>JAECWU010000001.1:20000000-30000000 GCA_018150985.1 Chymomyza costata
TCTTGATGTTGTTGTAGTGCTCTTTCCGTTATTTTTCGTGCCCACCTCTGTTTATAAAGATGGCGTTTTGATTAATTTGAGACTTCGAAAAAATATTCGTATATATTCGTGTATAATTCGAAAGCATGGTTTTTAAGGCAGAATGAGTTCAAAACGCAGTAGCTCCCCTACTGTGAAACGGTACAAGATATCGGTATTAATCGAAAAGCTTTAAAGGAAACCATTGGAAAAATGATTTCATACTCTCATGGTCTCTGACATATACGTAGAGGTGTGCATGGCGTATTGATGAAAAACATTTTGGTATAAAAAAACTGCGAGTAGCTACGCCGCCTTCTGCTTTTTATTCCCATATAAGCCATGAACGCTGTAGTTTTCTCTAGTAAAAAGTGTTCACGCTTCGGTGCGCTTTTTTGCGAGTTATTTACGCCTAAGGACTACCACTAGATTTCAAAGCCAAACGCAAACTGCAAATCGCCATAACAAGTCAGGAAGACCTGTGAGATGACGAAAAAATTACAACCAAAATAATATTTGCTGTTCATTGCTTTTTGTGGCCACAATAAAAACCATAAAAAAGTACACCAAACTCAATGTAATTATTAAAAGGCCAAAGCGTTTATGGTCTCAGTCGCCTCAAGATTATTAACATAAAGGAAGCACCAAGGGCGCTCGCATCATAAGCACAAAATTATTGCATCCCGTGCTACGCAGTATAGCTGTGTGTCCTTGCAAATGTTCCGAACGCTCTTCCTTTATTTTTTTTTACCCCAAAAATTTGGTCTTTTACTTTTAGCACCCTCTTTCACGCCGCCTTACGGTAATAAGCTACTTTTGCATTGCTCTTTATTTTATCATTTGACTTTCAGTGCGGGGAATTTTGCTTTTTTTTTTTTTTTGGTTTTTTATACCACCTTATGTGACACTAAGTAAATCCCCTTAATCAAGGAAAATTGTCTGTTCACACATGTGAATTTTTTTTTGGGCCTTAGTGGGCGCGATATTTTCCACTAAGCTGCAATAAATTTATGATTATTTAAGGCAAGAAAAAAATAATAAAAATCTGACGAAAATTTACACAACTTGGTACTAAATTGTTGATTTTTATGTATAGCGAAGTTTGCAATTTATTTGGAAATGATGCATAAATTGTCATTAAGTTGTTAAATCTGCTGGGGAATTAAACATGTTCATTATCCAACTTGTAAGTGAAACAAGTGGACAAACTATAATAGTCGGTAGTCTTCTTTATTTATGCAATACTCTAGCTCTATAGGCCAATACGCAGCAACGCAAAAACGCCTGAAAGAAAGCAAAACTTTCTATAAAAACACTTTCAAAGTCTTTTTGCTAATTTTTTGAGAAATTAACATGTAGATGGCGCCAGCAGCAACAACAGCAATTTTGTTTTAGCCCAAAAAAACAAAAAATTAATGTGCAGCAAGTTATTTTGATAGCAAAAGCTAATGTAATTTCAATTCTTTATGAAACATTTGTATTGTACTCCAAAAGATTGTCAAACTTGGCCTTACTTGGAATTGCCAAACCAAACAAGGTATTGAAAACGTCCGAGGACATTTGGAAATTTTCAGAAAATGCTGTAAATAATTGAATTGCAATAATTATTCAATTTGAAATACGTATGTGTCTGTAAAATCTTCCACACTCAGAACAGCGTATTAAGTAGGGGTTCAGTACTTTGAAAAAATCGCAAGTAATGTTTGTTGTTGACGAATTATTTTTTATATTTGTAAAACATTTTACCTTTATCCTCTTGCCAGACAAAGAGGATATTCGTATGCCAATGGCCACTTTTAAGCTTCAGACTAGGGAAAAATTTAGAACCCATATACAAAGGCAGTGGTACAATGCACCCCACTGTACAATCAGCCGCCAAATATGGCCAAAAATCGACCCAAAACGATCCGCGAGGCTCTGCGGAGTCAACCGGTCGCAGTGTTCGGCAGTTGTCAGAGCGTTCATCGGACACTGGCTTGTGGGAACACATGCGACCAGAATGAACGCTCCGAGCAACGAGCTGCAGAGATGAGGAAGAAGTTAAGTCAGTAGAACACTTCTTCTGCTCCTGTGAGGCTCTCAGTAGACACAGGAAAAAGTACTTAGGAAACTACTTTCTTCATAACCTAGCGGAGCTAGAGTTTATATGTCCGAGGAGGATCGCAAGTTACATTGTAGCAACAGGATGGGAATCCTTTTAGTTTTCCTCAGGAGATGTTTCCTTTTTGTTTGTGGCAACACCTAAGCAGTGTTGCCGATAGGCGATTGTGCGATAGAACTCTGCGTTTTGCTGCAATCGGCACGAGGCATTATCGAGGCGTCTATCATCGCTTTATCTACCTATCGTCTCGCGCCAAAAACCATAACACTTCGACGCATCATTTATTTGTATTGTCTAACATTAATAAAGTATTAAGTTTATTATTAGCAATTAATGCGTTTGATTGCTAAATGTTTGTTGTTGCTGGCGCCATCCACATGTCAATTGCCTAGAGATGGGTAGCACTTTTTGGTCGCAAAATCTACGCATACAATTCATTAGCCTTAAAGGCTAGTACGCAGCCTCGTAAAAAGTCGTGAAAGAAAAAAGTGCTACTTTGTGCGCAAAAAGAATTGTATACGTAGAGTTTGTGACCAAACAGTGCTGCCCATGTCTGGGTAATTGACAATTAGATAGCGCTACTAACAATAGATGGCGCCAAAACGTAAATATAAACAATCACCTGTTTGTTCAAATTGGTTACAAGTGTATAAAATAATAAAAAGTGCAAAATCTGGCAACACTTTCGGAAAATTTTCACATGTTGCATGTTTTCAAGACATTGTTAGCGTTGTTGGAGCCTCACATGTTACCTAAACGACAATGCATATATTTTGACTACGCGACTTGCTTCTGCTATCAAAATAAAATGTAAATTCTTTGCCCTTAGAATTTTGACAGTTGCTTTTTATATGAAGTTTTGTTTTCTTTCAAGACTAGTACGCAGCAGTGTAAAACCGACTGAAAAAAAGTGTAACTTATTTTGTGCGCAAAAAAAAATTGTATGAGTAGAGTTTGTGACCAAACAGTGCTGCCCATGTCTGGGTAATTGACAATTAGATGGCGCTACTAACAATAGATGGTGCCAAAAATTAAATATAAAAATCAGCTGTTTGTTTAAATTGGCTACAAGTGTATATAATAATAAAAAGTGCAAAAACGAATCGCCATATAAAAAAATTTTACTTAATATTTATTATTATTATTGCCTAGTTATTTGCGAAACTCCAGAAAGCACGGAGTATGAGGGTAAACTCACATTTAATACACAGAGCTGAGTGTGAAAAATTTTGTAGAGACCTACGAATTTGAAGTGAATTAGTATTGCAATAAAAATTTTCACATTTTGCGGAAAATTGTCGTTTCAAAGCCATGGTACAGAATCCGGCAGCATTTTAGCAAAATTTGCACATGTCCTCGGATGTTTTCAAGACATTGTTTGCGTTGTTCGATCCCACATGATCCCTAAACGACTATTTTCTGTTCTTTAGTAAAACTTGTGCATCTATTTTGCAAACGCTACATTGTTTTTGCCATCAAAATAAGTGGCTGCACATTAATGTTTTGTCTTTAGCGCGCAAAAAAAAGCTGAGCTTTTTGCCGGCGCCATCTACATGTCAATTTCATGAAAAATGGGCAGCACTGGTCCTGCGTAGCAATGAAAAAATTCTTGGCGCTAAGAAATTTGACAGTGTTTTTTTTTGTATGAAGTTTTGTTTTCTTTCACGCGGTTTTCCACTGCTGCGTACTAGGACAAGTTTTATTTTTTCAACTTCAAATAATTTGTAAGGTAAAAGAGATAAAGCGAAAACAAGTGGAATCATATTGTATTATATTCAAATGTTTTAGTAAATTAATTTATAATTTTCTTTCGCTTGCATCTGAGATTTTAAAGAGCAACCTTCAAGTGAAAAAATAGTAAAATATTTAGTTTAGATTATAAGAAGAAGAAACACTTAGAAACGCCGCTTACCGAATTCCATGAAATAAACCTTTTCAATTTGCCAAGCTGTCTGTGACCCAAGGCATTCCAAGCCTAATGCCACTAAAGTAGCACCAAGTCAACTTTCGTGTCACAACAAGTCCATCCCCATCCCTTAAATGTAACTTAGATGGTTGTAACTGCCCCAGCTGGCAGTTTGCATATTGATTTAAAAGATTTGCAGCACGCCAGACTCTGACACAACAGGTAAAAAGAAACAACCGAAAACCAATTTCCACATGACGAATTTTCTATTCTCTAAACAAAAGTGTATATAAAATAAAATAACTCTTCAACTCTATTAAAGTTTTGTGTAATGCATGCAAATTGGAACAGGAGTCATGATAGACTGGACCCCCAGAAACTTAGTCTTGAATCGAATCCATTCCATACTTAGTAGAAATTTCGTTTGCTGTCACGGCTTCAACTCATCCAAATTCTTGTATTCTGAAAGTATGGGGTCTATAGTAAATTTTAAACAGGTGAAGTAAGGAATCACACTGAGAATGAAAGTCGGAGTCATCCAAAATATATCTTTGTTTTGAATTGGCAACTGGGATTTTTATACTTCTTATGATATTGTTTGAGTGTACGGTACATACAAACTTTCAAGACAAAGGGGCTTGCCGCTTGGGGCATAAAATGTTTTCCTAAGGATGTTCTGAACTAGTTATATAAAGTTTTTTTATCGAAATTTTTGTAGTGCAATAAGATTTTTGTAAAGCAATCTTCATCCTATGTAAAATAAGATAAAATAGAGAAGACTACCTTATAAGCAGGCGCGGTTTCAGGATTTGGTCTTAGGTGGGGTTTTTCACGTCTTGCTATATTAGGTAAAGTAAAAAGTAACAGGCGGTTTTCGTTAGATGTCTTAAGTTAGCCATATCTCTTTATTTATATATCGCATTGCGTCATACCATAGCGCATTTCGTGACATTACGCTTAAAAAAAAGTCTGGTTCAATTTTTGTTTGGTAAAGACAGTCTTGCGCTACAGCCTTTGAAAATGGAGGAAAAATAAGAAAATTCGATACATTCTTCAATACCACTACAATCAAGGTGAAATGGCAGGCGGGAAAAAATTTTTTTGCTTGTTAATACAAAGATTCCAAAGATTCCGTTTTGGTAATGTGGACGTCAAAGATAGTCCACGCTCTGGTAGGCCAATCGCCGAAAATGTTGATAAAATCATCGAGTCGAACCGGTCCATGAGCACTTATTCTATTGCCCAGGAACTAAGAACCAGATAACCGTTTGGAACCATTTACATAAGGCTGGTCTCAAGAAAAAGCTCGATGCAAGGGTGGCAAACGAATTATCGCAAAAAAACCTTTTGGACCAAATTGATGCTTGTGATTTTTTGCTGAAACTTAACAAAATCGATCCATTTTTGACGCGGATGGTGACTGGCAATGAGAAATGGGTCACATACGAGTACAACAGCCGAAAAAGAACGTAGTCCAATCGCGGGGAGTCGGCTTAAACGATCGCCAAGCCTGAATTAACGGCCAAGCAGGTTTTGCTGTGTGTTTGGTGGGATGGGAAGGAAATCATTCACTATAAACTGCTCCCATAGGGCCAAACACTCATTACGGACCTATATTGTCAGCTACTAAACAGATTGAAGCAAGTGATTAACCAGAAGCGTCCAGAATTCGCCAATAGGAAGGGTGTTGCGTTCCATCAAGACAACGCCAGGCCGCACACATCTTTAAAGACACGTTAGAAGCTTCGAGAGTTTGTCCAGAACTGCCACCAAGTTGCAAAATTTTACTGATGGTAAAAAAATGGCCTCAAGAGAGGCTTGTGAAAACGAGTCGGCAAGATTTTTTACCAAAATGGACGAGGACTTCTTTAATCGGGGAATTATGAAATTGCCTTCTAAATATAGATACTAAAGTTTTCAAGCAAAACGGGGCATATTTGAACTAAACGAAAAAACGCCGGGAACTTGAACTTCACTTTGGGGGATTCGGAACTCGAAAACTCCCCGTGGATACGCCACTGCTTATAACGCAACTAGTTATTTACCTGTTTTAAAGGAAAAACGATATAAAAATAAAAAAAATATATTTTGATATACCATATTAATCTATATACATACATACAAGAAAGTTATGTTAGTTACACCATTTATAACTCAAGAATGACTGGACCGATTTTGATGATCTATGGGTTATTGGATTCGTCTCCGATTAATTTTTTAATAAAACGTATTAAATTAAACAATTTCTTCATTATATGTATAAACACTGAAAAGTGATAATCTGTCCCATTTCGGTTTACGACCTCTGCGAGAATTTCTTTGTTTTATTTTTAAACCAAAATATTCACGTCTTATGGTATATTAAATCATTATCTTTATTTCTTGCTTTATATACTGACATATAAAGTTCAATAGTGGCACGAAAAGAAAATAAAATTTAAGTGCATCGATTATTATGAAAAGATAGACTTAATTCGACGTGGTTAATGGAATGATGTCAGAAGGAATCAGAGCACTTTTTAAATCGATATCTTTGCTTTTGATGATTTGCCAATATTGCCAATATAGTGCTCACGACTAAAATTTTTCAATTCCTATTATTTACCAAGTTATTGGTAAGTAGATATCTTTTCGAATATGAATATAATTTCTTTTTCCAAAGAAAGATATATACATAAATTTTACGAACTAGTGGTTATTATAATAGGTCATAAGAAGAAGAAAAATTAGAATTAGAATATGCTTGTGTGATTAAGCACATGAAATCTTTTAAGTTTTTTATAAGTTCCCTGCAGTTTTAAAGGTGTTGCCAATTTGAAGCAAAAGACAACTGCGTAAGTTTGGGCGTACTGGAAAAATAGAACTTCGAAAAATTTTGACGAATTTGTAAACAAGGCAAAAAAATTAATTGATGCCTTTATCATGGGCGCCAACAGTGACGACGTGCAAAAGAAGGTTGCCTTGAAAGGATTAAAGCAATTTTGTGCCTCTTGACTTGGTAGGTCAAAAGATACTGGTGTTGTAATATATAATAAAAAGTTTTTGATTTTAGAATCAATACCAGTTACAGTGGACTCTGGCCCAGCGGAATCACAGCTGCGTAATGCAATGAAGTCCCACAAAAATCGCAATTTTAGGGCTGCACCCAAGCCACTGTAATTTATAATATTACATTAAAATTGATAATAAAATTTTGTTAAAAATGTATGAAGAATATTTGTTCCATTAATTACTCATCTATGATTTCATACCTGACTTTTAAAAACGAATCAGCACTGAATTCATAGCTGATTGTTACGGCTAAGGTTCAGGCCCGAACGCCTAGGACATGCATGTGTTAAATTCAGTGACAAATGAATGCGTAGATTCATGGATGGTACTGAAAATTCAGGCATGATTTCATGACTAATTCAGGCCTGAACCGAACTGAAGGGTTGGAGTAATATCTGTTTAAAAGGCTAGGTTATTACGTTATTATGATTGAATAATCTTAATAAGTATTTATCTATTTATTGACTGACTATTTACAGACTTCATCTTTTACAAAGCAAATGCTGAGATTTTTGTGTATTTCGACATTTGTCACATACCATGGAACGGTCCATTGTTTCTTAAAGTGTTAGATTGGTAACAATGCAGTATCAATCAACTTTAAATTTAAAAAAATACAATATTTTTTATATTTATTTATTTATAAAATTATAAAGTAGCAGTTAATTCTAAGTTGTATAAGGTTTGTAACGTAGGCCTTCAGGATTTTTTATATATATATTTTTTTGTTGTTGTCTACTATTGCTCGAAAAAGATCGCAGGAGTGCTCACTGCCAAAAGCAAAAGAAAAAATCAGGCAGCTGTGAAATCCCCATTTTATTTTCGTTTTCGTAGTTTTTTTTTTATAAAATTAAAGTAAATTATTTATATTTTTTTTACCGACGTACCACAAACGCATCCAAAACCAAAGCGATGCGTCTCAATCACACCAGCCAAGGTAGCATAATCATCTGCGGGAACACTATCGACTTTGTCGATAGCTTCTCATACCTTGGTACCACAATATCCACCAGTGGTGGGGTGGATGAGGATATAGAGAATCGTCTCAACAAAGCGCGATCAGCATTTGGACGCTTGTTCCGCATATGGAGAAACCAGCAAATAAGCAGAAGAACAAAACTGCGTATATTCAATGTGTGCGTCAAATCCATCCTATTGTACGGCAGCGAGACGTGGCTGACCCCGCCAAGAATGAGTCAACAAGTGCCTAAGGATTATATGCGGGATTTTCTGGCCCAATCGGATATCAAACGCAGAACTATGGCACTGTACAAGTGAAGTTCCTATCGGCACCGAGATAAGAATACGCAAGTGGCGTTGGATTGGCCATGCTCTCAGGAAACATCGAAGCAGCATTGTCAGGATGTTCCTGGAATGGAACCCTCAAGGAAGCAGACGAGTGGTAAGACCAAAGGCAACCTGGCGACGTACAATACTTAACGAATTGTCCCTTCATAACATCAGCTGGGACACAGCAAAGCAAACTGCGCCTAACAGAGTCCGGTGGAAAGTTCTTGTAGAAGCCCTAAGCTCCCTGCAGGAGTACTAAGAGGAAAAAAAAAAAAAAAAAACACAAATTGTCACCGTTTTAGTCAAAAATATCCGCGAATTCAGGCTAATGTTTCCGATATTTGGCCGAATGATGTCAATTCGCAAAATTGACATTTTCAAAAATTAATTCGTTCTACATCAAATCTTTTAAAATCGTTTGAGTTACTTTTTAATTCCTTAAGCGGCTAGACACTTAAAAATGATATTCTTAAAGTGTATTATGAGGATAGGCAACATTTGACACAAAAACTCTGCGCCCACTTTTAGCCGCCCCATTTGTTTGGGCTGTCAACAAACTTGTTCCAACAACTGTAACAAGAACAACAACTTGACAGTTCCATTGGGGGTAGCGTACGCCAGATTTCGATTTGTGATTCTTATCACAAGTATCTTCAAGTGTTTGATTATTATTGTTGACACAATTTGTAAAGCCAATTGAAAAGCAATACTATACCATTTTTTGCGGGGGGTTACAAAATTGCAGGTGGCATATTCTTAATTAAAACTTTGCACATTAACGAAAAAAAAAAAAAACAACACAGCAAGAGTCAAGCAAAGTAACATGATATAAAGTTGAAAATCTTATCTTTAAAAGCATAAAAAAAATAATAAGCTTAAGTAAGCAACGTTTGATGCAGCAACCGCCCCATATCAAGTGTTGCTAGAAACTACGTTCAAAACAGCAGCTACTTTGCATCTGAATGCAGTGACTACTACTTGGGCTTATCGGAATATTTTTTTTTTTTTGTCTTGGGGTGTTGAAAACCACACGCCGTACGAGAGTGCTCGTTGCCCCCCCTTTTTTTGGCTGACTGCCTTTGGCCTTTTGTTCATAATCTTGGGGTTTTTATCGTCGCCGGCTGCACACCAAATGTCTTTATTAGAAAAAGAGCAGGAAAAAAAAGGGCAATTTTTAGCCCATTTTTTGTGGGTTTTATTGCTCGGTCAAGTTGGGAGCGAAGTTGAACTGAAGTAGCTGTTAAGCATTTTATGAGCAACTTTGAACTTGAAGTTGTCTAGTCTGTTGTCAACAGCTTCACATAATTAAATAAAGCGTTAAAATTAAAAATAAAGATTTTCCAAAAGATTTCCAAAGCTAACTTGTGGGGTTTGGTATGGCAAAGGCAACAAGAATGGCAAACGATAAGCGTTACAATGGTTGACATTTTTGTAGCCCTGTAACATATATTTCCCCTTCCCTTTAATGCGCCTTTTTATGCCTGGGCGCCTTTTCTTTTAGAAAATGTCCGCGAAGATAACGCGGAATGTTGCGACATTTTCCGCCTTGTAATTGTCCTGAATGTCGCAAGTTTATTGCCTAACGACCGCGGCACGTTTTATTTTTTGGCTCTTTTTATATTTTAATTAAAATAGAAGACGCTGAAAGTATTTAGTTCAATTATTAGCATTATGAAACAGATTTTTTTTTTTGCTTATTGACACATTTTTATACCCTGCATCCAAGAGGGGTATTATAAGTTTGTATAATAAAAAAAAGTCTTTTACCAAGTAGGCCTGACGACAGGCTTTTGGATGCTTATAATAAACTTGTGGACGCGACAGACTTTCTTAAGCTAGGGATTTTAATATTCAAAATTATGATAAACTATTTATTAAGTGATATTTATTTATTGATTTTTTCATTTTAAAAATTTCAAAAATATTTTCGAATTTGAATTTTTCCGATGTTTAAATAATTTTTCAAAAATCGGACCAGCCTTTCTTGAGGTACAGATGGTTTAAATAATAAGACTGTGTTTTATAGT
Source organism: Chymomyza costata (assembly GCA_018150985.1). Classification (NCBI taxonomy): domain Eukaryota; kingdom Metazoa; phylum Arthropoda; class Insecta; order Diptera; family Drosophilidae; genus Chymomyza; species Chymomyza costata. The sequence goes on from JAECWU010000001.1 coordinate 20,010,394, forward strand.
AAAGGCCAGTACGCTTCTTCTTCTTCTTCTTTGTTTCATTAACTCCTAGTGAAGCATAGGGCCTCAACAATTTCTCTGAGCCGTATCCTATTGGGAGCTGCTGTGCAGATGTCGTTCCATGAGTAGCGCGCAGATGTAAGTTCGGCATCAATAGTCCTTCTCCATGTTCTTGAGGGAGCGCCCGGCCGGCGGCTGCCTTGTGGATTCCATTTTAGGGCTTGTTTAGCGATGCATGAGTTGGGCTTGCGAAGCGTATGACCGATCCACTGCCATTTTCGTTTTTTAATTACGGTCTCGACGTTTTGCATGCTTGCCTTTCTCCATAACTCTGTGTTAAAGATGCGTTCTGGCCACCAAATTTTGAAGATGCGTCTCAAGTATTTGTTAATGAAAACCTGGATGCGCGACTGAATAGATCTTGTATATTTCCATGTTTCGCACCCATACAAAAGTACAGATTTGACGTTTGAGTTTAATATCCGAATTTTTGTTTTGGTGCGTAGTTGGTTGGATCTCCAAATGTTCTGTAATTGCCCGAATGTGGACTTTGCTTTATTTATGCGGGCTCCGCTGACATTAGTAATTATGCTGCCCAGATATGTGCAGGATTGTACAGCATTTATGTTTGTATTCTCTACATCCATAAGAGGATTCGCAATAGCACAGTATCCACTGGACATAACAACCGTTACGAGCGTTACGATTAAGGCTATTTATGTTATGTTGGAGATCTCTGCTGCTGTGACTCAGGAGACAAACATCATCTGCATATTCTAAATCTTCTAGTTGAAGAAAAGGCGTCCACTGGATACCATGGCGACCATCTAGCGAATTTCTTAAAATTTCATCCAGAGCCAGAATAAAAAGCACCGGTGAGAGAAGGCAGCCTTGACGAACTCCTGTGCTCACGTCGAACGCTTCGAATAACACTCCGTCATGCAAAACTCTGCATTTAAACTCATTGTACATGGCCTCGATTATGTTTAGTATTTTTGGGGGCATGACTCTACGACGTAAAGTAGCCCATAGGTAGCGCCTGTTCAGGCTATCAAAGGCTTTTTTAAAGTCTATAAATGCTGCATAAACAAAAGATCTAAATTCGTTGCATTGTTCGAACACGATTCGGACAGTATTGATCAGGTCGACGCAGGATCGATTCCGCCTAAAGCCATATTGAGTCTCACGAAGCTGGTTTTTAATGGCCGTTTAGATACGGGATAATAAGATTGAGGTGAGTATTTTACTGGGCACGGGGAGCAGCGTGATACCTCTATAGTTGTTAAAGTCGGAGCTATCACCTTTCTTCGGGATCTTAACAAGTAAACCTTCATTCCAAGAATACGGTACCGTTTCCCTTTCCCAAATTTTCTGCAAAATAGGGAGCCAAATAGATGCCGATAATTCTGGGTCACATTTTAACTTTTCGGGACTAACGTTGTCATTGCCGGGTGCTTTGTTGTTTTTAAGTACCTTTATGGAGGCGATAACCTCGGATCTAGTAGGTGGTTCTGTATTGATGCTCTGAAAGTAGCGCGAAATGTCCGTTGGAGGGTTTAGATCTACATTATCTTGTAACCCCAGGGGGTAGTTGAGCACCTTCTTGAAATGTTTCTGCAATCAAAATAAGTGGCTGCACATTAATGTTTTGTTTTTAGCGCGCAAAAAAAAAGCTGTGATTTTTGCCGGCGCCATCTACATGTAAATTTTACGAAAACTGGGCAGCACTGGTCCTGAGTACCAATGAAACAATTCTTGGCGTTAAGAATTTTAACAGTGTTTTGTTTTCATTCACGCGGTTTTACACTGCTGCGTACTAGGCTTAAAACAACAATGTCGGGTATGAAAAGAATATGCACAAACTTTACAAAAGAGCAAAAAAAAAGTCAATCTTTTCGTTTTTTTTTTTTTTTTGATAGTAAACGAGTTCCAATCACCAAATATTGAATAAAACATTAGCCAAAAGTCGAAATGTGAATTAGGTTCAAAATTTTTCACAAAACAATACACGTGGACCAATTCGACATCTAACAAAAATATAAACACTAGGTCCGAGCTGTAGATTTTTCTCAAGTGTTCTGACTTGAGTTTTCCAAATTTGGTAATAAGTAAAAATTTTTATGATTCCTTCATAGCTTTGGCATCTTTTCCGCAATTCAGTATCGAATTTGCTTTAAATGACGTTAAAAGTGTTTATTCGCAAGACATCTACACTGGACAATGGAACTTTTCCATCCCGTGTCATTCGTCAGCCTGTTACTTTCTTTTTCTGAGAACGATTGTCTAATATTCTTGACTCTCTGAGAGCAATCGAGAACAGATCTGCAATATTATATAATAATAATAAATATTCGTGAAATATTTCAGGATGAATATTCGATTTCGAAAAAAATCACAGGTGTTCACAGTTGGCAGAAGCTGCACAGCATGAAAGTCCGCGTAATTTGCACACATATTAGTCCTAGTAACGTCCAAAAATGTGATTTGATGAAAATTTCCAAAGATGAGAATGATCGAATAACCTTTAATTATTTTCGAAAGTGTGAGTAAAATTTGGAATGCTGTAGATAGATAATTGACATTACGCAAATATTGTAGGAATTGTAATTTTCTCTTTATTTTTTCAATAGAATGCTTGGCGCCGAGAATAATTTTCTTGTAGCAAATTGGGTAACACTGTCAAGCAAACAAATAATTTTTTGTCAATTTAATTCTTGTATATTTTTTTTATTTTGAAAAATTCAGACTTTTGCTTTCCACTTATGAGCAAACATTTGATCATAATATCTAAATGCTATTTGTGGGGCTTCAGTTTATTTGTCTACATGGACAAAATTGTTTTCTTAATAATATCAATGCTTTCAAGCATTTCAGCCTCGTTCATTACTAGAGGTGGAGCAAAGCGTATGATATCACCATGTGTAGGCTTGGCCAGCAAGCCGTTCTCCTTAAGTTTCAGGCAAACATCCCAGGCATCATATTCTGTAAAGAAATTAAGAATATTTTTGTTACAAAATATTTCGCTTACAAGAGAGGATTCAAAATGTTAATTCAAGAAACAGGGTGCTTGAACATAAAAATCTATAGAAAATCTAGCATTAAAATAAACCTCAGGAATTTCTAGATCTCTTAGGATAAATTACGATTATACCGCTTTCATAAACCCGTCTTATTTCCTCAAGCTTAAATATGTTTAATTTCCATAGCAAATCTTCATACTTACTTGCGTTGATGACAATAGCATTCAGCAACCCCTTGCCGCGCACCACTGAGACCACATCCTTGGGTAACTTGGACAGCTCGACGCGCAACAGCTCACCCATTTTGTAAGCATTTTCAGACAAATTCTCTTCTTTCAATACATCTAAGGCAGCCATGGCCACACGGCAGCCTAAAGGATTTCCACCGTAGGTGGAACCATGCTCTCCCGGCTTGATGCACAGCATCACTTCATCATTGCATAATACTGCCGAAACGGGATACATGCCGCCGGATAGCGCCTTGCCCAATATCAAAATATCTGGCTGCACCTGCTCATAGTCCACGGCCAGCATACGTCCAGTGCGCGCCAAGCCTGTCTGCACCTCATCCGCAATCCACAGCACATTGTATTTGGTGCATAGTTCGCGCACCTTGCGCAAGTAGCCCTCATCGGGCACCACCACACCAGCTTCACCCTGTATGGGCTCAACCATAAAGGCACAAACATTGGGATCCTGTAGCGCTTGCTCCAAGGCAGCCACATTGTTGTAATCAATGAGCTCAAAGCCAGGCATGTAGGGACCGAAGCCTTCAAAGCTGCTGGGATCATTCGAGGCGGATATTGCGGACAAAGTACGTCCCCAAAAATTGTTGCGTGCAAAGATAATTTTGGCCTGATTTTTGGGTATTTCTTTTTTTAGATAGCCCCACTTGCGGGACAATTTGCAGGCAGTCTCACCGCCCTCAACGCCCGTATTCATGGGCAGCACTTTATCAAAGCCAAACATGTTTGTTATGTACTCCGAGTACTCCCCAAGGACATCTGAGTAGAAGGCGCTGCAAATAAAGAGAATAATAACATTTAAACATTTTGAGTACTGGTTGGAACAAGATCATGCAGATCTGCTATAAATACAAAGAATGATGTGTTATTAAAAAAAAAATGTTATGTTGGGATCTCAAGAAACCAAACAACATTTTTGGTCTAAGCTCTCAAGAAATTAAACCAAAATTTTTAAGCCTCGGACTCGGATTTAGCTGTGATCTAGTAATATTTCGAAAAATCCCACAAGATTTTTATTCAAGACCTGTTGAGGTTAGCATACAACCAAAACTTGCCAATTTTGATCGCGGATTCGCAGATCACGGCATATTAGATCACTTATTATCGAAGAATATGAGTGAAATCTAAAAAAAAAATGTATAGGAACCGTGTCGAAAAATTCTTGCCAACAACAACTGGCAATTATCAATAAAGCTTTCAAATCACGAGCTCAAAAGAATGACATAGTTTTCTAAAACAAGGTTTGATAACCCCGCCGACTGGCTTATTTGTCTTTATCAGCTTTAAGTGGACATTATATTGGTATTATCAATATGGCATGAACTCGAATGTCAAGTACTTTTCCTATTGACGCCGGTTTTGGTTGGTTCTTGGGTTGCCAGGGCAGGTTGAATGGCGCGATAAAGTCAAAACAATTCAGAATGCGACATATTTTGATTAATTACTTGTTTTTGCTTTCCGTTCCAGGGGGGTCGAGTCCGCAAATTTAATATTGAATGCGCAATACAATATTCTAATTTTAGTTCTTTTGAGAATAGTGTCAGGTTTATTATAAGCCGGCATTTGGAATTAGGGCATGCTATCTATTTTATCATAAATTTTTTAATTGTTTTAAGATACTTATATGAAAGCTTGATTGTAATTTATCAGCTGCTTCAGCTCTGTCTCTTAAGTGTTACTTAATTAATTAAGTGTACTTAATTTTCTAGAATTATTAAGAATAACAAAAACAAAATGTATTTTATTTACTTCAAGAATAGATGAGATAATACAAATGGTTTTGTTTTCGTCTATAATTTGTTGTGATCAATATTTTGTCCATTGTCAAGACTTTGTTGCTGAATTTTAAATGTAAAAATAAACTTTGAGCCATTTTATTGGTTGGTTTTTAAAATCTTAGCTAGCTTTTTTTTTCAACTTTCGCAAATAATTGTGATTTATGGGAATCTTCATAGTCGAGTGTGGCATTAAAGGGAATACTTTTTTGACAACAGATCATTTATTGCTTTAATTCAAGAGTATTTGTTTAAATAGGTTTTTATTTTTTGAACCAAGCAACGCACTTCTTAAACAAGTTACAAGAGTAGCTAGCCTGTTTTTTTTTTTGATACAAATTCTCGAGCTGAACCTATCTGGAATGTGGTTGCAACAAGACGGGAATCATGCTATATAGAACTTGAACTTACCAAACAATTCCAAAATTAATTTGGTGACTAACTCGTATTACTCTTTAGACCGTTCTTTGGAAGACCACATTAAAAATCACTTAAAAGGCCATTTGTATGGATCGCATGAGACAAATTTATTTTCAAGATTTGCAGAAAATAATCTTCAAATAAACAAAATGAGAGAGACACTGTACTATCCTCAGTAGAATAAAATTATAAAGAGAAAGTTGCAGTAGGTGCCTTCCTTGATATTAAGGCTTCGTTTTACAACAGATCTCATGACACACAACGCATCTAGGAGCATCCGCAAGAAGGAGCGCAAATCGAACGCTGTCCGAGAGGATTCAATCGCTACTCAAGTCAAGGCAAATCACGACAAAGACAGGTGACACATCCATCACCTCTTGCACAAGTCGAGGCTATCCACAAGGAGGAGTGATGTCTTCACATTTATGGAGCCCCCTCGTTGGGGAGTTATTGGGAAGAATGTCTAAAAAGGGAATACAGTGCCAAGGTTAAGCCGATGACATTCTTATCGCAGACGAAAAGTTTGAAGACACTCTCTGTGACATAGTAAGAAAGACATAAAATATTAGCTACGATTGGTTCAAGGAAGTGGGTCTCAACCTGAATCCAGCCTTTTGTACATAGCCGCTCCATTTACTAAAGTGCACAAATTACCGAATATGCGGCAATTGGGCCGCAGAGGAAGATCTATTTTGATAAGCAAGGAAGTGCATTTCTTCGATTTATATTTAAAAGTAAACTCAGGTTTTGTTCTTATATAGAAAACGTGATAATTAAATGCAGTAGAGCTTTCTACGTGTATCGAAAGATAGTTGCAAAATCATGGGAACCATCGCCTAAGATTGTGTGCTGGCTTTACCTAATGGACATCAGGCCGATGTACACCTACGTACCTAACGCTTGGGGAGCCAGGATGGAATCGCCTCCGTCCAAAATGACTTTTGGAAGATAAAGAAGCCAGCCTGTGTTCGTATGAGAGGAGCCATAAGGACCAATCCTTCAGCAGCATTGAAAGGACTTATGGAACAAACATACACTTATGACGCTTCAAATGAAAGTAACACTGTTTAGAATGTCACCAAAGGGTGCTAGCATCCTATGGAAAAACACACCATTGAAAAGTATAGAGACATGGGATACGACGGTTAGAAGCAAGCAAATATAAAGACAGGGATATTGCAATACTGTCTGACAGTCAGGCGAAAGATCAATTCATAATTGGTTCAGAAAACCAGAGCCAAACTTAACCATTTGAGACGACGGAATAGAATCTCCCTTAGATGGATCACAGGATTTGAGAACATTCTTGGGAATGATGCCGCTGATGAGCTGGCGAGAAACGTTGCTGCGAAACAATTAATGGAGCCTTAACCCTGGTGTTGATTTGGTAGACACAAAACTAAACAACTAAGAGATGAGCAAAGATTCAGAAGGGAATTAGGCTGTATCAGCTAGGCTTACGGAAAGCCAAGAAACTCCTCGGTTACTATGAGTTGGAGAGGTTCAAGAAAATATTCCAATTAAACAAGAATACTAAAAGGGTTACTTACGCGACACTGTAGACTCAGCAAACATGTTGATGCTCTAGCCAGAAGGAGGAGCTCGAGACAAAGGGCATATAATCTCAATGCACAATGTCACCCAACTACAAATTACAAATTATTTTTTCATGTTATGTCTGTTATAAGGTATGTGTATTTATTTACTGCCCATTCCAAATAATTATGTTTCTTTTGGGGGTTGGTCTGGGTGAGCAACCTTAGCAAAGTGGCATAAATGTAAAAGTGCCCGATTAACTACGTAAGCAACAACAATCAGCTGTTTACAAGCGCCATATTGTTTGCTTTGTCCTTGTTAAGAAAAGTTTGTGTGAGAAAAATGAAATATTGGGTCGTTCACTAAGTAATTTCGTTTGATGACAATAGCTGATCTTATTGAATTTTTTTGCAGCCAACTTCACACTTAACCGCATTACCTTTATATATTTGAACAGCTGATATAGTAAGGCTTTTTTGTAAAAAATTTTGTAAAATTTTTTGGAATAGTTTTTGTTTGGCGCCCCATCAAAGATGGAAGATCGAAAACAACATTTTCGGCATATTTTACTGTTTTACTATCAAAAGGGTAAAAATGCAGTTCATGCAAAGCGAAAATTATGTGATGTATACGGCGAAGATGTGTTGACCGAAGCCAATGCCAAAATTGGTTTGCAAAATTTCGTTCCGGTAATTTCGATCTTGAGGATGCACCACGTCCTGGAAGGCCTCTTGAAGCCGATGTGGATAAAATAAAGTCGTTGGTCGATGCAAATCGTCGAATAACAACTCGAGAGATTGCTGAAAGATTAAATTTGTCTAACGCGACCGTTCACAAGCACATGGCACGTCTAGGATTAATTTCGAAGCTTGAAATATGGGTTCCTCATGTTCTTACAGAACGAAATTTGCTTCTTCGATTTAACGACTGTGATTTGCTTATCAAACGTCAAAGAAGTGATCCATTTTTGAAGCGTATTATTACTGGCGACGAAAAGTGGGTTGTTTACAAGAAAGTTGTAAAGCGCAAGAGATCATGGTCTAAAAAGGATGAACCAGCTAAAACCACTTCGAAGGCCGATAGTCACCAAAAAAAGGTTATGTTGTCTGTTTGGTGGGATTTCAAAGGGATCGTTTATTTTAAACTTTTGCCCGACAATACCACGATTAATTCTGAAGTGTATTGTGATCAGCTGGACAAATTGAGTGATGCACTCAAACAGAAGAGGCCAGAATTGATCAATAGAAAAGGTGTAGTGTTCCACCAGAATATTGCGAGACCTCATACAAGTTTGATGACTCGCCAAAAGCTTTTGCAGCTTGAATGGGATGTGCTACCACACCCTCCATATTCTCCAGACTTGGCACCTTCGGACTATCACTTGTTCCGGTCTCTGCAAACTTTTTTGGATAGGATAACCTTCACTTCAAATCAGGACGTCAAAAACCACTTGGACCAGTTTTTTGCCTGCAAGGATCAAAAATTTTATGCGCGTGGAATCAATCTCTTGCCCGAAAGATGGCAAAAGGTATTGGATCAAAATGGAGAATATATAATTTCATAAAATGTTTTACACAATAAAAAAAACGTGTTTAAACTGCACTAAAAAAAAGGAAATTACTTAGTGAACGACCCAGTATATTCTTTTGCATATTTGTCTTTGTAATATATGTATATATTTTCTGATCTTAAACTGAAAAAGAAATTGCTACTTTATTATATTTAAAAAAATTGTATTGTACTTTTGGTGTTTGTTAACAGACAGATGTTAAGTTTTCTAATACACTAGTAGCACAAAATTACCTTCTAAGATTTTGGTTAAGAATGCTTTATTGATTGAAGCTTCTGGATCGTGTGTAAATACCAATTTTTTTTTTGTTTTTCGACACTTTGCCTTTTTACCATTTTGACAAAATGAAGACTCCAATTGCTCCAAAATTTCCAGTTCGTTACAAAATTCCTGTGAAATACTTTTAGCAACAAAAGCGACTTGTACAATACAATGAAATATTTTACATACTATATAATATAGCACAAATGCTTATCACAACGGTTCGAATTAAGAAGATTGCATTTCTGCTCACTGATTGAAGCTGATTTGTGCTTAATAAGAACTCATGAGCTAATCAATTTTATTAACTATAATAATCAGGCTTATCAACTCTTTAACTAACATAATAACTGAGATATAGTCAAACAAAGAAAGCCCTGCTTTTGTGTTTATGTATTATCATTTCCTGTTTGTATTGTTTGTAGTGTAGATTTCTCAGACATACTCGTAAACCAAAATCGTCAAGTCACATCAAGAGGCCACGCCCTCAATTAAACAAAACTTTTAAAGAAATTTAAGCTAATCAATAAAGTTTATAGAGACACTTGGCAACAGCAAAAAGCCGATTATTTTTATTGATGATGGACGTTTTTTTAACTGATAGCAAAAAAAGCCTTAATGTTTTGTGTATATGTATATTAGCTGTGCTTACACTTACTTTTTTTTTTTTTTTTCAAAATTTGATTATTTTTATTTTGTTTTGGGCGACTGACAAAAATTGTTAGTCAGGGAATTATTATTATTAAATACATATGCTGTTAAGACCGTATATTAAAAAAAAAGTTCATCTAAGAATAAAAGCAAATTTTCAGTACTGATTTTTAGTAATTCACTAACTAATGCACTCATTGGGTTTAGTGGCTTATAAATTTGAATATTATAAAGTCTAAGCAGCATTCGTTAAAAAACTGCACAAAAAATGAAGCGACTTATTAAGAGCGTTAAATACAATTAAGGTATTCATGCTTGCTCTTAAATTGAGCTGTGGTAAAGTTGCGCAAAAACTTAATTGGCTAAAGCGTGAACGACCTTTTTGAGTTGAATTGTTGACTGTGTGGTTTTTGCTTTCGGGTTTTGTTTAGTTAAGTACAATTTTGTACAATTTGTTGTTGCAAAATTTGCAACTCCTACTACTTCAACAGCAACCGTGAATACCCTAAATAATCAAATAAATTTTTAACAAAAATTTTTGAAAAAAAAAAACCAGAAAACTTACATACTACTTATAAAAATATATTTTTCGTATCAATTCCGTTTATGGCTATTTATAAGTGTAGCTTCTAGGAGAAATTATCGAAATTTGCAAATTTTTGCATAAAACTGACTCATTATTGGTTTTAACAATTGAAAACCTAGATCATAAACACTTTATATTTTTTATTATTATTTTTTGTGAACTTTATTTGATAAAATAAGCTACAAAACCCAGAATAGAATGGATAGTTTAATTTTCTTCCTAACACATTGGGGAATAGCTGGGAGGCAGAGTAAAGTATGCCTAGAACGTGTGACTAGGCTTTAAGGGAGCTATTAAACAGAATCTCTAGCCGGGTCAGTTGGAGAAATTAGTTATCGTAGAGGCCCAATTTTTAATCTTCTAATGGAAGTTACGACGGAGAGGACTAAGGGATTTAGTATGCTTGTTAAATTGCATTTTTTTAACAGTTTTCCCTTCATCGCTGAAATTCGAATAATATGGGGCCATGCTAGCGTCTAACGAACCGAGAATTCTTTTATAGGCGTTATTAAATGTTTTTTTACCAACTTGATGCGCAACAAAACTTTAAACTTCATGTAACCTTTACTTTTTAGAAACAGATAAGCGATTTTTTAAAAAAGCAATAATTCAGTACCAAATACTTTCACGCGATATTTACGCTAAACAAAGATCACGTCTTCACAATTTTATAGCCACACAATTTTCAAGGTTAACGATTTTATGATTTTATTTTTTTTTGGCAAAAAAAAAAAAAAATATACACTGATAAATATTTATGGCAAGTTGCGCGCTAATTGGCCAAACGAAAGGGGCACGTCCGAGCGAGTTATTAAAAAAAAAAAAATATTATAAGTTGTCCGCAGCGTGCATTCAACTTGGCGCTGCTCCGTACTCCGTTCAATTCGACAAAATAAAAAAAAACTTACCGTGACGTCAGCGACAGCTTTTGTGCTTGCTCTACGAGCGCATTGATGATTTTGGGATGACCGTGACCTTGATTAACTGCGGAGTAGGCGCTCAAATAGTCAAAATAACGTTTGCCTTCCACATCCCAGACAAAGACACCTTCACCGCGTGTCAGTGCCACCGGCAATGGATGATAATTATGAGCACCATATTTGTGCTCACGTGCAATGACCTGCTCGGAGCGGCCAACCTCATCAGGATTGGGTACGGTGTTTGCCGAGGCCTGTTTTAATTGCGTTTTTTGGGCTGCGCTGCTTAGGCGTGTAGCTATGCCACGAGTGGTCAATTTGGAGAACATAATGTGATGTCAGCTTTGAGATTTTCTATAGAGTATATATTAACAAATTCACTGAGCGTTGTGTGTGTTTACTTTAGCACTGTCTGTTTTGAACTGTTCGTTTGTGTTTCTCACTGGGAATTCTGAAAGTTCTCCGGCGTCAAAGTGGCGCTATTTATACTTTATTTTTTCTAACATGTTGTTGTTGTTTTGCTGGCTGTAGCCCGATAAGCTCGCTGTACCCCCAACGTAGTGTTAGGCTGCTATCTGCTCTGGTTGCTCTGCTTATATTGTGTACTCTGAGCTTACTAGTAGAGGCTTTGGATTAGGCGTTGAGACTTTGCATTTTCGGCTTATCTTATATAAATATGATTTGCAAACGTATTTTTATGTCGCAATACGCAAATAGTCTTTGAAAATGATTTTTATGAATCCGAGCAGAGATTATTGTTTTTTGTTATTGTCCCTCAATAATACTATAAAAATAATAATATACTATAATAATACATATGTTTAATATAATCAGCAGACGCAACAGGCGGACAAACAAAATTTTCCATTGCTCAATTGAACTCGAAGCTTGTGGGTGAAAACTTTTTTATGTCGATTGTTTTTCTTTCATGATATTGTTGGACGTATGGTTCTCGTAAAGTACAAGCGAAGTCGGGGGCAATCAGTAAAGCTTATACGATGGAGCTTTCATGGCAAAGCAGTTTGGGGCTTCTTAATAAAAGCCAGTAAGCTTTATGCCATAAGTAAACAAGGGCGTCGCGTAACTGATTGAGGGGTTTAACTTGTCGTCTGACTAAATATAGCAAAGAGTGTTTACACTAATATTCCTAAAAACTTTCGATTGCCGAATTTGGTTACGATAGCTTCATAAAAAAAAAAATAAAAAATAAATTTTTGACTGTTCGGTCCCATGGGAGCTTTCTCTTATAGTCAAACGATTTTGATAAAATAAAATAGAAAGTCGGGCACGAACGACTTTGGGATACCCTGTACCACCACATTGCAATCAAGTCCGATATATTGCCTATCGTACTCAGCAAGCAGTAGTGTACTGAAAAATTTGTTCACAACAAATAAAATATTCCACCGAGCGTTGGAGTGGGTCGATGTAGACACTGGCTAACCCTGACTACATTCCTTTTGGAGTTCATATCTAAATATTTGTTTTTTTGGGATTGTTATTCGTCTTCTTGAATTTTCTCAGCTTTAGTGTTTCGTACCAGCTTTTTCAAAAAGAGTTATCGTTTTAGAAAAATTAGAAAGCATTTAGTTTTGTTTTAATGATTTCTGCTCTATAATACCCTTTTCCCGATTGGTATATTGTACAATAAAACAATGCATATCTATATAAAAAATGCTCAACAAAACGCAAATTTGTTAGTACTTCATAATTTATTTTGATTTTTCATAAATATTTACGCTTAAAATTATAACTAAAATTGGCTTATTTATTGTAATTATTTTTATTAACAATTTATAGCACGTCATTCAATAATATCAAACAAAATTGCTCAAACAGCATATGAGACAATATTCCAAAAAATTTTGACTAAAACATTAATTTTAAGATGAATTTTAATACAATAAAATAAAAAAAAAAAAAGAATTCAAAAAAGTTGCACTTTAGTTCAAAGGTCAAACAATACAAGAAATAAAATATATATTGCACAAAAAAATATGCAGCCTACTTTTGGGCGGCGTTGAAAATTAAATTGAATTTTAACGTGTCCATGCTCAATTAAACATTTTCTGGTTCATTAGCTATACATTACTCTCGTCATAACTTGCAATACTCAGTTACTCTTTTATTTTTAAAATTTTATTAATTAATTTTAATAAATTCACGCTTTGATTGCAAATGCCGCACAATGCATTCTGCACCGTAACGCCCAGACTCCATACTACTCCATAGCATTGGCTGCAATGCTTTGTTGTGGTGACTGCGCGGGGGACAAGCTGCGCGGTGTGGCCGAGGCGCCTACTGTTGTGGGTGTGGCTGGCTCGGAGCGCTGCTGTGCCTGGCTGAGCAGCTCCTTGTTGAGGCGATAGCTGCTCATGACGTTGGCACAGCTTTGATGAAAGTAAAAGTTACGACCGCGCAGGAACGCATCGGTATTGAGATCCTTTATGCCTGTCTTAAAGTTGTAAAAAGAGAAAGAGAGCGCAATAAAGAGCATAAATTAGAGCAAATGAATAAGCAGATGCAGAGCAAAATTCAGCATGCAACAGTGTAGTAAAAAGAGCAAGTAAGTGTAGGAGAGTGCGTGGTGTGTAGACGACTGAAGAGAAAACTAAAGCAAACTGAAATTACCTTACAAATGAAACATTTGTTTTCATCGTCCGGTTTAAAATCCGAACTAATTCCCACCTTTGAGTCCAATTGCGTAAATCCCGGCACGCCCATAGACGATAGTTGTGACAGACTGTTCTCCATAGCTTCGCCGTATTTGGAGGCATTCAGCGGGTTGTTGTTGTTGTTATTATTATTATTATGGCTAATATCCATGGGTCCAGGCTCTGTGCTGCTGACTTGTGGCTCCGAGCGTGGACGCTCCTCTGCAGGCGAGATGTTTTCCAGACTTCTATGGAGTAATCTAAATTTGTTTAAACCATTTCAATAACTAACGTTTCCCAGCTGGCTTACCTGCTGCTGCCCACGTTTTCTTCCTGCCTGCGCTGCTGCTTGTTAAAAGCTGATGACTTGGCTGCCATTTTCATTGTATCATCATCATCCACAATGACATCCTCATCGCTGTCATTTTGACACGATGCTGTATCCATCATTAGCTCCTTGCTGCTGTTATGCTCGGACACGCCCACACCGCAGGAGTCCGCATTGTAGTAGTGATGCGTTGTTGATGACAGCTCGCTGACATTTTTTACTGTGGATGCGGCATGGGACTAATTAGCGAACGCCTGGGCTTAGTTACGCGTGGGCTTACTCACCGCTGATATGTGCTTGGTTGCTGGCTGGCGCTTGGGGTGTCGCTTCTGACTGCCAGCTACTGCTACTGGCAGACACATTGGTGGTCACATCCTGCTCATCGTTATGTGTATCTTTCTGGCTGATGACACAGGCTGTGCGATAGAGTATGCCATCCAGTTTGCCTGGTTGTGCATTGCTGTTGTGCATAGATGAGGGCGGTGCTGCTGCTGTTGCTGTAGCGCTCGGCAGCTCCGAACCTGAATCGGGTACATCATCATTGCAGCTTTCCACATCAACTGTTTCGATTTCGTCCTGCAGCTTTGGTTCGTCCTATGGAATGTTAAGAGTTTAAGTGTGAGCTAGTTGGGTTTAAGGCTGCTTATGGTTTTTTAAGCAGCACTCGATCAGATGTTGTTAGAAAATTGTTCCTTATTGCACTTTCGGTCTTAAAGTATTTCGAGACAAGCCTGAGCAAAGATCTCTCAGTATAAAGTGAACGCCAGCTAGGAACAAATCGGATTAACAGAATAATTTTAAATTGGAAGAATCAACCACATGCGAAAGAAGGGTGGAAATGTCATAGAATGTGCAACGATTTAATCACATGTCCTTTTTCAAATACTGGGCTTGAGAAGTAAGCCAAACTGCTAACATCCATGCATCCATGATGATAATGATAATCTTTCATTTCATCAAGGGAATCAAGTTTGAGTGTACTTGTCGTCAATTACACAGGCACACAAAAAAATATTGATTTTCGGATTTGGAGCTTACTATGCGCTTTTGGAGTCGCTGAATACATGACACTTTTGGGTTCTTGGATTCTGAACCCGAAAATAGTTTTTCTACTAAGAAACAAATCGGCTCCGAGAGCTGTAACGCTTGTAACTTACTTAAAACTTGGAAAATATAATATACGCACCTCTGTTGGAATTTTGCCCGTTTCCAGCGCATACTTGCGCTTGCATATGGGACACGAACTACAGTAGAGACTCTCCATCATGTACATTTCGCCATATTTACGTTTGCGCACTTTTAGACGTAGACGATTTTGGCGATTGTTACGTATGCGCTGGAAGGTCTTTAAAACAGAGATTAAGTAGTATCAGCAAATCTTTCTTTAAACACTGACTGGTCGATAGCTTACCTCCCAGCGATTGTGACTGGTGCGTATGGCATTCTCCTGTGCCGGACAAGGCGGCGCAAACATGTAGGTAGCCTGCAGATTGGCACGCTCAAAGCCCGCACTTAGCTTATATAGCCTATCCAGTTCGGTTAAAAAATGTGTATGCCACTCCTCGGCACTCAGCTTCATACCGCATACAGGACACATCTCGGGTATAGCACCACCTGCTGCGGCCGCTTGCAGGCCACTGACCAAGCTCAGACCACCAGGCACAGCTCGTAGACCAGCCATGCCCAGGCTGGCCAGCGCCGCATGATGTGCTGCATGATGCGATAGCGGGTGTGGGTGGGAGTGAGCCACATGATGACCGGGAGCTCCACCATGGTGATGATGCTGGTGGTGATGATGTTGGTGGTGGGGCTGGTGTGCCAGATGCGTGGCCACGGCCACTGTGCTGCTGGCTATTGAGGCAGCTGTGCTAATAGCTGCTATGGCAGAGCTGGTGGAGCAGGAGGATGAACTGGAGCCGGAGGAGGCCACGGTATGCGCTTTGCTAACATTGTGTAGATCTATTATGGTAAGAGACAAGTGTTAGCTTGGCTTACAATTGGCGTTTAAGTGTTTACATAAAATTAGCCATTGCCCGCAATCATCAATCAGCCGCCGGCAAGGCAATAAAAATTAGTTTCCCACCCTAATCCTGCTGCATTGATTTCAATTTGGCATTTTGAAATTCCATACCATACTCACACCTTCCATGCGATTGCCTCATAAATTTTGCTTGGAATTGCTATTTGACTGTTGGTATTTTCTAATTGCATGCTGAACATTTTTAACACGTATTTGGAACACTTGGCGCTACCCCCAAATTAATTGTGCTCGTAATTTTTGAGTATTGCTGGGTTTTTGGATACGTTGACTTTGTTCTGAAGTAGGACTCTCAGTCAGTTTTAAGGTAGTACCTTTGGAAAAGTATATATTGCTCTAATATCGTGAAACCGAAATTGACGGTCTAATATCACAATGCTACAAAAAATCGAATCTAATAGCAACTTTAAATGTAAATTATAAATATTTTAAATTATTAATGGGGTATTAAAAAGTGGGCGTAAAAAATTGAGTACTGAGGTGAATGAAGTTTGTTCCAACAAGCAGTATCAAAGGGGTCCATTACGTCCATTCTTTTTATACTTTCAAAATCATGCAGACTCATTCTTTTGTATTCATTTTTTGTTGGTACCATGCGACACAAGGCACTTGACATATTTACACAAAAAGTTTGAAAATTTTAAAAATCTTGTTTTTGTAACCAAAAAAGCTAGTTAAAAAAACTTACTCAATAGCATTGTATTATAGCAAATTATAATTAAGTTGATTTGCTTTAAGCTCAAGTAATTTTTTTTAATTTTTTTAAAGCAAAGTATTTCGCAGGCTTATTTAAAACGAACAGATTTCACATAAAAGAAAAAATTGTAACGCATATTATTTTTGAAAATGAGTTCTTTAAGAACACCACATATCGGAATATTCCTTTTGAGTTCATTTTGTTTTCAATCATTTTAATGACTTGTTGGTTTCTATTGAAATGATTTAAATAATCTTAAACTAGTTCAAATATTTTAAAAATCTCTAAAATAGTTTGTGTTTAGTTAACTGCACATAAAGGGTGTTTTTTTTAGAGTTTCACAAGCTTAAATCATAATAAAACAAAGAAATATATTTTTAATATCAATGAATCGTGCTTTTTTGGATAGAAAATTTTATGACATTAATGTTTAAATATGTTTTCGGTCCTGTGGCCGTCACAGCTGGCGCGTACAGGGCGCAATCTGGAACATCAATTTTGACAAGCTTTCCGCAGCACTTGCGGCTGTTGATTTCCAGGTGTTCAATTGTCTCTGGTTTATAGACGTAGACAAGTGACAGTAATTTTCTGTGAAGTGGATTAACCTTGCTCCAAATGCGACAATTCTGCTTATTTACGTACCCATTCAACCAAAAACGGGCTTCATCGGAGAACAAAATTTTGAATTTTGAATAAGTTTGACGAATGGTTCCCATTATTTTGATAAAAAATTTCAACAATTTGCAAGCGTTGCTCTGGTGTAATTCTATCCATTATGAAATGTTAAACCAAACTCAACAAAAAGCAACTATCAGCTGTTAAATGGGTTGCCAGCTAAAGCAGTGTTGCCAACTCAAAGTTGTGAACCTCTAAAAAAACACGCTGTACAAGGGGTCAATAATTTTCTATGATGTAAACAATTGTTTTCTGGAGACACAAGTCTCGTTGTTGTTCTAAACTTTAATTCAAATAATACCTACTTGTATACTTTAAAAGAGACTATAGAAATAGTGAGCTCATCTAATGATATCTTTTGATAAAATCTGCAATTTTACTTCTTTTAGTAGTCCGTTTAAAAAAAATTAATATAATCTAAGTAGAAAATAATGTTAAGCTCTGTTCAGATTTATAAGGGGTGCGCCTGCAGACGAATGCTGAGATGGCATACCCACACCTCAGGAGGAGCATAAGCGAGTCCGAAAAGGGGTAAACAAGGGTTTGGGAGAAGAAGAAGAGGTGCGCCATTTCTTATGTCGGCATTTAAACATTGAATAACTTAAAAAAAAAAACCGATTTCTGTATATGAGATATTTTCATTTAATTTGGTCCTTTGCAATTTATTTGGAACAGTTTTTGAACACAACATCAATCAAGTGGCCGCCTCTATTGGCCACAGCAAAATATGCCCTTTTTGCTGCGTTTTCCAAACCCTTTTCGAGCATCTCGGGTCGAATAGCGATGGTTTCGGCACGAATGTTTTGCTTAAGCTCTTCAATGGTCTGCAGCTTGCTGGCGTACACTTTGCTTTTCAAATAAGCCCACAAAAAGAAATCTGGAGTGGTCTAATCTGGGGATCTGGGTGGCTATTCAATGTCGCCTCTTTTTGACATCAGACGTCCAGGGAATTTTCGTTGCAGCAAATGGATTGTTGGACTCGCAGTGTGGCATGTCGCATCATCTTGTTGTAATCAGTAATCTTCAAGACCTTTTTCGCGCATTGATGGGCAGAAATTGTGAGCCAACATCTACCGATATCGGTTTACATCGACCGTTTGGTTCTCTTTGAAAAAATAAGGCCCAATAATGGTTTTGGCCCAAACAGTAACTTTTTGGTCATGTAATGGCGTTTCATAGATCTCGTGAGGATTCTGCGTTCCCCAAATGCGGCAATTTTGCTTATAAACGCCATCAGAGAGTTGTCAGATGGTGCCTGTTTGCCATGATATTTTCGACGATATGCACGTTAAGTTAACACAACTGAACGACAGTTTTCAATGTACAAAGTAACTACTTCGGCGCTTTCTTTTGGTATGAAGGATACATGGTTAAAAAAAAAACAAAACATGTAAAGTCAAGTCAATCGGTTGTCAAATGTTTCAGTTATTCAATGTTACAATACCGACATAAGAAATGACGCACCCTGTACAAATTTTACAAAATTGAAGAATGTATGGATTTCTGAAAAATAATTTAGTATCTATAATAAAATTAGAAAATATTATTCTAAGCTGCTTATATTTATTTCGTTAAAAAAAAACAATTTTTTTTTTGTAAGAGTGTGTAAAGTTTGGCGCATTTTGGTTTTAATTTGTTTGAGGTTTTTTTTTTTTACTACTGTTTGCCACAAATGTCAGTTGCACGTAGTTCTCTGTTGCTTTGGCCCTGGGCAAAATGAAACCACAATAAATACAAACTGTTTTGCGATCTGCACGTGACTGTGGCAACAATTAAAATATTATTATATAAAATATATGAAACATAAAAAGTTAGCTACAATTTTGTCTAAAATATTTGTTTGTGAGTGTTGGTTAAAGAGCGGTCACAAAACCATTCACCAGTTGGCAGATTTAACAAATCACAGAAAAATTTTGTTGCATACCCAGAAGGGGCTGTAACATTTATTGCCTATGAAATATGAGCTGCTGCACAGAGAGAAAAAGTGTAGTCAGAAAATAAATTGCTTGGAGTGCATATTGGTTTCACAATAAGTAAACTTTAAACTTAAGCGTGAAGAGGGACTGTGAATTAATATTTATATACAAGCTAATCGAAATGATTTTAAAGACACCCTTGTGTCTAACAATGCCCGACTTACAACGTCAACAACAACAATTCAAATTTCTCTTAAAGAAATTTGATTTGAAATTTCCGAAAGCTGCTGCTTTTTGTCTAAATTCGTGTTAAAGTACTAGATTCCATATTTCCTTATCTTTTTAAAAATTTGGTTGGACACTGAGTCGATTCGCTCTATTTCCAATTCTTATTGTTGCCTGTTAAGAAATGGAAACTTGAGAAGACTGTTGTTTCAAAAATTTTGAATAGAATTTGATTTGGCAGTGTTGTGTAATTTTCTGACTTCGTACGCAGATAGATTTTGTATATGCTACTTTTAAAGCAGATAGATAATAATAACACAGACCAACATGGTTTAGTTGTTGGAAAGCTATGGGTCATTTCCGAAGTAATTTGCTGCGTAGAATCCGAATCCGGGGTCTGAATTTGCCCATCACGTCAGGATTTTGAGATATTTAAAAAAACGCAGTTTTTCGGGTACATAGCCTCAAGATGCTGACGTGATGGGCCAATTCTGGCCCCGGATTCGGATTCTACGAAGCAAAATACTTTGGAAACGACCCTTAGCTTTCCAACAACTAACATGACCCCGGTATTTGTAGGCCTGTGTAATTTTAACTCCTTACAATTTAATAAAATTTCTTCAAAAATCTCTTTATTTCTTTGTGAATTTTTATTCAATTCTATTATTTTGACGTTTTTTGTGTTTATTTTTCACATACTTACATATTTTACAGGTCTTAGTTTTCGAATTTTGGAAAAATTTTGAATTGGAATTTCTTAGTATGTATAGCCAACCATATGAAAATAGAATTGTAGAGCACTATTTTGTTACTATTTATTATTAAGTTTAATTCAATGAGAGTCTTATATTGAAAAAACATAATAATTTCTATAAAACAAAAAAGCTACACACTGCCTCTTTAAAGAATTCTGTATTACTCTGAATGCAAGAAGTCTTACTTAAACTTAATTCAAGAAGATACCAAGAATCTTCAGATTTAGTAGAATCTTAGCTCAAACAAGCTAATTTTGTTCTGATTTAACGTTGCTTTAGCTCTTGGCTTAAAATTTATGTTTAAGCATTTGGTAGTTTTTAAACAAGTTCTCATTATGGATTAAGTATGGTCTCAGAATTAGCATAAATAATTCAAAACAAGTTTAGCTTTTTCATGAAATAAGCTCAGGTTGTTCTCCCTCTGATTAAAAAATATTTAAAAACATATGAGGTATTCACGATTGCTGTTGAGTTCATGAATTGAAAAGTTGCGCAAAACTGCAACAGTCTAAAGCGTGAACGCCCTTTTTGGCAGTTTATCAATTGAGTTGTTAAACCGTTATGGCGTCAGCTTTTTTAAACTGCGTCAAATCCATTAAAATTAATTTTTTCTCCTCGCATTTTTATATCACAAAACTGGTACAAAATCCCAAAACATTGTAGTGCTACAAAAACCGCAGCGGACGCATTTCACAAGACTTTCTCCTCAAGTCAACATCTAAAAACTGGAATAGTTAAGTTGAAAGCTTAAACTCAGCCCTGTACATTTGGGGTTGCAAAAGTCCTTACTGCTCAACTCAATAGCAAGCATGAATATCCTTATAATTATTGAAATTTATTTTAATTTTTGTAAAACTCTACTGAGGCAATATTTTTATGTACATATCTTTACAATTTGAGAACAATGTACTTGCATTTTTCTCGCAGTGTGCGCATTCTCCAACATATTTTTTTTGTGTGGGTTGCCATTAATATAACAGAAATTAATATGAAAATTCCAAGTGTGCATTGATATAATACATCATCAAAACATAATACCAACAATGCAATCAAAGCGATTCGCCACACTTGCCCAATGCGATGAGCCACGTATCCTTTCAAGGAAGTTTCGAAAAAAAGAAAAAAAAATGAAACATTATGAGTTTTATGTCGTTATACACGGCTCTATAGGGCGCTTGACTGCCTTATAATTGGCTGAAGTGTGCTAAACAGCGCCAGGATAGAAGGCAGCAGGAAGCAGGGAGTTATGACCGAGTGCAGTCGCGTGATCATAGTCCTCTGGTAATTAGCCTGTCGTGCGCTCATGTCGAAAGGATGCGCTGCGGTTTGACTTTGTAGTCAAGTGCCGAGCTCAACATTTCAATAAGCAAAGTCCACAGCCATTTAAAACACTTTATGAGCAACCCTTACAACCCTTTACATAAATATTTGAAATGCCTTTTGAGTTGCTTTTGACTTTTGGCGCTCAAATGCCATTTGCTTTGCCGAGGGGTGGGTTTAAACTTTTTTAAATTTCTGGAGGGAGGTGTTAGCGTCTGAAATTTATTTATAGATGTTGCACGTTATTGATATGCTGCCAGTCGGAATTGTTACATTTTAGATAGAACATACAAAACTTAGCTAATTAAAAGTGTATTATTTATTGAAATTAATTTATGGGCTTATATAAGCCAGTTACTGTTAGAAAATCCAAAAATCAAATATACAAAGTTTTATATATATTGTATATGAAACAACTAGACAGGGGTATATTAAGAGCCAGAGCTAGAAACAAAACTGGTTTACCGGCTTAAGCTCAAATGCAAATATTAATGTAAGTTAAATAAATAGGCATATGAATTGTAAGCAGTGGCGTAGACAAAGGGGTTCGAAATGTTTTCTAGTTGGTTAGTATTTATTTATGTATTCCTTATTCCTTAGCAAAATAATGAGTTATAGTCAGTTAAAATATGCCTGATAGCATTTTGGCTATATGTATTTTAATAAAATATCAATCGGCCGTGCTCCGAAAAACAAATCTGAATATTTTATTCGGATTTGTTTTGAAACTACATGATTGGTACTCCCAATTTCACCAAAACGAAAGTTTTATGTGGTTTGAAACCGACTACTTTGACGCAAGAGGCATTAAAACGAATTAGCTAAACGGGTTCAAAAGTTTACCCATTTTAAACTAAAATAATTTTTTAAATATTCTTTGTTATTCTTAGATTACACTACTCGAAAAATTCAACACTTTTTTTCTTCAGAGATGAGGCTTATATTTCTTGTTTCAGCATTCAAAAACCGATTTCAGTTTTGTTTTTATGCGTATTTTTGTGAAAAAGAACATTTTTCAAAATACGTTATGAGATCAAAAAAACTGTACTAGCTCGAATTTTTTCATTATTTTGATTAAAAAAAAGTAGAGCACCTTTTCAAAATGCCCCGAAGTACAAAAATTGGTAACCTTAAGAAAAAACTACAGCCGAAAGTTTGTGCCCAAAACCACGAAAAAAACACAACATTTTGGTGACTTTCCGTACAAATATCGCTAGTCTTAGACACTTGAAAAGTTTGCTACTTCATGTTATTGGTCATGATAAGTAGATGCGTTTGCTGTAGTATCGTGTTTTTATGCTACAAAATGACTGATTTATTGAATTTTTAGTGAAAATGAAAATATATATTTTGTCACTTTCAACTGCATATAAGCTGTTGATTCTTCTATATTTCTAACTTTTCAATAAAGTAGTAGTCAATACCTTTCAAATAAGACATTTTTTATGAAATTCGAACTGTCCATTGAACACCATCAGTTCAATGAATCACCATAAGTACACGAAATCTCATGATTTCACCAAAAATATACGAATTACGCAAAATCGAAAACGAATCAAATTAATTCGTTTTCTTTATTTACTTTCCGGAGCACAGCATCAATGTTAAACAATATTTTAATCTCACAAATGCTCTGCACATAATCTCAATATTAGATAATAAAACCTAAAAAAGACAAGTTGGCCAATTCTCAATTTCAGTGAAGATTTTAAATGGGCGACATGTAAAAACTACTAATCTTATCTAATAGTGTAACTGGAACTTGAGGACTTAAAGTCTTTTTAAATAAACATCAAAGCTTATAAAGGTATTTTTGACATTTTTTTATTTCCAAATTATTTGTAAAATTATTGAAAAGATTTCTCATAAATAGATCACACAGCGATTAAATTGAAAAGCTTAAAACTTTTGCAGGTAGAAGGTCTAGTGATAAGAATAATAAAGCCTTGGTAAAAATACCATTTCAAATAATCAACAAGTCGTCTCTACGACACATTTCATCTGATAGGGCTAGGATTTGCAGTCTTTTCAAATAAAATCCAAAGTTTTTCCATGTTTTTATACCCTGTACCGTATGGTACAAAGTGTATATTGTGTTTGTACAAGCCGAAAATGTATGTAACGTACAGAAGGAGACGTCGGAGACCCCCCAAAGTTACCTAAAGTATGATCAGAGTTACTAGAAAAGTTGATATACCCATGGCCGTCTGTCCGTCTGTCCGTGTGAACGCCTAAATCTCAGAGATGGTAAGAGCTAGAGCAACCAAACTTTCAAATTAGATCCCTTATTAATCCATAGGAGACAAGTTTATTTTATTTTTTTGATATCGGGATTACATTATATAGCTGCTCTAGGGGTGTTTCAGAGGACCTCGAAAAAAAGCAAAAGTTTTAGATGGATAATTCGTTTGTTTATGAAGATATCAAATTTGGCAATCGGAAGTTTTTTAGAGACCCCCAGCACTGTATCAAATTTGATCGAAATCGGTTGACTATATCATATAGCTCCCATAGGATCGATCGGTCGAAAAAATGTTTTTTGTACAAAATTCGTTGTGTTTCGTTTGTTTGTGAAGATATTGTAACCAAATTTAGCATTAAGAAGTTTTTAGAGTTCTAAAGCACTGTAGCAAATTTGATCAAAATCGGTTGACTATACCATATAGCTCCCATAGGACCAATCGGTCAAAAAAACGTGTTTTGTGCAAAATTCGTTGTGATTCGTTTGTTTGTGAAGATACCGTAACCAAATTTGGCATTAAGAAGATTTTAAGAGTTCCTAAGCACTGTTCAAAATTTAATCAAAATCGGTTGACTATATCATATAGCTCCCATAGGGACAAATTGGTCAAAAGATCGTTTTTTGTACAAAATTCGTTGCGTTTCGTTTGTTTGTAAAGATATTGTTAGCAAATTTGGCATAAGGAAGTTTTTTAGAGTACCGAAGCACTGCACCAAGTTTGATCAAAATCGGTTGACTATATCATATAGTCCCCATAGGACCGATCGGTCAAAAAAATTGTTTGGTGCAAAATTCGACTGATTTCTGTTTTTTTATGAAAATATCGTAGCCAAATTTGCCGAATAAAATATCTATTGAAGGTCTTAAGCAATATTTCGGACTTAATTGCAATGTGGTGGTACAGGGTATCCCAAAGTCGTCTGCGCCCGACTTTAACGTACGCCATCTTTTGTTTCAATTTTATTTAAAATCTGCTTTAAAACACTTTGTAAATTAGCTGAATTTGATTGCAGAATTTGAATTAGAATCTATTTGAGTTATCAAGTATATGAAAGATTTTAAGTCTTCTAAGTCTTCTATAGTCTCTAAATTTGGGGCGACGTTATTACTAGGATTAAGTACCTAATGCTTAATTTACTGACATTCTCCTTTACAAAGCAAATGTTGGGATCTTTGAGAATTCCGACATTTGTCATGGTACAATGTTTCTCAAATTTTTAGATTGGTAAGGCTGTAAGTCTAAGCTTAAAATTGAAAAAAATTGTATTTTCATGTTATTTCTTTTTAATTTAAGATATGTTTCAGCGTGTTAAAGTATTTTAACAAAATCTATAATATTATTTCAGTGCTGTGAAGAAATTCAAAAACGTGGCGGATTTCTATGTCTTACAAATGAAGACACCAAACAATTTCGAATTTCTGTTAATTGTATAGTTATTTTCGGTAAGTAAATTTTATAATAAACAATTATTTATTTTTTGCTTATAAGCAACACCTTTTTGTAAAAGGGTCTCTTAATTTTTTTATTTTTTATTTTGCGCTACTTCATTTTAACTGAAACTACAATAAACCTCAGGCTATATTCACATTTTTTTGTACTCTAATAGTCCCAGATTCGATATCTAAAATTAAAACTTTTAACAAATCATCCTTTAACGAAAAAGTATATATTGTTGCTTATTTTATTAAAGCCAGTAGAATGAACTTTCTGTGATAATAATTATAAACTTACGTAAATAAACTTAACATTTTCTATATTTAATTTTAAGACTTTAAGACCCCCTTAACTACGCCCCTGGAGCCAAGCTGTGTTTAAGCTGCACATTTATCATTTTCATATGTTGCTGGGTCTAAAGCGCTTTTGAGAGTAGCATTAAGGGGAACCCAATTAGCAACGCATTTGTTGTCAGTTTTGTTAGCCTACTTTTAGCCAAATGCGAGCAGCTTTAAGAGTTCAAAAAAAAAAAAAAGACCAACCAAAGCAACCCCTCCTCAGGTAAAGAGCAAACAAATATGTATCAAATTGATTTACAAGATGTCTACCCAAAAGCAGGAAAACTAATAAAAAAGTAGAGTGTCTAAAATGTTGGCTCTCCCACGCCTCCTGCCACTTCTACTGCGGCCTGTCAGTCAAAGTTAAGTTACTCAAGCGTTAAAATTGCGCAGCAAAATTGGAGCAAATCCAAAAAAAAAATAAAAATTGAAACAAATACAGCAAGATTTTTATCTATCCCTCGCAGTCTAAAAAAAAAAAGGTTGCAAATTCACTTTATCGCAAAAATATTTGCAACATGCAAATTTGCCAAACAAACAGAAACTTGAACTTACGTCTCAAATCCCTGGGATCCTGAGAATGATTACTACGCGGACTTTCACCCTTTTCAACAGCATCGTAATCCTGTGAGCCCTCCATGGATTCATGTGATGTGCACGTGGGACTGGCCGAATCCGTGCGAAATGATTCGCTGCCATTGAAAAGATTCTACACAAACGAAGAGAAAGATACCAAATCCAATTATGACAACTGTCAATCGAATATGCTTACTGCAAAGCCACACTCACCTGATCCAGCGATATGCTCATATATTTGGGCGGTGAAAATGCCGACGGCAGTGAGAAATTGGTCAACACCGACGGCTTACCAAGTGGTGAACGTTCGCTAGCAAAGTAGCTAGCCGGAGCGCCAGCAGCAGCTGCAGCTGCGGCAGCTCCATTGGCCGCCAGCATGCCATGATTGAGCGTCTGCAGCAGATGAGGATGAAAGTTGTGTAGCAAATGGGTGCTGTAGTTGCCGACTAGTGACATGTTGTGGAAATCTTTGGCGTCAGGTAACTGCAAGATGAATGAATCAGTAAGAAACTGCCATAATCCAGGCAAAGTTTGCGCAAAAACACATGTAGCACTGAAAATCCCATCTCAAAGTTGCCACAAATTACATTTTTACACTTAAGTAAACTTTCTGATGGGCTGCAGACAAATTTGCATGTAAATTTTTTTTTTTTTCACAACACTGAGTGTGTCCTGTGTGAGTGTTTGTGTGTGTGTGTGTGGGCTTAGTACTTGCCACACACATGTCGCCGCTTGTCGCTGCTTGTGGCATTGCCTGTTTGTCTGACGCTTAACACTCTTTAGCCTCAATTTGTTATAAACGCTTTAAATGTGTTTATCCTTTGCTGTTTTTATCATCATTGCCCCAACCCTATGCCACATCCCTTACGTCCCACATCCCATACTTATGACTGTCTATCTCACCCCCCACTACCCATATCATTTACGAAGCATTTATAGCAATATCAGTGTGTGCTTTTTTTGTGCAAATTTTTCTCGTTATTTTACACCCCATTGGCTTTGTACCCCTGACACAGTTTATGTCTCGATATCGTAACTCTGAAATCTCTCAATTTTGCTCCGTTTAATATTTATTTGTCGTAAATTAAACATTCCACGTTGCGAAATTATGTTGCATACGCGTAGGCGGTTAGGTTTTCTAGGAGTTTCAAAAAAATTTGTTACCATTCTAAGTCTGTGCTTCTAAAAGCTCACAAGTTTCTTTCATATGCACTTACGTACAATATATTGCCAATATATTAAATAAACTTATTATCTCCCCTCCTCCCCCAGCACTCATAATTGGCCAATTTTAACGCCAAGTCATGTAGAGCGCATAATTTTTACAAACAGCCTTATAATGGGCATATTTAAGCTCACATTTCACGCTGACTTGGTCTGTCATAGATCACGTCACATTTGAAAGTAATTATGGGGCCCATGGAGATTGTGGCATTTCTTAAGGAAATCCCATCACATGTAAATATTTTTCCTTTTAAGCTCTGAGAGTCTTAACAAGGACAAACACTAAAACAAAAATTGAAGTTGACACAGTTAGGATTATTCGAGCTGGATAAAGTATGCCCCATTTTGCTCGATATCTTTTGTCCATTTAGAGTGAAATTTTATAATTCCCTGTTTGAAGAAGTCCTTGTCCCTTCCCTATCGGTAAAAAACCTGACCAACTCATTTTTACAAGCTTCTCTTAATGCCATTTTCGCTTGGTGTCGGGTCTGGACTATACGGTGTGTGCGATAGAACATCCCATCCAAACTCTCCGAGCTTCTGAAGCGTCATTAACGATGTGCGCGGCCTGGCGTTGCCTTGATAGAAGACAACAACCTTCCTATTGGCCAAACAAGTCGATCACTTGCTTTAAACTGGTTAGTTGTTAACAGTACCTAATCTGTTCGGACCTAATCGAGTGTTTGGCCCTATGCGAGCAGTTCATAGTGGATGATTCCCTACCAAACACACAGCAAAACCTTCTTGGCCCTTGTATACTTGGTCCATTTTAATTCCTAGGAGTAACATAGGGCTGTTCCAAAAAGTTTTCATTGAAGACATTGAGTTTTCATTCTCTAGGGCTAGGTGCTTGATTTCACTCCAGGTGTTACGCGGGCGGCCTTTTTTACGGCTGCCTTGGGGATTGAAGTCTAACGCCTGCTTTGCTAGATCGTTTGCCGGTTTCCGCAGAGTATGCCCTAACCATTTATATTTTCGGCAAAGAATTTCTTCTAGCAGGTTGCTTAGTACTGAACTATAGGTCATTGCTTGATATAGAATATGCGAAGAAACCACCGCAGACAGCGGTTCACGAATGCTTGTAGACGCTGAGTATAGGAGATATTGAGACTCCAACTTTCACTGCCAATAAGGCAAACGTCTTCACGTTGGTGTTGGGCTTTGCGATCGATTAAGCCGATTTCCCGCTCTTGGACCACGATCTTTGTCGTCTGTTGTACTCGTATGTGACCCATTTCTCATTGCCAGTCACTATCCGCTTCAAAAATGGTTCGATTTCGTTATTTTTCAGTAGTATCAAATTGGTCCAAAAGGTTATTTAGCGACAATTCGAGTGCCATCCATTTCAAGCTTCTTTTTGAGACCAGCTTTATGCAAATGGTTTCAAACGGGTATCTGGCTAATCTTTAGTTTCTGGACAATACAATAAGTGCTTACATGCCGGTTCAAAGCGATGATTTCCAATATTTCATCAACATTTTCGACGATTTTCCTACCAGAGTGTAGCCTATCTTCGACGTCCATATTACCAGAATGAAATCGTTGGAACCACAGCTATCTTTGGTGAGATATGGCTTACTAAAGACATTTAGCGAAAACCGTCGGGAACTTTTTACTTTATCTAATAAAGCTATGGAACTGTTTAGCAATTGAAGAATGTTGCTTAAAATTGCATTTAATTGAGTTTTCGGAAAAGCTTACTCTGTGACCATCGTTTTAGAATTATAAGTCATGATACAGTTTGGCGCATTACGAAAATGTATTTTAAAAAATCAATTCCTTATAAAAGGAAGGCTTTCAGAAATTGTGCTCTCCAAATATCAACGATAATAATAAGGTGATGTCGTCCGAACACCCACTCTCTCGTTTTGCCCCTTATCGTCAGTGCAAACCAGGCTGTCGACGAGTTAGGTTGGTCGCGAACGAAATTTTTTTTTAGCATTTTGTTTACCAAAAATTAAAAATTATGTGCAATTTCAAACTTATAAAAATAAAACTATAATAAAATGTATTATTAACTTTAAAGCATACTATTGTGATCAAATTGAAAGGTATTTTTTCAAAGATTTTCAATATCTTTATTTTACCCCCTTTTAAGTAATCCCCTTCCGCTGCAATACACTTTCCAGTAATCATAGCACTTGACACAGGCCTCCTTGGAATGGCCTTCAGAGCCTTCTGCGATTCTGCATTTATTATCTCAATCTAGTCAACACGGTGTCTCTGGAGCGGTCTCTCGAGTTTGCTGAGTAGCCAGAAGTCAGACGGAGCCAAATCAGGTGAATAAGCAGGTTGCGGAACGATATTTCATGAATTTTGATTCACGAAGAATCAGTGCCGTGTGAGATGGCGCATTAACGTAGCACTTCACATAACGAAGCGTATCTCAAATTCGCTTTAACACGCTACATACAATAAGGGCCAGCTTTTACAGACGACACCACCTTAGAGTATTCTGCCATGGACGAATCAAGCTTCATATGGAAAGTTTCTCTCCTGCATTCACTGATTTCTCATTAGCTTTTGGCTACTCTTACTCTTTTTAAGCGCAACCTTGTGAAAAAATTAAGCTCTTCTAAGGTTTGCTATGAGTTGTTAATCCTAGTACAAAATCAAAACACAAGGTTCATTCTGCCGAAATAATGAAATGGTTAAAAGACTAGAAATTTTTCACAATCATTACTATTTATTTATTTAGGGCCTGTACGCAGTTCGAAATATTCCTCGCGAAATATTTCGAACTGCGTGGACCCCTTAAATTAGAAAGTAAAAATTAACTCTAAACTATTATCGATTTATTTATATACAATTACTCTTTAAAAGTATCACTTGTTTTTACAAATTGTATGGGTACTAAGTCACTATGTTACGCTTAGATAGATTTCGTCCTTTTAATTAAACTTAAAAAGGAAAAAAAATTAGATATATCAAACAATAGATTTCTATACCATTTCAATGAAATATATCACAATAGATACTAAAGTTCTCGGATCTTATTTCGTATTTAAATTCGGATCTGCGCTAGATTGCGACTCGTTTTAAAAGCTTTTGTTTCGGATTTCGACAGAGCTCGAAGCGATTTCGAAGCGGTTTTGAAACGTTTTCATTCCGATCTGTAACATATGTGTTTTTTGTCAAGTTAATTAATCAGACAAACATGGAATTGAAGATAGCGATTTCCCCACAATCATTTACTTCATTCTGTGCCATGCGGTTAATAATTTCATTCTGACCTAAGCAGAAGGTCTCCAGGGTCCGTCTTTATGGTCAGCATTAATATTTGCGGTATCAATAAAATTAAACAACGCTTTGGTTGTGCACAAAATAGAGCATGAGACTCTACTGCTTAGCTCTTCATTTTTTTATTCATTTATTTTTGTCACCATTTGCCAAGAAGAGGAGCATTCATTTGTTTATTTATAAATAGTACATATTAATTCAGACATTTATCTTCGAATATAGTTAGGAGTACACGAAAACACATCACTTTTCAACGATCTAGGATAATCTAGATAGAGACTTTTTTTATGTTTTATAGGTACGTCAGTCTGTCTGTCCATTTGTTCTAGAAGATTGTCTCTTAAAGACAATTCTTGTAATTCTTGTAATTCTTCATTTCTGTTTTAAGCTGTTGAGCCGCTTTACCCAAATTTTAAGGGTACAAAAAATTCTATTTAATATGACGATTTAAAGCTTAATTTTAGCTACTCAATGGTAAGGTTAAAATTTGAATAATCTGTCTGTATGAAACAAAGTTCAAAACTCGAGAACGAAGTGGGTCTTTTGAGAAAAGTTTCTGTTTTCCATAGCATTCAACGTACGTCAAGTACCTGGAAAAGTGTAAGTAGTTTCCAAAATTGCATAATTTCAGTGTTTTAAAAATGTTGCACTAAAACAAATTTAAGGCAACGTAGGCAACCACTGGTAATCGTAAAAAAATAAAAAAACCTAGGACACAGAGCATCACTTTTTTTGTTACCCGTCCATGCGTCATACACATCTGCACTCTCCATTTCCATTTTCACGCAACTGATTGTTGTTTAAGCCTTTATTTCCAAAAGTTTTCACTTAGATTGGCTCACAATTAAAGAATACTTTCCAAAGTGCGTAAAAATCCTGTGCAACTTTTTTAGGTAGTAGTGCACATACATTATAGTCTGAGTATCTCGACTAAAGCCAACCAACTTGTTTTATTTTTATTATATACTATAGTCTATACTCTCACTCAAACACCGCTAATAAGTCAAAACTGCAGGTTAAAACAATAAATCCAAGCATTTAGTTGAAGTAAATTGCCAATTGTTGGACCGAGTCTTCATCCGATTGGTTGCCACAAATTGAGATTTATTTGTGGTGTGTAGAAAGACACTTGTAACTATAGATACAATGCGATATAGTTGCAGTTGTTTCTGCTGTTGTTGTTCTAGTTTTTGCTCTTGCCTGCTTTTAGTATTTTATTGCCATCTTAAACGAAATTGGCAATTGTATGTAGACAATTGGTAGTCACTCGTTAACGTGTTGTTGTAATTAAGCTGTTATTGTAGCTACCATGTCCAGCTGTTTGCAAGTATTTATTTATTTATCTGTGTATCTACAAGTTTGTTAAGCACAGCTGCCTGACATTCATTGTATGAGCCATGATAAATGCCAATAATTCAAGTGTTAAAAGCAAACAAGTCGCATTATGCAAATCTCTGCAAGCGTTAACAACCCCCAGCGGCCCTTTACCCTTAGATACTTACAACAAATATAATATATTTTTTTTTTTGGCAACAAATCACCCGTCTAGATTTTTAATGCCTTTAATAGAAAAGCAAACAAAGGAATGTACAAAAAAAAGTGAGGGTAGCTTCAATTGAGTGGGGGTGTTTAGATACACAATGTATATAATACAAGTGGATGCAACACCTGCTACTTTGATTAAGGCGCATAAACCAATAGGCTAGTAAAGATACATTAAAAATGCATCTTAAATTTGTAGCCAAAATGCAAAAACCAAAAGTTAAAAGTGAGTACGTCAGTGGTTGACCACTTCTAGTTTGAGTTACTGTTGAAGTCCACCCATCCACCAAGCAGCCACCAAGTGTTACGCACATGTGTGCCGTCCATTTAATCAGTGCCACTCGTTCACCAAACGGGAGCGGGCTTAAGTGAGTTTAGCCAAAGTGCAATTCATGCGGTGGGGCCCGGAAACAGAGAGATTGCAATTTATATTTGTCTAATGCGAATGGGGCTGACTTGCATTTGTTTGTGGCAACAGCTTTAAAACATTTGGACGCTCATTAGCAGCCATATGGGCACCACACTGCCCTGATGCGTTGGATGGTGATGATGGAGATGCTGATATGACGTTGTGGGTTTTTGGTAGGATTGGCTAATACCCATGTACACAGTCGAGGTGCTAATTTGATGTGTCAAGCATTTGATAAGCGTTAATTTATGGTGATTTTGATGACAACTAAGGAGTCAGAAGCGGTGGATATAGAAGCACATGAGTTAAACGATATGAAAAACTTTTAAGCGTATACGAATTTTTCAAATCGACAGTTAACGAAACTGCCGATTTATTTTTTAGTATAGCATTAAATACCTAAGGAATTATATCTAACTTTTTTTTTTGGGTGTATATTGGGCGCGTACGACTTAATCATACCCTGTACCAACACATTGCAATCAAATCCGGTATATTTCCTAAGAACTTCAAAAGATATTTGTTTGTAAATTTGTTTGCAATATTTTCATAAACAAACAAAAAATTGTCGAAAACGACTTTTTAACCGATCGGTCCTATGGGTGCTACATGATATAGTCAACCGAATGCCAAATTTTTTCTTCATTCATCTAAAACTTTTAGTTTTTTTCGAGGTTCTCTGAACATGGAAGCCATATAGAATAACCTCGATATCGAAAAAATAAAATAAACTTGTCTCCCGTAGGATAATAAGGGATCTTATGTCAAATTTTTGTTACTCTGTGTCTTACCATCTCTGAGATCTAGGCGTTCATACAGACAGAAAAATGGACAAGCAGACGGGCATGGGTATATCGACTTCTCTCACCCTGATCATACTTGTGGTAGCTTTGGGCGGTCTTTAAAGAAAATTTGCAGCCGTGCTCTGGAAAACGAATACACTCAATTCTGTTTCTACACGGTCTTTTTTTCACGGTTTTCAAATAACACGGTCTAGAAAAAAATGTTGCACACCATTTCATTTCATTTAGAATGATTAAAAAAGCTATTTGATTGCATTTTTAAAGAAAATATTTGTATTTTTTTCTGGAACGTATCTATCGTGTAAAAACAGAATTAGGTGTACATTTAATTCGTTTTCATTTTGCGTGTTCCCAATTTCACATTTTTGCGATAACTTTGCAATTTTCTTACTCTTTTCGATAAATACTCATATTTCTCTTCAATATTGTTGACACAGCTCTTTTCGTACTTAAATATTCTGCCTTTTAAATAAATTAACCCAAACAATATTTACTAAAATTAAACACGGTCAGTTATATCGCACCTATCAGTTATCGATATGCCAAAACTTCATTTTGGTTTGCGCATGCTATTTTTGTGGCTGAGTAAAAAAAATTATAAAAAATATTTATAAATTATTCATTTATTTTTGTGTCTGGCACACTTCTATTTTATTTCTTATTGTAACTTTACATTGTATCGATGTTAGCTTAAATTTGTGACTTATCGATTTCACTTAATCAAATATTAAAATACTAAATATGTACCATTTATCATAATTCATTTTTCGTACCTAAAATTGGCGTGAAAAAAATCTACGAATGTCAAAGAATTGTATTTTTTAAAAAATTATTTTAATTTTAAATACTTATGTGCACTTCTGAATCTGTTTTGCAGAAAAACAGTCGAAATTTAAATATATAAAAAATTCGTTTTGGTGATATTGGGAGCACCAAACGTGAGAAATGAAATCAAATGCGAATATTTTATACAGGAGCACAGCTGATAATAGTATTTTGCTTATGAAATTGTGTGAAAAAATTTAAGATCTTTTCTACTTTAGCGTTAAAACGTTCAGATACATAAGTTCATGAAATTAATTATACACCCCCAGTT
Organism: Chymomyza costata; assembly: GCA_018150985.1. NCBI lineage: Eukaryota > Metazoa > Arthropoda > Insecta > Diptera > Drosophilidae > Chymomyza > Chymomyza costata. The sequence continues at coordinate 20,044,885 of JAECWU010000001.1, forward strand.
CAAGGGCTTTATCTCTAAATCATAGTTATTCAAATATATAAAATTAACTTATTCGACAAAATGTTTTTTTTTTTTTTTTATTTGTTTTTTATATTTTTATTGGCAATCCAACCGATACAGATTAGGTTATGATACAATATTGATGACCAAATTTATCGCTACACAAAAATATAATTTAGTGTGTGATCGATAATAGATAAAAATTATAAAAGTGTCTATCAAATTTGTTTTTCTAAATAAGTGATTAAGGATGAGAAAATTAATGTAGCACAAATTTTTTATTTTTTAGTCAAAGGTAATCGATTACGAGTTAGCAGCATCTGAAAGCCAGAATTTTCTTAAGAACTATATTGTTGGTTAAACAAGCACACTTCCTCTCTTCTTTTGAAAAATTAAAAATTATTTTATTAATAAAATGTTTTAGTACGCTTTTTTTTTATGAAAAAAGCGAAAAAGTGGTTTTAGTAAGTCTAGTCGAGACTGGTCTTTACTTTATTTTATGCTTGCTGTTTTAAGGAATTTTTTAATTTCTGGAAAGGGCTAGTTAGTAGTAAAGACAGATCCTGCTTAGTGCTTTGGGTATGAAAGTTTTGGAAAGAAAGAGCTACCTTAAAAATTAAGCAGAATGAAAACAATTTTTTTTTATTACTAAAATGATCAACTGAATGAAGAAAGATGAATTTATCAATGGCTAATAATTCTTTTTTTTTTTTTTTTGCTGAACTCTTCTGAAATGAACTGTTTGCCACTTTTGCGGCTACAAAGTGAATTTCTTTAACACCTTCCATAAGCAAGCAATTGAGGTAAATGCGATTCCTTTTACTCAATTTTTGCAGCAAAGAAGTTTGATATTATCTTGTTAAAATTTTATTCTTTTTTTTTAACGTGGCCGCAGGCCTTATATGGCCTGTAGATCGCGTTTTTATGTTTGTTGTAATTAAAGTTGCTCACAATTGATTTTACAAACACCTTTGCTGAATAGTCTTCATTAATTTTTTTATACCCTATACCCTAAGGCGTATTTGTTTGTGCACGTCGAACATGCATGTAACATAGTAGGGAAAGAGACGTTGTAGTACCCCCATAGTTACTTAAAGTATGAGCAGTGCGACTAGAGAAGTCGCTGTAGATATCTGTCTGTCTGTTCGTCAATGTCCGTATGAATGCCTAGTTATAAGCGATGATAAACGCTAGAGCAACTGATATCTCAAAACTAAAAAGAAAAAAATCGGATATCGTGACAAAATTTTTCATACAAAAAGGATTTTGAAGTACCCAAGCACTGTATCAAATTTTATTTAATTCGATTTACCGATAGGTTTAATCGATGGGTCGAAAAAGTTTTGTTTATTTTTGAAAATATCGTAACCGTATGTGGTATTTGATGGTTTTTTAGAATTTCTTAGCACTGTTCGATAACATATAGTCTCCATTAAGTCGATTGGTCGATAAAATGTATTAAGAGTATTTAGGGATCATCCATAAACTACGTGACGCTGATTTTCGCCAAATAGACTCCCCCCTCCACTATGTGACGCAGTCACAGAATATTTTTGAAGATTTTCCATATGATCGTGACGCTTCGCCAGACCCCCCCCCCCCACCCTCTGGAGCGTCACATAGTTTATGGATGAACCCTTTAGAGTACCTCCTAGGCACCATGCCGATTTCGATAGGCTCATCTCAAATAATAATAAATAAATATTCCTTTAAGTCAAAAATGTGCATCAATGTTCGGAACATTAGCCGTCTGCTCACACGACCAAAGTGATATCAGAGACAAAAGGCAGCTGTAGTTCGTGTCGTTTCGAAAACTTACTAAAAATTGATTTCTTAAAGTTTTATTCAAAACTTTTCAGTTAATTGGCATTCGAAAAAAGGCGTGCAAAACCTGAGCTGGCCAAATAATCAAGCTTTTATGAGCTCTCTTTATAAACACGCCTACTTTAAGTGTTCTCGCCAAGTCACAGTGGGAGAAATGGCCAATCTAGCTCCGTTTTATTCAAATTTCAAAATAAAAATTAGGTCAAATATCGTTTTGTATTCGATTACTAATATATCCGATAGGCCAAAAAAATTTTTCGTTTTCTTATTCTCTCAATATTCGCAAAGCTGTAAAGCTTCAAACACAACATTAGCTCCACCACTGCTTACCCGCCAAATTTGACTAGTTGCTGCTATTGTTTATAGATTTTGTATATATAATATTTCAATTTTACTTTTTGTTAATAAATAATATTAAAGGTATGTATTTATTAAAAAAAATAAGTGTTTGTGGCCTGTGATTGTGTTTCCTCCCAAAATTCGATGTTGAAAGTTGTGCTAGCATGAAGTATAATGTTTACTAATAACCAAATCTTTCGCAGAGCCGAACTTTTGAGGTTCGGCCGGGTTCGGTATCAATCCTTTTTTAAAAAATAGTTCAATATTTTCTGTTGTGAGAATGTTCAAAATTAGCTGCTACTTTTCGCTACTTATTTTTCAAATCATTTTTTTAGCTACAATGTCAGTGTCCAAGCGAGTACTTTTTTCAGTATGGTATATGGAAAATAACGTTTCCAAAAAGCTTTTTGCGGTGCAGACATATATCTATGAGCTTTTATTGGTGGACCTAAGCTCAAATGCCAAAATTGATTTTGCAGAGTGTAAAAAAAACAAATATATAGCAAAATAGTTTCTGACATTGCTAAACAAATTCCGTTCAAGGAGCTCGTATATGCGGCCAGCACCAGTTTGTTCAATTCTGGCAAGCGAAGTGCATCTCAGATGGTATCTTTTTTAAACTCCGACGAAATTAAATAGTTAAATAAAGTAAAAACAGCAGAGGAAGCCTTGTCCTTATATATTGATACACAAATTTGCGTAAAATCTCAATGGAAGACTTGGCACATATACTTTGTATTTCATTAGACCCATTCATTACGATGCTATCAAAAGGATTATTTCCCTCTTCCAAAGCGGATGAACTCATAAATAATGACGTTATCCGTCTTATTTTAAATAAACAAGTGGAAGAAGACTTATCAGATTATTTCTCATCAGATCAGATTATTTCTCATCAGATACAGAGAAAAAACTGCGGAAATATAATAATAATAAATAAATAAAATGTTTAATTAAAAAAAATATTTTTATATTATTTTATATTTGTATAATATTGATTTATAAAATAAATTTATTCTTTCAGAAAAGAAAATTTTTTTTCAAAGTTATATATCAAAGTTATTTCTCATCAGATACAGAGAAAAAACTGCGGAAATATAATAATAATAAATAAATAAAATGTTTAATTAAAAAAAATATTTTTATATTATTTTATATTTGTATAATATTGATTTATAAAATAAATTTATTCTTTCAGAAAAGAAAATTTTTTTTCAAAGTTATATATAAATTTCTGCTAGAATGACCATTTTTCTAACAAGTACATATGCGGGCAAAATGGACTTCAGGTGTATATTTTGAATTTATTTGGTTGTCAGATTCATGCCAAATTTTGTAAAGATGTTTATATAAATTTCTTAAACATTTTTAAAGAATAAATTTTATGAAAATTTGTGAAAAAATGTCTTAGATTTGGGTCAAACTGGCCAGAAAGCAGTTTTAACAGAAATTAAAAAAAAAAAATTAATATTTTAGATAAAACAAAAAATTATTTCTATATTAATTTTGATTTGTGGCATATTTATCTACAAAATAAAATTATCCGTTCAAAAATAGCAACATTTTTGCAGGAGTAATTAATTAATCGCCGCTAAATCGGGCATTTCTCCCACTGTGCAAGTGTTTCTCTCTAACTTAAAGACTTCTCTTCGGGCTGCGCTATAACTAAAATATAACTCCCGCTGTTTGCTTGTTATATGGCTCGTTGGCTGTGCATTTGGTGTTACCTTTTGATAAATTGCTAGAAATTAAATTAAGCTCGCTCTTACGTATACACACACACACACACATATGAACACTGTCCTACACAAACATATGCATCCCAACACACCTACATGCTTGTAATAAGTGGTGAAAAAAAAAATTATTTTTCATATGTTGACCTGCCGGGCTCATAATTTTCCGCACGTTTGCCAGACCCAGTACCAGGGTGTTTCTTTCTTTCTTTTTTTTTGCGGGTCAGTCTGTTTACCTTTTGGCATTGTTGTTGTTGCTGCTGTCGTTGTTGTGGTTACAAAATTGTTATGGTGACTTTTTTTTCTCGCTTCTGCACGCTTTTCAGAACGACGGTGGTTAAAATTTATGCATTTTATTTATATGTGTGTGTGTGTGTGCGAGTATCTGTGTGTGTGAGTATCTGTGTGTTCTATTGGGGTCCACATTAAACCATTTGACATTGCATTTAATATGCTCGCTTGGCTTGTTTTTATTAATTTTTATTGTTGAGTTTTGTGCATGGTTATAAATAATGTGACTGTAGTTATATGGAATAGTTTATGGAGTTGGGGTGTCTTATTGCTATTGTAGATGTAGTTCCTTTAGTTGCTTGTTAGGTATTAACTAATTCTCTTTTAGTCTTTTCAACTTAGTTTAATGATGTACTCAAAATCTTAGTCTTATGTAAAAATATAATACATAATCGAAATTGAAGAGAATTAAATTTGGTTTGAGTCTGCGAAGATCAAACTGACTAAAATAAGTACTATCGAGAAGTCTAGTTATTGTTTTTTAAACGTTTTCTAGTAGTAGTATTCTAGTATTAAAAAAATTTAAAATATTGAAATGCTGTGCAGTGTAGGAAAACTTTCTCAATTCCAAAGAACTTTCAAAGTTAAAAATAGATAATTAAACCAATTAAAAAACGACACATAGAAATTTATGAAATCATAAACTTTAAAATTTTTAATTTTGGGGAATAATTCTAAAAATGAACCTTCAGAGTGAATAAAGGAAAACATTATTAGTTATAATATATGTAATATATTTTCGAGCTTTAAAGATTTTACGTTTAAGCTTTTGAATGTCGGATTTTTCAAGAGATTTCTAACGAAAAGTATGAAAAAAAATTTGTAAAAAAATCTAAACCTAGCAAATCTCAAGCGGAAAAATTTCCTATAGCCTCGTCTTGCTTTACTCGTATATTTGAATAAAATTACAACACATTCACTGTGAGAATCTTAAAAACTTTATTTGTCAACACAAAAAGTTAGTTTAAAAAAAATAATCGATTATGTATTTTTTAGATTGGCAACTTTAAAAGACATTTCATTCGAGAATTGAAGATAACTTCGGAACAACATTGTTTGTTTGTGGAAACAGGTTTGTAATTAGGAATGTAGAATGCTTAAAAAGCATTAAAATTGAAAAGTATTTGACATACGAACAACTATTATGTACGGCTATCGAGGTTATCATACGTATAGATATTATTTTAATTAATGTTTGGTCAAAGTATAAAACATATTCGACTTACGTAATGACTCTGTTAAACAATTTCTATGTAATTAAAAACTAACTAGATATTGGTTTTATTGGCGATTGGCCTTAAGGCAGCCAAAGTTCTAGATCTATGAAATTCTTTTACGATCTAGCTTTGTTTAAGATAGATAGTTTCTTTGTTTCAAAATATCGTTACCTTGGCAGTTTTCTTTATATACCTTAGCGGCAAATGTAAAAAGCCAGTATGCAGATGTGAATTGAGTTTACTAGATAACATTGACACAACTGCTAAGACTTAAGCTTGGCTCAAGTTTTCCAAATAAAAAAATATTATACATACATATTGTAGAGGTATGTTAACGTGAAGTTGTTATATATTGCTATGCAAGTACTAGTCATACTAAAAATCAATCAGTATTTGCTTAGAAAACTTTCCATTTTGAAGCATAATTTAATTCAAATATCACCTATTCGCATTATGTATTTGAAAGCAAACCTTTCAAAATACTCGTATCTACAAGCTTGGACATATTGTTGTCATGTTTAACATATCTCAAAAGAAATGGCAACTGAAACTACGCCAAAGCCTACATACTTATACGAACAGTCAAGTTATGCGTACGCCATATAATCCAGTCAACATAAACGAAATCGAGTTTCAAGTTGATCAGCGCCGAGTTCTTCATCATTTGTAGCATCAGCGTCAAGATCATTGCTCATGTTTACAATGATGACAGCAAAAACGACAACGACGACAACGACGATGACGACGATATCGACGAAGTCTTTGACGATCGGTAGTCAGAAAACGTTTAGAGCTATGCAGTTGCCGGTTAGATACTGCCAGAGAGTAGCTCTTCCATCAGTCGAGCAGCTATCATAAATCTGTTCGTCGCAAAAATCTGCACACAATGGGGCGTTTGGAAACGCATTCGTATGCTCGCGTATGAACGGGCTTTGCTGTTGGCCTGGTCTACAAGAGCAGCGGCTTGATCATGCCTTGCTCCGTACGCTGGAATGTGAAACATTGCGCTCATAAGCTGACTGACTGTTTGTCTGCCTGCAACTTGTATGCGAATTGTGAGCAGCACTTCTTTGTTGTTGTTGGTTTTTATAATGCTGCATTGTTTTGCTCGGTGTGCTGATTTATAGTGGACCCAGTTGGCTACTTGGCTGCTTGGCTACTGCGACGACTATCGAAGGCGCACAGTTTATGATTTTAATTTTGTATGGCAAACGAAAAGTCCAAACGGCATTTGTCATAAATATGTCTATGCTCTGGCTGCTTGAGTTTTGCTTTAAAATTCGCTTATTTCTGTGAATTGGGCATATACCCATACAAGTATAATTCTTACTTACTCTCGATGGAAACGGACGTTGTCCACGTAAAGCCTCATGCAAACCGGAAGCAGCCTCCGATAGAACAACAAGCGCTTGAGATGGCAAATGATTGCTGCCAAATGCGTTGCTTTCCATAACCAACAAACAAGGCAAAGCGCCTTTAATAAAATTTATCTTTTTTTTTTGTTGTATTGCGTTATTTTATAGTATTTTGTATATAATTTTAAAATTGGCACTGTACACGTGGCGTATGCGCAACATAACGCACTTTCACTTGGCATGCAACAATTACATAAATTTCATAAAATTTTTTTTTGTATTTTATATAATTTGCAATTCTTATCACACGTAATTCATATTGACACTAATGGCATTTTGTTTTAATTTGGCAGGACTTTGTCAAACATTTTTTAAATGCCCAGTTCATTTGCCATTTAATTTAATTAACTGTTTGAGTTGCACACAATGTACGTATATTGTACATAGGCTTTAATGCACATGTACATAGTAATTATTATATGGTTTGTTTTTTTTTTTGCTGGTTAATAAATCGCGCGTCGGCAAAACATTTAACAAAAACAACGCACGGCTTTGATACGCGCCTTAGCAACAACACCCGCACGTACGCGCTGCAAAAGTTCAAATGAGCGAACTTTGCTGTCTGCTGCTGCTCTCGTAGTCCATAAAAACTCGTTTGCGTTGTTATTGTTGTTGCTGCTGCTGCGCTGCCGCTGCGCTGCGCAGTCAACGCCTGCTGCACGCTGATTGGCTGCGCCAACGAACCGGTTTATGGCATTATAGCTAGCTCGCTCGTACTCATTGACACTTTGGTACTTGCCACCATAGCTTCATTTCATTCCAGCAGCAGCAGTTACTTTTGCAGCTGAGTTAAATTTTACATTATGTTTAGCTGTTCTTTAGTCACTTTGTTTGTGTATTATTATTATTCCAAAATGGTTGTTTGCCAGCTTGTACGTTTGTCTCTTTGTCCGTTCGCCTGTTTGTCTGCCGTTTTTCTCTGTTTGTCTCTGGGCCCATTGTCAGCGTTCTCTCTGCTGTGCCTGTTTGTCTGCCGTTTGTTGTAGCCTGGCAGCCACCTGGGTTCTTCCATTGCCTGACATTTTGTGTAAATAAACCGTATGAAGCTACATATACGCAGAGCTGCATTTTTACTTTGGGCCTTGGCATTTCGTTGCTATTTTTTGTGCATTGTTGTTGTTTTTGTTTCTGCTTGTCCAATAAGTGCAAGTATCTTTGAAGTTGCCTTGTTTTTGTTGTTGTTTTTGTTCCTCTCCATAGTCCAGTGTTGCTTTTTTTTTTTGTTTTATCTGCTGTACACTTAATATTGCACATTACTGTGGTATTTATTAGCAAGTAGCCGGAGAATTTTTGCTATACAATATAAACGCAAAAAAAAGCATAAGATGAGTAGTGTAGACGGCAAGAGAATAAGTATTTATAGGCGCAATATTGGGAAATTGTTTTAGGCAAAGGAGCAGTTGAGTTCGGCAAAGTTTTTCGAAATTATTAATGATCTCATTATTGTTTTATTAGAATAAGCGAAACATATAATGCTTGACTAAATCTTTAAGGCATTAGAAGAACTTTTCTTTATTTGGATTTCTAGATATAAGAAGATAAATTCATTTTGAGAGTGCTATATAAACAATCTGGCATTACTCATTAAAATTAACACAAAATTTCCGCCTGTTTGGGATTTTAGTTTCAATACATATAATAAAAACATAAGAAATTAAAATTAAAAATTATTCTGTAATTAACAAACTCGTATGTGATTTTCATTGTTTAAACGAGGGAATTAACAAATTTGAGAAAAAATGGGAACCGGATCGACCTTAATGGAGAGGAGAGGAAACTGTGGTTTTATAAGTTTCTAATATAACTGAAGGGGATAGTTCAAAATATATAATTCTATAATTTTTTTTTTTTAAGTCGCAGGCTTCGAAATTTTTTAAAGAAGTGAAATTATAAGAACTTACAGAAAATAATGTACTGTAATGAGATATTAAGATTATTATTATAGGCTCGTTAGTCGACTACTTGTTTAGTCATAGTCACATAACATAAGAAGATAAGCTTACAATAATTTCACTTATTGTCATTCTTGCGGTTAGGAGGAAAGTCAATTAAACTTTTAAAAGTTTGGCAGTTGTTAATTAATTTGATTATCAAACAAAGATATCTAATGTTGATTTTATTTTGGCAAGAATTTGAGTTAAAGTTTAAAACATGTATTATTTCAAATATAAAAAGGTAAAAGCTGGCGAGAATAGCTGCACAGTTTCAGCTTTTTTAATCCTTTAATTGGCGGAACTTTTTGAAGAAATCAATTATAATTTAAATAAAATTAACTCAAAAAAGCTTATAAACATTTTGTTTAATATGAGATTATTTCTTAGTTATTACTAAGGTTCTTGAGATTTGTTTCAAGTCCTAAGTCTAACTTCATAGTTCAAAGCATAAAACACAAGTTTGACATGTTCCAAATTTTGTAACCAATTTTTGCTGCTTTTATTCCACTGTCCACTGTTAACAATTCAGGCAAATAGTTTTAATGCAGAATATTAATAAAAACCCAACTACAACTTGACAGCAACAACAACTTAAACATACTACCAAACTACCAGTGTCCATGAAGAACAAAAACAAGTGGACTGGTCATAATCGGGACATACCGACTTCAATATACACTGACAACTGATTGCATGTTGTCCAAGTTCGTTACAGACGAAGGGGAAGATTTGGTGGTTGCGGCTGTCTGAGGATGGTAAGCCCGAAAAGTAAAAAGAATTTTATATTTTAGTCCACCAAAGTCTACACACCGATCTTATAGGTGTTATTATACTATTCAGGATTGCAATTAGAGTAATGTGTGCTATAAAAATCTGTTAAGGAAAAGATATTTAATATTAAAGTAATCAATGTCCTGTGTCTTGTGCCTTAGATCTTTTGGTCTTGGAATATGAGCAAATCGAAATTATTGATCGTCCTGTTCTTTTAGATATTACACACAACCAATTTTTTCAACAATTGAATGTAACCCTAACAAGGTAAGTATAAAAAGCAGCAGGCAACTCTAGCAGTAGTTGTTGTTTTTCTGCTTGAACGCGGTTTTAAACGCCAACAAAACGCCTTTGGCACTTGAAGTGATTTTTCAGTCAGTTGAGCTTGAGTTTCTTTTTGCCAGTATCTGGACATGTGGGCAAAGCTATATGGGCATGTCTATGGCTAACTAAATAAAGTATTTTGTTGCAATTCGGACAGTAACAAAAGGGGGGCAAAAAGAAAAGACCACAACTGGAATGGGATAAAAAAAAAAAAAAATGGCGATAAGATGCGAAATGGCAGCAAAAAGCATTTTGACATGTTTATGGCCCTGTCCGTCAATGCGGCACTTAGCAAGAGACGGCAACCCAACAAATCCCAGCACACAACAGCTGCCTACACACACATATTGGCCACGTCTTTAATTGGTTTTCTAGTAAATTTTCTTTTGACCATGTTTGGGCAGCGCAACTGAACTGACTTGGCTAATTTTTTGCTCATTAAATTTACATTTTAAGAATTCCTGCACAGAGTGCAACACTTTATAATTTTCCAACGCGCTGGTTTATTACAAGACTCTACTCCGGAGCAAATACACACCCACAGCGCTTGAGATGAAGCGAGCTCCAGAGTGTGAGAACGAGACAGTGAGAGGGTCTCTTTATAGACAAGGTCTGGTAGGTTGTCATCTTGGCCTGCGCATGCGCTTAGGACCAAGGTAGCCTACATTATGTGTCTATTGCGCTATGTATCCGCAATCCAACTTGTTCATATAACCCGACTGCATATGCCTGTCTTTGTACATAGCCATGAAGCTATGTATATAGCAGTAACTAAGTTGACTTGGCAGCTCTGCCATGTACAGCAGAGTTTTGGACTTGCTGACTCTACTACATTTTCCACAGCACTGCGAGTAGATTTTTCATTTTATTTATGTGCTCTGCCATAAAACGGGCTCCATGTTTTTCTTGTTTTTCCATCATTTTTTGTGTTTTTTTTTTTTTTTTGCTCTTCTTGGTTTGTTGTCAGTTTGTCAGTCAGTTTGGCAACAAAATTAAATACTTGTCTTTGTGCGCTTTTTTTATGAGTGCTGCCAGGGATCTGAGAGGTGGCGTGGGCGTTGGCGTTGGCGTGGGCCTGGCCAAGTGCCGCATGGCTCTTGGCAGCTACATTCTATGTACAACTTGGCCATAAAGCGTATGTCGTTTTGGCCTGACAGCTAATTTATGTAGTGGCCAAGCCAGCTGCGTTTCTGTTACACTTCTTTAAGATGTATGTATACATACATATGTATAACGATATTTTGCTCTCATCCGACTTCTTTCTGGCTAAAATTTCTTATAATTTACTGTAGTTTGCTTTGCGTTTTATGAGACTGTTGGCTGTCCACTTATTTGGCCAAGTTATCGAATGCCTGCACAGAATTTAGTGCTAATTGGTTAAGTATTTTATTCGGATGAGTTCATACATTACGTTTATTTGTTCTTTATATTTATTATGTTTTATTTAAATTCTTGTTGGATTATTAAATTGAGTAAAAGCTACTTACTACATTTGTTGTTTAAATTTTAAAACTTAAAATAATTATCTCTTTGTGAAAATGTTTTGAAGTCAGTATGAGGTGATGCTTCCATTTGGCGTGACGTTACATTTGTATGACAAAATGTGAATTTTGACAATGGTCTTACTTAATTAAACTTCCATTAAATATTTGTAGTAATATTTTTTTTTAATTATTTAGAAACATGATACAAATAGAGAAGATTGACAAAAATTTTAATTTTTTTGGAAAGCTTTGAACAATGTAATGTAATAATTTTTGAATAATTCTCTCTTTACGGCCATGGCTTACTATTTAAAGCTAGCTTAAAGTTTTTAAGTATGAGCTAACTTTATATAAATAAATACAATTAAGAACATACATAATTCTTTCATAACTTTTAATTTTCCGGCCAGAAAAGTACACTTTTGTGGAAATGTCTGCATACATTTGGTGAGAAAGGAATCCGATTTACATGGTACTCCTTTGTTTTTTTCTTTTTCAAATTGGATTAAAGCCTAAAATTATTTTGTGTTTAAAAATTTTGGAAAAGTAGAAAAATGTGTTAAAAAACTAACTAAAAATTTGTTTATCGAAATGAAAATTGTTGACGCAGTACAGCATTAGAACAATTATTGAAAATTTAACAATTGAAAGTGAGAGATAAGTAGTGTCAAACTCGAACTGCTTGGAGTGTTTTAAATGTAGCAGTGCGCTGCTTGAATTAAGCAGTTGTTTTTTATTTTTGTATAGGGTGAGCCATATGTTGGTTTGGTTGTTAAACACTCATAATTCGTAGGATAACCGTCCGTTTATCTTAGCTTTTCGATAAAGCGCAAATGTGCTATAATTTATATAACTCCCAAATTCGACGCTCTTAAGTTTTTATGTTCTTAAGCACACTACCACATTGTATTTTAAATGGTTGACTGTATCTTACGACCAGAATTGTTTTGTTTATGAAGATATCGTGGAAATCTGATGGATCGAAAGGTTCATAGTTTAAAGAGCACAAACATTCGACGATTTTACCAAAATCTTTAAATTATTATAATTTTTAGTTATTTGACTTTCTTCTTCTTTTATTTGTGTTGAACCCTAGATTCCATATCTGCATGCCTGTAATGGGCTTATTCATAGAAGTCTAGAAGTGCGCAATAATTTAAAATCTGAAAAGATTCTTTTTTTTTTTTAATTAAAAAAATAGATTTATGGGAAAAAGATATTAGTTTTAAAAATGTAGGAGTAACTCCTTCTCGATATTTTTTACTTTTAACAGAATATAGCCTTAATCCAAGTTTTACTTTGTTTGCAGAACTGAGTCACCAATAACACAGGCCTACACCCTACCGGGGTCATGTCAGTTGTTGGAAAGCTCCGAAGTAATTTGCTGCGTAGAATCCGAATCCGGGGCTAGAATCGGCCCATCACGTCAGGAATTTGAGATATTTGAAAAAACGCCGTTTCTCGGGTGCATAACCTCAAATATCTCAAGATCCTGACGTTGGGGCCGATTCTGGCCCCGGTTTCGGATTCTACGCAGCAAATTACTTCGGAAATGATCCATAGCTTTTCAACAACTAAACCATGGTCTGTGTAATTGGTTGATTTTATGTATTTAATTTTTACTTGTCTACTTGTTATGTGTTCTTGAACATCTAAGAAAATATCAAGGTTTTAAGCTCATAGAAAATTTACTAAGCCTTTTAGCCCTGATTTCGAAAGTATTTTGACATTGTTCCGTTCTGTCGCTCATATTAGTAAAATTGTGTGTATAACCAACTATCTTAGCCAAAACTTACTCTATTACATCACTACATTAATAGTCCAACTTTTTCAGACACCCCATTTACTGTCTGCACCTGATCTATTTGCTTTGGTTTGCTGTAAGACCCCGCAGCCACGCCCTTGAATTAATTGAAACCACATTACAAGTGCAAAGCGTAGCTGTCAAACTGCCATAAGCAACCATGCCCAAGCAACATCCAACCAAATAAAATCCTAGTCCTGAACCCAATCCCCCGTCAACATCTGTGGTTAGCATAAAACAAGGCGACTATAACAAAGAACAAAAAAAATCCCAAACAAATCCCAGATAAATGCAACTTAAAGCCACAGAAATAAAAAAAACAACAGTGGAATCGACGAGAAATGCTCCGATACATGTAAATATGAATGGAAATGAATTACAACGAAATAAATGTACAAAATTCATGAAACAAAGTGCAAAAAAAAAAAACCACAACTTTCAGCGCGACGAAATTTTTTTGTGATTTTTGGACACCAGCGACAATGTTGACATGTTCCAAATGCAATTTTAACAGGATTTGCAAGGACACATTTGCACAATGTGACAGAAAAACGCAACAGCCAGGCCAACTAGTCAGCCAAAAAGTCAACCCCCGTTGTCAGGATCAAACTGAAAGGGGACCTCAACCCCCTCTGTAAACCCGGAAAAGCGTACTTCCACGGTAACGTGTGCGTGGCTGGCATAACTTGCGGCTTAAAGGGCTCAACATGTCATGTAGCTGATGTCGGCATTGATTTTCCACTTACACTGGGCTTTGAGTTACTCTGGGTCTGTTGTCTGGGTCTGTCTGTGTGGATCTGGCTCTGCCGCTAGCTTGTTGACCCGACTCGAACGGAATCGTTCGGTCAGTTGGGGTCTTAACGCTTCATCAATATGCTTTTCGTTGCACAGCTAATTTTACTTTAGTCACCTCGTCCAAGTGCTACGTGGCAGATTTATGTACACTGAGAGAGAAATTCGCACAAGTTACAAATGTACTTAGCCAATGTTGTGTCAGCAATCTAAAGCAATCTGCCGATGGAACATATATTTTGTACGTAGCAACAGACACGAAGAGCCGAATTTTTTCTTGTGTGGACTACGTGACGTGTCGCTGCTTTAAGGATAGAAGTGATACTTAGCCCCGATCAGATCGTTGTAGATCGTTCTACATAAAACAGGACAAGGCAATGCCTCCCTTTTCGGCAGCTTTTTATTCCTGAATATAAGCGAACTGATTCTCCAGGGCCTCCGAAAATCATTGCAAATATCTAACAAATTTGATTCAGGCAATTTTTTTTTCCCATGTTCATAAGAGGAAAACAAAAAGCAATAAAAACTATGGTTTTCAATCAGCAAAAGCTCTGGTGATTCTTGCGGGAAAGGAAAGCTTTATTTAAAGCAATCTACACAATTCAAAATAATCCTTTTCTAAATATATAAATTTTCTCTAAAAATATAATTGGGTTGTTCACTTTGTCGGACATAAATGTAAAATGGTAAAAGAGAAAGTTTTCCAATAACAACTTACATCGAAAAAATGGGAATTTACGTCCGAACCAGACCCTATTACGAACAATAAAAACAAACAGTGCTGTAAAAAGCGCCAAAGTCAACAAGGGTGATCATATTTTTAGACCATTTTCATGAAGAGCACGACAGTCAAATCAAAGAATTAGGCAAAACAATCGTCGATTGATAGAAACTTATGCTGGAATAGTAGAAGGATCAGGGAAGTTTTTTTTTGAAAGACCATTTGGTTCTGAGAAAAGTCAAATCTCGTTGGGCTCTTGTGAGGATTTGAAAATTCGTTGAAATAAGTGCATTTTGTATCAGGGGTTACATTGATATTTATGTGAAAGCATAAATATTTTTTAAGCTTAACCCAACTCCATAACTGTTATTCGGAATCAGTTAAGGTAAGTATTAATACGGTTTATCGAATTTATTTTACGCGTCACGACGCCATGATGACGAACATTCTTTCGACTTTCTTGGCACAAAGCGAAGCGAAGACCAACAACAGTTTGTCAACATCTCAAACTTCTAACCATAATTTTTCTCTCAGTGCGCGATTGTGCTCCAAAAAAAAACAAGTACCAAGTGTGTGTGTTTAGTGTTAATCCGTCAATGATAAGCTCAATTTGTTGTGGTCACTCAAGGCGGATGATGACAATGAGCCGCAGGAATAAGCTGCCCGTGCATACAACTGCTACACACAACTTATTTTGTTGCATACTTTTTTGGGCTGCCAGTGTGGCTGGCGGCTATTAAACATGTATTAGTGTGACCAAATTCATCACATATGCTGAGCATTGTGTCACAGCCTGTGCAGTAATTTAAACTTTTGTGAACCTTTTGTCTAAGCTTGCCACGATTTATGTCTCATCTTGCTACTACTGCGGCAACAAAAACTATATATATATTTTTATATATTATATATGTGAGTATATGGCCGACTATATTATAAAAGTTTTGACACGTTGATAAACTTTTTGTGCTTTTTTTTTTTTGTCGTTCGTCAGCCCCAAGCCAAAGTTATTTATGCGCACGTGTATTTGATGACAACGTAGTTACCAAAATATGTACGTCTCCGGCAGCTTTAAGTTGGCCACAAATAAACCAGGGCACACTAATTGGCTTAGTGCATTAAAATAACTTGGGCCATAGTTGGAACCCAACAATGCACCGTTGTCATTGGCAAATTTATGAGCCTCTGTGGCTAATTTAGCCGACAAGATAGTGAAAAAAGGCTTTGTTTGGCTAAGCCCAGTAACTTGGTCCTGGCCAAAAAGGCTTAGGTCAAAGTCAAACAAGATAAGTGGCCAATGCGGGCTAGGGCTTAAAGTATTTATGTGCTAAAATTTGATTCAACATTTAGGCCAGCTCATATGTCAACTGGGGCACAGCAAGTGTGTCTAATTATACAATATTATTTATAATGGGACTGAACGTTTCATCCTACCCCATGAATGTGACCAACAATCAAACTTTTGTCAAACGATTTGTAAAAACCTAATTAAAAGTGAATTATTCATGCCACAAACTGTGGATATGGATGTGGCAGTAAACACACTCTTACCCTTACAACCTACTCCTCTTATACATAGAAAAAGCTGTCTGTGCGTTTTTGTTGTTGGCCATATGTTGCACGAATGAATTTGTTAAATTTGCGTTGATTAATTGGTGGTCAAAAGTTCAACGGCGCAGACGTTACAACATTTGTAAAGGAAAGGGTTAACATGGATACCATGGGCACTCAAAACAGTGTTTTCTTGACGAAGCCTTTGCAGCAGAACGAAATCAATTTTGCAATCTGTATTAAAGCGGGGCTAAACACTAGGCTTACGTTTGATGAGGTCTACTCCAGAAAGCTTTATCTGAAATAAAAAACAAGTATATTCTTTATATTCGATAGACAAAAAACGTGTATTTAAAAAAAGTAATATTTTTCTAAAAAAATTTTAATTTTATAAAACATGTTTAAAAAGTGTATCTGTTGGAATTTTAGTTTGAATAAAGATTGAGGTACATTCATCTGAAACAAAAAATCGTATTTTTAGTAAACATTACATAATAATAAAAAATTATAAGATTTGGCAGAGTTATATACGATTTCCTTTTAAGCTTGGGCCATATGCACCCTTCAAAAATAAGCTGTAATTAAAAAAAAAAGTTCTTTGGCAAATCTCCTCTCTTTAAGAAAACAGACAAAATACTTTGCCTAAGCTGGGAATCGAACTTTTGTCTCTAGATTTCACGATGTTAAGTTTCGAGGTTAACACTCTACCAACTCAGCCTTATCCATAAGATCGTTGCAACTCCCGCCTCTAAAATAGTATTTTCCAATCGACCAATTTTTTTATTTCCCGCATTTTTTTCATAAAAACTTAACCTATAGTTTTGAAAGTGTAGAAATTATAGCGCTTTCAAATCTTTTGGAGGAATTGGGCGTGGCAGAAGAAAAAATGTTGCTTATCCTAGCAATTACGGTCTTCAGAATCCAGGCGTTTATATAGTCTGACAGTCAGACGAACGGACATGTTTAGATCAATAAATTTTATCCTCGTGACCATGTTAGAGGAAACTTTGGCAAGACACCGGTGTCCAGTTCTCTTAATATGTCTTATGGTAAGGGTACTTATGCACTGAATAGCTTGGAGAACATGCACATTCTGAAACATCTAGCTCTTGCTGTCTGTTCTTAGTTTGACTATCTCTATCAAAGTCCAATACTATGGAATATGGCAGAAGTTGTTGTAGGCGGTATGGGTGAAACCTTTCGGTGGTAACGTTTGGATAACTCGTCAATTTGACTTACATTCGATACAAAGCAGCATATAGACGAACAGACGCATCTATATGTTTAAGAAACAGATGGACGTACATGGCCAAGTAGTATCGGTTATCGATTACTGTTAATTTAATAAATCGATTACTTACAAAAAATTACTATTTGAAGCGACGCTTTTTTGTGCAGCATGCATCGGTGTCGCCGTTGTCTTCTTCCAATTGCCGCTTCAACTGCCTTGTGAAGGGCCGATTATACAAAGTTGCTGCATCAATATTTTCATTACGCGATCTACGTTTATCACGACGTGGTTGTCTGGTGTTAATAGGGCTTAGCGCCTGTGACTCGGTAGTATCCTGTTCATCTATGAGGCTTATGAATTGCGGCACAACCTGGCCCATCATGATATCGTCATCATATATCTCCCAGCGCACAACGCCGCTGCTGTTTTGATTATCGTTTTCGACGATAATGTCGTCTATAGCATCAGCAGTGACATCTTGTTTCTTTTTCGATTCCATGGCAAATTTTTTTTTTTCTTGATCGCAGCTGAACCAAAAATGTATGACAATTATAATGCTACAAGCAAACTAAATACATACTGACAATAGCTTACTTAGTTAAGTTATAAAAAAAAATATGAATCACACAGAAAACTATAACAATTCACATTTTAGTGACATATTCTTTATCGTTTTGAAGAGGCTTAATTCAACAAACTGCTGGTAAAGCTCTTGCGGTTTCAGAAATCTAGCTGTTCCAAAGATTACCAGAGATTATGATAAACATTTTGCTCTGCCAAGCCTTCTTCTGTCTGTTACATACATTAAACACACTTGGTATACCCTTGAATGTTGGAATGTTGTTTTTGAAAGTTGAGTTCCTTTCACTCTCCATGCGCTGTATACGATTGCTGCATTTTATATCTTTGCTTAGGTCGCTCTTAGCCTTATTAGAGCCAATTTTTCAGTTTTATCAAAAAATTAATTAATTTTTCTAACTTTAACTTTTAAGAACTATTGTTAGAAAAACAAAGCACCTAGAACCATTTATTAACCAAGACTGTCTTTTCACTCGAAAGTTGTAGTTTAAGGGTTATTCTTAGAGTTCTGAATCATTCAAAAAGCTCGTTTTAAATAAGTGCTGGACAGTCTCTTAATTTACATAATTCGCGAGAATAGGGCACAAAATTCTGCAGCAGCGCAGTCGGCTCACGCACGGTCCAAGTGTGTGAAATCTCTCTCTCATTTTTGCTTGATTGAGGTTCTTGCTCTCTCGTGCGCTTGTGCTTACTGCGCTGCTTACTCACACAAAGAAATGTTTGCTTGTATGAATTTTGCACCACTTTTTTAAACGTACAGCCTTGGGATTGGTAACTTTGTAGCGTTGTTGAGAAAAACTAAAAAAAAAATTTTTTATTTAGGATATATTATTATTGGGCTAAAAACTTGTACTCTAAGAACAATCTCATTAGTCAAGAACTCAAACTTATATTTTTTATTTTAAGTTGAGTTGAAAAAACTATCACAAAATTAGGACAAGGCTAGGCTAAGGGGACGCAGCACCAATTTCAATGTTTGAGAAACGGTTTACTGAGTTTCATTGTGGTCGTACCAGCACAAGGAATGCCAAACGTTCAGGTTGCCAAAAAGCTAAATCCATGGAATGATACTAGACGATCGGAGAACAAGAGTGCTTACGGTTGTTGAGGCTATAAGACAAATATTTTGGCCTACGAACTGCTTTCCCAGGCATTTAACTATTCAGAACTAATAGCCAGTAGGCATAAAAATTGGACTAACTGTATCGAGCATTAAGGAGTCGGTGCTGACATATAAAACTTTTATTCATTGAAAAAGTATCTTTCGTACGTTGTTCAAAAAGTCACTGACTTAAAAAACTGTCCTTGTATGTTGACCAAACGGAGACCAGCTGAGACTTGTTGGACTCCTTAAATGAACAGACCGATAACGAATTTCTTGCACATTTGCTGGCTAAAATAAGCTAATCATATAGAAAATAAGCCAAATCATATTTTACTAATTTCAAAAATGAAAAGAAAAACGCCCCATCAACTACAATAATATCAATAAAAACAACAAACAAAGGGGCATGCTACGTGCGGCCAATGCCAACCACATTTTGTTTATGATCGAGTGAACTGCCCATAAACAACTACAACAATAAAAATAATAATAATACAAATCGGAAATCAATTTCAACATAGCATTGAAAAATATAACTCACACAGAAAAACACTTGAGTTTTGTAAACTAATCGCATGTACGAAGTAAGCCCGGGCAGAGTGGCAACATATGGTGCCACCTTGCCACAAAACGCGCGACGCACGCACGAGCGCAACGTGGCAGCCACACGATGAGGCCAACTATGAAAGGGGGGAGGATGTGGTTTGTGTTCAGGGTAAACGCGTGTGGATGTCAGACGCCAGGCAAAAGGGCAGCCCAGAAAAGATTAGTGAGTTATATATGGAAATGTCTTAACCCCTTTCGCCTCTAGATGATATGCCCGTTCCAAGTTCTAAACAAAACAAATTGAGCAGCAAAGTCTGGAAGCATGGATAAATATTTCAGCTATTTAAACATTTGAATGAAGCTGCAACAATAAAACGACAATTTAATATCTATTTGCAACACGGCGCTTTGTGGCTTGCCAGTGTCGTTTCCGTGGGGCGCATCATGGGGGTACGAACCCAATATAATATATAAGTTTTATATTTTCGAAAAATAAGATATTTTAGAAAACGTTCAACAAAGTGCCTTGACAAGGAGTTTGCCTTTAGGAATTTTTTGGTCTATTCGTGGATTGGAGTTTATTTTATCAGATTGAAAAATTTCGATTTTTTACAAAGATATTTGCAATTTGTTTTTGATCTCTGAAACTGAATACGTTTAGACGCTCAGTTCAGTGTAACTTTATATCTCATAAGTACATGAGTATAAAATTAAGACTCGCCCGAAATTTTTGTTTCTACATCCGCCCCTGTGGCATGCCAACACATTGCTGCATTGCTACAGTCCAACATCCTGAGCATGACTCTGTCGATTAGCGTAAATTTAATTTCCAGTGACACACATTAAGCTGTTACAGCCGCAACCCCCAGTACCAACTTCTCCCAGCTCTCTCTCAACTTAATTGCGCTCACTATTATATTCGTGTAATATTATTTTTAAGCATTTCAGAGTGAAGCAGCAACCCTTTTTTTTGATTTCCATGTGTTTGCATTTGTTTTCTGGAGACCTGGAGGTCTACAGTCTGGACTAGTGGGTAGAGTTAGCATTCTGTTTGCATTTGGTTTTTATGTCTGTTGGAATTATTGCCGTGACGTCGTTGATGTTGCCGGCCTTTCGAAATTGACACAATAAAAAATACAAGCTGATTTTGTTTATATTTTTTTTTACTTATATAATTGAAATACCTGATGGGTTGTAAACTGTAGAGTTTGTGTTTGTCAAGGTGTCAACATAAAACACAGCTATGAAAAATACATAAAGGCTACAACTTGAGAATTTCCAATTTCCAGCATTGAAGCTCCTAATCGTTGGTCTAGTTTTTTTTGTTTTTTAAGCCTGTAACTCCCATTTTAGTTCTATGGGATCTTTTCTATCTAGACTTGAGGCTTGAATCGAGGAAAACGATTTGCACAAAAAGAGTAATCGGTACGCCTGTCTGCAGAAGACTAGCTAGATGAAATACATATGTTGTCGAAAGATGCTTCTTTTGCTCTACATGTCTCCTGTACCCATTAGGTAACAGATGTTATAGATTTGCAGTGCAACGTATGCAAAAGGTAAAAGGATAGATCTTTGTACCAAAATAATCAGCATCTACTAATACATACCTAGTTTTCGGAGACCAGAGCTAGCAACCGTAAATTTTAATACTAAACTATGCGCGTAAAATGTACGTACACATAAAGTTTCACAGGGGCCCAGCAGAGTACTCGAAACTTACACCCGTTTCGTTTGTTTATAAATACATCGTAATTATATTTGACAATCAAAAGTTTTTTGGAATACCAAATATGATTGCAATGGAATAGTACACGGTATCCCAAAGTCGTTCACGCCCGACTTAAACGTACGCCATAATTTTTTTTTAACTTGTACGAAGTTTCTTATAAGCTGAAGAGTATATTTATTTATTTTATTTATTTATTTATTTTAATTAAAGGAGTACAACTAAGTACTGTTGACCTTATATGTATTATACAAAAAAAAAAGTATAATTTATTTTTAAAATTTATTTTTATATTACTAATCCGCGTCTCTATCCCGGTGGGTGATCTTTTTAACGATATGCACCAACTCACATCAAGAACTGGCCAGACACTTGGATTTACAATATTATAGAGGAAACAAGGAAACAAGATAAAAAATTAAACATTATATCACAAAAGGAGCCAATAGATCACCGTTGACCATGTGGGTGACTCATCATATAGGGTTGGTCAAGGATGCTCGAAGTGGCAAGTCACTTACTTACAGACTTAAGATAGAAAAAGTGATAGATTGAATAGACCGCTCGAAAGAGAGGAAATTGTAAAGGTTGTTATAGTTAGAGCATAAGACACGGAAAGGATCGTGCAAAGCATAATTAGATCTACAAAATTGTAAGGCTAAAGGTCTAAAAGTACGAGTTACTCTAGACGGTATGACAAAGGTAACTTTGCTAAAAAGTACGCTGGAATCGATAAGACCGAGTAAGAGCTTATGCAAGAATAACACGCCGTGGCATGTTCTGCGATGAATTAAGGAAGGCAACTTTATAAGGCGAAGTCTATCGGAATATGGCGGGAGTCGGATATTTGGGTCCCAGTTTAAGCCACGAAGTGCAAAAAGGAGAAATTGCTTTTGTACAGACTCAATCATGTCCTGATAAAGGTGGTATTGAGGGCTCCAAACGCAGGAACAATATTCAAAAATAGGACGGACGAGAGAAATATAAAGAAGTTTGGTTGTGTAAGGGTCGTTAAACTCTTTAGACCAACGCTTAACAAAAGCAAGAACACCCCTGGCTTAATTCACGATATCGCAAATATTAATTAATATAATAATATTAACGATCATAAATTTGAGTTTATGGTCAAACAGTATGCCAAGGTCTAAAACACTCACGATACGTTCCAGGGTAGAGGAGTCTATAGAGTAATCAGCCAGATGAGGAACAGAACGGTAAAATGTCATAATTTTACATTTCGTCTTGTTTAGGAAGAGTAGGTTGACATTACACCAATATTGCATGCTATCAAAATCATGCTGAAGAAGAGAATGCATATCATTATCATTGTAGGAGTAGGACAAACAAAGTTTTACATCATCCGCATACATAAGAATGCGAGATGACCGGATAACTTGTGGAAGATCATTAATGAATAAGACAAAAAGTAGAGAACCCAGATGGCTGCCTTGGGGTACCCCTGACGTGACATAAATTACTTTAGATTCGCAGCCTTTAAAAACTACCTTCTGCAAACGATTAGATAAATAGAAAAAGATCCATTTTTAAAGACAAGGCGGGAATCCTAAATGCGACAGTTTAACTAAAAGAAGGCTATGGTTTACTGAGTCAAATGCCTTACTGAAATCAGTATAAATGACATCGGTTTGCATTTTACTACTAAAGCCATTGTTAATAAGGGAAACAAGTTCTAAAAGATTAGTAGTGGTGGACCGACATTTTACAAGCCCATGTTGGGAGTCCGATATTAAAGAACGACAGTAGTGTTGCAATTGTGCTGTGACAATCCTTTCAAAAACTTTTGGGATTGATGAAAGCTTGGCAATACCTCGGTAGTTCTCAATATTAGACTTGGAACCTTTTTTGTGAAAAGGGATAATGAAGGATTCATTCCAGATGGCAGGAAGATAAGAAAATTTGAAAGAAGTGCGGAAAAGGACAGATAGTGGCATGGAAAGGGAGCCAGCACAATGCTTTAGAACACAGCTAGGAATGGCATCAGGGCCAGGAGAGAAGAAAGAAGAAGGAAGGCCCATACGCAGTTTTTTTTTGAGTTAAAGCAAAAAATATTTTTTGTATGCAACACCTTTAAATCAAGATGATAAAGAGTCCCTTTCGCTCAATAGTATTTTAATGTTCACTGTAATATTTTTTAAATAACAATATTAAAACTTTACAAAGGCCTTTCTTATTTCATTCTCTATCATTCGTAAATGTACGGATTATTAATATTTAATCTGACCCATTTTGGCTAGGAGCCCCATTAATACTAGTTATTGTACTATATATTGATAAATATGTTTATGAAGTAGCTGCAATCAGCAAAGTCCTTATGTGGACTCATTCAAACAATGTTTGAAATAGTCTTTAAATGGGTTGAAAACTAAGGAAATTAAGAAAAGTGCTTGGCATATTATCAACGGGATGTTCCGATTGTAACCGTCTCAGTCGTTTTTTTTCGGTTTTGATCAACTTTTTTTTTGAAAACTGCTCTGAAGCGAACATTACCATTTGTGGGGCAAATCGCAATTGTTTTCAAATATCACAATTTTAAGTTAAAATGTTTGGCAATTGTTAAAAAACTTAACTTAACTGCCTACAATTGAACCAATCACAGCAACATACATCAACTTAACCACAGTGAGAGCCTTGTTTATCAAAAGTATTAACTTTTACTGCCATTTTCCTTTCGATTTCATTTATACAATTTTTTCTCCTTTTAAATAAATTGCAAACAACATAAATCAGAATACAAGCCAATAAAACGCTGTTGTTTTTCCCTTCGGCCATCATTTAATAAACACCATTTTTGGTTTTACCAACAATTTTTTAAACCATTTTATATGAACGCACATGACGGATGGCAATTAACCGACGAACGAATGGTAACCAAACCAAAACCTGAATTAAAAACCCAACTGAACTGAACAATTTGAACAGCTGTCGCTGACTGGACATAAGCCTGGCCAGAGTTTGGACACGGTTTGGACAGTATAATGCGATTTATACGAACTCGAGCTCGCGAGGCCTGATGCTTAATTGGTCGGCTGGCCGCAGTGAAGAAAATAAAGTATTGTGTTTGACATGGTCAAGTGGGAGCTGTAGCTGCAGCTGGTCAAGTTTAATGCAATTTTCATAGACAAGTTAAATAAAAGATAAAAAAAAAAATGTGTATATATACATGGAAAATTGCAAATGATTAATTAAAAATCTTTGTCGCGCTGTTTGCTTAAATTTTTAACATAAATTGCACGTTTTTTAAATTTCAAACGCATTATTTCGAGTTCGTTAAGTTTTGGCATACGAAATGTGTCTGGCTGAGTTAGCCGCAATGCAAATAAAATCGACAAAAAATAAAAAATGGAAGGAAATAAATATATCAACAACTGCCTAGGGTATATCAGTATCCTTGTCAGTGCTCTGATATGCCCTGGTGGAGCATTTTATGCAGATAAGTCGACGATGTTCCGCAAATCCGCAAAGTGCTTTGTTGACTTACTTAATTTGCAAGTGGCAGAGCCAAAAAGGCAGCAAGAGTGGCATGAACAGATGCTGGACAGTGAACGGGAGAAGGTGGTCGCGAGCGGCCCAGACTTTAGATCTTTCATTGCACAATTTTTAATTTCCGCTAAATATTTCGACGGCTTCTCAGGCAAATTAACAAAAAATTGCTGGCGCAGCAGCCAAATGAAAAAAATACGACACCAAATAAGAAACTTAGCTGGAAGCGCCGACACCAAGATACTCTACAAAGAGTTGAATATAAAAATAATACGCGTTAAGCCAAAAAAAAATAGGAGTTCCCGACCTCTGAGGGCTTCGCACGCCCCGATGGCTTTTTATATTCATTGCGAGACATTTCAACTATGTACTTATATTATTTCCTGTAGTTTACTTAGAGCAGAAAGTGGACGATTTTTCAAAGATGTATGTATTTTGTATTGGACTAATGTTACAACACAATTGTGTGCATTTCGTGTTCAATTTAAAGTTTGAGGCCATGGTGCGTAATCCATTGGTGTTTCATCCAAATTTTCATATGTCCTCAACAAATTTCAATATATTGTTCGGAATGTTAGAGCGTTTCTTGGTTCCTAAACGGCTAACACGACCAGATACGCCTTCCGGCTAAAGCCAAGTTGGCAACTAGTACATTAAAGTGCATTTTGTTTGTTATATCCCATAACACTGGGTTCAACTCCACTGCTTAAATAAGCGCTATTTTCTCATCTCTTCGAAATGATTCGCGCCGTTTTCTCCTACCTGCCATTTCGAACAAAATATAGTGCATATACATTAATTCGTGCCAAAGCGTCAAAAACCAAACAGCTGTTGTCAGTGTTACCACACCTAGTGAAGTAGTGGCGCCATCTAACGTTAAGCATTTTTAGACAACACTGTTTGGTTTTTTATCTGCGTCCCATTGTCAAAAATTTTTGATCGGAATTTTTCGAGACAATTTTTTTTTTTTATGAAGTTTTTCATTTTTTTGCGTGCTGCGTATAGGCCTTTAAAATAAAAATAAGTATTGAATCCGTACGCAGAATGTATCATAAGGAGATAGTAATAATACTTCTTTTTTATTCGTCTTCATTTTGTTTCATAATTATGGGGTTTTCAAAATTCCAACAGAAAATTTATATAATTTAAATCTAAAAAAGCAAAGGTTTGGAATTTAATTTTAATTTGGTTAAAACTCATAAAATCCTTAATTTCGCTAACGGAAATTTTGAAATAAAAATAGGATACTGATTTTTTTAACAATATAAAATTAATACAGAAATATTAATATTCGACAATAGCTTCGATATTCACTTCAGTATTCAAATGAATATGTCGCCAAGCCGATAAGTCTTTTGTGGAGCATAGTTTTCTAATGCTATGTTTTTAGATACAACATTCAGAACTTTGTGGGAGAGTTATAGGGAAATTTGGGGGAGAGGTTTGGGAAACAAATCCCTTTAAAGCTGTATTACACTGAAAGATAATATTACTAAAAAAGTAGCTTAAGGCTTATCTTTTTTAGGTGTAGAAAGAAAAAAGAAAACGACTGAGTAGAACAACCGAGATTTTTACCTTAACAGATATCATCTTAACTTTTAAAATTAATATGATAAAATAAGAACAATGTGTAAGTACTCAAAAATCATAATCGCTGCAATACTGCTGACAAATCTAATGTACTCACTGAAAAGTGTATACAAAAACTGTAAAAACTTCAAAAGATTTACTTGGATCAGGCAAAATTTGACGCCTTCTTGGCAGCCGGCCACTTAATCAGCATAAAAAAGTCTTAACAGCAAATTTAATTAAATAACATTAAAATTTGAGGCATTTTCCAAAACGGTTTGCACAATTAGCGGAGAGTAAATGAGCGACAGGAGCTTACGGAGCCAACACCTGTGGCATTTTTTTTTTTGTTGTTATCTCCTTAAGGATAACAAGCATAGCCGTAGTCTGCAGCGGGGATTTTCGCTGCCACCGAACAGAGATAAAATAAACTGTCCCTTTTTTTTCAACCTCAATCGCTACAGTGAACAATGGACAGTGTGAGAACGCATCAAACTTCAAAGTGTCTTCCAAAAAAAAAAAAAAAAGAAATCAAATTAAATGTGTAAAGTAGCAGAGATAAAAAAAAAGAAACTTGTAAATAACTTTACAAAAAATTCCAAAGAATAAAGGTCAAAGCGCGTTAAATTTAAGGGATTTTTATGCTAGCATACTTCGAGGGGTTGCTTCCTGTCTACTAGGTCGGTAGATTGGTCCCTTGGTTGGTGTTGAAAATTGACACTTGAAATTGAGGCATGCCACTGCAATCAGCAAAAGCTGACGCCAATGCAGTTGGCAACTTTGGGGGCATCATCTAATGACAAAATAACAATAATGCCAGCAAATTGCAACAATATGACGCCAGATAGAGAGCTTGGGTAGTGTTGGAGACTCAACTCTTGGCTCTCCAATTTGACATGTTGCTAATGTAGCAGGCTGCGCTTTTCAAATGTTCTTCACGGCTCATAAACACACAGACAGTTTGGCAATCAGACTTTTGGTAACTGCACTGATATGGTCATTAAACAAATGTGCAGCCTGTAATGCACTTGATTTGGTAGGTCTATAAACTTTAAAGAGTAGGCCCCATAGAAGTGTTGGCTCACATTGACATAATTGTAACCCGTAACTGGTTGCATCTTAATTCGTACAGCACATGTTTTTAAATCAAGGGTTGATCTTGTAGCGATGCCCCAGTTTTGCGAACAAAGTCTCTAAGCTGCTGCAACTAAAGGGTTTTCCAATAAGAGGTGTTATTTTGGTATTCAAAGAAAAATTCAATTTTTTGAGATAAATGATCGGATGTTTATTTCATAATAAAGAGGAATGTATGCCGTTACTAATGAAAAACAACATCAGCCAAATGGCCACCACGACCACGCCTACAGGACCAAATCCTTTTCATGAAATTTTCCATAACCAAATCGCAAAGTGGCTGCCCTATGTCCTCGATAGCCTCACGAATTCTATCTTTGAGGTCTTGAATCGACGCTGGGCTGTTGGCGTAGACCTTATCTTTCACGTGGCCCCAAAAGAAGAAGTCGCAAGGTGTTAAATCACAAGATCTCGGTGGTCAATTGTGATCACCTCTTCGAGAGACGGTCCGGAAACTTTTCCCGTAAAAGAGCAATGGTTTCGTTGCTTGTGTGGGACGTAGCGCCGTTTTGTTGAAAGTAAACGTTGTCCAGATCAATACCATCCAACTCCGACCATAAAAAATCATTAATCATCTCTCGATGAAGTTTGTGGAATGCTCAATTCCAAAGAACGACGAGGAATGGACAAACCTGGGTTTTCTTCAACACTTTAGGCTACAGCAACAATATTCTCATTTTTTCTTGAGCGGCGTGCACGGGTTTTATTCTTCACATCACTAACTTGTCCCAACAGCTCGAATTTTTCCACCAATTTCTGTATTGTGGTCCGACAAGGTGCTTCAGGACGACCCAAAAATGCTTTAGTTTTGCGAACTGTGACTGCAAGATTTTCACCATTTTTGTAGTGCATTTTAATAACTTCAATGCGTTGTTGAAGCGTCTATCGTTCCATTTTTAGTAATGGCGTAGTTTCTACTTGTCAAATGTCAAACAAAAAAAGCTTCAAAAGTGACAGCTACCGAAATACCGGGTGATTCAAAATAACATCCTTGTTGGAAAACCCTATATATTTTCTAGAGTTCCAAGAATATGGGGTCATAAGAAATGCATTTTGAAAAAAAAAAAATTGACCACTGAGCGTAACAGTTTATTTTATTTTCAAAGATTTGCGCAATGTATATTGTTTTTCAGACTTTTAACATTTTTTTAGCTTCAATTTCAAAAGACTCTATTCCATTGGTGATTAGAGTAGAGAAGAGAAGCTGCTAAACATCCATTTCTAAAGATTTATTTCAGTCAGTAAAATTATGTTAATACAAGAAGCATAAAAGAAGTTTATTCGATTATACGTTTGGCTTTCCCATGAACGAACCCCTCAAAAACAAACAACAACAACCTGAAACGGAAAAATTTGCTTGCAATAACAAATTTTCCGCAAACTACACACCACTCTGCATGTCATTGAAGGTTAGTTATTGCTGTTTAGTAATCCATACATATTGAAAATACCACAAATGATTGCAATCATATGAGTTACCAAATAAAAAAGAGAGAAAAACCAAGATCCACGAAACCAATACCTAGTCAGTATTGACTGATGACTGGCTATGTGGTTGCACTTGTGTGCATTTCATTTCATTGACAGCCTCTGTACAAATGTCAAAAACAATTTAAAATGCCATTTTTACATGACGATTTATTTGTTGACATGTTTACTGTCCCCGGGACCAGAGTCACATCGAATTGAATCGAGTCGAGTCGAGTCGATACCAGTGGAGTTCAGCGGGGCTCAGTCGAATCGTCGCAAAGATTTTTACATTGTACAGACAGCTGCAAAGTCCAATGACAAGTATACGTACACTGAGAAAATATTACCAGTCGAAATTGAATATATGTATGTACATATATATATTTATAAACGGCATATAATGAGTTAATCGCAATTTAAATGCATACTTCCAACGTTTAAAAATTTCATTGAATTATTTTAATGCTTAATATACACTACTCGCCACTTGAATGGGACAACCTTTAAGTCTTTATACCCTGTACCTATCAAAGGTTATACTAGATTTGTGCAATGTATGTAACGGACAGAAGAAGGCGTGGCAGACCCCAAGTCTTTCATACCAAAATGCCGATTGAGCCATGTCCGTCTGTCCGTTTGTATGAACACCTAGACTTCGGAGACTATAAGAGCTAGAGATACGAAACTTTACCAGCTGGTGCGCATATTTCCTGAATAGATAAAGTTTGTTGAATCATGTCAATATCTTCCCCCGTTCCCACGCAGTAGATTGTCGCGGTCTTCAGCCACGCTGTTTTATATTTTTCATTTAACAGAGCAATTCGTTGTGGCTACATGCATCTGTGTGGCAAAAATAAACAAAATCGAACATATACCACAAAAGTTATAGCCAAAAATGTACAAGTTTTACCACCCTTTGCCAATAAACTGCGTCAATAATTGACTCTACGTAATTCTAGTGACCCAGAATCACAATTTTTGGTAAACTGATTCATGTGGCTCTAATTAACAAATCCACTTCAAAATTTGATCGATGCGGACCCCCCACCCCCTGGAATCGATTAACAGTGTTTTCTCCCACACCCCTCAACATATCAACGTGAAACTTGCCCCATATACTTTAAATAGCTTCTTTGAAGTAAACTACGATTTTCATCAAAATCGGTACAAATTCACGGAACTAATATATTAATATCGTTTTGCAACAAAAAAACTAAAATTTCCAATTGGCAAGTTCTTAGAAGGACTAAGCAGGAATAAAATTTTTTTTTAAAAAAAAAGGTACAGGGTATTACACTGTCGGGCACCGCCTCGACAGTATTACATTTTTTTTTATATTGTCCAATTCTTTGTATTGACTAAAATAAATTTTATTGTTGTATTTTAACCAATTTTAGTGCTATAGCGAAAAGTATTAACAAAAAATTATTAACTATACTGACTGAATTTATCCTTTTAAATAGAAATTGCTATCAAAATTATTTATCCCGTTGCCGTGAACAATTTTCTATTGATCCGAAACAGTTCTTTAATTTTGTAAATTCAAAACGTAAGTCTGATCTATTTCCTTCTACACTCGTGTATAATGGTGAAGTAGCCTCGACTGACGCAGGTATTTCTAACTTATTTGCTAGTTTTTTTCAATCTACTTACTCTGCAAAGTCTTACTCTCCTACTTCTCTCTATCTATCCTTTCAATATTTCATCCGGTAACGGTCTATTTGTTCCATTTATTAGCAATGATTATCTCAATTCTGGTATTTGCTCACTTAAAATGTCTTATTCGCCAGGTCCTGATAACGTTCCTACCTGTGTTATCAAAGCTTGCGCACTTGCGCTTCATGTACCCTTGCTAAAACTATTTAATTTGTCACTTGAATCGGCCTCTTTCCCAAACATTTGGAAATTGTCTTTTATTGTCCCACTTCACAAAAACGGTAATAGATCCGATGTTTCCAATTATCGTGGCATCGCCAAATTGTCTTCAATTCCCAAACTGTTTGAAAAAATTTTAGTGGCTCATTTGCAGCATCTTTGTAAGTCACTTATTTCCCCGTGCCAGCATGGATTTATGAAAGGTCGTTCTACCTCTACAAATCTTCTCGAGTTTACATCCTTTGTTTTTAAAGGATTTTCAAATAAACTTCAAACAGATGTCATTTATACTGATTTTAGTAAGGCCTTTGACTCTGTTAACCACAAGCTGCTAATTTTCAAGCTTGGACTCTTAGGATTTCCGACCAACTTTCTCAATTGGATTTCATCTTACCTTGCTGATAGAACCCAAAGAGTTATAGTTAGGTCTACTGTTTCTAAAATTGTTCAAGTATCTTCCGGTGTTCCGCAAGGTAGTCATCTGGGTCCTCTGTTTTTTACACTTTTTATAAATGATCTGCCAAATGTGGTTAATCATGCCCGTGTTCTTATGTTCGCTGATGATGTTAAACTATGTTTCTCATTTAATGATTCTGCGTCGCATCTTTTACTTCAGGATGATTTAAACTCTCTTTAAAACTGGTGTTCTGTTAACCTTTTGAACTTAAACCTTTATAAATGTATGTTTATGACATTTCATCGACATAAGCCTCACTTGGTTAATTACATCATAAATGGTTCTCTTCTGGCGCGTATTTCTTTATTTACTGATCTAGGTGTTACTTTTGATCCGAAAATTACCTTCAACACCCATGTTTCTACAGTTGTGAATAAAGCCAGGTGTGTTTTAGGGTACATTAAACGCTGGTCAAAGGAATTTAACGATCCCTATACGACCAAGATTCTTTATTGTGCTCTTGTTCGCCCAGGACTTGAGTACTGTTCCTGTGTTTGGTGCCCCCAATATAAAAAATATCAAGCACGAATCGAATCTGACAGTTTCTCCTGTTTGCTCTTCGTAGCTTAAATTGGGACCCCAACATCCGATTGCCTCCTTATGCCAGTAGACTTCTTCTAATTGATCTTGCTTCATTAGAAAATCGTAGGATTGCCCTTAATGCTATTTTTCTGCATAAACTTATAACAGGATATATTGATTCCCCTTTCCTACTTCGGCTGCTTTTGTTCAACATTCCTAGACATTCCTCTAGGAATTTTGTACCCTTAACTCTACCGAGATGCACTACCAACTATGCTCTACATGAGCCATTACGAGTTTTATGTTCAACTTATAACGACTTGGCTAGTATCTTCGCAAGTGAACTTTATCCTTCTAGTTTGATGAGAGCTGTTTTAAATTACCTTGGTACCACCTAGGATCTCCGGCCGCTCTTCCTGTGGGTGGGAGCGCGGCTTGCCTGAGGACGGATTGCGGGTTCAACTTGTTTTGCCACTGACCACATTTGGCTGTGGGTAGGGGCATAGCTGGCCATCTGGCAAATACAATACCCCCACCGGGTTAGTGGCAAAATACCTAATATTATTTATATTATTTATTATAAGTTTTATTTATTGTTTCTTTTTATTGTGTTTTTGTATTAAATGTATTTGTATTTTTTTGTATTAATCAACTGCTAAATTTTTATGTTGATCTTAAATAAATAAATAAATAAAATAAATAAATAAATATAGTGTTTTGAGCCACCTTTCTTACTCCCTAACTTCACACATTCGACTTGGCAGGGAAACATACCATTCGGCCAATCGAATATATTCAAATATTGTTTTTCTGAAGCCATTATAGTAACCTTTTCGAACATTTTTCAAAATTAAAAATTTTTAGTTTGCTTCTTATAGAATAGAATTTAGCACCACGGTATTCTCTACCTGGCGTAAGAGGCCCCTAAAAGAGAACTAGTCAGATGCAGGCATACTTACCTTCACATTGAGCCTGAGGCACATTTTTAACATCTTAAAGATCTGCCAAAGATCAGTGTATGCGATTGGTTACCGGGTCTGGAGACAACCGCCGGTGTTAAAGGAAAGTCCATAACTAACGAATATCCATACACAAGTGCCAAAAACCTCACCTTTTTCAAACGCAAAAACATCAGCAATGAATGGGTCTCAGCGTTGACATGATCCAGGATCGGAATGCCTGCAGACGAATGCTGAGATCGCATACCGACACCTAAGGAGGAGCATAGGCAAGTCCGAAAAGAGGTAAACAAGGGTTTGGGAGAAGAAGAAGATTGTTGTTCTGATTAACCATATCCCAATATTTTCGAAGATATTCTAATCGGGTCAGTTGGGCGTCCAGTTTAATATCTTAGAATTTTGGCTTTCAAGATAAGTTGTAACAATCCGGGGTTTATACATAGTAAAATTTGTATAATGCTAAATCCAAAGTTAAGACACCATGGTAATACATTTATCAATTTATTATTGTAGCTCAACGCATTCAATGTAGTTGACGAAAACGAACAACCCGGGGTCTGTGTATAGGCACAGTTTCATATTGTTAAATCAATGCGGAGGTACTAAAAAGATACGACACCAGGGAAATACCTTGTATTTGGCAAAAATGTACTATGTCGAATACGAAATGATCCCCACACCACCAACCGGCCTGCATAGGTCGTAATATTTAGTTTCTTTGCCAAAGTCAAGAAAATATAAGCTATATTTGTTGAGGTCGTGCAAGGTAAATTTTGCGTTTTAGTAGACCTCGTGATGATACGGTTTAGGTGGCTTCTTTTTGAGTTTTAACCTTTTTATAGGGTTAGACCTCACTCACTTTTTTCTCCGCTTTAACCAAAGAGTTGGTTCGGATTTGACAAATTTCATAGTTTAAGTCGCCTGTTCACATTAGTAAGTACACTAGGAGTGCGTCCTTTCATGATTTTTACATTTTCATACTCATTACTTAAAAATTCGAATATAAAATGTCGGCTTCTCTTAAATTTATTGACTATATAGTTACAGATAGAACACTGTATGGACTTGTAAAATTAAATTTGTCCTTTTTCCTTCTCAAAAATTATGTCAAAATAGATAGAAATAGAGCTTGCAATTTGTCAGAGCGTGTGAAGAAGAGCTTTCGCTCTATTATTAAGAGCGAATGCGGGATGTCCTAATCAAGTGGCGATGAGTATAACTTCAAATGTAGGTCGACAGAGATTGTTTTTCTTGAAACAAATAGTTCTAACATAATCAATATTGCAAATTTAATTTTTGTAGTAATATGCCTCAAAGTAGAAATATTATAACTCACGTAAATTTTTAGTTTTAATAATAGGGCAGCTAATGATGTCCTGCCGCGTTCCTTCCTGCTACTTACACCGCATAGATATAGGGTTGTCAAATGGTCATAGTAACGTCTCGATCCGCTTTCCGATTGATTTCTACAGTCAATACATAGAATAATTTTTAAATAAATTCCTTTTACTAGGGTCTCATTAAGACATCTTTCGAAGCTGTTACTTTGGGCAAAGAGCCCCGGTAGAGCCCGGTCCTCTACGGTACTCAGGTTGAAGTCAAATTACTAACGTACCATTCGCATCCAGAAATAAGGTGGAATACCTTATTCTGTATAGTTTAATAACTGTAGCGGTTCGACTTTGCAGCTGTACTTTAGATCGCAGTACCATATCTCCAGCCAATTGAGTCGATCCCTTTTCCAGTATCATATAGCTCTGGGGAATTTCTTAAATATATCATGTTTTTTCCTTGGACATTTTGACGTTCCACTAATATTAAATAAATTATTTTAAAATATTTTGAAATATAAATTTATTTAAACTCTGAAAGCCTGATCTACTAGATCCTGTCCTTTGAGGTATGTGGGCATGTGTAGAGTCCACTCTGGCCGGAAGACTGCAAGTTTTCAAGTCGTTTGTTTTTTTAACCATGGGGATCAATTCATAGGTATTGTGGTCCTTTTCATTTTGGGCATTGCGATGAGTTAACATCTAGTGATTCCAATGGCTTGGGCAGGATATGCGTACGGACGAAGGCAAACCAGTGAGACAAGTGTGGCTAAGGAAAAGGTGAAAAAATTTTGTCAAGAGCACATTTGGTACTTTCGGAGCAATTTACATTAGCTTAGCAGTCGTACAAGGGACTACCTATACAAGGCCACAACTCGTGCACGGATTGTTATGAAGGAGCAGAAGAATTATTTTTCGTTTTCAAGTTATGAAGTATTTGTCCTAGAAAACTTATACATAAAACTTTCGTATACTTTTAAGCCGTATTTATAAGACTCAAGCAGATACAGCTGGCTTATTTTTCTCAGTGTAGATGCATATACCGTCAAACAACCATTGATACGTTGTAAGATGGACACAGACTGATTGTGTGTTTGTTCATGCAAAACAACACCAACAACAACATAAAGCTTAACACTTGTCGCTAGCGGCAAAATACAAAATACACAAACTATAAATTTTACTAGGAAAGCAAGAGAAACAGTAGCTCCATAAAACAGCTGCCTGGCCGTATGGGCAGTTCCCATTGTGCCTGGTTCTTGGTCGATGGTCGGTCAGCTTTCTTTTAAAACTCAATTTGCGCTAATAAATCGCCGAAAAACATTTTGACAGCTTATGATGCGCAATGGCGCGCGCATAAATCTTGGCCAGTTTCTCCACTTTTTTTCTGTCTCTCTTGTGGCATTGTGATTTCTAGCGAAAAACGCGGAGCAAACGGCGCATCCCAAAGTGGTCGCTCCGTTTGGCATTCGTCATTATTTGTTCATTTTTAGCATTTAACATTCCGCCAAAGCGATGAGAGGCAAGCAATACGGCAAAGAGCCGGACCAAACCAAATCAAGCCAAACGGTCTTGGCCAAAAGGCAACAGCTCAAACAATGGTAAAAATCTATAAAAAATTATGTAAAATATAATAATATAAATTTTATTTATACCTTACAAAAATATGCTCCTTTTTGGCTACGAATGAAATGTCAATTTTTATTTGAAAATTTGAAAATGAATCTTATTTTTTTTTTTTGAAATTTAAAATAAATGTGCTCAATTTTAATTTAGAAAATTGAAAATAATAATTGAATCTAATAATGTTTTGAACCAAGGGGCGTATTTACAAAATACAAATTGCAGAATAACTCTTATTTCCAAAAATAGGACTTATTTTGTGATTTTCAAAAAAAATTGATGCTATTATATCATTATTCGAAATTTAAAAATAAATCTTTTTAAGTTATGCATATTTTTAATAAGAAATTTCTAAACATACAATAAATGCCAAATCAAAGGTCACAAAAATCAGTTATTTGCATTTTAAAATTTTCTTGCCTCAAAAAAGGTTTGAACATTCAAATGAATTGTAGAACGCAATATTTTGGGACAATATCTTCTGCAGATAACCGTTCTTGAGATAATTATAAAGTTGTTTTTTTGAATTTATGTTTTATTGAATATTTCTTAGAACAGTTCCGCGATCTACCTTTTTTACATCCCAACAAACTACTTTGAATCGAGACTCTAAAGCAAAAGTTTCTTAGAATCCCTACCAGAAAGAGTGACGAATAAATTAGTGAAGATAATGGCCTGCCCAAGACTGAAAAGCTGATGATGATGATGATGATCAGTAATAACCAATCCCCAATAATTTTATATATAGTAATATAATCCTTACCAAAAGTTACTTCGGCGAACATTGTTACGTATTTTCATTGGATCTGATTCCCAGTTTTCCAGTGATACATTCTATCTCCAATTATTACGATTTCTTCCATGGTGCAAGCCAACCAGCTGACCATTCCTGTTCACTTATTGTATTCAATTTTTGTCAACAACTTTGTTGCGAGTCCTGTCGTCACAGAGTCTGCTGTGTATGCCTTACGGTATGTGGAATTACATTTTTCTTTTTTGGAAATATACCTCCTAAACGCTGCTGTCTCTGTTGCTTCCTTGCCACCCCCAAACTAATTAATTCCCTATGGGCAACACTTTTTTTTGAGCGGTTTGATAGTCCAAAAACGAACTATAACTTAGATGCCAGACCAAACGACCAGTTAGTGACTAAATTTACATATGCTGTTGCATTGTATGGAAAAATCGAATGCCTCCAGAGACAAATATCAATATTTGTACGTTCAAGTTTCTTAGAAAAAGTATCTTTTACAAGTGGTATGTACGTGTAACTTGTATACAGGTGTTCGATAATAATTTTTCAAGCTTGCAACAACTTTTCACAATTCAATGCACAGTAGCTAAAGCTTCTGGTATGCCTATAAGGTCCGGCTCGGAGCTCCATGGCAGCCGTTGTGTCTGCTCCTGTTTTGCTGTTGCAACAAAATCCAAGAATTCCAACTGTGCGCTCAATTGTTGAACGTTCTGCGCCCCTGACACCACCGCCATGCCTGACCATGGCCCTGGCTTGGACTAAAAGATTCTTTATAAGCGCGCACAAAGTCAAAGACAATCAAAATATTTGCATATTACCAATTTTATATGCAAATACCCCGTGTCAGTCGTGAGCCCGTCGCGCCGTCCCGTCGGTTCGTCTAGAACTGTTTTTTTTTTGGCATGAGCTTTGGCGGCTTGTACTTTGGAAACGAAGTTTACATTTTTACTTTACACAACAACAAAAACAAGAGAGAGACAGTAGCAACAAAGGGCAAGTCGGACACAAAGCCTGAAAGGTACTCTACTGGCAACATGTGGTGTGACAATCGCACGTGAAAGAGCAATGGACCTTGGCTAAGCCGAACCATAAGCAGTTAAGACGTAGTGGCGGAGGGGGTGTTGGGTTGCGTTGACGGCGGCAAATCGTGGAGTTCAAAGTGCTGAGAGTGAACCCATACGTAGTCCGGTGAATTGAAGTGTACATGTACTTGGCAAGAAACTGACATAAGTTTAGAAATCAGCTGGGGGACTAGAGCAATGTGTAGCGATTCTGGTTTTTGTGTGCTTAAAATTGATGGATTGCAACTAGTTCTGAAAACTGGGTAGTCTTGTCTGAAAATTGTATAAAATTTTTTTATTGGGATTTTTGGATGTAGTTTGTTCGGCTGATTGAGAATATTATTACGACAAGGCGGCTCTGGAACTTCTTAGGGAGCTCATATGAAAATAATTTTGGATCTCCCATTTTATGAATACGAATATAGATATGACTGTCAAAATGCAAATTTCCTATTAGGCAACAACCGGATTTAAAAATAGTAGCCCCACCTAAGCATTTATAAGATTAGGTGTTCTCCGAATACCTTCTTATTCTGATATCTTTAAGGGGCGTGCCAGATATCTCAACTTAAACTATGGCTAGCGGAAAACATGCCCTTAGATTGGAATCTCAGTGTCCTTTGTCCTGTACTTAAGAAGGGTGACCCGACGATGTGCGCCAACTACCGGGGTATCAGTCTTATTGCCATCTCATATAAGGTCCTATCGAGCGTGCTATCTGAAAGATTAAAGCTTTTTACAAACACACTGATCGGACCTTATCAATGTGGCTTAAGACTTGATAAATCCACCACAGACCAGATCTTCACATTACGCCAGATCCTGCAAAAACCCGCGAGGGACAGACCGACGACCATAATCTGTTTGTCGACTATAAAGCTGCTTTTGATAGACCGATAAGGGATTGCCTGTACGCCATCATGTCTGAGTTCGGTATTCCTGCGAAGCTGTTTCGCCTTTGTAGGATGACGTTGAGCAGCACTATCAGCTCCGTTAAGGTAGGAACGAACCTCTCCGAACATTTTAATACCGTGCGAGGTTTTAGACAAGGCGACTCTCTATCGTGCGAGCTCTTCAATCTTGTGATGGAAGGGGTGCTGCGAAAGGCAGACAATCATTGTAATGACACTATTTTCTACAAAAGTGTCCAGCTCCTTGCATACGCTGATGATATTGATATTGTTGGACGTTGCAAGCGAGATGTCACTGCTGCATTTGCAGCAATCGAAAAGGAGTCAGCAAAAGTGGGTTTGGCGGTGAATGAGGGCAAGACGAAGTACATGCTGGTTACGCACAGGGATACGCGGCGTCTAGGATCCCACGTTGTAGCGGACCAATATACTTTTGAAGTTGTCAAGGAATTCATATACCTTGGCACCGCCATCAACATGGAAAATGATATCAGCCTGGAGATTAAGCGAAGAAAATGTGTAGCAGAGCCTTCTCTTGACAGACAAAACTTACACTCTAAAAGACGCTCATCTTACCCGTGCTACTTTACGGCGCAGAAGCTTGGGTTGTGTCGCAGACGGATGCAGCAGCGCTTGGAGTGTTCGAGAGAAAAATTGCTTCGCAAATTCTTCGGTCCCGTCCGTGTTGGGAGCGACTATCGCATAAGAATGAACCACGACATCGGTGTTGTCCAGCGCATAACAATACAACGTTTGCGCTGGCTCGGACATGTCATTCGTATGGACGAAGAAGCTCCAGCGAAAAAGGTGTTCGAAACGAGAGTCAACGACGGACGACGACGAGGGAGACCGCGTCTCCGATGGTAGGACCAAGTGGAGGAGAACCTGTCTACACTTGGTGTAATAAATTGGAGAGGACGCATTAGAAGCAGAGGCTCCTGGCGAGAGCTCTTGAGGTCGGCTGTTTTCCGGTAACGGGTTGTGAAGGCCACCTAAGTAAGTAAGTAAGTATTTAAATGATTATTTAGAAAAACTAAAACAATAAAATGTCTACTTTAAAATCCTGAATAAATCCCATTACTTAGATTTTGTGTTCTAATTACAAGTTCTTGTGACTTTATATTTTAGCAAAATTAACTCAGCCCCAGGACTACACAAACGATGTAGAAGACAATTTTATGACACAGTAAGTTTTATTCTTAAGAAATATTTCAAAGCATTTTACGTTTGATGATACGTATTTTCTTTTTTAATCAGGAAATCGAAATTCAGTTGGAAATAAGATGTTATTAGCTTTGCCATATATTCTGTCTTTTGTATAATAACATTCTTAACACTAGACATACAACGTTTTTTCTTTTGCACAAGTACTCTTATGCTTCAATTTTGGTTTGTCGCTTTGGTTGTTGAAGAGCTTAAGCTGCGTACCTGTTTTGTAGGGATTGATGTTAGTCAAATCGACGAAAGTATGATTTAAAAGGATTTTTTATTGAAACCGTGAATTGTTGTACATATACTGCATTCGGGTTCCTGTTTCTAAGTCTTCGGTTCGTTTTGTGTAATATGTATATAAAAGGAACTTACCAAACACCTATACTACTCGCAGACGATCAGATTAAAAATTTTCTCAGCCTGATCCCGAGCAATTATGATAACACTTTTCTAATAATAATTTATACGAAACACAAACTAAATAAGGCGAAAATAATATGCCACTCAACCAAGCGCTGAAACGAATGTTGGAGTTAATAATTTGCATGAAATGTGCAGTAGTATTTCATGACGTCATAGAACACCTATGTCAGCCGCCACTTTAATTAGATTTCGATTCCTATTCGACTCTTATTTCTCTGAAAGGATATCAAAAAGTTAATATGATTTTAAAGCTTCGTTCTGAATGAACAAAATTAAGCATACGCCTATTCGCCTGCTTTTCGTTGGCACTCTAGCACATTTATCAAGCTTAAACGACTTGTAGGTAAATGTTTACCAAACGCACTGATTATATTTGCGGTTACTTTTTTGCACACACACAAGAACATTTCATCAACACCCCCTTGGCAAAAATAAATAGGCACATAAAATTAATAAGCAACGACATGGGACTTCTGGGATATGGTATTTCTTACCTTGGTAGAACTTGCAGTTCTCGGAGCGTTGCTAACATGCTAAATTATTGCAATATGAATTATTATATTAATTTCA
This sequence comes from Chymomyza costata, assembly GCA_018150985.1. NCBI lineage: Eukaryota > Metazoa > Arthropoda > Insecta > Diptera > Drosophilidae > Chymomyza > Chymomyza costata. Next base: position 20,085,644 of record JAECWU010000001.1, read on the forward strand.
ACGCTATGTGTGAGCGCGCTTATTAATGTGACATGTAATGTGCCTGTTATTACCTTAAGATTATGATTACTTACCCAGGCTCTGGGCGCAGACTCATATGTGGGCCGAACCCATGCTGTGTCTGGGACCCTTTGTGTGGCTTTCGGATGTTATGTGTGGCATTTTCATTTAAATGGGGCCACAAAGTAATTGAAATGTAGCTGGCTATGAAGTGCCTGCTCTGACTCAACTGGCCTGGCTCACTTGTTTGTCTTGGCAACACCTTAAAGAGTTTACCAGCCAAATGTAGTGGCACTACGAGAAGAAGTTGGCTGTCGTTGCACAGACACAGCAAGAGGTCTGTGGTGGCAACTGCCAACTTGTTTTTTGTCAGCAGCACCATCATCATCGTCATCATCTCGGTTGACGTTTCACTTTTCAGTTGTTTTTATAGCGTGTCTTACCCTGAAGCCGTTGGAAAAATGTAGCTTAACTTGAGAGGAAGTGTGTCCCAACCAAGTAAAGTTTCATATGGTCGGCGATGTAGATGGGTACGTCTGCATTCGAAAGACCTGGCTAGCTTTTGATACTTTCCAGCATATTTTGCTAAATCTCTTAATATTTCCAAGAATATATTCTTCTTATTTCTTTAGACTATAAACATTTAAATCTATGGACCTATTTCATTCTCTAAGTCCCATCATTTCAGTTGATGTGTTACTAATAAGTTTTTTTATGTGCTTTCTGTGCTGTTTGGAAAATAGTACCTTTTGGTACATATTTTGTTTCAACAAATATAGAAATATTTGTGCGTCTGTATTCCAAAGACTTGCAGAGCTAACATAGTGATCAGAATTAGCAAAATCTGGTAAAATTATAATACCACCAGAATTAAAGATACATGAAAAAATATCTTTAGTGTTCCGCATGCAAGGTCCTTATCCTTATATACTTACACCGTTAGTATATAGACATTGATTCTAAAATTTTTGATTCTTTACAATACAAGGTTCGATTTCACAATCTTCATATCTCATATTGGTAGACATGATTTTTTCCTATATTTTACCATGTAGCTGTTAAAAAAGTAGTTTCATCTGAGACGATTTGTTTTCCAACAAGTAAAAGCCTCGTATAATCAGCTTATAGACGCCTTTGTGTCAAAATCGTCTGGATGCCAGAGTACATTTTTTTTGTTAGTTAAATCTCACCTAATCTCGCTAAAACTGAGGATTTAACTAATTATTCAAAAATTGATTCTAAATTCTAAAAATAACTAAAAAGAGAGTCCGCTGTTCTTCTAATAAAAGGTAGACCTGTTGGATACATTATTTTGAAGCTACATCGATGACATATATGATATTCGAAAAATGGGATAGTCAACATTTTCGATGACATTTTTCGATAGTTACGTTTTAATTGCAGATGTCCTAGCATTCTATCTTCTTTTGTATTTTTCGTTTTTTCACCATTTTTGTACTGCTTTTGAATAACTTCAATACGGTCTTCAATCCAGTACGACTTCAACGTCATAAATATCAAACTTTGAACTAACAAAAAAAGATGGCAGAAACAAAGATGGCGTGCTATCAAATATGACTTTTATTTACCTGCGCATCTGTATTGGATGACGCTACGTTCAGGCTCGTCGAGAGAGGGGGCGCCCGGAGTTTTCTCAGGGGCCCGGTGTAATTACTGTCGTACATATAGAACACAATGATTCAAGCTAAATAATAGAGGGGCTAGTACATTTTCCCCCCGGGCCAGGATTTTCTCTCAACGGCCGTGGCAACATTAAATTAGAAGCTAGTACCAATAAGCCAATCTGGCCATCAACTGTTAGAATGGATTCAAAACGAATGAAGTGTAGCCAAACTATAATCTTGTTTTAGAGTATCTAATATTCGGAACACATTCAGCATTCACAACTTACTTACTTCTTTAATGCCGTTTTTATTGTCGCATTTGAGTTGATTTCTAAAAGTCGCGCCTAAGTGGCCTCATTTTGACATCTTGCTCAGCCGAAGTCTGATCCTGAGCAGCCGTTGATGTCCCTGGGTGGAGTGATACATGCGATTCTTGTCTGCAATAAATACTTAATGCCTACCAAAAATATACACATTAAAAGTCGGCAAGAGTCGTGAAAAATATATTGACATCTTCATCTGGGCTTTGAGCTGCTGCTCTACGGCGGCTGCTTGGTAAATTTTTCATTGCCATTTTTGGTATTTCAATTAAATTTGTTTGATGACAACATCAAAACTCTATCATAATTCTAAATGGTCTGACGTGAGCTTTGTTAGGTTTGTCTGCGCGCGGTTCGAAATGTTTGATGCGTTTCTTAAGCGATTTTTTTCGGGCGAGGGCTGATAACAAAATGGTCAACAAAATTATTGTAAAAATTAAAAGTTTTAAAGCACTCGTTGAGGCTTTTGGTAGTTTGAAGCTATTTCAAATTCTCTGTTAACGCTAAGCATTAATTGTAATGTAAATGTAATTTCAGGTTTTTAATTCAAGTAGTTGTAGTATATCAATATTTTCTTATACTATATACCAATACTAAAAAAATGCTTGAAAGTTTTTCAAATATTTGTTATATATATTATATAACATTTATTTGAGCAGAAAAGCAGCGTTTCTTGACTACTTTGTTTTACATAATCTGCGATATCTTTTCTCTGAAAGTTTTAATGCAATGGCAATAATTTGATAAGTTTTTGAAAAAAAATCGATTACCATAGTCAATGACTTACAGTGGTTTGAATATGTAAAAATAAATGTTTAATTTCAGAATAATTTTTTATATAAACTATAACAAAACAAATAATATGATAAAACAATAGTTTAAAAATTGTTTAATAGGTATTTACAAAAGCTTAATAAAATCCTTTAGTGGGACATAAGTAGGTGGTACACTTCAGCATTTGTTACTTTTGATTTAAAAAAGTTAATATTGGTATAACAAAAATTATTCTACTTTAGTCCTATAGTGTCCTTTAGGTTACCGAATGGCCGCCCATTCCTGTAAGCTTTATAAGCAAGCATACCCGAAAGATTTCCGCCCTATGCTCCGAATAGGATCGATATGTTGTCTCCAATGTATCAAGGAATAAAATATACCCGAAAGATTATAATCAATTGAATTTAATAATCTCGCTATATTTCGTGACTCACGAAAGCCTTTTAATTCTGTTGAAAATTTGCACTCTAAATTTAATAAGAATATTATAAATAAAATTTGAATAATCTTTAGAATTCATATTATATGTCTCGGAACATAGAGGACTTTTTAAAAGCCGACAAAAGCACCAATATTATCAATGAACCACCTTGATTGTTTCGAGACACTTTTACTTTTTTTTCGATCCGTATATCACGATAATAATAGATATAGTTATATATGGACCATTGAGATTCGATTTTTTTCAGACTTTTTACGGAGTGTTTTTTACTTATAAGACGAACCCACTGGAATGCACAATTCGTTGCACACGCCGCTTTGATATTGAAAGATCTGAACATATTTCCTCAGCACTTTTGTTTTCTTTGACCACCTTATTTTTTATTCACCTCATATCACGATTATCTACATAGGGCGGATGACCAAAACAAAAATTTCAAAGACAAATGCAAGTCCCGCGATTTTCGATCTATGTTTGGTAAGCAAAGAAAGAAGACGACGTAGTCTTGTATTTTGTTCTATAAAGTAAGCCCTGACTATCGTACCTGTAACTTACTATGTATAAGTACAATCTAAAATTCCAAAAACTTTAAAAATGTGTCAAAACATGAGATGGTGAATTTAAAGTCTGGTATAAATAAATTATTGCCCTTTCTTTACGTATGAATAGATGATTTATGCCCATATACTACTCCTTTTATAGTACTTGTTCAACAACCCTCGTAAATTTTTGCTTTCATTATTGTTGTCTTGATGCTTTTTGTCAGTAATTGTAATGGCTCAAAGGCTACTGGCAGCCACTTCAAGCTTTCAAGCAGCCTGTTGGCCCTTGGCAGCTTGGTTTTGTAGTTTTTGCTCATTTAATGATGTGTGAGCCTGGAATTTTGCGCGCGGTTTCTGTGAAGTTGTTGACCAGGTTAAGAGTCGACCAACTAGCCCCGACTGACTGACTGGCATACCAATTTATAATTTCTTTTAATAAAGTTGACATTTTGTAGGACCCAAAAGCGGGACTGACAATTCGTTCGCTCTGCTGGCTGTTTTTGTGCGTCTGGCGAGTAGATCATGGCCAGGGCAGCCGCCTTAAAGAAACAGCAGTCAAGGTGTTGGACTTGTCGCGCTTGGCATTTTGGCACTTTGGCGGCATAACCGGGGCTTCCTGGGGTTTATGTGTGCACACATATGCGCATTTATATGGCTTATAAGGAGCAGTGAAAGCCACCCTCTAAGCTAAGCGCCAAATGTTTTCCGTTTTCACCAACCATTTGTTTCATATGCATCCGCCGCTTAGTACCCCGCCGCAGATGTACACGTGTCTATAAATTCCGCAAATATCCGTTATCCGTTTCCTTTATATGAGATTTATTTATTGTGCGCCTTTCCTGCTTATCACCATGTGTAAATCTTTAAAATTTAAAAATCACGTCCCCATTCCAACGCTCAGCGTTGTCATGTTAAGCCATACAGTCGCATTGCTTTGACCATATTAGCACCCAATCCAAGTCCCGGTCGTGTGCGTTTATCAGCCAGCCTGAAAAAATAAAGGAAATAGAGAAATTCACAAAAAGAGACACACAAAAAATTGCTTTAAACTAAGGCACTAAGCACTTTTACCGCTGCTCAACTTTGTCAAGCGCACATAACAAACTGTTATGTGCCTTGTAACTAACAGCACTATGCAAGTATATGGCCGTAAAAATACCCTTTTAACACCACATCAACTCATTCCTATAAAACAAGCACAGTGGGTGCACTTTGAAAGAAAACACAACAAAACTGATCTAAATTTATCGTTAGTTGATCGATTGGTTTATCGATCATAATCATATGCTTGTTTTTTGCGTCACTCTAGTCGGTTACAAGTAAAATTAAAACAAAAACTATTTTTAAAATTTTATAACTTTTTACCTAAAAGTGCAAAAAATAAAAAAAAAACAGGCGTTTCATTTGTAGAGAGAGGTTTGTTAGAAAACACGGTAAATCAATTAAGCAGAGGTGGGTATACAGCTTATTAGGGCCACTTTAAGCTACATACAAAATTTGGTGACTCTGGGTCGTGTAAAACAATAATCCATTAGTAGCAAGATATCCAGGCAATAGGTTTGGAAAACCAAAGTTTTCCTATATCTCTACAAGCACTGAGTTTCAAGCGGAAGCTTTTCAATTTCAATGCTCAATATTTGTTTTTTTAACTATTCCTTGTTCTATCGCTTTTCCAAAAGTTGTTCATTTTCTTCAATAAATACATTTTGTCCCACTGTGCATTTACTCTGCTTCAAGTTGGTGTGACAAAAAAGTATATTTTTCAAATGTAACGTTTTTGTAGCATACTTTGTCGGGCGAAAGCAATCCGTAAGAAGTGTGAGTAAAAGTTGAAAGTTACTATGATGCGGGGCTTGGGAGAATGAAAAAGGGGCAGTGCATATACGGTCTCTCTGCTGTGTTGATTTTTATAGTTTTCGAGACAAACAGTCGGAGATACTAAACCCCGTCGTCATTGTTTGCGGTCGTTTTGTTTTCTACACCATTTGCGTTTTGCTTCGCATAATCTACATGGAGATGTATGTATGTATAAACAATGTTGTAAATTTGGCGATTAGCACCCCTTTACAATAAAACAGCTCACATGTTATTGATGTTCTTGTTGTTGTTGCATTGGTATTGTGTTACACTGAGAGAAATAAGTTGAGCCAAAATTGAGATGTTGAGTACTCTTAAAGCAGAGGAGATACAAAGTAAGTACAAAAATATTTTAAACGCGTTTAATTTGTATATAAAATATCTGTATCTGAAATAAACACAATTTGTACTTAAAATTTTATTTTTTGTAACATAAACTATCAAATTCGCGAAAAAAAGATGTGTAAGGAAAGTCTTTTGAATATATCATTATTACTCTCATGATATATAACTACTATTGATAAATTCGATTTTGCTCGAGACTTCATCTTTTAAAATAATAAATACATTTCAAAAAAAACCATATAAAATTTTTTGTCTCTACGACAGTGGTGGGCAGTCTCTCAATTTACATAACTCGCGAGGCTATTGCACCAAAATCTGCCGCAGCGCAGTCGGCTCATGCATGGTCCAAGTGTGTGAAGTCTCTCTCTCGTAATTGCTTCGTGCTCTTTCGTGCGCTTTTGCTTACTGCGCTGTTTACTCACACAAAGAAATGTTTGTTTGTATGAGTTTTGCCCACCACTGCTCTACGATAAGTAATCCATAAAAATAAGAGCATCTTCGGCTTATTTTTTCTTCTTCTTCATTTTATAGTTTTCTGGTAACTAAGCTTATTATATAAAGAAATGTTTCAAATCAAAAATTTTTGAAATAAAATCAAGTAATTGAAAGCTCAATGCAAATACAAATTTGTTTTAACATATTATTTTATTTTGTTCCTGCCTGAGAAACAAATCGAAATTTTATTACAATATACCTAAGTGGTTCGTTTTGAACTCACTTTGAATTTAAAATTGTCTTTTAATGCGCATAAATTATTTGATATACAAAAAGTGTGTCTTGTTTTTGAAATAACATATAATGTTTTTTTCTTCTTCAGCTTGCGCTTGAAAGCGCTGAAAAACCAAACAACTTTATATAAGTTTTTGTTTTAAGGCCCATACGCAGCATGCAAAAATTCCGCACGAAATGTCAAAACTTCATATAAAAAAAATTCCCTTTTTTGGAATATTTTTTTTTATATGAAGGTTTGACATTTCGTGCGGAATTTTTGCATGCTGCATATGGGCCTTTAAACTTGAACAATTTTACTCGAAAAATATTGTGCAACTTAAATGAAACTATTCAGACGTATTCCTGATTTCATGAGTCCATTGATCTGCTCATTTTGCGTACAATGTACTTGACTTTTTCTCGTTGTGCATGGTTTGTTTTGTTATTGCTTTGTTGGTGTACAAATGCGCTCAAACCCAAAGCTAGAGCGCAGCCTTTCTAACAACAAACGACAGCAGCCGCTTGGCAAGATGCGCGGCGGCTGATAAGTTGCTCCAAAATTAGCATAGGCACAGCCGGGCGCACATGTATGGGCAGACTAAGCGGCACTCAACTCAAGGCAACGACTTGGACAACTTGGATAACTTGGACATCGAGGATCTTGGCTCTTTATGAATAAAACATTTTGGTGAACATTCAGCGGTTAACAAACAGTAGTCGCCGACGCCGTTGCGCAGTTGCAACAAATGTTTTACAAGCTTTTCAGCGCTTGTTGTAGTTGTTGCTACTGCTCCAGCTTCTCCTGCTGCTGCCGCTGCTGTACACTGCCATTGTTGTTGGTGCGAGCAGTTCCGGGAAACAATTCAGTTTAAACGTGCAACAACAGCAGCGCACAAAAATGTGTGAAAGTCAAGGTGGTGGCCGACAGTGGTGTACCCTATATCTTATTTATCATTTCTGGACACACATTATGTCAACGATATAAATTTGTAGAACTCAAATATTTAAGTTCCCTACAGTTTAACAAGCTGTTTAGGTATTTACTCATATATGGGTTCAAATATAAGTTTATACATGTAATTTCCATGGTTTCGAGGCATACGTAAACTTTTTGGCGCAACGAAAAAATAATAGTAGTTTCGGATTAATGGGTTACATAGACAAAACGTTGACCATCTCTTGTTTTATTACGCTCACACGCTCAAATGTAAATATGATGACATTAAGTGGAACTGTTGAAATAAGTAAATTTGGACTAGTCTTTATCACATTTTGGCTTATGCTGAAGGGTAAAAATGCCTAAACGGGGCCACTCTAAAATCGATATACATATTCGATTTTGCTGAATTTAACTTATTCTATAAACTTGTAAAATTAAAATAAAATAAATAAATAAATTAATATTTAGGTAGATTTTTCTAATAAAGTTAGAAAATGAAACTGCACTGCGATACTTAGAAGCTATTGTGCTCCCTATGACCATCACAGAAGAATGATCCAGAAATTGCTTCACACTCAGTACGTATGTTTTGGAAGAATAAACGGAAAAAAATTTGTTAAGATATTTTGAAAATATGTTTCATTTATGAAATTTCTCTTTCAAAAAAGCAGGCATAAGTCCAAAAGACTAAAATTTTAAAATTAAACCTTTTATAAAAGTTAGTTTTGGCATTCTTTGAGCTGTGTCAAAAGATCCCTTGAAAAATATATAGCCTTGTCTTAAGCTTTAAGCTAAAAGGTTTAAAAAAAATATCAGCTTCTCATGCTATAGGGTGGGCCAGCTGTTGCTATGCTTGTTTATTGCATTTTATTCGTATATTTTCAAACAAATTTTGGCAAATGTATATGCCAACTGCAAATTAAAACTACTCATTTATATGTTTGACGAAAACTCATTTGGCTATGGTCCCATCCATTGAACGAATAAGCGATACTGATACTGGTCCGTAGGCTTCAATTGTTGTGTCATTTGAATCTTGTAAGCGTGTAAATACAGATCCGCATGCAAAATTCGACGTAAAGTGATCCTAGCAAGATGTAATTCTTCCGAACGATGGCTCGTCGACACTGGCCTCAACTATATTTTTTTCACAGAATGACATTTTTTTAGTGCGCCTGCACCACTTTTACGCGTTGTTGGATGGCTAAAGGATCCATAACTAAAATTGAGTAGTTTTGAACTTGTCATATTTCGAAGAGCATCTTTGTTGGACGGATATGTTACGAATTATGAGTGTTTAACAACCAAACCAACAGGTGGCCCACCTTATACTTTACCCTGTGCCTTAAATTTTTTTTAGAACATTTACCATTTTCTACAAAATCATAGGCATGATGCGTTGCTGGCTTCTATAGTCTTCGAATTCCAGGTGTTTATTCCCACTCGAGTAAACGCTGACCATTGTGATGTATAAAGTGTAAGATCTTTAACGGCCTCTTTTGCCTCGTACAAATCTAGAATGCCATTGAGCCTTTGGTTACAGGGTATAACAACTTTAGTGTGGCGGTTTATAAACATGGCTAATAAATCGTTGTCTTTTTCTGCTCGGACATGGGACATCCAAACGTGTTCGATTTTTGCGCCACTTGCATTTGCTTTATGATAGGCTGCAGCATTTGACATTTTCGCTGTATATTTATGATAACAGCCTGAGTTGCAGTTGCAACAGCAATCGATGTGGCATTGTCTCCAAGTTGGACTTTAGCAGTTTGTCAGCATTTTGTCGCCGTTTTTCGATTTTGACCCAAAGCTGCAGGGCAACAACGGTTTGAAGCTTTATAAATTTGATTGTCACAAGACAGGAAATGAGTTTTTTTTTTTTTGCCACATTGAAAAAGGTTGCCACAAAATGTTGCACATTTTGAGCGAAATGCTTGCTTTCTTTACCTGCAGGCGCTACATGGCACTGAGGCGTAACTTAATGGCAACAAATATGATATAGTTGACGGTTGCTGCAAATTGGTTTAAATATGGCAACAGCTTTGCTGTTATATAACTTGGCTGTAAGCAGGCAATTTTTTTTATGATTTTCTTTTAGAATTACATTTTTTTCTAGTTGCTGCGCTTGGTTAAATGAGCCGCGAAAATAGTTTCCGTCTATGTTGGAAATTGCATGATAACAGGATTGTAAGGATGCGCCTACCCTTATTACTTGCCTCATATTGTCATCATGCAATCATAAAAATGTGTGGCATGTTGCGCACTTAATTTGTAAGGAATGCTTGATTTAATGCTTGCGGCTCGTAGATAAACCAATAACCAAGTTTTCAAGCATTTCAAAACTTATGTCTACATATATACAAACATTTAATGTTTATAGGATATTTTAAGTTTGCTATGATTTGCTTAATTCTCACAAATATAAGTACAAGAGAATGTTCCGCACCAATTTCGACAGTCGCTATATCCTAGACAAAGTGAATTTTTATGTTGTTAACTAGTGCCTTTAATTCATACTTGGGGTTCACCAATTTTGACGAAAGTATGTGTAACACCTAAAAGTAAACGACTAAGACCCCACAACCATTATATTAAAAAAAAAATTGTCAGACCCACAAAAGAAATCGATTTAACCAGTGACGGATCTACGGGGGGATTCGGGTCCGTGTCATTTTCTTGATTTTGGCACCTCTTTTTCCCCAAAAGAAATTTTTCAGTTCACTTCAACAATATTGAAACTTGCCTAAGGATTTCCTTTTCTAAAAACCCATCTCTGGGTGCAAATTTTATTAAAATCGGGAAGTTATTGGTACAAATTACGAAGCATTGCAATCAGTATTATATAATATTTTTGAAGATGCCCCTACCAACCCCCCGCAACTCGTTTCTGACATCCAACAAACAACTTTTTTTATATCGTTTGGGAACTGAGGTATCTATAGCAAAAAATTAATCATTCAACATAAGCATAAAAAAGTCCTGCGAGTCAATATAATATGATCACCATAGAAATTAGAGTAAGTACAGGCTATAGTGCATTCGGGATGTCCCAACTGTACACGTTCCGCGAAGTGCTCTGAAGCACCCCTATGGGAGCTGTATGTCTTCTGTCTGTCTTTATGAAAAGTTTCAGGAATGGTATAAACTAGAGCAAAAAAACTTTCAGATTCAGGGAGAAAAGTTTATTTTTATTATTTTTTGATATCGTGGTTATTTTATACATATAGTTAACATAGGGGTGTTTCAGAGGACTTCGAAAAAAAATCAAAGGTTTAAGATGGATAATTCGTTTGCTTATGAAGATATCATAACCAAATTTTCAGTTTGTTAGTTTGGTAGAGTTCGTAAGTGGTTTTTTCCATTATCTCGAAGCCCGTTACATGAAAAAAAATGTTGGCTGCATTTTCGGTTTTAGCATGTACTTTTACTACAGAAACGACTAAAACATGTTAAGGATATCAAATTTTTTTTTAATTACTTCTTATGGACGACGAACAGGAACACAAGTTCTATTTTCACTAAAATTTCTAATCATAACCCACCAAAAAAGGCGTTCAGCCTTTAGTCTGTTGAGTTATTTCGCAACTTAACAACTCCTCAACTCAACAGCAAACTTAAGTACCTTGAGTGTATTTAGATTTCATATCTAATTATTTTTATAACGAACAAAATTTTGTTGCAGGAATTTAAAGTCACATAAGTTTTTCGTGTAACCAACTTTTAAAAAGTTTTTCCTCTTTACTCATTTGAATTAAATTCCAAAACGAGAAAAAGACAAATCGCTTAAGAAAGAAAGAAGTTAGACTGTATTTAAAAGAATGTTATTCGAGAAAAAAGTTGCAATAATTTCGTAGATACGCAAGCATTATAACCAATTACAGCGTTGTTTACCTGTCCCCAAGCTGACATGAGTTTTAATTAAAAACGCGCAGTCAACCATTGCACAAATCAATTTAATTACAGAAACAACAACTAAAAGCTTATGAGTATATATTAAATAAACCATAATGGAATGCAATCAGAACCCAAACCCCCAAGCAAATACATGTCCGGTTGGTCACACAATGGCTGCCGCCATATACGAAAAATCAATCAAGCGTAGAAAAAACAAACATTCTTGCCAATCGTCATCGTTATCGTTGTCCGATTAGCCAACCAACAACCAACTGGCTGTGGCTGTATGTGGACACAGTGTGCTCCTATCAGTCTGAAAATGAAAATGTTTATTAAAAAATTTTCACTTTTACATAAATTTTCATGCGGCAGCAGCGAAAACTAGCACCAGGTTTTTGGCCGCCATATGGTGTACGCCCCGACCGACTTTATATTATGTACAATGTGCGTAGACTACTGTCATCCCGCTCTTGCCCACTGCCTATTGGTGCTGCTCATAAACCGGTTTGCGCCCGTTTCAAATGTTTGCGCCAATGCGCGCTGGTAGCCATTTTCGTTAGTCCAAGGGGTGTGAGGTGTGCGGTGTGCACTATGTGGCATATGGTATATGGGTTTTTGGTGTATCTCGAGCGGAAATTTTGGGGTTGAGTTTTATAGCGAAGTACTTGCTTGTCTAAATGTTTATATAGACAGCTAGCAGCTGTCTCTGCTTGGTAAGAAGTTACATCAACTGCACTGATTTTTTAAAAATATATTTTTTTTTTCTGCTCGTTTTGTTGTTACATTACATTTTTTTATAAATACAAATATAACAGTTGTTTTTTCTTTTTTAGTTCCATTTGCAAATGGAAGCACCTAAGCTAAAGAACTTCTTTTTTTTTTTTGCTCGCCTATTTACAATAAATATGCCATGTTCTGTTATTCTTGTGTATGTAATTGCGTATGTGTTGAATTTTAGATTTAAAAAAAATCACAAAACTACATTGTACCTTTGCTAGATTAAGCAAAAAACACTTTCTAAATAACACTTAAAGGCTAGACATGCGCACTTTTGAAACCTTTCAAAATTAATTTGCTACTACTAGTGATGCCGCAGTGCATCATTGATTACGCGTAATATGTCAATCTGCAGATCAGTAAAGGCCACTGGCTCCAGCTGCGCATTGCGTATTTTCATGGCCACCGCCTTGAAAAAGGCTCCAATTTCATCCTCCTCATTATTGCCACCCTGTGCATAAGCTACGTTTGTAGCAGTAGGTGTTCCACTGTTGTGATAACGTGCATTCGCCGCCCTTGTGGGCGTATGCGACTCCAGTTTTGACGGCAAATCGGTTGCTGGCAGCTGTTGTTGTTGTGTTTGTTGGGTTTGAACTTGCTGCTGCTGCTGCTCCAGACTGGCAACATCATTGATATGCTCCATTGACTGTTGCTGCTGTTGTGTCTTGGTCGAGTTCAAGTCATTGTTTACATTTTGTACGGCGATATAGACATGCTCCTCGTTGTTGTTTTGAAAATCCACCACATGCTGCGTTTGCTGTTGGTTTTGTGTTTGTTGTTCTGTTGTAGTTGCATCCATATCCTCATCTTCCTCATCGTCTTCTTCATCATGCGCCACATCGCCATTAATGTAGTGCTCTATATCCATTTCGTCATAGCTTGCCACGCACAGCTCCTCGGCTGCTTGATCATGCTGCTGCAGTTCATTGGCTAGTTCCGCCTTATGTGGACCCGTCAGCGGTGGCAGCGTTGGCATATTCAGCTGTGAAGTCGTTGGCGAAGTGCTTAGCGACTGTTGCGCTTCAACGCGCATCGGCGACTGGCTAGCCAAGTGCTCCTCCAGCTCGCTGACAGCAGGCCCATGCTTAGGCAACAGTATGCTCAGCTGGGAGTCGTTATCCCTGTAAATCACAAAATATACAACTGCATTTATCTTATAAGCGTATGAGCACTTACAGTGACTTTTGCTGTATGTATTTTGACAGAAACCCCAATGAATCATAGTGCTTCCACCGCGAGTGCGCATCATGATTAGGCAACATCTTTAGGCGTTTATGTTCCCGCGCATATTGATCTCTTAAAGCCTTCCACTTTTGCCGACATTGCTTTACTGCATTAAAGGAACATAAATTATATTATGGCATAAACCCAGATTGTATGTTCTTACCAGGCTTTTTGAGTTTCCGCGCTATTTCATCCCAAACTTCCAGCTTAAGCTTAACGTTACGGTAGTTTTGGTTGCTGTAGTTATAGATCATGTCTTCTTGCTGTATCAGTGTGATCAATTCTTTCTCAAAGTAGCTCTCCATATTCAAAAACGTGTGTATAGGATCATCATCTTCCTCCTCAGCTGTTGTTTGATGATTGTGCGTAGTCTGACCAGCAGTTGCAGCATTCACACAATCAACAAATTCATTGTACAGTGTATCTTCAGCGTTTGGATTGGGTGCTTCACGTGTCACTGTCAGAGTCGAGCTAGATGAGACACCATTGCCGCCAGCGTCGGTTAAATAATTCCAAGTGTTCTCTTGCTGTGTACCAATTTGGTTGGCAATTAAAGCAGATATCAGACGAGATGCATCGGGTTTTTTATCAGACACTGCCACGGTTGTGGCAGCAATTGTGGCTGTTGTGGAAGGCACAAAATTGCAGTTGTCTAGAAGTGAAGCGCTGGCCTCTTCAATTTTGATGTTAGTAAATTTGCTGGTATCGCCTGTTAAAGCTAGGGTATGACTGCTGCTGTTGCTGCTAAAGGAGCTGTTGTTGGTCAACGTGTTGGCGACACTGGGCAGGGGGAGTGTAGCTCGGGCGGCAGCCCCATTGCTGTTGGGTGCGCGTGTGTGGTAGCTGTAAAGTCTTGTTCTTTTAGCTTACTAGAGCAATAAATTAACAAATTAAATGTAGCAACTTACTTGCGAGCTAGGGCGTAGGGTCGCAAAAAGTCCAGCTCCTTAAAGTACTTCCACTTTACGTTCACTTTGGCACTTGCTTTGGCGCGTTTCAATTCGCGACAGTATTGGTCGCGCATAGCCTTCCATTTGGCCTTGCACTGTGTGTCTGTTTAAAAGCGTTATTGCTTGAGAATACTTTGTCGAAATATTATGTCTTCCTCTCAGCTTACCTGTCCAGCCCACATGGCTGCCAATTTCGTTCCACTTCTCATCCTTGCGCTGCGTGCTGCGGTAATGCTGGTGCTTGGGATTATAAAGCGCTTGCTCCTGTGATACTAGCGATATTAGTATCAGCTCCTTAGGTATGCTAACCACACTTTCGCCCATACTAGCATCCATGTTGCTGAGATTCACCAGTTGTTGCGTTTCGTTCAGTGGCATGGACACGGGCGATTGCGAGTGCGCTTCCAACTGCGACTGTTGGTTCATATGCTGTTCCTGCAATTGTGCCACTGCATTGTCGCAATCCAGCGTTTCCATTACGTAAGAATCTTAAACGCTACGATCAATAGCTCATTTTTGCGTTTTTTTGTTAGTTAATTTTTGTTAAAATAACTAAAATTTTGTTGCGAAGACGGCAAGGAAAACAAAATGAGGTGAGCGAACAGCTGTGATTTACATGGTTGGCTGATGTATGGCTTAAGTGACCATACCAAGTTTTTTAGTTGTTAAATTTTGTTGCTGTTTGACTGGCCACCCTAATTGGTCAATTTTGACAGCTCCGTCAAGTGAGAGGCCCTGTTAAGTAACAGCGTCAAGTGAGAGGCCGTGTTAAGTTCTCTAAGAAAACGTGCTGTAAAACGACAATTTTAAACAAGTTGGCAGTGCGGTTTCTGAGCATGCGCAGGCGCTCTTTTTAGACTTGCTTTGTAAGTGTGAGTAAATGAGCGTTAAATTTAAGTGACATGAAAATTACATGTAAGTGCGAAAAGCTAAGCGGCAAGTATAAATTTGAATTTTTTTTAAACATCCATTTTTTGCCTATGAAATTTTTAAAATTAAGTAAACTTTTAAGTAAGTTAGTTAATTAAGATTGTTTAGAACTGAAGCAAAGGAGCTAAAATGTAACCATTGTAATGGCATTAATTTAAATAATAAAAAAAACTCAGTTTGCCAGACAGCATTTTGAGATTTTGTGCAGTTTTTAAGCGTAAATTCTTTTTTTAAGAAATTGTATAAAAATCAAAAAGGGAATTCCTATCGGAATATGTTTTCAATTAAGTTGCATTTAATATATCTATGTAAATATAAATTTTATTTCTTTCAAAATAAATACAACACAGAAACCAATTTTGTATTGTTATTCTTGGCGAAAACTTTCATTTATTTTGTGCTTTTAAACAACTAATCCAATTAGTTAATTGCATTATGGCCAGTGCAGTGCAAAAGCAACATCATAACAATTGTTTCAGAATTAGTTTCGTTTTGAAATTTGTTCTGACTGGAGGCTAGTATCGGTTTCTTTGAAAAAACTCGACGGTTTTAAATTAATGCGCAATCATGCCAAAAATTGATCCAGAAACACAAAAACTCTACGATGAGATTAATGGCATGATACAAAAGTTTAAGGTGGAAAATTAAAACATTAATCATAAAACTTATGTGGAACCTGTTCTTCTGTTGAAAGCTGTTCTTCTTTAGCTAAATACTTATTCCAAATCTTATTTTATTTTGTTATTTAGGATGATCAAAAGACGCAACAGGATTGTACCCTCGCCGAAAAATGCGGTGATATGGGTGATGTTCCAAAAATACGTTTTTCATCTAAGAAAATATTAAAAGGACACATTAACAAGGTGAACTCGGTGCATTTTGCTGGGGACTCGCGTCATTGTGTCACCGGTTCACTGGATGGCAAACTAATTATTTGGGATACATGGACTGCCAACAAGGTTCAGGTTATACCACTGCGTTCGGCCTGGGTTATGACTGTGGCCTTTTCGCCGTCTGGCAATTTTGTAGCTTGTGGTGGCATGGATAACGCTTGCACCATATATGATGTAAACAATCGGGATGCTTCGGGTGTGGCTAAAATGGTGCGGGAGCTGGTGGGCTATGAAGGTTTCTTGAGCTCTTGTCGGTTTCTAGATGATGGACACCTTATTACAGGCTCAGGCGATATGAAAATGTTAGTTAGGCCAGAAAACAATTCGTTTTATAAGATACTAAAGTTTTTCTTTATTAACAGCTGTCACTGGGACTTGGAGAAGGGTGTTAAAACAATGGACTTTAATGGGCATGCTGGAGATATTGCCGGCCTATCATTATCACCCGATATGAACACTTACGTAACTGGTTCTGTGGATAAGACTGCCAAGTTGTGGGATGTACGTGAACAGGGTCATAAACAAATGTTCTTTGGACATGATATGGATGTGTCGTCAGTATGCGTAAGTAACAGCTCTTCAAGAGTGATTTGTTCTCTAAAATTTAGTTTCGTATATTTCAATGCATATTCACTACAGTATCACCCTAGTGGCTTTGGATTTGCTTCCTGTTCGGAGGATCAAACCGCACGTATGTATGACTTCCGCTCTGACCAACAAATTGCGCTCTATGAACCACCCCAAAAGAACACGGGCTTCACATCATGCGGTGCGTATGATCACATTTTACATATTGTACTACCAACGTTTTGGGTTTACCTTGAATTTAAGCCAATTTTAATCTGATTTTGTGCTCATTAGCTTTATCGACCAGTGGTCGCTATATAATGTGCGGCGGCATTGAGGGTAATGTGCACTCGTGGGATGCGATGAAACAAAGGCATACGGGTAGGTGTCAGGGGTTGTTGGCTTTGGCTAGCACTTGACTTATGTATATTGATTCATTTTGCTTTGCTTATAGGCACACTGTCTGGACACGAGAATCGCATAACTTGCATCAGTCTATGTCCCAATGGTATGTGCCTAGCCTCGACTAGTTGGGATCAACAGGTTCGCTTGTGGCTCTAATTAATGTGCATCCTTAACTGCAATTCAATTTGGTTTAATAACATTAATAACTTTGTAGCTAAAAAGCAATTAACATGAAGTTTGCGTGATTTCAGAATAAAATGCAAAAAGAAAATGCACTGAAATTAGTGTGCTATGCATTGATAAAACTTCACTTAAACCGAAGATTCTAATATATCGTTAACGAAATCTTAAACTGTTTTCTTTTGATGCACACATTTTTTTTGGATACTGAACTTAGTAACCGAAAATTTTTCACAAACCGATTGGTATTTTGGATGGTCTTCTAGGCGAAAGGGCTTTTGAATTGTTCTCTTCACATTTTTAAAGCAATTTCTATGAAATACGCAGCCATTGATAGGTACAGTAGTTGCGATTGTAATATATGTATACGTACATGACATGGGTGTTCATCGCGATATCAATTAAATCCGACAATCTTCACTTGCTTTCGGAAAACGCACATCTTCAAGTATCTGTATCCCCGTAATGTTTTAGGAAGAAACAAGCTAAGGGTTCTGATAATGATCTATTCAAACAAATTTTGCCAATTTGGAAGGGTTTTTTTTAATTTGCTTAATTTTTTAAGTTGCTGAAACTAATTTCAATTGAACAAAACAAAAAACCTCCATGATTTTAAATTTTAAAGATTGTCTTGATCTTGATTAAACAGTGCAAAATTGACAATGATTCCCTAAAACCTGACTACCAAAGCTTATGTCGATGGGCAACATTTTGAACGGCGAAGATGTTTTGTGTGTGCCATTTAATCCGAATTGTGTTGCTTGATCCAGCTATTGGGCATGTTAAGAAAATGGCCACCGACCACACCAGAGCCATCGACTTCGGGAGCTATCTCGATGAGTAGCCTCAAAATTATTTGTTTAGCTTAGGCGACACCGGCCAAACAATCCGCTAATCGAGCTGCTGCAGTAACGCAAGTGCCAACAGCAATAAAACTACGCCAATCCAAAATAGGCTTCATCATCATCAGATGTTGATGGTGGAGACGAGGATCGCGAGTTTCGCGTCATTTGCAAGAAGCTGTTAAATGCAACACATGCCACCAGCCGGTGCACTTGGTATGCACTGACCTGCATGCCGGCTATTACATTAAGTCGCACGCAAACGCAAATTTTCTTAATTTTTACATAAAAAATGCAGCTATGCGTTAAGCAGGGGAACAAAGTAAAGGACTGCTTGCTTTGCCGACAGATTGTTTTGGTGTCGCGCACATAGGCAGCGGAGTACAAAAGTCGCACTTATGAGCAACTTTTTTGTTCGATTGCTCGAAATCTGTCTATCGTAGGAAAGCGATGAAGGACTCATTTCGTTGATAATTTCAATTACTTTAACAAAAGTTGTTTTAAGATAGTTGCAAATTGTTCGGAAAACACCAAACATGATTTCGAACTCTTAACTATAAACAGGCAGTGTGCTTGAACCAATAAACCAACAACCTTGATTTTAAGTCTTGTTTGATTGATAATTAAATTATTGATAAAATTTATTGGACCTTATCCGTGTGGCTTGAGACCTGGTAAGTCCACCAGTTACCAGGTATTCGCAGTACGGCAAATGCTGGAGAAAACACTGGAAAAGCAAGTCGACACACACCACCTGCTAGTCGATTGCAAAGCCGCCTTTGACAGCATTATTAGGTGTCACTTGTACGCTGCTATGTCTGAATTTGGTATCCCTGCAAAGTTAATTAGGCTTTGCAGAATGACGCTACAAACTACTTCCAGCTCGGTGCGAATTGGAAAGGACCTTTCCCAGCCTTTTGATACCAAAACAGGTTTCAGACAAGGTGACATTCTATTTTGCGATTTCTTCAACATTATGCTAGAAAAAATTATACGTGCAGCAGAAATCCATCGCACTGCCACAATATTGTAGCAAAAGAGTGTCATGCTGCTGGCGTATGCCGATGATATCGACATCATTGGTCGCAACAACCGCGCCGTATGTGCTGCATTTTCCAAGCTTAATGAAGAAGCAAGGCGAGTGGGTCTTGCGGTGAACGAGGACAAAATAAAATACCTCTTGTCGACCCAGAAGCCCTCTCAGCGTCTTGGGCAACATGTAACTGTTGATAGCTACACCTTCGAAGTAGAAGAGGATTTTGTCTACCTAGGAGCCAGCATAAACACCAAAAACAACGTCAGCCTTGAGATCAAGCGTAGAATTACTCTTACCAACAGGGCTAAGTAGGCAATTGAGAAGTCGAGCCCTCTCTCGCAGGACGAAAACAACTCTTAATAAAACGCTTGTATACCCGTCCTTATGTATGGCGCAGAATCATGGACGATGACTAGCACTGATGAGCGAGTCTTAGGAGTTTTCGAGAGAAAAATTTAACGTAAGATCTTTGGTCCCTCTTGCGTTGATGGTGAGTACCGTTTACGATGGAACGACGAGCTGTATGGGCTATACCGCGACATAGACATAGTCAAGCGCATTAAGCTGCGTTGGCTAGGTCATGTGGCGAGAATGGATGATGATGCTTCAGCGAAAAAAACCTTTGAAACGGTGCCCACTGGTGGTAGGCGCGAAAAAGGGATACCTCCTCTGAGATGGAAAGATCAGGTGTCTATTGAACTGGCTAGGCTTGATATTTCCAACTGGCGTGAGTGCGCGCAAAGCAGAAACGACTGGCGAAGGCTTCTGGATGCGGCAAAGACCGACCCACGGTTGTAATGGCCAATTGATGATGATTGATTATTTTATTGGCAAGAATTTTGACCTTTAAATCAGGACTCTAAGTTTAATAAAAAAAAAAAATGAATCATGCAAAAACCGTACCAACATAAGTTGCCAGGTTGACGGTGCCACGCCCCCTACCCACAAATACGAAAACTCGGTTTTATACTTTGAACAAGGTCCCTAACGATCCCTGAAAGTGTCATCCATTAACTCTTCGTTTACTGTACTACTTGGGTTAATGTTATTTAAAATGTATTGTTGAACAGAGCAACATTGGAAATTGTATCAAACTTTTTAAATATTACTTTACGAATTGTCGTTTATCCAACATTTCCTAATAAAAATTGTATCCAAATCTTGCATTTAAAAAAAATTAAGCCCAGCTGTTTTTTAAAAATCTCACAAAATGGCACGCGGTCATCAAAAGGCGCAGTCACAAGTTAAAGCAGCCGAAAAGCAGGCCAAAATAAAGAAGCAGCAGGGCCACAATAGCAATGAACAGAAAAAGGCGGCTCAAAAGGCACTTGTATATCTTTGTACCATCTGCAAATCTCAGATGCCTGATCTTAAGACTTACAAGCAACACTTTGAAAACAAACATCCAAAATGTGACTTACCGAAGGAACTCCAGGATGCACAACTTAACTAAAAACTAAACTGATACAAATACTTTCCAAAAACACTATGAAAACAAACATACGGAGGAACTCAAGAATATACAACTCATCTAAAAAGAATAACACATAATGCGTTTTCCCTATTGTAAAAAAAGAAAACACATTATTTTAACAAATTGGAAATATGTTAATGAGTGCGTACATACAAAGAGCAATAAAAATAATTAAATTATGCCTATAATTTAAAAGATAATCACGAGTTGGTTTTGGTTTAAAAGTTTTTTGAAGTAGAAAAAACACGCGAAATTAGCGAGTAATTTAGCAAATCTTAATTTACAAAAATTATGTTTTTAAGTTTTCTTAAATAAATCCTAAAAAAATATCTATTAGATTTCCAAGATGAAAGAGTTGCAATTTTTCAGTACACAATAACGCTCAGTTGAGCTTAGATTATAAAATAAGAATATTTTGAAAAATAGAACGATGAACTTTTTAACGATATGCACCGACTCACATTATGAAGTGACCGACGCTATCCTGTTCTGATACAGATGGAATTAAAGGCTTCAAACACAGGAGCAGTATCCCAAAATTAGCCAGACAGGAGAAATATAAAGTTTGGAAGTATAGGGGTCGTTAAAATCTTTAGACCGACGCTTGAAATATGGGAGTAGCCATTTATCTTTATTTTCGAGTAGAATAATAAATTTTTGATCAAATAGAACCCAAAAAACACCAGAAACACCCAGGATTCGCTCTAAAGTAGAGAAAGCTACCGAGTACATTGCCAAATAAGGTACAGAGAAAGAGTTGGTAGCCATTACACCAGGATTGTATAGTATCGAAATCAAGCTGAAGAAGAAAATACATAAGAATGCGAGACGACGAGATTACCTGTGGGAGGTCACTAAGAAACAAAATGTAAAGTAGGGGTCCTACCACTTAGATGACCTTAATTAATGAAGACTGACTGGCAGCCTTTAAAAAATCTTCGGCATAGTTTAATTTAATACGATGAAGTGCAATTAAAAGGACAAGAGGAAACCGCAAAAGTGTCGGCTTAACTAGAAGATGGCTATGGTTAACTGAGTTTTGGAAACCCACGTTGGGAGACCGACACTAAAGAACCATAGTTGGGTAGCAATTGTGAAGTAACAATCCATTCAAAAGCTTGGCAACACCTCTATAGTTCTCAATAGTAGACTTGGAATCCTTATTATGAATAAGTAACAAATAAGTCAGTTGGATTGATTCTCTGGCGGTGGTGATTTAAGCTAAACGAGTAAAGTTATAATTCTTATAACTTTTTATATAATGTATCAAATGAAAGTGGAACCACATTAAAACATAATAATAAAAACTACGTTTTTTTTTTTTTAAGTTTTTTTATGTATATTTTTTATATTTTTCTTATAAAAAATACTTATATAATTACAAAAATATGTCTGCTGCTGCGATTTTTGGCGCGTTTTTGTGAAAATTGAACAGAACAAAGAAGCAGCGAAGTAGTAAATTAAAACAAATCACTTCATAATCAACATACGTAAGTATTTAAACGGAAAAACAAAACAAACAAAAAATAGCATAGCAAAGGAGAGAGAGAGATGAGAATAAAACAGGAAAGTGAAAAAGAAAGTAAAAAGTTGAAATATAAACAGTGGAGATTGTATAAATAATAGACAAGAAAAGAGAACTGAAATAATAGTTTACAAGATGCAACAATTGAGTATTTTTTTCTTCTTGTTTTTTTTGCAGTTGATTCTAGTGCGTTGTGTGTGTAGTACTCAAATTAAGGAGTTTTAGTTTATCAGACTCTCGGTGGAACTACTAGGAGTTGTTCTCTCGTTGTTTAGAAAGGAAAAAAAGTATTTGTGCTTAAGCTTAAACGGAGAAGCCATCGCCAGTGGGGTCCAGGATCCAGGGATAGTTGTTGGGGCACTCCATGCAGGTGAATAGACGTAGCGTCTCACCAGGCAGCTCCCTGGTAGTCAGCGGGCAGGCATTGGGTAACGAGCAGTAGGGCTGGCCCTTAACATCGCACTTCTCCTTCCATTCCTGGAAGTCACGCAGTGAATTGAGCTCAGTAGGATTCTGCATCCACTGAATCACCTGCAAGTTGGTCACAAAGAAGACATCGTTGCGGCCCAACATTTCTTCGATGAATTTGACCAACTCATCGCGGTACTCCTTCTTCGACTTGAGCCAAGAGGCATGGAAGTGCAGACCCAATGGTGCACGGTTGCTATTGTAGTGACGGTTGAAATTGTGACGCAACAAACGTGCAAACTGATCACCGCTGGCAACGTTGGAGCAAGAGTCTACCATATGGCAACCAGGCAGAGATTCATCAAAGGTAGGATCATCACGACGATCCAGTTCATTCATGACCATTTCCCAAACGGGGTGACTACGGGAGGGGCAATTGTGCGCATTGCCATTGCACTTGTGCGGCATGCGGAAGTATAGGGTATAAGGCCAGATGGGCACACGACCCAGAGAGGCAGTAATGGAGGCATCATAGACAAAGAACTGATCAGCCATCATCTCGAACTGCTTGTTGCCGCCCACACGCAGGTAGGGAGCACGCATGCCAATGATGGAACCGTCGGTAATATTAGCAAAACGCTCAACAATTAGACGAGAACCGGCCATTTCGGCCAACCAATCATCATAACTGCCGCCGCTCCAGTAATTGGGATCATCCTTGTGCGTCAGAGAGAAGACGGAAATCTCATGACCGCGACGATGCAAATCCTGCACAGCCGAGTAGTTGGTGTATTTGTGTGAAACAAAGAAGGTACCCTTAATGGAGCAGCCATTGGGATTCTGACGTTGTCCGTTGAAGATATCTTCGTACAAATCAATATTGTCCACATTGACAGCACCGTTAAAGGTAATGGTTATCATCTGTGGCACCTGTTGTGGTTCAATACTGCCGGGAATGCGAGTACCATCC
This sequence comes from Chymomyza costata, assembly GCA_018150985.1. Classification (NCBI taxonomy): domain Eukaryota; kingdom Metazoa; phylum Arthropoda; class Insecta; order Diptera; family Drosophilidae; genus Chymomyza; species Chymomyza costata. The sequence continues at coordinate 20,109,275 of JAECWU010000001.1, forward strand.
GCAGAGCAGAAGCAATCGGGTAAAGTACACTGGGTAGGATCACATTCGGGTGCACGGTTGGGATCCTCGTCCACAGCTATTATGGGTTGGGAAATTAGTTGTTAACTTATTAGTTAATTTGTTTGCTGCAAACAAAACTTACAGCAAGCATTCTCATCGGACTCATCCTTGCAGTCGGGCTTGCCGTTGCAGAAAAGTTCCTTGTCCAAGCATTCGCCATCACCGCAGGACAGCTTGCCCTCGGGACAAATGGGCTCATCAGTCTTGAGTATGGGCTTGGCCTTACGTGGCTCTGTAAAGTTTTGGTAGTAAGAGTAATACGTTAGTATGGACTTTAGGTTGTCAAGTTTGATACGTAGTAGCGTACAGTAGTTACAAGTTAGTTACGACAAAAGTTGTAAATTTTGAAATGAAAAGTGTGACTGGTGTTAGCGTTGATGTAGGTTAGTGGCATGATTTGTGGATTGAGTTGGTTGTGGTAGTTTTAGTGGTGAGACCAAAGTTCCAAATTGTTTTTTGTCTGATGTTGACTATACATATTGCTCTGACTACTATATACACATGGTGTTGTTTGTTGTGTTTTTGTTGTTGGGAGCAGTCACACTTACTCTCTTTCTCATCGCAGTTAGTCACCTTAGCCTTCCAGTCACAGGTCTGTTTCATAATATCGAAGGCCAAACCGGAGGGGCACTGAATTTCTTTCAAACCCGACTTTGTACATCTATAAAAATAAAGTTGAGTGGTTTTGGTCAGGTCAGGAGGTGTCTTTGGGGCAGCCAGGTATATTATATTGATCATAGGGCATGCAGAGCTGGGTCAAGGTTCTAATACAATTCAACACTTGGACTCTTCGTTAAGAACTTTGGTACAGGTTGGGATATTATGTAATGCACAATTGATAAGGATAATTTTTGTTAAATATTGCTTGATAGTTAGTAACAGACGCACAATATTTAATTTTTTTTTTTTTGTTTTTCTTGGCAATGAAATGCGTGGGAGACACATACACGCTCAGACACAGAGTGATAGAGATAGATTGTGAGATACATAGTTAGAGTGAGAGTATAGCCATAGACTTTTTGTAGCTTGAGCCTTTTTTGAAGTACTTTTTGTCATGACTCAATTGTTGCTGCTGTGCTTTGATTGACCCCACTTACTTTCACTGACGTCACATGTCTTGACATTTGTTTTCCAATCGCATATCTGACGCAAAACATCGAATGCTAAGCCGCCGGAACAGCGTATGGTGGCCAAGCGTTTTGTACCATCTTCGGCACCATTGTCACATCTTTGTTTTGGAGGTGCAAGAGAATTTGTGTAAGCAAACAAGATTTTGTTTTTGATAAAGTGCGCAAGGCATATTCACTAGCTGGTGCAGGAACCCCGTCGAAAGACGTTGTATATAATAAGCTTACCTGTACACTTCACGGCAATCGCCTTCGGTATCCAGACGGAAGTATTCATCACCGGGACGATCCGCGCAAACTTCTTCAACATCAACTCCTTCTAGTTTATCTGTTTGACTGTACGCTGTAGTTGTTGGAGAGTAAATAAATATTATAAAACTTATTTTGTTTTGTGTATGTGTAATAAAAATTATGCTAATAGATTTCCGGAAGTATATTATTTCTTATTAAAAATATAATAAATATTTAAGAAGTCAGTTCGAGTTTACGACAAATATGTTACATTGAATGAAGTTAATTTCAGTTGCTTCATAAACTGTTATCTGTTGATCTATATAGCCGGTTCTTTTTTCATTCATTCAGACGATAGTCCATCATAAACTTGTATCATCTGTTAATTTGAAGTCTACCTGTTGTAGCTCAGGTTCCACATGTTTTGGCTCATATTACTAAAAATAAAACTTTTAACCGGTTTTTTAATCTTTGGCTTCTAAGCCAAAACAACTTTCGGTTATTTATCTCTTTGAAATCGAAAGGGGCTAATAAAAGCTTTCATAGCAAGTCAACTGACTGCATGAATAACTGTCCAATATTGTAGATGATGCGGCGGTAGCTGCTGTTGCTACTGTTGTTGTTGCAGCTAATGGGACATAATGGATGTTGTTTATCATGTAAGTTATATACGGGCACGAACTGACAGACAGCCACAGAGTTTATAACTGGTTTTACGTTTGAATTTCATGTTGTTGGGTGCTTGTTCGGCTCCATGGCAAAATCAAACCAGTTTGCAGTTTAACATTAAAGATTGCATAAACACTTGGCCACGCTTGCGCGTACCAAAAAAAAAAAAAAAAACGGAACGAATAAGCTGACTAAATCCGTTTAGCTTGTAAGCAAAAGCCAGTTGGAGGCTTATGCTAATTTTTTTTTTATGGCCAAGTCCGGCTGACTTGCTTTGCCGCTGTCTGTCCTCTTGCCACAGTTTCGGGTTTGGACCCATGACAGGTTTTGCCTTTAATTGTATACACGGCTGCGTCGTTTATAGGAAATGCCAATAGCCAATTGTTGCATCATTGTCTCGAATGCAAAAAAAAAAAGAGAAGTATAAAAACAAAGATAACTTTGCCTTCATCTCACTGCTTATATATGCCATTGCATGCGGCTAATGATTGTTAACCATTTTTCAAGTTTATTTGCCTTGGCGGCAGGCAACGACCATTACTTGTTGTCTTAACTCATTATTATGTCTAAAAAAAAAACAACCTTGCAACATTGCAAAAAAATAAAAGTTGTTTATAAAGAAAATCAACAGAAATGAGCAACGAAATTGATTTGCAAGTTGCTTGAATGCGTTCAACTGGCAAAGGTCAACCAGGCGGGCCTTGAGCTCGTCGTAGGCTGTGCGTCTACGTGGCAGACTCTACCAATGCACTTTGTTTTGCTGCCCCTACCCTGACACACCGCCGCTAAAATCATAAATACTAGAGCTAGAGTTTCTGTATATACTCACCAAAGGCACAGCAGAGCATAAATATGCTCAAAGTTGCCCACACACGCGCCATGTTTGGTTTAGCGCTTCTATAAAAGCAAATAGAAATTTTTCGAAATTAGTCAACAGCACTTGAAACACTTTCAATAAATAAAACTGATTTTTTGTATTAAATATGAATATTTAATTGCGTACCGTCGCTCTGCTCACAATGAAAACGACGGCTATACGAAGAGAAAACGTATTGAGTACTTTTCCTATACACAGCCACGCTTACACTAGGTGTTGGCCAGTGGCAACGAGTTCTATTTATTAAGCTTTGCTGCCCATGTATTTAAGCTGTGGTGAGTTTTGAGCACAAATTCAACATACCAGCAAGCCGGTTGCGCCGGCGCAAAGCTTTAACTTGCGCAGGGGTAAATTATAAATGTGGAACTCATTCGTCTTTCAAATGCCAAAGAAGTAGGGTGTGCGTGTGTGTGTGTGTGCGCGTGTATGAGTGTGTGTGTGAAGAAAGGTTAATTGGCTTTAATGCAGGTGTGTGTATGGTGGGAGTGTTGGCTTGTGTGGGACGCTCAGTAACCTCAGAGACAATGCCAGCTATGCAGACAACAGCGACTGCACCTCTTATAAAAGGTAGGCAATACTTCCCCTATGGGGCCTACATTTACCTATTCAAGTTTCTAAATGTCAGCTGCACCAACATTTAATCATATTAACAATCATATTTGTTTGCTTCTGTCTATGTCTGTTTTTTTTTTTTTTCATGAATTTTGTCAAGACATAAATCACTGCAAAGTAATCCATAAATCTTCTTATATTGACGTTGACCCTGAATATTGTTGCTCGTCTGCGTCTTATTTTGAATTCTTTTCTCTATATCTGTTGTTTTGCAAGATTTCGTAACTGTTTTTTTGCTTATTCTTTAAGATTCGTTTATTTCTCATGTTTCTTTATGTTGCTTATATTGTCTGTTATTTTATTTTCACCCACACTTGTGCTGCATATCAATTAGCTGCTGTCCTGTAAGGCAATGTGCAGCATATTAACTAGGCCTAAAACACTTGCTGTTAACTTGATTGAGATCTAGCCAATTGTTTATGCCACTCACATGCAGCGCATTAAATTCTTCTTGATAACGTGGCTAAGTCGCAAAAGGTTATTAAACCTCCTCCAGCAAGTTCCAGCTAATGCTCGTTTATAAACGATTTGACTGCACGACGATGACTCAGATGCCAAATTTACTTTTGGCCATATGTGCCGAAGATCACGAATATTTAATTAATGGTAAATTGATTATGTCGTTGGATTTGGCCGTCACTTTGCTTGCTGTAGTTGTTGTTTTACAACAGACAGTTATGCAAGCTGCAGGCAATCGTCCAACCAAAATAAAAGGGCTTGTTGTTATTCAATAATTGTGTGCAAAATCCGGAGCATGCTTGCGGATCTGAAATCTTTGGAGTTATACCTTGAAACGAGGGCAAGCTGAATTTGTCATGAAGTTCGTAACGTTTGCTTGGGTGTGGTTATGGGGATTAACATAATATATAGTACAGGCATGCATTTATCAACTTGGAGTACACTTTGTAATTCAGAATACTTTGTTTTTGGCCAGATCAGAAATATCTTATATTGTATGCATATTTGCAGCCATTAGCTTTAAAACTGAGATATTGCTCAAAGGAAACCTTGAAAGTGCTATAAAATTTTTTTAATTGGCTAATAACTATAACTGTCTAATGAAAACATTTTCAATTTATTTTTTTTTTATTCAAGCATAATAAATTATGTATATGCATTCATTAATTTAAATTTAATGGTTACTTAATTCTCAATGCACTTACTTAAATGTAACGTATGCTCTCTTGAACTCGACTTTAATTTGTCGAATAATGATATATCACTGAAAATAGGTTAAAGCTAGTGCTGCAAGACACTAAATGATTGGGTACCTTGTATACGGCAGCATGGTTCAAAATAAAGCATTTTTGAGTGGATTTCTCAGCCAGCGTTCTCTTTAAAGTTAATGTTTTTTATACTAAGTCTTCATATCTAAGTCCATCGAACTGCTACTCAACTAAAGGTTTCTTATTTTTACATAAAAACTCTTTAATGTATTTACACGGTTTAATTATAGAAACTTATTAATAACATGTTTTTATTAAAATGGTTTTTAAAAAATTAAAAGTTTTCCAAAACAGCTACTGGTGTTTCGTAAAGTAAACTTAAATCTGTTTGCGCTTGGATCCACAAGGCAATTGCATCCATAAAAAGTGGACATTTTGAATCTCTCATTATTACAAGAAAAAACTTCTTATATTTAAAAAAATTAAGATAAAATGTACAATTTTTATTTTATTTGCAGCCACCAATATATAACTAAGGGGCTCCAACACCTGCGTGATGGATGCCAAACTCCAAACTGCTTTCTATATTAAATTTCAAGACTTGTCGACTTAGGTATACCCAACACACTCCCTAATTTCCTAATTCTCAAATCGCTCGTGCTGTGCCAAGACTAACTGATATCTAGAGAACATCATAGCAACTGCAATGCTTAACAATTTCTTAAATATGACACGTTAAGACATCTTTTTGAGGGTTATATCACCAAAAAAGAATTTCTAAGTTTTACTCTACGTAAGCGTTTTAGGTGAGTATTTTAACTTGACAGAACTTTTAAGAAACGATATCTAAAGGATTTTCTATCCAAAGGGCTTTCATTTTTCAGGTAACTATTGCCCTTTGTTTGGGGAGGTCTAACAAATCACATTTTTAAATAAAACTGGACAGTCTTCAAATGATTGTTTCCGGCATATTTTTTTAAAGAAAATTGGAATTCATCAACTTTTATAGTGTGGATGTAAGCTAGGAAATTCTTCTGCGGGTGAATAGGGCCCGATATCAACGTGAATCGATAAACTTGATATGCCAGAAGATTTTTTGGTAACATTTGGTCTCTATATATAGCTCTTATGGTCTTTGAGAACAAACGGATTTGTTTTTATAGAAAGACGGGCGGATTGGGACAGATATTAACTCTGCTGCAAATGCTGATCAAGAATATATAAACTTTATAGGGTCTTCTACGCCTCCTTCTCCCCGTTATATAAAACGTTTGCACTAAGTTATTAAAGCTTTTTTCCTTTGGTACTTGGTATAATAAGTAAGTATTTAAAATAAAAAAATTTTGTTTTATCAATCTTGCGCAGTTGCAACAATAAAGCAATCAGTAGCTGCCTAAGTTACGTCCTGGATAGAGCTGACGTTGTAAATGCTTTCCAAAGAACCCAAATTGTAAACAAAGCCAGCACAACCAAATCCATGGGAAACATCATTTCATTATTATGAAAGTAATAGCTATAAGTCACTACAGTTTAAGAGATCAAGCTTAGGGGTCTTATTCTGCTCTTTTAAATATATGGAATACATTTTTATAATTAAGGTCTTATTATTAATTTTAGGCAAAATTAAGAAAGGCGCAAAAAAACTTATCCTGTTTCGGATAAAAACTTAAAACTGCTTATATCTATGTATGTTTACATAACAACTTGATTTATGTGGTTGTAGTTTGAGTATCTACATCCATTATCCATCTATTGTCTACGGGTTAGTCTGTCTGATATCATTTCGATATTAGCTTTATGTTGCAGATCTAAGGTGCGATATCCATTTGGTGAAAAAAAAGGCTTTCAAATATTAAACCAGTAGTTAGGTTGGCGATTTTTTTTAACTCAACGATAAAGGTTTATGTACCAACACGTTAATCGAAAATGAAACACAATAAAATATTAAGCCTAGAAAACATAAGTGATTTACTTTTACGAAAAAAGGCTATAACTCCCAAGGGTAGGCCAGAGTATATTGAGGGCGGGTATGCCTATTTACTTCAATTTTCCACTCTTGCTCTCGTGTGTAAGTGCAGGCATAAATCTTGTTCTTGCCAATTAACGATTCTTGTCTAATCTAGAAACAACTGCAGTTGCATGTTGGACCATATTATATGTCTAGAATATATTATTAAATGGACACTTATTTCCTGAACTTGAAAACAAGTTTCGCATGTACTAGAACATACTTTGTGAGAAAAAGTCAATAAAGTATGCAAGCAAACGTACCATATGGCGTATGCTTGATTTGTTTTCAGTTTCTGTGCCTGCTTCGTGTTGGTTCTGGTTGTCTCTGGTAAACTGAAAGATTCTTGGAATTGCAACTCATTAAAACTGCGTCTTAATTGTTGATGTCAATTAGACTTGAGTACTATATGACGACGATACTTGGCAACTTGGTAGCTCCATTGTCTTTGTTTGGAATTTGTTATTGTTGGGCCAGTCGTGAGTGAGAGGTGCGCCAAGCTGTAGGTGTAAGTTAATGGCAGAAGCTGCAAAAAGTTAAAAAAAAAAAACTTGTTCACCTTCTGCAAATTTTTGTTGTTACTGATATTTAACAATTAATTGCTCGCTTGCAACTGTTTTTTTTTTTTTTACAAATTGTGATATAATCCAAGATTATTATTATTATTACTCATTTTTAGTTTTTGGATCTTTTTTTTTTTTTTTAATTTTAATCAACTGTTAAACTGGTTTTTCAATTAGAGTGAAAATGTTGTTGATGGCACCCCAAGACACCAGTCAAAATTAATTTTCGAATAGTAAAAACTTTATGTTTTCTTGTTTTTGTTGTTTTTTTTTTTTGGGTGGGAATTTACATAATTTTTACATTGAGCTGCCCTCAATATGTTGTTGTACATTTATTGATTTTTCTTCTTTTATTGTTCAGTTTGATTTGAATTTGTAAACGTTTTAACTATATAAATAAATATATATATATCTTTATATATATATATGTATGTATAAACATTGATATTAGCAAAACGAGTTAGCCAGTGACATACTTTTGGCCAAATATGACATAAATATATGAAGACTGCGAAACTAGTGGCGCCTGTTTGTGGGCTTTTCCGCAATTTGCCAAATACTTCTATAAAATTAAAGCCATATATATAGCCAAAATTGTTGCACCGTTACATATAGCTAACAATAATTCCAACAGCTAAAACTTGTTGTTTTTTTTTTATTGTTTTTAGGTTTTTTTTATTGACATAAAAAGCCAAAGAGAAATTATGGCAAGAAAACTGTACAAAAGAGGAATAGTTAATGTAGGAAATGGCTTGCTTCAAAGACGAGAAGATGAGCCTGTCTCTGGTTTTGCCACAGCTCGAAAATAAACAAAAAGATGCATAAACCGAAAAAGAGAGTTGCATAAGCAATAAGAGCGACTCTGAAAGTATCTTGAATTTATGACACCGAACATCGGATATCGAATACAGAGCAACAGCATCTCTTTATTAACATCATGACCTGCAGTTCCCCCTTAATGCTTGCCGACTTTCTTTTTCTTGACATATTGTTCGTGCATATTTATGTTTGGCTTTCCATTTGAAAATTTATAGTTTAATCGATTTTTGGATAAAAAAAATGCGCCAATTAACTCAAGCGATTATAAACGTGTGCGTGGCGTATTGGGCCAATATGTCCAGCTAAATTGATTTAAGTTTGTAAGAATGAAAGCGGCTACTTTGGGCGTCGAAGTTTAAATACACTTTAGGATTAATAAGGCAGGAACATTTAGTCAGCGACTTTGAATTTTCAGTAAAGCTGTATTGAAGACGAATAGAAAAGCAGTTAGTCGAGCTGAACAATATTGTTAAGTATCTGTAAGATCAAAACCAAATCTAAAAAATGATCAAATGTAAACAACATTAGTTCAATAAAAGAGAAAAGCGAGTAGGTTATGTTGACTGTATTCATGTCCTCTAAAGGTCGCCAAAAATGAGAGGTCACACACTTTATGATATGAATGTTATAAAGATATCGATATCTACACCTTTCTACCGTAGGCAACCGCCGATTAAGTTAATTGTCAATGCGTAACTTAAAATAATTTATTTCGAAAAATTTCTGGAAACCATGTTCTTCTAGAAAGTATCGCCTCGAGTGTAACAAGTTTTTAAAGTTATTTTTACACACTCTAGCTATAAAGTTTAGGGAATTTGGAAATATAATAAGACATGGGATCTTACCTTAAGCCATTGGTAAATAAATGAAAAATTTCTGATATCGCATCAAGCTAGTGTGATCGATTTTTGCAGCTAAGAATAAAAATGATTATTTTTTTGTAAATTTTGGTAAGGAAATTTGGAAGACGTTTTCTTATTATGAAGAAAATTTGTTTGTGAATCAGCCGAAGAAATAAATGCTGTTTAAGTGATTATGCTTTAGGAATAGAGTCACACAAACAACTGCTCTCAAATACTGCATCAAAAGCCTGAGCGGTGTAGGGACCACCACAAATGAACACCAAATTTAATGCATCACGTGATCATTACTCGGGAGTTGTTCACCTCGTTTATACAAATTACGTGTGAAGAGCAAACCTTAGTGAGACATCGTACAGTGGTACGACAGCCGAAGATAGCGTTGAAAAAATTAAAAGTTTGGATGAAAACATTTTGTAGACTGAGTGCCAACATGCGTTTGACTCAGAGCCTCCCAGAGACTTATAAAATAAATAAATAAATAAATTCAATTTGAATGAATAGTCGAGTTGCTACAGGCGAGTATAATTTAAACTTGAAGTTATCGGAAAAAAATTTCATCTTTGAGATTGTTGTTTAAAAAACCTATAAAAACAACTGCTCTTTTCTTGATTTCCATGAAAAACTACATGAAGTTAAGGCATATAAAATACTTCATATTTTCTACGCTTTTTTAAATATTTCCGCTTAGCTAAGTCACAATATTTGGACTACTTCATTAACTTTGGAAAAAATATGAATGAATGAAAATATAGAAAAGTTTGAAAACTTAAAAGACAAACTAAGCAACAATCAGCAAAAAAAAATGATTGATATCATATCACTGCTAATGAAAATGTAACAATAAGCTCGAAAATGGCTAAAAGGACTTGCTGTCATCGAATGCTTTTGCAGAAGACCCTTAGACGTCTACATACCGATTTGCGGATATACAAATATATATAAATAACTATTATTTGGATTAGAATATTTTCCTTCAAGATGATTTCTCTGATCGACTTGGATTGCGGTTTGCCTGCCCCGAAGAAAACATGGAAACTCATCCAGGCAATTCTTTACACAAAACAAAATTGCATCAAAGATTGTGTCATTTTGAACTATAGGAAAAAATGTAGATTCGCGACTGGAAAAATATTTCAGAAAAAAGCTTTTACATATGACCAATCCTTAATCGAATACCATCAATTGGAAAGATGTTAGAAGAAGCCCAGAAAAAATAAAAAATAAATTCAGAACTACGAACTTGAGCCGCCAGCCCTCTTCACATCTAAATCAGTACACGTTCATTGTCTATGGAAAAAATGCTTCATAGACATTTCTTAACTGGTTTAGAAGATATGATTTTTCCAAAGCTTTTTTCGGCTTCTGCGCCACTGTGCATCGCCCCGATGATTTGTTCTAAATTCTTGAACTGCACTTTGCTTTAGTTGCTACCAGCAATTGGTCCAAGATCTTGGCAGAACTGAGTGGTTTGCAAACGGAAGTTTAAAAGTCCAATTAAAAACTGTCTATAGCGTAACCTACGTCATGGAATATAAGCTCATGCTTTCTTAACTATTCACTTTGCAGTTTCGAGAACTAGGAAGTATTTTATCAATCAATATCGTTGATTAGCTTGGCAGTGACAAGACAAATTGACTGAACTGTGCGACAAACAATGGCAAATATTTGCAAATTTTGCCTTAAAATATGGAAATTATACAACGCTGCTTATGGGCAGCGTGTAGATTGTTATCGCAAATATATGCTTAATGGAATCTTTATGTTCTCATGCTTTTATTTAAAAATTATGCTAAACTATACAGCTTAAGAGCTAAACCGTGTGCTTATTTATAGTAGACACTGGTTTTTATGCCCTTTTGTAATTCTAATCACTAGCTATACATATGGCAAATTTTTTGCCGTCTCAATGAAGCTATGTGTGCCATAGTACATAGTGGTAGTATGCATAATGTATGCAAATGCCGCACTTTGTAACTAGTTCACTTACCTCACTCTTAAAAGTAAAAGTTTGCTCATGTTACAAGCCAGGTTAAGTCAAGTTGGCCAGACGACGACAGACGGCGAACCATCTAGTAGTAACTTGTTTTTGGCCAAGCAGTCGCAGTCGCTTACCTTGATGGGTGATAAAACTTATTTATGCGCGTTGAAAATTAAATAAAATAAAATAAACTAAATAAAAAAACAGCAAATTTGTAAACCACATAAATTTCAGACATATAATCGTATAAGTATTTTTTTTTTTGTGGTATTTCCAAGCGATTTAATAAATTTGCAATGCCTAAAATTAATTAGCAGCTTTTGATTTGTTTTGATTGTGCAAACTTAAAGCTGGAACCAAGTTCTGTGAATTGTACCCGTTCGCAGTCTTTGCCTATTTTGGCAAGCATTTTGATTTGAATTTTTTGATATATTTTTTTTTGTTTTTTTTGGGTTTAATCGCATATAAATTAGCAAATAATTTTTGCATATTATAAGCAAATTTATCTAATTCTAGACCGGTCGCAGATCAATAGCATGTCTTGTAGCCAAAGAGCTCAAACCTGTTAAATGTCTTAACAATTATATGAAATATTTACATATCAAAAGCTATTCGTGTGTATGTGTGTGTGTGTGTGGTTGAAATCGAAACTGAAAACCAAATGAGTAGTTTTTTTTGAATTTTTTTTTTTTTTTTTTTTTGTTATTCAAATGCATGTAGCTCTTAACACTTTTCGAGCTTTGAGCTGGAAATTATACAAACTGGTTAGTAAGTCAGTGGGTAGGCTGAACGCACACAAATTGGGTTGAGATTACTATATGCTGGAAATGTATCTTGTTGCTGGGTACCCAAAAATCCATTTGTTTAGAAATGGGCCGCTAATGTGGAGGCTACACATGCAAGTTAGAGTATTTGAATATTTGCTACATTTGCATGACAAAGGCGCGCTGTAAAGTGTTTTTAAGCAATTACAATAAAAGCATTTAATTTTTAAGTTTTTTTTTTATTTTATTATTTAAATATACACATAGAAATTAACGTACAACTACAAAATGTATAAACAAAAGTTAATCTCAAACTCAAAGAGCTGATGCAGTTTGTTTTTGTTTTTCGTAAAAAATTTTAACACGCTTTCTTGTTGTTGTGTTGTTTTTTTTTTTAATTTTTTGTTGGTTTTTTTTTTTTATGTATAACGTAACACAGCAAAGACTTCGCAAGGCATCGAACGTCGCGCGAACGGGCGCGGCTTTTAAGCGTTTTAAAACGCGCAGCAATCGCGCGCATTGCGACACGACGCGCCCGTCGCTGCCGACGCCAACACAGTCAGTCAAAAAAGTATATATGTAGGTATAAAAAAAGTCTTGCATATTTGGAGAAGAAATTCAAATAAATTGTGTAGGTAGCTGGTGTTTTTATAATTTTTTGTATCTGATGTTTTTTTGCTTGTTGTTGTTGTTAGTTATAGTAGGGTTGGGCACACAGCGCACGAGTCTTTATATATTACAAAATTTGAGGGCGTGCTTCGTGCGGCGGCGGCGCATCGCTTTGCTGACTTAGAAGAAACCATCGCCGGTTGGATCATTCATCCATGGGTAATTGTTGGGACATCTGACGCAAGTTTGCAGATTGATGGTCTCGCCGGGCACCTCCTTGGATGTCAGCTTGCAGGTGTTGGGCACCCAGCAGGCGGGCTTGCCCTCGACAACGCACTTCTCCCTCCAGGGTTCGAAGTTCTTGACTTCGCTAATTGTGCGTGGATTTTGCATCCATTGTATAACCTGTGTCATGGTCACAAAGTATACATCATTGTGATTGGCTAAGATCTCATCGATCCAATAGAGGAAAGCATCTAGGAACTCGGGATTGTTCTTTAACCAGGCTGCATGGAAGTATAGACCTAAAGGCGCACGATTTTGATCGTAATGACGATCGAAGTTATGATTCAGGAAGTTGTAGAACTGATCGCCAGTCAAAATATTCGAGCAAGAGTCTACCATTGCACAACCAGGCAAGTACTCATCATTGGCAGGATCTTCACGGCGGTCCAACTCGTTCATGACCATTTCCCAAACGGCATGCGAACGCGTGGGGCAACTTTGCAGATTGCCATGGCAACGATGTGGCATGCGGAAGTACATGGTATAGGGCCACAATGGTGGATTCGACAGCGGTGCAGTAATGGTGGAATCGTATAGGAAAGCCTGCTCCTCCATCATGGTAAACTGATTGTTGCCACCAACACGCAAGTAAGGCGCGCGTACGCCCACAACAGAGTTATCTGTTATATTGGCATACTTCTCAATGATAATACGCATGCCAGCCATTTCCTTGGCCCAGTCATCAACGGTGGCATTGGACCAGAAGCGTTCGTCATCGTTGTGCGTAATCGAGTGCACGGCAATTTCATGACCCTTGCGTGAGGTTTCCTGCACGGCTGAATAATTGGTATATTTGTGGGAAACGAAATAGGTGGCCTTGATATCACAGCCATTGGGATTCTTGCGACCCTTAAAGATCTCCTTGTATAATTCAATATTATTGTTATTGATGGCATCATCAAAGGTAATGGTGATCATCATGGGCACATCCTTGGCGGGCAAGTCTCCGGGTATATCGGTGCCATCCTCAGAGCAGAAGCAATCGGGCAACACGCAGACTGTGGGATCGCAAGGTGGCGCACGATTGGGATCATTGTCAATGTCTGCATTGGAGAGAAGAAAGAGGTGAAAAAACAAAAATGCATTAGCTTTGTTGACTCTCATTTGGTATTCTGTTTGCATTATTCACATATAAATGCCCGGCCGGTCGGCAAAGTTCACTCAACTTGGCTGATCGTAAATATTTATCACTTAAATAACTGTATATGCAACTATGTAACTAACTGTACATCGGTCAGTGAACCACATGAAAAAGCAATTTACAGCGGAAAACCCATCTAGCGTCAGTTCCCTCCTCGAGCAAAGTGTAAATCATATTTGCTGTCTCCTGCCAAAACGCAAAGTGAACGGAAAACGAATTTAAACTGAAAAATATTGTGCTGCCCAACTTCCTAACGACGAAGTTTGTATACCCTTAATGTAGAATGACAGCTAAGAAAATAAGCACAAAAATATGGATAACTTATTTTTTTGAATGCGTTAACAGAACTGTTTCGGGCAGCAATGCAGAAGTGCCCAGCAACAACTTACACTAAAAAAATAGATGCTGCCCGAACCAGACCTTTCATTGCAGAGAAGTAGGACATTTATGCCCAAAACAGTGCTGCTCTACCAGTGTGTACATATATTTTTTATACTGTTTTTTACATATTTGTTGCTTGTAGTGCGAGAGAAAACTGAAAAGCCTTTTAGGTAAGTAAACCCGGGTTTTTTTTTTTTCAAACAAGTTGCAATTGTTTTTCTAGCAAAAATCAAAACTTTATATTTTATGTTTTTATATGGAATTTTTCTCACAAGGACTTTTCTTTCTTTCAACACTTTTAAACAGCTGATTGTTGAGTCTGGCTCTTCTGCAATTCTGCATTGTTCTTACGGTTGCTCGCGTCGTCAGTCGAAGCACACTAACTGCAAATAATTGGGGTACGCGAATAGCAGAACACTGTAACATTTCAGAGTTGCAAAGTTTGGATGAGGAATGAAATTCCGAAACTTAGAAAAAAACAATTTCCTTAAACAAAAAACTTGTAGACCACTTTCAAATACTTTATGTCTTTTATTTACACATATGTTAGAAGAATTTTAGTTAAAAATCAGGACAAGCACCTTAACTAAAAAAAGCTTGAACTAAACTAGACATCAAATTCGGAAAAAGAAAAACTTTGCAAGATGGAAAAGTTATGAACACCTGAGCAACCAGACAAAACCTAAAGAAAAAAAGTTTTTTTTTTATTTCACTTGTTCAATTTACTTATGAATTTTAGATTTCTTGAAATGCTTTCGTTTTCAGTTTTAAAGATAATAAGCGTTGTAGGTAAAGCAGAACCATGTTTTAGTATAGTGTCTGAACACATGCTTCTAAGCTACGATAAAACAAAAATTTGACTATAGTATATTGGAAATCTATAACTCAATAAAAATTTATAAATTTAAGTAACTAAGATATACCAAAACAGCGAAGCCGCTTTTCTAATTTTCTTACAAGAGTATTTTTCCCCTACTGCTCTTAAAAAGTTATAAGATTGCCTAATCTTAAACTCTTTCCAGACGACTGACTTGCCGTAGCAGGTTTCTTTTCAAGGAGTAGTTTTTATTTTGAGATTTTAAAGAATAAGTAAAACTGAGATTTGGGTGTCAGAGGAGAGTCGAAGTATTCCTCTAGCTATCTACTTATGTAGATGCATTTAGTCAAAGTAGTTGACTACTTATATGCTTCACAAAGTAACTGATTAACCCAGTAATATGCACTTTTCGAAGAGTATCTTAATGTCTACATAATAACATTATTTTGTAAGGTATTTTTTGAGCAACTGGTTACACTCAACACGTCGTCAATCAAGCGTCAAAGTTGTCCAAAGTTTTTTTTTTTTGATGGCCCACAGAAGCACCGTTCACTTTGCTGTAGCCGTTAACAGGGCCAAATCGTCACCGTTGGAAATCACCCACGTGTTTGTTGTTCATTAACGGTCTTATGCAAATTATAATTAAGTATATTTGTATTTGTATTTTGTCAATGCTTTTGGCCATCGGCATTTTGCAAAAAGCCTTGCACTTGCCCCAAGAAAAAAACCAAAAAAATATAAAAAAAGTATAGCCACTTATGACAGACTCGGCGCGACTTCATAAATCAATTGCTTTTGGGAAAGTTGTTTAAAAGAAATTTGCTATAATTATTTTGGCACTTGCCAAAGTGAAATGCCAAACAGGCACGCAAAGGCCAAAATGTACACTCCATTTATGTATACATATCGTATATATATGTATGTGATTATAATAATATCTTTAATTTCTTTTTTTTTGCAGTTTTTACTTTTCTACTTTTGGTTTTACTTAAGTAGGTCGTCTGTTTTCTGGGCCTCTTTGTCTTTTTTTATTTTCGGTTTGGATAAAGACAAACAGCAGCAAACATTTTGTAGTGGAATTTTTTTTTGGTTTTGTCTGTAGTGACCTTTTCTCTGGTCCGCCCCCGCTTTTAAGGCATTTTTTCGTTTACGGCCTTTTTAGCTTCTTCTTTTTTGTAAACATTTCTGGTTGGCAATAATATGTCATTAAAGCTCAAGTGTTATGTCATCGAACCGGTTTTTGCAGTAAACAATCCTGCATTTGGCTTTAAACATAGGGTTGGATATCTTTTATTGAAAGCAGTTTTTCATTTGGAATTTTTTTTTTTTTGCAGTTGGTTATTTTCGGTTTATTTTTTTGTGATTTTGAGTAAGGTAAGGTAATTGACGTGCTTACTTTAGCTGTAAAATTAGGTTTTGCAAAATTCTAAGAAAATGCTTAAAGCGAGTTTATGTAATCGGTAAGCGTCTTTAGTATGTATTTAGTATACTAACATAATTAGCGAGCCAATTCTTATATTTCAAATGTGTAAAGCTAATAAAGAAACATAGCACATGTTCCAGTATTGAAATTTTTATGTCTCTGGGCCGATAACTCATAAATAAACCTGCAAACATTAAAAAAAAAAACTCACTAGAAATGATCAAATAGGGCGCGAAATATAATTGCTAACTTTGATACTCTATAGCTTCAATTTTTACAATATTTTAATACAAATTTAGATACAAAGAAACTGGCGGAAACGGCGCCAATAAAAAGGCTGAAGAGCATATGCTTCAGCCAACTCCTGCTAACATTTAGAATACCCTTCACGCAAGATGACTCCATAATAACTCTTACAAAGACAATAACTATGCCAAAAACCGCCCCTTTGAAAATATTAATAACAAGCAAACTTGTTGAAATGTAGACAAATTTTTGTGTACCGATCAAACCGTATCATTTATCGATTATTTATAGAATTTATTTAAGCAACCCTGTTATTTCGATTATTGCATTTTACTTTTCTCTATCACAGTGTACAGTGTTTCTTCCTGGCCTATCGATCTGCTCAAGATCAGATTATATGACCACGGAACTTCTCCATAATAGGAAATTCAGATCTCTCATTCCAAATCGCGAGACTTGGACTAAAGGCAACCCCTGTAGTAACCTCCGGTGCCAGTAATGGTTTACGGATGGTTCCAAGACGGAACAGGGTGTAGGTGCTGGAGTTGTGGGACCCAACACCAGAATCTCTATTGCAATGGGTATCTGGCCCAGTGTCTGTCAAGCAGAGATTCACGCCTTAGAGGTCTGCGCCCACAGTATCCTCCTTAAAGGTACTAGGGGTGCTAACATTTACATATTTACAGATAGCAAGGCCGCTATCAGCGCATTGTCTTCGTAGAGAATCTCCTCCAAGCTGGTATCCCCTAACCAAACAAACAAAATCCAACTCCTGTCCTCCAATAACAGAGTCACACTCTGTTGGGTTCCTGGACATTCAGGAGTGGAAGGTAATTCGACAGCTGATGAGCTCGCAAGACTGGGTTCCACTTCGCCCACCACTTGCCCCGCGCCCTTCTGTGGCATCAGCTGGTCAACAATGGAAACTATGGTCAACAAATGGGCCTTAAGTGAACATAGGAGATTGGTTCTCTTTACCGAATTTAAGACAGGCAAAAGTGCTTGTCTCACCCTCGGATGCAAACCGAACTATAGGTCTTGGTAGAGCGGACCTAAGGTTCCTGATAGCCTACTTGTCTGGGCACCATACTGTAAGTTATCACTTACAAAAAATGGGTCTATCGGACTAATCAGAGTGCAGGCTTTGTTTTGTAGACGACGAGACGACCAAACACATCTTGTGTGACTGTCCAGCAATAGTGTGGGAAAGAGTCACACATTTGGGAGCTGAACGGATCACCCCGTTTCAGCTACGCCGAATCCCAACGAAAGACTTACTGCTCTTCATAAGGAAGGCAGATGGTCTTTTGTCCTAAAAGAATGGGTAAGGTACAATAGATCTTCAGGTCGCAGTGCCCACTCTCTGTTGTAAGAGAACCTAACTATTTAAAAAAAAAAAAAAAAATCACAGTGTACGGACGTACACATATGCTTTTTACACTGAGCACATCTGAGAGGAACGCATGGGATTTTTTTAAGATGTTAAAAAGGTGTACACACTGACAACATCTAACATCTATCATCTTTCTGTCATATTGACAGGCTGACACCTAAAATCAGCAAATTATGAAAAATTACACTAGTTTACAGCATAATGTATTCCCAACATGTTTTACTCGTTTCCGTAGTAAAATGCCACGTTAAAACCCAAAATGAAGTCCAAAAATTTTGAAAAAACTTAGTACAGAGCTTGAGAACTCTAAAAAGCTTTCGAATGCCAAATTTGATTACGATATCTTTGTAAGCTAACGAATTATTCATCTAAAACTTTTGGTTTTTAAACTAAATTTACATGTTTCAATTTTTACACAAATTCCTGTTATTTCTACATTTTTTCGCCGAATTTGATAATCAACCACTCATTTTTTTCGTAATTGATCAAACTTTACGAACCATGAAAGAAACTGTATAAAACAATTTTTTTAAATTCTAAAATTTACATTCGAAATAGAATTTTTTTCAAAACTTTGCTAAAAATAACGAAATATTTCATATGAATACATAAATAGCGTTCAAGCCGCAAAGACGAAAATATGTTTCAAGTAGAATGGATAGGTAATTCAATTATCTATAGTTAAGTAAAAAAATTGTCAAAATCAGTTAGGTACGACCAGAGATATTTATTTGCCTTTAAGTAAAGACGCTTTTTTTTTAATTTTGAAAAATGTCCCATGAAAAAATTATTTAACTTCATTTTCGAACTTAGAGTGCCATTTGAATAGGGAAATGACAAAAACATGTTGAGGATACCAAATTTTTTTAAAATTTGTAGACTAGTGTTATTAAAAATTAAAAAAATAGGACAAAACACTGTTTTTCCGGTACATAACCTTAAATATCTCAAAATCCTGACGTGATGGGCCACTTCTGGCCACGAATTCGGATTCAAATTAGTAAATTACTTCGGAAATGACCTCTAGCTTTCCAACAACTGACATGACCAAATACCGGGGACCTGTGTAATTCGATAAGTAAACAAAATTTTGAAGCAATATATGTACAGGCTAATATTGGCCGGTACCTCTAACACATATGAAAAAAAAAAACCAAATCGAAGAGATACATTTTAAAAGTGAACCGCTTCACTTATTTTCATCCATTTTTATTTTTTAGAGAAACACGAAAATGGCAACCTTTTTTTTTTCTTAAGCACCGTTTTCGAGATATTTTGGAAAAACATGTTTTTGGGCACTTATTTCAGTTATTTATCAATTTGTGTTTCTCGATCCCAAATTACCCTAAAAAACACTTTTTACGAAGGTTCATTTTTCGTGTAAACTAGTGTAATTAAGGCTTATAAGGATAGCTTTACAAGCAGTTCCAAATCTTTGAACGCACATTAGCCGCCTTATTATTAATAACTCAAATTTATAACTCTATGTGAGATTCCTTAAGTGTACTGTGAAAATAAGAATACTAGAGAACAAAGCTCAATAGTAAATCAAGTAAACATAACAAAAAATGTGAAAAAGTCGACGCATTCTCCGACAGTGGGATACACTGCACCCACTTTTTACCAAAAAATAATATATATAAATTGCGCTAAAGTTAGCGTTGATACTATATTGCGGATTGCAGTGTATTTAATTTTAAGGATTTACGGGGATAGGTGATAGGATACACGACACGCGGATATGGCTCAGTTGCTACGACATTGCCCAATCTGAATTAGTGCATAGTTGCTAAGGAACTTTGCGCTCTCTCAATTTACTATGCAACTTTATAGCTTCCAAATAGTTATATATAGTTTCTGCATCACTTCCTTGTAACACGCAATTTAAGGCTTCATAGATTATTACCCCTCTCATCAGCAAATATAAAAACACAAAAAAAAAAAAAAAACAGTAACAACAAAAATTATTCCATTGCTAAAAATATTATTCAATTTTTTGTTTATAGCACTTTGCGCCTCACTGAACAAATTTCAACTCATTTCAAAATTCAAAAAAAAAAAAAAAATGAATTTGAAAAAAATGAAGCCATAAAAGTTAAAAAAACAAAACGTGCCAATTTGCACATTAACTAACGCCATCGTTCATCTATTAATGAGCTCCAGAATTGGCAGTATGGTGTGAGGCTCTATTTGAAATCTAATCGTTCAGTTTATCTGCAATGCCGGAGAGCCTTTGTTATTCAATTTAAATGATCATTTAGACATAATTTATATGCTAGTCATTGGCCAGCTAGCAGACTCAAAGCTTGGAACTCAATCTACTTATAATGGGTCTGGGAGCTCTTGAGAAATGTCTCTACTAAGCTGTGCGTGTTTAGCAAGTTATGAACGTAAATAATATAAAGTCAAAGAGAAAAAAAATCAATTTTATCTTTTTTTTTTTTTGCTTTTGATTATTATTAAAAATTAGTTGTGGTTTTTACGCCAACAGATGAAAAAGTTGCCTTTGATTGTTTACTACAACAATAAACTCACAGGCAACAGGTTTTTTTATTTTTATTTTGTGATTTTTTTTTTTATTACTATTATTATTGTTGGTTTGCTTTTTGCCACTTTGGTTTTTGGCTTTTTGCAATTGCTAAAAATACGAAATAAATTTTTAAGCGGCTTATGTAAGCTAATTTACACATGAATTGAACGCCTTTGGACGCCTCTTTTTTTAAGTGTTGTTGTTGCAGTCGATTTTTTTTTTTTCTTTTAATTTGTATATATTTTTCTTTTAAGTCCAAGGTTAAACACGTTGTTGCACGACGTTGTTAATAAATGATTTATTAAATATTTATATGTTGTGAAGTTTAGTTAAAATATAATTTTTTTTCTACTTATGTGTGTGTGTGTTTCTTTTTTTTTTTTTGGCAAAATGCATGCATATTGATGTGGAACTATTTTTTAAGTTATGCAAACGCTAAGCTGCTGTCAGTCAGGCTCAGCCCCTCTCTGAAATTTGTCTGTACCACATTTAAACAAAATTTGTTTCCATCTCACACTTGACATTTCCAAAAATGTATCTATGACTTGTATGCGCGAAGGGCTTAAAAAAAAAGCAGCCCAAACTGGCATACACTTTTTTTTTTGTTTGTCGGTTACTGTTCGAGCTGACAATGCACGACAGGCACGACAGGCACGACATTGTGCCACAGATTCCGAGACAGCCATTTGTTAGAGGTTTTGTCGTGTAGGCGTCAACGGAGACACTTGTAAGGCCTGGAAACCATGTGTTTATTTTTGTTTTTTGTATTTCTTTGGGGGCGCTATAATGCCATATTATGCATAAGATTGGCACGCTTTAAGGTGCGACTGTTCAAGAGCTATTATAAAAAGAGACTTTTTGAAAACGCAAATTGTAATGTAATCCACTTAAAAGTGCTTATCTGGTGTTAGCGATTTGTTGCATACTTGACAGATAAGAGATTTAAAGAGCTGTGAAATGTTTTCCAAAGTTGTCAAATGAAAAAGTAACTCTTTTTAAAGCATTTCGCTTTAAATGTCGATAGGTTGAAAAATCTTAGTTTCTTTTGAAATCTCTTGAAAAAATTGCACGATTACTTTTGGCTTGGAGTAAGGTTAAAATGACACAACAAAGAATTGCTATTGGGTTTTAGTCCCTCCCAAGCGATTTTTGGCCTAAAAACTACAAATAACGTTTCACTTTAACTAAATAAAATAAACAGTTTTTTGTTTTTGTTATTTTTCCCACTACAGAAACTTTTTGAATACTCTGCACTAGCACTCACATATTTAGCGCAATTTTTATACCCTGTACCGTATGGTACAAAGGGTATATTGTGTTTGTGCAAGCCGAAAATGTATGTAACGTACAGAAGGAGACGTCGGAGACCCCCCAAAGTTACCTAAAGTATGATCAGAGTGACTAGAGAAGTCGATATACCCATGTCCGTCTGTCCGTCTGACCGTCTGTCCGTCTCTCCGTATGAACGCCTAGATCTCAGAGATGGTAAGAGCTAGAGCAATCAAACTTTCAGATTAGATTCCTTATTAATCCATAGGAGACAAGTTTATTTTATTTTTTTGATATCGGGATTACGTTATATAGCTCCCATAGGGGTGTTTCAGAGGAACTCGAAAAAAAGCAAAAGTTTTAAATGGATAATTTGTTTGTTTATAAAGATATCATAACCAAATTTGGCAATCGGAAGTTTTTTAGAGACCCTCAGCACTGTGGTGGTACAGGGTATCCCAAAGTCGTCTGCGCCCGACTTTAACGTACGCCATCTTTATTTTTGCCTTATAATAACGATTCAATACATTTCAAGCAAATCTACTAATAACTGAATCGCGATCCGATCTATATATAAACAGTTGAGTTCTTTCCAAGGTTTTTTTTTTTTTGTATAATTATCATTAGGCTGCTGGATATTAAGCTTTGTCTCTTGCAATCATTTTTCGAATATATTGATATTTATTTTAGAATAATTTTCTAAGTGCGCCAAAAATCTATTAAGCCTTAATTTCAAAGGAATTTGCTCAAAAAATTCGTTGGCCAAAATCCTTAATAAAAAATTTTTGCCGCTAACTAAACAAATTTTCGGCAAACTATCAGATTACTTTTATGTTGATATTTGATATTCAAAAAAATTGCTGGCACAACACTGACTTGCAAAATACTTAATCTCTTGTACATAGGTAAATGAAAAATTATGAATTCCAATGCTACTAAACATGACTTGCATATATCGTAAATATATATTATGGTTTTGTGATTATATCATAATCAAGTTGAACTAGACCCCGAACTAATAAATAAGTCCCAAATATATTGGTATAATTACCAGTATTTTTTTATAATCATATTTCATTACTTACCACAGGTGTTCTCATCGGAACCATCTGTGCAATCCTTCTCGCCGTTACAAAACAGACCACGCTCAATACAGTTGCCATCACCGCAGGCCAAGAAGCCATCCTGACACAATGGTTCATCGGTGTGCAGCAAAGGTTTTACGCGGCGCTCCTTATTCTTGGACTTGCAGTTCTTCACAGCCTCTTTCCAATCACAGGTTTGCTTTTCAATATCGAAAAACAAACCAGCCGGACAACGAATGGCTTGCAGACCCTAAAAAGCACAGAGCAAAAATCCAAGAAAAAAAATCAATACTTTAAAGCTAATTGTTGCTTGTTTATAGCTTATACGGCACAGTTAGATATGGTACACTTACCGATGAGGTACACTGTATCACATCACGGCAATTGTCGCCTTCACCGGCCACAAGGCGGAACCATTCACCGGCATCTTTGTCTTTGCACAGCTCCTTCTCAAACGACTCTTCCTTCTTGGGCTCCTCTGTGCTGGCTTGACGCTTGAAACGCGCCTCTTCTTCGGCATTGGCTGGAAATTGCAAAACCGGAAGATTAATGAATGTTTGGTGGAAAGGGGGGTTTCAATTTAGCCATTAAGCCATTTAACTATTGCAAATGTGGGTTGGCCTGGCCAATGTAGCCGAACTTCCTGTTACACAAACACACATACAGTGAAGCTTACAGTGTGACCAGATCTGGTCTGGCATGTAGTTTGACTGCATGACAGTCATGTCTAAACACGTTTGCCATTATGAAATACGATGTCACCAATACCAATGCAACAATAAAGAACGCAGCCAAACTTGTTGCCACTTTTGCTATAACTTTGACATTTTGCATTTGGTTGGCAACAACTAAAAGTAAAAAAAGTAAAAAAAAGTATGGCCACATTTGCATAACAGTTAATTGACAGGTAACGTCGCTCGAGCATGTCTAGTATGTTGATTTAGCTATCTATCTATTTATTCATATATTTATGTATTTATTTACATTGTTTTGACCAGATCGTGGTGTTCACTATTGATAAGCATGAAATATTGAACGATGGCCTGTCATGTTAGCAAGAGTGGACAGTAATAATTGACATACACTGAAAAAAAATTAAGCTTAGCTAAGTCTCAGAAACTCTGCATACTCTAAAATACATTTGTTTTCTTTTTGCATATTCTTTAAAGAGAAAAGAAAGGTAAAGACCTTTAAGTTAGCTTATATACTTGACATTGTCATTTAACTAAAAAACACTTGAAACTAGTGAATAGACTGTTTCTAGAAAATTCTCCAAAGAAATAAAAAATTGAAAACTGTTTTCACTCTCATGCACAGTCTATAGGGTCTATATCTATTGTTCCGATCTCATAGTTTTTAGAGGCGCTCAAGAACTTGTAAAAAGTACAAAAAAAGAGATTTTGCCAGAGCAACGATTGACCACGTAAAAAGTTCATTATTTTATATAATCTTGACATTAGCCAATTTTTTGTTGGATTTTTTTTTTAATTGAAACTTTATGACAAAAACAAACACAAAACTTATGTATATTAATAGGTATATTTTAACCAAAATGAATGGCTTGATCGTTTGAAAATTTTGAAACAACAATTATATTTTTAACAGTTATGGCTTTTAACTCTTTAATTACAAAATAATTAAACATCCTACATTTACTCTTATGCACATAATTATAAAAATAAACTATATCTGCATTAGTTAAAAAGGTTTTTTTTTAAGCAATTTATTTTATTTTATCTCAAGGCGATATGCAAAAACTTCTAAAATGTCTCATCCTATATAATTTATTTATTTGTTATGAGCTTAAAAATTTGTTTCTAAACAACATAAAATAAGTTACTGCGTCTGATTTTATATATA
Source organism: Chymomyza costata (assembly GCA_018150985.1). Classification (NCBI taxonomy): domain Eukaryota; kingdom Metazoa; phylum Arthropoda; class Insecta; order Diptera; family Drosophilidae; genus Chymomyza; species Chymomyza costata. The sequence goes on from JAECWU010000001.1 coordinate 20,134,051, forward strand.
AAAAATTGTATATATTAATTGTTGATTTTTTTTTTCCAGTGTTCTGTTTTTTCTCAAAAAACAAAGTGGTTTCATTAAATCGCATCTTTTTTTAATAGATATCTACATTTTATGAAATTTTTATTTTTTCAATTACTTTTAGTTAAATGTCAAATGATCAAGTTGTATAAAAAATAAATAAAATGCATGCCACATGTCAGTTGGCACCATTTTAGTCCGTAAAAATGCATTTAAATCCTTCTGATTTTGGTGTTGTAATACCTTGAGAGAGCCCTACTTGTGTTGGTTGTTGGTTGGCATAAAAATGAAAGTTGTTTTAAACCAGCTCGAACAACTGGCGACAACTTGTTGTCGTCTGCATCTGTTAAATTACTCCATAGTGATTGCTCTTGTATGTCTGTTCGTCTGTCTGACTGTCTGTTCATATGTTTTTTGTGCCTGTTGTTGTTGTACTAGTTGTCCTTTTTACATAATCAAGGTTACACATAACAGCAGTCAAAGTGGCATGCCATCGAAAGTGGCTTTTTACATGCCTCATTTTGAAGGCCATTAACTCTGCGAACTGACAAGCGGGCATTTTAATTGCATTGACTTGACTTCCGCACAATAAAGTTAAAAAAAATATATATACATAGTACTATCTAGCCTTTGGCAAAAACTCAGTTAAGTGCATATTAAAAGAGACATGTTGAGATGTTGTTTATATAGTTTTTATTTTTTTATTGGCCTTACCTGCATTAATGGCCGCCAAAGCCAAGACGGCAAAAACTACAAAAAGTTTTGCCATAATTTTTTTTTAACGCGTACTTAGTTTATTGTCTCTGCGCGCACAGTTTATTTATTTGCTTTTGATAGATCTAGACACACTTTAAAATGTTCAACACGAAATTTGAGATCGAACGTTGCAGCAATTTGTCCTTCCGATCGCTATCAAAGCTCCATTTACACTGTTTGCTACGATGCCGCGCACAAATTCATGAACTGACACAAAGCCAAAGTCAGACTCAAATTTTCTTCTTTTATTACACGCAGCGAGCGTCAAGCGTGTTGGTGTGCGTCGATCGCTGTTTATGTGTGTGTGTGGTGAGTTTCGCAGTGTTGAATATGTTGGAAGCTTTTTTACAGTTAGTTACACAAAAAAAGAGTTGGGGTAACAATAAGTTCCACACAAGACACAAGCTTATACATGTATGCCTTACACACACGCGCACAGATACAGATACAATTATTTACTTTAGGCCGGGTTTCGACTCTTAACTGAGATGTTGCACAAGCGTCGCCGACTAACTGAAGTCGCGACTTGGTCGATCGTTGATTTGAGTTGGCCAAAAAGAGAGCTGCAGCACGTACGCAGCGCTTTTATATGCAAAATGGCAGCTAGCAGGGGTAAGGCAGCGGTAGAGCATAACTATGCGAGCTGTGGTGAATTGGCCAATACGCTGTGTGCTGTGTGTTGAATTGTCATATGTCAAGTGGAAGCCATGTGGAACGCATATGCATATGCCGTTGGTTCTTTTCTCATATCAAAGTGATTTCTAAACTAAACTGCTCTCGCTATAATTTTAATCTAGTAAAAATCCAACAATATGTCTGAAAACATTTTAAATTTTTTTCTAGAGTTTTTAATTAATGATTAATGTTTTTAACAACAGAACTAGTGCAAGCGGTAGTTTTCCAATCTTTCTAGAACGCACTTCAAATTAACTTTCAAAGATACTTTGGATTATATATCACATCTTTTTGTTGGACACTATGATAAACACCAAAATTTACATTTTTGATGTTTTTTTTTTTTTTGGGTGAGATATTATGTACTCTTAAACTCTTAAGTTAAGGTTAAATATAATAACAAGTTCCTAACTAACAACACTTTAAGAGTTTAAATTCAAATTTTCAATAAATCATCCTCTTGGGCAATCTTGGTAGTAATCGTTCTAAGAATTCTTTCTTGTACAGCATTATATATTGTTGCTGGAAGATTTTAATTGCAAATAAAAGCTAAAACAAAATCTCTCAAAGAATTTTGTCATTTTTTGTGCGTTTATTTTCATGTGTCAGCTGTTTTTAACACGATTTATCTTGACTGACTTTTGATTGCCATTCAAATTTTCAAACTCTACTATAATTTATTTATTTTTTTTTTTTCAGTTCGACCTTGATCGTTTCATCTTCAACACTTATGGCTCATCATAGAGTGATACACGGACTTGTAGCGTTAACTAAATGATGGGTAACTCAAATGTTTCAAGTTATCTTGAGGTGTGACGAACTGCCAACACAGTCTTGGTCTATAGTCAGCGTAACCGTTCGTTTAAAGTGTGCCAAAGTTTGTCATTTTTTTAGTGTATCTTGTTTTATTTGTAAATATTTTGGCCACTTTTGACATTTTCATAGTGGCACATCGTACATATAGTATATGATGAGCATTTATGCTTCTAATGAAATTTAATCAAATAACTTTTGCTTCCGCTTCGTGCGTCCATCATGAGCTGTTGGCCAATAATTTAATTTGCTTTACGTCAATCTGATAACCAGTTTTAATTTCATTATAATTTTGGCAAAAAACACCTACTAAATTGATTTCAAGCGAAAACCCTATGTTAATTTGTTAACAATGTGAATTCAGCATTTTAGAATTCAGACATTAAGCTATATTTACACTGTGGCTCAATTCAAATTGGTTGACTCGTTTTTTTTAATTTCTAATATTATTCAAATTTTGTATAATACTTGTTTTATATTACATGTTATATGCCTGTTCCCAATTTCGTTTAAACTTCAGAGAATGTGACACAGCATAAATTAATATGGTAAAAAGCTTGCGGGCTTTTTAAGTTATATATATTTGTACAGCTTTTTTCATCTCAACAATAGCCCAGAGTCGAAATTTTTCAAACCATAAAAATGTATTGTAATTGATGGCTAAAAAATTAAAAAAAACTGTGTCCAGGATTTTATTCGCGAAAAGCCCAAATATAACTTTTTAAGTATCCTATGGGAAAAAGGAATAAATTGAATTATAGGACACGGTTAAGTAGAATTGAAAAATGTTTGGTTGTTAGCAAAGCTGATCAATGTATTGAACCCCATCTGTGGAAAGAATTGTAATGATAAGAAAGTATATTTTAATCATAAATGATCTTGTTTAATTGTTTGCAAATACAGCTTGTCTGTTTTACAGTCCCTTGCCATATTGTCAGATTCATGTTGCAAATTTACTTTTTTATTATTAAAAATTGTTCTTTTTATTTATTAAGGCCCATACGCAGCATGCAAAAATTCCGCACGAAATGTCAAAACTTCATATAAAAAAAAAGATCCCAAAAAAGGGAATTTTTTTTTTTATATGAAGTTTTGACATTTCGTGCGGAATTTTTGCATGCTGCGTATGGGCCTTTATTATATAAAGTTTTGAAAACCAAGCTGTTCCCTCAAATGAAAAAATGGTTCACGAAACAAGAAAAGCCTGTTTTTATGCATGACGGTGGACTATTATTTAAAAAGAAAGGATATTTCCGACTGTCCAGTATATTCACCTGACCTGAACCCTATCGAGAACGACTGAATGTATTTGCAATCTGAAGTTAGAATGAAACCCCTACAAGCAAGAGTTAATGAAGATCCTTACTGCTGCTTGGAAGCACAACCTAGAGATGCCTCGTCATATTCAAGCTGTGTTTGCTGCAAAAGGTGGTCACATAAAATACTGATTTTATCCAAAAAATGTAAGTACTTTTATGTTAAAAAATTCTATTTTTATGTATACAATGCTTTTGGTGTCTCAATATAAAATAGCCCTCTAAATGCCTACTTACAACTCGCAAGGGATTTCCCAAAAAATATCTATTTACCACCGGATTTTACAAAAAATATATATTTTTTTCATATGTTTTTACCTATAGCCACCTTCTGTCTGTTATATACATTGCATAAATCTAGTATATCCTTTGTACCGAAAGGTACAGGGCCATAACTAGTTTTTGTTTGCCAGCAATGCCTTAAAAGTCCCATTTAACAAGTTTCCCAAAAAATAGCAAAAAAATCTCATACCGATTTTTTTGAGTGCATGCTCAAACGAAAAGCAACAACAAATTACATTGAAAATCTGCGGGGCAACAACAAATATACGCAAGGGTTGTTTTTGTGCACACGAGATCAGAGAGCAAAGAGAGTAAACACAGAGTAAGTGAGAGAACGCTCGAAATTGTTTTTGTAATTTGCATTGGCACTGGGTGATATACAGTTAGGGCCGTGCATATACACGCGCATCGCTGCCTATGCATAAGAGCCATTACAAAAACAAAAAGAGCCATGGGAGCAATGGGCCTGGACATCCCTGATATACTATAAAAGCCACCATTGCTTGCATAGGCCCAAAACGACGCCTAATTTTATATATAATATTTTATTGCTGAAATCAAGGATCAAGGATTTTATTGTGCCTTGCCTCATTTTAAAACCACTTGAAGTATGTACATTAAAAAAAAATACTCACATTTTAATTTATTTTAAAACACTTTTTACACTTGTTGCTTGTTCTCGTTGTTCATGTAATGGCCGTCTATGCCTATTGCCTATGTACGTTCAACGCGCCCGCCGCAAAATAATGATGGCGATACATTTCCATTTCTATCGATGTAAAAAACATGGACATCTCTGCTTTAAGAGCTTGCAAATAGCGAATGCACAAACCAATTTAAGTGTAGACACAAAACGAAAACACCACGAATCTTAGTTTAATTTGGCAAAAATTATGGTTTAACTATAAAGTTTGCCATAAAACAACAATAATAAGGCAAGTAGAACAGTTATATGTTATTTTATAACATAATATTAACATTAACAGCTTATTTACAGCAGCTTTAACATAACAGCCCAAAAGTATGCTATAATTACGTTGCATAATTGTTAGCCGTTAGAGGGCGCTTTGCCAGTTTGCAAACAACGGACAAATGTGGAACTAAATTTTACTTTAAATTAAATTCAACTTGCGCTGCTTGCAAATCTACAAAGATCTTCAGTCAGTTTAAAGCAGCGCCAGCTTAAATAAGCATTTAAAAATCTTTTTATTTTTAACTAAACATTTAATGGATTAACAAAAAGAGTGTGATTTGTATACAGATAAAATTTAATTAAACTTACTAAAGCCCAAAAACGTAGCTCTCAGTGGCAGCCAACGCAACGCGTTTGCGTTCAGTAGCGCGATCAACGCACACCTGAGCAGAGCTAACGCTACGGCAAAAAGTAAGACAAGTTCCGTAATTATCGAAGATATATATAAAAATTGTAGCTGTGTGTGTTAAATCATAACAAGATAGAACAATAAATTCTAATTTTCTATGCATTGACAAAAAACTGCGGCAAATTATACATAAATATATGTATATAAAGCAAAAATTACAAAAAAGCACATTATATACAAATGTATACATAAAAAAAAATGCACCTGTATGTGCGCGAGTTTTTGATAAGATAATGTTGGATACGGCAGGGCAGCAACGTCAGCGTTTAAACTGTGATAACAAACAATGAGACAGTACAAAAATAAATAAATAACTTGCTAAACTAATTTATAACTAATTTACTTCAATTAGTCATATATATAAGTACTTATATATACCTATATTAAGAGTAATTGAAATGCAGCGTGCGGGTAATGCAAAAAAAACAACAACAACAACTACACATATGTAAATGTTTTCAATGTGACAATAATAATGCATAATTCAGCTAAGCATATATGTAAATAGTAAATATGATAAAATTTATAGGAGATATGCTTATATGAGCAGCTTCCGCTTGAGAGAGTTCCCAACAAAAAAAAAAAATGATATTTTAAATTATATAAATTAGGTTACCGGCCAAACGCGCCGTTTTGGCCATATGTTGTCATATATAATGTATACCAAAAATATGGCTATCAGCAAGGCCTAAAGCTGGACAGCGACGTCGGCGCATGGTCCAGCAAAATGGTCAAAAGCTCAGCCCGCAGCGTTCAGTGTTCAGTGGCGTGTAGAGTTAAAAAACAAAACATAAAAAATTTAAGCATTTAACTTGCGGAATCAAAGCGCACAGAAACAACAACTAAAAATTACACAAAACTAAATAAAAATCGGAAACAATTACACTCGATTGTGTGCGTGAATGTTTTCAGTGTGTTTGTGGCATAATTGGCAACTGTGCGGCAAAGTAATCGAATAAAATTGCGGCAAGATCTATAAAACTCACAAAAATAAATGAAAAGTAAAAACTGCTTGTGCTCGAACTCATCAATTAATAGAGTTACTATTTTAGTATATACAAATTTTCATGGGAAAACCCTGCCGCCCTTGGTGGGAACTTACATGCTCCATATCTGCACACCATTCGAGGGTATATTATGGCGTCTAGTCGTTTTCTTGACCTGTCATTAACCAAGACTCGCTCTAGGTCATTGGCAGACAGCTCTAGCGCTAGGTCTGGCTATTGCTCTTGTTGGCCTTAATGGAACCGCCTTAATACACTGCGAGAAACTAGATGTGTAAAGCTCAAGTCCAAACGAATTGAAAGTGAAAGAAAAACAAAAAATGCTTGAAGATCTGAGACAGTGGCGGATGCACGGGGGGATTTTCGGGTCCGGACCTTCACATTACGCGTTCAATTCTAAATCGCGACAATAGGTCATATTAACACCAGACACACATGACCAACAAATCGACTTACATCATTTCCCTATTTTGTGATTACGCAATGAACAGACTTTTTTTTTAAATAAATAAATTGCTTAAAATAACGAAAAAGCTAAAACTATCGACTGTGCTCCGGAAAACGAATCCAAACATTTTATTCGGATTCGTTTTGAATCCGAATGTTTGGTGCTTCCGATTTCACCAAAACAAATTTTTCATGTGGTTTGAAACCGAATTGCTTTGTTGCAAGAAGAACTAAAACGAAATGCCAAAATAGGCTTAAAAAAGTACAAATTTTATACTCAAATAATTTTCTAAACATTCTTTGATATTCTTAGATTACATTATTGTTCTTTGAAAATTATTTTTTATAATTTTTTTCTGACTCAACCAAAAAATTAAAATGCGTTGTGCAAAACGAATTTTCGTTTGTTTGTGTATGTGTGCGTATCATATACAAACACATGGCCGATAAGTACGGCAGGGCTCCCGCTTTAAGGCCAATACGCAGCAATTTTATTCTGAAGAAAATTTGAGATGGAGCCCAATTCAAATTGATTATTTAGTAGCAAAGGAAGCCTGCCCTAAAGGTCTTAAATCATATTCAATAATTATTGTGTTCATATTTTGCTATTTTGGGTGTGTATTTTGGTCAAAATCTTAACAATCTGTTAAAAAACACAACCTCTTACTTTTCAGTGCTGACAGTGAGTGTCAAAATTGACTTCCACAAAAAGCAAATTAATCCGAGTTAGGGTTTTAGTTGTATTTTGCTCTGCTTTAATCTTTTACATTTTCGCTCAGTGTACTCGAGCGTTGTGCGCTCTTTGCGCAGTAGGCAACGCACCGTAAGCTCTGTGACGTCATCTAAGTGTGGCAAATGAGCTGCAATGAAATCGTTTCGTTTCAGTTTGGTTTGTGGTCATTAACATGGCGGCACACACATGCAACTGTTGCATTGTTGTAATTGTTGTAGTTGTTGCTAGTTGCTGTTATTGTTGTTGCTTTTGTTGTGTGTAAATTTGGCTCCAGCAGCATGAGTAGCAGCTAAAGCAATCGTTGCTCACCTTTCCCATGCTGCGTGCGGATACATATATTAATAATCAACATTTTAATAAAATTCAACAACAACAACAATAACAGCAGCAATTTGCCACAGCCCCAGACAGTTAACTGTTGTTGTTGCAGCTGCGGCTGCTGCCAAAGAGAGCACAAAGAGCGTAAGGGTGCGGCAGCGGAAGCAGCAGTGAACTTAGCTTTTTGTTATTTTGTCATTTCTACTACAAACTGGCATTTTAACTCTGTTGTTGCTCGTGAGCGGTCGAGGCGATCGTCAAGCGGTTGTTCTCTTACCATTAAAGCCGGCAATCAGTGGAAAAAACAACAACGACAACATTTCTACTAAAAACGATTAGTTGACTTGTCAACTTGGCACATATAACACACAACAATTACGAGTTACTGATAAGAACATTACAATTACATCATTATTGCCATGGCTACAGTAAGCTAGTTGTTATAGCCAAGTGTGCGTTTTTGATCAAAACCTAAACATCTTTTGTTTACAGCTTGTTCCTGCCGTATAGTTCCTGTGCATCCAACAAAACATGGCCTCCAATAATACCACAACAGATCTAGATATTCAAGTGAATGTTGAGGACTTGCCCATAACCTTTAAGGTAAGTTCAGTTAGTCACTCGTTGCAAACAGAGCGCGTAATTTCACCCGAAATTTATTGCGAAATTAACAAACCAAATAAAAAATTTAAATGCCAACTGTCTGTGACTTGACTAAGCAGAGCCACCAAAATCCAAACGTGCTACATCTAGACAGACCGTAAGTGACACGCATGAGTTCCGCTTGGCTGCGCCGCAGCGCCGCTTTGTTGTGGCACACATCCGGTCGTTGGTTGGATGCAAATTGAAAGCACAGGCCCTGGCAATGACAACGGCACTCAATGAACCAACGGTTTGGGGCCTTATAAGTTCTGACGTTACTCCGGAAGTTGCATGCATTGCTAACGCAACTCTCTTTGATTGCAGGTTAAATATATTGGCTCGGAGCTGGCACGCGGTCTCTGGGGCATTAAGTACACACGTCGACCTGTGGACATACTGGTTGGCGTTGCCAAGAATCTGCCGCCCAACAAAGTGCTGCCCACCTGCGAGCTAACAGTGTCCACAGCTGGCGTTAATCTAGAGATACTCTCGCCCAAGACGAGCAACAATCATTGGAGCTACGCCATAGATACTATCTCGTATGGCGTGCAAGATCTGGTCTTTACGCGTGTCTTTGCCATGATAATAGTTAAGGATGAGTCGGAACCGCATCCATTTGAGGTACATGCCTTTGTCTGCGACAGTCGCGCAATGGCACGCAAGCTAACCTTCGCCCTAGCAGCAGCCTTTCAGGATTACTCAAGAAGGGTTAAGGAGGCAGGTGAAGCTGATCAGGGCTCAGCAAGCACACACAAAGACACAATAACACCGACGCGGCAAAAGTTTGCCATAGATCTGCGCACACCCGAAGAGATACAAGCGGGCGAGGAGCAAGAAACAGAGGCGTAGCTGCCTCAGGAAGAGCGTTTTTTTTTTGTTGTAATTAATGTGATGGTTACTTATTTATGTCGTCCTGTAAATGTAAAAGTTCTCTCACCTGGTATATAGTATTTATGTACAATGTATATGTATGAGCCTCATACAGCTAACAATCCAAAGTCTAAGCCTGTACATATTTGTTGTGTGCACACTAAATAAAGCAAGTTATATTTTAGAACTCGGATCGAACTATCGTTGTGTGCTCTCTCAGACACTTAGTTACTCGTTGGCAGAGCGTGACTCTCTTAGTTTGGTCGCTTTTAGTTGGCCAACTCGATCGTTCAGAGACTGAATGCCGCTCGAAAAACTCAGAACACTCAAACCTCAGCACGATGGAGCTTGCTAACCTGCTCATCATAGGTATAATTTAAAGGTATTTTTCTTTTATTTTTGTCAATCAGTGGAACAACAATTCTAAGCTTAAAATGCAACTTTGCAAAATGGCCATTAAAACTAGAGTAGTCAAAAAAAAGTCAATTGTTAGGAGCATTAGATTAAAAGTTGCCTAGTTGCAAATGACTTAAAGTTTCTTTGTGGGCGGGTATTGCTTTTTGGATAGGTCACAGCTGGAGCAACTTCTGGGCTGCATCTAGCTGGCATCGGCACGGAAGAGAAAGCGACGCTTACGAGCATCCATTTTGATGGGCGTAATCTCAGCCTGCTGAGCATGCGTTGCAGAAGTCTCTTCGTTTGTGTCCAGCTTGCTTGCGGTTACTGGCACTGTTTGCACCTTGGTCATGGCAGGCTCTGCAGCTGTTACCCGCTTGTAAATTGGCACAATAATTTGCTCCTGTTCTGGTTTAATCTGCTCCTCCTGCGGCTGCTCGATTGGCCGCTGAGTGTCTGCTTCAGCGTTGGACTCCTGCACCTTGTTACTTTGTATCAATGTCACAGGCGCAGCAGCACCTGGCGTCAGCACCAGCTCCATGGGTCCCAGCTGTTCATTCTTTGGCGTTTGATCGAGACGCTCCTTGACCAGCTCCACTATATCATCTATACTGATGGGTGGCATAAACGCGTCCACTGCAGCATCGGTTTCAGCTACATTAATCTCAGCAGGCTTATCCTCTGGCTTACTAATAGACTGTGGTACTTCATCGGGTGCGGCAATAACTTGTACTGGTATCTGATACATCTCCGATGGCAGCTGGTTCATCATGACTATGTTGGTAATGGGTGAATCTTGCTTTAGTTGCTGTGGCTCCTCAGCCTCCAAAAGCTGCTCCTCAACGGAGGCTTCCTTTTCGGTAATCTCGGGCTCTGGCAGCTTCGCCTCTTCGATTGATACAGCCTCATCTGCATTTTGCGTTTCATTTTCCTGCTTAACAACGCTCTGCTGAGGTTCTATAGTCTCAGCCATGTCCATGACTGCCGCAGCCTGCTCCGTCTTAGACTTTATAAGCTCATTTTTTTTTAATGTATTCAAAAAGTCGGTTATAAGCTGTTCCGCCTCTGCAGCCATAGCTGGATCGACGGGCTTGAAGCCACCAATGGATTCCTTTTGAGCTTCGTTGCTGGCGCCAGCACTGCTGCTGTTATCCAATACTTCCTCTACTAAAGGACTGTGCAGTTCCATTTCAGGTGTGGCAGGCATGCTCTCAGGGGCATCAGCGGGCTTTGCTTCCTCCATGGCTTCCAGCGCCAACTCACCGGAACTGTTAGGATCGACAATGGCTGGTTCCACGGTTGCTTTTGTCTGTTCTGTCTTGTCCGTGATTGCAGTTTCAGCATCAGTTGGCTTTTGCTCTGCCTCTGCTGGCTCACTGTCTTTGGGCTTTTCTTCGAAAGTCTCAACTATGACTGCGGGAATTTCCTCATCAGCTTCAATGGGCGCAACTTGCTCCATATTCGTTGCAATTTCTATCTTTGTGGGTGCTGCTTCTTGCGCCATGGCTGGTTCCTCTGGCTGCTCTGGTTCCGCTATCACCGCAGCAGCTTCGGAGGCCTGAGCTATAGCATCTTCCACTGGTACTATAGCTGCAGCTGGCTCTGGCTCAGGTTTGATCGTCAGCTGATTAAACATGGTCTCCAGTTTGAGTGTTGGCTTGGGTTCCTTAAGCTCTACCTGCACAACTGCCTCGGTCACCGCCTCAGTCTCCTCTGCGGGTTTTGTTGTGCTGGCTGAACTGATCTTGTTGAACACGGCGGGTCTTTTGCGATTTGAGTTAAAAAGCTCGTTACGAGTCGGTGTTACAGCTACCTTAACCACCTGAGGCTTCTCTTTTGGGGCTGTGCTAGGGCGTGACGGAAAACGCGCAGGCTTAGCTGGTTTGGGCTCCAAGGTAGCTTCTGTGACCACTGGCTTAGGCTCTTCAACAACTTCGTTAGCCAATGGCGCTGCAGCTGTAGTTGGAGTTTTGCGTTGCGTTTGTGGCTTGTTGTAGCTCACCGCGGGCTTACGACGATTTGGCTTTGGCTTGGGTTTTTGCACCTTCACCGGCTTGGCTAGTTGCTCGGGTGCAGACGCGGCGGCTACTTCACTTTCCAAAGGTTTTTGAGCTGGTTGTTCCACGGCTGGCTGTGTCAACTCTTTGTCAACAGTAGGTTGCTTTATAGACTCCTCCTGCTCCTCAGTGGTCAGTCCAAAATTGCCGTTCAGTTCATAATATCTGAAGGAGTCTTCACATTCGATGGTCATATCCTCGCGACGCATGCAGGTGAATGATTCCTATGTACAGAGTAAGAAATAAATGCTATATGATGTTTGCACCATATGACTTACCTGACTGAAAATTGTCTCCTCAGGACAAATGAAGCTCCAACGGAAAGTTTGCTCCTTGCCATCGGCATAGGTAACTGGCAGGCAAACATGGAAGATTTGGCAGTCGTTCTCCACATCAGCATAATAGCCATAGCTTTTGTTGGCACAAGAGAAGTTGTCGGTAATGTCGGCACGTATAGATGTGGCATTACTGGGCAAAGTTAAAGTGCCCACCATAGGCGCTGTTTCCGCTGAGGGCTCCTCCGCGGTCTCTGCTGTCATTTCCTGCTCTTGCTGCTCTGCCGGCGTTGCATCCTGGCGTGCCACAATCGGCATATTCTTTCGCTGCATTGAACAAAGACATGAGTTGGGAATATCATTAGCGCATTTCAGCTAAGAGCGTGCGTGCTGCGCATGCTCAAACAAGTTCCAGCACGTGACTAAGGCTTACAGAGTAGATACTTTTAGTTGGCCAGCAATGAGCAACAAATTGGCTAAATACAAATTTCACTTGTGTTCTAATTTTGGACTATTTGCCGGCTTGAGACTTGTGTGACGACGTGCCTCAAGTTAAAATTATATGTTTTCCCAGTTCAGCAGTTGGTCAACTTGCATGCACTTCGCACCTGTAGCAGTGCGAAGGTCTTATATGGTGCGCGCTGTAATTGAAGTTACTTTCGAATGTTCGGGGCGAATATTATCACATAGGACAATTTTGGACTTATCGATTTGTTATTTATTATATTGAGCATTGCATTTTAATTAGCTTTAAAACAAACTTTCTTTTAGAGTACCAACTTGAGATTATTGCTGCTGAGTCAGCTGCCCAACTAGTTGGCAATTTCTGTCCACACGGGTCTGAGGACCCAACATAGTGCACATTCTTGCAGCTGTCTATAAATATGCTCTCTGCTCTACCCCCGCTGCTATACTTAGTCTTTAAAAGGCTAAACGTTCAGCATACTAAGTAAGCGTACTGGAAGTCAGACTGGGATTGGGCCTGGGACTAGGGACTGTATGTATGACTGATTTTGCGTTATGCTTATGCAAATGCCAGACACATTAAAATTTCATACTTTGTAGTATTCTAAATGCCCAGCAAGGCAAATATTTCATTAACAGTTTTTCAAGCCACTTTCGTGCATGTGTCCATTTCCGTTAAGTCGGCACAAACGGAAGTTTGTCACTTAGCCGAATGCGTTCCATGTATTGGTAGTACCTTAAACTATAAGCTACGCCAACGATTACGCACCTGAAAGGCAAGCGGTCCCGCACTGCAATGCAGTGCTAAGCAGAGCAAAACACAAACTGATTTCCACATTTTCCACAGAACTCAGCTTATTCTTATCACTTGGAATATATATCACTTGTTCTTGTAATTGACTTCACTCGCTTCACTTTTTTTTTTTTTGCTATTATTTATGCGTTAATCCGTGCTTTTATCGTATACACATTTGCATAGTAATCCTTTGTGAGTGTGTGTGTGTGTGCGTGATGTTTGAGTGTGTTAATCCAAGGCTTGCACTCGCACTGTCTGCTACGCTCTCTTAATAGACCTGCTCTGGCACCGTTGGCGGAAAAATACTAACTGCGACCGACGAGGCTCTGCGACGCCCAATTTATATATTCTTCACTTTGATTTATTAAGAATGCAAAAGCAGAGAAACCCAAGACACACACACACACACACACACAGCGACAATTACAGGTGCGTAGACAAACACAACACGAACAACAACGACAACAACAACAAAGAAAAAGGCAAAGCCAAAGTCAAAGAAATGTAGGCGACAACAACAATAACAATGGCAAATGCTCATTGTCGTCGCTTCTGCGCATACGTGCCAGCTTTGTATGTGTGTGGGTACATTTATGAATGTGTCTGTGTCCCTTTCTTGTCTATACAAAAGTTTGGGCGCGCATGCGCTTAAAGTGTGCCGCCGTTCACAATGCCGAGTGTGGAACGCATTTTGTGGATGCCAAGTGAAAGAGCATAGAGTCTCTTACTCTGGCAATTATGTAGAAAAAAAATGTTGCCAAATATTTTTATTGTTTCTTACACAGGATAATGGGATAATGTAGTCAGCAGAGAGATCTCTCTATGAATAAAGATCAGCCGACAGATCGTGCGCTACCAAAGCATCAGTGCCTTTTCAAGTGCCACAGGCTGTGCGAGTTATGCCAGTGAATGGAGATGAGTTTAATCCAGTTATGCACCAATGAATGGATCTTACTGATCTGAAAACACAGAAAGAAACGAGGAATACAGAATACAGAAAGTAGTCTTGTCAAATCTTTTGATTGTATCATACACAGGATAGTGGTATAGTGTATTTTGTAATTGGTAAGAGAAATGTAAAATAAAAAGCAAACATTGACTACACAAAACATCATTGCCCAGGGCTAAGGAATAATCCTGCACGGCGTAATGCACCAGAAGCTGTCTGGCTTTTTACCAAAAAAGCATTTTCTTTAAAAGACAAATTTTTAAAAGGAAGTCCACACATACGCAAAGTTGAGTTTTGCTATCAGTTTGTGACTATCGAGGGCAATAGCGGATCCACGGAGGGTCCGACGCCTCCCAAAAGTTGGAAAAATGGTTTGACAGTCTATTACGACCTCTGATACATGTACATACACTTCGAAGTGTAGAACCCCCTAAGACCAAATCCTGGGGCTGCATCATGTGACACCTGCAAAAACTGCTCTTTGAGACGAATAAAAAAATATTTGCATTTATCTTTTCTGTAAGAATGAGGCGAGGATATAACTAGATATTTTTTGATAACATATAATGTGATATGCTTCATTGACCAAGCACTGGGGGTTGCTGAATATCAATCAACAATGTCAACAATTAAAAACATTGCCATTTGAAAACATTTGTCCTTGACTTGCGACTTGTCGACAAAGAAATGTCTTAATCTCTGCCTGTCTGTGAATCCCGACACATGAGTTTATTACGCAACTAACCAAATGTCTACCAGATTATATATGTGATGTGGGAATCTGCCTTAGTAAGATGCCACTGAGCTTTCATCGCCGAAAAGAATCATGGACCTTTGTTGGAAAATCTGTCGAGTCTTTCAGTAAAGCCAACTGCATGGCTAGCAATTTGTAAGCCTCGCACACATTACTCTATTTAACTAGATAAAAAGTAACTCTGAAGGCTCTAACTTAAAAGAGTCTCATGACTCTACGCATTGGAAACCTTTTATACCCAATTATATCAAATTAGATGGACTTATATTGTCAGGCTCAATGATGGAGTTTGAATTCTTGATAAAGTCACATATTTATAGCAAATCACTTCCGTGTGGCATATGCTACAATAATGCAGGAATTTGAAAGCTCATCGTATGTCCAGCTGCTATCTGGTTCCGACTATCGTAAGAGGTCCAATACGAAGTCAATTAAGTTTCCGAACTACGAGAACTACTAATCGATTATCTCTTTTAACCACCTTTTAATTGATTACATTCTAAGATAGCCTTAAAGACGAACTGCGGCAAACCTCCAAATAAGTAACAAACAATACGATGATTGTTATACTTCCGATGCCTTGTGGTACTCTACTCACGATGTTGACTAGCGCCAGCGTAATAAAAACAATTTTTTTTTACTACATAATTAATAAGTTATCCAAATGAGTTTTTATTGCTTCTCGCTATTTCCGAAGCCATTGGCCCCAGTAGCTTTCGCTTTTTGTTGTACCCTCCTCTACGTGATGGGGACAGAACCATGACCAACCAAGGGGCGGCTTAGGCAGCAGAGAGCTAGGTATATGAGCTGGTTATAAGTTAAATTAGAAATTCATAATTGATGCGTAATGTTAACGAGTTGTAATGGTTACTGCGCGAAATGGTAGCAAAGCATTCTAAATTACTAATGCGCCTTAATAGGTATTGGGTTTGGTTTTTATTTTGGGTTTTGTTTGCTGTGTGTGAAAGTCACAAAATGATGATATTTCGTTTGTTGCATAATCCTTTACCATTTATAGTATGTACTTGGCAAGCCAATGAACCCTGACGAATTAACAGCTCCAATGGGAGATGCGATGGAAACTTAAGCCACACTTGGTACACATAAAAATGCAATCTCACGTTGCTCACGCGCTGTCTGCGCGCAAGATCTTTCGAATCTTTCGAGTGTAATCTGGCAACTGGCAACAAAGCCAGAATTAGTCAATTTCCAAGTAAATATAGAAAAACTTACAAAGATACTTAGTAGCAGTGTTCTATTGAATATTGGATAGCATAGAATTAGAAGAATTTGTGATAACTGTCTTTAAGGTCTTTAGTCTGAAGACATTAAAATGTCTGCATGGATTATGCGCACTTAGCAACAAAGTTACCTTAATGCATTTAAGCCACAATATTTAACAGACAAACGTGCAAAGATAAGACCGTTGACAACAATGCGACGTGTTAAGCAGAAATTCTACAAAAAGGGGCTTGGAAGGGGCCCAAGACTGGCATTGGGCCTGGGTTATGGCCAAGCTGCCTTAACTCTGTTGGTTGGCAAAAAACATGACTGGAATTATGAAAATCAAAATTATTAATAGAGGCTCAGACTCAGACTCAGTGACAGTGCGACAGAGACAAAAGCGCGTTGTGTTAAAGCGAGAGCGATATTAAAATAATATTATAATTATGCAGGCATTTAATTTTGGTAGAAATTTTTTTTTTTTTTTTTTTGCTCTGAAACTTGACTCTTTTTTTTTGTATAGCTTACATTTTATTTTATTTCGTTTCATTAAATTTATTTTCTACTGCATGAAAAACTCTTATATATAACTTTCTAAAAACAAAAAAAAAATGCAAATTCCCTACAATGGAAAATGCATATGTAAAAAGTAAAAATTTAATTGAAACTTAAAGTCCAATCGACACGTGGGCGTGTAATGCCCTGCTGCATATCATTCAGCCAGCTGCATGCACCGTGTCGTATACGTGATATACATAAGGCCACTTTCTAGGCCCAACGCAATTCAATTAATTAAATCTTATAGCTTATAGAGTAATAGGCACCAATCCAGATGTCAAAGTCTACTCTTGGCACTCCAAATGACAGGCGCACGTTCAAGACCATCGTTTATTAGACCAGAAGAAATTCGCTTAGAAATTTAGTGCACATAATTTGTACATTTTTTGACTGGGCTGGGAAGTAAAAAGTTGACATTTTTCAATCTTTCCAAAATAACTCTATTATATGGTCCGACAGGGTAAAAGTTATTGTAGAGCAATTGTAGTAGTCGTGGCAGTTCCCAAGAGATGTCGGAGTGGTGGCAAGAAGGGAACAAGGGAAATTTGTTAATGACTTTTAAGACATGGACCATATAAAAATTCGATTTGAGTTCGGCATGCTTATGCATGCACTATTTATCAATAACTATTTAACTTCAAATTGGCATATATAAAAATATTTCACTTTCCAAAATATTTTGCCAATTCAGTTTCAAACCACATAAAAAACTCGTTTTGTTGAAATTGGGAGCAGCAAACATACGGTTTCAAAACGAATCCTAATAAAATGTTCGGATTTGTTTTCCGGAGCACTGCCGATTATTGCTATGTTCCATGCTTTACAAAATAGAACCATCAAAGGTTTCCCAAAAAAGTTCAAACGATTCTTCCTGAAACCCTCGACATACAACAATTTTCGAAAAAAAAATGGGCTGGGTTGAGCATAATACAATCGGTATTGGAATTTTTGTACAGCCAATAAACTTGCACATGTACATAATATTAATATTAAAAAAATTTATTTTTTGTTTAATAAATGTGACCAAATATTTGTTTAATTCAGAGTGCTGCAGTTGTGACTACAACTGGTACTTCCTTTTACCTACCGTCCGTATAAGATTTTGACAAACTCTGCACGTTGCTTGACCACTTGCTATTTACCGTTATTTCACCGACATTTTGTAAATTTCTTATAGAACGCCAGTAGGGCACAAGAGTAAAAAGAGAGAGAGGATCAAGCAAGAGATTTGGCAAACTTATTTTGCTTAAAGAATTTCAATTGATTTTCGAGTCATTTCGCAACACATCGAGACCAGATTTTATCAGTTTGACATACGCCACGTCCTCCTCCCAGTGCTGGCCATCCCAATCCAACAGAATCAAGTTTAGAAAGTTCGCTGCGTGAACTAAACTGAACTAAACTATTTCTCTTATCATCAATTATGTGGCACACGTTTGAAGACGCCACAACGTGTAGCTCCCACGCAGGCGCACATTGACGTCAACGTTGGCAGCGACGTCGACAGCGCTGTCCACAGGCCACATAGGCAAGAGCATTGAATTTTTATGGCCAATTTCATTGATTGTAATTTTGCTAATGATAAGCCTTTCTTTGCACGAACAGACCCCAATATAAGTGAGAAAGACAGAGGGACCAACGCATGGATGGATCGACGAACCTGGGGACGGACGGACGCAGAGTTGAAGTGGGCGGACATACGATGGGCTCCACTTGATAAGGCGTGTTCGGGCATGTCAATTCGCTTTTCTTTACATTTCACATTTTTATTGCAATGCGTGCCTTAGCTTAAATGCTAATCAAGGTTTTCTTTCAATTAATGCACTGAAAGAAAAAATTTTGACCAAATAATGTGTTCAGAGCTTAGACATTTTCGTCTCTGAATATTCAAAGTAATTCTAGATTAAAGACAAACCAATAGGTATATTTTTTACGACAACACTTACCCTCAACATTTAAAATAAATTTTTGTGTGATAATGAAGTACTTACACCTTTGAAATATTATAAAATAAATGTTTTAACTTTCTCGGTAAAATTTCCTTATAACATATTTCGTATTTTTAACTCAAATTGTAGGCAATTATTTAAAATTCAGCCCGAAGGCCTTTTTTTGCTTTGGCTAAAAACCTTTTATAATTAAAAATTAATTTCTACCGTATAATTATAAAAAGAAAATATGAAAATAATTTAAAATTAAAAATACTATCTGAAAATTCTTTCCAAAGAAAAAAATTTTTCTGGCATATGTTATTTTCGAATTTAGCAAGCCATTTTCTTAAGAAAATTATTGGATTGTTTCAAAACCAAATGCGAAAGTAGCTAGCTCAGTCTCCGATTTGACTCTTCACAGTTTTAGAGAGTGCAATCAAAATTTCTAATTTTATCGGTTTAGTGTTAAAAAATATTTATTTTGCTTAAATCTGTCGTAAGCAGAAATTATTCGATAGTTAACTAAATATACTATCTTATATAGGGTGGGCCACTTGTTGGTTTTTTTGTTAATTACATTTATATTTATTTTTATATTGAGCAAATATATGTACCATATACAAGTTTAAAACTAATCATTTATATATTAAAAAAATGTAATACAGTCGATTCGGTGCCCGACAGTGTAATACCCTGTACCTTTTTCTCGAATTTTTCCAATTGGAAAATATTGTTTGTTGGTGCAAACGATATTTATACCTATAAGTTCCACAAATTTTAAACGATTTTGAAAAAATTTGAAATTTACGTCAAAGAATAACTTATTTTTAAAGTATGTATATGGGATAAGTTTCATGGAGATATGTTAAGGGGTGTGGGAGAAAACACGGTAAATCGATTGCGGGGGTTGGGGGGCCCGTATTGATAAAATTCGGATATGGATTTCTTCATTAGAGCCACATGAATCAGCTTAGCAAAATTGGTGATTCTAATCCATTTGTTACTATAATTACGTAGTACGTCAAATATTGACGCAGTTTATAGGCAAGGGGTGGTGAAATTTGTACATTTTAGACTATAACTTTTGTTGTAATTGTCCGATTTTGTTTATTTTTGATACACTGATGCATGTAACCACAACGTATCGCTCTGTTAAGTTTCAGATTCAAATATCAAACGGTGGTTCTTAAAACCGCGAAACTCTGCTACGGGGAAACGGGGAAAGATATGCACATAATTCAACAAACTTGATCTTCTGAGGAAATATGCGCATCAGCTGGTAAAGTTTCGTATCTCTAGCTCTTATAGTCTCCGAGATCTAGGTGTTCATACAGACGGACAGACGGACGGACGGACAGACGAACATGGCTCAATCGCTACCCGAGGTTATGATGAGCATTTTGGTATAAAGGACTTGGGGTCTGCCACGCCTCCTTCTATCCGTTACATACATTGCACAAATCTAGTATATGCTTTGTACCTATAGGTACAAACAGTTTGCGGCTACCGATGTTAGCACAACCTGGTTAGCCGATAAAACCGCTTTCAGCTCTCAATCGAAAAAAATATTTTTCAAGATAACTTTCTTACAGCTTTATTGCCTACTTTTGAAATTTGTTTATCTGCATGTGAAATTAGAAGGTATTCGTGACACTTACATCTAGCATTTTTTTGCCCTTCAAAAGTAAACCCCTGACTTCTAACATTGTAATGTGTGCAGGTGAAGGTATATCTTTGATCTAGATATCGTGACTACTCCAAGCTCTTATTAAAGGAATTGTAATTTATCTTAAAATGTTGCACCAAATTTTTAAAAAATTTCTAAATCCGTTGTTCCAAAATCTCATTTGACTTTGTTAATTTTTAATAGTCTTTAATTGCTATAAAATAAACAAATTTGTCTCAGTGTACAATTACTATGGTGACTGCATGAGAGTCCGAAGTCTGGGCATTTAAACAAGGTCAATATCAATATGTGGTAGCTACTCCAAACGTGTCAGAATGCGTGTGAAGTCTAGTCGAAACGCGACGCTGCAACCCTGCAGCGGGAGACTTCTTCTCTGAATGAATTGTATGGAAAACTGCAGCAGACGTCCGTCATCAAATCTATTTGCTTCAGCGTTCAGCCAATCTACAATTTATTAGCCATAAATTAGCATGTTGGCAATCTGAGTTTGTCAAACACAAATTTAATTGCTTATTATAATAATTTAGCTGGGCCACAAATACTGGGTGCTTACGGCTGCTACTTGGTATGCATAATGGGTCTTACGCATGCGCAAATTGCTGAGATATCCAAAAACAAAAGCTGGCGGATGGCACCTAAAGCAATTTAGCTTATTTGGTATTACGGAGCAGTTTTGTGCCAGAATAGTGCCAACATTAGAATAAAAGACACGGGGCGCATGGGTGAAATCTGAAATTCCCCAAAAAGAGTTGACCGCATTCTAGCGCAAAATAGTTGAGTCTCGGGCAAAGGAAGTACGCAGACACTTACGTTTATGAATCTTTAATTCGCAGCACAAAATTGCATAAATAACTTAAAACTAAATTTTGTTTATGTTTAACAAAATATTGTTTATTTTATTACAATAAATTATACTTAGTTCTAGGTTTCAGGCATTGTACTAAAAACAATTTCTACTAAGGCGGGGTTACAACTAAAATTGGTTTACTGGCATTTTGGCTAAAATTAATTTGGAGCTAGGATCTTAGGGATTATTTAATAATCAAATACAATACAAGTAAAATAAATAAGTTATATATTAAATAATTAAATTCAAATGCAATTTGGGTTTGAGCTCTACTGCCATTGATGCTGTTTGCGATAGGCCAGATATTGGGCATCCTGTGCTTGTTGCGGCCGCAGCTGATAGCTGTCCGTGGAGCTGGAGTCTGCCTCCTCAATAGATGGATCTGTCTGCAAGGAACGCTTCCAGTAGCTGCCCTGTTCGCCGCCCCAGTCCTCGCCGTGATCCTCGTAGTGGTGCTGATGGTGTGCATGTTCAACATAGACAACCTAGTTAGAAAATATATGCAAATATGCCTTGAAGTGAGAAACACCAGAGGAAGTACCAAAGAAGCCCAGAGTTAGAGAGCTGTGTGGGTGGGTTCTTGTAGCTATTTATAAGTATCTATGTGGGGTTTGTGTCTGTGTGGCGATCATAAGAGATCTTTTGGGGTTTCGAACCCATTTAGGCGCCTATACTTACACAGAGTGGAAGAGAGTTACATTTTGGAAAACTGTTAACGCTACTTTGACTGTTTGTTTTAGTTATTAAATGGGATGCTTTTTTTTATTTATTTTATGGTATACTGCTAAGCAAATGTTACATTTTTTATGTATTTTCCAAAACTTTCAGTAGCTGTCCAAATATTTTACCATATCTGAAACCAAAGAGGTCTGAATAGGTTAGCATACGGTAGACTGGGTAGTAGTTTGGGTACGCATTTGAGCTGAACCAAAGGAACAATTGAGAGCTGATAACTGGAGTAGTGGTGTAGGAAACACAATTGGAATATATATACATTCAATAGTAAAGGCTGCAGACGTGTAGAACACAAAGAGACAAAAGAAGAGCGAAAAAAGAGAGAGAGACAGTGTAGTAGGCAACACGCGGCTTAAGGAACAAGGCTTAAACCGCTAACAAACCTTGGCCAAAAACGTATGTGTGGGTTGAATTTTGGTATTGGTATAAAGTATTATGTATAAAAACAATTTCAAAACTGAAAGAGTGCAAAAAATCCATTAAGAACAAGTAACCTTGGTCTCGAACAGAACAAACCAAATAACACAAAGTGACTAACAAAAAAAAATCCCAAAAAAACAGCTCAACTTACCTTAGATGGAGCACCGCCTCGCTTGACATCTATCCAGAAACGTGCTATATTTATGAGCAGTCCTATAAGTGCAATGGCAAAGAATTTGATTTGTAGATGAGCGCCCAGAATCTTCAAGAGCAATTCGATTTTGGCTTTCAGAAATTGACCCAACAACATGAGCTTCATCAGAGCCTTCTTCTTCTTCTTCTTCTTGCCGCGCGTTACTAATTTCGAGAAAAAAGTAAACAATTAGTCAACAAGTCATAGAATATGTATTGATCTAACGCATGAACAAAACTCCACTAAATAAAAACTTAAACTGAATATATTCGCTTGGGAGGGTGGTGTTTGTTAGTATGAACTGCAGTGCGCGTCAAAGTGCATTAGAACATTGTAACACTTTAAAATGTAACGACAACGATAACGAAAACTTAAATTTAAGCTAAACCTTAGCGAATACCAACACCATGCACTGCTTAACACTGCGTTCGCGTGCAAAGCAAGCAGCAGTTTCATTCATGCGCAAGCACTGCTTGCACTGCTAACAACTCATGCAAACAAACATTACAGAGCAAAAGTAACAGAGCAAGCCATAGAGCGTTTACATTGCTTTGCTGAAAAAGCTCAAAGCTCGGAAAAAAGCTTAGGGGTCGCTCACGGATATGAATGTTAATTAACAGATGTTTCAGTGATTGTTAACAGGATCGAAGGAGGTTCGAAGGAGGTTCGAACAGAAATGCATGCGACAGCATGCGTCAAAACTGTTAACTTACATTGTTTTAACATAGCTCCCATAAGCATTAATAGCATAATAGAATGCTCACTCTAAAATTTTGCTTTCAAAGTTTTCGCTTCGATAGATACTGGACTCTAGCAGCCACAGTGTAAACGCCCTATAATTAACATTCGTAATCACAAGCTAAAACTATTTACTAAATAGGCACTAAATTGTGCTTTGGAAATGGTGCGATAAAGTCATTAAAAACCACACGCAGCAAACAACACACACCTCCGTTACTTCTACCATATTTTGTTGGATTCTTATGCTTGCGCTTTCCACCGCTGCTCAGCAAACCGTCTGAGCCACTGACCAACTCATCCAGCAGACCCAGGCCTAGATGATCCGTTTCCTCGTGCTCCACTACGACAGCGGCTTGTTGACCCTTCTTCTTGCGCTTGCCACGCTTCTGCTTCTTCTTGAATGGCTTGCCATGACCATGACCAGAACCATGACTGGCCACGGAGGAGACCGTCTCATGGCCCACGCCCACATCGTGATGCTCTGGTGCTGCCTGCACTACAACCAATGTGGCCGGTTGCTGACCTTTCTTCTTCTTCTTGCTCTTTTGTTTGCGCTTGCCACCTTTGCCAGGTTTCCTGACATCGCCCGCAACTGCCGCAGACTCCTCCTTGTCATCTGTAATTTCTATGAACTCTGCGCCACCCGAAGTATCCTCGCCTATGGCTGTGTTCTTCAAACCGTCAGCTGCTGCCTGGCTAACCAAATTGTTTTCACTTTCTGTCACATTGTCAGCCTCTTCCTCCTCCCCCTCCTGCTCCTGTTCTGCGCTATCTGAACCATCATCTTCATCCTCCGCCGTCTCGTTTTCATCCTCCTCCTCCGCCGTCGCTGCTGCATCCGCCTCATCCTCATAATCAGCGGCGTCTGCACTCAAGTCGTTTTCACTATCATCCGCCGCTTTCGGTGTCTGCAAATACTCGTATTCGCGCCCAAGGAAGCTGGTTTTTCATGTAGCAAAGCAGCAGTAGAGCGCGAAGTTGGGTGTGGGTTAAAAAAAACTTGATTTAGCCAAACTGTGAATTTAACTAGTAACCACTTACCCGTCCATAGTCTCAGCCAGATATTCCTTCATGTAATTCGTGCCGATTTCGATTTTCTTTAATAACGTTGACGGCTTTTCCTTAATGGGCAGTTCCGAGGTGCTATACCCACGCCGCTCTAAGGTCGCATTCAGCTGATTGTCCGCTTCGACTGTAAAAGTTTTAAATTGAATTTTTATTGTTTGTTTGGTACTCGTTTGTCAAAATGGCAAGTAGTTGAGTTGAAGATCCCTACTCTATGCCCACGCTTCACTGCTAGACACTTCCCATAGAGATTATATCATTTTACGGCCACTTGGCAACACCCCTCTTGACAGGCTTCTGAAGAGTATGTCACTTTCGGTGCTAAGATCAAATGGTGCTGCAACTTGGTATAAACTTTAAACTTTGAACTCTCTCTCCCTCTGGATTGTAACCATAAATGTGGTCAGCTGGTCATTGACAGCTGCTTTTGC
Organism: Chymomyza costata; assembly: GCA_018150985.1. Classification (NCBI taxonomy): domain Eukaryota; kingdom Metazoa; phylum Arthropoda; class Insecta; order Diptera; family Drosophilidae; genus Chymomyza; species Chymomyza costata. Next base: position 20,158,831 of record JAECWU010000001.1, read on the forward strand.
CAAAGCTTTGCATATCATAGAAGATTTATGACTTTGACTTACCCTTCAATTTCTGCCATTGCACATTGAGCTCTCCGTCCCAGACATCCAGAATACGCGCAGACTGCTGGCGTGCACAGCTCCAGGGCTCCGCTCGTATGGGACACAATGCCATATCCAAATAAGGTGAAACCTCTGCAAAGTGTAGAGAGTATAGAGAGTTACGTTAAATTACCAACGGATTGCGAGTGTTTTATTAAATAACCAGTCAAATACTTGCTACCAAATTGCTGCAATCTGTTTGACAAATAAGTTGACAACCAACCGACCGCCAACATTGATGTCTTGACTTAGCTGACTGGCTGACTTTCGTGGTTGCCCATAAAGCACCCGCCATCTGAAGCTCATATGCGCTGGGCACTGCCCAACCAATTTGGTCAATAAAGTGACAGCGTGTTGACCAAAAACCAAGTCAAATACCAAACCCGTTGATCAACGGAGCACAACTTGGCCAAAGGCGGAAAGGCGACGACAACTTTTGCGCTTCCAACAAGTAAAAACTGTAAATGTTTGAGTGAAAGTATGCGAAGATGCTTCCATGATGCAGTCATGGCTGACCATGTCCAGTGTTGTGCGGTGCTGTTAACTAGCTGCTCTGTTGGATTAGCTGTAAATAGCATGCGAGTGCATCATGCCCCCACACACTTCCAGCATTGTATGATATTTATTTGGCTTGCTCTAGACGGTAGCTACTGAATCAAATTACAAGCTGTACGTCTGGCAACCAGTTGGTGTTAGTTGATGTGTCTACATGTGTCCAAGTGGTGCCACTTGACAGCTTATGTTGGTACGTTATGTGCACTCATGATTCCATATAAATATTGACTGCTCGCGAGCATGGAGCACGCGTTGCCATCAATCAAGTGAAAATATTTAATCATTTTGATGAGCGCTTTGCTAATTAAGCTAATTGGTTGGCAACTCTTAATTAAATATATATTTTATTGCTCTTAACTGGATTACAATCGATTAACACTGTTTGTCTTCAGTGTATCAACTCCAGCAAACACTCTGATGGCATGATTGCCAATCAAAATTGTAACGACTTATCCAAATAACCTAGTCAATCGATTTCGATATGAAGCTTGTAAAAGTCACGAAGTTTCAAGACCTCACAATATTCTGATTTTTATTAAATATTTGTATAGAGGTAAGCATCATTTCAACTGCTATTTGTCGAAGACACTTAAGGTGGAAGCACAGTTTAATTGTAGTACGCCGCAAATATATTTCAACAAATGTTTTACCCAACAGCAATCTAAAAGTTGACGACTATCTTGAGACGGAATATTTTTTTGCTACAAATTCCATCATGTATAGGGGAAAAAATCTGCATCAATCGGGGTGGTAGCTGCCAACGGGATACTTGGACATGCATACCTAATTTAATGGATGATATCTTCTACATGCAATAAGTAGAGAATTATCGGCCGTGCTCCGAAACAAATCCGAACATTTTATTCGGATTCGTTTTTAAACCGAACTTCTCCAAAACGAATTTTTTATGTGGTTTGAAACCGCATGTTTTGTTGCAAGAGGAATTAACACGATTTGCCCAAATTTTAAACTGAAATAATTTTTAAAATATTCTTTGATATTCTTAGATTCTATTTATGCCAATTTCAAGTTAAATAGTTATTGATAAATATTTTTAAGTATTTTTTTCTGAATCAACCTAAAAAATACCAAGAACAACTCAAACCGAATTTTTATATGGTCCGTGTCTTGCATAAAAAAAAAATATGATTAGATGGCGACAGCAAAAAATTCGAAATTGGGAGCACGCAAAAACGAATCGGAATAAAATTTTTCGTTTTTCAGAGCACGGCGGTATAATTTTGTGATTTGTTGGCAAGTACAGTATTTGTAGAGATTGGGAGTTCAGTCTGGCAATACGAATATATTATTTAAGGGTAATAAACCTTAATCCGCACAGTTATGTTTAGAAAAATGTTGAAAAAGTACGACAATTACTGGCACATTTTTCATGCTCATATTTTGAATTCCCGAAGTACACAAAAGAACGTGATAAGCTTGAAAACATCAAAACATCATTTAAATTCTTCGTGAAAAGGGGTGAGTTCAGTACCCGTCAACAATCACCATTGGAACCACACATTTTCCTCGACGACCCTGTTCCGATGGCTCTGAATATTTTTTCACTGTGAATCACTAAAGTTATCCTGGATCCTTTGATGTACCCTTTATGACAATCAGCTTAAATCGTAAACACAATTGAAATCTTTATTGCGGCTTACACTCGTTATCTTGATTAGGACACTCCCAGCATTTGACTGAAGGTCAAACTGTCTATGGCGTGTTAGCTTCCAATTTTCTTCATTAGACCTAACACTTAGCTGCTAATGAGCTGTTGCTACACTCGAACTTCAAATGACAGAAAAACTTTCCAGCTTCTTCACACACTAGGAAAAACTCAGAGAGCGTATAAATTGAGCAATTATTTTCACTTTTCTATTAGAGGTATTGCTATTATTATTATCATTACTATTAGTATCGCCATTGCGTTTATCTGTCAGATGTACCTTTTTATCTATTAAGCTGTGTAACATGGAGTCTTCTGCTAGTTCCAACTTGTTGCCTGACATTCATTTAATTGGTAGCCACCAAATATAGGCAGCTGCAGCATCTTGCAACATCTTCCAAGTCGTGATAAGTGAAAATCCCAGCGACTTTGTGGAGGTTTTTTCTTGTATTTGTTTTCCTATGCATGCCACAAAAGACACCCGCTAATTTTATTTTCAATGAGACGACAACCACCACAACAACATGCAGCCAAGACTTGGAGCCGAGTACTTTGCCCCAAGGCACAGTAGCTTGCAACTGTCTCTCTGTCTTTATGGCGTTGGCTAATAGTGTCATTCTGTGCTCCATTCAATGCTGCTTATTGGCAATGCCAAGTGAAAGTATTGCAGAATCCGCCAGGTTGAGGTTCAACTCCCTGGTGCGCCGAGGATGCGCCACAAGTGGCATGTGAACATTTGTATTATGTTTGTCACCAATGTGCTGGCCCACGCTTAGGCCAACTCTAAACACGGCAATGCTAGGGAAAGCTACCATAACTGTCCATTTGGCATCCTGTAAATCTTTATCAAACATTGTCTTTGGGTGTCTTATAAATGTGCAACATTTTGCGCTGACTGAATATTTTCACTTTTAGTCGTCTTGCTTATACTTATGCTAATACTTATGCCACGATCGAGTTCAAGTACAACCAAGTCAACTCCCCGACTCCTGCAACTTGCCGATGCAACTGCAACAAGCCCACAATTTACAGTCGAAACAATGCTAGCTAAAGACTAATTTTTGATACCAAGACTTGAACTTTCACTGCACTTTTTTTTTTAAATTTATGCGTGGTTATAGTTTACTTAAAACATAAACTACAACGAGCCGGGATTGGGGTATGTGGCGACTCCTAAGCATACATGAGGCGAGGCGGTGGTCTGTGGTGGTTGGTCGGCTGCACTTGCTTTGCATAATGAATATTACTCGATGTCCAATGTCCAATGATGATGGGTGGCAAGCGTTACCGTTGAGTAACCATTTCGTTGAGGCACAAGTGGGGGGGGAACACATGCTGTCTAACTGTAAACGACCACTGCCAGCTGCTGGCCAAGTAGGCTAACTGGGCTAATTTGGTTAACTGCCAAGGTGCCGTAAATGCGCTTTAGACAGACAGTTTTTGGCCCAAAGCTCTGCAAAGTCATCTAGCTGATTTACATAAAGCAGCTTAGAAACTTTAATGGATTCTTTAGGCGATTCTGTCTGATTAAGTTGTAAAATTCAATAGATTGTTGTGGGTGGTTGAACATTTAGCTTAGGACAGTTATGGCGGATAAACGAAAGTGAACACAATTTGGTAGCTGAATGAAGATCGCATTGGACCACAATTCAGCTTTCAGCTCGTATTGTCAGGTCAACAACGAACTGACCCTCGCTTTTGTTAGTTCAAGGTATAAATATGTTTGGGTGCGAATCAACAATAACTCGAATTGAACAAAACTCACGACTACGTTTTTACTCTATAAGCACTGAAAAAATGTGTAAACTTACAGAATTTTCATGGAATACTTTATGCGATTAGGCCTGCGAATTGAAAGCTGTTACTTTTTTATATGAAATTTTGCGGTCAAATTTCCGTTCAAATTCCACAGCAATTTCTGAGTTTAAAAAAATTTAATTTCTTCATTTTCCCGATTGTCATTATTTAAAAAAAAAAATCTGACATTTCCAAAAAAATTGTTTTAGGATGCTGAAATTTTTCATACATACTTTTAAATGAGTTAATCTTATCTCTACTAATTTTGATCAGGCAGATCACTTTGCATAGAATACAGCTCAGAGAAAACATATAGTTATGGACTGCAGATCAGGAGCATGTGTAGATCGCAGAGCAGACAGTGTAGGCAAGAAGAGCAAGTAAGGAATACAGGCTAGGGCTGACCCAAGACGTAATTATGTTGAGCAGGTAAGAGATGCAATTAATAGGGAAAGTGCAAGAATACAGCGACGCCACGTTAATGAGGAATAGACATCTTCAAGTTTTTCTTTTGAATCCTTTCCCTTATAAACTAAATGATATGTATGCAGCTCCTTGGTTAGAAAAGGACTTCCAGGCAAAAGAGGAGAAGTAGCTCCATGTGACGGACAGCGACCTCTGAATATGATCTCAGATTGTCCACCATTTTGGCAATGATAGGGCATACATACGTTAGTACAGGGCAGAACAGACTATATGATCTGAATAGAATGAAGGGTTGGTATTGCTTACATAAGAGAAGCTAAGTTGGTAGATTTATGGACTGAAAAGTCTAAAAACCGGTTCGAAACACAGGTATGAAATTAAATAAAAACTTATTTTAATTAATATTGAATGAAAATAAATTCTTTAATTTTGAGAGCGGATAAGCAAAAGGAACTTCGTTCTTGACGGGAATCTGATGACCTCACCTTAAATTAGTTGATCCTTGGCCAATATATAAATATAACGTTGCTGCTCAAATGATTAAGCTTAGATCTCTTCTCTTCATTGCAACTAGCAACCGCAAATAAATGTACGCTCTATAAGAGTATAAACTTACGTCAACCTACTATTTTTTATGTTCTTTTAAAGCTTTTGAGTTTTAATAAATAAATTCCCAGTTATTTCTTTCTCATGAGATTTTTTGTGCCTACATCTTTTGAAACGGTTTTGTCAAAGTTAGTACAGTTCTCTTTAATTGAATAAACAAAGTCATCAAATAAAACGTTACTTTGATGATATAGAGACTTACTTGGAGACAATAGATCGCTTGTTTACCGTTAAAACATTTTGAAAATAAATATAAAAAAAACCATGTGAGAGTGAGGTGCTCTGCTCGCTGCTCAATAAACTTTCACTGGTTTCGATTGAAGTGCGACCCACTACTGCGATAGAATTTCAAAATAAAGACGCCGATGACAGCGTGGATACGAAAACAACAACAACAACGACTCAACCACGAACTTTATTTATGCACAACATGTTCACATATTTATCTATCAGATACGCAAATCGAAAAAACTACAACAACAAGCACATGCTACTCAAGAGCGAGCTGCTAAATTGCAAGCACTGCTCTTGCTTAGGCCTAAAAATGTAGCTGCCAAAGTGGTTGATGTTGTTGGTAGCCTAATCTGCTCCAGCTTCAGGCCCCCAAGTCAACAACGACTCAAATGGCAGCTGACAAACCAGGCTCAAACCAGTGTCATTGCAAGATTTGGATTTTGTTTTTACACTTTTTCTGGTTAAGTTGCCAAACTGGGCAAACAGCAACTACAAGAAATGCCAAAGTCAGTCAGTCGGCAATTAAAAAATGAAATTAGATTTTTATTCCATGAAAAAATGCTGCAACAATTTAGTCAGTCAAAGCAGCCATAGTCAAGTGGCATGCCACATTGTGTAGTTGCTCAGTATTCACACTGAAGATGCAACAATGTCGCAAATTGGCCATTTCAAGAAGTTGGTGCCTCTTTGTGGTGTAGCTTAAGACTTTGGCAGATTGCCAAATCAGTCCAAGTAGATCTACAAGCATGCGTCAATGTATGGAATTAAATGCGTTTAGTGCGTCACTTTGAAATGGGATCTCTTGCATTTCCAAGAGTTTTAGAAATTTTATAGAAATCTCTGCCAAATGCGAAATGTTGTGAAATGTTGCCTAGTAATTAAAACTTTATTACTTATTTGCCTAAAGAAAAAAACTACAGCTATAGCTTATTTTAATATTATCGAACGTTTTATTCGGATTCGTTTTGAAACATAACGTTTGCTGCTCCCAATTTCACCAAAACGAATTTTTTATGTGATTTGAAACCGAAACGAATTGGCAAAACAGGCTGAAAATTATACGCATTTTAAACTGAAATAATTTTTTAAATATTCTTTGATTCTATTTATGCCAGTTTCAAGTTATAATAAATAGATATTGTTAAATATTTTTAATTATTTTTTTTTTGACTCAATCCAAAAAATAGCAAAAAATAGTGTTGCATACAAAATATTCCCCTTATAATAGGAATAGCATAATTGTGGCTGTGCCAACAATGAGCAAGGAAAATATGAGTATATGGCGACAGATCAGATTTGGAAGCACGCAAAAACGAATCCGAATAAAATTTTAACTTTTGTTTTTTTTCGTTTTCCGTTTTCCATATTATATTTTAGCTCAAAGGCAAATCTCTTTTGACTACACTTGCCAACTATTTCCAGTTTTAGAATTTAGTAAAAAATATTTTTTTCAAATTAATATAATCTTAAATTAAAATCTCTTCAAAAAAAAGTTTATGATTTATTTTGTATATAAATACTCTACCAACTTCAATTTGCAAAAATTTAAACTACTACCATATTCCAACATAATTAAGCGTATTTATAGAATTAGTAAATTTCCTTGAAAGCATGTTAGATTACATTTTCTTATAAATATTGCATTCAATAACGAATACTTTTTACTTTCTTGAATATTTCATGCATTTTTCTATTTTCACAATTTTTTTGCAATAAGGTTATAAATGTTTGCACAGAATTAATCATTGATCTATTTAGATGAGACCTTGGCAAATTTAGTTTAAATGCAAGCTCCGTTTACTTTCAAACCATAAAATTTTGGAGCTTAAAAAATGTTTATTTTATTGCCATATTAACTTCAATCGTCTCGTAGTAGGACAAAAATCTAATAAACTTAATTTCTCCATTATGTGATTTGCGAGTTAGAAAGTAATGTATAGTTTTAGGCAAGATCATTACACAGACTTTGTTTTGATAGCCTATACTTTAAGTACATAAGGCTTGGTGGAAAAAAAAATTTTGTATAATACTTAAAAGGCAACTAGCAAGACCCCTCTATCTTTAAAAATGAATCAGCTTAGCCTTGTCTGTCTGTCCAATCGTCTGCCCGTATTGCCTGTTTCTAGAAGATCAAAGATCTAGAAACATGAAATTATGGAGCAATGTGCCACTTATGGTCAAGATCTTTAAGTTTTGCTTTTGGCCAATTTTTATAAAATTTTTGTTTGCCGCAGTTGATCACTAACAGGCCTATATAGAATAAGTTGCCTCGACAGATAGTTGGTTCTGGCTATAAAATGCTTACTTGACACCGTATCAATTCTTCCGTCGTATACCAATTTAAAGCTGACACTTTGCTTCAACTTTCTAGAACTCCTGATTTCTTCAGACCATTAGAAATTTTTGAGATATTACCATTTTTCGAAAAATTTTCGTCATTTTCAAAAATGGTGGGGTAAACCAGATCCGCCAATTTTTTTTGGCTGATTTAGCAGAGATATGATTTAAATTTATTATTATTATTATTATTAAATATTTGGTAGCTACATTATATTTCCTTAATATTTAAAAAGCCTTACATACTTTGAATAAAAGTTTACATTGCAAAAATTTTGATGGTATTTTTTATTCTATGTAGACATTCCATAGTTTTATTTTGCCTGTGCTATATACATCGGAATTTCTTTATAAAAGCGTTCACTATTAAGAAGTTCAACTGTATATAATTGTAGATGAATACCTGTAAACATGTGCTTGATGGTAATAACCCAATTATGAGCATTGTGGTCAGCTTGTTTTTTGGTGTCGGCTTACCACAACTTGGCGCTTCTTCACTAGACTCTGTCTAGAGGCGCCTTAGTCGCGCTTCGCTTGGCTGGGGCATGTTTTTTTTTTTTTTTTTGATGTAGACAACAGTAGCAGCAACAAACACAACAAAAACATTTTGGTAACTTTTTGTGACTCTATCAGAGTCAAGATATCTGCTTAATTAAGTTGCTGTGTTGTAGTTGGCTGATTGTTGTTATTGTTATGCTTTTAATGACTCGACACAGTGCGTAAAGTTCTGGTTTAGTTATAGTTTCAGTGTATACATACATAAGTAAATATGACCCATATTACATGCTCACCACACACGCACACACACACACTCTTAGACTAAATGATACTTATTTTTTTATATTATACATTATACTCAATTTTTTTTCTTTTCATTACTTGCTTTTGTTTTTTTAACATCTTTTACAAGTGCATTTGCCAACAAAACAAAAGTCTAAGAAGTATGGCCAAGTGTGCGGGAAGGTAGAGCGCAAACGAGTGAGTAAGTCACCTGCTATGAAGACCCAAATTATTCAGCCATATGGAATTCTTTTCGTTCTGCCTAGATCTAGTCATTTCTGCTGCATTGCCCATGCAAGTCATTAACAATTTGTGTCGCCAATTAAAAATTAGACGCAGATTTCTAGACAATTTCCTTCCAGACTACCGCATCACAATATAAGTAAATAACTCACATCGATTATGAACCGTTTTTGTGCGACATTAAGTTGGCCTGCTTACATAACTGTTAATGGTCACTTGTGCACTGCTTCATATTTCCACTGTCCGCACTGTCCACAATCTCACACTCATTCATTTAATGGCCAAAAATTTCACTTTAATAAAAACAGTTTTTAATGGAGCCAACAACCAAGTGGAGAGCTTCAGGAATTCGGCTACTTACCATTTAGTTGTCGTCCAACAGCAGCAGGTGCTGCAGCTGCAGCAGAGTGAGCCGCCACGAGCTTTGTGTCGTGTTGCTTCACTGCCACTGACCAAGTTGATCCATCAACTGTGGCAGGCAAACTCCAGCTATATGCCACAGGTGTTGTAAGCGAGCCTAGCAAGACCAACATGCTGGCCAGGCTTGCCATAGAACTTCGTCTCCAATCCATAGTCACAAACAACAATGTATCTGTATCTTGATATTTTCTGCTTAATGTCTTAATTTCACAGCCGCATCAACACACACACAAGCACGCACATACAGGCCCGTTAGATATATGAAGACAGTGTTTGATACGCGTATTTATTTATACAAACTTGAAGCAATACTTTGATCAGTAGGCAAAGCAGCAACGGTGCTTTGTTCCATTTCTACCAAAATCGATTGAGAATATATCTTCGAAAACGTATTGCGATTGTTTACGGCTTTTTAATTGTTCTCGAGTTGAACTCTACGGCCATTTGATTTGCATAAACAACTTTGACCCGTTGATAAAATTTCCCATACGGCGCGCACACAAAGCTAGCAGATCTAAACACGACCAAGTTCAAGGTAAGATTAAGCCATGACGCGCATACGTAAGAAGTTTTATACCATGGCGCTTGACTTGAGCTAAGAGAGCGCGCGCTCAATGTGAAAGCGCGCTTTGACGCTCGCTCTTTGCAAAGGCTGGCTGGCTACTCTTTGTCAAAGAGCGTCAGTTAATGTGGCTCTGTAGCGGCTCTCCTTGGTAACTTCGCTTGGACTTTGGCGACAATTAAGCTGTCTACTGTTTGCATATTGTCTGTCACATTAGCTAAAATCTGCCGAATTCCATGATGCGGAACTCTTGAGCTCCATTGAGAGAGAGCTTCTACAAGTTTCAACTACTCAGCCCTTAAAGAGCTCGATAATTGAATTAACACTTCGCTTACACAACATACACAATTGCATCATATCATCAAACACTTTTCCATATTCATACAAAATGAAAGTTTTCTAGTTTTCTGTTTTTCTATTTATGTTTGTACAATGAAATGTAGCCAGTCTCCGCCTGTTTAGTACCTACTCAATCATATACTAATATTATTTCTATAAATTTGTCACTCTGTGAGAACCGCTTTGGCTCGTTGATACCAAGTTTAAAAGGCATCATTAACACCTTGTCCAAACATTTGTAACATTTGTTTGATTTGTTTTCTGATGAGCTGACAAAATGAAAGTTGCAAATAATTGTAAAGCGTTTTTAAAGATTGTTAAATTTCGGGTGCGCCGACGTAAATATCAAAAATCCATATAGGTCTATCATTTCACTTGCCTTCCGATTACGAAACTCGGCGTGCCGCATAAAGTTAGCATGCTGGGCACGCACGGCACGAATGGGACACATGAGCGACCGTCTTACTAAACTGGACTTGGTAGTGCGTCATATGATACATAAATCAATTTCACTTGCAACCTTTGACTGTGATTGGACTTATATAGATACATACACTAAAAAAAAACTAAATCGTTTACGCTGAGAAGTTTAAAAGGTTTAAAGTCGAAAGATGAAAAAAAAAAAAAATGTTAACCTAATTATTTGTATTCAATTTCAATAAAAATGTATGGGGTTACATTCAACAATCAAAATTAAAGCAAATTAATTATTTGCAATATAAGAAATTCTTAATTTTAAGAATAAAATTTTGGCGGTAAGATGAAATGAGACGCTTCAAAAATAATACTTTTTATACTTTCTAACAATGGAAGAGGGTTTGGTCAACCCCCTGATTCTATGTAGGATTTCATAACAAAATATTCAAGAACTTTAAAGAATAGCATTCTCACGGAGCAAAAACCTAAAAAGCGGCGTTAATCTTCACAGATGAAATAAAGATGAAAATGGATTTTAATTGGCAAGAACTAACGTTACCAAAAATCCTTCAATCTAGATTATCCATATTAACCTAAGGGAACATAACTAACGAGTCCGTGGAACTTGCTATAATACATAAAGATGACAGAACCCTGTCGCTCTCCCCACTACAAGTCAGCCATTCGATTGTCTTAACATGAGAAGCAACTAAATGAAAAAATTCCAATACAACATGATTCTCCCGCAAAGCTCTGCATCATGATATTTTATTTTATATCAGATTGTATCTAACCTTGGACTCCACCACAACTTCCAAAGAACATTAGGCAACCAAGTACCATTTTAACCCCAACTTTAATAAAATTTTCTGATATTTTCAAGTGTATTCAATACAAGCGTAATTAAATGGAATATGAGGGTTGCTTACCAAAGAAGTCCCAACTTTCCAGCTGTCTAAGGGAAATGTGTACAGATTGACAGCTGATTGGTTGGCATCCTCTTATGTCCATGCTGATGTCCAATTATCATGTTGGGAAAACGAGTCACATCAATGGCGCAGTGGCCCAGTGTCTTTGCTTATAAGTATGTACGACGACGTCGACTTCTTTGCCTGGCAGCCGCAATTATCCACATTTTAAAAAGCAAGAAATGGCTGGCAATGCGGCTTCTTTAGTGGATACTGGATACTTGGACAGGCTGCATCATGATTTGTGGCCAATACAAGAAACGGCAATTGGCCATTGGCAAAAAGAAAAACCTTTGGCGTATTTCAATAATCTCACGGGCCAGCTGCTGCTGCTACGGCTGCATTAGAAAGCAGTGAAATTTGTATGATGCTACTGCGTTGGCCACACTTGTCATCGATAATTTTGGTGGCAGCAACTTGTAATATATAGCATAGATGCCACTTGGATGCAATCCAAACAATATAACTAATTAATGGAATTTGTTGTCAAGTCACATAAAATGGCCAGACTTGGCTGTTTTTTTTTTATTTTTAGGCTTTAAACAAAACTCGCCAACAACTAATGATGACCAAGTTCATGGCTACTCAAATTAACACCTGTCACTCTGCATCAGCACTCATGGACAAGTCCCCAGTAGAGGCATAAATCATCAATTCATCAATCCGTCAATCTACTCAATGCACTCATCTTTGCGCCTCATTTCATGCAACAGACAAATGTCGACTAAACCAAAAACTCGTTAATTGAGTTTTCTGTGTCAAGTTGCAAGTGTTTCATTTGATTTCTGCTACAGATTGCCCTGCCCATGCCTGGCAGTTGCATTGATTACTTTCCATTGGCGCATGCCTGCCACAAACAAGAAATCTAAATTGTTTTTAATTAGTGTTGGAAAGACTTGATAAAGTATGCTTTGCTATGGGTTTGTGCAATGTCTCATACATAAGCAATTTTTTTGCGAGCAAGTTATTTTACTGAATTGTTTAAATCTTCTACAGAAATAATACATTTTTTTATTAATTTGTTATATATTAATTCACGATAACGGCCGATAAACGCAAAAAACTAATAATATTTCGAGGGAAACTAAAAAACAATGGGATTTGCAAAACGATAGCTCACGAAATCTATTACTATTTGATCTTGGTGAACACTACACTGCCCAAAAAAGTAGCTAGTTTTAAGCCAACCAGTAGTTTTATCGGTTGTTCTGTTATTAAATAAATAACACTTTCTTGTTTAAGGCACTCTAAGACCTCAGTGAAGCTATGCATTGAAGGCATATTTGTTTACTATCCTATACCAATGGTGGCAAGGATTTACTAGATTTGTGCAGTTCCTGGAACATGAAGAAGGCGTGGCAGACCTTAATATTCGTCAGATGCATTTCCCTAATTCCCACGCTATGAAAGACACCCGAATCGATTCAGCAGGTTGTGCAATTTGGTTGCTTAAAAATAATTAAAACATTTTGATTTGTCGTTCAATCATATAAAACTTCAAACAACGATCCCCCACACGATGGGTCCTTAAACAGCTGAGTTGTACTTTATTTTATCAAAAATCAAACATAAGCTACCAAATTCGGTTTGTGAACTAACGTGAGACTTATAAACATAGAAACGTTGACATTTCCACAAAACATACATACCTTACCCATTTTTTCATTCCCTTCAATACGCCTACCTACAGGCTTGAACTTATTAATACGCAAATAATGACTATTTTTGGAAAGGGTGGCACTGTGTGTCCCTAAATATTTCATTCACATATTTCCTAATACATACTAACTATGCAAAACATTTGTAGATTCAACCACCATAAGCTCCTATGCATATCATGTAATATTGCTTATTTTTCCATACAAGACGACTTTGAATTAATGCAGCGTACTTGCCCTAGTAAAAATCAAAGGACTTAAGACACAAACTTGCTGTAAATGATTGCATAGTATATGAAAAACGCCTGCATACTTTTAGGCTGCTTACTTTTTGTCATCATTACAGTTTTAACAGCACTGCTTATACAGTTCAAACACTGCATGCACTGCTTTGTGCGCTTAAGCACTGCACTTAGCTCTTTACCTTAACTATTTACTTTCAAATTCGAACAGTTTTAATATCGCACACACAAATTAACACCTAACAACTCCTTTCAATTGAACCAGTTAATCTTTATTATACTAGCCAACCATCAATCATGGAAAAGTTTTTGATCTATATCTCTCAATCCAATTTATGCACTAGATGCTGAGTAGAGTGTTGTAGGTTTGTAAAGAAGTTTGTAACACAATAAGCAATATTTTTTTGTTTTTATTATATAAATAAAATTTTAGCAAATGAAATTCTTCTTATATGAGTCTTTCTTTCTTTCTATGTAATATGCAGAAGGAGACGTTAGAGACCCCCCACAGTTACCAAAAGTATGATATGAGTAACCAGAGAAGTCGATATACCCATGTCCGTCTATCCGTCTGTCTGTCCATCCGTATGAACGCCCAGTTCTCAGAGATGGTAAGAGCTAAGCGTAACCAAACTTACAGATAGATCCCTTATTATTCTATAGGAGACAAGTTCATTTTATTTTTTTGATATGGGGGTTATATTATATAGCTTACAAATGGTTTTTTCAGAGGACCTCAAAAAAAACGAAAAGTTGAAGATGGAGAATTTTGTTTGTTTGTTTATAAAGATACCAAACCAAATTTGGCAATCAGAAGTTTTTTAGAGTTCCTAGGCACGGTACTAAATTTGATAAAAATCGGTTGTTTATATCATATAGCCGCCATAGGACCGACCGGTCAAAAAACGTTTTTTGTGCAGAGCTCATTGTTTTTCGTTTTCTATAAAAAATACAATATCAAAACCACATTTGGCGTTTGGAAGTTGTTCCAAGTTCCCAAACACTGTACAAAATGTTTGTGATAGAGGTGGACTATATCATATAGCCCTCATGGGACCGATCGGTCCTATAGGGTATCTCAAAGTCGTCCGTACTTAAACGTACGCCATCTTTTTTTTATGTCTTTTTACAAAATTGTCTCTCTTTTTAAACGTCACTTTTTTTTAAAACATCCGTTTATAATCGAAAAAACTGAAGCAAACCTCTGTTGATATTTAAGACCCATACAAGTATTTTTTGAATGCTTTCTATATTTATTAAATATGTATATATATATTATAAATGTAAATGCCTTTATAATTGTTCTCACTTTGCCTCTCGTAATCTTAAAAAAGTTGTTACTTATTTCCCAAATTTTGCAATGTGGAAAATGTCGCAAATAGCGTATTGTGCAACACTTTTTCAACAACTCAACGCGTAAAATGTATAACAGGCTCTGGGTTAAGGAAAATTTTAGTTGACAGTTAAGACACAGCCCCCTACCTTTTGTTGCTCTAGAAATCCTCAACTCTTAAACTCCTCAGCTCAACAGCATACGTAAATACTCTAAACAGATTTGACTCGATATCAATACCATAGGATAATCTTTAACTTTCCGTTTGCAGCATTACTTGTAGAGTGTACAAACTTCGGCAGCGCTAAATAAAATTTTCACTTTACTTCATATCTTTCACTTTGTACAAATATTTGCATGAAATCGAAAACACAAATTAGAGCGTACGTTCCAAAAGTAATCTGCGCCCGCAGAGACAGCTACGATAATGGACTCATTGTCCCGCACAAAAGCGGAATCTGCTTGGCGCAATTGTTGAAGCTGCTGACGCAGCTGAGGGCCCCAATTGGATATGGTTTGCAATTGTCTGAACGGTTTCCAGCGCTACTGTAGAGATACAATAACCAAATGTACATATAATGTCATGAGTCGAGGTTTCCGCCGGTATGTTGTGGCCTTTGTTGGCGATAATGTCGATGATTAGACAGCAAAACGTGCAGTAACACGCCCAGCGCCAAGCCGAAGACTCCATAGTTTGCGGTGGCACATGTCAGATGACCAATTAATCACAGACATGGGTTAGATACTTTCTTTGCGAAGACATCAATCAGCTAGAGTGGGAGTCACTGATTGTTTCATTGACAGCCAAGTGGCTACCAAAAGCGTTTATAAATATAGTTAAGGCTTTAATTTCGTTGGATTGTCACATAAATATTATATATGTAGTTATAATTAATTTAAAATAAATAATTTACTTTAACTAGTTTTAAATTTAAGTAAAGCTGCGAATTAGTAAATCCGCTGACTAAGATTTGCTAGATGCTATTTGAAGCCGATTCCCGGCTCACTCAGCGTATGAGTCGCCGCGGATACTTGGTGGGCAGCAGCGCCATGGGATCGGTTATGTTGGGCACATCGCTCTGGTTGGCATCTGCAAGCTGCGTGCCAGTGGGCGCATAGCCAGCAAAGGGATCCGAGCGACTTGCCCAGCCCTGTGACTCATAGTTATAGGCGCCCTGCTGACCGCCCAGCTGCGCATTGGCATTGCCATGTATATGCAAATGTATTTCCTTGCTGGGTGGATGTAGTTGGCCGGGACCCGAAACAGCTGGTCCTGAGACCCAAGACTCCTTGGCATGTGGATTCCAACCGGGATAGTTAAAGCTAGGTGCCGCATGTTCAAACTGCCCAAACAGACTGGATTTAAGCGTCAAAAATTTGCCCAAAATGGCTATGGCATTCATCAGCACAAGCACCTTGAGCAGGAACAAAGACTTCATGCCAATGGCCACCAGGAAAGCTACCATGGCCGAGAGCACACCAAACTTAAAGATGATGGGTATGAGCGCCATTTGTAGACGACGTATCTTGCCGAAAGTGCGTCCCTCTGTAAGCAATAAGAGGATTATATGCAATTAGAAATCTTCGTCAGAGTTTATAACTTCAGTCTTTAATTGGCTCAATGATATTGCAGTTGGTTTAATTGGCCACAAACCACAAAACTGAATTGATGCCGCCATTAAATTAAGTCTAACGCTGACTTGCTTTGTATTTTTTTTATTTCCATTTCTATTATTATTATTTTGTTTATCTGATTATTGCCATAATTCCATCAATAAACAGAGCTGAACGCTGCTTAACTGCCCGCAAGTGCATAAAACTTCAAAATACGTTCGTAAAAATATTTTCTCATCATTTTGGTTTAAAATATTATTTTTTTTTGATTACTTGATTTTTGTTGATTAATTTGCTGACTTGGTGGAGGAGGAGGCTGGAAGGCCAAACGGCCTAGAAAAATATGCGGAAAGTGAAATTACGGCAAGGTGTTGACGCAGCACATTGTAATAAAAACTTCAACTCCAACAAAAACTGCTTTGTAAAGATCTTCAAGTCTCCAAACGCTGAATGCTGGTCATGTCGCGGTATTTGCTTTGTTTTTTATTAACACCTCTTGGCGTTTTGTTTTCTACACCTTGTTATTGCTTCTTCTGTTGTTTCATGGATCTTCATACCCTACAACGTATACTTAATGGGTATATTAAGTTTGTGGAAGAAAACTATTCATGCCTAGACCAAGACGCTACCAAGCCTAATTGGTAAATAAATGAGTATAGTATTTCGGTAAAAGAGTTTTAAGTTTAGAAGAAAGACTTTTCAAGTCCTTTTCAGGTAAGTTTAGGTTAATCGCACTACTGGTACATGCAGAGATCGAACAGAGTCCGTAAGGTCCATTGAGCTGCTTAATTAAACTGTGAGAAGTAATGAATTGGGAAAGTGTGGTGAGGAAGGATAGCTCGGTAGATTAGGTGGCATAACTCATGTACGCAACTAATAATTCACAATCTCTCTCTTTGCTGAACCATTTGGAAGACTCTATAAAAAGTGTGAGATCCACTATGGTCAAATTTGACAAACAGCCCAGACATTGGGTGCACTTCCTAAGAAGTGTAGGACAGTCGCATAACAGGTTTTGCATACTTTCTATCTCCTCCTCATAACCGTAGTTAAGACAGAAATCGTAATGGGGCACATGCGTCCCCTGAGCTATTAGGCATAGGGTGTCGTACCTCGTTACAACCACTGTTATCAACCATGTCTTGTACTTGTGAAATCAGAGAAATTCAGATGTTTGCTTGGGATTATGCCTTGGCCAGATGGCTTGGGTGCCAGCCGGACGCAGTGTCCCATTCTTGTTCTGCCATCTCTTTAATATCAGTTGTGACGTCTTGAAGAGGTCTTTTCATATACGCAATCGTCTTCTTAGACTTGTCCAGCCCATGGTTACAAGGTACAACAGAGCGCCCAAATACCCAGCAGAGTTTGATTTAGTGATAATGGATACAATTTAGCGCCTTCTTCTGTTTTCGAGCCAAGATAGAAGCTGCTCGCTTCAACTCTTCCTTGGGTAAGCGGGTAGCTTTGAATTGGTGAATGGATAGTAAAATTCCCTCAACTGGTATCTAGTATTTTTTTGTCAGCAGTATATGTTAGCTTTGTAATTATTATGATATCTCCTGAGATAAAAAGGAGTTTGTCTGATTTTAAAGCTTTTTGGCAACTGGAAGCAGCATTCAACTTGTCCATACGAACTTCACTTCAAGCTTCTAAGAAGATACCCGATTTGAGGGTATACACTTAGTCTCCGCCAACTTTTACAAAGGGGTAACGTTTCTATGATATCTTCCAAAGAGTTTTGGCTCGAAAGATATTAAGCTCGCTTCAAAGTACTTTGTTGTCCTACACTGTTGTTGTACAGTGTCTGCTATAGCCGCTGTCAGCAGACTCTGCTCGTCCCACTTGTTTTATGCACATCCCCCAGCATCGTGTTGCATTGAAAACGAAAGTGAGTCAAAACATGGGAAATTCAATAATTATTAGCGCCAACTAGTTTACTGCTGCCCAAACAGGCTGCCATCAATGCCCCAATGTGGGGCACGAGCAGTCATTCTACTCACCCACGGCTGTTGTTGGCTTGTCCTCGTCGTCATCATCATTGCCGCCAAACAGGCTTTCGCTTAGATCGCTGCGCAGCCAGCTCCAGAGTGAGCGTACCATGCCCCAAACGCTGAGATCTGTGGCAGCTGCGGGACGCACCGCGTTCTTGTCATCATTGTTTGAAGGCGCCGCAGTCGCTGTTTCTTTTTCAGTTTCGTCTTTGTTCGTATCTTTGTCCGCCTTTTCGGCAGACTCTTCGTCATCTTCGTCGTAATCATCATCATCTTCATCGTCGGCTGCCTGTTCGATTGGCTCGACTGCCTCGGGTGCCTCGGCTGCTTTATCTTCAGCGTTATTCTGTGTGGGTTTTTCGACTTTTTTGCTCAGCTTGGCGCTAAAAGCGCCGCTCAAGCAAAATAGCGCCAAAGCCACGAAGAGCAGGCAGCGCGTCGCACTTGAACTTTTGATGAGAAACTGAAAGTACAGCCAAATAGCATAACATTTATAGAAACATCATTAGTGTGTGTATGTGTTTGAGATAATGTATCTATGTGTCTAGATGTCAATACCAAAAAAATGAGACGATAACAAACATATTGCGTAAACGTGGGCAAAACAAAAGACTTGGGTAACAAACTGGTGCTGCTGTGCGTGCTCACTGTGTGAAACCTTTTAGAATGCCTGCCCAGCAATCCTCTACAGGCGGTCTCAGTAATTTCACAAAAATCCACAGCAACATTTTACAAGTCTTTTTATTATAAGTCTCATAAGCAAAGCTTTACGTTTTAAAGCATATTTCATTTAACTTTTTTTTTTTTTGCCCTTTGTTTTTATGGCTTATAAAATTTCTTCATCATTCACGTTTTATATGCTATGTTTGCCCTGCGGACTCGCAGCTTGTCTAAGCTACACACTGTCTGTCTGGCTTGGGACAGGCGGCTTTGGCGACAACTTCCGCAAGTCTTGCTATCTCTGGCTCGCTAATCATATGCAAATAGA
Organism: Chymomyza costata; assembly: GCA_018150985.1. Classification (NCBI taxonomy): domain Eukaryota; kingdom Metazoa; phylum Arthropoda; class Insecta; order Diptera; family Drosophilidae; genus Chymomyza; species Chymomyza costata. Next base: position 20,178,088 of record JAECWU010000001.1, read on the forward strand.
CTTGCTCTGGTATTATGCAAATAATTGCACAATATTTGCACAGCTACAGATACATTTTGTATTGTATAATTCACCACTTCGCCCATTTTAAAACACGAGTGAAATTTACATAACTCTCAACTGCCACTTTAATTTTTCCCAAGAATGCGCACAAAACTGAAAGTCATGTTTAGCACGCTTTCCATTTTTCTTCAACTCATAAACAAATCAAATTCTAAGCAAAATAGATTTTAATTGTTAGCTGCTGACCCGAATTCAACTTAAGATACAACAAAATTTCACTAGGGCTCGGCAATTGCTAGCTGGCCCAGCGCCCACAGCAACTTTGACCAACTTGGCCAAGTGACAAACAAAAATGTATAAACAACAAAAACAAAAACATGCCACAAATTATGTCGTGCTAACGGTCGACTTCATTTTAAAAACTCTCCAATGCCAAAATGTTACCAATAAGCTTACAAATTTTAATTAACACACTCTTGACCCAATAAAGAGGCGCAAAAAGAAAAGGTCGAGTTCAAGCATCTGCATGCAAAACGGCAGCTTGACATTATTTGGCATCGCTTTAAATTAACTAATTTAAATGAGTAGATTTAGTATTCTTAAATTCTTGAAAAAATTTCATTACACTTTTTATGGCAATTCTTCTATTGTATTTGAGCTACAAAGTGAAGCTTTTGTCAATTGAACTGTGTCAACAAAGAAGAACAGTCCAAATTCTAGCTGGTATTTGAAGATGATGTTTATCTGTGTCAATTGATAACTAACATATTGTAATTTCTATAGATTTAAACATCTTTCTTTTCTAATTGCAATGTACCTATCAGATGACAATGAAATTTCAGCATTGATTGGCGTATAATAATCTCATTTGTTAGCAGTCTAATTTATTACAGTCGTTGTGAAAGGTGCAAATTTTATATTTTTACCGATGTCTTACTTCCATTGTACTGTCTGGTAGGTTTTTTGTCCGTAAGTTTTCATAGTTAGACAGTCTATCTAAGTGTCTTTAAGATGCTTTGCTCATTTTCTCTGATATAAGATCGATTAAAATGCTTCTGAATGTCTAGTGGGCTTGTATACCAAAGTGCACCTGCAACACCTCGGCATCCCTTTTGTGGGTGATATTTTAAATAAATTAAGCGTATCGCTTACGATGTCGAACATTTTTGCTACCTAGGATCTATCATCACGACCTCTGGCGGCTGGGCCGAAGACATCGAAAATAGGATCAAGAAATCGCACGAACTTTTGGGCAACTCAGAAACATCTGGAACTCCTCATCTCTATCACGCGGCACCAAAACATGAATCTTTAACTCTAACGTCGTATCTGTCTTACTATACGGGTGCGAAACCTGGAATGCAGCTTCGCGATCTATGCAGCGAATTCAAGCCTTTGTGAACCGCTGCCTTAGACGCATACTAAAAATACGATGGCCTAAAATCATATCAAATGAGAGGCTGTGGGCATTAACAAAACAAAGCCCCATTAAGATAAATATAACGAAGAGAAAATGGAACTGGATAGGTCATACGCTAAGAAAAGCCCCGCAAGACATCACAAGGCAAACCATCGAATGGAACCCTCAAGGATCACGCAGAAGGGGGCGTCCAGCGCACACATGGAGAAGACAGTTGGAGAAAGAAATTGAAGCGAGTGAAACAAACTGGAATGAAATTAAAAGGTTGTCATCGGATAGAAGCAGAAGAAGAATTTTGTTGCAGCCCTATGCTTCACTATGAAGTAAAAGGAATAAATATATATTACGATCTCACCTCAATTCTCTTGCCTGTGCCCTGGTCAGTCATAGACCAAGAAGTCGCCTGAAACGCCTCCACCCATGTGGCCTCAGAAGTCGTCATTTAATTTTAATCGCTTAAGTAACTCATTGATCTTATTCTTATTTTATAAGGAAATTTTCAAAGACATATGAATCTCGCTATCCTGTACTCTATCTGTAAAGTTTCTACTCTACTTTTTAAAGCCATGTGGTGATTTTTGATATTTCAAAATGGCGGCGCTACAATTCAATCACTATTTTTAAACTAATTCCCAGAAACACATTATTGCAACCCCTTTTATATGCTAATCAGATACTTTTGAGGAAGCTGATTATAAGTATCTCATAAGTTTTTCAAAATTTCAAAATGTCAAATCCCAGTTGGTCGCCAAAAATAGAAAAATCTATTTTGTATAATATTACAATATAACACAAGTTTGGTATGCAAATATGGGTTTTTGGGGTCGCTGATCGCGAATCTAGGGCTAGAATTTCGAAGTGAAATTGTGGATAACGCTAAATTCTTTATTGATTTTGATGACCCAAGCTTTAAGTTGCAAATAGAAAAAAAAATTTTATCATTTCCAAGCCACCAGAAATTCTTACAACAGCAAGATCTAAAGGTAAATCTTCACAAAACATATATTTTTATTTCTGCAATTGTTTCTTTTTTAACTTAAAAAGACCAAGGCCATTATTCGCTTAGATCGGATTCTTGTCATAAACCCAAGCCACACAAGTAGTTTTCGAAATTTGGTCTTTACCCATCAAATCGATAAAATTACCTGATTAACACTAATCCATATGACAATCTTTTTTGTTAAGTGTACATTTATGTTAGCTTCAACTGTAAATTGATGGCCTTGATTAAAATTCACAACATTATATTAATTAAATTAAGGTTTTTCTTTCGATGACCAAATGCTCTCCAGTAAGCCCAAAATGAAAGTCGTCTCTCAAGATGATGCAACTGTCAAGAAACTTTTATTTATTTTATTTGGCTTTATGTGAAAACGATCGTCAAACAATATAAATGGATCTATTAAGCCGATATATATCAATTAATGCTCTGCCGATTGAATTAAAATTTTCTACGAAACTTTGACCGTGTCAATTTGCCTAGTCATTAAAATAATGTCAGTGAATGCCTCAATGAGTGAATGCCATTTGTATTCATTTACCTTTCATACAAAATGCAGGCCTTAAGTTAGATGCAATCAGAGTCTTCTGACTTGCGGCCAAAATAAAATATATATTTGTTTTATTTTAGTAGACTTGACACACGATCAGTTTCTGATTGTATTTCGTAATATCACGCTACCAAAAATTTAAGCTTACCAATCTGCTGGACCGCAAATTAAAGCAAAAAACCGGCTTATTCACTTTCATGACAGCTTGAAGGAATCAGAGCCAGAAACTCTCTTCTCTTGGGCAGTGAAATTTTGGTGATCATTTTAATTTGTATTTAAATTATTTTTGTAAATAATAGCAGTTTTGAAGGTGAGTCCGGAATTTCGCTGAAAACATCTTTTGTTAAAAATTGTGTTAACTTGTTTACTTGTTTAACAATATTTATGCCAAGTCAACTAAATTATGTCGCTTGCTGTATGCTTTCTTTAAGGTTGGGCTATTTGTTTGAAAAGACTCATTTTAGCCGATATTTGTTTTAGTGTAACGACTGAATATTCATGAAAATGTTTTTCAAAAACTGCTGAATAACACATTAAAATACATTTATGATGTTTGATAGATAAATGTGACAGACGAAGCACCTTTCGTGTCATATTATTACTAATAAAAAAATATGGTCTCTAATGATAAGATACAACACCTTTCCAGACAAATCTGCAAAGCAGCAAAACTAGCGTAGAGACGGAGTTTTTAAAGTACTCAAATTCTGTTTTTGGCGTTTGACAAATCACAAAAAAAATGTGATTTTAGCATTTCTTTAAAAGTACCAAAAACTTCTACAGATGGATGAAAAATTGTAATCTCGCGCTTATTGCGAATTTTTAATAAACTTGCATTAAGTGGAACTAAGCAAAAAAAAAAAGTTCAGATAAAAAAGTTTAAGAATAATTAGAGAGAGTATCAATCAAAAGCGAATCCAGAATTTGGTCATAAGGTGAGTTTTTCACTTCAAAGTGTAGATATATCAGAAAACGCAAAAAACTGTCAACCCGTTTTTCCAACTTTAAGGTGGGGGTCCGGAACCGAAAACACCCCCTGGATCCGAAACTAGTACTAATAGCTTAGCATATAGAGCCTTCCATTTTTCCCTCCCAAAAATTCCCTTTTCAAAAATTGCATTATGAATGTGAAAAAAACTCGTCATGGAACCTTGAGATTCTTGTCGCAGAAGCCTGTCCTGCTGGATGATTTTTGACTTCGCATTTAATAAAATAATGTTCTTTAATAAAAACAATAAATTGACCGTGCTCGGGAAAACGAAAAAAACAAAACGAAGAATTTTATTCGGATTCGTTTTTGCGTGCTTCCAAATCCGAACTCATATAAAAACTCGGTTTGACTTGGGAATGCTATTTTTTGGGCTGAAAATAATTTGGGAAAATAATTTAAAATATTTATCAATAAATATTTAATTTGAAATTGGCATAAAAAGAATCCAAGAATATTTAAAAAAAAATTATTTTAGTATAAAATTTTTACTTTTTTAACCTATTTTGAGAATACGTTTTAATTTCTCTTGCAACAAAACATTCGGTTTCAAACCACATATAAAGTTCGTTTTAGTGAAATTGGGAGCACCAAACATGCGATTATAAAACGAATTCGAGCACGACCGAAAACGTAAAGATTGCCGGTTGCAGCAAATTATTCAAAGGCTCTGTAGGTTTTCAATGAAAATTTCTCAAAAGAAGTACAGTTTACTTCGATATAAGCTCTAAGTGGCGTAAATGCCCACTTGTTGCACTTGGAACAGCAATCTTTAAAATCTTCACCTCATCATTCCAAACATCAATATCATCTGTCTTGAATCGAAATGTTTCTCAGGAATTGTCAGTCCCTACTTTACAACTTGCTGCCATTGTGGGTTTTAATAGTAGAAATTTCATGTAGGTGTTGAATTGCTTTAGCATACTCTATTAACCACGAATTCGTTTTGGATTACAAGCCTATTAGATGATACACAGCTTTCCCATTGTATAATGATCATAAAAAAAAAAACCGCTAAATATATTTAATAAAATGTCATAAAGTGCGAACATGTTTGAGAGCGGAGCAATTAAAGCACGTGGTGAGCTATAAAAAAACAAACGACAGTTTTTTTTTATAACTCATAATTCATTTTGTTTTTTAAATTTTTTTTAAACCGAGCAATTATCTAATGCCAATAAATTCAGAGACCTACCCGCATTTGGAGATGTAAGTCACAGTTCATGACTCTGCATGAGTCCAAAGTGACTCAGAGTCAAAATCAGAGACATACGAAAAAAAGTAAATGACCAGTAAATAGAAATTTAAGCTATTACAGCAGGCGGCTAATAACAGAGCACTAAGCACACGGCTTAAATTGAATGTTAGAGCCAGGTTTTTTTTTTGTGTTTCGATTTTGGCCACACGCCTCAATAGAAAGTTGGCATAACGACAAAAGCCAGAAATTGTAAACAAAACATGCTACGAGTAAGCCAATAGAATAAATGCTTAATGCTTTTAGTTGTATCTCAAAGATACACTATACAAAAGCAATCAGACAATATGGTACTTAGTCATTGTGTTGACGCTTTCGTCACGTGCTGCAGCTTCTCCTTTAAGCCACAAATCACAGAAACGAGGTAAAGCGGCCAACAAGTGCGTGAGTGGCTTGCCAATGAGTAGCTGAGGCAATTGCAGCTCTTGGATACTTACCAACATGTTTAAAATCTGATTTATATATTTTCACTTTTTAACCAATCTATCAAACGCACAAACGAATATCCTTAATTATAACAACTCATTGAACTCTTGCCGTATGGAATTGTTTTTTGTTAACAACGAAAACGAGCCCGACTTTCACGCAACAAAACTTAAAGCTCTTTGCTTTCTGACCAAATTGCAACTGCTGTGTAGCAGCTGAAACTATCTGGTTAAGGAGCAACTGCAGCTGCTGCTGAAGATCACTTGAATTTATAACGTTTCGAATTTGCTGACGCGACTGCAATGCTTGAGATGTAACCGTTGACTGCCATTTGGCTTTGGCCATGGCCAAAAAGTAAGGTCTGTTGGTTTCTTGGTCTGCTGCTGCTACTGCAGCGCTCTCTCGCTATTTCTGCGTATTTGGACAGCTCTTCTGCCACTGCTGTCTCTGCGGCTTCCTCTTCACTCTCTCACAACAACAACAATCCGGAGATCAGATGCGTCTCTGTCGCTCTTCTCACACTTCAAGTTACAATTTCGTTTTCAACACTTTCTTTACAATTTCCCCTAAACGGCAGAAGCTTGTCGCTGTTGTTACGAATGTTCGTGCAAAGGCCCAGAGCACGACAATGTTTTGCAAACGTGCAGCTGCTGACGTCACAGCAACGACTTTGACCCAACTCCATGGAACCACCAATGCACAGTGGTTTTAAGCTTATGGTGACAGTGTTGGAAATTTATTTTTTTATCGCCAGAAGTGTGACTTTTATTTGAAAGAAGTATAGCAGCCTAAGAAGAACTACAGATAAAAAGAAAAAAAATTCCTTGGTTATGTATTAAAATGAATTCATGAAATTATTCAAGTTTAAAATCGAATAACTTAAAATTAAATAATCAAACTAAAAATTCGTTTGAAAAAGAGCTACAATATCTTTATATTTCCTTTAGAGTTATAGTATTTTTATTGGACTCAAATATTTCCAAAATGAATAAATGAAAAAATAGCTTTTGTTCTTTCTGAAAGTTACACTACATTTTAGTGAACCTGGCAGAACTTAACCTGCACAAATTTTGGCTCGCTTGTTTATAACCTGCTGGTCCAAAAAACACGAACACGAAAAAATAAAAAATAAATTATGACGAATTGATGCAAATCACTTCTAAAACGCATAATTACGCAAATTGTAAAATTCACTTTAGCAAATTAAAAAAGTTAAAAATTTAGCTCTACATAAAATTCTACATCACAATAATTATAGTCGAGTGCAAAATTTTTAACTTGTGATTTTCTCAAAGTTCTTTATTTTGATTTTTCATAATGTTCTTATTCGTTTTCTTGAAATAGTATTGGGTCTTCGGAAAAAATGTTCTAAAACTTGCCCATACTGATAGAACGATTTCGGTTTTGAGGCAATCCATTCATCTATTCAATTTTTAAGCTAGTCAGCATATCGAAAGCGTGCTGCATCGATCTGCACGGGTGAAAAGAACCCCTTTTAGTCTGTTACTTGCAAAAGTTTTTCATGGTTGACGTTGCTAGACGTCATTCTGTTGCAGCAGCTCGTAGTACACCACTCCTTGTGACTGTGAATATTCCGTTTAGGCTGCTATGTCGATGGTTCCCTTGGGGATACCCATGACTTTTTGCGTTTTGGATTGTCATAGTAAATCCACTTTTAGGAAGCGTAGTTTAGAACTTAACAAAAATATGCCAAATGAAATTACAAACATATAACAAAACTTTGTTTTTTAGTTAAATAGTGGTCAACCCTTATTGCAGCAAAGATGTTTATTTATAAAAAAAAAACAACAATTTTTTTTAATATTCCTAGGTTTTTTGTTCTGGAGATATAATAAAATACGAATCTTTTTAACCAAATTTGACTTTGAATTTTGTTTAACTGAAACCACTGTGCAGTGGCACCTAATGCCGCGCTATCACTCGCTCACACTTTTCTCATTTCTCTCGCTCTCTCTGCCTCTCTCCCTCTCTCTTTCTCTTTCTTTCTCAACCCTATTTGTTTTGTAACATATTTCTATGTAATTTTTGCCGGCTTCTCTTGACGCTTTTGCCGTTTTATGATTGTTTTGACCCATTTCTCTGCTACGCAGGCTCAGTCGGACGTATTGAATCGGCAACCCATTCACTTAAGTATGAATACACAGACTACATATGCTTATGGGTTTGGGCATAGGTTGGGGTATGCTGTGGCTATGGATGTTACTAGGCCAGATTTGCATGATAAAGCTGGCTGCTGCAACACACAAAGTCAAAACGTTGTTTGACCAAGTTCTTTTGATTGCAATCTCTAAATATATGTTTATGGCAGCTTTTTGTCAGATTTTGGAACTTAAATGAGTTTACGGTAAAGAGTAGTCAGAATTAGATGTAACTTATGTATGCTGATATATCAATGGCATTCAAAATGGAGCATTTATATAAGTAGTTACATACATACTTTGTTTTCATCGAATGCACTGCATGACTTGACCGTGTAACAAAACAAGTTCATTGCTCCGAAAAATGTGCAGGGAAAAACACATAAAACATTTGTTTTCATAATTTCCAGGCATAAAGTAGTGTCACTTCGCTTACATAATGTAGCTTTTGTTGTTGCGTTTAAATAGACTTGCTATTTGTATGTGAAATCCGTTAAGTACTTTAAAAGCAAGCCGTCAAAACAGTTGGGCTAACCTTAAGCTGCTCTAATGTCATGGCCATGAATGTAACGCGTCTTCAGAATATTTGTTGTTGTTGCTAATGCATAACTTAAATGTGTCAAATGTGTCGTAAATGTTTGCTCCAAAGACTTAAAAGCTAACTTGGCTTCTAGTCTCTACGCAGAATGGAAATGTTCTTAACGGTTTTTGCGCCTATATCAACTCATGCCTCATACCAGAAGATAGTTAATAAATTGTGCCCAGTTAGTTAACTTTATGAGCACATCCACTAAGTTGAGTATTTACATTTTTATGATGTAACTGTGTGCAGCAGTTTTCATTGAATTGAGCTGAGAAAATTATGGGAAATTTATTAAATAATTTATTAAAAACCAATTCTGAATTTGTTTTATAGCTACTTATAAGATATTTTTATATAAGCTACCTTTTTATTAGCGTTATTCTTATTTTTGGTCTGGAGAAACTTTGTAATCGGAAGTACAAGCTTGTAATGAAAGAAAATACCAAATAAATGATGAAGTTCTTGGGCAGATACCATCGAACCTTTACTAAATATGCATTGCCTTATGCATCTACTAGTTAAATATTCACAAACTCACCTTATTGCTTTCTTCAAGGATACCCGGCAAAATCTCAATAAAGTCAACATTATGGTTCAATAGTGATTTAAAAATTGATCCATGCTTGGGGAGCCCTTGGGTCAAGCGAAGCCCCGTCCACCATTTTTCATGAAAGCGGTCTGACGATCTCCGAAAAGCTTATGAAATGGCTTTGTTGGTTAGGTTAGTTTGATTAGGCTGTTCAATGAATAATTGAGATCAAAAGAGGATTACTTTGAGTTTCAAAAACTGTTGGGCATTCCTAGTCACTTAAGTTCCTTTCCTTACAAAACCATTTTGATGAGTCGACAAAAGTGACCAGATCCACTGTTGGCACGTTTGCCAGACTGCCAAGGTGTTCAAAGCATGGTTTACCCAGGAACTGGGTTCGTCTTCTAAGAAGCGCCAGCAATCACATAACAGGTGTTGGATGCTTTCTGTCTCCTCCTCATCTCCGCAGCCATCAGTCGTGATGGGGGACGTGCATCCTCTCAGCCATTAGGCCTGTAGTGCAATGGCCCGTCACCATTCCTACCAGCATCCTGGTCTTGTTTTTGTGAAAACGCAGGAGTTCAGATGTTCACCGTGGCGCAAGTGCTCGAAAACCGGATGCAGTGTCCCATTTGCAATACAACGTCCTGTAAGGGTATTTTTTTTTATTCTTAATGATGCAGAGCCTTTTCAATGCTCCCTACCGCCGTATGTAGTGCGGTGTCAACAGACCTACCCTTAAGATAGGCGTGTTGTGATCCGCTGAGCATACGGGTAGTAAGCTTGCTCCTGATTTGTAGATCCAAGAGTCGAGAATGGACTAATGGGTCTGAAATCCTTAGGCGAGTTGTGGTTGATCTTCCCAGCCTTGGCTATGAAAGCCACCCTTCATAATGATTTCCCTGACTGACAATTGTGTCAGTAGCCCTTGGACGGGGGAATCTCTATTAATAGCTGTTCAAAGAGAACAGGGACCTACAGTTTATAGCCGAATCCGAACGGCGGTGTCTGGAATTAATAGAGATTTTCTTTGGCAAATAGCGTCTTTGAGCTAGCATTTCCAGTGCGGGGATTCGAAGCATCGACCTTCGGTTTGTAAAGCGAGTACGCTACCACTACGCTACCGAACTCTTACCTCACTCCAATTCTCTGAGTTACGACAGGTTATAAGGAGACATTACTTGAAAACCTTCATTAGCCATGGCATCAGCTTTGGAATCGCCGCCTGCAACATGGCTGGTCAAATGACGTCCAGTCCTGGCGATTTGTAGGGTTGGAACGACTTGATAGCCCAGACTTTTTTTTTTTCTGCAATGATGTCATCTAACACCACCTTAAGGTTCATAGTATCAACTTCGTTGCCAGTCTCTAAACAACCTGGGAAATGAGTCTCCATAGGTAGATCTAGCGATTCTTGACTGTTTTTTTTGCAGGTTCCGTCTGGTCTACAAAGTACCTTCGGTTTGGATGGATCACTAGCCAGTACCTGTTCTGGAGACTTCACTAGAGCTGACAAGGTCCTCACAACACTTAGTCAAAATCCTGAAATATTGCCGGTAGGTGTTCCACTCCGACTGACTATTGCATCTTTTGCTTTGTTATAGAGCTTTCTCGTTTTCTTCCTTACCTCGTGTAGCTCTGTTGTCCAGGATGCATTGCGCTTTTGTTAGTGGCATTCAAAATTTGTAGCAAGTTTAAAACGCAAAACTGATTTTTTTTTAATTCCAGACGGAATTCACTTTTTTTATTTGTTACAATAAATTACAGTAGCTTCGTTTAACACATGACACTTAGTGGAAAAACTTGCAGGAGTTTTTAAAAAATGAACAAAACTTTTTTAAATACGACTTCTTTAAAAGCCAACAAGTTTTCTGTAATACATTTAGCTAATCTAACTTAAAATATTTGGTTTTAGCATTTTTTTGAATATTTTTTAAACTTATTGCGTTTACAATTTTAAGAAACTTATTTTATTTCTTGCCAAAATTATTCTGATAGACATTCGAATAGTAACGTTGCCAATTGGGGGAACTAAGTGAGGCGTAGGGATTATAATAGTTATTATTGTAATATGTAGGATATAAATATTGTCCAATGACATACGGTAAAATACGAATCTGTGTGTTGCTATACGGACTCGGCGTGTTATACGTGCTGTAGTAATACGGATTCGGGGTTGTATAATAATAGTTGTTCAAGTTGGAGAACGTGGGGTTTGTATTATAGTAGAGATTGTTGTTGTATGGATCGTTGTACTGAGCTGTGCAGAGCTAGAAATAGAAGAACATTAATTGTTAGTTTTATTTGAAATATTGAGAATACGTTTTGCTACTTACCACAATAAGGCACACAAGGAACAGCAATGGCAAACAGGAGCACTTTCCTAACATATTTTCAATTTATTTAATATTAAAAAAATTCCAAAAATATGCAAGTTTATTTAAACGTTACGACTTGCTGCGTGATACTAAACATAGCAGACCCGGACATTCCCATTTTATATAGTTTACCAGGTGTCACATCAATTTTACGCTCCGACAATTCGGATTCATGCTGAGCATTTCCATAAGCAAATTTTCCGTATAGTTTTTGTGCCTTTTTTTTCGTGTCGTCATTGAACTTGACTCATTCGAGTAGCGGTTTGTGCAATTTTGTATATAAATTGTTTACTGTACTCTTTACTTTACGTAAAGCACTATGAAATTGTTCTCACTTCTTGACATTTTTTTTTGAGCAAAAAAAAATTTCACGCTGTATACGCTTATATGAACTGGTTCACTTAAGAACTTTTGAATAAGGCATAGCTTGTGGTACAATAAAGAATATTTATTGACTTGAAAATGAAAACAAAAATAGAAAAAAGAAATTTTTTTCGTTTTCATGTTTCCCTTGCTTTGTTCGATAAATTTCCATATTTCCCTTACTTAATATATGTTATAATTCTGCTTTTACACGGTAGATACGATCCAGAAAAAAACGTGTAAAAAAAGACACAAAGTAAATCCTTAAGCAACTATTGAATTGAGTGCACCCCGCATTTGGTTTCGAAACAAATCCGAATAACATATTCGGTAGAAAAATATGCAATTTACACAAGATGGCACAGGCAGATAACACTAGATGGCGCCAGCAGCAACAACAGCTGTTCTGTTTTGCCGCCACAAATAAAACTAATGTGCAGCAACTTATTTTGGAAGCAAAAAATTGTACCTGGTAGAAAAAATCGTTGCGCATCTTTTACAAAGGATGACAAAATGGCTTTTTTAAAAGCGGTGGAGATACACCCGCTGGCTTTTTATTTAATAATAATTAATAAATTACATTATACACTTGGTCTAACAACATAGAAAAGACGCGCTAGAAGCAGAGGCTAATGGCGAGAGCTTTTGAGGTCGGCTGTGACTCAGTAACGGGTTGTGAAGGCCATCTAAGTAAGTAATAAATTTATAAATATTATTATAAGTATTTTATTAATAGTATCTATTAATACTGTTTTAAAAAAGCTAAGAACAAGCCTCAACTTTTAAAACAAAATTAAAGCAAGTTTGTACGAACCATCAGCTCTAATTTTATTCTCGCAAAGGAGCAATCTTTCTGACGTCACACAGTGGGCCCAGATTGTCATGTTTTGGCCAAAATTCTGGCATTTCTATAATAATTTTTTTGGAGTGATGAAGTTTTACAAGCACGTTCTTAAAGCATAGAATTTTTTATTTCTGGGAAGTTTAAACCTGCTTGAATTTTTTTTTAAGATATAGATAATCCAGAAAAAAATGGGAAAAAATTAAAAAAAAATATAAATTGTTTAACATAATTTCAAAAAAGTTGAACTTCGGTTCCGGTTCTTTTTAAAAGTCGTCCGACTTCATTCTTTATTTCTGGTTTCATAGCTCCAAGAATATTTGATAGTACACAGTACTTGCCTTACAAATATAATACAAACTGTATAAGAGCATGTAAGGTACTGCATGCGGAAGTTTTTTGTTTCCGACAACTTTTTTTTTGTTTACATTTTGTTTGGATTGAATTTTATTAACTGTTCGGTGGTTCCCGTAATTTGCGAAGAAAAAAAATGAATCCAATTTGCAAATATTTCAACAGCAGTGGAAATATGTAAACAAATTGTCACTTTTCTTAATTATAGCGAATGTTCAATCATCTCGTTAATAACAAAACATTAAAAAAAAAATTCAAACTTTTTAAAAGCCAATAAAATAATCACTGGCATTTTGACGTAATTTCGTTTCATTATTCATTTTATTTAGTTTAATGCTTTTACAAATATATTTATTATTTGTAAATTATACATAGGTATACGACAGTCGCTGCTACATAGCATTGTTTAGCTGTCGGTAGCTTATGGTACATATGTATCGGAATTGACAAAAAAATCTACATTATTACATTATTTACACAAAACTCGCTCACGGCACTAACGACCTCGAAACAATTAGACTAACTCGTTACAATTTATACAAAATTACAAAACGAAACTCAACAACAAACACTAAAATTACAAATATATATCATGGAAATTTACAGTAACTGGAAATCTACAATCTCAACAATTGGCAGGACAATTATGCGACAGCTATATGTACTCCTGTAGCTCGCACACACACACTATAGTTCTCCCTTTCTAATTTAAGTAGTTTGCTTTGAAAGTCAATAAATATACGTAATTAGCTGCAATGCGTCAATAGTCCTCATCCTCTTCATCTGGCGGATCTGTGGCATACGTCAGCTCGTTCAGATAGAACCATTTCTGCAACAAAATAAGTATAGCATTAATATCATTTGATTTTTGGTATATAATTATCTAAATGAGCTGCTGTTGACTCACCGGCGACTCTGTACAATTGAAATTGTAGTCCCAATCACATATTCTGTATTCTTGGTTGAATGATGTCTCGTTGGCGCAGAGGTGGGGTATGCGGTTGCCTTCTTCGTCGCACATGTGAAATATCTGCGGGGGGAATATAGTCATTAATGAATGATTATTTCCAAATTTATAATTCATAAAAATTCCTAAATTTAGCTTAATACAAACAACTAACTTAGTGATTATCATTTATTTGTGCTTAATTCCATTTAAATATGTACGCACATTTTCACTAAAGCGTATGGTTATGATGATAATTATAATTGTACAGAGTTTAGCAGATGCTTTCAACTTGGTGATGAAATTATTCTTTTTAAATTCTTGAGCTTTAGAATTCAATTTGATTTCACATACAAACAGAATTAATTGCGTTTTAAAAAACACTAACAATCGACCGTGCTCGTTTTGAAACCGAATGTTTGGTGCTCCCAATTTCGCAAAATCAAAATTTTTATGTGGTTTGAAACCGAATTAAAACGAATCGGCAAAATAGTTTTAAAACATACGCATTTAAAACTGCAATAATTTTTTTAATATTCTTAGATTATATCTATGCCAACTGCAAGTTACATATTTATTGACAATTATTATACCCTGTACCGTATGGTACAAAGGGTATATTGTGTTTGTGCAAGCCGAAAATGTATGTAACGTACAGAAGGAGACGTCGGAGACCCCCCCCTAGATCTCAGAGATGGTAAGAGCTAGAGCAACCAAACTTTTAGATAAGATCCCTTATTAATCCATAGGAGACAAGTTTATTTTATTTTTTTGATATCGGGGTTACATTATATAGCTCCCATAGGGGTGTTTCAGAGGACCTCGAAAAAAACCAAAAGTTTTAGATGGATAATTCGTTTGTTTATGAAGATATCATCCAAATTTGGCAATCGGAAGTTTTTTAGAGACCCCCAGCACTGTACCAAATTTTATCAAAATCGGTTGACTATATCATATAGTCCCCATAGGACCGATCGGTCAAAAATTTTTTTGGTGCAAAATTCGACTGATTTATTTTTTTTTTTATGAAAACATCGTAACCAAATTTGCCGAATATAATATCTTTTGGAGGCTTTAAGCAATATTTCGGAATTAATTGCAATGTGGTGGTACAGGGTATCCCAAAGTCGTCTGCGCCCGACTTTAACGTACGCCATCTTTTTTCAATATTTTTTTTTTTCTGGGATCAAAAAAAGCATGCACAGCCAAAACGAATTCGTTCACGTATCGTACATGAACATAGATCGATTGGTGCGACAGGGAAATATACGAATTTATCAAAAATAAATTGTAACTATCGACAAAAAAATCGTTTTTCGGCGCACGCAAAACCGAATCCGAATAAAATTGTTCGTTTTGGTTTTTTCGTTTTGCGAAGTTTTTAAGATAAAACAAAAATTACACTAGTTTACAAATTTAAGGTTCATCGAGTGAACATTCGTAAAAAAGTGTTTTTTAGGGTAATGTGGAGTCGAGAAACACGAAAATGGCAACCTTTTTTTTTTCTTAAGCACCGTTTTCGAGATGTTTTCGAAAAACATGTTTTGGGCACTTATTTCAGTTATTTTTCAATATCTCGTGAACAAAATTTTGTATCGACATTAAAGACTATTAGATCGAAAGTTATTGATTTGCTCTTTACAGTCAAAATTATAGAAGTTGAAAGCAACCAAAGTCGAAAAAAAGTGTAATTTTCGACCGATTTTCAAAATTACAAATTTTCGGCTTACTTGTTATTAACGAAAAAAAAATTTTAAAAATTATGTTAAGCTTTAAACTGAAAGAGAATTCTTTTACGAACATTTCGAGTCTAAAATCTTCAAAATCGGGTAAGAATTGTAGATGTTATGGAACCATGTACGAAAGTTCCAATCTTCACTCATTCACACTTTTGTATGAAAAAAAAAATTGTTCTCTCAAATGCGTTCATTTACTTCTTCACGCACTCTTATACTTTGCCATTCTTCTTTTCCCCTTAACAGAAACTATAAAAAAGCATTATTTTTTAACGTCTAGTTTTTTAAACGTATTTTTTGGTAGACTTGATCTTTAAAAAAATTTTTTTTTTATTTGTTAATAAATATGTCCAGTCCTAAACAATTGTTGGGTACCATTTTATATTATAGGTACATACGGTCTTTATTCTTTTTTTTTTTTAATTATTTATTGGCAATCAATATTGAAAGAAAGCGTCTTATTGCAGAATTTTGATTTATGATTTACAAAGGCTTTCAAAACTAAATAAGGGCTTACGAAGTACTCCAAGTTCTTTTGGTGTCTTGAACTGGAATGCAGCGTTCGATCGAAGAACCTGGAAAGGAATAGTTGCGGAAGCTATGGTCTGCCAAAGACTGTAAAGCTAGTGGTGATGATGATGTGATGAAGTACTCCAGCAATTGAAAATCAATAACGATGTCTTTGGCCACAAATTTAATATGCTTAAGTTTTTTTATATCTATTCTTGCACAAAGCTTTAATAGAACGCGATTTGTTGGCACTCAAAATCATGCAACATCTATTTTAATGAGCATACTTTTAGGCAGTAATGTAAAGTTTCTTTATATAGATAGCAAAAGTAATAAAGTTTATCATTAATTTTTTTCTTATGTGTAAAGTGTTTAATAAAAACGAATGTGAAAGGGTATTGGTAATTGAGGGATCAACTGAGCTTCAAGGTATACATATATTAAATTATTATTTTAAAAAAGACACCAAAACTTTAGTAATTGCATACATATATTGCATATTTTTTAAAAACTCTCTCTAAAATACCTTTTCTCAATTTCTTAGTCAAACTTGATAATATTAAAACAAAATAAAAATTCGGATGCTTTTAAAATCCCGGATAGCCACTCGGCGTCACGCTAAGCCGAATCTCGTTTTAAGTGCGTCAGTTTTGTTGCCATCCTAACCTAACTCAACCAACGTCACTACAACAAAACCAAATTTGCATAGATCCATAAACCCTTTGTTTATTATTATAATAATATTTGCTTAAATATGGCTCGTTTCCTTATAATCTATTGATTTCTTTGTAAAAATGCTAAGCTAAGAATTTTTAATTAAATTATGCTTACTGAGCATATTAATAAATTCGTTTGACGTCATAACTGATTTGATTTAAGACTACATTAAATTAGCTTTAATTTGATAGGCTTGAAAGAAAAAAATATGGTACGCCCACAGTCGACTTTGGTATGCACTGTGTCTTTGACAACTTGCCACACCTTTATGGGGCTAATGATCATGAAATCCTATTGTAAGGTATTGTCTTATTAATAGTTGGCGCATTAATCCAAACTCATTGTGTTATATGTACAACGTGGTTTTAATCCTGTAAAGAAACATACCACGTAAAAAAATTTCGGAAAAATCTGGCTTATCTTATCTTATCATTTCTTTCTAACATATGTCCTAGCTCTTTGTGTACTGCATATAAAAAATACAAGTTTGCTAAAATTGTTGCTATTGAATAGTTCCTGAAAGTTGTATCCAACAAAACATATAAGAAAAAATACACAACGCGATTTGAGATCAGATGCAAATTAGTTCGTTATAAAGAATATTCATTATGTACTTTAAAAAAATCGTAATATGAAAAAACTCGTTGTAGTGAAGTTCGTTATGAAGAAGTACAATTATAATAAACTTGGAGAGGTCCTTCGATACCTAAGTTTACCTTTCAGTCATAAACTAGACTTTATATACTAGAATTTTTAATAGTAATACTTTGAGAATTCAGAGCGGCAAAACGTTTTATGCAAATACTTTGGAATGTTAAGTCAATCACCTACTAACTAGTGCAACATTCTAAATTAGTTTTTATTTGCAATTTTCATACAATCGCTAAACATGTTCGCATACTAATGCACTCACACTTTTGCTGAAATCTCCAACTTGGTTCTTTTTCCGAAATATCAAGAATTTAATAATAATCAATTTATAAGCATTTGGCTTACCTGGCAATTGTATTCCATATCCGCATAGAAGCCCACCGATCGTCGCTTGCAATCGAATGAGAATGTTATATTATCTAAATTCGTCCACTCCTTTGTTTTGTGATTTTGAAATACTGGACTGGCTGGATCCTCCGCCAATACTATGGCGGCTAACAAGAATGGAACTGCAACAAGCAATAAGTTTGCTGTGATTATATGCATATAACTATTAGTGTGTGTGTTTGTGGCACTTAATTTATGGGTCTCACGCGTGCGTAATACCCACCAATCCAGCCATTAAACCAGTCAGTCATTAATGCAGTCAGTCAGTCTTTTCCACTCAAAGGTGGCTAATCGAAATCAACGCACTTGGTATTTAATTTATGTCGCGACGTTGTCTCGAAATTGAGGCCAATACATAAGTCCAAAAACAAGTCTTGTGTGTGTATGTAAGGTACTTACCTAGTAAAACGCCGGAAAGCCATAAAATTCTATAACTGTAAACCATTTTTGTAGTCCACAACATTTTGGCGCTTCTCTAAATGTGTGCGTGTGTGTGAGCGTGAGTTTTAGGCAAGTGCTTGTGACGTCACGACGTCTAGTTCCAACAAAACTGCACAAAAGCTTTACACAAAAACTGAGCTATGCATGTGTGTGTGTGTGTGAGAGAGTGTGTGTATGTGTGTGTGTGTGTATGTAGTGCTACGCGTCCATTTAGCACAAATTAGGAAGCGTTAAAGTGGTTTAGATGTTTTATTTATGGTAACAACATGGCTGCAAATAGAAAAAAAATAAATATGTCAATTAATTTTAGGCAGTTTTTTTTTTTGAAAAGCCGCTAAATTCATTAACTCTAAACGAGTATATTACAAAATATGCAGCCAAATTGAGACGCTTAAGTGTCTAGAGCCAAACCCAGCGTCAGTTCAGACAGTTTCTGTAACTTGTGACTGTTTGCGTGGTATGCGTTTGAGTCATGCGGCGGATGCATGTGTGCAACAAGTGGCAGCATCTTTAAGCTTTATAAATGATTATTGCTGCTGGTGGGTTCTACGCGTGCGCCCACATATCAGAGACGCACCTATAGGGCAGGATATACTAAGGGCTTGACACAGTTTTAGTCGCATTGAACATGACTTTGATGTCACTGCTGATTGACTCACTGAATACATAAGCACGATTATATATGAGTATTGTATTTCATAATATGCATTTTCAATCAATCAATTTGAGTTGGCAGCTTAACTGCCAATTCTATTAAAAGATACAAGATACAAGCAGATTAACACACTCAAAAGCAAAACTCAATGACAGTGCAAAACAATCGATAGAATTTATCGTCTCGCTTATGCTAATGATCACGTATAGCTATTGAATTTCTGATTTTTTGTGACGTAGTAGCGCGCTGAGCGCTTGACAAAGACAACGTGGCGCATGCGCAATCTGCTGATCAGTGAAAGATACAATTTAACCTTAAATTGTGGCGACCTTCGCTTAAGGCGAATTGTAGATTGTTGCTGGGCAAGCAGCTCAATTAAACTGTCAACAGCGCGGAGCGCGAAGCAGTGCGATCAAGGGGGGGGCAGTGTATGCGGGTGTTGCGACTCTGATGAGCGATTAGTTGTCGCTGATTGCATTTTATGTGCGCTGCAGCTTATCCATACATCTCTTTAGCTTAAATCCTTGACTCTTCTTGAATGCCTTAAACCTGCGGGCAAATAATCATAAATTGCTTTTAGTGCACAGCCCCCGCAATATGCAACTAATCTTAGTAGCAGCAACAGCTTGCTCTACACCCCAGGAGCAGCTGCAATGACATGCAAATTGTGGCCTCTCTTGCAAGATTTAAGGCGACATAAAAGGTCATCAGTGTCGACAACAAAAGACATCTTCACGGCAGACAGGCGCCTCAAAACATGACACAGCATTCGACTTTTTAAAAGCCTGCCAATCTTTCACCTTTTGCATTTTGTTGCCAATATACGCTTTTGTAGTTGCTTGACCATGGTGCAAACATTGTAGACCCTGGCACCCGCAACAATTAGACAAAAGCCCGACTCGATTTTACAACCAACAACGAAAACAACAACAACGGCGCAGCTATAACATATTTTTCGCATATACGTCAAAGCTTCCGCAACAAACACCAAAGATTTCAGAAGATCACGATGAAGAAGCAGCCGCAGCAGACAAGTCACTTTTGACATTTTCTGACAAGCGTGAGAAGCGGCATCCAACGGTGCGCTCTTTGGTTTGACTCATAAATTTGCAAGCTCTCTTGTGTCTGGGGGTCCATCAAAATAAAAACTTAAAACAAAAAAATACCCAGGGACATGCCGTTCTGGGCATCAATCTCTTAGCACAGCACTTATATAACAGCATTTGTGTAAATTCATTTGTTTTTGATTTTTATGCCCCCTACTCTATATCAAAACGGGTACATTAAGTTTGTGCAAACTTCAAGAAGCAACTGATAAGATTTTGAACTTTATAAGATGAAAATATAAGAAGAATGATCGTTCATTCAATGTACTAGTCATTTGCTGTTACAGCAGAAAAAGAGAGAAAAGTGGCTGTGCTAGAGAAGAAGAGAAGAAGAGAAGAAGAGAAGAAGAGAAGAAGAAAAAAATATATATATAAGAATTGTAAAAGCCCTAGATCCTCACTTAAGTATTAAGTCCACACAATACGCACTGCTTGTCATGCTTTAAACAATCAAGCAGTGCAAGCTTGTGCTTTAGAGAAGAAGGAGAACATTTTGAAAGTAAGTATTTAAGCCGCACATCATGCTCAAGCTGCTTGTCATGCTTTGAACAATCAAGCAGTGCAATTTAAATCTAATCAGTACCCCTCCTTTTTTGACACATTAACTTAAAACCTAAAGCATTTAGTAGCCGGCTTTTGAAACAAATCCGTTGTAGTGTAAGTGTCAAGCGTAAATCAATAGTTAGATATGGCAGAAAGTTTGTAAAGAGCTTTTGAAAACTATCTTTTAAAGAGCTGATCAATGAAGCCGCAGTATCACGTTTCGGATTGCTATAATATAACTTTGCAAAATTGCATAAAGCGCTTAGCGTATTTTATAGTCGGATTTTCCAACTGTAGCGTTTCCACTGGATTTTTCAAATATTTTTTTTTTTAATCATTACCGTTGGCTTGCGCGACAAAATTTTTGGCGGCGCTGCTTTTGAAAGTCTTTGTCAGTTGATTTTGGGAAGTTTGGACGCGTCTATTTGCGAAACATCGCACTAATTTGTTAATTTTTGACGCGTAGCCGAGGGCCCAATGTTTTATGAGCCCTGGACGGCAGGCAGGCACTGGCGTATGTGAAGGGGGCGCGCTCAGGCAGTAGCACGCCATTTTAATATATGCAAATTGCAAATTATTTAATTTGCTTAACAGCAACAAAAAATTGAGCCATAAATAAGAGCTGCCAGCGGCTATGCGGAGCAAACTCTAACTAATTTCTTCATTTTGCATTCGAAGAAGAAAATGCTGCGCTGAAAAACAATAACAACAAAGGCAGACTGAGGAAAAGCCAAGACCGAGAAAATTTGTATAGCTGCAGCGGAAGCAGCGCTAATTGGCGGAACTGCAGCTTTAACAACAAAAACAACACAAACAACAACAGCACACAGTAACACAAGAGAGTTTGGAAAAATGTTGGAAAACATCAACAGATGAGACACTGTCATCGGATACAGGCCTTAAACCACACTTACATAAGCGCTCTAACATGGCTTAATCATTGCAGCCGGACAATTGATTAGGCCAATAATAACAGCAACTAGACTCTCCGCGCCTGCCTTCATCCAAGGCAGTCGGTCCGTCCAAGCGTTGACACTTGGACTTTTGCACACATTTTTCAACGCCATTAAAACGCAGCTTACAACTGCCAATTGGCCTGACCATTGGTGACAAGTGCAACCAACAACTGGGGGACCTCTTAGTTGGGGGTTACCCCAGCCGGTTAGGTGTTTTTTTTGTGATCGCATAACAACTAAAATAATAGTTAATTGAACAACAACAACAACGACAACGATAATAAAACTAGTTAGCTGTGACTAGCCCGTGGCTTGAAGCGTGGAAACTTGGCACTGCAACCTCTCCAGCTACTGCCGGAGCTGGCCGATTATTGGCCTTGAAAATTGCTACGCAGAAATGCGCTTAATACGAAAAATCAATATTGTAAAAAAAATACTCACAAGCAAAAAGTTGAACGTATGTTAAAAACCGGCTCGAAGCACAAAAAAAAAAATAAACAGAGAGAAAAGGAAGCATCTACATCAAAGCGCTTAAATTAAACATAAATAAATATATGTATTTATATAAAAAAACAGGTGCAAATGAATCTCAAAAGAAAATAAACAAACCCAGAAAAGCACCTAATGAGCTTTATTGCGAATTGCCAGATGCAACAGTTTATGCGGCAACGATTAATTACAACTTGACAATTAAGATTTAGCAAAAATTCAACATTGCTGACAGCAAGCATAAAAACCGTGTGGTGAGTTTTGGATGTTTTATTTAAATATCATTACGTTCTACCACGAAAATATTTAAACTTTTCTTTGATCCCATACATAAGAAATATAATAAAATATATTTTGAGAAAGAAAAAAAAAACAACACTAACATCTATTCAAAATGTGCAAAAAATTAAGGAAATTGGAAAAAATAGAAAGATGAGAAAATAGCTTCTCTGACACGATTGGTGAACTTTTAAACGATGTGCATCGACTCACATCATAAAGTGGCTTAGGATTGGACTAGGATTTACCAAAACAAAGAAAGTGTAAATAAAAATATTATAGGACAATGCCAAAGTAGCCGCTTTGACCAAATGAGTGACTCACTGTTCAGCATTGGTTAAGAAGGGGCAATCCAGATGACTTAGAATAGAAGAAGTGATAGAGAAGAGCATATTATAAAGTCTATTGTTGTTTTAGCATAAGAGACGGAAATCAAAAATATTGGATCTAACAAATTTTAAGACTATGGTGTGGAAATAACGAGTTCGGTGGAATCAGTCTACACCAGTGCGGTTATTTAAGGAAGGCAAAAAAAACTTTTGAATTGGTTCAATTTGACTTCATTGCGATCTGCTACACTGAATCAGTATCTGAAGACAAATTCAAAAGAAACATAGCACAGACCAACATGGTTTAGTTATTGGAAAGCTATGGCTCATTTCCGAAGTAATTTGCTGCGTAGAATCCGAATCCAGGATTTTGAGATAATTGAGGTTATTTACCCGAATAACTGGAACTAAATGATGTAACTGGAGTGACAGACCACAACAATATTTTGCACCCTGTACATAACCTCAAAAGTAGGAAAAAACACCGTTTTTCGGGTAAATAACCTGAAATATCTTAAAATCCTGACGTGATAGGCCAATTCTGGCCCCGAATTCGGATTCTACGCAGCAAATTACTTCGGAAATGACACTTAGCTTTCCAACAACTGACATGACCCCAGTATTTGTAGGCCTAATTATTCGTCCTCTAACAAAACTAAATAAAAATATTTCACTGTAAATTTTTTGATATTATTTTTTAAAAAGGGAATTCAAAAATTTTTAAAAAAGTCCATCTCAACTTACCAAAATCATTTTAAACACAATTAATTTTTTTTAATCAGCGACTTTATTTTAGAAAAGAACTATATTCGTTTATCCAAAATAATTTCTGGGAACACGTACCGAAGCCATACACTATGCGACTTTTTCAACAATTTGGCTCTTTAATAACCAAGTTGTACCACCGACCGGTGAACTACAACTTGGAACCAGAATATTTAATAGCAAGAATAGAAGAAAACTTTGACGTACGTTAAAGTCTTGCGCAGACGACTTGGGATACCCTGTACCACCAAACTGCAATAAAATCTGATATTTTGCTTATGAACTGCAAAAGATATTTTTCGAATTTTGTACCCAACACGTTTTTTTTGACCGATCGGTCCTATGGGGTTATATGATATAGTCAATCGATTTTCATAAAATTATTAAATAAAATTTTCTCCAGTAGGATAATAAGGAATCTAATATGAAAGTTTGGTTGCTCTAGTTCTTACTATCTCTGAGATCTGATCATATTTTAGGTACGACCCAAAGAGACCCCCGACCACAAGGTACAGGATATAAAACCATATTTTGGAATACATCGTGACAAACAGAGGATATATTCCAACTAACCAATTAAGTAAAAAATTAGCATAAAATTGTCAAAGAAGATAAGTAGCTGGCCCTGTGCGAGATTCTTAGACGTGTTGTTCAGCAAATCTATCAATACACTTAAAGGCCATTTCCTAGGCAGTAATTGTCTAGCTTAGCGATAAAGAAAAAAATAACAATCAATACAATCGGATGGCTTTTGATGCCCGCCCATTGTTGGCATTTTGCGGTTTATTTTATATTTGTTGTTGACCATTCAAACTAATAATTAATTAAAATTCCATTAAATGCAGCAGCGAACATAAAATCAGTTGCCGTCTCATTTGATTTAAATGCCATCAAGCAACAATAACAACAACAGAAGCAGCAGCAGCAGCAACAATGTCGCTGACAGGCAGCTAAGCAACTATTAGATACAGATACAGATACTATTGACTGACTGGAACAGCAGCTTCCAGCCGGGCCATCCGTCATTAACATATCAACTTGTATTTCGAAAAAATCGTTACAAGGGCAAAGCACGGCTTAGCCGAAAACGAAATTGAAACCGAACCGAATCCGTGCCCAAAAACCAAAAAACTTTAAGCAGCACAACTAATTTCAAATTGTGCAGTTATCTATCTGATCACAAACAAACACAACACGCACACACACACACACATACACACACGCACACACACATCGAGATACATCAAGACATGTTTGATGACTTTGCCACACAATTTGTTATGGTAACAACTCATTAAAGACACTTGATTGATCGCCTGGCCGGACTTCGATGACGGCATTTGGACCTAGCTGCCTCTTCCTAAACGCAAACTATGTCGCTGCAATTCATTCAAAATTTAGCCGTATCTTTGTATCTTGTTTTGTGTGAGCTTCAAGCTCTCTCATTTGATTTGTGGTGCGAATTTAGCCTGTGGCTACTGAGCAGCAGCTTTGACTGCCTCTGAAGTAGCGATTAGAGACAAACATTGCCGATGTTCATGATGATAATGATGTTAATCATTATCGTGATAAATATGTGTGCAGCGTAGTTGCTGCCACAGCGGAAGCGCCGCTAGACAATTTCGTAATTTCTATGAAATATAGCACAAATATAAGTATCTATGTGAGGTCAAGGGTGCGCAAACGATTTGCCTGCCACGTGGCGTATACGTGATCTGCGTGATCTCTGATGCATGCGATACATATGTAGATACATAAATGGATGCTTGGCCGAAGCAGGTGAAGCTTTAAACACGTCTTACTCGAGCATTGGCAACAACTTTGCACACAATTAACAACAACTGCAACAGCCACAACAACAACAGTCCAAACAACAATTTGCAATGTAATGTGGCAGCAATAAATTTTATTTAAATCGCTTTTGCTTGTAGCTTTTGATTACGCCAAAGAAACAGAAGAAAATGGCCACAAAGCCCAAGCCAGAGCTTAAACAATGCAAATAAATTACATTGTAAATACACAAACAAAACATAAACAACAAACACAGATACGAACACATACACACGCACACACACACACACACACACAGATATATTGTAAGCTCTTGGCTTAAAGATTTTCCAAGAATGCGCTTTGAGCGGGTGGCCAAGCGTTGATACCAAGATTGCGACTTACCAATGCTGCTGCCTGCGGCTCAGACGCAATACCCATAAAAACAAAAAAAAAATGTGCACTCGCTCTAGCCTACAGCTAGCTGGCTCAGTCGCACGCAAAAGCTAGAGTTGAGCGTGAGTCGTGAGTCGCTGCGCGTGAGATTGATCTCAATAACAAAACTATCTTAAAGCAGACACAAGCTAGATCTTTGTCGTGAGCCTTAATAGTGATTTAAAATAGCTCCAAAAACAGATGGTGTTTTGTATTCGTTTTATAAATAATTAGAATAAATATTATTCGAATCGTGACCTTAAAGTTTGTTACGTGGACAAGCATTCAAGCTGCTTAGACCTCTAAAGGTGTAACACCTGCGTAGAATCTTCAGAAAAACTATTATATTATATTTTTTATTAGCTAATTTGGTGGACAATTAAGTTAGAAATTACGTCCCGAAGAGTAAAAACAAATGTTCCCACTTATATAAACGTCGGACGCAATCTATCACGCCACGCGGTCGGTTCAGCTTTAAAACTTGAAACGCGTTTTTCTCGAAACTACTTTTTTCAAATGGCTTCACGAATAACTCAATTTTTATCCGATTGATATGAAAATATGACACAATCTTTGTAACATCATTTTCTAGCGAACCACGTAGGATTTTGTCAAAAAGGTGCAGCCGTGGAGACCTCTCCGAAAATGAGTCATGCACTTGTAGCTCTTAAAAAGCGAAATTTTGTCTTTTATTACTTTGGAAAAATTGATCTTAGAAGTTTTTTTTGAAAAAAAAAATCGAAAAATGAGCTTAAAAAACCACAAAAATTTGATTTGTAAGCACTCATAAGAACCAATTCTTATATGTCGGCAATACTTATACCTCTAAGAGAGAGGATTAAAAACTTGGTCTATGGTATATTAAAACAGAAAGCGTGCTTTAAGATCACGAGCAGATTTATTAAGAATTATAAACTCTCTTGCTTTTGAATACTCAAACGAAATTTTTGTTATTTATAACTTTTTTAGTAGTATTTTCTTTTCAAACATTCCAGGATAAAATTGAGTTTATTCCCTTTGAAACTCATTTTTCAGTATTTAAATTAAATTCGTATTTTCAACTTAAAAAAAATATATTTTTATACGTTAAATTAAATGATTTTTTTATTTATATCAATTATATTTTCTTTTGAATTAAAATTTTTGTTCAGCTGCTAATGAGTATAATTTATTCACGACTAAAGCCCTTGCTTGATCGTACTCACGAGCGTGACTCATCACGCTTACAACTCTAGTACCAAGACACTGCAATTGCATTTTTCCAATAACAAGTTTTTGCTTAAGCTCTAGCTATGGCTCTGTCTCTGGCGGCACTCATCGAAGTAATGGAAGTCATTGATTGGATTGGATTCGATTGCTTTGTCTTGCTTTTGGATTCCGCTGTTGTAGCGGCTGTAGCGGCTTCTTCAACAAGCTGTTGTTCTTTTGTATTTTCTCATAACTCAGCACACTTGTTGGCTGCAGTTGAATGGCAAAGTTTAAACAATTGCATTCTTGGCCAGCGCTTGACCAAAGACATGCACGTGTTGCTAGCCATTTGGCCTAATGACGGCGCCTAGACAAGCCTTTCGTGGCGCTGCCAATTGAGTAAATTAAGGTCACTGCGTAGCGGCTTTCGCTAGGCCAGGGCAATAATATGGGAACTCTAAGACTGACTATAGTTTGTTTAGCATAAACTAACAACTAAAATTCCGCAGCGTATCGAACTCAAGGTGTGACACATATCCAAAGCCCGCCTTGTCTTACTTCCGTCATACCAACAAACAAAAACAAATGGTTTAAGCCCAGCTTGGCCGCCGATGCTATTGCCACATCTGGAGCACAGATAAGAGCCCTCGAAAGACATAAATTGCAAGCGATGAGTTGCCAAAAAAAAAGGGCTTAGTAGCAGTTGTTGTATTTGTTAACACTTTTTTTTGTTAGTTTTGAGTTAGTTGCAGCTATTTTTTTTTTTGCTTTTTATTTTAAAGATTTTTTTTTTGCACTATTTTTTGCTACAAAGGCACATCAAATAACTTGGGCTTACAATTTTATATGTATAAGATTTGTATATATATATTATATATATTGCTCTTGCTACACAAACACCAACACCAAAGACGAGTACACGCGTCGCGTATACGTCAGATACAAGAGAAGACAAGACAAGACAACCGTTCGCTGCCGAGCACGTCGCACGAATAAAAGAGTCAAAAGCAAGAGCCAAAGCCAGGCCAAGCCAAACACTTGACTAAAGCACAACACGCAGCAAACACAAAATGCAAAGGCAAAAGCAAAAGCAAACACAAAGTAAAGCTGCGACTGCGACTGCGTTTGAAATGAAAAGTGATTTGTTTTACTGTTGTTAAAAAAATCTCTTGGCCAGTTTACGTGAAAACGTTTGCAAAGACAGCGCTCAACTGGTTCGCAAGTTGGCGCTCAAATTGTTTTTATACTTGAGGCCAGGCGTCGCTGCGCAGCCAGCAAGTATTTGAGAGAACGCGTAGAGAGAGCATTTGCAGCGCTGCCAACTTGCTGTAGTATTGACTTGCGGCTTTTTATTATTTTTATTTATAGCTGCAAATGACTGAATTAGACTGGCTTAGCTAACTGAAATATGGCTAATTTTTTGGCTAAATGCTAATGAATTAATTTCATATCTAACAATCTGATTGGATTATGTGTGCAGCGTACCAGTTTTGAGCTCCAAGCCCAAACTGTTAACTTTATACATTTAATTAACATAATTAAAATTCAATTCGAGCGAAGCGCACAGATAGCAGTTAAGATATCGATATAGCGCAGAACTTTTAGTTTTACTTCATTTTAATAGCCATTTTTTTTTTTTGGTATTTGTTGTCGTTTTTATCTTCACTTAGTGTGAGCCAATGAGCATCAAGTTCATCAACTGGTTACCATTTCATAGCGTTCGGGCTTTGATCTGACCAATTTGAATGCCAAAGGCGTCCAAGTCGTTGTCGTGTGATTTTTGCGTTGGTTTTTTGCCCAAAAAAAAAAAAAAAATATATATGTATATATTTATGATGAGCAGCACAAGCAACAAAATTGCCATAGCCAAGAAATTTATGGCTAATACAAGGGAGTCGGTGCGAAACTTAAATGTCAAACTAATTTAAACAGCTAGCAGCACAAACCGCTAACGGCTAAAAACCAAACAGCCCATACATAATCAAAATAAAACTGGATTAATTAAAGCAATCACCGTGTCATTTATGGGCCTGCCTTCAACAATACACAGCCAACAACAGAGCACTCTACAAATCTTGCTACAGTTTCCAAGCGTTGAAGAAGTTCCGCTGGCAGCTGTCTTGCCGACTTTTTGCACAGTAAATCAGTTGTTGTGTCAAAGTCATTTATTGACAGCTTAGCTGTACTTGGTCACTCTGATCTGCTCTGATCTATTTAATTGGCGCCAGTCTTTTATAGTAGTAGTATTTTCTTAGCTCTTGCTGCACGGTGGCGTATACGTTATTGTGATTATAGCTTATTTATGACTTGTTTTTTCTTTAACTTAATTTGCCTACACTTACCAATTTATTGGCGTCAGTCTTAAGTAATTATTTTAAGCATATACATATTTTAATTAACAAGTGTCAACTAATGGGGCGTATGCGCAATGCGCTGCCGTTCTCACTACTCTCGTATACGTAATATACATTTATTTATTTTTTACCACAATTGCAATTTCTGGCTTTACTTGGCTCATTTGGTTTTGGAGCTGCTTAAAAGGAAAGGTGTTAACCTTGTCACGCACAAGCATATTTCGTGGCTGGGCGTTCACCGACACTTGTTTGCCTTCCAAATTTCCCCCTACATTTGCATGCCATTATAAATAACCAAATTGCTAAGCAGACAGTATAGCCCTACTGAGGTTTAAAGAAGAACAATTGGGATATATAATCCGGTTTCTTCAGAAACATGTCAGCTGATCGTTGCTCTTAAAACATCAACTCTTAAATGACTAATTTTGCAAAATCGGCTCTAACTATTAGAGCTCAGAATAAAATCGGAGTTGCGATCCAAATTCAAAACCGGAAATATGCCTGTCTTTTAGTAGAACAGGCTGCAGCCTGTTACTCAACTGGACGAAAACTTAGAGTCACGACCGCCAATGAAAAATCATAATTGAGATGAAAGAGCTAGACAAACGGTGCCATTTTACCGAGGATACTGAGGAAAAAAAGAAAAAAGTCCATAGGATGACATATAGATGACGCCACACACGCTGTACCCGCATTATTTTTGGAAAGTACCAACATATCCAAGAAAACACATGATAATTTTATGATATTTAATTCATGAATCACATTGATTCAGTGACGCTACTTTTGCGACTTTAAAAAAATTGGATTCAAAGCAAAATCATGTGTGGATTTATCATTGCTTTTTGATGAGAAAAACAACGTTCAAGCCAAAGCTTGGCTTAATATGTGTTATTCGGACTCTGCTCCATTAAGACAATTGCCGGAGAAGTGGTTTGCTGACATTAATGAACCACCGATAATGAACCACACACTGAGCGCCCAAAATTGGTGGTTCCACAGGAAAACGTAAAAAAATTCCACAAAATCGTTTTAACTAACCCAAAAGTTAAGTTGTAGGATTTAGCTGACACCATAAAGATCTCTGAGGAACTTGTAGACTTCATTTTGCGTAAACATTTGCCTATGAAAAATCTTAACCACCTTATTCTTCAGATTTGACCCGCAGAGACTGTTAACTGTTTGCAAACCTCAAAAAAAGTGCACGCTGGAGAGAGATCTGGCTCGAATAACAAAGTGACGTCAGAAGAGTCGCCTATCCATCTACCAAATTGGTATTTAAATGTTAGGCAAACCATATCCCAGATTTTATCGCTCTCGAAGTAAGCTATGTTGATGAATAAAGTAAAATTTTGTCAAAAAAAAAAGTTTTTATAAGTAATCCTACGAACAGCCTTTGTAGCCGATGTGTGTTGACACACGAAGCTGTTGAAGAAAGAAGGTAAAGTTTTAGGCCGTGTCTCTATTGATGGAACCTCGCCGAGGCCAGAGCTTTTGGTTTGAGGAAAGGTCTAGAAAACAAAGACAAACGGATTTCTGGAATTTAAAATAATAAAAGAAAAGCTGTTTTAGCCTATCTTACATAAATGCAGAAAAAATCCAATAATCGTAAGTTTCGCTTTGTTATGCTTGAAACGTTTGTATCTCGGCCAGGGCGCTGATTACACTGAACACTGCATTCTGCTTATCCAGAATATTTTAATATAACATCTAAACGTGGCTTTTTGTGTGTCCGCTCCCGCAAGAGACACTGGTGAAGCTAACCCCTCACCGGTCATTATGGCCAAGGGGATGCATATCGCCCACCACGACTTCTGACCGCCGCATGTTACTCTGGAAACGTACCCAATATCTAGGAATGCCGTTTTATAAATATCTGGGCTATCTCGACAGCTTGCTCTTTTTTATCAAATCCCAAAAATAGTATATCTAGACATCTGACTAGATGGTCTGAAGACATCTTATAATTAGCTCGACCAAACGTTATTCACCAACTCCCGATTCGGTACCAAGCAGCCTTTCTATTCTAACCCAACCTAACCCATGCCTGCCACGACTGTGGCATGGATTCTTAAATCCCTTAATGAGCAAAAATCGCCGATTTATATGCATTTTTCTAATTTATTATATTAAAATTATAAATGCAGCTTAAAAAACCTCTTATTAAGCGAACCAAAAGCGAAACGAACCTGACATGTCTTAAATACCTTAAAAAGTAAAATCTTCAAGCCGTTCCACTTGTTTGATGAGCATTTATTCCTGTTTTTCCCCTGTACCTGCATTTTTCAAGTTCAAGGCTAAGTCGTTGGTATTTTTGCTCTGTTTTTTTTTTTTTTGGTTTAGAGCTTCACACATTTCATATTTATTCAAAAATAATTTTGCGCTAATTTCTTTGCGCTTACTTTTTTTTCGTAGTGTTTGTTATGGTTGTTGCTGTCACTGCTGATATGAATGTTGATTTGTTGTTGTTTTTGTTGCTGTTGTTGTTGCAACACTTGAGCACAAAAATTATGACCATAATTACGTTGTTGTTAATCGATTTTTAAGTTGTTGCTTGCTCTGCTCAGTTATACAACAATTTTTTAACACGTTCAGGCACAGATACAACAACAGCAGCAAATACAAAGACAATGGAAAATATTTTGAACGCTTTATAGCTCACAAGTTGAACCAATTTGAAATGTATTGTACAAAAAAGCCTCCATAATAAATTTGTAAGTGTGTGTGTGTGTGTGTGCATTTATAACCTGTCTGAAAGTCAATAAGTTTAAATTATTATTTTCGTTGATATAATACAATTTTTCGTACGGCTAATAAGGTATTTCAGCTCAATATGTATAAACATACGATATAAGCATTAAAGTGTTTGCATTCATTTTTATTGTATTACTTATTTATGCATACTTGCTATAGATTGGATCAAGAAATAACAACTTGTTATTGTATTATCTAGAGCATGAAATTCGACTAACCGCCGCCAAAAAAACTGCCAATAAAAAAAATATACCGTCGATCAGGCGCAGCTATCAAAACTAAACAAAAAAAAAATAATAAAAACCATCAAAATTAAAACAGGTGCAACTATGTATGTGTGTGTGTATGCATGTGTGTATCTATGTGTTAGCAGCAGGCAATATACAATTACTCAACTAACACGCCGCGCAAAGTAAAGAGCAAGAAAACAAAAACAAATGAATGCAGCTAAAGCAGTTGCATTTACAGTTGCCGACGCCCTCTTCGCTACTGCTTGGTGTATTTTAATTAATGTTTGGCTACACATTTGCACACACGCACACATACATGCACACATATAACAACCCAACTAGCATTTAGAAACTTCTTTAGCAGCTCAAGAATTTTAAAAGAAAAAAAAAACTTAATCAGGCGTGCTCCGGTATCCGAATCAGAATAATTTATGCGGATTCGTTTTGAATCCGAATGTTTGATGCTCCCATTTCCACCAATCCGAATTTTTTATGTGCTTTGAAACCGACTGCTTTGTTGCAAGTGGAATGAAACCGAATCGTCAAAATAGTATTAAAAAAGCACAAATTTTATATTGAAGTAATTTTTTATATATGCCTTGATATTCTTAGATTCTATTTATGCTAACTTTAATTTGCATATTAGCTGCTAACTATTTTTAATATTTTTTTTGCTGACACAACCCAAAAATAGCATGCACAAGCCAAAACGAATTTTCGTTTTGTTTGCACATGTGTGTGTATCAAACATGCACACATGGCCGGTAAATGCGACAGGGTTCCCGCGTTACACAAATAAAATTTCCCTTGCAATCGTTAAATCGTGTTTAAATTTAATAAACATTGTTGCTAAATTAATATTTTTGTGAAATTTTATTTAAACAATAAAATAATAAATAACTAGCTATATAAAATGAAAATGAAATGTAAACAACATGTACTAATAAAAAGGTGCACAACTACGGCAGCCATGTCAGCTGTTTTGTATCAAACAAAAAACCATTCCGCGCCAACCAACACAATGTAACTACATATATAATCAAAAGAATTTAATGCTAAAAAATTATATTTATTGCAGTGGATTCTTTCATTATTTTACGCCTTCTTTTAGCTTCAAAACAAGCAATTGAGAAATAAATGGAATTTTTGCAATGTTTACAATTTTTAACAAAAAGCAGTCAGCTGGTTACACCACAACATATGTGAATTTATCGATAATAACGAGGGAAATTTACAAATGTATCGAAAATAAATAAGGAAATTATCGACAAAAAATTCTGATTCCAGAGCACGCAAATCCGAATCCGAATAAAATTGTTCGGATTGAATTTTTCTGATTCCGGAGCACGCCTAAATATATACATTAAAACGCACTGTTAGAACGACAAGTCCACATCGAAATCCATAAGTGGCATAACCACCATAAGCTACATGTTTTATATTCTAAACGAAAGCTTTAATTCTGCGCTCATAAATGCTCGCTGGGTTAAGTTGGTCGTAGGAAGAGATGGCGTACGAGAGAGAGGCGCACTCACGTGAGAGGCTTAATACTGCATTGTCGGCATATCGAGTTCGTTGCTTAAGTCATTCGTTACTGCTTGACACTAAACTGCTGCACTAAATTGTTGTTACTAGTTGCTCTGCTTTATTTTGTTTTGATTGACTTTACTTTGCTTGGGTTTGACTTGTATTTGGTTTTGTTTGTCGCTGATTTGTTGTTGTTTGTTGTTAATGCAGTTGTTGTTGTTGTTGTTACTTGTCGATTTTTTCAGGCAAGTTTGTTTTTGTTTTTTGTATTTTTCGTTGATACATACGTATTTACTATGTACATACCTATGTACATATGTATGTAGGTATGTAGTTGGGTCAGGTTGCAGATTCGAAAGTGGGTCAATTTATTACTGCAATGAATTTTTACTGTTGGCGTTGTAGGTTGTCGATTGTTGTTAGTCCGTCCGCAACGTCCGTGCCGCTGCCACCGTCGCCGTCGTCTTTTTGCTTGTTTTGGTGTAAATTTATTTAGGCCATTTGTAGGGGTTGCTAAAATTTAATTAACCTCAGCTTTGGCTGTGTTTTTGTAGCTGTCAGTGGGCGTGGGCTTGTCGTGCTTTATTAGGCCCAACACGACTGTTTAATCACCTTTGGGTCTATGTTATAGTTTTCATTTTCATTTTCAATTTAATGATTAGTTTGCTTTTAATGACTATTATCCAAGGCCTATTGTGCATTGAAGGTCGCCTGGAAAAGCTGTAGATAGCCATATATATGATATTGGTTTAATGTTGGATCATGTTGGGGCATGATGAGCTACAAGCTATAAACAATTGCATAAGCCAATACAATGTGCAGACAACAATAACAACAACAAAAAACAACAACTACAGCAGCTTCGAATACGAATGGGAAAATGGCGCTTGGCATGTCATAAATAAGCCAAGTGCGATGCTGTAAGCC
The DNA here is from genome assembly GCA_018150985.1 of Chymomyza costata. Lineage (NCBI taxonomy): Eukaryota > Metazoa > Arthropoda > Insecta > Diptera > Drosophilidae > Chymomyza > Chymomyza costata. Next base: position 20,212,632 of record JAECWU010000001.1, read on the forward strand.
ATTAGGGGAGACATGAAATGCTGCATGACAATAACTCCTTATTAGTTAATGTTTTCGATTAGACATTATGTGTGAAAAAATTTGCAAAATACTCGAACGCAAGTCTTTTGTTCCCGGCTTGGCTGAGTATTTTATGCGCTTTGGTAAGCCATAAAGTTAAAGGGAAATAATGGGAATTGTAACTTTAGAAACTGAAGTCGTCGTAAACCTTGTTTTGTTACAATTTGTATGGTTTTTGTAAAAGCTGCTAAATAGTTCGTTATATTTATTTGCCATATAAAAGCCACAGAAGCCAAACAATGCGAGTACAAATTCATAACGAAAAGTGCCCTGCTTGGTGTACTGCTAAAGAGCAGTTTCATGCAGATCAATTATGCAGCAGTTAGCAATTTGTGTGCTTGCCAAGCAGTGCAGAACAGTTGGATGGGCATGCCAACTTGCTTTCTATGGTGAAAAGCTATGAAAAAGCTTAGGCATTTTCCGTCCCGGTATTCTATTGTGAATTGTGACTCAAAAACACCCTAAAAAATGACAAAAGTGCATTCTCCGTCCCGGTATTCTATTGTGAATTGTGACTCAAAAACACCCTCAAAAATGACAAAAGATCTCGATATAAATTCGATAGAAATGGAAATGTATCGGCGCCTTAATTGAACGGCATGACGCCGCGGCCATTAAAAGAACAAACAACAAGAACAAGTGCAAAGTGCAAGGTGTAAAATTTTCAATGGTGGCAAACAGAAATTATAAAAAAAAAATCGTCTAACGATTTTTAATTTTGCGTTTCCTTAATTTTAAAGGCTCAAAATGCATTCTTGCTATCATAGAACAGCTAACAATAAACAATACCACATTAATATTTGTTGTCTGTCAATATAAATCAAAATGCGATTTAGAGAGGCTGTAAATAGTGTAATTAGACATGAATATTTGGCCGCTACTTGTTTGGAGCAGGTCAAGGTCAAATACTCACTTTCGCAGTTTGGGATCTCTTATTATTATTATTATGTTTATTATATAAAAAACCTACCGAGGTCTTGCAATCAATCAAACAAAACCAATCAGTGTCGGTTCACCGGAGGGGTTTCGGGATCGGACCCGAAAAATGGGCTTACAGTTTCTTGCGAACCAAATATACACTTCGTAGTGAAAAACCCCTTTTAGGAATAAATCCTGGATCCGCACCTGAAACCAATGAAAGCTAATACATATTTATTGAACAGCATCAGTTACTTATTATTATTTCTCATGAAACTGCTTAGCTCTCAAAATTAAACAATTAAAACAACACTATTTCAATATAATAAAAGCTTTTATTTCCTTCTCGTGTTTTATAAACAAACTTTAAATACAATACCAAAAATTTGCCGCTTATTAACTGCTCCTTTTCTTTATAGTGTACAAAGCTGTTGAAAGTAAATACATACATAAGTAAATAAACAAATGTGTGTGTGTCGAGAGCAGAAAAAATTGTCATATTTATTTCAGTTTTCTTATCAATTATTTTCTTATCCATATTTTACTGCCCCCTTTTTGTTATATACAAGTTAGCGTTAGCAGCGGTATTTGGTCCCGCTAGCTGTCAATGTTTATAACGGTTGTTGTATGTTATATGTTGTTGTTCTTTTGGCGCTCGATTGCTTGTGTGTTGTTGCTTTGCCTCCTTGGTACACCTAACCTCTCATAGGCTATGTCTGATGAAATTTCAAATGCACAGACAAAGCCTAGTAGAGGCTAGATTTATAAGGAAAGTTTTTGGCGCTGCTCTCAGAACCCACTCACACACACATGTACACGCCCACTTTATATTATCGCACATACGCTTTCTTTTTTTTTAGCATACACACGTCCACACTTTTATTTTTGACTTGCTTTACATGCATTGACGCCCACTGTGCGACTGGCGGTTTGATAAAATACATAATGAAAATAGAAATGGCAAGCAAAAAGAAAAAGACCCAGCCGGCTGCTCCAAAATGCGCAAAAAGTATGTTCCGTTTGCCGCTTTCTTTGCAATGCCGTTACTCGCCGCTGCGCGTTTCATTTGCGTTTTAATTTATTAACTTGTTGCTTTTGGCTGCTGCTGTTTCGTGTACAGTTCATGTTTTAATTTTATATAAACGTTGGCGCCATGGCCACCACTCACAACTTTCACTTTTTTTGCTTATATTTCTATTCGCATGAATTGCAACCAAGTCCAAATTGATAGGAATTTTATGCGCCGCACACGAACAAACACCGCGCCCCAAAAAAAAAAAAAAAAAAACATGCCCGTATCTTGCGCCGTCTATCCAACCGCTAACTAACTAAGCTGATAAGTCGAGCTGCTCCCCACACTGCTATCTATGCAAATGTGCGGTGAGCGCATTGAAAAGTTCAAGTTCAAAGCTGCTGTTGCTGCTGCGCAGTCGCGCTGTCGTCGCATTAGAATTCTTGCAGCCGAGCTTAACTCTACACGTTCCACGCTCTACGCTCCACTCTCCAATCTCCAATTAAAAACAAACTGTCGCTGATGACGGCAACTTTGACGGCCGGCCACACACACGTCGCGCCGCCACAAGCAAAACCAACACCAATGCCATGACCAAGTGCACGTACACGCAAATTGTTGTAGGCCATTAGTTTTTGCTTTTGCTGTTGTTGTTTTTGTTTGACGCTTTCTATTTATGCGCTGCGCTCGCTCCAAGCTGCACGTTCACTTGCTCGCTCGCTCTCTCGTTGGTGCAGCATTGTTGTTGCTTCGTGCGCTCCGTCATAGACAAAACTAACGCTAGTTTCTCTTTGCTTTGCTCTCGTAATTGTGTGTGTGTGTCTAGTTATAGTTGTTGGTTGTTGTGAGGTAAAAGTAATCCATGTCAGTAGAACACTTTCGATTTTGTTTGTTTGAGGCGCGCGTCGTCGCGTGGCAAGCTATAATAAGCGTGCATAGTTTTTCTTATTTCTTTTCTATACTAGTTTGTTGTTTGTTTCTCTTTGGCACTTTCTTTCACTTTGCAATGGCCTTTAAAAAACATGGGCGTCGTCTTAGAATCCAGTTACTCATTTTTATGCACAAGTATTTCGTTGCCATTTTATTTTTTGTTCTTTCTTTATTGAGTTATCGTACTTCACTAAGTGAGCAGGAGCAGCCGTCGTCCGTCCCACCAACACGATCTTGACACTCGCACAGTTTTGGTTTTAATAAACTCGAGTACGTAGTGATTTTATGCTTTTATACTCTCAACGTTGACGGCAATGGCGCGCTCGCAATGGCGGCGACAGCGAATAAAAAAAGTTGAATTCTGCAGCCGTGTTTACGTGTCTGTGTGTGTGTGAATATGCATCTGTGTGCGTGATCGTTGTTTTCGCATGCTTCATTTTATTATTTTGTTGACTTTTTATTTTCGAATTCTTCAACGCGTAATACATACGAAAATGAACATTTTGCATCTTTCGATCGTCATTTATATACAGGCAGCAGAAACACACACATATGTACACGCTGCAGATACATTCACACACACACACTCACACATTCATGAATATGAGTTACTTGAGCATCATTTTGTTTTGTATTTTGTTCTTTTCCTTTTTTTCGGCCATTTCGTCTGGCTCTTTTCAATTTTTTGGCTGCACAGCAGCTTTGCCATTTCTGCAGTCTCGGCTGTGTTCCCCCATTCGCTGCGCCCCCGCCTGCTGCCTGATCGATCCACTTCTTTCCTCGTTCTCAAGTCTTTCAATTCGCATTCTGTATGTTGTACATGTGTGTTGTTTCTTTGCATGGGTGTTGTCTGGCTTTCTGCGCTATTCCTTGTCTTTTCTTTTTTTCACTTCTTTTTGAAGGCACAAATTAAGTTCGAGTCATTAAACCGGTCAGTTAAAAAAAATATCTGTATGAAAATTTACTGCAAAACAGTTCATCATCAAGGAGTAAACAACCGATGTTGTTGTAGTGATCGCTTTTTGCAAAACGCTTACACATACACAGATACAGATTGAGGCCTGAAGTTATTGACCGACTTTGTTGTAACCTGAGTACATGATACTTAATGCCAGGAAACTGAATACCATGAAAAAACAACAGGTTTACCAGAAATAACTGTGCTTATCAAGCAAAGTGTAGACAGTTATACCGAAAATAAGAAAATTCAACCGGGCACAAAAATCTTGACCAATACGTTAAAATCAAAAATATCTTAACAAATTAATGATCTGGAATGCCTATCTTTTTTATTGTAAAAAAATTGTGTATCCATAAAATCAAGTGTTTTAGATTTTAAATCATACTATTTAGTTTTTCTTGGGAAAATGATCAGCATTATCTAGGGTTTAAATCTCGAAAACCATAAGAGTTGGTAAACTTTGAGACCGACAAATTGTGAGACATTTTTTCGGAGCAAATATAAAGAAAGAATAGTACTAAAGAATAAAAGCTTAAGATCGTGGACTTTAGTCATTTGATTACATTTGGAGAGTATATTTGCTACGCACTTGTATATTTTTTGCAATGGTACCATAACTCCAATATTAATACCTATACACCTAGTTCTGTTTTTACACGGTAGATACATACGTTCCAGAAAAAATTGTCCAAAAAAGGACATGAAGTAAATCCTTAAGCTGCTAAGAAAATAAATTAAAAAGGAGAATTCCCTAGCTAAATTTCTAAAAGATTAGCTTAATAAAAATATTTTTCTTTAAAATTTCAATGAAACAGGTTTTTTGAATCGTGCTAAATCAAATGGAACGGTGTATAAAATTTTTTTTGTAGACCGTGCTATTTCAAAACCATGTAAAAACAGAATTGGATGTACTTCTATTGGCACCAAATCGTGGAGCCTAAAGAACCTATAAGACGTTTTCGAAACTGTATGAGTGAGCTATGCCACTCGTTTGGTATTTCAAGGAACCGTATTTATATGCGCATAATAATAATTCAAATATTTTCAGACATAAAGAAAGTTAATACAATAAAAGAATTCGTATGTAATGTGACGTACTGTCTTTAAGCCAAGGCATTTACAAATCATTCTCAAAATTACAAGCTTGCTACCGGATGCGTTAGTTCAGCAACAAGCTCTGTAAAAATTCAAAATCTACGTAAAAGACTCCCGCAATTTGCATTGCATTACCAAAATATCCAAATTTAAAGTATCAGCTCATCAATAATGTATGACTGGTAAGAATATTAACTCTCCTACATTTGGAATGTTGATAAATCAACTTGAACTCTACACACACGCGCACCATATTGAACATATGTACATATACCCTACCAAATCAGTTATGCACTATATTATTTTTTTAAATTGTTTTTTGGTGAATGCAATGAACTCGACAACAACAACAACAACAAAAACGACAAATTATTTGTTTAAAAATAAAATTTAAAAAATAATACAAAGTAAAAATAAACAAAAGGAATTCTTTGTTTATGGCGCGATCAACCTGTATGTGTGCGTGTGTGAGTGTATATGTTTGTGAGTTAAGAACGCTCGTTTTGTCTCTGTTGCACCCTTAGCTGATGCTGGCAAACGTAACCGCATTTAACACCCCCTCCCAACCAACATGCATGGTAGACGTAAATCGAGTCTAATCGAGTTACTTTGCTTGTAGAGTTCGTTGGCTTCATGTTTTTGTATGTAGATTTTATTTTATCAGTTGAAATATTTTGCTAACAAATTGCAGTCAATGACATTCCAAACACAAACACATACACGCACGCACACAAATACACTGCTGCAACGGATGTGAAGTGTACGTGTGTACATGCGTGGGTTAGGCAGAGGCGTGGCGGTGCGATGCGGGGGCTGTAAAACATCGGCAACAGGTCACGCAAGCGTGCTAAAGTTTATTCATCTCAAGAAATGCGCCGCAAACTAAGTCTAACATATCGTTTCCATGCTTTACATATATTATATGTATATTGTATATTGGAAGTTTGTTGAGCGAATGCGCAGATCGAAACAGAACGAAAGCAACGGCGAAAGGCTGAGAGCATGGTAGAATAAACAAGGTATGCTATTCCCGAAAAATTTTCGCAACTCAAACCTTATTTTAGTTTCGTTGATATTTTTCACGAGAAAGGTTGTTTCCGCGCATAGTTTTTCAGCATTTACCGTAATTTTGTGCAGCGGTAAAAAATAAGCCACTCTAGTTGCAACCGGCAGCACAAAAAAAAAAATTTTAATATGCTTGCCTACGCACAACAACAGCAATGGGGGTGGTTTCGCTCTCTCACTTTTTCGCTCAGACTAAAAATAAGGTTTCAGTGCAGTGAATAGCATACCTTGTTTATTCTACCATGGCTGAGAGCAAGCTAACCGTGAGCGCACACTTGTGCAAAGCTCAAAGCAGCGGCAGAAAGTCAACAGCAACAATCAGAGTCATGGTGTAGGTGAGTTTAGGGGAACGGAACTGTGGGCGACTCGCAATGCATAGAAACGACGACGACGACAACGTCGGGACCAACAACAACAACAACCACAACTCAGACTACAAAATTGTTTAATTATAAAAAGTAGAAAAAAAAGAGGCTAAAACAAGAAGCAGCAGCAGCAGTAGAGAGAGAGAGGCAGATAAGTTTTTGTTGAAGGACACACACGGTCTTTAAAAGTGAGTAATGCACTGGAGGTTGTTGACTTTCTCGACTGCTTCGCAGTTCGTCGCTGGCTCATTTTTTATATATTTTTTTGCACACCAAGTATATGCATGTATGTGTGAGTGTATGCACTGCCCGCTGTATATATACAAACATAGTACATACATAAATGTTTAAGAAAAAAAATTATTTTTTTTATATACTATAGAATCTTTTGTTATGCGTTTCATATGTAAGTATATATTTTCGGTGTTGTCGTTGTTTGATTGTGTAGAGTCAAAGTGATTAAACTTTATGCGCAATTTATTTTGCATTCACAACAGCAACAAAAACAACAACAACAAAATTTTTGTTTCATGTTTTTGGAGCGCGTTTAACAAACTGAAATTAACTTTTGGCAGCTACAGGTTCACATCGCGTATACGTAATATATCAAAGTTATAACTTTATTGCGCTACTCTGCAATGTACAAGCAATCTATTTTGCTATGACAAATTTCAAGAAAATGTATTTAGTTCTCTCTTTTGCTTGCACTTTCTTAATTCTCAATGACGCAGCCAAGTGAAATTTGTGCACTTTCCGGTTTAGGGCAGACCCATGGTTTTGTCCAGTAAGCTCGTCTGACAAACATGTGCCTAGATGCGGGTGTAAAACGAGCCTGAGTCATCCAACACTGCAGATCATTGCTGCATCTTGCAATTTTAAGCGGTAGAGAGGGGTGTCTCTGTCCACTGAGGATGCGCTGGCGACATGTGGTTACATGTTGACACCCAGCAGACGCCACAGCAACAAACCGCAGTACACAGAAACTTCAACACACGCAATTACCCTGCATATCCTCTGCACAATGTGTACTACAGTGGAGCTTGACTAAAGCTGAACTAAGAAAAAATTATAATAATGACACTTTAAAAAAAAACATAATTACCGCAATGAAAATATCTATTGGGTTTGTTCACAAAAGAGCTTAATCGGAAAAAAAAATCAGTTTTTCAACTAGTGACGATTGTAGTGCGCTATCGGAAAGATCTATGTGAGGGAGCGTATGACTGGATGTTAAGAGCGACATTACCCAATAAGTATTTTTTAACAATTTTGTTTTCCTTTTTGTTCTCATCTAAGATATCAAAAAATTAGTAGGCAAAAGTGTAAAAATGATTGCTTAAAAGTTCGCCAATAAGAAGGTTCTACTGTAGTATGGGTGCAAAACATTGTCGCCGATTATGGGAAAACTCCAGATGCACACAATATGGTGCGTTAATTTTTGCTCCTGCCAGCCGACACCAACGCCAGGGCCACCATTGTTGCCGCCCGAACCACCCGCACCACAAGCACCACAATTGCCGTTGTTAGTGTTGTTGTTAATCGTCTTTACAGGCAGTCAGCAATACACACACACAACCAGCTAAAGTGTATACGTGCTTGCTCCCAAGGCCAGTGCAATATTTTACACTGGATGCGACGTCGTCCTCAATGCACAACTTCCGTCAGTGTTGACGCCGTCGTCGACAACGTTGCCTTCGTCGTAGCTGAGAGGCCCCGCATGACTCCAATGCCGTTGGCGGTGCGTCATCTTGCAATATTGGCGCTGCATTTCAAGGCGTTACATTTGGACTGGACGCAAATAAATATACATTTATTTACTTTGCCATTGTTGCTAATTAGCAATTGCCAACCTTCAGAGAGAAGACATAGAAACAAAGGCCTCGTCCGATCGAAAGCTTCAATTTTCACAAACCTAAGCATAACTTGAGGCTGTTTAGCCATATCTTTGTTTTAAATGGACGCTGTGTGAATCATTTTATTTGTCTTAGATGTTTACTATAGGTTTTTTTAATGGCGAAAAAAGCGCTCAAGAAAGCGTTGAATACAACACTTCCGCTATGGCTACTGCTTAAAATTGTCATAAATATGAGTTTCGACATTAATTATTGTCTGTGTGCGGTTGAGGTTTCTGTTTAGTCATCAGCCCAAATCGGTGAATCATAGCAGTTTGGCAACAGATCTGACATAGACATTTAACTATAAATCAAGCCCAACCTGGTCTAGGCCAAAGGATGCAACGACTGCTTATCACGCGACAGTGAAAAATTAACCATGTCAAGTGGGGGCCAATCGAGTGCTTGTTGGGTTAAGTTCAAACTAGTTTGCAAGATTTTCAAGCTCAATGGCAAAATGATTCCTTGATATGCACCAAAGCCACGAAATATTTCCACGCTGACTGCTAAGCCCAGGGTGTGGCAATTAAGTCAACAACACCAAAAGCAACAGTATCGAGGGTGCAGACCTGCGCACATTTCCAGTGAAGATCATTATTGTCTCGTCGCGGATGCTGGTTATACATAGTTTTGGTGGCACAAAAAAAAAGCAAGCTGTTACTGTCAGTATATCTCGACCACAAGATGCTCTCTAAACACGATGTATAGTAAAAGAACAAAAATTTTGTTAAGATAACTCCTTGGAGTTACCCTTTTGTGCGTACAGGGGCATGCGCTGACCGACTTGCAGCCTTTAAGCAAACTTTTCAACAAAATTCTAAGTAATGCCGCAAAACTTGGTGTACTCCTTAGAGTTTGAATACAGAGTATTTAAATGCCTACCAACTGAGCAAACAAGTTAATGAACCTGCCCCGAGCAAGCGCATGCGCATGGTTGGCCAGTCGCGTCGCGTCGTGTTGTGTTGTGTCGCAATCCTTGAAGCAGTCCAACAAATATGTACGATCCCGAGTCGTCGAACTAGTTTGGCCATCTCATCCAGAACGCATGCGGGCTGTTGCTGTAGCTGACCAAATCTGTGGCATGAATTCTCTGGAAATTATCGAAGTTTCATTTCATTGCGACAGGCAGCAGAACAACAAGAAGCACAACTAGCTGGCAAGAGAGCGAGCATCCAAACTAAAAATTAAGTTCAACAACATTCCGGTCTGATTCAAAGTAGCTGCTCGCTGCTGCCTTTGCCCCACCGCTGTCTGGACGTTAGCTCCACTTGGGTGTACTATCGTGCGGCGTTTGAAAGAGTTTTTGTACTGCTCTGTGTTTAGATGCTGTTGTCGTTCTCGATGTTGTTGTTATTGGGACACGCCTCGATTTGTGGACAACAGCATTTACACTTTCCATTATCCTTGAAGCTTAAGTCATTGCCCTCTGGAGTCGCATTACACAACAATTGCAGCGACTGCAACAAGCCTCTTTGTAAGTGCTCAAATTACACAGAACTCCAGTGGCCTACTTCCACTTGAATGGACCGAACCAGAGAGCTGCAGTCCGAGTGTAACAAAAGCTTGAACAACCCTGTGGTTCAGATCCTTCTGTATAACCGAACAGCGAAAGACAAAGAAATGTATTTTGTCGCCTTGTTGTGTTTTTGTGGTTGAAAGCGGCATACAGATTATACAAAACAAATCTGCTTTCAAGTAGACTCAATCTGAATGATCTCAGAGGAACTAGTGCGGGGAGTATGGGACAGCATATTTTTATAACTGACCTCGAACTTTTGTGCAATGTGATTGAACTGCGATATCTGTATGGGTCCGGCCCTACGTCCACGTCCAGCCATCCATCTGCTCTTTTCTTTCGCAAGCGGACGCTTTATGCATGCATCTGTGTGTGCATATGTATTTGCATGCAGACTGCATACGGTTTGAAAGTGTTTTGTCGACTCTACTGGACTTGGACTAGGGTCTGTAATGGGGCAGTGGTGGTGGCGGCAGCGCGATAAAGTCCCTATGCCGCCGTCGTCAACGGCAACTTAAATGCCTGACAAACAATATGGAAATTTAGCGCGGGAACCAACGAATAGTGCATTGGTTTTATCGGTGGTAGCACTATTAGGGCAGGGAGGTATATTAAGGGTAAAGGCTCAGACGTTAAATGCATAATAAATGCGTGCTGAGACAAAGTCGTCGACGTCGTCGTCGTTGTGTTAGTCTTGGTCTTCATAATTGTCGAGGTTCGAGGTTGAGAAATGAAATGCGTGTTGCATCGCTTGCACTTTCAATGAACCCGCAAAGCGCCAAGACGATAAGAAACCAATGAAAGGCAGCTGGGCAGCTTTGCACGTCCACACGTAAGGAATCATAACTACATGTATAAATAACAGCAATTGTTGAGACCATCAGTGGCATAGCCTGGCATTTACTTATTTGTTTGCACACTAAAAGTGCGGTTATTTCCAAGGACTCTTTCCCTCATAAGATCCCGATAATTAAAGCTGGAAAAGCTATCATAATTCAGGCAATTCTATAGAAAGAAATAAAATTGCCTACCAGCTGGGCTTGTATTATTTCTTAGAGATCATCCAGTACGTGACGCTCCAGGGGGTGGGGGTCTGGCGAAGCGTCACGATCATATGGAAAATCTTCAAAAATATTCCGTGACTGCGTCACATGGGGAGAGGGGGGTCTATTTTGACGAAAATCAGCGTCACGTAGTTTACGGATGATCCCTTATGGCCTCCTCATATCTTTCTCCAAATTATGGTTTTCTTTGGGATGAATCTTTTCGTGCTGTGTCGGTATTTTCCATTTTAAATGATACCTTGGATTTTATTTGGAGCTTCAAATAAGTACCGATTGGACTCAAATCCAAATGTTGGGTATGTTTCCACTAGCCAAGGGGTCATAACTTTAGTAAGCGCGGGATCAAAATAAGATGTTTTGTCGCACGCTTGTCAGTTAATTTTAGGTATTCTTCATGCTGCAATATTAACTTTTTAAATAGATTTACTTTGTTGGTTATCTTAAATATATTTAGATATATCTACACAGAAACTGCAATTGTATGTGCATACATATGTACATACATACATGCTTATACATACTGAGAAAACTCTTGCTCGTGCGGTTCTCTGACTGCTGCTGTCCAAATATTGAATATTTTTTTAGAAACAAAAAACAAGTAAAAAAAAGGCCAAAGAAAGCAAATCCGACAAAATACAAAAAGAAGCAACAAGCAAAAAAGCACAGTGGCGTATCTCATCAAGTTCTCTAAGAGGGCTGGTTGCAGCTTAAACTGGCCCCAGTGTGACGTGCGCCTCTGTTCAAAGTCAACGATAATAACAGCAACAACAATAACGAAAAATGTTTAGTTGACGTCATTTGTCCTTGAAATCGTGCAAAGCAAAAATTCGCCAAATCAATGCACTCTCTCAACGGACGGAGAAACGGCAAGCAAGCTAAATAAAAAAATAGCTGGAACAGCAACAACAAGCCTAAACCACTAAGTGTTTGATAAAGATTGAAAGCGAGATAGAAAGGGAGTCGAGAAAAGTATGTGTGGGCTGACTTCAAGAGTGTTTCTTATTTGTTTAACACTTAGATGAACTAATTAAACAACAATCATTAATTAATAATAATTAATACATTGGGCAAGTGCTGCTGCGCGCTTTTCTGTTGGGCAATTTAAAAAAATGCAAACGAAACAGCTGTTCGCGCTGTGCATAGTACTGCCAACTTGGGCTACAGTAAACAATGTGTGGTAGCTTTAAAAAAAAGCGCATTTTTATACTAAACAAGTTGGCAAGGCTAGCAGAAAAAAAGTATTATTTATACATTAAATTAATTTAAAGAGTTAAGAGATAAAAACTGCGCCATCGAGCAACTGCACATAAGCATACATACACACATTCACTTAACGCCGCATCTAGCATACTTGCTTGAAGTATCTCTCGAGCAACTCACAAGAACAACAAGCGGAACCGGGAGCACCAGGTAATAAGTAATAAGTTGGCTTGCACGAGTTCTTGTTAGTGTATCAAAGGCAGCCCCCCAAAGCGCCAGGTAAGTTAAGCGTTTAGCCATTGTTCAAGCTACGCAATAGCTAAAGCACCAGGCACTCACACAGACGTACCGTGGCAAAATTTAAGAATTCGTTGTAGGTGTCACTCAGTTAGGCAGTCGAGTCAGTAAGTCAGTCACATGCCTTATCAATATTTATCTGACTTTGCTGCCCTTTGCCCTGTTTTATTAGTTTCGTCCATTTTGCTTTCCATTTTTGGCCACTGGCCGTTGCACGCAAATTTCTAATCGGTTTTGCGCGTCAGCAGTCAACAAAGTCTTGAAAACTAATCTAACAACTGTTGTTGTTCTAGAAGGCAACTCTCTTATGTTGTCTTTGGCCATATCATAAGATCAACAACAAACTTACTGCCACTTTGATATGCTAATCTAAATGATGCCTACAAGCTGTTCTTATCTTACTCCCTATATTTGTAATATCTCGTTTTTGCAGTCACAATTACAGACACGTTGCGTAAATCGATACTCAAACAGCGCTTATAGTTATTAACATGGGTCAAACACTGTCAGAGCCGGTGACGGCCAAGGAATCATCGTATTGTCAGAATATAAAGTATCGCGTGGGCTCCAGCTGCATGCAGGGCTGGCGCATAAATATGGAGGACTCACACACACACATTCTCTCGCTGCCGGATGATCCACAAGCGGCTTTTTTCGCTGTATACGATGGTCATGGCGGCGCCACAGTTGCTCAATATGCGGGCAAGCATTTGCACAAGTTTGTCCTAAAGCGGCCCGAATATAGTGATGATGACATAGAGAAGGCTCTGAAACAAGTAAGTCTGGTGCAATCAATTTCTGTTTAGCCTCTAATTCACTCTATTACTCATTGCAGGGCTTTCTTGACATCGATTACGAAATGTTGCACAATGAGTCATGGGGCGAACAAATGGCGGGCTCCACAGCTGTTGTTGTGCTTGTAAAAGACAATAAACTGTACTGCGCCAATGCTGGAGACTCACGCGCTATTGCCTGTATTAATGGCGAGCTAGAAATACTATCTATAGATCACAAGCCAAATAATGAAGCGGAATCCAAACGCATCAATGAAGGTGGAGGTTGGGTGGAGTTTAATCGTGTCAATGGCAATCTAGCACTTTCACGTGCGCTAGGCGATTTTGTTTTCAAGCGTAATGCAAAGAAAACGCCAGAAGAACAAATCGTCACAGGTAAAAAACGTATAGTATAGTTGTACACAAAGTTCTTTGTTGTGATGCTAGATTTTTCACCTTGTCTCTAGCCTACCCGGATGTCGAATCACGCAAAATGTCTGAAGACTGGGAATTCATTGTGCTGGCCTGTGATGGCATTTGGGATGTAATGAGCAATACGGAAGTACTGCAATTCTGTCGCTCACGCATAGGCATGGGCATGTATCCGGAGGAAATATGCGAGGAGCTGATGAATCACTGCCTGGCGCCAGACTGCCAAATGGGTGGACTAGGCGGCGACAATATGACAGTGGTGTTAGTATGTCTGTTGCACGATAAGCCCTACGAAGACTTGATAGCTCGCTGTGCAGCCTCAGCTAGCCGAAGTCTTAAGTCAGAAGTGGCCACAAATGATAACAGCGAAAAGTGCACTGAAGCGAGTCAACCGGAAGTTAACCCTGTGTGTTCTACTGACCTGACATCGTCAGCGCCGGTCGTTCCAGTCGCAAATAGTACGGACGGCAGCAGTGCTGATGAAAAGAGTTCGTCACAGGATCCTATGCTTACGGCTGAGATGCAATTAAACTATATTTACTAGAGAACGCCTTACAATTTGTAATTTTAAGTCAACTTTATACCTAACGACGAGTGTTTTGGTTAAGTTTTATATATCTACACTTCTTACACAGTCCCTATATACTTTTTTGTTTGGAGCAACTGATTGAACCCATTTCCACGTGGATGCGTTAAAGTTTGTTGTTCTTGTGATGCAAAATTTTTATGTATTAGTCGTAATCGCTAGTATTTTTATTTTCCTTTTTGATGATTCATTTCGGGTTGGTTTTAAAATTATTAATGAAGCAAAGTCGAAACGTAATGTTATATTTAAAAATACAAATAAATTGTTTTGTAGTGCCCTATTCTGTAGCAATTTATTTCAATAGCATTGGACTTGGTTTTTTTTGACTCGGAATAAAATAAACGAAATGATATTTAGTCGAAAATAGTGCATTGCAATAGTAAATATCGATTCGAAAACAGAAAACTTGAAAGACAAAATTATTTAGCTTTACGGATTCGTTTATAGTGTGCTCCTTGTATGCAAGAGCCCCGATCAATGTCTGTTTTAAGGCCCAAGTCATTTTAAACTTTGCTTTTTTTGCACTATATAGATCTACTTAAACTGTATTGCTTTACAATGCACGTTAGCCGTCAAACATATTTTTCATTTTACCAAATTTTCTAAATACGAACAGTAATCGTAGTCTAACCGCGTTAAATCGCACGCTGACATCATCTCGATTTTATCCAAGGATTTGACTACCAAAGCAAATCTTCAAGTTAGTTTTGGGAATGGTTCTAAGTGTTTTGAATCTTCTTTTCAATGAATTTGAGAGAACAGCAAAACTACGTAAACTGGAGTACAAAAGTCAACTTTTTCTGGAAAAGCGATTCACTCCTAAACGAAATCTTTTTAAGGGGTCTGTGGAACATTTAGTTTAGAGATCGGATGGCAAATATGATTTTATCCATTATGCTGCATAGGATTTGCAGAGGAGACGGTTTTCCATTTTCTATATTCCTGCCGCTTGCCATCTCTTATAGAACGACCGCGTCTTAATGTAAAAACTACACAGCATTTTAAATAATAAATTAACTCAAGTTCTGAAATTAAAAACCGATCCCTCAATCGTAGCATTCCCACTGGGTGTGCCTTCGCTTATTGGTAGTGTGCATCCAGTTGTCGGTGTCAAAGATATTATTTATTTATCCATCAAAAACTTGCCAAAACTTCATAAGAAAAAATTTAAAATGTGGATCAGTTACGGCTACTGTATATGCCCTGCTCTTTTAATGATCTTAATTATTTTTGCAGCATGCCAAATATCGACCGATTGCCCACCGCGGAATACAGTATATGAGAAAAAACCCAATAGGTTGGGTAGCTTCCTCACTGTTGGGAGCATCAGGCCGTATTTCCAAAACTTTTACTTTTCTGTTGAGCTTTTTTTTTTTTCAACTATCTTCATAAAATATCTATGCACTGACCTTTTGTTATTTTTTATTCGATTCTTGATTTGTTTATATGTATTATAGTATGATACATATAATCGTACATATGTTAGTTGTTTGTTAAAGAAAATATAAGTTGCAGATCTGTTTTAGTTTCGCTCTGGTGTATGTTGTTTCTGTTAATGTTTTCGTGTAGAGGAGTGTGTGTCGTATAGTTTTTGTCCTTTGGTATTTGTTGTATTTGTTAGTTAGCTCATAGGTATAAATTTTATTCAACTTTGCTAAGTTTATTATAATAATATTTTTTTGTTTTGTTCTCTCACTTTTTTTAACGTACAAATTTCACTCTTAACTATATAGATTTGCAGGAAAATTAATTACGCTGTTGTTCTGGTTGTTTCTCAGTGTATGTGTGTTTATTTATTATTATTTTCTTTTTGTTTTTAATTACTTTTTTTTTTTTTTTTTGTTTTTTTTTATGTATGCCTTTTACACATTCAGTAATTCTCAGAATATATATTTATATATATAAAGATTTGTTTTGTTATTATTTTTGCATAGGGGATATTGTATGTCATAGTTACATAGTTTTATGTGTTAATCATATGTAATTTTATAACCTTCTATACTTTACAATTATCAATTTTGGTACAATGAATATATATTTGATTTTTTTTATATTACTATTTATCTCGTTTTAATTATTATTTTGTTTATTTTTAACAGACATTAGTATAACAATGTGCGTAAGCATTTTTTTTTTCATTACTATTGATTCTAGTTAATTATAAAAATTAAAATATATAATAAAATAAACTGTTTGGCAAACAAAAGTATAATTGTGGGAAGGGGGAAAAAAAAAATCACACCTTAAGTATCCAAAGTTTACCCTAGTCAAGGCACAAAAAAAAAGAAGGAAATTTAGTCAGCTTCCGACTGTTTATAAGGAAATGAACAGTTTACAAGCTAAATTGGAAAATTAAGTGGCAGTTGCTAGAAAACAAAAAGTGCGACATAGTCTGAACTTTTCATTTTGTTGGCCTTGCGTAGGGTTTACATTAGTTTTACAATAATAAATAATATGCAAGTGTCTGAAAGCTATTAATGTATAGTTTATGACTATATATGACTCTGCGTAAATTAAGTGTGGAATTAAAACCCAGCGTAACTTAACGCAAAAACAAAAACAAGTTAATATACAGTCATTCAAACGTTCTTTAGGCTTTCGGAACCTCTATAATGCGTATCCTATATATATATATGTGTGTGTGTATGTGTTTGTGTGAGTGAGTGAGTGTAAACAGAATTTAGTATGCATTCAACAAGGTGTCTCTATATCATATGCGCTGCTTAAACATACAATAAATAACTTATAAACTCAGGTTTTACAATAACAATTTAATTAATTAATTTATTATGCATTCGCCTTAAAATTATTTAACATCAACAATGTTCCTTTTTGCTATGAACTCTATTCACGTGATCCACCACCACCCACCATTGATAGATCGTTGTTTCATCTATTATTCAACTGCAAGCAAATTGTTTCGTTGTTTGGCAATCAATTTTCCATTTTTATTTGTTTTATGCATACAATTAATACAATCAATTGCATACTTAATATCACATCACACTTTGCGTAGTTTGTGTAATTGGCGCTCAAATTGAAGTCACTAAAATTGCTTTTCCTGGTGTATTTCTCTCAGTGTTTGAGTCTTTAATTATGTGTATGTGGTTCGCATTTAGTGGGCTCCAATAATTGGCTTACTTTACACTGGAAATTCATGCCAACAACAAGACACAATGCTCAAAACTTGTCTTATATCCATCGTACTCTTCCCTACTTATACGTGTAAACCTTCTAATTAGCTTATTTCTCTTAAAGCAGTCAAAAGTCACCCAATGAATGAGTGTTCGCGGTGCCTTTTATTTATGCTCGAAGAAAATATAAATCAATGTTTTTGAGAGAAACTAAAAAAAAGCATGTCTGTGTGTATATATATGTTTTTTATCTGTGGTTAACACTGCACTCATCAAATGGGTGTTTAGTATAACTATGCATATTAAAGTTACAAAGTATAGAGTACACACGTCGGATTGCTAAGATTTAGATTTGCTAAACGATTTCCGACATTAAGAAGTTCAATTATCGGAGCTAGCTTAGCTCTTGGCTCAGTGCACCGAGTGTACGACTTGTAGCATATATATGTATATTTAGCATAGGCACTTAGCATATTCGATTGTTTTCATAGAAACAAAATATATTTACATTTAAACAAATATATATAGTTTTTCTCATTGGTTGTTTTGGAAGTCTTGTCTGAGGGATTTTTCTTTAAACTAAACTAAATGTTGAATTTTCCATGAGTAACGATTGTGTTTAAAATTTTTTTTTTCGTTTTGCTTTTTGTTGCTTTTGATTAGGTGCCAATGGCAGAGTTTTTTATTTGAAATTGGAAGTTGATTTGCTTTTATTTGGTTTCGGGTTTTTGGGATTTCAACAAGAAAAGGGCGGAGCAGTTTGTTCAATCTCATACAACAACATAAGAGAATTCTTTCGTATGTTATTTAGTATGAATATATCTATGCATATCTAAGCTTATCACTTATGTTTTTCTCTTTTTTTTTTATACATATATTATAAGTATACTCTTAGTCTAGTTTTTAATGTATGCCGATTTCTGTCTTAACAATAAAATTACACACTTAAACTCGAATACGTTATGATATCGTTAATTATTCTCCCCTTGTGCGTTCAAAATAAAACCAACTAAATTTTCAAACATTTTTGCATAAAAAATACTATCAATCAAATTCACAAATGAGCATAAAATGAGTTTATATCGTACAGATAGACAACCAAGAGGATAGCAGCATTTATTTCATTAGACTCTATTCTTTTTTTTTTTAATAAATTTTCCAAAATATACTATAAGAATTCCTTTTTTCCTTTTCTTTTAAATGCCTATTTGTGTTTCTTGCTCTAAACCTTCTTAATTTGTATCTGCGCGTGTGTATATTGGTTTAGTTTTATGGCACCTTTTTGTAGTGTTTGTGTGTCTGTGAGTGTGAAATACATCATATCGTCGTATATACAGAATTAGTTACAAAGTGTTGCTGGTGTATGTAAATAAATAACATTAGATAGTTGTGTCTTATGCTCTGTTCTATACTTTATAAGATTTAAGTTATTAGCAATGCATAACTTTTGTTTTTTTTTTTCATTTTCTTTTCTTGAAATACATGAAACCATCAAACTGAGAAAATTGCTTTTATGTAGAAAAAATGCAATTTTAAAATGTATACTTAGAAAATTAAGATATATTGCGATACGCGTTTTTAGTCTAAAGGATTTGCGTGTTTTGATTTGGTAAGTTTGTGTGCTGTGAATGTTGCATGTGTGTGTGTGTGTGTGTGTGTGCGTGTGTGTTTGGGAGAGGATCCATTATGACGTGAACCTAAGTACCAGGATCCAATGTGTTACAAAAAAAAAAAAAAAAACAAACTGTTAAACAAAAGCAGATTAGATTCAATTAAAAAGCAAAGCTTTTGCATTTATAAGACTAGCGATTATAGTCGTTCGTTTATATCAAGATATAAAATGGTTAGGTTAGGTAGTTTGTCGAAAAAAATAAAATAATAATATGCACTATGGATTGTAGGTTTCTGCATTCATCATTCGCATCATCATTTCATTGGCATCGGCATTTCGATGCTACTTTGCTAACTACAATCGATATTTTAGATCTAACTTAGGCATACAATTTTTTGTATACTCGCTTATTTTTGTGCTAATCTAGGTGAACCCTCCAAGCTTAGGTAGAGTCGTAGATTAACTTCACACATAGATGTATATATATGTATTTATATATAGCTGGTTATAAACTCATTTTAGTTATGCACCATTAATCCTTTGTCTAATTTGCTCCAAATGTGATTGATAAGTGATTCAAGTTGTTGCCGCGTGACAACTGAAACATAAATAAACAGGAAAATTAACCAAACTTCAAGTGGGACAATAAGCTGCAAACTTACCTTACTTAAAACATTTTAGTAAGGACATCCAATATCTATATAAGCTAATAGATATAACAAAAACAATTATGTATTTACACCTCAAATTTATGTACAACATAGATGCACACTTCTGGAGCATCTAGACAAGTGTCTTACACATGTCGTAAACGTTGCGACCGTCCTTCGACTTAACAATTGTTTCCTCTGGCCTTGCGACCACCTCCTCCTGCGCCTCCTCCTCCACCAACACCTACATTTGTAGGATTGTCTCCGCTGTAGTGCTGATGCTTTTCCTTGCTTTGATGGCGAACATTTCCAGCTCCACCAACTGGTGAGGTCATCGATGAGGCATTCTGACGTCCTTCACGCTGTGAAGAGTCTTTATAAGATGCAAAAAAATGGTTATTAGAATTACTAAAGAGACTTCGCAATTTATATAATTCTCGCCAAATAAACGTTCATAACGACAATCACGCTAGTTAGAAAGATGCGATAATTTGTTGCTCCTACCTTTATCCTTAGCTGAAACAGTTCCAGTGGCGGTAGTTGTATTCACGTTACATGATTGCAAAGTAGCTCCAGATTTGCCTAGTGCAGCAGTCGGAGCTTGCGTTGAGCCTCGCTGCTTATCAGTTGGTCCAGCTGATTTATCAAGTGTCTTATCAGCACCCGCCGTTGCAGACGCTGAAACGACAGCATTTGTGTTGTCATAAACAAGCTCCAATTTATTTGTGGCAGTTGGGGACAAGGTTCCAGTGGAACCATCCTTGCTTTCAGTCGAGGCCTTGTGGTGTTGCGCCACCTGCGCATAACTTAGCTTGCTTGCTGACGAGGCGGCGGCGGCAGCAGCAGCGGCAATATTCTCTGTCGAAACCGAATTCGTAGAGGTAGCCACGTTTTTATGTTTACTAGCGTCCTTGCCGGCGGAAGATGCCTCCTTTTTGGCATGCAGTGCAGCCACTGAATGTGGTTTCTTGTGTTGGCTTAGGCTGCACTCAGCCAAACTTACAGTCATTGTCGTCACGCTACAGGCACCAGCGCCAGCGCCAGAACCCGAAATATGAGCGACAGGTACGGCAGCAGCAGAGGCAAATCGTGCTTTGGTCACTTGGTGTTGCTCGGCATGGTAATCGTTGTGAGAAGGCGGAGCCGCCGCTGATTGATGACCCTCACCTTGGCGGTGGTTCTTGCCGTGCATTGGATGTGTTTCATCCTCAGTCTTGTTTGATTTATCCAGAACGGTAGCGCCGGCTATTTCATCGCCTTCATTGTTATTATTTGTCGTAGTGGTGGTGCTGCTGTTGGTGTTGTTGACATTTGGTGTTATACACTTTATCACATTGATCGAATTATTACTAGAGCTCTGCTTAGTAAAATTTTTAGTATTATTGTTGTTGCCTTCAGCAGCATAGTCAGCCGCAGGCGTGGGGCTAATTGCTACATTGCGTTGGGCCTGATAGTGCTGCTGCTGTTGCTGCTGATGGTGTCTATTGTGGGCGGAATCTTTGCGCGCTTTGCCCTTTCCTCCAGCTGCGGAACCTCCGCTAGCGCGCACCAAATCAGCGAAACGATTCCCTGACCAGTTATTAGCTGTGGCTGTAGCGGAGGAACTGTTGGTTGGATGCAATGTGCTCTCAGTCTGCTGCTGTGCATTGTTCGTACGAGTATCTTCTGTAGCGCTACCAGATGCATTGCCATTGCCTTCGATGACAGCACCATGGGACCCTTGTACTGGATGATGCGCCTGTGCTTGCGCATGCGAAGGGTTTGCTTGTTTCTGAGCCAATGCTGAGGCAGAGGAACTTGAGCTATGCAAGGAAGCATTGTTGGCATTTAGCGTATGCGGAGCCACAGTAGCAGCCGACGTTGCAGGCAGTGGCGGAAAGGCGGCTGCCTCCAAATCAAACTGTGGCGGTTGCACAGGTGCAGCTGGCTGCTGTTGTTGCTGTTGCTGCTGCTGTTGCTGATGATGACTACTATGACTTTGGTACACATTTCCGCCTGCATGATGCATGTTGCCACCGCGGTCGTTGCTGGAAGCATTACTTCCGGCATTGCTGCCGGCGTTGTTGCTGCCTGCGTTGTTGCCACTGGCACCCAGACCGCCGCTGTTGCCTACGCTGCTGCCAATTGAGTTGTGATGATGATGGTGATAGTGATGGTTACTGCCACCGCTTGAGCTCTGATTGGCAGACATGTGATGCTGCTGTGATGAGGACAGCGAGCTGTGATGATGATGGTTGGACATTTGCGAAGAGTGTTGTTGGCTGTGATAATTGGGATTGTAATTGTTGCCCTTGTAGCCGCCACGGTGCTCCTCTCTGTGCGTGCTATAGGATGATGTATGATGGCTTTCGCCACCGCGATGCTGTGCTCCGCCACCAGATTGCTGCTGCTGCTGCACATTGTTGTTGGATGTGGCTGATGTAGCCGAGGACAACAATTGCTGCTGATTGTGGTGCTGCGTGGAAGGCGATGAATATAGCTGCGGATAGCATTCAACAATAAGCATTTGCTGATTGTCTAAAGTAATTATACTTACCACGCCTCCTACATTGACACGCCCAACTGGTGAGTAGTTAATGCCACCGCCCTCATCATCACGTCTGCGTCTTCGGTGTGGACGCGTTTGCGACCAATGTATAGGATCCTTGCCAGACACCCCGCTAATTGACGTTGCAAGCGAGGATGAGGAGCTGCCAGACATATTACTGTTGCGATTGGACTGTGTCGAATGCTGCAAGTGCGGCGTATGCTGCTGGAGCTCAACGTTTTCCGACTCCTGTATATCAACTTGTTGCTGCTGCTGCTGTTGTTGCTGATGTGCAGCTTGCTGTTGATGATGTGCAACAACCAGGTGAGCATGTTGTGATTGTTGTGGGGTTAATGTTATAGCCGCAGTGGGGGTTACAAAGGACACATGGGGCGTGGAACCAGCAGCGCTTGACGATGGTAATTGATATTGTTGCTGCTGCTGTGGCTGGCCTTGCTGCATGTGATGGCCAATAGTCTGTACTTGGGAACCGTAGTGGTGATGGGTAGTTACACCACCCACAGCACCTCCATACGTTTTCTCCAGTTTGGGCACACCTCCTGTGAAGCCGAGTTTAATTTTGATAGCCATTTATTTTTCATCTGTATTATTTTACGCATTTTTAATGCTTACCTTTCCAATTACTTTTCAACGGATAATGACGCGTGGAGTTATTAGATGGGCCTGTTGAAGTGGCAATTTGCTGATGCTGCTGTTGCTGTACTTGACTGTGACTTGAACTCGATGGCTGTTGCAGTTGATGGGCCTGGGTCTGCTGTGGCTGCTGTTGTTGTTGCGGCTGCAGTGCCGCTGTTTGCTGTAGTGGATCTACAATGGTTGCTGGTACAACACTGACCATGCCACTTGGTATGGCACTAGACAATATTATATTGCTGCCTTGTAAGTGGCTTTGAGCCTGGGCATTACGCGGTGGTTTGTTACGCGATTCCCCACGTGGACCAGAATTGGAGCCACCGCCCAAATTATTTGGATTGCCACGATGACTATTGTTGTATCGGCCACCAGAGCCACCAGGAGGCTTAGTCGTTACAATCGTTTGTGCGGTGGGAGGAGGTGCAGTTGTGTAATTCGCAGCCACGGCCTGATGCCCCAAACCACTTGCTGCAAAAATATTGCTTGTAAGGTCGTAAAAGTTTTGGCCATGCGTTGGGGTAGCTGCAGCAACTGCGGTCGGCTGCCAGGGCCCTACAAGGCCAGTATAAAACGGCTGCTGCTGAAACGGCCAAATCGTATAATAGGTTAAAAGTTGTGTCATGGTAACATTAAATCATATTGCACTTACGATAATCATTTGGCCGCCATAAGGTACGGTTGCCGTACCGTTTGTAGTATAAACATAACGCTGCGAAGCGGGATTGTAGGTAACAGCAGCGGCACTGGCCGGATCAAAGACTGCGGTAGTTGGTGGCGAGGTTAAACGATAGCCATTCTTTAAATTTGGTACAGCTGATATTCTATTAATAAATGTTTTCGGCTTGATTCTAGCCATTATCGGTTTGCCCTGAAACTCTTTGACTTCTTCGCGAAGGTACTTGTAGGCCTTTTGCGCATCATCATCTGTCTCGAAAGTAACATACCAAGAACTGTTTCCAGCAAACTCACAAGAGATAACGCGCGGACAGCTTTCGTTGTTAAAAAGAGCCTGTAGATTGTAGACAGATAATTTTGTATTATTGATTTCAATTGAATCTATATTTACTAAAGACTTTTTTGCTCTGGCTTAGATATGCATGCAAAAAAGTAAGCCTTAAAGTGAACAATCATATCTTATAACGATACCTTTTCCAAAGCTGATCAGCTACGACATTACTTTGGGCGGATCGAATTACACTTTTTTTAAATATGTACATTTCATTCCAAAGAAAAACTAATCTATTTCGTTTACACTTTCACAAACCAAATTGACTGCAAACACTGTTTTAAACGTCTATAACTGAGTATACGCACCTTGACGTCATCGATTGGTGTTTTGCCAGGTATCTCGCGCAATATGATGATGCAACGCTTGTGATTGGGACGCACGCGCGTGCCCTCTTCATCCACCTGCACATTGGGGGATTCACGTAAAACCTCGGTAATGAGTTTAATATCCTTTGTAAGTTTTCTAACGAGATTAAAATTGGCCACTGTCCATATGGGCACATATTGATCGCTATCCATTTGGGACACCAAATAAGAATCGTTTGCAAGATTCTCTCTGTAAATAATAAGTTGCATTATTGTCTTTACAACACATGAGTGTTTTTTTTTTTTTTTGCCAAACCTGGAAAAGTAATACTCCAGCTGAGTAGCTAGCATTTGCTTGAGTTTATCCAAAGGTATGCCACTTTCCTCGCCAGCATTTGCGTTCTGTGTCTGCTGCATAAGAACATGCTGGTCCTGTTGCTGCACTGGTAAAACTGATCCATTGGCAGGCACCACAATGTGCTGTTGTGCACCGTGAGTAGCAGGATCCAGAGCAACTAAATTCGTATTATTAACACCAGGTACCAATGCATCAGTTGTATAACAGACGACTGTTCCATCTTGACTTATGGCTCCATTCATGATGGCGTATTCTGTATTATCAATTGACGCAGCCTGAATGGATTCACCAGCAGCGGCAGCTACAACAGTTTGGCCTGCACTAGCGACGCCTTGGGATTGCTGGACAGAATGACCGTACTGCAAATGCTGGGGATGTGCCTGCTGCAGGTGCATCTGGGCACCGGTGGTTTGTATTGCCGCTGTTGGAGCTGAGGCAACCGCTTGCACGGTTTGAATAGTTTGTGGCGACTGTTGTTGCTGCTGCTGTTGTTGTTGCTGTTGGGCTGCGGCCGCAACTGCCACGGCTTGGGCGTGAGCGTGGGCGGCGGCGTGTGTGTGCGAGAGAAGTTGCTGATGCTGGTGCTGCGAGGGCTGTTGTACCTGTACCTGTGCTTGTGGTACCTGCACCTGTGCCACTGTTGCTGTTGGTGGAGTTGTGATCAACGGTATGTGTGCTGCGGTTGGGGCTGCTATTTGAGTTGTAGTGCCAAATAGATTGGTAGCTAACATTGCCCCGTCAACAGGAACATTTGTATAGACAGGCTGCTGGATTTTGACTGCATCTCCGTTCATGTAGACGTATCCTCCTGCAAGCAGAGTGAAATATGTAAGAGCACTAAACTTAACACTTAAATTCGATAAGCAAACAAATCCAACATCTTAAAATTTGAAAGCTTAAGATTTCAGGGACTGAAATTATGTTTCTTTTTGTAATTGTGGGTAGAGGGTTACCTAATAAAAAGTCAAATATACTTTGGTTGCTCACCCCAATGTTCTTAAAGCTTACAGTAGAAAAGAAAACATCATCTTTTAAATGTGTCTCGGAAACTAACAGAAAGTTCAAGTTAATTTAAACTCTTCTTGGAACTATGATTAGTAGGTCATACGTTGAAGCCTTAACTTTTTTTAAACTGCAATGCTAAGATTAAAAATTAGGATTATGATGGATATGATACGTGATGCATTATAACGTAGTGATGTTGCGATTATTTATCAGTTTCTTCAAGACTAAGAAAAAATAATGGAATCTTTTGTCGTAACTGCTGGTGCAAAAATAGTTAGTATCATTCCGGTTAAGGAGACAGAATAGAATCTCTTCTCGCAACTGTAGATAGGCAATGGTAATACGCCCTGTTTCGGTTTCTCAGGGGCACTCACTTACTCACGTACACACATGTTATGTATGCAATCGAAGGAACACACTCTCAACGCATTTCGCTGAAAATGCCAAGCAGTAGAGGAAAAAAAAAGAGAAACGAATGGCTAGACGCATTTGTTGCCCCTTTTAAATGGCATTATGCCATTGAAAATAGGTCTAATCGGTTTTAATATTGCACAAACTCAAGCACATAATACATATTAGCACACACACACAGATAGAGAGATACTACTACTACACTAATTCGATTCTAACATAACCACAAACGGAGCTGCCACATATTTTTTGTTGGCTGCAAAACTTTGCCTCACCTTAATGTGGCATGTGAATGCAATTTGGTGTATATATATATTTAAGTACATACATATATGAGTATGGAAAGCTGTGTGTGTGAGTGTGTTGTATTGCAAAATATGCTTGTTAAATTAAATGAAAATATTACTAACCTAGGTAATATTCCATGGTAACGTATGTTGGAATTATCAAGAATTCCACACAAAGACACAATCGGCTATTTTTCCTCTTTTTTGAACGAACGCCCGACCGACCGACAGCCCCAAACTTGCACAAAACGACGTTGATGAAACGCGTTCACACACACATATGTACTGACTGACTGACACACACACACATACACAACACACACACACACTCACACACACACACGCGTGTAGCCAGTCGCTGCTGGCAGCCCAGTTAAGGCTTTTTTTATTTGGAAAATTTGATTTGATTTTCACTTGATATTCTTATTGCATTAAATTAGGATTATTAATTAGAGAACGATGTTTGTCTATTACGCTGTTTTTTGTTTTATTCTATTTTCCTTCCTCTTTCTCGTTTTTTTTTTTTGGTGTGTTGTTTAATTATTTATTTATAATTCTGTATGTACTAGTTTCTGCTCATCTCTGCCGCTGCTCATTTTCTTGTTTCAACTTCTACGATCTGAACTGTCTCAGACGTAGACGTTGTCGTTGCTGTTGGTTGCTGTTGTTGCTGCTGCTAATTTTCCGTGGCTTGAATGACTTAATTTTTGTTCTCATTTATTTTATTTTTTTCTGCTTTTTCTCCGACTATTTTCGCTTTCTATTCTATTTTTTCTTTTCGGTTGGATTTTCTTTTCTTTTTTTTTGCACAAATATGCGCCCACTTCACAAATAATACGCCGAGAATAAAATTGAATTCGGGCAAGCAGAGCAGAAGCAATTGATTTTTGGTTTTCAACCCTATGTTGCAACAGCCGCACCCGCAACAATTGAAAACTAATTTTGTTTATTTGCAAATGTTTTAAACAGTATTAATATGTGTTTTTAACAACGAACTTCGTCACACGAAAATTTTTTTTATTAAGTCAAAAAATTTGACGTATCATCGTTATAGGAAAACTTTCGCCGTTCCTTATTCCAACTGTTTCGATGACTAGAGCTGTCAACTGCTGTCAAAGTAAATAGTACTATATGCGCTTGCAAATAAAAATACAAAATGAAAACTGGCAAGTTGGCTGCTCTAATAATATGTATGGGAAAGTAATAAACAATAGTTGAATTTGGCTGCAATTCAATTTTTGTTTAAATTAAACAAAATTATAATATTGTAAAAAAAAAGTCTTACAATTGAGCTTGAAACGACGGAATTGAAATTAAAGAACCCTATGTATATTGTTGCTAATTAAAACACATTGCATTATGAGACATGCATGTACTCATGTATTTGTACGTACATATGCATGTACAAGCACACAGCCATGTTTATATGTACATATGCGCTATGCACTAAAATAAAAGTTTTAACATGTATATAACAATGCCGAGTAGGCATCAGCGTAAAAAAACATCAAGTGGCAAATTAAATATATAAACAATAAAGCATTATGCATGTTAATTAATACTTACTTTTAGGTTTAGTTATATGCTGATTATATGTACTAATTTTATGATACCGCAAAAATACAAATGAATTGAAAACCACTTGTTATGTGTGTCTTTTAGAACGTGGAACGATGTTTAGCTACAGTCGCCTAGATTGTTAAAAGAAACACCAAGCGTTCCGCGTGTTAAATAAAAACACAATTTTCATATGTTTACCGAAATGCGCGTTTGGTTAGTAAACAGCAGAATACTTTATGTATTTTATTTTATAATTATTTGTTATTTTCACTGCAATCACCGATTAAAAATTAAAGCGCTCGCTACGCGTACGTGCACCAACAATCACACTTTGGCAAACAGTGTGTACATATCGAGTGAATGTGAAAAATTGACACGTTTTGAAAATACCACAAAAAAACTGTGTGGCTACACCGACGTCATCAACATGGCGACAATGTCTGCTGGTACTGGGTGTATGCATATGCTGCTGCAGGTGAAATTGTATGCCTTGAAAACATGACCAAACAACACGAATGAAAACCACAGCCACATATTTTGAACATTTTTTTTTTTATTTAACTTTTAAGATTAACATTGTTCGTAGTTAATGGTCTATTGCTTGTGTCTTTATATAAATGTTCTAATTAAGAGTTTTGTTGTTGTTGTTAAATCTGAACAAAGAACTTATCCACGTTTGGTTTAGCTTGAGAATGAAAGACTTATATATGAAGAAAATCCACAGTTTGTAGTTTGGAATTAATTTAAAAGCCGTGAACTTTTAATTGATCCGGCTTCGCTAGTCCCACCTTAGTCAACCATTGGCAAATGTTTTCACGTTGATCGCCTTGCAGCTGCAAAACTTCACCATACTCCGGATGTTCTATAACAGTGCCATTGCAAGCAAATTCCTAACATAAAATTTCAATTAGTTTATGTAAAATTTTAAAAGTAATATGCTGGCATACCTTTTTACAGGAGCGAACTATTTTCTTCAAGTCATACTCCGCGGATAAGCCTTGAACAGTGGTCAATGTCTTGCGACCGTTCCTCTGTTGAATTCTTATATGCACAAGCCCGTCTTGAATATCATCATCATTGCCCTTGATTGCATCAGCAAAGGGGTCTGCGAATTATAAACAAATTGTATGTATATATGTAAATACAAATGTAAAGTTTATATACATATATATATGTATATGCAATTGTTCATATGTGAATGAAGCACCACCGTCTTAATAAATTATGACGACGATGACTGGCGATGAGCAGCCATTTTTATGTACATGTGTAAGTTGCGAGCACACGATTACAAATCAGTATGGCACTTCATGTTCCACTTACCTCGAGTGTTTAAATTCTGGATGGACATACGACAATAAAATAAACCACAGCCTAAAACAAAAACTTTTTGAATATATACGAAATAACACTGAATTATTTGTTAATTATTTTACTGTGAGTTTTCTGAAAGGTTATTTGACAGAAAAGTCGTATCAGTGTGACTGCAAACGAAATGTGGAAAAATCCACTGCCTTGAAAGTAATAGCGCTAAAAAATACCAAATGCAATTAATTTATAAATGTTTATTTATTAAATATTTTGTTATTGTCACAAGTAATAGTAATAATAACAAATATTAATATTAATAAAAAATTAGTTACAATGATGCAAACAAGTAACATTAAACTATTAGCGTTTGGTGTGCACACACTGTTTCAAAAAATACTAACTATAAAGCAACTCTGTAGTTTAAGCGCAACCAACTTCATGTTTTGCTTAGGCTGCCATATTTCTTTCCTTTGGGTCTTTCAACGTGAAAAGGTGGGCATTTAACATTTTGTCTTGAATTGCTTAAGTTATGGCTTGAGAGCTCAACATGATAGTTTAAAAAATATATGGCAGCAATTTATAACTTATTTGTGTTAAATATGCTTGCTGCGCACAAGCATCTAAGAGGTAAACCAAGTGCTGTAATTTTCGATTGTGTCGCACACGTGCACGTTGGCATGCCGCCATGGTTATAATAATGATGTATAAAACGACAGATCCCATCGTGAAGAAATATAATTAATAGACATAATTTAATTAATAGACATGTAACATTGACGCTCGTTACAAGACAAAACTAAATATTTACACTTTTACTTTTCATAAACTTTGGTTGCTTTTGATGCTTCTCTTAATACAATAATATTTGCTGCATTAAGGTAAGCACATGGCTCGGAATGGGCTCAGCTGGTGGTCTATAAAGTACTTATATGATGAACGAATTAGCAGAAGAGTTCTTGAAGACTATATTCATCACCCAAGACTGAATAAAATTTAAATTTATTTGTTGTATCTGCTCTGGTAGCAAGTCCAAACTAATAATCTACACTTTTTCCTTTCATGCACATTCCCTGCTTGATTTGTGACGATCTCTACTAACTACTTGCTGTCTTAAGGTAAGCACTTGGTTGAAACTCGATTCAGCTTGGGGTCTATAATGCATTTATATGATGAAACGAATTAGCAGAAGAGTTCTTGAAGACTATATTCATCACCCAAGACTGAATAAAATATAAATTTATTTGTTGTATGTGCTCTGGTAGCAAGTCCAAACTAATAATCTACACTTTTTCCTTTCATGCACATTCCCTGCTTGATTTGTGACGATCTCTACTAACTACTTGCTGTCATAAGGTAAGCACTTGGTTAAAACTCGATTCAGCTTGGGGTCTATAATGCATTTATATGATGAAACGAATTAGCAGAAGAGTTCTTGAAGACTATATTCATCACCCAAGACTGAAATCCTATGCTCAAAAATGCATTTGCAATTCTTTGCTAACAAACTCTTAACAAAACGTATTTCATTTTTCTTATAGACGTAAGATGGCAACCTCTTCGCACCTCAATTGGTTGATCATTCGCAACAACAACGCTTTCTTGTTAAAGAAGCGTGATGTGAAAAAACCATTCAGCACAGTAAGTTTATTATTTTATGTTACTTTTGAGTCAAGCTCCATGATGTTTCCAACTTATAAATATTCACAATGATATTTGAACACCACATGATAGTAGCATTAATCTGATAGCATTTGGTCACATCATCAGGAGTTTGTTTTAAAAACACACTTACTAACCTAACTATTGTTCTTCAGGAGCCAAACAACCTGGTTAATGTCAGCTCATACCGCTACAGCGGCATTGTGCACAAGAAAACCGTTGGTGTTGTTCCCGCCGATAAGAAGGGAGTCACTGTTGTGCTGAAGAAGGGCAAATATGGCCAGCGCCCCGCAAAGAATACGGTGAAGGTTGACTTTAAGGCTGGTCCCAGACGTTCCCTGAAGAAGGTTAAGAACTTGCTAGTTGGCAACAAGTATCGCAAGGATTTGACACAGGTATTGTATATGATTTCAATTGCTTATGTTTAGCTTTTGTGATGATTTTTTTTATTATGCTACAAACCAAGATCGCAGAATGATCATGTTGATACACTTAACTGATGTCATTAGCTTCAAGTTTATTTTTTTGTGTACAAAATTACGCATATTAACATATAAATTTTCTTTCAGGCCGCTCTCCGTCGTGCCTCTGCACTTCTGCGCTCCCAAAAGCCTGTCCAAGCTAAGGCTAAGAAGCCCGAGTAAAAACAAAAGCTGCTTTCATACAAGAAAATAAAATTACACTAAAAACAAACACTCAACTGTCTGCCGCTTGTTGTTTACTGAATATTAAAAAAAAACCATGTGGATTGCTTAGCTATTTTAGTTAATGTAAGTTTAATTTTTTAATACCATTTAAATCTTGCGTACAATGGTGGTAGTACTATGTCTATGGTTTGCCGATAATGTTCTCAATCGTAAACAAAGTTGTAGACTTTAAACGATTGTTTGCCGCCGGACTTGGTTGTGTATCACTTGATTGATCCGCCAATCCCTCGGTTGATTCATCACTTAGGTCTTTACGTGACTGCGGGCTTGAAAAGGCGCTCGGGGAATGTAGCTCATCTCGTTGAGCACTATCGGCTGCAGCTTTTAATTTGTCGCTGCCACTTGGCAGCCGTATGTCCTCATTTTCCCGCTCCTTGTTGTTAAATAGATTGTTGAATCCAAAAGATACTGATAAATACTGACGATGTAGCTCAGTTATACGATCCGAGTAATTTGGCCGCAAGGTTCCAGTGCTGTCATTGCAAAACAACTCGAAATCACCGAAAGAGTCTGTTCTTGAACTGGCTTCTATGCTGCTGCCATCATTGCTGGCGATTGCATCCTGTTTAGAGTATTTTATCAGTTTATGATTTGATTAGTAACTCAATTTTGCAAGTATACGACTACTTACCTGAGGTGCATCTCGCTCAGCTTCATAGCGACCGGCATTGGCGCAATGTCTTTGCCGTCTGGTGCGTCGCCGTCGGTAGTTGCCCTGCTCGAACATGTCATTTGCGGAAGCATCCAACATCCAATAGCTGCCTTTGCCAGCGCTATCATTGTCATCGATTGTATTTTTATCACGGGCCACTTTTACAAAGCAGTCGTTTAGGGATAGGTTGTGCCTGATAGAGTTTTGCCAGCCTTGTTTATTTTCACGGTAGTAGGGGAACCTATATGAGATATGTAGATTTAGGGAAACGTTGATTCTTAATAATTTTTTAAAAGTTTGGCGGCGGCTCAGTCAACTCAAAACTTTTTACTATAAATTTATTATGTGGAAATTTTTCCAACCTAGTGCTGCAAAGCTTACAGATTTTCTTTTGATCGTGCCCCATTTAAAGTAACAATGGCGTCATGGACATTATAGATGCTTGTAGTGTGAAGAATATAAAGTAGGAGGCTTGAGATTGCAATATCCGAAATGAAGTGATAAGATTTGACAAATCGTTGTTTAGCCTAGCCTTTTGAAAAATATCGCCAGGTGATAAAACTATTCGGTAATTATGCGCCAATTTGTGATCCCTTTCAACAACAAAAATGCACTTCTGTGATGCTTTAAAATAAAATCTATAAAGACCAAATTTGATATGTAGAGATTTTGAACCTTTACTCATTAACGATTCGACACAAAACAAGGCACACCTTGTAAGAGTAACCTGCATACTAACGTACAAAGGCTATATTAAGTTTGTGCAAGCCGAAAATTGGATCTGGGCGTCTAGAGAAGTCGATATAGGTAGGAGAACTGGAGCAACAAAACTTGCGTGTTGGATTAATATTTTGTTAATTCAATATCCATTAGGTTTTATGTTGCACCTCAAGAAAAAAAAGTTTTATGTATATGAGTTTTTTAGACTCGAGTGCTATATCATGGATCCCCATCGGTCGAGAAAAGGTTTTAAGATCTTTGTATATGAAGATATCGTAACGACATCCGGTCGGCAGTCCAAAGATTTTTTAGCGTACCTACCTAATTTGATCGAAGTCGATTAATTTGATTATTATTATACCCTGTACCTATAGGTACAAAGGGTATACTAGATTTGTGCAATGTATGTAACGGCAAGAAGGAGGCGTGGCAGACCCCAAGTCCTTTATACCAAAATGCTTATCATAACCTCGGGTAGCGATTGAGCCATGTCCGTCTGTCTGTTTTTAGCTACACTGTTTGATATTTCAATCTGAAACTTGACAGAGCGATTCGTTGTGGTTACATGCATCTGTGTGTCAAAAATAAACAAAATCGGACAAATAGTACAACAAAAGTTATAGTCTAAAATGTAAAAATTTCATTACTCCTTGCCTATAAACTGCGTCAATATTTGACTCTACGTAATTATAGTTACATATGGACTAGAATCACCAATTTTGCTAAGCTGATTCATGTGGCTCTAATAAGCAAATCCACATCCAAATTAGATCAATGCGGGCCCCCCACCCCCCGCAATCGATTTACCGTGTTTTCTCCCACACGCCTCAACATATCCCCTTGAAACTTAACCCATATACTTTAAATAACTTTAACGTAAATTTCGATTTTCATCAAAAAAATCATTTAAAATTTGCAGAACTTATAGGTATAAATATCGTTTTGCACCAACAAAAAAAATTTTCCAATTGGAAAGTTCTTAGAAGGAATATGCAGGAATAAAACTTTTTTCGAGAAAAAAGGTACAGGGTATTACACTGTCGGGCACCGCCTGGACTGTATTACATTTTTTGTGTTTTGTGATGGTATACAGTTTCTTGGTCGAATTCGCAGCGGTCGACATGAGGGTTTAAAGGTAAGGGCTCATTCAAGTAGTTTGAGTGCGAGAAGGTATCGCTTTATGTGTTGCTTGGATTTAGTTTCAAAAACCGAACTGGCTTGGTTGAATCAAGTTTAACTGATATTATTTCAGCGCTTTTGATTTTTAGAACTAGCCCGTTTTCAGTTTAGAAGTTTGAGGCGCAAAAATAAAAGTATGTTCGATTAACCCCGACTAGTTGTTTTGATAACTTATATTAGAGGAAAAGTAACCCACCGAACCTTGTAAAATAATATTATTGGTAAATGCTGCACTTTGACCCCTTCTAGCCCTAGAGCTCATCAACTAGCCCAATAACAAAGACAAACTTAATTACTTGAGATGGGTCTAATCGGGTGATATCATATATCGACATTCTATGCCCGCCGATGAAGGATGTCCTTCTGGCAAGGGCGTCACACTCTATAAGTATTTGTAGGGAGGTTTCCTCCTCAGTTTCACAAAACCTGTAGGTGTTCTAGTTCACGATTTCAATAGTATTCAGGTGTTTCCTGAGTCTGCATTAGTAATCCAGTTAGTATCCTAAGGAAATTCTTGGTCAATCGGGATGTATTCTTGAACCTCTTGAAGCTATAGCAATCGAGGAGTTGCTTGGCTTGTCTGGTGGTGTGTCTGCCAATGCCCAAATAGTTGCGCTTGAAATATGCTGGTATATATACCCAGAGCTTCTGAAAGTCACGTTGAACCTTGTAACTTGTTGTGAACTTTTGGAGGTCAAGGCGAAAATATTAAACCCTTTTGCTTAGAAGACTAAAAACAAGCTATTGGTAAAAAAGTTTGTAAAAAAGTTGTAGTCACTATAACCAGGTTACCGATGTTCCTCGTTAATTTAAAGGAACGGTGGGAGACTACTTTGGTAAATTCGAACGTTTCTTGTGAAAAAGGAGGCTGTATGAGACTGGTAAGCCTGGTAAGCCCTGTGAATGAAAAAATGCCAGCTGGTTTTGTTATTTTTTTCTTTGAAATGTGTGACTTTCGTTATGGAAGTTAAGCTTCATAAGACTGAAGATCAAAAAGTTGATATGACGATGATTTTTGTGTTGTGGTTTTATGGTAGACCGATTTTCCGCTTCCAATACCCTTTATCTATTTTAAGTTGAGGGATGTAAGTCCCAGATGAATTTCAAATTAAATTTTTTTTTTTTTTCATACTAAATATACTACGGGGCACTAAATGCCCCAAGGACGGGTAAGATGAAGGACAGGTCTAAGGTTAAGTACGCAACATAAAATGGAAAAGCCGAAAAACTCCCAAAATTACGTCAGGTGGACAAGAGAAAAAACATCAATTACTATACATATCCGTCTGAATGAACACATAGATGTTAGACGCTACTATATAAAAGCTAGGACGGCAATAGATAAAGATTTGGACACTTGATGTGTGTAGGCAGTTCCAAAGTATTTTATATTATCTACAATTTTAAAGTTATCGCTTTGGTGTGGAATACGAACTATCGGATCATATTGCCACAGTGGCGAAAGCATATATGTATAAGAATAGCTCAGTTGGTAGTGAGTTGGTCTTCTAAATTTAAAGTCAGCTCGAGACCCAAGTTATAGTCCCTGCCTGGGAAATTTCTGGACAACAAGTAGCGTGTTAAATGCGGCGAAGAGGTACCCGTGCCTCTTTCGGAAGAAACATCAGCATGACTGAGAATTTCACCCATATGTAACTTAATTGAATTTCAACGGTCTCTAGTTGCACTTACTTGTCCATGATGAACTTGTAGATGCCACTTAGTGTTAACCTTTGGTTGGGAGCACTGCTTATAGCCATGGCAATGAGCGCTATGTACGAGAAAGGTGGCTTCTCGGGACGATGTGTGTTATGCAGAAACGAGATGGGCAACGTCCAAAAGTTATTCTGTAGGGCTAGGAAGTTATCCATGCCCTGGTAATAGAATGCAGAAGCAAAACCGTTACATGGCAAGCTACCGACGGCACTTGGAACCAATGGATTCGAGCGTATATAGTCTGGGCTAGCCATCAAAGTGGTGACTAGATTCTCATTATCTTGTATAGTTGAGGGATTTGTGTAGCACGATGTGGGTAGCATAATTTAAATTTGGTTTACAAGCCGCGCAAAACCTTGTTTTATAAAACACTTAAGGCAAAACTCGAAAAAGCTACCAGCTTAAGTATTTACGAGTATCCTTTAAGCACTTCTTTGATTCGAGTTTGATTATGCACAATAAAAACAAATAATATTTATTTAGTATCACAAAAAGAACTAATCTCGCAAAGATCAGTCTATTAAGCGCGCGCGCCTTTATTTGTTCCGTCAGCTAAGAAGTCCGATCAACAAATAAATGGATTGGCTGGCTGTTGGTCTCGAGAGCTCTTGTAGTTCGTTTGTTTGGTGTGAACGCATTGGCCTATAAATACACCATACATATGTACATTTGGAGATCTAAGGCCAGGGAGAGCGAGTGTAGTTCGTCTCCAGTGCAATGGTACTTATATGTATGTATGTGTTGAATAGATGAGTATTCCATATTAAAAAATTGAGGATATTTTGGAACAGTAGCTTTACCAAGGTATATACTTTGAGTAAGTCCGAAAGGATTACATGTTCACCGACCATTTTTAATGTCACATAAGTTCATCAATTATAATTTATTTTGAGGTGCATCATCATCATTGGTGCATTGAGTATCAGGGGCGTCTCATATACTCTCATACTCTTACCATAGATTGTTTATTTTTAAACATACTACATACATATGTACATATATACAATATATGCTACACATGTGGCCGCGAGAT
The DNA here is from genome assembly GCA_018150985.1 of Chymomyza costata. NCBI lineage: Eukaryota > Metazoa > Arthropoda > Insecta > Diptera > Drosophilidae > Chymomyza > Chymomyza costata. The sequence continues at coordinate 20,249,287 of JAECWU010000001.1, forward strand.
CATTTCTCACCACATCTCTCATTTGTCCGAATTTTGGGCGGAGTCTAAATAGACAATTTGGATTTGTGTATTTGGTAAAGTCGATTTTCTACACTAACTTGTAATATGGGTGTGGTATGAATAGTTTCTAAAATATTGTTACAGCTAGTTAAAAAGATTTGTTTTAAAGCATTTAGGTACCGATTTTACATAGTTCAAATAGTTTAACTTTTGTTTCCCTAAAGCAGAAGGAAGAGAGTAGAGTCTGCCTAGCATAGATAGAATAACATCACAGGTCCTAACTTGAAGATAAGCTAGTAGGGCAATATTTAGTATTAAATGAAATATCAGGATTGTCGTCATATTGAAATAATATTTTTTCTAAAGTCATTTATCTTAACATCATGTTCTGGAAACGCCTGTCGCATTCTTCAAAGCTGGTGGCGTTTTTTTCCCTCGACTTTTCAACGACTCTTAATATGCAAATTATTTTTTCAATGCATATAATAAGACCAAATTATTGCACCCCTCTTTTGCTTTTCTAAAAGCTGTTTACGAAATGAAACAATGTTGGCTACATGTTTCAAATTTGGCTCGAAAATAAATCTTCGTTCAATAACCAAGCCTGTACTTGAACCTTAACGAACTCATGTACGTACTCCCATTGCTAATGGAACATCTCAAAAAATTTTTAACTCTCGTTTGAAATTTTCAAAAGTTCAATCGCCTGGCAATAAGTTACAATATTATTATATTTTTTATTTTTTTTTTCTGGTTATAAACATCTATTTTAGTTTGGCTGTAAATTTGTACAAGCCTCAGGAGCGGCTTTTAACGTAATTTTTGTCTTTTTTATGTAATAGCCAAGGGCAAGTAAAAATAATCGATTGTAAAGAATATTGTTAATAGTTCATTCAGGCGCGGATTCAGGATTTGGTCTTAGGGCGTGTTTTTTACTTTGAAGTGTATATATGTATATCAGAACAACAGTTAACAGCTATTATAGGGTGGGCCATCTGTTAGTTTGCTTGTTAATTGCATTTTATTCATATGTTTTGTACCAAAATTGGGCCAATGTATTATCCAAATTCAAGTTAGAAACTACTCATTTATGTATGAAAAATAATAACGCCTAAATGGCCGCCGCGGCTGGCTTTACAGGCCCCGAACATCGAAATTTTCGACGACTTTTCCCTAGTAAAGCAAGTCCAATGGCTGCAATTTCGACTCGAAATTCTGTAGCTCGCGAATTGTTGCTGGCTTATTGGAATACACTTTGCCTTTCAAAAAACGCTCAAAGAAAATTGTCCAATCGGGTCAAATCGCACGATCTAGCCGGTGATCGGTGTGATCGGGGTTACGCAAAATAAAACCCTCTCGCCGACCTTGCCGTACAAAGACCCAGACCTGAAAACGCCCCCATGGATCCGCCAAGGGATCAAGTCCCCCAGGAAAGGTTGACAGGCGCTGGTTGAAGCATCTACTTTTAGGGAGCTTTCCCACAAGTCTTTTTTCGTAGTGGTTTTGATGAGGTATCAGCCAATTACTGTACCTGCTGGAAAAAAGGAGATCTGGTTCTCTACCGCACTCAGATTGAAGTGATGACGCAAAGTTATGCAGAAATAAAGCGGAGTTCCTTATTCTGAATCATAAGGAACTTATTTTGGTTTGATTTTGCAACGGTACCCCAGATGATCTGCTGATGTACCCTACTTTTGCAGTGCAGGGAAAGCTTGCTCTGTTTATTTAGAACTCAATGGAGTCAATCCCTTATGCAGCAGCATACCGCAGCGGTTTGGATGATGTGCTTACGGTATGCAAGTCGCAGGTATTGATTAGGTCCAAGCAGGTTAACAGATTTGCTTCTATTGATGCCAACGTTTCAATGTCCGGTCCAATTTTCAAATTCGTGGCTACGCAATTACTAAAATCTGAGTACGGAATGCTGACATTGTTAGCGTATGCAGCAAGAAGCATCTGCTCCAGGGTAATACCCATATAAGGCTCCAGGGAAAGTCTCCGGTCAACGTGCGGAAAAAAGGGACAAATCATTCAGCTCTAAATCGCGACTGTACGGTGGATTTTTCAATATGGAAAAATGGAAAATTTCAATATAATGGACCATATTGAAATTTTCAGAGCTAAGAAACTATCTCCTTTAAGTCGATATGTGAATCGGTCGTCCCAGCGTTACTCTAGCTAAGGTAGCTCTAATTAGTAACCAATACTCCCATATCTGGACATTTTCTGTTCTGTAAGGCCGTAAATATTGGCAGGCAGCGTTGTGTTTATCCATTGTAGGACAGGTAGGAGGTAAAACATCCTATTTAAGCGTGTCCAGGTATGTTTTAAAGAGTCTGGCGAAATGTGTCCGAGCATTGTCTTGCTGGAGGATGACTTTTTCAATTGCTTTTGATACCGATTTCTTGTGATAGTTTAACCCGGTTTCAGCAGCTCATAGTATTCTACACCGAGCTGGTCCCATCAAATGCAGAGCGTCGTGAATATTAGGTCTGACTGTCGACGTGGAGACATGTCCAGGCTTGGGATTTTTGTAGTGAACCCATTCCATATAAAAACCCCTATCCGATTTTGTGTTTGAAGCGGCTGTTCACAAGTGAAGAAACCCCGCTCAACATATCTTAGCTTCAACTCGTACGGAGCCCAGTTTCCTTGTTTCTGTTTTATTCCCATGGCTTTAAGGCGATTCCAAATCGCTTGTTGAATTACTCCCAAATTCACATTTCAGCAAAGTTTATTTCTTTCATTCTACCAATCTAGTATTTACAGATTTCGCTATCTCTAACATAAACTATAGTATGTGGCATTCTATGACATTGCTATCTTATGTGGTATATAATTTTGTTTTTACGACTTTTCACGGATAGACAAGTGCGCCATTTGCACGATAATTTTTTCAAGAAACGAAAGTCGTTATTATGTGTAGTAGAGTATGTTAAAAGGTCGTAAAATAATTTTGTATACAATATAAACAGGACTCTGCGCCGCCGGCAATGACGATGAGTATTGAAGTTTTACGACCCATGTGAGTTTGAAATGTTTTCAGTTTTTCAAACTTCATATCTCAAGTATTTGGAAGAAAGCAGAGCACATTTAAGAGAAATAAAAATCATAAAACCGAAACAATTGAAAATATCATGTGTGCTAAGAAGGAGTAGAGAGATAGCTATTATATACAGATTTGAATATATAGCTGACATGTGTGGAATCTGGTATCAGATACAGATACAAAGGATTCTTCACGCTCTCTCTCTCGCTCACTGTTCTCTGTAGTTTTTACGATCGCTTAGCAAACTATTAAAATGGGTCATAAAACAACGGGTTTTGCTAGGCAAAACTGTGAATGGACATGGTACCTAATCAGTGCCGTTATAAAATGTGCGTGTACCGTTAGAGCCTTTAGACCCGTCTGCCGCATATGTCGTATATCTAAAAGTCGCCGTGGTATTTGGGCTTCTGGTGTGGGTTTTTGTTGCTTATTTTTAGACCTATACATGGAATAGTATTGGAAACAAACTGTTAGTCGTATTTACTAGTTGGAGGAGTATTGTTTTTTATTGCCGCTCTGTAGCACGCAAAAAGCAAACATATACAACAAGTCTGAAACAACAACATCTTGGTTTATTTAGTTTTGACTAATCGTCACGTTAAGCCATAAAACGCCCCTTGGCTTGTTTGTTTAATTCTGTGGTGAATGCTATGCTGCTCCAGCCCCTGTGCCGCCCCGGGTTAAAGAGCAGATCATTGCTGCACAAAAGAAATTACATATAATACAATAATAAGAACTGCATAAAGATTATGGTTTACTGTGTATCCATTGATTTATGGTTACTCCTCTTTTGTCTTTAGTCGCTCTTTCAGCAACTTGTCAAAGTGCGATTTACTCCATCAACACAATTATTCCTGCTGCATGCTGGTGGCGAGCATAAAACAACAAATCATCGATCAGCATCTTGAGTAATTCACAGATCCACGGATTTGTGGCGGGGTTCAACAAGCGATTTGTCAAAACTGCACCGGAATTGAACATTAACATTTAGTGCCTATTTATAGGCGTCATAAAATGTGGCGCTCTTTCTTGGTAACTCTGGGACATCAACAATTAACTGCGTGCTGCGTTGTTTGACAACAAATACAAGACCTCGTTGTTGTTGGTTTTTGATGGCTTCTCCTGAAGCGAAGGCGTTACACATCATTGGCAGCAAATTATCCACATTACCTGAAGTGTCAGTCGCATCGGGCGCCCATTAGCTATTCCGGCGGTGTGAACGTGACCTTTGGTGGCCATTAAATGGAATACAGCGTGTGTATTCCGGAAATTTATGCGTCTGTTGACACCAGTTGCAGCACATAGTGCTCCATAGCAGAGGTGTAGCAAATAAACTACCTTATTATTATTATGATTACTTTCTGTTGTGCGCTGTCCTTTAGTACAAAGGGAACCCCATCAAGATTCTGGCCAAACGCCGGACGCTGATCATTAATTAATGGCCTGTTTGCACTGTACGAGGATGGTACTACATAAAAAGAATACATCTTTTAGGTAGTTTTAATACTCCGCTAGAGTTTTGGCATTTATTTATTTGTAAAGTTAGAAAGCTACCAAAGCATATTTGTTGTGTTTAGAATTTAATTATTTGATATCTGGAGGTGGATGATTCCAAAATATGAATTCGGTTACTTATACGCTCTACCCATGGGCTTAAGGAAATACTATATGTATGCAATGTGTATAATAAACAGAAGGATGAGTAGCAGACCAGTTCCTCGAGTAGCCATTGAGATAAGTACGTCTGCTAGTATGAATACTTGGATCTCACGAGAGGGTTTCACCAAAAGTCCGGCGTTTTCCGTGCGCAAGTTAAGGTAACTGATTCGTGTTGTTACTTTTCTCCGTATCAGATTTTTCCGGCTTACATCCACACTGTAAATGCCATCCATCAATCAATATCAGCGATATTGTATATAGATGCCAATTGAAATTTATAATTCGAATTGTTTGTTGTAATTATCCAAGCACTCTATATACTACAAATTAGATAAGGGGATAGTTTGCTTGTTTTTTGTTTGTGTATGAACATATCGACAGAGAAAGAGTGGAAACACATGGGCGGTCAACCTTGACAAGACGAAATACTTCTTAATTACAAGTAAGAGCACGACGGTTTTAAGGATTTCGTCTACTTGGAAACAAACATCAAGGATAAAAAAATACGACGGCAGCAAGGAGATTCTTCGCCGGATAATTCTTGCAACCCGGTGTTACTTTGGGCTCAGTAAGAAGTTCAAGATGTACAAAAATAGCCCTGTACAGATCCCTTATTATACCCGTGCTACCTTAGGGTGCTGAAGCATGGACATTCTCAAATCCTTCGATGAATCTTCGGACTGAAAAATGTGAATGGTGATTTCCGTATTCCAATGCACCACGAGCTGTTTGAGCTTTACGGTGACACTGACCTAGTCAGACGTATACAATTACAACGTCTACCCTGACTTGGGCACGTCATTCGCATAGATGTTAATGCTCCAGCTAAAAAGGTATTCGAGCGAAAGTAAATGGAAAGTCCAGGCAATTGAGGATCTTCGTAGCCGTGGGATCACCAATTGGCGCCGGCAGGCACATGATAGGAACCGCTGGCGAGTGATAATTTCCGCGGCTAGGACCGACAACCGGTTGTAATGGCCAAATAGATAGATAATAATTTCCTTGACTGACTATTTAGTCAGTCGCCCCTGGGCGGAGCATTAGCGATCTCTATTAATAACTGTTCGAAGAGAACAGGGACCTACAGTTTATAGGCGAATCCGAACGGCGGTGTCTTGAATTAATAGAGAATTTCTTGGGCAAATAGCGTATTTGAGCTAGCGATGCCAGTGCTAGGCAAATGTACCAGTGCTACTGCGGGGATTCGAACCACTGACCTTCGGTTTGTAAAGCGAGTACGCTACCACTACGCCACCGACGGCCACCAAATAGATAGATAGATGAACATATCGTAAACAAATTTGAGAGTCAAAAATTTTTTTTGAGTACCAAAGCCCTTTGTCGAATTTGAACAAAATTGGTTGATTTATTTACTTAATTTTTGTGATGCTAGAGGGTATCCCAAAGTCGGCTGTTCCCGCCTGTCTGTCTGTCGTGAGATGAGCTAAAGTAGCTTGGTTTATAAAATCATGTCTGTGCTCACGACTCGCCGTCTGTCGGGGACAATCTGTTTCTTTATCGGCTTATCTTTCAGCTTTGAAAACTGTCTTCACGAAACATTCAAATCTTCTGTTCATTCATGGGAGGGAGCACAAGTTGGATTTTATTTTTTTTTGGATAGTACCCGACTAAAGTTTGTCGAGACTGCCGACAAATCTTCAAGTAGCCTTGCTCTCCTCAGGTTCTACCTCAATGAAATGATTCACGAACACGAGCAAAGTTCTTGTGAATGGAGGGATTTGCCAAATTATCGGCTACTCAAAGCGAAAGAAATATGTGAAAAAATATATAAAACAGTTTCGTTGCACAGGTTTAAAAACAATAAACTTTAAACAACCTCCGAGCGGATTTGTTGTGTGTTGTCTGTTATTTGGCTGTTTGTTTATTTGTTTAAATTTAGAATATCGACCACATTAAAATAGCAACAGCTTCAAAGCTCTCAAGTGGCCGGCAAAAGTAGGAAGAACCATTAAAAAGATTTTCTTCAAGATCTATTATGGCCAAGCATTGCTAACTGCCTAACTGGCTGCCCCATGCCTTCCCCCCCGCAAAAAAAAAAAAAAAGCCAAGTGGCATGTGCCACTTTATGCCGGGTTGAACCCGCGGGTAATTTGCACTTCAAAGAACGCGTACGCAATGTATGTTTACATACCATCAAGGGGGGCCAGCTGGTGGCATGTATGGGGATTTATGAGTAACTCGGCCCGCCTGCTGCCATGCCATCTCTGAGAAGGTGTTAATAGCTGCAATGTAACCAAATAGCTGATTGTCTAATGATCACAAATTAGTGCATTTATCATTTCCGATTATAATTTTGGGCAACATATAAAACGAATTTCCTGGAATAAGAGATAACATATTTTGTATAAATACATTAATATAATATGAGTATGGTGGTATATGGTGGTATATATTATTTTTTTAGATTAATTATCCAAAGAATAGACCGAAAAACTGTTACCCATTAAAATCAATTTTTTGTTCTTTAAATATTTTTTCCTTCGCTTTCAATTAAAAGCCAAAAGATCGCAGATAACTAAGGGTGGTTCCACCCGAAAAATACTAAACCTGCGCCTTGCTTTCGTTTGATGATAAGTTGCTGTTATTTGTTTATTTATAAACTGGCGAAAAATACTGTAGAAAGATCAGACCCACGGGGGGTTTTTTTTTTAACGATATACAAGAAAAATAAATATTGAATATTTCGATTTTTATTGAAATACAATATAATTATTTTTATCTACATATATAATATATTTAGAAGGTTGTATCAGATCTGCACAAATTTTAGTTAATCATAAAAAAAAAACAAATAATCTGGTGTTCGCTAGTGTAAAAAATACTACAGTGTTCTATTACCTACACAAATCTGGAATACTTTTACTCCTAGTAATAGGCTAAGCAAGAGGACCGGCTACAGTCGGGGTTAGAGTTCAATCATCTGAGAATTATCTTTTTTATGATAAAGTAAAATCATTTTTGAATTAATTTTTTTTGATTCGATTCCTAAACCTAATGTAAGGTTAGGTAATGTTAGAACCTGTTTCATTGACTACTTGCAACCTTTTAAATTTATACGTACGACGTAGATGCGACTGGAGTTAACATAGCGAAGAAAAAGCAGTCCGTATCCATCAATAGCTATCAGTTCTTCGTCCTTTCCTTTCTTCTCTGGGAGACTGCATGCCTAAGTGACAATGGCCAAGAGATTCTTATAATTGTTTCTAGACACGCTTGTAAATGTATTCAAAACTAACCAAAGCCAGAGTTGCACGAGTCCAGCTAATGTGGCACCTGTGGCTGCCAATCCTAGCAGGAAGCGACAGAAAACTGGCGTTAGCTACAAATCTCTCTCTCACGTGTTGACAGCTATTTCTTGTTATTGTGCTACCTTATTAACAATCAGACCAGGTGCGCAAACAAAAAAAAAAAAACCAAACCGAGAGATGCACAGGACTAAAAACACTCAAAGAAAAAACGTAGCCAGACATAGTGGCGACTCTACAACGCCAACCACTTACCCCTCTGCCCGCGTGTGTGTGTGGGGTGTGCGGTGTGTGGTTGCGGCTGTGGCTGTGGCTCCATCAACAACCGACACCGACACCGGCACCATTATGGCTGAGACAACGAAATGTTTATTTTCATGTGAAAAGCAGAGCCAGCAGCCAGCAGCCAGGGCGTTCCTTAGAGGTGGTTCGATAGATGGTCGGTCGGTCGGGTCGGTCGGCTTCTTGGCTCTGACTGACTCTGCTGCACTTGGCAATCGCATTTGTGTTTATGTGTTTGCATGTTTGTATGTAAATACGCAAAACTTCATGCAGTGCCAGTCGCCACTATGCCACTAGCCGACTAGCTAGTCCCAGCGACAGTCCGTCAGTGCGTCAGTGCATCAGTTGGAGAGCCAGTTAGTCAGCAGCTGAAGGAACACACGCATTGCTGCAGCGGCGCAACAAAGGCGGCTGGCATAACATAGTTCACGTGTAAACAAGCCGGGCGCAACTATGAGCACGACCCGACCCCGACCCCGTTTAGGAAGAGCAGCAATTCACGCTGCTCTCCACAAGTGACGAAATGAATAGGGCATATACGAATTTTTTATGAATGTACTGTGCCGCTCAGGGGCTGTGGCTGAGGCTGTGGCAGTGGCAGTGGCAGACAGTGTGGCGTCAAATGCTGAAATCAGCAGCGTTGGCCTCGGCCAAAACCACTTGGCACGGACTGCAGCTACATGGCAAATAGTTCACCGAGTAAGTTAAAACGATGAGAGTGGGGCAGCAGAGGATTGGTTGCACATGCCAAGGGTTTTTGATATGCGGTTTGGCATCGTAACCAAAATATCAGTTTACTGTTACAGTTGCTGATTTAATTGAAGACCTAGAAAAGTAATATCATAGGGCAAGAGAGTGAGAGCGGTGGAGAGAGAGAAACCTTTGTTCCGTTGGCCGACTTTTCGACTTTTACCTGATGACAACGATGACTACGACGATGCGCTCTCGGGGGTGGTCCACTAGTAAAATTTTAACGACTTCTAATGGCATTTTGCTGGAAATGGAAATGGTAACCACAATTAGCAGTGCTACTTCTGGAGAAGTCATTCAAATGAACTTGGCAGTGGGTTTTAGTATGGGCGCGGGGGTTGCAGTTGGGGTCGCTGTCTATGTTTACAAGCAAATACGCCACATCATCAACAACAACAACAACAAACAAAGATGGGGTAATGCCAAGTGGCACGAGTCAGCGGGTGTAGTAACTATGGAATTTATAGTTTTGTGGCATTCTGTTTCAACATCTCGTTAGGAGTGCAGCAGCATTGTGGGAATTGTAATCGTACTATTGGTATTGTGGATTTCGGTTGCACTGACAATGGATGCCACAAAAGACAGCAGACTGACTACACTGACTGACTGACTGACTGACTGCCAGGGCGAGACAATAAGTTGGAATTCGCTTTGATCTTTTCGCACTTTTAAATGTTTGGAAAATCTGTGTAAAAGGCATGAATCGGTTTTCGGAGAATCAATAAAAAAATTAATGGCCAAAGCCCAAGCAGAAACAGTTTCAGTTTGTTTTTCTGCTATTACTATTTTGTATTTATTTTTTAAATTTTCCGTTTGATAAAGCGCATCCCCAAAACAAAAGAAAAAAAAAACAGAAACTGGGTGGTAAAAAAAAAAAAACAACAACCAAAAATGACTACTCATTCACAAACAAGTGCGAGAGAAAGCAACTAGTTTGGGCTTGTTGGCCAATTTCCTGCTTTTGTTTTAACTTTATACCTATTTAAGATATTGTTAAGATGTAAATAAGCATAAAGAGCTAGGTAGAGAAAAATGATGCTCGGTAACGTCTATAGCAGGTCCTCAGAGTTTTTCAAGTCTTTCAGCCCGATGAGCCTGTATAAATCCATTCAACATATGTGCATTTAGTGAATGAAAATAAAAAACTTTTTTTTCTTTATCCTGTACCTTAAGGTAAGACGTTATCCATATTGTGGAGCGTAAAGAAGGAGCCGCCGGCGACCCACAAAAGTTATCCGCAACATTGTCAAGACGACGAAAGATGTTGAACTAGAATGTTTGTCTGCCTGACAGTCTATATTAACTCCTAGATCTTGGGGACTATGCGGGCTAGGATAACTAAACTTGACTTTTAAACTCCTTATTTAAAATCAGCTTCTGTTACGCTAAAGCGGTTTTTTTCTGAAAATTATCTGTGTAACTCTTATGATCGCCTAGACTATAAGAGTTAGGATAAGTAAACTTGGCATTTAGACTCCTTATATGAACAGCCACATCAAAATTATTATCTTTCCTCCACATATTATTCCATAGCCACATTTTTTTTCGCGGAAAACTAAAAATATTTTGGTTGATACGAAATATTATTATAAACGAACCATAAATATCAAAGCGAATCTCAATATACTATTTTAAAGGCCTCAGTAGATAAGGGTAGCTGAATTGGTAGAGGGTTGGAGACCCAAAACTTAACGATGCACAGTGGTACGATAGCCGCAAAAGCGTTGCAAAAATCGAATTTGCGATGAAATCGTTTTGTAAGGGTAATATAGGGTTTTCCAATAAGAGGTGTTGTTTTGGTATTCAAAGAAAAATTCCAGAAGGTATGACGTTAATAATGAAAAACAACATCAGCCAAATGGCCACCACGACCACGCCTACAGAACCATATCATTTTCATGAAATTTTCCATAACCAAATCGCAAAGTGGCTGCCCTATGTCCTCGATAGGTCCAATGACCCCGCCGGACCATAAACCGCACCAAACAGTCACACGTTGAGGATGGAGAGGCTTCTCAACAATAACTCTTGGGTTTTCCGAGCCTCAGATGCGACAATTTTGCTTGTCGACGTAGCCACCGAGGTGGAAATGGGCCTCATCAGTCAAGATGATTTTTCGATGGAAGATTTCCACCATTTTTGTAGTGAATTTTAATAATTTCAATGCGTTGTTGAAGCGTGTATCGTTCCATTTTTGGTAATGGCGTAGTTTCTACTCCTCAAATGTCAAAGAATAAAAGCTTCAAAAGTGACAGCTACCGAATACCGGGTGATTCAAAATAACACCTCTTGTTGGAAAACCCTATACATGCACCTGATTTAGAATTTCCCAGGGATCAAGAAAATAAACCATATGTCTCCCTTACCACAACGCTAATACTCTGCTATAACCTATTTCTTTAATTTTCACCTTGTTCCAAGACAATACTAAGAAAAAAGTCTTATACAGTTTACTGTAAAAAATGCTGTGATGCTTTCATCTTTATCATGTGTTCTTCTTTTTAAAAGTCGTAAAAATCAAATAGGTTCTGGAATACATAATCTTACAAAAAATATTTTAATTGTAGCCTTTATCCGAAATTCAAGAAACGTACCATTATTAGAAGACATTCATATTTGGAACACCCTCACCCCAGATCAGTTCCTAAACCACTGAAACCATTTTAACCTCAACGTATGCAACTCCCAATCCTACAGAAACGCTCGCAGAGGCCAATACCACAAATATTTAGGGCACTCATCTCCAGAATTTAAATAATCCTATATAAAATTTTATCTTTTTATATCCTAGAATTAAACTTATAAGGCAAACGTAATAAAGCCTTGGGAACATTTGTCTTAGTAGACTTAGCCGTTCAAGAATATTGCAGATATCTTCTTTTTCAAAACTCAAATTTTCCTGACGCAAAAAGATGTTTTGGGCTTGTCCGTTCGAATATGCCGGAACTTTATACTATTAGGCGTTATTTAATAGAAGTTTGGCGGCTCAACACAATTGGTGCAGTGGTATTCCAACTTAGCCCCTCTAATGCCCATTTTGAAAATATTGGTTGAACAATGGTCGAAAAATTTTTTCTAAGCTACTTTTCGGCTCCTAAATTCAAAAACGACCTTTAAAATTATAATATGTAGGATTGTTCGTCTACCTTTAAGGTCAGAAAATCTGAAAATTTTTCCTGACGGCCGCACAAAAAAATCGCAAAAAACACATGTGCTGTGCGTATCAAAAAAAAAGTATCTTTAGAAGCTTTGAAGAGCTTTCAAATCTTTTATAACTAAGCGTGTTAATTAGGAATAAAGGATTTTTGAGCTGTTTTAGGTATAAACTGCCAATAATATTGACTGACTTGTTCCCGAAAGTCAAAGCAACTACACTGTTTAAGTAGCCAAAATGTTAAGTTCCCTCCAAAACCAACGCTAACGCTTTAGTTCTCGGTTTATGGCCAAATTTATCAGATAATTATTGGGTGTTTGGTTACTTAGCCATGACACTTCTGGTAGTAATCTCTCTAGTCTAGTTTAGTACATCTTTTAGTTGGTATTTGTTCAATGGAGTTACTACTCTCATAATACTTGTTGTATTTACTAATGCTTTCCGGTTTACTTTTTACAAACACATTCATTCAATTTAAATGCTGATTTAGATTTGATTGAGGTGTTTGTGTGTGTGTGTGTGTGTGTGGCAATGCCAATAATTGCCTGCCACCAATTGCAGATTAATGCTTGCCACAGATACTACTACTTTCCAGTAGCTTTCCATTGCCAATGGCGGATTGGTTTTGACTTGACAGCAGGCGCATTTCATTTCAGGTGTCAAGATACTTTACGGTGATTAGATAAGCATTTGGGGAAAATGTGTTAAGCTTTGTTTGGGCTTTTCTTTTTGTTTTTCTGTGTGTTTGTGTTTGTGTGAGTATCTTTAAAGCCAACCTTTGTGGATGCTGCTACTGCTGCTGGTCCTAGCCACCCAATTGCCTAACTGCAGGCAAAAAGAAGCGTAAATGGCATTTTTATTGAGCCATTAAAATTTGCTGTGATGCGGTCGCTCGGCCTGCCACTTATGCGCTACCATATCTTCCGGCTGAGTCCTTGCCGGAGCGCGTGAGTGGGACTGAAACTTGCCGGGCCCTTACATTTTGATTAACGTGCAAATTCTTTGGCTTTTTCTATTTTATTTTTATATATACATATATATTTATTTTTTTATACTACTTACTGCTGCTGCTGCGTCTGCTTACAAAAAATCCTACCTAAGGGGATAAACTTGTGAAATATTTTCGGATTTGAGCGGCTTATGGACGCTTGAGGCATGGCCGCCCACAGCCCACTCCAACACTGCTAAGTCCGCCCGAAACAAGCTCAAAATCATGGTTACACTGTAGGTGATTAGGCAACAGCCGCCGCCGCAGCAATAGCAACATTACATATCCATAATTTGCGACCACAACTGTGGCCATTCCTAAAGATTTATGTACATTTATTGTTTGTTTGTTTGTGTTTCTCTGTTGGCTCGCTCATTAGAGAGAGATTCGCGTTCTTTACCGTACACAGTCAATTTTTGTGGCGCCCAAGGCGGGGCGCCGAATTCGGCCCACTTATCAACTGCCATCACTTTCAGCTCTCTCCGGCTCCCTGCTCTTCACACGTGTGCGCCTGTCATTATGCACCTTACACACTTTTTTTATGCCTTGTTTTTTTTGGCAAGGCTTTTCTTTTGGGGGTTACGCATACGGCTTAGGCCATATAGTAACGTTGAGCCCCCTCCGAAAGTGCGAATACGTGAGTTCTGCAAGTTATGTGCGAGTAAGTGAATGAAATTACCGTAAGGCATTTAACCAATGCGCTTTGTAAAGAGAAAAGCCGCCATACGAATAGATACATAAATGACAATGTGCCCAGCAGCCCCAGTTATACAGTCAGCCAGCCTCACGCTCATATCACGCAGTCACCCTTCTTGGATCTGCCAGCAGCCACAAAACGTTTAAAAGGCGCTGAGCACTTGGCATAAAAATGTTTGTCCTGGTTGTTGCTGCTCCTGCTCCTGTTTCTTCAGTTGCTGCTGTTGTTGTTGTTGTTGTGCGCTTATCGCTTTGACAAGAATATCTGCGCTTTCTAAATGCCAACGTCAACGTCGACGCCGGCGTTTATGACGCTGCGCGCTTACGATTGAGTTGCTCCATCCGCTCGCCCCTTGGCTGGTTTGATACAACCCTCAACCCTTGGTCTCTTTCAGTTTTAGTCTTGGCCGTAAAAACGTGCTGTGCCTTGTGCCGCCTGCTTGTTACTTTAATGGCCTTTTGCTCCCCACGAATTCAGTCGTCAAGCGAATTATGGAAGCTGCGTCCTCCATTGTTTTTCAGATCTCTTTCTTGGCGTGTGTATTTAATAGTCTGCGGCTTGACATTGACTGCCAATATAATACTAGTAGTACCTGGCAGATCTCACTTTATTTCCACTATCAGCACCTGTGCATTAGTATGCCTCCTGTTAATGGTAATTTGGTGAAAGGGCTAGAACAGTCGCCGTACCACCGAACTGCCTGCCGTCTCCTGGCAATTCGATTATCGTGTCAAATTTTAATTACGTACTCAAATAACAACTTGACTTCCTGCTTACTTCCTTACTGTTGCTGTCTGTTGGGGTGGGGGTTTTTGTGGAAAGCCTGAAGTTGGCGGTGGGCGTGGTTCGAAACTCAAAAGCGCTGCAATTCTGGCCATGATATAGTGATGCCACAGCCGCACATTATTTGGCCTGTCATTAATGCCTGTGGCGGGGGCTTAGTGTCAGTTCTGAGCTCATTAGACAATGGCGACGATGGCGACATTCCACTACCATTGGCAACCTAATATTTAAAGCGCTTTAAGTAAGACAAACAATTGGCCTTGTCAGTGTTTAACGGGCCGAAATTTAAAAATCCAAAAAAAATTTATAACATACAACCATCGCGCAGAGTTAGCCCTTTAATGGTACTATACTACGAGGGTGGTCTAGTAATTGAATTGAAGAAAAAGGCACAGTTTTTCGGGCAAAACAATAAGGATTAACCTAAGCCAGAACTTTTATTCCGTTCAGTAAAAATATATAAAAGCAACTTTTTGACAATGTTAATTAGGAAGAAAACCAATTTCCTAAGATTTGTCTACTATCCTTAAACTCAAAAATCATTTTGTTTTTAATAAATGTAAAGTAAAGTAAAGGGGACTTAATACCAAGCAAAATACACTATACTGATTAATATGATATTGCTCGGAAATGATATTTATTCAAGGTTTTGTTCGTATACTATATCCTTGGACTTAATAAATGTTATTGGACGTTGCTCATGGCCCGTTCGATGCCCTGAATGTCCTTCACAGCTTTTTTTTCGATTTTCATTTCCCAGTTTTTGACTTTATTTAGAAACTCCATTTCCCAATAGGGATTTTTGAATAGCACGTATCTCAACGATGATGTTGTCTTTTAGATCCTGGATGGTGGCTGGACGATTGACATCCTTTTCAAAAAGCGCCAAAAAATAAGTCTAACGGTGTCAAATCCCATGATCTGGTTTTGAGTTAAAGATGGTTATGTTTCATATTTATATTATTTTAATACTTAATAAGTTAAAGTTATTTATAAAGTCAAATTTTTGGCTAAAAATTTTGAATATGATATGAATGTAGAAATAGCGAAGAAATGAAAAGTTAAGTGAATTATGTATTATATATATATTTATTCCTTTTACTCCAAAGTGAAGCATAGGGCTGCAACAAAATTCTTAAGTCTACTTCTATCCGATGACATCCTTTTAATTTCATTCCAGTTCGTTTCACATGTGTGCGCTGGACGCCCCCTTCTGCGTGATCCTTGAGGGTTCCATTCGATGGTTTGCCTTGTGATGTCTTGCTGGGCTTTTCTTAGCTTATGACTTATCCAGTTCCATTTTCTCTTCGTTATATTTATCTTAATGGGGTTTTGTTTTGTTAATGCCCACAGCCTCTCATTTGATATGATTTCAGGCCATCGTATTTTTAGTATGCGTCTAAGGCAGCGGTTCACAAAAACTTGAATTCGCTACAGAGATCGCGAAGCTGCATTCCAGATTTCGCATCCGTATAGTAAGACAGATACGACGTTAGAGTTAAAGATTCTTATTTTGGTGTCGCGTGATAGAGATGAGGAGTTCCAGATGTTTCTGAGTTGCCCAAAAGTTTGCTGCGATTTCTTGATCCTATTTTCGATGTCTTCGGCACAGCCGCCAGAGGTCGTGATGATAGATCCTAGGTAGCAAAAATGTTCGACATCCTCTATTGGTGTTGAGTCTAGAAGAAATGGACGGGTGTTGACTGTGTTTATGCGCATGGCCTTGGTTTTAGAGACATTGATTTTAAGTCCCACTTTAGATGCCAGCGTCGATATAGATTCAAGTTTTCGTGCCATGTCATCATATTTGTGCGCTAAAATGCAAATAACGTCAGCGTAGTACAAGTCGTTTAAGAAGCCGTGAAGGCCCCATGTAATACCCCTTTGATTTTAAAGAGCTCGTTTTAGGACATCATCAAGAACGATGTAGGGGAGAGTGGGCAACCTTGTCGTACTCCAGTGTTTCGCTTAATTGTCCTTCGTGCAAAATTCGGCAGTAGAGGCTATTTGTGTAGAGGCTTATTATGAGGCTTATAATTTTTCGGGGATGCTTTTGCAGCGTAGTGCAGCCCAGGTAGCGTCGTGTAGTAGCGTATCGAACGCTTTGGCAAAGTCCATGAAAATTAAATACCTGTTATTTAATTTTATCTAATTATTCAAATCAGCGATAATTGCGATGAATTTCAGACACTATTAAGTACAAAAACGAACTCGACTGAATTTTCGGGGCTACAAACGAATTTAAAATGTCTTCTTTGGAAAACCTCCCAAAGTAACCTAAAGTATGATCAGGGTGAAAAGAAAAGTCATGTCCCATGACCGTATGAAAGCCTAGATCTTAGAGATGGTATGAGCTAAAGTACCAATCTTTCAGATTCGATGGCTTATTATAGGAGACAAGTTTATTTTATTTGTTTGATG
The DNA here is from genome assembly GCA_018150985.1 of Chymomyza costata. NCBI lineage: Eukaryota > Metazoa > Arthropoda > Insecta > Diptera > Drosophilidae > Chymomyza > Chymomyza costata. The sequence continues at coordinate 20,266,336 of JAECWU010000001.1, forward strand.
TCTCGGCTATATTATATAGCTTCCATAGGGGTGTTTCAAAAGATATTGCACTGTACCAAATTTTAAAAATCGGATGCGTATATCATTTAGCCCCCGTGGGACCGATTGTTGAAAAAAAAACCTGTTTTGTTCAAATTTCGTTGTGTCGTTTTTTTATGAAGGTATCATAACCAAATTTGGTTTTTTGCAGTTTTTTAAAGTTCCCCAAATTTTATCAAAATGGGTCCCATAGGCCATATCGGTCAAAAAAGCGTTTTTGGTGCAAAATGGGATTGCTTTTTTTTATGAAAATATCGTAACAAAAATTTGCAAATTAATATATTTTGTACCGGATTTTATTGCAATGTGGTGGTACAGGGCATCCCAAAGTCGTTCACGCTCTGCTTTAACGTATGCCATCTTTACCACAAAAACTTTTGTTCTTACCATTTGAAATTTCTCAGATATTTTCATAGGTTTGGCCAGAAATTGTTTCTAGTTATTTAAAAGCTGTCCCCACATGACATACTGAATATGTTAACTAATATGTCGGTATCTATATTTTTTAAGGTATAACATTTTGAAGAGTAAATAAGTCCTTTGCAGAAAGCAAGAACTTCTTGGACAGTAGAGAGGAAGTCTATAGCTGAAAGTGTCCAGCAACTGCGCTTTACGCAAATTTTTCGATCTAATTCAACATAGTTTTGGGCTATACGATTATAATATCGAAAAGAAACATTCATTAAGCTGATTTGCATAGCCAAAGGCTATATGTATTACTTTTCAGTTTACTCTCGTACTCATAGTATATGCTGATATATTTAAGTGGCTTGTTAAGAGCAGTTGGTCTACGATTGAGCTTGTTGGCATAGGTTGGGCGGGGGGGTTTAGGCGGCAGGCATTAGATTGACGTCGATTATGCATTAATGCGGCGCGCACTATAAATAATGCGCCTTTTAGATCCTTGCCGTGACGTCTAAGGCCTAATGAACGGTTTTTGAGCATTTTGTTGTGCCATACTCACACACTTACACTGACACGTATTCATGCGTTCCACGTGGCCTGCGCTGATAGAACCATTGGACTCCGCTTCGTACCATTTGTTCGTTTCGAATTTGTGCTGACATTGATTGATTATAAATCGGCATACATTGCAAATCCAAAAAGCACAATAACAAAATTGCCATTCTTTTTACTGTTGTTGTAGTTGTTGTTTCTGCTGCTTACATCCTTTGTGAATGAATGTAGCATGGAAGGGCTTTCTCTACCCCGCATGCGTTTGCCGTCTTTTGTTTGCTTTGTGACAGCTTTTAATCTCACACGAAGCTAGAGACAGCAGCAACAACTGCTAAAGTGCCCCATATTTGAAAATCACTTTAGTTCATAATCGAGCAAAGATACTGCCCGCTGTTACTTGTCAAAACCCCAACCCGAACCAGTTATCATCTCAAGCTAATGATGCTGTCGGCCATGGTCAATGGGTGGTCAAGCTTGCAGCTGGAGTTGTTCCAAGGTTTCCTGCATCATCAAACATGTGCGCTGCTGCTGTTGCTGGCTGCTCTCTCCTTGCTTTTATCTTTGATCCAACATGTTTGTTGTTTACTCATCTTTCTGCTTAGCTGACTTGGCTTTCTCTCTATGGCCCTAGTTGTAGTTGTTGTTGTTGTTGTATAGGTTGCTTGGCGCCATTTTACGCAGCAAAACAAAAATTATGGCCCAATTTTGCACAGCGCCCCCCAAAATGCCCCATCAAAAGAAAAAAAAAAAAAAACAAAAAAATAATGCCTGTGGCAGGCATCTTGTAACAAGTGGGACATTTGCTACCGAATTGCTTGCCAGTAGTTTTCCCTTTACTTTGTTGTTGTTGCTGTTGCTGAATATGATGTTGTTGTTGATGTTGTCGATGTTGCTGCTAGCAATAAAAACAACAAGCAGGCCAGCAAAAGGAATAACAACAACAAACCCAAAAAGAAAAAAGCGTCAGCTCAAGCTTAGCCACCCTTTCCAAGATTTCCCATACCTCAACCCCGAAAAATATTTATATGCGAGTGTGCTGTAAGTATCGAACAGTCAAGCTTCTGTAAGACGAATTTGCAGGAAGGGTGTATAAGAAAGACGATACAGGCGAAGCAGTGCCCGACAGCGGAAGACCCTCTACAAGGAATCTTAAGGTCAAGCTATAGTATAGAAGCTGTTTCCTACTGGAGCCCAAATCGTAGGCCCATGGGATAGGACCATGCCGACCACTGATCTAGATGCTTATACGGACAGACAGATATGGAAAAGATTATAATGGGCAGGATTAAGCAAGATTGCGAGTTCAGGAGAGATTCAATCGAATTTCAGTTTGTCCTTCTCCTCTGTTTTTTTGATCAAATATAAAAAGGCCAATGATTTTAGGGAACAGCTTTGTCTGAAATTGCGTTGAAATCTTGTTAACAGGGAGAGTTTTTTTAAGGGCCTCAAAATTTTGAAAAAAAAAAAACAAATGTTGTCTTTGGCAGAAAGGAATGCGCTTAGAATCCGGCAGCCCTGCAGTTATACCACTTCTGCTTATCTGAGCTTCATATCCTTAACTTTTCAATATAATGTCATTATCTCATAAATACAAATTTACATACTACCTTCCATTAAAGTTTTAGGCATTAAATTTGACAGACCCCGATTAGACTCTTCTGTTTATATCGATTAAATGTTAGTTAGTTATTAAACTATGAGCCCTATAGCTTAAACAAGAAACTTGGCGGTATTTCCTTAAATTTTTGTTTTTTTTTTAAGAAATTAAATAAAGAGAATAATCATTTTTAAGCTTTCAAAGTTCAAATTATTTGATAATGTTACGAAGGTTCTACTCACAGTAAAAAAATAATACAAATATTGACCACTGTATGTATGCAGTTTAATATTATAAGGAAGGCCCTATGTGCCTATTTGGTACTACAGGAACCTATACATAAGAAAGTCCGTTTCGGAGATGTACCTCTATACTTAATATAAACTTTAGTATATTCCTATTAACTGATGGCTGCTGTCCCATAGCTCTATGATAATTTTAAGCAACAGCAACAAACAACAACAACAAGAAGTCCTAGAAGGACTCGACCGAGCATCAGAAAAGTCAATTACGTGGCGCTTTTGCAAATCTTTGCTTCGGCAATTTTGTAAGCATGTTTAGCTTAGGCTTCCGGAGCAGAGGAGGCTAAAGTGGAGTTTTTGGAGGGTGTGGGGGTTGTTTTGCAGCCATTGGAAATTAATACAGGAAATACATACACTATATACTGTGTGTGGGTGTGTAAGTATGCTCCTCATAAAATGTAATGTTATATGGTACATACATACATACACACTATATGTTAAGAGTGTGTATGAGTAAGCGTAAGTGTGCTGAGCCTAAAACATTCCGCTTAGCATGTTTCAGGGAGAGCGATGGCTGAGGGGGGACATACTTGCTCCTTGTGTTATGGGGATGACATTGGGTAAGCAACAGCCGAAGGGAGGCAAAATTAGTTGTGCCTATGCTTGGGGTTGTTTTTTCAGCTTTGGGATAAGATCAAAATACACAGTATACGATATAAAATAGTTTCCGTGTGTTTAACTGCATCTAACACGGGCTACAAATTGACACGGACAGGTTGCAGGATTTGCGGACCAAACTGTTGCTTGCTGGAATGTAACCTAAGTCGAGCTCCGATAGCAATTTATGATCTATACCTTATTTTTATTGATTGGCTTGTTACCGCCTGTGCGGTAGCCCTGGTTGCCACTATTTTGTCGCTGGTGCGTCCTTTAGATTTTAATCGTTTCACTTGGCAGACCCAACTAAACCTGATGCTCTCATTAGTGTATGGATGGATAAAAGCTTGCAAATTCAGTTTAGCACTAGTTTAAGCTGCTGCTGGACTCATTCTAGCTGCCGAAAAAGTTTTCTTAGCTTGTTGCTTATGTACAATAAGCATCAACTGGCAATGAATAGCACAGCTTAAGTTGGCTGTGCTGAACCCGAAATTAGGGGTGGTAACTGATGCCAGTGGGTGGGCACGGCGGAAGGCAGCGCATTAGTGTTGCCCTTCTTACGCGCCATAAAATTTAAAAGCGAGCAAAGCATTTTAGCTCTGGTGCAATTTATTAGCCGGGCTCATCATGGCGCATTTTGCTATTGTATCTTCTTTTTGCTTAACAATTGCCTTCATCTGTTGATAAATCCTTGGCATAACATCAAGTAAATTGAAAATATACGTAAACGCCTAAGTATTTAAGCACTGTGGCAGCACAACATACAAGGTGGAGACCCGGGGCACTGGACCATGCAGTAAGCGCTCTAATTATCCATGGCATAAATGCCTTTTGCCTACGCCTGCAATACTCACATTCATTGAGTCAGTGCTTATATAGAGACATTAAGCTTATGAGCTTGAGATTGGTCTTGGAATTTAAATAGATTGCAACGTTTGGAATTGGCAGCTTCATCAGCAGTAGCTTCAGCCCGCCTTACAAGCGAAACACGACAGTGCTCCAGCTTGCTTGTGCGTACCTCAGGCGCGCTTCCGCTTTTTCTTGTGTGTATGTGTGTGTGTCTCTTTTATGCAACTGCATTGGCCACATGCTGAGCAAGGCATTCAAAACAGCAGCCAACTCACCAGCTGTGCTGCCTCTCGCCTCTTCTCAGCGAGAAATCTCTGGCGTGAAAGTTATGAATTTTAAATACCATACGTATTTTTTGGCATTTTGCGCTTTGCCACTGCCGCCAGCAAAGAGAAAAGAAAACGTAGTACCATGCAATGCCACGCCCATAGCCATAGACAGGCGACTGCCAGCAGATTCATGTGTTCCGGCCATGTTCTTAAATTTATAGCGCCAAAACTCTGCAACTTTGCTTATTTGACAAAAGGTTTGGGTTTACAAAAGATTTAGTAAGAGTTTTATTTTAGAGAAACTATAATTGTTCTTAGATTATAAGAGAGTGTCTTTTTGAACGTTTGCTTAATATTGTTTTGTATTTTTCCATATATCTATATCCGTTTGCAGGCACTTGCGGTACTTGTAATTGACCAGCCCAATGGAGTACATGGGATTGGAGGCCTTGTAAAAATGCAAGCCACGTCCAATCTTGATAATGTAGCCGTTGCTTAAGCTGCAAGTAGAGATTGACAAGTAAGTATTCTAGTCTTATTGTATTTCAAGCAAACAGTATCTTTGGCTTAAAGTGGCCTAGTTATCATATCACACAGATAAGATAGTAAATGTACTTACAAAATTTTGCGATCGTGCAAGCTTTCCTCGTATCTAATGCAAAAGCTTATCTCGCGGCGTCGCAGATCTGCTTTAATTTGTCCCAGATTGGTTTTTTGTTGATCGATATTCTTGGCGTCCTCTTTGGTCACCAGTCTAACATATTTCAAATTTTTGCAATTGCTTACTGCCAGCTCCAAGAAGCGTATTAAGTTTTGATACTGCAAATATGCAAGAGATTAATAGCTGCTGTAGCTTGGTAAGCAGTTGTCTACTGCTGCTACCTGATAATTTTGTGCTATGTAAGGCTCTTCTAGCAAGATCTCTTGCGTCGTCTCATTCATAAACTTGCCAAATATTTGATCATAATCATAGCCAGTATCGTCTTCGGCAATGACAATATGGCTAACAACCTCGCCCAACATTAATTTGCCATTAACACGCGCCTTAATAGCTTCGGCACGGTCTACATATTCCTTGATGCGCTGATAAAAGGCCTTTCGTCTTGCCGCATCGGTCTCGCCGGACACAAAGGCCATAAGCTCTGCAATGCCTTCTTCATACAAAGTTTGTGCTTCCAGTATGCGGCCCAGCTGATCGCATTCCACAGCGCGTATAAGCAAATTTTTGGCTTCTAGTGCGTTAGACATTTCATTGCCTTTGTTTATATTTATACTATTCAATAAAAACTTAATTAAAACTCCGTACTTAATACTGTTTACAAGTGTTGCGCATTTGCAAAAACGAAGCGTCCCAGCTGCGCGCTGATGACATCAGCTGTTTCGACACAGACCCAGGGTTGTCATGCAACGATAAAAAGACGACGCATTGCGCTCACTGACCGTTGGCATTTGAACGCGAACAAGCCGTAAATTGTATTCACTTTTCGCTTTATGACAGAAATCCCACATTCATACTACTCACACCCAGTCACATACACAACAACACAAATTGCATGCATACTACCTGAACACGAACATGAAAATGGGAAATGGAAAATGGTTTTATCGGCAGCGAGCAGTAAGCAAAGACGTTGTTGAAGCGTCGCTGTTGACATTGCCATTTGCCATGACTTGAGTTAAACGACAAGGTTCTCGGGGTCGCTGGACATAAAGAAAGACATGAAGAAATTGAATTTCAGTAAGCCAAAATATATTAATTTGTATTTCCATTTCTTGAGCTTTGCCTGGCAAAGGAATTTGCAGGTGATTGGCTATTAACCTCTTCTCCCATGTCTGCTGGTTGTTGTGGTGGGGTTGGGCTCATATAGAATTTATACTCACTCGCATCCCTTAAAGCGCTTTACGCATCGTTGATATGGCATGTGTGCTAGATCTATGGGTTAAGTTGGCAAGAGGCAAGCAGTGTGTCTAAGCCAAAATCGCTTTATGTTTTTATTTATGTAATAAAATTTAAGCATCATTGGGAGTTGTTGTGCAAGTGTTGGAAAAAAAAAAAAACAAAATACATAAATGCTTGCTGACAAGAGCTGACGTCTGTGCTGCCATAACAAGCGCTGCCCAAAAGTATGCTACGCATTTTTAATTTGCGCTCAAGTTTAAGCAACGGCAATTTACACACATACACATGCAAGATTTGAAATAAAAATAAAAATATTTTTAATGCAAACTAAATAAATTTACAAATTTCTGTACATTGCTTATTATAATAAATTGCTGAGATTGTAAAACTTAATTTAAAATATTGATTCGTGTCTTTGCCGCAGTTTCTATATAGCACTGCTTAAATGATACTAAAATTGGACCAATAGCTTAAGGTCATTAAATCGCTTAGTATTTTTAAAGATGGGTGAAGCAATGTTAAAAGAGGTTGTGGAATCGTCATCATTTGGAAATAAGATGGATAAAAAACACCTCCATTTTGATATTTTGCCACCTTCGCTGTTTATTTCCATACTTTAAAAGCCACCTGGCCGAAATTAGGTACGGTCAGCCACCTTAAAGCTAAGAATAGTGTGCTGCGAAATTATTATGATTATTATGATTGGTATAGGCAATTATTTACCAATTTTAGAACCCACCCCTATAAACTGCTATAATTTTCCACTTTATTTCTTATTAAATAAGCTAAAGTGTCCATATCGTTAAAAGGTTAATGTATATTTTTTCACACTTTGATTTTGCCAATAGTTCTTTTCTAGTACCTAAGGTCAACTGAGCTTTGTTGAACCCTATGAATAAAAAAAATAAATTAAAATTTAGCATGCTAGCTTAATAAACAATGAGAAGTTAAATATTCAAAAAAAAAAAACAAAAAAAAAAAACCATCATATCTATGTGTTCAATTTTAAAGTGTGGATGTAACGTTTGTTGTAAGAGTATCATGACAAAGTCAGTAAAGGTTCAGATTAGGTGAGCGGATTCCAAAATCCCACTTTAGCCCAAAAATGTGTTTTCCGCGCGCCTTAACCTTTTTATGATTAAGAAAATTTCAAATTTCAGCTCTTAACAATGCATCGACGAGACAAAAATTTTTTAAGAGCAATAAAAATTCCGATGACAGTTCTTTTTAGTGTATTGCAAATAAAATTTAAGTTGTGATGGTTTGTAAATGTCGACGGTTGTTTGACGCTTGGTAGACTTTTATCGAGATTTCTTCTATTTCAAACTCCATACTGCATATATGGTATATTCTTGAGCAGGATGAACAGCCGAGTCGATATAGCTATCCGCCCCTTTATCCGTCCGTATGAACAAATGGATCTCAGAGACCATAAGAAATAGAGCGCCAAAATTTTACCAAAATATGCGTGGATTCATGTCGATATCTTGTTTTGTTCCATCCTGGGGGAACTTAGCGGTTGAAACCCAAATTAGGTAAAAATTTGGCACAGCTATGAAATTTCCAAAATCGGACAAAAACTTCAAAAGAAATAGATAAAGGTTTTTAGACCTTCTCCCTTATAATTTGCGCTTAAATCAAGCTAATTGTAAAAAATTTGCGCAGAAGCTTCAGACATCTAAATTTGTATGACTCGCTCTCTTTAATTTCTTTAACTCCTTGAGGAGCATATGTCCTCCACTTTTAAAATCTTAGAAACTACTTATATTAAAGGGAGCTATTAAAGTCGGGATGTTTCGAAATTATTATATAAGGCCTTAGTTTTTGTTATCACATACTAAACATGTTTGTACATTAGGTTAGGTTATGGCGGCAGCTGGCTTAAAAAGCCAGCACACATAGGCCTAGATTGGCCCGTTGTGATACCGCTTAGGATCTCAATTTAAGGAATCCCAGCCTGTTGCTGCGATATAGCTTGCAATCCTTCTCGGACAGATGGGACCTAGCTCGTCTAGGTTATTGAGGAAATAATTTCCCAGGTACTTCTTCCTGCGTCTGCATAGAGCAACACAGGAACAGAAGAAGTGCTCTACTGTTTCTACTTCTTCCTCGTCTCTACAGCTTCTGCAGAAGTCGTTGCTCGGAGCATTCATTCTGGTCGCATGTGCTCCGACAAGCCAGTGACCGGTGATCGCTCTAACAACTGCCGAGCACTGTGAGCGGTTGAGTTCACAGAGTCTGGCGGAACGTTTTAGGTCAATTTAAGGCCATGTTTGGCGACTGATTCTACAGTGGGATGTGTTTTCCCACATCTTTTGTGCCTGGGAACTGAATTTTTCCCTTGTGTGTAGCTTAAAAGTAGCCATTGGCATACGAATATCCTTCTTATTCGGGACGAGGAAACTGGTCGTGCCATGTCCGGCTAATTCGTCTGCTATTTCATTGCCTATTATATTCTAGTGCCCTGGCACCCAAATTAGGCTTATAACAAACTGCTGTGCCATCTCTTGAATAGATTTGCGGCAGTTGTTGACTGTCAACGAGTTGGAAGACATCGCTCGTAGTGGTTTTATAGCTGCCTGACCATCGGAGTATATATTTATTTCCCCGGTTTCCAGACCAGCATTACGTAAGCAGATGAGAGCCTCGTTTATGGCGAGGATCTCCGCCTGAAAGACGCTGCAGTGGTCCGGAAGTCGAAAAGACTGCCGGATGTTCAGTTGCTCCGAGAAGACCCCGCCCCCAACCTGATTGTTGAGCTTGGAGCCATCTGTGAAGAAATGTATGCGGTCGCTTTGACCTTGTTGACATACCACCCACGATTCCCTAGAGGGAATGGAGGTTGTAAATAGAGTTGAGGAATGCTCTAAGGGAGTGCAATATTCTGTGACTGACACGTTTGTGTCTTCTTTTAAGATGGACGAGTGTCCATATCTCAAGACTGCACAGCAGTTGGTATCTTTGAGGCGCCTCGCTGTTAAGGTGGCAGATTCTTTTGCCATCAAAAGGATGGGACATATGTTGGTGATGGCATTAAGCGCTTCACTAGAAGTGGTTCTTAGCGCACCGGTGATGCATAGTTGTGCCGTTCTTTGTACCTTGTTTAGTACTTAAAGTTTTGATTGTATTGTTAGGGCTGGCCATCAAGTGGATATCCCATATAAGAGTATAGGTCTAACTATGGCTGTATAGATCCATCTAACTACTTGGGGGGACATACCCCATTTGAGTCCTATTGTCCTCTTGCAGGCAAAGAGCGCTGTATTCGCTTTGTTTGTACATTCCTCAAAATTATATAAAAAACAAGGTAGTGTTAGTTTTCGACCTGACGTGAGAAAATCTGGGCTTATGAAATGGATTACCAACACCCGATGAATTGTGGAATATGTTAAAGAAATAATATAAGATTTAATATAGATGGTCGTGTTCCAAATAGGAACATAGGGCCTCGACGAATCAATTTCAATTTTTCACTCCAATTACGATTTACCGACGTCAGCTCTGTGTCGATTTGACGACGCCATGTCTGAACAGGTCCTCCCCTCCTTCAGATACCCTGCAGGTTCCAGTCAATTGCGGTTCAAGCAATATCTTCGTGCTCCTTGCGCAGCGTGTGTCCTACCAAGTTCCACTTGCGCAGCGGGTGCCCTACCAAGTTCCACTTGCGCCTCATAATCTTTTGACCCATAGCTCTGTGTTCGATATTCTATTAGGCCAGAGGACTCTGCAAATTTTGCGCAGGCATCGGTTTGCAAAAACTTGCAGTTTAGTGACGTCACTCGCAGTGGCGTTCCACGTTTGACAGCAGGAGAAATCTACGTCAGATATTTTCGAGTCGACAATTTTGAACCGCTCATTTGATTCATTGTTTATTCGAACTAATTTTGTTTTCGAGCAGCTTATTTTAAGCCCCGCTAACTCAGCTTATTATTTAATATTAATTATATTTAATTTTCCACGTATATTTTGACTGGGCAATTTTGGGATGATGTTCAAGTTGGAAACAATCAATGAACAATCAATTTGAGAATGAAAAAATAAATACCCAAAAAGGACTCAAAATGTGCGTGAAATCCTTGTTTTTGAGCGTAGCTATTTAAACTTATTTTGTTTATTTTTACTATATAATATATAAAATAATACATGTTGCAAAAAATTATATGTCATTGTAGAGCTATGCTCATTTCCATTTCGATAACTGCGACAAAGCAACTCTGTTGTTAGATTTAGAGAATTGTAATTCTTGTAAAACATAAAACGAAGTAGGATACTGGAAACTGAAGAAGCCTGTTCTCCTTGCTCATGGAGCTCTCGTCAGCAAGTTAGTAGTTGTAATGCGCTGTGATGTGCGAAGCCACTTGTCTCAATCCTTGGAATGGGGGCATATGGATATGGATAGGGACTTCGAAATAGTAGTGATGTTGATAATGGTGGTGGTGTTTGAGGGGGCAGCAGTGGCAAGCTCATATTACGGGTATCTTGGCGCCAGCTTTTTATCGACGATTATTTTTGTTTTTTTTTTTTGCTATGCTTTTTGTTTGGTGCCTCGTGCGTTCAATATTTGCTACATTTTGCTGTGCTTCCTTTTTTCCCGACACTTTTGCAGCCTTTCTCGTTGATTTTTATTTGTTTCTCTTTCAATTTATTTTGCCATTTCGCTTTCCTTTTTTTTCTGTCATTGTTGTTGCTGCTGCTTCTACTGCTGTTGCCATTTTCATCGCTTTTATTACAAATACAAGCAAACATACACAATACTAATACAATACATGCGAGCAGAGACGACTCTTAACATTCTCAGTGCTTTGCTGTGGGTGTGGAGGAGTGAGATTCAGTGTGTGTAACTGTGAGTGTGTCTGTGTGTGTGTGTGTGTTTATTTGCCGCTACTAAATGTGCGCCGCTCGCCCCCTTCAGCACTTTGCCATTCCGTCCGTCACTCATTTATGTCGTCGATGACTGCCATTCCCTTTCCCATTACTCAGTCATAGTACGCTCTGTAAGCTGCGCTCGTTCGTTAACGTTCGCTACTCTTCTCTTCTGCTTGTGTTCTCTTGAGTTTAGTTCTGTTCGGTTTTCCACTTGATGCTATTTATGTTTGCTTTCATTTTTCAAGAAGGATCAAAATTTATATTGGCTAAAAAGTCCCTCGAGAGCTTTCAGCTTCTCACACATTTACAGATGTAACAAATTGTAACACAATCGTAACTGTTTACTCTGGGGTTACACGCACGCCAAGCCAGCTGTGGAGTGGGCAGGGGCTGTCCAAGATGCGGACAAACAGCAGCGGAATTGGAATTGGAATTGCCCAAATCATAACCTCATGAACTGAACTAGGTTGCCGCGTCACCAAACGCAAACGTTGTGTCCTCCTCAATTGAATTGAGCTGCAATTGTTTTGATTTTCTGGCCTTGGATACGGATACGGACACTTCGTTGCTCTTGAGCATTTATCGTTTTCGACTCTTTACATTTTTTTTGTCAAGTGTGCAAAATTTAAAACACAATTGGTGTCAATTTATGTTGTGCTTGCCAGTTTATTTATCTAGGGTTTGTTTTTGGCTAGAAGACGTTGCTGTACATAAGTAGTACATACATATGTATATACATAGTAGGTATATTGATTCTACTTTCTTTGATTGTATTTCGTAGGGCATTGTTATAAGTCAGTTTCCAAATTAACCGCACAAATTGATGATGTTAACAATGACGAAACACAAACTGAACTTGTGTCGCTGTTGTGTCCATGTCCGTGTCCATGTCCGTGGCCGTGTCCGATGATGACTGGCAAATAAAATTTGCCTGGCCAAGCGTAACTCCCCCCACCCCCCACACACACACACACATACACATAATTCATATAGAATCAGAAAAACTTTTACTGGTGACTTTAATGTTGCCACAATGTTGCCTTGTTGGCTTAAACAACAGCAGCGCAGCTGGCAGCTTTCAGCTTTTCCTGAGGATAGGGACTTTGTATTATTGACTGGGTTTTGGATGCTCCCGACAAATCAATTGAGAGAGCTGACAGTTGTGACTAAATACCGCATATTTCGCTGACATCTGTGTGTGTGTGTGTGTGGGTGTTTGTCAAAATTCATGCATATTTCTGTATTGGATTTCAGTCCATTTGCTGTACGTTATAGTTTTGTCTGGAATTGGATATTGGCTTTTACAGACTACGTATATGGCTCAGGCTCACTACCAGGCCCAGGCCTGTTGCCTGCCGTCTGCATTAACGAAATTTACGCACGCCAATGGCAAAACGAAAATGTCAGAGTGGTATGTGGCATGTGGTATCTGTTGGTGGCATGGGTTGATTTATCCTGTCCAAAGTTGCCTATAACTATGCGTGTTTGGCCACAATCAATCGATGGCGCCGCGTGCTTTATGTTAGGTTGTTTGTTACTGTCGCCCAGGGCGTGCCTTCGAAATAGGCCGCGCACCCATCAACCCAGCCATAAAAAAAGTAACACGGCAACAGCTGAGCCAAGCCAATGCGGTTGCTTCCAAAGTCTGATAATTAAAAACCATAGCTGCCCAGCTACGCGCCCTGTAATTAGTTGCATTGGCTGGACTCTCGGCTCAGCTAAAGGGTTTTCCGCGTCAATCTATATTGTACGGGCATTTGAATGCGAATGCTCTTCATCAATTTCTGTAAACGCGTATGCGTAACAGATCCGTGCGAAAAATGGGCGATTCGTAGCAATTACTTTCAATCCAACACAGCTTGAAAACAAGATGCCAGGCTTACGATAAGCTTCTATGCCAGCCCAAGCGACCTACGCACCTGCCGCATGCAAATCAGTTTTGTGGCCACACCCTGCCACACATATGCGTAACGCCCATTAAATTACAGCTGGACAACACCCAAACACATTGTATGCCGGAGCAACTGCAGCGAGCTTTGCTTGCGAAGAAAGCCGGAACCAGCAAAGTTTATCATTGCGTTCGTTGCAAAATGCGAATCGGAACATCCGCTTCTAAATGCCAGCCATTTGGAGCTTACGTAATGGACTTTAGCAAAACTCAGACATGGGCACAAATTATTAGACCCATGCCCCTCGAACCCGTCGCTGCAGCTTAGGTAAGCTCTATGAGATTGAAAAACAATAATATGCAGTGCAGCTGTTTATTGGTAGCACTCAGTACACTGCTTATATAATGCATGCTAAAAGACTGTTACATTTTCTTATGTAATTTTGCTGCCAGTTGTAGATTTATAAATTATTTTTATTTTTTTTTGCCCCAGCTCGCATTAAGTGCTGTGCGTCCACTTGGCTATCGCTCTCCCTTCATTATCAAGTAGCCGACTAGTGGCACACACAGTAGCTTGCAGCCCAGTAGTAGTATGCAATGTAAATAAATGGATAGGAAGAAATCAACGTTAAAATAAATGACACTAAAACTGGAGACACTGTCTTTGTTTTTTCTTTCTTTCGCTGGCGTGCTCTTCAATTGGCTATTAAGCAAATTGATTCAGTTAAATTTATCTTAATGCAATCTTTGTTCGCCTGCTGGCTCCACCAACGCAACACATCAACAATACCCGCCTCTAGCCTCCTGTTTCCCCGTTTGCAGACCAACAACAGTTCCCCAAATCCCCGCTTTGCCAACGACTTAACTTGCCTTAACTGCCCGTCAGTCGCCAGCAAACCAAGCAGCCATCCAAACCAGTCCGATAGTGCATAATTTGAGGGGCATAGTAAACAAGCCAAAAAAAAGATACTCGTACTCGTATCCGTATCCGTACTCAGACTCTCATTCGTACTCCCGCGACACATGCCGAAAAAAATCAACAACAGCAACAGCAGCAACAATACAAAGAAAAGAGCAGAAAAAAAATCATATTTGAAGGTTAATTTCTGAACAGCGAATTCTGTATGCTCTGCAACTGCTTAAAAGAAATATCGTAAGTTTTGTTTTACGTTCTAAATTGTTACAAAAATTCTATTTCTGCTTTCAAGGAGTGCTTCAATTTTTAAAATCTTCAAAAGAAATCTCTATTAATTCAAGACACCGCTGTTCGGATTCGACTATAAACTGTAGGTCTCCACATGGGGGAACTTACCAAAAATTGCCAAGTCAGGGAATCTATATGCCATTATTATAAAAATGTTTATATTTAGCCCAAAATAGCTTTTTGCAAGAATTCTTAAGATTTTGCAAGATAGAATTCGTCTGAAAACGTTCTTTTTCAAGATATTTGAAGCTCCAATTTGTTCGTTTTTTTTTGTAGCATAAACTTAAGTTTTAAATATTTTTCAGTAGGATGAATCCACAAGTCTAAATATATATATATATTGGCTTAGCTCATTGGAGTAAAGCCAATCATGCAAATATTTTTTGTAAGATGTTATAAAATTTGTTGAATGTCCTTTGGACAGATAACAAAAAAAAAAAAAAAAAATTAATAAGCAACAAAATCTCAAAAAACTAAGGATTGTTATTTATTTCCTGGCGATATAATTCGAAATAAGAAATTTAAACAAAAACAAAAAAATGAAATGTATAAAAATATAGTTTTTGAAAATACTTTCTCAACTTTATTTACGTATAGTAAGAACGTTAGATACCAATGTTATCAGTGGCGAATGTACAGGGGGTTTTCGGATCCGGAACCCTCCCCCAAAAGTTGGAAAAATGGTTTGATAGATTTTTGCGACCTCTGATATACATAGATACACTTTGTAGTAAAAAACATTCCCTAAGAGCAAATCCTGGATCCGCACCGGAGAAGCTGCATTGTAATTCCAACACGGAGCTCTCAAGCTGGAGGACCTGTCGATGTATTACTTATTATGTACTAAAAAAGTAATCCTAAGCTTTTATGGTGCAAAAGGTAAAACATCTATACAGTATTTTGTTAATTTTATTGAAAATCATAAATATCAAATTCATGCAATATTATGCTTTGTAAATACATAGGAAGCTCACTTATTAGAACGCTCACAAATTAGAAATTCATGAAATTAGAACCAAATTTTTCATTGCATTGGAAGCTCTGAAATTAGAACTGCTAGTTCTAATTTGTGAGCAAATTTAAATTTCTTGAAAATTTTGCTCGTAAAAATAAATAAGTAATGCATTTACTTATTTAATCATATATTATTTTTAAATTTATCATAACTGACATTACAATGATGTTGCATAGTGAAGTTGTATTTAAAATTTCAACAGCCACTTACAGGCGTAATCGTGTTTTTCCCCTTTCTGTGTTTGCGCATGACTTTTATCGATAGGGCTGCCAATAGGCAAAAATACATACGAGAACATATGATCTACAGAGTGAATCAATATTTATACATGCACGGAGCCATTTAAACGTGGATTTTTAAATTAGAACTGCCAAAAAAAGTGACGCTCTGCAGGTGTTTTGATTATTGGCAACTTCATGGACAAGCAATTCATTTTGTGCTGCGGAATGCAATCGTTTACATGTACAAATAATGTCAACAAAACGCAAAAAGAATAGTTTGAGCTTAGAAACTAAAGTGAAAATATTGAAACAATTAGAAAATGGTGTGCAAGCTAACAGATTAGCATATGATTACAATGTGTGTAAGTCAGCTATCAGCTATATCAAATCAAACAAGCACGCGATTATGGAAGCAATTGCAGGCAAAAAAAAACGATGCACCAACAGGAGTACCCAGAGATGGAAAGGCTTCTATATAAATGGTTCTCAAATAAACGTTTAAAAAAGTCAATTTTGTCGGGGCCGATTATAAAAGAAAAGGCTAAACAAATTTTTAAGCAAATCTATCCAAACAAAGCCGAAAGTGAGTTTAAAGCCAGCGATGGCTGGTTCACCAAATTTAAAAAGCGTCATGGCATACGTAACCTTAAAATTACCGGAGAATTACTGTCCAGTGCCGTCGAGACCATCACTCCGTTTTTACACAAGCTGCGTGCAAAGATTGAAGAAATGGGACTGCTAAACCAACAAATTTATAATGCCGATGAAACAGGTCTCTTTTACCGCTGCTTGCCGGAGAAAACCTACGTTTCCGCCTGCAAAAAAACTGCACCTGGTCCCAAAATTCAAAAGGAGCGTATTTCAATTTTGTTTGGCGCAAATGCAGATGGATCTCACAAACTTAAGCCGCTTGTAATTGGAAAGGCACATCAGCCTAAGTGCTTTAAAGGATTTAATAATCCGCTTTTATATGCGAACTCTAAAAACGCATGGATGACATCGAGCATTTTTCATGATTGGTTTCATAAATCTTTTATTGCTGAGGTAAAGAGACTTTTACGTTTTATGAATAGTTCTGTTTAAAATTTTTTCTGTTATAGGTTACCCGTTTTTCATTAGCAAATAATTTGCCACAAAAGGCTCTTTTACTTATTGATAATTGTTCTGCTCACGAGAAGCTCCAAAGTCAAGATGGAAACATAGTTGCGGTCTTCTTGCCACCAAACGTAACGGCAGCTGTTCAGCCGATGGATCAAAATACAATAAGGATAGCCAAATTAATGTATAGAAATAAACTGCTTGCTCAGCTAATTGGTAATGATTGTGATCTGCACATTGCACTTAAACGTCACTCCATTCGCGATGCGATTCTTTTGGTGAAAGAAGCTTGGGATAACGTACCCGAAAGTGTAGTTCGCAGTTCTTGGTCAAAACTTCTGAATTGGGACTCTGTAGAATATGATGAGGAAGACGATTTACCATTATCGCGACTTATAAGCGACAACTCATATGACAACATCCTTTTACAAAATCAAAAGTTGCTGTCGCAAATAGCAACTAATCAAAATGATGTAATTGAAATCGACGCCATAGAAGAATGGAACAACGATACAATCGATGATGACATTGAAATTGCAGACATAGTGTCTTCTGTTGAAAGCGACGACTTGGAAGAAGTAACACCCAGTGTTTCATACAATGTTGCTATTGAAAGCGTTAATAATTTAATAAGTTGGTCTAAATCGAATGGGTCAGTCAAGCACTTAAGTAACCTATTGGCAGTGCGTCACGATATTGTTACTGCAAATTTGAATATACCCAAAAAGCAAACTGACATAAAAGTTTATATGCTGCAGTTAAAATAAAAATGTTGTACTTGAAAGCAAGCTTTTTTTTATTTACTTTTTTCATTGAAAAAATACGTTCAGAAATTAGAACATTTCAGAAATTAGAACTACCCTTGGAACCATTTGGTTCTAATTTGTGAGCTTCCTATGTAATAACAAATTTTCATAATATTTTTAAAAGTACATGAGTTTATAAGAAATATAGCAGAGAAAATTAAAATAGACAGAGGCGAAAATTCTCTCCGAGGTCGAAAGTGCCGTTGAAAGATTATGCGTGGACTTCAGAACC
Source organism: Chymomyza costata (assembly GCA_018150985.1). Lineage (NCBI taxonomy): Eukaryota > Metazoa > Arthropoda > Insecta > Diptera > Drosophilidae > Chymomyza > Chymomyza costata. The sequence continues at coordinate 20,284,176 of JAECWU010000001.1, forward strand.
CATGGCGTAAAAGCAAAATCAAACACAAAATAAACGTCACGCAAAAACAATAAGCAACAGCAATGAATGAATGAAAGAATGAATTAACATTTGGCTATTAATTCAGCAACTAAAAGCGTCAAAATCAAATAATTCCAGCAGCCAGATAAAAGGCGTTCAGCAAAACTAAAGCTCAAAACAAAATCAAAAGAAAATAAATAAGTCTTCAAAAATGCGAGCAGCATCTAAAAGTATGCTACAGATTTTATTCATTATATGTCAGGTGCTATATACATATGTGATATTAGGCTTGCTAATATCTTTGTTTTATTGCTTGATTGTTTAATAATGTAAAATGTTACAGCTTTAAATTGAACGGTTTTATATCAACGGCTTTATATGGAACGGCTTTAAATCAATTCGGTCGACGCGGCTGTATATTATCGACTCTCTCGCTTGCTCACAGCTTTCTCGCTTGTCATTTAACAGCGCCTGATGATCCTCTGTTGCTAACAGCCCTTCTTACATACGTAAGTGTTTGTGGTCGTGTATGCTGTATGCGAATGGAAGGCAAATAAAACCGATCGTTAATATTTTTTTTTTGCCAGCTGCAGCGTAGCTCACTAATACACTTAAAATTTCTTGCTGATGTGCACTAATACATTTTTTTGTTTTGTTTGGTTGCTTGCTTTTATTTATACTGATACTTCGGCTGCTGAGCTTAGCAAGTTTTGATCGTTTCTGTTAAATAAAATTGTCAAACCGTTGTTATATGTAGCTTGCTCTAGAGTTGCTTTGAAGTTTGGTTATAAACGAATTGAAAGCATAATAAAATTGAATCCATCATTATTACCTGTGCTTGACTGACTACATGCAGCATTATAACATTTTTTTCCTCGATCTCTTAAAATTTGATGATTGATTACATATGTTGTAAAGCTACGATTATTTATCGAGTTATCGCTAACTGTAAATTTTATTTTTCATTTATAGAATATTCATTGACAAGCCATATCTCCTAAACGAATAAAGATATCGACTCAAACGACTTTTCCACGATAGATAAAATATTGAATTTAAAAAAAATTTTAATTTTGTTTAAGACTTTTTTTTTTTAATTTTATAACAATTTTTTTTTTATTTGAAAAAAAAAGTGTTGCCATTTTATCCGTGTAATATTACTGGGAAAAATATAGGACAACAAAGTTTGTAACTCTTTGTATTGTGGAAGTTGTGCTTAGAGATGGCACCTCGCACGTTCGCCATAGTAAACAGTACCTCGAAAAATGACAAATAAGCATAACTCTTTGAAATTGAAAGATAATATGTTCAAACTTGACATACTAAATGTTCGTTTTCACATTTTAAGAGCAATTTTAAAAGTAACAATAAATATCATGAGCCCGTCCCCAGATATCAAAATTTTTTTACATCTTCTAGAAAGTTGTAGGGCATAAAATTCTCAACAAAATCGGCTACAAATACAACTCACCCATCACAAGATATAGTGTTCAGAGTGCAACGCCTAAAAAAGCATTTTTATTAAATTTCCGCACCAAAGTACTCTCCACTTTCCTGATCTATCTCAATAACGCTTATCAGTAAAAGATAATGCCGTATACCGATTTTGTAGAGAATTTTAGATTTTTCATATTTTGACGCATATACTAAGTTGCTAGGGTGCTTAAATCTGACTTCTTAAAGACGTAACAAACTACTTGAAAAATTTCAAGTAACATTCGCTTTATAAGAGTATTAAGGAACAATAAAAAAAACACAAACAAAAACCACGCACCACATTCGAGCCTAGAATTTGTGCCCTTTTGGGCCTTGGTCTTGGCGTGGCGGCCATAAAGCGCTCGAAGCGTGAAAAACAAGGGTGAAAGTGGAAAGTTGGAGTTGGAAGATGAGAAAAAAAAAAAACATTAGAAAATATATCTGGCATGGCTTAAAAAGCGCGCTGTTGATTGTTTTGCTGGATAACGCCACAGAGTACTCCTTCCGCCCCGCGCCCAACAATCATGCCCCCCCTTTTGCTTAAGCAACTAGACCATTCGCCCTGTTGCCAGTTTCCAGTTGGCAGTTGTCTTTGTGTTTTGATTGCGCTGTCGCCGATGCCCTAAGGGTTGCTCCCATCCGCCCCTTCCCCCGCTCATCACTTATTGGCGCCACCCACAGCAAACTATTTGTGTGGCACACAGCAGAAGCTTCTTGAGCAAAGTTTGGGGCGGGGTAGAGATGTATGGTATGTGTGCTACTAGGCAATCTACTAGGCAATTTCTTGCTCAAGTTCAAGCTGTATAAATAAGTTGTCATCCTCAAACTTCACGTCTCTGTCGCCGTCTGACGACAATCTACTTAAAACATTTTATGAGCCCGTCTAACCGACTATTCTTATATCCTATTATCCGACTGTGTGATCGCCTATGGACAAAATTTTACACATCAACTCAATTTTTTGGCTTTGTTATTGTTGTTGTTGTTATTATATAGGCAAATCATATAAATTATGCTCAATTTTTCTTTTAATAAACATAAAAACTTATGATATGTGAAAATATGCAGAACAGCAGCAACAACAACAACAACAAACACAACCAGAGCTATAACCATATCAATGAGCACATCATCCATGCGGCAGTTTTATTCTTTAAAACTTTCAAATTTGTTTGTCTGCATTGCCATATATCAATATAGTATATTATATACAGAGCAATTTGGCTCAACACTACTATTTTTTTTAAGTAAATGCTTTATGGATGTCTTAAAGAGAACAGCGAAATTTAATCCTCAAATTTCGATTTAATTACTTTTTTGAAATAATGAATAAAATACTGCCTGATACAGTCAAGGCAGTGCCGACAGTAGAATACCCTTTTTCCCAAAAAAAATTTGTGCTTGTATACTACTTTATAAGAAGTAAGTCCAAAATCTAATCAGTTTGCAGTACAAACAATTTCCAATTCCCAAATATATTATGCCTTTTTTGGTTCCAAATGATTCCTATGACGTGGGGATGCATAGAATACCCTTACTATATGGACGAACCATAGTTTTGGCATTTAACACTTTCTGAGCTTTCAACCCATTCAGACATAGCGCTTACAGAAATCTAATATCTTGAACTGAGGTGTCCAAAAATTGTAATCCAAATTTCATTCAAATCATTCATCAACTTTAAACAAATGGAAATGGATCGTATTTAGTTCAGAAAGTCCGAAATTTCTTGGTTTAAAAACTAAATTTTCAGAAGTGCTTTAAGTAGACAATTCCTTGCGTTCAGAACTGAGCGCAAGTGCACGACAGAAGACTTGTGCCATTGCCGTTGCTTGGGGGTTTGTCATTTTGGGTTCTTACGCCTTATTTGTAAAAAATTTAGGGCTTCTTACATTGCCCACTCTGTTAAAGATGTTCCAGCAAACCGAATTTGAAGTTAATATCTTTCTACTCCAAGGAGTTATAATTATTTGTCATTATTTTAGGTTCTGTTTACTAAGGCGAACATGCAAGGATTCATTACTAAAATAAGCATAACTTTCTCAGTTACAGGAGTTACTAACTTTTTGTTTTGCCTTTCGCAATGAATTTACACGCATTTTTTTTTAAATGTTAAAAAAAAATTAAAAATTAAAAAAAAATTATTTTTTTTTTAAATCAAATTTTTTTTCAAATTCAAAATTTTATCTTTTATAGGAAAAAACATTTGCGTCGATATCTTTATTCGTTTAGGAGATATGGCTTGTCAAATAATAGTCTTAAATTCAAAATCCAATACATATTCACTTATCGATAGCTCGATGAATAATCGGAATCATGCAATAAAAATTTACGTGGTCACCATTCCCTAGTAGCTCTAATCATTAAAATCCAAGAGATGCACCAAAAATGTGCCCCGCTTCACTTATTTTCGCCCATAGACGAGGGTACTCCGATAAGTACTTACCCTCACCGCCCGATGGCTCTACAATCGCAAGAGAAACTTACTATTCTCGTAGAAGACTACTGCCGAAATTTCGGCCGAATCGGACTCGTAGTTTTGTTTTGATCGCGCGTGGAAGCGAATCCAAAATTTTCGGTTTTCTTTTGCAGGATCATCCTCGTAAACGATATTGCGATGAATTGAATTGATTTGTTTTAAAAAATATTTACAAAATATTATACTCTATATAAAACAAAAAACTACTTTTTTTTTTATTGAAAATAATAGTCAAAATCCTGGGACTAGAAAAAAAAAGTTTTCAAGGCAATGCTCTAACAACTCAGCTGCCCTTGTGGATGCTTTCTCTATACACTCACGCATACAGACCCAGCATTACTCACACTGTTACGTGACGGTAGTTCTCCGTAGAAGAACTGAGTGCTTAAATGGGAGCTATAATACTATCAAGGGGCTCTTCAGTTGGTGCTTTCGTCTTTCAATGTAGAACAAATTGAATTGGAATCTAAAAATCGTATTCAGCGTACTTTTAACACAGGCTCCTATTATTTGTGCTATTGGCTACCTTTATGATGCTTGATTTCTTTCTGATGATTCATTAAGCCTGGACTATCAGCAAAAATCCTTTCAATTTTCTTTTCCATTCTTTGCAGTTTTACTTACGAGCACTTAACAGACAGAAATCGAGATTTTTGAGTGACTACTGTAGCGACAAATTATATTTCTTCTGAATAAAATAGTAATTGCTGCTGGAATAAAAAGGCACTATTAAATTTTTTCAAATTTTTTATTTACTATGTTAATTTTATTTTTATATTCTTTTTTTTTCTCATTCACTACGCAAGTTTTTTGCATTGACGCAATTTTTGCATTTTCGCATTTTTGCATTTTTTATTTATGTATAAATTTGTCATGTGTTTATGAAAATATAATATACTTATGCAAGTTTATGTTTTATGTTTTACAGAATGCTTGGCTTGTTTTGTTTTTTGTTATAATTCATTTGTTGTAGTTAGTAACTATTAATTATTTCGCCATACGCCATTTGCCGTTTGCTATTTACTATTTTGTGTATGCATGTATGTATGTATGTTATGTATTATATATTGACGCTGTTGTTAAAAGTTCTGCTTGCACATACTAACTACAAACTGAGTATTAAAGTTTGTAGAACTCATTTAAAACAAAGCAGAACTGCGAAATAATTATTAATTGAAATTGACCATTTTGTAAATTGACTTTATACGCAAAATGGCTGATCAGTCACTTGTTTAAAACAGACCAAACGATTAAATAGATACATTTATTGTGCAAGAGCCAAAAAGTATCTACAAGTTTATGTCAAGTAGTAACTTAAGCTGTGCTTAGACAAGTGATTGACAGCCTATGCTTGTGTGTGTGTGTGTGTGTGTGTGCGTATATCTATGCAAATCCATGTACATGTATGTCATATGCTTACAATACAGTATATACTTGGCTTGTATACTGGTTATGTATGTGTACTTTTTTGTTTTTGTATGTATGTATATAAATAGCATAATAAACGCTGCCTTGTGTATAATTATATAGTTTGTTTTCTTTGCTGTTTTATAATATGCACTATGTATTATAACTGTTGTTGTTGTAATCAATGCAATGAATACATAAATATGTATGTATGTTTGAATGTATCATTGTGTGTGTGTGTGTGTGCTTTCTAGGTACTAAGTACAGAATTCATGCTGACTTACTAAGAAGGTGCATATGAGTTACGAGTCATGCATGAATGCATTCAGAACATTAAATGAATCATTCGAAAATACTTGAGATACTGTAAACTGTACTCATTTTAAATGAATGCATTCATGCTGCTATGAATAAAGTGAGTACACTGAGTACTCATGCCATTTTTTTTGTGTTTCCATGTTCGTGTGTGCTTTTAATTTATAATACTACTTTTTTCTCTACAATGCTACTGAGTGTATTCTAATACACTAGATAAAATGATTCATGCCTACGCAGTAACTCACAAGTATTTGTGTGTGAGTGTGAGTGTTGGTGTGTGTGTGTGTTTGTGAGTGTAGCAAAACAATGCATCTACAGTACTTTTTTTGTAGTTTTTTTGTTTTTTTTTTTTTTGGTTTTAGTACAGTTTAGTTAATAACTTTTATACATTATTTATATTATAGTATATAGCACTAACGTTAGTTGCATAAGTATTTGTATTGCACCTATGAAAAACATAAGATGTTTTCAAACTCGAATTTATTTTCGATTTGGGCTTAGTTCGTTGTATAAAGTACACATCAATTGGTCGTCAAGCAGCACAAAAGTTGCGATAACAATATGAAAACAACTCTACCGTAATACATAATAATCATAATAATAATAATAATATTGATAACTAATATTGTGAACTTTTGCACTTTGTATATATATATATATGTATGTATATAAGTAAGTTTTATGTAGGCATTTTTATACGTTTTAATGTGTTTGGTAATTGAAATCAATTTTGTTGCTGTTTGCCAGGCTAAATCGAAAAATGCTACGGCTTTTTGTAAACTAAAAGCTACGCGTTATTAATTTTACTTTTTGTATTACTCGTCTTTGTATATAATTTTTTTGTTTTTTTTTTTCAATATATATATGTATATATTTTTTTAATGCTAATGTACGCACTCATTTGCTTACTTATTGCAATAATTTAACGAATTTCAAATATTTACTCATAGAGATATATGCGTTTTAATACTTTTTAGTTACCTTAATGCTCTATTGTTGTTCTAAGTAATTGTTGTTCGTTGTTGTTTTAGTTGTTGCTGCCAATACCAATCAATATAATCGAATACAATACAATACAATCGAATACAATAAATGTAAATAAGTTTTTCTTTTCAATATATACGCATGGTAAATATTTTCAAAGTGTCAAGTCTTTTATTTTTTGTTGTTGTTTATTCGTTGTTGCTTTTACTACTGCTTCTTCTATTTTATGCAAGTACATATTTATAACTCATGTTCATATTATGTATTTGTTACTTTTTGAATTATTAGTGTTAACGTGCTAAGTCTTTTTTTGTTTATTCGTTGTTGTTCGAATCGCTTAATTATTTATAAATTGTATTTCATTTTTTTTTTTTTTTTTAAATATTTTCATTTATTTTTATGACCTCCTTTGCGCGGTTTGTTGCTTTTTGTTGGAAATGTCTTAGGTTTAAATAATAAGCAAAACTCAAACTAAGTGCAGCAACTTATTGTTGTCACTGTAATTACAACGGTTACAGGCTAGAGTGGGAGAGCCGTAAAGCTTTGACTCTCTTTTGTTTTGCTTGCTCTTAACGTGCGCTCGTAAAAGAAAAAACAGGACAACAATGTTGCGGGCTGGGAGCAACAGATAATGAGATAATGCGAAACAATGCAACATGACATAACCTAACACTATGTATATAAATACTGTATTTAACAATTGTTTTTGTTGTTCGTTTTTTTTTTTTAGTATAGGTATATGTAGGTGTGTGTGTGTAAGCATGTTTCTGTTTAAATCTAAGCTAAAAATTTAGCAACATTAACAATTTTATAATAACAATATTTTTGGTGAAAATTAATGTTGGAAAACCAATTTTGAGTTTTGGGTTTAGTGTTTTGTAAAAACATGAAATATATATAGTTTAAGTTAACCACCAGCGACTTTTGGAGTAAAGCTTGCCCAAATATACTATATACTATAGTTTATATGTGTGCCTAAGTATTAATTACTATGCTTAAAAATGTTTTAAGAGTACTGCTCGCTGCTTTGGTTCTAGAAAACTACGTTTTATTGCTTTTGGATACACGTTATGCCTATATTAATACTAGCTGGAGCTTTTATGCTTTCTCTCCATCTTCATCTCGATCTCGATCTGGATTCTTAACAATTTTTTCGTTATCAGTTGAGCAAAACTAATGAATTGTTGTTTTCTTGTCCTAGTGAGAAATATCACGTTAAACGAATTGCTTTTCGATTTTTTTTGCATATTGACCAGTTTAGTTCCATCTAAATTCTACTCAGCATAATAATAAAAAAAAAATAATAATAAAAAATGCTTACTCCAGTTTAATTTTTTGCGTTTTGTAAAAAATGTTTTTACAATTACTTTTTTTTTTGTTTTTAAAAACAAAAACTTAAATAAAATAAAAAAGCAATAGTGTAAGTATTTATATATTGTATATATATATTTTTTTTGTGTGTGTGTTTTATTTTTAATACAAGTGTGCTGCATTTTTAATTATAAGTAGTTTTTAGCTTATAAATACTTCTAAAATTCTAATATGTAAATGTATTAACTTTTGCATTTATTGCTTCTTGTTTACATTGTTTTAAAAAATTTAAAATGTAATATTATTGCCGGGCGTTTTTTTTATATATTTTTAACAGTTTTTTTTGTTTTATAACGCTCACTGCTCCTCGAGCAGTCAACACTCTCTCTTTCTCTCATCTCCCAACTATGCTAATGGAACTAGAAATAATTATGTCTTGAGTATTGCTCTGAAAAATCATAAAATACTATACATTGTTTAATAATAATTTACTTGTTCTGCTTCATATGAGTATTGCTTTGGTACTTTAGCCGATTATTTTCGTAAAACTTTTGCGTTTTATTTTCGTTTTTTATATATTTTTAATTATAAATACTTAAGAGGTTGCCGTTATAACGACGACAACAACAACGCAAAATATTTGCACGAGTTTTTCGTTCAACAGTATAAAAATAATTTTGTGATTATACTTAAAGGTATGTACATACTATGCGGGTGTATATACTATATGCCTAATATATATATATATATATGTTTTTGTTGTAAATATTACTCAACTACATACGTATGCTATATGCATGTAATTATAATTGCTTAAGTATAAGTACTAACAAGTTCTGGGTTTAAGCGCTGTCAGCTTCTTCTAAACTTTACTACGTTGTTGTTGTTTTTTTTAATTTTTAAAATTTTTAATTTTTAAATTTAGTTGCTCTATGACTATGGCCACCATATTCGTTGCACTTTCTTTTTGAGATCGATCGCTGAAGCTGATTTCAGTTAAATGTTAAATGCTGCTTACGATAACGATAGTTCGATAACTCGATAGATTTCAATATTTACAGGCCTAATTTTTGTTTGTGCACTGTGTGAGAGTACTGAGTAGAGAGTAATTAAGTGAGTGAGTAAGTAAATGAACGTATCGGATACATAATATAGGTAAATACATAAGTAAGTAATATCATATCAACGTCATAGACTGTTTGTTAAGTTAGAGAAGTGCAAAAGTATCTTTATACGCATGGACGAAGTGTACTGTTAAATGCTTGAGACTAGATCACACTCGATATATTCGTTATATGCATGAAGCGCGTTAATTCAACTGTTGCGATCTTTAACTTGAGTTTTTTCGTTTGGTCTTGGTCTTGGCTAATTGTGTATGTACTAATAAGTACTTAATTGGGCCTTAAGGGAATGTCTTATGGAATTCAGCTAATTTGTTGCTTTCTTTCAGTAGAGAAAACTAAAAAAGCTGTTTTACATTTGCTAATTACTAAATATTTTTTTAATGTTGCTGTTGTACAGCGACTAGAGATAACTCCCCTAACTTAGTTACGTTTATAATATAGTTATAACTCTATAAATAATTGTAGCTTATTAAAACCATTTTTGGTATTGTTTTGTTTTTTGTTTTTTCTTTTGACTTGAGTGCTAATTGACAATATACTGCATACCATTTGGTAAAAAAAAAATGCATTTAATCATGAGAAATGACTGGGAATCCAAATGAAATGCAAGTATGTACTAAAAAATCGCATGCTAAACTTTAACTACTTAAGTGTCGTCCATGGTTCGCTAGGAAAGGGTATAAGTATAATAGGTATTGCTTACGAATTTTTCGAGCTTTTTGAAGTGCTACTACGGCACTTTATTTTTTTTCGTTTATAATCGTAATTGTTAAAACTTTTTCACTGGGTTTATCGTACTACTAAATACTGAATTTTTACTGCGTATTGCTTATAGTTAGGCTGCCCTTAAGACCTAATTCGTTGTTTGAGAAACATTGCATTTGCTTTTTGTATTCGTTGCATTAATTTTAATCACTTCGTCATCGTCAACATTCGATAAGTCGATTAGATAGCGAGAGTTAGGGTTTTTGGAGAGTTAGAGAAAGAGATTTAAAGGTTGATAGCTACAGATTATAGTATTGTACAATATATATATTCTATGTATATATGCATGTATGTATATAGATAGTTATTAGATAGATAGATTTGTTCCAACGTTCTAATAAGTAGTTAGCTAGAATTGCTTTAGTTTCAGGTTTGGATTGCATTTTAAGTAGGTTCAATTTTGATCGACCTTCTGCAGTCTCGCAAAAGGCTTCTAGTGTGTGTGTGTGTTTGTGTGTGTGTATGCGTGTGTTGGTGTTATATGTAACTCACTTAAGTTTAAGAGAAGAACGAGATTAGGTTTAGGCTAAGTGTCTGCGATCTATAACGTGTCTAATGCAAATTTCTACAGTCTCTGTGTTACTCTACTACACTTGCTTGGACGTATTGTGATGTCAAGTATATATATATATTGTATATAAAAACTGTTATCTGCTAACGAGTACTGAGGTTTTTTTTCCTTTAAATTTAACTTTAACAGTTGGTTAACTAACTTTACACTGCCTCCTCACTTACTCATCGCTTAGACGGCAAAGGCGCTTAGTGCCACCGGCATCGATACTGTGACCACCGCTGGCGAGGCTTCCATCTTGACATGCTCTAGTGTGCCTTCGAAACGCTGCTGAAAGTCGTGCGTAGGCGAGGCCAGACTAGCTCCACTGTCACTATTATCCATGCTATCCCCACCCTGCCCGTGCATTGCCATCATCAGCTCTTCCTCATCCTTGAGACAGGCCGATTCTAGATGCTTGTTGAGGTACGACTTGAGCGCGAATGTCTTGTGGCAGCGCTTGCATTCAAAGTTCTTGTCCACCGAGTGTGTCTGCATATGAGCACGCAAATTTGAGCGATCCGCAAAGGCCTTGCCGCAGTGCGCACAGCCGTAGGGTTTCTCGCCGGTGTGGGAGCGCAGGTGGCCCTGCAAAAGCCAGGGACGCGAGAAAAGTTTACCGCAGACGCCGCAGCTGTGCGATAGCTTGTGTGTCAGCACGTGCATGGCTAGCGCCGGCATGGAAACGTAGGCCTTGCCGCACGTATGACATTTCTTGGCCGACTGGGAGTCTAGGGAACGATGTGTTTGCTTGTGACGCGACAGGTTGCTAGAGGTAGCATACTGCTTGCCACATTCACTACAGGTATACTTGGTCTTTTGCTGGTCCTGCACCACCACGGCGGCCGGATCAGCTACATGCTTGCGCTTGGAGCGACCATCGCTGACAAAGAACGCCTCATATGTGTAGGCCACAGTCTTGGCAGCTGGCGTGCCATCGCTTTCGTTGCCGCTCAGTTGACCTTGCAGCGGACTGAGCGCTCCATGTGCCACATGGCCATCACGTCCATGTGCCTGACGCAGCTGGTTTGTTGTGTTGCTGTTCTCGTTCTGGACGCAGCTGGCCGGACTGCTTGGTTGGCGTTCGCTGCTGTCGCTGAGCGCGCTCGAGGCATTGCTCAAGGGGCGTTGTTCATTAACGGCGCTGGCTGCAGCAGCCAATTCGGCAATCGATGACGTACTGCGCATATGCGCATGCGCCTCCTGAAGCTGCGTGGCATGGGCCGTGTGGCTGAGGCTGTGGGCATGACTGTGTGTGGGGTGTTGCAATGCGTGTTGTGCATGTTGCTGCTGCTGATGCTGTTGCAGTGGCAAGTGTTGTGGCCGCTGTGACTGCAGCTGATGAGGCTGCGTGGGCGGATGGAATGCGGTCGAGGCGCTTAGATCGAGTATGGCATGTGCTGCGTGCAGGTCTTCTTCCGCTGGTATGCGTTTGCGATAGGCAGCGCTAGCGCTGTTCTCACGCTCCTTCTGCCGTTCCACACTGACCAATGTGTTGTGTGAGTAGCTTGAAGGCTTGTCGTCCAGCGAGTAGGGTCTGTAGATGTCCTTCTTTTTTGGCGGCAACGAGAGCGTAGCACCCGTGCTGCTAAAGCATTTGCGTTCGCTAGCTGTGTGCCCCGTGGGCGCTGGCTCTGTAGCATAGGATTCACTTTTGATGTGTATGCTGTGCGGGCTGAAGCGATCGCTGGCATAGCTTGTGGGTGAGCACGACGGTGACGAGGTGGTCGATGATGGCGGCGTTTGATAGCTTGCCAAATGCTGCAAGGCCGTCGGCTGCTCATGGCCATTTGATGTGGAGCTGCTGTTGTTGCTGTTGGCGGCAGCTGCAACTAGAGCTGTGGCTGCCGCACGTATTACCGTTATTTCACTTTCCATGCGGGGCAGGTACGCGGTGTAATGCAGCGGCGACAGCTCTCGTGTGTAGCCTACAACAAAAGAATTGACACAAGGGGCTTGAATAAGAGAGCATGCTTGGGACAAGCTATTGGGTTGAGGTGTGAGCGCGTAAGGGAGCACTAAGCAAGTTGAAAAAGAACTACTCACCGTTGTAGACTGATGTGGCCACACGCGTTGCCGCCTCAGGTGAATGTGGCGGCGGACTCGGCGCTGTAGTGCCCGCTGTGGGCGAGGAGGGACCCCAGCACTTGGCTGTTGGAGTGGCCGTTGTGGTTGTAGTTGTTGTGCTCTCGGATATTGCTTCTGCCGCGGCAGTTGTGCGTTGCTGCTTCTCCAATTTTATGACCTTGGCATTATCGCCTACCACATCGATCTCTTCGTCGTCGTCCAGCGTGGAGCGACGCGACTTGAGATTGGGCGGCGCTGTTGCTGTGGGCGTGACAGTTGTTGCTGTTATTGCTGTTGTTGTTGGCGCGTCGGCTAAGGAAGTTGCAGTCGTTGTGTTAGTGTTATCCTCGGCACGATCGAGCCAGGGATACGCCTTCCATTTCTTGGCAATTAGGCAGCGTGGCATGTTAGCTGCTATAATTATTCCAGTAGCCCCAGCTGTAGTAGTTGTAGTAGTTAGTAGTAGACTTACGAAAGCAATAGAGTTGCACAGAGGTACTGGCTCCCAGTTGGGAGCTTGTTTTTGTTGTAGTGTTGTTGGCAAAAGCGTTTGACAAGTTGAGTCCTTTCAGTGTTAGTGTTGAAGCGAATGTTTTGGTTTCGAACGAGCATAGATTATAATAATAATACCGTCGTAGGGTATTTTCTAAGTGTATGTTGCAAAGCGGAAAGGAAATGTTGCAGTTCTTATTTCGTTGTTTACGGATTTCTGTTGTTGTTGTTGTTGTTGCTGTCTGCTCTAGTGAAAATAGAATTGGCTCGTCGAAAGATTTGGTTAGATATACTGTTAAGTGGTTGGCATTGTTGCGTTAGCGCTGCTCTTATGGCTTTTATTGCATGCTTATTATTGTAGGAGATTTGGTTTTTGGTAATTGGTTTTAGGATTTAGGATTTTTCAAATTTCACAGCCACTTCACACATTTTAACCGTTAAAATTCCGTTTAAGCGTAGAGCGTTTTTGAGTTTTTACTTAAAAGTTTTTTGGGTCTCTCACTTTGGTCAGTTTTCGACACGTTTAACTTTGCGTTTGCTTTTACTTGCTTTTTGCTTTCTTTCTGCTTTGACTTTTTTTGCGTTTGCTGCGTGTGGTTTATCGATTTTTACTTTAACGTTTGTTTTTACACAATACGATTAAACATAACGGTATGCTATTGAAGTACATACATATATCATACTCTATGTATACGTATCCTTTGCCTTGTTAAACTGTGCTCTGCTCTTAATACACTTTGCTCTTTTTGGTTTTACTTTTTGTTTTTTGGTTTGGTTTTGTGAAACAATTTCAAACAAAATGTTGATGTTGAAATAATTTGATTTTGTTTAGAAAATAGAAAACATATAGGCGTAGTTGTAAAGTTATAGTTGACGCGAGTTGAGTTAAGAAGAGTTGAGTTTTAATTATTATTGTTGTTGTTGGTAGTGAAAAAATTGATTTAGGAGAAAATATAATATTATATAAGATAGAGAAGAAATGCGAACGAACCGAACGTAAGCAACTCTTGAATGCTTATGAGCGTACAACTCAACGAAACGTTACTTATAAGGGTAGCGCAGACGTCTCTACGAACCAAAATGGTAAACACTACGGAACGAAATGAACATGGCACACCAAAAAGCAACAGCACACAGCCAGCAGCAACAGCCCCTAAATGCCAACCCCCAATGCGCTGTTGCTCTTTATGGCATTGGGCCTGTTACATACGTTGTCTCTTTGGTATGGTTGTATACTGTTTGGGCTTACCTTGGGTAACTTGTGACGCCACTGGTCTTTCCGCTGTGGGGGGGCTAGCGCCGACAATCAGGAAGTGTTTCATTGCCATTTCGTAGCGTAAATTGTTGCGTTTCTCTCACTCTCTCGCTCGCTGTCTGTCTCTCAATTGTGGCAATACCTGACGAAATTGGCATGAGCCACGCGCCGCTCATTGTTATTAAATACAGGACACAGGAAAACACAGGACGGGGTGGATTTTTGCAACAATGTTGAAGTTATGAGACTCTCGTGTTGATTGCTGTTGCATTTGTTGCTGAACTTTGATTTTACAATAAGACGATGATGACAATGATGATAATGATGATGATGTTGCATGATAGTAGCAGATGGGGGGCTGGCTATAAACTTTTTAATAGCTCTATAAAGAGTAGAATATTTAGCTAGCGTGCCTTGTCATGCTTAGCTGATCGCTGTTATGACAGCTCAAAGGTGCATAAGGTCCTGCCTGCTGCTAGCACTATTTCCCATATTTCTCATTTGTAAAAGAAAATGTAACGTATAAACCATCTGTAGGATTGTGCTGCTCTAATTACTACGAGGGTGCGCCTAGGAAGCCCTACTAGAGTCGCCCTCGTTTTGTGGCCAACGCATATGCTCTACTCCTTGGACTTTTAAATGATAATCTGCTTTTCTAGCTAAACAAAATTTAAGGCGACCCTTTTTTTTAAGCGCCTGTCAACAATTATATGTAGCTATATGGTATTTTTGAATTTTAATTCCAAAGAAGCCCAGCCAAGAACAGAAATTGTTGCGCTTCGTTAGCTGTGGGCTGCGTCTTTGAGGCGTGATCAGCGAAAAGCCACGCGCAGACGTAGGCACTCAGGCGCTGCAGGATCCATATGGCTTCAGGACACGCGTCGCTCACTACAGCAAAACAAATTATGCATATTGACCAGCCGACAATCGCTCAGCTGGAACAAGGACAATATGGTCAATGCAGCCCTTACTTTATTACATACAGTACATATGAGCTCCGTTTGTACTTTACCATGTTTAAGGGCGAAAGCAAAGGTGCACCACAAAGCGTCCTGGTTTTGTTTGGGATCCAGTTGAGCGAGTTTGTGAGCGTGTTTCGTTTGAAAGTTTATTTCTTTTTGCAAAAAAAAAAACAACACAATATAATGAAATAAAAGCAGGAAATGCTCTACAAGTGCACCTGGCCCAGCTGGTGGTAGCGAGTGGGTGGGTTATGGGTTGTGGGCTATGACTGAGTGGGTGCACGGCAGGTGAACGGAAAAGGACACGCGGCGGCGGCTAAGCTTGACGAGTTGCCACCAATTCGTTGCCTAGCTGCCCAAATTGTCGTGCTAGTACTAACCCCCTCCAGCCAGACATAGAACTCATGAAGTGTATCGAGCGAAGTGTGACGTTCGCGTGGCACGGCCAGGAAGTGGCAGCTGTAACACAAATAGAAACAGCAACAGAAACAGAAACTGTTGATTCTACCCCGCACACAGACCAGACGCTGCCTCATTTAACCGTACCAGAAACTCAAAAACTCAGCTCAACTGAACTGAGCTAAACTGAACCAGGTGTCTTGCATGCTCATTCTGTTTTTTTTTCTACCATATGTGCATGTGTTTTTTTGCGTGTGTGTGTATGCAGCACGAGTTATTATTATTGTTGGTGCTGTTGTCGAGTTTTTCCAAAATGTTTGTTCCTGTTCCTGTTTTTGCCATAATTTCATTGTTACTCCTTTAAATGGCTTTCCCAACCACCATCATACAATCAACGTCATCAGCAGCCTCACCACCACCATCACCAGTGCACCACTTGGTTGGGTATATATATATGTATGGTATGTATCACCAACACCACCATCATCACCACCACCACCACCACCCCTTTTGGCGTATGCATAGAAACAGCAAACAGGTAAAACAACAAATTGCGTGCACCAAGCAGTCAACAATCGTTAGCCGGCACCCGGCACCAGTAACTCCTTCCACTTGGGTACTTGGCACCAGGCGTCGACACTGGGCGTCATTAGCAATATGTATATGATACTAAAGGCTTATAAACATAAATAAAAAGTACAAAAGCTCTTAATTTCATGCATTGAAGTTTACATGCTCTTTAAGTCTTAACAATATTGAAAATCGAACGAATTATTCGATTTCGCAAACTATACAAAAAACTATTAATAAAACTGTGAAAGAATATTTTTATTGAAATACTGAGTTAACTTTAAGTGGAGGATTTGTTTCAAACCATAGTCATATGAACCACTTTTAACAGAACTGGTTTAAAGTGACCTTTGAATCAAGAGTTTGGTGCGAACCAAGGTTCAACAAAACACATTATTGTCATCTGCAGCTATTTTCTATCAAGAATGTGTAATCCTTTTATCCGTTGTTAACTTAAGGAATCGGCCAATATTTGGCATTATTCATGAGCAGAGTTGCGTTAAGGATCGTATTTTATTATATAAAACCTATTCTTTAATTTAAAGCTGTTTTTGGGATACTCAATTTGCTCCCAACCCCTCTTTTGTCAAATGGGCGTAATTTCGAATTTTAAGGAAAATCTATTTTTTTAAACTAAGATAGGTTTGCAGACCTGGCTTACTGTTCCTGAGTTGAGACACAAATTTCTGGACCAATCTTTAAAAAGCATTATATTTCATAACAAAGGGCATGGCAATGCCTATTGTTATTGTCCAATTTGTAGAAGGAATGACAAATTTTACAAATTTTCGACCAGACACTCAAAATTTGGTGCATCTACAACTCATGTAGGTTCAAAATACATGACTACAGTTGTCCAGTCAAGGAGTCTAGTCAAGTTAGAGGTATGAACAGCTTGTAACTCATGTACTAGTCTACTTCACCTCCACTCATTAACCCTAGTTAATAGAGCTCACGTATTAAAATGTAAACAAAGAAGTTGTTTACGTCATCACGGAATTGTAATTTACTCTTTGAATTACCAAGTTTTTAGCATATCCTGCAACAGGATATAGAATTGTTACTCACTTGTGTGGATTCTTCAACTGGACACACCAACACACACTGACAATGTGTATTTTAGTGTAATTTGAAACTTTGTATTTTAATTACATTTCCCCCTGTCTAACCAACAAATCTTGCTGTGTATCAACACAGCCTGCTGAGCCTGAGCCAGCTCCTGAACCTGGCTAGCCCAAAATAAGAGACGGGCGATGGCTTAGCAGCTGTTGCCGCTCCTGCTGCTCTTTCACAAACTCACAGTGAAACCCACAAATCGTTAGATGGAACCGGGTTCAAAGACCTTGTCTATATGGCGAATGTATGGTAAAGGGCAAGAACCCTGGCTCTTGCGCTGGCTCACTCAGGTAGTCCAATACAAAAAGGACAAAATATTTTTGATAGCATGTATGGGTCGCCCAATGTTGCCTTCGATCCCGTCGATGCTCCTATGCGCTGCGAGGGACATCATTTGAAGATCTACATATGCACAACAACAAAAACAACAGGATTCATGTTGATGGCGATGATGATGATGATGATGATGGTAAAAAAGTGCCGAAGGGCGAGTCAGCAAAATGCGCGCGCTGCTTTTCATTCGCTTTTCAATTTTCCACGACAGCTGTCCACGTTTGCATTATGGCATTAAATACAAGCATAATACATACATTGTGTATATGTACCTATATGTATATGTATATTTTCTTATGAGCTGCAGCCGCAGCAGCTGATTGCAATATCCAAGGGAATCAGCTGCACCCAGACCAATCCTTAGGTTACTGCCCTCTGGCATGTTTATTGTGTGTGCGTATCCCTGTGTGTGTGTGTTTGTGTATGTTTTTGTGTGCTCAATTCATAAACTAATGAATGACATTGAGTGGAATGTGCCAAAAGTTTAAATGCTAAACCAATCACTAATTATACACAGCGAAAAGCAATTCAGTTAAACCTTAGAAGTAAATGGAAAATGAAAAGACGCTGTCAAAAAACACTCCAAGCTTGGAATTAATTTTAGGATATCCTTTTTCAGTAAGGATTGACTTTTTAAGAAACAAAACGTTGACTTATGATCTTGATATAAATAAAGGAATATGGTAGAATTTTTTTTTTTGATCTCAGTATTTTTGGAAGTACTCAAGATACCGGCAGAAATCACAGTTTTTTGATGTTCAATAAACATACTGTATACCGGGATTTGAAATTAATTACGACATTTTGGAATAATATATAATATAAAATTGTTTACGATGGTGGAGGTGACACAACTTTTCCAGACGCTAAACTTTGAGTTTGAATGCAAGTTAACGTCAACGTTTTGTTGTTTGATTCTAAACAACTAAATAGTTGCTAATTGTTTACACTTTTTCCTATATTTTTGAAGTTTTCCTAAATCTTTTAATGTCTTAATGTCTTTATATAAAAAGATGGCGTACGTTAAAGTCGGGCGCAGACGACTTTGGGATACCCTGTACCACCACATTGCAATTAAGTCCGACACATTGCTTAAAACCTCCAAAAGGTATTTTATTCGGCAAATTTGGTTACGATATTTTCATAAAAAAAAAGAAATCAGTCGAATTTTGCACCAAAAAATTTTTTTGACCGATCGGTCCTATGGGGACTATATGATATAGTCGACCGATTTTGATCGAATTTAGTACACTGATTGGGAACTATAAAAAACTTAAGACTGCCAAATTTGGTTCCGATATCTTCAAAACCAAACGAAACACAACGAATTTTGTAAAAACAACGTTTTTTTGACCGATCGTTCCTATGGGAGCTACATGATATAGTCAACCGATTTCGATCAAACTTAGTGCAGTGCTTGGATACTCTAAAAAACTTCTTAATGCCAAATTTGCTAACAATATCTTTACAAATAAAAGAAAGGCAACGAATTTTGCACAAAAACGATTTTTTGACCGATTGGTCCTATGGGAACTATATGATATAGTCAACCGATTTTGATCAAATTTGGAACCCTGCTTGGCAACTCTAAAAAACTTCTTAATGCCAAATTTGGTTACGGTATCTTTACAAATAAACAAATCACAACGAATTTCGCACAAAACACTTTTTTTTGACCGATTGGTCCTATGGGAACTATATGATATAGTCAACCGATTTTGATCAAATTTGGAACAGTGCTTGGGTACTCTAAAAAATCCTCATGCCAAATTTGGTTACGGTATCTTCACAAACAAATGAAACACAACGAATTTTGTACAAAAAACATTTTTTCGACCGATCGATCCTATGGGAGCTATATGATATAGTCAACCGATTTTGATAAAATTTGGTACAGTGCTGGGGGTCTCTAAAAAACTTCCGATTACCAGCTTTGGTTATGATATCTTCATAAACAAACGAAATATCCATCTAAAACTTTTGCTTTTTTTCGAGGTCCTCTGAAACACCCCTATGGGAGCTATATAATGTAACCCCGATATCAAATAAATAAAATAAACTTGTCTCCTATGGATTAATAAGGGATCTTATCTGAAAGTTTGGTTGCTCTAGCTCTTACCATCTCTGAGATCTAGGCGTTCATACGGACAGACGGACATGGGTATATCGACTTCTCGAGTCACACTGATCATACTTTAAGTAACTTTGGGGGGTCTCCGACGTCTCCTTCTGTACGTTACATACATTTTCGGCTTGCACAAACACAATATACACTTTGTACCATACGGTACAGGGTATAAAAATCCCAAATGGTGGGATATTTTTTTGTTTTATATGAAGTTTTGACATTTCGCGCGAAATTTTTGCATGGTGCGTATGGGCCTTAAGGGAAAAATCTGACAGTTTTTCTACCTCAAAACATTTCGCTAGACTTGGTAATAAAAAAATTCCATAATGAGGTAGTTTTTAGTTTGTACTATTCGTTGGCTCTAATAAAAAACCAATTTTGAATCAAAGAGCTAACTGATTGGTACAAATTCCTTACTTTTCTTAAAGTGTTTCAAAAAGTGTTTATAAAGAATAAAAAATCGCTTTAAAAAGCATAATAAACTTAAAACAAAGTTGTTCAAGTTTTTAAGCGAACCCTGTCTCCAACTTCTTTTTGTTACAGACTTACACTCAAAATATTCCTAGAGCCGTAATCCGCGTCAAACCTAGATTAGAAACCACTAAACAAAATTAATCATCTTTGATTTCAACAATTTTTAAATGCATCCCTCGAAGTATGATTGTTGTTTTGAACCCTCTTTGTTTTTCTCAGTGTAAGTCAGTCGAACTCTTGAGAAAGTTGGACAACTGGCTGGCTGGCTAACTGACTAGCGGCTGTTGTATGTCTGCGCCAAGTACACTCCGGGGCTCTCCAATGCCTCCCGGCTATTATTAAAGTGAATTCTCAATGAACTGGCTCAGGCCATTCGATAGGCCTTTCATTTTCATTTGTGTTACTGTATGCGTTGCGTGCCATTTGCAGCAGCTGGCTCACACAGATATACACAAGCAAATCCTTTGTGTGGCAAATATGAAACGCTTGCAAATCCTGCGCCATAGGACTCTATGCTGTATACAATATGTGTACATATATCATGTTTGGGATAAGCATTAAAACAAAGGCTAAGCAGGCAAGGACTCTCGCTCTGCACGCTCTCTGTCTCTCTGTCTTCGTCTACGTTTCTCTTCTTGCTGGGGGCCTCAGACTTGGCTGCTAACTTGGCATGTCCTTCAGTCTGCTATGCACACATACAAATATATGTACATACAGAATACATATACATACTATATTCGTACATTTGCACGACAAATATTCAACACGTATTCATTTCCTGCGGACGTACAGTTGCAACATGCTGTAAAGCCCAAGTGTGCACTCCTTGGGCATGATACTTGCACTTGATGCTGTCGCGCGTCCTGCCACTGATGAAGTAGCGACAATGCGTTGCAAACTCACTTGGAGTGCTACTTGGCAACATGTACGAGCATACGAGTGAGTATGTTACCCAGAGCCAACCAAAAAATGTTGATGTTGATCCTTTGACGATTGCACATCCTCTGCTCCATCAGCGCAAGGTAGCCCATACCCCTCGGTATATTTGTCTGTGTGGATATGTGCGTCTGTCAAGTGACCTCTCGATGCGGGGGAAAGCCGTGAACGCTTAACGCAACACATTCCGGCATTCCCACAGCTCGACACACGTTTCGAAAAAATCATTTTTCACCACTTAGTCACGTCGCTTTGACATCAGACAACGACGAGGCATCCAAGGCACTGGAGGCATCATCATCATCATCACCATCTACATCCACATCCTCACGCTCAGCAGCGTCACTACCAAGGCAACTACGCTGAGCTAGAGCTGCGGTTTAGTTACTTATAATTGGTGCATGTTCATGCATGTTCGCAAGAGCTGTGAACTTTGTGCACCTTTGGAACACTCCAAACGACGCATGGAAAAGTGAACTGAGAGATACAGTACTATCTATCTGTCTATCGATTCGCTAATAGTTAAATGACAAGCTCTGGCAGTTACAGATGGTCTATCTGTTGGTAATTATGTCCTGCACTTTATGCTCTGCGTACTCAATGTTCTTTTTTTTTATTTCCCGGTGCAAGTGGTCTCTGGATATTTTCCCATAGTGCACACTGGTTCCCACACACTGCTCTGGGCGTTGCGTGTTTGTTGTTCGGAAACTTAACAACGGCTTATTAGCTGTTCACTGCAATTACATATCCTTTTAGAGTTGTTGTTGTTTTTGTTATTGTCATTTGTTGTTGATCCTGGACAAGTTGCCAGTTTCTAGTCGTGCAGGCGGTGTGGGTACAGCACATATGGCATCAATCAAGTGGAAACCACTAAGTATAATGCACAAATGTTTCAAAATGTTTCCTACAGCAGCAGCAGTTACACTGCATAGTTGTGGAACTGGTGGGAAATCTGTTGCCTTTTAGCAGGGAGCGGGGCTCGCCCGCATATCCGCATACTGGCATATCCCCCCCCCACCACTTAGTCTGACCTCCTTTGCTGAATGGGCAAAAACAACAATAACTTAACAAAAACCAAGGCTGCGAGGCACTTAAATCTCAAGTTTGGTTGGCTTGGGAAAAGACAGTGAAACATGAAGCAGTTCCCAAACAGTGCCTCTCATTGCAATTGGGGTTAGAGATAAATCTAAAATCACTTGTTATTTTCAAGCACAAAAGGACGTAGTTATAACTTTACATTTTTTGGAAAACACTCGAAAGCAATTCAAAACTATGAATCTATCGATCAAATCAGTTGTTCCAAATTTGCAGCATTAGCATAAAGTATATGTTTCAACCATTTCTTAGTGCTCAAGTAAAGAAAATCGTCTGAAAAATGAAGTCATACTTTATGTACATTTTTTTACTAAAAAAAAATTTGTTTTTCTTAACAATCCAAAAAAGTTTACAAATTTTATAAAAACAGCATGTTTGCGTCTAAAAGCAAGCAGTTCTTTAGAGTTCCTCAGCGCTGTACCAAAGTTGATCAAAATCGGTTGATTATGCCATATATAATACCAGTTTTTTTTAGAAGAAAGTTCTTTAACGGAGCTTAGTGTGAAATAATAAAAAAATCGTCACGTAACGAAATAAGGCTAAGGCTGTGTTTGAATGCGTACGAGTATGGAGTATGGACTAACGTCACATAAGACTACCTGAGTTGGTAGAGCATTTACTTATTTAATTTAAAGAGTACAACAAAGCACATTTCACCTTAAGTTAAAAAAAAAATTATATAAAATAAAAATAGAACGAGAAAAATAAAGAGATATGAACAAATACTCACCTCTAGCCCGATTCACATCAAGAAGTAGCCAGAGACTAGGATAACAAAGTTGAAAAAAGGAATTCCATATAAAAATTTAACAATATTTAAAAAAAAGCCAAAAGAGCACAGTTTCCTGCTTTCCTCATTTTCCTACTGTGGAAAGTGAAAACAAACTCATCTTTTTGTGGTCTAAATAAACTTAAAAATTACGGAAAAAGTATCTTTGCACTAAATATACAGGTAAATAGCGGAGTTGTCCTACCCGAACGTAGGTTTCCCTGTTATTTGCGGATTCAGCAAACAGTGTTGTGATATTTGAAATTGGTTCTTGGGAACCACCGCCCAATTTATACTGTTCTCTCACTCCATCTAGTATTTTTGAAGCATCTGGGCACTTGTTCAAGGCCTGGGCTTCGTGTTGCATGCGCCAAAAACTTGAAGACTTCGTTCCGCAGAGCTTTGCAGCCTTTAAAAAAACAACAACAAGTATTATTTGTAAAAAAAAAAAAGAAATACTTTTGGTACGTGTTGTCCTGCAATTTATTTAGTTAACGTTGTATGGTTGCACTTCCTTCGTCCTGCGTTTCACTTCTGTTGTCGTTGTTGTTGTTGCTGCTGGCGAGTGTTGCCAGTGGCACGAATCAAAGTATTGAATTTCTATATCCGTTTTGTGTTGGGTTTTTTGTTTTTTTGTTTTTGCTTTTGTGTAATCGTGAGAGTCGCTTACATAAGGCAAATGAGTGCACAGGAAGTTTTCACATTGCTCACCTTGACTGCAGGGGCAAGACGCAGGGTAACGCAGGATAACGCAGGCAGGGAGTAAAGGCAGACAAACTGGTGTGGGTAGGACTCGAGTGCGGGGCAATTAGGCGGGTGTGTGAAACGGAAACTGTCACAAGTGATCACAACGTTGATAAGCTTACAAAAAAAGGAGCAACTCAGACACACACACAGATACAGATACATAATGTAGCTACAACATTTTGCAATTGCAAGTACGAGTGAATACAATATCAAAGTTTCAAGCGGTTAGGGAAACAACAACAACAACAGCTACAACAACAACGGGAGCTGACAAAATCCATTTGCGTAGTACAAAGTGCTATAAAAGTCACGCCCGAGGGCAAAACGAGTTTTTTTTTTTTTGAATTTCTCAACATCAGGTAACCATTTGTGCCGCCCATTAGAAACATGCACGGAGGCTTACTTAAGCATACAAATTTGGTTGGCTCTCATATTCCCTGCCGTTGTGCTCGCTCGCCTTCATGCAAATGTTCGAGTACGTGCGGGGATTTGACGGGACGAAAGATGAAAACTTTGCTTAGGGCCATGCGTGCCGCCATTTGACTTGAAAGATTGACACGCTACCAAATGCTCTAGGCGAGGGCCAAGAAAACTGCCCAAGCCACAGTTTTTCCTCCAAGGGGTTCGGAAAAAACAAAAGATGTTGGATCGGCTAGGCAAAAGCAAAAAAAGAAACAAAAACACAAAAAACAAACTGTGCAGATGTGTCCAATTTACTGTGAATGCTTGGTCCAACCCCCTTGCTAAGCTGCAAGCTATTGTAATGATTAACACTTTAGAGCATTTACCACAGAGGCTGTAGCCAAACGGTCAGCGGAAGGTCAGCTCTGACTGGGGATGATTAGGGAGTCAGGCTGCCCCATGCATTTACAAAGAAACTATCTGGATATAGCCCTAAGATGCTCTTTGTTAAATTTGGAACTTAGGTATCAAAGAAGCAGATAATGGTCTGCCTAAGTCCTTTAAGGTTCCAACTGATTGCTCTTTGGACAATTGCCATGCTCCGGTAAATGAAAAAACCAAACCGAACAATTTTATTCGGAGTTAAAGATTCTGATTTTGGCTTGGACCAAGATGCTTTTTGAGTAACCTGCTTCTATCGCAGTGTCGACATTGTGATCCTTGTATAAGAGCGGTTGGCAGTGGTTGCAGTTGTTCTTATACCCATTCACACGGCTTGGGACATCTAAAGTCAAGAACTTTCGTTTGAATGTGCTGCATCAAATTACAGTCCCATACAATTGAAAAATTTGGGAAAAAGTCTTATATGCAGTACAAATAGTATTCCCCGTTTTCTATAAAAAATTAAGAATTTATTTTAGTATTGTCCATTACTAGCCACTACTTTTGCCAATCCTTCTGGCAGCACTCGGAAAACACGTCTGATGAATTTTTCAGCTTTTAATAACTATTCACGAATCGACCCAATTTTCGATATCTTAATACGACGTATGCGCTATCGACCAGCACAAGTAATAGTTGGAAGGGGTAATGTCTAGACACCAAGCGAATCCCACGAAATAGGCTACAATAATTTTTCTTTTTTCTCGGACTATTCGGTTTGGCTGTTGATATTAAACCATGTCCAGCAGTTCCCCATGCGCTTCTCTTTATTGTAGTAGCTACATTTTTAAGTAGCTATAATCTTAAATTATATGATGATAGATTGATACACATGCCCCTGGAGTTTCAGCACAACTTTATCCGTACCCGCGGAAATGTGCGTGCAGATATGTCTTATCTGGCTGGTAAATACAAACTTAAGACAACAACGGAATGCAAGACACAACTCAAGAACACCATAAACATGAAGTGTACCTGAAGTGAAAATGCTTTTAGAGTCACTTCTAATGTTCGAAACTTTTTCCAATACCGTAACATACATTATCGGCCCACTGGTTTCTTGTCTTCCAAGTCAAACTGATCGTTTTTAAAAACCTGAAACCGTTCAGGCTCAGCACAAGCTTCCCCAATCCAAAGTTCCCGCAAATGACTCATTAGTGGAACCAGTTCGCACTGAGATTATCAACATAACCTTCTTGTGGGGCCATCCTTTGTAAAACAGCGGAAACTTATTTGTTCATCTTAAGCAATATAGTGACAGATTGGAAGGCAGCGCATTCATATAATTCGGAATTTCTATTGATATTTAATATTGACATATGTATTAAATTATTATAGCTTTGCAAAAATGTACTCAGAGTAATAGTTACAATATTCTTTGCTATTTTCCCTCATAAGTACGTCTCCCGATAAAAAAAGGCTTTGTATCGTTAGAAAGGGAATTGAATGTCATAAACACAGCATATTTGTGAAAATTTCGATTCGATCTGTAACTCCTGCCATGTTACATATCTTACTAGGTTACCTGCTTAAAATGTAAGACAACATAAAAGATGGCACTTAAAAGAAGAGTGTTAACAGAGTTTTAAACAGCGGACTCCAAAATCTGTGTTAGGAAGCAGTGCCCAAGCCTCAATTGCTGGAATTTGTCAGAACAATAATCAGCACAATGTGTCTGCATGGTGTCAAAAGTAGGCGTTCTTGGCGGCAATATGGGGCTTAGGCTGCACAGGGTGGCAGAGGTAGGTTGGGGGCGGACGGATGGCAGCCAAATAAATTAGGCAAGAATATTGACATTCCAACCCAAACCCAAGGCAATGTCATTAAAGCCAAACCACTACAACGACAACAACGACAACAGGAAAACAAGAAGCTAGAGCGAGCTTTGAGGTCCGCCACTGATTAGAACAATATGCGTAAGTATGTATAGGCTGTATGTACATACTATATATACAAATAGTATAATATCTATATATACATATGTATTTATGCGTATATTTGTTGCCACCAAAAATATGTGCTCAAAATAAATATGCGTGCGTGTTGCTTCCTCACACACACAAAGCTACAAATAAATACATATAGATTTGTTCGTTTCATTGTTTTTTTCGAATGTTTTTTTGACTCTGCCTGTATTTGTGTGTAATTGTGTGTGTGTGTGTGTGTGTGTGTGTGTGTGTGTGCTTTGCGTTTCGTTGACACTTTCACAATTTATGGCAAATGCTGTCTTTCACCCTGAACCGAACCAAAGCGTACCGAACCACACACAGTGAACCACCCCAAAAACAGGCCCATTTGAGTTTACATAAAGACGAGACTGTAATTTTTGCCACCCACAAAAGCGAAACAAAACAACAACTTTAGGAGAGTGAGAAAAAAAAGAAGCTATGCTGTTTACCAGGAGTGCTCAGTCCTTGGAACCCGCCTACACCCTCTTTACCCAAGTCTACACAGACTCATTTGAAATAAATATTTTTGTGTTTTTACTTGGAGCGACAATAACGCAAAACATGAACAAATTCAACAGCAAAGACAAATCTATGTGTGTGTGTGTGGATGTATGTGTGCCTGTGTATGTAAGCCACGTGCTGTGGCGTCAAAGTCGAATTACTCATACGCCACGTCTGACACAATCCGTGCCTAGTATGCGCGTTGACGTTAAAAGCTACAGAGCAATTAATCATTAGCTTTTACAGGATTTATTGCAAATACTTTTATCGGATATATTAAATGAACTCCACTCCAAGGCAAAGCCAAAGCCAAGCCAAAGCTGTAGCCTGTAGCCTGTATCTGAAGCCAACGTCAACTTCAACGTCAACAAGGACGACAACAAGAGCAGCAGCAACAACAGGAACAGGAATTATGGCAGCATTAATCCAGTCGACTATCTTTTAGCAAAATCGCGTTGCTTTTCTACTCTATCTATGTATCTACGTATCTACATACATATGTGTTTGTTTTTTTTTTTTTTTCTCTTCTATACATCTGTGTGTGTGTGGGTGTAACTCTCTGCGTGTGTGTGTGCGTGTGGCCTGCTGAGCCTGGCCAAAGTTTTATTTCCTTTCTCTTTGGCATTGTTCTTTGTTGTTGTTTTTTTTTTGGCGTTCTCTTTAAGATTTGCGTCATCGGCAGCGCCATGTGGGTCACAAGAAAATTAAACTGTCGGCATTGTGCAACAAAAAAAAAAGTTGCTGTCATTGTGACAAACACACACAGATACTCACACACATATGCACGCGACCTTAGCAACAGTTTACTTTGCATTGTTTACATTTGGTATCGTGACAAATCAAGTTACACGTTACATTCATTCTATTCATTCCACTCAGCGTCGACTCTACGCTAATGCAGCTTGATAAATACGTGCGCATTAATTATAGTCTGCTTTTGGGCGTCTTACCACCCGATACACCTCACGCCATATAACCAACCAACATAGCACTCGAATATTACAAGACAGCTGGTGCACAGTGGGCTTGAGTCTATTGGATAATTTCTTTTTCAAATCAAATATCTTTTTTGACTATAGAATAATATAGAAATACATAATATAGTAAAAATAATTCGATAAGTGCAATTAGTATTTAAAGCTCATTTATTAATTAATATACATTTTTTTAAATACTTTTTGCATTCAAAATACCGAAATACCTGGAGACACTCAAAGAGGTAACAGCTTTGTAGAATCTTCAGGAAATCAATTTTTTATTTAGCTCAATTGGTATAAATGATGTACCGAAGTGATTTAAAAAAAAAAAAAAAAATTTCCCTACTTTTTACCGAATGAACTCACGAATAACTAAGTCAATTTTAATCCGATCGATTTGAAATTATCACACAATCTTTATAAGATTTTCTAGTAAACCACGTAGAATTTCGTCAAAATAATAAAAACTTTTTATTTTACAACTTATTTTTCATGATTTTTTTTGAAGAAAACAAGTTATTTTTTTCAAACGTATACCATTTTTTTTTTAAATTTATATTTTTGAAAACCCCTACGTGGCTCACTTGCTTTTTTCCATAGATGAAGAGGAACATTTTTGTTTTTATGTTTCAGATCATTGGCGACGACAATGGAGGACTCTCCGAAAATTAGTCATCTACTCGTTGCTTTATACAGGCGCCATTTTGTTTTTATTACTTTAGAAAAATTAATAATTGTAGCTCAAAACATGTATAATATCGTCACCTTCTTGAAGTTTGAATATAAAATAAAGTTTCTTTGAAAAAAAAAAATCGAAAAATGACCTCAAACAACCACGTTCCACACAGGTGTTACCCCTTAAGGAAATATTTAAATAACAAGAAATTTCGGAAAAAGCGGTAACACGCTTTTTCCCCACAAATACGAACACTCGGTTTTAGACTTAGAAGAGGGTTCAAAAAAATACCTGAAAGTTTCATCAACTAAGTATTCTTTCTTATGTATTTTTTTAATAACATTTGAATGAAAACTAAAACTTTGTGTCGTGACGAGCTTCTAAAGTTCACTTAAGATTTTATTAATTATTTATTGACCATGCCGGAAACCACTGTGCCTTATTTTTGCAGTAGCTTAAGGATTCTCTGTCAGCAGATTTTTGAACACCGTGTTTCATGAGCCATTAACTGAGAATTACGCCACTCTGCGATTGATCTCTCTCTATCTCTCGAGGTAAGCAGTATCCACTTTACTTTATGCATTTAAGGCTATAAATGCACTGCTCATATAACAGTAGTAAGTGGGAGTAAGGATACGGTCATGGATACGGGTCTGGCTACAACTGTGAGTACTTCAATACTTATTCAACGCTATCATGCATGGCGCATGCAAATTTATCTGAATTTTACGTTTTTCCATGCAGTCGCAAGTCGTATGTCGTAAATCGTCTTCGGCACGTCCTTGTACGTTACCGTACCGAGTCCTGGCAAGGTGCGAATTGCCAACAGTTGCCAAGTGCTTCATGTTACTGTTGTTCTTGCTGTTGTTGCTGTTGTGCATAAAAAATCGTTTATGGCTTTGCTACGCTTAAGGAGGAGCAACAAACATAAATCCTAATTTACTTATGTTTGTAACTAACAGTACATGAGTTCTCCCAACATATTCATATACGGCACATACATATACATACATACATATATCAACAAGATCTTAAACTCAGGCCTGCAAATAAATACAAATGTTACGAAATGTAAAAGTGGCAACACAAGCTCCAAGCATGGAGATAATTTATGGCGCCAGCTGCATTCAAGCCTCGTAGATGACAGAAGTACCTAAGAACGACCTTTAAGATTTCACACAACATTGAAGGTGAAGCCCTCTGCTACATCTCTGACTTAAGCAATTCCAAAACCAACAGTTTCACACAAAAACGCACTAACCAGAAGTGAAACAAAAAATATATAATATATCCTTTATATCTGCTTACTACGTACCGACGAATTTTATATACCCTTGCAGGAATACGATTTTGTTCAATCGATTCATGTTTTTGAAGAACCCGAATAAATCCGGCACTGATTAAAATTTAAATTACAGAATTTTAATTAAAAGAAAATGCGTAGGTGTCCCACATAAAATAATGAGAGTTTTTTCCAGAGAGCTAAAATGAAAATCAAGCGAAAAGCGAGTAGGGATTTCTGGGTCATCACTATCTATAAAAAAAGTGGCTTCAAATCCCCAAGTAGCATTTATTCAGGAAACCAATGGAAGACGCAGCCAAGGTCAACTTATCTTATACGCGAGGAGCTTATCCTAGCATCTTAGTTGGTTTTATAGTTTTAGAACTATGAGGTTTGTTTTTGGAGATTTGCGTGGCTATGTGTTTCGGTTGCCATACATCTGAATATCTTTAGAACATAATTTTTCAAGAAATTGTTTCATCCGCTACCTCTCTCTCTCTCTTATCCTTGTAGATTTAGTGCCATGTTATAAAGCAGTAATCCTTAGGTATCTGCATAAGCCAGTGAGGTACTTGGAACTTAAGAGTATGTACTTCCTTGTGTTATCCCTTTTATCGGTTATGACATCTGTGTCACGGGTGTACCAACTGTGAACATGACTGTACCAAATTACGTTTTTAGCACATGTTATATATGTATTTATATAGTATATGCAGGGCCTTAAAAAGAAAATCCGGGCCCGGAGTGAAAATGTACCGGCCTCTTTATTACATCTTTAGCGTGAATCACGACAGTACGACATTGATTACACCGGGCCCCTGAGAAAAGTTCGGGCCCGGGGCGAAACCCCCTTTGCCTGAGTATATGTATACATTTTCGTTTCAAATACCAGTGCAAACACAACTGACCGCCTGTAAGGGTATACCTCAAAAAAAAAAGAAGCAAGAGAATAAGCGAAATTTTAAGTAAACTTTATTGCAAAGAACTGCGAAAGAACGAAGCGAAAGAAAATTGCGGCTGGCAAATAAAAGCAGCGCAAAAGTAAGGCATCAAAAAAGCAGCTACAAAAACTACTGCAATAACTACAACTACATATAACAAAAAAGAGAAGAGAAAGAGAGTAACACTGGCTACTATAAAACCTGCAACGATAGTAAAATGCAAATTGGGCAGCAGCAGCAGCAAAAGCCGAAGTTCTCTGAGTGAAGGGACTCTGATGCGGCACTGACGGGGGCTTTGACGTGGGGACTTAAAGAGCAGGGCAGGGGTGCGGGTGGCCGGTGACTGCTGGGCAAGCTGGTAAAAAGAAAAACACTCGTAAAATAAAAGTAAAGTGCAACAGCAATTTGTTTGCACAATTGCTGAATGTAGCCATAGTTGTTGTATCTGTATCTGTAGTTGTTGATGTGGTTGTTGTTGTTGATGTTGCTGATGTTCTAGTTGTATTTGTAGCTGTTGCTGTTGCCACTCGACGACGCATTGTTTGCATTGTTGCTCTGTTTTTGTTGTTGTACATTTTTATGACAGCTCAAATTGGCCCAACACCGCGCCGCCCGCGCCCTGCCCACTCACCCAGCCACTAATGTAAGTGGAAAGAGTGGCAACACTGTAACAACACAGTAAGCATATGGTAATAAATGAAAGCTACGGTCACGGGTTCGACTACGGTTCTGGTGCTGATTCTGATTCTGGTCCTGGGTCTGATTTGTATTTGTGTGTGTGTTTTTTTTTTGTGGCGTGGCATAAGGCGGCGCCAAGGCGGTAAGGCGTTGGTGCAGAAGTTTACAACAGCAGAAATAAATAGAATGCGGCACTTGCTGATATGCTTTACTTCAGACAGTCACTCATTCATTCACTCACTCATTCATTCATTCATTCATTCAGTTCTCTGTGTTTGCCTTTTAATGGCCAATACTGCTGCCAAGTCAAAGCCTGACAGCAGAAATGAGCAAATAGCAAATACAACATGCATATCAAAATGAAAAGGGACAAGAATGGCTTGGAATAGCATAGACTAGGAAAAAGAATAGATTTTCGGGGTAGGGGCTTTAGGCAAAAAGGGTCTGATTGCCTCAACACTTTTCTATTTTATACTTTCAAAATTAAAATATAAATCCCGCGCCGCTTTGACAACTTTTTAAGCTCCATTAGTGTTGACGAAAGATAACAAAGGCGAACCGCAGCGCGAAAAAAAAAGGGTTAGGTCAATGAAACCGCGAAAGTGTTCGCAATGTAGCCAAAACGTTTTTTGTTCAACCCCATAACCAAACCATGTAACATAGTACATATTGTTATACACTGTAGAAATAAAGGACGAAGGGTTTGTAAAAAAAGTTGCAAGTGTAAGCTGTAAAATAAAGGCATTGCTACGAAAAATGTACTGCAAGGGGAACATTTACAGAAATTTTTATTTTTCCAAGTCGAAACATGTTTTTTTTTTGAAAATAATTTGTTTTGTAGTGCAAAGACACGTTGAGATACATTTTAGCGGCATATCGATAAATATTTTAACAATTGTTGTTGTTTGTTTGTATTTTAAGCAAGGCCTTTTAAGCGTAGAAGGAAACGAGGTATTCCCCTGGACCTGGAGTTTTTCTTTTTTTCTTTAAATCACTCGCGACCTCATTTCTAACATAATTGTCTACCGATTTTCTAAAGATTCTGAGTACAAACATTCTTGATCAAAGCATGTAACATGTGCATAGGTTAAAAATCAAAAGTAAGCTAAATAAAGTGATCCTAAAGTGAAGTGCAAAATGGTTTGGGACTTATAACGAGGTAGCTAAACATCTTAGCAACCCGAACTATCTCAATGAATTGAATTAATACAACAAATTTAAAATCGTAGAAATCTGTTTAATAACTTAATTCTTCCCCTCCCTCGAGCTCCCACCCCATCGCTTTTAAGTAATTCTCTAAGTCCAAGCAACACACTAAATTTCCACAGGATAGAGTATCTTCAACGCCTTCCAAAAAGTGTATTTCCTAGTCGGTATCATTTGACTGTCGCATTTTAAACTTGTTAGTTGTGTGTCTGCGACAACCTTGCGGCTGGCATGCTGCATTTCCGCTCGATCCCATAACCAAACCCGAAACGCAACGGGGAAAAACAGAAACCAAAAAAAAAAAAAAAACATTCAACATTCAACTCGGTGCGAGCGTTCAACTGTTTGGCATTCATTGCGTATTTAAAAGGGCGGCTTAGTGACAGGAATAATAAGGAAGCCCGCGTTGGCCACTGACGGAAGCGCTGATGTCAACGCTAGGACAAAGCAGAGGCCCAACAGGCCCACAAAACCACAAGGGACACGGCAGTGGCAATAATGGCAATGGGCTATGGGCCATAAGCACAGAGTGTAGCAGACGGTCGGTCGGTTGCTCGGTCTATATACGTAGTGCTACTAGGGGTGGGGGTCTGGTTCTGGTTTTGTTTTGCTATGCAAACAACAAACCAAACCAAACGAAACGAAATGTAACGAAATAAAATCCAGACTTGACAGAAGTGTCGTTAAAAAGGACAACACTTGGCATTGTATTTTGTATCATTTTTTTTTTTTTTTTGAGTATCTAAACTAGTTCTAAGCAACATATTGGAAATAGTTGGGCTTATTGGCAAAAATAAAAAAAGTTTTAGTAGTTGCATAGTTTGCTGGGCGCCATTTGCAAAAGCATTATGTGGCACGCTTTTATAATCGCTTTAGCAGCAAAAAATGAACAATGTTTGATTTCTTAAACTGCTTTAAGTCCCAACCAGCGTCAATGCAATTCGTTCCCGCTAAAGATTCGAGCTACTTTTTTTTTTTTTGAACATGACTATGCGGCATGCCAAAAATACAACAACAGCAGCCAAGTGGCAGACATCAAAACACACCCCCTGTAATGCCACAACCCTTAGATTGAGCCCATCCGCCCTATTGTCCGCCTGCTGCTTGGCTGTTGCATAATTTTCCGCACTGCTACAATCCACAAGTGTGTGTGTCCACTGGCACACACAGCTATTAGACGTAAGCATATACATACATATATACATGTACTCGTTACATTTTACAGTGTTCGAACGCAGGCGCACTCGTTGCTGCTGGGGGTTGCTCGCTGTGAATGAATTACGAATCTCAGCTACTTGTTGTGTCTTTGTGTTGGTGGTGTTGCTGCTCGCTCGATACGGTAAAATCTAACTTGTTGTCTTTAAAAAAGGTAAAACAAAAGTTTGTTATAAAACAAAGCACAAAAGAACTTGTCGCAACGATGCGTTGCATAAAGCAACTAGTAAAAGTACGTTGTTAAGCATAGAAGCGTAGTCAAAGCCCGGCAGCAAACAAAGCTGTTCTACCAATTGGTTTTGTTGTAGCTGTAGCCGTTTTTGACCCGAAATCACGCATCACTCGCTCCCTGTTACAAGCTTGTAAATTACACTCTCTCTCGCAATCACAGCAGCATTTGTGACGTGTGCACGGGGAGCGGCGGCAACAGCAAAGAAAAAAAGAAAATAACACTAAAAGCCAGCAACGAGCAACAGCAGCCCAGTAGAAGGGAGTGGTACGTCAAAAACTGACGCACATAGCGCACGGTCGCAGTAAATAAAATGTCCATAGTTTTTTAATAATATTTAAATTATTTTGTAATACCAAATAAAAATAATTATAATAAGCATAAAGAGTGCAAAACTAGTGAAACGCGTCAGAAGTAACCTTAAAAAGTGCAACCTAACGGCATTTCACAGAGCGAGTAAGCGAGAGCAAGTTTTTTCTTCCTTCTATTGTTGCTTTGTGCGTACTTCCGTTTTATTCGCTATGCTTGCGAGCATATAATCAATGAACAGTTGTTTTTTGCTTTTCTTTTTTATTTGTTGCCTGCCAACAGGCGCAGCAAAAACAATGAGTGGGCGTATGAGTGCGTGTTTGAGTGAGTGCGATTTATTAGCGGTTTGACAGACTATGCTGATGGTTTGGCTTGTGACGTATTCGTTTAACAAAGTGACGTATTTGCGGTCTTGTGTGCGTGTGTGTGTGTGTGTACAGTATACCTGCATAAAGTGCAGCATACTCGCTGCTGCAGTTGCTGCTGTTGTTGCGCTGTAAAGTATGCAATAAATTGTGGCAACGTGTTCATGTGTGTGTGCGTGTGCAACAGCAACAGTGAGGTAGGCAACGGCAACGGCAACAACCAACAGTTGACTATTTGTTGCATGTTTACCACACACTCGTTACTCTCTGTGCAAAACAAAACACTCGCTGTTGGCACACGCTGCCAGCGCACACGCTCTCGTTCTTGCGCGCGCTCTCTCTCTCCTGCTCTCTTTTACTTTGCGCGCTCTGTGAATTCAATTCACAAAACATTCGACAAGTGCAGAGTGAAACAAGTTGTTGTTGCTGAAACACAGCGAACAACGAAAAAAATTTTCCAATCAAGTGTGCAAATATTCTAAAACAAAAGCAATATTAGTTTAAAAAAAAACAACAAATTTAAGCACGTGCTACTTGCTTTATGTGATAAATGCAAAAATAAATGTGCGTAAAATGTTTTTCAACGACCATTTTAATAACACTATAATTGAGTGCTCTGACTGGCGTCCCCCCGAGGTTTGCATTCGTAGAGTCTGCATTTCCTAAACAACGGCAACGAGTGTATGCGCCATTTTTAAAAGTGGGAATGGGATAGATAGTTTGCCTGCCTCTCACTGTGTGCGTGTGCGTTTGTGTGTGTGCGTTTTCCATTGGAAGTCCAGTTTCCACTTTCAGTATAGAACACAAAAAAAGAACAAAATAAACGCACTTTTCAAACTATAAAATAATAAATTTTTAACAAATTCGTGCAAATGTTTAATATCTTGTTGCATAAATAAAATGTTGTGTGCTTTTTGTGTGTGTGTTTATCCGCTTTATATAGTTCTCAAAAGGTTTAAGCAGCGGCCGCATTTGTTTTTTTTTTTTTTTTTTTGGATATGGTACTGCTCGTGAACCAGTTAACGAACTTGTTTACAGTTCTAGGGCAAAACATGGCCAAAACGCATATGCAGCTTATGCAATTAGTTTTGAATGTAGCAGTTCTATTCCAAAGTCCGCTTTGAGTAATTTCATTTATTATATCTTTTCTTAGACAGATCCCTGTTAAATGCACGACAACGCAACAACGAAAGCAATACCTTACACTGTGGAAAATAAATAACTTACATTGGCAAGCAAACTCTATAAGATAATTACACACTCCAACATTTACTCGAAAACATATATACCCTTAGTTAGTTAGTACATACGATACATATATAGAAAAAACAGCTGCACATGTTATAGAATATAAAGAAGTGCAAAGTTCGGCTGTAAGAGCTCGACAATGTGCGCAGCCGGCAGCTCCAATTCTTAGCGCTACTCTCAAGGCTTTGACTCATGTCAAACTGACGCTGACGGTGACGCAGACGCAGACGCTGACGTCGATGTCAAAGAAGGTTGTGCTACATAGTAAATAAAAATATATAGTAAAAAAAATTCCAAAAAACAAAGTGGAATTACATATAACAAAGCGTAAAGCGGAGAAGACACAATTTTTTAGAAATCTGCATCCGAAACTGATTTAACCAGGCTAACAACTGGCAACTGCCAATTGGCCAATTGTTAAAAACAATGTCGGTGGACTTTATTCTGCCCATACGCAACAAGATACAAACTATTGCCTATGCAAGCAAGAAATATGCAGGCGCCGGTGAGCTACAAAGCTGGCGTCGTCCCAAGACAAGAACCAATCAAACGCTAAAGAAGCTTAAGCCACCAGGTGGTCAGCAGGCAGGCGAAAGCAAATCCGTCTTGAAGAATGCCAATGGCAATGGCTACAAGTCCAACAAAAACGTCAACAATAGCTCGAAGGAGACCAAGCGCGGCGGCCGGTCCGTTGTAAAGCGCGAGATTATCGAGCTAGATGATGATGATAATGATGATGACGACCATGATGAGATTTACGAGGAGCAGAACGGAGCAGAACAGCTTTGCGAACATCTGGAATGGTCTGCGGCTCAGTCACTGGTGCAAATGAATTCTAAGCAGGAGAAACAGCGGCGTCTGTCTGGCCGTTCTACAGATATTACCAATGAGCATCTAACTCCAACAACAGCAGGTACGTAACAGCAAACGTCAATAAAATGGCGGCAGCTTTTTCACAAAATTTGCTTAGATTAATTCTAAAATCTTTCAATAATTTGATATGTATTGAATTCAAAATCGTCGCATATCCTATTTAAGATGATTCGAAACGATTTCGGTAAAAAATCGCGAAATTGGCGAAGAACTCTCAAAAGAGAACTTTAAATTTGTATTCCAAAGTAGTATAATTTATGTCAAGTAAATTGTTTGAAACTATTGTTGGAGAACATGAAGAACCTTCAAGTTTACTACTCCAATATTTCAGGCCAAAAGTTTTAACGTTACAGCCCAAAAACACAAAACTGGACTCTTCAAAAGTTTCACTCCACTTTTTGATTGTACCCATACAGCATACCTCAGAAGAAACCAAAGGCATGTTTTGTTTCGAATAATCCCTAACACTGGTCAAGGTATTTTTGCTTGCAAATTAACTTGACGGTGCTCAGGAAGTGTGCCGAGAAACTGTTTCAAATGAGCTCATCAGCAAATTTATAGCTGCAATGTCCTTTTGTTCACAAAGTAAAGCATTCTTGTAACTTAAAATTGGCTACAAAAAAAAGGCAAAAAACGAATAACAACGTATGGCACTTATTTTTACCAAAAAATCAATGGCTTTATTTAAATGTATCGATATTTTACGTGACTTATGTGTCTGTGCTTATATTTAGGTTCCCATTTGTTAAATATGAGTTCTCATACTCCAAAAAGGTTCTCATAAGCTGTTTTGTTGTTTCAAAGTGGTACAGTGGTCCATTAAAGTATCTTATGTAAAGTTGCTGCAAACTAAATATTTTTAAAACTTAATTATTGCGATTGCTTTTTTTTACCTATTTTAAATACTTAATTTGGAATATAAAAGCATTATGTATCTGTCCCCAAATTAAGCACAAACTAAAAATCATTCTTGAATGTGCTAAGCTATAGTTCTTTTGACATGGGTAAGGAAGATAGCAAAAAAGTCATTGAACAGTCAATACAGCCAAGTCAGCCTGTCATCCGTCTGTCCGTCCTTAAAGGGTCTACGCATTTCGAAAAATTTCGCGCGGAATGAAAAAAATTCATATAAAAAAAAATTTCCCATTTGGGATATCACTTTTGGGATTTTTTTTTCATATAAAGTTTTGTCATTCTGGCGAAATTTTTCGAACTGCGTATAGGCCCTTATGTACAAATGGATTTCAGAGACTGTAGAAGGTAGAAAACCCAATTTAACCAGCAGATTCGTGTAAAAATCTAGTCCCGACCCGCTATAAGAGAATTTTTTACGTTTTAGAGCCACACTAAACATAGTTGTACAGCTTTTTACTAAGTATAGTTTGCGCTAAAAGATTAAAAAATGAGATGGAGACGACAATAGCTATAAATAAAAGTGTAAGTTAAATCAAGCTATTTTGAAAGCTTATATATACAGCAGTTATACGAAACATACCCATCCGTGGATGCAAGTTTTATTTAAATCCGGTGGGAACTTCGGGAGTTATAGGCAGAAAGTACGTTTAACTCCTTTGCCTAGAAGATCTTTTAAAAACTGTGCGAACTGCCTGAGTAGTGGGTTTTTTAGATTCTGATAGGCACAACCAGTCCTGACGAGAGGGGAGGGGGCCCGGTGTAATTACTGTCATACTGACTTGATTCAACCTAAAGGTGTAATAGAGGGGTCGGTAAATTTTTCCCCCGGGCCCGGATTTTCTCACTACGGCCCTGGGCACAACTATAGCATTCTCAAATTCTTCAAAATTAAGGCAAGTGTAACTGATAGATATTATGATAGAGATACTTACCTAGAATAGTTGTGTTATAAGGCTTTATGGATTTTAATTACTATCTTCTAGGTGTTACATACAAAAAGTAATTAAATAAAGCCTTGTTCCCAAGTACAGGGAATAATAAGTCTAGCCGTGATATGTATTAATTTCCCAGTTTCTTTAACTAAAATTCTAAATGAAAAAAAAAACATGCAGCAGAGATCGTTACAGTTTCGTTTCTTGCAAAGTAAAGGACCTGTATTTTTTTCTCAAACTAGTGTTTCTTCAAACAGCTCAGTGATTTCTACTAAAAAATTGAATAAAGCAAATGTAACTCAACTGAGTAGTTTTTAATTACTAGATATGAGTATTTTGTAGTTTTTTAGTTGGTAGTAGGCAATGCTTTCATGACTTGCCTAACTTTACTTGCTTACTGATAGCTCAGCCTAAATCCCTCATGGGGCTACTTCAGGGCCAAAGTTGCGTCAGCTCACGGCATCGTACAATGCCACAAAAAAAAACAATAACAACAACAACTTTGTAGCTGGACACTGGACAGTTGCGCGGCAATGTGAACAGGTGGCTGTGTGTACTCTGCACTGTAGTATTTGTGTATTTATTTTTAGTAGCCATAGCCATCCATAGCCATAGACCACGTTTTGACCACCTTCAACCTCCTACCCCTATATATGCTCTAACAAACCACTCGGGTTATTAGCTTTGAGCAACAGTAGGAGACCGCAACTGGCATGGTTGCCATTGTCCTTCGTTTGGCACGCACACAAAACAACAACAACGACAGAAGAATCAACAACAATAAGACAACAACAATAACAACAAGTACGCGCGTTTTTGACATTCTCGCCGTTAGCTAATCTTTTTAGCGCATGTTGGCATTTTCATGTTTGCCTTCTTGTCGTTATTCCCATTTTCCCATTCCTCGACGCTCGGTCGTTTTCTTGCTTTTACTGCTTGTTGCTCTTGACAAGGCAAATGCAAACACACGCGTCATTGAGTGTTGAGCGACAGTTGAAGGAGAGCGAAAGCGGGCAGGCAACTGTAAACTATGGGACTATGTTATCGATTATCGAAATGTAACAGGTCAGATTTATTGTAGTCATTTTTGGTCAGTTTATAAATAGCCCAAAATAACAAAAATGAGTATTGGATAGACGTTGGAAATCAAACCAAAGTGGAATACCAAATTAAACGCAGAAATTGGAAGCAGTACAGTAAACTGCAAACAAACCCAATTGAAATGAATCTAAAACTTGTGTTTGGAACACACCGGCTTTAATATGCACTGTATGATATGACTGTGTGGTATGACTAAAAAGTAAAAAGTATTTTTATACCGAGTCTATATATAGATTCCAGTGGCTCTAGCTTGTAAAAAAGTTATTCCAACTCAGGGCAAAAGAATTAGCTGAATCTAATCCCTTTCATTTAAGTTTTCGACCTTCTAACTACTGTTTGCAAGCTTGTACTGCCAACTATTTTAAAGCTATCATCACTCTTACATCATTTCAACTGCTTACAAATTTTTTTGAGACCCCTAATAAGAACCCCTTAAGAACTTTATAGACAAAGAAAAATACATATTCATATTTAAAGAGTTTCCCTGGCAAAACAGGCCTGCCAACTTGCTTTGTAAGCAGCGTCACGCTCCATATGATGAATGACGTTTCCTATTGCCAACACTTGTGGCATTTGAAAAAAACAGGGCTGTTATACTCCGACCAAAGTGACTGCATTTTACATGCTAGCAAAAATAAATCAAATAGCAACATCTTTGACGAATTTGTTTATCTAGTCAAACTGAAACATGGCAGAGTATAATCAGGATATGCCTCTAGATTGTTAATGATACTATAAAACACTTTAAGTTTTTGTTTTAACCATAAAACCCTTTACAGTATCAATGCGCCGTCCAGTTGCCGTGGGCCGCGGCCCATCCGAAGACGGTAAGGTTATATTTTATGCACCGCCAGCCAATGGCAGTGCCAAGCAGCCCGAGCCCATTGCCATTAAGAGGGAGCAGCACGTGGCAGCGCCTTCTTCCATATACAGAGGTCGCAGCGTGGAGGAGACCGAAGCCGCTCATGATCTGCTGTCGCTGTCGCAGAGTCTGCCACCGCTCATACCGCCTTGTGTAGTGACCATTATGAAGCAAGAGGTGGCACAGCATAAGCCGGCAGAGCATATGCCCATAATGCAGGAGATATCCAATGTCTGCAGCAATCAGACTGCAGCACAACAGACAATGCAATATCATCAGGGCAGCTCGAACATACGCTTCATTGGCAGCAGTTCCTATGACATAATGCACAGTGCGCCGGAGACTTCGAACAACTGCTCGCCGCTGACACCGCCCAACTCAGACCACTCCTCCGATGTGGACATTGACTTGTCATCGTCATCCGAATCCGGCCATTTGCATTGGAACAAAACACAGCCCAATCAACGCGCCTCGGCGCTCAAGCTGTGCCTCAACATGCTCGATGGACGCACAAAGGCCAGCAAGGCTGCAGCCGGCAAGGAGCAACAGCAGCAGCAACAGCGGCAGAAGAGCAATAGCGCCGCCACAGCCACAGCCACAGCAGCTGCTGGCAGCAGCAGTGGCAGCGGCGTGGCCGCCACAGACAGCTCAAACGGCGAAAACTATGCCAAGCGCAAGCGCGGCTGCTACAAGTGCTCCGAGTGTGGCAAACAGTATGCCACCTCCAGCAATCTGTCGCGACACAAGCAGACGCATCGCTCGCTCGACTCGCAGTCGGCAAAAAAGTGCAATACCTGCGGCAAGGCTTATGTCTCCATGCCGGCCCTGGCCATGCATCTACTAACGCACAAACTCTCGCACAGCTGCGACATATGCGGCAAGCTTTTCTCGCGTCCCTGGCTGCTACAAGGTCACTTGAGATCGCACACCGGCGAGAAGCCATACGCCTGTGTACACTGCGGCAAGGCGTTTGCCGATCGCTCTAATCTTAGAGCACATATGCAGACCCATTCGGGTGACAAGAACTTCAAGTGCCATCGCTGCAACAAGACCTTTGCGCTCAAGTCGTATCTGAACAAGCATTTGGAGTCGGCTTGTCTGCGGGATGTGGGCGCCATAACAGTGGGCAAGAATGGAGAGATTGACGATGCGCATTTGGAGGAGGAGGAGGACGATGAGGGCGGCCTCATGAAGCATGATGGGCTCGAAAGCAGCGATGAGAACAGTCAGGATATTGTGGTAGCCTAGACAGCAGTCTAAACACATACCAGCCGCAGTAGCAGCATCAGCTTAAATAGATCGCAATTTTAGAGTTTAGAAGAAGCTTTTGTTTTATTTTAGGAGGAACTAAGCTTGGTTCAATAGCGGAATAAGCAAAAACCCTTTGGATGTTGAATTTGAATTTTATTGAATGAAGGTAAAAATAAATTTTTTTAAAACAAAAAAAAAAGGTTTAAAAAATCCAAAACGTAACTTATAGTAAAAATCTGACACAACGAATATTATGGAACATAAGTAGAAATTCTATATATACACAGATCAAATAAGCATATATACAAAAACAAATTATATATATATACATAATGATATATTAATTGATTAAATATAGCGAGCAGAACCAATTTGCATGTTTTTGGTAAATATTTTAAGGCGTCGTTTTAGGGCTCTAGAGTTTATATACAGATGATGCAGTTGAAGCAAAAGATGATGACGATGATGAAGATGATGACGATATACATGCATACAAAACACTTACATACATAAAAACCTAGAATGTATTATCGCTAATGTCTGTATACGAGCAGAAGAAGCAGCAGCCAATGCAAATTTCCGATATACCACAAAAAAAATAAAAATTAATAAGAACTAAAACTTGTAATCAAATCAGTCGAGGGCCTGAAAAGCAAACAGCTCATTTTAAATCTTAGCAACTAATCAACTAGTGGACTTTATAGCACTTCCTATATATATTACATATAGTATATATATATATATACATATATCTCTCTCTCGCTCTTAGTCTTTTGAATATTTAACACACTACGTCGTTAAGGCAAAAAGTTTCGGTAGGCCTAACATTACAATTAGCAAAGAAGTGCCCACAGGGTGTTTCAAAATTTTAAACAGCAATGCAAAAAACTTTACAATT
The DNA here is from genome assembly GCA_018150985.1 of Chymomyza costata. Lineage (NCBI taxonomy): Eukaryota > Metazoa > Arthropoda > Insecta > Diptera > Drosophilidae > Chymomyza > Chymomyza costata. The sequence goes on from JAECWU010000001.1 coordinate 20,327,184, forward strand.
CTAAAACTATTTAAGATGAATTACTTCCATAATATGCTCTAAACAAAACAAAAAACTACTTCAATTACTTAGAAATGATTTAAACTCAAAAGCAAAAAAAAAAAAAAAATGAGAAAACAATTTAGAAACATATCACAAGGACAATACTTAACATAAATACATTGAAATTAAATGAAAAAAAAAAAAAAAAACATTTAAGATATACAATACACATACTCATACACAAATAATAATTGCGACATAGTTATTTTATTATTATTATTATTATTAGATATAACTTGTGTAAATATAAACAGGTTTATTAAATAATTTTATACGAAATGAAAATTCCTGAACTTCGGTATAGCCGAAGTTTTTTGGTATGCTGCGCAAATTCCAAGTTTAAGCCCAGTAGCCAATTTTGCGCAGTGTACTACTGAAGAGTAGCAGGCGGAATTTTTGTTGGTGATGATGAGTTGATGGTGAGATGATGAAAGACACACACTTGTAAAACAAATGAAAACTAAAAGCAATTCCAAAGTTAAGTGACATAGTTTTAAAAAAAAAATAACAACAAATTTGTAATTCTATAAAAAATCGAAAAGTATTGATATATACACACAAAACATATTTATTTAAGCGTAGTTTTTATTCGACAAAAAATAAAAATAAATAAATAAAGAAGCAAGCAAATCAAGAGTAAACAATTTAATTAAATTGTCAATTAAATTTATTTCTTAATTTAAGTATATAAAAAGCGGGCGCTAATAGATGTTATTTTTTAAAGCATATATGAGGGACGACATAAAATGAGGCAAATTTTATATCGAAATTAAAGAAAAGAAAAAAAAAACCACAACAAATATGAAAAAACATTCGAACTTAATTATACAACGAGAAAAATTAATTAATAATTATATATATTAATTCTGGAGCTACATGAACAGGCACACAATTTTATAACAAGAAATTCATATATAGTATATAAACTATATTGTATATACAAGACAACATGTTTTGTTTTGTATATGCTTATAACGTATGCCGCATGCCATACATAACGTATCTTTGTAATACATAGCAAACAGCATTAAGCATAATCATAATGAGATTATTATTATAATTATTATTATATAATAATGTAGTTTTTAGACCACACAGTGCTATGTGCAATTGTTTATAGGGCCATAGTTGAAAAATCGTGTTTATGCATGGCTTTATTGATGATTATTGAGATAGCGTTTTAAATAGCATTAAATGCCTAAATATAGTAAAAAAAAAAAAAAACCAAGTAAAACAAACAACTTAAATATAAAATGAAAATTCCATTAAACAGTAGTGGTAACAATTATGTGATTTGCAATTTTACATTCAAAATATATTGTATATGATATAATTACGTATATATTGTATTGTATATTGAGGCAAGCGATTAATTATTAATTTAAGATTTATTTATACATTATACAACACAAAAACAAAAAAAAAAACCAAAAAAAAAATATATACATATATCCAAACAAAACTAACAAATAGAATAACCAACATATTTTTACACAATACTTTATTTTATACAATAAAGTCTCCGAAAAAAAAAAAAAACCCCAGCCTTTACCCCCCAAAAAGAAACCCTATAAAGTACCAACTTAAAACAAAAAAATCCACAGCCTAGTAGGCTTAGTGCGCAAGTTATGCGCTCTCTCCCCCCCACTCTCTCTCTCGCGCTATATATATATATCTCAGCATATATGTATATAAAGCTTAAATTAAAGCATCAAAAGACACCAATTAAATTTTGATTATTATACAAAATGATATATTTTATAAATAATTAATAATAATGATGATGATCGAAATATTGAAAATGAAAACCCAACACTGAAAATAACGTAAAGATATTAATTTATATATTCATATATTAGAGATGCAAAAAGACTTGAACAGTTATATATACATACATACATACATATATATAAAGAAAATTTTGCAATATATTGTATACTTCATAAAATATACATACTTATTTATATATACATAGATACATGCGTATTTTAGCATACAAACAAAAATATTTCCATAAACCGATCTATAAATTTTCAAATTTCCAATCATAAAACAAGTCTTCAAAAATAAAATACAAAAAACACAACAAATAGCTAAAGACAGTTAGTTGGATATGCTCGAACCGAGATACATAGTACAGTTACCAGCACATATACTTACATACATATATTATTGTATCCTTGGGTCTAGCCCCTTTCGCCTGGGCATTACTTAGCATTTGTTCTTGTTCTTAACTTACTTTAATTTAGTTAGAAAATATTTTCCAAACAGTTAAATAGTTTCAGCGTTTGTAGGGCTTAAACAAAAGTTACCAAAACAATATATACATACTATATATATATACTACATATACTAACGTATACACAAACATTTACATATACATATATATTCACTTTTAATGGTAAATAACTAGACCACACACAGTTACAAGTAGCGGCATAAGTTAAAGCAATCAAAATCAAGCTTAAATACAGACATAGACAAACATACTTATATACATATTACATATATATCCAGGGTCGCTAAAATACACACATACATACTACATATATAGCCCAGTCTGTTTACTACTTAAATACTTTGATCTAAAACACACAAGCACACACCTAAAAAAAACCAAACCGTATATAACTACGAGTATGAGCAATATTTACATGCCTAACCAATACAACAAAATATATATAAGTAGCGTATATATATAATCTAATACATATACACACTGCGTACATACATACAAGCTTATCCATTCTTGAATTTGAATACAAAAAACAAATCACAGAATCTATTATGAAAACATAATATACAATAAAAAAAAAGCATGAATGGATAAATAAAACACACCCATGAATTAACGCTATAAACTAAAACAACAATTATATAAATTAGATACTATATACAAAAGTACATACATAGTTAAAAAATAAAAAAAAAAATCCAAAAGCTACAACTACACATTAGTGCAGCCATGTAACTATTTTTAGAGCCTCGGTAATAAATATAAAATAACATATTAAATAAACAACAGAAATAATTATGATATTTTATTTGGGCAGGATGGCAAAAAAAATTATGTAAGGGTCATTCGCTGCCATATATATTTTTCCTTTTTAAAGGAATGCGAAAGGGTTTAGTCTTATTGCAATGCTGTGTTTACACTGCGCCATGGAATGACAAAGTTTTGTTCAAACAGATAATGCATTCAAACGTCACAGGAATGAATGATGCTCCCTCAAGGTAAGCACTGTGGACACTGTGACAGTAGCTGCACAAGAATTACAAATATAGATTGCTATAGATCAAAAGAGATACCCTGCACACATTGAATTGCATGCATACAAGGCTTTTACAGGAAATGTTACAGGTAAAAAAGTTTACATTTTGCTACAAAAATGATTATCATAACCACGGGTACGGATTGCGATCGTCCCTCCGTATGAAAACCTAGATCTCTGCGATCATTAAAGCTAGACATCAAGAGATGGCGCATGCATGAATACTTACAATAAAAGATTTGCGTCACAATATATACATTTTACACTCCCTAACCGTACCAATATATCCCTTTATTTCATTGATATGTATATTATCTAGAGCCAACACATTCGATAGGAAGACAGTCGTGGTACTCACAAAATGGAAACGTTCATCTTTTCAAAATAAAATAGACCCCAAATCACCTTTCCAGTCTACTTATTCTCTTGACAAAGCCCACCATTGGGTAGTCAATGCAGCATTTGTTGTTGGAAGTAATTCCTTTTTTTGGGTAAAGTTTTTGGACTTTGCTATATTAACAACATTTTTTACACCCAAAACGTAATTCTTGTTCCCAAAACTTGTTCAGCTTAAAGGCCCATACGCAGCATGCAAAAATTTCGCACGAAATGCCAAAACTTCATATAAAAAATAAATTTCCCTTTTTTGGGATTTTTTTTTTATATGAAGTTTTGACACAGAGACAGAGTTAGTGTAAACATAGCATCAGAGGTTTATAGTAAAATGTATGAAGCGGAAATGCATAGAAAGAGATATTCATGGCATGACAGTATGTGAGCTAACTGTGAAAGCTCGTAGTTTAAGATAAAATTATGGAATTTTCAAAGCAGGTAATAACAAAAATAAATATCAATCTTCATCAATCAAATGAATGAAAGCACACTGGTCTCAAATCAATTTTTTTTGGCCAAAATTCAAAAAGTAAAGATACTAACATGAAACTTGACAAAGACTCTTCTCATATTTGCAATAAGAACATTTATCATATTTATCATGTTTGACCAAGAAGAAGTATCTTTTTGATACATATACAGTACGCCCTTGCAGAACGCAACCCTCGATACACGCAACTCCTCGATGAAAGCAACACCTTAATTCTTTACATAGTTAAAGCAACTTGAAAAAAAAATAGTTAATAGTTAACGCAACTTTCTATGCAAAAGTCACTTTTTTTTCATTTTGGTTTTGGTTTTTTGCTTTTTGCTTTGACTCTTTCTAACAAAATTTAGTTTTGGGATTCCCCACTTAAGCATATGAACGTACAATGCAAACAAATTTGGTGAAATGCGTTAACGCATTTTGTATGTAATTCACTTCGGAATCGGTTGTGTTTTGTGTGCTGCAAAAATGCCAGTTGTTAAAAGTGTTCCTAAGCTTTCAATAGCCCAAAAATGCGAAATTCTTAATAAACTTGATAAAGGCATTTCTATTAAATATATAAGCGATGAATACAATGTGAATAAATCTACAATATCAAGATTAAAGAAGAATAAAAATGACCTCAACACTCTAAAAATCTTTTATTTAAATTAAAATGTTTAGAAAGGGCACTTAATCAGTATTCAGATCATATGAAAATTTAAACTCAGTTTTCGCACCAACCTCAATGTTCGCAACTTAGTCAATTTCTATTAGTTGCGTTCTGCGAGGGCGTACTGTATTGTATTATAACATATAGGAGCGGAAATGGAATGAAAAGTTCGTGGCATGAACGTAAGTAAATTAAATGTCCAAGTTCGTACGCGATCCTGGAATCCTCAAAATAGTTAATAACGAAAATGAATATCAATCGTCATCAATCAAATGACAAAAAGCGCATCAGCTAGAGCTTACATGCTGCATAGCTGACTGGTCCCAAATCTAATTTTTTTGTCCGAAATTCGAAAAGTAAAGATAAGATACTAAAACTTGGCACCGATCCTACTCATATTTGCAATAAGAACATTTATCAAGTTCGAAAAGATCTTATCACCATATCATCAGCAGCTATAAGTAGTTTCTTTCATACATTTTAAGATTTTGTATTCTACACAATTTCGGTATGTTTCATTAAAATTGGATTGCTAATATATAATTAGAGTCCTTGAGAATATCGCATCAATAAAAAGGGTGAAACGCGTAGAAAACAAGTTTTTGGGTCAATTTTTTCGTCGTGCTCCTTACATTGTTGTCTTTAGGGTTATTCAAAAAAATTTTCGAAATTAAGTTCCTTTTTTAAAAACAGTATAAAAATATTACAAAACAACAAGTTGCAATTAATCGTCAATATGATAGCTGGATAATTTTTTCACACTAAGCATCATTATAAAAACAAAAAGGATGCTTGTTCTGTGCTATAGTAAGTATTAATGAAATTTTTAAGATAAGATTACATTAACAGATACAGCAGCAGCAGTGCTAAGGGGGTACGTTATGTCATCTAAAGACTCCTAGAACCTTCATTAAAACCCATAAAAAATTGTATTTAAAGTGAGTGCTCCTTTGACTGCGCTTTAATTCGTTCAGCTGAAGCTTTAGCAAACAATTGAGCTTAGTCAACAGCCTTAATCCGGCAGCTACTCCTCCTGCTGCTGCTGCTGCTACTGCCTCCCTGCAGTAGTCAAGATTTTACAGACATAATCGAAATACGTGTAGTACTATATTGTAGTACTCTGGAGTGTGCTTAAATAAAATCGCTTGATTCGACATAAACATACACATATTTACTGTTGAATATTTGCTCAACAATTTGATTCGACGAAATCTGGCGCCCTTATATGCCAAAATGAAATTGTATCAAGGACGCACATAACGGAACAATCGAAGTGGGTAAACAAGAGCGCTCATTCTCTTCCCCCTTCACAAGGAGAACGCCCAAAAACGAGGCACATTTGCAGCACCCACTGGTGCGGTGCACATTGTGCATAAGGTCGTGTGTTGGCTGCTTGGTTGGCGGCATTCATCCTACAGATGTCAGCAATTTCTTTACTCTACATTTTTATTTGAATACTGAGTGAATACTTGAATACTCGAAACTGAAAGTGGGTAAACAATTCTGCCCCAAATGGCTGCTCTAACGACCCAATTAATATGAAACAAAACAAAAAAAAAAAAAAATGTTTGAATTCGAATCACCGGCAATTGTTTATGGGCATACAGACACATGGTTTGGGGCTGGGGGGTACTGAGCTGGAGCAACCAGTGCTGGATTAAAATATGTGGGTTTCTGTATGCTTCAATGAAGTCTAATAGTTACGTGGTTTTGGCCGCGTCGGCCCTTGCCTAAATCCGGCCCTGGCGTACCAACTGCTGCCAATTGTTGCGAGCGTAAAGTTGCCCCAAAGCTTTTTATGCCCCAACACCAGTAGCAACAGCACCACCCAGCTCCATATGCTTTATAGCAAAACAAAAAGTTTGCCGACAGCTTCATTACAGCCATCATCGTGGTAATCGACGTCATCGTCATCTCATCATTTTTGCCCCATTCTCTCCCCATGAGTAATTTGCTAAGCAAAAGTTTATTATTGCTGGAGCAGAGCAGAGCGTAGCTTTGGGTATAAGGTTCAAGCGTAGCTGTGGCTTGATTCATAGTCTTAAACGAGCCACTCAACATTGAGCATTCAAAATAAAAACAAAGCGCGTCTCAAAAAAAAAAACGTACAAAAAATGGCCATAAAAACAAAGTTTTTACTAACAGCTGCTTTCTTGGCTTTAATACTATTTCAATTTTGCATCTTAGTAACTGGTAAGTACAAATTGTAAGTATTTACCTAGAAAGTGATTAGCTACAATTGTTCTAACAAACAATCCGAGCTTATTTATTGTATTTTAATTCGTTGTTGTTTGGCCACAAAACAGGTTTTAATCAGCATCATATGCCAGGGGCGTAGCTTGTGTGTCTTTTTTTTTTTGTGGCCTGGGGTTTGGCGCATTTTCAGCTCGTTAGTCATAATTAAGCAGCTTGGTCGTCATGATTCAAGGCTTCCGGGTGTATGTCATAGCTGGGCTAGAGATTAGCAAATCGTTGGGTCTGGGTACCACAAATGAAGCGCTGTAATTAAATTAACCATTTATCTTAAAGTAGCTGCACCCTATCAGGAGCTGCCACCGCGTAAAGGCCATGTGCCTGTTTATATACGTCATGGAGACGAGGCTTTAGAGGAAATACATAATGGTCTAGCAGAGGCTTTTAAGGAATTCAGATCACAGCAACTGCAGTCCGAGGTAAGTTTTGTTGGGTTTGGTTATAATAAACATACTAAAGCTGCGTATTTTGTAGAGCCTGGTAAGCGAGCCCACGTCGACGGAGCTGCCCAAAGTTACCACCGAATCGGATATTGCCAGCTTTGATGTCATCAAGAGCGCTTGAGTTCAAGTCAATATTAAATTTAAATTTATACATATATATATATTTATATACTCTTTAAATTTATGCCAAAATGAAAGTTGTGAAACGCTGCTAAGCTCGTTAACTCTGCTCCGTTTCGAGATTCAGTCATTCTGTGCAGTAAATTTCACACATTCTGTGACGGGACTCAAATCGCCTTGGAGCTTTGTGTGTGATTTACTTGTTGGGCCCATTAGCGCACCGCCCAAAGCCGAGTGCCACAAACGTTTGTAATTAATATAATGGCTGTGGTTCGTCCAGGGCGGTTGGGAGTTGCCAGTTCAGTTAGATTCGCTTGTTTTTGTTGCTTGCAAATTCCAAAATGGCCTACACACGTTGCGGCCTCGCCGGCATTTGGCATTTTCCGTTTTTGGGGCACACAAATTGTTGTTTCATTGTCTTCTGCTGTCTAACGAGCAATAAAACTAAATATATATACATAAAGTTAATTATAAAAGGGCCAAAGGATGAAATGACGGTCTTGACTATATACGAAAATATCGAGCTATCAAACAGTAGATAGATGCAAGTGACGGATTAAGCTGGGCCAAAACACCAAATAACCAAAAAAAGAACGGCAGCATCCAGCTAACGCAATGCAATCAAGTTGGCATTAACAAAAAAAAAAACACAAAATAGCAAAATTAAAAAAAAAAAAAAAACCAATGATATATAGCGGAAATAACTTTTGAGATACCGCAGCTTATATACTCTTGCAGCTCTGTCTTTCAGTAAAATGGTAAGGTCCTTGCATATACCTGTGGGACGCTGCCTTAATTGACTTACCGATCGTTACATTTTTGGGATCTAATAATAAATCAAGAGAATACACATTCATCATCAAATACCCATAAAACGTAAGTAGTTGCTTAGACCTATGTGTTGTAAATAGTTCCTTAGCGTGGGAGATATTTTAGGTTTGTGCACCAAAAATTAGCCGAAATCGAAAAAAACCACGTCAAAGTCGGTCGAAAATCGACCGGTCGATCTTTTGCTTCGATCGCCGTGGTTTGGTTCACCTTAAATACGTTCAATAAGGAGTAATTCGTCGTAGTCGGCTGGATTTTTTGGTATGGATAATGCACCGTCACATTCCAACTTAATTGTAACTACATACAAAACTCAATAAACTCTAGCGCTTTTTCGATGTTGTCAACTTTTTGAAAAGGTACCCCATTCCTTTAAATTAGGTTAGGTTAGGTTAGGGCGGCAGTCGGGACCTAACGTCCCAACTCACTTAGGCCAGAGAATTGGCCCGTTGTGATACCGCTGGGTGGGCCACCCTGCTGGAGATCCCCTATATGTTTTCAAAATCACGCCCGTCCGGCGGCTTTAATAAACCTCGAGAGGCTTCTTAGACTCTTTTCCGAGAGCTGGGATAGGTCATTAAAGACCTATGATTTTAGGAATCGGAGCCTTGTCTTACACAGCCCAGGGCAGTGACAGAATAAGTGCTCCACCGTCTCCAGCTCTTCATCTCCACAACTTCTACAGAAATCATTGTGAGGTGCGTTGAGCCTTGATGCATGGATACCCACCAGCCAGTGTCCGGTAATTGCCCGGATTACTGTCGAGCACTGAGCTCTATTTAAATCGCAAAGTTGCTTTGTTCTCTTTTTGCAGTATACCGGCCATGTCTGCCGTGAGATTCTACACGTGTTCGATATCCGATTCCAAGCTTGATTATCAGCTAGAGCAAAGTGGTTCTTAATACTCAATTTACAGCTGGCCATAGGTAAACCCAGACGCTCCTTGTCCTGAAGGAGGATGCTGGTAGTTCCTCTTCTTGCCGGTTCATCCGCAATGCAATTGCCCTCAATATCCCTGTGTCCCAGGACCCAGATGAGGTGGATCGAAGACTGTTCTGCCATCTCCTCCAGAGATGAGCGACAGTTGTTCACTGACTTCATGCATGATGTCATGGAGGCGAGAGACTTGATAGCCGCCTGGCTATCTGAGTAAATACAGATATTGTTGCTACCAATTGGTAGGTTTTTAATTATCGAGACGGCTTCCTGAGTGATCTGGGAGCCTAAAAGATATTCTTACATTGTGTTCCTCAATGTAGACGCCTCCGCCAACGCGGTCGTCTAACTTGGAACCGTCCGTGAAGATTTTTGTTGAGCCACTTGGGCCCGGTATGCCAACATTCCATTCTTCCCTGGTTGGAAAATGGGTCTCGAATGCTGTTGAAAATTGTTCCTGTGGCGAGCAGTAGTCCGTACCATCAGGAATTAGAGGATTACTATTAAGAATCCGAGAGTGACCGAAGTCTAGGCCATTCCATTTTCTTGCCTCTCTCATACTTAGAGCTGATAGAATGGCTATTTGCTTTCCCACTTTATCCAGGGGCAGTAGGTTCAGGATGGCATCTAATGCTTCATTTGGGGTGGAGCATAGTGCCCCGCTAATAGTTAATTCTGCAGTCCGCTGAACCTTACTCAGCTTTTTTAGGACGGTTTTCTTGTCCATTGAAGGCCACCAGATTAAAACTCCGTAGAGGAGAATCGGTCTCACGATTTCCTTTAAATTAATTTGCATATATTTTTTTTAACCCTTTGGTGACACTTGTGTCTAAATTGCCACGTTATTATCTATAGACAATTCTTTTCAAAGCCGAATAGGTTTGGAAAAAAATATTTCCATATTTTGAAATTTTTTTCTAATGGTAATGTTGTATAAAGACGAATTTCTTTATAACGAACTGGTAAGCCAAGAATTTTTCCATATAAGGAACTTTATCAAGTAAACAATATAAGAATGAAATACGATATAAAAAAATGCTTTTATAAGGTATTTTTCTATAGATAATTTATAAACCTAGGATGCTCTCTGCAAGAGCATAAAAATCAACAAAGAATACAATAGTAAAACGAAATTTTTATGGGGCTGCGTTTAAGAACTGTTCTGGAATTTAAATTTCTTCACGTTTATTGCACACTTGATGTGGCTTACAAACACACAGATACACACACACACACTGACGATGATACTGGGAGAGATTCCATGGTCTCGTGTATTTCTTGTATCATTGTGTGCGTTCGAGCGCATTCAACCTCAAAATGAATAATTGCATATGCTTCAATGATTTGCGACTTTACTCGAATGCGCTACAAGTTCCTTCGGACCTTGTATGTAGTCCATATATAGCATAGCAGCAGTTCGACGGTTGCTCGCTTTTAAAGTGGCCATGTAACCAAACGAGGAGCAGTGGGTGGTTAGCCAGGTTAAAGGCCAATACAATTGCAGCCTTCCGCAAAAAAAAAGAAGGAAATTTCAAATTGTAAGCTAATTTGAAAATTGCTCACTTAATTGCGCTATTCGAACCATTGAGCAAACCAAATCCTTAAACAATAATTGACTTAACGGTTATGAGCTGCTCCAGCCAATATGACGATTATCGCTTTTTGTTCCAATCCCAAACGAATATTAAGGATTATTTGCAATAAAACGCTGCACATTGCAGCAGCATCCAAGCAGTTAAAGGCAATTAACAGCAGTTACCTACGAACTACGATTACAATTACCTTTTAGCCAAGTTGAAACCAATCGCAATACCAAATGCTTATAGCGTGTATGTGAGAGAAACTTTATTTTGTATAATGTGCACACTTTTGCGTAAGTTTTACACTATTTGCCACCCAAAAGATTGCCAAGTATGCCACCGCCACCACCGCCGCCACCAGCGCTGCCGCCGCTGCCACCAGATGTTACGCCAGGTATGGAAATGAGATTTCCCAGCAGAGGATTACCATTCAGGTTCAACAAGCAACTATCCAATGCATAATAAAATCACTTAAATTGCGTGCGAAAAGTTTGTGAATATTCTTAAGAACTCCATTCTGACAATAGAGTTATATAATAAGTTTTGGTAAATTATGCAAGTATATAAGTTGGGTAGTATTTTAAGAGTAGGCCTAAATCGCGAATCAGAAGCTACAAATTACTCAACTTAAATGAGTTATTCCTCCTCCTTCGTAGTATGTTTGTTATGCCAACCATAACACCATGTAAAGCTAAATTTTTTTTATTCTTAAATTAATCATTCTAATCTTTATATACGATTATACGAAATAAGATTCTCATGAATCTAAGCTTTAAAGTGCCCTAAACGATCAGTATATATTTGATATACCTATTTCCTGAGTTTCTCTCTTACTTACGTAACAATAAGTAATATTACTGAAAGCACTTACCGTAGATCCAATCGTATGATATACTGACAAGCCCACTCTCTGAGACACTATGTATGATAGGGAGATAAAGAGAGGTAAAAAATTATTATTTACTTAGAAACAAATATGTTCACTTAAGGTTTTGAAAACTAGCCATTTAAAAAAAAAACAAATTTTTAATAAACTCGATGCTCCAAAAAAAATTGTGTAGTTCTTCTAAGATTATATTATAGATTCTATCATTGTGCACACATGTGAAATATGAACCTATAGATTAAAGATGGCGTACGTTTAAGTCGGACGCGAACGACTTTCGCATACTCTGTATCACCACATTGCGCTCAATTTCGATATATTGCTTAAGGACTCGAAAAAATTTCTCACATTTAGTTATGATATTTTTAAAAACAAATAAAATACAGTCGAATTTCGCACCAAACACGTTGGGAACTTATAATCAACCGATTTTGATAAAATGTGGTACAGGGCTGGGGAGCTCTAAAAAACTACTAAACACCAAATTTGATTACGATATCTTGATAAAAACAAAGGAAAAACGATGAATTTCGCACCAAATACGATTTTTTGACTGATCGGTCCTATGAGGGCTTTATGATTTAGTTCACCGATTTTGCTCAAATTCGGTACAGTGCCAAATTTGGTTTCGATATCTTAAACTAAGTTATTCATCTACAACTTTTGGTTGTTTTTTTTAGGTCCTCTGAAACGCCCCTATGGGAGCTATAAAATATAGCCCCGATATCAAAAATATAAAATAAACTTGTCTCCCCTGACATAATAACGCATCTACTACAACTAATCTAAATACAGACAGACAGACAGACGGACATGGATATATCGACTTCTCTAGTGACCCTGATCATACTTTAGGTAACTTTGGGGATCTACGACGTCTCCTTCTGTATGTTACATACATTTTCGGTTTGTACAAACATAATATACCCTTTGTACCATACTGTACCTTATGGTATAAAAAAGTACTTTCTAAAACAAGTTACAGCATCCAAATGATCTAGGGGCCATACCCAAATTACGTGACCCTTTTAGGGGGGAGGGGGTCTTGAAAATACCACGCTTGGTCACTCGAACGGGGGGGGAAGGGGTCTAGGTTTTTGTCACGTAGTGCAATGATCTTTTTTTTTTAAAAGGGGTTTTTTTTTTGGGGGTCAAAAAATAGTAAAAATCGGGTCACGTAATTTGGGTATGGCCCTTCTAAATAGTTCAATATAAGTTCAATAACTTTATGTTGAAATAAATAATAATAAAAAAAACATCGTTCCAAGCTAGATTACTTCAATCAATTCTAACTAACTATAGTATCAATCGTTAGTCTCTTTACTTACTCTCAAAGATTCAGCACTCGGTTTGGGACACGTGCCAGGTTGGCCAGCTGGAGTGCTTGGCGTGGGTGCAGGTGTCGGAACCGGAGCTGGTGCTGGCTTAGTAGGCGTTGATGCATTCGGAGGTGTCTACCGATAGCCAGGCATAGTTAGTTTGGCACTCGCATGTTTATTTAAAATATACTTACGTTATGAGCAAGTACCTTAAGAATAAACAAAACAAAATTAAAATTGTTAAATAACATAAAGCAAAAATATAAAACTTACAAGGGACAGGCCAAAAATTAAAAAACTCAAAAGATATAGTGTCCGCATGTTTAAAGTCGCAATCTCTGAAGTTCTAAAAAACTGTGCTGATTTAAGCTTCTTTTAATACATATGCACCGCCTTATATAGCCGATTGCGACCTCAATTTTCTTTTCGAGCGCACAGCTGTGCATTATAAAGGTCTCGCAATTGTTGTTAACATCATTCCTTATAGTTATAATCAGTAAATGGGTTACAAAAAAAAAACAATAGTAAAATTAATTAAATAATTAAACGTACTTGTTGTCGAGACATGAGTTCCTCGCAAGTTTTACATAATAGCAACTTTTACTGTTTAATAGATGTAGTTTATTTAAGAATCATAAATACAATATGGATTCCATATGCAAAAGATTTGCACTCAATTTTAGGTAGGTTCATTTCATTTTGAATTCTTGGCAACTATATAAAGAACTAATTGTCAATCATCTAATATGTATGTGTAAGTATATATGTATGTAAGTAATATGTATTTCGGTCTACAGTTTGCATACAAGTTCAATCAATCAAATTCGCTTGCAAACAAAAAACTGAATAGTAGTACAATCTAGTGATGCTATTACTTTTGAACTAGGGCTGCAAACCAATTTAGACTAGTTTCGGTGTGCGATAAGCTGCTATTACCAAAAAAATTTTGGATGCACCAGTCCGAAACAGTTACTTAGCCCTAACTCGAACTGACTTTTTTTTTGACTAGTATAAGTTAAAGTTATGGTACTTGCAAAGAGACAAAAAATGTAATTCAAAGAACAATCTTAAAGTTGCAGTAATATTTCAGGCTGCCTAATGCAGCTACAGTTGCTATAGTTGCTACTTGTCTTTCAGGTGCATTGCATCTTCTTGCAGTTGCACAGCCACTTGATGATACGTGCATTGCGTTCGACAATCGAAGGTGGCTCCGATGGTCGGTACGGCTGCGTGGTCTGCGGCTGAGTTTCAGTGCTGTCCGGCAAACGCATAGAGTCCACTGTGCTCACATCCGAGAAGAACACAGTGCTAGAATCGTCCGAATCGTTTTCACTGCTGCGATGACGCCTGGACCTGGGCTGGCTATAGATCTCATGGAAGGCCTCATCATTTAGACCCAAGCGATCAAAGAACTTTTCCAATTCAGAGAGACTAGCATTGAAAGCCTCGCGTTCCAAATCTAAGCTAGCATGCTCGCTGTGAGTGCTGAGCGTGCTGTAGCCATCCGTTGAGAAACCTTTGGGGAAGAACACGTTTTCGTGTTCCATGGAGGCGCGCTTACTGTAGCCAGTCGACGTACCAGCAGAGCCACCAGCCAAACAATCGCTATTGTTTATAGGCGAGGTGCGCGGCTGCGCTGGCAGCCTATTACGATTCTTAAAGCGTATGCAACGCTGACGCTTAAATTGTATAGGCGGCGGACTTATGTCATCCATAGACGGTGCCGAGCCGGGGCTCTGCACCAGCGAGCTTTGCGAATGATTAATGCTCGTGTAGCCCTGCGAGCTGGTGTGCAGCTGCTGGCTAGAACTGCTCGAGTAGCGCGGCGTTTGCGTTTTGAGGCGCGGCGAGGGCGGCGTTGGCGTGTAGTCATCCTGAAAAGCCTCCGGCACCTCAGGTGTTGGTGTAAAATTGAGCAAATAGTCTGATGCAGCGGTATTATCATAGACAGCCATGGGCCCAGTGTCCGGCTTGCAGCGACAGTCAATGCAGTCCGCGTTACGACCATGCAGCGGCGGATAGTCCGCTGGCGTCACATAACCACAGTAAGAGTTGGCGCTATGCTGCGTTGAAGAGCCGCTGTCACGACGAGCAGCCGGCAGCAGTTGGCAACAGTTCTTTATGGTGCCGGGATTAATATCACGCTCGGCCACCTCACGCTGGCGCTTATAACAAGGCTCACTGCGATGTGTGTAATGACCCGAACTGCCGCCAGAGTCCCGATTGATGGAAGACTCACCGGCGGACTTAATGGAACGATTGCCACGACTGCAGCAGCTTAAGATCTCGCTGTGTGGTGAGTGGCGACTAATTTGTGTGTGCAAATCCGGCAGCGACTTGTGACTATTGATATTGAAATCGCCGGCAGTGTAGGGCGCACGCTCGGCTGCGTCGGCCACTTCGTGCGAATGCGAGTAGGAGCGCTGGTAGTTGTATCTGCAGAGAGTACAATGACAAACATAAGTTATTGCCTAAAATAATTTCGTCTAACTTAAAGCTTTACCTATAGCGGTCATTGTGCGTTTGACCCGACTTGGCTGCATATTCCGCCGGCGGACTAATTGGTCTATAGTTTTCAGTAAGCACCAGCGGCTCCTCGCCGCCGCTGTTGGGTTCGCTGGGATAGTTGTAGGAGTTATTTGCAAACGCATGAGCTGATGGCATGTATAAAGGCGGCGGAATTCTTATGGGCGAACCATCATCGTTTTCGTATTCAGTGGGCACTAGCTCAGCACCACTCTCATTTATGTCGCTGCGCATCAAAGAAACATTGTTGCTTTTGTTGACCTCCGTACCCAAAAGCATGCGCAGTTTGTGCTGTAGCAGATTATTATTGACCGCAGCTGTAGTGCCATGACGTGTCGCATGGCCATGCTGTGGCTGGCCATGATGCCCACGGTGACCGTGATGGTGGCCATGATGGTGGTGTAGATACTGCTGTGGCTGCGGGGCTGCACTTCTTGCTGCGCTGTAGTAGCGCCTGTCCTCAATGTCATCGTAGACTGTAGCATTGTAGTGCGACTCTTCGGGACGTCTGCCGCGCTTACTGCTACTGCCACTCGTTGCGCCAGCAGCACTACGATAACCGCTAGCCTGTTGCAGGCGCTCCAGCACAGCATCCGACTTAATAAAGAAAGACTTTGACTCGGCTAAAAGCTCCACGGCAGACTTGCGTTTACTATAGTGACGTGCGCTGCTGGTATGATACAGCATAGCTGAGCTTGGATGCTGTTGATGACCCCAATAGTTGCGGCATGCAGCAGCTGTCTCCGGCAGCGCCGAGGCTGACAGCGGGCGCTGCTGCGGCACGGCTGATAGCGCGCCTGCCGAAGACATATAAATGGGTGTGCTGTATTGGTTATCTCCAAAGATTTGCTGACTCGTTGCATATAATGTCTGGCTGGCAGCGCGCGAATACTTGGGCATGGTGGTATACATGGCAGGTGTAGAGCCATGATGTGCGCCACCTACCGAGCCGTTGTTGCTGCCCACCAGACAGTCGCTCTTGAAGCTGGAACGCTGACGCGGACTGCTGCAGCCATGCACCAAAGCGGCCATGTTAGTGCTACCAAAGGACTACTGGCGAAAACGCAGTGTATGTTCCAAAATAGCCTTGAGTTTTCACGCCTCCAAGGCGTCGTCACCTGCTGCTAAATTTTTCCGACGAATTGCCTGGGACATGCGCAGTGTTAGGCGTGCTGCGTATACTGAAATTACAATGGAATATTTTTCAGGTGTCTTGCATTAGTTAAGTCCATTGTTAATAATGCGTTTTGCACACATTCCATTGGCAAAAATATGCAATTTAAACCAAGTTTGGCACTGCAAAACATTTACAAAAACATTTTATCAGAAAGTTTAAAAACTTTTAAGTGTCCATAAAGGCAACCATATATAACGTATATAGATAATTTCCAATTGCAGCACTGAATCTTAAAACGAACTAATTTTATTTATAACAATTTAACCTTAGTTTTGGTTTTGTGAGCCAAAAATTTAAATATTTTTACTTAGAAACCAGTTAAACTTACCAGCAGTCAAAAAGTCCTATTACGTTTTCAGATTTAATGTGATGGTATGCGACAATTGCAAGGACTACGTTGTGCCACTTTGAATAACATATGTTCCTGTTTCTGTTCCTCATGTTCCTCAATGCTGCAGTTCTGCTCATGCGCAGGGCCCAGCGACAAGTCGGTAGTATACTCATTATATACCAAAGCTTTGTCTAAAGTTCAAACAAAATCAAAAAATTTAAATATTTGAATTAAAGAGTTGCTTAACAAATACATACTAACAATATTAAGATGGGCTGTGCATTCAACTATGCGAGTATCTGACTCTACAATCCTTAGCAGAAACCCATTACAATTGTTTTTCTCAGTGCTAAAGGGTCTAGAAAAGTCGCACATAGCCCTAACTTTGTTTAAAGAACTACTCTCTAAGCTTTCTTGGTTGCTTCCACACAATGTACTCTGGTACGAGAAGCGATTTTTTGGACTCACAAACAAGTGTAGCTAAATTTTGCAATATAATTTGTAAAAATAAAAAAGTCTGCACTAAAACTGTAGAATTTTCTATGTAGTAATCAGGTTCGAAGAATTATGGATTATTTGATATCATTGCCATTGCGCGAACGACTCCTCACACAGGAAAGACTTGTAACAGTTTATAACCTGTTTAGTAGGGCCTTTATGAAATAATGTTTTTTCGAAATTTTTCGAACTCAGGCGAAGCTATATGTTGTTAAAAATGCTAATCGTCTGAAGTGAACTGTCAGAAACTACCAGTTCCTTCGTGGTTTCTTCTCAATTTTAGCAATAAAAAAACCACTCAGGGACATAAATTTCTTTATGAGGATTCAGAGTCACGATAACATCGGAATTTGCTTAAGAAAAATAGAATTAAACTTCCTAAATTAAAATCAATAAAGGATTTGAGAACTAAAAGTTTAATTATAAGAGAAATATTACATTTTTGTGTTATCGCTTATGTAGTAAAGAAAAAAAAGTTAAGGCATAGCTTATACCAAGTTTGAAGATATTTTCTTAATTTTAAAATTCATGTGATAATAAGTCATTTTACGGACCACTGTGCAATGTTTAAAGAGCGCTGAGCTCGTGGTGCATACAGTGAGCGAGCTTTTTGGCGCCCAATTGACTGTATAAAAGTCAGAGAGAAAGCTCAAGCAGTCGCAATCAGCGCGCAACAGTTGAAGAAGCTACAGTAATAGTAATAAAAATTCCTTACAATGTCGGCTTCAGGGGTTCCATACGTAAAGCACAATAATGGCAGCCAAATTCAAGCAATTGGCTTGGGCACCTACACGGTAAGCTAACGAAGCTAATATGTTGTTTAGAACAGATTTGCTGCGTCTTATCAGCGACTGCTAACAACTGTAGAGTATAAACTCTATATTATATACATACATACTATGTATTAATTTGCCATTTAAACTTAATTTCCAGTCTCTAGGTGGAGAATGCGAACGCGCTACTTTGCATGCAATTGATGTGGGCTATCGTCATATCGATACCGCCTACTTTTATGAAAATGAAGAGGAAGTGGGCAGAGCAGTACGCCAGAAAATAGCGGATGGTGTCATTAAACGTGAGGATATTTTCATAACCAGCAAGGTAGATAGATTAGACAAACTTATAGCTCATAATCTTAACACAAACAATTATCTTGAACAGTTGTGGTGTCACTTTCATGAGCCGGAACGTGTTGAATACGCTTGCCGCAAAACATTGGAAAACTTTGGACTCGACTACGTGGATCTCTATCTGATGCACTGGCCCTATTCGTACAAACATCGCGGAGACGATGTTATGATGCCTACAGACGCTAAGGGAGAAGTCGAATTAAGGTAATCTTTCAAACTGCAACAGCAAACGGTTATAGCATGCCAAATTTCATATGCATCGGCACTCCTAGTTAAAAAATGACTTAAAAAGCTGTTACTAAAATTTCAGCGATGTTGATTATCTGGAAACCTGGCGTGCCATGGAAAAGCTGATCGCGCTGGGCTTGACCAAAAATATAGGCGTATCTAATTTCAATTCCGAGCAGCTGCAGCGTCTGCTAGCCAATTGCACAATCAAACCTATACATAATCAGGTGAATATTAAGCGGTTATGTATTAATGCTTAACTTATATACTCCCGCAACAGATTGAGTGTCATCCGGCTCTAAACCAGAAGAAACTGATTGCACTGTGCAAGCAACATGACATTGTGGTTACTGCTTATTGTCCCTTGGGTCGTCCAGATCCAGCCAAGAAACAGCCTAACTTTATATTCGATGCCAAAATGCAAGCCATTGCAGATAAGCACAAGAAGTCCACGGCTCAAGTGGTGCTACGTTATTTGGTAGTTTACAAAAGCTTCTCTAATTCTGTATGTGCACTTTATACAATATTACTTTCTAGATTGAAATCGGCACAGTGCCCTTACCCAAGTCATCCAATCCCAAGCGCATTGAAGAAAATCTTAATATATTTGATTTTAGTTTGGATGCCGCGGACCACGCTGTTTTGGAGACATACAACACCGGAGAACGTTTGATTAAAATGGAGCACGCCATTAAGAGTAAACATTATCCTTTCCGTATTGAATACTAGGCTTCGATAAAACGTCAATCTGAAAAGTTGAAACGAAGACATGAATTTATTAAAGCTATATTTGTTATAATATCAATAAATAATTTAAACATTGAACATTTGGAAGGAGTGGTTTTGGATTTTCAAGCAGCTGAAGTAGAAGAAGGATTTTCCTATATTGAAGTTTGTTTTAAATCATTGATGATCAACAACGTCGTAAAAGTCGTTAAAAGTGATGGAGCACTTCGAAGCAAAACAGTATGTGAGACCTCTGTACCATAAGAGCATCATGTATTCGGTCTATTCCGATTGGTATGCAGCCAACAGTTTGCCAGAAGTCCGATCAATTAAGGGAAATTAAACACAAATGACGAAATAATCTATATCACGATAATGCTAGGGCTTAGCTTATTTACGTAGTGTAAATGAGTGAAAATGATTCAAGCAATAGTTTAAAGTGCTTCGGAAGAATCGTTTTTAATTAGTCTCTATCCTTAATATGAATAAGATACCCCTCTCATAGACCGAGGCATTCCTGACATATTTGGGGAATAATGTTAGAAAACAGCGAAAAGCATCCAATTTGCGTACACTGCATTGTTGTTTACAAACAATGTTATTAATCAACTAATTAATCTATTTACTTACATATGCACTAAATAGATAAGGATATAATAAGCATACAATAAGCCAGTTGCAGTAGCCGCGTATTTACATGATTTTAAGTAGTTGTCCAATTGAGCATGACAAATAGTTTAGTTTGAGTGCTTTCGGCTGTGGCATTATGCTACAATAAAGCTGTAATTGTTTTGTTGAGCTATCATAATTTCTAATCATTAGAAAATTTATTTTTATTTCATTGCGCAAAATTAAAATTGCGCGGCAACATATTGAGCACATGGGAACTAGGGTGACCATACGTTTCAAACATTGTAGACACAAGCAGCTGTTTGCGCAGCGCAGCCAACTTCACGTCGCGTCGGCTTCAAATCAAAACATTCAAAGGGCGCAGAATTTTGTACTTGGCCCCAAAAGAATGTTACTTGTTGTTGGAGACACAATTTACGTGTGAAGCTGCAACCCCCAAATATGCAACCATACCAACCTACTGCATTGCAGTTGTGGCCATTACATGCGGCATAAGTGCGCTGAGGACACGTGAGTAAAAACAAATTTACAAATGCCAAATATTTGCGCACAAATATTTACAATTGACATTCTTTGTTGCAGCTCTTATTAAAACGAATTTTTAAAATCAATATAAACAGCAAAAACTTGTCTGCCGAACTATTATACAATATGCGCATAACTTGCCATAAACAACAAGAACAACAAAAACTAATACACAAGTCCAGACATTCTTAAGCACTAAGCTACTTCCGTCCAAACTACTGCACACAGATATTCTGCTTCAGGCGCATCAATCGTTTGCAATCGATGCCACACTGCCACATCATGGTCTATATGCGAATTGTATTAACCACACTGGTCACTATAACGTGTCTGCTGGGCGACAATTTTGTAGAGCTGACGCAACATCCGCTACTTAAGGCGCTTGCTGATAATGCCACCCATGCTGCAATTGGTGCTTTAACCGGCATTGCCTTTGCCATGCAGTTCTATGAGCGCACGACCCAAGTTTTTGGCTGGCTATTGATTTTCAGCTGCTTTGTTGTGTCCTCGTTTATTGATTTAGATCATTTTGTGGAAGCGCGCTCGCTGTACCTGGAGGTAAGCTATCTTAACATTAAAACGCGCCACGCTATTCTAACTCTTTACTATTCCAGGACGCCACCAATTTATCGCGTCGTCCATTTCTACATTGCTCCAGCATTATATTGGTCATGTTGCTGTTCTATATGTGCACCGCATGCCTCAACTACTTTCGCACCAGCCTCATGCTGGGCGTATTGCTTTGTGCCTTCATCACACACCATACACGCGATGCAGTGCGTCGCGGCTTTTGGCTGTGCCCCTTTGGACACACAGAACGCTTGCCTCAATTGGCCTACATATTGACCACCACAATGACGCCACATCTGCTGGCCTACTTGCATAGCATTTGTCGAAGTCCATTGGTCTTAAACTTTTTGGGCCAATATGTCAAGCTAAGCGAGAGTAACTATCGTAGTGGCAGTGGTGGCTATCGCTACTTGCAGGTTTAAGCTGCAGTTAGCTCTGCAATTGTGATAGACTTTTGGTAACTAATGGAACTTTTACAAAAACACATCAAAGGAAAACAATGCTTCTAGGCTTCAAGCGCATTCAAATAGCTTTAATGTTTTTCCAAGTGCAATTTATTTTCACATATTACAGGACAGACACAAGTTTATTAGATTATGTATAGGTATTATACATATATTTAAATGTCATTGTACATTAGTGATTTAGCATAGTTTATTTTTTTCTAGTTGTAAAGAAAAACCACATAATATCCGAATTTGTGATAGTAATCATACTAACTAGTTTAATACGTAGCGCACAATACAGAAAAGTCTTTTCTATTTTCAACTTTTAACTTTATTAGAGTCGTAAACTCGCCAAAAGCAATAATACTTAGAAATTATTAAGCAATTTTAAAAAAATATTGTTATTGACATATTATAGAATAAATGCTACTAAAAAACTTTCGTCAGCTACTGTGCACTGTTCTAGTCACGGTCAAAAAACTAATCTCTATTGATTTCTTGCTTTTCACAATTTTTGATTCTTGAACTTATTCGCTGTGTGGCAATTAGTTAGTTGCAATTCGGCTCTCTTATAAATAACAACAAATGGCGTGAAATTTTGTTAACGAAATCAAAAACCAGAATTTTAGGGATTAAATATAAAACGATATTCTCTTAATATATCATTACTAAGCAACTTGGTGCAACGAACCCTTTTGGAGTTATTTGCAAACAAAGTCAAATATGGGTGCAATAGAAAATCATTATCGACTTAGGGGTGGTGATACCAAATGAATTGGTAAATTTTATATTTTAATCGAATGTATTTTTTTTCTCAAACATACAGTCTGGGTTTCTTAAACGCGTCCATTTTCAACAAGAGTAAAAAAATATGAAATCTGTTATTGTTGTACTTTACTCCACTATACAAAACAAGAACTTGAAAGAGGACCCATAGCTGATCTGTGCCACATGAAAAATTAAGCAAACAATTTACGAAAAATAAATGCTTTACTCACATATTTTAATTTAAACATAATCGATTCTGAAAATTGTTGTCCCAACAAAGTCTGAGAAACATTTTCCATTGAAAAAACTCCTTTAATACGATATTTACAACCTTTTCCTACGCGATTCAATAAAATAGACACAACAGATTTGCATTTGAGGCAAGACAAACAAAATCAAGTGAGGTTGTGGTACCAAATACAATTTCCCGCAAAAGATTAGCTACCACAATGCACTCAGCACGCTGTACACGCCCACATAAACACTGATGGTCAAAAGTTTTCGAATTTTAAAGCAAACGATACGTTATTCGGGAACAAACGCAATAATAATAACAAATTGTTTTCATGAGAAAGAACTAAGGGGCTGCACCCAGACTACGTAACCCAATTTTTGCACTTTTTTAAAGGTCTACATTTCGCTAGAGAATATTGACTACATAACAAAAACGCTTTTCTGTGAGTATTTTTGGCTATATTAAGATAATTCTAAGGTCAAATATTTTTTAAGTGAATGGAAGGTTTAATTCGGTCTTGAAAGGGTTAATATACAAAAGGAGATACGATGGATTTGGGGATGAACTTAAGTGCCCATCTTCGAATGAAATTTTTCAATGCTAAATTTTATAACGTGGCTTCAATCTGTATACCGTAGAGCATCGGATTTAAATTTTCTCCAGTAGGTACAATGATAGATTGATTGCCCATAACAAAAGCTTGGCAATGAGACTTATGCTTTACTTTCTTGCAAAGAATATGTCTAACTGATAGCTCTTACATTGATGTAATCCTTGAAATTCTCCGGCAAGTCTCAGCTGCGTAAATTTTGTCAAATATCTAAATGTTTATCTATGCTGGTATTTTTGATAAACAACTTAAGTTCTTTTACGCTTATTTTTGTCTAATACACACAATGCCCAAGCCTATATGTATCAGGGTACCAAAATTTGTAATCGATAATTTTTGTAGCATATCTGTAACATTTCTCTAAAGCTGTAATCGGAAGCAGCTTTAGTACAAATATATATCTTTCAATAGTTCCCAACAGTTTCTTATGTTTTAATAAATAATCAAGTGTCGAAAAACTTTTCAACGGCAGTGTACCCGCACACATGCATACAGAGATAGAAACACACAAACGCACACACAGACGCCCACACAGTTAGGGTTGACAAACGCGTCGGCAGCTGCCGTAGACGCCAACGAAACGAAGCGCAGTGATCTTTTGCGCTTGGCCGTGCTCCGAGCTGCTAGCTGGCGCTTTTCCGATCAGTTTTGATGCGATCTTCGCTACACGGACACGGTTTATTTGCGTGTTTACTTGTGTATGTCGTATTGTGGCGATGTTAGCGATGATTTCATAGATAACCGCTTCACGATTTTGTGACTTGAAATATTAAGAACAAAAAAAAAGTGTTGGTGTGTGTGTCTGCGGTTTCTTATATAGCAGTTTTTAAAAAGTTTTCCAAAATTGCGGAATCAGAGGAAAACGTTTTTAATCCTCTAGCTGTAAGTTAAGCTATATTATTTTGAGCGTTATTTTGCCTTTTGTTTTTTGATTTGTTGAGCACTTTATTTCTAGATCTAGAATTAGTTCACAAGCACAGTTTAGCTTAATTTGAGATACTATAGTTTGCAATTTTACGCTTCGTTTGTTGCATCCACAGCAATTGTTCTGAAATTTGAAAGCGCTTGACATGTTGATTTGTTGATCATCATCAAAACTATTTATGCACAACATTTAAAATACTCTCACAGTCAATTTCAAAACAATTAAAATTGCCTCTTGACATTAAAGCAATTTTACATACACTCATACATACAGTAGCAGCAAAAATTATTCGTACACTTTTTAATTTTATGTTTAATAAACTGTACCTTTTTTTTATTACTTTTTATGAAGCTTATTTAAAAGTGTTTGAAAAATTTCTAGCCCTACTGTTTATTCATAATTTGTAAAATAAATATGTACAATAGATACAACTATATATAACGCGTTCAAAATGTTAAACAATCAATTTCATAATATTTATCTAACGTGCACATATTTAAAACTATATTATATAGATGGGTCTTCAACTTGTAAATATGTACATAAATAAATGTTGTAAATATTTACACTGGGAAAACAAACACACTCTATATAATAAGCAGAAAAACAAAAAATTTTAAATTAAATGCAAAAAAAGTTTTCAGAAATAAACAAGCAGCCAACGACCAAAACCTTGGAAGAAAATCAACGCTACATTCGTTGTGTCTTCCCGTCATATTTTTAACTTATCTGCTATACAGATCACTTGAAATATGTAATTATGGTATATACAATGTATTTACAATGCATTTGACATAGACAAGTCTTTAAAGCTTATAGAGTAATTAGTTTTGGCACATAAAGCTGACAATTTGTAGAAGAACTGTATATGGTTTGTATAAAGATTTTCAAAGCGTGCAAAACTATAAAATCTTAAAAATTGAAAATTCTGTTTTTTTCTAAAAAATTAATGCGCGCTATTTTGAAAGCTGTTTAGTTGAGACAGCTAGTCATATTTTAATTAGATACTCTAAATTTCTGAATTCTTTGTTAAGAATAATGCCCAAATGAAACGCGTCAAGGATAGAATATAGGCAGAAGGAGGCTTGGTAAACCATAAGTTTCCTTTAGCAGAAGGATCTGCTTCGAGTGAGCAACCTATTGTTCTAGTTTGTCAAGTTGTACTCTGTGTATGCTTTGCTTTCCACACAAAACAAAATACAGACATTACACAGACCAACATGGTTTAGTTGTTGGAAAGCTATGGGTCAATCCGGGGCCAGAATTGGCCTATCATGTCAGGATTTTGAGATATTTGAGGCTATTTACCCGAAAAACGGCGTTTTTTCCTACTTTTGAGGTTATGTAAAGGGTGCAAATAATTTTTGCGGTCTGTCACTCCAGTTACATCATTTAGTACCACTTTTACCCTTTAATTTAAAAGTTCAAGCGATCATTTACGATTTTTTTTCGCAAAGTTATGGCTATTCAAAGTTACGAAGTATATCCCTTCGACGGTATTAGCATTTCACAGGTCTACAAATACCATCAGTTGCTGTAAAGCTAAGGGTCACTTCCGAAGTAATTTGCTGCGTAGAATCCGAACGCGGGGTTAGAATTGGCCCATCACGTCAGGATTGTGAGATCTTTGAAAAAAGATTGTTTTTCGGGCACATAACCTCAATATATCTCAAGATCCTGACGCGATGGGCCAATTCTAACCCCGGATTCGGATTCTACGCAGCAAATTACTTCGGAAATGACGCTTAGCTTCGGATTCGGATTCTACGCAGCAAATTATTTCAAAAATGACAATTAGCTTACCAACAACTGACATGACCCCGGTTTTTGTACGCCTGTATTATTATTGTTTTTACTGGAATGGAAACCCATGAAGGTTTCAAGGTAGCGTTGGTGACGCTTTGTCTAAAAATAATATTAAAATTTATTTTCAGTTAATATTTAATTGAGCTGACCGGGTGCTGACCATGAATGCCTTTATACGCAGTTATAAAGACATTCCTGGTCAGCTCTCGAACAGCGTTACCTGTGGCATCACAAAGGGCCTCATTGTGCCTAAGTGCGTCTGGGCTGTTACAAGACAGGCAACCACTTTAACCTAACCTAATATTTAATTAAATGGACGCGACGACAAAAGAAATCGATTCAGCCATATCCGTCTTATGCATCTTATGGTCTTGTTCTTGGCCTTCCTTTCGCCAATAAATTTTTCGAAAAAAAATTCGTACAATTTTGTACAGAATGGAAGCTAGTTGGATTTGATTTTATAAAAGTTCTTGATGTTTCATCGATCTGGCTACGCTATCTATTGGCACACACTACGTATACGTAATTTGTTGGTACTCTCACAATTTTTGAGTGCACACTCAAAATTTTGACAAAAAATAGTGTTAAAATAGTATAAGTCGATAACTTGCTGCATATTTTGCAACTTTTCGCTACCAATTTCTGATAAATAAGTTTGAATATTTATCCCACCCATGTTTTTCTATCTTAGAGTTGAGATTAAGTTTCGTGCTTTTTTTGCGTAAACAAACAGTTGCTTGTTGAACAGTGTTTGCATGTTTATCAATACTTTAGAGTTGCCATCACACTAGTTTTCTTAATGGAATTACACTCCAGGTATGGCATTTTTCAACTACAATAAATATATTCCTTCATGAAAATTTTGACTTTTTCCCAAAAATTTGACAATTGAGCCCGAAGTGCATGTATGTTAATCCGAAACATAATTTCAAGTGGAGTTAAATATAAAAATTCTTTTTTTTTTTTAAGCGTACGAAATTTGCATCATGTAAAATCAATTATGTGAAGTCCTGGATATATTATAGTAGGGACGTGCTGATTAAATAATCCTAACCACACAAAAGTTTTATCAAAACCAAAAAGTGTCTATGACAAGTCTTGCGTCTCATGTGTAGCACCTAGAGCATCTATTAGACCCAAATAATTGTCTACAATTTACAATGAATGCCAATTTTTATTTCACATACAAGCTCTCTACTTAGCAAATATTTTAATGCCTTTTTTTATTATTTATTTTAATGTGCTGATAATGCAATCATAAATGTATAAACAAAAGTCTATAAAATACAAATTGGTTCGAACTGGTAGACTGTTAATAAAAACTGCTGCTGTCTGGCTGCTCCAAAAGGCTAGGCAGCAAAATCTGTCAGAGACTCTAAACGGGTTGTTGTTGAATTTAAATTACAATTATTTTATGTTTTTTACAAGAACAATGCTCCCGCGTACAATTCAGTGTTTGGTTAAAATGACGCATTTTGTTCAAGATCTGTTTGTCTAGCTTAAACTTGCATTTGTTGATAAGACACAAAAGCTGCCAGCTGAGTGATAAAGAGTTCAAAACTTTGTTTGCACATCCAAAACAGTTGGAAGAAGAAACAATATAGGTTATTTATTTTTTTTTAAATTAAAAATCATATAAATAGATGGGCAAACATGGCCGCACAATCAAAATGCAAATACAAATACTGCAACAATAAATACAAATGAGCAAACATATTGAATGCGCGTCATGCAACCAAATACTACTATGTAGTAGTATACAAATATATATATGTATTAAAATAATGCAAACTAAAAACAGAATTAAGCAACTAATCATGCCATAATCTGTGACGTATAATTAATGACATTATATATTTTATATGCATTAGGCCACACCATGCGTATACTTAATGCAGCTGAAAGTTTCTACAGTGTGTCACAATTATTGCACTTTCGTTAAAATAACAACAATTGAGTGCGTTTAGTCGGACATAATAGACTTTGAAATACTCTATACTCTTTTTTTTATCAAGAAAAATGTGACGTATAATTAATGACAGTATATATTTTATATGCATAAGGCCACACCATGCGTATACTTAATGCAGCTGAAAGTTTCTACAGTACAAGTACTGCACATTCGTTAAAATAACAACAATTGAGTGCATTTAACGGGCATAATACACTTTGAAATACTCTATACTCTTTTTTACAAAGAAAATTTCATTTCCTCAAAACAGTAGTGTGGTACACCTTGTTCTGTTTTTACACGGTAGATACGTTCCAGAAAGGGGAATTCCCGATCAAACAAGAAAGCTGATATCATAAAATTTGAAAGCTCACTGGATCTGGAGCTAACTGAGGAACGCTTGAAACCATCTTTATTTAAAATATGAAAAAATACTTCGATATGCCATTTAAGTTTAAATGAATTATATTTCCAATTCCTCTTGCTTTGGCATTGCCAATTCTTGAATGTCTGTGGCCACAGACTAGAATATTATCGTTTCCCTCACTGTCAATGAGCTTTGCATAATAAGGAGCGAATTCGAGCGGCGACCTTTGTTGCGGATATTAAGGAAAGTCCAGGGAATACTATGGTCGCGATGTCTCGAAACGAACGTATGTTAGTTAACTGCAGTTGTAGCCCACTAAAAGACATATCCTAAACGCATAGATCTTCCAGGTTGAAAAGGTAAAAAATATCGATACAATGCAGTGGACCCCTTCTTAGAAATTTATGTACCTACTTATCTCTTATGTTTATGAGCTAAGATCTCGATTTACATTTTCACATCAAGCCAGCAAAATTTCTTCTCTCTGTTACATACTTTCGAACAAACCAAATATACTCTTCTTCTCTCTGATTAACAGGTATCAGAACTGCCAACAGCTGTCGCATCCCAATTAAAATAATCAAAGCACTTTTAGCCTTTTCTGCTTCATCTTAGAATTCTTACATTAGATTCTTGATGCTTGGGACTTTTGTTTTGGCTCTCTGCCAAGTTTCTTTGCGTTTCACACCAGTTACAAGTGTTTAAAAAACAAAATTAGAAAAAAAAAAACAAACTAAAAATAATGCATTATGGTGTCGTCGTTGGCGACAGAGCTTTAAAAATAACTCATACGCACCGTGCAACGACTGCAGTATGTGTCAACATTTTATGCTGCATTTTATTGCATTTGCATAGACTATTTTAGTCGGGTTGAATGACTTTTACGCATTTATATATAGCATGAGTGTAACTGACTAAATTTAAACATTTTATAATAATTTTTAAAAAGTGTAACAGAATCTACATATGTCTTTTGAATGATGTGGATGGGCGAGTTTTTTGTAAATTTATTTAATTCGCTTTAATTTGATTTGTTTTTTCTATAAACTAGACTAATTTATGCCAAAAAGGAGGTTGACAAATTTAGAAGTGAAAGGTCCTGGTGATGTAGCTTTGAGAACAACGCAGATAGTACGCCGCCAAATAAGCTAAAAGAGAGTCCAGATTTTTAGTAATTACACCTGCGACATGAAAGATAAAGACTTGGATAATATATATGCACTGATCTTTTACTGAAAATTTATTACCACTTCAATTAATTTTTTTTCATACCCTGTACTAAAAAGTACAAAGGATATAATAAGTTTATGCATATTTAGGTAACTGGCAGAATGAGGCGTGGTAGACCCCAAAAAGTATATGTATTCTTGATCAGCTTCAACAGCTGAGTCGTTTTGGCTGTCTGTCCGTCTGCTTGTCTGTCCGTATGATAGAAAGGATCTCAGTGACTATAAGAGCTGTGGAGCTAAAATTTTACCGAAAGATGCGCACAATAGCCAGATCAACTTTTTCGATTTATTTCAAAAACTTAACGTTTCCTCGTAAGAGAATTTCGCGAATTACACCAACACTATGATTTTATGAATAGTATGCCTTAAAAATTTTTTTGAAACTTTTAAAGATATAATCTCAGAGAAGATTTAAAGAATAGAAATGCAGAAGAGTGATATAAGGCGTAGACGGCGAAGAAGCCAAGCAGACAGAGTTAAGGATTGCAGAGCACAAAGAGTATCCAATAAAGATAGATCACAGAAAACTAAGAGTATAGCATTGCAGAGCAGAAGAGTGACATAAGTGATACGTTGTAAATGTTAGGCGAGTAGAACAAGTAAGGAACACTTTGCATAAAACACAGCTCAGAGAAAACTTATAATAGACCTAAGGACTGCAGAGCTGGAGCATGCTTAGATTGCAGAGCAGATAGGTTAGGCGGAAAGAGCAAGTAAGGAATACAGGCTTGGGCCGACCCAACAGTTAACTTAGTTGAGCAGGCAAGAGATACAATTAATAGCAGTAGATCAAAAGTACAGTCACGCCATCTTAATGGAGAATGGACATCTTCATTTTTAGATCCCTTAATTAAAAACTAAATTTGGTATCCCTGCCAAATTAATTAGGCTTTGCAGAATGACGCTACAAAACACTTCACGCTTGGTGCGAATTGGAAAGGACCTCTCCCAGCCTTTTGATACCAAAAGAGGTTTCAGACAAGGTGACATTCTATCTTGCGATTTCTTCAACATTATGCTGGAAAAAATTATACGTGTAGCAGAAGTCCATCGCACTGGCACGATATTGGGG
This sequence comes from Chymomyza costata, assembly GCA_018150985.1. Lineage (NCBI taxonomy): Eukaryota > Metazoa > Arthropoda > Insecta > Diptera > Drosophilidae > Chymomyza > Chymomyza costata. Next base: position 20,358,145 of record JAECWU010000001.1, read on the forward strand.
CAAAAGAGTGTCATGCTACTGGCATATGGCGATGATATCGACATCATTGGTCGCAACAACCGCGCCGTATGTGCTGCATTTTCCAAGCTTAATGAAGAAGCAAGGCGAGTGGGTCTTGCGGTGAACGAGGACAAAACAAAATACCTCTTGTCGACACAGAAGCCCTCTCAGCGTCTTGGGCAACATGTTACTGTCGATAGCTGCACCTTCGAAGTAGTAGAGGATTTTGTCTACCTAGGAGCCAGCATAAACACCAAAAACAACGTCAGCCTTGAGATCAAGCGCAGAATTACTCTTAGCAACAGGTGCTATTTTGGGCTAAGTAGGCAATTGAGAAGTCGAGCCCTCTCTCGCAGGGCGAAAACAACTCTTTATAAAACGCTCATAATACCCGTCCTTATGTATGGCGCAGAATCATGGACGACGACGAGCAATGATAAGCGAGTCTTAGGAGTTTTCGAGAGAAAAATTTTACGTAAGATCTTTGGTCCCTCTCGCGTTGATGGTGAGTACCGTTTGCGATGGAACGACGAGCTGTATGAGCTATACCGCGACATAGACATAGTCCAGCGCATTAAGTTGCAGACTACGTTGGCTAGGTCATGTGGCGAGAATGGATGATGATGCTCCAGCGAAAAAAGCCTTCGAATCGGTGCCCACTGGTGGTAGGCGCGGAAGAGGGAGACCTCCTCTGAGCTGGAAAGATCAGGTTTCTATTGACCTGGCTAGGCTTGATATTTCCAATTGGCGTCAGTGCGCGCAAAGCAGAAACGACTGGCGAAGGCTTCTGGATGCGGCCAAGACCGACCCAAGGTTGTAATGGCCAATTGATGATGATGATGATTAAAAACTAAATGAAATTTATGCAGTTCCTGTGTTAAAAAGAGACGTCCGGATGAGAGACAGCGACCTCTGTATATAAGATCATATACATATATCGTGATTAAGAGGAATTTTCTTTTTTCACCAATTCTGCCGGAATAAAGAGAAAGTGTACAGAGAGCTACGCAAAAATAGTTAGCTCAGTGTTAAGAAACTTTAATAGAAGAGGAAATTGGAATTGATCAATTTGAGAAACAATACATACGGTTTTTTTAACTGGCTTTACATACTTTTAGCGGTTGTGCGCAAACTGAAATATGAAATATGAGTTTTAAAAGAAGAAGCTTTTATTATTGTGTCAACATTTCAAATCGATCGGATAAAAATTGACAGAGTTATTCGTGAAGCCATTCGAAAAAAAGTGGTTTCGAGAAAAACGCGTTTCAAGTTTTAAAACTAGCACGACCGCGCGGCAGTGTGCCATGCACCCGGCGCTTATATGAGGAGAATTTATTTTTTTAGATCACTTTGGGACATCATTTCTAACACAATTGTCTACTAGTGCTGGAGAAAACATCGATGATCGGAGCTTAAAATCCCTATTTATCGATGTTGTTTCTCCAGCACTACTTAACACCCATTTGATGAGTGCAGAAGTGCTGGAGAAATATCTCTGTTGGTCAATATCGATATATAAAGATTTTAAACTTCGATCATCGATGTTTTCTCCAGCACCATTGTCTACCCATTTAGCTGAAAAAAAAGAAGTTCTTTCTGAAGATTCTACACTATGCATACTTTTTGTTAGGTTTTCAAGATTTTGATGAATACACATACACTCAGACAGACGTTGTACCTTTGAGAATACGTATTCTACACAACGATGTATAAGTATATTTCAATACAATATAGTTGCTAAAAATACAAACATTTGTACTCTATGTGTGTGGGTGTCTATTAAAACTGCTCCGTCATAAGAACGAGCCGGCTAAATGTAGACGCTGGCACTTTTGTTGTTGACAAAAAAAAAATAACACACAAAAAAATTTCGAAAAAAAAATCTCAAACAAATCAAAATGTACCGAATGGCATTAGAAATTTCAACAGACGGCAACGTCGACTACTGGCTAATACTACTATATTATACTTATAGGCTAGGCAGATCTGCGTCTGCCGGTTCCACGTCTCTTTGCCCCACGCGCAGCTAAACATATTATGTACATGTACATAGTATATAATAAATGCGCATTTGTTGTTTTTATTTTTCGGCAACATTTTGAGCGCTTTCAAGCCAAAACACACGGAACAAAATGCTCAATATTGTTTGGTAGCTCGTTGCGAAACGATCGTCAGCTCGATCGCACGGTTCGCGCGCGTTACGTACACTTTCGCGAGTTATATTCTACATAAATAAATAAATAAATACATTTTTATGAAAATATACAAAATTCATAGACTGTCGCAGCGACAAAGTAGCATCTATTTTATTGTTTTAATTTGAAACAGCTAAAACGCAAAATAGCACAAAAATAAAAGCTTAAAAAAAACTTGATTTATTTATGCTACGCAAGTATTGTAGCTAAATTTAAATGCTCAGAACCTGTGGCTTGATAAATATGAATTTAACTTTGACTTTGTTTATTGCTTTGGCAGACAAAAAAAAAACAATAAACATTAAATTAATTTAATTGATTGCACACGCTATTAGCAACAAATTTACAAAAAACACATAAAAGTGCTTAACAAGTTAAAAAAGTGTTAAAAAAAAAAGTGTTTAAAAACTGTTTGTCATTGCACAGAGTTAGCTAGTTAATAAATAATTTTTGAAAAAAAAAATCAACAAAGACCCTAAGCAAAATAACTAGGGCAAGCAAATACAGCAACATATAAAATATTACGCATACGCCGCGTGCACAGAGTAACTTTTGCTGCTTTGATTTGTTTTGCGTTTTTTTACACTCTGTTTGTGTTGATATTTCTGTTTGCTCTCAATAATATCAATATTGAATGAGCCCAATGAGCGGTCTACGTCATCAGTTGAAGGTGAGTATCGTCCAAGCAACAATAACAAATAGTATGTACTGTACAGACCCTTTGATAAGCGTCCCAAAACAAACCTTGTCAACATTTGCAAATATTTGTAGTTGTTTTTTTTTGGCTTTAAATAGATGTTCATCACAGAGGCAAATATTTAATTTGCCTTGACTTTATAAAAATTGTGTATTAAGTAGTTTTAAATTTTATAGCTTGTTGGGCAAAAATACCTGAAGCGGTAGACTTTTCAAATCTATCTTTTCTTTTTACTTCTTCTTTTTTAAAGTTTCGATTATTTAGTGCCTAGCACAGGCATCGCTAGCTCAAAGACGCTATTTGCCCAAGAAATTCGATTCGACTATAACCTGTAGGTCTCTGTTCTCTTTGAATAGTTAATAGAGATCTAAAGCTGTGCTAACAATGAGCATGGGAAATAAGAGTAGATGCCGACAGCGAAAAATTCAGATTTGGCAGCACGCAAAAACGAATCCGAATAAAAAATCGGTAACTTCTAAAATTAAGCAAGTTATGCTTATTTCTTATAGTCCATGGTGTCGCATATATAGAGAGTATAGAGTCAAATATAAGAAAAAGCTAGACTTCCTATGTTGGAATAGAAACAGTTTCTTTTTTAAATATAATTTTCAATGCTAACAAGAACTGTAGAGCGTAAAATTCTCTCTTTAGAATACCTTCTAAAGAAAACTTACGAGCATTGTCTTATAAAAAGTGGCCCGCTTCACTTGTTTTCACCCACATATGTTATTGAATCGCCTTCGAAACAGGTGCGTCTGTCTCTATAAACCATATATCATGTGTATTTCCAAATAGTAGATCATACATAATGGGGCAATTAATCACATATATTTTGTTAAATTATTTTGTTTTGATATGTCTTAAGATTCATATGTCTGACCTTAGGATCTAGCACTCATCTATGTCCAGATTAATGCCACCCAGCTCACCCTTGCGAAATAGCTCTAAAAATCGGCTGCGAGCAGCATCCGTATCAAGCAGTACAAGATCTTTGCCCTCCTGTAGTTGCACCTTACGCTTGAGACTCTCCTTCTCGGCCAGTTGCTGCAGTACCCACTGAATGCTGAAGGTGCTTTCTTTACAACCTGTATACTCCACATACTCATAATGTTTGTTTTTATTGAGCCAGTATAGCAAATATTCCGCCAATAGTTGATGTGGCACATACTGCTTGGGCAGGCAGCCCAGTAAGGCCAAGCGTATTCCCATCTCATCATTTACAATGCGCGGCAGTAAAACGCCTGGTTCTCTAAATATATTAATATACGGATACTTGGAGATCTGTATATACGGCTTGTTGGCTTCGTTCACTGGCTCCTTAGCGGCATACAGGTTTATAAGCGAGCGTTTGCCCACATGCGGTATGCCAAAAACCATGACATTATATGTATCCTTGCCCGATCTTAAGGCCAAACCACGTAGGTAGGACAACAGACAAGCTTCGGCTCTACAATATCTTGCTTTACAGGAGACAAAAAGCGCATCCTGCAGCAGCTCCTTGTGCTCTACTAAACTGGCTATTCGTTCCTGTTCATTGGGATCTATTAAATCGCATTTGTTCAGCATTAATATATGTGGCGTTTCGGAACTGGTCAGCGCCTCATGGAACTGTAAGTTGCGTCCCGAAACAGGAATGCGCGCATCGTGCATCTCCACAATACAGTCCACGTACTGCATCTTATCCTGCATTTGACGTAGACAGCCCACATTGCCGCCATACCAATCGATATTGGTGCGCCACCTCATGATATTGCGAATTATTCTGGACATAATCCTTTCAAAACAGTTTTAATTTGTTTTTTTAAATTTAGACAATTTTTGTTTAAATTGAATGAGTGAGCAGCTTCCCAACTGACAAGTTTGTAAAATGTAAATTGTTCATGAAAATTCAGCACAGTCGCAGTTCGTAAAATACAAAATTGCGGCAATAAAAAATGTATCTAGTTGGCAAAAATTGTAGCATATATTCGAAAAAAAAAAATTCGAATCGTTTGATACCGCGACCATAAGAAGTATACCCTACAGCTACGATAGCAGCTGCAACATTTTTGTATTGTTAGGCTCACATTTTACATACTGAAAAAGGTAGCATTCATATTAAGACTTTTAGATGTTGTCATCTTATCTATGAGTATAACAAAGAAGAATCTTTTACGAGAAATCGTCATAGATACCTGTCGTGTTTTTCAACGTTAAAAATATATTGAATAGTCTTAATTTTACAAATTAATAAAGGTAAGTCATTTGGCTTACAAGTGCACACACGACAATCATTCTTCTTCTTGTTGTTACCATTCCCTTATATCGATAACACCGCCTTTGCATGTATCGTGATATCGATGAAGATATACCAATCAGTTATTGTCTGTGTAACAATATCAATACGATTCCTCAAAGGCAAAAATAAAGAGAATCAGAGATGATGTTAGTCTGCCGTGCCTTCTTTTAGGTTAGGTTAGGTTGATTAGGCTGTTCAATCAATAACTGAGATCACACAGAGACCATGAGCTCCATTGTGGAAAAAAAGTACATAGTATGAAAAAGGGGGGAATTAAGTGGTAGTGGATGCGGGTAAGTGCTAGCACCATGTTACGGATAAGTTGACTTTTTATTTTATGCGATTTCAGAGCCTTGATTGCAGCCTGGCTATCGACAAGAATTAAAACGTTTCTTGGACTTGCGTACATGGTATCAATAAGTCTAGCAGCGGCTTGATTAAGGCAAGCGGGAATAAAAGCTTCGTCGAAAACTCTTCGGAGAACAGGATCAGGCCTGTGCCTACTTCCGTCTTTGGAAGGAGTTTTTTGCTTCCAATCTTGCCTCTGCACCCACATGCCTTCTTTTTAGTGTACCATTAATTTTACAAAACTACAATGCACTTGATCCCATGGATGCAGATTATAGTAGCAAAGATAAATAAGTATCTCTGGAAATTTGGTCAGGTTTATTAGAAAAGCGAGGACCCATGATGGGTCGTTAAACCGTTATGTACGCATGTGCTTAAGTTATATTCTGTTCAATGTTCTCTATATACTACACTGAGCAAAAAAAAAAAAAATGATGTGTTTATACAAAATATACTTGAATATATAAACAAAGGCCTTTATAAGCTTTTGTTTATAGACCTGGCACACATTATGTCTCTGTGTGTGTGTGTGTTTGTGTTTAGGGGTCTGAGTGCGAACGAACAATACTAATAATTAAAACAAGATAAAAATATGAATTTTTATTACTTTAGACAATGTGCTAAACTATTATATTTATAAGGTCATTAGAGTAATAAAGCATTTGGGGGCAACTTTGGGTAGATAAACACATATGCTACAAAGACAAAGTGTGAGTGAAATATTATTAAAGGTTTTTGATCGATTTTTAATAGTTTTTGAATATAAACAACATAACAGATATATGAACTTAAGGACTAAACAAAGAGTTTAAGAGTTGTTTAAATCTCTTCATAAGGCTATTAAAATTTTTAGCCCATTTCCTTTTTATTCAAAACAGAATTTTTTATAGTCTAAAATAATCAATCCTTCTGCACGTGTACAGGGCCGGCGAAGGTGGTGATGGGCCCTGAGAGCACTCCTATTTTAAAATAATTATTATATTACATATGCATTACCCTCCCACCAATTGAAATTGAATTCTTTTCGGGTGACTTTATGCGTTGGCCTACTTTCCGTGACTTGTTCACTGCTGTTTACATTGACAATCCTAAACTGACTCCAATTGAAAGGCTATTTCACCTCCGCGCGAAAACAAGAGGTGAAGCGAACGCCATTGTGGCAAAATCCCCGCTTAGGAAAACCTTCAAGAACGCTTTGAGAATATGAGGATGCTTGTGAATAGCCAGTTGAAAATCCTCCTCAACCTCGACTCTATCTCCAATGAATCGGGAACAGCCATCTACAAGCCACGATCCAGGGCTGTTTGGTAGGTCTCACAAATTCTCAAATCCAAATTGAAAATTGGAATTGTCTGCTTGTAAATATATGTTCGTCGAAACTTCCAAGACTAACGCTGTCTTTATGGGAGCAATCCATAAAAGGCAAAGCGGACATTTCTACGTGGCTAGAGCTGAACTCGTTCCTCATTGAGCGATTCCGAACCCTTTAGGCAATTGAAGACCTCACCCCATCGGGTCTGTGAGAAATCGCTCTTGTTTTGCCTTCTTCCACCACTAGCGCTTATACACTGTGAAAGTATTAAATGGAATACATATTCTTCTTCTCCAAAGCCCTTGTTTACCTCTTTTCGGGTTCACTTATGCTCCTCCTGAGGAGTGTGATATGCGATCTCAGCATTCGTCTGCAGGCATTCCGATCCTGGATCATGTTATCGCTGAGACCCATTCGTTGCTGATGTTTTTACATTTGAAAAAGGTGAGGTTTTTGGCACTTGTGTATGGATATTCGTTAGTTATGGTATACATACTTATATTTCTGACTTTTTGTTGAAGAAAAATTTTGCAAGCGGGTCTTTTCTACAGAGAACCTAGGAATAAGATTCTAGCCAAGAGCTGCCTGGTGTTAATAACACAAGTTTACAAACTTTAGGGTCATCGAGTGAGCCTTAAAAATTAAGAGGTTTTGAGGGTCATTTTGGGTAGGTTAGGTTAGGTTATAGTGGTTGCCTGTCCTGAAACAGCCCAGACGCACTTAGGCACAAGGAGGCCCTTTGTGATGCCACAGGAATCGCTGGCCGAGAGCTGACCAAAGATTCCCTTATATCTGCGTATATAGGTATCAGTGGTCAGCACATGGTCAGCTCTGGAAAAGACATGCACGATTATCCAATTGTAACCGTATTGTTGCTGAACCAGCCTGAAAGTTCGATGAACCTAGCAATTTCTCTGGGACAGAGATCGGAAAGGTCTGTAAGGCTGGTCAGAAATGGGGACCCAAGTGTCCTAAGTCTCCTTCTGGATAGGGAGGGGCAATGACACATGAAGTGGAAAACGGTTTCCTCCTTCTCTTCAGATCCGCAGCATCGGCAGAAATCGTTAAATGGGGCGCGCATTCTTTCGACATGCCTACCCATAAGACAATGTCCCGTAAGAATAGACACAGTGGTCGATAGGGATTTGCGATTCAGTTTGCGCAGCTTCCGAGTCTTGTTGCCGTCAAAATTTGGCCAGGTGAGTCTTGAAATGCGACAAGAATCCTCATTAGCCCAGGCGTTGCGGGCGATAGCCAGATATTTTTGTTTAATGGCCAGTTTGACTTTGGCCAGAGGGGTACCGATGTCTATGCAGTTGTAGACGACGGATAGAAGGGTGCCCTGTTTGTTCATTTTGGGTAGTCCTTTTCTAAAAATTTTGATCATAATCAGGTCAAATTTTTGAAATTCGGTCCGCAATGAAAATCAGACAACAAAACTGTGAATAGTGGCTCCGATAATTTATAATGCAAGGATGTTTATAGTAATGCAGATACAAAGAAAATGCTCGTTTTAAAGGGTAAACTTCAAATAAATAGTTCAATATTTTTGATACGATTGCAATCCATTTGTATCGCTACAGAAAGTAACCATAAAAACAAAACAAAAATTTTACTTTGTTAATTAAAAAATGGACGGTTTCAAGATCCGATCCTCGCCCGAAGTTACTGAGGAAACAATTTGTGTAAATTTTTTAGCTTTTATATATTCAAAGCTTTCATCAAGTGATCTTGATTTTTAACGTTATCCATAATGTTAAATATTTCAAAATAGTTTAGACATTATCTTGTTTATTCCAAAAGAAAATTCTTATAAATAAAGAATACCTAGTCATTTGTTTAGATATATTTTCACAAATAAAATGCGAGATTTATGTCTCTGTCAACGCATAACGAAAATCATAAAAAATATTAAAACAAAAAAAAATTCAACGCTATAAAAAAAATGTATCCTAATATGCAAATCATTTAAGAACAAGGAACAAAAGGAAAATTAAAATGTCATTTCAACATTTAATTAATTTGTTTGCACTTTATGTGTATATAGAAAATGCTTTCAGATTATGTAAACAATTTAACATATATATATGATCTTTAATTTGGGCACAGCATGCTTATGAGTATCATTTCGGGTCTATGTTTGAGTAAATCGTTAATGGTGTGATTTCTGGCTAATGGCTATATAAATATCAATGTACTCGATTTAGCCCATTTGTCGAATCAACAAATCGTATAAACAAAATCAGACAAATTGAATTTTCAATTGAACAGGTAAATTTGTTATCTATCAAAATGATATAAATAACAACAACGTCATCGTGTCGGCCATGTAAACATTTTCCGGTTTAATTTTAATTTCTTGCTTCCAAAAATACATAAAAATAATATATTTTTAAATTTAATTGCTACGGATGCATAATCGTATAATGCAATAGTTTGTTAAATGGCGTGTTAATCGATTTCTCTTCCAATTCAAGACAACAAATAGTCAAAATTTTTTATAAATATATTTATCTATTCATATTTTAATGACTTATAGCAGAAATTCGTGTAATTTTTCCAAGTTCTAGTGGCAAAAATTAAATATTTTGTGTACGGTCGTGCTACGGATAACGAATCCGAACATTTTATTCGAATTCGTTTTGAAACTGAACGTTTGGTGCTCCCAATTTCACCCAACATTTTTTATTTGGTTTCAAAGCAATTGTTTTATTGCAAGAGGAATTAAAACAAATTGGCAGAATAGGTTTAAAAATGCACGAATTTTATACTGAAATAATTTTCAAAATAATCTTTGATATTATTTGTGCCAACTTCAAGTTAGATATTTGTTGAGCATTGTTTTTAATTAATATTTTTCTGACTCAACCCAAAAAGTAGCAAGCATAGCCCAAAACGATTTTTATTTGTATACGTGTATGTGCACTCATCATACACGAACACATGACCGATTGGTAAGGCGGGGTTTACGCAACCATGTCAGCTGTTTTCTATACAACAAAAATAATTTCGCGCCAAAACAATACTTATCGAAATTCATCGATAACAAAAGGCAAAATCTACGAAAAATATCGTTTTCCGGAGCATGCAAAATCGAATCCGAATAAAATTGTTCGTTTTGGTTTTTTCGTTTTCCGGAACACGGCTGATTAATTCCTTATTTGCTCCAATGTCAGATTGTTATTCTCGGTTATCTTGTCTCCACGAGCTCTTACAAAATGATATAGAGTACATTTACCATACTAACTAATTTTGTGAGTTGACTCAAATATCGAACTTATGGATTTGTTAATAGCTTGGCTATCACTGTACTTACGTATTTCTTATTCGTAAATCTATAAAAGAGCTTCACAATAATAGCAAAGCCTTTGATGGCACACAATAAGGGGGAGCTTGAAGTTCAAGAAGGCTAGGCTAGTCCATTAAGGGTAACAAGATTATATTATTTCATTATTTGTAATGGAATACTTGTGTTAATATTTCAAGCGAATCCAGGCACTCCAAGGATACTGAATAAAATTTGCAATATTTTTTGCACTACCTCAGGATCGCTTAGTGCTTAGTGTTGCCGCTTCCCTTGAAGCGGCGTTAAAAGATACAAAAATACAACGGACACTTTAAATTAAAACACGGTAAAGTAATTTTAAAATATAATAAGTGTGTGTGGGGGAGTTTATTAAAACGTATCTTTGCCGTAATTACAATTTGCCGCCATTCTCTTTCGTCCATAAAATCGGAGTGACGCGATAGTCGATAACGCGCCAAGCCGAACCTCGGTTTCGATAACTTATCAATGGCAGAGTTGCAACACAAAAAGGGGGTACCACATCAAAGATCTGACAAACAGTTGGCAGGGCTAAATTATTCAAACATGTATTTGAGTTGGTGCCTGCATCCGCTTAGCTTTCCCACTGTCAAGATCTATTAGTAATTTATTATCTGCCAAACAAGCATTCCATATCGAAAAATTGGCCTAATTGAATAATTACACCTTTATAACTATTATCGCTCAAATATTCTCACAGCCTAATCAAAAATTTTTGAAATATTTTCTTGCTGAATGACGTAAGGTTTTGAGACAATCAATCTGTTAATTATATTAATTGTAGAATACTAATTAAAACATTACTTAAATGTCATTTCGACTATTTTTGTAGCTTGATTGTAAATAGTTTGCATATAATGTTTGATATACTATACAGTACATAAGTATTTCTTGCAGCACTTTGGTATTTTCCCAGCCCATGTGGCCCACAGACGCCCGTTACGCTCTAATGGCGCTTTCCAACACTTTGCCGCTCTATCAGCATGTTAGAGGCCGGCATCAACCCATCCTCCCAAGCTTCTTACTATTTTCCATTTCATTTTGGCACACTAAAAATGTTTTAAATTCTTGCACGAAATAAAATTTACTATAAAATGAAATTGAAAATAGTATTTAAAGCACGAAAAACAAATGGGTTCTAAAATAACGACGTAATAAAAACACTGTCAAAAAAAAAAGAGAAATAACAAACAAAAAGAAAAAGAGCAAAGCAAAAGCAAAACAAAAGAATGGGAGGACAAATAATGTGTTGATTTTTTTTAAGCGCTTAAAAGTATGCTATTATTTTTTTAAGTGCATTTTTGTCATATGATTTGTTTGTTACCTTACCATGGTAATTTATTAGAAATTGTTATTATTTGCAAGTCTGTATAAATCTTAATATCTAGAAAATTTGAAATCAAATGTTTTACTAATAATTATATTTTTGTTGTTTTTATTGTTGCCTACAAAACAAACTCTTACTTTTTTATTCACAGATGCTGGGCACAGCGCTGCTGGGAAAACGCGCGCCTAAGGTAAACAAATATAAAAAGCATATTTAATTAAATTTATAAACTGAAGCTTATATATAGACTAAGTGCAAAATAAAATGCGTAGTTCATAAAACACAATTTGAATTAAAGCTACATGTTTTTTTTTTTTTTTTTAAGAAGAGTAGTAGAACGTAATAAGATTGACTGTGTGAGTAATCGTGATATAAGTTGGGGGCCCATTTCCCCCGGCCATTGGTACACCACATATCTAATTACGGCCTATCTATTAATGTGAATGTAAAAGTTTAGTTTTATTTTTATTTATCTACTAAAAGTATTTGAAAATTTATAAGCGTCCTTTATCATTAAGGTAGATTTTCTTTATTTTTTTTTATAAAATTTGAATCCAGCTTAAAAAAGGCAGCTGTGAATGTATAACTTTAGAATCTAAAGTTAAGATATAACTGAGAAGTGATTTACAATAATAGTGTGAGAAAACTGTGCTACTTTAAGCTTAATAAGGTTTTAAACAATTGAGTTTGATGTGCCAATGTATGCAGCACAATGCAACTTTTTAAAATATATATGTATATAAGTGGACCGAACAGGAGCGATAAAAAACACACGTCTGGAATCAATTATTAAAATTTCAAGATAGACTTTATGATTCTGTTCGGCTTAAGACTTAACATAATATCAACATATTCCAATTGTACGAAGAGCGTAACATGGACGTTTACATGAGCATAATTTAGCATTAACAGGCATGTGACCTGAACAGCTTACAAACAATGTTATTTAACATAAGATAAAGACTATACAGATACTTATTTAAAGGGTTTTCCAATAAGAAGTGTTATTTTGGTATTCAAAGAAAAATTCAATTTTTTGAGATAAATGATCGGATGTTTATTTCATAATAAAGAGGAAGGTATGCCGTTAATAATAAAAAACATCAGCCAAATGGCCACCACGACCACGCTTACAGGACTATAACCATTTCATGAAATTTTTCATAACCAAATCGCATAGTGGTTGCCCTATGTCGTCGATAGGTCCAATGACCCCGCCGGACCATAAACCGCACCAAACAGTCACACGTTGAGGATGGAGAAGCTTCTCAACAATAACTCTTGGGTTTTCCGAGCCCCAGATGCGACAATTTTGCTTGTTGACGTAGCCACCGAGGTGGAAATGGGCCTCATCAGTCAAGATAATTTTTCGATGGAATTCCGGATCATTTTCATGCATTTCAAGGACCCAATCAGCAAAGACACGACGTTGTTGATGATCGGCCGGCTTGAGTTCTTGTGTTAACTGAACTTTATAAGCCTTAAGACCCAAGTCTTTATGCAAAATACGGTGTAATGACGTTTGTGGAATGCCCAATTCGAAAGAACGACGAGGAAAGGACAAACCTGGGTTTTCTTCAACACTTTGGGCTACAGCAGCAGTGATCTCAGTTGTTCTTGAGCGACGTGCACGGGTTTTATTCTTTACATCACCAACTTGTCCCAACAGCTCGAATTTTTCCACCAATTTCTGTATTGCGGTCCGACAAGGTGCTTCACGACGACCCAAAACTGTGAACTGTGACTGCAAGATTTTCACCATTTTTGTAGTGAATTTTAATAATTTCAATGCGTTGTTGAAGCGTGTATCGTTCCATTTTAATTAAAGGCGTAGTTTCTACTTGTCAAATGTCAAAGAATAAAAGTTTCAAAAGTGACAGCTACCGAAATACCGGGTAATTCAAAATAACACCTCTTGTCGGAAAACCCTATATACATAATGTTAAAAGGATTCAACATTCATATTATTTGCGTCATATGTAAGTGGATCTATAAGGTAGTGCCCACTCTCTTTAGGAGAAAACCTAGCAATTTATAAAAAAAAAAGTAAAAAAGTGGATCTATTTCTCTGATAATGGTGATCAATCTTAATCAGTTAACATTTTCCCACCAAAAACATTTTCATGTAAAATGTTGCCAAGACGAGACCATATGATTCGCACTGTCAAAATGTTATCAGATCTCATACAGAGCCAAGCTTCTAACTCTACACGCGCCAACTCTACAAGGCCTAACTTCACAAACTCTACACCTTAGTCAAAATATGTGGCTTGGCCGTTCGTTACAACAAGAACTATTGTATAACAGAAAAGTAATGAACAGTGAATTAATTTTTCACCTTACGCCTATGTGAATGTATGCCTATGTGAATGTATTTCAGCTTTCTAGGACAGTAGGAAATACCCTAAGAATTTTGATGATCATCAGTGAGTCAGTGACGAAATCCGCGTTTTTTAGATATCAATAAAATCTAAAGCATAGAAGCTATGCAATTAAAACTTTATATGTTTAATAAGTTCGCTACTGACAACATATTTTGTTGATCTAGCATAGTCCAAGCCCATGTTATAAGGGTTCAAATAAACGACGCAGCGCTTCTAGAAAAGGTAGGTAGTGCCCTTGCGCTTCGCTTGGCTCGTTTTGGCGGGGGCACTACCGTGCCTCCAGATGTTTTCTTATTTAACATGTTTTTTAAGAATTCCAAAGTTAATTGCAGTTAAAATTGTTGATCTGTTTTTTTTTCTGTATTGTTTATTATTAATTTATTTTATTTCTTATCTTTTTTGTCTTTTTTACACACACAACAAAAATATACCAACATCAGGCCGTCAAAAAGAAACCATTCACAGAGGTCGAAATAAAAGGTAAGCCAGTTTAAACTCAAATTTTTATATTAACTAAACAACTACATTACATGCTTAATGATAAAGCATTGTCTTTCTACCTTGAAGATTTATTTACACACAACACTTCACTTTTTTTACTTTTTGAGTAACTTATGGAAGTAAGCAGAGAGAGTTTTTTATTTGCATTTAAAATTCAAATGAGCAAGCAACCGCTGCCATTATACCATTATGTTTCTTAAAAGTACCTTAATTGTTCCTAGACGCCCTCAAGCTTGCTTTACTATTAGCGATAATTACTCATAATTCACACATGGCGTATGTTTGGCCTACAGGTCGCATACGCAATTTGGCTAAACGTTCGATAAAGTGCGTTATGAGGCTACACTAGACTCAGGCCGGATGGAATACTTTGTAAAACTATCTTTTAGGCATTTTTTAAACACTAAGCAATGATATTAAAATTAATACAAAAACTAACACTCAGCTATTCAAGATGCTTTCTACAGATTTGAGATTTGGAAATTTTGAGAATTTTTTCATACTCAATCAAAACTCATATCTGAACTAAAAACTTGTAAAATTATGGTAAGATTTCTTGAGTGTGTCGTCTCTAGAGTTTTCTCAATTTTCATTTGAAATTTCCTTAAGTTTCTTTTGAAATTTTTTAATAAACACATTTTCAAGAACATCTTTTGTTTTTGTGACTATTAGGAAAGCGCGTCAAAGAGTCTGATACATCCAATTACAACAGTTAGTAGAGAAATGTTGTCAGGGTTTGTCAGCAGATTAGGCCGGTCAGCAAGACTGACTACCCCTGCTGACATACATTAATGAATTCTGAATAAACAACTATTACATCAAGTAATAGTATGTTTATATGCATGTTAAGTTTTATAAAAAATTGTGATTATTCCATAATCGAACTTTTCGTTTTTACATATAGGCTAAAGTTCTAGGCTGGATAAGAAGCAGCTGGTGTCAAAACTATTTTACCTTAACTCGATTTCTTGACATACTTTTAAGATCTCTTGTTTCCTAGAATTTTCGCTGATAAAGATGGCTGGCATACCACTCAGTCTTCTTTTTTGAGATTCTACTGTATTGCACTTGCATATTAATGCTAAATTTAGCACACCCAAATGCATTCAAATGCAAACATAAACTATTCCTACGCCCTTTGCATGTTTAATGCAAAATTTTACAACAACTTGGAAGATGTTTATAATTAAGTTGAACTTCCTTTACCTTTGTTGCCTCTCTCTCTCTCTTGGTCACGAGAAGCTCGTGCACGCTTTGTATTAAAAACAAATGAAGATATGTATAACTGGCTATATATAGTTAAGCCTACAAACATTTAATGCTAATCTAATCAGTTCATACGATGCCACAATCAATAGGAAATTTAATTAATGCTTCCATACCACACACTGATTATATACTTAAAGTCAGGGCCGCATGCTTTAGGCCGTAGCGGCCGCGGCCCCCATCAGAAAAATTGATAATATATTTTTAAAATATTCAAAAAAACTAAATAAAAAGCTACGAAAATAAACGTTTTTGTCTCAATTGTGAGAAGGCAATTTGCAGCCTCACAACAGTTTTCCTTGGGCAGTATGAAAACTGCTTGCACTGCTTGGTAAGAGTAGCAGTGAAAGCGCGTGTTGAGTAGGTGACAGATCCCTATAGTGTAGTGAAGTGTAGTGTAGTGTAATTTGATAAGTAGAGTATAGGTTTGGGCGGAAATTCCAGGATTTGGCGGTGATCGAGGCCAATATAATGCGGATTGGCAGTCAAATCGACGGAGTAAGGATCAATTAGTGAAATGAGATGAGTGTCAGTAAGGGAAGAGTATCAAAGTCAGTTTAAATGCCTTTTTTTGTTTTTTTGTTTTTTAAAGGCGTTACGCGTAAAAGCATGTCCGAATATTTTTATTAAGCAGCACATCGGGTACAGTCAAACTGGCCATTAAACAAAAAGATCTGGCAATCGCCCGCAATGCCTGGGCTAATGAGGATTCTTGTCGCATTTCAAGATTCACCTGGCCAAATTTTGACGGCAACAAGACTCGGAAGCTGCGCAAACTGAATCGCAAATCCCTATCGACCACTGCGTCTATTCTTACGGGACATTGTCTTATGGGTAGGCATGTCGAAAGAATGCGCGCCCCATTTAACGATTTCTGCCGAGGCTGCGGATCTGAAGAGGAGGAGTAAACCGTTTTCCACTTCATGTATCAATGCCCCTCCCTATCCAGAAGGAGACTTAGGACACTTGGGTCCCCATTTCTGACCAGCCTTACAGACCTTTTCAATCTTTGTCCCAGAGAAATTGCTAGGTTCATCGAACTTTCAGGCTGGTTCAGCAACAATACGGTTACAATTGGATAGTCGTGCCTGTCTTTTCCAGAGCTGACCATGTGCTGACCACTGATACCTTTATACGCAGATATAAAGGAATCTTTGGTCAGCTCTCGGCCAGCGATTCCTGTGGCATCACAAAGGGCCTCCTTGTGCCTAAGTGCGTCTGGGCTGTTTCAGGAAAGGCAACCACTATAACCTAACCTAACCTAACCTAACATCGGGTACGACCGCGTCGGAATATATACGTTTACGTGAATGAGCCGCGCCAAGTTTTTGCTACCAGGATTAACAACTAGGTGAGCGTTTCGCACAAAAGGACTATGTATTTATTATCTGTCAATTGCACATTGTTAGATTAGTGTTAGCTTTGCTAACAATATTATTTTGTGTAAAATAGTGAGCGTGCGGACTCGGCTTAAGTGTATTGTGTATAAGGCGTATAATATATTAATAATAATAATATATAAGTATTGAAATATCAAAAGTCTTAGGAAATTATAAAGTTGTGACATTTAGCCTGGACAATGCTGAGTTATGCCAGCCGTTGTTCTGGCAAAACCAGAGGTTCGTTACACAAGATACACAAGCGACAGTTTGTTCATTAACATCTCATTTTTGAAGGATTTACTATATTCTTACATGTTAAAATAATTGTAATGCAATATTTGCATATTTTTATAAAAATAAAACAATTTAATCTCTGGGAAACGCAAGCACATTTTCCCTAACCCCTTGGCCTTTCTATCTTTTAATCCGGCCCTGCAGTAAAGTTTCTCCATGGAACACCCGCATATCACGTGCCAAATTAGCACAAACATATAAACAATAATAAATAATAATAAACAAACGATAAAAAGTGAATCCCCAGCATACAAGAATCAATTAGTTCATGTTTAAATTAATTTTTGATTAGCATAGAAATACATAATTAAAAAATAAATAAAGTTGCAGAGCGAGAGTTTGAAAGCATGTGGTTCGAGGCATTACTCACACGGTGTTTATGGCCGAATCAACTTGATAAATGGGCTCATGTGGGTTGTTTGAGTAGACCAAACATCAGCTTTACCCACTATATGTAATCAGAGCGACATTTATGTATATAATAATTAAGAAACGAATAAAATCTGAAAAACAGATAATAAACTGACAGTTTGTTTACCTTGCCTATAGACAGAGATTACACTTTCTCCACAAAAGCCTCGAAAGTTTCCACATGAGTCACGTGACTCACATCAGTCATTAATAGCTTACCTATATTGAGGCAGTATTGTTTAATATTTATTTTAGATATTAAGTTAATGTAAATAGATTTAAACTGAAGTAATTAATGTCTAGTGAGTACGCTTTCGTTTTGTAGTGTAAAGCTGCCATTATCATGGTGTATCTCCATGGGCATAAATGACAGCCAAGCTCGTAATCTGTCAACAGAACAAGGCACAGTTATCTACAGCTACAAAAATACAAATACTACGTAATATTATTACATTTAATAAAGCGAAACAAGCCTCAAAACAAATGCCACCACCCACTTGCTAAATGGCAACTGATAAATGTATTAGAAATACACGCGGCTTTTCGTGCCAAAGATTCTATACGCTTAATTGGCGGAGCAATATATGGTAGATATGTACTTTAAAATGAAATAGTCAAATTTTTATATATATATATTTTTTTTTTCCTGTTTTAATCCTCTTGGGAGTTTAGGGCCTCTACAAGAGCTTTCCATCGAACTCTATTTTGGCTGTAACCCATTGTATGTTTTGCTGCGCCAGTTCTTGAAGGGCAGTCCGCTGCCAGGTTGCTTTTGGTGGTCCTACTCGTCTGCTTCCTTGGGGTTTCCAGTCTAGTGCCATCCTAACAATGCTGCTTGGTTCTTTTCTGAGAGCATGACCTATCCATGTCCATTTACGTTTCCTGATTTGGAGGTGGATAGGGTACTCATAAGTGTTATTTAAGCACGCAGTTATTCTTTGAACAGCCCTCTTGCTGCTCGCTTGTATGCTTGTTGCATTTCTTCCTGATTTGATTTCTTCGTGCTTTCCTTTTTTATTTTTCTCTTGTTCTTTTCTTTGCAATGCATGTGCCAGTTGCTGCTCGTTAGCACATCTCTAACTCACGTGTCTCCCGTTGCTCGTTTGCTCATCTCTATCATGGTGATCTATTGCTTGTTCGTTTTGCTCACCATCCTCTTGCTTGATAAACTTGATATATTCCTACCTCATTTGAATTCTTTCCCTTTTGCTCTCTTTTTTCTCTTCGTATTTCTTTATAATGCATCTGGTGGTTGCTAATCGTTTGCACATCTCTAACTCACGGGCCGCTCGTTGCTCTTTTTTCGCATCTCTAGTGTGTTGACATATTGCTTGTTTTCTTAGTTATTGCTTTGGAAATAATTCAGCACTAAGCCCAGGCAATCAATTACCTGAATTTTCTCAACTGCTTAGAATTGAAAACCAATCATTTAAAAGTGATGTTTAAACTGACTAAGGATATCATCTTAAGCGCATTTTTCGCTTATACAAATATATACAACCCCACCTAGAGTATAAAAATCAGCCGTTAGTGCTGCAGTTATCTTAGCTGCTAACTGGAAACTTATGGACTGGCTTTTGCCAACTGCCAACTGCCTCTGCCCCTGTCAGGTGTACACATTGTCAGGTTATCAACAAAATGAAATATAATACAATATATGGCACTCACACAAACAGTATATGATAGAATACAGAACTCGAGACCCCAACAATGTGAGCATGCCCAAAAACAAAAGTCAGTCATTATCTTGGAGTTTTCGTAGATAAATCGCACAACAGCGAGCCGGTTTCGCGCAGCTTTTCTCGAGTGCCATTGCCAGAATATCAGAATCAGAATATTACCAACTTATTCGTGAGCCACAAGTGTCGCACTTATTTCGCGTGAGAAATTGTCAATTATAAAAAAGAAAACACGTTAAATTTGCAGAATTTTTCAATAAAACTTAAAAAGCGAGCAAAACAAAACGATCGACTGATACGGCATATTTTAGTGTTTAGTTCAAGAACAAGAACGGAAATATGAGCGAAGATGATAAGTGTGAGTATGCCAAATACCGAATACCAAAATACCGAAACGATTATAGCTTATGGCTTTATGGCGGACTCTAGACCTTGTTATATTGATATAAATACCAAATAAATATATAGGGGGTTTATATTTTTTGCACTCCACTCAATGCCAATTGTCAAGTGTTCCATCGACCAACGATGATAAACAAGCCAATTTATAATGTCGCAAATAAGTTTAAAAATGATTGAGCTGCCTGACACTCACACTCAAAATGAGTGAATATATCTCAATCCAACTGACAATCAACACTTTCTGCCATGTCATGTTGTTGGCCAAAGCGTTTTATCCACAATCAGCAGCACGGGGGTAGTCGCGACGCATGGCTAACCAAGTTATCACCAAACAATCCCGTCCACGGTTGCAATGGCAATTTGTCACAACGCTTGTAAAACTAATTAAACGCTGATAACCTGCGTCCAAATCAGCTTATCATCAACAATTTATCTTGGTCTGGTTTTATGAGTTGCTCTCGGGCTATGTGGGTAGCAGTGGCAGTGGTAGTGGCAGTTAATTTGTTGCCACTTTGTGGCCGTCTACGTTGAAAACTGACAGCGGTTACAATATTTTGATATGCCTTCATTTTGATTTATAAAGAAAGGAAGGTTTTTGTATGTAACCTATCCTCTTTCAGTTAGACACAAAAGCTGGCTAATGAGTTATGAGCAAAAGTTTTAAATTGCAGTCACTTGTATTATTATACCCTGTACCGTATGGTACAAAGGGTATATTGTGTTTGTGCAAGCCGAAAATGTATGTAACGTACAGAAGGAGACGTCGGAGACCCCCCAAAGTTACCTAAAGTATGATCAGTGTGACTCGAGAAGTCGATATACCCATGTCCGTCTGTCCGTCTGTCCGTATGAACGCCTAGATCTCAGAGATGGTAAGAGCTAGAGCAACCAAACTTTCAGATAAGATCCCTTATTAATCCATAGGAGACAAGTTTATTTTATTTTTTTGATATCGGGGTTACATTATATAGCTCCCATAGGGGTGTTTCAGAGGACCTCGAAAAAAAGCAAAAGTTTTAGATGGATAATTCGTTTGTTTATGAAGATATCATAACCAAATTTGGCAACCGGAAGTTTTTTAGAGACCCCCAGCACTGTACCAAATTTTATCAAAATCGGTTGACTATATCATATAGCTCCCATAGGATCGATCGGTCGAAAAAATGTTTTTTTGTACAAAATTCGTTGTGTTTCGTTTGTTTGTGAAGATATCGTAACCAAATTTGGCGTTTAGAAGTTTTTTAGAGTTCCCAAGCACTGCAGCAAATTTGATCAAAATCGGATGACTATATCATATAGCTCCCATAGGACCAATCGGTCAAAAAAACGTGTTTTGTGCAAAATTCGTTGTGATTCGTTTGTTTGTGAAGATACCGTAACCAAATTTGGCATTAAGAAGTTTTTTAGAGCTCCCAAGCACTGTTCCAAATTTGATCAAAATCGGTTGACTATATCATATAGCTCCCATAGGACCAATCGGTCAAAA
This sequence comes from Chymomyza costata, assembly GCA_018150985.1. Lineage (NCBI taxonomy): Eukaryota > Metazoa > Arthropoda > Insecta > Diptera > Drosophilidae > Chymomyza > Chymomyza costata. The sequence continues at coordinate 20,379,432 of JAECWU010000001.1, forward strand.
AATCGTTTTTTGTACAAAATTCGTTGCGTTTCGTTTGTTTGTAAAGATATTGTTGGCAAATTTGGCATTAAGAAGTCTTTTAGAGTACCCAAGCACTGTAGCAAATTTGATCAAAATCGGTTGACTATATTATATAGCTCCCATAGGAACAGTCGGTCAAAAAAACGCTTTTTTTTACAAAATTCATTGCGTTTCGTTTGGTTTTGAAGATATCGGAACCAAATTTGGCAGTCGGAAGTTTTTTATAGTTCCCAATCAGTGTACTAAATTTGATCAAAATCGGTTGACTATATCATATAGTCCCCATAGGACCGATCGGTAAAAAAAATTTTTTGGTGCAAAATTCGACTGATTTCTTTTTTTTTAATTTGCCGAATAAAATATCTTTTGGAGGTTTTAAGCAATGTGTCGGACTTAATTGCAATGTGGTGGTACAGGGTATCCCAAAGTCGTCTGCGCCCGACTTTAACGTACGCCATTTTTTTTATTTGCTTTTTGACAGAAGTGTTTCTTCGTGAAGTGCTTAAGAAATCATCAGGGCTAAAGTTAAAAATCTCTAAACCAAAAGCAGCAGCTTGAGAAACTGTCTTTAAATCTTCGAAAATGCACATCGCAAAAACAATAAATAATACTTGCAACAGATATGTTTCTTTTTGTTTCAGAATTCAAACCAAACCGAATAATTTTATTCGGACTCGTTTTTGCGTGCTCCGGAAAATGAAATTTTTTTTCGAAATTTCACTTTTTATTTTCAATAAATTCGTATATTTTCCTTATTTAATTTTTAATTTCTCTTGCAACGGTTTTTAAAAAAAGATGGCGTAAGTTAAAGTCGGGCGCAGACGACTTTGGGATACCCAGTACCACCACATTGCGATTAAGTCCGAAATATTGCTAAAGACCTCCAAAAGATATTTTATTCGGCAAATTTGGCTACGATATTTTCATAAACAAACAGAAATCAGTCGAATTTTGCACCAAACAAATTTTTTGACCGATCGGTCGTATGGGCACTATATGATATAGTCAACCGATTTTGATCAAATTTGGTACAGTGCTTAGGTACTCTAAAGCGCATCTCAATGCCAAATTTGGTTACAATATCTTCACAAACAAACAAAACACAATGAATTTTGTACAAAAAACGTTTTTTGGACCCATTGGTCCTATGGGAGCTATATGATATAGTCAATCGATTTTGATAAAATTTGGTACATTGCTGGGGGTCTCTAAAAAACTTCCGATTGCTAAATTTGGTTATCTATCCATCTAAAACTTTTGCTTTTTTTCGAGGTCCTCTGAAACACCCCTATCGGAGCTATATAATGTAATCCCGATATCAAAAAAATAAAATAAACTTGTCTCCAATGGATTAATAAGGGATTTAATCTGAAAGTTTGGTTGCCCTAGCTCTTACCATCTCTGAGATCTAGGCGTTCATACGGACAGACGGACATGGGTATATCGACTTCTCGAGTCACACTGATCATACTTTAGGCAACTTTGGGGGGTCTCCGACGTCTCCTTCTGTACGTTACATACATTTTCGGCTTGCACAAACACAATATACCCTTTGTACCATACGGTACAGGGTATAAAAATCACTCCAAAAATTTTCCTTCAAATTAGCAAAAGAGTAAGAAGACCAGCTAACTGCTGCCATCTCATCCTCACACACGCATAAGTATTGCAAACCTAACTGCATTCGCATACCAGACCATATCTTTCTTATTTCTTTATATTATATTATATATATAGGTCAGGTTAGCTAGGCTGATCGTCACAAGGCCGAGACCTTGCGGCCCATTGTGATGCAGCAGCAGATAAGAGAAGCAGAGGGTAGGGTGGAGGAGACTACAAATGCTGGGTGTGGGGTAGCTAAAATAGCCAGGGGGTGCCCAAAATTCGCCTAATCATCCTGCTTGCTGAACTATTTTGAGGATTCGATAAAAGGTCAGGTCAGGGTACCCAGGTCTTCAAAGAAGGGCTTTTCCAGATACTGGATGCGTTTCGCAAGAAGTGCAGGGCAGTCAGTTCTATCCCTTCCTCATTCCCGCAACAGCGACAGAAATCGTTGCGGGAACATGCGTCCTCTCATCCAGGATGCCGATGGCGCAGTGCCCCGTTACAAGAGGTAATACCTTCTAAAAGTAAAAAGAATCACTACACCAACCGATTTACAAATAGCTAATATGAGCTAATATGGAGCTTTTAGACAGTTCCCAAATTATATTCCGTAGAATCTAATGCCAAGTTAACCGTGTGTTGAGGGGAATGTTCGAGTGTCTATCGAAGAGCAAGGAAGAATTTATTGACTTCTCTTATCATATTTTTGTAGCATAAAAACTTGATCTTACACGACTTTGGGTTACACAGAACCAAAATGAACAAGAGCAAACATTTAAGATAACTCTTATAAAGTTTGCTATAAACGACCATATCATTCTTAAATTCTACTATTTAAAATTCTCCTATGAACGTTGCCTTTAAATTGGCTTCGTAAATGGATTATAATAAAAAGCTGTAGCATGCTTTTGTGCGCTCCGGCGCTGGCCTTGACTCTTGTGCATCGCCGTTATCTGCACGTTTTGTATATGTTATTAAATTGTTTTTTTTTTTTTTTTGATAGCCTGGCTGTTTGTGGCATTCAATTGATTTTCGCATTCATATTCATGCTGTTTTGAACTTGCATTCTGTTTTAAAAATCGAACGCTTGACGGCGCATGCAAAGTGAAAAGTCACAAAGCACGATAAACCGACATGGAGCATCGTTAAATGGATTTTATGCAGTTTGCATAATTTAATTCATGCCCCAAAGGCGCCTGGTGAAACTTGTTTCAACTGCCTCAAAGTGCTCCCACAAAGCCAAATGGAATGCTGTGACCAATGTCTAATGGAAAAGTGCCAGAACTAAAAGTGCTGAGAGTGCTCAACGAGCCCGGCTATTGAATGGAGCACTCGAGTGCCAAAAGCCATTTGGGCAACGCTTTTATGACACCTTCTAGAGCAAAGTGTAAGCTCTAGCGGCACACAGACGAGCCGCAACGTGTCAATAAATATTTGCTCATTATGCTCGCCCTGTATCTGTTCGGGGAAGTCTGATTAAGCATAAAAATCAGGCGCGCATTAACAATTTGCAATAAATGTCAGGCTCTGCTGAAGCGTCAGCAGAACCAGCAGCAAAAGCAGCCGAGGCGTCAACAGCGCCCTCTGGCGATGACAGCTGCGCACGTGACTTCATTTAGTTCCATGCTGCGTGCCAGAGTCGACAAAAACAGTGCACTCGCTGCTCTCCACTATTTGCACTGTCCCATGTTTGGTTCTCTTGTCAAATGATGTGACTTTTTGGGCTTCATCATACTATAGTTTTTTGTTTCTGCTAGTTCTTTGTATGCCTTTTCGAGTAGTACTTCGCAATTCCTATCTTTTTTGTAACGTGGTGTAACACCATACTAAATTTTGTTTTTAGATCCGAGCAGAGATTTCAGACTATTTCTTTAAATTACTTTCTTATCCCGGAATTTTCTCTTGAAATTTAGACCAAATCCTAAGAATAGCTGACAGATACACTGCCGGTCAAAAATACTTGACCGATGAAAAAATAAGACACTTTTTCGATGTCGGTCGACATTTTCTGATTTTTCAATCGAGTTCTTCCCAAACAATTCAATCGGGTTCAAATTGGGTGATTGTAGGATGATTCTGTAATATCAGCACTCTTTCTTCTTCTTTCTTACTCAAATAATTAATACAATGTTTCGAAGTGTGTTTGGGATCATAATCTTGTTGACACGTAGCCCACGACCAAAAAAACGTTGCAATCTAAAATTATAATAATTTTTGTACCAAAACGTATTGTATTAAAATGGTTTGACCTACAATCTAATAACTCTTGCAAATTTGTAAAATTCCGCCTTGCTCCGGAAAATGAAAAAACCAAACCGAACAATACGGTGCATGCCCCGGAAAACGAATACTCATGTTGTGTTGGCGCGAAATTATTTTTGTTTCATACAGAACAGCTGGCATGGTTGCCGCAGCTCTGCACCTTTTTATTACTACAGCGTGTTTTTTTTTTTCAGAGTTTCATAACTTTGAGTTGGCAACACTGCTTTATCCGATAGCCCATTTAACAGCTGATAGTTGCTTTTTGTTGAGTTTGGTTTCACATTTCATTATGGATATTGCAAATTGTTGAAGTTTTTTATCAAAATAATGGTTCCGTTCGTCAAACTGATTCAAAATTCACAATTTTGTTCTCCAATTAAGCTCATTTTTGGTTGAATGGGTACGTAAAAAAGCAAAATTGTCGCATTTGGAGTGAGGGCAATCCACAAGTTTTTGTCGAAATACCATTACATCCACAGAAAATTACTATAACTTATCTACGTCGATATTAAAAATATATTTCTTTGTTTTATCATGATTAAACTCTAAAAAAACACCCTTTATATGTTGTTTACATTTTGTTTTCACTAAAATACTGGTAGTACTTTGGTATTTTATCTATTAAATAAAATTAAACAAATATGCAACAATATTTATTGAAAATCAACACGACTTTGCTATTTTAGTTACAAGGGAAATTTACTTTGTGTAACGCGGGAACCCTGTCCCACCTATCAGTCATGTGTTCGTGTATAATACGTGCATATACACGAACACAAAAAAATTAATTTTGAGTTGTGCATGATATTTTGTTAGTAGAGCCAGAGAAATATAATTAAAAATAATTGCCAGTAAATATCTGACTTTAAGTTGGCATAAATATAATCTAAGAATATCAAAGAATATTTAAAAAATTATGTCAGCATAAAAATTTTAAACTTATTTTGCCGATTCGTTTAAATTCCTCTTCGGTTTCAAATCACTTAAAAAACATGTTTTGGTGAAATTGGGAGCAACAAACATTTGGTTCCAAAACGAATCGAAATAAAATGTTCGGATTCGTTTTTCAGAGCACAGTCGATTATTCGCAAGTGTACTAAAAATTCGATGCTTCAAAATAACCCTGCTCTTATCTTTTTGCTCTTTACGCATTTCGGTCTAGGCGTAAACTTTTGCGTCGCAAAATTTAAATGTGTCTGTGTATAGTAAAGTTGCTGACTCTCCTAAGCCTACTCCCAGCTTCTTCCACTTCTTCAACATCTTCTTTTGTAAACATTTTTTGCTAACGCGTACATTCACTTTTATCTGTAGGTGTACCAAAATTATAGTATATTTGCTACAAATGTTTCTATTGTAATTAATTTTAATTACAAACGTTTTTTTTTTTAGCATGCTGTGAACTCTAAGAGAGCACGCGTTCATTGAACTGCATTCAATCAGCCGACAAATTGGTGTATGGCATAGCAAAGGAATGCCAAAAGCATCTGTCGAATGCCCTTTGAAAGGGTTAAGATTGATTTGCTCAATATTTCACTGGAAATTCTTGACAGTATCTTCAGCGTACATTGAACTAGCCATTGAAGTCAAACACCGTAAAAAGCAAGAACAAACAGTTGAAAAAATTTTAATGTATTACATTAAGTATACGCCACGCGTGACTAATGTTCAAGTCAGACAAAATAATTATCATAGCATAACACATAGGTGTTTGTGCAAACATAGTATTTATGCGTTTTGTCTGGGATTTTCAATTTCGAAAAAATTGTATTGAAAAACAAGAATCTTTCAATTATATAAAATTCAAGCAAATTGTTGCATAAACTCTGCTGCCAATTTTGCCGCCTTTATGCAGCAACCCGCCCTCTTATCGATGTTTGTTTCTGCTACATGCACAACAACAAAACACATTTTGCTTCATTTTGTTTTGTTCCTCAAATTCGCTGAGCCAACACATTGCCAGAGTAATTCCAGTGAGAGAGTAAATTTTTATTTCCCCTACGTTAAGTGTATGGTATGTGTGTGTTAGCGTGCATGTGTGAGTGTGCATGAGTATCTGTGCGTCTGTATACATGTGTGTGTGCATTATTGTATGTATTATTGTTATAGTTGCTGTGGCAGCTTCTGTTCTGTGTTGCATGCTGCATAAACTGCGTTATGTGTTGACTGCTGTATGGCTGCTGCAGACAAGGCCATTGGAAGGCTTCATCTCCTTGCAAATTGTTTCGTAAAAGTCTAAACGGAATATAGGGTGCTTGTTTTGAATGCTATTTTATTACCCTGATGGTATTTTTAAGATTTGTTATTTTTTAGATTAAGCTATTAACCATGATGTTATGATTGAAATAATAATGTGATAATAAGTAAACAATTATAGTAAAACAATATTTGGAAAATTAAAACAAACAAAAGATTGTTTGCAGAGATCTGTATTTAAGAGTACTTACTGGAGCCCATAGTCTGCCCAAGGTATTTAATAGCCACAAATATGTACTTAAAGAATAAAAGAATAGTTTTTTTTGTGGATTAACATTATTTTCCATTTTTAAAACTAGGAAGAGGTTGCTACATTTATGTATACAGCGCGATATCATCAGCAATGACTTATGTGCAGTTCGCGCCAACTCGGATATCAAAATATTTTTTTTTTAAATAAATTTGATCAGCAATAGCATTGGTATGGAAAAAAGTTTTTTATGCCTCTCTAAAGATGTCACCAATTAATTGAACAAAAAAAGTAATAAATAAATTTTGTTTGGCATATGGCCATTTGCACAGAAAGAAGAAAGAAACGAGTTATTTAAAAAAAAAATACAATGGGTATATTAAGTTTGTGCAAGCCGAAAATGTATGTAACAACAGAAGAAGACGTCGGAGACCCCCCAAAGTTACCTCAAGGTGACAAGAGAAGTCGATAAGCCCATGTCCGTCTGTCCGTCTGTCTGTATGAACGCCTAGATCTCAGAGATGGTAAGAGCTAGAGCGACCAAGTTTTCAGTTTAGATGCGTAATTATGTCAGGGGAGACAGGTTTATTTTATTTTTTCGATATCGGGGTTATATTATATAGCTCCCAAAGGGGTGTTTCAGAGGACCTCGAAAAAAACCAAAAGTTTTAGATGGATAATTCGTTTATTTATGAATATTTCATAACCAAATTTGGCACACGGGCACTGAACCAAATTTGATCAAAATCGGTTGACTATATCATATAGCTCCCATAGGACCAATCGGTCAAAAAAACGATTTTTGAACAAAATTGGTTGTTTTTCGTTTGTTTGTGAAGATATCGTAACTAAATTTGGCAGTCGGAAGTTTTTTATAGTTCCCTATCAGTGTACCAAATTAAAATCGGTTGACTATATCATATAGTCCCGATCATATCATATAGGACCGATCGGTCAAAAAACATTTTTTGCTGCAAAATTCGACTGATTTCTTTTTGTTTGTGAAAATATCGTAGCCAAATTTGCCGAATAAAATATATTTGGGAGGTCTTAAGAAATATGTCGGACTTAATTGCAATGTGGTAGTAGGTACAGGGTATCCCAAAGTCCCAAAGTCCAAGACTTTAATGTACACCATCTTGTTCAACATTGGAAGTCAAAAATATCTTAAATTTAATAAGACATTGTTTTAACAGCTTTTCTTATTTAATTGCATCAATAATTGGCCTGAAAACTGAAGATATTTAGTTTTTACTTGTTTGTACTACTTTTTGAGTGATTTTTAGTCTAATTTGTTTAGAATTCTCATTAAGTTTTTTCGTTTCACACAACTCTTGAATTATCACTTTTTGAACACAAAAACATTTTTATTTTCTTATTATTTATTTCTTATTTCTTTATTTTTAAATTACTTCAAGAAATTTATAAATCAGACTTACGCTTCTGAAATAATAACTAGTTTATACACATTAAAAATATAAAGTGTAAAAAAAGCAACAATATTAAAATTATCAATTGCTTTTCAATATTTTTTATTTCTATTTTTGTCGCGTATTAAATCGCAGGCTGCTTGCCAATATATTGGAAATATCTCATTAACAGATTCTACCTTTTGCACTACATATATAGCTACTAAAGAGTATTTAAAAAAAAAAGATTTTTTTTTCTCTACTTTGTTGCACATTAAAGGTGTACGAATGTCGCGTATACCAACGTGAAAATTATCATATACAATATTTTTGCACTAAATTTTAAAATCCTTATCTTAAAAATTGATAATAACATAATGATCTGCATCTAAACTTGAGGACAGTTCTGTACCAAAAAGTAAATGCAAAAAAGATTTTTGCACCTTATAATTTCGCCCAAAAATTTAAAACTTTTATTTTTTTTTAAAGTGATGAGTTTTTGTGCAAATATTTTTTGATGCATCCCATTGTACATATAATAAATACATATAAAACTTAGTTTTATCCTTTCATCGTGTAAGACTGGACAGTCACTCAAAGTAGTCATATTTCAAGCAAAACAAAAATCTTTTGAAAAACTTGAAGAAAATAAAAAGCACAACGCAAAACATGAATAAATTGAATTTGCTTATCACGTGAGTGAGACGCCAAAACAGTTTTCCACTCTTGGGAAACACTAAGAGTAGTAGCAGGAGCAGGGGGGTGTGGGGCTGTCTGTTAACGTGACAAGATAAACAAAACGAATGAGAGCGCAAAACAGAGAGAGTGAGCGTATGCTGCTACAAAAGTTTTAAGAAGAACGTAATAAAAACAAAAGCAGCAACAAAAACAAAATTGCCGCAAACACACACACACACATACAAGCATTTATGCACACACAGACACACTTATCATGCCGAGGGGTATTTTGCCGTTAGGCGCCTAGCAATGAATGAAAATTGCCGAAGTCGCACAAAACAAGCCGAAGTGATACGAACACGAGGCTGCTGCCAAACGCGACGCCATTCATACGCGTTGTATGTTCAGTTTTTAGAAGTCAACGGGCTGGTAAAGAACGCGCTGCGAACCAAACGCGAATCCCGACGCATCCAACTAACTTAACAACAACTACTAACTCACTTGGCTCTTAGTCGCGCTGAGTTTTTTTATTATTGCTTATATGCAAAAGCCATTGCTAACGCTATTGCCTAGACAGCCGTAAGTCGCTGGCTTTGGCCGGCATTGTAGTAGAATCTTAGGACGTGTTACAAGTTCCAAGTATCTGGCAAAAAGTGTTTTAAGCGAATTTTTTTTTGTTGGCAGTGCTGCATCTATTGTGGTAATCATTATTATTTTTGAATTTAACAGTCAGTCGTGACTCTTTTAGTCTACTGACTTACCTATCATTGGCAACATCATCATGATGTACTTTGAACTTTACTAATAATAATGGAGGCGCGTCCTTGTTGTGCCACATGGGTTTGTGGAACAACACCAAGTCACGCATGTTGCTGCACACACACCACACACATTGTTATGTCACATGCAAGCGTCCGTGCTTTCAAATTGGATTTATTCTGGCTTTTACGAACATGAAATCCTTTGAAGCGTTAAACTATGAGCATAGACACATTAGTGTGAAAGTTAGTTAAAGCAAACGGCTAGGCCTGACATGGTTGAGTTACTGCATCAAGGCATACGCGCCCACTAGCTCAAGCGCTTTCCAAGCTATAGGGCTTGATTTCCATGTGTTTTCCTCTGCTATAATTTAAATTTTTGTAATTAATACTCAGAAGATAATTCATAACAAGCTCTGCAAACGAAAGCACATGAAAATGCGCCACTACAAAATATATCAATGAAATGCTTGATCCCTATTTAATGTACTTACTAACACATTATGTAATATGCTCATCTATTACAAAAAAAAAGTTGCGAATTTTGAATTTTGGAAAGCGAAGCAATTAAGAGCGAATGATCGTAAAGATAAATTGTAGCCGAGGAAAACTCTGTTTGACAAACATTTTTAATTGCAGAGGAAAATATTATCTATATTCTTTTAAGCAAAAAAAGCAAATATGAATAAAAGCCGACACAAACAAGATGCCGACAAAATTTCTAGGCAGAAATTAAATATCTTTGTTAATCAAATAAAAATTAAATTAAAAGCCCAAGCGTCTAGAGATTTTTGACACAAGCCCCAAACTAAATCAAAATCAAATTCAATTAATATAAAAATTTAAAAAAAAAACGCATAATTATTGAAATCTATATGTATGCATCTTTGGGGCAAATGTCTGGCGACTTAACAAATGACAGCCATAAATTTATAAAAGTCGACAAGTCGCAGCATCTCGCTTGGCTGTCAAAGAAATGACCAGCAAGACCTTGAGCTAGAGCCTAAAAAAGCCAACATTTTGGCTACTTGCAACATATGGCAGCTTGCAACAAAGTTCAGGGCTATGGACTTTTGGAAAATACGCATTACGGCAACTCAAAAAGTCTAGAGCAGCCTAGACAAAACTCTTGGAACTCATAAAAGCCTTCAATTTATGTGCAGTTAATTGCAATTAGAAAAGCGTAAAGCAATCAACACCATAAAATTATTACAAGGTCTTATGAAAGGGAAAATATTAAGTGAAAGCAGACGTACAAAAAATAAAGAAAAGGCCGAAAGAAAAGCCAAAAGCGCGTGTGTCGGCAAATGTGGCAAAAGTTTTTCATTTCAATTTGCTTTCAGCGCAAATCTGTGCATAATCGTATTTGATATATGTACATGAGCACAGTGAGAAAAAACCGAGCATATTGTGGCCAAGTCAAGCACAACCGTTCATGAAAGCTTAAGAAGAACAAAGGAGTTCGATATAAGTTTAATAGGTTGACATCAAGAGCAATTTTTAAGGCTTTCAGAAACAAGTTTTCATAAATATAGTTTTTTATGCCAACAACATTTTATTCAGTATTTCAATATTCAAAGCAATCCTCAATAACAAAGAGCTACCAACATTCTTCCAAAAATTATGACAAAGTAAAATAAAAAATGAGGTACACGGGCTTTATAACGAAACCCATGGAATTTTCACTATCATAGAAAAATTTTGTCCATCCCTTATGTTTCTCAACTGCTTTGCTGTTGCGCCCAGAACTTGCGGCATTCCGACATTTTTAAAGCTTAGAAAAATCAAGTTTTTAAAAAAAAATTAAAATATTTCGTGTACCATGAAAATGTTGTTGTTTTTAAACAAGTGTACTCATATCAAGGACTTGGACTTTTTTTTGAGTACTTAGGACGTGTTTTTTCTCCCAGTGTAAATGTGTGTATGTTTTTGTGTAGATCTATGTGGGATGCTGTGCTCTGCCAACAACAATAATCATAATATTGAATTTTTGTTTCGTTTTCTTTTTGTTGCTATTTTTAAAGGCAGCGTACGGAGCTGAGTTGAAAGCGCGTTACTCATACGCCCAGTTAAACACAAGCAAAAGACATAAAGTATCGTCTAATAATTTCTGTGCAAAAATATATATACAATAATATTCTTATAATATAAATAAACACTCGTACACTAAATAAACTGAAAAAAAAAACTACAACAAGCGCAATAAACAAACAAATTGATTGTATTTGTTGTTGTTTTTGGAACAGTGGTTCTCCTTACTTGTGCATTATTGTTCGTGAACGAAAAGTATCTACGAAAATGGATCACCAAGCAATCACAAGTCAAGTGCGAGGTGAGCTAAGTATGAAATATCTTATTTTTGCTATTTCTTTGCATATACAACATAATAAAAACTTAATTTAAAAAAAAAAAAAAAATGTGAAACTCGTAACTTTGAGTTTATAAAAACTTGCAGTTTAGTGTTAAGTTGAGCATATACAGAGCTCACACATTTGTATGGAACTGCTAATTTTAAAAAAAGGCAACAATAATAAAAATATACGTTTAGTGCGCTTAAAGTAGAGCAGTATAGAGTCAATTCCGATTTCATGAAAGTCAATATTGTATAATATTCATCGTAAGAATAAAAAATAAAAAGCAATGAGATTTCCATAATCTTAACATTTTAAAGGAGTTCTAGTGCTTAGAAATTTTAGTTTTCTTAGCGTTAATGAAACTTTATTTTTTATTATGTTTATAGCTGAGTTTTTTTATGCCATATCATGTTAATTGTTTATAACGCTTGTTCTACAGCAATGAACAAAATTTAAAACACTCATATTCACAAAGTTTAAAATAGAAATTAAGGCACATTTGAGTAAGAACTTAAACAAAATTCAAGCATTCCCCCAAGTGTGGAATTTACAATCTAATCAGCAAAATGACAACATTTTTTATTTTGTACTCTATTTTGTAAAGTGATTAAAATATCTTATCGGCTTATGCCTCGTGCAAATGTTTTACTTGAACATGGTATTATTATTATGCGCCTATTATTCATAACGTTATTCACTTTGCTTGGTTTTTTTTCTAACCAAATGCTTTATGTGATTCCCTCTATAAGAATTTCCTAGAAAAACATTTACACATAAACCCAGTCTCATCGACAGACAGTAGACATGTCTGTAGTGTCTTAAAGCGCATGAAATTTGACTTACTGGCTTCTTTTATCGGGGAACCACATATAGTAGTTACCACTTCAAAAGTACTTGATGAATATGCTACTACTTATATTTGGTTTTCTATTTGGCTATTATCATTGCACTAAAGCGACCTCACCTAATAACTTTCATGAGTTCCCTGACTGCAACTTGAAAAACTTGGCCAATTTCTGTGTGTTTGGCACACAAACTTTTTGAACAAAATCTTAACTTTAAAGCTTTATTTACGACTACCATGACGATGAAAATGTTGCAGCAATTTGCGAGTACTTCAAAGTCACTTGACGCGATGTTGTGGAAGAACATGAAACTATTCACAAGTTTTCCAACTCAATTTCATTTTCAGCCAGCACAAACGCAACTTGAACTAAGAAAAAAGCAAGACAATAAACTAGGACTTCCTTCTATCGGACATTAAATTATCAAGTTTTATTTAATTTAAGAAAAAAAACAACCAAAAACAGAACTAGTGACAGTCGGCACGTACCGATCGTAATATACACTGTAATCATCTTAAGTTTCACAGTATCGGAAAACTGGTATGTGGTATGCCCAAAAAGTCAAAAAAAATTAATATATTTTAAAGCTTCAGGGTCTACATGCAGCACTTTTTTTTTCCCCCCTATAGGTTCCTCACAAAGAGGTGGGGCACTGCGACCAGAAGATCTTGTGTACCATACCCATAAATTAAAGCAAAAGACTTAACGCATGAATAGCAGTCCGTGTTTTGTTGGTATTGACCTAAGATGGAAGGGACTAATCCGTTCCTTTCCCAAGTGACAGGCTCTGTCCCATACCAGCGCTGGGCAGTCACAGAGAATATGTCTGGTGGTTTCATCGTCCTCGAGACTGAGTCTGCACTCTGAAGAGTCCGATAGGCCAGTTTTCTGTAGATGGTATCTAACAGTGTGGTGGCCAGATAGGTAAGGAGTTTTAAGTCCTCTCTGCCAAGACCTCTTGTCTTGATCATATCCAGGTGTTTGATAAGCGCTTTTGCTTGACGCAGCCCCGGTAAGGAGAACCAGTATCTCATATGTTCTCCTGCAGCCCATTTGTTTACCGTTGTTTTGATTGTGGACCAACCAATAGCACAGAAGGGCGCAGGAGCAGTGGTCAGAGTGGAGGCACCCTGTCGTGCTAGATCGTCAGCGATCGTGTTACCATCCACTCCTGAGTGTCCAGGTACCCAACATAGCACGACTTTGTTCCGGGAGGACAGGGTTTGGAGGTAATTATGGCATTCTTTGACCATCCTGGAGGAGATGCTCCATGATGATAGTGCCCTAATAGCAGCTTGGCTATCCGAGTAGATACAGATGTTTGCTCCCCTAGTTCCCTTACTAAGGATACTATGAGCGCAGATGTCTATGGCGTGAATCTCTGCTTGAAAGATGCTGGGCCAGATGCCCATTGCACTAGAGATTCTGGAGATTCTCAATTTTGGACCCGTCCGTAAACCATTGCTGCCACCGGAGGTTTCCACAGGGGCTGCCATCAGCCCAAGTCTCCCGACTTGGGAGAAGAGATATAAATTTCTTGTTATAAAATAGTTCCGTGATCATAAGATCTGGTCTAGAGCAGATGGATACGTTAGGAAAGGAATATATAAGTGCGGCATGACCAGTGTCGCTTGCTAAGAAACCAGATGTGATCTGGATACGCATGGCTGACTTTTGGATGAAAATGTGCAGTGGTGTAAGTCCAAGGACTGACTCCATGACAGCTGTTGGCTCGAGTAGCTTTGGAGAGCACTTGTTCTTAGTGGGAGTTCCAGTTAAGTCGTAAGTCTAGGACCACACCTAGATATTTGATCTGTTCTGAAAACTCCACCTCAGTGTTATTTATAACGAGGTTCCGAAGCCTAATGCAGCGCTTGATAGCTTTAGTTTTTAAATTCGGTAAAGTCCAAGTATGAGCGAGGGTTAGACCCTGATTGAAATATTTGTATCTATATCTTTAGAAGTTCTAAGGCGTGGGTGTAAATCACAATCAGTAGGGAGAACAGGGCATGATATCCATATAAATCGGTAAACTCAGTATGTAGCGAATATAAATTTTGGTATGAATTGGGTCTTTTTAGCATCAAGATCCTATGACCTTAGGTCATACGAACAGACAGAGGACGTGAAGTTGGACAGTCAGCTATATATACAAGAATACACATATATATATATATTTAATGCAATCGGTGCTACCTCCTTTTTCCACTGTACTGTATAGTGTATAATAGAACAAAAACTCACGATAGCCAAAGAAAACACGTTAAAGTTGCACAACAAACAACAAAGTCTAGAATTAACAACTGTGGTAAAAGCTTTAAGTTTGGGTGTAAATACAAAATAAACTAGGAATGTTTTCAGGACAAAAAGTTTTATTGCTTAGTTTTCAGCATAACTTGCAGCACAAACGGACGGAAAATTGAATTAAGTTTCATTGTCACTACGTAAAGTATGTTTACTTAAAGGGAAAATTAACGTTTTAGCTAACTTTCGTGATCCGAAGTTTGTATACACTTGCGGAGATTTTAAGCCGGATTAAGCCATATAGGTGCCCCAAGGCGTAGCAATTTTAGGGCGCTTCCATCTATCGTAAATAAGAAAAACTTACTTAAATTAGGTACTAGCCAATATTAACCTAGATTTTTTTTTTTTGCAAAAATCTGATTACTTATCGAGTTATTGATACATTTAGGTAGACTTTTCTTTAACGCATTACAGCTTTTTAAGCATTACGAACACATGACTGATAGGTGGGACAGGGTTCCCGCGTTATACAAAGAAAATTTCCCTTGTCATGTTTAATTTCAATAAATATGGTTGCTAAAGTAATATTTCTGAGTAATTTTATTTAAAAGACAGAATAACAAAGTACTAGCAATGTTTTGATGAAAACAAAATGTTAATAGTAATAGAAACATGCAGAGCTGCAAAAACCATATGCGAAGTAATCGAAAAAAAAATTTTATTCCGGAGTTTTTTTTCCTTTTCTGGAGCACGGCTGAATATAATGCATATTTGAAAAATTTTATTATTATTGGAAAAATTAAATTTTAAATTTAAAAAAAAATTAAAGGAATGGGAAATTTTTTGGGAAATTTCACCTTTTAAACCTAATGCGAAGACGCCAAAATTTGTTATACATTACATTAATGAAAAATGGTTCAATTTTGTAGTTTATGATTAACAAATTAACATTATTTAACAAATAATTTTGTAATTATATGTATCTAATGCATTTATCTTTTCTTTTTTTTCGAACTATCTTTAACACAAAAAATGGAAAAAAATAACCAAATGTTTCGAATTAAGGCCTATACGCAGCACGCAAAAAAATGAAAAACTTCATATAAAAAAATAGACGCGAAAAATTCCGATCAAAAAGTTTTGACAATGGGACGCAGATAAAAAAACAAAACGGTGTTGTCTAAAAATGCTTAACGTTAGATGGCGCCACTACTTCACTAGGTGTGGTAACACTAACAGCAGCTATATGCACTATATTTTGTTCGAAATGGCAGGTAGGAGAAAATGGTGCAAATCATTTCTAATACCAGTGTTATGGGTATCCAGTGTTATGGAATACAACAAACAATATATAGAAATTTGTTGAGGACATATGAAAATTTTCATGAAACCAATGGATTACGCATCATGGCCTCAAACTTTAAATTGAACACGAAATGTACACAATTTTGTTGTAATATTAGTGCAATACAAAATACATACATCTTTGAAAAGTCTTCCACTTTCTGCTCTGCCTTTTAAAAAGGGTTCACCCAGACACTTCTGTTCTGCCCGGGCCTCTTCTTGTTGTTTTGTTTTTTTTGCAGGCAACCTTTTTGCAATAAGGTAGGCAGTGATACATGACATTGTTTATACTTAGTAATGTTAACAATACTTGTTGATTCAAATCCTTGTTTGTTTTATTTAATTCTTTGTCTTATTTTGCGCGCATAATTTTTGTAGACATAAAGCAGCTGATTATAATGTGAGTGTGTCCACATTAACCCAAAGTATCGGAAAAAATATCGATTAATACCACAAAAAAAACGATAATTCGGTAAAAAATAGCACTTTGACTAACTATGCACACACTGGTGGCTCCATCTGAAATAATATAAAATAGTTTCCATATGGAATTTTTCGAACTGCGTAGACCCCTTTACCTTTAACACAAAAATTTATGTTTAATTAACCTCATCAATGTAAGACATTTTTAATTTTTTACACTAATTTAAGAGGATAATCACAGGAGCAATAGTTTTTTAATCAGCTTATAGGAATAAATATCATGTTGCCCTAAAAATACGAAATCCTTTTAGGAAACTGCTTAGGCACATTTATACTGCTTACAAGCAGTTCCCTGAGTCGTGCATATTTTTGCAGACGTGATGTTACAATTTAGAGTGAAAACCTGATATACCCTTTCTCAGCTAGTGCCTAAATAGGGTTTTCGGATTGTCTAAGAGCCAGCTGCTGCAATTAATCGCTGCAACCGAGCTACAGATTGCAAACTTTTGCCTTGGGGCACGTTGCAAAACAAAAACAACAAAAAACTTTTCATTCGCCTTGGCGCCTTTTGTTGTCATAAGTTATTATTGTCCTTGTTGTGTTCGTTGTCGTTGTTGTTGTTGTAGCTGCGGAAGCACGTCGATTTAATACTGCAATTAAAAAACTTTCCATAATTGCAAGTCAACACTTTTTAGCCAAGTTTTTTGTCACTCAGCGCCTTGTCAGCAGCGGTAACAAGCCAGACATTTTCTGTCATTTAAGCCACTTTAGTTATTTGATAACTAAAGCAAACACTCGAAGAGAAAATCACAGTTAGTAATTGTAGCTGTGTGTCTCTAACTTTGTCTTAGTATCTGTCATTGTGTGTGTGTGTATCTTAAAGTGTGTCTATTAATTAGCTTGGCTTTAATTTGCAAGCATTTTCGCTACGCATTCTGCTTCTGGCTTAAATTTATTTTTTTATGTTAAACACGCGCCGTGACTTAATCTGATCATTATATGTATGCTATGGCCAGAACAAATTGTGCACATACTTGTATATAATAAAACATATACATAAGTACATTCATGTATATAATAATTTAATGATACATAAACGTTGCGTTGGCAACCAAAAGGAAAATGTAAAATATCTTGTAGTGGGCAGCCGTAAAAAACAAGAAGAAAAACAAAATGCATCCTTTGCACCCCTCTCCAAGTTGATTCCTTTTACAAAGCAGTTCAAGGACAGTCAAGCAAGCAGTCCATGCGCCAGGTTTCAAGTGCGATAAAGTCTAGGGTTTCCAAGACCTATGCATTTACAAAGTGCAGTAAGTACAGTAGTCATTGTGCAGAAATAACCTACAATTTAAATGGCATTGACAGCAAAGCCACGGGTAACAAAATTCTAGGCTACAGTAACTTATTAGTTTTTCAAAATTTAAAAATGGCGAATCCAAGATGGTCGCCAAAAACGGAAAAATCATTTTTATATTATAGCACAAGTTGGGTATGCAAATATGAGTTTTCGAGATCGCTGATCACGAATCTGTTGTTAGAATTTCAAAATGGCCAAAACCTAAGATGGCCGTCGGAGTGTAAGCTTATGTTATATAGAAAAACATGTTGGATGTATTCATATTTTAAAATTTGTATTTTTATATTTGATTATAAGCCATATTTGCTTACCCAACTTGTGTTATAAAGCTTTTTCGATTTTTCTGTTTTCGGCGACCATCTTGGATTCGCCATTTTGACATTTTTTAAAAACTAATAACGTACGTATAATCAGCTACCTCAAAAGTATTTGAATAGCATATAAGAGCGGTTGCAATAAAGTTTTTCTGAGAATAAGATTAAAAATAGTGATTAAATTATGGAGCTACTTTGCTTTGGCGGCCATTGTAGCTCCATTTTTAAATATCAAAAATCATCATACGGCTTTAAAAAGTAGACGAGAAGACGAAAATTTTCAACCTAAAAACATTCATTTATTTAAAAAATTGAAGTGTGAGGCGGGGTTGTTGATTTGGCAGAAAACGTCCCATATGACCCAATGACCAACTTGGCTAATCGCATAGCTTAGCTTAAAGAGAGACTTTCATACAAAAACCCATTAAAAATAAAATATACGAGTAAGTCTTAAAATTAATTGATTACCGGGTATTCACTGTAGTTGTGATAGTAAATAAGAATTCCCTTATAAGACGATTATAAATTTGTATTTATATTAAGTTGAGTAAGCTTGTTTCTACTTTTCTACTTACGCTGATTTCCATGGATGCGCCCTTATTATAAAAGCAAAAAAAACAATAAAAATTACAAGCACATTTACTAAAGCTGTTTAACTTTTGAAACCCTACACCCTCTCGTCTCTAATTTTATGTGGAATACGAAATACTGGAGCAGCTTTGCACTGCCAGGCACCAACTATTTGCAGTCCGTGAAACCGCCAAGAAAACAAAATGCCTGTCAAATATGGCACGCGCAACCTAACCTCAATATTTTGACATAAGTGCAAATTACAGTATGTGCAAAGTTTCAGACCCACAGCGCCTTCAAACGAAAGTTAAGTCAAGGTGTCCGTCCGTCCGTCTAGGTAGTTATTGCTATCTGCTATTTGTGTCAATGTGTCAATACATAAGGTATAAACACGTATGCAATTACAGGTTCTATACACCTGAGCATGTGTGCGTGTAATAACAGCTGCAACGGAAGTTGCACACACACTCACATCCACACAAACACACACACAGATCGACTCGCAACGATGAATACTTTCGACGACGTCTTCCTCTAAGGTGCGATGTCGACTAAAGCAATTTATATGCAATTTTCACAAGTTTTTTGTGCAAACTAAAATGCATATGGTTTCACGTGGTAACATAATATCCCCATAACTCACGATATGGAAATTTATGAAAAGTTTGAACATTTTTGTGAAATATTCCAGTTCATTGGTTTTTCAAAAATTTATTTATACTCCTTACGGACTCCTTATGAACAGACTTAAGATAGCTTAAGCTAATAAGCTTTTACATCCAAGGGTCCTTTTGAAAACTCCGGGCCAGATGGGGATTTTGATTCTTCACGCACTTAAAGTTTGAATGGTTTCAGAAGAGAATTAATTTGTAGCAAGTTTTTCAGTCATAGCCCGTATTCGTTTGTCCATCTGTTCTCTGCTCCTGAGAAAAAGAACTACCTCTAGCTCTGTCAGTTTTCACCCAATACATTTTTTGCTTTTTACGAATACATTTCTCAAGTTATATACCAGGCACCCAACACACACTAAATAAACGTCATCGTGAAAATTATCTTATAAACACCTGACTAACAATTTGTGTGCATTTTTATGATAAATTTTCATATTTTAGTTTTTCTTGAGTTTTGTCTGACTTATAATATTTCCATTTAGCTCGAAAAGTTCTTTTCGAGAACGATGCCTGACAATTTCCCTTTTTGCCTAAGTCAATTTCAATGTACACACGCAATAATTACGACTATTTTCTGAAGCAAAGTTCCAAGCAACAGAAAGTTGGCTTCTTAGAGGCCAGAACCTAGAAAAGTTTGATCGATTTGACATTGAGGCCACGAGGTCACACATTGTCTAACGTCTTGGAATGCTTTAAGTTACTGCTTGTTAAGTTTCAGTTAAGGCTGCTTCGAATTTAAATCTAAACCTTTATAGTATGAAAAAAGAGCAGCTAAAAAAAAAACACACTCTTACTGATACAGCATACTCACATTATTAAAAATATGTTGATATATGCCATTTACAATGAGCAACGCATACCCAATATACGGCCACACTTTTTGCTTTTTTTGATTTTTGGTATTTTTTTTTGGTTCGCACTTATTACTTATACAATAAAAATAATCACAATGAGCACAAGCGGCGTCATCAGTGCGTATACATCATAAAAATGTGTCTTCTTTACGTCACTCTTTATTGTTTTGTTTCTTGGGAAAAATAAAAGTAAAAGCAGCATGAAAAACTCAATCAAACACATTTTCATGGAAACTGACTTTGATTTTTATTGCTTGCGGTTTGAGGTTTGTTGCCAATACTTAAGACGTAATACCAATCCTGCGCTGGCGTATACGCCATAATTTAAGTGACTCTAAACAAATGGCTGTCATAACTGAGGCAATTTAGAGACTCGTTGCCGCCAAACCTTGACACCAATTGTTACTATGGAAATTTCTCATTTAACGCTCTTTTTTAAACTCTCTTTTCACTTTTTATCGCTCTTTACTTTCAGACCTACGCACAGCATTCGATTTACTAGACAGAAATCGTGACGGTCGCGTCACAGCAAATGAACTGCAGTTTATGCTCAAGAATCTGGGCATTAATGTGCGCGATGAAATCATACATGATCTTATACGTGAGGCGAGTCATTCAGGTGAGTGCCACTAGTGTAACAAACAAACGAGCCACTTTGTTGCAGTTTCAGTCATGTCGAGAGTCAACTTGTCAAAAGTCAATGCCAACCTGAGCCCTTCTAGCATATGCAACAGATTTGCTTTGTTTTTTCCTGCGTGTGTGTGTGTTTTTTTCCCATGGTTACGTCATGGAGGGTAAAAATCTGCCTACTTACAAAGATATATTTAGTAAGGCCGGCTTGGGTTGGTTGTGCGACAACAACTATAAAATGTTTGGAACCATTAAAAAGCGATAAGCGAAAGACTTACTTTATCTACTTAAAACTTACTGCTCCTCACCACAACTTCTTAGCTCTTTTTGGATGCATACGATGAGCTACTTCACTAATACTTCAATTCGATTCTGTTTCCAATTTCTATGCAATCATCTTCTTGGTAAGAGAATGTGCTTCTGGGTCTCATTTACCTTGTGCAAGCTTAAAACCGGTGTTTGCTCATAGCTGGCGTTAGTGAGCGTATTAAGATACCATGGACGCGCCATTTATCGGCGTAGCAATTTCACAACACATCATATATGTTTCCTTTGGTAATCTTGTGCCAGAAGCATAGCATATGCGGGATGCACTGCTTTTCTGCTTCAATTTGAAGAAATCGGCTGGTGAATGCATTTGGAGGCCTATGGCGACATGGTGTTTTATCGGTTCACAGACGGGTATCGTCTGGGATGTTGAAACCAGGTGAAACTGTCAATGCGCACCGCTACCACCAACAACTGATCAAATTGCATCGTGTTATGCGTGAAAAAATGCCGAGTTATCAACAAAGACAAGACAAGCTGATTTTCCTCCACGACAACGCACCATCGCACACGTCAAAAATGTTCCGAAGCTACTTGTAGACACTCAGGTGGGTGGTGCTACCACTTCCTCGCTAAGCAGCACTTTGATTTTTAAGAAAACATCCAAAAATGGCTTGATAAGTGGTTGCCTTAAAAGAGAAGCCATTTGTTTTTTTGGCGTGGTATCCACAAAATGCCCGAAAGATGGGAAAAATGTGTAACTAGCGAGGGCAAGTTATTTGAATAAACTTGTTTTTGCTTTCTATAAAAGAAAACAGCGGATTTAAGCTTATACACCATTCCTTAACATACTGTCCCTTTTGGTAGCCTCTAAACTAGTAGACAAATTGCACCCGACATATCCTGTGGGCGTTTGATGACTGCCATCTATACTTTTATCACATATATCTGTTGCTCCTGCAATTATTACAACTTTTGTAGAGAAACCAAAAATTCTTGCCCGTTTTAAGCATCTTGAGGCAAAGGTAATCCTGCAATTTCTGCAAATGGGTGCTTACTCTTGCGTGCTACTAATTTCGTCTTGTGCCACTGTTTGCGTTTTCTGCAATATCAGTGACGATTATTCCATATTCTCCCACGTCCTTGAGCCGTCTTAATTTTTTGCGGAAATCGGTTAGGTCTCTATCTCTTACAGTAATACCTTCAATTAGGGAGTCCCATTAGCCCGCCACTTTGCCAATAGTAGGTATAGTTTCCTTTAATTTGGCGTATAATAGCTTTTTGTTTTTTTTTCCCTTCGCATTCTGCCAGCTTGTAACCTGTCCTCACGTATGCGTAGTATAGGATAAAAGATGTGACATCTTATATAAATCAAGCAATTGAATCGTTTGGCTGACAAACATACTGTTTACAACTAATAATGAACATGCCTTGCGGACATGGCATACGTTGCGCATGAGAAATACGTATACGCATCGTTGGCAACCGCAAACAGCTCACTTGGTAACACTTTGAAGCCTTGGGCACTACGTGAACCCCCACAGTGGTTAAACTAGGTAACGCCCAAGTGGTCAATATTGGGCAATACAATGATATGAAATATCATGGTCAAAGCGCAGCTCACGTATGTCCAATTATGTGTCTTTTCGTTTAAGAGTAGTGTGTGTGTGTGTGTGAGGGTGACTTTAATGTTGTCGAGTGTGGCACGTAGCACCAGTTTATTGCATTTGAATACACCAGGTAAATCCGCATTAAGCCAATTTGTGGCTTTTGCCTGCGTTTACATTTTGCGCAGTTGATCCCATTTCATTCTTATTTACTCGTTAACGAATGAATTTTGTATTATGCAATATAAAAATTCTTGTTGCATATTGCTCCACGGCATAGTTCCAGTCGTTACGACTCTGTCGCTATCTCTTGACGCATTTGCTCAGCGAGGCTCCAGGGGCGTCCTCTATCCCTAGGCCTTTTGTTAAGCCATGTTTTTGTCGGCTTTTGCTGATTTAATTTATTTCTTTCTACAACATTTCTATAGCGTCTTTTTTATTCCACTTTTTATGTCTGGGTTGTTTTTTTTTTGCAATGGGCATTCATATTAAAATTAAATTAATGCAACGTTGCAGAAAATTGAATTTTATTTTAAAATGCAATTTCATTGTTGTTGTATTCAAAATACCAAACATAGCCGCAGATTTCATTCATAATCTATATTTAATACGCATAATATATTCGTGACGTCACTTAATTAAGGTAAATGTAATTTATAATTACATTTATTTATGTAGCCGGTACGCTTACAGTTTTCAATTTAAATTTGATTTAATCAAGGCGAAATGTAGCTGCTGTCACAAATCCGTTTCTGTCAGCCATTAATGTGCTGAAAATTATTATTAACAGCTTATTAAATTAACAATTTCTGCCTACAAAAAACGCTCTAAAAATAAGAATTTTAAACTCAATAATAAAAAATGGCGTACGTTAAAGTCGGGCGCAGACGACTTTGGGATACCCTGTACCACGTCATTGCAATTAATTCCGACAAATTGCTTAAAACCTCAAAAAGATATTATATTCGGCAAATTTGAAAGAAAAGAAATCAGTCGAATTTTGCACCAAAATATTTTTTTGACCGATCGGTCCTATGGGGACTATATGATATAGTCAACCGATTATGATCAAATTTAGTACACTGATTGGGAACTATAAAAGACTTCCGACTGCCAAATTTGGTTCCGATATCTTCAAAACCAAACGAAACACAACGAATTTTGTTAAAACAGCGTTTTTTTGACCGATCGTTCCTATGGGAGCTATATGATATAGTCAACCGATTTTGATCAAACTTAGTGCAGTGCTTGGATACTCTAAAAAACTTCTTAATGCCAAATTTGCTAACAATATCTTTACAAACAAACGAAAGGCAACGAACTTTGTACAAAAAACGATTTTTTGACCGATTGGTCCTATGGGAGCTATATGATATAGTCAACCGATTTTGATCAAATTTGGAACAGTGCTTGGCAGCTCTAAAAAACTTCTTAATGCCAAATTTGGTTACGGTATCTTCACAAATAAACAAATCACAACGAATTTCGCACAAAACACGTTTTTTTGACCGATTGGTCCTATTGGAGCTATATGATATAGTCAACCGATTTTGATCAAATTTGGAACAGTGCTTGGGTACTCTAAAAAACTTCCTCATGCCAAATTTGGTTACGGTATCTTCACAAACAAACGAAACACAACGAATTTTGTCCAAAAAATATTTTTTCGACCGATCGATCCTATGGAAGCTATATGATATAGTCAACCGATTTTGATAAAATTTGGTACAGAGCTGGGGGTGTCTAAAAAACTTCCGATTGCCAAATTTGGTTATGATATCTTCATAAACAAACGAATTATCCATCTAAAACTTTTGGTTTTTTTCGAGGTCCTCTGAAACACCCCTATGGGAGCTATATAATGTAACCCCGATATCAAAAAAATAAAATAAACTTGTCTCCTATGGATTAATAAGGGATCTTATCTGAAAGTTTGGTTGCTCTAGCTCTTACCATCTCTGAGATCTAGGCGTTCATACGGACAGACGGACATGGGTATATCGACTTCTCGAGTCACACTGATCATACTTTAGGTAACTTTGGGGGGTCTCCGACGTCTCCTTCTGTACGTTACATACATTTTCGGCTTGCACAAACACAATATACCCTTTGTACCATACGGTACAGGGTATAAAAAATCAATCTTGGCTTATGCTCGCTATTTTTTCTCAATGTATAATTACTATAAGTACGTTCAAACAGCAGGGGACAGTAATGTAATATAATGTTCTTTTACCCTCCAATACTCTGACCATAATTTTACTTAAAAGAAAGCGCCTTATGTTAAATATAGCTTAAATAAATGCTGCCAACATTTAAAAATTTAAAGAAATTCGTCGCCTGCCTCAATAATTACATTTGATTTGACGTCATAGAAGCAACTCATGGCGTCGCCTGGATACAGAGACTAGCTATTCAGTTAGCTGATTTGGCAACACATAAACAAGTAGTACCTATGTACATATATGGTATATTTACAACCATATGTCATACTGCTTTCACATAAAAGCGAACAAACTGTTGTTGGCAGCAACACTCGACTTTTCTATTGATGTCTGTCAGAAACGGAGACGAATCCTGGCACACAATGCAACTGCTGTGTCAACATCCCTACACACGCCTATTAAATAAAAATACAGGGCCGGATTAAAGCAAGGGCCCAAAGGCCTCCTACGTTCAATGGGCTCAAAAAGCACTTATCTATTGGCGTGTGCATATGTCAGTCTTTTTCCTGAATCGAGTTATCGATTAGAATCGATCAACTTTTCATCTTATTCTTCTCAGTTTTGAGTGGAATATACTCCGCGAACTGAAATCACCGACAAGTCTGAATTTTACATATGACTGGGCTACCATTCTGAATTCTGAGTTAGCGATTCCCAAAACATACAAGAATCATCGTTGAAAATCAGAAATCAAAAATAATTGTATGTGGTTTTTGAAGTTTATATTAGAACCCTAGGGTCCTAAGGTTTTTTGGACCACGGCTTCGGATTCAGCGGCCCTTTATTTTTAAACTGAAACTTTGGGTACTCGCAAGCCCTTGAGCCTTCACATACTGTCATCCGGCACTGTATGGCTTATATATACATACTATATATGCTAAGAAATACAATATATACAAGTCATAGGCAGAGCATTTTAGCTCTAGTCACGTGACACAAACACTCAAAAGCTTCAAAACATTCATTTAACATTCGTTTTCATTCAACTTTATGCATAGTTTAATGAAAAGTGATTAAAATCGAAAAAAAAGATACAAATAGATAACGAAGTTATGCGAATTTGTGTGAAAAACCTTTGCCACCATTTGTCAGCTCATTAATTTTATTTGTTTCAGCTGTGCAAACTGTTGCATGCCACATTTATGGCTTCATTAACATTCCTGGGGTTTCAATGACTCAAAGAAACAACGGCGCAAAGACATCTCACCCACATTACAATATTCACACAGTGCTGCGTAAAAACGTGGCCAGGCCGTGATTTAAGCGACGTATTTTCCCATTTACGCACTTTGGCCAAGTCGAGGTGTCAGTTCAGGTGTTTGTGGCAGCACAAACAATTCTGCAACAGGCATTACCAACTCGCTCTCTGTTCCCTTTAAACAAGTAGTTCCCTTTTGGCCAAGTCTTTATGTGTTTTTCTTTGGTCCTCAAGCGGCCAGAACGCAACAGTTTTTATTATACTACATATATGCTAGATTCTATACATATGTATATACTCTCGTTTTCTTTTTTGCTATTGTGTGCGGCCACACTTGAGGTCAATTGTCCCATAAGCAGTGCTCTAAAGACGACGAGGACGTGAATATGAACGACTAGGTTAACGAGCACGCTGGTTACGACTAGGACGAGCAGCAGGACGTGCTGCCCTCATTAATGCTTTGTTGACTTTATTTGCGCTGACACTTTTCTGTGTTAAAAGCCATTTAAAAATAATTGTTGCATGCTTTTAGGAGCAGCTCATATTCGTTGTTTTTACTGAATTTATCGATAAATTTCTATGCACACTCGCTCACACGCACACAGACACACACACACTTATGCACGAATAATTACAACATCCATTAATGTCAACAGCTTGGTGGACATACAACAAAATGGCTGCCATGTTATAGGCCTGTCCGAACAATTTAGAGCGCTAGAGAGCGCACTTCAGAGTTTGCATAAATGAATCGAAAATATTTTAAGTACACTGGAAAATGTGCAAAACTGCGTCAAGAAAACTTTTAACCAAAAATTCCTTGGATAGGTTTGGTTTGGTTAGCTAGGCAGCTCGGCACAAGGCAGAGATCACCCGGAGACCTTGCGGCCTAGTTAAGAGACAGGAGGAGTAAGGAGAAAGGAATGATAGGGGTAGAGAAGAGAGAGAGAGAGAGAACAAGTGCTGGATGGGTGCCCAATTTCGCCTAATCATACTGCTTGCTGAACCATTTAAAAAGAGTGCTAGACTGCCCTGGTCTTTAAAAAAGGGCTTTCCCAGTTCCTGGGTGCGTTTCTTAAGAAGTGCTGGGCAGTCATACAACTGGTGTTGGATGCTTTCTAACTCTTCCTCATCCCCGCCGCTGCGACAGAATCTCGGTGCGGAGCATGCATCCTCTCAGCTAGGAGACCTATGGCAGAGTGCCCCGTTACAACTTCTCTCATCATCCGGCAGTTCGGTAGTTCGCTTTGGGTTGTATCTTGTAACAAACGGACACAGTGTCCCATTCACGTTCTGCTTCGAATCAGACTATATTCCTGATCTCTGAATCTACATCTTGCAGGGGTCTTACTATATCCGTCACAGCTAGGGCAACAGGAAGCGCTGCCCCCTCATTTCCAGGAAAAACGACTTCAATCAATTTGAAACTTGGGTACTAGCCAATTTTCCGACTGTTTCATGTTTCTTTCTTAAGTGCATTTTTATTGCATTTTTCAAGCAGTGCTTAATTTTTGTAAGCACTTAATGTTCACATGTTTTATCTGCATTTAGTTGGGTCGATCCTCTCTGCCACAGTTGCGTGCCATCTGAGTCAGGCTGACTATATTTTCCCAACATGCAATATCTGTCCCATGTGCATAGTAGGGGTTCTTGTCGTTGTTGGTGTTGTTATTGTTGTGGACATTGGTGTTGATAGTACTTTTGTTGTTGTTGTTGTAGCTGCTGTTTCTGTTGCTCACGGCTTGTTGACTGTCAAAGGCAGTCGGCATTATTTAGTTGAACATGTCGAGGCGTGTGTTTGTCATTTTGAAATTAGTTTGCACTGCCTGCTCATGTGTGTGTATGTGGGTGTGACTGTGACTGTGATTGCAATGACCACTTTAACCGCAGCTCAACCACAGCCCACATTTTGACCAAATGTCAGCAACATATTTCCCAGGACACTGTGCTCATTGAAACAATTTACGAGGCCGACAAGAGAGCTACAATTTTAAGCGAGGCAGCCAGCCAATTTCCTTCAAAACAGTCTATGATTGAAATCGCTTAACGCTTCTAGCCCTATGCCCTTGGGTGTAGCAATTGCAGCTATTTACCGTGCCAAATTGAACTCGCCTTTGTGCAGTGCAAAATTGGGGCAACAACTGCTGCATACTAAATTTACATAACAAATGGACGAATAGATGACGATGTGTAGCAAGCTTCAAAAAGAAAGGTCGAATAAATACGATTTTAAATGCCAAGCAATTGAATACCCGAACCCGAGATAATTGAATTTTAATGTTAAAACGTAGTTGTTTTTCGTTGGAAAAATGCTTTGGCATCCGAAATTGCAAATGACCACAGACAAGTTGGGTTGAAGAAGCAAACAGGTTGCTAAGCTGCCTAACTAGCAAAAATAGTTCTACTACCAACTAGTTATTTGCTTAACTTTCAGTTCGATGTATTGAAAGTAAGCTGATGTGGTAAACAGTGAGCCATCAAGCTATCGATCTGACCCAGTAAAGAAAGTAGGACAACTTGCAACTAGAAGGCGTGCTCAATTCAAAGGCGTGAACGGACGCTGCATATGGGTTTCGGATTTAATAAACTAACTTAAAGCATCTGCAAATAAGTGAACCGTTTACAGTCCATAAAACACTCTGAATTTTGACAATTTCAAAAGGATTATGCATCATGTAAAAATTCTTCGCAAAAAGGTTTGGGTTTAAAAAGTTCAAATCCGTTGCTGGAACTGGCGGTAGAATTTTTAAAAAAATCAAAGTGTTTTTTATTTTAAGCCAGCATTAGCTTCATAACAATTTGTATACCCTGTTTATGGTAGAAAGGGTATATTAATGTATGTTACTTACAGAAGGGGACGTCAAAGAACCCCCAAGATTACCTAAAGTATGATCAGGGTGACACGAAAAGTCGATATACCAATGTCCGTCTGTCTGTTCGTATGAACTCCTAGATCTTAGAGATGTTAAGAGCTAGAGTAACCAAACTCTCACATTAGATGCCTTATTCTGTCAGGGGGGACAAGTTTATTTTATTTTATTGATATCGGGACAGAACCTCGAAAAAAAAAACAAAAGTCGTTGTGCTTCGTTTGTTTATGAGGACAACGTAGCCGGATTTGGCATTTAAAAATTTTTTAGAATACCCAAGCACTGTACCGAATTTTATCCATATAGGTTGACTAGATCATAGCCACCTTTGGAGCGATCGTTCAAAAAAACGTTTTTTGGGCATAGCTCGGTTTTTTTTAAAGATATCCAAACCAAATTTGGCATTTGGAAGTCTTTTAGTTTCCCAGCATTATACTAAATTGAATCGCAATCGGATGACTATATCATGTAGGACCGATCGTTCAAGAAAAATGTTTTTAGGACATAAAGTCTTTAAGAGTCTCCAGCATTATATTAAATCTAATCCAAATGGGCCAAAAAAAAGCAAAAAGTTGTTTTTGTTATCATTGTTCCACCAAATCTATTTGATTCGTATTCACAACATATAAGGAACCTATAAAAACACGGGTTCAAAAAAAAAAATGGTGATTGAAATATTCAAGGAACAAACTTAAAACAAAAATAAGAAAATTTCATATTTTTTTAAAGAAAATATGTTGGTTAAAATAAATTTTAATATTTTTTTTCAAGAGCCCTTTTGCCAACTTGAACTAAAAAACAAATTGGTTCAAAAATATTCATTAGTTTAGTCACAATTAAATAAAATCGAAAAACACGTTTTTTTTAATTAAGCCGTAATGCGTTGTTTTCACCGAAAGCCACTCTCTTAAATTTAAAATTTTATAACAAAAGTCAACATGTTTTTGTTTGTTTCCCATTTATTACTGCAAGTTTGGCAATATAACGCATATGCCATGTTATTTGTAATTTTTAAATCAAACTTTTCACTTTCAACTTGAATGGCTGCTGACATTTAATTAATGACCCGCTGTCATGCTCGACTTAAATGTGGTTTAGGGTAATTTATTTTATGGACCAATACACATGCAAATTACGCTATAGATTACTTTTGTGTCTGTGTGCTAGGGGCGGGTTGTAGACAGTGCACAATACTTATTGCATGTTTTACTAGTAAAATGTAGCCAAATTGCACAAATACATGTACAGGTATGCTAACACATACACACAAAGACAAGTACATACAGACAAAGTGCGCCATTGTTGTTGCTGTCATCTACCTGCATACAGTAAACAAGCAACACTGACACAGACAGACACACACACACTCACAAAGGCCGCGCTTCCGTTTCCGTTGTAGTTACCGCCATGAGGTCAGCAGCAACAGCAGCAGCTACATTTACCAATAATTGATTGCATTTTGGCATGAAGTTCTTACCATTCACAGCCCTCAACAACTACTATAGACTGACTACCAATGGATCTGTAGTTTTTCCGCACACTGTTCTTTTACCCCCTCCCTCTCTACCATTTACTGCTTTTCTTTGTGCATTGTTTTCCACATTGCAATGCCATCCCCCACACTACACATTTATTATAGCGAACAATAAGACTGGCGTTTCCTTGGTTGACCTGAGGTTGCTGGTCTTGTGGCTTCCACTTGAATTGCTGTACTCAGATTCAGATTATAAGCACTTCATTTGTTTTGAGCTTTAAGACTTTTATATATTATATGCTTTAAGATACACATTTATAAAAAAAGAAATCCTCTGCGAAACTCTTTCACATGCCAGGCCTGTAATTATTGCAATTTATATAGTCCTAATGTGGAATCTGCTGTCAAGTCCATCGTCTTGCTCTCCCCAAGATTTCAAAGCATATGTTCTTTTTTTGTAGAAGTCAATACTATTTCTACAGATCTATAATTATTAAAAAAAAAATTATAATAATAATTATGCTGATTTGGTTTTTTGACTTACTCTTACATAGTATCGAGCATTTTCTCATACTGAAAAGCTGTCTTATTTCTGTAAGTTAAGGCTCATACGCAGCATGCAAAAATTCCGCACGAAATGTCAAAACTTCATATAAAAAAAAATATCCCAAATGGTGGGATATTTTTGCATGCTGCGTATGGGCCTTTAATAAGAACAAACTCGGGAAAAGAAAGCCTCGACCAAGTGTGTCTGCAAGCATTTACATTTCGATAGCTTTCCAAACTCTTTCTGCCTCTATTTTACAAGAAACTTTATGTATGTTGTCGTCATCATTTATTTTTCTAATTAATGTGGACACTAGATGACGAGAAAGTCCCTTAGTAATCTATTATAAAGAAAATAGTTGCAAGTTCTATTAAGGGAAATTTAACTTGGCGCAAAAACAAATAGATGTGCGCAATGACGAAGGATCTCTTAGAAAAAGCATATAAAAGTTACCAAAAACTCAATCCTAATGTTTTGTAATCTAATGTTTTTTGTATATATCAGAAGGTAAATGGATTGACAGTGTCAATTTATTTTGCTTTCATTTTCATTAGCAATGATTTGAAAACGATAATGATTTAGAAAATTAGACTATGCTATTGTCCTTAAAGTTGGTGAAAGGACTTGTGTGAACCGAACAATGAAAACAATATTGACTTTCTGCCAATGCACATATAAACTGTTTGTCAGACTGCAGGAATTAATTAATCGGAAGAGTATCCAACGGTCGACTATTTCGCATTCCACTGATTTAAATGGTTTTTAAACTGAATCCGATTCTCTTTTTTGACTGTGTGTATTTGCCAGATTCTTTGTTTGCTCTGCTTTATTGATAGTTTGCTTTTGCCTGTTGAACTCGTTTTGTTCGGGTTTTAGGACTAAAAATAAATGATTTGCTTTGGCATGTTTTTGAATGAGCTTGTGTACTTGGGAATGTATTTGTGGCTTGTGTCTCTTTGCTTGCTAATTAGTCAGTCGCTGCATATGAGTCCAACTAGTACTTATGTCCAATCAATCCACGCCTACAATGCACTGCGAAGGACAATGTGACACATAACTAATTTCAAGATTCGAAACCACCCACATAAACACATGACTAAAGGGAATGGATATAGAAAATGTACAAAAACATGATATGAAAGGACAAGGCAACAGCTGACTGACTGGGCTTGTGACATTGCCAAAATGTGCACAAAGACGCTTGACTAGTGCCTGAAATGGAATGAGTGTATGGATAGCGGGAACAGATTCACATAATGGCCTTAGGAACTAAGAACCAAGAACAACGACAATGGCGACGACATTGCGATGCCATTTTCATTATCCTTGGACTTGTCCTTTTTTGTCAGCGCACACAAACAAATACAAACACAAGCAAACACTCAAATGAATGTGCCGCTATTGAAAATGTACACAAGCTCATTTATATATGTATACATAAAACTATATACTATAGTATATTTGCCTAGTTTATGCGAAAAAAAAAACAAGCAATTGCCTATGACGGGAATTATATACGTTTAGGTGTTGACGAATTTCATAGTTTGTTTTTGAATTTTTAAATCAATCTCAATCATCAATCTCTCTATCATGGAAAAAAAAAGTTGTTTGCTGTCTTCGTTGTCGACGCCATTTTTATTTTTCTGTTTAGTGTGCCCGTATATTGCTGCTACGGCCAGAAGTTTAAAGTATCGTTAGCAAGTGCTATATGGCGCAAGCAAAATATCATCCTCAGTGATAGTCATAAATAAGCACAACTGCTAAACATGGGGAGAGAGTAATTCACAATAACATAAAAATGGCGAAGACAACAAAGACAGCAAGCAACTTTGTTTTTCATGCTAGAGAGATAATTGGGCTGCTTGTAGAACAAAACCTTATTCATTTGCTAAATTGTGTTTAAGTGCTTATTTATCATGATTTCTAGTTGGCAAATCTCTCTCGCATAAACAAATTGTATGTACTTAAGAGTATCGTATATGTATTGCAGACAAACAGTTTAGTTGTGTATTTAAAAAAAAAAAAACTGTGAAAAGAAAATGCCGGAAAAGCCCAGACACAGACTCAGACTCCAGCAGCTGCGAGTCAGCCACATGAGCGTAAGTTAAGCACAAATGAAAATATTTTCCGAGCCAAACAGCAGCATGAGAAATGTCACAAATGTCAAACAAGAGCAACAGCGACAAGAACAAAACATCAAATAGACAAATAGAAAGAGATAGACATGCGTAGCAAGAGAGAGAAGGCAAGAGAACGGAAGGAAGCAGCAAAACACTTGAATGTCTGTTAGCAACAAGCTCTGACTGTACATGTTCCACTGCCCAATGATCCTCTCACAGTGGTCGGAAAACGCTTTATTTCTGGCATTAGGTAGGTAAGGGCGGCTGCTGGCTTGAAAAACCAGCACACTTAGGTCTGGACCGGCCCGTTGTGACACCGATTTCTGGCATTAAGTTTGGTAATTTTTTCAAAATTTTTATTGACCCAACTATTTCAAAAATTTTCAGAATTCCAGTTCCACCAGATGCTGTAGACTTTAGGAGTAGCTTGCATATAGTTTGACTCTTATTGTAGGCGCTAAGTAAACACGTTAAGCAACCGGTCCAAAATTTTTATATAATATATGTATTTACTAATATTTATGTGAGTATAAGTCATTATTCAAGACTATCTATATTTTTCGAATTTATGCCAAAAAAAAAAATGGCATGCCAACCAGTGTGCCTTAAATGTCCACTCTAATAATGTAGTCACACCCATGTGTGTTTGTGTACTCTGTGTGTGTGTGTTTAATAACTCAACAAAATGAACAAATTTTTAGCTTGAATGCAATTAAACGTCACAACCATCTTATATAATCACCACCAATAAGAACTTTATACCTCGCCTAATTGATTTAAATGGCCATCGTTTTTTATGATTCTGTGTTGCCACAATTATAAGAACAACTACAGCACATATGATTCGCCCACTTAAGGGCAACAACATTGTACGTACAATTTGGCAGCATTTGTTCAAGGACGACTATAAACCCCACACTGTTCTGTACTTACCATAGCGTTTGTAGATTTAAGTTTATCTGCATACTCTTCTCGTGGCGTCAGGTAGCTTCGCTCATGTTATCGACCAGACCTGCCAACCTTGTTACTTATGACGACAACTGGTCTTGTAAGGCTGCAATAATAACAAAAAGAACGTGCATTAGTTTTTGCAGCTAATTTAACTAGCAGCTGTTGCAAACACAAGCTTGTGAACGTCCGCTGATATTAAGGACTATGGCAAACTTGAACATACAATGAGTACACATTGAGTTAATCGCTTACAAGCAAAAACTTTATACTTTTACACACATTATATATAAACATTTGTCAATGTTTTTTACAGTGGCTTTTACTAAGTCAAGGAGTATAGGAAATACATTTCCCAATAATAGGTTGCAGATCTTCTGTTCTGACACGAACATGTGACGTCACATCGGGTTCATTGTTTTTAATTATGGTTCATGCGAATAGATTTAAGTACGATGCTGCTTACCACAGCATTTATTTTGTAGCTTAAAAATAAGAGATTGATATTGAATAAATAGAAGAACACGCGCAAGAATGGGATCAGTACCAAACCAACAGACAACGCCAGAACATCTATTGCGCACAGAGCGGCAGTACTATAAGATTGCCTGCTCTTAAGGTGTACATTATCGTGTGCATTTAATTTTTCAGAAAAAGATCTTAAATCAATCATAATGAGTTTGTTCTTGAACATAATCGCACAAGAAATGCCTAAACTTAGCAGCTTTTTATTTTAAGCGTATTCGACCTTCGGCCTTCCAAAGCGAACTGTGTTTTTCCTTTCTTTCTTTTTTTTGGCGCTTTTTTATAGCTGTCATATATGTATGGTGCACACAAATATGCGCATATCCTTAATGTCCTACAAGACCTTGACATTGGCAAGTAAATATTCGGCGCCTTTTGATTGTCGCCAGCAAAAGCTTGGCAACCCAATAATTTATGAATATGTATAACTTAACTCGAGTTGGCAGCTCTTTCTCAGTCTTTTCAAGACTTAAATTTACATTGAAATTGAAGCTCAAAGTAAAAGTTACGCAACTCGTCAACTTTCTCGCTCCTTTACTCGCTTACTGTTTCCTTGGATTGCGAGAATTTTATAACGCCAGAAATTATCGCTGATTTGAACTTCATTTTAATTCCTTGCTCATTGGTAGCCAAGGTCAAGGTTAGGTCCTCGGTACTTGCTTCTGTTAGAATTGTTATTATTGTGGTGGCGGAACCCTGCGGTGCCATCTGGCGGCAGTTCGCTGGAAGGTCGAATGTTAGCTAGTAATTTTTACGTTTAATTATAAAAGTTTCAGTCGCAGACGAGCGACCCATAAACCGAAGAAGAAAAAATAAAAAGAAATTAAAAGCAGAGTACAGCACATTTATCCGGCATGTTAATCTTTAAGATACTAAGATAAAAAAATGGGACTACTCGACTAAAATATACACTTTAAACGAGACAATAACAAACAAACCTGTCTCCTATGGAATAATAAGGGAGCTAATCTAAAAGT
Source organism: Chymomyza costata (assembly GCA_018150985.1). Taxonomy (NCBI): domain Eukaryota; kingdom Metazoa; phylum Arthropoda; class Insecta; order Diptera; family Drosophilidae; genus Chymomyza; species Chymomyza costata. The sequence goes on from JAECWU010000001.1 coordinate 20,414,972, forward strand.
TTGGTTGCTCTAGCTCTTACCAGCTCTGAGATCTAGGCGTTCATACGAACAGACAGACGGACATCGGTATATCGACTTCTCTAGTCACCCTGATCATACTTTATGTAACTTTGGGGGGTCTCCGAACTTTCCTTATGTGAGTTACATACATTTTCGGCTTACACAAACTTAATATGCCCTTTTTAAACCATAAGGCACAGGGTATAAAAATACCCAAAATCCCCTCACTACGAAATGAGATCTCCGTCCTCATCTAGCGCTATATGACTGGGTTTGAGTCCAACGTTAAAAACTTGGTGACAACCCTGCTGGACAACAGCACCCAACGACGGTAGAATTGTTACCACGTTCCATGTGTGCCTGCTAATCCATGAATCCTTGTTTCAGATATTAGGAAGAAAAGGAAAAATTTATTATCTATCAATGACAGAGTACAGTGCAGTATCTTATGTACTATAATGCATGCAATAAAGCGGCTTAGCATGAAAACGCAAACAAAAACCGGAATGCTTTCGTAATGGATTTCTCAAAAAAAATTGTCTTGTTTTTCATTTTTTTAAGCTGCTCTCACCTGGCCGAGGATTAAGCATGGTGCACAAAAAAGTAGGCAACGTTTTGTTGCACTATCCATTGTGTGTGAGTGTGTGAGAATTAGTAGCTCTGTTTGTGTGTGTGTGTGTGTGTGCGAGCACGCATTACGAGGCAGACAACAATGGCTGCTCTTTGTTGTCATTGGCATTGCTGCAATGTTATTTTTCTTGTTATTGTTGTTGTTGTAAACATTTTTCAACTTGCAACGATGAGCAAAGAAGCGTAGAAGAGAAGAGAGCGTAGGTTTAAAAAGAAAACGTTAGTTTCTCAACACTAAGCCAAGAGCTTTTAGTATTACTTTTTGTTTTTTTTCTTTTCGTTGTGAATTTTCTTGTTATTTTCTTCTTTCACACTTCGTCTCTCTTTTGTGCTGCAAATCTTTCGGTTGCAAACTTTGCACTTAACTCAACTTTCAATTACAGGAAATGGTTTAATCAACGAGGCTGAATTCCTGCAATGGGTCGGACGCATTCAGGCGCTCCGTGACGAGCAGCAACAGCACGAGGAGAATGCCAGTAAACCTGTAGACGAGGCCGATGATGTCACTGAAGACTTAATAGCCGCATTTAGGTAATTTGAACTGGTTGGTAATAAAATAAAACTTAAATCTTATTTGCTTGATTTTCTGTTTAACAGAGTATTTGATCGTGATGGCAATGGTTTTATCACACGCGATGAGCTACAAACCGCAATGGAAATGATTGGAGAACCATTGAATGAGGCGCAACTGGAACAGCTGCTGACCATTGCCGACTTGGATCAGGATGGCCGCATTAACTACGAGGGTAAGCCCAAAGCCATTTCTAGTCCAACTTAAGGACACTGATGACGCAGGCACTGTGCCTGAGGTCGTAAAAATCAAACCTGACCATAAAAGCTGCACAGTGTGCAAAGCTGTCATAGTCAAAGGCAAACTAGCAGCTGTTGTTATTTTTCCTTTTAGCAGTTACTATTATTATAGCGTGTTTTTTTCAGAGAGTGACTATTAAAATAAAATATCTTGTTTCTTCTTAATTTTAATTTCTAGCGAAGCATCACGATCATATGGAAAATCTTCAAAAATATTCCGTGACCGTCACATATTTCGTCGAAAATCAGCGTCACGTAGTTTATGAATGATCCCTTGCTTTAATTAATGGGTTCAAATGGTTTCCAAAACTCTGACTGATTTCGATTCCTGTTCCGACTAGTCGAAACGTTTATATGAGCAGTTCCCTCGAGAAACTTCTTAATTGCATTAATTTTAAAAACAGTTGAAGGAAACACCCTGTATTAGTTATTATTGTTGCTGTTGTTGTCACTTTCACGTTAATCAAGCTATCAAACTGTACATAGCATAATATATAACCTTGTGCCAATATTTGCAAACCAAATACAAAAACAAAAACAAAATACAATAATTACAACAACAGCGATAGGTACCACAAGTGTCAGCTGTCCAGTGTGCAGAGCTTGCTCATAAATCAGCTAGACACAAGCTTGTTTAAAGATGGCGTCGGTTCTCGCTTAGAGTGAAACAAAACAGTGACAGATACGTAGACCGATTCCGAGACAGTGGCACCTCCAATGTTGTTGCTGTTGTACGTGTCGCACACTGTGACCACAAGTTGAATAACCCAGAACCAAGGCGTATACTTAATATGCGCGCTTGTTTATTTGTTTGTTTACCCATAAAAAATGGTTTTGTTGCCTTTTTTGCTTCTGCTGGCCACAAAGCGGCCCAGTTTTAGCCACATGAGCTGCAGCTGCGCTACGCAAAAGTTGTGGATAACGCAGCCAATCGGGTATACAGGAAGCTTCGAAAGCTAGGGTGTCAAAATAAATGGACACATCAATTATCTCAAAATACTTGTACCAGGCAGATAAAAGATTTTCCGACCCTATTAGATGTAGATCGTATAACCATTTAAAAACTATTTTTTTTTTTTTTCGAAAATTTGTTTTTTTTTGAAGATTTTCTATCTATTTATACTATTTTGGACTCTATATAAAAAAAAATCTTCTGAAAACGTGAACCAAATACGGCTTTTCTAAAATTGTAATTCGGTTGTATATTATATATTATATATCTGTCTGTCTGTATGCCTGTTGCTGTCTGTCCCTGTAGCTTAAAGAGATGGCTTGGATCTAAGAAATGGCATCGGGTATGTCAAAGTCGGTCATGACAGGCTTAAGCGGTAGGATTTTTTTACTCGGTAGTGCTATAAAACGCAAACATAAATGTTTGACCCATTAACGACACTTGTTTACAGATAAACTATATAATATGTTAGAGTATATATATACAGCATATAAAGTGGTATACTAAATAGTTTCGGTTTTGTCCCTGGCGGGGCATTAAATTGATTTACTAAGCCTAAGTATACACATCACACACACACGGAGCACCCATCGAAACTTGAGTGTGCACACAATTTGGTGAACCTTACGCCTTGGCAAATGATACTTTGACCTTGCCACATAGCAACAAAGCTGTATTTGCTTGCCTCACAAGTGCAATTTATTTGTTTTAGTATCATTGTTGTTGCTGGCGCTGTGTCTATTTACTTTGCACCGGCATGTGGCAAGCATATGTGGGATTTATTCGCTGACGTTGCACTTTGGGCTCGAAAAGGCTTTGCCTTTGTTATACTGTGTCTGGGTTAAGGGGTCTTTGGTCTTTGGCTAACTACCTTTCATCATTTTGTGAAAGTCAGCTTTGGAATGCTCATAAAGTGTTTTTGGCGCATTAATTTCAGAGCATATGTTTGTATGTTGGTTTTAGTGACCTTGCTGCTTGGGTTTGATAGGTTTTAAAAGTTCTTATTTTGGCCCAAAGGCATGTTAGCTAAAAAACACTCGAAAGCGTGCAGAACATGCTTTTTTCAACCGCTTCGGCAAGAGAAACAGAAGAAATAGTGTATCAAGAAAGAATAGATATATGTTCATTTAACTCCTATTTGGAGCATAGGGCGTCAACTACTCCTCTTCGCCAGTGGACCCGGTTTTATGCAAGGACTCTGAGTTCACTCCATGTTAGATTAAAAGATTTCATTTCGGCCTCTGTTGAGCGTCGCCAGGTAATACGCGGCCTACCAATACTGCGACCTGTTTGCTGGAAAGGGTTTCATCGCAACGCCTGTTTTGCAACGCTGTCATTGCTCTTCCTTAGCGTGTGGCCAATCCATTGCCATTTCCTCTTCCTAATTTCTGTAGCCACATCTAACTGGCTTGCCTTTCTAAGCAGCTCGGAGTTTGATATCATGCGAGGCCAAAAGACTCTCATGATGCGGCGCAATGAGCGATTGATGAAAACTTGGAGTCGTTTTGTTATTGCTGACGTAACTTTCCAGGTGCTACAGCCATAGAGCAAGACAGACTTAACATTAGCATTAAATATTCGAAGCTTGGTGTTGAGGCTAATGCTATTATTTTGCCAAAGTGGTGCCAGAATGCCGAAGGAGGTCTTAGCTTTGTTAATTCTGCATTCAATATCAAGCTCACTTCCGCCATCCGCGGTGATCATACTCCCAAGTTAGCAGAATTTTTCGACATTTTCAAATTGCTGCGAATTTCAGACGAACAAGCGTCTTAGAAAACTAAACAACTATTATTTCATGTTGTAATTTCTGTTTAGTTAAAGATCAGAAACAATCCAAAACTTTATCTTTTATGCTTTATGCGAGTATTCTTGCCTTTTGCCTGAGAATGTAAATACTCGATTTATTTTTTGTTTGCTGTTAATTTTTCAATTTATTTTTTTCCTTACAGAATTCACGAGACTTTTACTCTAAGAAGATGCAGTGTCCAAAACTACAGCAAAAACATCGCCAGGAATGGAATAATAATTTAAATTTTAATTATATTAAGTATACTCAGCCACAAACAGAAAAACAGAAATGCAAATAAGATGCAAATTAAATATTTTATATAAATCATATTTATATGTGAATGTAGTACATCATATACACACATACTCACACACACACATACACACACATAACACACAGATACAATTACACTTTTAACTCAACAAGTGTTGATCATTTGCATTAATTCAGTAAATTAGTTTTTAAGTTTTTGTTAAATGCAATAATTTCAATCACTTCATTTCAAATGATAAAAAATATTAAAAAAAAAAACAAATTGTTTAGGTCTTTTTATACTATGTGTATTTAAAATACTTTAATTTATATAATCATTTTGAAGCCAAAGCATTTTTTTTTTTTTTTGGACAGGTTCACGAAAATGGAAAAATTAATTGCGCCAACAAATTTTTAATGTGTGTTATGTAAAATCATGAGTACATACATATTCACATACATACATACATGCATACATATATGTATATATATGTGCATATTCGGATAAGTCTGAGCGCGTGAGTGATATTGTGTTTAGGGTGCTGCATTAAATGAAAAAATTATATAACAAAAAAAAACAAAATGAGACGAGAAAATAAAACTTAAAAAACACTTGACACATAAAATACTTAAAAATATATATGTATATATTTTAAGAGCAAACAAATCTATGATTTTTTTGTTTTATTTGTTTAATAGACATACAAATGAAAAGCGTTTCAAATTTAATAGTTTAAGTTGCAGTTAATTGTTGAAAATATTTTTCGAAACTATAAAACAATTGTAAAAATAAAAGGAAAATTGAGTTCAACTTGATAATGCCAATAATAAAAATATTAATACTTATAAAATCAAAAAAACCACAGATTTAATTTATATGTATTTCCAAGATCCTATAATAGCATAAGCTCAGTATTCAGTATGAGTAACTCTTTTTGCTTATACATAGTAACTAATAATTTAATAAATACTCAATGGAGTAAAGGAAATCGCTTTTCATTCATTTTCTACAATTACGCCAACCCACTAGCCAGATATGCTTTTTAACTTAAAGGCCCATACGCAGCATGCAAAAATTTCGCACGAAATGTCAAAACTTCATATAAAAAAAAATATCCCAAATGGTGAAAAGCTTCATATAAAAAAAAATATCTATATATGGGAAATTGGTTTTATATAAAGTTTTGACATTTCGTGCGAAATTTTCGCATGCTGCGTATGGGCCTTTTTTGAATTTTTCTAATCTTTCCCAGATCTTAACCAAATTGGAAAGTTTTTCTTAAAGTATCTCCTTCGAATTGTTTTATCTGGTCACACTGTTTATGAGACAAACATGTTTGTTATTAAACAAGTTTTGTAGGTAAACATCCCAAATGCTGGGAAATTTTTTTTTATATGAAGTTTGGACATTTCGTGCGTAATTTTTGCGTGCTGCGTATGGGCCCATCTGGAATTTTTTTTTTTTATGAAGTTTTGTCATTCCGCGCGAAATTTTTCGAACTACGTATAGGCCCTAAAGGCCCATACGCAGCACGCAAAAATTTCGCACGAAATGTCAAAACTTCATATAAAAAAAAATCCCAGTGGTGGGAAATTTTTTTTTATATGAAGTTTGGGCCTTTTTAAACCAAATAAGTGAATTTTTCTGAAAGTATCGATACCTAATTGTTCTTATCTGGCCAGACTTTTTATAAATGAAAAATGTTTAAAAAACTAGTCTCCCAATTTTTGTATTTAAGGTTTTTTGTTTATAATTTTGTAAGCTGAATACTGAGCTTTAAGCTTAAGTTTAGTTACATTTTCAAAAGCTCCTAATCTAGTCATAAAACAGCAAAAACATAAAGAAATTTAATCTTACTTGCTAAATTGCATTTCATTTAAACACTTCACTAGCCTCAAAGTCACTGTACACTTAATTCATTACATGCAGCTCACAAATGCGACCATTTAGAAGTTATGCGAGATATGCTTTAATAAGTTTCCAAAAAGAATGGTTTATTCTAGTTGAGCTGAATGGAAATATTTTGCATATGCGAATAATTTGTGAGCTTTTACTGTATCAGAAAAGTGTGTGCAAAATAATTAAGTCCATTGCATTGCCGTCCCGGCTTGGCCATCTATACATAGCTTCATAATAAAATAAAATTAAAAAGTATTTTTGTAAAACCACATACACACAGAAACACAAGCAGCCACATGCAGAATATCACTTGACATTATGGTTTCAAATTAGTTGTGGTTTTTGTATCTTAATTGAAACTGTTGAGAGCTAAAAATTGTTAAGAAACCCCAAAGTGGAAACAAAAGTGCTCTTGAAGAATTCAGTCAAATAAATAACAAAGGAAACGTAATTAAATCAGGTCAAAGGTACAAAATAGTTTCAAAATGGAAAGCATACCACAAAACATTTTTGTAAGGTATTTACAACAACTGGTTAAAGCTAAAAAATTGAGACCTTTATACTACTTGCTTACTCATATTGGATATACATACATATGTAAATGTTTAGAAAAAGTTTCTTTATTATATTTCATATGGGTAGATTTTTATGACTTCTTAATGTGCTTAAAGGTGTATGAAAAAGTATATACTATGTATCCAATACAATATAAACGATATGTATGTTAATAAAAGCTACTCAAAATAATGCTGTTTATGTTAAAGATAAAAATCCTATCACAACTAAATGTTTAATACTACTCGTATGTTACATATTTCTAATACAAAAAAAAAATTAAGACATTATCTATATAAAAGCCTAAATTCATACATAATAAACGCTATAGTTATTTTATTTAAGTATTAAATATTTGGTTATATGTACTGTATTTAATAAATAACAATTAAAAATATTTAAAAGTAAAATAAATACCAATACACCAACGCTCAATGAAAGTGTTTTTAATCTTAATTCAGCGTCAAAAGGACACAGAACGATTTTTGACGGAAAATATAGCAGACAAGCAAGAGTTGAGGGATCCCAAAAGACAGCTTTTAAATGATGGATATAACAACTGCTGGCAGTCATGGGCTCAGCTTGCAGTTTTTAGAATGTTAAGATTTGTGTGCACATCCCAGTTTGTTCGCGAAGAAAACGTTTTTACTAAATCTACTAAAGAGACGTAGAGCTCTTCGCATGTATTTTATTTTCTGGAGCTTCGAATCATAGTTATAATTCTTGATGGACTCATTTTTTAATACTATTGGCCTAATAAGAGCTATATACAACAAGCGCGCTTTGCTCTGCTTTACTCCAGGATCACGCAACGCAAAAGAAGCCAGTCAATGCATCAATGCATCGTTCGGGTGAGCTTTCATATTTGTTCTTGTATTTTGCACATCTTGCAAAATGAATTGAGGACTGCTGCTTGGTGCCATTCTTGTTCTAGTCCTGGAGTTCGACCAACCCATTAGCCACTTAACAAATTGTAACTTATTGATTAAAATTTATTTTTATATTATATTCATTGCGCTATTTTTATATTGCGTACACTTACTATTGCAATTTGCTGGTAATATTCCAAGTTTTGTTTAATAAAATTGCCAATTTCTTTTGCTTTTCGCGCCAAATTTAAAATTTACAAAAATAGCAAAGAAGATGCACAAAGTCAACAATTCAACTCATGAAATAAACAAATTCGAATAATTGCATAAAGTTGTCACAGCGAACACGTGAAAAAAATTTAAAAAGTAGTAATTCGAAAAAATAAATTTTACAATAAACAAAACACGCACAGCAAAACTAATTAGAACGCGCTTAAGACTATCTAGTAATCGATTGCTGTATCGCTGCAATTGTGTGTTATCGCGACATAAATATCATCGGCAACATAAATATTTATGTTAAATACAGTTTGAAAACGAATTACATATTTTTGTAATTAGTAAGTTCGAAATAAAAATCACAAAATTTATCTCAAATTCCTAAAAAAACCAATAAGACTGTGAAGTATATATAGGTATATATGTACCTTTTATTTTGATTACTAAACGGCTGAGTTGATTACGAACTTTTTTAGAAACAAAGTAGCCGTAGCTTGAAGATGAAGTTGGCTTTTTTATTATTGCTTTAAATTTTATTCTCGACACACATACGGCATAAATACTTTAAACTATACAATAGTCAAAATTTGTTAACGTTTTTAAAATATTCTAATATTTTACATAAGCAGAAGAAGCGGAAAATGGCAAGCATAAAGGTAAATATACAAACTAAACGTATTATAAAAGAATTTTAAATATTTATCGCGCACATGGTTTTGCTGATTGTGTATCAATCATCTTTTGCGTGCATGCAAAATACGACTTAGCTCGATTGCTTCGATATGTTCATTTACGTTAACTGCCATCGCTAGCACATAACCTCACGAGTCGCACATAAAATCAATTTTTTGTGCAACGAAAGAAAAAAATCGAACAATTCGCAAGTTTTTATATTATTTAACAACGAGGCATTCTGCATTCTTTGTTCGTTTTTGTCTTAAGTGTGCGTACGCTATTGTGTTTTAAGGCCACAAAGGTCTGCTCGAATTTTCAACGTGCTAGTGTAACAATAAAACCGCAAAAGTGGATACCGATAACGTAAAAGTTGAGGATTTGATGGACTCTGATCCTGACATTGAGTTCATTGAAAAGGATAGTGGAATGGGATCGTTGGGTGGTAGCAAAGATGAGACACCTGAGCGGCGCACCGTGGCCATTGTAAGTTAACTAGCTAGCCAGCTGCTCCATGGCCTGCGTACGTGCGTGTGTGCGTGCGCACGAGTCTTGTACACGGGCATTTGTTTGCGTAATTGCAGAAAGTTTAATAAAAAACGAATAGGGCATGCTTTAAATTTAATTTTTTAATATAATTTTTCATATTTTATTTCATTGTTCTTTAAAGGCCGGTGACAGCAACCCACAGGTCGAGCCTGAGAGCTACGATGATGTAAGTAATATAAATGTTTTTTGTTTTAAAGAACACATACATTTAATTGATTTTTTTCGCCCCGCTAGGAACCCGATGAAACCATAGGCGAGCGAATGATTGGATTGACTGAAATGTTTCCAGAACCGGTGCGTCGATTTGTCGGCAAGCTAAGCGAAACTACGAAGAAGAGCGTAGCCAATATTTACAAGTTTTCGTGCAATGCCTCTTGGATATTCTTTACAAGTTCACTGATATTGTTTGCCCCAGTTATCTTTGAGACTGAGCGCGCCCAGATGGAAGAGCTGCAAAAGTCGCAACAGAAACAAGTGTTGCTAGGACCTGGCAGTGCCATGTCCGCATCTGGATCCCCGCCCATGCCATCAATTCGTTAATTATTCATACTAAATCTAACCTGCATTAAGCGAAGTAACCGCAAAAAAAAAATTGAAAAATGCCACATGTTAGTTTAAGTTAATGCACTATTTTACATAACCCAAAAACATCGCAAACTATAAATCCCATAGCCAAAGCGGGCAAAATCCCAATACTTTGTAGCATGTAAGAAGCAGTTCAGGTCAAAAAACAATATCTTCAATCAAAGACACACTAACTAATTAACTACACAGCTGTATCCTTATCCTTTCAAAGAGTGCGGAACATAAATAGGTCGTAGTATTGTTTAAACAAATTAATAAAATACATTTATTAAGAGTTAAATAGGGAATATTATTGACTAGTTTAATTTAAATGCAATGTAGTGGTAACTAATCATATTGTTTTAGGCGGGGCTTTGCTTATGCTGCACAACAGTGCAGATATAAAGTAAGAAATGTACAAGGCAGCTTTACTCATTAAAATGCCATGCCTAGATATTCACGCGGTATTGGGTGTTCGGTATAGTATCTTCTAAATTCGCCTGCATACTTATTTCTTAGGGCGCGTTCATTAAGCTCGTTAAAGAGTTTTGCCAGATACACATAGACATCCAACACTTTTGCATGAGCCGATAGCCTTTTAAAGGCTTCGGCTGCGCGTTCCATAGTATCCAATGACTTTAGTAGTTGTGCCTTTCGCAAAGTAGCATCCGTGCCCGCCATGGTCAGCAAGCAGCGCACAAACACAAAATCTGTCTTCGCACGCTCATAAAGTCCTCCATTGATATGTATATCACCCATGCAGCGTTTGATTGACTGATATGCCTTCTGCGGCATGCCAAGTAGCAATAGCAGCTGAGCAAGTAACATGTCAACCAAAGCCTGTTCGTAATCCAATTGGGAGTCGGCCATTTGTTTGCCCACGAGCAACAGACGTGTTACCGTCTCACTAGAAAATCTACCATCCGCCAAGCTGCAATAGCCCAGCAGCACCTGCACACGCATATGCAACAGATAAGACAGCTTTGGCTGATTCGCCAATTTGTCTAGCAATCGACGCGAGTTATGGAACTCACGCTTAGCCAAGTAAATGGACGCACGCTGCAACATAGCGTCGAAACGATCTAGCAAATAAAGCTGATCGCATGCCTTTAAGGCATCATGCCAGCGACAGCGATAAATGCCCGACTGAACGATGATATGACACTGCGCTTTCATCCAGCCCTCGGCATTGGGCATACGCGGCAGTCGTTCGCGAGCACGATGTAGCAACACACGAGCTAGCTGCGACTCACCTTGTAATTGCAGCCAAAGTGCACAGCTAGCTAGCGTACTGTCTAAACCAGAGGAACCATTGTTCAGGCGGTCACGATTAGCAAACAGCAATTGGGCGTAGAGTGTGGCAAGCTCATGTTTGCCATAAGCACACCAAACAGCGGAACGTAGAGCCAGTCCCTCAGAGGCGCGATCGGGACAAATATTTCGATGCGCAAGATTCTCATTACGTTGCAGCAGCTCGAACAGCCGCAATGGCTTACAGCCGGCCACTGTGCCTAGTTTGACAGCAAAATGCAGTGCCAATGTGAAGTTCAAGGAACCATCCGTATCTAAAGCATCAACAACATTACGTTGCACATATGATAGGGGTAATTCGTCGCGCAGCAAACAATACCAAGTGTTGGCTTGATTAAGGCTGCGCTTGTCGCCATGCTCTTGGGCCAGCATAATACTCTCTTTTAGTGCAGCCAAAGCCTCTTCACGGTGGCCGAAAGTGGCATGCATCACGGCTAAATTAATGCAGAAATACTGAAAGCCCTTTTCCTGGCTCATCATGCGTACGGGGCTACGGTCCAAAGCACGATGTAGCGCTGTTAGTGCATTATTATAGTCCCTAACTCGCAACTGGTTCATGTAGCTGAGAAAATAGGGCGTCGTAGACAGCGGCATGTCTTGTATAATCTCCTGAACTTTACGTTGCAGCTCCTTAGGTGAGAGCGCGTTGTATTCGTTGCGCTCCAGGGACTCAAAATGTTTGTTAATGAAGAATTTGGCTTGTTTTGGCGCCCATTTGCTCAGCGAACTGCGTCGTTCAATGCAAGCCGTGGGATCAAAGCCGCGACCGTTTATTGGGTCATTCGTAATGATATCAGTTTTTTCTGTACCCGGCTTTTCACTTTCTTTGCTTTCATTTTGTATCACAACCTGAGGAGGCGTAACTGACCTGTGAAGAATACCACCAGCGATGGGTTTTCGGGGTCCCAAGGCCATGGCCCGCACACCTTCTTCATAGTAGGCACAAATGTTCCTATACATGCCCATCATTTCAGCAAATGACAAGCGTTCCAGCACAACGCCTACACGGCGCACATAAACGCCAACCATGCTGAACTGGCTGACGCCCCATTCCTCATTCAGCAGCCTGTCAATATTTTGCAGCTCTGCGAAATCGAACAAAGCTTCAATGCCTGCGGCGCAAAATTCAGACATGGCCTTTTCAAAAGCCTCCAGCATCAGTGAATCTAGTTTGTAGCGACGCGAAGTAAGCAGGTCGTGGAATTCCTTATAGCTCATGTCCGCCTCCTGCACCAATTTGAACATAAGCATACAAAACATGCGACGTCGATGAGGAGGCATGGTTACGCCCGTGTCCATGGACGTCTTTTTATCCTGCAAAATTTGCTTAGAAATAAAAATCTAATCACGAATGACACCACATTCAACTTACAGCCACATACTGCTTCAACAATATGAGTACAGCAATTTTATGTGCCGTCGGTATTTCGATGCGTGGTGGCACTATTTTAGCACTTGGCTCCAAAGTATCTAGCTCTTCAAACAAATTCATTATTTAATTTTAACCAGTTTGATTGTTTTTGCCGGCAAAACCAAAACACTACGAACAGCAGCCAACTTCACGCGATGAACGCGCTGCCAGACCGATTTATACGAGCCGGTTTTTTCAATTTTTACTAAATTGTTGTGGTAGGGTTGCCAGACTAAGTACTACAATTTAAAACAAATTGAGCGCTTGTTTCAAATTTATCGCAAAATAAATGGACATTTTTCATGTGTGTAGAAAGTATTTTCGCAGGCAATTATTTACAAGTTCAAAACAGTAATTTAAAACCTATGACAATTTTTATAATGCAAATGTTTATCAACTGAGCCGCCTTTAGGTAAGGTTAGGTTTAAACGTCTATCTGGCTTAAGGCCGCTCGCCGTTTGAAAAGTCCTATCCCTTGGCGTTGCATTATGGAAGCCAGCAACAGACAGTTTGGAAACACATTTGAGCTTACTCCAACAAAATTTATTACATCTTAATAAATATTTTTCAAATAATATAACTGCTTTCGGGAATTTCGCTATCTTCCCTACAATTTTATCGTGCACTTTGAACCCTTTCAAGCGCACTGACTAAACTTATAATGAGGTAAACAAATAATTTACAGATTTTTAGCTATATTTGTTCTACCATTTAAAAGCACAAAGTTCATAAATCAATAACCCATTAAATATTAGCTTAACTTAGACGCAGTGTAAAGTGTAAAAGTATTCATGGAATTTAAATACAGTTTGCAAACTGTAAATGGCGAAATGAGCACGAAATCGTCTATAGAACAAATGGGAATATTGAGCGGCGTTGACGAGGATAATCCTTGAACTCCTTTTTGTAATTACGATGTTTAGCAAGAGCCCACACGGTCATCTGGAAGGCGCCAGCGAAAGCAAACAAATATGCTGCAAGACAAGATGTCATCACCGAAAAGGACAACCAAGCGCCAATCTCATAGGTATAATTTGGGCAAGATACAAAATTAAAGAGCCCGGTTAGTGGATTTCCATCAGCTACTGGTATTTTGCGTACTTTGGTGCCTGGAGGTCTCAAGTTGCGCAAAGCAATATGAATCGAAAAGTTGCCAAGCTCACACAGCTACAGAAAAGTCCATTAATATTATGTATATATATATCCATTAAAAATGTAGAACTCACTGCAAAGGCTCCCAATGCTGCCCAAACCGTGCACATGCAGGGTGAGGTGAATTGGGGATGGTTAACATGATACGACACATATGCGGTGAAGCCCCAATAATAGCTGCAATTCTTGAAAAGATTTCGCAAGGGCATAGTCGCATGTGAGAAGCGATGCACGAATATTGTCTCCAGCAAACGCTTCACATAGTGAACTGTATAACAGCCAGCGGCAATGCTGTAAGAAAAAAAGATCGAAACAAAATAGCGAAAATAAATAATTATGCAGTCTCAATCATTTAAAAAATGACGACTGCTAATCGATGCGTTTTTGTTAAGCAGTTTCGAGCGAAACTTTGCATAAGTTCGCTTTAGCCGCTGCTATAGGTCAAATTGGGTCGTCGCTGATGAGGCAAACGAAAAAAGAGCGCAAAGCAGGGAAAGTCGCATACGCGGTGTATTAGCGTAAATTTATGTATAAAAACTTACTGCGTGGTAAGTGAGATCGGAATGCTGGCTGCCTTGCCGTAAACGAGTTCTGGACGAAAATAGAACATCAAGTAGACAATTAAGGGTCCTGCGTACTCCGACAAAAACACTGTCTTCCAGCCAATTTGTGGTCCCAAGTCCCTGATGTAGATTTTGTCCCCATTGCGCACGTTCAATGCATGGAGTGTATCGGTATCTTTTAAAGATTTACCTTTAGCGTCGAGGCGTAGAGATTGACGGTCTGCGTGTGGAGTCGCCTTAAGAGCATTGTGTATAATGCCCCTTAGCTCGCTTACAGCGGTAGCCGATGATGAGACCGACACTTTTCCGTAAGGCTTAGATGTTTTGGCATTCAGTATCTCTAGCTGAATTAAAAAAAATTTTGCTATAATTTGCGGACCTTTATTCAAGCTATTGCAGCTACTTACCTCCATTTTGCGTTGTGTGCTTTTAATTTGCAAATAATCTTTGGCAAGTGAACAAAATCAAGTGAAAGTCAAAGTACACTGTGTTAGCTAGGTAGAGTTGCTAGATTGCGTATCGAATTAATCGACGTATTGCTATAAGCCTATCGATTTCTGTCAAAATCGTTGTTGACGAAACCAAAATTTAAAATATAAAAACAAAATATCTTTAAAACAGTATCCATAGCCCAAACCATCAACACAACTTTAACAAAATTAAATTTCCAGTCAAGAAGCACGAAAGTTCGATTGTGTAGTGATGAAAAATAGTTCAATAATTCAAGAATTTACCAAATATTTTTAAGAACAAATTCGGAAAAGCCATCATCCTATATAAATTTGTTAAAGCTCGGTAAGTTAAACGCTGTATACACTGCGCCTCATAAACATTTGAGATTTGGGTTGTAGTTGCAAAAAAATAAATTTCTTGAAGTTAAAAGACGGTTTTGGTTTAAACAACAATATTAAAAAGAAGCAACGGAGCTAAAAATTCAGCTTTATTTTTGTTTATTAATTGTTCCCATTTTAATGCACAATTCGATGTTACGAGTCACGGGCTTGACGGACCTTCCTCGAGAAAAACTGTCGAGAAACGACACATAGGGACCCTACCTTGAAGTATTGTTTAACGCTATTCCTGGGTAGAGTAGGTTCAAAAGAAGGGGTGATGATTAAGCTCGTGCAAGTTGGGCTTCCACTTTCGGTACGCTGTTAGTGGAAGCGTCAGTGCATTTGCTCAAAAAAAAAAAAATTATATTAAAAAATAAGGGAGGCGTTCCATGCTTAGCCATCGATTTTACTATTTTTATAGGCTTTGAAATACTTGTCAAATGAGTGTTAAGTATAAAAATTCAAATTCAAATTTCTCACTCAGCCAGTAAACGCAGCACATTAAACAAGGTTTGTCTTGAACTTGTTCAAATTTTCTTTGCAATTACCGATTTTTGTTTTTACTCGTGAAGTGATTATTTTTTCATTTTTAAATTTTCTCACATTTTTTATTAAACGTAGTAGGCAAAAGTCTAAAATTCAAAGTACATGTTTGGTCATACAAAAATATAATTCACTTTACGTTTGGCTATCAAGTTAGAAACATCGAAGTAAATAATTTAAAAAAGGCCCTGAAATAGAAAAAAGAAAATCCAGCGCTACCCTAAAGTATTAAATATGTAAGTTACAATAATGCATAAATTTAAAAGCCAACAGCAGCAACATAACGATAACAAAGTGCAGTGATATTACTATCGGGATTTCGCCAAGTGGCAACTCGCTTATAAAAGCGAGATGAATATATGACATAAGACGCATAAAGTTGCGGTTTGCGTTAAACCTAAGTAATTGCTTGCACAGAACATAATATTGCTTCAAGCTTTGAAAAACATTTATTTTGTTTAATGGTACATTCGTATATAAATTTAAAGATTAAGTTACTAGATTTATTAAACAAAATTTAATTTGTGCGAAAGAGGCAACTATAGTCTTTCTTTAGTACACCAAAAAATTCCCAGTATTTCCCTGTATTCCAACGAAGCTATATAAGCAAGGGTCGGAAAAAAAAATTTCACAAAGTGGAACTGTGAAACAATTGAACAAGGTTGATCTGCATTAATATTAAAAGAAAAGTATTACCTAAACTTAATAATTGCATTAGCTACATTAATTCAAAAAGATTTATCCGTAAGTATTATAAAAATTCGTGAAAATAGTGAATATATACTTTTTTTTCTGTAAATTTGTGCAAAGGAAAAAATATTTTTTTATGTACGCAGCCATTTTATTTTCTGCCTTTGTCTCAATTACTTGTGCATTAGTATATGAGTCTGCTTATGTACATATTTATTTTGTACATATGTACGTATGTACATGCAAAACTGCGTGTTACGATGCTCTTTGTATTCTGCATCGCAATTCCCTTTTAATCTTTTAATTGAAATATATTACGTATATACTTTACGTAGCGTTTAGAAAGTGCCAGATGCACACAAAGTGGATAAACAATAATTGAAAACATTTTAAAATTGTGAAATTAAATTGTGACGTCACAAAAGTTGAAGTTTCGAGAAGGTTAACCAACCAGAAAACCATACACGACAACACAGCTTGTATGCATGTGTACTTACACACACATACTCATATGAGTCATTTTCGTTCGTCCGTTCTTGGCGTGCAAATTTCATAGGCACAAATTGATATTGCAATCTCAAATCTTTTGAAGTGAAAATCATAAATGTCTGTGGTCTGTGTAAAAAAAAAATACATTGTCTTTTTGAATACGTATGAGCAAAGCAACCTGAAAATATTTTGAAGTTTATTCATTTGGAACTGGAACTACAATTACATTCAAATTCTAACTCTGACTTTGTATACCTCAGCTGGGCAAAAACAAAACATATTTAAATAAAAATTTTGTTTAAATTTATTCTACAGAACAATTCAAGATGCAGATCTTTGTTAAGACCTTGACTGGAAAAACCATTACTCTTGAGGTGGAACCTTCCGATACCATTGAAAACGTTAAGGCCAAGATCCAAGACAAGGAGGGCATTCCCCCAGATCAGCAGCGTCTTATCTTTGCTGGCAAGCAGCTCGAGGATGGTCGCACTCTTTCCGACTACAACATTCAGAAGGAGTCGACTCTGCACTTGGTGCTCCGTTTGCGTGGTGGTATGCAAATTTTCGTGAAGACACTCACTGGCAAAACCATCACCCTAGAGGTTGAACCTTCCGATACCATTGAGAACGTTAAGGCCAAGATTCAAGACAAGGAGGGCATTCCCCCAGACCAGCAGCGTCTTATCTTTGCTGGCAAGCAGCTCGAGGATGGCCGCACTCTTTCTGACTATAACATCCAGAAAGAGTCAACCTTGCATTTGGTTCTCCGTTTGCGAGGTGGTATGCAAATCTTCGTGAAGACTCTTACTGGCAAAACCATCACCCTGGAGGTAGAGCCCAGCGATACAATTGAAAACGTTAAGGCCAAGATTCAAGACAAGGAGGGTATTCCCCCAGATCAGCAGCGTCTTATCTTTGCCGGCAAGCAGCTCGAGGACGGCCGCACTCTTTCCGACTACAATATTCAGAAGGAGTCGACTCTGCACTTGGTGCTCCGTTTGCGAGGTGGTATGCAAATCTTCGTGAAGACTCTTACTGGCAAAACCATCACCCTGGAGGTAGAGCCCAGCGATACAATTGAAAACGTTAAGGCCAAGATTCAAGACAAGGAGGGTATTCCCCCAGATCAGCAGCGTCTTATCTTTGCCGGCAAGCAGCTCGAGGACGGCCGCACTCTTTCCGACTACAATATTCAGAAGGAGTCGACTCTGCACTTGGTGCTCCGTTTGCGTGGTGGTATGCAAATTTTCGTGAAGACACTCACTGGCAAAACCATCACCCTAGAGGTTGAACCTTCCGATACCATTGAGAACGTCAAGGCCAAGATTCAAGACAAGGAGGGCATTCCCCCAGACCAGCAGCGTCTTATCTTTGCTGGCAAGCAGCTCGAGGATGGCCGCACTCTTTCTGACTATAACATCCAGAAAGAGTCAACCTTGCATTTGGTTCTCCGTTTGCGTGGTGGTATGCAAATCTTCGTGAAGACTCTTACTGGCAAAACCATCACCTTGGAGGTAGAGCCCAGCGATACAATTGAAAACGTTAAGGCCAAGATTCAAGACAAGGAGGGTATTCCCCCAGATCAGCAGCGTCTTATCTTTGCCGGCAAGCAGCTCGAGGACGGCCGCACTCTTTCCGACTACAATATTCAGAAGGAGTCGACTCTGCACTTGGTGCTCCGTTTGCGTGGTGGTATGCAAATTTTCGTGAAGACACTCACGGGCAAAACCATCACCCTAGAGGTTGAACCTTCCGATACCATTGAGAACGTCAAGGCCAAGATTCAAGACAAGGAGGGCATTCCCCCAGACCAACAGCGTCTTATCTTTGCTGGCAAGCAGCTCGAGGACGGCCGCACTCTTTCCGACTACAATATTCAGAAGGAGTCGACTTTGCACTTGGTGCTCCGTCTTCGAGGTGGTATGCAAATCTTCGTGAAGACACTCACGGGCAAAACCATCACCTTGGAGGTTGAACCTTCCGATACCATTGAGAACGTTAAGGCCAAGATTCAAGACAAGGAGGGCATTCCCCCAGACCAGCAGCGTCTTATCTTTGCTGGCAAGCAGCTCGAGGATGGCCGCACTCTTTCTGACTATAACATCCAGAAAGAGTCAACCTTGCATTTGGTTCTCCGTTTGCGTGGTGGTATGCAAATCTTCGTGAAGACTCTTACTGGCAAAACCATCACCTTGGAGGTTGAGCCCAGCGATACAATTGAAAATGTTAAGGCCAAGATTCAAGACAAGGAGGGCATTCCCCCAGACCAACAGCGTCTTATCTTTGCTGGCAAGCAGCTCGAGGATGGCCGCACTCTTTCTGACTATAACATCCAGAAAGAGTCAACCTTGCATTTGGTTCTCCGTTTGCGAGGTGGTATGCAAATCTTCGTGAAGACACTCACCGGCAAAACTATCACCCTAGAGGTTGAACCTTCCGATACCATTGAGAACGTTAAGGCCAAGATTCAAGACAAGGAGGGTATTCCCCCAGATCAACAGCGTCTTATCTTTGCTGGCAAGCAGCTCGAGGATGGCCGCACTCTTTCTGACTATAACATCCAGAAAGAGTCAACCTTGCATTTGGTTCTCCGTTTGCGTGGTGGTATGCAAATCTTCGTGAAGACTCTTACTGGCAAAACCATCACCTTGGAGGTAGAGCCCAGCGATACAATTGAAAACGTTAAGGCCAAGATTCAAGACAAGGAGGGTATTCCCCCAGATCAGCAGCGTCTTATCTTTGCCGGCAAGCAGCTCGAGGACGGCCGCACTCTTTCCGACTACAATATTCAGAAGGAGTCGACTCTGCACTTGGTGCTCCGTTTGCGTGGTGGTATGCAAATCTTCGTGAAGACACTCACCGGCAAAACCATCACCCTAGAGGTTGAACCTTCCGATACCATTGAGAACGTTAAGGCCAAGATTCAAGACAAGGAGGGCATTCCCCCAGACCAGCAGCGTCTTATCTTTGCTGGCAAGCAGCTCGAGGACGGCCGCACTCTTTCCGACTACAATATTCAGAAGGAGTCGACTTTGCACTTGGTGCTCCGTCTTCGAGGTGGTATGCAAATCTTCGTGAAGACACTCACGGGCAAAACCATCACCTTGGAGGTTGAACCTTCCGATACCATTGAGAACGTTAAGGCCAAGATTCAAGACAAGGAGGGTATTCCCCCAGATCAGCAGCGTCTTATCTTTGCCGGCAAGCAGCTCGAGGACGGCCGTACTCTTTCCGACTACAACATTCAAAAAGAGTCGACCTTGCATTTGGTTCTCCGTTTGCGAGGTGGTATGCAAATCTTCGTGAAGACTCTTACTGGCAAAACCATTACCTTGGAGGTAGAGCCCAGCGATACAATTGAAAACGTTAAGGCCAAGATTCAAGACAAGGAGGGTATTCCCCCAGATCAGCAGCGTCTTATCTTTGCCGGCAAGCAGCTCGAGGACGGCCGTACTCTTTCCGACTACAATATTCAGAAGGAGTCGACTCTGCACTTGGTGCTCCGTTTGCGTGGTGGTATGCAAATCTTCGTGAAGACACTCACCGGCAAAACCATCACCCTAGAGGTTGAACCTTCCGATACCATTGAGAACGTCAAGGCCAAGATTCAAGACAAGGAGGGCATTCCCCCAGACCAACAGCGTCTTATCTTTGCTGGCAAGCAGCTCGAGGACGGCCGCACTCTTTCCGACTACAATATTCAGAAGGAGTCGACTTTGCACTTGGTGCTCCGTCTTCGAGGTGGTATGCAAATCTTCGTGAAGACACTCACGGGCAAAACCATCACCTTGGAGGTTGAACCTTCCGATACCATTGAGAACGTTAAGGCCAAGATTCAAGACAAGGAGGGCATTCCCCCAGACCAGCAGCGTCTTATCTTTGCTGGCAAGCAGCTCGAGGACGGCCGCACTCTTTCAGACTATAACATCCAGAAAGAGTCGACCTTGCATTTGGTCCTCCGTCTACGTGGCGGTATTCAGGAAGCCCCCTCAAATTAAATTCCCTACCCGAGTAAAACAAGCCAGAAAGCAATAATATTCTTCACAACGGACATTATCAAACTAGGAAGCAAATTTGTTAACGAGTTCTAAATTAATAGTTAAAGAAAAGATCAAATGAGACATAACACTATCACAAGTTATTTTAAAAATTAAAGTTATCTGTAGTTTCTGGCTTGAGCTCAAAATCGCTTTATCGAATTGTTTCACATATTAAAAAATATATTGGAAATAAAGCAGTAATTAAAGAATTATTTAGACTTTTCTTTGTATCAGTACTTTAATTATTTATTTATTAACTCTTCAATATTGCGTTCCGCCGTATTTTAATTTTTTTGATAATTGAAAAGTAAAAACCATTTTGGTGCTCCAATCGATGTCGCATACCAATATTTTGTAGTACCTATTGCTAAATATTTAAGAGACCTTTTAATACTTCATTACTGAAAGATTCTTAAAGAAATGCGCCAATTCATCATGTGTAGAGTATACAAACTTCGGCTTAGTTTTTGTTTCGTATATTTTCGCAAATTTTTTATTTTGTTTCACGGTGAATGACAAAAATATAAGAAGAAGCACTTATTTACCTCCACAACTTTATGACACCAGTTTATATTGAACAAATTAAAACCAAAGTTGAAAATAATATGACGAAATTACTGCAGCGTGTTGAAGTCACCTTACGTAGTTTCTATATATTCAACTCCGTCTATGGCCAGAAAGAAGGAGATGTAAGTAAACAAAGTCAACGCCCACAAATGGAATTACACATATCTATGAATGCATGTATATTGTACGGATTTCTTAGGAGCATAAAAAAATTCTTTATTATCATCCAAATGACATTGAGTTGAACACAAAAATTAAGGATGTTGGACTCAGCGAAGCAATTATAACATTCACCGGGTAAGTATCGTTGGTAGTGAACACACATCGTGAATGCATCATTTGTAAATTTTGTCGCAGTACCTTCACCTCCGATGACGACTGCAAGGCTTTGCATACGCAGAAAACGACACAACTATTTTACCAGCCAGAACCGAGTTACTGGCTAGTAATGGTTATCAATGTGCCCAAAGAGATTAGGTCCAAGGACGGCATTGAAGTTGCCGAATATCGAGGCAGCGAAGTTTGCGACCGCGTTTATTACGCTATGTTACAGCAGTGCTACAATATGTTTCGTTTCCAAAATGGCACTTTGCAAGGTTATATGGCTGCTCAAAAAGGAGAACTTGATACTAAGCGAGAAATGCTGGCCAAAAAACTGCAGGAATTCTATGACAAGCATTTAAGCGCTTTAAGGCAATTGGGCTACTGTGATATTTTGGACATGTTGCATTCCATACAGTACCTGCCGCTGGATAAATCATTATTTCTGCGTGCTCAAAACTTCAGCAGTATGCTAAGCGCCACATTTCCGGCCATTGTGGAAGCCATTATGTTTTATAATGACCAGGTGGTTTGTGGTGGCAAAATTAGTGCCAGTGACTTGTATAGTCTGCATGCATATCTGGTCGAGCATGTATTGGAGTTGGTGTCAGTTGCATCGTCCATACGTTCACGTAATAACAGCTACAATGTTGAGAAATTCCAAAACGGTGCCTTTGTGCCGCGAACCACTGACGAAGAGACATCGATTGTACCGCTTACAGTTTATTTGTCGCTGGAAAATGTAGTCAAGGCGCATCATATGCTCATTTACCGCTCTTTGAATGTTACTCTATGCCTGTTTATGGATGGTGGGTACTACACATATTTGCATACTTATTGTAGAAAGTATTTTTTTTAAATATCTCAGCCCAAAGTGAAATCCCGAAGCCCGAGTATTATGACGAACTACATGTCTATATGGGACCACAGTTAACATGGCTAGCGCACGAAATAACAAGCGAAATCTCTAAACAAAACGCATCTGCGCCAGCTCAAGGTAACGACAACGCTGGCAGCGATAACGCTCCCAAATATCTTTTTATAAATGAACAGAGCTTGAAGCATCATACCAACATACAGCGTCAGTTTTCGGGAACACAGCAGATCTTGCCACGTAATATAATGAGTCTTATAGCTGATTTGGCCAATCCAGTTGATGCTAATGATGGCGTTACTGGTACAACCGAAGAGCTTCAAGTCAAGACTACCAACGATTTTTGGATTGTAAAACGCCATTGCAACTGGCGGCAGTATTATGTTATACTATCAAACAGTAAAGCTACGCTGCTCGATGTAACTCATGAAGCAAAGCGTATATTTGAACAAGAGCTTACAGATGATGTATTCTTTGACAAATAAAAAGCAATATAAGATAAATAAAGGGAGTTCTCCAATTGTAGTGTCTCGGCTGGGGTTGTCTACAGCGCCAACAAAAACGGCAACAGGCGCTCTGCTGTCGTTTTCAAGCCAACACCGTGGAACTTCCCGTATTGCCGCTTTCTAGGGCATCATTGCTTTCAGTATAAACACTTGTCGAAGAGCTCGAGCCGTTGATTGAACCATTATTGTGGGTCTTCCCTAATTTGACGATGAAAATGCGTCGGTTTGACATGCATATGCTATAGCTATGGTCTTCGTAATCAATGGTAATACGCTCACAGCTGCTGTTTGGCATAAAGTTCTCATCGATGCTGCAAAGATGTGCTTAAGATTTAATGCCTGTATAAGCATTTAAATGTAGGTTTAGGTACATACCTTTCGGTTAAGTTAAGCAGACCCATTATTACATTCGCGCAGTGCTCATCGTTTTTCAGCTCGCCGCCAGATTCGACCACAGCACCATCATCTTTTAAAACTAAATAACCAATTTGATTAGGTGCAATTTGTTTATCCATTGTTTGATGATGATTTGAGAAAACACAAAACAAAACAATTACACTTTTGACATTCGCATTAATAGGCAGCCATTTTAAGCTAGATTGGCAGCGCCTACAATTTGTAAAACGCAGTGGCAACGCCTGGTTGGATTGCCGACATTTTGTAAAGTGCTCTTATACTGTGAACTTCGTATGGAACGACAAGCGCTGCTTATTATTAAAGAAAATCCGTAGAAAATCAATATTTAATTTAAAAATATTTCATAAAACTTTTATTAATACAAAAAAGTGTAAGTTACACATAGTTTTGTACGCATAACTAACAAAAAAGTAGCTTAAAATGAAATAAACAAAGTCGGCGTATCTTAGTGAAAATTTTTTCGGGTCATCGCCACACCCTCACATACATATTTAAATCCAATTAAGAGTTAGAAATGTGAAAAAATTGGAAAAAGTTGAGACAAAATTTTAACATACATAAGTTATTTCAAAGTTTTAGTGAATTGAAAAATTTATGGCAACAAATTTTTGTAAAATTCCAAAATTTCTGTAAACGAACTTTATGTGAAAAAAAGATATATAGTAGCTCCAATTTATGTATATGTTGTATCTGTGTTTCACTGCAAGTGTGTGTGTGAGTGTGTGTCTATGTAACGAGTGCGTGTGTGCACGTCATCGGGTGGTGTTTTTTTTGCGGTAACTTCTTGTGGGGCTGAGAGAAAGTGAGAGAGCGCAGCGGTGTATGTATGTACATATGTAAATGTGTATATTTTATATGCTGCATGTTTACAAGAGTGCGGCAACAATTTTGTTTGCTTTTGGCTAAAATTGCGCATAAATGTCCTTGACTTTGTGGATGCTCATTTTACACTTGCTCAAAAATTAACATATTTAAATACTTCTTTGAAGTTTCAAATTAGAATTAATTATTAATGTGAGGTTAGTCCTAACATATAGTTGAATTCGGCAGTTATTTCACATATTTCAACGTTCAACTAGCATTACGTCACCAGCTATTTTTTGATAGGCACTTCAATTAATGTAGCTGCTATTTGTGTGTGTGTGTGTGTGGCAAAGAGCGCGCATACATTCCAAACAAAATTTCACGCTCTCTCCTAGTTATGCTATTCGTTTTGGTTTTGTTGTGTATTTCGTTTTTTACTATACATACGATAAGCAGTTATTGCTGTTTATATGTATTCCGTTTGTTTGAGTTTAACACTTGCACGACCGACTGCTACTGCCTTCAAAACCCGGGCCTAGGGTATGTTTTTCAATTTCCGGTCGTACCCGAAGCCCCGTATTCACCATTTTGCCTTGGTTTGCGTGATTGAATTGTATTTTTAATGTGTTTACTCATATTTACTTTTGTGTGCGCGCGTGTGTGTGTATGTTGTCACAGATGTATCAGCGCAACCCCTTGCTCAGATATTGTTGTAGGTACTGTATAGTGTGCGATGAGGTCACTAATCAATATTTCAAAATATTTCAATTGAAGTTGTTACACTCCGTTGTATACTTTACAATTCTGCTAGTTGACCCCTTTCATTAACATTCATAATCGCCCATTTATAAGATTTTCAAATTATTAAGCAACCAATTTGTCAACTCTTAGGTCATTAGAATTCGTTCATAAGTAAAACCCAAAAATATACAAACTTTTTGAATGTCTATTCAATTTTACTTATTCCCACTAACATTGTAAAATTTGTTTCTAAATAGTCGTTCGTATGACCGATTTACTTATCAAAAATTAGCTTGATTAGAACGATGGCGTAATATAAAAATTTATTTATTATAAAATAGTCTGGAACTCAATTTAATCTTTGTAGCTAACGAGTCTACTAATGTAATTTGCTTAACAAAAATTGACACTGGTGATGTCAGTACATACAGTAGTGACTTATTGTTTAGACAACTAGTATTACCGTATGTATGTTATTATTATTTTAAAATTAGTTCTTTTAAATGCCAACATTGAATGTGTCTATGTGAACTAAAGTGATGTCATAATGTTCTACAATACTCAAAATAGTACTATCACAATAGCAAGAACCTTTACTTCTCTCTTCTACCTCAAAACAAAGCAAAACTCGAGCGTACAAGCACAATTTCTTCTTCCATCTTCCGTTACAGGAAACGGACTTGACAAATAAATAATATATGATACCAAAAAGCATACTGTTTGTGTGCTTTTCCCAAAACAATGTAAACAAATCTTCTATTTATAATAAACAACAAACAAAATGAACACGACGGAGGAGCAGCAGTTACAGCAGCTGGTTGGACAGCTTGAAAGTGTGCCTGTAAATCAGCTACAGCAAAAACTGGCCAAAATACTTAAATGCCGAAGTACTGGCCTAAGCTGCAGCTTGGAAGACTTTGCTATTTACTTTTTGGCTGCTCTTCGCCAAAATACGGAGCATCATTTTCGAAGCAGCGAGCTAGATACTCCTAAATGTGAAACACCAGTGCGTAAAGTGAATCCGCCGGCTGCCAGCTATAGCTCAGTCTCTTCGGTGGCCAAGCGACTTTCCATGACACCAGAGCCAAATCTGAATGAATCTCAGAACAGTGTTAGCAACATATCATCCACTGCATCATCGTTCCAACATAGTAACGTATCTACACCGATGCGTAATACATCAAACCAGCAACAGGGACGTCGTTCTGGAGCTGCACAGTTTTGTAGCACCCCACAAAGCAGCGAACGTGCTAATCGCAGTGGTGTGGGCAACAACAGTTTTTGCTTGGGCGACTTTATTGCTCAGTCTTCGCCCTCTGTTCACTCCTCACGTTCCCAAAAAAAGAAGACAACGATTCAGCCACAACCAGCAGCTACTCAAGATACTGCAACCACAGCGGGCAACAAGCCAAAGCGGCGTGTGTTGCCCATGACCATTAGTAAGAACGTGTCGAACAGCTCTTTTGGTGAAGGGCCATTGGGCACTGGTACCAGCTCTTTTAGCAATGAAAATAATCTCTGGGGACTTTCGCACAGCGCAGAGCTAATGGATCGCAGTCAGAGTTCGCTAATAGAGCTGGAAGCACGGAAATCGCTATTGCTGCGTAAGCAGGAAATTAAAAATGAAGCTGCAGTAGCCACGGAACGAAAGCATAGCATGACTGAGCTAGAGGACGAGCAGCAAGCAACAGCGCTCTTACCTTGGGAAACAGTCAATCTAACTGACATACCAAACGCCAAACATTTGTTGATACTAGCAACTGTTTACGCTCAACTTATAGACTCAAATCTGGTGGCTAATGTGTTAAGCGAACTTAGCTATATTGTACAATTGCTTAGCATACCCAGGTCTAATCCCGCCTTAAGTCCCCAGGAACCAGAGACTGAGACGCAGTTTTCTGTACTGTGCAGCCTTAAAAATTGTGTATACTTTGCTTTAAAAGTTTTGGAACTGCAGAAACCTTTGTTATTACAACTGGATCGTAAATCTTTGGCCGTTTTGCTACAAAATGAACGTATAAGTTTGTTAACCAAGTGCACTCATGTGGAGCTAGAGCAGGCATGTCAGCTAAAACAACGGCAAGCTTCAAATCAAAATGCTTTGGATATAATCACAGCTACCACAAATGTAGGAGACTCCAAACAGAATGTCTACTATCAACATGATAAAGACTCGCGAGATCACTTTCCAACGCAAAATGAGTTTTCCGCCTTTAAGACACAACGAGATCTTTTTTATAAAGCTTTTAAGCACTGGGAACTTAATCATCTAAGCCGCACCTTCAACTTTAAAAGCGAATTGTCACCGAAAATACGCGACATTTTTAAACAAAGCGAGCATAGTGTCAACATGGCACACTTAGCCAAGCTTTTTGTTAGTCAATTACTAATCTCAGCCACTGAAACCACAGAATCGCCAGAGGAGTTAGGCTTAAAGCTTGATCAATTACGTTTAAATCGCCTAGCCCAACGTTTAATAACAAGCAATTCAAGCGTTGAGGATCAGTTTCCGCGTACACAAGCTTTCTTTCGCGATTTTTTGGATGAATGTGCCTCTGTGGCGTTTCTGATGCAACTGAAGCTGGCATTATATGTTCAGCTTTTGCGCTACAACGATTCAACATATGAGTTAGTACAGCTGCATTTTGGCAGAAAGGAAGCGCTAGAAAGCGCAGTCATTGAGCAGGATGAAACTGCGCAGCAATTTTCGGGTCCTTATATAGTGCGTGCGCCTGTGCTGGCATCTATGTTAATATTGGGCAAGTTTCTGGGCTATGTAACCGCTCTACCGTACAATCGTGAAGGAACACAAAGTGGAACTTCTATGGTCACATCATCCATTCAACAGCAACTGCAACTACGTAGTCATTTTCAATCAGACTTTGATCTTTGTAAGATACTCGTGGGTGCTATGAAGCAAGGCAAATTGCTTATAACGCTACCTTGGCTAGTGCAGTACTTAGTTATGCTGGACTTGGTAACGCTACAACTAAAGGACAACGAAGCAACTTTGGAGTTGCTGTATGCGTTATATGCGTCAGTGCAAATAAACGTGCAGCACAAAAACTTACAACCCAGCGCCGTTTTTATTGTACGGAGTGCTATAGGTTGGCTTTTGGAGGCACAACCGCCTTTGGCCAGCAACTATTACAAATACCGAGTTCATTCAGAAAGCATAACGCCGCATGTGGAAGAGTGCTTGGACAGTCTACGTACTTGGGGCCGTCCAGCCACAAAACAACGAAGCGGATCAGCTGCGACTCAGACAAAATTTCACATTGAACCGATGCTGGAACATTTAATACCAATTGCATGTCCATTCCTGGCGGAATTTCGTGTAGCTATTACGCCATCGCGGCAGGCTCAAAGTACGTCACGCAGCGGACGTTTTCGGTATATAACTACACGCTTGGAACAATTCGGCTCGGCTAAGAATCAGTCTACGGATGGTGGCGATACCAAAATAGCTACAAATGGCGCAACGTCTCTTAACATTGCAGATCAGCAGCAGCGGAAGTTGACTGAAGCCTTTCTACACTCACAGAATGCATCCATGAGACGACTGCTAGAATTTGTCACCGAGCGCAGCTTTAAGTGCGTCGTGAAGGATGCACAGCAACAGATTCTACTACCCTCAAAGGCCCAAGCCGATGCCCAAGTCAATGCCATCACATCAGTACAACAAAAAGTTGTTTACAACGATGTAAAACGCATTTATAGCCAAGCGTGCAGTAAAGCTTGTCAGGATTGGAATGACCAAGTGCACGGTATGTTGGAACAGCGCATACAGCAGTCACTACAAGCGCTTCTGCCAGCCAATACTAATGATGTGGTGCAGCGTACCTATGTGCATCTCATTAGGAATCGTGCACAGCCACAGTTGCTGCAGTGGCTGCAATCCAATGTACTGCAGTCCAATTTCTATTGCAGCGATTTGCATGAGTTATCGGTCAAGGTTTGCAAAGCAAACAAAAACAATGCTGGCGCTCCTTCCCAGACTAGCTCCACAACCACCGAGCTGTGTCTAAATACCAATGCCGGTGTAAGTTTTTCGGATTTGCTTTGCGAATTACAACAGTGGTTGCACTGTACCAGTCTGAGACCAGAGTATATGCGCAGCTATGCGGATTTGCTGGAATTGCTCAAACGCGCTCAAGTTGCTGTGCAGCAGCCACAGCTGCCTACAATTTTTTACTACCTAATAGGATCGGGCTTGGTGCGCTTGGCCCAACTTTTGATTTTGCGGCATTCGCAGCTATTTACTATAGAACTGATCCGTTTGCTATGTGATATCTGGCAGAAACCACAAATGCTACAATTAGTTGGACGCGAATCACAAGGCGGTACCACTGATGATACGAAATGCTCGCCAGGCATATTTGATGCATTGCTGAGCGTTAGTTTTATAAACGAAATGGTCGCCGTGCAAGAAAATTTTACTTTGCTGGAACAATTGCTGCGTTCAATGATACAAGCCGGGGTATTGCATATTGATCTGCTAAATGAACTGTGTATGCCGCTATTTAAGGAAAATTGGACACCACCAACGTGGACGGCATTATCTCAATTGTTGGAGCATTTAGCACAACGTCCCAATTGTGGAAACAACGCTAATGTATCAGCAACTTCTTCGGATATTAGTGCTGAGGAAGAAGCCAAATCGCATATGCTGACGGAGGTATTGGCAGATTTGTCAAGAGATTTAGACTTTTAGGCAGTAGTTGAGATTTTAGCACTGCATTTCTGTATTGCTCAGCCTTAGTATATAGTCGTATGTTCTATTTAATAAATAAATGTGGGTTTAAAGATAAAATTATAAAAAATACAACCTACTCCTACTCTACGGATATAAGTCCGTTGAATTTTTAATAATTTTTTTATTGAATGTATGTACTTTTTTCGTTTTATGATGCTGAGAATAAAAATTATTAGCTTAACCAAGAACTTGAAACGTCTTCATTATTATCTAAATTTCGATTGGCTAGTATTTGTATTCCCTTATGAACAATTTTGGACACCTCAACTCTTTGCATTATGTCATATTTAGGTTTGCTGAAAATCTAGCCCAAAGGAATGTAACCTCTTCGTTATCATTATTGTGTGGTGTCGTTAATTCTTCCCCTTACTGATAAGATAATCATTGCTAATCAGTTGAGTCACTTCGTCATCAGTATTGGCGGTATTTGTATACCTATGTCAGCAATTGTGCTAAAATTGAACGAGGCCAGCCAGCGACGAGCGAGTTTGCTAATAGATGAACGCATCGACCAAACGGGTAAGGTTTATTCGCTTGGAGCACATGAAAGAGGGCTAAAATTTATTCTCACACCCATTTCAAGCAGATGTTTGCACGAATCAGTGTGTGAGAGTGTGTGTGCGTGCAAAGCCCGATTTTTTCTACACGATTCTTATTATGTATTATGCAATCAGCAAACGAGGGGTTAAATCTAATTGAAACTAATTAATTCTCTCGCTTTTGTATCATTTTAGTTGATTATAGCGAAAACTTTGTTCACCGATTGGATGAGCAGGCAGCAGTATTAAATTAAAATTAAGCACGTCGGGAGCGTTAAAGGTAGGTCTAAAACATGCTTGTAATCTCAAGTTAGCACTTCAAATAATATTTGCTAATTTTTTTTTCAGCTTTACAAAACCAAAACGAACGATTTTTATTGGTAGCAATAGAGGCACACTATGGAGAATTTCACACCGAAAGAGGTGAAAATCCTCGAGACTGTCGAGGATATCCAGGAGCGTCGTGAACAGGTGCTCTCGCGTTACAACGAATTCAAAATAGAAACGCGCCAGAAGCGCGAGAAACTTGAGGACTCGCGCCGTTTTCAGTATTTTAAGCGCGATGCTGACGAGTTGGAGTCATGGATTCACGAGAAATTGCAGGCAGCCAGCGAGGAAAGCTATCGTGATCCCACCAACTTGCAGGCTAAAATACAAAAACATCAAGCATTCGAGGCTGAAGTGTCGGCGCATAGCAATGCAATTGTTTCGCTTGATAATACAGGCCAGGAGATGATTAACCAGCATCATTTTGCTTCCGAGACTATTCAGCGTAGACTTGATGAGTTGCATCAGTTGTGGGAATTATTGCTGAGCCGTTTGGCTGAGAAGGGTTTAAAGTTACAGCAGGCTTTGGTTTTGGTGCAATTTTTGCGCCAGTGCGAAGAGGTCATGTTTTGGATCAAAGACAAAGAGACGTTTGTTACAGCCGATGAGTTTGGTCATGATCTGGAGCATGTTGAGGTTTTGCAGCGAAAGTTCGATGAGTTCCAAAAGGACATGGCCTCACAGGAGTATCGCGTCACTGAAGTGAATCAATTGGCAGACAAACTCATCCAGGATGGTCACCCTGAACGTGACACCATTACAAAACGTAAAGAGGAGCTCAATGAGGCTTGGCAGCGTCTCAAGCAATTAGCCATTGTGCGTCAGGAGAAGCTATTTGGTGCACACGAAATTCAGCGTTTTAATAGAGATGCTGATGAGACCGTGGCCTGGATTGCTGAAAAGGATGTTGTTCTGTCTTCGGACGACTATGGACGTGACTTGGCTAGCGTGCAAGCTTTGCAGCGCAAACACGAGGGCGTTGAACGCGACTTAGCTGCTTTGGAGGATAAGGTTTCGACGCTGGGCGCTGAGGCTCAACGATTATGCTCCATTCATGCCGATCATAGCGACCAAATTCGCGACAAGCAGGCTGAGATTGCCAATTACTGGCAAAGTCTTACGGCTAAGGCTCGCGAGCGTAAGCAAAAGTTGGATGAATCGTACTATCTACACCGCTTTTTGGCTGATTTTCGTGATCTGGTGTCCTGGATTAATGGCATGAAGGCCATCATTTCAGCCGATGAGCTGGCCAAGGATGTGGCCGGCGCTGAAGCGTTGCTGGAACGTCATCAGGAGCATAAGGGTGAGATCGATGCTCGCGAGGATAGCTTTAAGCTCACCACCGAGTCGGGCCAAAAGCTTTTGGAGCGTGAGCATTATGCGGCTGCCGAAATTCAGGAAAAACTGGCTGCTCTGGAAAATGACAAGAGCTCTTTACTCTCGCTTTGGGAGGATCGCCGAATTCTGTACGAGCAATGTATGGACTTACAACTATTCTATCGTGACACCGAACAAGCCGATACCTGGATGGCCAAACAGGAGGCTTTCCTGGCCAATGAGGATCTGGGCGATTCGCTGGATTCTGTAGAAGCTTTAATAAAGAAGCACGAAGACTTTGAGAAGAGTCTAGCTGCTCAGGAAGAAAAGATTAAAGCACTGGACATCTTTGCCACCAAATTGATTGATGGCCAGCATTATGCTGCTGATGATGTCGCTCAGCGTCGCCAAATGTTGTTGGCACGACGCGCTGCTCTGCAGGAAAAGTCCGCGAAACGCCGTCAACTCTTGGAAGATTCTAACCGCTATCAGCAGTTTGAACGCGACTGTGATGAGACCAAGGGTTGGATAAGTGAGAAGCTAAAGTTTGCCACTGATGACAGCTACTTAGATCCGACTAATTTGAATGGTAAAATGCAGAAGCATCAAAACTTTGAGCATGAGTTGAACGCTAACAAGTCTCGCATTGAGGATATTACCAATGTGGGTACGGAGTTGATTGAGAAGAAGCATTATGCTGCTGATCAGATCAATACGCGCATGCAAGAAATTGTTGTGCTCTGGGAGACTCTTGTCCAGGCCTCTGATAAGAAAGGCTGCAAGCTAAACGAGGCTTGCCAGCAACAGCAGTTTAATCGCACTATTGAAGATATTGAGCTATGGCTTAGCGAGATCGAGGGTCAGTTATTGTCCGAGGACCATGGTAAGGACTTGACTTCGGTGCAGAATCTGCAAAAAAAACAGGCTTTGCTAGAGGCCGATGTCATGGCTCATCAGGATCGCATTGAAAGCATTAAGGTTGCAGCTAACAAGTTCATCGAATCCGGTCACTTCGATGCTGATAATATTCGCAACAAGGAAGGCAATCTATCGAGTCGGTACGCCGCTTTGGCTGCGCCCATGGGAGAGCGTAAGCAGCATTTGCTAGATTCATTGCAAGTGCAGCAGCTGTTCCGCGATCTTGAGGACGAGGCTGCTTGGATTCGCGAAAAAGAACCTATTGCAGCATCTACCAATCGTGGTCGTGATTTGATTGGTGTGCAGAACTTGGCCAAAAAGCATCAGGCTGTACTTGCCGAGATTAATAATCACGAGGCGCGTCTTTTGAACGTCATTAGCTCCGGCGAAAACATGCTTAAGGATCAACCATTTGCTAGTGATGATATACGCCAGCGCTTAGATGCTTTGCAAGATCAGTGGAATAATTTGAAGGATAAGTCCCATCAGCGCAAGCAGGATCTAGACGATTCACTGCAGGCACATCAGTACTTTGCTGATGCAAATGAAGCTGAGTCTTGGATGCGTGAAAAGGAACCCATTGCTACGGGCAGCGATTACGGCAAGGATGAGGATTCTTCAGAGGCTTTGCTGAAGAAGCACGAGGCTTTGGTTTCAGACTTGGAAGCTT
This sequence comes from Chymomyza costata, assembly GCA_018150985.1. NCBI lineage: Eukaryota > Metazoa > Arthropoda > Insecta > Diptera > Drosophilidae > Chymomyza > Chymomyza costata. Next base: position 20,448,522 of record JAECWU010000001.1, read on the forward strand.
TTGGCAACACCATTCAAGGTTTGCAAGAACAAGCCAAGAACTGCCGTCAGCAAGAGACGCCTGTCGTTGATATTACTGGAAAGGAGTGCGTTGTGGCTCTCTACGATTACACTGAGAAATCACCACGTGAAGTTTCTATGAAAAAGGGCGATGTTTTGACTTTGCTCAACTCTAACAACAAGGACTGGTGGAAGGTGGAAGTTAACGATCGTCAGGGCTTCGTGCCAGCTGCCTATATCAAGAAAATCGAGGCAGGTTTGAGCGCCTCCCAGCAGAATTTAGTAGATAACCACTCAATTGCCAAGCGTCAGAATCAAATCAATTCGCAGTATGATAACCTCTTGGCTCTGGCTCGCGAGCGTCAGAATAAGCTAAACGAGACCGTTAAGGCTTATGTGCTGGTGCGTGAAGCTGCTGATTTGGCACAATGGATACGTGATAAGGAGAACCATGCACAGATTGCCGATGTTGTAGGCGAGGATCTAGAAGAGGTTGAGGTACTTCAAAAGAAATTCGACGATTTCAATGACGATCTAAAAGCCAACGAGGTGCGTTTGGCTAACATGAATGAAATTGCCGTGCAACTGACATCGCTGGGACAAACCGAAGCAGCGCTTAAGATTCAAACTCAAATGCAGGACCTTAACGAGAAGTGGAACAATTTGCAGACATTGACCTCAGAGAAAGCTAGTCAGCTGGGCTCTGCGCACGAAGTTCAGCGTTTCCATCGTGACATTGACGAAACTAAGGATTGGATTGCTGAGAAGGCGAACGCCTTGAACAATGACGATTTGGGCAAGGATTTGCGCAGCGTTCAAACTTTGCAGCGTAAACATGAAGGCGTTGAGCGCGATTTGGCCGCTTTGCGTGACAAAATACGCCAGCTCGATGAGACAGCTAATCGTTTGATGCAATCGCATCCCGACACAGCTGAGCAAACTTACGCTAAGCAGAAGGAGATTAATGAAATGTGGGATCAAATAATAACCAAGTCGACGGCACGCAAGGAAAAACTGCTCGATTCGTATGATTTGCAACGCTTCCTCAGCGACTATCGCGACTTGTTGGCTTGGATTAATTCCATGATGAGCCTTGTTACATCCGATGAACTGGCAAATGATGTCACCGGAGCTGAGGCACTAATTGAACGCCATCAGGTGAGTTGGAAGCGCCATGAAGCGCTCTTATATTTAATTTTTTTACTCCCGCTCCTAAACAGCAAAAAAATATATTTTTTTTATTTAGTCATTTGATTTTCAAATTCTTTCAATATATGATTTCTGTTGTTCTTTTTGGTTCGTGGTGCATTCTTCCAACATTACCACGTCCATATCACGTCATAAATACAAAAAAAAAAAAAAAAAATCAAATTTGTCAAACCCAACAACAATGGTTCATGACATTCATCATGTTTTGTACCTGCATTCCAATATATACATATAAAAGGCACATCGTGCTGAAATTGAGTTCACGCTTGGTAGCAGTGGTGCCCCAACAACAACAACAACATCACCATCCAATGACGAGGTAGTTTTGTTCGTACTTTCATCATTATCAGTGTTTATGTGTTTTACGTTACTTGTCTTAACTTATCTATCTTTACAAGATTTCTCTGTTTTGGCACTGACTTTTAGTTAAGTTTAATGCCTCAGCCTTGAGCTCTCATTATCATCAAGTATTTATCTTTTCATATATCTGTACGCTAGAGCTTCGCACTTGTAAATGCTGTCGGAATTTAAATGGGTTACTCGCTATCCAATTAAGAAGAGTTAATGTCAAAGAATGCGTTTGTTGGGCTTGTGATTGTTTTTAAATTAGAAAATGTATGTTATCGTTATAGAGAATAACTACAAATCATGGGAACTCACATTCTGGAATGTGTTTTATGATTATTATCAATTCAGTTACTCAGCTATTAAATTGGAAATCAATTACAAAAAATTTCGCTCGTTAAAGTTTTGATTACGTTCTTGAATCGGGTAGTTTAAAAAAAAGGTTCTACCTGCATACGCAAGAAACATATGTTCCAATATTTATCCGTACAACCGGATAAGGTATCCGTAACATGAAAATGAAGATTTACACAAACGCAGAGAGAAAATCCGAATGTTATCTTAATATCTTCGCTATATGTTCTAATCTAGTTTAATAGCACGACAAATAGCGAATAAGAATACTGTTGATTTAAAATTGGAAATACCTTTCTAAGTCTCGGATCCAGTATTTACTTTTCAATTTGAGTATAATTTCGGGGTGGAGTAAATCAATGAAAACTATTTCGGGATTTGAGCCCGAAAACGGCCCCTCAGAAATCCGCCGTAAGTGCCACATACTTATTGGGTAACAAATTGTATTCATTTACTCTATGGGTATTTATTCAGGCAGATTCCAATTCATTGTTATACAAGGTGCCCAGATAAGGATAGAAAAAAATTAAATATAACCCAATTACTTGTGGCTTTATTTTGAAGCTACATTACGCATGAAATAGCACCACAGTCAAATGCACGGTCGTTACCTCTGGATCTTCTTTTTTCGACACTGAGCGTTACTCATGATCAATGCAATGCCATTAATAACTTTGACTGCTTATGAAGCATTATATTTGGAAATACTATCACAGCTATCTGGGCACCCTATATATGCAAACATCTTAAAGCTTCCAAATTCTTTTTTAATAGATTATAATTTATGCTTTACACATACGCTACATTTCTTGGTTTAGTACAGCATTAGACATACTATATATACATATCTCATCAACCTTTTTTATAACTATCTGTATGTACTCCCGTTTCCTTGTAAACTAAACGCAGCTTCATGCCAAAAACATATCATCAATGGGTCTCATTTTACAGCACCCAATAAATCTTCTCATCATTCAGCAAAATGCTCAGTTTTAGTTAAAGTTTACCTGTACATTGACCAAATCGCTTTAAGTTCTCGTTAAACATTTGTTCTTTTGACTAATTTGAAGCAATAAGAGAAACACTTAACCCCAAGAAGACACACAATAAAAAGCCAAAAACATTTGACTACGTTGTTCTAACCAAGTGTTTCTACAAACCCCCAAACAAAAACCCATAGCAAGTATAAAAATTTAATCAACTTTTTATTTAAATTAAAACAGGAACATCGCACTGAGATCGACGCACGTGCTGGCACCTTTGGCGCTTTTGAGCAGTTTGGAAACGAGTTGCTGCAGGCCAATCATTATGCTTCACCCGATATTAAGGAGAAAATTGAAGATTTGGCCAAGGCACGCGAGGATTTGGAGAAGGCCTGGACCGAGCGTCGTTTGCAGTTGGAACAGAATCTGGATTTGCAGCTGTATATGCGTGATTGCGAGTTGGCCGAGTCATGGATGTCGGCACGTGAGGCTTTCCTCAATGCCGAGGACGATGACAAGGGCGGCAACGTTGAGGCGTTGATTAAGAAACATGAGGACTTTGACAAGGCCATCAATGGGCATGAACAGAAAATTGCTGCTTTGCAGACTGTGGCTGATCAGTTGATTGCACAAAATCACTATGCCTCTAATTTGGTGGATGACAAGCGCAAGCAAGTGCTGGAGCGCTGGCGTCATCTTAAAGAGGGTCTTATCGAGAAGCGATCACGTTTGGGCGATGAACAAACGTTGCAGCAATTCTCTCGCGATGCCGATGAGATTGAAAACTGGATTGCAGAGAAACTGCAACTAGCAACTGAGGAAAGCTATAAGGATCCGGCAAATATACAGTCGAAACATCAAAAGCATCAGGCTTTCGAGGCCGAACTGGCGGCCAATGCCGATCGCATACAGAGCGTGCTGGCCATGGGTGGTAACCTGATTGACAAGAAGCAGTGTAGCGGTTCAGAGGATGCTGTGCAAAAACGTTTGACGCAAATTGCTGATCAATGGGAATATCTGACGCATAAGACTACAGAAAAGTCGTTGAAACTGAAAGAGGCCAATAAGCAGCGCACTTATATCGCTGCTGTCAAGGATTTGGACTTCTGGTTGGGCGAGGTCGAGAGTCTTTTGACCACTGAGGATTCTGGTAAGGATTTGGCATCTGTCCAAAACCTCATGAAGAAGCATCAGTTGGTCGAAGCGGATATCGTGGCGCACGAAGACCGCATCAAGGACATGAACAACCAGGCCGATTCCTTGGTCGAGAGCGGTCAGTTCGATACTGCTGGCATTCAGGAAAAGCGTCAAAGCATCAATGAACGTTACGAGCGCATTTGCAATCTCGCCGCACATCGTCAGGCGCGCCTTAACGAAGCATTGACTCTGCATCAGTTCTTCCGTGATATTGCCGATGAGGAAAGCTGGATTAAGGAGAAAAAGCTTTTGGTGGGTTCCGATGATTACGGACGTGATTTGACTGGCGTTCAAAACCTAAAGAAGAAGCACAAGCGCTTGGAGGCTGAATTGGCTTCGCATGAGCCAGCTATCCAAGCCGTGCAAGAAGCCGGAGAAAAACTTATGGACGTATCTAACCTAGGTGTGCCAGAAATTGAGCAGCGTCTAAAGGCGTTGAATCAAGCATGGGCCGAACTTAAGAATATGGCAGCAACGCGTGGTCAAAAACTGGATGAATCCCTTACCTATCAACAGTTCTTGGCTCAGGTCGAGGAGGAGGAGGCCTGGATAACTGAGAAACAACAGCTACTGTCTGTAGAGGACTATGGCGATTCCATGGCTGCCGTGCAAGGTCTTTTGAAGAAGCACGATGCTTTTGAAACTGATTTTGCTGCCCACAAGGACCGCTGTTCGTTGATATGCGAGCAGGGCAGCGATTTGGTTGAAGCCAAAAATCACCATGGTGATTCCATTGCAACACGATGCCAGCAGCTGCGCAATAAGCTAGACAATTTGAGTGCTCTGGCTGGACGCCGAAAGGGCGCGTTGTTAGACAACTCAGCCTACTTGCAGTTTATGTGGAAGGCCGATGTAGTGGAGAGCTGGATTGATGACAAGGAGAACTATGTGCGGTCAGATGAGTTTGGACGGGATTTGTCCACTGTGCAAACGCTACTCACCAAGCAAGAGACATTCGATGCAGGTAAATTCCTTAACTTATGAAGCTTTCGAGTTAAAGACTTTAGAGTAAACAGGGAGTTTCGATTAGTTTATGGATCTTTAATAGACTGCAATCTATCTTCATTTTCTTATTCATTGCAGGTCTCAACGCTTTTGAACAGGAAGGCATACATAATATAAGCGCTTTAAAGGATCAACTCATTAATGCCAGTCATGCGCAGTCCCCGGCCATTCTGAAACGTCATGGCGATGTCATTGCGCGTTGGCAAAAACTGCGTGACGCTTCCGATACACGTAAACAACGTCTACTAGCTATGCAGGAGCAATTCCGCCAAATCGAGGAACTCTACTTGACATTTGCCAAGAAAGCTTCGGCCTTTAATTCTTGGTTCGAAAATGCCGAAGAGGATCTTACTGATCCTGTTCGCTGCAATTCGATCGAAGAAATACGCGCGCTGCGCGACGCCCACGCACAATTCCAAGCGTCACTCTCATCGGCCGAAGCTGACTTTAAGGCATTGGCAGCACTCGACCAGAAGATCAAGAGCTTTAATGTTGGACCGAACCCATACACTTGGTTCACCATGGAAGCTCTTGAGGAGACCTGGCGTAATCTGCAAAAGATCATAGAGGAACGCGATGGCGAACTTGCCAAGGAGGCCAAACGTCAAGAGGAAAACGACAAACTGCGTAAGGAGTTTGCCAAGCATGCGAATCTTTTCCATCAGTGGCTAACCGAAACTAGGTGAGTAAGCTGCCGCCAAACATTGTGCCAAGTCGTAGGTGTTGGTTTTTCATACGCAACATGTTCCAACTACCTTCCACATCCACTCAATCCATATCGATCCATTTATTTATATCCATTTTAATGAAATCAACTCTTGTGGTCTCTCTTTGTGTCGTACACAAATGAATAATAACCCAAACCGAAACATGAAAACGTAACTCAAACGTTTAATTCTATTTTTCTAGATATTATATGCTGGGTTATAATCGTCAAGGGTAATTTGAGAGCCAATATTGTAGAGGCTCTTTGATTTTGTTGTAAACTGTGTTATATTTCGTTCTCTAGTTGAGAAAAGCTAAAACTTAACCGCGTCGCCAAAGCCGCCGCGCTTAGCCCACACTAACCAAAAGTGGAAACTTTTGCTTTTGTGTTTTGTGCCAAAAACGCTTTGTAAATACGAAAAAAAAAAAGAAACCCAAACGAAAGTTTAGTTCCTAGTTCTTATATACATACATATATCTAGTTTTATTTAGTGACTTTCACATCACAGACATCGGACCTTATGGTTTCCCGTTGTTACTATTTTAGTTGAAAACAAAACAAATCGCACGACTTGCATTTCTTTTTTATTGGAGTGCAGCGTGTATTCGCCTCTTATTACGATCTTATCACTTTAATATACTTTTTTTCAAAAATATGATCAACAAAATTTCTTGACTAAATTAAAAAAAAAATAAGCATGTAAAAAGTGTAGCATTATAAATAAGTAGTGGCAGAGCAAAACATACATTTATTTTATTATTACAAAGCGTTTTCTGAATTCTAGTAGCTTTTTTTTCAAATAACAATAAAATTGCGTTTAGTTTTTTGTTTAACTCGCTTTATAAAATAGCCTTAGTGAAATGTCTATTGATTTTGATTTGCTGAAAGATACGAATAATCATTCGAAAACTACACTAATCAAAGCCCCTGAGCGCTGTGCAGCATAACTTACCTACAAGTTACACCTAACCGATAATATTACAAAAAAAAAACAAAAAAAAAAACACTGTAAATATAAACAAGAAAGAAAAACAATTTAGTATACGCCCTGTTGTACCGCTGCCAGTAACAGACCTTTAACAAGATTTGCTTTTCTTATGCATTATATCATTGTAAAGTTTACTATTTCGAACACTAATCTTAAGCTGATATTTGCTGTTTTTTACTAATGATTGCTCTTTGTTTTAAACTATTACTGACACACCACACACATTCTGGCAACCACACAGAACATCTATGATGGAAGGCTCCGGTTCATTGGAACAGCAACTGGAGGCACTTCGCGTCAAGGCCACAGAAGTGCGGGCAAGACGTGTAGATCTTAAGAAAATCGAAGAATTGGGCGCTTTGTTGGAAGAACATCTGATTCTAGACAATCGCTATACGGAACATTCGACAGTGGGCTTGGCACAGCAATGGGATCAATTGGATCAGCTTTCGATGCGCATGCAACACAATTTGGAACAACAAATACAAGCACGTAATCATTCAGGCGTTTCCGAAGACTCGCTTAAGGAATTCTCCATGATGTTCAAGCACTTCGACAAGGACAAAAGCGGCAAACTCAATCATCAGGAATTCAAATCTTGTCTGCGCGCTCTCGGCTACGATCTGCCTATGGTTGAGGAAGGTCAGCCCGATCCAGAATTTGAGGCTATAGTCGATGTTGTCGATCCGAATCGTGATGGTTACGTATCGCTGCAAGAGTACATTGCATTCATGATATCGAAGGAAACCGAAAACGTACAATCCTACGAAGAAATCGAGAATGCTTTCCGCGCTATCACTGCTGCCGATCGTCCCTATGTCACCAAGGAGGAGCTCTATTGCGTAAGTATAATAGCTTATCTTTATGTTAAAACATCTGGTTGATCCATTTGTATTTTATTGCTTTCTTCGCTACAGAATCTTACCAAGGACATGGCGGACTACTGTGTGCAACGTATGAAACCGTATTCAGAACCGCGTTCCGGCCAGCCCATTAAAGATGCTTTAGACTACATAGATTTTACCCGAACGCTGTTTCAAAATTAAATATGGCGATTAGCATTTAATTTTTTTTGCGCTGCCTGAAAACAGAAATTTATACATTTGCATACATAATAATTTTCGATAATTTTAGTAGTTTTAAGTACAAAATTTTTATGCTTATTTAAGAATTAATGCCACTCCGAAAAACCGAAAATCAATACAAAAAAACAGCACTTTATACAATTGCAAACTGTAGTTTCCCATCTGTGTAATGCCCTCAAAAAGTATCTTAAATTTTGACATTTCGTTTTATAAATGCCTAAGCTACACTATTACTCCCAAGAATATAAAGATAAGAAAAATAAAAGCCTTGCTTGCTAAGTAATAAAACAAAATAGCTTTGCTGTCAAATAATTATAAAAAATATTGTAATCACAGATTTTCCACTTCTTGTAATTGTTGTATGCTTGTAGAAAGTGAATGTTTGAAAAATATTGCATTGAATTATAATGAAGAAATTTAAGATACTACTAAACAAATATTTATTGTTTCCTGATTATATATGCCCATAAAAACAATATCCAAAAAAAAAAATATTGCAAACATTAAAACATTTCAATATTTACAATAAATATATTGCTGCATGTCAAAAATGTTAAAAAAAGGTCATCTTGTTTCATTTAAAATTTTAAGGAATTAATTTTATAACTCGCAATGATAAATATAAATATTATTCTGCAAGTTGAACACCTAAGATGCGCATTATAACAGAAAAGAATTTCGCAAATTTGTATTTAACATTTTTATTAAAAAACTGCGTTTATAACAAAAATTTGTTTATGCTTTTCAAATAATCGGCATTTCCTAGTTTTCCGCTGAGGGCCTCTTTTGGCAACCACTCATACTTAATTGATGGCAGCTCCTTTACATCCACATTGCCGTTGCATAGCGAAGCACGATAGAAGAACACCTTAGCGCCGACACTTTGTGTACGTTGATTGCTTGGGTATTTATATTTGTAAAACCCAACGGGTGCGTTACCATAAAATTGCACATGTAAGTCCTTACCGCACTGCTCGCGTAATACTCGTTCTGCTGTCTGGCGCATGGTTTCTCCATCCTGGCGAATTCCTTGAGGTAATATTAAATGCTGTTGGGATCCCAACGTTTGTTGCACCAACAAGTAGAGCGTCTGCTCCAGACAACGATCTGTTGAAGTAATTATGTTTGCAGCATCATCGGGCGTAGTGCGGGAACCCAGCTGAAACTTTTTCAATTCATCTATGTAAGCATCTTTGAGATCCTGAGCTGTTTGCTTGCCCGTACTTTCGTCCAGATCGACTTGAACTTTGCCCTGTTTTATGAGTTCCGCCTGAGCAAGTTCACGTTCGTGTTTAAGTTCAAAGTCGGATTTTAGACTATTCTCGTACTCGACACGCCAAAGCAAATCCTGAAACTGACGTTCGAGTGGGTTCAATGTTTTCGATACTATGGGTAAACGTTCAACGAGAACCCCAGCGTACAAGTCCCATTTTTCCTTGGAAGCTGCGGTCGACTGCTGGCGCTTCAGTTGAAACACGCTTATTTGTGCTAACCGGCGCAACATCATTAAATTTTAAATAAACTTTAAAAATCTATTATAAAACAAATCAATTTGAGCACACCAATAGTCGATTACATGACCAAGAACCAACAGCTGATTTCTCAACTGAGCGATGAGTGTTATCGTTTTTGTAGATCAATCTATTGTAATCGTTGTCGACTGACACAAACGTTTGTGAAAAATAATTTGTTTGGTTTAAATTGAATTGTTATATTAAACCTAGAATGTCCGGCTTGGAGTCCTACATAAATCACACGGTGTCCATAATAACTGCGGATGGACGCAACTTTATAGGCACATTGAAGGGCTTTGACCAGACAATTAATATCATCATAGACGAGTGCCATGAACGCGTCTTTTCCACTACCGCAGGCATTGAACAAATTGTACTTGGTCTGCATATCATACGCGGTGACAACATTGCAGTAATTGGACTGATAGATGACAGCATAGACTCCCGCTTGGATCTGCCGAATATTCGAGGGGAGCCACTGGGACCGGTTGTGCACTGATGAACTGAAACACTTAATAAAATTTGTAAAATAAAAGAAAAACCGCTTGTTTATTATTATTTTATTTTAATTTTTATACGGTATGCATTTAGAATTTTCACTCGTTTGCACTAAAGCTTATCTGATGGCAATCAAGTGTCTCCAGATCAACGACAGCGATGCATTGTGTCCTGCTAAAGCTTGGCACACAAACCAAACGAGTGCGTTTGCCGTCAACACCTATATGAAGATCTGTCTCAAAGGATGCGCAATTGCCGGCAAAGTATACATGCGGACATTCACGTATTATGAAGGGATCGCTGTCTATGTAGGGATAACAGGCCAAAGTATCGGGGGCTGTGGGCGCTATGTGACCCCAGGTTAACGTGCAACGTAGTGCTTCAAGAGACGATTCTAGTGATGTGTTGCGCAAAAGATCTGCTGTGTTTTGACCCGAAGAGCCAACAATAAGAGCATCATCTATTCGGCAGGCGTAGGGATTAGACACAGCCTGAAATGAGGCCAGCTTTGATGCTGTTGGAAACATGCATTTGTGGAATGGTTGTTGTGGTAGCATAAAGTTAGCTGGGTCGTAGGCACCGGGCATTATATCAACGTGGAGGGCACGCGCCCAAGCAGCGAACCAATTGTCCAATTGCGCAATCGCAAGCACAGTGTCATTCGCATTTGCTTGACTTCGTGCCACCTGCAGAGTTGGAACATGTGCAACAGCCGAGCTGCGTACCGAATTACCAGCTACAATGAGTCGCACTATGGCTTTCGCTTCTGCGTTATTACCCAAACTGCCACTCAGCCAGTATTGAAACATATTTAGAGCGTCTACATAGTTGTCAGACTGTAGTTGATCCAAACTGGATACGAGTATCAACAAACGCTTCGAGCCACGGCTTGCTAGAGGTCTTTGTGGCCCACTTTCATAGAAGAGTAGATCCTTCACATCAAAATAGCCGTCATCTTCGGTACCACCCAAGACTGCACACACTACACCAGTGGCCATTTGATGTCCTTGCAACTGATCACCTTTAAGGCGCACACGCTGCAGCTCGTCCTCAAGTATAAGCTTGTCGCCAGGCTCAGCATAATTTTGACGTTGTGGCTGTGGGGCCAATTGGTTTTCTTCGGAGATGTCACGAAGTATACTGGGCTTATGAGCCTGATGTTTGTAGATGGTGCCAATAATAACACAGTGTATATTTTGCTCGCCGCGTAGTTCACAAAGCTTTTTAATTGGCTGCTGTTTACCCCATTTTTTAGTGACCAAAGGCGTTAGCAAGCGCGTCATCTCCGCCAATCGGTGTGAATATAAATGGCAAAATTGCTTCTGATAATCAAAAGATTTCAGCTTGTAAGAGCTGCTAAGGTTCTCGTAAGCGACCTCCAACCGCGCAGCCATTTTTTCAGCAAATACACAAAGTTATTAAGCAAAAATTAAACAACGCGTGCAATAAATGCGCGCCAACTATGATACAACCCACAAAGGAATGCAATCGATAACTGCTTTAAAAAATTGCGCTTATCGATTAGACCTCAGCTGTGATACACAGATTTATTGGCAAGAGGAAGCGCAAACAGCAGAAGAAAAATCCAAAGTGTTTGGCAAAATTACATGAAACTATGATTAAAACAACTAATTTAGCACTTTGAAGCTGCACGTCGTAGTTGCAACAATGTAACGCAATTATATTGCTTAAAAATGTGCAGTGTCTTGATTTGATCAATTGTTTAAAGTGCGTATTGATTTTTACGTTCTCTACACACAACGCAGCCTTTATTGTTTGCAAGAGCAGCCCACAAACAAAAACTGCGTCGCAACAGAAGCAAAACAATTGCAAACATGCAGTAGTCACAGTATTAGCTAATAACAACAAAAATTAAGTCGGTGCCACGCCCATAGTGTACCTTTGTAAATATCGATCGTTGGCGCTGCCATGGGTGGCTCTGTCAGCCAAGTGTTTCGTTCAGGCTCGGCACTGCTCTCACATCGTGACGGCCATAAAGTATCCAAGGCTACAGAGGAGAAGATTCAAACACTCTTTGAAATCTTGCGTGCGAATCCGAAAATTTCACTGCAAACACTTGAAAGTCTGCTGGTTCAGATACCCAAACATGAAAACATTTTGGTAATCCACGACGACTGTGGTTACAACATACTTCAGCGCAGCGTTGGCCTTAATCACATCGATCTCACGAAATGGCTGCTGCATCGTCATCGACCCGATGTGAATCGCGCGCCTTGCTCGTTGCCCCTACACATCGCTTGCCTTAAGGGTTACGAGGAGTGCGTGGAATTGCTGTTGCGACATGGAGCTCGAATTGATGCGGACACTCGCATGTGCTTTCCTGGCGCACACTCTCACAACTGCGAAGAGAGTGGCAAATGGCACGGCAATAATGTGGATGACGTTGGCGAGCGACTTAACACAAAATTGCAGAATGCCTTATGCTATGCTATTGACGGTGATCAATATAGCGTTTTGAGCATGCTGACGCAAAAAATGGAGGAGCCTTGGATACCGTTTCGTGCCAAAAAACCGCTGCTACACTTGGCTTGTGAACGCGGCGCTTGGAATTGTGTGCAGCAGCTGGTAGTCACTCGTTCTGAGGAGATTAATCTTATCATGGATGAGTATGCGCCCATACATCATGCTGTATTGCATGACGGTCGTTTTCTTGAACTGCTTATACAACATGGCGCTGTAACAACTGTGCGTACAAGCACCCAGCAAATGACATTGCTGCATGTGGGTAAGTTAATTTTGAATTCAAGAATTTTACCATCGAATTTAACATTGAGTGATAATTACTTATGTCTTGGTGCTAGTTATCTTTGCGGCGCGTAAGTCTGCCGATGATACACTTGCCACGCTACGTATCCTGCTGGAACGTGGCTGCAAGGAGCTTATTAATGCACCAGACTCCTTGGGCAATACACCGTTACATGCTCTGATAGTGCGTTATGCTCTAGAGGAGGCACGTTATGGCTACGACAAGTGGAGCAAATGGGACGTGCTGCACTTAGTGCGTTTTCTTTTACAAAACGGCGCAAAACAGTCGATTAATCAGTCAGGTAACAGTGCCATGGCTTGTGTATTTCGCCATCTGCGTGACTGGGAGGTGTGCTATGAGCTGCTGAATATGCTTATCAAAGAAGATGGTAAGTTCACAACTTATTCATAACATTGTTGACTGCTGACTGCAATGTAATCAAAAATTTATAAATCTTTAAGGCGATCCGAATATTGTGGGACGTGATGGCTCTGTGCCAATTATGGTATTGCTGGTTCCGCTAATAAACAAAGACCATTTGCATCACTTTACACATTCGATGAAGGTAAGGAAATTCATTTATATTTATTTTTATTTAAATGTTATTTTTTTCCACTAGGTCTGCTATTTGAACTGCTTTCGGATACTGCTGGATAATGGCGCCAATCCAAATTGCTCGTATCGCGCAAATCTAAAACCACTGCACGTGCTAGTGTTCACGGTCAGTGAAAACTTTACGCTTAATTGTGATGCACAGAAGCGCACAAACTTTGACTTTATCAAGAATATTTTGCTGTTGCTGCTGCAGCATGGCCTGGACTGTAATAAAACATATCAGCACATACTGCAGGCCGTAATGGATATGGTGCAGAATGTGCGTACTTGCCACGACATGGAATACATCTACGAATTGCTTATAATTTTGCTACAATACGGCGCCGATCCAAACATTGTACTAAGCAGCAAAACGACACCAGGCATTGCAATATTCTCTAGCGAAATAGCCAGCTATGGAGAGGCATTAGGCGGTGGCGGTGCTGCAGCTGCACTTGGCGATAATTCGTTTCGGAATTCGTTTCGCACAAATTCACGGTATCTGCTTTTCTACTATATAATACTTATAACCAAAAAGGAGTTTATACTCAACGATCCGCATTTGGCGTTTACGCGCATTATACACTTGTTCTTTCTAACCATGCAACATGAACCACTCTACAATTGCCTCAAGTCGCTGCACAATTTCTATGTTGCCCAAGTGCCGAACAAGAAAACTGAACAGCTCATGGCCCTGATCTCGACGCTGTATCGCAAGCCACGCAGTCTTAAGCAGCTGGCGCGCTTGGCCATTTACAAGGCGATGAATCGCAAGCTGGCTCAGAATATTAACCGCTTAAATTTACCAGGACCGCTGAAAGATTATGTGCTGCAATTTGAAAGATAACAAGTAGTAGTAGAGTAGAGAGCTCGTCTGCGCGTTGTCGTCGTCAATGTTAACTTTTTAACGACCAATGAATACAATTATAGAATCAATCATTATTGCAATTGGTACGTTGCCGTTTAAACTTATTATATACTATATACACTATACTATATATTATACAATCCAGAATACCTAAATTATACAACCAATATACATATAGTATGGTAGGTACTTGTAGTTAATTATGTACATCTAATACAAAGATATGAAAAAAACGCTTAAACGTACCTAAAAGCATCGTCAAAATCAAACATGTGCAATTTCTTTTATACGAAACTATTGTTGAAAACGCTCATAAATGTTTATAGACTATTTTTAAATTGTATTATGCGTGTGTTGCGTTTTCACTACGCCCACGCTCATCTTGAGCTTTGGCTCTAGGTTTCTTTATTTCATCCTTCTCTAATCACTTTCATGCTGTAAGTAAGTTATCGTTATTTGCATAAACTTAAGGCTGTTTTTAAAGAACAATTGAAGTTTATATTTTTGTTGTCCATTTTTTTTGGGAATTATGTATTTATATATCTGAACGCAATTTTGAATAATGTTAGATAATTATTATTGTAATTATTGTTAACTAAATGCGGCGTTTCTAAAAGTTGTTAATATGTAATGTCATTTTCAATCGAATCAATAAATAAAAATATGTAATTATGTATAATGGCTTAAGTACTACCAATAAGACATCTCTGCTGATGAGACTTCAGATCGATACTCTGAAGGCTGACATAAGTTAAATAAAACAGGTAAGATAAATTTCAATCCAGATCTTAAGAATGCCTGACAGACCAACGATTGAGCAGAATTGCAACTTAGAAGTTGCTGTCACAAAGAGTTCTGTCAAACATTTATTTTTTTACTTTTTTTTTTCATAACTACATTCATCGCCAATTTTTGTGCTATGGTCACGAACAACTTGCCTAGTTACCGCGCAACAGGTAAAATTGATTTACATAAAGCAAACAAATTTATACTTTGTTAAATAAATAGAACTCAAAATTTATACATATAAACAGTTGTCCCAGTAACAGAAATCAAGAAATTTTCATGTGGTTTCCAAGGTACACAAGGCCGCAAACTTGAATTTTAAATAAGATTAGACATATTTCAAAGACGCCAAGAGTCGATAAGAGTGCATCATGTATAGCCGTAAATTGGCACGCATGCATCGTCCACCCTCCGACATTACGAGGTATGACAATGAGCCGTATATGAATAATCCGCTGCTGAAATTTCGCATGTCCGAAGTGCACGAAAGGCGCCATTATGCATTTCTAAAACAAAAGGCTGCCGACATAAAGGTACAAATTGGCAAGAAGCACTGGCCGCCAGATCCAGATATACGCCCATTGCCGCAGTCGCATTATGTGGATAATCTACGACGCGAAGTGCGAAAAATTGCTGTGCCGCGCATGCTGCGCAAAACGGAGGCCAAAATACTTAGCTTCGCACCCGAACGATTAAAGCGCAAGTATCCCGAGTTGGTACAAGGCTATATGAAGGAAGTTCATGCAGAGTTCGATCGACTTATGAAAATTTATAGCATGAAAAATATACTACTGCATCCCGAGTTCTCCGACGAAAATCCTGCAGCTTTTGAGCTACCACGCGCAGATTTTCATTTTAAAAGACCAGGTCGCACGGAAAATTATAAAACATATTTGGAAAATCGTCGTAAAATCTCAAAAAGACTACTGATTCTACAGCTGCCACTACGCACGGTTTTAAGCATATCGGTTACAGACCTGCCCGAGCTGGCTTGTAACTTCCAGTACACTGGAATCATGTCGGGAGGGCAACAGACGCAGTTGGGACTAGGTGGACGCGAAGTTATCTCCTATAAGTTTTACCGCAAGTTTATACAAAATCAGTTGGATAAGGTGAACACGAATTTGCGTTGGAACTGGTATCCGAAGCTGATTACGAACCTGCGCAAGCTGATTCGGAAGCGCGTAATGCCAGCAGCTATGTGGAAGCGTGCTTATGCAGCGCTAGAAGGTCTCATGAATCGTGAATTGACTAATCTAAAGACACGCACTTTTGAGGAAATGTTTCGCATTTGTAGTAGTGCACGCACGATGCCAATGTTTCGCATGACCTTGGAGTACTCGGAACTTGATGGCGATCTAGATCTGCGTCCAAACATCCATAATATTTTGCGTATTTTTGCAGAAATAGCAACGGACATTTCTATGCTTGGTTATCGTATGGAGGCTCTACAGCCACAACTAGACTCGAATGCAGTGTACGCAAATATTGCAGACTTTTTAAAGATTGAAGTGAATTCCAACTATCTAGCGGAAGTCCAGCACAAGGCTCAGGTATGTAAATGAGATTCAAATGTTTAAACTGTGTCTAAGGGGTCTATAACCTGCTAAAAATCCTTACTGTGTTTGCTGCGTAGTATTAATTAAAAAGAATTAAATTTCCTTGTCCTTGATATGTTCTAGGCAATCATAATGAAGACTTATATTCCACTGCTTGACTATATTAAAGAATATCGATGGAAATATAATGAACTCTTCTCTGAAACGGAACGGCACGAGCTAAACGATTTCCTAGACTTACCGCACAAGTTTGAGGAATACTTCCAACGTATTTATAAGTACTTCGAATTTATAAAAATGTTACGTAGTGAGCCTCAGACGGACTTCTTTGAGATGGCTTTGATTAGCAATGACCCAGCTATAAATAACTTGCGCAGCTTAGCTGAGGAACTGATAGCAACCATTTTAACAAAGGTAGTTGAGGAGCACATCAAGGCTGAGGAAAATATTTGTGAGGAGTTTGAGAAGATTAAATTTCGAGCTCTGGAAATACCAAAGTCGACGGAAGAATTGTTGGAGAGCGCCGATTATATGATCTATGTGAAGAAAGAGAAAATATTCCAGCTGATGGATCGCATACAGTATTGCTTGCAAGTTGGAACAAATATTGTGGAGCTAATGCAAATGTCAAAATATCACTTTGATTTGACCATAAAAACCATCAATTGGATCAAAGATATTAACGAGATATGTGACTATAATGCGTCACAGCAGGAACATTATAAGTTCTTATTTGAAGAACATTTGCAAGAAGTAGTAAAAAAATTGAACCTCGACATTGAAGAGTTGCTGCCTAAGCTGAACGTCATCGATGATATGAGTCGACCGGAAAAGTTTCGGGATTCGTATATAATACTGCAGAATTTCATTGATCAGCTGAAAACGTTTGACGATTATGTAGCGTGGATAAATAAGGAGGAAAAGCTGTTTAAAGTAGCACAGACCGAATATCCGGCTATGGAAGTAACCAAGGCCTTTGTCTATCCATTCGCGGAGCTGATGAAGTAAGACGATTTAACTTGTATTTATTCAATAATATACTTTTGGCTCTTAATTGTAATAGATCCTGCATAGATTGGCAACGTTATTTGAATGTCTGGCATGATGGACCCTTTGAGTATTTGGAACCAAAGTTTGTAGAAAATACCACAGATTACTATCTGAAAGAATTCCAGCGCAATCAAAAATATTATCGTGTCAAAATCAAACAGGATCTCATTGAGAATCCTGTGTGTAAGTTTAAGGTAAGAAGTAAACGCTCTATTTTTTAAGTCTTTAACATTTTATCATTATTTGCATAATATAGGGTCAAACAGAAGATCCCGATCCTGACAAGCACCCCGTGCCGTTGCGCCTTTGCACTTCAATGATACAGTCTATCAAAGACTTTACCACAGGCGTTTTTATAGTCAATACCTTGTGTAATCCAGCATTACGCAAACGCCATTGGAAAGAAATGTCTGAAATAGCTGGCTTTGATATAACGCCCGATGCTGGCACAACACTACGCAAGATACTAAATGCCGGCCTCGACTCCATTTTGGATCAGTTTGAAATCATCAGCATAAGTGCCAATAAGGAGCTACAGTTGTGGAATAACTTGCAGGCAATGATTAAGGAGTGGGAGAATAAGATATTTCCCACAGGACCTTATAAAGAAACCGGTGTCACGATATTGTCCAGCCTTGATGACATACAGGCATTGCTCGATGATCATATACTTAAGACGCTGGCCATGCGTGGTTCAGCGTTTATGAAGCCCTGTGAAGAGGAAGTACGTGCGTGGTATGAGAAAATTATGCGCGTCAACGAAACACTCGATCAATGGGGCAAGGTGCAGTCGAATTTTTTGTACCTATTGCCAATCTTTTCATCCAAGGACATTGTGGCACAGATGCCGGAGGAGGGACGTCTATTCACAATTGTGGAACAGACGTATACGCGCAATATGAGCCTGGTATTGCGACAACCGTTGGTCATGGAGACAGCGCCCGCTGCGGGCTTGCTGGAGTCCTTGCAGAGAGCCAACGAGCTGCTCGAAGACATACAAACGGGTGTTAGCAATTATCTTGAGAAGAAGCGGCTCTTCTTTCCGCGCTTCTTTTTTTTGGCCAATGACGAAATGTTGGAAATCTTGTCGGAAACCAAAGATCCACTTCGTGTGCTGCCACATTTAAGCAAGTGTTTTGAAGGCATCAACAGTCTGCAGTTCGATGATAAAAAGAATGTTTTGGCCATGTACAGTAGTGACAAGGAAAAGATTGATTTTATAGACCAAGTATCTACAGCTGCAGCCGGCGGCAGTGTGGAGAAGTGGCTTATCGGCGTTGAAGAGGAAATGTTAAAGGCCGTACGCAATCAGAATGAACTTTCCTATGGTAATTACGCAAAGGTAAAGCGAAACGAGTGGGTCTTACACTGGCCGCAGATGGTGGTGCTGGCCATATCTCAAGTGTATTGGGCTTCACGTGTGCACGCATGTTTACGCCGTACTTTTGGAGGCAATCAAACAATCATGATCAATTTCTTCCATGATCTTACCAAGGAACTGAATGATATTGTGGAGCTTGTGCGCTCTACCAAGATTAGCAATCTTAATAGAATTAGCATTAAATCGCTTATTGTAATCGATGTGCATGCCAAGGATGTAACCGAGGAGCTGATCAAGCTAAAAATCAGCAGTGAGTATGATTTTCAATGGTTGGCACAGATGCGCTACTACTGGGAAAACTCGGAGACCTTGGTACGCATAATAAATGCCACGGTTCCATTTGCTAATGAGTATCTAGGCAATTCGGATCGTTTGGTCATTACGCCGCTAACAGATCGTTGCTATCGCACCTTGGTTGGCGCCTATCAGTTACATTTAAATGGTGCACCCGAGGGTCCAGCCGGTACAGGAAAGACCGAGACCACCAAAGACTTGGCCAAAGCGCTAGCGGTGCAGTGTAAGGTGTTCAATTGCTCGGATGGCTTGGATTACAAGGCCATGGGCAAGTTTTTCAAAGGCTTGGCCTCGTGTGGTGCTTGGGCCTGCTTCGACGAGTTTAATCGGATTGAACTGGAGGTTTTGTCCGTGGTCGCTCAGCAAATACTGCTCATAATACAAGCGGTGCGCGCAAACGCAACCAAGTTTATGTTTGAGGGTACCGAGTTGTTGCTGAATCCAGCGGTTTATGTCTGCATTACCATGAATCCTGGCTATGCGGGTCGTTCGGAGCTGCCGGATAACCTTAAGGTATTGTTTCGTTCGGTGGCTATGATGGTGCCTGACTATGCCATGATAGGTGAAATTTCGCTATATTCGTATGGATTTGTAGATGCGCGCAAGTTGGCTGTAAAGATTGTGACCACCTATCGACTTTGCTCGGAACAATTGTCCAGCCAGAATCACTATGATTATGGCATGCGTGCTGTAAAGACTGTACTTTCTGCTTGTGGCAACATCAAGAAACAATTTCCGAATGAGCTGGAGGACATTTTGTTGCTACGCAGTTTAATCGATGTTAACCTGCCTAAGTTCTTGTCTTTCGATGTACCGCTTTTTGAGGGCATTATTTCGGACATATTTCCGGGTGTTACGCTGCCACATATCGATTATAGCTTGATGGAAAAAGAGTTTAATCGTGTCTGCAAAGAGCAAGTGCTAGAAGCTACTCCCTCGTTTCTTACAAAAGTCATACAAACCTACGAGATGATAATTGTGCGACATGGCTTTATGCTGGTGGGGGAACCATTGTCGGGAAAAAGCAAAACACTGCAGGTGCTGGCCCAGGTGATGTCAGCATTGAAGCTTAAGGCGCCTGAGAAAAGCAGCTACTTTCAACATGTACAAATGGGTATTATGAATCCAAAGTCCATAACCATGAATCAGTTGTATGGTTCGTTTGATCCCGTTTCATATGAATGGACAGATGGCTTGGTTGCCAGAATCTTTCGAGACTTTGCCATGACACCTACGCCGGACCGTAAATGGGTATGTTGAGAATTGAGCGTATATACTATATGAACATATGTATGTTTGCATGTAGGTTATTTTTGACGGGCCTGTTGATGCAGTTTGGATCGAGAACATGAACACTGTGCTGGATGATAATAAGAAGCTATGTCTTACCTCGGGCGAGGTCATTACAATGACAAATGAAATGTCTATGATATTTGAGGTTATGGATCTGGCACAGGCCTCGCCAGCCACCGTATCACGTTGTGGCATGATTTACATGGAGCCTACAACATTGGGTTGGCGAGCTTTTGCAAACACCTGGCTAAAAAAAGCGGATCCACGCTGGGCTGATGAAGAAACGGTTCAGTATATAAAGACTATGCTGGAGTGGTTGCTAGTACCGGTTAGTATGCATATATCGGAGTATATTGAGCTGCCCTTCAGTTTTTTTTTTTTGCAGTGCCAAAACTTTGTGCGTCGACACTGCAGTCAGTTTATTAAGCCGGGCGAGTTTAACTGTCTCCTAACCACCTTTAATCTAATCGAAATGCAGCTGCATGAAGCTATCGAAGAGAACCCAGAAGACTACGCTAAGTATATGCAACTTTACATTCAGGCTGCAATGCTATTCGCACTCTCATGGGGTGTAGGCGGAGTTCTGGACACGGAGTCACGTGCGAAGTTTGACGCTTTTCTAAGAAAGGTAAGTGTTGGCTGCTTCCTCATTTTTTATTCAAAGGTAAGAGTACCAAAAATTTATAAAACTTTTTATTTCAGATCTACGACAGCGAGTCTTCTGAACCTCCGGAAACACTGGGTAAAATGGAAGTTACACCGCCCGCAGAAGGTCTCATTGTGGATTATATGTATTTGTTCAAGCAACGAGGTAGTTGGCGTTACTGGCCAGAGCTGGCCAAGCGCATGGATGTGGAAGAGACGAAATCGGGTGTTATTGTGCCTACTGTGGACACAGCACGTTATGTTCATCTTTTGAAAATGCATGTGGAACACAATAAGCGCATGCTGCTTGTAGGGCCTACGGGCACAGGAAAGAGCGTGTATATACAAAACTACCTAATGAACAAGCTGGACCAGAACGTATATGAAACTGGTTTCATTACTTTCACGGTCATGATAACAGCTAATCAAACACAGGATTTGCTCATATCTAAGCTGGTCAAGTGGAAACGTGGCATATATGGACCGCCAAAAGGCATGCAAAGCATACTATTCGTAGACGATATGAATATGCCGGTGAAAGAGCAGTATGGTGCACAGCCACCACTGGAGCTGCTGCGACAGTATTTCGATTATGGTCATGTTTACGATCTGAAAGATAGCTCCAAGCTGTATATAAACAATGTGTTGATACTGTGCGCTTGTGGCTTGCCCGGCGGCAGTCGACAGGATGTGTATGCACGTTTTCTGAACCATTTTAGTGTTTACTCCATCAACACGTTTAGTGATGACACGATGTTTAGAATATTTCTAAATGTAGCACTTAATGGTTTCAGGCGTGCTGGTCATGGGCAGGATGTTTTTCTGGTTACCAACCAGATTGTGAGCGCTACACAAAGCATTTATAAGAGCGTACAGGCAGAGATTAGAGCCACACCGGCCAAATCGCATTACATCTTTAATCTAAGAGACATAGCCAGAGTGGTCACCGGCTGCACGCTTGTGCGTAAGGAGACTGTATCCGATAAAAAGATACTGGTTCGAGTGTGGTATCATGAGGCCATGCGTGTGTTCTATGATCGCCTGGTAGACGAAGTTGATCGCAAGTGGATGTTCGACAAGCTTAACGACTGTCTGAGAGCCAGCTTTAAGGATAAAGTAGAGTCCATATTCGAGCGTTATTGCACTCAAGTGGCAGATGAGCAGGTGTTCACCATGGAGGCCGCCAATAATTTATTTTTTGGCGTCTACTTCGACGAGGACAGCGTGCCCGATGAACGTCGCTATGAAGAGGTATCCAGCATGGATGTGTTTTATCAGCTGGCTACAGCCAGCCTTGCCGATTACAATTCCACCAGGCGTAACAAAATGGATATAACATTGTTTACCTTTGCGCTGCAACATTTAAATCGTATATGTCGTATTATATCCATACAAGGCGCTAGCGCTCTGCTTATAGGTTTGGGCGGCTCCGGTAGACAGTCGCTTACCAAACTGGCTACCAATATGGCGCAGACTTCGTTCTTTCA
The DNA here is from genome assembly GCA_018150985.1 of Chymomyza costata. NCBI lineage: Eukaryota > Metazoa > Arthropoda > Insecta > Diptera > Drosophilidae > Chymomyza > Chymomyza costata. The sequence goes on from JAECWU010000001.1 coordinate 20,471,129, forward strand.
ACCGGAGATTACCAAAAACTATGGAGCCAATGAATGGCACGATGATATCAAGGTAATACTTAAGGAGGCGGGCGGTATGAACAAGCACACTACGTTTTTAATCACCGAAAACCAAATAAAAATGGAATTGTTTCTGCAAGACATTGATTGCCTGCTGAATCAGGGTGAAGTGCCCAACATATTTCCCATGGACGAGAAGCAGGAGGTGTTGGAAATGGTGCGTTTGGCTGCCCAAGGCGGAAATCGTAATATCGACATTTCACCACTGCAAGTATTTTCATTTTTTGTGAATCGCTGCAAACAGAAGCTGCACATAGTGCTCAGTTTCAGTCCCATTGGAGATGCTTTAAGAACCCGCGTGCGTCTCTATCCCTCGTTGGTTAACTGCTGTACCATAGACTGGTACGATAGTTGGCCCGAAGAGGCACTAACGATGATTGCAAAAATGACACTTGTGGATGTAAATGTGCCTTCTGAGGAGATCAAATTGGCTATAATGGATACTTGTCAATATTTCCACACTACTTCCGCAAAGGTGACACGTGACTTCTGCCAGCTTACCGGACGCCATATTTACCAAACGAACGCTTCCTTTATTGAACTTATTAGATCTTTTCAAACTTTGATTAAACGCAAACAAGATGAGACCATGTTGGCTAAAATGCGTTACATAGGTGGTTTGGATACGTTAGCCAATGCAGCCGCCGCCATATCTATCATGCAAAAAGATTTGGGTGCTCTGCAGCCAAAGTTGGTGGCCATGGCTGAGTCCTCGCGCAAAATGATGTTGATGATAAATAAGGAAACGCTGGCGGCCAGTGCTGCGGCTGAGCAGGTAAAGCGGGATGAGGAGGTAGCTTCAGTACAGGCAGAGGCTGCACAGGCTTTAAAATATGATTGCGAGAAGGATTTGGCCAAAGCTATACCCGTGCTGGAAGATGCCTTAGCAGCGCTTAATACATTAAAACCTGCAGATATCACGCTGGTCAAGTCCATGAAGAATCCTCCATCTGTGATCAAGTTAGTTATGGCAGCGGTGTGCACAATAAAGGGTTTGCCACCAGAACGCATTCCTGACCCATCCACGGGTAAAATGGTAAACGACTATTGGGGTCCCAGTAAGCGCGTGCTGGGCGATATGAATTTTCTACCCGCGCTCAAGGAATTTGACAAAGACAATATACCGCCCGAGATCATGAAGAAGATACGCAAGGATTTCATACCCCACAAAGACTTTGATCCGAAGATTGTGGCCAAGGCCTCAAGTGCAGCCAAAGGACTCTGCCAATGGATTATTGCCATGGATCTGTATGATAATGTGGCTAAGGTAGTGGCACCTAAGAAGGCAAAACTGGCGGCTGCTGAGAAAGAGTATTCCGATACCATGAGCTTTCTGCAAGAGAAACGGGAGCTCGCCGCGGCTTTGGAAGAGAAGGTGGCACTGCTAAACATAGAATTGGACAAGGCTAATGCAGAAATGAAGTTGACAGAGGATCATGCCGAGAATTGCCGTAATAAACTTGTACGTGCAGAGGCTTTGATTGGTGGCTTGGGAGGAGAGAAATCGCGTTGGAACAAAGCAGCCGACGATCTGCAAGAGCTCTATGATTATCTGCCCGGTGATGTGCTGATTTCTTGCGGAATTATAGCTTATTTATCAGCAGTGAACTTGCAAACGCGTAGCGCATGCGTACGGGATTGGTTTAATAAATGCAAAGCATTACAAATACCTTGTTCGGCTAGCTATTCAATACTGGACGTGCTTGGCTTGGAGGTAACCATACAGAACTGGCAACTCGATGGTCTGCCTAACGACGAGTTTTCCAGCGAAAACGCCATCATATCCGCCAACTCCAGTCGCTACAGTTTGTTCATTGATCCGCAGGCACAGGCCAATAACTGGTTGAAGAACATGGAGCGCAAAAATCGCTTGAATTGCGTCAAGTTTAATCAGAGCAACTACATGAAGATTATAGCAGAGTCCTTAGAGTACGGCACTCCAGTGATCATTGAAAACGTACAGGAAGAACTAGAAGTGCCACTTGATCCTATATTGATGCACCAAACGTTCATACAAGGCGGCGTGAAACACATAAGTCTTGGCGAAAATGTGGTGCCAGTCTCTCCGCATTTTCGGCTTTATATGACCTGTAATCTGCGTAATCCTCATTTTCTGCCTGAAACATTTAATAAGGTAACGGTTATAAATTTCGCTTTGACTCAAAATGCGCTGGAGGACCAGTTGCTCAGCATTGTGGTGGCCAAGGAGCGACCTGATTTGCAGGAGATGCGCATTATGCTTACTACAGAGGCGGCGGCCAATAAGGGCGCACTACGAGATGCCGAAAATATGATTCTCAAAACGCTATCTTCCAGTGAGGGCGATATTTTGGAAAACGAGGCTGCCATACAGATATTGGCTGAGTCAAAGACACTGTCAAAGGATATTGTAGAGAAGCAGGATGTTGCCAAGGAAACCTCGACTAAAATCGAAGCTTTTCGCTTGAACTACAAACCAGTGGCAGTTCATTCCGCAATTTTATACTATTCCATCACCGATTTGCCAAACATAGACCCTATGTATCAATTCTCGCTCAATTGGTATATTAATCTGTATATGTACTCCATTGAGAATGCAAACAAATCAAAGGACTTGCCACGGCGCATAAAGTTTCTGGTAGACGGCTTTAGCAAAAATCTTTACAACAATGTTTGCCGTTCCATATTTGAAAAGGATAAACTACTATATTCCTTCATACTAACTGTTCGCATTTTGCTTGGCACGGGCCAGCTAGAGATGCGACATCTGGCGCACTTGGTTACCAATGCCAAGGAGTCAACACATATACCACCCAATCCCGACCCTAGTTGGGTAACAGAAACAGTCTGGTTGAATGTCTTACGACTAGAGGAGTTGAAGGAGCTGCGTGGCATTGTGCGTGCCTTTACGGATGATTTGAAGAGCTGGCAAGCTATATATGACCATGCCTCGCCAGAGCTGCAGCCGCTGCCGCCACCTTGGCACGATAAGACCACCGCATTTGAGAAGATTATAGTATTAAAAGCGCTGCGACCAGATTCCGTTTTTCTGGCGGTGCGAAACTTTATCGCCAAAAGTATTGGCGAACAATATGTGTCTCCGCCGGAATTTGATATATCCAAGTCGTATGCCGATTCTACTGCCTTAACGCCTTTGGTATTTATCTTATCGCCAGGCGCAGATCCTTTGGGCTCGCTTCTGGCTTTTGCTGAGAAAATGGGTCAAGAGGAATCGTTTCAGAGCATATCGTTGGGGCAGGGTCAAGGCCCTATTGCAACTGCCCTAATAAAAAATGCTCAGGAGATGGGCTATTGGGTGTGCCTGCAGAACTGTCACTTAGCGGCTTCCTGGATGTCCACACTAGAGTACCTCTGGGAAAATATGGACACTTTTAACACAACGCGTGAGTCATTTTTATAATTTTTTTTATTATAAACATCTAATGTTAGCCAAGTTCTGCTTAAATTTTAGCTAATTTCCGTTTATGGCTAACTGCATATCCAACACCGCAGTTTCCAGTAACCATACTACAAAACGGTGTGAAAATGACCAATGAGCCTCCCACGGGGCTTAGGGAGAACCTAATGCGTTCCTACAACTCGGAACCGATCAATGAATATGATTTCTACACGGGCTGTGCCAAACAGGATCGCGCATTCACACGGTTGCTCTTTGGCATTTGCTTTTTCCATGCCGTGGTGCAAGAGCGGCGTAAATATGGACCCTTGGGCTGGAACATACAATATGGATTTAATGAATCCGATCTGCAAATCTCTGTGCTGCAGTTGCACGTAAGTGGCTCTGTGTACTTGTGAACAATTGACCAATTAATACAGAGTGCTTTCAGATGTTGCTGAATCAATACGATCATGTGCCATATGACGCCATTTCTTACTTAACCAGCGAATGCAACTATGGAGGTAGAGTAACGGATAACTGGGACAGACGAGCAATAGTCACTATACTTGCTGATTACTGTAACCCACAAGTTGTCTCCGACAATCGTTACAAATTTGCCTCCGACGATTGCTATATACTGCCACGCAAGACTGAGCATAGAGAGATTTTGCGCTACTTGGAGGAAAATATTCCATCGCTGGCGCAACCCGAAGTTTTTGGGCTGCATGCAAACTCGGGTATAACTCGAGATCTGCAAACAACAAAGACTTTACTTGACTCTATGATCTTGTTGTTGGGTAGTGAGGCGGCAGATACAGCTACTGCTGGTGTTAGTCCTGAACAGATAATAATCGACTTGATCAAGCAGATAGAACGTGAGATGCCCGCCGACATGGATATTGAGGCAGCTGCAGAAAAGTATCCGGTCAATTATAATGAATCCATGAACACGGTTGTTGTGCAGGAAATGGAGCGTTTTTTAAAGTTGCAAAAGGAAATTCGTTCTTCCTGCCGGGATCTTGCCATGGCCATTAAGGGCATCATTGTTATGACGCCAGAGCTGGAAAATGTAATGACTGCTATGAAATTTAATCGCATACCCATCAAGTGGATGTCAAAATCCTATCCTTGTCTCAAGCCATTGGGCTCATATGTGCAGGACTTGTACAAGCGACTTAATTGGCTACATAAGTGGTACCAAGTTGGCAAACCACCTACTTTTTGGTTATCGGGCTTCTTTTTCACGCAAGCCTTTCTCACTGGAGCTATGCAAAATTACGCACGAAAGTATAAAATACCCATAGATACATTAACTTTCGACTATGAAGTGCTCAAAGTGGAATCCAAAGCAACTCCGCCTGAAGATGGTGTCTTTTGTAATGGACTCTTTTTAGAGGGAGCACGTTGGGAATGGGAACAGAATATACTTGTAGAACAATATCCCAAAGTATTGATATATGCTATGCCCGTCATATACTTCAAACCCATGCTAATAACGGAGGTTCAAGATGGCACACGCTATCGTTGTCCCTTGTATAAGACTGGCGAGCGAAAGGGTACACTGTCGACTACGGGTCACTCTACAAATTACGTTGTTCCGCTGTTGCTCAATACTGAAAAGAAGGCAACACACTGGGTTAAACGCAGTGTGGCGCTTATATGCCAGACCAACGATTGAAGCTCCCAATGCATTCACAAAAATATAAATACATACATATGTTGCCCTTAGTAGCTTAGCTGTATATAACAACTCTGTTTATCAACGAATCTTATTGTTTCAATTTTGTGTATACATATATATATTTCTTTATTTATTCCTCTTCTTTTTTATAACTGGCGATGAAAATCACTTATCAAGTCACTGTTTTAGGCTCAATTCCTTTTCACGGCATGATAAAGACAACTATTGTATCTCGTTGTGTGTTAAAGCGACGATCTGCCAATTGTCATGCGGCCGAAGATCTGGTTTAGCTGGTTGATAAAGAACGAAATATGGCCTAAAATCTTTTTTTTTAAAGGCAGCCATATGACGCAGTCAACCGATTTTGATAAAATTTAGTACAGTGCTTCCAATTGTCTAAGGCCTGCATATTTGGTTGCTCTAGTTTTTACCATCTCGGAGATCTCTGACGGATAGCTGTATATCGACTTAAGGTAATTTTGGGGTCTGCGTCGTCTCCTTCTGTATGTTACACACATTTTCGGTTTGCACCTTAGGGCACATTTTGTTTTGGCCAATAAAGGCGGTTACTTGTTTGATGTTGTATTCGACAACTAGTCAAAATATACTGTAAGCGACCAACTGAAATAAAAAAACCTCATATAGGGAAATCGGTTATATTTTTTTTTTTTCGTTGATTTATGTATGCACTACGTAAAACAATCATTCAATTTACAGCACTATGAAAAATACATTATTAACTAAAGAACCGAAAAGTATCGCTTACAAAATTCTTTTATAATATTCTGAACATAAAATAAACTTACAATATAAAAATTTAAATTTCCCTAGATACACTTTGTTTTAAATCATTTAGAATGTTATTTTTATGTAATGAGCCGTGTATAGGAAATAAAAAAAAAATATTCCTAAGCCATTAATAATTTCGTTTTTATTTTTCAAAAAATTTAATTTAAAATGTCGAATATATAAAAGTTTTCTTTTTCAAAATACTCCAGTTGGTTCGCTTCGAACTTATATCAGATAATTTAATTTGAATGTGTAATTCAATACATAGATGCATAAATTTGTATTATAATTCACAGCTTTTTTCAAAAAACTTGAAACACAAAATTTAGGTATTGTGCGTGAACAACTGTATGAAATTTTAAATTATGTTTTAAATTATTTGTTTTGAGCGACTTTTCAAGTCAACCCCCGCTAAGTTTAGTATTAAAATATAAAATTAACTTTGGATTATTTTCCTTAATAAAGACAACAGATCGTCGGCGTTTATTGGGTGCGACAGCCCAAGGAAAAATCATCCTCATCTGAGCTATTTCCGCGTCCCGCACGCCGGTTACCAGATGCATCATCTGTCGTGACACTTTGATGGCTGCTGTGACTACTATTGCTTGCAGGTGTGTCTGCCCTATCTGAATCGCTACTGTGACTACTATTGCTTTCAAAAGTGTCTGCTTCATCTGGCTGTGAATCAGTCGAGCTACCATTAAGAAGTCTTCGCCGGCGTTGGTAACGTTCATAGCTTATTGGATTTAGGTACTGACGCAAGAAATTATGGAACTGATTAATGTTGATATCATCGGGCACCATAACATTGCGTCTTATATTACGTCGTAAGATTTCTTTCAATTTAGAACTATCAGGCAAGAGCTAAAAAGAAAAGACAAATTATATAGTTACAATATGGAACAGGATTTTGCGCATTACTGTGTCTGAAGACGGTGTCCAAATTTTGACATTATGCTCTAATCCAGAAGTCGCCAATATGGGCATCCATGGATGTGGCTCCAAGCAATTGACAACGCCAGAATCTGCTTTCAAAAAGTTGATAATTGACTCAGTGTTTTTATCCCAAAAGAAAACGTGGCCACAATCGCTACCGCTGATCACATACTCTGAGTGGGGTCCAAAGAAATTGACACCCTTAATGGTGCGGGAATTGCTAAAAAGCACAAAAAGTAAAACATGAAAATATGGCATAAATTTAAATTAAATAAAATGTAACAAAGAAAATAATAAGCTCTAGATCGATTAGAAATCAATCAGATTCCAAACAGATTTAACCTAGCTAAATCAGACAGTTTCGGATAAGATACATACATGTGCCCTCCATAGCTATGCTCATGTTCGCCTTCTTTGTAATCGCGGGCGTTATAGAGATATATACGCCCGTCACTGTAAGAAGCCAAGATCTCGCTGCCACTGTGATTGTAAACGGCACACGTAATTTGGGTGGACGTATTCTAAGCACATTATAAAAATGGAATTTGTTATACAACCACAGTAATGGTAAGTTAACTACAACTGACTGCCTTACCTTTTTGATCGATTCGGGATGCATTACATGTATAGGCTTATCGATTTTGCGTTTATCATAAACGCGGACTTTATCATCGCAGCCACTAATGCAGAACTGTGGAGCATATGGGTGATGAGCTATGCTAAAAAGTCGTATACGATCTTCTGTATTACGCTTGCCGACCAGTGTTATAGCACCAGTATCTGTGCGCAAGTCAAAATGCTTGACCGCACCATCTTCGCCAGCACTTATTATCTCATGTCGACTTGATGGCACCACAACTAGCTTATGCACTGCATCACGATGTGTGTAGAGACGCGTTGGCTTTATATTACCACCCGATGGGGGTATGACTGCACGTCGCACATGTCCATCGCGGCTGGAGGAAACAATGTCCAAGCAGCCGGCACTGTCAATAAATTTTGTTTGAAATATGTTCATCAAGTGACCGGACTTGAAATTGTGTTGAATTTTCTGCTTTGCCCAGTCCCAAACAATGATTCGTAGATCATCAGAGCCAGAGCAAATTAAGTCGCCAGAACGATTAAAATTTAAAGAGTTCACACAACCGCTGTGGCGTTTAAGTGTGTTCGAAAGTGCTAAGCGTTCAATGGCCTGGCGTGCTGCATAGAAACTTTGACCAAAGCTATATTCTGTTGTGTGGCCCTGGCGCCAATTAATGCGATTGTTTATGTTGTGTTCTCGATCCATTAGATGTTGTGTAAGATTCCAGGAGTATGGAGGCGGCGCTTTGGAGCTCACTTCATTAAAGAATGTATCGACTTTCTGTTGTTCTGAATCATTCATATGTTCATCATCAATATCATTATCCTATAAATTACAAAAAGATTAATTACTACATAAAAAAAAAAAATAGAACCGGTTGTATAAACATGCCTCGTTTGAATCGCTTTCCGTTATCGAGAAGCTTAAATTATCGGGTGGATCAAATGAGTCTTCGCTGCTGGGATTACTCTCAATTGAGCTTACAGAAATCGCATTATCTGCATCGTTTTCTTCTTCACCGTCAGAGCTAACAACTGGAGTATGCTCGTCGGCGTCAATCTCGCTTGATGATGGACTCAGTGGAGGATCTATGTTAATGCGACGATAGGAACGCGTCGGCGGTATGCTGCGATGGTTAAACGATATTGAAGCAACTCCTTCTTCGCCTACAGTCTCTTCTTCATCGTCGCTATCAAAAGCGACACTGACAACACGAGCATTGTTTGACAAAACGGCGCTTGCAGCTGTTGATGATAAACGTATCTCCACAATGGAGTTATCCGGTTGCCCAGAGGTCTCTGAGTTTAAGTTACCATCATTTGTGGTTTTAATTGGCAAAGGCACACCATCCGTGCTGTTAACTGCTTCATCTGCAACATTTCCAAAATTCTCCATTGATGGAATTTTAACAACATTCACCCCACATTTGTCATTGACGCCAGAACCAGCTGGCAAAGTATCCTGCGACTCAAGCTTATCGACCAAGTTAGGCATGTTGCTGATTTCGTCTTTGTTATTATTGTTGCTACAGCTGCTGCTATTTCCATCCTCACTGGCAGGTGTTACGTGCAAACAACAACAAAAAATCGATGCATTGAAGCATTTATATATGCTATTAACAACAGCGGCTTACCTTAATGGAATTGTGACCTGTTTATTTTCCATTATGTCGGCCGGTGCTTCCGATTTATCCAGTTCATTTTGCTCGTTTTCATCTTTATTTAAGGGGTCTGCGCCATTAGAGGCAGTTGAATTGCGCTTCTGTCGTTTGCAGGCTCTGCCCACTTCCTCAAAACTTTCCTCTTCCAAGTCCATATTTTCTTACTTACAAATTATTGACAAACAAATTTTTCTAGCGTCTCACTCAAAACTAAAAAGGTTCATATGTGTAGGCAAATTTTTAACAATTGTTTATGTTCGGCTCGTGAGTGTAGCGATGATTAAAATATCGATAGTCAACTGGTAAATGTTTAGCGATAACTCGATATTTGCAAATTAGCCGCGCTTTGTCAAATTTTCAATATTTATCCACAAGGTTTAAGAATAGGAATAAATAAATAATACTAAAATACAAGACGCTTACTGGGCTTTGGCTTTTTTGATTGAACAAAAACAATGGCTTAAGGCATGCTTTGATCTCTTTTTGAACTCTGTAAAATCAAAAACATCACAAACAGTATATTATGTTTGTCTGGGGAGGAAGTCAGTCAGAAGTCACCGAGTTTGTCTTTTACTAGTCTCTTTGACGATGTTTTACGAGCGCGTCTTGTGCGTTGCTCTTAAACGTTTTGCCGTCAGACAACTCGCTTCCTCTTTGTTATTTTTTTCTGCTGGTTCGGCTTGAGTGGCTGGCTCCATGTTTCAATTTTCTCTGGGCCACTTTATTTGTTTAGTTACTCGCGTTTCGCGTTGGCAACGGTTCGGTTTCTTTGTTGCGGTGCGTGAAGAAAATACGAATAACAACGCGACAAGTCAATAAGTAAATGTACGTAATGCTTAAGAATTCTTCTTAGTTATGCGTTGCACGTTGGGGAAGATCATTAATTGTGGTTCTAATAAAATACCACTCATACGTACTTATATCAAGTGAATGAGGTTTTAAGCCAATGTTTTCTTTATACTCCGTTGCGCTTGCGCAATATACTTGCGGTCCGCGGTACCTAAGCTTGGTGTATCTCTGTTTTAACCTTTACACACACATTTGTGTATACAATTCATACATATGTATAGTATTATTACTAAGCTTTGACTAGAGTTGCATAAACCCAAACTTTATATATTTTTTTGTGCTCTTGAATTCACAAGCTGTTTTTTTCCTCTCCGTATTTAATTTTGGGCTAAGTTTTTTGCATGTTGCTTTGCTGCTTCCGCTCTGAGCTAAGTCACTCTGGTATTCCGGTTTTCAAAAAGATATATAAAACTAATTTATGATATCAATAAAAGATTCGTTGAATTGTTGGAATATTTTTAATATTTGGCGCTTCTTTAAAGTGCCTTTTCATGCTTTTCCTTATCAAATATTAGTTGTTTTTTGTTTTGTTAAAAGTGTGCACGAGGAATACTTTAAGACCCAGACAACTGGAACTAAATGCGTTGTATGAGTCATGGTCATATGCATTTTGCCGGTTGCAGAAACAGTTACTTTTAAAGGTGCACGTATTAAGTTCCTACTATTTGCATACATATAAACGAAACTTGAGAATCAGGTTTCGCAGCCCACACTTGGACTTACTTGGACACAAAATGGGACCCAACGATGTACATATATGTGCACATTTGGCGGCAATAAAATAAGTTTGTATGTTTGGGACAGGTTACAAATAACCGCTTAGAAAAATAAGAGCATAAGTCTTGAATTAAAACCTATTTTGGATACAGAAATCATCGATAAGCAAAGGGTTTATCAGTTCTCTTCCTGAAGAGCATAAAATTTTCGGAGGCACAAGGTCGACTAACTTAAACTTTACAAGTGGTTTTTGTTGTTTACTGAAAACTTGATTTCAAGTCAGAACTATTTGTGATTCATTGCAGCATTTTTTTTCAAAGAATCTCATAACCCAGAAGTTTGATTCCGCTTCTGTGCCTTTCACTTTTCAAGCGCCTTACAAGTTGTGCACAATAAAATAATAATTGAACTTAATTGAAATTATGAAAAAGTATCTTGTAGCTACATATTCACTGATATATGTATTTATACACTCAATTTGGTGGCGGCCTCACAATTCAATAAACGAACCATTGTATTTCTGCTCGTCACGCAAAAAGTTTGTCTATGTAGTTCGCTTTAGTTCTTGGTCAACTTCATCAACTCTTTCATTTGCTTAGAAACTGCAGAAATGCACATGGCACTTGAATTGCACGGAAGTGCAGGGTCATTGTTGAAATGCTTGGTTCTGCTTCTAGTATCAGGCACATTTTGGGCTTCAATGGAGGCAAAGACTGGTAAGTGGTTAAGCACAAAGGGGTTGATGTTATTGATTGTCAAAACTCTGTGGTTTTTGTTACAGGACCGGTACACGACAAAGTGGTTGTTTGTTATATATCCACCTGGGCTGTTTATCGACCAGGTCAAGGTGCCTATGCCATTGATCACTTTGATCCCAGCCTATGCACACATGTAGTCTACGCTTTTGCGGGCTTGGATATAACACAAGCAGCTATCAAATCATTGGGTAAGTCAGTACTCAACAATAAAGGTATGTTAAAAGCTATGGCTTTAATGTACCATTGCTTACAGATCCCTGGCAGGACTTGAAGGAAGAGTATGGCAAGGGTGGCTACGAGCGGCTTACAAATTTGAAACGCAGTCATCCACATCTAAAAGTAACGCTTGCTATTGGTGGTTGGAATGAAGGTTCACAGAACTATTCAACACTAGTCGCTGATGTTCAAAAACGCGGACGTTTTGTCAAGCAGGTGTCCAGTTTTGTACGCAAACACAATTTCGATGGCTTGGACCTAGATTGGGAATACCCAACACAACGTGGCGGTGCGCCCGAAGATCGTTCGAATTTTGTGGCTCTGACTAAGGAATTGCGTGAGGAGTTTGACAACCATGGACTATTGTTGACCTCAGCTATAGGTGCAGCCAAAAATGTTATCGATAAGGCATATGATGTGCGACAGATTTCTAGGTATTTGGATTACTTGCATATAATGTGCTATGATTATCATGGAAGTTGGGATCAGAAGGTGGGATACAATGCACCTTTGCTGGCTGCTGCCGTGGATCCGCTAAGTGTAGTGAGTTTTTTCATTGTTCAAAATAGGCTGTGTCTACACTATCATCCTAATGATAGAGTGCAATCACAGACTTAATTGAAAACTGTGTCTTCAGTTGCTTTTTTTTACAATTGCAGCAATATAGCATTGATTATTTGTTACGTCTAGGCGCACCGCCGTCTAAGCTAGTATTAGGCCTACCGTTCTATGGACGCACTTTTAAAACCGTAAACGAAGGCAACATAGACGATGCTACGGATGGAATTGGTTTTCAAGGCCCTTTTACTCGTGAAGATGGCTTTCTGGGCTATAATGAAATATGCACGATTTTAAGTAATAAAACATCGGGTTGGTTCAAGCAATGGGATGCACAGACATCTCAAGTGCTGGCACGTTCGGAGCGAAATGTTTTTACAGGAGAAGTGAACGTTGTGACCTTTGATAGCGCGCGTTCTATAGCCAACAAAGTGAAATTTGCCATGATGAAGCGTTTGGCTGGTGTAATGGTCTGGTCTGTTGATACTGATGATTTTCTAGGAAATTGTGAATTGGATGAGGATACCTATGAGGATTTTAAACTTGTTAAGACGGCACCAAGACGTCTTAATCACAACTATGGTTTATTGCGCACAATAAATGAGGCCACTGTGCTAGCTCTGGAGGAGATGGCAGCAGATGCGGCTGTGACGCCCGACGACTCGGAAAATGAGATACCTCATGGAAGCATTGCAGATCGTAAAAGTTCTGGCGTTGCGACTATCACTTTGAGCATATTTACGCTTGTTTTTACGTTTTTTCGCACTTTTGTGTGCGCATGAGTTCCAGTCCATATTTTAAGAATGATTGTTTGAGTTAGGCTTAGCAATAGTCAACATACATACGTTTGTCGTAATAAAGTCCTTTAATTAATTGTAAATTTAAAAAAAAACATAAAATGACATTTACTTTGGCAGCAATCGATATTGTGCTAAAAGCATATATCGATAAATTATACGTTATCGGAGACTGCGCGTTGTTAGCCATAAAGCTGAGCTTGGAACTGTCCGAATATTCTTTAAAGTGGCGGCAATTTAAAAAAAAATTACCAACAAATAATGTAATATTTGCGATGTTGCTAGAATTATACTATTAGCCATTACAATTAAAAGGTTGGTGCAAATGTAATATTTTGCTTGTAACTTTACTAATATATTTTTTATTAATTTAACTGACGCTCTAACATTTAACTAACTATGTATATATGTAAGTATGAATGTTTGTGTGTATATGTATATATATGCAACTATGTATAGGCAGGTAAATATAACATAATTTGTATAATATTTATAGATTATCGTTGCTACAATTTCAACATTCAATTCAATACTACTATATAATATTTTATACTTTCGTGTGTGTTTATGTTATTGTGTTTTAAATACATATGAACTACCATAGGGCGTGGTAAAATAATAGTTAAAGCAAGATTAGAGTGCCGGCTTAGAAAGCCTTTTCCATAAGACTAAATATGTACGTTCACTTACATATGTATCAAAAATCAAGTTGTTATGGATGGCAAACGTTACAATATGAGACAAGACGCTCAGATTTAGTAATCAATAAACTATAAGGAAGACAATAAAATGCGCGAATTTAGATCAACAAGCCATTGACTCTATAGAGTAATCCATATCAATCCAATTGAAGAAGTTATTGATCCATTTTCGTACAAGTATGCGGACGGACTTGACTGTGAGCCCGATGTGCATTTTATAGAAGTGATTGGTGTTCGGCGATTGTGCATAGGTATATAACATTATATTGATAATGAAACCGCTTCCTTTTTACCATCGATTATACAAAAACTTCGTCTCACAAGCGTTTACTGCTGCTGCGCGCAGCGCCTCCGCCATCGGAGGACCATTCGTTTCGCTCGACTGCGGCATTATAAATATCTAAATGCTCTCGCGAACGCGTTTTTGATTTCGATTTGTGTTTGCTTCCGCTGGAACGGTGCAGCGGATAGTTGCTGGTGCCACGATCGTTAATGACCTCGTAGTGGGACTCGCCACCGGCCAGCAGCAGCTCGTGTATGTTCTTTGTGGAGCGACGATGTGCCTCCAGACATTGCGATTCTGAAGAATAAGGAAACGATGCGACGAAATTGGGCGACGGCTGCTGTTGCTTGGGCGTACTTAAAGTTGGCGTAGGATCGCTGGCAAAATTAGCTGGCGGAGGTGGCATGGGACCACCACATGGCGTCGATGGTGAAAGATCCGTAAATTCAGTCTTGGCTTCCGATTCCACAGAGCACATGCTCTGACGCGAGATATCCTTCTGCAACTGCTGCTGTTGCTGCTCCAAGGCGGCGCTCTTGTGCGTGGGCATATTTAAATTTGAGCTTTCGTAATCATCTTCAGCACGACTTTGAGGAAATGGCAAGCGACTGCGTATGGAATGTTCACGTCGTCCAAAGCGTTGTGCCAGATAATCTTCATTAGCTGCCGAGTTGGTATTGCTGTTTGAGGTGCTTACGGCATTGTTGCTATTACTGGTGGAACCGCTTTGATTGCTGCTATGACTGCAGTTACTGTGTTGATGACTATGCTGATGGTGATGAGCATGATGGTGGCCCACCGCTGAACGATGCACGCGCTGCTGTGCGTCCTCGTAGTAGTTGTCGTTCTTCACGGACATGTTACAGCAGCTGCTTACATCGGCAAAGTATACCTCAGATTCAGCAGCCTCCAGGCACTCTGAGGCATTGTTGTTGACCACCATGCCATTGGCTGTTCCATTAGCAATGGCGCCATTCGAATCCTGATAGCCGCTGTTTTCCACACCGCCAGGATTGCCACCGCTGCTTTGTTGCTGCAGCTGCTGTTGAGGTGAAGCATCACCTAACTGCGGTAGCAAAGATTCGCAAGCAAACACTTGTTGCACATTGGGTCGCTGCTGGCTAGCATTATTGTTGGGTCCAATACTCTTCGCACCCGCTTCTATGCGTTTCTTTAGCTTTCGTGTGGGCAGCGTATTGGAGCAGCGATCCCTAGCCATACAGCCATCACTGTCCGAGTGCGTGTTCTCATACTCGGCCACGGCCTTTGCCTTGTAGGCAGCTATGGTTGCACGGCCAACAGCAGTGGGCGCCACATTGCCAACGCTGTTAGCCAAGCCATCCATGCGCTCGAGTGTAGCGGCTCCATGTAGCTGCGCACACAGACGCTGCTGTTGTTGCTGCTGCTGATGAGACTGATCCAGAAGTGCGCTGCTGTGTGCATGTGGCAAGGCTGCTGCTACCAACGCACTACGTTCGGCACTGAGTGGCTGGCCGCCAGCTAGACATGCGCCGGGCTGTAGATATTGATAATAACCACGTCGCGCTGGACTATTAGGATCGCTGTAGGGCGGTGGAGGACCCCAGACGCCATAAGGCAAGGCATTGGGCGGTGGCATGGCATTATATGCGGCTTGTACTGTTGGCACTAGCTGTTCCTCGATCAGCATTTGATTACCATCTGCTGCAGCAGCTGCCGAAGAAAATCCATACTGAGAATCTGGACTGGCTGCAGCTTGACGAAATCGCCGCGCTGTATCCGGTGTCTGACGTTGCCACGGCATGCGTGGCCAGCTCCAGCCACTACTACTGCTACGTGCAGTGCGTTCGCTGACACGGCAACCAGTCCCCGTCATTGCATCATCGCCGCCTGGATTGGGTGAATAAAAGTTTCCAGGTGGTTGAGCGGCCCAAAAACGTTGCTCTGCAGCACCACCACCAGCTGCCACAGCAGCTGCCGCGGCAGCACTTGCCTCATCCCAAGGATAGGCGGCTGCTTGCAGAGGCAGCGTGAGCTGCCTATGTGCATGGCACTGTTCGCAGCAGCGGCAATTTAGCATACGACCGGGTGCACCCATGGCGCCCAAACTAGGTGGTGGCGCTTGACTGGCGTAGAGCGAGCGGCAACGCAGCTCTAACTGCTCCCAGTACATTTTTTTTCGCTCGTGACTGGAATGCATACAAAATAATAAAGATTTAATATTGAAAGCTAAAGGAATTAACTGCTTACCTTAGTAACTGATAGACGAGCATGCAGCTAAACACGGCTATAAGCACGCCAGCTACAGACAGGCCAAAGATGGCGCGTAGACAGGAGTAGAGTGAGCCATGAACGACGCCACAGTCGGACAGAGAGTCAAAAACTAGACGCACACCTTCTAAAGCAATATAAGCACAATTAAATATGGAAATGTTGTAAGAATAATGCAAAGCTTACCCTTATCTACGCGATCCACCTGAGACTCTATGAGATCCGAGTAACATGTGCAGGTGCGCGTCTTCTGAGCATATTCACACTCACGCAGAGCTTGCAGGCGACTCATGTGCAGCACCGTAGTTGTAACCGTAACCAAGGCACATGTCAATGCAGAAACAAGACCACATGCGCCGGACAGTTTGATCTATGCAAAGAGTTTAAAACGGAATTAAGGAGCCAACTGCTTAATAAGCTGTGCATCCACCTACCAAATAGCTGTAGCGATTGCGACGCCGTGCCAAGCTCATAATACAAACGCCCGTGAGAATCAGCTGCAAGTAAATAGAGTTAGTTACGTTAATTCAAGCGCTGCAGTTGCAAACAACTTACCAAAGTGGCTGGCACAAAGGTTGGCACTGTCTCAAAGTTACCCACGGTTATGGTATAGGAATGTAACAGAAAGTAGACACCCAGAAAGAGCACACCAAGCAGGCAGGAAAAGCCGCCACAAATGAGACACCAAACGACATACTTTTTAATGCCTGCACCATGTCGATGAGCTGCGAATATTAAAAAAAAAAGTAACACATAAGAATCGATGTCTCAAAAAGCATTCCAAACAGTGACGTGGCTGAACCAGCGTACCAGCGCCATGTGCATCTGCATTTGTGCTTGGCGGAGGCCCAGGCACCCAGGAACAGGGTGGTGGCATGCTGTATTGCACAAACTGCATCACCGGATATCCATGCATGTTGAGTATAAGTTGCTTTGCTGCTAGATTTAAACACTTATTGGAACTAGGCACTCTGGAGGGATGCTGTGTTGTGGGTAGTTGGTTATGCAGGATTTTCAACTTCGGCTGCCAATGGCCATCATAAATATATTAAAGACACATTTTGTAGTGTTTAATAACACGTTCAGCAGTTAAGAAAACACTTTAAAGCAAAGCAGCAAAGATTCGTCTCAAGTTCTAAAATATTTTTGCACGCTTAGCTATTTTTTTCTCCGTTTCCGTGTTTTTTCGCTACCCCGCCGCAGAAAAATATCTACACACAAGTCGCAGATACGCAGAGCTGAGCGCGAATTGTTACAGATACGAGTGGTGAGTGGAGTGCCTCGTTGTATCCATGCAATTACGGAACGGTGTCAACTGAAAATCCTGACTGACATTAACACAGTTCCAACCACCACCCGTTGGGCCCCAACAAATAGTGCTGCAGTCGTGGGCGCTGAACCAGATACCAAGAGAGTGAGAGTGTCCTGCACTGATTGCCATAGGCATTGCGCAAGCGCTAAACTGTCAGTCAAGGAAGCTGAGCGAGATGCTGACAAACAGTCATTGGAAATGTCTGCTGGGTAGCTAGAGCTACACTGTGAAAACATGCTACGGGTAAAATGGATTTCTTGGGAAACTTAGTTTTGGATACTAATCCTACCAAATGACGACTCATAAACTAGAAATTTTTTGTTGATTAAGATTTTGGAAAACTTTGCAATGAATCATTGCTGACTTGTCGAATCATAACTGCGTCATAAGAGTGTACTACAATAACTTGGCTTACCTAAGGAATTGCTGATAGTTAGTCGTTGGAAATGTCTGCTGGGTAGCTAGAGCTACACTGTGAAAATCTGCAACAAGTCTATTGGATACTAATCCTTCCAAATGACTCATGAACTAGAAATTTTTTCTTGATTAAGCCTTTGGAAAACTTTGCAATGAATCATTGCTGACTTGTCGAATCATACTGTGTCATAAGAGTGTACTTCAATAACTTGGCTTACCTAAGGAATTGCTGATAGCATTGCGTGGCCTTGGCGGCGGTCTTGGCGGCAAAGGTGGACGATTATCATCCAAGCTTTGGGATTTACCAAGCGCTGCCGCAGCATCTATCTCTGTGTCATGATAGATATCATTGCAGCTACCGGTAGGTAGCGTCTTGGGTGGTAACTCCCCGGCATTAAGGCTAGATGTTCCAATACGCGGCTTCTTCTTTTTAAGCATAGTACTGTTGTTATCGGACTCGCTGACGGTGATCTCATCTGCACCCAGCATGGCATCAGCCAGAAGACTACGCTTATGCTGCGCAGCGGCACTGCTGCTATTGTTGGCAGCACTGGCGGCGCAATTGCACTCCAGATCGCACTCACAGCTCACGGCTTCAACGGATGTGTCCAGCTGCAAGTTAATTCGTTTTTGCTCCTCCTGAAGCTGTAAAGCCTGATATGAATGATTTAGCAGCGACTGCGCCGATTGCGTTTTCAGTGAAGTTTGCTGCTGTGGCTGCTCCGGCGACTGCTGATGCACAATGACAGCTACGGCCATTGGAGCATTTGATTGCTGCTGTTGAGGCGCGCTGGCGCGTCCACATGAGCAAGGACACTGACAGGGCTGTGTTGTAGAGCTGGAGTTGGAGGAGGCATTTGCAGTCTGTGGCTGTGTGGCTGGCTGATAGTGCACCGGATACTGTATGTAATGATAGTGATGCTGCTGTGAAGGATTTGCGTGCATCAAGCTGCTGCTGGTGGATTCCTGTGTGTCTGCTGCTACTGGCTCCATAATTCCGCTAACTAACTGGCCAACTGGCTAACTCTGGATATATGCTAAGCGATAAACCGGTTTGACCCTTTAACTTCAAATGCTTATTTATGCTACACACAGCACACAACACACACACAAGCAGGCCATAATGAGTGGATGTGGATCTGGCGTATCTTGCAGATACATTTATGTGTGTACAAGTTTATCTGCACTGGCAAAAGGAATAAACGAGCGTTACGCTCTCACGCTTTCAATTTTATCCACACGAAATTGGCTTAATTTATTGCCATCGCTGCACAATATTTTTTTTATTAGCAACTTGTATAAATAAAACATTTAAATTAACATAAACAGTAAAATGATTGGAGTAAAAAAAAAATAAGTATAATACAAAAGACACCGCCGCACAACTACAACAAGACAACGCACAACAAAACGCACCGTGCGAGAGCAGGAACAGCTTTAAGCCGATCAACATCAACCGAGCACAACTCAAACACAACTGAGCGCGGCTACGTCGTACAGGTTTGGCGTAGCATATAGCAAACCCAGGGAGCAGCGTTAATCGGTTTGAATGCAACCAGCGATTTGAACACAACTCACACCCACACATACACACACGTTAAGCAATAGAGAACTGGGAAGTTTCTTAGCCAGAGCTGCTGTGGAAAGTCAGGAGTTGCCGCTGTTGGATCGAGCGAGCGCCTTAGCTTCAAACATATTCCGGTTCTCATACCTCATACTATGCTCGTTGATGCCAAGACTCTGGACATTGTTGTTTTTGTACTTGTTTCTTCTTCCCGCTGTTGCACTGATTTCAGTAAGAATTCTGGAGGTGTAGACCAACAACAACAGCTAAAGATAAGTAGTAAGCTACAGGCAAGCAAATACCGAATATGGAATGCACTGTACTCTGCCAAATTCGTTAAGTTTTAGGTACTTGTACTTTGGTTATACAAGGTGTATATGATTGGGGGAGCTGTCAAAAATCGAACATTGCATTCATATTAAAACTTCAATTTACGAGATTCTTTTGCGGCTATTATCTCAAGAACCTTATTGGGATCAAACGTCAAGTCCCAATGAATTGACAATATGGAAAGTGCACTAAGTCTATCGTCGCCTATCGAGTTCCGTATGTAGGTTTTGATTCTCATCATTGTCAAAAATGATCTTTTGACGCTTGCAGTTGTCACTGGCAAAGTCGCTAAACATTTAAAATATAACTGATTATCGGGAATCTGCTTGAGTCACAAAAGTCCAAGACCTCAGTCTCTTTCTTCACTTCTGAAAATCTTTAATCTATGCTCAGCTTTTATAGCTACGCTGGCTACCTACGTTCTTGGTGTCCCTCCCTCCGCTTATCATTTAACGTTTCTGCAAGACTGGACTGAATCATTTTTATGATCAAGTTTGAGCTCTTTAGCTCCACTTAAAACAAGCTCGTAATATAACTGGGTTAAAAATAAAAATTCTTTGTACTTGTTGGACATAGCTCCACACCCGTATCCTGGAATTATTTCCTAAAAAATGTTTTAGTTATACTTTCCGTTCAAAGATCTTAGTAGTCATCTGCGACACAATTGCTTGTCCTTAGGCTTTGAAATATGTAAAGGCAATAATGGGAATACATACTCTGATTAGTAAAATCCAAATTTTACCTCAAGTACCATCAGTTTGCAAAAAGTTCGATAACCCGCGAAGTTGTCATCTTTCGGAACCTTACGTGCTTTTCCTAGATGTTATACATATACCTTTTCACATAACGAATATACCTCGCATCTATAGCTTATAGTGTATAGTGTATAAACAGAGAAAATCAATTTCTTTGTTGCGCACATTTGTTTTTATTTCTTCTCTGTTACCTTTACCTACTCATCGCTGTTGTTCCTCGACTACCTGAGCAACCTGTAGCAATAGTTTGTGTGTGTTCGTGCGTGCGAGTGACTAGTAATGCGTGTGCCAATGTACAACCAACTTACATTTGAATGAACTAGCACTCCAACCGATACAGGGAATCTAAGCAGTGAACCTAGAGCAGCTGTGAACTGCAGGTTTGGGCTTATCCAGCTGCGAAATACCGCGCTTCTTCATTTTATATAAGAAGCTTCTCACATTTGGTGCCGTTTGTTGTGGAACCGTCTGAATGGGAATGGCTTGTGACTTAATGGCATCCGAGACGCTTTGGGCACACAGTCCGATATCAATAGTATCAACTCTCAGATATTTGTTGTCAATCGCCTGCATAACCCTTGACATGTTTATGATAATCTTGAGTGCTGGAACGATCTTTGATACTGGCAAACCTGTGACTTACCTATTAGCTCCATTTTGCCTTTTAAGAGCAGTCATATTCATTGGTTGTTTGAGCTAATGACATTACGAGCGTCACATATGTATTGTATTTTTAAAAGTATCTTGAAAATGGAATTGAACCATGCCATGATATATCAGACTGTCGACATGAACTATACCTCCGAACATCACGCTGGCTTGCAGAATTTAGTCTGGAAGATTATCACTCACCGGCAAGTTTCGTAAAAGTCGGCCGTATTCGCAGAAAATATCGATGCCGCGTGTGAACGTCATGTAGTATATTGGGAGATTGAGGCATTCGTGGACATAAATTCCACCAGCCTGCAATCAATATTGCGCCAAAAATATTTGTTTACTCTGGATACTCGACGATCGATGAAAATAAACTTCTGTTTTTCGAAGCAAAGAAAATTTTAAGGAGTACAACCGCGACGCTTCAAAAGATTGGTTATAAGATCGGAACAGACGATGAACGTTGGATTTATGCCTATGAGCCTGAATCTAAGCAACAATCGACCATGTGGGTCTTACAAGACTAAACAAATCCAACTGTAGGAATTCCGATAATCGCGGAATAAGGGTTGTTCTGCGAGCCGAGCTGCAGGCAACCGGGCGGGTCACAGGCTGCCAATAACCAATAGGTAGTCCCAGACATCGTTCAGCAGCTAGGAGCTCATAAATTCCATTCAATGTTAACTACCTATGCATCGTTAAGTGCTACATGAGTCGGTAGGGTCATGTTGATGGAGCGGTAGCGGAGGAGCTCCTAGCGAGACCAGGAAGTTTACTGCCACTATGTGTTTTTAGTCATAAAAGTTCCTACGAAGCTCCCGCCTTGTGTTTATACCTATCACGGGAAATCTACCATCTTAAACAAGAGTTAATATATGCAAGGTGTAATCGTGCAACGAGAAATCCCACTGCTCCAGCAGCCTGCATATTGGATTTGGAGGTGCAAAATTCATGTTACCTTAACACGAGTTCAAATATAGCAGAAACCGAAAAACTATCTCTTAGATCAGATCCTTTAGCATTCAAGGGCTCTTTGTTAGCTTTTTTGGTACCAGCTGTTACTTGACGAAACTAAACCAATTGCGTATTGCTTATATGCTTGTAGCTTATAGCTTATAGCACAATCGATGGCACCTATCAAACTCATTATTATTATACCCTGTACCTATAGGTACAAAGGCTATACTAGATTTGTGCAATGTATGTAACGGCAAGAAGGAGGCGTGGCAGACCCCAAGTCCTTTATACCAAAATGCTTATCATAACCTCGGGTAGCGATTGAGCCATGTCCGTCTGTCCGTCCGTCTGTCCGTCTGTCCGTCCGTCCGTCTGTCCGTCTGTATGAACACCTAGATCTCGGAGACTATAAGAGCTGGAGATACATATTTCCTCAGAAGATCAAGTTTGTTGAATCATGTCAATATCTTTCCCCGTTCCCCCGTAGCAGAGTTTCGCGGTTTTTAGCTAAACCGTTTAATATTTTAATCTGAAACTTAACAGAGCGATGCGTTGTGGTTACATGCATCTGTGTGTCAAAAATAAACAAAATCGGACAACTACAACAAAAGTTATAGTCTAAAATGTACAAATTTCACCTCCCCTTGCCTATAAACTGCGTCAATATTTGACTCTACGTAATAATAGTAATAAATGACCTAGAACCACCAATTTTGGTAAGCTAATTCATGTGCCTCTAATGAACAAATCCACATCCAAATTTTATCAATGCGGGCCCCCCACCCCCCACAATCGATTTACCGTGTTTTCTCCCACACCCCTCAACATATCTCCTTGAAACTTACCCCATATACTTTAAATAACTCCTTTAAAGTAAATTTCGATTTTCATCAAAATCGGTTAAAATTTGCGTAACTTATAGGTATCAATATCGTTTTGCACCAACAAATGTTCCAATTGGAAATTCTTAGTAAGAATATGCAGGAATAAATCTTTTTTTGAGAAAAAAGGTACAGGGTATTACACTGTCGGGCACCGCCTCGACTGTATTACATTTTTTTTATAACCTATTTGTTTATTTATTTTTTTAGTTGGGTAACAATTTGATTGAGAAATTGAGATTGACAAATATGGCCACACTCCCTGATATAACTTAGTTGTTTATTGTAGTTATTCAAAAGAGATATTTGCGTTTCCGTTGTTGATAGCGAAATTATTGGTAAATAGTATGTAGGGGGTACTGATAGTCGACAAAGATATGGTATAATAATATTAAAAAAATATCTGTTATATAGGTAACAAAAGGGTTTGTTAGTGAAGTCTTTGCCTACTTAAGTGGTTTAAATCTCACACACTAAAGGAATCGAAATTTAAACGATCTTGCCTAGATAAAAAACTTTTTTTTTGAAACAAACAAGATTTTGGATCTAGTCTTGTTCATATCTGCAAGCTCTTTACAACAAAAATATGCTATCCTTAAGGGTTTTAATTTTGCCAAGAGTGCTCCATTTTACTGCGTCAACAGCTGATAAGCGAAACTTTTTCTCCGAAATTCGTTATCAGAGCTCTCGTTTCATTGTAAATTACTTGAAGCTTTCAGTTAGCAATTAATGTTGCTCAGGCACTAAAATTAAATATGCAACAAAAGTATCGATAAGATAAACAATCTTTATAAGGTAGCACATATAAGTACATATGTATGTATTGTTAGTTAAAGTACATAAACATAAGCGTAGGCAAATGTCTTTTATGGCTTTACAATATATGTATAAGTCATTGACTTGATAAAACTATTAAACTAAGTAGGTATCATTATGACATGGAAAGGATGAGGATAACCATTTATGTACAGTTTAAAGCATAATTAACCATTTGATTGGGAAGCGGAGGACTATGTACAAGGTTTTTAAAATTGCATTCTAAATTAATAAGTATCACAACCGAAAACCAAATTAAATTGAGCGGATACTCAATGATACGGTGTAGAGTTATAGCACAAGAGTTTTTAGTAAGTACATCCACTAGTTGGTCATAGCTGCCATTGAGTGCACCAGCATGGCGAAGCTGCTGATTAGGAATATGCTGGCAGGCAGTGAGGATAACAGCTTGTAGTTTTCCTCGGTGTGCTCAGTCGTTTTCTTTTGCTTGATAACCCAGCCCAGACTGCGTTCTACGGCACGCTTCCACTTGCCATAACGCTCTTTGCGTTCCAGTTCCGTTGTTGTAGGCAGAAAAGTGTCATAGTGTACATTCTCATAATAACGCTTGCTGGGCTCGAACTTGCACAGATTAATGCCCTCGGCCTGAGCAGCGCACATGGCTGCACCAAATGCCGTGGAGTCCATGAGCTGTGAACGAAACACGGGCAGACCCACTGTATCCGCCTGCAGCTGCATTAACAGATTGTTGGTTATCAGTTTGCCGTCAGCATGCAGCTTGGTTATCTCGTAACCGCACTCCTGATGCATACACTCGAGTATGTCGCGTGACTGAAAACAAATGGCCTCCAATGCAGCGCGCACAATGTGATTCTTGCGCGTAAATTGTGTGAGTCCAATAAGTATGCCACGAGCGTTCTGACGCCAATAGGGCGCATAAAGACCGGTAAACGCAGGCACAAAGTATACATCCCCTGAGCTGGGCACCTGCTCAGCATATTTCTCAGCATCGCGGGAATCGGGCAACAGATGCAACTTGTTCTGCAGCCAAGAGAGCGCATGTCCGGCCACAGAAACGGCACCTTCGATGGCATAAATCGTCGGCGCATTGGGTCCCAGTCGATAGGCAACTGTAGTTAACAGTCCATGACGCGAAAATACCGGCGTTTCACCGGTATTGCATAGCAAGAAGCAGCCGGAACGATAAGTGTTCTTGGTTTGGCCTGGTTTGACGCACATTTGGCCCAGCAGCGAGGCCTGCTGGTTGCCCATAATGCCGCTGATGCTTATGCCGCGCAGTGGCGAAAGATCCGCAGTAATCTTGCCAAAGATTTCCGAGCAGCTACGTATTTCGGGTAACATGTGCTCTTGTATGGCAAACGTTTTCAACAGCACTGGATCCCAGTTTAAAGTCTCGATGTTCATGAGCAGCGTGCGCGATGCATTGGTCACATCGGTAATATGTAGCGCACCTGTATTGATATGGGCAGTTAGTATATTTCTAAAATATCAATGCACTATTTCCTGCTGCTTACCGTTTGTCAGATTCCAAATAATCCAACTGTCCACAGTGCCAGCTTTACAGCGTTTTTCTCTCGCGGCGCGTCTCACCTCGGGCACGTTGTCCTTAAGCCAGCGTATTTTCAGCGCCGAAAAGTACGTGGAAATGGGCAAACCTGTGATATGTTTAAAGTGATTTGCATCCTGCACCTTGGCCACTATCTTTTCTACCGTCGCTGTTGTGCGTATATCCTTCCATACGATGGCATTATACAAAGGCTTGCCAGTAACTGCATCCCATACAATTGTCGTCTCACGCTGATTGGTTATGCCCACTGTGGCTATATCACTGGTACTGTAGCCCTGCGCCGGTAGTTGCTTGATGGCTTCTTCGGCGCATTTGTTTATGCAAGCCATGATCTCCATGGGATCTTGTTCATACCAACCATCCTGAGGAGTTATCACGGTCAGCTCGACGCGATGTGCTGCCACTTCTTTAAAATCGGGTGTTGTATAGATTGAGAAACCCACAGTTTTGGTGCCCTCATCGATGACACCCACTAGGCCGCTGTGTTGTATGAGCGATTGCTTGCGCTGCTCCTTGCTGCGGAATGGCACATCAGCGCTGGAATTTGGTACATTTTTACCCTCAGTCATGTTTCTGGCTGTAATTAGAGAGCAAAACAGATGTGACCGATAAGTGTCAAATGTTTACGCAAATGGGCTTGTTCTTTATACTATATACTTGATAATTATCTGCTACTTATGTATGTACATATACATACATGTACGCCTGTGCAGTTTGTTTTCAAAATATGGTCGAGCCCTCTATACCGAAAACAAAGTCCAAATTTCGTATTGCTTGTTCCTTGAATTGTCTTTAAACTTTGTCTTTAAAACTTTTTTTATAGTCAAAGCTGGGGGCAGTGGCGGATCCACGAAGGGGTTTTCGGGTTCGGACCCCCAAAAGTTGGAAAAATGAGTTGGTAGTCTTTTGCGAGCTCTATACATACACTTCAAAGTGAAGAATCCCCCTAAGACCAAATCCTGGATCCGCAGCTGGTTTGCGGTTAGCTCCTGCCAGTTGATGTGGCGTTTTTGTCTTCCGTACCAACTGCCAAGACGAAATCAAATGATTCGTTTGGAACATATCTTATCATTATACGATTTTGATAGCCTATATAAGCACACGCTTCCAGCGTATCTGTTTCCAACCTGCTTAATTATATTCATTCATGGCCATTTGGCAAATTTGGATCGCACAAAGTGTACATGGAACATGTATTGACAAGTATTTCAGTTGTATGTACATAGTACATGTTTATGTACCTGCGTCAAGAACCAACACGCTCAAACAAGTCTATGCACGCTTGTACTTTGATAGCACGTATTGATAGATATTCGGAAACAGGTAAAAATACATATGGAACTATCGAACCCGATAAGATAGCGCCATGCCTTAAGCTATGCGCGCCTTACCAAAGACACATTGATACTTGGGAGCTGAGGGCCCGCCAGACACTATCTTACAGTATCTATCTATGTATATGTATAGTATATTTGTAGATGACTATAGACTTGTGCTTGCAATTAATCACATTTTCCAATAAAAATTCTATTAATTCACAATTATCAAACAGTTTATAACTGCATATTTCAGATAAGCTTATCAAATGGAGCGAAAAGTCTTGAGACTTAAGGGGTTTAAGGGGTAAGTACGTACCTAAAATCAATTACAATTTGTTTTCTTTTTTTTTTTTTTTTGATAACACCGATATAAACAATATAATAAAAGTATAAGCAACAGTCAGAGAGCGGAAAAGAGAGTGAGCGCGAAACACTTTTAAAGAAAAACACTGAAAACGTTTTTATTTTTACGCGCTCTTAAAACACGTCCGTCCAAAGCAAACGCTAGAAAGTATCTGAAAGTCACAGACCCCAAACACAACCCGCTGTCAGTTTGAAAAGCTTGCAAGCACTACTATATGCGTCCGTCCGTTGTTATCAAGGCGAAGGCGCGGCACAGCGTTTTTGTTTTTTGTTTTGTATAATCTTGCGATATATTAAAAACAAACAACGAAAATGTTTAAAAAGCAAATGAAACGCCAATAAACTTTACCCATATACAATATAATATATAACCGGTAGCCCACATAAGTAGCGACTGTAGAGACCCAGCTGATAAGGCTACTCCCATAAGAGCTCATTGCCAATGCCGCCAGTGCAAAAAACTGAGAACTGGATGAGAGAGAGACAACTGAAACAGCCTTGACATTTAAAACACTTTGGGCAGAAACACTTAATGGGAAAGATTTGAGCTTTTAGAAAATTCTATTTCCGGAATTAGTTTGTGTAGATATGTAGTAAAATAGATTGAGGAAACCAAATGATGATCACAAACTTTCGGAAAAAAATCTATATTTCCCTGGCCTGTGGGTAAACCGCGAATTCCTCCTACGAAGAAACGAGACTAGATATCATGGACATGAATCGATAAACTTGACCTGCCTGCAGATAATATGCATCTTTTACTAAAATTTGCGCTCGCTAGCTCCCCTGGTTTTCGAGATACTTTTATTCATACATAAACAAGGACGTACATTGTAGCCTGAAAGTATGTAAGTGTGACGGGTATAATAAATTGCTATGGCTTAGCCGTATTAGATTTTCCGCTGTCGTCTGATATGACGTCTCACATGGGAGAGCTGAATGAGTAAAGAGAAGTGCTGACGATAACCTTGACATTTGAAATACATTTGCGAAGATACAAATTTTATGGGCAAGGTATGAGCAATTACTGATTTCTATTTGCATATGCAAATGAGTCTCGGGAGTACTTTGTATTCATAAAGCATAGACATAAGTATGTAGATGCTATTTATAATATGTAATTGGAAATATCGAAATAATTTTCATACTAGCTAATTCAATGTGTGGGCGTTCATTCAGCTTCATGTGGAATGTTTTGTCCCTGACGAAAAGATTTAGTCTGTTCCTTGGTTTATAAATAAAAATATTATAAAAAAAATGTCTATAGTATGGAAATCAGGCAGAACAGCTGCGTAGAGCATTCAAAAAGTCGCAAAAACTGTCACGAGACTCTCAATTAAATATATGGTTTATTGTATTTTGAATGTTTCAAAAAAGTGGGAGTGTTTAATATAAAAAGCTCTTTTACGTGCGTACAATATTCAAATTTATCTGCATATTTACAGCCAATATTATTTGTATCTGCAACTGGTTTTGTGTCTACAACGGCATACTCGAAATGTAAATAAAAAATTCAAATTTTTTGTTTTTGTGTAAAAAGCGGGTCATTATACGATAGATTGACCCAGAAATTTGCTCGAAAATGTGCAATACACTCAAGAGTTTTCAGAGAAAATAATTTTCAAAACAATTTCTCAACGCTTGTATTTATCCATGACTATCTATCTATCTGGACGTATTGTATGTCAGACTGAGTCACAATGCATGAACGCTTTGTCTGTTTGGGCATTGTAAAATAATTGGATGCAGCCCAACAAGTAAATAGAGTCTACTTTTATGATGACGACAGCATAATTAAGTCGACTAAGTTCAACAAACTTTGGGGCGCCATATGATACATGTTATAGAGCATATACTACTGTGGGTAAAGAAAATTATGCAAGCGAGCAGTGTTTAGAGAAGATGCATAATAAAAAGTCAACGTTTTAATTGGGATCTGCTTTAATTACCTTACCGATCATATATTTTTTGCACTTTAGTATTATTAATTTATAGATTTACTATTTTATAAACAAACAATTGAGCAAAGGATAGCCTGAGGCCGAACTTTCAGGCTTGAGATGCCTGCTTATAAAAGTAGTTCAAATCTTAAGTTTGGTTATCCTAGCTCTTATGGACTCCGAGATTCAGACGTTCAGACAGACGAACATTTCCTTTTTACATGCATTTGCTTAATATCCCCCTTACCCCTTAAAGTACAGGTTATAAAACGCTGCTTTGCTAAGAGCCAGTCTCTTGAACATCCGTCATTAAAAAAAAATTGATGTTACATTTCATATCTTAAAGATATCTTATGCACATTGAGAAGTTCATTTAAACTGATACTATGTTGTAAAATAAAGAGAGTAATTCAATTACTTCATTCATCCAATTTAAAGGGTGCCCACACCATAGCTTTATTATATCTGCCAATGTTCAAGTCGTTTAACTAAAAAATTAATGAAATACTTAGTAACAAGTACCTCCCTTTCTATGAATGACTCACTCTATTTGGAATATGCTATTTCGGATGTTATCCAATAAACACATTTTAATTTTATATGGATCATGTCTCATA
This sequence comes from Chymomyza costata, assembly GCA_018150985.1. Taxonomy (NCBI): domain Eukaryota; kingdom Metazoa; phylum Arthropoda; class Insecta; order Diptera; family Drosophilidae; genus Chymomyza; species Chymomyza costata. The sequence continues at coordinate 20,500,820 of JAECWU010000001.1, forward strand.
AATCTCTAGCAGCTGCTGATTCAGCAATCCCAGCGGACAGCATTGAGCAACGTGTAAATGATGATAAGCTCTGGAGCTGATTAGGATTAAGTGATTGATATCAGCAAATATTGTTCATAATAGTAGTCGTACGACTTTTCAAACTGTCGCAATTAAATTGTCAGTCAATCATGAAAAAATTACAATAAATGTCGATTCGAGGTATGTAATCAGTAATGAAAGCAAGCTGAGCACAACTTTGATGCCCTCTAGGGGGAGCCGTTCAAAATTTCCGCATCAATCGATAAAGAATTTGAAAGCCGGCAACAAGACCAACATACCAACTTTGCCAAACGATCTACCTTATAAATAAAAGATACGTTGAAAACCATGGAATAATATTAGCCAAATCAAACTTGATACACAAAAGTTAGTAGCTAATGTTACATAATCGAAATAATCCCAGAGATCTAAATTAAATGGAACTTTGTAATCACGTTATAAGTTTAGATTTTGCATGAAAAATAGATAACCTTTGTAGAGAACAAGTTATCTGTAAAAGGAACCACCTTTAGAATGTTTTTTTACAACTTAAAATATTGAAACATTTTGGATTGAAATTTTTTTTGGAAATATGCAGTTAAAAGTGTCTGGAATCTTTTGACCCTCGGTGTATATATGCAGAGGTGGGCACGAAAAATAACGGAAAGAGCACTTTTTGCTTGTGCGCCTATCTTTCGCCACAGAAAAGACATAACGGAAAGAGCACTCAGTACAAAAAACGCCTTGGACATTTTTGCACCGAGTGCTCTTTCCGTTAGGTCTTGTAAGTGGCGCCTGCCAGACGCACACGCAAAAAACCGAGAATGTTACAAAAACAAAATACACACAGTGTGCGCTTTTATGGCCCTACTCGAGCATCCTTTTTTCGACCTTTTTAGACCGTAACGGTAGTTTTTATTGGTGCTCGCGACGAAAAATTCGCACAAGTACACTGAGCACAGAAATATAGTTAATTTGGCAACTGTAAGACCCAGTAATTTTTTTGGTAAATTAAAATTGTCATATAAACTCATATGACTTTTCTGTTTCTTTGAATGTGTTGCAAAATTTTGTCAGTGTACACGCACAAGCAGATCGTCGGCGACGCGCCGAGTTTACAAAAACAAAATACACACAATGTGTGCCTTCGCTCGACTCGCAGCAACTTACAAAAACAAAATACACACAATGTGTGCCTTCGCTCGACTCGCAGAATATTACAAAAACAAAATACACACAGTGTGCGAGTTTTATGGCCCTACTCGAGCATCCCTTTTTAGACCGTAACGGTAGTTTTTATTGGTGCTCGCGACGAAAAATTCGCACAAGTACACTGAGCACAGAAATATAGTTAATTTGGCAACTGTAAGACCCAGTAATTTTTTTGGTAAATTAAAATTGTCATATAAACTCATATGACTTTTCTGTTTCTTTGAATGTGTTGCAAAATTTTGTCAGTGTACACGCACAAGCAGATCGTCGGCGACGCGCCGAGTTTACAAAAACAAAATACACACAATGTGTGCCTTCGCTCGACTCGCAGCAACTTACAAAAACAAAATACACACAATGTGTGCCTTCGCTCGACTCGCAGAATATTACAAAAACAAAATACACACAGTGTGCGATTTTTATGGCCCTACTCGAGCATCCTTTTTTCGACCTTTTTTCTTGATGTTGTTGTAGTGCTCTTTCCGTTATTTTTCGTGCCCACCTCTGTATATATGTACTTAAAAAGTAATTGTAAACGCAAATAAAGCGAACAAACCTGCAGCTGTTGGCATGCACTGGGTTTTTTTTTAGATGTATTTCAGTATGGTTACTTAAGTACGTAAACAGCGTCTATTTAATATACTCTGTGCTAGCCATTAACAAAACACGGCTAAGCAATTAGTTATGTGAGAATTAAACGAAAAAAAAATTTGTATTAACAAACAGTTCACAAAACTAATTTTGAACTTCCGCGAGTTGTTGGCTCTTGCCTTGTTGGCGACAAACTGAAACGCAGTGTTCCCATATGTTTGTACAGAAGTGTGTGGAAGCGTGTGTGTGCAAGTGCAAGGTCGTAGCTAAGTTCTCTCAAAGGGGGCTACACCCAAGTGGCGAATAGTATACTAGATGAGTGTATGTATGTAACAGGCAGAAGGAGGCGTGGCAGATCTATATACTAAAATGTTTATCATATGAACCTAGATTTCGGAGACCTAGAGCTAGAAAATACAAACCAGACTTTATCAACATTAGTGTCTAATTCATCTTAACATCAAGTTTGTTGAGTTATTTCGATACTGTGATCTGTTTGCAAAATTTTGCGAAACAACCATTTCAGATCAAAAAAGCTATAAGGTCAAAGATTTGCATAACTCGTGTTTACTTTGATAGCAGTTTTGGTTGAAACCCCCAAGAACCCTGCAGGCTACGCCCTTGAGCTGGCTTATATATAACAACGCTCCGTGAGGCAGCGGCACAGTGTAGTATATTGTAGTATATGTTGCATGTTTGTTTACATATGTACATAGACTATAGTTAAATAAATGTGCGTTTTATCACGTTAGTTGTGGGGATCGAAGTTTGTAAGAGCACGTGCTACGTAGATTATGCAAAAATCAATACGTCTAGTCTGTTGCATACGTCATTCATTGAATTTACGTCCTTGACAAGCCCCTCAACCGAAGCGCGCTGATTGGTTGCTGGCACTAATGACGTCATCACACAAAACAACAAAAACACAACAATCAACAATCAACAACACAACACACACACACATACACTTACACATGTTTATTTACACCTTTTTACAATGAAATTGGTATGAAAATTCTCATTATGTAACGTTAAATAACATTTTCAACAATAATAATAATTACTTAAGCAATGCTACTTTTATTTATGTGCTTATGGCCGCAACTTACACTATAAACCTTGTTGTATTTAGCTTAACAGTTTATATTAAACATTGTTACTTGTTGTTGAATTTGTAATTAGCTAGGCAAATAATATTTTTTGCTTTGTAAATAAATTAATTTTATTCTTTTGCCGGGCGAGGCGACGAGCCCTTTTTTTTGGCACACAAAATTTCTAAAGCTCGCCCAAGCTTTTAAAGCTTATTTTGTTATCGTTATTGAAATTACGCGTTTTCATAGCATGCAGCTGCTCGTCAGTTGTTTATTTAACAGTCTGCTGTTAAGGCGTTGTTGCAACTGTTGTGTGTTTTTAATAAAAATCTTTAACTAAATTTTGCTTTTAACCGGCTTTAGTGCTTAGTTTTTTAGCATTTTTTTTTTCTAAAAAGTGTGATTATACAAAATATAACATCAAAAGGTGTGAACATTTTATTTTAATTATCGCGCTGTTAATTACTTGTTATCGCTGCTGCTGCGATAAACAGCTATCGATAGCTTCTTGTTGTACTACTGTTTCTACTCATATTATGAGTTTAGTTTTGAGCTAAAACTAAGCGAGAACAGAACAAATCTCGCATGTTTTATTTTTTCTTAATAAATTAAGAATTATACATATATGTGAGTGTTAATAATAAAATTAAATAAATGAAGCCGCAAACGTGTATCTTTTGTGTGGCACAGTGAATATGCTCAATTGAAGCGACAATAAAAAAAGTTAAAGTGCATTTCGTGTTTCGTTTTGCGTGCGTATTTAAATAATTGCGTTGTGCGTTAAAGCAACGTAGTGCTACGAAAATAATTTAAATAAATATTAAAGAACTTGCGAAATCAAGCTGTGCCCACGCAGCAAAAAATTATATATAATTGTAGATTGCTTTAATTGTTGCATTTTGTGTTAAATAAGCGTGTTAGTAAAAAAAAAAATTGGTGCCAAAATGTTCAAAACAAGTTTTGAGTGTAAATGATTTAGTTTTTGTTGTTGTTGTGCATATTGCAGCAAAGAGTAAAAGATAAAAGATACAAAATAAATTTTCGCTGATGCTGTAAGCATTTAAAAATAAGATACGCATCTAATACAGCGCAGCATTTTACTTAAAAGGTTAGTTTGAGTGCAATTGTGAGCACAGATATATTTGCTTGGTAAAGTATTTGGCGTTAAAGTTTATTAAAATTGTTAAATAAAATGCAATTTGAACATTAAGTAGCGCCGTGCCAAATTATTTCAATTATATATAAAAGCTTTAACAGTGTGTCATGTCGAGTATTCTTTGTTTTTCTGTTGTTTACAATAATTCCAATTAGCTTGCATACGTGTTGAGCGTATCTTGTATCTGCCCGTATATTCTGTGTGTATTTGTATTTGTTTATGTTCAAAGTATTTGTGAGTACTGCAGAGTATCTGTCAATTAGCGTTTTTATTTTGAGCGTGCCAAAGAGACGAAAAACCTGTTCTGCTTTGTGGTTGCTTTTAGTTTGCTTTACATTTTTTGCCGCATTTCTTATTCTTGCGTTCACTTTAGTAGAAAGTTAATGAATACAAAGCCCAAAGCATAAGTATAATAAAAAAATATACATATGAAAGTATCTGAAAGCGCGCAGGGAAGTAAGGGCAGCAGCTGCTAATTTAATTGGCAACTGCAAAAATTGAGATTCTCTTTCAAGTGAACCGTCCGGGTTACTGTATGCCTAACCCTCATATCTCTGTACCAGAATTAACGAACTACTGCTTAAGCGGCTGCGGCTACTGAAGCTAACAAATCCAGTGTCGTATCAGCGTTGAAAATGAAACCCAACAGATTTAGCTTGAATTGGCATAAAATTTACCAACAGACGAACTTTCAACGATCGCCATATGTGCGGCATATCTCACAAATACTACGATATACTATCGTTTTCTAGCTCGCACACAAAGCCGACTATTGTGTGTGTTTACGAGGGTTGCTTTTTCTATTCCTGTAACAAGAGAAAAAAAGTAACACTGACGGCTTGCAAGGAATACTAGATAGTTTTGTTTAAAATTTTATTGCAAATCGTTTGGAAAATTTTTGTAACGTTCACCAGGTTTTGGGTACAGTGTTATATTCTTCTCGTTGAGGACCACTAATTCGTGGTATCTAAAACATTAATTTGTCAATGTTAACTGGTGAAACTAAAACCCAAGGAGCACGCGATCAACATCGTAGTTTTTTTTATACCAGTTATGTTATTTTAAAACAAGTTCACGAAATTCTTCTCAGCCACGACAAGATACATTTTATTGTTTCTCAAAACATATTTGTAGATTTCAGATTTAATATCACAAAACTTGCATTTCCTTACAAAAGATAAAAGACAGCCCTCGTATCTGCTTTGTTTTATAAAGAGCCATAGAAAAACATAGAACATTGCGCTCTGCTGGGAACAGCTACAAACAATTGCAAATACTTTGCCGCTTTGCTTTTAACTTTAAATGGCATTCGCTTTTGCTTTTCTACTAAGGAATCTGAAGTTGTTTTAGGTTTTTTGTTTTGTTTAGATTTTAGTTGTGTTTATTAATAATTGAGCCTAAGCATGTATACATTTTATGTATGTACACTGAATTACTCAATTTACCATATCTCATCAGGCCTTGCTTGTAAATACTAATGTATATGTTTGCTTCAACGCCGCTCTTTCAGTTCTATTGCTCAGCTAGCTGAAAGAACGTGCTAAGTAAATCTTACAGATACTTGTACATGTTTTGATGATTTTGAACTTGGTGTACATATTGCAAAGCTTGCTTAAATTCATTTCATATTATTGACATTGAAAATTGTGAAACGTGTAGGCTGAAAAGTGCAATGTACTGAGAGGAAATGCTCGGCAACAAATTTATAGAGCTGCATTGAAGTACAACGTTCTACCTTCCACACCTTCCACAATGCTCGTAATTACTCAGACTTTATGCATATAGTACACACTCACAGGCATATGCTGGTACACTGAAAAAGTATTCCAGCCAGAAAGAACAATGGAAAATTAAAACCAATCCAGTTTATTGTTGTTAAGCGGGGTCTTCTGGTAAGCTGTTAGGGACTGAGCTCTTTCCTGGTATTGACAAAAGCAGAAACAGAGACGACATTGGCACGACTGGCCTAAGGCAGTTCAAGCAACTTCGCGATTCCTAAAATTCAAATGGGTTCAAGTAAATATTCAAATTGCTTAAGAATATCCTTGGGATACTGACGCGGAGCCCCATTTGTTTTAACAAACTTTATTACAGAACAGCACAAATGTGAAAATTTGTCAAATCGGACAAGAATTTAAAAAATTAAACATTTTACTTTTTGACGCTTACAATTCACGACTAATTTAAGCATCAGTGTGTTGATTCGCAACTTTTTTTTAATAAAGGGTCTAGCTAGATAAGGTACTAGAAACTAACGATGCAGTTCGATTTATAGGACGAAAAAAAACGTTTCGAAAAATTTAAAAGAATGTGTTATTCGTATATATTTGAGCCAATCTTTTTTTAATCTAAGTTGGCAGTTAAGTGTCTTAAAAAAATATGCAATTTTCTTTATATTATCATGTATAATAAGACAGAATAAATAATTTTTTTTTTAGTTACAGCGAGTCCAAATTTTTTTTTTCAGTGTACACTTATAAAAGTACTTTTACAGCAGTGCTGTTGGATTATGGCAAAATAATTGATAGGGAATTAAAGGGTGTGGCGGGTGCTGCTTGTGACAAGACTGTTTACATGAGAGATTTTAGCAGGGCGTAGATTCCATAACGTGCGCTTACCATATAAGTCAGTCTCTGTCAGCCAAGTTTGCGGCAACAGACCCAACTCACTTCCAGCCTTTTTATCAACCATTTTTATATAGATACATGTGTACATATATACATTCCATAACAATGATGTTCAACATTTTTGCTTTTCTCATTATGCGACAATGTTTTCTATTGTTGTTGCTGCATGTAATCAAGTGCAACAGACAATGTTGACAATGATTATGCAAAACTTTGTTCCTTTTTTTCTTTTTATTTTCCAACATTATGTAAAGTCTAGTCGTATACATATATATGCATGCTTCTAGTTTAAAGCAAGTTCTGTTCTTTCTCACTTTGTCTTTCAACTTGGCGATTGCATGTGAGGTTTTCGATTGAAAACCAATTGCATTTCATGGAAAACTTGTTGAACTTTTCGAGTTTGTTTCACACAATTATTGCAATCAGAATTTCCCATTTTATCACTAATTGGCCAATGACACGTCTCTTGGGTGCTATTGTTGCTAAGCCAGTTTGATGTGGCTGTTGATTCATTATATTATTATTATTATTTTTATTATACTTTTTTTCTATACTCTTTGTAGTAAACTTCATTAAGTCGGTAACATAATGTTGAAGTAGTTGTTGACAACAAAGAAGTTTAATAAAGATGAACTTATGGAGTTATTTTGGTTGATTATTCCAAATAATTTTAAAAATTATATGTTATATTACCGATTCATATGTTTATGCATCTTTGATTTTTTAAGGCATATATGGGGTGGGCCATCTGTTGGTTTGTTTGTTAATTGCATTTTATTCGTATAAGTTCCAACAAAATTGGGCAAATGCACATACCAAATGCAAGTTTGAATCTACTTATTTTTGTATGAAACATAATGGTAACCGCCTGCCCAGCACCATTTCTGAAGAAGTACGGCCCATTGTTGCCGCCTGCCCATAGTCCGAACCAAACACTGTTTTTTTGTGGATGAAATGGATTCTCATGATATTCTCTTGGATTTTCAGCTAACCAAATGCGGCAGTTTTGCATGTTGACGTAACCAGAGAGTGGGAAAAGGGCTTTATCGCTGAAGATGATTTTTGATGAAAACTCATCTGTCTGTTCTCCCATCCATTGAACGAATTTGAATCTTGTAAGTCGACGCAAAGTGATCCTAGCAAGCTGTAATTATTTCTAACGATAGCGCGTCGATAGTGCTGGAGAAAACATCGATGTTATATCGATGCATCGATGTATCGAGGTTTAAAATATCTATATATCGATGTTGGCCAACTGAGATGTTTCTCCAGCACTTCTGCACTCTTCAAATGGGTAATTAGTAGTGCTGGAGAAACATTTCTGTTGGCCAACATCGATATAAAGATTTTTTAAACTGCGATACATCGATGCATCGATATAACATCGATGTTTTCTCCAGCACTACGCGTCGATGTTATTTGCGCTTTGTTCGGTTGTTCAACGATCCATTATTAAAATAGAATATTTTTCAACTTGACTTATGTCGAAGAGCATCTACTTTGGACGGGTATGTTCCGAATTAGAAACAAACCAACAGATGGCTCACCATGTAGAATACAAACTTTGAACTTCACTTTTGTTGGTGGGGAGTCCAGACCCAAAAATCTTCCCGTGGATTCGTCTCCTTTTGCACTTGACATATATGTTTGTCGAAGGCCATACACCTTGGAAGGGTATTTTCCGAATTATGAGTTTTTAACAACCAAATCGACAGATGGCCCACCCTATATTTATAAAAATATATTTCGAACTATTATTTAATTATATTAAGATGCTCGCTTGATAAAAATTATTATAATAGATTGATGATAAAAGAGTACAAGGCATAATTTTAGCAATAAACATTCCGCGTATCTAATCGTAAGTATAAGATTGTCGTTCAGTAGTATATATTTTAATTGTAATATCTAATGATATTTTATACATAGAAAAGTTTAAGCTAATTAGGCAAAAATGTGTGGGCCTAATAAACAATGAAATGTTGATTTTTTCTATATGCAGACACTGTCCTCAATGTATCCATACGAAGCATATATCGGGTATTAACTCATTTTGGGAATAGTGGGTACAAGGGTATACCCTTGTCGGATGCCGTCGCGACGGAATCAAATAATTTTTTTTTAGTGCATAGCATAGCGCTTAGGTGTGCAAAAATTAGTTTTAACGTGTGTTAAGCTCGTTTTATAAGTTAAGGAATTTGCTTGCTTATTTTGCTAATTTTGCTGACGTTAGCAACTCTTGATCGCAAGAATAAAGTACGATTTTAATGGCCGAAAAATATTTCAAGTAGGGTCGCATCAACTGTGTTTTCTCTATTAAGAACCCAATTCTCCAATTGTGTTACCTTCCGAATTCTCAAAAAAATGAAAAAACTCACGTACTTAAACTGCTTTGTTTAAAATAAATTGTTTATTATTATATGGTATAACCAAGTATATCATAGTTTATTTTTTGTACATTTTTAATTTAAATAGTATTTTCGCAATTTTGGAAGTTGTTTAGCTGACGTGGCTGTATATACTAGTAAAGATTTGCAACTGGGAGGTCTCCAAATTGTTTTTGTTTCTGATGTCTTCTTGTTAAGCTGATGTTTCTAAATTTTCATCGATATTTATTTCAACTGCGTCATTTCTTGTTTATGTTGGTAAAGATTGTTATTACAGTGAAACCAGAGCTTGTTGTTTCATTTTTTAAGAACGCTAGCATATCGTCTATTTCGATGTTTATTCCATATACTAAAATGTTTATATGTTGTGTGCTTATTTCTTTGTTTGCACACCGGAAATCTTACTCTACCCTAGAAGTAGTTAATCACTTAAGCTCACACGAAACTGGGCTACCGGCTGCTATAGCAAATGCAAATAAATTACTAGCTATGATTATCGTCGACATGATGTCAAGAATTGTGTTTATATATAATATTTAATGGTTACGAATGGTGCCGATCCAGCAAATTGTTCTGATAATGGCGGCACGATAAGCTTCTGAGAAGAAATATATTTTTTATTGGTGCATCCCCTAAAAAGTTTTGAGGTACGACAAATTTTGAGCTAAAGACAATATAAAATGGGTTTGTATTATAATCCGATAACGTGTTTACTTTGGCTTGTAGACAAAGCTTATAATGGCTTACTTAAGTTCACTTTTTACTGCGAATTTCGCCAACAAAGTAGCCTATTTATAATGAGGGCTGCTTAATTCTCCCCAAATAAACTTTGGCTTTTTGGAATATTTCAAAATGCTTCCTTCTTCCTACATGAATTCGAGACGAATGTGAGTTAGAGCAAGTTAAGGTGAAATTTAGCATTTTCTTGGAAACATTGCCAAAAAAAAAAAAATGCCAAAATCAAATATTTGTCATTTTCTGATAATTCAGCCAACCCTACCTCACACATAAATTTTGAAGATAAATGAACGTTTTTGCGCATTTTTTTTCATCTTATTCTCAGAAAACATTATTGCAACCCCTATTATATGGTATTCAACTAATTTTGAGGTAGCTGATAACATATTTTACTCGTTTCCGTAGTAAAATGGCACGCTTAATCCAAAAATGAAGTCTAAAAATTTTTTCATGGAACGGATTTCGAGATATTTCGAAAAAAACACTTTTCGAAACTAAAAAAAAAGTGTGTCTACTTAAAAGCAAATATCTCTGGTTGTACTAAACTGATTTTGATTACTTTTTTACCAAAGTGTAGATAATTGAATTATTAAACTATTATACATTTGTATGCAGCTGTAGTCGTGATTTTTCGTACATGGTTTCATAGCATCTACAATTCTTACCCGATTTTGATGATCTTAGACTCGAAATGTTCCTAAAAGAATTATCTTTCAGCAACATAATTAAAAAATTTGTTTTTCGTAAAAGTCAAACCAAAAATTTGTAATTTTGAAAAATGGTCAAAAATTACACGTTTTTTCGAGTTTGCTTGTAACTTCTATAATTGTTACCCAATCTCATGTCGATACAAAATTTTGTTCACGAGATATTGAATAACTGAAGTAAGTGCCCAAAAACATGTATTTCGAAAATATTTCAAAAACGGTGCTTAATAAAAAAAAAAGGTTGCCATTTTCGTGTTTCTCGACCCCAAATTACCCTAAAAAATCTAAATCTAATCTATGAATAAATTAATAAGAAGGGGTAAAGCGTTTGTGTAAAAACGCAACAGGCACTAGCCTGAACGACCTTCAGCGTCTTGGTTGCGCAAAAGTTGAGCTGAAAATCAGACCTGTGCAAATTGAGTGAAAATTTTAAAAGGCACAATCAAAATAACATCCAATTTTAGTTAGCTTTTCTTTTGTTTTGCACGATATTAAAACCGCAAATGAAACGAATCAATGTGTTTTTCTTTCTTTATGAATGAAATGCATCAGTTATAGTTAATTACACAGTTGAGCTGTTTATGAATGAATAGCCTTTCCGGCATCTAAACGCCAGACACCTTAACTTTTAGTTGTATACATATTATTAATTAAGTGCAAAAACAAAAAATAAGCAAATACATATTCTATAAGATGTTTACGTGTGTAGCATATAATCATACATATGTGTAAAAAATCAAGCTAGTTTTCTATCATTTGTCGGCGCTGACTCATGCATGACATTTTCATTTAGCTAATAAAATCAAAAACAACAAAATCACATAAATAAAAAAATAAATAAACGCTGGAGCCAGCCAGCGTCAGCTTTTATATATTTTTTTTATTTCCATTTTAGACTCTAGTACACACGTTCCGAACGAATGCTTTGAATCACACTTTGCACAGATGTTCCGAGTGACCAGGTTATGTAGGTTATGTAAGGAAATGCTACTATTGTACTTATGTGTTGATGCAGGTGGAATCCAGATGAAGCGTCCTGGGGTTTCGCAATTCTTACAAAATTTTTACTACTGTTGAACCAGAGAGGCATCGTTTAGCTTACTAACAAGACTTTTCTTTCGCCTTAACTATGCATTTTCGTAAAGTAAAGGTCAAAAAATTGATACTACTCATTAGTAGCATAAGTTGGGCAGTATTTCATCTAGCAGATAAGTGTAGAATACACAAAACATAAACAACCAAAAATAGACGAATTTTGTACAAAAAACGATTTTTGGACCGATTGGTCCTATGGAAGCTATATGATATAGTCAACCGATTTGGATCAAATTTGGTACAGTGCTTGGGAACTACCGAGTGCCAAATTTGGTTACGAATTATCCATCTAAAACTTTTGTTTTTTTTTTCGAGGTCTTCCGAAACGCCCCTATGGGAGCTATATAATATAACCCCGATATCGAAAAAGTAAAATAAACTTGTCTCCCCTGACATAATTACGCATCTAATCTGAAAATTTGGTCGCTCTTGCTCTCACCATCTCTGAGATCTATATAGATCTAATAATAATAATTAGATAATATATCTAACTTGAAATTAGCACAAATATAATCTAAGAATATCAAGAAATATTAAAAAATTACTTCAGTATATAAAGCGTACTTTTTTAAACCTACTTTGCCGATTTGTTTTAATCCCACTTGCAACAAAACATTCGGTTTCAAACCACATGAAAAATTCGTTTTGGTCAAATTGGGAGCACCAAAAAGTCTGTTTCAAAAATAATTGCAATAAAATGTTTAGATTCGTTTTCCGTAGCACGGTCGAATATAAGCTATAGCCTGTTAATATAAATATATTAGATCTAAAATTGAAACGGAAATCACTAGAAGAAAAGTTGAAGCAAACATTTTGTCTGCTTTTAGACGGGAGTGATAAAAATCGAAGATTAAAGCAAGGTTTTTAAAATTGCTTAAATAAAATATATACTCTTGCGCTGAATAGAAGGGTATGCAATCTTTGGCAAGCTGAGTTTCTTTTTAATATTTGCAGTGGGAATTAGTCATTGTACTTATAATTGCTTTATTTGGCTCTTAAAGCGATTTTTCGATTACTGCTTGTTATCAGAGTAACTTACTCAATATTATTATATCTGTTATCTCTCTTTATGAGCAATCTGTTGTATGTATGTGCGTGAGTGCGTGCGCGCGCGAGTGCTTGTATCCAGCCTATCGTGTCTATTTTTAAACAGATTATGGAAAATCTCTTAAGACCACAGTCACAGTCATCTTGGGATTATGTCTAGTGACATTGGGGTCGACTTAGTTGTTTTTCGCCTCTTTAGATGCCTTTAAAATGTATCTTTAATGTATGAAAAGTTTTGTTATATTAACTGATGTTAAGGTTATGAAACGTTTCAATTATGTCCTATGCTTTTTTTTCTTGCTAACAATACTATTAAAAAATTCCACACGTGGTAGAAATTCTTTGCGATTCTTTGCCCAAGGGACTTCAGGTCAGCTATAATGATGCCCGTAATGGAATTTACAAGTTGTGCACGCGATTTCAGCTTAATGACAAACTTGACAGTGAATTTGTATGTAGGGTCTTATATGTTATACCTACATACTATATGTATCCCATGGGCCAAACATATATGTATTTGTGTATCTACCTAACCCATGTCGTGCCATTAATTGACTGAGATTTTAGTCCAGATAAATAGTTAAACTATCTCGTGCATTCATGAAAGTGACGTAGTACAAATAAGCTTATAATTATCGACATTATAGTAACAGACGACATACTAGAGTACTAGAGTGAGAACTATACATATGTAGGTATATACTTTAATTGCTGGTATTTTCCCAATTGCAGAATATGAAATACCAAGCAAATGTTTCATACTGTATAATCATATATAGTTAGCTGTTCACTTTATTTTGCAAATGGAAATTATGGATAACCCATTATAATTAGCTCGATTCATGTCGTACCATTCAATATTTGCCTTTTAATTGTTTATTCCTATTATTGCCATACGGTTTCACTAAAATTGTAGCGAAAAATAAATAAAATTGTACAAACATATGTTTTGAAGAATATTTCCTAGGAAATTGCTCACCTGTTTGCCATCTTGAGTAGCAGCCAAACAAGAACAAATAGTGAGTGAGTTTCATACATATTGTATAACTTTCAGATATTGTATTTATTATATCTAACTAGTGTTGTAAATTGCAAGTGTTGCAAACAGCAAGCTAGTGAACGCCCCTTTGTAATGGTAGCATACTATTGTGCACTTTTTCAAAAGCTGGTTTAGTTTACTACCAATTTTTACACACATCCAAAAATGTTTAGTGTTAAGCATTACTATTGATTATTAAATTATTTAAATAGCTTTCTACGGAACTAATAGATACCTTCAATTGGTAATTGTAGTGCTAATAGACTAACCTTACTAAAGTGGTTTATTTCACACGCAATCTTGACCTGATTGCAGTCAACTTTTATATGCATTTCCTATCGATTTTCATTTACTTATTGAAATTGAATGCCATTGAGCTCTTTTTGTTATTGTGCAAAGCTTTCAATGCCCTCTCAAGTTTTTAACTTAACTTACTTGGATTTCAAAGTGAAATACGAAAACTACTACTACTACTTGTACACTTTGTATTTCTCTAGCTATAGGTGATAAGTAAACAAAAACAGCAAAAAACTTAAAGTCCAGATTGAAAAGCGCCGAAATAAACTGACTGATATGAGAAACTACGTACGTACTTCCTAAGAAAAAAAAACGAAGAAGTCTCGGTACAGTGCTATAGGGTGGGCCATCGGTTGGTTTGTTTGTAAATTGCATGTTGTTCGTATACTTTCCAATAAAACTGAGCAAATGTATGTACCAAATTTGAAAGTACACATTTATGTTGTAATCGTAATTTTTGATGACTTTTTTTAAGAAACTTTCGTTGAACGAATAAGTGACGCTGAGTATGGTCCGTGGGCTTCAATTGTTTGGCCATTTGAATCTTATAAGCGTTTAAATGCAGATTCGCATGCAAAATTCGACTCAAAGTAGTCCTAGCATATTCAGTTTGAAACGCAAAAAAGATTTGGTTCATTGTTTAGTTCAATTTACGAAACTATGCGAATATGCTTGTACTAACTGGTACATAAAATATAAGCAGCCCTGGTACATATTTATTAAATCTTATTTTTGAATCAAATCGCCAAATACTCTGAGAATTTTAAAATCTTTTTGATTTGAGCGCTAAATTAAACTCATATAAAAAATTTTTAAACCATTTTGAAATGAATAAATGACGCATTATAGTACTACGCACACTCCTATGTACGGACGATAAAAATTATCATATACAAAGCATATAATATATACTCGTTTATTTAATGTACAGTACATTGAACGATATGTGGACAAGTTGCGGCCTGTTGTGGATGGGCACAGCAAAATGCGTGCTGCTTCTAAAGTGCAGTAGCATCAACAGCAATTGAAAGTGAAATGATGCCACTTGGAAAGGAACGCAGGAGGGGTTATGGTTAGTTGTAGGGGGCAGCATGCTCTCGAGGCCATTGTAGAGGCTCAGATGAGCAACGGAAATGCTTTTGTTGTGCACTAGTACATACTATATAGATATTTATATTTATCATTTAATAAATAAATAACAACAAGAAGAGAAACAATTTAATTGCATGGATAGGCAACGTTGCGTATGAGTGATGTGAATAAAATTTGTCATGTTTTTTATTTGTTTTATTTTGCTGCAACCAAAAATGATATGTATTTGAAAAACACATTGCATTTATACAATAAAATTTGTTTTCGAATTTTAAAATAAACTTGTAACGCTGTTGTTTTTTGCATAAATTGAGAAAAGTCTAGAAAAACATGCGCAGTCGTATGTTTAGCCAAGTATCGGTACAAAAATCTATGACAAGCAATGTAAAGGAAACTATTAATCCAATCAAGCCGACAAGAAAGATCCAGGGTGTAACCAAAACCACAAATAAAAAAAGCATAATGTCATCTGTTCTGGAATTGGTTAGACGCCACAGCAAGGTACGCGTTATATTACGAAAGGAGCAGCGTAGACGCCACAAGCAGATACGCATCGTTGGTATTTGGAAACATTTGCAAAGTTGTTGACCCTTGTTGAAAGGAATGCGCATTACCACGACTATAAATTGTAGCAACATCAGCAGATATTTGGTGAATACGCTCTCGTAGATACGTTTTAGCGTAGCCTCCAATTTCTGTTGACGCTGCGACGATAGTTTGGACATGCACAAGTTCAAGACGGCGCGCCACTTTGATGGTTCCGTGTCCTTATATTTGTACTTGAATTCCTCAGATTCGGAATCTGTGCTTTCACAGCTGTGTACTCCTCCAGTAGTTGAATCTTGTTGCTGCTTAAAATTTTTGTGTAGTAAACAATGTGCATTACCACAACCAGAGAGTTTGTTGTAGCCCATAGGTTTGTCGCCCTCGTAGTGCTCCTTGAGTGCGGCCAAGCGCGGGGTAATTAGTGCACCGCCTGGAAAAGGAATACGCGTTGAGCCACGTAAGCCCTCCATAGCTGGACATACATGCTCGCCACTAATGCGTTGTAAATGTTACTTTGTTGTTTTGTCAATAAAGCTAAGCAAGTACTTACCCCTTCATGGTGCAGCCGGCCCTGGGGCAGCGCATCGTTTGCTGTGGCTGTGTCAAAAATGCTCTGGCGTGTACGCCATCTCCTTCGGAGTTTGTCTTGCCCAAAATAGGGTTGTGCGAATTGAACGCAGCAGAGTTGGTGCCACCGAAATTGGCAGCTTGAAGAGCAGCAGTACTAAGGCTGCCTAATCCGCCGCCACTTGTATAAGGAGAACGTGGTTTCTGCATCTTTTGTATTTAGAATTGCCAAATATATAAGTATTGTCGATTTTTGCACACCGATTTAAGTGCTAAACAACTTTTAAGTTTAACTTTTAAAATTATTTTGAATAGATCTATTACTTTGCTAGCTCAAATAAAACGTGTTGTGTTGGAATTTTCTATACGAACTGACTGACATTACCGACAGTGCTTGCTATGGTTTAAATTTGATTTTTAAAAGATATTCCCGAATTCCCAAGCTACCTAGGATTAATTTATAAATCAGATTTCCAGATTTCTGTTTGGAAATAAAACTGAGCTTAATTGATATATTTACATTAGGTTAATAAAATGTTGCTTTATCATTTCAGCTGCCCTTAGCTTCAGGCCGCTTTGTCTCTTAGTGATAAACCCGGCGCACTGCTGATTAAGCCGTTGACTCATTGGGCTCGGGAACTGATATAAAGCGATTTCAAAACGCTTCAACGGCTCAGTACATTGTAATGTGTTAAGCTGTGCATTAAAATCAGTAGCAAACATGTTACCTTTAAGCTGCATTTTTGGACTATCATTGGTGGCCCTTGTACAGGGTGACATACTTGAACTAGCCGAATTCGAACTAAATGGACCCAATATTTGCAAGAAGCGCGAAACGTAAGTAACAGTCAGCAGTCAGTATTATTATTATTATTATTATAAAAAAAACAACTCTTCCACAGCTACCCCGTGGAGGTGGTGACCACTGAGCTGCAATCCTATCAAGAGCGTGGTAACACTTGGTGCGTAAGCATACCTCCGCGCTGTTCTACATATCGCATAAAACATCGGATCGTAAACAAGACTCATACACTGAACAAAGTGCGCATAGTGCGTGATTGCTGCGGTAAGTAACAGCCGGTTCCAATCCGGATTCAATTAACCAAATTTACAACTAAGCTAACTAACTTTTCATCATTGCAGATGGATATACGCGCAGCGACAACGAATGCATTCCCTATTGCAATGATAAATGCCAGTATGGTAGATGTGTGGCACCCGACAAGTGCAAGTGCGATCATGGATATGGTGGACCGACTTGTGACATAAGTTAGTTTTGAATTTATTTCTAAGTACTTGCAATGAACTGCCTTGAGACTGTTGGAAATTGTCAAGGGAGTCAGTCAGAATGCTCATCATAAGTTATTATGCTTATGCTGGGCACAACGCAATGCTTTTTTCCTTTTCCAAATCCTTAAACCCCAAAGAAGACGCCTAAATGCTATATTTGTAACTAATTGTAATTCACAACCAATCGGTTATATCTTTATTTAATTAAAAGTTCAGTACGATTAAGTTTTGAATTCTCTATTACAGAGACTGTTAGTTGCGTAAACCCATAACCGATTGGCTTAGCTTATATATAATATATGTTCTGTATACGTTTATGTGTTCACTGTATTCCTCACTAATTTTTTGAGTTCAATGCTTGCATACACCACACACACACACACAATCGCACACAAACACGCAAATCGCTTTAGCCCGTTGGAAGCGCTTTTTCTAACGCATATGCAGGGTAAAGGTCACGCGTTTTTATCCCAAACCCTAAACTCACGCACACACGGCGTAACCATTTGGATACACTAGCAGCAAAAATAAACGTCAACTAACTGTTTACACATCTAACCCCAAGCGCAAATATCACCCTATTAAAAAAAAACAAAAATCTTTTCAACTAAAAACAAAACTCTCCGCCAGATTGTCCACCGGGCACGTATGGACGTAATTGTGAAATGAAATGCGACTGCCTCAACAATGCTAGCTGTGAACCTTACACAGGCGAGTGTGAATGCGCCAAGGGCTATACGGGTGAGAAGTGCGGCGAGTTGTGTCCGCCTGATCGCTATGGTGCCAAGTGTTTGGAGGAGTGTCGCTGTGAGAATGGCGGCAAGTGTCATCATGTCTCCGGCGAGTGTATATGCGCGCCCGGTTTTACGGGTCCATTGTAAGTGCAGCGGAATGATGATGCTTGACTGACGACAACTGAGAAGTCTAACCACTCATGCTACCCCTCTTTAGGTGCGACATGCGCTGTCCGGATGGCAAACATGGCGTGCAATGCCAACAGGATTGCCGCTGCCAAAACGATGGCAAATGTGATCCACAGAGTGGCGCCTGCATTTGCACGCCAGGCTGGACGGGTGAGGTGTGCGCCAACAAGTGCCCCGTAGGCAACTATGGACCCAACTGCGAGCAGCTTTGTGAATGTTTTAAAGGCGCTCCCTGCCATCACATTACCGGCCAGTGTGAATGCCCTGCTGGCTACATGGGCGAGCGCTGCTACGACATATGTCCACACAACACTTATGGGCTGAACTGCACAGAAAAGTGCCAGTGCCTTAATGAAGCTGCCTGTGACAAAGCCACAGGCGCTTGTACCTGCGCGCCCGGCTGGCGTGGAGATCATTGTGAGGAGCGCATCTGCGCAAAGGACAAGTACGGCGTGGATTGCAATAAAACCTGCGAGTGTGCCATGGAGAATACAGCACTGTGTCATCCCGAGACGGGCAAATGCCAGTGCAGCATAGGCTGGAGCAGTACTTTATGTAATCGTCCATGTACCTTTCTCAAATACGGTCTCAACTGCGAGCAGAACTGCAATTGCAAGAACGGTGCCAAGTGCTCACCCATCAATGGCACTTGTTTGTGTGCGCCAGGCTTTCGTAATGCCACGTGCGAGGAAAGCTGCCCGCCGGGCACCTATGGCCAGGATTGCGCAAGACAATGTGATTGCCAAAATGGCGCCCAGTGCTTACCAGAAACTGGACAATGCTTGTGCACGGCTGGTTGGATGAACATCAAATGTGATCGACCCTGCGATCTCAATTACTATGGCAAAGGCTGCACGAAAATCTGCAACTGCCAGAATCATGCCTCATGCAATCCCCAAAATGGCACCTGTACTTGTGCTGCCGGCTGGAAGGGCGAACACTGTGATATCAAATGTGATACAGGCACATTTGGCATTGGCTGCGCGCAGAAGTGTGAATGCGATACGGACAATATGATTGCATGCGATGCTGTCAGCGGTAGATGCATCTGCAAACATAGCTGGGGAGGTACGGGTAGCCCGGCTTATGCTCATCTAACTCACGCACTCATATGCTCACATAATCCCACAAAAATACACTCCTCCAAACACAATCGTATCATTTCATTTTTGCATGCAGTCAATATACTCTTTGCCTACGAAATAAAAGAACCGTCTGTGAGATCACCTCGAAAGCAATTGATCCCGAGTAATAAGCCATCTAAATTTCCGTGTTTCCGTGAATTTATGTAAAGCTATTTTGATAATTAATTCAGATCTTGCTATGAAAAAATGGTACATATATGTTGAAAAAATGTGTCTTGATAGTCTGACACATTTTATATGTGAAGAGTATATTAACTTCGGCGTGTCGAAGTTGATTGCATGCAATTCCATTAACAATGTATTCTCTTCTTAATTTGGCACTCATTTTGCACTTGTTTGTTTTCTTGTTGTTTGTCTATTGGCGCTCTTGAAATGTTTCCTGGTCCTGATTCCTTAAGGCGTTCATTGTGAAACAAACTGCTCGGCTGGTTATTATGGTGAAAATTGTGATCAAGTTTGCAGATGCCTGAACAATTCATCTTGCGATCCTGAGACAGGCAATTGCGTTTGCTCGGCTGGCTGGACCGGCGAGGATTGCAGCAAGCCTTGTCCACAGGGAGCGTATGGCATGGGCTGCAAGGAGCGCTGTCCAGAAATACTACATGGTAACTTTGCAACTTAAAGCTATACATTACAAACGCATCTACTAAAAACAAACTGTCTGCTATGCTTCTAGGTAACAAAAGCTGCAACCACATAACTGGGGAAATACAATGCCGACCCGGCTATTTAGGCATCACATGCGAGCATCCCTGTCCAGCTGGACTCTACGGCCCCGGCTGCTCAAACAAATGCAAGTGCGGCAATGGTGGCGAGTGCAATCACATTAGTGGGCTATGCCAATGCCTGCCCGGCTGGACTGGTGATAATTGCAATGTCGCCTGCCCCACCGACTATTATGGACCAGAATGTGCGCAGCGCTGCCGTTGCCAGAACCACAAGGGCTGCCGCAAGAATGATGGTCTTTGCATTTGTTTAGCCGGCTGGATGGGCACACGTTGTGATGAAGTTTGCCCCGAGGGTTTCTACGGCGAGCATTGCATGAACTCGTGCGCCTGTCCCTCCTCCAATTTCGTTTGCCAAGCCGCCAAGGGCTGTGTGTGCCGCAGTGGCTACATGGGCGAAAATTGCGACGAATTGATTGCCTCGCAGCGTATTGCACAGCAGGATGAGCATTGTAAGTTTGTCAGTTTTGCTAAGTGTCAACTTGAAATAAATAAAACTTGTTGCTTTTACAGCGAACCGTGCTGCCGTAGCCTGGTCTCTGGTGCTGCTAACGCTTTGCGCCTTTATACTGGTGGCAGTGTTCTTCTATTTCCGCCGACGTGTATCTAATCTTAAAACCGAGATTGCTCATGTGCAATACATCAGTGAATCTGGTCAAAACTGGCCAGAACGTAATCATAATTTTGATAATCCCGTGTATGGCTTTAACAACGCCGAGTCGCGTTTGCTGCCCAATAACATGCGTCCGAAAATGAATAATCTGGATTTAAATGGTTCAATTGCCCCTACGGACTATGGTGATGATTCGAATGCAAGCGGACGAGTTGGCAGCTATACAATTAACTATAATCATGATCTAATAACAAAGAATATGACGGCCGATCTAACCAATCCAAATGTGTACAATTCTATTGAGGATGCACTGAAAGAGGAGCATGTCTACGACGAGATCAAGCAGAAGGAGGGCTACAAAGATCCTGGTAGGTTGCATGCACAACACAAGAGTACTACTTAAGTTTTAACGAATATTCATTATAAACATGTACTTACCATGCCATGCCCCTTAAACAGTGAAAATTTATAGCAAGCAATTGTTTCCAGAGGGTAAGCAGCAAGCGCTTAGTGTTTCTATGTCTTAAGTATGATTGCGTTGTCTAGTTTTCACTGTACCTAAGTGTTGTTTATAAGACGTTCTAATTGATTATATACTTTTCTTTTCACTCTTTACATAGATGAATACGATCACTTGGATTACTCACGACCCAGCACCTCGCAAAAGCCACACTACCATCGCATGAACGACACCATGCTCAACATCAACCATGACGAGGAGAAGCCCAGCAATTTGAAGAATATGACTGTGCTGCTGGCTAAACCGGAACCACCTACAGAACCAGAGCCGCAACATGACAGTATTGATCATACAAATATGGATAACGTGTCAACGGCATCGCCCAGTTCCAGTCCTGAGTTTCGCAAATGAATCACAGAACATAGTCAAACATAAAATTGCATGCAAAAGCTGTTGAGTTACTGCTTGAAACTTTAAACATATTTCTTAATTGATATTTCTGCGCATTGATCTTGTATGTTGTAGTACTATTTTTATATATATATGAATATTTCTGTAGCATAATTTATTTGTAGCATTTAGTCATATACTTGTATGTTTAATTTTATATAGCATTTTAACAAGATCCTATTTGTAATTGTATTTTTTGCTCAGAATGTGTTGTATGAGCGTAGAATGTGCCACATTTATGCTCAAAGATTTCTTTAACCAAAATTGTAAATTTTACATAAACTTTTTACATTATATACATTTGTTTAGGAATTTTGCTCATTAAATAGTTGTACTACCATATGCATACATTTACAGTATATTGTTTAAGTGAATATTGCAATAAGTACCTATACATACATGCTACATACATATACGTAGACCTCTTCCTGTAGCACAAAAAATTGAGCTGTTAATTCGAAATGAAATGGTAGAAATTTTAGAAATTATCGTAGACAGCGTGAGGTCTTTAAGAAAGACTTTTTTGCGTCTGTCTGCTTAGATCGAAATCGAAGGTTGCAATAATTTTATATCATGAATGAATAAATATACATACACATACACCAAATACCAAGGCAAATGTTTTAATTGCTGGAGCTAACAAATTATTATGAAAATTGTGCTTAAATAAGTAAAATATGAACAAAGATTTAGTCGATCATGTCTACAGGCGCTGCAAAGAAAGACATTTAGATGTGCATGAGGAACTTCACGGTAGAGCGTTAAACTAAAAATTAAGTGGTCCTTGACCAGGGATCTCGGCAAGGTAAATCTTAGATACGGAGGTCCATTAGAAACTAAATGATTTCCACTCTAACTATCCTGTCTATTCCCTACTGGGAAGACCAGTAATAATAGTAAAAAAGTTCTGCTCAAAAAACAACAATATCAAGCTATAACGGTTTGACAGCCTCCAAGCGAAAAATCGTCTAAAATTGTCAAGCCGATACCAGGCGATCAGAAATGCCAGCAAGTAAACAAAAATCAATTAGTAACTAAAAGTATGCTACAGTTTTTTTCCATTTAGATTTTGTTCCTACTGCAACACAAACAAAACTCGTTGCATACTTTTAGTAACATGCATTATTTATTGTTTGCTGCTATTATTTCTGTGCGCCTGGTATCTCGAAACTGAGCGCAGCTCATTTTTTGGGTTTTTGCATTTTGATAGGGTCGAACCGTTATTTTGACTGGCCTTTTATTTCGAACGTTGTAAAAGAGTGGTAATCAGAGCATTATAGTCAATAGGAGCCAGGAATTAGGTCTTCTTTTTAAACTTCGGCAGAGCTCTTTCAGCGAACTTTCTTAAAAATAAACACCGTCAATTCGATTTTATTTCAATATGTATTTAGTTTTGAAGCATCAAGTACAATTAATTAATATAAATAGTTTTGTGGGTTTTCTTTGATTTGATCTTCTGCAAGTAAACTACATAATAATAATTACAATAAATTAATTCTAAATAAATACACAACTCGTACATATGCGATCTTATAGCTAAAAGCGCCGCTTGCGTAAAACTAAAGAGTAGTACAAAAAATGTGACTTTTATTTGTTTTTAATAGGGTGTTTGCAGGGCAGTCGTTAAGAAGGCTTCCTAGCTGCACAACAAAATTTTGGTAGAACAATACCAATTGCTCGGTTTTGAGTTTTTGAGTCGTATATAAAATCTCAATATACGGTTGCGACAGTTTAACATGAGCAAGTTTTGTTTTGAAACATTTTTGACAGCATTAGGGCCCCAACATTCCAACTGACTACATATTTTAATCCGGCCCTGAATACATTGAATTCCTTTGCTGCTGACGTGATTTTCCATTGCTTGCAACCTCCTTGCAACCACGGTGCAAACACCCCATAAGTAACTACCATGTAAATATCTTCGTTGCACCAACTGTACGGACGCAGCCAAGTTACAGGTAGCCATGCCCGGCGACTTCTGCCGGTATGAATCCTTCTCGGCCATCGCGTGTCTTTACATAGAACCATTGTCGCTGATCCTTGGACTCACGACACTCGCAGAGTGTTACAATTTCACCCTTGTGCACGGAGATGCTCTCGGTAATGTAATCCGAATTGATGGCGACTAGAGTTTGGCGCAGACCATTCTGCTGTTGCCGGCGCACTGCATTTAGCAGCGTCTGTGGCACAGTCAAGACAGGTGCTGCTTGTTGCTGCTGTGGCTGCTGCTGAATGCTCTTTGGATGCAAATGCTGGCCATTGTGGCCATTGGTTATGTACGAAACATTAGAGACGCGATGCGTTTGCAGCTGCAGCGCTGGTGCCTGCTGCGGCTGATGCATATGCTTCTGTTGCTTGGGCTTCTGTTGCAGCGTCACATACTCATCCTGTGAGGTTGAGCGCACCGAGGCTGTGGACACCTGCTTGGTGGATCTAAGCTGTGCATAGGCCTTCTCCACCAGCTTGGGCTGCGAGGCAGCTCGCAAGTACAGCTTGTCCACATGCTGTTCGCCGTATAGCGAGATTGACCCAGTTGTGCTGCTGCCGCCTACGCCAACACCATTGCCAACGTGGTTGTTATTGTTGTTTATGTTGCATGGCTTAGCCAGCAGCAGTTCGTCGCTGGGCTTGGAGCGTGGCGTGCGCGCTCCATCAGAGCGTGTGCCACCGCGCAGTCGTATTTCCTTCTCCGAATCTGTCATATTGCCACAAGGTCGCGGAAACACATCCGCATTGGACTCCCAGCAGGGCGTGTGCTTGGAGCCACGCGTTGCCGGCGGCAGTATGCCCAAGGGTAGACAGCAGGCATAACCCACATACCCTTCCTCCGCATGCGGCGTCTGAACGTACAGCCAATTCTGATTCTTAAATACCGCATTGACTACCATGCCCAAAGGCAGTGGTATCTCCAGCTGATAGCCACCTGGACGCGTTTGATACAGGGTGCTGGCAGTGGCCAGCACTACGGGTATATTTCCGGGTGTGGCCAGCGAGCACTTGGACAAAAACTCATCCACATTGTGTATCTCGTAGCCAAAACGCTGCACGCGATTCCGATCGCGTCTCTTGCGATGACGATGTCGACGCTGCTGCTGCTGTGCCACGCCTACGCCGCCCTCCGATGCGGCTACTAAGCTGGGTTCCGAGTAGGTGCCCTTTAGCGACTGTGCCTGCTGCGTAGCTGACTCTGCCGCTACATTGGTCTCCGAGGCGCCATCGGGTATATTAGTTGCAGCAGCTGCCCTCGCCTGCTGCAGCTTGCTGGCCAGCTTTTTGCGTATCTCATTGCGTTTTCGTGCCAGGAGCAGCGCCTCGCTTTGTGCATCGCTTTTGGGTGCGCGCTGTGGCGTGCAGACAAAAAGCAATTCTTTGGTGGATGCGGATGCTATGGGCGCAGCACCTACGCGTGCTTTATCTCTATAGTCCAGAAGATTTTGATTGCTAAAGAACTTTTGGTTTGCCAATTGACCATTAGCTGGTGGCAGATGGGCGGTGGGCGTGGTGGCATAGCCATTTAGTGGTTCATTGCTGCCGGGCATCTGTTTAACACGATAGCGTTTCTTGCTAACGTCCAGTTGGGTGGGCACTGGCTCCTGACGCTGCTTGCACAGAGTATGATTCTCTTTGCCATTGGCCAGAGGCGTTGGCTCCTTTGGTTCCTCTGCATTCTCTGTACGCTCCGTTTCATTTGCCTGTTGTTCAGTTTGTTGTTGCTGCTGTTGCTCCCTTAGTACCCAGGTCAGTGAGATGCGCGGTCGTCGTAGACTTAGGTTTTGACCCATCGCTAGACTGGCATTGAGTCCTACAACATGTTGCAGTTCGGGTGTGCTCTTGGCGCGTACTCCGCCGACTAGTGGCAGCAGCTCATCAATCTCCACATAGTCGGAGGAGCTATTGTATTGCTCTTCTGCAGCTGAAGCTGCTACTGCGGCTGCTACTGCTGGTGGGGGTGTCGCTGTAAAGTTGCCTACGGAGCTATCACTGCTAAGAGGCTGCTGATGTAGTATCAATGCACAGGCATGCAATAGATCCGGGCAATACGCATCTGCAAGAAGAATAAGAATTCTTTATAAGTTGCAATTTCGAATACTCCTCATAATAGCAGGAACAAATTGTCATAACGGACAAACGGACAAACGGACCGATAGATAGGCTTTAGCTTACCCCTTAAGCCGCGTCCACTACGGCGTCGTCGACGATGCTGCCGCTGCTGCTGCTCCGGCTCACTTTCGTTCTGGCTGCTACTGCTGCTGGTCGTGCTCTCAGTGTTGATGATGTTGGCAAAACGCTGCTCCTGTAATTCACGTAGACGTCGACGGCGTCGCGCCTGTTGTCGCGTAGCTGCTGCCGCTGCTTCTTCTGCTGCTGCTGCTGGTTCTGCGCCGGCAACTGCTGCTGCATTGTACTCCTGCCCTGGCTGCAGTGCCTCGATGGCAGCACTGGGCAGCTGTCTTGGTGTATAGCTGGGCGGTGGCGTCAGCGGCAATGGGTAATACAAGGGAGGCGGAGTGCGTGTGCACGGATTAGAGTTCTGCTCGTCGTTGGCTGGCTCTATGACGTAATCGTTTTCCTGTGCGCGCAAATCTAAAGTGCTGGCCTGTTCATAGCCGGCAACAGCTTCCACATCCGGCGAGGATGTTGGGTTGCCGCCATTGTGGCGTTGGTAGCTGGGTGGGGCAGTTGCTAAAAACAAAGAGCATGAAATGGTATGTAATGCATTATTGCCTTGGGATTATGAGGGTAGATATTAATTGCTTAGCTAAGCCTTTGACATTCCACACTTGCACAGTCTGATCTTGCCTAGACACGACCATCAGCGTGCTCATGACAATAAAAATTCCAATTATATGTGAAAAATCTCGTCGGTACAATGTTGTCGCTGTGTGTATTACCTTTGGGCCATAAAGACCACTGAAAATCGATAACGACACCTGAAACGGCGGCCAAAGACAACACCCTCACGAGCCTCACAAGGCCTAAGCACAGCCAGCTTTAGCTACAACCACAATAACAACAACAACAACAAAAGCCACAGCGAATACTTATTTAAAATATTTGCCAATATAAACGTCAACTTCATGGCTATGACTTTGGCTATGAGTCTGAATCTCCAACTTTCTGACTCTGACTTCAATTCGGAGTCTGACTTTGGCTGAGGCCCAAGAGCCGGCCCTCCAATAGCTGCCACCACCGCCGCTGCCGCATTGGCAATAGTTTGTGGCCACATTTATATGCGCTATCAAGGCCAAGATCAGAGCGCTCAAAATGGCAAAAGGCGAAGGCGCAGAGCTATGCCAACTACAACAACAACAATCACAAGGAGCATACAATGTCGACTCGGGTGCAGCAAAGTTTATATACTCTTACGTAGGTCGTTTCCAGTTCTAACTTTTGCGGGCCTTTTATTGTTAATACATTTGGTAGGATCTTAAGGCAAGTAGGAACCAGAAAAAACTTAACACAGTCAACTTTAATGAAATTGGGGCCAAAATGCGCAGTCACTCTGAGCAACGGAGTGTTTTGATTGCCTTACTGAGAGAACGCTCTAACCACACGCACTGGCCCCGGTCTTCAGACTTGGCTGACCCAGATCATCATTTCATTCATTTCAGCAACATTCATCTTGACAATTCTGCAGGAATTAAATCATGCTCTCAACTCGACCATGCGTTACAAATGGGTTGACCAATGAGTGCATACCCCACTCCACAGAGTATTAAAAAACAATTGCAGCAAGATGCAGCCAAAAGCCAAAGTCACAGCAAGTAGAAGATACGCAAGAAGCGTGGCCAATAAAATTCCAAACTGATATGCTCAATGGGAACAACGTGCCAGAAGTGAGTAGTAAAATGTTAAAACGTGACGGTATTTCAAAAATACAAAATATTGTTTGTCTCTCCGCCAGCCGCCAGTTCCTGCTTCTCTTCTTCCATTCCTCTTATTCGCTCTTTGCGGATTTTTAGGCAACCCAAATGGGAACATTTACACAACGTTCTTTAAAATGCAACTTACAAGTTGATGAAGCGCAGAATGGACAACAAGCAGAAGCGGGATCATCGAAATCTACAGCAGCTCCAAGACATTGACCAAAAGCTGCGGGCCAACAATGATGATTTTAATGACCTTTACAAGGCGGCGACTCAGTCAGTTCGTCAGTAAGTTGACCAGAGCCTAATCATAAAAGTTCAAGCAGAGATCGTGAGAGGATTACATGCAAGTAGGCACGCCCCAACAAACAGTGTGACCGTTTTCGAGGTATTTTAAATTTTTGGAAATATAATGTGACTATTATGTATACTAATTTATATATTGGTTCGTTCACTAAGTAATTTCGTTTGATGACAACAGCTGATCTTATTGAATTTTTTCGCAGCCAACTTCACACTTAACCGCTTTACCTTTAAATATTTGAACAGCTGATATAGTAAGGCTTTTTTGTAAAAAATTTTGTTACATTTTTTGGAATAGTTTTTGTTTGGCGCCGCATCAAAGATGGAAGATCGAAAACAACATTTTCGGAATATATTTTACTGTTTAACTATCAAAAGGGTAAAAATTCAGTTCATGCAAGGCGAAAATTATGTGATGTGTACGGAGAAGATGTGTTGACCGAACGCCAATGCCAAAATTGGTTTGCAAAATTTCGTTCCGGCAATTTCGATCTTGAGGATGCACCACGTCCTGGAAGGCCTCTTGAAGCCGATGTGGATAAAATAAGGTCGTTGGTCGATGCAAATCGTCGAATAACAACTCGAGAGATTGCTGAAAGATTAAATTGGTCTAACGCGACCGTTCAAAAGCACATGACACGTCTGGGATTAATTTCGAAGCTTGACATATGGGTTCCTCATGTTCTTACAGAACGAAATTTGCTTCGTCGCATTAACGACTGTGATTTGCTTATCAAACGTCAAAGAAGTGATCAATTTTTGAAGCGCATTGTTACTGGCGACGAAAAGTGGGTTGTTTACAACAATGTAAAGAGCAAGAGATCATGGTCTAAAAAGGATGAAACAGCTCAAACCACTTAGAAGACCGATAGTCACCAAAAAAAGGTTATGTTGTCTGTTTGGTGGGATTTTGCCCGACAGTACCACGATTAATTCTGAAGTGTATTGTGATCAGCTGGACAAATTGAGTGATGCACTCAAACCGAAAAGGCCAGAATTGATCAATAGAAAAGGTGTGGTGTTCCCCCAGGATAATGCGACACCTCATACAAGTTTAATGACTCGCCAAAAGCTTTTGGAGCTTGAATGGGACGTGCTAAGGTTGGGGTTAAAAAAGATTACTTGTGGGAGATCACTAACAAATACTATAAAATAAAAAGTAGAGGGCAAGCAAAGCGCGCAGTTGACGAAGACTCCTAATATACAATAGTATTATTCTGACAAAAGTTAGTATATTTTTTGTATTCATATTTTGGTCGCACTGCTCAACACGCCCACTTCGCTTTAAGCATATAAGCCGATCAAAAGGCATTTAGTTTGGCTGAAACACTGCATGGAAGCGCCTACAGATCGTGAGGCTGCGGGCATTAATGGCTTCTACGTGCGTGAGTTAAGCGTAAGTGGAGGAAGCAGCGGCTACTGCTCGAAATCGAAAGTGTTGTGCGTACCAGCTTTAATTAAATTTACTCCATTGTCTGGGGCTCTTGGCCAAATTAGCTAATGACAAGATTGCGCCTGGGCCACAATTCATGGCACAAATGGCAATTGCATTTCATCAAATGCTCAGTTTGGCAAAAACGCTGACAAATTTGTTTTGCAACTTGTTGCAATTTAGTCGCAACGTCTCAAATATGGCAGCGGCAAGCGGCTGGACATGTGTCTATCCATTAACTTGGCCACTTGGGCATTGGCAAGCAAGTGGTTGTTGTCGCCGCCGACTTCGAAGTTGGTTCGGCAGTTTGTCGTTGATAATAATTCAATCGAGAAATATCGAAGCGTGCAAAACAGCCGTTTGATTTTAGTTCTACATAAAAGGCGTTTGGTATTGATTGGAGCTACGAGTTATATCCATGTGTTGGGCTGGGATTAGTGGAAAGTAGCTGCATTGAATATACAACTTGAGGCACTTAGTGTTGTTAGTATAGTAAAAGTCACTTCATAAGGCGCGACCAGCTAAAGTCAAAGTTATTGCAAAAACAGCCAGTCCCGATGTATGGCTGCAACTGTTCCGCGGCCTTGTTCAATGTTTATATTGGTACTAACGTATATACATATATTTATTTATATGTATCGCTTATACATATATCTTAAATGGCAGCAGCAGATAAGACACACTAATAAGATAAAAACATTTTAATTGCCACTAAACATGGCAGCGCCACTGCCTCCAACTAACAAACGACAGTGGCAGCCACAACGTCAACAAACGCCACCAACTGACTGTCTGACTGATCGTCCAGTCGGACAGTCTGGCTAATTGGCGTTGGCCTCTAGGCCAGACAACTGTAAAATGGCTGACAACACTTGGCTTATAAATATATACAAAGATTATGTAGTACATAGTAAGAGTAGGCAGTAGCAAAGAACGGCTAAAAAGGAGCATCAATAAAATGGGTTAAGCAAATGACACGAGCAGACACAACACATAAACGATTTTTTTTAAACAAATTTAAGTTAAACTGATTTGAAGACTCGTGAAAAGCAAATCGACACACACCATCTATTCGTCGATTTCAAAGCTGCTTTTGACACGCCTGATAAAGAGAAGTTTTTCGTCTTCATGTCTGAGTTTGGTATCCCTGCAAAGCTTGTTCGGCTTTGCATGATGACGTTGAGTAACTCCTGCAGTTCCGTCTTGATAGGAAAAAACCTCTCCGAACCATTTGATACCAAACCAGGTTTCAGGCAGGGTGATACAGTATCATGCGACTTTTTCAATTTACTACTGGAAGCTATCCTGCGACGTGCCGATGTGAACAGGTCAGGCACTATCTTTTATAAGAGTGTCATGCTGCTGGCGTATGCCGACGACATTGACATTATTGGCACTAACATACGTGCAGTAAGCGGAGCCTTCTCTAAAATTGAAAAAGAGTCGAAAAACATGGGTCTGGCTGTAAATCTGGACAAGACGAAATACCTGCTATCTACAAGTAAGGAAACAACACCACGGGGAATAGATAGCTACAACTTCGAAGTTGTAAAGGATTTCGTGTACATGGGCACCAGTATTAGCGACACAAAAAATGACGTCAGCATCGAAATACGTCGACGGATTAATCTTGCTAACCGGTGTTACTTTGGGCTAAGTAAGGAACTCAAGAGTAAAGCCCTCTCTCGGCATACGAAAATAACCCTCTACAAATCCCTCATCATACCCGTGCTTCTCTACGGCGCTGAAGCATGGACATTGTCATCCGATAAGGCGATTTTAAGGGCTTTCGAGAGAAAAATCCTCCGACGTATCCTTGGACCGATAAATGTGGAAGGTATTTTTTCGTATTCGAATGAACCACGAGCTGTATGAGCTATACGGCGACACTGATTTAGTTCGGCGCATACAGCTACAACGTCTGCGCTGGCTAGGTCATGTTGCACGAATGGATGAAAATGCTCCAGCCAAGAAGGTATTCGAGCGGAAATCACTGGAAGGTCGACGACGACAGGGACGCCCGGCTCTGCGATGGGAAGATCAGGCAACGGAAGATATTCGTAGCCTTGGGATTGCCAATTGGCGCCAGCAAGCACAGGACAGAAACCGCTGGCGTAGGATAATTTCTGCGGCCAAGACCGAAAACCGGTTGTAATGGCCAAATTAGTAGTAGTAGTAGATTTGAATGCTTTGCAATTACAATTTCCTCTCTAGCACCTTGTAGAGTATATAATGGGTGCTTTTTTTAGACCCTTAGAAGTCAAAAAAAACCTCAGCTTGTCTGGTTTGTGAGATAGTCTCCCCGTGGGTGTTGGAGCTTTTTGGACATCAAATACTGATAGGACCGATCGGTCAAAAAATTTTTTTAAGCTATCATTCGTTTGTTTATAAAGATATCGTAACCAAATTGAGCAAGCGGAAGTTGTTTAGAGTTCCCCAATGCCATAATGAGGTCGAGGCACCTTGCCTAAATTAATGTTTTGTTTCAATGGATTCATTTGCAAGCTTTTTTCTCATTCTACGATAAGATGGACAAACGACATTCAAAATCTAAAAAATTCAAATTAACAAAGTTTATAAAGTAAATTTTAGTGGCTAGCTTTAAGTAAAACATGCACTTAGGTTTGAAAATAAAGTAAATTGTTAAGCTTTTATGTTTTAAGACCCATACGAAAATCCCACTATTTTTTTTTATATGAAGTTTTGTGGTTCCGTGCGAAATTTTTGCATACTGCGTATGCGCCTTTAAATAAAAAAAAAATTTCGGTAAAAAAACATCTGCCAAAAATTTGCTTAAGAAAATTTCTAAAAAACTATAAAGTTTCTTTTCTTCTTCGATATCTGGGATCAGACATTAAGAAAAAATGGATTGCGTTACAAGAGCCTTGTAAACAAAAGAGTTCGCCTTGGGGAAAAAGCTGCTTTTATAATTCAAGGGTTTGACAACTTTCTTTGGGCGCCAGATGAGCTTATTATGGTCTGTAGTTCCCAATTTACAAAATTTCGATAAAAATAACTTCATAGCTATAATTTCCTGAAGAATTGTTGCTTAAGCTCGTTAATGGACTATGGCCTTCCGGCAAACACTTTGCTTTTTAAAAAACCCCACAAAAAGCAGTACGGAGTGGCTAAATTTGGAAATCTGGAGTCCCAGTCAACTGAAACTGAAGTCAAAAACTGCATTGTTGGACTTGAAATATGGCACTATCAGCATTGACTCGGGTGTCGAATTGAATGAATGTGAAACTTTGCCTGCGGGACCGGAGTTTTAGAGTATTGTGGACATGCTTATCAACTCTTTTCGGTCTACAAGCCATACTCCGTGAATGCGGCATGTCCCCATGTTGGGTACTACCCTGAATGTTGATTTTTAAGCCAGAACAAGCGAGTTTGGTTATGGACACTTCTTAGTCTAATAAAAATAAAAAAGCAAACAAAAAATTTTAAAACCCCAGCATGAAGAATTTTTTAAATGACATTTCATCCGAAGTAACAAACAACCTTTTTTTTGTATTATTTATTTATTGCAAAAATAAGAGTTACCTTGGTAGTTTGCATTCGTCATGCGCAATAGAATTAAAAAAAAAAAAAAACAAAGAAGGAGCACCCTATATAGCCCATTGCACTCACTTCTTCACGCTGGCGCTAAAAGGATTTACTGCACAAAGGTGCTAAACAAATTAAAATTCCGAGCCAATACCATAAAAAATTTTACGATCAGCATAGACGCTCAGACCCAACAGCAACAACAACAACAAACACAGCAAATGTAATAACAATTCGCGCGCAGACAAGTCACATAAAATCTTCCATAAATTTGCTAAACTGTCAATACACTGCAAAAAAAAACACTTCAGACAAACAAGTTGACATTAAATCGACTTGAATCTATAAGACTTTTTATCACATTCAGTTTACTTTAATAATCACATGCCAGAAAGAAAGAAAAAATTTATGTCGTGCATACTATTTTGTGACTTTTCTGATAGGCTCTTTTTATTTTTATTTCTTTAAGTGTACTCCGTGTATTATGACTGTCATAATCCTGGTTGACATTTTGGACTGGCTAATGACGTTTAATGGCAGCACACCAACAAACTGCATCAGCGTCAAATATGCAAATTTATGCATACGAATAATAGTTTTGAAGTTCCCTTTCCGCAG
This sequence comes from Chymomyza costata, assembly GCA_018150985.1. NCBI lineage: Eukaryota > Metazoa > Arthropoda > Insecta > Diptera > Drosophilidae > Chymomyza > Chymomyza costata. The sequence continues at coordinate 20,534,405 of JAECWU010000001.1, forward strand.
AACATCAAAGAGAGTATATTAGCTTTCTCATCAATTTATTCAAAAGTAAATAAAAATAAGCTAACCTCAGAGAGATCTCAGAGATAATGAGAGAGATAAGATCAGGGATGTGCAAGAAGAGAGATAATTTCGTTTTGGCTTTTTACTTCGGCAAGTGCTCGGCTCGTGTCTGTGTGAATTCTCATTTTCATTCGGCCCCCACAGGCTATGGGTGCACATCACTGGATTAGATGCCTTATTTTGTCACGCAAGACATGTTTACTTTATTTTTTTGATATCGGGATCATATGTATTATATAGCTCACATAAGGCATGTTTAAGAGGACCACGAAAAAAATTAAAAGTTTTAGATGTATATTTCGTAACCAAATTTGGTATTCGAAAGTTTTTTTAGAGTTCCCAAGCATTGTACCAAATTGTTCAAAATCGGTATAGTTCCTGTAGGATCGATCGGTCAAATAAACGTGTTTGTTACGTATCGTAACCAAATTTAGTTTTTGGTCGTTTTTTAGGGTTTCCCAGCCATGCACCAATTTTGATCAAAATCGGTTGACTATATATATAATATAATTTTCAGCTGTTTTTTTTTTTGTTTGATTATGAAAATATCGTATGCAAATTATAAAAATTCAAATATCTTTAGGAGTTATTAGACAATACACCGAACCTGATGGCAATGTGGTGGTACGGGGTATGCCAAAGTCGTCCGCGCCCGACTTTAACGCACGCCATATTTTTTACACAATTTCATTTATTACGTTCAAAAATAGCAATTTGTTTGAAAATTTAAAGAAAAATATTTTTATTAACCTAATCTTTTCGAAATTTAGTTAGGGAATTTCCCTCTTAAGCTTATTTTCATAGCAGTTTAAGGATTTACTTCATGCATTTTTTTCTGGAACGTATCTACCGTGAAAATACAGAATAAGGTATATTTGCGTAAACTTAATATACCCCTCACCTGAAGGTTTAGGGTATAAAACAGTTTTTTCTTAAGAGTGGCATGGTATTAAAAGAATGTAGAATCACTTATAGATGACGCAACACACGCTGTAACCACATTATTTTTGGAAAGTACCAACATTTTTAGAAACACCCGTGAAATTTTTATGAACATCTGATATATATTTCTAAAGTTACATTGGTTTTAGTGACGCTACTTTTGCGACTTTAAAAAAATTGGTTCAAGCAATATTGTGTGTGGATTTATCATTGCTTTTTGATGAGAAAAACGTCGTCTAAGCCAAAGCTTGGCTGTCAATAAAGGTCACTCCACAGATGCTGATAATAAACCACGGTTACACCGGAAAACATCAAAGAAGTGTACAAAATCGTTTTAACGAATTATTTAAGTTGTAATATTTAGCTGACACACTAAAGATATCAAGGGAACTTTTAGACTTCATTTTGCATAAATATTTGCCCATGAAAAATCTGTTTTCAAAGTGGAGCAAAAACAGCATCATGCCGAAAATGCTCGCTGGATAGACATCTGGTTTGAATAACAAAAGTGATGCCACAAAAGACGCCTATTCTGAGGGCCTCGACAAATTGATCTATCGAAAACGTATTTGAATGTTAGAGATACAATTTTCTAGATTACATCGTTCTCGAAGGACTTTTCAGACAATGTGTTATATAGCTATTAAAATACTCCAATTTTATCCTTCAATCTTATTGATCAGTTTTCGTAACAAAGTTATTGGTTCATTGTTTGTTCTTCAGTTTTAAAGGTATAATGGAATGGAGTTTTAAAAGTACCTATATATGACAATTGGAACATGGGCTGCTTTTCCATGTTAATTGAACATAACTGAACACAGCTGAGTCCGCTTACATAAAAAGGGTTACCACACTGTATTGTAGTACCTTATAGCAAGTCCCTCACGGGCAACAACATTAGATACCCCTTTTCCGAAGAGTATCCAATGTACCAAAGTATTTCGAAAATCAATATAAGGAGCATAAACGAATTTGCTAAAAAATAGCGTCATATTGCTCCAAAAAGCAATCCTGTGCCAAAAAAAAAAATTACATCACAGAGATTAAATATTTAAGCATTCCTTGATCTTGAAGTCCATATAACCATTTGTGTTTCCAAAGTAAGTGTCCTTCAGTAGTTACATTGTTGCTGGCTAACCAATTAGCCTACAACAAGGGGGGTCCCTCCTGGCAATAGCCAGTTGACATTTTAATGAGTATTGCGTGTTGGGTGGTCAGCACACACACACATACATACAACACATAGATACACACAGGCACACTAATTTAAAAGACATTTTGCAGTTTTTCAACACATTTCTGACTAAGATTTGATTCCGCGATGCGTCTACCAAAAATGAATTTAAATTTTTTATTGACTTGGAGCAGCATGCAACATAATGGTTGGGGGCATTAAACGGTGTTGGGCTACGTGTGTTTTCAGCAGGCAGGGTAATAAAATTAAACGCTACCTTGTGATGGCGCCATTTCGAGTTTAGTGCCAGATATGTTGGCGGGGATGTCTCTCGATATTGGATGTTTGTTTTAAATGGTCTCAAATATTTATGGAACCCATTTGCTGGCAAATGCGCTTTTGCCTTTTTACACAAATATTATTGTTATTATTATTTAATGGCGTTAATAAATTTAAATGTTGTGTAGAGAATTCTCGAATGCTATACAGATTGTAGATACTTGGCAGTTCTTTTGTACCAACCAAATGTCACTGGAAAACACAATTAGAATTGTTGAGCTTTAAATTTCAGCAGCGCAATAAAATAGGAAAAACAAAGAAAAACCCTCAAGTATCTTGGTCAACCGCAAATGCAAATAGCCAAGACTCTTGACGATAAAGTCAGCGCTTGAAAAGTGAGTGAAAAGGGAGGTTTTCATTCACTACAAGTATTTATAACTCAATGACCAGTTGCTGGAAAGCATGTGCTGGGAGGGATGAGAGATCCTAACCAAAGACGACAAGCAGCTTGCCCCTGCCAAAGGCCAGACCAAAATCAAGTTAACAAAAGACAAATGCCGCTGCGCTGCCTGCCATTCTCAGCAAGTTGCCAGATAAGCGGCAAAGGACATTGTTACGGAACTACTCTATGTACATACGGCGCTGGCTACAAAGGACAAAGAAAAAAAAAAACGGCACTGCAGATAACAATAATGTGGGGCAGACTAAGGAGTAGCCGCAGCACAAGAAAAAACCAAGTAAAGCAGAACCAACTATACGAAATATTCAAATGAGATATTCGGGTGTGTGCCAAAAAACTCGAGACGGGTTTGCTTTAAATTTAAATTTCATTTGAAATCTTTTTTTGATTGATTTCCATTCTTGGTGGAATTCTTTTAGTTTGCAATTCAGCTAAAAAAGCTAGCTATCTACTACTTTTTGCTTTGAATTTTGTTTTAAATCTCTTAAAATCGGAATTGAAATGAAATTCACTTTTTGGCATCAACTTCATCTGTACTTCTTCGTGGCTTAAATCGTCGTCCAAACACAAAAACCCGTGGCATAAATTTGACTTTCTAAAAAAGCCATTGTTTTAGGTAAAATAAAAGTTCCCAGCGTTTTTCGCTTTAATTCGACGATGAAATTAACACAGGAATATCCGATTTAGCTCAAATATGCCAGTTTTGTTTTTTCCATTCCCCGATTGTAGAAGTCCTTGACCAACTAATTTACACAATCTTCTCTTGAGTCAATTTTTTTATCATCAGGAACATTTTGCGAATGCTTAAATAGGTGATAGTTGCTTGGTGCCAGGTCAGGACTATAGAACATTCCATCCAAACTCTTCGAGCCTTTAAAGCGTCATTGCGCGGCCTGGCGCTGTCTTGTTGGAACGCAAAACCCTGCCTTTTGGCCAATTCTGGACGCTTCTGATCGCATCTGGTCCACACGCTTCCGGTGCATATCGCAAAACTGGACCCAACGGGTTAGGAAGACACGGAATAGCTTAAAGCTAACTTTCGTTTCATTGGTTTTTTAAATTTTTTCAAGTTATTACGAATTAAAATAAATACATAAAATAATTAAAGCGCATTACCTTTGAGTTGAAATTTGTTGAAAAGAGATTTTCGGCCCAACACCGATTGTACGTGCACGTGTATAAATATGTGTGGGGGTGTGTGATGTACCCACACGCAAACGTGAGGGTACATCAAAGCAAAAACCAATAAGTCCTGCAGGCGGTATGTTAATTGAAAAACGCGACCATTCCGAATAAAACGCACACACAACCCTCGTTCAAAAATCTTCTCAAGCCCGGGCCCAACAAAAATTTAACCTAGTCCAAGATTCTTGACTACCCCAACAACGGAAACGCATTTGATTTGCTGTTTGCTGCAGAACTTGATGAACTGCCATAAAATGAATGAATGAGTGAATGAACATATGCACAAATGAATGTTTGATTGCATGAGTGTGCGTGGAATTCATGCGTGTGTTTGTCAGGCCGTACTCAGTCCACAAAACAACCAAGAAAATGCACTTTGACCCTCTTCGATTGAAAATAAGCAGGAGAGAGAGAGAGAGAGAGCGAGAGAGAGAGAGAGAGCGAGAGAGAGAGAGAGAGAGAAATGCGCTTCAAGTGTCGTTCAACCTCAAAAGAGAAATTTCTCAATTGCAATCTTAAAAATGCCATCTCAAAGCAAAAGCACGACAGGAACACACGCACTAACTGCTACCCAGACCAAATCCTGAAAATTACACTGCGCAAAAGAATCGAGATTTTGGTTGGGATGTCGCGTATACATTGTAGCCACAAAAGACCGCTCCGTAGTATATGTATACGAAAATTTTCACCATTTTTGTTGCATAGATTTTGTGTCAAAATTAGCACAAAAACGATTGGACTGATTTCAGTCGATAAATCGCGACTTAAATATACTTAAGCACTTGAAGTCGCGTCGAAACGTTTTTATTTTAAAGTTCGTATTAAATTTCGATTATATTTATACCGATTTCTCAAACAGTTTAAAAATAGTTTAAGTCTTTTTCTTTTTTCTTCCAAAAAGTTACTTGAAGTTAGGATCTTTGCCAAATGAACTAGATTAGTGTAACTCATAAAAAAATGTTCATTTTCTTATATCGCGAATGGTTAATTTGGTTTAAGTTTTTGTGTTGAATGTAACCCTATACATTTTTATTGAAATTGGATTATTTAATGCTAATATATAATCAAAAAATCGTTTGTTCAGCAATGTTAACATTTTTATATATGTATACCTACTTACATGCAAGATAAATAAAATTTTTTCATAGAATAAACAAGAAGTATGTACTATATTAAATATCATAAAAATGTTTTATAATTTTTGACCTTTTGACAAAAAAAAAAAAATTTCATATATTTAAAAAAAAAAAAAATTTAAATTTTCGTTTTATTTTTTTTTTTTAACATTGTTCCATCAAATTAATTTGATTCCTATTCACACCAAAGAGAGCACAAAAACAAGTGTTAAAAAAAAGGGTGATTAACATATTTAAGGAACCTACATAAAAATTAAATATTTTGTTTTAAACAACACATTCTCTTATAAAAAATATTAAATTTTCTTATATTTTATATATGTCCCTTAAATATGTCAATTTTTTTAACATTTGTTTATATGCGCTCTTTATTTGTTGTGAATATAAATCAAATCGATTTGGTGGAACAATGTGTAGAAAAATAAAACGAATTTTTTTTTTTTAAAGACTGCCGACTTAAATTCCAATCAAAAATTTTTCGACAATGGGACGCAGACAAAAAAACAAAACAGTGTTGTCTAAAAATTCTTAACGTTAGATGGCGCCACTACTTCACTAGGTGTGGTAACACTAACAACAGCTGTTTGGTTTTTGCCGCTTTGGCGCGAATTACCGATTGATTACGCACCATGGCCTCAAACTTTAAATTGAACACGAAATGTATACAGTTGTGTTGGAATATTAGTCCAATACAAAATAAATACATCTTTGAAACATCTTCCACTTTCTGCTCTGCCCTTTAAATAAGGTTTCACCCAGACACTTATTTTTTTTTTGCGGCCAACCTTTTTACAATTTGGTAGGCGGTTATACTTGCATTGTTTATACTAAGTAATGTCAACAATACTTGTTGATTCAAGTCCATGTTTATTTTATTTAATTCTTTGTCTTATTTTGCGCACTTAATTTTTGTAAACATAAAGCAGCTGATTATAATTTGAGTGTGCCCACATTAACCCAAAGTATCGGAAAACATATCGATTAATACCACAAAAAAAAACGATAGTTCGATAAAAAATAGCACTTTGACTTACTATGCACACACTGGTGGCTCCATCTGAAATAATATAAAATAGTTTCCATATGGGATTTTTCGAACTGCGTAGACCCCTTCAGATATATAAACAAAATTGCTAAAAAATATTCAGTAGTTTAGTCACAATTAAAAAAAAACGAAAACACATTTTTTTAAATAAAGCCGTAACGCGTTAGGTTTAAAAACTGAAATTTAACAAAAATTAGACCCAAATCAATTTGAACGGTTACAGTCGATAAGTCACGATTAAAAATTTTCTAAGTTTTAAGGATTTTGAAACAATTTTTGAAACGTTTTTTTTTAGAGTATTATTTTTTCTTGATCAGTTTGGAGGTAAATTGTGAAAAAGTGTTGCAGGTGAAAGAATGTATTTATTTAAGTCTAACAGCTTAGACATTATTTGTTTTTAGTAGTTCTTCTAGGCATAAAGGGCTTATATTTGGGAGGAAGGGAGCGTCAAAATAAAAACAAATGAATGCAAGTAAGTAACCAGACCAAATGACGCGCAGACAGAAGGAAAGTCCAAGCGCCCAAGACCCTAGCATTGCATACATTTTTGAAAATTCTTCTTGAAAACTTATCTCAGTTTTTCCTGATGCTTAATACTTAGCATTTTGCTTCACATTTTTTTTTTTTCAGTGTACCCAGGCGTGGAGTGTATCCTTGCGTGCTTTATTAAAATTTCATTGATCGGCGGAAGTTAACATAAAATGAAAATGTTGGAGTGTCCCTTTGGGAACATTATTATAAATGCGTTTTGTCTGAAAAATGTTTCCAAGTCGCGTATTTCTTATTCCAAATGCTTTGTTTTGTAGCATGATAAATTTTTATTGTAATTGGCTGTTGATTTATGAGTGAAAAGCCGAGCCTGCTTTAAGCGTATACCTGCTGCTCCTCTCGGAAGCTGCTCGCCTGATAAGGCTTGTGGTTTTTGTGGTCTTTGGTCTGCGACTTTTGGCTTTCAATTTGGCTTAATGGGCGTTGCGTTCATTCTAGTCATTACTAATTAGACACCCGAAGCTGCCCGCTGCCAGCAGCTGACCAACATCATTTCCATAGCTTGGCCAATGGGTTCAAATTTCAAATGTCTGCCATAAAACCTAATCGCGAATTTGCTCAAAACATCTGAAACTTCAAAATGTGCTCGGGCATTGATGCGCAACCTGGAGACCAGCCCAACAAAAGCTCGCCCGTTTCGGTACGGCCCACCCAAGCAGGAAGTGCAATGTGAAGGCTCGTTTCATGCCTAACTTGCCGGAATACAATGATGTTTAGTTGCGCCTACTCCAGCAGCAGCAGCAGCAACAGTAGATGACGTTACAATAAAACTTTATGAAGCACAGCCTGCTTGGCAGCTGAAAGACCTTGTGGTCCGCAGCCGTTATCGTGCTTAATGCGTGAAGTGGCAGATTTCTCGAACGCTTTGTGAAAGATTTCATGGTAATTTCAGCGGGTTATAACAATTTTCAAATTATGCAATCGAAATTTATTATGTTGAATATACATTGTAAACACTTGGGATCCACTCAAGCACCGCAGGGCGTTATTTAGCCACCACGGACACGACACAGCTGGCTATGATGGGCACAACTCGGTACAGCTCAGTGGCATGCAACGAACCCTGACTTAGTTGCAAAACATATAGCGTAACCCATTAGTTAGGAGCACTTTTCAAACTTCAATAATACAGCCATTAGATGCCACTAACCAACTGCAAGCATAACTATCAAGTGCTTTAGTTTGACATAAATCTCCAACACTTGGTGAAACTTTTTGGCCACAAATCTGCTGCGACTGCCTGATCCAGTGTCTGGTTAGTTGGTACTTGTGGCTCCTGTGGGAAATTCTCAGCTAGCAGCTAGCTATAATTAAGCTAACCTCACTCACAAACCAACCAACAGGTGCAAAAACTTTTGACCAGCGCACAAAAGTTCAGCCAGCTTCATGGTTGCCCACAACACCCATGCTCTAGACAACCCCATCCTAGGCACATTTTTATTTAATTTAGATTCGCGCAGTTAAGTTGGGCGTTGACTTTCATGTTGTAATTTCCAAAATTTACGAGTTTGCTTAGCAGGAAATTGCGGAACAGGATGCGGCGGCAATGGATGCCAGCCAAAGGACAACCAACGATTACAGCAAAAAGGTCTGTGGTACTTCTGCTAGGTGGCATCAGGAGTAGTAGTAGGAGTAGCTGTAGTTGTAGTAAAAGCTGCACAAGTTATGTCCATGAAGCAGTTTGAGGATTTACGTTTAAGCTTGGTTAGTTGTACCGGACGGGCTGCTTTGGGGTGTCTTTCCGGCTTACTCCTACGCAGATTTGCTCGTGTAAATGAGCAACTTTACGCCAATCTTTCTAAGGCAAACACTTTGAGTATGTTTGTGCGTACACTTAAAACAAAAATTGGTCAGGTTTTGAATTTTTACAGATCGCTTTAAATTTTAAATAAAACAAAGGGTCTAGCTGTATAAGGAAAGAACGTTCCACTGATTTTTAAAAACTAATGATAAACATCGATTTATAGGTAAACAAATATTTCGAAAATTTAAGTTTTTAAAGTTAAAGCGTTATCTTTTTTTTAAACAATTTTTTTTTACTTCTTTTTATTATGACTAAACTACTCAATATTTTTGAAGAAATGTTTTCCTATTTTCCTAATAAGGCGTTTTAAATTTTTTTTAACCAACATATTATCTTAAAAAAAAATATATATATGTTCCTTTAACACGCCAAACACAATTTTTTTTAAAAAGACTTTCCATCCCTAAAATGAATTTTAGAATCAAATCTATTTGGAGCAAGAACCAAAAAAAAAAATAAATTTTTTTTGATTTTGGCGTACGTTAAAGTCGGGCGCGGACGACTTTGGGATACCCTGTACCACTGCTTGCAATAAAATCCGGCATATTGCTTAAGAACACTAAAAGACATTTGATTGCCAAACTAGGTTACGATACCTACATAAACAACCAAAAATAGACGAATTTTGAACCAGAAATGTTTTTTTGACCGATCGTTCCTATGGGAGCTATATGATATAGTCAACGGATTTTGACCAAATTTGGTGCAGTGCTTGGGTACTCTAAAAAACTTCTTAGTGCCAAATTTGCTAACAATATCTTTACAAACAAACGAAACGCAACGAATTTTGTACAAAAAACAATTTTTTGACCGATCTCTTATGGTCTTATGGGAGCTATATGATATAGTCAACCGATTTTGATCAAATTTAGTACACTGATTGGGAGCTATAAAAAACTTCCGACTGCCAAATTTGGTTCCGATATCTTCAAAACCAAACGAAACGCAACGAATTGTGTACAAAAAACGATTTTTGACCGATTGGTCCTATGGGAGCTTTATATGATATAGTCAACCGATTTTGATCAAATTTGCTACAGTGCTTGGGAACTCCAAAAAACTGCTTAACTTTATCCATCTAAAACTTTTGCTTTTTTTCGAGGTCCTCTGAAACACCCCTATGGGAGCTATATAATGTAATCCCGATATCAAAAAAATAAAATAAACTTGTCTCCTATGGATTAATAAGGGATCTAATCTGAAAGTTTGGTTGCTCTAGCTCTTACCATCTCTGAGATCTGGGCGTTCATACGGACGGACAGACAGACGGACAGATGGACATGGGTGTATCGACTTCACCAGTCACTCTGATCATACTTTAGGTAACTTTGGGGGGTCTCCGACGTCACTTTCTGTATGTTACATACATTTTCAGTTTGTACAAACATAATATACCCTTTGTACCATACGGTATAAAAATATCAAAATAGATTTCTATAACAGCGGCGATTTTTTTTTTTTAGATGCCAAATAAATTTTAAAACTCACATCTTGTGTTTTTAGCAGGGATTGCAAATAAAAGTTATGGGGTTGAAAAAAATTGGAACGAAAAAGTGCTTTAGATGAATTTGCAAGCCATTATATATCATGTTTTGGAAAGAACTATCCGAAATAAGAATACATTTTTATATTTAATTTTTATCAACGGGTCTAAATATAAACACGAAAAAAAAAATTTTATGCAAGTATATAGTACATTAATAAAATTTTGTGGTTCTGGGGCATCTGAAATTTTGCTTTTCCGTCAATTTCAGTGCAATATTTTGGGAAATATATTTTGTTTCCTACTAGTGCGTAATTTCTTGTTTTCCATTTACACGATTTTAAAAGCAACAAATCAAATTTTTTTTAAGTGTATTCGTTTTTTTTTCTTTTTTGGCAATTTCGCATGCAGTTTATGAGTAGGTTAGGGTGGTCGTAAGACTCACAGTAAACCGTGCAGCTGTTAGCTGCCTCATTTCGAGTGCAGCACCCTTGTCTCGGTTTACTTAACCCACTCACACCCTTAAAAGTGAAGTACGCATATAAAAGTTGATCAAAATTATTACAGCCTGTCCCAGAGCCGCAGACAAACACACACACACAAGCATTTCCACATTGAGGCAGTTTCAGTTTCAGCAGCAGCTTCAACTCCAGCTCTTGGGCCTGTCCATGCGGCATGTTTTGGGACAATTAAAGTGGCTCATTGCCATAAAGTTATGGTATTCATGGGGCACGTTCTACTTCTAACGCGTTGAGTTTATTTATTGCCGAGCATTGCAGTTATCTAAGGGGCGTATGAATGGCGGGCGCAGGGTCTCTAACTTTTGGCACATTCCATTAGTAGAAATATTGTGTGCTTAATATGAAGAGCAGAATATTTTATCTAGCTGGGAACGTTTATATTTGCTCCAAATCTTCGCGAAGTAGCAACAATGGGCAAAAAGTAGCGCTTATTAATTTCATTCTTAGCTGGTATTAAAAGATTTTTTTAAGCGTTGATATTGAATTAGCAGAGTTGTGTTTTGGATTGTTAAAAAGAGTTATTTTAAAGAAACTAAAAGAAACTGCATTAAAATTAAGTTGCTAAAATATATCAAGAATTTGACAATAGCAGTTCAAGCAATAAAGCAAATAAAATTGCGATTATCCTCTTTATAATAAAGTAACGTAAAGTTAAGAAAACCATTTGTTCTGCTTACAGTTCTTCACAAGTGCCTATATGAACCGCCTTGGAGTCGTCTTCCATAGTAGACACTTGCGTTTCTGATCAACTGATAGAATATATTCATAATAATAATATAATTGGCCTCCTTTTCGCAGATGACATAATTCTGGGTAGCACCAATATCGTAGCCCTGCAAAATGCTGTATCAACTTGGGATAAGATATTGACGGATCATGGACTGAAAATAAGCGTAAAAAAGACAGAATTGCTCCCCTGTCAATGTTCAGATCCAGAAAGACCAAATCCGGATATCTATATAGGCGGGGAAAAATTGATTATAGGCAGCAAATTTAAGTACCTAGGCTCAGTTGTAAATAGCGATGCTACATGCGATGATAACATCAAACATCGAAACAGTGTTGGGTGGATGAAGTGGCGAGAAAACTCTAGCGTTTTCCACGACAAGAAAATGCCACGGAAATTGAAAGGCAAGCTGTACGCGACAGTCGTTAGACCCGCACTCTTGTATGCGTCCGAATGTTGGACAATGTACAAAACGTACGAGAGTAAATTATCTGCGACTGAGATGAAAATGCTAAGGATGACGGCGGGTGTGACCAAGCTTGATCACATTAAGAGCAAAGACATCCGAGGCAGCCTGTTTGTTAAAAAGCCCATCACTGAGACGCTCAAAGTAGGTCAGATGCGTTGGTATTGCCATGTTCAAAGGCGACCGCCGGAGAACCCCGCTAAGAAGGCAGTACTTACCGTAGTTCCAGGTAACGGCCGTAGGGCAGGCAGACCGAAAAATATGTGGATTGGTCAAATGCAAAAACATCAGAACGAATGGGTCTCAGCGATGACATGATGCAGGATTGGAATGCCTGCAGACGAATGCTGAGATCGCATACCCACACCTCAGGAGGAGCATAAGCGAGTCCGAAAAGGGGTAAACAAGGGTTTGGGAGAAGAAGAATAATAATATAATTGGGGACAGCTGCACTGCAACCCGAAGGATCTATTGTGCTCCCATTTTTCCCTGATAATGATGATTTATATATTTTCTTCTCAAGTGGTGAGGCAGCTCAGTAGCATCAATGAATCTAAGTGCAATGCCAGCGGTAGCAAAGCTACTGGCAGGGCCATCCATGCCGTTAAGGTCGAAGAGGAGTCTCGAAGCTTAAATCAATCCACAACAAATCAACTCTTGCTGCCTTTTTGGGAGCCGAATTGCCCTCGGGTAGGCTCCTGTTCTCCAGGTTAGCAGCGGCCTGCATCCTAGATCCTTGGGCCCATCACTCATTGATCTCTCTAAAGATGTCAGATTAACATGGAATCAAACCACAACAGAAATTTTTCTCCAAGGGGTACCCAGCAACAGCCGCCTAATACCCCAGCTTCGGCAGCCAGCACAGTGGATTTGGAGGTGCTAATTTCATGTTATAATTACAACCCGACTAATGTTACCATCTAGCCTTAGAGCTGCTCAACCAGCCCAATATCAGAGGCAAACTAAATTATTTGCGATGGGTCGGGTGATATCATGCATTGATAACCTATGCCCGCCGAGAAAGAATGTCCTTCTTTTGGCAAGGGCGTCACTTTCTGCAAATATATGTAGGGAGGTTTCGTCCTCAATTTCACAAAACCTGCAAGTGTTCGAGTTCACGATACCAATCGTACTCAGGTGTTTCCTGAACCTATTTAAGTTATATGAGCCACGGAGTTGCTTGGCTAGCCGTAAGCCGTGACCTTTGCTCTTCTCTTAGCAGCTGTCTGTTGGTGTGTCTGCCAATGCCATAATAAAGTTCAGGCCACCACTCCTCGCCAGTCTCCTCAGCTGCTTCGTTCTCGGGAATATTCTTGTGTCCCGGGATCCATCTAAGGGGAGACTCTGCTCCATTGTCCTACTTGGTTGAGTTTGGCACTGGTTTCCCGCACCAACTGTGAGTTGATCTTCAAGCCAGTCATCGCATTGATCGCAGATCAGATTATATTACGCATGCTTTCTTTCTCTTAAACTAGGTGAGCTGGTGTCCAATATATTAATGCTAATGAAACTGATCGCATAAAATGTAATACGCAAAATTATATAGATAATTATTTACCATTAAGTAGCTTTTATTGTAACAAGAGAAGATACAATAATTTATTTTGCAACTATCTTGCAAATGTTGCACATATGCATGCGTCAGCTTATTATACGTATAATGAAAATAAAAATATTTTTCCACTCACAAAATGGTTAACAAAGTGGAAATCTATGTCTTTTCCGCATTTCCATGGAATTGCATAAAATGTTGAACAAAAAGTGAAGCTGTTGATGTTTCTGCACTTGGGGCAAGTTAAAATTCCGTTGCAATTTCCACAGCTAACACGAGTTGCCACCAATTGCATTGGAAAAAAAGCAAACTTGTATTAAAGCACCGTTTGCTGTATACTCTCAATATCGATAACCAGAGCTGCAGGAATTGATTTGTTAACTTTGATGAGCGAGCCCAAACCAGCCTTGTTTCAGATGAGGAGCCGTAGTGGAGCTGTTCCCTTTTCATTTTGTAGGGAAATTCAAAATAAAGAGGACTGACGTAATTTAGATATTAATGATTCGCATAAACCTTTTGGATATTCGGAAAATCATCTTTGCTTTGTTTTTCATCCATAAATAATTTGTAATCTTTTAGGATCTTACAAACTTAAGCTCAAATCTACAATATACCCTTGATTACTTTTGTAGAGTAAAAAAAAACGGAAGCCACAGCGTCGCGTCGAGTCGAGACGAGACGAGATGACGCCAACGCCAGCTCATATTACAGCGGATAAGACGAAGATCACCAGAGAGTAGAAGCTGTGTCCATAATTGTTGCACACAATACATTTGGACCGCACGAATGAACACAATGTAAATATTAATTAGGCACACGAAAGACGACCGACCGACCAGAGCTCCGGAGTCCCATTGGGGTATGCAAATCCTAGCATGTGCTATCAGTTGTGAGCTGTGAGTAACTTGAGCTAATGATGATGATGTTGTGGAATGAGACAATCAAACATACCGCATGTGGCTACCAATGGTGCACTGAACCTGTGCACTCACTTGTTGGTCGACTGCCAGTGGTATATATAAAAACTTGGCCGCTGTTGTGCCTCCCAAGCAGTATTAAACGGGAGCGCATTCAAAAAGGTTCGTCTGTCAAGTTAAACGTGTGCGTGCGTGTTGGTGCAGTGTGCAGCAAAGGATTAGCATTATGGGCAAGCAATTGGCTTGGACACATGTGAGTGTTCACCTTAGATTTTTTTGTTTTTGCCAAGTGTTGTCTAGTGCTGACCAAAAGTGTTGTTTCCTACTGCAGTTTACTTGCAATCTGTGCGGATTGCTCTTACTCTTACTTAGCGCCACTATGTTGCATGCACGCCGACTGCATAGCAGACGTCTGATCATCCACGTGCCTGTACGGGTGAAGACACATCATCATCATCATACGCATACGGTTTACAAAGTTTTGCATGGAGCTGGCGGCGGTGGTGGTGGTGGTAATGGTGGCATTAAGCAGACTGTCTACAAAGTGTTGGGCTACTCACAACATGCTGGAAACAACATGGCAAGCAGTGCTGGCCATGAGCATGGCCATATGCATGGTCACGGCGAAGTCAGCTACGAGGACATGCATGGCTGTGAGAGCGGCAAACTGATGCCAGGACATCGCGATATGATATTTAATCACTATTCCCGCCAAGACGAAACAGACTTTCCCATGGAGGAGGATGAGTTTATTGATGTTAGTGATATTAGTGATGCCTGGGCGTAGCTGTTACTAACTACTCCTACTACTTGCTTACTTGCCAAGTTCTTGTGAATAAAGTCAATGTCAATGCCTCAAGATTCTCCTTATTGCAGCTCGCCGCTTAATTATAAAATTCCAGGCGCAACGTTGCTGCTGTTGCTGCCACTGAAAGTTGCATGCCACAGCATTTGCATGGAAAGCCAAGTCTATGTCTATGTCTTTCTTTTCAGCGCTCAACAAAGTAATTACAAAATTGTTTAAGCCTTGTTGTCAGCATTGTATGAAAATTCCTGGCCGGAAAAGCTTTCATTCTATGAACTTGTCTTCTGAATCTCTGCTCCATAGTGGCTCTATCTTTGTCTCGCGCCAAGTTCCGCCGAGTATCGTCACTCTGCCAAATTCGTATATGCAATGTGTAATTAAAAGCGCAATGAGCTGGTTGGTGCGGGCGAAGTTGTGTGCCGGGGTCATCTGGAGAAGGGTCAGTTGCGGTCATTGGTAGACAAGCTATATGCATTGCCTTTCGGTACGGCACTGCTTGAAAGTGCAGCTTCACTAAATAGAGAAGAAATGCGTTTTTTTTTTTCTTAAAGCTTTTTTATTAGTTTTTGGCACATTTTTAGTTTGGGCTACTCTCTTAAAAAAAAAAAAAAAGTAAAAGCTTAAAGCACTTTTTCAAAATAAAATAAAAGTCTTACTGGAAATAAAATGGATGAGGAATGCAAAATAAAAGTAAAAAATTTATTTTGTTGGTATCCATAACAATGAAGAAAGGGTATTTGCAAGCAAAAACTAAGGGGCTCAGCTCCCTGCAGGCTTCGCACCAACTTTCTGACAAAACAAAATTGAGGTATTCGCGATTGCTGCTGAGCTAAAGCGTGAACACCCTTTTTGTTAGTTTATGAGTTGTTATGGGCATTCGATCGAGTCTGGCACGAGGGACTTTTACAAAAACTTAAAGAGGCAGATCAATCTTTTAGAGTTTCGGTTAAGGGCCAGTTGTCAAACAAGAGACCAAGGAAGTGTTCTTGCTATTAAAGCTCTACGCCAAATAGTAGATGCTCCTTGAAATGTTAAGAACGGATATCTACATAAAGACCTTTCATAGGGGACAACATAAACAATCTAAGTGGCAGATATGAGAGTAGATTAGAAACTCATCCAAATTCCTTAGCTTGTACTCTTGCGGGTCATAGGCCAAGACGAAGACTAAAGATGGCGTACATTGAAGTCAGGCGCGACTTTGGTATACCCTGTATTATATCCGATGCTTAAGTACTGCAAAAGACATTTGATTGCCAAATTTGTTTACGACTTCTTCATAAACAAACAAAACACAGACGAATTTTTTTTAGCCGATCGCTCCTATGGGACCTATATATAGTAAACCGATTTTGATCAGGGTTGCACCCTTCGGATTTGAGACACCAGAAAGTTCAGTAACATCCGAATTTAGAGAAATCAATGAAATGATACTAACAATTTTTGTAAATCATAAATAATTTCGTTTTTTTTTTTTTGTAAATTTTTTAAAATAATCTTTTTTCGTATTAGTATCCAAAAATAGCCATACATCACGCTAGTAAAAGTTTGTGCTACTTCATGGCCAATTTTGTATTAATTTCTTAATTTAGTAAATAAAATGCATAAGCCTTAATTCATAGTTAAAAACTAAAAAAGGCTCTGAGAGTTGAAACTGAGCCCTATAGATTTTATTGTTACAAAAGTAAGTACTTAAATGAGCGTGAATACCCTTAATGAATTATATTTTCAACAAACAAATAAAATTTGTCAAAATAGAATTGTTGTTATATGGTCACACTAAATCTTCTTGTATTTTGCGTTTCTCAGCTAACACACTAAAGTAGTATTCCCTATGGTCCACTTTAGTTCAATCAACCAAGAGTCCAAATATTTGCCAGTGATTTGTTTGCAAATGGGCCAACTCCCTACAGATTCCTTTCTCAAACTCAATCAAACTAAATTGGAGTGACATAAACTAGATTGATCACTTGGCAGCAAGCGAAGCAGGTGCCAAAGGTAAACCCGGATTGCAATAGCTCATTTGAATGTAATTGAAGGCGACAGCGTGTCACTGGGAAGATGATAAATGTGACGCGCTACGTGGATGCTCATGCCAAACTCTCGTGTGTTGCCAGACACATGCTACGCCGCAACAACGGGTGGTGGCCTGGACGACCAGGGTGGCGCCAAACGGAGACGCCACAGCAGCGGTCAGTTAATGTCTCTGCGTGGCTATTTAAAAGGCATTTAAGTGGTAATGACATTTAAATGCTACGATATTAATCTCAGGCAACAATGTTGCGCCACAAAATGTGCGCCGGCACATAAGCCTGGCTAATCTTTGCTATACATAAAAGGCGGAATATACAAAATTCAAGTCTGGGCGACCAACTGGTTTTGTCTATCAAGGCTGGCTAGGAATTTGCTATGTTATTGAAATTTTTAAGCCTTTACCCACATATTTGCATCATTTGAATGCTGCCCTCAGGCACAAAGCGCATAAAACGATTTTGGCTAAATAAAATAAATTTGAGTTTGGGTACTTGGGTAGCATCCACCCAACTACCCAATGCTTGTAGTCTTCAAAGAGTTAAATGAAAGTTTGTTAGCTGCCCTGGGTTCCAAATAAATGTATTGATTTTAAGCAAATAGCTTTTATGCTGCTGCCGGCAATAGCTGTCTAGCAATCAGCCAAGGGGCAACAATCTGGGAGAGACTGGCACAATTTCAATAGACATACCTAGTACTACTCGTAGCATATAGAGATGAGCATGTAATTGAAAACAGCAGCTACTAGTTGCAGGTTGCATAGTGCCAGTTGCCAAGCAGCAGTTCCCAATGTGCGTACCATGTTTACCCATTGTCTGGCCTTTGATTTTTCATTTTCAATGGTCTACAGTTGACAACCCACTACCAAGCTCCCAGTCAGACCACAAATTGCCAAGCAAAGTTTACAGAGTTGGCTAATTAGTTTCATTAGGGAAATTCTGTTGTTGTTGTTGCTATTATTATATTACTCACCTTCTTTACGTTTACGAGCCCGTAGTATGCCAAAAAAACGACGCTCCCGATTACGTTCCCTTTCGTAGGACACTGACGTTGCTGTAGACAGAACAAAAAGAGAAAATTTTGAAAAGAAAAGTTTAGCTACCTTACGAAAGTTTCAAATGAAGTGCTCTTTAAGGTGTCAGCACGTAACATGTGACGTATACGTAACAAGACTGCATAGGTGACAACCAAATAAACTGAGAGTAAAAGTTTCTCTCTAATTTTAACGCCATTAATTTGCGAGTAAAACTTTGAGAGCGAGTGCCAGAGCGAAAGGCAAAGCGCAAAAAAAAAGGTGGCCTGGGCAGAGAGAATTTTAAATTAAATGGACACAAGTTTTATTGAATTGACTTGGACCATGGTGTGTGTGTGGGGGGAGCTCCCAGCTGTCGAGGCGAGTGAGTTTTGGGCTAGCTAAGAGAAAATAACATCATTAAAGTGGCCAAGTGTTGGGTTACAAGCGTTGCGGCAGGAAACGGTGTATGGGACGAAGTACAACTGGCAAAGCGGAAACGGAAACGAATTACTTTGCTTTGTATGTTGTCCTTGTAGTTGTTGCTGTTGTTTTTGGTGTTCCTGGTGTAGCTGTCCTGTTATGCAGCACGTTTACACGCAAGTTTAGAGGCAACAAGCAAAAGGGAGTTTACCACCAATAAAATAGAAAAAAAATATATATATATATTTCGTATAAGCAAGTTTTTGATACCGATAACCGATATTGAGATACCCTAAGCCCTTATCTCAAAATCGACCCTCTCTCTATTCGCCCTTGTAATTCAAAATTTTTAAGGCTATTAAAAGTATATCTTTCTTTTTTCGGCAAAAAAAGTTTCACTTTTTAAACGCTTCTTCTTTTTAAGATTTCTTACAAATAATAGATTTTCTTAAGACTATAGGTAGCTTTTAAGCGTCCAAGTACTGATGTTATATATCTATGGTATAGGATCTGCTATAGGTATAGATTTTTATTTTATTCTTATTCTTTTATTCCTATAATTCTGAAAAACACACCTTCTTCATTTCACTGTTGCATGCATTTGCCCAAAATGAATATACCCTTAACTCTCTCAGTATTGGGTATCTAAAAAGGCTGCTTGTAAAGAGCTGCGCAAAAGTTGTGGCAAAGTTTTTGATTTCATGATATATTTATGGCTTTCTGTCGCTCAGGCAGCTCCCAGACACTTCAGTAGCCTGACAGCAGCAGTCCTGCTGGGGCGAGCAGCTCTATTCCTTTGAGTAATAAACTTTAGGTAAGCAAGTTTCCAAAATGTTGCATCCCTGACAAGTTAATATTTATTTGACTAGCATTTAAAGAGCAGCGTATAATCTTTAAACTAGGCATAACGTATACGCAGCGTATGGCATAGAATTTCAATGTAAACTAGTAAATATGGGCTCTGTTCTATAGGGGATTGTGTGAATTTCTCTGCATGCCAAACAGCTGACAACTACGCCACATTATCAGTGTGTTCGGTGATAAGCCAACCGGATGTAAGCCAAACAAAGACCTCCATACACACACACACACACACAAACACATACTTAAAATTTAACAATGGCGGCTACCTGGCTCTGGTAAACTCGCTTGGGCATAAAATCAATTAAATATTAAGTAAACTTTGCTATCGGCGGCAAATAGCAATTTTCTTATTAATGTGAAGCCCAAATACATTCATACTCTGTCGATGGGAATTGGAGTAAACGTCTCATGAAGCACTTTTCGAACCAACGTAATCCTTGCAATTATGAGCACTTGGCAACGTTATTGGCAACTGTCGGAGTTGGACCAGTTAAAACATGTACAGTGAATATTGCTCGCATATGAAACAGCAGATGCTATAGGTCACTGGGTATTTTTTTTTTTTTAAATATTTTAAGACCTTAATTAAGGTAAATGCATTCAATCAGATAAGCTCTTTTTTCTATTTGAATTCCCAAACAATTTAAAACAAATGGGTCTGCTTATCCAGATTATATGATAAAACACCTTGTGCCCTTCTTTCGGCCGTGCTCCGGAAAACGAATCCAAACAATTTATTCGGATTCATTTTAAAACCAAATCTTTGGTGCTGACAATTTCACAAAAATGAATTTTTTGTTTGGTTTGAAACCGAATGTTTTGTTGCAAGATGGAATGGAATAGTGTTTTAAATATTCTTTGATATTCTTAGATTCTATTTAAGCCAATTTAAATAGTTATTGATATATTTTTTGTATTATTATTTTATTTTCAAAAATTCGTACTTGGGAGCACGCAAAAACGAATCCAAATAAAATTTTCAGTTTTTTTTTTTTCGTTTTCCGAAGCACGGTCGTTTATCTTCAAGCCATTTATCTAATGATCAACGTTCTATGATGAAAGCACAAAAGTATTGCGGGTAATTGGGGGTTGGAATTTAAGTCTACATATTGTTTTGGTGACGGTAGCTTCTTTTCATACAGTTTTACAAATACTTAGGTTTTATTCGGGCTTCTAATTTTTTTTTTTTTACTTTTTTATTTTTTTTTTTTTTATTTTGCAAAATTATCAAAAACAACTAGATTTTTATTAATTGCAGGTTTCTTATTTTATGATCGCCAATCCAGCTTGTTTAGCTAGAGGTATCACGGAGTCCTGTCAATCAGGAGGCCATAATTTGGTCCGCTTTTCTGTCGGTCTTCTTTTCGTTTTCTTTCAGTTCGGCGCTTGTTGGAGCAGATTTTAAAAACTTATTTTTATCAGCCTTTTTATGGGATTTTCATTTGGGAGCCCTATTGCCAGCCTGTTACGTTGTCTTTTCAGCCTTTCGTTGTTGCGGCTTGTGTGCTTATTTATTTGGAGGTCGACGGTCTCCAGTCTGAGGTCGTGGTGCAAGGTCGAATTCCTTACATACCATTCACACCCAGTAATAAGGCGTAAGGCCCTGTTCTGGAGTGTCTGAATACGTGAGCGACTCGAGCGAGCCGCCATACCCCAGATCTGGATAGCGTATCTTCAGGTTGGAACCACTACCATTTTATATAAGGCTCTTTTGCATCGGAGTGGAAGACGGCTGCGATGGTTCATGAGCCAGTTCATATTTTTTTATAAAAATTTTGCAGTCTTCTTTCTTTCTAAAAGTTACACAGCAAAAGTTTTTTTTTACGTTTGGTATAAACGATCAATTTCTGTAGATTAATTCATATTGTAACATCGAATTAGAAGAATACTTTTGAATTCATTTATTACTTGTTTTTTTTTTTCAGTATCAGCATTGTTGATAGGATAAGGCTGTCTGTCGGTAGAGCAATTGCGATCGTGTTTCTTATTGGCAGTCTTTACTGTGCCTTAATATCTGCAATACAAGCAATGAGCTAATAAGTGCATGCGATACGTCAGGACCTACAGAAGGCTCTTGTTTTCGTTTCGAATTCATATTTGATGAAGATGCGCATAATAAGTATATGTAATTACTCAAGTATTAAATAACTTGAGCTCATTACGAAATATATATATTACGATATTTCAATTCGGTCATTCAACTGTAAAAAAATTCGTTTCTATTTGCAGTATTCAAATTAAGGATTTATTGTAATATTTTGCGATTTAGAAAAATTATGGTTAATAACTTTGATCATTATTGGATTAAACTCCTGTTGTGAAAACGCTGAAGACGTTCTTGAAGAAACGATAGATGGGCTTAGGAATCTCTACGGCAAAGAGCATTGGATTGTCATTATTGGTCACTGAGGGTGCAGCACGCAACTCATCCTGATAATTTTGACTGAAAAAGATGCTTGGCTTGAAAAATTCTTGGTTTTCAGTGTTGCTGCTGCCGCCATTGCCTTTAGTATTGTAGAAGGGATTAAAATTTTGGTAGCTAAATTTATTGGAGCTGCTGCCGGTACTGCCAGCTGCGCCTTTTGTGTTGCCGGAAAATGGAGAGCTAGACTTAAGCTTTTGCCAGTCTTCAGCCGTAAGGTTGACTGCTGCTCCCTTGGTGGTATTCTTCTGTTGCTTTTGAGAGTTAAGAAAGTCGGGATTCGGTAAAAGTATAGGCAGGTGCACTACGAAGAATGGCTGCACTATTTTCTGTTCGCTATCAATCCCATTGTCACCCTTTGGCTTTAGCTCTTCAATTTGGAGTATGAGCAAGGGATTTGGTAGCAAGTAGACGCTATTGTTTTTCTTCTGCTCCTCATTACTACTGCCATTATTTGTTTTATTTAAATGGTAAATGAATGGATTTGGTAGCAGTGGTAGGAATTGTAAGGGCTGGAGTGCCGGTGGCTTGGACTGGTGTTTATGGATGCTGCTCTCTGTATTTGAAGTGCTGCCTTTGATTTCGGACGTTGCATCGTTATCAAGCGGGTGTTTAATAATCTTGTTGTTCTTTGAGGTGTTACGGTGGGTGGGTTCGTAGATGATAACAACTTCATCATACAGCTCATTTTTGTCCCGTCCGGAGTTATCTACTGTAAGATATGGCGATGCATTGCTCGCGGATTGTCCTGGTTGCTGGGATTCTTTAGCCTGCTCTTGCGCCGTCTGGGGCTGCAAAGCTTCTTGCTTGCTTACCGTCTGCTGGGATTTCGCCTCAGGATCTGCCGAATCTTGTATAGGTTGGGATTGCGCGCCTGCTTGGTTGTTGGCCGTCTGCTGAGGTTCTTCCCGCGTGTTATGTTGCTCTGGCGCGTTCTGTGACTGCAAACCTGCCAGAACGTTCTGCTCTTGTGCTTTCTGCTCTTGTACGTTCTGAGACGTCTCGCCTTCCTGGTTGTTCTCCGTCTGCTGGAAGTGCGGCTCAGAATTAGGCGGATCTTGTTTAGACTGAGCTTGCGAGCCTGCTTGGTTGTTTGCCCTCTGCTGAGGAACTTCCTGAGTGTTATGTTGCTCTTGTGCGGGTTGGGACTGCGAACCTGTCTGAATGTTCAACGTGTGCTGCAATTGTTCCTGGGGGTTAGCCAGCTCTTGTGCGGTCTGGGATTGCACAGCTACCTGATTGTCCACCGTCTGCTGGAATTTCGTCTCAGGATTAGGCGTATCTTGTACAGACTGAGCTTGCAAGCCTGCTGGGTTATTTGTACGTTGCTCCTGTACGTGGTTGGACTGGGACTGCGAGCCGGCTTGACTGCTCACCGTCTGCTCGGGATTAGACTGCGCTTGCGAGCCTACTATGTTTTCCAACGTTTGCTGAGCTGCTGCCTCTGACTTCGGTTGCTCTTGTGCGTTTTCCAGCGTTGACAGACTATAGAGTTGATAGCGTTGTGGTACTGAATCCTTAACTTCTGACACTTTATCAGTAGCTTGTTCCTGCTTCTGCTCTGCCACTTGCACTGCATTATCCTGTGCGTTCCCCTTCTGTATTACACGTGCATGTGCCACAAGCAGCAATCCGAATAGTACCAACAACCGTAACGTGTCCTTAAGGAAACATTTGCTTTTAAGAGTGTGCTCCTTAACTAAGATGCCTGCTACAACTTACCATATTGAATGTCTCAATTGCACTGTAACTAATTTGAAGCCGGACGACCTATTTATACGGTCAAGCTTGGAGCTATTGTTGGCTGATAGTGTTTGGAAATGTTCGCCCACTTAGCTATCTTCAGACATTTTAAATCCATTAGATCAACTATGTAAAATACCATGATAGTTATCCTCGAGCACTTGCTCATATCGCAATGTCACAAAGCACTTCCCTCTCTTCATATGGATATAATTCTTCTTCATTTCTTTTACATTTTTTCCACTTAAAAGGGCGCCAATGGCGGAAATATCGAAAAAATGAAATTGCACTTAAGTTCTATCGTACCTTTTCAATGTTTTTTCTTTTTTGTTGTAGTTGTTGGTATTGTTAGTATTATGGTTGTAGTTGTTGGCATTTTTTTTTTTTTTTGCTATGATTCGTTTAACGTACGACATGGAAATTCCATTGTTTCGAGGCGCACAAACGGAAATCTATGGCTCTGACTCGTTTTACGTGTGTATGAGAGAGTGTGTATTCGCTTCAACTATGCAGGGAGGGGGGAGCAGAGGGGCAAGTGCAAAAGACTGTCAACTTTGGAACTGTGGGTGGAACTGCAGACACACACACAGATAGTCACTCTGTCAAGCACATCAGCTGCATATTCATATGTAGAGCCGGGAAAGAGTTTTGCCAATGTCTTTGCATCTCAGGCTCAGGCCATGTCAGGTGAGGCATTTGTGCGTCAAGCTGGTCATTGACTTGGCACTGAAATGCAGCTGGAAGCCGTGCTGCTCTTGGTAATTGAATTTTCGATTGCGTGGCGTAGTTATTTTTGTTTGGTTTGAGTTTTGGGTAAGGCGCTTTGGTATATCTGTGTTTCGTTCATGCTACAGCCAACATAATCAACTTGTAATTATATATACTTTTTGTTATTTGTATCCCTATCATTGAGAAGGGATTACTAAACTCGAAGTGCAGCAGCTGGAGTAGAAGCTGTTGCCTTGAGAGTAGGCCTGGGTATATCAAACAGTTGTGAAAAGCATAGCAAAGGAAATTCCTGTGGACTGGATGAACTGTTGAAATTCCAAGTGCGGTACTTGCTCAATTTTTCATGGGCCTCCCACTAGTCAAGTTAAAGGTAAAGAAAAAGGCAGAAATAACAACAAAAAAAAAAAGATACCTAACAACCTACACACGCACACAAACGTAACAGAGTCATATGCCATAGAGAGACCAAGAGAGAGAGAGAGAGAGAGGGATCTGTGATTCTGTGAAAAGGTGAAATTAGCAGACGATTCCTGTGCTCCAACGTGGCCAGACAATGAGGCAAATGGAGGCCCTTGACTCGCTGAATGTAAATAAATGCTGCTAGGGTAATGGCAACGAAAAACGAAAAAACAACAAAAACAGCAACCAAAAATCCAATATGCCCCAAGGCCAAACCAGAGCAGGCCGGTTCGGTACGGGTCGGGCCGTGCCGAGTCAACTAGTGTGGCAGTGAGCCAGGCAACGCATGCTGCTGCTCCGGTCCTGTCTGTCCGATGGCTACGTAGCACAGCAGCAGTAACGACCAATGACCAGCAAAAGCTTGCGGGGGCAGCCAGCTCCACTGTGCATCTTTTATACTTTTCATTTCTTCTACTCTTCATTTTCTACTCTATAAAAAAGCTTGAAGGGTGTAACCGATTATTGCAAAAATATGTAATATGTAATGAAGAACGATTTAGATGTAGTACATAGACAAATGCATAGTCTTAAAGCGCCTTGACAATTGGAGTGGCTTGACCAAATATAATAGGATGTGAAAAATTTGACATTGATGATCAAAAAAATATATCGATCAAGTGCCGGTCACAATTTTTGTGACACTTTTTTCAAAAGTGATAAGCCCTTTTTGTTTGCAGCAACTCGAACCTAATAGCCATTTAGCCAAAAGAAGATTTGTAGCAAATATGTTAAGACGCAAGCCTGGAAATGGGATACTCCTCTGCACTTTCTTATGCAGCGTTTATTATTTGCACGAACAGGTTGGATAAACTTTTTCCTGGACTTAGAGAAGCGAATAAAAATTCAGTATCTGATCTATATAGATGTAGCTTAGAAAACAACCCGATGCAGAAAAATGAACTGACGAGCTTGTCATAACTCAATCTCTATTACAGGGTATATGTACTTCAGCCATGTTGCTTCCTTTTGGCCCTGGTGTGCAGCTTGCGCCGCACTCTTTCATATTGGATGCGTTGCTCTGCAGAGCTCCGATAAGATCAATGTGTGAGCCTGGCTCAGTGGAGGCACGCCAGGTTGGCAGTTGGCTGTAGCTGCTGTGGCATTTACAGCAGGTGTTTCGCTTTCATGTTGCAACACAATATGGGTAACAAGTTGCAACCAAGTTTATCGGCGCATATTTCACACACACATGCACACACACGAACACTCATACAAAGTGTCAGGAGGGGGGGCTGGTATAAGCCGCTTGGTATGCTTGATTTGATGGACTCCGTTGGTAAATGCAATGCTAGCATCAAAATGAATACACCAAACAGAGTTTCATTCAGCAGAGCAGCCCACGCAGCAACCAACAGGCACACACATATGTATATATAGACACACATTGATCCCTGCTCTACACGCTCTACTTGCCGTCGCCTATGCTGGCCGAATAGCTGCAGGCTAGCCAATTGTGAGTGAATCCTAACAAATGGCAGCTAGTCAGGGCAGGCTGCAGTTGGAGCAGCAGCTATGCCGGATGATGTGCCGGGTGAAATGCTCTGGCTACAAATTCACACGCCTGCTGCTTCAATGAGGAGTTTGCGCATCACTAAACAAATATGGCAGCAAAGGACTCTATGGAGGTGAAAGTACTTTGCCATCAAGATGTCGACGTGCCACATTCACACGCCACGTCCAACACATCATGCCACAACACAAACCTGCTCACAATTCAAAACATTTCAGACAAATTGGCGTCGCTTTCAGTGGAACGTGTGACAAAATGCAATGCAAACAGCCAACTAAATGCCAGTCTAAAGAGGCACATAGCTAACTACTTCTGTCCTCCCTTTGCTCCACGTCACCACTTTATTTTGTATTTTTTTGCTGCCGGACAATACCAGGGAATGCTCTCTGTGTGTAAGTTTGTTGCTTGTGCCCTTGTTTAATTTATGCCAAAACGATGCTGATGCGACGTTGACGATGTCATTTAAACGCCAGAGGTAGAGCTATAGTCAGAACATGCACATAAAGTGTTCCTTGTGGACAACAGAGCCAGCTCATCTCTTTCTTCTCCAATGCAACAACAAGTTGGCAAGGTGTCATTTTATATGCCATAAATAAGCTGTAGGCCCAGCGACTAGATTTTAAACAAGCTAACCAATCTGTGGGAAATGCCAGCTCAGCCATACACTCAGCCAAAGAAGGTAGCAGCGCTATAATGATGAGTTCTTAGTACGTTTATGCTAGGCCTATTTTGAAAAGAAAGATTTTGTGAAATGCAACAGAAATTCGTACTTAACAAGAACGTAAGAAACGTATCAGATAGATGATTCAGAAACATCCCAAACAGTATCCCATACAGTTGATTGGCAAAAAGGTTCTCGTAAGGTACAGCCCTAGTACGACTTACAATATGTCTACACGCCTAAAAAGTATTAACATATGGTGACTCTTGAACTGCCTGATATGTATAAATCGATGTGAATAAATCTAAATAATTTATAAATTTTTTCCGATTTGTTGCGACGAAGTGAATTCGGATTAACAAATTTTGGATTCATCTTACGTTTCCATCATCTATCAGGCGCTCTAGCATTTTAGAGACTGCGTTTTGCGACATAATCGGCCATGCTCCGGAAAACGAATCCGAACATTTTATTCGGATTCGTTTTAAAACCAAATGTTTGGTGCACCAAATTTCACCAAACCGAGTTTTTCATGTGGTTTGAAACCGAATCAAAACGAACCGCCAAAATAGGTTTAAAAGTATACATTTTATACTAAAAAATTTTTTAAAATATTTTTTGATATTCTTAAATTGTATTTATGCCAACTTAAAGTTATATATTTTTTAACAATTATTTTGTATTTTTTTTTTCCGACGCAACCCAAAAAATAGCATGCACAAGTAAAATGAACTTTCCAACTCCCTCACTATTTAAACGCTTTAAAAACGAGGCTACTTGCAATTTTCGCCAAATTCTAGATTTTGCAGAAAATTGAAAACGTACGCTTGTCTACACTATTTTATTTATAGAAATTTATTTAGATTTAGTGAGGACAGCTGCTAAATTTTGATTAAAAAATAATACAAAAAAAAATAAAATAATGCAGCATAAACGAGAGCAATTTCTCGGTTATGCGAATTGTTGAAAGCGTGAAAAATTGTAGCATAAACTTAAAACATCTATCTATGTATCGTTACTGATGGGCCAACACAATCTTGGTGATTTGTTGACGTGCACTTGCACTCGCCATTCATGAACAACAGCTCCGAGTCTCAAGAAGAATGTGACCCATTTTTATACCAGCGCCCACAAGTTTGTTGTTTGCTTAAATGTTTGCCTATATATATGTATAGCTCGTATCGTATATGGAACAAGCAGCTACATAAATATGTAAGCAGCTTTTAACACCTTTTCAGGCACACATTCTCGCATTCTCACATGGTGGATGCAACCGTTCCAGTGCTTTCAAGTGGCCCAAAGACGAGAACGACAAGAGGCAGACTTGGGCTCAGACAGTGGCACAGTGGCTCATTGTCTGCTACATTGTGGCAGAGCCGCGGGCTGTGGCAGGCGCCAGTGAGGCAAGTCCCATGGGCTCAGGGGCAGCAGCACGTGCAACGCCCAAACAACAACACAAAAAACAAACAAAGCAACAACTTTCATGCACTCTGTTAATATTAAATCTAGAGATGATTCCATGAAAAACAAAAATTGGCATAACTGAAAATACTTTTCCAATAATTCTACAACTGCTGCGCACTTAGGCAGACGGCAATATTTTTATACTCTTTGCGTGTAGAATAAAGGAGTATCTTAGACTTTTTAGATTCTATGTAACGTTTGTTATGGGCATGAATTCCAATGAGATCTAAGAAATCTCAATGATGAATTTATTTTTCTTGCAGCAAAATTAAGCTTTCCTCGGCTAAGCTGTTAAATTTTTAGACCTTCAGCTTGATAGCGCTTCAAGTCATGTTAATACCCTTTATAAAATGGTGAACCAAATCTGCCAGAATCTTCTAGAGTTATGTAGTGGATCCCCAAAAAATTTCACAAATTTGAATCTACACAGCAATTTGGGTAATTATAAAAGGCATCCTTTGAGATATTTTTCGTAAAGCTACAAAAGTTTTTGTATTTAAAAAAAAAAAATATTGAAGCATATTGATGGATGTGCTCATCCGCCCAACAGCAAAAGAACCGGTAGATCCTGATCATATTAATATGGAGTCTTACTCACTTCCGAACAAAACATGGCGCTTGCCCTATGGATACAATGTGTACAAATGCGCTAATCTTACTACACTTTGTATATAGAGTACTTCAAAGTTTATCTATTATATTTAAAGTGAGCTAGAACACCTAGCTAGGCTCTATGCTTCACTTAGGAGTCCAGAATTCTTAGTAGTAGTAGTAGAAAACCCAAATGTTGTATATGACCTCCTCTAAGCTTAATAAACAAATCCATGCTGATCTTTGTAGAAACAAACAGCCTACTGCAGGAACAAATTCTGTTTTGGTAAGAGACCACTGAGTATTCCGCCTCGACTAAGAGGTATTAGGAAGTCGCGCACGTCCGACTTCATTTATACAATTTTTTTTTTAAGTTTTTTATGCGTGTGTGTGTGTTTGTATATTTTTAATATGCCAGTTGGGCCATTTTCAATTAAGCAAAATTAAAAATTTATTACAAGGGCCACAGCGACCGTCGGTGCAAAGAAAACAAAGCCAAGTTGTTCCACATAAAAAATAATAAAAAAAAAAACAACAGCAACAAAACGAGGCAAATAAAACTTGGGGTAGTTGCAGCAACAGTAGAGATGTGTTTATATTTTCATTAAGGGTATAAAAAAAAAGGGAATATATATATCATACTCTGTATGGGCATATGACAGGATTGAGAGCTGTGCGTCCTGCTCCCGGATCTGTCATCCTTTGCGTTGAAGTTTTAATCATTGAAATGACATTGACAGGCCCCAGAGCAACGTGCAGGACTTTGATATTGATATACCATGGATGTATATAGGGTGACTGGCAGCAGCAAGTTCTATTGGGTATTGTGCGTTTAAGCCAAGCGAAATATTTATGAGTTTTAAGTGATTATTGAATTTTATATAATGTTTTAATACATTTGTTGTCGTTTCTTGTTTCTGGCACAAGTTTAGCCATTAAAAACAAATAACGATTATTTACAATTGTTTATAATGACTTATGGAAGTTATTCAATGCCTTAAAGTGTGTGTGCGACATATTGAATAAATGTTGAGAGTCATAAGCAAGAAATACTACTAGCTTTGAAGCTTAGAAGTTTATATATACCTGCAATGCAAGGACAGCTACTGTGTTTTTCACAAAATTTCATAAGATTTGGTTGTTATTAAAGACTGTATGTTGAAGCACTTTGTTCCAACGAGAAGCCCTATCTTAGGACAACAACTAACTAAAGACAGGAATCTGTAGATTCTTTGTTTTATTAATTTTTTTTATTTTTTTAGAATATTACTACTAGACAGTAGGTTAGAATTATTAATACAAAAAGAATTTAGTAATTAATTTCAATATGATGTTTCCAATACTCTCCATACTGTTTTTACACTGTTCTTTTTTACATGACTTTGATTTAACACGGTCTAGAAAAAAAATTCTTTCAGTTTTTACACAATTTAATTCGATTTAGCACGATTAAAAAAAAACTATTTGATTGCAGTTTTAAACAAAAATATTTTTATACCTTTGCCTGAAGGCCTATGTTGCTCTGGCTTTAAAACTACTTTTGTTCCCTAGAATTAATACTAAGTTACAATATTAAAAAAATACAAAAATAAATAAATTTTTATATCTTTACAAATGTAGTTAGGGACTTCCCCTTTCTAATTTATTTCCATAGCAGCTTAAGTATGTGCTCATTTAGATCTCTCATTCCAAATCGCGAGACTTGGACTGAAGGCAACCCCTGTGGTAATCTCCGGTGCCAGCAATGGTTTACGGATGGTTCCAAGACGGAACAGGGTGTAGGTGCTGGAGTTGTCGGACGCAACACCAGAATCTCTATTGCAATGGGCCCAGTGTCTTTCAAGCAGAGATTCACGCCTTAGAGGCCTGCGCCCACAGTATCCTCCTTTAAGGTACAAGGGGTGCTAACATTTACATATTTACAGATAGCCAGGCCGCTATCAGCGCATTATCTTCGTGGAGAATCTCCACCAAGCTGGTTAGGGAATGCGTGAACAAAATCCAACTGCTGTCCTCCAATAACAGAGTCACACTCTGCTGGGTTCCTGGACATTCAGAAGTGGAAGGTAATTCGACAGATGATGAGCTCGCAAGACTGGGTTCGTCTTCGCCCACTACTTGCCCCGCGCCCTTTTGTGGCATCAGCTGGTCAACAATGAAAACTATGGTCAACAAATGAGCCTTAAGTAAACATAGGAGATATTGGTTCTCTTTACCGAATTTAAGACAGGCAAAAGTGCTTGTCTCACCCTCGGATGCAAACCGAACTATAGGTCTTGGTAGAGCGGACCTAAGGTTCCTGGTAGCCTACTTGTCTGGGCACCATACTGTTAGTTATCACTTACAAAAAATGGGTCTATCGGACTCCTCAGAGTGCAGGCTTTGTTTTGAATACGACGAGACGACCAAACACATCTTGTGTGACTGTCCAGTAATAGTGTGGGACAGAGTCACACATTTGGGAACTGAACGGATCACCCCGTTTCAGCTACGCCGTATCCCAACGAAAGACTTACTGCCCTTCATAAGGAAGGCAGATGGTCTTTTGTCCTAAAAGAATAGGTAAGGTACAATAGATCTTCAGGTCGCAGTGCCCACTCTCTGTTGTGAGAGAACCTAACTATTTAAAAAAAAAAAAAAAAGTATGTACTCTATATCTTTTTTACACGGTGTTTTGTGGAACGTATCTACCGTGAAAAACAGAATTAGGTGTATTTTTTTAAAAGCTATGAGATAATTTTTTTGTTGTAAAAAGTTATCATCAAAATTCGTATAATAGCTTTTCATCACTATAATACTTTTTGAACGTAGCTGCTCCTCCGGCTAAGGACGTCACCTGACCACAGAGCGCACCAAAAAATATCGCATATCTGATGAAGTGAGCTACACACAGCTACAATAGATTTTGGTGTATTCTTGCCAGCAGAGTGACCAAAATGGAAGCTTATAAGAACTTTCTAACCTTAAATTAAAAAAAAACTAACCCTTATACTTACTAGCTGACAGCAGACATTCAAATAATCCCAAAAAAGAAATTATAAAGCAGCCCAGTAATCAAATAAAAGTGGTTTTACTTTATAATAAATTTGTGTGCTTTCGTTGCTTTCTTTATAATTTGAAATCAACCCGAAAAAATGAGATACAAAACCAAGAGGTGTTCAGAGGCTTGTGTTCCCAACAGTGGATCATTGCAACACTTGCTGGTACTGCAGGATACGCATAATAAATGGCTATAAACCGCATCATAATTCATACTGTTTCCAAATTATAATTGTTATTATTTCAAATAATTTATTTGCTTTAAGTTTGACCTAGCTTGGTAAACACTTAGAATCTACGAAAACTATCGCATATGAGGCCAGTAACAAAACAGCAAAGTCCCATTCCCACGTTTCGAATTTGAATTCCTTCGCTGAAAATAAATTTTATTTTTTTAAAACATGTTTATATCGATTCTGATATTTTAAAACTGAAAGAAGGTTTCAACCATATTCTTAGTTTTCATTGATTTACGTGTCTGTTGGCTCAATAGCTTTGAAAATGTTTCCATTCAGTTTTCACTTTAAAAGTCATTTATTATCTCTTCAAGCTTATACCACTATAAAGGATCTTAATGGCTTTGAATAAGAAAATAATTAAGCGTATACTTAATTAAAACGTGATAGCCTCATTTGAAAGTTCCAAATTTCATAATAGGACACACTCGTTTGATTTTCCACTTTCAAGTTCTTTTCACATTTTGACAAACCTTTTTCAACTCCTTTTTGTTTAAAAACTCTTTCTGCTGTTGTTGCTCTAGATGGCTGTGCTTTTATAATAGTTGGCGTTGTAATTCAATTAGCATACCAAATATATTTATGTTCCGAATTTCATAATAGGACACACTCGTTTGATTTTCCACTTTCAAGTTCTTTTCACATTTTGACAAACCTTTTCCAACTCCTTTTTGTTTAAAAACTCTTTCTGCTGTTGTTGCTCTAGATGGCTGTGCTTTTATAATAGTTGGCGTTGTAATTCAATTAGCATACCAAATATATTTATGCAGCTTTCGTATAAGTTTTTGTTCAATTAAAACTTTTGCACACAAAAAACTGAGCACGCAGTGAAAGATGGAGTGCTTGCGAAAAAAAGCTTGTATAGTTGAGGAGATAGACCGATAGTGTGAGATTTGAAGGCAACTTTGCCATAAATTTTAATTAATTTGATTTACTTTTTAGCACAGCGCACAGGCAAAAACTTTTTTTACTTCATATATTTTGAGTACATTTTAAGTAAATACAATTTTCCGCCACACTAATAACACACTTCCGTTTTGTTCGGCTTTATAACAATGGTGGCTGCTGCAACTTCCGTTCACAAACACAAACACCAACTCAGACACACATACACCACACAGTTACAATAAATGCGGCATACAAAATGCCGGTTAACAAAAATATACTTATATGTATATGTGTGTGAGTGTGTCTATGTGCGTTCTAGGGCTTATTTCATGCGCAAATATTTTTTTCTATTTTTATTTTTTATTTTATTTTTGCGCAATAGTAAACAAAACTTACTACGAACCCAAGCGCACAAGTTCAACGTTCGCACAAGCAGTACTAGTAGTCACAGTCAATCTAAAACGCGCGCCCGATCTGCGTCAAATCTCCAAAATCTCGCCAAATCTCAAAACTCGACAATTTATCCAAGTACTAAAGCGCGCGCACAGCCTTTTGCCACCCGCCTGCGACAAACGACAAACAAAAACAAAATTCGCGAAATGCCAAATGCAGTAACAAACGCAAGCTTATGGGAGCTATGTTAAAACAATGTAAGTTAACAGTTTTGACGTGCTCATCTTAACATTTTTAAGGCTCTGTTAAAACGCACGAAGTGCTACCCGAAGCTCAGACGAAGTGCAAGATGTTGCTGCAGCATCCCGACGCAAATGTTGCTGCAACAAGTTTGCCTATGTGGAATGTTGCTGCATACCAAATTGTTGCAACTTTTTTTTCTTTTTACCTTCAGTTGAATACTCTTTAGCAAATATGTATGTAAGTCTGTCGTTCAGCTGTGATACAGTAGTAACCATAATACTAATACCTAATTGTGTATAACAAAGCATTTCCAAAAATTTTTGGTTTCAAGACTACCTCAATAAATTTTTTTTTATAATCTCCTCAAATTAACTAAAAGCTTATAAATTATGTAATTCAAAGAAGCGCTTGATTGTTCTTCAAGGCGCGGGAAGACTTTAAAGCTTCATAAATTGCATCTCTAGTAGATACTTATATGATTAAAAAACCAGTCTTGTGTACTTTTTTCAGATCTAAAATTTTTTGATACAAACCAAAAACAAAAAAGGGCAAGGAGGTGGGTAAAAATACGAAAAACTGCGTTGTAGTAACTTTGGCGCGCTCTACCGCCTAAAATATGAACTTCTGGGTATACCTTCCAGCATACACTTCCACATTTTTTGCCTTCAAAGTTTTTGTGTACGACTTATAGAATTCGAGATAAATGGGCTCAAACATATGTCAAAATAACGGTAAGCCCTACGGGCGGAGGAGGTCACCTTTTTGGTTTTAGACGTTTTGGATGGTCCTAAATACAATAAGCAACCAAAGGGGTTTTGTCTATTTTTACTGTACTATTTCAGTGATCGTGTTTTTAAATTATTAAAATATTACAAAATCTCTTTTTATATTAATATAAAAGCATCAAGCATCAAGCATCAAAAGCATCATTGAAATCATTTTTTCAATTCGAAATTCTACTCTATCATTTAAAAAAATTATTCTACCGTACCACGGTTTTCAAAACTATTATAGTTAAGGCCTTTAGTAAAAAAAATTAGCTTAGCCTAGTTTTATACTCTTTATCGAAAAGTTCTTGAAAAACTTCATCGGGATAAACGAACATCTGAACATCTTGGCATACATTAAGGTTGGTCACCGAGTCGGGGAGAGGGTAAAAAATTGTAAAAATTCGGTCAGAAGATTAAACTCTTAAAAAAATTACATATAAAACTTAAAACAAAAGGATTTCAGAAATATAGGTATATTGAAAAATGAAAGTAAAAGAAAATATAATTTTCTAGTTAATTATGTAAATTCCAATTTTCTTAGCCTTCACCATATCTTAAAGCATGATTTAGTAATATAAACCATAATAATATTTTCTTTGTAAATATTAAATCAATGTCATGATGATGGTTTAAAATATAAAGAGTATATAAATTTCGTCTCAAGTTAACAATTTTTTAGTTGTTCATTTGTTTGTTGCATTTAGGCGGGAAAAATATGTGCGGCATTGTTGTTATTGCTGTTGCTGTTGCTGCCGGCCAATGTAGCATGTTGTTGTTATTGTTGTTTGTTTGGTTGTAAAGAGTTTGTAGCTACAAGCAAAGCTACATTGTTGTTGGTCCGCTGACTAAGCCAGCCTTTTAGCCATGTAGCCATGTAGCAGTGATTATTTTGTCAATTGCAGTGACACAAAGGCATCTATCGAGATATCTATTCATCTATCTATCTATTGGTTGTCTACTATCGCTATTGCACACCAGGTCGATTCCGTCTCCGGCAGCGACTCCGCTATTAGACTGTTGTTGTGGCAGCCAGAAACGAGCTATTATTTTGTTGTTTTTATTGTCGTATTCGGCTATCTCTCTGAGTATGTCTCTGACAAAGCGGGGTTAAGTAGTTGCGGGTTTTATCCGCTTTACAGCTTGTGCATTCATTCGCCTGCTTCAATTGATTTCCATGAAAAGTATTCATGACAAGTTCTGGAGCGCAACTTCAAAGTGTTTTTCTTTGTTAGGCTTTGATTGTGAGTTAAGACAACTTGATT
The DNA here is from genome assembly GCA_018150985.1 of Chymomyza costata. Lineage (NCBI taxonomy): Eukaryota > Metazoa > Arthropoda > Insecta > Diptera > Drosophilidae > Chymomyza > Chymomyza costata. The sequence continues at coordinate 20,570,250 of JAECWU010000001.1, forward strand.
TGCTTTTACAATCGACAATTAAAGTCAAATTATAATGGCGCCATATAGGATTAAGTTTTAATGCACTATAAGGAGTATATTGATTATGGTTTGTTATTGTTGTAGTCATTGAAACGAAGGCGACTAAGGGGTTGCACAAAGTGTGTCAAATGAACTACTTACTGGCGAGTAACAGCCCAAACGGTAGGAGCTAGAAATGAGAAGCTTATGCGTGACGCCTGCTGTAATTTTGGACACACATTGCTACGAAAAACTATTATATTAAGGCCCAATATCGTGCGCATTTGGCAGAAACCGTCGGAAAATGTCAGCATCAATGAATCCGCCTTATATAAATCTACACGACTTTTGATATTTCTATAGATTTACTCCCTGCCCAATTGTGATTATTTCTGATGAATATTGAAACTAAAGTTTTTGACAAAACTTGGATTTCGAGACTCTGCGCAATGTTATACCGACCCTTATTAAATGTCTGGTAGCTTAAAAGGCCACATATAGTATCATTTCCAAGGATTTGTATTTAAAAAACATTTTTTGGCTCTTTTGAGTTAGTCTTTACATATTTGATTTCAATTGTCAGTTATTAGCGTAAAGCCTCTTATATATATAACAACAAGCAATTGCCTATATAATTAATGTGTGTGTATTATGTAAATTATATTACTTGATAAACACAATTAAAAGCAGCCACAAAAAAGCAACTACTGCAAATATATATAAATATTTTCCCGTGGTTCCTAGATGGAACAAAATGCAAATATGCACAGTGAAAAATAAAAAAGATTTAAATACATACACCTATGTACAACTGTGTACATATATATATACCATATATAAAACATGCAAATTAAATTGTAATAAAACGCACGCATATTTTATTTAAATCAATTAAAATTGCAAAATGTTTGCGTAAAGTCCTTAAAAAGCGATCCAAAGCCGAGTGTGTGTGTGTGTGTGGCAGCCACAATTGGAATTCATTCGATCCTCCAGTGGCACGTAAATAAACCACAAATGCAACAACGATAGCAACAACAACTAGCAAAAAAAAAAAAAGGTGAATCATTCGGAGCGGAGCCGGAAAGTGCATACACTGCATACCACTTTGAGGATTGTGGCTTTGGTTGCCTTTACAGGGTAGGGAATATTTAGGAAAATGTCAACATTTTCTTCTTCATTAGGCGCACATGAGTCTACATACGAAACTCAGCTCTAGCTTATTATTAATAAAATAAAATAGAGTTAAGGAGGGGTATCTAAAATTATGACATTTTTGCCTACATGTTGTAATCGATTTTTGAAGTTACTTTGCAGCAACTGTACATTACATTAGTGTAAACCGTAAAATTTTCCTATGTGGCAACTTATTGACGATTAACAAACGAAAATGCGAATTTTTTTGGAAAAATTACGATTTTGTAACTCTTGTGGTCTATGAGATCTAGACAGACAATCATTACGCGAGTTTATGATATTCATTATGGTCTGCCACGCCTTCTTTGTTCTATTACGAAGATTACACAAATCTACTAGGCATACCTTTAGTCCACTGGATACAGAGTATTATCAACAACGAGTGCTGGACCGACATGCAACCAACAAAAAAGTACTCTATGGTAAAATTTATTTAACCGACTAAAAATAATATTTTTATTTTATTTCCTTTTTAGCAATGTGTAATGATTTTAATTTGATGAATGGTGTTTACATAGAGCGCAGCGAAGTGTAAGCTGGGGGGAGTCGCAGTTGTTGGCCCTTTTAAAAAGGTAAACAAAAAATTGCGTACGTTAAAGTCGGTGAAAACCGATTTCGTTTTACACTGCAACTGAAATTTTGCACATGTTAAGAATATTATCTTTTTTTTTCGTCCTGCGCTTGCCATCTACTCTAACTATATGGACTAACTTTTAGTTAGAAAATCGTAATCGTATAATTATATCTAAGTTCACGCTTATCCGTAAGTGCCGCACATGTCGTAGCATTTTGAAAGAACTACCTTATAACATTCCGAGCCCGAATTTGACTTAGCATTTTTTTTGCCTTTTGTATAAATATAATCCAATAACTCCAATGTAGCAGCGCTTTTATATACTCCGATTTAAGAGTATGTATTATCGTAATCAATTAGATGTTTCGGTACAATTGTCCAGTTTTATCATTTAAAAATAACTTTCTTAATGAAGGTTAGGTTATGGGTTAGGTTATGGCGGCAGTTGGGACTCATAGTCCCAACTCACGTAAGCCAAGAATTGGCCCGTTGTGATACCGCTGCAGTGGACCGTTCACCCACTCCCGAGGTCTCCTATATGAGATTAGTCACAGCCATCCGGCGGCCTGAATGAACCTTAAGAGGCATTTTGGACTCTGCTCCGAGAGCTGAGACAAGTCATCAAAGAAGTTTGACTTTAGAAAACGGAATCTTGTCCTGCACAATCCAGGGCAGTGGCAGAAAAGGTGTTCTACTGTCTCTAGCTCCTCTTCATCGCCACAGCTTCTACAGAAGTCGTGATGAGGAGCGTTAAGCCTGTGTGCATGGATTCCCACCAGCCAATGTCCGGTGATAGCACGGATGACGGTCGAGCATTGGGCTCTGTTTAGGCGGCAAAGTTCCCTAGTTCTATGTCGGCCATGTTTGCCGAGATATCCTACACGTGTTCGATGCCCGATTCCACGTTTGGTTTTCGTATTCTCAGTTTGCAGCTAGCCATGGGTATACCCAGGCCCTCCTTGTCTTGAAGGAGGATGCTGGTAGTTCCTCGTCTAGCCAGCTCATCCGCAATACAGTTGCCCTCGATATCCCTATGTCCTGGGACCCATATGAGGTTGATTGAAAACTGCTCAGCCATCTCCTCCAGAGACAAGCGGCAATTGTTCACTAACTTCATGCACGATGTTAACGAAGCGAGGAACTTAATAGCCGCTTGGCTGTCCGAGTAGATACATAGTATGTTCTCATTTCGTACTCGTAGGTTTCTTATTGTTGTCAGAGCCTCCTGGATCGCAGTGACCTCTGCCTGAAAGACACTGCAGTGATCTGGGAGTCGGAAAGCTTTTCTGACATTGAATTCCTCAATGTAGACGCCACCACCCACACGGTTGTTCAGCTTAGAACCGTCCGTGAAGATCTTTAAAGAGCCCGCTGGGCCTGGTACTCCTAAACTCCACTTATCCCTGGTTGGGATATTGGTTTTGAAGTTAGTTGCAATAGTCCGTACTCTTGGGAACTAGGGGGTTTCCCTTGAGAATCATGGCATGACCGAAGTCAAGATCTTTCCATTTATTTGCCTCTCTCATACGTAAAGCCGATAGAACGGCTGATTGTTTACCCACCTTGTCCACAGGCAGGAGGTTAAGTATGGCATCTAGTGCTTCATTAGGTGTGGAGCAAAGAACTCCGCTTATAGTCAGTTCTGCAGTCCGCTGAACCTTACTTAGCTTTTTTAGGTTGGCCTTCTTGTCTAGTGTTCTTAATGAAAAGCAGTATAGATTTATCATTAAAACTCCAGCCATGAATAATGTCAAATGTCTTCTAAACGGAAATCTCTCCTTTTTTAGGGTCTACGGTCTTTCAATCGAACATGCAGTAAAATGATTCCAACATTGATGTAGCATTTTTGTCAAGCCTTTCTTTCGAGCCAATTACATATATAACGAAACCAAATACGCAATAAGAGCTTTAGTTAAAAGCCCCTAACCCGACAAGAATGCTAGGGATTTGGATTTTATGTATCAACTCGATAAAATCAAAAATAATTCCTCTTCGATGTTAAAGTAAACAATTTTGCAGAAGTGTTTAAGATGAAGATTCGTGAAAATGGATCTGTACTAAGGTACGAATGAAAGGATTGCTGAAATAACTAGGATAAAATTCGCTTAAATCGCACCGGCTTTGTTAAACTTATAAAGCAGCCCAAAGAAGAGTTTGAGAATTTCGCTTCCCTGTTGTTCAATATATCAATTATTTTGTATTCTGTCTATTTTCTGAACAAATTTAAGAAAAAAAAAATAAAAGAAAATCTTTATATTTTCTGTAGGAACATTTGGCGAGCGAAGATGGGTCGTGCCGTCATTATTTTTAGACAATTATATGCATTACATTTCAAATTTTGTCGTCTCTTTTTTTTGCTTCTTTATCCTTTTCTGATCGGTTTGCACTTTTTTTGTGGCGAGTTGCTGTCATCACCGTTGAATGGTGAGTGCATAAAAAAGTAAGTTTAGGAAAATAAATCTGGACAACTAAAAAATCTACTCTAAAGCATACAACAAGACTATATTCTAATCGTCTATTAAATAAACAACTAACATGTTATATATATTTTTTTCAAATTCATATTTCTAATAATTCTTTCAAAGATACCTCATTTATGATAACAACATTTTACTTATTGCTGCTTACAATTCACAGCCTCTTAAAGCAGTTGGTGTGTAAAGATATAGCTTGTGTGTAATAAACTACTAACTTTTTTTTGTCTAATTTTTGTCACAGTTTTATTTTGAGTAACCTCTCTAACTAGCTTGGCGGGTGGACATTTAAAATAATATTTTTTAAGTACTAGTAGTAGTTATCCCCCGCTTGGCAAAGTTTTCCTTTCTTCTGTCAGATATACTTGGACGAACTTTATATACCATTTTACCATTACGAGTAGCTGGTATAAAATAATACTGTTGCAACGTACCAAGCAATGAGCGCCAACATTAACTAACATTTCAAGAGTCACCGAAACACGCCCCACAGCAGTGGGTGCAAGCCTGAACCTAAAAGAGAGCCCCAAGGCGTGGTGGGGTGGTATGTTGCTTGGCTGTGAATGCAACGCCAGTATAAATGCTGGTAATTAAGCGCTTTTCAGTTACTTAATGCAACAAACAAGCACAAAAAAATAAGCTGCTCCTTAAAATGAAATTTAAATATAAATAGAGCTCAAAATTTTGTAGCATGCCTGCTGGGTGACGACGTTGAGCATGGGCGTGGCACTGGGGCAGGCAGCAGGCTCAACAAGCACCAGGCAGCCAGACAAGTGTCTCCGAGAGCGCGTGGGCGGAAATGGCTTAAGACTGTTTCTAAGAAACAACTTAAAGCATTTCCTGCTACTCGTTGCCTCTGTTTCTGCACCTCTTTTCCACTTGCTGTTGTGTTATTGTTGTCAGTGGCAGTTTTTTCTTGCGTAAATTAAAAAGACGCATACCCTAAAAGTATGCTATGAATTCTTGTGCAGCATAACACACACACGCACAGACGTAAACAATGGTGCTGCTTTTGGCCAGGAAACTGCTCTTGCTAGCCGCTGAAAGGCAAACAAATTTCTTTATAATTTACATACAAAGGATATGCCGAGGCAAAGGAGTAAACCATGTATACTTAGCATGTACACAAATATATAGGCTGTTTGCAGCCTTCCTGGCTCAAATGTGACACAAACATGTGTATGCTCAGCTGGTGCCGCATACTACAGATATATAAACACACACAAATAGTACAAACAAATACAAACGCACAAAAGGATTACAGCGTGTCAGAGGCTGCTGGCGTACGGGCAAATTTAACGTGCGTTAATAATACGACATTGCGTATACGATACGTTGGCAAAAGGCAAAGGACTCGCATACATCATAAGCGTAGAATGCCGTCGTCAAGTAAACTGCTCTGGAAATTGCGTCTTAAGTTGCCACTGCCAACGCGACCTTGATTGCGCTTACAGCACAGCTGACTTCCTTAGACAACGCCTCGAAGCATCGAGTCGCCCACAACGCCTTAAGCACTGCCCCCCCCTCTTTTCACCATACATATGTATGCTTGCCGGTTTGTTGCTCTCGTTGTTGTCCTTGTTGCTGCTTCAGGTTCTGCTAGGAACGCATAAAATGTATTTAACACACAATTTATGTCTGCACGAGCGCAAAAGGCGTTCAAATTTACAACCCGCTAGCAGCAGTCGCAGTTACAGTGGTAGTCCTAGTCCTAGTCCTAGTCTAAAAGAAGCAACCTAACATGGTATGTCTTTTATGGGATACTCTTACGGGGCGCAACATCTTTGACCTAGATATAAGGTGCACAACTTTGCTTCCGCTATAAGTTGAATTGGTTCTGAATAAGCTTAGTCAGCTGCCAACATACCGACATAACCAAATCAGTGAACTTGTGCTTTCATTAAAAAGTTATCCCTGACCGAAGATGCCTTTGTTCGAGCCAAATTCTCGCCATTTGCGGGAAGTTTTGATTCTCAGCTACAATTTAATGAAAATTGCTGCTGAGGCTCATCGAGTACTCAAAAACCACATATAGTGAGACTGCTTTTTGTGAAATAACATGTTGGTGATTTTGACGTAGAGAACAAGCATGAGCCGGCGAATGTTTCTGAAGACTCCGAATTGGAGGAATTGCTTGACTAAGACTCATGGCAAACGCAAATGGCAATATCATTGGGAGTTATTCAACAAGCGATTTGGAACGCCTTAAAGCCATCGGAATGATTCAGAAGCAAGGAAATTGTCCGTACGATTTGAAGCAGACAGATGTTGAGCGGCGTTTTTTCACTTGTGAACAGCTACTTCAAACACACAGTCGGAAGGGGTTTTTATATGGAATTGTGATCGGCTACGAAAAATGAGGCCACTACGACAATCGCAAGCGCAAAAAAAATCATGGGCAATGACTGGACATGCCTCCACGTCGACGGCAAGACCTAATATTCAAGACGCTATGGTTATGCTTTGTAATTGGTGGGACAAGCTCGGTGCAGTATACTATGAGCTTCTGAAGCCGGTTGAAACCATCACAGAAGATCAGTATCGAACGCAATTGTTGCATTTGAGACGAGTATTGAAGAAAAAATAGTTACAGTACCGAAAGAAACACGACAAAGTCATTCTACAGCATGAAAATGCTCGGAGACATGTCGACAGAACGGTCAAGACATACCTGGACGCGCTTAAATGGGATATCCTACGTAAACCGACGTGCTCTCTAGATATTGCTGCTTCGGGACTAAGTCTAGCTGACCAGTAGTCACTCTCATGAAGAAGTCAAGAAATGAAGCGATTCGTGGATTGTCTCAAAAGATTCATCGTTTTTTCAGGACGCTATGCTGCAACTACCAGAAAGATGGGAAAAAGTAGCCGCTAAAATTTTGTAGGCAAAATCCTTTTATGGATACTATGCTCATGGAACACAATGCATCGAAATCGGTATATCCAAGGCACTTTCTTTCCACATACATATTTGCAATTCCTTCACATAGGGTATAAGTAAAAGAGCAATAAAAGATGAACGCTGCTTAATTAAAGCAGCACGAAGATCCAACAATTTTTTTTATAGGGTCATAGCATGCATGTTGCTTAACTGGTTCTATGTATTTCCACAATTGCAGGATTCTCCATTTACCTACTTTTCCGTCTAAAAGGGTATTAAAACGTAGAACAACAACAAACGCAGGCCACATTTATTCAGGTTTATTTTATTAGAACAACTCGCCAGCTGTGTCTAGCTTGTCTACTGGCATCCTGCTACGTTCCTGTCTTCTAGGATACTGTCAAGTTTTGCTTTATTTTGTTTCGGATTTCGTTTTGCTCGTTGGCTTTGTTTGTGGCCCATTATTTGTTCTAGACATAAATTGGCCCGCGGGGCCATAAAGCAAAAATCATATGTTTTATACATGGCCAAAGTTGTAACCAGTGAGCAACTGGGTGCGTCCTGCCGTCCAGAGAAGCTGGCAACTTTGTGTAGCAAAAAGTTTAATAGACTTGACTTTTGCTTTAATATGTATGTGTTGGCTTGACAAAAGTTTTTTATTTCACATTTTATGACTGACTTTTAAGCTTTTGCATTTTTAACGCATGTAAAGGATACGCTGGATTCCGAGTAAGCTTGGCAGTTAGTTGTTTTGAAAAGTTCAATACATGTAAAACCTAAAGGCAAATTTTATGGTCTAAGCAAACAAAATCATGATACAATAAAAAGCAGAAAAAAAAAGCAATCAAAGGCTTAAGGGTTATGGAATCTTTTAGAGAAATAAAGAAAACAAACTCCACTTGATGTAAGAAAATTTAAAAGCGAACCCCTAAAAACTTTCGCTCAATTATAGCCAAATGTAGACAGTGTGCTATGCTTTCATTTCACATATGGCATTTTCCCAGTTTTTCGTGCAGTTTCCCGCTCCCAAGTTCCACACAAACGTGACACAACAAAATAAAAAACTTTTAATTTTCCGCAACCGCTTTGTTGCAAGCCAGACAGCGGGCAGCTGGAGCGGCAGTCAGAGCCACTTCTTTGCAAGAACTTTTCATTTTTAATTAAATATGTGTTGCAACATGGGGGAGACATGCTACCCCATAGTCATAGGGCAGCCTTCAATTTGTCCAAGAGCCATAATAAACGTCAATTAGTTAAAGGCAAAGCGCAGTCCTCAATCAGCTTGCAAAAAAGCAGCAACAAAAACTTGGTTGGGGCCACAAATCGTGCCAAATTATTTGTTTATTTGGACTGCGCTTATCAGACAGCTCCGCTGCCTTATCCAGCATATCCGGACATTATTGGTTAGCATCAACGTTGATGAGGTAGAAGCTGGGTAGAGAACTCTGGGCTGTGGGCAATTGCAGTCACGCATCTCACGACTGCGCTATTATATTCTCACCTTATGATGACGGACTGCAGCGAAAAAGAGCGAAGGGGTTTCGCCGAGCAATTGAAAAGCCGCAAACAATAATTGTAGCTGCGCCGATGCCTTCGCAAAATCTTGGCTATAGCCGCCGCAGCAATTCTCATTCCCATTCCGCGGCTCATCCCGTTTCGAGTTTGGCTTTGGCGCGAATTAGGCAAATTGTCTGCAATTTTGATACCCTGCATCCATTGGGTCAAGGGTATGCTACTTTTGGCAGACCATAAGTTCACAGAGATTATAAGTGCTACAACTGTGGTTTGCAGCCAAAACAAAAGGGCTCCTGCTCAAAACTTGGCAGCCGTATTAAGGCAAAATTCCACGCATTTAATTATTTTTTTTGTAAAAGTGGGAACAGAGTATTCCATTGTCGTGCAATGCCCCGACAGCTTCACATTTTTTGTTCGTTGCTGTTTCATTTTCGTTACACTATAAGATACCTGCAGATACTCTCTCCCTGTTGCCCTGTTGGCTTGCCCTTTAAGCGTACAATCTTTGGTATGTTGTTAGGCAATAAGGAAACGGCCAACAATGCAGATTGTGGTCCATTGATTGCCAGTTAGTTGTTTGACGCCGCTCAAAGTTCCACATTCAGCGTTTTGGGATTTTTAACGTTTTGTGCTAGTAGGCAAAGTATGTTAAGATTCATAATTTCCGCTTGGTGCAATGCTGCACGAGTCGTTGGCGAGTCAGTGAGTCTGCCAGAGTTGAAGGGTTCATGAGTTCAGCACTTGTGTGTCATCCTATGCAATGCGTTGTAGCTGCTGCTGCTTCTCGATGGTTTCTGTGCATTTGCCCCTAAGTCAAATTGTTGTTGTTGTTATTGTTGTCGTTTCAGCCCTCCAACAGTTGCTCCTACAAGCAACTGAAGCACCTTCATTAACATACCAGCTGGGACCCAATGGCAACGGCATTGACTAAGGAATTTTAGCTTCATGGCTTGGAATTTGCTGTAATCCGATACAATTTAGAGGCTTAAAGCTTTCTGCCTGCTTGACGCTCAAGTTTCTCATCATCATCTACTGCCATGTACAGCACGCACCACCTGCCCCTTTCCAACACTGTAATGTGGCACGCGCGCTTCTTCTTTTTTTTCCTCCTCCGCAGTTGTCTTCAACGCGCAGTCATAAGGCACTCCAAGTTTTCAAGTTATTTGTACGGCTATGTAGGATTCGCAATAGTTGCCCATGTGGCAACTTTCTAGCTCTGCACATTTGAATGACGCTGATTAAGCTTAGGTTCTGAATGTAGTGCACTGAACTTTGGTGGAACGAACAACTAAAGTCCCATGTTGATTTAGTAGCCTATAAAATGGTTTTAACTCTTTCATAATCCAGATGCTACGCGGTTCGTGCCGGAATCTTAATCACTAGATTCCAACATTCATGCAACGACTTGAATTTAGAAGGTATTAATACATTTAGCTTTTTATTTATTTCCCAATTAGTGAATGAGATAATTGAAATCTATAAAAATCAAACGTTCTGAGATCCACTTACTTTGATTAAATACAAAACTGCGACATCTTTAACTGATTTTATTTTATCCTTTGTCTACCAAAACATATAAGATAAGACTATGAACAAGGCTGCTTATTGAGCTCTATAGCTGCGAATATTAGCAAAATTTCGGCATGGTTCAGTCTTTGAAAATTCTATCGAACTTGATGGTCTTAAGGCTTAGTAATACTTCTGAAAATCCGATCACAGTTCCGCAAAATGCTTGGTATATGCTTCAACCTAACCTAACCATATATATACCTGATACATTCTACATTTATCGATTGGACAAGCTAAAGATGACATCAAACTCTTAGTACTGCAATCCGCTTACGACTGGGATAACCGAACCAGCTGGTCTTATTTCAGCGTCATGCATAAAATATGTCACCAAGTACGAGTAGTACTTCTTTTTTCGCTCTTTATGCCACTCAGATATGCAACAAACAAAATTATCAAATATAAAGCAACAGACACCCAAAGCCCAACAAGGACTTCTACTCCAAAAAGGAGAAACAAAACAAGTGCATAAGAAAATCCAACGCTGAAATAGAATATGCATGTAGCAAAACAATCTGAACAATTTTCTGTTCCGTGCTCTGTTGCAGGAACTTTGTTTGCTGCTCGAAAAGGATTACGTAACATGCACGTAACCAGTGCTTGAGCTGAAACTGGCCCACATTGAAATCATTGCTGCTGGAAAGGGTAGGGAATCCGCTTGTATATTCTACTTGCTGTGGCATATGGTAATTGTTTTTTACGGCAGCACGTAGCAAATCCAAATCCGCAATATATGCGGGCGCCTCTATTACCAACTTCATGTATGTACTTACATATGTATATGTATGTTGTGTATGGTTTGGCTTACACGGCAGCCATTTTGTTGCAGCATCAGCATATAATTGTAAGTATATACTATGTATTTATATATATAATTATGACGTACTGCAGCCGAGCAACAAGGTCTTACATTGTACTCGATCCACAGCAGCCTAACTCCCTGAGTTATGCCACATTGAAACTAAATTGACTGCAGCCAGGACCTTGTACAACTTTGTTGCATGTTGCATGTTCGCTCTTATTGCACCAGGCTTGTTTTGTTCGCATTTAAACAAGCGTTAAGCATGAAACGCATATTTTCACCTTTTTCCAACAGGACGATCCCTTAAATGGCAACAATTTTGTTCCTGCCAGTTGCATAATTTTATTTAATATACAAAAGTGGTTAAACTTAATGCAACTAAAGCTAGCGAAGCGGCTGCCACTTTATATGAGAGTCCACAAAATGCATATAATTTTTGCATTTTCTGTTATTATACCCTGCAACAGGCACAAAGAGCATATGCACTGCATAAAGCAATATGGAAATGTTAAACAAATTATGTTAAGTTAAAAAACTTATAGCTACAACCGGGTGCGCATTTTGAATTTAGTCTTAGGGGGTTTCTTTACTTCGAAGTGTATATTTATTTATTTATTATTGTAACTTAGAAATTAATTCTAGGAAACCGGCTTCAGGCTTCGAAGTGCATACACATAGGTATATTAGAGCTCGCAAAAGACTGTCAACCCATTTTTCGAACTTTCCAAGACTTGTTGCCCGCAGTTTTCCCGGAGAGGAATGATTGGAAGCAAAAAACCCCTTTAACAGGGAACGAGCTGACCATATATACGGACGGTTCGAAGATGGATGAGGGCACAGGAGCAGGCATCTTCTCTGAAGAGCTTTCGACGAAGCTCTCATTCCGTTTTCCTGACTGGTGTAGCGTTTTTCAGGACGAGATTTATGCAATCTGGCAAGCGGCCAGACTTATTGATACCGTGGGCGAAAATCCAAGGAACGTTATAATTCTGGTCGATAGTCAGGCTGCAATCAAGGCTCTGTCATCGCATACCTTAAAGAGCAAACTGATCCGGCGCTTGCGCTCAACCACTCAATCACCCTCTGCTGGGTACCGGGACACTCAGGTGTCCCTGGTAACGAGTAGGCTGATGAGTGCGCCAGGAACGGATCAGCGCTGGCTGCTAACCTTGCGGTCACGGACATAGAAAGACCATTACAGGACGTGGTCTCGCAAATCAGGGAGACGGCCAGAGCTCTGGCGAGAAGAGAATGGGACACGGTGTCCGGTTGTCGCATCTCTCGAGCACTCTGGCCTAGGTATAACCCAAAGCGCACATCTGAACTCCTACGTTTTCACAAAAACAGTACTAGGATGGTGGTAGGAGTTGTAACGGGGCACTGCACCATTGGCCACATGGCTGAGAGGCTGAATGTTCCCCATCACGACTTCTGCTGATGCTGCGGAGACGAGGAGGAGACAGAAAGCATTCAACACCTGCTGTGCGACTGTCCTGCGCTTCAAAGAAGACGAACCCAGTTTCTGGATAAACCGTTCTTTGAGGATCTGGGTAGTTTGGCTTATGTGCCCATTGCGGACCTGGCTGCGTTTGTCGAATCCTCATAATGGTTTTGTAATAGGAGAGACTTAGGTGATTAGGGATGTCCTACAGTTCCGATCCTCCTCCCTTCCCTTTCCCAAACTTTCTCCAACTCCTTTCTTCCCCATTCAAATTAGGCAACACAATGGACCTCATGGTCTCTGGATGATCTCAGTTAACTGAGCTGCCTATTTAACCTAACCTAACCTAACACTTGTTGCCCAATCTAAAGAAAGGCAAGCCTAGATTTTTAATCAATTTTTAAATTTTAATTTTTTGGTAGTACGCCTGTACCACTTTTATGCGTTGTTCGGTTGTTAAGCGATCCATCACTAAAATTTAGTAGTTTGAACTTGACATACACTTGTCGCAGACTATGCACTTTGGATGGGTATGTTTAACAGCCAAACTAACAGATGGCCCACCCTATATAAAGGCTTATTTCCCTTACAAAGCAATGGAGCAGCGTACCTCAAGTGCGGACGTGTTTGTTGCTTAGATCCACACCATCTAAGCATAATAAGCGAGTACCAGCCGATTTTGTTTACTTAATAAGACGCAAAATTAACGAAAAATAAAAATGCAAAATGATGCTAGACAGGGAACTAAGTACAAGAAGGATAAGCCCATGGTACCCTCAACATCCAACAGCAAGTATTCAGTAGAAAGTATTCGGTTTGCGTTAGGCATTAATAGGGCTCGTGGCCCACAAAAAGTGAACCCATTTCGATGAAGTTCAGCACATCAGCAACTATGCGCGCATGGCTGGTGAAATCAATAAAATCAATTTCAACCTGAATATTGTTCATAAATATTTTACAAATTCTGATGGTAAAGAGAACATTTTTTAGTCATGGTTGTACCTAGCTCATCCTACATTTAGTTGGCATACTTCGCGTATCAATGTTTTTGTTTGTTTATGGTTTGAATGGAATTTATGAAATTTAATATTTCAATAGCGGCATTCAACTATAGTTCAAATATTTGTCTAATTCAATTAGATTTAAGCAAATATGCACAATATTAAATATTTTTATGGGTAGAAAAACTAATGGAAATATATAATAAATAAAGGCGACAGGAAAAAGCAAAAAAAAATTTGAATTGCTTAAAGCAAAAACAATCGACTAACGATTTCCTGGCCAAAAGTTTAGCTACCTTGGGTAGCTACATACAAACCTACATATATATTGTAGTTGTTTGCAAAAACTCAACAAAATGATGACATATAATACCTACACCTGCGCAGACTTGCCCCTAAAGTCAATCCCTTGTAGAACTCAAACGACACTTAATTTAAGCACGCAACAAACGCAAAAAAAATTAAAGAGGAACTTCCCCGTCTGAAGCGCTTTATACATACAAATATATTGTAGTATACGAGGGCAGGCTGAAAAGATATCAGCCTTGTTAAGAAGTGGTTACTTTGTTCAAACAAGACCAACCTTATTTACTTCTAAAGTCATATATTTAATGCAACTTATTACAAACTTGGATGACTTTCGAAAAGCTCTATTTATTAATATGTTTAAAAAAAATAGGTATTCGATGATCGAAAAATATTGCCATAGCTATCAGGGTTGCCACAGAAAAAAATTTCTCTTAAATTTCCCTACAATTCCAATTCTCGCCTCCAGGTATGTCTTCCTTCTAGACGGATTTTAAATCTCTATTAATTTTGCTCTATAAAATTCACCAATAAAACCAATTTTATTCAAAGAAACTGTTACTTATTTAAAAAGGTTATTTAATTTCTGATTTATCTGTATATATGTATATTTTAATTAATCAATGTTTTAATTCAGGATTTCAATTTTTGCAAAACCTCTGTTAAGATCTCTACTCTTCTCTTCTCTTTTGTTCCTTTATCCGGTTTTGTGCCAATTGCTTCACTTCCCTCCAGGAACGCCCTGATTCTTCAGCTTCTTTCAAAACAGTTCGGCGCCATGTTGTTCTGGGTCTTCCTCTTCTTCGGTTGCCCTGCGGGTTCCAATCAAGGGCCTGACGACAAACTTCATGTGGTGGCTTTCGCAAAGTATTCCCAATCCATCCCCATTTGCGACTGGTAATTATGTAGGATATCGGCTTCATATTGCATCGCTGCATCAGCTCAAAGTTGCTGATTGTGTTTGGCCACCAGATTTTTAGAATGCGCCGGAGACCTTTTCCAACAAAGGCCTGTATCTTGCTAAGAATAGCTTCTGTTGTTAGCCAAGACTCACTCCCATAAAGTAGAATGGATAGCACATTAGATTTGTATATCTGGATTTTCGTGTTTGTTGATAGAAAATTGGAATTCCAGATCTTTCGGAGTTGCGCGAAAGTAGCTGTGGCTTTAGCAACTCTGGCTTCTATGTCTGCCTTTGCGCCCCCGTCTGCGGCTATGACACTGCCAAGGTAGGAGAAAGAGTCCACAAGTTCAATGCGCTCATTACGAATTAAAAAGTCGTCATCGCTGTTGGCGTTCACTTTCAATGCCTTTGTTTTTTCCTCATTTACCTCGAGACCGTGCTTACCAGCTTCTTCGACTAGATCGTCCAGTTTACCTTGCATATCATTATGTCGAACAGAAAGGAAACAGACGTCATCGGCGTACTCTAAATCTTCAAGCTGCTCTGTAAACGTCCAGGGAATGCCTGAAGATCTCTACTAAGTATGCTATTCTGTGTTTAGTTTCAAACCGTACCCGGAATCTCTAGAGATTTCTGTGGCACTCCAGTATATTTGGTCTTTTTTGCTGTGTTCATCATCATATCGATTTCGCGATTATCGTAAGTCAATTTATAAGAATCATGCTAGAGCATCCTTTATCAATGAAACCGATACTTTCTCAGATTCTAATATTACAAATATAAGCTCTTGTATAGTATTAAGCCTTCATATTCAAAATATGAAAAAGAAATAAATTAAAACATTTCTGCTTTCCAAGGCATTCAGGTTGTAATTCAAACCAGCTAGGCAATATTAAACTTGGAAAAACACAGCATGTATAGCAACAGGATTTTTAATATCTATTTTGAGTAATTTACTTTCCTTAAGCCATCTCTAGTTTCTTACTTGGCTTACTTTTCAGGCTGCCCTCGTTTACGTGTGCGGCATAAAATCAATATCACATCAATTGCCAGCATTTTTGAGGCTTCAACGCCCCATTCAAAGTAAACCTGTCATTTTTTCAATTAAATTATAAAAATTACCAGGAAAGCGAAACGAGCGAAAGCCCCGCACCCAGACGCTGGTCTGGACAGGCAACAACAACAACAACAAAAAAGCGACAACAACTTCAGCACGTGCTGTCAACGTTCCTGTCGCACTTGCTCCCTCCTCATGCTCATTCACTTTGTTGTTACCTTCACCTTTGATGCAATTAATTCTGGTAACATAATCTTCACTTACAAGTTTATATGACACTAAATCAGTGCGGTGTTTGAGTTCGGGGGCAAGGTGGCAAGTTGGGCAGGCAAGTCTGTAGTCCGTAGTCGACAAACCAAGCTGCCTTATGACTTGGGTTGAGCCGGGTGCCCCACAATGAAATTTGTGCGCCCAAATTGAGGCTGCATATTGTAGTAGCTGTTTTGGGGCGTTAGAAGCTCTACACCAGGGCGTGAGTTACCCTGGCATTTTCGTAGATTTACAAGGCCTAATTATAGGCATAAGCCGGAGTCTGAACTGTTGTGCGTTTGTTGGGATCCGTTGCTGGCTGGAACACTTGCTCTCTGCACAGATACAAATTTAATTTGTTCCTTTTAAAAATGCAATGATATATGCAGACAGCTCCAAAGGAGAGCGGACGCCAGTCAAAACAAGAGAAACACAGATGGGGAGACACAGAGGCGCAGAGACAAAGACAAAGAGAAATATGTATGCTTTCCGCATATTTGCACGCTAACCGATAATTATCGCTTGAAATTCGGTCAGAGGTTGCCTGTATGCTTAAATGCAAGTTTCGGCGGAACATTTAAACACCTGATATGCAGTTAACCTTAAGATTTAGGCGCAGGTGGAGCTCGTGCGTCAAAGATGCGATTTTGGCATGGCACGCACAACATGCATTTCAATATACACTTTAGAGAGCATATTTAAATTCGTGTCATACGAAAACGTAGTTGTTTTTATTCAAAAATTTTGAATGGATTTCCCAGCAGATTAACCTAAAAATATCCCAAGTAAATTTATGATTCCATTTGTGGCTAGATGAATTTAGCAGAACCCATGAGGGACATTGCGTTTGAGGCCAAATTAAACAGTAAAAAATAAATAAATGAAGGTTTGCCTCAGATGGCAAAATCCTTTACTATTTCTCGTAATTGGAATCAAACTGCACCCACATAATTGTTCCAGAACAGCTATGCATCTTTATTTTGGGCAAAGATTATTAGGTCAAATGAAAAAATTCAGAATTGGCCAAGGATGCTCGAAAAACTAGTCTAGATGACTAAAGAAATGATAGAGGGAGCAGAGCGTTCGAAAAAGAGAAAATATTAAAACCTATTATATAGGGTGAGCTATCTGTTGTTTTGTTTGTTAATTGCATTTTATTCGTGTATTTTCCAACAAAATTGGACAAATGCAAGATTTAAACTACACATTTACGTATGAAAAAAATTATAACCCTAAAATGGACGCCGCGTCTAGCTCTACAGGCTCGATGGCTTTTTAACAACCAAACCAACAGATGACCCACCCTATAGTTAGAGCATAAGAAATGAAAATCATTATACAAAGCAAAATTGGATCTATAAAAATGTAGGGCTAAAGGGCGAAAATTACTAATTGCTCTTATGCCTCTATGCTGTCCTAAAATAGACGGTATTGGGGCTCCTAACGCGGAATTAGTCCACGAACGGATTTATAATCAAAGATTTATATAATCAAACAGAACCCCCAAGGTTAGAAACACTGCTCTCCGGTTTCCATGCTTAAACGAGTTAAAAAACAATATAATCGGCCTTGCTGCGGAAAACGAATTTTATTCGGAATCGTTTAGAAACCAAATTCTTGATGCTCCCAATTACACCAAAACGATGTTTTTATGTGGTTTGAAACCGAATGTTTTGTTGCAAGAGAAATTAAAACGAATTTTTTGATATTCTTAGTTTCTATATATGCCAATTTCAAGTTAAATAGTTATATATAAATATTATTAATTATTTTTGTGTTGATGGCTAGGTAATGTACTTATGTTAACCTACATTGGTCGAACTGCATCAACATACACTTTGGTCACACTAAAACAAAATTTCTGTTAAAAAGAGTACACAAAATTCGTCTTGCCAAAGTGTCAAATCTTACACATTTCATTTTCACTCTCCCAACGGAGCGTGTCCAATGCATTCGTCCACTGTGTGGGTTCATCCACACATAAAAGTATAATCTTAAATGTCCAGTGAAGCTGTCTTAACTTTTCGACATGTTTCATGTTTCCACATACACATAAACTTACATACTATATGTGATGAAGATTAAGTAGAAAATAATTACAGCCTCAGCAGTTGGCTGTGTGTGCGATCATATTGAGGATTCGTATTCGTAGTACGACTTCGGCATTGACTTTGTGATAGGATCAGCCTGCGTGTAATTACGTAAAATGCGCTGTCAGTGCGGTGACAGGGCTAAGACAAAGTCGCGTCATCAAAACTGTCAGCTCACTGGCTGACACTCCGTGTGGCTATCAGTCAGTCCGTCAGTCGTTCAGACATTCGATCATCAATCGTGCGAACTTTCCCGTATTCGAACCGCCCATCAGCTGCTTTACTGCAACGCTGCTCCTCCTCACTCTGCCACACTCACAACTGGCAACAAGCTGAAACAAGTTATTTGTAATTGTAGGGACTTTTGGAAGCACAATGGATGAAGCAGACACAGCACGCGGCGGGCGATATCATTGCGTTGGCAGCCACGTATAAAAAGCATAAAGCACCTTTACCTTTTCCCACACGGGCCACAGACACAATACATAAATTGCAAAAAAATAAAAAGGGCCAAATCAGCGTGTAAGATACAGCACAATGAAGAAGAAGAGCAACCAACAACAGCAGCAGCAGCAGCAGAGGAAAAAAATCTCACCGGAACGCCATAAATTTTAAAGTAATTTTTTCTCATAAAATTTATGGGAAAATGTTAAGCTCTGTCCCAAATACTTACTAAACCCTAACTAACTTGACCCAGTAGTGCCAGCTAAACGCCAAAAACTATGCTAAAAAACTAATTAACTTAATCAGCATATCATAGCAGACATATCAAGTACTATGTACTATCGATATAGTGCGTACTGCAAACTAAAGCCATTGATCGTGTCAAAAGGCTCCGACCCAAAGGCAGGTCTTGAAGGACTTTCGCAGTGCAATTTACTTTGGTATTTCGGTATGTTGAATTATTGGCTTGTGGCCATGACTTGGGACGCCCATGTGGAGTGCAGCAGGTCACGATTATCTGCATACGCAGCCGGCTAAGACACAGTCGATGCTGCTGATGCGGCTGATGCTGATACTGATGCCGATGCTGGAGATGTCGATGCTGCGGTCAATAATTTCAAAATTGGCGCACTTAAAAAAAAAGAGGTATAACAACGAGAAGGATACTACCAATTGGTAGAATACGACTATCAGATGCTTTTTTTGTTAAATACACTGGAATTTTGTTACGTAGTCAAATAACATAATTCTGCAATCTACGTTGGGAATAATTTTTTTCAACTGCGCAACACTGCTAGTGCAGCAGTAAACAGTGTGACCGTAGTTTGCCAAAAATATATCTTGCTTTGGAAAAACAGATTTTTTGCGATTTTCCTAACCATTTGTAAAACAGCAGGTTTAAAAAAAATGAAAATTACAAAAATTTATTAAAATACTAAAAGCAATAGTTCTTGAGCACGAACTTAAGCTTTAATAGTCAAAAAAATACTAAGAGACTTTTCATCATGCCAACCGCTTGGGATAAGCCTTCCGAACCACAGTACTCAAAGTCATCGACTAAGCGTTTTTAACACCTCGCCATTCGATTCTCACTTACTTAATGGGTAACACCAGTGTAGAACGTTCAGAAAACCAATTTATTTTTAGCTAAATAAGTGTACAACTACGTTAGGAATAATGTTCCGTGGGTGTTGAACTCTAAACGCTTTTTTCTCGAAACCACTTTTTTCGAATGGCGTCACGAATAACTCAGTCAATTTTTATCCGATCGATTTAAAATTTGACACAA
This sequence comes from Chymomyza costata, assembly GCA_018150985.1. Lineage (NCBI taxonomy): Eukaryota > Metazoa > Arthropoda > Insecta > Diptera > Drosophilidae > Chymomyza > Chymomyza costata. Next base: position 20,590,039 of record JAECWU010000001.1, read on the forward strand.
TCTTTATAACATCATTTTCTAGTGAACCACGTAGGATTTTGTCAAAATAAATAAAAATTTTGTATTTTACAACTTACAACGAAAAAAAAAAGATTTTATCGAACTTATGCCATTTTTTTTTTAAATTAGCTTTTGATGTATAGATAAGAGGAAAAAAATTCTTTATGTTTCAAGGCCCCTACGTAGACACGAAAACAGCCACCTAGCAAAAAGACAGACTTATTTTGTTCACAAAAGGAACAGTGTGTCTCTAGTAACAAAATATGCATTTTATCGGAATTATTATCGATAATCAGCTGCTTTTTGTTTACAAATAGCTAATTTTTAAAAGCCGCAAAATAAAACATAAAAACATGAATAACCGTCAACGTTTATTACTTTTGCTATTGTTTGTAAACAATGCAATAATAATGACATGCATTGCAATTGAGTTGTTGTATGAGGAAAACAAGCGACGAAAGGAAGCAATACACAGGAAAAGGCGGAATGTTTGGGTGAACCCATATTGAATGCGCAGAGCTGAGTATGGACGAATTGCATAGACGTATTTTAACGCACATTTTTGTTACTATTGAATTATTATAGCAATTTTCTCATCCTTTTCCAACGATCCGCAACGATTTTGTCGACCAGCAATAAATTTCCCTAAAAAAATGACTAGCTGCACATAAGTTTTGTTTGTGGCGCCAAAACCGAACAGCTGTTTTTGCTGAGTGCGCCATCTATGGTTTGCTACTGACATTAAAAAAACAAAAAAACGAGCAACACTGGTCTAAAAACCACTTGCAAGAACAGTTTGTGACCAAACGTTTGTAAGCGTTTTTTTTATATGAAGTTTTGTTTATTTTTCGTGTCTGCGTAGGGGCCTCCAGTTGAATAGCGACGTCAAAAAGCTAAAACCGTGGAGGTCTATTCAAAAAATAGTCATGCACTCGTAGCTCTCTTCATGCGCCATTTTGTTTTTTATAACTTGGGAAAAATTAATTTTTGTAGCTCAAAATATGTATAGTAGCGTCACCTCTTTGGATTTTGAATATAAAATAAAAATTCTTTGAAAAAAAAATGACCTTAAAAAATTATGCTCCACACTGGTGTTACCTCTTTATCATGGACATAATAAAGGGTTTTCCAACAAGAGGTGTTATTTTGAATCACCCGGTATTTCGGTAGCTGTCACTTTTGAAGCTTTTATTCTTTGACATTTGACAAGTAGAAACTACGCCATTACTAAAAATGGAACGATACACGCTTCAAAAACGCATTGAAATTATTAAAATTCACTACAAAATGTTGAAAATCTTGCAGTCACAGTTCGCAAAACTAAAGCATTTTTGGGTCGTCGTGAAGCACCTTGTCGGACCGCAATACAGAAATTGGTGGAAAAATTCGAGCTGTTGGGACAAGTTAGTGATGTGAAGAATAAAACCCGTGGACGTCACTCAAGAACAACTGAGAATATTGCTGCTGTAGCCCAAAGTGTTGAAGGAAACCCAGGTTTGTCCATTCCTCGTCGTTCTTTGGAATTGGGCATTCCACAAACGTCATCGAGAGATGATTAATGATTTTTTATGGTCGGAGTTGGATCGTATTGATCTGGACAACGTTTTCTTTCAACAAGACGGCGCTACGTGCCACACAAGCAATGAAACCATTGCTCTTTTACGGGAAAAGTTTCCGGACCGTGTTATCTCTCGAAGAGGTGATCACAATTGGCCACCGAGATCTTGTGATTTAACACCTTGCGACTTCTTCCTTTGGGGCCACGTGAAAGATAAGGTCTACGCCAACAGCCCAGCGTCGATTCAAGACCTCAAAGATAGAATTCGTGAGGCTATCGAAGACATAGGGCAGCCTATTTGGTTATGGAAAATTTCATGAAAAGGATATGGTCCTGTAAGCGTGGTCGTGATGGCCATTTGGCTGATGTTGTTTTTCATTATTAACGGCATACCTTCCTCTTTATTATGAAATAAACATCCGATCATTTATCTCAAAAAATGGCATTTTTCTTTGAATACCAAAATAACACCTCTTATTGGAAAACCCTATACAAATTATACTTAATAAATAAGGAACAGACTGTAAATATAAAAAAACGTTAACAGGTATTATGTATTTATGCACTAAAGAGCGAAAACACTCGATGAAATGATTTCGAAAAGCTTGCCAATATTAAAAAGCTTTGATTTTAAAAATCCTGTCAAACCAGCTGAATATAAGTTATTGCCACTTTTGCCCTAGAACTTGCACACATCAATATGCTGCTTATGTATAGAATGCAGTGTATACGAAAAAACAAAGACGTCGAGAAAGATGTTGCGGGTATAATTTGAAAGTTATTTTGTAGCTGTTGGAAAAATTATTGAGCAATATGCTGATCTGTAAAATCATAAATAAAAATATTTGCTGTACTACAGCCGGCCTGGACCAGGTACATAACTTTAATGTTATTAGGTGAGAGAGTTGGTTTGGGGCCAATAAGGCGGCCGGCTGCAACCTGGAATATCGGCCTGTGTGTTTTGTGTCTTCTTATAACTTATATTTTTTTTTTGCTAAACTTAAGCGATTGATTAAGTCTTTTTTATTTATAAGCTGATAATGATGGTGTAGGTGAGCAGGTCGGACGGTTTTGTGACGGTTTTGTGTAATTTATGAGCAATTTGAAGGCAATCATTGAGCGAATCGGCTGGCTCTCTTTGACTTAAACTTTAAGACACTGGAGCTTAGTAACTTTAGGGATAAAACCTTGAACAGCGACTTTAACACATTGGTAAAAACAATTTTGTAACATTGATAGAAATCAAAAAGCAATAAAAAACGATAAAATGAGAAGAAAGAGGCATAAAAGTGTCACAACAAAACGTTGCACTCATTTCATAGAGCGCTGGACTTTACGATGCGTTAAGGGCTAAGGGGTTCATAAACTATAAAGCCTATAAAAAATGCAAGTTAATGGCATTTCGAAAACAGAAGACTCAAGACACAAACTCATAAGAGAAGAAGAAAAACAAGAAAGGTTAACTGGAGTAAACAACTACTAAATGGCACGAAAAAATGTCAACAGCATGATAGCAATAGAGAGGCAGAGACAGTGGTAAAGATAGGAATTGTGAAACAGAGAGAATGGTAGAGAGTAGAACAAGAATTCTCTGTCTAAGCGGATTATGCGCCACAACTTTTCGGTTCGGGCTCCGAATGGAGATGGGGGGCAACCAAGCAGCGCCGCAGCTTTTTGACTCAGGCTCAAGATCTTTTAGAATCATGTTAAGCATGCAGCGGACGGCGTTCGGACAGTGTTGTCGTTGTTCCTACTTTGCTCTTGTTGTTGTTGTTGTTGTTATTGTCGCTGCTGCTGATGATTGTCATTAACATCAAATTACCACAAGTCAAAGTCATGTTCACAAAACCAACAAGACAAACAACAGAGAGCTCGAAGAAAAGGCGCAAGGCTTACTTATACATAATACCTACATATAAACATACATACTATACGAGTATACAAGTTCGGGGCGCTCCGGTCTCAGACAGCTAGTCGCTTGCAGATGACAGCAGTTAGTTGAAAAATTATGGAAAAAATGAAATGGAAACCACAACATAAGAGAGTGCGACATCGACCGCACATACTAGATGGAATCAGACTCGATCTGACACTGTGGTCTTTCCACACTATGCCACACTCCTTGATTATTAAAAAAAATCTAATCTGACACTTGTTCGTTTGAAAGTTGCTGCACTGTGCAAAATGAAAATGATAATTGTCAGACTATTAATGCTGTTGCAGAAATCTCTTTCACCGTAGCCGAGCAGCCGGAAATAAGAGTGCGCTGATATTGAAAATGAAATTTTTATATTAAAGCTGCGATGTCTCAAAGCGCATGCGATGGCCATAAACGGCGCATTACTTTGAGATTGTGCAGTCAATTCTGAAGCGTTTCAAAAATAAAATAGACTTTTAATAATACTTCTCCTTGCACTTGACTGTCTATAACAATCCATTACTGTGTTACGGTACAGGGTGTTCCTAATGGTAAAGCAAACTCTTCACGGTCTACCTTCACCTACAACGTTAAACATAAAACATTTCGTAGAGCTCAACATTCTTTCCAAATGGCCTCGTAACGTACTCCCTGCCTACTGAGACATTTGATTGACCAAAGTTATCTCTGCTTTATCTTAGAGCGGTAATCATTGAACGATTATCAATTTGCAAACTCAGAGTCTGATCAATTATTCGCTTTGATATAATTTACAACAAGATCTACGTTTCTGGATTGTATCAGCTACAAAAAACAAGCAGCTTGACGCTTTGTAAAAAATGGTTGTCTCTTCATAACTTACTCTTGATCACCAAATGAAAGTTATCGTTGTCTAATATCTTGCACTTTATAAAAATATTCTAAAATACTTAACAAAATTTGGTTCCACTGAGAATCGAACTAGGGTCTCGAGCGTAACTCAAATTTTAATAATAATAATAATTTCGAATAAAATTGTTCGGTTTGGTTTTTTCGTTTTCCGAAGCGCGCGTGAATATTTTTTCTCTTTCATTTGTTTCTCAGTTAAAAACAGGATCGATAGAACATTTTCCATGCTTTGCAACCGAAAGTTTGTATGGCGTTCTCCATCACATATAGCAGTTTATATAGGGTTTTCCAACAAGAGGTGTTATTTTGAATCACCCGGTATTTCGGTAGCTGTCACTTTTGAAGCTTTTATTCTTTGACATTTGACAAGTAGAAACTACGCCATTACTAAAAATGGAACGATACACGCTTCAACAAATTCACTACAAAAATGGGAAAATCTTCCATCGAAAAATCATCTTGACTGATGAGGCCCATTTCCACCTCGGTGGCTACGTCAACAAGCAAAAATGTCTCATCCTCAACGTGTGACTGTTTGGTGCGGTTTATGGTCCGGCGGGGTCATAGGACCTATCGAGGACATAGGGCAGCCACTTTGCGATTTGGTTATGGAAAATTTCATGAAAAGGATATGGTCCTGTAGGCGTGGTCGTGGTGGCCATTTGGCTTATGTTGTTTTTCATTATTAACGGCATACCTTCCTCTTTATTATTATCCGATCATTTATCTCAAAAAATTACATTTTTCTTTGAATACCAAAATAACACCTCTTATTGGAAAACCCTATATTATGCGACAACATTCTCGACTCTTCTCATGCCCTACTCAATGTGACAATCAAAGTCAAAGACCGTTGCCCAAACCAAGACTGAAGCCCAAGAGATAGAGTTTAGGACTGGGTGTACAAGACGCCCGCAAATATACAAAATAAAATCAAAAATGAAATCAATAAACCAGTCAATAATAAAAACAGAAACAATTTTAAGATGCAAATTATGCAAATGAGGCGCACGGATTTCGTGTACACACAACGACAATATTAAAAACAAAAGCAGACAGCAGTCAAATGTTGAATCACTTCTTTTATTCACATTTTGGAAACGTTTTTTATTGGAATATTTTACTTGTTTTCACCACATTCACTCGTATATTATGTGTAGTAGTATGATTGTAAATAATAATGCGTGCAAGAAAAATACAGAACAAAACCAATTAAATTGTGATTTTAAAATTGCGTAGTCTCCAGACGATGCTAAACTTTGGGATACCCTGTGACGGAAAGTGGATATAAGTACATTGGATGAGAGAGTTGAGAGTGAGAGTTTTTGTAATTTATTTCTGGGATTTTATTTTCAGAAGAAATCAGACTGTCTGAATAAATTCAAAAAGCATCGAAAATGGGAAGTCTGTTTCGGCTCGGGATCAGATTTCCCACCCTATAACATGTAGCATACTATACACGGCTAAAGAGGCATACGCAGTTCGAAAAATTTCGCGCGGAATGACAAAACTTCATATAAAAAAAATCCCTTTAGGGATATCCCATTTGGGATTTTTTTTTGTATGAAGTTTTGTCATTCCGCGCGAAATTTTTCGAACTGCGTACAGGCCTTAAACCTAAAATGAATTATAAATTCCAGATATTTAGCGATGATTTCATGCATTACATTTTCGCATACTAAGGCTTACCAGTATGTGCTGGGAACCTTAACCACAAACTATTATACTAAAATATATTAGGCACTGTCAAACTTACATCTACGATTAATGGGCTGCTGTTGCGGTTCCAATGCCGTTGATGCTGTTTCTACATTAGGGCGACAAAATCGCTTCCAAAATGACATTGTTGTGATGTGGAATGGTTGATCGAGAGCGATCCGCAGACCAAGTGTTGATTAGCGTATTACGTAGCCGGCAATGCGGGTGTTGTTGGTTTTTTGTTTTGATTTGTTTGTTTGTTTGCTTTTATTGCAAAACGTTGTATGTTAATGTTGGACACAAGATATTAATTAGACAACGGATACAGAGCCAATGACGACGTTTTATTTGTAAAACTTTGTTACCATGCAATTTGCATAATTTGATAATTTCTCTCCATTTAAATTTATTCACACTTGCCAACGAGCGTCTGGATAAGAAAAACACAAATACACTCACTAGCAGCAAACGATAAAGCACGCGGCGCTGCTACGATTGTCACCACGTCTGTAACAGAGACAGAGGCCAAGAGAGCAATGCGGCACGTGCCGTGTCTTAGAATGCAACTGCAGCTATAGTCGCGGGTAGAGCAGTAGAAACAGACGCAAAACGAAAACCTAAGAACGAACTTCAAACGATGACGTTGACGATGACTGGACGACAGACGTCTGGAACGGAGTGACAACAAACACAGAATGACACTGACTAAAAAGACAGTGGTGGTGACCAGCCGGTTCGGTCAAGCAAGTTATGTTCAATATCGAACGATTAGCTCAAGTTGTTGTTGTTGTTGCTGTAGTTTTTGTTGTCTCGATTCTGATTGCAATGGTTTGTCCTCAATTGACCAGCAACAACAGTAAACAGTACTGATTTTTTTTTTTGCGCCCCCTCTCAACTTGAGCGTGGATCGTGGAGCGTTTCCGCAAGGTTTGTTAACTTCCGTTAAGCGGGTTTCATGGTGCGGCACTACTGCGCCTCACGACGACTAATTAACGAATAAAAAGTCGGTTTTTGTTACGAAAATATTTGAGCTTGGCTTAAACGTATCGCTCGGTGGTGCCACAATAAAAATGAAAAGAAAATATGTTACACCAAAACCAACACGCAGCGACTGCGACGGCGCCGTTGGCAGAGACTGCAGCCCTGTTGGCGTCGTTGTTAACGCTGGCAAGAGCAGCGCACATTGGGGCCAGTGGATGCATAAAACAGGTGTAGCGACCCAAACGTATTTAAATGGAAAAACCAAGGGAGGGCTACACTTGTTCGAATTGATTTGAAGCTACGAACATAAACGAAAGGTTACTGTCGTTGGTGTGAACAATTAGAGGCTCGTAAAAATTGAAATAAGGTCTTTTCTTTGATAAAGATGCATTAAATACTGCATATGGTGATAGTATGTGTTAAAACTATTAAGCTAATTGTATAAATAAATAAATTGAAATCAAAAGAAATTTTATTTATTTGAAAATTTAAGCTCAATGTGATTTTAGCTGAAATGCAAATAATTCTGATTAGCGCCATTTAATATTGAAGCGATCTTGAGGAAAGCTTAGCTCAGCAAAAGGCAAAGGTTCATTTTAGGAAACAGCATTTAAGTATTTTACTGAAGACATATGTAAATTTGTAAATTTAACAACTTACCTTTTAAATGACTGCCAACAAAAGATTTGCATTTAAATTGTAAATTCACAAATTGCAACTTTTAAAAGTAAGTTGCGCCACCTTCGGGACTGTGTTTGTCTTTTAGTTCCTGCCTGAAACAACACAATTTTTGCGGCAGAAATAAGGCAATGGTTTTCGAACTAATCACACATGAAAATAAGTCTTGTAAATTAATATTTAATTTGGCGCACTTATATTTTATAAAAAATAAATATTTTTAATAGGCAAATAATGATGGTAATTATGGGAGGCTTAATTTATCGAAAAAACTTTGCTGCATTTGCAAATTTATCGAAACACAGTGTGCGCGTTGCAGCTTTTACAGCGCTGCCGCAGCCGCTTCGTCGCATTTAGCGGTTCAGTAATTTTGGCAGACTGCGACGCGACGTTGACGCTGCCGTCGCACAGTGGCACGGCAGCCGCAAAAGCGTTGCAAAAATCGATTTTGCGATGAAATCATTTTGTAAAAGTAATACATGCATCTTATTTAGAATTTCCCAGGGATCAAGAAAATTAAAACTTTATTCAACTCGGATAAATAGTTTAGTTGCTACAGCCGCTCAAAGTGTAGTATATTTTCAACTTTGAAAAAAATCGGAATTTTTTGAATAAAAGTGCGTGCTTAAGATCGTTTTGTAAAAAAACTACGCAACCAATCCATATTTTCTTCGATTCTATGAAAAGGTATATGAAATTTAAACATAAAAGAGAAAAAAATGACTTCGTATCTGTTCTGGTTTTTTCAATACTACCGTTTACCTGAACCACTATATTTGAACCACTTTTTCAACTTTGGAATAAAATAATTCAAATTATATTTTTTTATATTTTTTAGTTTTAACATAAATACGTTTGTTATCAATTTATTTACCTTCTCTATAAATTTTATGTCCGCCTTAATCCAGCTGTGGCTGTAAGGCCACTAGAAGTGCAGAAACCCAACTCAAAAAAATGCTACCGCAGGTAAAAGAAGAAGAAGAACACGCAGTAGATGCATCCACTAAATTAAGAGATGTTTGCTTATATTGGTACTTGACAATAAAAAAGAACCTACCTGTGACATTTAAAAAAAGCAAGATCAATTATAATTAAAAGAAATGTTCTTTGTATTTTTAGGTAGTTGAACCGAAAACATACGGATAGGGATGTAACCTTTCGCTTTATAATGTTAGGTACCAACTAAAAAACATTTAATGTAACTACATTTTTACCTGTTACGCGTTTTGTGAATTAAGGATTAAACCTTGTATATATTTGCCTGAATATTTCAAAAATTTGGATAATTCCTTATTTAAAGAGGGAAATCTGGAATTTGGTACTTCACCATTGCATGCCAGAATTAGATGCATGGAGTTTATTTTGAAGCTTGCATACACTTTTCCGCAAGTTAACGAATCCTTTGAAGACAACACACCAGACAAAGAAAAACAAAATATCAGGAAAAGCAAAATTCAAGACGATATCTTTAATCGACTTGGACTGATAGTCGACCGTCCCAAATATGGATGGACTCAAACGATGGAAACTCATCACGAAAATTCTTTGCAGAAAAAAAAATGAGATTAGAAAAAACTGGAGTAGATGATGAAATTATCAAAAGATTGGGTGTTATTTTAAACATTATGAACTGCAAGGAAAACATTAACGGCAGCAAATAATGAATATGCCACCAAGAATGCAGAGCTGTTAATGGAAAAATATCGTGGAAAGAAACTGACTCCTACGCTTCACAAAATTTTGGCACATGGCCAAACTATAATTGAATATCATTGCCTACCCATTGGGGAGATGTCAGAAGAAGCCCAGGAATCGAGAAACATGGATTATAAAAAATCCAGAGCTATGAATACATGTAAAATATCACGATCAAGGGAAAACGAGGATCTTTTTAATATGTTAGCAGCCTCTGCAGATCCACTAGTTGCATCCCTTAGACAAGTGAGATCCAATACAGAACTAACAAGTAGTTATTCAAAAGAAATGTTAAGTCTTTTAGATATTCCTTCAAATGTAAATGTGGATGATTATTTAAAAAAAAACTACTGATAAGACAAATTATATAACATATTATAATAAAAACATTGTTAAATTAAATTTATTGACTGAAAAATAAAATTACGAACAAACCAATTTATCAGCAAAATTTCTTTATAAATGAACAAAAAAAATATCTAGGTACATATTTTTCAATGGCAAATGTTGCACAAACAACAAATCCAACTTCCACAACATATTGCCCAGCTTTCAGATATCGTGTCACGATGCATGGGTACTTATTTTAAAGCCTGAACATTTTTCTTTCAATTTAAATTTAATTCATAAAAATATCTCAATTGGTTTAGAAAAAATGAAAAAAATATGTATATATTTTTCAATGGTAAATACTGTAAAGGCAACAAAATCCAACTTCCACAACATATTGCGCAGGCTTCAGATATCGTCTCACCATGTATGAGAACTTATTTTAAAGCCTGAACATTTTTCTTTCAACTACAATTTATTTCATTAAAATATGTCTATTGGTTTAGAAAATATGATTTTTGCAACGCTTTTTCGGCTTCCGTGCCACTGTGCGTCGACGCTGCCGTCGCTGATTGTTGTTGTTTGTGTGCAGTTTAGCCAAAAAGTGTAACAAGTGTGCGCATTTTGCAGCGAAAGACACTAAATGTAGGCTTTATGCGTATTTTCTTTGACTTGCGCATTTATTGCTTTACGCTTTGATGCGCTGACTTATAACAAGAACGAAAAAAAACAGGGTATATCAAATGCGCATCGAACTGAGCTGAACTGACCAAAGGACATGCAATGTTCCTTATGCTAGACAAAACACTTCCTTCTATTTGTCATATTGCACTTGCGTCGCTGCCGCAGCTAGCACGATGTCGCTGCCGCTGCCGACTGCGTATTCAGTATTCATTAGGCGAATCAGCAAAATCAGCGAAGCATAAAACAAATTAACATAAAACAACTTCTTTTTCGACTTCTTTCTATACAGTCAGGCGCAGTCATTGTGGCGGAATTAAAGACCTTTTTGAGTAGGTTCATATAAGTATGTATGTGCAAACTATATATGTATGTACATACATACATATGTACATAACAACGTACAACTAAATTGCTATGGTTCATGTCTAATTGCTACACAAACAAATTTCAAAGAAGCTTTTCTTTGTGACAGTTCAAAGCACACCAGAACCAACAAAAACAACGCCCGCACCTGTTGGCCTGGCATAAATAAATATGCATGTACATACATACAGATACAAGGGCAGACTGAACAGTAATCCTAGCAGAAAGAGGACCACTCGTATGATCGACTGAAACTTGGATAACAATTTAATGGTTAAACACGTTTTGTAACTTGGATTTTTGATAACTTCTTGGCCTACCCTCGAATGTTAGCAGATACATATATGCATATGGCACGGAAGTCTCCTACCACCTTTTGCAGTTCTCTGCCTGCGCTCATGTGGAACCTACTGTATGGGGGCTTTTGAGCGACGTTTGCCAATCAGACTGCCAGCATATTTTGAGCATCTTATTTTGCGCTTGCGTGCGCTCAAGTAGTTATAAATATTTATATTTTTATGTGTAATAGTATTACTATTATGATTATTAAACAATAAGCCACATTGCTATAACTTGCGCTTGGTAACATTGCGTTACCATGCCGGCAGCACCAAACAAATTTGTGCAGTTGTGTGAATAATAAAGCGAAAAATTGCATTATAAACCAACGCTGAAGATGTCCAGAATTTTGTCCAAAAACTATCGTATTGCGGATTTTGAGCAGCTGATCAGAATGATAGATAATCATCCGTTGATGCAAGATGAGACACCAAAGCATCCAATGCTTAATGTGCGCTCCCCGGAATATGCCAGCAAGTGCGTAATGCGTGCATCCCTGGACGACATAGCCTTGGGCGTAAGTATAGTTGCGTAAAAAACCAAGCCGCTAAGCCCCAAATAAGACCAGTCAAAAAAATGCATCCTGACGACATAACGGTGAAATGGGAAAAGATTGCCCGCAGCGCATACACTTAGGTTTTCAAACATCCTATTAATCCCGCGACTTTTGGATAACTATAACTTTTTTTTCCTGGACTTTGCTATTAACTCCTAAAGTTCAGTCTGAACGTCGATATTACAAGGAAATTTCAGCTCCTGGAAAGGAACCTTTACATTTGATAAATCAAAGTTGAGAAATACCTATAAGCACATCTTTTTCTTTTACAGATCAATCTTTTCAAAATTCAAATGGCCAGTGACGCAACTGCCTGCGCGGATAAGGTAAAAGGTAAATCGGAGTCACCAAAACCAACAAAAAAGTCAGGAAAGGCAACGGCTACACCTTTTATTAAGGTATTGTTACGAAAAACACCCATTGTGGTGCTCTATGAACGCAGCAGCATGACTGCACTGTCGGACAGCGAAGAGGGTCGCAAGGTACTGGCTGATAATCAGCGATACGGTGAGTTAGTTGCAGGCACAGACAAGTCTCGACGCACCGTCGATGCGGACACACAAACCCTTAAGGCGCTAAGAAAATCGCGACTGGTTAACACTGAGCGCTTGACAACAGATCATGTGGGCTCTTATGTCTCCAATTTCGAAATGTTTGACACGTACAAGGACCTAGAGACGTCCACCAAAAGCGTTGAGGTCGAGGGTCAAGAGAAAATGAAGGTAACAACCTATACTGTTGGCGGTGTGGATCAATTTGTGGCCATTAATAGCTTGCCCAACTTCAAACTAGCTTTAATGCTTACCATGCGCTTACTCGCAAGCAATGTATTCGAAGAGGAACAGCGGCGCTATCGCAATATGATAGTGCCGGATCCGCTTGCTGAAGACGTAAAATTTAAGTACCGACTGCGTTTGTTATGGCGTTTAAGCCCTCCGGAGCCACAGGGTCACATAAATCAAGCTGTCACAGATGTCAGCTTCTGTCCCAGCAACGGTGATATTATGGCCGTAGCCTACGGCGTATTCTCTCATGGATGTGTGGTGAAAATGCCACGCAACGGTTACGTCTATGTATGGAACATTAAGAATCCGATCAATCCGGAGCGCTGCTACGACTATAAGGTGCCGGTTGTAACTGTAGAGTTTTCATCTGTCAAGCCACAGTTACTAGCAATTGGTCTGCACAATGGCGACATTGAGGTGCGCGATATTTCGGTGGCAGAGCAGCCACCAGTAGCTATTTCTCAACGCAGCACATCACCCTACTTTGAACCGGTTACAGCTATTAAGTGGATACAACGCAGCGATAGTGATGTCAACTGCGGTGTAGATGTTACTCCTTTTCTTGCTGCTTCTCAAGCCGGTGCCATTACCAAGTATCGCCTTATCAATAGTCCTTACCTTCTCGGCTTTGAGCATCAGCGTTTGCAGCGTACAGACGGTGTGCTTGAGGGTATAGAACTTCAGCGTCCTTCACTACCACTTCTAGCTAACAGACACCCCCAATGTCTGGAGCTAGCTTTGGACCCAGTACACACGGACATCTACTACGTGCTCACCGATGGAGGCACACTCTACAAGTGCTCGACAAATTATCCACTGCAGTACTTGGAGCTACGACAGGTGCACGAGGCACCCGCCAGCTGTATGGAGTTTTCTCCATGGTCGCCCAAAATGTATCTTACTTGTGGCAGCGATTGGTGAGTTCACTCATTCATTCAACATTTTTCTTATTAAAAGCTTTTACGATTTCCTCCAGGTGCATACGTATCTGGCTTACCGGCATATTGTCGCCCATAATAACACTTCGCCATCATCTTTCGCCTGTACATTGTGCGCGCTGGAGCCGTACACATTCTACTATCTTGGTTTCGCTCACTCGCAGCACAGTGGATATCTGGGATTTGCGTAATAGCACGCTTAAGCCGGTCTCATCAACATCTATCGATGCAAGGAGCTTCTACACGACTTTTCGGTGTGTAGTAATACTAAAAGATCAAATTCTGCAAGTTATCGGTTACCCATAAGATGTGGTCATCAAAAAACTGGAAACCTTCTCAGGCATCTTTCAAGTATACATATATAAGGCAAAATCCGTGACCTCTAAGAAACTATTTCATTGGCCTTACCTTATTTATTGAGACATTTATATTGATCACATTGATCGATTCCACTATTTCAGATTTACCCTTTGCGGTCACTCCTTGGCTGTTGGCAATGAGGCAGGAAACTTGCTGATGCTGGCCTTTGAAGACATGCCATTTCCTCCGCACTTTCAATACGAACAACTAAAGCGTGCCATATTCAAAGCTTTGGCCATGGAACCAAACATAATGCAGCAGGTTAAGAGTGTGGGTTACTTCGGCTACCCCAAGGGAAGTAAGCAACCCAAGGGTTAGACATGCAATAAACTTCAACTACTTATGCTCAAGTCGCTGGCGTTTTCTTATCAAATCTGACCTCAATTGGGCATGCATTTGCATACAAAAGCTAAATGACGTGTATTATATGCCCGAAACACCTTGAGCATATCAGCTCCACTAGCGATTTTGCTCAAGTTCAGACCGATGCCGTTTGTGGTTTTGTGGTAATGCCTTTCCGCTTTTAGACAGAGATAAGTTGTTTTTAAGTTTGTCTGGCACAGTTATAATAGAAACGTTCAACATGCCTCATCTGTTGCGGCAGAATCTACTGTTGCCTACACCCCCTACTGTAACCCTACATGATCCTCGCACTCAGTTAAGACGCCTGCCACCCGCCTATAATACAGCACAAACGCCGTATAACCGATCAAAGGATTTCGCTCCACAAATGCGTTATCAACTGGAACTTTCACCGCGAAAGATTAAGCTGCGTCCGTGTAAGGTTATATTTGTGGGCGATTGCTCGGTGGGCAAAACAGCAATTGTTAATCGGTAAGTTTGATTATTAGCATTGGTATAAACAAGTTTAATTGATTTCTTTACAGCTTTTGCTTTGATAAGTTTCAATCGAACTATAAGGCCACCATAGGCGTTGACTTTGAGCTAGAGACTTTTAATATACTCGGACACGGTTTTGGCTTGGAAATGCAAGTACAAATAATGACTTTATAAGACTTTAATGTAAATTCGTATTGCTTACTTAATTACAGGTGGGACACGGCTGGCCAGGAGCGTTTTAAGTGTATTGCAGGTGCCTACTATCGCAATTCCAGTAGTAAGTTTGACTTAAAGTTCCTTATGTCAACGCCGCATTTAAAATCAATACACAACTCTAGTTATCGTTGTAACATATGATATGTCCAAGCGCGAATCGCTAGATTCCGCCAAGAAATGGCTTTCTACGGCACTCAATTACAACACAGCAGCACAAAGACCATTGGTATTTTTAGTGGGCACAAAAGCAGATCTCTTGGTAGGTAACTTTGTTACTATATCAAGTAATTTATATAAATAGTGCTTGTATGAGTAGACCAAGGAAGACTTTATGCACATGGAACGACTGGCATGTGTGACAGCTAACGATATGCATGCGGAATATTGGTCAGTTTCTGCACGTTCCGGGTTTAAGGTTACGGAATTCTTTCAACGTTTGGCCGCATTAGCTTTTGAGTCGGCTATACAGCAGCAACTTGCTTTGCAAAAAAAGTTTGCCGAAGAGCAGACGGAAAACACTCCGGCCAAGTCGCAAACATTTGGTAGGTAACGCACATACAATACAAGTGGTTTACAACTTAATAACTGCTTACATTTTTTAACAGACTTGCGCAGCTATTTTCGTTTTGCTAAAGCAGAAGATGGTCGGCAGAGCGGTTGCGCTTGTTAATATATTTGGATTATATTTTTACTTAAATAAACGATTAAGTGCACTACCTAAACATACACATTAGGCAATAAATAATTTTATCTTATTTAAATAAAATGCTGAAGTTCAAACCAAATGGAGTTGCCATTTAATTAGGCCTGCTAACTGATTATAGCGCTGCCATTTACAACACATTCGGTGCTACCACTTCGCCAACATCTGGCAGCCCAACTGTCAAATGTGGTTTCCGCTAATTTGACAATGCCCTCAGTTTTCCTTTTCATTTCTTTTTCTCGCAGAAATGCCACCCAAAAAGCCAACCGAGAAATCCGGTAAGGTTTTTTCATATAAAAAATGGCTAAAAATATGTGGTTTTGTTAGCAATCGCAACGTTAAAGTTACCTTTAACAGCCGAATAAGGCAGAAAATTATAAAAATTGAATTTAATGGCAAAAAAAGACTTGCATGTTGCTACATGTTTTCGCCACGTGCGGTATGACTACAAATTGTTCTCGGAAGCAAAATGCGTTGCATGTTTTGTAAATCTAAATGTGCTTGTTGTGTTGGTCTGACTAGCCGCACATTAATATTGAAAGTGAAGTTTCGTTTTTTTATATTTACTTTGCAATGACTGCGATTGCTGCAGTGCTGCGCGTTCGAGCCTAACCTAACTTTTATATGAAATAGCTTTGTTGCTGTTTACTAATAAAATCTGTGCGTGTATACATTACAGCTAAGCCTGGCGATAAAAAGCCAGAGCAGAAGAAACCTGCTACTGCTGCTCCAGCTGCTGCCAAGAAGGATGCACCAGCTGCTGCCAAACCCGCAGCCGCTGCTGCACCCAAGAAAGCAGCTGCACCCGCCGCTAAAAAACCAGCTGCAGCTGGCGCTAAGAAGACAGCCCCAACAACTGTCAAGAAGCCAGTGGTGAAGAAGTTGGCCACCAAGGCAAAGCCCAAGGCTAAGGATGCCAAGAAGAAGGCTGCTGCTGGCAAGAAACCACAGTCGGTGTTGGCTAAGCTATCTGCCAAGGCACGCGCTGCTGCAAAGGGCAAGAAGCCAGTTGGAAAGGCTGGTGCCAAGCCCCAGAAGGGAACTGCAAAGGCTAAGGCTGTGGCTGTGTTGCACGCAAAGAAGGCACAAACCAAGGTGAGTTGAGTTAAACGAGTTGCGTAGTGAATATTTAACTAAGTGAAACTTATGTTTTGAACAGATCATCAAGGGCGCTTTCGGTACACGCACGCGCAAGGTGCGCACAAATGTGCACTTCCGTCGTCCCACAACGTTGAAGTTGCCTCGCAACCCCAAGTACCCAAGGAAATCCGTGCCCACCAGGAACCGCATGGATGCTTACAACATTATCAAGTACCCGTTGACTACGGAAGCAGCCATGAAGAAGATTGAAGACAACAACACTTTGGTCTTCCTCACACACTTGCGCGCCAACAAGAACCATGTGCGTGCTGCTGTGCGCAAGCTCTATGACATCAAGGTGGCCAAGGTTAACATTCTGATCAGACCTGATGGTCAGAAGAAGGCTTATGTGCGCCTGGCGCGTGACTACGATGCTCTAGATATTGCCAACAAGATCGGTATCATATAAACAAACAAAGTGGAAACGGGCTTCCCGTTTTACATTTTCTACATAGATTTTTTCTATAAACAAAATATTATCTAAGTTGACACAATATAGCGGGGATGAACGTTTCAATGTTGTCTGAGTATAATAAAAACAAACACTCAAAAAAGTAGCGCCAGTGTTTTAACCTAAGGGCGGGCTTATATATTTTCTTTTATTTTCAGGCAGAATTAAGAGGATACACAAATCACGGGTAAGTTGAAATAGTGACAACTCATTTTATTTTACTAAAAAGCATTTTATTATTCCAGTGACGGACCAAAAAGATGCTTAAGGATTTGCCAAAATTTAAGTAAGTATTTGGTCTTTTTCCCTTATTTGTTGCTATAAATTATTTTATGATGATTTTTAAGAGTAGGAATCTCCTTGAGCTTCAGTCATGCGTTGCTTTGATATAACTTGTCTCTAACTGATACAAACAATGCAATTTACGCTCATGTTTATGGTACTTCTAAACTAATCAGTTTTTTATATTTATAATTTCAGCTATTTGTTGCGCGGATTGGATTCGTATTAATTTTGTGATTAAAGGTATGTAGCTACTCAATTACAGCTAAAGTTATTTGTCAAAAATATGATGATTACTTGTAGGAATCTCATTGATTTAAAATATGAAAATAACTTTGAAATCTGATGCTATAAATCAAGCCATGCATTTTTTAATATTTGTCCATTTAATAAATAAGTATTTCTTTTATACTTTCAGGACTTCTATCTGGTCGTAGCAAATCTAATGGAATTTACCTTAATACAATTTTGACAAAAATAATTGATTGAATTGTTTTTTTTTTTTTAATAAATTTTACAATAACTATTAAAATTCTGTGTACACTTTATTTTATCTTAATATCTACGAAATTGTTTTCTAAATTTATCATAATGATAATCGTCTGTCGCACGCTTCATCCCATTGGGATTTGTTTGATGATGCGCTGCCTTGCCGCCCTCATTTTCTTCACGCTTTCGCCTTCGCTGCTCATTGATATCCTCAATATTAACTAGAAATTATAAAATTTATTAAAGGCACAAATTCAAGATTGTAAATCCGGAACTTACATCGATTGTGCTGCATAAAATTTACAGCCATATTAGTGGGTACAAATTGTGAGGGCCCATCTTTTTTATTTTTGGCATCTTGCAAAAGTTTTTGCTTAGCATCTTCTGTCGCTTCGATATTACGTATCTTAGCTTGTATGCCTAGATCCACCTCCGGTATGCCGTTTAACATTTGGTTGGACAACATCTCTTCGGAACGATGCGATGAGGACTGTCGTAAATGGTCTGGCAGTGCATACAGGGCGGCATCTTCTGGAGTCAAATATTTATTTACATCTCCAGCATCATCATCAGTAGTCTTGGAATCAGTGCCACCGCCTTTGCGCTTTTGTAGCTCTTGCTCAATGTACTTCATCATTTCCTCATCTTCATCGCGTTTGTTGGTCTCGGCAGAGAACTGTGTGCCTATGCCAACATCGTAAGCATCTTCAGGTTCCTTCATTTTACCCGATTTAAGCGTCTGCATGTTTACAAGGCCTCCAGTTTTTACATTAAAAGGATCCTTAATGGCCAGTTCCTCTTCCGGTGCTATCTTTTTTCCCAGTGCCAGACCAATAAGACTTACACCATTGGGACGTTGACGAAGTCGTTGTCGTTCCTTTATTTCATCCAAAGTGAGTCTGTTTCAAGTATTGATTGCATTAAGCTTTATTTTTTTGGTTTGTAAAGGTAGTAAATACATACTGCTCCTCCTTTTCACAGTCATCAGAATTCTTACGTTGCCGCAAATTTTTGCGTGACAACTTTTTGAAAACAACTTTTGTGGTAGCTGCATCTTTAACATCATCGGCATCACTCATGGCAAAAGTCAACGCAATTTACAATTAATAATAAAATAAAACTTTGTTTATACCAGTTGTTTAGGTTGGGAAAGAGATGTGGTGTGCGAACAAGTAGTGTTGTGTAAACGTGACTCACTTTGATGAGTTAGCTCAGTTGCTCATTTCGAAGTGAGTGAGCAGTCTTGCTCACTTGCTCACTCAGTGAGTAGTCTTGCTCACTTGCTCAGTTGCTCACTCAGTGAGCAGTGTTGCTCAGCTGCTTATTCTCAGCAGTTAAATTATCGATAAATTCAAATATTCTCTAGTTACTTTAATCACAGTTTTTATTTATAGAGGAATAAACTTAAAAAATAAGTAAGATAATAAGACAAATATTCTATTCGGCCGCTTTGTGGCTTTTAATTTATTTTTTCTTATGACCAAAAACAATATATAAATATGTTCATGTTACATAATAATCAAAATAAAACTTTGTTTCTCTCTATAAAAGTTAAACATTTTTGCATACACTTTTCGGCCACGATAATTTTGACAAATAGTATGCTTCTATCATGTATGTTCACACTTGCCAAGCGACCACTAGAATGTAGCGCTACCATACGAAATCTGCCGCCAAATCAAATGCGCGGGTTGTTTGAAAACAAAAATGAATGTAGGAACTCACGCCACAGAGCAAGTGAGTAGTGGAGCAAGTGAGTAGTGAGCAACTGAGTAGTGAGCAAGTGAGTAGTGAGCAAGTGAGTAGTGAGCAACTGAGTAGTGAGCAACTGAGCCAAAAAGAACAACTTTGCTGAGTTGGCTCACTTGCTCACTTTAGTGAGTTGCTCATTTTTGCTCACTCACTCATGAGCAACCCAACACTACGAACAAGGCAACTAGCGTTTGCTTTTAAATAAAGTGCTGCATAATCTTTAATTTGTTTTAACAATTTACCAGCACTACACATCGTGGGCTTAATAGTTCACAAAATAGATTCGTAAGTTTATATGTAAATTGAGAATCCATCAACAACAGCATGTTCATGTTTATTTTGATATCTTAGATAAAATGTTGTGCTCAAGTTTTGGTCACAGAACAATTCATTTGTTTTGTTCGCTTTTCGTCTTATACAGCACTGAAAGCACTAGTTCAATTGAGCGATACAAGACGTACACATAACAATACAGCCCTAGCATAAGGCATTAGGCGGCTTTGGCAAATTTTGCACAATTGATTGTGTTGCATTTTATTTTGAAGTGCTTAAATATTTATGTGCGCTTAATAAAATAAGTTAAGACTGGCTTGATGTGCTACTAAAAGCTTACTAAAGGTAACAGCTGACGCCACTTCTCTGAGTTGTGTTATGTTTTTGCAAGCCTTGTGTCTAAAATCGATTTTCTAGCCAGAAGAACACCCCACGCGTTGAGTTTCTGAAGCGCTGGCAAACGTTTAGCTAAAATTTGCTAAAAAACAGAGCCAATATGTACAACGGCATTGGATTAACCACGCCGCGAGGCTCGGGCACAAATGGACATGTGCAACGTAATTGGGCATTCGTGCGTCCTGGCAAAAAGGAAAAGGAATATCGCGCCGAGGATGATGTTAAGAAACTGGATGCACAATTAAATCGTCCACCCAATAAAGAAATTCTAGATCATGATCGCAAGCGTAAAATTGAGGTGAAGTGCATTGAATTCGAGGAAATACTAGAGAAGCAAGGGTAAGCGCCATTATTTACGTATGTATTTTTAACTTAATTTGTGTAGCAGTTCTTAGTGCTGTAACGTAATGTAATATGCACGTTATATAACACCGGTTACTAAAGCGGTAGAGCTTCGAGAGAATGTTTTGCTCACAACGTGCTACTACTGTTTACGTATTCTCCAAGTTCTCTGTTTACGTCTGGCGCCTGGTAGCCGCGTGCAGCAGAGAGCGTGAGAGAGCAGTGGCTCTCTGTAACCACCACACTTAAAAGTGTGGCAAGGACCCACCCTAACACCACCCCCTTCAACAACGTCACATATGTGCGCTCAGGCGCCCTTCCGGTGGCCTGGCTTAAAAGCCACCCAGCCTGTGCCGCGCCTGTCCTCTTCTGGTGGTGAAAACTGCATTTTAGTTGTAGAGATTATTTCGGAAGAGCACGTACGCATGTTTTAGCAAAGCGGAAGTTTTAACCGAGCCTAGAGGCAGACGTTTTTAAAACTATAGTGCTAATTTTTAAATAAATGCTAAAAATCATATGTTCAACCCTTGGTTGGTTAAAAAGTAGCTTCAATTTAAAGCTGTACAACGAAACATTTACGTTGAAAAAATCAAGTGGTTGTGGAAGCATGTTTTATTGATCCTTTTAAAATAGACTAGCACAAAAAAGCACTTAAAAAGGTATTTTTATAGGCTTAGACTTCAATGTCCCCAAATCTAACTTAAACACTATATTGTTTTATTTTTTAATAGACGCACACCAGAGGAGATAAAATCACATGTGGATTCTTATCGCCAGAAATTAATGGGTCAAGGCAAAACCGATTTAGCAAAGGATGAATTTGGACGCGTAGCGTAAGTTTCATAAAATTCTAAGCTAGACATAAAGTAATAAGGGCTGCAAACATAAAGCTGTTTGCTTATGTAATTTAAACAAAAAGTGCGCTCACTTGACAAATCAATAAAATATTTAACAAAACTGCCCGCCCGTCGCGCTATGTGGACCTTAACACAGCTGGCACGCAATCCCGCCCAGAGCCACCCAATTCTACTCAGCATGCGCCGCACAGCAAGACAGAGCAAATCTGCAACTGCCCGCGCCACTTCATCCCCTCATTGCAAATTCAGAAGCCGCCAATCAAAACAGTCAAGTTGTAGAGAAAAAGCTGCTGCAAAGATTTTCAACGCAGCAGTCACTTCAAGTCTTCCAAAGTCAAAGCAAGACCATCCGCTTTGCAACGAAATTAAAAATGTAGCATAAATTAAGTAAATTTTGTATGTTTTCATTTAATTGCTAATGCGAAAGTATCCTTGGCAACGTCGTTGGCAATTTCGAACATCATGGCTGTAACTCCCACGCAAGCAACTGCGGTGCAACTACTGGCTGGCTTAATTGGGGCTCTGGAAAAATCAATAGATGCCGCATAAACAAGCAGACTTATGACAGAGCTGTCATAGTCTGACTTGTATTGGAACTTATGGTCAAGCAGCCTTTAAAGTGTTGGAGTAAAGCTGAAATGAAGAAAAATCGAAAAACAGAAACAGTATATAGCAGCGGGGGTTGCTATCAACTCAACCACCCTTAAGACCAACCCAGAACAACCCGTCAATGTTGCGCCATGGATTACCAGCTTATGCCAACGTTGTTTTGCGACGTATTATTTAGTGGTTGTTATTGTTGTTTGTGCTCTGAATGCAAGTGTAAACTGGAGCATCATTAAAATGGATTAAAACCAGACAGAGACTGCTTAGAGTAATGTGAGAACAAAAAGCAACAAATCACTAATCAAGTCTTCCAAACTTAGTTCGTAATTAATTAGTTAAAGTTGCGCTTCAGTGCAAGTAAGTGCGCGGTATCGGAGTAAAATAATTTGTTTACCGCAAAAACAAATCTATTTTTATTAGTGCGAGCATAGATCAAATATCTTAATATGCTTTATAAATATAAATAATAGTTAAAAATAAAAAAAAAATATAAATAATTTAATGTAACAACAGATAAAAGATTATATGCTAATCCATCGTCTTCCAGTAATCGATGAAAAATTAAAGCTTTTTAAATATATATTTTTTCTAAACAAGTAAAAATTATACAAAATAAAATTTAACGATAAAGAATATATAGTAATCCAACAGTCTTCCTAATATCAAATAAATACATAAAATACAACAATTTAAAAATAATACAAGATATAATTAACTAATTGTAGACTCCTACATACATAATCATAACAACGAAAATAGTGTAACAAAATTTAAAGTTAACTCGAAAACCAAAGACCACACCTTTAAAAATGAATCGAGATAAAAGTTAGATTAGAAACTAAATGGTCCAACTGTCTTCCTATGCGTATTGTATACAGTTTAATAAAATAAATAAACAAATAATAAAAACTTACTTTGAAATTCTCGTAAACTACTGTCGCAATTTTAAAACCAAAAATGAGGAACGGTCCTTATAAGTAAACCACGTATCGCACATAGCATATAAGTATTTATAAATATAAAACTTTAAAATCAATTCACATTCCTTCTTAAACTTATAAATAAATTTATAAGCTACGGAATTAAATAATTTATCGAATTTGGAAGCTACAAATCATGCCTAAGAGACAGGCTATTCCAAGAAATTCAAACAAACTCAAGTTATAATTATAAATCTATATATGTCGGATCAGGAAATGCTCTCATCCCAAATTTACACGAATGCAAGCATGGCCACAACTACAAGCTCCGTAGCATCAGCAGCAGCAACCAAAACTGTCAGTACTTCGAAAATTATCAAGTCGAAAAAACGCCGTAAACGACGCAAACGCACCACCCACACAGCCGGTGTCTGTACCAGTGCCATCAATAGCACGGTAACCACTTTTTCCACCACTAACATTTCCAGCCCTCAAGCTAATAACGTCAACTCCAATACTTGTACTGCGGGTGGAACAAGGAAATGCAAGGCACCGTACTTTCAACATGATAATCGCGAGTTTATAGCCAAGTATGAGAGCATTCAGTTTACTGCGCAAACAACGGCCGCTGCTATCAACTATGCGGCTGTGGCCAAAAAGTTCAAGCCATTGCGACCAACTTTGGCAAGCGGCGCCAACAAAAACAGGAGAACAGCATTGCCCAAGAAGCAAATCCGGGAATGCGCGTGCGCGTGCCAGACTATGACGCAATGCCCTAGGGTTGTGCACAACAAGCCAACAGCTGTTGATGGCAACGAACAGAGGGAACTGACAAGGTGTTTGCCTTCGTCACAAGCCGAAATTAATGCTACAGCATTGCCGGCTCTGCTGGAGTTACTAAAGCACTCGTCCTGCACGTTAATCGAAACTTTGCTTGGCGGCAGCGGCAGTGTAATAAATAGGTAGATTTTTCTTAGTCTGATGCCTGAAATTAAAACAAATATTATTCGAACATTTATTTTTAAGATTTCATCTTTATGAAAAATGTCAATCAAACTAAATGAAGTATTTATTTCTTTTAGCGTGCGTGACACTCATCAGATAGCTGAGGCACAGCAGCAAAAGAACGCCAAGTTACGTGAAGCCTTTAACATTTCCGAGTACTTTGTTGAGGGCAGCAGCTTCGACAGTGATCGCAAAGCCAAAGAGGAAGTGGCAAAGAGTGTGGCGTTACAAAAGGAACTGGACGCTCAACGTGAGATCCTGGCCGCAGCGACAGTAGCTGCAGGCAAGGATAAGGAGACGGGCAAACGCTATGCTCTGGTGCGTACTCCTTCAAAGGAGCGTGATGTGGCCGTTGGCGCTGAGGCCAAAGAGCCAGCAACCAGTGGGGATGAGCGCGAACATGTTTCAAAATCTGACAAAAAGAAGAAAAAGAAGCGCGCAAGAGAGAGGTACGCTGTCTGCCTAGAAATGGTATCTAAGTTTCAAACTAAAACTTTCTAAATCACACAGTTCGGCCAGTCCAGAGCGCAAAAAGGATAAGAAGAAAAAGTCCAAAAAACACAAGAAAGAAAGGTGAGCAATGACAAAAAATTGGTAATATCTCCGGTTCTTGCTAGGTCGTAGCATTTATAATTTTCCATTTTTTTTAATTAAAAATTTTGTATACTTTCTTTTGAGTTGAATTTAGAAACTTTAGAAATCACTATTTTGATTTTTATACGTCTATATTTAGTTTCTTTATGTATCTGTGTAGTAGTAATTTGTCCAATTTTAAAAACTAAAAGTGCAAAAGCATAAGCTGAATGAACTGAAACAAAAAAAAAAATTGCTACTTTTTACTATCAAACAATTGCTTAATACTTTTTGTGTTTTTCGTCTCTACTCCTTTTTTACATTGCATTTTAAACCACAAAAGGGACTCATATGAGAAAGAAAGTAAAAAGAAGCGAAAAGTTATGTACAAATGAAATTGTGAACTCCCCCGTATACACACAAACACACACACAAACAATATTACTTACCACTTAAGTACAATTAAAAAAAAAAAGCGATTAAAATGTATATAACGTATATACAATAATATACATACATGCATACTTGTTAAGAAATTATTTGATAAATGTTTTATTTTTTTTTTCTTTGAGGGACTAGATTAATGCAGCGAAAATTTGTATTGCAAACTTAGGGTGTAGTAGACTCTAGAAACCAATATGAATGACTACATCTTGCTTCACAAAGTACTCAGTTTATTTTTTAAATCTAGGGCTCTCTCTTATTAAAAATAATGCATTAAAAAATTCCAAAACTCATTTACGGTAAGTAACAATTCGTTTTTCTACATAAACATTTTGGTTTCGAGTTTTAAACTAAACTCATTTGCAAAATTGATATATACAGCTTAGTAAATGATAGAGTATTCTAGCCTAGTTGTTAAGTTTAAGACGGTCTTAAAAACTTATATGTTTGTTTGCAACAATTAAAAGACAATTACTTTCTCATCTTTCTTTCTATTATTATTATTGATATTATTATGACTAAGACAATGCATTTTTGAGCAGTTTTCAATAAAGGTAAAGCACTAAACCACAAGTAACTCTAATATAAGTCATGCAAAAGTATTTAATGTTTCTTCTAACCAATTGTCTGGTCCCTGACCATGTCGCTAGTAATGTACACCACGTACACACTCTTTGGAACGCTACGTCTAGCCAGCAATTCTGCAAAACTCTATACAAGAGTTAAACGATTCAATGTCAAAGAGAGTATAACTAAACTGCAATCGAATACTTATGCGTTTAACGAATAACGAATGTTTTACTGAAATAAGCATTTATCCATTTTATTTGCAGTAAGTCGAAAAAGAAGAAATCCCGCAAGCGCAAACACAGCGCCAGTGAAAGCGGAGACAGCGATAAAGAGAGCGACGAGGAAGCCGCTAGCAGCGATTCGGAGCGTGACGTAAAGAAAGCACGCAAGAAAGCCAAAAAGGATAAGGTACGCATAATAGACTTGTAGCCCAGATGCACGAAAAGAAACTGAACAAAAATAATAAAAACTAAGAACTTCAAATGATATAACAAGTAAATACATACAAGCAAATGCCGAATGAACGAAAGATAGCATGTGCTATTTACATATTTCCATATGCTAAACCCGAATAACTTTTAATATACTGTCTCTTAAACTATTTCTCCATATACCATAAAAACATTTGTAAACAATGCGCCATAGCACTATAACATAAACCATGTGGTATGGCCAACTGTTACTATATTATGTAAAACGCATTTAACTACTTTGTACTTATTAACAATTATTATATATCTTAATGATCCAAAATGGAAGTACTACTTATATATTTTAATTATACAACCTATATACATACATATATGATGATATCTTGACTCTGCCCTTTTGTTTCTTGTTTCAATTACTGTTCACCAATTAATTAAACATACGCCATTTCTTCTCTTGCTTATTTACTTCTTTTTCCACCAAAAATGAAAAATTTAATAACAAGTACTGAACTGAATTTCTAAACAAAATTGCATAAAAAACATTCTAATCTATATAAATATTAAAGCATAAATCTCGATTAGTAAAATATAAACCAAATCACCCACAAATATTGTAAAAGGTAAAAAGGCTTTAAACGCATTCACAAACTAATTAGTATAACGTTTATAATTTAAACTATATCCTATGATTTATCATTATTATTATTAGTTTTTTTTTTTAATATAGTTGCTAGTAAATCCTTTCAAAAAAAGGCTTATTTCTGAAGCATACAAATTGGAAGAAGCCTCTTTTTGTTTGGTTTTGGTTTTTATTCAGGGAATGGAACCGTTTCTTATATGTTACATTCCATACTATATGCAAATGGTTCTAAAATTTTAGATATTGGTTCGATTCCCTGTTTTTTATGCTTTATTTTAAAGTTGAAGCATTTTTTTTTTGTAGTTCGTTTCCCCAAATTAAAAATCGTTTTACGTAATTTCAAGAAACAAAAAAGAAAATTATTATATTTTGTTTATAAAAAACCCTTGGCGCTTCATTGATATAGGATAGCTTTCAAAGGCTCTTTTGTAGTTTTGTAAGTACTTTCATTTGACTGTTTTTCTTTAAAATATACTATTACATAAAAAAAAAATTAATTTTTAAAGTGTAAAATGAACTTTGCTGTTGAGATGAAGAACAACAAACTTTGAACAACCCAACACATAAAACATTACAGACAAAAAAAATAATGACTTATGCTTATGCTCTAGTAAAAAATAATTAATGCCGCCAGTTCTCTTGCCTAAAACTTCACTTGTTATCATGTCATAAAGAATGAAATATGTTAAAAGACTTACAACTAATAGCTTTCACGACTAATGCTAAAAGTTAGACTCTTAGCAAGCTGCAGAAATATTTGAATTGTCGTTTAATAAACTGAAATTTTCTATTATGCAGAAAAAGCGTGACAAAAAACAAAAGAGGAAGGGCCATGCAAGATCCAGCTCAACAGACTCTGCACGTTCTAAGTAAGTAAAAAAAAAATGAAAACATTAAGTTTCCAAGCACTACATAAGTATAATAAATATTTCAGCTCACTAGACCACGATGACCGTAAAGAAAAAGGCTTGACCAAAATCCGTGGAGCAGCTACGAACAAAGGGAATGATGCCGCCAAGTCAAATGAGAATGCGTTCCGCGGTAGATCGAGGGAACGACGCAAAGATTCAAAACAGCGTCGTAATGACTCTTCAGCCGACAGTAGACGCGACAAACGCGAGCGGAGTTCTAGACGTAACAAATCCAACGAGCGAAGTCCTAGACGTAATAAATCCAACGAGCGGAAACAAACAAAGCGCACATCTCCTCATAAAGAGGCAGAAAAACATAGCGAACGCTCTAGAGACAAGCAACGTTCAAAGGATAGACAACAACGAACAGATGGTTCCAGAGAGCGTACAATCAGACAAGAGCGTAACAAGGAACGTCACCGTGATAGATCCATCTCTCGCGATAAGAGACTTTTAACGAACTCCAACCGACGTGATCGTTCCAGCTCCAGAGCCGGAAAGCGACGAGAACGCTCATTGTCGAACGACAAACGAAGGGAACGCGAAATTGAGCGTGAGCGCTCCAAGTCCAGAATAAAACGTAGAGAACGTTCCGTTTCAGTTGAAAAGAGGCGCGAACGTCGCTCCGTGTCCAAAGGAAAACAGAGAAATCGTTCAAGATCCGCGTCCAGGGTTAAACAACAACGTGAGCGCTCAGTGTCTGACGCGAGGCGGAAAGAAAAAAGACACCAAAGGTCTATATCCAGAGAAAAACAAGCACGCGAACCTTCAGTGTCTCGTGAAAGGCGAAAAGAAAAGGAGCAAGGAAAACAGCACCACGAACGCTCCGTATCTGGGGATAGGCGAAAAGAAAGAGAGCGGTTGAGGCAACGGTCTACATCTAGAGCAAAAAAACGCGAACGTTCTGTATCTGGCGAAAGACGTAAGGAAAGGGAAAGAGGAAAGCAGAGATCTGTGTCGAGACCTAAACAACGCGAACGTTCAGCACCTGGAGAAAATCAAAGGGAACGCTCTAATCACAAATCAGCAGGTGCTCCCGAAAAACGCCGTCGCTTTTCACGCTCTACCTCGCGAGGCTCGTCCAAACGTAAGCAGATTCGTCATTCCCGTTCGCGGTCACAGAGTCAAAAGCGAAAGAGCACTCAGCAAGTCACGCATTCACCAGCTAGCAAGAAACGATTCAGTAGCTCTATTGATGGTCAGCAAGCCAGTAAGAAAACAAATACCGTAACACCTGCCTTCAATCCTTTTAAAGCAGCCGAGGACACTGTCAACGACATACTAGGCAGCAAGTCTGTTAAAGTAGCGCTCGAGCATACTAAACGTGACCGTACTGCATCGAGTTCTAGCTCATCATCTGGAAGTTCGAGTGAAAGCTCTTCAGAAAGTGAAGCCGCTAGACATACGCCTTCGCCAAAGCCTGTAGTAAAGAAGCAGCACTCAGCAGAAACTGCTATAAAGCATGAACGCAGTCGAGCAAGAGATCAACGAAGTAAATCTCGGGATAAGCGCACCACACGAAAAGACAGCATTAAACGTGAGCGTTCAGCTACACCACAAAAGAAAACTATCAAGCCGAAGGTCACGCCAAGTCCTAAGTCGACCAAACGACGTTCAAAAAGCTCTAGTTCCACAGAGCTGCGCTATTCGCCAGCTGAACGCAATCCTGAGCTCTATCGCGAAATTATTGATAAGGACAATAGCAAAAAGCGTCTGCCCACGTCCAGTTCGCGTCAACATCGTGACACCACCAGCAAGCCCACGCCCATAGTGCGCCTTAGAGCCCAGAGTGACGATGGTAGCGAAAATGAGCTAAGTGGTGCTCCAGCTGCACTGGATGAGTATCAAACAACGAAACGAGATCGCGAGATACAAGAGCTACGCATGCTGGAACAATTAAAATCTGGGATTGCGGCCAAGGCAAAACAGAAAATCAAAACAATGGAGAAAAATGGTGACGCCGCAGGCATTGCCGGAGCAGGGGAGAGAAGCGAAGTAAGTGGCGAACCATGTGCGGCCAGTAAACGTAATTCGCTTAGTGAATTTCTTGTTGCTAACAATGTAACCGCTTTGATTAACCCATTGACGAGCGCTGTGACGGCAACGACAACGATCGCGACAACAACGTCTCCCAGCAATGCCACTACACCAACGGCTGTGATACATCCGCAGCCATTGGAGGCGCTAAAACCATTGACTTTAGAAGCTGATGAAGATGCCGCAAACAAATATAATAAAAGGGACAGTAATACGCCGCCCATTTGCAAAACGTCTCAAGTGGCGGCAAATGGCGACGCTAAAAGTCCAACAGAAAAAGCAACAACAGAGACATCTCCTACAGCAGTAATAACTGCCAAACATAGAACGTTGATGCACCATCAACATCCGCCACATCAACAACAACATCAAATAAAGCGCGTCTTTTACAATCGTACATTGAATAACAATCCAAACAGTAGACATAATACTAACAATAATCATGCATGTGGTAATGGTGGTAGTGGTGTTAATAGCGGTGGTGGTCCCCATCCTAATCATACTAACAATTCGAACATGCCGCTTTTTTTAAGCGGTGGTGCTGGCACCTACAACCGCACCACAAATCGGCTTAATCATGGGCCTCTGCTTACGGCCACGCATTATAACATCTGTAAGAATCAACATAATAATGCGCCCTTAATCAGTCGTCGTGACCAGCAGCACCATTTAACGCGTAGTCTAGTCTATAATAATCCTAATTTATATGCCCATAATCAACAGCAAGCGCTGCTAGCCAACAATCATCACCATGCTCGGCATGCTGGTATCTTGGCTCTGGGTGGTGTTGGCGCTGGCGGCGCTGCTGCTGGCTTGGCGCTACTGAATCATCCACAGCAGTCGCTACATGCCCGCAGTAGTATTAGTTTTAATGCAGCCGCAGCGGCTGCAGCAGTTGCAGCGAATAGTCTTAGCTATCATCATCACCATCAGCAACAGAAACCGAAAATCGTTATAAAACCTTTTAAAATTCACGATCCACAGCCTTTAGTTGCTGCCCTAGCAGACAGCACACTTGTGGATGCCATTGTATCAAAAGTATCGACTGCCACGGTAGCAGCGGCGGAGAGTGCAGCGCGGCGTAGTCGCAGTCGTTCTCGGCGCAGTAGTCATAGTCGCAGCAAGCGACGTGCAAGCAGCGGGCATCATCGTCATCGCTCCAGTAGCCGCTCCAGATCGTAAGTCTGCTTTGTTGGCATTTGGATTAAAATTTAACTAATGTTTGGTTTTTGTTTTTTTCAGACGTTACAGCTCTTCGAGCAGTCGCAGTGGCTCGCGTAGCTCGAGATCACGTTCTGGCTCGCACTCATCCCGCTCCTCATGCACGTCGCATAGCAGTTCAGGAAGCTCATCTAGGTTAGCTTTTTAATGAACGTTCTCACAATGTACTCATAATATGCTATTTCAAGTCGAGTTTGCTGACGACTTGCACTTTGAAATGCAGAAAGATTTTTCTTTCCATAGCTTTAACCAAACCACTTTCTTTTTATAGCAGCGGCTCGGGCACATCACAATCTGGGTCTCGTTCGCCATCAATACCGCGTCGTCGTGGTTCGCCCAGTTTTCTGGATAGACGTCGCATAACGAGGTATGGAGAGCACAAATTATTGTAGAGCATTTCTTGATTATTCTTGCCTTGATATGATTTTTTGCTTTACCTTTTTTAATATACATATATTTTATATGATTTTTTTACTTTTTGTAGCCGTCGTTCACCGCGTTCCAGCAGACGCTAGCGAGTTTAACCACTTCAGTTTGATAATTTTTATTCACTCATTATAATTTACGGATATTTTTTCTTAAAGCTTACTCAGGAATTAGATATTTTTTATCAATCCTGCTTACATTTTGTGCATATGATTATTAATTTTTACAAATATTATGCTCTTCATTTGTGTATTTAGTAAAATAAATTTTTTTAAATTGTATTTGTTCCTGCCATTAGACATTTGATTTGTTTACAAAAAAAAAAAATATTTTTGATTTCTGGCTTTTTCTGTTCATTTGAATTACACATTTTTAATTTGGTAAGTTTTGATTCAGTATGGTTTAATTTAAACTGTTATTGTACAATTTTTAAATGGAATTTGTTGCTTAAATACTTTTAACAATTGCAGCGCGCGCAAGCGTCCAATACCATATCACCATAAGACGCCCTCGGACGCCTCCAGCTTCTGCTCGAGCTGCTTCAGCCGCGCCAGCACTCCACGCACGCCCTCCTGCACTCCGCTGCGCCAAAGTCGTAGTCCATCCTCGGCAGCTTTTTGAGTGTTAACAACGTCGCTGCGCAATGTGTGGCGAGTTGTAAATGAAAATGTCGAAAGTAATACATTCTAGTCCACAGACTCATAGTCGCATAATGCAATTTGCTTGAACATCCTGATTAGGTAGTTGTTAATTGGATACTTATTTGACTTCAAAGCATTCGTTAGTTTTAGAATAGGTTATTCGTTTTTGTTTGGAAGTTTTTAGTAAAATTATTGTAGCAATTGAATCGGTTTGTAATATTTACGTGAAGCAATTTATTTGCTAGTATTAAGCTGAGTTTTAAAATAAACAATATTTGTTGCCTTTTTAAATGTAGTGCTTATTTATTGTTTTTAATTGTACGTACAAAAATCTTTGCATTGGACTTAAAACGTTACTGTTATCAAGACACACGCAAGTAAAAATATATAAGCAATTAGCCTAAGCAGGTAAAGCACAAAACCCGGTTAGTTGAAACCTTTGATAGGCAACTATGATAACGAGTCCGAAAGAGCGAATATAATCTCCTTATAAACTAATACATAAAATGTACTATGTACAAAGATTAAAATCTTCAATGTGGAATGCTTATTTGGACTTTTCAGCCTCCAGTTTCTCTTGGTGGCGACGACGTTTCTGCGCAGTGTAAACAACCCAAATGAAGCTTATAATGCCCATGAACACAGAACGGAACTGAAGATATATAGATAATTAGCTTTATCTTATGCTTATCGTGGATAGATTTTGTACTTACCATGGGTGGCACATACGCCATATTTAGGTACACAAATAGTGACAAATATCGCCAATTGGCACGCAGCAGAGGCAAATACAATTTTTGTAAATTGCTGACGGCAGCGCTGTGCGACTTGCCCTGAAAGAGAACATGCTTTCGTTGCAGCTATTTTATCGATTATTTAAATTGATTGGATGTACCTCAAATATAGATAGAAAATATAAAGACAGTGCCTGATAGATGGGTGCGTAGACTAAACGTTCTGACAAGAATAGGTAAAAGCGTCTGAAGCGCAAATCGTCACAAAACAAGCGTTCCACCAGCTGGTAGAAGTAATGGGGAACACTGCCACCAAAAAGTAATCCATATAGACCATAAGCAAAAACGCTCTGTTGGTTGAGGTGCTTGGCACCGCTGATGCGCTGTGAGGTCACATTAGCTGAAGTCGCCAAAATACAGCTGAAATTTAAAACATAACTATAAACCGGCTAATTCCAAGTTCCTCAAAACTTACGCTGTGATAGATTTCGTGCGGACAGGATTATTAAATAACTGCTCCAGGTACGAGCCAAAGAGCGAGTACAAAGGCTTCGAAAGTGACATTTTGAGCAATTGGCTGCAGAAAAAGTGAAAAAAAAATAAACTTTTAATTATAAACTTAAAATTAGCTTGGTCAAAGTGCAAAGTGCACAGCCACAGATAACATATGAAACTGCTGCAACATACACTTTTTGTGCATGCTACTATATCATACTAACCACACGATTTAAGCAGTGAAGCAAGACTAATCGTATCTTCTGCTTGTAACAACGAATAAATTATAGTTAATTAATCCGCAAAACAAAACGAAAGAAAGTTAACAAAACTGTTGCCCACTACCAAAAGGTTTCCCAATGAATTTAAGTTTCCCATTTTGGCCGAATATGGCAACTCCAATATCAGTATTTAAATACCACGTTTAAATTTTGAAACTTAATATTTTTTGTATCTTTAACATAATGCAATGATTTAGAAAATATTTTGGAAACCAAGACTTTTATTTTTAAAATAAGTATTTTTGTGTCTATTCATTTAAAGTTTAAATTTTAAACTGAAGCATTATTGAATAGTATTTTTAACGTTTCAATACCAAGACGTTGTCAATCTAACTTATGGTCACACTATCGTCAATGTTGTCATCAGATTTATTTCCGACTTTAGCTTGAAAAGTTTATACAATTTAAATATATTTTTGCATTTTGCATTTTTAAAGTGGTTATTGGTGATTGCTTGCAATTATGGAGTTTCCACCGTGTCCACCCTCATTAAAATCAATACAGCACTTTCTAAAGCTTGCACAGGAGCATGATGCAAGGGATATTGTAATTTCTTATTGGGCCCGTTTGTAGTATGTATTTAGCCGGAATTTTTTTCCCTTGGTTTTTGTTATGTTATATTGTCGTTTTTTATGCTATATAGTGCATTGCAAGTGGGATTGAAGGCATCTACACAAAGTGCAGAGGAGACAAAATTGTTGCTAAGTAGGGGCGCTGCTATTTGCGCACATCGCAAATTTGGTGACTCATCATTGTTTGTTTTGTTTTTTTCCACCCATAACTAATTGCAGGTCTTATGAATTGGTTGGAGCAAACGAAGAAGACACATGCCGATAATGAAGCCATAACCAATGATGTTGCTGCACAGGTAGAATTTATGTAATCCCACACAATATACCAACTAGAATTGAAATTTGTGTGAAATTAGGACAGTAATATTTACCACCCAAGTTGCTTGCCATGCTTTATTGAAATATTCAAAATCCTTCGTATATTTCCAGGCTCATATTGAAAATTATGCGCTTAAATTGTTTTTATATGCCGACAAACAAGATCGCGAAGAGAACTTTAACAAGTAAGTTGAAAAAATGTATGCTCTAATTCTGAAAACCTCATTTATTTGCCGCTTTTTAGAAATGTCGTTAAAGCTTTCTACTCGAGTGGCGTGCTCTATGATATACTCCAAACTTTTGGCGAATTAAGTGAGGAGGCGCTGCACAATCGCAAGTACGCCAAGTGGAAGGCAGCATATATACACAACTGCTTGAAGAATGGGGAGACACCAATACCAGGTCCCTTGCCAGACGACGAGGACGATGAGAATGCTCATGCAGCCGATGATAATGACAACCAAGGTGCCGCAAGCAATCCAGATGCTTCCCCGCCTTCAGATGCTTCAGCAGAGCCCAAAACCGATGAACCGCAGACACCAACAACACCATCCGAGATCACACCACCCACAGCAGAAGAGGTGCTAAAAAACCCCAACAAATTACCAAGTCCACCAGTGGAGGAGGAAAAACCAGGCGGCTTTGAGCCCTATGTACCAACTGGACAACCCAATCCAGCAGCGGCGGCAATTTACACACCCATAACGCCAGTTGCTGGCGTAGTAATCACGCCAGATCAGATGATTAAGGCACAAAAGTATTGCAAATATGCGGGCAGCTCCCTGAACTACGACGATGTACAGACAGCAATTGAAAATCTACAAAAAGCCCTAAAATTGCTCAGCACAGGCACAGAATAATTGACATAGTGATCTTAATATACATAGTTATTATAGCACGAAAAATCTCGCTTCACTTGAAATATAGTTGCTTATTAACATATATTTTGAGAACAACTCATAGATAACCAATGAATTTAAAATTTGAGTTATTAATTTTATTAAAATTGTTGCTATGTCATATTTCACAATGCATAATGCGCATTTAAATTAGGTTTGACTACAATTTTATATCAGTGCCTATTAATAATTATTATTGCTTTAATGTGTACTCAATTACTTTTTGCAAAACGATCTTGTCTTAAAAATTCCATTGTTATATTTTTTTGATTTGCTTGAACACTTTTACTATGTTTATTTTACTTACGTATGTACTATATCATTTATAAGTTTATTATGCTGATTTTGGCACTGTAGTGAAAACATTAACTCTGATTGCTTATTAATGTATATGCATTTATAATTTCAATTAACTTTTAATGAGGAGAACAACTTCTGATTGTGTATGTTTCTAAGTTTAAATAACCAATTTAGTTACGTGCCGAACTTAATGTGCTAGAACAAAGCAATTTACATTTGTATCTATGTATCGTCTTACTATATATTATATCGATTTGCATTGTAAAAATGAATTGTGCAGTTGCGAGCACCACACGGCACTTTCTAATCTTGTTTAACGCCATTGGTTTGTGGTTGATTGGCTGCCGCCAACTCAGCCTCCTTGCGACTTGTTTGATACCACACTACCAGCCGTCCACCCAACATAAACGTAAAGACCAGCGCAGGTCCGGATCGCTCAAAGGGATCACTGACCATCCAGTGTTGATAGATGCCCAATAACATAAGCAACAATAAAGTCACATTAGCCGCGTTCTTAACTTTATCTAAAGCATTGAATATAATTCAGTTAGTGGGTATATAGTAGTTATAGGTGTTTGGAATACTTACGATAAGGTATTAGTGCCATGGCCAAACCACATACTATTTCCAATATGCCCACGGTGCGTCGATACCATTTCGAAGGTATTTTAAGTCCGAAAAGTGCAGTCAGTGGAAATACCTTAGCATATTTTACGTATTCTGTGCGCTATATAAAAACAAATCAATAAAATTGTATGCTAACATTAGAATTTGAATAAAAACTTAAAAAACAAATATTTTTTCGTCTATCTCAAAATGTATTGCTTCTGTTCATTTTGGCTTTAACTTTAATTAAATCGATTTTTCTATATGAAATTAACGCTGGGAAAATGCATTGTGCATTTTTGTTTTAAAAATGAGTTACAGTCACTTGGAGATACTCTGCTAAAATAAAATCCGAATATTCGACTAACCATTTGTAAATGTTTCAAAATTTGCCAGTTTTTTTGTAATAAATATTTTCATTTCAGGCAAAAATTAACAGGAATTTTAAGATAGCTCGAAATTAAGACACTATTAATATTTAATTCGTTTTATGAATTTTTGAAAATGTTAATCAAGCTTGTTGAGTAGTATAGGTGTTTAAAATGTGCTTGTATTTTCATTAAGCACACTCAAAATTATAAATATTCACAAACACACATTTTGTTTGTTTTCTTTATAAAAATAAACATTTCGCATTGCCTTCTGCTGGGCCGTATTTTGGCATGCTTATAAATTATACAGAAATAATTTCAAAATGCAATTTTGTATTTATGTAATTTGAAAATTTGAGTCGATAAAACAAGAATATTGTGCGTATTCTATTTAGCATTGGCATTAAATAGTATAAAATTCTTTCTTTTTTTTGATTGTACGTCATTTGCGGCTTATTTGTTTACTAGCCGAATTCTTGTAAAGTAAAGAAATCTGTGGGGCGTGTTTTACGCGATTGTAAACAAAGTAAAATACAAAAAAAGAAATTGAAAGTTAAGCAGCATTTAAAAGTAAACAAACTGTAAAGCTTTAGCACGTTTTGTAAAAAAAAATAATACAAAATTTTATTTTGTTTACTTGAATATGCAAATTACAAGTTTTGCGTCCAGTCATAGAAATGTTTTTAAATATCCAAAGCAAAAGCAAAATGAAATACTCAACGTTTTGTTTTTTTTCTATTGTTTATTTTTTTTTTTTTTAAATGTGTGCTATTACTTTTCCAAGTGTTCTTGTAGAAACATAGTATGTGTGCTCTTTTTACTATATGTAATATATAAAAGCACAAGATCGTTCCGAAAATTTTAAATGTCAATGCCTGCCATGGACGAGGTCGAGTTCAATGTGCACGCACAATGAAATAAGTCATAAGTATATCCGCAAAACATACATACATATGTGTATAAATATACAAATACAAAACATTTTAATACATTTGTAAAGAGGCTTGGAATGCACGTGCGGATTCTCCACGGTCACGATCATATGGAAAATCTTCAAAAATGTTCCGTGACTACCTCACATGGGGGAGTGGGGTCTATTTTGACGAAAATCAGCGCCACGTAGTTTATGGACGATCCCTTAAAAAATCATAGCAAAACATCTTAAAGTTTATTTATGAAACCGAAGCTTTTTATTATTTAATTTATTTTTATTAATTTTTATTGTGTTCAGCTGCTTTATCCTTTTTAAAAAGTTTATATTATTATTATAAAGTGTAGAAAATTATCGTGTATAAGAAAAATTAACTCAACCAAAAAAAAAAAAACTAAATGTTTTGTATGCGAAAATTGAAAAAATCAAGTTTTAAAAGTATCTTTTTGGCATTTCGGCACTTCCTAATAGCAGGGAATTCATCAGAGTTATTAAAGCTGCTAGCCCAGTTACATAATATCATAAAAAAAGCCTTTTTAAATTGGCACACTTTGCTTGGACATTGGAACGGAAAAAAAATCAATAAGCACACCCACCACGCCCACTAAAAAAACGCGCCGCGAGGTAAACAAACCGCAATTACCACTTTTTTGTTATTAAGCTTACCAAATCCTTGTAGAGATCCTTGCTTATGTGCGGCGTTAGTTTTAATGTGCCCACAAATATAAAAAATAGGCCTAACAATATGGAAAGGCTCTTCAATACAATTGTATTTGAAGCAGGCATTTTGTTTAGGTTTTGTATATTACTTCCAGTTAATATCACACACACACACACACACACTATTTTCCTCTAGTGCATATGTAGTATCTATGTATATATTTACTTATGTATGTATATCGTTATTATTTTGCAATAAGCACAAAGCGTGAGAACGTAAATTATGCAAATACTATTTCGAAAATGTATATTTTACAAATGGGGCGCACGAGCGCGTCTTTCGGGGGGTGTGTAGCTCGCTGGGACCCATACAACAAATACAAGTACAACACCCTACAAATACACCACCGGCTGCTAAATTTAGCGGCGTTGTGGCTTTTCGTGTTCAACGGAAAAGTACAATGAAAACAACAACAAATTTTGAATAATTCTTGAATGTTTGGCAAATAGCTTCGTAGTATGTATAATTTTATGAATTTTTTGTTTTTTCGCGTTCTTTGCCGATTTATTTTATTTTGCCAAACGTTCACCGCACTCGCGTTCGAAATCAGACTAAAAAGTGAGACACAGTTTATTTCAGCAGCATCCCAAGCGAAAGACGAAAAAGCAGAAAATCAATAGTGCCGCGTGGTCGTTATATTGTGTGCCCTCGCAGAGATGTGAGAGAAAAACGCAGAGAGATAGCCACTGGGTTGAGTTATTTGGGGTGGTGGTTGTTTTGAATGTGCCGTAATTAAGGCCAAAGACCCCGCAACAACCCCTACGAAGAAAAAAGTATGGCACAG
This sequence comes from Chymomyza costata, assembly GCA_018150985.1. Taxonomy (NCBI): domain Eukaryota; kingdom Metazoa; phylum Arthropoda; class Insecta; order Diptera; family Drosophilidae; genus Chymomyza; species Chymomyza costata. The sequence continues at coordinate 20,628,988 of JAECWU010000001.1, forward strand.
GGCTACAGCATAATATTTTCGTTATAGAAACTATTTATTAAAGATTAATAGATATAATATGTATGTATATACACATAAGTTGTTGACTATCAAGACTACCATCCCATTTGCACATTGCCATTAGGTTGCATAACTTCCTCAGGTAGCGTTTGAGCGAAAATCCTTTTGGAATTCGCTATGCGTTGAGTATGGCTGCCGATCATTTGCTTTAGTTGTTTATCCTCTTGCAAAGCTCGCTGTTCGTCGAATTCCAAACAGCCTACACCATCCAGACGCTCCAGCTGCAGCCAGCCACGAAAACGCACACAAACACCGTTCATTATAAAGCTCGAACGCAGATAGACTTTACCACGTTCCTTTTCAAAGTCACATTCCTGTTCCTGCATGTATGGATTATGATTGGCATTAAAATAAAGCTGCAAATTTGTACCGGATGCTACAAATGAAATTTCCGTGTAACCCTCACGGCAATCGTTGGCAAAACGCAGTCTTCGTTCGTCCATAGCGCGTTTTCGATAGCCTGTGTAGCGAACTTCACTTTCTCGACTTAGACGCCGAAATAGTTCGTCATTATCGAATTTCGTCTTTTGATCTGGAACTACACGTGGCATTTTCAATAAAAAACGTGGCTTGGGCTGCTCATAGAGAGCAAAAGCCACGTTGTCGTATGGCGGCGGAATATTTTGTGCTTGGTGATGATGCATTTTCTAATCCTTTTGCACGTTCCAACAAACAAGTACTGAATGCTCGATAGTCTGAAGTGCGCGGCTATTTATGCATAAAAATGTCCTATTATTGAAAACAGGTAAAATAACGTTTAGGTCAATTTTGTGGTTTTATGATGGCCGTTAAACTGCAGCAGATGGTCAGCTTTTAAATTTTTAATGAGGCTGTATATCATACTTGCAGGGGCATTGCCAGCTAAGAAACTTTGCAATAGTTGGCAACAATTGCTAAACAGCTGCAAAGCAACAAATACGCATTGCTGGGAATTTTATTTATTTTTTTGACTAATTTAATTTTCACAAAAAATCATGTCGCTCGTTGCCTATGCCGCAAGCAGCAGTGATGAAGAATCTGAAAATGAGGATGAAAACAAAGGAACGATAGTGGAACTGCTGAAACCTCCAGCAACACTTGCAGAAACAAATGGGCGCCCTGCGCTAGTGCTACCAAATACCAAACCTGGTATTGAAAAAGTTGCAACATGTGGACGACCTGCGTTGGCGCTGCCGAAGCCCAAATTGCCCAATGAAGCATCAGTATTTGTAAAGGAGGATGAGGACGAAGACCTAGATGCTCAAGTAACGCCAGCTTTTGCTAAGCTGCCTATGCCGCGCACAGTGCCCTTAACGACAACTGCTATAGAAGAGGAAGATGATGAATTTTTGCACAAAAAGGCCGTACCTGCAGCAGGTAGCGTAACCCTGGAAAAACCACCAGCGCCACCTGCTAGGGCCCGTGTTAAAATTAGTATACCATCGCTTAAGGAATTCGCAGATGTCGACAAAGAAAGGACAACAAAACCGAGCACCAAAGACATAAGACCGAATGTGCCAAAAGGGTCAGGGCTACTTAGCATATTGCCTCAAGCGAAATCCGAACGTGATTTTGCCAAAAAGCAGGCGGCACCACCTACAACGACAGCCTCAGAAGATGCACCCCGTGCCAAACCAGCATTTGTGCCAGACAGCGTACATCAACGACGAGCTGCACACAATACGGAGAGTGTCGATGGAGTGAAAGCTGCGTCGAAAAAACAACAAAACAAAACTTCGAAAGCGAAACCATTGGTTACTGTGAGCGATAGTGACGACGATGATGAGGATGCTTCCACTGGAGACTTTTTTTCACTGCACAGCGAGCAGAAACTACCTGAAGTCAACACAAACGAGCTTAGTGCCTTGGTAGCTAAACGTGCTGCTAAAATGGTTGAAGTTGGCAACAAATACTTGGAAGAAGTGGCAGAACGTGAAGCTGCAGTAGCAGAGCGTTCGCGTCAAGAAGAAGAGGAGTTAAGGTTGGCTCAAAAACGCTACCAAGAACAACAATTAAACGCTGAAGCCATGGATGCGCTTGTGGGTAAAAATGCCAAACGACGTCGTAAGGAGGCGCAGGAAATGCAAGTTATTGATATATCCGGCTCAGAAGTTTTGCCCGACCGTGATGAATGGATGCGTACTGCTTTGGCTTCATCTACGGCATTCCAACCCACAGGTGTGTTAACTGATGAGGAACCTCAAGCGGGTACTAGAAGGAAGCACCAAATTACTTACTTGGCACACAAGGCTAAGGCCAACGAAGCCGAGTTACAAGCCATGTGGTCGGCAAATAGACAAAACCGTCGAGCAACACAGAGCAAATACGGGTTTTGAGTGTCGATTTGGGTTTTTTATTTTAATAAATAATCTTAAGTTTAATAAATGTTTATGCTTATTGTAGCCAGCCCTCTCGTTTCCTTAACTGTCCAGCTACATAAACGATGGCTGAACAAATCAACATAGTTATTGGTAGCAATGTTATATAGATTGGCATCAATGTGGGATACTCCAGAGCTACGCAAATCATAACCTGGGATGTAATCGTCAGCAAAACTCCACCAATGTTCCATTTGTATAGAAAAAGCAGCTCCTTAAGGCGTTTTAGGTGACGCCATTTACGAATAATTTTAATGATCACATAAATTACAAGTATGGTGTCGAAAATCCATAGTGGAATGAATGTAACAAACCAGTTCCAGGTAGTGCGTGGATCGAGGCGCAGACAGAGCAATATAAGGAAAACTAGGACAATAAACCACGTAAAGAGCGCCCGATGTGCCAGAGTCATTTTACGTTCAGTTATTACACATTATTAAATGAGTTCAATCTAATTAAAAGTTGAAAACATGAAACCATACAAAATGCACTCTACAGCCACACACATACAATCAGATTTGTTTGGTTGCGGTGCCTATCAGCTGATCGTTTGACAGCCGCAGTTGAATGGCTAGTAAGTTCAGTTGGCAGCACTGCTTGGGAAAAATCAAACAAGAACAAGATATTGACGTGTCACTTGAAGAAAATTTTATTGGTGAGCTTGTGCTATTACTATTATATTTTTTGAAACAAGTAATTTAAGGCATGTTTATATTATAGCTCACATATTCTTTTCCCATTTCCGCAATTAATTATTCACCACAGAAAAGTTCCACGAGCTGAAATTTAAGTGTTTATCTACGCCGACATAGGAGCACCTGTTTTGACACCGACACGACGACATTACCAAGATGTTGACAAATTTTGAGTCTAAATCGGCTCGCGTGAAGGGCCTTTCGTTTCATCCGAAGCGTCCGTGGATATTAACCAGTTTGCACAATGGTGTGATACAGCTTTGGGACTATCGTATGCACACGTTGCTGGAAAAGTTTGATGAGCATGACGGTCCCGTACGTGGCGTGGCCTTTCATCAACAGATGCCACTCTTTGTCTCCGGAGGCGATGATTACAAAATTAAAGTTTGGAACTATAAGCAACGTCGCTGCATTTTTACGCTGCTTGCGCATTTGGACTATGTGCGAACTGTAGCCTTTCATCATGAGTATCCTTGGATTTTGAGCGCATCCGACGATCAGACTATACGCATTTGGAACTGGCAATCGCGCAATTGCATTTGTGTTTTGACTGGCCACAACCATTATGTTATGTGCGCCCAATTTCATCCAACAGAAGACCAAATTGTTTCCGCTTCTTTGGATCAAACTGTGCGTGTTTGGGATATTTCTGGGTTGCGCAAAAAAAATGTTGCCCCTGGACCTGGTGGTTTGGATGATCATTTAAAAGGTCATCCAGGTGCCACAGACTTGTTTGGACAGGCCGATGCAGTTGTAAAGCATGTGCTAGAGGGTCACGATCGTGGTGTCAACTGGGCCAGTTTCCATCCAACTCTGCCACTGATTGTCTCCGGTGCCGATGATCGTTTGGTCAAGTTGTGGCGCATGAACGAATATAAGGCTTGGGAGGTGGATACTTGCCGGGGGCATTACAACAATGTTTCATGTGTATTGTTCCATCCGCGTCAGGATTTGATTATCTCAAACGGTGAGGATCGCCATATACGCGTCTGGGATATGACAAAGCGTCAATGCTTGTACACATTCCGACGCGATGACGAACGCTTTTGGATTTTGGCCGCGCATCCCACACTCAATTTGTTTGCTGCCGGACATGATGGCGGTAAGTCACTGAATCTCTAACCGCCAAAAATTGTTTTAATTGTTATTATTTTTGGTCTAACCTAGGTATGGTCGTGTTTAAGCTGGAACGTGAGCGTCCGGCGTACGCTGTACATGGCAATATGCTGTACTATGTAAAGGAGCGTTTTCTACGAAAGTTGGACTTTACTACTACAAAGGATACTGTGGTTATGCAGCTGCGTCCTGGCAAGTCACCTGTCTACAGCATGTCCTACAATCCGGCATTAAATGCTGTGCTCATCTGTACGCGCACAAACAATCTGGAAAACAGTACGTACGATCTCTGCCAGATCGCTAAAGAAAGCGAAAATCAAGCAGAATTTGATGGCAAACGTAGCTCGGGAATAACTGCCATTTGGGTAGCACGAAATCGATTCGCCGTGCTAGATCGCAATCAGCAATTGGTCATCAAGAACTTTAAAAATGAGGTGACCAAGAAAATACCCACATTCTGTGAGGAAATCTTTTATGCCGGTACAGGAATGTTATTGATACGTGACCCTGAGTATGTGACACTCTACGAAGTGCAACGATTGGTCTCTGTAGGAAGCATCAAGTTAGCCAAGTGCCGCTATGTTGTTTGGTCGCCAGACATGTCTTTGGTGGCTTTGCTATGTAAACATTCCGTTACAATTTGCGATCGCCGATTACAATATTTGTGCACAGTTCAGGAGAACTGCCGCGTTAAGTCCGGAGCTTGGGATGAGTCTGGTGTGTTTATTTATACAACAAGTAACCATATTAAATATGCAATAACCAATGGAGACCACGGCATCATACGCACCCTCGACTTGCCCATTTATATAACGCGAGTTAAAGGCAATCAGGTCTTCTGTTTGGATCGCGAGTGTCGCACTCGTGTGTTGCATATTGATCCCACGGAATACAAGTTTAAGTTAGCTCTTATTCAACGCAAATACGACGAAGTACTTCACATGGTCCGTAATGCACGTTTGGTGGGCCAAAGTATCATTGCTTATCTACAACAAAAAGGCTACCCGGAAGTGGCGCTCCATTTTGTTAAAGATGAGAAGACACGCTTTGGTTTGGCCTTAGAATGCGGCAATATTGAAATAGCTCTAGAAGCGGCTAAGGCCTTGGATGACAAGGACTGCTGGGATCGCTTGGGCCAAGCTGCCTTGCTGCAAGGCAATCACCAGGTTGTGGAGATGTGCTACCAGCGTACCAAAAACTTTGACAAGCTAAGTTTCTTGTATTTGATAACCGGCAATTTGGAAAAACTGAAGAAAATGAACAAGATTGCTGAAATACGTAAGGATGTGTCCGCTCAATATCAAGGAGCACTTTTGCTGGGGGATATTAAGGAGCGCACAAATATACTTAAGAACTGTGGACAATTATCGCTGGCCTATCTGACAGCCGCCACTCATGGTCTAGATGAGCTGACCGATAGTCTGGGCTCCTTTATAACTGGACAAGGGAACACATTGCCGGAGGTGAACCCAAACGCTATGTTGCTACAGCCACCAGTGCCCATACAACAACTGGAGACCAACTGGCCTTTGTTGACTGTGTCTAAGGGTTTCTTTGAAGGCGCCATGATAACTAGGGCTGGCACTAGTGCTACTGCTCGACAGGCACTTAACATAAATGCCGATGCTGCTGTGCTAGATGATCAAATTGGCGGTGGAGACGGCTGGGGCGCTGATGCAGATTTAGGATTGGATGATGATGGCGACGATGACATGCATGATGCACTTAGCACTGACGACGCAAATGCGGGTGGTGCTGGTGAGGAGGGTGCCGGCTGGGATGTAGGCGATGATGACCTGGTGGTGCCAGAGGAGTTAGCCTCTAAAATTAAGGCTTCCGCTTTGGACAGCAACTACTATGCAGCGCCAAACAAAGGTCTATCGCCAGCCCAGCAATGGGCCAACAACTCGCCGCTTGTTTTAGACCACATAAAAGCTGGCTCCTTTGAAACTGCCTTCCGCCTGCTCAACGATCAGCTGGGTGTGGTTAACTTTAAACCCTTTAAAACACTTTTCCTGCATAGTTATGCTTGCTCACGCACCAGCTACACAGCAAATCCAAATCTTCAATCCTTAAGTGGCTATCCACTGCGCAATTTTGCAGAAACAAATCCAAAACTGCAGCGCCCTGCATTGGGCATTAAACTCAACGATTTGGTTTCCCGTCTGCAGGCTGGCTATCAGTTGACCACCTCAGGCAAATTTACTGAAGCTATTGAGAAATTCCACGCAATATTAATAAGCATACCATTGCTGGTCGTCGAGACTAAACTTGACGTAGCAGAGGCGCAGCAGTTATTAAAAATCTGCGCTGAGTATATTGTTGGCCTGAAAATGGAAACGGAACGAAAGGGTATGCCGAAATCCACACTGGAGGAACAAAAGCGCCTCTGTGAAATGGCTGCCTACTTTACACATTGCAAATTGCAGCCCGTGCATCAGATACTGACACTACGCACAGCTCTGAACATGTTCTTTAAGCTAAAGAATTACAAGACTGCGGCGTCGTTTGCGCGTCGTCTTTTGGAGTTGGGCCCAAGAGCGGATGTGGCGCAGCAGGTTCGCAAAATACTGCAGGCTTGCGAGGTTAATCCTATTGATGAGCATCAGTTGCAATACGAAGAATTTAATCCGTTTAACATATGCGGCATTAGCTGGAAACCGCTTTATAGGGGAAAACCCGAGGTGAATTGCCCCTTCTGTGCCACATCGTACGATCCACAGTATAAGGGCAATCTCTGCACTGTTTGTGAGGTTAGCCAAATTGGCAAAGACAGCATTGGCTTACGCATATCTAATCTGCAATTCCGCTAAGCGCCCAAGGCCTTTATTTGTGCTTCTTTCCACCCGAATCCATACTAGTTATATAAATAAACTAACGTTAACACATACACAATATATTAAAATCAAAGCATTAATAATCGTTTTATTTCAATTTAACACAACGATGATTCACGCTCTTCGTAATTGGAGTCGTTTTAAAAATACCGGAATTTGGATGCGTAAGATTAAGCGTAATTACACATATATGTATATATTTATTAATTTAATACTAAAACTTCATTTTAAAATGTACGAAGACAATGCAATGCACAGGTGTTCTCCAAACATCGTTTGCTTCAATTTCGACCAACGATTGGTGTAATTGGGCTAGATGTGAAGCAAAAGCCATTTGAAGAATACTGTGCATATTTAAGTTAAGCTGTTACTATGAACTACAATTAGAATTAGGAGCATACATATATTCGAACATATCTAAACATAATCATATCCTCGGAGCTTTTCAGTTTTCCATAAAATATTGAGTATTTGAATATTGAGTCTCTTGCTGCTGCTGCTGATGCGACGTCGCTGACCATGGCGCCGTCCAAAAGTCTAACTAACGTCGCCACATACTGGCACCTACACCAATGCCGCCGGAAGCCACGCCGCGACGCACTGCCTCCATCTCGTCTTGTCGATTGTCGCGGTAGGCGCGTTTTGTATCCTCGAACTCACGCAATCGCTGGTTGTAGCGATCGATTTGGTCACGTAAAATAGCATCTTCATGCATGGCTCGTCGCTCATCGTATTCAAGGCAACCTACACCATCCAAGCGCTCTAAATCTAGCCAGCCCCGGAAACGCACACAAACGCCATTCATAATAAAGTAGGATTTAATATGCACCTTGCCATGCTCTTTGTCAAAATCGCATTCCTTGTCGTGAAGATAGGGATTTTGGTTCGCATTAAACACCAATTGTAGGTTTGTGCCCGAGGCTACGAATGAAATCTCTGTGTGACCCTCGCGGCAGCCGTTCATAAAGCGAACCTGTCGCTCCTCAACACTACGCTCCCTGTAGCCTGTGTAGCGTATTTCGCTTTCTCGACTCAGGCGACGAAACAGCTCGTCACTTTCAAACTTGGACTTCTGGTCGGGCACAACTCGTGGCATTTTAAAGATAAAACGGGGCTTTGGTTGCTCATACAGACCAATTGTATCGTATGGTATCATGTTTGCTAATGCAGCAGCTTCATTCATCATCCTGACGCAGTTTATGGTTCGATACTGCAGAAAAAAAATTACAAGTTGGTCACGTAGTGTTGATATTAGCAACGTCTTTATCTGTTGCGATGTTATTTATCAAGTTGTATCACTTTGTTTTAGAAAACAACGCGCATTACAAAAAAAATGGGTTTTTGCGGTTTTGTTATACTAACTTTGTGAGTGATGCCATCTAATCAAATATTTTTTAAAGTTGCCATCTCTGCTTACAATGTAGTCTGGCAACTCGGTTTAATTTTTTGGTTATTTTAATGTGGCAACTTCTATTTAATGGTCGCTAAGGGAAACGTGCTTATTTGCAATTTGTTTACGTTTAAATTTCTTTAAATTGAATATAATCCAATGACAATTACCTTCAATTAATATTACTATGAGCATTGCAACCGAAAATACTACTGAAAATGAAAATGGCGTGGCGAATGCAACCGGTGATTGCTTCGAAACTGTTGAAAAGCGGCCACAATTTGGAACACGTTTGCTTACCCAAAACGCCGAAGTTTTTAAGCACAATGCTTGGTAAATATATGATTTGTACTAAACGTATGGCCAGCAAGACTTGGGACCACACACTCCAGCGCAAGAAACCAAGCGGTGGAGGCAGTCGCATTCTGACAGATGCGCAAGAAGTGTTCGAGTTCAATGCATGGTACCAGTCTTCCAACAGACATATACATATGTACATTTTTTAACACATCATTTAAATATCGTTTACAGGGACCACGTTGAGTGGGACGCTGAACAAGAGCAGGCCGCTCAGGCTGCTGTTGAGAAAAACTCTGCCAACAAACTGAACGATACTGAACGTCAACGTTTTCAAACGGATGCACACAAATTTTGGGATTCCTTTTATGTAATACACGATAATCGCTTCTTTAAAAACAGACATTGGCTGTTTACAGAGTTTCCGGAGCTAGCTTCAGCAAAAGATTGCAATGAGCCGCGCAGCATATTTGAGCTAGGCTGTGGTGTGGGCAATACACTACTTCCCTTGATGGAGTATAGCACAGAGCGGCAGTTAAAGCTTTATGGCTGTGATTTTTCTTCAAAAGCCATAGAAATACTAAAGGCTCAACGTGAATTTGATGCTAAACGCTGTGAGGTCTTTGTTATGGATGCAACACAGGAGCAGTGGAGTGTTCCATTTGCAGAGAACTCGCAGGATATAATAGTTATGATATTTGTGCTATCTGCAATTGAGCCGTCCAAGATGCAGCGCGTCATACAGAACTGCCATCTTTACTTAAAGCCGGGTGGCTTATTGCTCTTTCGTGATTATGGGCGCTATGATTTGGCGCAGATACGCTTTAAAAGTGGCAAATGCTTAGAGGACAATTTCTATGTTCGTGGAGACGGAACTTTGGTTTACTTTTTTACCGAACAGGAAGTGCGTAACATGTTTACCAAAGTAGGCTTGTTGGAGGAGCAGCTTATTGTGGATCGTCGGCTACAAGTCAATCGTGGACGCTGTCTTAAAATGTATCGTGTGTGGATACAAACGAAATTCAGAAAGCCGCAGGCGAGCTGAGCTTTTGAACCTATAAAGCTTTTTGTTATGGTTTACTCGCTACTCGCTAAAAACGTAATCGTTAAGCAGTTTTACCCAAATACACATAAGAGTTAGGAAAGCTGCAAGTTTTCACAGTTGGCTAAAATCGTCGTAAGTGAAAAATTTTCTTGTACTGCATTAAATTAATTATATTTTTATTACTTAAAAAAACACAATTTGATACGCAAATAAAGTGTATTTAAAGCTAGAGTGTAATGTTTTAAGTGCTATACGCATAAGTTGATTGTTTAAAGTTTTGTTAAAACGCAACTATATCAAAAAAAAAAAAAAAGGAAAATAAATTTAAGAATTGTGCTGTGCGATTTCTCATTGATTTTTTCAAGCAAGTGAATAATTTTGACGCAAATGTTTTTGCAACGCACAAGAACGCGCTGTTAGACAAATATTTTTGTTAATTTTGTCTCTTAATAGCGCCCATAAATATGCAACAGAAATTTATAGTTATAAAATAAAATAACGTACATTTTCTAAATTGGTTTGTGCGTGGGCGTTAGCGCAAAACGGTCTAGAGTTTGAGAAATATTAATATTTTTAAATACATATTAAACAATTTAGTCTAAATGTAAAATAATTTTATTATCTTCCCAAAACAGTTTTAACGTACCGACAGAGCCAGAAAATTCCTGTATTGAACACTGGTGCAGAGGAGTCGTGGCAAGTGTTAACCACACACATACATATACATACCTTCCGTCATAGCCGAGCAGTAAAAAAGTGTTTGTCTGTGTGCGCCACTGTTTGTGCGTGTGTGTGTGTGCCACTGTGCGTGTGCAAAGATTCATTGACGAATAGAGCTCCTTGCTATTTGGCAATCAAAAGCTCACACATTTGACACGCCACAGGCAAAAGGAGAGCGTACGATACGTTAGAGCGCAAGTGAGCAAGTGAGCGAGTGAACGTAACCCTCGACAACAAAAACAACGAAACGCAAGTTGCGCTGCACCCGTCGTCTTCGTCGTACCAACATCATTCCAGTGCATACAAAACATTGACCGAGTGCATACACCATAGACTGAGATACCGCACAGCAGTCACCGAACCGCAACCCCTCAATCGACGCAGGCGACGTTCAAAATTTTGTTAAACCAACAAAAGTAGTAGCAGTAGCAACAACAACAACAAAAAGAAAGCAATGTAAGTGCGACTCATATGATGCACATTATTGATTTCTCTTTCTTTGGCTACCAATTTTTTTTCCACCTTTTGCTAAACAAAAGGAAATTTATTTTTAACACCTACCATGCATTAAGTATACGACACAATGTGTGACAATTTTGTTCTGCTGGGCGTGTTTGTGTACAATTTGCTTAACCCTTGGGATTTTCCGCAGCTGTTGCGACTAGTATTATCCATTCAATGATTCATTTTCGCGGCATTGCATTGCATCTCAAAATCAATATCTTACAAGTCTGACTTAGTCACGCAAAAACCAAACTATTTTTAAATATATATTTTTTTCATCTAATGTTTACTCGAAAGCCGCCTTTAACATGGGCAAAAAAGACAAGAAAAAGGAACAGTAAGTGCAGCTGTGCTGGTTCTTAAAAATTTTAGCCGGCTAGAATTTCTTAAGCGCACTGTGTATAGAATTAAAATGCAAAATGTTGAATCATTTAGTTTAAATTATCATTACATTACGAGTAACCCTAATCCAAGTAACAACTGAGCTCGTAACCCCCACTGAGAAGTTAGTTATTGAGATCAGTAAGTAAATTGTTGCGCACATTCTAAAAGATAGTGCATATGTATGTATAATCATGTATGCACAATAATATAATTGGCCGAGTTGCTATTTTTATAACATATACTAAGAACAATCTGGCCACCCACAGGGCGGATGCTGCACCAGCTGGCGATGCACCACCTACTGATGGCCCACCAGCCGGAGAGGGCGGAGATGGTGAGATTGTGGGTGGGCCACGCAACCCGCAGCAAATTGCGGCGCAAAAACGTTTGCAACAGACACAGGCACAAGTCGATGAGGTAAGTTTGGCTTTATATTCATAAAAAAATATACGATTTCATGCCAGATTCTGGTCAAGGCAACAGCATTAAAGTAATATTTTTAACTCAAAAAATATGCTTTTGAGGATTTAGTTGTGCAAATATGAAAATGTTTTTTAAAAATATTTTTCGTTATCTTTCTACAGGTCGTTGACATCATGCGCACGAATGTCGAGAAGGTCTTGGAGCGTGATCAGAAGCTATCTGAACTGGATGATCGCGCCGATGCCTTGCAGCAGGGTGCCTCTCAATTTGAACAGCAGGCGGGCAAGCTAAAAAGGAAATTCTGGTTGCAAAACTTGAAGGTCTGTCTTACCATACCATTTTAAGGTTTATAAATTAAGCCAAGATTTTTTTCTTCTGTCAACAGATGATGATTATTATGGGCGTCATTGGTCTAGTCATTGTAGGCATTATAGCAAGTAAGTTATTTGTGACTGCTTTGTACATCAACTCGAAAACTCGCAAGTCAAAAAACCAGAAAAACTTTAATAACAGCAACAAACATAAAACCCCTCTTTATCATGCTTAGAACTTAATGCTCATAAGACTTTCATTGATATTACATAAAACACTTACAGACTCAAATTTACAAAAAAGTATAATTTTCTTTGCTTATGATTTGTTTTTTTTTTTTTTTGTGTATTTAATTTTTTTAAACTAACTTACCTTTGCTGTTTTGTGAATAAAAACAACTAAATTTATTTTTTTATTCCGTCAACTTTTTTCTATAGGTAACTTTATGTAGTTTGCTAAACTATAAGCAAATAGTAACTGTAACTTAGTTACAAATGCAATGCAAAAAAAAAAAAAACCATTTAACTACTGCTAGATCACCAAAATCAAATAATTAAAAAATAATAGATGAAACTCACAGTTCAACTTTCGTACGTTTGATGATCGTTCGACTAAGCAATATTATTGAAGATGATTCGAATTCGACGCCTTACGAAATTCTCAAATGCTAAATTGTTATATACTTAATAAAACGATCGATCAAGAACCCAACACCAAATCCTTCAACATCATCGAATCCGTATAGAAATAAATTATAAATGCACCAGGTTCGGTATTGAATTGATTTGAAGCCCAACATAAAGTCGTGTTGTGTGTTGTTCCTTTATTTACTTACTATATGTACCAAGTACTGTCAATGTAAATGTGTAAAACGTTCTTTACATACCATGTTTGGCTGGATACGCACCAAACAGCATACACAAAACAGTGTTCACTTTGTCCACAACCACAACAACAACAAAAGCTCTTGGCTTAAAAACAAACTACTAGTTAGTTTCAAGTTAAAAGATAATCATAATTTTTAATTTGTAGGACTTGACGTTTTTTATGATTTATGTTCAAAAATTCCTAGTTAGAGTTAGCTTTAGCGTAATTTGTTTGTTTTGAGTGTTTTGTTTATGTTTCGTTTTGTTTTTGTTCCTTAAATATTGGCGCCCATGAAAATTCGATATCAAATAGTAATTAATTAAATCTTAAAGCAATAGCATTGTATTGTGTCCTATGTAATATATCCACGCCATTGCCACGCCTCGCTACATACTCCAGTTATAGTTATTAAGTATATTGTAGTGCAACTAGCCAACCAACAGAAACCAACAACAAAGTCCACCAAATCTAACGTATTTACAGCAAATGCATAAAGTACTGCAATTATTTTTAAGTTTCTAAGTTTTTTTTTTTGAAGTTTCTGTTTTTTACACACACTACACTAAACTGCAGCAAACAAACAAACAAACCCATTGCCAAAACTCAAATATTTTTGTGTTTATTTTAAAATTACAGAAAAAGACGAAGAATAATTTTTAGTCTAACTAAAAATAAGTTATGCAATAATAATAACAAATCAAATTAATTCAATTTTATTTTGTGAGGTAAAACAATAAAAAAAATTAATTTTTAATTCATTAGCATTATAGCTATGAAACATGACAATTAGGTGCACCATTTAAAATATATTTTATATAATGTATTTGTAAACATACCCAATTCACAAATGTACATACTACTATCATGCAAAAACAATGCAATACCAATTCGGTTAATTAGCTACTTTTTTTTTTTTCTTATTAACAAAAAAAAAAAAACAATTCGCAAATCTCCCGTAGACTCTTTCATGTCGGATGAGGCTGCACATCCTCCTTTGGAGGAGGGTGAGCCTGTCTTTATAGGCGATAGTCATGAATCAGCATCACACCACACACAAAAATCTGAACCAACAACACTCGAGAAAACTCCATTGGCCATACCACAAAATCCAACGGATCAAGTGGCAACAGGACAATAAATAACAACAACAACTACAACAACCACCAGTACCAGAACTAACAAAAAAAATTAAAAAAATTACAACAATAGTGCTCCACATTGAAACAAAATTTAATCATTTCACACTTAGTTTACAATATGAAAAATCAATATATTCGTATTATCCAACACTGTAAGCAACAATTTACATACCTCTACACGTTCGCTTCCCATTGTGCGTAATTATTATACGTATTATTCCCACATCCCACCCAGCGTTTATTTGTTTATAATTTTAGAGCTGCATGCCAATGTAATTTACAGTACGCCCTTTTAGTTAACTCGCTTTACTGTGTATTTTTATGTGTGCGTATACTTGTATGCCCCAGTGTAATATTCTTGTGTTAATAATTCAAAAGACTAGTTTTTGCTGCCCCTCTTCAAAGCTGTTTTTTTGTTATTAATTAATTTATTTCTTTGTGGAATATTTTATTTATTTTTGTATTGCACTAAAAGTTATTGCAGCTTTTTATAGGGCGGTAAGCTGACAGCAAGTGCTGCCCTTAAATAGTTGGTAAAGTTATGTACATATTTATTTATTTGAACGAGGGAAATTTGCTGTATAAGAAGATTTCTTACAACAAAAAAAGTATTATACTAGCAGCAAGGCAATTTTAGCATTCGCAGTTTTTATATAAAATTAAAAAAAAAAAAGTTGCTGGAGCAAGTACGAAATTCAGAGCTTCTCTATTGCAGCTTTAAAACTTAGTTCAGCTAATGGCTTAAGAGCTTTTATACACTTGTGCTTTCAAAAATACAGGGATTTTCATCATTTTTTTCAGCATTGTTTCAAAATATTTTAAACATAATTTATATGGAAAAATGTTCAGCCAAGGCCGAGCTGTGAGCCTTGCTCTAAAGCAGTGATTGGCAAAACTCATACAAACAAGCATTTCTTTGTGTGAGTAAACAGCGCAGTAAGCAAAAGCGCACGAGAGAGCAAGAACCGCAATCCAGCAAAAACATTTGAGAGATTTCACACACTTGGACCGTGCATGAGCCGACTGCGCTGCGGCAGATTTTGGTGCAATAGCCTCGCGAGTTATGCAAATTGAGAGACTGCCCACCACTGCTCTAAAGCATACCTTTTACCATGCGTTGCACAGTGGTCGATTTGGCATATTTAGCAGAAGAAAATTAATATCTTCTAAAATAATATCTTCTAAAATAACACTAGTTTACACGAAAAATGAACCTTCGTAAAAAAGTGTTTTTTAGGGTAATTTGGGGTCGAGAAACACGAAAATGGCAACCTTTTTTTTTTCTTAAGCACCGTTTTCGAGATATTTTCGAAAAACATACTTTTGGGCACTTATTTCAGTTATTCATCAATATCTCATGAGCAAAACTTTGTATCGACCTGAAAGACAATTAGATCGAAAGGTATTGATGTGCTCTTTACAGTGATATATAATTATGTACAGATTAAGTAAAAATTAAAGAAGTTACAAGCAACCAAAGTCGGTAAAAGTGTAATTTTTTACCATTTTTTAAAATTACAAATTTTCGATTTGATTTTTAATATCGAAAAAAAAATTTTAAAAATTATGTTAAGCTTTAAGCTAAAAGAGAATTCTTTTACGAACATTTCGAGTCCAAAATCTTTAAAATCGGGTAAGAATTGTAGATGTTATGGAACCATGAACGAAAAACCACGACTACTGCTCCATACAAACTCGTGATGACGTAAATGAACGCAAATGAAAAACTATGAGTGAACAATTTTTTGTTCATAGAAAAATGTGATCGAGTGAAGATTGGAACTTCCGTACATGGTTTCAAACCATCTACAATTCTTACCCGATTTTAAAGATCTTAGACTTGAAATGTTCGCAAAAGATTTTGGACTCGAAATGTTCGTAAAAGAATTCTCTTTCAGCTTAAAGCTTATTATAATTTTTAAAATTTTTTTTTCGTTCATTAAAATCAAACCGAAAATGTATTATTTTGAAAAATTGTCAAAAATAACACTTTTTTCGACTTTGGTTGCTTGTATCTTCTATAATTTTTACTCAATGTGTATATAATTATATATCACTGTAAAGAGCACATTAATACCTTTCGATCTAATCATCTTTTATGTGGATACAAAGTTTTGTTCACGAGTTATTGATGATTAACTGAAATAAGTGCTCAAAAGCATGTTTTTCGAAAATATCTCGAAAACGGTGCTTAAGAAAAAAAAAAGGTTGCCATTTTCGTGTTTTTCGACCCCAAATTACCCTAAAAAACACTTTCTTACGATGGTTCACTCGATGACCCATAAATTTGTAAACTAGTGTAATCAACCTATCTTTATCAAATTTGGCATGAAGAACCATTTTAGGCAGTGCCGCGTTTAGTCCTTATTGGATGGCCAACTTATATAGTTAACATATATCATGGGCATATCTCCTTCATTTTTTTATGCTATCTAAACCAAATCTGATATTTAAAAATATTATAGAAAGGATAAACGTATATGCCGAATATGATCTATATCAAATAGAAATCGATTTTGACCATATCTCCGCCAAATATCAACTCATCTCCTTCTGTTTTGGCATTTAGAAACATTTTGAATGGATATACAAATATGCCGAGTTTTGTTCGAATCGGTTGACTATTTCATATAGCTGATTTATCAATGCTGTACCTTACCATGCTTAAGAACAGGGCACTTGCAAAAAAATATATAGGTATTGTTTAAGGTAGCAAGTTTTAGCAGGAAAATTTAATTATTTCACACACACAACGCATCACCTTACCAAAAGCAAAAGATTTAGACTGGTCATATTCGGGCATGAAAGGATGCACAAAACGAAAAAAGCGAAACTAAAAAAGAACAGCACGGCTGAAAGCGGTTTTCTTCCGCTAGATGGATCAAATTGACCACTGTGCGTTGTGATGATCACGTCAACTACAAAACAGCAGCTCAGTAATTAATAAGTGATTTAGATTTAAGTCCCATACGCAGTAGAGGTGGGATACTATCGATAGTGGCGCCACTCGATAGTTTGGACTTCGATAGTTGAAACTATCGATAGTATCGATATTACTATTGAGCTATGAGAAATATGACATACTTAATAAGGGAAAATTTAAAAAAAAATACCATAGAGCAAGTAGGGCCTTTTTTAATATTTACAAAAAGGATATTGTAAAAAGCAAGACAGAAACGTTATAAAAAGAGATTGTATTAAAATAACATACTAAAATGATGGCGTACATTAAAGTCGGGCACAGACGACTTTGGGATACCCTGTACCCACTGCTTACAATAAAATCGGGTATATAGCTAAAGAACACCAAAAGACATTTGATTGCCAAATTTGGTTACGATACCTTCATAACAACCAAAAACAGACGAAATTTGAACCAAAAATGTTTTTTTTTACCGATCGTTCCTATGGCAGCTATGTGATATAGTCAACCGATTTTGATCAAATTTGGTGCAATGCTTAGGTACTCTAAAAAACTTCTTAATGCCAAATTTGGTTACGGTATCTTCACAAACAAACGAAACAAAACAAATTTTGTGCAAAAAACGTTTTTTTGACCGATATGCCATATGGGTATACCTATATGATATAGTCAACCGATTTTGATCTAATTTGGGAACTATAAAAACTTCCGAATTTGGGAACGATAACATCATAAACAAACAAAACACAATACGGCATCAATTTTCTTTTTTCTTTCTGATGAATTTTCATAGAAATTCGATTAACTCAAATAGTTTTGCATAGTCCCCACCGGACTATGCCGCTTCCAACTATTTATCCATGACGTCTTAATGAACAACCACACCACCAATATAAATTTAAAACAATTGTTAGTTTACAATTTTTTATTTATTCTAATATATAAATATTATTCCTACCTTTGCGAAAACGCGCGCTATTTCCTCTGGCTTCACTTCGATATTCTGAAAAAACAATCGATAGTATCCGAAAAATAAAACTATCGATACTATCGATAGTACCATCAATAGTATCCCACCTCTAATACGCAGCATGCAAAAATTTCACACGAAATGTCAAAACTTCATAAAAAAAAAAAATCCCAAATGGTGGGGTATGGGCCTTTAGTTAAAAATTGCATTAAAAAGTTCCTGAACGCAGGATTTTGCAAAATATTTTTTTGTTCATAAATAGCAATAATTGTTTCTACAAATTGGCTCATTCTTGTTTTTTTTTTGTCTCCAGAATCGATTTCATGTGGCCTACCAGCCATTTTTACCTTTCAAGTTGCACCCTGCTTGCGAATTCGACTAGTTGCAAACCTTCAGGAAGAAATTTTAAGCTTGCTTTCCATACCAGCTGGTTGTAGCTCTAGTTGTTATTCTGCTGCTTTGAAAAACGATATAAGACTATTTTGGCTTATTTTCAAATAACTGAAATAGACTGAGAACATTATAGAACTTATATATTGCGTTTTTCAAGTCACGAAAACGTAAAAGACACTGAGATAATGAAAAGTTAGAGATATCCGATATTTTTGAGAAACTGTACATAAAAGAATTTTAATAAAATATTTAGATTTTTTTACAGAACAAGTATATATAACCTCTTGAGTTAATTGGTGTCTTCAACGCCTACCTTATAGCAAACGTTTCAAGCAATAATGGCATTTTATAATTTTCTTTAAAAAATCTAGAAATCTCGCTTATAATCCTAAAATCTTGCAGAAACTTATCAAGGTTGCATTATACTCTTATAAGTGTTAAGAATTTCTTATTTTTATTGAAATTTATAAATACGAAAAAATTTGTATAAAATTTTAAGAAAATACTTTATTTTAACGATGGTTAGGGCTAAATTGTAATTTAATAGTTGCTTTGAGTAAAAACTTTCTTTGGAAAGACTAGTTTACTTACAACGCTTAATCATCCCTTGATTGTCCATTGAATTGTTATACTATTGGCGTATATTTAAATGTATTTGTCAGATAATTAATGAAATATCAAAACTTATATGCGCTTTAGTCTCGCAGCAAACTAATGATAACTGGTTATTCCCTACCAAAACTTCCCACAGATAAACTAGGCCTGATTGGCGGTGAGCAGCCACCGCAGTATCCACAATATCCGCAGTACATGCCACCACCGCCGCCCCAACAGGCACAGCCCGCAAGTGGTGGACAATCCGCTTTGGTGGACGATGCTGCTGGAGGCGTTATGCACGAGAATGGAGGCGCATAAATAGTTATGGATGGCATTTACTTGTAAAGCCGCCGCCAACAACAACAACAGCAGCAGCCGCAGTAGCAGCAATTTCTCAATTACAGCTAATGTAAGAAAATTAATACAACAAAAATAGGAAACCGAATGAAAAATCCAATAAAAAAAAAAAAAGTAATAGTCTATAAAAAAGAAGGAAATGAAGCAAACTCAGTTGAAACTATGAAAACAAAATAAAGTTGAAGTTATAAATAGAAAATGTCATATAATTGCAAAATTTAATAATTTTCACTTTAAGTAAATTATGTCATAACAATAATTAATTAATATCTATAATACAAAACTCAAAGACGCTCCGGACAAATTAAAGTTGTTGCTAATTTGTTTATGGTTACATTATTTCTGGCATAAAAGGTATATATACATATATATATATATTTAAAGCAAATTAAATTATATATATATAAATTGTATTTAATAAAACAATGAAAGATCTTTATTATACTTAACTAACTAAAACGGTGCTGCTAAAACAAAAAGCCTATAAAGTTTTTTGCAGCGCTTTGTACTCAGTTTGCTTAGCTTAAAATAAAAACCCAAAGGCCATTTTGGAACAAGCTAACAACTTTAGAGATACCCTACGTTATCTAAGCTTTTGTTCCTAACTTGAATATACTTCAAATGTATGTAATCCAAAAAGAAAAAGTAAATAAAAACCAAAATATATACATGTATGTAACTAACAAATGTGTAAATTCAAAAGTCCGTACAGTTGGTTAAATAAATAACATATATAAAAAGATTAAACTATTAGCAAAAATATACAAAGAAGCGTATTAATTTAAAGTTTTTGGTTCCACGTAGTGTGCAAATACTAATGTTAAATAGTGTTGTGTTTCTAAAACCAAAAATAACAAGCAGTTAATATATAAAAATTTTGAAAAATAAAAACAGTTCAACGATTAAGTTAAGCGCTTGACAAAATTTGTTAACAAATTCAAATTTTATTTTAACAAAAACATAAAAAATTTAACAAGAACAAAAAGACAGTAACTGACAAAAATTTAAAAAAAAAAAGAAGAAACTTAACTTTGGCTAATACTTATATGCATATATGTAACTTACTTAATAAATAAATATATGTATATTTATTATGTAGCAGAAAAAGTTGCATTCCATAAACTAAAGCAAAAAAAAAAAAAACAACATCCCTTCCGGTGTAAACCTGAGCACATACATATTGTACTAACTGTTTTCTTCGTCGTCAGTTTATAAACAATCAACTGTTTTTAGTGCTACAAAACAATTATATACTTATTAACAATTAAATAAGTGCTTTGCCTCAAGGCAGAAAAACATAAGTAACGAAAATCCCAGAGAAAAAACAAAAGCAGGTATTTTTAGCAATATTTGTAGCGTGTACAATATGTCGCATAGTGCTTGATGCTCATTGATTTTCACACAAATTCATCAAATAAAATTTCATATAAAAGTAATACATATACAATATAATAACTAGCAGCGAAATGTTTGTGCAGTAAATAGTAAAGCGCTTAGATTTTATTTCGTTTTGATTTTAAACAAAATCTTTATATACTAGCTAACATTTAACCAAATGCAAAACTAAACTGAGCTAAATTACAATATATAATAATAATAATAATAACTGGATTGTGTGTATAACATATACTAGCTGGTAAATAAATACATACATTTATTAAATGATTATTATTATTGCAATTTGCAAAACAACAAAAATTGTATCACTTTTCGACTGACCTTCAGTTTGTCAGTCATTAAACTCCTTACGAGGAGTGCTGAGTAGTCGGTCATATGAGATGGAGCATGTTTTACTAATACTACATACATACGTACTGCGTACATTGTTGTATGTGCCAGACGAGCAGCAGATAAAAAAAAAAAATAATTGAAATCTATATATATATATATATAAATATATAAACATTATACATATAAACAATAATAATACTAATTAATTTAATGATTAATTGCACCCAAAAAATACATAATTATTTAAATAAATAAACGAAAACTAAATTGTTTTAAAGTGTTTTCATTATTTGCTTTATATAACTATATACTAAAAAATAAAAACGTTGATACCTCTATATGTTAATATTCAAAGTGATTGAGTAGCGTTCGTTTATTTTGACTTTTTACTATATACCTATGTAAGCTTAGAAAGCAAAGTGATTAAGTTTACTTCTTGACAGCTATTTGAAAGTTCGTGCTTACGCCAATAATCAATCAAAGCCCTAAAAATCAACATTATATGGAAAAAAACATCATGAAAAAAATTACGTATACGCAATGTAAAATTATGTATACGACTATATGGGTAACAGCAGTCGTAGCCAGATCGATCAAAATTCTTGTACAAATGTGCTAGTGCATCGTAGGAGTTACTGTTTTTGCATCATAAATAGCAAAGTTTCTGCGTCATATTTTATTTGGTGGTAAACCAACTGGACAACAGCACCTAAAGAGGTAGGCTAATGCCAATTCATTTAGACTACTTAGTTAACGAGTTAAAATAAATTACCTTTAAAAGCTATGGTATTGTGCTCAAAAACATTTATTTATTGATTAAAAAGGCAGAAAAAAATTCAATCCATTCAATAACTTTTAAGCTCACGTATATTGGGACTGTTTGTTGTTTATTTAAGATGAGCGACTCATTTGCACTGCATCCGATCCTGGTGCTGGGGCTGCCAGTCGCCCTCCAGGCCGGGCTTTGGGGTATACCGCCCACACTCGGTCGTCAGGGCCTCGTTTGTGATAGTCAGGGTGTACCGCGTGAAGGTGAGGTTGACACTTGGCAAGGAGAGGCTTTATGTTCGCTTCCATAGCCCATTAACACCATTTTTTTTTTTTTTTTTTAAATGCAGCGAACTGTCGTTGCTCCTTTACGGCTGCACCACATGGAGCACAACACAAACAACACGCAGAAAACTACAAGCGTTCGTCAATAGATGCCTCAAGCGGATCTTGAGAATTTTTTGGCCCACTTGGGTTACAAACGAGCAGCTACTTGATCTAGCTGAAATCCGAAAAAGGAAATGGTCATGGATTGGCCACACTCTAAGACGGCCAGCCCAAGACATTGCAAGAGCAGCACTCGAGTGGAATCCGCAGGGCCATCGACGCCCCGGAAGACCACGAATCACCTGAATAAGAATGGTCCGAAATGAAGGAGCTGGTCAACATATGACATGGAACCAGCTCAAAATATTGGAAAAAGACAGAAGTAGATGGAGAGAATTTGTTGACGCCCTATGCTCTTGTTGAGCTTTCATATAGCATAATCAAGTTTGTATATTGTGTGAATAAAGGAATATGTATATATATATATAATGTCATAATGGAAGCCCCGTGACGTCATTGCGCCAATTACACAAAGGCAAACCAAAATGTGAGAGTATTTTATGCCAACCACTGCTAACTAAGCGAGCAATTGCCAGGGTATCAGTAACAGCAGCAAGTTTACGCTACTTAAGGGGAGGTTCTTTCAAATTTGGTCGAGAAAATCGATTTTTTTTTTTTTACAACAAAAGAAAGGATTTTTCGATGGGATCGATATTTATAGAAATAGAGCGTCTTGAACGCACCTAATTCACACGCGCTGAGGGACGTTCTAAAAACTTTAAACGCGTTTTTCTCGGAACCATGCTTTTAATCCGCATTTCAAGCATAGCTCTTGATCTATTGTTCCGATTCCCTTCATTTAAGCCATGTTTGAAAGGATATATATAATTTTGTGTATGCCTTATACTAACAATATACATGAAAAAGTGTTAAATTATTATTTTTAAAATCAAATCACAAAAAAAGTGAAAAAAAAATAAATTTTTTTGTTCGAACGTCCGTCCACGTTTCAGCTCATTTTTCGTCAAAACTAATTCTGATTTAGCATAAGGCATAGAGAATTTCATTAACTTCAATAAACAAAAAACATTTCGGTTCACTACAAGAGGCTGCAGAACTGAAATGCGGGGACGATATTTTGCGGGCAGACGTAGACAAGAGCTGCCATTTTTCAGCTGCCATTTTGAATTTCGCCGAGAAAAAAATTTCCAATTGTACAATAAAAATCGCATTTAACAATCAAAACAGCAAGTTTGTTGATTTTTTCATCATGCCACAAAAAATTCCCAAACTTCGCCTTCTTTTTGGCCAAATTTGAAAGAACCTTCCCTTAAAGTATGCTACAGTTTTTACATTGTTATTGCCGATGTCGTTTCGAGTACATATATGAATGCATCATGCAAGTGCGGATCCAGGATTTGGTCATAGGAGGGATTTTTCACTTCGAAGTGTATAAATATCAGAGTTCGCAAAAAATATGACAGCCAATTTATCCAACTTTGGGCGGTGCGGACCCGAAAGCCCCCCGTGGATCCACCACTGGCATCATGTACAAAAAGTGTAGCATACTATTGCTTCCCTTCAACATTGGCAGTTACGGTCTGTAAATTTCTGTTCGCCTGGTGCTTCGCTGTTAAGCAAAGTTTATTTTGTGTGTTTGCTTATGTGGTTTGCTTGAGTCAAACACCGCTGTGAAGTAAAGCGTTTGGCAGAGCTGTGCAATTACAGACAAAAGATGGCGTGGCAGACTATAAGTTCTGTATTAATGTTAGAACCTCCTAACCTTCTTCTTATTCGGCGCAATAATAACTTTTTAGTGGAAACGTTGGCTATTTCTGCTGCCTTAATGTTAGGCAGCTACGAACGATGGACTGTTAAATAAATGCTTGATTTCTGTACAATTGCAGATTTTATGTTAAATGAATTCTGATATTTTCTGTGTTAAAAGGCAGTTTGATTTGAAAAAGGAAGTTCCTTAAAAAAATCAATTAGTTGTGTAAAAAGTAAATAAAATAAAAACGGATCGATGCCTATTATATAATTGCTTCTAATAGCTAAGACTAATTTTCGGAGAGGCTACCAGGGCTGCAGCTTTTTGACGTCGCCATTGATTTGAAACATAAAATCTTAATCTATGGACTAAAAGCAAGTGAACCACATAGGGGTTGTTAAACACATCAATTTTTATAAAAATGGCATAAGTTTGAAAAAAAATAATTTTTTTTCGTCAAAAAAATAGATTTTCTGAAGATTCTACACAGGTTTTGCCCCTTAAGCTAGTTTTGGATAATTACACTAGTTTACAAATTTTAAAAAATTTTGGTATCCTCAACATGTTTTAGTCATTTCCGTAGTAAAATGGCACGCTAAATCCGAAAATAAAGTCCAAAAATGTTTGAAAAAATTTGATACAGATCTTGAGAGCTCTAAAAAACTTTCGAATGCCTAATAATTTTGACTTAATCTGTACATAATTATATATCACTATAAAGAGCAAATCAATACCTTTCGATCTAATCATGTCGATACAAAATTTTGTTCACGAGATATTGAAAAATAACTGAAATAAGTGCCCAAAACATGTTTTTCGAAAATATCTCGAAATCGGCGCTTAAGAAAAAAAAAGGTTGCCATTTTCGTGTTTCTCGACCCCAAATTACCCTGAAAAACACTTTTTTACGAAGGTTCATTTTTCGTGTAAACTAGTGTTATTCATCCAAAACTTTTGATTTTTCAAAACAATTTACATTTTTCACTTTTTACAAAAATACTTGATATTTCCACATTTTTTCTCAAATTTTGATAAACAACCACTAATTTTTTTCGTAATTGATCAAACTTTACGAGCCATGAAAAAAACTGTTGAGGGTACATTTTGCTGTAAACTAGTATTATTAAATGAAAGCATACATAATTTTCTTTTATCTGTTTTTCTATCTAAACAAAATCTTTTAAGTCCGTAAACCGATAGACATGATAGCTGAGGTGCTGCCACCCTCTAGAACTATCATTCTAATCTCTGACTCCAAAGTTGCAGATGTAATATTAATTATTACTAATTAATCTAAATATCTATGGCTGTTCCAGTTAACCGACAGCGTAAAAATATTCGGTAAAAAAAACGAATTTCGAAACAATTTCTAGTTAACATACTCTATTTTGTCAGTCGCTGAGCTGCTTTTGATTATTTAGGACTTTTTCATTGTTTTTAGCCTTTATGGAACTTAGGTGACTTCTCTACGGCAATCTCTGTATTTCAGCGTCTTGCCTAGTAGTCATTTTCTTGAAAACGAGTTTGTAAGGACCAAAGTTATGACAAGCTATGAGCGTATGATTTATTATTTTGAAGGTGTACTTTGTGGCACGTCTAATTCATTTGTTGCATTTCTTAATAAGCTACAAAATAAATCATATTTTTTTTAAATTTAATTAAAGCCACTTGTTAATGATAGCCCACTTAAATGCTAACGAAACATATTCGCATTTCCAAGAAATCATGGATATCGATTGGCAAACACTTAAACTCTAGATAAAATATTCAGTCTTCATTGTTGTGGCCAACTTTAGCATAAGAAGCATTCCCATGTTCATTTATGTATCTACAACGAAAAGCACCTGACAAGCAATATTTTAAAAATAGAAATAAAGTAGACAAATTGTGGAACGCTGAGCAGGGATTTCCCATGCCAGGGATTCGCAAATCGTTTGGATTATATAAAAATTTAACCAAATTTAAAGTAAACTACGCACTTGGTAAGACCCGCACCCAGCCGGCCAAACGTGTGCCTTGCATATTGAATACATAAATATCAATTGCCTCGACGCCCAAGTACGTATACAAGTATGTACATATGTAACATATAAATAGCTACACTGTATATAGTATGTAGTCTATGTGACCATAAAAATAAAACCGAATACAAACTGTAGTGCTTATATTTAAATCAGAAGGTTGAAGTAGTCCTTGTTGACGCCGAGCCAGGCGCCTGATACCTGTTTACTACTATGCTTGCCACACCTGATTAAAATCTATTGACAATGCAGACGGTAAAATTGGAGCAGCGGCAATAAGCCACAAGTCTCTACCTCTGGCTCAGTCTCTGCCGGCTAACAGCACTAACAAAGGAAACGGAAACATTTTACACTATTGCGTCCTGCCACTTAATGAAACCCAATTACCAAAGCCGTCCGTTAAGCCTCGGTACCAGAGACAAGTCGTTGTAGTTGCGAGAAGCAAACAAAAACAGCTGCAAGTGCTCCATGACGTAGCAGGTGCGACACCTGTAAACTTTATTTGCATTTCTTCTTCCTAGTATTTTTATTGTTATTAACCAGCGTTCCCGTTCGCTGGCAAGGACATGCGCAAACACCACCCACATACGCCGACACACAGCCGCCAACCGTAAGGAGGGGTTCGAGGCGAGTTAACAACATTCCCTGCCTCCTAAACCGATTCAGACAGGGTTCATCTCGGCGCGCATTTTGTGTATAAATAAGGCGCAACATTTGCGCACATCTTCAGTTTGTGGTCCACGTTCCGGGCGTTTTTATACGTTGTTCCCGTGCTTTTAAAAGTGAAAACTCAACAAAATTGTGGCTTTTATTGCAGCTGAATTAACTGTGAATGGTATACAAATCCCAGGATACGGAATAAAAGTTAAACCGTAGCAGGTAAGTGATCGGTTTAGTTTAGAGTTTATGCTAAGGTAGCGTTTTTTTTTTTTTTGAATATGGTAGCTTCAAGTGCTCACGAGTTTGATTTGTATATCAAATTCGCAATTTTATTGAAAAGTGTTGGAAAATGTGGGAAATACCTTTGTACGAGTAAAAAGCGCTGCATTCAATTAAGTGGAATGTCACTTGGTGGCCAACTACGATATTTACTGCAGCAAATCGGTTTAGGAATTTCTAGAACATAACTGACTTGCACAAATCCTTGCTTCTTTTAGCTATGAGGCAATTAAAGCTAGTAAGTTAATATTTTTGATCAATCAGAAATTACAAATGTCAATTTTGAAACCGGAACGGGTGTTCCCAAATATGTAATTTGATTTCTTTGAAAATATTCGTGTATAACACAATTTTTTTTAAATACAATTTTAATTTAATTAACGATTTTTTAAAATTTTGTAAGCAATGAAAAAGTATCAAAGTGATGCTACAAATTAAAATTGTGCTAAATGAGGTGCTGCATCTTTTTGTAAAAGTGTGCCCAATATGGGTAATGTCATCGAATGAAAGTACGGGCTTCGTGGTGACTATCGTCTCCTTTTTCCAGAAAAATTTCGAAGCTTAATAAATTTTTCAAATCTACAGGCCGTTTAGAAAAATTAAAAAAAATATACATATGTGTATGTATATGCATTAATTCTGTGCGTTCAAAAACTAAGCTGAGTGGTCAACTTACTCATATATATGTATTCCTAGACTACTGTAGAGCTTAGTTTTGCATTTACGAGTAGTCGCCCCTAGGAGGAGCATAGGGTCATTATTATTACCATTATCGCCAATGTGATCAAAGGCAAGTTCCTCAAGCACAGTTTTGCTGCTGTTCCCATTTATTTCCAAGGACCAATTTTTCTGGCTGAGATCTAGTATTCCTACTCGCTAGTATGAGCCAGTCTATATACAAATATGTTCTATGCAAATTTTGGGAATCAATACAGTAAAGCAGATTTGGCCAGCATGCATATATGTATGTATCTATCAACATAAATTGTCTTCTAGCAAATAACCAACAAGAATATATGCGCTGGATCTTAACTAGAAATCTTTTCATCAACTAACTTTAGTCGTTAACTGCCGCCTAGTTAAGTTAGGCTGCACGGCACAGGCCGAGATCACGCAGAAACCGTGCGGTTTATTATGGTGCCTTATATCAAGAGGAGAAAGTAAAAAGATCTTCGTCTAAATTAAATTGTATGGACTACATGTTCTGAAATACAAAATTGCATTAGGCGGCTGTAAACATACACGCTGATAGGAATAGCGCATGTAGGAACAATTCAAATCATATGGTAAAATAGTGGTTTTGAAATGCAGCGAGCAGGGAGAGCAAAAAATAAAACCAACAGGGGTTGGGAGCAGCTTTTTTAAGGGCTGTTGTCGTTGCCGCTGAACTTTTCCACTTTGGTTGATTTTGTTAAGGGATGTGACTTATCGATTTTGAAATTATCGATACTTAAGAAGTGTCGAATCGAACATTTGTGAATTGGTGTCGATGTCGGCTGAGCCGACAGTTGAGCAGTAAACTTTGGAACGTACGGTATCGGTCGCGGAAACAACTGTTTTGGGTTGTGTCGTTCTCGTTGCCATTTCTTTTCCTATACAATTTTAGCAAACTTCTCACAAATACACACGAACAGCAGCAAAATCAGAGAGAAAAAGAGATAGCCACAGTCGTACAACGTACAACTTTGCATTGTTAACGTTGTTGGTTTTCCTGTCAAAGTGTGCGCGTGTATTTGTGTGTGTGTGCTGCTTTTCGGAAAGTTTTCTTTCTCTGTCTCGTATAAGTCTACGACAGTCACCGTCGTCGTCGCCGTTGCCGCAGTCAAAATGGCCGAAAACTGCCCAAAGTGCAAAAAATCAATCAACTCGAAGGATGCAATTATTATTTGCAATTCGGATGACTGTCTGAAAAAATTTCATCGCACCTGCGTGAACATCGATGACGCCGTCTACGATGTCATACAGAAGAATCCCATGATTTCATTCAACTGTGATGAATGCAAAAATCAATCCCCCAAGGCGCTGGCCGCCAAGCTGCACACCATCGAGGAGAAGGTTAATAAAGTGTGCAACGGCGTCAATCAGATACAGGGACGCATGTACCAGCAGTACTTTCAGTTTGGTAACAATCCCGTTGCCGGCGGCAATCTCGATGGAAAAAAGCATCCACAGCAGAATAA
Organism: Chymomyza costata; assembly: GCA_018150985.1. Classification (NCBI taxonomy): domain Eukaryota; kingdom Metazoa; phylum Arthropoda; class Insecta; order Diptera; family Drosophilidae; genus Chymomyza; species Chymomyza costata. The sequence goes on from JAECWU010000001.1 coordinate 20,658,111, forward strand.
TCTAATAGTCGTCGGCAACAATTGCAATTCGGATCGATTGCAAGTCGTTTGTGACTATGGGCGCTGGGTGCAGGTGGGCAAGTTTGCGACAAACACCAGCGAGGATGATATTATTGAGCATCTAGCTGAGGAGCTAAAGATCAACAAGAACTTGGTCAAGTGCACCAAATTGGTCAAGAACGATGCCAATCTGTCGCAATTATCCTATTGCAAATTCAAGATATCCATACCGGATTATCGTTTCAACGAGCTTTTCAACGAGGCGATTTGGCCCAGCGGTGTTATGGTTAGTCCATTCACACCACGCTCTCAGCTGAATCAGAATCGCATATAAGGTGCACTGTCGGTGAGAGCGTTACAGAGAGAGAGAGACATGCGCAGCTAAGGCTTTTTGGGGGGTGCTTTACCCCGAGGGTTGTTTGCCGGCTAGCCAGAAGCTAACCGTCGTTTGTAGCAACATCAAGTATAAAAAATTTTCTTTCAATAATCTTTTTGCCCTCACCTTTTACGAAACGTGCGTGCGGGGGGGCCCACATTGTATGCAAATTTTTGACACTCAAAAACTTTGTCTAAAAACTTTCAAAGCTTACAAGAATATTAAAAAAGAGTAAATAACTTAAAACAAAATTACTTACAGATTAACTTTGAAAATGCATTTTAAAATGTTTTAGCGTTGAGTCAAAACTAATACAAAACAATACTATATACTTATATTTTAAAGGAAAAAAAAATGAAGTCAAGCAAAAGTACTTATTAGTCATTTATGCATAACTGTCGTACTTAAATTACAAAAAAAAAAAAAAAACGCAAAAGTAAAATCCAAAAATACACAATGATTAAATAATTAAAAACATATTTAAACTATTTAAGCAAGGCAAAACTAGCAGTGTACTTCTAAAATATACCACACTCTTATTTATATCATGTCCCAAAAAATAGTTTTGATTTGAAACAATTTTAAATACTTGCAAAAAAATCTTGGAACACAATTTATTATGTTATTGTACAACAAACACGATCAATTCAATATTTTATATACTTAGTAGTACCAAAACAAAGAAATACATTAACAAAAACAAAAATATTTATTCAACTAATGAAAAAAAAAAACGGTCAACTAATATTGTATATCTCTCTATTCGAATGCGTTAGTTTGAGGCATTTTCAAAGCTTGTTCCAAAAATTTTTTAGAAATTTTGCGAACCAATGAAACGTACAATTGAAAATTGTAAAATCTATTCAAACAAAAATATATGTATTTGTGTATTCTAAATTATATATAAAAACAAAAAAGGAATAAATGAAAAATGTTCAACAAAATCATAAAACTTACTATTCAGAAGAATTCAAAATGTTTTCTGCCATTGTCGAGTTCGAAATTCGAACTTAGTGTAACAATAACGACAAATACCAAAAGCTGGGAAAATTTGTTGCAATAAATTCTTCAAAGTGAAGCTGGAAAGTAATAAATTAGAGTATACTTATAACTAGGGTGTTTTGTAAATACTTTTACATAGATTTCGATCGTAATTCCATTGAAATCCGTTTGAAATAATGTCGAAAGCTATTTGCAGCACTTTTGAGTATATTTTAATTGTCAACAGCAAAATGCAGTGACCTCCAAACAAACAACTGAAGTGTTGAGGTCACTTAATTATGAACAAACCGTAGAATATCTAGTATTATGCAAGGATTGCAAAAACAACAACAGATATATTTAGTATACAACAACATTATGCATGCATGTATTTATGTCGACTTTTTCAATAAATTCTACAAAAACAAAGAAATGGTACTTTAAGTGGGACGGACCTCTGGGAAACATAAGCAGCTAACAACTCAACTATACCTTTTGGTAGACCTTGCAGTCATGGCCAATTACAAGCGCAAGCCCGCCAAGCCAAACGTTTCGAGCACTCCGATTCATGACAGGTCCATAGCTTCCCATTCGGACCAGCTACCAAAGGGAGCGACAGCATCCGCCTGCAATTACTCTCAAATCTTTAAACAGTGCACTGGTTACGATACGACAAACTTTGCAGATCTGGAAAGTTTTACACTCTGGCTGCACAGACCTGTGGATGGAGCTGCCTTAGGCGTCTTTCGCATGCTTTATGGTGAGTACTGGTTCCGCAGGCTAACAAGCTGCTTACCCATAAACTATTGCTCTAGGCGCCGCCATGCTAATTGACATAGCCGAGGAGCGTGGTGGTGGTCAGCTGGACATACGTTATGGAGAACCACAACATTGCCACTTTCCGCTTTTCAATGGTCTGCGTGTCTTGGATTATCCGCTGATGGGCTGCGTCTACTTTTGCATGTGGCTGGGCGCCTGGGGCATTATGTTGGGCTATCGATTTCGCTGCAGCTGTTTGGCTTTTATCGTGCCCTATTGGTATATATTTTTGCTGGACAAGCCAGCTTGGAACAATCATAGCTATTTGTTTGGCCTGGTGGGAACGTTACTGCTGTTTACAAATGCACATCATTACTGGTGGGTAGTAAATTGATAGAAATCTGAGAAGTCGGTTGAAGGGAGCTAAGTTTTCTTGCCAGGAAATACGTCTCGAAAGCTCTGACCAGCTGACTTCTCAGCACACACAAGGTATACACAAAGCTGCAATGTAAATTAATTGGAATTCTGCTTTACAGCTCACTGGACAAATATCTAAAGACCCAGTTAAGCCACACAGTGCCATATTGGAACTATTTTCTGATCAAGTTTCAGTTCTTTATTTTGTATATGTATGCGGGTCTGAAAAAGTTTTCTTTGGAATGGCTCTCCGGCTATGCCATGTCCAGTCTTAGCCATCATTGGATGTTTGCGCCCTTTCGTCAGCTACTGGATGTCGAACTAATCGATCTACTTATCGTACATTGGTTTACAGCCTTTTTTGATTTCTCCATAGCCTTCTTTATGACTTGGGAGAAAACAAGAATACTGGTCACGCCCTTTATGCTAAGCTTTCACTTGATGAATTCACGTTTATTTATTATAGGTAAGGACGGTTAGTTAAGGTTTAGGTTGCACTAAACTGAAACTTCATATTTTAATAAAATATTCCTTGCTTTTTGTAGGCATGTTTCCTTGGGTCTGCATTGCGGAAGTTCCGCTGTTCTTTGGCTTTGACTGGCCACGCAGGCTATGCTGGCGCTTTGGCGCTTATATTACGGATAAATCGGAGTCAGCACAGTGCCCTACCAAATCCAGATGCATAGCTAAGTTGCGTACGCTACTTATAATGAGTTATTGTGCATTGCAGCTCTTTTTGCCCTACTCACACTTCATAACCAAGGGATACAACAACTGGACAAATGGTCTATACGGCTATTCATGGGACATGATGGTGCATTCCTATGACACAGTTTTAACCTCCATTAAGATTGTGGATAACGATAACCAGAAGGTGCATTATCTTAATCCCTACGCCTTCACTGAGTACGATCGTTGGACTAAGTACGCCGACATGGCTGTGCAATATGCTAAATGCATAGAACGTAACATACGCGAGGATATAGCCAAAGAACCTGAACATAGTCCATTAACGGGCACAAACTTTTCCATTTATTTTGATATTTGGTGTTCAATGAATGGACGCTTTCAGCAGCGCACGTTCGATCCACGTATAGATCTGCTAAAGGCACCTTGGTCGCCCTTTGAGCGCACATCCTGGTCGTTGCCGCTGCTCACAGAGCTGAACGGCATGCGTCCCAAGCTTAAAAACATAGCTAACGAAGTACTGGCCTGGAGCAACTATTCCGATGTAATTTTTGTAGCCGATTTTCCAGGACTAACATTAAGTAACTTTATAGCAAATGATCTTATCAACTGCACGCTTACCATACTTGAAGGTAATGTGCGTTATAAGAGTGCTAACGACGCGGAAGCCTACTTTTTAACAGCCGGCAAAAGCATAGCCCTAGAAAATAATGCTACGCACTATGTAACCACAATAGGACAAAAGCCCGCGTCCTATTTGTACACCTACGTAAACAAGACAATGCTGGAACAACAGATTGTTATCGATGACGATCCTTTGACAATGGAAAGTCGTTCTTTGCTGCCACTTTGGCAGGAGTTTGAACAGCGCGTGCAAAATTATCAAAACTTCCTCATACACATGGGAAATTGTGTGCTATACTTGCTATACGATGTACCCATACCGCTGGCCATACGGGAGAGAGACTAAGATGACTTTGATTTCTATATTCTTACACTAATGCGATATGTTTCCTTACTACCTGCACTAATATACAAGCTAGTGAATTGCGTGATAAAAATGATAATAAATGTTCAATGTTTTAGAGAAAGAACTCCATATCTTTATATTGTCGAATATTTCACTTAATCGAAACACTTATTTTCAGGATGAAATACATTTTCCTTATATTATATTCACCGATGCCTTTATTTATTGTGACCCAACCAAACAACATATTAAACTTTATGTATCTACGAGGTTTCTTTACTTCATCAATGTTTTCGTCTGTTGTGGACCTGCTCGGGCGTCCGGAACGCTCTTCGTCGCTCACATCTTCTTGGCACTCTGAAAACATTTTGTACCACCGATAAACGTTGCTTTTGTCCAAAGTAGCTTCGCCGTATGCAACAATCAACATTCGGAATACTTCCGCGCACTTTGTTGTTTTCACAAAAAATTTGATACAAATTCTTTCATCCATTTTTCGGGACGACAAAAATCGAAGACAAACTAAAAACGTCCACGCACAATAGCTGTCAAAAACTGACTGAACATTCAAAATGGCCGAGATTATTAACATAAGTGAGGGTCATGAGTACCAACATAACGCCACAAAAAGATCGAAAATCGAACATCTGTAGCCCCGGTAAAAATTAAAAATTCGCGATACTTTTTGAACAAACCTCGTACATTAAAAACTGTATTTACAACATGACACTATTTACTTTTCTGTCTTAACAACTCTTAACAGCACATTACATAAATATATTGAATAGTGGATTAAGGGATCAATTATATACTACAAAGTGGTAGGGAATTTGGACACAAAAACCAAAAATCTATGAATAACTGACGGCAAATTATCGAGACCTTGCGGCTTCTTTTTGCTTGTCATCTACAAGGCGGCTGGGATCAAATTGTTGGGTCTGCGTCTCCCAGAGCCGTGCATAAAGGCCATTCTGATTTAATAGCTCCATATGAGTACCTCGCTCCCCAACACGTCCGTTTTCAAGCACAAGAATTTCATCAGCATCCTTAACCGTTGATAATCTATGAGCTATGCAAATGCTAGTGCGTCCAGTGGTGGCACGAGCTAGGGCTTGTAGTATATTCTGTAGAAATAACAAGTAAATTTCATAATTTAATTTATGTAATACTTTAGTTTAAATGGTTGTAACTTACATGCTCCGTAATGGAGTCCAAGCTACTGGTAGCCTCATCGAATATCAAAATGGGGGTATTTTTTAAAATGGCTCTTGCTATGGCCACTCGTTGTTTTTCACCGCCCGACAACTTCAGTCCACGCTCACCCACTTGCGTATCGTACTGATTCGGCCAGCTTATTATCGAATCATGTAAATCGGCCATGCGCGCCGCATTTTCAACCTCTTCCTGAGACCTGGATAGATTTCCATAGTGTATGTTATGCTTAATAGTGTTGTGAAACAAAACCGAGTCCTGCGGCACAACGGCAATACTTCTACGAAGACTATCTAATTCGACAGTGCTTATATCCTGTCCGCCAATTAGCACCTTTCCGGTGTTAGGCTCAAAGAAACGATACAGCAGGCGTACCATTGAGGATTTACCAGATCCCGAGCCACCAACAATAGCAACGTTTTTGCCTGCAGGTATTGTAAATGACAAATCCTTAAAAATGGGTTTTCCCGTTTCGTATTCAAAGTTTACGTTGCGGAACTCGATCGACGCATTGCTGTTGTCCAAAAATAATGGTTGTGCATTGGCAGCAGTCTGTATACGGCTGTCCACGTTCATAAGCGTAAACATAGCCTGCATATCCAGCAAAGCTTGACGCACCTCTCGATAAACACTGCCCAAGAAACCTAGAGGTATAGAAAGTTGGAACAGCAAGCCGTTAACCATGACCAAGTCGCCGACAGTCATGTTGCCCTGAGTTATCTCTTTGGCGGCCAACAACATGATTATGCTTAAAGCGCTGCTGAATATGGCATTCTGTCCAAAATTTAATACCGCCAAACTGGTGCTGGTCTTAAGGCTGGCTGCCTCATATTTCTTCAAGACTTCGTTATAACAACCTGCTTCATACTTCTCATTGTTGAAGTACTTTACAGTCTCGTAGTTGATTAGCGAGTCTACAGCCTTGTTTCCCGCTTCGTTCTCTGCCTGATTCATAAAAACGCGAAACTGTGTGCGCCACTGCGTCACGGCAAGCGTGTAAAATGCATATACACCCACACAGCCCATAGACACACCAGCAAAGGCAAGTCCGCACTTAATTCCCAATATGCTACTGACCAATGCCAGCTCAAATATGGTTGGTACAATATTGAAGACCATGGCCGACAACACAAAGTTAATGCCTCGAGAGCCGCGATCGATGGTTTTGGAGAGGGCGCCCGTTTGCTTATTAAGATGAAAAGCAAGATCCAGGTTATGCAAATGTAAAAACACATTGGTTGCAATTTTGCGTATGGAATGATGGGCTACTTTGGCAAACACTGCGTTGCGTAGCTCATTGAAACCAGCAGCACTAGCGCGAGCTATGCCGTCTGATAAAAGTAAAAAATATAAAATTTAATGGAACCTTGAATGTTTTTTATATACTTACAACCCAACAACATAGCCGTTGCCATTGACAGCACTGTATCCGGCGCAGTATCCATATTAAGAGTAGTCAGAGTATCGACGGCACCTTTGAACAGAAACGGCACGCAAACGGTTAATAATTTGGAGCCTGCTAAGAGTCCTAGCGAAATGCCAACGCTATTTAAACATATATAAAGAATTTTTTTATACCAAGTTAAAGCATTTCTGCTTACCGCTTGCGCACCAGCGCATCGTCTTTGGGCCATATATATGCCATCATAGCTCGCATCATGTCCTGTGACGTCACCTGTCTTGCATCCAAGTTTCCCAGTGTACTGCCCCCATCAGAACTGCTGCCTATATGAACGTGACATTGTCGTAATTGTTGAACTGGTAGAAGTCCTCGTTGTTGTTGTTGTTGTGGTGTTGTTGTTGTTGTTGCTGCCGATGCATAAACTATGGAATTCACTTAATGCCGCAGCAAAGTCCAAAAACAGGCGCACACAACAAACAAACGAACAAACAAAACAAACAAACGAGCGTAGGCATTGCTTAGGTTTAATATAAACTAGGGGCTAATAGAGGTCTCAACAAAGTTAGTTAGCATTAAGAAAGACTGGTGTCTACCAAGTTAAAGGTTTAAGTAACATAATTTACTTACCCTTTGGTTTCTTGGCAAAGACTCCACCCAGCAACTTGCTGCCTGGTGTGGGTGTAAAGGGTGTAACCTTCTTTGTTTTACTCGCACGATTGTCATTGTCGGTGGTGGCTGCTCCTTGAAGCGAAGAGTAAAGCTGCAAGGGAGACGATGGTAAGAACCCCATAATATCAATTTCATTTTACTGCACAATATGTACTTTATTAGTTTGTAAGATCGAGCTTAACTAAGGCATAAAATGCGTCGTCACAAAATTATTCAAGTATCGCACGCATTCCAGCAGATATTCACGTGCTACAGCTCCACTGGCGCTGAGATCTTTAAGCTGTAATAAAGCTGTCGCGTAGCGCTCACATTCGTTTATTTTGAAGGATACCAAGTACGACAGTTCCGGCTGCACAGTATCAAATTGGCTTGTTTCGCCAAAAGCTATTTGATTAAGTACATTGGGAAAGTAAGACTGCTGTTTAAAGATCAAATACAAGACCACTCGTAAATTATGAGAACAGCCATCTTTCTGATGCACAAACATTTGATCGCAGAGGTTGTGTTCTCTTATAAACTTGAATATATTACGATGATAGTTTTGGTTGTTAAATTCCTTGTTATGCTTGATAAGCTGCTCAATATCCAGCAATGAGAACTCAAAGTAGTCATATGTGTTTCGCGGCAAATAAAAGCCATATTCAGTAAGAAGTTTAAGATTTGGTAACGCGCCATAGCTTATATATAGCTGACTGTAGGGTTTGATGATAGGCGTTGGAGCAGTTACTAGCGTAAGCACAAAGTCAGAACACTGAAACTCGGCGGAGGTTTGTACATTATCAGTATGGTTAAACAGATCAAGAAATGGCGCTAGCGCAAGATTGGTATTGTCACTTAATAAATCTTGAAAGTAGCATTTTGATGGTTTTAGCTGACGTGAATTTATATACACGCTTCTGGTGTTTACAGCAAAGTAGGCGCGTCGGAAGTCCGATAGCGTCCATATATCTTGGAAATATTTCTCGCCACAGCATTGACAACTTTGACTACCAACCACTGCCTTTATAATCAAGTAGTTGTCGCGGATGATGCGATTTTGCGCCACTGTGCGCTCCAGAAGCGCCTCTGGCAGGCACTGCAGCTCGGGTATGCTGCAGAAATACGGCGTGCTAAAGCTTCTTGGTAAAGTATCCAAATAAGCAGCTAAGCTCATTGTAAAACCTTTCCCAGCATGACGTAAATGCAGATGGTGCATTAAGTAGCAAGCTACAAGCGCCTGAAAGGTAATGCGACCATCTTTGTCAAAGTTTTTCTCGTTAAAGAGCGTTTTGAAAGCTTCATCCGATTCTAATGTAGCAATGGTTATAAGGCAGCTTATAGGCAGGCGTATGAGCTCGTCGCCAGCAACAAAATGATGCCGCTTAGAGCAGAGACCCCGTCCAGTTCCTGAAAAGTTGCGCACGGAAAGATGTGTCGAATTACGCCATCCCTGAGCGTGTAACTGTGCATAAAGCATCTTCAGCGCATCTGCAGGAACGTTATCATCAGATGATTTTTGCTCAGCTCGGCGGCGGCGAAGCCTTTGTGTACGTCCCATTAGTTCGTCCTTAAAGTTCGCCGAGGTCTGCGTGTGTGTTCTTTTGGCCGATTGATTGAGCTTAATATGTTTGTTCTACTCTTGCTGCAACGAAAGAAGCAAGTATGTTGGGCGTTAATATTATTGTAGTAGTAGTGGTATACTGCTCCGATAATGCCAAAGCAACACACACGCAAACCTTTTGGACTAATCTCTAATCACATTTAATATAATTACGAAATCTACATAGGTATGTTGTTGTGGCCTTGAACATCAGCCCCACAGCAGTAACGACATTAGCAGCAACTCACCACTCGTGCTTGAAAGTTTGTTTGCTTGGTCCTGTATTTGTACCATGCGGTCCGGCAGCTGTACCCAAGTGGTTTATTGTTTATGTACAATTTTGACAAGTGTAAAAGTCCAGCCATTACTTTTTTAACAATCCCAAAATTGTGTCGTTCGCATGAGGCACACAATTCTCTTTATCTTGCGTCTATATGAAAACAAACGAGTTGGCAGCTCTTCAGTGTTGAACAACAGCACCCAAGCAACAGCTGTGAAATTGCAGCCTGTGGTAAAAACAGATTTGTTCTAGAAAAGACATAATAGGCGCGTTATCACTATGTTTGGACTAATTATATCAGGACGACTGGTGAGTAGTTAATAAATAAATTGTGTTTTTATATTTATTGATCCAAAAAACTTAGCCTCAAACAGACTTTGCGGCTGTGGACGAAAACAAACTACTCATCAATGTGCCCGATATCGACTCAGTCAATTACATAGTCGTCTTTTTAACAGGGGTCTCGCCACTGCCACCCGGCACAGCAGCAGCCATATACTTCAGCTGGCCGGATGATAATGCGGCTCCTACCTGGCAATATCTGGGGCACATCAACAATAATAAACCATCGGCTATATTTAAAATAGCACAACTTAAGAAAGGTCATGAATTGGACTCGCATTTACATGGCATGGTTTTTGGCGCGCAAGAAATTTCGCATATAGCACAAATAGGTGTTTCCATTGAATCCGAGCTGACTGTGTCACAGCAAACTCCGGCGGTGGTAAGTTAAAACAGTTTGGTTTATGTCTTCTTTTTATAAAATACAATTTATTGCAGTCCAGCGCTAATGATAACAAACAGTTTGGGCAACGCATGCTGGAAAACTTTTTCAATTATGCGTCTAGCTTTTGCGTGAGTGTGTCGGAGTTATCACCTGTCAACACCGAGTCCTATGTGCCTTTTTCTGTTGTCCAGAATTGGTACACGAATTTTCAAAGGCGCATGGAACAAAACCCTAACTTCTGGAAGCATTGATTTAAAGTATTTTTATACGTCTTTAGTGTATGTAATTATTTATAGAAAAAATCATTTTATATGCTTTTACAAATTTTCATTGAGGAGTTTTTTTTGCCAACTTTTACGTTACTTAAAATTTGGACAGTAAATTATTTAATTACTTTTTGTCTTTCGGCGCAGCATCCTTAGCAGTCGAACAGTCCTTAACTGTCGAATTGTCTTGCTTTGGAACTGAAGCGTCATTCTTTGCAGCCGAAGTGTCCTGCTTTGAAACTGATGCGTCTTTAGCGTCTTTTTTTGAGGCTGAAGCATTCTTTGCTGCATCCGGAGCATTCTTCACTAGAGTCGCCGTCTCCTTTTTTTGAGTCGCTTCCTTCTTTTGAGCATCCTTAGCAGTCGAAGCGTCCTTTGCAGCCGAATCGTCTTGCTTTGGAACTGAAGCTTCATTCTTTGAAGCCGAAGTGACCTGCTTTGAAACTGAAGCGTCTTTTTTTGAAGCTGAAGCATTCTTAACTGCATCCGAAGCAGTCGTCTTCGCTAAAGTCGCCGTCTCCTTTTTCTGAGACGCTTCCTTATTTTGAGCATCCTTAGCAGTCGAAGCGTCCTTTGCAGCCGAATTGTCTTGCTTTGGAACTGAAGCGTCATTCTTTGAAGCCGAAGTGTCCTGCTTTGAAACTGAAGCATTCTTTACTGCATCCGAAGCATTCTTCACTGGAGTCGCCGTCTCCTTTTTTTGAGTCGCTTCCTTCTTTTGAGCTGCCTGAGCAGTTTCAGATTTTTTTGTTTCTTCAGCCTTTGCTTTAGCTTGTTCTGCTAGTTTTATTTGTTCCAATCGGCACTTGTTTGCGTCGGTTAATTCTCCAAATACGCTGACTATAAATTCATTGTATTCATTCTTGAATTGGACCTTATTACCAGTTGCTGGAGACGCGCTAGGTGGACGCCCGTGATAAGATACACAACGGCTGTGGGATGTTAAGGAATCATTTGTTATTATTGTCATTTATTAAGTTTAATTCATTGTGTTTGTGTATGTTTCAGCCGGTAAAACTTGGCAAGGGAATACCACACAATACAAGAAAGAGCTCTATATAATAAATTAGATACACAATAATTATATGTACCTATGAACAATGTCAAAATTTTTGTTTTTTCGCCCATTTCTCTGTTTTATCTAGTTTTTGTCGCCTACAAAAAAGCTATTTGGCGAGCTAACATACTTTTATTTATATATGTAGGTATCTTCGTGTGAGCCCATGTATATAGAATAATGCTAAAAGTATATATAATATAAAGATGTTCACCTAAAACACGCGCGAGCACTCTAGCTGCTATTAAAGCTGATAATACCCTCTAGACTTTTGTGAGAATAACAAGTTGTAATTATTACCTTCAATGGTTCCATTGTATTAATACTTTTGGGAAAAGCCGTATGGTTGGCACCAAGGATTAAAAAGTTTTGTTTAACACTTACAATCTCTATCCTAGAAGCGACATTGTTAATAAGGGCTTTGACACCACGTGTGTGCAGTGTATTCGGCTTACGACATGAACAATCAATTTTATCTTGCTTCTACCTCTAATTTATTTGCAATTACCTCAACAGATTGTTGCATTGATCTGCTATTTGGCAATAAAGAACGTGCAATAAAATTTCTCGCCACAGCAATAACAAGAACGGGGAAACATTTGTCTAGCGACCGTTGAAAGATGCAACGAGTTACAGTTCTGCTTGCAACGCGTTGAGTGCAGCAACGTACGGGGATCGAAATCGAGTGAAACGCGCGCGAATTAAACGCAATAGAATTGTGCTTGTTGAAAATAGGTCAACAGCTAAAACCCCCACGTTAATGCTAGTCAAGACGCCAACCAATACGTTTTTATTGCTAACATGTCATTGAATAAACTTAATGAACGGCAATCAATGCCAAATTTAGCAACATTGGCAGGAGCAGCGTTGACGGTGCAAAGGGTTGCCATATCTAATAATAATTCGAAAAAGCTTGTTGACGCCATTATAAATCATAACGTTGAGTCAGCCATATTGTCAACAAACAGCATGAGAACGGAAATGCCCATTTATGTAGCCGCTGAGTCGCAATTTCCGGTTTTACTTAGGAAAGGCAAAGTGGATAATAAATTTCCGCTGCAGTGCTATGGACAGCAACGACGAACCAAACAAACGACGCAGCAAAGCCAGTTGCATAGTATTCAATTTATGCTTGGACCACAAGAAATTTTGATTAAGTTTCCAATTCTTAAGACTCAAGAAGTTGGTTGTAGATTTCTTTTAAAGCAGCAACTCGTACAGAGCAAGCACAAGCAGCAACCAAAATTTCCACTAAAGAAAATGTGCATATCAGACGTTCAAAAATTTCCCACACAGGAAATAAATACGAATAAAAAATCCCATTTAAGTAATCTTAATTATACAAAAAAAACTATTGAAAAAACAAGTCACATCATGCCTTACCCAATAAATTTTATCAATGAAAACTCAACTGAAAATGTAGAATATTTTCCTGTAAATAAAAAAAGTTTATTCGGATTTCCTTATAAGTATCCAAAGACTGCAAAAATCTATAAAATGCCGTACGCAATTGATGATGTAATTAATGGAAATCCAAACAATGTAGCCCAAACGGATGTGATGCTGAATATAGCAACAATGACGCAGATAAGCCATGAAAAAGGCACAAAAATAAATATCACTGGCACTGACAATGATCATGATATCGATAATGTTGATGTTATTCGGACAAGACGCCCATTTGATAATGAACTTAAAAAAGATGAGCAAACAACATCAAACTTAAAAGTTGAAGGCAAAGGTGAGGGTGATGTTGTTCTCAATGATGGCTGTGGGCTAAGCAAAGGTGAGCGAAAGGAAATCGAGCATCAACAGGCGGAAAATTTTAATGACGCCTTCAGCCAGCGGATGAAAAACAACGACGACGACATGAACGACGCCATGAATGCCGCTAAAAATATCAGTGAAATATGCGAGCTAGCCATCAAGTCAGTGGCAAAAACTGGCGATCAGCAACAGCAACAACAACATCATAATGAGTTATATATGACTTAAGCGGAGGCAAGCAAATATTTAGCACATAAAGAGCAACAGCAGTCAATATGTTTAGCCAAAAAGCTGCCGTCACGAACAATAGATGTGGTTGCTGAGGTTACCGAGTCGACGCTGGCGTCGCTGTCGAACGCCTCCAATGAGCAGCAGCTGGCTATAGAACGCTCAGACGTGCGCCAAACGTCGCCAGAGCAAGTGGATTATACTAGCTGCGAACTAGCGCGCAAAAATTATCTAAAAACAACAACAAACCAAACGTCCTTGGCCGCGCCGCCGGAACTGCTGTTGACAGCAACGCGTCAAAAGTTCGCAAATATAGAATTTTTAAAGTGTGTCGTGCGCGAGTTTCTAAGCCAAGAAGAAGGCGCATCCGGTCACGACAATCTCGCCCATGCACTGCTCACAGACATTGAATTTATTGATTTATTGAGCGACGTAATTGATTTGATAGCTTCGTCAACGTCACGCGTCGAAACGGGTAATCTTCTAGAGACAAGTGTGCCGTGCGAGCTGGTGGCTAGTGAATGCCCGGAAATGACTCTTACTAAAGTGGGTGAAGAAAGTGAAACAGTAGCAGTCGTTATAGAACCATATGCAGATCAAATTGATGAAGCTGCTTACGATCTTAACAACAACAACAATAACAGCGGTGAAAACAGCCCGAGCTGTGATTTAACCGCCGTCGCCATGAAATACGATTTAAAACCGACTACCACAACGAGTGCTCATGAGCTAACGCCATCGTCCACAGCGTCAACGCTGCTGACGAGTCGTATACGTGATCGCGAAAACGCATTGCAGAGTAGCCTTGACAATATATTGTATATATACAATATACGTCAGCGAGTCGTATGGGCGATGTCACGCCTCTACAGAGCACCAAACCCATGCTGAGTGAGTCTAGCCGCAGCTCAACGAAAAGTCGCGATAAGAGCGAAGTCGAGTCGGTGCTGCCCGAACGCGCAAGACTGCGTCGTCAGCGACTCTGCCGAGGAGAAGCCCGAAGATGTCATCGAAATGCTGAACAAGCTCAAGGCGCGCATTTCAGGTGCCTTAAGCGAGGGTAAAGGCGTGCTTAAGCAATACAGCACGGAGAGTGAGAGCGGAACAAGCAAGATGCATACAAGGAGCATGATGATGAATCATCCGTACAAAAAGACATTGAAAACGAAGACAAGGAGCAGTCAGCCGAGTCCTCGAAGCCAACCGTAAATAATGAGCAGCTTGCTTAATCCTTAGACCAGAATTCTTCAGAGAATAAGCCCTCCGAGCAGAAAGCCTGTTACCAGCCACTACCACCAGACAACAGCAACAAGTCCTTGGACTTTCTAGATAAAGTGAAAAAGGAATTGACAAAGAAGCGCAAAACAGAGCTGGAGCCAACAGCACCAGCAACACTTGCCGCAAGAGGAACTGACGACCAGAAGACAGCTGCAACAGTTGCCACAAATTCAATCACTGCCAATGAAGGTGCCGAGGCAGATGACTCAGATACGCAACAGCAACCCGTTCTTAATATAACAGCACCCGCATCTGAAAAGTCCGAGCCATCCAAGGCCGATGCCAAAGCCAAAAAGAAAATTATCGTCAAAAAGAATTCGCTACGCGCATCAATTGCTGCAGTTGAAGGTTCGAAGATTGAGTCGCCCGTTGAAAGTGCTCTCTCGGTGCCACAAAGGCGACCCTCCGATTCTGAGGCGATAGTCAAAAGAAAAGAGAAAGAGAAATTAGCAGATAGCAACGAATTGACTTCCGGCAGCAATGATACGTTGCCATCCGGCGTATCAACCACAACACCGCCAGCTTTGTCTACAACAACACCGTTGGTAACATCGGCAACTTTGTTAGCAACAGCAACATTGCCAACTTTTTCGGCCATTGCTTTGCCACTTTTGCCAACATTGTCAAAGTCGTCAACATCTCTCACTTTATTAACACCAACAGCACCTTCTTTTTCTTCAGCTTCTCCCACAACAACAACATCCACGGTTTCAACTGTCGCAGCTACAAATGAACAATTAACAGTGGCTAAAGCAAAGGTCAACGAAGGCTCTGCCAAATTCGAAAAGTCAACAGCAACGGCCAAAATCAGTGACAGCAACAAGGAGGACACGACAAAAGCGCCAGCGTCAAAGTCAGACCCATTACAATTGCCAAACGATATCGTCGCAGATTCAGCAACAATCGCCAATCAAACGCCAACTGACGAACGAAACAGACGCGCCAGCCTGGTACTAGCTGAATTAGTCGGCGAGACGGTGCTTGTCTCCTCAATAGCCAGAGCAACCGCAAATAGCAATAAAACACAGGACGCAGCAGCAGCAGCAGCGCACCCAATTAAAATCAACTTAAGCGAGTCCAAAGAACTCATTAATCAGGCTGATAGTATTCCGGTACAAGCAAAAGCGACGCTGCTAAATCAGCAAGCTGAGGCGGCAGCCACTGCACTTGCCACATTAAAGTCGCCTCAACAGGTGGTCGTCGCCGTTGACATTGAAGTCGCCCCCGCTGGTGCCGGCAACGTTGAGCAAGCGTATCGAACGCCACAAATAGCTGCGGCATCATTGAGCGAAGTGTCACACGACGAGTCATCGTCAGTGGCTCAACAACAACAGCAACCATTCGGCGGAGCTACAAAAGACAACGCACACGCTATTCCTCAAAACAGTCTTGCCATTATGCCGGAACTGAAAGTACTTGCGGGTCCCGTGCAGCCCGTAAAAATTGACAAAGTAGAGCCCAACTCCCATTACTTGGAGCAGCCCAGCGATGGGCTTGTGGTAAAAAAAAAGACAACTCACCTAAAGAAATTGGTGCGCAAGAATTCCATAGATAAAGAGAAGACAAAAGAAGCAGAAAAAGCCGATGGCCAGAAGCTTAATAATATACTTAAGGATAAGAACAAGATCGGCGGCTTGGTGGCTAAGCAAAATAAACTTACGCCACCCAAGCCAAAACCAGTCAAAACAGCTGCAGTAAGCGTTACGCCCAAGGCACAGCAGGCTGATACTGAAGAGAGCGCCACTGCCGAAGAGGCTGTTGCAGATAGCACAGAAGAGGAGCTCCCAGCAGCTGAACCAGAACCAAAGCCTAAGAAACCGCGCAAAATCAAAAAGAAAGTAATTATCAAGCGACAGAAGCGCAAACTGTCTATTGGCGATACATTCTTTCTACAACTTGAGCCAGAGGAGCCCATAGTGCCTGAGATCGAGACTATCGAAAAGGCAATAGCCTATGTTACAGATGACGATGATAACCTAGAGGATGAACCAGCGCCTGAACCGTCAAAACCGCTAAAATCCTGTATGCACGTTCAAGAGTACAAAATTGGCGATTTGGTACTTTATGCCGAGCGTTTCCGCAAGACGCAAGTCAAATGGAAGCGTGGACGCGTGCTCGAGCGTATTACCAGCATTTCATACAAGCTCGAGATTGAGGGCAAGGAGGTGGCAGCTCATATTAGCTATATGAAAAAGTATACCGGCCGTAAGGTAAAGTTCGGCAACAAAGAGTACCTGGAGATTGACTACGAGCAAGTGGCCGAAGAGGAGCGTCGTGCGCGTAGTTATAGCATCTGGAACATGGTGTGATGATATGTAGTCTCGTGTAAGTTTTACATATATGTATACATATGCCTGTTGTACCCCGCCGTATGCAGTTTATGAGTAGAATTAAAAAAATTCTTTCAAGCAAGGACATTTTTTTAAGGATCTCAAGTGACATTCAATTTTGTTATTAGTCTTTGCATCTAGTTAGTTTTAATGTATGTATGTACATTGTATGTACTTAGTACTATGTAAATATGAGAGTTGTAGTGTTAGAAAACAACAAACTAGTGACCTATAGTAGTGTTGTGTAAACGTGACTCACTTTGATGAGTTAGCTCAGTTGCTCATTTCGAAGTGAGTGAGCAGTCTTGCTCACTTGCTCAGTTGCTCACTCAGTGAGTAGTCTTGCTCACTTGCTCAGTTGCTCACTCAGTGAGCAGTGTTGCTCAGCTGCTTATTCTCACCAGTTAAATTATGGATAAATTCAAATATTCTCTAGTTACTTTAATCACAGTTTTTATTTATAGAGGAATAAACTTAAAAAATAAGTAAGATAATAAGACAAATATTCTATTCGGCCGCTTTGTGGCTTTTAATTTATTTTTTCTTATGAGCAAGAACAATATATAAATATGTTCATGTTACATAATAATCAAAATAAAACTTTGTTTCTCTCTATAACAGTTAAACATTTTTGCATACACTTTTCGGCCACGATAATTTTGACAAATAGTATGCTTCTATCATGTATCTTCACACTTGCCAAGCGACCACTAGAATGTAGCGCTACCATACGAAATCTGCCGCCAAATCAAATGCGCGGGTCGTTTGAAAACAAAAATGAATGTAGCAACTCACACCACAGAGCAAGTGAGTAGTGGAGCAAGTGAGTAGTGAGCAACTGAGTAGTGAGCAAGTGAGTAGTGAGCAAGTGAGTAGTGAGCAACTGAGTAGTGAGCAACTGAGTAGTGAGCAACTGAGCCAAAAAGAACAACTTTGCTGAGTTGGCTCACTTGCTCACTTTAGTGAGTTGCTCATTTTTGCTCACTCACTCATGAGCAACCCAACACTAACCTATAGCAACTAACCGTTTTTTAAGTGTTGTAAAGCACTGTTCTTACTATGCTCTTTGGCTGGTGAAAACAGTGCTTAAAATTTAAAAAAATCAAATGCCAACCAAGTGTTAAGTGTAAATTATTCCAAAAATCGTACTTTTTAAAAACATAAAAAAAGTGTAAAAAAAATTGTTAAATTATAAACAAAAAGTTAATTAAGCCTTCAGCTTAAGAGTTTAGCCCTATTATTAAGCTGTATTATATGTACTAAAAATTGAACAAAGTCTGTTAAATGAATAAACAAAAAATAAATAAAAAACAATAGAGAAAAATTGTTTTTTTTTCTAAAAAATTTCAGCTAGTGAATTAAAAATAAATTTATTTTTTTTACATCATCACTGGGATTCTTGGCGTTCTTTAATAATAACAAAAATGCACATCCGATTTGAAATTTCAATTACTCATCTAAAATTTTTATGTGTTTGTTTATTTCAGTCCTTATATTTATGATATTATTCGCCTATTACCATTTGCCAATTTATTTATAAATTATTTTATGGCGCATAAAATTGAAATGAATGAAAAAAAAACCAAAACAAGCAACGAAATGATTCGAATTTGTTTTTTTTATAAATATATATTTTATCCCAGGCGCTGGCGCTCTATAGTGAAATGAAACTTTTTAGTTGGCGGTCAGGCCAGAGTACGAGATGAGTGTCATAGAGCTGCGAACCGTTGCGATCCACGGTCGTTCATTTCTGGCGAGAGTCTTTACAGTCTCGAGAGTTTCAATCTTAAATTCCTAGGCGGCTTTTATAAATAGGCGCTGCTGTTGCTGTGTACAAGCTGGCTAATTGTCAGCGCATAGTATTAATAAGATTTTGCCCCCAACAGTCATCAACACTCCATCAGCACTAACGCTAGTGAGGAATGTGTCCATGAAACTGCCTTGTGCATTGGACTGCATTAAAAACTTGTGAGTGCTCTTCATAATTGATTGTCAAGGCGTTGCTAAGATTATTGGAGGATTTTATATCCATCGCCCAGTATTTCTTCAAAGCGCAAAATTTACTTATGAAAATAAAAACAAAGAAGAAATACCTGTATGTAGTATAGCTCGCATCCCATAGATACATTGGCAAATATGCTAAATTCCTGAGGTTTAGCGCTATGTGTCTGTGTACGATTTTTCATTCAAAATTTGTGGCACAGCATATGGTATATAAATATTGTATATTGTCAAATGGTCATCTAACCAATAGACTTCATTACATACATGAGCATACATTGTATACGACTATATACAAGTTGAGTCGAGCGACTCTGACTACTACAGCGCGCATCTTAGATTCTGGCTGTGGAGTGTGGCCGTCATTTTAATATATTTTTGGCAAATGTTGTTGGTAGAGCTTCTTAAATATGAATTTTTCCCAACACATGTTTGGGATAGCAACGAAGATCTTGAGACATACAGAGTTTTTCCATAAATCATGGCAACAATCTAGCGCACCACTTGGCCACTATTAGCGACAGACAGTACACAAAAAGAAAAAGCCAAAAAACAATATCATTTTATATCGCAACATTAAATTTTTTGTAGATTTAGAAAACATTGAAATATTTCTTTGACCAAAGAACCAAGTGGCAAACACCTAGACGCTACTAGTTTGGTGTCAAACGCCCGATCAAAAACTGTGCCAAGTTCTTTGCACTAGTTCTCTTATTTTATTATATACTAAACTAGACACATAAAATGAGATCAAAACATTGCATATAACTAGAAAATTTATATACAAACTACAAATATGTTTGTTTGTTGTATGGGGCTTATGTGCTTTATGTCTAACAAATTGTAACAACTGCAAAAGTGGCAGCAAGGCCGGGGCCAATTACTAAGCAAAAGCTGTACATCACAGTGGAAACATTTATAGATCTATTAAAGAAACTGAAATTTCCAAACCTGTTGAAAAAGCAAGGTATTTTTTTTTCAAACTATGGAATACATAACTTTGGATTCGTTTCAAAGACAGAACAAGAGAAAGAACTATAGAGAGCACAAGGAGTACTTATGTATGTGTACAGCTTCTAATTTAACTATTACCAAGTTTTTGAATACCAATTTGTTAATTTTGAGTTATTTCTTCAAAAATCGTAATTTTTTGAGGGCAATATATTCTTTATAAAAATATTTATTGAATTTGGTCAAAAGAAACTACAACTTTTTTGCGGAACGCCTAACTTACGAACTAAATTCTAAAATTTAATTTCAATTGTTTTTATATCAGCGGTTTTTGAACTCACACAAGGCTAAATTCCTGAATTGTAATTTTACAAAAAATTATTTGTTTGTGCGATCAGAAAAGCTATAAATCGAACAACCTTCTAGAATTTAGACGATCGGACAGCACACGCTAGTGTTCGTTGACGATCACTATATCGTATTTTTAAAATCGATTTAAGAGAAAAATCATCAAGTTGCTGGCATGCGCCACCAAATCAATTGTCGAGGTGGGACGACAAATAGAATTTAATATATAGTATACGGCGTCATGCAGACCTCGACACGCCATTTTCTGCCAAATGATTGAAAAATCGTCACAGACCACAAAGTAGCAGACATTAATTGACACTTTTAGTGGCTATTTCGAAGGCATGTCGCTGGCGCACCTGAATCATTGCATGCCTAGGTGAACACTACGCAATGTGACCGCCATTCAAGGCGCTGCTGACATTGCGCGTTGGACTAGCCAGACTTTTTGTGGAGGTCTTCCCGATGATGACAGTATCTATTGGGTATGTCTGTGAACGAGGGTGGCACACTTACGATGTCAAAACTTTGCCACATGAAATTTTACGCCTATTACAATACATGCAAGTACATAATACAATACAACTTTTTCCGTTCCATGCACATCAGGTGAAGAACTATCCCAGAATTGCACTCAAAGTTATAATGTCAGAAATCAAACCTCTTCCACAGTAATAATTTTTGACTTACCTTTCGTTTTCCATTTTAATGAGCGTAGTGTCAAAACGCTGCTGCACAAAAAACCATGCACCTTGATTCTTATGCTCCTCCTGTACCCACATCAATTCGGCGTTCTTATAAAGCTCAATTTGTTGGGTGACCAAATCGTAGGGGAATGGACATATCTTTCAAGCAATAAAATACATTCAATTTTTGTTAACAATCTTTTAATTTCTATGTTTTACCTGTTCGACTCGCACTATAGCTACATCGTCCTCTTGCTCATGATCTTGACGCTCCTTTAATAAATCATAGTAAACCTTGCCTGCGCAAAATATTAATTTGGTGACACATTCGGGTTTGTTTTTAGCCTTGCCCTGTTCGGGTATTAGTCGTTTAAATTCGCTGCATTCATCAAAGTCTCTAAAGGGACTGCGTGCTAGCGGGTGCCGCAACAATGATTTTGGCGAAAAATTTATCAATGGCTTGCGGAAGCCCAAGGCCAGTTGGCGGCGCAATGCATGAAATAGATTAGCTGGTGTGGATAAATTTGTTATAATCCAATTAATGTCCCTTAGCTGCCGCGCCACAAAGTCAGGGTCTGTGATATCGGGATAACAGTCTGGATCGTCATCGCACATTTGCAAGAACCGCTCCATGCGTCCTGACGAATGTTCGGGTCCCATACCTTCCATGCTATGCGGAAGAAACATACACATGCCCGACTGGCGCACCCATTTTGTTTCGCCACTGGCTATGAACGTGTCAATAATAGCTTGAGCGGTGTTGGCAAAGTCACCAAATTGTGCCTCCCAGATGACCAACGATTTGGGATTAGCCATGGAGTAGCCATGTTCAAAGCCAAGTATGGCACACTCGGATAGGGAGCTATTATATGCACCATATGCACCCTGATCGGGATATAAATGTTGCAATGAATTGAAATTGCTTTTATCTTCGGACTGATGGTGCAGCACGTGATGACGATGCGAGAATGTGCCACGCTCCACATCTTGGCCAGATAGACGAACATGTATGCCATCCTTGAGCAGTGTCCCGATAGCAAAAGCTTCTCCCAGCGACCAGTCGGCTATCTTGGACTCTACCATTTGCCTGCGTAGCGCCAGAACGCGCTTTATGCCTCTGTGGAATGCTTATTAGTCTCGTTTATGCTCAAGTTTGTGCTTAATCTGAACTTACTTGTGCACTTCAAATCGGTGCTCCGCTGGTGGTTCACTTGAATAAATATTACCGATCGTCTTTAGCGTCTCGACAGAGACGCCAGTGGGGCACATTTTTAACCGATCACGCCCTTCAAAGAAGGCAGGCCAAGGTGAGTCAAGCCAGCTTGAGTACTGTAAATAAACAAATTTGTTATGATATACTCAGGATGTTATGGTATTATTCATAGACTGCAACAAACTAAGGTTGGATGCAAATCACACTTCAGGATAAAAAAACAAGTCAAAAAATGAATGGAACAGGACGCTTCCATTGACTTAAACCGGACGAGGGAAAAGTCAAAAAAATAAAAAATACTATACACCAATGAGCAGTTATTAACAAAGCAAAGAAAAATATACTTACCTTGATAGATTCAATTTTTTTAGATTCATTCCAGGCATCATCACAGATTTTGTCATATTTTTGATTCATGGCCTTGTATTCTGCTTCCTTAATAATCCCTTCCTTGATTAATTTTTCTGCATATAACGCCACACATGTCTTTTGCTTCTTTATGCGTTGATACATCAAAGGCTGAGTAAACATGGGCTCGTCAGCTTCATTATGACCATTTCGCCTATAGCCGACAATGTCTAGGACTACATCTTTATGGAACTTAGCACGCCAATCTGTTGCTACACGCGCACAATGAATACTGGCCTCAGGATCGTCAGCGTTCACATGGAAAATAGGCGCATTAACAACGCGAGCTACGTCGGTGCAGTAACGGGATGAACGTGAAAAGCGTGGATCGGTTGTAAAGCCCACCTGATTGTTGCTTACAATATGTATGGTGCCATGTGTGGTGTATGCAGGCAAATCGGATAAGTGCATTGACTCATAAACAACACCTTGGCCGCAGAACGACGCATCACCATGTATAATGATGGGCAAAACCTTATTGCCTTTGACGTCGCCGCGATAAAACATTTCCGCTCGAGCCTTGCCCAGTAAGACAGGATTGACATGCTCTAAGTGCGAGGGATTGGCTACAACTGTGATGCGCACATTCTTGTTGGTAAGGCGATTAATTCGTTCTGTGTATAAGCCCAAGTGATATTTCACATCGCCTGAGCCCCAGTCAGTTGCCTTGAGGCCATGGAACTGTGAAATTATATCCACTAGCGGTTTCCGACAAATATTGGCTATCACATTTAGACGACCACGATGAGCCATGCCAATATATATGGATTCTACACCGAGTTTTGTAGACCGATCTATAATTTCCTTCATAACGGGTATCATAATGTCACAGCCCTCAAGTCCAAAACGTTTCTCAGACGTAAATTTCTTAGCCAAAAAATTTTCAAAGCCTGTTGATCGCGTAAGACGTTCCAGTATTAACAATTTTTCCTCAGGCGTAAAATTCATAGCATCTGGTTTTTCAAAGCGCTCTCGAATCCATAACATCTTATTTAGCGATGTGATCTGCATGTACTCAACGCCAATGTGGCCGCAATACACACGCTCCAAACGGTCCAATATGTCTCTGCAAAAATCGTTTAATTAAAAGAAGTGGTCGCATGTTAGGCGAATACCTACTTGAGTGGCAGAGAGCGCTCCTCTCCGCCGATCATTGTGGATGAGGGTAACCGAAACGAGGCATTTAAATCATCTAATGAATGAACTTAATTAGTTTTCAAGGTAGACTAAATTTTTGTATAATACTTACGAAATACATAGGAGAAATGCTGGCGTAGCACCGCCTGAGTCGCATTTCGTTTGGCACCGTCTAACGAGGTTGAACCTCCAAGAGGCCCCACTATACCGAGAGGATCTAGATCGGCAGCCAAGTGACCGCGAGTCTGATAAGCTCTTATGATACCTTGGACAGTTAGGTGATCGTCTATGGAATTCAAGTCTGCAGAAGGAGAAGGGGCAGCAGCAGTTGTCGTTCGAGGCTGTGTGGTTGATATGGTTCGAGGCGTTCCTGTAGATAACGCTACTGGAACATTAATATTAGGCGACACCATCGCAGATCGGTTGGAGAGCAAGCGCGGCTTGCCGCTAAAGTAAGCATCCCAAGACTTTAAAGAAATAATGGCTTTGCTCGTTAGCATTTCAATAGGGAATTGTTTTGGGCTTACCGAATCAACCGACTTGGGATTCTTTTTCCAACTCTTGTAAAGTCCTTCGATATATGACGCACTACTGCCATTGGCAAAGCTGTCGTTATCTTTCTGATCTTTCGAAGTATCCTTATTGCTATGCACGGCCGAGCTACGTAAACCTCTTTGACGGCAACTTAGCGTGAGTGGCAATATCTCATTGGCAAGAAATATAATATGTCCCACTTGACTCCTCTGCATATTAAAGCCGTCAATATTTACGGTTTTTTAATGAAATTTTGTATAAACATAAGCCGAAAATTTTATTTTACAGACTTGTGTAGCCAAAAAGCAAAGTCATAAAATATTATTCACCTTCAAGGCATGCTACATACGAAATTTGTTCTAACTTTTTATTTAACAGATTCTTGAGTTTTCATGTTGGATTGTTGGGTTGCCTTTTTTTCCTTGTTCTCTGATCAACTGGTCAGTTGTATTTAAAGACATCTTTGGGGTAGTTGGATCAGCTTTTTTCGATGATTCCTTAATCATTTGGATGGTTCCTGGCTTGCGGTATGCAAATTTGTTTGCTTGTTGATCTGGTCATTTGGTTTTTTTCCAGTAAGGGCTTGCTTTCGACGGGCTCCTTTGGTATTGCAGCGATATGCTTTTTATCCAATACTTTTGGTAGTTTTTTCATCTTAAAACCGGATTCCTCATCCACTTTAAGCAGAACCTGCCGAAAATACTGCTGCCATGACTAAAATTTCCAAATGTAACTTGTTCGGAGCAGCAGCTAATAATTGCTGCACCTTAATTAGATTTTAGTTATTTAAAGTTCTTGTCGATATCTCATATCAATCAATTAACTAAGCTTAAGCCATACTATTTAATTCCTTAAAAATTATGGTTGTTGCCATCTATTGTTCTCATCTTATTAGTTACACCTTTAACAGTTCAGTTCTTTTTCGTTTTCGTTCGCAACTGCACGGCTACACAAAACGCATACATGTGTGCGCGCTTTTTGTACTGAAAATTTCTCTGCCGCAGTGACGTATTGCGACGCTGACATTGCTCGACGTTGCTAGGCAACAAACACGAAGTTGATGGTGCGTGGCTTCGGCTCTTGTGGCTCTGATATTGTTTTCTCTGTGGCAGTAACAGGCTAAAGTATTCTTTACTGCATCCGAAGCATTCTTCACTGGAGTCGCCGTCCCCTTTTTTTGAGTCGCTTCCATCTTTTGATCTGCCTGAGCAGTCTCGGATTTTTTTGTATCTTCAGCCTTTGCTTTAGCTTGTTCGGCTTGTTTTATTTTTTCCAATCGGCTCTTGTTTTCGTCGGTTATTATAAATTCATTGTATTCATTCTTGAATAGGAACTGATAACCAGTTGCTGGAGACGCGCTAAGTGGTCGCCCGTGATTAGATACACAACGGCTGTGAGATGTTGAGGGATCATTTGTTATTATTGTCACTTATTAAGTTTTATTCATTGTGTTGGGGTATGTTTCAGCCGGTAAAACTTGGCAAGGGAAAACCATACAATACAAGCAAGAGCTCTATATAATAAATTAGATACACAATATATGTATGTACATACATATGTACCTACGAACAATGGCAAAATTTTTGTTTTTTCGCCCATTTCTCTGTTTTATCTAGTTTTTGTCGCCTACAAAAAAGCTATTTGGCGAGCTAACATACTTTTATTTATATATGTAGGTATCTTCGCTCATGTATATAGAATAATGCTAAAAGTATATATAATATATGGATGTTCACCTAAAACACGCGCGAGCACTCTAGCTGCTATTAAAGCTGATAATACCCTCTAGACTTTTGTGAGAATAACAAGTTGTAATTATTACCTTCAATGGTTCCATTGTATTAATACTTTTGGGAAAAGCCGTATGGTTGGCACCAAGGATTAAAAAGTTTTATTTAACACTTACAATCTCTATCCTAGAAGCGACATTGTTAATGGTTTGGCTTTGGCACCACGTGTGTGCAGTGTATTCGGCTTTCGACATGAACAATCAATTTTATCTTGCTTCTTCCTCTAATTTATTTGCAATTACCTCAACAGATTGTTGCATTGATCTGGTATTTGGCAATAAAGAACGTGCAATAAAATTTCTCGCCTCAGCAATAACAAGAACGGGGAAACATTTGTCTAGCGACCGTTGAAAGATGCAACGAGTCACAGTTCTGCTTGCAACGCGTTGAGTGCAGCAATGTACGGGGATTAAAATCGAGTGAAACGCGCGTGAATTGAACGCAATAGAATTGTGCTTGTTGGAAATAGGTCAACAGCTAAAACACCCACGTTAATGCTAGTCAAGACGCCAACGAATACGTTTTTATTGCTAACATGTCATTGAGTAAACTTAATGAACGGCAATCAATGCCAAATTTAGCAGCATTGGCAGGAGCAGCGTTGACAGTGCAAAGGGTTGCCATATCTAATAATAATTCGAAAAAGCTTGTTGACGCCATTATAAATCATAACGTCGAGTCAGCCATATTGTCAACAAACAGCATGAGAACGGAAATGCCCATTTATGTAGCCGCTGAGTCACAATTTCCGGTTTTACTTAGGAAAGGCAAAGTGGATAATAAATTTCCGCTGCAGTGCTATGGACAGCAACGACGAACCAAACAAACGACGCAGCAAAGCCAGTTGCATAGTATTCAATTTATGCTTGGACCACAAGAAATTTTGATTAAGTTTCCAATTCTTAAAACTCAGGAAGTTGGTTGTAGATTTCCTTTAAAGCAGCAACTCGTACAGAGCAAGCACAAGCAGCAACCAAAATTTCCACTAAAGAAAATGTGCATATCAGACGTTCAAAAATTTCCCACACAGGAAATAAATACGAATAAAAAATCCCATTTAAGTAATCTTAATTATTCAAAAATAGCTATTGAAAAAACAAGTCACATCATGCCTTACCCAATAAATTTTATTAATGAAAACTCAACTGTAAATGTACAATATTTTCCTGTAAATAAAAAAAGTTTTTTCGGATTTCCTTATAAGTATCCAAAGACTGCAAAAATCTTTAAAATGCCATACGCAATTGATGATGTAGTTAATGGAAATCCAAACAATGTAGCCCAAACGGATGTGATGCTGAATATAGCAACAATGACGCAGATAAGCCATGAAAAAAGCACAAAAATAAATATCACTGGCACTGACAATGATCATGATATCGATAATGTTGATGTTAATGTTATTCGGACAAGACGCCCATTTGATAATGAACTTAAAAAAGATGAGCAAACAACATCAAACTTAAAAGATGAAGGCAAAGGTGAGGGTGATGTTGTTCTCAATGATGGCTGTGGGCTAAGCAAAGGTGAGCGAAAGGAAATTGAGCATCAACAGGCGGAAAATTTGAATGACGCCTTCAGCCAGCGGATGAAAAACAACGACGACGACATGAACGACGCCATGAGTGCCGCTAAAAATATTAGTGAAATATGCGAGCTAGCCATCAAGTCAGTGGCAAAAACTGGCGATCAGCAACAGCAACAACAACATCATAATGAGTTATATATGACTAAAGCGGAGGCAAGCAAATATTTAGCACATAAAGAGCAACAGCAGTCAATATGTTTAGCCAAAAAGCTGCCGTCACGAACAATAGATGTGGTTGCTGAGGTTACCGAGTCGACGCTGGCGTCGCTGTCGAACGCCTCCAATGAGCAGCAGCTGGCTATAGAACGCTCAGACGCGCGCCAAACGTCGCCAGAGCAAGTGGATTATACTAGCTGCGAACTAGCGCGCAAAAATTATCTAAAAACAACAACAAACCAAACGTCCTTGGTCGCGCCGCCGGAACTGCTGTTGACAGCAACGCGTCAAAAGTTCGCAAATATAGAATTTTTAAAGTGTGCCGTGCGCGAGTTTCTAAGCCAAGAAGAAGAAGGCGCATCCGGTCACGACAATCTCGCCCATGCACTGCTCACAGACATTGAATTTATTGATTTATTGAGCGACGTAATTCATTTGATAGCTACGTCAACGTCGCGCGTCGAAACGGGTAATCTTCTAGAGACAAGTGTGCCGTGCGAGCTGGTGGCTAGTGAATGCCCGGAAATGACTCTTACTAAAGTGGGTGAAGAAAGTGAAACAGTAGCAGTCGTTATAGAACCATATGCAGATCAAATTGATGAAGCTGCTTACGATCTTAACAACAACAACAACATCAATAACAGCGGTAAAAATAGCCCGAGCTGTGATTTAACAGCCGTCGCCATGAAATACGATTTAAAACCGACTGCCACAACGAGTTCTCATGAGCTAACGCCATCACCCACAGCGTCAACGCTGCTGACGAGTCGTATACGTGATCGCGAAAACGCATTGCAGAGCAGCCTTGACAATATACCCTTAAGTGCGTCAACGAGTCGTATGCGCGATGTGACGCCTTTGTTGAGTAGCAAGCCCATGCTAAGCGATCTTCGACGTAGCTCAACGACAAGTCGCGCCGAAAGTGATTTGAGTCGTTTGCGCGATGTTACGCCTCTACAGAGCACCAAACCCATGCTGAGCGAGTCTAGCCGCAGCCTAACAACAAGTCGCGATGAGAGCGATATCGAGTCGGTGCTGCCAGAACGCACAAGACTGCGTCGTCAGCGACGCATGCGCTCGCAGGACTCTGCCGAGGAGAAGCCTGAAGATGTCATCGAAAGGCTGAACAAGCTCAAGGCGCGCATTTCAGGTGCCCTAAGCGAGGTTAAAGGCGTGCTTAAGCAATACAGCACGGAGAGTGAGAGCGAAACAAACAATGAGAGCAAAGAAGCGCTTGTTACAACCACGCCAAAGCCAGCATCCGAGCCAGTGCAATTCCGCTTTGTCAAAAAAATACGACGCCGCAGTTGTTTTAATGAGGAAGATGAATACAAGGAGCATGCTGATGAATCATCCGCACAAAAAGACATTGAAATCACAGACAAGGAGCAGTCAGCTGAGTCCTCGAAGCCAACCGTAAATAATGAGCAGCTTGCTAAATTCTTAGACCAGAAATCTTCAGAGAATAAGCCCTCCGAGCAGAAAGCCTGTTACCAGCCACTGCCGCAAGACAACAGCAACAAGTCCTTAGAATTTCTAGATAAAGTGAAAAAGGAATTGACAAAGAAGCCCAAAACAGAGCTGGAGCCAACAGTGCCAGAAACACTTACCGCAACAGGAATTGACGACCAGAAGACAGCCGCAACAGTTGCCACAAATTCAATCACTACCAATCAAGGTGCCGAGGCAGATGACTCACATGCGCAACAGCAACCCGTTCTTAATATTACAGCACCCGCATCCGAAAAGTCCGAGCCATTCAAGGCCGATGCCAAAGCCAAAAAGAAAATTATTGTCAAAAAGAATTCGCGACGCGCATCAATTGCTGCAGTTGAAGGTTCGAAGATTGAGTCGCCCGTTGAAAGTGCTCTTTCGGTGCCACAAAGGCGACCCTCCGACTCTGAGGCGATAGTCAAAAGAAAAAAGAAAGAGAAATTAGCAAATAGCAACAAATTGACTTCCGGCAGCAATGATACGGCTGCAAGTGACGACGCAACACCCAAATTACCCATACCTACTAAATTAAAGCGCAGTAGCCTAGATACAAAAACATCGCCAACGTTGACATCCGGCGTATCAACCACAACACCGCCAGCTTTGTCTACAACAACACCGTTGGTAACATCGGCAACATCGTTGTCATCGGCAACTTTGTTAGCAACAGCAACATTGCCAACTTCTTCGGCCTTTGCTTTGCCACTTTTGCCAACATCGTCAAAGTCGTCAACATATCTCACTTTATTAACACCAACAGCACCTTCTTTCTCTTCTGCTTCTCCCACAACAACGACATCCACGGTTTCAACTGTCGCATCTACAAATGAACAATTAACAGTGGCTAAAGCAAAGGTCAACGAAGGCTCTGCCAAATTCGAAAAGTCAACAGCAACGGCCAAAATCAGTGACAGCAACAAGGAGGACACGACAAAAGCGCCAGCGTCAAAGTCAGACCCATTACAATTGCCAAACGATATCGTCGCAGATTCAGCAACAATCGCCAATCAAACGCCAACTGACGAACGAAACAGACGCACCAGCCTGGTACTAGCTGAATTGGTCGGCGAGACGGTGCTTGTCTCCTCAATAGCCAGAGCAACCGCAAATAGCAATAAAACGCAGAACGCAGCAGCAGCGCACCCAATTAAAATCAACTTAAGCGAGTCCAAAGAACTCATTAATCAGGCTGAAAGTATTCCGGTACAAGCAAAAGCGACGCTGCTAAATCAGCAAGCTGAGGCGGCAGCCACTGCACTTGCCACATTAAAGTCGCCTCAACAGGTGGTCGTCGCCGTTGACATTGAAGTCGCCCCCGCTGGTGCCGGCAATGTTGAGCAAGCGTATCCAACGCCACAAATAGCTGCGGCAGCATTGAGCGAAGTGTCACACGACGAGTCATCGTCAGTGCCTCAACAACAACAGCAACCATTCGGCGGAGCTACAAAAGACAACGCACACGCTATTCCTCAAAACAGTCTTGCCATTATGCCGGAACTGAAAGTACTTGCGGGTCCCGTGCAGCCCGTAAAAATTGACAAAGTAGAGCCCAACTCCCATTACTTGGAGCAGCCCAGCGATGGGCTTGTGGTAAAAAAAAAGACAACTCACCTAAAGAAATTGGTGCGCAAGAATTCCATAGATAAAGAGAAGACAAAAGAAGCAGAAAAAGCCAATGGCCAGAAGCTTAATAATATACTTAAGGATAAGAACAAGATCGGCGGCTTGGTGGCTAAGCAAAATAAACTAACGCCACCCAAGCCAAAACCAGTCAAAACAGCTGCAGTAAGCGTTACGCCCAAGGCACAGCAGGCTGATACTGAAGAGAGCGCCACTGCCGAAGAGGCTGTTGCAGATAGCACAGAAGAGGAGCTCCCAGCAGCTGAACCAGAACCAAAGCCTAAGAAACCGCGCAAAATCAAAAAGAAAGTAATTATCAAGCGACAGAAGCGCAAACTGTCTATTGGCGATACATTCTTTCTACAACCTGAGCCAGAGGAGCCCATAGTGCCTGAGATCGAGACTATCGAAAAGGCAATAGCCTATGTTACAGATGACGATGATAACCTAGAGGATGAACCAGCTCCTGAACCGTCAAAACCGCTAAAATCCTGTATGCACGTTCAAGAGTACAAAATTGGCGATTTGGTACTCTATGCCGAGCGTTTCCGCAAGACGCAAGTCAAATGGAAGCGTGGACGCGTGCTCGAGCGTATTACCAGCATTTCATACAAGCTCGAGATTGAGGGCAAGGAGGTGGCAGCTCATATAAGCTATATGAAAAAGTATACCGGCCGTAAGGTAAAGTTCGGCAACAAGGAGTACCTGGAGATTGACTACGAGCAAGTGGCCGAAGAGGAGCGTCGTGCGCGTAGTTATAGCATCTGGAACATGGTGTGATGATATGTAGTCTCGTGTAAGTTTTACATATATGTATGTATACATATGCCTGTTGTACCCCGCCGTATGCAGTTTGTGAGTAGAATTAAAAAAATTCTTTCAAGCAAGGACATTTTTTTAAGGATCTCAAGTGACATTCAATTTTGTAATTAGTCTTTGTATCTAGTTAGTTTTAATGTATGTATGTACATTGTATATACTTAGTACTATGTAAATATGAGAGTTGTAGTGTTAAAAAACAACTAATGACCTATAGCAACTAACCGTTTTTTAAGTGCTGTAAAGCACTGTTCTTACTATGCTCTTTGGCTGGTGAAAACAGTGCTTAAAAGTTAAAAAATCAAATGCCAACCAAGTGTTAAGTGTAAATTATTCCAAAAATCTAACTTTTTAAAAACATAAAAAAAAGTGTAAAAAAAATTGTTAAATTATAAACAAAAAGTTAATTAAGCCTTCAGCTTAAGAGTTTAGCCCTATTATTAAGCTGTATTATATGTACTAAAAATTGAACAAAGTCTGTTAAATGAATAAACAAAAAATGAATAAAAACAATATGGAAAAATTGTTTTTTTTTCTAAAAAATTTCAGCTAGTGAATTAAAAATAAATTTATTTTTTTTACATCATCACTGGGATTCTTGGCGTTCTATAATAATAACAAAAATGCACATCCGATTTGAAATTTCAATTACTCATCGAAAATTTTTATGAGTTTGTTTATTTCAGTCCTTATATTTATGATATTATTCGCCTATTGCCATTTGCCAATTTATTTATAAATTATTTTGTATAATGTATGGCGCATAAAATTGAAATGAATGAAAAAAAAACCAAAACAAGCAACGGAATAATTCGAATTTGTTTTTTTTTTATAAATATATATTTTATCCCAGGCGCTGGCGCTCTATAGTGAAATGAAACTTTTTAGTTGGCGGTCAGGCCAGCGTACGAGATGAGTGTCATAGAGCTGCGAACCGTTGCGATCCACGGTCGTTCATTTCTGGCGAGAGTCTTTACAGTCTCGAGAGTTTCAATCTTAAATTCCTAGGCGGCTTTTATAAATAGGCGCTGCTGTTGCTGTGTACAAGCTGGCTAATTGTCAGCGCATAGTATTAATAAGATTTTCCCCCAACAGTCATCAACACTCCATCAGCACTAACGCTAGTGAGGAATGTGTCCATGAAACTGCCCAGTGCATGGGACTGCATTAAAAACTTGTGAGTGCTCTTCATAATTGATTGTCAAGGCGTTGCTAAGATTATTGGGGGATTTTGTATCCAAGTGTTTTGTCAACAAGTTCCAACGAGAAATCTCTCGTAATTATCGCTCAGTATTTCTTCAAAGCGCAAAATTTACTTATGAAAATAAAAACAAAGAAGAAATACCTGTATGTAGTATAGCTCGCATCCCATAGATACATTGGCAAATATGCTAAATTCCTGAGGTTTAGCACTATGTGTCTGTGTACGATTTTTCATTCAAAATTTGTGGCACAGCATATGGTATATAAATATTGTATATTGTCAAATGGTCATCTAACCAATAGACTTCATTACATACATGAGCATACATTGTATACGACTATATACAAGTTGAGTCGGGCGACTCTGACTACTACAGCGCGCATCTTAGATTCTGGCTGTGGAGTGTGGCCGTCATTTTAATATATTTTTGGCAAATGTTCTTGATAGAGCTTCTTAAATATGAATTTTTTCCAACACATGTTTGGGATAGCAACGAAAATCTTGAGACATACAGAGTTTTTCCATAAATCATGGCAACAATCTAGCGCACCACTTGGCCACTATTAGCGACAGACAGTACACAAAAAGAAAAAGCCAAAAAACAATATCATTTTATATCGCAACATTAAATTTTTTGTAGATTGAGAAAACATTGAAATATTTCTTTGACCAAAGAACCAAGTGGCAAACACCTAGACGCTACTAGTTTGGTGTCAAACGCCCGATCAAAAACTGTGCCAAGTTCTTTGCACTAGTTCTCTTATTTTATTATATACATACTTACTATACTAGACACATAAAATGCAATCAAAACATTGCATATAAGCATATAACTAGAAAATGTATATACAAACTACAAATATGTTTGTTTGTTGTATGGGGCTTATGTGCTTTATGTCTAACAAATTGTAACAACTGCAAAAGTGGCAGCAAGGCCGGGGCCAATTACTAAGCAAAAGCTGTACATCACAGTGGAAACATTTAGAGATCTATTAAAGAAACTGAAATTTCCTAATCTGTTGAAAAAGCAAGGTATTTTTTTCAAACTATGGAACACTGTGAGGAGGCAATTTGCCGCCTCACAACATTGTTCCGAATTCGCCAATAGGGCAATAGCTAAAACTGCTTGAACTGCTTTGTGAGAGTAGCGGTGAAGCGCGCCTACTCTCACCAACACTAGTTAAGATATAACGGCCTTTAAACTGGGCGCGCTAATTATTGTTTTGTATTAGTGCGTAGGTTAATGGTAGTAGTGCATAGGTGTAAGTGGAGAGTAGGTGATAGGGATAGTATTAGGTACGGCGGACTCTTTCTTTCTATTAGGATAGATAGATAAGCAGAGTACCGTATAGGATTTATTAGTATACGTTTAGGTGGGAATTTAAGGATTTGGCGCCGATCGAGGCCAATATAAGGCGGATCTACAGCCAAATCGAGACAGTCTCTGTTAGTTTGTGAAATGAACAGTCTGAGAGAGTCTTAGGAAAAGGAAAGATCTCTAGTGAGAAAAGTATTAAAATCAGTGCCGCAGATTTAAAGGCGTTTTCGAGTAACCAAATATAGAATTGTCGCAAAGGACGGATATAAGGATATATTTGATTAGTAGCGCACCGGGTGCGGCCGCGTCGGAGTTGATACGTTTTCGTGAACGAGCCACGCCAAGTTTTGCTACCAGGATTTAACAATCTGGGTGAGCGTATCGCCATAAAAGGGCAGTTAACCTTATTAAATTATTAAATCTGTTTAATTGTTAGATTTAAGTTTAACTTTGTTTTTCCAAAATATAGTTTTGCTAAAAATATAATTTAGTGTAAACTAGAGAGCGTGCGGGCTCGGTTTAAGTGTAGACCGCAAAAAGGCGGATAATATATTTTTAAAACTTAAAGAAAATTGTGTTTTATTTAAAATATCGAAAGTCTCAGCAAATATAAATTTGGTAGCGACATTTACCCTGGGCATAGCTGAGCTATCCCAGCCGTTGTTCCGGACAAACCGGAGGTCGTTACAACACATAACTTTGGATTATATGTATATATAGAGAGCACAAGGAGTATTTATGTACATATGTGTAAAAATATTAATGTTACTCGAAATCGTCTAAGCTCTGCGGCTTAAAGAACATCAGAATCATTACGCATATTATCTTTACATTAGTTGTAGTACAACAATTCCATAATTAAAAGTAATGTAATAAAAGCACTGAAATTTAAAAAAAAAAATTTTAACAAAACCTATCCTCAAATTTCAAATGGAAAATCTTTGGTTCGAGTGAACAAAATATTGAAGAAAATGTGAAAAATAGAAATGATGTTACGTGTAATGTAATGTTATGTGTACAATACAAAGTAATCGTTTAATATTTGTTAAAATAAATTGAATTGTTTTTGTGTTGTCCTTAGTAATAGTAAACTTGTCAAAAATACGTTTGTCCTGTGGAGTAAAATTTATTTTATTTAAATTAACAAAAGTTTCTTTATCTACCTTAAAGTAGTTTTTTTCCAAATTTTAGTATGCAATCAAAAAATACGTATACGCCATGTAGCGTTACTTGGACGGTAAAAGTAGCCATAGTCAGAAATCTTGTGCAAACGTTATGCATACCATCATAAGCAAATCCGCCAAGTTTTAGATCTTTACAAGCATTTCTCTGTTATACAGTAACATACATACATCCATAATATAATTTTGGATATTACTTGCAGTCAGGGCCGTAGAGAGAAAATCCGAGCCCGGGGGCAAAATGTACCGGCCCCTCTATTACACCTTTAGTTTGAATCACGACAGTACGACATTAATAACACCGGGCCCCTTAGAAAACTCCCGGCCCAGGGGGAGTTCCTACACCCCTTCCCGCTCCCTCTCGACGGGCCTGCTTGCAGTTCTCCCAGTGTTAAAGTCTTAGAAAAGAAATGGGCGAAAAACAAAATTATTTACCAAGTTTTTGAATACCAATTTATTACTTTTGAGTTATTTCTTTAAAAATCTTAAGTTTTTTGCGGGCAATATATTCTTTATAAAAATATTTATTGAATTTGGTCAAAAGAAACTACAACTTTTTTACGGAACGCCTAACTTGCGAACTAAATTCTAAAATTTAATTTCAATTGTTTTTTTTATATCAGCGGTTTTTGAACTCACTCAAGGCTAAATTCCTGAATTGTAATTTTACAAAAAATTATTTGTTTGTGCGATCAGAAAAGCTATAAATCGAACAACCTTCTAGAATTTAGACGATCGGACAGCACACGCTAGTGTTCGTTGACGATCACTATATACTATTTTTAAAATCGATTTAAGAGAAAAATCATCAAGTTGCTGGCATGCGCCACCAAATCAATTGTCGAGGTGGGACGACAAATAGAATTTAATATATAGTATACGGCGTCATGCAGACCTAGACACGCCATTTTCTGCCAAATGAGTGAAAAATCGTCACAGACCACAATGTAGCAGACATTAATTGACACTTTTAGTGGCTATTTCGAAGGCATGTCGCTGGCGCACCTGAATCATTGCATGCCTAGGTGAACACTACGCAATGTGACCGCCATTCAAGGCGCTGCTGACATTGCGCGTTGGACTAGCCAGACTTTTTGTGGAGGTCTTCCCGATGATGGCAGTATCTATTGGGTATGTCTGCGAGCGAGGGTGGCACTCTTCTTACGATGTCAAAACTTTGCCACATGAAATTTTACGCCTAGTACATGCAAGTACAAATACAATACAACTTTTTTCGTTCCATGCACATCTGGTGAAGAGCTATACCAGTATTGCACTCAAAGTTATAATGTCAGAAATCAAACCTCTTCCACAGTAATAATTTTTGACTTACCTTTCGTTTTCCATTTTAATGAGCGTAGTGCCGAATTGATTGATTCTTATGCTCCTCCTGTACCCACATCAATTCGGCGTTCTTATAAAGCTCAATTTTTTTGGTAAAGTTATCGTTACCAAATTTGGCATTCGGAAGATTTTTATAGTTCCCAAACACTGTGCCAAATTAGACTATATCATATAGCTCCCAGGGGGCATATCGGATTTGGTGTAGTTGGATCAGCTTTTTTCGATGACTCTTTAATCATTTGGATGATTTCTGGCTTGCGGTATGCAAGTTTGTTAGTTTTCTTGTTCTTATGCTGTTCCTTGTTGACCTGGTCATTTGTTTTTTTTCAATTTTCAATATTGGGTCTAAATTCATTTTTCCCGTCTACCTGTATGTAAGATAGGCTTTTATCTACTTGCAAATGTTCTTAATTTGATTTTATAGTGTTTTGATTTGGATCACTTGGTCTTACCAAAGCGTCACGCAAGGACGCGTTACTCTTGACGGGCTCCTTCGGTATTTCAGCGATATGCTTTTTCTCCAATACTTTTGGTAGTTTTTTCATCTTATAACCGGATTCCTCATCGTCTTTAAGCAGAACCTACCGAAAATACTGCTGCCATGACTAGAATTTTAAAATGGAAGTCTTTATGTTTTTCTTTAAAGTTTACCTTATCAACCGAATCATTATTTTCCATCCATTTATAATAAAGATGCTCCAAATATTTGGCATTAATGCCGTAACAAAACTTAATCAAATGTTCAAAAAAAAAAAACTAAGATAAACAAACCCCCACATAACATTACTTTGTTTATCTATTTTTTAAATCCAACCCACAAATAACAATGAATTGACAAACCAGGTGGCAACTTGGTAAAATGCTATGTTTCGATATGTTGCCTATCGTTGTATATTTCAACATATCGATGTTATCGCATTCTGGCGTACTGCATACATCCCTAAAACCTTAAAATTATTATTGAATTATTGTTAATACGAACAGAGGGCATAATCGCAATTGCACTATGAATCAATTTCACACGCCTTCATTTGGTGACGAAGTATTTGAGCTGAATGATACACCTATAATGGAACCACAAAACCAAACTGCTGTAAGTGCAAGCAGCTGGACTGCGCTGGACTACATCAGCGAGTTGAATATATCAACACAATTAGCTTGTTGATACGTCGCTCTAAATGCTGCAATTAACAATATAATAAGTGTCCATCATTTTTACACCTCAGTATATGGTATAATTGTGGGTTTCAAATTGTTTTATAATGGCCGCATCATCAGCCCAACCTGTGAAGCATGTGAAGATATTCGTGCCATTATTGTTTGTTGATCTCTACGCATAGGAAACAACAATTGCGTCGACTTGTTTGTTTAGGTGTCTCTGCAAGACGCAGCGCACACACATACAATGAGCGCACACGTGCAGTGTGTTCCGGTGATTTTGTGGAAGGCAGCAACGAAGAGGTGTCGGCCGCGCATGAGGGTTATCGATACAGCGTCGTCGTTACAACAAAAATAATAAGCAAGCGCAAGTTGCTTATCAGCTAACAGCACGCAGTCGCTGTTGGCGCTGCTGACACTGCCAAATGTTCTACAGCTCCCGGTCTACTCATATGTACATACATATATGGGTTATACGAGAGATATATATGTTCATACTACATACATATGTAGACGAAACACATGTACTAGCTAGCTGTGGGCTTGCGGCGTACCAATTATTCTAGTTTGTGTGATTTTTTTATTCATAATTTCACTTTTAGTGCGCATCAGATGAAGAAGTTACTTGTGAGCGCTTAGAATATGTCCTCTCACAAAAGAAAAATAAAGATATGACTAACAAACTATGTTGTTTTTGTTATCATTACAGTCGCGGAGAATGCTTAGCCTGGATCACAGTTCCTCGTTAAATGATGACGACGAGGAAGACCCTATTGATTACGATGCAGCTGCCAAGCATTTGGACACGTACGGCATATTGAATCAGCAGCAATTAATGTCTCAAGCGCCACGAGTGACGCCAACCATACCAACACCACCTCACCAACAACAGCCCAACGTTGCGCCAGCAAAACCGCTGGCGCCCTTTGCACTGTTTTTTCGGGACACTGTTACGGCCATAAAACACGAGAATCCAACGTGCAGCTTGGAGGAAATCTCAGCTATAGTAAATACCATGTGGGATGCCTTGGACGAGACGCAAAAAAATGTCTACACCCAGCGGCATGAGCTGGGCAAGCGCGACTACATACGTCAGATGCGTGACTATCGTCACCAAGTATCTGAAACTGAGCAGCCGTCAGTACTGGTTAACAATATTAAACAGGAAACTCCATCCATTACCAACGAGCAGCAACCCTTTGTAGCCGATGAAGCAGCGGCGCCGCCGCAACAGATACAGCTGTTAACAGAAGCGGCAGCCGTGCAAAAATGCACGCGGGAACAGTGTAATAAGCCAGCAATAATAAATCCCGATTGGGAGGATGAGTATTGTAGTAACGAGTGTGTTGTCATACATTGCCGAAATGTCTTTAATGAATGGGCGCGTTCACTGAAAAACTCACCAACGTAGCTCCAAAGACCAATGCCAACTGTAATTTAGTCAAACTTGTATTTAAGCAATAACATTTAGCACACATATAATAAACCCCCCCGCCCAAGTGTCGTCACCGATCATCTGTTGAGCGCAAAACTTGGCGTTGCCAACTTGTTTTATAATGAAAGCTTGCGCTTAACGAATATTTGAATATTCGTATATTCAACACCTACCATAATTTTATTATTATTTTTTTTTAAACACAATTGCGCCTGGAGTTTTATATAATTTGTATTTAATTATGTAAGAATATAACTTTTAGTAA
This sequence comes from Chymomyza costata, assembly GCA_018150985.1. Lineage (NCBI taxonomy): Eukaryota > Metazoa > Arthropoda > Insecta > Diptera > Drosophilidae > Chymomyza > Chymomyza costata. The sequence continues at coordinate 20,697,746 of JAECWU010000001.1, forward strand.
ATACATACATATATATATATCTTGCTCTTCAATATAACTTTATCAATGCCGTAGCTTACAAAATAGTTGGGTTTGTAAAATTATAGAAATGTATAAATAAAATTATCATAAAATAAACTTCAAATTAATTTTGCTACTCTTACGAGGTATCCATCCATCCATGCTGTTCAAAGTAATCAACAGTATAAAAAAACGTGCAGCTTAGATTTTAAAATAGAGAGCGGGCTATGCGAATACATAAATGCACCATTAATTATAGCAAAAACTCTTGGAATACGTTTTTATGATATAGAGCATGGTATAATTAGGTTGTACCGGTTGACCCCTGGGGGAGTCAAACATAGACTAAATAGTCCTTAGTGGTATGGTATAATTATAATATTATATAATAAGTATACCATGATGTAGATAGTACTTTGAGTGTAGACAATTCAAGCCAGAAGCAAATGCCAGTTTTCTATTTTAAACATAAGCGAAAGCGCGTACACATTAAATAATATCACCAAATTCTTTGTCTTTGACATTGCTCCGCAAGACATACAAACTGCTTAATAATACATACAATTTGTATGCATTTTACATACATACATTTATGTTATATTAATGTTTAGCTAATACGCGTTAATATTATTCTGGGAGTATAAACGACAATAACTCTGTTTAACTACTATAATTTTAGTGGGTAGGTAGTAACATGGTTTTTTTTTTTCTCTTTTGTTTATTAATATTTGTTTTTTCGCTCGCAACTACATGCTATTATTGACTAGAGTTGCTGTAATGGGACGTGTATGTGTCGTGTCTATTAAATTCAGCCAAACATATTTGATACCTTCTGAAAGAAAAAACATAAAATGCTTATATTTTGCGTTCTTTTAAAAAATATATGTTCATGCAGTTGCGCACCTGGTTTAAGTCGTTTTAAACTCTGGCTTACTCCACAATGTGCAGCTCACCAATATCCAGATCGCCACTTTCTTTGCAGAATGTACTAGAGCGTTCCAGTTTGGATTCCACGCGCTGCATGGGTTCTCCCTCCATTGTGGCATCTATAAGCATATCCAACTTTTGTTTGACAGCCTGTGCAGCCTTGTAGACGCCATTTGTGGTAGCCAGCTTAAGTTGTTGTTGCTTCTGGCTTCCCACCCCATTGGCTGTCGTCTTCTTGAGTTGCAGCGTATTGGGTCGCCTTGTGGGTATATTCGATGGCAAGCTGTTGCGCAAATTGTGTTGCTGCAGCATAGTGGTAACCGCGGAATGTGAAGCCGAACGCAGCGGCCCGGTGGAGGAGCGCTGATGCGTGCTACGTTGCTCATCACCAGAACTGTTGGTAGCAGCGTTTTGCTGTTGTTGTTGCTGCAGCTTGTTCTTTTCGGCACGCTTGGCCAGTATCTCACGCGACTTTGCTGATAGAAAGCTGTGTCGTCCTTTAGCTGGCGCATTATCGCCCGCTGGTACCGATATGGAGCGCTGCTTAAACAATTCTCGTGTAGACAAAGTCGAGCTAACAGAGGACAGACGACTAGTCGCTGATTTGGTGGTATGCACTGAGCTAGGACTGGAGCCATTCGAGGCATTATGTTGTTGCTTCAATTGCCGCGTAGACTTGTTGCCCATAGTAGCGGCATTGCGCTGAGTAGCCTTTCCATTAGCATTGGCAGTTGCAGTTACTTCCTTGTTGCGGCTATTGAGCTGCTGCACACGCGCCAGCTTACTGCTGCCCGTTAGCGACTCATGTGAGATCGTTTTATTGGTTATTCCCGAACTCTTCATGCTCTCTGTAAGCGAGTCGACATTAAGGTCCGATGAATAACGTTCATTATCGACAGTTTTGCCCGTCTGGCGCGGTGCGCTTTTGGCGCGTCGCCCCGGAGAGGCTAAACTGTCCATAGACATGTTAGTGGATTTGCTGCCAATGCGCGCCGCCGCATTACCATTTTGTAAGCGACGCGTCGCAGCTGGACTGGAATGACGTGAGCTATCGCTGGATGAAATGTGTAGACCCTTGGATTTATTGTGTCCAGCCGGTATGCTGGAGCTAGTGGCACTGCGTATAGGACCTGTGCTGCTTCTGTTGTTGACCACAGCGGCCAAGCGCGGCTTGCGTGGTTCCAAATAGCGTGGTCGCACATTAGTCAGACACGCTGGAGCCTTAGCTGACGTGGCCATAGGTTTTGTTTCAATAGTGGCTGCAGCAACTGGCTTTTTCACTGGTGGCGCCTCGGATTGTGTGCGTCTATGCAGATTATGATGATGCATGCTGTTGCGTTCAGATGCGGTCTGTGAGCTGGAGCGATGCGTTTGCGGCACATAGGCGCGAGAGTTTGACTTGAGTAATTTGCCTGAAAAATTAATAATTGTTCAGTTTATTGGGGTACTTTCCTAAAGTTTTTTTTCAGCTACTCACTGTTGCCTTCCCTCAAGTCGTGATTAGCCTGTACACCTCGTTCGGTAGTTTGCACATTTGTAGCTTCCTGCGTCTGCGTTGCCTTATAGAGCTGAGTCTCCTGCGCCTGAGCTCGCTTCGACTGTGCCTGTATTGCTAACTTGATCTGTACCAGATCTTGACTGCGCGTGCTGCCGCCAAAGGAGAAAGCCTTGCCTACTGGCTTGCTGTTGCGTTTGAGATCAAGTGGTTCAGTGAGTCGCGCCAAGGTCTGGATTTTCTTGCGCAAATCAAGATCCATTCGCTGCCAAGCCGTGACGCGCATGGCTCGTGAACATTGTCTTATGAGACACTGCTCAACGGCAGAGAGCAAGGCGCTCACTAGACGTATATATTCTGGATCCCAGTCCAGCTCTTCTTCCTGTAAGCCCTGCAGCTCCTTGGCCAACTCGCCCAGATTGACTGGCATATGTATGATCTTCGCTTGCAGCACGGTGTTGAGGCGAGTAATGCGCTGATAGCTGCGACACGCCTGATCCGCAGTTAATGTGGCAGCGGTGTGCAGCAATATGCTCTCCAGTCGTGGTATATGTCGACTGCGATCGTGCCCTAGCGAGAGAAAAGCATCGCTGGCAATCAAGCTAGCAAAGTGATCTCCCACATAAGCATATGCTGCGTCTAGTATATCACGAACCAACTGTTCGCATACATGACCCCAACGATAGGCTGATAGTTGGGCCAGCAAATGATCGCAGTCAAGTACCGTGTCAAGCACTGTCTCGGATGACTATAAGGGAAAAAATAAAATTTTAAAATATAATTTTTGTTAAGGAATCTAAACTCCATCCTACATATGATACTAATACACAATTTATAAAACCCACCAAATAGGCGACAATTTGCTGACGACAGCGTCCCAAAATATCCGGCGGCAACTGCGCAAATTGACGCGTAGGCCACACCTTCAGATAGTGGCGGCAGGTCCAGCGTAAACATTTGCGATAAAGATCGTCCAGCGCATGATTTAATGCCACGGGCAACACTTGCAAAATACCATCGATACAACCGGAGCACGGCTTGTGGAAATTGTGGCAGTAGTTGGTCTTCAATGCATGCGAAGTGACCTCCTTGAGGCCTTCAAGTCCCAGTAGATCGGCTAACGCGGCTAGCTCCATCAAGCTAATGCCATCCGGCGGATGCGATGCTCCTGAATAGATGTGGCACAAAGCAAAGTGCACTGAAGAATATGAATAACCCTGAAGGGAAACGACACTCTGGGCACCGTGTCCGGCCAGCATGGCGGCAAAATATTGGCAACGTGAACGCAATATGCATTTGTGGGCACGTATGCGCCGTCCATGCACTTCCACAACCATGTCAGTGGCAATCTCTTGCAAAAACATTTTGAGCAAATCCTCGCCTAGTCGTCGCGGCTGTCGGCAAGAAATGGAAGACTCATCCATGGCCGAACGGCTAAAACTGGAGGCAAGACTGGAGTCGGCACTGATGTCGGCTTGTATATAGTCTAACTGCTGATCCAGCGCCATGTCGTTGGGCAGCGAGTTGGAGAACTCTTTGGAAAAATTTGGAAATAGACGTGAGAGACTACGCAAATTATCTGCAGAGCTGGTAAAGTTGTGAAGCTGGTTATTGCCAGTGGAGCGTGTCATGGCCCAGGAGTGAGGACGCGCTTTGGAATCGTTTTGATACAGACGATTCATCTGTGAACTACGATGATTGCCTACGCTCTTGCTCATGGCATCAGGTGAGTTTAACTCATGCTTAACCGGTTTGTCCATATCGGAGAGCTTAACAAAACTGGCGGGTTCTGCGTTTTCGTTGACTGTCTCCAGCAATTGCTTTTGCTTCTCAATTGTGGCATGCAGCGTTTCCATGGTATGCCCATTATTTAAAGCATTCTTTTTGGGCGAGGATGTCTCCTTGGCCTCTATAATAGTCTCCATAATAATGGTGGAGGTGCGATTGGAGCTGCTGCTCATCTGAAGAGGCTGAGATAGCGCTGCTTGCTGCAAAGCTACCTCGCGTAATGCCAACTCTTCGTCCTGCTGGAACGTGAGATCATCTGTGTCTGTGGTTGAAGCGGGTGACATATCCTTTGAGAGTATGCCCTCGGTTACAGACGCTATGCTGCTCTTGTCAAAGGTCTCATTTATCTGCACATCACGGCGACGTTTTTTAATTCTACCATTTTGCTGAGTGCCTCCATTTTCGACAGCATCATCGCCTCCAGACATGGAATTGCGCGTTGAAGCATTTGAGCTGCTTGGCCCAGACTTAAATCCTCCATAGTCCTCATAAGGCGACAGACTACTATCCACCGACAAAGAAGAGGCCTTTGATATGATGGGTAGCTTGTCAATGATGCTCATTAGTCCTGTGCCCGCATCCTTTCCATCTCCATTAGCTGTCAAGCTTATTGAGCGCTTATAGTCACCCGGCTCGGCACTGCTATTGCTGTTGGTGCCCCAAGAATGACGCTTGCTAGGGTCATTTTGCTGGCGTTGTTGATGAGAAATTCGACGCAACGCTGCCACCGTTAGCGGTGGCTCCAGATTGCACTTGTAATCCAGAGATTTGCTCTCCGTGGCAGCCTCTTCATCGAGTTGAGCTCGCGACGTGGCGCTCTTGGCCATTAGTGTTTCCGTGGAACTAGCGCTGGACTTAATGGCCTCATCTGCGCGACGTTGTGCGGATGTTAAAGAACTAGACAAACGTTGAGCCAGATTAAACGGCTCCTTGCGCCCATTGACGCGTTGTTTTTTTTCGCCAAAGTCTATAAACATGCTGAAGACTTTCTTTTTGTCCTCCGACTGCTCTGCATTCGGCTGCTCTTCTGCTTCTTTGGCCTGATACTCGCTCTGTGAGAGATTCACAAAGAAGCCAGCCGATTTGGGCGCCGTAAAAGACTTGCTTAAGGGCTGCGCCTTTACCGTCGTCGTTACTGGATGTTCTTCAGGCTTCTTGTCCATGTCGTCCAGTGAGACATAGAAACCACAGCCGCTTTTGTGCGAGCTGGTAGAGTCGGAACGCTCACGAAAGCGTGAGGCTGTCTCTATGCTCGATGTAGAGCTGGTGCTCTTGCGGCGCTCTGGATGACAATCACTCATGTCTACCACCCATGAGGCTATGCCTGGCACGGGTTTGCGTGCCTTGGACTTGACGCGTAGTTCTACGCCTTCCAAATCAGCATCTTCTGCATCGCCATCATCATCGTCGTCGTTTAGCGGTCGTGTGGGTGCAAAATCCAACGACACAAAGCCGCCGGATACTATAGGGCAGGTATCGGTTCTGCGTTTAATGCTAGGGCTCCCGCATTGCTTCAATTGAAAATCTTCGATTGAAGCGCCGCCTGAGACTATGGGATTAGCCTCATCGAACTTGGACCGTTTTGGTGTACGCGGTAGCGGCACGGGCGAGTCTGTGGCATCACTGCAATAAGCGCCCGAGTCGCGGTGATGCGAAAGTGACGAGGAAAACGTATAGTCACGATGTATAGACGAATTATTGCTAGATACTGGCTCAATATGCACAATGGAATTGTGCGGTGTGTCTGTTGTATGATGTGGTTGGGCATGCTGGGGCTGCTGACGTAGAAGGCCAACACCACGGGGCTCCTGTTCCGACCAAACTAAACTTGGTGCTGGACTGGAGGAGGAATAGTCTGTGGTGTAGCTGAGATCGCTGTGATGGGTCTGATGAGGCATGGAGTGCATGGGACCATGATGTGGCGCAAATTTGGGGCTTGTGCCCAGCGGATGCACACTAAAGCTTTGTGCATTGTGTTGGAAGCTGTAGGGCACCGGACGACGTTCCTCGCGCTCACGTCGCATTTTAACACTAAGCGAGGAGTCCGAAGAGTCTGCATCGGCGGCAAGCGATAAGGACGCTTCGGTGGCATCCGTATCTTTAAACTCCTTAGCACAACTGGGAACTTGCTGGTCGCGTTTCCACAACTTTTCCTCATCAGACAAATTATTTGCCGACTCAAGCTGCACTTTCTGTGGTGAGTCCTCGCCCGAATGCGAACTGGAGCTTGAGTTGGTACGCGCATAGTTCGGATGGGATGCGGTTGGAGAGAGCTCCGACTTGCCTATGCTTTTGCACTTAGCAAAGGCCTTGTGAAACTCCTCCAGCTGTTTTGTAGGCGATCCTGTTGTGGCCTCACGTTGTTCGTGTGTTGCTTCTTCGTCAACCGGCGGCGCGTTCACCTCGTCCAGCGCCTGCCCATCGAGACTGGGAAACGAGAGCACCTCGTCTTCATCGCGCAGCGACGAAGCATCTATGAAACAGGCGCTGGTGCCCGACGTGGACAGCGGCTGGTCGCGTTTCTCAAATTCGCGCAGCAACGAATTCGCACTTATGCCTTTAAATAGTGAACTAGTATCCGCAGTGACAACACTGCAAGCTGCTCCAGTGGAATAGGTGCGTTCTCGCTCCAGGAGTTCGCCCGCGCACTCCTCCAAATAGCTATCAGCTGGTTTGTCCTTGAGCGGTTCAACCGCATTTAGACCTGCAGCTGTGGGATACACTGATTCCCAAGAGCCTGTCTCCGTCGATACAGTTGAGGTTTCCATGCACACAATTTCCTCATTTTGACGCTGTTTCTCTTCTTTAGAAGGCGGCTTTAGCTTGCTACCCTCGTAGATTTTGTTATCCAGCGATGTGGCACCAACACTCTCTAATGCGGTCGCACCATTACAGTCTGGACTGGAAACTGGCGAGAATGTATCTCGCTCTTCATCGCCCACATCCACTTCACATGTCTTTGTGCTGCCAGAGCCGCCACTGTGCTGTCGCGGTGCTGCTGCTGCGCTACGTCTCATATCCTCGCTGTACTGTGGCGCCGAGGAGCTCGATGTGCTGGACGCACTTACGCTCACACTCGCTGCAGAGGGGCTGCTGGCACTGCTGGTGCTGCTGCTGTTCGTGAGATTCGAGTAGTTCGAGTTGTTGGGCGAGGCATCGACCTGTTGGTCCAATGACCTGCCCGTGAATATGCGCGACGACGACGATGGCGTCTGTGGTGGGGGTTGCGCATGCGCTGCGGTTGACGTCGTGGCTGACGTCACTGCTGTAGGCGACGACGTAATGTCCATTGTTTCCGCTGCAAGCCCAACTCAGCCCAAGTCTTTCCGGTCTATCGCTGGTTACGCTTCGCCAGCGTCACGTAGCCCAATTTGCCTAGAATACCAAGTGAATTGCACTACTCTTCGTTTGGTTTTTTGCTTTTTAGGTATACTGGCAGACTACTCTACCGGGCCACATGCTGCACATTTCTGCCCAGCCACTTGACGCGCGGGCGTTGGCAATGCCGCGAGCTTGTCAACGTATCTTACAGATACTCGGTGTATTTATTTATTTTATTTTTTATTTTTTCTAAATAAATATAGCCGGCGAAATCGATATCCCACTTGCTGTTGTCGTTGCTGATGAGTATGGTGTTGTTGTTGTTGTTTTAGTTACTGCGGCTGCCTTTGCAAATTTAGCTGCAACTTGGCGCTGTTTATCCGACTGACAGCTGCCAGCTCCTCTAGTGCCTGTCTGGCCCACGATTAACTGTGCTAATGATGCACTGTTCTGCTATGTTGCCAACTGACTGGCAGACACCACTCCTCCTACCCCTTTGTCTGCACTACTTCTCTTGTTCGTTTTGTTTGTTTTTAATTCGTTTTCGTTTTCTTTTGCCAAAGTTCACACAATGTCTCTGCTGCTCTCATTCTCTTCGCTATCTTCTGATGCTTCTTCGTCTTGAGCTGCTGCTGATTTATCGCCAATTGTGCCAATTGTTGTTGTTGTTGTACAATTAAACTGCAAATAAAAAGAGAATATTCCAGTCAGATACAGATACAAAAATGTGTGTGTGTGTAAATTATTTCCAAGTTTGTATTTAATCTTTTTTGCTGTAAGCAATTATAATGGACATAATATTATTTTTTAGCTTTGTGACTCGGCATAAAGTTGACTCAGCTGTAGGAACACACTATATTTATACCTTTAATTATATAGTATAATACTACTGCTAGACGACATACTATAAGCCGAATTCACTGCGCTTTGTTCCAGGTAAAGATATCACGCTTTTTTTAACTTTTTTTTTTATGCCAGCAAAGATAATGATTTATAAAACAAAGCTATTTCCTTGTTATTTCTGACAGCATAGTGTAATTGGGGCACCCCTTTTTAAGAAACTTTTAATTATTTTTGTTGTAGCGTAATCAAAGTGTTTATCTGATAAATGCACGTTTTGCTAGCTATCAGATTTATTTTCTACAAAAGCTAGCAATAATTTATTGTAATCTTCATGTGATAACGAAATTATGAATTATTTTTCATAAATAGTCTGCGACTGCAAACAATTTCTAAATAACTATATCCATTATTTTTTTATGGATCTAGACCAGGACTGCTTTGCAGTAATAGCCCAGGCAGCAATCGCAACAGTAGCTGCAAATTGTTTTCTCATTGCGCAGTTGGAATTTGTAAGCAGCTGTTATTTAAAACCATTAAACACATTGAATATGAGCCAAACAAAATGAAGCACTTTTGAACAAAAAAAAAAATATATTAAAGAAAATATTTAGCCATGCTTTGGAAAACAAAAAAACCAATTTTGTTCGTTTTCGTTTTTGCGTGCTACCAATTTCACATTATTTGCTGTTGTTATCTTATTATATTCCCTTACTTTTCGTTAGCACAGCTTTACACCTTTAGATTGTAATTAGGGATATTTTTTTTATGCTAGACATGAACCATATTTTATGCAAGACATGCACCATATTTGTTTAAGTGAGCCTATAGCAAAAATGCGTTTTGAGTTGTGCATTCTATTTTTTGGGTTGATATAGAAAAAATATAATTAAAAATAATCATTAATAAATATCTAAGTTGAAATTGGAAAAATATAATTTAAGAATATCAAAGAATATTTAAACAATTATTTCTGTCTAAAATGCGCACACTTTTGAACGTATTTGGCAAATTCGTTTTAACTTCACTTACAACAACGCCGGCGGATTCAAATCACATAAAAAATTCGTTTTGAAGGATTTAAAACGAGTATGCATAAAACAATCTGCGCCAACTACCGCGGGATCAGCCTTTTGTCCGTTGCCTACAAAGTCCTGGCAAATGTATTGTGCGAAAAACTAAAGCCCTATATGAAAGAACTGATTGGACCCTATCAGTGTGGTTTCAGGCCTGGAAAGTCTACGATAGACCCAGATATTTACATTGCGACAAATTCTGGAGAAGACACACACCACCTATTCGTCGACTTCAAAGCTGCTTTTGACACGCCTGATAGAGAGAAGTTTTTCGTAGCCATGTCTAAGTTTGGTATCCCTGCAAAGCTAGTTCGGCTTTGCATGATGACGTTGAGTAACTCCTGCAGTTCCGTCTTGATAGGAAAAGACCTCTCCGAACCATTTGATACCAAATGAGGTTTCAGGCTGGGTGACACGCTATCATGTGACTTTTTCAATTTACTGCTGGAAGCTATCCTGCGACGTGCCGATGTGAACAGGTCAGGCACTATCTTTTATAAGAGTGTCATGCTGCTGGCGTATGCCGACGATATTGACATTATTGGCACTAACATACGTGCAGTAAGCGGAGCCTTCTCAAAAATTGAAAAAGAGTCGAAAAACATCGGTCTGGCTGTAAATCTGGACAAGACGAAATACCTGCTATCTACAAGTAAGGAAACGACACCACGGGGAATAGATAGCTACAACTTCGATGTTGTAAAGGATTTCGTGTACTTGGGCACCAGCATTAACGACACAAAAAAATGACGTCAGCATGGAAATACGTCGACGGATTAATCTTGCTAACCGGTGTTACTTTGGGCTAAGTAAGGAACTTAAGAGTAAAGCCCTCTCTCGGCATACGAAAATAACCCTCTACAAATCCCTCATCATACCCGTGCTTCTCTATGGCGCTGAAGCATGGACATTGTCTTCATCCGATAAGGCGATTTTACGGGCTTTCGAGAGAAAAATCCTCCGACGTATCCTTGGACCGATAAATGTGAAAGGTGATTTTAGTATTCGAATGAACCACGAGCTGTATGAGCTATACGGCGACACTGATCTAGTTCGGCGCATACAGCTACAACGTCTGCGCTGGCTAGGTCATGTTGCACGAATGGATGAAAATGCTCCAGCCAAGAAGGTATTCGAGCGGAAATCACTCTAAGGTCGACGACGACAGGGACGCCCGCCCCTGCGATGGGAAGATCAGGCAACGGAAGATCTTCGTAGGCTTGGGATTGACAATTGGCGCCAGCAAGCACAGGACAGAAACCGCTGGCTTAGGATAATTTCTGCGGCCAAGACCGATAACCGGTTGTAATGGCCAAATAAGTATTAGTAGCATGCATAAAACATTCGGAATAACAATGCGGATTCGTTTTCGATAGCACGACCGATTATTTTTAAACAAAAGTTTTAGAAATAAAAAGAAAAGCCAAAAACGGGTGCGACGTTTACAATCAGGACATCTCCACAATGACATACTATCTACTTTCCTTAATGCGATTTTAAGGCGTATAAATATTGAAGCACATGCTGAATGTTGTTGCTTCTTTACAAACATGTTTAAATTTGGTAATTTTTTCCTTAAGCTCCCAAAGTTCCAACAAATTTTTTCAAAAAGAACGATCTGTGGAGACTTTTAATATCGTTGCTTAAATAAAAAATGTTCAAGTGAAGAGCTACACCATAAGAAGTACAGTGGGGCCTACTGACGGATGGACGCAAAGACAGACATGACTAACTCAACTTCTTTTATTGTCACGATTATTATTTTGGTATAAAGTTTATGGCGTTTTACTCGTTTTCTTTAAGGTGTCACAGATACAAAATTTATTTGCACTAACTTTATTTTATACCTTAAGTGCAGGGTATTAAAAGCGGGAAATGTAACACTTTTGCTGGAATTTTTTTTCCCCCCGATTGTTAGTATGCACAGTGTATAATTGCAGGTTTTCTGTGGCCAACAGTAAGCCGTAGCTTATATAAAGGAAAGCTTAGAGTTCAAACAACACAATTAACGTGAAAAACGAACTACTTGAAAATTTTCAGTTTTGTCAACTTAACAGTTGGACTTTTTGTTGCTTACTCAGTAAATTAGTCATTTTAAACCGCATATAAATAAGCATATAGATAAGTTTTTTTTTTATAATCCAACGGATTTCACATTGGCAACGTGCCCAACCAAAGCCACCAATCAAGTAGCCACCGCCCAGCCACCCGACCACCCACCACAAAACCACATCACAAAAACAAATACATTAAGCGTTGTTGGCGACCCTCGCAAAATGCTTAGAAACCCATTGAAGTTGCTTCCTTTTACACGTTCTATGCAAAGATATAATATTACATTCAGATAGAGTAGGAAGCTTGTTAAAAAAATGGAAAAACAAAACTTTCAGCGCTTCATTTGAAATTTTATACGCAAAGTGTAAAGTCAATTTGTTGCTTGGCTTAAAAGCTTTTCAGACTTATTAACAGATATGTATGTACGAGTGTATGTATATACATACATAATATACCATATTGTTTATACAGTTTGAGTGCCTTGAAGTTTAAAGAACTTGAGCGTAAATAATAAAATTGTTAACACATGCATACATGTATATACATACCTACATATTTATAAATGTTTAATTAAGCTCATGTTAATTTTAATAAGAAATGGGTTTTCTCGCTTTTGACATATCCAATATAAACATCAACATAATGTTAACTATTTATTTATTTTACTTTTATGCAATACAAATTTGCATACAATGGCAAAAAAAAAAATATAAAGACTTTTGACATATGAGAAATGCGTTGCGAAACACCAACAAAGACAAGCAAAATAAATATATTATATAAAAATATTGTAAGTTCTATAAAATGTCTAGCTAAACGGTTAATCATGCAAATCGTGTCTTGTCTGGAGACAACCTCAACAGCAACTACAACAAAAGTTGGCAAACAAAGACGCAGATAAATCACTGAAACGCAGACATAACTTAAAGATCTGCCAATCTCTATAGATAACTATCTAGTTTCGTAGGTGTCAGCTTGAATCTTCGCCAGCTATAAATTCAAATTGTTACAAAGCTGTCAACAAAAACAGCTTTAAAGATATTTGCAAAATCAAAATGAAAAGCCAATTCTTAATTCAAGCCAAGTTCATTCAACCAAATGGGAAGTTGGTATCACTCTTGGGTTTTTTTTTTTTTTTTTTTTTTTTGCACAACCCACAAAAACAGTTGCAATTTCAATTATATACCAACTTGTACAGTGATTATGTAATTTATGGCTTATTGCATGATATGCATGTAAAGTAAATAACAATAACAACAACAACAACAATATCGGCTATAAGAACAAGAAACCAGCACCATAATCAGCTAAAACAACAACAAATGTATTTGTAACTCGATAATTGCACGTTCAGTGGCAGCTGCAACAACAACAACAGCAACTACAACAAATTTTTTCCAAGTTTTTCAATTCTGACTTATAGATAGATAGACCAGTCCGCACGCTGCATAACCATAAAAAGCGATTGGCAAAATTATGCCATTTTTCGCTCAAAAAGCAACAAAAACTTAACTACAGTAAGTACTGTGTGTATGTATGTGTGTGTGTGTTGTTTTTTCTGACAATTACTATTAGAATTGACGAATATAAATATACATATTTATATAAACTTAATTAGCGTAAAATTCTAAACAAAGGTCGTGCCTACTTGGCGTATGAGTAATATATTAGTACATAGTATAGTGAGGCAAGACCTACAACCAAAACCAAACAAGATATTAACAGACAATAAATTTACATTTACCTTACCAAATATGGACGTATCGACTTGGCACAACGATCGATGATGACGTTGACGATGCCACAATAAAACAAGCCAAGCAACAACAACAAAAAGCAACAGTAAAGTGGTTCTAGCTGACACATGAAGCAAGTTTGAATCTTATAAATTATGATGGCTACATAAGCAAGCTTTTGGGATACCCTGTACTACCGCATGCAATCAAATGCTATATATTGCTTAAGAACTCCAAAAGATATTTATTTGTCAAATTTCGTTATGATATTTTCATAAGCAAACAAAAAAACAGACGAATTTTTCGCCAAAAACGGTGTACATCGACTTCTCAAGTCACCTTGATCATATTTTAGGTAACTTTGAGAGGTCTTCGACGACTCCCTCTGTAACTTACATTTATTTTTGGCTTGCACAAACAGAATCAACTATTTTTACCATAAGGGTATAAAAAAATTGTGCAAAAAACCAACAAAAAGACATTTCTCACAACTTTCGATTAAAATGTTTATATGAAAAAAAAGACCCTATACAGTCCCTGTATATCTTATGTATCATAGCACTTGTACTAAAGCTAAACAATTATATTTTTTGGCTTTTGAACCAAAATAAAGTTTCATTATTTAAAGTTTTTAATTGAAAAAAATGAGCGAACGTTAAATTCGGGCACAGACGACTTTGAGATACTCTGTATTACCACAACAAACAAATAAATAAATTAACCGATTTGAATTCAATTAGGCATAGCGATTAGATACTTCAAAAACCTTTTGATTGCCGAATTTTGCAACGTTAGCAAACGAATCATGTTATATATACGTTTTTTGACCGATCGGTTCTATAGGGCTATATAGTCTAACACCAAATATGGTAACGATATCCTCATAAACAAATTAAAAACAAACGAATTATGCCCCAAAATTAATGTTATTATATATATATATATTTTTTTTTTTTTGAGCTGCTTTGTAATAACCCTATGTGAGCTATGTAATAAGACCCCGATATCGAAAAAATAAAATAAATCTGTTTTGCGTGAGATTATTAGGGATCTAACTCAAATGAGAATGTATAGTATGGCTGCAAATTTCGTACAATTCTTTTTTTATTCGCGTCGTCATGAAAAATAACACAGTAGGGCAAATCCGACCTCTAAATGCTGGGGCCAACCAGACGAACCAGCTCGAACCAAAAATACGCCAGCAGGCAATGTGGGCAGCAAATCAAATAACTCTGATTACTTACTTAGATATTTAATTCAATTATATTTTATTGCCTTTCATTCAATTTTCAATTCGACTTACATGTTAAATTTATTAAAACAATAACATGCTCTTTTGATTTATAATTGAAAAACTATTAAATTTAAATCAAGTCTGTGGTGAGCAAAAAGAAAAAAATAAGCGGTCGGGTTTACCCCACCATTTTTGAAAATGACAAAAATTTACTTTTTTGAAAAATGGTCATATCTCAAAAATGAATAGGTTGTACTGGTTGAACCCTCGGGAATCAAAAAAGAATAATGGTCAGAAGCAATCAGTAGTTCCAGAAAGTTGCATTAGCTTTAATATAGTATATCGGACGTGTTAGTACGATGTGAAATAATCATTTTATAGCCAAAACAAATTACTAGGTCGGATTTGCCCCATCTTCCATACTTAACTTTATACATTTTTACAATGAAAACTTTAGTTCAAAGCAAGTAAGGCTTTATTACTATTCAAGAAAAAGAATGTAGCTATTAAAGCTATTTGCATTGTTACCATTAAAGCTTTTTTATCGTATTTAATGTAAAGAGCATGGTTATCGATCATGCTTAATCAATGCTGCTCATTATCGATAACAATAAGCTAATTGAACACATCGCAACTTGCACCTTAAGAGCATTTAAACTTTAACACTCGCCAGCTCGAACTTTGCTTATTAATTTTTTTTTTTTTACAACATATTGAATACTAACGAGAATATTATTAAATAAATAACAAACCAATGCCATGTAGGAAGTGTGTATAGGCTGGCTGCGGTTTCTAAGAGGCTGACCCTGCGGGCCTCTGAGTTTCTATGCCTCTTGTTGCGGTCGTTGGCCAAGTGGAGAAGCCACTCATCAATTGTAATCGAAAGTTGCGTGAAACAGAACTTAAGTTAATTTAGAACATGTTAAGCCCGAGGCACAAACTCTAAACAATACCAAAAGCTACATTATAGAGAACCCAATCAAAGCCATGAAGTCTAGTTTGAATTGTGCTTTGTCTGTCATATAGACATCCCAAATGGCATGAAATCTAAAATATGATGTATACGCCGCGTGCGTTGAATGTCAATGGCTCCGACAATGGCAAAGCAAATTTCAATGGGCTATTGATGGGATTGATGTTAATATTTGGACAGACGCACGCAGATAGAACCCCGTGGGTTGACAGAGAAACAGACAGGCTGGATTACGGGGCAGTGAAATGACAACCGATAAGTTTATAAATGCGGCTACATTGTTGTCAGCTACTTTTGAATAATTATTTACTATGTATGGACAGATAAAGACCCAATAGGAATAATAAAAGCTGCGATAATAATGACGACTTGTATTTATAGCACAAATTTGTTATTGGCAACAATAAATGCCAAGTACTTGCCACTTTACTCACTTGATTTGAATGTTTTATAAGTTGCAATCAATTTGGTCAGAACCTTGTAACCAAAAAACCCGACAACACTCAATAAATTTTCCACCATTTCGTGCAGAAAATGCGGAAAAATGAAGCAATAGCAGAATTCGCTTTCATACCAAAGAAAAAACACTGAAAGCCGACCTTTTTAACCAGACCCCACAGCTGGCGAGGTGTTAGCTACTGGCCAATGGCAACTACAAACGGCTACAAGCTGTGCGCTGTTGGCCATAAAATGTAGGTCTTCCTTTTGGCCAATAAGTTTGTGCTACTGCAATGGAAAAGCGAAAGAAGAATAAACTAAAACGCGGTCGTGAGGTCAGTAAAAACTCTGTGATTTGTGCCGACTAGAGGTTAAGCGAGTGATTCAATGAGTGCCTCTGCTAGTGGGTGACTTTTGGTTCTTAAGGACCTTGTGCCAACACGCAATGATGATAGAAATCTGACCTAGAATAGTGGTATGTGAGTTCTGACTTGAATAGACAAAATTGGCAAACACACTTTAGGCACGCAAACAAGTAAACAAGCTAAATAGTTTCCAGTTGACCCTGATGCTAATGCTTAATCCAAAGTTATATGTGCCCTTAACAAGGTTTGTCTTTCAAGCAAAAATATAAAAGGGCAACACCTAAGCAAAGTGTTGCAACAAACGTTAGAAGTAACGTCTGCTGCTTTATCAATCGAAGTGGTAATAAGAGGTATCTCATTTATGTTAGACCCAAAATTTGGAATCATTAAAAAAGGCAACTTCAGATGCCGAATGGGAGCCAACCGATTTTGATCAAATTTGGTAGTGCTTGTGAACTATAAAAAACTTCCGTGTGCCAAATTTGGTTACGATATCTTCATAAAGGAAACACAACGAATTTTGCACAAAAAACGATTTTTTGACCGATCATAGTCAACCGATTTTGATCAAGATTGGTATAGTTCTTGGGAACTCGAATTATACATCTAAAACTTTTCTCTTTTTTTTCGAGGCTCTCTGAAGCACCTCTACGGGAACTATATAATATAGCCCCGGAATCAAAAAAAAAATAAAATAAACTTGTATCTTATGGAATAATAAGAGATCTTATCTGAAAGTTTGGTCGCTCCAGCACTCACCTTCGTTCATTCGGACGGACTTAAGTATATCGGCTTCTCTAAGCACCCTAAACATACATTAGATAACTTTGGGCGGTATCCGACATCTCCTTTTGTATGTTACATACATTTTCGGCTTGCACAAATCTAATATACCCTTTTTACCAAAGCTACAGGGTATAAACACCCAAGGGACTATATCTTAAATGGGCCATTGCATGTAACAAACATGTACATGAAAGATAATTCCATATCCTAAATACACTTGGATAACTTAGGTAACAATGGAATACGAAGGTCTAATAACAGAACCCCAATAAAAGAACATCAACAATATTCATCTGAGGTCAATAATCTACATTTGGAATTGTGACAAGATATATTTTACGATAGCGATTTGTAAGCAGAAGGTTGTGAAGATCATTTTGTCTGTTCGGGTAGCTCTTGATTAAGTCTAACATTAGACTACAATAGTAGCAGTTCACTGTTCTGATTTAGAGCCATTTGCAGCTCCTATCTCTAAGTGATTTAGAAGACTTAACCTCTCTACAAACAACATCGCGCAATTGATGATATTTCAAAATGAATACGAATTAAAAAGAAGCTGATGGAAATTTGTTAATTAGTTGCTACCTCAACTTGGCACTTGGTTAGCAATTGGTGGTGTGGCATTGACTCTTGATTAACCTCTACCGTCGTACTGTAACGTATTTACATACAAAATTAACATACAATTGTAAACGAGATTCGGCTGCACTTAATTCATAATTTAAGTTCAAGCAGCGTGCAAAGAAGCCGCCCCAAAAACCAAGACAAGACAAAGCCAAGTGATTTGATTTATGTTTTTTTTTCACATGACTGGTCGCGATTGTAACTCAATCAGGCGTCAAAATGTGAGCCCTTGAAATCAAATGAGACGAAACCAAAAACGAGACCAAACCATATGTAGACAGACATATGACTACATATATAGACACACAACTAACCAACAAACCGACCGATCGACCAACTGTAAAAATACTTGGTGTTGGTTATTGATGTGGAAGCCACAGTACAGCTGTGTGGATACAGATTGTTTAGCGTTTGTGATGCTCTTACCGGGTGTATATTTGCTTTCCATATAACCAAAAAAAAAAAAAAGCAGGTGCATTCTTATATGGCATTCCTATAAGAGTCGTTTCAACAAAAATCAAGTAACGTAACAAATAAACATTATCACATTCTTCTTTGCTCAAATGTTATAGTATTTATACCAAGAAGAAAGAAATAAGATTAAAGAAAATTACTTCATTTTTTAATGTTTCTTTTTTTTTTTTTCGTTTTCGCTAGCTAATCTACCAAGAGTTTTTTATTAAAATCTCAGACATGAGTGTCAATATTTCAGCTAAGTGAGTCAGTTGTCGTTTACATTTAAAATATATTTTAGCAGAAGCACCTGAAGATCTCTTGCTCAGCTTAGGTGACTACAGTTGTGTAAATATTTATTTACACTACACTTCGAACTGAGCAAAAACGTCCTAAGGCGTAATACCTGTGTAGAATCTTAAGAAATTCCATTTTCTATTTAAGCTAAATTGTTAGACAATTGTGTTAGAAATGATGTCACGAAGTGATTAAAAGAAAAAAAAAAATTTCCCCGACTTATGAGCGTCGGGTGCATGGTTTAAACAAGATTTTCTCGAAATCACTTTTTTCGAATGGTTTTACGAATTACTCCGTCAATTTTTATCCGATCGATTTGAAATTTTTACATAATTTTCTAATGAAACACCAATAAAAACTTTTTATTTTACAACTAATTTTTCATGATTTTTTTCAACATGCCATTTTTTTTTTTAAATTGATATTTTTGAAAGCCCCTACGTGGTTTACTTGCTTTTGATCCATAGACTAGGAGAAACAAATTTTTTTTTTCTGTTTCAGATCAATGGCGGCGTCAAAAAGCTGCAGCCGTGAAGGCCTCACCAAACATTTGTTATGTACTCTCTTAGCTTTCTACAGGCGCCATTTTGTTTTTTCTTATGTTGGAAAAATTAATTTTTTTAGCTTAAAATTCGTATAGTCACCTATTTGGATTTTGAATATAAAATAATGTTTCTTTGATAAAAGAAATCGAAAAATTACCTTAAAAAACCATGCTCCACACAGGTGTTACCTCTTAAAGAATTTGCTCAACTTTAACTGTAGTTAACACAAGCCTGATCGCAAATTCACTTAGATTTAGTGAAAATAAATTTGTAAATAGAAAAACTAATAATGCACTTAGGTTTTTCGAAAAATTAATTCTGGCAACCTCTAGTTTAAACATCAAGTTAACTTATTCATATGTGTTTCATTATTTATAGACACTTAAGTCAAACTTTAAGCCCTTTCGGTTCTTTGCAAGCACTTCACCGACAAATTTGTAGCGTATTCCGGCTTCGATGTCGCTATTATTTTTCACTTTTGTTTTCTTGTTTCCATTGTAGTTTTTTAAATTTTATGCGTTCACACGTTCAGCATTTGAAATTTGCGGCCCACGCTTTAAAATTACATATTATTCGCTTTTGTTATTACAATCAGAAATTATTAGCATTTTTTTCTATTTTACGTTAGCCATAAAATTTAAACGCGGAAGGGCCTTACAAACTTATTTCCAATTGTATACAAAAAAAATTGATTGAATTTCTATAGAAAAAAAAAAGAAATACAGATTAATAAAAAACAAGCGCAATGCGAATAGAATGGCATGTTTCTTTGACTTGGGGCTTGTAGCCGATCAAAGGCCGCTTCAAGATTTTGATAGCTTCTAATCAATTTTTATATGCCCCCCAAAAACCGAAAACAATTATTGTGTGTCTTCTTTTCGGCAGCTAAAATTTTATTACCAAATTGAAAAGTAGAGCCAACAAAGCGTGGCATAAATCAGCGGCCAGACAACAAAATTAAGCATAAAATTATAATAAAATGTTCGTTAGATGTAGTGTTTAATAAAGCTAACGTTTTTTTTTTTCTATTTTGTCGATCTTAAAAAAAAAAAACGAAATAAAATAAAATAATCAAAATCGATGCGAAGATCCGCAACGCGCGAATGTTGAAAACTTACTGAGCAAAACAAACGAGCGAGCGTAGCTACATCTCATCGACTAACAAACAGATGAGAGCAACTCTGTCAAACAATAAGAGAGCAAGCCAGCGCAAGAGAGTGCGCAAATGAGCAAGTGTCAATAATTGCGGCAAGTGCAAGCAATGTAGAGAAGCGTGTGAAATATTATGTAAATTAATGTATGTGTGTGTGTGTGTCTGTTTGCATATCTGACGAATTGTCATCAGCAATAAAAACAAATAAACAATAACAACAAAAGTAACTGCGATAGCCCTCCCCACCCTACTTGTTATAAGTGCGTAGGTGTGGGTATATGTGT
This sequence comes from Chymomyza costata, assembly GCA_018150985.1. Classification (NCBI taxonomy): domain Eukaryota; kingdom Metazoa; phylum Arthropoda; class Insecta; order Diptera; family Drosophilidae; genus Chymomyza; species Chymomyza costata. The sequence goes on from JAECWU010000001.1 coordinate 20,718,136, forward strand.
GTGTGTTGACACTGACAAGAACCTGCCTCAATTTGTTGTTTTTAGGCCTAATGATTTATGCGCTTGTAGACGTCGGCGCGCAGGGGGCGTGCTTTAACGCCCCGTTAAAAAGTTCAATGCTCGTTGATTACACACACACAAGAAAAGGGCAAAAACAACAACTGTTTGAGCTTTTTAATGAGTTTTTTATTGCCACTGTTTCTTTAAAACCGTTTTACACCATTCTTAAAAACATAAATCACAATTTTTTATAGCTTTTCTAGGCAAATTTGCTTGACTTTGACTTTGGAACGTGCCTTCTTGGCTAAATGCACACGTACATATAAGCAGCAGATCGCAATTTGGGTGACTTTTTAGTTTTTTATTATACTCTGTACTTTGAATAAAAGGGAAAATTAGGTTTGTGCATTGTTTATATGTCTGTACGTATAAACACCTAGATCTCTGAGACCATGAGAGACACAAAAATTTTACCAAATGATGATTCATGTTGATATGGTGTACGTTTGTTTCAGTAATGAACAAGCTTGAGCCACCAAAGCATCCTTAACCTTTACACTTGAATATACCCTACAGTCATAAACAATGCACTATTTGTTTCAAATCAAAGGGCCTTCTACATTCGGTGAACGGACTCACATTTTTTTATACACTTCATCTGATAGTACTATATATAACACAAGAATTGCTTCTTATACTATTTTGAAAATGAAGATCAAACGAATAGCTTTTTCTTTAACGGTTTTATGATGAGTGGGCACAAAAAAATAAATATTTGAATGAAAAGTTTTAGGTTCAAGTTAGTACGGTAAAAATAGGTTTTGACCAGGAAAAAATTGAATGCTGGATGTTCTCTAGCTTATTGTATTAAGGACCATCCCCAAAGTCTAAAACCAAAAAGGTGACCTCCACCCCCCGTAGGGTTTACCGTTATTTTGACATATGTTTGAGCCAAAAAACTTCGAAGGCAACAAATGTTCAAAATTTAATTTAAAATTGTATTTGTACTGGAAGGTATACCCAGAAGTTCATATTTTAGGCGGTAGAGCGCGCCAAAGTTACTACAACGTTTTTGGTGTGTATGAAAACATTGTAGATCTCAAAAAAGTACACAAGACTGTTTTATTAATCATGTAAGTATCTCTAGTAGTTTCCAAGTTATAAAGCTTTAAAGTCTTCCCGTAACTTGAAAAACATGAAACCGCAGCGCCAATCTATAAACATATTGAACGGCAGGGGGCGCTAAAGGGTTGAAGGTAACACAGCGCTTGCTTGTTTTTCAAGGCGCGGAAAGACTTTATAGCTTGGAAACTACTTGAGATACTTACATGATTAAAAAACCAGTCTTGTGTACTTTTTTGAGATCTTTTTTTGATACACACCAAAAACAAAAAAAAGGCAAGGAGGTGGTTAAAAATACGAAAAACTGTGTTGAAGTAACTTTAACGCGCTCTACCGCCTAAAATATAAACTTCTGGGTATACCTTCCAGCACAAATAAAATTATAAATTCAATTTTGAACATTTTTTGGGTTCGAAGTTTTTGTGTGCGTGATAGAATTCGAGATAAATGGGCTCAAACATATGTCAAAATAACGATAAACCCTACGGCGGGAGTAGGTCACCTTTTTGGTTTCAGACTTTTTGGATGGTCCTTAATACAATAAGCTAGAGAACATCCAGCATTCAATTTTTTCCTGGTCAAAACCTATTTTTACTGTACTAACTTGAACCTAAAACTTTTCATTCGAATATTTCTTTTTTTGTGCCCACTCACAATAAAACCGTTAAAGACAAAGCTATTCGTTTGATCTTCATTTTCAAAATAGTATAAGAAGCAATCCTTGTGTTATATATAGTACTATCAGATGAAGTGTATAAAAAAATGTGAGTCCGTTCACCGAATGTAGAAGGCCCTTTGATTTGAAACAAGAAATTCCAGCAATCAATTTTTTCCTGGTCAACCACTTTTTTTTGTCTATTTTTAATGTACTAAGTTGGTGTTCTCGCAGTGAAGACGAACTTTTTTCCAAGTTAGCATATAAACATGGTTAAATAGCATTCAGAATTGATTGAAAAATCAGGTGTTTCGACGTTTGTCTGCGATTACCATAGCGTCTATCGCATTTTTTGCATTCGCCATAAACGGCTTTCAAGAACTACGCCTATAGGAGTTGTAGTTTGTTAACAAATTTTTTTCAAGTTTTGACCCAGATATCCATGGTTTCTGTCAAAACTTTTAGTTCTTGGCGATCTTTATAAAATTCGTCAGCCTCCTTAAATTCTAAAAATCACATAAAAACTGCGCACATCCCATCATTTCTAAAATGCACATTACTACACACTTGTTCCCTACTAGATCTAAGGAAGAACATAGTTTTTAAGCCTAAGCCTCGTATATAACCGACGCTCTCGCGCTCAAAGTATAATCTTGCAAATTCTACCAAAAGAAATGGTTTATTTTCTCAACGCTTATCTGCACATTTGCATCTAATATTCGTTACAAAAGCAGCAGCTACAAATAAACATATTTATAAACATAAACAATGGAAAATTTATAATAGTACTTAAAGAGTTAAAGCTGAGCGATCTAAAGCTTTGTCCCAATGACTGAGTGCCACAATGTGCGGTGCTCTTTTATGCTCTCAAAAAAAAAAAAAAACGAACGAAAAAATAATAACAATAGCTTGTTCAGCTTTTGAAACTGAGTTTGTCTGTAAAACTGGCACTGCGCTCTAATAATTATTTATAATACATAATTACCAAAGTTTAAAAAAAAAAAATATATATTTTTTTTTAACCGTGCTGTTTAGCTATTAACATTTTTTTTATTGTTAATGGTGAAGTTTTGCATTTTATTGTGATGTCTATAAAATTTGGTAATTTTAAAGATTAACATAAAATATTTTAATGGCAGACTCTCTCTTGCTCAAACATTATATGCCTGTATGTATATGTTTAGTTTATATATACATGCGTACGTATGTTTGTATGCGCCTAAGCCGAATATCTCTATTAATTAATCTTATTTTTTTTTTCTTTGAGGTTGTTGACAGTCGCTTGCCAAACGTTCTAAAACGATTTCTATCGTGCGCTGACCTTGAATGTCAATATGTAGACCGCCAAAAAAAATGATACAGATATATACAACTTTAAAATTATTGTTATAGCAAATATAATTTAAAGTGCACCAGCTTTAGATACTAAAAGTTATAAAGGGTGCTCTTTTTTGCATGAAAATTATAGATAATAATGTCAACACGATCGATAAACAATTTATCGTAAGCTTAAAAAAGATAGCTAGCTCCATCTGTAAACATATTCAATATTTGCATGAAGTAAATTTTATATTTTTGAGAGGCACTTTAAAGTTTAAACACATCGTGGAATATTTCTAAATTTCTAAAACAAGGCACGCAATTTTTTATATTGGCCCAAATAATTCTTGGCACGCTTGGCACAAACCATTCCCTGACAGCCATTTTGCATTTCAGTTTTCTCCTGCTACTACATAAGTATGTCTTTATAAATGCATACACTCTATATATACATATATAGTATGCAGATATGTCGAACCTGACATACACAATTTTTCGCTGGCAGACAATGTCAGACAGACGATGATGGGCCAGCAAAAATGCATTGCATATAAGTAGATACTATACTTGTATATATGTACAGCGATTTTTTTTTTGTAAAATTTGTGGTTTTTGCCGCTCTTCTTTCTTTGCCCTGTCGCCTCGAAGGCCATAAATATTTCGTTTTCGTTTCGAAAAAATTTGCTTTGGCAAAAAAAAAAACAATAACAAAAAAATTGACCGAACGACGGACCGGCTAAGTTGGCTGGTCTGTGCAGCTTTATTTTTATTATTTCTTTGACGCTGAATTTGCATATAAAATTAAAAGTGTTTATTGTTAGTTTTATAGACACGCGAATTTTTAAAACAGACAGCAAACGAAACTTGGCATTACGTGTTAGTTGCAGTTACTACAGATCTATAACTACATAATACACATTTCCAAAGATGACATCAGCCGGGATCAGCCGAAAATGACTAACTAAAACTGTGTTTTTCTCAACTTTTTACGATTCTTTCACAGAGAATTTTTTTTTCTCTTTATTTCTAATGTATAAATGGCAACTCATACGAAGCGACAACTTAAATTAGAGCCTGAGGGATTGCGGAGAACTCAAAGCCAAAGCAAAGTTTTCACGGAATAGCCGACCATGTTGTTAATTTAACACTCGAGTAACGTAGGACGGTTAATTCTGTACCCTGAAGTATCCAGAGAAAGAAGTAAAACGAACCCCCGTATTTTTTGGGAAAGTACAAACATTTTTAGGACAGTCCATGAAAAAATTACAATCTGATATTAAGTTCATAAGTTACATTGGTATGAGTGATCCTACTTTTGCGACTTAAAAAAATAGATTCAAAGCAATTTTGTATGTAGATTTATCATAGCTTTTTGATGAGGAAAACACCGTTCAAGCTAACGCTTTGCTCGATATGTGTTATTCGTACCCTGCTCCATTGAAAAAAATGTAATACAGTCGAGGCGGCGCCCGACAGTGTAATACCCTGTACCTTTTTTCTCAAAAAAAGATTTATTCCAGCATATTCCTTCTAAGAATTTCCAATTGGAACATTTTTTTGTTGGTGCAAAACGATATTTATACCTATAAGTTCCGCAAATTTTAACCGTCAAAGGAGTTATTTAAAGTATATGGGGTAAGTTTCAAGGGGATATGTTGAAGGGTGTGGGAGAAAACACGGTAAATCGATTGCGGGGGGTGGGGTCGACGCATTGATAAAATTTGGATGTGGATTTGTTCATGAATCAGCTTACCAAAAATTGTGATTCTGGGTCACTTGTTACCATAATTACGTAGAGTCAAATATTGACGCAGTTTATGGGCAAGGGCAGGTGAAATTTTTAGATTTTAGACTATAACTTTTGTTTTAATTGTCCGATGTTGTTTATTTTTGACACACAGATGCATGTAACCACAACGCATCGCTCTGTTAAGTTTCAGATTAAAATATTAAACGGTTTAGCTAAAAATCGCGAAACTCTGCTACGGGGGAACGGGGAAAGATATTGACATGATTCAACAAACTTGATCTTCTGAGAAAATATGCGCATCAGCTGGTAAAGTTTCGTATCTCTAGATCTAGGTGTTCATACAGACGGACAGACGGACGGACATGGCTCAATCGCTACCCGAGGTTATGATAAGCACATTGGTATAAGTATAAAAAAGGACTTGGGGTCTGCCACGCCTTCTTCTTGCCGTTACATACATTGCACAAATCTAGTATACCCCTTGTACCTATAGGTACAGGGTATAAAAAATGCTCGCTGGAAAGAGATCAGGCTTGAATAACAAAGTGATGACAGTGAAGTCGCCTATTCTGAGGGTCTCGACAAATCGATCTACCAAAAAGATATTTGCATGTTAGAGATAGCATTTACCAGATTATATTGCTCTCGAACGAATCTATGTTGATGAATAAAGTAAAATTTTGGCAAAAAAAAAAAGTCTATAAGTTATACTACGGACTTTTCAGCCGATGTGTGAAGTTAGAGTTACTAAACAAATTATTTTGGCATACAACATTTGCAGCATTACGTTATTATTATTGTTTCCTTGAGTTCACAGAATTAGTTTATCCATTCAAATGTTATCGATCCATTTTTATCAACTCTATCGATGATGCGTTTGCAGCTACTCTGTATTAAAAGTGTCTGCGTAAACTTTGCTTACACAGTTATGGCTCGCTCGGCACACTTACGTTTATTTTTGCGTTTTTACACAATTTGAGATTACTGCACTTTATGAAGGCCATCAAACCAGGAAATATATATAATTTCAGCATTTTCAGCTGAGAAGAGGGCGTGTCAAGCATAATTTGCATAAAAATTAAACAAACTTAGTTGCGGCGGCGGCTGTCTGTTTCTCATTTGTTAATCTTTCGTTTTTCATTTTTTTTTTTCATGCGCCATCATTATTCAACACTGAATGCGCAGTTACCGTTATGTGTATGTTTATACAATATATGTATAAATAACAGTTAACCAAACTCTTGCGGTTGTTGTCAATTTGTTATGCAGAGAATGCAAAAAATGTCTATAAAGTTTTATTGCGCCACTATATTATAATTATAATAATAATTACAATTACGCAAATGTTGCTTGATATGCATGCAAAATATAATTTGCATAGTTTAAGTAAAGTTGAGCATTCATTTGCATGTATAAACACACACACATAAACAAACACACGACAGCTGTTTTCGATTAACGCTGTTATCGATAGACAAAGCTGCGCTGCAATTGGTGCACGCCGCCCAACAGCTGCTTTTGTTTACAAATGAACGTTAACCCACACAATGCCAATGGATTAAGTTTAGAACTTGTTATATAAATTAGACACATAATGAATAATTACTGACAACAATTAAACAAATGCGCAAATTACATTTTATTTTTTTAAGGTCATACAAAGCTACAGCGCTTTGGCATACAGACGCCCACACGCAACAACAACAGCATCGGGACAGTGTTCTAATGCTTCAACAGATCGTAATAAGCAGCTAGCGTAGCTAAACAATAGGCCACAAAATAGTACACAAAAAATATATTTATAGAGTCAACGAACTTACTTGAGTTTGAGCAACCATCCAATTTTTTATTGCTACTACTACAAAATGTGTACACACACACACACACACACACACACATACATACAAACCTACTTTTTATTCAATTTGAAATTTTTGTACATGGTTGTTGCCAAGCTTTCAATTTGCTATAGCGTTAAACGAAGCGTTGAATTGAAAGCGAGTAAAGCCAACAAAACCACAGCGTATGTTTCTTCTATATATTTATATGTACATGTATGTGTATATAATTTGCTAATCATATTTAGCAAATTATGCATGTATGTACATATGTTGTAAGCCATATAATTGTACAATAGACAACAGCAAGAGACCATGTGGCAATAATAGCAATAAAATAGCCAGCATAAAGCGCCAAATAAAAGTTGACAAATTTCCATGTCCAATTTGCAAAACCGATTATGATGTATGAGCGACAACAAGTGACATCGATCGAACGCGAACCAAGCGGCATTAGAAAGTCACGATATCAAAATAAAAATAGAGACGTCATTGTGGCCAACAACTGACGGCGGCAACTGTGCTAAATTAAGTAAGAAACGGGTTAAAGTCAATTTAAACATGCAAACAGAAAAGATCGCGTGAATCATATGCAAAATTATTGCTACCTCACTCACTCACACATAGCGCACATCAATAACAGCGAGCTATAATAATAACAACAACAACAGCCAGTCCCCAATACACCATCCATACTATAATCAATCTTGATTCGTTTTGGATAGCTTTTATGGCAACGAAAGGTAAATGACCAACGGCATAAGGAGGGGTCCAAGCAAGATTTTGTCGTCAATGGGTTAATTGAGTGACTTTTATTTACGATGCGCCATTTGTAGGACATTGCTACAATACAAACACACACAGCCACACACATAATTCCAATAAGCCAATTTGCCAATTCGTTTCGATTTGTGGCTCTTTTTATTATAGCTTCGATTGTGTTTTTATTATTTCGCTTTATAGTTAAAGCGCACTAGGTTTATGCCATGTTAGAGTGCAACAAAATGTGGCATAAAATATGACTTGGTCTACACTGCACAATTGGTATTTAAAGAGTGGTAAAAAAAATCTCTTGCACACGGCAAAAAGGCAAAAATTTTGCGCCTACTCAGGCAACCCCCTTTAAAAAGTTTATCGGCAGTGTTTACGATATGACTTTTTTGAAATCAAAGATCCAATAAGATTTTTCTGGCTTCTAAAGCACAAAATATCATAATGCGTACTACTCGTTATTTCCCAGGTTCTCAGACATTGTTAGAGTCAACAATTTTTGGATCGCTATAATTGGATATGACTCTTGAAGCTTGCATTCATAAATCATTTGCAACAAATATAAGTATAAAGCTCTTTTGATATTTTGAGAGATACAAAACCGTCTAAAACACGTTTCAGTATTTTTTTCTCATTTTCATCTGAGTTAAAAAAAGAACAATTGACTTGAAACTTTGGTGGACGTCATCATGCCTGAACCCATAAGCATCTACTGCCCCTAGTCTACAACAAATGATAAACACTTAAAAACTATGAGGAATTTGACGTTGCAGAAAAAACATATATTTGATCTGCCTGCTAATGCAGGGAGTTAAAATTTCAAGCTTGGTTGTCCTACCACTTATAGTCCAAGATCTAGGCTTTCAGACACACAGACAGACAGAAAAAATCACAGTACACGCCAAGAATTTGGATACCCCTACAATCATTTAATTTTTTCGAATTTGTTATCAAGTTTCATAATATAATGGTATTTTTATACCCATTTAAAGAAAATTAGAATAATTTTTTTTACTGTCAATTGTCATTATCGTCATACGTCGAAAATACAAACTGTTAAACAAGAACCCACCGAAAAACATCCAAAACATATAACAGCCACTTATTAATGATCTGCAAGACAGACCTATCCGAATCCGAGTTCAATCAGAATTCTACGCCGAATTTCTTTGAATATAGTCAAACGGATTACAGAAGAAAAAAAATGATCGGGCGGATGATTGCAAAAAAAAAAACGCTTTCTACGGCAGATATAAAAACAAAAAACGACTGGCATTTACCAAAGAATATGAAAATTCGTCAATCGAGCAATGGGAATTTGTGCTGTGGTCCGACGAGTCAAAATTTCACATTTTTAAAAGTAATCGGCGCCAGTTCGTTGGTCGTCAAACAGATGAGAGGCTCAAATCCGAATGTTTTGCGGCAAATATCAAACTCGGTGGTGATTCGTAATGGTTTGGGTTTCCTTTTGTATGATTCAGATGGAAACTGGTAAAAGATTCATATCATAGAATTCTGCAACGACAATCCATTCCATCTGCAAATGATTTGGCTGGCCAAAAATGTATTTTCCTTCTACTTTGGGATAATAAGCCGGCGAATTTAAAAAGAAAGAAGCCCTTGGTGTGTCCAAGATCATGGATTGGTGTCAGAGATCTGTGACCAATTAGCCTTCCTCCTAGGGATACGTGGCAGGACAAACTAGTGGAACACTTCACGAATTCGTCCAAACAATGCCAAAAATATGTGCCGCAGTGATCAAGGCCAAAGATGCCTATTTTCAAGCAAATCGCGGTCATATTTTATATTTTTTATTTATAATCACTAGAAGTGAATTTGCCATAACATGTACCAAGAAAATGCAGATGAAGTGATTTGTTTTCGTTAAAACGCAATTTTTTGAAGGGGTATCCATAGTTTTGGCCTAAACTGTTTATGTCTGGATCAACTTATGTTGTCCTCCTTTATTGGGGGTAAATTTCGGGAGTCAGGACTTAAAATTTATAGAAATCTATCTAATATATCTATAAGTGACGCGGAATGGCTGCAGTTATATTCAAAACTAATCTCTATATACAGCTTAGATTTGCATCGTGCTAATGATGCCATCTTTGATGACTTTATATAAATGGTGTAACACTGTTATGTCTTAATAATTATGCGCTTCTCACCTTTTCTCTTGTTTTTTGCTTTTTTTTTTGTTTGCTTGACCAATTTGCCAAATTTTTGGCACGCAAAGCAAGAAAACATCTAAATTTGCATGCAAATTGGAAATTGATTTTGAGCTGCTTTTTTTTTTGTGGCATTTACTTTGGCATACTGCGAAATTTGAAGTGTTGAAGGTTATTATTATTGCGTGTCCATACAAATTTGAATTTTGTGTTCTCTGCATCAATCATCAATCATAATCTTGCATAATATTCTTCTTGCTACTCTCTTGCAATTTAAGAGCGACGAAAATTTTATTTATATATTTTTTTATTGCCTTAATGTTTGATTTGTTTGCGGCATTGCTTCATCTTGGCTGGTTCTGTGATTTATGCATACAAAATTCTTGATTGAACTATATGATTTGATGGATTGTCTGCGCAATAAACCTCAATTGACTCTAATTTGAATAGTATGTGAAGTGAAGTGGTATGCATCATGGGAATCAAATGCCACTTCAAATTGAACGTTACAAAAGATTTACAACTTCCGTGCCATTAAGGGTCAAAAATGGTCAAAAATATTTATGTATTCATGTGCCAAATATAAATACACAAGTCATAAAGAACCCCTACGCTGAAGCGGCCGCAAAAATGCCACAGCTCCAAAACGTAAACAAAGCGTGCCCAAAAATAGCTCAAGTTTAACGATTAGCAATAGTAGTCATCGTCCGTGGCGGCTTTAGTTGCTCCAGTCAGCACCCCGCTACTCAACACACTACGTGATGTGCCTTCATCTGGGGCTGTGCCCACGTTGCGTGACAGTTTTGTCAAACGCCTCGGGATGCGGCTAATTGTTCACACCCGCATTAGCCACACCCAAGACCCGAGCCATAGAGAGCGGCTGGGTGCTATACGTTATTACAATTGTTGAATAGCTGCGTTTGCGATGAAAACTAATCTGTAAACAATTAAGGCATCCGGCGTTCATTGCCGAGGGAGCAATGTCTACATAATTGGCAGCCATAGCTTTTGCTAGCCAATAAATTAATTAAACTTTCATTGCAAAATGCAGATAAATAATTAAAACTCATAAATGTTGCTAACAAAAAGTCTTCATAATCAAATTAGTTGCAGCCAAAGTCAACGCGCCCGACGATGCGTCGATGGAAAAATACGCGCAATACAAATACATAAACAAATTATATACATAAGTTAAACACAAAAAAAAAAGGAAATAAATATATAAGAGAGCCAAAGCAATCATTTGGCGATAAGACAAAACAACTATCAGACTGCGACTACTGCCGCCATATCTCCTCTCTGCCATATCGCGCTGTTTGTATCTCACTTTCACACAAACAAACACAAACGAACCAACGGACCCAACAACTAACCAAGCGTTCAGCAAACAAAAACAAACAAAAGCAAATCGAAATTAAACAAACAAAAAACAAAATGGGGACACCGCCGACGTCGCTGCCGTTTCACCCACCCAAACCAACGCCATTGGGAGAGAGCGCGCAGTTGGGCGCTTAAATTTCTCTCATGGCGTTGGCACAGGTTACGACGCCCGCTAGACAGAGACAGTAAGCCGGCTGCTAAGTGTTGGGATTAAGTTAAAACTTGAAACACTCGCACTTATGCAGGTCTATTGTACGAGGGCTGCCAGATATAGTTTCTTGTTATGCAAATACACAGAGCGTTCTGTCATACGTTCGGTATTTGTTTTGTTTACAGTCATATAGGGAACACATAGCTTTTTACAAACTTCGAAAGCTTGGCTAATGGTTTTTAGAATTTAATTAAATAAATTAGTGAAAGAAAAACCACTGCATTGATGACGAAAATTCGATTTGCTAGCTCTTATGCCTAATTTGAAAAACAAAGAGTAGCTGATGTTAAAGCACAAAATCCACCCTCGTTAATAAGTGTGTTTGTAGGTGTTCGACTGCCCCACCAGCTGATAAATTCTCAGGCGCACATTCCTTAAATGATTAAACTAATTGAAATAAGTTTTTGTTGTAAAACTTTTCTAATTGAAAAAATTTATGTACATGGGTTTTTACATATGTAGTGGTACATAAACATATGTCACCCCAACGGTTGTTTGAAAGCGTAACACGACATCTAACTGTTATTAGTTGTTGCGGTTTGAACTGTATTGTAAATGTCAGCTGTTGGCGCACTTGCCCTCACACACTCATATGTATGTGTACATGAGTGCTTGCACTCACACTACTTTAATAGGCGCCACAATATGGCGTCATGTCTTTGGCATTCTCGCACACTGGCGACCAACAATTAAATAAATGGATGACTTGAAAAATTGTAACTTGGAAGGGAGGCAGTGAATGGGAATTCTAGGTCAAAATTAAATTTGACTTGATAAAGAAAAGTCCAGTAGGAATAATGTAGTCGAAAAATGTTGGCTACGCGTTACTCTACTCAAGTAGACTACCTAGTTTTTTGGCAAAAAGAATATAAATTTGAACAAAATACATCTTATACATATATCATTACTACAGGGTTTCCGCGACAATTGTCCACCGAACTACAATTGCGGTATCACATGTCCCATTGTTCATCTGCTGTTGTATGCCGCAGTTGCAAGTCTTTGTAGACACCAAGTTACAACCATTGCAACTGTAAAGCAACTCTAACTTTCATACAAAGTCCATACAAAGACTTACAATCAATTGTATGGCAAAACAGCTGTTTTTAGTTTCAATATACTTATGTTGGCAACTCGTCATAATTTATAAATAACCATATAAAGTTTTAGTTTTTTTTTTTTTAGTTGTTGCTCAAAAAGTTGTAAAATAAAAACTCACATTAAAATTAACAAAAATTGTAATTATAAATGCAATTACTTGCACTTTAAAAGTGCTCGCTAAACGTAAAAACAGCTGATTTTTCAGCACTTTGTTTGAACCCCCCCACAAGGCGTGTTTTTTTCAAATTTGAGCAACATTCTCTGCGGGCTGCAAGAACAGTACCAAATCCATGTATTTGTTAACCTAGCCTGCTATATATTTTAGAAATTTAAATTATATAATAACGATAAGAAAATTGTTGAACGTGAGCGAAGTTTTATCGCTTGTTAAAAACATTTGTTTACTTTATCAATAGTCATTTACAATGTTATAAAAAAATGGACACAGCTGGGCAGTATTGAAATAATAAGTTACAAACTCGTTATTAGATGTACCTTCAGACTTTAAGCTCCAGTTTCTTTTACTTTCTCGTACCTGTCTGAATTCTTATGTCCAGTAGGTCATTTGGATACACACTTTACAGTAACTCGTTTTTCTTTATGCTTTAAAATATTTAAATTGCTTCAAAATTAAGTATACCCTTTAACCCATGAAGCACAGTGTATAAGAACAGGCATAAAGACTATACAATGTGGACGTATGTGTTTGTGTACATATATGTATTTGGAACTGAATGACACTTTAAGCAGAACGCTTTCGATAAGAAGCCGTCTACCGAAAAAACAATTCCTAATTTATTTATCGCATGCGAAAAATGCATTTAGCGGCAGCTCCCTATATCAAGCTTGATTGATGGACAAACTTATTTTCGCTAGAAAAAAAAAGCTGCAAATGGATAAAAATAGCACAAATTTTCACACACAATTTCCCACGAGCAGGCATGAGTGTGTATCTGATGGCAGCGTGAGATTTGTTTATTTTTATTTTTCCAACAGCGTAATTGAAGCAATCAAAGATACGTATGATATCATAAACAGTGAAAATCTTTGCCGCTGCCTCTATGTTGGGAAAGTGTGCAGAGAAAATCTTTAATTGTTCGTAGTATTTTTATAGTAAGTCGTCCCAAACTGTTTCTTTAACGCTGATGACGCATGCAACACTTGAAATGTGTAGTGCTACCAAAGGAATACAAGCTCTCACGCAATCTTTGGCACTGCAGCAGCAATAAAGTAATCAAAAAGTTTGACAAATTTTTTAAATTAAGCATTTGGACTTCAGACTTGCGGAACTTGTATTCAAAATTTTAATGACTCATAATTTTTTATTTTCTTTTGTTTCGTAGAATTGTTTGTCAGCATGTTTAGTAAGTTTGCTCATCTTGCTCTCTCTAAAGCTAATCACGCCTAAGCTAATAAGTGTAATAACAAAATATAATATTTATTTTGTGTTCAAGACCGAGAGTTAACCAAAATTATTGATTTTTCTTCAAAGTTATTGGTCGTTTGCACTTCCCCTATGTTGCCATGCCTTATCTTGGCTTACGGAAAATAAACTTAGAAATCAACTGACGTAGCATTTAAGACTCTAAACGACTTTATCTTTAACCGAATCAAGATTATTGATTGATCTTTGCACCAAAGACGTAGGATGGGTATAATCAAATTGTTAAAAAAATGCAGTATCAGAAAAAATCAAGCATAGTGAGTCATCGCTTGAGTCTCAATAAATTCTTATCGCTTGAAATTTGATCTTTGTTCCAAAGAAGTTAAGTATGGTCAAAATGTTTAAATAAAAGTTTTAGATTCAATCAAAAAATGTACATGTCGAGGAGAGTTTATCAATTTCCTGCGTATTACTTTTCAGAATGTGTAAAGTTAAGGAATATGTTTTAATTATCTGCAAATAGACTCGAGCTATTACATCTGCGCGCTACTCATGGAACGACATCTGCACAGCAGCTCTCAATAGGATACGGTTCAGAGGAATTGTTGAGGCCCTATGCTCCACTAGGAGTTAATGGAACAAAGAAGAAGAAGACTCGAGCTATGAAATATTTTGGGAACTTTATTAATGACTTGATTTTAAACAATAAACCAACTGAGTTTTAATTTTTCCATGCATCCGTTTGACAAGCACAGATATTTTTCTCCATGCCTGGTAACCCTACTAATAACATAACAAAATATTTGATTTGGGCTTAAGATGACTTTTGCTTTCAGTGCGTTTTTTTTCACACAATTTTTTTTACGTCAGCGCTTTATTGATTTTTTGTTGTTTACACGCACACACACACACACACATAAAACTTACACACGCGTGAAAAGACTATGCAATATGCAAGTGATAAATATGCAAACGAAAGCAAAGAGAGGATTGCCGCTGCAAATATATGCATAACAACAACAGCAGCAACAAAACTAAATTTTGCTTTTTTGAAACCAAAGAGCGGCTTATTTGTTTTTAGGCGGCACACACTACGCGTATGTGTTTGTGTATGTGTATGAGAGTTTGCTACCCCAATTATGCCAGGCTCCAACAAAAACAACAACGGCCCACGCATATACACACTTACTTACACATGCATAGTAACAGCTGCAGCAGAGCGCTGATTTATCGATTTTTCACTTGAAACTTTTTCGACGCCAATTTTGGCAATTACATAAAATGCGCATTTTACATGCTAAGCAAAAACTATTTAAAATGCAAAAAAATAAAAGATAGATAAGCAACACATGCCAAAAATTTTAAAGCTACTAGCTGCCCAAAGTCTTGGGGCCAATTATTAATATGCGCCGCTTCAATGTCTTTTATGTTTAGAAAAAAGCGTAAAGAAAATAAAACAAAAACAAAACGCAGGCATAATTTCTAGCTGCCCTTGAGTCTTATTTTTATGTATTATCTATATACACGTCTCTTCTACCTGCCTTTTGCACATACATACTTAACACATACTCACACACAGACACGCACAACAGCCGCCTATTTGGCTGCAAGTTGCTTTGCGACTTCTTTTTTGCTGGACTCCACAACACACACACACACACATACAACTTATATGTACTCGTTGTACTGCATTTTATATATGTACATACTTATATGTACTTACATACCTTTATTTTGCAGAAATTAAGCTGAAATTGGCTTCCAAGTTGTCGGGTGAAAAGATTTCGCTGCGTTTTTTTTCCAATTGTAGCGCAATAAACTTGGCTTTAGTGCAGTCGTTGGCATTGCTTAATAATTAATTACTCTTTAAGCAAACACTTTACAGCTATCAAACAACACTTTCATTTAACATTTTTTTTGCCATAAAGCCCGATTTTTTTTGCTCAATAAAAAAGAAACACCAAACACTCATGCCGCCACATACATACATGCACATATGTATATAACTGGTTTTCCTTTAAGGCCTTACTACTTTTTGCTGCGCCCAAAACGGCTTAAAGGCTCTTGGGTAGTATTTTTAATTAAAATCTTTTAAAAACAGCACACAAGTTGTTACAATTGCACGTTATGGTGATTACTTTTTTTGAATTTAAAATAGTTTAATTTTGTTTAAAACAAAAATACGCCAAACGCGTACTACCGCCCGTTTTGTTGCGCGTACAAGAAAACTCTGCAGAATGCGAAACTCAAGCGCCGGGCAGTGTGACCAAAACAGCTACAGAAATGTGCTGTAAACGTTAAAAATACTAAAAACAGATGTAAATTCAAAAGTGGCGCCGCTTCTAGATAAACTTTTGTTTAAGCGAGTTGGCGGGAAACTGCATTTTTGGAATCGACAAATTGTTTCCAATGGCGTGAGATCGTTGTACTTTGATTTTACTGATGTTTTTTTTTGTTTTTGGATCAAATAAAAGTTGGCATAGTTTTGATTGATTTAATCTAACGCGTACTGATGTTTAAACTGAAAATTGAATGAATGCATATATTTAAGCTGCCTTGAAGCTGAAATCATGGATCTGCTATTGATTCTATTTGTTAAGGAGCTTAAGCTTTACATAATAGGTGCGAATAACTTATATTTATTTTAAGATTTTAGATTTCTGTTGTAATCTTAATGAAAACGTTAAAATACTCTTTTTTTGTTGACACAATATATTTTTTTAAATTTGTTTAACAATTAATATAAGCTGTCGGATCTCAAAATGATTGCATTGATTTAGGTGAAATTTTGTAAACAGCCAATTATAATTTCAAGCAGTTTATGGATGACCCCATATTATTCCCCGATCCCGGAGTTTTCTAATAAAAAAGTGCGCTTAGGTCCCATCGATAGTCACCATCGGCCCCACTCTTTTTACGTGACTGTTTTGATGGTACGTCGTTGGAAACATTAAAGAAATGTTTCAAGAAAGCTTTTTAAATAAGCCGCATAAAAACTGATAAAGACAATACACCGTAGTAGTTGTTGCACTAATCTTTCTAAATCGTCAACCTTTCATTTATACAAAAATCACTTCAAAATTAATATATCTTCAGCAAGTGAGCTAAAAAACGGTCAAATTTTAAAGTGATTATTTCTTGTTGGCCTTGGTTTTTTGTATGAAAAGTTGGCAGCACTGATTGCGCTAAGCAATACCAGGGCGGCACACGCGTCTAGTGTTTCATGTTAAAAAATAATACCACAGCACATTGTGGCTGATTGCTGGCCACACTAGTATAACTCTACGTGTCATTGGCAGACGCTGTAAATAAGTTTATTTAAATTGTTTTGGTAAATTTGTGTATTTTAAGCAGCGCTTTAAACTCGCTGCTTCGACAGTGCTTTACTTTAACTCATTAACTACTTAAATACAGCCGAAAACACATAGAAAACCGCTGCAGCAGCAAACTGCCAGCGTGCCAACATCAGCTGGTCTCAGTGTTACTGCGCCGTGGCCGAGCGCCGCCGCCGCAACGAGACAAAAAGAAAATTAAAAACGGGCACGGAAAACCAGACGGCGCTGAACAAACAACATTTTGCAATTAAACTATATTGTAAATAATTGTAGACCTCAATGGCGGGTCAAAAGTTTCAATATGATGAAAGCGGTGGAACGTTCTACTACTTTGTGTTATCGTTCTTGGCGCTTATATTAATACCTACAACAATTTACTCTTGGCCACGTAAAAAGAAAGAAGGTAAAGTGTTAAGAATACTGATTATAATCGCGCTGAGAGAGAGTTTAAGTGTGGCTATGTACGCATACATGTGTGTGTGTGTTTTTCCCATTTACATGTGTTTTGGTGCCTCCCAAATGGACACGTTCCAATAATTAATTCTAACAACGCGTTGTACAACGTCTACGTATTGGTGAAAGCTGTGCGAGAGCGCGCGTCGACCATGACTGCAACAACAACAACTACAACAAGAACAGCAACTGTGACGACAATTTAAGCTGGCTTGGCAATTGGAACACACACATAGATACTCATACCGACACACCTGCACATACATAGCTACTTTCTCAGCGCACTTGTTGAGATCTCTTATTCACCCCTCTGCTCTTCTTCACCATTTAGATCCCTGCAAAAAAAAAGATGAATGCCAATGTCGCGATTGTCAAAAAAAAAAGATCATCTTGGCTAATGCAGAACCTTATCGTGCGCTTAAATCCTTTGCCATAAAGCTAACCATTGTCTTGGGTTGGGCGCTGCTCATCTTTCTAACCTATCGCGTCTCGCAGTTTGACTATGAAATGGCCAGCTTTGATCCCTTTGAGATACTTAATGTGCCGCCCACATCTTCGCAGGCTGAGATCAAGAAAGCCTACTACAAACTCTCAAAAATCCTGCATCCTGACAAGGAAACTGGCGATGAAAAGTCCTTTATGATGCTGAGCAAAGCCTACCAGGCATTAACTGATGATGTGGCCAAGGAGAATTATGAAAAGTATGGTAATCCTGATGGTCCCGGCGCCATGTCCTTTGGCATTGCATTGCCCTCGTGGATTGTGGAGAAAGAGAACTCTGTATGGGTGCTGGGTCTCTATGGCTTAGTGTTTATGGTTGCGCTGCCTTCGGTTGTAGGTGTTTGGTGGTATCGATCCATACGCTTTAGCGGCGACAAAGTGCTGCTGGATACTACGCAGATGTATTTTTATTTCATACACAAAACTCCACACATGCTACTAAAGCGCGCCCTTATGGTACTGGCGGCCAGTCTGGAGTTTGACAAACGTCACAATTCACAGGTTATGGAGCGGCAGTCGGATAACGATGAGGTGCCAGCGGTAAGTTGAAACAATAAGGACTAATTAGAACAGGCGTTTCTGAGTAGTTTAAGACCTTAGTAACTTTAACACTGTCGAATCGAAATCTTAACTATTCCGGAAATCTTTGTTTGCAACGTCCTAGTTCTAACCTAAACTTTAAATAAGACAACGTTCATATGACTCGAATCAATAAAATAATTCCTCCTTTTGATTGTAGCTTATTCGCCAGCTGCCCAATTTGAATGAAAAGTGCAAGGAGCATCCACTCTGCCGCATGTATTCCATTAAGACGCGTGCCTTACTACACGCGCATCTCACACGCATTCCACTTAATCCCGAGACTCTGGAACGTGATCGTCAGTTTGTTGTGAAGAAATGTCCGTATTTAGTGCAAGAAATGGTATCCTGTGTACATCAATTAGTTATGATGGCTTATGCGAGACGTGTTCCACGTCTGCCCAGCATTGAAACAATTGAGAATTGCATGAAAATGTCCCCCATGATCATTCAAGCACTCTGGGAGTTTAAATCACCATTGTTGCAGCTTCCACATCTCACAGACGAACACTTGTACTTTATGAACAAAAAGAGGCATGTGAAAAATTTGCAGCAGTTCGCTCAACTTAAGCCAGAAGAGAGCCGTATGTTACTCAAGAATCTCAGCGAATTTGAGTATGAAAATGTCATGAAAGTGTTGGGTAAAATGCCGCTCATTGACTTTTCCATACGCTGTGAAGGTAAGTCAATTACTCCATGGGTTTAATAATAGTCTAATTATCATACGGTCCACAGTTATTGACGATGAAAACACGAATGTGGTCACTGCCGGCGCCATTGTCACAGTGACGGTGACGTTAGAACGAAAGGACATGAAGACGCTGTTTGGCGATACTAAAGTGCCCGAGAAGCAGGGCATTAAAGATGACGCCGCCAACGAAGAGGCTGCTGGCGATGACGACGAAGCTGCTGCTGCAACTGCCGTACCGGTAAAGAAAAACAGCGCCTGGGCTAAACCACGCAAGGGCGGTAAGGGCAAAGGCGGTCGTAAGCCGGCCAACAATCAAAAGAAAAAGCCACAACAAGCTGCCAAACCAGCCGCAACAGGAGCAGCAGCTAGCACCAGCACTGCAACAAACACGGCTGAAGAGCAGACAGCCAATTCCGAAGCAGAATCAGATGCGGAGCATAGCGATGTGGATTCGGCTGCTTCTGGCAGTGAAGATGAGGAAAAGCAGAATAAAAACAACTCATCACTCGACGATGATGACGACGAGGAGTGGGAACGTCTGCAGGCAAAGCTTAATAAGCGTGAACGTCTGGAGGGAAAATCGCGCGTCTCACACACAGTGCACTGTCCGTTCTTTCCAGAGGAAAAGCAGGAGTATTGGTGGACTTATATATGCGATCGCAAGTCTCGTACATTGCTTACAGCACCCTACCATGTTACGAATTTGGTCGAAAAGGAGGAAATCCAGCTTAAATTTACGGCGCCGCGTTGGCCAGGTGTATACACGTTTACGGTGTGCCTGCGATCTGGTAAGTGCATTACAATAAATGCTTAAAAGTAATCATAAAATAGTTCGTATTGCTTGTAGATTCGTATCTGGGCATGGATCAGCAGCAAGAGCTTAAATTGGATGTGCAAAAGGCGCCTGCACCACCGACAGATCACCCGCAATGGGATCTAAGCGAATCGGAGCCCGAGCACAATGATCAGCAGGAGAATTTGAGCGACTATACAACGGACACTTCCGATGAGGAGGACAGCGATTAGATGTGCGTTAACTTCCAAAAAAATACCAATAGAAGCAGCAGCAGCAATGACAATTGACTTGCGGGCAATGGATGCATATGCCACGCCCACTACATCTTCTACTCCTGCCACTCCGCCGTTCTGTGGCGCTCTAAAATGTCTGCAAAGAATATAAGCAAACGCAAACTGAACTCCCCTTCTTTTTTGTTTTCCTTTTAGTAAATGATTTTGCATGGCGAAAATATTCGCGCATTTTTACTAGTTTTTTATAATAAAAGTGGAAATGAGCTCTCGAACTAAAGGGCCTAAACCTTTAAGTAAATAAATTCTTTTTACTGTGTACTGTACTACAAATAATTTGTATATTGTATACATTCATTTTATATATATTTAATTGATTTGGATACAAAATTTAAAATTAAAAGTGTGAAAACGTATGTTTATTGACATTTTGGAGTCAATACGTAAAAAATTAAAAATCAATAAAAAACGAATAATACAAGATAATGAATCGAGTTAAAATTAATCGAGTATTGCATATCGGTACATTTCTCGCAGTTACTGCGCTGTCGCGTCACGGGCAGAGTCTGTTAAGTCGCTGTTATCCTTAACAGCCGCTGTTGTTGACGTCTTGGCTGTAAGTTGCTAAGAGTAGGGATAGAGTTAGAAGGACAGTTGATGACGACACTATGTAACAAAAAATTATACACTACGATATTCTTGTGTAAGGAGAGTTTAGAAGTTTATTTAATTTTTTCTACCACACGTCTTTTACACAAAAATATAGTATCGACTGTTACTAATTTTTGCTATTACATAGTGCTGTTTGTGATAAGTTTATTTGGTTTTGTTTACATTACCCGCAACCAGCTTTATTAGTAAGTTCTTGATATATGTATTTATTTACAAATCATGTTTTAATTATTTGCTAAATGTGTGCATGTGTGTGCTGTGTGATGTTCTACAGGTGCAAAATGGGACTTTTTGATGGATTTAATTTGGCAGTTTATGGTCACTCTTCTTCCTCTTCCGCGTCATCTTCCTCCTCTTCAGAAGAAGTTTCCTTTGACTCTTCGGATTTACTACTTTCTTTCTCTTCCTTTTTATCAGCAACTTCCTCTTTGGTTTCTTCCGCTTCTTCGGTTTTCTTGTCATCAACAATATCAGAGAACACTTCTTCCTTGGTTTCTTCCTTTGGATCTTCCTCCTCGTCCTTTTTTTCTTCACTAGCCGTTTCCTTCTCTTCCACATCATCTTTAGACTTATTTTCACTTTCCTTTTCGGAAGCTTCCTTTTCAGATTCCTCTTCATTTTCAGAAACTTCGTCTTCCGATTTAGCAGCTTTCTCTTCGGTTCCTTCTTTCTTTTCTGCTTCATCTTCTTTCTTACCGTCTGTTTCATCTTCAACCTCCTCTTTAGATTCCGTTTTATCTTTAGCTTCTTCTGTTTCCTCTTTAGATTCCTCCTTCGTTTCTTCATCATTTTTCTTTTCGTCGTTTTCGGTAGCCTCTTCATCGGTTTTTTTACCCTCTTCGTTTGAAGTATCATCCGTCTCATCTTCCTTCTTTTCGCTATTCTCCTCAGTTTTTTCTGTACCAGCATTGTGTGAAAGTATTCATTAAACCTGCCTAAAAATGCCCTGCCTCTCACATTACCTGTTGTTTCCGTCTTCTCTTCTTTGGACTCATCGTTACCTTCAGTAGCTTCAGTTTCAGTCTAACATAGTGATGGTGGACAGTTGCATTTTTTCATGTGCACAGGGGGTTCGAATGAGGGAAAGTGGGGAAATTTATGTACAACAATTTTAAAGGAGATATTTGAATGCATCTACAGTGCGGAGACATGCCGAGTTAGCGTTTCTAACGCGTTTTCTTTAGTCTAAGGTTAGCTATATATCATGCAGCTTCTTTACATTGCCTTTTTACCTTTTCTTCAGTGCTATCATCTTCCTTTTTATCGTTGGCGTCAGCGTTTTCAGCTTCACCCTCGGCTTTTTCCTTATCTTCACTTTTTTCTTCACCATCTTCGTCTTTTTTCTTTTAGAGGGAAATTATATTTTATATTGATTTGATCAACTTTTGTTGTGGGTGCTTTTAGTGTGGTGTTAAAAAAGTGTTAGAAAAACGAGCATTATTGCTTAGTTATTTGGTTTTTAGTAAATACAAATATATTTCGTTCTTTTTTTAAATCATCGCAGCGCATTTTTATGTTTTCGCATTAACATAACAGCTGCATAGACACATTCGTTCAGCTTTAAACACTCTCATTTAAGTTAATGAAAAAAAACTTAAGCTTAAGTGAACTTAAACCAAGTGAATTGGTGTTGGTGTTTGTTGTTTTTCTTGGAATACATAATGATAATAAGTGTAAGTGTACGTTAATGATAATAAATATAGTAATTGAAATAATTATGTATTTTGATTTAAATTGTCTTTTTTCTGAGTGTTAACACAGTGATTGGCGATGGCCTGGCCTTTATGTAAGGGAATTATTGGGGCCGCAAAACCTGCACAATAGCTCACTTAAATTAGTATGCATGTAGCTATAGTTGTGTATTTTGTTTTTTAAATTAAACACAAAATTAAGAAGCATTTGTTATGTAGAAATAATAGAGAGACAGATAAACGAGCGTTAATAGTTAGACCAATCAGATTTTAAAATTTTGCAAATTAAAGTTTCATATTATGTAGTCGAGTGTAACTTTAACTTAACAGGCTGTTATTGTCAAGCAAGCATTAACAGACACTGTGATTGGACTGCTACTAACATTCGTTGCACAGAGTGGATTGAGCCGAAATGCTGTTAGTTTACATTAATTAGTGGCTGCTGTTAACATTAGTGGTGGTCAGTAACTACTTCTTATATGTAGCATGTTGTAGTGTGTAAGGTGTGTAAGTTTAGACTGTTGTTGTTGCTCTTGACTGACGTAGAAAAGTTGCAGTTAATATTTTTGTTGTTGCAGTTGCGGTAGCTATCAGTTATCAGAAAAAGTACAGTACAGTGCAGCTCAAACCTCTGCCTTCTCCGCCTCGCCAGATTCCCCATTGGCCTCGCCTTCCGCTGGTTTAGCAGCATCTTCCTTGGCATCCCCATTCTCCTGTTTAAGTTCGATTTGAGCACTGCTCACTGATGTAGTATCGGCTGGGACCAACTTTAGGAACACCTCTAGCGAGTCAATCTCATTGGCCATATCGAAGGCATCGTAGTCACCGCAGTATTCCTCTTCGTTGAAGATTTGCGGTGGCAGAGGATGTCTAGGCTCGGGATCGCTGACTGTGCCGCCATTGCTGGTCGATTTGTTTTGCATAAGCTCCTTTTCGCTCTCCTTGCCAGGATCTGTAATGTCGACAGTATCGTACTTTATGTTCTTGCTGTCCAAGATCATCAGCACGCGCTGTTGACGTTTCTTTACCTGTTAAAGAAAATTGTCGTCCATTAAACCAAAAAGGATATATACAATTTTGATAGCTGGTAAAAACCAGAGTCTTTTTGTGTTACCCCACAGTAGCGTTCCCTTAAACACTGAGAAATGGCTTGTACAAGCTCCCTAATAGGTCCAGCGGAATTTTGTTTATTTTAATAACTAAAACAATTACCAAGCCAAATAACTTTTAAAGATTCCCGCTTAGAATGCGGCCTAAGAATTTCAATACGATGTAATCCTTTTATAGGAGAGCTATAAGCTGTGTAAGCGCATAATAGGGGACAGGGACTGCTAGAGTAGAGATTCAACACTCTTTATCGCAATATTAACAAAGTCATGATAAGTGACTTATAACCAATGGTATGCCTCAGTCTATTCGCCAAGCCCCTCCCATAAACAGAAGACATACAAAGGATAGATATGATAACAGTCAATTGAACTGATTTATTTGTTTTGTGGCATTGCATTCGTGTAATTATCTTGTGATAAAGAGCTCTTTATTTACTGCCTTTGATGCCAGAGACTATTTTAAGCGCTGACGAACAAAAAACAAAGCATTCGCACAAGGGTTGTGCCAGAAATCTTAATTAGTTTACACATTTTGAATTTCTATGCACAATGACATCTGCTACACTACGGAATGCTGTTAAGCTCAAATTCGGTTCCAAGAAATTTGACACACTTAGCATAGTCAAAAGACGCCCGTTTCTTGTCTCCAAATTGCAGAAAGCACAATAACAAGTGAACCACGCTTACGAATGGTATCAAGCTTGTGCAAAATCCAAATCGTAATAAAATCCTTGTTGTTCAGTCTTTCTTGATATTTTCAATAGCTATTCTTGGCACATAGAAAAGGGATTGGTTCTGGCCCTGACAGTGACGCATTGCTGATGGATTCTCATTCGGCTGAAAACGATTTGTGGCACAACACTCATTCGAGTCGAGTTCAAAACCGCTCGCTCTCTTTGTCAATCCTCTTTCTTTTAGCCTCTCACAGTTGTTTTTTTTTTATTGTGCTCTTATTGGCAATTTGCAAATTAAACAATGAGGAAGAACACAAACAAATGAATCATGCTCTCATACAAGCTTACAAGTGTGCCCACGCATATGGAAAATTGTGATCAATGAATTCTTTTACGCTTTACAGACTGCAAATACTCTACCCATACAATGCTTAAATGGGCGATGAGGAATGTTTGTGGTTGTTGAACTGCTTCTTGCCACCACCAACACGACCCACCAATACAAGTGCATTCAAAACACACACACAGACGCCACATGCATGAATACATATGTAAAACGCCAATCATAATACCCACTTGCTGTTCTTTTTTGTTCTGTTTTTTTTTATTGTTGGGGAGCAGCCAACGCTAGCCGATGACGTTTTGACTGTACGTACTACATCATTTACACATTCACAAACACATAGAGTAAATATATACATATGTATATAAGAAATTGCATTGCCATTTACCCCCCTTGCTTAAAAAATATTGAAAATTTATCTATATTTTGTACAGGCCAAACATTCCAATAACATGACATTGCTTAGTAAAATGAAAAAAAATTTTATGCGCTTTTCAACTGCCCCGCCCACGTCTTGGCTAAAACTTTACTCACCTCCTTGTTGCCGGACATGCCGCTTACATATACTTTTAATACCATCTTTGCAATTATTTATGCGCCTGTATTTAATTCAAAGCTTTATTAGTTGTTTTTCGCCAAGTTTCGCAAATTAAGATATACTGCGACAACTTTCACGACGTCTAAAAAATATTTTTAGATCTTTCTTTTTTTGTTCGTTGCCTTTGCTCTTGGCCCCTACGCGCTGATACGTAATGTGAATTATTAATATGCACGCACTGGGTTAAGCTGCTGTTAGCAAAAGAAATCACGTTGAAAGCGCGTTAATAAACTTCAAGTCGTTTGTATAAAAGTGTAAAAAGGTTTGTTTAAATATTAATTGCACAAATTCGGCGAACACTGCTTTTATTTCCTACTTTGTCGTTGTGGTCGTAGTGATGTAAAAATACGTATAAACATCGATAAGTTACTGAAAACAACACTGCTGCGATAGCCTTATCGAAATGCTGGTCTACAACGTTTAGCAGCGTAGTGCCGTCGCTAGGCTCGTCCATACCATTGGTCGTCCATTTTTCGTAAGAATCTGGCTGAAAATTATAAATTAAATCGCAAAAAGACAATTGCTTAATAAAATAGCATTATTTATAACAAAGCAAACAATTAACCACAGTGCATTTCAGTGGCCTTTGAAATATATGTTATTCGATACTGCTCAAATTTATAAGCAATAAATATCTAGTTTTACGCATATACGTACGTGCAAGGCGACGAAGTATAAAAAGTACAATAAAAAGATAATCTTGGTGTTTGTGCAAAAATTAAAGCCAAATAAGTTAAGCTTTTGCAAAAATTTAGTTAACGTAAGTGTAAGGTAGCAAATGTGCTTTTTGTGAAATTTTTCATAACGATTAGCTGCTGATAATGATATGCGATTCGACCATTTTTAAAATTTCATGAAATCAAAATTTCAACTCACTGCAAGTGTGTGCGTTTTTGCTTAGCTTGAAGCGCATTGTTGCGAGCGAGACAAGCATAGTAGCGTACTGTATAAGCTGCTGTCATTTTGTTTTCTTTAAACACAAACTTCGTATGTGCTTGTTAAAAAAAAAAATAAAAAAGTACAAAATCATTTAATAATTAAAAAAAAAGAAAAAATTGCAACATACAAAGAGGTTATTGGTACATGATCTAAACTCGCGCTACAGTGAGTAACTTTTGTGAAAAGTGTCGTTGTGTGTGTGTGTACTTGGCCTCCGTATTGTGTTAAAACAGCTGGTACAGCTGCTTCTTGGAGCGCGTGTTTGTGCGTGTTGGTGCGTGTGCTCGTATCCGTGTGGAAGGATATGCAGTAGTATATGGAGTGGAGTAGTGATGGTAGTAGTGCGTCGTAGTGCTGTAGTGTGCGGTGGTTGCTGCTTTTGTTGTTGGCATTGGGTTACACAGCGTTTTCTTGCATAGCTATGCATGTGTATGGGTTTGTATAGTGTCGCCGTTGTCGCTGGCGTCGTGGTGGTAGTTCTTCAGATTGTCGGCTTCAAGTCAAGCGAGCACTCCCTTTAATTGCGCATCGCAACTTCTTCAGGGGGGAATAACAATCGCTGCATCATTTTCTTTTACTTGTTGGGCGTGTGTGACTGCGTATTAGTGTGCGTGTGTCAAGTGAATCCTGTTTTCCTTGAAACCAGTTTTCTATAGCCCGCACACATACATACGCACATGTACAGCCATTATTAAGCCTTACTCCATTTTTCTTTTTTCAGTCAACAGTCGAGCACTCTCAGTGGCAATAATTACAAATATACGCAATCAATTTAACTAGTTCATACACATAAAAACAAACCCAATATCATCAAGATATGGCCTGTGCAACTTTGAAGCGTGCTCTGGACTGGGAGTCACTCAATCAGCGTCCCACCAAACGTCGTCGCTGTACTCCATTTGGTCAGTCGGGCTCTGGTTCGCCCTCTCGCAGCGGCAACAGTGATGGCACTGCCGCTGGCATACCACACAGCCCCAGCAATCGCTTTGCCAAAGACAATACTGAACCTAGCCCCTTCTCGGAGGCCGCCTTGGCCAAGATGTCGCCAGGTAAGTTGTAGCCAAGCTATGCGAGAGCAATAACTAAATCACACACTCTTTACAGACAAAATGGCTTTAAATTTGTGCAATGAAATAAAGAGACTTCACAAACGTAAACAATTGCCAATCACATCGGCTGCGCTTGAGCGCATGCAAGACTCGGAATCGAGTGGTTCCGAAATGGGACCCGAGAGTCCACATCGTCCGGATAGCCCACCGAATTTGATGCGTCACCCGGAAAAGGCATTATTCACTTTTAAACAGGTAAGCTGATTTGTAGCTTAAATTAATTCTCAAATGTTAATTGCTTTTGCAACTTGTCTTAGGTGCAACTCATTTGTGAAGGCATGATTAAAGAGCGCGAGGATCAGTTGCGGGAACGTTATGAGTCGGTGCTTACAAATAAATTGGCGGAACAGTACGATGCCTTCGTTAAATTTACATATGATCAGATACAACGCCGTTACGAGGCTGCGCCTAGCTGTAAGTCGACAAAGTCTTCAACACGCATATTTCATTTTTCAACAATCTGGTTTTTATTCCTTTCAGATTTGTCGTAAGGCAGCTACGCGTGGCGGACTGTGCCAGGCCCCTTAACAAATAATGGCACTGCGATCTTATGTGCCGGTAATAGTACATTACCGCAACGACAACAACATACCCCTCACTTGAACTAAAAAACAAACAACAACTACATTGCGTTTTAATATATTTTCTAAACAACAAACAAAGCGTTGCAAAGAGCAGTTATAGATTACCAACTAGAATTATATATATATATATTCATATAGTATATATACAGAAGATGTATATTAAAGAGAAACAAATAGGAAGCATACTTTAAAGGCTTACGCAAACAACAAAGAAAAAACAAATTGTTAAATTTTCACATAACGAAAATTCTAAATAAAAATGACAAATATCTGTGTATACACACAAAAACTGCACAGAATTCGCTATATACAGGCTGCAAAAGGTGCTGCCACAGAAGATACATAAACAATTCAAAGAAACCTCAGCAGTAGCTTCGTATGTAACTATTACTATGTAAACAAAAGATGAATAATTGAAAAAGAAAAATGATAAATATTTGTTAGGACATAGCGTAAGATGTAAGATGTAGAACGTATTGAAACTACATATACATATATATTGTTTTTGGAATATATCAATTATGAGCAGACGTATAAGATCTACAAACTTAAACGTAAACTATAAAATCATAGTTTATTTTTGCACATTGATTTAAATAGCTAAAAGAAAGATAGTACTACAACGGTGAGAAAACAGCATAAATAACTTTTATGTATAGTTTGTTGATTGTTTCTTCCTTTGATGAGAGTTTTGCAAAGTAATGAAAACATTAAAAAAAAAACTAATAATTTGTATGTTTTGCTTTAAAACTAAAAAAAAAAAAATTGTAAAACAAGAAAAAAATTATATTTTTTAAGTCAACTTGAACGCTTTCATACGATGATATACGCTTGGCAGACGTTTCATGTTCATTATAAATATTTCCCAAAACACACACACAACACTTGATGCATATACAAAAATATATATTTTTCAATTAACGCGATCATACATACTTTACATTAGTAATTTAATGTTAATATTAGTAAAGAAATGCCATTTTTATATTAAAATTAAAGAACAATGAAGTAAAAATGCAATACTTGGTTTATTATTTTTGGAAGTTGAAATCGATAAGGTTTTTTTCAAACGCCTTCGCTATCGATTACTTGCCTATCGAGTGGGCAGCACTGATAACTCTGCTGAACAGCTGTGCGTTTGTGGCCATTGGCTTCTTTTGTTGCTCGCTCGCCGACGCAATAGCTAACGAAATATACTCTCCCAGTCAGTCAAGCAACTCGGACTCAGTAGTCTTTTACAAATTGTAACTAAATTAAATGTGCTAAAACAACAACAATAACAATTGCTGAACTCGCAGTAAATGAAACGTGAAATTATGTGCCTCTGCTGCGCCTTTGGTGACAGAATGCAACGCGTTGCCTGACTGGCCAAAAATTACAAACAAATGTAGTGAAATTCTTTTTGGTTTTTTAATTTATTTTGCTCTCCCGATAAGACACTTTTTTGTACAAAAAAAGAAAGCTTTAAAATGTGCGACTGTGAAATTAATGAGCTTGTGACTCAGCAGCAGCAGCGGCACCAGCTATGTCAAACGTCAACCAACTCCAACTCTCTAACGCTGCCACCGACGCCAATAACACCGCAGCAACAACAACAACAGCAACGCCTTGATGAAACGAAAGTTGTTAAGATAACTCGCAGTGGCAAGACTCCAGCTGCCGCACAGGAGGCACTAGATGTACAGAAATTGCCACACTGGAAGCTGGAGGATGTGCTTAGCTGGGCCAACAACAGAGAACACTTTTCACGTTCACTGTTGGAATGCTTGCGCTTGGAGTCCATAGATGGCGAAGTGCTCTTGGCTCTGACCGAGGCTGATGTGCGTGATATGCGCTATAAGCTAGGCTACAAACTTACCTTTGGCGAGCTCAAGAAATTCTGGTTGGCCGTGCTTAAGTTGCAACTGCAAATTAGCGATGCTGGCTTTAGTTTTTCGAGGCCTGTTATGCTGGGCATTACGGGTCATCTTGCGCAGGCCGCTGCATATACAACTAACAATGGACTAATGACATTAACGCCGTTGCAAGTTCCGCCTTCCGCTTGCCCCTGTCCAACGCAGGACTGTCCCAGTTATGTGAGCGATTGCGAAGCCTATAGACGCAAAACCTGCGTAGCGCCGGAATATTTTAAAACATCAATTAGTTTAGGTGAGCCAAACAATTATCCAAGGTCAATTAAGCTGTCTAAACTTGCAGGCGGGTGTAGAATAGTATAAAAAAACATATATATTATATGCTTTTTTGTGTTTATACTTTGTTTATATAAATAATAGATAGGTGGGTTTGCTTATCGGTCAATTTGGAATATACTAAATGTAAACAAATCAATCGCTTAAGTTATCATTTAACAAATGCCTACTCTCATTAAATGCTGAACTTTAATGAAATTAGACGCCAGCTTAGAAATTTTCATTTTTGGTCATCCGACTTGGAAAGTCATTCTGACCAAGAATGCTACAACGCTAGCTAACAAACTAGTGTAAACATGTCATAATTGTTGCATATGTCTCAGCTATCAAAGTTCATTGCGACGTCATTCTAATTATTTATTTACTTATTGTTTTATTGCGTCAAACTTGTGGCATACACTATTTATGTAAATAATTTATTTTTATTTTGGTATTTGAGGGTTACACGCACATATAAAACTACTATTGTAGTGGGATCTATGTGCTTGCAAATGGCATTTATATGCGTATGCTTATTTATACATACATACATATGTGCATACGTATGTACAAATGTACATGTACATACAATGTGCCATGAAATTTTAATACGCTATTTGTGTAACTTTGCGTGCATTTATTTGAAAAATGTTTACATTTTGTGCATTTAGAGTTTAATAAGAAATTGATTTTGTTTTGTATTACATAGACTTTCTACAGTCTACAGAGTTTGATATAATTCATAGAAATACGTCTCTATGGGATTTAAATTTCCTGCGCAAAAAGAATATCAAGATTTGTTGTGAAAGAAACGCTGGAGTAGATAATGAGGGGGCGAGGGGGCTTATGTGTAATTTTCTTTGTCCAATCTTTGTAAAATACATGATCACCTCTCTTTAAAATATTACAATTCTTCGAACTGTTCGTGAATGCAATTTACTTTACGTTCAATTTAATGCCATATGCTTTTCCCTAATGCATTTTCTGCAAAACATTGGAAACATTGAGTTGTAGATTTATTTAAATTCAACAATTGAAATATTTAATCAAATTTTTGTTGAGATATATTTTTTGGTATCAATCCAAATCTTTTAAACTGATTAAAAATGAAAACATTGAACATTAGGGAAAATACTTTTTTTCTATGATAGTTTTCTTAGACTCCTATTGCGTTCAGTATCTACGCCACTGGACAGATAAGATTAGGGGGCAAAGGTTTAGCAAGACTCATAGACTCTTATCATATTAAAAAATTACGTCAGTTATAGATGCTTCTTGAGTCAGAATCGCACACATTATCAAACTATATAGAAACTTTTTAACATATAACACAAATAAAAGCAATGAATATATTAGAACTGTCCTATGAAAACTTTTTAATTTAAATTTCTAATATGCCATCCGTACTACTTTATAGCCTATTCATTCCTTGTCACTTGGATAACTTCTTTTGTCATGGTGATTGTTCACGAGCGGGTGCCCGATATGAAACGTTATCCGCCACTGCCGGATATATTTCTAGATAATGTGCCACACATACCGTGGGCCTTCAATATGTGCGAAATAACCGGCTCGCTGCTGTTTACCGTCTGGCTAATAGTGCTTACATTCCACAAGTATCGCATGGTTTTGCTACGACGTTTTTTCGCCTTAGCTGGCACCGTTTTTCTGCTACGTTGTGTTACCATGCTGATCACATCCTTAAGTGTTCCGGGAACGCATCTACAATGCAATCAAAAGGACTTTGCCATTGACGACCCCAAGTGAGTAACAATTAAACTAGATATATCTTTAAGAATTTTATACAAGTTTTAACATTTTTTTTTAGCGTGGACATGGTTGGCGCTTTGTGGATACGCATGACACGTGCCTATAGAATCTGGAGTGGCTTGGGCATGTCAATACAAGGTGTACGCACCTGTGGCGATTATATGTTCAGTGGCCATACGGTTGCCTTGACTTTGCTCAATTTTTTCATCACAGAGTGTAAGAAAATGTTTGCTATTGCTTCAATTCTTATGCTAATGTGTGTTTGTGGTCTTTTTACAGATACGCCACGTAATTTGTACTTCCTGCATACGCTTACCTGGCTGCTGAACATGTTTGGCATCTTTTTTATCCTAGCTGCCCATGAGCATTATTCCATCGATGTATTTGTTGCATTTTACATTACCTCGAGATTGTTTTTATACTATCATACGCTGGCTAATAATCGCGTGAGTTTTTAATTTGAACGGAACGATTGGGCTTTGATAAGCATGGCTTCCACGCATGGAATACTTCTGTTTATTGAAATTTCAATTATTCTTCATCACAAAAAAGAATAAAAACCTAGCTTAACTATTCCTTTTTTCTCACAGGCGCTGATGCAAAGTGATTCCACACGTACGCGTATTTGGTTTCCAATGTTTAGCTACTTTGAGAACGCTGTGGATGGCATAATACCTAATGAGTTCGACACACCGGGCACTTTGCTTGATAAGCTGCTTTATCAAATAATAAATATAAAAAATTTGGTATGGATGCTAGTAACACGTTTATGGATGAAACTTTCTCATGAAGATTCCAGTTCAAAAAGCTTTGCTTCAGAATCGGATTTACACGTACGCGCTCATGCGGCACCCTCTGTTTACTACAGTCCAAATCAATCGCTTACAAGCGGCATGCATGCGAACATTAATGCACATACTAATGCCAATAATGCTGTGCCTACGAATTCACTGAATCCCCAAACCAATCGTACCAACACGCCGCAGTTACAGCGAAAGCTGTATCAAGAAGCCAATGCAAATGCTGCTGGTTCCACTAAGGAAAAAAGCAAATGGAGTGCTACTCCAACCACTCCTTTAGCAGATAAAAAGTTGCTTTGATTTTAGCGCAGACGGTGTGCTTCCATTTTGACGGCAAAAGAAACAACTAAAAGAGAATATGCATTCATTACAAGATTGTTCACAATCGCCATACTACAACAAATGCTTTATGGAGAAAAAATCAAATGCACCGACTGATATTTTTATTTTCAAAATTTTAATATATCTAACTGCAAAGCACTTTATCTGTATTAAATGTAACCTCTAAAAAAGCATTCGTAGTGCCTTCCGGGCGAGTACCCATGATCATTACCATTTCCAATATAAATTTATGTATATAGTATATATATATCAGTTTTGCATTCAAATTTGTCATAATGCAGCTGCCAAACATGTTCTATGTTATGCTATGCTTACACTGTCTTAAAAGCATATTTTAATTGACAATCTTGCATCATTTTGCTTTCATTTCCACATGGAATTTGGTGGAATTTTTGTAATATTGTCAAAAAAAAAAAATGTTCATCTCTTATTTAAACAATTTAACGTTTAAGCACATCTTTGCAGAGTATTTAATGCGCTGTTTAAAATCTCATTTATATATTCAGTTCTAACCGCAAAAATAACGTAACGTTCTTTTTTTGGTTATAATGTAGAAATGTTTGGTCGTTGCTAAAATTAAAAATAACATTTTTGGCGCCCACGTTATTATCGCGGTTGAATCTTGATATGTTCGCCTTCATTTTGATACGTATTTATTTTAATTGAAGACTTTGGCAATATTGTATTTGAATTTATGGCGTATGCAATATCCATTTATTTTTTTAAGTTATCTAGTTTATAGTTGTAGAAAAAAGTTTAAAAGTTTTCGTTGAACGCACAAAACTTAATAAATCGAAATTGAATCTAGAATTGAGAAGCGTTTGATTTAAGTATAAGCTTTATGGGCGCTCTCTTCGGAGATGGCCTCAGATTCTACACAGACAAAGCCTAGCTTGACGATCTGAAACTTCAATAGAAGCAGTCGAATCATCTGCTGCCGAATTGTAAAACTTGTGAAATATGATAGAACTTATTTTTTTCGAGAGGTTTGAGGTGTGTTCCAAGAAATCAAAACCTTGGCAATTGAAATATCTTAAAATCTGCTACAGAGACAAAGCCTAGCTTGACGATCTGAAACTTCAATAGAAGCAGTCGAATCATCTGCTGCCGACTTGTAAAACTTGTGAAATGTAATAGAACTTATTTTTTTCGAGAGGTTTGAGGTGTGTTCCAAGAATTCAAAACCTTGGCAATTGAAATATCTTAAAATCTGCTAGTGAATGCACTGAAATGAATGTGGATAAATTTCTTAATTTATTATTAGGCTATTATTTCAACTTCCCCAATCATAGATGACGGCGTGATTTTTTCGACGCTTAGCTTTGACAAAATACGGGTAGCTGGTACAGAGAGTCCTCCAAGACTGAACTGGCTAAGTATTTAAAAAATGCGCCTTATAAAAAGCATGACGTACGATAGAATACTTGCTGTTCTTGGCCCGGTAGGAATTCAGATTTTTTTTATAAAAAACAAGCTTTACTGCACCCTTTCGTCATTTGTATATAAATTTAAAAATAGCGCTAATAATTGTTAAGTGCTGGAAAATAGTTTTTGGCCTAAAACACAGCAACACTGTCGCATATTTCGCATTTTTCAGCACTGCATTTCAACGTGACGCAGCCAACTTCAATAGCAATGCAAGCGTCGTTTATCGCGGGCAGGTTGGTTGGACAAATGTGAAGTAGTTTTTGTGGTATTAATATTAATTGACTCCATAAAGAATATGAAGAAGGTGAAACCAATTCTATATGACCAGCAGATAACTACACGAGTTCAGCAGGTAAAGCATTCAAAACAGATGTCAAAAAACCGGCATACGATAAGGAACAGTCAAACATTGACGTTCGTAGCAACAGGAAGCTAATAGAAAAAAAACAAGGTTAGGTTTTTTACTTGTTAAACTCTTAATAAATTTGATGCGCTTGATTTATTTGATTGCTAGTATCTTGAGGAGCATATTGATGAAACCTACTTGGATGTAGATGTTATGACCAAAGAGTTGATGCGTATATATCCAGATTATTCGCGCCGCAAGTTACGTCCATTCCGACATCTAGTGCATCAGGGTAAGTGCATATAGAAATAGTATATGATTATAAATTAATATATGCAATTTGGCTTTTGCAGCTTTTTCTATTATTTCGGAAAGCTACGGCCTAAATAGAGCGTCCAGCTCCAGTGACGAATCTCCAAGCGAAGAGAGCGAAAAACCCAACAACAGTATCATGAACAATATGATGAACAGTTTGTACACACAGAAAAGCATTTTGCCGCCCACCAAGTGCGCCCCAAGTGAACCCATTGATATATCGAGTGGCGATGAAAATGATGATGCCTCACCCAAAAGCACTTCGAATGGTGCTGTACCAACAGCTGCAGCTCCAGCTGCTACCACGGCCGTCAAATTTGCAGTTAATCTCGCAACAAAACGCCTTCTGAACAGTCCAACAACTGGCGGGGCTGCTGCTTCACCCAAGAAACGTAAGTACACAGTAAATGCTTTGAATTTTACAATCTCGCTAAAGCAAAATGCTACCCAGCAGCCAAAACAAATGTTATATCACAAGTGGCTGAGACTCGTCAAGAGAGCATCTCCAGCAGCTCCAATTCCGGCAGTGGCATAACCCATGCAGAAAAATGTAAGTGCTGCATTTTATGTGCTAATTATGTTTTATAATGAAGCCACACTTTGCAGTTAACTCGGCGCCAACCAGCAGCGCCGTCTCGCGCAAAAATCCAAGTGATAATCAACGCAAGGAACACGCTTCTAATATGTATACTGCAATGCGCCCTCGCAAGTACAAAAAAGACTTGGAAGTAATGCGCGTTTCCGAGAGTTTTCGCGATATTGGTGGCATGGACAGCACACTAAAGGAGCTATGCGAAATGCTTATACACATTAAATCACCAGAGTTTTATTTCCAACTGGGCCTGTTACCCTCACGTGGTTTATTGCTACATGGACCTCCAGGCTGTGGCAAGACTTTTCTGGCGCGTGCTGTTGCAGGTGTAAGTATAATTGTAACAGCAATCTGAGGCTAAAATTAGTTTTATTTCGCTTTTTTTTTTTTTTTTTTGCTGCAACAACAATTCTTAAATAATTTACGGCCCTGTGCTGGTAACCTGGTAATTATGTTGTTGCTGATTTTTTTTGCTGTAACTACGCACAACTCCGTAGATTACAAACAGTAAGACAATGGCTACTATCAGGCAACTAGCAACGAAGTAGGGATAAAAGCCAGGATAGGGATGACTGTAACTTTCTTCTTCCTCATCATCATACCATTCGGTATTGGTCGAATCATTTGAATTGTGCTGTTGAATTTCTGCTTTGTCGAAACGATTCCGAAACACCGAAGCTTTAGCTAGATTAGTTGATTCGGGTGCCTCGAATACGGGCTCAGTTGTATCAATGCGTACGATGTTTAGTTGTATTTTGCTTATTTCCTGCTTGTAGCGTCTTATACCTTTGCCATAGTACTCATAGAGGCTGGCACTAAACTCACGCTGCAAATCCACCCACTGACCGATTACCTGCACTTGCACCTCACTCTTGGCA
The DNA here is from genome assembly GCA_018150985.1 of Chymomyza costata. Taxonomy (NCBI): domain Eukaryota; kingdom Metazoa; phylum Arthropoda; class Insecta; order Diptera; family Drosophilidae; genus Chymomyza; species Chymomyza costata. The sequence continues at coordinate 20,754,782 of JAECWU010000001.1, forward strand.
TCCATTGTGCGTCCGAAGTAGGCTTTCTCGTGTACATCCATGCCGCCCACACCATTAGCATCTAACTCTACAACAGAACCACGATGTTCGAATAATAATGGAAGCTCGCGAAGATCATTTTGTTCATTAAATATTGCACTCGTGTTGACTTTGAGCTTTTCAACAAAAGCATAGTTAATACTGCCATAGATGGGCTTCTTTTCAGAGCTGGGATTTTTCAAAACATTTTTTCCCAGCTGAGTTTTGTAGCTGTTGGTTAGATTGCGCCAAGGCATATAGGTAATGTTGCCTATTTGGTACATTAAAGGTTTTAGCTCTACTAACACATTGATGTTATCCTCTAGGCCGTACTGAAAACAATAAATCAGTGAATAATTATTGGCAACACTTTTACATAGCTTTTTTTGGCTTACAAAGTTGTCCTCAAATATCATGACAATGCAAGTAAACAGATTGTCCGTAAGGCTGTTGACCAAATCCAGATGTCTAAAGTGGCAAAGCTCTGTCTTTTCACGTTCTACGTTTGTCGCTTTAGCTATATAGGTAAACCGCTGTGGGAGAAGTATTAAAAGTGTTTTTAGAATATCGCAAACAATGCTATTGCTTACCTCTTTGGGATTAAGTTCGGCAGCGTAGTTGTCCAGCATTTCTTTAAAAGGCAACCAAGCTAGCACAGAAGTGGCATTGCTTTTGCATATGTCATGATACGAGCCGCGACCACTAAGATAACCATTATGCAATTTGAAGTAATGATAGTTATCCCTGTGCGTTACCCCGTGATCCTTGCACATTGTATCCATAAATCTTTCCTAGAACAAGAGTTATGAGAATGTGAATAACGTTTAACCTTAGAGTTGGCCTTATGAAACCTTTTAAGTCTGAGAATTAGTTTTGCTTTATTTGGTGCATCACATGTTAGTTAGCAAACTTCGAAAAGGCGAAGTTTATATACTCTACCCAACCGACTGGTTTTATGTTTACTAAGAGCGCATAACTTTCAAAATGTTGCGTAATAAAATGTTTTCAAAAAAAAATGTATGTAAGCAGAGGGGGGTTCTGTGCACCGTTATTTTGCAAAAAAAAAGTTTTATAAATACATCAAAAAACAAAATATGCTCTCGGCAAGAGTATAAGAATTACACAAATGCCCATTTTGGGGACATTGCCATTGAATTAGATTTAATGAACATAAGCGCTGATCTTGAACAAGTAAAACTGGTTTTAATACCTTCTCCTTGATGGTTAATGTTGTAGCCGTTACATGACAGCTAGGATCCTTTATATGAGGCACAATCACATTATGTGCCAATTCATCTAAAAGCAGTGGTTCCGTCTCAATGCAGAAATGAGCTTGCTCTTCATATGCCCGCACGTTGATTATGAAAGCCGCCACAATTGCGATATACTTACAAAGATACATGTCTTATCTTTTCAAATAGACCAGTAGAATCCAAATTTATTAGCTAACTTCGTTTCTGATGCGTTCACATCTGACGGCAAATCAAAACTAAAATTCGCAAATCAGTTTTAGCTATGATTTTGGTCACCGTTGTCGTCGTCGTCGTCAGTTCAAACGCATTTTACTTGACCGCAAAACACGATAAACGCCGAACTTGCCATATTTATCTAGCTTTGAAGGATTTACTTAACAGATTTAAGCATATATAGACGACGCAGTCATTCACAGCTCCAACGTTTGCTCTGACTAAGTAGTGTACATAAACAAAATTGATTAACTCGGTATATATTGGTATGCGAGTGAGTAGTCACTGACTGCAAGCAACAATTGGACGCCAGATAAGATAATAACCAAATGTACGATTGTGTTAGAAATCAGTCTTATACGTTTGTTGGTAACTGAATAAGTAGTTCTTCTGAAGAGGGTCTGCCCTTATATTATTACATGTAGGCGCTTCGACTGTGTTGTGCGAGGTGTGAGGGATCTTATCGAAGTTTGGGCTCTATATGTTACCATTTGCTAGTGTAATCATAATACCTCTTCTAATACTCTCTTTCCAAGCAAGTGCTGTAAAGTGCAAGTGTATGCAACTGTGTCCCTCCCTATAGGTCCAATCAAAAAAATATGTATAGAAGAGTTGGGCATAGGTACATTAAATTATATTCGGAAAATTAATTTAATTAATAGCTTGCCTAAAATAATTTTTTTTCCAATTACAGCAACTGAAATTGCCGCTGCTGGAGGTCACTGCTACCGAGCTTATTGCCGGCATATCTGGCGAATCTGAGGAACGTATACGCGATGTTTTTGATCAGGCTATCGATAACTCGCCTTGTGTACTTTTTATCGATGAAATCGATGCTGTTGGCGGTAACCGACAATGGGCCTCTAAGGATATGGAACGCCGCATTGTCTCACAGTTAATAAGCAGCCTGGATAATCTAAAAGCTACCGAATTTGGTCAATCGGTGCTGGTTATTGGCGCTACAACGCGACCTGATACATTGGATCCGGGACTGCGTCGCGTCGGACGCTTTGATCATGAGATTGCCATACATATACCATCACGCAAGGAACGTAGAGAGATATTGCGTTTGCAATGCGAAGGCTTGTCTATTGATCCAAAATTAAACTATGACAAGATCGCTGAGCTGACGCCCGGCTATGTGGGCGCCGACATTTTGGCATTGGTATCCCGTGCGGCTGCTATAGCTGTTAAACGTCGCTCAATGAAAAAGTTTCGCGAGCTACACGCTGCAAACGAGCTAAATATGACAACTGTTACACTTGACGATGATGAGACCGAGAATACAAGCGTCAAAGAGCCAGCTGAGAATGTCAACACTGTTGAAACGGCAAAGGATAAGGCTGAAACCGCAATGGATGTCGAGCCGGATAAAGTTAGCGCAGAAGCAGAGACAGAAGCTTCAAATGGTAAACCGACAGTTGCTGAAAAGGCTGATACATCAACAATTGCGGATCCAGATGAAGACGCAGTCATGCAACGCCCTGAATCGGCTGCATCTGCTCAAAGTGAAGCTAGTTTAACTGACAATGATTATTATGAACCGACGCTAGGCGAATTAACCAATTTTCTGGACAATCCGCCAGAGGAGTTTGCTGATCCAAATTTTTGTTTGACGCTGGATGATTTTCTGGCTGCCATTAAGGTTTTGCAGCCATCGGCCAAGCGTGAGGGCTTTATTACCGTTCCGGACACTACCTGGGATGATATTGGCGCATTGCAGGACATACGTGAAGAGCTTAAGCTAGCTGTGCTAGCTCCAGTTAAATATCCAGAAAAATTAGATCGTTTGGGCTTAAATGCACCATCAGGCGTGCTTCTGTGTGGTCCACCTGGCTGTGGCAAGACTTTGCTGGCCAAGGCCATTGCCAATGAGGCGGGCATCAACTTTATATCGGTCAAGGGCCCTGAACTGATGAACATGGTAGAATATACACAAAAGTTTTTATATAATTTGATTTAAACATATTTTTCACTTTTAGTACGTTGGCGAGAGCGAACGTGCCGTGCGCGCCTGCTTTCAGCGTGCTCGTAATTCAGCTCCATGCGTCATATTCTTTGACGAATTCGATTCGTTGTGTCCCAAGCGTTCGGATGGCGGCGATAACAACAATTCCGGCACACGTATTGTCAATCAGCTGCTGACCGAAATGGATGGCATAGAGGAGCGCAAGGGAGTCTACATACTGGCCGCCACGAATCGTCCTGATATTATTGATCCAGCCATATTGCGTCCAGGTCGTCTGGATACCATTTTGTATGTGGGATTGCCGGAGGAGCAGGAACGTGCTGAGATTCTTAAGGCATCGACCAAGGTGAGTTGTAACAGTCTATAAAATTAATATTGTTTGCGCTGGCCGACCATATAGATAAAAACCGACTTGAGCTAAATACTTTTTTATTTTACAGAATGGCACTCGCCCAGTGCTTGCGGACGATGTGGATCTCTTAAAAGTGGCTGCTCAAACCGACGGCTATACTGGTGCCGACTTGGCGGGCTTGGTTAAGCAGGCCTCCATGTTTGCACTGCGTCAGTCCATAAACGATGCTGAGTTAAAGTTGGAAGAGTTGTGTGTACGCCAGCAGCATTTCAATGATGCCCTCAAGCAGTTGCGTCCCTCGGTCAGCGAGCAGGTAAGCTGAATAATTTTAAAACTGGAATGTGTAATACAATATGTTTTTTTTTTTTGCAGGATCGCAAGGTTTACGAAAAATTGCGTCAAAAATACGCAGCACCACGCGTGCCTTCCTTTGAGGCTAGGTAAAGCTCTTGTACAACTCTCACATGAAATATACTTAAGTTGTTAAAATAAATTGTATACTACTACATATTGTAGAGGAGATAGGAAAACGAACCATGAAACATTATACACCGTACAAAATTTAATTACACCATAGTATTATACTTGACACAAACCAGATTTGCAATTTTGAAGTACACTTTAATTTAGAGAAAAGCTTTCAAAGGTAAATCGCACATCATTGATGGTGGAATATAGGGCGTGGTCTTGGGCCTTGGACGCATCGGAGCATAGGCACGAGAGCGATTTTCTCCAGCGCATTTTGCACTCTTTTGCTTTGTCTGCGTACCTGTGCTGATGGGTTTCGGCAACTCACTGACAAGCTTTGGCTGTGCACCAGTGCTAATCGGATGCGTATTGGCACGCTTCTGGAGCTCCAAAATGGATGCATGCGTAAAGTGTTTGTTGCGCTTCTTGCACTTTTTTAGCTTGGTCTTCTTGACTGAAGTTTCGTTTGATACAGTGCCCAAGTTGGTTTCTGGCTTATTTGTGTCTTTGACCTGCACATCGTTGGACACTATTTTTCCGCCCTCGAGTCGTTCACGTGTTGAAGGTGCTATTAGTGGAGGTGTAGGCATGTGTGGCTCAGTCTTGCGATCGATGTGCGCCCTTAGATCATAGGCACGCTTGCACATCTCACGTATGCCGTACCAGCTTTCGTGTCCAATTTGGCTGACGTTCTCTACGGGCGGTTGAAAGCCCAATTCACGCGAGGGTAGCTCCATGACCAGTGCCAATGGTGTTTTTAAAACGCCATAGACATAATCAACAACAGAGCCGTTTATAGTGTGCTTTTGCAATCCTGAGATGCTACCAGTACGATATTCACGACCGTTGTACGATTTTATAGCTGTGCGACCAGAGTTAGCTAGTGTTTGTAGTTCGCTCACATAATGCGCGGGTTCTCTGTAATGGATATGTATGTATTTATGATAAAAAAGTTCTAGTGAAATATTGATTAGTTAAGCGTACTTGCTGTAACCCCAGGGATACATTATGCACTGGCCATAGGAGTGCAACGATAGAAAGAATAATAAGTTTGGTTGCAAACGATCTAATATGTTGCGCATGGCGCGAGTTTCTGGTTCCGAAAATGGTTTCTCACCCTTATATGTGTTCTTGGCTACTTTATTAGTGCCGGATTCCCAGAATATATCATAATTTCGATTGCAGTCGGTGCCCACAAACTTGCCGTGCTTGTGGGGTCGACGATTCTTACGCCAGTTTCGATTCTGCAGTGATAACAATCATTTAGAATGCAATGTTTGCTAAACAAAAAATAACAAACCTTTTTGCGCGAATATTCATATCCATCGGGATTGACAAGCGGCACAATGACAAAACGTAGATGACGCAGAATCTCAATATTACGCATATTGCGCTCCACCAGCTGATAGATGCAGTTCAGCGCTGTCGAGATAGTTATCCATTCCCTTGCATGCGCTCCGGCTTCAATAAAAACAATATTTCTTGCATGCTCGCCTTTCACAACGGCGGGACCCTTATAAGTTGTATTAATAGGTTCCGCGGGTGGTGGGCTTTCCTGCAACAGTCTAGCACGCACCTGTTGTGGCAGCTCTGTATTGTTTGCATTCATCCAATTGATCTCAATGGCACGCAACTCACGCTTCTCAAAGGAACGTCCCAGCGTGAAGACCTTGACAAAGTGACTATAACGACTTTGTAGATAATCCAAGTAATGATTGATCTGCATGTAATCCAAATAACAATGCAGCACATCCGGACGCGTAATTACACGTTTGACAACTGCAGCTGTTTGTGGCTGTTGTTTGTTGGACTTTAAATCGCGTTTTGTGGTTTTCATGATTTGGAGTGGGAAAAAATAATACAAAAAATTTGAATTAAATAAAAAATTAAGGAACTACAACCAATATGAAAAAAACTTAAGCTCGAATGAATTTTAATTTTGACATATACAAACATGTATGTATATATGTTTGTATATCCAAAAGCACGCTTTGCTTACCCGAAATTGGATTTGCAGCAGCTGATCTACGACTACTAGACCAAGCTGGAGCCGCACAGTTGTGCGCTGCTTGGGCTTGGCTTCCATATTGCGAGCAAATGGCACTCGCAACTAGAGTTTTTATCAACAATAAGCTGCCAGTTACCAGCCAGCCAAAAGGAAACAACGACAACCGGAACTCAAATTATGAAAAGAGCCAGGCGGCGTGCGCCGTGCATAAAAAGTGGAACAACATGGCGGGCGCGTGGGCGTGTGTGCCTTGCTGCTGGGAAAAAGAGTTCTCGCATTCGATAAATGGGACAGCCAAAACGACAATGTTTAATAAGTTGGGCCGGGTATAGCATGTAATGCGGAATTGGATTTGGAATTCGGGCGACTGCCACAAAACGCAAATATGCTAAACGTCAGACAAGTTGGACGTCCCGCTGTCTGCAGGGCAGAAGCAGCACCAAAGCGCAAGCACGTACAATCCAAATATATAGAAACAAGCAACCGCGACCAGCCGAGACAAAGTCTCTAGGATTGGCGTGCGAAACTCCACAGCAGCGAAACGATCCTTTAAAAAGAGTTTATATGCAATTTTTGATGTTTGCCACGCTTCAACGCCCCCTGCCACGCCTTCTCTCGTATATGTCATGTCAACGCAGAAGTCAAAAGTGGGTGACTCTTTGCTACACTCACACATCCTTGCACACATTTGTTTAAGCACTGAGAAAAATTTGTGTGCGATTAGAGAAGAAGCTTTAGTGTTAAAGTAAGTATTGGTGGACTTCATCAATGAGCTAAAGTCCACATTTGAGGCATTACGGAATTATTTCTGTGCACTCTCTAAAAAAAACATCATTGTACCTTTGCATCTGTCCTTGGAGCACTGAGTGCCCCAGATTAATTTCAAACTTAGTTATTTTTTCATACGAAATACAACGGCGGGTAAGATGAAGGACAGGTCTAGGGTTAAATGACTAAATACCGAGGCATCTCGTAAAAATGGGTTTTAGGTGCTTACCTATAATCAAAATATTTATATCCTGTTGATCTCTGAGATGGTAAGAGCTAGAGCAACCAAACTTTTTGATTAGTTTCCTTACTGTGACACGGGTAACAAGGGGTGTTTCAGAGGAACTCGAAAAAAACAAAAAGTTTTTGATGGAGCGTTTGCTTATGAAGATATTGTAACCAAATTTGGAAGTTGGATGTGTTTTTTCCGAATTTTTTTTAGAATCATCACAACATCTGGGAATATATTTGCATGGTATGTAATAGCTGGTAATTTTTTTCAGTGCATCTGCGAGTAGTTACAAATGTGTTCATACTAGTTGCCAGCAACGCAACCAGTTGATTTATCCCTGCTAAGCGGGGGAGTACGTTCGTGTTGATTTTCATTTAACGGTCTTTTAGTCAACTTCCTGACACAGTGACTGCCATATATTTTCGTCTGGATACGTCTACATAATACATTTACGGGTTTTATTATATATTTTACCGTCTCTGTTCGTGTTGCATAGCTCAGGCACGCAAAGTTAGCATTGCCGAGTCCCAGTCCTGAGTCCCTGTCCTTAATCCCAGTCCTTTTTTGAAGTATGCACATTATGTCATTAGCATGTTGGCAAAAATAATACCAACTAAAGGGCAAAAGCTTTGTTTTGGTTTTGGTAAATTGGAGTTACAAGTTGTCTCTTTAAGTTTGTTTTACTTGCGGGTTTCTGGCAGGAACACCAAAAAGAGCTTTGGGAAGGGGGGCTTTGATGACGAAATAAAATGTAGCATGCGGGGAATTACAAATTAACAAAATTCCAACAATTATGCCAAAATAAACAAGTTAAGGAAATGCATGTGAACCTACCTCAACAAAGGACAAGACTTTAATAAAGCAATTAAAGTTTGTTAGAGAAATATGACATACTATCGTTCGAGTTTACGTAGCCATTGGCTTGCTATGTTGTAACCATGGAGTTGAACTACTAGGAAGTAGTAGTATTTTGAATGTTTTTTTTTGCCTTTACATTTTTTATATAGGGTGGGCCATCGGAAGATAGCCGTCTAAAGTTGATGCTCTTCGAAATATTTGAAGTTCAAAACTACTCAATTTTAGTCATGGCTCGTTTAACAACTGAAGTGCTACAGAAGTACTATGAAAATGGTCCTTCTCTGAAAAAATATAGTGGAGGCAAGTGTCGAAGAGTCGCCGGGAATATCGAAGCGATATCTTTCGCAAGAATTTCACTTTGTTAGGCCACTTTGGGTCGAATATTGCATGCGGATCCGCATTAAGACGCATACAAGATTCAAATGACGCAACAATTGAAGCACGCGGAGCATTATCAACGTAGCTTATTCGTTCCATGGATGGGATAACAGCCAGTCGAGTTTTCGTCAAAAAAAGTCATCGAAATATAGAGCCAGCCGCGGCGGCCATGTGGGCGATATTATTTTTCAAGCATAAATGAGTAGTTTCAAATTTGCATTTAGTATTTGCCCAATTTTCTTGAAAAATAAACGAATAAAATGCAATTAACAAACAAACCAACAGATGGCCCACCCAATATAATCGGCCGTGCTTCGGAAAACAAATCCGAATATTTTTTTTTTAAACCACATGTTTGGTACTCCGAATTTCACCAATACGATTCTTTTATGTTTTTAAATCCGATCTTTGCTGCAAGTGAAATCCAATCGAAATGGCAAATTAGGTTCAAAAGTTTACGTGATTTAAAATGAAATAATTTAAAACATTCTTAGATAATATTTATACCATTTTCCAATTAGACTTTCATTGAAAAATATTTTAATTAATTACACTAGCTTACAAATTTAAAAAAATTTTGATTTCCTCAACATGTTTTAGTCATTTCCGTAGTAAAATAGCACGCTAAATCCGAAAATGAAGTTCAAAATTTTTTTCATGGAACGGATTTGGAGATATTTCGAAAAAAACATTTTTCGAAATTTAAAAAAAAAAGTGTCTTTGCTTAAAAGGATATATCTCTGGTTATACCAAACCGATTTTGACAATTTTTTTACTAAACTGTAGAATATCTATCCATTAAACTTGAAAGATATTTTTGTAAATTTACGGTTTGGCTGCTATTTATGCATTCATATGCAATTTTTCGTAATTTTTAGCAAAGTTTTGAAAAAAATTCTATATCGAAGGTAAATTTAAAAAAAAAATTTCATACATTTAGGGTATTTTTTGCTTCTAATTGGCCATCACTCTATTGACTACGTCAATAAATACCTAAGTCTGCACAGGGGTTTTGACTTATCTATCCCGAGCAGGGAGGAATGGAGTCACAATCTTATCACCTCCGAGAGTTCCACTGAGATATAAACCGACGGATCCAAACTAAATGGTAGGGTCGGCAGCGGTATATTCTCGGACAAGCTCAACTGGAGGGTGTTCCTCAGACTACCAGATCACTGCAGCGTCTTTCAGGCTGAAGTCCTTGCCATCTACTATGCTGCTAGCGATTTCGCAGGAGTGTGGAAACTTTGCAACAAGCACTACTATCTTCTCGAATAGTCAAGCTGCAATCAAATCCCTCACAGGTTTCAAGTCTAAACTCGTGCGCGTTTGCCAACTCGCCCTAAACCAGTTATCCCTGCTCTCTAGGGTACACCTCGTTTGGGTACCCGCACATAGGGACATACCGGGAAACTGTGTGGCGGATGAACTGGCCAAACAAGGCACCTCTCTGCCCGTCGTCTATAACTGCATAGACATCGGCACACCCCTCGCCACAGTCAAACTGGCCATCAAACAGAAATTTTTGGCAAGTGCCCGAACTGCTTGGTCCAATGAGGACTCCTGCCGCACCTCAAGACTTACATGGCCAAACATGGACAGCAACAAAACCTGTAAGTTGCTCACATTAAGTCGCAACTAGCTATCGACCACTGTGTCCATTCTAACAGGACACTGCCTTATGGGCAGGCATGCCGAAAGAATGCGCGCCCCTTTCAACGACTTCTGCCGCGGCTGCGGATCCGAAGAGGAGGAGGAAACCGTTCTACACTTTATGTGTCAGTGCCCCTCCCTATCAAGAAGTAGATTAAGGACCCTAGGGTCCCCTTTTCTGAACAGCCTTATTGACCTCTCAAATCTCTGTCCCAGAGATATTGCCAGGTTCATTGAATTTTCAGGCTGGTTCAGCAATAATATGGTTGAATAGTCGTGCCTGTTCTTCTTCAGAGCTGACCGGGTGCTGACCATGAATGCCTGTATACGCAGTTATAAAGACATCGCTGGTCAGCTCTCGAACAGCGTTACAAAGGGCCTCATTGTGCCTATGTGCGTCTGGGCTATAACCTAACCTAACCTATTGGCCATCAACGATATTGCCTATGCGTTCATTTCTCCACTTTAAGTTATATATAAGTTATATAGAACGATTATTCAATTTTAAGGTAGCTACATTTTCAAAATCCAAATAAGATATATCCTTGAGATTCCAAAAATTTTGTAAATTTGTCCTAAGCCTGAAGGTCATACAAATGACTTTCCTTTTTTGTCAAATTCTATAGTAAGAAGGTTGAGATTCTTAGCAGCAGTAGCTACTGTTTAAAACTGATTATAAAAAATTTGAGGTCACTTGAAACATTATTATAGAGATTTTCTTATGCTAATTACTAAAGTCAGAAAAATATCTTAATGAAGATTAAGTCAGTATCGAATGTCTACACATAATAAAGTTACGCATTGAACCATAGAACCAAGTAGCTACAAAATGCTTAATTATGTAAGCTTATATTATTATTATTATTGATTTTAAATTTTGTATAAATTTTTGAGCTTTTTATAAATACCGCAGCAGGCAAAAGTTGAATGCCCCGTTGGCTAGTTCCGAGACCAGTTTTAGCTCATTAGATTGATTTAGAACTTAGTAGAAGTCTAGTGTTAGTAGTATGCCCATTAAAGTTTATGCAAATTTACAAATTGTACAAGTATCTTATGCAAATATTGATTAAAAACATAAGATGTTTCGGGCACCGGAAATATAGCCATGGTTTAGGTCATGAGTGGTTCAACTCAATTTTGTTACTCTAACATTTCGATTGAAGCTGGAAGCTACTGAAAAGTATTTGAGATCTTTTATTGATGTATCTTGATTGCCAGATAACAACGCCGCTGTTCAGCCGGAAGTGCCCAGAGCTACTGCGTCTTTTTGTCTCTCGCATGGCAGACACATAAACAAAGTGTCATAATTACACACACACACACACACACACGCACACACAAAAAAACCTTAAATAACATATCATCATCAAGTGACTCAAGTTGATAAATGATGATTACAATTTTGAATGGTTTCTGTTACTTGAGCTCGGCTTACAAATAAGTATCAAAAAATAAAATCAAATCTTTGACCACTAAAAGTTTTAATGAACTCAATGGCTACAGCAGCTCAATGGTATATTGTTTAGCATGTTGAATGGGCCAGGCCAAAATCTTTTTGGTCTCTCCGAGAGTTGACTCTCATGCTTTAATTTATTTATAAGCTTCAAGTGGTGGTAACTGTAACAAACAGACATCAAGTGCTTTTTAAGTTTGAGTGGGTTAAAGCCCAAAAAGTATTTGGCGTACTTCCGCCTCGAGTCTTGGAATCTCTAGTCGCTGGGCTTAGTATTTATTGCCTGAAGATGTTGTCAAGGCCTTGAATGCTGACAAAATCGAAAGTTTTCTGCTCATCTAGAACCACACGCAACTCTTAATAGCCTATTAATTATAAACACTCGAATTGGTTTCGCAGAACGCAACATTTTTGTGCGGGCTTAACCCATTTTATGTTGGATTTTTTTTTTTTAAGTCTATAATTTCCTATACATTGTGAAAATATGTTTCTGTAGTATATCCAAAAAAATAAAAAACTGGATTTATAATTCTAAATTATTACGCAGGCTCACAAAAAGAAGTTTCCGTCCGATTTCCAAAAAACCCCAGCTCGTCAGGGCTCTGACACAGTCTGTAAATTTAAATAGCACCGGACTCGAAGTCCTTCGGCTGATTAAAAGTTTCATTTCAGACTACTTCAAGACAGCCCAAAATATAAGTAATATTGGAAAAATCGAAAATTTTCAAATTCTCCTTGTTGAACCAAAATGATAGCTGTGAAAAATTTTTGAAGTTACTAAGTAATTAAATTTAAGCCACCTATCACTTTTTATGAAAGATTTAAGAACAAACAACTAAACTGACCAGCGTCATTTGGAAAAACATAAAAAAAAAAGACTTGGGAACCCCAACAGCAGATCTTTACAGTTCTAAAAGATCACAGACCTATCAAGATTGCTTCAATTATCTTCGTATTTGCCTAAAACGCTCTGGTAACAAAAAAGTGCCAAATTATCGGACTAGTAGGATAAAGTCGGTCTACAATAGTGCTGGAGAAAAATCGATGTTATATCGATGCATCGATGTATCGAAGTTCAAAATATCTATAAATCGATGTTGGACAACAGAGATATTTCTCCAGCACTTCTGCACTCATCCAATAGGTGTTTAGTAGTGCTGGAGAAACATATCTGTTGGCCAACATCGATATATAGATATTTTAAACTTCGATAAATCGATGCATCGATATAACATTGAGTTTTCTCCAGCACTAGTGTACAACATTATCTTCTAAAATTGACCCTTTACGAGATGTAGCATTAAGAGCGCAACGCCAAAGGACTCATTTCTATGGCGTTTCCTCTTTAAGTAGTGACCACTCTCCGCGCTATATCTTAGGAACGTATTTGTTTTTAAATTTAACAGCGATCTTGTAGAAAATTAAAAAAAAATTTTTTTAAAACATTTTAAATTTTGTAAATTTAATTTAAGTTTTTTAATTTTGCTTGCAAAAAATCCAACTTAGCCATCGAATATCTTGAGGCTCGGTCAGGTTATTTTTGATACTTTGAAAATTTGTCATAAAATGTCAAAACCCAGCAAGTTGGAAGCTAATATTTTTCCCTTCCGAGAATTTTTGCCAATATAACAAGGCTATGTGTATTATGGCTACAATTGGAGATGTCATCTCTAAAATAAAAAAATTTAATTTTAACAAATTTGTTTAATTTGCCATAATAACATATGTACTTATAATTATTTTGCTTCAATATGGCAAAGTGACAAGTGAGTTAAAACAAAAAAAAATTAATAAAAATTAAAAAAAAATAAAAAAAGAATAGCCATTTTGTTTTGTTCAAAATTTTTAAAATTTAATTTTAATAATTTGTTTTATTTGCCATAATAACATACATAAAATTATATTGCTTCAATATGGCAAAGTGACAAGCACGTCTGAGTTGAAAAAAAAAAATGGTAAAAATTTAAAAAAAATGTTTAATTTTTTAATAAAAATTTTTTAAATTTAATTTTAATAATTTGCTTTATTTGCCATAATAATATACAAATCATTATTTTACTTAAATTTGGCAAAGTAGCAAACACTTCTGAGTTGAAACATAAAAATTTTGTAAAAATTAAAAAAATTACCATTTTGTTTTGTTCAATATTTTTAAAATTTAATTTTAATTATTTGTTTTATTTGCTATAATAACATACATATTTTTATTTGGCTTCAATATGGCCGAGTGGCAAGCACTTCGGAGTTAAAACAAAAAAAATTGTTAAAAAATTAAAAAAATAAAATAAAAGAAAATTCACCACTTTTTCAATTCGGATTTTTTAAATTAAATTTTTATAATTTGCTTTATTTGCCATAATACATAGATGCATGTAATTATAATATTTTGCTTAAAAATAGCCACAAGAATTTATAGTAATTTTTTTTTCTAAGCTGATATAATTCACCTTTTTGTTTTTTTTAAATTCAAAATGTTATTTTACATTTTTCAATGTTTCAATTGTTCGAAAATCTTTATTTGCTTACCAGATATGGCTTGTCAAAGAAAAAATTGTAGGTCCTAAATATTTGGATATCGATAAATCGATAAGTAATCGTAATTTTCAAAAATAATTGACGGTATTAATATTGAGTCGAAGAGATCGTCTTAAAAAAGTCTGCCGCTTTACCTATTTTCACCAAATATACATTCCTTTAAAATCTATTTGAATTTTTAGGATTCCCAATAGTTTTTGTTAGCTAAGTTCATAGCTCGTAAAAACTTTAGTGATACAAATCATTAAACATTTAAAGAAGTCGTAGTTCCTTCCGATAAATGGGTTGACTTACTTACTAAGCTTACTGCTCTCTAAAGGTTATTCCAATATATTTTGGGGTGGATTACAAAAAAATTTTAATTTCGTTTGTTAGGTGGAAGTTTAATTTTTTTTAAACCAAGAATCTTCTTCTCCCAAACGCTTGTTTACCTCTTTTCGGACTCGCTTATGCTGCTCCTGCGGTGTGGGTATGCGATCTCAGCATTCGTTTACAGGCATTCCGATCCTGGATCATGTCATCGCTGAGACCCATTCGTTGCTGATGTTTTTGCCTTTGAAAAAGGTTAGCTTTTTGACATTTGTGTATGGATATTCGTTAGTTATGGACTTTCCTTTTACACCGATGGTTGTCTCCAGACCCGGTAACCAATCGCATACACTGATCTTTGGAAGATCTTTAAGATGTTAAAAATGTGCCTCAGGCTCAATGTGATGGTAAGTATGCCTGCATCTGACTAGTTCTCTTTTAAGCCAAGAATACTTACTTTAATATTCAATGCTTTTTTGGATTTCGATTCCGGCTTGCCAAAATGACTGCAATGTTCGGAAGACTAGATTGCAAAAAAAATTTACTTACCAGATTCAACTTTATTCGGAACTTTCAAGAATGTACAATACATATTCTGTATACCTCTACCCATAGATCATAATTATTAGTGTACAAAAATTTGAACAGTAGCCAAAAATGGGTTAAAAAACGTTGCTCGCTGGTCACCAACCGAAAACCAGTGGGTTGCGCTCCATAATAGCAGTTAGGAAAGAAACCAAGTTATGTCAAGTTCTTGATATAAAAACCAGTCAGTAAAATAACTCTCGAGAACACACGGATGCAAACGCACGAAAACTGTTGGATTGTTGGAGGTGGTGTGGGTTATTATGGGTATGGGTATGGGTTTGTCTCTCCACAATTGAGACGAATTGTATATATTTAACGGAGTGATCGAATAAAAGCCAAACTTGTTTTCGTTTAGACCAAGAAATAGCTATAAAATACATTTGAAAAGCTTATCAAATCATTCACAGTTTTTGCATACTAGTGTGGTCCAGAACAAGAAACACGTGTAGTGGAACGCACAGTTCTAACACATTAAGTGTCTAGAATTAAACAAAATTAATAAACCATACGCACGAAAAAAAAACAAAAAAACAAAAACAACAGACGCGTGCCGCGTACAGAAAAAAAGAAGCAGCTCACTCTTGAAACGCTTTAAGCCAAATCATCATCATCATAGAGAGCCGCGGCCAGCGACCGATCAGGCCGAAACTAGTCGCTTTGGCTTTTGGCTGACCTTGACACTCACTTTTCTAAACAAAAAGCTGTCCGAAACGGTTTTCGGTTTCTTTTTTTTTTGGTAACGTCTTCTTTCTAAGCGCTGTGTTCAGCTGCTTGACAGTCTTGGAACGACGCGAAAGCATGCAACACGGAGATGTATCTTACGGATACAATTTATTTAATAACTAACTAAAGATATTTGTGTGTGTTTGTTTATTGCATAACTGGGCACAAGTGCAGTGTGTGTGTGCACAGCCTCTAGACCCCCCGCCGCCCTGTTAATAGCATAAATACCAGTGAAGTTTTTTAACAACAATCTGTGCATGTTCAACAGCTGTGCTGCATATTTTAATACATAATTGGCTTAAACAATAATCAAATATACATATAATAATATATTGTAATAATTAATAGACAAATACGAAAGTTATAGCCGGAAAATCTCTGTGCAAGATGATGAGCAATCGAATCGTGTGTAGTTTCTGGTTGTGCGCCTTTGGCTTGACGTGTCTGAGTGCGGCCAACAATCTGGCGGGCTATGAAGGGTAATAAAAATGTGTTTATTAATTAGAAAAAAATTAATTATTGTTAGCAATTAACTAAATGGAGCTGGGCTGTATGGAACGAGTTTGA
Organism: Chymomyza costata; assembly: GCA_018150985.1. Classification (NCBI taxonomy): domain Eukaryota; kingdom Metazoa; phylum Arthropoda; class Insecta; order Diptera; family Drosophilidae; genus Chymomyza; species Chymomyza costata. Next base: position 20,771,127 of record JAECWU010000001.1, read on the forward strand.
CTTATTTATGGCTAGAAAAAAGACCATAAATCCGCCTCAAGTTGCCGAAATTTCTTGTTGGGCGGACTTTCGAGCAAAGCTTGTGGTTCGTTGACCGGTTGAATTTTGAGATACACGAAGCTTGTGAACACAAAAGTAATAGCCAATTTGTAATCTCGATTTTTGCATTTATTCGATTCGTGTGACAGTGTTGGTAAACGTCGTTACGTCACGCTCTAATCTAGTCAGTTGTTAGCTGTCATCAAGCCCACATGTGCTTTAATGCGAAGAGCGGTCGGCTTACGACTTAAAATTTATAAGACTTAAGAGTTTATACAACTCTTTTGGGTTTTTGCTTAAGTTTAAAATCCAGCAATTTTTAACAAACTTTGCGGATAGATCCAAAATATGAATTTTATATACACCCAATTCTGTTTCGACACGGTTTTGAAACAGCACGGTCTAGAAAACAAATTTTTTTTAACTCAATTTTATTTGATTTAGCAGGTTAAAAAAAAGCTATTTGATTCTAATTTTAAAGACAAATATTTTTATTCAACCTCAACTTTTAGAAATTTTGTTAGGGCATTTCGCTTTTTTTTGCATAGCAGCTTAAGGATTTACTTCACGCATTTTTATCCACGGTTTTATTTTATGCGTATCTAACGTATAAAAACAGCATAAGGTGTAACATTAACCGCCGAATCCGATCAAAAAACTCCGGAACGGAACGGTTCTGAACTAACCTCATTAAACGAGGTATTTTGGAGTTTATCTAAGAACCCTGACGCTCCTGGACTTTTTGGAACTCGCATTCGGATTCAGCGGCTCAACATCCGTAACGTTCATACCACTTTTTTTTTTTAAATTTAATTATAAGTGTATAACTCTTCGTTTTTTTGCAATTTATTGCTGTTTTTTGTAGAGTATCAAAATTTTGGATATCACGTCAAATATGCTAGCGATATATGAAAGATTGGTAAATATATAGGGTGGGCCATCTGTTGGTTTGTTTCCTAATTGCATTTTATTCGTTTATTTTGCAGCAAAATTGGGCGAATGTTTATACGAAATGCAAGTTTGAAACTACTCATTTATGTTTGAAAAATAATATCGTTCAAATGGCCGATGACCTTTTTTAACGAAAGCTCTTACATCCATTGAACGAATAAGCGATGCTGATAATGGTACATGTGTCTCAGTTCTTGCGTCATTTGAGTCTTGTAAAATACGACGCAAAGTGGTCCTAGGAAGGTTTTAGTTCTTGCGAACAATGGCGTGTCGATGTTGCCGCGACTCGTCGAAACTGGCCTCAAATATGTTTGTTTTTCCATTGAACGACCATTTTTAAAGTACTCCTGTACCACCTCTTTTACTCGTGGAGCTCTGGGCCTGAGCAGTTTTGAACTTGACATATGTCAAAGACCATACACTTTGGACAGGTATGTTCCGAATTATGAGTGTTTAACAACCAAACCAACAGATGACCCACCTTATATACTATATAACACTTAAAGAAAAGAAGCTACAAACACTTTTTAATAGCTGATTCTTGTTGTTCAGATTGCTACTCTGGCACTTTTGCTATGCTGCATTTTTGTTAAAGCGTAAGTCGAGCACTTTTGCTTTTCTGCCTGACAAAGTGAACGAGCAAATTTATGTGGCAAGCACTATATGCATAGATTTCTTAAATGTTTATCAACACTGTAACGCACGAATCGGGCTAAACTACAAAATTTCGATTATTTTTAGATTCATGTATAACAGCAACTTACCACATTTCCTTATTGTATTTAACGATTACGCCTGCGTCGATCTTTGTCCAAACAGCTGCAGATACCAATTGCAATAGTAGCATACATTAGAATTGCATCGAAAGTGTTGAAATTGTCGCTTTTAGACTTGTATGCTAAATAGGGTATAGCCGAGATGGCCAGGACAGCCAGATAGCGATACCAACGATAGCAGTTAGCCAGTATATCACATAACACAGGCATGCTGTAAACAATTTTTGTTACTACAAGTAATAGTATGAATATTTCAAACTTTTCTAAAAGTATCTTAAAGTACTAAGCATAGCTTGCTTAGATTATTGTTTGAAAATCTTTTCAATGCCAATTGTTAGCTTTGACTGCAGCTAATTTGATGACAGGCAAATTTAATTGAAGCCAGCTGACAGACAGCCAACAAGGCACAAGGTAACTTGGGCGCATGCGGCGTATGAGTGATGAATGACTGAGCTGCAATCATCAACGCGCGGGTTAACCTTAGCAATTAAATAAAGTTTAACATATCTTCGGGTATTCATTATTTTTTATTGTTTTTCAATCAAAGCTAGAACAGAAAAACAAAAACAAAAAAAAAAAAACAAACCAAAGGTCGTGCATTTTAATTGTGGCTTCCTTCCGCCTTATACCTATATAGGTGATTTTATGAGATATCTTTACGATGACAGAAATGTTGAAAGCGATAATCAAATGTGCTGCGATTTTTAAAATAAAGTTATATACTATATATATATACTCAGTTGTATGCATATTTGTGCGGCTCTGTCTACAAGGCCGGTGCAAAAGGCAGAGCAACAATGGAGCATCATTTGGCTTAAAACATATGGTATATATATATATGTACCTAAATATTTTTTTATATTTATAATATGTTTGTGAAAAAAAAACCCTAATCGTATGTAAACAGTTTGTTTATGTAAAAATGAAAAATGAGCAATATAATGTGCCGTCATGATGCAGTTGGTCTTATACTCTTTTCATAGGGAATATGAGCATTGTCAGCTTATTAAGATGTTTGTAACCAGGGCTGCAGAAATAAGCAGCTCTCGCTGTGCTTGGGCTCATGGGTTGTGTGTTTGTTCAGGTTACTAAACCGCACGCTTTATAGCTCTAAGTTTTCTAAATAGAGGGTAAGCTTTTTAAAATTACTGTTGGTTTAAATTTATTCGCAACAGCTGTTTGACTGTGAAACAGCTGACTTGGGCGCGCATGTTATTGACTAGAAACTCGTTTTGATTTCATTCAAATGATATTTATTTTTATATATTATTATTAATCAATTATTACTTTGAAAACCTACCTACCTAATATTTGCCAAATCTTGTCTTTATTCTTTGTCGTAATTTTCGTGATCAACGCCAGCATTTATTTTTCTGTGTCGTATATATATATATATATATGATTTCCTTTATCTCCTATTGGAGCATAGGGCGTCTTCAATTGCCAACTTCCACCGAATTCGATTTTGGGCTACCATTCTTAGTTCATTCCAGCTTAACCCCAGAGATTTCATTTCAGCTTCCGTAGATCTTCTTCAGGTGGTACGTGGTCTTCCAACACTGCGACCTACTTGCAGGAAGCGATTCCAGCGCATTGCTTGCTTCGCTATGTTGCTGTCGTTTTTGCGGAGCGTATGCCCGATCCACTTCCACTTTCTTCTTCTTATTTCGGACAAGTGTCGTATGGCCAGAAATAAATTATTAATTTTTGCCGCTAGGGGGAACATCGCATCAGCTGACAGAATTAGTGTGACCGTTTATTAATACAAAGTGATAATATTGCGTTTGCAAATCTTTGCCGCTAGATGACGCAAGCAATTTGTTTCATAATTAAATTTAAGATTTTATTTTATTTTTCCAAGAAATATTCCTGCCTGTTATATTATACTTACTTTGTCTAGGCTCTTCTGGCTGTATAAACCAATTTTAACTTTTTGATCAAAAAATTCAGTTTATCTTTATAGTTTTTTTTCTCCGAAAACCTGCTGTAAATATTTTGCAATAAATATAACTATAAAGTTGTATTGCATTGTTAAACTACTAAGTCGGAATGGGAATCGAAATCCACAAAAGGCTTGACTTTATTAGAAGGTTTGTGTCAGTAGCGCCCGCAAAGGAACTGAGCAGGGCGGAGGCCTCCTAGTTTATTAAAATAGAGAGTTACATCAGAAATCGCGTCTTACGTAAAAAGCTGTAGAAAATTTGACGAAATTTTGTTTGAGTAAAATGCAACTGTTTTTCGATAACGAAATAGCAAACAATTAATCGAAAAAGTGTGATGGTATTTTTTAAGGTTATGTCAGGACACTCTGGTCCTGGGGTTGTGTTTACCTCGAATTACAATTAAGCGGCTAGCCCTGTCACATGTAAAGTTCACAAAATTTTTTTAATGGCGCTTCGATATTGTTCATGTGTGTTTTTGCTTACGGCCTATACGCAGTTCGAAAAATTTCGCGCGGAATGACAAAACTTCATATAACAAAAAAAAATATCCCATTTGGGATATCCCTTTTGGGATTTTTTTTTTCGCGCGGAAAGACAAAATAACCAATATGCAGAAAAATATTTTATAACACTGCGATGATTAGGGTATTCACGGAAAAGGAAAAGAAGAAGCGCAAGCTCAAAAGCTCAACTTATAAACTAACCAAAAGGGATATTTTTTTTTATATGAAGTTTTGTCATTCCGCGCGAAATTCTTCGAACTGCGTAGACCCCTTTAAACGCAGACCAAACCTATTTGGGCCAAAACAAAAATCTCAAATTGGTAAATTTTTTGTAAACTTTTTGAAAAACATTTTTTTAAGGAAATTAAAATTGGAAAGAGAACAAGTGATTTTATTTTTATTTATTTATTTATTTACAATGACAATTAAAGTTACAAACTAAAGGCGTATACGCAGAATGAAAAATTTCGCACGGAATGACAAAATTCATATAAAAGAAAATGCCAAATGGGATGCGTATAGGCCTTAATAATTAATATAAAAGATAGATGGCACTGGCTCCTCAACAAGAAATTTTATAATTTTTCGGTAGCCAAAAAAAAAAAAATGGTCTCCTACATCCTAATTTAATCGGGTATTTGATTCGAAAAATGATATTGAATAATTATACAAACACAATGAGAGCAGGATCCTATATAATTTATATCGTAACCAATATGCAGAAAAATATTTTATAACAATGCGATGATTAGGGTATTCGCGGGAAAAGAAAAGAAAAAGCGCTAGCTCAAAAGCTCAACTTATAAACTAACCAAAAGGGATTCACGATTTAGACTGTTGAGTTTTTGCACAACTTTTTACCTTCTCAACTCAACAGCAAGTTTGAATACCCTTAATATTTTGAGGAACATGAAGCACCTAGTATTCCAAGGTCAGTACTATGAGGACACATGAAAAAAGTTTAGCCAGTGGGACATGTGGGTACATGATGGAATTTTGATACACCCATCTATTTATCTGATTCAGATATATTTTAATTTATTAAAGTTATTAGATAACTTTGTGAGAGAGAGTGAGAGTATTTAAGCTTCGTCACGTGAAGCCTTTTGTTTAAGTATCTCTTGTTTTTTTGTCTGTTACATATTAGCTTAGATGACGGGGGGGCTAATTAAATTATTATTGTATGTGGCACGTGATTAGTTTTATATCTTTGGATTTCTGTTTTGCTAACAACTTCGTAGACTACGCCTTCAACTGGCCAACGGCGCCAATGATAAATATGCAAACATCTTCAAATATTTGTAGCCAGACCCGCCTGTTGCTTCACTCTAGTTTTGTTTTTGGTTTGGTCGTGGAATTTTACAAAATGATAAATTGCTCACAAATTCATATGAGGTGGCAGAGCGCCAAGCGTCATGGTTGGATGAGGAGGCACGTCTTTTGCATATATATATTTTTTTTTTTTAATTTTATTTCGGAGTGATATACCAATGTTTAGTGTTGGCGGCAAATCTTTAACAGATTAATTTTTAACAACCAATTAGAGTGAGATATAGTTGTCCAAATGTGTAAAAGTGTGCCTAAGCTCAAGAGGTGTGATAAAGATAATAATATTTAACACAAACCTGAGATCTAGTAGTGTGTGTGTGTGTGTGTCTTTACGAAAAAAGGTACAGAGTCGAAAATGTATGTAACACAGAGTAGGAGACTACGGAGAGCCCGAAAATCATAAGCAGGTTGTCTAGAGGAGTCCTTCAAGTCTACTAATTTAGCAAACGATTCTGATGATGTGTTTTTTTCTTATATTATGCAGCTATACCAAATATACAGTGCAACACAATAACGAGGATGCCTTCCGCTATATGGTGGATCTGCAGACAAAAGATGTGGGTCTGGACTTTTGGCTGCTCACGCGCAACGTTTCCGTGCTGACGGTGGGACCACAGGAAAGAAGTCAATTTGAGTCTAGGCTGGGCGATTTGGGCGTCAGCTATGACGTACAGCCTTTGATGGAGCTGATGGCCTCGCTAGATGGCAACAGCACACTATACGAGGATGATGAGACAGCAGAGGAATGTACTAGCGATGCTTGCGATTATGTGCGCCCACGTCGACGCACTCGAAGACAAGCTCGTGGATTCTTCTCACATTATCCGCGTTACCATGAAATACTCAATTTTATGAGTGGACTTGCAGCACGTTATCCCAACTATTGTCGCTATGAGTCCCTGGGTCGCTCCAATGAGGGTCGTCATGTGGCTGCTTTATCTATATCCCTGAATACACGCACTAGACCACGTCGTGTGGCATACATACAGGCGGCCACACATGGACGCGAGTGGATCACCACACAGACTGTGCTGTATCTGGCCTACGAGCTGCTGAGCAACTTGCGCGCTTTCCAGCGTGTTCTCAGCGATGTGGAGCTGTTTATTGTGCCGCTGGTGAATCCCGATGGCTATGAATACACGCATACAACGGTAAGCATCATTTAAACATTTTAAAGTTATTTAACGCTGACTTTGTGCCTTGTAGGATCGCTTTTGGCGCAAAAATCGTCATCGTTATGCCGGTCGTGCCTGCAGCGGTGTGGACATCAATCGCAACTTTGGCAATCACTGGAACTATCAGGGCGCCAGTCAAAATGTAAGTTGCTTTGACCTTCAACTATGCACTGGCTACTACTATTTTTTATTGCAGCTCTGCTCAGAGGTCTACTCGGGCACCTCACCCAATTCTGAGCCGGAAACATCGGCTGTAGTGCGCTATTTGGAATTCAATCGTCATCGTGTGAAACTCAGCCTGGATGTGCACTCATTCGGCAAATTCATTTTTTATCCCTACGGCTATGCGAAGTATGTATATATAGTATATCTGCATATAGTAGCTTGCAGCTAGTCTGCCAGCTCATCGGCTCATCGGGTCAACCATTGGTTCGTCAGCTGGCATTGACTGGCGTAAAGAAATTCAATTTACTTTTCAATTATTTGCTAAAAGCAATTAAAACCGAATATTTTTGTATCCGTTTAAATTCCAATTCCCATTCCAATTTTCAGAAATACTGTGCCCCCCACCGTCAACACGTTGCGCGCTGTGGCATCTCGTGCCGCCAACCAAATAGCCAAATATCGTGGCACTCGCTATACCATTGGTACCTCCGCCTCCATTCTGTACGAGGCTTCTGGCAGTCTGGATGACTTTGCTTATGGCAACCTTGGCATTCCCTTGTCCTATACGCTTGAGCTGCCCGGTGATGAGTTCCATGTGCCCTCCCACGACATCATACACGTCTGCAAGGAGACATTTGCCGGCTTTATCGAGTTCATCCGGCACGTTAGTCTGTATTAGTTAGTCCCGCTGGCGTCTTTTGTGTGTCAGCTTAAAGTACAACAATTGAATTTATTTTGTTAATTAAACTAATTAATGTCGTCGTTGTTAAGCATTAAAATTGAAAAACAGAAAATGGACTCTCTAATGGTTCACCCTAATTGGAGCAGTTTTATGGGGCATAGCTGTTGAGGTAGCTTATGGTAGCTTCATATCTAGCGGCAATTGCTCCAATTAAATGATAAACGATATTGAAGAAATTGTTTTATATTTTAAATGTTGAACTTAGCTTTCAGTAGTTTAAAAGTTCTGCAAACAAAATGAGGTGCTTTTCGTTGAGATGGACATTGCTCTTGTTACTGCAGCTTGACGCCAGCCTTGCTCGTCAGGATTATAAGAAGTAAGAGTGCCCAGCTCTTTGTTTCGATTTCAAATTAAACACATAATTTTTAATCTATATAAAGTTCGATAGTTAAACACATAGTGAATTTTTCTCTACAGTTATAAGCTCTTTGAGCTGCAACCCAGAAATGATGCACAGCAGCGCCTGCTGCTGCAACTATCCCAGCAAAGCCACATTGACTTTGTGACACTTACTCAACGCTCCAATGAAAGCATGCGCGTTGTAGTCTCTCCTAGATATACATATAAATTGATAGCTCAGCTGGAGCATCATAATATACAACACCAGTTACTAATCGATGACCTCTGGCCACTGGTCAGAGCACAACGTGTGGAAAATCTGCGCAGCAAGTCGCAACATAAACATCAATTGCCGCATATAGATGCTTTAGAAGGTTTCTATACGCACGCCGAGATCAACGCTTATCTGGACAGTCTGCCGCAGCTTTATCCACAACGTGCTTTTGTCAAGAACTTTGGACGCAGCTTTGAAAAACGCACATTAAAGCTGCTTACCATCACCAATGGCGATGGACAAACCAATAAGCCGGTGATTTTCATCGATGCGGCCATGCACGCTCGCGAATGGATTGGGCCCTCGATGGCATTGTACATAATACAACAACTGCTGGACAATAATACGGCTAATGAGGAGCTACTACGTACGCACGATTGGATCATAATGCCTGTGGTGAATGCCGATGGCTATGAGTACACCCACACAGAGGACCGTTACTGGCGCAAAACAAGACGGCCATTGGGGGCTGACTGTGTGGGCATTGATTTGAATCGCAACTTTGGGTACGAATGGGGTCATGATACGGGCTCATCGTCGGATGCCTGCGAGGAGACTTATCGTGGGGAACGCGCATTTTCCGAGCCAGAGTCGCAGGTGGTACGAGATATCTTGCTGCATTATGCTGGACGTTTAAAGTGGTATCTGTCACTGCACTCATATGGTAACTACATATTGTTACCCTGGGGCTACTCAAGGTAGGTAAATAGATTAACGCTGAGGATTGCCTCTTGCCTATAAAACCAATCAATGGTTTAATAAATGTGAGCGATGCATATACTATAATAAGCAGAAGAAGACCTAGTAAAAAACATTTCCATGCTCTTTGAAACCTGCTGAAACTTCCAGTGAAACAGTACAATTTTGATTAAACTTATTGCAGTGATTTACCAATGAACTATGAACACATGATGGAGATTGCCGAAGTGGGTGCTATGGCTATTGTGCAGGCCACTGATAGCATCTATAGTTATGGTAGCACCCATCACGTGCTATACGAGACCTCGGGCGATTCGGTAGATTATGCTATGGGTGTAGCCAACGCCACTCTAGCAATGACTTGGGAATTACCCGCTGGCGGTTTTAGCGGCTTCGATCCCTGGGTAACTCACATCGAAGGGCTCGTAACGGAGACCTGGATAGGCGTGCGTGCCATGGCCTTGGAGATGATAAGGCAAACCTAATCATATTTATAGTTAAAATTAAGTACTAATAAATTAATTGTGATTAGCTAACATTTAGTTCAGTTTTGATTAGATACTTTTATATAATCTTATCAACTGGCTATAAAAGCCGTTGTGTTATGCATCACGGCTGCTTAGTCTGCGGAAAGATGTCGCATTTGTCTCTGGTATTAGTCATTGCGTGCCTGGTCAGCTGGTCAAGCGTCGTGCTGGCCAACGATGGCTACAAGGGGTAAGTAAAAGTAAAGGAGTATACATCTTGAACAGTTCGTTGCTGACCTTATTCCCTTGAAGCTACCAAATTTATGAAGTGTTGCCTGCAAATGCTTCACAGGCGCAACTGCTGCATCAGCTTAGCAAGCAGGGTTACGACTTCTTGAGCCTAAGCAAGTTGGCGGAAAAGCCCGCACGTGTGCTGGTTAGTCCGCAACAGTTGGATCACTTTAGAGGGTTACTTAAAGCACATGGAATTGCTAAACAGCTGTTGAATGCTAACTTGGGTGAAACCATTGCTGCGGAGTTTGCTCTGCGTCAGCTGCAGCGACGTCTCTCGCCCATTGATGGCAAGGGTACCCTGAATACAGAACGTTATTACACGCACAAGGAGATCATCAACTACCTAGATGACCTGGCTTTGCGATATCCAACACGTGTATTTGTAAAAACCTGGGGCTGGTCCTATGAGAGTCGTGTGCTAAAAACCATAACTATAACCAATGGAGATCATCGCGCCAATAAAAAAGTGATCTTTGTTGATGGTGGCATGCATGCGCGCGAGTGGATCTCACCAGCTGCAGTGCTGTATATGATACATCAGCTTGTGGAGGAATACGAGTCCAATGCTGATCTTTTGCTAGACTACGATTGGGTCATAATGCCACTGATCAATGCCGATGGTTATGAACATTCACAGTCGGGCATAGTGGCGCGTATGTGGCGTAAGACGCGTCAGCCCTATAAGTATCTAGGTCGCACCTGCAATGGTGCTGATCCCAATCGTAACTTTGATTTTCATTGGAATGAAGGGGGCGCTTCCTCATTGCCCTGCAGTGATACTTACGCAGGCCCTACCGCATTTTCTGAGCCTGAGACAAGAGTGGTAAGGGATATTATGCATTCGCTTTCGGATCTTGGTATTATGTACTTGACCATACACTCCTATGGCAATTTTCTGTTGTACCCATGGGGTTGGACCAGGTGTGTAAGCTAAAATTTAGTGTGTTTGCTGTTTTTTTAAAGCGTCTGGTTTCAGCGAGCTGCCTGAGAACTGGCAAGATCTGCATGATGTTGCACAGGCTGGCGCAGAGGCAATTGAGGCCAGCACTGGCACTATCTATACCTGCGGCTCATCCACAAATGTGCTATATATAGCAGCTGGTGCAAGCGATGACTATGGTTACCACGCTGGTTTTCCCATCTCCATAACAATGGAGCTAAGTGGAGCTGGTATTACAGGCTTCGATCCGCCTGCCAGCAAAATCGATGAGTTCGTTAAAGAAACTTGGGTGGGCGTACGCGCCATGGCGAAAAAAGTACTCGAGTATTAGATTAAGACATTTTTTTACAGTGTATTGCAAGTGGGTTTTAACTATGGTTCGATAAAACTAGCGATATGAAAATATACAGCATGTCGATTTTAATGGGTTTACAACCCATTTATTGCTTGTAATCAAGTATTTTGAAATCGAAACTTTTCCCAGTTGTGATAACGATTGAAATACTAAGTGCGTTGATTAGAAATTGTAGAGCTCAGTTATGAGTTGATTGCCTTGGTGAAATGAGGTTTACGTATCTTCTTTTGGCCTGTGCATGCATAGCCTTGGCCCAGGGTGACACATATGATGGGTAGGTTGCCGGCAGTTTGGAGCGTAGAACTCAATTTAAACGAATTTTAATTTCAAGATACAAGATCTTTGAGCTGTCTACGCAGGCACGCTCGGGCTCTGCCGACTTGTTTATTGATGAGCTGGCCAAAAATGCGTCATACTACGAGCTGTACAGCAGAAGTCGCACGTCCACGCGTCTGATGGTGCATCCTGCAGCTCAAGAAAAACTATTGCAGGGCTTAAAAAGTCATGGATTGTTCTATGCAGTGATTGACCAGAATGTGGGTGCAAGTCTGCGTCGTGATTTCATTAGCAACTTGGAATTACGCAACAAGCTGCCCTACAATGGTCGGCTTAGCAATGAGCGTTATTACTCCCATGACGAGATTAACCAATACATCGAGCAATTGGCTCTGGATTATCCCAACAGAGTTTTCATCAAGAAGGTGGGCAAAAGCTACGAGGGTCGCTGGCTGAAGACCATAACTATTACCAATGGTGATGCACGCAAGAATAAGAACGTGATCTTTGTGGATGGGGGTTTTCATGCACGCGAATGGATCTCACCTGCTGCAGTGGTCTATGCCATTGATCAGCTTGTGGAGAATTTTGAGGCGCATGCAGAGTTACTACAGGATTATGATTGGGTTATTCTGCCTGTGGTGAATGCCGACGGGTATGAGTACTCGCAGCAATCATCGGATACACGTCTGTGGCGCAAAACACGTCAACCAAGCAGTGCCGACTGCATTGGTACGGATCCAAATCGCAATTTTGATTTCCATTGGAATGAGGAAGGCGCTTCCCCAGATCCTTGCGCTCAAACCTATGCGGGCCCCAGAGCGTTCTCTGAACCAGAGGCTGTGGTGGTACGCGATCTCTTGCATAGCTATGCGTCACGTGGCAAAATGTACCTAACCATACACTCCTATGGCAACTACTTACTTTATCCATGGGGTTGGACCTCGTAAGTGTATTTGCAGCAAATGCTAGCAGTTTTCTTAAAGGCTTCTTCTTTTTTTAGCGCTTTGCCGGACACTGTGGACGATCTGCATGAAGTGGCTGAGGCAGGCTATGATGCTATACTAGCTGCAACTGGCACAAAGTATACCATTGGTTCTTCCACAAATGTGCTTTACGTGGCAGCTGGAGCCAGCGATGACTACGCTTTCTATGCGGGCTTTCCCATATCAATGACAATGGAATTACCAGCGGGTGGTAATGATGGTTTTGATCCGCCCGCAGCGGATATAGATAGGCTCGTAAAGGAAACCTGGGTAGGCATTGTGGCCATGGCCCAGAAAGTGGTACAAAAGTATCCGCTTAAGTGAGCCGCCTGCTTAAAAAGGTAACAATAAATGGCTTGTCACTTGACAATGTTTCCCGCTCTCTATCTCTGGGTTTCGAGTGGGTACTAGTAATCTTTCTAAATAGAGTTCACAGCGGTAGCTCGAGCACATTTCAAGTTCCCGCTGCTTTACCCAATTAGAGCTCTTTGATAAACTCAAGAGCCAGCACTTAAAGCAATTTTTGAAACACTTGTATAAGGGTGTCACTATTGCACGCACCTCGTAAATCAATTGAATGCTTCTGGGAACTAGATCATGGCTTGTCTTTGGCTTTGGAATAAAATAGTAAATTAAATGTTATTCTGCGAAAATATATAATAATCGTTGAGAGTATATTTAGTAGTTCTCGATGACCTTCTGTGCCATGGCCTTGATGCCAATCCAGGTCTCTTCGACGAAGGGCAAAATCTGTGCAGTGGTGGGATTAAAGCCTGTACCACCTGCAGGCAACTCCATAGTTATAGAAATGGGAAACTTGGCCACGCCAAAAGCATAATCATCGCTGCCTCCAGCGGCGGCGTAGAGCACGTTAGTAGAGCTGCCCACGCTGTATTTGGTACCGGTTGCAGACTTAATAGCATTGGCGCCTGCCTGAGCTACTTCATCAATATCACGCCAGCTGCTGGGCAGATCGCTGCAAAAGAGGATATGCGTTAAACCAACAAAACTTGTTATAGTTTTTTGCCACCTACGAAGTCCAGCCCCAAGGATACAGCAAGTAGTTGCCATAGGAGTGCAGCGTTAGATAGAACTTGCCGCGTCCGCTAAGACCCAACAGCAAATCACGCACCAGTTGCGTCTCCGGCTCAGAGAAGGCCGTCTGACCCATGAATGTATCAGCGCAAGAAAAACTAGAGGCGCCTACTTCACCCCAATGGAAATCAAAGTTACGATTGCCATCGGTACCCGAGCAGGTGCTGGTCACTGGCTTGCGTGTTTTGCGCCACATGCGTGTGTCTGTGTGTGTATACTCATAGCCATCGGGATTGACCACGGGCAGCACCACCCAATCGTAATCTTTGAGCAATGCAGCATTGGCTGCAAAGTTCTCGACCAGCTGATAGATGACATAAAGTGCACCTGCGGGCGCAATCCATTCGCGCGCATGTATGCCGGCATCCAGGAATATAACTTTCTTATTGGCCTTGCCATCACCATTGGTTATGGTAATGGTTTTCAAATCACGTTTCTCGTACGATTGACCCGCAGTCTCTACCTTGACACGGCTGGGATAGATCTTGGCCAGCTCGTCCAGATAGGCATTGATTTCGGCAAAGCGATGGAAGGCCGTAAAGCTAATGCTGCGCTGTGCAGCACGTTGAGCTACCAGACGTTGCTGCTGGTTCTCCAGCTGCTCGCGCAGTAAGCTTTCACCTAGATTTTCCTCGATAATCAGATACTGCATGCCATACTTTTGCAGCAGCTGCTCGAGATGAGCCTGATCTGCGGGCGGCACCAAAACGCGCGTGGGCTCATTCAAGGCGCGTGGCATGGCAAAGAAGTCCAGCTCATCATTGTTGGAAAGACGCAGCAGCAGCTGTTGCTCAAAGTAGTTACGAGCATGAATGTCGTAGATCTTGTAGCTGGAATAGTTCGATGCTCATTTCAGCTACACGGTTGATCCATAAACCTACTTACCCATCATAGCTCTCGGCGGCTAGGACGGAGGCGCTGCAAAGCAGCAAAAGCGCAAATACTTTCAACAACATGTTGGTTCTACTATTGTAAACCATCTATTAAATTGTAATGCCACCGCCAGCTACTTTTATAGCCAAGCGCACCACATGACGTATGCGCAATGCGCCACCTTGTTTTGCAATGACTGCGCGTATCTGTTAAGTTCTTTAATCGAATCTTATCAATTCGCGGCCTAGGCTGGACTGGATACTTGCTAAGTGTTGTCTGTCAATTATTTGAGCTTTTTAATTGAAAATCTTTCTAAATTTATGAGTGACAGTAAATCAATAGCAATAAGTTAAGAAGTGAGAGTGTGTAGAATATTTTTTATTTTTTTTTTTTTAAATCGTAAATTCTCTGCGTTTTTGCAATAAGCATTTGATTTATGAATACTTTGACTTTACTCAGTTTCATTTTCAGTTTCACTCTCGAATTGTCTGCCAAATGGCGCGTTTTATCAAGTTTTTAATTTTGTTTCTGTTTGTTTGTTGGTCAAAACAATGGAGCCTGCATATCCTATATGATGTCCAGCACCGAAATATATTTGCAAATTTATTGCATTTTATGCGTTTTTCACATATTTGTCTGCATTCGTAGGCAAAACTTTTCGCCAGTTCAACCTAAAAAATACAACTACAACATACCACAATAGAACTACAACAATAACAACTACAACGACAACAACTACAACCGGAAGTTGCTTACTTAAAACTGACAATGAGCGCATGGAAATGACAAAAAACACTGCGGAAACTGTTTGCTCGTAACCCACACAGTACGAAAAACTTTTTTATGAATGGTTTTTCTCTGCACGTGACTGCAAACAAATGCGTGTGTGTGTGTGTGTGAAGTGTTTTGTATACTCTTTCATTATGGGGGCAGAAGCGTATATCAAGTTCATCCAAGTGTTTGTAACGCAACGAAGAAAACATTTCCGAGATTCAAAAGTATATGCTCCTACGTATCTTGACTTCATGATAAAGCGTTTTGCCACACTAGTGCGCATCGAAAGCTCAAAAATGTTTACGAAGATGCTGCTCTAGGTGATAAAACTTTCTTGACGACCGACCGCCTGAAAAAAGGCCACAAAAAACTTCGAAGACGTTGAATGGAGAAATGGCTCGATGAGGATCTGTGCCAAATGCAAGAAGAAGCACTAGCTCGACAAGCGTTCGTTAGGAATGGCAAGGAACTTGGCTTACCTATGATTTGAATGGATTCATTACAACAAGCAAAACAAAAGAAAGTAATGGGAAGTGCCCGGTCATGCTGCTACATCGTTGACTCGGGTGAATATTCATGCTGCGACGGTGGTGCTGTTTATTTATTGGCATCTGCTCGGAGTTATCCTTTTTGAGCTGTTAAAACCGAACGTAACCATTACTGTGGAACAGCATCGACTGCATTTGAGTCGATCTTTCAGCAAAAAACTGCACAAACAGGAGCAGAGGCAAGAAAAAGGGTGCGCACCCGAAAACCCCCCTTGGATCCACCACTGTATCAGCCGTGGGTACTAATTACTACTATTTGCATAAATTCATATTTGCTCATCTCGGTTAACAGTTTTACAGAGTATCTCACCATCGTATATGTTCGACTTTACTTAGGCATATTTTTTTCTACAATTTTTCATAGAATCTTCTTTTTGTCGTTGAGCGTCAGGAAAAACTTTGACAAAAGTTTGTCCGGCCCGGTTTATTTGCATTGTCAAAGGACAAAATGGCTGCCAGCGCCATTGTTTTGCCGCTTTATAATACAAATTATACTAAAATATCTAGTAAATATTTTAAAGCTAAAATTGCGGCATTGTAATGAAATGTAATTGAAATTGATAGCAGCTCAGCAAATAAGTTTGAAAATTCATTAAGCTGCCATTTTCATTAATATTCGTGGAAATTCTCAAAAGTTTTGTGGTGCTCTTTAATTTTCATTTTGCATAAATTAGGAAAACTCTAAGAAATGACTGGCTGAAAATGCTAAGACCAGCGTAAGACAAAGAGTTAGAGAGGTAGGCGGGGGTAAGCAACTCTCCTCTTGCTGGCTGCTATAAACTTGCAGCTTTTATTGCTCTATTAAGCACCCTATCTTGGCGGGTATGGGCGGCTGTAAGTCGATCCGACACTGAGCGTGGCCGCAAAACTGTTGAGTGAGTGTCAAAAACTTGCCAAAAACATGCCAACAATAGCATGATGAGCGGGTTAGGGGGTTGGTACTGCTAGCCAGCCTTGTTCTTGCAAGGCGTAAAGATTTTAATTAAAATTCATCTTCACATTTAATCAAATCATGGACTTCTGACGTCGACATCGAGCTGCAAGGGTGCTCACTTCTAATTAAGTGCGAAAAATCGTTAAATGTGAAATCAAATCGTGCAAAACGTAGTTTCAGAAAGGGGTGAAAATTGTATGAAGCTACTTGAACTTGACGACTTATCGGTGAAAGATGTAAATTGGATTGTAGTGGAGTGTGCATTGAATTAACACCGCCAGCAACATCTACAACATCTCGAACAGGCAGCACCCCGTCTACCCACGGCTTTGATTGAGGTTAAGTGCGAACCGCAGCCAACTTGGCGTCAGATATTTACAATCTATTAGATAAGTTGTACGTTTGTTTGGTTGTTTATATATTTGGTGTAGCATTAAGGCCAACAATTGGCTAATTAAAACAAACAATTGAATAACCGAAGCTGTTGGCGGCAATTAAGAAAATTGGCTATACGTCCGCGAGTGTACTTGGAGCACTCATTGACATTGCCAACAGTGCCAACTTAGCTGATTCAGAAGGCGTTGTCCGACTGGATTATCTTAAATACTAAATATATGGTATATAATGTGACAGATTTACATATGCATGAGGTCTTAAATTTAGATGCAGTCTGATGCAATATTCTTAGTGGTCTGCCATAAGCAGGCTGGAGCGTTTTGCTTTGGGTGAAAAATAATTTTCTTAAAATAATTCTTCTTTCACAATCGATATTTGATAGCAATTTATTGAGAAAGTGGAAAAAACTATAATTTGAGCAATTTGAGTGATGAAAGTTTGTTATCGATCTACAATCGATAAAACTATCAAAATTTTTGCAAACAAACAAAATTGTCACACTATCAGTTGCATCTTCGCTGTTAAGTTGCGAAAGGAACTCGTGAACATTATTTTTTTAAGCTCAAGTAGTTAAAAGTTTCGGCAAAGCAATTAAATCTATGAATCGGTGCTAATGCAACGTAAGTTGATCTTTCGTACCTCTTAAGTGTAGACAAATTTTCTTTACATTTTTGAAGAAAAATTTTAATATAAGGGC
The DNA here is from genome assembly GCA_018150985.1 of Chymomyza costata. Taxonomy (NCBI): domain Eukaryota; kingdom Metazoa; phylum Arthropoda; class Insecta; order Diptera; family Drosophilidae; genus Chymomyza; species Chymomyza costata. The sequence goes on from JAECWU010000001.1 coordinate 20,788,697, forward strand.
CTATACGCAGTTCGAAATATTTCGCGCGGAATTCGGGATATCCCATTTGGGATTTTTTCTTATATGAAGTTTTGTCATTCCGCGCGAAATATTTCGAACTGCGTAGACTCCTTAAGACTATTTTAATAAATACTTTAATGTTTACTGAATTTGATGATCTGTAATTTTTAAGAACAATCATACAGTCGAAAAGCTACAATTAAGGTTTGTAAAAGATGTTAGCAATATAATACCAAGAAGATGGTAAATTTGAGTTACCATTTCCCCCAACAAAGAAAACATTCATACCTATGCCAGGCTTTGTCACATTTGTGGAGGGGCTTCGTCGTATTAAGGATATAGGTGGGTTATTTTGCCTAAGTTAGAGTTTTCGTTTTTTATAAACTTAATTGGATGGAACAACGGCTGTTAATTTACGAAATAGCGGTCAATTTCAACTGATCTATTTTTCAACTGTTACAGGACCTTGAGAACCTGCTCGCAAATTAAAAAAAATGTGATACAGTCGAGGCGGTGCCAGACAGTGTGATACCCAGTACCCTTTTTCTCGAAACAAATCTACTCCTTTGCAGTTGAAAAATTAATTTTTACTGGTGCTCTACAATTCCTATAGGTTCCTTAAATTTCAACCGATTTTAATAAAAATCAAAAGTTACGTGCGCCGGTCATCTTGGATCTGCCATTTTAAAATTCTTGTGCCAGATTCGTGATCATCGATCCCGAAAACCATACTTCCTAACCCAACTTGTGTTATAATCACAAAAATGATTTTCTGTTCTCGCCTACCTCAAAAGTATCTGAATAGGATATGAATGGTTCACAAGCCAAATGAGAAAAATGAGAAATAAATTAATTATTATTCAGTGTCTTTTGTCTTTTATTTGTCTTTTTGGAGATAATTATTATGAAAATTGGGCATCCATCAAGCGATCATACATTAACTATGTGTATACGATCATATGGAAAATCTTTAAAAAAATTCCGTCACTGTGTCACAAGGGGGAGGGGGTGGGGTCTATTTTGATGAAAATCAGCGTCACGTAGTTTGTGGATGATCCCCAAGTACTTTGACTTTTAAATTTCGCAAAATTCAAAAAGTGGATTTGGCAGTGAGCCATTCATATAACAGTGGCTGCAATAATGTTTTTCTTAGAATAAGATTAAAAATAGCGATTAAATACTGGAGTTATTTTGCTTTGGTGGTCATTGTCGCTCCGCCATTTTGAAAAAAAAACGCCAATCGGCTTTAAAAAGTAGACAAGAAAACGAAAATTTTAAGCCCAAAAAAGCCCGATTTGACAGAGAATGACCCATGTACATTGTATACCTACATATATCTACATGTATAGATTTTTCATAATTTTACGCGTTTATTTCATATTTTCGACAAACCTAGGTACAAATACACAGTAGCTTTACTTTACGATTTTGAATAGTCTCGGAGGAACATAATTTTTTAACATCTCTCCCATGGTGCACGTTAATGCAGTATATAGATAATAGTAACTAATTGCTTTATAACTGGCTTTTTATATACATATCTAAAAAATTATTTTGTTTTGTTGATCATGACGTCAATGTGCTTAACAAATACTTTTATAACGTCCAGCTGAGTTTCCGGGTATTTAAAGAAATTCACACTACTAAGAAGGGAATTACCAAATTTTGTTATGGTTGTGAGCAATAGTGTTCTCCAAAAAAATTAGAACATTGTAAGGTGGGATGCGTTGCTGCGAAACATTCAATAAAATTTATCAAGCTCACATTAAAGATTGAAAAAGTCTCTAATTAAATAACATGTAGGCATAGATTAGGATTTTGGATGAACGAGCAACTCAAAGAGTATTCATCATCATAATTTTCTACGTCTCCCACTGAAGCATAGGGCCTAAAAAGAGAATCGATCTAAGGCATTAACGGGCAGTTCCTTAGCTAGGTGCTAGCTTAGATAAAGCTTTATTAACTGCTCCTTATTGGATTCTTCCTTTCTAGATTGGGGTGTTTTAAAATGTAACCTTTCTATGGCGGAACACGGATGTGAACTTCTTTCGGCGGTGGTTTGATTTTAGAAACAGACAGTATTCTTTTACTGTAAGTTTGATTATGGCCATGTTGAGCTCCAAAAGGGTTTTAGCAGATTTGTTTTGCCCGCTTCGTTGCAACAGTTTAATTTCAATCCCAATTTGAATCTCAAGTCTTCTCTTAAGCTTGGTTGCAAAAAGTTGATAAAACCATTAAATACTCAATTTTAATTCTAGACATAACCTCAACAGTCTGTTACATGGCGCAAGTTGTAAAATTTAGTACATACTTTGAGCTTATCAAAAGTAATTGAAGTTCCTTAAAAATTTCCACTGCATAATAATAATACTCAAATTAAAATATTGTCTTTGCAGTGTTTATTTGGTATTTAAATACCCTGCAATTCGGTCGTTCAAGCCTGAAAAATTCAGACCTGAATTCAGGCATGAAATGTAACTGAATGCTCATGGCTTTGTATGAGAAACAAGGACAAGTATAAAATTTATATTTCTATCTCTTTCTTTTGACAGACATGCCCGATTTAATAAAAAATTCACCTGTGGTTTCAGGCCAGAGTTTTATAAAAAATCAGCTCTGAATTCATGGCCGATTTTTTAAAAAATTTACGCCTGATTTCAGATCTGTCTTTTCAAAGTCAATCAGCACTGAGTTCATAGCTGATTGTTACGGCTAAGGTTCAGGCCTGAACGCCTAGGACATGTAGGTGTTAAATTCAGTGACAAATGAATGCGTAGATTCATGGCTGGTACTGAAAATTCAGACATGATTACATGACTAATTCAGGCCTGAACCGAACTGAAGGGTATTTATAATCAACTTTTGACACTTACAAATAATTGCCTTTAAACGAGCTGTAAGATCTTTGTGTAAGATCATCTCCACGCTGCATTCCCTTAAAAAGGGCTGTTGTTGTTTGCTTAAAACGTATATGGTCTTTGTTTCGTGTTTGTTTTATGAAATCAAGTATATTATATATAAAAAAGTTTTTGGGAAAACTGGAAATGTTTACAGTCGACACTCGAGCGTTATAAAAACACGCGAGCCCGGCTTCTTAGCAGTTATTTGATTTTCAAGTTCTCTATACAAAGTTGTGATGTACAAGCTGCTGCACTTTCTGGCTTTTTTGTTGCTGCTGTTTGCGGTGACAATCCATGGATATTACTTTGAGGTAAATGTGCATCAGGAGCAGCCAGCTGTTGTGCCCAGTGTTGGAGGCTATGATAATGTAGCAACGTTGCAGCAGGCGCCACAATCTAGAGAAACGCGACAGAACACGGATAGTTTTCGTGGACTTGGCTAAATCGTTGTGAATACTGCAACAATGTTTCGAAACTAAATAAAGATCTTTACTATAAAACAAAACAAAATTCCTAACTACGTTGTTTTTACTGCAATTTGACACACAATTCGTACTGAGGAGAGTACAAGTGTGCACACACGCCCACACACTGAAACGCATAAATCTGCATATAGTATGCATGCTGAGAGAAGGTGCTTTGCCTAAACTCAATCCAAATAAAAAATAATCGATGCGTCGACGACACTTAGGCGCCAAATACAACCGGAAATTGGCACAAAAGTTAACGACTTGACGAAGCGGCATAAATCAGTCAGCTGTTTTATTGAACGGTGCATTGACAGTCGTTAAGCAACTGTAAAATTGTTCGCTCAGTTGCTGCTGTTGTTGTTGTTGTGTTTGTTGCCAGTGACGTAGGCAGTTTTTTGCGAGGGGGATTACGTTTTTATAGAAATTCGTTTTGTTTTTATAAATCGTATCTAAGCCACTGCTTGTTATAATGTTTTTGCTGCTTTTGTCATCAAGCCGGTTTATTAAGTCAATTTAAGTTTATTGATCAGTTAAGCAAATGAAAGTCACACTTTTAGCACGGACCCAAACCTCAAAAATCTCGACTTTAGCTTTGCAGACTTCAATTCAAACTCAATTAGCTTGTTTAAGCTTATTTTCATTAGCAAATTGTTTATGTGAGTGTGTGTGTGTGTATCTGTGTGTGTGTAGTATATTTTTGAAATTAAGCTTTAATTAAGCCCAAGCACAGGTAGAAGCAACAAAAGCTGCCAGTTGCTGCAGTAATAACATTAAAAAAAAAGAACAGCAAATAAAAAACAAACAAACGAACAAACAAACAAACAACACACGGCGTTTAACGTCGTCACACAGACACAGACACAGACATACACACTCACAGATACAAACACGTGCGCCGAACAAAGCCAAGTAAGTCGTATTAAATTTAATTGGATTTGAGTGTTTACCAGCGGCACAAGCCGGCAGCAGCCTCTACCTCAACCTCAACCACAGCAGCGCCACAGCCACAGCCGTAGTTATAGCCATATCCGTAGCCGCAGTCGGAGTTGGCGTCACAGTCGTAGTCTATGGAGGCAGCTACAAGCGTGCACCAACTTGCAACCGAGCGACCCACTTTTTGTTTGATACACTTCTTAGAAAAGGGAATGTAACATTGACCAAGTATTTGGTAGCGACTAGCAAAGATATTCGTGGGTGCAGCGTTCTAAGCCATGGGTGAAGTCATGACCAAAAAGAAATATTTTCAAATTCAGAGTTTCCGATAATTGAGGATTAAAATCTTTTTTTGTCATCTGATTTGACGCTATCCACTATCCCCATTTTATTAGATCGTGGTCAGAAGAGTGTCAGCAAAAGCGTACATAACGTGTGAAACTTTAGATACCCTCGAGAAAGTGACTGCCTCGTAAGCTGACCAACTACCGTGCAATAAAACTAACATCACATACCTTAAAAATTTACGAGCGAATGGTAAACAACCGATTCAAAAACATTATAAGGTTGAAAGACAATCAATGTGGCTTTGTGGAAGGTAAATCAACAATTGATGCTATTCAGTATCTTCGGATACTGATGGAAAAACACCGGGACGCCCTGTTCCTTGTGTTCATCGACTTGGAGAAAGCCTTCGACAGAGTCCCTCGTGAATTGATTTGGTTGGCCTTGAGAGCACATGATGTACCAGAAGTTTACGTCCGCATGATTATGGACATGTATGATGACGCCAGGACTAAAGTCAGATGCACAGCTGGTGAGTCGGACGAATTCAGTGTTAAGGTGGGAGTCCACCAAGGCAGTGTGTTAAGTCCTATGCTGTTTAATATCATCATGTCCTACTTGTTAAAACAAATCGGCGACGAAACCGAAATATCCCTCCTTTTCGCAGATGACATAATTCTGGGTAGTACCAATATCGTAGCCCTGCAAAATGCTGTATCAACTTGGGATAAGATATTGACGGATCATGGACTGAAAATAAGCGTAAAAAAGACAGAATTGCTCCCCTATCAATTTTCAGATCCAGAAAGACCAAATCCGGATATCTATATAGGCGGAGAAAAATTGATTATAGGCAGCAAATTTATGTACCTAGGCTCAGTTGTAAATAGCGAAGCTACATGCGATGATGACATCAAACATCGAACCAGTGTTGGGTGGATGAAGTGGCGAGAAAACTCTAGCGTTTTCTGCGATAAGAAAATGCCACGGAAAATGCCGCACTTTTGTATGCGTCCGAATGTTGGACGATGTACAAAACGTACGAGAGTAAATTATCTACGACTGAGATGAAAATGCTAAGGATGACGGCGGGTGTGACCAAGCTTGATCACATTAAGAGCAAACACATCCGAGGCAGCCTGTTTGTTAAAAAGCCCACCACTGAGACGCTCAAAGTAGGTCAGATGCGTTGGTATTGCCATGTTCAAAGGTGACCGCCGGAGAACCCCGCTAAGAAGGCAATACTTATCGTAGTTCCAGGTAACGGCCGTAGGGCAGGCAGACCGAAAAATACGTGGATCGGTCAAATTCAAAAACATCAGCGACGAATGGGTCTCAGCGATGACATGATCCAGGATCAAAATGCCTGCAGACGAATGCTGAGATCGCATACCCACACCTCAGGAGGAGCATAAGCGAGTCCGAAAAGGGGTAAAAAAGGGTTTGGGAGAAGAAGAGAAAGTGACTGCCTACGTCTTTGAGTGCTTCTCTGCAGTGAGCCGGTTACGAATAGATAAAGCGTTCTACGATTCCCTACAGTGGACCCCCTTCAAAAGCTGGAAAAAGGTTTAAAAGGGTTTTACGAGCGCCGATATATACTTCAAAGTGCAAAACCTCCCGTAAGACTAAATACTGTAGCCGCACCTGGTACCCTCCTATTTCTGGTCTTCGCAGTTATAGAAAAAATAGTTGAAATGCAGTAAACAAGTAATCAGTGTCTAGTAACACTGGATAGTAGTTTTTTGGTATCCGGCCTGCTCGGCGTCTGGTTATCCGTCACTAAATTTATACTTTTTTTATTCAGAAGAGCAATTATTTGATCACGCAACCTTGTAAAATTAGATCATTAGCATAAGCATAGATTAAGAGAGACTACATTGAAGGTACACTGTTAAATAACATAATATGTTATGTTAGTTTAAGCTTACATTTACAATGTAAACTCACTTTCAATTATATACTCTATACGCCAAGACGTTTTTTTAGTCGCTCGAATATTAATATAGGGCATTCAGGATTTGTTGTGCTCAGAAGTAAGCTATTCCAATGCCACTTGTTCCAGGTCTATTGTAGTATTTGTGTTGAGTGGCAGCAAAAAAAATAAAATTCATACATATCGCAGTTGGAAAGAAGCTTAAGTCGGATTTTATAGACAAAGAAGTGCGAGTGAGAAGCAAACAGTTTACGTAGTAGTGTGGAAACGAGCTGGCAAGAGGGAGTGCAGTATTGCGTATACGCCAAGGCAGCCACAGTATATGGTTTACTGGTGGATTGACCGTTGTCAACGCGACTTGTTAGACGCACCAATTAGCAGCTATGTAAAAAAAAGAAAACATAGTATGTATATATATATGCATATGTGTGTGTATGTGTGCCACATATTGCAATAGTTTTAGTTGTGGTGGTGGCAAAATTTCAAGTGCATGCGGCAACAATATTTCATATGCAAATATGATAAATCACCGTCATTATTGGCACATCAATCAAAATTATCTGAAGGTTTGTGTGTATCTGTGGGATTTTCTAGCTATGGGTGTGTCAAGTGTCTAATTGAATAACGAAGCGCACAAATTGAGCGAACTTCTGTCTCCCCGTCAATGTGTCTGGCTGCTGCTGCTGTGTTTTGCCTCATGTTGCAGCTGGTTAAAACAAAAATCAAAAAAAAAAGACCTGCTTCCGGCAGTTGAGATCCAGAACATATACCAACTGATTTATAGGGCGACACGTTCAGTGTCTGCCATGTGCCCAAGGGCGACAATAGACAGAGTGTAAGTAACTTGGTTTTAAATTCGCTTAAATTCCTTATAGACCACACATTAGCATAGTTTTACCAGCGGATTTGCCGGCACAGATACACAGCATGCCTTCTGATTATATGCAAATGCCAGGAGTTTTGTTGCCCTTTTCTATTTCGATTTTTATTTCTTTTAAGGTGCCACAGACTGACAAACCACAGAGCCACACGAGCAGCGTTACCGTAGTAGTAAAGTAAGCTGCAGTTGGTAGCTACAACACGTTGGTTTTTAATCCTTTAGAGCATTTGATTTTATGCAGCTGGATACAAGAATAAAAAGCAAGTAATTTGGTTCGTTGTTACGCCAGTGTGTCTGTATCTTTGTTTAATTTGCAGCATATCAAAAAAGGCAAGCCATGTGTGTGTTTGTGGCTATGTATCTGTGTGTGCTGCGTTGTGTGCATATAATTATTGCATTTCTCGCTTGTTTTACACGGACTCTCTGACTCTCTTGTTTCTCGTTTTCAGTTCATTTTTAGCAAATGGCACATTTCCCTGGCTTTCATTATATTCTTCGTTGTTGTTGTTGTGTTGTAAGCATTTTTTAATGATACATAAACTAAAAGATACACACGAACTATGTGCAGTATGCGTGTGTTTGTGTGTGTGTGTGTGTGCGGGCTGCCAACTCGTCTAAATTATTTACACATCCGTTTCATATTCACACTAAGTCTATGTTTGTGTGTGTGTGTGGCCTGCACTTCAAGCATTTCCATTTTTTGTTTGTTATTCTGGTTAGAGTTGTTGTAGTTGTTACACTTGTTGTAGCTGTTGTTGTTGTTGGTCTCGCATTGTTTCCTCATTTGCAGCTCAACACTTTCTGTGTCATTGCGGTGGCGTCTGCGCCTCCGGCTTTAGCCTCATTTTCCGTTGCTTCCATAATGAATGCAATTTTTGAGTTCCTTTCTTCTAGTTACTGCTACTTCTTTTAAGGACTACGAAGGAAGTATATGTAAAGTTGTAATCAAAAATGTGCTACAATATTTATAGCGCAATTATTGTTGGAGCTTGCAATCAACATGCTTTTGAGTAACTGTGGCAATTTTTGGTATAATGTATCCATCTTTTCAACCTCTCTTAAAAGGTCCAGCTGGACAAGGAACAAAAATCTGCCGCAACAATGTATAAAATTTTTGGTTAACGCGTTTCGGTTTAATTTAAAAAAGCTTGGCTTCACTATTTTGGTTTTTGTAGTTTTTTAGAGTTCTCCAGCAAAATTGGTTGACTATATCTTATAGCCCCCATTTGACCGATTGCTCAAAAAAAGTTGTTGGTCCAAAATTCGTCTGCTTTTTTGTTTGTTTATGAAAATATCATAGCCAAATTTGGCAACAAAATGTCTTTGCAATCCCTAAGCAATATATCGGATTTGAATGCAATGTGGTGGCAGAGGCTGTGGCGGATCCACGGGAGTTCGGGTACAGGCGCCCCTCAAAAGTTGGAAAAATGTGTTCACAGTCTTTTGCGACCCGCAAAATATATACACTTCGTAGTGAAGAACCCCCTAAGACGAAATCCTGGTTCAACACCTGGGTAGAGGGTATCTCAAAATCGTCCGCGGCCGACATTAACGCACACCATCTTTTTTCTTTCAATTGAACAGAAATGACCCAAGTATGGAACTGGAATTGTTTTATTTGCTTAAGGAGTGAAATCTTCAGAATATCTTTAAAAACCATGCTCCACACAGGTGTTATCCTTAAGGAACTCTCAGCACAGTAAACTGTATCTAATGGATACTTTAACTATGAGACTTATTTATAAAGCGATTGAGCAAACTAGTCGAAGAATGATTGCTATTGCCAACTGCTTGACTAATTGATAACTTTAAGTGTTGCACGAAAATTGTAGCATACTTTTGGGCTACAAATTATTTTGGCTGCAACTGTCATTGCTGTTGTAGTTGTTTGTTGCTATTGCGGCTTGTTGCAGATAAAAATGTGCCAACAATTGTTACGTTAGGCGCCCAAACTAACACCAACAACAATAACAATGGCGGGGAGAGCAACATTTCAGACAATGGCTTTAATTTAACTGTCGGAAGTAAAACACAATGCAAAATACGAGTTGAACTTACAAGCAATTTGCTTTATGCATTACAGCCTGGCTGGCCCACTGTGACGCCCATTTCTCACTTGGGTGCCAAGGGGTGAAGCGGCAGCAGCAAAGGCAGTGGAACTAGCTTCTGCTTCAGCTCCAGCTCCAGCTCTAGCCGTAGCTCCGGCATATAAATCTACGCCGACAAAAAACGTTGGCGGAGTTCTGCACTGAATCGCAGCAAGTTGCAGCACGCACAGAATGCAAAAAGATATATAGAGTTGGCAAACTTAATGACATCGAATTTTTGATACACTTCTAATACTCATAATTCGTTGTAGTAAAGTTTTCTTCATAATCTTTGCATTTTTTCCTTAGTAAACAAAAAAAATTATTTTTTGAAATTATAAAAACCTTTCCTGTAAGTTTTCAAGTGTTTCAAGTTACAGTTAATTAGAAAATTCAGTGTTTTATAGCTTTAAGTGGAGTGAAAGGGATGGCGCCAATAGTTTCTTTATGCTTACGCAGTTGGAAAAATTTCGCGCGGAATAACAAAACTTCATATAAAAAAAAAATCCCAAAAGGTATATCCCAAAAGGGGACCTCTTAAACAGTTAAATTTTTTCTTTTTGAGACTACCTTAAAAAAATACTAAAAAATACATTAAGGAATCAGAATGAAAAATCTTAGCCACTTGGCACTTTCTTCCTTAATAGAAATCATTGAGCTGCAGATTGTCTCTTGCATAGTGATACAATAGAAGTAAATCGAATTTTTAAGACGAAGAGCTCAGTTTTAGCAAAGAAGAAATAGATTTCTAAGATCTTAATATAATTTTTGGAGGTGTGCCTGAAATCGCTGGACGGGCTTAAACGAAGTTTATATAAATGCAAATTTTTTAAAACTTAGTTCAGTAAGTCTCTATGTTCCTCGGCATACAATAGGCATGTTTAAATGTTGTTTTTCCCACCTATAAGAACCGCCAATTCACACTCACATCAAATCTTTATCCAAACTTCGGTTTCCGAATTTCACGCACCCAACCTGGCATCACGATACCTTTGGCTTTTGAAAGGCGGGGGAACCGAAGAAATTTTTCCGATTCCAAAGTTTTCCGAAGAGACTCATATTTTTTTCTACACATAAAGTTCTTGAAACTCTTCGGAAGTATGTTGTACTCAGACCACCAGCCTGTCTTTTCCCGATAGTCCTGCCTCCCATACAATCTAATGTGAAAATTCTGGACAGTGAAGCAAGCAAGGCGGGGAGCTCCCTATAGTCACCATTGGCACGCACTCTACTCTTAATGATCATGTCTCGCTTACAACAAAACTAGAAAATCTGCACAAAGAAACAAGCAGATCGGAGAGCCCCAATTACCTTATTAAATTATAGAAAAATCCGCCTTTTTAGGTTTTTACTGAAATCAATTCCAAAACTCATTTCCTTGAATGCTTGACAAACAAGTGGAAATCCTTTTGAAATTTTGTAACAATAGCAAATGACTTGACAAATTTAAAGAGCTCTCGGAAAGAGTATGGAAAGGAAAGACTTAGGGCAAAAAAGGCTTTGACTGCTGCTGCCTGGCTGTTACTATTGCGTTGAGTTGGCTCATAGTTGTTGTTGTTGTTTTTTCGCCGACTTTTGCTTTGGTATGTTCATTATTTTTATCTTTCGCAATGAATGCAAACTACGAAACAAAACGAAACAAAAACCAAAACAGCAACTGCAACCAAGCGCACACAGATACAGCCACACGCACACACTCACGCATAGATACAGATACAAATGCTAACACTAATACACACAAATATGCAAAGCAGTTAAAGGATTCATGGCGTTCAAATCTAGGCGTAAAGTGTGAATAACGCGTAGCTATGTGAATGAGCTGACGTCGCTTTGAGCCACCATGAACTTTGTGTATGTGTGTGTGAGAGTATCTGTGTGCTGGCCGGGAATGCAATCAGCGGAATTGTAATTTAGCGTAAAAGGAAGTTGCGGCAGCGCAAATTGAGGTTTTAGAATAACACAAGCAAAAAGCATTTCACATAAAACAGCCAAAAAAAAATATGCAGAAGAAACAGAAGGACTTAGGACCCAGGACCCACATAAAATCCTGCAAGTAAACAACTTCCGCTAGATAACAGCAAAATGCTTCGTGTTAAATGCGCTGCAAAATTGCATTAAATACGCACGCTTGTCACTTTTGATAAGAGTATTAAATTTTGCGGTTTAGCGCTGTCGCCGACACACTAAGCTCCTGCAAGCTGCCACATCTCTCTCAGTAGCTTCTTGCAGCTCCAGGCGTCCTATTTATGGCTTGTGGCATTACGCTGTCAACGCTGTAAACGAGACATCGTCGCTTATTGAATTTGTTGCAACCAAAAACAAAGAAAAAAAAAAATACAAAATGTAAACATAGCATGGCGCATTTAAAGTTGCTGCCTCACACTACAAGATGGCTACTCTTGCATTTGCATTTCCGTTTCCGTTTAACTCTTCATTTACATACTGACATATGTAAATGTGCAATTGCGCAAGTTGGCAGGGCATAATTACCGCAAAGCTGACGCTATAAACAAAACGGCCCACAGCGGCCTAGGCTAAGTGCCCTATAAACCAAAAAACTTTTTTACACGCGCCCTTACCTCCACCTTCCCCCCGCACATGCATGTTTTAGCCGAGAATTAATGTTCACATGGCACGCACAAATGTCGAGCTTGAGAGACAACAGAACAGCTGGATTTTTTTTTAAAGGCTGAATAAGGATATTTACGTTCTTAGGGTAAAGTCTAAATACTCTAGCGGGCAGATTGAGTTGCTTGCTTGCAAGACTACAGATAACTTATGAGCTTTCTGCTGATGACTAGAGATGAGTCTAGAATGCCTCGGTTGCATTGTTTGAAGAAGTTACCAAACATACAAGGGATAGGGACCGTCAGGAAAATCTTCAAAATTAGGCCAAATCGAGTCTTTCCTCATAAAGGAATTATTTCGGAACACAAAAATGTTTAGCTTTACAATAAGGGCATTTTTTTTTTTTGAATGAAAGAATATTATTTGCAGTCTGTCAAACGAAAATTTGACAAATATGATGAAATGACAGAATTGATAAAACAAAAATAAATAATCACCCGTTCGTTTTGAAACGGAATGTTTAGTGCTCCCAACTTCACCACAACAAACTTTTCATGTATGTGCACATATCATACACGAACACATGACGATACGTCACGGAAAGGGAAAGGGAAATATCGGCAAAAAAATTCGTTTTCCGGAGCACGCAAAAACGCATACGAATAAAATGGTTCAGTTTAGTTTTTTCGTTTTCTGGAGCACGGCTGATAATATAATAATATAAATCTAACCTAAAATATAGAAAAAATTATTTTATAGGCATAATTATTTTTTTCTGGTATATCTGCATGCAAGTGCATTAGGAAATATTTAATGTTGTTCTTGATATCGAGTATAATATGAATTAAAAAAAAAAAAAACAATATACTTTTCTTTGCAACTTTAAACACCCTATATTCTTGATACTAAAACATTTTACTCAATTTAAAACCCGAAAATTTAAAAATAAAAAATTTTTTTTTAAGAATCGAATATCTTTTGTATATCTTTATATAAAACCAAGATATTTAAAATTTTAATAAAATAATAAATAAATTTTTATAAAACCAAGAATTTTTAGATTAATTTTATTTCCCTTGAAGTTCCTTAGCAAGCTTTTGCTAAGTATCAGATTTTAATATCGACAAATATGATAAAAAATATGTGTTCCGACTCTGATTCCAATTTATCGATTTTCAAATGTAATTAATTTATACTTTTATACATTTTTTCAACATCATATATTTATATTTTACAACCTCGAACTCTGACGAGCTACTTCGATACTTGGGACTCAAAATTCAGAAAGGCATCTTTGGAAATTCTATTGCGTATATCTATCTGACTCCCATTTGCAACCATCCCTACATAGTTTATGTTACTTTAGATAGAGTATAAGCACATACAGAGTAAAGCAATCACTTGGACTGCTTAAAAGGGCGTTGCTGCACTGCGTCAAAGTTTAATGAAATAAGCAACACATAGTAGCGCTAGCTGTAGGAAACTTGGTTGGGATTCAATTGATTAATTGCCATTGCTCATATCTCATTAATTATGCCATATTATTAGTTTAGGGGTTTTATGCCTGGCCGCAATTGTCAAGCAAACATTAACCTATCCCGAAAAGCAAATCTCTTATTGCCATGGCCTCAACCACAAGGCAGTGGTAAAAATTCAAACAGACGGCAGCAACGACAACACTGATGATGATGTTGACGGGTAGCTGGGCAGAAGGAGAGAAGAAGAGAAGAAGTCCCTGCTCCATAAGGCGGAAGGAAGCATTGCTTGACAAATGGCATTTTGTGCGCGCCTTCGTGCCACTGAGGTTTGGCTAAATATTTTCGTAATTACATTTCCACGTAGAGTAATTAATTTTCTCTCGCTTTTCTCTTCCGGTTTCGTGTTGTTGTTGTCTACTCTCTCTCTCTCTTTTGCTGTTGTTGACATTTGCCATTATTACACGGATTGCATGCTCTCTCGTTTTTGTACGTCTTTAAATGTCACAAAACGTTTTTGATACTCTTAAGTGGGGAATATTAAGCATTCTTAGTTGTTGTTGTACAAATACAATTTTGTATCAATAGTCGAATGAACTTGGGGTCTTATAAAGGGCTCACAATGAAAAATACGACCACTTTGCTGCAAGTGAAATTAAATCGCATGGGGAAAAATAGGTTCAAAAACGTAATTTGAACTAACATCGGTGAAAATAAGTGAAGCGGGTCACTTTTTTCCTCGACCTCTACGATTTTTATGATTTTTACCTAAGTGGTAGAGCTACTAGCCAATAGTAACCACTTGTGCTGGAGTAAACATCGATGTTATATCGATGCATCGATGATCGAAGTTTAAAATATCTTTATGTCGATGTTGGCCAACAGAGATGTTTCTCCAGCACTTCTGCACTCATCAAATGGGTTTTTAGTATCGATATTTACGTGGTTACTAGTGCTGGAGAAAACATCGATGTTAGATCGATGCATTGATGTATCGAAGTTTAAATTATCTATACATCGATGTTGGCCAACAGAGATGTTTCTCCAGCACTTCTGCACTCATCAAATGGTTGTTTAGTAGTAATTAATATTGGTACTTTTCTTGTGTCAAAAAGTTTTAAAAAAGGTATAAATAAAAAATGTTCAATGGCAATTTGGTCACACCTTGTAACGTAACGCCAAACTTGCAAAATCATCTAAAATTTTTACGATAGAAAAATCGACCTTCGCATGATGCTGAGAAAAGTTGTTTCCATATTGTTTCTCCGATTTTAAACAACCAAGCCAATAGATACGTTTAAGCAGTATGCTGTATTAACTGGAACCCACGAATTGCCACAAATGTTTGCTCTGGGCTATTATCAATGCCACTGGAACTACAACGATGAGAAAGATGTTACTTCAGTGTCAGCTAAATACGATGAATACGATATGCCTATGGATACTATGTGGCTGGATATTGAATATACCGATAGCAAGAAGTACTTTACTTGGGATAAGTTTAAGTTCCCCGATCCTCTGATGATGATCGAAAACCTAACCGATTTGGGTCGCCATTTGGTTGTTATAATTGATCCACACATTAAGCGCGATAATAACTATTTCTTCCATAACGATTGTACCGATCGTAGTTACTATGTAAAGAATCCCGATGGCAGTGACTATGGAGCTGGTGCTGGCCCGGTGCCGCCAGCTATCCTGACTTTTTCAACCTCACTGTAAGGGACTACTATGGCAGCCGCTATCTGCTCTCTAACTTTGATACTGTCGCAGCCGATGTAATGCTATGGAATGATATGAACGAGCCTTCTGTTTTCAATCGACCCGAGGTAACAGCGCCCAAGGATTTGATACACTATGGCAACTGGGAGCATCGCGCTGTGCACAACGTCTATGGTCATATGCATATCATGGGTACCTTTGAGGGCCTCAAGAAACGCGATCCCAACCAGCGTCCCTTCATTTAAGCACGCGCTCACTTTGCTGGCTCTCAACGATATGCTGCAATTTGGACTGGCGATAATTTGGCCGATTGGGGTCACTTACAGCATTCGATCAAGATGTGCCTAGCCACTGGTGGGTTTTAGTTTTTGTTATGCCGACGTGGGTGGTTTCTTTGGCAATCCCGAACCTGAGCTAATGAAACGTTGGTACCAAACTGGCGCTTTCTTGCCCTTTTTCCGCGCGCACGCTCACATTGATACAAAGCGTCGCGAGCCATGGCTTTTTCCGGAAAAAAAGCGTCTCGTCATTAAGGACGCTTTGGTCAAGCGCTATAGCTATCTGCCGCTTTGATATACTGCTTTCTATGAGCTGGAGCAAGGCAGCGAGCCGGCTATAAGACCATTGCTAACGCAATGGGCCTGTAAGTGTATTCAAGCTTCGTCACTTTGTAATTACAATTGGTCATATTTTTTTTTAGTAGCGACTGCCGGATTAGCCATCCATTATTGTTATAATGATGATTATTATTTTATGAGCCTTTTAACAGAAACATAGAGATGTCGACTCCGTTTCTTGGGTCACACTTTTCATGTAATTTTCTTGGGTTAAATCTGTTTTATTGCATCCACATATGGAGTATTTGCGTGGGTTGCGTCCGCTGCTGGCTTTACCTTGGGGACGTACTCGTAGCTGTTGGCACATAAAAAACTTTTATATGGCAGATGTGGAGAACTACTTAAGCAGGTATCAAGCAGAGTTTGGCTGTGCTCCAAGCTTAATAAAATTGGCCAGAATGTGGCATAAATTATGAGCACCGCGAACATAAGACAAACTCTGACCGCCTTAAGAGCTATGGCATGTCAGTCAGGTTACGTGGCGTATGTGTAATTAAACATAGTTTAATGAGTGGCTGACATTCTGAAGCAAACCTTTGAAGACATTAGAGCTAAACAGAAATATATTTTCCATAATAACCAAGTGAGTAGTACACTCGAAGAAGTATGCCGAAATTGGATTGTCATGTTAGACTGGAAAAGTCCTTTGCTAGATGGATTTAACTTCAAAAATTGGTGTTGCTTGAAAGTCTTCTGAGGAGGACTATCCCCATTGGCCATAATAAAAAACTTTCGATTTAAAAAAAAATGAATGTTTCAAAAATGTTTAAAAATTAATTTATCTTGGTTGGAATCTTAAGAAATGAAAACAATGAAGACCAAATATATAAAAAAAACGTGTTAAAATTAAAAAGAGATATATAACTTGTAGTAGATAAGTATATAAAATTGATTAAAAAACTTTTTGAAAATTTCATGTTTAAAAAATTACTTTAAAATTTAATTTTTTAATTTATGCTTACTTAGTTGACTTTAATATAGAAACAGCAACAAAGCTGCCCTATATATTTACATGCATATTTATTATGTACTATGAGCATATAGTACATATGTGACAACATAATTTGCTGTTAATATACTCTTTGTTGTGTAGCCACCAGACCAAGAGTTGGTGCAGGCAAATGGACTGCGTCGGAGCCAGACAGACACGAATGGTGCGACATTTTTCAAGTCCAGGCGTCACATAATTAACCCAATTAGAATGTCTGTGTGTGTTTGCGTGTGTCATTCCTAAGCTAAATTTATATGAATTTTTAATTATGCTCCAGGAACAAGGAGCAACGTGTGCCAAGCCACAACACAACAGACTACACGTACTACAAACAAGCGCTGCAGCCGAAGTGGATGTGGCCAGTCGGACAGCAGCAGTAGGAACAGCATCAGCGACGACCACAACAACAACAACAACAACATTGACAGCAGCAAGAAGAACCTTTGGCTAAATGGAAAAGGTAGTAAACTGTGCGCAAAACACCTGAGGATTCACCATGACAACCAACCCAAAACCAGTAACCGTCCGAACGACCGACAATGAGTGGCCAAGTACCGTCTGCTGCTGCTCCGGCCAAACCTCCTGCTTCAGTAGCTCCTGCTGCTGCTGTGTCGTTTGGCATTTGCCATTTGCCGCTTTACGTTTGCCATTTACCATTTGTTGTTGCAGTCAAGCAGTTCCCAGATGTTTAAATACCAGAGTACAAAGAGTACATGCATTTTGGTTTGCTGTATGAGACAGGAGCTCCAGATTGTTAGCATCAAAGTCATTTGGGTGCCAAGCGCAAAGATCGTAATTGGTTTTGTGACAGCGCGAGTAACCTGAAAAGTAGTGCTGGAGAAAACATCGATGATCGAAGTTTGAAAAATCGATATATCGATGTTGGCCAACAGAGAAGTTTCTCCAGCACTTCTGCACTCATCAAATGGGTGTCTGCCTCATTTTCTAATATGGTCTATACAACGTTTCATTGATCTACATACAGGCCAGTCAACAGGCGAGGGGGAGATATCCCAGGGTCCCACAGTTTTTTGAAGCGCCCGTAGATTTGATAATCTTTGAATTCCTAAGAGAAAAGAAGCGAGCTTAGCAGTCGACGATAGACACCCCCTGGCCCATACTTTCTCTAGACGGCGAACCCCCTACATATGGGGATATAGGGATATAGAAAGAGTAAGTATATCCCTATATGTAGGGGGTTTGCCGTCTAGAGATAGTATGGGCCAGGGGGTGTCTATCGTCGACTGCTAAGCTCGCTTCCCACTGGGTTGGGGCGAATTAGTATTCGTGGATAGCTTGAATAGTTTGCGAACAATTTGAAGCTACCCAGGTACTAGGAACAACAATACAATATATTGTAATAATAGTTAGTTAAGCGTATGTAAACTTCGGTTTAATAGAACCAGTTGGAGTATAACTTTTTTTTGGTTTTGTTGTTGCTCTTGTTGTTGTTGTTTTTGCGGCAACTTCCGGCCATGCCTTTTGTTTGCTCGCTTAGCTTCGTTGGCTCCTGTTGGTTTTAACTGCATTGTGCCTGGTGACTGTTTGTGTTGTTGCTATTGTTGCTGTTGTTGTTGCAACAACGTTCTGAAAACCGCAAATAGAAAGCAGAGCTGGGCATAATCCTGGCGACCAAGTTGCGGCAATCCAGGTAACTTGGTCGCACTGCTAGCTGCGTGCCTCTAGGTAAAAGTTTTAAGCAAATGTTGCCAAGTGTTTAACATTTTGTACGGTGTCAGTAACTTCCGTGCTTGTGTGTGTGTGTGTGTGTGTGTGCACCTAGGGGATTCACACGCACACAGATACTACATATATGCAAAGGTAAGCGTTGGCATAAATGTAAATTAAACTATGTTTAAGGCCAAAAACTGTGTTCTACTGGGGCACGTTTTAACTGGCGTTGATTTTTGACACTCCCTCAGACGGCTTTAATAATTTATGCAAACTTCAGGTCAATCCTTTTGTGTCCTGCTGATAAATGTGAACATATTTTGTGTGGCAATTGTGTGCCGTTGATTTTGATTGCCAAGTCATTGGACTTTTGTATACATTTATGGAATTTCATTAAAAACCAACATAGTTAACTGCCTGGGGAGCAGCAGCCGCATCCTTGAAGCATGCAATGTGGCAACATGGCAACACTTTAAGGTCTCGCATGTGTAAGCCGTATTAAGAGCAGCAAAATGTTGCAAATGCAGACAATGATATAAAATTTTATGACGCAAATTTAACTTGTGCTAGAGATGGGTCAGAGGGCAGCACCAAAGCAGGGGCATTAATTTCTATAAAAGGAGCTCTACTAGTAAAAGTCAAAAGGTTGAGTGTAACTGTGTGTGTGTGTGAGTGTGTGTTTGAAAGCCAAAAGATACACACGCCAACCAGGCAGCGCAAACATCAGACAAGAACAGAGAACACAGGGCACGCTTTTTTGTGCTCTTATTGTTGTAGCTGTATTTCCTTTTCCTTTGCTTTCCTTTTTTTTTTTTTTTGGTTCAAGGATAATCATCAACATCGCGTGCTGTTGAAATTTAAGGAGTGTATGTGATTTTTATCATGCAAACTGGGCGCCCATTTCGCCCTGACCAGAATGACCAGAACCCAATACCAACGCTTCGTCTGTAAGCCACATGGTACTACCCGAAAATGAGTTGAGTGTATAGTGTAGGAAAACGAACAAAAAAAAAACCGTGCTAAATGACTAAGGTAAATGAAATTACGAGCGAACACACCTCAATTGGATACAGACACACATAAAACACACTCATCACACACAGACGGACAGACAATGTGTGTGGTGTGCGTGTGTAAAGTTTATTTAAGAGCGGAAATTACAAATTTGTCGGCGTTAATGGATTTTCATTTGAGTTATTTTTTTTCAATTTTTTTTGTTGTTTTTCCTTTTTAACGTTTTTACACCATCATTAAAGAGCAAAAATTTAAATTACTGGTTTCCAGAATTCTCCGCCATTTGTGATTAGCTGCAAAATTTATGCACCCAAAAAAATTTTGTGTGAAAATTAAATTTCTGTTGTTGTCATTGCCATCCTCGACGTAGGAGTCATCGTCGTTGTTAGTGTTGCTGTTGTTGTTGTTGGCATCCTTGTTGCCGCCAACGGCGTCGCCACAAAACGCTAACGACTACAAAATTGCAAGAAAATTACCCGTTAATGTCCAACATTTATGTCTGCTGTGGCCTAAGAGTAAGACGTTCCCAACAGTGGCGTGGTGAAGAAGGGGTTTGCAAGCTGAGAGTAAAGGGGGCAATTAAAACATGCAGGAGGTTACTATAACTTTTCATGATATTGCAATCGCTAGATAACTACAGGAAATGTGATAGATCCCTTTCTGAAATAAGCGAACAGATTACCTTCCACGAACATATGTACATCTGGTTCTCCAGTCCGAGATTCAAAGATGCTGCAAGCGTTGTAACATGATTCATGAGTGCCGGTCTACCCCTTTGGTACTAGGTAAGGCTTTCTAACTTAACCCATGTTTATACTCTGATCCAGCAGAAATTCTTCTATAAGTTTGGGTATTATATTTTTCATATTATTTATACAAACTAAGCGGTAAACCTGCCAAAATGATATTTATGGCATTTTTTGCCTGCTGATGATAAGTTGCACTGCGGAACTAGGGATCTATTGTAATCCCCTCTAGTCCTAGAGCTTTTCAGCTAGTTCATTACTCGAGACAAACTTTTTTTTCGATGAATCAACTGGGCAGGGCAGTCGCACAACAGATGTTGGATGCTTCTATGCCTTTCTCATTCCAGAAGCTGCGACAGAAATCATTGTGGGAACACATGCATTCACTCAGTCAATAGACTGAGCACTGGCGCAGTGCCCCGTTACAACTCCTGTCGCCATCCTAGTCTTGCTCTTGTGGCATCGTAGGTGCTCGGAAGTTTTTTTCGGGTTGTATCTTGACCAGAGGGACCGGAAGATGTGACAACCGGGCTCAGTGCCCCATTGTCGTTCTGCCTCGGATCTGACTATCTTTATGATTTCTGATATTACATCTTGCAGAGATCTTACTATATCCGTAACAGTATTGATAGTTAGCTCGTTCTCCATGATGGGAGTTTCTACTGTCAAACTCAGTAAGAAAGTGTTGAAATGTTTCCTTCTCAATATAACTGAACCTGTGTTTGTATGAATCCTAATTACCCATTTTGCTCAGTTGTTGGCCACAGATGGATTCAGACCCTATAGTTCCTCCACAGCTCAAGCAGATTTTGATTCATTGTCCTAAATAGCTTAGTTTGCCTCTGGTTTCCCTTTTTTATTTGCCTGGTTGGGTTGTTGTCCACACATCGACCTATGAACTTCTTCTTCCAGGGCATTGACAGTCCGTGAAGGACCTAAGCCTGTCGTATAACAGCATTCCACTCTTCTCTATCTCTCGCTCTGTCTTTCCAATTAGTGATTCCAATTCTTCGTAGGTCTTCTTGTATCCCATCTATCCATCTCTTACGTGGTCGACCTCTTCTTCTGTTACCTGATAAGCTAGTCGTAAAAATTTTCTTTTGTGGCCTATCTTCGACCTATGAACTGTGGGTGTGAAAAGGTGAAGTGAGGAAACCATATCTTTTTTTTTTTTTTTTTTATTAAAAACAAAAAGAAGTATTGAACCCGTACGCTAAGCACGAGGATTAGTAACGGTGGAGAATCATCACGACTGAAACATTTTGGCGAAGCCTTGTTTTTTGAGCCGCCTAAGAGGCTGTTAGGGATCCAAAACATTTTTTGAATATAGTCAGTTCAAACAAGCTAAAAAATAAAGGTAGCTACGCCATTCTAATTACCTGCAGTCAAAAAGCGCTTGAGCAAGACGTTAATAAATTCATTTGGTTCAACTTTGATCTTGTTCTTCATTGAAGGAAAAACTTTTGGAGATATAGTTCAGAGCCGGCCAGTGTGAAGAATGTTTTTCTGGGGTGCGGATTCCCCTACTGAACATATAGTATTTACTTTTTTGCTTACCTTTAAACAGTTTCTACTAGCCACTTTTAAAATACTTTTTTTTTTTTTTCTACTCAAGAGATTCCGGGAAATAAACGTTTGCTTTAACAAAACCTAATTTAGTTCATAGCATGGTATAATAAGTAAGGTAGAGTAAGATTTTCTCACTCGGGGCCATAAATTTTGTGAGAGCAAAGAAATGTGAGAGAGAGAGAAGCAACAGACAAGCTGACGCATACATTCGCAACGAGAATGAAAAGTATGGCCCCAGCAAAGAGAACGTTGCGACAAACTTACTCTACCTTACTTATTATACCATGAGTTCATAGGAATGTCAATGATCAAATAACAGAACAGTATCCATCTTTTTATAGAGCAGACCGAAGTTTTTTTTTTGTTCTTACAATGTTTCGGGACTTCATATTGAAGTTATATTTCAATTCGTTTTCATACCAAACATTTACACTAATCAATCGAAACTCTTGTGAAGGAAACCCATAAAGATTTTAAGCAGGGAGACAGATTTCCTTCATCATATTATATAATTTCTATTCTACGTATAGTTAGTTTAAGCACATCTCCCCTTTGGTTGATCTCTACGTCTCTGCCAAGGACTATCAAACTAGAACGCCGTGTTGGCATTCACGCCAAGCAGCCAACCAGCAGACTTTTAGTCAAGCAGCCTGCTCGGCAAAGAGTCCAAGTAATCGTAGTTACATTTTGGCCAAAATACTTACAAAAAAAAAAAAATAAAAGAAATAACTGGCAAAACTATTATGGCCCTTGTGCTTATTACTTGCTGACATGCAAACACTTTCGAGTTTCGTCCTGGGCTCCATCTCACTTTCCTCAAAAGTATCTTGTCTGCTCGTGTGGTTCGTGTGGCATTTGGGTGCGCCAAGGACAAGGACAATACCATCCATATACATAATGTATATAGGCAGCTGCAATTGTGTATTTTGGGGCAAGCTATATGAGCCAACTTTAAGTTGGCCTAAACTAGCGTTGGCGAGGACATTAAATATTTAATATATTTTGGCATTTAATTTGCAGCGCACAATAAATAATAACATGACACTGTAACAATTTATAAGCTGGTATATATGTATGTATATATGGTTTATTGAGAAAAGTAAATAAAATTGCTTTTCAACAAAAACTTCTTGAAGCTGACACACATGTCGAAAAGTCATT
Organism: Chymomyza costata; assembly: GCA_018150985.1. NCBI lineage: Eukaryota > Metazoa > Arthropoda > Insecta > Diptera > Drosophilidae > Chymomyza > Chymomyza costata. Next base: position 20,811,719 of record JAECWU010000001.1, read on the forward strand.
AATAATGGAGCGAGATTCCACAGAGAGCGAGGCAGCGGGTGGCTGAGGCAGTCCACGAAACTCAAGTGGAATTATAGTAGTAAGTTGTTGTGGGCTTGGTGTAGCCAGTGTGCTCTGAAATTAAACGAAACCCTAGAAGGACACACAAATAAATTTCGACAATCGTCCAACAAACATCGACAGTCAATTTCTACCCCACCGCCGCCGTCTCTTACTCTCTGGAGCATGTCAAACATGCCGCTTGCCACTGTCAAAGTAAATTTATGCACCCATGCTGAAGCCACAGCACGTGGAATGTGCCACAACTATGCCTAAAAGTATTATCCACTCACTACCCCTTGGAAACAGCATGAAATTTGTGGCTTGGCATTTACAGTGTCTGCAACTAATTTCAATATCATCAAAAATTAATTTCACTAATTCGATTAAAGCACAAGCTTGCCTTAAAGTTCCCAATCAGGATCACGTGGATACAACTAAGTGTACACTGCGAGAAATTGAGCTGCACACACAACTAATGTAAATAAAACGTAGATATAAATTATCTTATCATAAAATGTTATTTTCAAGAAGCAATATGTACAATATGTAAACGTTAAAAAACTGCACTTTACTTTAGCTTAATTTTTACAAATTTTATCCGTTTGGAAATCCATTTTATTAATTAAAACAAAGATAAAGTTGTACATCGATTACGGAGAATTTTCCAAGAATAAATATCATACAAATAAAAAATATATAAATCTTAGCTTTTTAAAAATATTATTGCTTCACAGTTTTCATATTGCTTTAAGCCAACTGGTACTTGAACCAGTTGTGAATTATAAGTCAGAAACGTGGTAAATTAATACAAGAAAACGTTTGCATACATCATAAGTCTTTCAGAGAGAAGAGGAACATTTGGAAGACCGATTGTTCACTGGAGCGGGGGGGTGGAGAGAGGGGCGGTTATCCGCTAGGAAAATCATCGGTTTTTTTTTTACTTAAAAAATTATTTAAAATCATACTTACGAATGACTAGGTGACAACTAGAGAGAGGGCGAGGTCTTGGCATATACTATGGATGGTCATCAAAATTGAAAAAATTGGGTCAAGTAGCATGGGTACGTTCCCCAAACTGCATTGGCGCTATCATATTTATTTATTTATTTTTATTTATAACAAAGAATTATATTACATAATGAAATATAGAACGAGAAAAAAAATAGATATAAACAAATCCGCATCTCTAGCGCGATGGGTGAACTTTTTAACAATATGCAGCGACTCACATCAATAACTGGCCAGAGACTAGGATTTATAATAAGAAAGTTGAAAATGGAAAGTCCCAAGAAAAGTTAAACATTATCAGCCGGGCTCTGGTAAACAATGTAACCAAACCGAACAATTTTATGCGGATTCGTTTTTGCGTGCTCCGGAAAACGATTTTTTTTTTTTTGTCTATTTTTCGCATTTTATTTTCGATAAACTCGGTTATTTCCCTTGTTATTCCGATAAATTCTCCTGTTGAGTTGGTGCGAAGTTATTTTTGTTTGATGCAAAACAGCTGATATGGTTGCCGCAGCCCTGCAACTTTTTATTACTTTATGTTATGTTATGTTATTAGTCTTTATATTAAATAAAATTACAAAAAAATATTACTTTAGCAACAATATTTATTAAAATTAAACGCGGTACATGCTTCTTGTATGAAGTCTAATACAAAAACTTCATATAAAAAAACTCTTCCAAAATTTTTTGCGTTTATTTTTTACACTGCTGCGTATAAGCCTTAACGCGGGAATCGGTCATGTGTTCGTGTGCGATATGTGCACATACACAAACCCAAAAAAAAATTCGTTTTGGCTGTGCTTTTGGCTTGAGCCAGAAAAAAAAAATAATTTAAAATAATAGTCAATAAATATATCAAAGAATATTTAAAAAATTATTTCAGTGTGATTCATTTTAATTTTTCTTGCAGCGAAACATTCGATTTCAAACCACACGAAAAGTTCGATTTGGCGAAATTGGGAGCACCAAACGTCTGGTTTCAAAACGCATCCGAAGATGCGTTTTTCGGAGCACGACCGTATATTAGAAAAAAAGATTTTGATATTAAAATTTGGAAACCAGGTTGCCATTCAAAGTGTTTCAACATTAAGATTAAGTGTTGTGAACTGGTAAACAACATAGTCCTACCTACGCACAGTGGGAAAAATGCCCAATCTAGCTACGTCTTATTCAAATTTCAAACTAAATATTGGCGCGAATATCGTTTTGTATTCGATTACTTATACATTCGGCTGTTTTACAGCACTTTTTTTTTCACTGTGCACTGCTTCTTTAATTCATTAATTTAGGTTAGCTAAGTTACTTTAGTTACTTTTCTACGATGTGCCAATGACTTTTGTGGGCATGCATTGAAGCACCCCTCTATCAACGCTGAGAAGCTTTACTTCCAAAAAAATTTAATTGAATCTTACAAAAGCAACTCTATAATACAATGCAAATTACCTGTAACATTTCCTTTTTATTATTCTACTTTTAAGCATGCTCAAGAAAATTAAATTTCAAGTCAAACCACACAGAGGAAGAGGATGTTTTTTTTTTTTATGCTATGTTATGCTTACTTATTTTATTTAATTTCTTTTTATTGCCGCACCTTATTTCATTTTGTACAAACAAAACGCGTTGTGCATTGCTTAAATAATAAAATAAAAAACTGGGAAAGAGGAAAATCATGTGTGAAAAGGCATTTCCCAGCGGCAGTAAGGAATAAGGTACAATATTAAAGGTAGATACAGGTAAAGCAGCGTTGGTGGCATATCCTTGAAAAACGCCAAAAGTCACGAAACAGCAAAAGGAAATTGTGCGCTTACCAACACTAATTGTTTTTGTTGCGTGTGTGTGCGTTTGTGTGCATGTGCGTGCGTGCATATATTTTACGGTTGTTTAGCCTCCCTTTTATGAGACCGTTCGGAAGGACGGGGGGCTAAGTAAAAGGCAGCATCAGAACATTTTCATCTTGTAAGCCGCAAATTCACTTCAAATGGAAAATTAAATGTAAATTTTCTTTTTTTTTTTTTTTGCGTTTTTCCCAAGCGGCCAATGTATTTGCACGTGGTTTTGTATTTTTGTGGTGGTTGTTGTTGTTTTTGTTTTTTTTGTCTTTTGAGAAAAATGATGGGCTTGCCAAAAATCAAATCGAGCTGCTGCCAGTTGCTTGTCAGCATTTGGCCAATTATCATGGCAACAACAACTATCTAAGCATACACTGTTACAACATTTTATGGTATATAAGCTTTGTATATTATGTACAGTCTATTTGGGAAGCACCAATTATACACTTAGTGTTCAAAAATAAATATTAATGAATGCAAAAATACCCAAAGTATGCATTTGATACGTTTGTCAACTAAACAAGAATTTCATTCACATCCGTTTGGCTTTTATGTTGACTCAATCAAATTTTTGCTTATACAATTACAAAACAAACAAATACCATCATCCAGGTCGTATGTTAGTCAAGTTAAACAGTGTACATTGCTCGCAGGAGTACCTTGAAAATCAAGGAAAAATTTGCTTAGATGTGCAGAGCCAATATTATTGAAATATTTTACAAACCCAAAAAAATATAAAATCGCAGCGTAGAGTGTTCCAAAAGACTCGATACTGAACGATACTAAAAAAATTGATATCGAGAGAAAAAATTTCGGCTTATGTCCGATAAATTTGCATATTTCCCTAATTATTGTACTTTCGATAAATTCACATATTTTCCTTTCATTGTTGCTGTAGCTCTGCAATTTTCTATTACTTTCTATCATTTACATTTTATCCGATGTGTTTTCTGGAGCCGAATGCTTTTATATTTTACGCTGTACAACACTTTTGAATGCTAAATAGATTTTTTTTTATAATACATATGTGCATATTCACATTTATATGGTATAAGCAGATCCGCATATATGTATTTATAAGGACATCTAAAAATGATTAATTCGTGGATATTATATCTCAATTACGGAGCAAAATTAAGCTCGATGTCGAGGCTAGACAAATTGGTTTCGGATGGTCGAAGCAAAATTTCATCTTCGAATATTCAGTACTCCGAAACGAGTGATATACATAAATGTCTAAAAGTTTCTCCCAGAAACGCATTACTATTAACGTCATTTGTTAATTTCATTAAGTGGGCGTAATGTTCATTCAAAAGATTTTATATGGTTAAATCGGAACACATCGTAACCATAATCATAAATTAAAATTTAGTTCAATTATAACCCGAATCGAAAGCCGTAAATTTTTCTTTGTTAGATTTTGAAACGATTTTCGATTCTTTTACTAAATTTGGTAGGTACCAACTAGTGCTGGAGAAAACATCGATGATCGAAGTTTAAAATATCTATATATCGATGTTGGTCAACAGAGTTGTTTCTCCAGCACTACCAAACACCCATTTGATGAGTGCAGAAGTGCTGGAGAAACAACACTGTTGGCCAACATCGATATAAAGAGATTTTAACCGTCGATCATCGATGTTTTCTCCAGCACTAGTAGCAACTTGTCTATGTAAGTCAGCGGAGATCAAATAATTACACAGACCAACATGGTTTGGTTGTTGGAAAGCTATGGGGAATTTCCGAAGTAATTTGCTGCGTAGAATCCGAATCCGGGGCCAGAATTGGCCTATCACGTCAGGATTTTGATATATGAGGGTATTTACCCGAAAAACTGCATTTTTTCCTACTTTTGAGGTTATGTACAGGGTGCAAATAATTTTTGTGGTCTGTCACTCCAGTTACATCATTTAGTTCCACTCATACCCTTTAATTTAAAAGTTCAAGCGATGATTTACGATTTTTTTTCGCAAAGTTATGGCTATTCAAAGTTACGAAGTATATCCCCTCGACGTCATTAGCATTTCACAGGTCTACAAATACCGGAGTTATATCAGTTATTGAAAAGCTAAGGGTCATTTCCGAAGTAATTTACTGCGTAGAATCTGAATCCGAGGTCAGAATTTGACCATCACGTCAGGATGGCAGCAAATTACTTCGGAAATGACCCTTGGTTTTCCAACAACTGACATGACCCCGGTATTTGTAGGCCTGTGCTATTCATGGATTTTAGGCATCTAATAGTAAATATTTTGACTAATGCACTCATATTCCTCTTTAAGAGTTTCAGCTGAAAGTAGGTAGTAAGTCATTGACCATAGATTGCTCCGAAAATGCTGGAATAAGTTGGGGTAGGAATTTTCTCCGATGTCTGAATTTCATTAACTACTGGTAACGATTTTTTCATTTTTCATTCACTTCAGATATGCTCAGACAACTCCAAGGCGAACAAAAATTAGTTATTACGACAGTAAAGTGAGCAAGGAAAACATAAATGATGTGCGGAGAAACTTACTTTTTATATTATTAACAAATTTTTCAAGAAGCCTAAACCTCGATTAAATCTTTTATTTATTATTCTAATTTGCTATATACTTTATTTTTATTTTGTACATACACTATAAATGTGGATTCATATACCTGGGGTTTCATATATGGGTTTTCAAACCAATTTATTTCATATTTTGATGCTTTTCAGCGTTTAAAAGAAAGCATAAAAAATTGTATGTACATCGTGGTGCTAAGTTCAAAAGGCATTTAAAAATCTGTCCAAACTGACAGACTTATATCTGGATATCTGAAGGTAATTTTCAAATGCTATATTCCCATCACTCTAGGTGCGTTTTCTTTTAATGATATCCACTGTCTAGTGAATAAACATTCTTGGATACACCCACACACTCAACATAGAGGAGACCTCTGTTTGCACTTACCGCATGTCAATCAAAAATATCCAACTGTGGCATGCACCACAGGCAACGGGATATGACTTGTCGTTTTGTATACAAGTAACTAAGGGGAATCTATGTACTATATAAGAACTAAGGAGTGTTTGTTTGCAATTCTTACTTTTGTCGGGCGTTTAACTCCCAATGTCAATTAAATGTTTGCTTCACGCCAAGCGCAAGTCTCTTCCATATGACAATGCCAAATGGTAATGAGCGACCACGACTGCGTCCATAGACACCCCTGACAGCGAATCATTCAGTTAGTCAGAGTGGAAGCCAGAGGGTAAGGGTGAGTCTTAAAGAGTCAGCATGGGCTTGCATGTCTTGCCGAAGTAAATTAATTGCAGACCTTTGGCAGGAACCTGCTCCGGCTCCTGCTCCTGCAGCTTATGTGCAAATTAACATTACCATCATCAACAACAACAATAACACATATAACTAGGGCAACAACCACAACAAGAAAGTCAGCAACTAAACTGCCTTCAACTAAACTTGGATAGATTAATCGAGCTGATTAACCACACGCAGCTCCATGTCCAGGACGCAGTAGCAGATCGACCGGCATGCCTATTCATTATGCAATTATTTTGAATGACTCTCGTAAGTGATATTTCCGAGGGCGCTACTAAGTAATACAACATGGTATATGTAAGAATATCTGAGTGTCTAGGTGTGTGTGTGTATCTGTGGGGCTTCCGAACACGCGTACTACGAAATCCATTACATTCGGTAGGAAATGTTTAGCATTTGTTGTAATGAGAATGCATATGTCAAATTAGGTTAATCGCAAAGAAGTCTTATTTGGAAAGCTTTGAGCTTAGCCAAGGCCAACAAATTTTGCGCTTCTGGCTAAATTGAACTAAGACTTGATTTGTTGGCATAGCAATATGGATTTGTGCTCCTTATGAAAAGTCCATAGCAAGTTCCCAAAATTGTCCGCTAGAGGGAGCAACACAAAAAAACGCGGGTTACGCCAAGTTTCATAAGTTATTTGTGAGAGGCTACAAAAAAAGGCGACACCTTCGATAACTCATTACAACTACTTTAATTTTGTATAATTTTAAACACATTTTTTTAAAAATAAATATATATTTTATATATATTATTTGTTAAAAGTGTTAAAAAATTAAAGTTTTCCTCCAAAATTGTTTAAAAATGTTACCTTGAAGCAGGGATGTACGAAAAGCAACAACAAATTACATTGAAAATCTGTGGGCCAACAACAAATATACGTAAGGGTTGTTTTTGTGCACACGAGATCAGAGAGCAAAGAGAGTAACAGAGAGTAACCGAGAGAAAACGCTCGAAATTGTTTTTGTAATTTGCATTGGCATTGGGTGATATACAGTTAGGGTCGTGCATGTACACGCTCATCGCTGCCTATGCCTAAGAGCCATTACAAAAACAAAAAGAGCCAGATGAGCAATGGGCCTGGACATCCCTGCCTTGAAGCTTCAAATCCAGAGGAACTGAGGGAAACCTAAATGTGCTATTTAGAATAAATTGACTTTCTATTAAAGTTTTAATAATTTGTTTTTTTTTTATACATTAGTTGGTAACCTGAACCAAATGCAATGAACCGCATGTAAGAGTGGTAATAATGCAATGTTATTAAGGGTATTCACGCTTGCTATTGCGTTGAAAACTCTTACAACAACAAAATGTGCAGCGCTTGGTTTCAGCTCGCAACTCAACTTTTTCTCAGCCCCGTCTCTATTTCAGTTTTGTGCTGTTGAGTAGAGAAGAAAGTGTTGTAGAATGAGCAGTTTTCTACATTTTAAACACTACAATATTTTATTTTTTTTTAGCCATTTTGTTGTATGAAAAGCGTTCTAAAAAGTAAACAAAGTAAACTGTTATAATTAAACTAGATTTAATGCAATTAAATCAGCATTTTATTTATTAAATAAAATAAATATTACGTTTAAGTGGCTGACCCAACACCAAAAAAACGGAGGGCGCAAACGCGTCAAATTAAAACAAAATCATGAAAAATGAAGCAAAAACAAAGAGAAAAGGGCGTTCACGGTATATGGACTTTTTGTGCAACTTTTCAAATCTTCAACTCAAGAGTAACCGTGAGTCACTGTTACATGGAAAAACAAAAATGAAATAATATTCGGCCGTGCTCTGGAAAACGAATCCGAACGTTTTATTCGGATTCATTTTGAAACCGAATGTTTGATGCTCCCAATTTCAGCAAAACGAATTTTTAAAGTTGTTTGAAACCGAATGTTTTGTTGAAAGAGGAATTAAAATTTTATAATGAAATAATTTTTTTAAATATTAAAAAAATGTTTATGCCATCTTCAAGTTATATATTATTTGACAATAATTTTTAATTATTTTTTTCTGACAGCCCAAAAAATAGCATGCACTGCCAAAACGATTCTTTTTGTGTTCGTGTATATGCACAAATCATACACGAACACATGACGATAAGTACAACAGGGTTCCCGCGTTACAAAAAGAAAATTTCCCTTGAACCAAAAATAGCTAAGTCGTGCTTAATTTCAATAACTATTGTTGCTTAAGGAATATTTTTGTGTAATTTTATTTAAAAGATAGATTAATAAAAAACTAGTTATATTTTTATGAAAATTAAACAACATATAGTAATAAAATGTTGCAAAGCTGAGGCAAACATGTCAACCCAACAGGGAAATTTTTCGGAAAAATAGGGTTAACATAGGAATCGAAAATAAAAAAGGGAAATATGGACACAAAAATTCGGAGCACGCAAAAACGAAAGCGAAAAAAATTGTTCGATTAGGTTTTTCGTTTTCCGGAGCACGGAATTTTACTAAAATGCTTCGTACTTGGAACTAGAAAAAACAGCACTATTTTTCAGACTCTTGTCGATTTGTTAAGAAAATAACTTTCGCTTCAGGCATACTACATTTTCTGATTTATTTATTATATTGAAATGTTATAAGACTTTATGCTTTATTTTGACACTAATAGAAATTTCTACATATTTTATTTATAATTGCATTAATTAAGTCTTAAGAATGTCTGGCACAGTATGCGATGACATGTAATATATTTAAGTAAATTGCTGGCAATTCTTTCGAAAAAAAAGAGCATAAAAAAAAACATAGGCAGCTCAGACCAAAAAAAAAAAATAAAATTGAAAGCTCTAGGGGAAATAGAGAAGAAATTACAGCCCGGGCCTCGTAAAGTGTTGCCAATGTATTAATTGTTGAACGTAAAAGACAGATTTATTTTACAACAACACACAGATACTCACACACACACAGACATATGGAATATCTAATGTGCTGTAGGCATGCCATTGTTGTATGTTTGTTTGGCCTATGCCTTGGACTTTAGCCGGCCAGGTGTGTCTTCTGGGACAGAGTGCCATGAACTGGTCTAGATAGTGCTACATGGAAAGTCCCACCAAAATTTATACACTCCGCATAGTGTAATTAATGGGAAGTGACCAACAACAACAATTTTCTACATAGTAGAAGAAAATTTCATGCTAAAAAATTATTTGCTCACATGCATGAACGCAGCCCAATGAAGACTTATTTTTTCCAATTTGTTTCTGGTATATATATATTTGTTATTTTCCAAGTATATATATACATATTTAAATGTGTTTTGTTTTCGTTTTGTATATGTAATTGTCTTGCGCCAGACAATTTGGCAATGAATCAAGAAATGAGCATCGCAGCAGCAGAGGTAAAAATAAAACACCAAAAAAAAAAAAAGAAAACTAATTTGTACAGGTGCGAAAATTCTGTGATCAGAATTCATCCAAAACTAATACCAAAGTGTATTCACACGGTGTACACTCCCGTACACTAAAATACACACACATGGTAAAAATTTCTGGTGGCGTTCTAATTTTGTTGCCCTTTTTGTGGCGCTTAGTTATTTCATTTGTATGGAAAGTATTTATAGACTTTTGTTTTTACCTTGCCAGTATTTTCAAAACTCAAATTATACACTTACTGAGAGAATATACCTACTATATGTGTTTAGTAATAAATTTTGCAAATTTGCTGTCTGAGAAAATAGCGTCTTAGCCCTTGCCGAAATTAATTTGAGTTTGAACTGGAGCACTATCTTTCCACTTCGTAGTGGTTCCTGACCAAAAATGTTTGTTTTTGTTTGATTTAAAAGTAAAAGCCCATACGCAGCATGTAAAAATTTATCAAAGTATTAAACCAATTCTTTTAAGTTATCTTGAGAAAATCCGATACCGGAGTAATATAAGCTGTTTAAAAAAAATTAGTTGAAGCTCATTTTATTCGAAAACGGCAGGGCTATTTTTTTTCGAAAAATTCTGAACCAAAATGAGAAGTAACGAATTACGTGAACCTATCTTCTTAGGTAAAGGCCTATACGCAGTTCGAAAAATTTCGCGCGGAATGACAAAACTTCATATAAAAAAAAAATGCCAAATGGAATATCCCAAATGGGAATTTTTCGAACTGCGCTTAGGCCTTAATATGGATTGGAGTCACTGGAGCAGAATCAATCCTGCCATTTTTGTATTAAGGCCCATACGCAGCATGCAAAAATTCCGCACGAAATGTCAAAACTTCTTTTAAAATATAAAAATTCCTTTTTTTGGGATATTTTTTTTTATATGAAGTTTTGACATTTCGTGCCGAATTTTTGCATGCTGCGTATGGGCCTTTAATTATAAAATTTTCTGATTGTGTAGTCCGACAGATTGCAAATAAAAGTACATTAAAAAAAAAGATATTCATCCCTAACCGCTTAGGCAATTTATTTGTTCTATAAAATTTTCTTAAGAATTAATCTTTCAAGTAGCATTTCAAATTCATTAAAAAAAATACATGGCGATCTTCGATAGAAATCATAGAATATCTTCGAGCAAAACAATTTTTTTTGGAATATTGTAATATGCAAATCAATTCTCAACTAGTTCACTTCTAAGAAAACATGTTGTAGAATAGTTCGCTAGATCTACGAAAGTGTATTTAAATTTTTGTTATAAACAATTCGCATCTCTTCCGTTTTAAATATATATTCCCCGTTGATTTTCTTCATTTAAATTTTTATTTAATTTTTTATTGTTGTAGTTTTTCTAAACGTCGTCCGTTTTGTTTATTTATCAAGCGTCTTTTGATTTTTGTATTTTTAGTGGCATTTTCGAGTACCTTATGTGTGTTGTTTTTTTTTTCTTTTCATTTTTGGTTTGTTGATAATTTAAAAAATTCGAAAATATTTGCTGATTTGGAAAAAGACTAGCAGACTTCAGCCTGTCTCGTTTGATGCCTCATTAAATTTATTTCATTTCGAGGAAATCGAATTAATTAGCGACTTTTCAATTGTAAGCGATGTTATGTTGCGAGGGTTGGCTTTTATGTCTCAGGAGTTGGCATACAACTAGATATTCGATCAAATCGAAATACTGCAATTTTGAAAAAAATATAATATATTCTCAACAAGAGTTCCACCATCAAAAAAATATTTAGTATAGAGTTGATTTTTCGTCGAAGAATTTCGCAAGGATCGTCTTAAACAACTAGGTGCACTGTTGAAAGCTCATATGCCTAGTAATAAGTTCCATTTATATGAATTTTTTAGATGATCCAAAATGGCAAAAAATTTATTTTTTTTCAAAAACTGTACATAAGGCTGTCAACCCATCAGATTATCGTCCGATGGTCAGTTGGGAGTTCAGAGACTGTTCCCTATGAAAAATGTTTGCTTACGTTGCCATTTGCTGCAATTCTAAAGGTAACTCTCGCATAGGATAAGTCAATATTTTTAAAAATCGCTCGGATTCATTTTAAAATCAGAAAGAGTCAATGGGAATGCTGCACGCACCTTTGGCCACGCCCACCTTGTGTCAAACACGCTAATTTACTGTTACATTATTTACACACACATACACATACACGAAGAGATACATTTATAAGTATGTGTATGTGTAAGCAGAAAGTACGATAAAACTGAAAGGTTGTCACTTGGGTAAAGTTAAGGCGTGAGATACACACACACACAGATACAATCACACACACATACAAATAGACTCGCAGACCTACGCACATAAGAAAAACGACAAAGACTTTGATGTACAACAGGGCGCATGAGCAATCTGTTCTTAGCAACATTTTGACTTTGGCAACATGTTGACGTACTCTAAGTCCAAAGTAATTTATGTTCCACTTAATGCTCAAAACTTGTTATTTCGATGGAATTTCAAAGATAAGAGTATTAGTTTGATATTAAGCTAATATTTACGAAAAAAAAATGAAAACGAAAATGTTTTATTGATTTGTATATAAAAGCTGTTTCAGCTAATAAACAAATTGTATTGTAAAACTTGTATGAATTGAACCAGGCTTAAAGTTTTGCAGAATTTTAAAATATTTATACCATACAAAAAAGTCGAAGCCTTTAATGAGCAACAAACTAACTTCTTTTGAATCAATTTGGGGCAAGTGTGCATGGTGGCACAGATCTTAAATATCATACACTTGTTTATTCCAATATTATTATTATTAGTTCCTTGGTGTAAGTACAATACATATTCGAAAAATATAACGACACCGCTCTTAGTGAGAGCATAGAAAGCATATATTTGCATTATTGATGAAAAAATCGATTAAGCTCTAACTAAATTTAATTTGAAAACATTGATATTCCACACTATGATGAACGAGATCTTGATGATCCTTAGCCGTACTTCTAGTCTTAACGACCATACGCAGTTCGAAATATTTCGCACGGAATGACAAAACTTCATATAAGAAAAAAAAGTCCCAAAAGGGATATCCCAAATGGGATTTTTTTTATATGAAGTTTTGTCATTCCGCGCGAAATTTTTCGAACTGCGTATAGGCCCTTAGTTGGTAGTTTAGTTGTAAGTTTTTTTTAATGCTTTTTCCCATTTTCTTATAAATTTTATATAAAATGAAGCGAAATATTATGTATGAGTGTAAATAAAAGTATCTTAGTTGTAAAACTGTTGTCAATTATTTGTAAATATTTAGAAAACGAAGACTGTTATATCAGGGTAAATAAAGAATTTGAATGGAATTAATTATGAAATAAAACTAAGTATTCATAACCCATCAGTGATGCCTAATCTGAACCGATTTTACTTATTAAGTAATTCGAAGGCGAATTTTCACAAATTTCAAAAGCAACTAACAAATTTTCAGCAAAGTTCTGTTTTATTTTAAGAATTCAAATTCATTAAAAAAACAACTGATAACCGGAAAAGCCAATAAATTAAAATTTTTTGTTAGAAAGTTGCCAACATAACAAAATGTTGCCAAATTTATAGCTTAAAGCCGAATAGCATCCACAAAGTTTCCCGCCAATTGCAGGCCGAATCCGAAGTGTATACAAACAAACACACAAACACACGCACATAGCGACTCCCACACACACACTGACGCGCTCTAACAACCCCAAAAAGCCACAAAGCAAACAAGGCAACTGTAGCGGGCCAAAGAGAGCATGAAGAGTGCAGGCGGCCAAAGAGCCAGCTAACGGTCGTTCTGTCGCTCAGTTGTTTCGTATCGTACGGTAAAAGCGGAAAATCTGTAAAGCCGGCTAACGGTCGGTCTCTCTCCTCCCCTGCTGCCTGCTGCTCGGCCCTTTGCTCACTCTCATCTGTTATTTACATTTTGTTTTGCCGGCTTTTCATCTTCGAATGCTGCCGCCTGCTTGTCGTCTTCGTCTGCTTCGTCGTCGCTGTCGTTCTTGTCATTCGTTTTATACGAACGTCAAGCCGAGCGCACTTCGTGTACATTACTTGCTGGCCTGGCATTTGCTAGTGGACGACTTCAGACATGTTAGTTGGCAACGGCCTACACACTGATACGGACGTGTTTCTCGCACGGCGCTGGTAAACTTTTTTAGACACAGTTTTTTGTATTGAAGCGTGTTTATTTTGAGTTATCGCGATTTTGAACAAGTGCGGATCGGTTCTGAGTAGTGCAAATTTTGTGCAATGAATTGAAAAAAAAAATAGCGCTACATAGTAGTTTTATTTAGTAGCAACAGAATTTATACATATACCAAAAAGTGTTGGAACCTTGTGTTTATGTGTGTGTGTGTGTAATTTGAAAAAAAGTGCAGATTTGCCAAAGGAAGTGATCTAAAGGTAAAGTTTTTAAAAGTTTTTTCTTAGTTAAGAAAAGTGTTTTTAAAAAAAGCTTTCTAGTTTGCAAACTATTTGCCACTAAATGGTAAATCACATTTCTGTTTGTTGTCATTTGTCAACAATACTTGAACATGTTAATTAGTACCAGAAAAAAACTAAAAGTTCATTAGTTTTTTAGATACCGTCTATGGCTAAACATTGCCTCAATCATTCATCATTCAAAATTTTGTTGAAATACTTTATAATAATTTTGCTGAATGACATGGAAAAGTTTTTTCCTATAGTTTTGTTTTTGTTGGCTGGCTGCAACTCAAAACAAATGTGCATAAAAATAAGCATTTTTTTTTAGAGATGTAGAACGTGATTGTATCATAAACCGAATGAACAGATGTTTCTTTATCTTAAGTTATTATCGTTTTAAACTATATAGTTAATGCTTGTTTTGAATATGTGTGCAACTGGTTTTTTATAATAAGGGCTCTCGAGTTACTAACAGTTGAGTATTTTTGTTCTACATATAAGATACATAAAATCTGCTGATCAAAGGTTAAGCGACGCTAACCTCTGCATATATGCGATTATTTGATGAAACAGTGCCACGCCTACTCAATTAAGGCTGAAAAAACTTGGTCTTTGCCTCTGTCACAAGGCGCTTCCTTTGCCTATGCCAACGTCGGTCTAGTCCATTAGGGAGCCTCATTGTTTTGATGTTATCAGCTGTTATTGTTGATGTTGTTGCTGTTGAAGTTGTTTGTTGTTGTTGTTGAAGGGCAATAATGTGCAGCATTAAGCAGTCGTCATCGTGGCATGCTTGCTAACAAAATAATTGACAAAACAAATCATTTATGTGGCAAAAGTTTTGCCAAGCTTTTTTCCATCTGTTGAAAATGCACACGACGACAGAACACGCAACATGTTTGACATAAATGCAGATAGTCTGAGGGACAGAGACAGTGACTAAAAAGTCCAAACAAATATAAATAACGTCATAATAATGAGCCCCAAGCTGTGTGCAAGAGACAATGCACTGAGCGAGCTATCCAACATTAATCTGTTCTAATTAAATTGTTGCAAAAACAAAAGTTTTTGGGAGTAGTGGTAATAAGGGAGAGGTCTAGTTGAGAATTCTGACTACTAATTTAGTTTACGTATCAATTTTGGGGTTAATAAATTTTAAAAATTTCTTAAAGAAATAAAATAAAAAAAAAATTTCAATTAAATTAAAAAAAAAAATTATAATAAAATTTAATAAAAATTCATTTTTAAAAATATAAACAGAAATCGGAATGGAAACTTCTCATCACTTATGTCCTCTGAAATCTTTGTAAACGTTGTTATTTCTTAAGAAATTAAAAAAAAAATATATAATCTAAAAAAATGCATTTTAAAAAATATATACTAACAATTGGAATGGCAACATTCAAGCACTTATGCACTCTGAAATCTTAAACGATATCCTAGTTAAAGTTAACTTATTTTGATCAAAAGGAACATATGATCCTGGATCCCATAGTTACAGGGTGAAAAAGAATCCATTATATTATTTATGATATTGGAAATCCTCGCGGATTGTGCGATTTTGTGGTTGGAGACAGTGTAGGAACATTTTTAATATTGTTTCCTAAGTTTTGCGAATCGTGAATAAAAAGTGTTCCAGAATCTTGAAAAAAAAAATACTTAAAGCTTACATTATAATGTGGTGTACTTGTCCAATATTTTAAGGGTTCATTTTATATAGTATGGTATATGAATACAATTTCAAAAGTGAAAATAGTGTGAAAATTTAAAGACATTTAATAATGTAAAATAGAAGAATAAAATAAGAAGAAAAGTTTCTAAGAAAGTGTTGTGAAAGAAAATAAAAGTTCTGATGTTTGCCACAAACTAAATTTTTCATAAACTCATAAATTTTCTTTTTTATGGGTACAAATTCTAAGTCTTCAATATCATTTTTAATGATGATCTCCAGATTGTCAAGATTTTGAATGGAGATTATATGAAAAGCAATTTATAATTGCATTACTACGAGAACTCTCTCTCGCTTAAGTTAACCATCTAGAGACTCAAACTCTCCGTTTCACTTTATGGCGCTGAAGCTTGGGTAATGACAGTAATTAAGGAGAAAGTAAATCTACTTAGGAAGAAAACGGCCAAAAAGGAAATGTGCGTATTTGGTATGAGAAGGCAGATGATGCAATAGGTTATTTTGGCAACACGAGGTGAAGATGACATGCAATGGTAGGAAGCTGCTACACTCGACCGCATTCGGCTAACTGGTGCTAACGATGCATAACGAGTATTTTTGACATAAAATCGAAAAAAAATTGCTAGACTTTAAATTCGGAACAGTTCATTCAAATAACATAAATAAGAACTTAGAAAAATTTCAGACCGATCTGATCGCTCCTAGAGCGACCCCCTTGTGGGGTCGTCATGCGATTTTATTACATTAAAACTTTTCATCAAAGGTGATTCAGGTGAATTTAATAAGATAAACATTTTCGAAATAATATTACTTGCACGAAAAAAAAACAAAAAAATTTCCTTGGTTAAATTATCAAGTTATTGATTACAAAAATTTAGCCAAGCCTTTCTTTGACAATCTCGTAAGCGAATAAATTTATTTAAAAAATTTGTTTTTTTCAATGAATGATAAAATTTAGAATTCAATTTTTTGTTTTAATTTCATCAGTTTTCTTAAATTATTTATTTAGAATTTAATTATTTTGCAAATTTGTATATTTTTAAAAAAGTTTTGAAACATGTTTTAGCAATATATTTTTTTTCGAGTCGTAGACCATTGTTGCTAGCTAGTATTCTAGTTTCTTAAGTATGCTTTTCAATTAATAAATAAATAATTATATTTTTTGTTTGTTTTAAATTCAGAAAAGATTTCACATTTGCACAGTCATAACAATTCTCACTGCGACAAAAAAATGTTAAATTGGCAACAAAGAAAGTTATGCTAATTTAACATATGTATAAAGTAAATAAATTTTAGTTTGACAGTTTTTTGAACTTTCGCAAATTTTTACCCATTTCACTTCGAAGTGGAAAGCCCCCTATGACCAAATACTGCTTCCTCCATTTCTTGAGTTTATTGACACGCTATTTCTTTTATATTTTATTAATTGCAACAATTTTTACAACAATCGAATATCAGCAACCGGTGCTATCATTAATCATCTGATTTCACGATCGTTTTTCTAAACTAACAGGGTTGCCACAAATCTTAAAAAAAAATACATTTTATTCTAACTGGAGTCTTTTTAAATTTTGTATTCATTTTCCAAAATTATTTTCCCCCGCTGTGGGACAACTTCAGGGTAAGCCAGCATATGGGACTCGATTTTTTTATTTGTTAGGCTTAGTCCTTTTCTGTTTTGTATCGTATTGGCATGTTTTGATAATTCAAATTTAAAGGCGGTGTAAGCCATTGGACCATTGGCTAAAAGTCTTAATGGGAATGCTCGAAATAATGGTATTTAACATTAGCAGACTATAAAATCAGCTGAGAATCTGAATGAAATACAATCAAACAATAAATGGAAACGACATTTGACCAGAGTTCAAAAAAATCGTATTATAGGCTTAACCGCAAATGGGAGTTCTATTGTTGGTAGCGCCTAGTGGCAAACAGCTGCACATAAATGGTTGATTGCAACAATCAACATGTTAACAAGCTGTTAAACACACAAATACACTAGTGTGTGTGTGTGTGTGGGTGTTGCCACATGGCACTAGTTAGGGGAATACAATTTTTACGAGCTCTTAACTAAAAATCCCAACATTTATGGCTATTAGTTTTTGCCACATTTTAGTGCCAATGAATGTCGCGTTTACAAGTCACGAATGTTGTTGTTGTACATATGTACACACATATACATAAGTATATACTATAGTGTTTGTGTGTGTGTGAGTGTGGGGCAGGCGTTTGACTTTGTGTGTGTAAGAATTTAGTTGATGATTTGTTTATTAAAAGCAAATTTATACTTATTGCTTGCACGCAAGCTTAGGGCGCCCCAAACGGTATGCAGCAATTGTCATGTCACGCTTGTTAACGATAACGATGACATCGATAACAATAATTCTACCAATAGGCTATGATGTTGGCATTAGAGATGGGATCGGCATAGATAGGTTGCAAAAGTAGCCGGCAGAATTACTTTCGCTTATTAAGTGTACTTTCGGTTAGAGTTCCGTGTTACTACACATATTCTTAAGATGCTGCTGCTCGCCCAATTCTACCTATCAGAGATGGAATCAAGAAGGTAAATGGCCAGGATTTCCATTCTCCAAACTCATCTCCATTTGGCATTAGCTCATAGAAGTTGGTCAGCGTAGCACAGGAAGCTGTATTGTTGTCTTTAGCAGCAGAAGCTTCTTTCTGGCCCAGTTTTAGACAAATAAATATACTACGAGCATATAGTTTATTGCGTTTTAATTGCTTAGCAGCGGCATTACTCAATATCATCTGCCAGTTGACTCATATGTATTCACAGTCCAGTCCAGTCTATTTCGACGAAAGTTTTGAGCAACTCGCATCTGGATTGTTTATTTATGTGCGCTTAATTTATACTTTACTTCGGTTCGAGTGCGATAGAGCAAGAGTAACGCTTCACGGCTAGTAAACAAAATTTAATTGCGTAGTTGTCATCATCCGAGAAGAACAAGAGCAAGAAGAAGAGTTTACGATTTTGGACCGGCTGTAAATTAAAGTGTAATGAAATTCCACAATTTTTCGCACAATTGAAAATCAAAACTTCTGGGCGGTTTTGTAATATGGCATAAATAAAGAAGAAACACCTGACCCCACACCAAGTGTATTAACTGTTCACACAAAGGCTATTTCAAAAAAATACCAGATGCACTGGCAAACTATTAAAATTGTTTTGAAAAATCTAACAAAAAGAGAAAAGAAAATTCCAAGCACATCACGAAAAATCAAATGGGGCAGATTGCAATTGTGGCACGTAATTTTATAGAGCAAAATTCAAATGCAAGCTAATTTATGGGCTGTTTCTTTAATAGTTCTAGTGCAGTTTGAATTAAACAAGATGGCGTTTCATCAAATGCAAAGAGCAGGAACAGAATACTAAATAAATGTACGAGCATATAAGTAAGAGCTCGTAATATTCACGCTCCAATTCACTGGGAATTGCAAAAGACATAAGGAAATGAACCATGTGGCAAACGTTTAAACAAAGGCTTTGGTGAAATAAAACAATTCTCAAATCGATTGCATGTCGATTTAGTTGAGCTGTCATTAGATACATTTGTGGGGCTTGCCGATTTGTTTCTTTTTTTTTTTCTTGCTTTTGTTCTACTTTAATTCTAGTTTCATTTCACTTTTTTTTTAGGCCCGGTTACATTGACCCAATGCATTGGTTAAGTTTTTAAAATATAAATATTTTTTTTAAAATTTTTTTTTTTTTTAATTTTCATAATCAACCGGATAATTAATCCGAACATGAGCATTTACCTTGTAAGACGATTTTAATTAAATTTTTTTTTCTTTCTAAAAAAAAACCCTATATTTTAAAGTAAGTCCAAATACACTTAAACTTTTATTTCTTCACAGAATTTTTACAAAAAATTTAATGCCGATCAAAATTCTGTAGTCATAATTGACGTTCAATTTAAAGAAGAATCGAATTTATAACAACTTTTTTTGTAAGAAAATCTATAAGCTCTATGGCTTCTTGTGTCCTATTCTCTTTGAAAGCTGGATCTTTACATAATAGTTTGTTTAATTATTTATAAGGCAAAGGAAATTGTTAAAAAATATGGACGAAAATTTGCAATTAGTTAAGATAACAGATTTCGAAAATTCATTAAATTCCAACACATTTGCAATTGATACGCAAAATTTCAAAACAAAAAGGTTAAGGTTCAATAAATAATTTACAGAAATTTTTTGAAGGGCTTAAATCGCGGCTTGGAACTCATAAGGGGTAACAACTGTGTGGTGCATGGTTTTTTAAAGAAACTTTATCTTATATTCAAAATCCAAATAGGGGACGATATTATACAAATTTGAAACATTACAAAAATCAAAAAAAAAAGAAGCCATAATAACTAGTCAATCCGAAACAATAGAATTTTTTTTCACACCAAAGTGCCACTATGAGACTAACAACAAAAAAAAAATAGCCTTTTGTTGCAAATGCTGCTTTAACCAGTTGTGAATTATAAGCTCTTAGTTGTCAGACCAATCTTGTTATTTTCTAAAAAACATTGGGAATGCTTTTTGAATTAGTTCTCAATTTTTTTTCTCCAAAAATACTGCCATTAAATTATACAAGTTCAGATTAAAAAGTTTCGCAACCATATATGTGTTCAATTGCTTTCATCGCTAAGCATACCTTATTAGTCACTCTA
Source organism: Chymomyza costata (assembly GCA_018150985.1). NCBI lineage: Eukaryota > Metazoa > Arthropoda > Insecta > Diptera > Drosophilidae > Chymomyza > Chymomyza costata. The sequence goes on from JAECWU010000001.1 coordinate 20,832,031, forward strand.
AACGTTTCTTTAGCACTTAAAAATCAAGCATACGTAATAGAATGGCGTGCCGCTTGACTATTACGCATACGCCGCGTAATACGCGTTTAGACAGACATGGATCTATTTAATGAATCTATTGATGAATGACTATAAAGATTTACTACATTAACTTTGTTTTCATTCAGTAATCACTCAGACTGGCACTGCCTTCAGATTCAGTTTAATGGGCCAAGTATAGAGCGAAGTTTCACGAACTGGAATTATAATTAGCAAGTTTATGTTGGGTGGTATAATAAATCCCGTGCTGACGTACCATGTCAAGGCTCCGGCTCTAGTCGTAACTAAAATCGATGAACGAATTAATCAAAATTAGGCCTTGGAAAGTGCATAATAAATATTTATACTTGGCATGTCAAAGTATTTTTCAATTTCAACTGCAATTTAAACGTCCATCAATAATGAGAAGTCCGGGGTATTACCTATGGACTCAGTGCAACAACAACAAATCGCGTACAAATCGTTAAAGCACAGATTAAATTGTATTCATTGTTGTTGTTGCTTTTATTGCTCTGGGCCATATTTCATGCTACAGTGTGGCAGAAATGGAGTACATAAAGCTCAGACACGGCACAACAAGAATCAACTTGCTTCGGATGGCGGCGAAACGAAGCCACTTAAGTCAACTTAAGAGAGTGTGGGTGAGAGAGTGTGAGTGTGTTGGAGAGTGACAAATGAAGACTGACATTTACAAAACAGTTGAAAAACAAAACGAAATTATACAACTTGCCACGACTGTCTCCAGTTTACGGTCTACGGTCTACGTTCTACGGGCTGTAGTCTCCAGTTCTCAGTACTCAGGCGACAGGCGACAAAGGACATACGACAGCCGAGTTGAGTTTTTAAAAGCAACTTGTTGTCATAAAGCCTCGCGCTTTTGATACACTGAACCCACTTGGGTGTAGGGTATACTAGACTACTATGTAACAGGCGGAAACAGGCATGGCAAAGCATTAGTCTTTTTTCAGATATCTGGATCTCTCAATTTTTACGGCTACGAATATAAGAAGACCCTTACAGGACGTCGTATCGCACATAAGGGGGACGGCCAGAGCTCTGCCGGAAAGTGAATGGGACACTGTGTCCAGTTGCCGCATCTCCCAAGCACTCTGGCCACGGTATAATCCAAATGAACATTTGAACTCCTGCTTTTTCATAAAAACAGGATCAGGATGATGGCAGGAGTTAGAGCGGGGCACTGCACCATAGGCACTGCCATAGTGCCGAGAGGATGCACGGCACCCATCATGATTTCTGCTGCAGCTGAGGAGATGAGGAGGAGACAGAAAGTATCCAACACCTGCTATGTAATTGCCCTGCGCTTCTTCGAAGACGAACCCAGTTTTTGGGTAAACAATACTTTGATGACCTGGGCAGTCTCAAAATGATTTTGCAAGGACTAGAAACGCCCCCACCCCCACCCTTCCCTTTCATACTACTTTCTTCTCTTGTACACAAATGGAGCTGATAGTTTCTGGGTGATTCCAATCATTGACCTAACCTTACCTAGGTAGCCTCATGTAGGTCCAAAAATTAAAGTCTCTTCAAAACCCATTTTCTTCGGAAAACAGGAGACAGTGTATTCCAGCGTCGAACACCGCCACGACTGTAACACATTTTTTGTGTGCTCCACTTTTTTTTTTGTCGTATTCCTGCCCCAGCCCTGCCTCTATCTACTCTATCACATATTCCACTCGGAGTTGGTTTTTGTGTTGTTGGGCTTTGGGGAACGTGAAAGATTTAAAATAAACCCACTTAGCGGCAGTCAAGCACTCATATTTTTGACAATTGTTTAAGCCATGCGACATTTCCTTCAAGTGACTCAAATCCTTGTGTCAAAGACAGTACGGGTTTTTAGCCAAACGGATAATACGAGTAAACTCGTACTGAATCCAATGAATCTCAATGCCACTTATTTTAGCATTCATTTCAACAATTAATGTCAATCTACGCGTCAGTCAAATAATTTGGCCAAGATATTTATGCAAAGACAGCGGGCAGACAATCCAATTCAAAATTGAGGGTTTTTCCACCTCTTTATTGCAACATTCATTAAATTCTTAATACAAACAATGTATAAAATGTATAGAAGTGCGTTAATTGAATATATTGTATATAAGTATACTATATACTAGTATACTTTATATACAATGTATATAGCTGAGCAGACAACACTTGTGTTTTAAATATAGCCAATTGCTACAACAAACACAGGAAAATCTAAATAATTTCTTTTAAAAACACAGTGCATGCTCCATATAGTGCACTAATTGAGTTCAAGGGTGTTCAAAGTATCTACATTTTTTATAAGGCAGTCTAATGTTTGAACATTTATTTAATGTTTTCGAACAACAGGATATCACTATTTATTCATGAATTTTCATAAAAAAAAAAAAAACAAATTACTTTTTAATGATTAGAACAAACAGTTGAGCAAATTCAATCTCCTTGACCAATTCATAAAATTTCAGATATTAGTAAAGACAACAATTTCAAAGTAATTAGTTTCCGTTTGGTTTATTTGACTTTACAGTTTATGGTTGACGAGAGTGTGCCAGAATTCTCTGGATAATTTTTTTTTTTTTGAGATTTCTTATAATTTTGCAATATTGTGGCGAAAGGCTTTTAGGATGAATTTCCAGCTTATTGCTACAGGACATTTTGATCATACTGAGCCAGCGTCATTGGCTTAGTTTTCAAAGAGATTTCCTGCACACCTCTGACTAGTTATACTACTTTGGTATGAAAACGGACTTGTATTACAATGATGATTTACGTTTATTAATGCAAGCCATAGTAGCAAAAAGGGTTTCTCATTATTGGTAAAGGTTTTCTAAACAACTTCCAAACTAGGTGTAGGAATTGAAGGGCGTTAAAATATATTTGAAATCGAACTTTGTCCTTGAATATCTGGGGTCTCGGTAATGCTTTTCATTGATTCTTTGTGCTAAAATGTCAAAACAAACCTTCACAGTAAGTTTGAAGTTATTACCTTTTCATTCCTCTTTATGCGTACTCTAGCGACCAATGGTGGTGCCTTCACTAAATAATCAGAACTTCCTCCATAATAGCAGATACCGATATTTTTGGCGCATGTTATGAAATCATTCTTCTTTTTTACCAAAGCTATCACTTCTAGATCTTAAACTAAAGAAAAAAATTATTAAACAATGCTCCTAGAATATTTAAAAGAAAAATCCAATGCTTTTTAAAACTTAAAGCTGTATCTGACCCGTCTAAATATTTCAAAATAAGAAAACTGCAATTTATAAAAATACACCTAATTCTGTTTTTACACTGTAGATAAGTTCTAAAAAAACCTTGTAAAATAAAAAATGAAGTAAATCCTGAAGCTGCTATGAAAATAAATTTAAAGGGGAATCCCCTAACTAAATTTCTTAAAGATATCCAAGCTATAATAATAAAAATATTTTTCTTTAAAATTTCAAACAAATAGCTTTTTTTAATCATGCACAATCGAATGAAATTAAGTAAAATTTTATTTTTAGACCTTGTGATTCAAAATCGTGTAAAAACAGAATTGGGTGCATATGTATTTTTGAAAATTAAGCGAAACTACATTAAAAAAAGTTATATCTTTCATTGAAAAAAAAAACGTTGCAATCTCTTTATCCGCTTACGAAATATGGCTGGACAAAGGATAGAAAGTTATTGATAACTTTACAAATAATCTGATTTTTGTAAAATAAATTTTTTTTGCCTCTAAGTACAAACTATAAAAATCAAGGAAATATATTAATATTAATTTCTGAAAATGTTCATTAAACCGAGTGTCTTCCCTGTCAAGCATGCAATTGCATCGAAGAAAATGCTTTAGTAAAAGTTTTCCGAGCTACACGCCATCATTTATGACAAGAGCGGAGGCTGTCCGTTTCAATAGACTTTGTTGTTATTTTTAGCGTAATTTTCATTATTGACTGAAAAACTGACAGTTGGACTAGCAAAAATCTCTTTAATTGAACATGAAAAATTGCACACACACACACGTAGATTCACCTGCAAAAACTTGGAACAAATATCATACCACATCATGGCAATGAAGAGCCTGGGCTGAGTGACGGAATTTCAGGAAATTTCAACACGTTTGATGTTGTCAGTGCAACAAGTTGCCTTGCACAAAATGGCGGAAACGTGACGCAGTATCCGGTATGCAGCTGTGTGCTGAGTGTGTGTAAATGCAAATGCAACAGTCTGTTAGACGTTACCCAATACCAACTAAATTTATGAAATGAATTTTTAAACGTTATGCAAGTTGTCGACTATCTGGCAACTTTAAACTTTTTTATTGCTTTGAGAGTTTGAACAGGCTGCAACACCAGGCACCATGGGCCAGGCTCCATGGACCAGGCAACACTGCCATCCTAATTGTGGCAAACTTTTGCAGCATGCAACATTGAACGTTTGCTGCTGCTGTGAGCGTCTGCAGTCTGTGTGTGTCTCGCAGTCTCATATCCTGAAAGCTAGAAAGCCAGCCATACGGCCATACAGACAGCCGTGTGTGTCTGGCCGATTGCATTGTCGTTGTCCCTGTTCATTGACTTTGGCAGCGACAGCAACTTCTACTTACTGGGACTCACACACACACATACCCTAACACAGACACACGTCTTTTTTAATACACTTCCTCGTCAGCTGCACATTGATCGCCTGGCCACACGTACGCACATTCCCGGACTAGTCCTTGGACCGAGGACGTTGCCGTCGGCGTGCTGCCTAGGTTCATTAAACCAACGCGTCCTGTTGCTGGACACTGACTTTTCATGCTCATATTTTGCCGCAACTGCAACACCATGGGCAAGAAAAGAGACCAACATGGACATGCTTTGAGTTGACGAATATAAAACACTCTGGGAGTTAACATTTTGTACTGCTTGGAGCGCTTTCTCGTTCGGTATTATTATAATAACAATAATGAGGAAGCTCCTGGTATGCTAAAAGCTCTGCTGTCAGTCTCATTTTCGAAATGAGTGTTAGCCAGCATTCTCAAGAGAGTGACTAATCCAAGGGAGTTATAATTTAGATTATTCTGATCTATGCTTAACCCGCCCACATTTCTTAACTTAATCAAAGTCACTCTGCATTCAACCGAGCACTTCGAAAGAGTATTTTAAAGAAATGCATGTTGTCGTCTGATGTTTTGGTTTGGCTTGTCCCAAGCTTTGCTTGTTCAAGTCCATTGCGTTGATGCAAGTCCTGACAACGATTACCAATAACAAGCTGCGGCAACATCGACAACGACGACCGAGTACCATATGGTAGAGCTTCTCCCATAGCGGATATTGGCTGGGCTTAGTGACGTTTATTGTTTGAGCGAGAGAGTGTGTGTGTGTGGATGCGTCAGAACTTGTTGCACGATGCCAGCCTGGCTTAACTAGACGGCCCTAATCAAGCAGCCATATACATTTAGCACTCATACTATATCGTTATACTTGGCACACCCCACTCTCACATCCATTGAAATATTTTGTTTATGTTTTAAATGCCATGATAAACATTTCTATGGCATCTTCGTTTCATCGATTTAACGTTAAATTGTTATTACCATAGTTTGGGTCGATTGTTTTTGTTTGGCTCGGGTTAAGCAGCAAGACCCAAAGACAGGCGGCAACCCTTTAGTTAAATGGCAGCGCTAGAGGAAGTGGCATAAAGTACTACAAGCAAGTCTGTTTTATGTTGGCTTGTCGAGGGTCCTCGACCAACGCACATATGCGGCACCATAATAATTTGCAACGAGCTCTGACAGGAAGTTTTTGTTGAAAATATGTTTGTAGTAGCCAGACAGACAAACGGACGGACGGACGAACAGACCCGCACGGAACGCCGGAGAGAGAGAGTAAGCCAAGCCAACGGCAACCTTGTCATATCCTGTTGACGTCGCTGACAGACGACGCCGCGTAACGTTCAGGTGCTTGGTGTTATTTCACTTTGTATATAAATATATTTTTTCGGGGGGCGGAAGTGTGAAATATTTTTAGCGCACTTTTATTTTGCGTCCCTCAGCGTCTCTGACACTTCTTCCATGTCTCCGGTCCAAGTACGCCATTGGAATTTTTTCGCTAGAGCGTATTTTATTGGCATTTTGTAGAAAATTTGTGGCTGGCTATGAAAATACCACGAATTTTGCCAGCTAGCTTGGCTACCTTAGCCAAAGCTGTAGATCTCAAGGTATTTCGTATTAAATTGTTGCGCTTGCAAAGTATTCACTGGAAATCTCAATTAAGCAGAAACATTTTTTTTTTTTTTGCAGCGTGTAGCTTGTGGCAACACTGTGTGTACGTATACTTAATTGATTTAAGCAAATTGTTAAACTAAAATGAAAGCCAGCAAATTAATATGCATTTTCTGACAGCAGCCTCTTGTACAGTTTTTGGCCATAATTATATGATATTTGTCAAATGCAATTTTGCTTTGACAGCTCGAAAAATTAGCGAAAATTTTCACTGGAGTGACATAAACATAAAAGCTTGGCCAATAACTAGGCACTAGTATAATATATTGCATCAAAGCGGAAATTCCTCGCCTGTCAGCGCCTGCTCATTTAACGCCAACATAATTAGAGAAATTATTTTATCAAAAACATATTCTGTTGACTAGACTCTAACACGTAGCTGTAACAATTTCAATTTGGCTAATTAAATCAAGTAAGAAAGTGCATGCATGCACACGCATGCGGCCCCACATTGGGCGCCGCCCTACATCATACCACACGAGTACACGACAGACGACATGTTACGGCATGTAGCTGTTGACGCTTTGAAATTTGGGTCAACTATGCGATTTGTCGCGTCACAGACCCATACCGATCTGCCCCATACGTTTGGGTCGAAACGCACATCCATCAGCCTTTGGCATTGAATTGTACGGGATTGGAGCTGCACCTGCATTGTGGGTCTGGGCAAATTCGCAGACACTCGGACCGAGAGATACACAGCAGGTTGCCTTTGCGTAATTATTTGTCAAATTCACACAGGCCATCATTAACGAGCAACAGGCGTTGTTGGCTTTATTGGGGGCTATACAATGTTCCTGCTGTTGTGGCTGGCTTTTTTGGGGTAGAAGACATCCAACCCACTAACCTCTCTCTCTCATAGGCAATCAATCAACAGCTGCGTCGGCTCATTATGACAACTCACGCAGCACGAGTTCAGCTCATATCAATATAGTACATGTTGTATTTTATAAATACAGTGTTTCATAAAAGTATGCGCATATGCTGTGAAAGAATATATAGAAAAAGGTAGTTGAATAACTTCATTTTGGCGTCTTTCCGAAAGATTCTTACCAGATTATTTGACATTTTTTTATTATCGTAATGCAAGCTCTAGGTCCTCTCCGTAATACAATTTTCATTATGGAGGTGCTAGCCAATTAATGATAAATGGATATTTGGGAAATATTATTATCTAAAAATGCATACTTACTTTTATTAAACAAATTTATTGTGGGGCTTTGCTACCTGTACGCTGAGCGCTCCAGATAAAAAAATAATAATACTTCTAATTCAAAGAACGATGTCTGTACTCACAGTGCCACAACTACTACGTTGTAAAATCTTAATTAATAGACTCACGAAATTTTTTCGATACATCGATAAGTTTTGAATCTCAACAATGGACAGTAGTGCTGGAGAAAACATCGATGATCGAAGTTTAAAATCTCTATATATCGATGTTGGGCAACAGAGATGTTTCTCCGGCACTACTAAACACCCATTTGATGAGTGCAGAAGAGCTAGAGAAACATATCTGTTGGCCAACAACGATATATAGAAATTTTAAGCTTCGATCATCGATGTTTTCTCCAGCACTAATGGATAGCTCTCAGGCACGCCACTTATTATGGAGAGTTAATTAAGAAAACAAGTTACAAGTAGCAAAGAAAATAGTTTCAAATGGTGTTGAAAAGATATATTTTATAAAGATATATCTAATATTTTCGCTTTAGTGGAATACTTTTGTGATGCACTGTATATGATTTTGATTAGCGTTTGCAAATTGCTTAGTCAACGACAAAGTATAACTTCCGTTGCGTATATTTGTGTATTTGATTGACGAGCCATGGGACGACACACAATTTGTTGCGGAAGTAATTAGTATAAATATAAATTTGTGACAATTACGATTTGGTAATGATCGATAGTGAGCGGTCAAAGTCGTAGGGCGATAAGATAAGAAGCTATAGCAAATTTCGAGGCAGTGCCTAAAAGTATGCAGTATCTTTTGTGTATATTCAAAAAGAAATCTTCTCTAGCAGTTGTTCAGCAATAAAATGTATCTTTTTTTTTAAATCTTTTTTACAATTTTTATTACATTTTAACAGTAAATTATGTTAATATAAATACAACTTTTTGTTTTTGTTTTTGTATAAAAAATGTACGTTAAGTGGTAAGCACATGAAATAATACAAAGCACATTTGGCAAAAATTCATTATTAAATTATTACAATAACAATAGAATTACAATAATAATTAAATTAACATTGTAGTAAGTTTCGTATGCTATAACTTTTGTTTTAATTTATTATTGCATTAATATTATTTATTTAGTACACATTGCTTTGCACACAAAAATCTATATATATGTATGTTAAATAATAAATAATATTAAATGAAACATTGAAACAGCAAATGCATTACATTTATATATATAATATTGTTATAACATAATCATCAATTTTGTTTGTTTATGGTTTTTTGCTTGCACTTTGCACAATTTCTGGGAAGACTTTTAAATAGTTAAACATTGCAGCAGTTGAGCATTTACATATATGTATATATGATATATATTAATTTATATAATAACTCCAATTATTTTAACAATCTATTCTGCCAAAAAAAGTTAACTTTTAGCTATTATTTATCATGTCAAGGCTAAAGTTTTTTGCGCACATTCAAGTGCATAGATATAGTTACTTTTTCTATATATATTTATATGTATATATATAAATTGTTGTAGATATTGTTTATTTATTTTTTTTTTTTCGATAAGCACAAGCTGCACAACGCCTTTCGCCGAACTATAAAGTTATATCTGCGTCTCATGTTTCATTATGATTAAATTATTTACAATTAATTATAGTTTATTATTTCCATGAAACATTCCCGTGGCATAAATCATGAGCGCGCTCATATTTGCTGTCATTAAACTTATGCTTAAAATTCTGACGACAATGAAACTGTTGCATAGATTATAAGCATATATATATGTACATTCAAGTATAAATGTATCTATATAAATATTATGCCCCCCACATATTCGGCACGCTGTGCAGCAGCCCCCCGCATAACTAAAAACAATAAAAACAAAAAAATACTACTTTGCCTGTTGTGCGTCGCCCAACGCTCACATAGATACATACACTTACAACTAATAAACACATACACACACACATAGATACACACAGTTGCAGCGCTACAGCAGCATTGCATACTTTGGAAGCTTCACTGTGCTGTGGCTCTCGCCTCTTTGTTGTCTTCGCCGTTGCCGTCGTCGTCATCATCATCATCGTCATCCGCAACATGCTCCCTGCCCATTTTAAAGCAATTCGCACTTGCGTGACCTTTTAGTGCGCATCACGGGACAGAGCACGGAGCGTATGGCCTCATCAAAGACCGTTTTCAGACCCTTCTGCGTCAACGCTGAGCATTCCAAATACTTGACGGCATGTATCTCCTTGGCCATGGCCAGACCTTGTGGATAGGTTATGGGCGTCAATTTGCGATCCTTTAGTTTTTCAATAGTTTGTTTATCATCGCGCAAGTCCAGCTTGGTGCCTACCAATATGATGGGCACATTGGGACAGTGATGACGCACCTCGGGAAACCATTTGGCACGCACATTCTCAAATGAGGCTGGATTGACCAGCGAGAAGCAGATGAGAAAAACATCTGTTTGTGGATAGCTAAGCGGTCGCAAACGATCGTAATCCTCCTGACCAGCCGTATCCCAAAGACCCAGATTTATGGGCTTGGCATCGACCATAACATTGGCTGAGTAATTGTCGAAAACGGTGGGTATATATTCCCCAGGAAAGGCATTGGTTGTGTAGCTGATCAGCAGGCAGGTCTTACCCACGGCGCCATCGCCAACAACGACACATTTGATTGCTTGCATGACGTAGTCGCTGTTGTTGTTTGTGTATCTTTTGGATTGCTTTGGTAGCTTATAAATTTATGTGTCGGCGGCACACACACAAGTTTTGCTTATGCTGCGCGTCACTTTTTGCGTTCAACAAGTTCTCAATTCAGCTGGCGTTGGCGTCGCTGGCGATTATACAACAATTTACTCAAATAATATATATATATTCACATATAGACACGCACGCAAAACCCTTATATACGCGTATATCTATACATATATGTTATGATTAGGCGAAAGTTACTTTTTATCACTCAATAATGCACTGCAGCATGCATAGATTGTGCTACAACTCGTTGCCACACGTACAGAAATGCGTTTAAATGTTGATTAACACAACTCAAGTATTTCGATTGATTTAATTGAGTTCAGAACTTTTTATGCACGCTAAACACCGTAAACACACCCAAACGCTTGGAAATCGACGCCGTCACTGAGCACAGAAAATTGTATCTATCAGATACGTTCACATATGTTGCTGCTGCTGCTCAGCCGATCGCAGTCTAGTTGTCTTTGTCGCACATGTGCAGCTGAATGGACTTTATGGGCAGCACAAAGTATAGCGCGCACTCTTACACTGCTGCTAACACTAGCGTCGTGAAAATTGTGCCTGCTGCCAGCGTGTGAGTCATCTGTTGTGATGACGTTGTGAGAGAGAGCGCGCGCGTAACAGCTGAGCGTAAGAATGCTCTCGCACGCTGCCACTCTCACGCTCTATGGTCAGTTGACCTTGCTTTGGTCTTTTTTAGTAGAGTTTTTCTAAATTTGAAAGCATTTTCCACGAATTTTCATTTCAGTGCAAGGCATGTTGTATGTTAGTTGTTGCCAATTGCGTTCATTTCCACAAAATTAGTTACATACAATAAACTAAATGTGTCTGTCTGCCACAACGTTATCATCATCATCATCATCACCATAAATATCATTATGATGTTGCTGCTGCGGCTGCTGCTGACTGTTTTAATGGACCGCAAAAATGCGTGCGTTTGCAAAACATATCGAGTGCGACAACAACAACAACAACAGCAACAATGGCTCTCAATGTTGGCTTATTTGCCGCCAAGCCAAAACCAAACCAAACCAGACCAAAACCGTATCCGCAAAGCAGCCAAGCGATACGAATAACCGCGAACCAAAAACCAAAACCCAACCAGACAGGTCACCGGTGTTTGTTGCTGTTGTTGTTGTTGTTTCCGATACCCGGTTCAAAAGGTACAACCCGCCCCATCTGGCTTAAACGACCAACATTTTTGCTGAGGCTATTTTTTTGCCGCAATTTCTGCATATTCACAACATTTTTAAAGGTTTTTCAGGCGCTAATTTCATTTGGTTTTATTTTTTTTAATTACACAACACTCAAAAAACAATGCATTGTTGTTGTTATAATTGGATTATTAAATAGGCGCGAAAAAATACTGTTCATAAATAAAAATATGCATTTCAATTTGCATTTTATATAAAATGTGGAATTTATTGCAGCAAAATGTGCTCTTGAGTTCTGTTAGTTAGGGAAAGAAAGTGTTGAACATGAAGTTATGATATCGAACCCAAACTGAATACGGCTTTATCAATTTTAAATTTAAACATTATATCTATCTCTATTTAAATTAATAAAATATCGTGTGGCTAAAAAATAAAGACTTATTCGATTACTAGGCATCTAAGCGGCAAGAAATATTGTTAAAAACGAAAGATGCGGTCTAGTACGATATCTCTAAAATTTTTGCCTTAAACGCCTATACGCAGTTCGAAAAATTTCGCGAGGAATGACAAAACTTCATATAAAAAAAAAGTCCCAAATGGGATATCCCAAATGGGATTTTTTTTTTATATGAAGTTTTGTCATTCCGCGCGAAATTTTTCGAACTGCGTAGACCCCTTAACAAAGCAAATTATCGAAAAAGAACCTTAGTTTAACTAAATCGATTTAGAACAGTTTTAAGTACTGGGCGCAAGTGTGCTATATAGAAGACTTGAGGTTTCTTTTAAAGGGGTATCCACTGTTCGAAAAATTTGGCGCGTCATCCCAAAAGCGATTTTTTTTTTATATATGAATTTTTGTCATTCCGCGCGAAATTTTTCGAGCTGCGTATCGGCCTTAATTAGGTATCTTTCAATTGAAATTATACACGCCCTTTCTGAATTTCAGGTCCGATTTCATTTTTATGGGTAAACAATTTGGTATATCTCTATAGTTACACTTGTCTAGTCTTTTCCAAAGCCTACTGTAGACATTTTACGCTAAGTTTAACTTTATTGATAAATTGCATTGTTAAATCAATAAGTTGGAATTGAAATTAAGGACGGATCTATTAACCTTACACAAAAATAGAATGCAGCTCAGAATTATCTAGATTCATTTTTCCAATATTATTGCAAGATTTTGATAAAGACAAATTATGGTAAACAATTAAGTTCCAGTTTATGTTCTCAAGTGAGAGAAAATTATAAAAACTGAAACAAGATTTTTAATTCCTGCAAGTATTTAAAAGTTTCTGGACTGCATTCACAATATCGATAACTCTACGATTAATACAAACGAACCAGAAGACGCCATCATCATCAGCGGAAACAATTATTTTATTACAGAGCATGGCGAACTTTAATTTCCAGGCTTTCAACGTCCTTCATAATTGCTGCAGTGAAACATAAGCGCACCCACCCACACAGATACAGATGCACATACATATACACATATATTTGGCACAATGGCGGCCATTATGTGCAGAGAGTTATTCATAATTGTTGTTGCAACAAAAGTGGCAGAAATATATACATAACAAACAGAAGCTTTAAATATGCAAGCCATTTTTGTTGCAACACCACAGACAGTTGTACATACAGTCAGGGCGGAAATTATGCGGACACTTAAAAAAAAAGTAAAGGCGCTATTACTTAATGAAATTTTGTCAAAATAAACATTTTGAAGTATGGAAAAGAAGTTTTTTAATTAAAATTAATAATAATATTGAAAATAATACCAACAAAATTATTCTTTGCTAATTTTCGCTGCTCCATGCCATCATGTTATTTTCTGCCAACTTATTCTTTTAACAATCATGAAGTCCGAATTTAATTGCCATTGTAACAACTTTTGAACTTTTTAAATTGAAATTCTCAAGTGTACAAATATTTTCAGCTGCGACTGTAACTATGGACAGCTTCAAAAACAAATACATTTAAAATAGTACTGCATACAGCAACAACAACAAGAAGAGCAGCCAGTCAGCCAGCCATGACCTGCCCGAAAGCAATAAATTTAACACTTTAACAGTTATGTAAACACCATGGCTGCCGAAACTTTTTATGTCGAACACCCCCGCGGGCGTTAAGTAGTGGACCAAGCAGGGGTAGTAGGGTACACGCGTAATGCTCGGCAATTACAACGTTTTAAAGTTGCCAGTTGCACTGTTGCAGCTTGTCAACTTGTCGGTTCGGCAATCTGTCAGGATCTCTCTTACCGGGGCATGCCACAAGTTTTCCGCTTGCTGTTTATTTTAAATACTTTTATTCATTTCCATTCGTGGCGAATTTAATTTATTTAATGAGCAACGCAATAACGCGCATTTATTGTCAAGTGATAAAATGCCATTTCACTTTTGCCTGGTTACGCTCCTGTTTTTCCATTTTTATTGCATGTTTTGCAATTACAGTAAAACCCATAAAGCAGTGATATAGTAGTAGTTGCGTGGTTATACATGCTTAATTGCTAGAGTTATATGCTTTTTTTTTTTGCTGCGAATTTTCATTTGTCAAAACTAGGGAATGGCTTTAATTTTAGCAGCGCAGAAACTACAAATAAGTTGAAAATACTGCAAACAGCGCTATATGTTAGGCAAACGAACTACTATTTCGACAAATATAAATTATAACATACTCCAATTATATTCTCTACTGTAACAAGTAGTCTTTTGACGTCATCGCTGCTATTTACTTTTCTGTTTAGTTGAGCCACTAGATGGCGCCAGCAAGTTCTTGTCGCTAGAGGGCGCATGCCTGTTGTTGTATATTGGTCTTGGCGTTAATGAAAATATAATTTAAACAAAATAAAACTTTAGCTTTTTTTTGGAGTTTGCGAACAGGTAACAAACGCTTTGGGTCAAATCTGAAGAATAAGTTGGTTGCGAAAGCCAATCGGAGTATAGTTTAGGTTAGGTTAAGTAAGCAGCTCAGTTAACTGAGAGCAACCAGAGACCATGAGATCCATTGTGTTGCCTAATTTGAGGGAAAGGAAGAAAGGAGTTGGAGAAGGGAGTGGGGAGGGGGGTGAGGAGGATCAAAAACTGAAGGACATCCCTAATCACCTACGACTCTCCTATTACAAAACCATTTTGAGGATTCGACAAACGCAGCCAGATCCGCTATGGGCACATGAGCCAAACTACCCAGATCCTCAAAGAACGGTTTTCCCAGAAACTGGGTTCGTCTTCTTAGAAGCGCCGGGCAGTCGCACAGCAGGTGTTGGATGTTTTCTGTCTCCTCCTCGTCTCCGCAGCTACGGCAGAAGCCGTGATGGGGAACATGCAGTCTCTCAGCCATGTGGCCAATGGTGCAGTGCCCCGTTACAACTCCTACCACCATCTTGGTCCTGTTTTTATGAAAACGCAGGAGTTCCGATGTGCGCTTTGGTTTATACCTAGGCCGGAGTGCTCGAGAGATGCGACAACCGGACACCGTGTCCCATTCTCTTCCCGCCAGAGCTCTGGCCGTCTCCCTGATTTGCCCTACGACGTCCTGTAAAGGTCTTTCTATGGCCGTAACCGCAAGGTTGGCTGCCAGCGCTGATCCGTTCATTAGCCTCCTCGTTACCAGGGACGCCTGAGTGTCCCGGTACCCAGCAGAGGGTGATTGAGTGGTGGTGGATACGGTTGAGCGCAAGCACCGTCTTACGGATCAGTTTACTTTTTATGGTATGCGATGACAGAGCCTTGATTGCAGCCTGCCTATCGGAGTATAATTTGACGTGATGCTGCTGTTAGTCCACGGTGGGCACCCACATTGAAAACAGATTTTTCATGGGCAAAAATAAGTTTATAAGTTCCTTTGATATCTTAAGAGTGTCAGCTAGATCCTTCAACTTAACGTTGGCAGTTTTCAGTATCTTATCCAGCTAGACCCTTTGCAATTGTTTCTAGCATTTTCACAGTCGGTTTAATGCACAAATCTGCCGTAGTTTTTGGTAAATCCCTTCGTGAGTTCACTATATTAACTTTACTGCCCGTCGAAGGGCAACCATATTCACTATTTTGGTGGCAACTCTGGCTTTTGGCCGTGCTATTGGCGGTGTCAAGGCCTGTTGACATGGAGCAATTATTAACTTTTGTGCAGCAGTTGCTCTATATGTATGACACCGCGTGTTTGTTATTAATTTCTTGTGTTATTTATGCAAATAATTTGCACTTAATATGCTACCGTTTTTTTTTTTTTTTGTTAAAATTTTGCATTACGATAAATTAAGCGTGAGAGCAGTGGGATGGCAGTAGGGGAGTAGCAGCAATGGAATCGTCAATGGATTGAGCCAATATCATGATGCCAGATGGAAACCCATTCAATGCTTATCGCAGTCACAGAGTACATGTTTTTGTTGACACATAGGAATGTATGGAGTCTTTAGTGCACAAAGAGAGGCAGAGGCGTACGCTTATTTGAGAATCATATAAACAGAGCTGAGTTATCGCATTTAGACGTGAAGTCATCTAGGGTCTGACGTTGTTGTTTTTGTATGGAATTCATGGGTCACGTGTGTCAGTGTTGAATGCTTATGAATAAAGTTGCTGTTGCTTGTCAATACATATAAAAAATGTATGTACCACACACACACACAAACACACAGCTATCCATTCAGTTAACCCCCCTTAGCCAGCTAGCTCATTCAATTGGGGTTATTTGTCGCTCTATCTAGCACATTGTGCCCCCCCAGTCATTGGTATGGTATGCTCCTACTACCCAGCTCTTGCAATTTGTGCGCTTTGTTGACTTTTTGGCTTTCAATGGGCCACGACAACGTCGTCCATTCATTTTTTGTGCTATGCTATTAGGACGAGCTCTATAGACCGCATAGACAACACTGCTCTGCCCCTTAAGCCATTTGAAATGAAAAGTTGTCTGAAAAGTAAGCAAAAGAGTCTCAGCAAAAAAAGTAAAAAAAAAGCATATAGCAAAAAGATATGACCATATTTGTAGGCAGTAAACACTGCAAAACAGACCAAAGACGCAAAGACAGAGTGACGAAATGTGTCCTTTGACATTTGATCGCATGCCTACGATAATAATAATAATAATAATCATCATCGCAACTGCCTGCGCACGAGCACGACTGTACTCAAGTTTTTCTTAATGGCCTGCTGCATTATTTAGCACGTGTCTGCGGCATATAAAAACTGCCAACTTATTTTTAAAGTCGTCTTTAAGCCGAGCTGCCACTGCTGTCATGGGGCAGACAATGCCGCATTAAGCATGCTCTGGATATCCGGTGCACACTCATTTTCAACACTCAATTACAAAGTTCAGCACTGGCACATATGTATAGTAGAAGTATATAGTAGTAGTATGTAATATGTGGTGGGGCTCTACGCCGACTTTTCAAGTTTGTTTGCGACTTTTACTTACTAAGCGTCTTAATTTACTTTTGCGGTGCAACGAGCCGGAAAAAGTGCCAGTACACAGAGAGAAAAACTAATTTTTTCGTATACTTACAACAAGTTTAATCGACATTAAGCAACAGTGCTGCCAATCGGAGATAATAATTTCTTTAATCAGAATTAATGAAAACATGTTATTGCTAAAAATATAAGTTTACAAATGTGTATATCCCCGACATTTTTTTTTAAGACTTCTGTAGTAAATTGGCGTGCTTAAATAGTTGATACATTTTTTCAATGGAATGCATTTTGAGATATTGCCAAAAAATTTGTTTTTGGGTTTAAAAAAGTAGAAAACAAAGGAAGTGAGACGTCGTTTATGGATATTACAAAAGTTTATAGGAAATTATGGTAATTTGTGAAAAAATCAAAGAGAATTTTGAAATTATGGGAATTTTTTAAAACGGACAAAAAGTTTTTCTTTCAAAATTTAGAAAAAATTGCTATTTAATAAAAAAAACCAAATCGGTTTTGCAAAATCTATTGCATTGGAATATATTTATTTACCACGAATATCAATACAAAATGTTGAGGCTTTATTATGCGTCATAGTCTGGATCTAGTGAGAAAAAGTATATCCCTGGAATCTATCCAATTTTTTAAAATTTGTTTTTATATTACTATGCTTCCATTTCTATATCATCTTTATTCGATTTCACATTTTGAAGTTTGTTGCTTCTAGAAACCTTGTTTCAAATTTAAACATTTGTTAAAAAATTGAAGTTTTCAGAGTGCACATTTTATTCGTATTCGTTTTGAATGTTTTGTGCTCTCAATTTCACCAAACCGAATTTTTCAAGTGGTTTGAAAACGAATGTTTTGTTGCAAGAGCAATTAAGACGAATCGGCAAAATAGGTTTAAAAAAGTACGCATTTTATACTGAATCAGTTTTTTAAATATTCTTTAATATTCTTAGAATATATTTATGCCAACTGACAACTATTTTGAATTATATTTTTTCTGACTCAAAAAGTAGAATGCACAACCATATCATACACGAACACATGACACCTGATCTGACTCAATTCAGGCTAGCCGAGGGTGACATCTCACGATCAACTTATTTTATTTAAATTTGAAAGAGCCTAATAAATTATAAATGGGTCAAAAAAAACCTAAAGAACGTAATCCGACTAAGAAAACTTGGGCTAAGCAAACTTTTCTCTCTTGAAGAATTTTGTTTGCGTTTTGTGTAAATTTTTTTTTTTAAGTGTTGTTGCAGCCAAAAAGAACCACCAACAACAACAACGTGGACAAGAAGAACAACAAAGTCGACGAAGAGGACAACAATGTGGATGAAAAGAAAAAAATCCGCCGCAATTTCCTGAACAATTTCTTGGCTGTAAGAAAAGGCGCTAAGGCAACGAAAACTCGAGCAAATTGCAGTTGAACTTGTAGGCAGCCATACAAACACATGTAAAAACACACACACAGATACTCACACACACACACACAGATACACATGAGACTAAATGCGGTAGTTCAGAAAAGTGCAGTTAATTATAATTAAGCCAAGTTAAATAACCACTTCAGCTAACTGCAGCCACCTGCTGCCAACTTTGTGTGTGTGTGTATCTGTGTTAGTTAGATTGTATTTGTGTGACTTTGCTGCAGCTTAAACTTGTCAATGCTTGTCAGGATGTTGTTGTTGTTTGTGTTGTTGTTGCTACTGTTATTGCTGTTTCAATTAAAGCAACGTTCATTAAAACGCCGACAGCCCAAAAGTAGGCCACAAAAAGTGTTGCATATTCAAAACAGCCGCAACTCGAATGCGTTCAACGCGATTCAACGCGCTTATTCAATACAGTTTTGCAGCATTGTCTCCTTGTTTTATGCAACAACGCGGCACAGAGATAGGCACAGATACACACATACAGTCATAGAATGACTCAAAAGTAAGCTGACGTAAAGGAAACATGCTAGGATACAAAGCCATCAAGCGCCGGCGGCAAAATTCGTTCGTTCATTTGCAAGGACAATGCAACATCACTGTCAGTCCGTGGAACATTGAATGAGATGCTATGCCAATGTTTGGGCTATATGCAATGAATACAACGCAGTAGAATGGATAAATGAATGAATGACTGACTGACTGACTGAATGAATGACTTACTGACTAAACGGAATGGGAAGAATGAATGAATGAATGCATAAAAGGCGGCAACTAAAGGAATGCCATTATAATAAATAAAGCGCCTTTCACTCATAACTCGCGTAACAATGCAACCCTGCTGCATATGCATGTACACTGAGCGAAAAACTTCTACATATATTGAATGACTTGAAAGCATAAAAAAGCTTTGTGTGATGGCACAAAATGAAAAATGGAACGGAAATGAATTAGTTGCAGAAGCAGAGGACTTAATTGAGTTATCTGGCACATAAGCTTTTACGTTTAGTTAGCAATGTTCTCAAGGATATTTCTTGTATGCTGTCTGAATGCGTTCATTTTTGGATTTGTTGCTCCGATTATTCTTATGAGTAGTAAAAATGCATGGCTTTCAAGGTTTTTTTTTTGAATGCTTGAATGCTCCCAAAAAGTTTAAAACCAAAAAGGTCCACCCTGTAGGGCTTACCGCAATTTCGACATTTGTGTCGGCCTATATATCTCGAATTCTAAAAGCCGTTCAAAAAAACTTTCAAGGCAAAAATTTTTTAAAATTAAACTTAATTTTTTTTTATTTGTATTGTATAATAAACAGAAGTTCATATTTTGGCCCATATTTCAGTATGATGTGTAAAAAAATTGTAGATTTTTAAAAGAAATTATGTTTTAAATCATTTCATTATCTCAAGTCGAACTTCTGGGTATATCTTCCAATACAAAAAATACTCAAAACTCAATTAAGAAAATTTTTTGCGTGAAAGTTTTTTTGTACGATTTAAAGATGAAACAAATGTCAAAATAGCGGTTAATCCTACGGGGGGAGCTCAACATTTTGGTTTTAGGGACTATAAGAGCTGGGACAAACATTTTTGACAAAAGATTTGTATTCTTCATAGGCTGTCTGTCGATCAATTTTGCGATACGCCCGCATCTTCAGCTCGACACCTTGATTTCAACGTTTACCTGATTATTCAGGTTTCAATTTGCTTTAATTATCTCTAAATACTATCGAAAGTCTGATGCGGCACAGGCCTGACAGTGAAAAGTCTCTTCTAGTTATAAGAGCGTTAATTTTTCTCAGTGTATCTTGGCGTATCGGTGTGCTTAACGATGTGGTCTGTTGTTTGATTTATGCAGAACAATGCATGGAACATTTTAATAAAACTGATGGCGTTACCAATCGTTGTTCTCATAAAGTAGAGCTCCATAAAGAGTGCAAGTATTGGTGTACCAAGGCACATGCACAGGGCTGGACTTAAAATTGTGCCAGTGGAGTTCTGTTATGGTTAATGTGATTTTTTCAAATAATACATATACTGGTCTAATAGTTATTTGTTGCTTCAGAGATATAGGGTGCGCCAACTGTTATGTATGCTAAATGAAACAAAAGTCACTATTTATATATTCTATGCCTTTAAAATTATTACTGCTCCTAACTCTTCAAAGCTAACTAAGATTTGAACAAATTCAAAAATCAAAATGTTTTTGAGCATTTAAAAGTTTCAAAGTAATTTTTTCCTCATGTTGGGTTACGTGGCCCCATTGGCCCATGCTTTAATCCGGCCCTGCGCTTATGCTCTATACATAAATGTCTGTATATGCAACTTGGTATGTGTTAGTAGATTAGCTCTGAGTGATAAGATCGAAAGCCTTAAGGCTCTTTGGCTTAGTTTCAGTAGTTAACAAGTAAATGCAATTAACACAAACTGTTTCCTAGAACACACACACACACATCAACATACTCACCAACACACACTCACACACATGTGTTGTTGCTTTTATTTAGGTGTCGACGCCCATAAATATGCAATAAATTCCGTTTTCCAACACTTGGCAGCTGTGCACAAATTGCATAAAAATCACATTAACAATTTGCTACTACAAGTATTTTATTTTTATTGCTGCATGTTTTATATTTATTTTATGCGCGTCTTTGTACATTTTAATGCCTCTTGTTGAGCTCTGCCTTTTTGCCGTGTCTCCCGCAGACTGCTATGCAAAGCAACGTCACACAGATACATACACACACATCCTCAGACACACACAAATACAAAGATACACTACACATCTACATATAACACATTGAACACACATGTTGCTAAGCGGCAGCTGGCAAGAACTGCATGTTGATATCGAAATCGCAATAAAAACGCTTAATTTTTCACTTTTAGCCAGACAAAAAAGAAACAAGTACGAATTTTTTGGGACAGGTTAATACGACTATGGGTTACTCTTTTGTTGCACTTGCTACTGTTGAACTAAAACGAATTTCATTGTTTATTGAAAAATATTTGTAAGCGTCACCAAGGCACAAAAGATATGTGCAAAAAACAACGACTTCTGTCGGAGCTGCGAAGATGAGGAGGAGATAGAAAGTATCCAACACCTGCTGTGTGACTGCCTTGCACTTCTTAGGAAGCGCACCCAGTACCTGGGCAAACCCTTCTTTGAAGACCTGGGCAGTCTGGCAAACTTGCCCATAGCGGACCTGACTCTTTTTATCGAATCCTCGAAATGGTTCAATTAAATAGGATACAGAAACAGATTAAGCACGTATAGAACTTACTCTTCCCCACACCTCTCACTCTCTCCCTTAGTTATAACCTTCTCTCTTCTTCTTAATTAGGCATCACAATGAACCGCAAGGCTTCCGGGTGATCTCGGCCTTGTGCCGAGCAGCCTACACAACCTAACCTAACCTAATTCTGTGTTAACACAACTTTTTTTTACACGATCTTGAAATAACACGGTCTAGGAACAATTTTTGACACAATTTCATTCGATTGTGCACGATTAAAAAATGCTTTTTGATTGAAATTTTAAAGAAAAATATTTTTATTAACATAATCTTTTAGAAATTTAGTTTGAGAATTTTAGACAATATTATAATTTATTTTCATAGCAGCTTAGGGATTTACTTCATGTCTTTTTTACGCGGTTGTTTTTTACACGGTTTTTCCTAGAACGTAGCTACAGTGTAAAAACAGATTTAGGTGTATATGAAAAAATACGGGCTTGGGCTAAAATCTAATAGTTTTTAAAGAATGTAATATTTTTTATAATCAGTCCATTGGTATATGCAAGTTTAATTTTAAAGAAATATAGAACTAAATCACTTTATGATAAAAATATTTAAAACAAGAGTGAAAACCTCAAATATCGACGTCAGAAGATGCAAGTCACGAGTAGTTGGTGGCTCTAAAACAAGTTTCTGTTCTAGCAGACTCGACACTGGCTCCCTTTTGTGTCCTGCTGAGTAAGAAAAACAGGTGAACCTACCTGCCTTCCTGCCTACCTATCTTTATTCGTGGAGTTAAGATAAAGATAACTCATTAATATAGAACTTTTTATAGTTTCGAAACAGGAGCTCAAAATAAATACAATAATATTATTGTAATAAAAGTTTTTTAAATTTATATATTGTGGTAGGCGACTGATCTTTAACAAAAACACTAAATGCGTACTTAACGTTTTATTTATTTCGTAACTCCGTGAGCGTTATAGCTGCGTCAGTACATAATACAGAATGGCTCTCACTCTCAAAGTACATGTATTCTTAGCCTAGTGGTTAACATAGGGAGTGAGTTAACATCAGCAGACGCTGTATGTTAACATAAGTATATGCCTTATGTATATTTCCTACTACAACTCGGCCATCCTGACGGTAAGATCCCCTGATCTATACTTAAAATAATTAAATATACATTGAATTCTTAAATTATCAATACATTTTTTAGCTTAAGTTTCTATGTTTAACATTTTTGTTTACCCTTTATCCAATGCTTAATATTTTGAATGCTCCAGACACCTTGATACGGATTACGGGAAACCTGAAAACCATCTACATCTTTAAGAACGAACCTGTCGTTTTTTAGTATTTTAGTTATCATGTAAGGTCCCTTGCTCTTTGGAATAAGCTTTCTTGAAGTTCCTACCGTAGAGTCAAAATTTTTTACCATAACGTAATCGCCTACTTTGTAACGCTTTGGGCTTCTCCTTTTTTTGTCAACTTGTAATTTATTATAAGCTTGTGATTTTGTTTGAATCTGTTCTGCATTTTTTCTAATACTTGCTAAAGATTGTGTCTTGAACAAACCATTTATCTCTTCTAGCTTTTCTTTTAACTCATCAATAACATGGCCTTTTTGATGTATGCCAAATAACATCTTACTTGGGAACTGTTTAATACTCCTATGTTGAGTATTGTTTAAGGAATATTCAACTGTTTCAACAACAACATCCCAGTGTAATCCTTTCTCTGGTTCTGTCAACTTTGCTATCATTGGGCCAAGACTTCTGTTTATGCGTTCCACCTGACCGTTAGCTTGAGGAGACCCTGTCGCGATTTTAACGTGTTTAATATTATTTTCAGCTATAAAATTTTCAAATTCACCTGACGTAAAGCAACTTCCACGATCAGAAATTAAACAAATTGGTTTGCTATATGCTCTGAAGTAATCTCTCAATGATTGTAAAACTTCCTTTGTTTTTGTTGTTTTCACTGTGTATAATCGAACAAATTTTGTGAACGCGTCAACAACCACTAAGATATGTTTCTTTGACCTTCCTGTATCAACTGGGCCATAATGATCTATATGTATTATTTCAAACGGTCTATTACCTTTCGGAATGCAATTTAAAAACCCTTCTTCTTTTCCGCTTTTTGGTGAATATGCGATGCATTTCAAGCAGTTGTCGATGTGTCCACTACATTTTTCTTTTAAATTCGGGAACCAATAAGTCTTTGAAATAGCATCTAACATTTTGTCTCTACCTATGTGGCCTATTTCATCATGGTATTTATACAGCACATGATCTTCCATGTCATGTGGAACATAAAAGAGTAGTCTATTGTCATTTAACTTTTTGTACACTATGCCGTTTCTCATTTCATAAAGTTTATGCTCTGACTTTTCTAATAATGTTTTTATTTTTCGTAGCTTTTCGTCCTTTGCTTGACATATAATTAGATTGTCTTCAAACTTATTAGTTTCTATTATCATTATATTAGTGTTTCGACTAAGTGCGTCGACGTGCTGCATTTTGTTACCTGCTCTATGTACTAATTCATAATCATAATTCTGTAATTCTAAAGCCCAACGAGCAATTCTGGGATTTAAATCAATTTTATTCAGTGTAAGAGTTAAGGAGTTGCAATCTGTAACTATTTTGAAATGTTTCCCTTGTAAATAAATACGAAATCGGCGCAAGGCATAAATTATTGCTAAAGTCTCTAGTTCAAAACTGTGATACTTGCTTTCTAATTCTGTAGTTCTTTTTGAAAAATAAAATATCGGATGCATCTTTTTATCCTCCTTTTTCTGCATGAGAACTGCACCAAAGCCAAGTGAGCTTGCATCACAGTGTAGCTCGGTTTCGTCTTTATAATTGTATATTGACAATACGGGTGCTTGAACTAATTTTTCTTTAAGTTTCCTAAAGCAGTCTAACTCTTGTTCTTTAAATTCAAATTGTTTGTCCTTTTTAAGCAAATCATACAATGGTTTTGCTTCTGTTGAAAAATCTTTAATGAATCGTCTGAAGTACGAACATAAACCGAGAAAACTTTGCACTTTGTGTGCTTTGTCAGGAATAGGGAAATTTTTCACTGCCTCTATTCCCTTATCATCAGCTTTAATTCCATCTTTGTCTATTATAAATCCCAAATATTTTACGCTAGGTTGCAAAAATTCACACTTGTCAAGACGTAGTTCTAATTTATTTTGCACAAGCTTATCAAAAACTTCTTTTAATGTTTTCATGTGTTCTTCTACATCTTTAGTCGCCACCATGATGTCGTCCATGTATATAATGACCCTATTGTCTCTAATCATATCCGCGAAAATTGTGTTGACAAATCTTTGAAAAACAGCTGGGGCATTTTTTAGTCCAAAGGGCATTTTCAAAAACTCAAACTGTCCCAGTGGAGTGACAAATGAAGTGTACTTAATAGAGTCTTCATGTACATCTACATGAAAGAATCCATTTTTTAAGTCAAGTTTCGTAAAAACAGTTTTTTTTCTAATTTGTCTAACAAATCATCGATAAGAGGAAGAGGATAATTATCTTTTTTGGTAATCTTGTTTAACAGACGATAATCTACACACATTCTGTCTTTTCTCTTTTCGATTAAAACGGCTGGCGATGCATATTCTGACGTACTCGGTCGAATAGCTTTTTCTTTCTTGTATTCGTCTAATAAAACTTGCAATTTTTCTTTTTCCGCGTATGAAAGACGTCTTGGTCTGCAACTAAATGGTTTTGGGTTTTCAAGGCTCAATTTTATTTCGCACTTTGTTGCTGGTGAGCTTGGTCTTTCTGCCTTTAAATACGCATTTTCGAATAACTTTTTCAATTGACACTGTATACTATAGCTAATATTTTTACCAATATTGAGTTCAATTTTTTCCTCTGCACAATCTATTTGAAGTATTTCGGTAATAGCATTTTCTAACAATTGATCTTTAGCCGTTTCTATTGTCACATTTTTGGGATTTAACAGTTTCTCTTTTACGCCAACAATTGAATTAACAGCATTCAATCCTAACAGTTGTTGGTCTGACTGTTGTAAAACCGAGTTGTTGGCATTTTCTTTGTCTGGTAGTTTCGCATTAACACCTGATTGTTCTGCTTTATTACTTAACGTTTTTCCACTAAAGTGTAAATGATCGTTGACTTCTGTCTTTAATTTTGTCTTGTCTATGCACCCAAAATCTTCGTTGCATACCATTTCTGAACTATCACCTAATTCATTGTTTTCCTTTATAGGATCTACCGTAATCAGCCTCAAAATGTCTGGGTCAAATTTCAAACCACATGCTTTTAAAAAATTTCTGCCCAGCACTACATCGTAGCCCATAGACTCATTGGAAACAACAATTAAATTAAAATGTACTTTTAATGATTCTTTAAATATAAAACATAAACATTTTCCAAATGTATTAAGGCGACTTTCATTAAGTCCAAAATAAGGTTTTGAAACTGGATTTAAATTTAATTGATTTGAAACTGATGATATTTTAACAAATGAAATTGGGCTCCCCGAGTCTATTAGGCACGCTGTAATTAGTGGTTTTTTAGAATTTTCTTTAAAATAAATCTTAAAATATCTTACGTAATTTTCTTCTTTTGCACCCTTTTTCTCGGAACATTGTGCAATAAGGTGCCCAAACTTGCCGCATGCATAGCAGGATCCTGGGTCCCTCTTTGGCTTCCTGCATTCCTTAGCAAAGTGACCTCTTGAATTACAGTTGCGGCAGCGTAAATTTTCGTCAATATACTTCTTCTGCACCGTTTTGGTGCTGCTTGGTGTAGAGTCCGCTGAAACACGTATATTTGCAAACGCGCGAAGCATCTGCATTGGCTCAGTAAAGCACTGCATACGCGCTTGTATCTGCAATGTCTCTTGCGGTATGCCTTCAATGATTTCGTCGATTAATTCATCCACCTCTATACCAAGATCGTCAGACAGCTGTATTTTCTCCTCGAAGTAAGCGGAAAATGTTTCATAAGTTTTCCACTTACGGCCTGCAAATTTGCGTCTCATTTCAATTTTGGGTAATTTTTCGCCAAACGCCATGATTAGTTGGTCTAACAATTGATTTATTGGCTCCATAATGCGTGTTGAGTTTGTATGCAGCCAACGCTGCGCGTCGCCTTTTAGTTTACATATAAGCAACATACGCAAGCAGCTGTCGTCGATGTTGTACACATTTGCGATGTTTTTTAACTGCATAACCCAGCCGCGCGCACCCGTTTTACCATCAAAGTCCATCAGAGCTTCTTTAGCGAGAGTAAGCGAGACAGACACTGACTCCTGCATGATGATGTTGTTAGACTCTTGCTGTTGCTTCACTCCAACGGCGTTAGTTGCTTGTGAGTTCACTTGTTGCGGCGTCTCTTGGTTCATTCGAATTTCACCACACAACGGCGTCTTTATAACGGGGACATAATTTTTTTCTGCATGACGCTCGTACATAACTACGTCGTTTTGAATTTGTGAGACTTCTGCGGTCATTTCGTCATTTTCGCACAATTTTTCATTTAGTTTTTCGTCTAAGCCAAGAAAATCCCTTGGTGCTTGCATAAAACGGCTGCTTAAACGCATCACTTGTTCTTCTTTTGAGCCTTCGGTTGAAAGTTGCAATGCATTTAGCCACTTTTCCACTTGCTCTTCCGAAAACTGGGCAAAATTTATTTGATTTTCCATTTTAATTTTATTGTTGGGTTAGGACCACTTCTGAAATTGTGGTAGGCGACTGATCTTTAACAAAAACACTAAATGCGTACTTAACGTTTTATTTATTTCGTAACTCCGTGAGCGTTATAGCTGCGTCAGTACATAATACAGAATGGCTCTCACTCTCAAAGTACATGTATTCTTAGCCTAGTGGTTAACATAGGGAGTGAGTTAACATCAGCAGACGCTGTATGTTAACATAAGTATATGCCTTATGTATATTTCCTACTACAATATTATTTTATTACTTGTATTTTTAAAGTCCGAAAATAACAGTTACGCTTGATTTTTTTGATAAAAATTAATAATGAAAATATATCCCTTTTTCGGATAGTCGTTTCAAAAATATGATATATAGAAGCTTGAACTTTCTTCCAAAGCACTTTTTTTTCAACCCAATAGCTCTTTATTGCCATCTCTGGTAAAATTTAATCGAAATGAAACATTATTTCAAATCATAAAACAAAATATTCACTGCAACAAAAATAAATTTTGAAACGCTATAAACATACGCCTTCAAAAAAGTAGATAACCCTTATTCCGAAGGCTATAGAGTATACAAAAAAAAAAACCAAAAGGCATTCTTGTATGAGCTGTCGGTAAATGTGTGAATGGTCTGCACACATATGGATTTGACTGTGTATGTAAGCAGCCATTTAAAAAGTTATTTAATTTAATAATGCACACATACACACACGTACACCTATACACACACATGTCGCAAAAGCTTCAAGTAAAAGCACGATGAGATACGCTATATAGATGCTGTATCTGTTGGATACTTTTAGGCACAGCTCAGCTTACAAAGTAAATACTTTTATGTAGAGATGCGCATAACGATACATGAATGCGTGATATTGTGCTGCAATACAAAAACCAAGTGCAATTAAAAATAAAAAAAATATATATATTTTTGCATTTTAATTGCCTGGCGATAAGATTAAACTGAATGCAAATATAAAAAAACCCCAAACAAGGGCACAAATATGGATTGATATTTAAGCTGCAAAATAAACAGGAAAAAAAGAAAACTGACGTTTTTTTTGTTTTCACTCTTTTTACAGCTTAAAAAAATTGTTGCACGGCTGTTGGAAAACTCGTTAACAACCGCAACAACAATAACAAACGAAGTTTGGTTTTTTCGAAAGAAAAAAAGTGTTGCCTAAGTTACGGCGCAGCGTCAGCATTGCTTTCTTGTACTTTGGACACACGTGTGCAGCGGCTGCAGCGCCTCTGCCCGTGGCAGCAACAACAACAACAACAGCAGCAGCAGGAGCAGCCTCAGTTGCGGCCACAATGAAGCTGTCAAAACTGTCCAACCAGACGAACTCACAGGATCCGCAGGCGGTTAACTCGCGCATCTTTGTGGGCAATCTGAATACATTTCAATGCTCCAAAACGGATGTGGAGCGCATGTTTCAGATCTACGGTCGTCTAGCGGGTAAGTCTTTCAGGCCTTGTCTTATGCCAATTTTTTCTTCTGCTCGTCTTGCATTTTATTAACGTTGCATTTTTTGTGAATGCCTCTCTTCCGCCAGGTATCTCCATGCACAAGGGCTATGCCTTTGTACAGTTCACCAACCCATTCGATGCGCGTAATGCCTGCCATGGTGAGGATGGCAAGACGGTGCTCAGCCAGACACTAGGTGAGTGTAGGAATATCCCTGGCATGTTGACTTCTTTTTTGCATAACTTGCGGTGCAGCCAGACCTTAACCCTCAGCTAGTTGTTGCCGCATGCCAGCAATACACTGCGCAAAATAAGGTGGTAGTCTCAAAAGCAGTATGTATGTACTTTAGGCAAACTACAGTGCACACTTGTCGCTATACATGTGAAATAAATTTAAGAAATATTATGGATCAATCGGATCAATACAATATTGCCAGATCGACAAATATATTGATAACAACAGCATTACCAACTTAATCGAGTTTGTTTTGACTGTCTAATCGCCTAGCCAAAGAAATTTTGTGCTCCTGATACTGGACACTGGAAATGTGACATAAATCATTCATACGTAGTTGTTCTCTGGTGTGACCATTTGATTTTCAGCTACAGTGTTCACCGCAGTTGGCTGTTTTGGTAGCTAGCACAGTGCACTGAGGAATGGAAAATCTTTTAATAAAAGTCTTTATCCTCGCCACAATGTATTTTAAAGTTTTTCAAGAAATTATGTTTTGCGAGCTTTTCTGTCAGTGTAGGGTTAATGGCCCTGGGCCGGAAACGCTGCACTAAAATCGAACAAACGCGAAAAAAGCAACGCTTTGGACGACCTTATATAGTGTATGGCATGTGTAGTGGCCATATCTTGCATAACTTGGCTGACTTGGCTGTCTTTTTAGTCTGTCTAGCCGGAAGTTGTTGCTCGTGCCAGCCAGTGTTGTTAAAGTTAAAGTGCGGCAAAGGCCGCAGCATAAATCTTACAACTCGGTGCTTTTAATGAAATTTCAATGTTGTATAATGCTTGAGCATACCTGTCTGTGTGTGGTATGTATGTGCATGTAGTGTATATGTGTGACTGTCATGGCGACTGTTTGTCGAATTCATTTAAACATTTAATGAAATTTCACGCCGCCTCGCGGCTCATGCGTCACTTGCAGCTGCAGCTGCAGCAGAAGCAGCAGCAGCTGATAGACAACACTCATTCACACTTTTCACCCACACACTGAAATAATTTTCCTGCATTTTTCCGCATACTATGCCACACCATCACTTTTATATACTCCATAAATAAAGTGTGCAAGAGCTCATGTGAAGAACAACTTAATGCACTTAGCGCTCTATGTTGGAATAGTTATAGTACGTACTGTTGTCCTGGCGCCTGCTGACAGGCAATGAAAAATTTACAACACTCATAAGACGCATTTTATTTTATTTTTTATTTTTTGTTTCCATTACTTTTGCTTCTTCTGCTTATGTAAATGTAAAATGCTGATTAGAAAAAAACAAAGATGCTGCAAAGAAGAAAAAGAAAGCGAAAAGGGAAGCAAAGCAACTCAAGTTGAAGTGGCTTGGGTAATATTTCATTGGTATGCGCCATTGACTTTTGAGCGCGGAGAAATGTAGCCACACTTAAACCGATTTTTGCTGCCTTAAAACTTGCGGAAATCCTTCTTACGCTTTTATCCTTAATCTTAATTATAGCCTGCCCGCTTGGCAGCCTGGCAGCTCGGCATCCAGACAGACCAAATAAAATGGCAGCATAAAAGGCAAGCAAGTCAAAAAGCAAAATCAAAAAAAAAAATTTTAAAAAAAAATACATCCAGAGTTTGAGACAGAGGCCCAAGTCGAGCCTGGCCAGCAATTTGTAGTTATAGCAACCATCCGAGAGCCACCCAGTGGTCGCTGCGGTTTGTCTTTGGGGCGCGAATAAGTACAGTGAAGACTGCAAAGTTTGATAAAAAAAAAATTTTAATTTAATTCAGTACATAATTTACAAAAATTATAATTAGATTGAATGCGAAAAAAGAAAGTAAAACTCTATCTATAGTAAATGTAGAAAGTTAGAATTCTCGGAACTTTCTTCAATCGCTAATAGGTAAATAGAGAATCTTTGGCAAGCTTTTGATCCAGTTGGCTTAGAGCCATTTATAAAAGCCATAATTCGTAAATTTCTTCGCAAGGTAAAGTATATGAAATAGATAGTTAGGTAACTGATAGAAAGATCTAGTCCGCTGTTATTTAACTTTAAATATTTTTTCCATATACTTATTTTTCCAATGCAAAGTTGTTGCATGTATTGCTTTATTCAAGAGTAGAGTATATAAATCAAAATGCTCGAAGCAAAATTGAAGGGCTGAAATATAGGGGGGGGCCATATGTTGGTTTGGTTATAAAACACTCATAATTCGGAACATACCCGTTCAAAGTGTATGCTCTTTGGCATATATTAAGTTCAAAACTACTTAATTTTAGTCAAAGATCGGTTAAAAACCGAACAAAGTACAGGAGTAATATAAAAATGGTCGTTTTGTGAAAAAAACATAGTTGAGGCCAGGGTCGAAGAGTCGCCGGGAAAATCGAAGGGCCATCGTTGATAGGACCACTTAGGCATATAGTACACTTGCCCAATTTTGTTAGAAAATATACGAATAAAATGCAATTAACAAACAAACCAACAGATGGCCAACCCTATATAAATGGAACAAGTTGGAAAACTCAGCACTTTCTTCGATCGCTAATAGTTGTCCAGATGTTTGGCAATCTTTTGAATCAGGCGGCTTAAAAGCATTTATAAAGGCTTTAATTTCTGGATTTCTTCCGATTGAAAAATAAATCTATCTATCTGATTAAAAGATCAGGTATATTTTGGTCTCCGTTGTTTATGACCAATGTAGTTAAGTTGGAGTAACACTTATTTCTTGTAGCTGAGCCATAGCGAAAGGAGGGGTTTTCGGGACCTGACACACCCCAAAAGATGGATCAATGGGTTGACAGTCATTTGCGAGCTCTGATATATAAACCTATACTTCGAAGTGAAGAGCCCCTTAAAATCAAATTCTGAAATAAATAATAAATAAAATAAAAAGCAGATAAAATACATTAAATGAAATGAGGGATTAAATCGAAATTGCCACGATCCGATTTGGGTATAGATCCAAATATTTATTGACAATTATTTACTTTATAAACACAGTATGGAACTCTTGCTTGATATGGAAGGATTTGTGAGTCAAATTAGATACAAAAACTATATCATAATTTCAAATTTCTTAAGAAAGGCTTTCAGGCTGCGATTCGGTTTTAATAGCCTAGCTTCTTCAAGTCTAAATCTACTTTTAGCCGTAAGATTGTTTTCAAAGATAGATATGCACATGCAGAGTACTTTCATATCTTTTATGACAGATAGCCAAGAGTTAAGATTTTCTTTTGTTTCTCTTCTCAACCTTTTAGAAGAATTTCAATTACTGGCCTGATCACCAACGAAATGAGAAAAAAGAAAATAATATTATGAGCTCTTTAATAATGTTATGGATTTTACGATTTATTTTACTCGAATTGGCTGTTTTAAACTCTATAGTAGTGCTGGAGAAAACATCGATGTTATATCGATGCATCGATGTATCGAAGTTCTTCTGCACTCATCAAATAGGTGTTTAGTAGTGCTGGATAAATATCTCTGTTGGCCAACATCGATATATAGATATTTTAAACTTCGATACATCGATGCATCGATATAACAACGATGTTTTCTCCAGCACTACTCTATAGTATTATCAAATCGTTCAATCCATATCAAAATTCAAGTGTCCGGACAATTTCTGTTCAATTTGTTGAGCTTTCACTGTATGTACCTTGTGTATGAATGTGTGTGTGTTTGTGTGTGAGTGCGTTGCTTTTAGCAAGCCCTGCGGCAGCCGTCGCACTTCAAACTTTGTCATGAATTATGATGAACGAGCGCGGGTACCACACGCTGTTGCATGCAGCACCAGTCCTCGACACCAACTCCTGCTGCTGGATTTGGCCCTTTGCTCCTTACTCCATTGTGTGGCATCGGAAAAACGGCCTGTTGTCGCACCCTTTTCATTGAAAAATGAAAAAAATGGAAAGATATAAACCGCTTGCTTGGGCAGTGCTTTAGTTTGCTTTCGATATGCAAAAACTGACATCGTTTTTAATGCCAGTATCTGTTGTTGTTCCTGTTTTCCCAGCTCCAGAGTTTTTTTGTTTTTTTTTTTTTGTGTGCTTGGTTCCCACTGCAGTTTTATTAAGATTAATGATTCCTGAATACGAGTGCGAATGGCGCCTGCTGCTAGATTAAATTACAGATGCAGTAAGACAAGTACATGGTAAAATTTTTAATCACTTAGTGCCAGGCTTTCATTTGCATAATGCATGGAATCAACGAAAAATAATCAAACGAAATACAGACTTTGGACTATGCTACTACAATAGCTTCCAAATGGCATTGTCTAGTTTAGCCTTTGTCTTTATTAAACCAACAACAACAAGAACAATATTTCGACAGGATACTTCAAAGAACAATGTATTTTGTTTTATTGTGTTGCCCGGACATAAAGCAGATTGCCTTTATATCAAAAATTATTATCTTGCTTTATTATTAACTGCAAAATTTAAATGGGCTTTCGGGTTATTTTTTTTTATCTTTCCCCTACAGATGTTAATATGGTGGCGGAACCAAAGGCACATCAAATCGGACGAAAGCGACAGAATGTGAGCAAAACGGGCAATGATTGGTAAGTAAATGAAACCCAGATATTAAGTAAGTCTTTGAGAAAGAGTTCAATGAACCTTACTACTGCTACAAAGGCTTGGAAATAGCAAAAAACACAAACAATCTTTATGGGAAACTATTTATTGTTTATGCGTGCATCCATTTCCTTTAAAAATGCTTACAATTCACAAGCTGTTAAAAAAATTTGTGTTAAGTGCATGGAGCATGGTTTTTTAAGGCCATTTTTCGATTTTTTTTTCATTTCTAAATCTTCTGCGATATCTCCTGAACCACCCTCGTATTTGCAACTAAAATCGATAAAAATAATCGACATCCAAACTAGAAAAAACTCATGATTGATTTTGTTGCTATTTCTCTTTGCTAAAAAAAAAGATGTCCTAAAATATCGAAATCTGTTCCATGACAAACATTTTAATTAAAATGAATCCAAATGGAATGGACGTACCAAAACTTTTCATTTAGACAATTTAACACTGCCATGTGGCGCTCATTTGACTTTATTTACATATCATTTAACAGTTTTTGGTACCCCAAAAAACTTTTTACTTAATTTTTTCAAGCGTAGCCTGAGGTTTGTCTCACACACACACACACATACCAAAATACATATACAAATAAATAAATAAAGAACAATTCATCAACGAGGGGATAGGGGTGGAGTAGCATGTCCTTTGTTTTCACGCTGGCTTCCATAAAATATTTGGCTGTCAACTATGCCAGTTCGAGTTCCATTTTGGTTGAGCCAACGCCAGACTTGGCTTGAGTTCCGGTCTGGGTCAGTTTGTGTGAGTGTGCGAGTGTGCGAGTGTATTCGAGTGTTGCGTCAACACACTCAAACTCGGTTGACAAAAAAGCGTACATGTTCATGTATGTGTGTGTGTCCTGTGACTGACAGTTGCAATGTATCCTATAATGTACGACGACTGTGCAGTCGACGCCGCAGTCGATGTCCTGCTGCCGTTGACATGTGCACTTGTTTACCGTGGCAGAACCATAATGATGACTGAGCGCCACATACAGCCGACGAAGTGTGGCACATTCACAATTTATTTGGGTTTCGACTCAAGGCCCAGCACAGTGAGCATCGCTTCTTCGTGTGGAAATATTTAATTTAAGCTTAATGATGCCGAAAGAAAACCAAACAAGATGCTTCAGCCGTGGAAACTTAACTATGGGACACTCTCTACATGCACGAAAAATATGAAAGCAAAAAAAGTGCGCTTCGAGATTTAAATGTATAAAAATTATCTTAAAGTCCTTGGCTTACTCTTTAAGAGTGTGTTCCAGAAATTTTAATATCTCAATGAGGTTATTGAAACTTTTTAGTTTGGTCTAAAAATGTACCAGACACAAAAACCTACAATGACTGAAGGAGCTTTTTTTACGATCTATCTACAGGAAGTACTTTGGGAAACTACATTTGCAAATCTTGTTGCTAAACGAGCCCTTTGGTTGCAAAATGATTTCGCACTAAATCTTTAACTGTACCTTCAATGCCCATTCCAATATTTGCAGTTCCGGTTAGTACTCGTAGGTCTTGTCTATTTGATTCTAGCAGAAAACTTAATATGCTTCTACCTCAAAGGCTTCGCATTATGAAAATATGAGAAATTTTTGTTCTGCTTTTAAAGACCACTCTCCGACATCATTGGCATCAGGCTGATTGTAATTAAAACGCAAACATGTCACTGTTGTCATGTCTACCTGAGTGACTCGTGTTTGTCATTAAACGGCCCGGCCGTATCAGTCCATTGACCGCACACAAACTGACCATAAAAGCCACAATTGTTGCTCCACACTCACACTCCAACGTGCAACCCGAAACGGTCTCAATATTTGACCACAAATAGGCAATGGCAGCAGGCATTTGTATCAATCACTGACAATGAAAATGCAGCAGGGAGTCGCTACGTGTTCCAGAGTTTGAGCGGGAGAGAGCGTTACATAATTGCCAAAGGACAATTCAAAGAGTACCGAGGGTTGAGTACCTGGTTGACTGGGTTTTGTGGTCGTCCTTAACCTAAACAAATATTGACAGCCAGAATAACGGCAACAGTTGGCTTGGTATTTTTTTGCGGGTGGTTTTTGGGAGTTCTCTTCCAATGTCAGAGGCCAAATGAGGCGTCAATTTGTGGCGCAGCAATGAGCAATTTGTTTGCTTCAACCTTACTCTTTCGGCGAGTACATCCAAATCATTGCTTGCTTCAAGTGTTTGGTAATTTAATTACAGCATCAATATTGGTATCGATTTGAGGCAGAGAGTGGGCTATGAACAAAAGTCGAAGATCTTGTTAAGGGCCATTTTGAAAATCTGCTTTGTGGCAATTTAAAGGAAATAAGGTGGATAGTTAAAAGGGGTCGAAAGATACAAAAAAAAGACGAACTGAATTTATTTCGACTCAGTGATTTAATGAGCATATTTAAGTCGTTCATGAGAAGCTCCTATTTGTATCAAGATACTAATCAGCGCGTAATTCCCTTAGGCATATTTACTGGATATATTGCTCGCTGGCGTAGGAAATATAACGATGTTGCAACTAATGAACTCTAGAATTATTTTCCCAGAATTTTGATATGACAGTATCTGCTAGCTGTTTTGACCACAGACGTATTTGGCGGTTGCTTGATAGCATCACTTAAAGTAGTTCTGCGATCCCTTACAAAATACGCCTCTGCAATCTTCTCTTACACCAATTTTAGGAAGCAACTACTAGTTCCCCAAACTTATGTATTAATTGAATTGCCTTTTCAATCTTTTCGCCTCATCCAGGGACTACTTCTATGACAGTTACTGCTCCTCCACTCTGCTGCGTGGCAGCAACGGTGTGCGTCCCAAGAAGCGTAAACGCTTAATGACTAGCAATGGCAGCCTGGCATCGGCTCCTGGTCAACATCATCTGGCTGCCGCTGCAGCTGTCGCTGCTCATCATCAGCAGCAGCAGCAGGCGGCGCAGGCGCAGCAACAACAGCAGCAGCAGCATCATCAGCAGCAAGTTGCTGCCGTTGCCATGGCGGCAATGGCTAATTTGTTACCACAACAGCAGTTGTTGCTGCATCAGCAGAATCTCTTGTCGAATGCCACGGCCGCGGCAGTGGCCACCTCAGCGGCGGCTGCAACAACGGCGGCCAACGGCAACACACATCCTGCTCTGCATTGGCAGCAATATAAACAGGAGCATCAACAACAACAACAACAACAGCAGCAGCAACAACAACAGCAGCAGTTTGTGGCAGCTGCCACGGGCTATCAGTTGAAGGGTGCTGGACAGTCAACGACAACGTCGCCGCCAAATGCAAAGTCAGCAATAATGGCTAATCAAACAGGTCTCAGCAATGGCGTGGGTTTGTCCGTAGAGCAATATGCCTTTGGCCAGCAGACACATCTCCAACAGCAGCAGCAACAACAACAAACATTGGGCTGTCTGTTGCAACCATTGACTCTGGCATTGTCGCCACAACAAGTGCACAGCCAGCAGCAGCAGCCGCCGCAGCAACATCAGGCGGCGACCTCTCTGCAACTCCATAGCCAATTGTTGCCACAAAGCCATCAGCAGCCACACCAGCAACAACAACAACAGCATGCTTATGGACAACAACAACATCAACAGCGACAACAACAACACCACGGTGCACAACATGGACAACAAGCAGAGCAATTAAGTTCGAATCAGCAATGGGGACCATTCAAAGTCTATAGTGAGTATTTGAGTCTCGAATTTGTTTATTTCAGTAGGAACATGTAACATTTGTTAAATCTGTCAAAGATGTGTAAGCAAAAAGTAGAGTTCCCTTTGGTATTCGCCTTTCTGGTGCTTGTGACCCACAGTTTGGCACAGAGTTCCTTTGAATCGACTTACAACAAATCATTAGCGCCAGCTTATCTCAATGGCGTGCTGAGCCTCAAGAGCAGATTGCTGGCCATTAGCAAACCTGATCCCTCGTTGAATGCCCAACAAGAGACCATGCGGCAACACTTTCTTTTCGATAATTCAAATTTCGTTGGCTTGGCAAATTCAAGCAACTACTTGACGCAGCTTGATACAATGTATATGTCAGCTCCATCTAAAGTGGATCAGAAGGCTTGGAATTATATGCAACAGCAGGAAAAGGCGGTAGCAGCGGATGCGGCACAGCAGCAGCCGTCCTATCAATTGCAGACCAACGTCCACGATAGACAACAGCAGGAAAGAGTAGTACCACAAGTGGCACCAGTACCACCAGTGCAGCAACCCTTTAAGTTGTCATTACCTACACCTCAGTCGCAGCATGTGGCTCAAGCACAGTTCTTACCAATACAGATGGAGCAACAACAGGCAGCTCCTGTAGCATCTTCAGTACCAGCGTCACCTTTGTTGGGTATGACCATGGCCGTGCCGCCTGAGCAAGCATTTGCACAACAGTTTCCGTTTCAACCACCAGACTTGCCGTTCTCCATGCAACCGCTTCCGGAACCACAATCATTAATGCCAACCGCTGAACAGTTCCAGTTGCTGCAACAGCTACAGGACTTTTTTTTGCATCCACGTCAAGTGCGAATGCCATCTCAGTCGGAACAGGCTTCACCCGCACAACCACGGCCGTTTATGAACATAGCACAGCTAACGCAAACAGAGGCTCCTGATGATCTCAGTGATAATATGATGTGTCCAGATGATGATGAGGAGCAGATGCCGACCACAGTCACGCCAACTACGCGTAAAACCACCAAACGCCCCACAGCAAAACCAAAAACTACGACGGAATCCAGTAATGATGAGATAGAGTCTGTTTCGGTGAATGTTGAAAGCGACCAGAAGAAGACAACCAAGTCCAAGGGGACACCCAAAAAGTTACCATGTTGCACCATCAAAGAATAAGAATGTTATAAGCTACTCGGAAATTATGCAAGAACGGACTGGACGTCATGCTAACGCTTTCCGCACATTGTTTAGATATCGCCAAGAGTTGTCTAGAAAACGGCGACATAAGCTTAACACTGAGTGGGATAAGAATTCTATCGAACGCTTACACTAGATACACATGCATATTTTTTAAACACGGTTGTAATAGTTTTGGCATCTTTCAAATATATTTTTTATCCCAATGTCTTTCGTTAGGTGAACTTATTTCATTTTAAAACGCTTTGCACTCTCTCTCTCTCTATTACTTCCAGGCAATCCGGACACATTAATTTGCGGCAATTGTAGAGAATGTTTCAGCGAGCTGTCTGAGTTATTAGACCACAAGAAAAGTTATTGCAAGCTGAGGTTTACATGCAAGTGCCAGGATGCGGCCTTTGCAGCAAGTAAGTTGCTACCAAGACTCATTTCATGCACTAGCATAGGGATCGGATGGGTGTGGTTACATTGTCTGCTGTGCAATTAATTTATGATTGTTAAACACTTTTTGCAAATGCCTCTATGTCTGTTTGTCTCTCTGTCTGTCTGTCTGTCCGACTGTCTGTCTATATGTCTTCTTTTGTATCTGGAAGTGTGTTTATTTAGAGCTCAGGCAAGTCAGCAACATCTGCTGTTGCATGGAGCTGATGCATGAGTGCCTGCGGTGAATGCTCGGACTCCTTTTGCTGGCCACGACGCAGTTGGAAATGCATTTAAAATTGAGTTATTTATGCGCCCCACATTTGAGGAACCGCCCCACATTTGCAAATTCCAACTTAAATAACTAATTAATTCTCATAGAAACGCCACCAAGCAGCGCCAAATTGCTTTGTGCCGTTTGCAAGGATGCCTTCACCAATCCCTGGGACTTGATGGTGCACGCACAGGCTGCACATATGGTTAACATTTACGAGCTGGGCGTTGAGCCTGTCGCTAACGGCAGCATCATCACCAACACCAACAACAATGACAACAATGCGGCCAATTGTGTGACCATTGGTGCTGCTGCTGCTGCTGCTGATGA
Organism: Chymomyza costata; assembly: GCA_018150985.1. Taxonomy (NCBI): domain Eukaryota; kingdom Metazoa; phylum Arthropoda; class Insecta; order Diptera; family Drosophilidae; genus Chymomyza; species Chymomyza costata. The sequence continues at coordinate 20,871,312 of JAECWU010000001.1, forward strand.
GGCGACAACCCTGGCCACAACAAAACACATGCAAGCGTCAGCAGCACTTAACAAGGAACAGAATAACAATAACAAAATTAGCAACAACAACAACAATGATACCAACAACATCAATGGACACATTTCACCCACAAATAACGCTGGAAAGAGCGAAACAAATGGAGATTGTCATGTCAGCGATACCGAGACCAATTGTATCGACATCAAATTTGGCATTTGTGCCAGTCCCAGAGAGGTAAGTACCAGTTCTTATAAGAAGTCTATATATATAAGAGTCGTTTGAAAGGACTGCTAGAAGTCGGCAATCAAATTAAAAAACTTTCAAAATTATGTGTTGAAAAGAAACATTTGCAATAAGGCCAATATTTCGGTAGCTTTATCTGTTCAGTTAATTACGTGCGCCATCTAGCGACAGAAGGTTGCTGGCGCCATCTAGTGGCCACTCTCTACATGTAATAAATATAAATCATTGTAAAAATTACAACTTCTGATAACTTTTCATGAAAAAAATTAAGTCTGTAAAGAAGCTGTTTTGTGAGTGGGGTATGGACTCAGTCTTTTAAAAATCACCGGGACCCGGGACGAAAAACAGTAGGCTATTTATAGTTAGACGTAGTGGTAGCGTTTCGTATGTACTCTTTCCCCGTAAAGTATGTTCATTTTCAAGACATAGCTAATTTATGGTCTTCCATCGCAAATTCTTGCAGGATCAGCAGCGTGATGATATTTCACTAGATGGACGACTATCCAGTTCTTCACAGACACATCATTCGGAAGATATGAAACTGTTGAATGGTACTGGTTCGGTGTCCTCACGCGGCAGCTCTCCCTGTCTGGACGCCGATGAGCCGCAGACAACGCGCGCGTGCATTGTGCGTACGCTGAGCATTGTAAGTAGTTTATAAGCGAAGATTCTTCAGAAGATTTCAACTTAATAGCCGCTTCTACTCTCTGCTTGTTGCATTTCCAGGAGGCAGCTGGCGCAAGTGTGACGCCTACAAGCAATGCCTTGAGCTTGATGTCAAACGGCTTAGGACTGGGCCTGACGCATGCCACCGTTCAAGTCACAGCTCCACAATAGATGCAAATGAATCAAAAGAATTCTGCAGTTTGAAAAATCATTATAAAAATATATAAGCACCAACTGGTAATCGTTTTAAGCAGTATTTGGAATATTCAGGCATGTTTCGTAATCGAAATCGGAAGCCTGAGATACAGAGAGAGCGCAGAAAGAGAGTAACGTGCAGCAGAATACAAGTGCAATTCATTCAGTATTTTTGTACTAGACTAACCAACGCATTGGTAGCGATAAATTGTTAAGAACAAAAAGAATTGAAACTAAATTACAGCAAACATATCAATTTAAAATAGTACTAACTTTAGATAAAACTACTTTTAGAAGAAAACCAAAAATTAGGCATAGCAACTGCAAATATTTGTACATGTGTGGAAGAGTTTTCAACTTAATCGTTTTTCTTTTTATTTTTTTAAGAAAAAGCAAATAAATTTTGGTTTCAAACTGCATAAGTGAACGCATAGGTAAAAAGAAAAGAAGTAAAAGGCTTAAATTGTCAAAATATATCAAAAGTTTAGGCCAACTTGCAGGCCATACTTTATAAGGCAAACAAGCTTTGTAAATAGTTAATAACTAACAAAATATTAATTACTTTAAATAATGCAAATACTTATGAATATATTTATAACCAGTCGTTCATTTAACTGGCAAAAAATTAATCAATTTGTAGTCTATATCGCCTAAAAGCAAATTGGGTTAAAAAGTTGGACGCTGTAGAGTATACTATTTATATTTTGAGATAATCAGGGTAAGTCTTTCGGTTAGATGATGGCTCTAAAAATATTAATGTAAAAGTATTGAAACTTTATGGAGTTGAAATTCAGTTCATTTTTTATTTTTTAGCTGTCCCTTTAGATGGTAAAGCCATTAAAAAGTAAGTTACTTTAGGTAGAATACCTAAAACCTAACAACGTTCTGACGGTAGTATGGATTTCAGTTTGAGATATTTTCGATTCGAGAAGATTTCCTACTTTTTATTGGAATTAAATTAATGTTAAAAGTTTTCGTTGATAAAATAAATTATTCTAGTATTTTTTCAAATTTCCGATAACCTTTTTTTCGCTCAAAGTTTTTTTTGAATCTAACCTAACAACGTTCTGACGGTATTATGGATTTCAGTTTGAGATATTTTCGATTCGAGAAGATTTCCTACTTTTTATTGGAATTAAATTTATGTTAAAAGTGTACGTTGATAAAATAAATTATTCTAGTATTTTTTCAAATTTCCGATAACCTTTTTTTCGCTCGTTTTTTTGCATCTCTTACAAATTTTTGTCATAACTAGTAAAAGAAATATTGCTTTTAGGCGAAATCTACGGCATATCTTATATTGTTAAATAATCTTATAAATATTTCAAAGATAGCCAGTGTAGCTAGCTAGCGCATTCAGAATACTTAAATACTAAAAAAAAATCTATAAAATTTTAGCATAGTAACAAGTGTTTCAAAAACATTAAGAGTGTATTAGGTGTAAAATATGTTTGTGGGGTGTGCATGTGTGTGTTGCAGACGCTTTAATCAAATATGAAATATACAATTAATATTCAAATTAAATTATTTATAAAGTAACTGCTATGTATATAGAATATATATAATACAACAAAAAAAAAAAAATATATATATATAAAACAAAATCAAAAAAATTGTAAACAACATACATGTAACCAAATTCAATTCAGTGTCCTCCATATAAAATGAGAAAAATGTATTAAAGAAAGAAAAAAATAAAGAGAATAAAACATCAACCAAAAAAAAAACCAAAACATTACAAAGTTTTTTCATTGAAAACGAAAGCGTACGACAGTTTCAGAGGCATTAGAAATTCTATTTTCAAAGCTCATTAAAATAAATGATGATCAACTGCATAGAAAATTTAAAGACAGACGCAGTGTAAACAACAACAGCGAAAACACAAACTACAACAAGGCGTAACCAAGTGGTCTGGTCACACTGAGAAAAAACCAGCAGCTTGTGCTTAAAAGTGCAAATAAGATAGGTACTTCGATTCTTTCTTTTCTTTTAAAAATCAAATCATTGTGATATAATAATTGGTTAATGGTTAAATGTTTGGGTGACAGCTAATTTATCAAAAATTACGTACAGTTGTGCCCAAATTTTCATTCATTTGTTGCTGCATTTCTCATTTAATAAAATCCCCCAAGCTACAAAAAGTTAGTTGTTAAAAAAAACTGCTTTAATGATTTGGGCATCTATAAGTGAAATGCTGTACATCAACAGTCTGCTTTAACCAGTTATGAATTACAAGCATCATAAAAATAAATATACAATAAAAATAAAATACAAAAGTAGACGCCTTGCAGATATCTTCTACCATGACAACATATACATACATATATAAATAAATGAAACTATTTCGATCCGATTGTTTATACAAAAATTAATAAGCTTGAGGTGATTAAAAATTTTTCGGCAGATTTGAGTGAATTATAGCCTTAAGCAGTTTAATTTCAGAAACAATTTGATGCTCGCTTTTTTTTCTTAGTGTAGCCAAGTTCATGGCAGTTGTTGTTCAGGTGCAGGAGCTGCCATTGCCAAAAAATTTAGTCACAATGCCAAAATGCAGTTAACTTTATTAAAATGCGCAACAAAAATGGCCGCCGGGAGATGTTGACTTTGTTTCCGTATTGTATATGTGTGTGTGTGTCCTTGCCGTTGGCTTTTGCGGCTGGAGCTACAAAAAATGTAACTGTGTGTGTGTGTGTACATGGTCGGCCATTGTTATTTCGTTTCGAGGTCGAGTTAAGCGCTGGGCGTTGATTTAAAATGCATGCAACAACAACGACAACAACAGCAACTACATAGAGTTCCAAAAAACAACTGCAACATGAACAGGACTACATAATGCGCATAGAGTTGAGCTGCTTTTCAATTTGGTCACACTTAATTTCCGCCAGGGCTTGTCAATTCACTTTAAGGTAACGTGGCTAATTAAAATGCCTCACCCAATGAGCATGGTCGCAAAGGTAACATTTAACAGGTGACAATTAGAGTCCCTGGAGATGTTTGACTAGACTGTGGTAACCCGTAAACGCATTCCCGCCAATTACACTAATATATTACATTAAATTACACTAGCTAACAAAATTGAACTTTTAATGGCCTGGTCTGTTTTAATTAGTTATATAATGTTCCGGAAGCAGTTTCTTTTGACTTCCCAAACAATAAAACGCTTACAACGCGCCAGGAATTAAAAATCATAAGTAAAATTTCTCCCAATTTTTTTTATCGATTGTTTTGATGATTACGAATTTTATAGAGTTTAATTAAGTTCTAGCTACTAAACTATTCTGTGGGTTGGAAAGCAAGATAGCAGGGGTGAAACCCCCTGTGGTTTTATTTTAATTTATACGTTTATAAATTTTTATTTGGATGCAGCGTCTCAATATTTGCCGAATAGTTTACATTTAAGACAAGGTGTTTGCTTTTGTTACCTGATGCAATTAGAATGTTGGGCAATTCAACGAAAACTGGAAAAGGTCAATTCTTACACGGCGTATGCGTGATGTACACGTCACGCACTTAAGTGTTGAACAGCAAACGAACCCTTTGGGGTTGACCCCCCAATGGTATAATAAGACACACGCTCCAGCAGTATATAACCACACCTGAACCTCTAGTCGTAGCTATAAAAGCCATTGCATCCACTGCCGTACTTCTGACTAAGTCGCAGCACGTCAAGCAGTAAGCCACGAGCGCCGGGCTTTAATACGGCAGCGCGTTCGCGATCCGAGCAAGCAGTAGACATGTCGTCGACTATTATACCGCCTACCATAAGCTATGAGCCGGAGGATAAGCCCAAAGCTAATCCGCTTAACGCTTCGCATCAATGGAAGCGTGCCGCACTTATGGCCAAGACCATATCGGCCTTTAAGGAGACCATAAGCGAGGATAGCGATGAGGAAGTGGACACCAAGCAGCAGATCAAGTATGGCAGTGCCTTGCAAGCGGCCCAGGCCATTATACACGAGTACTGCGATTATAGTACCATACACGGCATACGCTATTTGGGTGAAAAAAAGCGTCCATGGCTGGAGCGGTAGGTATACGCGGAATGCGAGTGATCCGGCAACGTTGGCTTAACGCTTCACATATTGCAGGCTTTTTTGGATAAGTGTTTTTTTACTTTCCATTTTCACCTGTGCCAAACTAACTATGAACATTTGGGATAAATGGACCAATAATCCGGTTATTGTAAGTTTCAACGAAAAGTCAACGCCCGTTTGGCAGATACCATTTCCGGCTGTCACCATTTGTTCGGAAACCAAGGCTAGTCAGAGTGTGTTTAATTTTACGGATATGTACTGGAAAGTGCGTGACTTTCGTGCAAATTTGACCACCACGGATCTAACCGAAGATGAGTAAGTTTGGGCTGGGTTGAAACAGTACTTAGCTTTAAATTTAAATGGCTGCTTGACTTGCAGAGCCATGAAGTATGAGTCCATTTCGCAAGTCTGCGATCAGCATCTTAACGACATCGCCTTCGGACCGAAGGTCAAGAAGGGCATTGCAATTATAGATGCTTTGGGCGCGGTGGAACCACGTTTTCGGGATACCTATTTAGACTGCAAGTGGCGTAATACGCCACAGAATTGTACGGATATCTTTCATAAATTTGTAACCGAGGAGGGTGTCTGCTACAGTTTCAATTCGCTAAGTCCAGCCGAGATCTTTCGTACCGAGGGGTAAGTTAGCGTTCGAAACATATACGGTACAGCTAAGGTTACGCATTTGTTTAGCATCATACCGGATTTTACTTTTCGCGAGGAGAATCGTGTGGCCACTGAATGGAATGCAGAGAATGGTTATAGCATTAGTGCTGACACAGACACCTATCCACATCGTGTTTTGGGCTCTGGCGCTAAGGCGGGCTTGTACTTGTTTATGGGCGGTATTGAGCTGGACTTTGACTACTTGTGCCGTGGACCCGTGCAGGGCTTTAAGGTGCGCGTTTGTAAAAAATATTGTAGCAAACAATTTTATGACGTCAGCTTTTCATATACAGGTGCTTTTACACACGCCCGGTGAGGTGGCACAGGTCTCCAAGCAATTCTTTCGCGTACCCTTCGATCAGGAGGTCATTATTTCTATCAGACCAGAGATCATAACAACTTCGGATGGTTTAAAGCACTACGAGCCACATCGTCGTCAGTGCTACTTCCAAAGAGAGCGCTATCTGCGCTACTTTAATATCTACACCCAGAGCAATTGTGAGCTCGAGTGCCTGGCTAACTTTACGCTGGCTGAGTGTGGCTGTGTACGTTTTTCCATGCCGCGTAAGTTGTCCGGCCTTTTGAATTTTGCACAAACTCAACAATGTTTCCATGTTAGGCAATGTCAACATGCCCGTTTGCGGTGCGGCTAGCATGGAGTGCTTTAACGATGCCGAGGATAAGCTGCTGTTGCGTGAGTTTGAGCAAGGCTTGGCCTCGGCGGCTGGCGAAAATAAACATGGTTTTACTGATTGCAATTGCTTGCCCTCTTGCACGTCTATTGCCTATGAGGCGGAGATATCACAGGCTGACTTTGATTACAAAACGGTGGTCAGTGACAAGAGACCTGACAAGTCTGGCAATGGTGATGCACAGCGTGAGCATGAAGGGTAAGCTTAGCTCAAAACTGCTTCAACAAAGTCAACACACTAATGCCAGCTTTTTAGCATGAAACTGTCGCGCGTTTCGATCTTCTTTAAGGAGGCGCAGTTCTTAACCTCACGTCGCTCGGAGCTCTATGGTACTACAGACTTTCTGGCCAATTGCGGCGGTCTGCTTGGTCTCTTTATGGGCGTGTCCACGCTCAGCATTGTCGAGCTAGTCTATTTCTGCACCGTGCGCCTTATCTCAAATCTGAGAATGCGACGCAAAACACGCCGGGAGATCTCACATTCCACACATGCCAGCAAAGAGGCTTAGTACCCCTAAAATTTGAACTAAATATTTTTCATTATTTATTGGCAATCGAGGCAGAGTTTCGTTGTGTGTATGCGTGCTTGTGGAGGGGTGTGTGTGTGTGTGTATTTTGTTTTTGGTTGTGTGTTCATAGCGTTAAATGTTAAATCTGCAAACAATGAAATCTCTTGAACCTAAGTGAAAATAAATTTGAACTCAGCACAGACAAAAAGTAGTATATAAAATTTGAATCATTCGAAAAGAGGATACCCTGCGCAGCTTCTAAAAAAAGTAACTAGCTGTTTGCTAGAAATTCTAATCATACTTTGGCATGTGGTTAAAGTTGGTGTTTGAGAATGTTAATGCTTGCTCGTTTATTAGGCTAGCCTGAGTCTACATATCGAATTGCAAAGGTTGGTTGGCAGTGTGTTGGTACCGGGGGTTGATATGGGAACGAGGCAAGATATCGACATGAATCAACAAACTTCATCTTCACAGCTTGCTTGACTCAATGGTCTACAAGAGGATGATTAGTGCCTATAGACTGGTCCATACAATACACAAAGCCAGTATGTACTTTAAACATAGAGTATATTTGGAGTTATCATCATCCTCAGTCCAAATAGCCCGCATTATACACCAAAATGTGTGTGTGCATTTGAAATGGAATCAATTATTTTATTGTGTGACTTGCTGCATTCAATTCGATTTGGAAAAGTCAATAGCTCCGGCAAGTCCTCATCATTGACTTCGTCTACGACTTTGACTTGGCTATGATTGCAACTCATATGTTATGCAGTAGGCAGGCCTTTGATTTGCCTGCTGCATCTACAGCAATTGACGTTGCCATCTTGACAGACTACGACGATGTGGCATTGAGTGCAGAGATAACGATACCTTTAGCTGTGCAAATAAACTCCTAGTATAGAATTCTCTAGCAATGCGGGAATACTGGACGTCTCTAATGGAAATCCAATTGAATTAAGTTAATTATGTTGGCAAATATTTAAACAATGACTGCAATTTATATAGAGCAGGTAGGAAGAGCTGAAAATTCTCCACTTTGATATAATCTCATTTAGTTGAATTCTATTCGCATTCTCATCGCGGCATTACCATAAAATTTGCAATATGCAACAGTTTGTTGTCTCTACGCGAATGTTGCATGCTACACTAATACTCACACTGCAAAAAAAAAAATACAATTTGGCACAAGTTTAGCATCAAACATCTGTAAAGTGGGGGAAATTTATGTTTTTTTAAAAATCATTTCGGGACATCACTTTTAACATAATTGTCAAGTCACTTAGCTAAAAAAAATAAATCGATTTTCTGAAAATTCTACCCTGAAGACTGCAGAGCCGCTGGCTGATTTATTTTACTTAAATTAATTAAACAGAACAACTGATATATTTTTGGATCTTAATAAGTATACTTATAGATAGGTAGGTAGGTAGGTAGAAGTGGTTGCCTTACGACACACCTAGGCCTGTAAAAGGCCCCTTGTGATGCCACTTGGGATAATCTCTCTACTCCCCTGGATCCTCTCTGAACCAACCTATCGATTTAATAAACGAATTAATCCTATTTATCCTGATTCCAGCGAATTCAGTAACGTTTCCAATAAGTTCGGAACCCAGTATGTTCAGTCTTCTCCTGCATGCCATGCATCCACACAGGAGATGCTCCACTGTTTCCTCCTTCTCTACTTCCTGACAGCTTCTGCAGTAGTCAAAATGAGGCACCTCCAATCTGTTAGCGTGCCTGCCAATAAGACAGTGTCCAGTAAGAACCCCTATCGTTGCTCTTACGTCCTGTCTGCTGAGTTTTAAAAGTTGCTTGGTTCTATTCAAGCTCCATTGTGGCCAGGTCTTCCTGCTAGTTAGACAAGTTGCAGTTTGAACCCATCTGTGATTCGCATCATTAGTGATATTTCTGTCGACCATCTAGGTACCATCGCCTTGCTAGACTGAAGTGGTAACATTGTATCTTGCCTGGCTAACTCATCTGCCCTACAATTGCCCACGATATCTCGATGCCCGGGTACCCAGAGCAGATTAATGGTAAAGAATTTTGCAAACTTATAGATAAGATCTAAGTAGCGAAGATGGCTACTTGGCCATTATACTTATAATTTATAATTCTTCGCTGAATCTGTTGCTCTTTGAAAAGATCCTTAGCAGTTCTAGACCAACAGTTTTAAATGCAAAGTACGGCTACAGAAAAAAAAAAATACTTTTGTTTCGTAAATTTTTCTCCCAGTTGACCTTTTTGTTTCTGCCAGTGTATCTCGGAAATTATTTTATTATAGTCCGACTGATAGTTTTCGGTAGACAGTGTCTTATGTACCTTTCTTTTCTCCCAGTGTACTGTGCTTTTGTCGCTGAAAATAATAGATCCAGCTGTGAGATGTGCTTTGGTTTCATAATAGGAGCAACTGTTTGCCTTACTATACCCTTATTATTTTCCAGTGTATGTGCGTGTGTACTATAAGCCAACTTTTGACTCCATTATAGCCGCAACAAGTGTCGAAATGTGTTGAAATATTGCAAATAAAGTTGACACATTTGCATACCTAATAAAATTTTCAGGCACATGTGTGAAAAGCTCGCGTTCATTGTATGTACATCTGTAAGTATAGTATATATGTACGTGAACATATGTATGCATTGTAGTGTATGTAACAATGGCGGTCCGTGCTCTGACAGCCGCAATGTGTGTGTCAGAATTTTTGAGTGTGTGTGCGTGCACTTTGGCACTTTACACTTCAGTCCGCTGCATTCGTGCATGCCAATTTGATTCGTGTATAGTATATAAGTAAAATATGTACTATATTTATGTATAAATTTATGACAGTTTTATATATTGATGGCTTGATGGCGGGCAAGTGTCAAGAGCTATCTGTTGACTACCGTCTGAACTTTATTGATTCCAAATAGTGCCTGCTTGGTTTTATATTTATGTGCTGGGAAGAAACATAAAAATATCAGTGACTAGAGATGTGAACGTGAGAGTTGTCACGCGAGTCACGCTAAAATCTACTAGATCAACGGAATTTTTGCATCATAATGTTACCGGATAACAAAAATATTGCTGTGTCTCGAAACAAACGACAGCTATTTTAAAGATTAAACTGATCGTTGCTTAGAGTTAATTTATTTATTTTTTTCAAAAAATTTAGTTTAAGAGAAAGGCAATAAACTTCAATTTTTAGAAAAACAAATTGCCATCATCAACTCATTTGCTGATACTAATAGCTTTATATTGCACAGTTCAGTTGGGATTAATTTAAAAAAAGCACGAATTTCCCTAGCCGTTTCCACCTCTATAAGAGACGAGCAAAAACTTAAAGCGACTTGTCAATTTCGAACACATTCATTTTTCAACCCAAGCGAATTCATGGCCAACAACGACAACTACATGACTTTTGACTTTTGACATTGACAGCAGCCGGTAAATAACATTTGCATACATACATACCTACTACTATATAAAGTCAACAAACCTTCAACCGTTTATATTTTATATTATGATTGAAAAGTTTGTGTAACATAAAAAAAAAATTGATTGTAATTAAACTTTTGTGCGCTGTCCGCAGCAAAACTTGCAACAACTACAATAAAAACAGCAGCAACAACAAACAACAAATTGTTGCAGCCGGCAACCAAAGCAACATGACGTCCGCGGCAATGGCGACTTGCTTCATTTGTTTGGCATAGCTTTAAATTTCCGGTTTCCGGTCTTAAGTGCTTGACACGCCGCCATCATCGCATGCAGCTCGTCGCCATTGACGGCCGCCATGTTTGTTTGTATTTAAGTCGGTTTTTTGAGCAGCATTTTGCGGCATTCGAACGCGCAGCGACAACAGCACGAAGCTGTCATATCAAACCAGGATGGGGTTCCTTACCTGACTAGTTGAATGGCTGACTGAATAGTTGACTGGCTGGTTGACTGCTAAAGCGGAAATGACTTGAATGTTTCTCCACTACTATCGTCGTCGGCACATACACGGCGTATGTGGAATTTCGCACTCGATTGCCTGACTAGTCTAAGCTAAGCTAGTCAGCCAGTTGGCCAGGTTAGATGGCGTATGGAGTATGGTTTTTGTCCTGTATGGCTGCCAAGTTGCTTTGAGCCAAAGTTTTGTGTAACGCGATTAGCGGTTTGCGATTTGTTTGCTGTTGTGTCTGACTTCAAGTCGTTTGCATGCACTCACTCATACATACTACTTACTACAGTCTACAGTGAAGCTACGAAATAATGAACATTTCCAAAACAAACCATAACTAAGTTGTAACAACAACAAACTCTGAAGGAAGATTTTGCTGCGCTTTTACTTTAGAGTTGAAAAGGGAGTTTACTTCGGATTGCACAAAGGATCCAGCTGGTTAAGGAGCAAAAATTAGCTCAAAACGTAAGCGATTCATAGGTAGAGAGCTCCTAATCATTTTTTAATCTTTTGAACTTATCAACTTGGTCTGAATGTGTTTTTCTCAAAAAATTGTTGTATTTTTTGGTATGTTAATTTATTATGTCCATTACCATTACAAAAAAAAACGATTTTTAAGATCTTCATTAGAAAGTGTTAAAATGAACCAAATCGATTTGGTGCAAGAATGTTGAAAAAAAAAAACAATAACTTAATTGTTTTTTTATTTAACCGAACAAATTTTTTTTTTATATTTGTTGAGGGTACTATATTCTAAAATCTTGGCCAAACTATTATATCATCTTCAAAAATTATTTGAATCAAAGGAAAAAAGATATTTAACAAAATACTAAAGATACTTTGCACATAAAAAAGCGGCTACGCGTATTTGACTTAAAGATTTAATCCTAAACGGATTTTTCTACAAAAAACTTAAAGGGGTTCTTATTTAAGTTGTGTCCCAATACTCATTTTGGCAAATACTCCAAAAAGCTTAAAACTTTAAAAATTATTTTAAGGAAACTATTTTGAATTGAAAAATATTGTAACACTCAATGCGGTTTTAACACGGTCTTTTTTATATGCTTTTTCGACTTACTACGATAAATAAAAAAAAAATAAATTTTTGTTTACTTACCACATTTACTAGAAATTTAGTTAGGAAATCCCCTTTCTAATTTGTTTTCATAACAGCTAAAGGACTTACTTCATATCTTTTTTTACACGTTTATTTTTGAAATATTTTTTTTAGAACGTATCTACTGTGTAAAAACAGAATTGTTTGTATTTTATTTTTTAAACATTGGGTCTTCAATTTCCTGCTAAAAGTAAGTAAGTACAGTAAGGTGCTCTACAAGTAACGCTTTCAGTCTGTGCAAACATCTTTGAAAGTTCGTTTGGCGCGGGTTTCACTGTACTTGCATTTACTGCACCTGAGCTGTGTGTATCAGCTGTAGTAATTGCAGCTTGGTTAACTTAGCTTTGCTTCGTTGCATACTTTGAAAAGTCATTAAAAACTTTTAAAGAACTTTTGAGTTAGAATTAGAATTAGAATTTTTGATTAAATTGTTTGGCATGGATATCCGCTTTGAGATTTCGCTGTGACAAGACAATTAATATATATATATATATATATAGATATGTATATAAAAAATGCATGCGAGAAATGTCAAATCAATGTATATCGTGACATCAATAGCGAATTAACAGCTCTACATGCACACACTTATACTTATGAAAACACACAGATACTAACACACACACACACACATGCTCCCATAAGCTTTATATATAGAAATTTTGCGATGAGCGACATTTGTATGCAAACCGCGCACTAAATTAGATTCTTTTTTACTGCAAAAACGACGACAACATCGTTGATGATGTTGGCAATATTGGTGATAGATACGGCGGGTTGGCAACACTGGCCAATAAAATGCGTATACTTGACGCGGCTCGTTAAAATTGCAAGCGGCACGCTCTTTATAATAATGGTGGCAACCATATTGATTTGACTTTTGATGTCGAGCATTGCGTAATGCATAAGAAAATGGCGAAAATGTGAACATAAAGTGTTGATAGTTGATACACTGAGAAAAAACACTAAGCTAATAAAGTGAAAATTTATTTTTTTTTATATTTTTTATAATTCATTAATTCATCAGAAATTTTATGATGCCTATCTATTGAAATGTTATTTTTTATACCCTTTACCTTATGGTATAAAGACTTCAGAAACCCCCAAAAGTTACCTAAAGTATTATCAGGGCGACTAGAATAGTCGACATACCCATGTCCGTTTGTCTGTCTGCCTTGATCTCAGCGAGCTAAAGCGTCCAAACTTTCAGATAAGATGTCTTATTATGTCAGGGGACACAAGATTATTTTATTTTATTGATATCGGGGCTATATGAAATAGCTCCCATAGGGATGTTTCAGAGTACCACAAAAAAAACCAAAAGTCTTTGATGAATAACACTAGTTTAAAAATTTGGCTTAGTACAACCAGAGATATTTGCTCTTAAGTACCCACACTTTTCTTTTTTGTTTCAAAAAGTGTTTTTTTCAAAATATCTCGAAATTCGTTCCATGAAAAATTTTGGGACTTCATTTTCGGACTTAGCGTGCCATTTTAATACTAAAACGAGTAAAACATGTTGAGGATACATTTTGCAGTAATTAAGTGTAATTAATTTGTTTTTCAAGATATCGTAACAAAATTTGGCAATCAAATTGTTTTGGATTTCTGAAGCATACTTCTAGATCTGATTGCAATGTGTTGGTACACGGTATCCCAAAAGTCGTCCGTGCCCGACTTTGACGTACGCCATCTTTTAAGCAGGTTTTTTTTCCCATTTGCAAGTTTCTGCTTAATTTAATCCTTGGGGTGCAGTCGCAATCATCGTAGTACCAGAAAGATTTCTCTGATCTTCCCAAACACACTTGTGACCAATACAGAGCTTTTAAGGATGCATAATGTGTGGAAGAAAAATCCTGAGGCATTTAACTAGTTATAAAGATTTTCTCATAGGCAGCTCAGGGCACTAGCCAATCTGCCACTCCGATTAACCAGAAGTGACGTTCTTACCTAAACATCCGAATAAAGAGCTCTTAATACGACAACCATTTCTTTTTTTAAGGCCCACTCATATTTGGCCTCGCTCAACACACACTGTAACCGTGTAATGACCTTGATCCATGACTACTGTATATAATGAACTATGTTATGTACACATGTTTATTTTCATAAGGTTCACATTTTGGCAATCAAGGAAGTTTCAAAATTATGGGGAAACTCAACAAAACTTAATTTATTTTTATTTCTTGCATTTCACAGAATCAGCGTAATCCCATTGGGAGATTAAGAACGAACTCAGCTTTAGGCATTTTCATTTTTTCCAGTGTAGTTGAGTTAATCGCATAGTTGTTGTAGAAGGAATGTTGCAGGTTGCTGGTGAGGATTTTATAGGCCAACATTTATAGCCAGCTAGTTGAACACTTAATTGTCTATACATGAGCGAGAAGCAGCTTCACAAAGCATAAAATGAAATTCACACAGATACATAGAGTATTTATTGCACAGATACGAATACTCCACACATAGACAGAAAAATTATTATGCATTACCTAATGAAAACTTGGCTACGAGTTGCTCGACGCGCCGCTTAAGCAAATAATAATAAATAAATAAATAAATAAACAAAAAGCGCAAATAACATTTGAGCGCCAGATTTAATTTCTAACGTTGAGTGCGCATCTAAGGATTGCCTGGGGGTTTTAGGAGGGGGCAACCAAAATCCCGGGCAGACAAAAGGCAAAGGCAATGTAGCTGGAAGCAACAAACAAAGATGAGGCGACGGCACTGTGGATATCATTGCGGCAGTGTAGTCGATCCAAAGGATATGCAACGGAAATAGGGGATTCCGTTGGCATGGGTTGGAAAATAAACAATCAAAGTGAGCTGGTAGCTGGGAGCTGAGAGCTGGCAGCTGGGGAGGTTGCTGCGAATGTAGAAAATTAAACACGCCAAGGCATGAGATGCGGGCGGGCGGGCGTATTCCGGCCAGGAAGGCGTAATAGAAGTTAACGCGAGTAAACAATGAATTACGGAATCATGAAAGCAAATTGACTTTAATGCAAAAATCAAATATTTACACAGCAGAAAAAAAAGAGAGCGCAGAACTTTAGAGCACAGAGCATTGTTGAGCAGTAGTTGAGTTCCAGGAAAAACTGAGCCAAGGAAATGCAATTGCAATCAGACAAATACCAACATCAACACCAACACCATGAGCTGGCTAAAAGTACAAAAAAACACACTCATACAAATTGAGGTTATGCCAGACATTGGCTTAAAAACTCGTTTCGGCACTTAAATGCCAATGCACATACATATTCACACACGTTCCTGGATAGCGCTGATATGACGCAACCAAGGCATATGGATGCTAAGCGGGCGGAGGCAGTGAACCCGGCAACCCGTGCAGCAGCGGTCTGCGGCACATCCGGCTTTTGAGAGCGTGCACGTTATTAGCTCTGCTGCGGCTGTGGCAGAGTCTGGTCTGCATGTCCAAATTTTACGATTTCATTCATTTTTGTGGCTACCATTTGACGCCACAAAATATGCAACAAAATTTTATTTTAGCCAAAGAGCAGCTAGAGTCTCTCCACTAGATATAGCTAAGGGCATCTCGTGGGTATATAAAAACTATTATCTAATGTTTTGGAAATAAAAACGTAAATATTTTCCAAGCATTTTAAAGTGCTTTAGCCCAGTAGTAGTAGCATTTTATTGAAATGGAAATTTCCAATTTGGTCAAGAATTTTGCAATTATGAATGCACATATGAAATTTGTGTCAATTTGACAATACGAAATATTAGCAATAAATTTGGCACGTTATAAAGCGCAGATACCCCTCCCCGAAAAACAAAAGCAAGCAAAAAAAGGAAAGCCAAATCCAAAGAGTGAGTGTGTCATAGAGTGGGTGATAGAAAAAGTGCGTGGTACAAAGAGAACTTTCTATACCCTACTGGGAAGCAGTCAGAAAATTTCAACCGCGAGTTACGAAAGTTTTTAGAACAATCAAATATCGAAATAAAAAATTGTTGATTATGTGCCCACAAAATAAATCAAGACCTCACTTTACTAATAAAGGCAATAATCTTAAATAATCTTAAGAATCTTTTATAAATTAAATTGTTAATAAGCCCGATTGTTCATCCCTCTTAGACGAATTTTAAAATGCATAGTATATGTGTCATTCTCTGTCAAATTTGAAATTTCGAATTTTCATTGCTTAACTGTTTCCAGAAATGATTTTTCTGTTTTCGGCAGCCATCTTGGATTTGCCACTTAGAAATTTTGAAAAACTAATAAGGTAGAGGAAAGTGGCGTGAATTGGGAAGAGGGTTGAATTCGGAAACGCATCCTAACGTATTTCTGAGTTGAAATGTCAACTAACTACCACGAAATAGTTTTTGAAAATACACCGACTCGAGTACATGGGGTTTTCTGTTCAGTATAATTGTTCTAAAAAATTGCTACCTTGAAATTGTTATTTTAAGTTTTTGTGTGCAAGTATATCCATAATATTATTTAGACACTACACTTAAAAAATGCTAAAGGGTTCGTATTTCGTTTCGAAAAATTCGATATGGCGTGAATCCGAAAGCTCAATTTTGGAGTAGATTCGAAAGTGTCGAAAAGAGCCAAAAAATTAATTGGAATATAATTTCAGCGCGGATTTCAACTGTCTTTGTGTCAAAATGCCGAGATCTTACAAAAAGAGATGGCGTACGTTAAAGTCGGGCGCAGACGACTTTGGGATACCCTGTACCACCACATTGCAATTAAGTCCGAAATATTGCTAAAGACCTCCAAAAGATGCGATATTTTCATAAACAAACAGAAATCAGTCGAATTTTGCACAAAACACGTTTTTTTTGACCGAATGGTCCTATGGGAGCTATATGATATAGTCAACCGATTTTGATCAAATTCGCTACAGTGTTTGCGAACTCTAAAAAACTTCTTAATGCCAAATTTGGTTACATCATCACAAACAAAAAACACAACGAATTTTGTACAAAAAACATTTTTTTCGACCGATCGATCCTATGGGAGCTATATGATATAGTCAACCGATTTTGATAAAATTTGCTACAGTGCTGGGGATCTCTAAAAAACTTCCGACTGCCAGATTTGGTTATGATATCTTCATAAACAAACTAATTATCCATCTAAAACTTTTGCTTTTTTTCGAGGTCCTCTGAAACACCCCTATGGGAGCTATATTATGTAATCCCGATAACAAAAAAAAATAAAATAAACTTGTCTCCTATGGATTAATATGGGATCTAATCTGAAAGCTTGGTTGCTCTAGCTCTTAACATCTCTGAGATCTAGGCGTTCATACGGACAGACGGACAGACAGACAGTCAGACGGACAGACGGACATGGGTATATCGACTTCTCTAGTCACTCTGATCATACTTTAGGTAACTTTGGGTGGTCTGCGATGTCTCCTTCTGTACGTTACATACATTTTCGGCTTGCACAAACACAATATTTCCTTTGTACCATACGGTACAGGGTATAAAAAGCGAAACAAATCCCCGGTTCCAAGTTCTGATGATTTGTTGGAAATGCTGAAGGCAGTGAAAATCGACAAAGGTGGTGCTCTCAATTTAAAAAAAAAATATATCCAAAAATGAAACTTATATACTTTAGATGTTTATAAATGTCCTTTTTATATGGATAATTGAAGGCAGACAAGTGTTGATGAGCGACTTACCTTGAAGTAATGAATGCAGTGAGATCCGAGGAAGCGCGAAATCTTATAAATTTTTTTTCAAGTCGGACTTTATTTATTATAGATGATGGCCTTTTAGGCTTAGTAAAGCTATATAATGGGATAAGTGAACTATTTTATTTTATTACAAACAGCTAGACAAAACTAACAATACCATTACGAGAAGAGTATAAAAAAAGTACACCCATATAGTTAGTTCCTGGTCAAAAAAACAAAAATAGAAAATCGAAAGGGAAAACATAAAAACGAACACCACACAAATCTGAAAACCATAAAAGTGTCGCTTTCAATTGTTTCAACTGGCGACAAGCCACAAACAACAATCAGTAACAATCCAACGACAAACAATCGAAAAGGCAACTCGAAAAAGTGAAATTGAAATATCGACAAAGGCAATTGATGATGAAGTGAGTGTTGGGAAATTTGTATTTTTTTTCCTAGTACGAGTACTCGGTTATTACACAATCTACGATGATTGACGCCTGGCAATAAATTTTTAATTTTCAATGCGTTGCTTCATCGTGATATGCTCCGTGATGTCCTGACTCACTTGACTGTTGACTGCTTCAGCTTGTTAAATTCAAATTAGAAGTGATACGAAACTTGCTCTTTCATAGACTTGGCGCTGACAGCCAAGATAAATGACAGTCTCTCGACTGCGCTGCGATCGCTACAAATTAACCTTGTTAGAGGCGAAACGCAGCTGAAGCATGCAGCCACCGGCGGAATACAGTGGGTTACGGCGGGATGTGGCAGTATACAGCCGGAACAGCATCAACAGTAACAAGTGTATGTAATTTTTTATCGTCTCGAATGCAGACACAGTCAACCAAACAACAAACCAACCAAGCGACCGACCGACTACTCTGACTGACTTATGAATGGGGCTGGCAGAACATTTGGATGGGTTGGGTTCGAGGCTGTTGTTGAGGGTTTTAGGTTAGCTTGTGACTCGATAAATCAGTTTGTGTATCAAATTGAATTCTTGCCTGCGCCAAGACATACAGTCAACGAGCGTGCACTTGACACTAAAGCATACACAGATACAACACACATTTATGCATTTAGCAACTACATATATGTAAAAAAACAAAAGCCATGGCGGAAAATCTTTTACGCTTTTCGCATTCTTTAATTCGACATGAAAAAGCCGCAAAATTTTAATTTCAACTAAAAGCAGGCAAAACATCAACGCGCTTTATATAAATTATTCATTACAAGAGTTTATCTCTCTTGCTGTTTAAGCAATCACCCATAGAGATGGGCGCTAAAAATTTCTGCATTAGAATCACGTGCGTGATTCGTGATTAGTTCATGATTATTTGTGAAGAGGCACACAAAATGAAGCCATAGACCAGTTTTCAGTTACTCATATATGTTCTCATCCATCTGCGGCATTTGGGGCCCCAAAACTCAGGAATATTGGTCATGTTTAAAGATATTTTTTTGAAATAATTTGGTAGAAATTATAATTACAGTCACAAACATGGAAATTTTGGGAAATGTTTCGAGTAAATCTAACAGATCGTTACTTTCAGTAAGACAAATTCGTGGAGTTTCCTCGCAGAAATGCATATTTGTAGAACCCACACAAGAAAGGCCTAAATCTTATACTTCAATACATCGGCCATGGCCAAAGCTATTGTTATATCTTACAGCAATGCAACTACGGAGGGACCAGTATTCATTATTTTCCTTTTCAACTCACGTCTATTAGCCCAGCTTATCATTTTATCGCTTATCGATTACCGATTACCGATAATAGCAATTTACAGACAGTGTTTTTTTTTGTCACGAAAATTTAACAAAAAGCATTTTTTTGGGTCAGTTCAATTTTCTTGGACTTTCCTTTTTTGCATTTTGAAACCCATTAAAAATTTGTTTAGATAATTCCAATTTAAAATGGAAAAGTGTGGCCAAATCAGCTAAAGTTAATATAGCTGGCTGCCTCATTCTTCTAGATATTTCTATGATCGGTTCAGTTGTTTCGATACTAATATATTCTTGTTTGAATTCGCATTCGTGCTGTTTAAGTCCGTGAGTACCAAGAACCCAAGTCCACCACTACCTACAAGAACTGCTTCCCAGTGCCTGCTTCCTCTTCGGCTTCTTTTGGTGCTGCTCTTTTGCACCTAATTTGATTTTTAGTTGTGTTGAATATGCCTCGTCGACTGGTTCGCTGCCTCTAGCCAGGGCTGCGGTTGCGACTTGGCATTCTTTTTGCTGCTTCTTAGCTACCCTCCCTCGCTGGCTCACGTACAACACCATTACTCACACGTATACACCAACACATGTGCATAGGTTGCTCTTATATCTTGGCGCTTCTTTTCATTCGTTCATTCATTCATTCTCATTCGTTTATTCATTCGTTTTACTCGTTTCGCTGCTGTCGAAAAAATGTCTGTTATGTGGCTTCAGAATTTTTGCAGTAATTAATGGCAACTGTTTGATTAAAAAATTCCATGGCATAGTTTGCGGGGCAGCCGCAGCAGCTTTAGTATCTAGTCTTAAACTCAGGAAAATCTTTTTATATGTAAATTTTTAGCATTAACTTTAAATTGTTTGCTGTCAAATTGAAAATGATTAGCATGGATTGCGACGAGCACACAATTTGTGTGCCACTTGTATTTGGAAATTTATGCAAATCTCGTAAATTTGGCGGAAAATTAAACAGAGTCGGGAAAAGTTGCAGTTTGACATTTAAGCTTTTTGTTTTAAATATTTAGTGCTTTGACTGTTGGCAAGAGTAACATCAGGAGTCATATGGCAAGTGAAGTTTTTTTTGTATTATAAAATAATTGAATAATTTTAATAATAATAATTTTGTGAGTAAACCAATAATGTAAAAAATATTTTTTAACTAGCAGATATGAAGATAGGGTCTATATCTCCGCCGTCTTATTCCAAGAGCCTCACTAAGCAACTTCTACCCGAGCTCCATCGCTCACGAATCTTAATCTTGTCTTGTATCGGCGCTCGTAGGGTTCATCCTTCTATAGAAAACTCACAAAAAACCTGAAGGGCTAGGAAATCTTTCGAGTATACTAAACTCGCTCAAAATATAAAATTTTAGTGAAAAATAATTTTTTTCTAGGTATCTAAAGTTTATGGGATATAACCATTAAAGTGCTTGTCGAGCTTGTTGGCGTTCCTTTATATCTCCTGCAGGAATTTTGAGACGGATTTTAGTTGTTTTCCATGTTGTGCTGCCAACAGCTTATTGAATTTGTATGCAAGACAAATTGGATGGCATGCTTTAGATTTTGCATTGGCATTTCCGCTTCCGTTTGCTTATCCACTTTTTTCTTTTTCGATTTGCATTTCATCTCATATTTCACAGCTGCAATCAATATCGATAAACACTCGAGTGTCCATTGCGGCTTTGGCATGCATATGCATGAGCCAATAAAGAAATCAACAAAGCATGCCAAACTGATGCAATCAGAAGAGCTGCCCAGGCATTGCAATCGTACAAGTTTTGGCAAGTGTAAGCCATTCCAGAGGCAGCAACAGACACAATACAGGAAGCCCGACATGGACAACGCAACTAAGCGCATATATTCAAGGGCATACCAGTAAGAGGTAGGGTCCAGAGACTTGCTATTGCTTTATTGTCTATTTTTTATGGCTGTCCACGATAAATTTTATTGTTGTCAACATTAAATTTTGGGCAAAAAACAATTTGCTTCAACAATTTTCGAGCGCTTTCAAATGCATAAAATATGCATACAAAATGCTCTGCTATCAAAGACCAACTTTATGGCTAAATAGTTTGCTCTGGCCGCCAAATCCCCACCAACCGCTAATGCTTTTTTATGTCTATGTGTGTGTGTGTGTTTCAGCCCAAACGATTTGGAAAAGTTTTGACCCCAACGCCCATAACAATAACTACAATAACTACAACAATGCCAACACTTTGGTCAAGCAAAGTTTATAGCGGGCAAAAGGCAAAAGGGTTCGCTCATGTGCCTCATTAAACTTCATGCAACAAATTTTTTATTTTTTTGTGTGCTGTTCTCAACTGGCACTGCCACAGCCCCAAAGACAAACAAAAAGTTTTGCACTAAATATTTCAGTCATTACAAAAAAAAACTCCAGAAACCTAAAGAGTAACAAGTAAGTGCAATGGAGTTGTAAACTTGGGACTATCGCATACTCTTTACCAAAACGTACTGAAGGAAAATGGCTTAATAGGGATATCTGAACGCCTTTTTATTGATGATTTTGAACCGAACAAGCTTAATGATCGGAACTATCTTTCGTTTGTAATCTGCAGAGGAGACACTTAAAACTCTATCATAATATGAACAAAGTAAGCTTTATAGGCTGTCTCGACAACTCGCCGTTCTTCGGACTTGCTGCCATTTTCTCTAAACTCATGCTACCCTACATTCTTTCATATTCCTTGTCAGTGTATAAAATTCGCAAGTGTTAAATGTGAGCAGGGTTTGGCTTGCCTACGCTTGCTTCTCTGTATGGCATAAAATTATGTTACACATACGCCCCATTAAACGTCAGACAAATGTGAGACACAACGCATTGTTCCACTTGGGGCCACGACTCGCAACTTTTTGCCTTAATTTACGAAAATGTAATGCTCGCAACTTACCTTTCTGGTTACATCCCCCGCACTCCCTCTGTCGCCCCCAACCACCACCAGCACACATAATTTACAATGTTGCTGTGTTGCGCATACGTCACGTTGACCGTGTTGGGTCGCACATTTTCATTAGCGTGACATCTGCTGATTCTAAATGTTGACCACTTGAACTCCAAAACGTAATTAGTTAAAAGCGACCACCGTGTTTGGATGCCATACAATGACTTTACTTTATTCATAGCAAAAATCAACAAGAACAATGGGAATTAACAGCAGCAGTGTGCTCCTAGTAGCCCCAGTGAGAGCCGAAGCCATCAAAGCTAACATGAGCAACTGTGGCAGCGGGTGAGTACTTGATGTAGGCAGTTGGAGCTGCATAAGTCTTGGCAATGACTGGAGCAGCGTAGGTGACAGCTGGAGCAGCATAGGTCTTGGCATAGGCAACTGGCGCTGGAGCAGCGTAGGTGACCGCTGGAGCAGCATAGGTCTTGGCATAGGCAACTGGCGCTGGAGCAGCATAGGTGACAGCTGGAGCAGCATAGGTCTTAGCATAGGCAACTGGCGCTGGTGCAGCAGCCGCATAGATAGACTTGGTCACAATTGGTGCGCTATAAACAGTCTTGGCCACAGCTGGTGTATACACATTGTTGGTAGTGCGGGAATCCACTTTGCTGACGCTCGAGTAGGGTGTAACCACATTCTTGGAGTATGTGGAGACAGTGCCGCCAAAGGAGCGCACCACATTCTGCTGCGTAGTGCCCACAGCATCGTAATGAGGTTGAGCCACCTTATGCAGAACTGGTGCAGCAGCGTAAGTTACGGGAGTAAACAAATTGCCAGCACTAGCAGCTCCAAGCAAGGCGCAGAAGGACATCAAGACGTATTGGAAGGCCATGGTTAACTTTGGTTGTATAGTTAGAGACTGATACTGATATCGGTTTGTGGAGTGCAAGCAGCTTATATAGTAAAATGATTTGGACAAATTTCACGGTCAACTTAAGTTTGGCCAACGAGCGTGTGAAATCAATAAAAATCGCATTTGGTTCATGTGTGTGACAGATCGACTTAGGCCTGAAAAAACAAAACTGGTTCACTGGGTCGATCAACTGTGCATAGCACGAATCTTGACTCTATTTTTTTGGAGGGCAAGCTAAGTGCGCCCTGGCAAATTGTCATGTAGTACTAGCATAAATCAAATGCAAAAACTTTTTGCTACTGAATTATTTTGAATACTATCAGCAGCTCATAAATTTTCCACAAAAAAAGAAAAAGGCAGCGTTGGGAAACTGAAACTTTTATTTGCCTTGCGTATTTTTCCATTAAATTGAGTTCAAGTCAAGCAGCAAATATGCCCACGCCCTTGCATACGCCCTGACACACGCCTATTTGCGCCCAACGAGGGGCGCGCGACACTTTTGTATTGTAACTGAGTTTTTTTTTTTTTTTTTTTTGGAGGGGGGAGTTTAGTTGTGTGAGTGCTGAGTTCTGCTTGTTTATGATTTTTGTTTTTCTATATATTGTATTTTGTGTGAGTGGCGCTTTTTATTCGCAACTTTTCAAAACATTTTCCTTGCTGGCGCTGCTCTGTTGCTGTACTCCCCGCTATGTTTACGGCGCGGCAGCGTATGATGAATATTTATGGAAATTACCAAAGTTCTTATAGCCAGCGAGCGCTGCTGGCAGTGGCCAAATTGAATTGTGTTGCCAACTTGGGATGCTTACATTTAATCTGCAATGTCTCAAACACTCTACTTGGCAAATTGTTATTAATTTTACACGTGGGTTATTTTACTTCACTTGTGCTCTAAAACTAATTACAGCATATAATTCATTCAATCACATTCATATTACACAAATTGGCTTTTTAAATACAAACACACACACAATCACAGTTTGTGGGCAGTTCAATTACCAAAAATCTCGCACGCGTCAATTGCGTATAAAAACCGCAACATTTTGGCCAAAACAGCAACATTCACATTCGAACCAACGACAAGTCGTCAACTTGCTTCAATTCGTCCCGCACTCAATCAGTCAGTCCGTCAATCATGGCATTCCGCTACGTAATCTCGTTGTGCGCTGTTTTGGCTTATGCCCAGGCCGGTTTTATTGGCAGCTATGTTGCTATTGCCAATCCCGCTGTGGATGCAGTAGCCTCTACACAGCACAATGTGGTGCGCTCCTTTGATGGTACCGTCTCACAGTACTCCAAGGCAGTGGATACACCTTACTCCAGCGTTCGCAAGACCGATACCCGCATCCATAATAATGTCTACACGCCAGCTATTGCCAAGAGCATTGGCTATGCAGCTGCTCCACTCTACACACAAGCTACACCTGTGTTGCACAAGTCTGTAGTGGCCGCTCCTGTGCTGGAGAAATCTGTGGAGATCACGCCTGCCATCACCAAGACTTTGTACGCTGCTCCAACTGTGACCAAGACTTATGCTGCACCTGCTCCTGCTTACACTTATGCCGCACATGCTCCAGTGTTCAGCAAGACTGTTTATTCTGCTCCAGCTGTCACCTATGCTGCGCATGCTCCAGTACATACCAAGACTGTTTATGCTGCGCCCGCTCCAGCTGTCACCTATGCTGCACATGCTCCAGTACATACCAAGACTGTCTATGCTGCACCCGCTCCTGCTGTTACCTATGCCGCTGCTGCACCCGTCTTGGCCCATACCAATATTAACCATGGTCCCGCTGCTACCACCTACAGCCACAATGCTCCCGGCTACTCCAGCTACGGTAGCGCCCAAACTGTGCACTATTCCCCCGCTGAGGCTGTCTCCCACATGAGCTTCGATGGCTTCGGCACACACTGGGGCTTCTAATTGTATCGCCATTATTTGTTATTCATTATTGTTGTTAATCGTCGTTGATCATCAGTAAATAAAAGATCAATTTGTTGCAAATTAATTGTGTTGGTATTCATTGGACCTTCTCTGTGGTGCTGGTAGCTTAGTCATCTTACTGTTTAAGCAGAACCAATCCATATCTAATGGGCTTTAAATGAGCAATTGTCCAGTAACTAAAATAAATCATATCAAATCAAGCTTCAATGGTAGAAGCCGGTTTTTTGCATTATCATCGTCGTCGACGTGACCTTCAAGTGTTGCGGGTGTAACTCCAAGCCACTTTTTTTGTTGTTGTTGTTGTTGAAACAACGAGTTCCAACAATAATTCGATTTTTATCCGCTGGACGCGTGCGTTTGGAGGGGGGCGTGGTGCATGATTACGCATTATGAGCACATTATGTGCCTTTAATTGGATTTCGACCAGAGCCTGAGGTCAATTCGATTGAATTCAATGGAATATGGAATTGAAAACATTTTCATTTTGAATTTCGCATTTCTGTTGTTTTTTGCGTAAACTTTTGTCAATGTCATTTGATACGGTCAGAGTCGAATTATTTCTGTGTTTTGCACTTGTTACTATTATTGGGAGTTAATTAACGGTTATTTGTGAGACCACAATGTACCGCAATATGTCTTTAGCGTGGCAAAACAGCTGATTTATTAACTGTACCTGTGTACTTGGCTGATCCGAACTGAAATTCGCTTAATCTGCGGCCGTGTAGCTATCAATTTTTGACATTTAATGGGTTGGGTTATTAACAAATGTCTGTTGACTGTAAATAGCAAGTATCAAAGGTGACGTAAAGTTGATTTTCGGAGTTGGATATATCACATTTTTAGATTCGGAAATTGCACTTAAGTTTAAAGAAGACTGTTTAGTTTCTAAATATGAGACATTTTATAAAAAATATTTTTTTATTGCCGGTATCTGTATTTGTTTCTGGTAAATGTAGTATTATTTTCTCAATTTCGATATCTGAGCTCCTCCAGATACGTTGCTTGTCAGAAGAGAGACATATGTGAACCACTTTTGGACAACGATTTGGTCGTATTCTTTTTCTTCTTGAAGCCATGTCCTAACATTTATTGGATATTGCCCGAATGCTGACGTTGTTTCAACTTTTTTGATGCCATATAATTTTGAAGTACAGAGCCATTAAAAAAACAAGCAGTGTCTTACGTTTGAGGGGAAGCATTTAACGCCTAGAAATCATAAAGTGCCTAATGGTTTCATTTTAGGAAAGAAATATGGCAGTTAGCTAGGCATGATTTACAAAAAATACTAATGTACTGTTCCCAAGGTTGTCTATGATTATCTTGTACTAAGGCTAAAAAGCTCAATCAATATAGAGACCACTTCAACACAATGGATCTACTTATTGTATTTGTTTTAATGTAGTCTATATGTATTCTGAAGGCCTATTGACCTTTCGTTTAAATTTTTTGAAACCTTCGGACTGTTGTATAAGACCCGAATGTGGAAAGTTCGATTTTTGAGGTACTGACTCGGAAACCGATAAATGCAGTGGGACAGCCTGGGAATCTTGATGCGGGTGGCTGCAAGTGTACCAATATAATAAGGGGTACGATATTTACTGCTACAGTGGGAGATAAAGGATGATGTCGATATTTACATTTTCTTATTTTTGACTCAAGTTCCTTCAACACACAAACATTTACAAAGCAAACAAAAATTCAAGTGTAAAATTATAAAATATATTAGGTGCGCAATTAAGTTCTCCCGTTTTTTTTTGATGAAAATGTAACTTTATTGTACAAAAAATGGTTACCAATGACTTATTCGAAGTATTGCCCATCGCTAGCTACAACTTTTTCCCATCTTTCTGGCAGAGCTCGAATACCGTGACGGTAGAAGTGTTCGTCTTTTAAGGCTATCCACGAATCATGCCATTTTGCGATATCTTCATATGAGTGGAACTGCTGATCAGCCAGACCATGTGCCATCGAGCAGAACCAGTAATAATCTGACGGCGCAATATCTAAGGAACATAGCGGGTGGGGTAGGACTTTCCATTTGAGCGTTCCCAAGTAGGTTTTAACAGGATTGGCAATGTGAGGCCGAGCGTTGTCATGCAGTAAAATCACTTTTTCATGCCTCTGCTCGTATTGTAGCCGTTTTTCTCGCAGTGCTCGGCTCAATCGCATCAATTGAGTTCGATACCGTTCCCCAGTGATGGTTTCACCTTGTTTCAACAGCTCATAATAAACAACACCGACCTGGTCCCACCAAATGCACAGCATAACCTTCGCAGCGTGAATATTCGGCCGAGCCAGTGACGTGGAAGCATGACCGGGTTGTCCCCAAGATTTTTTCCTCTTTGGGTTGCTGTAATGAATCCATTATTCATCACCCGTCACGATGCGATGAAGAAAACTCTTCCTTCTTTGTCGCTGGAGCAGTTGTTCACAGGCGAAAAAACGACGCTCAACGTCCCTTGGTTTCAAATCTTAAGGAACCCAAGTTCATTGCTTTTGAATCATTCCCAACGCATGCAATCGCTTGGAAATGGCTTGGCGGGTAACTCCTAATACTGAAGCAAGCTCTTCTTGCGTTTGGCACGAATCTTCATCGAGCAATGCCTCCAATTCAGCGTCTTCGAAGGTTTTGGGTCTTCCTTTACGTGGACGGTCGTCAACATCGAAATCACCGTTTTTGAAGCGACGGAACCAATCACGGCACGTTGTTTCGCTTAGAGCAGCATCTCTGTACACTTTTTGGAGCTCTCGATGGGCTTCAGCTGCCGTTTTCTTCGAAGGGAACAAGAAAATCAACACTTCCCGCTAATGACGATTTTTTGGCACAAAACTAGACATTTTCACACAACCACAAGTAAATAATGCAAAAGGAAATTCACTAATGTGCCATAGCAGTTTGCTTACCATATGCCTAAGCTTCGTTTATGAAGTTTTGGGTATGTCAAAATCGATCAGAACTTTCTGCTAAAGCCATCTATTGACAAACAGCGAGAACTTAGTTGCGCACCTAATATATTAAGAGCGTGGCGTTGTGAAGAGTTGTGCAGAGAACTCGAAAAGGATTCAAAATTCTGGGCACAAAGTGTTAGTCTTAGTGGCTCCGAGTCACAGTAACAACGATTCGTTATGTTAAAAATACTTTTTAAAAAGATATTCGCCTTTCTTTGAGTGTCAGCAGTTCAATTAGGAATGGATAGCTCTTATTGGAGGCTAGGGTAAATAAATTATATGATTAACTTAAAATAAATATTATATGTGGGAAAAAAATGCTGTACATTTCTTAGAGTAGGATTAAGCAAATACATAACCGCCAAACCCCACTATGCCCAGCATGCACTTAAAAGCCATATAGTCTGGTGTTGATTGACGCAACTGTTGCCAACTTGAAACACTTTGATTATGTTTTATAATGCTGCGATTGAACTAACTTTCATTGTTTGCACACAGACAATCGCTTAAGAGTGTCAGCTGTAACGAACACTCAAAATAAAAAAAAAAGACCTCTATAGATTGTACAAAACAATTAAAGCCATTTTAAATTTCAATTTCAATCATTGCAAACTATGTTTTGGCCTTCTGTGGCACTAATATGACATGCGATAGATTTTATCATTTCCCCAGATAACGCATAGGAACAACATATTGACATGGAATAAATAAATACAATCAAATTAAATGAAAACGTGCACAAAAAGTAACTCAAACTCATTTCTTAAGCAAATTAGCCGCATTTGTTGTTTGGCATTGTGGCATTACGTATACGACCCGTTTGTGTGTCTCCCACTCAAAGCTGTCTGCAAATTTGCTATGACAATTACTCAATAATTTATTTCAATTTCATTTGGCATGCTCTCACACATACATATGTACACACAAACACATGTGTGTATATACATTCGTTACAGTTACAAGCCTAACTGCAGTTTAATTGCATTTACTTTGACTCTCAAAGTCCTTGTTCTACAGAGACAGAGAGAGTGAGTGGCTGCAGGAGAGTGGGCTCCAAAGAGTAGAGCAAAGCACACAAGCTGCTTACGTATGCAACTGAGTGCAAACAATTGTTCCAATGCAATTTTCGTAAGCGAGTTTTCATGATTTAAATAACAACATTACTGTTTATTGTGTTTATGTATTTTTCCAGCCACACACATATCTACACTACTGGTCACAAAATTCTGGACACTTGAACAACCGATGGAGTGCTACAAATTGGCCATCTGAGAATTTTTGGTAAGGACACATATCGTTTATAAAGGAGCCTTAAGTAGCGCTAAGACCATATTGCAGAATCGTCGCAGTCCTGCTAATGAGGGTAAAAGGTGGATTTATTGCTCCGTTCGCCGCTAGAATTTTTTTCTACCAAACAAAAACAACCACCCGATATTTAATACATTTTTAGATTTTCTGATTCAGATGGGTCCGCTGCAAAAATTGAAATCGGACGAAAACTTTTAATGATAAAGATACAAAAATTTACAATTTTAGAAGACCACCAAACCCATCTTCAATATTGTTTTATTAAAAAAAAAATGTAGAGCCACAAAATTTGGTATTTAGGCTCATGAGCCATAATAATAATAATAATAATATTATTGGAGAATGTTGCACTGCGATCCGTGTGCTCCCTTCTTGCCCTAGAGCTCCTCAAGTAGCCCACTATCAGAGAGAAACTTAATTATTTGAGATGGGTCTAGTCGGTTAACATCATGTATCGATACTCTATGCCCACCGAAAAGGGATGTACTTCTTCGCAAGGTCGTCAAATTCTGCAAGTATATTTAGGGAGGTTTCCTCCTCAATTTCACAAAACCTGCATATGGTCAAGTTCACGAGTCTGCAATGTCCCGTCAGTAACCCAGTTAGTATCTTGCCCAATAGATATAAATTCTAGAACCTATTTAAGTTATAGGAGCCGAGTAGTTGCTTGGCTTACCGTAAGCCAGCCGTGCTGGTTCAGTTCCTTCCATTCTAGTCCCCTCATGAGCCTTAATAAACAATAAATAGTCTCCCAATTACAAAATTCTTGTAAAACCATCTAGATATTTCTGGTCCAGCCCTCTTCACACTACCTAAATTACAATAGTTTCATACGCACAAAGGAGTATGTAAAAAATGTATGTGAAAACTTTTAAACACGACTGTGTATATACTCAGATACACATGCTCATAGACTAACAGACATATAGCTGACGTCGGCCAAGTCAAAAAACTGCAGACTGCATTTGGTTTGTTGAATGTGTCCAGTATAATTAAATTATGAAAGGACATAAGACGCATAATAAGTCATAAATCAAATTTACCTACCCTTTGGGTCAACACACACACACACACACACACACACACAATCGGGCAGACATGCAAATATATAGAGACGGAAAACATCTGGCCTGGACCAGACACATATATGACTTGCTCGACTTTTGGCTCCTGCTGCATTCAATTTGATGGACATTATGACGACTGTCTCGACAAACAATTAGACAATTGATGCATCTCTTCGGTTGCATGTATCTCTCTGGCTATTTGTATTGCACTTTGACGTTTTTATGTCGACCAATACCATAACAAAATGCAGTCCCAACCCAGTTCCAACCATGCCCCAACAAACGCCAATTCACCGCCCAGTAGCAAACGAGAAAAGGGCTGCACCGTGTCCACTGTGACTGCATTTAATGTTGCTCATGTCATCCCCAGCGGTCGCAGTTTCAAGAGTGCAATTGAAAAATTTTCGAAATACCAAATTTAAATTTTCCTCAACTGTTTTTCATGTTTTCTCCAACTAAACATGAACAAAAAGTTTTGTTTACATTAGAGACATATGTGATATAAATAATTTCCAGAATTTTTAAAACCTTATTTATTAGTTTTTTTGAGCGTGAAGACTAAGAGTTGCTAGTCATGGAGCACCACATGGTGGTGCGAAGGTGGTGATTATCTTGGTTTACTGGAACAGCAAAACAAAATTGTATACAAATTGTTCCTTAAGGATGGTGTAGTCCACCTATCCATCTATCCACATATCCATCTATCCATCTATCCATCTATCCATCTATCCATCTATCCATCTATCCATCTATCCATCTATCCATCTATCCATCTATCCATCTATCCATCTATCCATCTATCCATCTATCCATCTATCCATCTATCCATCTATCCATCTATCCATCTATCCATCTATCCATCTATCCATCTATCCATCTATCCATCTATCCATCTATCCATCTATCCATCTATCCATCTATCCATCTATCCATCTATCCATCTATCCATCTATCCATCTATCCATCTATCCATCTATCCATCTATCCATCTATCCATCTATCCATCTATCCATCTATCCATCTATCCATCTATCCATCTATCCATCTATCCATCTATCCATCTATCCATCTATCCATCTATCCATCTATCCATCTATCCATCTATCCATCTATCCATCTATCCATCTATCCATCTATCCATCTATCCATCTATCCATCTATCCATCTATCCATCTATCCATCTATCCATCTATCCATCTATCCATCTATACATCTATACATCTATCCATCTATCCATCTATCATCTATCCACCCATCTGTCCATCTATCTATCATCCATCTATCCGTCTATTCATCTACCCATCTATCCACCAATCCATATTTTAGGAAAAACTGATGGATAAAGTGGCAATGGAGTGGAGGATTCAAACATTATTTGCTCCCTACCAATTTATCCCCATAATTCTTGAGAAAGAGAAATTTTTCTAAATAAATTATTTTACCTTTATTGAAATACATTCTGTTTACCAACTAGTCAGCCCCAACTTTGACCCAATTGTTCAAACATTATGACTCCCCAAAACAGAATACATTACTCCGGTGTACCTTTAGTCAGATTTAAACTGTTAAGACGCTTTACTCCCGTATTGTCGACATAAAAAAAAAAACAATTTTATTTTCATATTTGCAGTCACTCTTCAAAAAGCAAACCCAACGCACAAATAGCATTACATAGACTGCAAAAGAAAGATGCAGATCCATCCAACACGATATATGCCTCAAGGTAATCTGCAGCTGTCGGGCAACCTGCCCTAGCAACAGACCCACTGATGATACGCATCGGCATTCTTTGTTTAGACACAGAGAGGCAGAGAGATTGAGAGAGAGAGAGATTCAAAAGAGGTTGCTCCTGCTTTTGTGTGTTTGAAGATTAAAATTTAATTTTTAATTTAAAGACTGTTTGTGTTTTATTTGCGCCTTGTTACGAAATGCGATAAATAAATGAATAAACGACTGAAGCATAGCCAGAAATTTTCTGGGCAAGTTGCCCTGCGTATCTTGGCAGTCTGAAGGTCGCGTGCGCTGCGAGGTTGCGTCTTTTAGTGGCACTGGCATTTTAACATTTTGCTGTTGATTTATCATTACCTTATGCAAATTACAGATATATAGCTGTGTACACTATGCTCAAAACTTTACTCCTTAGTCAGCACCTTTGGTGTCATCCCATGCCAAAGCACGTACAATGTCAATGCCAAGCGATTAACATTCAATTAGCTTTTGGCTTCATCAATGATTTTATCGCAGCCATTAGATGTGGCCAACCGCAGCAACAGGAGTGGGGGCTGCGAGTATAAATTGTGGCAAATTATCATTAGCTTGTTGTTGTTGTGTGCTTTGTAGGAGTAGCACGGACATCTAGACATCTTCAAAAGGTTTTTATGACGTCAACAGCTGTTGTTGACAGATTATTGTGGCGATTATTTTAGCAGTAAACGTCAACAAGCAGACGATATAAGGAGACCTCTTTGTGGATGTTGGGTAAGGAGACAACCCTAACAAGCCCTGAGCAAGCTGAGACATGTCGAATCGAATACGGTATGGGGAATATCTTTCTGCTTTGTGCGTTCAACTGGAAATTGTCAACAATGTTGTCATTGCTGGTCTTTGTTGTGGTTCCTGATGTTGTTTTTGTTGTTGGTATTGTGGAAGCTGAGCACATATGTCCCCGGCTACTTACATGTTGTAAACGCCTCGAGGCTGCTGCTGCAGCCCAAAGCATTTTGTGACTTTGGCAAGAACTTGACACTGTCTCTCCCTCTTCTCTCTCTCTCTGTCTATCTGACAGATGTCACTATAAACCGGAACTTGTAAATAACAATGCGGTAACTACTTGAGGACTGAGTAAATATCTTCGAGTTGACTAGTTGAGTCATATATTTACATTCAAATATCCATAACCAAATGTGTATTTGTAGCAGTTGTATTGTGAAGCTCCATGGAAATAAGTGATTTCCGATTTTGAAATAAATCTATCTAGCTCCTGCTTTCATAAAGCTGTTTTGAAACTACATAGAACATTACCAGAGCCACTAGTTGTAAGTCCGCTGGCCTATGTCAAAGATCGTAGGAATTTCCTTTATCTTAAACAATCCAAGGCAGGACATGTATACGATTGTGATCTTCTTATAGTGTTTGCTTTCTCTAGATGGGGGAACACCATTACGATGCTATGGATTGTTTTTTAAGACAGCTCAATGTGGAAGGTATTCCCAAAAAGTAAGAAAATCTTTTTTATTTGACTTAACATGAGTCTACATACTGGATCTGGTGACTGTAGCTTCTGTTCAAAAAATTGAAATGTAAAAATTCTTGTACTTCAAGAGAAGACCTGCCTGAGATTCTTCGGTAGAGAGCATAAAAAGCTGATGGTTGTCCAAATAAAAGTCAGGGGTGTCTTCCAGTACTTGTTTGAAAGTATTGTCAGGTCTTAGGTTGCAACTATCAAATGGTATTGGGCAGGCAAATCTAGAATCGGGGCTTACTTAGCTTATAAGCAAACCAACCAATAATAGTTGGCACTGTTACGTTCTCCGTAGAATTCAAAAACAATGTGCAGCGGTAAAGAACTTTTACAATTTCGAGATTTAAACAGAATCTGCTGACCTCGTTTTTGGTTCCACTCATCTGTTCCACAAAATTGAAAAAAACGTCGATCTAAGATCGATCATTAAATTAACTAATTTTTAATTTATTTTTTAAATCAATTTTTTCACTACTTGGGAAAATAATCTTAGCCTAGTAAGCATACTTTCATCTGTCAGATTCTAAAAGTATTGCTTTTGTATGTATTTTTTGTAAATCCCTTTGATTATTTCCAGATGTGTATTTGTCCCAGTGTTGTGCTTAAAATCAATACGATCATCCTACTTTTTGCCTTTACGGTATTATATCAACCAAAAACTTCCGACTTTATATCTCATATGTTTTTTATTTCCCCTACAAGGCATTAAGCTTAGCGGAACTCATTTATCATGCCAGACATGTGGGAGATTGTCGATCGATCTGCAATTTTTTGATCATAAGCTGCACTGTTATATGTTTCTTGATGATCTGCGCAACAATTTTTAGCATCTATGGAGCGATTAGACAACGCATAGTCATTCTTCAAGTGGTAAGTTTTATTTCTGACAACTGATTTCATTTAATCGCAAAGTATTCTCATTTTACTTAGGCTTTATTTGCACTAACTAGTTATTTAATTGTTAAATTAATTATTTGGTGTTTTGCTAATAATGTCATGGGCGGTAATCTTTCGGATGAAATATTAACACATTTATGTTTCAAACTTTCAATGTTCTGTGCGGTAAGTGTGAAAAATACTCCGAAGTTCTATAAAAACGGTATTTTTTAGTGTTTTTTCGACATTCTCGATATGAAAGTATCATGCCTGTTCTGGATTTCGATATGTCAGTTTACCAATGCAGTTTATCGTGACAACCAGCTTCTTCACTTCGAAGTGTATATATCAGAGCTCGCCAAAAACTGTCAACCCATTATTGCAACCTTTAGGGGGCTTCCGGACCCGAAAATCCCCCGTAGATACACCACTGGTTACAACTTATCGTCAACTGTACTGATAATCGAATTCAGAATAGGCACGTCTATAAAAAAAGTGGAATTATTTAAACCTATATGGAAACCTCCCGACTCAAAGTTCTATCTAGATAATTCGTTCACACTAGAAATGCTTATTAACGAAATATAAATGTCAACCCTTGTAAATAGTTGTTATGAAATTGTTTATGTTTACAGTTTGCTTGTATGGTTTTTACGTCACTTTTCTGTCTGAGATTGCAAGATGAACGGGATTTTATTGTTTAGATGCTGGTCAGACTATGGTAATGATGATTTCTACAACTTTCAATATTTGTAATATGTAATACAAAAACTTCTTCCGCGTTACATTTTACACATTCATTGTAAGTTGCTCTGAGATGAAATAAATTTATGAAATGAAGTTTTTATGTGTAACCTGCATATGCTCGTTGGCCATAAATTCCCGACAATTGGCGTACCGATAAACGCGCCTCCTTTGATAGCCGAGGTCTGGTTGTCTCTGAAATGCTGACGACGTTGTTGATATCATTTCGTAGATAGTGAAATGAGCATGCAATGTGTGTAATCAAATTACATACAGAATTATGGACATTGACACCCGCAGGACATGGGAAGCAGCAGCAGCAGTAGCCAATAAAGATGGCATGATAAAACGGAAAGAGATAGAACGCAGAAAAGCGAGTGTGGGCAGAGAGCATACAACGCCACATCATCGCACTAGTTCTCTTTGCTGTTGTGGTTTTGGTCTGCTTTAAATGAAATTTAACGATGCACACACAAATAATGACACTTTGCATTTTAAAACACTTTGTGCACGACAACGGGGGCGGGCGGCTGACACACTCCAAAAGTCACAAAACAGACGCGCGACATTGACATTCGATTGGAGGACATTTGTCGACCCGAGCTCATTATACGCTTTTCATTTGACACTTTTATTGGCGCATCTGTCCTGGTGCCTTTTGACCAGCCCCACTGATATTTCACACTTTAATGGAGTCTGGGTGGTTTGATGCGTTGCGTCGGCAAGGGGGAACAGCAAATTAAATGTGTAATGCTCTGTGGCATCCATTTATGCGGGTCATTTTATGTTATGGACCGATAAGAGCATTAAATTTCTGCACCACTTTTGCCATCCATAAAGTTACAGGCATTACTCAGCACTCAGCCAATTACAAAATAAAAAATACAAAAATACACATAATGTTGTGTTCCAAATAGAAACGTGTCAAAGTGCTGGAAAATGCAGCAATCTTCAAGTGCGCCCGGCCAAAGTGGCTCATTAGGTGTTGCTCTTGCGTTGTTCGCCCCAAGGTGTTTGAGTAAATTGTGTGGAAAATTCAAACTCATACGAGGGTTACACGGCGAAAAAAACACGACTGCTAAAGAGTAAGGCCATTTTGCAAAACCTTTTCTAGCTGAAAGACAATTTCTTGGTTCAGCGTGAAAAATGTTTGCAGGCATTATCATAAAGTGCTTTGTTTTAGAGCCAGTTTACTCAAAAAATTTACATTTTTTAGGGTACTGTATAAACCCATCGATCGTTACCTTTAAGATAGGTCTAAAAATATAAGGTTAAGATATGCTTCATACGTGAAGAACTTCATTTGCATTACGACCCGAAATGAACGCCGTTGAACTAACATGGAACAGGTTAGTATGTAATGACCGTCCTCTTATTAACCATAACAGATTGAAGAGGGGTTTCATCAATCTCCATGCCCAAAAGAAGTCTTAAATAAGGTCCTGACAAGGCGACCTACAAGATAGGACCTTTTAATATCCTGTAATGGGCAGAATCTCCTCTGCCTTTGTCTGTTTCTTTATGGGTAAATTAGGAATTAAGATTACCAGGTTTGGAGCTCAATTTTATCGGATAGAAAAACAATGCAAAAAACCAAAGTGCGCCTGAAATATTTCGATTAGGTTTAGAATAAAAATCGTATTAATGTATATTAATGCTTGGTAACGGATGGTTTAATCTGCATCTCTACACTTATTTCTACTTAAATGCTTGACTTCAATTCGGCAAAGCCCGTAAATAATAATCAATAACACAGTCCTACAAATACCGGGGTCATGTCAGTTGTCGGAAAGCTATGGGTCATTTCCGAAGTAATGTGCTGCCTAGAGTCCGAATCCGGAGCCAGAATTGGCCCATCACGTCAGGATCTTGAGATACTTGAGGTTATGTACCCGAAAAACGGTCTTTTTTCAAATATCTCACAATCCTGATGTGATGGGCCAAGTCTGACCCCGGATTCGGATTCTACGCAGCAAATTACTTTGGAAATGGTCCTTAGCTTCACAGCAACTGACATGACTATCGTATTTGTAGACCAGTGAAATTCTAATACCGTCGAAGGGATATACTTCGTAAATTTGAATAGCCATAACTTTGCGAAAAAAAAATGGTAAATGATCGCTTCAACTTTTAAATTAAAGGGTAAGAGTGGTACTAAAATATTTGCACCCTGTACATAACCTCTAAAGTATGAAAAAACTCAGTTTTTCGGGTAAATAGCCTCAAATATCTAAAAATCCTGAAGTGATAGGCCATCTGGCCCCGGATTCGGATTCTACGCAGCAAATTACTTCGGAAATGACCCATAGCTTTCCAACAACTAAACCATGTTGGTCTGTGTAATTGATTACAAAAACAACCTGCAAGCCATTAACTCCAAAGATGATAACGAAAGAGAACTGACTCACTCACACACAATCCGATATTAAGGAGGTCGAGATAATCAGAAGCATTAATGCTAGAAGAGAATTTTTTTTTTTCCCCATTTACTGCTCTTTTGAGGTTAGTGCCTCTACAAGAACTTTCCATCGCAGTCTATTTTGCGCTGTTTGCTTAGCTTTAACCCATCATATGTTTTGCTGCTCCAGTTCTGGATGGGCAGTCCGCCGGCAGGTTGCTTTTGGCGATCCTACTCGTCTGCTTCCTTGGGGATTCCAGTCTTGTGCCATCCTTACAATGCTGCTTGGTTCTTTCCTGAGAGCATGAGCCATCCATGGCCAGTCATATTATGGAGATAAAAACACTCCGGCTTATGTTCGCTTCTATGCCCCCAAGCGTTCTGTGGCAGAATATCCTATGAAGAAGAGGAAGGAAGATAGAGATAATTTCTGAAGCAGTAATGAAACAGGAAACAGGCCCTGTAAACTCGGAAATAAAGATGCGTAAGTGGAATTGGATAGGCCACACTCTACGTAGAGAAGATGAAAACATAGCAAAGATGGCCTTCCAATGGAACCCACATGGCAGCCGGCGCAGAGGTCGCCCATGCCAAACATGGATGCGGACTGTACACAGCGAGAGCAGTTCCACAGCCACCTGGAGTGAATTAAGACACCTAGCTGCTGATAGAAATCGTTGGAGAGCTTTTGTTTCTGCTCTATGCTCCGACTAGGAGCGATATCGTGTATTAGTATACATAATATCAAGGAAATAAAAAAAAAAAAAAAAAATGAAACAGGAAAGCTTAAAATCGTGCTTAATGAAAGTTTTTCTAAAATAAAAACGTTTAAACTTTTGGATCAGGATTAACAGTATTCTTCCTATAAAGAACCTAAGTAAAACTTAGGCATAGTTTCCTGCTGGATTTAGGAAGGGAACACTACTCCGTTTGAATGTCTAAATAGAACTTTCCAACAATCCCAAATTTGTTCTCTCAGTGTACCCAACCACACGCACACTTAAAATCCCCGCTAATGACAAAAAAAAAGAAGAATTGGAACACATTAAAATGCGGCAAAAAATGCCTAAATAGTACTAGGATATATGTAAATGTAAGTGCTCAGAGTGCGCTCATAATTAAAGCTGCCTTCAAGTTTGGCCAAAGGCAACTTTCATCATGGTTGCCACTGGAACAGCTGGTGTGGGAGACCAAACAGCATGACGTCCTGGCTCCCATACTCGTCCCAGTCGTTCTCGTTGTAGCATATCCTGAGGCTGATTAAAATCTATTAGAGTCAAAGAGATATAAGACGACACAATGCAGGCGCTGCTACTTGGGGTGCTTCCTTGGGGGGAGCCTTTGGTTTGACAATGAATTGCCATGTAAATTGTCGACGCAATTGAAATGCATGCGCTGCTCACACTCCAGTCTCAAGTCCAACTTGTTGTTTTGATGCCGCCTGGGCAAAAGTCGCTCCTGACAGCGCCGACACACAAAAAGTTTTGCCTGAAAACTTTCTTACGGAAATTGTGCAGCTGTTTTCTGTGCGAATTTCGTCTCGACGTCAGAAGATCTACAAGGATATACAGAGTGTGAGTGTGGTATGTAAATGTAGGCGCAGTTACAAATTTTCTTCTTGAATTTTTAATTTAATGGCAATTCATGGAAAATATTCAATGTACTACGTGTAAGTGCCTGGACTGTCAACACGCCAACAGCGAGCTCCATATGATTTTTCATGATTAAGGCTTTGCGTGACTATGGGCCTGCATTTCGTTTTTATCGCCATAAGATATTGATACATCGCCGGAAAGGTTCAATGAAAATATTTTCTTATAAATTATCGCTGGCAACAAATGTGTTCACAAGTCTGCGCGCCTTGCTTGCTGGTTCTTCTGCTTGATTGTCCTTGTTGTATACTCTACCCTGAAGATGAGGGCTATATTAGGTAAAGGGAACAGCTAGTAAAAGTGCTAATGGGTTGAATACGTGACGATGCGATAGTGCGTCGGTTGTCAAAAAGGCTTTGTAAAAATCAAAATTTTTATGAAAAGATTTAAAAAAAATGAATGCATTCAGAATTTTCAAGAGATGCATAAAACAATAAATTGATAAATGAGGGTCTGCAACTCTTTTAATTTGTTGAATAAAAATTGTCAATAAATTACACAGACCAACATGGTTGACCCATCACGACAGGATTGTGGGATAGCATGCTCTTATTTTAAAACCTCGAGATATTCATTCAAATATAATTTATTTCATGAAATTTTCTCATTTACTTTAGAAGATATGATTTTTGCAAACAAATTTTGGCTTCTGTTCCACTGTGCGACGCTAGTTTTTTTTTCACACCGAATCAGAATATCCTTTAGCACCATATTTTGTTGCCTCTAGATTTTGGCCATCCTTACTAGAGTTACTACAAGAAATTCCTAGGGTATATCCAAAAATAAAGACATCAAGTATGATAATATTTCAAATCAATACCATATCTATTATTTTTATTTCTACTTCCATAAATTTTTGTTTTTGTGTCAAAGTTCAATAATCGGTTATACAATTAATTTCTTATTATATTATTGTTATTAAAAACTTTGTTGGAATATTTTAAAAGTGTATCTTAAAGTCCGCCTTTTTTCAGCATAAACTTTCGTAGTAATTTTTTTCTGGTTATAGTATATGGCACGCATGCATAATAAAGTGATTTTAAAGGGCACTTTTCTTGGGCGCTGCGTAAAATTTCCATTTGTGCGCGTAGCACTCAACTTTATTGGAATTGAAGTCTGATGCCCTGGTCATGGTCTGGGTTGGAGGGAGAGCTGTGTTCGAATGTTCTTATGTGCGCTGATGGGATTGGGGTTGGGTTTGTAGTCTCGCCTCTGTCTGAGTCATATTACAAGCTGATAATGTTTTTCGATATTTTGAACTTTCAGCACACATGTGCGCACATGATAATGGGACTGCGGAAATAAGCTACGTGTGGGCAGAGGCAACCCCACTAAGATGTCGTCAATTTTATATGACAGGGGTAGAGTACAACAAATTCATTAAAATTTTATGAAAATATTGCATACTTTTATGGTTTATGATATAATTCATTTTTTCTTCTTGCTTATTGTTGCTAAACTGTTGTTTATAAATGCGCAACTGTCAAGTTGCAACAGACAACAGAAAATAATAATAATAATGTTGGTAAAGATATTAAATTGCAAGTTGCTGTGAAAAAACGTCAAGTCATAAACTGCTCATCCGTCTTGGCAATGCCAACTAACCCACTCGCCCCCTTGCTGCACGCCCCTTTGCAGTGCTCAAGCCCCCTCCTGTTGCTGTAATTATGCGCTCCGCTCCGTAAAAGTTCACTATCACAACTCATTGTCTCGACGCGTCGCTCAGGAAGTGCAAAGCGCTGGCGGCAAAACATGCCATGGTTGCCTGCTCGGAAGAGCTTGATATAAGGGGAATGAGTTTTTGGAGCAGGCGCCTTCGCCGCCTGTCTGCGCCCCGTGCGCTGTGCCCTTTTGACGCTGATAATGCAATTTCCGCCATCATAGCCTTGGCCGCCACTGGCGCTACTGTAATTTAGTGTTGCGCAATGTTTCATTTTCAAAGGCCCTCAGTGGCTTGAGCAGTGTAGACGGTATGGGTTTAACTAACTTTATTTTTCTCGCACTTTGTGCTATTTATCTACATAAAGTTAATTGAAAACATTCAAATGGCATTGTGCTCCAACCATGACAATCAACGTCATCGTCTGCGTGATGTGTCAACAACATCTTTCGCCACATAATCCTCGGTCATACAATACTCCATTTTCTATAGTTAATACTTCCTAGCCGTTGGCCACTTTTTCGCTGTGCTTTGCTTTAGTCTTTATTACAAATTGGTTTTCTTGGCGAAGGTTCGCATGTTTCGTTCACAAATTGCGACACGTGAAAAACTCGCAGCAG
The DNA here is from genome assembly GCA_018150985.1 of Chymomyza costata. Taxonomy (NCBI): domain Eukaryota; kingdom Metazoa; phylum Arthropoda; class Insecta; order Diptera; family Drosophilidae; genus Chymomyza; species Chymomyza costata. The sequence continues at coordinate 20,913,004 of JAECWU010000001.1, forward strand.
CCAAAATGAATATGAAGCGCAGTTCATTGACAAAAAAAAAAAAACAAGGGAGCAAAGCAGAAAAGCTTTTCCGGTTTTCGATTGTAACTCAAAAGTTGATCACGTACGAACACGAATTCCATTTCGAATTTTGCGTTTACGATTTTGGTTCATTCATGACACTCAATCGAAGAACATAATTGACTTACGCAGCGAGTATGAAAAATAGGGTTCTTATCAATCACCATGTGCCCATAAAATCACCCCAAAAACTTTATGTTCCACAACTCGCAAGAATTGGAAATATTCGGAGCACTAAAGGATGGTCTTCATAGTTAAGGCTAGAAACAACCGATGTTACTCTTAGCCCTATCAGGTTATTAACCGATTTGTAGAATAGAGCTCGACACAGTTCTCTAACTAGCTTGCTGCTGTGTTTAAGGCCCCTTCCTTGTACAACGCTTTATTGATCCAGAAAGTGGGTATATTTTTTGGCACTATCGTCTGGACACACATTGAAGTGTATGACAGCGAAATTAGCTGAATCTATCGGCGCAAGCATTTTTGAACCCCAAAATTATGTTATCCAATCTAGTCAAAAATCGCCTGTCGAATATCCAGTTATGCAGCCTGTATAAGAACCACTTGGAGCCAAGTGAATAAATTCTCGCTCAGAGGGGTCCACGATCATATCGTACCTCCCAGGCACTCCCACTTTTGCCAAAAAGCTGCGACTGCATCGCTTTCTTAAATTCCGTTTATATTGGAAATATCATAGTCTGAATAGCTTTAAATCTCAAGAGCAGTACTTTCCTGAATTTGATTCAAATGCTATATTCATCTCATCGATATAGTTTATAGTGTTTTGCGTATTTTTTTATTTTTTTCCTCTTAGTACTCCTCCAGGGAGCTTAGGGCTTCTACAAGAACTTTCCACCAGACTCTGTTTGGCGCAGTTTGCTTTGCTGTGTCCCAGCTGATGTTGTGAAGGGACAATTCGTTAAGTATTGTACGTTGCCAGGTTGCCTTTAGTCTTCCCACTATTCTGCTTCCTTGAGGGTTCCAATTCAGGGACATCCTGACAATGCTGCTTCGATGTTTCCAATCCAGCTCCACTTGCGTGTTCTTATCTCGGTGCCGATAGGAACTTCACTTGTACAGTGCCATAGTTCTGCGTTTGATGTCCGATTGGGCCAGAAAATCCCGCATATAATCCTTAGGCACTTGTTGACAAATGACTGCAGTTTCGACATCATTCTTGGCGGGGTCAGCCACGTCTCGCTGCCGTACAATAGGATGGATTTGACGCACGCATTGAAGATACGCAGCTTTGTTCTTCTGCTTATTTGCTGGTTTCTCCATATGCGGAACAAGCGTCCAAATGCTGATCACGCTTTGTTGAGACGATTCTCTATATCCTCATCCACCCCACCGCTGGTGGATATTGTGGTACCAAGGTATGAGAAGCTATCGACAAAGTCGATAGTGTTCCCGCAGATGGTTATGCTACCTAGGCTGGTGTGATTGAGGCGCATCGCTTTGGTTTTGGATGCGTTTATTGAGAGCCCAACTTTGCTGGCAAGGATCTCGAGGTCATTCGCTTTGGCTCGCTTTGGTTTCGCGTATACATTTATACATTTATTTTATTTTTCCAGATATTTAAAAAAAAAAAATTGGGTTTTGGGAACAGACAGATTTGTTAGTTGAAAATGTGCAAAAAATAAATTGCAGCAGAACAATCTCACAAAAAGACAGACAGACAGACAATCAGACTGGCGGAGAGAATCAAACCAACAAACTGTTGGAAAACGTGTTCAACTCGCACGTTTACGAAATGAAATCGAAAGTTTTGTGCTGCGGTCGAGCTGACAATGTGTCGCTGTGTGTCGCGCCCCCGTAGTACCTGCTCCTGGCAACCATCCCCTGTATCATGCAGTATGTCTGTCTTTTGCTGTCAGATTGAATGGTTTATGTGTGTGAACCCGCACAGATACGGTCACACCTTTGACTTGACCATCGCAGGTGCAAGTGAAATAAATTAAACCTGCTCTCTGACATGCCACAGCGTCATCTGTTGGCTTGGCAGATGGCTATGGCTTTAAGCTATGCCCCAAAAATCATGCAACTTGCTTTGTGGCGTTTATTTACCCAGGCACAAAAGTCACGTGGCATTCATAATTCTTAAAATGCCGCACCAAAAATGCCATTGAAATTATGTAGCAGTGTTAAGTGAATACACTGAAAAAAAAGCAATATAGCTAAATAAATTTAAGTGTAAAATCAAATGAATTTAAATGTCGTGCATCTGGAAACTTGCGTTGTATTCCTTAATTTAAATAAACGATGAAAACTAGAAATCCCATGCATCAATTTTAGGTACTTCGAGTAAGCAAGTTTCATATTTTTTTCCAAAGTGTAGGCACCAAAATGGATTCACTGTCCTTCTCCAATCCAAATCCATTCAAATAGCGACAGCTTGCCCGTTTGTACGTGATTCGCATTTGTCGCCCTCTAAATTAGGCTATACTTTTTTTTTTGGCAGGACTTTTTCAACAATAGGAATTGATTTTGGCTAAGTGCTTATGATTATGGAATTAAAACATATTTTTGTGCTTAAGAACTTAAAACTTTAAGTGGCAAAAGTTCCAATGTGCGGCAAGTTAGTACGTGACATTTTGCGGCTGCCACAGTTTATCACACTTACACACACACAATGCGTTTCATTTTCATTGTGAGAAAAAATAGTGAGTATGTGGAAGAAATAAATAAGGTAAAGCTGAACTACAAAGCGCTTGATGACGACACAAAAGCGCACTATGAAAGTGAACTTGGGTTACAAAGGCAAGCAAACACACACACACGCATAAAAAACACAGATAAATAATACGCTGTAAGAGAGCAACCAAAAAAAAAAAACAAAATAAACAATACGCCTTTTGAAATGCTAAACGTGCTTACAGAGAGACAGACTCACATGCATTTTCTCACACGCCAACTCCGTACACTCACACAGCCAGCGGCAATTCTCATAGTTCTCTTGTCCATGTATCCCAATGTTTTTTTTTTGTTTTTTTATTAGCTCTTTTTTTTAATCTTGTTATTTGGCACGCGCTCTCAATGCCAAAAACATTTATCTTGTCGTATTTATTTTGTAGCCGCATTAATTTTCTTTTAAACAAGGAAGGGCAGAGCGAAAAAAAAAACCCAACAGATGATAAATAAACAACAAAAAAATTGACTTATTTGCATATTGTTTAATTTGTACAAGAATCTACTTAGAAGCAATGCGCTGTTTGGTAGGCAACATTTTTTCCCTTTTTTTCCTTTTTGGGCTACAGGTGCTGCAACTGTCAAATTTGTGATTGATGGAAAAGCAAAGCAAATTAAGAAGATTTTTATAAATCTCATAAATACAAAAGGGATGATTGATTTTAGGCAAAGATTTAAAAGCTGAGACTAAAGTTTTATAGCTTGACAACTCAAAAGTTTTGAAGTATGTTGCCAAGTTAAGTAATTTTTCAATGATTTTTAAGGGGTCTACGCAGTTCGAAAAATTCCATATGGAAACTATTTTATATTATTCCAGATGGAGCCAACAGTGTGTGCATAGTAAGTCAAAGTGCTATTTTTTATCGAATTATCGTTTTTTTGTGCTATTAATCGATATTTTTTCCTTTACTTTGGGTAAATGTGGGCACACTCAAATTATAATCAGCTGCTTTATGTTTACAAAAATTAAGCGCGCAAAATAAGACAAAGAATTAAATAAAATAAACATGGATTTGAATCAACAAGTATTGTTAACATTACTTAGTATAAACAATGCAAGTATGACTACCTACCTACTTGTAAAAAGGTTGGCTGCAAAAAAAAACAACAGGAAGAGGCACGGCGCAGAAACAGAAGTGTCTGGGTGAACCCTTATTTTAAGGGCAGAGCAGAAAGTGGAAGATTTTTCAAAGATGTATGTATGTATTTTGTATTGGACTCATATTCCAACACAATTGTATAAATTTCGTGTTCAATTTAAAGTTTGAGGCCATGGTGTGTAATCAATCGGTAATTTGCGCCAAAGCGGCAAAAACCAACCAGCTGTTGTAAGTGTTACCACATCTAGCGAAGTAGTGGCGCCATCTAACGTTAAGCATTTTTAGACAACACTGTTTTGTTTTTTTATCTGCATCCCATTGTCAAAAATTTTTGAACGGAATTTTTCGCGACTACTTTTTTTATATGCAGTTTTTCATTTTTTTGCGTGCTGCGTAGAGGCCTTTACCAAAAACTATGTTTATTAATATAAACTAGTGAAGCCGGCGGCGAAAATCGCCAGATAATGCATTGCATAATATACAAATAGCTTTGCAGAAAATAATATTATAATACATTGTCTTTATTCAAAAAAGCCAAAGTGTAAAATTAATAAATTTCGTTATAAACAATATTTGAAGTTGTGAAACCTTCATTCTGTGCAAGGACTCTTTGGTTTGGTGATTTTTCTATAAATACTCTTACTCCAGTAAAGGAGCGGGCTCACCACAGTGCTGTCGTTTTGCTCAAACATCCAAGTAGCTGCATCTCTGGTTTGTGATTACTCATTGCAATTTTATATGGTGAAAACCGTGAAATCCGGCGAGTTCGCATATAATTTCTCCGATTTTCGCAAGTTAACCTGTTAGAAATATTTGTTCGGGTTCTTCTAGGCATAGTTAGAAAATTTTTGACAATGGGATGCAGATAAAAAAACAAAACAGTGTTGTCTAAAAATGCTTAACGTTAGATGGCGCCACTACTTTTTTAAGCTTGCAGCATGGAAGATAAACTAAGCTGCTCTTTAAGGCATAATCTTTTACAAAATTTTCGCCAATATCTCCATTCGATTAGGAGAAAAGTTTAAAAATTGCACCTATCGATAACTCGATAAATAATCGGAATTTTGCAATAAACTTTAATGTGGTGGTTACTTATAACTAGTAGCCACATTTATATAAATCATCAAAATCGTAGAGGTCGAGGAAAAAAGTTATTTTCGCCGATTAATAATTTACAATTAATTTTTACTTTAAAATTTTAAAAATAAATAAATAGATCTTTAACAAATGGACTTACCAAACAAAAGAATTCTGGCCGCTGCTTACTAAATTCGGAGCGCCTTACTAAGACAACACACCAAAATTAATTCGTTATATGTTAAGATGTCTCCTACCACAGCTGACAGTACAATGATAGGCTGTAGTCCGAAGTTATGACGGAAAACTAGTTGGATGACAGCACACAAAGACGTTGATAGGCAGCCACTTTTATAACCCTAAATTCCTGGGACTCTCATTTTCCATGTGGGGCGATTGTAACCTTACATTACTATACCCTCTTGATTGACAGTCCGCAAAAATGTATGATTATGAAAAAAATGCTTTTACATATTAAGGGGTCTACGCAGTTCGAAATATTTCGCGCGGAATGACAAAACTTCATATAAAAAAAAATCCCATTTAGGATATCCCATTTGGGACTTTTTTTTTATATGAAGTTTTGTCATTCCGCGCATATAGGCCTTTAACAAAAAAAAAGCAGTTTATTACTTCATATTGTATTTATATATAAAAACTAGAGGGCTCCACCTGCACCCTCCGTAATTACATCTGTATTTTTTCTTGTGGCCACGCAGTCGTTCTTATCTTATTTAATCACAGATCTGGCTGAGCTTTTTCAATCAATACAAAAATCTAAAACTTTTTCCAGATGAAAATCTAAATTAATGGCATTGCATTTAATTTAACTTAAATACAATAGTCAGCTCAAATGCCAAATGAAGTTATATGGGCAGCACATCATCCAACAACAGACAAATGCATTTTTCATAAGCCAGAGATGGCAGACAAGCCTTTGTGTGTGTGTTAGCCAACAAGTTACCTGCAGAGCATACATACATATATACAGAATTGACAGCACAGTGCCTAAAACAACAACACGCAGCAGCAACAACAACAACAACAATAACAATGGCCAACGGCGCACAATGTCAACTGAAATTGCGATTGCGTTAAAACTCTATAAATACCAGAGTAACACAAAGCAACAACAACAACAAGGATAAGGTTCTGATGTTGCAACCAAAATGACAACAACAATAACTGCAACAATCTAATCCAGTTTATAGCATTTTAAATGCACTACAAGCATACAATTTGTTAGCCATGGCCAACAACAAGTGAACAAGTTAACAAAATGGCGAATTGCGCCTATTGGTATGCAATGATTTAATGTCATTTGTATGCACATAATTTGTTTGACAAGAATGTTTTACTAACAACTGCATATATATATTAATTGACTGAGTTATGCAAATACGCTGCTGCTAAAAGTATTCGCATGTTAAAATTGTGAGTTAAGTTTCGAAACATTTGTTTTTTATGCAGTGCCTGTGGGAAAAGAAGGTCAATCCCAAATTCTGCAATACAACAAACCAAATTAATAAAATTATAACGATTTTGTATCAATTTATTAGCCGAGCATCTTAGACCCCAACAAATTATAAACTCTTGATCTTCAAGTTCATATTTGCATTCATGAAGCTTTTTAAAGTTACAAGCAACTTTCCATTCTCTTAATCGAGGTCGCATCTTCATGATAAATGAAGTTCTTGATAAAGTTTAAGTCATTCTAATAAGATAATTAATCCATTAAAAAGTTAAGACTCTATGATATAGATCTGATCTGAAGATATAATCTTAATCGCAGTCTGTAGTTTAAGAATCAAAATAATCTGCGTCAGAATTTCCAATTATTCTTCTATTAAGGCTCATACGCAGTAGGCAAAAATTCCCCCTTTTTTGGGAATTTTTTTTCTATATGAAGTTTTGATATTTCGTGCGGAATAAAAAAAAATATCCCAAAAAAGGGAATTTTTTTTTTATATGAAATTTTGACATTTTGTGCGGAATTTTTGCATGCTGCGTATGGGCCTTTATCCAACAACTGCTGTTAGCCACTTATAATATTATTATTAAAAGTACAACCGCATTTTTATTAATTAGAATTAAGCTAAAGCAAAGAAGACGGCTTAATTGATTATATTTTAATAGAATTTGGAAAAGACTCAAGATATGAAGCAAATACTTAAAAAAAAAAACTCCGAATGCGACTATATTGAAGACTTGAGATACATCTCTCCTCTATCTTTTTTGTGTTAACAAGTCAATGGCATGTCAGAAATGGTTAAAATAATCCTATCTTTATAATTCCTCTCAACACATGTCGGGCATAAAATCTCCACGCAGGATGTAACCCAACAAGAAACATTTTAAATACTAAGGTTTGTTTCGGGAGTCGGTCTAGCTGAGGAGAACTTAGTGCTAGTAGGAAGCCATATTACATATAAATTATTATTTTTTCCTATAATTATAACTATAGGTACAATTTAAATTTTAAATATAATATTTACAAAGCATGCGTTAACTTTTTAGCGGCAGTGTGAGTATTTTAAAAATTAGTATTAAATATCTCACAATTGTTGAAGTTTCAACTTGAATATGTTGAAATACACACAATTCTCACGGATTTACAATTTTCAATGCTAATGCGCTTATCTGCAAGTCAACAAGCACCCAACAGAGTCCTGGCCTAAAGGATGTCTGCAGGTGGGGTTTCCAACAAGCCAACGCTTTTCAAAATTTAATGTAATTTTACACCATATTAAACAGCAGGAGTCTGTGGTATTCCTGCCACATGCATGGGCACACACTCAAGTCCTGCTTTGTGTGTGTGCAGCTTGTGGCAGCTTGCCAGCTCATGTGGCATGCAGCGTGCACCATGTAGCAAAGCAAATCGGAGGCTCACACTCTTCAAGGCAAACAAATTTTATGATAGCAAACTTACCAGATGAAGATACCAAGTGTAGCCGTCAAAAAAAGTAAAAAACCAAGGTATTACTAACAAACTGTTATTTAACTACTAAACAGTTATCTTTAATTCGGTTCTAAATGTTCGTACGTCTTACTGACATCACAGTCTACCCCCCGCAGTAGCAGCTAGACGGAAAAAATATTCATCTTGTAGAGCCTACAGTGGCCAAAGTAGCATTAAAGGTTTAGAGAGAGACTTTTCCGCTGAGTGTACATGCTGCTTAATAGAGGCAACGAATTTCCAAGAGTTCTTTATAGAGTAGAACAAGGTGCGGATCCGTTATTGGGTCTTAGGCGGGGTTCTTCACTTCGCAAAAGTATCTCAACCCATTTTTGCAGTTTTTAAGGAAGATCCAGACGCGAAAATCCACCGTGGATACGCCAATGAGCATAACATATACATGGTCTTGCTCTAGCCCGACACCAGAGCCAACCTATCAGATACTCTTTCACAATGGACCTAGTTAAATCTCATTTAGTATCATGGATAAACTCTAATGTCTTCTACTGTCAAAAACGATCGCGTTTTAATACAATCTGATCTTCTAAAAACATACTTTTTATCACAAAGTTAACATGTTCATAAGCAAGGATATCATGACGAATTTCCAAGTTCCACCCGGCTTCAAATTATTCGTTCAACCATTTAAACTTGCGAATAAACTTCCTAGAACAGCTCCATTTCCACATGTTCTACAAGTTTGTTCTCTCAATTTAAATAGCCCAAACACAACCGCTTTATATACTTTTTATTGACTTTAAGATGTATCTTTCCATCTGGCAGCGCATGTCAACGGTCCGGCAACCAGCACTTGTCATTCCCAACCCTCCGCAGTTCCACGTTTAAGAACTTATTGTCAAAATCGCAGACGATGCGCTTAAGGAATTCGCTGCGTCGCTAAGCCATAAGTCCAACAAGAAAAATCACTTTTCGACATTTTCCGGCGGCTGTTGGCACAGTCAGTCAGCCAGTCAGTCAATCGAAGATAAAAAGCGGAAGTTAGAGATTTCCTTTCGATTTTTGTTGTTTAATATGCCAAACACAATTTTACTTTTATTCAATATGTAAAATACGCTTTTCTACGTCAATTTGTTATTTCAACTTTTTAATCTCGGTAAATCTGTTCTCTAATCAAAAGTATCTTAAAGTCTAAAAAGTCTCCTCGGCTTAAAGTTTATTCATTGCTCTGAGATTCATTGACTTTTGGTGAGTAAATAACATTAACATTAACTTCTTGTTGTTATGCGATATATATGGACTATTTGCGGTGAGTAGTTGTTGCTGCAAACATAAAAGATGTTGTGGCTGGATTTATGTTGGCACTTTTACAGTTATTTTAAGCACTATCCAAAGACAAACACACACACCTATGCACAGCAAAGTATCTACAAGTAGCAGCTAGAGATACTTAAGCTAACGCCGACTTGGATGCAACACAAACTTTTGCAACTATTAAAGTATTAAGTAAAAGCAGAGGAAGAGGAAGAAGCTGCAACAGGAATCGCACTGACCTGGTGGAAGTTCGTGTTGTGACCGAAATCTTTTCCAAACAAATCTTAAATTCTTTAACGAAATTTAAGCTCGAAGCTAATATGTACTTGAAAATCTAGTCGATAAAGAATTTATCAAGAAACCATATCACTAAAGACTACATAAATAAATAAAATAAGCGATACCGATTCGATTTTTTGAATTTCCAATTTTTCGGTCTTGATACTGTATATAGTATACCGACATTTTGATTCTTGGTTTAAAATCAACTCTACATTAATTTGACTGATATGAATATTCAAGCCTCCGTTTTCGAGCTTCAAGAAATTGCTCAACTGTAAGAGACTTTGAATGTATAAAGATGTCATCATTGAAAAAATGGAAGGACTAAGTGTATCGAACTAAGAGTAGACCATATTGAAAAATATTTTTTAACAGGGTTGCTACAGAAAACAATTTCTCTTAAATTTCTCTAAAATTCCCAAGTACTATAAGACTTTTTGATCGTATGAAGAAAACTGGAGGGACTCAGTGTATCGAACTAAGAGTAGATCACGTTGAAAAATATTTTGTAAGTTCTATACATGCTTAATCTGTTTCTGTATCCTATTTAATTGAACCATTTCGAGGATTCGATAAAAAGAGTCAGGTCCGCTATGGGCAAGTTTGCCAGACTGTCCAGGTCTTCAAAGAAGTGTTTGCCCAGGTACTGGGTGCGTTTCCTAAGAAGTGCAGGGCAGTCACACAGCAGGTGTTGGATGCTTTCTATCTCCTCCTCATCTCCGCAGCTCCGACAGAAGTCGTTGTGGGGGACATGCATCCTCTCAGCCAGAAGGCCTATGGCGCAGTGCCCCGTTACAACTCCTGTCACCCTCCTAGTCCTGCTCTTGTGGAATCGTAGGAGTTCGGAAGTTCGTTTTGGGTTGTATCTTGGCCAGAGTGCTCGGGAGATGTGACAGCCGGACACAGTGTCCCATTGTCGTTCCGCCTCGGATCTGACTATCCTTGTGATCTCTGAGACCACATCCTGTAGAGTTCTTGCTATATCCGTAACTGATGAGGCAATTTTTCAGTAGCTAATAATTTTTCAACACTCACCTAAATGTTCTGTTTCGGAATCGATACCGCAGCTTATAAAATACTCAATTTGCACATTTCTATCGTCCAGAGAACTCTGGCACACTCCTTGACAAATGCATTTTGACAACAACAATAAAATGGCGTTGCAATGGAAACTTTGTCTGTTGGCTGGACATACTCTTTGTGAGCTACTTAACACTGGTTTTCGTCCTGCTGTTGTTGTTTGAATTGCAATGAGCGGAATGAGAACAAAAGTATTGCAGCTTAAGTGCATAATAAGCGGCCTGTTTATGCGTCTCTGTGTGAGAGTCTAGTGTTGACTAACACATTTTTATAGCAGCGAAAAAAAACGAAAGAGAAAGGTAATTGGCAACTTTTAGAGCTTTTGATATATGCCCCTGACTCATCTTTAAATCAATGTTGACAAAACTTTTATTGGATAAGTTTGTTTAACGACAAGCAACAACAAAAACACAAAGCAGAATCCGAATCAGCATCCGAAGCAAAAATCTAAAGCTGAAGCAGCAGGTAAAAAGTTGAAAGTTTTTTGTTAAAAATCAAATTGAGCAAAACTTTATCTTACAAATATTGGCGCATGGAGCAGCTGAAAAAAAAAACGAAGTTTGTGGAAATCAGGCAAAGTAACAGTGTAGGGAAAGGTTTTTTTTTTTTTTTTTGCTATTTTTCCAAACGAATCTGAACAGCTTGTAATTTGATTTGTGTTAAAAGTGCGCGCAATTGATTAGCCATTCTGTAAGTTCGTGAATACTTCATAGACAAGTTCATGTACTTATGAAAAGGGTGTGTAAGTGCTGAATTAAAGTTCGAAAACAAAGAATATGAAGAAAACTTAAATTTTTGCAGCTAATAGCTTTATAAGGTCAGAGAAAAAAAGTACTATTAGATGATATAGCTAACCATTTAATTCAAGTACAATTATTTAAATGTCGATTGATTTACACAATTTCAGCAAAGATAGCAAATTTTTGCTTAGGATTTGCAATGTTTTTGATTAGTGTTTAATTTAGGCCCCATGATACATGCCAAAATGTACTTACGCGCTATTAAGTTTCTAAGTAGCTGCTTTATCTGGAGCTGTTATACAAAACAATTTGCTCATACAGTCATATATTGTATCTGATGGAAAAGTAAAGCGTCAGAGACTCAAGAAAAAAATTTCACTAGTTGCAGCTTATAATTCACAACTGCTTAAAGCAATGTTTGCCACCGTTGCTTCGTTTGCTATTCTTTAGTTTTTTTTTTAACGATTGGAATTTCCCTTAAAAGAAAGCGTTTGTTAGGAAAATTGAGAAAAAAAAAAGTCGGGCGCGGACGACTTCGGAAGACCCTGTACCACCGCTCGCAAAAAAAAGCGGTATATTGCTTAAGAACACCAAAAGACATTTGATTGCCAAATTAGGTTACGATACCTTCATAAACAACCAAAAACAGACGAGTTTTGAACCAAAAATGTGTTTTTGTTCGATCGTTCCTAAGGGAGCTATATGATATAGTCAACAGATTTTGACCAAAATTGGTACAGTGCTTAGGTACTCTAAAAACCATCATAATGCCAAATTTGGTTACAATATCTTTACAAACAAACAAAACACAACAAATTTTGTACATAAAACGTTTTTTGACCGATTGGTCATATGGGATCTTATGATATAGTCAACTGATCTGGATCAAATTTGGTCCAGTGCTGCTTGGGTACTCTAAAAAACTTCTTAACGCCAAATTTGGTTACAATATCTTCATGTCCCGATCATGGACACGAGAGCTCAAGTTTACTGAATTGGAGGTTGAGCATAATTTTAAAACATTTGGTTTTGGGCTGTTTGCGTTTGGCCTAGTGACTGACAGCCCAAATTTCACAGCCATACATACATATGGGCATAAATATTGATTTAAAAAGAAGCAGTTTTTTATTTGATTTTCGGTTAATAAAAGAATGCAATACCGAATAACGTACCACTTACATACACAAAAAGGGTGGGAAGCTGTAATAGACTTGGGCCTTGCTCCATTTATTAGTAAGCCTCTTTTAGTTATGAATAAGAGAGACTGGATTCTGGTCTTGGAGTTCGTTAAATTAAGTTCATTATGTATCAGTGCAAATAGGATATGTATTGGTTGTCTTAAAATCGTTAAAAAGAGAAAATAAAACTTCGTTTTGCAAATCCACAAGGCGTAATTTTTAAAGTATGTCTCGACTGCGTACTTATATTTATATTTTCCATATATCAAATGTAAAAATTTTCAGAAACCACTTGATCCCTTTAACAAATAACGCATGAGCCGTGACAAATAAACGCTGCATATGCTACAGGACCACTTGATTTTTGCCATAACTATTTACTGTCTGGTTTTCTTTGGGTATTTTAATACTGTTGACATATAATTTTAGCTGGAAATGCGAGGGGGGTATATTTTGTATACAAATATTACGTGTAAAATTATTGCGCTGTAATTCAAGCTTAAATGTGTTTGCCTCTCAATGTGCGACTGTCTGTCTGTCTTTATTAGTGCAGTAAACAGGAGCGGACTTAAAAACGTGTAATTATATATGCAGCCGTGCTCCAGAAAACGCAAAAAACAAACCGAACGATTTTATTCGGCAAATGAATCTTTTTGTCGACAATTCGATAAATTCGTAATTTCCCATATTATTATTTTTGTTTGATACAAAACAGCTGACATGGTTGCCGCAGCTCTGTACCCGTTTATAACTATATGTTGTTTCAAACATTCGGTTTCAAGCCACATGAAAAATTCGATTTGGTGAAATTGGGAGCACCAAACATTCGTTTTCAGGAGCACGGCCCTCTATAGACTGAGAAGAATGGGATTAACAAACTCCATCTTTTTTATAGCATATTACACAGACCAACATAATTTAGTTGTTGGAAAGCTATGGTTCATTTCCGAAGTAATTTGCTGCGTAGAATCCGAATCCGGGGCCCTAATCGGCCTATCACGTCAGGATTTTTATATATTTGAGGTTATTTACCCGAAAAACTGCGTTTTTCCCTACTTTTGAGGTTATGTAAAGGGTGCAAATAATTTTTGTGGTCTGTCACTCCAGTTACATCATTTAGTTCCACTCTTACCCTTTAATTTAAAAGTTCAAGCGAGTGGTACTAAATGATGTAACTGGAGTGACAGAACACAAAAATTATTTGCACCCTGTACATAATCTCAAAAATAGAAAAAAACAGTTTTTCGGGTAAATAACCTCAAATATCTCAAAATCCTGACGTGATAGACCGATTTCCGGATTCGGATTCTACGCAGCAAATTACTTCGGAAATGACCCATAGCTTTCCAACAACTGACATATCCCCGGTATTTGTAGGCCTGTGTTATTATTATTGACTTTAATCTATAAATTATGCAACTTGTTACTTTCATTGTTTAAACAAACCGCACAATGTAAATTGTTATCTTTGATAACGCGGTATAAATAAACTTCTTTCCATTTCTTTTGCAATTTTAGTTTTTTATGGAGAGTCTGGCTCATTTCAATGTTCCTTAAAAAAATAAAAATTCTTTAAGACAAAACTTTTTTTACTAGTTAACATTTTTAAGCCCTTTTATGCCATCGTTTCCATTTCGGCCCAATGCTTAAATCCGGCCCTGACTTTAAACGTTCGTAAACCGCAATATTTTGTCAAATGCCAAAAGAACCCGAGCTCGTTTTCACTTAAACTTTATGCATGCACTTTTTAACATTATGCATAACTATAAATTAAATTAATTCCTGACAGATGCAAAAAATAAAATAAAATTAAAGTGCATACAACATTTACAAGTGCCCAACACTAATGAGCACGATTGCAATGAAAATTGATAGGGCGTGTTGTTTTTTTTTTTTGCAGTGCATTTTATAATGCCGTCACATAGGGGGGGGAGGATAGGGGATTTTCAGCTGACAGTTGGCAATCGGCTGGCTTAAGGGATTAGCATCATTATGCAGTTTATTTGCTCATGGACACACACACACACACACACACAGATACAGACAGCCATTTTGTGGCATAAAATGTAATTTCATTTAATTGTTTTCAATTTCCACCTATTTATAATTTAAAACCGTGTCAACTATTTAGCGCCTCATGCTCCTTCATAATTCCACGCGGTTTGTTCATTTATTTTTTTGGGCACATAAATTAAAGAAGCCTGTAGGGTATTCCTGGATGAGTGTTGAGTCTCTCACTACATCAAAGCGCGAATATCCGCACTCGTCTGCCCTCTCTCTAATGAGCCATCGCGTTGGCGTGTTGTAATTATGCAAATTTTTAATGAGTGTGAAAATTGTTTTATGTGTTGGCAGCGGCATAAGCTCTGGTCCGTCTGGTCGTTTTTATTTAGAAGCTACTATGGGGAACTCGGAACTGCCTAACATGAACTAAAACCATAGACTGTAGTCGGAAGGCAGCAAGCTAATTCCATTCAATTTCCAACCAGTCACAGGCATCCATTTACGCTACTCAGCTGTATACACTGAAAGAAATATATTAGAGTAGACTACTTCTTTGACAGAAAGCTTATAAAAAATGTCCAACACCTAAATAGTTATATAATTTTCGTGAAATGATTTTGTATTTACAATTTGTATACCACTAACTTAATTTGAATTTTCGTGAATTTTTGTTATTGATGAGATCCCCTCAGCCCCTTGCTTACTTTCTCGACTCCATTTTTCTTCTCTGTTCAAGGCCTACTCGAGTGGGCTTGAAGGAAATTCTTTGGCAACACTTGGGGCTTCAGCCCAAATATTATAGAATGGATATACCGTATGATGGTACGGCCTATCGTCACATATGCAGCCCTTGTGTGGTGGCCCAAGACGCAGCAAAATGTGGCCATTAAGAAGTGCAGCAAGCTTCAAAAATTAGTATGCCTATCTCTCTCGGGAGCTATGCGTACCTGTCCAACAGCTGTCATGGAGTCAGTCGTTGGACTTACAACACTGCACATTTTCATCCAAAAGTCAGCCTTGCAGAATCTACTGCGTATCCATGATCACATCTGGACTCTTAGCAAGCGACACTGGTCATGCCGGACTTATATATTCCCTTCCTGACGTATCCATCTGCTCTAGATCAGATCTTATGATCACGGAACTATTTCATAACAAGAAATTTAGATCTCTTCTCCCAAGTCGGGAGACTTGGGCTGATGGCAGCCCTGTGGAAACCTCCGGTGGCAACAATAGTTCACGGATGGGTCCAAAACTGAGCAGGGTGTAGGTGTTGGAGTCGTTGGGCCCAACACCAGAATCTCTAGTGCAATGGGCATCTGGCCCAGCATCTTTCAAGCAGAGACTCATGCCATAGAGATCTGAGCTCATAGTATCCTTAGTAAGGGAACTAGGGGAACAAACATCGGTATCTACTCAGACAGCCAAGCTGCTATTAGGGCGCTACCATCATGGAGCATCTCCTCGAGGATGGTCAAAGAATGCCATAATTACCTCCAAACCCTGTCCTCCCGGAACAAAGTCGTGCTATGTTGGGTACCTGGACATTCAGGAGTGGATGTTAACACGATTGCTGACGCTCTAGCACGACAGGGTGCCTCCACCCTGACCACTGCCCCTGCGCCCTTCTGTGGTATTGGTTGGTCCACAATCAAAACTATGGTAAGCAAATGAGCTGCGGGAGAACATAGAAGATACTGGTTCTCCATACCGGGGTTGCGTCAAGCAAAAGCGCTTATCAAACCCCTGGATATAATCAAGACAAAAGGTCTTGGCAGAGAGGACTTAAAACTCCTGGTAGCTTACCTATCTGGCCACCACACTGTTAGATACCATCTTCAGAATATTGGCCTATCGGACTCTTCAGAGTGCAGACTCTGTCTCGAGGACGATGAAACCACCAGACATATTCTCTGTGACTGCCCAGCGCTGGTAGGGGACAGAGCCTGTCACTTGGGAAAGGAATGGATTAGTCCCTTCCATCTTAGGTCAATACCAACAAAAGACCTACTGCTATTCATCCGGAAAGCGGAAAGTCTTTTGCTTTAATTTATGGGTATGGTACAAAAGATCTTCTGGTCGCAGTGCCCCACCTCTTTGTGAGGAACCCATAGGGGGGGGGGGGGAAAACTAACTTAATTAAACATTTGTGTTGTTTATTAATTTCAGATTTACTTCTTGAAGAGGCTTCGATAACAATTTTCATTTCAGCAATACAAAATCACCATAAAAATTGTCGAATTTCATAAAAGTTCAATTTTCTTATAAAAAAACCGTACATTTTTTCAAGTGTACAACGTAAAACTAAGCCTGTCAGTATGTGAGATTTCTCTTGCTGTGCTTGCTCTTTAGATTTGTACGGATTTTGTCAAACAAAACATGAATTGGCACTTTTATGCGATTTCATGAAAGCCGATTTCATAAAAGCCTCAAACTCCTACACACGCTAACCTTTCGAAGGCTAAGCTTCTTTACAAATACGTAACCAAATTTTCATATGGTAGCAGATACAAAGATAGATATGCAGTTGGAACTAACTTTTATTAAAGCACATGATGCTTTAGATTGCGTATACGCCGCGTTACAATTTGCATATGAAATATCAAACTTGTCAATTTGCATGAAAATCAATGATATATTTATTTGACTAACAAAGTTGAAAATGAAATGAACATATGCAAATAGTAACGATAAAATATATTTCAACTGTCTTTTTCAATTAAAGATACACACATACATGTACTCTATATATGTATATATGTATATATTCTACATATGTAGCAAACGGGCGGGTTTTGTGGCAAAGCGGCGTTAAATGCAAATGCAGATTTTAAGCCTTGTGGCAGCTTTTGCAAACAGATTGTAAACAAATAAATGCCGTCAGCAGCTACATTCACACACAGATACACACGCATGCTGCTGCCATTGAGTGGTCAACTAGCGCTGCAAATGGCTGCCAATTTATGCGCTGACTTCTGGCCAGGTCCAGCCACTACGGCTCTGGGCCCAGTGCATCCCTTTTAGCCCTTTTTTCAGTGGCCATAAACCGCAGTTCGGTTTGCATTGCCATGCGGCGTTTTTTTTTTTCCTTTTTTTTGTTTATACATTGGCAACAAATATATACACTTACACACACACACACAGGCACAACACTTGTATTATTTCATATTTTACTTATAGTACTATTTACTTGGTTCTGGCAACATTTTTCGCACTTAAGTGGTTAAATTGGCTGTGATAAATTGTCACGCAGTTAATGTAGCGCTCTGGGGCACCTTAAGGCACAACGACCCACAAAAACAAACGCAAAGATACATACACTGACAGAAACTGACACCAACACATATTTTTTTCGCTATAGAAATACTTTGATGGGATTTATATTAGAATGTGTTTCTACTAGCCCAAAAAAACACATCCGTATTATTTATTTTTCTTTGTGCTCTGTTTTATACGAATTCCATAATATAAATGAAATAATGTCATTGCTTTTTCTTTTCAATAAAATCAATTTGAAATAATTCAAAACTTTTAGTTTGTTAAATTTCAAAAGCCCTTAAAGTCTTAGATATAAATATTTAATTTATTTAGTTCTTAAACGCTTTAGTATAAGAAATTTTGTATATATGGCCATTTTCACTTTGGCGTGACGTTACGTTATGACAAAAAAGGTATTTGCAATAAAATTTTATCCTTGCACAGCAATGAAAAAGTAATTTATTTAGTAACAAATATGACATCTATCGGACTTACTGATTAACAGATATAAGCAAAAATACGTTTTGGCGTGACGTGACATTAAGCAGAAGTGGGTTTTGACTTGAAACAACACAAAAAAAAAATTTTTTTTTTCATCTTTTATTTCAATTTTTATTTTAATTAAAAAAGGTAAAATCAAATTTTTTTTTCAAAGTTTTACCTGTCATTAAAAAAAATTGATTTAAATATCTTTTTTGTGTTAATGAAATGTTTTTTATTAAAGAAGTCTTTCTTAATTTTCAATTATCGATAAATTTGCAAAAATTAAAAAAAATTGAGTGTTGGCAAGTCCAAATACAAAGACTGAGACTTAAAATGTTATACACTTCATATGTTTTCACCCATAATAAGATCTTAATCTTTCATTCATAAAATAATGATTTTCCGTCCATCGTTTATGGAATTTATTAATTAATGGAACTTGTAGTAGAGTTCATCGCGGACGACTTTGGGATACCCTGTACCACCACATTGCAATTAAATCCAGTATATTGCTTAAGAACTCCAAAGGACATATGATTGCCAAATTTGGATACGATATCTTTATAAATAAATGAAGCACCCATCTAAAACACTTATGGTTTTTTCGAGGTCCTCTAAAACCCCCATATCAGAGATATGTTATGTAACCCCGATATCAAAAAATATTTTTTTTCTATTTCTTCCGTTAATTTGTTAAGTTTCAGATAGAAATATTAATGGGTGTATCTAAAAATCAGCAAATGCTACTAGAAGGGAACGGCGTAAGACATTGACATAATTCAAAACAACATAAAGTCTCCGAAATCTAGGTGTTCATACAGATGGACGGACACACAGACGGACATGGCTCAATCGCTGCCTGAGATTATGATAAGCATTTTGATATAAAGGACCTGGGGTCTGCCAGGCTTCCGTCTGTCCGTTAAAGACTCAGCTCAAATTTAACTGATAACAATTTAACTTGACTATTTTTCTCAGTGTAGTTGTACAAGTACCTATCTATATATACATAAGTATGTATGTATAGTATTCAGCTTTATGCTTATTCATAAAGTCGCGCTGCCTGTGAGTGACAGTAATCATAACACGCTCCCACACACACGCTCCAACACACACACAAACAGATATCCACATTTACTCGCATTATTACAGCCGCCTGACATATGACAACTGGGAATTAATACGTGTCCTTGTGACGTAGTAAGCAAGTGAGAGTACAGTGCACACAGAAGCAACCAAAAGTCAATGTCATAATGTGCCTTAAGTGCGCGATGGCAAGGATCGAAAGCACTCCTCTCGTCTGTCTGTGAGTGATGGCAGCCTTTTAACTGCACTACGCCAACTTGCTAAATTAAATGTCTAGCCAAATGTAGTTGAGCTCTTCATCTTGATTAGCTGACAGATACTTTACCCTAACTTAAAGCTGCATCAATTAGTCCATGTTGCAACATGCAACACTGCCACCATGCCACAACGCAACACTGTGCAGTCTACAGTTGAAGAGTTGAAGAGAAAAATTGCCAAATAGGCAAATTTGTGCGCTTATCGCATCATTCATATCAGACAGTGTTGATGTGCATATCATTTTTATGGCCGTTTCATGCAAAATGCTTCCTCCTGCCAATAGCAACGACCAGTACGACACTAACAACAAGAACAGCAACAACTACTGTAGCAACAATACGGCATAAAACTCACTGCGGCTTTGCAAGGACCCGGCTAGTATGCACACTACACAACACTTACTAGAGCATAGACAACTTAATCAGCCGTACTCCGGAAAACGAAATAACAAAACTGAATAATTTTATTCGGAAAACGAATTTTTTTGTCGAATATCCCTTTTTATTTTCGATAAATTCGTATATTTCCCTTATTTTTTCGATAAATTATTTTTGTTTGATAAAAAACCGCTGGCATGGTTGCCGCAGCTCTGCACCTTTTCCTTACTGAATGCGGTTAACATTTCATTTTCATTAAAATATTGCTAAAATAAAATTCTACAAAAATATTACTTTTGTTTATTGAAATTAAACACGACTTGCCTATTTTTGTTACAAGGGAAATTTTCTTTGTGTAACGCGGGAACCCTGTCGCACTTACCGCCATGTATTCGTGTATGATATGTGCACATGCACGAACACAAAAAAAAATCCTTTTGGCTGTGCAAGCTATTTTTTGAGTTGAGCCAGAATAAAATATTAAAGAATATATAATTTTTATTTATTTTAATTTCTATTGCAACAAAACATTCGATTTCAAGCCACATGAAATATTCGGTTTGGTGAAATTGGCAGCAAAGCAAATCCGTATAAAATGTTCGTATTCCTTTTACGGAGCACGGAAATATGAAACTATCTTAAAAAAAAGGCAATTTTCTTTTTTTTTGTTTTTAAATGTGTTGGTTAAAAAAAACTGAAATATTTTTTGCTAACTTAGATTAAAAAAAAATCGAAATTTTCAAAAATCGCTTAACTAGCTAGACCCTAATTTTTTTTTTTTTTTTTTTTCCTCTTAGGGGCCGTACCCAAATTACGTGACCCGTTTAGGGGGGGAGGGGGTCTTGAAAAAACCACGCTTGGTCACTCGACCGGGGGGGGAGGGGTCTAGGTTTTTGTCACGTAGTGCAATGATCTTTTTTTTTTTTTGCACATATTTCTTTCATAAGTGCCACTTTTCTATGTTTTTTGGTTTGTTGTACTAAAAATCGGGTCACGTAATTTGGGTATGGCCCCTTAGTACTCCTCCAGGGAGCTTAGGGCTTCTACAAGACTTTCCACCAGACTCTGTTAGGCGCAGTTTGCTTTGCTGTGTCCCAGCTGATGTTGTGAAGGGACAATTCGTTAAGTATTGTACGTCGCCAGGTTGCCTTTGGTCTTCCCACTCTTCTGCTTCCTTGAGGGTTCCATTCCAGGGGCATCCTGACAATGCTGCTTCGATGTTTCCTGAGAGCATGGCCAATCCAACGCCACTTGCGTATTCTTATCTCGGTGCCGATAGGAACTTCACTTGTACAGTGCCATAGTTCTGCGTTTGATATCCGATTGGGCCAGAAAATCCCGCATATAATCCTTCCATTGTCCAATTCGTGTCCATTGTGAAATGCGAATGTTTGTCATCGGGTAGTGATCGTTGGAAATTCTTCTTGCTTGAGTTTCAGTAATCGATTGTGATTCGGTCGAACCGGTGATTCGCCGGATGCGACCTATCCCATATTTTTTTCCATAGGTCATGCCTCGTCATGAGTGGGGCTCGAACCCACGACCTCTTGTTTGGCGAGCAAGTGCACTATCCACTAGCCCACCGAGGCCCCCGACCCGAGATCCTATACATACCAATATACCTATATGCAGTTCTGTTCATATGAAGTCATCCAAATCTGGCTTCATGGATAGCCTCAAAAGATTTCGTGGTCAGTTTGCTGTGAAAAAGTAAAATTTGGCTCGCTTCGTTGTTCCTTTAAAGCAATTATGACATTTTTTTTATTTTTATGAGAAATCCTTAAAAGTGGCTACCTTTCCATATTTACATACTGTACTGTATGGTGCCTTGTTCCACCATCTACTACACCTGGCTTACTGGGTATTCCCTAGGTATAAGATCGCTCGATGCTACAATATGAAAAAGTAAGGTTATGTATTACTTGAAATGTTTAAGTCTCTACAATAAAATTTCTAAAATGTTGTTCCTATACTCTAAAGTTCGGCTAACTTGCTTTTACAGTTCTCGCATTTATTTTTTATTCCAATAAAGAATATTTTCTTGCTCTCTTAGATTGCAAATCAGTTCCAAGAGAGTCTCACAAATCATGAAAAAATCTCTTCTAGAGCAATCGAGTCTTTGAAAGTGGTTCTCGCACAAATCGTACTGGAGTTGGTTTTAAAGAACTTTCGTAGTGCTTCGCTTGGGTTCTTTAACGAAACCAGTTCTGTTAGCCTGCATCTTTTTATGCCTTCGAAGCATCGTTATTCTTCCATACTTGGTTTATAGTTCATTCATTTGTTCGTTGTGGCCGTCGTCACCTCAAATCTATTACATTTTTTTCTATATTACTCTTCAAGCGTCTAAGTTGCCGACTGACCAACTGCATTTGAAATTTATAAGCGTATCTATGTATCTGTTGGTTTTTTGCACTTGTAGCTACAAATGTTTTTTTGTTTCGTTACTCTTTTGTTATTTTTCAACACTGTTCACTGCTGCTGCTGACACAACAACGTCAACGTTAGAAAAAGAAACACAATGGAAATGTAAAATGTTTTTTATGTCTTTGTTTTAATTTTGTGTGTGTGTGTTTGAGTTTGTCAGTGTTACAATGTGTTTGGTTGTTGTATGAATGTCTCTGAGTGTGATTTCACAAACAAATGCATATTCGGCAGGCCTGCGAATGCATTTTTTGCGGTGTTGGGATGGAATTTTTTTTTTTAATTTTTTGCGTAACTTGCAACAAAAACAACAAGCAGGCGAAGTATCCTTACTAGCCCTGCTTTGGCTTTGTTGTTCGCTAAGTTTTCATTGTCGTTCTCATTGTCACATTTTTTGTTCATTTGCATAACGTGCGCGTGTGTGTGTGCTAAAAATGTTTTGGCCATGTCGTATGTTAGTTAGTTACTACAAGCCAGTGTTGGCTAACGTGGCCAATGCACCCGCCAAATTGTTCTTGACATTGACAGCTGCATTAATGTGAGTGTGTGTGTTGCTATTACTGTGCATTAACTGAAAAGTTCAACGACCCGAACGAAACAATCTAGCAATGAAAGCTTAATTAGCTGCTAGTACCAGAAATCTACAGCTTTTGGACCAAAAATGCCTCACAGCCCAGAGAGAGTGACGAGAGTGACCAAACTCAACATACCAGTTACTACCGAAGTTGTCCCATAGTAGAATACCGTGTACCCTTTTGCTATTCCCACAATTTTTTTTTAATAATCTATTCTTATTTGCAAAACGAAAAATTGTAGGATTAAGGGGCTCCAGTAAGTCAATAAGTAATCATCTTACCATGTTCCAGCAATTACAAGGTCACGTAATGCGCAGGTCCGTTTTTTTTTTCTCCCGCTGAAAAAGAGAGCACAGGTTTAAATTTTGTATGGTAGCTATATAATATAGTGGGTCAATTTTGATCACACTTCACAAAAATGTGAAAAATAAATTTGATAATTTTGACCAAATTCATGTCAGTTTTTTTTTTCGTTTTATATTTGTGTGAAGTTTGATAATAATTGGTTCATTATTTTATATAGCTGCCATACAAAAAATGAACCAGTTGTGCTGTGGAAAGTGAATTTACTTTGCATGATAGTAAGCCACCGAAAAGACTTCATACGAATGTGTCGATTCCACGCTGTTGCAAGAGTAACGCCTCGCTTCGATGAGATTTATTTATTTATCTGTTTGTTGCGATTTATGGTATGATGGGATAAGAAACTCTAAAAAATAACGAAGAGTATCGTTTTGGGAATCAAACAGGTATTTGGTTAAATTTTCGTTTCAAGATCTCAGAAAGACGGACAGAGGAACATAGCTCTTTACACAGAGAAATTCTACTCACTTCCTGTTAGCATACACTCACATGAACTTAATACACTCCTTTCTACTATCAGTAAAGGATATAAAAATGGTTCAAAAATTTTCTGCTTTTATTGTTTAGCCAAAACAATACGAGTGTGCGTGTGTTTGAGTGTGTGTGAGTGCGTCATTAAAGTTTCATCAACGCCACAAAATGAAAATAACAGCAACAGAACAATCCCAAATAACCATCCCACACAAACTCCAGCACTCCGGAGTTGACAAATCCCGAAAAACCCCTTGGGGCAACGTAAGGGCAAAGTATGCTGGACATGCTGCTGATATTGTCATTACATGCTTCAAGGATACTTCTGTGGCGTAACCAAGGCAAATGTACTTTTGACAGTTGAAACCAAAGACAAAACAGGCCAAAACTCGGTTAAAGGGTTGACCATGTCGCATTGCAATGGAAAACTTTTGCCAACGCAAAAGATTTGTTTCGTCAGAACAGCAACAGCTGCTTTTATGCATGATAATGCCGCGGGACAAGTGAGACCAGCCGACATCATCCGCATCCGAAACCCCCAACCTAGACAAATTGGTTTGTTTAATAGTTTTGAAATGATTTTGCTCTGAGTTAAGCAGCTATAAAATTGGCAGCTTTAAATATTTATGACATAAAAGGTTTGCATTGAGAACAATAGGTAAACTTCGTTTATGCGTCATTTATCGTGAATTTATTGGTTTTTTAAGCAGGAGTATAAAAAATGTGACATTGTTTATGTTTTTTTTTTGTTCAAAAGAAGTCCGTACACATATATTTTTTTTTAAAGTATCATTTCAAACTTTTGCAGATATGCGTAACATTCTCTTTTCTGACTGAAAGATTAGATAACTTCAGACGAAGTGTCCTGCTTAGAGCTCTAAAGAAGAGGCTCTCGATTAGCTGCTGTGGGAAAACTCTTCTTCTCTTTCCCTGGCAACTTGAGATAGAAATCAAGCTAAAAAGCGTTCTTATAAACGTAGTACTTACATATAACGTATGTAAGTGTGTGTGTAAGATACTTCGGGCAGATACATCTTGTAGATACACAAAGGGCATCAATGTGTATTGGCAATTTTCGTCTTGGCCAAT
This sequence comes from Chymomyza costata, assembly GCA_018150985.1. Lineage (NCBI taxonomy): Eukaryota > Metazoa > Arthropoda > Insecta > Diptera > Drosophilidae > Chymomyza > Chymomyza costata. The sequence goes on from JAECWU010000001.1 coordinate 20,937,822, forward strand.
CAAGCGGCTTGTTAGCGCCAGACAACAAAATGGTGGAGAAAAAAAAAATCCCAAAACTAAATAAAATGAATTTTCTTGAAATGACAATTCTGAAAAATAAAAATAAAACTCTATTTTAAAATTAGTACTTATTTATTGCAACTTTTTTATTAAAATTGACATCAACATGTTGCAGCAACGTTGTGGAACTCAAGCGTTTTGGGTACATGTTGCTGGCAACATGCTGATTTTAAGACTATAAAAAACTTTAGATTATGTGTTTATTATGCATAATTCCGCACATATCGCCTTAGTATCAATGCATTGCTTTTAACAAATATTTTGGGAGTTGGCTTCCAGTTCGCAAACAAACGTCAAACGTTCCAAAACTGTCCAAAAATGTTTCTTATCAGCGTTTTTTTGTGTTTTTGCATTGCTTCGGCTATAAATTATGCCAAAACTCGCAAACAACGCAAAATGGTGGCCAATCTTAAAGGACCCTTTAGTTGGCCTCTAATTGGTGCACTGCATCATGTGGTGCTGCTCTCACCGAAAAGTATATTTCGGCAATGGCTATACCAAATTGCAGACATATTAACTAAGTTATAGATTTCTTTAAGCGCAGCGCCGTCTATTTAAGCAAGTTCGGAACGTTTACACGATGTTGGATCTTCCATAGGCTGCTCATACCCGTCACCGATTTGGAACTGGCCAAACAGCTTCTGTATAGTGAAAAGCATTTGCAGACGGGTTATGAACTATTGAAGAACTGGCTAGATGATGGTGTGCTTATGTGTAAGGCGGAGCAATGGTCACAACGTCATCAGCTAATGGTATCGCTTTTTGAGCCTACGAACATGCTGCAACTGGAGGAGCTGTGCAGACAACACGCTGATCGTTTGCAGCAAAATTTTAGCAAGTACAGTCTGACCAGACAAGTGTTTAATGCCTGGCAAGAAGTGGCTCCTGCGGTGTTGAAGCTTTTGATAGCCACCACTTGTGGTTTACAAACGTTGGAAAAGTGCGACATCAGTGAGGACTACGCAGCAACAGTCACCGAGTAAGTTTTAAATAGTATGATACTAGAGATGGCATGTGCATCCAAAGCTTCTTCTTGTGCTAAGATTGCTATGAATGAATTACTATCTAAGGGAGCAATATGGTTAGCGAATCGCCAGTCCCTTCTCAATGTATGCATATGGCAACAACTATTGGTTGTGCTCGAGGGATTAGTCAGTGGCTGCCTGGGCTATTCAGAGAAGTTTCATTTCCTGGCTTTCGTTTTGCACATGCCTGTCTAGAAAAAGTAAAAGAAGACTAGGTATAGTGACTTTCAGATCGTCTCAGTTTTCGCACTCTCCTTTCTTTTCTCTCTCCCAGGCTTACAGAGCTCTATCGTTCTCGTTTTCTGAGTTTGAGCTCTGCGAATCGTTTTATATTCGCGCTTAACTCACCATTTAAGCGTCTACGTCAGAAACGTCTTATCAAGCGTATTAACGACCTTAATCAACAGCTGATCGCGCAGCTGAGGCATACCCATGGAAGCAATGAGCTGGTAAAAAATGAAATCTATTTGGTGGATCGTTTTGTTAGCTGCAAATTGCACAATTCGCTGTTGGATAACTTATACAATCAGAGCAATCTCAACGAGAAACAGATCTGTGCTGAGCTAAATACCTTTAACTATTTGGGTTACTTGCTAAGCAGTACGGCGCTGTGCTTCGCTCTGGTTATGATAGCGCGTCATCCTAGCGTGCAGGAGAGCTGCTATAAGGAGCTATTAGCTGCACGGAAACACACCGGCTGGAATTTGCAGCGTTTGCCGTATCTTGAAGCTGTGCTCAAGGAGACGCTGCGTTTGTATCCACCGCAAGTGATACTGGGTCGACAGCTAACTTCGCCCTTTGAATACAGTACGTATTATGGATGAATAACAACAAATCTTTAACGATGTTTTCATTGACTCTTAGATCACAGCACAATTGGAACAGGCAGTTTACCTCAAGGTGCTGAGGTCTACATCAATCTGTATGAGCTACAACGCAATAGTTCGCTCTTTAAGGCAGCAAGTCAGTTTCAGCCGGAACGCTATCTGCAGAATTCAAAGGAACAAGTGCTCTCCTATAGCATAGGTCCGCGAAGCTGTCCCGCACAAGACTTTAGTCTAATGCTTTTAAAATCTCTGCTGGCGCCCTTGCTCAACAGCTTTGAGCTGCTGCCCTATGGAGATGCGCTGTGCTTGGACTTGCGCTCGTCGATAGGCTCCAGCAATGGCTTTCAGTTGGCTCTACGGCCAAGACAACTCGACACTTAACTCCATGTTTAACTAAATACTTTTATTACCTTGGCTTACTCAACTATTAAATGCGTTTACGCAATCCTAATTGGAAACCATTGTCTGAACGCAATACAATATTAGCCACTGGTTTGACTGGCTCACCCAGTGGCAGCAGCTCGTAGTCCCGTACAATCTTTGCCAGCATCACTTTCATCTCGAGCTGTGCAAATTTTTGACCAATACAATTACGTGGTCCAGCGCTAAAGGGTATGAAGGCAAAGGGTCCGACTTGATCGCCACTCTCATGTCGTTCGGGTATAAATGACAAAGGATCTTTGAAATGGTTTTTATCACGCATGGTGCCCAATATGCCTATCAAGAACTCTGTGCCTGCTGGTAAAGTGCCCTCTCCAAATTTGGAATGTTCTACAGAGCAAAAAAAAGTTAAACTAAGTTGTAATTTGATCAACTTTTGTGACCTACTATACTTGAAATCCGTTTGCAGTTTGCGTCCAATGAGAGGTACCGGTGGATACATGCGTAACGATTCCTTAATGACGCACTCCGTGTACTTAAGTTGACTTAAGTCCCGCACTGTTATAGGTCTCTCGTGATTAGTGCCGAGTACGCTCATTACCTCACTGCGTAGCTTTACTTGCACCTTCGGATGCCGCGAGAGAAGCGTTAAAGCAAATGATATTGCCGACGTGGTAGTGTCATGACCTTCAAACATAAATGTATCCACCTCTTCACGAATCTCCTCGTTTGTTAGAGGCCTGCCGTCCACTGTGGACTGTAGCAATACATCCAATAGCGCCATGCGTCGTTTGCTGCCTACATCCATCTCATCTGATTGTTGCTCATCCTGCTCCTTCAGTTGCTTAGCCTCCAGAGTTTGCCTGCGCTGCTCTATAACCTTTATGGTAAAATCGTGCATGATGCGTATAAGCTGCATCTGACGCCATTTGAGATGCGGATGCGTAATCATGAAGTAAATCTCGTTTTTCAAAAACAAAGACATAAAACGCCAGGAAAACAAATTAGTAGCTCTACAAAGAATTTGCCATAAGATTAAGGAAGACCGTACACACATAATTAATACACTTACTCATTTACCGCATTGGCATAAGGCGAAGCGGACGATGTCTGAGCATGCACCTTGGTACCCATGGCGGTTTCTGCTATAATGTCCAGCGCAGCGAGACAAACAAAGGGATGTATGTCGAACACGCTTTTCCCGTCGGCTTTTTTCGCTAAGCGTTCCACGCATATGCTGCTCTGCTGATCAAAGACCTCGACAAACTGCTCGAGTATCTTGAAATGAAAGGTGGGCGTTATAATCTTGCGACGCTGATGCCAAGTCTTGCCATCACTTAGAAGCAGTCCATTGCCCAGCCACTGTCCCAAAATCTTATATACTGAATGCTTCACTAAGTGCTCTTGGCTGGAAAGCAACTGTTCATTGATCTCCACATCTCCACTTATCACGATTAGGCGATTTAAGGCCCACACTTTCTGAAATTGGCCAAACTTTTTTATTTGCTCATCTGTTACTTTCATGAAACCTAAAAGGCGTAAAGTGGTTAGACAATTAAGAACTGCTTACGATTCACTGTTTTACTCACTTTTGGGATCTAGCTTATGGAACATATGCACTGCACCCAAACAGGGAAAATTAAAAGGCCCTGGTAAGTTTGCCACAGCTCTGCGTCGGGGCTCCTGAGACCTATGATGCAGCCAGGCAGCCGTCAGCACCAGCAAAAAAATTACCAATAAAAACATTCAGTTTCTTTGGGAAGCTCAATGTACAATGGTCAAGAACCTGCCGTAAACAGCTAATCTAGGCAAACATTAAAAAAAGCTTTTATTGATAAGGTTAACCTTATCATCTTGCGATTATGCTTGTTCGTAAATTTACTTTCTGATCGCCTTGAAAAAAAACACGAATAGTTAAGTGGGGATTAGGTTCATTCATAGCTCGCCAAAGCAAGCTACACATTCTATATTTATATGTGCATATCTATTTTTGAGACACACTAAAAAAATAATCTAGTTTCGACAAGAAATTACGAATAATCGTCCAAATGCTCAATCTTGGACAGACGGTGATTACCTTTTGAAAAATAACTCTGCTCCTATGCTGAATTATTATCTTTCAAAATGTTAAGTGTAACCAAAAAGTACAAGAATTAATAAGACCGTACTAAGACTCCTGAATTGGCTTACTAAAATTTCAGCTACTAAGAATTTTTGACATTACGATACTAAAACGAAAAATTATCTAGGTATATCTTTATTCTGTTTCAAGATGAACTACACGAAAAATCTGATTCCAACTAAGCTGTCACTAAGGGGGTTACTTCAATCACGGTTTTCAGCCCATGCTTGCTGCTATTAATACCTAACTACTATTACTATTATGAATTGGCTTAATCCTTGCGTTTTCGCAATCCCAATTGGAAACCATTATCCGAACGCAATACAATGTTAACCACGGGCTTGACTGGCTCACCCAGTGGCAGCAGCTCGTAGTCCCGTACAATCTTTGCCAGCATCACTTTCATCTCGAGTTGGGCAAACTTCTGACCAATGCAATTTCGAGGTCCTGCGCTAAAGGGTATGAAGGCATAAGGTCCTGCTTGGTCCCCCTGCTCATGACGCTCGGGTATAAAAGACAATGGATCTTTGAAAAGGTTTTCATTACGCATGGTTCCCAATATGTCTATAAAGACCTCTGTGCCTGCTGGTAAAGTGCCATCCCCAAATTTGGAATGTTCTACAAAGCAAACATATAATATGTTAAACCATGTCTCAATTTGAACAACTTTTGTCACCTACTGTATTTAAAGTCCGTTTGCAATTTTCGGCCAACCAGCGGCACCGGTGGGTATATTCGTAAAGACTCCTTAATGACGCTCTCCATGTACTTGAGTTCATTTATATCCCGCAGCGTTATGGGTCGTTCACGATCTGCGCCCATCGCACTCATTACCTCACTTCGTAACTTCTCCTGCACTTCCGGATGCCACGAGAGTAGCGTTAAAGCAAATGATATTGCAGACGTGGTAGTGTCATGACCCTCAAACATAAAAGTATCCACCTCTTCCCGTATCTCCTCATTGGAAAGAGGTCTGCCTTCCACTGTGGACTGCAGCAACACATCCAAAAGGGCCATGCGTCGTTTGCTGCCCACATCGATATCATCTATGTGCTGCACATCCTGCTCCATCTGCTTTTTCGCCTCCAGAGTTTGCCTGCGCTGCTCTATAACCTTTATTGTAAAATCATGCATGATTCGTATAAGCTTCATCTGGCGCCATTTTAGATGAGGATACATCAGAGTAAATATAATCTCGTTGTTTAAAACGACAGACATAAAGCGCCATGAAAGCAAAGCAGTGGCTCTACAAAGAAGTTGCCACCACATTAAGAAATGTATGGACAGGTGACCGGTGCACTTACTCATTTACCGCATTGGCATAAGGCGAAGAGGACGATGTCTGAGCATGCACCTTGGTACCCATGGCGGTCTCTGCTATAATATCCAAAGCAGCCAGACAAACAAAGGGATTTATGTCGAACACGCTTTTCCCATCGGCTTTTTTTGCTAAGCGTTCCACGCATATGTTGGATTGCTGATCAAAGACCTCGACAAACTGCTCGAGTATTTTGAAATGGAAGGTGGGCGTTATAATCTTGCGACGCTGATGCCATGTCTTTCCGTCACTTAGAAGCAAGCCATTGCCCAGCCACTGTCCCAAAATCTTGTACACTGGATGCTTAACCAAGTGCTCTTGGCTGGACAGCAGTTGTTCATTAAACTCCATATCGCTACTTGTCACTATTAGGCGATTGATTGCCCACGCCTTCTGCAGATGACCTAACTTTTGAATTTGCTCAGCGCCCAGTTTGATAAAACCTTAAGAGGATTGTATAAATAGTTTGATGAAGGTATTGTACAAATCTGTTATTTACTCACTTTTGGGATTTACCTTATAAAACATATGCACTGCACCCAAACATGGAAAATTAAAAGGCCCTGGCAAATTTGCCACGGCTCTGCGTCGGGGCTCTTGAGCCCTATGATGCAGCCAGGCAGCCGTCAGCACCAGCAAAAAAATTCCCAAAAAAAACATACAGATTCGTTAGAAGGCCCAATGTGCAATGGTCAACAACCTACCGTAAAAAACTTATCTAGGTAAACATTCAAAAAAGCTTTTAAAGATTAGATTAATCTTATCGTCTTGCGATTATGCTTGTTTATATTTACTTTCTCATCGCTTTGAAAATAAAACGAATAGTTCAATGGGGGTTAAGTTCATTGATAACTCGCCAGTACAAGCTACACATGCTATAGATAACGTACCTTCATATGTGCATTTCTCCTGTTTCGATACACCAAAAAAATACTCTAGTTTCAATAAAAAATTTTAAAAAAACGTCCATTTTTAAAAAATTCCAGTTACCAAAGATTTTTTCGATGACGAGAATGAAACGAAAAATTGTTGAGTTATATCTTTATTCTGTTTCAAGATGAACTATGAGAAAAAAAATTCATTTCTACTTAGCAAAGTTACTTAGGCGGTTATTTCCGTTTTCAGCCCACGCATGCTGCTATCAATAGCTAAATACTTTTACTATCTTGAAATAGCTTAATCCTTGCGTTTTCGCAATCCCAATTGGAAACCATTATCTGAACGTAATACAACATTTACCAGGGGCTTGACAGGTTCACCCAGTGGCAGCAGCTCGTAGTCTCGTACAATCTTTGCCAGCATCACTTTCATCTCGAGCTGTGCAAATTTCTGACCAATGCAATTTCGAGGTCCAGCGCTAAAGGGCAAAAAGGCATAAGGTCCTGCTTGGTCCCCCTGCTCGTGACGCTCGGGTATAAAAAACATTTGATCTTTGAAAAGGTTTTCATTATGCATGGTGCCCACTATGCCTATTATAACCTCTGTGCCTGCTGGTAAGGTGCCATCTCCAAATTTGGAATGCTCTACAAAGCAAACATAAGTTAAACTATGCTATAATTTGACCAACTTTTGTCACCTACTGTACTTAAAATCCGTTTGCAACTTGCGGCCAACCATTGGCACTGGTGGGTACATCCGTAAAGACTCCTTAATTACGCACTCTGTGTACTTGAGTTCATTTAAGTCCCGCAGCGTTATGGGTCGTTCATGGTCTGTGCCGAGCACGCTCATTACCTCACTTCGTAACTTCTCCTGCACTTCCGGATGGCGAGATAGAAGTGTTAAAGCGAAGGATATTCCAGATGTGGTAGTATCATGACCCTCAAACATAAAAGTATCCACCTCTTCCCGTATCTCCTCATTGGAAAGAGGTCTGCCGTCCACTGTGGACTGCAGCAACACATCCAACAGGGCCATGCGTCGTTTGCTGCCCACATCGATATCATCGGTATGCTGCTTATCCTGTTCCTTCTGCTCTTTTGCCTCCAGAGTTTGCCTGCGCTGCTCTATAACCTTTATTGTAAAATCATGCATGATTCGTATAAGCTTCATCTGGCGCCATTTTAGATGAGGATACATCAGAGTAAATATAATCTCGTTGTTTAAAACGACAGACATAAAGCGCCATGAAAGCAAAGCAGTGGTTCTACAAAGAAGTTGCCACGACATTAAGAAATGCATGGACAGGAGACCGGTACACTTACTCATTAACCGCATTGGCATAAGGCGAAGAGGACGATGTCTGAGCATGCACCTTGGTACCCATGGCGGTCTCTGCTATGATATCCAAAGCAGCCAGGCAAACAAATGGATTTATGTCGAACACGGTTTTCCCGTCGGCTTTTTTCGCTAAGCGTTCCACACATATGCTGCTCTGCTGATCAAAGACCTCGACAAACTGCTCGAGTATCTTGAAATGAAAGGCGGGCGTTATAATCTTGCGACGCTGATGCCATGCCTTTCCGTCACTTAGAAGCAAACCATTGCCCAGCCACTGTCCCAAAAGCTTATACACTGGATGCTTGACCAAGTGCTCTTGGCTGGACAGCAGCTGTTCATTAAACTCCATATCGCTACTTGTCACTATTATGCGATTGATTACCCACGCCTTCTGCAGATAACCAAACTGTTGAATTTTCTCAGCGCCCAGTTTGAGAACAGCTTCAGAGCATTGTATAAATGGATTGACGAATGTTTTGTACAAATCAATTATTTACTCACTTTTAGGATTTACGTTATAAAACGTATGCACTGCACCTAGAAAGGGAAAATTAAAAGGTCCTGGTAAATTTGCCACGGCTCTGCGTCGGGGCTCTTGAGCCCTATGATGCAGCCAGGCAGCCGTCAGCACCAGCAAAAAAATTACCAGAAAAAACATTCAGATTCTTTTGGAAGCTCAATGTGCAATGGTCAAGAACCTCACGTAAACAGCAAAACAATGCATACATTCAAGAAAGCTTTTAATGATAAGGTTAACGATTATGGTTTTTGAAAATTTACTTTCTATTCGCTTTTGATAACACGAATAGTTTAAAGGTGCTAGGTCCATTGATAAATTGCCAGTGCAAGGGATACATACTACTATGGGAAATATATGTATGTGCATATCTCTTTTTGGAATACACAACAAAAATAATCCAGTTTCGGTTAGAATCTTGGAATAATGCTCTAAAAGTTCAATCATGTAAAAACTTTGATTATCTTTTAGAAAAACGTTCTGTACCAATACTTGAGGAGTCATGAAAGGTATATCCACACAAATTGTAACCCTTGTGAATTGAAAATTTTTATTTAATTTATTGTATTTACAATGATAATATTATTTAAGAACTAAAACTTAACATAAAATATAATAGCACTGGCAACTAAGGCCTTCGGATATGTCGTGTTTTTTTTGGTGAAATACTCACTAAATGTTAGAGTATAATGAAACATTTTCAAAAATTAATAAGACTCCTGAAATTGCTAATTAAAAACCAAGTTACCAAGAATTTTTACGACTACGATACTGAAACGAAAATAATCTACTTAACAGCTGATTATTTTATTTAATAGATCTACTTTATTTTCTTTTAAGACGAACTACCGGAAAAATTGGAATCCAACTTACTAACCAACTTAATCAATGCGTTTTCGCAAACCCAATTGGAAACCATTATCTGAACGCAATACAATATTAACCACGGGCTTGACTGGCTCACCCAGTGGCAGCAGCTCGTAGTCCCGCACAATCTTTGCCAGCATCACTTTCATCTCGAGCTGTGCAAATTTCTGACCAATGCAATTACGAGGTCCAGCGCTAAAGGGTATGAAGGCATAAGGTCCTGCTTGGTCCCCCTGCTCATGACGCTCGGGTATAAAAGACAGAGGATCTTTGAATATATTTTCATTGCGATGAATACCCAATATACCCAGCAAGACCTCTGTGCCTGCTGGTAAAGTGCCATCACCAAATTTGGAATGTTCTAAAATAAAAATAAATGTTTATCTCAGCTGCAATTAAAAATTACTTTTGTTACCTACTGTACTTAAATTCCGTTTGCAATTTGCGGCCAACCAGTGGCACTGGTGGATACATACGAAGCGACTCCTTTATAACGCTCTCCATGTACTTCAGATCACTCAAATCACGCAGTGTTATAGGTCGCTCACGATCTGCGCCGAGCACGCTCAATACCTCACTTCGTAACTTCTCCTGCACTTCTGGATGGCGAGATAGAAGTGATAAAGCGAAGGATATTCCAGATGTGGTAGTATCATGACCCTCAAACATAAATGTATCTACCTCTTCTCGAATCTCCTCGTTGGAAAGAGGCCTGCCGTCCACTGTTGACTGTAGCAATACATCCAATAGCGCCATGCGTCGTTTGCTGCCTACATCCATCTCATCTGTATGCTGCTTATCCTGCTCCGTCTGTTGCTCCGCCTCCAAAGTGCGCCTGCGTTGCTCTATAACCTTTATAGTGAAATCGTGCATGGTGCGTATAAGCTGCGTCTGACGCCACTTAAGATGAGGACGCGTAAGTGTGAAGATAATCTCGTTGTTTAAAACCACAGACATAAAGCGCCAGGAAAGCAAATCAGTGGCTCTACAAAGAAGTTGCCATCACATTAAGAAAAGTTTGGAAAGGCGACCGGTACACTTACTCATTTACTGCATTTGCATAAGATGAAGCGGACGATGTCTGTGCATGCACCTTGGTACCCATAGCGGTCTCTGCTATGATATCCAGCGCAGCGAGACAAACAAAGGGCTTTATGTCGATTATGGTTTTCCCATCGGCTTTTTTTGACAAGCGTTCCAGGCATATGCTGGTCTGCTGATCAAAGACCTCGACAAACTGCTCGAGTATCTTGAAATGAAAGGTGGGTGTAATGATCTTGCGACGCTGATGCCAGGTCTTGCCATCACTTAGAAGCAACCCATTGCCCAGCCACTGTCCCAAAAGCTTATAAACCGGATGCTTAACCAAGTGCTCTTGGCTGGACAGCAGCTGTTCATTAAACTCCATATCGCTACTGGTCACTATTAGGCGATTGAAAATCCACATCTTTTGTAGACGACCAAATTGTTTCACTTTATCAGCGCTTACTTTGAGGTAACCTTAAGATGATTTTATAGATTGATTCTGAAATGTTTGCTATAAGTCTGTTTTTCACTTACTTTTGGGATTTACCTTATGGAACATATGCACCGCACCCAGACAAGGAAAGTTAAAAGGTCCTGGCAGATTTGCCACGGCCCTGCGTCGGGGCTCTTGAGCCCTGTAGTGCAGCCAGGCTGACGTTAGCACCAGCAAAAAAATTACTAGAAAAAACATTCCGATTCAGTAGGCAGCTCAATGTGCAATAGTCAACAATTGCCAGTGCTCTAGCAGTTGAGTTAATAAATTTGGAAAGCTTTTTATGATTAGGGGAATCTTATCACTTTAGCGACTAATCTTGCTGAACATTTACATACTTATCGCTTTGTAGAACACGCTTGTTTCAGGGGGGGTTAGATGTGTTGATACTTTGCCCATGCTAACTCTATGTTTCATGCGTAATGTCTTAATTTTAAGAATTGCTCCAATTTAGCTGACAAATGTTATGGTATTCTTCAGACTGAGTGTCTGATATGAATAATGGATTCGATGTGTCGATGGTTAACTGAATATGTAAAGCTTGAGCATATTTCTGCAATGACTCTGGTAATGGAATTTTAGTACCTTATTCAGCCTGAGCTCAACATCCCAACTGAGATGATCAGTTGGAGTCTTCTGAACCAGAGACTCTTGATAAGCTCTAACAAAAGCTTTTAGTTGGCTCCGAAGCAACATTGACTCAACGCTTGATTTAATCCTAACCGAATGCTTTTATTTTCTAATATTATAGCATATTAAATTTATTGTTTGCGTTTTCGCAGACCCAGCTGGAACCCATTACCAGAACGCATTACAATGGTAACTACAGGTTTGACTGGCTCACCCAGTGGTAGCAACTCGTATTCCCGTACAATCTTTGCCAGCATCACTTTCATCTCGAGAAGTGCAAACTTTTGACCAATGCAGTTGCGAGGCCCAGCGCTAAAGGGTATGTAGGCGTAGGGTCCTGCTTGGTCGTCTTGCTCATGTCGTTCGGGTATAAAACTCATATGATCTTTAAAAACCTTTGGGTCATGCATGGCGCCCAATATGCCTATCAAAAACTCTGTACCTGCAGGAATAGTGCCCTCTCCAAATTTGGAATGTTCTGCAAATAAAATGAAACTCTTAATTTCTGCTCTACTTTCGTTAACTTTTTGTTACCTACTGTACTTGAAATCGGTTTGCAATTTGCGGCCAATCATCGGCACTGGTGGAGCCATGCGTAAGGACTCCTTAATGACGCTCTCCATGTACTTGAGTTCACTCAAATCCCGAAGAGTTATAAGTCGCTCGCGATCTGTGCCGAGCACGCTCATTACCTCTAATAGCAGCTTTTCCTGCACCTCCGGATGCCGCGAAAGAAGTGCCAGAGCAAAGGATATTCCAGATGTGGTAGTGTCATGACCCTCAAACATAAATGTATCCACCTCTTCTCGAATCTCCTCATTGGAAAGAGGCTTGCCATCCACTGTGGACTGCAGCAATACATCCAATAGCGCCATGCGTCTTTTGCTGCCCACATCGACGTCATCTGTGTGCTGCTCATACTGCTCCACCCGCTGCTTAGCCTCCAGAGTTTGCCTACGCTGCTCTATTACCTTTATGGTAAAATCGTGCATGGTGCGTATAAGCTGCGTCTGACGCCACTTAAGATAAGGATGTGTAAGCGTGAAGATAATCTCGTTGCACAAAACCACAGACATGATGCGCCAGGAAAACAAAGCAGTGGCTCTACAAAGAATTCGCCATAAGGTCAGGAAAGATCGTAGACACATAATAAAGACACTTACTCATTTACCGCATTGGCATACGGCGAAGCGGACGATGTCTGTGCATGTACCTTGGTACCCATGGCGGTCTCTGCTATAATATCCAGAGCAGCCAGACAAATAAAGGGATATATGTCGAACGAGCTTTTGCCATCGGCTTTTTGTGCTAATCGTTCCAGGCATATGCTGCTCTGCTGATCAAAGACCTCGACAAACTGCTCGAGTATCTTAAAATGGAAGGTTGGTGTTATAATCTTGCGACGTTGATGCCAGGTCTTGCCATCACTTAGAAGCAATCCATTGCCCAGCCACTGCCCCAAAACCTTATAAAGTGGATGCTTGACTAAGTTCTCCTGGCTGCTAAGCAGCTTTTCATTGAGCTCCATATCGCCGCTTATGACGAACAAACGATTAAAGACCCAGATTTTCTGCACATTTCCATACTTTTTCACTAGCTTGGTTGCTACTTCTATGAAACCTAAGTATGGGTTACGGAAACAGACATGTAACTGCTGCTTATGATTATGTTTCATACTCACTTTTCGGATTCAATGTGCGAAACAAATGAGCTGCACCCAAACAAGGAAAGTTGAAAGGTCCTGGCAGATTTGCTACGGCTCTGCGACGGGGCTCTTGAGCCCTATGATGCAGCCAGGCAGCCGTTAGGACCAGCAAAAAAATGACAAGAAATAACATTCCGATTCTTAAGGGGGGCTCGATGTGCAATACCAAACAATCGCCAGTGCACTGACCATCTTAGATTAATATAATGGAAAGTTATACAAAACAATGGAAATCTTATCACCTTGCGATTAGTATTGCTAAACATGGGTAGTTAGACTTTTTCCCAAGCAAATATTACTTTTCGATGCAAAAAAAAAATACGAATTAGTTGGAACGTTGCCCGACAGTCAGATACCCTGCAGCCATGCTTGCAAAGGAAATTGTTTATTCCCGCCGAATTCTGGCAAGAGTATGTATTGTAGGTGCATCCAGGTCAACTAGCTTATGTGGGAAAGTAGCATATGGATATATTGGATAAGTTAATATGCGTATATAAATCAAAATTGGTAGAGTGCGATCCGAAAAGGAAATCATCCGATTTTAATAATCGGCATACCAGTGTTAGTTACAAGGTGTGACTCTTCTAATGTAAGGCATGTGAGGCTCACTTTAGCGGAAGGTACCAATATATCGACTACAATCGAAAAACTTACTACATTATCCTTTGTACGCATAATGCGCATCTTTTGGTAAAATTTCGTTTTTCTAGCTCTTATGGTCTCTGAATTCTAAGTGTTCATACAAACTGATATGAAGTTCCGAATATACGAGTTTTTGATAAACATTTTGGTATTTTGGTAAAAATACAAATCGGACTATATTCATATAAGCCACGGTGCAGCGATAACGCAGCAAGGTATACAGTCGGTACCTTTTATAATCTTGGTAATCGCCCATTATTTAATTTGACATATTTAATTTTTTTCGATAAGAAATTGGTAAAAATCGCAGCAAAGGTGACTCGTGGGTCGTGATGAATTATTGACGGATGCATTGATACGCTCTAAAGTTTAGTTGTCAACTTGGCAAGATCGTGAGATTGCACAGAGGTTGAAGACATGGATCAAGTGTTATTAAGTGTAACAAATAATATCTCAAAAAAAGAGAGCAAATTAAGGATAAAGGCCTTAGTAGTAGTCTATAGTCTAGTTTTATCGGATCAAGGTTTGAAGCTTATCTGCAATGAGATATAGATAACTCATTAATTAGCAATTTGTTATATTTTTGAAGTATAGATTAAAACCTTTGAACAACTGTAGAACAAAGTAATGTTGTGGCTTTAGAAGACGGCTTAGAAGAAATGATTTTCGGATATGGATAAGTCGAGAAGCTAAAAATTCTCTACGATCTTAGGTAGGGAGATCCTGCTCTGTTTTCGTAATTTTGTTTCTAACTTGGAGCTGAAAGTTATTATACACTGTACCGTAAGGTATAAAGGGTATATTAAGTTTGTGCAAGCCGAAAATGTATGTAACGTACAGAAGGAGACGTCGGAGACCCGGAGTTTATTTTATTTTTAGCTCCCATAGGGGTGTTTCAGAGGACCTCGAAAAAACCAAAAGTTTTAGATAGATAATTCGTTTGTCTATGAAGATATCATAACCAAATTTGGCACTCGGAAGTCTTTTAGAGTTCCCAAGCACTGTACCAAATTTGATGAAAATCGGTTGACTATATCAAATACCTCCCATAGGACCAATCGGTCAAAAAAACGTTTTTTGTACAAAATCCGTTGTGTTTCGTTTGTTTTTGAAGATATGTAACCAAATTTGGCAGTCGGAAGTTTTGTATAGTTCCCAATCAGTGTACCAAATTTGATCAAAAGCAGTTGACAATATCATATAGTCCCAATAGGACTGATCTCTAAAAAAAAAATTGGTGCAAAATTCGACAGATTTCCGTTTGTTTATAAAAATATCGTAGCCAAATTTTCCGAATAAAATATCTTTTGGAGGTCTTAAGCAATATGTCGGACTTAATTGCAATGTGGCGGTACAGGATATCCCAAAGTCGTCTGCGACCGACTTTAACGTACGCCATCTTTTTATATTTTAAACAGTTAAAAACTTCAAACTGTTTAAAAATGCCAAAAATTTAGAACTTACTTACGAAATTGTTAATATGAAGTTAAGCCATTCATCAATCAAATGAATATATTTCATATATCCTCTACGATTTCGAGTTGTTCCCTGGCTAATTTTCGAAGTCCAAGTTGGAGATATTTGGTATAGTTAAAAAATTCTTTAAATATTAAGCAACTCACAATATTATTTTTTTTTTAGCTTGCATAAAAGCCGAAATTTTTGGAAACTACTTAATTTAAATTTATATTTTAATACAATCGGGCGTGCTCCGGAAAACGAATCCAAACATTTTATACGGATTCGTTTTGAATTCAAATGTTTGGTGCTCCAAATTTCACAAAAACGCATTTTTTATGTGGTTTGAAACCGAATGTTTTGTTGCAAGAGGAATTAAAACGAATTGACAAAATAACTTTAAAAGTGTACGCATTTTAGAATGAAATAATTTTTTAAATATTCTTAGATTATATTTATGCCAAATTCAAGTTAAATAGTTATTGATAAATATTTTTAATTTTTTTTTTCGGAAAAAATAGCGTGCGCAGGTCAAACCGAATTTTTGATATGGTTCATGTCTTGCATAAAAAACTGTTCATGCCTCAATAAAATAGTTAATTACTTGCATAAAGAAATATCCCTTGTATCCTTGTATCGTGGATAATTTCCCTGGGAAGATGTAAGGCAATGAACAAGAGAAATATGAGTTAAAGGCGACAGCAAAAAAACGAATCCGAATAAAATTGTTCGTTTTGTTTTTTTATTTTCCAGAGATCGGCTGAATATTTAGTTAAAAGCCGATACGCAGCATGCAAAAATTCCGCACGAAATGTCAAAACTTCATATTAAAACAAATTCCCTTTTGTGGGATATTTTTTTTTATATAAAATTCCACGCGAAATGTCAAAACTTCATATTAAAAAAAAAATTCCCTTTTTTGGGATATTTTTTTTTATATAAAATGTTGACATTTCGTGCGGAATTTTTGCGTGCTGCGTATGGACCTTAGGGCAAAAATATTATAATTTAATTTTGCTGCTAAGAATTTTCTTTCTAAAATAAACAAATATCTAGATTAACCAAATAAAAAAATACAAAATTTAAAATTTTGATCATATTTTGTAATCAAAAAAAAAAATATTCTTTAAACAAATGCGCTATAAATGCAATTTTCTTCAGACTATAATATATTTTTTATTTTAATTGCTACTTTTATTTTTGAGTGATTGTATTGAATTTTTGGCAACTTATTTTTTTGCAAGTGTACTTATTTATATAAAATATTTGTACAGCATTGTGTTAATTATTTGAAACACTTTTAAAAAAGATAGAGTGCGATGTAAAGTATGATATTTGGAGTAACTTTTTCCAAGTAATTTCCGTCAGAGACATTCGTGCGGAAATTAAAATATTTGCATTCACTTTGCAAGTGTACAAAGCAACAGGGTCATCTGCCAACTGCCCGGGATATGGATGCCTGCCAATGTTCCCTTCAAAAAAACTAATTAACATCTGCTTCCTGTCCCGGTCAGTTGCCACTTTGACTTTGTAATGCCATTTTATTATATTATTTTTAATAGAAGAGCGCGCACACAAGAAGCCAACTGGTATGGAAAAAAAAAAAAGATAGAAACACAAACAGATGCAAACGTATGCACACTTATGTACATTCATTCAGTTACACACCCACTCACTCATTCATTCATTAGTTTACTCACTCACTCACTTACTCAGTCATTCGTTCACTCACTCACTCGCTCCGATAAAAAGTGATTTTAATTGTAGAAGCAATGTGCATTTTCAATTTTCACAATGAATGTTATAAATAAAGCGTCGAAATCTACGAATACACGCATACAAATAATAAATACATACTACATGTGTATGTATGTATGCTGTTATATACTATCTGTCTCTGTAGTCTATATACAATATTTGGCAATACAGTAAATATTATTTTGCAACGAACTTTGCAGCGGCTGCAATTTTATTTTTAAGAATTTAATCTTATCTTATCTTAATCTTGAAAAAAAAACATATAGGAAGCCTATTCCCAGCCATGTTTGCTCAAACATAGCGCGGATTATAATCATAATATAATATATAGATAGTCCTTATCATAATTAAAACAGCATTTTTTACTGTTCTTATCGGTTTATAATTATTGTTTAACAAAAATCAGAAATAAAATCTTAATCAAAAACAGCTGTTAAAAGAAGTAAGAATTTTAATTAATTTAAGACACATTATTGCGATTGAGTTTTCTGCCCTCTGATCCAACGGCAAGGGTTTTTAATAGGCTGGCATATACATATAAGCAATATTCGTATGAAACATTCAGAGGGGAACCTGTATGGAGAAAACAATTTTTTACTATGTCCTCCTTAGAAACCAGTAACTTTGAAAAAATTGTAAAGAAATTACAATTTTCAAAACGATTTTATTCGAATTTTTGAACTTTTAACTTCAAATAAAATTTATAGAATATCAGCAATGGGATTTCTTGAACTTCCTAGCCATCAGCTTATAGTCATGAACAGCTCGAATGCGTTTCAACTCAAACGTTTACACAATGCTCTTTTCAAATTTTTTTTAAATTTCTTTTTAAACATTAAAAACATTGTCATTTTTCCCTTTTAGAAATACCAGAACATTTTTTTCTGAATCCAATTCAATGCATTTCATAGAAAATGCGATGTTGCTAAACACGTAGAGCTCACTTTTGAGCTATTTAAAAATTCATGAAAATACATATATATTTACCTCTGACGAACTAGGTTACCAATTAGAACATATATATCTGCAAAAAAATAAATACCTACATACAGTGGCTCACAGCTTAAATGAACCAAGCCAGAAGTGGTATATATTAAAAAAAAAATTTTAATGCGCAATAATTGATCAATATTTAAACTTTTAAATTATCAACTCGTTACATTTTTCCAAAATTTTTTAACGATGTTAAAAAAAAAAAAAACAAAAAATACTGACTTATTTCATGTCACAGTTTATTTGAACCAAAACCTTAATTAATACAAATTTCATTATTTTTTTTTTATATAATCATCCTTTTTAATATTAAGTATGGCCCGCTTTTGATTTAAGCCGTTTTGGTACGGAATTTACTAATTTAGAGGCGACTTCAGTTGTTATTTTGTCCTATTCTGTACTGATGGCTAATTTAAGGTTGTTTTTGGACGAAATATTGTGATTTCTAATATTCCATTCAAATAACCCCATAAATTTTTAATCACATATAATGTCGATTGGGCGATTGGGAGGGTAGTGCCATAACGTTGGATTTATTCAAGATCAACCAGAACTGCACTATGGCTGATTTGTGCTTGTGATTATTATCATGGTAAAATCTTAAATTGTCCTTTACTCCAAGTTTATCCGCATTTTGGAGCATATTTCCTGCATAAAAACAAGATAACCTACACCTGCTCCAGACATAAGTACAGGCTCAAACCATCACACTGCCATTTCCATGTTTCAAACTTGGCTTTACATTGAATTATTGCAGCTCAGATGTATATGTCATCCCGTCAAAGCCAAATATGTTGAATTTTGACTCGTCTGCAAATATCGATGTATTCCAAAAGGTTGTTTCCTTATTTATGTGGTCCTTAGCACACAAAAGCCGGTTTTGCTGATCACATTTGCTTATGTACGGTTTTTTTATGGCTACTCGCCCATTGCACTCATGCGTTCTAAGGACTCTGGGTACCGACTCTGGGCTGCACTGTACTTCCAAATCTTAAGTCAGCTCAGTAGCAATTTTTGGATTCAAATTTTTTGGTTTTCCTTCATTTTGCGGACAATAATCCTTTCATGCGCTTGAGTAAAAATTTTGTTTGGCGTCTTTCGGCCTTTATTATGCACTCCGTTGACATGAACAAAACGTTTTATAATATGCTGAACGGTGGAGTTGGCAAGATTAACCATGTCCGCCATTTTTCGCCGGGCATGGCCGTTCTTAAAATGCGTAACAACAAGTTCACGCTGCTCTTTGGTAGTACGGCGGCCCATTGCTTAAGTTTTACATTTGACCGGAGAAATCATTTTAAATCGCAAACAAATTTTCGTATAAAAATTCGAGAACATACAAAAGTTGAGAAATCAAGGAGAATATGACAACATAAACGCATGGGAAATGTGAAAGAAAAGCTTGGTTCAAATAAGCTGTGAGCTAATTTCTTATACACAATTCATATTTTCCCCTCTGCTTCTTTCAAGGAAGAAAAATGTGTTGATTTTTTTTACCGATAGTGCAACTGTTATTTAATTTACACATCTGCATTTAAAATTTGGTAGTAAATCTCTAACATTATGTATTACAGTCTCCTAAAGTTTTAAAAATGGTTTGGTTCATTTAAGCTGTGAGCCACTGTATGTACCTAATCGATCTCAACTTTTTTATGACATAGATTACAATATTTGAAAATTTTAAACTTTAAGCTAATACAAAAATATCGCATGTTGCTGAATAACCCTTTTAAGATTTTGTTTTGTTATTTAAAAATCATCAGCTAATCATTTAGCTGAAATTATTAATTTATTATTTTTCCTTAAGGTGTAGAATCTTCAAAAAGTTGATTCTTTTTTTAGCTAAATTGGTAGACAATTTGAGCTATAAAATCAAATAGAAAAAAATACTTGAGTGAAAGTGCAAATTAATTAAATTAAATAAATTGATAATTTATTATCAAAATTTTCAACGCCTTGCGTCATTGTATGTCGCTTTTAGCGAGTACTCACTGTCTTGAAATTCACCAACACCAGCCAAAAAGATTTTCCACATTAATTTTGCATATTAAAAATGCAATTTGTAGCGTTAATTGCAGCATGTGAAATGTATCAGACAATGCAACTGATAGCCTCAGCCAGACGAGTTTCCATCCGGCAAAGAACCATCTAGGGAGGCCTCATCCAAGTCACGTTGATACCCGGTATGCAAAAAAGCGTCGGCCTGTAAATATATAAAAGCTCAAAGTACGCGGCGTATGAGTTATTTTTATGTTAATATGTGTGTGTGCAGCCACGTGAGCGACCAACTGTTGGTTTGTGTGAAAATGGATTTAAAAATATTTATTTTAAGTGAGATACAGATACTATTTAAGAACAAATAAAACGGATCTAGGCTGTTGCGGCATTTAAAGTCAGCTCAGTGTACTTTAATAATAATAATAATTCCAAGACTGACAACTATGCTCAAAGTAAATTTCACTTTGAGATTTGGAGTGGCATCGCGGGCATACTTTAGGAGAAGCTTCCTTCTGAAAGCCCATACGCAGAGTTCGAAAATTTTCGCACAGAATGACAAAACCCACTTGGGCGAAATTTTTTTTGTATTATGCGTATAGGCCTTTAATAAGAAAACCAGCAGATGCTCTCAACTGTAAAAGAAGAAGCTGATGATGCCAACTGAGAGCGAGAATTTTTACTCTCTTTTGCTCTACCAATAAAAAAGATTACGCACGTTAAAGTTTGGCGCGGACGACTTTGTAATACCCTGTACCACCACATTGTTATTAAATTCGATATATTGCTTCAGAACTCCAAAAGATATTTATTTGCCCAATTTGGTGACGATATTTTCATAAATCGAATTTTGCCCCAAAAACGTTTTTTTGACCGATCGGTCTTATGGGGGCTATATGATAAAGTCAAGCGATTTTGATCAAATTCGGTACAGTACTTGGGGATTATAGAAAACTTCCGAATGCCAAATTGGGTGACGATATCTTCATAAACACACGAATTATCCATCTAAAACTTTTGTTTTTATTCGGGGTCGTCTGAAACACCTTTATGGAAGCTATATAATGCAAGACCGATATCAAAAAATAAAACATAATAAGGCATCTTTTCTGAAAGTTTGGTTGCACTAGCTTTTACCATCTCTGAGATCTAGGCTTTACCCTTTGTACCATAAGGTACAGGGTAGTGCTGGAGAAAACATCGATAAACGAAGTTTAAAATCTCTATATATCGATGTCAAATGGGTGTTTAGTAGTGCTGGAGAAACATCTCTGTTGGCCAACATCGATATATAGAGATTTTAAACTTCGTTCATCGATGTTTTCTCCAGCACTAGTACAGGGTATTCAAATTGTCAGATATAGGCACTATACTATAATTGGACATCCGTCATAAAATTCTTTATTTTAGAAAAGGGGAATTTTCGATTGTAGAACATAAATGCTGAAGATTGTCCTAATAAAAACCTTGTCAAAATATAAAAAAAAAATATTTCGAAAAATTACTCATTTTGAAGAAATATCTTTTTTGAGTTCTAGGCAAAAAAAATATCATATTTTAAGTGCATTAAGTTGCTTCCTCGCAGCATTGCCACAAAAAAAATGACTTTATTTAACAGCCTTACTTTAGTTTTGCTTTACTTTGTGGTCTACTTTTATCTCATTTTGCGGCTTTGCCATTTTGCGGTTTAAAAAGCCATTACAAAATGTAATTATGTTGATAAATACGTCTTACCCGCCATTTTGCATTTTTATTTTGCTAACTTCCTCTTGACGCTGACTTTGCCACTCAACTTTGGTTGGCAACACTAATAACAACCACAACAAAAACAACAATAAGAGGAGTATCAGGACCCGTCTTGACCAGGCTTAAAACATTTTACCAACGTGCCTTTTTTTTTTTTTGTTGCAGTCAAGTGGCCTGCAAGTAAAACCCAGTAACCGCTTGGACCGGCCATGTCCAGAGCTTCAAAGTTACTGCCTTTAAGCGCTATTTATGGCTGCATAAAGTTTAGCAAATTGTTGCCTTTATTTTGTTTCGTTTTTTAAACTATTTTCTTCTTTTTTTTGTTTTCCAATTTACTGTCCGCACTTTGATATTAAGACGCAAAAATTGTGCTGACAGCTTGCAAATTATGTCGCTTTTCCAGTGACGTCACAAAAGCGCCAAAAGCCAAGAAGTCCTGCGGCTAGCCGCTAAAACTAGCATAGTTTGTACAAAGAAATGATAAGAAACGGGTAGCACTGCTGTTAGCCATGTTTATACCCGCAAGGTAATCTTAAGGCAGGCCCATATTAAGTTGATGCAAAAGTATGTAGCAAGGTGACGTCGGAGTACTACCAAAGATATCTTGCGTTTTGACAATAGCATTCTTCTTCCGACTCCCTATTTATATAAAAATAAAATTGGATGGCTTTAAACTTCTAAAAAAAATTGCAAATTTTTGTACTTATATTTTCGCTGCGGCATTTAGTGACGTCACTTTGCAGCGCCAATGTGAATGCTGTATGAACCCTAATGTCTAGCGCCATCTATGGTTGCGCATACTTTATGAAGACATTTTCTTGATTGATTTTACTTTCTGGCTCTACTTTTTACTCAATTATTAAAATGATATCATCTTAGTGCATTTATTCAAATTACAACGAACTTGTGATTTTGTGCATTCAATTTCAAACTCTTGAAATGTCCTTTATTTTTTATCTCTTACTAACTATTTTCCGGCTTAATGATGCTGCAAAAATGTGATTTCAATTTATTGATTATGATGCTCATTGAATGAATGAATGAGAATGCCATTTATACTCGCATACTTATCAATATGAATCATTTATGGGGCTTCCAATCTTATTAGCTCACAAAATGCACTATGCCACTATGTTCCCGCTCCATCGCAGTGTGTCCACTTAGGCTCCTCCTTCTGACATTGTCGTCGATTTAGGGTTTGCCATGCCGGTCACGTAGCTCTGATGTCCAATTTTTAAGTTTGCACTGCACAAATCACGTATTCCACCCGTTGTACCCGCCGAGATTTCAACCAAAATGCTCGTCTTGGCCGCAATGGCAGCATCCCATTCCTTCAGTACTCATTCTTATGGTTATTTGTACTGCACTTTGTGTGGATTTTTTACGATTTGTTTACGCAACAAGAGCCAAGACGTGAGTAAAAGTAAAACATGTTGGCCATAAAAAGTGCAAAATGGCAAAAGTAAGTAAAATTATGCAGTGTAAATCATTTATGGAATACTTAAAGTAAGCATAGAGTGTATGATATAAGCCAAGTAATGGTATCTAAAACAATTATGTGCTTGTTATATCTTGGCACCAAATAAGAAAGGGCACTTGGAAGAACTTAGCTGCTTGAAAATAGTAAGAAAAAGTCGATTTGTGGTACAACGTCGGAGTTAACCTATAATCGAAATTGTAGCTCCTTGATTTAGTCGATTTTAAGAAACTCTTTAGCTCCATGACGTCATTCATTTCGCGAAATTATTAAAAATGTTTTTCTTTTAACTTTTATTCTTCCCTATAGTTGAGCTGGAGAGCTCTCAATTTAATTGCTGTACTATGGCTGGAACCTTTGAACCTGCTGCAGAAGAATCCTGAAAGTATATTATATTATTGAAGAACGACTTAGTTATCTTAACAAAGTTAAAATTCTTAAAATTCTGAACAATACTTTCTAGGCAAAGTTTTTGAAGACAGCAAAATCAAGAAGAAATAACCAGACAAAAATTAATTTCCTGGGTCACTCATCCATAAGTCGCAAGCTTTGATAAAAATGTAAATAAACTTTATCTAAAATTTAAATTTAACAATTTCTATCGACAGAGGCTAAACAACAAGCCGTTCTATCAGCCTTACGCATGAGAGAGGCGAAAAAATGGAATGACCACGACTTTGGTCACGCAAAGATTCTCAAGAGAAATCCACTTATTCCCGAGAGCACAGACTACTGCATTCCGCAGGAACACTCCAAAACCAATTGCAAAACCCATATTCCAACCAGAGTGTGTTCCAGGCCCAACTGGCTCAATAAGAATCTTCACGGATGGTTCCAAGCTGGACGACCGTGTAGGTGGAGGCGTCTACGTTGATGAACTCAACGTAAGAACATCTTTCCGAATCCCGGACCACTGCAGTGTTTTCCAGGCAGAGGTTACTGTAATCCAGGAGGCTCTGACAATAATAAGAAACCTACGGGTACGGAATAAGACCATCTGTATCTACTCGGATAGCCAGACGGCTATTAAGTCCCTAGCTTCATTTACATCGAGCATGAAGTCAGTGGATAACTGCCGCTTGTCTCTTGAGGAGATGGCTGAGCAGTTTTCAATCCACCTCATATGGGTCCCAGGACATAGGGATATGGAGGGCAACTGTATTGCTGATGAACTGGCTAGACAAGGAACTACCAGCATCCTCCTTCAGAACAAGGAGGGCCTGGGTATACCCTTGGCAGCTGCAAACTGAGAATACGAAATTACTTCGCTCTCTTTGCAAACCAAGCGTGGAACCGGGCATCGAACACGTGCAGAATCTCAATGCACCCCTGGCCGGTATACAGCAGTAAAAGAACGAAGGAACTTTGCTGTCTGAACAGAGCCCAGTGCTCGACTGTCATTCGTGCTATCACGGGACATTGGCTGGTGGGGATACATGCATCCAGGCTAAATGCTCCCCACCATGATTTCTGTAGAAGTTGTGGTCATGAGGAAGAGCTGCAAACAGTTGAACACCTTTTCTGCCACTGCCCTGGTCTTTTTAGGACAAGTTTCCGTTTTCTAAAGTCATACTTTCTTGATGATTTGTCTCAGCTCTCCGAACAGAGTCCAAAATGCCTATTAAGGTTCATCCAGGCCGCCGGATGGCGGATCCATCTCGCATAGGGGACCTCTTGAGTGGGGAAGAGCGGTGAATGGTCCACCGTAGCGTTATCACAACGGGTCTATTCCGGCCTATGTGAGTTGGAACGTTGGTCCCAACTGCCACCCTAACCTAACCCTAACCTTCGACAGAGGGTCAACAACTTTTTTTTTATCAAGCTCACACGAGTCAACACACCTAATTCTGTTGCTTTTGCTTATATTAGAGCACAGGAGGATTAGTAAAGAACTAAGAGTAAGTTTTCAATTCGTATAACGTTTAGAATACTACACTCCTTTGCTGAATAAGCCGATCTGGTATGCCCCTAGAAGGCTTTTAAAAAAGCAACCGATATGCGCTAAGTCAACCTCAAGAACCTCCGACCATATCTGGCACATTGTAGATTTCTTGACGAAGAGCAGAAGACTTCAAAATTGCTTCTGTATAGATGATTGCCAGTCTACAGACGTTCGAACAATTGCTACAACTCTTATTAATTTTTGAAACAACATAACCTTCAAGGTTCTTAACCACATCATAAGCTTGCTTTGGATTTGTAGGTAAGCCCAAATGTTCAAATACTGGTCTACCTTGAGACAGCTATTATTAAGCAATCCCAATTTATACATCCAACAAAGATAAATTAGTTGACCTCAGCAATTGTCTTAATAATTGGAACTTCGGGCTTAGTTATTATATCGATCTGTCTGGGTACTGTAGTCCATCCGGTTTACCTCAAAGCAGTGTCGGATCTACGGAGGGTTCTCGGGTCCGGACCCCCCAAAGGTCGAAAAATTAGGTTGAGAGTTCTTTGCGAGCTTTGAACTGAGAAGACGAAATCCTGGTTCCGCAGTACTTGGGACTTAAGCCTATTAATGTAGCCTGAAGTGAAGCGGTAGATGTCATGCCAAACTGACCAAATTTTTGGTAAGATCCCTGATTATGCCCTTCCAAAGGTAGTAGAGTGCGGCTACAAATCGCTTCATGCGGCACTTCAAATAGGCGTGTCTATTATCAAGAAAAAATAAAATCCAAAGATGTACAGAATAAAAATTTTTATTGAATACTGATAGTAAAATAGTGCAACAATGATATAACAAAACTTTGGCCTAGTAGCCCCAATGGGTACCGAAACCGTCGAAGCTCATGTGCGATACAGACTCAGCGGGCGAGTAGTGCACAGTGTGCGTCAATGCGGGAGCATGGTGAGCATAATGAGCCACGACCGGCTGTATCTGAGGCTGATGGCTGTAGCTATGGACTGCAGCTGGCTGATGATGCTGGTAAACCGGCGCCGGTTGATGTTGGTAAACTGTCTGCGGCTGATGTTGCGTATAGTAGACCGGGCTGGCTGATGAAGCTACATGTGGAGTATAAGCTGTGGGCACCATATGACTGGACTCATAGGTTACAGTCTTAAGCGGCTGATAGACATTGTTGCTGATGCGTGTATCCTGCTTGTGCACGCTAGAGTACGGCGTAGCCACGGACTTGGCATAATGCGAGACGGTGCCATCAAAGTTGCGCAGCACATTCTGTTGGGTATGAGCCACGGCATGCTCATCGCTCAGATAACGTATGCCCGAGTCGGCAATAAGTCCGGCTTGGGTGTAGCTTAACAAACTGGCCAAAATCAAAGACGTTGTAAAGGTAAACATTTCGCTGGAGTTGGTGTCACTGTTGTGTATTGAATGTGGCAGCAACATGGGCATATATAGGCACTTTGGATGTGGTCACGGTAATTGATTTGATTGGCACTCTGGCCAAAACGAGTTTCGCATAGTCTTTGCGTGACTTTCCGAAATCCATTTCTATTTTTTTTTTTTTTTGCTCTGATCTCTATCTGTAGCTGGCGCATTTATTTCAAATCAATTGCTTACATGGCTTACTTTTGTTTCACGGCCCAGTTTAAACATGACAGCAAGTGGCTTACAATTGAGGGCGTGTCAGACTTATTGCATAATATTGGAGCAGTACTTAGGCGAACGTAATCGCGGACTTACCCTTCCATAAGGTCAACATACTAGTGAAGTAATCTCTTTGAACAAAAGGCTTCATACACTTGCTCCATAAATGACGCTAAAGTGCCATCAAGCGAGAATGTTTCAACCAAAAGCAAACAATTGAGTGTGGTGCAGTCGGTACATCTCGACATTTATATACTCTTTACTTTTTGTACAAGATAAAATTTGAAAACAAAACGGGGTTCATATCCACAAAATGATGTGCCTAGGCTAAGGGGGGCTAATGGTAATATTTGGCAATAACTCCCAAAGTTCCCGAAAAATCGACAATACTAAGCGAAGGAACTACACACACTCACAAATACAATAACTCAGTTTTAGCCTTAGAACAGGGTCCCAAACAATCCTTGAAAGTTTCATTTAGTAAGTATGACGTCGTTTTGTACAAAAACTAAAAGACTGCCTCGGGAAACTGGGGGTTGATATCCGTAAAAACTAGATCGACTTTTTATATTTAAGTCTTTATACCATTTTTGGTATAAATGTGTAGTTTTTTCAAAAACAGTCTTAGCTTGTTTTCGGTAGGGCTTAGAGTCGAGGGTTTCGATTTTAATTATTTTTGTCTATAACTTTTCAGATTCCCAATAGAAAGAAGGTCTCTGTGGAGTTTCAATATTATAATTAAAATTGGAAGTAAAAATAGATGTGAAATAGGGAGAGACCGATTTCAAAAACCGCATAAAAGTGAAGGAATAGAAAATAAGATGCACCTTGTGGAAAAATGTTATACTTCTACTCCTTTTGGTCTTTGAGAAAGAGGACAGGTGTAAGATTTGATTTCTTTTGTCGCTCTGCTCATTTTGCTTGTGGAATCTTCATCCCTTCCTTTTTTGTGCACAAACTTAATATACCCTTAAACTCTTTGATAAAGGGTATGTAAAGCAGAAGCAGAGCAATGGCAGTTACGTTATACGTAACAATTTATAGCTCATTGGAGATGCATTAAAGACGACTTTTCCGAGCATATAATATGGAAAATTGTTAATGCGTTTTCGCCTTTAAACGCATTGAGAGCCAACTTGATGTACTCGATTGTACTATATCAAAATGGCGCCGACATTGACAACAATGAAACATTACAATTTGTATCCCTCTGTATACGTGTATGGTCCTTACCTTGTGCCGTGTCCTGTTACTTGGAACGCCAACACTTGAACCATTCACTAGTTACATTCGTTTGGCTATAAAAATCGCTCAGCTACAATTGAGTTATAATGCAATTCGCAAACGTAAAGCAAATGTTGTTAACTTTCACATCGTTCCCATCGTTCTCATCATCATCGACTTTGTCATTGTTGTTATTATTACACTTTCTAGAGAGTATGTAACCTGCATGCTTGAGTTTGTAACATACAGATGACGTCAGCTGATAATTGTAACATATGAATACGGAGTAGCGAGTTTTATATTTATTTTTCAAAATTCTACGTCCTCTTTATAAGGTCCGAAACGGCAGTTTTGGCACGAAGATTTTTTCCTCAAAAGTAGTTTCGTTATTATTAAACTGTTAGTCGAAAGATCTACCAAAAAAACTTTTTCTACTGAAGGTTGAAAATATCACATTCAGAACTAAGAATGTAATGCCCGCAATACAGGATTTCCCTAAACATATTTTTTATACAATCTTATATATATACTTATATGTATATGTATTTAAAGAAATTTTCCATCATTTATTCGCAAAAAGGCTCCTTAAAAAAGAAAAATTTTATTTTTATCAGGGATGAGAACTCTTATCATTTTTTTTATAAAAATCATAAAATAATTATTATTTTTGAAATAATGAATTTTTTTTTCAAAATAATTATTATTTTTTTTTATGTTTTTCATCAAAATTGCATAATAACTCTTATTTTTTGACTTTAAAAATAAAAATTATGAAATAATATTTTTATTTAAAAATTGAAAAATAAATTTGTATTAGTTTTTGACTAAAAATAAAAATTATGAAATAATACACTTAAAAATTAAAAAATAAAAATTAAAAAAAAATTAAATTTTTTAATTTTTAAATATAAAAATTGGCATTTAAATATAATTTCATAATTTTTATTTTTAAAGTCAAAAATAAGAGATGCGCTTAACTTTTTTTGATAAAAATTAGAAGTTTATTCTTAATACGGATAGTCCTTTTCAAAATACTTTCATCTTAGGGTATTTAATTTTTACCATATCCTTATTTGTTTTTCTCTCTGGTTTTTGTTATTTTTGTTATTATTGCTGTAGTTCTCGAGCATTGCCCATGTGGCTCATGTTGAACAGCCGACATTGTTGCTGCTGTAAGGACAAGGATCTGGAAAGTTGGAGGAGATGGAGCTGCCTTCTTTTGTATGGCAAAAGTTTTGCTCAATGAGAGGAATGACATATAAATAGCATCAATGTGATTACGTCGTTGTCCGAGTCACCTTTGTTGTTTGTTTGTTGACGGAGTTTCTTGATTTGTTCATTGCATGTGTAAGTGTGAGTATCTGTGTGTGTGTGTGTGTGTGTGTATGTCCTTTATAGTTTTTATGAAATTTGGCACATAAATTGTATTATTGCATTTATGCTTGATTTTATTTCCGTTTGCCATCAGCCATTGAAGCATATACAATTGCTGTGCATGTGTATTAATGTATGAGTGTGTGTGTCTTGGGTGTATGTATGTGCGCGCGTGTGTGTGTGTTAGCTGACAGTTAAATTGGCTTTCTGTGCTTTTACGTCTCGGTTAAGTGAATTTACCGTCTAGGGCTTTTAAATCGCCTTTTGTTTTTCGTATTGCATTTTATGTGCTTTTATTTGGCAACACTTTAACGTTTATTGAACTGGCCAGACTAATACATACACCTACACAATCTTACACACTCACACAAGCGCAGACTCTTACACCGAGAGAAAAATGTCAGCTAAACGTTTTTCGCTAAATACTCAAAACAAAAAAAAAACCTAATTATATTACATTTTTGTTAATTATATATAGATTACCCATAAATAGTCATTTTTAAAAAAATTATGAAAATAAAAATTTAAAAAAAAAAAAAAAAATGTACTCATAAAAAACACCAAGAAAATGAAAAAAATACTAAAAGAAATTTTCAATAAATTTCAAAACCGTAAAAAAACAGAATTGGCTCTAATTTAAAATGTAAAAATAAAAAACAAAATTTCCAATTTTTTTAAATTTCAATGATTGTTTATTTTATGGGAAATGGACGTAACGCCAATTGGAATACTTTTCCGAACATGTGCCAGCTTCGTTCTTGTCTTTTTGGTTTTAAGGCTGTCAATATTCGAACAACCAAAATATACTTAATATAAAATATTTAAAAGAACAAATATTTTTGAATTCGCTAACTTAAATTAAATTCAAAAATGAGCCTGGCTTTAAGTTTCTATAATAATTAATTAGAGTTACCCATCATTTTGGTACGCAAACGACCCAATCTAAAATACTGATCTGAAAATATTGATGACGCGTAAGCCACCAATGGACTAAGACACTCGAGAGCTGGTAGGATATGTTTCGAACACAATTTTTTTATGTTTATTAAAATTAAGAAAAATACCCTTTACACATAAATAAACAATGTACCAAAAAATATAATTTTTCTATTGTAAGAAGATTTGAAAAAAGGTATTTTGCACTGATTTTAAATTTATAATCTCTCAGAACGAATAAATCACATAAAAAGATTTCGCCTAGTTCCTGAAGCACTAACAAGTACACATTTCGATAAAACTTCATTTTAATTTTTGTAAGCTCAGAATTTTTTATTTAAAATTTAACTCATATTCAAAGTTTTAAGCTCTGTAGATTGTAATTGAATAATTTTCTCAAATTTTTCGCTCTGTGTTCTAACTTACACACATATGTCTATGCATGGGTGTATGTATGTGTCTGTGTGTACTCCTAAGTGGTTACATTTGAACGGTTTCCTTTTCGCTAAGATGCTTAAACTTAACACCCGCCATTTGAACTTCAATTAGCTCCTTTCCATTCATCTCTTTCCAGTTCTTTGCCAAACTCATAAACGGCCTGTGACTTGGACTTGACCATTTTCACTCTCCGCCCGCCCTGTTGCTGTATCCAATTACAAAAGTCAATTACATTTTGCAGCTAGACGCTGGCATAAAAGTGCAGCGGATACTAATTGGAATTGAAACATAAATTAAAAGTCGCACGTAGCTCTAATACTCAATTTGCACTGCCAAATGCACAACAAGCTTTGCCTGCCAGGACTAAATTCGTTGCAGGAACAGCTGCAATCCACGCAAGAAAGTGTCAGCTGAGTTTGAGTTATGCTGCGTTTACACTGCGCTTGCCGCAGCTCTTAGTGACAGCTTGGGGGGGTGAAAATAAATATTGGCTACATGAATCGTTTTGTTTTTGGTTAAGGAGGCTTAAAAAATGTTAAAACCAGTTATGCTTGATTGTGGGCGCTATGGCATTCCCGATATCTTGAAAATCAACATTAAACCATTTTTGTGCTGCGCTCATATGTCAAGTTAATCTTAAAAAAAAAATTTTGCTTTTTAAAGTAATTTTTGTTTTTGTTTACTTAAACTTTTAAGATTTTTGTAAATTTTAATCCAAGTATTCAATCAAGATGCAAGATGGCGGATTTCTTTTCAATTTCATCTAGAAAATATTAGAGATAGAACACGTTTTTCGTAATTCAATCTAGACTACCAGATATTAATAATACGTTAAAAACAAGTTTCCAAAATTTCATGCTTTTTTAATTTACTGTCATTTACAAAACAGATTAAGCGAATTTCACAATAATAATGCATTTTTTTTAAAATAATGAAGGAACAGCGGATTATTACTAATGCCTTTTGCTGAACTCCATGGAATGGCAGTATTATTTTTAACTAAAAAGGGCATGTAGTGTATATACATATGAATATGTACCAGCATTAGGGTGGGTCAAATTTTTTCGGTACAAACCGATTTTTTATCTTAAATTAAATATTGGGTCGTTCACTAAGTAATTTCGTTTTTTTTAGTGCAATGTAAACACGATTTTTTTTATTGTGTAAAACATTTTATGAAATTATATATTGTTGCCATCTTTCGGGCAAGAGATTGATTCCACGCTCATAAAATTTTTGATCCTTGCAGGCAAAAACCTGGTCCAAGTGGTTTTTGACGTCCCGTTTTGAGGTGAAGGTTCTCCCATCCAAAAAATTTTGCAGAGACCGGAACAAGAAATAGTCCGAAGGTGCCAAATCTGAAGAATATGGTGGGTGTGGTAGCACATCCCATTCAAGCTGCAAAAGCTTTTGGCGAGTCATCAAACTTGTATGAGGTCTCGCATTATCCTGGTGGAACACTACACCTTTTCTATTGATCAATTCTGGCCTCTTCTGTTTGAGTGCATCACTCAATCACTGGACAGCCAGCTGATCACAATACATTTCAGAATTAATCGTGGTATTGTCGGGCAAAAGCTTAAAATAAACCATCCCTTTGAAATCCCACCAAACAGACAACATAACCTTTTTTTGGTGACTATCGGCCTTCGAAGTGGTTTGAGGTGGTTCATCCTTTTTAGACCATGATCTCTTGCGCTTTACATTCTTGTATACAACCCACTTTTCGTCGCCAGTAACAATGCGCTTCAAAAATGGATCACTTCTTTGACGTTTGATAAGCAAATCACAGTCGTTAATGCGACGAAGCAAATTTCGTTCTGTAAGAACATGAGGAACCCATATGTCAAGCTTAGAGATTAATCCTACAAGTTTCATGTGCTTGCGAACGGTTGCGTTAGACCAACTTAATCTTTCAGCAATCTCTTGAGTTGTTATTCGACGATTTGCATCGACCAACGACTTTATTTTATCCACATCGGCTTCAAGAGGCCTTCCAGTACGTGGTGCATCCTCAAGATCGAAATCGCCGGAACGAAATTTTGCAAACCAATTTTGGCATTGGCGTTCGGTCAACACATCTTCTCCGTACACATCACATAATTTTCGCATTGCATGAACTGCATTTTTACATTTTGATAGTAAAATATGCCGAAAATGCTGTTTTCGATCTTCCATCTTCGATAGGGTACCAAACAAAAACTATTGCAAAAAATGTAACAAAATTTTTTACAAAAAAGCCTTACTATATCAGCTATTCAAATATATAAAGGTAAAGCGGTTAAGCGTGAAGTTGACTGCGAAAAAAATCAATAAGATCAGCTTTTTTCATCAAACGAAATTACTTAGTGAACGACCCAATATAATTTATGTAAGTCGTCAATGAGTACGCCCCAAACACCCACCCCTCCCATTTTTCAACGCTGGGATTGCACCAATTTTCGCACAAAAATCCAAAAATCCAAAAAATACAGAAAATATATGCCAAAAATGGAATCCTCGACCCCAAATACAAATTGAAAAAATAAAGTTTTTTTGTTTTAGACCTATAAATACCTTAAATACATCATGCTCTTATTTAGCCAACACTTTATCGTCATCTATTTGAGCCTCTAGTTTGATTTAGTAAAACTAAAACTTTTAAGAGCTTAAAGTATTGATATTTTTTTTGAGGTAAGTCTGCTATATTTTATTTTCGAGCCAACCTAAGGTCTTGTTAGTTGTTGCCCTATCATTTCATTAGTTATAATATTATATTATAACAAATATTTTGAAACGAACGTTTGTTTTGCTTTAAACTGCAAAAAGATTAGAAAGCTCAATACAAAAAAAAAACGGAAAAAAATAAAGTTGGAAAATGGCTTTTCGCTGTGCTCTTTGAAAAAATTAAAAAAAAGTCGATTAGGGTATTCCTCAACTTAACAACAAGCGGGAAAAACCAATTCATAATCCTACTATTGCCAAAATTATCACTACAATTTTCAACTAAGCTCGGTTTTTTTTGTTTTTCGTATTGAAACAAGTATCAAAAGTTTGAATATCGAAAAAGTGCTTGCTGAAATCGTTTACCCAATTTTACAGTTTGGTTGTTTATGGAAAAATTAAAAGATTTTGATTTTTCGTATAAACATACAAAATTGTATGCGATGATCCTTACCGCACACTATACAATTGTTGGTACAACCTGCTCGATAAACATCCATATTTTACAAGCAGCTACCTTAGGTAATAAAAAAATAAACTCTGCCGGCTTCTCTAGTTTGTATATTTATAAATAGTTTATACATAATTATTTGTATTAAATATTTGATTCAGTTGTCCCACAGTACCATTAGCAATGCAATTGGCAGTGTGAACTCTATATAAAAGAAGAAGACGCTTACGTGACGCTACATTTACGTAACGTAATGTACAGTAATTACTTGTGCAACGGTAATTGTTGTAGTTCTTACCGTTCTAACTGTTGTTCTTGTTGTTGTTGTTGGTGCTGCGGCATCTCATTGACAGCTCTGATTAAGTGTGGACTATAAATTTGTTATTTAGTTTTATTTCACATACTTCAAGGCGCGCCGTGGAAAGTTGTTTTTTTGTTTTATTTTTATTTGGAAATTGCATTGGCAATTGGCAAGTGGAAATTATTTACTGGCAATTACAAGTGGCCTGGAATAATATTTCTCTCATGGAGAGTAGGAGCCCGACATCCCCTAATAACCAGACATAGAATCGCACACACACACACGCACTCGCATACTTATATACAGAGGTGGGCACGAAAAATAACGGAAAGAGCACTTTTTGCTTGTGCGCCTATCTTTCGCCACAGAAAAGACATAACGGAAAGAGCACTCAGTACAAAAAACGCCTTGGACATTTTTGCACCGAGTGCTCTTTCCGTTAGGTCTTGTAAGTGGCGCCTGCCAGACGCACACGCAAAAATCCGAGAATGTTACAAAAACAAAATACACACAGTGTGCGCTTTTATGGCCCTACTCGAGCATCCTTTTTTCGACCTTTTTAGACCGTAACGGTAGTTTTTATTGGTGCTCGCGACGAAAAATTCGCACAAGTACACTGAGCACAGAAATATAGTTAATTTGGCAACTGTAAGACCCAGTAATTTTTTTGGTAAATTAAAATTGTCATATAAACTCATATGACTTTTCTGTTTCTTTGAATGTGTTGCAAAATTTCGTTCAGTGTTTCACGCACAAGCAGATCGTCGGCGACGCGCCGAGTTTACAAAAACAAAATACACACAATGTGTGCCTTCGCTCGACTCGAGCAACTTACAAAAACAAAATACACACAATGTGTGCCTTCGCTCGACTCGCAGAATATTACAAAAACAAAATACACACAGTGTGCGAGTTTTATGGCCCTACTCGAGCATCCCTTTTTAGACCGTAACGGTAGTTTTTATTGGTGCTCGCGGACGAAAAATTCGCACAAGTACACTGAGCACAGAAATATAGTTAATTTGGCAACTGTAAGACCCAGTAATTTTTTTGGTAAATTAAAATTGTCATATAAACTCATATGACTTTTCTGTTTCTTTGAATGCGCTGCAAAATTTCGTTCAGTGTACACGCACAAGCAGATCGCCGGCGACGCGCCGATTTTACAAAAACAAAATACACACAATGTGTGCCTTCGCTCGACTCGCAGAATATTACAAAAACAAAATACACACAATGTGTGCCTTCGCTCGACTCGCAGAATATTACAAAAACAAAATACACACAGTGTGCGATTTTTATGGCCCTACTCGAGCATCCTTTTTTCGACCTTTTTTCTTGATGTTGTTGTAGTGCTCTTTCCGTTATTTTTCGTGCCCACCTCTGCTTATATACATGCCTTTGGAGTGTTAGATTGCCAATCATTTGCCCTTATGGCCATGGTCTTATGTACTCTCTACGTTTTCTTTATGGCACAAAAGGGAGTTGGCTTCAATTTTCTTTATATTACAACTTGATTTAATTTGACAAGAGACTTGGTCAGTGAAATAAGAAGAAGTTAAGAGCAGTCAGGATTTGTAAGGAAATTATATAAAGTTGTACTCAATGTAGAGTGAAATGTGTTTGAACAATTTAAGAGCTGAGAAAAAGTTGACGAAAAAGTTTTTTTTGATGACAACATTTCTGAAGCGCCAAATTTGTGTATTGTTTGCATAAGAGGCAACAAAGAAAATTAGCAGGTTATTTTTGGGAAAGTGATGAGCAAAACTTGAGGGTCATATTTTTTTTGGTTAGTACGTTATGTTTAACTGCTGAAATGTATTCAAAAAATAAAAATAGTGCTCAGCGCAAATACTGAAGTGATTTTTGGGGTAGGAAGCCCACACTGCATCGTACCCCAAATCTTTCAATACGCAATTTCTACTTTTTTTTCTGTTTTAACTCGGGGGATTCTAGAAATCCCTTGCCTCTGCGCTCTGGCAAGTTGTTTTCGATTAACTTGTCTTCTTTGGTTTTTTTTTTTCAGCATAAACTAAACAGCAAGGATATAAATTCCCCAAACTGAATCACTCACATTAGGTTCGTTTTTGCACAGCGCACTACTCGACGCTTCTGCAGACTTTCTTTATTTAGATTCGATCAAGTCGATCTTACGATGTATTACAGAATATGATTGCTAAGCGGGACACTTCACAGCGCATCCCAGGTTGGAAAACGTAGAACTATAAAGGCGTTCTAGTGGTTACATTACTAGTCTTCTGCTTCTCTATAAAAAATAATAAATTGCGTACATCAGTCCCATAAAGAGGTTAACAAGAATGTACCGCAGAGCTGCTTTTTCCTTCCAATAGCGAACAATGTGACTTTACTTGAAGTCAAAATCTTCAGTTAGAAAGCTCCCGTTTGAAGCTTATTTTTATGTTCATCTGTTCCCTCGTAACTTCTAAGCCGTTTATTATAATTTGACAAATGAGGTATCGTTGGAAGCGCCCTGCTTAGCAGCTGGTTATAGATAATGTGACGTCACCACAAATGGTATATAGAGTCAGGAAGTAACAAAAAAAAAAGGTTTTCAATGATGCTGTATTCTATATTAAATAAATGAGCTTAATTATTTAATTTAATATGGCCATGGCTGTTTTCTGAACATACATATTTATAA
This sequence comes from Chymomyza costata, assembly GCA_018150985.1. Taxonomy (NCBI): domain Eukaryota; kingdom Metazoa; phylum Arthropoda; class Insecta; order Diptera; family Drosophilidae; genus Chymomyza; species Chymomyza costata. The sequence continues at coordinate 20,974,721 of JAECWU010000001.1, forward strand.
ATTAGTATTAGATAGATAAAAATATATCTGTAATAAACGATGAATATTTAAGGTATTCACGCTTTGTGTTGAGTTGAGCAGTTGAGGAATTGAGCAAAAAGTCCGCAGGCTAAAGCGTGAATCCCTCCTGTTGAGTTTTTTTGTTGAGTTGAGCACTTTTCCTCTTCTTTCCAGAGTTTGTTTACATTTGTTAATTGGTACAAATTACATTAAAATAAAAAAATTTTAATTAAAAATGCCGAGTCAAAGCATAAAATCTATTTTAACTAAACCTGTTGTTTTTAACTTTTCAGATTTTAATTTTTGAAAGCTAGAATCCTTAAAAACTAGCTGCTCTTTTCTCAATAACCATTCAGCAATAAAATTCGGAGACACACAATTATTCATGGCTCTGTTTCTTTGGTTCACCTTCCTTAACATTTTGTTACACTGTGCAAAACGACGACAAAAATGAAATCACCTTTTTTTGTATTATAGTTAATGAAAATATTAACATTCAAAAGTAAAAGTCATTTGCCAGCTGCCAAGCGCATTTCTAATACAACAACAACAATAATAATCAGAGGTGGGCACGAAAAATAACGGAAAGAGCACTTTTTGCTTGTGCGCCTATCTTTCGCCACAGAAAAGACATAACGGAAAGAGCACTCAGTACAAAAAACGCCTTGGACATTTTTGCACCGAGTGCTCTTTCCGTTAGGTCTTGTAAGTGGCGCCTGCCAGACGCACACGCAAAAAACCGAGAATGTTACAAAAACAAAATACACACAGTGTGCGCTTTTATGGCCCTACTCGAGCATCCTTTTTTCGACCTTTTTAGACCGTAACGGTAGTTTTTATTGGTGCTCGCGACGAAAAATTCGCACAAGTACACTGAGCACAGAAATATAGTTAATTTGGCAACTGTAAGACCCAGTAATTTTTTTGGTAAATTAAAATTGTCATATAAACTCATATGACTTTTCTGTTTCTTTGAATGTGTTGCAAAATTTTGTCAGTGTACACGCACAAGCAGATCGTCGGCGACGCGCCGAGTTTACAAAAACAAAATACACACAATGTGTGCCTTCGCTCGACTCGCAGCAACTTACAAAAACAAAATACACACAATGTGTGCCTTCGCTCGACTCGCAGAATATTACAAAAACAAAATACACACAGTGTGCGAGTTTTATGGCCCTACTCGAGCATCCCTTTTTAGACCGTAACGGTAGTTTTTATTGGTGCTCGCGGACGAAAAATTCGCACAAGTACACTGAGCACAGAAATATAGTTAATTTGGCAACTGTAAGACCCAGTAATTTTTTTGGTAAATTAAAATTGTCATATAAACTCATATGACTTTTCTGTTTCTTTGAATGTGTTGCAAAATTTTGTCAGTGTACACGCACAAGCAGATTGCCGGCGACGCGCCGAGTTTACAAAAACAAAATACACACAATGTGTGCCTTCGCTCGACTCGCAGCAACTTACAAAAACAAAATACACACAATGTGTGCCTTCGCTCGACTCGCAGAATATTACAAAAACAAAATACACACAGTGTGCGATTTTTATGGCCCTACTCGAGCATCCTTTTTTCGACCTTTTTTCTTGATGTTGTTGTAGTGCTCTTTCCGTTATTTTTCGTGCCCACCTCTGATAATAATAATACAATAAAAAAACAACAACAAATATAGCCTAGTTTTTAAGGGTGGCTGTAACTTCCGATTGATATAATTTCATTAAGAGTTGCCACGAACCAAAGAAAAAAAAATGAAAAAGGAAAACCTCCCCTTCCACGCTGGGTCCAGCAATTATTGTTGTTTTTTTTCCTACTCAATGAATGTTGAACGCTTCACGCCCCAAAAACTCTCGGCCACTTGTGACATTGTCCAGGATAAAGTTTGTGGGTGGTAAACAAGAAATTACGAAAAATAATAACAAATAGCAAAGCGAGAAAAATGATAATGAAAATGAAAATACAAAAGAGTCAGTAGGCGGGGGCAGGCCGGCAGTTTAGTATTCGCGCAAAACTCAGTTCGGGGTGCGTGGAAAACTCATTAAAACTTTTTTACAGCCCATTTGAAAGCAATTTGTAAATTGTGAAACTTGCACTTGCCACAGCAGCAGGTCCAAGCCAAAAACGTAATAATTATTATTTGTTGCTGAGCTGCAACTGGAAGATGCCCCTAACCCATATTTACAAGACGTGCAATAAACATTCGAAACGATTTAGCATAGATTAAGTCAGTTGAAGCCCCTTTTTCTGTTTTTTAAACGTAACTCAAACAATCGCAAACATTAAATCAAATTTCCGCACATTTCTTCTCTCTCTTTGCGGCGTTTGCCCTTGCCTACTTTTTTTTGGAAGGGTGCAAGAAAAATTGTGTTAGCTGCGGTTTCATGCTCTGCCACTGCCACATGCCACTTAAATATTCAAAGCGAAAAGTTTTTCTGCACCTTTGCGTCTTTCTTTTGCCTTTTTCCCTGCGTCTTGTACGTCTGCTTCTCTTATTATTCATACGCTGCTTTTCGTGTGCAGCTCGAAATTCCCACAGGATGCAAGTCAAAGCCGTTTCAGGGTTAGGGTTAGGCTTAGGGAGGTAATCACATACGATGGTTCATACAGGCAGCGCCCAGCTACTGTATGGGAATTTATGCATTGTAGTGCTTCAAGTGATTTTATAGACTTGTGTTGGCTGCAGACATAACAAGCGGTTTTTATTTGTACCACGCTGTGAGCCCAGCAAGCTCTGGGGACATGCATGTACTTAATAATATTAGGCTAACGTCGTCGTCCTATGCTTAGCTGAAACAAGCTACTCTAGTTCTTGGCTCTCATTTTCAAACTGGCGACATTTTAGCGCCTATTGAAACTATTGAAACATGTGGCAGCCTTGTGTATTAAAATTTAGTATTTAAATACTGCCTACAAAACTTCGATAACAAAAGTGCTGCCATTGCTGTTACCCAAGGCATACACTTAGGGTATTCACGCTTTGTGTTGACTTGTTGACTTGCTGACTTGCTGACTTTTACAAAAACAAAATGTATGGCAAAATGCAACCCTGTGTTTCAACTCTCAACTCAACTTTTCAACAACCCAGACCCTAGTCTACTTTTTGCTGTTGACTTGTTGAGAAAGTGTTGCACAATTTGTTAATTCGCTGCCTTTGCAGCACTAACGCATTTGCCATTTTTTAGCCATTTCGTGGTATGAAAAGCAACGAGTTACTGTAAACTCGCTAAAAAAAGAAAAGCGCCAAATTTAAAATAATCAAATTGTATTAACGCAAGTAAAAAAAGAATGTGCCTTTCCTGTGGGAAATTAAGTACATTAGGCATTATTACTTGTTGTTTGAGTTTGCGCAAATAAAAGAGTAAAAATAGATGCGAATTGGAAAATGCAGGGGCTGTACTAGGCTAAATATTTGCTGGAACTATTGTGGAGTTACCCTCAGTATTTGAATAAATCGGGTTTCGTCGAAGGAAGTGAGCACGTTCTGGCACCAGTCAATTGATTTCGGGATGTGGAAGTGTACACCGCAATGCGAGAGTATAATTGCTTTCATGTCCTCATGATAATTATCTAGAACTTCGTCAATTTGCACGTCGCCACGGAACCCTATTGTCTCTGTATTAAACAAAATTTAGTTTTTCGGCAATGAATTTGTTTTAGCAGACTTGCCTGCAATAAAATTTATTTCATCCAAAGCCATTTCAGCTACAGCTTCAATTAATATATATTTTACGCTCTATCTCGTCATTTTTTATTCAAGATTTTAAATTTTGATGATAATTTGCAGCAATGTATAAAAGTAAACAAACACAGGGAAGAAGCAGCACAAACTCAAATACAGTTTTTTTACAATTGTTTCGCTTTTGCAGCAATAAAATAATAAAAATCTGTGTAATCCATAGCTACTTTAGCTACAGGTTTAGTTAAAATAGATTTTATGCTTTGATTTGGCATTTTTAATTCAATACTTTTAATTTTAATAATTATTTGCAGCATTTTGCAAATGTAAATAAACACAAGAAGAGGAAGCACAAAATCAAATACGGGTTTTCTGCAATTATATCGTTTTTGCAGCAATAAAATAATACAACTCTATGTAATCCATAGCTACTTCTGCTACAGATTCTGTTAGTATAGATTTTACTCTTTTACTTGGCATTTTTAATTGAACCTTTTGAATTTTAATGCAATTTGTACCAATTTACAAATGTAAACAAAAACAGGAAAGAAGAAGAAAAGTCAACAAGTCAACTGAAAAAGTCAACAGGAGGGATTCACGCTTTGGCCTGTTGACTTTTTCAACAAGTCAGCAAGTCAACAAGTCAACACAAAGCGTGAATACCCTAACTATACAACGTGTCGTACGATAGGTCTGTTTATCGAGCTGTATGTGGTGCATACAAACGATACAGCAGACAGTACAACCACATTTTAAAATTTCACTTGTAAACAAAACATTGTGAGCTGAGACGGAGGCAAAATTAATTGCATGTGCCATAATTGGCAAGGAGTTTGACCAATATGATGAAGAGGAGGAGCAAAACCGGAGTAAAAATGAAGAAATTCGTCTAACGAAGCCAAAGAAATACGGAACAAATTTTGTGAAACAATAAAAAAATTCAAAGAAATTTGAGTGCAATAAATTCTTCATGAAAATTAAATATATTTTGTTTTATTTTTTTTTTATAATTGATTTAGGCTTAAAACTATTTAATATTAGCAAATTGTTTTCATTATTTATAGGAACTTCAAATAGGTAATTTTTCATAATTGAACTAGGCTTACAATTAGTTAATTATTACAAAATGGCATACGAATTATTTAAAAAGAGACTATGAAATTTTGTATTTTGTGAAACAAATGGTATCAGATGTAGTGAGCTCAAAATTTCAATAGTACTCATTGATACTCCGTATCCGCATCAGCAACACCTGCTTTTCTTATCTGCCGTTTGGATCACTAAATGTAGAAAAAGAACATTCATTTATTATGGGCTATGAGCATTGTGTTTTCAATACATACCTCATTTAGAGAAACAGCATCTTCATCTGGGCTAAAACTAGATCGACCAGGCAGCGGAAAATCTAAATGGCGCAAAAATTCAAATTCGTCAAAATACCACAAATTTGATACAAATATATCTTCGGCTGCGGCTCCTGACTTTTCAATTTGAATTAATTTTTTGAGGTAGCATCTATATGACGTACGCATATTTGCTATTTTTTGGGCATATCTTCCAATGAGGCATCACTTTTAATTTTTTTATTAGTTTCTACCAACTTTAAGTAGCACTTGTTGCGCACGTGCTTGTTTTTGTAATTGCGCTTTTTACATTTCAAAGTTCCTTCATACTCTTGTGCACATCAACAAAAACGCGCATTTCTTGGCTGTCCTCCATGTTTTTGCTTTTTATTAAATTCATTTATTGCACAAAAATGCCGGCAGCAGGTGCCCATTTATTCCGATATGCATAAACAATAATTCGATCATATAAAATAGGCCAATACACGATACGACCGTCTGCACGATTGGCCAAAAAAATCAAAACTTTTTGATTTTTCGTACGACCGTCGTACGACTACATACAGCAGCACCACACACAATGCAATGGAAATACGACGCGCTCGATAAACAGCCGCGCTGGACGACACGTTGTATAGTGTATGCCTTGCTTTATAGCGTTTACTCCGATAATTTTTAGTATTTTTTTAATTTGAATAATTTTTCAATTTGATTCTTAAGCTTAGCTTAGGTAATTGAAATAATCCACAGTAACTTATAGCCTTTAAAACCGCACGACTTTTTGAAAACCTATGCTCTCAGAAAGACTATTTTTTCTAGAGACCTAATGAAAAAAGCTTATTTTAGTTAGGCAAGACCCAATGCAGAAACAGATCATATAAAAATCATTTGGAAATTGATTGAAACGGTTAAAAAAAGAGAAAAGGGCTTACTTAGTTTATGAACCAAAATCTGTGACCCAAAGCTACTATCAAAGCATAATTGACGAGACAAGAGCTAACTTTTTGAGCAATGTTTAAACAAATTGAAAAAAGTATGCCAGTACAACAATTTATTGTAGCTACTTTCCAAATAAAGTTTTGTGATAAAAGAGATTGCGCTTTTCTTATTTTACGATTATTGTGCTATATTTCCTTCATATTACATTAAAGCTTAAAGCTAGCTTGATTTTATATATACAGAGTTTATAAATTAAGCTATGCAACTGAACTATTCAACATTTAGTTATAAATAAAATTATAATATCAGTTCAAAATATTCAAGTGTATAAGGAAAACAAAATTGTGTTGAATAAATGGATGTAGTATACAAACAGTTTTATTAATTTTATCTAATGTGTTGCTGATGTGGCCACTAAATAGAGCTTATTTGAATTAGGCAAGTGAACAGCTAGATATTTTACAGAATCCTCCCATGGAATTTTAGAGCTGTGAAGCTTGAGTTTATAGTCAGTAAGAAAACATGACCTACGCTTTTAGCTGAAGAAATTCGCTTTAGTTTTATTGGCATTTAGCTTCATTTTCCATTTAAAGAAATACGCAGATATATAGTTTAGCTAGAGTTGTAGACCATATTGAATATTAGAATAAGTTATGGCCGAATCTAGGATTTTCATACGTATAAATGTTATAGAGAATCAAACCGAGGACTGAGCCTTGTGGGACCAGCGCAAAAAACTTTTGGCTAGATATTATAAGTGCACTTTGGTTCATACAATTGAGCCAAGTGTAAAATGTAATCGTATTTATGAATACACTTGGCACAAGTAGTATATGCGGAGCGTGCTTTGAAAACATTTTCAAGTGTTTTATTTGATTTCAACAGTGATAAAACTAATTTGTGTTGCGCAAGCAAAAAGAAAAGTATATAATTTTCAAAAAGAAAATACCACAAAAACCGATTCGTAGCATTTAACGATTTTTGCAATACCAACTTCTTGCACTCGCGCTTATCGATAAGAGTCTTTTCGCTTTGATGAGAAACGGTCATACTGGCCGGCGCGTGGCGTAAAACAAATTGATATTAATTGCAATATTTAATGTGCAAGCTTTAGTAAAAAATACAAATATTATCGACTAGAGCGCAACAAAATTACCGCGCTACAATAAAATCCAAGTGTGCAGCTAATATAAACAACATTATCTGTGCAATATAAATAAGCTAAGCAGTTGCCAATTTGCGTCACTCGCACATATTGGTGTTCATTTTTTTTTATGTAGAAATTCCAGTGAGATATCTCTGCTTCAGCGCATAAGTGAAAAATCAAAAACTAATTATATATAAAGCAGCTACATTTTGATGAGCCCTTATTCTAAATTATGCATGCAAATACTGCAATAAAAGCTTAAATTATTGTGCATTTCGCAGTAGTAACAACGTTGAAAAACCTACAAAAAAAAAAAAAAAAACGTAAGAGCGCGTGTGTGTATGTGTGCAATCGCAACTACATACATATATAGCACATATATATACTAAACGTCTGCTTAGTTTTCCAGCTGACAAAATTTTAATTTTACGCCGCCACTGAGAAATCCAGACGCCGCCAAAATGTTAATACAACTGAAGGTAAAAACTTTGGATGCACGCACACATGAGTTTAGCATAGACAATGAGGTGGGTAACATTTGATTATGGCCGCCATTTGTGAGTTTGTCTAAAATATTCCTCCTTGACAGATAACTATACGTCAGTTTAAGGACCAAATTGCCGAGAAGACCAACATCTTGGCTGAAAATCAGCGCATTATCTATCTGGGTCGTGTGCTGGCCGATGAGAAGCAAGTAAAGGAATATGGTGAGTCAGTAATTGCATTGTAGCATGCATATATGGTACACGTACATACATAACCTTATGTTTACAAAATCCGGTTTCAGATGTTGCTGGCAAGGTCTTGCATGTCGCCGAACGTCCGCCATTCTCGCAGCGCGGCGCCAATTCGCGTAATAATGATGAGCCGCGTCCCATGCGCAATATGACACGTCCGCCGACAGCCAATATGCGTAATTCACCCTTTTTCCGAGCAATTGATGGTATGCTAGTAGGCACTATGGCAATACCAGTAAACAATGGCTCTGTGGCTTCTGTAAGCATTTAACTGAAATATCAAACGGTTTGACTAAAAAAATTGACTTTTACAGCCACGCATACCGCCTAGTCGTTTACCCAACTCTTCGTCCTTCTGCATTAATCGTATTACCGTGGCTCTGCACATGATTGAATGTGCCAATAACATAGCTGCCTACTTGGAGAATCCCGAAATTGGCCTAAACAATCAGTCGCTTGACATTTTACAACGCGGTCGCTGGACCATGGAATCAACTGTAGTCGAGGTGGGTGTTTCATCGACGGAACCGCGTAATAACAACATTATCGACATGGTGCAGGATGCAGTGACTGCAGCTCTATCACGCGATACGGCCGGCCATAACTACACTGTTGTGCAGCTGCCCTCTGTGTATACCAATAATGACGAAGCTCAACGCGCAGCCGCCAATGAGGGCAGCAATGATGGTGCTGCTGCTGGTGGTAATAGTGACAGCAGCGAAGAGACAACAGCTGCTGCTGTTATTATTGAGGATGTGATTGAAACCGATGATGAGGCGGGCGATGCAGATGTCAGCTCTGAGCGCTCCGCTTCGCCGGTTTTGCCTGGCAGTGCTCAAGAAATGGCTGCAACTGGCGGTACTAATACAACTGGCTCCAGCGGAGCAGGCAGCGATAATGCCACAGATGGCGAAGCCGCCGCTGACAATGCCTCTAATGTGGCATTCACGGGCATTGGACCACGTCGTCGCACGCGTCCTCAGGTATTGGCCAATGTAATTGAAAGCTTCCGCAATGTACACACTCGCCTGTCGCCGTTTATTGAGAACTATCACCAGATTTTGCGAGATGATCCCGTCTTTGAAGAGAATGTAAGTAAGGAAATACGAAAACAAGGCAAACCCTTCTCATGTATTTGTTTCTCAAAATAGGACACCGAAGGCCGCGAAAACGCTCAGCGCATCTTTGATCGTGTTTCGGAGGCTTTTCATTACTTATCCCATGCCCAGCATGCTATTTCAGATTTAATGCTAGATCTTTCGCAGCAAGGTCCACGCGTTTTAACCTGCCGTCCCATTTTGGTTGAACAAAGCGGCTACATACGCTCCAACAACATTTTTTCGCCCGGCATTGTTGCAGCCTCGCCGTCAGCGGAGCTCATAGCACCTCACCAACACCCGCCGTCAACTTGGATGCAAAGACCTACAACTACAACCCAAACAACAACCACGCAGCGGAATGCAACAGCACAAGCAGCCGCAAGTGACATCTCCCAAAACGGCACTGATGCTGTACAAGTACTTCCGGAAGCTCATGGTGCCACCACAGAGACTGCTGCAGTTGCAGCTACTCAAGCCGATGATAGAGTCGAGGATCCTGTGGACGAACCAATGGTGGCACCAAATCCCATTGGTACGCCGAGCAATGCGTCTGCACGTGCTCAAACACCACAGCGTCCAGATATGGGTGAGTGTTTTGGCGTATTGTATATTACAAATCCCACATGTCTAAACCGTGTTTATGCGCAAGTGATAAATTAAGATCTCACGAAGTGAATTCTAATTTTATTTCTTTCGCATAAACATTTTTATAGTTTACAAGAAAAGCAATTAAGCATTTTTCGTTGTTAAAATCTGTTTTTTTTTACGTTTAAAATTGATCTTCTAGATGACCAAGAGCATCGTGATGATGCACCGCCCAGGCTGCGTCTATATATGCCTATACCCCTGCCACCACCCAGTAGGTTTATTTTTTCGCGCAGGTTTACTTTGTTTTCGTGCCTAACTGCCCTTTGAATTGCATATAAAAGCCACTCAATATAGACAGGGAATCAAACTGAACCATTTTCAGATTGCGACAATAGTAATAGATAGACTTCCTTACAGATTATGGTTACTATCTTGCTTTTACTTGTAAGATGAAGGCTTTATGACAGTTTTATGAGTAATAGCGATAAATAAAATTTCGCTTCCAGTTTGATTCCCTGACGGTATAACGCATTTTATCGCCTGCACAGTTACTCCTTGTTCTTGCTTTTGTTACAATAACCGCATTAGACGAATTGCACATTATGCTACCCAATGCTTGGCTTACTAATGCTTATCTTCTTGATTCACAGATCCGCGGGCCCAAATGGCTCGCCTGATTCAGGCTGTAGTCAATAGCGCCACCACCGATACCGATGTGCATGTCGAATTCAATGCACCCAACATAATGTCCATTAATTTGCCCGTGCATGTCATGACTGCTGCTGTGCATCCTCCAGCACGTGCCCCAGCTGCAGCTCCAGTTTCAACGCCAGCTTCGAATACGTCAGCGGCTACTGGCAATGGCACATCCGACACTGGCAGTGCCAGCGAAACCAATTCAAATGCGGCTGCCTCGACTAGCACCGGTACACGCAGCGGCGAACAGCGTGCCAATACCTTGCCGACTACGGCAACGCAGACGCGCTCAACTGCACGTCCTCAGATACAAATTGGCGGCAACAACAATTGGACTGGTCGCATTGCTCCAACGCATACCGCTTTTGATCGTTTCCTGCCCTGCAACAGTCATCATATACGCGAACCGGAAACCGCGGCTATGCCACTAAACAATAACAACAATAATAATCGTAGCACTAATGCCGTGCCCAATGGAGCCACTGCAGGAACTTCGACTGCTGCTAGTGCAGCAACAAATTCATTTGGTAAGTTTACAAAACATACAACTAGCATAGTTTTCTTTCATAGAACCCTACAACCACATGACCCAAACCCTGCCCAACTATCGGCCATTGACGGCGAGCCCGCACGCTTCCATCATCCTATCACATTTAACATGCATTCTATCCGTTGTCACCATAGTCATAAATGATCGCTATCTACGCGGCCGGGGCGGCACGCGCGTCTCTTGGCCCTCGCGTCGACGACCGCAGACGTCACGTTGGACGTCAGGCTCCAACCGTGACTCAAGTTTGGCAGCCCAGGCGGCGCGCATTGCCTTTGTTGGTGGTGGCAGCAGCACCAACCCTGGCTTTTCACGTGTACGTCGCCAAAGCGCACCGAACCTGCAACAGAGCACTGTCCGCCTGACCAGTTTAATACCCACTATGTTAGCTAATTCTATTAGAGATTTGAGAAGTAATGCGCTAATAGCTTCGGCAGGCCGCACCACAGATGGAGCCCCAGCAGCACCAGAAGCCACACCAAACAACTCAGGTTTGGCATCCGCAGTGGCCACAGCAACGACTACACCACACAGCACTCCAGTGCTGCAGTCACCAGTAAGCGAGGCCAATCTGCGTGGCCAATTACGCAGTTTTCTACATCAGACCGTCTTCGAGGGTGCTCCCGTCAACGATGATACCATACCCAACGCTATTGGCCGTGCCTTGGCCTGGTTTAACGACAGCCTGCTCTATTTGCCGCAGTACGAGCTGCCGGAGTACAATTCTCGTGACTCCGTCTCCAACATATTGCGCCTCACCTTACGTCTCATAATAGAGCTGTGCAATGCACCCGGTTTGGAGAGTGGCCCGCAGTTTGAGCAGCGTCTAAAGCAAATCTGTGAGCAGTTCCGCACGCGTCTTTACAGCGTGCTCTGTGTCTGCGTGGGACGCCCTAACGCAGAGCTCTTCTGGCGTCAATTGATGCGTCTATTATGTGGACCGCTACGCTCCAGTAAGTACTAACTCGGCTTTGTCATGTGCTTGCACTTAACTTTTTACAATACTTGTAGATTTTCGCAATGAGGCACTGCAATTTCTATGCATCTTCATAGATCCCAAAATTCCAGCTAATGCAGATACAGCCGATGCACAACAGTTCCTGGTACTACGCAGCAGCGATATAGACAGCGCTGCCACAACTGTCAATGCTGCAGATGTAAGTGTTTTGACTTGAGACTTTTTTTCTAATATCAAAGCTAACATTAACCGTATCTAATAGCAACCTTTTGTTTCGCCCCCGCCGCTTGCCTTTAATCTGCAGCAGCAGCCGGTACAACAAACTCAGACACTGGACAATGACGTAGAAATGGCTGATGTAGCCAGCAGCTCAGAGCTACGCAGCAATACAAACAGCTCAGATATTGAGCTTAATGCTGTTGCTGCTGGCAGTGTTGAAGCGGCAGCGGATCAGCCAGCGTTACCGCAAGTTACTGTTGGCTCAGAGCCCTGGCATATTAGCTTTCCCGATGAATGGCTGCCTGTGATAACGCGAGACTTGCAGACTCAGACTGAGGTGTGTAGTATTTTTTGTTATGAATGTGTTCAGTACGTTTAACTAAAATTTAACGTTTTACGAAACAGGCCCGTCAACAGCCACCCTACTCCGACGCCTACATATCCGGCATGTCCGCCAAGCGCCGCAAGATCATACAGACCGAAAAACCCACACCTAGTGTGGAGTGTCTCATTGCGGGCAGCGTGCAGCGTGCCATACACAACACTGGCGTTGGCGCACCTAGTGGCAATAGTGCTGCGCCTACTGTGGATGCTGTGATTAGCGCCATAGCGCATGATGCTACCGTACAGACTTCTTATACCGAGGCAGTGCGCAGCAATGCACGCGAACGTCTCAAAAAGGATGCCGACTACAAGCCCAATAAATATCCGCAGATAACTAAATTTGCCGAACAAAAGTAGGCCAATTGAATTGAATTAATGGCGAACATTGACGAGCAGTAATCATTGATACAGTGACTGCTTAGACATCATCAACATCATTACTGCTCAAGAATCTGCCATTAAGTCCATGTTGTAAATTTTACGTTCTAAAACAAAAATATTGTATTTAGTTTAAAATAAGAATTGTTTTCCCCACAATAATGGGACAGCTGTAATAACAAAAGCAACAACAATAATACATAAACATTAACACATACAAAGAAATGAATATAATTGTCAATAAGGAGTTGAAATTGATAAACACAAAACAAAAAGAAAGGAATTTAAAAAATTGTCACAAGAGAATAAGGTACGTTACAATACAATCCAAGGTATAACTTATGATTCAATTTGCACCCACACACACACATACACACTCACACACAATCACACATACAACGTTTAAATATATGAGATATGTAGATGAATATCTTATATATATGAGATATGTAGTTGAATATCTCATAAACGAAATTAAAAGTTAATATATAGTTAAAAAAGAGATGCGAAAACCCGATATATTAATTATACAAATATTGCAAATAAATGATGCATAATCACACGACTAATACATATAAAACTTATTTATGTAATATAAATAAAAGGTGTATGTTTGATTTTCTTTTAAGAACAAAAGGGCTTTTCTAAATTTGTTTTTTATTTAGTGTTTTACAATAAACAAGAATTTCTGCGTGTTTATTTTAAATAATCCCTATTTATTTGCAAAAATTTGTTTATTTTAATTTTATTAACTATCTAATTTGTTTAATGACAATTGCAGGAGCAGCTCTCGCTAGCGATTTCATTGGCCCGAAACATATGCCCAACAAGTCGTTAAGGTGGTTTGTGGAGCAGAAGCTAGTGCTAGAAACAAATCAAGACCTCAGAATGTTCTTATTGGCATCTGGGTAGAGTAGTGAATGGATATAAAAGCCATACAGTTGCAAGGATAAAACGCATCCTAACCATACTTTAGTATACTAGTCTACTGACAGCCAAAAACTATTGTTGTTGGTCTTAGTTTAAAAGACATAAACCCAATTCAAATAATGCTACGCATATTTGTGCTCCCCCGAAAAGAACAAAAGAAAAGCACTACAATCTTAATGTACTACTTTCAATAGGCGCCACCCACAATGTGGAATGTGGCGTCCCCAGGTCGCATGACGCAGTTGCAGTGACGATAGCAAATTCCAGCCAAATATTTGTCCATAATTGATCATTGACGTGTGAGCAATCAGTCTATGGAATTTGAAGCAGTTCGAGAGTCTTGGCTAGCTACTATCTGATTGAGGTATTCAATGTACTCGCGCATTTATTGCGTATGCCAGCCGGCCGGCCGGCACCAAAAGCCCATCACTAAAAAAACAAAAATTTGGAATTTTGTTAACTAGTTGTTATTGCAGAACGAATCTGAATATCCATTCATTCATTCACATGACAAGAAATGCGTCAAGAAACGTCAACAAGCGTTTTTTTTTGCATAGATCACATTTATTGTACGAATACCAATGGCAAATGGCCAGCGTGAAACGCGTTTTCAAAATGATTAAGGAGTTCATGTGTTGTTTTTGTTGTTTTTCTGCAATCAAATCCGAAAATATGTCACATAAAAATGTTGTTGAAAATATTAATGTGCAAAAAATAGCAAGAAAACCTACATACATACAGACAAACCACATATTAATAAATTATTATGTATTATTAATATTTTTTGCTGCGCCGTGTTTATAGGCGACCGACCCACCGACCGACTGTTAATATAATTCGGATGATTGGACTTTATAAATAGGTTGCTACGCAATCGTTGTATATTTTTATAACCAAACTTAAAAATCGATTAAATCTAGATAGTGGTGCCAACAAGTAAATAGTTTAAATGGCATGGGGGAATTGGCCAAAAATAGACGACGCACATCAACAACAGCAGGAGACTACACTGTACAAAATGATTCAGTATAATGCGACACAGAACCTAAAGTGAACCCACAAATGAAAAGAGTTAAGTGCTGTGTTTATGCGAAAAATAAAACCATTACGTGCCCATGTTTAGTAGAGTTCTTTGGAACGAACTGCATATCTCTCCAATCCAAACAGTGGCTCATGAGTCATTTAAGTGAGCGGAAAATCAAAAAATAAGACTACTGTAAGGGATCCACTCCACTTAAAATGTTCGCCATTTCGTCTGTTTTTTAAAGAGGATTTTTGATATTTAAAAATGGCGAAGTTACAATGGCCGCCAAAGCAAAGTTACTCAATAATTTTATCAATATTTTTAACCCTATTCTCAGAAAAACATAGCAGTTCCTTTTATATACTATTCAGATACTTTTAAGGTAGCTGATTATGAGTACCTTTTTGGTTTTTGAAATTTTAGAATTGTGAATCCAAGATGGGCTCCGAAAACAGAAAAATCATTTTTGTGATTATAACACAAGTTGGGTATACAAATATGGGTGTTCGAGGTCGCTGATCACGATCTCGGGCTTGAATTTCAAAATGGCGGCCGGAGAGTAAAATCATGTTAATTAGAAAGATAAATTGGATGTAACCACCTTGAAAATCCATATTTTCATGCCCAACTTGTGTTCTAATCACAAAAATAGTTTTTTTTTTAAGTTTTCGGCGGCCATCTTGGATTCACCATTTTGAAATATTGAGAAACTTATTAGATACTCATTATCAGCTACCTCAAGTTTAAGACTTTAGAGAGAATGACCTATATATAAAGAACTCGAAATGTTTTTTGAATGAAAACAGCTTTTGAGATTGATCAAAACTGCTTCGTATAAGGCGACACATAGAAAGAGACTACTGCTTTATGGCTGACTTGCACTTTTGGGAAACACTTCACACAATAACGTTGAAAAATCACAAACAACAAGACCAAAAGGCGAACGTATTTTTTTTCCAGTGTAGGCTTGTCTAATTTTGGTGCATGATATTGGCGCCAATGGTTATACATAGATGGCGCTGGCGCCTTCAATGTGGGCGTATGTCATCATCAAACCGGGCCACAACTGCTCTGCTGATTACAAGAAAATTGCCACTTGCCAGGCCATGATTAATTGCAAGGCAGCAGCCAACCCAAGACTTGCCACGAGCTGTTGCAGCTACTCAGCAGTCAGTCAACATCAACAACTGCCCCTGCTACCCAGCCGCCAAGACCACTCTTCATCTTTGGCACGCGCATTGCCTTGATACTGATGGGAATGCTTGGAATGCTTTGCTCTGCTGTCCAAGCGGCAGCATTTTAAGGGGCTTTTGTTAATTATGTGCAGCCAGAACTTTAAAATAAATTAAAAATGCGGAATTTGTTGCATTTTGCTGTATGCCAAGTGAGTGGCGCCTTCGTCTACGTAAGAATTTGTCCCCTTAAATTGTTGCTCCACGCATTATTCATTATATGCCCAAACAAAAATGTCATCCCAAATGCACTCTTTGGGTGCGTAATAAGAAAAGGATAAGGATTGTGCTTCGGAAACATACTCTAGCGCTTTTAACGCTATTAAACTAGTTGATAACAGCCTGATAATAAGCCTGATAACCAGTCAGTCAGTGTTTAGCAAAAGATAGCATTCCACAAGCTTTTGAAACGATTTAAATATAAGAATGCCTCAAATCCGACTGTAAGATGCTCTGTTAAATAATTATAATAGTTTTAAATTTTCCAATAGATTGATGCTGTGTGAATGTGAATTTCCAAAAAAAAACGTTTTTCAATTTAAAAATAGTCCTAAAGAGTTTGTTTGTCTTAAAAAATAAAAATTTTTTATATTAAAATGTACTTATACGAATTTTTAAGCTATACTTCATAAGCGCTTGTTATAATATAATAATTTTTTTTTAGTTTTAAAACTTAAAATATTAACTTTAATATTTTGAGCACAAATATTTAACAACTTGCTGGCGCCATCTGGCGACCAACAGCGCCCAGCGCAGCTTGCGCATTTTGCCAGTTGATAAGATGCTCCACCTAGCGGCACAGACTTTTTTTTTAGTAAACGGCCACACTATAAATAAAAATATGCAATGGCGATGAGGACAACAACTTTTTTATGTTAAAAAAGAAAAATATTCAAAAAGTCAAACATTTTTCGATATGCTTCTTTATCTGAAGCCCAAGGAACCCATTGCAGACCTAGATAGTCGGTTGACACATGCGGTTATCACTTTCACCAAGATTTAGAGACTATACATTTATTACTCAGCTGTTTTGACAGTTACATTCGCCAACATGTAGTGAATTGAAATGATGCATTGGAATGATATTGATCTGTACCAAGACTTCAGGCGACTTGCGAACTCCACACTTTGTGTTAAATAACCAAATCAAAGTTGAAACGCAATCTCTTTGGCATTCCCAGCGTTACCTAGCTTATGATTTAGCCAACGTACTCGCCTTCAACCATATGCTGGCTACAGAGTATAACAAAAACAAGCAGTTATCATAACAAGCTGCCTCATTCAATTTATGCCACCAAGCATTTCGAGATCATTTTGTCAGTGGAACGTCATAATTAAAAAAAATTATACGTATACAGATGCATGTATGGGTAAAGGATAATTTATCAAGTGTGCGTAAAGACACATGATGATGATCATGATCGGAGATGTTGGCGATGATGATGCCCCCATACATAGATAAAGCAATGAGACATGAAACCAATGCATTGGCAGATGGACAGACGGACGGATGGACGGACAGTCGGTCGGTCTATCTCTCTCTCTCTAGGTTCTTAAGAAACCGAGTTGCATGCACCATGTGTTGCAGCCATTACTACTGATGTGATTGTTGTTGTTGCTATAAGTCTCGCATAGCTCAAAGGGGGCAACAAAGGCACACACAGATATGTAGCTTGTATGCACTGCAAAAAAAAAGTAGCAGCTGGTTCTTGGAGACAAAATAATCAATAATAGTAAAAACAAATTGTTTCTGTCTTAACTTAAAGCCAAATCAATGCTGATAGGCGACACTACCGGACTTTGTCATAAACTTATTTCAAGGCATAAGATATTTTAGAACAAAGTTTAGAGTAATATGATAGAAAAATCGTCACGTAACGAAATAAGTTGTGTTGAGAGAATCGAGTAGGCTACAAACAATTGTGGTAAAAGCATGCATGGTAAATATTGCCCTCAAAATCAAGACACCGCCGTGAGATAAACTGTAGGTCCCTCTTCTCTTCGAACAGTTATTAATCGTGATATTCACGCTCCACCTATGGGCGACTGACAAAAACGGTCAAGTCCGGGAAAATTATTATGAATATTTTTTACGCAATACGTGTTCTATATAAAAATTCGTCTTGAGTTGTGCATCCTATTTTTTGGGTTGATTAAAAAAAAAAAATTATGAAAAAAATATTTATCAATAAATATTTATCAAGTTAAAATTTGAAATTGGCATAAAGCATATCAAAAACTATTAAAAAAATTATTTCAATTTCATTCGGTTTCAAACTAGATAAAAAATACGTTTTGCTGATATTGGGTGCACAAAACATTCGGTTTCAAAACGCATCCGAATAAAATGTTTGGATTTGATTTCCGAACGACGGCCAATTACTGCACTTTCAATTCGAGGATAGCATTTTTTTGCTCAGTGTTGAACAGCTTCTATTGACTCGGTTTTAATATTGACTGCAGCTGCAGCCAATTGACGCCTGGCGCCGCCGCTTCCAACTGCCAGCTACAGCTTTCAAGTTTAGCCTGAAAGCAATGGAGTGTATGTGCTGGAGCAATTATAAGGTAAGGAAATTGGTCTGGCAGCATTGGCAGCTGGAAAACCCGGCAACTTGTCTACGCACAACGATTGGCAGGGGAAGCTCAACACCCCAGTTGCTGGTTAAACAAAAATCGTGCGCAAAACGCGCTCAAAAATTAAAACCGCGCCAAGCCGCTGCTGCGACAGTGGCAGCGCGCCAGCGGCAGAGCAGCATATGACGAAGACAGCGCAAAAGCAGCGACGTCAGCGTCATGTCGCAGCAGAGCACCCAACACAGCAGCAACAACAACAATAACAACAACAAAAACAGATGGCGCCGTCGCTGCGCAGCATACGGATCCGATCCTCAGACAGCGCGCAACGTTTTCGTTTTTCCCAGTCGCAAACGGACCGTGTTGGAATAAAGACGTGAACAACGGCTAGAAAAACTTTACCAAGTGTAGTAGTAGTTGGAAGTTGGAAGCTACTTACTATAGATTATCATAAAAATCTTAACGCGCTTTTTTTTTCAAAAAATAATAAAAGTAAAACCGATTTAAAAAAAAAAAATACATATATATATAAAACAAAACAATAATAAAATAAAAAAAATATTTAAATAAAATGAATTTTTTTTTTAAAGAATTTCTAATAGATTAATACAAGTGATATATGCGTGTCAAAGGTTAACTGGCGTGAGTGAGTGTGAGTGAGCGGGCGTCGAGTGCAATACGTGATATATATACATACATATATATATATATATAGTATATATGTACTAAAGAGGAGCTACACACACACACACGGGGGAATACATAGCCCCACAGCAATCTCAAGTAATGCGTGCGCGTGTATAGCCAAGTTTTTGAGTTCAAAAAATAAAAAATCGAGCAAAAAAAGTATTGAAATTTGAGCGCGGTCTTTACGCTGTACAAAAAAAAAAAAAAACAAAACAACAACAAAAACAGTGAGTGAGCAAAATAAAAGTAGGAAAAACTAAACAGGCATGTTAAGGGTTCGGGAAACTCCCGCACATATGTTCGAATAGCCCAGCCGTAGCCAGTTTCTCGTTAAAATCTCAAGTGTTTTTTCCCAAAAGCAAAACAAAACAAAACAAAAACAAAAAAAGAGCACCGGAAAAGTACTGGACATTTAAGGACTAACAGCTCTCTCTGCTCTCTTGTTAGTTTTGCACAAAAAACCTTGGACTACTTGAAAGTGTGTGTTTAGTTCGTAGCATTCCTTTTGCGGCTCGTGAGTGCGGTCCAAGATGACTTCACTTATGTACGCCGTATTCAGCATTGCCTCGGTGCAATGCTCGGTGCGGCCCGAAATTTCACCATGTACATGCGAACCGGTTAAGCCGGCGCACTATGTGGAACTCTCCTGTGAGAAACTGGAGTCCTTTCACACCATTGTCACCAAGCTGAGCAATAAATTCGACAACTACAACATTGATTTGAAGATAACGCATTCGCAATTGGAGGACCTGGAAATGAGATCGTTTACGGATATGAATTTGACTTTGGTAAAGCTACGCATGCAATGGAATGGACTAAGGTGGGTAACAAAACACATAGCTTTTGGGGGTGGTGGTCATAAAAAAAATTTCCGCTGATAGGCGTACAACAATTTAGGTTCCTTAAACTCAATCAAAAAACGAAAAACAAACATATACAAGTAGGTACATATATAATATTTATGTAAATGCCAAGAAATGTGCAACGTGTTTACAACCAAGCAGCAGCAAGTCAAGATAGAGATTCAAAGTACAAGATACTAAAACAATGCACGGCCCCCCTGCCCACCCAGATACACACACACACACACGCATATGCCGCTGTATGCATCCATCCATCCATCCATCCATCCAAGCATCAGCTCATTATCTTTGGCAGCCAAATCAATTGAGCAAATTTACAGCCAGTTGCAGTCTTTGGGTTAGGAGCAGCAACTCAAAGCCAAGCCGGCAACAATTTACACAAATGTAAATGATTTAATTATTTAATTAGGAAACTGTACAGATACATAGATGTTTAGATACATATGTATATACGTAGCTAGTAGCTGATGCATACATCTGTCAAGTGGCTGTCAAAACGCATTCAATTTCAAATTCATTTTTCAATTGAAACAAATTAGTTTGGTAAATTTGGCCCCTAAGTACATGTGTACAGGAATTTAGTGCAAAAATTTTTGGTACAGCACCTTTTCAAGGCCCAAAGTGAATAAACATGATGGAAAACATTTCAATCAAGCTATCAAAATAAAAACGATTCGAAGCTATAAAAGCTTTCTTAAAGATGTGATTATAAAGATACAATAATATCTGCAAAGCCTATTATTATATCTCGGATATATGTTTAGCAGTTATTTACGCATTTTCACTATGACTGATTATTGGGGAGAAGAACATTTTCATACCTATCGAGAGTAAAATTTGGATTTGGTTGTGACTATTGTCGGGCTCTGAGTCAAGAATTTAAATGATAAATTGTTTTTTTTTTTGAACACCGAGCCCGGGAAGAATATTCTGTTAATGCCTCCATATCAACACAACTGAAAGGGGTATCTAAAATAAGTCGCAGAAAAAATTTACATAAATACAAAAAAGTGAAAATTATCTACAAGTTCCACTTTTTAGGTAGGTAAAAATACCTAAATTCAAAATCGGTATTCAGACTAATGCAGATAAAAAAAGATGGCGTACGTTAAAGTCGGCCACGCACAACTTTGGGATACCCTGTTTCACCGCATTGCAATCAAATCGGATATATTGTTGAAGAACTACAAAAAATCCCATAGGATTTGTCCTATGGGAGCTTGAAGATAAAGTCAACCGATTTTGATCAAATTTGGTACAGTGCTTGGGAACTCTAAAAAACGTCTAAATGCCAAATTTGGTTACAATATCTTTTGAATTTTTTCAAGGTCCTGTGAAACACCCCTATGGGAGCTATATAAAATGACCACTATATCAAAAATCTCCCGTAGAATAATAAGGGGACCTAATTTGAAAGTTTGGTTGCTCTAGCTCTTACCATCTCTGAGATCTTGGCGTTCATATGGACGCACAGACGGACATCACTATATCGACTTTTCTAGTCACCCTACTCATACTTTATGTAACTTTGGGGGGATCTCCGACTTCTCCTTCTGTATGTTACATACATTTTCGGCTTGCACAAACTTAATATACCATAAGGTACTGGATAAAAACAGACGTATTAGGTAGGTAGGTTAGGGCGGCAGTTGGAACTTAGCATCCCAACTCACTTAGGCCAGGAATAGGCCCATTGTGATACCGATAATGGGAGTAAGTGATAAGGATAATATAGTAGACAGGAAAAATTAGGGGAATAGGAAAAGTGGAAAGTGCAGGACCATGGCTTTACTTGGGACTCGAACCCACAACCTCTGGGATGATAGTCTAGTGCACTGCCGCTAGGCTATCGAGGCCGCCAACAGATGTATTAATAAACAAACAAATTATCCATCCAAAACTTTTGTTTTTATCTAATCTGAAAGTTTGGCGGCTGCAGCTCTTCCTATCTAGAGGAAGTTATATACATTTTCGGCTTGCACAAACTTACAATAATATTCCCTTTATAACACAGGGTACAGGGAATCAAAATAGTTCTTTAAAAATAAAAAGTAAAAATTCGATACATAGAACTTGGAAGCGATAAAATCGGAAGAACTATTTGGGAAACCAAGTGATTTGTATAGGATAGAGCTGATGCTCTTGTTTAGATATGAAGTTCTTGCGTGACGTTTTTAAGTTAGGCTAGGTAAGGCTCTATGCTCCAGTGGGAGAGATAGGAATTGATGATGTTGATGAGGTTGGATTAGGTTAGGTAGGCAGTTCAAGTCAGGGCGAGCTCACATGTGGCCGGCGCACTTGGTGCCATTAAGACCCGCGTTGCTTTTGTGGAGTGTATTTGTTTTGTTTGTGACAAAGATCAAGGTGAATTTTAAAATTTCCTTAAAAATTTCCTACGCCAACAAACTTGTTTCTCTTGTTATAAGCTGACAATATTTTTTGAAAATTCTAAATTATAAACAAGTAAAATAAAATCTTTATTTTTTAATTTAAGAATTTTCCTAATTGTTTAAACACTTGCAAACTCAATTTCAGAGCTCTCTTTTCGAGGGAAATTTATTTTGTTCAATTATCTAAGATAAGGCAAAAACAGGATGTATAGAATAATTACCTACAAGAATTTTGCACGTAAACAAAACGATCTCAAAACACTTTCAAACTTGCTTTACTTTTTCCTAATCTATCAACTCGCAGCTCTGCTACGATTTTGGGATTCCTAGACTGCATATAAATAGACTAAATGTGCTCTATATATAATCGTAAGGGTAGGCTTGCTGTGAATGGGGAGAATTTTTTTTTAAAAGCCGGGTTTTTTTTTTCCTAGAGTACAGGGAAATGAATCAAATGAAATGCCTTAATCAAGCAAATCATTTTTGGACTCTGAGACTTTAGTTGACACTTAATTCGTGTTTTTAATTTGTTTCATATTTCTTTCAATGGATCGTTCTTCAGAGCTGTTTTGTTTATGGCTGCACTTGCACACACGCTTATAGAGAGATACACAATGGTTTTCCAAGATTAGCTGCCATCTATAATAATACCAACTAAACTTTGGCTATCGCCACGACTTGTACGGTTCGGTTCGTTGTCAGTGACTTTTTTTTTTGTCGATTTTTTCGATTTTTGTTTTGTATTGATAATTAAATATGCTGCTTATCAATTTCTATGAAATATATATGTACAAGAACTCTCTATATATGTATGTATATAATACATACATAATATTAACTTAGCGCTACAAGTCGACTCGAGTTGACGAAGACGACAACGTATACTTAATAAAATAAAATAAATAAATAAAATTGATAATTGCAAGCTATTGGATTTTGTTTGAGTCGCACGTTTTGTATTTTCTATCTTTACTCTGAATGAATTTCCATTTATTATTATACATTATTATGTGTGTGTGTGTGTATGTATGCTTTTTTTATTTTATAAATAAATACTGTCGTGGCCTATGAAAGCTGCATTCAGGCCTATTTCATAAGCGGCTGTCAACTGTTTGTACATTTTTACGATCATTTCCACTCACATATCGCTCATATTAAAAATATATTAATAAGAAAGGTCTATTGGGTCTACTGATATGTGCCTACTACTAATATATTTGATGCTGCTCTAGGTAAAGCAGACAGTTGTCGAAGCCCCTTTGGGAATATTTTGTAGAGTGCACTCTTTAATACTAAAAGAGGGGTTATAATATGTTTTGGGGAAGCGCCTTATATAAAATAGAGCTCACTCAAAAACCAGTTTGCTGCACAACTGTACAAAGCCAACAGGTGGTGAAGTCCCCTATGGCATCTATAGTCTTTTCTTATCTTATATCTTACTACTAACTACTGCCTATACATTTTCACGATCATAAACAAACAAGGCGAAGGCCTCTTAGGGTAGATATTGTAGAGGTACACTCTTAAGTACTTACGGGAATCACATTGATAAGGGACCTAGAGCTTGCTTCTAAAGCCCTTTTATACAAAATAATACATAAAACTGGCCTCATTTCAAAAACCACTCTGAAATATAGTAAATGGTAGTTTCGCAAAGCTAACAGGTGGCGAAGACCCCTATGTTTGGCCACTACGAATGAGTTACGGCGAAAACGCAG
Organism: Chymomyza costata; assembly: GCA_018150985.1. Taxonomy (NCBI): domain Eukaryota; kingdom Metazoa; phylum Arthropoda; class Insecta; order Diptera; family Drosophilidae; genus Chymomyza; species Chymomyza costata. The sequence goes on from JAECWU010000001.1 coordinate 20,998,855, forward strand.
TAGTCCGCTTATAAGCATCTGCATGTATAATCAAAATATTTTTTTGATATCGGAAGCCACTATATACAATGTTTTATAAATACAAAACTAAAGAAGACAAAATGAAGTAAATCGCATATTTGTGGCTAGATCGATTTTGTCTCTTGAAAAAGTACTCAAAAATTGAAAAACTTGTATTTTGCAGTCATAAATCGACGATTTAGAACGCTGATCTATTGCTAAGTAATTGGTGCTCCCCATTCAATTCTCAATGTTTTTCACTTTGTTTATATTCCTTTACCTATCCTACTATTCGAATACTCATTTTGGATTTTCAAAAAGTTATAGCTTACTCCTATCGTAATATGGCTTTTAAAATACTCTTGAGGAAGCTACATTGTTGATTTCAGGATGTATTATGCTCCCTACAAGCCCTAGAGCTTTCAAGCCAGTCCAATACCCAAAACAAACTTAAATTTTAAGAATGGTTTAATTCGGTTCTCATCGAATATAACGAACGTTTAGGGAACATACCCATACAACGTGATCTTTTCAGTGGGAAGGGGGTCTTCAAAATACCACTCTAGGTCACAGGAGGGTGGTTGTGGTGCTTAGGCTTTCGTCTCGTAGTCAAAATCCTCTAGGAAAATCTCGCTTTTTTTTTTTACTTTCTGGTCTGGAACTGGATGGAGTGGGGGGTCTTGACATATGTTTCGGATGGTCACAGAGGGGGGTGGGAGTAAACAATTTTAAAAAATTGGGTCACGTAGTATGGTTCCGTTCCCTAAGCTGAAGACGACGTCCCTCTGCGGGCTAGAGCAGCACACTCTGTTGGAACGTATTGGGGCTATTCACTTCAATCTCACAGCACCTACAAGTGTTTTACAATCCAAGCGAACATCTGAACTCCTGCCTTGGGCTAATGGCAGAGAGGTTGCAAGTTCCCCATCACGACTTCTGCCGCAGCTGCGGAGATGAGGTGGAAACAGAAAGCATCCAACATCTGCTATGTCATTGCCCGGCGCTTCTTAGAAGACGAGCCCAGTTTATGGGTAAGCCATTCTTTGAAGACCTGGCCATTCTGGCTAATGTGCCGATAGCGGATCTAGCCACTTTTGTCGAATCCTCAAAATGGCTCTGCAAGGAAAGGGTCTTTGGCGACTAGGAATGCCCACCAGCTTTTGACCCTCTGAATAATCCTCCTATACCTCTTCCCGCCTTCTTCATACTCCTTCCTTCCTTTCCATTATTCGGCATCACAATGGTCTCTGGGTGATCTCAAATATTGTTTGAGCAGCCTAATTAACCTACTCTACAAGTGTTACTATCCGCGATGCCCATCATGCTTAAGTATCCCCTAAGTGCCGTAAGTAGCCCATTCAGCAGCCTCAGGAAATTTTTGAGCAGTACTATATTTTGTTAAATCTATTTGAGTTAGAAGAACCGTCTATGTAAGTCTGTATCGTCGTGTATCCCAAAATGAACCTTTGTATAAAGGTCCTTAAAGACGAAACGTTAGAGTGCCAAATGACACACAAAGGACTCGCTATGGTGCGTTTGGACCTGCTCACGAAATAAGATCGCACTCAAAGTGCTATCCTGACTTCTGATGTTCCCCCCAGCCATGCAAACATGCTGCTATCAGCAGGATTGTCGCATTGGGTGTATTTGACAATTTTTGGGACGCAGCTATTTTAGTAAATTCCACAACGTCATATTGGCTAACCCATCTGACATCATTGGCGGAGTTCCCTTTTAATGACAAATTTTTGGTATAGTAAACCACTTACAATACAATTCACAGCCTAATGACTAATTTCAATAAGATTTATTCATACCGGGTCACCCTAACAAATTCCCTTAATAGCTTATACATATCATATGGAGGAGCTGGCTTGAAGATGGCCGTCAGTTACAATTAATTTTGCAACATTATGATTTAATTAGTACTAGATTTAATCAAATCATGAGGTTGGAGCTCGATCCAACGAGAGAATCGTATTTTGTTTTTGTATTCAGTGCTGTGCTCACTGAACATTTTCTTACATTGATGTCAATTTATAATAATTGACCTATTGCCTTAATATCGCGCACTGATCATCAAATCATATCAGACAGTCAGGAAAAATACTTCTACGGTCAGTCGATGGATGCATGAACATGTGAGTGTCGAGTCTGCTGATGATGATGATCGAAAAAAGGAAAAAGTTGTTTTTTTTTTAAATGCCACAATAAAAAAATTCATTTTCACTACTCATACGACTAGTAGTACATAGTATATAGGTACATATGTTTATGGATGGTATTTTTTTTTTTTTTGTAGTTTAATAGATTGAGAAAGAGCTTCGAGCGCACACTGCCTGAGGATGTAGTACGCGATAGGCCTGATAAGAGCAGGTCCAAGTTTTACGATCCCGCTCTTTGTCGCTTTTATGACTGGCGCCAAAGTTATAATGTGAATTTTATGAACATTTTTACGATCGTTTAATAGTCTGACTTTTGTCTTTTGTTTTTATGAAATTCAATCTAAATTTATGACATTTAGTGGGGGAAATTTTGGTGCGCCAAAGACAGATTTCAGCTGCGCTAGCTAGTATCGCCATTGGATTTTGTATTTTAATGAACTCATGCGGCAGGACATTGAAATTGAGGCATATCGGATTTGTAAATCTTTGCGGTGGCTTGAGAGTGTCTTGACACCGGTTCAGGGGCTGTGTCATATATGAGTTATGATGAGTAACTTTTGTTTTTTCTCAGGCTGATAAGGAGCCCCACCAGCCAGCCAGCCTGACTACTCTGTGCTGTTGGTCAGTCATATAGTGACCCCATGTATTGGGCAGTACTTATGTGTTCAATCACATCTAGATCTGTTTATTGCATTATCAAAGCCCTGAGAAAGTACGGCCTGTAGAGTTAAAAAAAAAAAGAAAACATTGAGCACTCTTGACAATTAATTATGATAGCTACTCGAGCATAATTTATTGATGATTAATATGCTATGGAATATTACCATGGCATGCAGTCTGTGTAGAATGCTTGATAAAGCTGATCTTCAGTCTCAAACAAAGTAAACAGTAAACAAACAAAATAAAAAAGTGTTGTTTTACAGTAGAAGCTCAAAAATGGCGACTTGCTGAATTTAAAAAATAAATTGAGGATACCATTATAGTAGCAAGCGAATACCCAGGAGTAAAAACAATCCTTGGTCCGTTAAAAAAAAACCGACTTTCGAGGCAGTTGCTATTTTTCCAAGCACCATATTTGTTACAATATAAATACAGTACTCGATCGATAAGAACGATTCCTGCAGCATTATTTTTTTGGTGACCTGTTCTCATGTACTTTAAAGACGAGCGTGAACGACTTTGAGATATAAACGATATCAAAAAAATAAAATTAACTTGTCTCCCATGACATAATAAGGGAACTAATCTCAAAGTTTTGTTGCGCTAGCTTATGCCATCTCTGACAACTAGGCGTACGTAAAGTCATCCTGAGCATGCTTTAGGTAACTTTGGCGATCTCCGATGTCTCGTTCTGTATGTTACATTCATTTTCGGCTTAATACACTCTTTCTACCATAAGGTACGGAGTATAAAAACCTAGTTTGAAATTAGTTCCTTCCTTTTCAAGGCTATATTTTTTGAAAGAATTGTTGAATATTGCTCAAAATACAATCGCCAAACATTTCATTTCCCACTAAAATAATTTCAAAATCTTTGCTCAATACCATCAGTTATAATAGATATAAGTCCAATATTAAAGACATAAATAAAAATCTCGAAAAAGACAATTTTTTTCTTATTTTGTGTTAATTAAGATTGACAAAATGTACCTTTCACAAAAAAAAAAAAATTTTACATTTTTAATTTATTGCATTAATTTAAAAATAAAATTACTTTGTAAATTAAAAATAAAAAATTATTTTAAAAATTTTTCCAAAAAATTGCGATGTTACAATGGAAATTTAAATTTAAAATTTGAATAAAGAATTAATTTAAAAAAATATTTTTTTGTAAATTTAGAAAATAAAATTCAAATTATTTTAAAATATTTTTAACAAAAAATTACGTTGTTACATGTGACTGTAGAAAATGCTCTATTTTTTTTTAAACTAAATAACAAATAAAATCCAACAATAATGGTGGTCAGTGGTGTACCAGAAAACATCCATAACTGAGTTATAGTTTTTTAAATAATTTGATTCAAAAATCCAAAATTTTTTTCGAAAAATAGCATTGTTCCAGAAATCTCTTTCAAGCTTTATTAAAGACATGAATGGAAAACTCGAAAAATTATTTTTTTTTTTTGTATTTTGTGGTAGTAAAGATTTCTTAAATGTACTTTTATACATTTTTTTCCTAAATTTATAAAAAAAAATATTTTTTTTTTAAACTAATTAAATTAATTTTTAATTTAATAATATAATATTTTCAATTTAACTAAAAAATAGAGTATTTTCTACTGTAACATGTAACAACGTAATTTTTTTTTTTAAATTTTTTTTTATAATAATTTGTAATTTTTTTTTCTAAATTTACAAATAAAATATTTTTTTAAATTAATTAAATAAATTTTTTATTTAAATTTATAAACTTAAAATTAATTTTAAATTAAAAAACGTAATTTTCTTAATTATTAATAATTTTTTTTAAATTCAATTAAAAAGTAACTACTAATAATTTTTTTAAATTCTATGAAAAATTAATTTCTAATAATTTTTTAAAATTACAAATTAGTTTTAAAAAAAAATTATTATTTTTTTAACAAATATTTTACCAAAAAATTACGTTGTTAGATGTTACAGTACAAAATCCTCTATTTTTTAAATTAAATTCCAGAAAAAACTGCTGGTCAGTAGTGAATCAGAAAACAACCACAACTGAGTTAAAAAGTTTTTTAATATAATTTGATTCCAAAATCAAGGCTTCAAGAAATTTTCAAAAACAAAAAATGTTCCAAAAATAGTATCGTGCCAGAAATCTCTATCAAGCAAAGTTTATGACGTAATTTTGCTCCAAAATCATAACAAAATATTTTTTTAAATTTGTATATGACACTTGCGGCAAATCCATTTAGAGATTTCTGGCACACCCCGCAAAAAGTTGAGTTTCTCTCTATTATATATACAATATTTGTACTAGTTTATTAAATTTACAATCTATATAAATTAATGTTGATTTAACAAATTTTCAAGCAATATAAAAACAAATTTCGTGAGTAACAGCCCCTTTTAAATAATTCACTTAAAATCTATTCGGCAGATGTAGAGCATGATATCGCTTGAGGCGCCTATTTACCAGTTTTATTTTCAAATGACCTATTGCTAAAAGATTATAGTACCTATGAAGTGCTTCAATGTATGTGATCAACATTTATTTTTCTGTCAAGTGTGGCCATATATTAGTTATATTTTTTTCGCCACTAGGTATCAAATGAAGTGTGAACGGGTGGCTGTTGAGCGAAGCTAGCCGGGCTGAAGCCCTTGTATTCTACATTCAAATAGACAGGATATTGCGTAGAACAAAAAAACAAATGAACTGTTTCAGACTGAAATTCAGAAATATTTTGAAAATAACAAAGTTTAAGTTTTCAAGCTTTCACTGTAGTTTGTTTTTTGGTCAAGACGTAGGCCAGCCTAACTAATGATTACTTTCAAATGGAATGTTCCGCACTTGCGTATTTTGAGTATTATTTTGAGTAAGACAGAGAGAGAGAGGGAGACTGAGAGACATACCGTGAGAGACAGAGAGAGAGAGAGTACAAGTTGCTCAATTGAATTTTATTATTACGTTCAATCAATGATCAAGAGGCCAGTTTAGGTCGTGTGACAATTATATGCTTGACGTTAAAGAAAACTCATCACACACACACACACACACACACACACAGACACACTGATACACTTCTCCATAAAGAGAGTTCAGCTCAAGTTCAAACCGCGTACGCTCATTATAGATACAAAATAGCTAACTAGCTACTAGATGATATATCATCATCATGATCAGGCATCCTTGCTCAGGCCAGGCTGCCACATTTTTTCATTACATAATCAACGCTAGCTGACAGTCAATCAATGCATCAATCAATCAATCAATCAATCAATCAAGTGCAATGTCTGCAATGTAGCTAAAAATAAACTGCCATCAAACAAGTGTCCATAGTCTGCAGAGCAGCATCTATAACGGCGCCAAGGATGTTGGCCAGCCCAGTTCCCAGCACACGCTGGGCGCCAATCCCATCCATTCGTTTGGGGCGCCACATCAACGACTTTGCTGGCGACAACAACTTAATAAGGCAGCTGCAGAGATCAGGTTTAGTTTGAGTTGCGCGCAGAAAGATGCGCTGCGTCATCATAAATACGTGTACAGTGGGCGTGGCAGGTTGTTTACCGATTAAACTGACTAATCGCTGTCGGGATAGTCAAAAAAAATATATTGTGTTTAGTATAGCTAGTATATATTTACCATGAGTTTGGACGATTTGTTATGAGTTTGTTATGTTCTAATTATAGATCGCTGCCTGAACTACCATTTCGTGGGTTATCGAAGGTCATGTACCTAAGTATTGGCGACAACGAACTTGAAGAGATTCCGAAGCATGCCTTGAGCCACATGCCGGCCTTGCAGACGGTGGACATAGGTCGATGTCGTATTAAAGCGGTGCAGCAGGACGATCTAAAAGGCGTGCAGAAGGTCACCAATCTGATACTGCCCAGTAATGAAATAACACGTCTGGATCGTAATGCCTTTCCGCGTAGTCTTACGACTTTGCATTTGGGTCGCAATCAGATTGAGAGCCTTAATGGTTCGCTGCATGAGCTCGACAAGCTAGAGTCGCTGTTCATCAATGCGAATAGCATAAGGAATCTAGATGGCGAGCTGTCCAACTCGCTGAAGATTAAGCTCTTAATGGCGCATAACAATCAACTGGAAAAGCTGCCGGATGAAATGCATAAGATGCCCAAATTGGAGATCATGCATGTGCATTTCAATAAGCTCAAGGCACTGGATGGCATTGTAAAGCGTGCGGAGTATCTGAACGAGCTCTTTGCTTTTAATAATGAAATAGAATATCTGGCACAGGATGAGTTCCAGTACTGTAGACGCCTGGATACGCTGCAAATAGCTGTCAATCATATACGCTCCTTGAACTCCTCTTTGCTGCCCATAGTCAAGCTGGTTAAGGCCAATTTTTCATACAACCATATTGAAGAATTCTCCTTGGACGAAATCTATGGTCTGCGCAATTTGAAGCATTTGGATTTGTCTTTCAATCGCATACGCGTGCTGCGTCCTAGTCTTAAGGATGTGCATCAAATACCGCTTGTAGAATTGCTACTGGACAATAATCAGATAGTCACCATGGATGCAGCGCTGGGTGGGCTGAACTACTTGCGCATACTCAGCTTGTCGTATAATCGCTTAGAGTATATTTTACCTGGAGATTTTGATGGCATGGAACGTCTGGAGATGTTGGATATGACTGGCAATCAGTTGATGGAGCTCAAGCAGCTGGAAACGGTAAGTTACATCTGACTACATATTGACACGGTATTTACTTTGTTTTTATTTACTATAGACCATTCTACCCAGTCTGATGATATTGAAGGTGGCCTATAATAACATTACTAAACTGGAAAGGGACTTCTTTGGACTGCCTGTGCTTTGTCAAGCCAATCTGACCAATAACCAGATAGGCTCCATCTCAAGCGAGCTCGTCTCACGCACACGTTGCACAACCCACACTGTGGCGGGAAAGCTGGAGATACAGCTGGATGGTAAGTCGAAAATGAGACAAACTTAAAACTTTAGATTTGAAGATCTCTTTTAACAAAAGATGCAGGCATAGCTCAATGCATGGCACAAGGTCATTGATCCCCAAAAGGAAAAAGAGTTCCGGACGCCAGAGGGCGCATTTGTTACTTAAGTGAATCAGTTATTAGCAGTGCTGCAAAGCTTGTTCATTTCAAAAGTTCACGAGTGTACTCCTATTTAAATGTTGTTCTCAAGAAGTTTAGTTTTCCACAAAAATTTGCATAAGTTTTCAAACATAGACAGTCCGAAGAGCTTACACTTCAGCGCTACTACTACTCAAATATCTATCAATAAATAATTTCTAGCGAACCAATACTCTAACTCTCAATTTCTTTTTATGCCCTCACAGATAATCCCATCATGTGCGATGTGCGTCTAAACGAGCTCTGCCGCCTGATGGCGGCACAGGATGCGCGAATACGTGGACGATCCCAATGCTTTGAGAACGATCAGGAAGTGTGCACTGTTCTGCCTATGCTTTATAAGATCGATCTGCCTATAACACTTTTTGCGAAACTAAAGGGTGGTGAAGCGGAGAATGTAAAGCCGATTATTGACATGTTTGTGCCAACGCCGATTTTAATAAATAAAAAAAAAGATGAGCTGCTGCCACCGATTATAGCCACGCTGGGACAACCGGTGATTAATCAGGTAATAAGGGCTTCCCCGGTGGTTACGACAACGTCTGCTGTACCGCCGCCGGAGAGTTCGTCAACTGGCTTGGAGCTGGCGATAGCTGAGCAGGAGAGCAATTCAACGACACCGAGCACTACAACAACGACAACCACAAGCACCACTCCAATACCCACAACATTGGCAGCTCTGGAGAGCACAACAATGCAACTGCTATCCACTGAAGAGCTCACAACTATTGCGCCCACAACAACCACTACGGCTACGGCAGAGATAAGCTCAACCACAACGACAACCACAACTACGCCAAAACCTAACGAGACCTTGCCTGTTGTGCTGGACATTGATGAGGAGCCCAGTGTGCCGACTAATGCAGATGATAGCTTAGCTCTGCCCAACGCCACATACAGTAATAGCAATCCGCCAGTTGAAACGCCAGCTAACGTGGAGGAGCATGTGCCTCCCATGGTAGCAGCTGGTGAGGAACGCGAGCATGTTGCAGATACGGTGGCCAAGACGGAGTACGAGACCGTGGAGTTTATACCAAATCTTGTACAGCCACCGGTGGTAGCACCAACAGCGCCCAGTAAAACTAATTTACTGGAAGAGGACTCGCAGTCTAATTCAGTGCACGAGGAGTATCCCTCGGTGTTGCTCAGTGATCTGGAAGAGCAGGAGCATGCAGCACAGAGTCTGCAAATACCCGAAGAGCCACCCGAGGAGTGAACGGCTTGGGAGCTCGTTTTGTGAACATTTATTTAAATACATGAAGAGAGAGGGAGAGAGAGGGTGTGGAATGCAGCGAAGCAGTGGGGACAGTGGCGTGGGTGTGGGAATGGGGGAAGCAGCATGCAACGAAAAACCCAAAACGAAATTTTATTGTATGCTTTAAGTTAATTATTTTAGTTTTTATTTAAGCGCTGCAAGTTTTTTCAAACTGTACGAATTTTGAGATAGGTTTGAAATTTTTCGTAAATGCGCAAATGACCAAGGACCGAAGCACGGACATTACAAAGACCAAGTTGGACTTAAGTTCTATATAAGTTTAATGCTGGGGGCTCAAGCGAAAACACACAAAGTCGTAATTGAAAAAGAAATCGAAAGGCGAGTTGAAGAACGATATATATTTAAATATATGCCTATATATATAACTATATATATTGTATGTTGAAAAAAAAAAAAAACTAAAAGTAGGTACTTAGCATTAAAGAAACAAATCGCATCGAGTAAAAATAACGAGTAAAAAACAAACACACACATACACAAGAAAGCACACAAAACAAAACAAAATACAAAAACAACGCACATTAACAGAATATAATATTGTTATCAAATGAAAACAAATGAAATTAGTTTATAGCGCGTAATTATATTAAAATGAAAATGGTATTCTAAATAAAGTCGTAAATAAAACAAAAAAAAAAGTGTTGAGTTTCTATAGCAATACCTAACTGCAACATAATTAATAAACAGACGAATAAATCCAAGCAGAATCAAATTTTCTTGGCTTAAATCTAAAGCAGTCCGCCATCTTTAACGTATTTTCAAAATACGCTCATCAAAAGCTGCAAGCTACGCACAATCGTGTGTGATGTAGCTATCAGCTTTTTAGCACTATTTTTTTTTTAATTTTTGAGCGCATTCAATTTTTGTTTGAATTTCTATAGCACTGAGCTTTTTAGAATGCATACAATTTGAAAATTATTTTGTGTTTTTTTTTTTTAATCTTTAAAAATATAAAATATTTAAAGAAAATTCTATATTTATTAAGAAATCTGCGTAGACCGTCATTTTGCAAAATTGTATTCTGCATAATAGCAATATTTTGGTTTACTGTTAAGTTTAATTTACTATCGTAATTTTATTAAATTATTTCTTGCATTCCATTTTCCATTTTAGTCCCTATAACGCACGTTAGCGACTAACTTGGCGTTTCTTATTTTGCTACCACAAGTGTTTTAGCCATGAACAAGCATTTTTTATATTAATCGAAAGATCCTACGATTAAGAATAATATAATATATTTTGAGACTACAGTCTTAGTATTTGAAATAAACGATAATCTGATTTCATGTGCACCAGTTTTTATATTTTTAGAAGTTCGATACGTTCCAGAAAAACCGTGCAAGAAAAGATATGAATGTCAACCTTTAGTTGCTATAAAAATAAATTAGAAAGTGTTATTCCCTAACTAAATTTCTAAAAGATTAGGTTAATAAAAATTTTTTTCTCTAAAATTTCAATCAAATTGCTTTTTTAATTGTCAATTAAAATTCTGTGACAAATTTTTTTTTTTTTGTAGACAGTGTTATATCGAAACCGTGTAAAAACTTAACTGGGTATACACTTGAGTCAATTTTAAACTCTTTTACTTAGCTTTTTTTTTAAGATTTATAAAAAATTACGTAGCTTTAAAAATTTTGAGTACATACTTAGCTTTTGTAAACTAATCACTAAGAATATTTCTTACGTGCAAGTCACTCTCCATAGCATTTTTATACCCTGTACCGTATGGTACAAAGGGTATATTGTGTTTGTGCAAGCCGAAAATGTATGTAACGTACAGAAGGAGACGTCGGAGACCCCCCAAAGTTACCTAAAGTATGATCAGTGTGACTCGAGAAGTCGATATACCCATGTCCGTCTGTCCGTCTGTCCGTCTGTCCGTCTGTCCGTCTGTCTGTCTGTCCGTCTGTCCGTCTGTCCGTATGAACGCCTAGATCTCAGAGATGGTAAGAGCTAGAGCAACCAAACTTTCAGATAAGATCCCTTGTTAATCCATAGGAGACAAGTTTATTTTATTTTTTTGATATCGGGATTACATAATATAGCTCCCATAGGGGTGTTTCAGAGGACCTCGAAAAAAAGCAAAAGTTTTAGATGGATAATTCGTTTGTTTATGAAGATATCATAACCAAATCTGGCAGTCGGAAGTTTTTTAGAGATCCCCAGCACTGTAGCAAATTTTATCAAAATCGGTTGACTATATCATATAGCTCCCATAGGATCGATCGGTCGAAAAAATGTTTTTTTTACAAAATTCGTTGTGTTTCGTTTGGTTTTGAAGATATCGGAACCAAATTCGGCAAGAGAATTTTTTCAGAGTTCCCAAGCACTGTTACAAATTTGATCAAAATCGGTTGACTATATCATATAGCTCCCATAGGACCAATCGGTCAAAAAATCGTTTTTTCTACAAAATTCGTTGCGTTTCGTTTGTTTGTAAAGATATTGTTAGCAAATTTGGCATTAAGAAGTTTTTTAGAGTACCCAAGCACTGCACCAAGTTTGATCAAAATCGGTTGGCTATATCATATAGCTCCCATAGGAACAATCGGTCAAAAAAACGCTTTTTTTACAAAATTCGTTGTGTTTCGTTTGGTTTTGAAGATATCGGAACCAAATTTGGCTGTCGGGAGTTTTTTATAGTTCCCAATCAGTGTACTAAATTTGATCAAAATCGGTTGACTATATCATATAGTCCCCATAGGACCGATCAGTCAAAAAAATTGTTTGGTGCAAAATTCGACTAATTTCTTTTTTTTTATGAAAATATCGCAACCAAATTTGCCGAATAAAATATCTTTTGGAGGTTGTGGTACAGGGTATCCCAAAGTCGTCTGCGACCGACTTTAACGTACGCCATCTTTTTTTTAAGACCTTATCATTTAATAGACTCTCCAAAGAACTCTTGCACGTTCGTCTCAGAATAGCGGCTTTAAGTCATTTCGGAAAGTCTTAATACTTTCAATTAGTCTGGCTATAAAAAACGAATTTTTGAGTATATTTAACTTTACGATTCATATTTCCATTTGTCGATTAAACAATAAAATTTCTTGCTATAATTGTTCTTATATAAACTTCAGCTCGCGTTTTGACATATAAGAATTGGAATAGAAGTTTATAAAAACCATACACATAAAATGTAAACTCTTTTACATTTGTTATGTTCATCAAAACCTTTCATTCTTGATTGTAACTATGTGCCTAAATGACGTACATACATTAAAATCGCCATATTTAACGTATTTTATAACTGCAGCAAACAAAAGCTACATGCTGCTCTAGCTGACTATTTTGTAGCTATTAGCTTTTGTAGTGCTGCACAAGCGATAGCTGCTTGCACAATTCGATAGCGCTGTCGTCTACCGATAGTTCGCCAAAGCAATTGTGGTAATACGCCGCGTTGGCAGCACCGCCAACATTGCTCGAGAAAAAAATAAAACACCTTTGTCATCAGCGCTTGCATTAGTCGAAAAACGACGGCAAAAATACAGCGAAATTAATAAAAAGCTGTTAAAATTTATACAGCCAGCAACATATTGTGTAAAGTGCAAAATAATTGTTTAAAGCAATTTCACGCGTAAACTATAAAAGTGTTTTGCATTGACCTCGCCCCCCCGTCTGCTTGTCGTGCGCGTAAGTTTGTTGACGTCGTCGTCGCAGTCTGAGTAGTCGCCGCAGTCGTCATCATCGCCGTAGTCGCAGTCGCATTGTCTTGTGACTATCTCTCAGCTACGCGTTCAGAAAAGAAAGTCTTTCTTAAAAAAGAAAAAAAATAACTAAAAACTAACTGGGTGGAGTTGTTGTTGGCGCAACAACAACAGACGCACACACACAACACAGACACACGCATACACTGAGCATACTGCAACAGCGCAACGTAGCATAAAAAAAGAAAGAGCATCAAAAAGACAAACAGTTAGACAGTGTGTGGTGGAGAGCGGGACAGCAGCACACATAGGCACATTGCAGCAGCGCAGCAGGTAAGAGCAGCGCTGCAAAAATATTCAAAAGCCAGCGCCAACATTTGCCGTTATAATATATTTAGTTGTTTGTGTTTTTTTTTCTTTTTTTTTCTATTAATTTAAATAGTTTTAGTTTTGTTGTTGTTGCTGCTGCTGCTGCTGCGTCACGCCCCTGTTGGGGGCGGCTCATGTTTATGTGTTTACCAAGCACAATTTATTTTTCTTCAACGTATAGTATATAGCAGTGCGATTGTATATACATCCATAGCTCTTAGCTTTTATTTGTTGATAAAAAATCGTTGTTGTTGTCTTTTCTTGATAAATTGTTGCTAGTTGCGACGTTGACGTCGCTGCCAGCGGCTACCGGTCAAGCGTCGCTGCGCTTAGTCATAGACACCTTTGAGCAGGAACTGGTTTATGTTGCCGTACAATGAGTAATGCATATATATACATAGTTTTTCGCATATTTCTCTATTGTGTAGTTTTTTTCTTTTTTTTTTTAATGGCACAATGAAATCTAATCACAGTTTTAACTTGTTATCACGCACGCACACAGCCACAAGAGCCCTCCACAAACACTCATACACACGCTGCACTAACTCACAGATACACACGCACACTTATATACGCCTTAATGCGCCCGCATGAATATGCAATGCAGCGGCAGCGGCAGTGCGGCCCCCCAACAAACGATCCATTAACGATCGCTGCTCGCGCTCTCTCTTGGCTCTCTCCGACTGCACAGTGGGCCGCAGAGCATTTGTTTGCGTTTGTTGGGCGCCTAAGGGCAAGCCTTTGTTGACCTTCACGAATTATCGATTAGATTCGCAGCTAGACGCTAAATGGCAACTTAATGAGACACCTCACCCCGCATTAAGCAGTTTAGGATTTCATTAATAGACTACTTGATGCGGCAAAAAAAATTCCACATACTTTAACAAGCAGCTGTTTGCACGCGTACACTGTGAAAAATTGGTAAAATTATATTTAAATTTGAGTTACTTGGACCTGGAGCGATTTAAAGTTTCTGCACCTACCATTTGTATTTTTTTTTTAAATTTATTTAAATTATTTTAAAATTATGTTTTTAAGTGGATGCAGCCGTGATTTACTTTAAACATTTTAAAGAAGATTTTTTTATGATTTTCTTAAACTACAATTTAGCCTTTAAATAACAATTGTTGCAGTTTCTTCATTGCTGTGTCACGGCTAGGTCCATTACTTTATAAACATATTATCTTCACAACAACATTTTTGAGACATTTTTTGTCTTATTTCTTTTTATAATAGAAAAAAATTATAAAGAGTATAAAACTACAGTAGTAGTGTACTTGATAATAGTAAAAAAAAGAGGCCGAATTTCTTGTCCACAATTATAGTTTACTGAACTTTCAAAGCTCAGTAGAAAGAAAGCTTAAAAGAAGAGTGTAAGGCTGTATATGCCAAATCACTTGATATTTCGTCAAATCGATCGATCGTTTTCAGTAGTAAAAATTTAATGTTTTTAACAAAAGTATGCTGAACTATCTTGAATTAAAAAATAGTTTATCACCCAAGCATATAAAATCATCCACGAACTTAGCAACTGCCTAAAGATCTGGCAATTTTTTGATCTATTTCTAATTTACGATTTCCAAGCATAACACAAATAAAAATTGATTTAAGAAAAGCCTGATTAAAAAACAAAAAAAATTTAATCATTACTTAAATAACTGTGCAATTTAGTGCGTAACTTGTTGACCCCATACGTTTTTTTTTCCAGTGTACGTGTTTGCATTTATTTTCGTACTCGCATTCGAATCAAATTCAATTCTACACGCATTTTGTGTCAGTTTCATTAATGAACTCGTGTGTGTCTGTCCTCCGACATTTGGCTTCCGTTGCTCAAATTACTTTTTGCCACGTTCGTTCATTCGTTCATTGAACCACTACTCGGGCACAACAGCCAGAGTCCAATGTATCTAAAATTTTCTTCGAAGCAGTCTTAAGGCTCAGTAAAACAAAGTAACAATAATACCATACAGTTTGTTTTCATTTATAATTTTTTGGCAATAAAAACGTCGCGTTCCCGTCGCCGTCGCGTCGTCGTCTCCATCGTCGTTGTTGCCGTTGTCTGGCAAAGTCAAGTGCACCATAACAAAGAAAGTCAACTGACGTCGACGCTGGCATTTAATTTGCTCAAGTTCAGCCCCCAACCACTGGCCTCAACCCCTTCACACGTTCACACTTTACTCTAGCTGCTTACGTATATACTATATAGTATATACTATGTCTCTACAGTGGGCAACATCTTTAAGAGTTTGTAGTAAAATTCTGTTTTTTAATAACTCGACTGTTCGAATTGGGAAGTTAAACACTGAGCAGAAGCTGGGATTAGCCTGACAATAACTTTTCATATTTTTTTTACCAATCTAGCGGGTAGCAACTTATATTACTGCCACAGCCTTAGTGCTTAGGAAACTCTTCTTTTATGTAGCCAGAAGCTGTTCAGTTGGATAGCTAGACCGTCCAGGTTTTACAGCTTAAACACCTAACTTTTGGTGGAGTCTTCAAAGAAGAGATTAAGACAAAGCGTTCCTTTAGTCTTCCAGTTCCGGCTAGCAAATCTAACAGCTCAGCTGTGTGTTGTTCAACTGATTCAGTTTCTTGTTCAAGTAATACAATTGTAGTCCAAAGACAATTTTGATAGAGCTGATAGAAAGGACCAAATGCTAATAAGGACACACAATAGTCGGCAGATATTGCGCCATAATTTTTGGGCCTTTTGAGATCTAAGCAGCTGTGAAGCACCTCTTCTGCCAAAGCTTGGATTTCTGTGGCAAGCCAATAAAGTACCAAGGACTTGCTGACAGTATTTTATGGATAGCATCTCGAAGCATTTCATTATGAGCCCCAAACGGTTTGCAAGCTTTATGGGTGCATTTGGATGGGGAAGTCCCTATCAATCAGTCCATTTTGAACAGCAACTGACACTGAAGATCTTAGGGTCTTATCTTAACAAAAAAAAATCATAAAAATCAGATTCAATGTTATTCTAATAATTTATCATCACACCTGAGTTCTATTTTAAAGGGTGTTTTTTTTTTAGCTTGTCCTATCTTTTTTATGTCAAACAGTAATCATTTGCTTTGACGTTTTTACTCAGTAAGTTTTGGCAAATCGCCTTGAATAAAAACACAACTCAGCACTAAGTGAATTTCAGAGTCCATGTAATCGTCCTTCTGACAGTGCTATGTAACGAATTGTTGAAAAATTTCGCACCTCTGAACATTACATGACGTTAAGCCATCAGTGATACAAAGAAAAGTTCGTACCTACGATGTTGATGATGATCCCGATTTGGCAGTACGCTGCCGTTCCTAGTAACTTGGTCTTTGTCCGTCCACCGCATGAAAAATTTTGCGTAAAGTTCGTGGATTATCTTCTCACAAGATTTAGCTTGCTCAAGAATTTATGCATAATAACTATCGGTCGCTGATTGGTCCAATGAAACGAGTCCATTTTGGTGAATAATATTATCGAAATATCATCTAGTCAAAATTGAATCCGAACTGGTGGATTTCGGTAATTTTAAAATTTTAAATTTATAAAATCTCAAAGGCTATGATGGATAGCTCACGTTCTTAGAATGAGCAATACACGCGCGCAGAAACTGATACTAGAATATAAACCAACTTGGACTAGAAAAAAGGGACGTCCGCGAAAAAGATAAATCGATTGTAGTTTAACAGATGACATTAGAACAATCGGTATAAGAAATTGGAAGGACCTTGCGAGAGATCGAGACGAATGGATGATGATTGTAGAGAAAGTCAAAACCCACCCCGGGTTGTAGAGCTAAACTATGATGATGATGATCATCCGGTCAAAATTAAATCCGAACTGGTGGATTTCGGTAATTGTACTTTTCTTAAGTTGGCACAACTGTCATTGACATCCATGCTATGTTTGAGCGGAATGGGACAATTAGTCTATGTTTGACAGCTATTTGTTTACGAGGCGAAAAATTTCGGAAACAGAAAAGTCACAGAGTGCCAAATCTGGTGAATACGGTGGTTGTGCGAAGATTTTTGTTTCATGTTCTTATACCTTTTCGTTGGCCTTTAATATCGTATGACCTTACGCCTTTTGATTATTTTCTTTGGGGTTAGGTCAAGTTCATAAATTCTATAAATGTAATAACTTCAAAGATTTTTAAAAAAGTGTTACAAAAATTTTACTGATGTTTTATTGTTTACTTTTAAGTTTGAACGTAGCCTGAAGACCTATGTTGCTCTGGCTTTAATTACTTTGTTATCTAGAATTAATTTCGAAGTTGCAATAATAAATAATAATAAAGTTCGAACGCTCTTAAAAAAAAACACCCTTTATAGAAGCCGTACTACATTTCAAATTCTAAGCTTTTCTTATAATTTCGATCTTTTTTTGATGATATGATACCCAAGGTTCGGGAAAATATGCTGGCTTATTTGTTGGGCTAAATTTGATGAATTGTTTGTTTTATTCTGAACACTTAAAAAGTATTTAATGTATTTTTTCTCTTCATTGAATGTTTGTCCCGCAAATAATTGAATTAGTTTGTTGTTCTCTTTGCCCTAGGTACAGCAAAGCAACAAACATGTTATTATTTTCATTCAAAAGCCGGTCAAACTATGCGGCACGTCGATCTTTGAGACGCACTCTCGAGAGTAAGATTCACAGTGTCTGGCCGTCAGCTCTCGCGCTTGGTCGGTCAATGAATCCATGAAATGTGGTTCGACTAGTTCTCGCGCAGCTTGTTGTAAACTTGTATAAACAAGCTCGAGCTGAGCTTAATATGTGTCAAGTACAAATGCCTGTGAGTGTAACCTACGATAAGAAGTATGGTATGTGCTGTAGTATATAAAGAATTGTCTAGCTATAAACGGATCTCATGTTGAAATTCTTGGCAGTGTTATTTTTTTATATTTTTTTTTGATATCTTATCAGTGGAATTTAGTGTATGGTGGGTTTTTTTTTTGTTTGGTTACGCTTTCGTAGAGCTAATCAAAAAGTCGGTTGTTATGTGACTGGAAAATGCTAGAGCCTAGCAGAGAACCACTCAAGTTCTACTGTAGTAGATGTGTTATGGTTCTGTGCATTTTTCAGCCAATATAATTACTTTACAAGCATTTGCATTTAAAAATAGCCTTCAAGTAAGATACAGAACAAAACAAAGGCAAAACGAAAAAAAATCAATGCATTTTCTATAAAAAATTATTTCTAGGCGTTGCTTTTATTGTTGTTGCCACGTGTTGTGGCTGCATAATGCAGCTAATGTATATAAATATAAAGGTATAGTCAGGGCCGTATTAAGGCAGGCGACGTAGGGAACGCAGCCCTAATGATATAATATAATATTTCCGCAAAACTCTCAAAAATCTAAAGATATTGCTGTGGATTATTATTATTGTGATCTTTTCAAATTTGTGCTTTTGTCTAAAGCCAATATTTGAAAAAAATTACAAATTGAAATCGAAGTAGATAGTCTAGTTTACATCTGATTGTTGTTGGTCACGTTGTTAGTCTGGCATTTTTGCCTTTATGCCCCGTTGTTAGGGTTGTTCATGTCCTTACACGGGTATTCTTGCATTTATGCATGTCTGAGCGGATCTCGAAAATTAAAATTCGTGGAGAGATTAAATTTTATTAGAGTCGCATTATCTGCAGCAGATGAAGTTTGTCGATTCACGCTTATCCTTAGCTCCGTTCCCCCGGAGTAGAATTTCGTTGTTTACATTTACATACCCCAAAGCTAAGCCTAAGTTTCCGTAAGCTTAATAAAAAGATTACCCACCCATTCCCTTAGTAAAAGTCTACAATCCTTAGTATAGTAATGTGTAGTTACCCCACTATGGGATTACCGCCCCAAATCTTATACTAACGTCAAGATACATTATATATTTCTCAAGAAAACAATTTTACTCACTCACTTTTTTAATTACAGCTATAAAACAAGTGATTAAAAGTAATAAATAAATGCCAAACCAATGACGTAGTGTTGCAAATAGTATTTATATGTAAATGGATAAGAAGACTTAATTTTATTCGCACTAGGCCCTAGGTTCGGCCGCTATGTATTTAATACAGCACCGTATATATACATATATAATGGCAGTATGTCCAGCTGGCAGATAATTGTGTATGCCTCTTTCTTTTGAATTTTACGGCATGACTCTCTTTCTTGTCTAGTGTCTAGACCTGGCTCTTGGCCATTGCATTGCTTTGGCTTCTGGGTTAATGTTTTTCTATTGTATTTTCTTTATAGCCAAGTTTTTCATGCATTGCAAATTGAATTATTCGCATTTCAGGCAGGGAATCGTGCCTATTGGCAGTCTTAGTGCTGCCGTGAACTTGGCCGCGTTTTAATTTCAAGTTTCAAGATACTTTTAAATATATTATTTTTTTGAGTATTTTCAGTTTGATGCACTTAATTTCTGTACATTTGTATACTAATCAAAACGAAAACAAAATAAAAGTCACTACTAACAATATAAACCATTTAATTATATGTATACTGTATATGTACTTTTATACTATGTATTTTGATTGTATGTATTTATCTTGTATCTCATACTCTTAGCTTGCTTTGGAGCACTTAAACAGCAAAAACCGCAATTATACAAAACGAAAACAGAAAAGCTTAAAGAAATCCTTTGAACCTAAGCAAACTCTTACGCAAAAAACCCAATAAACTGTCTCTGTAGTAGAGTCTGTGCTTAGGAACAGAACTACTCCAACTACTACTACTACTACCACTACTATCTACTACTATAAGAGCAAAGTCAAACGCAAAAACAAACAAAAAGTAAGTCTTGATGTTTTCGTCATTCAATTACAAAAACAAAATAAATAAAAAAATAAAACACAAAATCGTCTACAAAATTTATACGAAAAACACTAAAATCAAAACTAAAGTGTAATGTGATTTGTATAATTAGTTTAATTTTGTTGTATAGTTGCAAATATATATAGTGTATAATTTATTTTGAGTTCACACACAAACACACACACACTGTGCACACACACACACAAACACACGAGATCCTCCACCTCCACACCACAGGCAAGTCAGTCGAACCATATTTCAGGATCTGGACTTATTTTATGTTTTCGTGTTTGTTTTTGTTTTGATTTTGTAGACAAATAGTTGACACAGTTTTCTTAACATTTATTCAATTTGTTATTGGAAAATTGTTGATGCTAACCCAAAAAAAAAATTTTAAATATTTCGTTTTATTACAACCAGAAACAAATACAGACAATTTTACTTACTCTAGCACATAATATACGCAATAGTCATGTTAAAACCTTTTCCCATCATTTTCTTCACACAGTGAGAAAGCAAAAGGACGATATGCAGGTCAATGTGGCCGGTCTACGCAGAAACATCAAGAACCTTGCACATAACTATTCCGATGCACAGGTAAGTGCTCTCATCATCAACATCATCAGAATGCAGCCCATTAATAAAATTAATTTTATTTTAAGGTAAAAGTTCGCGAGGCTACCTCGAACGATCCATGGGGTCCCTCCGCCACTATAATGGCTGAAATAGCCGATCTTACCCACAATGTGGTTGCCTTCTCGGAGATTATGCAAATGATCTGGAAACGGCTTAATGATCATGGCAAAAACTGGCGGCACGTTTACAAGGCACTCATTTTACTCGAGTATTTGATCAAGACAGGCTCGGATAAGGTTGCACAGCAATGCAAGGAGAACATCTTTGCCATACAAACCTTGCGTGATTTTACCTACTATGAAGAGGGCAAGGATCAGGGCACGCATGTGCGCGAGAAAGCCAAACAGCTGGTCAATTTGCTCAAGGACGATGAGCGCCTAAAGAACGAACGCGTGAAGGCTTTGAAAGCCAAAGAACGCTTTGCACAACACCCCAGTGGCTTTGGTAGCGATGGCTATATAGATGGGCCTTCGCAGCGTGATATGCCGCCGGGCTGGCAAGAAGAGCCGCCCAAATCTGTTTCAGAGCTAGAAATGGTCAGGCCACAGACAGCAGGCGAGGAGGAGCTGCAGCTACAGCTGGCCATGGCCATGTCACGTGAGGAAGCCGAACAGGAGGAGGCTAAACGGCGCAGCGATGATGTGCGCCTACAGCTGGCACTCAGTCAGAGTGAACAGGATTTCAAGTGAGTTTGGTATGAGTTCAAGTTAAACTCTTTTGTTATAAAAACGTTTCTTTGACAGAGATCCAAATGGCCGTTCAATACCAGCACCCAAAAAGGAGGAGCCCCAGCAAAGCCATTTACTAGATTTGCTAGACATTTCGTTAGGCGCCACAAGCATTTCCAGTCCGCCATTGGGCGCTGCAGGCGGCGCTGGTGTCGTTGACCCCTGGGCTGGATCTGCTGGTCGCGCTCCCAGTCAACTATCGGATCCCTGGTCAGGCACTTCATCACCACAAATAGATCCCTGGCATCCATCGGCAGCACCACGCACTATTATGAGCGCCGGCGTGCCTTTAGGCGCTGGCGCCATGGGCACGAACGGCTCTAACGATGCTTGGGGTCTGCGCACACAGTCACCTTCCGTGGCATCAGGTTCCTCGACTGAGGGCTGGCTTCAAACTAATGGCAATGCTGCCAATCAGAACGGAGCAGTCGTCAGAGCTGCTGCAGTGCCTGTAGATGCTTGGCTAACCAAATCAACAGGTGGCGCAGCTTTAGCAGCGGCGCTACCAGCTGCTAGTAATGGCAGTGCGGCGGACCCTTGGCTAGTAGAGTCACAGGTAGCAGGCGCAGCGCCAGCTGCAACAAGCGCAGATCCCTGGGCGACTTCGACACAAACAGCAGCAGCCGCAGGTACTTTAGACGATCCCTGGAAAACGCTAGGCACTGGCGCCGTAAAGGTAAATTTGAAAGCTCGTAAAGCCTAAAGAACTGTCATCTTTAACTCTTTTACGCCTTGCAGAAAGAATCACCCGACTTTGATGACTTTGATTTAATAACCAATCGCAATCGAAGTGGTGATCTTAATAATTCCAATGCCTCCAACAACAACAATGGTGAGTTAAGCTTAATTCTTCAAGAAACCACGTTAAGTTTGTTTTTTTAATCACAGCTTCTCTGCTCGATGAAATGGATCCGCTATCAACGAACTATGGCAATTCTATGAGCACTGTGCATCCATCAACCGGCGCTATGACAAAGAAACCGCTCAAGACGCCACAAGCTTTTCTTGGCGAGAACTCGGCCTTGGTCAATCTGGACAATCTAATCAAGCCTATAGCGCCCCAAACACAGTCAGGCAGCATTGCGCCAGCCTACAATCCATTCAGCGATGGCGTGTTGCCACCCAAAACGAATCTATTCCAGCAGCAGCAGCCAGCAGTATGTTATGCCAAGCATTACCTTTTCAAATAAGCAGACTCATATTGGTTTTTGGTTTATTTTACAGGTGCCGTCCATAAATCAGTTGAAACAGCAGCCGCCTTTTGCAGTCAATATGAATCAGGATCCTTGGGCGCCAGTAACTGGCGGCAATGTTGCGTCACAGGTAAGTTAGCCAGAGTGGATGCTATGCTAGCAAGTTTGACGTACTTTTAGGTGTCTGTGAGCGAGTGACAAGTTTAAGCTTAGTCAGTTTTGGGACTTGTGATTATACTACTCTAATAATTTGGTATCTCTTATTTTCTTTCTTAACTGCCAACACTTTTGTATCATTTCCCTTACTGATCATTTGTTGCCTTTGTTGCTTGCCATCTTAATTCTGCTTTTGCATGCTTCTAATTGAAAAACGCCTTTAAAAGCAAGCGAATGATCTGCTTATGCAGCCTTTAAAGGCACAGCAGCATAGACTCGCCTCTGTTGCAGCGCCAGTGCGTCCAACTAGTTTAAATCTGGCTCAAATGCCAGTTGCTACGCCAAAGGATGATTTTCAATTGTTGAACCTATTCAATAATCCGCAACCAAACCAATATCATCATAACATGCAGGCTTATCCAAATACTATGAGTAACAGCTATGATGTCAGCAATCAAGTCTTTGGCTATAAGCATCTTAATGCAAGCATCGATAGCATACGCAACATGGAGATAATGGGTGAGGCAAAGCCACGAGCATATTTCAATAGTCCCATGATGCCCAGTACTACAACTACCTACAACAACATGACGAATGGCAACAATAACAATCAACAGCTGGACTATGACACGCCTGGCTATTCAAGCTTCACTCACAACTACAGCTGTGCTCTTTCCGAATCTTTGGCCTCCACGCCGGGCGTAACTATAGCACCGTTGTCATATGATCCTTCTGTAGATGTGGTAGCTCGCAACTATGGCTACGGCTTTAATAATGCGTTGCTGGAGGCCACAACAAGTGCCAACCATTGCAAGCTGGAAGTGAGTAGTGGACATGTTGTTCGTATTGTCCCAAGAGTTTCGCTTGCCAAAAGTTGTTGCTGCTTTGTTTAACTTTTTTGATTGTTTGATTTGATTTGTAACGCTTTTTGGGTTTTTTCTTCTGTTTGTTATGTTTTAAATTTCGCTACAAAAACTGCCTAGATAGACAGCTATAATACTTCCATATCTACTTAGGTAGCCGTTTTAGAGTTCCGCAGGAGTTGATTCGAAGAGCTGTCCCATTTGAATCTCGTAACAGATAGTCAGTTGAAATCAAGTCAAGGAAATATTTCGTCCTACCGTATAAACTATATGTAAACAAATCGATACGAACATGTTTAAAAACAATTATTTGTCAACACTTTACATTCTTGTAACATAAGCTCTAAGCTTATCAAAATTTGTTGTTTTACATTTATTTTTAATTTACTTAATTTTACATATTCTCCTCAAACACATGTCCGAATTTATCTGTCTACCTTTTTCTACATTATCTAGTCTTCCCGCAGATAGAAACAGTAGTTGATATAAGAAAACTTTTTAACTGATTAACAGGCGTCTCTAGGTCGGTCATGTCCGACTTAAT
Organism: Chymomyza costata; assembly: GCA_018150985.1. NCBI lineage: Eukaryota > Metazoa > Arthropoda > Insecta > Diptera > Drosophilidae > Chymomyza > Chymomyza costata. Next base: position 21,022,999 of record JAECWU010000001.1, read on the forward strand.
GTAAACCACTTTGTACGTAGATTGAATGACTGTGCATACTCAAGCAGATCTCTAAAATGTGTGTAGAGTTGTAAACAAAACGCAGCTGCAAAAGAGTTGATGATAATATTTTTGTATCTTGTAGCCAACAATGGAGGCTTGGACGCTTAAATAAAAATATGCAAATGGGTAAAATAATTTTTCGAATGTGCATGTATTGCTATCCCAACTAACATAAAAGCAATTGTAGCTATCTATATAAGAACATTATATATATTCCACTAAACTAACTAACTAACTAGTAGAATAGCTCTGCAGCATGTAAAAAAAACTATACTAAATATATTTAAAAATCTATTGTACTTTAACTAAATGCATGAACCCTGCCTCTTTGCTGCTAAGTAAGCTTATAGTGAATTATGAAGAACATGACTTAACTAATATTATTATATACTCATTGCAGCAGAACAACAATATGCCTTGGGTAAAACCGGAAGCAGCCGCAACAAATCCATTTTTATCGTAGGCCCATCCAATAAAAAGAACCAATAGTAACAACGCAATTTAAACAAATGTGTCGCTAAGCTGGATTAGGAAAAGGTTTTACAAACAACTAGAGCTCCAAACAACAACAGCAACAATAACAACTAATTAAACACATAAATTATTTGTAAGAAAGTATTATTAAAATGTAAAATTATAAAATTTGTGATGTATTGTACACACTGAATGTAAATGAACGATGAGAATGGTGATGGTGATGATGCTAAGAGCATCAGCAAGACAACTTCAAGCTCAAAGTTGTTCAAAGTTCAGCCTAGTACACAACAATCGGAACTTGTAGCTAACCGCAATACCAACAACAACAACAACACACAGCAACTGAGCCATAAAATGTTTTTAACTAAATCTGACCACAACTTAATGCAATAGCTTAATGTACAACAACTGCAACTACTATATAATAATAGAGCACTTAATGCGTTGATAAGATTTTGTTTTGTTCACCGACTGTTATTTGAGTTGTTTGTTGTGTAAAGAAAGATGTTGGAAATTATTAACCAAATAAGTAAATTGGCAACAAAAACGGCGCGCATTAAATTATTTAATTTTAAAAAAATTAGATACAAAAACATAAATTGTTATAGCTTTAAATTGTAAATACCAGCACACTAGACTTATAATCTGTGTGTGTTGATACGAAAATCGATGTTAAAAATTCTGAAAAAAACTATTAGAATGTTTTTGTACGTGTGTGTTTGTGCTTGTATATTCTGTCACGTTATTTGTAATACTTTTTTGTATGCTTTTCAAGCAGAACAAATCAAAGCCTAGGCAAACAATTTTTTAATATATGATATACATTTACATTTGCATATTTTTTTAAAAGAAATTTTTTGTGCGTTTTTTGGGCCACTTTCAATACATGCATAACAATATATAGGTATATATTTATAATTTTCTGTTGAATTTTTTAATGCAACTAGTTTAAAATTTACAAGAATTATAAATCATATACAAAAAACAAAATATATATATTTAAAAATGAAACATGGTATAAATATAGGTTAGAATACGTAAAATTGTATAAGATTTAACTTAATGATAAAAATATAACAATATAAAAAAAATGCTTGAGAGTATTGTATGTAATTAATTGATTTTGTTGGAATTAAGTTGAAGCATTAATTCCATGACCACCACTATAATCAATTTAAAGTCTGAACATTTTGAATCAAACCATTCCTGGGAGTGGAGACAATGACAATTCTACTTTTTTCGAAATGATTTCAATCGATAAAGCGTAAAAGCGAATGAATTGGGAGTGGAATAACTCGATGACAATTCTATTTATTTTGAAATTATTTGATTCGATTGAGAGTCAAAGCCATTGACTGGGTCATATGGGAGTGCAACGAGTCAATAACAATGCCACTTTCTGCTTGTAATCAATACAAAGTGGCAGTCAGTTACGATTCCAAGAGATTTGGACTTGCAACATTAAATTAAACCGCGCTTTCGATACACTTACCATTTCAAGTCGCAACTTTATTTGGGAATCCTATTTTACTTGAAATCATTCTTATATAAAAAAAAGCGATCATTTTAACAAATATGTAAACACAACAAACGAACAAATTTTTAAGGTGCATCGAGCCATGTTTGATATTTGTTAAAAATGGATTACACAATAAGCCAAAGTGCTAAGCGACGACAATGCGGACAAGCCAGACAAGAGACCAGGTCGATGTCTACATATGTATGCCAACGGCATCTGCAGCGGCTCTGGCTGAGACTGAGAGAAGCTCTGGTGGACCCCACTTGACAGGCAGCACCAGCATTCAACACTTTGGTTGGGGCGCAAAATGCGGCAGCACGATTATGTTAATTTTGGGGGGCAAAGGAAATTGCTTTGGGTATAGATATGTATGAGCTGAGAGAGTGTTGGGGCAACATTAACAGAGCACGCCCACCGTATAAGGCATCATTTAATGTTTTTGTTGCAGCTAGCTCAGCATCTCAGCTCAATGATATTTGGCAAGGTAGAGGATATGCCAGCGATTGCGCAAGCCAGTCACTCGCGTTTTGATATTTGACATGCGCTGGAGGCCATCAGGAAACTTCGTTTAAATGAAATCAAAATGCACAAATACATAATTTACACAAATTTGTTATCGGCTCTTGTGGCTCTTAAGCTGTCCATGCCATATGAGCGGTATTATGTTTTTTTGACACGACGACGACACCATTGACTCGTTGTTGGTAATGGTCGTTGGGATGGGAATGTGTTGTTATTCTAAGCAGAGACACTTTTTCACAAGGAAGCTGTGCACACAGTGGTGCTTAACAATTGCGTAAGTGCAGGATATGCAAATGAAGTCAAAGAAAGAAGAATAAACACTAGTCCCAGTTACTATCTTTAAACTGGAAAACGATGACAAAAAAACCATCGTCATATTTTAGAAAATTCTATGCTGATGTCTCTTTTCCAGTGTTGAATATTCTATGTATGTATTTTGTTTAAGTCATAAAGGTCCTTTTGAAAACGAAATATTTAACTGACTATTTAAGCAGTCTGTACTAAGTAGCATTGCTTTTGTATACTATAACTATTCCAAATCAGGGCTGACACCTTAGTTTCGCACCTACGCTAACGGCTGAGACGGTGGGCCTGACGTATGGGCCGGCGACATCGCCCACTTTTTTGGGAATTGAGGCTACGTCTGGCTTTTTTTTAATTATAATTGTTTCCACGAGTCGCGGAGAATCTTGCTTAAATGCAGTAATCCTTTACAAAATTACTTAGGGACTTGGTTTTTTACAACATTTTGTGAAAGCCTAAAAAAGCTGCAACTTGATGGGTTCAGTGTGTTGGCTTAGGTTTACATAAATTTCTCTATAATTTATCTAAAATGTCTGTCGTTCTGCTCAGGTTTTAGCTAAAAGCAGATATCGGCATCCATTAAATAAATCTTTCCTGTGTGTCTACTAAATTTAAAAGCAGCTAGTTGGCGGCGGCGGCAAGTTTTTTGCTGACTGGCCTTTTTTGGTAGGGCGCTGGCTCCTCTATGCACGTTGTTGGTGGCGCTTCCGCATGGCGCAGACAAAACAATAAAACTATTAATTTAATGTAAATTTGCGCAATTTAATTATGTGCGAAATCACAGTGGACAATGCAACACACATACTCACACACCTTCATAGATAAATTGGCGGCAGGAATAATTAGGCAACATGCTTGTGTAAAAGTGAAAGGGGTGATGGCGCCCGGTAGCGATACGTTTGGACGAGGCCAATGATGATGATAATGATGATGGTGTTTATGTAATGCAAGCTAATTGCAGGCTCCCATCAGTTCATTAAGTGGACTCTACATGTGTGCTACATGCTGTGTAAAAGTGTCGTCGTTAAAATTATGAATAATCATAAATTTACCTGCGATATATTTTTTATGGACATAAATTATTGCACGGTATCGATTACCAGTAATTGCTCTCTGCGTGCTGGATTTATATGTTGCATGCCAATCAAATTACTTGTAAATAAAGTTTGTGTGAAAAATTTAATTTAGAAGCAAACTGTTTTAATATTGATGTAAAAATTAAAAAAGCTGCAGTCGATAGTTTCCAATAAGCCATACTGTCAAATGTCCTTTTGGTAGTCGTCTGCCTTGTCTATCGATAATCGAGTTCAGTGATATCGGTATTGAACGCAACAGGTGTCGGTGCGTGCGTGGGCTCTTATTTTTTGTCGTTTATTTAATATAAAAGCCAGCAAAGGTCTTAAAAGTGTTAAGAATATTACAATTTGTGTTTATTTGCTAAATATTTAATGCAAAGTTCTTGCATAATGGTATATCTATAGTTTTTGTGTGCAAAACATTTCGTGTCCCTAAAAGTCTCGGCTTTATGCTATTACGCCATATTGGCAAATAGTCCTATTGGAATTTCCCTCCCTCAATTTTTTTTTTGTAAGCAAAGGAAATTTCCAGTGACAATTGTTATAAAAGTGTGTGTGTTCTAAATAAAATAATAAATTTAAAAGATTAAAGCTTATTCGCGCTACTCGGTTTAAATTTAATTAAGTGTAATAAATAAAATTAATTACTTTAACAAATTTAATTTTTTTTAGTATGTGTTTTGTGCAATATAATTTTCTCCCTTCTATTTGGTAAGTACTGTTGTTAATTTTTTTCCTTTTTAATTTTATATTATAATATATTCATAAAATCATACGTTTTGCGAGATATTTAAAATATAAAGCTGTAGTGCGTTGGGGAGCTCAGTTCCACCCCTTTTATTTTTTTGCCACGTTTGTCATAGTTGTTAACAAAAATCACTTCAAATTTTTTGTTTGTTTCTGTTATAAATATCTTTTTTTATTTGTTTGTTGCAAACTTAAAAAAAATGACAAGATTAGTTAAAAATTAAAAGTTATTTAAACATTTCGACGCTACATTTCGATATGTTAGACTTTTCTTCCATTTTACTTTAAGGCCTATACGCAGCTCGAAATATTTTGCGCGGAATGACAAAACTTCATATAAAAAAAAAGTCCCATTTGGGATTTTTTTTATATGAAGTTTTGTCATTCCGCGTGACATTTTTCGAACTGCGTATAACCCCTTTACTTACAAGCTCCTTTAAGGGGTAACACCTGTGTGGAGCATGATTTTTTAAGGTGATTTTTCGATTTATTTTTCAAAGAAACTTTATTTTATGCTCAAAATCCAAATAGGTGACGATTTAACACATATTTTGAGCTACAAAAATGTATTTTTCTAAAGTAATAAAAACAAAATGGCGCCTGTAGAGAGCTACGAGTTGACATTGATCTGAAACATAAAAAAATATTTTCCTCTTAATCTAAGGATCAAAAGCAAGTGAACCCTTTAGGGGTTTTCAAAAATATAAACTAAAAAAAAAAAATGGCGTAAGTTTGAAAAAAAAAATTTTTTCTCGACAAAAAAAAAATCATGAAAAATTAGTTGTAAAATAAAAATTTTTAATTATTTTGACAATCCAATTAAAATCGATGGGATAAAAATTGTCTGAGTTTTTCGTGAAACCACACAAAAAAAGTGATTTAGAGAAAAACGCGCTTAAAGTTTCAAAACCGAGAAAAATCGCTTATCTGAAGATTCTACACAGGTGTTACACCTTAAGGAACTTTGATCCAAAGAAGGTAATTGTTTTGGAAACCTTTTTATCATAGCTATTCTTTCATTTAAAAAATTTAAATTTGGAATGTTAGTGCATTTTTTTTTTTGAATAATATGGCGATTTGTGTTTTGACGTTGTCATTTTTAAATTAAATATCAAATCAAAATTTGAAATAGTATGGGTTTTCCAACAAGATGTGTTATTTTGAATCACCCGGTATTTCGGTAGCTGTCACTTTTGAAGCTTTTATTCTTTGACATTTGACAAGTAGAAACTACGCCATTACTAAAAATGGAACGATACACGCTTCAACAACGCATTGAAATTATTTAAATTCGCTAAAAAAATGGTGAAAATCTTGCACTCACAGTTCGCAAAACTCATCTGGACTGATGAGGCCCATTTCCACCTCGGTGGCTACGTCAACAAGCAAAATTGTCGCATCTGGGGCTTGGAAAACCCAAGAGTTGTTGTTGAGAAACCTCTCCATCCTCAACGTGTGACTGTTTGGTGCGGTTTATGGTCCGGCGGGGTCATTGGACCGTACTTTTTCGAAAATGAGGTTGGATTAACAGTTACGGTGAATGGATTGCGCTATCGAGAGATGATTTTTTATGGTCGGAGTTGGATGGTATTGATCTGGACAACGTTTACTTTCAACAAGACGGCGCTACGTGCCACACAAGCAACGCAACCATTGCTCTTTTACGGGAAAAGTTTCCGGACCGTGTTATCTCTCGAAGAGGTGATCACAATTGGCCACCGAGATCTTGTGATTTAACACCTTGCGACTCCTTCCTTTGGGGCCACGTGAAAGATAAGGTCTACGCCAAAAGCCCAGCGTCGATTCAAGACCTGAAAGATAGCATTCGTGAGGCTATCGAGGACATAGGGCAGCCACTTTGCGATTTGGTTATGGAAAATTTCATGAAAAGGATATGGGCCTGTAAGCGTGGTCGTGGTGGCCATTTGACTGATGTTGTTTTTCATTATTAACGGCATATTATGAAATAAACATCCGATCATTTATCTCAAAAAATGGAATTTTTCTTTGAATACCAAAATAACACCTCTTATTGGAAAACCCATTACTTTTTGGCCGCCCTTGGGCATACAAAATAAGCTTAAAAAATTTTATTTTTAAACTAAAAAAAAACCGTCAGTTTACTAAGTTTTTAGCTTGTTGCCATGCAAAGTCATTGATTAAAATTTGTTCAGTTCTCGCTTTTTATAAACGATAAAATTGTGGAACTGATTATTTAAAAAAAAAAAGAAGCCAATCAAAGGCGAAGGCGAATATGTTCTTAGTATGCTTCACATAAGAAATATAAACCATTATCATATAAAATAGCCTTCCCAGCAGCCCCCAAATATTTTTGTTCGAATCTGGACGACTTTATACCAAGTATTCAGGTCTGTTCTAGATTTCGACTCGTTTTGAAAAGTCATAATGAGTGCATTCCGACAAATGGTGTTCTAGATTTCGACTGAGTTCGAATCGATTTCGAATCGTTTTCATTTCGAGTACTATCGATAACCTTTTGTATTGAACAGCTGAGTGATATCGATAAGTTCACTTGTAGAGTTGCCACAAGTTTTCGAACAACTAACTAAATAACTTATTTTTCTTTTTGCCAACATTTTTCTGAGCGAGAAATATTTTTTATTTATTTACAAATTTTGTACAATTTATTTTATATATATTTTAAGCCATCCATTAATAAAATTAACTTCGAATTTACTTGTGCAACACGACAACACATAACTTTTCGAAGTTCTGTTTTGTCTAAATCCAGAACACCTTACTTTCATTCCACTCGTTTTGGTTTTGCATGTACACACAATTTCCATAGAAATTTTTTGTAATAAAAATATATAATGAAAATTAACCTTGTTTCGTTCAAGTGAGCACATCTAAATTTTCTTAAAGCATTAAAAAATAATACAAAATGAATTTTAGTGGCATTAATGCGTTTATTTAAGTAAACAAAGCAAAATACTTTTCATTTCGACAGCTGAGAGCCAAACTTTTCAAAACGAGTCGACTCTTGTCGGAATCGAGATCCAGAACACCTTTCATTTCGATTCCGACAGTTTTTGTCGGAATCGAAATCTAGAACATGCCTGATTGCTTTCAAAGATAAATTAAGTTCAAACTTTGTCTAAGATTATTGGTGCAGAAATTTTTTGAAAATCATCATCATAGACTTTAAGCGGAGTTTCAAGAAAAATTTTATTCATTTATAATACATATTACTGAAAATAGTTGGACCAAATTTGCTTTGTAGAAATCTTCTTGAATATTCTTCTTTTGTATAAATGACCTAAGAATATATAATCTAGTAAAACTTATTTGAGAAATTCAACCAAATTAAAAGTCTCAAAGCATTGACATATAAAAGTTATGAAATAGGTGCCATTTTGAAGTTAATAGCGACAGTAGCTTGTAGAGCAACTTTGATAAATCTCTATGATTGTTCCTGGCACGATCGATCGTTGGTTTCGTTCGTTTGTGACGTAGTTTGTGTAGCCTTTTGTTAGAGCTGAAACCATGAAAAATTGCAATTTGTATGGTTTAATTAAAAAATCTGTCAAATGCCAGTTTGTGCGCTCATTAATGAGTCTATATGGCAGTTAGGCGCTCAGCCTTAAACAACAAACAACAAAATCATGCTTGACATAGCGTGAACTCCATAAACACACACACTAAGTGTACTATTATATATATATGACTGGATACAAGAGCTAGCTATATGTACATATATACATATATATAAGATATAGTGCTTGATATGTTTAGCTCACGTTGATGTTGATGTCTGCAGGCAGATGCGGTGGGATTGCTGCCTGCCAGACATTGGCTCTAAGTTTTATGCGCCAGCCTTTCCAGGTTACCCTGGGCCTTTGACAAAACAAAAGACTTGAGCAACGAACTTTATTTCGATTATGATACACTGTCGCACAAAAGTTTTCGTAAACTTGATTATTGTTTTTCGAAGTTCAGTAAATCCAACAAGAACGTTCACTTGGCTTTTTTTCAGTTCTTCTTATTAGATGTTTGTTTTTTTTTTAGAGTGTTTCGAATCAAATTCTTGTTACGTTACGAATCGCAAAGTTCTTTTTCTACTGGAATTGTTTTAGTGAACGCGAACTTTTTTTACTTCCTAAAGTATTGACTGTTTAAGTGTGCGAAAACTTTTTGCCGACAGTGTTTGCGCTTGCTGATTTTATGTTTCTTTTTTTTTTTCTGAACTATTCGCTTGCATAATATATACAAATTTTGGGTCTGACATGAGGCTTCTAAGAGCCAAATTGATTTTTAATTATAGGTTGTCCAAAAACGCAACCACATGATGAACGATTCGCTTGTTCTGGGAACGTAATATATGCTGCCGCCTGGGCATACGTACATATATTTGTGGGAATTCGTTATCCTGTTTTGCTCTGCAGCATTTATGTAGTATTGTTTGTGCATGTATCCCAGATACATTTGTGACAGACCCAATCAAGCCATTTAATTGAAATATCTCAACTTTCATTTTCAACAAGCTTAACTGCTGTTAAAGCCGCTCTGCCGTTAGCATAATTGAAACATAATTTTCGTAGCGTAAAATCACGTCAACCAACACTCAGACACGACACCTATTTTGATTCAAGTGCCAACTGGCCATAAGAAATTTCACCCATTTTGCACGTTCCGACCATCAATGGAGGAGTCTGCTGTTTGCTTTTTGCCGCCCGTCGAACGTTAGTTAATCATTTCATTGCATATCGTATTTTTGTCAAGTCAGCACAAGCCGGTAAGCCGGCTAGCCGGCTCTCCATAGCCAACAACGTCGCCACCAAGATCGAACGATCACCATAGCACACTACGACGTCACAACATCGCACCACACCTCACCACATCATGATAGCAGTTAAGGCATATCAATAATTATCAGCAGAGCCATCAAGCAGCGATAGCAACAGCGCACACCTTGCCACTTGCAAGCACCAGCTGCCATGTCCCCCCCCAATCACACATATGGGGGAAAAACTGTGACATTTAGACATAACAAATCATAGCAAGGCGTAAAGAGATAGGCTGAGAGACAGACAGAGAGACAGTGACTCTGTGGGGCAGACTATGTGTGCAGTGCGCGGCATCATTAGGCGTCTGTCATGCGGGTCGTTGTTGCAGCAGCAAATCTTGTCCAGCCTTGGCTGCATTTTCGTTTTTGGGGCTGTGGCTGTAACGTTTTGTGTGTCAATGGGTGTATAGAAATTGAAAGTTTCACACTTGTCAATTAAGTGTACTATTTTGATGTAGCTGCATTGGATATACCCTAACTGAGGATGCACTGAATTATATTGAGGGTTTGTAACATTCGGACCAGATGGTGTGTTAGAAGGGTTACTACGAAAACTTTTTTTTTGATTAGGGTAGGGTTGGTAGAGTTATGCGGAACCAAATGCGAACAAATCTTCTTGGCGCCCAAATGTTCCTGCATTATTGAATGTACTCTTTCTATCTATTTGGCTTTTACAACCGTTTGTCCTTCACTAGCGGTTTCTGTCTTTGGAGAGCCGGCCCCTATCGATGATCCAAAGGCTATTAAGATCCTACATTGTCTGGTCATACCATCTTAGAGGCGGACGTCCCCTTGGTCGACGTTCTCCAAGTGATTTTCGCAATCTATATATTCGGTCATTACAACCGGATATCGGTCTTGGCCGCGGAGAATATCCCAATTTGGTGATCCCAGGACTACAAAAATCCTACATTGCCAGGTCTTACCATTGACGTTTTTCAAGTTATTTTTAGCTGAAGCATTCTCATCCATGCGGGTAACGTGGCCAAGCCTGGTTGGGTCAGTATCGCCGTATAGCTGATACAGCTCATGATTTATTAGAACTCGGAAGTCACCATCCACCATCCATAATCGGTTCAAAGCATTTTTCTCTCGAAAGCCCCTAACGTCGCCTTATCGGATGTTGGCAATACCAATGTTTCAAAGCCATAAAGAAGCATGGGTATGATAAGGGATCTGAAAGTACAGTGGTGGAATTGATGCCTTCACATGACGATCATTACGTGCACATCCTCGATGATTTCTGCGATGATGATCGATTTGGAACAACCTTTTCGAAATTCGTGGGCAAATGGTCAGTGCAAACCAGCGTTTTACAATCACCAAACCGTCGCGTTGGTCCCGCGACTCCGTTTACCACACAAAGGTGTGTCTTTACATAGGATGTATCTCATAAAGGGAGTCTAATTATTTTTACTAATCATCAGAGTGCTGAAGTTCTCTTTGAAGTGGCACGCGGGGGTCATCTCGTTTGTAGGTTACCATTATTATCTGCCTAAGGTGAATGCTTAAAGGCTTAAAAATAAGAAGAATTCTTCATAAAACCACACTGAAAATAAAAATCTTAGTCGATGTGGGTACTTTCTAAAGCAATTGTTGGGGCAAATCCTTCCAACGCCTTCCAAAATTAAAGACCGTTCCTTTTTAAACTAGATAACTAAGAACGTTTTTTTTTTGAAACCAAAAGTTTTTATTTTACAAACTTTTGCCAACATCTAACAAGAGTACATTAATAAATGCCAAAAGATACCGTCAAGGGTATACGATCTTCTATTCGCCTACATTAGGTTATCTTTGGCGCTGTATTTATTTTTATAGTTGTTTTCAAACACTTCATCATCTCATGGCTGGCAGTCAAACAGTTGTTTAAGCTTCGCGTTGCGCCCAAAACTGCAGTTGAAAAGCGGCTGTCAATGAAAATGAATTTTTATTGAGATTTTTTTCATTTCGAAATTAATTAGAAAAGTGTATATCTCGCTGCGTATTAGAGTGTAAGTGTTTTGGTAGCTTAATTGCTTTGACGTGTGCGTCGTCGTTGTCGTCGGCGTCGGCGTCGTATGTGTAGTTATATAAGTCGTAAAAATATGCTTAAGCCATAATAATCTGAAATGGGAAAACTACTATCACTTTTACAATCACTTGTCTAAGCCAATTTCCCTGCTTCATCAAAACGCCCCCGGTGTTAAGAAAGACCATTGCATTGCCGGCGCTTCTAAGATTCTACAGGTTTGGTTACGGAGAAAGTGCCTTCAATGAGTGAATGACTTGACAATGACAATAATGTTGTGCTGCATGGACTACTGGCGCACACACTTATGTAATCAGTCAATGACAGAGTTGGAGAAGGTGACAGTCAACTTCTGGCCGACGGGATCTCATTAAACGCATATAATTGTTATATTGCTTACATTTTCACATCACAGCAACGAACGACCGGTTACATTTCAATCCCCAAACTTGGTTAAATAATGCGCGCCCACTTTTACTTGGAGTCGTCCACAAACGTCGAAACGAAAGCGAAAGTTCTTTTGTGTTGCGCCTCCTCGTGCTGGTGGTGTACTCCTCTCTATGTTGTTTTTGTTGGTTGGTTTTTGGCCCCGGCCAAGGCGATTCTTATCGGCCAAAAAGGCAAGTGGCAGGCAGATTTATGCACTTTTCATTTTACCTAAAAGCACCATAAAACAGTCAAATACGGTTCGGGCCAACAAAGAGCTTCAAAAGAGTTGCAAGTGCCGCATGCAACTTTCTTCCCAAAAGCGCAACCAAATTATGCGCATAAAACACTAAATCGAAAATGTATGGGGGCGCCCCATGCACTGCATGGTCGATTCTTTAAATTGCCACTTGGACCACTTGACCGACGACAAAACAAGAGCGTTACACTGAAAGATTGTTTCAATAAAGAACGAGTGTTACATGGTAGAGATGGGATAGACACGGGAAAATCAGTTTAATGGTTGGGATGGGAAGTAATTGTTATGGTGCTGGGCAACCTGCAGAAAATCTTCAAAACATTTCTTATTTTAATTGTATTAGGTTTTTTGCTTCCGCCGTTTACTATTGAGAGAACTTCCCGACTACTTTTTCTCATCATTCTGTAGTTGTAGAATACCATCTCGAAATAACGATGAATCTTTTGAGGCGAATCGATCCTCTTATTGACTTCTTTAAAAGAGTGGAATTTCTGGTCAGCTAGACTGTGTCCCATGGATCTTAACTTATGGTAATCCGAAGCAGCAATATCTGGCGAGTACGGCGGGTGATGTAGGACATTACATTTAAGCTTGTCCAGGTAAGTCTTGACCGGTCTGGCATTGTCATGCTGTAGGATGACTTTGTCGTGTCTCTCTCGGTACAGTGGCTCGGCTCAAACGCATCAATTGCGTTCGATACCGATCCCCTGTGATGATTACACCTGCCTTCAGTAGCCCGTAGTATTGGCATTCCCCATTCCCCATGTTTTTTTTTATTGATCATCGTAGTGGACCCATTTTTCGTCGACGATCACAATTCCATATAAATACTCCTTCCGATTGTGTGTTTGAATTGGCTGTTCATAAGTTCACACACAAAACTCAGCCACCTGGAGCAAATTCAGGAGCTGAAAATCTGATCAGAATTCGGCTTAAGAAATTTACACAATTCAAGATCCGCTCCTGTCGGCTACATCTTATTTTGACACCTTGCGGTATACCAGGTGACGTGGAAAAAGAACAGCTGACATTTCCTAAAAAAAGTTGCCTCTCTTTTGTTGGTTTGCGCTGCCATTTTTCTCTCAGTGCAGGCCAACTGAGTTGCGCCGCCCCAGGCCAATGTGGCCAAAATAGCCGGCCTGGCAACAAGTGCAGTCAACGACAGCGATGACGACCTAGCGACCAATCGACCGATCGACCGAGTTTGGTTAGGCACCACTGGAGGCTGGAGTGACCACCCAGAATGTTCGAGTGACCAGAGTCCAATTAAATGTGCAGCATTTTAATCGAGTGGCATTTTCTACGCACTTTGGCCAAAGAGCCAGCTGCTTTGGTAACTCTGTTGCTCCCGAAGTCAGGCCCGAACTGGAGCTGAGTTAATTTGTGAAAGTTTTGTGTAAACAATTGGTTTTTCACATTTTTTTTTTGGGCAGTCAGTGGAAGTTGCTGATGGTATAAATTTAATCAAGCGTGGCCAATGCCAAAAGGTGCAGTAGTTGTAGTGCGGCCCAGACCCAAGCCCTTGGCGCCGTTGTCAATATATTGAGCCATATATTTTGTAGCCGCCAATCGGACAGGCCTTAAGCCTTAGGCCCTACTCATCGTCGGTTGTCGTCTGTCGTCTGAGTTGACATAGCCATAAAATATTTGGAGTTAAACTGATTGATTTTTTTTTTTCGTATATTTCTTGTTGTGCATGCAAGTCAGTTGTTATTGGATTGCATAATGCTGTGCAGCAATGTCAAAGGCATTAAGTTCTGCAGATAAGCTGAGCACAAAGTACGTCCAAGTTGTTGGCAAGCTACTTGGCACTAATTTGGCATAATTGGACAATGTGGCCAACTTGGTGTTGGCAATTGGCACGCAGTTAAATGCGTCCAACTGGCCAAAAAAAAAAAAAAAAACAGCCAAAACAATGCAACACACTGGATCTCAACACGTTCATACAATATTAAGTGGGTTAGTGGCGCCTGTTTCGGGATGCCAGAGCAGAGTCCATACCAGACCAGGCCAGGCCAGACCAGACAGTTAACCAGTTCGTGTCATGTGATTTTTATCGTTAATAGGAAACAACTGCAACAACAATAACAACAACGGCAACGACAACGACAAGTACAAAGACAAAGCGCCGCCAATGTTAAGATGTGTTGGTGTGTATCTACGTATGTGTGTGTGTGGCAGGCTAGTAAACAAATGTTGCAGCAACATGAAAAGGGTTTTTATTCAATTGCAGGCAACATGCAAGTTGCAACTGCAAAATGCACTGAGCGAAAATATTGCGAAAGCGATTGCAGAAGGATACTTCTAGTATGCTTAAAATTGGAGGAATTATTTATTTAATAAGTACGAAGTTTCTACAATTAACCAATTTAATTAAAATTTAATTCAAACACCTTGAATTTTTGGGTTTTTTGAGATGCTATAGGATCTGTATAATATGAACCCGATAATGAAAAAGTAAAATCTATAATATATATAATATATGAGCAAGGGGTATCTTAATTTTGTACAAATATATGCAAGACACATATATGAAGACATCGCAGACTCCCCAAAGTTACCGCCAATATGGTCAGATAACAAAATTCTTGAAACTACGCAATTTTCGTACATCAAGTCATTCTTTTAGATCCAACAAGAACACGAAATAAAAATAAATGGAAAACGCATTCATAATAAAAAAAATTTCAATTCCCTCAATTTTTTTTTTTATATGGACGCATCAAAGTTTTACGTGCGGTAGTTTTGAAAAGTTGGAACGAATACCTCTGTTGAAATTAAAAAAAAAGCTTAGGTAAAACCTCTTTAAAGATACTTAATTCTTGTATTTAGACTGGGTCGCATACTAGTTTCATCTCGATAGGGTTAATTAAAGTGTGTGGCAGAGATCTCTAGAAGGCTTTGCCCTGATTACCCGTTAATCTGCAATCTATGACCTAGAGTAGAAGCAGAAAATCTTAGATTATTTTTAACAGAAAAAAAGGAAATACGAAATAAGAGAAGAGAGTTGAGAGAAGCGAGAAGAGATAAGAGATAAAAGATAATAGATCAGAGATAAGAGATAAAAGATAATAGATCAGAGATAAGAGAGAAGAGAGTAGAGAGAAGAGGGAAGAGAGAAGCGAGAAGAGAGAAGAAAGCAACACACAGCCTTACAATTTAGAAAAAATACTAACCCTAGTCTGCGTTTAAGATGTTATTATTAGTAAACAATTGCTAAGTACATGAATAGTTCTATCTAACATGGATTTCTGAGCTTTTACTAAGTTCTTTTTCTTAGTGTACGGCTTCAATTGTTAATGTGACTCAGAGACAGAGTAGACCCAGAAGACATAGCCCAAACATAGACAAGCGTTTTATTTACAGTTGTTTTCTTTTTATTTTTGTTGTTGTTGTTATTATTATTGTTTTTGTGGTCGTTGTTGCTATCTCTTAACTTTCATAATAAAATCAACAAGGCAATAAAATGAAATAATAAGTTGCACATTTAAAAAAGATTTACTAAGTGAGATGAAAAATCAAAAACAAATTATGCAAAGTAAAATGTTTTCGCCTGAATATCTCATATCTCCTTTTATGGCCAACCGCCTCTCACATTCACCGGCAAGGTCTCTGTCTCTGACGCCGTCTTGGTCCCGGTCCCAGACCCAAGTCTTGGCGTTTGCTTTCCCATTGAAATTGAAAGTTCTGCAGTTGTTGTTCGTCTGCAGCGTGCGAAAATGTCAAGTAGCAAGTTGTGTTTAAGGAGCAAGGAATAGGTGGAGCGGTGTATTAAGAGGTAGTTGGGTTACCTTAGTTGGCGCAAATATTTGGTCGGTCGGTCGGTCATTGGCCGAACTCTTGGCTGACACACTTGTCAACAACAAAGTCGCGTAAGTTTGACAGTCAGCTCAGACCAACAGTCAATCAGTCAGTCAGTCAGTCATTCATTCAATCATATACGTTTACAAATCTTCACTTGAAAGTGCAATTTACTTTCGTTTTGTCATGTTGTTGCAAGTTGTTCCGCCAATTGATGCGAGTTCTCCCAGGTGAGAGCAGTAAGTATGAGGATCCATGAAAATTAATTATATTCGTGGCATAGTAAATATGCAAATGGAAAACTAGTTGCCAATCAGGCAAATCAATCAATATTGCACACACATACAGTGAGCGATTTGTTTTTATAGTTTTTCTTGGTTTTCCTTTTAGTTTTGGCCGCATCTTCAGCATCATCCGAATTGACCAAGTCAATAGAGCTATAATTTTTAGTGCCAAATTGCCAAAGTCAAAAGCTTCACATTGATAAGAGAAATTCAATTTCGCTTTCATCTCTCTCTCTCTCTGAAATCTGTGCAATTGTCGCCACTGCAGGCGGTCCATATTCAAGGTGATTTGCGTCTGGGGGCTGGCTGGGGGATGCCTGGACTTGGACTTGGCCTTGGCGTCACTTGGTCAGTCAGTTGGTTGGTAGACAAACAATATTAAATACTTTGTAGTGCGTTAAGCAATGTAAAATCTCAGTTTATAGCTCAAGGCAAGAGTGCATAAAAATTAACAGCGACATCAACGGCAAACGACAACTTAAACGACGAATAAAGTTGTAGTTATAAAAGTGAAAAAGTAAAACAAATACAAAACCAGAAAGAAAACTCAATACGAAGTGAAGAATGTGGGATACACTTAAAACTAATCGAATAAAGATGATATATGTGCTGTATATGAGAAGATGATGCACTTAACTCGCAAAATAAGGGGTTTACTAAAACTCCCTGGAAACATGTTATCTAATTTTATAAAGTTGGCACAGAGTGGGATCTAAAAAATTAATAAAACTTTTAGTCTGAAGAATATGCTTTTTGTTTTCAGCTTGGTGAAGAAGCTTCAAAGTTGGACCAATTCTACGATATAAAGTGATTGTTGTATAATGAGTTAAAAAGATGATGATTTTTATTTCTTATTTCGATACCGTAAAAATGAAAATAAGTACGAAAATAATAATAGCTATTAAACTAACTTTCAAAATGTGTATACCAATCGCGTAAGTTCCCTACAGTAGGATCACCTACAATATCAAAAAAATCAATTTGCGACGTTTTTAGTATGGGAGTGTCTTTTTTACTTGCTATTTAGGATAATGGAATCTACGTACCGAATTTATGTTGCACAAATAGAATCGTAGAATATAAAAGAAGATTTAAAAATTATTTAGCTTAAATTACGTGCACTTTCGAACCTTGTTTTCTAATACGAACTGGTATCACTTGCATTAAAGTAGTCGGATTTTGTGAAATTGGGTGCAGCAAACGTGATTTTAAAACGAATTCGAATAAATTTTTCGGATTGGTCTTCTGGAGCACGGCCGACAATGAAGTTTTTATCCTATCTTAATCATTTTTTACATGGAAAGGGGCTTCTTTTGCTGAAATTTAGTGTCTCCAGCTTTAATGATCTCTAAGACCTAGGTATCATACTTATGGGAAAAAATGAGGCACCCGACGAGCTTTAAAATTGTCCGCTAGAGGGAGCAAGAAAAAAATGAACTACACACTTCAAAGTCTATCGTGACAGAGAATTTGAATGGGCAAAAAAAAAAATTTTGTAGTATTTTTCAGCACTTAGAAAAAAATAAGGCTTTTGCATTCTTATGAGTTCTGTGTTTAGAATACGTATGCATTTATTATTCTTCTTATTATTATAATTTACATGAAGTCATAAAAAGTAAAAACTTTTACATATGTTAGTATGAATGTGCTTCGACCCCAGTTCGCTTTTCGAGATATTTGCTTTTATGTTACTTCCACTATTTCATAAAATCTAAATGGAAAAATAAATGTTCACGATGAGCACGACGACGACGAAACACTTTTTTTTTGCATAATAGAGAGAAACCACTATTAAATAAAGTTAAGCTTGTGTTTATATGTCGTACCTATTTCTTTCAGAATCCTAATCCTCAGTTAAAGTGTAAGGTACAATTTTTTCTATGCTGAGTTTAAAATAGAACGAAAAAAAAATCTATTCTTCTATTAGAGTTGAAATTTTTTAAGCCGTTTCATTTTTCGGTATGAAAAATTAGTGCTTGTTGCTATGATATCTTTGTGGAGTTTTTTTTTTTAGTTTCCTTAGGTTATCCGAATCTTAGAACTCATTAAAATGCCATTCTGTAACATTTACCAACGGCTTTTGAAATTTAATATACTCTCTCTTAACGTATAAGTATACAAAATAATATTTTATATGAACATTCATGAACATTATAGTAACTACCAAGCGCAGCTGAGCATCCGACATCCAACACCTTACACAGCTCAAGGTGAAGTGTCATCGTAGTTGTTGTTTTGGTTGTTATTATTATTGTTACCAGCATCGTTGTTGTTGTTGTGGTTGTTGTTTTAACTGCAGTCGTTGCAGTTACCTCTTTCTCTCTCGTCCCTGCCTCAAGTGCTGTGTCTGGTGTCATTTAATGCGTGTAACTCTCTGGGCGCTGCAGTTTTTATAGCCGTTCCTAATAGAGTAAGAGGTTATATTGAGTTCTTCGAAATGTATGTAACGTATGCCTGGACCTGAATAAAATCTATATACCAAGAATCTTGATTAGCATAACAGACGAGATTTTATAGTCCTTCTGCCTGTATAATCAAAGAAATTTTTGATAGCAGCTATAAATCGATAGTATTTAGAGGCTCCGCAACTAGCGTGATATATATATATATATATGTTCCTTTAACTCCTATTTGGAGCATAGGGCGTCCAAAATTTTGCGCAACTAGCGTCAGGTCCACAGAAAACAAAAAATCTCGGGACGAGTTTTCACCCTTCTAAAACCCCGTCTCTGCAGGCCTGACGGACGCTGACGTAGGCTAATCGAATCTAGTTTATTTAAAAAGATCCGCACTTAAGCATACGAGAGCAGATTGAAAGTTATTGTACAGCAAAAAAGCCAAGAAAAAAACTAATTTTTTTTTTAAATTCTTCCATCTCGTTTTTTGAAGTCTTTCAAAAAATATATAATATGATTTGTAAAGCCTTGAAATTTTTCGATTATTTCGCAGCTAATGAATATATCTTTCAAACAGGCCATTTCCTACGGCTTCTTTATTTTTTTTAGTTCTCAAAATACAAAGATATATCTTTTAAAAATACTCCTCAGAGTAGAACTTATATGTTGCATAAGGGCGCCAGATTCTGAGGAAATTATGAAGATAAAACACTAATTCGTAATGCAATAGCTCTGATATTTCGATGCGTTGTCACTATATAGCTTCAAATAATCTGAAGTTCCATATTCACAATTAGTTGAAATCTTGCAAAGATATCAGCTGTAGCTATATCTGTGCGCCTGTTTCAATATCATCTAGTGTCCTAGCTTATGTATTTGGACCTAAGGCCGAACATTTGTTGGAACCAACAGGTTCATGATCTAGCAGCGATACAAAAAAGTAAAGTTCTTACAAACTGAGTAACAAGTATTTTAAAGTCGGTTATGCCCGTCTTTAAAGTAAGCTATTTTTTTGTTTATTAATAAAATTTTTAATAGTTGCTTCCTTTCAAAGTGGCCAAAGGTTGAGCTGCATGTACCCATATGCGTGTGTGTGTGCTACAGTGGCAATTAACATTTTGTGGACGTCAGTGTGTGTGTGTGTGTGTGTGAATGTTGCAACATCACTTGAGATGTTTGCCGTTGCGTATGCGAAATGCAACGAGTCAAGTTTGTTGCCTAAGTCTTTCGTTTTTTTTCCCTCTTTTAATATTTTTCAAGTACTTAATTCAAGTTAAGTGCGTACCCCAAGATGATCAGCTAACATAGCAGACACACACACACACACACACTCAAAGACAGCACCCAACGTATAATCTCAATCCCCACATCGCATAAAAATCTTCCGCATGTCAAGGTCAATTAGCATTTTGTTGATTGGCGCTTAAAGCGTGATAAAAATGTCAAAAGGTTTCGATTGGATTATATTGGATTTCATCTGTGTGTGCGTGTGTGTCTGTTTTTAATGGTTTTAATGTTATTACTTTTAATTGCGTTCATTTATGGCTTAAAGTAGTATTTGGAAAGAGTGTTGGCTTATTGCATTATGATAAGCGTTGGCGTAAGCTCAATTCACACACAAACACACTCATACACACACCTTTAAATCTTTAAAGCCTTGTGTCATTGAACTACGTGTGTGTGTATGTGCCTGCTGCGTTTCTTGGCAGTTGAGAAAGTTGCGCGATCCTGTGATCTATCTTTGTGGCCAAAAAATCGTAAGAAAAAACAAAAACCAACAAACGTTGCGCTTAACAAAGTTTTCACTCCTTTCGCTTTCATTTCAATTACCAAATACGATTCTTATTTTCAATTTCAATATGATGACAACAAGCACGACGGCGACAACCAGCAGCAGCAACAACAACAACAGCAAAAAGCACCCGCGACAACGCAGTTTCGCACCAAATTTGGATCGAGCTCAAGGAGTCACAGTAGGAGCATGTATTTACACTGCTAGCCAAAAGTTTGCAAACACTTGGTAATTCTGCAAAATGTAACAAACTTAAAACAAGCATTTGAAACTAGGATCTGTTGTATAGTTATCTTTAAAAAGAGTTTTTTTTTTATCTAGGGTATTAAGCACCCATGGATTCTGCTTTTGTGTGAAAAATAAAATTGTCCAATAATGAAAGATGAGTCCCTTAGCGTATGTAGTTCCTTAAGTTTTTTTTATTCAATTTGGAAATATAGATTTTGAAACAAATAAAATGCAAAAATTTATTTATATATGTATACAGCTTAGTATAAACAATTAAAAATAGGCTAAAAGCTTATTTAAAGCTATAGCGGCTAGGCTTTAAATTTAAATTTTTAAAATTTTTTAATTTTACCATAAATTACTGAAAATTGAATTACTTGCCACCAGAAGTTCTGGCTTAAACGACTGATGCTTTTTTCCGAAGATTAAAGCCCAAAGTCAGAGACTGTACTTTGTTGATCCCACAATCACAACTATACTACTACTACTAATTTGGCCATTACAACCGGTTATCGGTCTTGGCCGCAGAAATAATCCTACGCCAGCGGTTTCTGTCCTGTGCTTGCTGGCGCCAATTGGCAATCCCAAGGTTACGAAGATCTTCCGTTGCCTGATCTTCCCATCGCAGGGGCGGGCATCCCTGTCGTCGTCGACCTTCCAGTGATTTCCGCTCGAATACCTTCTTGGCTGCAGCATTTTCATCCATTCGTGCAACATGACCTAGCCAGCGCAGACGTTGTAGCTGTATGCGCCGAACTAGATCAGTGTCGCCGTATAGCTCATACAGCACGTGGTTCATTCGAATACGAAAATCACCTTCCACATTTATCGGTCCAAGGATACGTCGGAGGATTTTCCTCTCGAAAGCCCCTAAAATCGCCTTATCGGATGAACGATGAGGGATTTGTAGAGGGTTATTTTCGTATGCCGAGATAGGGCTTTACTCTTGAGTTCCTTACTTAGCCCAAAGTGACACCGGTTAGCAAGATTAATCCGTCGACGTATTTCCATGCTGACGTAATTTTTTGTGTTGTTAATGCTGGTGCCCAAGTACACGAAATCCTTTACAGCTTCGAAGTTGTAGCTATCTGTTCCCCGTGGTGTCGTTTCCTTACTTGTAGATAGCAGGTATTTCGTCTTGTCCAGATTTACAGCCAGACCCATATTTTTCGACTCTTTTTCAATTTTTGAGAAGGCTCCGCTTACTGCACGTATGTTAGTGCCAATAATGTCAATGTCGTCGGCATACGCCAGCAGCATGACACTCTTATAAAAGATAGTGCCTGACCTGTTCACATCGGCATGTCGCAGGATAGCTTCCAGCAGTAAATTGAAAAAGTCATATGATAGGGTATCACCCTGCCTGAAACCTCGTTTGGTATCAAATGGTTCGGAGAGGTCTTTTTCTATCAAGACGGAACTGCAGGAGTTACTCAACGCCGAACTAGCTTTGCAGGGATACCAAACTCAGACATGGCTACGAAAAACTTCTCTCTATGAGGCGTGTCAAAAGCAGCTTTGAAGTCGACGAATTGGTGGTGTGTGTCGATTTGCTTTTCACGAGTCATCTCCAGAATTTGTAGCAATGTAGCAAATATCTGGTCTATCGTAGACTTTCCAGGCCTGAAACCACACTGATAACAACTAGTGTTATAGGAGTTCAAAAAATTGCACCAAATTATTCTAGCAGGGTCCAAAAAAAGGAGCAAAAAAACAGTTCTTAAGAGGACAAATTATACCACATATAATCAAAATGGCGACATTTGGCTTTGTTCACTGCGGCAAATATTTTTGGCAGCCTTTGGACGAGTTTGTGAAGTGTTTTCACTTTCATGTCTCGACACATATCCTTGAGAACCTGCCAGATATGAGCAAGGCTAATTGGTCGCAGATCTCTCTCTTCAAATCGCCGGTATAAAGTCCCGAAGTATGTTTTAGATCATTATCTTCTTGGAAAATTAATCCGTGATCAATCAAATCATTTCCATATGGAATAGATTGTAGCTATGATATTACTCTTTTTTCTGTTTCAAAACAATTTTCTAGAGTTGACCGACTCCATCATAACAAAAGCCCCAACCCAATTTAGAACAACAACAGCCCCATTTTTTGCAGCAATACACCCGATCATTATTTTTAACGTTTGACCGTATTCAAAGAAATCAACGCCGAATACTTGATTGAGTTCCGCGGCGGATCGGAATTCGTGCGTCTCGTATATCAATATTAAGTGGATGTTCTCTATTTAGAATGTTTTCCAGACCATCTGCGTACAGTTCGGTACATGTTTCACAGTTTCTTTGCCACTTTTTCTCAACACCACTCCGTGGAACCTTAAAAAAACTGTCAATTTCAGCGTATGATGATAACGACAATTGACCATAAAAAAATTTCTTTATGAACATAGATTTCCTTCCAATAGATTCATAAATTTATATTTGTACCAAAAAGACGAAAAAATAAAAAAATTGTATTATGAAAAATGATGACAAAGTCGAAAAAATTCATTTTTTGTAGAGGTATTCATATTTTTGGCACTGCTCTGTATATTATGATTTTACATAGCCTATTACCATCGGATGATCAAAACGCTTCTTACGATACCACATTTGTCAATTTATGATAAGCGGCTTAGAAGGTAGGAGGGAACAGATGTACGTAGTTACACACATGTGCTACATATTCACATAGAAGTTAAACGCACAACTCTTCTTTTTGCTTTGCTGTGGTCGGTTAAAGGATAAGTAGTGTCTGTAAACTTTTGGCTGGCAGTGTGTTCTGACATATGTATATGTATGTGTGTGTGTGTGTGTGCTCATAAGGCAGCCAAACAGCCTGCACAATAACAATAACGTTGTGACCACGGTAGCCAACATTAATGTGATTGTTGTTGTTGTTTTTCGTAGAGAGGCCTATTACCATTTGGCTTAGTCAAATCGTTTGTTATGTTTTTATCTTGATGTCCAGTCACCTTGATTTGTTGTAGAAAATGCAATTTTTGGCATGTTTTTTCTGTTGTTGTTGTTGTGGTTGTGTTGCTGGTGCTGCTGCTGCTGCTGTTGCAATCATTGTTGTTGTTAGTAGCATGTAGTATGACCGGCTACCGGCGCGTAGGGTGCATCGCTTTCTCAAAAAAAAAAAACTCAACGGCCTCGGCCTATCAACATTTGACAATCGTCGTCAAGTCGTCGTCGTCGTCAAGTCGACGGCGTCGTTTCAAAGACTCTGCGCGCGCTCACTCTCGCTCTCTCTCTCTCTCTCTCCGCCACTGTCGGCCTGTCAATGAAAGTGAAATTAGAATTGAGTATCTCAAAG
The DNA here is from genome assembly GCA_018150985.1 of Chymomyza costata. Lineage (NCBI taxonomy): Eukaryota > Metazoa > Arthropoda > Insecta > Diptera > Drosophilidae > Chymomyza > Chymomyza costata. The sequence continues at coordinate 21,047,001 of JAECWU010000001.1, forward strand.
TTTGTTGTTTGTGTTGCTGTTGTTGTTGTAGCAAAAGTTATCGCTAACTGCGCCAGTTACTTAAACTGCGCACTATAGATACAATAAATCAGCGTCCATTGTTAACGAAATCAATCAATTTATGGGCTTGGTTTTTGTTTTTGTTTCTACTTTTGAAGTTCAATGCACTGACGCTTTGCCATTTGATTGAGTGCGTTCATATTTCAAGGTAGTTTCGCTCAGTGTAGCCGCAGTCAGCGCAGTCAGAGGTAACAAACTAGCCGCAGGGGTCAAAGTTTAGCGCATGTTGTGGCTTTGTAGTATTTGTTTTGTTTTTGTTTTGTTTTTTTGTAGGGAAGCCACAAAACAAGCGACATACTTTGCAAATCTAGAAATGCCAGTCAAACAACAACAGCAACAACAAAAACGACAACATAAACAATGGGAGGACGACGTTGTCGCTGTCGACGTTGGGCTTGTTTTTTTACAATGTTTTTTTTTTTTTTTTTTGTAAAAGCCCAACTAACTTCAAACTAACTAAACAACAAATACCAAACTGGCAGCAGCCACTACAACAAAAACCAAATGCAAATTCAAAGCCTCTAACTTCATTTGTTGCTGCCTTTTTTGTCTCCTCGCTGGGTTGTCATTATTTATTTATACCTAAAACGTTTCGTTTTCATTTGTTTAAGGGAGTAGTTGCTCTGCCTGTCGACGTCGAAACTGAAACCGAAACCGAAATCGAAAACTTAAAAACTGGGTTACTGGCGCCTGTTTGGGGCTACAAGATCGTGTCATGAGATTTCTATCTTTGTGTGACTCTGAAAGCGACAAACGCTGTCAAACGAAGAAGAAAAACTCCAGAAACCAAACAGAAAAAAAAGAGTTAAATAAAATCACAAAATGACAAAAAGAAATACATTGGTAATACGCTGTTGTAAATGTTTCAAGGAGTTGCACCCATTTTGATGACATATTTGTAACGCTTACAAAAGTCTATAAGGAAGTCCTTCTATAATCGTATGTATAGTTTTCTCAACAGCTATGAATTGACTCTGTTTAGATTTTTCGTAACCTCAAAACGAAAAACTGCATAAAATGGTGGTATTTTGGTGGTTATATAAGAACCCGGACTGCTGGGTTTTTATAGATCTCGGATTCGGATGCATATTGTCGGGGATCCGGATTCAAAAAATATATTTTACCGGATGTTTAGGAGTTGAGTTAAAATCGATATGCAGGTTTAGAGGCCAAACCATGTCAAGTACACATGATTCTGTTTTTACACGGTAGATACACGTTCCAAAAAAAAAAACCAATTTGTCGTGTTTTTGAGGCCGCCGAATCCAAATCTTTGGACCAAAAACTCATAAAATATGATATTTTGGAGCGTTACTCAGAAACCTGAAGTGCTGAGGTTTTTTTTCGACCTCTGACTCGTATTCAGCGCTCCCAAAAATACAAAAAACTATCGCCGGACAACCGGTCTCGAAAAAAAATTGTTTTCTGTTTTTTGAGGTTATTTCAGAACGCTGACGTGTAGGGTTTTTTAAAAGAATTAAGAAAAAAAAATGTTGCAGTCTTTTTTACTCTTTGAAGACGTAAGAATGTCGCTTTCCTGACTAAGTTTCCATATTAGTAATTTCCGAATATTTTTTTATATATCATATGATATATATAATATGACTTAAATCGGTTAACACTCTTCCGGGAAAAAAAACTTTTTTCTAAGCCTTTTTGAAAACATCATTAAAAGATGGATGGTGCAGGATTCTAGGGCTTTGGAACTTCCTCCTCACAAGATCTGCGTTTCTTTAACATATAAAAAGTTTTACAAATCTTTTATATTATGATATTCAGTAGTACTTATATTATTATTATCTTCTTTATCTAGTACATGATAAGCCAAATTCCTCAAGAGTATCTTATCTTCGTCATTTAGTAATCTACCAGTTCTGACTCGTTTATTTTGTTTTAAATTTATTTTGCAAAAAAAGAAAAATAAACTACAACACAAGTAAAGTGCCTGTGGCGTGGGTTGTTGTATCTCGGCTGGTTCTCCTCACATTCGCATATGTATTTATGTGTGTACATATGTAGTATATATGTGTGTGTACATAATGTATGTGCTATATAGAAAAACGATCTGGCATGCTGCACATGACTCACAGCGCCAGTCAGAGTTGGGTTGAGTTAGTTTTAGCTATAGCCGAAACTCTGGCCTGTCAGACCATCCAACTCCCTCAATTCATACTATATGTATGTATATGTATGTTTGGTGTATATAGGAATGTATGTGAATTGTTTTTGTTGCATTTGTTGACTTGTTTACAATAAAGCACACAAAAGTATGTAAGGCAGTTGTTGTTGTTGTTTTTGTTGTTTAGGGTTTTCAAACAGTCACGAATTAGCTCAGTTGACTTGGGCTTCCATATATGTATATAAGTATGTACATAGTACTTGTAGTGCATAAAAGGCGGCTTAGAATACTGCCTATGTTACAGCTGTTGATTTTTAATATAAATTGGCTTAAACACATGCCCTGGAGTGTGTGTGTGTGTGTGTGTGTGAGTGTTTTTATATAGCACAAATTTAGCAAAAATTCAAAACGCATTTTATTGCAACAGAGCTGCGGCAAGTTTGTTGCCTAAGTCTTTTGTTTGCACTGCAGCTGACGCATGACTCTCGAGTGAATGCACCAAAGAATGAATAATTGAATTGAGTAAATGAATAAATGAGTGACCGAATGACTGAGTGACTAAATGAACAAATGTCTAACTGAATGTCGCACTGATTTATGCGCTTGACCGCATAAGCCACCTACGCATTATTTTCCATTAATATTTCATAGCAGTGGCGTAGACATTTTCTTGGCTTTGGGATTGGAAAATTGGAATGCGTAAATCAAACAAGAAAATTGTTTTTTAGTGAGTACAAAAATAAGTGGAAAAAGTGGATTGTAAGGAATTTTAGTGAAGCAGTGGCGTAGACAATTTTTGGGGTTGGTGGAAAATTGGAATTCCTTAAGGCAGTGGCGTAGACAGCAGAACTCGCACAAATCTCCTGTCGGACTACTATAGCATTTTACTGAAGGGATCCTTCTTTCGTTGAATAGACATTTGAACAAACAAAATGTTGTATACACATAACATTTTGTTCAAAATATTTATTAATTCTCAGTTTTGAATGGACTCAAGTTTTTAATCAGAAAACTTGAAACTGCATTTACACTATCTGAATTTTCGTTTAGTGGGCAGCAAAAAAGTCCTTTTCCAGAACTAGTGTAAATTTTGTTCTATAATCCTATTATTCCTAGATCTTAAAAATGCCCCCGAACTAAGCCACTGTTTCACAAAAACGGCGTTATTATTATTGTTGTTTTTGTCGCTGTTTTTGATATGGATTTTCATTTTCATTTCTAGTTATCAACTGATAAGTAGCTTATGTAATGGCCAAGTTTGGGGGAAAAAAAAAATGGGTTAAAAGTCAGACTGACAGTTTAATTTGACATTTTTTACGCGGTGCGCTTTCGACTTGACTTTCAAGTGTCCATCGCGCCGACCAAACTGAAGCTTGAAGCTTGGAGCAGGGGCTACATGACAAAGTGCTTTTTGTTTATAAACTTTGGGCATTTTCTTTCATATTTGGTTAACAAGATTTGTATATTGAATTGTCATTTCTCTTGACAATTTAATTTGGATTATGCGCAACAGGCAGCAACTACCAAAAAAAAAACCAAAAACAAAAATTGCGATCCTAAACTCGAGCTTGACCGACTTTGATATACCCATTAAAGCAGGCTGTTGTTGCAGGCTGGACGCTTTAATACTTACTACTAATGGAAGACTGCATTAAAGGCAGATACTCAGCGGAACTTTGAATTTTATAAAATTATTATGCAACATGTTAAAAAACTGCTCAGATGGAAAGCTGTTGCTCAACACTGCAAATAGTTTTTGATCACTTACTAGCTGCAAAAAATTCCTATATTAAAGGAATAGCAATTAATTCAACAAAAAGTGGACATTCAGCTGTGCTCCGGATAGCGAAAAATCCAAGCCGAACAATTTTATTCGGATACGTTTTTGCGTGCTTCGGAAAACTTTCGATAACTTCGTAAATTTTTCGCCCTTACCCAGACGGAAACAGATAAGACTGCAACAGATATGGGCCAGGTGGAGTGAGTCACCTTTTAAAGCGATCTTTTCGATTTCGATTATTGTGACATATTCGATAGAGCTACTTTTATGCTTTTTAATAGATTCTTCATTGAAACTAATAACCTTTGAATCCTCGAAATAAGTTAGTTAATTCTCCAAAATGGCTGCTTATTTACCAAGAACCGATTAAATGCGTCTGATCCTTTATTCAAATGGTGGAGAATCTGAAGCAAATAAATTATGCCAAAATGTACTTGATTGGTTGTGCTGCAAAGCCACATTATCCGAACGAACTCACTTTCTTTAACCCCTGCTTTCTGTTACATAAGCTTGATCAATTATAATATACTCTTTTACTCTATAATTAAAGGGCATAAAAAGGCTACCGAACCAGGGCTTTTTTTTGTTTAGCTTTTTAACTTAATTTCATGTACAGACAATAGCAGTAAAGTAAATAAATAAGCCAGGAAGATAAAATGTCAACTGCCTCATTATGACTACTGACACTGTCTTGGCCTGGGCACGTTTTGGGCCAACTGGGCAACTGGTAAAAACATAAGACCCGCAGTTATAAACGGGCTCGAGTACGCGAGTACGCATTGATGAGGATCACAAGAAGCAGCTGGCATAGCTGATGCGCTGAAAAAATTATTTATTAATGGTTGGGACCCATCTTGTATTTCCGTCTTGACCCAAACCGAAAGGAGTTATGCAAAATGTTAACAAAGGCCAAACGAAAGCACAGCCGTAGAAATGTTTGCTTAAACAAATGTTTTTCATTTACTCACTCACTTACTCAGTTACTTACTTATTTACTTACCTATTTACTTAGATACTTATTTACCTGCTTGTTTGCATTATTCATGCTGCATTCGAGGAGCAGCAAGTGCGTTCCAGCAATATTAATTGAAAATTCGCATGCGCATCTATTGAATCCTCAAAACTCAATCCCATAGAGCCATTTGTAGCTCCTTTGCCGAGGCAAATATTTATAAAAATATATGCAAACGCTTTTTGCATTTTAAATATAATACGTTTCCTTTTGGTTTTGTGATGGACATGGGAACGCTTAAGGATGGCTTATGTATCAGAAATTATATTTTAATGGCCGGAAACTCTTAGTATTTCAAGTTAAATTTAGAAATTGTTAGCTATAGTTATACAAATTTCTGGAGATTAAGAAATAGTCTATGTAATACGTGGATAAAAATTAGTTTTAATTTCCTAATAAGTTTCTAATACAATTTCCTCTACACAGTGTGTTCCAATAGGCTTACTCACTTTTTTGGGAATAAATTTTCCAAAATAAATATGTAAGTAATAAAAATGCTTGATGGATGGCTATGATTTCTGCTGAAAAAATTGAAGTGAAGTGGGGAAGAATGGCCTGATAAATAACTGATCTAGATGTTGTAATGCTAAATGAACAACCAGATTGAGATTTGGAGCCGTCAGTAAATAGAAATAGGCAAGAGGGAATAGAGCATTGAAAAGCTAAGAATTCTGTTTTATAAGTTAAGATGGAGGTTTGTTCTTTGGGTCGATTGCTTAAAGAGGTGTTTATTAGATTGGAGTTGACGGTCCATGCGGGGTGGTTGTCTTTGTGAAATTTGATGGGCGTGGTGGGTAGTAGTAGTGAATGTGATGATAATAGTGCCAGGTGTAAGAAGGATGATTGCTTTGGAGTTCTTTTAGACTTGGCGATTGATGATAATGGTTTGAAGAGTGGGGAATCTGATGAGTTGAGGATAGATTTATTTAGCTTGGCTATGGAAATTTGAAATCTGGTTTCTATTGGAGTGAGTTTTGCTTCGAATAACATGTTGTGGATTGGGGTAGTTCTGAAAGCTCCCAGAGCGAAGCGAAGGGCGGCGTGGTAGATGGATTTAATTCGACTGAGGGTTGACTTGCTTGATCTTCCATAAAGAAACAGGCCATAGTCCATTTTGGTCATAATGGTTGCGTTTATTATGTTAATAAGAGTGCTGTGGTTGCTGTTAAATTTGGGATGGGAAAGGCATTTAATGATATTAAGTTTTTGTGTGAGGGATTTGCAAAGGTAATCTACATGATTGTTCCAATTGTATCTATTATAAAAAACCATGCCTAGAATCTTTATTGAGTTAGCTCTATCGAGTGGGAAAGTGGTAGTCATCTGCATAGGCGCAAAAGGTGAATTGTTTGTGTGAGGCAATGATATTATTTAATTTATTATAGGCTATGAGGAAAAGGATAACTGATAAGGGAGATCCTTGTGGTATGCCATTAGATAAGGCGTGGATTTGGGATCGGTGTTGGTGTAGTGACACGGAAATGGTTCTAATGGATAAAAAGTTGTGTACATAATTTATTATTTTCGTGCCAATTTTCCATTCTTTCAGTTGGTCTATGATGGAGTGGATGCCAACTCTCTCGAAGGCTTTGGAAAAGTCTAATGATAAAAGTGAGGCATGGTTTTTGGTTGAGAGGGTTTTTCTTCTAGAACCCCTACTAATTTGGCAAAACTCATTTTGAGCAAAAAACTGTCATAATAAAAAAAACTAATTATCTCAGTTTAACAACATTTTACGAGAGCTCGTGATTTATATTCAACAAGCATTGAGAGCAAATAAGTTTTTTTTAAACGAAGTGAGTGGCGCCATTAATTTGGTAGGCACTGTATTGCCTATGCATGCTTCTTAGCGAGTTCATAAAGCGGCTAAGATAACGATTGAACCAAAAAACCAATATTTTAAACTTATAAAAATTAAGCTGCATTGTCTTAACAAAATCCATTAGGCACTCGTATTTATATATTCGCAGATTACTTTTTCAAATGCCGAAACGTGAATTCGTGGGCGCTCTATGCAAAGTGAACTCAATTTACGAAATCTCAAATAAATATATGGAACAGGCGAGTAAAATTTATTTCGGAAAATCAAATTCAAGTTTATTATATAATTATTTTTAAGGCTTTTAAAACTTAAAAAATCAAAGACGAGTCTTTCGGCTTCAAACTATTTATTACGCGTTTTTCAGTTGTTTTAAAAGTCACGCGATTTCTTCCAGAGTCCTCCCATTTTAATCTCTATCGCATTTATAAGGCATATTTTTGCAAATAAACTGAAATATAGCATTTCCATTTTAAATTGTGGTTTTGTTAATAGATTTATAAATTAGAAATTATTATTATTCGAATACAAAAAGTATACGAAAATATATTTTTTTAAATCTGCCTGTGCTAAGCGGAGCTGGCTGTTCAAAGATATGACTAAGATAGAGACATTCAAAATATTAAACGTGATGTTAAAAACTCACGAATACTTACAGATTTAAAAACTAAACATTCTTCTCAGATTAAAAATACCAAATATTTACAGAGATTTGGTGAGCGTATGCAGGATGCTCTCAAAATCACCTGGGAATGGTATGACAGGGAAGGGCTGTCTATCAACCCAACCAAAACTACCCAACAAAAAGACATATAAATAACATTGCAAGTCTATTTATAAAAGGTACGGAGGTACCACTTAAAGATGAAGCGAAATACCTAGGCCTAACAATTGACAAAAGGCTGTCATGGGAACGTCATCTAGATAATACAATACAAAAGGCCACTAAACAAATATAGGCCACAAGACAACTGCTAGGAAGAACATGGGGTCTTAGCCCCAAAATGTCATCCTGGATATACAAACAAATGATAAAACCTTCAATACTATATGGCTCAGTCATATGGTGTAAAAAGGTAACTCAACAAAATGCACAACGCAAACTAACAAAAATTCAACGGCTCGCATGCCTTAGCATTACTGGAGCAATGAGAACAACACCCACAGCAGGATTGGAGGCTGTTCTTAACTTCACACCGCTTCAGCTAGTCATAAGGACAGAAACGGCTAAAGAGGCTGTAAATCTCCACAAAATATACAAATTTAAAGAAGGAGATCATAAAGGACACCTCGAAATTCTAAACTGGGCAAAAGAGGCAAAGCAAATTGCTACTTTTAATAAGCTGATAGATCCAGTAGTTAGCCCAACAAAAAACTACGAGATCTTCATACCCACAAAAGGGATGAATGGGTAAATAACCCAAGTTGGGTGCAGGATGACGCCCAAAAATGGTACACAGATGGCTCCAAAACGAAAGAAGGAGTAGGTCCAGGGGTAGTCGGTCCCCGCTGCCAAATGAACATCTCTCTATGTAAAGACACAACAATATTCGATGCTGAACTGTTTGCGATAAACTCTGCAATTCAGAAATTATTAAGCCGCAATGTGCAGAGAATAAAAATAAATATTCTATCTGATAGCCAAGCGGTACTTAAAGCCCTCAACAATTACAAATTTATGTTCAAATCTGTTCTCGAATGCCATAACAACCTAAACCTACTTGCACCCCATAATAATAAGGTAAAACTTATTTGGCTGCCTGGGCACAAAAGTTTTGAAGGTAATGAAGCAGCAGATGCACAAGCCAGAAAAGGGGCGAAGGTTCCTCTTCACAGGACCTAGCCCTCTGTATGGCTTCACAAAAAATGATATTACAAACATCATTTCAAAAAACACCAAAAAAGAGGCAAAAACCTACTGGAATAATCTGAAAGGAATCCGTCACTCCAAAAAAATTCCTTCAGTTCGACTCAAAAAAGGGGGCAGCAGCTCTAGAATTCAATAGAAGAGACCTACGCATCCTATGCGGTGTACTTACTGGCCACTACCCATGTAGATACCACATGGCCAAGCTAGGTCTATCGGACACGGTAACTTGTAGATACTGCAATGAAGAGGAGGAAACCATGGAGCACCTCTTAGCCAACTGCCCAGCGCTAACCAAACGCAGAGTAAAATTCTTTAACAGCTATATACTGGATAAAGAGGACTACAAAACCCTACCACTAAAGGGTATAACTGCCTTCGCCAAAACATTAAACGTCGATTAGTCATATAAGGATGCACAAAAGACCTATATGTTGGTCGCAGTGCAGAAGGAAATTAATACCCTAAACCCTATTCACATCATACATACATCATCATACAGAGATTAAAAAAAAAATGTTCATAGAAACTAAAAATACTAAGCGTACACAGAGTTGAAAAATACCAAATGTGCAGAGAGATTTAAAATACCAAAAATTCTTCTTAATCTTTTAATCTTTGAGATAATTTTGTGCTTCCGCTCTGTCAAATTCACCCAGAATTGGACGTTTCTTCGAAATATGCAAACAGCTACAATTTTTTTTTTCAAAAAAATAATAAAAGATATCTTTTGAGAGCCATTAGTTATTTCGGAAGTCGGCAAAAAAACTCATGAAAATTTCACTTCCACTCAACCCGAAAATATAAAGCTTTTCTGTCCCTCAAATGTAGCAGATTTTTAAGGAGTCCACGAGACTCGCAAGTTGTTTCTTTCTCTAAAGCAATTCACCTGATTATAAACGTTAATTCATCTCTAGATTTGAACATTTTTAGTATTCTATATATTTCGCTCTCATGAACTTTTTCACATAATAATTTTAGTGGGGCAAATAGTAACCTTTTCAAACATTTTTCAAAATTAAAAATTTGTAGTTTGCTTTTTATAGAATAGAATTTAGCACTACGGTATTCTCTACCTGGTGTAAGAGGCCCCTAAAAGAGAACTAGTCAGATGCAGGCATACTTAATGTGATGAGCCTGAGGCACATTTTTAACATCTTAAAGATCTTCCAAAGATCAGTGTATGCGATTGGTTACCGGGTCTGGAGACAACCTTCGGTGTAAAAGCAAAGTCCATAACTAACGAATATCCATACACAAGTGCCGAAAACCTCACCTTTTTCCAAATGCAAAAACATCAGCAACGAATGGGTCTCAGCGATGACATGATCCAGGATCGGAATGCCTGCAGACGAATACTGAGATCGCATACCCACAACGCAGGAGAAGCATAAGCGAGCCCGAAAAGAGGTAAACAAGGGTTTGGGAGAAGAAGAAAAAGAATAACTTTTTCACATACATATTTTCAAGTCTTGTCCCAACCCACTCACATACCAAAGATTTTGTCCATTTTGATTCTATATATTTAAAACAAACCACCTGCTTATAACTACCTATAGTTTTCTGTTACATACCCACTTATTTTTTTTTTAAATTTCCTTTATATTTTAAAATTTTTACTAACACAAAAAATTCCATTATTATCAGACTTAAGATGCATATGTAACAGATTTCGTACAAAACTTTATCAACTTTAATAACTACAGCTAATGAGGAGAAAATAAGTTCAGATCAAAGCCATTCACTAAAAAATTACAATCGGCTTAATTAAAAACATATAAAAAAAATTGACATATAAATAATTTTCCATAAAAACTCTCACAAAATAAAAAGAAGTTGAACTTAACATTTGAGTTTAACATTTTTCGACCAATTGACATTTTGTTTACAATCTGCTTGCTGTTAAATTTGGTCGAAAACTGTTAAGGCGCTCTGTAAACATGTTAACAGTGAGCCTAAAACGGTAATAAATTGTCGGAAGCTGAGTTACTCTCTCGAGATCTCTCTCTCTCACACACACAAACACATACACACATGGCTGCTGTGAAGTTGGTGAGTTTGTGTGTGCGCATTATTTTATCGCCCAGATACAGATACATATCTACAATCAGTGCAGGTTACATAAACAATTTTATTTGTTGTTGTTGCTGTTGTTGCTGTTGTTGTTGCTAGTGGACTGCATATATAAACAAATCAGCTGGTGTTTGTCCGGTTCGATATAACAATAATTGCATAAATCAATTTTACAATTTTACACCAAATTTTGTTGTTTGCAGTTTTATATGTGTACAAGCGTATCTGTAGCTGCGCTGCTTTGGTCTGGTCTGGGTTGCAACTGTTGCAGTAGTTGCAGTTGTTGTTGTTGCTGCTGTTTTGATTGGTGCGTAAAGGCAAACATTGTAGTCATATGTAAATTTGATTAAAAGCACGTTTTATGCGCCAGCAACAACAACTGCAGCAACTACAACAAGTGCAACAACTGCAACTACAACAAATGATGTGCTAAGATACAAATAGTCAAGTAGCGAACATGTGGCATGAGTTTTGCTAATTTCAAATGGCCCGCTCGATTTGGCCCCGTTGGTGGTCAACACAAATGACGCCTCCATTTATGATAAATGAAAGTAAAAGTACAAAAACAAAAAGATAAATACAAAAGTATCGTATCTTACACATCATAGATCATTAGCTGTAGTATGCGTTTTGCAGGCGCTGTCCCGTTCAATGCTCCATGGACGATGGACCCACCAAGCTCATACCTCCATGCAAACAAAAGTCATTAAAGATAGTAGTACACTGAGAAAAAACAATAGAAAAAAGGCGCTTAAAAGGTTCCACAAAAAAAAACCCCAGACAGAAAAAAAACTCGTCAAAAATTGAATAAAATAATAGTTATGAATTTTCGACTTTAGAATTATACTTCTAACGATCTCGCCAGGAAACTGCGATCTTTACCAAACTCTACATATCCATAGAACTGATTACGTTGTGTTATAAATATATATAACGATAAACTGCATTGTAAAATTGACAAGTTCGAATCGGAATTAAAGTCCATAATAGGCACGTATAACAAATTGACTCATGGTCCCTTACGTTGTTTAAAATAAAGCGATTCTTTATATACTTTTAAAGAAAAACAAACTGTGTTAAAGAAAGAAGATTTTTAATCTTAAGCAGGAGCACTCTTGATTCAAAGAATCGATACATCCAGGCCATTGATGCTTCGGCAAAAAAAGACTGCGCTTAGTCCGCAAGATAGTCAGTCCGGAAGTTTTCTTTTGACGAAGCTGTTTACGTCTTATTTGGATAATACTGGTTTCTTCTATGCCTTAATGATGATGATGATGGGAATATGATTTCGGGGTGAGCTGTGTCAGCTTAAGAAATAGAAACCGCAACAAGTCTTCAAAGTCATCTTCTCCTCATTATCTTTTTCAGCAGAGAAGACGGTCTACACCGTTTTTTGAAGGATTTTTCTTTTAAGACTTCTAAACAAAGTTGCTTCGTTGCAGTTTGGAGCAGTTCATTTCGGTTCCGGTTATAACCAGCCCAGTCCTTTCAAGAGACAAGTCAGGGTACGTACGGTGATGTCTATGGTCGGGCACTATGGGCGCTCCTTTTTTGCAAAGAATTTTAATGACTTTTCCAAATCTATTTCTTTTTAGTAAACTCACAGCTAGAGATAATTCTCATGTTCACCCCTCCCTCCGCAGAATAGAACCTTATGGTACTGTTCCAGTGAATAAAAAAAGACATTCTCTTTTAGCAGGAATGTCTATTAGAGACACTGACGCTATCATTGTTTGTCACAACATGAATCAGCTAAAAATTTGAGATTTCAGATTCAAGGCGTCGTACTTTTGCATTTATTTTTATTTATTATTGTTGTTTTTTTAATATTATTACATATATAAAATATTAAAAACAGGAAGAGGGATAAAACAGCTTTGAACTAATCAGAGTTTCTTACCTATTGGGTGAACATCTTGTATTGTAATTCTAAAAAAATTGTTTAGTTCAATTTTAAGGAAAAAAGCATTCACTACCCCTTGTCCTCACCGAGCCATTTTTCATTAAATTTATATACTTTTTCTATATTAATATCCTTAATTGGGTTTTCAATTTAAATAAAGTTTTTTTTTAAGACTTTAAGTAATAAAAATTTCAATTCTACTTTGATCATACTGTATATTAGCATCCCCTGTTTTTTCTCTCAGTGTATTAATGGCAAAAGCCAAACAACAAAGAGACATCAAAAACAAAAAACAAAGGAAAAAAAAATGTAAAGAGTTTTAGCTGGCATCAAACTTGTTCTTTCACTTTCAATGTCATGCCACATAAAAACCAAAGACCTTCAACTTCAAACTCAAGCGAGTAAGTGTATCTGTTTGACTGTGTGTGTGCATCTGTATCTGTGTGTGGGCACTCGTGTGACTGTGGGGCGATGGGGGCTTCTTCCGCATGCAAAATTAATTGCGGCATAAAGCAAACATTTTGCCAGTCGATGTACGTAATTTGAAAATCGTGCCAAAATAGTTGCAAAGTCAATTGAGTGTGAGGTTCCGCCGATTGCTCAGGTGCTCCTCTCGGGTTGTAGATAACACCCCCGCATGTTGTATGTGTGTGTGTGTAGTATGTATATGCATATGTGTGTACATAGTACATTTGTATTTGTTGATCTGCTGGCGGTCTGAGTTTTGGCCTTTGTTGCTTTTGGTTAAAATCATTTGTCTGCTTGTCTCTTTGTTGAATTGTCTATTTGTTTGCCAAAAAGTGCCATGAAGACAAGTTGTTTTTGTTTTTGTTGCAGTTGAAGTTGTTGGCTATAAGCAATTTCATTTGTTACCAACTTTGTTGTTGCTGTTGTTGTTGCAACAACAAATTACTATCATTGCTGTTAATAGTTCATTAAGTCACGGACATACTATAAACGTGAAACTCAAACGTATTTTCAAGTGGCAGAATAATTGAGTGAACGGCAAGATAAACAATTCAATTTGTTATTAAGTCATCAATTAGACGAGCCAATAATTTCCCCAAAAACTAACAAAAATTATGCTATTATATGATATAATATGGCACACACATGTGCTGAGGTTTGTTAACCCGAAAGAGAAAAGTGAGACATATTTTGACGTTATGCCAAAATATGGCAAAAATGCTTACAGTTGTAAGCCATCAGCGGCGGAAAGTCGAAGTTGCTAAGTTGGTTAATTTCAATGAGATATCCATTCCTTGATTTTGGAATGAAAATCTCTTTCTATGCTATAACACAGCCACACAAAAATAAAAACAGCTTTTCGGATCCAGATGTTAGACAATTTTTTATGTTGAGGATCGCTGAATACAACATCAAATGAACTTCAGCACGTTGGGGTTCTGACACAACCCAAAAAAAACCATAAAACTTCTTAGGATGTCAGGACTCAAAAATAGATTTTTAGGGTTTTGTTGAGACACAGCTTCAAAAAAAAAAACATTTTGAGGTTCAGAGGCCGCATCATGTCTTCTTTGGGGTCGCTGAATCTAGCAGTCTAGAACCTTCAATACGCTATAAAAGCTTACAAAATTGAATTAGAACCATTTCTATTATTCGCTCTTAGAAGCTGGGCGCAATAGATTAGACTATCGTCTTACGAGATTCGTCTGATGTTAATCTCTAGAAAAAAGTCATACCTCAATACGGATTTCGTTCTTATAGAGCCCTATTGCGGGTGGCGTTGACCCTCCACTCCTCTAGTAAATAATTGAATTGAACATCCCAACATTCCTTGTGCCTGGTACTTTGAAACTCTTCGTCTGAATATATATATTAAATATATAAAGCTATGAAGCTTTTGAGCACTTTCGTGTGCTCTGCCGGGAGTATAATGCTCCCTCTACCTAACTTTATGATATCCTTAAAAGTGTTTTTAAAAGTTTGGACAGTACATTTTAAGAAGATTAATATTTCTCTGTTCAAATTATTTTCTGAGATAATTCATAAAAAAAAAAAACATTATAAGGTTGCAAGACAATCAATGTGGCTTTGTGGAAGGTAAATCAACAATTGATGCTATTCAGTGTCTTCGGATACTGATGGAAAAATACCGGGACGCCCGAAAAGACCTGTTCCTTGTGTTCATCGACTTGGAGAAAGCCTTCGACAGAGTCCCTCGTGAATTGATTTGGTTGGCTTTGAGAGCACATAATGTACCAGAAGTTTACGTCCGCATGATTATGGACATGTATGATGACGCCAGGACTAAAGTCAGATGCACAGCTGGTGAGTCGGACGAATTCAGTGTTAAGGTGGGAGTCCACCAAGGCAGTGTGTTAAGTCCTATGCTGTTTAATATCATAATCTTTTCCTACTTGTTAAAACAAATCGGCGACGAAACCGAAATATCCCTCCTTTTCGCAGATGACATAATTCTGGGTAGCACCAATATCGTAGCCCTGCAAAATGCTGTATCAACTTGGGATAAGATATTGACGGATCATGGACTCAAATAAGCGTAAAAAAGACAGAATTGCTCCCCTGTCAATTTTCAGATCCAGAAAGACCAAATCCGGATATCTATATAGGCGGGGAAAAATTGATTATAGGCAGCAAATTTAAGTACCTAGGCTCAGTTCTAAATAGCGAAGCTACATGCGATGATGACAGCAAACATCGAACCAGTGTTGGGTGGATGAAGTGTCGAGAAAACTCTAGCGTTTTCTGCGACAAGAAAATGCCACGGAAATTGAAAGGCAAGCTGTACGCGACAGTCGTTAGACTCGCACTCTTGTATGCGTCCGAATGTTGGACGATGTACAAAACGTACGAGAGTAAATTATCTGCGACTGAGATGAAAATGCTAAGGATGACGGCGGGTGTGACCAAGCTTGATCACATTAAGAGCAAACACATCCGAGGCAGCCTGTTTGTTAAAAAGCCTATCACTGAGACCCTCAAAGTAGGTCAGATGCGTTGGTATTGCCATGTTCAAAGGCGACCGCCGGAGAACCCCGCTAAGAAGGCAATACTTACCGTAGTTCTAGGTAACGGCTGTAGGGCAGGCAGACCGAAAAATACGTGGATCGGTCAAATGCAAAAACATCAGCAACGAATGGGTCTTAGCGATGACATGATCCAGGATCGGAATGCCAGCAGACGAATGCTGAGATCGCATACCGACACCTCAGGAGGAGCTGAAGCGAGTCCGAAAAGGGTTAAACAAGGGTTTGGGAGAAGAATATATATTCATAAATATGTACGTCTGTATGTCGGTCTATCCGAGGAACCAAAAGTGCTAGAGAAATAAAACTGCTTCTTATGGTCTTATTCTTTAGTTGCATACAGTTTTTTCATATTTTCCCAATATTTCTGCCAACCATTGATGGATGGGTTTTCCTCCCCCCAAAGTTTAAAAAATGAATTGATAAATTTTTGCGACCTCTGATATACAACATAAGAAGATTGAAAACCCCCCTGGAACAAAAAAAAAATGCTTAAAAAATAGATGTATATAGAAAATTAGTTTTTACTATGTTTTATTTCGGCTTACAAGTTTGAGAGTTCGTATGCAAGGCGGGTTTTGGTTTTTCGGTTAAAAAATGGTTTCAAGATTCTCTGTAATCTGCAACATTCAGAGAATATAATAGGAAAAGAATAGTTTCTCATACAAGTAAAGTTCTGGGGTCTGAGTTTCTAAAAATTTCAGCATGTTGTGCCGTTTTGACGCCTACCTTCTGATTTCTAAGATTTAGCCTAGACACAAACCAAATGATCTCAGTTTCCTGTCTAGTTTTGTTCTTTTTGTCGTCTAAATGGACGAAAATTGATTTTTGATTTATACATGTTTGTTTTTGGTCTTGTTGTTGGTTGTTGGCTGATGTTGTTTTTATTGTTGTTGTTAACTGGTTGAATATTTTGACGTGATTTATGTCAGTCAGAGTCAGTGACAGCGCTTTTCTTGAGCAAATAAAGTTGTCCATGTTGCTTTGTCATATTCATATATCACTGGGACACTGTGACTTATGTCATATGGGTTTATATAAAAGTGTGTATGCGTGTGTGTGTGTGTCTGTATCTGTGTGCGTGAGAGTAACCGCTGAATGGGGCTTGTAGTGTATCTATAAGTACGCGCCTATGTTGTTCATCGAAACTGTTGACGTTGACGTTGTTGTAGCTCAAAGTTTCATAAAATTGGGATCTACTACAATTGGCAACAACGTTGACAAAAAGCACAAAAAAAACATACAATTTGGCTAACGAAAAATGCGCAGCTGCGTTGGGATCATTAGACTTTTGGACTCAAAGTTTGACGCACATTTGACTTGACGTTAATTACATAAGCTAAACAGCGCTTAATTATGGCATTAGCTTTTTTTTTTTGGGACTGGATCTATAGCTATAGGAGCTATGTATGCTTCGGGGGCCTTATGATGTAATAAACTCTGGCAATGTTGTGCGAAAGTTTCAATAAGAATGGCATAATGGTAATTGTTGATTACAGGGCCGCATTTGTGCATGTGGCGGGCCTAGGGCCCAGAAGAAATGGGCAGACCTCTAAAAAAGTTAAAATAACATCGTTAAAATCGAGCTCGCGAGAAGAGTAGAGCTTAACCAGGTTTGAGTCGAAGGCTTGCATTGACTAAGACAATTAGCTGCGATCCGCTAGATGAAATTGTTAAATATCTATGGGTAAATTTGAAGATTAGATTAGACTAGATTAGACTTAGACTAGATTAGAAGATCTTAAAAGATTGTATATTTTAGATCTTGCATATCGATTGAGAGAACTGTAATGAAATAGAGTTTTAGCAATATGTAATATTCAGCCGTGCTCCGGAAAACGAATCCGAACATTTTATTCGGAAAGCAAATATCGACAAATAAATTGGTTTTCCTGAGCACTCAAAAACGACTCCGAATCAAATTGACTGACTAGGCTATGGTCAGGGGACCCCCCATCAGGAACGAAGTTCCTTCCGCATATGCTTTTCCAAGTAACATTTTTATTTTCATTGAACATCAACTTTTGTCTGTAATCCGAAAAGAATATGGAGCTCAGAAAGACGATTTTCAATTTTCAGGCCAACGCTGTAGCAAGTCAACTTAATTCGATATTCTCACGCAAACACATACAGAACAACTCATTTCGTTACGTGACGATTTTTTTTGTCATTTTACTCTTAGCTGCGTTAAGGAACTTTCTTCAAAAAAAAATCTGCTGCTGGTCGGCCATGGCCCCGTGGGCCTAAGCTTGAATCCGTCACTGGTTGCATTACTTGAGGGAATATTGTAAAATATAGTAGTAAGACAGCTACCCTAACAATTTGTATAAAGAGTGAGAATTGGGCTTTATCTACGGTGACAGCTTCCTCAAATAGCAGAAACTGCAATGTGGACTCATGTGTGTGTGTGTGTGTGTATCTATGTGTGGGCTGTGAACTTGGCTATTGCACAACAACAGCGTTAACATAAATTATAATTATGCCTGGCATTGCGGCAACAATAAATCTCAAAGTATTTTTAAAACATGACAGAAGTGGGTCGGCCCCCTCTCTCAAAACAGAGTTTAGCAGGTTTACATTTCGAAGTATTTTTTTGTTTTTGTAACTTTATTTTGCATATAACAACAACAAAAACATAAGCAACTTTAACAACAATTTAAATGCAGTTATGACTAAATACAAAAGTTATTTCTTAGATTTTTTTTTATGTTGGAGCAGCTGTCGCTTGAAATACAGCGCATAGTTTAATTTTAACATGAAAATTTACTTAGAGAGACTTACGTTTTAGACTTAATGGGTAAGTTAGTTAGATCGCGGCGGGTCTGAGTATTTTTTTGTTTTTGGGTCTGGCCTGCCTCTAATTAAAAGCGACAGGTTTTTGCGAGTCCAACCAAGTCATTGCTGCAGTTATTGTAATTACATATATCAGAAAATGCACTGAAAATAAAAAGTGTCAACTTACAAGGTACAAAAAAAAAAAAAAAAGTTCTGGATTTTGGGTATTGCAAAGTATTTAGGTCTACTTATCAGTATTGTATTTTCGTTAAAATTTCTTGATGCTGTGCAACGAAAATTCTTCGAAAAATTGTCCCCCTATTCAGATGTAACCCTTAAGTTTTAAGTATCATTTCAAAAGGAAAACGCACGATTTATTTTCATTATTAATTATTTTCTTGAACTACGTCATTCATGTTACAGAAATATACACATAGTTCTATAATCTATAAAATGATTTCAAAAATAGCTCCTGGCGGAACAAAAGGCTCTCCAGCTTTGACGATTTTGGGCTAAGTTCTTGATCACGAGACATTTGCATTTATATTTCTTACAATACTAGGGAAATCCAAAATCTTCGATACCAGCTTCAATAAATTAGTTATTCACTAAATTTTTGGGTTTTTTTTGTGGAGGTTCTATTTAGCTTCCCTATGAAAACTTTATCATATAATTCCAATAAGCAGAAAATAGGAACAAACCTCTTTTCCGTGGAACTGGTTGCCCCAGCGCATCATCTATGCGAACTAGTTCATGCGGACGCACAGAAAGACGGACATGTCCATCAACTGCTCTAGTCACCCTCATCACACTTTAAGTAACTTTGGGGGTTACGGACGTTTCCTTTTTTCTTGCACAAACTTATATACCTAAAGGTACAGGGTCTACAAATTATAATCTCTATATACATATATGAATCAAAGTTGTGTTTTTTACATCATTTTTAACTCAAGAACGGCTGGATAGATTTTGATGATCTGTGGTTTGTTGGATTCGTCTCCGCCCTGATAAACAGAATAAAAGGAAGAAAGGTTCAGAAACATTTTGATTAAAATCACTCAAAAGACTTTATTTTTCAAGCAGTATGGCCCAACTTATACGCCTTATCACACAATATAAATGAAAATGAAAGACCCCTTGGAAAATCCAGTAGCTGATCTAACGAAGTAACTTTTCTTCGACTGCTTAGCTCCCTGAATAGCGACTTGTCGCGAATACTGACAATAATCGTGATAGTTCTGGACTCTGCGTTTTCCAGATTCGCTACCAAATTTTTTTCACAGTGTAGCCGTACCAAGACGAAATGTGGCGCGCCCAAGCCAGGCGACACACTTTTGGCCACGTTTGAAGATGCAAATGCTGCAGTTTTAGTTGCCGTTGACCAACTTTGTGTGAAATTTATGTAATCAAAGACTCTATACACGGCTAAAATTGGCGACTTGGCTTTGATTGGAGCCTGCCAAGCGCAGCGGAGATGATGTCAGCTGTTGGACGGAAACCTAACCAAAGGTTATCAAGATCGAAATATGGCGCCGCTTATACGTTGTACGTACATGGTGAAAAGGCAATTTCACTCGCAAACCGACAGACATACGCCCAGGTAATGGAATCGCACGCAATGTCGTTTAATTTTCACCAAGTCAAGGCAGGGTAAGGCAAGGTAAGGTAGCTACGGGCAGGCCAAGCCAAGCCATATAAGGCATATAAATCAAGCTGTAATACAATATCAGACCAATGGGAATCACTAACAACTAACAAGATCTAGATGTGCTTATTACTAGACACTCGCTATATGTCGGATTCATTTGGCAAAGAAAAAGGGAAAGCTTGGTCTAGCCATTGGCAGCATTTCATTGGAAACCCTGTCATTGTCCAGCTGAAGCCAAGACGCGCTATTATTAGACTTAGCACCCTGTGCGCCATAAATCAAACATAGTTCGACAGCAGCCCATAAGCCTACTGATGGTACCAAGAAGAGCGTACTCAAGAGCCGGGGGTTTTTAACAAATCATACACTTCAACTTAATTAAAAACGGTGAAAATTTTTTGTGGAACCAAAAAAAAATCATAAATCAATGGAGCAAACTAATAAAATTCAATTTGTAATCAGAACCCTCGGCAACGCCCTCGAAATATGAATTCCTCAATAGTGAAAGACTTAGGCCACATGCTACTCTACTAGTAGATACAGATACAATTTTCCCCCGAGCTGCCGAAATACCGCAATTGTTAGAACGGGTCGTTCCGTACGCCCCAAACCAATAACTGGCGACGCCTGCCACAGCTTCTTCTAAGAATGCAGCAGTGGCAAAAGGCCTCATAAAAATGAATATGCCAGGCGGCTGTCAGAAGCTATATATGACGCACGGACGGACGGATGGACGTATGGAACTTCATATAGTATAGTTTGCGGTTCGGTTCTGGATTGTTGATGTTTTTGTATCTGCTTGATGCTTTACTGAGCTAGCTACTCATAAAGGCGAATAACTTTAAGTGTTGGTCAAAGTGAAGCTCTCTTTTGGAGTGACGTTTTGGGTTTGGTATAAAGAACAAAGTCAATGCCGCTGCCGCTGCCACGGATTGCCAATGGCATCCGTTGCATGACGAAGCGGTTTGAGCTGGACGGACGGAGCGAGCAGAAGTCGAGCTGCGAACGGTGTAGCCATTTCATTTGCTGTTTGTTTGGTCACAACACGTTAACCTTGGGGGCACAACGCTGCTGCAGTGCAGCATAAAAACTTGGCCAAACACTAATTATAATGCGCTGGAATTTAGATACTCTTCTTCACGGCCAGAACAAGCTTAGTTGCCTCGAATGGGTTCCAGATAAAGATTCTGTGACTTGTAATAGCTCTAGATGGCTTTGCGCTGGAGTTTATTTTAGGAACACCGTAGGATTTTTGTTAAGTTTGAAATTCGTTCAATGAAGTTTTTGGATTTGATCTTGATCTTTACCGAAGAATCTTTCAGAAAAAAACTTTTTTGAACTTTTACGTGGCTGCAGCTTAGCTGATCTCCTCGAGAATTTTATATAGTCATGCTGTTTTCATTTCTTAACTTCTTGACCACTTATTGCAAAAAGAGTATATAAAGTCAGGCAAAGATTTTTCTGACAACATGGACCTGGTCTGGGTCTGGGTCTAAGCCTACGGGTGACTTGGAGTCTGGCCGCGCTGTGCCAGCCTAAATGCTTGTAAACAAAGTGCCGCGTTGATTGACATCAAGTTGTTTTTGCATCATGATCATGTCCAGCAGCGTCAAAAGTATTTTCAATTTTCAATTTGCGTTTCTCAAGACACTCACAACTGAACAAAGTGTTCTTTGGTTAAACTTGCTTTGACCTTTGCATGCAACATTTGTAGGTCAGGGTCACAGCTGCATTTGGAAATGGATTTGGAATTGCATTGGGCAAATGTCAAGACATCGTTCACATTTGATACACACAAGCACACACGCAACATTATCTCATTATTGCATGCAATCCATTTCGATTGGAATACCCAAAAAATAAAAAAAAGCTATACGGCAAGCTCTTCACAATGTCTCTGTAATTGCTCACGCACGCGACGGAGTAGCTACAATCCAAACAGTGGCAGCGTTGGATTCGTGTATATATGTCCGCATCCACTTTCTTTGGAATTTATGCGTGTCTCTCAGGAGCTTATCGCTTCTGGCAAATCTGCGGTTGGGCACATGGCAATCAACAGCGGTGACACTGCCGGGTACTCCCACCTAGCTGAGAGCTGGGTCGACTAGAATATACACTAAAAAGTGGCGTCAAGAGATTTTCTTGGAAGTAACTCATTGTGTATGGGAATCGGAAAATATAAAATGTCAAGTTCGTTGGATAGGCAGAGAAAGCAAAACAGATGGACAATCATGAAGATAAGCTGACTCAGAAAGCTATAGTCAAATTCCAGACAGACAAAACAGACATTCTTCCAAGCGTTTCCAAAGATGTAAAGGGAGAGTTGTGCAAAAAATAATTTAGACAGTATCTCTCAATGCCGATTTTCGGATAGATCGAAGAAACCACTGAAGAAGCACAAACACAAAGTCAGGAAGTTGTTTGGCGAATAATTTTTTTTGGAACTCATACAGGAACTAAGCTCTCTTCAAATCGTTCTTAGTAAAATCATCGTTACCAGTAAACCTGTAAAAAACTTTCTTTACAGTCATGAAGATGGGCTGACTCAGAAACCTACAGTCAAACTTCCAGAGAGACAAAACGCATGCCTCAAGGCTCGGTGCAGTGCTTCTACAGCGGTTCCACCGATCTATTACAGATCTTGCGTAGGCAAGCAGACGCATACCAAACATCCGACCGTAGATTGTTTGTAATCGAGTACAGTGGAGTTTAAGCTAAGCACGCGTAGCTTGTGCACGATCTGTGGATTTGGCGAGCTGCAGCCATTATGCCAAAGATCTACGTTTTCACTTCTAGATGCAACGAACCGCAGGCATGTCGACGCGACTCGGCTATGGAATGAGGAATTTAATCTTTCATCAATGTTATGGGGATAAGAATCGGCGCTCGTGACAACGGTCATGACAAACGCAATTCTTTCTTGTAACAATGAGCTGTCCAAGGAAAGGTAGTCGTATCGCCAAAATGGAGGTCTTATGAAGTGGTGTGGTTTTTGCAAAATCACCTAAACCAAAGCATTAATCCCGGACAAGCAATATGAGTAATGAACAAGCACAGACAAACTGATTTCTTTGATCTACAACTATTCATGGGATGTTCCTTTTTTGCGCAGACAAAAGAAAACGAAGGAGAAGGAGTCGCTTTGACTCTTCAAGAAGCTTCCTAAGCCTAACATAGGCATAAGGATTCCATTCAATATCGCTGATTGACAGAGCAATAATTTAAGTAGTACCTAGATGAGAATCTTACTCTCGTTTCCTGCTACTTCGCAAGCTGAGAGAGGGGTGCGGCGCGTAGATAACATGTTTAGTGGCTCAGTCACATACTCCCTGTCCATAGAGCAAAGGGTATACCGCAAGAGATTCACACTGAAAGCAATTACAACAAATATACAAAGCTGTTGCATGATTTATGGCGCGTAATATGCGTGCTCATGCGCAAATTGCAGGCACTGTAGTTTTTCAGTTGCGTTGACAAATGAGCTGGGATATGGTCGAAGTTATCAGGCCAAGTCGACGAAGGAAATAAAAGTGTGTCATTTGCATTCTTTGGGTTTTAAATTACACCAAAAAGCCTTATCGCTGATATGCAATATGCCCTGGAGTCTGGGATGGGTCGGAGCTGTGTGACCGTGGCTGTGACTGGGGCTGGGGGGCTGTAGCTTTTGTCTGATTTATAATTTCATTGAACTATTACATTTTGAATGCGTTGCGACAGGCTGAGGCTGCAAATTGATTAACAATCAAAATAAATCAATGCAGTGCCTCAAAGCTGAAAATGTCAAAAATTGCAACAAGCAAATTGCAATTGCAACACTTTCGCTGCAGTGCAGCAGTATTTTGTGTTTTCACACTTGATTTACATTTTAAATTGAAAAGGCAGCCCAAAACAAAAACAAAATTGGAAAGAAAATGAACGAAGCGTATAAAAAAGCATTGGATAGACAGACGGACACACAGATTTCCAGCCAACGGGCACTAAAGCAACCAAAAACCCAACAAAACACCAAGACGAATTGGGCGACATTGTCTGTGTGAATTTGGATTTGGGGCATGTGGCACACACACACACACACACACACTCAGTTACCAGCAGGTAATGTCTAGTCGTCAGTTAAACAGCCTCCATGATAAAGAGATCAATGGCAAGTCAGCCGTCTTGTACACAACTCGACAAAAACTTGTCATCTCTTCATCATTCCCAGCTCAGCGCTTGATGTCAGGTGAAATGTCAAATTTTCGTGCATTTACACTTGCCAACATGTAATTTAAGTCTTAATCGTCCACGCCATAACGTTGTTAAGCGTCTAATTGAAGTTTCACTTTTGTTTTTCCACTATCACTAGCCGGGCTTGTTTTGGCCGAGGTTGTGCCGGCCGACACTGGCCTGCCCCCAAACCTGGCTTGGCCCGGCCCCGGCTCGGCTCGGCTTAGCTGACCTCTGGCCGGCACGCAAACTTGCAGATACATTAATTATCTGTAATGAACGTTTACACTTATTTATTGGCATTAAATCATCGTTTAACGCGCTTTAAGCACGCTTTGCTCCGCTCGTCCATTGGCCTTCAATGAGGCGATGCAATGCGATGCAATGGGATGCGTCGTTGCCAGCCTCCACCAAGATTTAGCCGGCATTTACATTGCAACATTTGAGCGTAAGCTCTGTTTTGGATTGAGTCAAACTGAACTGAACCGAAGTGAACATTTTAACTGATATGCATGTCAAGCGGCTGCAAATTATAGGCTGCCATGCCGCACTTGATACCCCATGGTCGTCGGAGGTATCTGGTAAATGCTTCCGTTTTCTTTTTCTGCTATCTTTTAGCTTTGTTTTTCCTTTTTCTTTGTTTTCGTTTCTTGGCTCTGACACTTTATGCCGTTTCTAATAAAGCCAAAAAAAAAAAAAATTGTTACCGCCACTTTTGTTCGAGTTCATTGGCATTTTGTGCCACATAACAAATGCCTCGCACTTAATAATGACTTATGAGCGTGGCATGCCAAGCCAGTCCCCCATCTCCAACTCCAATCCAGCGCCAGCAGCCAGCAGTTAGTGATTAAAACTTATCTGTTGTAAATCGCAGCAATGCACAGTGGTCAATATGAAGGTTCTAGTGGGATTTTCTGATTGATTTTAGGAAGGTAGATGAACTAAAGCTATACACCTATCAATGTCTGTAGTGGATTGAACTCTATAATGCCAAAAAAAAAATAAAAAATTCCTAAAAATTAAATCAAGAAAATCTTACCAAAGTGTAGTTATTTGTAAGACTGCTATTGAGTAAGTTACACTCGCCTAAGACACATGAGGACTATTTCATTGGGATATAACCCAAATCCCTGCGAAAAATTGTCATCCCACACCTTTCTTCATCATAGCCACCCATCTATGAGTGTTAATTTTATTAAGATCGATTAGGAACTTTTTGAGTTATAGCAAAAAAAAATCAACCTATTGGTAAACCGAAACCGTGCTCCGAAAATCGAATGCAAACATTTTATTCAGACTCCTTTTGAAACTGAAAGTTTGGTGCTCCCAATTTCACCAAAACGCATTTTTTAAGTGGTTTTAAACCGAATGTTTTGTTGCAAGAGGAATTATAACGAATCGGCAAAATACCACGAATTATATGCTGAAATAATTTTATAAATATTGTTTGATATTCTTTTATTATATTTATGCCTACTTCAAGTTATATATATATTGAGAATTATTTTAAATAATTGATTTTAACTCAACACCAAAAATAGCATGCATAGCCAAAACGAATTTTTCTGTGTTCGTTTATGTGCACATATATCATACCGGAACACATGACCGATTGGTGCGACAGGGTTACCGCGTTACACAAAGAAAATACGTATTTTTTTGTTTTCGTTCAAAGCCCTTCGATTCGATATTGAAAATTTTTGGAATATCAATATAATATATATATATATATATATATGTTCCTTTAACTCCTATTTGGAACATAGGGCGTCAACTACTCCTCTTCGCCAGCGGACCCGGTTTTGTGCAAGGACTCTGAGTTCACTCCATGTTAGATTGAGAGATTTCATTTCGGCCTCTGTTGAGCGTCGCCAGGTGATACGCGGCCTACCAATGCTGCGACCTGTTTACTGGAAAGGGTTCCATCGCAACGCCTGTTTTGCAACGCTGTCATCGCTCTTCCTTAGCGTGTGGCCTATCCATTCTCATTTCCTCTTCCTAATTTCTGTAGCCACATCTAACTGGTTTGCCTTTCTAAGCAGCTCGGAGTTTGATATCATGCGAGGCCAAAAGACTCTCATGATGCGGCGCAATGAGCGATTGCATAGTCCTTGTACGGTAGCCAAATGTCGTCAACGAAAGGTTTGATTTTGTTATCCGAGGCTGTTTGTTTGACGATTCGGTAGCAAGAAATGTTTCAGTTAGGTAGCTTGCTAGCCCTCCTACCCTAGCTTGGTGATAGAATCCCTAACTGCACCTCCAAGCAGGTGTTTTGTCTGTTTTGGTCCGCGAGTGGTATTTTATTTCCCACTGACCCTGCATAGTGCCGAGCCTTCCCCTATCCGCCATCTGGGGACGCGTCCGATGGGAGACAGACAACTCCACACGAAAATATCATATCAATATAAATTCGCCAAAATTGTGTAAATTCAACTGCGCTCACAAAAAGTGAGAACCGGAACCATTTTGATTTACTGTAGAAAATAAAAGCTCATTAAGTAATCTTAACCACTGTGCAAGGTCTTACTTTGATTTCGCCTAGCCAGAGGCAATTGCTTGCTTTATCATCAACATCAACTTCGTCATCAACTGCATCATCATCATCATCTCGTTCAGCTTCATAGTCATCTCGAAGATAATGCATTATGCATTCGCAATGTGCTGATCACATATTTAATAGTCAATTAATTAACTTAATCAACCAGCTGCATTTAGTTAATGTGACATACTTAGTGCTCAAAAACATGCTTAATTTTATGATCGGGCGTAAATTAAGATTTTTGTAGGCGTATCCCCCAAATTGACACATCAAAAATCAAGCTAATGATGATTTTTTATTTTTTTTCTTGTCCGTATTATTTTCACACTTGCTTGTAGATTGCATTTTCTTTGTGATTTGTTTTTTTTTTGAGTATTTTTAGTTTTTTTTCCTGCTCTTGGCTAATTGCAGCCACTTGTTGACCGTAAACATTTTTACTGTCAAATGCATAAAAATGTTCAACAACAAAACAAGTGGTCCGGTTGCAGGCGAGACATACCGACTGTAATATACTTTAAACAAGTAGTTCAATTGAGATTTTTTTCAAAGTACTAAAAAACAAAATTGCGCCTGTAGAGAGCTACGAGTACATGACTAATTTTCGGAGAGACCTCCACGTCTGCAGCTTTTTGACGTCGCCCTTTTTGACGTCTTAAACATTAAAAAAAAAATGGACTGAAAGCAAATGTCGTTTTCAAAAATATGAATTTGAAATAAATTTTTTTTAAATCACTTCGGGACATTATTTCTAGCGTCTTTTTTTGGACAAATGAACTGTACACTAAAAATTACTGCATGTAAATTTTTTTTCTTTTCGACGTAAAAAATGTTGAATCCCTTGTTAATACAATTCTTTAATTAGGCTTTACTCATCGGAGACTATTCCATTTGCCGAGATATGCGCCAGCGCTGCGTATACGCAACATGACGCCACGGCATTATAAAATTTTGCAAATAAGTTTTTTAAGGCAAATGTCACGCCTCTATATTAATTTCATTACACTACAAATTTTTTTTCGCGAAAACAGCGAAAGTGGGTTAAATTTTACCAAGCCGACTGATATTTTGTTAACGCCGACTACTATCTGTAACAACGCTCTGTATAGATGTGTGAACATCGATATCACTTCATTATCGTCTTTCGTGATATCGATATAGCAAGCAGCAATTGTCTGTGTAACATTATCCATAGTTGGCTAACATGACAAGAAGATTCTAAGTCAACTAAGGCAAAAGTTGTTCAATAGAAGAGAAAACCTTGAGCGTAGAAAGGAATATCTTATAACATTTCTAGCTCCTTGCATTCAGGCTCTCCTTTAGCGTTAAAATCATTTTGATACCAGCTGTTACACACAAACTCACTTGCACCTAATATACTCCTCTCTGTTTGGGGATTCAGAGTATCAAAATAGCAACTAACCAAGTGTAGTAAAAAATGGTGGGTGCAGTGGAAGGGGTATAAAAGTCAAATGCTGCATGTTGAACACCCACAAAGCATAAATAACAACAAAAACAACATCAACAAACCATGTGGCATGAACACAAACCCGAGCTCAGCCCGCAACCGAGGAGACTTGAGCTGGTGCATCTGTTCCCATCTCTTTCGGCTTGTAGCACTCGTGGCGAAGGTGAAAGTGTTTTTTTTTTTTATAACTCAGCCATTGCAATTATATTGTAAATGATTTTATTACATATATTAATTTGTTGAATTCATTTCAGTTTCATTGAAACACATTTCTCATGCCGCCTGACAGCCTCCACCTTTGAATGGCTGCAACATAAGTTATAAATATTTATGTTTTAATTAATTAAAAAGAAGCCACAAGGAAACTGCATAAATTTTTGGCCAAATCAATTTAAACGCATTTTGATTGTGTAATTTTTAAAAGCAATTTCGTAGACAGATTTATTGCAAATTAAACGTATTTAGTAACAAGTAATTTGGAAGTAAACAAAATTCATAATTATTACAATAGAACTTGGAAATTTCCGTCATAGCTACAATAGTTATCTTGCCCGTTATAGGCTTAACTTCCCTAGTGATCCTAGGACATTTTTCTCTTTTGTTAATTCTAAACGTAAGTCTTCCCTTTTTCCTGTTTCGCTATTCTATAAAAATCACATGTTCTTCTAACAACTCTGAAATCGCAGACTTGTTTGCGGACTTTTTTCAAACTACCTACTCTATCAACCCTAATAGCATTAACCTCTTTCTAAATCAAACCTTATTGCTATTCCACAGATCTTAGAATCCGACGTTTTACAATCTCTTATGTACATAAATCTTCCTTCTCTCCTGGCCCTGATGCCATTCCTAGCTGTGTTCTAAAGCATTGTGCTGGCTCCCTTTCCATGCCATTATTCGTCCTTTTCCGCACTTCTTTAAAATTTTCGTATCTTCCTGCCATCTGGAATGAATCCTTCATTATCCCTTTTCACAAAAAAGGTTCCAAGTCTAATATTGAGAACTACCAAGGTATTGCCAAGCTTTCATCAATCCCAAAAGTTTTTGAAAGGATTGTCACAGCACAATTGCAACACTACTGTCGTTCTTTAATATCGGACTCCCAACATGGGTTTGTAAAATGTCGGTCCACCACTAATAATCTTTTAGAACTTTCTTCTCTTATTAACAATGGTTTTAGTAGATGTCATTTATAAGTCATTTGACTCAGTAAGCCATAGCCTTCTTTTAGTTAAACTGTCGCGTTTAGGATTCCCGCCTTGTCTTTTAAAATGGATCTCTTCCTACTTATCTAATCGTATGCAGAAAGTAGTTTTTAAAGGCTGCGAATCTAAAGTAATTTATGTCACGTCAGGGGTACCGCAAGGCAGCCATCTTGGTCCTCTACTTTTTGTCTTATTCATTAATGATCTTCCACAAGTTATCCGGTCTTCTCGCATTCTTATGTATGCGGATGATGTAAAACTTTATTTGTCCTACTCCCACAATGATAATGATATGCATTCACTTCTTCAACATGATTTTGATAGCATGCAATATTGGTGTAATGTCAACAAACTCTTCCTAAACAAGACGAAATGTAAAATTATGACATTTTACCGATCTGTTCCTCATCTGGCTGCTTACTCTATAGACTCCTCTACCCTGGAACGTATCGTGAGTGTTTTAGACCTAGGCATACTGTTTGACCATAAACTCAAATGTAACGATCATATTTGCAACATCGTAAATAAAGCCAGGGGTGTTCTTGCTTTTATTAAGCGTTGGTCTAAAGAGTTCAACGACCCTTACACAACCAAACTTCTTTTTATTTCTCTCGTCCGTCCTATTTTGGAATATTGTTCCTGCGTTTGGAGCTCTCAATACCACCTTTATCAGGACATGATTGAGTCTGTACCAAAGCAATTTCTTCTTTTTGCACTTCGTGGCTTAAACTGGGACCCAAATTTCCGACTCCCGCCATATTGCGATAGACTTCGCCTTATAAACTTGCCTTCCTTAATTCATCGCAGAACATGCCACGGCGTGTTATTCTTGCATAAGCTGTTACTCGGTCTTATCGATTCCAACGTGCTTCTTAGCAAAGTTACCTTTGTCATACCGTCTAGAGTAACTCGTAATTTTAGACCTTAAGCCTTACAATTTTGTAGATCTAATTATGCTTTGCATGATCCTTTCCGTGTCTTATGCTGTAACTATAATAACTTTTACAACTTCCTCTCTTTCGAACGGTCTATTCAATCTATCACTTCTTCTATCTTAAGTCATCTTGACTTGCCACTTCGAATTGGTAAAAAATACACTTTTAGGGGTCGCATTCAGGATGTCCCTTCAGGAGCTTCTCCTTCAGGCACGCCTCTACTTCGTTAATCATTACCCGTAGTAGGACGTTTGGAAGTTCCACATCCACATCCTCGCCGTCTTGGAGCCATTGGATTGGTAGGCAAGAGATCTAGCTAGGGCCATGGATCTCAAGCACGACATTCAGATGACGTAGTTTGTTAATTTTCGCAAACAAAGTTAGTCCCATGGACCTTAAAAAAGGTATTTCCATGCAATTTAGAGGATCTTTCTTAAGCCTACAATATTGTCTTCGTTTTGGTACTTTAGCTTAACAACCTGTTACAGGGTGATGGACAGATATAGGGCGAAATACTTTCTTCTCAAAACATTTAAAAATATTTGCATCAGACTATGGAATCACCCAAGTTAAAGCAGGAAGGATTAGAGTCTAAACTTCATATAGCATTCAAATTTTTTTTGTTTGGTAAGAGTCTTTTTTCGTGTTAGTGTAGGTTCAAGGTAGAAGAATTCCTTTTTACGGTTCTAAGGACTATTTATTAAGACTTAACCTCATTTCAATTTAACAAGATGGATCACCAGTAAAACGCCTAGGAATTTCCATAGATAGCTGCATTTTGAAATCTCAGGCAGTTGTGACCTTCATTTGGGCAGCGCCTTGTCATAATGCAGCATCCAAACCATATGTTATTCCGTTCCTTGTCAAATTGGACACCAGGCCAGCATGTTGTCTTGTTGCATCCGCCACAATTTGCAACAATTTTTGGTGTGCCAACTGGTTTCCTTGCTTTTTAGTTCGGACTGAACTGGTCAAAAGAGTCAAAAGTTTTGCGTTTTCATTATCATAATAGTTGTTTTTGTTTTTCTTAAAGTTTGTCTTTATTTTTTTTGTTTTTGTTTTTTTGGTTGGACACAAACGAAAGTGAACTTTTTAATGTGGAGGCAACGATTTTTTTTTACCTTTTTTTTATCTGTGATGAGGCTGAGTTCGAAACTTGTTCCATGTTACTTTTGTCGGCTGGCGCTTGGCTGCCGTTGTTTATCGTCGAAATTTTTGATGTTGTATATAAAGATATACATACTAAGTGTATATATATATGTATACATCTATATGATTTAACACAGATACACGCACACGCACATGCTTATTATTAATTTCATTAATAATAAGTAATTTCACTTTTCATTTCACTCAAACGAGCAAAGAATGCGCCAACTTTCGTTGCGGGTGAAGCTGCTGCAGTGGCGGCGACGACGACGACAACGACGACGATGATGACTCTTTTCCCCTTCTTTCCCAGCAATCCCAAACAGCTGCCACATTTCGTGTAGACATTGCATCAAAGTGTCAGAAAGGCCAATCAACGGCAGCCAAACCAGCAAATCGACACAAAGTGCCGCCGTCGCACAGTGGGTCAATTCTAATCAAAAGTTGACTTAATACGAAAATACTGTTTTTGTTAAATAGGGACTACTCTGAATTTCTTTAACACTATTTCTACCACTTAACATTATTTTCTAGTTTATTCATTTATCCAAACATTTTTTTTTAGTTTTCGTGCAACCAAATGTAGCTAGAATACATTTCATGGCGGTCATGACGGTGCCCGACAGTGTAATACCCTCTACCTTTTTTCTCGAAAAAAATGTTATTTCTGTATAGTCCTTCTAAGAACTTTCCAATTGAAATTTTTTTTTGCTACTAAACGATATTTATACCTATAACTTCCGTAAATTTGTACCGATTTTGATGAGAATCGAAAGTTTCAAGTCGATATGTTGAGGGGTGTGGGAAAAAATACGGCTAAGCGATTACGGGGGGTGGGGGATACCATTTGGATGTGGATTGGTTCATTAGAGGCACATGAATCAGCTTACCAAAAATTGTAGTTCTAGGTCATTTGTTAATATTTACGTAGTGTCAAATATTGAAGCAGTTTATAGACAAGGGGTGATGAAATTTGTTCATTTTTTGCATACAAAATTACAGAAAACAATGATTTTGGATGTCCAAACTCGCAAGTTTCCTATAACAAATGCTTTTTATAGAGGCTCTATATTAATAATAGTTCATTTAAATACCAATATTTTAATAAAACTCATTTCTAAAATTTTTTCTTAAAAAGGAGTTCTAAAAACAAACCATTTTATCGTATAAACACTCAATTTGAGAACTGTGCAGCTGTATGATATAGTGATGCTTTGAAAAATTGAACCTCATTAAAAAAAATAAGTTTCAGAATTTTCAGAGATTTAAATTTATCCGACTCTCCGACGATTCTCCAAAAAATTATTTTTAACAAAAAACTTTCTGAGTCATAGGTGAAAGTTATTATTTTTATACGGCCGTGAAAAATTTCAAAACCAGCACTAAGATCCAAAAATTAAAATTAAGTGTAAATACCTTAAGCACCGAGCCCGTGGATTCCGCTTTCTCCCTTTAGTCTATTGGAATGTAATTAAATTCATGAAAATTATTCACACGCATGATCAGAACGAAGAAAGAAATCAATTTGGTCATGTCTGTCTATACATCTGTTCGAGGCGTCTATTTGTAGACGACCAAAAGATCTGAACTTAGCAATGTCTTATAATCACTTTTTAATGAACTTAATAAACCATAATCATTAAATCTAAATAGGTATAATTTGTTCGATTTCTAATCAAATTTACCTTGGAAACCTTTTTGTAATTTGTTCCTGGAGGGAGGGCGGTCAATAAATAATATATGGTACACCTTAGCTATTTAAGGTAAATTATCGATTGAATTGGTGCTATAATTTTACATATATAAAATGATAAGATTGGATAAGTTGGAAGGGGGTGACAACGCTTCAACCGATGACCTCAGGTCCAGTAAGTATTTCGCCTAGTGGTTGACTTGGGACTCAAGCGTAATAATGTTACTTGAGATGAGGCGAGAGATCTAACCCCGAACTTATGGTTTTTTTGTGTAATCTGAAATTATGTCGTTGCGAAAGTGAAATGAAGCAGCTTGGAGCCTCTTTAAAACGTTAATTTTGAAGTTACACAAATACAGGAAATTTTATTGAATGCGGTTAAGAACATTTGTTGCATAGTAGCTTGTAGACTTTAACCATGATTATATGCATTCCGGAGTTGTAACCGGCCCACTTCTATGCTACCCAACAAAAATAAAGTACAAAATTTCTCATTTTTGAACTTTGTGATTTTAAGCACTTTTGGCAGCTTTTAACCCACTGTGCGTAACAGCATCTTTTAAGCGTTGTCCAGTTAGACATGGCACATTTGGACATTTGGCCAGTTGCATATTTCATTGGCCAAAATCGATGGCTAAATTAATTTCTGTGGCGGCTCTTTTGACTGAGCCGCAACCAAAACAAAATCTTGTATAATTTCTTTATTTTATTATTAGCTGTTAATTTTATGCAATTTTTCATATTTTACATATATTTCGTAGGCGCTACTACACCCAGACATGGGAGTTACAAATATTCAAGTCAAAAGAAACCGCCGCCAATCATTACTATGTTATTTGGCTTAAATGTCAATTTGCCGCCAACATGTGTCTTATCGGCCATCGGGCAATGGTTGCAGCCGCACCATGTTAATTGCTCCAGAAAATTAAGTTATTTTGATTGCTGGCCCGTTGACCTCGCCAACACACCCACGAAAATGTCAATAGATCCAGTTCAATGGTCTTTGCAATCATACAAAATCCAGCAGCACGTTACTTTTGGTCTTTGTCACCCAATTGGAAACCAAGAGCCAAGAGCAATTCTAGGGCGCCACTGTAGTCGCTGTCAAGTCGTGCTCCACGATGTTTATCGCCAAATAAAAATTTCATATAAAATGAAATTACAATTTTAGATTTATTTCGATTTTAAAGTTCCTAAAAAAAAACCGAAAAGAATAGACTAGACTCTAAGAGTCGTGAGATAGAGACTATAAAATACTCTGTACTGGTTATGCGCCTATTTCATGATCATCATCATCGGGAAGTTCGTGACCAACTAAAGTAATTTGGAAATTTTTGCATCTAGCAGCTATTGTATTTGACGATATTTTGTCTGTCAGAAGTTTTTATTGCTTAAAGTTTATAGATAATAAACGCAGAATACTTGTGCTAAGACTGTAACTCTTGGTCCAATAAGCTAGAGTCTTCTAGGTACAGCCTTTGCTCATTTTGGCCTGGAAAGTTGTCATATTTTAGCAACAATGTGTTTTAACTCCTTGGCTGATTTGCCTAGATTAAACTTCTTTAGAAAACAACTTTTCTATAAGAAATATTTACGCATTTACGAACATTTTGAATACATTCTTGGAATAAGTAAAACTGATTGAGAAACAACTAAAATTATTTAAGCTTACGAAAAGTGCCCTCTATGTCCTCTTCTCATGCCGAAAATCTTATAGATTTTTGCACATTAACTAAGAGTAGTAAAAGGCTTCGCTACAAAAAATGAGATCCAACAGCACTTAACCAAATAATCTTGAAGACTTCGGCAGCGATCCTTTACTGCAGATAAAGTGTAATTTCAATCAGTCCTTAGTCAAAAGATTACATACCTGATGAGCTTTATGTCAAAAGGCAAGGTTTCCTTGAAAGAAAATATCTTGAATGTCATCTTCACGCAATGACTTTTTACCCGCTTCCATTGACAGTGAGTGAATTCTTCATCATATTATAGTTGTGATGGTAATATACATCGACTTGAACAACGAACTCCCAATCAAGTGAGTAAACACTCAGCATCACTGATGCCTGGATCATGCGGAATTGAGAAAGTGTGCTTTCAGCTTGAACGGTCTACCTCAATATGACATGAAAAGAGAATTCCTTGAAAGATGGCAATTAAACAAAAAGATGGTCTAGTGGAATAAAAAGACATACGTATGGATAGAAGGCAACAAAAAGACAACTTACTCGGTTGTCAACTTTGAACCTAGTGCGTAAAAAGCCAATCACTCGGTTCAGAGTAGGAGTATTTGGCTCCAAATTGATCATCACCAAACCATAGGTGAAGTAATTATAAGTTGCTCCTTGAACATGCTGTCATTGTACAAAGTCGGAGATTCCAATGCACCCCTTTCATCCGTCTATTCTTGTAAGCAGAGTCTTCTGAACTAATAGTCCAGTCGACGTCATAGAAGATCTTCTGGCCCTCCTTTATCTCCCTGATCCTGCTTAGACATTTAGTAGAAAGTCAAATTTTCCTTACGATATATTTTTGTAAGCAGAGCAATCCATGATTAGAATCTAGCCTGGCCAATCTATTTTCTTCGTCATGCTGCATAGCGAAGCTACTGCTATTATTGCCTCTCCTAATGGAGCATAGGGCCCTTGCAAGCGGAACACTCGGATATAAAAATTCAGTTTACTTCAAAGAAGATCTTCTGACTTACCTTTCCACTCCGCGATCTTTCGTTTTAGTAGAAGACTCTTTCTGATGATTCTCGAGTTGAATGATGATGATCTTAGTTTTTGCACAATTTTCTTCACCTTGATTCGGCTTAGTTTTAGTTTTCCAACAGTCTCAGCTGTACCGATTTACATCAAGCTATTTTGGTGAACGGAGTCTTATTATCTAGCCTTCTTCTTAAAGTTTTCATCTTTCTTCTCCGTGATGCTGCTTAGCTCAAATAGAAAGTCAAAGTTTCTTCTGGTAAAGTATGTACCTATCTACATACAGTATTTGTTAAAAAAAAAGCCCTGTTCCCTGTTCTTCAAAGAAGATCGTTGTACCATCCTTATTCCTTATTTTCACACACATGATTTATTTCGCAAACAATATGCTCTTCAGTTGCATAGCGTATAGGGTATAAAAACTCTGTTCAATGCTGTTAACGTACATTGGCCCCCTATCCGGGGGCCTTTTATTTCAGTTAGTTTCTATCATTGTCAATAGTTTTTTATGTGCCTGAGAAAATTAAATATTATCGTTGCGTTGTTGTTGTCTTATGTCCAAATATTTCATTTAATTTGTTTGGTTTATGCAAAATTTATGTTTTGAGCGTATAGCATGACAAAGTCTACGGAAATACGCTTTAATGTTGCAAGATTAATGTGAAACTATTAGCTACCAGAAGAAAATAAAATTAAATTATAAATGAATGCACCTGCAAAGCCTCAAAGTTCAAAATGCAATGAAAATATAATTACGCCCGCCACATTTTGTGGCCACCCTGACGCCCTGACACTGTCCATAGCTCGACGTGGGCCATTAGCAACGCCCAGACAGCCAAATGTCGATGATGGCGTCGATGGCGTCAATGGCTATGCCGTTGTCGGTGTCAGTCAGTGGCTTCTGCCAAGGCCTAGGCTGGGCAACCACCAGCACCACCATTCGACCTGACTGATTGATTACACATTTACGCTCAGGCTAGCGTGGGTTGGCGTTAATGTTGCCAACTTGTAATGGGCCAGGCTGGAGTGCAAACCAAACAGACAGACCGACAGGCAGATAGATAGACGTACAGACAGATAAACATGGCCAACATGGCAGTCAGTCGTAGTTGGTTGGAGCATTCATAATGAGCTGCCATTGCAATGGCGATTACCTCAGACGAGCGTCGAAAAAAATTTCGCTTTCTACCAAAAGTTTTCAACTGAAGTTTGACAGCGTGCGGCTGAAATGTTGCACGTTTGACCAAATTTGGCTGGGTGACTCTCTGTGTGCTCTATGTCACAATGCCACAAAGACCTCCTGTGTAGGCCCACTATTAGATGGCCAAATGTTGGCTGCTGTTGCCCCTGCTGTTGGCGTTGGCGCACGCTTCGATGCACTGAGCGAAAATGTGGATCAAGTTGTGCTAACTGTGTCTTTGGGGAAAAGATAGCAACAATAATAATATTTTTGGGGAATGCTGCACTGGGACACGTAGGGTGTATTGAAGAAATTCTGTTTTAGCCTATCAGAGAAAAATGTTATTATAAGAGATGTGTCTAGTCGGGTAAGATCATATATTGATGCTCTACGACCACCGAGGAAGGATGTACGCAAGGGCGTCACACACTGCAAGTATATGTAGGGAGGTTTCCTACTCAATTTCACAAAACTTGCATGAGTTCGTATTCACAATACCAGTAGCACTGAGAACTACGTTCCGTCAGTAACCCAGTGAGTATCCTAAGGGAATTCCCACCCAATTGGGATATTTTCTTCAGCCTATTTAAGTTATAGGAGCCGAGGAGTTGCTTCGCTTGTATTAAGCCAGCCGTGCCGGTCCAGTTCATTTCTCGTCTGGATCTTTCCTCTTCTCTTAGCAGTCCGCCAATGCCACAATTAGGCTCAGGCCCTAATAGTGGTTTTGTAGATAGAAATATTTAAGAAAAAGTGATATAAAATGAAGAAGATTCGATTACCGTTCAGTGTTCCTTTAAAATTCCCACACACCACAGAGATCCAGACTGGATAAGCCACTCAGAGTAACTGATGGAAATTTTACGCGTCTTGATGTGAAGGTTCTGCTAAGCATGCTCCAAGCTGCAGTTGCACGCTTCAGCCGGATTATTTTATTCAAACTTCTTTCCTTTTGTTCCCAATTGGTCACCCATCATAAATCTGTCGGCAGAGTCTATTCCAGCTCGTGCTTTTAACATGGTAGCCCTTCTTTCACTCAGTGTAGTTTCTTGTCGCTGCTGCGCTAAATCGCCGTATGTTATGCTACTTATCTTGATGCCGTTGACGCTGCTGCTGCTGCAACTTCCACAGCAACTGCCACTGGAAACGCTACTGCTGCAACTGCCTCCAGTGCCTGCCGCAAGAGTCATGCGCGCCTGATTTCGCCTGTTTAACATAGTTAGGCTTAGGGATTTTCACCAAGTTGGCAGCCAGCGGCGGCGTGTAACTACAGTAGCCAGTTCGTAGGTTGAGGTCAGTGCACCCAGTGTGATTAAAAAAGTAAAATCGGAGACATTCATAAATATCAAATGCGCCATATTTTAGGGTCTTCGGACTGTACTATGGTACTACACATGGCGCCATTTTCACTTTTAGTTTCGAAAAAAAACAAAATAAAAACTTTGAGCTACACCTGGCAGAGCTGGAGCTGTGTTTACGTAGCGTATGAGTCACATTGCCTTAAAGTGGGGCTGCGGCAATGTTGCAAAAGTGCATCATAAATTATGTTGGGTTGGCGTTTTACTCAAACCTTTATTTTTTTCATTATTTTGGCTTCTATACGCGATACTAAAGTAGTCACACGGTCAAATGCCTGGGACCACTGGACGGCTAGAGACCCCAAAGCTAAGCCCCACATTTGTCGCTTTGCTGGGCCAAATCGAAATTGAAACTGAAACTGAAATCCCGCTGCAGCCGAAAAATTGCACTTGGGCATTGGTCACGAATGTCGGTCAAACGTGTTTTTACAACTTTAAATATGCCAACATTGATCCCAGGCACATTTAATTTGTGCACATATATTTCTAGGGATAATCTGTGGTCCATGTTGTAGCTAGTAAATGCTCGTTTCACCTTCGACTTTGACATATGTGCAAATTCTAATTTGCAGATTTTTTTTATTCCCAGCAGCGGCAACATCTTAAAGATGGCGGTGCTTGGGTTTCGGGATGTCGAAGCTTGGATGCACTTGTTGAAGCATTAACGGGTAATCTTTGAAAAGTGTATGGTGAGAGGAAAAAGAAACAACTACAATGAAAACAAGCACGAGAGTATACCCCTATTCCCGAATCCTTCGAACGCACGCTGATTCAAAAAATTTAACTGATAAACGAATCCGAACATTTTATTCAGACTCTTTTTGAATGTTACGTGCTTCCAATTTCACGAAACCGAATTTTTCATGTGGTTTGAAACGGAAAAAATAGCCCGGCAAAATAGTTTTATAAAAGTACTTATTTTATAGTGAAATAATTTTTTAAATATTCTTTGATATTCTAAGATAAGATTTATGCCAACTTCAAGTTAGATATTTATTCAGTCATTTTTTTCTGAGTCAACAAAAAAAAAAACATGTACAGCCAAAACGATTTCATTTTTTTTTGATCTACAAGACGATGGGACAATTTTTTTTCGGTATAAAGGCTCTCAGCGATTTTGATTCTATGGGTCTTTTTAAAATTTTTTTTTCAAAATCTGTTCCATTTTTGACGCCGCCAGAGGGCGCTTTTGTTTATTTATTTATTTATTGACAAAATGTTGCGATAATTTTCGAATATTTTTCCATGGTGCAGTCTCAAATTTGGAGCTTCCTAAAATATTCAGCGTTAAAAAATGAAAGGAGTGGGTGTTTTGGGACGAACTCTTTGACGACATCAATTATATGTATTCAATTTAAGGCAATAAATCGACTTTTTTATATTTACTCATATTTTTTTCCTTATTTTACTTTATTTGTTCAAAATATATTCAAAATTTAAACTGAAGACTCATGTAATTAGTTCAGAACCGGTTTTCGATTTCGATGCTTAAGTCAAGTTTTTCTGATAATACTAATTGTTTTAAAAAATAGGATATAAATGCTTCAAAAATCAGAGTATATCAACCAAGTTATCGCCAGAGCTATAAAGAATCGTTGTAGCTGTTTTTTTTTTTTTTTTTCCCCCTATGGGTTCCTCACAAAGAGGTGGGGCACTGCGACCAGAAGATCTTTTGTACCATGCCCATAAATTAAAGCAAAAGACTTTCCGCTTTCCGCATGAATAGCAGTAGGTCTTTTGTTGGTATTGACCTGAGATGGAAGGGACTAATCCGTTCCTTTCCCAAGTGACAGGCTCTGTCCCATACCAGCGCTGGGCAGTCACAGAGAATATGTCTGGTGGTTTCATCGTCCTCGAGGCAGAGTCTGCACTCTGAAGAGTCCGATAGGCCAATTTTCTGAAGATGGTATCTAACAGTGCTACATCATTGTAGCTAAGGCTATGTACCCTTTAAAAGTGCATTAAGTGCCATCAAGCATAGTCTTACCAAACCTGGCAACACTTACTCTTTAACTCTCTATTGTTGCGCATACGCCATGTTGCCGCGGCGTAAATTAAGTATCAAAGTATTTAGCCCATAGACAAATTTCTCACATAATTCACAAAACGTCGTAATACGGAAGCCTTTAACCGTTTCTATTGCAAATTTCTCTGATAAGTTAAGTAAATTTTACAACACTCAAATTTGAATTTCATGTCCCTTTTATCGTGTGCGACTATCTATGGGTCTGTGGGTCGGTCTATAGTCGGTCCATGCTGCTACTGCTGCTGCTTAGAAGTAAGGCCCTGCTGCGATTGTTTTCTATTTTTTTTTCTTTTTTTTTTTGTGGCAAATTTGGCTGCCCCATTATAACGGTTT
This sequence comes from Chymomyza costata, assembly GCA_018150985.1. NCBI lineage: Eukaryota > Metazoa > Arthropoda > Insecta > Diptera > Drosophilidae > Chymomyza > Chymomyza costata. The sequence goes on from JAECWU010000001.1 coordinate 21,087,862, forward strand.
CATGGTTTGCCTTTTTTGGGATTCGATGTGAAAAACAATCTTTTTGTTGTGGCACGGGAAGTAAGGGAATGTAAATGTTTTAAAATATAGAAAATTATGCGCCTGGGCTACCGTTGGCGGTTGTCATCAAAAGCGCCACAAAATGTTGCAAAGTTGCAGTAATTGTTGTTGTCGTTATTGCTGTTGCTGTTGTTTCGACTGTGTGGCACTTAACACCTTTTTGACACACGTTGACGTCGACATCGAAGTTGAAGTTGAAGCTAAAGTTGCAGTTGCAAGTCAGACGGCGCTGCAGTCAAATGCAAATGAAGATAAATCGCTGGCTGTGATCTTTTTAGCACCTTTTTGCATACATTGCAGCGGGCAGGCGTTGCTGGTGACAGCCACAAAACATGCAACATTTTGTCCCCAGCACTAAAGCCTGCAACTAGTATGACAGTCTGGCCAGCCACAGCCTGGCGTTGCCACTGCTGCCAATGTTGCCACTGATTATGATTGTGTGGCAGCAAGCGTCGCGTGCATGATCATTGTGCGCATTGGCCTGCTTGGATGCATATGTATACAGTGAGAACGTAAAGTATGCAAACACTTTTAAAGATTTTAAAATATTAATATAAATCTTGTCATAGTGGAAAAGTCTTTTGGGCATGTCAAAAGTAATACATATATATTTATTATAATGTTTTAAAAATAACAAAAGTTTTAAATTCATAATTGTTATTCAAATACGGTTACTTTCTTATGAGCAAAAATTATTTGGCCAATTGTTATAAATAAAAAGTATTTCGTAGAGCATCCTTTGGCCTAAATAAAATCATCCCAACTATTGTTACTAGTCTTGCATCCTGCTTCTCCTACAAAGCCTCGAATGTTCCAGAGGCTGGAGGCAGTGTGCCTTTGATTCATAGAAACCTCAATCTGGCACTAAATAAAGAGCCGGTATTCATCTTCTCTAGTCTTTATAGAGAAAATAGGATATCTATCTTAGACTTTCTTACCTGTAGATCATATCATTGACATAAACTGCAGCATTGCATACTTCTTATCAAATTGGTGTCATTGGTGCACTTTTTTTCAATTTTTTGATTTTTCAATCAAATACCAAAAAGTGTAAGAATAATTGTAATACTCACTGTTTGCAAGTATTACGTGTGTACATACATATGTATGGATGGATGCATGTGCAGCACAGTCAATAAGGTTGAATGTCAAGTCTGTCCGAGTGGAAGACCATTGTATGCGACTCACTTTGCATATGAGTTTCCAGCTTACAATCAAAATTATCAGTCGATGTCGTCGTCATTGTTGTTGTTGGTATTGTTTAGCTGCATGTTGGCCAAAACAGGGGCCTGCTCTGGCGGATGAGGAAGTTGCTTGTGCTCGAAGCTATGAAAAGCATTTTTTCCTTCTTATACCCTATAGCCTATGAATAATGAGCATATTGGATTTTCTAAGATGTGAAAAATTTAAAATTTAAAAAAATAAGAACAAAGATCAGCATGACAAGAAAAATATTATATTTTCTTCCACATACGTTTTTAACGATATTCTTCAATATTAGTAAACTGAAGGAAACCTAATTGAATAAAAATTTTCCAAATTTTTATATGTCATAACTTCTTTTTGTCATGCTGTAGAGTTTCACGGTTAAGATTGTTTCTTTTTAGAATTTTGATAATTTCTAAATTTATTTAGTATCCGAAAGCTTCAGAGTTCGATATATACTCAATTTTAATTAAAAACTGACAGAAATTCAATTTATTTCTGTGAGTTTACTTTAATATTGACAATGAAATTTCCAGATAAAGGCCTATACGAAGTTCGAAAAATTTCGCGCGGAATGACAAAACTTCATATGAAAAAAAAGTCCCAAATGGGATATCCCAAATGGGATTTCTTTTTTAAATGAAGTTTTGTCATACCGCGCGAAATTTTTCGAACTGCGTAGACATCTTAAAGATATAAGAGATATATAAAACGAGCTGAAAGAAAAATAGAGTAATTGGCAGATATTGCAGGCCAGAACAGCTGACAAGGGTCTTTTCTGGTTAGGGTACTTTATCTACGTCCGGTAACAGCTTTAAAAGTAAATCAATGGAAAAAAAATATTCGATTAGTAATTGGGTTGCCCTATCGCGTATCCACTGGGCTGATAAATTATTCCTTACTTTAATTCATTACACTTTGAAAAATCAGTTCAAATAACATGTCTCGAAAGTTTTGAAGCTATTGGTCTTTGAAAAATTTTGTTCACATTCAGTAGCATACTTTGAGATGCACTTACTCGATGAGTCTGTAGCCGTTGCGATACGATTTAAAAAAAACAAAATTTATTCCAATAAGAAGTATATATCGCATAAAAGCATTTTAAATCGTTTGATATCGGTTAGAGTTTAAAGCTTGGCTGTTGTTTGCTTTTCTGCTTATGGAACTTTTCAATTTTTCATTGCTTTTTGGGTTTTCATTGCTTTCCCAACGCTGCGCAGAGTATCTTAAAGTCGTGCTGTTCGGATTGTGGCATCTTGGTTGTATTTTTTGGTGCTGTTATTGTTGTTGTTTGCTGTGGCAGCCAACAAACTATCGGCAGCTTGTCGCGTTTTTTATTTAAATTACGAAATGTTTTGTCAACAATTTGTCCAGTGATTTATTTTTTGTGCACATATTTGCATATTGGCCAAAGACAAACGACCATAGCAATAGGCCTGGCCAATTGCACATATTGTCTTGGGCACTGGTACTGGGTTTGGTTGCAAGTGGAACTTGGAACAGAGACTACGGTGTCAGGTACTAAGCTGGACAGGTGCATAAATTGCGTTAAAAACTGAAAGTTGCGCCCAGCCTCCCAGAATCAAAGAAAGAAAGTGCACCACTTGAGAAGAAGGCGTTCCAATGATGGACAAGACATGAGACAGAAAAGAGACGTCAACAAAATGATGTGGCAGAGCGTGCATTGAACCCGCGCTGTAACGCTGCATGTGAGCTGTCCATCACAGAACTTTCAATTTCGATTAGTGGTAGTCACTTTCCTTTGGCGTTTGTTGAACTGCAACTGCAACTTGAGGTGATACCTCAACGAACATTAACAAAGCAACGGCTACTCCAACTGCCACAGATCATGTCGTGGTCTGGCAACGACCAAATGTACAAGAAACACACATTTTGAAGCCTCTGTGACTGACACACAATTGCGTTTTTTGCGCACAGTTCCGTATTTGGTCAAAGATAATGATGTGAAATGCAACAACAGCTACAACAAAAAGTCTATGTACCACTCTGCCAAACCCAGTGCACACTGTCCGCACCACAACGCAGTTTGTGGCACGAAAATTTTTGCAATCACCCACTCAAAAATGTAATGCAAACGAGGCGGTATACGACATAGAGACACCCTGCTGGTATACTCGATGGACATATTTTCCTATTGGATTGTAAGAAAACACGGAATATCTTGTGAAAAGCAGAACAGGGGAACTGTGCAAGTCTGCTGCTCAAATTTGATGTCTCTATTTGCTATGGTCTACATGATCTTCATACGGACAGACGGTTGGAAGAACATCACTGCCAGAGATTTGGATAAGCATCTTTTTGTCTTAAACGCCTCCTTCTAACTGTTACAAACCTCGCTGAAATCCAACATACTCTCGACTCAATGTATACAGAGTATGCAATGTTGCCATTTTGGTTATTTTTTGTGGCACAAACTGACAGCAGGCTAAAATTGCCAAGTTGCAACGAAATGTATGTAAATGAGTGAAAATGTTTCAACTTAATTTTATTTATGTGCGTTCACATTGGAGATTGCAATTTTCCAATCCCAACAACCTGAGTTGCCATAGCGAGCAGAGAAATTCCTGCGCATGCGTCACAAAACAAACAAAACAAAGTTATCGAGACAAAGTTGATTTTGTTTTTTAATTCAGAACTTGACATAGTTTATTTAATTGCTGTAGCAAAATGGATAGTGGTAGCGTGATACCAGATCAGGGTGGTTCACTGCCAGATGGCGAACTGCTCGGCGTTGAAGGGGAACATACTAAACTAAATAAACACAACAAACCCTATTTTAAAAAGTTTATTGCACCCGATTCGGATGATGAGTTTGCCGGCGAGCTGCAGAATTTGTACAACGTCAGTGAGTCCTGGCGCACGCTGCTGGCCATGCCCAGCTGCCAGAAGGTGATGATCACGTAAGTGTGTGTACGTAGTAACCACTGTAGCAACTCCAATACTGATGTGCTTAATTGCAGTGAAAAAGTGCAAATAGCCATGCAGATACAAGTTGGCGTTAATGTCACCCAAGAGTTTCCTTGGAAGCAGATACAATTTAAGGTTCTGCGCGATAATCTTTTCGATGAGGTGGAAAATGCCACGGAGCTCATTAGGTTGTTTACCGGTTTCGATCCGGAGCATTATATATTAATAGGGTACTGTCCGGCACTCACCGAACAGGATGAAGATCCGCCAGAGGGCGATCCTTTTATATTCTTTATTGGCGGCAGGGAAGCCAAGATGGCCATGGGCATTATAGAGAATATGGAAGCCTTTGAGCGTTGGCGCATGCGCCGTCGTCTGTATAAGAAACCACGTCGCTGGGTTAGCCAGGGCACCGAGGAGGAGATGAGCATAATTATGGAACAATTTAAGGAAGAGCCTGTTGATGTGGAAATACAAAGCGTATATCCCTTGCAGAAGCCCAAACGTCGTCATTTTAGTTTTCGCAAGGTGCGAGATGTACGCGATGGAGCGCTCGAATTGGTGCCCAACGAAAGCTCCAAGTTCGAGAATATAACGCGACGTCGTATTACCATTGGCATACAGTCAGCACCACAGCTTATAGATCGTGAGCAGCAGACTAATCCCACTTTTCCGGCGAACGCTTGGTCACAATATCTCTACGAGATTAACGATGCGGGTAGGTTGCACGCTTAAATAACTTGACAACTAAAGTACTATAAATTGTTCGCATAGATGTTGTACTAGACAAATCGGACGAGGAGGAGGAGGCTGAACATAAAGATAAAGACGCAACAAGTCCAGCTCCAACTGAAGAACTAAATCTGGAGAAGCCAAAATGTGAAATGTCAGATCAGATACAGCTATTGCTCAATACACTGGACTTCAATCAGATTGATGGCTATCGGTAGGTTTATATCTACAGTCACAAATGTGATGCTAATCCTTACTGTTTTGCGCAGCAATGACTATCAATTGATATCGAAAAGTGCTGTCACACACCATACAAACCCTTATCTGGAGGAATTCATTTGCTTTGCCAATATATCAAAGAGCAGCAAACGGTTTGTGTCCTCCATCAGTTGGTATCCAAATGTTTCTGGCTTGTTAGCTGCCTCCTATGCGTTTAGCACACCGTGCACCACCACCGACGTCTCCGAACGTATTGACTATGTACAACGTGCTGTGCTAGAGCCAAATCCTGTACTGCTTTGGAGCTTCGCCGACAATCTCAACTTTAAGCTTGAGTTTGAGGCACTTTTCGAGGTAACAGCGCTTTCGTTTTGTCCCTCAAACGGTGATTTTTTGCTAGGTGGCTGTCAGAACGGTGTCATCATTATCTGGGATTTGCAAGGACGCATACAGCGCTTAGATGAGGTGGAGTACCTGACAGCTGAACAGGCTAAAAACCGCCAGATATTGGAGTCGTATATTGACTGGACACTACCGCTGCAAGAGCATATAGTAGAGCCTGCCACAATGACGCCGCTAGACACTTCGCCAAAAGATGCCATCACTGGCATTTACTGGCTGAGCTCCCACTCCTATATTAATAAATACGGCAAGGTTTACAATGACAGAACTTCACGTAAGCAATACAAATTCTTCGTCACCTGCGCCTTTGATGGCACTATTAGCTTTTGGAACTTGGAAGGTGAAAATAAAAAAGACAAAGAAAAGTCGCGCGCACGCAATTTGCCCAAAGAACTTACACAAAACGAGTCGGTGCTGAAGAACAAAACGTTAAATCCCATCTACAATTTAAGCTTCAACGAACCCATTACTTCGATCATAGCCAATTATGCTATGCATGGAATTACAACACCCAATTTGAGAAGCATTAATACCAATCCAGCTAACTATTCCTTAGGTGTACATGAAAGAGATGCACCAGATTTGACTACCTCAATGATTGTGTCTACTTTCTATGGACGCATACATCGCATCGATTGGCTTGGCATTTACAACGATGCCGATCCTACGGAAAAGGTTAACAGCAGCGGCGAGTTTGCCAGAGTGCACGATGGACCAATTGTGGCCATGCGTAAGAATCCATTTTATACAGAACTATTTGCTTCCATTGGCCGCACTGTATTGGCCGTTTGGAAAGAAGACTACAGCTACTCGGCCGTATTTTGGCGCAAAAGACCTTGCGACTTGACCGCCCTAGCTTGGAGTGAAACACGTCCAGCGGTTTTGTACGTTACACGCATGGATGGTACTCTGGAAATTTGGGATATATTGGCACGCGATGACGAGCCATGTTTGACCGAGATACTCGGTGGTGGCATTGTTACCGCCGTAACCGAACATAAGCCTTCGCTACCCTACAAAATACTGGGCATAGGTGACTACAACAGCAGCATACGCATGGTTAAGCTGCCGGCTAACTTTGATGCACCGCTTGACAATGAGCTTAGAGTAAGTACTAGGTTTTTAGAGTAGACTTTGACAAGCATCTTAACAAAACTCGCCAAACGCCTGCAGAAACTGACTGACTACGTCACTAAACAAATAAAGCGTAAGAAAGACTTACAGGCCTGGGAGCAAAATTATTACGAGAAAAATAAGGACATCATAGAGGCTAAGCGTGAGGCCGCCGAGGAAACGCGCAAGGAAATGGAACGCTTAGAGAAGGAGGAACAATTAAATGAGCGTAAGCGCCAAGCCGAGGAGGCAGAGGATCAATCGTAAGTACTATGTGCAAGTGACTTAATAGCAACCCTAACTACGATTCTGTGACTGCAGCAAAGCCAAACCAGTACAAGGCAATGTTCCTTATAACGAAAGAATGGCGGAACAATGGGATAAACTTAATCTTAACCGCATGGTGACTATACTTATGTCGCGCAAGCAAATGGATCCAGAGAAGCTGGCGCGTGAAACTGCTTTAGAAAAAGATCGCTTGAACTATGAGTTTGCCAAAAAGGAGTCCTACGCCCAAGTGTTGCTCAACGTCGACAATGAATTGAATAACATACGCGCGCGCATCCTACCCGCTGAGGTTTCCGACATGGAGCGCAATGAAATGATACAGGAGCGCGTTAAAAATGAGCTGCTTTTGGCCCCCACCTATGAAGAAGTATGCGAGAGATGCTTCAAAGCTATTGAAGAGTTTCCCGAGTTCAAAGATATCGATTATGTAGAGTTTCTGGAACGTGGGCGCCGACGACGTCAACTGCTGGATCAATCATTGGGCGGCAACACAGAGCGCATAGCTTTGTACCAGGAGAAATTAAAGGACATGACACTTTACGATTGCAACTTTGGCTATGATTTTCTTTACTCAAACTTTGAACATAAGCCGTCTAACTCTGATACACTTAAACCAGATGTTTTACCGTCTGAAACAAGTTTTAGTTATAACGAGGATCCAGAAAGAGATTCTCAGATAGACAATTAATAGTAATAAATGCAACAAGCAACAACAACGAATCGAATATTTTTTTACAATTGCTTGATTTGATTAAAGGTTATTAATGAGAAAATGGATCGGTTTCTCACGGCTGAATGGATCATTAAAAAGATAAATAGAATTGTGCGAGATGTCACAAAATACACCAATCGGTCAAAGGAGGTCTTAAAATTCGCTGTCTTGAAAAACATTGCGAAAGAAAAGTTACTGTCTTAGATGAGGTTCTTAGTTGGAACAAAAGACCTCTACAATCTTTCTCTCGCGTTCTCAGTTTTCCAGCGTCCCATGTTGCTATTGGTCACCTTCGCCTTCTGATACCTTGCGGATTGCAGCCCAACGCTACTTTCGAGAATTCGCCTGCGGCTCTGCGTAAGGCGCGACCAATCCATTTCCATTGCCCCGCCGGAATCGGATCGACACCGACTCCTCAACGCACCTGCTCAAAAGCTCTGCATTCGAGATAGTTCTACAATCGGCTACAATCCTATCGGCTCCTGGGGATTTCCCAGTTTTGATCTCCTTAATGTTATTTCAGTAAGCGATTGTGTATATATAGTCGACTATAAACCGCTTTGCTAGGTTGCTATGAAGGAAACCTGTAGAATATCAGAGGGAGTAATAACCTGTGGTCTCCAAATGCTCTTTCCATCCCGTAAGTTGCTAGTCAAGTACCTACAACTATATTACTCCACGCATTGGCGATGATTGACGCATTCAATGAAATAACTGTCTTTGTGACGTCATTAGTACAGCTTAATGAATAAGCTTCATATCAGAATGTAAACCGAACATTATGTCGATTGGGTACATGATCACCCCTAGAGCGTGTATCCGTGAAATCCTATTAAAGACGGAGCAACAACGAACACTTGCAAGTTCAAGTTTATGATAAGTACTTCCATATGTGCGCACAAATGAAGTCATATAACGAACTCAGTTCGCATTCCCACATAGCCGACTACTCACTTGGCGGTGTTTAATGCACATATCCATTAATGGTACGGGGCGAATACAATTGTATCCCACAAAGAGCCATGGCAATTGCACTCCATCATTTTCGCAAGCATATAATGATATACATTTCGGAAGCAATGTATCTGAACTTTACCATTATTATTGATCAGCTTGTGGCTAAGCTAAGCTATATTCAAGCGAGTTCCCAGCCGCTGGCCTGATACTTTATTACATCATCAGTGTAGACTGACCAAAACGGGCCAGCTGACCACCTGAGCTACAAACAGCACCTGTTGTAGTCCTTAAAGCGCAGCGAACTGATAAGTGATTTCTGGCCGGTTGCTGCCCAACACTTGAATTTTGATCCATTAAATTTTGTGAATTTTTTGTATTAATAAATTTCAATATTTTTTTTTTTTGCTTTGTTTTCGCCTCCATTGCGTGCCGCAGTTGTTGCAAGTGGGTATATTTTTTTTTAGGCTCAGTTTGTATTTACATAACAATTGGCCTTTGAATTCAAATTGGCAGCAATCACAGCAGCTGCTTAAGTTTGGATTAACCCAAGAGTGCATTAAAATCAGTTTTGTGGCCTTTTAAAATTATTTACGAGCTTATGCAAATCGACGCTTTTCTTGCACTCTGCACAGTTGGCCACATAGTTAAATCAACGAAATTGAATTCCCTAAAAGTTTTGATAAAAAGTTAAAAATTAAAAAAAACTTTAATCGGCACTGCTTCGTTTTGAAACCGAATGTTTGGTGCTCCCAATTTCACAAAAACGAATTATTTATTCGATTTGAAACCGAATGTTTTATTGCAACAGGAATTAAAACGAAGCGGCAAAATAGGTTGAAAAGTGTTTGAATGACAAACCATGTCAGCTGTTTGTATCAAACAAAAATGATTTCGAGAACTTCTTAATTTACAAATGATGTAAATAATATTACCGAAACAACTTATTTGAGATTTTGTGCCAATAATAGTCAAAAATTTGTTGGGCTTAAATCTTACTTGCACTATCACTGTAAGCGACGTAGACAGCACATACCTAATCGGAAATAGACGAAATTTATATGAATACAATAAATTTCCAAAAACTTAACTTAGAATAGTGATATCGCCATGACCATCGTCATCATTTATTTTTTTGTATAGTGTCGCCGTATATTAATACAAAATGAAGCATTTAGCGGATATATAAGTTCATCAGCAAAGCTAGACAGGAGTGTGGCTTGGCAAGTAAAGCAAGCAGGGGGCAAAGCCCCCTAACTTTAATAAAAGTAAAAGCGTTTACCAGTATAAAAATAACAACCGATCATCGATAGTAATTTACGCCATTAAAAACATTCATTAAATTCTTCCAAATCGATTTTCGACCCACTGTGTAGCGCCGTGGCTTGGTAAAAAGATAAGCTGGCGTTGGGTTTCCATAGGCGCTGGAAACAAAGATTAAACACACATCGATTATGCACAGCCATCGTGAGAGCTCAATAATAAAACAAGCGTAACCAAGTTAACCATTAACAGCTGTTTTAAATTTTATATTTCTGCATTTAGCGGGACCTTTGAATTTAGAGCTACGACTAATTTGGGGGGATTGAGACGGGGGCCAGCTGACAGTGTAATGATGAACGATGAATATAACATATAAAACAATCAAAAAGCTTAAGATTATACAATAATTCTAATGAGGCGTGTTCGGGATTAACTCAGCATTGACTTTACCCAGGCGTTCTAGCAGCTGTTTACAAAATTTGCCGTTGCCCACATGCACCAATCCACGGAGTAGTCCCAAAATGCTGAGCAATAAGCTGTTGAATTCTTCTTCATATTCAATAACGCCTTGCTCGAATGCCGTAAATTCAGTGCCTACGGCTGGTGAATCCAGAAATCCGCAGTAGTTGAGACAAACATGACCAAGAGTGAAAATAGCGCTAATATAGCTGCTGGACTCGGGCAACAGCGCTTTCTTGAAGCACATGTCTAAAAAGTTGTGCAAGTTGTCTTGGAAAACATCGATATGCTGCGTTCTATCAAGTTTTAAAAGTATGTCTTGCCATTGGGGCTCTATAATATCATGGAATATATATTGCTCCACGTTGAGCATGCTCGCAAGCATTCGTTGACAAAGTTCTTGAGAGCGTGTGGTCTTGGATTGCTTTTGGGACTGACTGCTCAACTTTTGCTGTACATAGCGCAGAAAGAAAAGTACACGCTGCATAAGTTGCAGTTTATCCATGAATTCAGCATGTAGCACCAATGTAACTGGCCAATTGACTTCGTAGTGCAGGGTCACCGCTTCAAAACCGTATAAAATAAATGTCTCCTCGTCGTTAGCTGATGTCAGGCCATCACCAGCTTCGCAGCTGACTGCAGTGGGTTTGCGCTCCTTAGGCTGTACATGTTTGGCCAACTGACTGGCTACATCATGGTCTGTTAGTTGGCAGTATAGTAGCTGCTTAAAGGGCTCGGTGCAGCTCATAAGTGCATCTCTGAGCAGATCATTCAGAATTTGAGGATTAACGCACTCCACGGTTAGTTCCAGATATTGCTGCGATTTAGTGATTAGACTTTTGGTGACTTGCTCTGCCGGCAGCAAGAAAAAGGTGACTACACTGCACAGTTGCTGCATTAAATGGTGCTCCTGACGCAGAAAATGCAATAATGTGCCCGCTGATAACTCATAGCTACGACGCAGCACCGCTTCAAAGGATTTATCATCGGGGCAAAACTCGAGCGGTTCACGCAAAAGCTTAAATTTGACTTGACACTGCTGCAGCACATTAAGATATTTACCCGAATTCAGTATCCAATGCGCATAGGGCTCCAAGAATCGGGGTAATCGCTCGAAATGCTTACGATAGCGCTGGTTCCAGTACTCATAGCAGCAATATTGCGGCTTGAGCAGAGCGTTGCTTAAGAGCTTGGAGCTCTCCGTATCCTCTATATAGAAATCAAGTTGCGGATCATAGACAACACCGCTTTGCGTCCAGACCTGCAGCAGCTTCATATAGCACTTAGATACCTCGACTAGTAAGTTTCGTAGCTCCTTGTTCAAGTTTGGTATGTCTTTGTGCTCCCTATACAGCTCGTCGAGCAGCGATATGAGTTGCGCGCTGTTCAGCTGCTTCTGGCGCACTGATGACGCCAGTTTTGCATAAGCTTCCATTATGATCAGTGTGGGTCGCAGACTTTGTACCAACTTTTGTACACTCAATCTGCCGGCGCATAGCTGTGTCTCCAGAGCGGCTTGATGCTCGTGGTACTTTTCCGTGTATTCCTGAAAAGTAGCAACCAAGGCTTGACGTGCACGTCCACCGCGTGGCGACATGTTGGACTCCTCGATAAAGCTCTGTACACTGATGTAATAACTTATCAAAGGCACAACCTCTTGTGCCACAGCACGTAGGGGGTTGCTAAATTTATTGCTAAGCGTAAAACGCACATTGCCAATATCCTTGGGATTAAGGCCGGCTATTTGATCAACAGTCATTTCTGGCTTGATGTGTGTGCTGGGCACGCCCGAGAGAGCATAGATCAAATCGCGTATCAGGAAATGCTCCTGCTGATCAGGGGGTATTTTATCCATTTCCTCTGTGGGTATGCAAAAACCGTCAACACTTTTAAAACTCCACGAATCCGGGGGAATATGAACATTTGGATGGGGTGATTTTTGAACTGGTTCCTTTTTTGTTTGGGTTTTTTCGCCAGCAGGCTCCTTGATCTTCAATTCGCTCAGACTGTGTATAGCGCGCATCTGTATCTGGCATTCCTCTTTGCTAAAATGTGCTCCAATCTTTTCCTGCATATCTTTTGTAGGCTCCGCTGTCATCTTGTATAAATTTATTGTAACAAAAAACTATCTACATATATCTTGATCGATTGGACTTTGTCGAAATACGATTTGAGTGTTTATTCGAAGCTTACTAAGGGTAAGGGGAACAAACGAACAACGAGTGCTGGAATTGTGTGAATGGGGTTACTAGATAGACCTGGCACCGCTTAGCTATGCTGTCGGATATTTGAAGCCGTACCAGGCTAAGCGTTACTTAATGAACATCTCTCGACTTTGAATGAGTGTCAAAATTCATTCAATAAAACAGCTGTACATTACCTTCTGCGGCAGCGTACCCAGCAGCGATATCTGCAATTGATTGCCAACAGGTAAACACCTGTTTACAGTAGCGCGCTAACCCATAAAAGAAACGTTCAGATATTTCCAACAATGATTTCCATTTTATTAGATAATTTATGTGCAATCTGCGGCATGAATCAGTTAGTTACCGCCCTATGGGCCATCTATACGTAGAAAAACGTGTCATGCATTTTCAATGAGCTTTAATAAATTTGTTGGGAAAGCCTCGAAACATGCTATATCGAACACTTTCTATGTCACAACAACAATAGATATGGCTACAAGATACAAGATACTAACTATGAGAGCATATTTATTTAGTGCCTTTGTCGCGTGAGTGCCACTTGTCGTCAACTTTTGTTATTGCAGCTTATATACCCTGTAAAAGAAGTGTATGTCAGATTTGATGTCTCACGAAATGTTTATGTTCCGACAAAAGAAATATATTTAGCCATTTCCTCCTATGCCTATTTTCGCGATAAATGGATTGACAGTGCAAAGTCCAAGACGAAGTCCTGACACAAGTTCTTTTTACTTTGTGGTACCCCAAAATCAACCGATTGGCCCCAAACCTCTGCATGTACCATGTCAAAATTTGGCGCAGACTTTTTCTTTATAAAAATTCTCAAAAGTGGTTAAAAGCTCTGCAAATATGTATATGCAAAATAAGTATCTTAATCTCAACTATATTTGGAAAAGAGCTACATTCACAGACTTTATTTTATTTTATATATATATATTTATATATCAGCCTGAAGGCCTACGTTGCTCTGGCTACAAATCTTTTATAATTTAGAATTAACTTCTATTTTATAATTATATAAATAATTTTATTTTATTTTTTATTTATTTATTCTCTAAAATTAAAAAACATACATTTGAGTTGAGATAAAGGGTATCGTATAGTCGGAAGTCCCGGCACTTACCGGCGCACTTGTTGTTGTTGTCGCGGTGTTCTCATTCTAAACAATGCATTGTCAGCTGGGGAGGGCAACGTCAGCGTCTGCCTCTGCCTCTGCGTCGCAGCAACAACATTAGCATAAATAGATAACTGTAGTAGCAACAACAAAAACAACACAAAAGAGACTGACTACAGTGGCAATGAGAGTAAATAAAATAAAACACAACAAACACACAAATTGAGAAGCTTTTGCTTCTGCTGCTGCTTCTTCTTTTCAGCAACCAATGCATTTTTTTTACGCTCTTAGTCGCGTGCTTTTACTCAGACACACTTTTTACATAGTACAACACTCCTCTCTCCCTCTCTCACAGGCACACATACTTTCAAACGCCCACCCGTGGGCAGTGCACAGTGGTTCAAATTGTAAAGCATGGCGAATTATGAGAAAGAAAGGGACAAGACATTCTTGTGGCCGAAAATGTAAAACAAAAAAAACATGTAAAGGGGTCCCCTACTAAGGAGAATATTTCTTTAAAACTGTACGTAGGAGCAGTTTTATCCTAATTGTTTCTTGACAACAGGAGCTACAAAAATGCGCCGCAGAACAAGTAATTCAATTCTGCTAGGAACAGATGTTTATTGTAAAAGCGTGTCGTGGCTCAGGTCAGATTAGGGGAATCAAATATCAAATAGACTGCAACTGTTGATTTTTCATCTTTTCCATCGCTCTTTGTAAAATAATACAAATTGATTAGAAATTACGCATACCAGCTGAAAAAAATCGAATATTATCAACCAAACTCAGAAAACTACTTAAAAATCTCTGAATTCTGTGAATATCAACACAGGATGGTCTTGTCGTTCTGGCTATAAACTTAAATTGTAATTTAGAAATAATTTTTAAACAAATTTATATAGGTATGATATATGAATAAATAATATAATGGGAATTGACTCTAAGCTTAATTCAGTTTTTAAGACAGGTAACTCTGCCACCAAGCCGCTCTTTCAGAGCTCCAGCTGTGTAGCATATAGCGTCGTCCTGCGGAGATCACACGACGTATACGTTCATATCAACCATTTGGGGCCACAAGACATCATTGATCGGTACCCTCTCCAGTGGTGGGCAGTCTCTCAATTTACATAACTAGCGAGGCTATTGCACCAAAATCTGCCGCAGCGCAGTTGGCTCATGCACGGTGCGATCTTTCTCTCGTTTTTGCTTGATTGCGGCTCTTGCTCTCTCGTGCGCTTTTGCTTACTGCGCTGTTTGCCCACACAAAGAAATATTTGTTTGTATGGATTTTGCGGATTGTCTTTGATAAAGAGAAGTTCTTTATCTGCCTGGCATTTTCTGAACAATCATTATAAAGTATTTCCTTCAAATTTGGGAGCTGAGAGCGAAGAGCAAGGTGAAAGATTCCATCAGGATCTTGCAGCTATTGAAAAGCATCAATATCTTTCGATATATTCGTCTCGATAAACAAATTTGTTCACGTGATATTCAGGAATAACTGAAAAAAAAACCCAAAAACATGTTTTTCCGAAAAAATCTTAAAAGCGGTATTTAAGAAAAAAAAAAAGAATGTTATTTTCGTGTTTCTCAACTTTTCGAAAATGACCCTAAAAAACACTTTTCTACGCAGGTTTATTTTTCATGTAAACTAGTGTTATACACAAATATTTCTTAATAAAATTACAACTAACACAATCGCTTCAAATTTTTGTGTACTTTGTCTCAATTCAAATGAACCTTTTACCACTGTGCGTAGTAATTACTATTGCAATAAAACACCTTCAACGCCTCATTGTCCCACCGACGACAGAGGCTCTATCAGCGTGTGTGTGGACAGCAGCAGCGGCAGAGGCAGCGGCAGCGATATAGGCAACTGCGGCAATCAAATTGAGTGCAAAGCTCAGTTTTAATTTCGGCTGCGATGGTCGACGTCGCAGCCTAGTGCAGACGTCGACTGCGACGTCGACTTTGATGTGTGATGTGCTTTGACTGCAAAAAGTGCCGTTTTAGGTTTCTATTTTTTTTTCTGTTATTGTTGTTTTTGTAAAAAGCATGTATTGCTTATTGCATTATTTATGTAGTTTCTTAGTGCGTTGTTATATACAAACATGCATATAAGAAACAAACGCCTAGTAAACAATAGCAGCAGCAGCAGCAGCAACAACAACAACAGCGCTTGACGACGCTTTGGGTGACAATCGCGATTGTTGGCGGCGGGTTACACAGGGGGGACCCTGTCCGCCGGTATTACTCTCAGTCTCAGTTAGAGTCAGTTTCGGTTTCTCAGCTGCGGTGCGGTGCCTTATTCTCAGTCAAACAACAAACGTAACTGAAGTAACAAGTTCGTGTCTGTCCGCGGCAACGGCAATAACAACAACCAGAACAACAACAACAATAAATAAAGCACTCTACACTCCCCCAAATGCAAATTAAGTTGTTTTAGTGAAAAAAACAAAAATTAAGTGAAATTTTTTAACTCAAAATATTGCAAATTTGTTTAAATATAGCATATAGAGAATTGTGTGTGCAGTTTTTAAACCCGACTTGGTTCGTTTTGACCAACGAAGTTCGCGCGTTATGAAATTACAGTTAGACGGGCTGTGGAATTTGGCTCGTAGTGTTGTGCAATATCTTTGGTAGCCCTATGTGGCGACTTCCCACGCGCGAGGATTGTGTAGTTTGGCTACACCGCATCCTTTTGCTGATCTTGCAGCTGTGGCAGCTTTGCAACATGTCGCTTAGCCGCAACGAGACCTTTAAGTGGATTAGAAAAAGGTTTTCGCGTCATAGACAAACGGTAAGTGTAGTCCTGTGCCTGCAATTTGCATGTCAGCGCTTTAAAATTATTGACCCGCTATTTGGAAAGTAGGTCACACTTGCAGCCCCTAATTAACTGCCTGTGCGCTATGCACAACTTGGCGTGTATTTAAGTTCTAGTATCTGTTGGCAAACATTTAACTAGAATTCTCATAAAATATTTATTTGTGCAGCCAGTAGTTAATGGTTAGTGGTAGGTAAGAGCTATATGGGTTAAAGGAACACAATTTGTGTAGACTACATATGCATTTTAAGGAGCTTTGTAGGAAATAGAAAATTAAACAGGGCTCTTTTGTTTAAAGTACCTTAATGTTACTACATAAGTCAAGATATAGACATTTTAATAGTAAACAAAATAAGATAGTCCGAATACTCTGTGAATGAATTCAGTAGCAATCCAGAAGTCTCTAGACGGCTTAAATCTAGACTTAGAAGAACAGAAGAAATCTAGTATTGAAACAGCCAGTGCTAGGCCCGAGCTTATGGTACAAGGTTTGTACAAGCCGAAAATGTGTGCAACATACAGAAGAAGACGTCGAAGACCCCCAAAGTTACCTAAAGTATGATCAGGGTGACTAGAGAAGTCGTCTGTCTGTCTGTCTGGCCGTATGAACGCCTAGATTTCAGAGATGGTATAAGATAGGCAACCAAACTTTTAGATTAGATCACTTATTGTTTTACAGGAGACAAGTTTATTTTATTTATTTTATACCGGGGTTACACTATATAGCTCCCACATCGTAAAAACTAATTCGTTTGTTTATGACGAATAATAATAAATATCTTTTGTACTTCTGAAGCAATATACCGGAATTAATATTCGGAACAGGGCAGATAATTTTCAGCTCATTTTTATACCCTGTACCCAGGCCTGTCGAGTGGGGAGGGATTCCCCACCGGGCCCGGAGTTTTCTCAGGGGCCCGGTGTAATTACTGTCGTACTGACTTGATTCAAGCTAAAGGTGTAATAGAGGGGCCGGTACATTTTTCCCCCCGGGCCCGGATTTTCCCTCTACGTCCCTGCCTGTACCGTATGGTACAAAGGGTATATTGTGTTTGTGCAAGCCGAAAATATATGTAACATACAGAAGGAGACGTCGGAGACCCCCAAAGTTACCTAAAGTATGATCAGAGAGACTCGAGAAGTCGATATACCCATGTCCGTCTGTCTGTCCGTCCGTATGAACGTCTAGATAAGATGCGTAATTATGTCAGGGGAGACAAGTTTATTTTACTTTGTCGATATCGGGGTTATATTATATAGCTCCCATAGGGGTGTTTAAGAGGACCTCGAAAAAAAACCAAAAGTTTTAGATAGATAATTCGTTTGTTTATGAAGATATCATAACCAAATTTGGCACTTGGAAGTTTTTTAGAGTTCCCAAGCACTGTACCAAATTTGATCAAAATCGGTTGCCTATATCATACAGTCCCCATAGGACCGATCGGTCAAAAAAAAATTGTTGGTGCAAAATTCGCCTTATTTCTGTTTGTTTGTGAAAATATCGTAGCAAAATTTGCCGAATAAAATATCTTTTGGAGGTCTTAGCAATATGTCGGACTTAATTGCAATGTGGTGGTACAGGGTATCCCAAAGTCATCTGCGCCCGACTTTAACCTACGCCATTTTTAATTCACAATTTTAAGCCAAAATTTTAGATAATTTTCGTATGGTGTCGGCAGGTTCTAATATCTACTACTCGTCGAATACTAATAGCCGAATAAAATATCAGTTTGGTCTTATACAGCGACTGAGGTGATCACTATTGTTTAAAAACGCATGGTCACACTAAAAAAATACTGGACTACTAAAGTTTTAGATGATTTTCTGCTGATCTGGCAATCTTTTCAAAAAATTAGATTTTGAAATCCATTTCATTATTTTTAGTTTATTATATTATATTTATTAATTTTTTAGTTTAAATTATTTTTTATTAATAAACTTTACTGATCAACAGAATTGGCACAGCAGCTATTTGGGTCCCCTTCTGAATGCGAAATATAAGGTCTATGACTTATGCCTTCTAACATTGCCAATTTCTAGAACTAATTTTAAAACATAAAGCGTATAACAAATTCGTCTAAAAGGAAATTTCGCCCTTTACCTTCAAGCTCTTAATGCCTGCGCATGTTCTATTAAAAAGCTGTCTTCATTGAAGTTTTCCTGGAATACTCTTTTGCTCTACGCGCAATTATTTACTGGGATGACTTGGATTCAATTAAAGTCAATAGCTTGGCGTAATTTTTAGCTAATTTTATATTTCCGTTGAATTCAGAACACTTCTCTCAAAAAAAGGGTTAAAAGTCTTACTTTGGCGTGACTAAGTTCAATTTCTCTCGGAGGCCAGACGTCAAAAGTTGTTTAAAGCGCAGTGTTTCATCTATGCGACCCTGCGACCTCCCTGTCATGCGCCCCAATACGCTGGCGTTGCTAACCATGACGTCGTCTGGTTGAACGCCAACTGCGTCTGCCGCTTTGTTCCGTTTCCGTTTTGCTAAATAAAGCCCAACTAGTTAGGTGTGCCGCCCTTAACCTCTTATGTGCTTGTGGGTGTGTATCCTGAGGGCTTTTCGCCGCATTGAGCGATTATGGCTGTCGGTTTTTCGGGGGGGCCTGGCTTATCAATTTCAACAAATGTCAAAATGTGAAACTAATGCCACAAAGTTGTTTTTTAACTACCAGTTCGAAATTTGTATATTTTCGCTCATTTTTTTTTTTGTTTACAACATATTTTGGCAACTTTAGAGTTACACTCCCTGCATATTAAGAGCGTTGTTTAGTGCTGTGACTAATGGGCATGCATGGATAACACAATAGCTTGAAGCAGCTCCGACTTAACGACAGCCATTTCGACACATTCCAGCGATTGTTTATTCAAGGCGCCCAATGTTTATATCTCCATCACTCGAAGTTTAAACGTTTTCTATGGTATTCGCATGAAATCGTTACAAATAGTAAACACAAATCGCATGTTTCGATCAAGAAACGCATAAAATGCCATTGGAGTAAATGGTACGTACCAGCTCAGCAGAGCTGTCCGTAGGGCAGTTACCAGTTCCCAGTGTTACCCCGCCGACAAAGTGCTCGTTAGTTATGTCAAAAGTCGGCGATATAAATCGATCTATATAAAGCTGCCAAGTTCAAGGCAGCTTGGACTTTATCGGACTTCTTTGGCATGCCCATGTGTTTCTTCACACTGTGTTTACGGATGGCAAACAATGTTTACTAGAGGTCTAGCTGGGAAGCTATTGTTTGGGATGGAGACAATTTTCCCCCAAAACAATGTGTACGTTAACAGGCACGCGAGGCGACTGTCCCAACTCTAAATGTGGGTGTGTTTTAGCATGGGTTTTTTTTTGGCATATACGTGTATGAATATCCATTAGTTGTTGTACACTAAAAAAAATAATAAATATGTATGAGTAACACTAAAATGTGAATCATTCGGGGTGGCGCCCTGCATCCACGTTTCCTAAAAAAATGTATTATTTGCAGCGTATTTTTGAGTGGTAGGATTCAAGAGAATGAAATTTTGTCAACATTTTTTTGTTTACTAGGCGCACAACAAATTTGGTGGCTTTGGCTTGTTCTGAACGAGGGTTAACACTTTTTTGTCTGCATCTTTTGGAGTTTTAAAACGATCTTTATAAAGCGTATCATTCAGTGAAATTTTACTGGTAACTTTTGACTGGTAAATTCTTTACGTGGAAATGAGGCAAGATATGTACAGAAACTAAGAAACTTCAAACTGCGCTTCTTTTTATGCATCTTTCTGTTGTCTCTCACTGCTATGCCTTGAGATATATGTATATATATATAAGGACGGGTCAATTTTTATAAAGGCTCACAGCGATTTTGATTCTTTGGGTCATTCTTAGCAATTTTGCCTATGAAACTATTGGTCTAAAATGAATTTCGAGTCGCCCACTTTTTCAAAATAGGTTTTTATCAAAATATTCAAAAATAGACTTAGATCATCCATTTACAAGGCCAAAAAACGTTATTTTTCCACTAACCAAATGTGTATTTAGGGGTTTTTGGGGTCGAAGACTCCATTTTTGACATTTCTTGGGAAAAGTTGCTTAGAATGAGCCAAAGAATCAAAATCACCGTGAGCCCCAGAGTGTTTTTTCGGCCCCATACAAATTGACCCGCCCTAATATACATATATATACAGCGAGGCTATGAAGACAGCTTTGGAATAAAGACGGTCTCCCGATACATCAACTACGCGTCAAAATAGCCGAATAAATAGCAGTTTGGTCTAAAACAGCGACTGAAAAGATCACTACGGCTAAAAATCGCTTGGTCACTCTAGAAACATACTGCAAAAGTTTTTAACGCTTTTCTGCCAATCTGGCAATATTTTTCAACTGATAAATGGAAATGAAATGAAAACGATTTTGAAACCCAATTATTTTGTTTTTTGTTTGTTATATTTATTTTATTTAATTATTTTCAAATTTCTACAATTCATTTCACAAAAAAGCGTGTAACGTTAAGATGGCAACGACCGTTTTCGCGCTCTGTCTCAAGAATGGTAATCTGTAGAATCTAATTAGGAATTAGTTTAGGTTAGGTTGAAAAGGCTGCTCAGTCATTAACTGAGTTCACCCAGAGACAATGAGGTCCATTGTGTTGCCTAATTGTGAAAAAGGAGGAAAGGAATTTGAGAAGGGGGGGAGGTGTATAGGAGGATCAAAAGCTATTGGGCATTTCTAGTCATTTCAGTCTCTCTTATTGCAGAACCATTTTGAGTATCCGACGAAAGCAGGCAGATCCCCTTTAGGCACATTTGCCAGACTGCTCAGGTCTTCCAAGAATAGTTTACCCAGTTCGTCTTCTTAGAAGCAAAAAAAAAAATGTATACTAAGCAAATTGGTAGCGGATCGACGATAAATCCAGAACCAAAATATTGGTATCGAATATTCAGTTTCGACTTCGATACTCTCGATATTCAAAATACTGGATCGTTATCGCGCATCCCTATAATTTTTTTTTAGGCAACACAATGCACCCTATGGTCTTCGGGTGATCTCGGTTTATTAACAAAGCAGCCTAACTAACTCTCACTTTTTTCAAAATCGGAAAAAAAAACCGATTTAATCGCACATTCATATATGTAAATGGTTAATTGTTGTTTTTATATCACAATTTTGCGAAAAACTTATGGAGAAGCTTTTTTTTTGGGTATTCCAAAATTTGAAATGGAAATAAGGATAAGAAGCTAGCTCATTTGAAACCTATTCTTCTGAAATACATCTGGACTTTTAGTAAGGAAATATCCAAGTTTGGTACCAGAATTGGTCTAACCCATACTTATATTTGGTTAAAATGAAGTATATAGGGCTTGGTTTAATACTTGGGTAAATGATTCGATTACTGGATTTTTTGTTCAAGTGTATTTGTTGCCGCATTCAATCAAGCGTTTAGGCTTTTGCATATACATACATACGTCAGTTAGTCAGTCAGGCGTTGGCCATTTTATAGATTCATTCGTTGCAAACGATTCATTCATTCCATTCATACAGTTCGCACGCATGAAAAATCATTCAAGCTTGCAATCGCTTATGCATGCATAAGTGTCTGTGTGTGCGTGTTTATCTGTGTGAGCAAGTATCTGTGTATGCCTAAGTATCTATGTGTGCGGTTCCACCCTCGGTTGGGTTTTCATTTGGCGCTCAACTCATTTCAATTTAGTTTGTGTAAAGCGCGCGCCGCAAACGCTTTGAACTTGTTTTCGAGCCTGCAATCTGGCTGGGATTTCTACGACTCTCGTTATAGACATCATCGTCATCGTCGTCGTTGTTGTCGTCGTCTGTCAATGCGTCCGGTCGGCGCATTTTTCCATTTTCCTATTGATCTCGGTACGCCCCATTGTAAGAAAAAAAATTTGTGCGCGTTTTGATTTTTTGGCGCGTTTTTCATTTGTTTTGGCCTCGCACATTGGACCGGACCTGGGACCTTTGCACGCTCCTTTTAGCCGAGGCACTTACCTTAGGCTATGCAGTCGCTACAATAACCAAAAAGCAACAAAAACGAGATTTGAAAATAAAAATTCAACTATGTATTGATAAATTGCCAGCCGACGATTTCCGTCGTGACCCGCGCGTTATGCAAAATGCTCAACTCAAATGTAAATAAATATTAAAATAATACAAAAATCACTAAACAACAACAATAAAAGTGGCTCAGCAGCAGACGCCAGCAAAAAAAAGGAGAAAAAAAAAAGATATCTGGAAACCAGCAAAAAAGCCAAATTTTTTATGCCCTTGCGGTACAAGCGAATAGAAGATCTCGAAATCGATAGAACTGCAGTGGAATAGAACAAATCGTTAAAATTTGGCAACTTGAAGAACTCTTATGACGGAGAACAATTCTGATAAGAACTCTCAGATAACAATTTAGTTGTCAGACCATGAGAACTGTTTTTAATGCAATCGGAAGAATCATATATGTCTATATCAATGCATCAGCTTAGTTCTTATAACCTGAGAAATACGAACTAAAATCCAAATCTCTTATATAAGAACAACAAGATTCATAGGTTTTGACCAAATATTTGGATATTTTAAGCATTTTTACTAGACCATTAGCCGAACAATATCTAAATTTAGACAGCCGGTACTTCTATAGATCCTTAGAATTTCAATGCATCAAAAGTGGTTGGCAGTCTTCTAAAGATTCTTAGAATTTTAATGTATTAGAAGTGGTAGACAGTCTTCCATTACTGTTCTTATGAGAACTTTCACACAACAAAATTTATTGAAATCGAAACCTGAGATAATTCTTTATGTTTACAGATCGATTGAATTGCAATGTATCAGCACTTTTTTGATAACCAAAGAAATACGGACCAAATTCAAAATCTCTTATATAAGAACGAGATTCATAAGTTTTGACCAAATATTCGAATATTTTTACCATTTATATAGGGTTTTCCAATAAAAGGTGTTATTTTGGTATTCAAAGAAAAATGTAATTTTTTGAGATAAATAATCGGATGTTTATTTCATAATAAAGAGGAAGGTATGCAGTTAATAATGAAAAACAACATCAGCCAAATAACCACCACGACCACGCTTACAGGACCATATCCTTTTCATGCAATTTTCCATAACCAAATCGCAAAGTGGCTGCCCTATGTCCTCGATAGCCTCACGAATTATATTTTTCAGGTCTTGAATCGACGCTGGGCTGTTGGCGTAGACCTTATCTTTCACATGGCCCCAAACGAAGAAGTCGCAAGGTTAAATCACAAGATCTCGGTGGCCAATTGTGATCACCTCTTCGAGAGATAACACGATCCGGAAACTTTTTCCGTAAAAGAACAATGGTTTCGATGCTTTTGTGGCACGTAGCGCCGTCTTGTTGAAAGTAAACGTTGTCCAGCTCAATATCAACCAACTCCGACTATAAAAAATCATTTATCATCTCTCGAGAGCGCAATCCATTCACCGTAACTGTTGATCCAACCTCATTTTCAAAAATGAGGTCCAATGACCCCGCCGGACCATAAACCGCACCAAACAGTCACACGTTAAGGATGGAGAGGCTTCTCAACAATAACTCTTGGGTTTTCCGAGCCCCAGAAGCGACAATTTTGCTTAATGACGTAGCCACCGAGTTGGAAATGGGCCTCATCAGTCAAGATGACTTTTCGATGGAAGATTTTCACCATTTTTGTAGTGAATTTTAATAATTTCAATGCGTTGTTGAAGCGTGTATCGTTCCATTTTTAGTAATGGCGTAGTTTCTACTTGTCAAATGTCAAAGAATAAAAGCTTCAAAAGTGACAGCTACCGAAATACCGGGTGATTCAAAATAACACCTCTTGTTGGAAAACCCTATATAAGACCACTAGCCGAACAATGTAGCTATTAAGGCAACCTGTGCTTCTATAGATCCTTAGAATTTCATTGGATCAGAAGTGGTAGGAAGTCCCCATTTGAACACAATTACTATTACTATAAATGTATATATTTCCTTGAGCTACTAGTTGTAGCATAGGACTACATATATATACTATACTATATTTTTTTCGAACTACAAGATTCCTGAATTTTAATCGAATATTCGAAAATTGTTGCTATTTAAACCGAACCTATTCCATTGCTTACGCTTCTAGCCAGGCCCTAGGCCTGTGCACCCTCCCAGAGTTTTATTAAAAAAACGAACTTTAAAGAAAAATCTCTTCTTTGTAGATCACTTTTATTACTCAAGAACTTATCGTTAAACTTTTGGAATTCTTGTTTCAGTACGATATTAGAATCGATTCGACAATTTTCTCGAATTCCGATTTGAGCTCTTTTAAAAACGCAGAACATCTCAGAAAAGAGCTCTCAGAAAACGACGATTTCTAAAGACACAGCGGCTTATCAGTTGAACTATTCAAACCAAATCCACCGAGCTAAGTAAGAGTACCCTACGAAAGAGTATGCAATAAGGCTTTGCCACACTGCCTTGCTTTTCATTTTCTTTTGGTTGCCTTGGCTATGTCTGACATCGGTCTGGAGGGTCCGTCAGTTCGGTTCGGGTGTTTTATTTTTTTCCTTTTTCGGACTTTTTGTTTTTTTTTGTGCTTTATTTTGCTTTGTTGGTGAAAAATGAAGTGAATCTGTCTTTTGTAAAGTGAATCGCCATAATAATGAAAAATAATAATAATAATGTAAACCAACAAATTTTTGGAGTGCTGGAGTGCCAGAGTGAATCGCGTTTCGGGTACTAGCACAAATAAGTTTCCTTTATTTATGAAAACAATAAACGCAACACAAACTACGCATTAACCCAGCTAAAGCCTGAGAGCGATCTCGGCCCCTAACTCTGGATTGGATCGGTTTCCTGGCCTGGTCTGGTCTTAGCAGCAGCAGCAGCAGCAACACGCATATAATTTGCATGTGGATATCTACCTGGGCCCGCATCGATCTTTATGAGTTTTTTGGCTGAATTGCAGTTGAGTTGAGTTTTGAGTTAAGTTAAACGCGATACGGCATAAACCATAATATATATATGCATGTATATATGTATGTAGTATGTACATGATGGCTTATGTAATCTGGAAAATATTCATGAAGCAATATGCGAGACTGCGCTACGTTACGCAGTCAAAAAGCAGCCCAGCGCCGACATTGATCTGGCATTCATATGCCGCCATTGAAACTACGGTAGGTTGGGTTGGGCCCAGTCGCAGGCCTCTAAAATGGGTTGATTTATTTTCCCCACGCCACGTCCCACTAACCAGTGCTTAACGCGTTGTTATTGATTTAAATTGAGTTATTTAATGACAGCGCTTTAAACTTTTAAATTATTGTACATTTATATTGCAAAATAATATTACTTGATATGTGCCGTAGTACAGTCCTTTATACCATAATGGCTTTCCACAGACACTCTGTTGGATTTGACAGCGCATTTCCAGCACATTTAACCAAGCTTACGATAAGAAGCTAAAGTTTTGCAAAAATGCAAAGCAAATCGCCAAGAAAGTGAAATTTAAAATACAAAAAACTTGCACTCTTTGAGGTTACGTATACACTGCAGACCCTCTATGAGTGGGAGGGCATTCGGAAAAACATAATAAGCTTAATAATTGAAAATCGTTAAGCGATTTTTAGCGCTTTGAGTCTGTTTGAGGTTATGGCTACGCTTCGACTCCTTGTCAGTAACATCTTGCCAACACAATATAGCACGTTGAAGGGTCATTAAGAAAAAAAAATTACAGCATTTTATTAACTATAAAATCTTTGGAGTTTTATAATTTTAAGATCGTTATAGAAATTTTTTTAATAGGATAGTATGAAGTCATATGTGGGGGCAATAAGCCACTTATTCGTTAACGAAAAATGATTTTATTGAAAAATCGGTCTAAATATTCTGTTATCGTTAAATAATCGCAATCAAAGAGTATGTTAGGGTCATGTTAGCTGGTTGTTGTGTGCATAGAAGTAAAGGGGATGCACTGCTCTAACATACACTTACACATGTTGCCTGCAAAACAAATGTTAGCCAGCACAACTTAACAGCTAAGAGCTTAGAGCTCTCGGTTTTTTTCAAACCTCTTTACTCATATGCAAACACAACCAGCTAACATGACTCTAACATACCGGCATTCTAGCTCAAAATATGATAAAGCGTTCAAACGCCAACGGCCGTTCTTACGCCTCTCTCTAATATATATTCTTTGATAAAAATCTTCAAAAAAAAAACCTTTATTTCATTTTCTTATGATGTGGAAACTTTTGAAGTTTTCAACCCAAAGAATATCGGTCAATTGCTTAACACGTCTACGATGAGATCATACAAATCACTTTTTAATATCTTACCTATTTTTTGCATTATTTGTTATTATTTTCCGCGACCTATCGTGGCTCTGGGCTTATATTCAAAGAAATAAAACAGCCGCATATTGTCGTGCACTTTTACCAAACCAAATTCGAAAACTGTAGATGTTTTCAAAACATTTTTTAAAAACATCGGCTATTTTCGTTATGGGCTATGATGATTGGGTTTTTTTATATAACTTATTGTAAGCCATACATAAAAAAAAGGCCCTATTACGTTATAGCTTGTTATTTATCGAAGAATTTAAAAGAAATGTTATATATATGGGGCATTTTCTCTCCCAAATCAATCTGGGGCTTAGCGAAGCTGTACAAGTCTGACAAGTCCACTATTTTCAGAGAAGTCTAACACTTTGTTTATAATTTCATGAGATAAAGATTTTTAATAGTTGTTGAAGTGGCAGCCAAGTAACGTATTGCACTAAACATAAACTTACTTAACTCTCCGCCGGCCATTTTGCAATTCTAGCCCCAGAAACGTGATCAGCGATCTTGAAAACTCATATTTGCATACCTAGCCTGTGTTATAATCACAAAAATGATTTTTCTGTTTGCCGCGGCCATCTTGGATTCGCATTTTAAAATTTTGAAAAACTAATAAGCTACCTCATCGTCTTTCATGTTGATACAAAATTTTGTTCACGAGATATTGACGAATAACTGAAAAAAGTGCCCATAAACATGTTTTTCGAAAAAATGTGGAAAACGGTGCTTAAAGGGAGGTTCTTTCAAATTTGGTCGAGAAAATCGATTTTTTTTTACAAAAACTTAAAGCTACATATTCCTAGAACATGTGTATGAAAGGATGTTTCGATGCGATCGACGTTCTAAAAACTTTTAACGCTTTTTTCTCAAGCATAGCTCTTGATCTATTGTTCCGATTCCCTTCATTTAAACCATGTTGGAAAGGATATAATTTGTTTTATGCCTTATACTAACAATATACATGAAAAAGAGTTAAATTGTTATTTTAAAGAAAGGTCAAATCACAAAAAAAAAAATAAAAAAAAAATAAAATATTTTTTTTCGAACGTTCACATTTTAGTTCATTTTTCGTCAAAACTCATTCCGATTTTGTATAAGGCACAGAGGATTTCATTAACTTTAATAAACAAGAGACATTTTTCATTTCGGTTCACCACAAGAGAAGGTAGGTAGGTAGGTAGTAGTGGTTGTCTTTCGACACACCTAGGCCAATTAAAGGGCCGTTGTGATGCCACCTGAGCTAATCCTTACTCTCCCGTGTCCTCTCTAAACCAACCTGTGGATTTGATGAGCGAATTTATATTATTTATTCTGATTCTTGCGAATTCAGTAACATTCCCAATAGTTTCGAAACCCAGTGTATTCAGTCTCCTCCTGCATAGTGCCATGCATCCACACAGGAGGTGCTCTACTGTTTCCTCTTCTTCTACCTCCTGACAGCTTCTACAGTAGTCGAAATAAGGCACCCCCAATCTATTGGCGTGCCTACCAATAAGACAGTGTCCAGTAAGAGCCCCTATCGTAGCTCTTATGTCTAGTCTGTTAAGCTTTAAAAGTTGCTTGGTTCTATTCAAGCTCCATTGCGGCCAAGTTTTCCTACTAATAAGACAAGTTCCAGTTTGTTCCCATCTATAGTTCGCATCATTAATGATATTCTTATCTATTAATAATTTACATGTCGCTAGCGGCATAGGTATCAAGGCTATGTTTGGTTGAAGTGGTACCATTGTACCCCGTCTAGCTAGCTCATCTGCTTTGCAATTGCCCACGATATCTCGGTGCCCCGGTACCTAAAGCAGCTTAATGGTGAAGAAGTCTGAAGCATCTGTTTTGGATGTGAGCCTTACTGATTGTAGTGCTTTTAAAGCAGCCTGACTGTCAGAACAGATTTGCATTTCTCTTTCGGTTAAAACACGATTCTTAATGATACGTATACTTTCCATTATAGCCATGACATCTGCTTGGAAGACACTACAGTGATCAGGTAAACGGAAGGATTCGTTAATGCCCAACAATTCTGAATAGACACCCCCTCCCACCTGATAATCGAGCTTAGATCCGTCCGTAAAAATGGTAATTTTTCTATTGCAGTCTATTATACCATTGTCCCTATCTTCACGAGATGGGAAACTTACACTGAACGGCTTGTTTAAGGATAACTCCATTGAGTTAACAAAGTCAGTAGTTCTGGGAATTTGCGGAAATTGGCGCAGAATAGTCCGGTGTCCTCTAGAGCTCATGGCTAGATTCGAAGACAAGACCACAAGAGAATGGAGAACTGAAATGCGGTGACGATATTCAGCGGTCAGAGGCAGACAAGAGCCGCCATTTTGAATTTCGTCAAGAAAAAAATTTCCGGGAGCTTGTATGTCTTTTCATCATGCCACAAATAATTCCCAAACTTTGACTTCTTTTCGACCAAATTTGAAAGAAGCTCCTTTTAAGAAAAAAAATGGTTGTCATTGTCGTCTTTCTCGAACTCAAATTAACCTAAAAAACACTTATACGAAGGTTTATTTTTCGTGTATACTAATGTTATTACAGCTGTCTTTATTGACAATAAAAAACACCCAATTTTTCATATTATTTCATTCTCATATTGTTAAAGAGTATCGTATAGTCGAAATTTTCCCACCGCTGTTGTTTTTTGTTAGTAAGCACTAGTGATATGATTTGCACGACCAACCAGGTTGAATTGTAACCAAGTGAGCATGCTGCCGTCGGACCACCTACCAACTAGACGATAGCGAGCAACATTTGGCCGCCAAATTGCTTGATCGGAGCTTGGTCTTGGCCACGGCTAAACGGTGTCCCGGTTGCCCCATTGATAATAACAATCAGAAAAAGTAAGAGATGCAATAATTCAACGTAAAGTGTTAAAATGTCGATATTAATTGCAGACTGGCAGTAGCCTGCCACTGCCACTGGCCACTTGGAGCAACTGCATCTTATACACACACTGTAGTATCTTGCCGTAGATAGATCGTTAGAGACGCTCGTATTTAAATAAATTGCGATTATGGCACAAATGTGGCAGGCAGCGGCTGGTGGGGTTGCTGTTTTCTGGTGGTTTTGTGGTGCTTTGTGGTGGTTTTTTGTGGGCAACAGGTCGTCCAGCCACTGAACTGTGGCAAGTAAGTGTTGCCATGGTAAGCTAATAATATTTATCAGCTGCTCATTTGTTGCACGTTGCAACTTGCAACGTGTGGCCATTTGTACAGCATGACCAATAAAACAAAAACCGAAAAAAAAAGCAAATAAAAATGGTTATTTGCTGCAACTAATTGCAGTGGTTAGTCAGTTAGTTGGTTGGTTAGTTAAGTTGCTTAGTTGGTTAGTTAGTTAGTTAGTTGGGAAGGATGAGTCTGGGTGTACACTCCAATATACTCCAAACGCGTCAGTTTTGTCTATTAATTGTTATATATACTAGAGTTGGGCGCGTGACAGCACATATAAAATATATATTTTCACGCAAATCACGTTAAAAATTTACAACCGCATTACATAAAAGACTGCTTTTTTATGAGGTTTTCAGATAGACAGACAGACGGTTTCAAATAAAATACAATTTTATATGCATTTTTAATAGACATTAAAAGTTAATGATTGCTGTCAATTAGCGAGTTAGTCATTACATTCTTGCAACAGCTGTTTTGCAAAAAATGCAAAAATAAAAGTGGGGAAAAAACACTGTGCAACAAATTTAGGAACAGAAGTATAGAATAAGGCGTGACAAAACCCATAAAGTATATTTTTATACTCTTGATCAGCATTCATAGCTTCTATAGGCTATAAGAACTATAGAAATCTCATTTTAACATAAGGGGCG
Source organism: Chymomyza costata (assembly GCA_018150985.1). Taxonomy (NCBI): domain Eukaryota; kingdom Metazoa; phylum Arthropoda; class Insecta; order Diptera; family Drosophilidae; genus Chymomyza; species Chymomyza costata. The sequence goes on from JAECWU010000001.1 coordinate 21,118,488, forward strand.
CCATGCTCCGAAAAACGAAAAAAACTAAACCGAAAAATTTTATTCGGATTCGGTCTTGCGTGCGCCAGAAAACGAGTTTTTTGTTGAAAACTTCCCTTTTTATTTTCCATAAATTCGTACATTTCCCTTATTTTTCCGATATATTCTCATGTTGTGTTGGCGAGAAATTTATGTATTTGTTTAATATCAAAACAGCTGACATGGTTGCCGCAGCTGTGCACCTTTTTATTACTATATGATGTTTACATTTTATTTTCACTAAAATATTGCTAGTTCTTTATTATTCTATCTCTTAAATAAAATTACACAAAAATATTAGTTTGGAAAAAATATTTATTGATATTAAGCACAACTTAGCTATTTTGGATGCACGAACACAAAAAAAAAAAATTCGATTTGAGTTGAGTTGGTTGTGTAAGAAAACACATAAATAAAAATAATTGACAATAAATGTTTAACTTGAAGCTGGCATAAATACAAGGTTTTCCAACAAGAGCTGTTATTTTAAATCACCCGGTATTTCGGTAGCTGTCACTTTTGAAGCTTTTATTCTTTGACATTTGACAAGTAGAAACTACGCCATTACTAAAAATGGAATGATACACGCTTCAACAACACATTGAATTTATTAAAATTCACTACAAAAATGGTGAAAATCTTCCATCGAAAAATCATCTTGACTGATGAGGCCCATTTCCAACTCGGTGGCTACGTCATTAAGCAAAATTGTCGCTTCTGGAGCTCGGAAAACCCAAGAGTTATTGTTGAGAAGCCTCTCCATCCTCCACGTGTGACTGTTTGGTGCGGTTTATGTTCCGGCGGGATCATTGGACCTTACTTTTTCGAAAATGAGGTTGGATCAACAGTAACGGTGAATGGATTGCGCTCTCGAGAGATGATTAATGATTGTTTATGGTCGGAGTTGGATGATATTGATCTGGACAACGTTTAATTTCAACAAGACGGCGCTACGTGCCACACAATCAACGAAACCATTGCTCTTTTACGGGAAAAGTTTCCGGACCGTGTTATCTCTCGAAGAGCTGATCACAATTGGCCACCGAGATCTTGTGATTTAACACCTTGCGACTTCTTCCTTTGGGGCCACGTGAAAGATAAGGTCTACGCCAACAGCCCAGCGTCGATTCAAGACCTGAAAGATAGAGGCTATCGAGGAAATAGGGCAGCCACTTTGCGATTTGGTTATGGAAAATTTCATGAAAAGGATATAGTCCTGTAAGCGTGGTCGTGGTGGCCATTTGGCTGATGTTGTTTTTCATTATTAACGGCAGACCTTGCTCTTTATTATGAAATAAACATCCGATCATTTATCTCAAAAAATGGAATTTTTCTTTGAATACCAAAATAACACCTCTTATTGGAAAACCCTATATAATCTAAGAATATCAAAGAATATTTTAAAAATTATTTCAGTATAAAATGCGTGCCTTTTTTGACGTTTCGAAAATTCAACGCTAAAGTTAACAAATCATACAGAATAAGGTACTTCACCTTATTTATGAATGCGAATGGTTTGTCAGTAATTTGATTATGCGTCGTGGCTTGAATTTGAATACCGTGGATCGTATCATATCTTCATTTTCTTCAGCAGATCTATGAATAGGCCAATCTAAACAGTTTTGAAAATAGACAGAAGAGAAGATATTTTTTTTTTATTCAAAATTTTGAGTAATTAGAAAAACCCTTTCACAAGTACTTGACCTTGTTTAAGACCGTTTTGGGAGTAGTTACACAAAGATTTAAGTCAAAAATATAAAATAAAAGCAAAAAAACTTACCCAAGCTATACACGATACGACAGATTGTTCAATTTGTATAAATCGTACAAAATTTCATACAACGACACAACACACAATAAAATCAGTTGTACAACCTGCTCGATAGGTTAGGTTAGGTTAGGTAGGAGCGGCAGCTGGCTTGAGAAGCCAGCACACTTAGGCCTTGACCGGCCCGTTGTGAAACCGCATGGATCACTATTTTACAGCCTTCTCCTGAGGAAAACTAAAAGGATTCCCATCCTGTTGCTACAATGTAACTTGCGATCTTCCTCGGACATATAAACTCTAGCTCCGCTAGGTTATGAAGAAAGTAGTTTCCTAAGAATTTTTTATTGCGTCTACTGAGAGCCTCACAGGAGCAGAAGAAGTGTTCTACTGACTCAACTTCTTCCTCATCTCTGCAGCTTCTGCAAAAATCGTTGCTCGGAGCGTTCATTCTGGTCGCATGTGTTCCCACAAGCCTGTGTCCGGTGATCGCTTTGACAACTGCCGAACACTGCGACCGGTTGAGTCCGCAGAGCCTCGCGGATCGTTTTGGGTCGATTTTTGGCCATATTTGGCGGTTGATTGTACAGTGGGGTGTATTGTACCACTGCCTTTGTACATGGGATCTAAATTTTTCCCTAGTCTGAAGCTTAAAAGTGGCCATCGGCATACGAATATCCTCTTTGTCTGGCAAGAGGATAAAGGTCGTGCCCTGTCTGGCCAATTCATCTGCTATCTCGTTACCTGTTATATTTTGGTGCCCTGTCACCCAAATGAGGCTGATAAAGAACTGCTGTGCCATCTCTGCGGCAGTTGTTGACTGTCAACGAGTTTGAGGACAGTGCCCAAAGTGAACCTGCTCGATAAGTAGCCAAGTTCTGCAAACAGTCGCCTCGTCTATGACTTAGGAGATTAATATTTTCTACTTATAAACTTTTGAAAATATTTTTAATTTTGATTTGATAAATTTTAAATGAAATATACATATTTCTTAGGTTTGTAGTTAAAACAATTCACAGAAATTGTTGATCAGTAATATTTGCGATATCTCCTTTAATTGATTCAAAGAGTTTTCTAGAGATCTTTCCCATATCTAATTAATGCCTTTCGAATGTCAAATGATCTAAAGATACAGGGAAATATTTAGTGCTTCATTATAGCTCCATAGCTAAGCAACATTGGGTGCCGGCTGGTCTAGGACAGCTTGTTGTAATTTTAAAAATGGAATGGTTTTTTTGTTTTGTAGACTTAGGCACGCACTGCAGCTTCCGGTTTATCGCTTGTCACGAACACGACTCACGACGCCTAGCTCTAGTCAATCTAGTCACTCAGCTATTCATTCATTCACTCACTCACTTTAGGCCGTCCAGAAATGCCTATGCATATTTATTTTGTTAACAATTTTTGCATTTCAGTCAGAAATCATGCAAAAAAACTCCAGACATGCAAGACGTATACGTGATGGTCTTCAAAAGATGTCGGGGAAAGAGGACGGGCTTTCAAATTCAAATTGTTTGTAAATGCATTTGAGAGTAGAGACTGTGTATTTTTTTATTTTCGTATACTATACAATATACATACAATTTTTTTATGCAGTCAATATGGCTGCCAACAGCAATAGACATGAAAATCTGTTTAATATTTTCCCGCGCTCACGCACGACGTGGGAATTTTATGAGAGGCATTCAAACGAACAATTTTCCTGTTGCACTTTTTTTTTAAATTTTTTTGCCGCTTAAAATATATTTCTTAAATGCTAATAATATCTTTGGTAGTTTTTCAATGGTCGGAGGTTAGACAAACCATTAACGACACGCATTCACAATCATTTTCAATTTCGTAGCAACGTCACTTAATTTGGGAGCAGCGGGTGTATCTGCGACTATGAAGGTGACGCTGACGCTGACTCTGACTGCGACTGTGACTGTGACTCCGACTTCCACAAGCAGTGTACACCCACCTACACACAACTAGTGTCCAGCTTCGCATCGACGAGGGCACAATTGCAATTTGCAACATCCACGCCAAGTGTGGCGCTTGCAAAGAAAAAGAGCTCCACTATTGGCTATAAGAAATTAGTTACTGACGCAATATCTTGTCCACTTCACTATCAAAATCACACGCAATAAATTGAATTTTTCGTCGAACGAGCGACTCCGGCACAGGTGTTTTTTGGAGGCCCAAATTTTTTTTGGGCTACCTGGGTATCTGAACCTGTTGCCGGTTGCTGTGTTTGTACAATTAATAAAAAGAAAACGCAGTCATAATGTTTTGATTAACACAAATGTGACAAGAGATGCATAAAAATTAATTTCCAAGCTTGTTTTTTCCTCACTCATCGGCGCATTTATCGAATGCATAAATCAAATGAATAAATCTGTGCTTTGATTTGGGTCAAAGCAGCGTTAGGTGAAACCATAGATGCGTGAGAGCTACAATATGCTTCAGGCTGTTGCATCTGTCTAGTACTACTACAACGACTACTGCTGCTCCTCCTTCTTCATCAGCAACGCACATCATTGCCCCTGATCTTTTGGTGCAAGGTTAGCCAGCTATGCGCACTGAAGCGACCTTCCTACAACCAAATAACAAGGCCCCACGAACTAGTGCAACATTTTCGATACGATTTATTCGATTTCCATTTCGATTTCCTTTTAATGCGTGGCCATAATTTGAACAGCGGGCTAGCCACCGCCCGTTAATAAAACTCAGTCCAAATGAACATGTTAAAGAACTGGCTGGGTTTTTAGCGTGCAGATGAAATTTAAAATACCCTTAAAGAACGAGTTGTTGGGTCAAGCATGTTCAGAGGTAAAGTGCTTGTTGGAAACAGATTTATAAAATCTTAAACAAAGATTAGAGACAAATTCGAAGATCTGATTAGAACTTTATTTGGCAACTTAAGTTTTCTTTGTTTATGAATAAATGTTGTTTAAGTAGAAATTTAATGACTCTTTAAAAAGATCCATAGTTGTTGAACTTCTACAGTATAAAAGATTTCTGATTAAAAAAAAATTACAAGAAAACTCAGTAGCGCCATCTAGATAAAATTTGTAAATATTTTATGTCTAGTTGGAGAAAAGTTTCAGATTTTTTAAGACAGACAAGTAAGATGGACGAGTTCGGTTTAGGAAAAAGAGGCCATATTATGCCTCACTAACAAGTATTTTTATACCCTGTTGTAACGTACAGAAGCAGACGTCGAAGACCCCCCAAAGTTACCTTAAGTATGATCAGTGTGACTCGAGAAGTCGATATACCCATGTCCGTCTGTCCGTATGAAGGCCTAGATCTCAGAGATGGTAAGAGCTAGAGCAACCAAACTTTCAGATTAGATCCCTTATTAATCCATAGGAGACAAGTTTATTTTATTTTATTGATATCGGGATTACATTATATAGCTCCCATAGGGGTGTTTCAAAAGACCTCGAAAAAAAGCAAAAGTTTTAGATGGATAATTCGTTTGTTTATAAAGATATCATAAATTTGTCAATCGGAAGTTTTTTAGAGACCCCCAGCACTGTACCAAATTTTATCGAAATCGGTTGACTATATCATATATGAAAATATCATAACAAAATTTGGCATTAAGAAGTTTTTTAGAGTTCCCCAGCACTGTACCAAATTTGATCAAAATCGGTTGATATAATCATATAGTCCCCATAGGACCGATCGGTCAAAAAAATTGTGTGGTGCAAAATTCGACTGATTTCTGTTTGTTTATGAAAATATCGTAGCCAAATTTGCCGAATAAAATATCTCTTGGAGGTCTTAGCAATATGTCGGACTTAATTGCAATGTGGTGGTACAGGGTATCCCAAAGTCCCATATCCCTACCACGCAATATAATCAGAATTTGATAAAATCTGAATTTTTATTTTAGCAGTTTTTCTAAACGTCACAACACATTTGAATCCCAAGACTTTTAAGGTCAAAAAATTTGCAGAATCTGGGCTTTGAATAAGAAAAAAAATGTAATACAGTCGAGGCGGTGCCCGACAGTGTAATACCCTGTACCTTTTTTCTCGAAAAAGTTTTATTCCTGCATATTCCTTCTAAGAACTTTCCAATTGGAACATTTTTTTTGTTGATGCAAAACGATATTTATACCTATAAGTTCCGCAAATTTTAACCGATTTCGATAAAACTCGAAATTTACGTCAAAAAAGTTATTTAAAGTATATGAGGTAAGTTTCAAGGGGATATGTTGAGGGATGTAGGAGAAAACACGGTAAATCGATTGCGAGGGTTGGGGGGCCCGCATTGATGAAATTTGGATGTGGATTTGTTCATTAGAGCCACATGAATCATCTTAGCAAAATTTGTGATTCTCGTCCATTTGTTACTATAATTACGTAGAGTCAAATATTGACGCAGTTTATAGGCAAGGGGTGGTGAAATTTTTACATTTTAGACTATAACTTTTGTTGTATTTGTTCGATTTTGTTTATTTTTGATACACAGATGCATGTAACCAAAACGCATCACTCTGTTAAGTTTCAGATTGAAATATCAAACGGTGTAGCTAAAAACCGCGAAACTCTGCTACGGGGAAACGGGGAAAGATATGGACATGATTCAACAAAATTCCCTTGAGGAAATATGCGCATCAGCTGGTAAAGTTTCGTATCTCTAGCTCTTATAGTCTCCGAGATCTAGGTGTTCATACAGACGAACAGACGGACATGGCTCAATCGCTACCCGAGGTTATGAGGTGGTTCTTCTCCAAGTGGTTCGTGGACATCCTCGTCCTCGGGAGTCTGGCGGATACCACTACAGGGTGGAGTAGCAGATCTCTTCATAAGGCTGCCAGAATGTGTGACCCAGCCAGTTGCATTTGCGTCTCTTTATTTGGGTGTTTATCTTCTTGTCTAGTTAATGGTAGTAGATCGCCATTTAAAATCTGATCGATAACTAAGGAATATTTTGAAATCATCGAAACTGTATAATCTTTATAGAAGTTTAATTTTTTTTAAATTTTCAGCAGCCATAAATTAAAATTTTTCAAGAATTTTCTTCTGTCAATTTGATGCCTGCTTCTAGGCGTTACCAATAGCAGAGCATACCTAATATACCCTTTGCAAAGGCATTAAAATTCAAAGCAACAGTTTGTCCAGTTCTCAGCATGCACTTCGTCTCTCTGGGAGCAACGCATGCCGAACCCTCGGGCAGTGTGACCAGGCAATTAATTGATGAGCAGCGTCCGGCACTTGGTCAAAAGTTGTCTTGGCCTGCCAGCAAATTACATTTATGTAGTACCCGAAGCTGACTCTGTGCGTGTGTTTTATGCGATGAATGCGTTTGTCCGTCCAACCTTTTGTGTCCGTCTGTTTGTTAGTCCGCGAGTTGGTTTGTTGCATGGCCAATGGGCAAGAAATCGGCAGCACTTTATGAACGACTTCATGGGACAGCAGGCGGTGCAACACTGTTGTCCCAGACTTGTAATGTGGCACAATGAAATCGTTGCAAAAAAAAAACCGAAAAAAAACTATAAATGCTACAGAGCATATTGATGATATATTTATTGGCACTTGGCGGTTAAAAGTCGGTGCACTTCAAAGCTGCTAAACGAAATCAAAAATAAAATGTGGATTATTCGAAGCAGTTTTCGACTGAGGGATACCCTGCACTCAAGAAGTAACGACAAATTTTGCATTGATGCGTTAAGGTTGGAAAGGGTGGGATACATTTTATGCCAATGTCAACATATATTTTTTAATCAGGCTCACAAGAGTCTACATACTATAAAACCTTCAGCGATATTAATAATTTATTGGGACCAATTATTGTATTTGGGTGGCAACCCTCAGATGCGGGTTTTTCGCTTTTAGATTTTATTGTCCCTGAGATCTAGGTGTTCATACAATTGCTACCCGTGGGTATTTAGAAGCACTTTGGTATAAGGAACTTATGGTCTACCTAAATCTAGCATACCCCAGTTAGAGTATACAAATTGCAAATACCTTTTTAGAACTACTGCGCATGCGTTGCCGCAGCAGCGCCATCTAGCGCTGGTAATGTGCAGCAGCACTAGCGCTAGTGCTAGTTGGGAGCCGCATAAGCTTTAGTCCTGCCACTTGCTAGTCTGACCAGGTAGTAGCAAAAGAAAACCCCTAGTGAAGTGAGCTCATCCAACGCTTTTTCGCGGTTTTTTCTCATTAATTTTCCTTTGTCACGCTGTGTTAAAATGGCTTTAAAGAAAGACGCCGCTGCATCTAAGCAAAATGCCAAGATGTCAAATTGTCACCTGGCCGAAAGAGACTACAGTCTCCGCTAAAATATTTCCAATAGGCCAACATTTACATGCCAGGCATTGTTATGTGTTATGGTCACAATTTTTGTGGCTGGCTACTGCCAGGTTTTCTTTATTTTTGGTGGTTAAAAAGGCGGTGGCGTTTTGGACTTGAGCCATTTTGGTCTATACACTTTCACTACAAATTTTCTACGTCATGATGTTTGTGTGTATCTGTGTGTGTTTGTGTATCTGTGTGTGTGAGAAAGTGAATTCTACTGTGCTACACTTGACCTATGACAATTCCGGCAACAACAACAATTGCTAGTATTTGACGTTTTGCGCTTTTTAAGCTCTTTGATTGTCATGCCATGCAAAGGCCTAATACACTTTAAAAAAAATCTGGTAACAAAATTGAAATGTATTATAAATCCTAAAGAGCCACAAGCTTCTGTAAAAGTGGGTTTTAAACAGATAGTATTTGCCTTCAGATTGAAACAGCTTAAATCTTAAAGTTCCTGAAGTTCCTGAGTCGAGCTTAGGTGTCTCATCATTTTTTCAGCATAAGCCATGATTAACTTCCATGAGCAAGCAGGTGGCGAAGACCCTTGACAATTTTTCATTATTCCGTTTTCTTACTTTTTTTTTTTTTTGAGAATGATAAACTATAAGAATTACACAGGCCTACAAATACCGGGGTCATGTCAGTTGTTGGGAAGCTAATCTGAATCCAGGGCCAGAATTGGCCTATCACGTCAGGATTTTGAGATATTTGAAAAAAACGCCGCTTTTTGGGTACATAACCTCAAATACCTTAAGATCCTGACATGATGGGCCAATTCTGGCCGGATTCGGATTCTACGCAGCAAATTACTTCGGAAATGGCACTTAGCTTCCCAACAACTAAACCAGTTGGCCCGTGTTATTGCCTCAAAGGCTTAATGCAAATGCTAATGACGTCGAGGGATATGCTTCGTAACTTTGAATAGCCATAACTTTAAGAAAAAAAATCGTAAATGACCGCTTGAACTTTTAAATGAAAGGGTAAGAGTGGTACTAAATCATGTATTTGGAGTGACAGACAACAAAAACTATTTGCACCCTGTACATAACCTCAAAAGTTTAAATAAACGCCGTTTTTCGGGTAAAAAACCTAAAATATCTCAAAATCCTGACGTGATAGGCCAATTCTGGCCCCGGATTCGGACTCTACGCAGCAATTTATTTCGAAAATGACCCATAGCTCTCCAACAACTAAACCATGTTGGTCTGTATTGTTTATCTTGAGTTTAAGGAACATACAATTTCATAAATGAAATATTTTATCGTGACGGGATGACGTCCTCAGCAACCCATTTTTATCTCATCAGCATTAACTTCAGATTGAAATCTGTAAAACTGAGAGATCTTTTAGGAACACATTCAATGTGCTTTCGGGAAATTTCAGTATTGGTTATTCAGAATACGTCATGTATTTATTAAGACACGTTTCGGTCCCAACCCGCCTTGTAAGCCTTTTCATTATACGTACACAACTAAGAGAACATTGATCACTGATCATTTTTGTGCAAAGGTTTTGAGATTTTATTAGGTTCTTCCCAAAAAGTTTTTGCATTAACTTTATATAGTGTTATTCCCAAAGTAGAAAAAGTGAAACGAACTAGGTTCGATATTTCAGACTTTCAAGAGTTTTTTATATTTTAAAGTGATCCCAAACAAATTTTATCTCATTGAATTTATTCCAAGATTCTATTTATTTTGCAAGCAATCGATAAATCGATGCTAGAGTCTTCAATTCTTGAAGGTTGTAGATCTGATCTAGGAAAAAATAAATTGCGAAGGAAATTCTTTGAAATCAGTTTTTTTTGTTTAGTTCTTAGCTAATATTTTTAATCAGTATTAAAAACGTTATGTTTACTAAAGGACATTTACTTAATAATTTACTTCTTTATCTTCATTTTAATGAGTTAACTTTATGTGATAAAATTGATTCGAAACGAAGAATCGTCTGGTGGCTTCACTTTCATCTCCCCCAAAAAGAAGTAGAGTCTGACAAGAACAAGATCGATTTTTTCATAAGAACCCAAAGTTTCGTTGTTTTGTTTGCGGGAAGGAGGGAAAAATGTCTCACGAAAAATAAATAAATTTAAAAATTATCTCCTTTTATATCAAATTATAGATAAATCTCAGAGATCCCAAATTGACATAACAAAAGAAAAAATGAATTCAATAATTTCTTATTTTTCATCAAATTGAATTAGTTTTTCTTCGAGTGTAATATTCTGCACTCCCTGCTCACCATATAGCATTGTATAGTATGTTGCTATTGTTGTCATCTGTTTGACTTGGAATCGGATCAATGCTGTCCTCAATTGATTTTTGTTATTTTGTGCCACGTTAACTTGGCATGCAAGCAGACAACAAACTAAGCCAACCAATGGAGCAAACGGCTGTCCGGGTCTGTACCGGGTCTTGGGACTGCAGCGGCCCATTACGCCCACAGGCCCCGGGCCCAGGTTGCTCTGGGTAACCAATGCCGCTTATGAATTGTATTTAATGCGACGGCCCAAGAAAAATATATATCAGTATATAAAGCATTGCATGCGCATTGTTAGCTATAGAACTTTGGCCCCTTTTGGAAAATCTGAGCAAGTGTGTGTGCCTGTGTGGCTGTAGAAACACCCAACGCCCCAAACATTTTAAAACTGCAACATATTTTGAACTTCACACACGTGTCTTTATGTTGTTTTTTTTTACATTTATTTTGCTTGCATTTTGCAGCCTGACACGAACTCGAACACGGACACGGAACGTGGTGCTGGTTGTGCTGGGCCTCCATTGGGAGCAGTCACTGAAAACGCCGAATTAGCAGTGGATGGCCATTTAAGCGAGATATTGGTGCTGAATGACACGCAAATTGTTGGTATAGAAGCAGCAGCGTCTGCGACGTCATCGCCGCCGCCGGGAGCACTGCACATCGACATGGACTGCAATGAGGCCAAATCGGTGGGGCGTTGCAATGACTGCGGCCGCACAGCGCCGATAGCGCGCGATGAAGATGTGGAAGAGATGGAGCTGGAACAGTCACAGTCGTTGGAACTGGAAACTATCCCAAATGCTAATTATGTGTGCTGTCAATACAATGTTGCCACAAAAATACCAACAACAGCAACGAGCTTGACCAGTGCCTCTGCCTCTAATCGTGCCTCGGCGCTGCCGCGCAGCAAGTCGCGTGTACGCACATACTTTAAACGTTGCAAGCAGCGTTTAACGGGTCAGCAGCAGCTGGCAACAGCTGCTTCAACGAAGATCAAGACTCCAACAACAACAACAACAACCATAACAATGAGCAAGAATGAGGCAGTAGTTGCGCCCACGCCTAGCCAAGTTCAAGATCAAGTAATGACCAAGCTGACGGAAATTGACTCAGAGGAGAGCGATACGCCCAGCTCCTATACTGAGGCGTTGCCCCTTGATTTGGGCCTAAATGCAACACCGCCAACATTGTCTTTGTCTACGTCCTCGTCCTCTGCTACATCCGCGTGCTACAAGTCTCTGGCAATTGACGCACAACAGGCGGTCGTGCAACAGGCGCCCATGTGCCCACAACCACAGGAGACAGTCGCCAGCAACACTTGCGACCTGGTAAGTACAAGATAACTATGGGCTATGCGATACACTGCAACCTTGACCAACAGACAACTGATGCAGCGATTGGAACAGTGGGTTTATGGTTGTAGTAACTTTTTATGGATACAGTTTGGTATGTTTATCTTAAAAGGTGGCTCCTCTTTTGTTCGAGATGTTAGGATAGTGGAAATGTTGTTGAAACTTGCGATATGAGTGAAATTTTGTCTTGATCCCTTAGTGTTCGAGGTTTCCAAATTGAATGACGGATTTCGAAATAACTGCCGTGTTCCAAAAGTAGCTTGAAATACAAATATTTCTGTGAAGAATAAAACTTTGAAGGGAATTCGCCTTAAATGGTGTAGCTTTGATCCGTAAGGGTATCCCCCTTGATAATTAGAGAAATCCTAGAGCAAATTATGCTTGTTCCTTAAAACTTCTAACATTCGCATTGATTGAAGGGGAATAATTTTTCGAGAAAAAAGGGGAAGTTTATGGAACAACAAACCTAATTTTGAAATTAAGTTGGAAAGTCAATCTCTGGAAAGATCACAAAAAACCTGATAATTGGAGTAGGACAAAAGGAAGGAATAGCATTTGAAAAGAGTGATTGTAGAATGTCTGGAATACTTTACATTTCCGGAAAATCTTTTGATGTATAATGGACCTATACACAAAACGGAACATAAACTCAAGAGAAGAAAAACCTAACTATTAAATAAATCTATAAAAGGGAATTTGAAAATTTTGATAAAGCAAGATTCGGATGTATGTTAGGAAACATAGTGGAGCCCACTGTCAGCAGAAACAGTTCTGTTAAGCTTGTATTAAACATACTTCTTTAGGACCCTAATTTCCAATCTTGCTGCGAAGGCAACGTGAACAAGCTTGTAACAATTGGTTTCATTTGCCATTTTCAAAAAGTAGAGCTGATTCTCAGCCCTGGGTTACAAAGCTCACCGAAATTTCCTGTCTATACAGTAGCTGTCTGCTTTATCGCAAACTACATTTAGGGATCTATGATCTTTCATGAGATTTTGTATTTTCCAACCCATATAGTAGGTACTAAATAAAGCCTTAGATACAAAATATTTTGGGTTACATGCTTGGGCCAGAAATCTAGCATGCCCTTTCAGCATTGGAGTGTGTGCAGTGTAGAATAGACCATAAAATTGTTAGCTAACAACACACTAACTTGGCACTTTTTATGCGCCCTAAAACAGACAACAACAGCGACGGAAACAACATTCGCGCTGGACAGAACGAATCCCGATGGAGGAGCAACTGATGCGGGCGATTCTCCGCTAGCAGAACTGATTGACAGGCATCTCTCGCACATTTATCCCGTCTACTGGAGACGCACGCGTGCAATACTAATACGTCAGGCACGTGACGTACTCGTGTGCGCGTTCCACGGATGCCTGGAGGCATTCGAGCAGCGATTTCTATGCAAATTTGCTAAAATTGCCGCCATTCTGCGCGCCACTCATCAAATTGGCGAGGTAAGTAAGCAATTCTCTCGAAGGTGTAGTGTGCCCTGAACATTAGCCAGCGGCTTAGTAAGGGATTTAGGGGATACTCGGTTTGAACGCCTTTTATAGCCTAGTCCGTGGACAATCACTGCAGCAGTAAAGCTCAACTTATTTATAACTATGGCTAAGTAAGCCCTTGGGCTAAGCAATAAAATGGCGGCTGGTTGGGTTTACTAATTAAAAAAGCTGGCATGGTTTTAAAAACCAAAAATAATATGCATTTTCTGTCTGGACAAAAAAGTTGTAACTAAAATCAAACTCATTGGAAGTATTAAAATTACATAATGTTTCAAAGAATCTATCATTTCCTAATTTGGCTTCAAAAGTAAGCGATTTCTTCTGTCATTGTGGGCAAAATTTCAAAATCAAAATTTTTCGTAATATTTGGGGTATTCACGCTTGCTGTTGAGTTGAGGAATTACAAAGTGGAGAACTTTTGCCACAACAAAATTGAAATTTGATTGAATTTCAACCCTGCACAATTTTTTTATGTCTTGCAAATAAAAAAATATTTAGTTTTCTTTTTTCTACTTCTGTATTTTTTTTTTTGGCTATCGCCAAAATGTAGAAAAGAAGAAATATTAAAAAAAAAGGTTCCATTAAACCATTCGAGCCCCACCACAGCCAACTGCTACATTAATCCGAAATACTTCGCTCTTAAAAACCTTATAACATGCCGCGGGGTGCTATTCTTGTATAAAGGCCTATACGCAGCACGCAAAAAAATGAAAAACTTCATATAAAAAAAATAGTCCCGAAAAATTCCGATTGAAATTTTTCGACAATGGGACGCAGACAAAAAAACAAAACAGTGTTGTCTAAAAATTCTTAACGTAAGATGGCGCCACTACTTCACTAGGTGTGGTAACACTAACAACAGCTGTTTGGTTTTTGCCGCTTTGGCGCGAATTACCGATTGATTACGCACCATGGCCTCAAACTTTAAATTGAACAAGAAATGTACACAATTGTGTTGGAATATTAGTGTGCCCACATTAACCCAAAGTATCGGAAAACATATCGATTAATACCACAAAAAGAAACGATAATTCGATAAAAAGTAGCACTTTGACTTACTATGCACACACTGGTGGCTCCATCTGAAATATTATAAAATAGTTTCCATATGGAATTTTTCGAACTGCGTAGACCCCTTAAACTCGAACTCGATCATGATGATTCTGTAGAACATCTTAATAAAGTTACTTTTTTCATGCTTTCTACAGTAATTTGTAATTTTTGGCCCTTAATAAGCTTTTTTAGCTTGAACCATCTTGACCTACCTCTTCTAGCATCCTTGACCAATTCTAAATTGTGACTCACTTATCTTGACTTCCTTTTCAGACTTGGAAATAGTAAGCCCTGGTCTCTGGCCGCTTCATAAAGTCACTTAATGCATATCGTTAAAAAGTTTATTAATTGCGCTGGCGACTATTAGTAGCTATTATTTCATACTTTTTCTTCTAAATATTTTTTTATTAGTATAACCTAAGATCAACTGAGCATTGTCGTACCCTTGAACTATTCTTATTGATTCCTATATAAAAACGTTAAAGTCGGGCGCGGACTACTTTGAGACACCCGTTGCAATCAAATCCAGTATATTGCTTAAGATTTCCAAAATATGTTTATTTGGTTACGATATTTTCATAATCAATTAAAGAACGTTCGAATTTTGACCCAAAAACGTTTTTTGACGGATCGTTCCTATTGGGGGCTATATGATGTAGTCAACCAATTTTTTTATCAAATTTGGTAGAGTGCTTGGGAATTCCAAAAAACGCCAAATTTGGTTGCGATAAACAAATGAATTATCTATGTATCTAAAACTTTTGTTTTTTTTTCGAGGTCCGCTGAAACAGCCCCATGAGAGCTATATATGAAACCCCGATATCAAAAAAATAAGTTAAAGTTGTCTCCAGTAGTATAATAAGGGATCTTATTTGAAAGTTTTGTTGCTCTAGCTTTTATCATCTCAAATTCCAGATGTTCTACCCAAAACGCAGCAATTTTTATTCGAAATAAACAAACCGCAGCGAAACCTGAAAAGTTCTGATTTGCGCAAATCCCCTGCAACTATTAACTACGCCTCTGGCGCTGGCTTTTTTTCATCATTCCAGGGTAATTTTGCCTAGCCCCAAAATTCTTGATGCCAAATCCCAAATAACTAGGCAGTGAATAAGCGCGCATACCAAATGCATTGATAATTAAATGCTGCAGCCCTAGCAGCTGCAAATTGGTCGAAATTAACAGCAAACAACTGAGGAGCAACAGTCGTTTAACATAAAAGAGCGCAAAGAGCCACTCTTAACAGACAACAGCGAGAGAGCCATTGTTAAGCTATTGCAGTTGTTGTGCTGTTAAGCACCTAACATGTGTTAACTGCTTGCGCTAACATAACTGCCAACTGCTGCGCGCTGTTAAGCACATATTCAACAGTTTACAATTTGTTTCATTCACAATTTGATTTTGAATTCGCGGCGCGCAGTCTTGTCAGCGGCAGAAAACGACAACTCGCAACAAACGAGAACGTGCAACAACGACGACGACGAGTGCAAACGTGCAGCAACATCAATTTGCAAAGTGTTTCGGATGTTTTTTGGTGGCAAGTTGAAGTTGAAGTATAAGATTCAAGTGCCTAAGAAATGTGCCTTAAATAAGCAAAACCAATATATATAGCTATATAGTATATGCATTATATACACACAGTGAATCAATCAAAAGTGCCTACAAAAAAAAAAAGTTTTAAATTGATTTTTTTCCCAAGTGCTTTTAAAGAAAACAAGAAAAAAAATAAACATTTAAAAGTAATCTAAAGCGTCTGTCTGTATATAGAGTGCAGATCAACTCAAATCAAACATTTCATTTCAATTAATTGCGGTTTTGTGCAAGGTAATTTCTAGTTTTCATTGCTAATACACCATTATTATCGACGCAAAAAGAAAAAAAAACAAAAAAGCAACAAATTTGTTCGGTACATAGTATATAACTTAAATAGTAGTATATGCTCGAAGATCAATTTTAAAATTGTAGGCTATTTGAATCAGAGTTCATTAACGGCAAGCGGCTATTATTAAAGTTGTTTTTTTTTTTTTGCTTTATGTTGTTGTTGCAAGTTGTTTTTCTAGCTGTGTTTTCATAACTGTTTGCAATTTGTTTAGCACTTGGCTGCCGTCCCTGACCTTACCCCCACCGCCTCACCTTTGCGCACCTTAACTCAAATAACCGCAATGCAAGCCATATAACAATTATAATAATAAACATAACAACCGTTAAAAATCTTCAAGAAGCATTCATTGAAAAAGCATTTGAAAAAAAAATTTTTTTTTTTTTTTTTTTTGCATTTGCTTAAGACAAAGACTTGTGCCAATATTTGCATACAAATTACTAAGCAAATAGTGTATCTATGTGTTAAGGCATTTGTGTGTGTGTGTTTGTGAGAGTATCTGATGCAGTGGCGTAGTTGCTTTTAGATGGGGATTTGACTTAGTTATGAGTTCCAAACATATCTATATGCTTTGATTAAAAATATATTTTATGTGCAACAAAACTGAGTAGAAGAATTCGGAATACGATCTATGCATTCTAGCAGAGCAATAGTCTAGAAAGTTGGAAATTCGATACTAAATGAATATTGTTTTTTATTATTTATTTCCTTGAACTTCATCTTTCATATCACAGAAATATACACATGGTTATATATTATATAATATGATTTCAAAAGTCGCTCCAGGCGGAACATAGGGCACTGAATATTAGTTCTATTGAACAAATTGTCAGCAACATATAGCAGATGTTCAATAAAAATTTCTTCCCACGAATTTATTTTGGGATTACAATTGTACAGGATTTATCTTAAATCTAGCTTTTCAATTGTAAGCTTTCATTTAAAAAATAATATTATAAAAAACTAACTATTATGATGAAATATCGGTAAAAAGTTTACACAACGAATTAGAAACTCGAGTGAAGATAGCTTTTTTTCATATTTTCTTTATATATGCTCCAAGGAAAAATGAACATTGTTGTACCCTTTTAGTTAGTGATGTTTTCAATAAAACAAGTTTAGAAAAATTGGGAAAAGTAAAATAATTATAGAGTTTAGCTATTAACTTTTCAACTGAAGGGTTGATCTTTAAAATTAATTCAAAATATGTTAACAATAACAAAACTATCGTTGCGTCAGTAAAATTTGGAAATTAAGCAATTTATTATATTATATACTATTATAAAACTCTACAGTTTTTATTGATTTATCATTGGCTTTGTTATTTTCGAGAATTCTAGTTTACTTCAAATTTATTTTTGTCCTGCGTAAATTTTTTTGCAAGATTTGGAGATGTATGGAACATCGTCACACGTAACCAATCTTCCATGCTTTAATCTGCAGGACTCAGTTTTTTGTTCTCTTTTGTGTCTAATTTTTAGCAGTCTTGGACATTTTTTCATAGCCCTGTAAGTTCTAGCAAACAAGTAGTTTTTGTTTGTAAGATTCTGAACTTGGACTGAACTTAAGTCAAATTTATTGAATTCATGTTATTTTTCCAACCCTCGTAAGTTTAAAAAAAATTTTTGGTGGAAACTTCATAGGCTCTTTACGTAAATCTTCGGATTTGGATCCAATTTAAGTTAACCTTAAGGCGTTCGCGGCAATGAAATTTGAGAAGTCGAATTAACATAGGGTCGGCCATCTGTTGGTTAGTTTGTTAATTGAATTTTATGCGTATATTTTCTAACAAAATTGGTTAATATATATATATGTTCCTTTAACTGCTATTTGGAGCATAGGGCGTCATGACGATTCGGTAGCAAGAAATGTTTCAGTTAGGTAGGTTGCTAGCCCTCCTACCCTAGCTTGGTGATAGAATCCCTATCTGCACCTCCAAGCAGGTGTTTTGTCTGTTTTGGTCCGCGAGTGGTATTTTATTTCCCACTGACCCTGCATAGTGCCGAACCTTTCCCTATCCGCCACCTGGGGACGCGTCCGATGGGAGACAGAAGTATAAATTGGTAAAAAAAAAAGTAAAAAAGTATATGCCAAATTCAAGTTTGAAACTACTCTTATGAAATACAGGCCCGTATCCGCACTTGGTGTTTTTCGATGAATATATCTATGGACTTAGCTAGGTGTAATTCTTTCGAGCAATGGCGCTTCGATGTTCCTGAAACCAACAGATGGCCCACCCTATAATACCAATTGACAAGGTTTCTGTTTATCCTAAAAATTAAACCCTTATATCAAATTTATGCCATGCATATGATTTTTTTATGATTTAAGATGTATTTTGTTTCTCTTGTTGTAATTCGATGCTGGTAAATGTTTTTTTTTTTTTTTATATGTCTTATATAATTAAATAAAGCAGTGCATCATTGAATATATTCAATTTTTTATCAAATCGTAGAAACAAAACAAATATTTTGATACATACTAACTGTGGGACAGAAATTATTATAGTTATAATTATAATTGGGATAGGTTTATTCATAAATTGAAAAACCCATAATGTTTAAAAAAATTAATTTAAAATAATGAAAAATACCAACAAAAAAATGTTTTCTTTTAACAATTAAATGGCTCAACTGCCAAATCGATTAACTCCACTTTTTGAATTTTGCGAAATTTAAAAGTCAAAGTACTTGGGGATCATCCTTAAACTACGTGACGCTGATTTTCGTCAAAATAGACCCCACCCCTCCCCATTGTGACATACTGACGGAATATTTTTAAAGATTTTCCATATGATTGTGACGCTACGCCCGACCCCCCCACCCCCTGGAACGTTACGTAGTTTATGGATGATCCCTTGATAGATGCCAAATTTTCATAATAATAATCTTCAAAAATAAAAATTTACACCACTAAAAGACAAAATGACAAATAAAAGACAAAAGACACTGAATAAGCATTAATTTATTTCTAATTTTTCACAACTTAACTGTTTGTGTTTTATGGAGTTAATCGATTTGGCTTGTGAACCATTCAATTAGCTTACTAAGAAGAAGTAGGATTTTGATCCTCCTAAATCCCCCCTTGCTAAGCCACTGTACATACAACAACGGAAACTGTTTGTGGTCAATGCGATACTTGGCTGTCCTTCGCTAGACCCACGCTGTCTTTTAGAATTTACACCTCAAGACATATGTACATACAAGTACATATATGCATATTAGTATGTAGTACTTTGTATGGTTTTTAAGTCATGGACAAGTGTGGGCTAAAGATACTGCTTTCAAAAAAAACGACTTCAATTGGTTTTGTACTTTGTACAGAATGCTTAACGATATTGTTAAATGCGCTTATCAGTTACACATAGACTATTATAGACACAGTACTAGAACGTAGAACAGATGACCATGTCGAATATGTAATTTATAATAATTTTGTAACGCATACGCAGTGTGTAACACATGTGGCGCACATTTGGCTTTTGGCTTCTGACTGTGGGAGGCTGTCGGCTCGACAACTACAACTTATACCATAGCATAGAGAATGGGAGATACTGCATAGAGACCCAGCAGCAAATGGATTGTAAAGTGTTGACCTACATTTCGTATAGACATCAAGTCAGCTCAACTAGAGCTCGGGCAATGTGTAAATGTGCATAAAAACTCTTATTTGAATCAATCAGCAAAATTACCAGCGCCATTAGCAGCCAGTATTCAGTATTTGGTCTTGCGTCTAGTTATGGAACTGATTTGATTTTATTGGATTTGAACGTAATGTTCAATTAGTTTTGCAATCGTCATAAACCGAGACAGTATGTGTAGTAGTACTTACTCTTTAAGATTTAATGTGCAGAATGTAAGAAAATTACGCATGCGAGGGCTGTCTATTATATTGCGGGAATAGGCAAACCGACTGCAGCGTGAAGACTTAAGATTTTGTACCAAAAAACGCGAGTATAAGTAAGATATATGAATTTCGCTAAAGATTGATGCGTAGATTTTGGAAAAATTTCAAGATTTTATGAAGACCCAAAATAGGAAGCATCTTGCGAAAATGTAGTTCAAAGTAGCGAAACTTACAAACCTTTTGACAGTGTTTGATTTATTTCGGATAACGCTCTTTAAAGCATGATTTATTCAATATAAGCAAAGCAGCTGAAAACTGATTTTTTTCGTCTAAAAAGATTGTTGCAAAGTCGTTTGATTGCAGGCGCATTATCAATCTTAAAATTGCACTGAAATCGCTAGATAATTCTTTAGGAATCTGTTTTTTTGATAAGTGCATTACAACTGCCAGAATCATGAATTTATTTCAAAAAATCTTTCTCCTACGCTAGCTTGGAACTTGATTAATTTTTAGTGGTATGCTATAGGGTTTTCCAACAAGAGGTGTTATTTTGAATCACCCGGTATGTCGGTAGCTGTCACTTTTGAAGCTTTTATTCTTTGACATTTGACAACTACGCCATTACTAAAAATGGAACGATACACGCTTCAAGAACGCATTGAAATTATTAAAATTTACTACAAAAATGTTGAAAATCTTCCATCGAAAAATCATCTTGACTGATGAGGCCCATTTCCACCTCAGTGGCTACGTCAACAAGCAAATTGTCGCTTCTGGAGCTCGGAAAACCCAAGAGTTAGTGTTGAGAACCCTCTCCATCCTCAACGTGTGACTGTTTGGTGCGGTTTATGGTCCAGCGGGGTCATTGGACATATCGAGGACATAGGGCAGCCACTTTGCGATTTGGTTATGGAAAATTTCATAAAAAGGATATGGTCCTGTAAGCGTGGTCGTGGTGGCCATTTGGCTGATGTTGTTTTTCATTATTAACGGCATAGCTTCCTCTTTATTATGAAATAAACATCCGATCATTCATCTCAATAAATTGAATTTTTCTTTGAATACCAAAACAACACCTCTTATTGGAAAACCCTATAGTTCCATAGTTCCATCGAGTACATGAAATATTAACACATATTCAGAAGTGTATGTAGAAGTGAGAATATTAATCACTCGAAGGCATAAATCTTTTACTTTTAAAAGGTTCTTCCAAAGATAACGTTTGAATACCCAAAACGTCGAATTAAGGGATCACACAGTTCAGATTAAATAGCGACTAAAAATATTTCAAAAATTTTTAGAAAATTTTACAAACTGCATCGGGTTTCTGAACAGACAGGGTTAAAAGTTTTCTTTGAAAAATATTTAGTCGAGCTTACTTTTAGATGCTTCAGTGAGCGTTATATTATTATATGTAGGATACCAAAACTTAGGCACAACTTTTGTGTTTGAATAAGAAATCACTTAATCGACACTTCATTCTATAGTAACCCCACCCAACACAGAGCAATTGTGTACTCTTTTTTTCCCGAAATATCAAAGACAAACCTCGTATAGATCATTTAAGTACACACTGTAAGAATTAAGTTCATAGTAGCTCGAAGCATGCAGCTGCATGTTAATTACCTTTTAATTTCACAACCACTCTTTAATTTTGTGTTTTTTTTTTCTTTCTTTCACTTTTTGAAAGCTCCGAACTCTCTGCCCGGTTTTAATAAGAACTCAATGCAGATTCATTCTTTTATTTATTCATGCATTTGAGGGCAGCACGTTCTGTTATTTAATTCGTAGCCCTTTTGTGCGCAGGCGCAGCAGTACTTACTAGTACTCTATAGACTGTGGGCACTCCAGAGCTCTATAGTTAGGGTCGATCGTCAGGTTTTTATATACAATACATGTTTGTGTTGCCTGTGTTGTTGAGTGCCTTAAATTGTAAGCGGAAATTGTGTATTAAGTGTCGAGAGTTGAAGGGAGGGGGATTTAACAAATAACTATAACAACTACGCAACAGTCTACAAAACTTATTAGGCCAACGAGTTAAAAAACGATTCCCTCACAGAACTCACAAAACTGGGAGTAATCGTAGCTGGAATTGTTGCAACTACTGCTTCAATGCAACATGGCATATCACTTAGCTGAACAGCAATTATTTCCTGACTAGATACGATAGAAGCTACAGCTTCCGAGTAGAGTACTACTGCTGCAGTAGTCCTCATCTTCCGCACAGACCCATTTGCCAATTGATAAATTTACAATCATGGATAACTTTTGCTCACTCGCTCGCTTACTCACTCACCCCTGCCTGCCGTTCGTATCTAGCTTTCTTTCTAAACTGGCTGCGCTTTGAGTGTTGTATTAATTTGCAGAAAAGTGCCTTGAACTGTGTTGGAAAACACAACGCGACATGATCGGCATTTGTTAGCGATAATGAATTGAACATTTCTGAAAACATGTTTTCACATTGCACAAACATAATTTGTATGCAGACTCTATACTATACTTATGTATATGCTATGTTTAGATATGTTTCGTCTGGTTGGATCAGTCTACACACGCTCTAAGCCAACTCCATATGGTATGGTGCTTTTGCTTGAGAGATGAGTTGGTACAGAAGTTATGCGGGCTTTGTGATGGATTTTGTCGTTAAGCAACACTTGTAAAGTAAATTGAATTAAAGGCGATATAATCAATAAGTGGAAAATGTCTAAATCAAATAAGATTAACACAAAGGTGAATTCGTATTAGATTTTTTTACCCACAATCCCAGCTAAGTTTTAGTTAACAAGTATAGTTATGTAATGCATTCGATGAAAATATTTTGGAAATCTAAAAAAATTGCGTTGTTTATTATTTTTAAATACAAGCATATATTTGCTTTGCTTTTAAGACGATTAATTTTGTTTCTTTAATGTAAATAAGAAAAAAATGGAAATACAAGAGAAATAAATGATGATTCTGTGCCAAATAAATTCCTTAAATGAATTCTTGGAATAACAAAAAATTTGAAGAATGTGATGCGAAGAACGCTGAAAATATAGATTTGCTGGAATTTTTGTTGTTTCTAGCGTTCAGATGATAGAAGACAACCATATTGTGAGAACTAAATATAGGGTTTTCCAACAAGAGGTGTTATTTTGAATCACCCGGTATTTCGGTAGCTGTCACTTTTGAAGCTTTTATTCTTTGACATTTGACAAGTAGAAACTACACCATTATTAAAAATGGAACGATACACGCTTCAACAACGCATTGAAATTATTAAAACTCACTACAAAAATGGTGAAAATCTTCCATCGAAAAATCATATTGACTGATGAGGCCCATTTCCATCTCGGTGGCTACGTCAACAAGCAAAATTGTCGCATCTGGTTCTCGGAAAACCCAAGAGCTATTGTTGAGAAGCCTCTCCATCCTCAACGTGTGACTGTTTGGTGCGGTTTATGGTCCGGCGGGGTCATTGGACATATCGAAGACATAGGGCAGCCACTTTGCAATTTGGTTATGGAAAATTTCATTAAAAGGATATGGTCCTGTAGGCGTGGTCGTGGTGGCCATTTGGATGATGTTGTTTTTCATTATTAACGGCATACCTTCCTCTTTATTATGAAATAAACATCCGATCATTAATCTCAAAAAAATTGAATTTTTCTTCGAATACCAAAATAACACCTCTTATTGGAAAACCCTATAGAAGATAGAACAATTTAAGAGTTTAAACTAGGGATCGCAAATAAGGGTTATGGGGTTAAAAACAAAACAAAGCGAAAAAAGTGCTTTGGAGTAGTGCTGAAGAAAACATCGATGATCGAAGCTTAAAATATCTATATATCGATGTTGGCCAACAGAGATTTTTCTCCAGCACAACTAAACACCCATTTGAAGAAGTGCTGGAAGTATCAATGCATCGATGTATCGAAGTTAAAAATATCAAAAACATCGATGTTGGCCAACAGAAATGTTTCTCCAGCACTACTGCACTCATCAAACTTTGATCATCGATGTATCGATATAACATCAATGTTTCTCCAGCACTACTTTGGAGATAAGTGCAAGCTTATCATGTTTTCAAAAGAACTGTCTGAATTAAGGATAAACTTTAATTTTTAATTTTTATCAGAAAAATCAAACGATTTTTAAATTGGCATATAAATATTATTTCATAATTTTTATGTTTAAAGTCAAAATATATGAGTTATGCAATTGAAAAAAATAAAAAATTTAAAAATAATGCTTACTTGATTATTTTTATTCTAAAAATAATAATAGTTACGATAACTGGTTAAAACGTGTGTGTTTTATAATTATTATATAGACAATGCCTAATAATATGAGCAGAATTGTGCAGAAATTAAGAACTTTAAGGCGTTGCAAAAATGAATGTAAACTCAGCTCAAGAAAATAAAATATCACGCTGATATGAAAAAATCATGGAAGTCTTATGAACACTTAAGTCATAAAACTGCTGGCACTGCCAAGAGATTGAACAAAGACTCAAAAATATTATGCCAGCTAGTCAGTTTGTGCAAATTGCAAGTTAGGAATCCCAAGATACGAAAAATCGATAAAGAAGTTATATAGTGTGGGTGCTGTCCGCCAATCCCTAATACAAGAGAAGTGTGCAAGATGTCGCCAAATTTCACCTGCGCACAAAGAATGCGCATCTTTAGCTGAAATTTGATGCACAAAATTTACGCAAAATATAAACAAAATTTGCAATTGCTGACTTTTCTGAAACCTGATAGGGCTTAATAGTGAATCATTCAGGGATTGTCTCAAACACACTTTGTACTAAAACAAAAGACATAGCTTGAAAGTTCAATTCAAAGAACCGATTCTTAAACCTATTTCCTGCTGCATTAAATCCGATTAAGAGGTAAAGGAAGTTAGAGAGTGACATTAAAAGCCATATCGAAAAAACCAATCTTTTTTTTTCCGGAAAACGAATTTTTCTGTTGCGAAATTATTTCTGGTTGCCGCAGCTCTTCACCTTTCTATTTCTATATGTTGTTTACATGTAATTTTCAATACAATATTGCAAAATCTTTATTATTCTTTAAAGTTAATAAAGTTACACTAAAATCTTACTTTATTTATTAAAATTAAAAACGACAGCTAGGGAAATTTTCTTTGTGTACGCGTGAACCCTATCGCAATTATCGTCATGTGTTCGTGTAACTTGTGTTCGAAAACAAAAAAAAAGTGTCAGTGTCTTTTGTCTTTTATTTGTCATTTTGTATGTATTATGAAAATTTGGCATCTATCAAGGGATCATCCATAAACTACGTGACGCTTCAGGGGGAGGGGGAGTCAGGCGAAGCGTCACGATCATATGGAAAATCTTCTAAAATATTCCGTCACTGTGTCACAAGGGGGAGGGGAGGGGTCTATTTTGACAAAAATCATCGTCACGTAGTTTATGGATTATCCCCAAGTACTTTGACTTTTAAATTTCGCAAAATTCAAAAAGTGGAGTTCATCAATTTGGCAGTTGAGCCATTCAAATATCTAACCTAAAGTTGGCATAAATATATTCTAAGAATGTTAAAGAATATTTCGAAAATTATTTCAGTATTAAATGCGTACGTTTTTAAACTAATTTTGCCAATCCCTCCTGCAACAAAACAAACCACATGAAAAATTCGGTTTGGTGAAATTGGGAGCACCAAACATTCGGTTTTAAAACGAATTCGCATAAAGTGTTCGGATTCGTTTCCCGTAGCACAATAAAAGCATCTCAAGAACTGGATTACCAATGGATAAGTTCACTTTGTCAGCCCAAAATTTTTATAAAAATTATTAAAATAAATTTGGGTGATTTGACTGCTTGGAAAACACTTGACTGATCAATATATATTTTAAATCAAAGTTTCAAGAATACAGAAGCTAGATAACGTCAGAAATGAAGCTAGCAGATACTGAGCTAAATCTGAGCTACCTAACTCCCAAAACGAAAATTATCATTTGGCATTGAAAGATTTCTGAAAAAGATGCAATATTTGAAAGGTATAGCACAGATCGTGCCGTCACCAATGTATCTATCAATTGAACAGTCAAATTATTTCGACATTTTGTAAGATAGCAAGTATCTTATGCAAACAAATTGTAAATTCAGTTTTGATTACAGCTACACAATATTTGAGCATTAAATTTACAAGTCCGTTTCAAATTTGGCCAAGTGATATCGACAAATTGAAGATTGTCAATCATCTGCAAGAGTATGTAAACTTTGGCACACCAAAGTAAGCGTTTCTTTCTTTGGGTTGTTTGTCTATGCATCTCTGGGACGGAATCCAAGTGTTGGAAGGTGTAAAGTGCATATTTATGGTTTGCACAAAAGCGGCTTGTAAAATGCATTCACAAATGCGTATGAGTGTAAGTGTGACTATGAATGTGAGTACGAGTATCTCATGCCTTTTGAAACTAAATGTATGCACGTGTTGTACGTGGTATCTGTAGCTGTGTAAATGTACATGAGTGAGAGTTATGGCAATTACAAGTCGTGTTTATATTGGAGAAAATACTAATTAGGAATAGTGCAAATTGAAACATGAATCCCACTTGATAGTCGTCGTTTGTTTGGGATTAGTTTTAAAGTTAAAATATCTTTGACATTACTTTGAATGTCTGTCAGTGCAGAAATACATAGCTATACTGTGACGTTTGGCTTAACCGCAATCATAGGTGAACCTTGTATATCGTAGACTCAATATAATTTACTTAACTCTTTTTTAACTCATTTACCATTGGCTAAGTTTAAGTTTTTCTTAAGTCTCAAAAATTAGTGGATTTTTGTTTCTATTTTAAGACGGTTTATCTTCATAGCATCGCAAAGAGTTCTTTTCCGTTTTTAATCACAAGACTATCCAAAACGTTGTTTAATTCTAATATATAGATAGACAAATAGATAGATATATTTATAAATGCAAATACCTCTCAAATCACTCTCCTCTAAGTGTGGATTGATTCGTATAGCCAGCGTGTAGAATTTAGGCAAAGTCTCTGAAGAAAGGCAAGTTCAACTTGAGAGCAACAGTTCCCAACGTATGCACACCTGTTGCTCTTAATTTGACTACTCGGATTTGTTTCTCACTGTACTGCCAACATTAGCACTTATTTACCCAACGACCGGTAAACTTTATAGATACATATTTTCCAGTTCATTATAAATACTTAGTTCTGCTGGTTCAACATGGTAGTAAATGGCAATCAAGCTGCCTGCCAGATAATCACATGCAGCAGATTAAGTTACCCGCCGAACCAGCATGTGCATTATGCGTTAGTCATTTTAAAGATACACAGATACATATAGTTTCTGCATGCGTGTGTGTGCCGCCTTGCAATAGATACGCAGCTTGACTGTGGTGGCCAGAGTGCATCCAGAAGTAGCCTTGAATAATTCAAACGCGTGTGACTCGCTTAGTAATTACCCGAACAAAAAGCCACAACTTTAGCTACACTGAGAGAATAAATTAAGCAATTAGTGATTAAAGCAACTTCAATGTTAAATATGCGTTAAGAGTGAAAGAAAAAATATCTTAAAAGATTTGGAAGGGAATGACTGGTACCTCAGGAATACAAAAAAAATAATTCGTCATAGTTAGTCTTCTTCAGAAACTATTAAAGTTGATGATTCCCATTTTGAAAATTCTTCAGACGAATTGATGTAGGAAATTTTTTTTTTGTACCCTATGTTACTTCTCTTAGAAGCTTAGGGTCTCTACAAGAGCTTCCATCTGACTCTGTTTGGAGTTTTCTTGTATTGGTTTCAGTAATCGGGAGTTTTCATTCGATCCGGTGACTGGCCAGATGCGTCTTATCCCAGTGTTGGGGTTGCTATCCAAAGCCAACGGCGCGTGGCGTCTCTTGATGATGGAGCTACCATCAAAGCTGCTAGGGAAAAAGCTCATCTTACTGGGCTAGGTTAGCACACTTTAGCTCGTCGCGCCAGCTATTGCCAAAGTTGAGAACCAAGATTACAACGAGTTGTGTCCTTGCTGATGGCATTGAGAGCTTGATCGAGCTCTACGAGCTTTTTGCAGCATCACTTGTTTTGTTCTTTCTTGCAAACTGTGGGCTGGTGGAATAGCGAGGTTGAGGTGGGTTTGGCAAGGGTTATGGGAATTTCGGCGCTGGACGTTTCGCGGGCTCGAACCAGGTAGCTCTGGGATGGTGGTGCAGCACGCCAACCATTGCACCACCCTGATGATGTAGGAATTGCTTGTTTTGAGTTCCAGTGTTTAGAAGACGTTTCTCTAATAAAAGTTGTAATTATAATCGTTACCACTTGTTTCATTACGTGTTTATGGCAAGGATTGGTGCTTTTGAGTTGTAGTGGCATAAAATTGTGACTGCTGCTTCCTTGATTAGATTATCACATGTTGGCACAGTGTAGGGATAGTCACTGGACTGGGCTGATGAGTCGCCGTTTGAGGCGTTCACCAAATGCGCGCCACGTCAAGTGGCAGCAGACAAAGAGACAGACGAAATGTACGCACACAAAGATACTTACTTATATGGATAGTAGTCGTCTTGGTCGTCCGCGTCGTCGTCTTCTTCCATAGTTATAGCAATGTCTTTTTGTTTGACTGACTGGCTGACTGAATGTTTTGTTTGTTTTGTTTTTATGTCATCATCATCATCGTCGTTGTCTTTGTCTGTGTCTTTTTTTTTCTGTTTTCTTTGTCTCTGCCTGTGGCATGGGCCTGGAGAAGGTGAACGCTTCCTGCAATGCCAACAGGTAGAATAGATACAGATACACATATACATATGTAAACGTTGTGTAGATAGACAGCTGCCTCAAGCTTTTTGGGGCGCACTGTGGGAACCCAACTGTTGAACTGCTTCAAAAATATTGTAAACCACGAGATGAAACCAAACAAATAGTTATAGATACAGATACAGCCATCAAACTGACAAGCCCTGTGCGACAATTGTCGTTCATGTGGACTTTGGCACGAAAATGGTTCGATAATAAATTACAGCTGTGCAGGATTGGGTTTTTTTTTTTTTTGGTACGCGGGCAAAGAGTCACGTTATTTGTGCATTTGTCAAGTTCAAGCGTAACTTTTGGTTAAAAGAGCTACGTTAAGACATCGCTCTTTGCCACCTTGCCTGCAGCTGAATGCAACTAACTGCAATAGAGAGTGGGCAGGCGGGAAAGCTAGTCTTACCGCCACCTTCGTGATTTGTGTCTTAAGGGCACATGTGTAAGCGCAGCACATTTTACTGCCTCTGGTGGTGGTCTTTATGGTACTGCAACTGTGACTGTGACGACGACTATGACGACGGCGACGACTCCTTATGTCCGTTTGGGGGTCTGTGGTTGGTCTGGCCGGCGGATTAGCATTGAAATTGACTTCGTGCTGTGCTCATTAAAATTTTACGTGCATAAAGTTGATTTCGATTTGCGTTTGGATTTCGTCTGCTACAACAACTAGTTGCCTGCTTGTAGTTTCTTGTCGTGTTTCTAAATACTACATAAAACATAAGCCGAAACAATTACAATTCGTGGGTTTTTTTTTTTCGATTCCATACGCTTAGAATTTTCCAAGAATTTTCCAATACACTTCCTTATTGGCAGCGCATGTACTCAGCTGTGTATATCCAGTTCCAGACCCAATTCGCAGCCCAGTTCCAGTCCCTTTAATGTTTCTAATGTTACATCAACTGGCATCGTTTGCTTTCATTGCAAACGCAGTTATTGGCGTTTTAATGTGTTTTTGGCCAACTCAACTTGGTTGTAGTGCATTAACAAGTTTACGATCGTTTTGGTATTTATGTGGCTAACAACTTTTTCAATTACCCCCAGAAGATCATGATGATTATGTTGGTTGTTGTTGTTTGTTGTTGCTTGTACGGTTTGTTCCCGTAAAAACGCAGCTATGCTCAGACTTTTGACTGCTGCTTCCTTTGGCACTTCTTAACCGTTGTTATGTTTTTGTTTTTGTACATACATATTATGCCATGGCTATAAAAACTCGTTTTCAGCTGTTTACAGCCGAAGTTCATGATCAGCTGTGAACTGAAAGTGGTTGATTGAAGCCACTGCTCCGCGCCAGAACCCCAGCTTTAGACCGGTTTTTGCTGTTAGCTTTTGTGCCCGCCAATTGCTTGTAATTGAACTGCATCTTCGGGCTGGGGCTGGTGCTGGTGCTGTTGCTCGGAATCTGCCTCTATAAGCTAAAACAACAGCCAACCCGCACTTTTTAGAGACGCTCCTCAGTTGCAGCATTACGTGAACACAAGTTGCCAGTCTGAAACGGGGCGCTGATGTAATAGCAGCTTCAATTTTCAGACAGAATGCCAATAAATGCTTTGCGATTACGTTTGTGGTCGAGCGGTCGCTCGTTCGTACTACTTATGAGATCTCTGCCTGCTCTCTGAAATCGAAACGTTGTGAAGTTTGTTATCTTAAGACCATTTCAAATCCGATCGAAGTGACAGTGACGAGACCTCATAGTGCTTTGTATGCGCATTTGCCAGCTACAGATACTTACCACTCAGATACTTAATATTTTGCCCTATAATATTTCAACACTCAGTCTGCAACACTTGGCGGCAACTTCCTGCTTACACAAATGAAATCATTTTGCATTCACTCGCTGCTTGCAACGCTTTGAAGCAGTTTTGCTTGCAAAAAAAAATCAAATCAAATATCAAATGCAACAAAAGCAACAGTATTTGGCGTCATCTGCAACAAAAGTTGGAGGCTTCCAAGAACGCAAGCCGCTGCATTCCGGCAGTGCAGCTAGGCATGACAGCCTAGACCTGATCTATTTTGGTCCCGCAGCGAAAGATACCCACAGCACAGAACGTCAGCTACTTAAGCAATACACATACACTGAGAAAAAATGTTGGTAACTTGAATAGATTTGAAATTGTATTCCTTAATTTGAAAGGCCTGTAAAGTATTGAAGTCTAGACGAAACTTAAAGAAGCAGTTGCTACAAGCAAAATTTTAGTAAAGAATTTTGTTTTCGATTCATTAGCGAACTAGTTTTTTGCTTTCTAACTGCAGATCTCAAGGATCAAGCTCCTTATGGATGAAGTAATGTATTTCGTATACGAGAATAAGACACTTTTTTACCAGAAAATACGCCTAATCCATAAGCTGATGATATTTGTGATATTGTGTTACTACCTCCCCAATTTTAAGTCAAGTTTACTTGAATATATTGCTTGTCAGAATTATGGGGTTGAAAAAAATCAAAGCGAAAAAAATGCTTTGGATGAAAGTGCAAGCCAGAGCGTATCATATTTTTGAAAGAACTATCCGGATTAGGAATAAACTTTATGATATGACAAAGTTTGTCATATGCCTTACTTTAAGTACTAAAACTTGGCCTTTTTTTTTTCTTCGTGTACTTACTCACACACACACACTCACACATACACATATACTCGACTGCACACACGTGTTGCCCTCTGCAAAATTAAACAAACAATTTGTAGGTGTGGCCGTTGATGTTGATGGTGGTGATGGTGGCCTGCCCCAATGTGACTTGGCCTGCCCTCCTGGCCCGAACCCGAGCCCGTATCGGGTCTTTAGGTTGTCGTTGTTGTTGTTGTTGTTGTTGCTGCTTTTGCTTTACCAGCTGGCGGTCGTTCTGGTAGATGAAGCGGAAATGTGACGTTGACTGCATTAAATTCCATTGGCTTTGTTTGGTGCAAAAGTTCAAAGATTTCTCACAAGAGGTGCCAACTTATCTAACAGATTATCAAATCATAAAAAATTTAAGAAATAACAACAACAATAATAATAATAATAATTATAACAAAACAGCTATTTCATACCATTCATAAGCGCATTTGTTTGCCATTTCCATTGAGAGTTGAAGTGAGTTTAGTTTGCCGGCTTACGCGGCGTATAATTAATATTTATGCTGGCGGCGCTTTGATCAGGTGTGGTTGCCTGACTCATTCTCATTCATTGGCAGCGAAATTAATTACTACCACAAAAATGAAAAATTTTCAAATTTATAAAAATAATACCAAAAAAATAAAATTTAACTGGGCGTTACCCTAGCTTTGTTTCAAACACTACAATTTCAATCAAATATAAGCACAACAATACAACTGCATTAAACTGCTGGCTATATTTATGTGAGCTAGTGTGTATACATATGTATGTGTGTGTGTGTGTGTGTGCATAGCATGCGTAATTTTTGCTGCGTTGTCGGTGGTCCCAGTGGCCAATGGTTATGGTTATTTTGTCTGGCCAGGCTCATGCCCAATGCCTTGTTTTTGGTGGGCACCCGCATTGAATAATTGGCATAGGATTGGCCATGTCAGGCGCCACTCTTACAAGCACACACACGCATACACACAAAGGGGAAACACCTATGTGTACTATATGAGCCATATAGACATATGCATATATGCTAATGCTACAGCTTGTCGACTTGATTACTCACAGAGACTAACGCCGCCGGCATTTCGCAAATATACATATCGATACTCTTACAGGGAGTACATATACCTTGTAGTGCATAGTAGAAGATTAAGAATATTGTAATCGAAATCGTCTTAAATTAATAATAGAATAGAAGTTTCAGATGGGAAAACTTGTGAGAAATTCAGAGAGCGGTATGCAGTGAGCAAATAACTACATCGATCCATTTAAAAATCGATAAAATTTTTCTTAATTTTTTAAAACCGACCTGAAGCGGAAATAAATCGATTTTATAAAAAAAAATGTTAATGGGCTTATTTAGGTGGAAATTTACCTCTCTACAGGGAACAGATGAGCAGAAACAGATGCCTAATAGACATTTCCTAGATCACATTCATACACCGTAGAATATTCTTCTGTAAGTTACAAAGCCCATTGAAAATGGTGCTAACTATAGTAACAGATCTATATTATGTAGAAAATATTGATTTTATTTTAAGATAATTGGATAAAAATCTCGAAATTCAATAGATTCGAATTTTTTTATCTTGAAAATCAAAATGATGACCTTTTAAAACGTATTGTTCTTTAAAAAAATAAATTTGGCTTGTAATTTAAAAGAAAAATTATCATTTAGTAATTAAGATATTTTGAAATAAGGAAATTGAATTCGAAGAACCAACGAAATAAGCAATAAATTTTTTTGGGTTTTTTTACAGATTAACCCTCTAATGCCCATTTTGAAAATATTTGCTTAACAATGACCAAATAAATTTTTCTAAGCTACTTTTCAGCTTCTAAATCCGAGAATGAGCTTTTAAATTATGTAGAATTGTTCGTTTACCTGTAAGGTGAGAAAAAAAGGTTCTTAAGGATTAAAGCTTTTTTAATTATATGCAAAAATAAAATAAGCGCCTTAAGGCACTATTGGGCGTAAGAGGGTTAAAAATATTTTAAATGCTTTTCTTATTTTATGGACTCCCTTAAATAAGAGTATTAACAAATTATGACTATTGTTTTGTTTCAATAGTAAAAACAAAACATGTTTTTATTGTACTTTCGGCTTAAGAAGTTCAATTGTTTTGCTTATGTGTGGCTTAGATGTGTTTTTTGTGACGTCACAAGTAACCCTTTGCTGAAAGCGCCAAAGGGGTAAGTAGTTCGTCTTCTAGCATGAATCGCCATTAAAAAACAGTCAGTTGCTCATATCTACAAAAAACGAATAAAAAAGTTACACATCCTTCCTGTTGGTATCACTCGCATCATCCGTATTCTCTTTGCTTATCGTGCTGTGCTTTTGTTTCGATCGCACATTTTTATTATTCCCAACCTCAAAAACTTCATTTCAAAAGCTTGAAGTGTCGAAAAACCGTCACCTCATAAAAATGATTACAATCTCTTATCTTAATATATTTCTGCAAACTTTTGTCATTGCTGAAAGAGCATGCAATAATCGGTTGTCGCCGTGAGGGCTTCTGTCGTTTTTTCGTTGTTTGAATTTTTTTAGAATTTCTTGCTTTGTTTTTAATTTATTTTTTTGCTTAGCATATTTTTGGCTCTTGGCTGTAATTTAGTTTTCAACATCAAAGGCGTGGGAATGCTACAGAATCACAAAAAAAAAAAAAAAAAAAATGACTAAGTGATATATGTGCGTACCCTGGCAGGATATAACCCCATTTAGAGATATACACAAATCCTTAGTCTCCAGAAATGTGCTAAGGCCCGCAAGATTTATGAGCCACACAAAAGGTAGCATGTGGCATACCAATGAGGCAACAAAAGCCAAAAGCCGCATATTTGTTTCTTCTTCCATTTATTTTTCTTTTTGTTCTTCAATGGAACGGAAATTTGTCGCCAGTACAAATTGAAAACAAAAAAGCAACATATAAAAAAAAAAAAAAATACCAAATGATCTGACTTGACTTTGAACGCCAAAATGAAAAATCGTATCAAAAAAACAGAAACAGATACAGATACATTAAAATTGAACACACATCAATGCAGCAGCAGCTTGCTGGGTTCAAACAGGCCCGGATTAAAGCATGTGCAACGGCCCAGGCGCGAGAAAATTAGTTCGAAGGAAAGATGCTTTAATTGATTCAAAAATGTTGTGAAAAATCTTAGTTTCCATTGTTGATGGATTGACGGATACCAGCGCTCTTTGTCAGAACTTCTTCTTTGGAGTTCCGTAGCTGTCGTTAAATTAAATTAATAGAAAATCGACTTGTTGGACTTAATTTCAATAATAATAATAATTTGAATACTCTATAGCGATCATAAAATATGTGTATGAAGAGATCACACTAAACTGAAACATTGCGAAATTGCGGTAGGGCCTCCACTTGCTTTAATCCGCTCCTGGGTTCAACACATGCGGCACATGGGGTCTTTGGGGCGCGTTGGCGGAGACGACGCCAATGACGAGGCGACCAACGACCAAGCATTTGGGTCAATGACGAGCAATGAAACCGAAGCGTCGCTTTTGGATGCCTTTAGAACACCGGCTTTTTGAGTAAAGCACGCAATCAAGCAGAAAATTCACCCAACAAACTGCTATATATACAGACAGTTGCAGATACATATATATTTTGTTTTTTGTTATATAGAATTGTATATGAGCGTACCAAAAAAAAATCATTTTTAGCATGTGGCGACAGTGAGTTGTATCAGGCAATGATATACGTCGACGGACAGACGTACTGAAAGGAAGTTGTTGGTGTATTTCAACCGGGCGATGATGACAATGACGACGATACGATGATCATTTTGTTCAATCGATTGTAAACGATGCGTTTCGAACGCTGCGGCTTTGATCAAATGACAAAATTGATCATTTTCTGTTTGAATGAATATTCGATCGTGCCCCAAACACACACACACACACACAGCTGACTCCGCTGCCGTTGCTCTCCAGGCCTTTCCATACCAAGCTGTTGACAACAATTGATTTATGTTGGTACCGGCGCTTTTTGCACAATATAAAACTACAATGTACTGTGTGGGGTCCGTCAAACAAAGTTTTTGGACCAAAGAGTATTATAGTCCAGTCCAGCGGCATGTGCATTTTTCCTATGGGTCGGGCTTGCGGCGGCAATCGACAACAACAACAACAACAGCAACAACAAAGAGCGATCAAGCGCTATGTTACCAATAAAATATCAGTATTTATTTAAGTCAAAAGGCGCTATAAATCAAGCCAGTGCGCACCTTTATTTGATGTACTCTATACAAAAGTATTGCAATTTTTGGATGAAATATGTGATGGATTTGAGTTTTGGTTCGTTTTTTAAAAGTCTTAATAGGGGATGAAATTTTATTAGTATTTAAATATTTTTGGGTTTTTTTTTGGCGCATTTCGGAAAACGAAAATGACAAGAAGTAGTCTAAGAAGTCGTGGAAAGTAACTTTGATATTGTTTTGAGGTAGGAATAAATGGATGGACGAAATGTCAAAGATCAATAGGATATACTTATAAGGTTACAAGCGGCTAGCATCGGAAAAAATTGTTCAGTCTCAAAGTACGGAGTTGTGGACTGATGCTCTTTTGATATTTTCAAGCATTTGTAGGTAATTGGCCGTGCTCTGGAAAACGAAAAACACAAAACGAACAATTTTATTCGGATTCGTTTTTGCGTGCTGCCAAATCCGAATTTTTTGCTGTCGCCATCTACTTTTATTTCCCTTGCTCATTGTAAGCAACCTTTCGAGGGAAATCATCCACGACTATGGAAATTTTTTTTAAGCAAGACATGAACTATTTAAGCAGGACATGTACCTTTTTTAATGCCAGGAATAGACCATATAAAAATTCGATTTGAGTTGTACGAGCTATTTTTTGGGTTGATTCAGAAAACATTAATTCAAAATATTCATCAATAAATATTTAACTTGAAATTGCCAAAAATATAATCTAAGAATATCAAAGAATATTTTAAAAATTTTGTCACTTTAATATGAGTACTCTTTTAAACCTATTTTGCCAGTTCTTTTTAATTCAGCTTGAAACAAAACATTCGTTTTCAAACTGCATGGAAAAATCGTTTTGGTGAAACTGGGAGCGTCAAACATTCGGTTTCAAAACGAATTCAAAAAAAACATTCGGATTTGTTTGTGCGAAACACAGCCGAATAATGATATTTTTGCGTAATAGCTAAGAAAAAGCACGAAACATTCCGGAAAGTGATTTACGTATATTAATAAACCGAGATTGATACCGGTGAAAGTGAAATACCAAGACGTTTTCAAGAGGTTTGCTGACAAAAATGTCTCATAAAACTGGTTTAGTAACCACATCACGGTTACTAAATTGCTCCAGAAGCTGTGAATTATCTTGAAGGAGATGTAGTTTCTTTTATTGAGACTTACAAACTATTTTGGGTTTTATACGTAACCCCCACATTCACTGAATTCGTCGAGTTACCTCCCTTACCCTTTTTTACCTATGTACTTAAAATTTGTCGAAGATTTGTTCAAAAGTCTTTTCGACCTATGGGTAAAAAGTATATTTTTGATCGAATTAAAATCGGATACACTGCTTTTCACGACACACTTACATACTATCTGAGTACGGGACATATGTAATTACATATGCCCATGTCTTTTGGAGCCCACCGGGCCGCCCTAAGACTACGTGGAGAAGAACTGTACAAAAAGAAACCGACGAATTCGGAAAATTCTTCTTCTTCTTTCTTAGCATAACAGTCCTGGGTGGACCAGTGCTTCCTCAACCAATTTTTGCCATCTGATTCTATCCGATGCCAAGTTTTTCCAGTCTCTCACGCGCAGCCTTCTTAAATCTTCTTCAATGTCATCTAGCCACCTCTTTCTGGGTCTACCTCTTCTTCGAGATTTCTCACAAGCGCTTGTTTTGCTGATCGTTCCTGAGTCATACGTTGAACGTGTCCTAGCTAACGTTGTCGATGGCGTTTTCTAATTCATGGTTGTAGCGAATACGATATGTGCCGTCATCTAAACGTATTGGACCAAAAATCTTTCTCAGCACTTTCCGTTCGTGGGATAGTAGTTGGCATGTTTCGTTTGCTTTGAGTGTCCAAACCTCGCAGCCGTACGTCCGAACCGGTCTAATTAGGCATTTATACATACGGAGCTTTTGTTATCTCGATAAGATTTTAGATTTAAAAAGTTTTATATGTATAAAGTATGTCTTATTTGCTGCCTGAATTCTATCTTGTATCGCAGCTGATATGTCTTCTTTAGAACTCAGAACTACTCCAAGGTATTTGAACTCTGTCACCGCTTCAAAGCTAGTACTGTCGATATTGATCTGGTTTCTACAGACTCTGGAATTCGGAAAATTATGGTATGAAAAAAGGATGCTTGCAAAAATACGGAGCAGATGCAAAAGCTTTATTGAGGCGCTATGCTCAAGTGGGGGATACAGTAAATAATAATGATTTCTTTTGAAATTTGAATACCATCTTTTGCAGTACAATATACAGAGTAACAAGAGGTTGGCGCTACTTGGGATATCTATCCCTCTCTTAAAGAGTATGACTGCTTCGACTTTAATAAATTGCATTTCCCATAAAAATTATGCCATATATATTTTTGGTACGCAAGACTCTAGTCCTAAAACAATAAGAGGAAATGCACAAAGCTAAAAAAAAAAAAAAAAACCTCCAAAGCCAATTGATCAAAAATTAGCAACAATACGAAAAAAAACATTTTCACGTCATAACAATTAATAGCAGCATAAAGGCTAAAGCCCCACATAAAGTGATCAAGTACCAAGTAAAGCCCATAAGCATAAGCTCCAAAAACGAGATGAAAAAAAACAAAAAAAATTAGGAAAAAAAAAATATTTAAATGGGCAGGCGAAGAGGCTGACCGTTGGATAGTAGTTTCCACTTTGCGTCCTCTACTTACTTGTAAATTCGATTTCACATTCCCGTAGGGGTGAAATCTTTACGTTGGGTTTTACGTCGCCGCCGACTTTGCGTTTTTTTTTTTTGTTTTTTCTTGCAACGTTCGTTTCAGTTGTAGTTGTTGCTGTTGGTAATAACTAAAAATTAGCAAAAATTGCTAAAAGTTTGACTTGCATGATTTATCTATAATTTTGAATCGCCAGGCGGCCGTCTTAAGTTGAAGTTGCAGTTGCGCCGAGCTACAACTGCCACACTCGCCATCTGATATGCCACAGACAAACACATAGATACACACACACACACTCAAACACATCGCGCTAGAGAGAGTGTGTTCGCGCGCCCATGAGTCTGGGCATGAGTCTGGGCTATTTTTAATGCGATTTTTAACCTAAACTAAACGTTTTGCATGCGCACCTAGTCCATGAATGCGCCCCGACTTGGTCTACCCGTTTCTTTCTTTGGATTTCCTTTTGCCAGCTTAACACTTGCGGGTGTTGTTGTCTACATAATTTGACCAAAGTCTCGTAACATGTAATCTTGGACTGGCTCCTCTTAGCCCTCTAAAGCCTCCCCCCCTCAACGCCAAACAACATAGCAATATAATAATAAAAACTTGCAAATTATTTTGTTACTCAATCTAAGCTCTGCACTGGGAAAAAAATATGAAGTAGCCGCTCAGACTAGAATTTGCGGCTTGACGCTCTCTTTTGAGGGATTTTGGGAAGAACTTTAAATCAGTTTTTGCAAAATCCACAACAGCAAAAATCACATTCAAAAGAATTTTTTTCAGCTCGTAAAGCCGTTGCAGCGAACTCCAACGTCAGAATTTCGTATATTTCGAAGTTAACTTTCTGAAAATAGTTTATCGAAAAATCTTGAACTTGGGTGCTTATTTTAGATTCGTATATCGGTTAGAGCAGAGATAGTATCCAATTTATTTAGGGAGTGATTTTTTTGCAACCCGAATGGATTTTTAATATTTTTTTAAAAGTTGTTTATAGAAAATTTGAATTCTATAATTGAGGATTTCGGTTAAAAGCCTTTTTGAGTTTTGGAAAAATGGATCTAAATGCCGCAGGCCCATGTACCTGGCATACAATATCATCGTTTCTTTTATAGAATTCGTCGCGTTTAGGAACTTTAACTACCCAACAAGCAACATTTTTTTAAATTCGTACAATGATATTCAGTTAAGCTCTAAATTCAAATAAATAGTTCCTAAAAGAAAACCTGTTTTCCCAAAATAATACTAGGTTTTCTAAATTCAAAACACATCATATAAATGTTCATTCTTGGTTTAAGATTGTGCACTCCTAAAAAAGTACCAAAAGTCCTAAGATCTTTTTTAACAGTGTATTCTAGTACTCTTTGTTAAACTTATCTGCTACAACTAACTCTCTCGTTGTTTCCGTCTCTGCTTTATTACAGTCCTGGCTATGGCACGCAGGTTGGCCACTGGCAACACACAATGGAGCGCTGGTGCTGCACCTGAGCGCCGCTGAGTCTGCGCACGCATTACGCTCCGCCGAATTGTATCTGTGCGTTAAATTAGGTAAGTGGGTCTAGTCGCCAAGCTCTGCTGAGCATGTTGCATCTAACTATGGGATAATTATTGCAGCAGAAACAGCTGAGGCAGCTAACGAGGAGGAGCCGCAAGAGCCAGAGCTTTATGCCGTTTGGCAGCGCAACGCAGTAGTACAAAGTTGTTGCATAGATTACAACGATCCAAAGACATTGCCACTGAGTGTGCTGCAGCTGGAGAAGATGTTGGGTTTTGGTGAAGATGGAGGCGAGTTGCCGCAATTGTTGCAGAATCTGTTGGTCAGTGTGGAGCGTAGCATAGAGCGTGTTTCGCTGAATGAGCTGCAGATGCCGCTGGCCAACGCACAGCAACATTGTGAAGAGCTCGATGAATCCAACAACAACAACAGCAATAATAATAATAATAACAACAACAACATTGGTTCGCCAAAGTGCGCCTTAAGACGCAGCGATTTAATTACCAAAAATAAATTGTTCAACAATCGATACATGCTGCGGCGTCTAACAAATCGCCAAGATAGCATGAACTCCACCTCGTCGGGCAACAGTTGTAATAGCAACGCCAGCAGCGTCAGTAATCGCAGCAGCCTTGGCGAGGAGTTGCTTGGTCATGTCCACAACAGCAACAACAACAACAACAACCACAACAACAATGATTTGTCCATAAACAACACTCAGAAATCCACTTCACCCGCTTTGCCGCTCTTCTGTTTGGGCAACTCATTTCCGCACATTGACAGTGATGAGGAGGCGGCCGATATTGGAGAGAAATGCCATCAAATGGGTAAGCACCATACCAAGTTACGTAGCAGTAGTAGTAGTAGTCGTACCAGCTTCTATGATGGCCATATCCGCATATGGTATTTCTAATCAAAATATTTAATCAACGAATTTGAAGATTAGTAGAATTTAATACATATAGGCGAAAATCGATTCGATTTTGATGATTTTTACATAGAGGTACCCAATATTAACCATGCTTTTTTTTTGAAAATTCTGATTACACTAGCTTACAAATTTTAGGAACATTGAGTGAATTTTGAGACGAGAAACATTAACATAAATATTATTAACATACATTTTTTTTTTTTCTTAAAAACCGTTTTCGAGATATTTTCGAAAAACATGTTTGTGAGTACTTTTTTCAGTTGTTCAAAATTTTGTATCGACATGAGAGACGAATCAGATCAAAAGGTATTGATGTGCTCTTTCTTTTGCTGATAGCAAGCAAACATTTTCGATCATTTTTCAAAATTACACACTTTCAGTTTGGTTTTAATTAACAAGAAAAATTAAACAACATTTTTTAATCGGTGAGCTGAAAGAGAATTCTCTTATGAACTTTTCGCGACAATGATCTTCGAAATCGGGTAAGAACTGTAGATGCTACGGTTCCATGTACGAAAACTGGGAATGCTCCGATTTAAAGCCAAAAAAATTTTTTCACTCAAAGTTTTTCGTTTGTTTATATTTGAATTTTTGAAAAATTCTTGGCAGTACCATGTATCCGATTATTTAAATTAAACTTCCAACAGTTCTTGAATAAATTGCAACTTGATAATCTTCTCTTCTTCTTCTTCCTATTGCTTGAAAGTTTTAACCCCAAAGTTATCAACGATGTAACTGCAAGTTTATCTTGAGGATAGCAATGCTGCAATGAAAACTTTTAAATGAGCGATT
This sequence comes from Chymomyza costata, assembly GCA_018150985.1. Classification (NCBI taxonomy): domain Eukaryota; kingdom Metazoa; phylum Arthropoda; class Insecta; order Diptera; family Drosophilidae; genus Chymomyza; species Chymomyza costata. Next base: position 21,159,953 of record JAECWU010000001.1, read on the forward strand.
TTTTTTTTAGGAATTTCACATTAATTTTTTCGCTTGTTGAGCAATTCGGATTTCTCGAAGACACTACCCCAATAGTGATGCCTATACCTGTAAGGTAAAAAGGATATATTAAGTTTGTGCAATACGAAAATGTAAATAATATAGAGGAGGAGACGGCCCAAGCCTCAAAAAATTTACCTAAATGTGTTCAGGAAGCCTAGAAAAGACGATATATGTAGATATGCCCGCCTCTGTATGAGAAGGCCTACGTCTTAGAGAATTTGAAAGCTTGAGCAACTAAACTTTCGAATAGATCCCTTAAGGGTTAAAGTTTTAGATACATAATTCTTTTCTTTTCAAGATACCGTACCTTAATTTGGAGTAGCAACCAAATTTGGCGTTCACAAGCTTTTTTCGAATTCCCAAGCAATATATCAAATTTTATCAAAATCGGTTGACTAAATTATGAAGTCCCCATAGGACCGACCATAGGTTAAAAAACCCTTGGTTTTCGTTTGTTTACAGATATATTGGAAATTTTTTTTAAATTCTCAAGCACTCGGATTACTACAGTGCTACTCAAAACTTGAAGTTTTCATAACTATAGGACAGGGTGGCCGCCGCTGGTATGGAGGATTTTAAACCGTCGATATCCATAACGCCACCCCCTAAAAAGTTTCCTTTCTACCTACATATAGCGACTGTAAAATTTAAAGGCGATCCGAATGTATTTGATGGGCACTAAAATAGGTCAATAGGTTAGGGGGTGGCGCTATTAAAATCGTGAGATGTTTCGAAAATGGCCATCCTAGTGTCTATTATAAGGAAGTTAAGTGTAAGGTTGGCAAAGATAAACATTTTTTTAATTTTAAATCACTTTTTGTTCTTAGGAGCAATCAGTTGAAAACATTTTAGTCCATAATTGGTTTTTATATTATGATATCGGTGTGATATCGGTTTTTTGTGATGTTGCAGGGTATCTTATATTCGTCAGCGTCCGACTTTAACGAACGCCAATTTTCAAAGCTTCGCGAATTGAACTCACAAGTTCAGCGTCGAAAGCATATTTGACATTGAGAATTCATTTCAACAAAATTCAAATGTTTATAAAGATATAAGCATTCTCAAACATTCATTCGAATCGCACATAAACTAAAAGCTAGAAAATTAATTTCCACAAATTTCTCACAAAATTTGAAATAGTGAATAGGAATCGTTTATGCCTTTGCTGCTCTTTTATGATAGCCTTAAGCATTTCCCGCGCAGTCATTTCTATTGTGTTAACCTGTTCGTTCACGGCCAATGACTACTGTGCCTAATGCTGCTGCTGCTGCTGTTGCATAAAATCAAAATATTTAACAGTCAATAAATTTTCAAGCATTCGCCAGGTTTGTCTGTTTAGTTTGTCGCTATGAAAAATGAATGTAAAAGCAAAAATTACTTAAGTAAATGGGAGTGCGGTTTCTTTAAGAGCTTTGGTGTGGTGCCACCTTACTCCACCATAACCCACAGCACGGCACTCCATGGTGTTGTTCAGTGCTGGTGGTTAGCTTCGTGCCAGTCTTATCGCAATTTCTGGGCGTTTGCCTTATTTGTTTTGCTGGACCCAAACCGCTTTGACCATTACCCATTAAGCATTAACCGAGCGTATGCAAATCTCTGGGCAGCCACAAGAAAAATATTCAATTAAACGCCCCGGGGCCAAAATGCAGCTCTTTCTGTAGTCCATTGGCTAATAATACGATTTGATAGTGAACAAATTTAGCGCTAATTTGATATATTTCTGTGCATAAATTAGCCGACATTTGATTCAATTAATGGACTATGAGCAGCGATTTGGCAGCGCCATGTAGCATGGCTTTGTGATAGATGGTGACGTGCCGCTTAATTCTTTGAAAATATTCGCCTGGGAATGGAATTTCCTGGAAAACAAAACAACTTTAACCGTCTGCTATGCATGCAAAAAGTTTTTCTCCAAAATTCTTAAAGCTTTAGTTATGAAATTTACGTCAAACTTAATTTTCTTATACAAGATGTGTTTGTGCAAGTTTTGTGCCCGCATGCAATTTAGTACTAAAGAGTTGGCCATTGCTTGCGTCTTTGCAAATTTCGTGACTATGGTAAGGTCTAGTGATTTCCACTCCAGTGACGTCAGGTATGAACTAAATTCGTAGGCTTTGTGTCAGTTGGTTCGAGGGTCTGCGAGAACTTAGACTAAGCTGAAGGACACTGACGGGTTTTATTACTGCGGAGCAAACACCTGAGTAAGCTTAGATATCGACGATTCCAAAACATGCAGGTTGTGTGAGGCTGAAGAGGAACTCTTCCTTAGTGTAACTTACTTTAGATAAATCCTACTAGCTGAAATTACGAACGAACAGTACAGTATTGATATCCAATTTGAGATAAAAATCCTCAAACTCTATAGATAGCTTGGGAATCGTTGGTGCACGTCAGGCTGCAATAAATCTGTTTAGTCATATCGATCAGTCTGTCCGATTTTCTAGCTATTTCTACAGCTTCGTTCAATTATCTTTGTTTGAGTGTGCCGTTCCCATTAGTTTTAGGACACCCCAAAACAAAACAAACTTATTAAATAAGTTTATATATGTAACAACACAACATAATCGCAAAATTTTTCTCGCGAAAATGTGCGGAACTTTGGATCTACTTCGCCCAGTTTGACGTGAAAGACGAAAAACGCGGGACTTACAATCCAAATCCGAAAAAATACTTGGAACATGCAATTTGACATCGTTTAAATTCGTTGAAAATGACTCAAAAACAAGGAAATTGGGTTCCATATGAACTGAAGCTGAACTGAGACATTGAACCCCGTTTTTGGATGGTTAAAATGCTGCATGTATAGTGACTGGTATTGAAATATGGATCCACTGCGACACACCCATAGAAGCCAAAACGAATATTCCTGGAAAAAAATTATGCTATCTTTTTCGCGGAGTTCGCTAGGCTTAATCTTTCCAACTAGCGTGAGTGCACGCAAAACAGAAACGACTGGCGAAGGCTTCTGTATGCGGCCAAGACCGTCCTACGGTGTTAATGGCCAATTAGTGATGATGTTGAAATTGGAAAGTCCTGCCCCAACCCCTGTATTCACTAGATATTTTTACATCCGATTGTTCCTGTCGATGGCACATGGTTTGTGTAGATTTCAGGATAGCTTCAAAAGATTAGGTGCTCTTTTTACGTAGTATCCGAATGTAGAGAATGATAGAGGACGGCGGAAACTTATTTATTCACCCTAATTTTTTTTTTTTTTAATTCCCAACTTGAGCCTCTTCCATTTACTGATCTCTTCTTGTAGTACTTTTGTTTGGACGATTCACTTCAATATATCTATATGAACCACACACTGGGTGGCAATTATAAGTGGTCTGGCTCATTTCTTTTCCTTATATACACCGAGCTATCCAGTGCCTTTCTATTACTACTAGCCATTTATTTTGTTTGCAAACGAAAACCCTTTTTAATCTTGCTGGTAAGTTGGAAGTTAGAGAACATACTACAGAGCCTACTACTTAAGAACTTTTTTACAGTTTATGTTGACATTGTTTATGCTCGCCTTGTTCCAGCTGGTTATGGGCGAAATACTTGTTATAAGTAATCCCGTCATGCGAGACGTAATCTTAGCTTTTGGTAGACGAAAAATGCAGTTAATAGAGCAGAATCTTAAGTGCTGTGGCAAATTTGGAGCTATGGATTATACAAAACGAAATCAGACCATACCCGAGTCTTGTTATAGCAGTACGGACAAAGAGCTTTATACGCGCGGCTGTCTGGAAATAAAAATGGATGTGTTTTCAAGTTTTTTCAACAATTTTATGCATATTCGCACTTTTTTATTGCAAATTATTGACTTGGTATTGCATAAGAAGCTATATACCAGTGTTAAGCTGGAGCAACAAGCGTTGCCTTTAAACGAGCCTGAGATCTTGAGAATGTGAACTGTACGCCCACTAGCACAGCCGCACAACAAGCTGCCAGAGACCAAAAATTCGGCTATAAAACAAAATAGTTTAAGAGACCCGGCCCACTGCATCCGTCTCGAAGCTGTTAACCAACCGTTTGTTAGAGTTAAGCGCAAAATATCGCTTACCGCTTGCAACAATCGTAAATGCCTTTTAATTTGTCAAAGACTTGAAATATGAAAATTAAACGAAACCAAGCCAATATATATATATAGTAGAGTAATATGGTATGGTATGGCGACCCCAAACCGCATTAAGTGTGGGTGCAATTTGCATTTGGCCATAAATCAGCTGACAAATGCAAATGCGGGGGCAATTGGAGTGCTCTCCAACTAACCGCATATCGAATTACAAGCGGCCAGAAGCAGGTGTGCAAAATATAATATGTAGATAAGAAAAATTCTCTATAGTACGAGTTGCCACAAATTGTGGCTAGTTATATGCCCTGCTGTATAAGAGATTGGGGCTATAAATGTAGCAGGCAGAGAAAGGAGCAGCAGAATAGGGAAAGGGTTCGTAGGGTTAACAAAAACCTGCGGGATGGGGTAGACGTAGAGGAACTCAATAACTTGTCGGAAATTTGTATGATCTCGAAAGTCTTGCGGATTTCAAAATTGCTGGCGGATTCTGAGAGTTTTTCTATTTCTTTCAACTTTTTGAACCTAACTTTCCTAAAATCATGCTGTGGTATAGAAAACACTATGTATAATCAATAGGTTAGGTTGGGTTAGCTAGACAGCTCCCCACAGGGCCGATGTCACCCAGAGACCTTGGTGCCCATTGTGATGCTTATTTAAAAAGACAGAAGCAGTAAAGGGAAGTAAGTGGTAGGGGAAGGTAGGTAGGTAGTAGTGGTTGTCTTTCGACACACCTAGGCCTATAAAAGGACCGTTGTGATGCCACCTGAGCTAATCCTTACTCTCCCGTATCCTCTCTAAACCAACCTGTGGATTTGATTAACGAGTTTATCTTATTTATTCTGATTCTTGCGAATTCAGTAACATTCCCAATTGTTTCGAAACCCAGTGTATTCAGTCTCCTTCTGCATAGTGGCATGCATCCACACAGGAGGTGCTCCACTGTTTCCTCTTCTTCTACCTCCTGAAAGCTTCTACAGTAGTCGAAATAAGGCACCCCCAATCTGTAGTGGTAGGGGAAAGGAGAGTATTAATGCTGGTGCCCAATTCCGCCCAATCATTTTGCTTGCAGAAACATTTTAAGGATTCGAAAAAAGGTCTTTCCCAGATGCTGGGCGGGTTTCTGAAGAGGTGCATGGCAGTCGTACAACAGCTGTTGGATGCTTTCTGTCTCTTCCCCGGGGACAGAAATCGTTGTGCTAAACATGCATCCTCTCAGCCAAAATGCCTTTGACGCAGTGCCCTGTTACAACTTCTGTCAACATCCTAGTGCTGCTCTTGCGGAATCGCAGAAGTTGGGAAGTTCGCTTTGGGCAGTATCTTAGCCAAAGTCCTCGAGAGTTGTGACAATCGGACACAGTGTTCCATTGTCTTTCTGCCTCGGATCTGACTATCTTCGTAATATCTGATATTACGTCTTGCAGGGGTCTTAAAATTTCTGTAACAGCTGGGGTCATAGGTAGCGCTGATTCTTTGCTAGCGCACACGTCCGCCACCTCATTAGCAGGTATCTCAGAGTGAACATGTATCCAGCACAGGGTGATCGAGTGATAGTGTGAAGTTCAGCGCCAACATCGTCGATTATCATTTAAGTTTAAATCAGTAGCGGATCCACGGGGGGTTTTCGTGTCCGGACTCCACTAAAAGTTGACAAAATGGGTTGACATTTTTTCGAAAGCTCTGATATCCATATGCACACTTCAAATTGAAAAACTACACCAAGTCCAAATCCTGATTCCGCACCTGGTTTAAGTAAATTTATACCTTTTCCACATTCATCTCTATGGCTCTTTATACGAAAATATTCATCATAACCTCGTTGAACCATGTCCATATGAATTTTAAGAACTCCGAGACCATAAAACGTTGTAAAGGTAAAGCCAAAAATGTTTTGCTCTTCATTTCTTAAATAAACCAGCAACAGACTTCTAGACACATGTGATCCCAATAAACAAATAAGCATTGATATTTTCATATCACTCAAAGCAACACTTTGAAGATCAATGCAATCAGTTTCTTTTAAGCTATTTGAATACATTTCTATGACACAAGTGGATGTAGGGTATCTCACTGTCGAATACCACCCTTGCGGATTCTCATTATTTGTACTAGTGCAATGTGGAGTTGTACAGCAGCTACAGCAGACGCTACAATGTGTCACATTTATCACAGAAATTGTCGCAAGGCCTTTCCTAACGCGAAAGTGCAGCCAATGCTTACCACAAAGCGCACAATTTATGTTGAACAGGTTTTTGGGGCAGTGCCCCAAACTCTTCAACTCTGCCTGTGCCTAGAGTGGGGTTTGGAGCTGCTGCTGCTGGTGCTGCCAGCTCCAACCATGTGTGTGGGCACTGATTTCTGCCAAAGCTGTCGCCAAATTAATCAAATGGCATTATTATGCAAACGGTGCAACGTCGTAGAGTACGGCTAAATCCTTTTGGCCAACTTGTTTTCAAGGTTCCGCGTGGGGGCATGCGACTTGCTGACGTTTAAAATGCAATTAACCCATATTTGATGTTTACTGCTGTTTTTACTTCATCTTCTTTTTCCAGATGCTGCCACTGAGTTGTTGCCACCCAGCTCCATCAGTGAGCTGCCAGAGAAGCTACTGACCAGTGGCGTCTATCTGCCAGGTGAGTAATCTAGTAGTGCTAGTTATTTAAGTCCAGGTGACAAATGGCTTATGGAAACTTTCCATTTTGCTGCAAATAATTACAAAAACATAAAAAAAAAAATAAAACCAAATCAAATCTGCATAATTCTAGACTTTCACTCGTCGCCAAATTTGCTTATAAATTGCGTTTCTTGCCAGGTTAGAAATTGATTTGAATAGTGTCAATTTCCTGGTGAAATCCTTACCAAGGCGTCTTTTCAATTAAATCGGTAGTAAAGGCAAATTGGGTTTGGGCTGCTGATGTTCGTATACTCTGCTATTATGGTCGAGCATTTAAGTTCTTACCAAGAAGATGTATTTGTTGAAATAGGCAGTTAAGCAAATTAGCCCAATCCCATAAATTCGCAAATTTTTAACCAGTGTGCTTGCCCAGGCTAGAAATCCAAAAGATTTTGTTAAAGTTTCTGATGAGTACATTGGAATGTCGATGTATTTGACTTTACATATAAGTAGCTGATTTGGTATGATGTTTATTCCTGAAAGTAGTCAAAGTTTAGCCCAATTTCGATCTTAAATTAATTTTTCCAAAGTAATAAAAAACAAAATGGCGCCTGTAGAGAGCGAGGAGACTAATTTTCGAAGAGGCCTCCACGGCTGCAGCTCTTTGACGTCGCCATTGATCTGAAACATAAAGAAATGTTTTCATCTTAATCAAAAGCAAGTGAACGACGTAGGGGTTTTCAAAAATATACATTTTTAAAAAATGGCAAAAGTTTGAAAAAAAAAAAATACAAATTTTCGTCGAAAAAAATTATGAAAAATGAGTTGTAAAATAAAAAGTTTTTATTATTTTGACAAAATCCTTATAGATATTAGTTCAAAAAAGTGGTTCGAGAAAAACGCGTGGGGGAAAATTTTTTATTTTTTTTTTGAAAATTTACTTTTTCACTCACATCATTTCTAATCTTAGAATTGTCTACCAATCGATTTCCTGAAGATTCTACATTGACATTTGTTAATTTCAAGAGACTATTAAGAATTAAAATGAAGTTTGGAAATATTTTTTCCACCTTCGACTACTTTTTTGCTATATTTCGAAATCACAAAGGTTCTCAGCATAATATTACGAAGAATATTGAGCTACCTTTTTTTAAAAACTTCAGCTCACAACTAATTGCTTTTTTTTTTAATATAATTAAACTTTTTCAATATCATTAATTTCTATGGTTATAAACAGATTGTTTTCTTTCCGCTTCATTTAATGATTACTCCAAAATTACTCTACATAGGCCAAGTTTAGTAAAATATTTGCACACACTCAAAAAAAATAAAAAAGAGTGCCAACAATTTTCACACATTTTCGCACGTTATCAGGCCAATTGACAAACGACGACCACCCAGAGATTCGTGTGGAAATTTGTAAGATTGGAAAAATGTAAGAGTGCTAACAAAATTCAATTTCCATTACAGGCACACGCACCCTCAAAGGCGACCCACTTGTTAGTGTGGATGCTGGCTGCGTTTTAGCCGCGGGCCTAAACTGCTATGAGCTGGCCACACTGTTGCTCTACTATAGCACCATACCGGAACGCAGGTGAGTGTACATGTACTCCATACGTTTGGGCAGATGGGGGTATTACCTCAATCAGCAGTTTAGTGTCAATGTGAGAACGCATGGGAATGGGCGCAAATGGCAACCAATGGCAATCAATTGTGGGCCAAAACGAGCAGCAAAGGCATTTCAATTTGTCGTTAGTTGAGGAGACAGGGACTGGTACTGGGAAACAGACAGACTCTGCTGTGTGTGTGTGAGTCTTAAGTCCGCCAAAAGCCATCCATATTTAGATATGCAAATGTGCAGTTAAGACGCTGGACGATGGGAACGCGGCGGCGTTGGCGTTTGCCAACTTCAATGGATGATACTAGGGGCAATGGGGGCTGGTTCTAGTGCTGGTACTGGAAATGGGGACGGGAACACGGGCACACTGCACTTTAAGCCTTTAAGACTTTATGGGTTACTTTTGCATACTATGTCTTCGTTTGTGTGGTGTGTGTGTGTGTGTGTTTGTTGCATATCTGTCTTGAAGTTGCACAGAATGCATGTCAGTCAATTTGCCACTTTGGCTAAAAGGAAGCATGCAACAAATGCAAGCATAACAGCAACTACAACTACTAGAAGCCAACTCAGAACTTTAAAAAAGACAGCCAGAGAGTACACTGAAAGAAATATTACTCGCGATCTAGAGTTGAAACATATGTCATCTTATGTATTTCGAAGTGCTGAATATAAATCCGCTATCAGAATTGGACCAACGGGTTCTGGCCTTATGATTAGCTCACACAACCGCAGTTTATCTCAGAAACCCAAAGTGCAAAGTCTGGACTCGAAAAAGATTTAAGTCCTAAGTCCGAATCCGAGGTTAAATGATGCAGTCAAGGCGGTGGCAGACAGTGTAATACCCTGTACTTTGTTTCTCGAAAAATTGTATTCCTGCATATTCCTTTTAAGAATTTTCCATTTTTTTTTGGTGCAGAACGATAAGCTCCGTAAATTTTAACCGACGAAGTTATTTGAAGTATATGGTAAGTTTCAAATTCATATGTTGAGGGGATATGTTGTGGAAGAGATCAAGGTAAACCGATTGCGAGGGGTGGAGGGTCGGTTAAATTTGGATGTGGATATGCTCGTTAGAGCCAAATGAATCAGCTTACCAAAATTGGTGATTCTAGGTAACTTATTACCAAAATTACGTCGAGTCAAAAATTGATGTAGTTCATCGGCAAGGGGAGGTTAAATTTGTATATTTTTGACTATAACTTTTGTTGTATTTGGCCGGTTTTGTTAATTGGGACCATTGCGCATCGCTCTGATGAGTTTCAGATCAAAATATTAAACGGTGTACGGGGAACGAGGAAGATATTGACATATTTCAACAAACCTCATCTGCTAAGGAAATATGCGCACCAGCTGGTAAAGTTTCGTATCTTATAGTCTCCGAAATCAAGGTGTTCATAAAGACGGACGGACGAACGGACATGGCCCAATCGCTACACGGGGCGGTTATCTCAGAAATCCATGCTTGAATCTTTTTGATCTCGGACTCGGATTTAGCGATCCCAAAAACATCGCCGGACGACCGTTTTCGAAAAAATTTTTTTGGGGTTTTTTGAGGTTAGGGTAGAGTCAAGATTTGCCAAAACTTACCAAACAAACGAAACTTTGAATTTTGAAGTGTAGCAGTTATGTCTAATAAAAGATGCAAAAAGCTAAAAAAGCACCCTTTATTTTCAACCGTTTATGTAGATATTTAAAATCTGACACAAAAGAAGTTAAGTCTAGTGAATTGTAGTAAGAACAGGATAGACTTTTAAGTTTTTAAGATGGCATGCTCGTCAATTCTACGTGTCAGAGTCAGTCTTCAGACCACGAATTGTCTAAAAAAAAGGTTAAATTTATATTATTTGTCAAGAAATGCCATTTAAGCCAAACTTGCAGCAACTTTTTTTTTTTTTTGTAAATATTGCCTTATTTTTTTTCTCAGTGTAGCTGGAAAATAGAACAAAAGCCGCAACTAAAAGTCGATAATTTCAAATTCTAGGCAGGCAACGGTTGCTGTTCTTTCTTTCTATTTATTTTTTTTTTTGCATGGCAAACACGTTGAAGTGCGGGGGGCTTCTAAGCACGACAGCGGCTTCCCTTTGTACTCTCTACACTCCAAGTTGTTTGTGTGTGTGTGTGTTTGTGTGAGTGAGTGTTATTTTGGACAAAAGCATGAAACCGCGCTAGAGGCACATGAATGATTTTTCAGACAGATTCGTGACACTTGAAATTTATGATGTGAACTTTTTTGAGGGTCCGGGTTGATTCCTGGAAATCTTGTGAAATCTAAATCGCCATATGTTCAGAGGACAGACATCATCAGCAGCAGCAACAGCAGCTTTTGGGAATACTGTCAGTGGCGATGCCAATTCGGCATAAAATTTGTGCGTCGTCCCATCTGTTCCGTCGCTGTTGTCCCGTTGCATGTTAATTGCTGCTTCAATGGCAATTGCTAAAACGCGGCCAAATCGTGTAGAGCTAAAACTTTTGACAAACAAATATCTAAAGCGATTTATGTGAATCTCTGAAGATTTTCCAAGCTGCACAAACAATTTGAAGTTGCGTTAAAAAGTAGCACATCATCACATCACATGCTATCAGCTAGCAGTGTTGGACATGCAAAGCTCAAACGGGAGCCACTACCACTCAGTGACTACAAGTAGTCAGTCAGTCAGTCACTTAGTCAGTAAGCCAGCTTTGGCCATTGACATTATTTGAGTCAAGTGTTTTGTTTGCCGACATCTGTAAGGTATTCATTAGCCAAATGACAGTTGCCGGCGCACGCAAATATTTAATATTTGAGTTTGGTAGAGTTTCTCCAAGTCAACAACAACTAGTAGATGCAATCGCCGCCGCCGCCTAGTATGTCAACAAGCTCTCCGAACGCGCTTATCCAAAACTTACATCACATCAAGGCATCTAATGCTTGACCCAGGCTCAACTTGTGACAGCTTGCAATTAAATTTGGTTTTATGGCTAGTGCAATTCTGGGAATCTTGTTATGCCGTCAGGTATAAAAAAATATATTAGTATATAAGCATGCCTTTGCATAACCCACGAAGGAAGCATAAAAACAAACTGCAAATGTGTAGTTGGAGAAAATCTCAGCTTTCATACTCAAATATACACGTATTTATAGGCTGCTTTAAAATTTAAATGTACCACACTGCTTATTACTCTAAAGCCAGCTATGATGGCGGTGGCATCATTAGACACTGCCACTTGCCACATTGCAGAACTTGGCCATGCACATCGCGTGCAATTTGCCATGCACTTGAGAGCATACGTATAGTGTGTAATATCTTAAGGTATTGGGGGTGACCTGGGAACTGGCATAACTCTCGAGAATGTGCAAATTTTATAGTTTACAGTTAACTGACATTTGTCTGAAGAATGCAAAATGTAACTGTGAGATTCAAAAGCAAACCATGTTTATTGATTTGGGTTAACTAGAGAGTTGTAGAGCTCGGCTATACCAACCACAAAATGAGCTCGAAACAAGCTGAAATTAATGGAATTGGAACAGTGAAAATAAATTGTTTTTCGACATTTTCTAAGTGACCGAAATGTCAAGCAAGCAAATCGAAATGGGAATGACCCACTCTGGCCAACTCATAATCCAAAAACAAATATCCCAACTTCTGCTGTTCTACAAAAATAAAAAAAGGATGACGTCAGGAGTAGTTACAGGACCTAATGACCAGAAGGCTTCATATATCCCAAAACTGTGGAGCTGAGTAAGAGATGAAAAGCTTCCAACATCAGCTACGTGACTGCGTTGCGCTTCTTAGGAGATGCACCCATTACCGGGGGAAGCCAATCTTTGAACCTGAGCCGTTTGGCAAATTTGAGTACAGTGGACTTGGCTCAAAAAAAAATTAGCAGAGGAAGCATATAGCCAGTCAAAGCAACAAATACCCATTGGGTGGTATTCCATCTCCAACCCTGCCCCTCTCCACCCTTCTTTGTTTACACAATTATTATTCATCGCAATGGGTCGAAAGGTCTCTGGATGATCTCAGCTTGCATAAAGCAACCTTTTTCACCTTACCTAAGCTTACTAACCAGATGCACTGTATGACAACAACTGATCTCTATCTTGAAACGATGTCAATGACAGAATTCGTAACTTTTAAAACAATTAACCAAATATTCACAAAGTTTCTTTACTTGTTAACACTCATGGGATCTGCCTAATCGTATTATTCACTGCGACCTTAGCTTCTCCTGGGGGGGTGACGTCTTGTGCATAGGGGTGACGCCTTAAACTCATGAGTTTGAGGACAACATCGACTTAGCCAAGATATACTCGGCGCTAAACAGACCGCACATGGGGCTTAAGAACTGTAGATCATCATGAGTTTAAGCACACACACACATCGACTTAGCCAAGCGAATTAACGCCCGGCTGCTCCACTGACCAGACTCATGCTATGCGTTTGAACGAAGAAAATTAAGGAAGAGAGAAGAGTTCGATGATCCTGTTGTTAGAATACGGCAAAGGGATAGAAGGGACAAACTTTGCGTTGAAGTTTGGGGTGCTCCGATGAACGCTCTTTGTCAAGCCTGGTATTGATGCTCAGTCGAAAAGAGGTCCTTTTTTTTACTTTCTCTGAACATAGACGATCGAACGTTACTATTCTTCATTAGTTACAGTACTATGTCTTTACGTTGAAGCGAGGGGAGTTATGGACATGAAACGACAAACTGATATATGTTATATAGATCCTAGATCCTTTTATTCACACAGAGAAACGAACGACTCCTCCTACATTCCCTACATACATTTGCACGACCGGTTGTAAACGATTTAGACACGGAATAGGGATTCTTGCAATGCTTTCTTCTTCTCATCTTTTGGTAAAAATTTGATGTCTAGATTAATTTTTTCTTACGTAGATACGAAAGGCTGTTTACGTTTCCTACTTACGTTTGCACGAGCGATTGTAAACGAATTGGAATCGGAGTAGGGAATCTCCCAATGCTTTCTTCTTCTCATATTGTGGTAAAAAATTTGGTATCTATATCCTAAACCATTGTAAATGAATTCGACTGGGAACAGGAAATCTTGGAGTGCTTTCATCTTACTACACGCCAATTGGTAACCACACAGTTGTCAACAATTTGATTTAACCAAGTTAGTTAACTTTAGTTAAAGCCTCATTCCCAACACCCGCACAGCTACAATAGTTGCTCTGGTTGGCTATAGTTAATGTTTTGGGGTTTGTTACTTTGTTACCAAACTGGTGGCAGCTGACCAAGTGCATAGGCCGCTTATTGCCAATTAAGTTGAACTTGTTTTGGGCGTTGCCCAAGTGCAGCATGCCGACTGCTGCCAAGTGCCACTTGCTACCAGCCAGAGTTGCAAGAGCTGCCCAACTGTCGACCGTCAAATGAGTTCTAGACTAGACAACAGCAAGATCTGTGTGGTACATGTGGAGCTACCTAAAGCGGCGCGCTACATTTTACACCACAGAGGGAGGGGCAGACTTACGGACAGACTTCGACGGTTTTTGGATCTGGCCTGTAAATTCCATTTGTTGACGTTATTTATATAGCAGCTTGACCGCACAGCGCCTCTGCCGTAGACGCAGTCGAGGCAGTAAACGACTGTGGGATACCCTCTAGACTCTTTGAAGAAAAAATTAGCTGCAAAACAACAGCGTAGGTAGCTTTTGGTATATACTTGGGCATTTATTTAGCTTTGTGCTGCTCGAGATCAAGATGATCAAAATCTAGTAATACCCCTGACCCAATCTGTAAAATGGTATATGGACCAAAACAGAACACTAAAACTCTAAAACATTTATATTGTAGCCACGTAGCAGCAGCCGCAGCAGCAGCAGATCAACTTGGAACAACTGGCCATAAATGCAACGAGGAACAACCCGCCCAACAAACATTTACCATTTTAATTGCAATCGAGAAATCGCAACATTTATGCGTAATCGACTTAATTTGCCAAAGTCTCAAATTGTTAAGCAAGCAAATTGGTTATTGTGAAATTTTGGCCGTTTGTCTCGAGCGGAATTTGTTGCAATTGTGCAATGAGCAACAGCCACAACAACAGAAACAGTCCATATCCAAGAACAGCAATGATCACAATGGCAACAACAACAACAACCAGCACTTGGTAAGTTCAAAGTTTGACCTTTTTTTGTGATTGCACAAAATGAAACCATTTGAGCCGCGGCGGCGACGACGCCGGTTAACGCCCCTAACCGCAAAAACCCAAAAACCACAACAAAAAAAAATAGATAAACACAGCACCCAATTAACCCGATTTACATGGCCAAAAAGCCCAAAGAACTTGCACACTAATGACCGCCGCTCTCTGTTTCTCTTTCTCAACAGGAGCAAGCATCCAGTGTAACGTCTGCAGCCGCAGCTGCAGCTGCTCCTAATCCACCTCCAGCGCATTTAGTTAAATTCATTAGCGTCGATGAAGTCACGACAAGTGTTGCGCCATCACAGCTACCGTGCCACATTATTGGTGATGGTGGCTCGCATCTACGCGGCCAACATTATCACGATGCGCGGAAGTGGCGCGAGTTCTTCACACAGCTCGAGGCCTTCCAGCGTCAATGTGCCGCTGCGGGGCAGCGTCTGGTGAGCGCACTTAGTGACATACGTTCCGCTGATCTTCAGGGGCTGCCAAATCGTCGCCAGCTATATGGTCAGCATCGTGCCCTGAGCCGTGCCCTCATGGATTCTGAATTGCATAATCTGCGCAAGCGTGGCGCGGCCACATTGACACGTCTGCAGGAAATGGCCACGGCCATCAATGTCAGCGCCAATATTGGTTGTGGTGTGGGAGCACCCAACAACAACATGGGTAATTACAGCGGCAGCAACCTGGTTGGGTCAACAACAACAACAACAGCGACAGCAACAGCTGGTAATGTGGATGCCATTAGGGGTCTGCGCAAAGTGACGCTACTGTTCAATGAGGTCGATCGAGCTGCTCAACGTTTGGAGCAATTGACCGAACAGCGACGTGAACGTCTGCGCGAACTGACTAGGCAGCGCGCTCTGGAGGATGAAATAAACGAGGTGAGTGAGTCTTCTTTGGCTTATTACAGTTAACAAATTTCTTTCTTAAACCGAACCAGTTATGAAAATTGGTTTTTAAGTGATTATCGACGACGACGACTGCGACATGGCGCGCACATTCAAGGCAACACTTTCGCAGGAAATGGAAGCTGCCAAATGCAAAAATGTATCTCACAGATACGCAAAATATATTGTGTGCCGTTTATGCCAGTCCAAGCGTCATTAGTAAAACTCAAAATTTGTGAGTTTGGGGCTAAAAGTGTTCACTCAAATAAGAAGACTTCGATTTTTGACACCCTTCTTGCTCAGTTGGTCACTTCCAAGTGCATTCTTTCGCTAACGTTGTGGTTAAATTTTAGATTGTTGTAGATCTACACAGAGATTTTTGTTTTCTCTACTCCGTATTATCTGTTCGATTGCTGGAAAACTATTAATCGTAGAAAAGTGATGGAGGACTCATTTTGTAGATAATTTCAATTACTTTAACAAAATATATGGGTCAAGATTTTGAAAAAACCTACCTATTTTGGAATATTTGCAAATTATTCGAAAAACACCAAACATCATTTCCAACATTTAACTTTAAACCGCAGCAACATATATTGTCAGGGGGCAGTAAACTTTGTAGCAGCAGCATTAAAGTACTGCCGAGTTAAGTTTCAAAAATCATGAAATTTAAGTGATTGTGAACTTCCTGAGCATAAACTGTAAACAAGCATTTCAGTTTGTCGAGCTGACATTGTTAATTGAATATGCATTGCACTTAATGTTGGCTTTATTAATTTATTACGCGCATCCGCTTAATGTACCCAACAAGTTCTGCCACTTTTCGAATTGGCCAAAAGCGTAAGACCAACTTACATCCACCCTGCAAAAGCATTAGAGTCACGCCACATTACCGCAGACGAATTGAGTGCCACTGATTTGCTGGCAGCTCAATTTGATATGGATGCACCATGCAGTCATGGCCAAGTTAATAAGTAGTAGTAGTGGTAGTAGTAGTCCCCCAGCTCTTGCTTAGAGGATTGCGCATTGTCAACGTTAGATAAGTTTTGATAACTCTTAAGCCGCAATGCTTGCGCATGGACATCAGTGTAGTATGTACAGCAGTTACAAATCGTTGCCATTTCCTGGAGCATTCAATTGCAAACGCAGCTTGGATTGCCATTACCATTACCCTGTGCATATTAATTGACTTGTTAATGGGCCTCCAAAAGCCCTTGCGCCTCTACACAGAGTCCCAGAGAAAAATGCCTTTTCATTATCGCGAGCAATTTATTTTGTATTATGCAGCGAGTGGACTTGCTGACTACACTTTAACCCGCTGCACACTGGTTGGGAGAGCCTTTTTTGGCGGCAAAAAATTTTTTAAATGTGTAAATTTTGGGGCATTATTTTAAGTTTCAGTTTTGCACCTAGTCTAGATCTAGTCCTAGATCTTCAGTGTTTACTCGACAATCTTGTTATGATTGGAAATTACATTTTTTGTCGCTTCCCAATACTATGAATGTGATATGATTAAATCCTCTGACAATTTGTTCTATAGCTCTTTCGATTCTCTCTGTCCTGTCCGATATATCCTTTAAAAACAAACACTAAACCACATACCTTCACCAGATGCTGTGGAACTTTTAAAGTCAACAGCCATAGAGACTCATTTTAAACTGATTTGTAATGATGAGCTTGATGACCTGAAGTTTCTTCTTTTAAGAAAATTGTTAAATGTTTGTGGGCGTTGGCTAAAAACCTAGACCAGTCGAGCCAGAATATTTCAAATTTATTACTATTTATGTGTCCTCTTTTTTTTCGAATTTATGCCAAGTGTAGACATTTTCGACCACTGTGCGTTGCATGTATGCATAATTGGGCACGCATGCTGCAAAAAGACTTGCAGCACCCACAAGCTGCCACCATGCAGGCATCTTCTTCAAGCAGCTTTCCATTGTTTAGCTGCAGCTTGGTAGCTGGATAGCTCTGAGTAAGTGCGTTAAGACTTAACTGCAGGGCCGGATTAAAGCGTGTGGCGGCCTAAGAGGCGCGTATCACAACAACCTACTGATTGAATTTAATGCCAATCCATTGGTCTAATAATTAACACAACGGCTGATAAGTCCGTAGGATAACTTTGTGAGGAGGCGAATTGCCACCTCACAACACATTTTCCTAAAATCTCTACAGGGTAGTTGTTGAGAGAGAGTAGCGAAGAAAACGCGCGTTTTCACTCTCAATAACACCGACTTACGTATAAAGGCCTCAGAGTTGGCGCGCTACTGATGCATTTGTATAGGCTTATACGTAAGAGTATAGAATAGGGGATAGGGATATTGTAGGAAACGGCGGACTCTGTTATATCTATCAGGGTAGATACCTAGATAAATAGAGTACCGTTTATATTTCATGAGTATAAGTTGAGCGGAAATTTATGGATTTGGTGGCGATCGATGCCTATATAAGGCGATCAGCAGCCAAGTCAGGGAGTTAGTTTTTCGGTCGAAGAGTCAGTGTGAGTGTAGCTCAGTGAAGTTCCCAGTTAAAAGTGAGAGAAATAAACTCATTAAGTGACTGAAATTTGGACGACGACAGGAGACGAGAGCTGGAGAGAGAATACCTATACCAGGGAGAACTTCATTAGGCAACAGAGACAACGCCTGGTCGAGTGGTACGCGGCGCTGGGCAACGTGGTGGCGCCCGGACTACTTGTGAGCGGTACCGTCGAGGCAGGCAATGGCCAAATCCGAGGGATTGGCATTGATGCGCTCGGGTCGGCCCAGATACAGTAGCGGGAGGCCGACTATCGTAGACCCAAGGTTAGCGGATACCCAGACAGTGCGATAATCTGGCCGGTGAACGCCTTGGGTGAAAAGGTAGGCCAGAGAAAACCGGTGAGTCTGTAGTCATAGTTCGTCGTATTAAGACCATAAGCTCTTACGGAAGCTAATCGAAATATAATTCGTACAGTTTTGTAAAGATTGACATGATACATGGTCCACTGTGAGCAAACGCAATCTTTGAAAACAGCTTTTTTATGGGCAAAAGTTTCTGCAAATTGAAGTCTGTAGGTTCCTTTGAAATCTTTAGAGCGTCAGCTGTATCCTTCAACTTAATTTTTCGGTCTGTTAAAACGATTTTGTGGACTTTTTTGATGTTGTGCGGTGTAAGCACCAATCTTGAGCGCTCAGTGCGTGGTTCATTATCGACGTCAGTGCGGTGACCTTTTCAGTCAACAATCCACTTTTCCTCCATTTGACTCAATGGAGTCTAAATCAATTTTTTTTAATGTCGCTAAAGTTACTGTCTCTAAAACCTCTTCTCACTAAACTAACTTGTGAACTGTCATAAAGTTTTCACGGGTTTTGTTGGTATTTTCCAAAAATAAAGCGGATGCAGTGAGTATGGAGTGATCTATATGTCATCCTAAGGACCTTTAAGCCAATGTATTACATATAACCTCAGAAGGACTATACATATTCCAATAACCATTACACGAAATACTATCATTCCTGGCAACTGACCAAACTGTCGAATTCAAGTTCACCGAGCTTATCCCTCTTTAGACTGAGAAGAATCAAATACACAAGTCAATCTTTTTTCATGCGAAGACGCTTTCGAATATTCAAAACTTTTAAAGCTATTTGCTTGTCATATGTTGGCCCCTGGATCTTGGCGCCGTCGTCGGGCCCATGCTTTAAGCCGGCCCTGCTTATCTGGCATAGTTAATCGCATTCGCTTGAGCTTAATCAGCGCCAACTTGCAACTTGCTGCAACTGTGACAGTTGTGCTACGCCCATGGAGCAGCGTGGCCAGGCAAAACGCTAATGCAATTTCGCTGATTAATCACAATAATTTGTTGTGGGCTTAGCTTTTGCAGCTTCCCCAGTTACGAGGGCTTTCCAGCGGGGGCTTGTGGAAGCTCTGCGTCAATTGCGTTTACATATTCGTCATACTTTCGCGCTACTATTAAATTTTACCATTATTATTATTATTTTTATTAATATGTTAGTTGCTAGTAGTTGTTGTTGGCCAATAGAGAAATAAAAGTATGTCAAATTGCAAAGACACGACACGCAACTAACATGGCTTGTACACCATACAATAAGATACAAATATGTGTATCTCAGAGATTAAGTAGATGGCTCTTCAATTTCATGTAATAATTTGCGGAAATTGGCATTTAAAAATTTGCGCCAGCTTGTTAACATTGCTTTTGGCCTTTTTCGCACGCTACAACAACTGCAGCAACAACAACCATAACAACAACACATACAGTTACTCACCTTGTTTGGGCCACTGAGAAATTGTTGCCATTTTTCTTCGGCCGCTTTTTTTTTTTTTTTTTTTGTCTTAACAAAATTGAATTTTAATTGCCGACGAAAAGTTAATGAGAAAAGTGAAAGCAAAAGTTTTCAAAAGATAATAAAATGAAATAAAAATAAAAACATCTATACAATATTCAATCAAACTGAGAGATTGCGCTTCAATTTGAATTTGAATTTTATTTGCAACGGCAATCATTAATGCCCATTGATGCCCACATTCATTCACACTATAAATCCATTCAAAAGTAGTTTAAACCGATAAGCAAGAGCAATCCATTTGTCCGTCCAGCTGTCTTCCATATCGCTGTCCAAACGCAAAAAAGCAAACAATACTAAACCATAAAAACTAATTCCAAGCTAACGAATTTTCAATACACTTGTCGTAGATGATATAAAACAAAAATATTGTATACAATGTTTGATTTGGTGCTTAAGATGATTACACCATGAGTGAACCTCTATGCACATTTTTGATTTAACTTGAATTATTCAGCCCAAAAGAATTTCACTCAGAACCGCAGGGATTATTATTATAATGCATTGTCTTTCATTGTCAATTTCATATCCTTCAGCGCCAAAAAGATCAAACATATTATTCTTCGCGGCATAATAACCCACAAAATTGAAAATTGAAAATTAAAAATTAAAAACAAAATAAAAATAAATTTTTTTTGGCAAAATTGCTAAATTTAAAAAACAAAAACCCAAGAAGTATTTGAGCAGGGGTGCAATTTAGTGGATTTGATAATAAGATAATAGCAAGCTTAACATAGTATATACAAGATTTTGGATCAATCTGGTAACACCTACACCTCTACTGCTCACATTAGGCAGCATTACGTATACGTAATTTTTTTAGCAGTCTCATAATTACACTAGTTTACACGAAAAATGAATCTTCATAAAAAAGAGTGTTTAGGGTAACTTTGGATCGAGAAACACGAAAATTGCTAACTTTTTTTACTTAAAAACCGTTTTCGAGATTTTTTCGAAAAACATGTTTTTGGGCACTTTTTTCACTCGTGAACAAAATTTTGTATCGACATGAAACACGATTAAATTGAAAGGTACGGTCTTTAGAGTGACATATGATATGTACAGACTAAGTACAAAATATTGAAGTTATTGTACAAGCAACCAAAGTGAGTGATTGTTTATCAAATTCGGAGAAAATTTACGGAATTAACAGTAATTTTTGTAAAAAGTAAAAAAAGTAAATTTTTCTCAAAACCTAAAGTTTTAGATGGATAATTAGCTTGTTTATAAAGATATCGTAATCAAATTTGGCATTCGAAAGTTCTTTAGAGTTCTTAAGTTCTGTACCAAATATGATCAAAATCGGTTGACTTTTTCATATAGCACCCTTGGGAAAACGTGTTTTCATTTCATAATTTTCACCAATTTCAAGAAGTCATCTTGAAAATTTGCACAGGGGTCAAGGACTGATGACAATACAATTATTTAATAACTTTGTTCCAATGTTCTGACTAGGATCATTAGGATTTAAAAAATAAAATGTACAAAAACTTAGCACTTAAAGTATGCAACAGTTTTTCAAAATATTATTAGGCTTGACAAAAATCCATGTTTGTTTTTAAGGCCCATACGCAGCATGCAAAAATTCCGCACAAAATGTCAAAACTTCATATTAAAAAAAATTCCCTTTTTTGGGATATTTTGGGATTCATATACAAAAAAAATTCCCTTTTTTGGGATATTTTTTTATATGAAGTTTTGACATTTCGTGCGGAATTTTTGCATGCCTTTTTTGGGATATTTTTTTATATGAAGTTTTGACATTTCGTGCGGAATTTTTGCATGCTGCGTATGGGCCTTTAGTCTTAAAATAAAAAATTATAGTTTAAAAAAACTAAAAAAAATTATCTACAGTTTAGTAAAAAAAAATGTCATAATCAGTTTGGTACAACCAGAGATATTTGCTTTTAAAGGCCCATATGCAGCATGCAAAAATTCCGCACGAAATGTCAAAACTTCATATAAAAAAAAATATCCCAAAAAAGGGAATTTTTTTTTTATATGAGGTTTTGACATTTCGTGCGAAATTTTTGCATGCTGCGTATGGGCCTTAAGTAAAGACACTTTTTTTTAATTTCGAAAAATGTTTTTTTCGAAATATCTCGAAATCTATTCCATGAAAAGCTTTTTGGCCTTCATTTTCTGTTTTAGCATGCCATTTTACTAAAGCTATGACTAAAACATGTTGAGGATACCAAAATTTTTTAAAATTTGTAAACTAGTGTAATTCGACTGTTAACATTTATAATTTTTTTTTGACCACGTTAAGCTTTAAGCAATTAACAGGCCCAAATGCATAAACTCTAGCTCAAAGTGTATGAAAAAATAAAATAAATAATACTTCCAAACGGCATAAAAACTAAAAATAAAAAAAGTTATGCGACTATTTAACACTAACATGCTTTCAATTAAAAGTGTTGACAGCTACCAATTTTGCGCCGTGTTTATTTTGATTTTGTTTTGATTAAATATACACATACATATAGTGCACATAGCTATGTACATAAGCATATACCTACTACACACATATAAAGCATGTAATAGTTAAGTGAGCCAAACTAATGTCGTCCATTAGGAGTATTTGGAGTGTGCATTCAAACAAGGTGCGAAAAAAGAGATGCCGCCAACAAAGTCGCCATTTTTGATGACCATAGCTGCGCAGCTGGCGTCAACAGTCGACGTTGGCATTATGATGCGACGATATGCGATATACGATATACGATATAAGATATTGTATCTAAATTGTTGATCGCTTGCATTACTTTTAACGCAGCAGACTGTGCGGCAAACTAGCGTCGGCTGCGCCCAAAAGCCAAACAGAGTTAAACATTTCCACAAATACGGTAACAACAACAACAACAGCAGCAGCAACAACGACAACGTTGTTAAGATTGCGGCGTGGGGTGCATGGAAGGTGTCTAAGCCAACTTTGATGCGTTGTTAGCCTTGGGTGAAAGACTTGACGCGCTTATGCCAGATATTGTAAAAAATACGATATATGTGTAAGATATATAGTTGTTGGTGAAATTGGATTTGTTTGGAGCGCTTTCTTTAAATGTCGCCACTAACATTTGTTTTTGTTTTTGTTTTTTATTTTACTTATTTATCTTTGATGTACCCTTACAGAGAGTATGTCTTTTTGGCTCTGACACTGGCTCAACAAAGTAGTTCCTGAGTTTCTTTTTTGACGTCGTCTTCATCGTATCTGTCACTATTTATTTTTATGTTTAGTTTACGCTAGATGGCGCTAGCAAATTTTTGTCGCAGGAATGGGCATATGATCTAAACGGAATTAAGGTTAAGATTTCATGTAACAAAATTTAAAAAATAGCTGGAGTGGCTGCTGGTGAAAAAGAAAATAGTTACCAAAGTTGGGACTAGCTGACTAGTAACCCGTAAACCTTTATAAAAAACTTAAAACTTACGTATTTAAATAATTTATGGTTTTGTATGATGTGCTCCGACTTGCCAAAGGGAAAGCGATAAAAATCTGTAATGTAAGTTTTTTCTTTTGTCACTATTCCCAGCCTTTTACACTCGGTGACCCGCTTCATTTTGCTCCTTGGATGACCATTACAACACGTTACCTACCCCTATCTTTATGCCTCGCCTTGCCTCTGAGAAAACTTTTTTACCTGTAGTTTCTTTTTCCACCTATAGTTCCTTTTTCCAGTTAAGGATATTTAGGACAAAATTTATTCAAGATAGTTAGATCTACAAAGGATATTTAAAATTCGGTTTGACAAAGTTTAGCTGTCACAACAGATTTTTTTTATAATTAATTTGCGCTCTGTCGGCTTTTTGGCTTTGTGCAATGAAAACTATGTTTAATTGTTTCGCGCCTTGAATTGCAATTGCCGCAAATGCAATTGGAGCGACAAGTTTGTTTGGCTAGGAAGCTACAACAGCAGCTGGAGCAGCAGCAGCTAATCTGGCTGACATGGTTGACAAGGCTCTAAGCAGCTGCCCCTGTTGCTGCTGCCTGTTTTTTGTTAACTGTTTGTCAGCCAGTCAGTGCTTGTCGTTGGCGGCTTATTTATGGCCTTTGACATTTGAACCCATGTCTGTGGCAAGAATGCGGTGGCAGCCAGCAACATAACTAACTGGCCAGCTTGGCCCACAGCTGTGGCAGGGAACAAGTTGCATAGAATTCGGTCAGCAAGTTGGCTATGAAATATTAAGGCTTATTTAGTGTCGACACAGACAGTGGCTCCCGACCAGACACAGTGGCAATGCTAACCACCAAGTCCGAGTCTGAGGATGAGTCTCCAAGACCAGAGATGGCTGCTGCTGCTGCAGCTGGCAGCTTGTCGACGCATTAATATTAACTGCAAGTATTAACCCTCTGAGCCGTAATCAGTTTTTCTCTTCTTTGTGCATAAAGCATAAGCAATGGCCCCCAGTGCCGCCAACCGGTTTATGCAACATGTTGCATAGATTGTGATCCTATATACTTAACTACAAAGACTGCATGCTACATGTCATGCACATTCTGCAAACAAACAATATCACTTGGCTCTGGCTATGTCATCAAAACGGACGTTAATCATATGGTTAGCATGGCCTACAGCCAGGGCCGGATTAAGACAGGGGCCAAAATGGAATTTTATAATATGTGTTTTTAATTAAGTTTTAAGGCCTATACGCAGTTCGAAAAATTTCGCGCGAACTGCGTAGACCCCCTTATCAAAAAATATGTTGGTAGAAAATTTGCATGCAAGTGTGGATAAAAATAAATCCCGAAACTAAGTTAGTTTAGTTTAGTTATAAGACAAAGGATTACATTGATAAGACAGCCACACAAAAAAAAAACGACTTTTGGTGTTTGCGATCGCTTACTCCGAGTCGTATCTCCAAAAAACCCCAACACGTTCCAACACCTGCGCCTTTTACCCGCAGCCCTTGGGCGCTGCCTTATGTTTAAATCCGCCCCTGCCTACAGCACCTATAATGTACCTGTTCTCATAGCATGTAGTACAACTCTCCATAACCTGAAGATATTTATTTAATTAAAATATTTTGTAGTGGCATATAATGGCTCGCAGCAGGAGCTAGACGTCAGTTAACAAAACGTAATTGTTGTCACCAAGGCCATCATCGTAATCGTTACCAACGTCGTTGAATGGAAAGAGTCCAGGTCTGGGACAAGGTCCTAGTGGTGTGGTTGCCACTTGCACTTGATCGGCATGGCAGGCATGTCAAAAATGTAACTGTCACTTTGAGTTTAAGTTTGAGTTTGACATGTTTTTTAACACGAATTTTACACGCATCTTTAGAGATCGTCAACTGCATCAACAGCTGTCATCATTTTCAAATGTTTACGCAGCTCTCTTTCTAACACTCTTCTGAGCATATTTTTGTTTTTTGCGTCAATGTCTGTGATGCACTTGCTGCTAGAGATGGGTGCGTGAGTGCTTACTTAAATAATGATAAGATAGCATACATTTTTGAGTTATTTACCATATTGTTGGCTTAACAACGTTTGCTCGAGGGTAAATGTATTCGCATTACTAAAATTTGGATGTGGATTTGTTTATTAGAGCCACATGAATCAGCTTACCAAAAATTGTGATTCTATGTCGTAGAGTCAAATATTGACGCAGTTTATAGGCAAGGGGAGGTAAAATTGGAACATTTTTGACTATAACTTTTCCTGTATTTGTCCGATTCTGACATACAGTTGCATGTAAGTAATTAATTGTTACTTTTTTTAAGTCAAAATCTCGACCTTTATTAATTAGGAGTGTGCCAGCAATCTCTTGACAGTTTCGCCATAATTTTCAGTTAGCTTTCCAACGCTCTTAAACAGATTTGTAGCGCAAAATTGAATTTCACTTTTCTTTGGCACGCTTTTTGGAATTCACTTTACAAAGATTTTTTTTTGCGCAAGGGAAGTCTTAACTTTTCTTTTCCAAAGCATAAATATTAGTTTTCAATTATAGTCTAACGCCCTGGCGTCACGTGCAAATATACCTATGGAACAGCAATCCAGTGCCGTATGTAGTTAACCACCTACCTCCGCCATGGTGAAAAGTCTAGATATGTAGTACTCATTAGAGATCACGCCTCGTCTGGTAGACCAAACAGATGTTACCACAATTTTCACGCAACACGCCTTACTTAAACTAAATTATTATTGTCACCTCTTTAAAACTGTCTCCAAACACTTGTGGCTGATGATGCACTGCAGCCAGTTGTAAAGCAGCTTTTTAGACGTTAAGCCAAGTTGCGTGCCATACTGTCAGCACATTAGCGTCTTGGCCTTTTGTGGACACAATTTATGACTCTCCACTATGTAATGTGTGTGTTAGTTTGGAAAGTGAAAAAATAAGTAAAATTTTAATCGCCTTTCGGCTTCGAAATACTTTTAAAAAGTGTATAAAATTTGATGAAATGGCTTTATTTACTACAAGACATATTTAGTGGCCAGTTAAGTGATTTGAACTATCTACAGTATGCGCGTTTGTTGCTTGGCCTAACCAAGTATCCAATTCCACAATTTAACAACTCATTTAATGTCTCACTTGATCCAGTTATCGCTGCCATAATTTCCAAACTGGCTGCCATAAATTCAGGCGCAAATTACAGAGATAGAGTCGGAGACGGAGACAGGGACTAAGAACAGCGCAGAGATTAAGAGGCGGCGATAGAAAAGAACGCCAGAACAAATTATGTTAAAAAAAAAAAAAATTGAAAAAACTAAAAGAGAAATGAGACAAGTAATGGAAAATGCATATCATTTAAAATGTACTACACATAAATTTCCCAACATGTTTTAGTCTAGACAAGCAGATTTGCTGGGCGGGGGGGAGACTCCCAGAACACATATTGTAGTTGTGCCGACATATCCAAATCCCAAATAAACGAACGGCTGCTATGCTCTATGCTGATAGCAACAGCAACAACTTTGTTAAGTGTCAAAATAAATTCGATATTGTAGCTTAAAAAATGTTTATGGCCAGAAGATAAATTCGCGACATTTGCGTAAATTACATGACAGCAGTTGTTGCCGCTGCCGCTGGTCCACCACATGGTCACCATGGTAGTAGTCGCTAGCTGCACAACCATAGAGCACTCCAAGATCTACGCATGCGCGACAGATGCTCACAGCTTGCCACTGTTGTTGTTGTTGTTGTTGATGATCGTGTTTTTGAAGGTGTTGGCATTATTTGCATGTTTTTGTTTTTTATGCTACATGCGATCAACTTGTAAAACTGTCACGTTAAATTTGCGTTTTATGTCCGGAATTTTGCAGAGATCAAACCACAGCGCACCCTTTGTCCCTTTGCTGCGCCTAGTGTAGACACACACTCTTTGCATAGATGACAACCTATGCGTGAGACTACAAAGTGCAATCAACTCTGTTGCCGGCAATGCCGCCACATAATCAGCAGAGCTGCGTTGGCGCTTATCAGCCAAAACAAAAGACGACATCCGCAGTGGCAAGCAAATAAGAGAACTACTCTATATGTTCTAGGCGTCCAATTCATTGGAGCTGCTTATCTTTGCTTTGTAGCTGCAACTCAACTTAATAGAGAATGCGGCGGCTACTTTATAGATCATATATATACACACACTACTACTACATAAAATGATAATGATGATGATGATGATGATGATGAGCTAATGGTTCGTCTATTTGTGCAGCTAAGCAAAATCAAATAAAAGATCTTAAAGCAGAGACAGCTTGGGGTTTTTTAAGTTTTTCTCTATACTAAATATGTATCTATTCAAATATGAGAACAAAGATAGCGAACGGGTTAAGAAGAAGGGCAGCCGACTGGTTGGATTCTTGCTGAATTTGAATTAGATTGAGTCTATCCATGCCAAGCCAATTCAAGAATGCTATGGCAGAAGTCCACTCCAGGCAAATTCTAACACTTTCTTATGTTTCGTAAGATTTTTTTAGCGATAACTTCCTACAAACTGTATCAATGTTCCATACTAATCAACCAGCTAGAGCCACCAAATTCTGTATGTTGTCTCGTGTGAGTCTTATTAACAAGGCAACGTTGACATGTTCACATAAGATACAACTCTTCCTATGGTTCAATATGCTCTTTTAACTTACTGTCGGCGTATTCAGATTTTCTTAACCTATCACTATATGCTTGGAATGTTTGCATTGTCCTAAGCAGATGCTTCACATCTGTCCTATACAACCTTCCGGCAGGGGTTGCACCAGAATTACCCAGGCAATAGCAACAGTTGCAGGAAATTGCTTTTTTATTAAAAAGTTGCAGCTTGCAATCAGCTGTTGTTTATGTATTTTGAGCACAATTTGACGCAAGCAAAATTTTGCACATAAATATGAGATCATCGATGTGTATTCGCGAAATACAAAACGAGGCTCATAGTTTCGATGCTTGACTATTTCTCTTTTTGTTATTAAGGGCCTATACGCAGTTCGAAATATTTCGCGCGGAATGACAAAACTTTATATAAAAAAAAAATCCCGCATGGGATATCCCATATGGGCCTTTTTATACCCTGTACCGTAAGGTACAAAGGGTATGTTGTGTTTGTGCAAGCCGAAAATGTATGTACAGAAGGAGACGTCGGAGACCCCCCAAAGTTACCTAAAGTATGATCAGAGTGACTAGAAAAGTCGATATACCCATGTCCGGTATCGGAACCAAATTTGGCAGTCGGAAGTCTTTTATAGTTCCCAATCAGTGAGCTAAATTAGGACTGATCTGACAAAAAATTTGTTGGTGCAAAATTCGACTGATTTCTTTTTTTTTTATGAAAACATGGAAACCAAATTTACCGAATAAAATATCTTTTAGAGGTTTTAAGCAATGTGTCGGATTTAATTGCAATGTGGTGGTACAGGGTATCCCAAAGTCGTCTGTGCCCGACTTTAACGTCCGCCATCTTTTTGTTATTAAAATGAAAAAATTTCAACAGAAATCTAGAAAGCATATATGCACTACTATTGGTTGCTGGAAATGTATTTTTTGTGCTACGATTGGCTTAAAGGCGCTTAGCAATCCTAAGAACCTTTAAAAACTCATAATTAAATAAGCGTCTAAATGTACTAAAATAATTTTTTAACAAAAGCAACTCTTTTCTGCCATTCTCGTTAAAGCGTAAACATTCGGAAACAATTGTTCAAAAAATTAAATCTTTGAAATTTCTGTGGCACCTACCGTTTTTACTAGAAATTTGCTTGCGAACCATTATCAA
This sequence comes from Chymomyza costata, assembly GCA_018150985.1. Classification (NCBI taxonomy): domain Eukaryota; kingdom Metazoa; phylum Arthropoda; class Insecta; order Diptera; family Drosophilidae; genus Chymomyza; species Chymomyza costata. Next base: position 21,188,866 of record JAECWU010000001.1, read on the forward strand.
AATTAACTATGCTTCTTTAGTTTTTCCCAAAGGCTACTTTAAATATTTTGCCATATATGTAACTATAACAGCAACTGCATTGTTAGAACAAGTCAGCAAGTCGGAATTCAAAACAACAACCAGAACACAAAATATGCAGAACACAAATATGCTTGCGCCATCTAGCGACAAAACTTTAGCCTAGCGGCAAAAAATTAAGTTTTAATTACGGCCACACTACAAATAAGAATAAATGTTGACGATGACTTGGACAACGAAAGATGCTAAGCGCGCAACTTTCCAAGCTCTAATATGTATAATCCTTTACGAGCATGTTTTAGCTTACACTACACATCCTACCCAGGAGTGTAGCCAGAGGCTGGCTGTGGACGCTACGATCTTGATCGTACCTTTTTTAATAGATTAACATACCTTACTCACATGAAAAGAGTACTTCGGAACTGAAAAAATTAACTTTGTAGCTAATATTTTGTCTCTTGTAAAAGCTTCTTGTAGAGAAACAGATGCACATAACCAGATTTTATGGGCATATGCTTTGCTCTACCAGCATTCCTTTAAACTGTCTGACCCAGCAAAAACACACTGTGCCAGCTTGTGTTCCTAGATTAGAGAGGATTTTATAGCTCTTTAGCTCAAAGTTGTACCAGCCAAGTTCGGCCAGTCCGTTCCATTGCCTATTGTTTATATTAGACTAATTGTTTTGATTTTTATTCAATTTCATTGAGCAGCACCAGCTACAAATATCACGGGAAATGGCAAATGACACACTCACACACACACACACACAGACAGACAGACATTATGATGGATTAATGGTTGATTGTACTAAGTAGATGGAACGAGCGATCACTTTTGATTGATCAGTTGTGAGTCTGAGCTGTGGTTAGCATGTTGTGGCGCTGCTGTGTGTAGCATTTTTGTATGAAAATAACCAATTACTGAAGACAATGTCAATTGATGCAGTTGATTGTGATGCGACGAGCCAAAATTTGGCCACGGAAATTGCTAATTATGTAATTAAAAGCTATACAAGCATGAGATCAGTGGAAGATTTTTGTGTTGTTATTGGCACTCCCAGTCTTAAAGTCTTGTTTAAGAAGTAGTAGCAAGGGTTTGGAGCTGCTACTAAATGAAATATCAATATATGCTATGCTAGTCAAGGCCCAACCCACACAGAAGAGCTGTAGCGGCTTATCGCCAACGCGCGGGGCCAGTGTCATACTTAAAAATTTCATTGAACCAAAGTTTTTACTAAATCAATTAATTTATTGTGATGTGATGATGGGCCGTGTATATAGTATATGTGCATGTGTGTGGCAATCTTTAAGTAAATATAACTCTGACAGCGAAACTAAAAAGACCATTTACAGACTCCAGCCCAAGCCGGCTGGCTCTCTATGCGCTTCTCATGCACTGCAGCTGTGTGTGTTTGTGTATGTGCCATATCTGATAAGTACAAAAAGTCTTGAAGCTGCTTGAAACTGGAGCGGCTTTGGACACATTATTTTCATTCATTGGGGAGGCGCAGCTATGCCAGCAAAGAGCCCCCATACCAAAGTAGGTGCAACCGTTTGGCATTATCTCAAAACCAAAGATCGACGACAGCAACAAAAAGACAAACCCAACCAAAAACGGAAAGTGAATGCGCCGTCGCACGCGTGGCTAACCAAAACATACACTGGCTAGACACAGCAGTATACCTAACTGGTAGACCGGGTGGTAGTAGTCATAGATACTACTACAACACAGAGCACGCCCTGGCAGCAGCTGTTTCACCGGCTCTCTGGGGCTCTCTGATGCGTTGCGTCGATTGTATCAATTCAATTGGACGCAGCAGGTGATTAAAAATTGGTTAGAGCTACAAAATTATCAATGTGAGATTGTTGATTGCTGCTGTTGTCGTTGTTGTTCGATACCTTTGGGAGCTTGAAATTCTTCAATCATTTGATTTGATTTGTGTCCGATTGGATTTTAATTTGTAAAGTGGGGGCTAATTAGAGCGTCGATGCTGCGCGTGCATAAAATCATTTTAATTTTATGAGTTTCACTTTTTTTTTGCCGACTTACTGTGATGTGAAAATGGTCAAAGGTTTTAAGCTCTAGACAGCTCTGATGATGATGTTGATGATGATGGTGCACAGTATGAAACCTTGATCAGAGACATAGTAGACATGGGCGTGGGCGTGGGCGTAAGCTCTTTACATTCATGTGAAGGTCGTTTACATATGTTTATTCATTATGTATTTACAATTGTTTTTTAGGTTACCTCTTGGTTGACCAGAGACGGTGCCGAAACCTTGCAAAAATTTGCGCAACTACATTGGGACAATGAGACGCAATTCAAGGCACAAGAGCAGGAATTTGAAAACTACTATTTCATCTCCATGGTAAGTAAGACACACCCAAAATTGTATAGGGGTCAAAGTCAGTTTATAAAACACACAAAGTGTGTTATTAAGCAATTATTGATTGGTGTAAAACGTCACCTTTGAAGCGATTAGGTAAACCCCTATAAAATGCTAAATTAACAGCTAGGGGTGTAAGTTAGCTCAAGATCCACTCATTAAAAGACGTGGACCATGTCCAGATCCAAACTACTGCTTTGGCATCTGATTAATAGAACAAGAGAACGAGATAATGGGACTCGTAAAATTCGAACAGACTTAGTGTTTTAGCGAGAGTCCTGGCGAACAGGTTTTAAGAGCCCAGTCATGACTTTTTTAGAATTTGCGGAATCAAAGAAAACCCTTAATAAGACTAATCTAATCTTCAGCCACTACTAATGCAACTCATTCTTTTGCAGAAACATCTTGCCAAAGGTCGGGACTTGCATGCCGCTGCCAACAACATGGCCGTGCTGAGTGAGAGCGCCAATAATCTGAAGGCAGCGCTGGACAACTTTGCGGAGCGTCTGGAGAAAACTCATGAGCGCATGGAAAACACTGCGCGCCTGCTACATTTGCTCACACAGCATTCGCGTGAAGATGCTATACACGAGGATATTCAACGTTTGGCCGAACATCTGGGAGCCACAACACTGCTGGAAAAGTATCGTATTGAAAAGCCAGCTGTTAAGAAAAGTGCCAGCTTGCCCATAGCCAGCAGCACACCAGCGCCAAGTATTAAGCATGCGCAGCGCAGCAGCTATAGATCCAGCTCCGGTAATGGTTCGTTTGAGGGCGTGCAGTCCTGCAATTGCTGGCGTGAGAGTCGCAATCTGGAAGATATGGATGAGCTGTTGGCTGCCACAGCAGTCGTAGAAGAGGATGGTGAAGAGGAACAATCGAAAATTGCCGATTCCGGCGTAGGTGTGTGCGAACGCTGCGAGGGTAATCCCAAGCTGGCTCGCATTTGCAGCTGTCAAAGCCTCAACGAAGCCAATAATGTCTATGACAAGAGGTGAGTAATGGGATAGAGAAAAAGACATTTTTGACAGTGTTTCATCACCGTTTAGTCACAACTGCGATGAGCTTGATGATGAATGCTTCGAGCGTCCAACGAAACGCTACATGGACATGCATTCGCCCATGGAGGCAAATGCGCATTTACAGTGCCATGCATCCAGCTTGGAGCTGCCAAAATTGGAAGAACTCAGCTGTTTGGAACCAAAAATTCAAAAGTACGTATATCTACTTGCACTAATCCAACAGACTAAAGCAATTGTTTCTTCATTGCAGAACGCTTCTATTGATCATGCGCGAAATGATTGGTACTGAACGCGATTACGTGCGTTCCCTATACTATGTCATAGAGAACTATATAGACGAACTGCTGCGTGACGATATACCACAGCCGCTGCGCGGCCAACGGAATGTCATCTTTGGCAATATCGAAAAGATCTTTGAGTTTCATAATTCGCATTTTCTCAGTGAGCTGGAACGCTATGAACGCAATCCCTTGAAAGTGGGTGCTGCATTTCTGGAAATGGAATCCAAGTTTTATTTGTATGCGCTGTACAACAAAAACAAGCCCAAGAGCGACACCCTGCTCAGTGAATACGGCAGCTCCTTTTTTAAGGTAAGGCCTACGAGTGACACCTTCAAATGGAAAATTATGCTCACTTTATTTTTTTTAGGCCAAACAGCTGGAGCTGCAGGACAAAATGGATCTAGCCTCTTATTTGCTAAAGCCCGTGCAGCGCATGGGCAAGTATGCCTTATTGCTGCAACAATTGGTCAAGGCTTGCAACAGCGTGGAGGGTGCTGCGCAGCAGGAGATTGCAGCCGATGTAGAGGAGCTGCATCGTGCCGAGGAAATGGTCAAGTTTCAGCTACGTCACGGCAACGATTTGCTGGCCATGGACTCATTACGTGATTGCGATGTGAATGTCAAGGAGCAGGGTCGCCTACTGCGCCAAAATGAGTTTCTGGTATGGCAGGGACGTGGCGGTAAGAAGACGCTGCGACAAGTATTTCTTTTCGAGGAGCTGGTGCTGTTCAGCAAAGCGCGTCGCTTTCCCGATCACAAGGTATTTGCGCTTGATATACGCACTGTAGCAGCTCTTAACAAACAACTTTTGCAACACCCACAGAATCTGGATATATATATTTATAAGAACAGCATAAAGACCTCGGATATTGGCTTGACAGCGCATACGGGAGATTCGCCTACAAAGTTTGAGATTTGGTTTAGAAAACGTAAGCCGGACGACACTTGGATGCTGCAGTGTATGTCGGAGGACATAAAGAACGCCTGGACCGAGGAGATTTCAAAATTGCTTTGGAAGCAGGCGAAGCGAAATCGAGGTAATATGCATGCAACAAAAATGTTGAGCAAGACTTTTAAACAATTGACATTATTTTACAGAAATTCGCCTAGCTGAAATGTCTTCGATGGGTATAGGCAGCAAACCCTGTCTGGATATACGTCCCAGTAACAATCAAATCAACGACCGCTCCATACCATTAACTCAGTTGAACAAAAGTAGGTTTAGCAACGCAATTCGTAAGCAATTAAACGAAAATACCTTTTTTGATAGCGCCCAAGCTGCGTCATGCTGAGCCTGGTAAAGGCAGCATGCGACGACCCAATTCTTTGATTTCGGAGAGCTCTCTATCCAGTGGCACCAGCAGCTCTTCCATTAGCACTTCTTCGGGTGGTGGTGGACACGAGAGTGCTGGACGACACAGCTTACATTTTGGCAAGCTGCATAGCAGCCTAAGCAGCAGCAGCAATAGCAACAACAACAACAGTGCCACACTGGAGCTCATCAACGAGACGCAGGCTTTGAAGCTTAAGAGTGTGCAGTCTGCAGAATCAACAACGTCGTCATCCAGCCAAAACAACAACAACAGCAACCGCCAAAGTGGCAAGAGTACTCACTCCCGTCACCACAAACGCTCCACGACAATTGTCAGCCAGCTATCCATGGGTATAGAGCTTGAATTGTGCTACTTCTTCTAATTGCACCCCGTTGCTTTAGCTCTGTTTGTAGTCATATAACCTTCCCGCTCACTCCTTGTACATAAACACTCCCACAGTATTATTGGACACAAAATTGTATATATAGTGCATACATACATGTGTGTTTTGTACCTAAAAGTATTTGTATTTATGTAAATTTGTTATATAACTCCTGTGCTGCATGTGCCTTATGTGTCTGACTGTCACTCTTTTGTTAGCTTAAATGATACTCCTACATGTTTTTTCACTTTTACATCTCTAGAGAGCGGTATTGTCTCAGACATATCCGTCACACCGGATCAGGAGCATGCGGCCGAGCACCATATGATGAGCAGCAAAGCGAGTGCCACCAGCTGGTCTGCATCCACAACGTCCACGACTAGCGCCTCTACGGTTATACTTAGGCGCTACAAGTCTTATGCGCATGCAGCAGAGTCGGCAGCGCCGGACTTATCCGGCAAATAAGTTAGTTTTTTGGTTTTTAATTAAATTAAGTGCAAAAGAAAATTGATAGCTTTAGTTAACAGTTTCATCAATTTTGATTATGCAACATTATTACATATACGATAAAACAGTTTGTTATTTATTATTTATTAAATTTTTAGTTGTGTTAATTTGTCATAAATATCCATATGTATTATTTACGCTAACCACAGCACCTTTTATATACTTAGTTTTGAAAATTTCAAATTATTGAATTCAATGTGTCAATGTCGAAATAACAGCATATATTTCATATAGTTCTTAAACAACGCACCTTACACAAAAACAAACAAAACGAAAAAAAATCACAAATTATCAAAGTTCATTACGTAAACTTAATATATAAACATGTGAATTAAGTGCCTAAATATAAATTCTCGTACATAATATATACAATATAATTATATATTTTTAAAATACGATTAATGCATATATGCAAAAAAAAAAAAATATATCAATAAATGTTGCTTCTTAAAAGTAATTGTTGTAGTACCATGTTGTATTTGAATGCGCGCCAAGTGATTTCAAAGCAGTGCTATCAAGCAGTTTTGCACTTAACTGTGTCTTTGGCTTATAATTCGCAAGTGTTTTTTGCAGCACAGCTTGATACAAGTAGCGCAGTGGCCACTTGTACCAAAATTGATATGAAGATAACTTTACTACCCGAACCATCGTGTGGGCCTTTGCCAATTTTGGTAAAGGGACGTAATTCTGATTTTATGCAGCTTTTCTTTTTGTTTATAACTTTTCTCTTATTTTTAAGTACAAAACTTGCTTAATATAAATTAAAATGTATGGCTTATTGTCTTGGCTGTTAGCCGCCATGCAGCGTGGATATAAAAAGCACATTGTCGTTTGGCTGCAATTCGTATTCCAATTCACCCTGTAATTGTTTAAACATTAATTAAAGCACGAGTGTGTGCTAAATAAACTTACTAAAAGCTCCCAGTCTGTATCATTTACTAAAACCAATATGCCGGGTCGTCTAAAAGGGTAAAATAAGAACACAATTATTGCAGGAATGCATTAGTTTGAACGCCTACTTACACCGTGTCGCCTTGTATAAATAGTTCCGGCCGTTCTGTTAGTATATTGGCATGCATCCACTTCAGCAATTTGGCAATCGTCCCTGCAACAAGTAAGTTAATTAAAATATGTCTTATTTTTGCGTTTACAGCTTATGCTCACATTTTTGTGTGCCATCCAAAGACAGCTGACGCTTTTTTATGTTGCCAAAGAGCAGCTCTGCACCTGCACTGCAAAAAAAATATGGCAATTGTATCAAGTCAAGTAATAAACATGTAAAACAACAAATTTAAATACCTGAACTCCAATATTAGTTTTAAATCCTGCGTACTCGTGCTCATTGCAATTGTTTTGCTCAGCTTCTTCTTTCAAGTTTATCAATCACTGCGAAGCCAAACATTTTCAACAAGTGGCAGCCTCACACAAATGTCAGTGTTGCACAACTTGAAGGCAATCAGCTGATTTTTAAATAAAAAGCGCAAAACAATAGTCGCGTAACTTTCGCGATCATCATAAGTTGCAAAAGGAAATGTACATCTAATAAAACTTGATTAGAAACGCATGAAATTGGCTTATCGTACTATTGCGCATGCAGTTATTGAAATAACATGCGTTACTTTCCATAACTGCAAGACCCACAAAAATGGCGATTACCCTTTGGTAGGAGCACAAATTTTTTATTTTTTTTGAACGCGCACAACTTTAGTGCTGCTCTCTCGTTTTATTTTTCCTATCTGTACTTAAATCAAGTTTAAAATCAATTGGCTTATCATAACCCATAATGCGCACATAATGCTCGGGATCGTCGAACAGTGCTGGATCCACAAACAGCGCACGCTTGTTAACCAGAAAAGAAGTAAACATGCCGGGCACTTCGGGCACCACAACATCGCTCGCACGAAATTTTGTCTACAAAGTCAGTTATAATTATTAATTAAGGCTTATGTACATTTTAAATTAACTTCAACTTACCTTAATTTTCATAAGCAGCAAGGAGATTGTTGTGGCAGTATACTCATCGGTTTTTGGATTATAGTGCAGCTCGCACACATATTTCTTGGTAATAAAGTGCAAGAGCAGCGGTGTGACGAACGTAAAAAAACCGGCAATAGTGCAGAGAAAAACAGCCATGCCGGTGCCACCAATTTTCATGCCCTGCTCCAAAAGCACCGGCTGTGCAGCGAGACCAGCCAAGCTGGTGGTCAACGAGAAGAGTTTGACTATTTTCATGCGTGAGGCCAGTGTTCCATAGTATATGCGCTTCTCTGCATCAACATTTCCAGCCGGCTGCGCAGCATACCATCTGTGTGGCATTGCTGCTAGCATTGCAGTTTTTGGGCATTCATTAGCAATGGGCAGACGACTTGGCTGCAGACTATTGCTGTGTGCGACACTTGTTCTACGTGCTAAGCTCGCCAGCACTGTGGAAAATTGTCTGCGACAGGGCAGCACAGCACGAATGTATAACATTGTGTTTGATTTTTTTAGCGGGTAAGTTTATTTTATATTTTTCAATTGTTTAAACGTGCACTAAGTATTATTGAATAACACGAGCGCGATGTTAAAGCTAAACAGCTGTTGCTTTGTTTGTTATACGGTCACACTAGCAGACCACAGGGTGTTTCATATCAAAGCTGTTGTTTAATGTTGGCGCATTTTTCAAATAAGCCAGTTTAAGACAACAATGTTGGGGTATGGCCAAAAAGAGCAGCCAAATTTATAGCATCGTTTTGTTGAAAATGCTAACAATGCAGGCAACAGGAAATGCAAATGTAATTTGACCCATTTCGTACAGACAATGCAAACATAATTGATGCCAAAAACGTGAACTAGCGGCTGTTATGCAACAAAGCGCTAGGCTGCTCCGCTCACTGCCCAGGGAACGTTATCTAAACGGATGTGGGCATTGCATGGCCAATAATCTGCTTAAATCGAGTGCGAAAATTTGTATCCACACAGTTGTTGTTGCAGTTGTTGTTGTTGTACTTGATTAACGATAATTGTGGGCGTTGTTGATGGGCGTGGCATTCAGTCAGCCAGACTTTTGTACTGAAACGGCTATTTATGTGCCATGCATGTTATGAAAACCAAAAACACACACAAAATTCGCATGTAAATTCACATTAATATGCTTGAATTAATGCCCAACACGGGGTCACTCAGGACTTGGTATATGGTGTATATATATATGTATATGGGTCTATTACGGGCTGCTGCCTAGGTACATGCAATTTGTCGTTGTTTGGCAAAACCGCCATAAAACCACATTTTTAATTTATGTTCATTTAATTGTTTAAATTAAATTGGTTTCGAGGTTATGTGTATATTTTTTTTTCTCTTACACATATGCATATATATCAATTGATGGCTGTCATGCATGCCTGGTTTGATTTTATTAAAAAAAAAGCACAATAACGACGACGTTGTTGTTTGAATAATCTTTCAAAAATCTCTTTAAAATGCCATAAATTCATAAGTTTATGACTTGGCATATTCATTCAGCTGCATTCAAGCATCACTAATCAACAATTTTCAAAGTGACCAAAAATCATATTTGATTTTCAATTGCAAACAACTCCTTCCTCACTTCAGCCCGCCTGCAGTTACTACTCTAGCTGGTGACTCCACTGACTGACATATATGAGTAGTATTGTTGTATGCTGGCTATGCCTGCAAAATCCTTTTGTTATCCGTGACTTTTGTTGTCATTTCATTATTGTTATTTCATGCATCATATTCATTCATCGTTCTTTTACATATCAAGCATGTATATGTATGTATGTATGTGTTTGTACAATATATATATATACAATATATATAGATAGCTACATACTATATGATAGTCGACTCTTGTTGCTCTTAGCGAATTGTTTGGCCGAAAAATTTCACTGCACTCACTAGTGTGTCCTGTCAAAATAATTCATGGCAAAAACAGCCTGCTCTTATATACTGATATATGAGCATACAGTGGATAACGCTTAAGAGCAAACCCCAAACAGTTGTCAGCCATCAATATAGCCCAAAAGTATGCTAGCATTTTGTAAAAACTTTGGCATGAGCCGTAACTTGACCCACTGCTTGCAGCAGTGTGTTCTTCCCGTCACCTAATTAATAGCTAATGTATAAGGCGCATAGATTTTGAAATGGCGTCCGCTGAGCCACATGTCGTCTACGTAATTATCGTTCTGAGGGTGTTTTCAAAAGGTAACCGCTGGCCCAAAATTTTTAGCATCAATGTAATCAAATGTAACTTTTTGAGCATGCGTTACCAACTGATGAACTTCGTGAACGTCGTCTTATGTACAAAAATTTTGCTTTTCAACAGAGCCAAAAATTCGCCTCGGTTCTAAAGATGATTTTTTGGCAAATAATATAGTGTTATCATTAGGACATCATGGTCATTTCGCGTCATTCATTGCAAAATAAACAAATGATAGAGGGTGGGTCATCTATTGGTTTGTTTGTTAATTGAATTTTATTCGTATATTTTCCAACAAAATTGTGCAAATGTTTATACCAAATGCAAGTTTTAAACTTTGAAAAATAATTAAGTCCAATTGGTCACCGATGCTGGCTCTACAGGCCTGTATGCGAACATCGGAATTTTCGATGACTTTTTCAAGTAAAACGAGCAATTTTGGCCCAAATGTTTAAGTGGATTCTCCTGATACTCCCTAGGATTTTATGGGGCATATTTGTTCGTTGACGTTACCAGAGAGATGGAATTGGGCTTCATCGCTGAAGATGATTTTTGATTGCATTGAAATTGAGTTCCCCAATTCGAAACTTTCGAATGTCGTTTTTGCGGAGCGTATGCCCGATCCACTTCCACTTTCTTCTTCTTATTTCGGACGCAATATCGATTTGGCTCGTTCTTGAGAGCAACTCCTCGTTAGAGATGGTGGTTGGCCAAAAAAATGCATAAAATACGCCTAAGGCAGCGATTAACAAACGTTTACAATCGTTTAGTGAGTGTAACCGTTACCTTCCATGTATTGCAACCGTAAAGGAGAACCGATTTTACGTTGGAGTTAAAGATGCGGATTTTAGTGTGCAAGCTGATGATGTTGCTTTGCCATATGGGGGCGAGGATGCCGTAAGCAGCTCTAGCTTTGTTGATTCGGTTTTCAACATCCAACTCAGCGCCTCCATCTGCCGTGACCATCCAGCCGAGATAGCAGAACTTATCGACCACCTCGAACTGTTGATCATCAGTTGTACCATACGGTGGGATGTCTTTTCGCAGACTCAATGCTTGCGACTTAGCAGCATTGATTTTAAGTCCGACAGGCTTAGAGCAAGCACTGAGTGACTGTGCCATTATCATCATCATACCGACAGCAAGCAAATATCATCAGCGTACGCCAGATGATTAAGGTACCTGTTGTTAATTTGTACAGCAAACGGATCAGACAATTTGCCTTTATGTAGAACAAAACAATTAGCGCTGTTGTAGCTCTCCTTGATCAGTGCAATTAATTTGCACGGCACTCCTCTTCTGCGCAGGGCTGACCAAATAAATTCACGATTTACGCTATCAAACGCCTTTTCAAAATCAACAAACAGAAGGTGAAGTTTTGTTTGATACTCCACACTCTGCTCGATAATTAATCTGAGCGTGTTGATATGCTCAGCACACGAAAAACCGCTCCGGAAACCTGCTTGGTACACTCCTATGGACATTTCAAGATGTTCCTTTAGGCGACCGAGAATAATTCGCGCAATGATCTTCGCTATCGCCGGTAAAACGCAAATACCTCTCCAGTTGTTGCAGTTTTTTAAGTCATCTTTCTTTCTTTCCCCTTCTTTAAATTTATATATTTTGTAGAGATTTACAGCCTCTTAAGCAGCTTCTGCTCTTATAACAATTATGCATAGTTACTACTTTGTAGAGTTTCTACTGTACATACTATCCATCCTACTACTTGTATTTATATGGATTGTTATTCGGCTATATCTGTTTCTGTAGCTGGCTGCAGTCTAGTATATAAGTAAAATTGCTCATTCAAATTCGCTATGATATCAATTTATTTTTATGCTTTGGCGACGAGCTTTTTTTATGTGCCATCGCGGCCTGCGCCGACCGCAGTGTCCTCGGTCAGGTTCCTCCTACAGTGTGCTCCAAAATCTGCATATACATGCATATGTACAACTCGTATGCGTTATAAATATTACCTTACCCTTAGTTGCGACCTGATTGATGTGATTCTTTGATAGCGCTTTGCAATTTGTTTAATTTGCTTTTAAAACCGCCGCCCCGTCGCACCGCTTGAGAGTACCTACTGAAATGATTTTAATAGTTTTATTAATTTATCAAATTATAGCATAAAAAAAAAAGTCAAATAAATAACGTGGTCTATGTAGTATTAATTTGAGTGCTGAAGTGTGGAACAAAGCTGTAGCCAAATAAAAGACTCAACAAATGCTCAAATGGCGTTAAAATGCTCAAACAACTCCTTATCAAACTGCAACGTGTTGGACAGCTCCTGCAACAAACAGCACAAACATGTTGCCAACCGCTTACGTTCCACATGTTTGATGTCAAACAGTGCAACATGTTGCGGTGCGTTATAAGAGTTTGAGCGAGGTCTGTGTGTGTATTGCAAAGTTGAGTGATAAAATTGAGCACTTTATACGATTGTGTGACATTAGTGCTGCAAAAGTTAACGTCTTAATGGCTAAAGGAAGAAAGGCAGAAGTAAAAAGAAAGGAAGGAAGTTTGCAAATTTTTAATATAGTGTGTCCTCAATGCATTCGAGATTCAATTATAACACGCTTTGCAATTAATATGCTTACAAATTTGCATACAAAGCAGCGAAATCAGCTTAAGAAACTAGAAACTGCAGAAATTACATGCCAAGATTGGTATGTTGGCCGGCAAGGACAAAGGATGCACTAGCAGCCTCTCAAGCTTGAAAGCAAAAAAAAAAATGGAAAAAAACGAAGTAATTGTGGAATTTATAGTACATATCAGCGGCCAAGCTAGACAAGCAATAAATCATTTAAAATTCACTTTAACACGAGTAAACCCTTACACACACACGCACACCCATAGCCATTGCCAGGATGCCAGCATCAAGGACTCGTGCAGTTTAGTGGCATAGGTAGTAAACTGAAACTGAAAATGTTAAACTAAATGCTGGAATAATTACAGACTTAAACTATGCGCATATTTAAAATAGAGCAAAAATGTGCTACAAAAAAAAAGGACTAAACACCAAAAAAAAAAAAAAAAAAAAACGAAGCTAGGGGGCGCCAGCAGCACAGGCCAAGCTTCTGAAAGTTAATAATATGTGTGAAAAGGGGTAGCCTGATGAGCAGCCAAACGTGCAAAGAAGCCTCAAATAATCGCATATGCACAGAATTGTTTGGCATTAAAAGTGTTGAGAGCTAGCAGTCCCTCGTTCTAGGTAGAGCGGCTTTTTAAGCTGCCTCGCCCCACTTTGAACCGCTTGCCCAAAAACATTACTCATTTTCACACTTGCAGATACGAAAATATTTCGTTTGGTTTCATTTCATCTTTTCCATATTCCGCACATAATTTGTAGTTCATTTTGCGCGCTAGTCATTAAATTGGTTTGTAATTTATATGCTCTTTGGAGGTTAGGCATGGTCTAGGAGTAACCATAATTTTTTATATAATAATGAAAAATGATGCAGCAGCAAGTATGGAGAATGAAATTAAGTTTAACCTCTTTATGGAATGCATCTTTGAAGAGTTGAGGAAGCAGGAACTTCGGTAGCGCTATTGAAGTAAAAAAAAAAAAACTTTTATATGGAAGGATTAAGGAAATCGATGTTAAGATATTCATTTAGTAAGCTTAGTTCTTACGTGAAGTCTAAAGTGTTTGTGGAAAAGCAGAAGAGGCCAACATTACCCGTGCTATTCGAACGCGTCATCGTAAATTGGAACCTGCTCATGGACGAGCCACGGCGCCGTTGCGGCTAACATTTGAAAGGGATTATCTTTAAAAAGTGAATGGCAAGAATGGTTAATTCTATTGATAGTAAAGATTTTCCGTTTAATTTGACATTTTTGTGTTTTTTTGCATTTAAAAAAAAAACAAACCTCAAGATTGATGACCCATTATATAGTATGGGATACCCTGTACCAACACATTGCAATCAAGTCCGATAGGTTAGGTTGGGTTAGGTTAGGGCGGCTGCTGGCTTGAAAACCCGCACACTTAGGCCTGGGCTGGCCCATTGTGACACCGCACGAATCTCTCTGCTTTACCATTGCATTTTTACCCTTCTCCTATTTGGTATGCTTAGAAAGGGTCCCATCCTGTTGCAGCAATGTAGCTCGCAATCTTTCTCGGACAAATTAACTCCAGCCCTGCTAGGTTCTGAAGGAAATAGTAACCCAGGTGCTTTTTCCTGCGTCTGCTAAGAGCTTCGCAGAAGCAGAAGAAGTTGTTTCTAGCTCTTCCTTGTCTCTGCAGCTTCTGCAAAAGTCATTTATAGAAGCATTTAGTCTAGCAGCGTGCACTCCAACGAGCCAGTGCCCAGTGATCGCTCTGACGACTTCCGAACACTGTGAACGGTTAAGACTGCCAAGTTTGCTGGAGCGTTTTGCGTCAGTGAGGTGTGTTGTTCCACATACTTTGAGCAAGAAGGCTATACTTTTCCCTAGTATGTAGCTAAAAGTGGCCATTTGCATACGTATATCCTCCTTATCAGAAAGGAGGGTAGTGGTCGTGCTGTGTCTGGCCAGTTCGTCTGCTATTTCATTACCTTTAATATCCTAGTGCCCCGGCACCCAGATAAGGCTAATAACAAACTGCTGTGCCATCAAAAAAATATATTTGGCACATTTAATTACAAAATTTCCATAAACAATCTAAAAACAGAGCAATTTTGCCCCAAATTCGTTTTTTTGACATATCAAATATAGTTACGATATCTTTATAAACAAACGAATTATCCATGTAACACTTTTGGTTTTTTTTCGAGGTCGTCTGAAACACCACTATGGGTTATAGCTATATATTGTAGCCTCTATATCCAATAAGGTAAATAATCTTATCTCCTATGGAACAATACGGGATCTAACCTGAAAGTTTTGTCGCTCTAGCTTTACAGGGTATAAAAATGGGATACATACGAGGCGGGTTCCAACAGTTGTATAGGGTCATTTTTCCTGGTTAAAAATGAGAACTTTAGTATTTGAATCAAAACTGCTGCCAATATGCAGTTTCAATTGGAAAATACATTTTTTTTTTGGGTTTTTGAAAATTCAATAAGATTTTCATATCATACGTAAGCTAAGCAAAAAAGTTATTTATTTCTCTTTGCCTTACGTGGAACCCTGGGAGCCCGTCCGTTTGATCCCTTTTTTTTAAAGAAACTAATTCATATTTACAATCCAAATAGTAGGTGACGATTTTACACATATTTTGAGCTACAAAAATGAATTTTTCCAAAGTAGTAAAAAACAAAATGGCGCCTGTAAAGTGCTACGAGCACATTACTAACTTTCAGAGAGGCCTCCGCGGCTGCAAATTTTTGACTATGGACCAAAAGCAAGTGTGGTTCAGGGTAGGTAGTGTGTTAGGGGCTTTCAAAAATATAAATTTAAAAAAAATGGCATAAGTTTGAAACAAAAGTTTGTGCTTCGTCAAAAAATATCATAAACAATGAGTTGCCGCAGCTGCGGCAGAAGTCTTGATGGGGGGCGTGCCTCCTCTCTGCCTCTCCTGGTCCTATTCATATAAAAACGCATGAGAATGATCTTTTTCTCAACTTATAAACTTTCTACTAGGATGGGCTCGGGCAGCGTTAAGAATCAAACCTATACATTTTGTTTTTGCAAGACTCCACATATGCTCAACTTATGCACTCTGCATTCATATATTCTATGTTTCTTTTTTTTTTATCAGATTTTCATTAATTTTTGACACAAAGTAGCATGAAACATAATCACTTTCAAGTCAAAATATTCAAAATAATGGCTAAAAACCGCGTAGTTGTGCTGGGAAATGAAAACTTATGTCGACCCAATTACAGTAACTTCAGCTAAAGAGAGAGTATGTGCATCTGTTGTTTAAGTTTTGTGTCTCTAGGTGTTGCAAGCGTGACGTAGATTTGTAATTACGATTTTCCTGAAAGCATATCTTGATCCAAAACATCAAAGCGTCCACTTGGTGTGCTTGTTAAAGAAGAAAGCTTAACCAAGTTTTGCAGCCAGTGCGTTTCGTCTATGCTGAAATAATTACTGATAAAGCCTTAAATATTAAATTACACACTTATTTATTTTGGCTTTGCCAGCTAGCCAACAGCTTGAGCAGCGTAAAGCACCCGGTCAACTTGTCCCAACGTCTACTATTTCCGTATCCTGCCGCACGTTGTATACAGTACAATGTCCTTGTTGTCTGTTTTAAAAGTGTACGCAATGTCTTTGCAAGCTCTCTTCAAATAGGGACAAGCTACAGGCTACTAGCGGCTACTCTCTGTGCTCGAGTACTCCACTCTGCTACTCTGGTGTTTACTTTGTGGTTATTTTGAGGCTACAAGTTGCAACTTTTACATTTACGAGAAACAGCAGCAGCAGCACCAGCAGCAGCAGCAGCATGACCAGCAAAAACAACAACAATGATGCACATACCCATTACCATATCTCACCCCCACGCTGACTCATCCACCCACAGTGACAAGCAACGAGAACGCACGGTCCGTAGCGGGTTGCGGCAGCTTGATTCCCCCCCTCAATTCATGTGGCTTTTTGAAGTGGTTGCCGCAATGTGCTGCGTGCTGCTTTCAGCTTGGGGTTTCGCATAGCCCACAATGCATACACTTCGATTATTTTGCGGAGTATTCCTGGTAACATTCGTAGCCTTTTGTCTTTGTGCGACAAAAGATAAAAAAAATTTAATACAGTCCATGGCGGTTTCCGCAAGTGGTATGCACTGCAATCATTATTTTACTCCAAAAATGGTTGTTTAATTGTTGAATATCAAGCAGTGCACAAAGCAGTACATCCTGCAGATGCCAATAACTTGTTTAACTTCAAATTGTTAAATTGATAAAACACATTGGTCAAGTAGCTTCATATATAAAGTATTTATTTCATTAATTTTAAGATAATTGAATTCGAAACTTTAACATGCGAAAACTTTGCTCAAAAAGCTGAATGCAAGTGAAGAACTAGAGCGTACGCCGCTTCTTGTGGCAATATATCATGTTCTTTATGCTTCAACGCCATTTTGGTATTCGAGAATCAGACAATACGAACAGCCAGGCTTGGGTAAATTGATTTCTTCATAATTTTGGTATTACAAATTTTTTTAAAGTACTTGCCCTCGCTAGCTACACATTTTTAACTTCTTACGTGCCTTTTATGGATACTAGGCCAAAAAAATTCATCTCTTTCGAAGCAAACCACTAAACAAGTCATTTTCGGACGTCTGCGTAAGAATCGAGCTGCTGCTCAGCGAGGGCGTGGCACATGGGCGTAAACAGGTGGTAGTCGGAAGGGGCCAGGTCTGGTGAATAAGCAGAATGGGGTAGCAGCTCCCAGTTGAGTGGCTCTAAGTATTTTCGGACCATTTTGGGCTTGTGCGATGGCGCGTTGTCGTGGAGGAAAATCAGCTTATCATGTCTTTGTTGATAATCCGGCCTTTTTTCACGCAGTGCACGCTGCAATTTGATCAGTTGTTGGTGGTAGCGTTGGGCATTGACAGTTTCACCAGGTTGCAACATCTCAAAATAGACGATCCCTGTTGATCCCGAAACGTTTTGGTCTTGCTGATGATGTTGATGGTTGGCGCGGATCAACCCATAATTTGCGTTTAGGATACTCGAAGTATATCCACTTCATCGCTTGTCACAATCCAATGCAGGAACGACTTTCTTTTCTGTCTGGCGAGTAACATTTCGCATTTTCCCATCTCTTGAACCTTTCCCATGGCACGTAGCCGCATGGAAATGGCTGGTTGAGAAACACCCAATCGCTCGGCAAGCATTTTTTGCGATTGGGTATCGTCCTCGACCAAAAGAGCCTGCAATTGATTGTCCTCAACCTTCTTGGGCCGATTTTCTCGCTTCTTGTCCCACGTCTTTGAACCGACGAAACCAATCTGGGCTCGTTGTTTCCGATAAAGCCCTGTCGCCATAGGCCTCCAAAATCATTCGATGCGATTCGGCAGCCGTTGTCTTAAAATTCATCAAGAATAGAGTTCCCCTTTACGGGCAGCCCCAATGCTGCTTATTCTTTTTTTTTTTATGACCCTTTGTCTACCTACTTACTCCACCCTCTGCTATCAAGCTTAAAGTAGGAAAGTTTAACATCACGGATATACGACATCAGAACTTTTAATGAACGTAGATCTGAAGACAATTTTTTATTAATTCATCAAGAATAGTACCCCCCTTTACAGACAGTTCCAATGCAGTTGGCCAAAATCTTATTCTTCTACAATGACACTTTGTCTACATGTTGCAATGAAACGCCCAAAAAAACTTCTTCTGCTACGGCTGCTCATCGATCTGTAAGTTACTGGAGTCTGGAGTCGTTCCACATTTAAGTGCCGTTTCATTAACATGATTCTCTTTGGCTATTTGGAATCCATGGGCCAGTTGCAAGTAACGTCTGCCGCCTGCTGTTTGCCAGCGTGCAACTTAAATTTCAATAAACTCGAATGGAAACTTATGTCTAAGCGAGTTCATGTCTTTGTTTCTGGCTCAGCACGCAGCGGGCTTCGAGCTGTCTAGTAGCGTTTAAATCAAAATTAAACCCCAAAAATAAGCTTACATACAAACAGAGATGCACTCACACACACACATATGCATGCATGTATGGAATAGCAACAACAACTAAGCGCCTAAAGTCAACGTATGTGTGTGTGTGTAGTTGGTGCGTTTTGGGCCAACACAGCGTATACGTAACGTGATGTCTCTTTAGTTTGTTTTCTTGTTGTTTTTGTAACAAGTGTAAGTTTCCCTGCACACACATACACAGTAACACTTTAAAGCTATGGTCAGACGAGTATAATTCTAAGCAATAAATAAGTTCATTGTTAAGTCGATAACTTATAATAAGCTAAGGTCGGACATAAAACTTTTTTATTGACATAAAAAAAAAATTTGAATTTCATCTTCGAAGTAATAAATAAAATATGTATTCCGATTCACAAATAAACTAGAGGTCTCGAACTCTCGGGGCAGCGTTCTACAGTAGCACCCTGCACCTACTTTTTCGAAAGCAAGAATTTTCTGCATATTTGAAGCGTAAGAAAGTCTTAAATTTGTGATTTTTTCGTTATATCTCTGAAAGTTTTTTTCTGATCAGACTAATTTTTCCATCATGGAGATGGGTGCAGAACAGAAGCACAACAGAACAGGTTTTCTATAGAAATCGGTAAAATCGGCTTGCAAAATTTGGTATCTTAGTTTTGGTCAAACGAACAGATGGACATGACTTATAACTTATGATCTGCCTCTTCATCTTCTTCCAGTTGCATACATTTTACAAATCTTGGTCAATGTTTGTTGAAAAATTTCGAAAGCCCCAAAAGTAAATATGCCAGATAATACCTAGTTGTCCCATAGCCCTAAAAGTACATAATAAGTTTTGGGAAAATGCTTAGAGACAATAAAAGCGTGACAAAACATTTGAAGATGCAAATTTTTTTTCCCCCCTTTGTTACTCTGCTTGGAAGCTTAGGGCCTCTACAAGAGCCTATCATCTGAGTATTTCTTTCTCTTGTTTTGCTTTCAGTAATTGTATTTTCGCGCTCGATCCGGTATAGTTTCAGTATAAAATTCTTTCACAAAAGTACAGAACAAAATTTCTATTGAAATCGGTAAAACAGACAAACAAACATAAAACGTGTTTTAAAACGTCCCATCGCTGCATTTCATAATTTTGGCAAAACATTTGTAATTGAAAACAAAACTTCTTTTAAAAAAAACTATCAAAATTCTTAGCGCAAAGAATTTTACTCTTTGGTACGCAGCTGCAGTGCTGCCCCTTTTTTGGGCAATTAACATGTAGATGGCGCCAGCAACAGTATCAGCTGTTCTATTTAATTTAGATGTCAAATTTTAGAGGTGAAAATGGCCGTGTAAGCCATTTCGGGACAAGAACGTAAACAATGTGTTGAAAACATCCGAGGACGTGTGAAAATTTTCCAAAAATGCTGCTGCTGAAATCTAAATAATTTAATTGCAATATTATATTATTATATTAATTCACTTCAAAATAAGTATGTCTCTGCCAATCTTTAACACTCAGCTCTGCGTATTAAATTTGAGCTCATCCACATACTTTGTTTTTTCTCGAATAAATGACACTGTGCATACCTTTTGTTTGTTGTTGCTGGCGCCATCTATTGTTAGTTGCGCCATCTACATGTCACAAACTCTACGCATACAAGCAGTTTTTTCATTCACGACTTTTTACGATGCTGCGTACTGGTCTTGAAACTTTTTTTGGAGATCAGACGGTTTTTGCTAAAGTTTTGCACGTGTGACCATGGTGTAAGAAGCACATGTACCCTGTCCCAAGCAATTTAATAAAAATAGATGAGTGAACTGGCATTAGAGTCACAACTTGAACAGACCAACAACACCCAGACTCACTCACATACACTCCATTGCCTTTGTACCTTACTTCAAGCGTTACAAATTCAACTTTAAGCGTTTTGACGCTCAGTAGTTGATGGTGCCGAGACTATAACTGGGCCAGAGAATGAGGCACATATGGAATGGTAAGGGAAGATCCCGGATATTGTGTGTTTGTGTGTGTAAGTTGGTGCTGCTCAAACTGGATCTTGTGAAGATGTGGCTGCTTGGCAACCAACAAAAAGCCAGCCACGAATGAGTGCACTTCTACAATATTTCTTTAGCATATATCAAAAGTTATAGTTAAAGCATTGCATGCTTGCTGCCATATATCCATACGAGTGAGTATGCAATCTATATCTATCAGTTACCCTACTCGCTTCCGGCACTTTGACTTGCTGAGCCTGGGATGCTGCTGCTACGCTGTATGATATGATGTACGTACGCATCCTTGAAGCCAAATTGAAGTGTTTGTGCACAGCACAAGTGGCCGAAATGTGTATGAAAACAGCTTACATGGCATGAAAATTCTCACACAAGACGGCAACGCGCGTATTTCTCTGATCCAAAAATGTCGATGAGTTTCAGCTGGCACACGGTGTTATGACAAGGACAACGACCAAGACTACGCTTACGACTATGACAATAATGACGACCTGATGTTGATGATTATAATAATGATGATTATGTTGGCGATGCTAGCTACTACTGCTCCAGCTCCTGTTACGCACATCGTTTCGCTTTAATATCCTATTATAGCGAGTTTGTGCACATTTTGGTTTTCATAGTGTCTGCGTCTGTCTGTGTCTGGGTCTGCTTCTGACTAAATGACAATCTAGGCCATTGCGTATACACCGTGTGCCACGTGCCATTTGCCATTCCAAAACGAATATACACGGTATATAATATTAATGCATCCCCAAAACAATATACAACTAAAAGTGTTTTAATACACATCTAATATGTATATAGAGCGAAATTGTGCAACATAAAATTTCAATTTTATTTAGCATACTGCAAAAACAGTGCCGTAATACATAGATAGTTTATTTGAGTTTTATATATAACTGCTGTACCTCGTCAGCATATTCCCAATAAAAGCATTTACTTTGGGAAAAGTATGCTGCAATGGTTCAGACTGCAGATTGCATTTAACGCAGCCATAAAATGCCACTGCAACCATTTTTGTAGAAAAAAAAAGTTTATACTATCTGGGCCAAGTTCTGTTATGATGCTTTATGGGGTTGTTGGTGCATTCAAGAAAAATAGTTTGCAATCTTTGGTAAACTATTTATTTGTTCCTCATGACTCACGGTCTTTTGAAGTCTTGTTTATTTTCTTGCATAAAATATAAAACGGCTGTGTAAATAATTTCTTAAAAATATATTATTATGAACTGAGTGTGTGATCATTGTGATAGGATATGACCACGTCCATACTCTGAAAAAAAATCGAGTCAATTTTTTGTAGAGACCAATTTCAGATAACAAAATGGTGAGCAGAACTTTATGATATAGAGGCTGACGAGATTGGACTATAATCGACTTATTGCAATCAAAATTCGTTGATACATTCTTCTTTTATTCCTTTAACTCCTTGAGGAGCATAGGGCCTCTGTAAAACATCTAAATCGTATCCGGTTTTGTGCCAATTGCTTCACTTCCCTCCAGGAACGACCTGATTCTTCAGCTTCTTTCAAAACCGTTCGGCGCCATGTTGTTCTGGGTCTTCCTCTTCTTCGGTTGCCCTGCGGGTTCTTATCAAGGGCCTGACGACAAACTTCATGTGGTGGCTTTCGCAAAGTATGCCCAATCCATCCCCATTTGCGACTGGTAATTATGTAGGATATCGGCTTCATATTGCATCGCTGCATCAGCTCAAAGTTGCTGATTGTGTTTGGCCACCAGATTTTCAGAATGCGCCGGAGACCTCTTCCAACAAAACTCACTCCCATAAAGTAGAATGGATAGCACATTAGATTTGTATATCTGGATTTTCGTGTTTGTTGATAGAAAATTGGAATTCCAGATCTTTCGGAGTTGCTCGAAAGCAGCTGTGGCTTTAGCAACTCTGGCTTCTATGTCTGCCTTTGCGCCCCCATCTGCGGCTATAACACTGCCAAGGTAGGAGAAAGAGTCCACAAGTTCAATGCGCTCATTACGAATTAAAAAGTCGTCATCGCTGTTGGCGTTCACTCTCAATGCCTTTGCTTTTTCCACATTAACCTCGAGACCGTGCTTACCAGCTTCTTCGACTAGATCGTCCAGTTTACCTTGCATATCATTATGTTGAACTGAAAGGAAACAGACGTCATCGGCGTACTCTAAATCTTCAAGCTGCTCTGTAAACGTCCAGGGAAGACCTCTGTTTTTTCCATCTAGTGCGCAGGATTTCGTCGATGACGATTAGGAATAGAACCGGTGACAGAAGGCAGCCCTGACGGACTCCAGAGTTCGTTGGAAAAGGTGCAGATAAGCTTCCGTTGTGTAGAATCCTGCATTTGAAACCCTCATAATGTGCCTTTATTAAATTGATTAGGCTCAGGGGAATTCTAGCTTTATGCAACGCATTCCAGATGGATGAGCGCTGCACGAAGGCTGTGCGGAAGTCGATGAATGTCAGCTGGAGAGATGACTGCCATTCGTTGACTTGCTCTATTAATATTCGGAGTGTGCTGATCTGGTTGATACATTAATGTCGCGAAATGGATCCTACAATTCGCCTCCAAGATCATGTGCCATTGGACAATTTTTTGTGTGCCATTTTAAACCTAAGGTTTGTGCCCATCAACTCAAGTCTCTTGATAAATTGGAAGCCAACATTCGAACCACCCGAATGCACCGCGAAAATTGGTCCGACCGGATCAACCAGCGCAAGAGAAGCCGAGGTGGTCATGTGAACGATCGTTCTCATTGGTAAACTCTTTACTACAATGCAAAAATCCATAATATCCTTAACTCTGTGTAGAGCGAAAAATGTTTGTAGTGGAATAAAAAAAAAACAGCTTAGAATGCCAAGAGAATAAGCTAAAACTTGAAATAAATGCTTATATTCTCATTTGCCGAGATTTTGCAGAGTCTCATGCATAAATGAAATTTCTGCGAGTTGTCTGTTCCTTATTTTTTTTATTAAAGCAAATAGACAAATGAAACGTGTATAAACGAAACTAGAAAACGGGTCAATACTGCAATTACTTCTAATCAGAAAACAGATTTCTTGAATTCCAAAAACTTTGATTTAAAGAGTTTTTGTAGGCCACGTTAAAGTTTTGAGGCCAACACTTAAACAACTCATCTTTTGCACTACTACTGTAGTCCTCTTTTCCTTGTGGAGCAAGAGTCCCTGGACTCTGGTGCTAATTTTACCCCACACAAATGGTAGAAACTTTAGTGTTTGAAATAATTTGGGGGTGAAAATAAAATAAACTTTCCTAGATGTATATAAGCAAACCAAATAAAAAGTTATATATATAGTTAATAGCTCCTAGACTTTCCTAGATATAGGTGTTTAGACAAACTTACTGGAATTTCTAAATCAATTGCTTTTGTTCTCCTGAACATTGGATTCAACTTTGGAGCTCCTCCTTCGCTGTCTCCTTCTCTATGTTATATAATATACATTTTCACAAATTTAATTCAAGCGAAAAATGTGTTAATTAAAATTTAAGCAGACCATACTTATTTATTTATTTATTTACAATGATAATTATCATTATATAGTTATAATCAAAGTTATAAACTAATAATTAACATAAAAGATAGCACTGGCTACTCAGGCCTTCGGCTAATTCAGACCATACTATTAAAAAGAAATACGTTAAACTTTACCTTTAATGCTTTAACCAAAAACGCCAAACCAATACCACTTTAAATATTTTTACTTATTGCATGCATTAAAATTTTAAATTGCTTGAAAATACATATTCGCTGTAAATGCTTTACCACGAATTCGTTTTTAATAACTTCAACAGTGGCTGCATTTTGCCCTCTATCTTAAACTTGACTTTATATATTGTATAAAGTACAACTGCCGCAGCTGGCTTTAGTGCGCCGGTTGCCTCTTTAAGCCACCAGCACCCCAAACTGCATCCGAAATGCATAAACGAATAAACGAACATCAGGGAACTTTATTCATTAGCTCTCGCTCACTTCAAGAGCATCAACATTCAACTTGGTTCAACTTGGTTGAATGTTGGTCGTTCGTAAACGAAATAAGTTTTCTACACGCCGTGTTCCCCGTTCAAACTTTTTATTTTGTATGTACTCGAATTTTTGGTAGAAAAATTTAAACAAGTTGTCATAAAAATGTCGCACCGAAATCGCATTACAAGCAGTGCAACAGCCATGGCCAAAATCACAGCCGCCGCTTAAGCCGACAACTCCCAGAGCTCTGCAAAGTTCTGCACACGCTCTTGGCATGCGTTTAAATCCACTGCGGAAACTGCTCTGGCGTCTTTTCCTGTATTACAACTTTTGGCCTTTCACTGAGCAAAATTTGGAAATTTTTTGTAGGCAGTAGTTTAAAGATTTCTTGAACTTATTGTTTTTGTTCTTGGCTTTTTTTAGGGACTAGAAAGTAGAAAAACAAAAAACAAAGGGTTTTATGCTACAAAAAATTTCTTCACGAATTACTTTTGTTGGATCGGTTCGTCTCCCAAAGGTTCGGGCTCAGTACCATATATTTATTCATCCACATGAAAACTTTTGACTGATGAAAATAATACCAAACGTTGAATTATTCTGAGATGAATCTTACAACGATCTTGTAAAATCAGCTTCTAGGGTTTCTTTGCAAACAACTAGTTTTGGAGAATCTTGAAGAAATTTGTAGTTGGACAACATTTTGCCATATTTAAGTTCTGAGAAATATTTGCTTGGTATGGGCTTGTGCAGTTGCCGGAAATCGAGTAAAATGTATCGAAAAACTTTAACTAAAAAGAGTTTTTTTTTTTTGCATGTATGTATCTTTAATCCGGGTAGTCCTTTCAAAAATATGATACGCTGTGGCTTGTACTTTCATCCGAATAAA
The DNA here is from genome assembly GCA_018150985.1 of Chymomyza costata. NCBI lineage: Eukaryota > Metazoa > Arthropoda > Insecta > Diptera > Drosophilidae > Chymomyza > Chymomyza costata. The sequence continues at coordinate 21,214,369 of JAECWU010000001.1, forward strand.
TCATCCCCATAACTCTTATTTGCGATTCCTGCTTTATTTTGAAGCTAGATCCATGACGTACCTATGTATGAAAAATGATAATCGATAAATGTTCACCATTTGCTTTTACATACGTCGACCCGATAGGCAGGCACCCCGAGGGGTGCGGCAAGGGGGGGATTCCCCTATGCTGTCGTAAGTCAAGCTAGAGGTGTAATAGAGGGGCCGATACATTCCCCGCCCGGGCCCGGATTTTCTCTCTACGCCTTGCCGATTGTCAACATTTTTTATGACATTTTCCAACAGAGAGGCACGTAGCTTACCGGTGATGTTAATATTTAGATCTTAAAAGGGAGGCTGGACAATTGACGTACCTATACTTTGCTTATCAAAATAAACCATAAAAATAAGTCTAATGGTATCAAATCGCATGATCTGTTGTCAAAGTAAGGCCCGATGTTGCACTACGGCCATAATGCATACCATGCAGTCACTTTTTCAGTATGCGTGTATTTTCGTTGGCTCTAGCGTCTGGAATCTCCCGATTCCCTATCTAGCTAAAATATTACGCTACAAAATTTGATATATGTTTCAAGTTGGTTCAACTTTGTTGCAGTGTTCCTTTTTCCGCTTAATGTTGTTGTGGTTGGTGTCATCGTCGTCGTCGATAGCGCTGGCGTTAGTGGCATCTGCTGCAGCTGCGGCAGCATTGCGTGCAAATTGTTGTTTTGCATTGTTTGCCACAACTTTCAGAGCACACAACACAGAAATTTTCGGCTAGTACAATTGACACCTTTTGAAATGTGATGGCGGCAGCCCTGGGCGAGATTAAGTGGAGGTGGATAAAGGGGCGTGGCTGTATGCGTGGTTAGTACTTTGGCTGCACTTTAACAAAAATGGCTGACTAAGCTGAACTTGCAAGATTTGCATGCAAGATGAGTTCCAGTTGGATTTAAATTTGTCGACTGTCCTAAAATTGTAGCCTACCCACAGGCGCCAGGCTCCTAAGCAATTAAAAGAAAAAGTCTTTTTCCAGGCATAACTTGTTTTGCTCTCTTGCACTCGAGTGCTCAACTTTTGCACACTAATTTAATAGATGGCATTGTTTTTCCATTTTATTGTATGCAATAAAACAACTATGAGAACTATACGAACTAAACGTGCCAAATAAGAAATTTTCTAAAAATTTTCCTATCAACTTTGGCTTTTCTTTAAGTTTGTGCGCAAACGAAGCTGTAAAACAAGTTCTTTTAATTTTAATTAAACGGATGAGCAGCAATTAGCGAAATAAATCTGACAATTTCGCAAATGAGTCGGCTGGTGGCAAACATGGCATAAGCGAAGACCCAGGCACACTTACACAAAAAAATGAAAACCAAAATAAGCGAAAAGGGAATAAACTGCAGCATGTTGAAAATGCTGGCGCGGAGTAAAATGAGTTGGCATAAAAAGTAGAGCATGTTTTTCGCTTAGATACAATTAAAGTTGTCGACTTTGTTCGATTCCCAGACAATGGAGCACAAATGCTTCTATTCGTAGAACTTTGAAACCGTTTAACAGTGACTAAATGTATTTCCGGATTTGGCTTTGACCTCGTCCTGGTAACAAAGTAAAACACTTTTGAAATTAATTTAATAGCCAAACGGTTTTTGCCCTTTTTTATTGTTTAATATCTTTGCGACTTGGTCTATGCATTCGGTGTAATTGTATCTGTATCTGTATCTGTATCTGTATCTGTATCTGTATCTGTATCTGTATCTGTATCTGTATCTGTATCTGTATCTGTATCTGTATCTGTATCTGTATCTGTATCTGTATCTGTATCTGTATCTGTATCTGTATCTGTATCTGTATCTGTATCTGTATCTGTATCTGTATCTGTATCTGTATCTGTATCTGTATCTGTATCTGTATCTGTATCTGTATCTGTATCTGTATCTGTATCTGTATCTGTATCTGTATCTGTATCTGTATCTGTATCTGTATCTGTATCTGTATCTGTATCTGTATCTGTATCTGTATCTGTATCTGTATCTGTATCTGTATCTGTATCTGTATCTGTATCTGTATCTGTATCTGTATCTGTATCTGTATCTGTATCTGTATCTGTATCTGTATCTGTATCTGTATCTGTATCTGTATCTGTATCTGTATCTGTATCTGTATCTGTATCTGTATCTGTATCTGTATCTGTATCTGTATCTGTATCTGTATCTGTATCTGTATCTGTATCTGTATCTGTATCTGTATCTATATCTGTATCTGTATCTGTATCTGTATCTGTATCTGTATCTGTATCTGTATCTTTATCTGTATTGATCAACATTCTACTTTTCTTAAGATAGTTCAATTGCTTGAACTATAGCTCGCTTAGTCACACGTGACTAGGCACTATGCATCGTCAACCACTCTAGAGTACTCGAAATAAACTTTTCCCAACTATTACTTTGTCAGTGGTTCTTTTCACATAGTTTTCCAACTACTGTGGACTTGGTTTTTTGCACAACATTTTTGGGGACTTACCCTTTCCTCTCTATCTCCGACCACATAGAGACATTTATTTAGTTTTTAATTGAGAACGCTTACTTGCAGTTTCGTTGTGACTTGAGTCAGGGCTTACTAAAGCCAACCGCTAGTTGCTATTCGGTCGAAAAGTCTATACTTTTTTCTATTTTTGTTTTTGTAATTACGAAAGTTTTTTAATTAAATTACTGAGTAGAGCATCTGTTTCAAGCTGCGGTTTTTAACATAATGTGCGCAAATCACACTCACGTAGCTGTGTGTTGTAGCTTTGTTGGCTTGTTTGACTGAGCAGCACAGTGTGAATCCCCTAACCTATGACAACATACACTATATGTTATTGGATAAAAGACAATCAAATTACAAATATTGCCTTAGGTAATTGCGCGTTACCGGCTGTAAAAAGTACCACAAGCTCGGCAACACCAAAAGGCTATCAGTCAGGGCACCTATTTAATCAGCGAAGCTTATTATACGTACAGTATAGAAGACATAAGTATTCTGCCATTCCGTAGTTATGCTCAGTTGTTTGTGGAACTTCGAGCCGTCAACATGAGTTCCAGTTTTTTAGTATTCGCCATAGGCAGTATTGTGCTGCAGCTTAGCAGCGCCGAGCTGCAAATAGTCAAACGTGCGGAATGGGGTGCACAGCCAGCCAAGATCGATCAGTTGACCACGAATGAACTGCCACTGACACGTGTGGTCATAGCTCATACGGCTGGAGCCAACTGCTCGGAGCAAGAGAAATGTGTGCAACAAGTGCGTAGTTTGCAAAACTTTCAGATGAACGTTGCGCATTTTGCGGATATAGGCTATCACTTTCTGGTCGGCAATGATGGACGTATCTATGAGGGACGCAGTTTAAACCAGCAGGGCGCCTTTGCGCGTGGTGCCAATGAGGGCAGCCTGGGCATAGCCTTTATGGGCACCTACCTAGTAGATGTACCGACGGATGCAGCGCTTGCTGCTGCCCAGGCATTAATTGAGCAAAGCGTGCGGCAGGGACAGCTGAGTGAGAACTATCAGCTGTTTGGGCACCTACAGCTGTCACCGACCAGCAGTCCGGGGCAGGCGCTATATGCGATTATACAAAAATGGCCGCATTGGAGCAGCACGCAGTAGTTCATAGTAGAAAGACGTTCGCTCTCTCGTAGAGATGACCGTTCCTTACACATTTATTGTAAATATAGTTATATATAATTTGTTGCTTGCTTAAATACGAATACTTAATTTTGGTTGATCTATTTCGAAACTGGCTCCAAATTCAGCCGCAATTACAATAATTAATTTTATGCATTTATAATTTTTATTTTTATTGTTGCACAATAGCACAGAGCAGCGTTTTTTTTTTTGTTTTTTGTAATTTTTTTTTTGTGTCTGCTCGTGTCTTGTGTGCGTGTTGCTAAGCTCCCCAGGGGCACTGGGCTTACTTTCACATTAATTTCATAATTTTACATACAAGTTAAATGTATGTAGTGGAGATTTGAGACATCACATAGTATTGAAGTATTCACTGATCCTCCACAATCGAAAATGTCACGTTAAGACTAACTTTACAAAAAAGAACCAAATAAGATTGTTCAGCGGCGTAGAAGTAGAGCCAAGTTACAAGAAGTAGCAGAATTTGATGACAGCGAAAATTATAAACGAAAACAAATTCAGTTTGTAAAGAGAAAAGAAGAGAAACAAAGATTTTAGCAGAGTTGGAAATATTAAACAAGGAACTATACAAAATTCGTAATATACGCTTATGAAAATTTTACTAATATACGGCGCCATTTTGGGGGCTCGCACATGGCAGCTGAAGCAACCAGTCCCGTTTGGCCAGACCCTCAGGCGTTTCACCGCGCTGCACGCATAACGGCTGAAAGCAGGTGGTCAAACCAACGCTGGGCGTAAATTCAGCACGCTCGCGCAGCTCTTCCTCAGTGGCAAGCATAATACAGTCCTCATCAATCTCCTCGCTATCCACATAGGCTAGCTGCTGATGCTGTTCGCGGCCATGCTGCACTATGTTATCGCTATTGCGGCGAAAGGAGTCGTCAGTTTTTCGCAGGAAATTGTATAGTGCTACGCAACCTAGCACCACTTCACAGATGTGCTTTTCGCTGACGCGCAGCGGTTGGGCCAATATGGGAAACATGTTGCAGAGTATCCGCAAGGTTTGCTCGGCATGTCCATTGATCTGCTCAAGCGCCTCGTAAGCGGCGCTATCCTTGGGTATGTTACGTGTGGTAAGCAAATAGGATTGGGCAGGCAACACAGCATCACTAGCAAAGTAATAGCCCTTCCGGCGATGTGCCTCTACCTGTGCCTCCAGTGCTTGCATTTTGTCTTCAATGAACTGCACGGCAGTGGTTTGTTTGTAAATGTCATTGGGTCGATTGCTTGTCGCACGCTCGACTTTGACATATTGGAAATTGTTGTCGGAGTCCACAATGCCTGTGAATATGATAGGAGCGCGTTTGCGCTCGTCGCTAGCGCTGCTTGTGGCATTACTTTGCAGTTGTATGCTGCGCATGAACAGATTGCCCACGCACTGTGGCAGTGGCAGGTTGTGTTTGCGCTCCATATCCGTGGCAGCAGCTCGCCACTGCTCATCAGTCTTTGGTAGTTGCACATATTGGTCCTTGAGGTGCTCATAAAAGCCCAAGCAGATATTGGCAATCATCTCGTTTATCACAAACTTCGAGGCACGGAAGCAGTAGTTGCGACAGGAATGCACTTCACCTGAAGAAATATAATGTTAAACATCGATCTGTTATGTTATGCTGTTTTTTTTTTTTTTTGGTTACTACTAACCCGTGGCCAAATACTTGAGCGTGATGGCCAGCCGCTCCTCAGCGCTGAAAGACTTCTTCTTGCGCTGCGGTGCGTACTGACTGATAATAGGTTCCAGCATTTGTACTAAGAGCCGAAACTGCCTCTCAGTTATGGCTAGGAAGTAATTCAAATGATAGCACTCATCCTTGCGTGACTGTAGCTCACTAAGTAGATTTTCCTTGCTCAGAAATTCGGCTTGATTCTTGCGCAGCCACTCCTTGGTCCATTCAAGTCGTCGCCTCGTATTCAATATGCCGGCCAGATCAAGTGCGCTTATTTTGGAGGTTTGAGGACGGGATAGCACTGATGTGCGTGCTGCCCCACCTGCTCCGGCAGCTGTTAATGCATCGCCATTGCGTTCTGCTCCTGGGGCGTTGCCATCGCCATTGTCCTGCGTGACCCCAATTGTGACAGCCACGCCTACGCCCACCTGATGACTGCCTGGGCCAACGCCGCCGCCGCTGCCAGTGCGATTTACGTTCGGGCCTCCGTCACGTTCGCGCAGCACGCCAATAACCTTCAGTTTTATTTTGTCCATAAGAATATGTGCTGGAATTATGCGAAAAAATTTTTGTGTTTGTATGCATATCAACATCACAATAAATAGTTCGCCATGTAGCTCTGTCACCCAGTCGACCGAGCAGCCCCCGCCCACTCGCCCTCGTGTGCACATTTGCGTTGTTGTGTAGTTGGGCGTACGTGTGTGTGTGTTTTGTGCAACAAATCGATTTTTACTCACCTCACCCTGCGCTGCTGCCGCTGCTCGTGTTGCTTTGCTGCTGCTGCTGCTGCTCCCGTTCCTTTTGCAAGTTACTGGGACTCGTCGTCGTCGTCGTTGTCGTTGTTGTCACTGTTGTGTGTATAACCAGTTTCGGGTTCTCTGCAGGGAACAAAATGTACGGCTGCTGCTGTTGTATAATTGTTTACGGCGAGTTCTTTTGTGCGTTTTGTTATATTAGTTGATTTTCACAAAATTGCACGCAGTTTTTGCTTTTGCATCTGACATCTGCTTTAACTTAGTCCCAAAACGAGACACACGACAACGACTGTGACTGCGACAATGATGGCTACGACGACGAAATTGACATCAATTTCATACCCTACTTATACGTTTTAATTTTCTATTTATCTTCGCTTCTGTTTCGTACACACTCGAAGCTCACAAATAAGTTTAGCACAACATTTTTACATTTGATTTTTCACAGCGAGTTAGTTTTTTCATCGAATTTTTAACCCCACCAAGCTATTTTCTATTTCGCATACGCACGAAGAACCACTTCGTACAATGCTTGTTCGGTCAGCTGTTGCTTTCGTCGTCAGCTGTCGCCAAGGTTGCCGTATAGATAGCACGCTATCAAAGACACAGGGTGTCTCACAAAGACATTTTAGTAATAAGAATAATAAAATGCAAACACAGTGTTTGGCATAAAAGCATTATAACTAAATGAATAATGAAATTAACAAAAATGATAAATGTCTATCACTGTTAATAGTCGCATGCATAATTGCATTCTTAGTTACCTAACGATATATTGAGCCCATTTTTACGATAATTACAAAATAATAAAACATCGATTACTAACACGGTATTAATCGAACCAGGACCTCCAACGACCTTTGATTGATTTGCAAATTTAACTCACCTTAATATTTAATTCTCTTCATATTTAAATATTCATATTTATTTCAACACAACAGTAGGTTTCAATGGAAACTTGCTGTTATACCTATATTTTGTTAATTAATATTTAGTAAATTTACTTATTGTCTAATAAAGACAGATTGTAAATAAAATATGAGAAGAAAAATTTATTACAGCAGACTACAAATTTTTCATCTGGACCTTAATGCTGTTGTTTTGTAGCCTTCGCTGTTTGAGATTAAGAACTATAAGCCAACTGAAAGTGATTTTAAAAGCAAAATGTTTTTGGATAAACTTTAAGGACTTCGAATATTGTAAATTTGTAACTGTATGAATAATTTTTTTTAACAAAAATTATAAATGTTAAGCTCAGGTAATATTTGCATGCTAAATTGAATTATTAGTTATCTTAAGAATTATTGCGCCACTTTTTAGGATAATTACAAAATAATAAAACATCGATTACTTACACAGTATTAATCGAACCAGTTCATTGCGGGACCTTTGATTTATATGAAAATTGAACTTACCTTCGAAATATTTAGTTCTCTTATATTTTAATATTTAAGTATTCATATTTATTACAGCAGACTACAAATTTTCCATGCGGACTTCGTCTGTAGCTTTCGATATTTGAGAACAAGGAGCTTACGCCATACTAAAAGTTATTTTTAAAAGCAAAATTTTATTGTACACATATACTTTAAGGATAATATTGAAAATTAGTAATTTGTTACCTAAATTGTATCAATTGTAAAAGAAAACAGAAAGTACACAAATGTAAATATCTAAATTAATAAAATTAAAATGAATAAAAGTCAAACTTTATGTTTATGTTGTTTTTTCTTTATTAAGCGAAATCAGATTAACATGAAATGGAATAATAAATGGACAGCTAGGATTCTAGTTCACAAGTGCTTTTTTTTTTTTTTTAAATTTACAAACACAAATGAAAAAAAAATTTCACCTGGGAATTTAATGGCGCTTAACAGCGATAACGAAACGAAGAGAAATTGAAGGCAGCTAAGTGGATACATTTAAATCGGTGTGACGTCATAAAATATTTTTGATGAGCTTAACACGAATGTAAAACGCATCTAACTGTTAGATACCAGGCCAACAGAAGCAGGACGTCAATAACATGTTATAAAAAAAAAAAACAAAACCAAACATATATTTCTTTTTCTTTTCATGATAAAAATAATCGGCAAGATACCAGGCGAACAGCAAAAGCGCTGGTAAACAATTATAATAATTAACAGCTGAGCTCATAACAGCTGACCAAAGCTGGCAACTAAAAGTATGCTACATTACTTACTTCACGCGATTGACAAAATATTTGTAGCATACTTTTAGTTATCAAATTAAAGTTGCCTACTAATTATTTCTGTTTGCCTGGTAGTTCAGCTCAGCTGCTGCTTTCAATTTCAGCATTGATTTTTTTAATCCGCAGCCCAGCCCAGCCCTTGCAGCCCAATAAACAAAATCAATTACAAATTTGTATTAAGCATTTTATTTGGATATTCATACGCGTGTGGTTTACAATACAAATAGTTTTCCATAATTTTGTATATTTTTAACACAAATATTTTTATTGATGCATATTTCATAATAATGGTCACACTAAAATATTCAATTTTTTTTTTTATGTGTTATTACCAATACGCTGCTAAATGTGCCTTACGAAAATGTTTCTTGTTTTTTTTTTTTATTATAATTGCTGATTTTTGAAACATGCTGTACTTTTTGGTATATTTCTTTAAATTGTAGCTATGTATGTACTTTCGGTTTGCTTGCCATATTGTAAGTTAATTAATATAATATATTTATTGTTAAAATATGCAAGCAAAAAAATTTGCTTGGTTCTTGTAAAAAAATGACTTTAAAAGCGTTTCACTTCTCAGGCCTTGACTGTTTATTTTTTATTTTCCTCTTGCGTCCCCATTTCACATGCTCTTGTATATTTGCTTAAATTAAACTACAATAATAAGCGACTTTTTTATATATATATAATATGTATCCTTTAAATATAACTACACAAAATTAAAAGCAACACGCAAGCACAAAATCGTCGTATTTTTAATTGTTTTTTTTTTTTTTTATTTAATTTTAAATTTTAAACATTAAAGCCAATAATAGAAAATACGTAAAACAGCTAATGCTTGCCATATTCATACTCCAAAGGTTTTTTTTAGATGTTATAAATATATAAAATATATATGTATTTTGTTTTTTTATTTTAAAACTCATGTATGCATTTTAATGCATTTAATTCATGTTTATGATGAGAAATGTAAAAATTTGCTATTTTTATATTTTATTGAAAATCTGATGTTCGGCTGATGATATCCTTGCAGCTTTGGGCTAGTTACTCCTCTTAGTTAAGCGCCTTATCTGTAAGTGCAAAAATAGATAATAGTAAATTTGGGTTGCGTCTCCGTTCTGTAAGAGATTTGGGGCGGCGAGTGTAACTTTTTTTTGGTTTCAAAGTTGAGCTCTGCTGCTTCTAGTATAGCGACTCGAAATAAAAAGGTAACTCAAGAGTAAAACTAAAAGCTAGGAAGCCTTGCTGCCATAATGCTTACCTAGCCAAAATTTCTATAAAAAGGAACGAGTCCATTGTATCAATTTTTCTTTTTCTTCTTTCATCTGTCTCTTTGTTTTTGACTTATTGGCGTTGTTGCTGTTGTTGTTGCTGTGCCTTCCGTTCGCTATCATCCTCAACCACCGTGGACTCATCGTGCGACCAAAAACTAGCCGACATTTGTGACGACGACATGGCACCCACACCCGGATAAGAATCCTCCATGAGCGTACTTGAAGCACAGCTAGTCACGCTGCCCGACATTTGCGAGTTACCTGCGCTGGTCTGATAAGTGGCAGTAGTACCTGCCGAACTGGTTGTTTGCTCTACGCATAGATTCAGTGAATCTATTGACTCATCTTTGGACATGTAGCTTTCGTCCAGTGGCAGCTCTTGTATACCACTAGCACCAGCGCCCATGGTCGTAGTTGTTATGACTCGTGTGACGGTGTGCTCATGACCATCGGCATCGGTGCTCGTGGTTGTAGTAGTTGTGGTTGTCGTTAGACCATCACCAAGTGTTACACCACCACCACTAACAAACTTTGACATAAGCTCCAGCTGATCGTCGCCAAAGGATTCGATGCTCTCCTGTCGCGAATGTCGTTTGTCTATCTCTAGCGAATCTATGTCCGAGCGTGTTGTGGCGTCCTTTGATATATCAAAGCTTTCTATGCTGCTCGTCATCATATCGTGACTTTTACTTATTTCCATGCTATCAATGCTGTCCTTTTCTGAATCTTGACTGTCAATCTTTGATTTCGTTTCAAGCTCCAAGCCCGTTGTCTCAACCATTTTAACTGTGACACCCTTACTTTCACAGTCGTCCAGTTTCTGTTTGAGCAATGCTTCGATGTTTTCGGCTTGACCAGCGGGCAGCACTTCGGTGCGTGTTACAGTACGTATCACCTTGGTGACCACAACATTGCCAGCAGCTCCATTGTCGCTGCCATTGGATTTGTTGGATTCATCGGAACGGGAGAGCAAAGCAGCCTCCTCTTTGGCTTTTATTTCTATGAGATGCGCTTCAATGCAAGCATTTTCTAAGCCCTCAAACTCTTTTAAACTAGAAACGGACACATCATCGCCGGGAGCTGTACCGCTAGCACTATGGCGCACCATATAACGACGCGTAAAGCTGCCATTGCTGGAGTCCGTAGAGCCTTGATGTGCACGATTACGGTTCTCCAATGAAATGGCTTGCTCAAGAGATTCAAACTCCTGCAAGCTGCTCATAGACACATCATCATGTTCGCCACGTGAGTGATATCTGCGTTGTGCCAGCACATCGTATTCGGGTGTGCTGGAGAAGGAGTCTTTGAAGCTGCTGATGCGACTGCTGCCCACTTCAAATTCACCATCTTCTTCTTTGATATCTTCTAGCACGGCGCCTGCAAGATCGTACGGATAACGCAATTGTGTATCTGTAAGTTGCATTTCAACCCAACGCTTATTGGCTGCTGCTACGTCACTGGAATCGCTCTCTTCTTGCTGCTCACTGCTGCTGCTAGCTGCTGTAGGTGGACTTTCTTCAAACTCAAAATTGAGATCGTCCTTATACAACTGCGAGCCCAGCTTAGGATCAGCGGGAGCCGATTTAATAATGATCTTTTCCACGTCTTCATCATGTTTTTCTTCGTACTTTGTGGGTTTAATCTTTATGCTCTTGCCACCTAGATCGACTTCATTCGCTTCCTTTGCAACTTCTTCAATGATTACAAATTCATCGGAGATATCTGGCTGTTCCACCATTTCAAAAGAATCTGGTGAATCAGCTGCACGTTCGTCATAGTCTGCGCCTACTTCGGCGCGTTTAAGCTCTTCGAGCTTTTGCTTGTACTGCTCCTGCACACGCCTCTGGAACTCTTCCTCCTTCTCCTCTGCCTTAGACTTTTGGTAGGTAGCCGCATCGCTGGCTTTGTTTAGTTGCTCCTCAGTGCGTACTTTGTACAAGCTTTTTTCGGGAAACGCATCCAATTCTTCTTCCAAAATGGGTGATTTAATATCCTCAGTTACCATTATATCCGGTATATTTGAATAGTCATGCATGTTCTGTGATGGTCGGCGTTCCTCTATTAAAGCTGCCTCTGCTTCCAGCTCTTCGGTGGCGCTATCTTCAACAATTATTTCGGCCACAAGCTGAGATGGTGTAAATGGACGTTTTTCGAGCTCGAAACTATCAACCATTTCTGCAGCAGCTTGCTTCTTCTTTTTATGTTTACGTTCCTTGGGTGAACGGAACTGCCGTGCATATTCTGATTCATACGGATCTGTATCGGACTCACTCTCTGACTCCTTGCCTCCTTCGCCGAGTAATGCAGCTTCCTTCTCTAATCCCGTTAATGCATCCCCTGAAATAGCTGTGCTTTCGTTTCGTTTATGGCCACGGCGCTTTGACTCACCTCCAGGTGGGGTGCTTGCATTGGAATCTTGCGGAGACTGGTCTTTACTTTCTAACTCCAGCACAAAAGTTGTATCTTCCGGCAATGATGTGGCTGCTTGTTCATCGTGACCGTACTGGAAGCCTTCAATGCCAGTCAACGATGAAGAACCAGCAGAGCCAATCAAATCCTCAAAGTTCTCTACCACAGTGTCCACATTTGAAGTACTTGACATGCTCACGGACAATATGCTGCCTTCATCCAAGCTAGATGCAAGTTTTGAATCATCAATCGATTTCCGTGCATCTCCGTGATAAAATAGTATGTCCTCTCCTTTTTCACTATCCCTTGGACTATCGACTTTACCCTCCTCAATTGGATAAGCTAGGCCCCATGTGCGTTCGGCTTCCTTGGGCTTTGGATACTCTTCAATCTTCATGGCTTCAACGGTTTGTGTCTCAGTTTGCAGTTCATCGTCAGTTTTGGGTCCAAAAATCATCTCTTGCGATCGTTTCATTAAACTCTGTTGTTCAGCATTTGGATATGCTTCAGCTTGCAAATCTACGCCACTTTCATCGCTGTCATCATCGTCAGCCCGCAAATCATGCATGCGTGCCAATTCCTCTACTTCCATTGCATCAGCCTCTGTGGATGAAGCGACCAATGTCTCTGACAGTTCCGATACATCAATGCTGCCCAGATTGGCAGAGGTCTCTGACTGTGAGTCTAGGCTGCGCATGCTTTCATGGGAACTAATGGATTTACCACTGCTACTGCCCAAAGTGCTGACGGCGCTTACATACTCTGTGCCCTGGGCCTCAGTGCCTGTAGAGGTATAATCCCGAGCTGTCTGGTATTCGCTTGATGTGCCAGTAAGCAAATTGTCTAAATCGGATGAAAGTGGCCGACTTTTGTAGTTGCTCTCGCTGGAGCTGGAGTTGTCTACATCAGGTATACTCCAACGGTTTGTTGAGTCCGACGAGGACTCTTCTTTTATGCGATGCACAACTACGTCAACTGGCTTAATGGTTTGATCTGAAATCACTTCTTCGAATGTGCTTGCAGTGGATTTATCAGCAGCGATTTCTTCGGTAACCACGCTGGCAGTTGCCAGCTTTTCCGAATAATAGTCTTCCATTGAGCTAAAGTCTTCTGCAGTCTCCGTCGAAATAAAGCCAAGTGACGCTTGTTCTTCTTTGGCCGCATGTTCTTCCAAAGAGCTAAAATCTTCAGCAGTTCCTGTGCTCACAAATCCCAAGGAGCCGTGATCGTCACGACGTTCCACTTGGGAGAACACATCTTGAGCATAGTGTGCCATAGCAGCCTGTCTATTCAAGGTCTCTCGAATGGTCGTATCGAAGAGACCCTCTGGTGGTTGTGTGCCTTCAATTGTCGATGTCTGTAGGTCAGGTATACCAATAAATGAAGACATATCATCGTTGTCGCCGCATGTAGTAAAAGCATGAGGCATAGACGAGAGCTTATGCTCTGATTCTAATTCCTCTATGGACTTTTCATCTTTGACAATATTTTCCAGTTCACGCTTGGCTAACTCCAATGGCTCCTGCATTTCTGGCAAGTTTTCACTAACGAAAGACTCTTCAATGACGCTCTTGATAATTGACGATTGAAGCTGTTGTGGCGAGTGTACAACTTTTGGTTTCCCAGCAGCGGGTATTTCCTTTTCTGATATTTCCCACTCACTTTTTTCTAGCGGTAATTCAAATTTATCCGCAGACAAGGGCTTATCTGCTATAGTGTTAACTATCTCAGGAATTTCTTTACTGGATTCGTCAGGATCTTCGCTGCTCGAAGGCAACACTTCCATGACGGCGCGACCACTTGATCCAGTTGAGGTGGTTAGACTCTCTTCAGTAGTTACCTTAGAAAGCTTAGGTTCATTATTCTTGTCTTTATCAGCGCTTTCAAATTCCAATATGTCATTTCTGGTCTCTGAGCCTTGTCTAACTAGTTTACTGTCAGCGGTGGGTGGAGCATCATCGCGTTTCATAGTAACATACTCCTTAAAAACGTCATTGGCTTCATCAGAGTCTACAGAAAATTCTTTCATAAGCGATATATCCATGGCCTCAATATTCAAAGCCGATGCGGCTTCCTCCTCCTGCGGTGTTTCACTCGTGGACTTTGTCGTTGTTTTGATAATGACATTACGACTTGATTCGCCTATATAAAAGCTGGTGGGTTTTTCAGCGCTTTCGGACTTTTCAGTGTCTGCATCGTCTACCGATATTTCACTAGTCGGTTCAAAACTCTCGGTATGATCCTCAGAGGCAGTGGTGGTGGCTGTTGTTGTAATTATATCGCGCTGCTGCGATCTAATCGACATTTCTGTGGAGGGATCATCTGTCTTTGAGAGTTCCTCTGTAAAATCTAAGCTACGCAGACTAATGCTATCAGACTGTTCGCCCAGGGCAACTAAATTCTTGAACGAGTCCGACTGTTTAAGGGCTGCTGCCGCACGCGGCTTAGGCACCGGTGTGCTGTTATCGATACTTATATTGTCAATCGGTATATCGGGTTGTTGCACTTGCATTGGAATTGTGGTTGTGCTAACGGTGTCTTCGGACACGGGGGAGCTTGCTTTGAGTACGCGTGGTTTTGGTGTGGGTGTGTCGTGGCTGATGGAACTGGTACTGGTTTCTACCACCGTTGCAGCTGCTACGGTTGGTACGGGTGTGGTATCACTTGAGATTGGTAAATCGCCGCCTGTCTCTACAAAACAATAAGTGTGAAATAAAAGCAACAATTTTAAAAGTGTTGTGAAAGTCGAAAACATAAAAGTAGGAAGTTTTAAAACACCAACACAAAAGGAAGCAACCAAACATATAGGGATAGGGTTTATGCATATGTGACTAGTTAATAGTTAGTTAATAGTTTATAGAGTAGAGTAAAGAGTATGATGGGGTTTGTACCAGAGATTAATATATTATATAACTTTTTGTAGACATGCATATGAATATATGTAAATAGTAAGTAAAAACTCAAACCAAAATGCATAATTATTAGTAAATGAATGCAATTAGAGCTCAACTTGAACAAAAAGTTGTCATTGGCCGCCATTTTGCATTTGCCAGCATACACTTAAAAAAAAAAAGTACAATTTTTATAGTTTCTTAGCGCTCAATATGAATTGTCAATATAGTGTGCCAAATAGGCTCTAAATAGCTTTCGCCTCAAAATTCAAAGTAAAGCCAAAACTCCTTAAAGCAAACTTGGGCAGATTTAATTTATTAATGTGTGTGTGTGTGTGTGATGATACCTGCGGTCAAATCTTGTAAATCAATATCATTATCGGGTGTTATTTGCTGCTGTGCCAAATCGGCCAGCGTATTGGTCGTAGGTGAGACACTGTCATCCCAACTGAGTTTTGAGAAATCGCACTGCAGCGCGCTTAACTCATCTTCTTGCACAACCAAGTCGAAGGCCTCATCGAATTGGGCGGCTTGTGCGCCAACATCTTCCAAATTGTCGGTTAGTTTTTCGAATTTTCGCTCGATGCGTCTTTGGCGTAACGCGCTCTTATCTTCAACTGGGTTAGGCACTACATGATTAGGACGGGCAGCAAATGGGAACAATGGGAAAAACAATCAATACATGATAAGGGAGTTGGCTAACGGGTCTGAACAACACAATGGATTATATTTTGGTTACATGTTAGTTAACTGAGAAAGTTTCCTACGGCACTATGATATGTTCTATATCTAGTAGCAGTAACTCATACGCGAAATTGAGTTTGGATTTTACCTTTTGCTGTTGTTGAGGAGAAGGAGGAGGCTGCTGCTGGTTGTTGTTGTTGCTGCTGCTGCTGTTGCTGGGATATTTGTGTTGTTATAGTGGTAGCTGTGGTAGTTGTTGTTATGTTTTGGGCATGCAAGGGTAAATGTGGTATTATGTGCTCATCAGTAAAACTCATATTATCATCAAATGATTTTCCCGACATGGATTCAATGGTTGGCGATTTGATGACATCTACGCCGCCAATATCATCGCATGTTATGGCATAATTATCGCTTTCGGAATTGTATTCCTGTTTTATGGAATCATGACCATTGGTCTGCTCATGCAGTCCATGGCTCTCAATAATCTCAACGCTCTCTTCGAGCACTTGATCAACTAATATTTGCGCTTCTTCGCGAATGCGCGCGACATGATCTTCAACACCACCATCATCATCACCAACATCACCAACTTTTACATCATCTGTAAAACAATTGCACATATAGACAATATAGAGCATAGATTATGGCAAAAGAACACAAGATTTGAGATGAAAAGCGTAGTGCAAAATGTTTGTGAGCAGATGATGACGAAATGCATTGAAGTTGAAATTTGTGTTCTTAGGCAAAAGAATAAAAGATTTCGTAATGAAAAGCGTAGTGCAGTTGATTTGAAAATGTGATGATGTAAGCGAGAAAACCCATTTTTAGAGTAGCCTGGTTTTTGGTTTGTCTTAACTAGTTGTCTCAAAATGACTCTAATTGCATTTCTTAGTAAACTAAAGTAAAAAAAAAAAGAACATTTAACACATTTAAGACGACAGTTGAAGCGCTATGAGATGTACGCGCAAAAAATATATTCAAAAGCTCTGAATTGTATGAATTTTAACTGTGGACTTACCTATACTTTGTGAAGCTTGAGCACTCTGCAAAATGGAAGAGTCAATAGTTTTCTCTTGAACGGTTTCTGCAAGCAACATATAAGACAATTAGTTTCCGAATTTGATTTTCAATAAATAACACAGAATATCAACTAGTAGCTACTTTAAATATAAGCTACAAAGTAAATGATAATGACAGAATCGAACAAAATCAAAATTAAGAAGATGAAACAAACAGACTCCAAAGAAGTTTTTGTTAGCGCTAAGTACGTTAAGTTATTTATTAGTTGAACGACGCTTAATTGTGTGATGTAGGTTAGTATCGAAAATATATATATATATATATATAGGCAGACAGTAGCAATAAGAACTTTACAATTGTTTTGTTGCTGTGGTAAAAACGTTAACGATAATGCATTATATGTTAAACAGATTTTCTTTACTTACAAAATTTTTGAGTATATGACAAAAGGTTTTCTGTTTTCAGTTTTCAGTTTGGTTTGATTTGTTAAGCGCACACACACACACACATACACACAGCTACGAACTAGAGTTGGGTCACGTCACTTCAATTTCCTCCTCGGGCGGCTGACTCATCGGACTCCACATACTCAATATCGGTATGTGCGTCACGCAGCATGCCTTTAATATGCAGCTTCTCGGACTCGATATTAAAACTGCTGCCACTCTTCTCATGCACCACGGTATAGCTCTCGTTCAGCATATCGTTTAGTTCCTTGCTGTTGCTATTGGCCGCTTTGATAGCCGGCGGTTCGAGTACATCTTCTGCATCGGATGGCAATTGTACGTCTTCTACGTCCGTGTTTTGTTGGCTTATGGCATCCTCTTTGAGTAAATGCAAGTGCAGCGGTTGCAGTTTGGACCTATTGCCTGTCTTGGCATCACGTTCGCTAGTCACAACCGTGTTAATACTATGTGCCGCATACAAACGCAAATTGGCAGCATCGATAACGGGTGCATCGGATTTATCGGAAATATCGGAGCCATTGTCGCTTGATAAATCTTCTTTATCTATGGCTGTCTGTGGCTTGCCAGCTAGCTTTAGCGGTTCCACGCGTTTAAGCCCAGCTGGCAGATCACACTCACTCAAATCCATATCTTCACAATCGGTTACGCCCTCCTCTCGGGGCTTGGCTACATCAAGCAGTTGCCGTGACTTGCCCTTGCTCAATGTGCGCGTCTTTAACTTCTTGCGTCGGTTGGTGCCTGCCACAAATATTTCCTCTACATCTGTTACCGATTCAGCATTGGACTGCACTTCAAGGCGTTTAGTTTGTTGCTGTTTCATTACTTCATTGGCCACAATGACCTCATTTTCGATTTGATGCTGCGCTGCAGCAGCTGCATCCTCTGCCAGTGAGACATTATGGCTCCAATCTTCGGCACACGAATATTCCTCAGAGTCTGTTTGCATAGTATCTTTTAGCTGATTGTAAATGCCAAACTCATAATTGCTGTCCATAGGCATAACATTGGTTATGGTATCGCCAAACTTGTCTTCCTTCAGCTCGACAACCTCACGCTGTGGCAAGGGCAGTGCGGAAAACGCAACTGCAACTATTTCCGGCAAAATGCTTTGCAAAGATGCATCTTCGCAATAAATATCCTCAATATCGGTCAAGCAAGTGTCATCATCGCCGGCAGCTAAGATGACAGCACGCGGTATGGGCTCTCTGTCATTCTCATCATCGTCAAAACTGTCCTCAGCTGCAGAGTCGTCAATGCCCTCAATATCGGTAAGCACCTCTTCATTACGTGCAGGCTGCACTTGCAGAAAAGTCTTTTTTTCGCCCAGACTAAGGCACAATTTGGAGTTGCGACGTTGTTGGCCACTAGCGTTTATAAAGGCTACATCCAGTTCTGGTATACTTGCTTCACTTACGCTGGCACTTCTGGCTGCAGCAGCTTGCGATTCGCTTTCACTGTCGGTACAGGCAATTTGACATACCTGCTCACTGCCAGAAACTTCTAGCAGCTCATCCTCGGATATGCCACGCGCACCGCGCACTCCTGCGCAATCCGACATAGCTGAGGCCAAGTCACTGATGTCACTAACGGCCGAAACATCTTCATATTCATCGGAATCATCTTGCTGCTTCTCA
This sequence comes from Chymomyza costata, assembly GCA_018150985.1. Lineage (NCBI taxonomy): Eukaryota > Metazoa > Arthropoda > Insecta > Diptera > Drosophilidae > Chymomyza > Chymomyza costata. Next base: position 21,233,039 of record JAECWU010000001.1, read on the forward strand.
CCGTCCGCTATATTAACGCGGCCCTGATCGCCCATAGCGTTATCCAAGTCAACACATACAGACTTCTCATAGGCACAGTCAACTTCCGAGTCCGTATCATAGTCCTCGCAATCTGTCAAGTAGTCAGCTAGTCCATTCAGATTTTGAGCTTGCAAGAAGTTACCAGCCTTTATTTCGCAGCATTCTTTGCCATCATTGTCGACTGCCTGCTGGTTCTGTAAGCCTTGTTGCAAAAACTCACGTAACGATAGTTTGAGTTCGGGATAGGCTGTGCTTTTGTCATCGTCATCGGATTCAGTATCGTAATCTTCGACATCGGTAACGTCATTTTCAAAGGGACTATGCTTTTTATTCGCCACTTGAGCGGAGTTTCGACGTGAGCGCGGCTTAAGCACTTCGAGCTGACTATCAAAGTCCTCCACATCTGTCACGCCGCCAGCGCCATTGTTGCCATAGTCCATGTCATTGCTATAGGAATTGCTAGCCGAGGATGAGGATGATGTTGATTCATTTTCGTGTGAGTGTTTTTCGCTGGTAACTGATATAGTTGGTAGTTTGGTGGTCATCTTAATTGTTGTTGATTGTTTGTTATATGTGTAGGTATTTATATATATATAAGATACTTTTAAATATTGTTTTTAGTTATTTGCGTTGGCTATTTGCGAGAAACAAGTTGAAATTAATGTAAATAAAAGCAATTTGTTCAAAAGACAATATCAATAAGAAAAGTTGCATAAAAAATAGAAACTAGAAAGCCGTAGAGGCTTAATAGTAAGTATATAATAGAATTAATGTACATAAGTATGTATATACATATTTATGATGGGTATCGCGCCTAACTAAGCTAGACTATAAATTTCAGTGCTATTATATTATAAAAGACTACTAGCAATTACCTTTTGAGGTGCTGCTCTTCTCCAAATCATGGCTCTCTTTTTGCACCACAATGCTATCGCTCTCGACTTGCATTTGTAGTGTTGAGGCAGGATCAAGCATGGCTACAGCTACATGATGATGATGATGCTGCTGCTGGTGATGTTGGTGATGCTGTTGGCGTCGCAAGGTCTCCTCTATAAGCGCTAAGGGACTACGTGTAGGTTTTGGAGAGCCTGGACTGGCAGCCAATAGACGTTCTGATTCACTAACGCCAAACAGTGGCAAGGCAACCGAATCCGAAAGACTAGAGTCGGTGGTATCTATAAAACTGACATCAAACTCGCTAATGCCACGTTGTTGTTCGTTTCTAGACTGCGGTCGCATTGCATTACTGAGCACCTCCATATCAAATTCTGGTTGGCGATAGATCACCTCTAAAGGCTTGTCGGGACCAAAGGTTTTAGTAAAAACTTCGCTGGTCAGCACCTTGCGACTGTTGCTGCCGCCGCTACCAGAGGATGATGAGGTAGAACTTTTTGTACTATCACTAGATTTTATGGAACGCATAGTTATCACCTCGGAGTCGTCATCAACAAGCACGGTGCTGACAGCGCCAGTTGTAGCGATGGGCGCTTTGTGCAGTCGCACAGTGGATACACTTGCACCCAAAGACTTTTGCTCCGACAACTTCAGATTGGTCAGCTCTTTCTCAGTTTTGCGTGTGGCTGCTTTTACGGAGCGCACGCTGCGCCGTGTGCTGTTCGAGGAGCCACTGGCGCTGGTGCTACCGCTGGCCGGTGTGCTCGACTCGTTAATTGAATCCTTTATTTGCTTTTGTAATTTGGGCTCGACAATCCCTTGTAATTGCTTGCTGTTGCTCTGTTTGTTGTCCCCACGCCTTACGATTTTCTTATTGTCTAGCTGAGGTTTTGTTACGGTTTCATCACTTTTTCTGCTTAGCTTAGGCATAGTCCTTGTTTTGGAAGCTACACTTGGAATGGGAACCTTTGTGCGTACCTGCTGTACCTGTCTGTTGCCAGTTTCTATGGAAGTACTATAGGCGGCAATGGTTTTGGTTACATTTGCTGATTGTGCTTTTATACTTTTAGTTATTTGGCTCTTGGAACCTATCACTTGTTCTAGTTTTTGTTCTTTAGAAGTTTGTCTCTTATATAGGCGGTCGGCACTCTTTAACGACTCTTTACTATCACTTCGAGATGCTCGTTTTTGCTTTCGATCAATTGAAGCCGTTTTAGTCAAGGCACTTGTCTTATTATTTTTATCTTGTTTATGAGTAATCTTAACTTGGGCTGGCACTGGTGACTTAGTCGGTGGTGCTGGGGATTTCGGCGGTGCTGGAGTTACACTGCGGTTTTCACTATCAATATTTAAGCCAAAACGCATATTGTGAGCTAGAGTAGGCTGCATATATCTATGTGTAGCAATTGGCGTCGGCGTTATTATTCTTCTAGATTCCACACGTTCTTGGGAAGGTTTCTCAAGTTTATCAGTTTCTTTTTTTGAACTTTTTCTAGTTGTCTTTATATTAGTTTTCTTTGTTTGCGTTGCAGTAATCGTAGTGGTGGTTTCCCCAGTTTTGGGCGCCTTCTGTGTAGGACTTAATGTGCGTATTGCTACATTGTAAGGTATTCTAGTAACATCTGTTTTAACTCTGGGCCTTGGTGTAGTGGAGCGACTATTTTCGCCTTGAGTGTGACTTTCGTAGAATATAGAGCTCGATGCTGGACTAGACGATCTTTCAAAATGAATTTCGCTAATAACTCGGCTAGCTGCGGATGCCGAACTAGTTGTGGTAGTAGAACTTGTCACCGATCGCCTTGACTCAGTTTTAGTTGTTAACTTTTGCTGTTCGGCTGAAGATACTTTTATTTGTTTTACTTGTTTACTAACAACTGTTTTGGGCTTACTCTTTGATACGGGTTCCTTTGAGTCCTTCCTAATATCTACCTTACTTTTCTGGTTAACAGTTTTAGCTTGAGTTTTATTAAGCGTGCCGGTCTTTTTAGTTGTTTTTCTAACCATTTCGATTTTGGCGGCAGAGGCCTTTATATCTTTTACATTCACCTGAGTTTTATCTGTCTGTGCTGGTTTCCTAACAAACGCATCATTCTTAAGTTGACTCACTGCCTTCTTTTCATCATCTAACTTTACAAAATAAGCTACAGGACGAACTTCTTTGCTTTCACCATCATCTGTCCCTAACTCTAATAAATTCGATTTAACTCCAATCAATTGACTTTTATCAGCCACTGGCTCTACATTCGCACTTTTTAATGTTTCCTCAACAATTTGCTTAACAGAACGTTCCTGAAGTTGCTGATGCTGTACACTTTTAAGAGTTTCATTTACGATTTTTTGTACTTCGGCATCACCTGCTCTTAACGTTTCCTCCACAATCTGCTGAATCGACCTTGTGTCCTCAGACAAATCTACAAACCTATCATGTTCCACGTTAAATGAAGTCTGTTCTACAGTAGTCATGTTCGTGGGCTTGGCCTTGGAACTGTTTTCATCACAACTACCTTTATCTGTTACAGACTGCTTCACTTGAAAACCAAGAAGAGAGTTATTGTCATGCAAAGTCAGTGATAAGGGAGTTTCTTCGCTTTTAATTTCCTGTGGATTTACAATTGAAATTCCCTGACAGACAGATTTATTTGGGGACATTACATAACCTAGTTCTTCGTCGGTCTCATTGTCAGAGTATTTTGTAGGTGCATGCATTCGAGCTTCAATAGGGGACTTTGGTTTATCCTCAACTTTCATGGGAGACTTATCATCAAGCACTCCCGTTAGCTTTGACGGCTCGTCTGTTTTAGGCGAAGATTTTTTGTCAACAGAAATCGCACTTTTATCTGAAGAAATAATCAACTTTTCTTGTTGAATAGTACTTTGTGATTTTTCCTTAAGTGACAGAGAAGAAAACTCGTACAACTCGTGTTCTGTAGTATGCCTCACTGCCGCAAATGGAGCCTTTGGCATATCTCCTGGCTTTGATGGTTCGTCTAGTTTCAAAGGAGTTTTGTCGCTAGTAGGAAATACTGGCTTAACAGACGGAATTGGCTGAATAGTTGGCTTAAGGGGTGAGCTACCAAAACCTACTTCCTCTTCGCTTTCATCGTCCGAGTATTGTTTAGGCGAATGCTTTCCTATTTCTATAGGGGGCTTTGGTTTTTCACCAATTAGCAGGGGAGATTTATTATCAAGCACTCCCGTTGACTTTGATGGCTCGTCTGTTTTAGGAGAAGATTTTTTGTCGACAGAAATCACACTTTTACCTGAAGCAATAATCAACTTTTCTTGTTGAATAGTCACTTGTGATTTTTCCTTAAGTGACAGAGAAGAAAACTCGTCCAACTCGTGTTCTATAGTCTGCTTCACTGCCGCAATTGGAGCCTTTGGCATATCTCCTGGCTTTGATGGTTCGTCTAGTTTCAAAGGAGTTTTGTCGCTAGTAGGATCCACTGGCTTAACAGACGGAATTGGCTGAATAGTTGGCTTAAGGGGTGAGCGACCAAAACCTAATTCTTCATCGCTCTCATCTTCAGAGTATTGTTTAGGCGAATGCTTTCCTGTTTCAATAGAGGGCTTTGGTTTTTCACCAATTTTCAGGGGAGATTTATCATCAAGCACTACTGTTGGCTTTGATGGTTCGTCTAGTTTCAAAGGAGTTTTGTCGCTAGTAGGATCCACTGGCTTAACAGCCGGAATTAGATGAATAGTTGGCTTAAGGGGTGAGCTACCAAAACCTAATTCCTCTTGGCTCTCATCTTCAGAGTATTGTTTGGGAGAATGCTTTCCTGTTTCGATAGAGGGCTTTCGTTTTTCACCAATTTTCAGGGGAGACTTATCATCAAGCACTCCCGTTGGCTTTGATGACTCGTCTGTTTTAGGAGAAGATTTTTTGTCGACAGAAATCACACTTTTACCTGAAGCAATAATCAACTTTTCTTGTTGAATAGTCACTTGTGATTTTTCCTTAAGTGACAGAGAAGAAAACTCGTCCAACTCGTGTTCTATAGTCTGCTTCACTGCCGCAATTGGAGCCTTTGGCATATCTCCTGGCTTTGATGGTTCGTCTAGTTTCAAAGGAGTTTTGTCGCTAGTAGGATCCACTGGCTTAACAGACGGAGTTGGCTGAATAGTTGGCTTAAGGGGTGAGCGACCAAAACCTAATTCTTCATCGCTCTCATCTTCAGAGTATTGTTTAGGCGAATGCTTTCCTGTTTCAATAGAGGGCTTTGGTTTTTCACCAATTTTCAGGGGAGATTTATCATCAAGCACTACTGTTGCCTTTGATGGTTCGTCTAGTTTCAAAGGAGTTTTGTCGCAAGTAGGATCCACTGGCTTAACAGCCGGAATTAGATGAATAGTTGGCTTAAGGGGTGAGCTACCAAAACCTAATTCCTCTTGGCTCTCATCTTCAGAGTATTGTTTGGGAGAATGCTTTCCTGTTTCGATAGAGGGCTTTCGTTTTTCACCAATTTTCAGGGGAGACTTATCATCAAGCACTCCCGTTGGCTTTGATGACTCGTCTGTTTTAGGAGAAGATTTTTTGTCGACAGAAATCACACTTTTACCTGAAGCAATAATCAACTTTTCTTGTTGAATAGTTACTTGTGATTTTTCCTTAAGTGACAGAGAAGAAAACTCGTCCAACTCGTGTTCTATAGTCTGCTTCACTGCCGCAATTGGAGCCTTTGGCATATCTCCTGGCTTTGATGGTTCGTCTAGTTTCAAAGGAGTTTTGTCGCTAGTAGGATCCACTGGCTTAACAGACGGAATTGGCTGAATAGTTGGCTTAAGGGGTGAGCGACCAAAACCTAATTCTTCATCGCTCTCATCTTCAGAGTATTGTTTAGGCGAATGCTTTCCTGTTTCAATAGAGGGCTTTGGTTTTTCACCAATTTTCAGAGGAGATTTATCATCAAGCACTACTGTTGGCTTTGATGGTTCGTCTAGTTTCAAAGGAGTTTTGTCGCTAGTAGGATCCACTGGCTTAACAGCCGGAATTAGATGAATAGTTGGCTTAAGGGGTGAGCTACCAAAACCTAATTCCTCTTGGCTCTCATCTTCAGAGTATTGTTTAGGCGAATGCTTTCCTATTTCTGTAGAGGGCTTTGGCTTTTCACCAATTTTCAGAGGAGACTTATCATCAAGCGCTACCGTTGGCTTTGATGACTCGTCTGTTTTAGGAGAAGATGTTTTGTCGACAGAAATCACACTTTTACCTGAAGCAATAATCAACTTTTCTTGTTGAATAGTCACTTGTGATTTTTCCTTAAGTGACAGGGAAGAAAACTCGTGTTCTGTAGTATGCCTCACTGCCGCAAATGGAGCCTTTGGCATATCTTCTGGCTTTGAAGGTTCGTCTAGTTTCAAAGGAGTTTTGTCGCTAGTAGGATCTACTGGCTTAACAGACGGAATTGGCTGAATAGTTGGCTTAAGGGGTGAGCTACCAAAACCTACTTCCTCTTCGCTTTCATCGTCCGAGTATTGTTTGGGAGAATGCTTTCCTGTTTCTATAGAGGGCTTTGGTTTTTCACCAATTTTCAGGGGAGACTTATCATCAAGCCCTCCCGTTGGCTTTGATGGCTCGTCTGTTTTAGGAGAAGATTTTTTGTCAACAGAAATCATATTTTTATCTGAAGAAATAGTCGACTTTTCTTGTTGAATAGACACTTGTGATTTTTCCTTAAGTGACAGAGAAGAAAACTCGCCAAAATCGTGTTCTGTAGTATGCCTCACTGCCGCAAATGGATCCTGTGGCATATCTTCTGGCTTTGATAGTTCGTCAAGTTTCAAAGGAGTTTTGTCGCTTGTAGGATCTATTGGCTTAACAGACGGAATTGGATGAATAGATGGCTTAAGGGGTGAGCTACCAAAACCTAATTCTTCATCGCTCTCATCGTCAGAGTATTGTTTAAGCGAATGCTTCCCTATTTCTATAGGCGGCTTTGGTTTTTCACCAATTAGCAGGGGAGACTTATCATCAAGCACTACCGTCGGCTTTGATGGTTTGTCTAGTTTCAAAGGAGTTTTGTCGCTAGTAGGATCCACTGGCTTAACAGACGGAATTGGTTGAATAGTTGGCTTAAGGGGTGAGCTACCAAAACCTAATTCTTTATCGCTCTCATCCTCAGAGTTTTGTTTAGGCGAATGCTTTCCTGTTTCTATAGAGGGCTTAGATTTTTCACCAATTTTCAGGGGAGATTTATCATCAAGCTTTTCCTTAAATAACAGAGAAGAAAACTCGTCAAATTCGTGTTCTGTAGTATGCCTCACTGCCGCAAATGGAGCCTTTGGCATATCTCCTGGCTTTGATGGTTCGTCTAGTTTCAAAATAGTTTTGTCGCTAGTAGGATCTACTGGCTCAACAGACGGAGTTGGCTGAATAGTTGGCTTAAGGGGTGAGCTACCTAAACCTACTTCCTCTTCGCTTTCATCGTCAGAGTATTGTTTAGGCGAATGCTTTCCTGTTTCTATAGAGGGCTTTGGTTTTTCACCAATTTTCAGGGGAGATTTATCATCAAGCACTCCCGTTGGCTTTGATGGCTCGTCTAGTTTCAAAGGAGTTTTGTCGCTAGTAGGATCCACTGGCTTAACAGACGGAATTGGTTGAATAGTTGGCTTAAGGGGTGAGCGACCAAAACCTAATTCTTCATCGCTCTCATCTTCAGAGTATTGTTTAGGCGAATGCTTTCCTGTTTCTATAGAGGGCTTTGGTTTTTCACCAATTTTCAGGGGAGATTTATCATCAAGCACTACTGGTGGCTTTGATGGGTCGTCTAGTTTCAAAGGAGTTTTGTCGCTAGTAGGATCTACTGGCTTAACAGACGGAATTGGTTGAATAGTTGGCTTAAGGGGTGAGCGACCAAAACCTAATTCGTCATCGCTTTCATCTCCAGAGTATTGTTTAGGCGAATGCTTTCCTGTTTCTATAGAGGGCTTTGGTTTTTCACCAATTTTCAGGGGAGATTTATCATCAAGCACTACTGGTGGCTTTGATGGGTCGTCTAGTTTCAAAGGAGTTTTGTCGCTAGTAGGATATACTGGCTTAACAGACGGAATTGGTTGAATAGTTGGCTTAAGGGGTGAGCTACCAAAACCTAATTCTTCATCGCTCTCATCGTCAGAGTATTGTTTAGGCGAATTCTTTCCTGTTTCTATAGAGGGCTTTAGTTTTTCACCAATTTTCAGGGGAGATTTATCATCAAGCACTCCCGTTGGCTTTGATGGCTCGTCTAGTTTCAAAGGAGTTGTGTCGCTAGTAGGATCCACTGGCTTAACAGACGGAATTGGTTGAATAGTTGGCTTAAGGGGTGAGCGACCAAAACCTAATTCTTCATCGCTCTCATCTTCAGAGTATTGTTTAGGCGAATGCTTTCCTGTTTCTATAGAGGGCTTTGGTTTTTCACCAATTTTCAGGGGAGATTTATCATCAAGCATTACCGTCGGCTTTGATGGGTCGTTTAGTTTCAAAGGAGTTTTGTCGCTAGTAGGATCTACTGGCTTAACAGACGGAATTGGTTGAATAGTTGGCTTAAGGGGTGAGCTACCAAAACCTAATTCTTCATCGCTCTCATTGTCAGAGTATTGTTTTGGCGAATGCTTTCCTGTTTCTATAGAGGGCTTTGGTTTTTCACCAGTCTTCAGGGGGGACTTATCATCATGCACTACCGTCGGATTTGATGGTTTGTCTAGTTTCAAAGGAGTTTTGTCGCTAGTAGGATCTACTGGCTTAACAGACGGAATTGGTTGAATAGTTGTCTTAAGGGGTGAGCTACCAAAACCTAATTCTTCATCGCTCTCATCGTCAGAGTATTGTTTAGGCGAATGCTTTCCTGTTTCTATAGAGGGCTTTGATTTTTCACCAATTTTCAGGGGAGATTTATCATCAAGCACTCCAGTTGGCTTTGATGACTCGTCTAGTTTCAAAAGAGTTTTGTCGCTAGTAGGATCCACTGGCTTAACAGACGGAATTGGTTGAATAGTTGGCTTAAGGGGTGAGCGACCAAAACCTAATTCTTCATCGCTCTCATCTTCAGAGTATTGTTTAGGCGAATGCTTTCCTGTTTCTATAGAGGGCTTTGGTTTTTCACCAATTTTCAGGGGAGATTTATCATCAAGCACTACTGGTGGCTTTGATGGGTCGTCTAGTTTCAAAGGAGTTTTGTCGCTAGTAGGATCTACTGGCTTAACAGACGGAATTGGTTGAATAGTTGGCTTAAGGGGTGAGCTACCAAAACCTAATTCTTCATCGCTATCATCTTCAGAGTATTGTTTAGGCGAATGCTTTCCTGTTTCTATAGAGGGCTTTGGTTTTTCACCAATTTTCAGGGGAGATTTATCATCAAGCACTACAGGTGGCTTTGATGGGTCGTCCAGTTTCAAAGGAGTTTTGTCGCTAGTAGGATCTACTGGGTTAACAGACGGAATTGGTTGAATAGTTGGCTTAAGGGGTGAGCTACCAAAACCTAATTCTTCATCGCTCTCATCGTCAGAGTATTGTTTAGGCGAATGCTTTCCTGTTTCTATAGAGGGCTTTGATTTTTCACCAATTTTCAGGGGAGATTTATCATCAAGCACTCCCGTTGGCTTTGATGGCTCGTCTAGTTTCAAAGGAGTTTTGTCGCTAGTAGGATCCACTGGCTTAACAGACGGAATTGGTTGAATAGTTGGCTTAAGGGGTGAGCGACCAAAACCTAATTCTTCATCGCTCTCATCTTCAGAGTTTTGTTTAGGCAATTGCTCTCCTGTTTCTATAGAGGGCTTTGATTTTTCACCAATTTTCAGGGGAGACTTATCATCATGCAGTACCGTTAGCTTTGATGGTTCGTCCAGTTTCAAAGGAGTTTTGTCGCTAGTAGGATCTACTGGCTTAACAGACGGAACTGGTTGAATAGTAGGCTTAAGGGGTGAGCGACCAAAACCTAATTCTTCATCGCTCTCATCTTCAGAGTAATGTTTAGACGAATGCTTTCCTGTTTCTATAGAGGGCTTTGGTTTTTCACCAATTTTCAGGGGAGATTTATCATCAAGCACTACCGGTGGCTTTGATGGGTCGTTTAGTTTCAAAGGAGTTTTGTCGCTAGTAGGATCTACTGGCTTAACAGACGGAATTGGTTGAATAGTTGGCTTAAGGGGTGAGCTACCAAAACCTAATTCTTCATCGCTCTCATTGTCAGAGTATTGTTTAGGCGAATGCTTTCCTGTTTCTATAGAGGGCTTTGGTTTTTCACCAATCTTCAGGGGGGACTTATCATCATGCACTACCGTCGGATTTGATGGTTTGTCTAGTTTCAAAGGAGTTTTGTCGCTAGTAGGATCTACTGGCTTAACAGACGGAATTGGTTGAATAGTTGGCTTAAGGGGTGAGCTACCAAAACCTAATTCTTCATCGCTCTCATCATCAGAGTATTGTTTAGGCGAATGCTTTCCTGTTTCTATAGAGGGCTTTGATTTTTCACCAATTTTCAGGGGAGATTTATCATCAAGCACTCCAGTTGGCTTTGATGGCTCGTCTAGTTTCAAAGGAGTTTTGTCGCTAGTAGGATCCACTGGCTTAACAGACGGAATTGGTTGAATAGTTGGCTTAAGGGGTGAGCTACCAAAACCTAATACTTCATCGCTCTCATCGTCAGAGTATTGTTTAGGCGAATGCTTTCCTGTTTTTATAGGGGGCTTTGATTTTTCACCAATTTTCAGGGGAGTTTTATCATCAAGCACTCCCGTTAGCTTTGATGGCTCGTCTAGTTTCAAAGGAGTTTTGTCGCTAGTAGGATCCACTGGCTTAACAGACGGAATTGGTTGAATAGTTGGCTTAAGGGGTGAGCGACCAAAACCTAATTCTTCATCGCTCTCATCTTCAGAGTTTTGTTTAGGCAATTGCTCTCCTGTTTCTATAGAGGGCTTTGATTTTTCACCAATTTTCAGGGGAGACTTATCATCATGCAGTACCGTTAGCTTTGATGGTTCGTCCAGTTTCAAAGGAGTTTTGTCGCTAGTAGGATCTACTGGCTTAACAGACGGAACTGGTTGAATAGTAGGCTTAAGGGGTGAGCGACCAAAACCTAATTCTTCATCGCTCTCATCTTCAGAGTAATGTTTAGACGAATGCTTTCCTGTTTCTATAGAGGGCTTTGGTTTTTCACCAATTTTCAGGGGAGATTTATCATCAAGCACTACCGGTGGCTTTGATGGGTCGTTTAGTTTCAAAGGAGTTTTGTCGCTAGTAGGATCTACTGGCTTAACAGACGGAATTGGTTGAATAGTTGGCTTAAGGGGTGAGCTACCAAAACCTAATTCTTCATCGCTCTCATTGTCAGAGTATTGTTTAGGCGAATGCTTTCCTGTTTCTATAGAGGGCTTTGGTTTTTCACCAATCTTCAGGGGGGACTTATCATCATGCACTACCGTCGGATTTGATGGTTTGTCTAGTTTCAAAGGAGTTTTGTCGCTAGTAGGATCTACTGGCTTAACAGACGGAATTGGTTGAATAGTTGGCTTAAGGGGTGAGCGACCAAAACCTAATTCTTCATCGCTCTCATCTTCAGAGTTTTGTTTAGGCAATTGCTCTCCTGTTTCTATAGAGGGCTTTGATTTTTCACCAATTTTCAGGGGAGACTTATCATCATGCAGTACCGTTGGCTTTGATGGTTCGTCCAGTTTCAAAGGAGTTTTGTCGCTAGTAGGATCTACTGGCTTAACAGACGGAACAGGTTGAATAGTAGGCTTAAGGGGTGAGCGACCAAAACCTAATTCTTCATCGCTCTCATCTTCAGAGTAATGTTGAGGCGAATGCTTTCCTATTTCTATAGGGGGCTTTGGTTTTTCACCAATTTTCAGGGGAGACTCATCATCATGCAGTACCGTTGGCTTTGATGGCTCGTCTGTTTTAGGAGAAGATTTTTTGTCAACAGAAATCACACTTTTATCTGAAGAAATAGTTGACTTTTCTTGTTGAATAGTCACTTGTGACTTTTCCTTAAGTGACAGAGAAGAAAACTCGTCAAACTCGTGTTCTGTAGTATGCCTCACTGCCGCAAATGGAGCCTTTGGCATATCTCCTGGCTTTGATGGTTCGTCTAGTTTCAAAGGAGTTTTGTCACTAGTATGATCTTTTGGTTTAACAGACGGAATTGGATGAAAAGATGGCTTAAGGGGTGAACTACCAAAACCTAATTCTTCATCGCTCTCAACGTCAGAGTAATGTTTAGGCGAATGCTTTCCTGTTTCTATAGAGGGCTTTGATTTTTCACCAATTTTCAGGGGAGACTTATCATCAAGCCCTCCCGTTGGCTTTGATGGCTCGTCTAGTTTCAAAGGAGTTTTGTCGCTAGTAGGATCCACTGGCTTAACAAACGGAATTGGTTGAATAGTTGGCTTAAGGGGTGAGCGACCAAAACCTAATTCTTCATCGCTCTCATCTTCAGAGTATTGCTTAGGCGAATGCTTTCCTGTTTCTATAGAGGGCTTTGGTTTTTCACCAATTTTCAGGGGAGATTTATCATCAAGCACTACTGGTGGCTTTGATGGGTCGTCTAGTTTCAAAGGAGTTTTGTCGCTAGTAGGATCTACTGGCTTAACAGACGGAATTGGTTGAATAGTTGGCTTAAGGGGTGAGCGACCAAAACCTAATTCTTCGTCGCTCTCATCTTCAGAGTATTGTTTAGGCGAATGCTTTCCTGTTTCTATAGAGGGCTTTCGTTTTTCACCAATTTTCAGGGGAGATTTATCATCAAGCACTCCCGTTGGCTTTGATGGCTCGTCTAGTTTCAAAGGAGTTTTGTCGCTAGTAGGATCCACTGGCTTAACAGACAGAATTGGTTGAATAGTTGGCTTAAGGGGTGAGCGACCAAAACCTAATTCTTCATCGCTCTCATCTTCAGAGTATTGTTTAGGCGAATGCTTTCCTGTTTCTATAGAGGGCTTTGGTTTTTCACCAATTTTCAGGGGAGATTTATCATCAAGCATTACTGGTGGCTTTGATGGGTCGTCTAGTTTCAAAGGAGTTTTGTCGCTAGTAGGATCTACTGGCTTAACAGACGGAATTGGTTGAATAGTTGGCTTAAGGGGTGAGCGACCAAAACCTAATTCTTCATCGCTATCATCTTCAGAGTATTGTTTAGGCGAATGCTTTCCTGTTTCTATAGAGGGCTTTGGTTTTTCACCAATTTTCAGGGGAGATTTATCATCAAGCACTACAGGTGGCTTTGATGGGTCGTCCAGTTTCAAAGGAGTTTTGTCGCTAGTAGGATCTACTGGGTTAACAGACGGAATTGGTTGAATAGTTGGCTTAAGGGGTGAGCTACCAAAACCTAATTCTTCATCGCTCTCATCGTCAGAGTATTGTTTAGGTGAATGCTTTCCTGTTTCTATAGAGGGCTTTGATTTTTCACCAATTTTCAGGGGAGATTTATCATCAAGCACTCCCGTTGGCTTTGATGGCTCGTCTGTTTGAGGAGAAGATTTTTTGTCAACAGAAATCACACTTTTATCTGCAGAAATAACCAACTTTTCTTGTTGAATAGTCACTTGTGACTTTTCCTTAAGTGACAGAGAAGAAAACTCGTCAAACTTTTGTTCTGTAGTATGCCTCAATGCCGCTAATGGAGCCTTTGATGGTTCGTCTAGTTTCAAAGGAGTTTTGTCGCTAGTAGGATCTACTGGCTTAACAGACGGAGTTGGCTGAATAGTTGGCTTAAGGGGTGAGCTACCAAAACCTACTTCCTGTTCGCTTTCATCGTCCGAGTATTGTTTAAGCGAATGCTTCCCTATTTCTATAGGAGGCTTTGGTTTTTTACCAATTAGCAGGGGAGACTTATCATCAAGCACTCCCGTTGGCTTTGATGGCTCATCTGTTTTAGGAGAAGATTTTTTGTCAACAGAAATCACACTTTTCTCTGAAGAAATATCCAACTTTTCTTGTTGAACAGTCACTTGTGACTTTTCCTTAAGTGACAGAGAAGAAAACTCGTCAAACTCGTGTTCTGTAGTATGCCTCACTGCCGCAAATGGAGCCTTTGGCATATCTCCTGGCTTTGATGGTTCGTCTAGTTTCAAAGGAGTTTTGTCGCTAGTAGGATCTACTGGGTTAACAGACGGGGTTGGCTGAATAGTTGGCTGAAGGGGTGAGCTACCAAAACCTAATTCTTCATCGCTCTCATCGTCAGAGTATTGTTTAGGCGAATGCTTTCCTGTTTCTATAGAGGGCTTTGGTTTTTCACCAATTTTCAGGGGAGATTTATCATCAAGCACTACTGGTGTCTTTGATGGGTCGTCTAGTTTCAAAGGAGTTTTGTCGCTAGTAGGATCTACTGGCTTAACAGACGGAATTGGTTGAATAGTTGGCTTAAGGGGTGAGCGACCAAAACCTAATTCTTCATCGCTCTCATCTTCAGAGTATTGTTTAGGCGAATGCTTTCCTGTTTCTATAGAGGGCTTTGGTTTTTCACCAATTTTCAGGGGAGATTTATCATCAAGCACTACAGGTGGCTTTGATGGGTCGTCTAGTTTCAAAGGAGTTTTGTCGCTAGTAGGATCTACTGGGTTAACAGACGGAATTGGTTGAATAGTTGGCTTAAGGGGTGAGCTACCAAAACCTAATTCTTCATCGCTCTCATCGTCAGAGTATTGTTTAGGCGAATGCTTTCCTGTTTCTATAGAGGGCTTTGATTTTTCACCAATTTTCAGGGGAGATTTATCATCAAGCACTCCCGTTGGCTTTGATGGCTCGTCTGTTTGAGGAGAAGATTTTTTGTCAACAGAAATCACACTTTTATCTGCAGAAATAACCAACTTTTCTTGTTGAATAGTCACTTGTGACTTTTCCTTAAGTGACAGAGAAGAAAACTCGTCAAACTCGTGTTCTGTAGTATGCCTCACTGCCGCAAATGGAGCCTTTGGCATATCTCCTGGCTTTGATGGTTCGTCTAGTTTCAAAGGAGTTTTGTCGCTAGTAGGATCTACTGGGATAACAGACGGAGTTGGCTGAATAGTTGGCTTAAGGGGTGAGCTACCAAAACCTACTTCCTGTTCGCTTTCATCGTCCGAGTATTGTTTAAGCGAATGCTTCCCTATTTCTATAGGGGGCTTTGGTTTTTTACCAATTAGCAGGGGAGACTTATCATCAAGCACTACCGTTGGCTTTGATGGCTCATCTGTTTTAGGAGAAGATTTTTTGTCAACAGAAATCACACTTTTCTCTGAAGAAATAACCAACTTTTCTTGTTGAACAGTCACTTGTGACTTTTCCTTAAGTGACAGAGAAGAAAACTCGTCAAACTCGTGTTCTGTAGTATGCCTCACTGCCGCAAATGGAGCCTTTGGCATATCTCCTGGCTTTGATGGTTCGTCTAGTTTCAAAGGAGTTTTGTCACTAGTATGATCTTTTGGTTTAACAGACGGAATTGGATGAAAAGATGGCTTAAGGGGTGAACTACCAAAACCTAATTCTTCATCGCTATCAACGTCAGAGTATTGTTTAGGCGAATGCTTTCCTGTTTCTATAGAGAGCTTTGATTTTTCACCAATTTTCAGGGGAGACTTATCATCAAGCCCTCCCGTTGGCTTTGATGGCTCGTCTAGTTTCAAAGGAGTTTTGTCGCTAGTAGGATCCACTGGCTTAACAGACGGAATTGGTTGAATAGTTGGCTTAAGGGGTGAGCGACCAAAACCTAATTCTTCATCGCTCTCATCTTCAGAGTATTGCTTAGGCGAATGCTTTCCTGTTTCTATAGAGGGCTTTGGTTTTTCACCAATTTTCAGGGGAGATTTATCATCAAGCACTACTGGTGGCTTTGATGGGTCGTCTAGTTTCAAAGGAGTTTTGTCGCTAGTAGGATCTACTGGCTTAACAGACGGAATTGGTTGAATAGTTGGCTTAAGGGGTGAGCGACCAAAACCTAATTCTTCGTCGCTCTCATCTTCAGAGTATTGTTTAGGCGAATGCTTTCCTGTTTCTATAGAGGGCTTTGGTTTTTCACCAATTTTCAGGGGAGATTTATCATCAAGCACTCCCGTTGGCTTTGATGGCTCGTCTAGTTTCAAAGGAGTTTTGTCGCTAGTAGGATCCACTGGCTTAACAGACAGAATTGGTTGAATAGTTGGCTTAAGGGGTGAGCGACCAAAACCTAATTCTTCATCGCTCTCATCTTCAGAGTATTGTTTAGGCGAATGCTTTCCTGTTTCTATAGAGGGCTTTGGTTTTTCACCAATTTTCAGGGGAGATTTATCATCAAGCACTACTGGTGGCTTTGATGGGTCGTCTAGTTTCAAAGGAGTTTTGTCGCTAGTAGGATCTACTGGCTTAACAGACGGAATTGGTTGAATAGTTGGCTTAAGGGGTGAGCGACCAAAACCTAATTCTTCATCGCTCTCATCTTCAGAGTATTGTTTAGGCGAATGTTTTCCTGTTTCTATAGAGGGCTTTGGTTTTTCACCAATTTTCAGGGGAGATTTATCATCAAGCACTACAGGTGGCTTTGATGGGTCGTCTAGTTTCAAAGGAGTTTTGTCGCTAGTAGGATCTACTGGGTTAACAGACGGAATTGGTTGAATAGTTGGCTTAAGGGGTGAGCTACCAAAACCTAATTCTTCATCGCTCTCATCGTCAGAGTATTGTTTAGGCGAATGCTTTCCTGTTTCTTTAGAGGGCTTTGATTTTTCACCAATTTTCAGGGGAGATTTATCATCAAGCACTCCCGTTGGCTTTGATGGCTCGTCTGTTTGAGGAGAAGATTTTTTGTCAACAGAAATCACACTTTTATCTGCAGAAATAACCAACTTTTCTTGTTGAATAGTCACTTGTGACTTTTCCTTAAGTGACAGAGAAGAAAACTCGTCAAACTTTTGTTCTGTAGTATGCCTCAATGCCGCTAATGGAGCCTTTGATGGTTCGTCTAGTTTCAAAGGAGTTTTGTCGCTAGTAGGATCTACTGGCTTAACAGACGGAGTTGGCTGAATAGTTGGCTTAAGGGGTGAGCTACCAAAACCTACTTCCTGTTCGCTTTCATCGTCCGAGTATTGTTTAAGCGAATGCTTCCCTATTTCTATAGGGGGCTTTGGTTTTTTACCAATTAGCAGGGGAGACTTATCATCAAGCACTCCCGTTGGCTTTGATGGCTCATCTGTTTTAGGAGAAGATTTTTTGTCAAAAGAAATCACACTTTTCTCTGAAGAAATAACCAACTTTTCTTGTTGAACAGTCACTTGTGACTTTTCCTTAAGTGACAGAGAAGAAAACTCGTCAAACTCGTGTTCTGTAGTATGCCTCACTGCCGCAAATGGAGCCTTTGGCATATCTCCTGGCTTTGATGGTTCGTCTAGTTTCAAAGGAGTTTTGTCGCTAGTAGGATCTACTGGGATAACAGACGGAGTTGGCTGAATAGTTGGCTTAAGGGGTGAGCTACCAAAACCTACTTCCTGTTCGCTTTCATCGTCCGAGTATTGTTTAGGCGAATGCTTTCCTATTTCTATAGGGGGCTTTTGTTCTTCACCAATTTTCAGGGGAGACTTATCATCATGCACTACCGTTGGCTTTGATGGTTCGTCCAGTTTCAATGGAGCTTTGTCGCTTATAGGATCTACTGGCTTAACAGACGGAATTGGTTGAATAATTGGTTTAAGGCGTGAGCTACCAAAACCTAATTCTTCATCGCTCTTTGATGGCTCGTCTGTTTTAGGAGAAGATTTTTTGTCAACAGAAATCACACTTTTATCTGAAGAAATAGTTGACTTTTCTTGTTGAATAGTCACTTGTGACTTTTCCTTAAGTGACAGAGAAGAAAACTCGTCAAACTCGTGCTCTGTAGTACGCCTCACTGCCGCAAATGGAGCCTTTGGCATATCTCCTGGCTTTGATGGTTCGTCTAGTTTCAAAGGAGTTTTGTCGCTAGTAGGATCTACTGGCTTAACAGATGGAACTGGCTGAATAGTTGGCTTAAGGGGTGAGCTACCAAAACCAACTTCCTCTTCGTTCTCATCGTCCGAGTATTGTTTAGGCGAATGCTTTCCTATTTCTATAGGGGGCTTTGGTTTTTCACCAATTTTCAGGGGAGACTTATCATCAAGCACTCCCTTCGGCTTGGATGGTTCGTCTAGTTTCAAAGGAGTTATGTCGGTATTAGGATCCACTCGCTTAACAGCCGGAATTGGTTGAATAGTTGGCTTAAGGGGTGAGCGACCAAAACCTAATTCTTCATCGCTCTCATCTTCAGAGTATTGTTTAGGCGAATGCTTTCCTATTTCTATAGGGGGCTTTGGTTTTTCACCAATTTTCAGGGAAGACTTATCATCATGGACTTCCGTTGGCTTTGATGGTTCGTCTACTTTCAAAGGAGTTTTGTCGCTAGTAGGATCCACTGGCTTAACAGACGGAATTGGTTGAATAGTTGGCTTAAGGGGTGAGCGATCAAAACCTAATTCTTTATCGCTCTCATCTTCAGAGTTTTGGTTAGGCGAATGCTTTCCTGTTTCTATAGAGGGCTTAGATTTTTCACCAATTTTCAGGTGAGACTTATCATCAAACACTACTGTTGGCTTTGATGGGTCGTCTAGTTTCAAAGGAGTTTTGTCGCTAGTAGGATCTACTGGGTTAACAGACGGAATTGGCTGAATAGTCGGCTTAAGGGATGAGCTACCAAAACCAACTTCCTCTTCGCTTTCATCGTCAGGGTATTGTTTGGGAGAATGCTTTCCTGTTTCTATAGAGGGCTTTGGTTTTTCACCAATTTTCAGGGGAGACTTATCATCAAGCACTCCCGTTGGCTTTGATGGTTCGTCTACTTTCAAATGAGTTTTGTCGCTAGTAGGATCCACTGGCTTAACAGACGGAATTGGTTGAATAGTTGGCTTAAGGGGTGAGCGATCAAAACCTAATTCTTTATCGCTCTCATCTTCAGAGTTTTGGTTAGGCGAATGCTTTCCTGTTTCTATAGAGGGCTTAGATTTTTCACCAATTTTCAGGGGAGACTTATCATCAAGCACTCCCGTTGGCTTTGATGGTTCGTCTACTTTCAAATGAGTTTTGTCGCTAGTAGGATCCACTGGCTTAACAGACGGAATTGGTTGAATAGTTGGCTTAAGGGGTGAGCGATCAAAACCTAATTCTTTATCGCTCTCATCTTCAGAGTTTTGGTTAGGCGAATGCTTTCCTGTTTCTATAGAGGGCTTAGATTTTTCACCAATTTTCAGGGGAGACTTATCATCAAGCACTCCCGTTGGCTTTGATGGCTCGTCTGTTTTAGGAGAAGATTTTTTGTCAACAGAAATCACACTTTTATCTGAAGAAATAGTTGACTTTTCTCGTTGAATAGTCACTTGTGATTTTTCCTGAAGTGACAGAGAAGAAAACTCGTCCAACTCGTGTTCTGTAGTATGCCTCCCTGCCACAAATGGAGCCTGTGGCATATCTCCTTGCTTTGATAGTTCGTCAAGTTTCAAAGGAGTTTTGTCGCTAGTATGATCTATTGGCTTAACAGACGGAATTGGTTGAATAGTTGGCTTAAGGGGTGAGCGACCAAAACCTAATTCTTCATCGCTCTCATCTTCAGAGTATTGTTTAGGCGAATGCTTTCCTGTTTCTATAGAGGGCTTTGGTTTTTCACCAATTTTCAGGGGAGACTTATCATCATGCAATACCGTTGGCTTTGATGGCTCGTCTGTTTTAGGAGAAGATTTTTTGTCAACAGAAATAACACTTTTATCTGAAGAAATAGTTGACTTTTCTTGTTGAATAGTCACTTGTGATTTTTCCTTAAGTGACAGAGAAGAAAACTCGTCCAACTCGTGTTCTGTAGTATGCCTCCCTGCCACAAATGGAGCCTGTGGCATATCTCCTGGCTTTGATAGTTCGTCAAGTTTCAAAGGAGTTGTGTCGCTAATATGATCTATTGGCTTAACAGACGGAATTAGTTGAATAGTTGGCTTAAGGGGTGAGCGACCAAAACCGAATTCTTCATCGCTCTCATCTTCAGAGTATTGTTTAGGAGAATGCTTTCCTGTTTCTATAGAGGGCTTTGGTTTTTCACCAATTTTCAAGGGAAATTTATCATCAAACACTACTGTTGGCTTTGATGGGTCGTCTAGTTTCAAAGGAGTTTTGTCGCTAGTAGGATCTACTGGGTTAACAGACGGAATTGGCTGAATAGTTGGCTTAAGGGGTGAGCTACCAAAACCAACTTCCTCTTCCCTTTCATCGTCCGAGTATTGTTTAGGCGAATGCTTTCCTATTTCTATAGGGGGCTTTGGTTTTTCACCAATTTTCTGGGGAGACTTATCATCATGCACTACTGTTGGCTTTGATGGCTCGTCTGTTTTAGGAGAAGATTTTTTGTCAACAGAAATCACACTTTTATCTGAAGAAATAGTTGACTTTTCTTGTTGAATAGTCACTTGTGACTTTTCCTTAAGTAACAGAGAAGAAAACTCGTCAAACTCGTGTTCTGTAGTATGCCTCACTGCCGCAAATGGAGCCTTTGGCATATCTCCTGGCTTTGATAGTTCGTCAAGTTTCAAAGGAGTTTTGTCGCTAGTATGATCTATTGGTTTTACACACGGAATTGGATGAATAGATGGCTTAAGGGGTGAGCTACCAAAACCTAATTCTTCATCGCTCTCATCGTCAGAGTATTGTTTAGGCGAATGCTTTCCTGTTTCTGTAGAAGGCTTTGGTTTTTCACCAATTTTCAGGGGAGACTTATCATCAAGCACTCCCGTTGGCTTTGATGGTTCGTCTACTTTCAAAGGAGTTTTGTCGCTAGTAGGATCCACTGGCTTAACAGACGGAATTGGTTGAATTGTTGGCTTAAGGGCTGAGCGACCAAAACCTAATTCTTCATCGTTCTCATCGTCAGAGTATTGTTTAGGCGAATGCTTTCCTGTTTCTGTAGAAGGCTTTGGTTTTTCACCAATTTTCAGGGGAGACTTATCATCAAGCACTTCCGACGGTTTTGATGGTTCGTCTAGATTCAAAGGAGTTTTGCCGCTAGTAGGATCCACTGGTTTAACAGACGGAATTGGTTGAATAGTTGGCTTAAGGGGTGATCTACCAAAACCAAATTCTACATCGCTCTCATCGTCAGGGTATTGTTTGGGAGAATGCTTTCCTGTTTCTATAGAGGGCTTTGGTTTATCACCAATTTTCAGGGGAGACTTATCATCAAGCACTCCCGTTGGCTTTGATGGTTCGTCTACTTTCAAAGGAGTTTTGTCGCTAGTAGGATCCACTGGCTTAACAGACGGAATTGGTTGAATTGTTGGCTTAAGGGCTGAGCGACCAAAACCTAATTCTTCATCGCTCTCATCTTCAGAGTATTGTTTAGGAGAATGCTTTCCTGCTTCTATAGAGGGCTTTGGTTTTTCACCAATTTTCAGGGGAGATTTATCATCAAACACTACTGTTGGCTTTGATGGGTCGTCTAGCTTCAAAAGAGTTTTGTCGCTAGTAGGATCTACTGGGTTAACAGACGGAATTGGCTGAATAGTTGGCTTAAGGGGTGAGCTACCAAAACAAACTTCCTCTTCGCTTTCATCGTCCGAGTATTGTTTAGGCGAATGCTTTCCTGTTTCTATAGAGGGCTTTGGCTTTTCACCAATTTTCAGGGGAGACTTATCATCAAGCACTTCCGACGGTTTTGATGGGTCATCTAGTTTCAAAGGAGTTTTGTCGCTAGTAAGATCCACTGGCTTAACCGCCGTAATTGGATTAATTGTTGGCTTAAGAGCTGAGCTACCAAAACCTAATTCATCATCGCTCTCATCGTCAGAGTATTGTTTAGGCGAATGCTTTCCTGTTTCAATAGAGGGCTTTGGTTTTTCACCAATTTTCAGGGGAGACTTATAATCAAGCATTACCGTCGGCTTTGATGGTTCGTCTAGTTTCAAAGGAGTTTTGTCGTTAGAAGGATCCACTAGTTTAACAGACGGAATTGGTTGAATAGTTGGCTTAAGGGGTGAGCTACCAAAACCTACTTCCTCTTCGCTTTCATCGTCAGAGTATTGTTTAGGAGAATGCTTTCCTGTTTCTATAGAGGGCTTTGGCTTTTCACCAATTTTCAGGGGAGACTTATCATCAAGCACTTCCGACGGTTTTGATGGGTCGTCTAGTTTCAAAGGAGTTTTGTCGCTAGTAGGATCCACTGGCTTAACCGCCGTAATTGGATTAATTGTTGGCTTAAGAGCTGAGCTACCAAAACCCAATTCATCATCGCTCTCATCGTCAGAGTATTGTTTAGGCGAATGCTTTCCTGTTTCTATAGAGGGCTTTGGCTTTTCACCAATTTTCAGGGGAGACTTATCATCAAGCACTTCCGACGGTTTTGATGGGTCGTCTAGTTTCAAAGGAGTTTTGTCGCTAGTAGGATCCACTGGCTTAACCGCCGTAATTGGATTAATTGTTGGCTTAAGAGCTGAGCTACCAAAACCAAATTCTACATCGCTCTCATCGTCAGGGTATTGTTTGGGAGAATGCTTTCCTGTTTCTATAGAGGGCTTTGGTTTATCACCAATTTTCAGGGGAGACTTATCATCAAGCACTTCCGACGGTTTTGATGGGTCGTCTAGTTTCAAAGGAGTTTTGTCGCTAGTAGGATCCACTGGCTTAACCGCCGTAATTGGATTAATTGTTGGCTTAAGAGCTGAGCTACCAAAACCTAATTCTTCATCGCTCTCATCTTCAGAGTATTGTTTAGGAGAATGCTTTCCTGCTTCTATAGAGGGCTTTGGTTTTTCACCAATTTTCAGGGGAGATTTATCATCAAACACTACTGTTGGCTTTGATGGGTCGTCTAGTTTCAAAAGAGTTTTGTCGCTAGTAGGATCTACTGGGTTAACAGACGGAATTGGCTGAATAGTTGGCTTAAGGGGTGAGCTACCAAAACAAACTTCCTCTTCGCTTTCATCGTCCGAGTATTGTTTAGGCGAATGCTTTCCTATTTCTATAGGGGGCTTTTGTTTTTCACCAATTTTCTGGGGAGACTTATCATCATGCACTACTGTTGGCTTTGATGGCTCGTCTGTTTTAGGAGAAGATTTTTTGTCAACAGAAATCACACTTTTATATGAAGAAATAGTCGACTTTTCTTCTTGAATAGTCACTTGTGATTTTTCCTTAAGTGACAGAGAAGAAAAAAAATCGTGTTCTGTAGTATGCCTCACTGCCGCAAATGGAGCCTTTGGCATATCTTCTGGCTTTGATGGGTCGTCAAGTTTTAAAGGAGTTTTGTCGCTAGTAGGATCTACTGGCTTAACAGCCGAAATTGGTTTAATAGCTGGCTTAAGGGGTGAGCAACCAAAACCTAATTCATAATCGCTCTCATCGTCAGAGTATTGTTTAGGAGAATGCTTTCCTGTTTCTATAGAGGGCTTTGGTTTTTCACCAATTTTCAGGGGAGACTTATCATCAAGCACTCCCGTCGGCTTTGATCTTTCGTCTGTTTTAGGAGAAGATTTTTTGTCAATAGAAATCACACTTTTATCTGTAGAAATAGTCAACTTTTCTTGTTGAATGGTGACATGAGATTTTTCCTCCATTGACAGAGAAGAAAACTCGTCCAACTCGTGTTCTGTAGTATGCCTCACTGCCGCAATTGGAGCCTTTGGCATATCTTCTGGCTTTGATGGTTCGTCTAGTTTCAAAAGAGTTTTGTCGCTAGTAGGATCCACTGGCTTAACAGACGAAATTGGATGAACAGTTGGCTTAAGACGGGAGCTACCAAAACCTAATGCATCATCGCTCTCATCGTCAGAGTATTGTTTAGGCGAATGATTTCCTGTTTCTATAGAGGGCTTTGGTTTTTCACCAATTTTCAGGGGAGACTTATCATTAAGCACTCCCTTCGGCTTGGATGGTTCGTCTAGTTTCAAAGGAATTATATCGCTATTAGGATCCTCTCGCTTAACAGCCGGAATTGGTTGAATAGTTGGCTTAAGGGGTGAGCTTCCAAAACCTAATTCTTCATCGCTCGCATCGTCAGAGTATTGTTTAGGAGAATGCTTTCCTGTTTCTATAGAGGGCTTTGGTTTTTCACCAATTTTCAGGGGAGACTTATCATCAAGCACTAGTGTTGGCTTTGATGGGTCGACTAGTTTCAAAGGAGTTTTGTCGCTAGTAGGATCCACTGGCTTAACCGCCGGAATTGGATTAATAGTTGGCTTAAGAGCTGAGCTACCAAAACCTAATTCATCATCGCTCTCATCGTCAGAGTATTGTTTAGGCGAATGCTTTCCTGTTTCAATAGAGGGCTTTGGTTTTTCACCAATTTTCAGGGGAGATTTATCATCAAGCACTACTGTTGGCTTTGATGGTTCGTCTAGTTTCAAAGGAGTTTTGTCGCTAGTAGGATCCACTGGCTTAACAGCCGGAATTAGATGAATAGTTGGCTTAAGGGGTGAGCTACCAAAACCTAATTCCTCTTGGCTCTCATCTTCAGAGTATTGTTTAGGCGAATGCTTTCCTGTCTCTATAGAGGGCTTTGGTTTTTCACCAATTTTCAGAGGAGACTTATCATCAAGCACTCCCGTTGGCTTTGATGGCTCGTCTGTTTTAGGAGAAGATTTTTTTTCAACAGAAATCACACTTTTATCTGAAGAACTAGTCGACTTTTCTTGTTGAATAGTCACTTGTGACTTTTCCTGAAGTGACAGAGAAGAAAACTCGTCAAACTCGTGTTCTGTAGTATGCCTCACTGCCGCAAATGGAGCCTTTGGCATATCTCCTGGCTTTGATGGTTCGTCTACTTTCAAAGGTGTTTTGTCGGTAGTAGGATCCATTGGCTTAACAGACGGAATTGGCTGAATAGTTGGCTTAAGGGGTGAGCTACCAAAACCTACTTCCTCTTCGCTTTCATCGTCAGAGTATTGTTTGGGAGAATGCTTTCCTGTTTCTATAGAGGGCTTTGGTTTTTCACCAGTTTTCAGAGGAGACTTATCATCAAGCACTCCCGTTGGCTTTGATGGCTCGTCTGTTTTAGGAGAAGATTTTTTTTCAACAGAAATCACACTTTTATCTGAAGAACTAGTCGACTTTTCTTGTAGAATAGTCACTTGTGACTTTTCCTGAAGTAACAGAGAAGAAAACTCGTCAAACTCGTGTTCTGTAGTATGCCTCACTGCCGCAAATGGAGCCTTTGGCATATCTCCTGGCTTTGATGGTTCGTCTACTTTCAAAGGTGTTTTGTCGGTAGTAGGATCCATTGGCTTAACAGACGGAATTGGCTGAATAGTTGGCTTAAGGGGTGAGCTACCAAAACCTACTTCCTCTTCGCTTTCATCGTCAGAGTATTGTTTAGGCGAATGCTTTCCTATTTCTACAGGGGGCTTTGGTTTTTCACCAATTAGCAGGGGAGACTTATCATCAAGCACTCCCGTTGGCTTTGATGGCTCGTCTGGTTTCAAAGGAGTTTTGTCGCTAGTTGGATCCACTGGCTTAACAGCCGGAATTGGTTGAATTGTTGGCTTAAGGAGTGAGCTACGAAAACCAAATTCTTCATCGCTCTCATCGTCAGAGTATTGTTTAGGCGAATTCTTTCCTGGTTCTATAGAAGGCTTTGGTTTTATACCAATTTTCTGGGGAGACTTATCATCGAGCTCTCCCGTCGGCTTTGATGGTTCGTCTAGTTTCAAAGGAGTTTTGTCGGCAGTAGGATCCACTGGCTTAACAGACGGAATTGGTTGAATAGTTGTCTTAAGGGGGGAGATACCAAAAAATAATTCTTCATCGCTATCATACTCAGAGTATTGTTTAGGCGAATTCTTTCCTGTTTCTATAGAGGGCTTTGGTTTTTCACCAATTTTCAGCAGAGATATATCACCAAGCACTCCCGTCGGCTTTGATGGTTCGTCTACTTTCAAAGGAGTTTTGTCGCTAGTAGGATCCACTGGCTTAACAGACGGAATTGGTTGAATAGTTGGCTTAAGGGTAGAGCTACCAAAAAATAATTCTTCGTCGCTATCATACTCAGAGTATTGTTTAGGCGAATGCTTTCCTATTTCTATAGGGGGCTTTGGTTTTTCACCAATTAGCAGGGGAGACTTATCATCAAGCACTCCCGTTGGCTTTGATGGCTCGTCTGGTTTCAAAGGAGTTTTGTCACTAGTAGGATCCACTGGCTTAACAGCCGGAATTGGTTGAATTGTTGGCTTAAGGGGGGAGCTACCAAAACCTAATTCTTCATCGCTGTCATCTTCAGAGTATTGTTTAGGCGAATGCTTTCCTGGTTCTATAGAGGGCTTTGGTTTTTCACCAATTTTCAGGGGAGATTTATCATCAAGCACTACTGTTGGCTTTGATGGTTCGTCTAGCTTCAAAGGAGTTTTGTCGGTAGTAGGAACCACTGGCTTAACAGACGGAGTTGGTTGAATAGTTGGCTTAAGGGGTGAGCTACCAAAACCTAATTCATCATCGCTCTCATCGTCAGGGTAGTGCTTAGGCGAATGCTTTCCTGTTTCAATAGGAGCCTTTAGTTTTTCCTCAACCTTAATGGGGGACTTATCATCAAGCACTACGGTTGGCTTTGACGGCTCGTCCAGTTTCAAAGGAGTTTTGGTGCTAGTAGGACCCACTGGCTTAACAGACGGAATTGGTTGAATAGTTGGCTTAAGAGGAGACTTTGGTTTTTCCTCAACATTGAGGGGAGACTTATCTTCATACACTCCCGTTGTCTTTAATGGTTCGTTTGCTTTAAAAGAAGATTTCTTGTCAATTGAAATCACACTTTTATCTGAAGAAATAGTCGACTTTTCTTGTTGAATAGTCACTTGTGACATTTCCTTAAGTGATAGAGAAGAAAACTCGTCCAACTCGTGTTCTGTAGTATGCTTCACTGCCGTAAATCCAGCCTTTGGCATATCTTCAGGCTTTGATGGTTCGTCTAGTTTTAAAGGAGTTTTGTCGCTAGTAGGATCTATTGGCTTAACAGCCGGAATTGGTTTAATAGCTGGCTTAAGGGGTGAGCAACCAAAACCTAATTCATCATCGCTCTCATCGTCAGGGTATTGTTTAGGAGAATGCTTTCCTGCTTCTATAGAGGGCTTTGGTTTTTCACCAATTTTCAGGGGAGATTTATCATCAAGCACTACTGTTGGCTTTGATGGTTCGTCTAGTTTCAAAGGAGTTTTGTCGGTAGTAGGAACCACTGGCTTAACAGACGGAGTTGGTTGAATAGTTGGCTTAAGGGGTGAGCTACCAAAACCTAATTCATCATCGCTCTCATCGTCAGGGTAGTGCTTAGGCGAATGCTTTCCTGTTTCAATAGGAGCCTTTAGTTTTTCCTCAACCTTAATGGGGGACTTATCATCAAGCACTACGGTTGGCTTTGACGGCTCGTCCAGTTTCAAAGGAGTTTTGGTGCTAGTAGGACCCACTGGCTTAACAGACGGAATTGGTTGAATAGTTGGCTTAAGAGGAGACTTTGGTTTTTCCTCAACATTGAGGGGAGACTTATCTTCATACACTCCCGTTGTCTTTAATGGTTCGTTTGCTTTAAAAGAAGATTTCTTGTCAATTGAAATCACACTTTTATCTGAAGAAATAGTCGACTTTTCTTGTTGAATAGTCACTTGTGATTTTTCCTTAAGTGACAGAGAAGAAAACTTGTAAAACTCGTGTTCTGTAGTATGCCTCACTGCCGCAAATGGAGCTTTTGGCATATCTTCTGGCTTTGATGGTTCGTCTAGTTTCAAAGGAATTTTATCGCTAGTAAGACCCACTGGCTTAACAGACTGAATTGGTTGAATAGTTGGCTTAGGAGGTGAGCTACCAAAACCTAATTCTGTATCAATCTCATCGTCAGCGTATTTTGTAAGCGAATGCTTTCCAGTTTCAATAGGGGATTTTGGTTTTTCCCCAATTTTCAGGGAAGTCTTATCTTCAAGCACATCCGGTTTATCTGAAGATTTTACTTGAACAGAAGCTACAACCTTCTCTGTTGATATAGTGGACTTCGTGTGGAGAGTAACTTGTCTGTATTCCTTTTCGGAAAGGGTAGAGATTTCATGCAATTCTTGATCCATTTTGAAGGGAGATTTGTTAGCAAGTAATCCAAACACATTTGATGGTTCCTCTTCTTTAGAAGGCGTTATATTGGGCACAGACGGAATTGACTGTATGGGCCTATGTAAATCAAATTCTGCACCTTCATAATTTTTGAGCGATGGCTTTGATGTGTCAATTACTTTCGAACTTGACATTTCATTAGCAGATACAGTGGACTTGTCTAAAGGTCTAACAAAATCAACTTGCAATTTAGGTTCAGCAATTGTAGGAAACTTGTCTTTGTTCTCAAACTGACTATCATAACTTAAAAATGATTTGCTTTCTAATTTTTTGTCTGTTGAGAAGGAGGAAAACTCGTCTAGTTTGTGCTCAGTTATACACAATGATTTAAGCTGGTTTAGTTTGTCTTCAAGAGACACCTCTTCATCACTTTCATTATCTTCTTGAGGAGTCTTGGCTTTTGCTTCAGATGGAAACTTATTGTGTATATCCACTAGAGATAATTTTGATGTATGTGGAATATCTGTTGAGGGAGGTAAATGTGACGTTTCTTCTGTAATATCAGTTGGAAACTTTTCTAATTGATCCCTTTGTGTTTTAGTCTGAACAGTTGATTGCTTATCAAACTGATTCATGGATCCACTGTCTTTGTTGGTCAACTGCTTAAAGTCTTTTTCGATAGATTCGGATTGTAATTGTATTGTTCGAGTTGTGTCTTTTAGTTTTGTAAGATCTACTTCCTGCTCGAAACTCTTAGGAACTTCTTTTTGGATGAATTCTTTTTCCTGTTTAATAAGACTCTCTGAGGAAACCACATTTTGAGCAACATTTTTTTGCTCCAAGTCTTTAATATGATCAACGACATTGTATTGAAGTTTCTCATTTTCTAGGAACTTTAAAGTTTTAAATTTAAAATCACTTGAGGGCTCTAAATCAGGTTCTGTTGGCGAGGGTTTTTCAAAAACTTTTGCCATATCTGCTACAGTGCGTTTTGAGCATTTTTGTTCACAAGCCTCTTCAAGGTTTTCAAGGCTTGGTATTCCTGCTGCTAAAACTGGAGAGCTAATTTTCTGATTTGTTTGACTACTTTTAGCTAAACTTTCCATAATTAGGTCCATGTCACTTAAAATCTGTTGCTCTATTGAGGTAACGTCGGCCTTACGATCTACTGTTTCACGTTTTCGGGGACTAAAAGGCGTAGCTTCTAAGCTCGCTATGGGATGCCTGCGTTCAATGTCCTGAACCACTTCTTTAACATTCGGCAATGTAGCCAATTCTATTCTACTTACTTTATCTTTGTGCTCACTAATACTGTCTGGTAAGAACTTTGCCGTTTGCTTTACTATTTGCCTATCTAGATCTAATACCTGTTCCTTTAAAGTCTTATCCGTTTCAACTAAGTCTTCGGCCACCTTAAAAGCCTTACGCTTTTCACAAATCTTTTCACAAACTTCTTCCTGAATATTAGCCATGCCGATGCCTTCACGTTCCATAGCTTCGATAGGTGATGATTTTACGGACTGAGCTGGTGGCTCACATTTTATTAAACCATCTAATGTTAAATCTGTAGCAGTTAATATCTGATGCTCTAGCTGACATATGTCTGGTTTCCATTGGCATGGTTCTCTTTTTTGCACCGCAAAAGGAATAGCCTCTACATCCGTAGCACACAACTTATCCTCAATACTTTGCACCACCTCCTTCACCAACGGCACATTAACACCAATATCTTTTGCCGTAATTTGTTGTTGTTGTTTAACGTTAGGTTCCTGAGCTTCTATACTACTATGGCTCTCTAAGCGCATAACCTTGCGTCTTACATCACCACAGCCCATTATTTGCTCAAGGTAGTCCCTATCACTGGAACTCTCTCTAGCTGTAGTGTCTGTATCATCGGGCACCATTAAATCTACTTTGGTGCGAGTTATCTGGGTCTTCAGGGTCGATGTTGTTGTTGTTGATGTTGTTGTTGGTATTGTTGTCTTCGCAGTTGGACTACTTGTACTCATTTCTGAAAATGAGGTAGTGTCTTGTGAGTATATAGTATCGGGGGGAGCTACCATTTGATTAAGCAGCTGTTCAGTTTCATCAGTTATAGTAAATGTTTCTGGTTTTACACTATGAACACTGAAGTGCTCTGTTTTTAAGCGTTCCAGCGTAGCAAGTAGAAGTAGAAATAAGGCAATATATATATATAGAGAGAGACAGTTAACACCGATTACAAATTAACCAGACTTTTGTTGAGGTTTAGTTTATGTACACAGTGCAGTTGTTGCGAGCGAGCATAGCATCACGCCGTAGCACTACAAGCTGTACGCCAAAACCCAGCAGCAGGCACAAACATGCAAGTTGTAGTACGATATATATATGTATATATTTTTTTTTTAATAGATATAATACTAGAGCTTTGTGCAAATGCATTTGAGATGGAAAACGAATCACACAATCTAAAAATGCTCACAAAAATTTCCAAGTGACTTTAGCGCATCATACTTCCATCACTTGTTCCAAAGGACAGTGTATAGGTTTAGCAGTTTTTACAAGTTGGGCTATGGGCTGCCCAGCTCTGATCATATTCATAATCAAATTTGTTGGCTATTTGCTCTCTCTATAGCAGCTACAGCAAAAAGAGCGAAGCAGCTACAGCGTTGAAGAGCAACAGCTGCTTAAGCAAGAGCAGCAAACATAAAAAATATCTCTTATACGCTTAGCATGCCATTCGTATAATTTTTTGCTCTTTGGCTCTTACTCAAATAGCAAGGCAGCTTGACTCTGTCTGGCAGCTGCTCAGTCGAAAGCGAGAGCAGGTACGCTGTCTCTCATAAGCAGAGCTGGGCAAAAACAAAAGCAGCCGAAAAATGAGCGTGTGTTAGTGAGCTATACACTGCGCAAAAGAATTGTGTTGCAAAATGTTTTTGCATTTATTTTTTATTTCTGTCGTTTTTATTATTTGCATCTTACTATTGTTATTAGTCTAAGTTTTTTAATTGTGCTAGCTATATAGACTATAAAAATAATTGAATTATTTTTTATTTATTATTGAAAATGTTGATTCATATATGTTTGAAGTGCAGAACATTGAATGAAATTTTTGACCATTGTTTATTTTTTTTAGTTCGTTTTGAATTAATAAAATGCGTTGATTGCCAATATTGTGACAACTGGTCATAGCGACGTATTTAATCATTAATTTTTTTCAGTGCACACAACGTACAAAGTTGAACTGAGTAATAATTTTGCTGTTGTGCTCTAATTGAGTACTTCGGCTTGCTTCGGCCTCGTGCCTGTGTAAATGCACGAAGTAAAAGTGCCCGTTTTGGGCTATGGGCTGCCCAGCTCTGGTCATAAGCATGTCTTTTGTAAAAATTTGTTTGCTATTGGTTTGCTATTTCTGTCGACATTCAAGTTCAAAGTAGCAAAAAAAAAACTATGAAAGAGCATAGCATTTTGAGGACTTCTATGAAAAATATCAGGTTCAAGCACTTTCGTTACGACAGTTGCTATAATAAATACAGAGCGCGAAGCAGAACAAGTAGGAACGATATTCGAATTTTATGCTACTGCTCGGTTGATATGCAAGTTCGACTAACTATGACCGAGCAAAGCATTTTGAGTTGCTGCTTTTAGGATTTCTATGAAAAATATTAAAAGAAAAACAAAGCGCAGCAAGCATGAACCAAGATACAGTCTGCTTGCCAAGAGCTTTTTGCTAATATATAAAAAATAGTGTGCTCTGCTTATGACAGTAAGAAATTCGGAGCATTTTCAAGCCATGTTAGGAAACACAGATCCTATGGAAGTAGATGCCCACTCTGCACAGCAGCATAAATATAGAGAGTGGTTGATTTTGCACCAGCACGTTTTAGTTCAAAGAAAATAAGAATAATGGAAAGGCACTTGGAAATCATTCGGAAAATTCTCGTATTTAAATATCTTTGGCATTCAGTACTTTACTTGTAGCAAGCAATCACAGCTTGTTTGGACATCATTCGAATGCATTTGCAAACAAGTTTCGAGTATTACTGCACTTAATTAAAAAGCAAAAAATTAAAAAGATTGGATACACATTGTGGCAAGCATTAGCCCTTGTGTCAAACATATGCTATATGAGGTCGTGGATTCTTTGTTCGTATTTCTGCTGCTGCACAAAAACAGTTGTATTTATAATATTTTATGTAACGAAGCTGTTTAAAAAATTTTGTATTACGTTTGCATATTTTTTTTTTTTTTTCATTATAACTATTTAAGCAATATATAGTATAGTACAGTTTACAGTTTTTTAGAGCAAAAAACTCAAAAGATAAAAAGTTTAGCAAGTACTGCAAGTAAAAGTAAGCCACGACTTCATATTTCATAAACAATACATAGACATACACATACAGAAGTAGTAGGTATATCGTACATATTTCAAAAGTTATTTATTTGCACTCTAGTCGAGTTATATGTATAGCCAATTATATAAGAAAGCGATTTTTGGGGGGTGCATACAAATCAAATCATTTCTTTCAGTGTAGTTGTAGTACGTATAATTGCTATATAAGCCGCAAATAAAAAAATAAACACAAACTAGATGTTATAGATAGAGATAGATTATTTATAAAGACGCTACGGTGTGTTTGCTGTGAGTTTTATGTTTCAGCAACTAAACATTTAGTTACAATATTTTATTTATTTTTATTTTTTTTAATATTATATGGAAAGTATGCTTTTTTCTCGCCAAAAAGTACGAAAAGCAACAGAATACAATATAAATACTTGCTGAAATGAAACTAAATGAAAAGATTTAAACTCAAAGCCGTGGTGGATTATTGAAGTGTTATATGCTGTACATATATTGTGATCGATTTGAGGATCAGTTGGGATTCACAATACACGTTACGTTTTTTTTCTTTCCGAAAATCATATACCAAAAGTGTTTATCTTAATGGAAAAAATCTTGTAGTTACTTTTAAATGTATATAGTAGGTAGTAGTTAGTTAGTATGTCTAACATGTTATTGGCCAAGCTGTTTGCCCAATCAAAGTAAATATTAAGTTATGTAGTATATAGTATATGTATTGAATAAATTAACGTAGCTTGCAGTAGTTGTTAAAAAATTCACATAAATATATTGATAAACT
The DNA here is from genome assembly GCA_018150985.1 of Chymomyza costata. Taxonomy (NCBI): domain Eukaryota; kingdom Metazoa; phylum Arthropoda; class Insecta; order Diptera; family Drosophilidae; genus Chymomyza; species Chymomyza costata. The sequence continues at coordinate 21,266,051 of JAECWU010000001.1, forward strand.
GAATTGCTTAAATAATTATTTAAAATTGCAAACGTAATTGTAGTAGTAATAGTGTAGATCGCATATACAATATTTTCTATTTATTTTGTTTATTAAATGAAAAGACACTGAGATTTTTTATTGTAGTAGACGACATAACTATACCCATCATTTATAGTACATTTAGCAACTTTTCAAATTGAGTAAAAATTTTTTTTTTAATTTATGTAACTTACCATTAGTTAACTTAAATTACTGCAGTTAATTATTAGTTAAAAGTTTATTGAAATATTTTACAAAATTTCATTTATTTTTTTATTATTTTCGAACAATGCATTGAATGAACCACAAACAACAAGTTACTGCTACAATTTTGAATTGCTAGCCAAGATTAGAGGCACGTACAACACAACCAAAATTTTCCAAATAGTTATTATATAAGAGTGTTTACACTAAAATTTCGCGTCTAAATCGTGTCGCGTTCTGGCTAAATACGAATTTCTAACTAAATCTGCACTATGGCTGCGCCTGAAGCTATGCTATGAAAATGTCTGGGTACAAATTAAATTAAGTATACGCTAGCGCGTACGCTTTGGCTTTGTAGCTTTGTGGCTTGCAGGCTGACTGGCGCATGACATAAGTGCGCGACATTTTTTGCGACTGCTACTAGTTGCAGAAACCCTCTCTTGTCTAATGATATCAAAAATTACATAAATCTTTTAAACACTACTATATATACATATATCACTGGAAATAATACCAGTAGTTCATTTAACAACTGACCAACTAAATCCTTGCTTAACTCTCAGTCATTCGATCTTCAGCTTGCTTTCGTTTCGTCTAGTTTAAGCCAATGCACACTGGTTCACGTATCATACAAAAATGGACATTTATTGCAAACAAGATGCAATTTAGCGTAGTCTTAATATAAATTGCCTTAACTAACTTAATGTTATGCTTAAACTGCTAAGAAAATAAATTGGAAAGGGGAATCGCTAACTAGATTTCTAAAAGATTAGATTAATAAAAATATTTTTCCTTTCGAATTTTAATCAAATATATGTGAAAAAATTTTTCTAGAGCCTGTTATTTTAAAACCGTGTAAAAAAAGACCGTATAAAAAATGATTTGGGTGTATAAGATTTTTAAGCTATTATAGTTTTATGGTAGAAAAAAAGTAAGTTTTTCATATTTAGTTTCGACTTTTTTGGTACACTAACCTACAATCCCATTCAATACCAAGTACATATTAACACTAAAAGTTTAAATTTGGCCGACCCAATTTAACCCGAAAAGTATGCAACACTTAATTTTAGAACTTGATTTTTGATAAAAACCCTTGTGTCTGCTTGCCAGTACAACAAGATCTTGGGACCTAGTGGTTCAAATTTAGTTAACCGTAACTTTAGTGAGCCACAATGAATATGTTCTCTTACAATGATTTAGTATTTCCATTAAGTTTCCCTATAGTGCATCTCGAGTTTTTACAACGTGTGTAGACACCCTGCACACAGTGTTTAAATATCTTCAAAATTATATGGGGATGGTTAACACATCAAGAACAATAATGTTTTAGTATACCTGAGCTTATAAACGCCAAATGGTTTCCTACCAAACTGAATGGTTGAAGTTTTAGAGCAGAAAGGTGGCTCTACATACTTTTGAAAATTTTTTACAATCTGAAATACTTCTATTAGCTTGAATTTTGGTCAAGTTTATGTGTAAGCTTTAAAAATATTGCTTAAAATACAACAATAAAATTAACATTAATTAAAAAACGAATTAAGTCTCTGGTTAGCATACTTTGGGAGCAAAGAACAATAGTAAACAGACTTAAATGGTGTCTTATTCAAGTATTTTAGATTTTTACATGTATAATTGTAACATTTTAAGAAACTCTTCTCCAATGAACTACGGTCAAATATCACTTCTTGTGCATAGGTTAATATAGTATAAGCCACAGGTCCAAATCTGGTACGTAAGCTCACATTTACCTTATAAAATAAAAAGATAGCGTACGTTTAAGCCGGGCGCAGACGACTTTGGGATACCCTGTACCACCACATTGCAATTAAATCCGAAATATTGCTTAAGATCTCCAAAAGATACGATATTTTCATAAACAAACAGAAATCAGTGGAACAGTGCTTGGCAACTCTAAAAAACTTCTTAATGCCAAATTTGGTTCCGATATCTTCAAAACCAAACGAAACACAACGAATTTTGTAAAAAAAACGTTTTTTTGACCAATCGTTGCTATGGGAGCTATATGATATAGTCAACCGATTTTGATTAAACTTGGTGCAGTGCTTGGGTACTCTGAAAAACTTCTCAATGCCAAATTTGCTAACAAACGAAACGCAACGAATTTTGTACAAAAAACGATTTTTTGACCGATTGGTCCTATGGGAGCTATATGATATAGTCAACCGATTTTGATCAAATTTGGAACAGTGCTTGGGAACTCTAAAAAACTTCTTAATGCCAAATTTGGTTACGGTATCTTCACAAACAAACGAAACACAACGAATTTTGTAAAAATAAAACGTTCTTTTACCGATCGTTCCTATGGGAGCTATATGATATAGTCAACCGATTTTGATCAAATTTGCTACAGTGCTTGGGAACTCTAAAAACTTCTTAACGCCAAATTTGGTTACAATATCTTCACAAACTAACGAAACACAACGAATTTTGTACAAAAAACATTTTTTCGACCGATCGATCCTATGGGAGCTATATGATCAACCGATTTTGATAAAATTTGGTACAGTGCTGGGAGTCTCTAAAAAACTTCCGATTGCCAAGTTTGGTTATGATATCTTCATAAACAAGCGAATAATCCATCTAAAACTTTTGCTTTTTTTCGAGGTCCTCTGAAACACCCCTATGGGAACTATATAATGTAGTCCCGATATCAAAAAAATAAAATAAAATTGTCTCCTATGGATTACTAAGGGATCTAATCTGAAAGTTTGGGTGCTCTTACCATCTCTGAGATCTAGGCGTTCATACGGACAGACGGTCAGAAGGACAGACGGACATGGGTAAACAACTTCTCTAGTCACTCTGATCATACTTTTGGTAACTTTGGGGGGTCTCCGACGTCTCCTTCTGTACGTTACATACATTTTCGGCTTGCACAAACACAATATACCCTTTGTACCATACGGTACAGGGTATAGAAACGGAACCCGGACCTTCCTATGAGATATTCCTCAATATTATCGTGCTATGATATTTATTTTCCCTCTGTTCCATTTTTTTCTGCTTTAGTTGGTATTTCAACCATCTATACCAGATCTACCATCTTTGGTTCGTTATATTAAATCATCATTATTTATCATACTATCCATATCAACAACTAGTGCTGGAGAAAACATCGACGATCAAAGTTTAAATTCTCTATATATCGATTTTGGCCAACAGAGATGTTTCTCCAGCACTACTAAACACCCATTTGATGAGTGCAGAAGTGCTGGAGAAACATCTCTGTTGGTCCACATCGATATATGGAGATTTTAAAATTCGATCATCGATGTTTTTTCCAGCACTATCAACAACATTGTAAAACTCTAGTCGGCCATATTGGATCTGCCATTTTGAATTTTTTAAACAGACCAAAAACCGTTTTCATATTAAGTTTCGATGAATTTTCGTATACGCAATATTTCATTTTCGCATGAGTTTTGACCCAGTGTGCATTGTCTTATCGATTCTGTCAGTTAGTAGAGAACTACGTTGACATTGCATGCCTTTGAATGTTATATATTAGCATTGCCTAGACAGCAATAACAAAGGCGCCAGAACATCCGCTATTTGCGTCTTAGTTTCCTCTGGGGGTTTCCCAGTTCTAGTTCTAGTAGTTTTTTAAGCTATATAAATATTGCGTTGTCTTGCGTGCTGTGACCTTTGTTTAATTGGATTAGCTAACGAAATGTTGAAAGTGCAATAGGATCAGTGCTAACATATTTGGTTGTTTTTATTTTATTTTGTTTTGTTTGTTTGTCACCTACTACTTGCCACTAATTCATTCAATGAACTTTAATTTTAAGTTAAAAAATAATTGTATTAGATATAATAGTTCGTTACAGACTTTTTTTATTAAGATACACACACTAGCAGTTTGTAACTTAGATTGAACTAAACTCGTATCTTTTGAATCGATTGAATGAATGGGATTTGCATACAAAAAGCCTTTGGATTCAAAAAAAATAAATAAAACAAAGTTGTAAGTGAACCGAAAAAACAAAAAACAAAAAATTAAAAGTAACGATTACAAAAATTTATTAAAATCAACTAATTGATTAAACACTACAAATTGTGTTACAAAATTGATATACCAAATAAATATTTGGGTGTACAAAATTATTGTTTACGATTTTAAATTTTTACCAAAAAGGCAAACACAAAATGAAAAAATATATTTAAGTAAATATAGGTACATAACAATACGAATTGCATAGAATAGACAAATCATTTGGAATGGGACTTACCAATTGTGGAAATGGCAGCCACACGTTCAAAGCTCGACTCTGTGGTCTTGTGTAAGGTTTTAACAGTGTCTGCCAGGTAATCTGCAATTGAAAATCAATAAGTCAAATTTTTTTTAAATTTATTATAGGGAAGGCCCAGCAAAGCAAATCGGAAATGAATATAATCGCATTTTCGTGTGTCAACGTAGACTTTACAATCGCTGAAACTTTCAAAACCTAAACTATTTTGCTTAAAATTTTAATTACAAATGTATGAAATCTACTGTACTTGTCGAAATCCAGAAAGGGCGAGTTGTGTTCAAAAATTGGAAGGACATCCGATTTTCGATGTTGTGTTCAATGCGTTCCAAACATATGTTCACAACAATATAAACTATTCAAAATTTGTTTATTTGTTATAAGAGGCATAAAGGTTAGAAGTGTTTGGCATGATCGAAGATTACCTTGTATCGAAAGAACTGGTTCAATCAGTTTTATTGCCCGATCGGTCCTATGGGAGCTATTTGATATAGTCAAATGATTTTAATTAACTTTAGTACAGTGCTTGGAAACTCTAAAAAACTTTCGAAAGCCGAATTTGGTTACGATACCGAATAAACCATCTAAAACTTTTGCTTTTTTTCGAGGTCCTCTGAAACACCCCTAAGGGAGCTATATTATATAACCCCGATATCAAAAGAATAAAATAAACTTGTCTCCCGTGACATAAAAGGGCAATCTGAAAGTTGATTACTCTAGCTCTTACCATATCTGAGACTTAGGCGTTCATACGGACAGACAGACATGGATATATCGACTTCTCTAGTCACCCTGATCATACTAACTTTCGGAGGTCACCGCCGACTCCTTTATATGTTGCACAACTTTATATACCGGCTATCAAAATGGAATTAAGAGCTAAAAAACACTCGAAATATATAGGGTTTTTAAATAAGAGGTGTTATTTTGAATCACCCGGTATTTCGGTAGCTGTCCATTTTGAAGCTTTTATTCTTTGACATTTGACAAGTAGAAACTACGCCATTACTAAAAATGGAACGATACACGCTTCAACAATTCATTGAAATTATTAAATTTCACTACAAAAATGGAGAAAATCTTCCATCAAAAAATCATCTTGACTGATGAGGCCCATTTCCACCTCGGTGGCTACGTCAAAAAGCAAAATTGTCGCATCTGGAGCTCGGAAAACCCAAGAATTATTGTTGAGAAGCCTCTCCATCCTCAACGTGTGACTGTTTGGTGCGGTTTATGGTCCGGCGGGGTCATTGGACTTATCGAGAACATAGGGCAGCCACTTTGCGATTCGGTTATGGAAAATTTCATGAAAAGGATATGGTCCTGTAAGCGTGGTCGTGGTGGCCTTTTGGCTGATGTTGTTTTTCATTATTAACGGCATACCTTCCTCTTTATTATGAAATAAACATCCGATCGTTTATCTCAAAAAATGGCATTTTTCTTTGAATACCAAAATAACACCTCTTATTGGAAAACCCTATATATTTCGAGTGTTTTTTAGCTCTTAATTCCATTTTGATAGCCGGTATATTAAATTGTGCAACATATAAAAGGAGTTGGCGGTGACCTCCGAAAGTTAGTATGATCAGGGTGACTAGAGAAGTCTAGCTCTTCCAAGAAGGCCAATAAGATACTAATTATGAACATTATTAAATAGTTGTCAAATCACCATTAGATCTCGGTTGGCTCGTGCCATTAAATTTTTGGGTATGTGACGTGAGTCGGTTTGTTCCGAAACGGTTTAATTTTTAATTTTTTCTGTTTAATTAACAAAAAAGCTTGCCAAGTTTGATCAAATGGTAAAACTGCATCACTGGAAGAGCTCAAGGCTATGCCAAAAAGTTATTATCAGAAATGCTTCGAGAATCGGCACAAGTATATTATATCGGCGGCGACAATATCGATGAATAAATAAATGGGTTTTGATAAACATAAAGAGCCACCCTAATTTTTGAACACACCTTGTATAGCGTAACAGTTTATAAAAACTTACCGCTCTCCATATTGCTTGGGTGTGACCGCTCTGTTTGCTTCTCAAGTTTGGTATCACTGGGTGTTGGTGGTGGAGTCTGGGAGTCTGGAATGTCGCTCGCTGAAAATTTAAATCAAATGATGAAAAAATTGACGAGATATTCATTGAAATAAGCATAAGTTTGAGACCCCAACAAAATTTGTAAAGCTAAAAAGTAAAAAAAGATTTACTAGACTTCTGGAATATTGGTTATTGAATTCAAAACTTTGTCGATTTTACCCGTTTATCATTTTTTATTCTATGTAAATATATTAGGTTACTCGGAAAAACCCTTGAGCAGCCTTAGACACAACAAAAAAGCAATAAAACATAACTTTGTTCACAGATTTGATCAGTACTCACCTATTTTTATGAGTTCATCAGATATTTCGATTAATCCCTCGCTCATTTTCTTTGTGATAGTATCGCCAACTGATTTACAAAACTCCGCATCAGTCAGCGATTTACGTGGCTCAATGCGTACTGGTGCAGTGAGTCCTTCTTCTCTAACAGAGCCAACAGTCTCGCTAATCGGCATAGTTACGCGTTTACCAAAGGTATCACTATCATATTCCCCGAACAGCTGAGTTTGTTGCTCCATGGCCAAGAAATCGGCGGTCAATTTGCGTGCAGAAAACGGTGACACTTCACCAATTGGCGCTGCTGTTTCAATGCCATCACCCAGCAGAGATTTCCTCTCAGGTGACGCTGTAGCAACCTGCTGCTCTACTTTATTCTCCGTTTCAGCCAGCTCTATCAGCTGTTCGGTTACCTTAGCTTCCGTGTCGACTAGTTTAGGTTGTATGGCTGCCGGTATTATGGCTGCAGTTGCTGCTACTAAACTCTCTGCAATCTTAGTATCCTTAGCCACTGGAACAGCTGTTGGTAACTGAGTTTGCTGTTCCATGCTTAAGAAGTCAGCCGTTAGCTTGCGCTCATTAAGTGGCCCCATTTCCTTTGATGCTGCCACTTGCTCAGTTGGCTTTGTGACTGTTTCTTCGATTGATTCCTTTTTCAGCTCTACGACGGGTATTTTACTAGCTGGTGGTGCCATTTTTGCAAAGATAATTGAGTCTGGTTCAGAGCTCGTTATGGATGATTGCGAGGATTCCGGCAGTATTTTGGCGCTCGGTTGCTCTACAAGTTTCTCGACAACCTTAGGGTCCTTGTCGGCTAGTGCAGGTTGTATGGCTGCCGGTACTATGGCCGCAGCTGCTGTCACTAAACTCTCTGCAAGCTTAGTATCCTTAGCTACTGGAACAGCTGTTGGTAGCTGAGTTTGCTGTTCCATGCTTAAAAAGTCAGCCGTTAACTTGCGCTCAGTCAGTGGCTCCATTTTCTTTGGTGCTGCCACTCGCTCAGTTGGCTTTGTGACTGTTTCTTCGATTGTTTCCTTTTTCAGCTCTACGACGGGTATTTTACTAGCTGGTGGCGCCATTTTTGCAAAGATAATTGAGTCTGGTTCAGAGGACGTTATGGATGATTGTGAAGATTCCGGCATGCTTGGCAACTGGGTTTGTTGCTCCATGCTCAGAAAATCGTGGGTCAACTTGCGAGCATCAGCTGTCGTTATCTGCTCCTCGATTTTGTGGAATGTCTCAACAACCTGAGCTACTTTTTCGGCCACTTTATCTTCTTTAACAGGCACAGATTGTTGTAGAGCCTTTTGACTCTCTAAATGCTTTTCAGATTTCGCAACTTGCTCATCTATTTTATGGAATGTCTTGAGCAAATCGCCCACCTTTTCAGCCACCTTTTCAGCTGCAGCGGGAATTTCAGCGTCCTTTACAACCGTTTTGTCCTGCAGCGGCTGTGCAGGTGTCACAGAGGTTGCTGTAGCGGCAGCTACATCTTCTAGTGCTTTGATGTCCTTAGCGACCAATTTCTCCACAGATTTTCTCGGCTCCACTTTGGGTATCTTGCTGGCCTGCACTGCTTTTGGCTCGACTGCAGTTTGAGCCGGTAATTGTGTTTGTTGCTCGGCTTGCAAAAAATCTTGGGTAATTAAGCGCGCAGCCTCGCTTGTCTTAACTGGTATCTTGGACAAAGGTTTCTCTACCTTTGTGTCAGAAAACGCATCTGCTTCCATTACAGCGCGGGGCGCTGCTGTGGGCGGTTTGAACTCCTCGCTGGCTTTTCTTACCAGCTTGGGTATTTGAGTTTTGGGTTCTATGCCGTGGAATTCGTATTTGACTTTTTTTGCTTCAAAGTCGGCAATTTTATCCTCAATATTTGTACTATCGATCAGTTCGATAGTTTTACTTTGATCCATTGACCCAGTGGACTGTGCATCCCTAAGGTGTTTGATGGTCTCACTGACCTTCGTTGTTTCAGTTATGACTTGACTGCTGGGTATATGACTTGTGGATTGTTCGCCTTTGCCGTTTTCAAACGAGCTTATAATATTTTCTACCTTTTTGCTGGCAGCTTCGGTTACCTCACTAATGACTTGTTCCACTTCCTTTACGGTTTCTTGAGGCACTGTTGCCGCTGCATAGCTCTTTTCCTTGAACTCTTCCACAAACTTCTCATGCACAGTTGCTGTAGCAACTGGTAGTTGACTACGTTTCTCGAATTCCAAAAAGTCTTCTGTTATATCACGTGCTTCTTGACGTGTAATGGCAGCAACACGGCTAATGCCGCTACCAACTTCTGTTTTTTTCGACTTCTCGGCCGTGGTTATATCTTGCACAATTTTGTCAACCTTAACTGGTGATAGCTGCTCTTCTTCCTCGGAACTTCGTCCGGAAGTCTTTAGTTTGTGTGTTAGCTCTTTGTCAAAATCGCTTTTGCTGACTTCCACCGCTTCCATTTTACCCATTTTCATTTTGATGACTTGATCGGGCACAACGGCAGATTTGATAATATTATCGGCGGGCAACTGCATCAATATTTCGGACTCATGATGTGCCTTTTTGTCTTCAATAAGGCTCTTGCGCTTGATTTCGGTAATTTCGCGGGTTATCTCCTTTTTTTGTGTAGAGGCAGGTATGGAACGTTCTATGGACAAACGCTTAACAATTTTCTCACGTCGCTCGGCAACAGTACGTTTGACTTGCTCCTCATCTGATTCGGACTCCTCGACCTCCTTCTCCTCGGCAGAGTATTTCACTTCTTCGCGTTCGTTGATTTGTTGTATGCGCTTGCCTAAAAACGATTTGCAATACGATTAACAAAGTACAATTTGTCTACTCTTAAGCATACTTACTCTCTCGCCGAACTAGCTCCTCCACAGATTCCGAGTTTTTCATAATATCCGTCTCGTCAAACTCACGCGAATGCGTCAAGCGACCACTCTTGCACTTTTTCATTATATCCTCACGTCCAATATTCTTGAGCGCCGCTTCCAAAGCTAAAATGTCATAGTTTGGCTTGTCCTTGTACAAACGTATCATGCTTTGGGCCTGGCGTGCAATGCTATCTGTATTTTGATTTATAATCTCATCGATCTCCTCCGCATTAATGCCTATCTCGGGCGCCAGCTGTATCCAGTCTTTGCCCAATAGATTCGAAAGGTCTACTATGCGTATATCGCCTATATAATGATCATTTTGATGCTTGCTTAAGCTAAACATCGATGTTCGATAGGCAGTTGTTACACGATCAGAAAACGCTGTAGTCGAATCGGGTATAACCGCTTCGGGCAGCACTATGTTTAGTATGCAAATCGGTTGCTGTGGCGGTTCGCCCTTTGCCACTTTGGGTTCCTTCATGAAGAGCGTGCGTCCTACAATATCGGCATGCTGATCCTTGACGCGCACAGTAAAAGGCAGACGATTTTCACGGAAGGCTTTGAACTGCAGTTGTAACTGATCACCCGATTTGGTAACAGGCACCAAATTACCAGCCATTTCGATGTATTGAGGCTTACCCTCAAGCACCTCAACATCGCGGCTCTTGGCCACCTCAGTGTAAAGCTCATGCTTCTCAAGCGTTTTATCCTCGCGATCATCGGTCATGCAGAAGACGCGTAGACGTGCCTCATGTGGCTCAATCTTTTTGGCAAAGACCACGAACTTGGCAATGAAGGGCACATGTATGACTTCCCTAGAGGCATAATGTTGAATTAAAGTAGCCAAAACTAGCTCGTCTCATACTTACTTGTACAGTTCCGTGGCCATTTTGGTAGCCTCCGAAATGTTTCGACAATCCATGAGCCAGAAACGTGCGGATACCGTGGTAGTAAACGAGACACAGTCGTTGACAAAGGTTAAAGGCGTGGAACCGGTTACATCCTCCCATTGTGCGCGAGATGGTCCGCCTATTGGTTTAAGGTTTGAATATATTCAATCTTCGGGCTTATGACTTGGAAAATTTTACGCAAAGGCTATGTAAAACTCTTTGAAAACTCTACTTTTGTCTCATTAGCAGATGAATAATTCCAAAATTGTTTAACTAATTTTTTAACTAAATGAAACCAACTTAAAAGAATAATATTTTTTGAGAGAGAGTTACGATTCAGTGTGTGTGTGTGGGTGTGTGTTTTAATCAAGTTAAAGCAATTATATGAAAAGAGTAAGTATTATACGAAAAGTATTAAGTTATATTATGGCATATAAATATATATAGGTATATATAGTTGAGTATGTATGTATATAGTTTGTGTTGGTGAGTCGTTTTTAAGAGTGTACAAAATGAATGCATGTAATGCCGTACTGTGTGAAGTGTTGTTATTGTTGTTGGTTAGTAGGGTTGCCATAATGTTTAACTGGCGCATTTATTTTCAAGCATTTGGTATTTTTAGTATTTTTTTTAGTTTTAGCATTTACAGAGGTACATTTATATCTTGCGCTTAGTTTAAAGCTCTTTCGAAACAACATGCTTAAATGTTTAGATATTTTGTTTAAAGAAAAAACTGTTTTAATGATAAATAAAAAATAAAGTTTAAGTAGTGAGCGTGTCACGTGTCTTTTTGGTAAATGTGGAAACGTACAAAAACTTATTTAACTTAAAAAAAAAAGGAAAAAATATAAAAACCATTAAGTCATTATTTACATGTAATAACAAAAGATTGTATAATATTTTACATAATTTATTAAACAAACTGTTTTGAAAGCAATGAATTTGCATAGCATAAAATTAATATTTGTAACTTCCTCAATAGCTTTTGGTAGTTTTTATTAATGTTTGTATATTTGTTTTCGGTTTCAGAAAAGTTCTCTTTGGTGCCACAAACAGTAGGAATTTTCATCTATTGTTTAAGAATAATATGCATGTATATATTCTGCTTTATGTTTTAAACACAAATTATAAGCAATTACAAAAAATACTAAAAAGTTTTAATGCTCAACATAAAATTGTGAATTCAAAATATATAAAAGAACATAAAAACATAATGTATATTCAATTGCTTTGTTTTGGAATACGGTTTTAATGGCCCAAAGAGCAACTTTAGGATTTAGTTATAACATTTGGTATTAAAGACCTACAAACTGTTTTATTTTTGGAATGAAAATGTGCAATTTGTATAAGGTACAAGTAGTAAATCTGCGTGCAGTCAGAAATTCTTTAGTTATTATTATTGTATTTTATTTATTAGTTTAGAGAGAACGCAGCAAAACGATGGCAAGACAAGCTTAAAGTTCATATAAAATGTAAATTTGAAAATTGGCTTACTTCAAAAACTAAAACGCGAGGCCAGTTTAGCTGGCAATTTTCAATAAAGCGTCATAGAGAAAAACTAATCAATTTTTGAAAAAGTAGCAGATAAACCAACACTGGTAGTGTAACTGAGCTACTAATTATTTGTACATAAGGCCCTAGGACGCAACGCAGCCCGAATTTCAGCATAATTAAAAAAATAAATTAAAAAAATTAACAATAACACAATTCAAGACAAACCAAATTAAAACTAAAAGTAATAAAGAAAAATGGCTTAAAAGCATAATTGTTTAGGTAATGTTTGAAAAATTAGCTTTTTTTTTAATTTTTGAAACAAAAAAAAAGAGAAATTGCTTTTGTTTTCAAATCATATATATGCAGAATTTTCAAATTTTGGCATTTTTAATTTCTTTTGGCAAATATTTAAATTTGCTTGAATTTGCTAAATTTTTTGTATAGTTGCTTAATTTTTAATGTAACTATATTTTTATTGTTAATTATTTTGGCATAGAACGAACAACTAAATATATGGAACAAATAACGAATTTTATTTTGTAAACTGTTTTAATTTGAAATTTCATACATGTTTGTGAATTTCTGATTTATTTTTATTTTGACAATTTTATATTTTTTTTTGTCATTTTTATTTTTTTTTATTTTTTTGCTAGTTACCTTTTAGAGACCTTTTCCGAAACACACCTTCAATGGATTGAGAAAACAGAATGGAATGCGTGCACATATGCAATGACGCATTAGTACGAAATTATAGAACAATTAAATACGTTGTTTCAATTAAGAATTGAATTTAAGTTTTTTGGGTTTTTGTATTGTTCAGAAATCAGAAATCATAAATATATATATAAATTTTATTATATTATATATAAAAATACTAAATGAAATACTAAAATCATATAAAAATAAATAAATGGAAAATATACTAAAACTCGAACAAACACTGTAGTTGTTGTTGTTGTTACTGTAGTGGGCACAATGAGACATGGTTTATATGAATGAATAGATAGAGTGTTGGTGTGTGTAAGAGAGTGTGTAGCAGTATAACCGTGAAGCTGAACAGTTGATGATTATGAATGTCTAAGTGAATAATTTGAATGAAGTATCGAAGCTCTATAGTTTTAAAACTTTTTACTAACTTGGGCATTACTTTTGAAAACGCAAAAAAGTATTTAAAAATAAATAAAGAAAAAAGTATAAACCCTTTGAATTTGTACGCAGCTACTACACAGACACAAGCACATTGTATCATACTTGATATATGTATGTTAAGGACCTGAGCATGATTATGAGAACGAACTTCGTTTGAGCACTTAAATTTTGGACTGTACAACTTTATGCAAGGTAGTTAGGTATAGATGGTATGTTGTATATAATAGTTATATATAGTATATATATTTAGTACTAGCAGTACATGATACTTGTAGTATGTTGTATATAGTAGATAATACTAGGCTTTTTTATAGACAACCAAACTAAAACAAAAAACAATAACGAAATACAAAAGAAAAATGAAAACAAAGTAAGATACATAATAATGTAACATACATAAATGAAAGCCTGAGAGATAAAGAGAGAGAGTTACAGTTTTGTACTTATAAACAACAACTAACATAACGTAATGTTATACATAGTTAAAATAGTTAACTGCTTGGAGCACATTTCACAACAACACAAAAAACATAAAGAAATATCGGCCACATCGGCTGACTTACCTGTTATAGAGCACAGCAAACGTAAGGTTGGAGTATTGCCCGAATACTGATTAATCATGCCCTGGCTATGCGCCTTTGGAGCGGGCATACTAAGTGTTATGGCCTTGTGGAATTTGCGGCGACGCGGCTCTACCGTAACTATAGGCGATACGGCAACGCCGCGACCCAGCAGCTTAGCAGTTAGATCGGGATCAACCGGTTGCGCCTAGAAATGTAACGAATGAGCGGCACTATAGACAAAAATCGATTTTTGGCCCACACACTTACACTTAAAATGTATACAAAATAAGCTAAAAACAAAAACGAAAAGTACGAAATATGCGCCTATTTGTTGCATGATATATATTACACAGCTATATATACATATATATATAGTATTAAAAAAATATATAAAAAAACAAACAAACTTTTAACAAATGAAATGAGCCTTGGGCTAAATGGTGAACATTTTCCTTCTTTTTTTTTCGCTATTCATTTGGTTAACCTTTATACAATGTTTGGTATGCTAGTTGTGGTATTTTTTTGGTACTTTTTTTTTGGCAATTTTCTGTTTTTTAAATACAGCTTACACTTGTAAGTTTAGCTACAAACAATAACAATGTTCAGGCCCATTTTAGTCCCAATAAATTTAGTCATCAAAAAAACTTTAACTACAACTTAAGCACTATGTTATAAAAAATTCAAATCAAACAGAAATATTTTACAAAATGCAAATAAAAAAATTCATTTAAGTTAGAAATAAAAAGCGGGGCCATTATAAAATCGTTTTTTGTTTTATAGCTTGGCTAAAATGTTACAATTTCTATAGGTTTTTTTTTATATTGCCTAAAGAATTTTATTACAATATACTTTTGTCTTTTTCGAAAAAGCAATTTAATCAAAAGTAAATAAAATCAAAATTAATTAAAACATTTTTGTTGGCATAAAGTTTTTGTTGAACTAAATTTATTGGGTAGTACTGCATTTCAAAAATCTTGTATAATCTTATGCATAAATAGTTAAATAATCATATTGTAGTTAAATATAATAGTTTTGATATCGCTATATACCTGTCTTATGCAATTGGACAATTGTATGTTGTAGTTTTTATTATTTTTTTTTAATTTTAAGCTTTAAGAAAATATGCATTTTGCGTGCTTCTTTTTTTTTTTTTGCCCTAAGTCTGTCGATCCATGATCAATTTGCTTTTTAGATATAAGTTTTTAAGTTTATGTATTACGAGTATAACGCATACGCATGTATTACTAAAAGTCACTAAAGTACATGCTATTAAGAGTATTTTGACATTTGACTTGGGAATTGTTAAGAGTATAAGTAAACTTTTGTGATTATACAAATTTTTTTAGGTTACTTGTTATATTGAAAAAAAATAACATCCCGTTTGTGTGATCTAATATAACTAAACATACAACAAAGTGCACATATTTCATAAGTAACATTTAAGCTGTCAAAATTTAAGCACTAGTTATGACTGTTTTCACATACTCAAAATCAATTCTTAAGGTTTCAACATTCCCTTTCAAAGAGCATTTATGTGTAGATTGTGAAATCGTTCCATATAAAACACAAATCAAAATACATATTACGACTCACTACATATATCGCGCAGTACATAGTATAAGTTCGGGTTAAGTACTAGTTTAATTAATTTGGTTTTTTTTTTTTGGAAAACTGCTTGGTTAACTTGATATTTTTTAAGGAAGTATATAATTAAATGCTCGAGTATATATGTATGTTTATCAATAGATAAGCTTTTTCAAAATCGTCTAAATATTTTTGATCCAGGGCTACATAACTGTTTCAAAGTTATCGGTTTGAAACAAAGTCTATGCATACAAGCTGTGCGATCAAAATCTTCAAATTAATATTTTTGTATCTTAAGACGCACGTGCTTTGTGCTTTGGTTCTGTAGCACTGCTCTCAAAACCGTTTGGCAGCCCTGGCTATAATTGTGCCCCAAGCGATTTACCATATAAGCGAGAAGCGCTTCTTTTTGGGCACATGATTAACGCTAATCTTGCGTAGTTTTTCGGGAGCAACGCCTTTGCGTGGTTTAAAGAGGTTTACCTGTAAGCCAACTTTGATCTTCTTGGTGAGCGCACCCTGTGGGAACACAGCCTGAACCTGTGGCACCACGGTACTCGAAACCATGCCACCCTCAGGTCCGATGGCATGCACCTCCTGACGAATGCGTGAGACAACGGCAAAGTACTGAGGAAAATCGTAGGTCACAAAACGACAAACATGATTTCCAGCCTGCTCCTCCAGCTGCGCAATTTCTGCATAGGCAAGTTAAAAGAGTTACAACATTTGCACTTTCATAAGATCAATGCCAGTGCTTACCCTCCGGCTCAAAGCATTGCTGCATAACATCGTGTATAATCTCCTCGGAATTATCTATGCTATGCTCACGCCAGGTTTCGCCATTGTCCGAGCGTAATATAATAATTTCTCGCTCCTTACCGCGCAATGAAGCAAAATGTGGCACCTCCATAACAACCGGTCCTATAAACTTGGTCGAGCAAGGACCCAGCTCAAGCACACGACTGGCCAGTGCCTCACCCTCCATCAATTGTGGTGGATGCATGGTGCGCTGCGGCTTCACATAGCGACAAGTAACACGAGTCGGTTGACAAGTGGAACGAGATGGTATTATCATGCGCACACCACTGTGGCGGCAGCCACGCATGGCACCACCGCGTGCATCCACCAAAAATGACACCAAGAAGCTCTTCCAGGACAGCTTACGCCTGCAATTGAGATAACATTAAAAACAGCTCAGAGTGACTCATTATTAAGTGCTTCTCACCCCACATGCGGTGGTTCATCGTGCACACCACCATTGGCTATATAAACACCATCAACAGCACTTTTGGGCGAGGTACTGTAAACCTGAGCCTTGTGTGGACTAATCATATCTTCACCTATGGTCGGTGGCACACCGCCGGCATATTCAGCGCTTTGTGTCATGCGATTGGAGTCAATGCGCTCATCGCGTGTAACATCAATGGGTAAAGAGTCATCGCCTAGGGATTTCATTTCATCAACGGTCAAATAGCGATAAGGTTGATCGGAAAGCATATTATCTTCGCCTGGATTTTTACGATTATTTGTTGTGGTTTTATTATTCGTTGCGGATTTTCAGTTGCATTCCAAGCACAAGACAAGTCCAATTGGCCATATATAGCGTGGTAATTTTTGTTGTTTTTATGTATTGGTGTTGTTGTAGATGTTGATTTTGTTGTTGTTGTTTTTTTTTTTTTTGTTGGCATTGTAATTGTTTGCAGTTGAGATGAGAGCGCGGTGCATTGAAAATAGAAGAATGCAAATGAGTTTGTTTTTAGTTTTCTAATTTCGTTGAGTCTTCATGCTTTCTTATAGTTCATAATGAGAATATATTAATAATATATTTATAAATATAGATGATATGTGAATAAAAGCATATAATACATAGTTTATGGGGTGAATAATAGTAAATATATGTTTTGGTATTTATACAAATTCATGCCATACGCAATACAAGCAAAATTAATTCTTATGCTATGTTTATATATTTAAGGCTGTATTTGGACTACCCTATGAGCTCAAAATTGTCCTTAAAAATGTGTAGTAACTTTAGTAAATATTTCTTCAAGAGCGAGACAATACGGATATTGTAAAATTTTCCAAAAAATTACTTTTAAAAGTTATGTTCTATATTAAATATTTTTAAATTATGATTTGGCGCCACTCTAAAAAAAGAATTTTTATCAAAAATTTGCTATAAGTTACGAAAAATTTCATATGAATGCATAAATAGCGTCCAAACCGTAAATTTGACAAAAATAAGTTCAAAGTATAATGGGTGGATAGTTCAATTATCTACAGTTTGTACAAAAATTGTCAAAATCGGTTTGGTATAACCAGAGATATTTGCTTTTAAGTAGACACACTTTTTTTTTAGTTTACATTTTGCTGTAAACTAGTGTAATCATTGTAACACTGGAATTCTAAGAGATTAATTTCTTCCAGGATTTAAAGAGAGTAGCGTAAACTGCAGAAAACTCGACTTGATCTCAAAACTGTTTATGAAACATGAACATACTCAAATAAGCAGAGCCTTAACTGTTTTTTAAAATTGTATAACTCGTAATGATTTGCTTATTTACAATAGAATCTTTTACAACACGAAATAATTAAGTCCCTCCCAAGACTTTGTAATACTTATTCTCAATTCAACGCAGGTGTAGCATACCTAAACACATAGCTACATATCTAAGCACGTCAGTCTAGAAAATAGATTATAATTTCTGGGTGTGTCTGTTAGGTAGGTATATAAGGGTGCCTCAGAAACGTTGGTGTGGGAACTTAATTTCAACATTTCTTTCATATTAAAAGATACATTTCTGGGACACCCTAAACAAAAATTGGGTTTGATGGGTCTTCTGGAAAACCCTTATTATATTACACTTAAAAAAAAAATTCAACAACAACACAATAAGGAAGCTTCCTTTTTGGTTACACAACAACAATGTTAGGAAAGTACTTTATACATTTACGTCACGTTACGTTACGTGACGTTAGTCTATATGCGATAAGCCACATAAAGTGCTTAAGAATTTGAGAGCCAAACAGTAGAGCGGGACCAATTTGTGCACTTTATAACGCTCATGTCATATAGTTGTTTTAAAGTTGACCAACTTTGAGACTTACTAGAGATATAAAGATTCTCGCCATGGTAATACGGTAGATAGACGTGCATATCTTTGGTGTGGCGTTCACCACTTATGCCATAGCATGTATCCAATTCCGAATTTGTGTCACCTAACGATGGACACAAGCAAGAGTACACTTAATTCGGATTTGGTATTTCACTTAAAGCTAAGGTAAAACTAGGTTAAGTAGTAACATTTGATATTGTGAGCATTGTGCTTTTTGGCTGGCTGGCTAGCAAGGCAGTGTCTTGTGATGATGATGCATGATTGTTGGTAACAAAAAGAGAGTGTAAGAAGAGCAACAAAACTATACATACCGCCCTCTTCCTCAGAGTCTGACATAAAGGATTCATGCATAGCCTCTGGAGCTACCACACGATACTTTTCCTCGGCCTGTGAAGCACCAGCAGCAGCTGCGTCATCTTCCTTTGTAATCGATTTTAGCGAATCCAAGACGCTTATATAGCCCAGCTTGCGTGCAATATGCAAGGGCGTCTGTCCATTAACAGTCTGTGCGTTGGCATTGGCCTTATGCTCCAAGAGCAGGTTTACAATATGACAATGTCCCTGCTGTGCGGTCTGATGCAAGGGCGTGTAACCAATGGAAGTGGCTGCATCCACATTGGCACCGTTCTGCAATAGGAAGCGTACCATGTTGGCCTGGCCAAAATGCGAGGCCACATGTAAAGGAGTGTATCCAGCCTTGGTAGCCATGTCAATGTTGGCGCCATTGCGTTGCAATATTTCTGCCACATTTACATTATCCTCCTGAGCGCACAAATGCATGGGTGTAAGACCATTCTTGGCCGGATGATTAACCGCAGCCTTGTGCTCAAGCAGCAAGTTGGAGATCTCTGCATGGCCTTCCTGGCTGCTCAAGTGAAGTGGCGTGAATCCGGCCTTACTCTCGGCATTGGCCTGTGCGCCGTACTCTAGCAGTGTCGTGGCTATATCCATTTGATTCTTGCGTGCTGCAATATGCAGCGGTGTATGTCCATTCTTCGCGGTAGCATGTGGACTAGCGCCCTTCTCTAGCAAAAGCAAAGCAACATTTTGGTTGTTGTAGTGGCAAGCCACATGCAAAGGCGTAACGCCATTCTTGCCCTGTGCATCCACGTCTGCCTCCTTTTGCAACAAAAGCTGTGCCACTTTGATGTGACCATACTTGGCTGTCAAATGCAAGGGTGTGAAACCCTTCTTGGTGGCAGCATCTAAGGCGGCGCCGTTCTCGATAAGCACGGCAGCAACCTGTCAAAATAGATTTAAAAAAAGGATATTTTTATAATTATTTAGTTTTGAGGTGTAATACATATGACGTGAAGCTAGGATTGCTAGAGCTGCGCACTGTCTCACAAAACAATGATCTCCAGGACCAGCGTTTGGATAACATAACTGTCATCCAAATTGATGTGTACTACAAACGTGACATAATACACTCTGCTTGCCTTTTTTAAACGAAAAATTTGTGAGCTACAAATAAAAAAATAAAGAATTAAACAATTAAATGATACAAAAGTTTCCAAGAGATATATTTATTTCGTGGCTATCAAATGATAAGAACTCAACACAAAGACGCAACAATAATACTCGATGATCAACATTAACATAAAAGAAGAAGAAAAATTCAAAGTAAAAGTAAAGTACTCAAATGAAAAACTCCTGGTGTCGTATCCAAAACAATTGCATCAGGTAAACCGTATCGATGTGATCCGTTATCTTTTTGGCTATTAAATCTTTTACCTCATCTTGGCCTTCCTTGGCCGCAATATGCAATGCGGTATACATGTCCTTAGTGGTGGCATCCACCTGCGCGCCATGTTGCAGCAGCAGCATGACAATGTCCACATTGCCCAAACGTGAGGCAATGTGCAGCGGTGTTTGCTGTTCTCGTGCACGTGCGTCAACCTGAGCTCCATTGCGCAGCAAAATGCGTATGATATCAGTCTGAAAAAAAGAATGGCAACAAAATAGCAGTCTCAATAGGGCGTTATCCTCATATAAAGCTTATTGGTATGACATAAAATAAAGAGTTTGAGATGACTCTTTTGGCTCCTATGTAGCCTTCTAAGTTCTACATTTTCTAGAGTACATGGAGTTATCGCTATTTATTCTGATTACTCACCTGATTCGCGCGCGCTGCCAAATGCAATGGCGTTTCACCACGCACAGTGGGCACATCTGGACTAGCATCGTGCTGTAGCAAGTAGATGACAATATTCATACAGCCCATGAAAGCGGCCACATGCAGCGGTGTCAGACCGCTCTCCGTGGTAGCGCTAATGCTAGCGCCATGACGCAATAACAATTCCACGACTTTGATGCGGTTCTTTTTGCAGGCAATATGCAATGGAGTAAAGCCATTTAAGGCTCGTGCATTAGCATCGGCATTACGATCGAGTAGCAACTTGGCCACACGCACGTGACCACAGTGGGCAGCAACATGCAAAGCGGTCAAATAGTCAACGGTGACCTCATCAACCGGTGCACGATGGTAGAGCAAAATACGTGCAGCATCCACATGTTCACCCTGTGCAGCCATATGCAGTGGAGCCAATCCGTTCTTAGTCTTAGCACTGATGGGTGCACCTCGTTCAAGCAACATGTCAACAACCTGCTCATGGCCAGAGCGAGCGGCGCAATGTAGTGGTGTTAGGCCATCTCGTGTCTTGGCCTCAATGTTACCACCCTTCTCTAGCAGTAACGACACCATGTTGTGCTTGCCCCACTTGGCAGCCACATGCAATGGACTGATATTATGCTTGGCCGAGTAGTTAACATCGGCACCCTTTTGTATCAGCAAGTTGGCAATATTCTGATTGCCGTAATGCGAGGCAATGTGTAAAGGAGTAAAACCGGATTTGGAAGTTACGTCTGGATTGTGGTCGTTCTGTAAAACAAGTGATCAAATTGAATTTTTTTGCGTTTTTTTTTCAAAACTTTACTTACATCTAGCAGCAAAGTGGCTGCTTTGACATCGTCCTTCTTGGCAGCTATGTGCAGAGCCGGCAAGCGCACCTGGAAATAATTGAATTGATTTCATTGTACAAGGTGTATCTTAGCCATTAAGCATATTTATGCACATTTGAATACATAATATCAAGGACTTAAAAAATTGAATTTGAAAATTACTTAAGTACGCGTCCTTTTCGAACTCTAACATATCTCGTGACTAATTAATCCTACTGGCTATCGATAACAATCAGCTTAGCTATCGATATTAACAGACTGAAATAATTATTTTATAAGTTTTAATGTGTTTGAATAAAGCAGCGAATTGAATCCAAACTGCTTAGTGAGCTACATATGAATCTTAAAAAAGGTGGTTTTGTATGAAAACGAAACTAACCTTGCCACGTGTATCGCTTTCAAGGAGCACGGCAACGACTTTGTCGTGACCCTGCTGCATGGCCACAGCCAAGGGGGTAAACCCATCTTCAGTGGCGAGACTCTGATTGGCGCCATTGGAGAGCAAGAGCTTGACTACAGTATCGTGATTCTCCTGCGCAGCCATATAGAGTGGTGTGAAGCCATTTTGCGACTGCACATTTACAGAGGCATTATGCTGCAGCAGCAACTTGACTACTTCCTCTTGGCCAGCCAGTGAAGCAATATGCAGCGCAGTGTTGCCTTTCTTCGTGGCGCTGTCCACAATTGCGCCACGTCGTAGCAGCTCCGAGACAACGTGTATATGTCCATCCTTGGAAGCCAAATGCAAAGCGTTCAAGCCGTTCTATATAGAATTAAGCAGAGTTTAGTTAAGCGTTTTTATTTTTTAGGTATTATGTGTGCTACCCACCGCATTGCTAGTGTTTATGTCAATGTTGTTTTTCAAATGCTCCAACACACGTTCCAGATTGCCAGCTCGAGCGGCACGCAAGAACGAAGTGTTGCCATCACCCTGCAAAAACAAAATTGGAAAATGGAATATGTAAATTTGGCATTAAGTATTGCGTGCTAACTGCTTATTTATCAAGTGGTAGAATTAGAGGCATCGATTAACACAATTTAAAGCAGGAATTTCCAAACAGGTTTGAAATTGGTAGAAAATAAATATTTACCTCATTAAGGCATAGGTAGGTGGGCCATTAAATAAAATGGTATACATATATTGAAAAAGAACTGCTTTTTAAAAAGTTATAATAATTGGTTGATTGTAGCTGTAGAAAACAATATTAATTTGTAAAAAAAAAATTTCAAATTGAATATGAATTTTGAAAGAGTATCCTTATGAACTTCGCGCATACTCCAGCTCAATGATAATTGAGTTCGATTCCCCAAATTCTATGCGAAAGTGACAATTTTTACAGGTGAATGAAACTCAATTTCCCAAAATACTCAGTCAAAAAGGCCAAAATTTACATTTTTTCCTTTTTTTAACTCTCGAATCGAAGTGCAACTCCTAGTTTGTTTAATATATTCAAAGCATTGCCAACGGTTACGAAACCACCAAAACTTGGCCTTAAAATGAAGTCATATATCAACGCCGAAAAGTAGGAAACACATGACAGACACACCATTTATTCAAGTTCAAATTGCCGCTGGAAACGGTCAAGGCGAGGGTTCAAAACTATTAATGACGCCCTATGCGCGCAGGTGTATTTCAGTTCCACCCGTCACTAAGCGACATCCAACTGTCCGTTTATACTAAGCGATTTTTGTTTATGTTTTTTTGCTTTCCATTGCAATTTTCGATTTCGAAAATGACGTCATGTTGTGCTGCTTGAAATGCAACTGGAAGTTGCTTTCGCACTGGAAGCGAATAAATTCGCAATTGGAAGCAGTGTAGAAGTGACCGCAACTCAGACGCCAGGCAGACTCGCACCCATGCCCAGACTCCTGGCCCTGTTGTGTTATTGCTGGAGTGTTTGCACAAATGACACCCTCAATTTAAGCTGTTGCAGTGCTGAGGCACGCCGACACCCGTTTGTCGTGGAACCCCACCCCGGCCCGCCAGGCACCGGTTGTCTGCAAACACGGAAGTAAGCTGCGCCTTTTCTAAAGCACAAAACCCATGGAAATGGCATTTCTAAAGGATGTATTCTACTTGCTTCCTTGTTGGTGTTGTTTGTACAACTTAATGGAGGCCAGAGCATAGACGTGAAAGTTCAAAGGTACTTGGAGCTTATACTTGTGTATTATATTGTATAAGAGGCTCAAATTGAGTTCTTGGGCCTGAACTGAAACCTGACCTGAAGTGTGTATTGAGAAATCTTTGTTTGTTTGCTTTGAACTTGTTCGCTTAATGATTTTTAAGCTCAAGTGTCAATCATTATAATGGATAATATAATGAAAAAATCACAGTCATTAGCAGGCACTGTTGTATTACCAAGAATCCAAGAATGTTTGTACTGCAAATGACTCATAATATGGATTTTTCATCCAACTCTCAGTGCGCCCCGAAAATGTCGCATGTCATCATTAAATCTAACCTAAATAAGAATCTCTATTATGGTAGTGGTACACTACCTGCTATAAGCGCACGCACGCAGCGCACCACACCCAGTTCTCTGAGGGTACGAGTTATACGGTTGAGAAACTATACCAACTGACTAACTGTAATGGCTAACTGCAGCTGTTGTCATAGTGTAAGCTGAGCTATTTATAACGCATTGTCCTATTAAATGAAAAACTATTTAAAGCTGAAATGGCTGCAACGCCCACAAATTAGCTTAACATGAAGTCAGCGCTTTACAGAAAAATCGATAATACTTTGAAGTCAGTCAAAAAGGGTGCGACTTCAAGGTCCTTAACACGGCAATTGTTCAAGGAAGGCATAAATCTTAAGGCTTTTAGTTTTTTTTGGCACTATTTGCCATCATTTTTACTGAAACTACCGCAATTTTCAGCCAGACAATGAAAAATCGATATTTTGCAAAATGGACGCCAATATGGCTGCCGCCGCACAGTTGAGCATAAAAGTTTTCACACGCTTAGCATAACATGAAAATGTATGTATAAATGAAAAGTTTATAGCTAAAGAAAAAATTACCTGCGCTCCATTTTCCGTAACCATTTTGCACTTAATCAAGTATTAATTACAAAATGTCTGCAAGAAATTTTCACCTCAACGTATAGTATAGAGAAATTGTGTAAGCGGCGCACGGCGTATGTCGTCACTGCTTAGTCATAATTTTTTTCACACAGACTTTTCTTGCGCAACTTTTGTGCGAAAATTCACTTAATTAAGCTTAATTTGTGCAATTTGTAATTATTTAATTTGAAATTTAAATGCACTTTTATCGATTTTTCCTTAGATTTTTACATAAGCTAAGTGCGAGGGTGTGTGTGTGTGTCCGTGTGTTCGTGTGTATATGTATACGTGTGTGTGTGTCAGTGTATGTGTTAGTGTATGTCTGATTGGTTTTCTTTTTAGATTCACACAGAGTCGCTCGATTACACGTTAAGGAGCAGACAACTTTGCTGCCGTTTTCTTCAATGTTCAACTCCAGACTGGATGCGCTTTGTTAAATGAAAAGTCCTAGTAGCCGTGGTTGAAATCTGTCGGCAGGATTTTCGAAGGACCTGCGCACTTGACAATTCCAGTTGGAATTTCGACTTCCAATCGGACAAACGTGTTCGCATGCGTGCGATTTCAAGAGGGTTGGTTTGCTTGCTTTTTTTTTGACAGAGAGCCAAAGAAGAGAGCCAAGAATGCCACGTGCGTTTTGTTTATGTTTTGGATAACCGTCAGAGTCGGTAAGCCAGCCCAGTTATAGTATGCTACATAGCCGGCATTGAGCCTGGAAAGGAACGATTTTATGCAAACTTAACAAGCTGACCTTATGCATCTCCATTAGAGAATTTCGTTTGATGTAATCTTGGTATACTACTGTGATCAAATTTGTATTTATCTAAATCTATTTCATCCCCTTCAAAGTTATGCCCTTACGCTGCCATATACTTGTGCCAACGAATTTTCCAGTTATCTTAGCACTTGGCAAAGTCCTCCTTCGGAATGGCCTTCAGAGCCTTCTGCGATTCAGCTTTTATTATCTTAATCGAGTTAAAGCGGTGTCCCCGAAGCGGTCTGTTGAGTTTTCTGAACAGCCAGAAGGCACACGGAGCCAAATCAGCTGAATAAGCAGGTTGTCAAAAGATATTTGTTGAATTCTTGGCGAAATGCTCACGCAGAACCAGTGCCGTCTGAGATGGCGCATTATCGTAGCACCTCACAAAACGAAGCGTATCTCAAACATTAATGAATAATTTGACGTGAAATTTTACACAGCTGTCAGTAAACAGTGTACCCAAGTTACAGAAAAAAAACAGGCTTCAAACCTATTTAGCCTTTTAATGACTAAACAAGTATATTTAATCAATCTATAGAAGGCAGAGTAGATCCTGCCAAGAAAAGCTAACATTGCTTCAATGGTAAAGTGCATTAGTTTAGAAAACATGCTTCTAAATGAAACAACAAAGTACATCTTTAAAAAAATACATCATATTTAACTTTGAAATAATAATAATATAGTTTGGGTAAGCAGCTCTGCGAACCGATGGATCTATTGTGCTCCCTCTAAGCATAGATCTCTTGTCAGATCAATTCCCGAAACAAACTCAATTATTTCGGGTGGTACAAGTGTTTCAATTCACGATGCAAAAATTACTCAGGTGTGCAGTTTTCTAGCAGTAGTTGTCCGACACTCACGTCATTTTCTTATAAAAATAATTGTATCTCAAACAACGCTTCATATCAAGCGATTTTTCAGTAAATTTTCACATCTACGTTAATATCCTCAAACAATATTTGTACTATAATTAATTAAAGCAATTACCAAAGTAAACACAACGAGCCCTAGGTCCTACCCCGCTATCAAAAAATTAGTCCTGCTTTGTTGATTGAGCGTAAACAAAATCAACAAAAACTATAATTACTTAGTATATGTATGTATATTATGTACATATGTACCCTTATCCGCAGCCTTAGTGTAGTATATACAATCCACAGTTGGTTGAGAAGAACTTCCATGATGCGCTCACTTGCGCAGTTGCTGTGCTCAGATGGATTTTGTTTACTTCCAGATTCGAACTTAACAAATGCGATTCGAAAATCACACCCTTAATGCCCAAATGCGACATCTGATGCCTAATGCAGTCACGTTTTTTCTCATTTTCACAATTTAAAAGTAAATATAAAGCAAGTTGTCAAGTTGTTGTTTTGTTGGTAGCATTTTGTTTGGTCACAAATTAAGCAGAAACTCACCCTGCTCTGAACAGAGTGCATACGAAGTGGAGCAACGGCGACGAAAAGAAAAGTCACCCTTAAGACGACTAGTCGTGGAACTGCATTTTTAAATAAACTGCAGCGTGACCAACAAAACTTGTTAAGCATTTCATGTTCTCATGAATCACGTTGCAAGTTAGCATTAAGGTAGTGTTAGTATGCCTCGCCAGGTGCCGCACCCTGCCCACGCACATTTGAAGCCTAATTAAAGACCTTGCGGCTGACTGGCTCTTAGGGGTGGTGTCTTTAACGCTTTAAAGCCGCTGTGGGTCTTTATCGTAAGCCCAAATATTGGCTTATGCACAAAAGGGGTGACATTATATAGGGTTGTGTTTAGCCTATCTAAATGACATGTTTGCATGTCACTTGCTATTATAAATATTTTTATTGAATATTTTTTAAGGCAAATATTTGCCTTTTGGCAGAGCTCCATCGCCTAACCTGACGTGTCAAATGGCATTACAATAGAGGTTCCACAACTAGCACTTAATTTAGTTATAAGGTTCCAAATAAATAACAAGTTAAATGTGAGCTCTTTAAGACAATTAAATATGCGAGGGCTGCTTTTATATTTTAGGAGCAGGCGTCTGACTCTAGTGCCACCAATTCAAAACTAACGCCTAGCAAACATCGTGAGGCTCGATAACATTTTTATATAGAATATTCCAGAGTTAAGCAATGTGTAAAGCAGGCAAGTGGAAGGTAACTGAGGTAGCAATTGAGTCATGTCTGTCGCTAAGTCTTTTCATATAAAGACCTAGAACTTATGAACAAATTCCACCAACACATAACCATATTCAGTTAGTAGTAAAGTTTTTTGATTTATTGATCCCTTCGCCCATAGTGGAATTTTCATCCACTCTATAAAAGACACCCGGAAAATGCTCCCCCTTTAGGAAGAAGCTGCAGAGTATCCCACTATCGGATATTTAGATGCTCCGAGAAGACCCCGCCCCCAACTTGGCTGTTGAGCTTGGAGCCAAAAACCACTGCAGCGTTTTTCAGGCAGAGTTCATTGCCATAAATGAGGGTCTAATTTGCTTACGAAACACCGGATTAGAAACCGGTGCAATTAATTATACTCAGATAGCCAAGCAGCCATAAAATCACTTCAAGCGCTATCCCCAAACTCAACAATAGTCAACAACTTACGCAGATCTATTCAAGAGATGGCAAAGCAGTTTGTTATTAGCCTCATTTGGGTGCCAGGACACCTAAATATTACAGGCAACGAAATAGCAGACGAATTGGCCAGACACGGCACGACCACTACCCTTCTACCGGATAAGAAGGATATCCGTATGCCGTTGGCCTCTTTTAAGCTACAAATAAGGGAAAAATTCAGTTCCCATGCCCAAAGAATGTGGAACAATATACCGTATTGTAGACTCAGTCGCCAAATATGGCCAAAAATAGACGCAAAACGCTCCTCTAAGCTGTGCGGACTAAATCGATCACAGTGCTCGGCGGTTGTCAGAGCGATCACCGGGCACTGGCTTGTCGGGGCACATGCAGCCAGACTAAATGTTCCGAACAATGACTTTTGCAGAAGCTGCAAAGATGAGGAAGAGGTAGAATCGGTAGAGCACTTCTACTGTTTCTGCGAAGCTCTGAGCAGACACAGGAAAAAGTATTTGAGAAACTATTTCCTCCACAATCTAGCAGAGCTAGAAACTATTTGCCCGAGGAAGATTGCAGGCTACATCGCAGCAACTGGCTGGTGCTCCTTCTAAGTTTTCATAAGGGAAAAAGGGTAACAGTTACAGAGATCCGTGCGGTAACACAACAGGCCAGTCTAGGCCTAAGTGTGCTGGTCTAAGCCAGCAGCCGCTTCAACCTAACCTAACCTATCCCACTATCGGGCATCTCCCCTTGATTTATATTATTTCGGTTAGAAAACCAGAAAAATTTTGAGACACAAGAGCTTTTTTTTTTTAAACTGGAATTTTTGCTCTAATATTTTTATACCCTGTACCCCCAAAGTTACCTTAAGTATGATAAGGGTAGAGAAGTCGATATACCCATGTCCGTCTGTCCGTTTATCTGTTTGTCTGTATGACCGCCTAGATCTCAGAGATGGTAAGAGCTAGAGCTTGTAATCTATCTCCCTCCCCAAAAAATTCTTACTTCATATCAAATTGCAGCTTGTGTCTTCGAGATCAGTCAATTTGGAATAAGAAGCTGTGTTCGAGGAGCTAAGCCGAAGACGAATGACTAAATTTTGTTTCCACACTTATGAAGTGTTCGGTTAACGTTTATCAAAACCTGCACTTACAATTTTTCTTCTATAAACAAATTGCGAGATGAATTTGATTAGTTCCGAACGCATGTTTTCATAGAAATGTAGAATATTTCAAACAAAGAACTATTTTCAAAAAACACATTGCTTTTGCTACTTATTTCAGAAACAAAAAAGATACACCTCGCACTATTTAGATGCAAATTGCTAGGTATTTAACAAGAAAAAAAGCTGTCTGGGGGCATGTCGCTCTATGGGGTTCACTGCACCGAAAACAATATTACACACACACAGTCTAGTAGTATCATAATTTAAATACACATGCGTGGATGCAGTTATTTTTAGGACATCTGCACAAACTGGAGCTGCATAAGATTTATTATATAAAAGCATAGATATCGGATATTAACTTACGCCCAGACTCTGCAGTGAAGGAAAGCGTTTTTTTAATGTTTCCATTTAATAACAATACGTTTTGTCTTATACACTACAATATATATGTGTATATACTATTAAGTGGCTAGACGCATTGGACGCGCACACATCAGACAGCTAGCTAGCGATTTGAGTCGTTTTCTGAACTGAGCACTGACTGAGCACCACGGAGGCCCCAAAACCCAAAACAAAGAGAAAATTGCCAATTTTCTAAATTTTCTATTTTTAAACAAAACAACATTTTGTGGCATTACAAGAGCTTTTATTGCTTTGGCAAATGGTGAACAAGCCTTGTATCTAGTTATATAGAGAGTGGCGCTGGGAATACATCAATCTACAGGGAAGCTTTTTTTGCACATACATATGTATGTATGTTTAAAATATAAATGTTAATGAGTTGAATTAGCATGTGTCTCTGGCGACGCCAGTAAGTTGTCATAAAATTGTTTTTATGCTGTTGATAAGCGGGCTCCACAAGGCCAAACATGACTCAGCGCAGCAAGGATAAAGATTGCGTCATTTACAAGAGCGCCCTGACCAGCAATCAAAGTACACTGTAGTAGATACACAATGAAGGACAGTCTTATATGATGTAAGCAACTAAACTCTAAGCCAATGGGATGAGTATTGCCCCCCGTCACGACAGTTGCCAA
Source organism: Chymomyza costata (assembly GCA_018150985.1). Taxonomy (NCBI): domain Eukaryota; kingdom Metazoa; phylum Arthropoda; class Insecta; order Diptera; family Drosophilidae; genus Chymomyza; species Chymomyza costata. The sequence continues at coordinate 21,296,128 of JAECWU010000001.1, forward strand.
TATTATTCCTGAAGCAAACGCTGGGTAAAAAACTAAGAATTGAAAATGTGTGTACGGGCGGGACACCTTTTCAAGATCCATACAAAAAATGCAATGATCAGAGCTAAGTCGGGAACGGCTTTCAATCAAATTTCAGTCTAAAGAAGTCTATCTATTTCTTAGAAGATTTTATAGCCATCATTCAAACTGACCAAATTTTGCCATACCTAATTCTTAATGCTGCCTTTAAGTAAAAGCATTAATCGAACTTACCGCACTCTGATGTCCTGTTGGGCAGTGCTCATGCTTATCATGACGCTTGTTATTGGTGTTGCCCGAGTGGAAATGTTGCTCATGCTGCTGCAAAAAGTAGTCATAATGGCCGACACTATGATCCGTGGGCGGCGAAGATAACTGAGAAGGTGGACTGCGACTACTTTGATGCTGCTTGCCGTTGTTGTGATGAGGCTGGTGGTGCTGTTGCTCCTTATGATGATGTTGCTCCTTGAGATGCGGCTGCTCCTTATGATGTTGTTGCTGCTGCTCCTTTTGATGCTGCTGATGCGGATGCTGCTGCTTCAGATGATGCGCATTAGCATGTGTTTGATGATGATGATGTCCATGCTGATGATGATTATGACCCGTGGGCGGTGTTGGCATGTTATGACCACTGTGCGGCAAATGGGAGGTATGCTGCACACCAATTTGATGGCCATGATGATGAGGTACATGGCCTTGTGACGCCTCCAGCAGGGTGGGCTGTATGTGTGTCACAAATTGGGCCATTTCAACCCAAGTTCAATTCAACACACTTACACACAGACAGGAACTCTATGAAGCACTGGAAATTCTTTCCTTACTTGAGTTAAATCTTGCTTAGTAAACACTTACAGGATTTTGCAATTTCAAGTTACACGAACGCGTATAAATAACATATTTATATACTATATGTATATGTATATATTTTTCATTTTTTGTGGGTATACTAAAACTGGGAGTGATGTATACAAAAACAAACACACCAACACACTCACGCGCAAGCAAAGGAAAAAAACACACTGTGTGCACTTTGACGCGACGGTCTTTAATGTACTCTACCAACGGAATGGTTTATATTTTTTTGAGCGCTTTGGACAACCTTTTCGCAGGAGCAATGTCAAATGACTGGCACGCAGCGCATGGAATTGGACAAGCCAAAGTCAGCCAAGTTGCTGCGTAGCGCGTGTGTGGACTGGGTGCGCCTTTGGGGGCCTAGGCTAGGCAGCTATCCCAGTATCAGCAGCTGCCTTAGATGTGTCGGACGGGATTTTCACCAAGCAGCAGCTTCGGCGCATTGGCAGCTCGTCAGCGTCGTCGTTTCTGAATCGTGTCGTCGCCCCCTTATTTCAGGCAGTCATCATGGTATTGCGGAAGCTTTAAAGGACTGTGTTTTTTTTTTTCGTTTTTGCTTGCTTGGCGTATGACGTTGCTGATAAGAGCTGCTGGCGCCTAAATCTACGCAAAACAACAGCACTGATTTTATAGCTGAACTGGTGGTGGTTTGTTACGCTGACTTAACACGTTCTCAGCAACTCTGCTGACAACTCGAGGGCACACCTAAATAAGGACGTCTATATTTAAAAACAAACATTTATGGAGTCACTGTAGATCTAATAATAAAAACCATATGATAATTAATTTTAAGTATCCAGCAAATATTAAAAATAAGCAACTCACAAATAATTTAAGATATTTCGCGCTCTCTGCATTGTTTTGAATTCGTTGTTATTGCATGTGCTAGTAGAAAAGCTTTCTTTTACGTTACGTTGCGTTGCGTTGCGTTGCATTACGTACGTAGTGTATGCTCATTGAAAACTTTTTACGTTTGTTACTCTCTCTATGATTATGATGGTGTGTCGTTGCTGACTGACGAATCGTTAACATACTACAAATGGATTCGAACGGATAAAAACTAACCAGAGTTGCTTACCGACGTTAGGCACTCAGAGTTGTTAAATCTTAAATGGCTTTGGGAACTTTATCCCTTAAGCATTCGGAAACTCACTGTTACTAGTTGGATAAGGCCGGTAATTGACAACGAAACCTCAATTTTACACAACTCTTAAATAATTTCGCCAACTGGCGTGGAAAGGACTAGCTAAATTAAAACCCGTTTTGATATTACGAAAAATATTTCGAGTTTTCAGACGCGTATAATAAGTTCGTCTAAATATTTTTGTTCAAGATAAAGAGCAGAGTCAATGTAGCTATGTTTTTCTGTCAGCCTCCCTACGGATCTCAGAGACTATTGGCTAGAAAGCCCAAATTTCACTAGAAGATGCCCCGATTATCAAAATATGCGTGTATATGTCAGATATATCAAGTTTGTTAAATCACATTGATATCTTGCTCCGTTCAAAACTTATAGTAATAGTGAAAACTTTAAAAGTGATAGTGAATAACAATTTTTTTTTACCACCTTGGAACGTCGTTAATAAAACTATTCAAACAAAACTAGAGCTACGTTAATAGTGTTACTTAAGGGGATTTTTTTTTATAATATGAATACGGTCGGGCTAGTTTTAAAACTGCGCGTTTTGCTCGTAACCACTTTTTTCGAATGGCTTCACGAATAACTCAGTCAATCTTAATCCGATCGATTTGATTTTGACACAATCTTTATAATATTACCACGTTGGATTTTGTCAAAAAAACTTTTATTTTACAATTGACTTTTCATGACGTTTTTGCGGAAAATCCTTTTTTTTCCAAACTTCTTCTTAGCTTCACAGTCCGGGGACCATAGCTTCATCAACAATCTTCTTCCAGTTCACTCTCTCTCTCGCTTCATCTTTCCAATTGCGAATGTTCATCGTTCAAGTCTGCTTCGACGTCATCAAGCCATCTCTTTTTCAAACTTTTGCCATTTCTTTTTTTTTAATTGATATTTTTGAAAACACCTACACAGATTAAGAGGAGACATATTTTTGTATGTTTCAGATCAATGGTGACGTCAAAAAGCTGCAGCCGTGGAGTCCACTCCGAAAATTAGTCATGTACTCGTAGCTCTCAACTGGCGACATTTTGTTTTTTATTACTTTGAAAAATTGAAAGTTTCTTTGAAAAAAAAAAAACACAGGTGTTACCCCTCAACCATAAATAATCCTTTTAGTCAAGAATCAAAAACTTTGAAGAATTTGAGAATTCCAAACGATATAAGAAACGAAAAAGATACTACCGTAAATTGACAGAGGTTTGTTTTTGTTCATGTTGTTTGCATATTTTCGAGTCACAGATATTCTCGACTTGATATTTTGAATGCTAAGACTAGTTTCCATGTAAAACTAAAGCTAACTTATCTTTAAAAAATGTGCATTTACTTTGTCACAAACATTAACGAAAATAAATATGCCGAATCTTATAGGGTATAAAAAAGTTCTCACCATATATTGTTTTGTAGCTTTCGCTGCTGCTGCTGCTTAGAGAGCACAGCGCAGAGTCCAATGTTCAACATCCGCTGCTGACGAAGCTCTGTTGTTCGCCGCATATTTTGTGTGCTTTGCAAACTTGTTTGATATTTATTTCGCTCTCAGACGTCGTCGAGTAAGCAGCGCGACCTACATAAAAAGCGAAATTTCTATTGGATTTTTGCAATAACTCATTCGAAACGATTAAACAACTAAATACCATATAAATAAAATATAACTTTTTAGTTCAAAAACTCGCAGCTATGTCATTTTTAAATAAGGTAAGGAAATTAAAGACGATGTAGCTGTAAAATTCTTTCGTACTAGACAAAATTTTGTGACGTCAAAGCCTGTTGATCGTGTAGACATGACCGCAGACATTTTCTTTTTCTGTTTCGGAAGAGACGGAGGCCAGAGTATTTAGATTATTACGCTTATCAAAAATACATCTGTACTTTGCCCCCTGTAGACTTGAAATCTGTTGTTGTTTTTGTATCGACGAGTGCTCATGGCATCCATTTTGCACTTGAAATAATAATAATACTAACATTTCTATGAATATGTAATATCATACAATTTGTTCTTTGATTAAAGCTTACTGCGCCCGCTCTGCGCCAACTGGCCAGCCGTTCCTATGCCGCCGTCTCTCATGTCTCGCCCACTGGCACTTCATTTGCCCTGACAGAGGAACAACAGCAGTTCCAAGAACTGGCACGTAAATTTACACGCGAGGAAATCATACCAGTAGCAGCAAAGTACGACAAGAGCGGCGAATATCCATGGGAAATTATAAAGAAGGCCTGGTCTTTGGGTTTAATGAACAATCACATACCACAAGATATTGGTGGCTTGGATCTTGATGTTTTTACCACCTGCCTTACTGCTGAGGAACTGGCATACGGTTGTACAGGAATAATGACTGCATTAGAAGCCAGTGGCTTGGGAGTAAGTTCAAACAAGCTACAGTGTTTTAATAAAGCTGCTAACTCAAGTCTAAGCCGGTACTTGGTCTAAAGTTTCAATTTTATAAGAAAATGACTTTTGAACCATGACAACCGGCTTAAACATACTATAAGAATGGGGTCGGCTTGACTTGCTTTTGCGCCTTTGTTTAACTCTAACAATTCCATTTTATAGCAAACGCCTGTGATATTGTCTGGCAACCCGGAACAAAAGAAAAAATACCTCGGTCGGCTGCTGGAGGAACCTTTAGTTGCTGCCTATTGTGTCACTGAACCTGGCGCTGGCTCTGATGTCTCAGGCATTAAAACACGCGCTGAGAAGAAGGGCGACGAGTACGTTCTCAATGGTCAGAAAATGTGGATCACGAATGGTGGCGTAGCCAACTGGTACTTTGTGCTGGCACGCACCAATCCTGATCCAAAGTGCCCAGCAAGTAAAGCCTTCACCGGTTTTATTGTAGAACGCGACTCGCCCGGTCTAACGCCAGGTCGCAAGGAGCAAAACATGGGTCAACGTGCTTCCGATACACGCGGCATCACCTTTGAAGATGTTCGTGTGCCCAAAGAGAATGTGCTAATTGGTGAAGGTGCAGGCTTTAAAATTGCCATGGGCACGTTCGACAAAACCCGTCCACCAGTTGCAGCTGGCGCCGTTGGCCTAGCGCAACGCTGCCTCGACGAGGCCTTGAAGTATGCACTGGAGCGCAAAACTTTTGGCGTACCTATTGCCTATCACCAGGCTGTGCAGTTTATGCTGGCTGATATGGCCATTGGCGTAGAGACTTCGCGTCTGGCTTGGCGTTTGTCCGCTTGGGAAATCGATCAGGGTCGTCGTAATAGTTACTATGCATCGATTGCAAAGTGTCATGCGGCTGATATGGCAAACAAAATTGCCTCCGATGCAGTGCAAATCTTTGGCGGCAATGGTTTTAACAGCGAATATCCTGTAGAGAAGCTTATGCGTGATGCTAAGATCTATCAAATCTATGAGGGTACCTCACAAATACAGCGCCTTATCATTTCCAGAAATATGTACGAAATGGCCAAAGGAGGCGCTTCTAGCTAAAAGCGAAGGCAAGCTTAAGCTGTATCGCAAGTAATAGTCACAGAATGTTCATCCTCATCCATAGTTTTCATGTATGAAAACGAACGAAAAATCAGTTTTATACAATAAAATTTAAGTATGCCTAAATATGTGGGTCACTAAATTTTTGCTTTTAAAGTTGCGCGTACTTCTTTGGGCGTGGGCCAATACGATAAGATACAGCTGATAACGCCTCTATTTTGGTAACAACAAAAATTGTTTAGTATAAATAGTGGTTTGACTCGTTGTTTATTTTCAAGTATACGTTAAAAAGCTCAAAAACACAAAGACATAAAAACAGGAATCCAAGGCTGCAATACATCATTAACCAGGACAAACAAACAAATAAAATTACCTGGCATACGTCCGTCCACCACTAGAACCAATTTAGATCACTTTCATCAACGTAAAGCTTAACCAGTCCCTTGTGGGCCAACACTTTAGCATCATCTCCGAATTTATTTTCCCAAATAGAACGCAAGGTTTCCACAGCACCGCCCATATTATGCTCGTCTATTGTAAGCTCAAAGTGTTTAGGTAACTGATTTTGCTGCTCCAGCTTCAGCAGACGTATATCGTCCAACAGACACACACAATTTACTGCCAGCAAATCTCGCAGTTGTGGCAGCTCATCGAGTATATAGCTCAGAGCAACGCCAGTCAATCGTACATTATCGCTAATATCCAGGTACTTCAGTTCTTTAGCCTTGCTTAAATACTGCGCAATCTTGTAGAAATGGGCATCGTTTAGGCCACAACCACAAATCTCTATGCGTACAAACTTCTCACAAGTGCCAGCTTCAAAGAGCGCTACAATGCGTTCAGCTAAGGCAAAGCCACTCTGCTCATCCAGGGGCCTACGTATGTAGCTTAAATTTAATTGTCGTAGTCGACAGCTGTTTAATTTATCTGTTAGATTGCGTACGGCTTTCAGTGACAGCTGATTAAAGCTGATATCAAAACTGGTCAGCTGAGCATAGCCCAAATCAAAGTCGTACAGTTCTGTGATCTCGCACTGCGCTAAATGTAGCAGGCGCAACGTTTGACCCGCCTTGCTATTGCAAAATTTGTGAAGCGTGCGTATGCTGCTGTTACCCAACGGATTTTGACTAAGATTAAGCTCCTCAAGTTGCTCCAGCTTCTCAATATCCTTGCAGCAAAGCAGCGCTTCAAGTCCCTGATTGCTTATGGCATTGCATTTCAGTCGCAGCGCCTTTAATTGCACGAGCGTGGGCAGCGACTTTGCCAATTGCTGGCAGCCCTCATTCCCTATGAAGTTAAGCGAAAGATCCACCACTGTAAGTCGCGACTGATGTTGCATAGCCTTGAAGAGTGCCTCTGTTTGTGTAGCGCGTAGCCAGAGCCCATTTATCTCCAAGACCTGAGTAGTTTGCGCGCGTTCCAGCAGCAATTTAATCTTGGGCATTACAGCTGTAAGATGTTAAGTAATGATTAACAAAAGTTTGCTTAAAAATATTAAGCAACTTTACGTTTTTGCTCCTGTTGGCATATTTCTTCATAACGCTGGGTTAAAGGTGTTATTTTCCAATCCAATACAGAAGCCAACATCATATTCTGTTCCAGTGCTACGCATACTGAATCCGTCTCCTCGTAGGCAAATCCATCGGCAGTTTTAAGACGCAGAACAGGTGTAAGACCAGTGAGTCTGTAAAAAGAAAAGTGTTCTATTTTACTTATTTTCAGAGTGCATTTCGTGATACTTACTTGTAGTAGCGCCTTCCAGCTTCTTCGGCTAACCATCGCATGTTAATATCTTGCAATTTTTTGCGTTCAATCGGAACCAACAAAAGCTCATCCTGCACCTTAATTTTAAAACTTACAGTTGTAGCCAGCAGAGGTGTGGCTTGGACTTTAATGGGTGATGATTTGGAAGGTGAAATGAGCAGATGTATAGCCGTAGTTGTAGAATCTGGTTCCGCTCTGCGTAAGCTTGTCACTGAATTACCATCTAACGAATCCTCGCCACTACCTAAGGGACTCTCACTACGAAAGCGACTAAAGCCACTGTCGAGCAGTGATGCTTGCTGTTTTGGCTTAAAGCTCGAAGAACTATTACTGTTTATGCTGGATGAGCGTGAGAGGGTGAGCTTACGAGCTGGTTTTTTGCTTTGTTTGGATGAACCGCCATCAAACAGCAGCTGATAGGCGTCAGTTTCAAGCGGCGCGTTAAGCTCCGCCTCCCAAGGCTGTGGAGAATATGCCGAATCGCGTAGATTCTCCTTAGAAGTGTTTGCGGCAGACAGGTTTCGACTGTCATTGCACGAGGCAATATAGCGTTTCTTTTTGCGTTCCGGCCCCAAGTCATCAATCAGCCAACAGTCAGCATCCACTTCGTCTTCGTCAAGAAACGCATTACGCTTCTGCTTGGCTTTATTAGTGGAGCTACTTGGCTCATCGTCTAAATTATCATAGCTGCTGGGCGCACGATTTGGACGCTTCAGCTGTGCCATCACATTTCGATATTCTTTGCTAGCGCTGACTTCTCGTGGACTGGATTTCTTGGTATCCCCTCCTGACAACCGATTGAGGGAGAGTTTACGCCTGGAAGCTAATATATCATCGTCCGAGTCAAATGCTTTATCATTGCCTGACTTAGTGCTGTGTATAGTGTCTCTCTGCACATTGGCGTTTGTCAAGGGTCGCGCATTCCGCTCACTGCAAACGCCAATCTTCGAAAGCGGCTTTAGCAACGATTCTCGCAACTGCGCATACTGCGCCTGCTCGCCATCTAAAAGTTGCGAGGTAGTGCGCCACTTATCGAGCGCAGCTATGCACGTCTCCCCATAATCAGTTCGAACAGTAGCATCTGCTCCGCGCTCTAATAAAAGCTCGGCCACATCAAAAAAACCATTTGCACAGGCATCATATAGTGGCGTAATGCCATCGCAACTAGTGCCGCCTTTATCATTGATGGCAGCTGCAGCTCCTTTGTCTAGCAGCAGCTCCACAATGTCTCGGTAGCCATGATTGCAGGCCTCGTGAAGAGGCAGCCAACCAGCATGATCCCTAACGTTAACCGTATGACCCTGTTTAATAAGTCGTCGCGCCAGCTCTAGATTTCCAGCTATGCAAGCCTGGTGCAGCTGCGTTTCACCCTTGTTATTACGTTTGATGGTCAGCGTGCGATTGCCTCGAGTAATGCGCTGCGGGCGCGGTTTTTCCGTTTCATCCAAATCGCTAGCATCTGAATCAGTCAGATCATCCAAGCAAACATCGTCGGCCCAATCAGGCGTATTTTGCTGTAAAACAGGTGTATCGCTATCGCTGTCCTCATCGTCATCTTCTTCATGAGTCAAATCAATGCCTTTAGACTTGGCATCCGCCTCAATATTCTCCAGCAATAGCCGCATATCATGTTTTTCCATCAGAGACTTCAAGCGCATAAATGCAATCTTTTGCAACTTTGTAGCACACTCCCCTGCATTGGCCGCCAAGCGAAGTGCTCTTTGATACACATCGTGTATAGTCCAAAAGGGTTGAGACTGTAACTCACAAATCTCAGCAATACCACAAAGTGTGGAGAATGCCTCCGCTGGAACATCCTGATTTAACTCAAACTCTTGCCACAAATATTCCAAAGCCTTTTCGTACTGTTTGTTGTCTTTGTAGGTCTGATAGAGGCTTACATAAATGGGCACCAGACTTTTGCCGGATTCGTGATTTAGCTGCGCGCTCTTAAGCATTTTTTGATAATATTCCAGCGCATTTTCATAGCTTTGCAAATTACAACAGCCATCACCCAATTTTTCATACAAGTCTTTAAGTTTGGGATAGTCTACAGAGCTCGTCAGCACCAATTCGTCCAGTGTCTGACAGATTTTGACCACTATGCGAAGAGTACGTTCTATTGCCGCCCGATCGTTCTCATCAGGTGTATTCTTCTTATAAGCCTTTGTCAGTATCTGCTTAACACTGGCAAAGTCACCCACTTTGATTAATATCTCTGACTTGGTAATCAAAGTTTCGCATATCTTTTTCACTTTGTCGGGTAAACGCTTGGCCACTTCCAACGCTAAGTTGCAGTAACGCAGTGCCGAAGTTGCGTCGTTCTTTTTAGAATTGAACAGCAAACTCATCGAAATGTAGCACAAATGTGTCAACTCAAACAAATCGTTTGTTTTGCTGATTTTAATAGCTTTTTCAATGTACTCAATGGACGCCTCGTAAGCTCCCATGTGCTCTTTTACCAAGCCAATGTTTAGGTAACAACGCGCTTGCATGTCTAGCTGTTCCAGTTTCGAAATCTGACCCGTCAGCCTAAAAATAGTTGTAAATGTGTAAATGTTTTGAAAAACTAGAAAGAAACTGTTTAACATACTCTTTAATTAAAAGCAGACTACGCAAAAAACTTATTTCCGCTTGCTTAAGCTGCTCCTTTGCAGACGAGACACAATCTGTTAGGCTCTGTCCATGCAACAGGTACACGCGACCCAATGTAGCGTAGGCTCGTTGTTGTTCTACTTTGTTTTGTAGCCTTTTAGCAATCTCTAAAAAACAAGTTTTATATTAATAGGTTGCTGTATATTTTAGCCATTCCGAAACTTACTTAGATAGTCGTTAATATGGTCTTTGGCCTGATCGTAATCACACAGCAACGTAAACATTTCACCCACCATGCGTTTAGCCTTGGCTGTTTCCAGCTCCTTACCCATGTTGGCATAAATGGATGCTTCCTGCTTATATTCCTTAACGGCTTCATTATATTTTCCTTGCTGATTATAGTGATCCCCCAATTGCTTGCAAGACAAGGCCAATTGCTCACGATTGCCATCGCTGTACGCCTTTTCCTTGCGCTTGATATAACGTTTTTCATCCATTCAATAATTTTACAATAGGCTGTTACAACTGACGCGCCACATACACAGAATGCACAAAATAAACTAATAACAAAATTTCATAACAATCTAAACATTTTGGCTACAATTTCGCTTTTAGCGCGAATTTCTTGCGTTGCCATATTGCATAAATTAGTATTTTATGATTTCTTTTAGTATTTTACTAGTATGTCGTCTTGTTAAGAAAAATTGTATGCCGTCTGCAAGTTAGCTGGTCACACTGCTAAGCACTGCGGTTCTGTTTTTTTATTGGTGCCGGTTGACAGACAAAATTTTTCGCAGTTTTGTCAAGGTGATTAAATCATTTCTTATTTTAATAAAATCATTTTAATTTTTTTAACTAAGGACTCTATATCCGATAAAACATCATTTTTAGTATGTGAAAGTGTTTTTTCCACCTGAAAAGTTTATTTGAATGTGCGCAAAAAAAATCGATAGAGAAAAAATTGGTGTGAGCTTCCTTGACATGACGTGACTAAAAGTGCTTTTCTTTGCAGCTTAACAGGCTATAATTCGGAAAAAGGAAAATATATTACAACTATTTATCAATATTGTTATACGTTTGCATAATTAATGTAAGTAGCACAAATATATTTAGACACTAAGGCTTCTATCGATTTGGCATTAGTTTCGCTTGCAGCACGAGCACGTTTATTGAAAGTGATGGCGAACAACAACTACGCCGGGTTCAATTACGGCGGCTCCCAATACAACGCTGGTCAGGTCTCCTATCCAGCCGTGACCAATGCAACTTATGCCAATGCTGCAGCCTATCAAAACGCTGCTGTAGCTGCTGGCCAAGGTGGCTATGCAGGGGCCGGTGCAGGCGCTGGTACAGGCGGCTATGGTGGTTATGGTGACTATAGAAGTGCCATGCAATCCTATGACGCTAGCAAAACTTTTTACCAACAATCACCGGCCAGCTACAACACGGCGTCAGCAGCTGCAGTAAGCAAAACTCATTATTCGGCACCGCCGGTGAAGAATGCCAATACTTCACAAAAGTCTGCTGGAAAACTGGACAAGGCCAATGGTACACCCAAACCGCCTAATGTAGTGCCAACGGCTGGGGCACCTTCAGCAGCCAACAATTATAGCAGCTACGATACTGCCTTATATAGTGCGGCTAGCATGTATGTGGCTCAGCAGCATGGTCCAGCGGCTGGAGGCATGAAGCCAAATGGCGCTGGCTCAGCTAATTGGTATCAGCGCAAAATGGGCCCCACTATACCTGGCGCAGCAGCACTTCGCGGTCTACGTCCCAAGGCGCCACCACGCCCACAACAGCTCCATTACTGTGAAGTATGTAAGATATCTTGTGCTGGGCCACAAACCTATCGCGAGCATTTGGAAGGGCAAAAGCACAAGAAGCGCGAAGCATCGCTGAAAATGCAGGCTAGTGCAACAACAACCACACAGAATCGTGGCAATAACTATCATTGTGAGCTTTGCGATGTGACTTGCACTGGCACCGATGCTTATGCTGCACATGTGCGTGGTGCGAAGCATCAAAAAGTGGTAAAATTGCATCAGAAACTAGGAAAACCAATACCATCTGAAGAGCCCAAGAAAATGGGCAAGATTAATTTTGTACCAGCAGCTGGTGCAAACGCAACTGCAGCAACTGGCGCAGGCAAAACTGAAGGAGCTGAATCCGATGCAGCCACTGCTGCTGCAGGCGCTGCCAACTCTGCTGAAAACATGGATGATAATCTTGACGATTCTCTAGGAGAGAATACTGACAATATTAAGCCAGTTGGTGGCGAATACATCGAGGAGGTTAAGGATGATGAGGGCAAAATTCTTAGCTTCAATTGCAAGCTTTGCGATTGCAAATTTAACGACCCTAATGCCAAAGAAATGCACATGAAAGGTCGTCGTCATCGCTTGCAATACAAGCGGAAGGTGCAACCTGATCTGGTTGTGGACTTTAAGCCAACACCGCGACAACGTCGTTTGGCCGAAGCTCGCGCTCAGCGCGCACTTATGCAATCGCATCGTGGTGAAGATCATGAGGGTGGCGGCGGCGGCAACTATTGGGAAGAACAACGCAATCGTCAATATAATGAGGAATATGACTACAATAACTGGATGTCACGCAGCTTTGGAGGTAAGTCTATGCTACACACAAAATAAATTATTTAACTCAGATAAATCTACTAATGATGACGAAAATGAGCCGCCGCAACCTTAGAATTTGATATACTATTTATAGGCAGAGTTTTGACTTTTATAAACACAAACTGGAATCATAATCAACATTTAACTTCTTTGTAGGTGCTCAACGATTTGGACGAATGGGTGCCGGACCACCACCACACTTTGGCATGATGCCCGGTGGCAATGTACGCCGTCCCGAGAGCACTGACGATCGTCATGCCATTGCACGTCATGCTGAGATCTATCCCAAAGAGGAAGAGTTACAGACAATACAGCGTATTGTCTCGCACACTGAGCGTGCTCTGAAACTTGTTTCGGATGCGCTGGCTGAGCAGCCCAATGAAAATGGGCCAGCGGCTAAAAAGGATAAAACTGAAAAGGCTTCGGAGAAGGATGGCAGAGACAATCAGATCTTCTCATTTCACAAAGATGCCGATAACGGCGGCAATGTAGTTCGCATTTTGAAGGGCGTCATGCGCGTCGGATACTTAGCCAAGGGCCTGTTGCTCCATGGAGATAATGCAGTGGAGCTGGTTGTGTTGTGCGCAGAGAAGCCAACCGTAGCTTTGCTGCAGCGTGTAGCCAATCTTCTGCCTGATAAATTGAAGGATGTGGCAGGTAAGTTAGGGAGTATCAGACTTGATGCTCTACAAAAACCTAAAGATACTATGAAAAGTTTTAAAGTACAAATTATAATATCGTTGATACTTCGGTATCTGTTTACAAGTATTTAAGTACTTATGTGCCTACAGGGCAAACTTTTTCCAGAGAAATGGCTTGAGTGAAAAATGTAAAACAAAAATATAAAAGCTGAAAGCAACATGCCCAAAGTTGAGTTGGCCAATTTCACTCTGCCACAAGTGATTTTGGCCAAAAAAAGGCTGTACTTACTTAACATTTGTGTGATTATTTCGAAACGCGATGGCAATTTCAATTTATAGACAAAGCTCGCGTCGGGCAATTTGTATGGAAAAAGTATAGTATACATAGATATAAAAAAAAAAATATATATAAAAATATTGTTGTACATACTCTGTTGAGCCCTGTTTTGTTGCGGTGGAATAGACGCTCGAACCGCGCCCAACGACAGAAAATCAACAAAAGATAACGCTATTAGTCAAAATAAAAACGTATTTGCCGTTTTCAGCTTCTCTTTCTGCAGGATAATAATAGAGCCTGAGCTCAGTCACTCACTCTTGTCTATCAGTTAGCTGTCTGTGTAGCTCTCTCCCACTCGATAGCGAGCGTTTGTGTCCAACTGCGCTGCTTCTTCTGCTGCTCCTGCTGGTGGTTGTTGTGGTGGTTGTGGAACGCTCAACGGAACGTAACGTAACGGTAACAAGAGACTGCTCCGTCCCCGCAAGAGGAAGAGTTGTTGTGTGAAGAACAAACTTAACAAAAGAACCTGAAAAAAATATGTATAACCAAAGGAGTATATTTATACAAAGTTCCTTGATGCTCTGTAAGATTGAAAACTTCACCACCTCCCACCAAAACAAGCAAACGAAAGAAACACTTTTTCTATGCCGAAAACTTTGTGTAAATAAAGTCCTTTGAGCTACTGGCAAAGCTGATTGAAACCGAAAAACGGCCGCCAAGAAGCAATGCGATTGATCCACACACCGCGCTTATATACTACAATACATAGCCTTTATAGCATATATTATAGTATGTTTTTATAATATGAACCAAAATTGTTGTAACATTTGCCGTCCACACTGCAAACCATATTCCATGCGTTGTTGTGTTTCGTTCTGAGCCAAGAGAAACCGTTTTGTGTGTATCAAACTTGATTGTAGTACAAACTGAATACAGATAATGAAAAAAATTGCGACCGAAATTTGCGTTGCGTATGGTAAATGGTATATAGAATGCATATTATGGAATATAAAATGGTTTTCCTCGAAACCCTTTGCTGCCGCCAACAAATCAAAAATTTCGGTCAATGTTTTTTTGAAGAAACTAACAACTCTTAACCACGCGCTGTAAATGGAATTGCTTGAAGGCAATTTTTTTTACCAGACTAAGGTCCCAGCAAACTAAAACCATAGAAGTTTTATAACATAAAATAAAGAAAAGAAATCAAAGTATTGACTACTCCAAAAGTTTGCTGGGAACACGAGTGTATATTTTCGTGGAACGTAGGAAGAAACAAACATTTTTATTATTTTGCTTTATATTGTGTCAATAGATTTGTTACATTATTTCGTGGGATTAAACCTGGAATTATCTACCTACAATGTTTGTCTCTTTACTAAGCCGGAAAAGAATGTCGCATTTAGAGCGAGTTGCGTTTAAACTGTGGCCATTTCTAATAATCTTAATGCACTCTCCATTGCAGGTGATACACAAATCAACTATCGCGTTGAAGTTGATGCTGAAGAGGCCTCAGTAATTGTGCTGGATGAAATGGTGTCTGTCAAGATAACATTGACATCGCCGCTTTTACGGGAATCCAACGATTCGACTGTTAAAGTCGACGATGCCAAGGCTACTGGCGATAATGCGCCCCTGCCACGCGAGCCCTGCTTGAGGGTAAGAAAAGTCTTATAATTTGAATTTGCCAGTTAAACTGCCAAACAAACAGAATCCAGTATTAAACTTTTGCTTACCCCATAGGCACTCGCTGATTTGCGTCATGCCAAGTGGTTCCAGGCACGCGCAACTGGCTTGCAATCTTGCGTCATGGTAATTCGCATTTTGCGGGACCTTTGCCAGCGTATATCGTCCTGGCAATCACTACCACAATGGTCTCTTGAATTACTGGTGGAGAAGGTAATTTCTTCAGCCGGCTTTCCAATCTCTCCGGGTGACTGTATGCGTCGCATAATGGAAGCTTTGTCATCTGGTTTTCTCATCAATGGCCCAGGCTTACTGGATCCTTGCGAGAAGGACCCAACAGATGCATTGATTTCGCTAACCAAGCAGGAGCGCGAAGATCTCACTGTTTCGGCACAGTTATTCTTGCGCTATATAGCTTTCCGTCAGATCTTCAAAGTTCTTGGCATGGAACAATTACCAGCCATGAAGTTTCCAATGCGTCCCTGGCGTTTGAATCGCAAACGGCGCAGGTCTTCGGGCAAAGCCGGTGGTGCAACCGGTGGAGATGCTGAGACTGCCGATGTTGAAGAGACTGGATCCGATGAGAAGGTGGCCAAAAAGGAAACCGTTGTGGGTGGAGCAGCCTAAGATGGCAATGCCCATTTCCAGTTAGCTCAAGAATATAATATATACAAGTTTTTCTCAATTAAAATGCGTATTAAGCGCCTAACTAACTAACACTATCTTCTTTTAATAAGTATTCAAACTAATTACGGTGCAACATAGTTTGGGCAGAACTTTACATGTCCAACATGCTGCCCGATCAACAGACAGTAAACGCAAGCGTAAAGCCCCAACTCGGCAATATTAAACAATCTTATATTGTATATTCCTAGAACAAAAAATCGTATAATACAAATGTATTCATTTAGATGTGGAAGCTTTGGCTCTCTATATATCCAATAGCGCCCACTTCACGTTTCAAACAAATTTTAATAAATTATACATATAAACAAAAAATGTATTTTATGTTGTTTTCTTCAGCTCTTATCTATACTTAGTGATATTTATGCTTCACATAAATTCTTGCCACTTTGAGCATGTTTTTTTGGCAGCAACAGAACGGTTTGAACTCCCATGCCTGGAACGCTTTATAGGAAATGGTTCCCGTTCGTTACGAGTTACTAATACAGATGTTTTTTGGTTTTCCATAATAAAACTTTCGGAGTCGTCCACAAAATTCGACCACTTGTTTTGCCGTTCTGGAGTGGGTTGCCCAGAGTCCATCAGTGCCTTAGTTGATTCCGCAACTTGTTCTACTGCCTCTTGCTCGTACGCAACCGGTTGATTTTTACCACGCTCATGATTCAATTGTTGTACTTTAGCACGACATTCAGCGCCAGTGCCGCGAAAGAATTCCTTAAAAACCGATTGTTTCAAGCAGCACATTTTGCACTCCCATTTGTTTACCTTTTTGACAATGTCAACCTGTAATACATTTGTATGTTTAATACATACTTGTAGAATTAGTTATATTGGCACTGTTACCTACCTGATACCATGAGCATTTAACACATTGTAAAACACGAATTTGTTGTGGCATTTTTATATTGAGGTGCACCATCAATCATTGTTACTGCCGCCTCAAGTTAAAAATAGTTAAGGTGACCATACTTTCAAAAATGCTATGCAGATAAGTGGCAACGCCGAGTTTAACATAAACATTGCTGCTGCCACTGGCCATTGACTTCTCAAGATGCGATTGGTAAATAAAATTGGAACGAATCATAATAAGATAAATAATTCAATATTTATTTATAGTATTGCCTTAGTGGTGATCTGGCTAAGCCATGCTACATCATTACTTTCAAGGGTTTGCGCATAATGCTTGACTGCGGCCTGACGGAGCAGACAGTGCTAAATTTTTTGCCGCTGCCATTTGTGCAAAGTCTTAAGCTATCAAATCTCCCAAATTTTATACCCAGCCGTGATCATGATCCTCAAATGGATGGCGAGCTTAAAGAATGCTGCGGTCGCGTATTTGTGGACTCTGTGCCAGAGTTTAATCTGCCTATGGACAAAGTGCTAGACTTCAGCGAAGTAGATGTCATTCTTATCTCAAATTATCTAAATATGCTGGCACTGCCATACATTACCGAAAATACGGGCTTTAAGGGCAAAGTCTATGCAACGGAACCCACACTACAAATTGGACGTTTCTTTCTGGAAGAACTCGTTGATTATATAGAAGTTTCGCCGAAAGCAAGTACAGCGCGCTTGTGGAAGGACAAACTTCAATTGTTGCCCAGTCCGTTGTGTGATGCTTTTCGTGCCAAGAAATGGCGCACTATATTCAGCCTAAAAGATGTCCAGGGCAGCTTGTCCAAAGTCACTATTATGGGCTATGACGAAAAGCTAGATATACTAGGCGCATTTATAGCCACACCTGTAAGTTCCGGCTATTGTTTGGGCTCTAGCAATTGGGTGCTGAGTACAGCACATGAAAAGATCTGTTATGTAAGCGGATCGTCCACACTTACCACACATCCACGTCCCATCAATCAGGCGGCATTAAAACACGCTGATGTGCTTATAATGACCGGACTGACGCAAGCGCCGACAGTGAATCCAGACACCAAATTGGGTGAACTTTGCATAAACGTAGCTCTGACAATACGCAATAATGGCTCTGCCTTAATACCCTGCTATCCCTCTGGAGTAGTTTATGATTTATTTGAGTGTCTCACGCAAAATCTTGAGAATGCTGGTCTGAATAATGTGCCAATGTTCTTTATATCGCCAGTAGCAGACAGTTCGCTGGCCTATTCGAACATTTTAGCCGAGTGGTTGAGTTCGGCTAAGCAGAGCAAAGTATATTTGCCGGACGATCCATTTCCACATGCTTTTTATTTAAGAAACTCTAAGCTAAAACATTATAATCATGTATTTTCTGAGGGCTTTAGTAAGGATTTCCGGCAGGTAAGTACTGAAATTTCGTCACATTCAATATCTCATTACGCTTTTGTTACTTTCTAGCCCTGCGTGGTGTTTTGCGGCCATCCTAGCCTGCGCTTTGGCGATGCTGTGCATTTTATTGAAATGTGGGGCAACAATCCCAACAATTCAATTATATTCACTGAGCCCGATTTTCCCTATCTTCAAGTATTAGCACCATTCCAGCCCTTGGCTATGAAGGCCTTCTACTGTCCCATTGACACCTCGCTTAACTACCAACAAGCCAATAAGCTTATCAAAGAATTAAAGCCCAATGTGCTGGTTATTCCTGAAGCCTACACAAAGCCACCTCCATCAGCCCCTAATCTGTTTATCGAGCAGCCTGATAAGAAGATTATTACCTTCAAATGCGGCGAAATTATACGTTTGCCTTTAAAACGAAAACTGGATAGAATTTATATAACCTCTGAATTGGCACAAAAGATTGCACCGCGCGAGGTTGCAACAGGCGTAACATTTTCGACGCTTACGGGCGTGTTGCAAGTTAAAGACAAGGTACACTGTATCAAGCCCTGTGGAGATGCTGTAAAAGATGAACCTGGTAGCAGTAATGGTACGTCAAAAGTGGGAAATGTTCCTTCTAAAGAGGATGTGCTTAAGAATGTCAAGTACGAGTACGGCAACATTGACGTGGACGCTCTGATGAAACGTTTGGCGCAGGACGGCTTTTCCAATATTAAAATGGATCGCAGTGGCGGAAATTTAACTTTGCAATTGGTTAACGAAGACACTACTATCAAATTTGAGGATAACGAAACGCACATTATTTGTGGAGGAAAGCCAACACTGCGTCTCAAATTGCGTGATACCCTAATGAAATGCTTACAAAGTTTTTAAATACATAACGCATTTATTCATAAAATTTTGCCCTACTTACTGGCTTAAAATACTAGAGCAGCGCGTGCAAATCTCATTTTCCGCCTCATGCAAGCAAAAACGACGACAACGCGGGCAAAGTGTACTGCTTAATGTCTCTAATTTAATAAAGGTATCACCAGACATTGTACCTTGTAAGTTTACACTTGAAACTTGCAAAATTTCACACAACTCCGAGTTCCTGATTGGCACATTTTGTTTACTTTGAAGTGCGCTTAAAAGTTCTAGCTGCTCTGAGTTGCCGCAGTTTACAGTGACGGACAAATTCCAGCTGTTAACATCTCCAGCTTGTTGATTAATAACACGTTTAAGGTCCAGAGCTGCGTTTACAACATTGTTGGCATTCGTATCAAACCAATCCGAATTGGCCTGAACGTGTTGCTCATGAAATGCCCGACCCGATTTATCGTAGTAGCTCCAGCTCTCTTCGACTAGGTAGGGTGCTATAGGCCACAAGGCTTTGCACAGTTGCCTGTAACAATGGCTTAAAGTATAGCATATGTCTTGCAATTCCTTAGCATCTCCACAATATAAACGATCCTTTATCAGATGCACATATATAGATGATATTTGGTTTGTTACAAAATTTTGTATGCTGGCCACCACTCGATTATATTCGTAGCAATTGTACAGCTTCTCAATCTAAAGAATAAAAGTAAAGTGAAACTTCTTCTTTAAGGAGTAACCGCAGGGATGCTTACCTCAGTTTCAAATTCCACCAAGTTACTTAAGAGATACTTGTTTAAATACGAAGTCTGTGTCAGTGCTAAGGGCATGTCTTTTCCGAATTCCAGAACTCCATTTAAATAGCGTAAGGTACCACGCACTTTACTCAGATTTTCGGATGCCTGTTGTAGCAACTTTTCACTTACTATTATAGACATGTGTTGTGCGCCATGCAAGGCGACCCACCATCTTAAGACATCCGTACCATATTTCTTAGTTATTTGTTTCGGTGAAATAACATTTCCCAGAGACTTGGACATTTTATGACCCTTCTCATCTACCGTGAACCCATGCACAAACAGTGCTCTGCAAGATCAGACATTTATCTTATATGTATAGCTAATATGGATTTACCAAGTTTTGGAACTTACTTGTAAGGCGCACATTCGCGTGCTGCTATGCTGGTAAGCAGCGAGGACTGAAACCATCCGGTGAATTGGTCATAGCCTTCCAAGTACAGATCGGCAACTTTCTGATCTTTAAGCACTGCGAACCAAGTGCTGCCAGAATCGAACCAAATATCGAATATATCAGTGCCTCTTACTAAATCATCTGCTTTACACTTAAGTTGGGCTAGGATTTGTTCAGGCACAAGTTCTGATATTGGTTTCGACCACCAGAAATCAATCGATCCCTCGCTGTGCAATAATTTGCAGAAATGCTTTATCAACTCGGCATTGACTACAACTTTGCCGCTGTCTTTTTGGTAAAGCACAGGTATCGGCACACCCCAGGTGCGCTGTCGGGAAATACACCAATACGGACGCTTGTGCAGTTGTGTTAGCAATGCCTTTTTGTTGGCATCGGCATTAATACGTGGATAGATTTTTACCTGTTCCAGCGCCTTTGCTGCACGTGCTTTTAGTTTTTCAGTGTTTATAAACCACTGATCACTGGCACGTATTATCACAGGCTTCTTTGTGCGCCAATCTATAGGATATGCGTGCTCCAGCGTAGACGCATGCACCACGTCTTGTGCAATGTGTTGCATCACTAGTTTATCGCCTTGTTCTAATACAGCTTGACCTCGTAAAAATGTAGGCGCGTCCTGCGTATAAACGCCTACATCATTCACATAGTTTTTTACTGGCAGCTCTTGCTGCAAGCTAACTAGAAAGTCGTCCGGCCCGTGAGCAGGCGCAGTGTGTACCAGACCTGTGCCCTTTGTATCTTGCACATGGCTGGCTGGATAGAAGGGCAGCGCTTGTTCATGCTGATGTATGGGATGTCTATAACTGAAATTATTTAAAGCAGCGCCGCTAAATGTCTGCACAACATCACAGCTTAGCTGTGTTGCAGCTTCAAAATCTTTAATAAGGTTTGTGGCCAACATATATAGCTCATCATGAGCACGTTTTGGTAGTCTTACTAGAGCATATTCCAAGGCTGCATTGTAACAAATTGCCTGATTGCTGGGTAGTGTCCAGGGAGTTGTGGTCCAAACGAGTGCATAAATTTGACGAACAGTCGGCACGGTGCAACAGTCTGGCACACCATTCAAGGCAAAACGAACATATACAGAGGGGCTAATGAAATTGGCATCGTACTCTAGCTCAGCCTCCGCCAATGCAGTTCTGTAAGAGGCCTATATAGTCTCTCCAAAGTGATTATGCGAGGCATCTTACCTGGAAGAGGGTGACCAGTATACCGGTTTCAGATCACGGTATACGAAACCACGCTCATAGAGATTGTAGAACAATTGTAATTGTTTCGATATAAAGTCTGGCTTAAAAGTCATGTATAGATTTTCGCGCTCCCAATCAGCCAAGACACCCCAGCTCCGGAACTCTTCTTTTTGAGAATCAATGGCAGAAAAGGCAAATGCACGTGCTGTAAAACAAAGAGGTTAGTAATTTGCTTAACTTGTATCTTATATTCACACATTTCTTGCGTATATCCAATGGATTTTTTGCTACATCTCCCGAACCCATTGCTTTCAACTCAATAGGCAGGCCATGGCAATCCCAGCCCGGAATGTAGCTTATCCTTTGACCCTGTGCCACACGCTGACGTAATGTTATGTCCTTAAGAATCTTATTGACGGCATGCCCCATATGCAGCTCGCCGTTGGCGTAAGGCGGTCCATCGTGTAGCACAAAACTGGGAGTGCTTTTGTGTTTTTCCTGGTACTGATACGCACTGGCAATTGTTTTCTAAGAAGAGCAGTTGGTATTTGTTATATTGTTTGTTAGGATATAATCAGCTTACATTTAAAATTTTATTTTCCACTTCCTCGCGTTTAGCTGCTGTTAGGCGATTGGGAAATTTTGTTTTTGGCAAATTAATTGTGTCTGTATATTTTTTAGCATCTTTTTTTGCTGCTTTCACAGAAGAATATAAACGCACATTTATAACACGAGCAACACGCAACATTTCGTAGGTTCGTTGGAATCATAACAAATTGCAACCAGTTGATAACAGAATCAGCTGTTTTTTAACATTAGCTCAAATTTTGTAACAGTCTTTCTTATAACAGACTGTTATTGTACATTTTTTAATTTGGCGGTTATTTAGAAAACTTTTATATTCTTCACTCTAGGAATTTTATTTGAAAAAAACCTAGTTTGTCCAATCTTATCGCAGACAAGGCAGAAGTACATTGGTAAAATATTGTTCTGGGAATCGTATTCGGAAGTTTTAGGATAAACTTGTAATGTCGAATGATTATTAATCGCATTTGTTAAAGAGAGAAGGGATAATCCAAATACAGATACGAAGTCAATAACACTAGTTTACACGAAAAATAACCTTTCGAAAAAAAGTATTTTTGAGGGTAATTTGGGGTCGAGAAACACGAAAATCGCAACCTTTTTTTTCCTAAGCACCGTTTTCGAGATATTTTCAAAAAACATGCTTTCGGGCACTTATTTCAGTTATGCGTCAATATCTCTTGAACAAAACTGTATCGACATGAAAGATGATTAGATCGAAAGGTATTGATGTGCTCTTTTGATGTATGTGATGTATGATTATTTACACATTAACTAAAAATTATGGAAGTTACAAGCAACCAAAGTCGAAAAACGTGTAATTATTGACTATTTTTCAAAATTATATCTTTTAGGTTTGATTTTTTTAACGAAAACAATTTTTTAAAAATTATGTTAAGCTTTAAGATGATCTTTTACGAAGATTTCGAGTCTAAGATCTTTAAAATCGGGTAAGAATTGTAGATGTTATGGAACCATGATGGTTCACTCGATGAACCATAAATTTGTAAACTAGTGTAATTTGTTTGGGACTCAAGATAACCCTTTCGTTAAAATTAAGGATTGAAAAACGCGGGAATCTGCACCGTGTTCCATAGCGTAGGTTTACATTTGGGCACGATACTAAGGATAGCATTAAGGTCAGCATCAGAAATAGGAGAAAACAATGCCATGATGCCTAGTTTGGTAGTTTGCTGTTTTTCAACAACTACCACAATTCGGGCCACATAGACTGGCAAGGGCATTCTCATTAAGCTTAGCGAGTTGAATTAAGAAATTTTATCTGATTTGGTCGCATTAATAGATAATCTGTTCGTGGATGCCAAATCGGGCAGTTGTGCTTTACACTTATCTTAAATACTTACCACTAGAGTTTAATGCATTTACAGGCTTTATTCTAGTTCCCAAGCAATTTTAGCCAGTTTTTGTATGCATTCAACATTATACTCGCCACAACTAGAGTTTACCAATCAATTTAGAAGTTTGTCTTCCTTATGATAGAAACTACAAAATGGTCCGACAAAGGAGTCAGCGTCCAATGATGTGCATTATTAAATTATAGCAATATAAAATTACACGACTGTGAGGTCTTTTCCATACGTTACACAAAAGTCACAGCCCAAAAATTACAAACTCATTCAATCTTTGTTGTGGTTTTTTTTTGCACATTAATTTGCACACGTTATACATTAAACATATATTTCAAGTTGCTTGATTGTATGTATATAGTACATATATGCATGCATGTGTAAATTTTTGTTCTTAAATTGATGTTTATTATAATTGAGTTTTGCTTTGCTTTTTCTCAAATACATAGTTTTTTATACATTTAGTATGTAGTTTAATAAAACAATATTCTCATAAAGTCAAAGTGTTGGTTTGTTTTGTGTGTGAGCGAAAGTGTAAACGTTTGTGTGTAAGTAAATACCTAACAAGAATAAGCTACTTCCAACCAAAAAAAAAAATGTATATGTATTTTGATGTTTCTATTGTGTTTAGTAATTAGATTGAATTTTGTATCTTTGTATATTTTATTTAATATTTCAATCAGTATCATGTTATCAATATATTATTGCAATGTATTGATTTTGGTTTTTACAATTTAATCCTCTTTTTTTTTTGTCTATGCTAAAACTAAGCCTACACCTCCAACCAACCGACGCATGACCTACTACTTTATCCATTAACACACATTCGGCTGGCCAGCTGCTTCTTATAACTTGGACACCACAAAATGTATCATGCTTAATTTTCAAACCGGCGCCAGGCAGCAACAATTACATTAAATGATTTGAAATGTTTGCCGAAGTGTTTTATAAAGGAAAGAAGAAAAATTCCGTGTATTGGAGTGTAAATACATAAGCTAATTCTATATATGTATATTTTATATATATTTGTATGTGTGTATGTTGTTTATGTGTGTGTGTAAAGTTTAAGGCTTTAGTCATTCCTTGTTGAAACATTCTAACGCCGAAAACAAAATTGCAATAAACTTTTCTAGCAGCAAGGATTACAAATATGCAAAATAATTGCAAAAGAGCGCTCAGCGTTTGCATCTGTTAAAACCTAAAAGAAACAAGCAAAATTTAGTTTATTCTAGAATATATAGTTTTGTATCTGCAGTGCCGCAGATTCCTACCACTTACCAGTTCTCATCGTACGCTAGGATGGTGTGTTTTTGCTCACTGTCGTGCCCCTAGAACCACTCCTAGTCAGCTTTGGCTTCTGTAAACTCTTCTAGCGCAAAAAAACTGCCACCTGCTGCACCACTACTACTCGCTGTGCTGGTTGCAACAGTTGCGGCGCCTGCTGTATCATCTGCTTGAGCTTCCTCATCTGCGGCAGCAGCTTCCTTTTCCTCGGCATTTGCTGTTGCTGCTGCTTCTAGGTGTTGTTGCTGCACTTGAACAATAGGCTGACCATCCTCAGTGTAGGAAACCGAAACAGGTATGCGTGTGCCATCCTCACTGATGACGTGCGCTCCCTCCTCACCATCCTGGCCCTGTTGTATTATTAATTGACCCTCAGAGTTCAAGAGCGACGCATCAATTAGTTGCTGCTCATTGTTGTCGCCATGTACGAGCACCATTTGGCCGTTGCCATCGGTCATCATTTGTATTGTTTCGCCCTCAAGACCCTCTCCAGACTGTAATACGCCAACACTTTGCAGCAATTGTTGTATCTGTTCTGGATCTTGTACAATAATTTGATTGCCCTCGGCATCGGTCAATATATGGTTGTCTAGCTGCAATAAATGGCCATTCTCATTGACAATAAACTTAATTTGTCCTCCATCGACCTGCGCTTGCATGCTCTCGTCCAGTTCCATGGCTACGTGTTGATCACCACTAGTGGCTTCTGCTCCAGCCTCACCCTCGGTCGCTGAAGTCTCAGCTGCAGTACCATCAGCGGAATCTCCAGCATCAGCAGTGGCTGCATCGGGTTCTGTTGTCGGTGTATCTGTGGTATCGCGCTTCTCGCCACTCTCCTCAGCGGACTCAGCAGTAGCGTTTGTTGAGGCCTCTTCTTGACCTTCTCCCGCCTGCTCATCGGCGGCCTTTTCATCAGCCTTTTCGCTTTCTTGACTGCCCTCCTTTGTTTCATCTTCGGATGCAGCAGCTGCAGCTGCCTCATTGTCGTCATCTAAACTGGGCATGGAAACTGGAGCTGCGGTGGATTTATTCTCACCGTTGTTGTCAGTGGCTTCAGCGCCCTCGGCATTTGACTTACCATCAATGCTGGTCTGTGACTGTGATTCATCTTCACCCTGGTCTAGCACAGGCATATCAATGCTTACCGAAACAGGCGCTGCAGCTGTAGGCGATTCTTTCTCGGCCTGTTCGCCTGATGCATCCGGCTGCGGTATGGTTATATTGAAGGTAATACCGCCGCTGCCCTGCTGCGAAGTTATAACCATTTCTCCTCCAGCTGCGTTGCCGCGATTACTGTTTGTGGCCTTGCTGGTGCTAACCTCGCCGCTGTCATTTTTTTCGGAGTGAAGTTTTTCAAAGAGACTCTCAATATCAGCTTCGGCGCTCTGGGATCCCTCATCATCTGCACCCTTGCCGCTAGCGCCATCACCCGTGTCATCGCTGAGCAAAGCTGTTGCAGCTGAGTTAAGAGCTGCTGTATTGCCTCCTGCAATGCCTCCTTTTTTGTCGCGACGATGTGTCTCCATATGGTGGTTGTAGTAGGTCTCTTGAATGAAAGTCAGCGAGCAGATGCTACATGAAAAGAAGCGTATATTGTTTTCAGTAGCCTCAGCGGTCGCTGCAACTACAGCTGCGGCAGTACTGCCAGCTTGTGGCACCGAATCGCTTAGCGCCTCATCAATGGTTTCCTGTAACAGCTTTTGTGTGTTCATATTCTGTGTAGTGCCAGCAGCTTGTTGCTTACTTTGAGCGCCCGGCGAAATAGCGCTGCCGCCTTGCTGTCTATGAACTTCAAAGTGTTTGACCAGCAGCTCACGCTTGGGGAAAGACACAGAGCATGTGCCGCACTTAAAGTAGCTGGTCTGGTGCTGTTTAGCATGCACGGTGGCTGCCTCGCGTGTCTCAAAACGCTGCGAACAAAGGCGGCACTTGAAAGGTTTAGGCTTTGCAGGGACATGCTTACGCATATGCTCATCGAAGACACTTTTGTCTGTAGACTTGAAATTGCAATGGTTGCACGTGTACAGAGAGCTTGCGATGTCGGCTGCTGCTGCGGCGGGTGTTGCTGCTGCTGGTATAGTTGTAGTGCTGGTAACTAGCACATTAGTGGCATGATTGGATTCCATGTGCTTCCGCAACGAAACATCGTTGACAAAATTGATGTGACACATGGCGCAGGTGTTGTCCATGGCGGTGTTGTGATCACGAACCATATGCTGCTTCATGGCACCAAAGTGCGGGAATATCTTACGGCACGTTTTGCACTGGAAGGTCTGCTGCTTGCAGGTTTCAAAATGTGTGTTGAATAGACGCATGTCTGAGGTCTTGTACTCGCAAGAGGTGCACTTATATATCTTAGTGGCTTTGCGCTGCTGTACAGTTTGTGTACCGGCAGTGCTCTGTGCGGCGGTCGTCGCTATCTTAAGCTGATGTACTGCGCTGACTGTGAGAATAAAGATTGTGTATAAATAAGTGGATCTCATCTAGCAACTGTCGCTGGTTGTGTACACTCACCTGGTGGCGATTGCTGTACCATTTTTCGAGTGCGTATCAAATCACCGCCTGCATTGTCTTCAATCGAGCGATTAGCGGCTCCACTCGACATTTTTTGCATCTTAAGGGGTGGGCTTGCATCGGAACCGCCACCGCTGTCTTCATTAATGCCATACTTCTTGTTCAACAGATTTAACAAATTGGACTTTACACGCTCCACATCGTTTTCGAGACGATCAAAATAGTTAACCAGATTAGTGCAGCGCGAACAAACAAAATCTTCATTGCTAACAATCACCATAAAGCCCTCGCCCACCAACTGTGCAAGCTTTTTAGGGAATTTGGTCGCTGAATTAGTGGTAGCCATTTCAGTGAGTCGATTTTGTGCCTGGCTAGTGCCCAGCAGCTCATCGCAAATATAACACTGTGCACCAATGGCACCCGAATCCAGCTCGCCAGCTTGGCCTACTACATTGGGACTAATGCTAGAGTTTGGCACGACTACTCTGTTGGTTTTAAGGACGCGCGACTGACCCGGTCCGGTCACAGTGACGGCGCCGCTATTTAGCAAGTTTTTAAAATTGCGGCTCGTTGTTGTATTAAGTTGCGTGTTCATTGTGTCTGTGTGTGTCTAGCTGCGGGTATTTGCTGGCTATATCTAGTGTTCCGATTTTTTTAAAGCGCTTTTCGTATCGTTTTAAACAAAAGCTGCTGCTGCTGCAACACGCGCGACCGCAGCGGCGATTACGAGAGGAGCGGGCAATTCGTTTAGATTTTTTTCTTCTTTTTCACAATTGTTTGTTTGCATGTGTTGCACCAGTAATAATTTTGCGGCTTTGTTTCTTAACAGAACTGTAAAATATGTTCTCTGTTGTTATGAAAATAAAACGATTTGATATTTAATTTATTGTTAGAACAACATTAAGTTGCGATAAAAAATTTACGTTCTGTAGCCGCGGCGTCACTTCAACTGTACCAAATGCCAAATGCACGGCTGTATATTTTAGGGTTAAATAAAATGGTCTAGGCTTGCACCGCTCTAAGCACATACAGTTGTCTCACTCAAACGCATTATTAATTATGGTGTAGATAAGCATGTTGCCTTCTTCCCACACTACGGAAATGGCGATTTCAACTAGGGGAGTGTACACGTTCAGACTGTCGGACATGAATACATTTGGTATTTGGATGCTTGTTTGGCATTTTAAAAAAGCAGCGTAGCTCTCACAAATAACGAAAGTCGGCTTATCATTTTCATTTTAATTTTCTGATAGTGTGTAAAAGTACAAACAAAAGCATGTATCTGTAGTCTGTAGAAAGAAACAATATAGCTCAAAATAAAGCATTTAAATTTGACCAGTGGTATCATTAAGCCAATAGGTGGCGCTAGTATAATTAGTTTGTTTTGCTTTATATTTTGTTTGCTGTACATTTGAATAGATTTTTTTTATATGACTGGCATTCTTAAGATGTTTATTTACAGTTTAATACTGTTTCCATTTATATTTATATCATGTCATAATTTATGTGCTCACTTTAAGAGTATGACAGACAAGCGTCATTTGCCGCCATTTTGTGTTATAATTGCACAGTTTGCCACTAGATGGCCTCTGACGCGCCAATTGATATTTTCTTAGCGAATTTGGATGCAACAGGCAGTACACAAAAAAAATAGTCGATTCTGGCTGCCAAACGCCTGAACGATGAGGTAATCAGCATGCCGATAAAAAATACAAGCATTTAACTTGTGATACGAAAAAAATAATACATTACTAATGGGACTAGCATTAATATGCTAAAGATAAGATTCCACTGCGTTATTTTACTATTTTCTATTTCATTTAATAGATTTGTCGGCTGTGGGCTTTTCTTTGGCATGTCCAAAATGCGACGCGTTTGCGTTAACTTTGACAATGCTGCGTGTATGGGTAGCAGCGTTGGTTATCAGTGTGTCTATATATACGAGGGTTGCTTTTAAATTTCAGTAAAAGTCAATACAAGAGTCTTAAAAGTTAGTTCAAAATTTTTTTAATTCCACTTGGTGGCTATAGCTTACACTACACTGCATGTTTTGAAGCCAGTTTTTGATGCGTAATGTTTTTTCTCTTCTTTTCAGTTGAAATTAAAAAGTCAGCCCTCGTGTTGGTAGTAGAGTGACTGTTATCAGTGCGCCGATAAATAATAATACGTCTATATGCCACAACAGTTCGTACAGCTATTTGGTAACGAAGCACTTGGCCAATAAGACGCTTATTTTTATGGCAGTGCTTCAGTACGCAAACGAAACGAATAGCGAACACATATCAACGAAAAAATTGAAAATAACAAAAATTTTTGTTAGTAATTTCCACTTAGGTTATAATAAAAGTGTGCCACTATCGCGCGAGTTATCGAAGGAACAATAGGCAAACGTATTAAAATTGCAAAAAAAATCAAATAAAATCAAATCAGTAAAAAAAAGCGTAAAATTAATTACGGCTCTGTTACGTTAACTGTAACGACTCAGTGTCCGGTTCAGTTAGTTTTCCAACGGTGCTTGCCCAATATACACGTTTTAACGGTTAACTCAACGGTAACAACTCAAGCGGAACTCGCGCGCACGTGAACCGTTTAACGGGGTGTGTTTTTTTTGTTGCAATTCTAGTAGAACGCCAAAATTGCAAAATGTACGGACCAACGACGACAATTAAAAATTTTCAATCTCTGAAATTTGCGGTACTAGCAGCCGGTTGGCTAGGAGTGGTATGTAACGGTAAAAGTGTTATAGAGCTTTAACTTGTCTAAAAATCCTAAATAGTATAAAAAGTAGAACAAGCTGACAAGTTGTTGCAACCGTGTTCCGACCTCATTGATAATACCGATAACAAAGACATCTGTACTCGCAGATATTTTTAGTGATACGCTTTTGATTTTGAAGCACCTTCTTGGACTTACTAACCCTTATACTGTGAATATATCAATGGCAATTTGATCAGCTGCATTTAATCAATCAGTTTTTACGCGCTTCGCAGTCCATTGTCAGTGTCAATGCGTCAAGCAAAGGCCCAAAAGAATTTACTCACGCGCACAAAAAAGTGTATACATAAAGCAGTAGTCGAATTTTATATACTCTTACGCATAAGTTAGTCTATGGCAGAAAGATATTTAATTCGTTCAGGCCGGTATGCGGTTCTAAAATTTGCGGCAGTCATAGAAAAACTTCATATAAAAAAAATAGTCACGAAAATGGGCAAAAATTTTTGGGCAAGTGGACGCAGATAACAAAACAGTGTTCTCTTATCATTTTAACAATAATTAACGTAAGATGGCGCCACTAGTTCACTAGATGTAGGCAGCTTTGTTTGTTTTTTGTAAATAATGGCTGGTACAAACAAATGTTTGTATTACTATTTATTATTTGTTGTGAGCTGTTTAGGAACCAAGCGATAGCTTTAACAATCCAATTAAACTATAAAATTATTTTTTCCTTTTTGAAACAAAATCCAGCTGGTTGTAGTATGATCATTTACACCTCAACTTAAACTACCGGAACAAAAAAACTTGAATCCGATCAAAAATACCATATTGCCTTATTTGGAAGACACTGTTCGTTAAGGCAGTAATAATGTGCAAATATTTACGGCAGTAAATTTGGGAACTGTACAAATGCCATAACTTTGTATTTGAATGAAAATTATGTATCTAGGCACATTTGTAAGTAGTAGTCATATATGTATACCTAATGCATGGGTTGCTCTGAAAACACTCAATATTGCAAGATATTTTAAGTTTTCTTATCACAGGGTCAAAAATATTATGCAGTATACATATGTGTTGAAACTATTTCTACATATCTATAACTATTTGAACTTCAAATACTATTACTACGATATTAATTGGTTGCAACAATATGTATCTGGCAAAATGGAACGTGTAAGACCAAAAGTTGTTTGTAACAAAATGATCAATTACGACTTTTGTTTTCTCTGTTCTTCTGTTCGTTTTTGGAAAAATAGGTCGTACCGTCGGGTAC
This sequence comes from Chymomyza costata, assembly GCA_018150985.1. NCBI lineage: Eukaryota > Metazoa > Arthropoda > Insecta > Diptera > Drosophilidae > Chymomyza > Chymomyza costata. The sequence goes on from JAECWU010000001.1 coordinate 21,327,139, forward strand.
CGAAAGCACCACAAAAATATTCTGGACATAAAGTATTATGAATAGGGGCCACAGATCAGTACTTTCCGAAAACAACACTACTTTGTATAAGCTGTACACTTAATAAATAAATATTAAAAATTTGTTCGAACCTGGGACTCGAGACTGCCAACTCAAAGTCACTCAACTCACTCTACAAACTCAAATACGTTCAAAACTTTCGGACACTCTTACAATACAGATTTAAGGGTATAAGTATAAGTATAGTAAACAAAAATATTATACTTTATAGAAGAGATAAAGCTCAGTGACATGTGTTGTTATTAAACAAACAATGATTACAACCGATCGTTATTATTATTATTATTTTCTGAAAATCCAACAATTATCACATCTACAGGTGCAATCCATTGCATGGATAGGCCTAACCATTACCGGTATTGTTGCCTACAACTGTGACATCTATGTCACGGACATGCTGACTTATGGCTCGATGATCAAGACCATCTTCTTTGACGTCTACTTCCATGGGAACTGCAGAATGTCTACCAGTGATTATCAGCAATATAATAGAACCATACTGGATAGTGTTCATACTGTTCTGGATCCTGACCAGATACTGATTTGGGACTGTGTTTATCTTGGCGTTTCGGTGTGTTGGCTCATCGTATCTGTTGTGCTTTTGACATGTAAGTATATATGTACGTAGTATGTACAAGTATATAGTAGAAGAATGTCGCAGTAGTAGCAATTTACACTGAGTCATAAATTACTGTGCCTAAATGTCGACAAAATTGGAATTTTGATATCTACTTGTTGATATCAAATAAGTCTTTTTGACTCATTTTACAGTTCAAACAATGGCATGAGTAAATACTTATTTTAATGTGATGCGATATTAATATTTTAAAGACAAAAGACCAAAGGTGCTTGTACCTGTTTTTTTTTTACTCATTGTGTAAATAGTTGCCTAAGACCTAGTTAAAGGAGATGCTTTCTAAATGCAGAAGCAGAAGCGTCTAATTCCAAGTGTTTGCACAGTAAGATCTATATCTTACTCAAAAAAGTCATTTTTAATCCTGGACAGATAAAGTTTAGCACGTCTTCGAAACTTAGACTTCTTACTCACACCTTGCCCAATCGGTATTACCAGCTTTTCGATGGTAGTATTTTAACAGCAGTGACGTGAGAAATGCATAAAGAACTTATACGTCGCAGTGACGTATCGTTATCTTTTGTGTAAGTTTTAAGATTTCTTGTGTTGTGAGTTTTAATAATAGCGAAAAATACAAGGTCAGTGGGCATTATGATTGCTGTCTCAGATGTGCTCATGTCAATTTTATATAAAATGTCATGGCATGGTTATAAATTCTTAAGCCCTAACATAAGGTATTCGAATAAGAAGTCTTAAAACGGCAAAGATTATACAGAAGCACAAAAGTCTACTACAAAAATTTTGTAGATGTAACTTATACGATAAATGTTATTTTTTCTGCCTGAATAATATGTTAGTAACCTAAAGGTAATATGGTTGTCGCATCTCCCGAGCACTCTGGCCATGGTACAATCCAAAGTGAACATCTCTCTGCGTTTTTACAAAAACAGGACCAATATTGTGGTAGGAGTTGTAACGGGACACTGCACCATAGGCCTAATGGCTTAGACGTTGCGCGTCCAGCGTCACGACTTCTGCCGCAGCTGCGAAGATGAGGAGGAGACAGAAAGCATCCAACACCTGCTATGGGAAAACGAACCTAGTTTCTGGGTTAACTATTCTTTGAAGTCCTGGGGAGTCCGGCAAATGTGCCTATAGCGGATAAGAACACTCTTGTCGAAGCCTCAAAATGGTTTTGGAAGGAAAGCTACTTAGGTGACTAGGAATGCCCAACAGTTTTTGACCCTCGACGTAGTCCTCCTATACCCCTTTTTGCTTCCTTTTCACAATTAGGCATCCTCATGGTCTTTGGGTTAAAGAAAATTTATCAGCTGCGCTCGGGAAAACGAAAGAACCAATCCGAACAATTTTATTCGGATTCGTTTTCGCGTGCTCTGGAAAACGAATTTCATTGTCGTTATTTCCCTTTTTATTTTCAACAAATTCGTATATTTCCCTTATTTTTCCGATAAAATCTCCTATCCTAGGAGCTTAACATATGAATGTAAGCTTATTATGAACAGACATGAGATAAAGATATGTACACTCAGAAAAATATCGATTCTATTCCATAAGTACGTCCAATATTTGCTTATTTGGGTGGGTTTTTAAACTTTGAAGATATTAAGCATAGTTATACAAAGTTAGCTAAAGCAATTTGTAAGCGCATGTTTTGACCGAATTTTAAAATGACTTCCGTAAAATTGCAGCTACGTTATGCTTGAAACAAAAAATTGAACCCACAAAATGTATATATTTCCTATTATTTTGAAAGAAAAAGAAAATATGTAGATAAATGCATTCAGCGTTCTAAAACGTAGTATAACTAAAAGCTTGTTCTTGTTTTTTTTTTTTACCATTAAACACAATCGGTATTGTCATTAGTTCTGATATCTTTGTTTACACCTGTCCAATATTTACTTAATTTGATTCATTGCTAATTATTTTTTAACTTTGCAACACTTTCAGATGTGCGCAAAGACCATGTGAAGCAAACTCTTGGCGTGATTTACACCTGGGCTTTCTTTATGCTCGCCATCTGTTGCATGGATGTGGCTCTGGGAGTAATCTTTGGCATTGACTACTCCCGTTTTTCGGAAATGGCTTACACATACAATGCCAATTCGATTAATGTGGGTTATGTGGATCCAAATGCGGCTCAGCTTTTAGCAGGCGCTGTGGTGGCTATATCCATGGTCATCATATCATTCAAGGGTTTCTTGCTGTGGCTTATAAACTTTAAGCTGCTCATCTATTTGGTAGTGTGTGCCATACGCATTGCCAATGATAAGGATAGTTCGGTAAGTATTTTGTAGTGGTATATCCCATAGATAGTATGATGACGATGATGTCAGTTTCAACTTAGACTCCCACTAAGAGCAATGAACACTTGCCAAAAATATTTCGTTAAATCAATTTTTTTTTTTTTTTTAAACAACTATAAATTTAAAAAACGACGACGACATGCCTAAAATTGGCACCAAATACATGCATACATATGTATGTAGCAAATGCCTGGTAGCTGATAAGCGGGAGTCGTCGATAAATGGGTTTAGAGGGCGCTGATAAGCAATATTTGCGCTACTATGTTGTAACATATATACATATAGAATAGTGGCATCAAAATACTTTTCAATGTCGTCATAGTCTAATTGAACCTTTGACTCTCATTTGCAGGATACACTGTTTATGCCGCGTAAGAATTCCGATGACATACTGACCACCAGGCCGCCCATACGCGCCTACGAGGAAGATAAGTAAGTTATGCATGTAAAAACTGTGTGCCCAGTTTCTAATGAAGAACTTTTTGCAACTTACTTTACAGAGTGGAAGTGCAGGCCTTTAACAATCAAGCCTTTGTGCCCGACAATCGGTCTATGGAAACCATAGAGGTTAACGAGGAGGCGATAGTGCGTGCCGCACACATGTCTATGGATGCCAATCTTATGGATCGTCGTTTCCGTAACATTGATTCTTTCCAACAATATCCAGCACCACAGAATCAGGGCAACCGAGCAAATAATCGTCAATCGCAGGTTCCTGTGCAGGAGACGGTAGTTGTGGCCACTGCGGGCTTTCCAATGCCGGATTACTCACCTGCGACCAGCCCCAATGGCATATTACGCCATCATAAATATTGAAATAATTATAACAAAAGCAAAACTATGTGGCGCCATCAAGATAAGCACTAAAGCTACGCATATTAAAATTCTCAAATAAGTCGAGCGCCTTCCCAGTAATACCAACAAAAATTTTATACACCGTAATTCCATGCCAAGTAATTATTTAGTTCAAAGTTTGTTTTATCTGTGTTTTATGCATATTATTTTTATTTATTTATTAATTAATAACTATGTATACAAATATGAAAATTGTAAATTAATAATATATATATATTTTATTTACACACCGACAGTTAAACTGAAATTGTTTATTTTAAACGCTGATGAAGCCACTGCTGTCTGTTGCTGATTATGCGCAGCCCCCAGCAATGATTTAACTGTGTTCACTAGCTCATCTGTTATTGTTGTTTAAAAGTATTAATTTAAACTTAGTAGATATCACAAAACTGCTTAAAATTTCATTTAAATAAAATGTGCGCACATCTGTTTGGCCAACATGCCTACAAATGCTCGTTGCTGTTGTTTAATCTATTTAAGACTAAACACAAATTGCTGATTACAACTAATTAACTTAAAATTACATTGTTACAGGATAGCCCCAGGGATCTAGCTTGTTTTTTAGTAATTCTACCGATGAGTCCGCTATTTTGGCTAAAAGTTCAGCCAACTTGTGCTTAGTGTAGACTTTGTATAGCCGACGGCGTTCATTACATATTTCATCAGCCAAACGCACACAGCCTGCATAGTCTCCAGACTTATGCAGAACTTCGTGTAGTAGAAGCACAATTTCGGGCAGGCAAATAGAGCGCAGCTTTTCCATTTGCTGCACGCAATGATCCCAATTTATTATCGCAGCATTCTCTGGTACCGTGGCTATGAAGCCACCTTTTTCAGGAAACAGCAGCACATTGTACAGAGCCATACTTGTTAATGGAAATGAAAAAAAGGATTGACGTATATGTCATACTTTTGCTATATGCAACCACTTTACCCTTTGACTGTTCTTTGAAATTGTTCTCCCAGCGAGTAAGTTCGCTGCGAAAAGCCGCTTCCTTATGTTCGGTGGCCACGCGCTCTATAAAATTACCCTTGACTGCCGACTGCAACATTTGAGGCGGCTGTGGTTGACTTTGCAGTAATATCGTCCATTCATTAAAGCTATCTGTAGCCGCTAAATAAATCTTATAGCAAAGATATTCCTTCAGGCTGCATTCCTCCCTTGGCGGCATATTGTCCAAACGTGCTGATTAAAACGCTAACCACATCAGGGGAAACCATAGCATAGATTTGACGCACACATTCAGTTTTGGAGGCAGCCAAATAATAGCGAATCAGAGCATTGGCTTACCAAAGCAGTTCCACGCGCTGCTCAGGCAGACAAGTAGGCCACTCAAGCGCATGAATTTTTCTTTAATCCGCAGCTGTAATTTCATCCGCTCTTGGTTCACTATCAATCACGATGCTACACGTATGATCTCCGTTGTGTAACGTGTGATTTGCTCAACATCAAGGCTTGCATTTATAGCCGCCTCTATTGCTGCTTTGCGTGCACTCTTTTCCTCCACTTGTTCCAAGAACTTGGGCAGTGCAGCCAGTCCACGACTAATTGATACTCTCTTAACGTAGCATTTAGAGCATACAACTGTGATGTTACTTCCTTTTCGCTGCCACCCAGCGTGGGACTATCGTTCATAGAATCATCAGCTGCATTTTCTGCCTGCACCAGCACACGATCATAGAGCGTATGCAGCAATCGCCAAGTGTTAATTTCCTGATTAAGCGAGGCGACAGTGGCTTCCCGTTGCTTGGCACCGTGTGTGCCACCCACGCCACGTTCTATATGGAATTCCAGCTGCTCTATCACATCCATACAAGCTTGGGTAAGCGGCTGATTTTGTAGGCGGCTTAAAAATTTGATCGTATTCCTCGGACGGCAGAAATTGTTTGTTGCGCTGTTAGCATTGGGCAGCCGCAGCAGCGAGCGACGTGGAATAAAAGGACTGTGGGGCATTTTTAATTCAAATAATTAAGATTGCATTAAACAAAATGTGAACTAGAACTTTGTTGTTAAAATATGCAAGCGCAAAAAAGCCGGGTCTAGGAATAATAATCGTTATCGATAAATGATTCAATTAAAATACCGCGCGAGCATTGAGACATTGCGAAAAACCAATGTTAGCTGGTGCATAATATGCATAATATTTTGCATATTTTTTTAACTTTGTGCATTTAAAGTTAAAAGTGTGTAAATAGCAAAATATTCAACTGCATAGAGAACTAGTTTTTATGAACTCAGCAGCCAGTTGCTGCCATTTGACAACACTATTACAACGCTGCAAACAAATGCAGGCAAATTACAATTGTAATAACTAAAACTGTCTAATTTTCAAAAAAATAAATAAGCTGTCCAGTCAAACTAAATTATATTACTTAAATAAGTAAACACATTTAAAATTCATTGACTTTGTATCAGCATATGAATGCCAAGCAAGTTGGCAGCGCCAAACAAACTGCCAAACTGTAGTATCTCAGTTGTCGCACACAGTTCAGCAGGTTCATTAAAAATTGTTAAACAAAATTGATAAGCATAAGCGCAGCGTGAAATATATATGTAAATATTTTTGGAACTGTGGCTTATTCCACGAATTGACGTTAAACGTAAGGCGCGTGTTTTCATTTATCTCATTTGTGTTTGAGACGTGCACGCAGCGACACAGTAGCAGCCGGCAAATTTGCAGCAGTGAAAAAACAAATTAGTTTTACTTCAAAATGGTTTTCATAACAAAGTTTGCACGTTTTGGTTTACAAGCCGCGCGCCAGGTGCGTGCCACGCCACTGTTGACACCCAAGTGGCGTAGTTTTCATGTAAGCCTCATGCTCGAAAAAGGTACATAATTTATGCAATCCCACAGCAGATGTTAAGCAATTGTAGTGCTTCCAAAACTGCTCATATTTGCACTTGTACTAAAACACATTGGTTTTTTTTACAGAGCGTCGTTACACAGAAAAACACGAATGGGTTGAGTTAATAGAAAATAACACAGCCATTGTGGGCATTTCTAGCTATGCTCAAGAGGCGCTGGGCGATGTTGTTTTTGCACAGCTTCCCGAGCCTGGCACTGAGCTCACAAAGGATGACGAATGTGGCGCTTTGGAGAGTGTTAAGGCAGCCAGTGAGGTATACTCACCGGTAAGCGGCAAAGTTACAGAGAAAAACAGCCAGGTGGAGGACACACCCGGACTGGTCAACCGCAGCTGCTATGAGAAAGGTAAGTCTTACAACTCTTCACATCTACGTCTTGTTTTTTTCACTAAAGTGCTGATTATGTTTTAGGCTGGCTCTTCAAGGTCACACTGAAGAACCCTGGCGAAGTGGAGAAACTTATGACTGAGGAGCAATACACGTCGTTCCTGAGCAAGGCCGATGATCACTAGATGAAAACACTAATATTGTAGATTTGTGCCTTAAGGACACACTATCTGTTACTATACTTCATACGCACACACACACACATTTACACACATCAATCTCATCCACCAAGTTGTTGTCGCATTTTGGATTTCGTTACGCTTTAAGAATAAACTATAAAGCCAAATATTACTTTCAAAACACACACACAAACGATACGAGACTGCTGATGACCTTTATAGACACTGTTTGCTCCCCCACGAAATGCTGCCTAGTGATAAGGCAACTTAAGAGAGAGTCTGGAAATTTTTAGCGCTCTCAAGTCATTGAGCTTATCAGTTGATTTCACTCAATTCAAACTGAATCAAAAGCAACTCGGAGATCGGAACTGGAACCGGAATTTAATTCAACATTAACAAATAACTCAAACTGGAGAATTATTAGCAATAGAAATTATGTGCAATACTCAAGGTACATTTACCTTTTGTAAAAAGTGTTTTTCATATTCGAAGATGTGGAAACTAATATCTGCATCTACAAAAAGTTTTACCAAAGATATACACCGTATTGGAATGGCTTCTGATACTTTAATATGTTTATGTGAGTAACGCTGTGTCTTAGGATTAAGTGATGTTAAATATTGACTTGAATCCATTTATACATTAAAAGTTATATTGGCCGTGTAAACCCTAAAATAGACTCCTACATTATTGACACCTGATTCTGTTTTTACACGGTAGATACGTTTCAGAAGAACACGTAAAAAAACAAAATCGCGGGGAACTCGCTAACAAAATTTCTAAAAGATTAGGTAAATAAAACCATTTTTCTTTCAAATAGATTTTTTTTACACGTGCTAATTCGAATAAAATTGTGTACATTTTTTTCCTAGACCGTGTTATTTCAAAACCATATAAAAACCGAATTGGGTGTATTTCAAAGCGTTTGCACAGCTGTTTATGTAAAAGTTGTCTAAGAAGAAAACTAAAATATTTGCATGTATAAAAATAATTTTCCCTGACTTGCCTATTTTGTCAGTCGCACATAGTTGGAGCATGGGAATGGGCTCTCCATTAATATAGTTGAAATTCATTTTTCATTTATTTTATGCCACTTTCTCAAAACTTCATTGAAATTACTAAACGATCATAAATTGGTTTACTTGAAGATCTTAGATTATCTGCATTGCAATAATATCGTATTAAAAAGTCCTAAAGGCCCATATGCAGCATGCAAAAATTCGGCACGAAATGTCAAAAGTTCATATAAAAAAAAATATCCCAAAAAAGGGAATTTTGTTTTTTATATGAAGCTTTGACATTTCGTGCGGAATTTTTGCTACGTATGGGCCTATACGCAGTTCAAAAATTTGACCCCTTTAGATGGAAAATGTCCAATCATATTCAAGGTGTAAAAGTTAGATTATGCCAATACAAGTAAAGTAAAGGAATTTACATAAAATCCCGAATTAACGGCTCTAATAATTCAGATTTAGCAATCTGACTATAATTTTGAAAACTTAATAGGATATCATCGTACATAATTTTTTGTAAGCTTATGAATGGGATTTTTTAAGTCTTTACCCCTACGCCCTCTACCTACGCCACTGACAAAAGATAAACTAACTCTATAACCAAAATTTACTTTGATTTTAATAGCTCGTACGTTTGTTAATAATTTAGTGCACAATCTAAAGATCAGGTTCTGAGAGCGTGGTACGTCCGTCTCGTCATGTCCATAACAAATTTCTTGCTTGCTTGGCACACGACGCATCAGGTGATTACGGCTGATAAGAACCGTACACACCTACCGCCGGAATTTGACAGCAACACGCTTTGAGATTTGACGTCTGTCGATTTGTAAAATTTTAAACAGAGACTATGCCCATCACATTGCTAAAGTGTGGATGCTGATAAGCCAAAAGAACTTCCGATCAGCTGATATGCCCCAGTCAGCAGTCAGTTGTTAAGGAGCGCAACTTTTTAAGCTCTCGTAGTTTTTTTTTTGCAAGCTTTACAGAGAGCAACAATTTTATGCGTAGCTGTGTTGGCAATGCTGTCGTCTAAAGCGACATCTATCGTTTCATAAGCGAAAAGCGTTTCTACGCATCGACCAACGATTCATTACTCAAATTGAACTCAATTCGCGCGGGTCGAGAACGCGCAATAATTGTGCGCTGGTGAAACATACAAAAACTTAAAACACAAACGCGACTCAGTGATATAGTGTAATTGCTTAGCGCAAAGGATTATTTAAATTGTATTTATAGTTACATACATATTTCAAAATAAATATAAAGCTGCATAAATAACACACATACAAAATGCCAGCGGAAAAATCAATATACGATCCTAATCCGGCTATAAGCCAAAATGCATACATATCTAGTTTTGAGGAATATAAGAAATTCTATCAAGAGTCCTTGGACAATCCCGAGGAGTTTTGGTCGCGCGTAGCCAAGCAATTTCATTGGGAGACCGCAGCGGACGCGCAGAAATTTCTGCAGTATAATTTTGACATCTCAAAGGGAGCCATATCTATTAAATGGATGGAAGGTGCCTCAACCAATATATGTTATAATCTGTTGGATCGCAATGTACGCAATGGTCTGGGCGATGCCATTGCCTATTATTGGTAAGTTACTACACAAAGCAGCTCATATTGCGTAGGTCACATGAAAACAAAAGTGTTGCCACTACAAAGAGGAAGAGTAAAGGACACACTATTGATTTTTCTTGATGTCTTTGTTACGAAACGTATCCCAGACCCAGTCCACCCAACGCCCACTGCAATATTTACTGCGCACGCGGCTTGCATAGTAATAACATCTGTTTGGCATTGGTTTTTTTGTGTGGGAAAAAACAGCCCGTTTTGGGGTAGTGCTCCAGCTCAAGGGCAAGCTAAAGCTATTAGAGCTATACGTTCTAAGTTAGCTAATAAAAAGCGAAAATAATATCCAAACAAATGTTAATTGATTTTTGTCTGCTTTTAGAAGATTACAGTTTCAAAAGCATTGCCATCAAACTGCTGCTTTGGGTCAATGCCACAAAATTCGTAAATAAAAGCAAACTAAGATATTTCAATGACCCTGATTTGTTGTTGTAGTAAGATATTGGCATAGTTTACAGTTCATAGTTCAATTATAAGCAATATTATTATAATAAATTAAAGTTTTTTGCCATTTTTGGAAAAATTTTAAATTTTGTAAATATTATTTATGATTTTTCTCTACAGTATCTATGCAGCTGTTATAATAAATGACAGCTTGTTTAAATATTTGACAAATTGTATACCCCACCCAGCTATATTTTAAAAAATTCATTTGTAAACATTTTGTTAAAATCTTAACAAAAGCGTTAATCCCAGCACTTGTAAATACTTTACGACTTTTATAGGCACCAAGTGCGGAAAACTTCGACACGTGGCTATAAGGGGCACGGATCTTGTATAGTATAAAGATATTTTAGCATTTTTCATATTACGTCAATGTTAATTGGGTATTGCAGATATAGTACACTACTAAGTTCAACAGCTGTGCAATACTTAGTATAAGCTTGCCTTATGGTGTTTCTCAATTTAAAAATGCGCATATTTATTTTATATGTATATATTTTGTATAATTTCGATTTTTGTGCAAAAGAGCCAAAGTTCACATTATCTGTGCTTGTCATTTGCATGCGAATTGTTGAATACTAAAATTTTTGAAATGTTATCTGAGGTTATCCGTGCAGTTCAAACTATAAAAAGCGTTCAAAACAATACATAAATAGATTTATAAAAACTCATAAATTCAACATAAGTAGAAAAGAGTTTGAATTTAGAAATTGCAATTGTTGGAACATCTTCAGGCTCAACCAGACAGAATTTGCGCATTATTGGTGCCAGTATATAAGATAAGATAAGCATTGAGTTTACTAATTACAGTTGCTGACTGTTTAATTAATACTACTCGAACGTCCACTTGGTCTCAACAAATAAAAATCGGAATCGCATAGTAATCTTTTATTTTTAGTGCATTTTTTGGCTTCAAAGTGTTGTTCCAGTTTTAGATTGTTCAACAAATAAAAAATTGAAAATAATTTATTCCCTTTCAATTCGCAAGTTGTTTGAATTCGAAAAAGTCTGTATTATTATTATTATTAAGAATAAGGTTAAACAAATATATTCTTAAGCTACTACAAATTTAGGAGCACTAGCTGCAAGGCTTTCAGCTCGCTTTGAGGATTAACAGTTTTCTATATCATGTTAGTATATCCTGTATTTTTGATGAAGTTTCTTATGGTGGTAATATTAGCTGCCGTCGGGTTTGACAGTGTTTCCACAGGCCGCGGTAGCAAGGCAGTTCTCCAAGAGTTGAGATTGGGGCAGTCGATGATTATATGGCTTATTGATAATGAAGGTGCATTGCATTAAGCACAGGCTGGAGCGAGTTTCCCTTTGAGTAGATGGCTGTGGGTGACATCAGTGTGTCCGATACGGAGTCTGGTAAAGATTTTTATATCTTGTGGACTGGCATCCAACGGATGTCTGCCGCTTCATTGCCCTTTATTCCAACGTGTCCAGGAATCCACATTATTTTGATGTTTTTGTTTTCGATTATAAGATCCCGGATTCGGGAGACTATGATTTAGGTGTTGTTGTTGGGGGTTTTTTAAGGCCGAGATAGTGGACTTGCTGTCCGTACATACAATATGCACGTTTTTAGAGGACAAGGCGTGCTTCACAGTAGAGGTGGGATACTATCGGTAGTGATATGACATACTCAACAAGGGAAAATTTTAAAACAAATACCATAGAGCAAGTAGGGCCTTTTTTAATATTTGTTTTTTTTGGCCGATGGTTAATATGGGAGCTACTTATATGGTATAAACAACCGATTTTGACCAAATTTGTACAATACTTGGGTACTCTAAAAATCTTAATTCTTAATGCCAAATTTGGTTACGATAACTTCATAAACAAACGAAACGCAATGCGGCATCGATTTTCTTTTTTCTTTCTGATGAATTTCCATAGAAATTCGATTTACTCAAATAGTTTTCCATAGTCCCCGGACTATGCCGCTTCAAGTATTTATTCATGACTTCTTAATGAACAACAACACCACCAATCTAAATTTAAAACAATTAGCTAGTTAGTTTACATTTTTTATTTATTCTATTATTCCTACCTTTGCAAAAACGCGCACTATTTCCTCTGGCTTCACTGAAAGTACACTATCGGTATTCTGAAAAAACAATCGATAGTATCCGAAAAATAAAACTATCGATACTATCGATAGTGCCATCGATAGTATCCCACCTCTACTTCACAGTCTGTATACTGCATAAGCCTCAGTGGTGAAAATTGAGCAGAAATTATTGATTTTGCCAGATGCTACAGTGGTGGTTTCATTCTTTACAGCCGCATATGATGAGTTTGCAGAAGTTTTTGAACCATCAGTTTATAGGAATGTGGCGTTTTTGTAAGATTCCTTTACGGCCATGAAAAGGTTGAAATGCTGTGAGTTGAAATCTATGAGCCAGGAGGGAAGCTTGTTTGTGTGAGTTAATGTTGGTGAAAAGTTAATTCCCAGTTCAGATTATAGTTGGATAAATTTGAAAATGGTGGATAGTTTTTTGGAGTCCTTTTACGTTTTGCAGCGGCCTTAGTTATGCGGTATAAATAACTTTATTGTTGGTGAATAGAAAGAAGTCTCAGATTTCAGTCAGATTTTGCAAAAAAGGTTTCCCACCTATTTTAAACTTTTTTTTCGTTTTAATTTCTCTTGCAACAAAACATTCGGTTTCAAACCACATGAAAAATTAGTTTCGTTTAAATTGGGAGCACCAAACCTTCAGTTTCATAACGAATCCGCTTAAAGTGTTTGGATTTGTTTTCCGGAACACGGCCGGTTATTTTTGTTCTAATTCCAAGTATATAGTTTATTACAATTTTTGATTTATGTACAATTGTTTTTAGTCAGTTAACAAATTTATTTTTATTCCATTGACCAAATGATATATGTATTATTATATTATACTACAGTTTGAAAAATATTATGCAAGACGAGCAGTTAATTTAATTTATAGTTAAGTGACGCACTCAAAAAATTTCGTTAAATATTTTGCATTTATGTATGTATGTATGTCATAGTCGGCTGTCTGGCAATGAACGAAACGCACATGCAAATCAATTAGCGACAAAAGTTCAAATTATAATAGTTCCATCAATGCTAGATACTTTTTTGTTTGGTTATTGTTGTTGTGTAATAGACGCAGCTTCTTTTGAGCCGGTTAACAGTTTGAGTAGCACTGTGTGTAGAGAGAATAAACGGTTTGGGTCTAGGTAGAAATCACGCGATCGCTTGATCGCCTGATTACTCACAACCAATTAGAGAGCATTTCTACGCACACACACACACAAACGCACACACACACGCACGTAACAAAATAGTGCTTAGCTGACACATACCTGAAGAAGTTCAAAAGAAAGAGCCACAAAACAGAAAAAACAAAAAAAAAAAACATTGGTATGTGTTTTGTAGTTGTTTTATGCTTATGTTTGCTTGTTTGAGCTTTTTTTTGTTATCATTTTCGCAACTACGCGTCGTTTAGTGAAGTCGTTTCTTATGAGGAGACAACCCAACTATACCGAAAAATAACATGTTTGTAATAAAATATTTGCTACAATGGAAATGTACATGACAAACCAAAATTTTTGTGTACAAATGTATGTATGTATGTCGGTTAGTCGGTCATATACTAAGCGCAATGTTATTGCTTTCAAAACAGAGCACTAAAGACCAGAAATTTTTTGGATATCTAATTAAATAATACAATTTTTGTTTTGTCTGTTAGGATTAACTTTAGACCAGTGGTCGGCAAAATATACACATGCTTTTTTTTTTTGCGTTTGTATTGAATATTTTCTGCCGTGTGACGTATATCGACGCTGACGTCGCAAGGCAACAGACACGAAGTTGCTTGTGCATGACTTCGGCTCCTGCTTTGAGAGCGTGCTTGCTTTTTTGCTCTCACAAAACTAAAGCGCTTCAGCATTAGTATGCCGTACCAATACTGTGTGACAGAGAACACAAAATCAGTTTATGTTTAGTTGGCTACAAGCTTAGATCGCGCTACGTAAATTATTGATTTTAAAAAGGAAAACATGTTCAAAGAGGAAAGGAAAAAAAACATAATTTGAGTTTTGTGAGAGTAAAAAAGCAAGCACGCTCTCTAAGCAAGAGCCGAAGACATGCACAAGCAACTTCGTGTCTGTTGCTTTGCTACAAGAGCGTGGCAACGCCAGAGAATTGGCTGAGAGAATTTCAGTACAAAAATCACGCCCACATGCATGCATCTTGTGTACAACACAGTATGTGTGAACCATAGGCCCATGGGATAGGGCCGTGCCGACCTTTAAATTTTATTTAGGGTCAATCCTCTCCTTACTCTTTTTATCTCTTTTTTCAAACAATACCACTGGGATGCACATAGGCAGATTTTTTGAAACACGAGACTTTTTGACAAGTTACAGAGCTTGAAAGTTAAAATTTTAATTTTAACCAAAAAATTTCGGGACTGACTCTATATATCTCTAAAAATCGCCAAGAAAATAAAATAAAAGATGCCAAATTGCCGAAATATTATATATAACCTATTAATTCCAGACACCGCCGTTCGGATTCGGCTATAAACTGTAGGTTCTCTTTGAACAGTTATTAATATAGATCCCCATGCCCCGTCCAGGGGCGACTGACACAATTGTCAGTCAGGGAAATTATCCATCCATCCATCCATATATTATATACAAATAATAAGTCTCCGTACTCTTAAAAGCTGAATTTAATTCCAGTTTATTTCTTAATTTAGTTTTTATCGAGCTAATTTAACAAAAATTTACCATCAGCGGCAAGTTACCCTTTCCCGCCTAAATGTGGTGGGTGCGGTTTTTACATGATATATTTTTTGCTATAAAACTTAGATTTATGTATATTTTCTGGCAGTAAAAAAATCTATTAAAGAAAACGTAAATCAAGGCCATATATCAATTGTTACAAGCACAATGACTGTTAAGTTAAAAAAGTTGAAATCGGTTTTGGTGTTCTTCGAAAAATCTGCTTCTACCGTAAAATCGATCCCACCAAATACATTTTCATGTAAAATGTTGCCAAGACGAGACCATATGACTCGCACTGTCAAAAAGTTATCAGATCTCATGTAGAGCCAAGCTTCTAACTCTACACGCCTTAACTCTACAAGGCTTAACTTCACAAACTCTACACCTTAGTCAAAATATGTGGCTTGGCCGTTCGTTACTAAAAGAACTATTGTATATCAGAAAAGTAATGAACAGTGAATTTTTCACCTTACGCCTATGTGAATGTAGTAATTTCTAGGACATTAGGAAATACCCTATGAATTTTGATGATCATCAGTGAGTCAGTGACGAAATCAGCGTTTTTTAGATATCAATAAAATCTAAAGTATAGGAACTTTGCAATTAAAACTTTTTATGTTTAATAAGTCCGCTATTGACAACATATCCCGAAAATTTTGTTGATCTAGCATAGTCCAAACCCAAGTTATAAGGGTTCAAAAAAACGACGAAGCGCTTCGAGAAAAGGTAGGTAGTGCCCTTGCGCTTCGCTTGGCTCGTCTTGGCGGAGGCACTACCGTGCCCCCAGATATGATATACAAATACGGTTTTAAAGTATTTAATATTATCTACAAAATGAGTCCTCCATCGCTTTCCTACAATTAATAGCTTTTCAACATTTGTTTATAATAAAAAAATCAACTCAACACGCTTTAACGCACAATTTTTAAAATCAATCGGGCTCGTTTAATGGAAAGAAATTTTCTTTTCTAGTATATTATGGTCGCCGTTAAAATTATCTCAATTTTTTTTCGAATTTTGATAAACATAAAAGCACAAAAAGTTTGACCATATCTGGGTCTACCTACACCTTTCAAGAGCTGCAGACTTCTTCATAATCTACAACTACTTATCTTTTCATAAACAGTTTGCAAAATTTTATTTATATGCTTATATATAAAAAAAAATGGTCATGCGATGTTTCGACTGTAGCTCTAAAACTGTAATCAGTACAGCTTGGCTAGACACAATGGCTACACTTGAAAATGCTGCATAAACAAATCACATGAGCTTAGTAACAAAATGCTGAATTTTTTAATTTAATTCAAATTGCCGCCAAATTTTTATTAAGCTATTTTTATATTTTTTAAAATAAAGATGTATTTATGAGCATAGATTTCTTTAATTTTTGTAAGGCTTTAAAAGTCAGTTCACAAAAATTGCCGCTTCTGGCGTTTAGAGTTTATTAGATAACTTTTTAATATGTTCTTTTATAGTTTCTGATTTAATTTTATATGCCTGACTTAAGGATTATTTTTGATTTTTGATAAGCTTTTCAAATCAGCTCATAACACGCCACGCGTCTGTCTATAGATGCAGTTTATCAGATGAGGTTATATTAGCTGTTGTTTCTATGGAACGTTTGATGTCTGGTCGCCAAATTGATAAGCAAAACTTTGGAGCGTGTATTCGGAAATAAAATCATTTAGTATTACTTAAGTACATACAATCGCGCCATATTAGTCATTTTAAAGGCACGCACGCATAAAATGAAGTTTGACAAGCACTGAGTTCACACCCACTTACAAAAAGCACATGTTGCACAAACTGTAAGAGCTGATAAAGAGCGCATTATACAGCTAAAAGTTTTCATTACCTTGGCCTTGAGTTAAGTGGCGTCTGGTCTGGCTGATAAAGCGAGAGAGTGGGCCGACTACAGTTTGAGACGCACTGTGCGTCATGGTCTAACTTTGCGCTTGCTTTACATTTAATGTTAATTTTTAGCGCAAATTTTCTATTTAGCGCATATTTCTTAAACGCGTATCTTTGATTAGTGTTTTGATATATTTTTATCAACTTACTAATTGTGTGTTTACGCGCTAAAGCAAATATTTCACAAGTGTTGTAAAATGTTGCACTGCCAGACAACACTGATGAGTCAGGGTGTCCATAAATGTCCAAACCTAGCACAAATCTGGTTAATAGATTGTATACAAAAATAAAAATAAACAATGAGCACGTCACAAATTCTTGTTATGATAAATGCTTTCTTTTATTAGAGATAAATCTTATCGGTCATTTATATGACAAAGTATTCGTGTGTGTTTATATTGGTCATTTACCTAATGTACTATATTGGCCAACTTGCATCAGCATTGCAGCTAGGGTTTGTAGTCTAGACGTTTACCAATAGAACTTGTTTTGCTTTTGTGTCATAATTTATATTTTGCTCAATGATTGCAAGGTCGTAAAAGTTTGTTTTGTTTTTGTTTTGGATTTAAAGTTTTCTATCAGTTAACTTGTGCTTCAAAGCGACGAGAATTTATTTTATGAGTAATAAGATTCTATCACGAATTTACCGAGTCACGTTTTTCACTCGTAAGTTTCCTTTTTTATTTTTGATTTATTTAAAGTGTTTTTTTTTTAAGGCATGCGCTGTTGTAGGAAAATTAAATTCAATATAATATATGTATGTTGTATTTGTTTAAGCAAATGCTATATTTAAGCTAATTTGTACCAAAGTGTGTACTAGAACAATGCGTATACGTAATTTTTAGCTTAGAGTCTCAATATTTTTAATTGCAGAAGTCTGTTCAAAAGAGTTTCCAAGTTCATATTAATTTTATGATGTTCCTTTAAGGCCTATCAGTTCGAAATATTTCGAATTTCCCATTTGGGATATTTTTTTTATATGAAGTTTTGTCATTCCGCGCGAAATTTTTCGAACTGCGTAGACTAGAGGTGGGATACTATCGATGGCACTATCGATAGTTTCATTTTACGGATAATATCGATGGTTTTGTTCGATTTATCGATAGTATACTTTCGTATGTAAAAAAATTGTTGGACAAATCAACGGACAAAAAATTGGCAACATTTCAAAAAGAATACAAAAGCAGTGGTAACACGTCGAACCTTTTTGACCCTCCGACGCTTTTAGAGTCACCAAATCCGATGGGGACCATAAAAAATTATTTAAGGAAGTCAACTTATTTAAAGAATGTACCCTTTTTTGTGTGCCATATTTCACTTTGTTCGATAGTACAATCGTTAGGATCGATAGTTCCAACCATCGAATTCTAAACTATCGAGTGGTGTCACTATCGATAGTATCCCACCTCTAGCGTAGACCCCTTTAAGAGAGTGGTACTAAAAGAAAAGTTTTTTCAAAAAATTTGAATCGCTGAATATCTATTCTGAATCTTTTCTAAGCTAAATAGAAAATTTATTGAAAAGTAAAGTAGATGAAACAGAAAACTGGAAGAGTACCCAAGATTAGACACTTGCAAATTGTTCTCTTGTGTTTTTTTAATTTAATTACGAAAACAAAGTAAACAAAGTGAGCATAAAAGCTGCCTCGGAAATAAGTTAAATAAAACACTTTCAGATACATTCTTACAGATACACACCAAATGAGTGTACATACATACATATATGTAATTATTTATGTCGATTAATGCATTTACTTAGTATAAATGCCGGGTATTGTGCCGGTTATTGCTTTGTTGCGCCGCTTGTTGTCAAGTTGGAAACAAAAGCACGCAAAAAACCGTGTAAAGGCAATGAAAATACAATATACAAAAAAAAAGTAACTAAAAAAAGAAAAAGGTGCCGCCAACACAACGAACAGGTGCTCGATAAACCCAAGAGATATATATATGTTTTATATGCTAATTTCAATACCAAATTCCTGGCCAGCAATTAGAATGTTTTGCTAGCAATAATGGCCAAACACGTGCTAAACACGAGCGGAAGTTTCAATAGACTGTAGTAAGTGACAGCAATTTATTTAGTCAGTCAATGATTAGCTTAGCTGGGTGCTGTAATTATCGCAAATTATGAGACCCACTGCAATTATTCTATTATAGCAGCTATGTACTACATAATTTCCATATAAATTCATGCAATTTGTATTTTGTTTTTATTTGCAGGGAGGGCAACCACCCCGATGATTACTCGCGCGGTCTAACTTATCGCAAATTGCTGGAAGAGGTCTGTCGCTTTGCCAATGTATTGAAGGACCATGGCGTGCAGAAGGGTGACCGTGTATCGATTTATATGCCCATGATATTGGAACTGCCCATAGCAATGCTAGCCTGTGCACGCATTGGTGCCGTACATTCCATAGTTTTTGCGGGCTTTTCGCCAGACTCGCTGGCCGAGCGCATGTTTGATTGCAAGGCCAAGGTGTTAATCACGGCCGATGGCGCCTGGCGCGGTGAGAAACCTTTGTACCTGAAGGCTTTGTGCGATACAGCATTGGAGAAGGCGGAGGAGCTGGGACATGCGGTGGAAAAGTGCATTGTAGTATCGCATTTGAAGCGTGTAACGCCGTGTCAGGAAAATCATGTGGAGCAGGATATACCCTGGACCGATGATCGTGATTATTGGTGGCATGAGGAAATGGAAGATAAGGAGCCAGCTTGTTATCCCGAATGGATGGATGCCGAGGATCCATTGTTTATGCTCTATACGAGTGGCTCTACAGGCAAGCCCAAGGGCGTGCTGCATACTACGGCCGGTTATTTGCTCTATGCCGCTACCACGTTTAAAATTGTGTTTGACTACAAGCCTGGCGATGTTTTCTGGTGCACTGCGGATATTGGCTGGATTACAGGCCATACATATGTCGTCTACGGCCCACTGGCCAATGGCGCGACCTCAGTTATTGTAAGTAGCAAGCTATTTGTAATGGACTTTATAGACTTAAAGCATACATCTTTTTCAGTTTGAGGGCACACCATTCTTTCCGGAGAATGATCGTTACTGGAACGTTATTGAAAAGTATAAGGTCTCACAGTTTTATACAGCTCCCACGGCTATACGCTCGCTAATGAAGTTTGGCGATCAACCCGTGCTCAAACATAATCTTACCAGTCTAAAGTAAGTATTTTAAATATATTACAAAAAGCGCTATATTTTAAAAATTTGTCAACAAATTTGTTTAGAGTGCTTGGCAGCGTTGGTGAACCCATTAATCCAGAGGCTTGGCTTTGGTACTATCGCATCGTAGGCAAAGAGCAATGCTCTATTGTGGATACTTTTTGGCAAACAGAAACTGGCGGTCATGTTATTACGCCATTGCCAGGTGCTACGCCCATGAAACCAGGCTCAGCTGTGCGTATACATAATGCTTTGTGCTTAGGAAGCAACTTACTAAAAAAATAATATGCTTGCAGTCCTTTCCGTTCTTTGGTGTAAAACCCATATTGCTGGATGAATGTGGCATTGAAGTCAAGGGTGAAGGTGAAGGCTATTTGGTTTTCTCACAGCCTTGGCCGGGCATGATGAGAACCTTATACAACAATCATGAGCGTTTTGAGGACACATATTTCTCAAAGTTTCCAGGCTATTACTGCACTGGAGATGGTAAGCTTTAAAATCTAGGACAGCAAATCAATAATACTCTAATTGCATTTTTTTTTTTTGACAGGTGCACGTCGTGATGCTGATGGCTATTTGTGGATTACGGGCCGCGTAGACGATATGTTAAATGTTTCTGGGCATCTTATGTCCACTGCTGAGGTAGAATCCGTATTGACCGAACATCCACGTGTGGCCGAATCAGCCGTAGTCTCACGTCCACATCCTGTTAAGGGTGAATGTTTGTATTGTTTCATAACACCCAATGAAAACGAGGAGTTTGATCAAAAACTCATTGCGGATTTAAAGAAATTGGTGCGTGAGCGCATTGGACCCTTTGCCATGCCCGATGTGGTACAAAATGCGCCTGGCTTGCCCAAGACACGCTCTGGCAAGATTATGCGTCGTGTTTTGCGCAAAATTGCAGTCAATGATCGCAATGTGGGCGATACTTCAACATTGGCCGATGAACATGTAGTAGAGCAGCTGTTTGCCAATCGTCCGCTGGAGACCAAGTAAAGCGGCAGTGTTAGCCAGTTACTAGATGTAGTGGACTGTTAGTTGTCTAGTGTTTATTTTTCCAAATCCATTTAACAAACCAAGCCAATCTAATCTAATCTCATCTAAAAATCGCTTAGAGCTTAACAGAGTAGCTTGTTGTACGACCCTGCGCATTTTTGTTAGAGCTTCATTTACAACATTAAGCTGTATATTATGTAAAAGTTCCAGTTTAATTAGTTGTTGTAGCTGTTGCTCTAGCTTTTAACGTTTTTCCAAAATATGTAAATCTCCCCCCCTGGCTAATACTATAAGCTGCCCCAAAACTGTCTAGAAGCGTTCGAATTCGTCAAACACACATAATAAGCAGAACAGCGAGATTTGGAGCTGTTCTGGTCTACGGCTTTAAGCTTTTATTTTTATTTTATTAGTTGTTAAGCCTGTGCGTAAGTAAAAAAATAACACCAGACAATAGTTCTAGTTATTTTGGTCTGCATTTCGTTTTGAATTGGTTCTTACACTTAGAGTGAATGCTGAGTTAACGCACATTTTCCAGTTTCCATTTCTTTTTCTTGTATTGTAGTTTAGTTTAAGTTCTTGCTAATATTCTTTGTGATAAAAAATTTAATTGTATTGATTATGATTGTATGTACTATTTTTAGTAGAGCACTTATATAAACAAAATATATATACACGTTTCCAATAATATACACAAAAAACACAATTGCTGTTAGTTAAAGTTTTTATTTCAAATTATTTGTAGTGCTATTTGTTTAGTTTAAAAAACAAAAACAAGTTTAGCATTATCCAGTACCGGAAGTCAACAACAACTTGAGCAAGTAAGTGCGAAAATTTCCGGTTTCACTTGACTCCTTTTTCCTAAGCTAATTGTTAGTTTGTAAGTTTGAGAACGATACATATCAGATATTGCTTATATACTAGTAGAACATTTCTACATATACGATATACAAAATCAGTTATACAAAATGTATGAACTATGGTCAGAAGAAGACTTTCTGCAACGAAACATATCATAAAGTTACTGCTGCAACTTAATATACCTATAAATATATTATATACTATACTACTGTATTTATTATTGTATTGTACTGTACACCTATAATTATTGTTAGTATTATTGTTGTTATTTATGCAAAACTGAACGAGTTAAAGATTGAAAGTAATGCTGTGCTTCTAGAGCCAAGAGTTTCTTGCAAGGGCTGAGTGTAGAAAAATCGTTAGAAAAACATGCAAATTTATTTAGCCTATAAAAAACAGGTATATACATCCATATACATATATTATATATATATATTTATCGAAACATATTTGTGTAAAAATAAAGTTTATTGTTTCAACGAAAAAGCACATAAACCTTTTCAAAAACGCATAAAACCTTATAAAAGCACTACACAATTGTTTTTTCCGTGATCCAAATTCCTAACCAAAGGATTTCAAGGGGAAATCCGAAACCTTATCAGCTTCCCAAAAACGCATAAAACCTTTAAACCGGCGAAAACCTTACATACACACTACAAAATTGTTTTTTCCGTAGGAATACTAATCAAAGTGATTTGGAAGCTTTAGCCTTTGAAATTTCCATCTAAATTTCAGTCTATCCATAGCTAAAGGGGTCTGCTTCCCGGTGGAACTATTGACGGATTTTCCGAACTTTTTCTTTACACTAGATTTTTACAGGATTAATCAATTAATTAATGTGACGAAAATAATTCGCAAACAGGAATGATGAGAAAAAAAAAAACAAAGTAGGGTAAAGTATTTAAGTATAGAGCATTTTAAAAAAATCAGAAATTTTTAGTTTGATAATAATTTAATTTTTTTTCCATGATGTCTATGCAGACTTTATTATTGCGAGTGCAGACTTTGAGATTGTCTTTTAAAGCATGTAGCTTTAATAGGAATAAAAGCTCTGACTGCACGAATAGATCCTCCGAAAATGGGGAGTCCGAAGAGCTCAACATAAACGAATGCTTTAAGTTCGGATATGAAAGTGTGCGTAAGGCATCGGAATTATTAATGCAAGCCATTAAGAAGGAACGAAAGTATAGCAGTGCAACAACAAGAAGAGATTTGTTTACCGAATGGGACATGAAGATAGAGAATATGCTTATAGCGAATATTAAAGAGCACTATCCGACGCACAAGTAGGCAATGGGCTTATTTTTTTGTTTGAAAACTTACTCCAACTATTATGCCCAAATTAATAGTGGAACAAAAGGAGCAAAATATTGCGGGAAAGGCTCACACTTTTACAGATGAGCCAACATGGTTTATTGATCCTATAGATGGCACCATGAATTTTGTGCATGGTTTTCCTTATGTTTGTATCACTGTTGGTTTTTGGTTACGCAAACAGCCCGAATTCGCTATTATATGGAATCCCTTGCTCGATCAGTGATATACATCAAGACGTGGCCTTGGCTCATTTATGAATGTTGTGCGCTTGAAGGTTAGCACACGGCAATCACTAAGCGAGGCGCTGGTAATGCATGAGCTTGGATCGGACTTGACCGAGCGTGCCAAGATACTGCAAAATGTGGATAAGGTGGCACGTGCTTCACATGCGTAATGCGTTTGTTTTAAGGAGAGTGCATCGAGTGGCTAAAGACTTTATTTGAAGTTTTGGTTAGGTCTATGTTGTAAAGACTATCTATAAGACTCGTATGAGTCTATGAACAGGCCCGCAAAGAATTAGAGTATCAATTACTGGTAACTGGTAACTTCCGGACCTAAGCATTTTCCCGAAGAATTAAAAAGTTCTTAATTCTTTTAGTGCATTAACAAACTCTGTCTTTGAACTTCTTGTAAGCTTTAAAATTAGAGTTCTCCGCTTTGAGAAGAACTTATCGATTTATTGTAATGAATCGATACATTTTTACCAAAAAATCTTGGCCATATTGATTCATTCTCCTCTAATATTCTTCAATTAATCAGTCTGCTCTAGTATGCGCAGCTTGGGCACTACTGCCATGAATATGTGCATGGTGGCCCATGGGTTCGCCGATGCCTACTACAAGTTTGGTTGCCATGCTTGGGATGTAGGCGCCGCTAAGCTAATCGTCCAGGAGGCGGGTGGCGTAGTCACGTCGTGTGCTGGTGGCATGTAATCAGAAAGTGGCAGAAGAATTATCCAAACTATTGATACAATTGTACCCAAAGCCTCGAGATGATGAGTGTGCACCAGCACGTCAAAAGAGGGCTGCAAAAGAGTGATACAATTCTAAAAGCCAATTTTTATACTAAGAATTTTTTCAAATTTTATGTGCTTTAACTAAGAAATATATAACAAATATTTGTAAGATTAAGTTGTCGAATTTTCTTGCCAAGCTTGCACTGATTTTCGAAAGTAAATGCGGAGAGGTGGTCACTGATCGAAGAACTGTCACTTAAGGCGATAGAGTTGGCAAAGGAGATTTAAAATTTTGCTACGATATAACGACGTTCGATAAGCGTGATCTGGGGTTGTGGCAGTGTCCAGTAGTGACTATCGACGGGACCTAAAAAGGACTCGCAATAACAGACTTATATACAAAGAAGACAATCTGTTTTCCATGCACTTAAATCCAATACTTTTATTTACCATGAATCCATACCAACTATTTTGCTTAAAAAAGTAAAAAAAAAATCATACTCGGCTTGGAAATAAAATTCAAAATGGATTCATTTAGCTTTATGTAATGTTTTTAGTTATATAAAATACAATTGTTCAAGGCATATAACTTAGCTACCAGAGCTCGTTTTTAAAAACATGCGTCTTCGTGGTGGGCATTGAAACTTAAGTAGAGAAAATTCCTAAGATTGGCTTGCATCATGGCCGATCGCGAAAAAAACGACGATAAATCCAAAGAAGATTTACCACGTAATGCAGCAAAGGACTATGGCGTAGATGATGGTAAGACAAACAGGGAAAATGAGAGGATAGAGGAAGTGCGAAGATCTCATCTGCAACTTATACAAGGACATGCTTCAAGCCAAAAACGAGAAGCGGACCAGCCAAGCATATCCTCTAGCGCACAAAGGTCAAACAATCCAGCACCAGAGGGAATCAAGCAAGGAAATTCTCAGAGTGCATCAAATACCCGGCCCGAAAGTGAATATTTAAATCCAGCAAGAGAATATGGTTTAGAGGATCATAGAAGCACAAGAGAAGATCCTCGAGTATCATCTATAAAAAGTCCCGTGGAAGATTCCGGCCAAAAGCCCGAACAACCGCGAACTGTGGATGCAGAAGTGCCAAGGGATGTGCCAACACCGCTAACGAGGGAACTGCCAAAAGAAGTGTCAACAGAAGTTCCTAGAGAAACGCCAAGACAAGTACCAAGTGAATCGCCAAGAGAAGGGCCAAGTCAAGTACCAAGTGAATTGCCAAGAGAAGTGCCAAAAGATGCGCATACTATGGACATTGCAGCACCAGCTACTATGAGTACAAAGCCTTCAAAGACCGAAGACGAAGAAGAGCGCGTACTGGAGTTTGATAAAAGCACTAATACCGAGATTTCATTTGATCCCAAAAAAATATTTGCAAGCAAAATGACAAGTACATCGGATATCTCCTTTGATGATGAGTCGCTTGACAATAATATATTGGATTTGGATTACTGTTTTGAAATGGGCATTTCAATAGTGAGGAAGGCGGGACTGGTAAGTTTTGACAAATTGTTTTCATGATCTTTATGTACGTTCAGCTTTGAACGCTTTTCCTGCAGTATGCACTGGAAGCCAATAAGGAACGCTTGTCTTTTATCACCAAACAACACTCACATGATTTACTTACTTCTACCGATACCGATGTTGAGAATATGATTGTTAACTTTTTACAAAATGCATTTCCCGATCATAAATTCATCGGCGAGGAGGCGATTTCAAGATCGGAGACGGGAGTTGTTGAGCTCACAAATGTGCCCACTTGGATTATTGATCCCATAGACGGTACCATGAATTTTTTACATCACTTTCCATACTACTGTGTCTCTGTGGCTTTAATTGTTAACAAGCTAACAGTTATTGGTATTGTGTTCAATCCGGCCATGAACGAGTTTTATTCTGCACGCCAAGGAAAGGGTGCTTATTTGAATGGTACACCCATACGCACGAGCGGTCAATCGGATCTCTCACAGTCCTTGGTACTGCAGGAATACAGCTCGGGTATGAACACTGCACGCGCTGAAGTGCTCATGCAGAACACACAGCGGCTCATTAAGCAAGTCCATGCGTAAGTTGGCTGTACCAAGTAAACTTTGTAATAGTAATATGTTTGTTTGCTTTAAAGACTGCGTTCCATTGGCTCCTCGGCTTTGGGTCTGGTCATGGTAGCTTCCGGTGTGGTCGATGCTTTTTACCACTTTGGTTTGCATGTATGGGATATGGCCGCCGCCATACTTATAGTGATCGAAGCTGGCGGCACAGTTATGGATCCCGCTGGTGATAAAATTGATATTATGTCGCGTCGTGTATTGGCGGCATCTACACTTGTACTGGCAGAAAACCTTTCCATTCAACTTGCACAAAACTATCCGCAACCACGTGACGATCAATCAAAAGTAGATTATCCAAATGAGTATTCCGTGCAAATGGCCGATTTCAATATGCAGACAAATTTCTCGGAAGACAACTGTTCTGTCGATGAGTCATTGCGAGGTGCTTCCGCCAAACAAATAAATAAATACTAATGCCCGCCATGAAGTCGTTCAAACTAGGCCTAAGTTGTTGCTTAAAAAAAAATTTAATGTTAAACAAATACGACATGTAAAATTTATTTATTTTATTTTTTTAAACTTCAAATACGCGCGTTCGGAATAGCTTAAATAAATATTCTTACAGACAAAAGCTCAGTGATTTGTAAGCAGAAGTTTCGCTAGTTCCGATTTTAATTAGCTCGATAAATTTTTTGCAAATGAGTGCATTTTCACATGGCTAGCTGCAAAGCTAGTTAGATATTTTTTGCAAGCTCCCGCAAACGAATAAATGTTGTACTTTAGTTATAAATTATTTACAATTATTATTATTATTTTTTTATAACTACAAATACGCGCGCTCGCAATAGCAAACAGACAGAAGCTCCCTGATTTTGTATATGCAGCAGTTTCGATAGTTTCGATAAATTGCTTGCAGTCGAGAGCTTTTTCACATCGCTAGCTGCATAACTAATCAAATTAGATATTTTTTGCAAGCTCGCGCAAGCAAACAACTTAATTGTTCTTTATTCGGCAATAAAATAGTTTGGAAAAACACCAGTTTAGTAAGCGGCAGCATGGGAGATAACGTGGATCTGGGCAAATGCTTTGAAATTATCAATAACTTGGTCACAGAAGCGGGTCGAGTAAGCGCAACATGTTAGTTTTTTTTTGCTGCGGTAATTCTTACTTTTGTGCATCCAACAGCTGATTTCACGCACCAATGAAACGCGCCAGGATTTTGTATGTAAATCGGGTGACATCGACTTGGTAACACAAACAGATCAGGATGTGGAGAAGTTAATAATGAATGGCCTTAAGCAGCACTTTCCCGATCATAAGTATGACAAAATTAAGCAGTGCAGAATTTTATATACCCTTGCAGATGCCAACAGACACAAAATATATTGACTGAGAAGTTAGACTAAAGTCTAGCGCTAATGAACCATCCGCAAGGGTATACGCACTGATTTAATTGCTTTTTATTGTGTGTAGTTATACAATTATGATGCGACCGCTTTTGCAGATTTATAGGCGAGGAGGAGAGCAGCACTGACGCTGGCGTCAATAAGCTCACCGATGCGCCCACTTGGATAATAGATCCCGTCGATGGCACAATGAATTTTGTGCATGCTTTTCCGCATTCCTGCATTTCGGTGGGCCTTAAAATTAATAAGGTCACCGAAATAGGCATTATCTATAATCCCATGTTGGAGCAACGCTTTACGTCGCGTCGTGGCGAGGGCGCTTTTTATAATGGACGACGCATACAAGTTAGCGGGCAAAAGGATATATGCAAGGCCTTGGTAACCAGCGAATTTGGCACTTCACGTGATGAGGCCAAAATGCTTGTGGTCAATGAGAACTTTGCCAAAATGGCTAAGACGGTGCATGGGTAAGCGCTTAATTATATTATTCATATGGTAGTACTGGGTTTTAATATGTAGTTTGTACTAACAACAGCCTGCGCGTTCTGGGCTCTGCAGCACTTAATATGGCCATGGTAGCGTTGGGCGCTGCCGATGCCAACTACGAGTTTGGTGTACATGCTTGGGATGTGTGTGCCGGAGATTTGATAGTGCGTGAAGCTGGCGGTGTGGTTATTGATCCCGCTGGTGGAGAATTCGACATTATGTCTCGACGTGTGCTGGCTGCTGCCACGCCAGAGCTAGCACAGGACATTGCCAAGCTATTGACACAGTTTCATCCACAGCCAAGAGACGATTAAGCGGCATCAATGTAAAATATAATATTCTAATAATCTTAGCTAAGCCATAAGCATTTTAACTTAACCAAAGTAAAGTATCTTAATGCTGCATATACAATGGCATTACCAAGGACCTGTTTCCTAATCGCTGTTTTGTTTTTGCATTCGAAATAAAATAAATACATATACTATTTATGTAATTACTGTGCCTATATATAATTATTATATGCAGATATAGTATTTTTTATCAGTTTATTCGTTCAAAAACAATGAGACACGTTTAGTATGTACTTGTTTACATATATGCAATAGTCTCGCCAAACAGCTTTTTATTGTTTATTTGTAATTTGATTATAACTTGTGGTGCTTTAAATGTTTTCTCATTTTTCAAGTAGTCCACTTTTGTTTATAATTTAGGAGGCACACCAGACATAACAAATTCTCGTTAGAAAAGTCACTATAATTGAGTGGAGTTTCAAGTTCTGCAAAATTGTTTATATGCTGCAGTGTAAACTTCTATAGATCAAACAAAAAGTATGGCTTTGCATTGTTTGTTGTTAATTCTTAAATTATTCAGAATCTAACGTACTAACAAAATTTGACTTGGCTATCTGTGTTATGTTAAGGGGTCTAAAATTTCGCGAGGAATTTTGCGAACTGCGTATAGGCCCTTAAGCAAAAACGGCAGATACTAATTTAAGAATTTTTTGGCACACCATTATTGTTCATATGATTTCTGGTAAAATTTTCGATACCACAAAATATATACACTCTAATTATAACCCGTCAAAAAAACGTTTATTAACTTTTATCCTGTTTTGATCTACAGTTAGTTTTTTGAGTTTGGGGTTAGTCTAACAGCAAAAAGGAAAAAATATATGTATACCAATACTTACACCACACGACATATAATATATATTTAGTTCTGATGTCTGTTTATCCGTCTGTTATGCAGTCAGTCTAGCCGTATGTCCTTATGTTTTTCTGTGTGCATCTAGGGATTATTTCTGAAATATCAAAAGAGCTAGAAGCTCTAGTTTCTTGCTTAAATTCTGTTTAATTTTATTATCTCTTAGTGTGACCCTCCTCTGCTTCGATTTTGAAAATCGACACATTGAAATTTATACTATAAGTCATCTACATTTGTTTGAAAGCTGTACTAAAAAGCCTTAAAACGTCTTTAGACTGTCAAACCTTTTGATATTAAAATTTGAATTTTAGTAAACATCTGCAATCTATTATCCAAAGCGTACAAATTAAGTGTAACAGATTTGAGAAACCTTAGGGGGAGGTGCCTACATAGCGTATCAAGATTTAAAAACGAAATCCAATCATTTATGTTTAGTATTATTGAAGGAAATGAGTTGAGCAAGCTATTTTTTTGTTTTTTTTTAATACAAGAACTTACTTGCGCCATCTATGGGTCAAACTAAACAGATATTTAGTTTTGTGTAATATTCTTTGTGTAGAAGTATATTCATGAAATCTTTTTGTTTATCAAGAACAAGGTTAACAACAAAATCTTAACCTACTAGAAATTTAAGACCACTAGCTGCCAGGCTTACAGGATAAACGGTTACTATATCCTGTATTTTTGATAAAATTTGTTATGGTGATAATATTGGCTGTCAACACTAAGGACTATCCAGTCTATGTGTGACTCCCCCTAGGTGTCAACCGGTGTAACCTTTTATTGGCTGTCGTAGGGTTTGAGAGTGTTTCCGCAGGATGTGGTAGCAAGGCAGCTCTTGAGATTGGGACAGTCGGTGATTATGTGGTTTATTGTTAATGAAGGTGCGTTGCATTTCGCACAGGCTGGAGCGAGTTTCCCTTTGAGTAGATGGCTGTGGGTGAGGTCATTGTGTCCGATGCGAAGTCTGGTATTCATGAAATCTAAATATGAAATTTTTTACTTTTTATTTAATCTTCTTCTTTTAAGCTACCCGTTTATGTATGAAAGTTTTATTGAAATCGTTAGAGAACTTACTAAAAAAATAAATCGCCAAATTTTTAGCATTAAATCGGAACTTTCATAAGCGAGTATGTTTATTTTATTTAATTATATTTCTTATAGTGCTTACCTGGAGTACGAAAATTTCATAAATAAAATGTGATGGCAACCCTGAAATTTTGATAAGCATCTAAACTTTACGCAAAAAGGGCACGAAACTTATCTTTAAAGTAGAAAAATATGGCTTCGACGGAAGAAAAATTTTAAGAAAGTGTGGAGAAAAATGATTAGTAACAAAAATAATATAAAGTAATCGCTTTGCTAAAAGCATTTATAGTAAATTGTTTTTGTATTGTCCTTAGCAATAGAAAACTGCAAAAATACGTGTATTTTGTGGAGTAAAAATTTACTTTTGCCCAAATTGGTCCAATGTGCATATACAATTAGGGTATTCACGCTTTGTGTTGAGTTGAGGAGTTGAAAAGTTGAGGAAAAAGTCAACAGGCCAAAGCGTGAACAGCCCTTTTGAGTTTTATGAGTTGAGTTGAGGAGTTTTCTTCTTCTTCCCAGAGTTTGTTTACATTTGTAAGTTGGTACAAATTATATCAAAATTCAAAAACTTGAATTAAAAGTGCCGAGTCAAAGCATAAAATTTATTTTAACTAAACCTGTAGCTAAAGTAGGTATGTATTACATCGATTTGTATTATTTTATTGCTGCCAAAATTAAATAATTGCAGAAAACCCGTATTTGTGTTTGTGCTTCTTCTTCGTGTGTTTGTTTACATTTGCGGAATGCTGCAAATAATTATTTAAATTAAAAATTTTGAATTAAAAATACCAAGACTAAGCGTAAAGTGTGTTTTGACTGATGCTGTTGCTAAAGTGGCTTTGGATGAAATTGATTTTATTGAAGGTTCGTCTGCTAAAACAAATGCATCGTATAAAAACTAAATTTTATTTAATGCAGAGACTATGGGCTGCGTGGCGACGCACAAATTGATGAAGTTCTAGATAATTATCATGAGGACATAAATGCAATAATACTCTCGCGTCGGGGCGACCACTTCCACATCCCTAAGTCAATTGACTGGCGCCACAACGTGCTCAGTTCCCAAGGAACCGAAAACCGATTTATTCAAATGTTGAGGGTAACTCCAAACAGTTCCCTCATATATTATGCCTAGTTCAGCCCCAGCACTTTCCCATTCGCATCTATTTTTTCTCTTTTACTTGCCTTAACTCCAATAACAAGTAATTATGTCTAATTCACTTAGTTTCGCACAAAAAAGGCACAACCTTTTTTTACTTGCGTTAATACAATTTGATAATTTTAAATTTGGCGCTCTTCTTTTTTTAGCGAGTATAAGGCAACTTCTTGCTTTTCATATCACGAAATGGCTAAAAAATGGCAAATTCATCAGTGCTGAAAAGGCAGCGAATTAACATAATGTGCAACACTTTCTCAAAAACTCAACAGCAAAAAGTAGACTAGTGTCTGGGTTGAGGAAAAGTTGAGTTGAAAGTTGAAACGCAGGGTTGATTTACAGCATGTATTTGTGTTTGTAAAAGTCCTCAACTTTTCAACTCCTCAACTCAACGCAAAGCGTGAATACCCTAAATATATCCAATCATTAAATACACAGACGCTTTTTGTTCAAATGTGTCCAATGTGGAAAATGGATGTATCCTCGATATCAAACTCATTTTAAGCTAAATTGTAAACCAAATTACTTAAAATATCCAAAATTTTAATCGCTAAATTGAGAAAAATCTACTCCGCTGCCAAAGAACGAACTTTTATTTTAATAAATATTTAGGTATTACTACGGCAAGTACAGTTGATAATATTATAAATAACTAATGTTACCGTAGACTTTACGAGAGAATTATGCGACTTAAAAAAATTACGTATACGTAATTATATTGATCATAAATTTCGTACGTGCTATCATATTCTGATATACCAAGTTTCAGCCATGTCTCGAATTAGTTTCAAAAATTAGTCAAT
Organism: Chymomyza costata; assembly: GCA_018150985.1. Taxonomy (NCBI): domain Eukaryota; kingdom Metazoa; phylum Arthropoda; class Insecta; order Diptera; family Drosophilidae; genus Chymomyza; species Chymomyza costata. The sequence continues at coordinate 21,359,607 of JAECWU010000001.1, forward strand.
TTAGACTTAAGTGGAGCGTAAGCAAGCGCTTTTTATCAAATTTTAACCCAAAAAACCATTTGCCTGTGTGCTCTTCCAATCAAGCTTTGAGGGGTAACATCTGTGTGGAGCCCGGTTTTTTAAGGTAGTTTTTCGATTTTGTTTCTCAAATAAACTTTATTTTATATTCAAACCTTCATATATATATATATATACCTAAATTCAAATCTTCTATTCACCTATTTTGGGGAGACAATGTTTTACATATTTTGAGCTACAAAAATGAATTTTTCCAAAGTATAATAATAAAAAACAAAATGGCGCCTGTAGAGAGCTACGAATACATGACCAATTTTCGGAGAGGCCTCCACGGCTGCAGCTTTTTGACGTCGCCATTGATCTGAAACATTAAAAAACTGGTTCCTCTTAATCTATGAACCAAAAGCACGTGAACCACGTTAAGGTTTTTAAAAATACTTATTTAAAAAAAAAATGGCTGTTTAAAAAAAATTTTTTTTTCCTCAAAAAAATCATGAAAAGTGAGCCGTAAAATAAAAAGTTTTTGTTATTTTGACAAAATTCTACGTGGTTCACTAGAAAATGATGGAATAAGATTAAGTCAAAATTTCAAATCGCTCGAAAAAAAGTGATTTCGAGAAGAACGTGATTAAAGTTTTAAAACTGGGCGGATCGCTCGGCGGGGAACATATGGATTTTGTTTTAATCACTTTGAAACATCATTTTTAACATAATTGTCTACCAATTTAAGGCCCATAAACAGCATGCAAAAATGTCGCACGGAATGTCAAAAACTTCAAATAAAAAAAATCCCACTATTTTTAAATTGGTAGACAATTAGGTTAGAAATGATGTCCTGAAGTGACCCATGTTCTTGGAGACAATTTTAAACAGTTTCTGTGCGTTAGGCGGAGGCGTCTACATTGAGGAACACAACGTAAGAATATCTTTTAGGCTCCCAGATCACTGCAGTGTCTTCCAGGCTGAAGTCACGGCAATTCAGGAGGCCCTCTCAATAATCAAAAACTTACAAATTGGTAGCAACAATATCTGTATTTATTTAGATAGCCAGGCGGCTATTAAGTCTCTCGCCTCCATGATATCATGCATGAAGTCAGTGAACAACTATCGCTCATCTCTGAAGGAGATGGTAGAACAGTTTTCGATCCACCTCATCTGGGTCCCGGGACATAGGTATATTGTGGGCAATTGCATTGCGGATGCACTGGCAAGAAGAGGAACTAGCAGCATCCTTCTTCAGGACAAGCAGCGTCTGGGTATACCTATGGCCAGCTGTAAATTGAGCATTAAGAACCACTTTGCTCTAGCTGCTAACCAAGCGTGGAATCGTGTAGAATCTTACGGCAGACGTGGGCGGTAACTGCAAAAAGAGAACAAAGCAACTTTGCGATCTAAATAGAGCCCAGTGCTCGACAGTAATCCGGGCAATTACCGGACACTGGCTGGTGGGTACCCATGCATCAAGGCTCAACGCACCTCACAACTTCTGTAGAAGTTGTGGAGATGAGGACAGCTGGAGACGATGGAGCACTTTTCTGTCACTGCCCTGGGCTGTGCAAGACAAGGTTTCGATTCCTAAAATCATACTTCTTTAATGACCTATCCCAGCTCTCAGAAAAGAGCCCAAGACGCCTTTCAAGTTTTATTCAAGCCGCCGGATGGACGTGATTTTTAGATCATATAGGGGAGCTCCTGAGTGGGGGAAGGGTGGTGTAAGGTCCACCCAGCGGTATCACAACGGGCCAATTCTCTGGCCTAAGTGAGTTGGGACGTTAGGTCACGACTGCCGCCCTAACCTAACCTAAACTTCTGTGCATTATTGTTTCGATTTTTTTTTGGAATAAATAGTAAAGCGACTTTGTTTTTGTAGAACATACATATACATATGCAGATATATATATATAGTATACTTTATTTAAGTTTTATTCTTGTTATGGTTACGGTTTTTTGTTGATTTTTGCACTGTTTTTGCTTTTGAGTAGAGAGTAGTAAGTCGTGATACTTAAGTTAGCAACGAGAGCGAGAGCATTTGTTTTAGGAAGTCGGCATTTTGTTTTTCAACATTTAGTATATAATTTTTATTACAAATATGCTTTACTATATATTGTAGCATGCATTTCACGTTTACTGTTTGTGGTAGAGTATTACTAAGGATTTCTTTAGTTATTTTTTTATTTTTTTTTTTAATATATTTTTCTTGTTTTCTTTTTAATACCATTTAAAATTTGACACATCATTTAAAAATGTAATCAAAGCTACAGTAGGTAAAAAATTGTATCTATATAGGTATATAGTATGTATATTTATAAAATTTAATTAATGAAAAATCTGTAGTTTTATTATAATAATAATAAGTATTTTAATGCTATATTCATAAGTTTTTATTTATGCGCACTGGTTTACAAAATTAACACTCTGATATTATTATGTATTTAGGTATATATTTATTGTTTAATTGTGCTGCTAGACATAAGGAATTCAGCTTTAAACTAAGCTGCTAAAACATTCAAGTTTTTTTTTTTTTTGTGTATACAATTTATGAATTGGTCTAGGATTTGAAAACCTATAAGAATTTTTTAAGTTTACCCAAAGCACATTTACGGTCTAACTGATTAAGTTACTTATTAAAGTCGTTCTTTTCTTTAAGATATTGCAAATTGTTTTTTAAATAGTTTTTAGTTTTTTCATATTTTTGTTTTTTTTCTAATTCAATAAGCAAAAGGTACACATGGAGCTTTATTAAGTTAGTTGCTTCAGCCATTAGCTCTACTCTTATATAATTTCATGCTAATAAATTTAAAATTTCACAAAATTTTCTATATAAATTCAACAATTAATGAAAAGTTCTAGAGTTTTAAAGTTTTTGGATTTTTTCTTATTTTGTTCTTTATACATAGATATTAATATAAGTGTTTATTTTAGATTTTTCCATTTTTTATGTAAACTTAATACACAAATTTAGCACCAATCTATTCAAAAATTCATCAAATAATTTGATTGTTCCAAGTTATACAAATTAAGTTTATAATTTATGCATTATTTATAAAATGAAGCGCTTAGTTTAATAATTTTATATTGTTTTAAAATGAAAGCTGAACACTTTTGAAATGAGAACTGCGGCCGGCCGAAAATTTAAAAGCTCTTTCCAAAAAATAGTGGGAAAAAATAAAGGGAAAATTTCAAAAAAATAAAATTTAAAAAGGAAAAAGCTCGAAGCCTACAATTTTCAAGCTCTTTCCAAAAAATAGTGGGGGAAAATACAGGGAAAGTTGCAAAAAAAATAAATTTAAAAAGGAAAAAGCTAGAAGCCTACAACTTTAAAGCTCTTCTCAAAATATTGGGAGAAATACAGAGAATTTCAAAAAAAATTTAATTTAAAAAGTAAAAAGCTCGAATCCTACAACTTTAAAGCTCTTCTCGAAAAATAGTGGGAAAAATACAGGGAAAATTGCAAAAAAATTAAATTTAAAAACGTTAAAGTTCGAAGCCTATAAAAAAAGGGGGACCATTTTTAAATGGTTTAAATTTAGGAATAAAATAGAGTCCAGAATAACAAAAGAAATTTAGTTAATTTTTAAATATAGAAATATTCTTAAGTCCATAAAAAGGTTACACATTTTCTCAGAATGAGCTGAGCAGCTTGATTTGGTAACCATCTGGAGTTAAATATAAATTAAAATTATATATGAAATAAAGTTTTGTAATTGAAACAAATTTTTGTTAGAAAAGTTGCTCAAATTTCCAAATATGTGTTTAATTAATGATTACTTTTGAAAAAGGATAGACAATTTTAAAATTTGCTAAATCTTTAAAATAGGTAGAATTAAGGAACATTCTCAGAAAGGGAGGAGTAAGTTTTTGAAGTTACAAAATCTTAGATTATTATAAACAGAAAGGGTAATATACATAGTTGCTTTTAGAGACGCAAACTCTACAGTAATTAAAAATGAGTGGAATTTTAGTAAGAAAGATTGTATTTAGTTTATGAAAAAGTCCCCTTTTTTTAATATTGAAGGCCCATACGCAGCATGCAAAAATTTCGAAAGAAATGTGTGAAATTAAAAAAAAAAAAATCCCAAATAGTGGGACATTTTTTTTTATATGAAGTTTTGACATTTCGTGCGAAATTTTTGCATGCTGCGTATGGGCCTTTAAAGGAAAAAATACTTTTTTTTTTGGCAAAATGGCATATTTCGAAATAGTTTAAAATGTATTTTTATATTATATTATAAATATAATTAATAAGAGGGATTGTCTTTTCGTTCAAAATTGTATAATTTATAAAAGTGGGAAATTACTATCGCCCTGATATAAAAATGTGTAATTTGGGGGAAATTCAATATTTTAGAACTTTTGAAAATAAAATGCGTAAATTTGCTTAATTTTAGAGTTCTTGAATTAACAAAATTTTAGAATTTAAATTGTTTCTAAACTTTTAGTATTTTTTTTTGAATAAAACAAACACAAAATAAATTCAAAAAATTTACGCAAAATTGAATAGTCAAAATAATTGAGGTAAGAATATTTTGGAAAATTTTGGAAATTGTATAATTTATAAAAGTGGGAAATTACTATCGCCCTGTTATAAAAATGGGTAATTTGGAGGAAATTCGTTGTTTTAGAACTTTTGAAAATAAAATGCGTAAATTTGCTTAATTTTGGAGTTCTTGAATTAACAAAATTTTAGAATTTAAATTGTTTGAAAACTATTTGTATTTTTTTAAACAAAACTCAATATAAATTAAAAAAATTGACTTAAAATTGAAAATTTGAAATAATTGAAATTAGCATTTTTTTATAAATTTTGTAAATTGTATAATTTATAAAAGTGGGAAATTATTATTGCTCTGATATAAAAATGGGTAATTTGGGGGAAATTCATTATTTTAAAACTTTTGAAATTAAAATGCTTAATCTTGCTTAATTTTTGAGTACTTGGATTAACAAAATTACAGTATTTTCATTTTTTGAAAACTTTTAGTATTTTTTTGAATAAAACATGAGCTCAAAATAAATTAAAAAAATGTACTCAAAACTGAAAAGTCAAAATAATTGAGGTAAGAATATTTTGAAAAATTTTGGAAATTGTATAATTTATAAAAGTGGGAAATTATTATTGCTCTGATATCAAAATGGGTAATTTTGTGGGAACTAATTATTTTAGAACTTTTGAAATAAAATGCGTAGACTTGCTTAATGTTTGAGTTCTTAAATAAATAAAATTTCAGTATTTTAATTTTTTGTAAGCTTTTAGTACTTTTTTTAAATAAAACATAAATTGAAAAAATGTACTCAAAACTGAAAAGTCAAAATAATTGAGGTAAGAATATTTTGAAAAATTTTGGAAATTGTATACTTTCTATCTGTTGCCCTAATATAAAAATGGGTAATTTTGGGGAAATTCACTATTTTAAAACTTTTGAAAATGAAATGCATAAACTTGCTTAATTTTGAGTGCTTCAGTTAAAAAATTTCAGTATTTTAATTTTTTGCAAATTTTTTGTATATTTTTAAATAAAACATAAACTCAAAATAAATAAAAAAAAATTTACTTTTACTTGAAGTCAAAATAATTGAGTTAAGCATTTTTTTAAGTTTTTTAGGCGGTATATTAAAAAAAAAAAAATTGAAAATGTATAGCTTCAAAAATTTTATTGCTTGAAAATTGCTATTATATAATTACTTGAATTAACAAAATTTCAGTTTTTAAAAATTTTGTTAACTTGGTTTTTTTTTTTTATAAAACTCAAAACTCAATTGAAATTAAAAAAATGTACTCATAATTTAAAAGTAAAAAAAAAAGATTTTTTAAAGTGTTCCAGAAATTTTAGTGTTGTCAAGTGTTTATAAAAGGCGTAAGTCTTTTAAAAAGCAGTTGTTTTAGTTTTAGAAATATTTTTTTATATTATAGAACTGCAGACAAGAGTAAATTTTGGCTTTGCCTGCAAACTATATATGTATAGAGCATTGGCTTGGAAAGAGCATATAATAACTTATATGAAATAATAATAAAAACTAGCAATTTTAATGTTAAATTATAATTATAATTTATTTACACGCAGATACAATAAACGCATCATGTTCAAATTTAAATGATATCAGTTAATTTTTTAAAATATTTTGGGCAACTTAAAGTTTTTGTTTTTCTTATTTTTTTATTTAAGCAAACACATTGGGTCTTTTTGTTTTGTAACTAATTTTAAATGTAAATAGGGCTAGTTTAACATAAATGTATATTATTATATTTTGTATGTATATATTTATAAGTATTTATAATAGTAATATTATAAAAACCAGTATTTTTCGAACTTTAACGCTCGCACTTCAGTCGAGTTAGAAAATGTGCCTATAATTTTTTTTGCCATTTAGTATTTTTTATATATATTTGTTTTTTTTTTTTTTTAATTTTTCCGAAAACTGGCTGGATGGGCAATGAGTTGAAAAATGAAATAAATAAATTTATGTTGTTGTGCATGGATATGTTCAGCTGTTTGTGTGCTGCATTTTTAGTTAACGAATTCGATCAAAAAATTTCGAATTTCCTTTCGAGTTGCATAGTATTTCTTCATAAAAATCTAGCGCACAACTTGGCAACGAAAAATGTTTTTTTTTTTTTTTTGCAAAAATGTTTCAAACGCTCTAGCAGAACTTTAGTTAACCATATGGATAAGGACCGTTTGTACAATCCATAAATAAATGCTATAGATATATTGACGGATTGCGCAAACGGCTTTACATATATACTTGTTTTAAATGTTGAGTAGATGTATTTGATGCTGTTTTTGTTTTTTGTTTTTGATTTTATATTTAGTTTTTTAATTACTAATTACTTAAACATTTAAATTGTATGTATAATATTTGTTGCTTGTTTTTCTTTTGCTTTCTCTTGTTGCGTTACAACGTTACCGAGCTCTTAGAGCTCATCATCGGCCTTGGGTATGTCGAAGATCTCGGCAAAGAGCGGCGGCAAACGCAGCTTGGTCCAGTTCATTCGCAGCCAGTCTAAGTGTGAGAAGTGTTTGGCGCCCAGAGAGCGCAGTTCGGGAATTTTAGCCTCCAGCGCTGGCATCAGTTGTAGCGCCTGCGTTGAACCGGCTCGCGAGCGTAATATTTGCACGCGCAGTGCCTCGGCAACAAGCTCGCGAGCACGCGCTATGACCTTGGGTTCGCTGAGTCCAGCTCTGTCGGAGGCTAGCAATACCATGGCCGAGAAGAGACCAATTTCTGTGTCACTTAGACCATAGGCGTTCAGTGTGTTGGCGAAATTCAGCAAAGCATTGACAAAGTCCGTCTGTTTGGGTTTAGGAAAGAGAAAAAATTTTAAAACTTGGCTCTCATTTCCTAAAGTGCGATACATACATCGTAGAGTATCTCCAGCTGCTGGTGCGTCAGATAGGCGCCATCGTCCAGCGTCAGCGTCGTATCATTGATGAGGCGTGCCACATGTGTTAGCCAAACCTCGAAAAAGCCGAGCTTTATGAGTATCAGTTGGTCATCTTGTGTGAAATCACAGAAGCCAGGTACGCGTTTTGCAAACTCCACAATGCGTTGCACGCCGGGCGTTACGCGTGCCGAGAATTGTTGCCAGAGCCAGATTTTCTGAAATTCCAGATTCTCCGCTACTGTTGTGGCAATCTGTTTGGAAGAGCGTTTGTGAGCGTTAATTTTGGTATAGCTTGATTTTAAGACTTTATACAAAAGGCTTTTACCAAATCTCTTTTGGAAGATTTGTGAGTGTTAGCTATGGAATAGCTTGGTTCCAAACTCCCGTAGTTTCTTCATTTGGTTTTTTTAAAATACTTTTGAAACTTAGTTATTGAGCGGAATCTTTGCTTTTCAAAATCTTGTGACTGAGAAAAATATAGAGATAGAGTAGTATGACTGAGTTTAGTTTCTGAGTGCGATAACTTTTTGAGCATCACAAATAGTATCGATAACATTGATTAGAGTAATCGAATGCAACTAAATTTCTTCATGCTTATTTGGGATCGTTTCCGGCAAATCTGTCTATTTTGTTTCTCAAATCTGCTTTACAAATTTTTGGTAATGAGCGTTTTTTTTTGGTTGTCAAAAACTTCACTTTTTTAAAACATAGTTTAAATGTTTATTAAAACATAGTAATATTCAGGAACAAAATAATGTATGCGGAAACATTTGAATTGGCGATGAAGCTGCTACAGAAAAATTTGAAAAGTATTTTCTTTGCTCAGGTAAAATGTTTCTCTATGTCCTTTTCAAAGTTTTTTCGTAAGTTTGCTTGTATTTTATCTATGCAGTAAACATTAAATACCCCAAAAGTTCTTTAAGAGTTTGTTGTTAGAGCCTCTAGTTAAAGTGTTAAAACTATTTACCTTATAAGTTTTACTTATTAATTGATTAATTTAATTTTTCCAAAGATTTTTGAGTAAACAGTGAAAATAAGAGCTTTCTTAATTACTTACTAACTAAACCTGGCTTATAATTATCGAATAAGTGTGACCAGAGATTAAGAAAAAAATACAACATTATATTTGGCAAATACTAAAAAGAAAAAAGGACAAGGATGTAAAATTACCCTTACAGACCGCCAACTCAGGCGAAAAGAGAATGGGATACTGCGTTCGGTTATCGCATCTCCCGAGAGCACTGGCCACGGTACAATCCAAAGCGAATATCTGAACTCCTGCGTTTTCACAACAACAGGACCAGGATGGTGATAGGAATTGTAATGGGTCACTGCACCATAGGCTTAGTAGCTGAGGGGATGCACGTTCCCCATCACGATTTCTGCCGCAGCTAATGAAATGAGTAGGAAAGCATCCAACAGCTGCTATGTGATTTCTCTGCGCTTCTCAGAAGACGAACCCAGTTTCTTGGGTAAACCATTCTTTGAAGACCTGCGCACTCTGGAAAACGTGCCAACAGCGGATCTAGCCAATTTTCTCGAATTCTCAAAATGGTTTTGCAAGGATAGGGACTTTAGGTGACTAGGAATGCCCTCCAGTTTTTAACTCTCCTCCACCCCTACTCCCTCTTTCCCCGTTTTCCATACATTTTTTCTTCCTTTCCAGAATTAGGCAACACATTGAACCTCATGGTCTTTGGGTGATCTCAATTATTGATTGAGCAGCCTAATCAGCCTAACCTAACCTAAAAGAACAAAAAAAGTTTGGCCTAAGATTTTCAATTCTCTGATTCTGATTGAATTAAAAGCTGCTGCTAGACTAATTATGTACCCCATTTTTTGTTTCACCAGATCGTACACACAATCTTCAAAACTTAGCAATTCCACTTTATACTTAAAAAAAAAAAACTTTTTACCAAACCGAAACGGTTGCTAGAACTTTTCGGAGTACAGATATCACAAATTGACAAAATTTCGTTTCAGAAGGTTTCACTTCAATAAAGTCAATCAACTTAGAGCAATACTTACACCATTTTGTGGCACCGTCACTGGACGTCGCATTAGTTCGCGTGTCAGCTCCTCGGTATAGGAGCAGTTCAGGCGATGCGCTTGCGAGACGCACATAATCACATCATAGACAGTCAATTCATTTGCTGTGCCAGCGATACCATCGCAACCAACTTGTCCCACATCGGCGCCCATTTGTTGGCCGCTCACAACTACAACGCCTACGCCAACCCCTACTCCCACTCCGCTGGCACCTGTGGCATTGTTGTTGTTGTTGGCACTATTGCAACCGCCCAGCTCCGATGGCGATGATGCGATCGAACACATTTGTGGCGTTTGTGGTGTACTTGGTGTATTCACACGCACGCTGCTCGCATGCGTTGTGGTATGTGCTGGTTGTTGTTGTTGTGGGTGTGATTGCTGCTGATGATGTGCTTGCTGTGTTTGTTGTAGTTGTTGTTGCTGCAGCTGATGCTGATTTGAATTGGTAAGCAAATTACTTGCGGACGTTTCGTCCACATTTAAAGGATTCAAAGCCGTCGTCGTTGCCACGCTACAATTGTGGCTTGTGGTTGAGGATGCTGCCGCTGCTGTGGTTCCGCCACCGTTCAGCTCACGTGAACGTTTTGGTACGCGACCATAACGAACAGCTGTAAGAAAAGTGGAGAAATTATTATAGAAATATGGTCAACACTCACTTGGCATAGTTTTTCACATTACTTAAGGGTTTTCAAATAGAGACTGACACTTCTTATTTCGAAGTTACTTTGGTAACAGCAGTCTCGATTTAAAGTCAGTATTTACAGATTTCTTTCAAGATCATGAAAAAGTTTTTATAATCCAGTAAATAACAAGATGTTTGGATTGGCCAGTTTCTCTTAACTAAGCGGCTGTCTAATAACTTTGGTCAAAAAACATGTATCTCTGACTTTTTTAAATTTTCTTATAACTTAGTGTATATATCAGGCGCGGAACCAGGACTAGGTCATAGGGCGCTTTTTAATTCGAAGCGTATATATATCAGAGCTCGCAAAAATCTGCCGACCCATTTTTCCAATTGTGGGGGGTTCGAACTCCAAAACACCCGTGGAGCCGAAATGAAGTATACTTATATAATATACAATATCAACTTTAATGATGTTTAAGTAATATTAATATTGAGGCCCTTTTTTCCAGCTTGGAACTACGGGAAAATATAAGTATTTACCTATATATATAATATTTTTATTATTCTGACGACAAATATGGAACAACTTGCTTGCGCCATCTAGCGACAATAACTTTTGGCGCCATCAAGCGGCCATGGTAAAAAAATTTGCCGTAATCTTTTGAGGATATTGCAAAACGGCAGTACCTTGAAACAATTTTTAGATGAACTGTGAAACTTTGTAAAGTTCTGCATACTGAATATTTGAAAAATTTATTAATATAAAGTTGTCGAGTACTTAAATAACCAAACAACTATTTGTTTTGTCTCTAGTATTCAATATTTTGACGTTTTAGCTTTTTTTGTAGTAAGTATCCTGAAAAATTAGTCGATTTCAGCTTTGCTGATTTGTTTTCAATGCTTTTAGAGAAAATATGAGTGACAGCTTTAATTTTGGTTAAAATTCGGTGGAAAAGGGCTTGTGAAACCTGATGGATAAACATAAATTACCCAAAACCAAAATTCTTCATCAGGTTTGGTTATTTTAACTTGATTTCTAGAGACTTGAAAAAGAAGTTGGGTTGGAGATGCCAAGCAAATCAGTATATTTAATAAAATTTCAATGCGTATGAATGTCATACTTGGCCCACAGACAGATTGGAGTTGGTTTGAAATTCAGTGAAAAGAGATTTTGTCACCTAACAGATTACACAGCGCATGAAAAAATTTATATTGCATACTTTTGGGCGGCACCTAAAAATTCCAATTTATATGCCGCAATTATTTAAAAAATTGAATAACTTGGCATTAATTAAAAATGGCTGAACACTTTTAATTTTATGCGCACAAAATGCAAAATATTCATAAATAAATTAAAAAAAAAAAAACACTTTTCAATTTTCTGTCATAACACGCAATTATAGGCCATAAAATGGTTTAGTTTATTTTTCATGTTTTATTTTACTACACACTTAAAATAACAACTAATAAAAATTAATAAAACTCAAAGAAAAACGTTTTATTAATTTATAATGCAATTAAAAAATATATACCTACCTAAAATATAAACTAGCACACGCATAAATCTTTTCTTTTTTGTCAACAAAATATTTTGTATGCTATCTTTAATTTTAAATTGCCAACATTTTCATTTTGCTCTCAACTAGAAAATTTGTGCTAAAACAAAATACGTTTTATTTTTTCTTTGTTTTATTTGAGAAAAATAAAACTGCTTTAATTATTTAGTTGGTAAAAATATATTTCAATTTATTTTGCTCTGACATGCTTATGAAATGTTCATTAGCCCTGCGGCTTGTTTTACAATGTTTCAAAGAATGACAGACGGACTGGCAGACTTACTGGCCGGTCAGCCATCTGTCAACTTGGGACTTGCATTGTTGCCAAAACGAAAATATAGGGAAATTATTTTACGGCAGCGTCGAATTTTGAATACACTTTGGCTATATTTGCTTTAAGTTTGGTTTGGTTTTGTTCTACTAAGCTATACATTCAAGTATTTATCGAGCAGGTTGTACAAACGATTGTTTTGTATGTATGCAGCTTTGTATGGTTGTACAACAAGCCAAAAATTTTAATTTTTCGAAAAACAAACGGGCTATTTGTTTGGTGGGCTGATTTGTTTGTTAATTGCATATTTTTTCGCATATTTTCCAACAAAATTGGGCAACAAACAGCAAGAAGAAAAGAATTGAAAATGTATGCAGAAAAAACTTTTCGGCATAAAATTCAAGCCGTAAATCAGAACCAACTATTTCAGCTTATATAGGGTGGGTTATCTGTTAGTTTGTTTGTTAATTGCATTTTATTCGTATATTTTCCAACAAAATTGGGCAAATGTTTATACTAAATGCAAGTTTGAAACGACTCATTTATGTACTTATGAGAAATGATATCGCCCAAATGGCCACCGCAGTTGGCTCTACATTCTCGTATGCGAGCATCGTAATTTTGGATGACTTTTTTTTTTTAAGCGACGCTGATAAAAGTGGTCCTAGTAAGGTGGAATTCTTGCAAACGATGGTGCGTCGATGTTCCAAGCGACTCGTCGACACTGGCCTCAATTATGTTTTCTTCACAGAACGACCATTTTCATAGTACGCCTATACCACTTTTAGGCGTTGTTCGGTTTTTAAACAATCCATCACTTAAATTGAGTAGTTTGGAACTTTAAAGCATACATCCGAATTATTAGTGTTTAACAACCAAACCAACAGATGGCTCACCCTATATATTTATTCTTAAAAGCAATTTTAAACAAGCTAACCCTTTCATTTTCTTGTAAATGGCTTGTTTTTCTGTTTCTTAAAAAAGGAAATCTTAGCTTTACAGCAGTAGGACATAAAGCTTTTCAGCTTTTTAGCAAAGATATTTTATCTACCGATACTATTGGTTCATAATACTGCTGAAGGAACCAATCAAAGAACTGGTGTAGCCCAGGAATTTTAAGTCAAAACTCCTTTTTGTCTACTGACACATTAACCATGCCCTTTATACAGGCCCGTTGAGAGGGTGGGGAAAAGGGGGGGATTCCTCCGGACCCGGAGTTTTCTCAGGGTCCCGGTGAAATTACTGTCGTGATTCAAGGTAAAAGTGTAATTGAGGGGCCGGTTTTCCTCCCGGGGCTGGACTTTCTCTCTGCGGCACTGCTTAAATATATTTTGTATGTATAAGACTTGGCTTTCCATAATACTATGCTACTTTGAAACGCTAAAGATAAGCTTATTGACTTTGTTTACTTTTTAGCTAAATGAGATTTCTATGGTCTGCCGCTCCTCATTGTAGGCACTACAATGAAAAATCCAAAATTCTATAGTCCCTTAACTAGGGTATTCAAATGCTGAAAAATTTTCCATTTAACTTTGAAATTTCTTTTGTGCAAGCAAAACATATTTCATATTAATTAAAATCAAATTTGCCCCAAGCAGACGGCATCGATGATGTTGCTTTTGGAGATGTTTTTTTTTTTGTTTTCATGTAGACTATGGCGACAACGTTGCTCCAGTGGGCTACTTTCAGCATTGGAGATGTCTGTGGCAGCCGCTGCCGCAGCCGCAACAGCGACGTCACAACTACGCTCACTTTATCAGTGGGACATTGACCCACTGTGCTCAATATAAAAACGGAGGCAAGTGATTTTGTATCTTTTGTTGTTGTTGTTGTTTTTTGTTGGCTTTGTCTCGTGTATGTGTGTGAATGTGTGTGTGTTTGACTCTTCTGTGTGGCTCTGGCCATAGCTGGCGGCGCTGGCAGAGTCAGTTTCAAAGCAACAACAGCACAACAACAACCATAACAAAAATAGTCGTAGCACCAAATGACGAAAGCGTGCCGCTCTTTAAGTTGGCTGCAGTTGCTCTGTCGTCCATCAGTCAGTGCTCAGTTGCTACTGTCTGTCCATTTGTGCCGTCCATCGGACAGAGTCAGCATGCGTCAGCTTTAAAATTGAAATTTAATATATATGTATCGGAAGTCCGATTTCGTAGCACCAAATTTTATATACTCTTCAGAATTTAATTAGTTCTGTGGCTTCCCTACATAATCTTTCTGTATCTACTCGAGGTTCAGTTGGCATTTATTCGTATTTTGTAAATGTGCCGCCATTGTACAAACCAGATAAATGCCTTTCTTCCCGCACAGCCTTCGCTTTCAAATTTTCTTTCCCAAACCCATTTCCCAATGAAAAACATTGTTCATTTACTCTATGTACACTTTAGTTAGTTGGTTAGGGTATAAAAAGTGAAAGAAACTGTGTTTACATTGCGCATACGCAGCGTAAGGCACAGCTCTGTCGGAAAACTTTTTGTACACGCGACTTTAACAGCAACAACAAAAAAAAAACAACAAAATAATATAGAAAAAAAACGTCTAAAGCCGCATGCAAAGTGAAAGATGGCTATTAGTTGTTAACTTGTTGTTTTTTGTTATTGTTGTTGTTGGCGCTGTTGTTTTTGTTGTGGTTAACACATTGACCCAAATATTTGCCATTGTTTTTGTTGCTGTAGTGCTTTGTTACTTTTGTATTGTAATGACCACAAATTATGGAGCTACATATGGATCAACAGGCCTTGTCACACACACGAACACACTCACACAGCTTGTGTCCCCCCCCACTAACCCTCGTCGCTGTCTTTTAAATTAACAAAATGCTTTGTCTCTGGCGTTAATTGTCACAGCTCGTAAATTAATTATGACATAATAGTGGCGCATGGCTTTGCTAGTTAATAATACACCCATGCACACACACACACACACATACACACACAGTATCTGAGTGCATTGTATAGATACATATTATTATGACTTGTATCTGTATCTGATACGATAGGCACACACCTTCATCTCTGTTAATTGTTCATGATGCTTTGCTCTGTTTATTTTAAGGTGGTTTCAATTAGCAGCTCATTGCCTCCACCTGGCGGCCAAATGTGGCACGATTTTTTCTGTTTATCTTGCTAAAGATTTTTTTCTTATTGTTTTCTATTACTTTTTTATTTGGTTTTCGTGCTTCTCTACAAGCAGTATATATTATCAGCTCAAGGGTGTGGATAGCTGCCGGCAGTTGTTGTTCTTTGAAAAGTCATGCAAGTAAGGCTTTAAGTACAAGTTGTGGAAATATCTTCTGAACATTTTTTTTGTGCATGCTTAGAATGCAGTGTTTAAAAAAAAAACGCCAACATACGCATTCTAAAACTTTTTGCATCTTGTTTCTGTATAAAAGCGGGTAAAGTTAATTTTTTAAAGAACTCGGAAAAAGAACAAAGAACTAGAAAAAAATAATAATAGACATAGCACAAAACAAAAGTGCACAAATTGCAACAGAAAATATTGCTTAAACTACTGATTTTGTAAAAATAATTATTAAAAAATCGATAAACTTAATTGATAATTTATCGATTAAGATGCTATTGGGTTTCCACTAGTGCTGGAGAAAACATCGATGATCGAAGTTTAATTTTTCTTTTCCTAAAACAATTATTTTAATTGATAACTCCACTTCTACGTATGTATGTTGTTTTTCGAAAAATGGGTATAGGGCCACCTTCTATTACAGCTTTCAAATTATTGCCGTGAAAACGTAATTATAATTACAATTTCGATAGGTATCAGCCCTATTCAAACAAGAAGAGAAGTTTTCGATAAAAATAACCAAATAATAAGATACAATTATAAGTCAAACTATTAAACTATTAAAGGCATATAGGGCCAGTTCTTAAACAAGAAGCTAATTCACAGACATTCGAATATTCTTGCAATTTAATCTTACATAAACATTATCTATAGAACCAAATCCCCTGATTACATTCTCAATTGGCAAGCGCTCGTTTAAAAACCCGTCATCAAGAAGCCACCTACGAGCATAAGCATCATTAGTACTAGCATCATGCTCAGCATCGTCATCATCATCATCATCTCGAGCTGTACAGGTCAACATCAGCCATCCATTATAAGCAGGCCAGGCACAAGTAGCATAAATAATATGGCCTCTGGTCTAAGCCTTAAGTTGTTCTGCTTGTTGTTGGGATTCATTGCTATTGTTGTTGTTGCTGTTGTTGCCTCTGCTGCTACTAAAAGCATCTTAAGTGATTTAGTGCAGCCAAACGTTCAGTGCGTCCAAATGACATGGCCTGTCGTCAACAGCAGCAGAAGCAGCAGCAGCATCGGCAGCAAAAAGTCGTTTAACGCGGTGCACAGTGGTCAACAGTTGTAGATTTATGTGAAAAAAAAACTGCTAGCATAAACGCTGTGATTTGTGCAGGATTTCGCACTGTCCATATCTTTATAATAATCTCTTTAGTTATTTTATTGTAGGCTACAGTTTGTACTTCATTTTGTTTTTGCTAGAGCTGTTGGAAGTCATGCTGTACTGGTTTTTCTGAATTTTGTCCGATTGAATGTGGTACATAGATTTAAATTTTGTGTATGGCACAAGTAATATAAAAGCGTATTGCTTTACAAGAAATTGTTTGAGTTACAAAGCAAGATTTAAAGCTAAGTTAGTACCTGCAAGAACTAGTTTGATAAATTCCACTAAATCTTGCACGTCATATCTTAAAGGTTTTTGAAAAGCCGTTTATATAAAGAGTTTCTGCTATATGAAAAACAGGACTTCTGGCTCAATAAACTTATCGCTTTGGCTAGCTCTGCAATTATATTTCTCCATTGACGCAGCTAATTTTTAATTCGTTTACACCCTTGAACTCCTCGCACGGAGTTTGTTCAAAAATGTTTCCAATTTTGTTCCTTCGTGTACATATTTTTGGGTCGTACAGATACAGGAACAATTTACATGCTGACTAACGATCGTAATTTTTTGGACAGTCTTGTAACAAAATTTCTTATATTTTTTAAGGAACTTCCCCATTCCCCACGCTTTGATCTGTAAGAGTGTTAAGGCCCATACGCAGCATGCAAAAACTCCGCACGAAATGTCAAAACTTTTATATGAAGTTTTGACATTTCGTGCAGAATTTTTGCATGCTGCGTATGGGTTTTTATGCAAAAATATATGGTTTTGTACTGCAAAAAAAATTGAAGTCTAAAAACAAAAAACCTTGAATACTAACATTTTTTCTGATTTACCTTATGCTTTCTTCACAATTTGTTTTTGCCGCACATAGCTTTTTTCTTAGTTCTAGATTCTATTTGAAATAATTACTATAACACTTATTTCTTATAAACAAATAGGTAGGTATAGTAAATAACTTCTGTTTGAGCTTTAAATGCGGGAATTGTGAGGAATTTGAAATTGCATGTCATTTGAAAAAGGCAAACATGTTATACATCAAGCTCACAATTACAGTCTCTATAGGAATACGGCCATTCTATATTTAAGCAAAAAAATACACTTGTCACTTTGTTTTTGTCATTTTATTGCAAAAATTCTTGAATTTTAATGCACGGTGCTAAAGGAATAAATTGTTTTACTGTGTTTGGGGCCTCATAGAATCTGAAGTTTGTAAGCCCGCTCCTACAAGTATGAGAAGCTACATACATATGTCTCAAATAAACTTTTTTAATACTGTTTAGAATTGTATTAACAGCAAGCCTCGTCTCATCAAAGCTTTATTGGTAGGTGTTCAAAAATCGTGTTTCATTGTAGAAGGGCTCTAACATATGTATATATGTGTATAATATATCAGTACTTTTTGAAAAGTCATTGTTTATTCTAATATTTATATTTCACACAAAATTTTAATATAAAATTTAAATAATAGATGTATAATTTATATATATAATATTTGTATTTGCTGACATGATAATTTGGACCACTGTGCGGCGTAGCCTTTATCGCTGCTTTAGTTGCTGCCGCTATTGCTGCTGTTGCTGGTGTCGAGTGCCAAAAAGGATTTAGGTCACTGAAATTTTAAGCAGCAGCAGCGCAGCAGTGATGCCGGCAGAGGGAGAGGCAGAGCTAGAAGAGAGTCAGATTCGGATCGCAGCATCGCAACGGTAATTGTGGCAGCAGTAGAATGCCATAAAGTGGCCAAATGTTGCCTACTTTAACTCTCCCCGTGCACAAGTGTGAGAAAGTGTGCATGTGTGTGTGTTTGTGCCAGTGTGACCGGGTGGCCATTAGCATGCCAGTAAAATGCCGTGGGTAGCATATATTCACATGCATACAAACCGATGCTTATATACACACATAGTTTATATGTATATATGTATGTATTTTTTTTTGGCTTTATCGTGTGCATGAATGGCTGACTGACTGTTGTTGTTGTTATTATAGTTGTTTGTTGTTTTTGCTGACCTCGTTTGAGGTCGTTCATTCACCTGCCGCACTGCTGCACTTTATGCACTCACACTCGCACACACATACACAAACACATTTACATTTATTTATGTATTATGTGCTTGTGTTTGTTTACCCAGTTACGAAATTGTCAAAAAAAAAAAAAAAAAAAAATGCTGCGGTTTTACTGGGTGAAAGTTTGTTGTTTATTTTGTTGACCGCTTTTGGCAATTCGACCAAATTGTTAAATAAAGGGCGAAAAAGAAATGTGTTGCTTTTGAACCGTGCCGAATTTTATATAGTCTTATAGTTTATTATTATTATTATTTCGGAAGTGATAAAGTCAGCTCTAAGGCATTTAAGCTGCGGCTATAAAGATTTACGTACATGTTCTTAAAAGCTTCAATTCTAAGTTTTCCCCGAGTACCCAAAAGTAGGATAAATCCCCGTATTTCTTTTTAAAATTAAATTTTTGTTGGGTAAATCTTAACAAGCATGATCTTAAAGTAGGAATAAATGACTAAATGGTCATAATTGGCTGTTGTGAGAGAATCTGCAGAAGTTTTTATTAGCTAGCTACTTTTTGCTTTCTAATGGCTGATGTTACCCGAAATTTGCTTAAGAAGCATTAGATTGCTATAATCTAAGACAGCTGATGTCTGAGTCGTTTTTAGACTAAAATTTGTAAAAAGTTAGTCTTAAAGTAAGAAAGGAATTCATCATTAGTATTATATATCAAAATTAAGTTTTGTAAAATTGGGTTGGCAGTCCTTAAACTAGTGTGAACGTATGCTATGCAGCTCTGGCGTACGGCGGGCACCTCCAACATCGAAAACCTTCAAAGAAATCAATCTGTAACTCTAAGAAGGATTTAAGGCGCCCTTTGATATGTCAGCAACCAAGAAATACGCAAAGACTTTAATTTTCCTTACATCATAGATGAAATAAGCAAAACATTGCGAAGATATTTAGAGAGACTGTCTAATCATGAAAACTCACTGGCAATTAAACTACTAGACAATAGTATGGACGTTAGACGTCTAAAGTGATCTCATGTTGTTTTATATTGATTGGACTTACTGCAGTACAATCAATCCTGTCATTTTTGTATTATTTATAAAATTTGCTGATTATCTCACCTGACAGATTGCAAATATAAATACCTTGAAAAAAAATATTATTTTGTTTTTTGAAATCTATTTTATTTACAGCCTATCACATGGAGAATAAGTAGGTAGGTAGGTAGGTGAGGGCGGCAGCTGGGACTTAGCGTCCCAACTCATTTAGGCCAAGAATAGGCCCATTGTGATACCGATAATGGGAGTAAGTGATAAGGATATAGAATAGAAAGGAAAAATTAGGGGAATAGGAAAAGTGGAAAGTGCAGGACCATGGCTTAACGTGGGATTCGAACCCACAACCTCTGGGATGATAGTCTAGTGCTGGAGAATAAGTAAATATATAAGAAATTGTAATTAAACATTTTAATTATATCTTATAAGTTAACTCGATTGAGTTATAACTATTTTTGTAAGCTTCGAAACAAACATTATAGAGAGCTCTTAGGTCTAGTTACGGCTAAAAGTAAGGAATTCATTAGATATTTCTAAAGTTTCTCGCCCTGGCTAGGGAATCCAGTATTCTACGACTTTTTGTAAACTTTTTTTTTTTTTAATTTTTTGTATCGCACAATTGGACATATATCTGGAACAGTAAAAATTGTTAGTTGCGTGCTAAATGTGGTTTCTTTTGTTGTTGTTGAGCTTGCAATATCCACAACAACTACGACGGACTGCGATTAAGCCACACGCAACCGAACCGCCCACAACATCTACAAGTACACAAAACGACATAGGTGTATGTGCAACAAAAACATCAACTACAACAAAAGCAACAAAAATTGTGTCAAACAATTTGCGTAAATTATTATTACCAGGTACGGATTGAAGCAAAGTCTGGAACAATTGTAAAGCCCCATTCATTTTTAATCCATTTTTAAATTATCCTTTCCCATCTATTTTTGTTCCGTACCACATTGTTCTGAAAGTTATACTTAACTTTAGATCTAAGGTTTTATAATTAGTACAACACAGCAGTAGTTCTTCAAAGTACAAGATATTATTGTTTAATAGATATTATTGATAAAAGATTGTCGAATTTTTAAAACAATTTTTGAACTAATTTTGTGCCATGTGTGCTTCTCAGTTATGGTTTCATAGGTCTTTGCCTTAATCCGCCCCTGGCTATTAAAATGTCAAGTTTTCTTTTTACTTTGTATACACTTTAATTTTCAAAATATAGCTTTAAAGTAGGGATTCAATCACAAAAAGCTGGACAATTGTGCACATTTTGCCTGAAATCACAAACGTAAAGTTCTCGATCGAACCACATATCCAGTTCACAAAATTGCAAAACTGGACAATTTTCAACACAAGTCCAAAAGAAGCGGCAATGTGTGGCGTGTGGTATGATCTGACCATGAAACTGACAAATTACTTCGTTATTATCGCAAGGCGGTTCGGGACCAGGAGCGGGACCGGGACCAGGGCCAGGATCGTCACAATCCAAGCGTGGACAAGTGCCTTTTACACACGCGTTTAGCTGCGCATCAAAGATTTCACCAATGGCACATTTAAGATGATGTATAGACTCATCACCGCATTGATAGTAGGCCGTATAATCTTTACAATCCTTAACTAGCTGACCAACTGGTACATTCTCGCAAACACAAAATCCTTCCTTGTTGGAACCACAGCTGCTTCGCGCCTCACCAGTCGTTATCCCAACTAACACTAGCAGTGTTAGAGCTGGAAAGTATAAAATTTTAGAATTCCTGCAGAGAAACCGGAATTTTGCAATTTACCAAACTTCATATTGCCTTCAGTTGTCTAACGCGCTGATATTCTTTTAAAACTGAGTTTTTCTTAGTACAAGTTGTGCAATTTATATCATTTTGAAGAACATAGATAATAGGACTGAGAAATGGGATACTCGGGTTTGTTGATCTTGCTGTTGACCTGCATTCTAGCGCCGATGTTTAACAAATAGTTCTAATATCTATAATAATCTAGCAGAAAGTTTTTAAGTTTGCAAGCATTCTTTGGAAAAAATATAAACTACACTACTCGCTACTTGAATAGAACATCCTGTATACTCTCTTTGCATTGGCACACAGCTTAAGAGCAGAATGATCAGAGATAATAACAATATTTTTGCACGTTATCTTTTTGCAACTATTTTTCTCTTTTTGTGAAAAATACAAGTTCGGGAAAAATACGGTTTTATATTTTTATACATTTTATGCTAGCATTCGTTCAAAACTCAGACGTCAATTGAATAGGTCATGATTTTTGTTTGATCGTTAGATAGATTTGATACTCTAACAAATCGACTCCTATTCTTCGATTAAAATGCGTACAAAATGAGGGAGCTAAGAGCAAAGCGAAAGATTCCGTCAGAATCATGCAGCTATTGAAAGAGATATGAGGGTTTTTGGAACATAGGCATGATGTATGATTTGCTGGATGCAAATTTCTGAAGACGTAACTGAACGCAAACGAAAAACTTTGAGCAAAAAATTTGTTTTTTTTCGAATAAAAGTGTGACTAAGTGAACTTTTGCATTTTTCGTACCTAGTTCCATAACATCTACAGTTCTTAACGGATTTTGTAGATCAAAGGCTCGAAATGTTAGTTAAAGAATTCTCTTTCAGCTCAAAGCTTAAAAAATTACTGCCTAAAATAATGCAAACCTAAAATTTCTAATTTTGAAAATTGGTCGAAAATTAAACCTTTTTTTGACTTTGCTTGCTTGTTACTTCGATAATTTAAAGTAATAATTAGTTTGCATATATTAAATATCACCGTGATTTAGTGAAAATTGGAACTTTTGCCTTTTTTTGCACATGGTTTCATAACATCTACAATTCTTACACGATTTTGAAGATCTTAGGCTCGAAATATTCGTAAAACAATTCTCTTTCAGCTCAAAGCTTTAAAAAAGTACAAAAATTTCTCTTGTTAATAAAAAGCAAACCTGAAATTTGTATTTATGAAAAATGTTCGAAAATGAATTTGCTTGCTTGTAACTTCAAAAATTATTACTTAATCTGACCATATCATATCTCACCGTAAAGAGCACATCAATAGCTATCTCTCACGAGATATTGCCGAATAATTGGAAAAAGAACCCAAAATCATGTTTTTCGAAAAAATCTCGAAAACTGTTCCTAAGAAAAAAAAAAGAATATATTTTTCGTGTTTCTCGATATACAATTACCCTCAAAAATCTTTTCAATTTCAAGGTTTACTGAACCTAAAATTTGTGTTATCGAGTGCGAAGCAAAAATTTTAAGGATCTTAAAATACAAAGGCAAAAATTTGAGCTCTATTACGTTTCATTTAATAAGAGTCGATAATTGTCAGTACATTGAGTGTTTATAGTAACATGTTGTTATCACTAAGTAAAAAAATGCAGTGTGCGTTATCTATAGAGAATTAAAATTCTTTCACTACAAGAAAAAAAAAGGCCTTAACAAACTACTTGAAGTGCTATACTAACAAAAAATGTTAATCGAATTTATATTGTTTTAAGAATTAGTAACAGCTTTTATATAAACATAATTTATAAGTGCTAATTATGCTTGTCTTTTTAGGTAATAATGTGCAGTACCTTGAACAGATTTTATAGGTAAGTACATAACACTATAAATATGTCACAGCTGCGTAAAATGTTTTTTCCCCCGCATATTGTAATAGTTCCAAAGTTTAGATACAATATTTTTTTTTTTTTGCTTGCCCAACTCTTTAATATCTAAGCCAACAAGTATTTTGCATAAGCCAAACAAATACGATGAGCACGCATGACACAAATATGGTCAAAGCTCCCGGGTTGAATAAATAATTCGCAATATGTAAACTCTGCATATGTATATATATATGTCTGTATATAGTCGTAACCCAAATTGAACATGTATTTGTGTTTGACATTAATATGCTCCACAGAAAATCTATTTCAATTTGCACAAAGACTTTTGTGTATCTTACAAATATATGCTAGCGCCAGAGTTTTATCTAGATAAATGTAACAACAAAGTCTTATAAATTACTTGACTCTAATCGCCTTATGCAGAGGCACGTGTGTATGCTGCCCCCTATGCTTGGAAATCATACAACGATGACACATATACCATTTCATAGACTAGACTGCCGGGTTTGGGGTGTGGGCCAAAGCTACAACGAATGCTTTAAATATCAGCTAGTCAGACTCTCGAGACAGTGAATATGAATAAAAAATCCGACTGTGAGTAGTGCGAAATCAAAAGGCAACAAAATGCGAAAATGCGAACAAACGCATATGCAAATTTTGAACTGACCTACTACCATAAAAATCGAAAAAACGAAAAAAATATGAAAAAAAACAAACCTGAAAAACGACACAAACACACAGCTACAAAACACATACGCATAGATACATACTTGTGCAAAACTACTCAAAATTCAAATTGTGAAAAAAAATGGCATGTAAGATATTTGTAAAATATCATATCGGGGGCGTTGAACGAGCAAGCGATCGTTTTTATGAAATCTAAACATTAGATAAATGTTAGATCTTTGGTCAGCTATTAACATGTTCATTATGCCTTGTCCGCAGCCAAGTACTTAAGCCAAAGTGCCTTGCGTTTGGGCCGTATGACATGTAAATCAATTTAAGCGGCTTAACTCTTGGCTCATTGTCTTTTTTATAAGTGCTTAAATGTGTGTGTGAAAAAGTGGCATTGAAATGAAAGGCTTTCTCTACAGGGTTGCAAAGCATTAGAAATGTTTGCTTAAAAGAGCCAGAAACAGAATGACTTTTAAGTCTCACAAAGCGAAATAGGCTCTTATGATATTTTCAACAAACATTAAGCAAATGTGATTTTTAATAATGAAATTCAAAGCACTTAAACTAATTGCCAACAAAATTATTATTTTTACAAACAATAAACGCTCTAAAATAAATATATCATTAATCATGTATCTCAATAAGAAATTCATTATTTATTAAAAATATGACTTTAATTAATTAATATTGCAAGCAAATCCGTCTTAATTATATGTAAATACATTCATTTAAATGTTTCGACTACAGTCAAACCTCCTTACAACGAATTTTTTCATATACGGTTTTTTACAAGCACACAGCTCTTTTCCTTTAAAGGATAATCTGTGTAACGTATTTTCTTTATATCAAACCCATAATCTGTTTCTTTGCAACTTTTTTTCAGCTTTTTCTAGAACTGTTTGTCAGCCCTGGTTGCTCATTATTTATAAGTAAAACACTTGAAGGTGTCAAAATGCTCGCGGCATAGATTTAAAAATTTCTTTTAAACTGTCGACTTTTAGCCTGACCCCCTTTGTCTTTTTCATGCAGCCGTCCTCCCTCTCTGCCTTGTTGACCATTGTTGTATTCATTTAACGGCAAACGTTGTAAATGCTTAAAAGTCAGTTATAGAGCGATGCTGCTGCTTCTTCTTTTTCTAACTAACTAAGCCAAAGCGACAAAAATAGTTTTTCATTTTATGATCCATTCATACATACGCTTAACAGCTATGCTTGGCCTGCTCAAACACATAGCTGCACACACACACACACACACATGCATAATTCACTTAAGCGCGCGTTCAACGAAGCGGGATGAATGACCTCAATTTGAATAGTTGCTCGTTTGCTATCTCACTCACTCGCGTGTGTAAACTTTAAAGCTTTTGCTTGCTGCTGTTTAACGGCGGCTGCTGGGCAGCAACAACAACAACAAGTAAATGATTCTTAATAATCATCAACAGTATCATCATTATCATCAACGTCAACGTCAACGTCATCATGATCATCATCATCAACGTCGACTGACTTTTTGGGTGCCATATTTATACCCTTTAGTCGTAGAGTAAACAGGTATATTAATTTTTTTTTAATATATGTAACAGGGTAGAGGAAGTATTTGCAAACCTTTAAAATAGTTTGTAAAGATCGGAAGATTAACATATGCATTGTAAGTTTGAAAAATAAAACTATATTAAGTCATATTTGGGTTAAATATAATCATAATTTATTGTCCATTTTGCTTTAATAGCGGCTTCCTAGGGACTTATTTTACTTTCAGCAAGCTATTGGTCTTATTCGGGTGCTTCTTCTTTACGATCGTGGCTATGGCTGTTTTAAATTTTTTGGATCTGTTGGTTACTATAGTTTCCTGACATTTTTGTATTATTAGGTGACAACTTTGCTGACAACTGTAGCATGTACAAATACATAGATGACATTAGTTCAAAACAAGCTAAGTCATCTGCCAACATAAAGACTTAAGCAAATCAGTGAGCTTGTACTAACAATAAAAATTTATTCCCGATCGAAGATGCCAGTATTTGCGGGGAGATTTGATTGCTGCTACAATTTAAAGAAAACTGCTGCTGAGGCTCAGCGAGTACTCAAAAACAATTATGTGAGATTGCTCTTAGTGAAAGAAAATGTCGTGAGTGATTTCTGTGCTTTAAAATCGGTGATTTGGACGTGGAAAACAAGCATAGCGGTGTGCCAGAGAGAGTTTACGAAGACAACGAATTTGAGGAATACTTGATGAAGACTCGTGACAAACGCAAAAAGAAATGGCAATATCATAGGAAGTTAAAGAACAAGCGATCTAGTGACGCCTTAAAGCCAACGGAATGATTCAGGAACAAGGAAATTGGGTTCCTTACGAGTTGAAGCAGAGAGACGCTGAGCAGAGATTCTTAACTTGTGATCAGCTGCTACAAACAGACAATCGGAAGTAGTTTTTATATGGAATTGTGATTGGCGACGAAAAATGAGTTCACTACGATAATCCCAAGCGCAAAAAAACATTGGGAATGCCACGTCGACGGCCAGACCTAATAGTCACGACAGCAAGTTTATGCTCTGTTTTTGGTGGGACACGCTCGTTGTGGTATACTATGAGCTTCTGAAACCGGATGAAACCATCACAGGAGATCGGAATCGAAAGCAATTAATGTGTTTGAGCCGAGCATTATAGGAAAAACGGCCACAGTACCGAGAAAGACGCGACAAAGTCATCCCAGCTTAATAATGCTCGGACACATGTTGCCAGAGCGGTCAAGATATACCTGGACATGCTTGAATAGGATTTCCTACCTCACCTGTCATACTTTCCAGATATTGGTGCTTTGGATTAGCATGGATTTCGATACATGGGACACAGTCTAGCTGACCAGAAACTCCACTCTTATGAAGAAGTCAAAATAATGTAGCGATTCGTGGATCGTCTCAAAAGATTCATAGCTTTTTCGAGATGGTATCCTACAACTACCAGAAAGATGGGAAAATTAATCGCCAACGAGAGGCAGTAATTTCAATAATAGATAAATATATGATCACTTTTTCACAATAAAGCCTCAAACTTTGGGAAAAACGCCGGAAGCATAGTTGCACACCTAATAATTTTGGTAAGTTTCAGAGTAAAGAGCAGAGCAAAGTGTACGAATAATTGATGGTCTCACTGTATGCTTGATCAGCGCAAATACTTCAGTCCATGATATCTCGGGAATCATACGATATAGAGCCAGCAAATGTTGTATACGGGTTCTCCTGTGTAGAAACAGATTTTTCTTTGTCCAAGGCCATTTTTACTCTCGCTATATAGAAAATAAATTATTTCCGAAAATTTAAATCTATATTTAAAATGCAAAGATTAACAGTCCGACGTGTAGTCTCTTGATTATAAGGAAATTGTATAGGCGTTTTTT
This sequence comes from Chymomyza costata, assembly GCA_018150985.1. Classification (NCBI taxonomy): domain Eukaryota; kingdom Metazoa; phylum Arthropoda; class Insecta; order Diptera; family Drosophilidae; genus Chymomyza; species Chymomyza costata. The sequence continues at coordinate 21,386,692 of JAECWU010000001.1, forward strand.
GCTATAAAATTGAAATATTTTTTGCGTATATTCGACCACTTTATCAAAAAACTAATCTGGGGAAAAAATAACAAAGTGATTAACGTGTATATGGCATTCGGTCTTACCCGACTTAATTTTTTTTTATTTAAATCAACGCAACGCAGACGCCGTCACTCTTAACTTTATTCAGCTTTTTTATTGCATTCTCGAAAAAAAAAATTATTCAAATGCTCTACAATTTTCGGTTACTGGTTACTGCCTTTTCCACCTACTTTCTGCCCCCAATCTCTAGTTGGTCGACACACACACAAAAGAGCGAGCGAGACCGAATTGAGGTTATAATTATAACTGCGCTTGGTGAGCGGTCTTTTTTTTTTTTTCTGTTTCTATGGGTCCAAGGAGTGGCAAATGCTGTTGGCGTCGTTTTTATTTTTTATCAGTTTGACACAATTTTCTGGCTGCCTGCAACAACAAGTCGTTACTTGCCACCGTTTGTCGGATTTTATTTAGTGACACAATTTATATTACAACGCTCTATATAGAGCATATTTCTATCTATTTTTCTACTTTATTCTGTTGCTTGTTTAACTAGCTAATTAGATAAAACTAACTATGGGAGTTCATTTGTGGTGTTCAGTCATTTGTTGGAGCGGGTAGGTAGCGTGTTTAAGAGGTGTTGATGCAATTCTAAGGGGTGCTGAGCGCGTTGTGCTAGTTAAGAGCTGCCCCGAGTGGTACTGGTAAAGTCGTATTGCATGCTGACAAAAAAATTTAGTTGGAATTGTTTAAGTGTAACTTTATTATTGGGGCAGGAACTATGGCATACTTTTGCAAAAATAAGCAGAAAATGAAATTTGTTTAAACAAATTCTGCATTTTATAAAATAATCTCGACTTTTGTCGAATTTTGATATGTGAACTTCGACTTCGTACAACACAAAAGATGTCATTGGCTCTAAAATTCGAGCTATACATCGTATAACCCATCAACGCGATGTTTCTGCGATTATCTCTAAATCGATGTGTGTTTTGGTATAAATTTGCCATCGGCAATTCCGGCTCGGTATAAAAAAGAGAAGCATTTGGTTTAAAGGTTCTGTGGATGCATTTTTTCAAACCAATTTAGCTTCTTTTTTGTGATTGTGAACTGGCTTACAAGAATGTAGAAAGACTATTGGTCTTAAATGGGGCATGTTTCCTAATATAGTCCACTGGCTATACACTGCCATCGTGAGACCGATTCTACTCTACGGAGTTTCAATCTGGTGGCCTTCAATGGACAAGAAAACCGTTCTAAAAAAGCTGAGTAAGGTTCAGCGGACTGCAGAATTAACTATCAGCGGGGCTCTATGCTCCACCCCAAATGAAGCATTAGATGCCATCCTGAACCTATTGCCCTTGGATAAAGTGGGTAAGCAAATAGCCATTCTATCAGCTCTACGTATGAGAGAGGCAAGAAAATGGAATGGCCTAGACTTCGGTCACTCTAGGATTCTTAATGGAAATCCTCTAATTCCTGATGGTACGGACTACTGCTCCCCTCAGGAACACTTTTCAACAGCATTCGAGACCCATTTTCCATCCAGGGAAGAATGGAATGTTGGCATCCCGGGCCCAAGTGGCTCAATAAACATCTTCACAGACGGTTCCAAGTTAGACGATCGCGTTGGCGGAGGCGGCTACATTGAGAAACACAACGTAAGAATATCTTTTAGGCTTCCAGATCACTGCAGTGTCTTTCAGGCTGAAGTCACGGCAATTCAAGAAGCCGCTTCGATAATTAAAAACCTACCAATAGGTAGCAACAATATCTGTATTTACTCAGATAGCCAGGCGGCTATTAGGTCTCTCGCCTCCATGACATCATGCATGAATGAATGCGTGAACAACTCTCTGGAGGAGATGGCAGAACAGTTTTCGATTCACCTCATCTGGGTCCCAGGACATAGGGATATTGGGGGCAATTGTATTGCGGATGAACTGGCAAGAAGAGGAACTACCAGCATCCTCCTTCAGGATAAGGAGCGTCTGGGTATACCTATGGCCAGCTGTAAATTGAGCATTAAGAACCACTTTGCTCTAGCTGCTAATCAAGCGTGAAATCGGATATCGAACACGTGTAGAATCTCACGGCAGACATGGCCGGTATACTGCAAAAAGAGAACAAAGCAACTTTGCGATTTAAATAGAGCTCAGTGCTCGACAGTAATCCGGGCAATTACCGGACACTGGCTGGTGGGTATCCATGCATCAAGGCTCAATGCACCTCACAATGATTTCTATAGAAGTTGTGGTGATGAGGAGGAGCTGGAGACGGTAGAGCACTTATTCTGTCACTGCCCTGGGTTGTGTAAGACAAGGCTCCGATTCCTAAAATCATACGTGTTTAATGACCTATCTCAGCTCTCGGAAAAGAGTCCAAGAAGCCTCTCGAGGTTTATTAAAGCCGCCGGATGGGCGTGATTTTGAAAACATATAGGGGACCTCATGAGTGGGGGAAGGGTGGTGTAAGGCCCACCCAGCTGTATCACAACGGGCCAATTCTCTGGCCTAAGTGAATTGGGACGTTAGGACCCGACTGCCGCCCTAACCTAACCTACCTAACCTACAAGAAAACAGCTGAAACCCAATAAAGTTTGAAAGTTTGGTGTCTTTTTTCGTATAATCATATTCTCTGTCAAATATCTTAGCATCTGACATCTTATCGTCTTAGATTTATACAAAAACTTTCGATTATTTTATATGCCGCATGTTGTCTTAACAGCATTGAAATTTTAAGAGTCTTTCAGCTTCTAGATAATCTTCCAAAGTTATTCTTCACACTACACAAAATACTATAAAACTTTGCACGCTTTAAGCATACCAACAGCTGTGTCTGAACTATATATAACACTTGAATTTTTAACAGATTTACCAAATTAATGGAAGTAACAATAAAAATCGAATGCATTACGCGCTCATTAAACGTTTTTTGAACCGGCCTGAAAAGCGTTTTACAATCGCATTAACGCAATATCATTTTAATGTAACGCTTTTAATGCCGACAAGACCAAAAAAGCATTTAAATATTTTTACGCTGGTTTTTTTGTTGTCATTGTTATTGTTGTTGTGGTGTCCAATGAATCAATGCAACAAAAATATACAAGCATACAAAAGCGCTTGAGATATAATTGTATACAAAAAGTATATATAAAAAAAAAAATGTTAATTTTAAAACTTTATTATAAAAGCAGCCAACAATGAACTTTTTAATATTTAACACAAACAGATAAAATGCAAATATCTATATGTATTTTCTTGTGCTTTTGGGCAATTTTTACAACCGGAAGCAATTCTAACTGTAAACAAGTTGCTTGAGCGATAAAAAGATGTGCAAACGAACAACCTGGCGTATGAGTAATACGTTCTGGCGTTACGCAAAACTTTGAACTGTCGCAGTCGCCGCTTATCAAATATTTAGACTAAAATGTTGCCAAATTAACGAGCACAGTTCTAAGACAGACGACAAAAATTTATATAAATAAAACTAATGAAGAAAAAAAAAATTAAATGTTGCGCGATGCTCCAATTTGATAAGCCCCAAGGCAGCGTCACATTCAATTAGCGAATTAAATGCCGCGCATAGAGACAGCCCGACAAGCTTTTGTTTTTTTGGTTTTTGTGGGCTATAAATGTTTCAATGAACTAGAAAAGCCTTTAAGAACCTCCCAACAAAAACAACAATAACAATAGCCCAGACAAGTCCAATCAAGTCAAGTCAAGAAAAACAAAAACAAACAAAATTAAATTAGCCAAAAGGCAGCTACAAATATACACAAATGTGAACAGACAAGTCGAAACTAGCACGCGAAAAATACCAAAGAGCGGGAGTGCACAGCAAGAGAGAGAGAGAGAGAGGCAGATTGCGAGAGCGCATGAGATCAATGAACGCATTGGCAGCTGTCGATTGGAGGTAGCATTCATTTGATTGATCGCTTATTAGAATGAACGGCAGCTGCTTTGGGGCTATGAACAAACTTTTGATTGATTGAATTAATAAATAATACAAATTAACAGCAAAGCTTAGCTAAGCGCCAAGTAGACAAGATCAGTGAACGTACGTTAAGTGGCTTGAAGGAGAGACGAGCAGAGAGAGCGAGAGAGACCGCGCGCGCGTCTTGGGCAGTGAATGAATTTAATAAGGTATAACTTTAGTTAACTTTTGATGATGATGATCAGCTTGTTTTTGTTGTGTGTTGTCTTCATTATAAGCACGCACGATCATTGACCGACCGAAAGTGAGGCAGGCGACTACGACGACGACGTTTATGGCGTTTCCATGCTGCAAGCTGCGTCCGTGGGCAAGTGATTTCTGCAGGAATCCCAAACGGCAGAGACTGCGGCACCCTGCCGGTGCGTTGAACTATAAACGTCGTCAACGATCTTGGTGATTTCCAGCGTGCTTGTTGTTACTGTTGTCATCGCATTTCATTCTTGACTTTATGCTGTTGTTGGGTTTTTCCCCATCACATAAAGAGTATATTTACTACAACTGTAAGAGTGCAACGGAGATACATAACATATATACAATTTATTCGTTAACCCTACTCCACTCTGCAGATTTGTATTCCAATAGCATTTGAATGAAAGTAAGCGGGGTAGGATTGACCCCAAAGAAACTAATATCTGGCCTAAAAGTACACTGCGCAAAAAGTAAAACCCAATTTTTTTTCATTCTCTTCATTTATTCATCCTAATGTATTTCGTCGCCTTTAACGTACTCCCCTCCGGACACAATGCATTTATACTAAAGTTTCACTACAAATCTCTTTAATCTACTCAAAACGGCGACCCAGAGTGGTTTTTTGAGTTTAGGGAATAGCCAGAAGTCGCACGGTGCCAAAGGCCCATACGGAGAATGAAAAATTTCGTACGGAATGACAAAACTTCATATAAAAAAATCACATTTTTTATTCTTCGCATGGGCCTTAAATCAGGTAAATACGGAGGTTGTGTAACGATAGGGATTTTATTTCTGAGTGTGTTCATGTTTTTCAAGAAATCATTTTTCGATACCAATCAAGATTTGACGCGTTTGAGGCCAAAAACGTCTTTTAAAAAGGAATTGATGCATCCTTTTGAAATTTAAATCATAATCACTAAGTTCTTTAATTGAAAATCGACAGTTTGCAAGCCACAAATCTTTAATTTCTTGGACGTTAGCTTCGTCGCTTGAGGTTGATGGCCCACCAGAGCGCTCTTCGTCTTCAACGCGTTCTCCGCCTTCTTGAATCTCTTTATACCACTTGTAAACATTGCTTCAGATATAGTTTGCTCAACAAATGCCTCATGCAATATTCTGCACATGAATATTCATTACGGTAACAAAATTATTCGCAAATTCTTTGCTCAAAAAATCGCCGAATCGACTTTTAGCGTCTGACAAAGCCAAAAATAACTCAAACAATAATGAATATTTCGACGTAAAATATGACACGCACATAAGGGATAGTGTCACCACTATCGATAAGCTGGAGAATTTGAAATTGAAAATTGGTCTTACTTTTTAGACACAGTTGTAGGGCAGCATAAGGAGTTCTTTACCTAGGGCGTGCCTGCCAAACATTAAGAATCTACAAAGATCTTTTTTCTAATGGACAATTTTACAAATAATTCTTGTGCATGTGCTTCTCGCGGCGATAAAGGTTCGTTTAATACATATCTAACAGCGATCTTATCAAAACACATGTGAGCAACTGTCACAGTGAGTATATGTTACATTTAACGAATACTTGAGCTATGACTAAAAAGTATTCATTCCTACGAAATTTCGTATTCGAGGCTGTAAGCACTTGGGCTGTTCACTTTGTCGTGCATAAATGCACAAAGGCAAGAATACCCCAGCTAGCACTACGGCTACATTAAAAAGGGTATACAAAAGTACCTTATAACGTGCACATTATGTGCTTTCGCATTTTTTTTCCCTTACGTTTGGGGTAACGTCATTGTAGCCAGGCGTCATCAACGTTATTAGTCTTCGTAAGTTTAACAATATCATAATCAGCGCACACACGCACTCACACACGCACATATACAAAGTATTTTGTTGCCTTTTTGTTGTTGTTCTACATCTGCAACAACAATTGCAAACTCTGGCCATTGCTGCAACGAACGCCATACTTGTTTTTTTTTTTTGGACAAGCTGAGCGCTTCTTTTGCTCTCTTACGCCGCTCGCTGTCTGGCACTTTTTGACCCATACTTTGCCCAGGGGCACAATGCATGATCAGCTGTGAGGAGAGCATGCTTAAGTAAAGTCTGGGCCGAGAGGTCGATCCCTTTAACATTTTGCGGTTTTGCTTGCTTTTGTTTCTGTTGTTGCTGTTTTCTTTGCTATCAATGCAGTTGCTGCTGCTGCTGCTGCTTCACCCTTTGCAGTTGCCTGTCGCAGCGTCTCTCACTCCGTCGTCGCGTCGCAGTGAGAGTCGCCGTTGTCGTCGTCGACGTCGCGTAAAGTGTCAATGCACTTGTTCTTTCTCTGTGTGAGTGTGTGTGTGCGTCTTCACGTGCGTTGCCTTTACTTTTGCACCTCCTGCTGCTAGTTGTTGTTGTTGTTGCTGCTGCCCGTTCGCATCGTGACCATTCGCTGTTGTTCTTGTTCTTGTCGTTCAATCCTTTTTCTTTCCGTTTCTTTAAAGCACTGCTCACATGCGTCGCTTTTGCCAGCTATGCCAACAACAACAACAGCAACGCAGACGTCGTCGTCGTCGTCTGCTGTGCGTTGAGTGTTTGACTGCGCCCCTCTCTCGTAGCTCTTGCAGTCGCGTCGTCTGTTGTCGGTCGTTGGTCGTACGCTCGTTCGTTGGCTGCCTTTGCACTTTGGTGCATCCTTGTCTGGCGTTTGAACTTTTTTTTTTTGTATTGTTTTGTTTGTTGTTCATCGCTGCATGCGTCTGCGAGTTTATTAGTGCATGCGAGTGTGTGTGCGTGTGTATGCTGTGTAAGCCAGTGGCGTAGAAAGGGTAGTGGTATTGGGACAATAATTAGTTTGGGTTAGCTAAAAAATGATTTCTTCTTCAATCATGCGTGAAGCACAAAATTATAATCGTCAATGTCAATATTTATAGGGCGACTAATAAATATGAAAAACCTTTTAAAATTCATAATGGAAGTCCCTGCATCTCTTAATTTTAGTCTTTATAGTTGATGTTTGAAGTAGAGAAGGGTATTTTTGTTTGACGCTGTTCAACTAAGTATAGCGTGATTTAAAAATATATATGCACGATTTTCAGCTCTCTTTAAGCATGAAATTGAAAAAGTAGTCGATAAGCATTAAAACGTTAGTGAATGTACAAAAGGGACATCTTCTCGTATGAAATAAATAATAATTATTTCTGAAATTAAATACTTAGACATTTCCATACTCATTGCAATGACCCATCTACGCCACTGCTGTGAAGAATAAAAAAAATGTTTGTACTGCTCTCTGCAGGCGTCTGGCTTTGACTTTTGCTTTGGCTTCGCCATTTGACTCCATTTAAAGTTACTCTTTATTTTACAAATAAAATTAGCTTGGTTTTTGCCAACGCCAAGTGCAAGTGAAAATTACTAGGCAAAATTTTCTTCAAGTGTGTTGTTTGCTTTTATTATTGAGTGGTTTTGTTACCCTTTCCCCCGTACTCTACGGCCAGCTATGATGCACTCTAATCATTTTCTGCCTGTCGTTTGCTAATGAGCTGATTGCATTTAACTTTTGCAGAAATTGTTGAACTTAGTTGAGTTTGTTGTTCAACAAGTAGATTCAGAGACATGATCTTGTTAGTCTAATTTTGAAAAAGTTTGTATCGAGTGTTTTCAAGCGCGAAATCTATTCTCTGGAAAGAAAATAGTGTCCATACTCGCCAGCTCTTAATAAATTGAAGTGGAGCTCTAAAATGCCCTGCCTCAGTACTGGCCGAGCAAAGCTAACAGGGAGCAGAACCCCTTTATTTGTGTTGGCTCATGAAATTGTACATATTTTAATACAAATATTAATTAACTTTAAATGGACTTTTAACGTTAATGTTCTTTGTCCCAGTTGTCCCAGTTTTGATGAGTCTATTGCTGTGTTGTTAGTTCTTAGTTCTGGCTGTAACCATCTTAAAATGGCTTAAAAGCTACTTAAATTTAATTGGCACATAAAAAGAAATTGTCTTTAAGTTTAAATTGAAAATATTTTTGAGCAAGACTTCATAACATCATCTATTTTAAAGAGTTTTTATTTCTCATAAAAAGAAAATGTAGCATATGATAATATTTCATAAAGATACTCTTATAAAGTCTCAATTAAGGTATGGCAAATTTTTCATCTTCGAGTTTTGTTTCTTCTTAAAAACTGTCTAATAAAATTTTTCATCTCAGACCTTTGTTTCTTCTTAAAGATTTTCTAATAAAGTCTCAACTAAGGTTATGCATTTTAGTTATAATAAAATTTTTCATCTCAGATTTTTGTATCTTCTAAAAGTTTCTCTAATAAAGTTATACATCTTGATCTTAATCAAGTTTTGTATCTTCAGTGTTTTGTTTCCTCTTGAAAATTTTCTAATTAAGTTTCAACTCAGTTATGCATCTTAGTCGTAACTAAATTTCCCAGCTTAACTTTTTATTTCTTCCTCAAGATACACTCATAAAGTTTCAACCAAGTTATGAGTCTTAGTCTTTTAGCCATTTTATTGACATTGTTTTAGCGTTCTTTAAGCCAGACTTTTAACAGTTAGCTAAATGATGCCCCTGAACGAATGACTGACTATCTTTGGCTTGGCTTTTAGTTCTGTTCTGTTTAACGCGTTGAATGCATATGAATTGCGTCCAGTTTTGTATAGAACAAACAACATAGATACGACCAGGGTCATCTCCATCAGCGGAGTGTTCTCTAGAGCTTTCATTGAACATAGACACACACACACTTTTTTTTTGCACTTATTAAATACAAAATAGTATCTATGCTTTTATGGCGTCTCTCGTGTTGCTGCCTTTGCCTCTGAAGTTTATTATCTTCTACTCTATAAAGCACTTCTTCAGTTTTGTTGTCTACGGTTTCTGTGGTGCTGTGGTTATGGTCGCTGCACCTTGCCTCATTGCGGTTGTTGCTCGTGTGGCAACTTGGCTGGCATTTTTATTATTCTTTCAATTTAGAGGTCACTTTGCTGTCTCTCTCTCTCTCTCTCTCTTGCTAGCTAAGTGTGTGTTACTAACTGCATTTTAAATGATATACGATTGTATCTAGATACATTCATGTGTGCTTTTGAGTCTTGATTCTTGCGGTGCAACCAAGCATGGCATTATATGTCTGTCTGAAAATCAAAATGAAAACGGCAGTACTGAAAAACTGAAAAACTTTTAGACTGAAAAAAAGTTTGCGGTATTCTTGGCACAAAAATGTCAATTATGATGAACTGCTAACTTAAAGTTTTTTTTTTTTTTTTTTAACTTGATTGCTTTATATGCAACTTGTGCTAGTTATTTTTGTTGTTGTGTATCATAATTGCCGTAGGAGTGAGACTAATTTCGGTGCAACAACAAATGTCAGACAATTAGTTAAGCAATACATAAGTGTTAACATACATACTATATCTCGAAAATGCTTAATTATTTAGTTAATAGGTAGTAAAAGTTTCAAATTAGCTGCAGCTAAAAAACAGAGTCGTAAAATTTATGCATTACCAGTTTTTGTTTTAGTTACAAATGTGCTTTTAAGATGTATAATAGGGTTCGGTGTCCTATAGCTTGCATGCCCTTGTGTTACAATCGTTAAATGCGCAAATAGCCAAGTTATTATACTTGATACTTACATGATTCAAAAACCAATCTTGTGTACTTTTTTGAGATCTACAATTTGTTGAAACACACCAAAAACAAAAAAATACGAAAAACTGCGTTGTAGTAATGTTAACGCCATCTACCGCCTAAAATATGAACTTCTCGGTATACCTTTCAGTACAGATAAAATTTTAGATTCAATTTGGATCATTTTTTGTCTTGAAGGTTTTTGTGTACGACTTATAGACTTCGAGATAAATGGGCCGACACAGATGTCAAAATAACGGAAAACCCCACGGGGGCAGGAGGTCACCATTTTGGTTTTAGACTTTTTGGATGGTGCTTTATACAATAAGCAAGAGAAAGTCAGTCCAGCAATAAATTTTTTCCTGGTCAACCCCTTTTTTTTGTCCATTTTTACTGTACTACTAGGGGTGACTGACTGAATAGTCAGTCAGGGAAATTATTTATTACGTATGCGTAATATACGCCATAATCTCCAATTAAGTAGAAAAGTCTACTCGCATATTTATTTATTGTTTTTAAAAATTAAAAATATTGTTAATGGACTAGTAAGTAGTTGATAAACTTGCAAACAAAATGTTGAACCCACAAACCTTTTAGCAAAATGTAAAAATTAAGTATTCGCCACTTAATCCAACAATGGATACAGCATTCAATTTTAATTAATGTGCTCACTTTCTATTGACAGGAAATTAATTTAAAAAAGTTTTCTTGTTAATTATAACCAAAAGTTGCTCCTAACTAATGCACTAGATTAAGCTATTGATATTACTAAGCGTGTTAAGTGTTCAAACTAACTTTCATTCGTGATAAGTTTATAAATGCCTGCTTTATCTTTAACCCATATCAAATAGCTGACAGCTTTTAACAATCATTTAAACTTTGGAAGTGACAAACTTTTGGGTCACAAAACTTTTGCCAAAACTATTTATAAAATAAAAATAAAAAGCATCTATAAAAAAAAAGACCAAAACTTTTGTCAAAGATACTTAAGCGTTCATATATAGAAAAGTGAATGACGGTTGACATATTCAAAAGGCCAAAACTCTTACACCCAAAAGCGGTTCGGTCATTAATGGCATGATACGCGCACACTATTAGGTTTATGTCTAGTTTGTTATTTATTTATTTATTATGTTGGGTATAGCAGAGAGACAATTCAAAACATAATAATGTAAAAACACAATAAATAAATGACAGAAGATACACACACACACACATACAAGCAAACGCACTCACATAGATACTATATAAGCAGAGCGTATGAAATGAAAAGAAAACAGCGCAAATATGTAGGTCAATTTTGTAATAAAATAGATATGCATGTGTGTGTCGCTATGTATATAAGCTATATGCCATATAATCCCATGTGTGTGTGTGTGTCTATAATCATAAAATACATTTCCAAAGGCAACAAATCTAACAAACACAACAACTACAATATGTAGTGCCTCAGAGCTATGGGAGAACAAGAACAAGAACTTGAACTATTCTATTGAACTATTGGCCATTATATGATAGCTAGTCAGTATGTCAGTTTATCTCTCAGTCAGTCTGTCCGTCATTCAATCAGTCAACGTTAGCCAGCTGGCTCTTTTGGCCATTAATCTATTTAGCTGTCTAATGCTATGTGGGCGCTTGGCCAAGTTTGTGTCAGCTTTATAATCCTCTCCAGAAGTGTGCGACGTTAGAGATGATCATCTGATTTCAGGCAGCATTTAAATAATTGCTGCTTTTATCAGCATGATGATCATCTCACATGCACGCACACACACACACAAAGTCTTGGCTGGAGAATTGAGTGAGTGACTAACTGGACTTATTCGCTCAGCTGTTTGACAGCAGCTTCTTCATCGTCATCTTCTGTTTTTGCTTCCTCTTTGGCTTTAACATTATTTCTTTGGTTTTGCTATGTGAACCAATTACTGTGCGTGTGTGTGTGTGTGCGGTAATTGCTACTCAGCTGCTTGGCTGCTCTGCATAACTGTTAATGGGCGCTTGTCTTTGGATTAACGGTAATGCCGTTGTGTCTGAGTTAAGCTTTTTGGTCATTGAGCTTAAGACGCATACTAAATGAGTGCCTCTCAAACTGTATATTACTCTCAAATTGGATTTTGTGCAGCTAACAGGTGTCTGTCAAATGTTATTAGAGATCTTAGAAGCATTTTTTTTTTCAAGCGTGGGAATGCATTGGGAACATTTGTAGCTGGTAGCAACAGTCTAATCAAAAAAGAAATATGTTTTAAAATATTAAAACCATCGATTGCTAGCAGATAATATTTTAAATGAGGTAAGCTTTTGATAAAAAGTTTTTTCGTAGTTTTTCAACAGTTTTTACAACTTATTAAAAAAACACCATATGATCCTTAAAATTGGGTTGCTTTTTCAACTGTTATGTCTTCCAAGTGTGAGCTATACATACTCTTAAAATAGTTTTATTGACTGGTACAAAAAAACAACCTATACTCCCTCTATTTGGGTTGCTTATTCAACTGTTGTGTCTTCCAAGTGTGAGCCATAGTTTGTGCAACTCACAAACAGAACTCCACCTTAAGTTTGTACGACCTGTAAAAAAAAAACACCCTATATACGCACAATTTACCCTCATAGTTGGCGAGTTGTACTTATGTGACTCTCAAACTGTGTCTGAATAGTGTTATATTACTCTAATGTAATTCTGTTTTCGACAATACTTTGACATAGAAAAATACAGTGTGTGGACGTGGGTCCTCGAAGTCTAACATTGAGGAAGATTTTTCTAATAAAAGCAAACAACACACTAGTCCCACCTATATTTGTGTTGGCTAACTGAACTAAGCCTTAACATAAATATTTGCTTTATGTAAAAAAAGAGTAGCCTTTCAGAAGTATTTACGACTGGCAAAAAACCCCCTATCTACCCTCATAGTTAGAATGCTTATTCAACTGTTGTATCTTCCAAGTGTGTGCCATAGATTGTGCAACTCACAAACAGAATTCCACCTTAGGTTTGTTCAACTTGTAAAAAAAAACACCCTATACACGCATAAGCTGAAATACATTTGCTTTGGGGACAAAAAGTGTAGTCTTAAAACAGTTTTTACAAATGACAAAAAAACACCCTATTTGGCTTGCTTATTCAACTGTTATGTCTTGCAAGTGTGAGCCATAGATTGTGCAACTTACAAACATAACTCCACCTTAAGTTTGTACGACTTGTAAAAAAAACACCCTATACACGCACAATTGACCCTCATAGTGGGCATGCTCACCCAACTGCTGTGCCTTCCAACTACGAGTTATACATAATGTGACTCTCAAACTGTATCTTTAACTTTCCTACATAGTAGAGTATATAGTTTATACTCGCACATAGTACATAGTTACTGGAATGCTTGACTGCTGTTTTCTGCTGCTTATGCTGCTATTGTTTGTTGTCATTTGCTGTTGTTGTAGTTTATTGTTGTTGTTTTTGTTGATTCTGCTGCCTTAGTTGAGTTTTTTAGTGTGCTAGTTTCTATTGTAGAGCTCTACATAGCTGACTTTACTATGTGTGTACAATATGTATCTATGCATGTGTGTATGTATGTATGAATGATGTATACATAAATATATATAAAGTGGCAGCAACCGACTATGGCGGATGATTTCATTGCTAGTCAGTCGCATAGCGCTTGAGATTTAATTGTTATTCATTTGGCTTGGTTTGTTCGTCATTCGTTTTTGTTTTGTTGTTGTTGTTTTTGTTGCTGTTGTTGCTAGTTTTTAGTTGCTTGGCCAAACCTTGAACCGCACGCGTTCAGTTTATTGGCCGCTTTTTTACTACAAATACCGTTGCTGTTGGTTTTCTTTTTCGCATTGCTTTTTATTATGATTATGCATACACACACACAGACATACAAAATAATACACACATATTAACATAAAGGGGGCAATTTTGGGTAAAAGGGCAAGCCAAGCAGCTGCCCGGCAGCAAAATATTGCGTATACGTCATGTGTGCGTGCTTTGATGTGTTTAAGTTATGCGAATATATGCATGTACCTATGTTGTGTATTTGTGTATGCTTTTGGGTGTGGGCAGGCCGCAGGTGAACTCTTAAAGACAGATAGCAACACATAAACACATACATATATACATATGCTTTATGAACACTCACCCGCACACACACACACTCACTTGATTGTTATTCATGCGGCTTTTGTGCCCTTGAGGTCGTTTTTGTGGCCAAAAAGATTTGCAAACTTAGCTTAGGCTTATATATTTGGCAGCTCCTTCAGGCTGTCGCTGCATATATTTGTTTACCTGGCTTTAGCTAGCTAATGTGCTTCTTCTTCTTGTTGCTATTGCTATTGCATATAATTTATTTATTTATATTTTCAATTTTGCTTTTGACTTGTTTTGTCGTTTAAATATTTTTTTTTATTTATTTTTTTTTTTTTGCACAAGGACACATTTAATGTTAATGAACTCGTGCAATAGTCGAGGCAGTCACAAAGCACGCGCAGCTAAATATCGCACATAGTCAAGTGCATGTATCTATGTAACTTAAATATATTTATAAACACGTCTGTGTGTGTGCAAATTTGTCAACTATTTAATATGACTTTTGTTATGAGACTCACATATTTGTTTTTATAGCAATATATTGTGGGGCATGTTTTGTTGGGGTCTGATGTTTAGTTAGGATTATGTTCTACTGTAGGGATGTTCGATACTGAAAAAAAAACAAATCGAAGTATTGAGTATTTCAAAAAACTAGAACCGATTCGATTTGATTCTCCAAAAAAAAAATCGATATCGATGGTATCGGTATAGTATTTGATATTTTTTAAAAGAAATACTAAGCAAATTTGTATCGGTTCGACGATTAATTGAGAACTAAAATATCGGTATCGAATATTAAGTATCGATATCGATATTCTCGATATTCAAAATACTGCATCGGTATCGCGCATCTCTATTCTACTGCAGTCTCAATTGATTGGGACTTGGAAATCTTGGAAAACTTGGAAAACTTCTTACCACCCCAAAAACATGCGCAAAGTTATTTCGGCCAGAATTTTATAAATCAGGACTTAAAAGCTCTAAAATTGCTAGTAATCTCCAATGTAAGGTTACATTCGTTGTGCGGTTTAATCTTAAAAGCGATTAATTTAGTTTTTCTCTGACTTATGATCTCTCAGAGAGTATATACTACATTTTTAATTAAGTTGAATATATATATACATTAAAAAAAGACTTAGAGTTCTTGGTGCATGTAGAAAATTATAACTCTCCTAAATAACTTTTTCTTCATTTATTAGTTTTTTTTTATGGCCATGCTGTGCCACTCATTGGCCAGATCATTAAACTTGGCAAAAGTTTTAAAAACCATGGCTAGACAAGAGTGGTAGCTTGTGCCTGGAACCACTAAGGTTGCACCTGTTCGGATAGATCTACATTGTTCGTTGCAGCTGTCCAGCGCTTTGAATTTGAAAAATGAGACACTGTCTCTTTGGCATTCCGGCAGTGTTTGCTGGCAGCATTTTTATGTTTCCGGTTCTGATTAGAAGCCTGCGGCATGAAAGCGACAGGGTCCCCAGTAAATGCCTAACAAGAATGCAAATGCATTTGCAACAAGACTTGCAAGTGCGGAAAACGGGGTAACAAAGTGTCAGGGCAGCAACTGGACGGAGCTTGCAGGCCACACTACAAGCTGAAAAGCCAAAGCAAATCAATTGCCTTGGGGCAGACCAAGCAGCAGCAGCAACAAAAAAAAAAAAGATACAAAAACAAAAAAAACAGAACCAAATCAAAACACAACCAGTTTAGTTTCAGTCTTTTTACCTTTCGGACTCTCGAACCCTTTACTGCCAAGTCTCTCCCTCTTTACTTGCAATAATAATGAAAAATAAACCAGTTTTGGCAAAGTTGACTGCAAGAGTTTCAGTTTATAAAATGCAACAATAACAACAACAACAAGAACAAAAATGAAATGCAAACAACAACAAAAAAATACAAAAACAAAAACAAACAATGCTGGAAAAATTTGCAAAAATAGGAAGTAAATTGCATAGTGCGGGTGCAACAGCAACAACAACGCAAGCAATAACAACAACAACATCCAGAAACTCTGAACTGGCAGGAAGTGCAAGTTGTCTTTGTATTGGTGTAAAGTCATTTTCAGGCGTACAATGAACCTGTACATAGTAGCTACAGAATGTGAGAGCTGAGGGGTTAAAGAGATTTCAAAAACTAGAGAACACACCATAGTTGTATTCGAAAGTAGAACAGTGATGAATATACATATAAGAGAATCGCTTTAGTGTCTTAGTTCAATATAGAAATAGGCTTGCGGAGGGTTCTGATCATCTAATAAAAATCAAATTTAAGCTTGTAAGAAGAAACTTGATTATCAATGTAGGGTTCCAAGAGTGTCGAAAAGATTTTGGCTGCAATTTGGTAGCCGGATCAAAACTTTGTGCAACTAATGAGATGAGCATTTGATTTAGAAGGACCTACCGAAGAAGCTAAAAAGACTCATGGTAGCTGAAATCTAATGCCAAACAAAGAAATTAAGAAATTCCTTACAACTTTGCGACCGTACAAAAATTTTTAGTTTGATTTTTCAAGAAAACATACTTTACCATAAAGAAATCTATTGATTGCTTCCGTCACTAAAATCTTTTCTTAATGATTTTCTCTTCTTATCTCAAAACATTGTTTTTAACTTCTGCCAGAAATCTCTAGAAGATATATAGCTCATTTCAATACTGCAAAAACGAGCTATTTCATTCAATGTGTTATTTTGCGCACATTTTGGGAATTTTTTCGATTTCTGCCAAGATCTTGTAAGTATAAGGACCACACTGACGTACTGAATCCAAATCAATGATTTTTTTCTAGCGCTCTTAAAACCTTAAGATCAGCTGTATGAGAAGGGCTTGTCTTTAGATAAAGAAACATCTACTTCTTTTAAGAATAAATCAAACTTCAGAAATAACAAAATGTCTGGACATTGTCATTAAGCTGTCTACTCAACACTCTTTTGTCTGTCTCCTAAATTAGCCCCCTTCTTGGAGCGAGACCCAAACTCTTTTGAGTTTAGTGTTAATTTTTTTAATTTCAGCGATTTTTTTAAACTCTGTAAAACCATGTTGAGCCTCTCGTGTAAAAATTTGGCCAAATTCAAAACTTAAACTTATTCGCTTCCTAAAGCCCATGCAAGTCAATAAGCCAGATTTAAATTATAAGCACTGAGTTTCAAGAATAAGTTCTAAAAATAAGAGAGATTAAAATGAAGGCACTATTTTCAACTCCTCCTCACCACACCGCAAATACAAAAAAGTTAAGACATTTTTATTCAATTGACATAATGCAAATTTCTACTTAAATTGTCAGCTGTGCCAATTTTGTCTCAATTGGCACATTTAACACATTAAGTATACGCAGCGTTGTTGTAATTTTCCAAAAAAAAAACAAGACCTTCGTTTGGCAAACTCTTGGAAAATATTTTTGACTCAATTATTTATACATATGCAAGTGGGTGGGGGTGGCTGTAGGTGGTCTGTTACAAAGTTCAACCACATTCAAGACAAAACGTGCCCAAAAACTGACAGCAAATAAAGGGGCATAAAGAGCAGAAATAAAATGTATAAAAGGCAAAGGGAAACGTCAAATCAAAAAAAAGCAGGGCATAAAATAAAATAAAGAAAAAAATTTAATTTACCATTCAATGGCACTCAACGGTTATTGCTGCCTGCGCTGGAGATGCTCCTGGACGTATCCAAAAATAGGCGCTCAAAGTGCGTTCATTGCCTTTGCTTATTAATTTTAATGCCTGGACGGGCCTGACTTTGTTTTTGCTTCGGTTTGTTTTTTTTTTTTGCTTTGCGCTGTTGTTGTTGCGGTGGCCCGTGTTGATTTCAGAAACTTCACTTAAAAAAACTGAAACTTTGTTGTTTTACGGCTCTTCTTTTATTTTTATTTTTTTTTTTTTTGCTTTTCGGTTGCTTTAATTTCACTGCTCTGCTTTTATATACATATATTTTGGTTGACTTTTTTTCACTGTCACTTACAGCACTACAACAAAAACAACAACAACAAGTTTAAACAAGGAAAACGTTAACCTTACTTGGCTTCTCTCTTCCACTCTCTATGCAGCTCGTTTTGGTTTTGAAATTCAAATCACATTGCCAAAAACGTTACAAAAAAAAGTGAAGTAGTATTCAAAAGGAAGCAAATGTATGCAGGGGGTAAGAGTTCGCGCGTGATTTTAGCCAAGTTTGCTCTTACGTTTTTTTTATTGCTTTACAATAGTTTTATTTTTTTTTGTAAATTTTATTGAACTAAATTTTTTAACTAACGCCTACAAAATGTTGCATGCTTTTTGCATTTGGCAGTTCACAATACGCCGCACTCGTTCGTTTTTTTCGTAACGCGCGTTGAACTTTGTTTCAGCGAACGACGCGTACCGCGCGCTTTGAGCAACGAGAGACAACAGAAAACGACAGCAAAGCGTTCGCAACGAATAAGCGCAAACGATGTCGTTGGCGCAGTCGACGTCGCAGTTGTCGTCGTAAAGCTTTTACAGGCGGCAGCAGAAGAATACAAGAAGCAAAACAAAGAAGTGCAAAGATGAGAGAGCGCGCGCCAAATGCAAGTAACAGACAGAGAGCGCAAGCGAGAGAGAGTGCGCTTACAAGAGAGCAAAAGCTTTTGCTGCAGTCACTGCTGACTGCGACTGCGGCAGCGCAATTGCACATTAAGTAACGCGTGTAAAGGCAGCGCTGCAATTGCAGCAGCAGCGGCAGCAGCAGACCAGGCCAGGGCAGGCCGCATTTTGGCATTTGTGTGTATCTGTATCTTCAGCTGCATCCTAAAGTTGTCAAGCAAAATGTAAAAAAAGCTGTTGAACCGGTGTTAGATGCATTTGCATTTGAAGCTGCTGCCGCTGCCGCCGTCCTCGCTGCAGTCGCTGCACATTTGGTTACGTGGCTGGCGGCACGTTTTACAATTTGCAACTTGTAAAAGTAAAAAAAAAAAAAAAATTGACGTGCGCTTAGATGCAACAAAGATGGCGGCTTATGTGTGTTACATAAGCTTTGATTTAAGAGGCGTGCGTGTGTGTGTGTGTGTGCGGGCATTGCAACAAGGAAGTAACTTTTCGTGTCAGTTTCTTCGATTTGTTGCTTTTGCCTGTTTTCACTAAAATGCTTTTTTGATTAAGTTGCTCTTCGATGGCTTCAAGATACAATTTTTTTCTTTTCGTTTTGCTATCAAGTCAGCGTGAATAAAAGGGAAAGCATAAAAAACTAAGACGGAAGGAAGCTGCATATGTAGTTTCACTGTTTCCTGTTACAGTTTTCCCATCAAAACGTTTTCATGCTTTATCAAAAATGTAGCTTAACTGCGATTCACCCAAAAGATACATTTCTATGCCATAAGCTTAATTGGCTTAAAAATAGAGAAAGGAATTTGGTCAGGAAATGTTAAGTGCATTGAAAAATTCGTCAATGTAGAGACTATGTAGCGTTTCGAGGTACGAAATATTTGAGTTTCTTGGAATGGAACTTTTTACATATTTTGAGTCAAAAATCGTAACGCTTCTATTTTTGCAGACTTTTGAATTAAGTCTTTCTGCTATTATGTTATTCGGCCGTGCTCCGGAAAAGGAATCCGAAGATTTTATTTGGACTCGTTTTGAAACCGAATGTTTGGTGCTTCCAATTTCACAAAATCGAGTTTTTCATGTGAAATTAAAACGAAACAGCAAAATAGGTAGTACGCTTTTTAAACTGAAATAATTTTTAAAATATTCTTTGATATCACTAGTTTACAGCAAAATGTATCCTCAACATGTTTTACTCGTTTCCGTAGTAAAATGGCACGCTGAATTCGAAAATGAAGTCCAAAATTTTTTTCATGAAACTCCATTTTTCGAAACTAAAAAAAAGCAAATAACTCTGGTTGCACTTAACTGATTTTGATTATATTACCAAAGTGTAGATAATTGAATTATCTATCGATTATACTTGGATCATATTTTTTTAAAATTTATGGTTTGGTCGTTATTAGTCCATTTATATGAAATTTTTCCTCATTTTAAGCAAATTTTTGAAAAAATTCAAATTCGAACGTAAATTTAAAAATTAAAAAAAATTATTCATGAAGTTTTTTTCATGGCTTGTAAAGTTTGATCGATTACGAAGAAAATGAGTGGTTGCTTATTTAGATATCGTTACCAAATTTTGTTTTTGGCGGTTTTTTAGAGTTTCCCATCACTAAATCAAATTTGATCAAAATCGGTGGACTATATCATATAGCCCCCATAAGACAGATAGGTTCGCGTGTCAGCAGCTCTTTACTTGCGCCATCTAGCGACAAACTATGGTAAGCACAGCTTGCATGTTTTTTTACTTAATGGTCACCCTAGCGGCAAAAAAATAGCATATTAATAAATAATAAATGATGACGATGACGACGAAAAAAAACTTATGCTAGACAAAAAATATTGGTCTTGACTGAAATACATCGTTTTGATTAAAAAAAAAAGTTCTTAAAATGTATGAAAATTTGTTTAAATTTAAGCATTAATTTTTTTTCAAAACTTTTTTAATGCTATTCATTGACTTATCTTAATTTTAATATATTTTGTTGGGGAAATTTTTTTTCAACATTCTATTTTATTTTATGAGTTGTACTAAGCTTTTTATGGATTAATTCAATATTATTGGTATAATATCTGCCAAAAGTGTTTGAAACAGATAACTAACGATGGTTTTCAGCAATATATTTTTATTCCATCACTAACAATAGCTTCTGCATTTTTTGACATATAACAATATATACTCCGCAAAAACTCACCCTATCGAAGTAAGATGAGCAAATTTCTCAATGACTCACAAAATATTCAAAAATTATATACACGATTTTCTTATAAGCAATAGTTTTTAGAAAATTTCTGCAACAAATCTTCTTAGTTTTTGTTTTTCACTCAATATGTCACTTTTAACTCCACTTTGCTACTTTTTTGACTATTTCATTTTGCACTTTTCCCATTTTCCTTTATTTAATAAATACTTACCTCCCCGTATGGGACTCAATCTCAGTCTAAAATCAAGACAAGCAGCAATTAGTTGCTACAATCAGAGACCGTTAGTTTGAGCATATTAAATTTACATATATTCACCCCGCTTTCTTCCACTCTCTCTTTGTTCTTAGCCTGCAACTAAAAGATTGTTGCAACAACAACTTGGCAACTAATTTGCAACACGCAACAATGCAAGGCAACTGGGGCGAAGTGTCTGCACGCGTCTCAAGTGCTGATTTCCTTTATGGAATTGCAAAGACCCTCAGCTCTGCAACTCCGAAAAGAAACATCTCGGAATATATCAGAACACAGGAGGAGCCCAGAGTTGCAACTGCAACTGCAACACACGGCATTGTGCATGGCGAGCACGTTTTAACACGCTGCCAGTTTTGATTTAATTTAGTAGAAATTACAAGAACTGGCAGCAGCAAGCAAGTACACAGTGTATATTATCGTACACTGAGAGAAATCGATAGTCAGAATAGAATTTAAACTTTTTCAAAGCTTTTAAAGCAATATGCATAAATTTAGTGAAAAAAAATGTGTTCCTGCCTATTCCTTCCAAGACCTTTTCAATTGGATTTTTTGTTTTGGTGCAAAAAAATATTTATACCTGTAAGTTTCGTAAATTTTTACCGATTTTGATGAGAGTTATTTAAAGTGTATGGGGTAAGTTTCAAGTGGATATGTTGAAGGGCGTTGGAGAAAAGACTGTAAATCGATTCAAGGGGTGGGTTGGGCTGCATCGATAAAATTTGGATGTTGGTTTGTTCATTTGGGCCACATGAATAATCTTAGCAAAATTCTATATGATATGATTAAAAAACTTCATCTGCTCAGGAAATATGCGCATCAGCTCTAGCTTTTATAGTGTCCGAAATCTAGGTATTCATACAGACGGGCCGACAGACGGTTATGGCTCAATCGCTACCCGAGGTTATGACAAGCCTTTTGGTATAAAGGCTTGAGGTCTGCCACGCCTCTTTCTGTCCGTAACATACATTGCACAAATTCAGTATACCCTTAAATATTAAAAGGCCATTTGGTTTCTCAAGCTCACTTTTGTTCAAAAAGTTTTTCATTAGATATTATGTTGAATGTATTTCTCTCAGTGCATACATATATAACTTTGTTGTGCCCATGGGAAGTCATCGATCACGGCTGTAAAAAGGGACGCGTCGTCAAATTTGAAGTTGCAGCCTCTGTGGCATCAACATTATTAAAAGCAGACAGTTGGACGGATGGGGCAGACAGACGAACAGACACATACTCACTGAAGATGGGCCACAGATCAAGCAATTTAACATGCAACTTTGGCTGCAACTTCAACTTGATTAAGCAGTTAAATCAAAAGTGAGCAGCGGCAGCAGCAGCAGCAGAGAAGCTTGACGTCAACGTCAACTGCAGCAGCGAGGTGTTTAACAAGCGTCAAAAAGTTGCCAAGCGTCGGTAACACTTGAGAGCACTTGAAAGGTCAACGCATTCTGTGGCTAAAGGGAAATGCCACACAGTAACAACAACAAAAACAACAACAACAACTAACTGCAGCGGCATCAACTGACGACGGCGGTTAACGAAGCGGCGTGTTAATTGAAGACAAGCAGGAAAATCGGCAAAAATAAAAGGTTGAAAAAAGTGAACAAAAAAAAAAAAAAAACGTTTGCTTTGGTGCTTCAAAGTTCACATACTCTTGTGGTCAAAGAATCCGATAACGATTTTGAAAGCAACTCAAAACTAATTTTTTAATAGATGCTTGAGTTAGATCTGATTCAGCTAGTGCTCTCGAAAACCCTATTTATAAGCGGAAATCGGAGCTAACACTGGACAACACAGTTGACAGTCCTTAGGCTTGCAAGGCCCAACTTGTCAAAGAATTTTTTTTTTAAACTCTATTTCAAGTTACCCTTTCCTGAGAATATACGGTTGGTGCGGTTTCTGCGTCATAACTTAGTTGCTAACACTCTAAGATTCATCTTTGAAAGTGGAAATGGTTTTTTCGAAATATGTGCAAATACCGTGAAATTGGTAAGGTTTTTCGAAAATATATCCAAATACTGTTTGAAAGTATCTTAAATTATAATTTTTTAGCCTTCGTTTACGCTACGAGAGCGGAAAATTTTGGATTTTTGAGAGCTTTTCAAGTGAGACAGCTTTTCAGAAAGTGTCAAAGCTATTAGAGGTAAAGGAATTAATGACATGATCGGGAATATCAGTCATTTACCATGGTCTCATTTTATGGCCCTCGAAAAAAGTTAGGCTATATATTTTAATGGAAAATTCTTCAGTAAATGCAAAAAATTTCAAAAGTTTTCAAATTTTTTTCAATATTGATCGATTTGATTGATATTTACACAATAAAAGGAAGGCACTAAAGTACCACAGAACGAAAATAAGAAGAAGTAAATTATGTTTTTTTTTCTTTTTAAAGTGATATAAAATGCATTAAGTGTAAAAACTTAAATGTTTAGAAAACTTTTTTTTAAACTATTCATCATTATTTTTTAAAAATTTGTATCAGTTTTTTGTTGCTAGTCCATAATATAGTAGTTGATTCTGTTACCAAATCTACAACTATAGATAAAACTTATTCATGAATACCCAAACATTTTATAGAAACCAACGAAAATTATTTTCTATAAAGGCCCATACGCATCTCGAAATATTTCGCACGGAATGACAAAACTTCATATAAAAAAAAAAATCCCATATGGGATATCCCATTTTTGTTGGTTTCTATAAAATGTTCGGGTACTCATGAATAAGTTTTATCTATAGTTGTAGATTTGGTAACAGAACCTAAAAAAAAACATTTTTTTCATAATTATCGCCTTAAGCTTAAACTTCCGAGTCTTTAAATTATTTTGGTTCATAAAGAAAGAAAGCGATTTGTAATTCACAACTAATATGCAACAACGAGAAAAACATCTTCCAAGACCAAGCTGCCTGATAAAATGAATACACTTCTTTTAGGGTATTCCAAATAACAACATCTATCGAGTAATCGCGTAAAACTAATAGAGCCAAAGTCAAGTCGAGTCAATTGAACGCAAAAGCTTTGCGTTGGTCGGTCGTTCATTTTACTGTTCAAAATCAAATGCTTCACTGGTTCGTTCATGCGTTCACTTCATGGTTGTTGTTGTTGTCGTTTTTGTTGCATGTTGCATTGCATTTGTTGCTTCCTTATTATGTTGCATGTTTGCCGCTGCTTATGGCCATTTGACTTAGGTTTAACGCCTTTGGTGCCACTGTGCGGCAGTTTGTTTAGATTTGTTGTTGTTGTAGTTGTTGTTACCTGCGGTTTGGCTTTGCTTGTTGGCAAAGTGCCGCCATCGCTTAAGACATTTGAAAATGTTTGAGGATGCGTGTAATTAAACAACATAAAATGCAACTTAATTTAAACCGACACACACACGCACACACACATGCTTGAATACACTGAAATAAAAATTGGGCAAGTTGTTTGGCTGCCACTTTATGTTGCGTTTAATTTCGTTTTTCATGCACACCAAACAACAATAAAAGATGGCGTACGTTAAAGTCGAGCGCAGACGACTTTGGGATACCCTGTACCACCACATTGCAATTAAGTCCGAAATATTGCTTAATACCTCCAAAAGCTATTTTATTCGGCAAATTTGGATACGATATTTTCATAAACAATCAGAAATCAGTCGAACTTTGCCTAATTTGTTTCCGATATCTTTAAAACCAAACGAAACACAACGAATTTTGTAAAAAAAAACGTTTTTTTGACCGATCGTTCCTATGGGAGCTATATGATATAGTCAACCGATTTTGATCAAACTTGGTGCAGTGCTTGGGAACTCTAAAAAACTTCTTAATGCCAATTTTGGTTACGGTATCTTCACAAACAAACGAATCACAACGAACACGTTTTTTTGACCGATTGGTCCTATGGGAGCTATTTGATATAGTCAACCGATTTTGATCAAATTTGCTACAGTGCTTGGGGTCTCTTCTTTACGCCAAATTTGGTTATGATATCTTCATAAACAAACGAATTATCCATCTAAAACTTTTGCTTTTTTTTGAGGTCCTCTGAAACACCCCTATGGGAGCTATATAATGTAATCCCCATATCAAAAAAATAAAATAAACTTGTCTCCTATGGATTAATAAGGGATCTAATCTGAAAGTTTGGTTGCTCTAGCTCTTACCATCTCTGAGATCTAGGCGTTCATACGGACGGACGGACAGACGGTCAGACGGACATGGGTATATCGACTTCTCTAGTCACTCTGATCATACTTTAGGTAACTTTGGGGGGTCTCCGTGATCTCCTTCTATACGTTACATACATTTTCGGCTTGCACAAACACAATATACCCTTTGTACCATATGGTACAGGGTATAAAAATAAAATTGCAAAACCAATAAAAATTAGTTTATAACAAAAAAGCGATTAAAAATATGTAAGACATGCAGACTTTTGTATACCCTAACAGACATCGTGCTAGGTATTTCTATAAAATGCAAAGAGACATTCTTTAATAAATTGGAGCTCTATCCTCTTGGACTATTTATTTTTTTCTCCTGGGATTCCAACATAAAGGATTATTTTTTCAAAAATCGATCATCATTACATAAATAAAAACCCACTTCAACTGGTTCTGTAAGGGGTACAATAAAGCAATACAAGACAATAAAATGTAATAATCGGCCGTACTCCGGAAATCGAATAAATTTTGTTCGAAAACGAATAAATTTATTTTTTTTCGTTTTTGCACGCTCCCAATTCCACATTTTTGTGCATACAATTTTTTTTCATATTTCCCCTAGCATAGCTTTGAGAAAAATATGAACAAAAATGTGGAATCAGGATCTCGCAAAAACGAAAACGAACAAAATTTACGATTTATGCAAGGCATGAACCATGTGAACGTATGCCAAAAATTTGTTTTGAGTTGTGAATGCTATTTTTTGGCTTGATTCAGAAAAAAATAATTGCATAATATTCTCAATCAATATTTAAATTGAAATTTGCATAAATGGAATCTAAGTATATTAAAGACTACTTTAAAAATTATTCCAGTTTAAATTGGAACCTATTTTACCAATTCGATTTGGTTTTACTTGCAAGCATGTAGTCGAATTGAAACCACATGAAAAATTTGTTTTGGTGAAATCGAATTATGTAATTTCACGAATATATTTTATTTGAATTTGTTTTTCGGAGTATGACCGAGTATTTCATTTTATTTATACCCAAAACTTGAGATCGGTAATGACTTAAAACATTAGGAGCATAGGATTGTAGACTTTGATAGAAAAATAATGATTTGTTACAAACTAGTATATCAGTGGTCTGCTATGGCCGATCTTACAGAAAGAATTTGAACGGAATTTGTCTTGCCCGAAAGCTGGTAGCCTTATCAAGCAATTTGGTTGGTAGGAATATGTTAGCTAAGTAGTCGCTAATTGCTTAGAGGCTGTTAACAGTGTCGATCAATTTGAGTGCTTCAGCCCAGAGAGCACAATTTTTGAAAAATTAGCTTAATCGCAAATTGATATGTCATCTGTCAGTTTTTCAGTTGATGGGTCAATGTCTTCTGCAACAGTTTTAAACCTAAAACAAACCTTGACTATGCACTTAACCTATGAACAAAGTTCGAAGAAGTTAAGAAAACCATATTCCAAAGTGCTACAATTTGTTGAAGTTGAATTTGAAATGAAAAAGTACGATGTCAAAAATCGGATGAAATAATTAAAAGAAACTATACTATTATTACTATTTGTCGTAATCTGTGTATGAGTCGTATGTTTTCTTAAATATTTCGACGCGTGGAATCTGAATCCCTTAATACAATTGGTCGAACGGGTTTAGGCTCTTTCTTGCTTTTTTAAATGTTTTTGAAAACGTTGAGTTCCAAACCGACATGAAAAGACTTAGCACTAAGATAGACTCCAAAATAACTCGTATATACATAGTGGTTTTTTGAGTTTGTGACCCGTTCTGAAAGCGGATTCGAAGAGCTGTTGGTCTACGTATTATACATACAACTTACTATGTATTAGAAGCACTTATAGTTTTCGCATTGCGTCCGCACATAATGAACAATAAAGTTAATGTACACTTTCCGATTGCGTACAAAAGTCAACTGCACTAAACCAAAATGTCTTCCGGGTCGCATAAGACACACTAGCAGCAGCAGCAGCGGCAGCGCCGTCAACAAATGCGTCGACAGCGACGTCAACGACGCATGAAGTTGCAGTAAATGCAGTAATAAGAGAGTGAGAGCGTGCCGAACTGCAAGGGAGAGACGTTGGGAGAGAGCGTGAGCAGCCGCGGGTTATTGCCAAGTTAATCAAGGCAACGGCACTGATAATGGCGCAGAATCGCGGAAGCGCAAGAAAATGCGTGCCAAACTGACTCAGAAGGAGTAAGCGAAAGTGAGACAGAGACAGACTGAGTCAGTGAGTGAGTGAGTTAGTGAGTGCGCGTGAGAGAGATGTAGACAAGGCGGGGGAATGATCGTTGAGCGTTCAATGAACTTTTACGATGGCGGCGGGTGCATCCAACTATTATGGCATGCATATCTTCGTCGTATCATAATCGTTTTATTTTTGCACTAGCTGCAACAACAACAACAACATCAGTGACAACAACAACAACAACAGTGACAATTCAATTATTTTGCTAATTTTATAAAAAACTTCTTTATGGGGTTTGTTATTGCTGTTTATTTTGTTTACATATTCAAAACATTTTATTATATTTATTTACTAAAAAAAAAAATTATATGCAGCGCACGTTAAGAACTCAGACGGACTGGAATGGAATGGGCGGGCATACTTGGACAGACGGAACGACAGACAGAATCTTTCGGTGGGGTGGTCTGCAGTAAAACACACTGATTGACATTTAAAAGTCAATGTTCGTTCGCTTGTCGCCATTGTTGTCTGTTCTCTGCTTCTTCTTCTACGTCGTCGTCGTCTTCTCCTTCGTCAATGATTGTCTTGCTGTTGTTGTTGTTGTTGCTATTGTTGTTGACGTCACAGCGTTTGTTCTGTATGTTTTGTTGTTGCTGCTGCTGCTGTGGGGAACGTGTGCGACATTTCTTTGTAATTTGTTGACTGATTTCTTTTTCATTTGTCATTAATTTGCTCATTTGGAAAAATGCGTGTGTGCAACATACATAAGTGAAAAACAAGAGGAAGGTGGAAAATGAAAAGAAGGCAAAGACTAATTATACTATATGAATGTATATATATGTGTCTTTGTTGGGTGTGAGAGGTTTATTGGCTGGATTGGTTTCGCAGCATTGTATAGGTTTTTATGCCCTTCACCGAAAGGTCAGAGATAAGTTCATGTAAAATGTACAGTACAGGCCAAAAATATGGATACCCCTAAAAAATGCTAGTTTTTTTTTTTTATTTTTTTTTGATACAAATACAAATTTATTTTAAAGACAGATCGATCGAAATCCGCAGCTGAAGTCAATGCTGCGGGGCTGGACAGCTCGCAACAAGGCCGAGGTCACGCAGAGACCTTGCGGCCCATTGTGATGCCTATTTAAGAGACAAGGGAATAAAAGAGAAGGGAATGGTAGGGGGAGTGAACGGGCGGTTGAACGCAAAACACATACCCTAGCTACAGCAGATATATGTATAAACAAAAACGACTGCCATTTGCCAAAAAAATATGAAATTTGGTCAAATGCTTAATGGAAATCTGTATTGAGGTCCAACGAGTCAAAATTTTTTGGAAGTAATTGGCGCCAGTTCGTTAATCGTCAAACAGTTGTGTGCGGCTCATAAAACGAATGTGAAACACGGTGATGGTTTTGAAATAGTTTGGGGTTGCTTTTGTATGATGCAGTTGGACCACTCAAGAAAATTGATTATCAACAGCCAAAAGATTCATATCATAGAATTCTTCAAAGACGACCCATTTCAACTGGAAATGATTTGGTTCGTCAAGTTTTTATTTTCCCACAAGATAATGAACTAAAACATATTTTGGGATTGTGTACGGGCGATTTAGAAAATAAAGCAGAGCTTGGTATGCCGAAGATTATGGATTCGTCGCCACAATCGCCGGACATCAATCCTAAATAGCTTTTAGGGGATGAGCTCGAGCGACGTATAAGAGATCTGCGACCATTTTGTCTTCCTCATATGCATATAAAAGTGTTTCAAAGATACGTGGCAAGGCATACTAGTGAAAACACTTCACAAGTTGTTTTAAAGAATGTCAAAGTGCCGCAGTGATTAAGGCTAAATATATAATTATATTTTTTTTTTTAATATACCATTGTTCCAGTTTCTAATAAATGCATGGAAAGTAGTCACTAGACGTGAATTCGCCATAACATGAACCAAGAAAAAATATATAAAGTGATTTGTTTTCGTTTAAACGCAATTTTTGAAGGTGTATCCAAACTTTTGGCCTGTACTGTATGTGAGGAACAGAAGGCGGCATCTGCGGCACTATAATGTAAATATATTATTGATCAGCATAAAAGAAGTTTGACTATAGAACGGCGTTTGACAGCATATACCGTGGAAGTATCTGGGAGGCTCTCAGATCTAAGGGTGTCCCAGAAAAGCTGATAGGCTTAATTCGAGCACAATATGCGAACTTCCAGTGCAGAGTACTTCACGATGGCGAACTCTCAGACAGCATCACAACTAGCTCAGGTGTTCGCCAAGGGTGCTAACTCTCCCCGATCCTCTATCTTATAGTTATTGACGACATTCTACATGAATCCATTGATGGAAAAAGAAGAGGCATCTACTGGAATTTCACCAAATATCTCGAAGACCTCGCATATGCGGACGATATCTGCTTAACATGCAAGCCGAGATTAGCGATGTGTTTGTCAATTCGGCCAAGGTCGGCCTAAAAATCAACATCGACAAAACGAAATCAATAAAAATGAACACCAAAAACAACGACAATTTCACGCTGCATGGCAAAGAAATTGAACAAATCGCTGATTTTACCAACCTAGGCAGTATAATATCCGCAGAAAATAGTGCAGCGAAAGACATTCTCGCCAGGATAAACAAAGCAACCGGCGCGTACTCACAGCTTCGACAAATCTGGAGTTCAACGCAAATATCCTTCCGAACAAAAATGAGACTATTTAAATCTCATGTCATTTCGGTACTGCTGTACGGTTGCGAAACTTGGCTTGTAACTGACCAACTATCTAGAAAAATTCAGGGCTTTGTAAACAGATGCCTCCGCCGTATTCCTAAGGTGTGGTGGCCAAATGTCATCAGCAATGATGATCTTTATACAAAATGTAACCTACAGCCAATGGCCAATACAATTAAACTACGAAAATGGCGGTGGCTAGGCCACACCTTGCGTAAAGAAGCTACGAAAGTTTGTCGACAAGCCCTTGGTTGGAATCCCCAAGGCAGCCGCAAGAGGGGTCGACCTAAGACTACGTGGAGAAGAAGCCTGAAAAAAAAAAATCGACGAATGTGGTAAATCGTCGAATGAAATAAAGATGCTAGCTAACAACCGGATCAGATGGAAATGTTTTATTGAGGCCCTGTGCTCCAGTGGGAGATAAAGGAAATAATGATGATGATGATAAAAGGAAGATTTGATATAGCCGCCTCTATTACCACCCATTCGTCCGGCAGTCTGTCTGTCCGCATGAAAATGATGATCTTCGTGGCTGTAAGAGTAGGAGTAGCCAAGTTTTACCAAAAGATGAGCTTTATCTGCCAGTAGATTCAGTTTGTCAATTCACGCTTTTCCCGTAGAAGAATTTTGAGATTCACACATACTTTAAAAGCCACCCGTGCCAAATACAATTTAAAATTTATTTTAATTTTTAGGACATTCTGAAAATTGAGGAAAATGTAAAGTATTTTCTGGTTGTACCGACTGTAACTGTCTTACTTCTTTAAAAATACGAAAGTGGGATAAACAAAGAAAAAGGCCGGCATGTACAAGTAGAATTCTTGTATCAGGTGGTCGGTTCCCGGCCCTGTATAGTAATTTGTAGCTCAAGTGCCCTACAAATTTTTAAAGAAATTGTCGAGCTCTTCAAAATACGTATACGTAATTTTGAATACTACCAATACAGTGCAGTCGAGAGTTTAAATAAAAAATAAAAATTGCTGGCTCTCAGCAACATTTTTACTGTAAAGAAATTTACATTTGATTTAGTTTTTTTTTTTCAAAAATATCCAAAAAAATGCAGAGTTGTTTTTTAGCTGTTGTCAGATTCATGGACCATGAACGCCTAGATCTTAAAAATGTTAAGATCATAATTGTTCTTATAAAATAAAAAATTCATGCTTAAACATCAACACTGTTTGTTGCCAGCAGCAGCTTTTACTCATTATTTTTCTGAAATATCTTTTTTTGACATAAACAGACAATCAACTCAATTGGCTTTATTTAAGGTACTAATAATTTCTTTTTGTCAACATTTTCGTTGATTTTTTGTACTTTTTTTTTATTCGTAATTTTTCAAGGTTGCTCATTAAGCTGGCAATGACATTTGGACAAAACTTTTGTAAATATTTGCTGTGCACACGGGGGCGTATTCGTAATATTCTTTATGAGTATTTGATTGTAGACGCAAATTACGTATACGCCATGTGGAAATTTACTAAGCAGGCAAATGAACTTGGCCACTGACTCAACCAAAATACAAACAAAACTCAATCAACAAAAGTTGCAACTGATGCAGAAACGTGCAAATTTCACAACAACAACAACAACTACAACAAAGACACTGACCGTAAAAATCAGCGCACAAGTTGGCAACAAAAAAAATTAAAAAACAGATATGAAGCTAAAGCAACAACAATCATAAGATTATTCACGCATTTGCACAAAAAAACGCAACAACAACAACAACAACAAAGCGGTAAACAAAATTTACTTTTAGCTTTTGGGCAACAGTTGCAACATTTTGTGAATTTCATATTCGCCTTGCAATGAACTTTATAGCTTCGAAGAATTTTGCATTATGCGCTATTGTTGTAGTTGTTGTTGTAGTTATTGTTGTTGTTGTTCTTGTACTTATTTTTGGTGCGAAGTTTTGCGGCACATTTATTTGTTCTGCTGTTGCCTCTTCTAGTGAATTTTGCAAGCGACAAAGTGTTAATTAAACAGCAAATAGACAAAGCCGACAACAACAACAACCAACAACTCAAAACAAGCAACTTTGTTGTAATGGCACATAATTGTGCGCAAATTCGTTGCACTCAACTCTGTCGTCACCTTTGTTCCATGTTGCCGACGACGCGACGTTGACGTTGAAGTTAACTTTGGCGCTGACGCTAACGTCGCTGCCTTTGGCAACTTCTACTTGCGCATGCGTAACACGGCTGCAACACTAAACAAACCAACAACAACAATGACAACATATTAAGAACAATGACAAAGCAACACGAACGGCGCTTGATTGCATAAATTATCATATGCAATTAGTTGTCTGAGACAACAATGTTGCAACATGACGTAGACATGGGCCTGACCAGAGACGCACGTACAATAATAAAAGCAAAGCAACAACAACAACAACAACGACATAGATGTAACATGGGTGCAACATGTCTAGATTGCTTCCCAGTGATAATGTCGGATCAAGCAAGAGCTTCTAAAGATAGGATGTTAGAACTTGGCCCACAGCTTTAAAGAGACGCAAATTTGTACATAGAAAAGATCTTGAAGATCTAGTATGCCTAAGATATTAAATTAAAAGAGATATTTTATTACAACAGGTGCATTAAACTAAAACTACTCTTTTGGACTCAAATTGGTAACAATTGATTGGATGGCAATGTACTCTTTCTTTCAAGGTCTCTCGATTGAGAGGTGCTTGCAAGCGGAAGTTTATCATTCGAATCGGTGCAAAGTTTCAAGTACCTCGGAGTGCTCTACTCAAATACTGGCGACTCAGCAAGTGCGATAAAAGATCGAATAAATGCTGCAAATAAATGCTACTTCTCGCATATGAAACTATTTCGCTCAAAACTTATATCTAGAAGCACGAAGATACGTATGTATAAAACACTCATCCGTCGAGTAGTAACATACGGATGCGAGGTCTGGACCTTACGTTCCGTCGATTGTAAGCAGCTAGCAGCGTTCGAGAGAAAAATTCAGCAAAGAATATTCGGCACAACCTTGGAAGGAGGCGTGTACAGTAGGAGGTATAATTCAGAACTTGAAGAGCTGGCTAACCACGAGATAATTATATGCTACATCAAATCGCAACGCCTTAGATGGCTTGGGCATGTCCTGCGAATGAGCGATGACAGCGCGCAAAAGAAAATTTTAAAAGGTCGGCAATACAGTGTCAGAGCGACAGGACGACCCAAAAATCGCTGGCTAGACGCAGTTGAGGGCGATCACTACAAGATGAATGTCAGAAGCTATGAAGCCAAAGCACAGGATCGGGCGGTTTGGAGAGGCATTGTGATGGAAACTTTGACCCACCAAGGGTTGTACTGCAGAATAGAGAGAGAGTCACTGGGACCCAACTTTTCGCTTCACGCTCCTTTCTTAAGGCTAGTACGCAGCCTTGAAAAAAGTGCTTATGTCCAAACAGTGCTGCCAATATCTGGGCAATTGACATGCAGATGGCGCAACTAACAATAGATGGCGCCAGCAACGACAAACAAATATAAAAATCAGCTGTTTGTTAAAATTTAATAAAAAGTTAAAAAATGAATCGACATTACATTACTTGGTATTTATTTCGCAAACAGCGCCATTATTGCCGACTTGTTTGCGAAATTTTTGGAAAAAAACACGCCAAGAGTTCCTAAATTATCTGAAGATTTTTAGAGTTCCCAAGCACTGTAACAATATATATGTGTTCTTTTAACTCCTATTTGGAGCATAGGGCGTCACTGTAACAAATTTCATTAAAATTGTTTGACTTTTTCATATAGGAAAAAATTTGTTTGAAAAAGTTTTTTTTTCGAAAGTCCAGAGGTTTCTTGAAGTATCTAAGTGTTAATTGGATCGAAATCGGTGAATTTATTTATTTGTTTGCTGTGATGCGCCCGATTTTAAAGTCGTCCACCAATTTTTTTTCGTACAAAAAAATCTGTCCAAAAAATTATTTGAAAACGTAGAGCGTCCGAAAATTTGAAGTAATTTTGATGTAACTTCAAGGTATTTCATCGTCATCATAATATAGTCAAATGAAAGTACAAAAAATGTGTTGCAGTCGAGGTGATGCCCGACAGTGTAATACCCTGTACCTTTTTTCACGAAAAAAAAAAAATGTATTTCTTTATATTGCTGCTAAGAATTTTCCAATTGATTGTTTTTCTGGGTGCAAAACGATATTTGTAGCCATAAGTTCCGTAAAGGGTCTAGCTGGATAAGCTACTGGAAAATGCCCCCAGCGATTTTTGAAAACTAATGATGCAGTTCGATGCATTCTTCTTCTTCTTCTTCGTATGTCCTGTTACTCCTAGTGGAGCATAGGGCCATATGGTTTTCGTTATATTGTTAATTCTTAAACATGGGGTTTCACCTCCAAATCCGTCGTGCATGCTGCCTAAGCAGGTGGATTAGCCGCAGGAACACGAGTACCACTTGGAGAATGAATGTTTCTCGGGTTTACTCTCATGTTTATAAATAAATATGTGAGGGAGCAGGGTTCCGACAGTAAGTTATAAGCTTAAAGTCAGTCCTGACAACTCTGATCGCAGTGACAGGTCACTTTCAAATAGACCGCCCCTAACCTGGAGAACAGACGCCTTTTGTAGCCGCTTATTCTGAGTACAGACGCCACGTTGTGGATCGCTCTTTGCTTCACTGCTCCTCGAAGTCCTTACCGGCAAGTATGGTCCTACCAGTAGCTATGCTACCGCCGGCGTTGCTCTTAGGGTCATTGCAGCTACTAAGCCCTCTCAACGCGTCAAGGTGACAATCCCCGAGAGGGCATAGTGCAAAAATGTTTTTCGTTAAATTTCAGTTTTTAAATTTAGCGCGTTGCGGCTTCATTTAAAAAATAATGTAATTTCCATTTTTATTCCATCATATCTTCTTGTTAATCCTGATGGAAGCAAAAAAAACTTTAGACTTTTCAACTTTATAGAATGTATCGCATAGTAACAAATATAAGACGCTTAAATTGTACGCCATGTACCATGAAGAGGTACCCTATGCATAATTTTCAAACAAAAATATTTCTAGGATCGTTATAGGAGGTCTTCAAGGAAGTAGAGACTCTTCAGCGTAATTCAATGCAGCCATGATGCATTACAGTGCCACTTGCTCAAGCATAATGTGTATAAAATCTGAGCAGATTTCAAGTTTTTTTTTTGTCGCCAAAAAGTCTCGAGCTATGAAGCTGAAAGAAAGTCCTTGTGGTCATAACTTTAACCAGATAAATTTACATTGCATGTCCCTATTTCGAGCAGTTGCTTTAAAACTCTAAAGAGCACTGAGCCGGCTTTTCAATTTAATCCTAGGATGTGCAACAACCTGGGAGGCGGTAAGTGGTACTACTGGGCCTCGCGAGGTCAGCTGTCCTTACGATTTTTGTCCAGCTATGTATCCCATCAACTGCTTCTATTGTGTAGAAGTATTGTATTGTATGGTATAACTGTGTGTGGGTGTCTTTAAAAGGGTGGAAGGGAAGAGGGGTTGGAATGCCTTAAAAAACTAAAAGAAAACTGCATAGATCTCACCAAAAGCTCATATGAAGCTAACGAACATGTTTTGTCTTGCAGCTTACCTACATTTCCCATACATCAACCGTGCGGGTCTCGTGAGGCCCAGTAGGTACACTTTGCACCTTCATACATAAACAGATCAGGTTTGTTCTACGAAATCAATGCAAATTATCTGTAGATGGTTTCATTACGACTAGAAAACACGAGCGGTAGTTGGCATAAAATATTTCGGCGCTCAGGGCCAAGAAAAAATTTTGGCGACTACTCAAAGTCAAAATGGGCCTCGAAAAGCCCAGTCGCACATGCTAGGGTTAAAACGATTCTGCGAAGTTAACTCTCCAATTTGCTTTGCTTGGACTTTAAGCAAATTTTCAGCAAATATACTAAAAAAGCCGGCAATAAAATTGTTTTTCAATTCTGCCACCTAGCCAAACATACCTAACCTATATTGACCATAAATTTTGACCAAATTTAATAGCTACAACTAAGAATTACGCCTAATAGCCTTAATAGCAGTCATTAATCATAATGTCATATAATTTCTTAATAATATTTTTTTGCGCCAAATTCCTTTCAACACCAAAGTTGAACGATCGCCTAACACGATTTTACTTTCACGAATTTTCACGCTTTAAAATTCTCAACATTCCGCGCTTTTCTTCACATTTTTATAAGAATATTTATCTGATCTTTTAAATTGAAACAATCGACGAAATGACAATAAACAAAGTCCAATGCACGAATTTCAAAAAAAAATCTGTCGTGTTGAAACATTATTTTATTTTTAATTAGGTATTTAAATTATAACTAAATGCGTTTCAGCTATAAAATATATAGTATGGTACATATAATTTTTTTATGCCAGACGGCATACCTCACATGTGTGTATGTTTATGGTATTTACTTATATACTTATAGGCACATAAAAAAATACATTTTAATGTGTAAACACTTGAAGATTTTCACACAAATTTTTGCAACAATTGGCCAGAAAAAAAGTTGAGCAAATAAAGCCAAAATTAGCCCCAAATTTGTTGGAACTCAAAAGCTAAATTTTTTGCAAAGATTTGATTAGTAATACAAAAAAATTATGTCTTGAATTGTATCTTTTACTTGAAGCAATCTGTTAAATAAAAATTCTGTAATAGTACAGTATCTTGCTTGTTTTCCAAGGCGCGGGAAGACTTTAAAGCGTTATAACTTGGGAACTTCTGGAGATACTTACATGATTTAAAAACCAGTCTTGTGTACTAGATCTACAATTTTTTGATACACACCAAAAACAAAAAAGGACTAGGGGGTGGGTAAAAATACGAAAAACTGCGTTGTGATAACTTTGGCGCCCTCTACCGCCTAAAATATGAACTTCTGGGTATACCTTTCATTACAAATAACATTTTAAATTCAATTTTGAACATTTTTTGTCTTGACGACTTATAGGATTCGAGATAAATGGGAAGGGGAGGTCACCATTTTGGTTTTAGCCTTTTTGCATGGTTCTTTATACATTAAGCAAGAGAAATGCCAGCATGCAATTTTTGCTTGGTCAAAATATATTTTTACTGTATTATAAGATTTTAACAGATTTTTGTTCCAACCCAAAAAGTTTTGAAATAACAATAAAGCAACTACTTCGAATACACAACCCTAATAGATACTAAAAATAGACTTAAAAAAATTAGAATAATCATAGCATCTGCTTTAAGCAACTTGGGGCTTGGTTTCCGAATAGTTTTTTTACTATCCTACAACTAGGTTATCAAAGTTTTCTTAGGATTTTGAAGATCGTTGAAGAAACATATCTAAAGTTATAACTTATCTGTGTGGAAAAACTAAAAATCTGTTGAAAGGAACTTGAGTTGGTTTTCCCATTGCGCAGTGGTTGGAACTTCCGAATCGCTGGTATTTTTTGGTATTTTTTTTAATTCAAAAATGTTTCCAAGATTTTAAAAAATAGTCATATTTACTTCCTATGAACCTAAAAACTAGCGACATCATGCCCAGTGGCTGATGCTCAAAGGGGTTTTCGAAACCGGAATTTGAAAAAATATTTTTTCGAGCTCTAATCATGCCTTTAGTTAATTGTACTATTATAGAAAGAATTAGTGAGAATTTAAAAAAAAAAAAAATTTTACAAATCTAAAAAAAAATTTGAGACAGATCGGACTATTATACATAGAGATAAATAACTTAGAATGAAGCCGTTCTTTTGGCTGATCCACAAAGGGGTTTTTGGATCCGGATCACCCCAAGAATTTGGAAAAATATTTTTTTCGAGCTCTGATATATATGCACTTCGAAGTGAAAAACCCCCTTAACACCAAATCGTAGATCCGCGTATAGGAAAAATAAATAGGGAAAATAAGTGAGAATTTTGAAAAAAAAATCAGATTTTACAAACCTAAAAAAAAAATTTGCGACAGATAGGACCATTATTCATAGTGATAAATAACTTAGAATGAAGCCGTTCTTTATACATAAAAGTCAGCAGTTAGCAGTAGACTTTAAACGCTTTTTTCTCGAAATCTTGTTTTCGAAATCGTTGTTCAATCAATAGAGGCTTTACCGATCAGTCCTTATATAAAGATTTAGTATAATTGTGCTCTCTATGGATAAAGGATATTTTTTTTACGATTAATTTTCTTTATTCAAAAATATCAGAAGTATTTTGGTCGAAATTTTTTCGAAAAATCTACATTTTTTCAAATCTTTTCGTCC
This sequence comes from Chymomyza costata, assembly GCA_018150985.1. Classification (NCBI taxonomy): domain Eukaryota; kingdom Metazoa; phylum Arthropoda; class Insecta; order Diptera; family Drosophilidae; genus Chymomyza; species Chymomyza costata. The sequence continues at coordinate 21,424,878 of JAECWU010000001.1, forward strand.
AGCCAGAGCGTTAAGGGATTACTTATGATTCTTAGTTAGTGATCTCAAATTTGCTATACCCCATGCATTTCTCAATATTTATTCTTCAATAATTTATAATATTTTCTTGAAACATATGTATATCTTCGATTACATTTGATTATTTTTATTTAATTCTTTATAGGTCTCTGATTTGTATAAAATTTTTATATTATTACAAATATATTTGTATAAAATTTTTATATTTTAACAAATCATGACACTAAGAGTTCTTATTTCTCAGAAGATACTCTTAGTTCCAATTGCTCAAGCACATCGTCTTCAGAAGCAGTTATGTAGTCGAAATTATACAAAAAAAATATCAAAATTGAAAAATTTTCCTCAAAAAATATTTTGTGGAGACGGGTATATTGTCTCCCATAAGGTCTTCTAAGGCCTTTATATAGCCTTTGCGTGCCTCTGGGGCATGCTTCTTCAGACAATCAACAGCACGGAAAGAGGCTTCAATAACACAGTTCAACATGGTTTAGTTGTTGGAAAGCTAAGGGACATATCCGAAGTAACTTGCTGCATAGAATCCGAAACCCGGCTCAGAATTGATCCATCACGTTAGGATTTTCAGATACTTGAGACTATGTACCCGAAAAACGGCGTTTGTTCCTACTTTTGAGGTTATGTACATGGTGCAAAAAATGTTTGTGGTCTGTTACTCCAGTTACATCATTTAGTATCACTCTTATCCTTTAATTTAAAGCTTCAAGGGATCAACTACTTTTTTTTCGTAAAGTTATGGCTATTCGAATTTATGAAACAGGTCTACAAATACCGGGGTCATGTCAGTTGTTGGAAAGCTGAGGATTATTTCAGAAGTAATTTGCTGCGTAGAATCCGAATCCGTGGCCAGAATTGGCCCATCACGTCAGGATCTTGAGATTTTTGTGGTTATGTACCCGAAAAACGGAATTTTTTCAGAGTGCCGGGTACAAAAAACGCCATAACATCAAAAACCCCATAAAACCAGCATATGTCTTAACCTTGACGTGCTGGGGATTTTTGGATATTCAGCGACCCCAAAATCACATAATAATCGGCGTTGAATACATGGACTCAAACCTCTTTTTATGAGGCTTTTTAGAATTATTTCAGAAGCAAAAAATTTATTTTTTGGTTGGCTGTGTCGTTTGAAATTTATAGAATTCTTGTTGCGGCAAAAAATGCACGAGCTATATGTATTGAAAAAGCTGATTTGTTTATTATTAACTCCCTAGACATAAATTGGTGTCGTAGCTTTCTCTAAAACTTACTATTAGATGCGCAACTAAGTTTTCCTTGTTTTTTTGATGAAAATGTAACTTTATTGTAAAAAAAATGGTTACCGATGACTCATTCAAAGTATTGCCCATCGCTAGCTACAACTTTTTCCCATCTTTGAGGCTATCCACGAATCAAGCCATTTTCCGATATCTTCATATGAATGGAAATGTTGATTAGCTAGACCATGTGCCATCGAGCGGGGTAGGACTTCCCATTTGAGCGTTCCCAAGTAGGTTTTAACAGGATTGGCAATTTGAGGCCGAGCGTTGTCATGCAGTAAAATCACTTTTTCGTGCCTCTGCTCGTATTGTGGCCGTTTTTCTCGCAGTGCTCGGCTCAATCGCATCAATTGAGTTCGATACCGTTCCCCAGTGATGGTTTCGCCTTGTTTCAACAGCTCATAATAAACAACACCGACCTGGTCCCACCAAATGCACAGCATAACCTTCGCAGCGTGAATATTCGGCCGAGCCAGTGACGTGGAAGCATGACCGGGTTGTCCCTAAGATTTTTTCCTCTTTGGGTTGCTGTAATGAATCCATTTTTCATTTCTCATCGAGCAATGCCTCCCATTCAGCGTCTTCGAAGGTTTTGGGTCTTCCTTTACGTGGACGGTCGTCAACATCGAAATCACCGTCTTTGAAGCGACGGAACCAATCACGGCACGTTGTTTCGCTTGGAGCAGCATCTTCGTACACTTTTTGGAGCTCTCGATGCGCTTCAGCTGCCGTTTTTTACGAACAGAACAAGAAAATCAACACTTCCCGCAAATTATGATTTTTTGGCACAAAACTAGACATTTTCACACAACCACAAGTAAATAATGCAAAAAGAAATTCACTAATGTGCCATAGCAGTTTGCTTACCATATGCCTAAGCTTCGTTTATGAAGTTTTGGGTATGTCAAAAGTGACCAGAACCTTCTGCTAAAGCCATCTATTGACAAACAGCGAGAACTTGGTTGCGCACCTAATAAGATGGCAATGTTACCAACTGATTTTGATGCAGTTTTAAACAGTAGCGTGGATAGGGGGAATTAAGGGGATAAAACCGCTCAGGGTTTTACTTTTCGTTTGAAAGATAAAATTGTCCAATAAAATTTCGGCAGAAAAATAATTTCGATATCCTCACTGCAACAAAAAAAATATTTGTGGCCCATATAAAAAAATATGAAAAATAAAAAGTCAAACAAAAATGGTTGCACGAATATGCATATAGAAAAAGACGTAGTACTTGGTTAAATCAATTTCTTGTAAGTTGTTTATGAACTTAATTAATATTATAGTAGTATCTATAGTGTGTTAAAAATTCGCCTACTTCTTAACTACTTAAAGCTGATTAGCTATGCACTCAAATTTTTTTTGTTAACCTAATCTAGTTTGCATTTTGACAACGAAATAATGGCCCATCAAAAAGGTTTGCCAACACAAAACAAACACATACATATTATATACATAGCACATATATATGTACAGTCAAGCATCCGCACAATGAACTGTTTTACAAGCCATTCTCATGTACACACACACAAGCACACACCCACTGCTGAACAAAGCGCTAGAACAGCCATGGAAAAAAAAATGTGCCCAAAATGATTTCGCCCTGCCTCTCTTTTATTATTATTATTTTTTTTTTGCTTTTTATTGCAAAATAATAATAAATTTATATACAACAAGAAGAAGCAGAACAATGGCCAAATACAATGGCACAGCGAGAGAATTTATTCGGCCTTATGGATGGTTTCGTTGCGCTTTAATGTGACCAACAGCAACAACAACACAACAGTAACAAGAAACAAACAAACAAAAACAACAACAACAACAACAACAAGCTGAAACAACAATACAAGCACAATTGTCAAAAAAGAGACTTAAACCGCAGCCAACAAATATTTCAAAGTAATTTGAGTTAGCAAAACCAACAAGAGACAAACAACAGCAACAACAACAGTGAACTACAAAACAATTCGCACTTAATAAAACAAGAACAACAAGCAGGGCGGTCCAAAATTATAATACCCTTTGACGAGTGTTTATAGACTTTGCTTTGATTTTTGCTTTAAGGCCTATACGCAGTTCGGAAAATTTCGCGCGGAATGACAAAACTTTATATAAGAAAAAAAGTCCCAAATGGGATTTTTTTTTTATATGAAGTTTTGTCATTCCGCGCGAAATTTTTCGAACTGCGTAGACCCCTTTAGCCAAAAAGGATGGCATAACTTGTAAAGAAAAGTAATTTCATGAAGGTTCTTTTATTTGAGATCTTAGAGTGACCAGCTTAGTGCTCTAAACTTTTTGTAATGTGTAATCACATGCTTTTTAAAAAAGAAAACAGAATACGCCGTGGCATAAAACAATCTGAACTACGTGGACTAGCCTGACCCATCGCTTCTTTGAAACTTACTCCCGAAATTATTATAAATGTTCTTGAACAAAAAGAAGTGGTTTGCCGAATCAGCTTAAACCGAAAGATCCGGGCAGTAGACGGGTCCTCTTAATACATTGTAATTATGAAATGAACAATTTTGAGAAATCCTTACTACACATTACTTAGGAATGACTTAATGATGGATTTTATAAACGTAATTAGAAGCAAGTTCATTTTTCAAAATTGGTTTTCATTTAGTAACGATTAGTTAAATAAAAGGGTATACAAGCGTTGTAATACTTAGGCCAAATGGTCGTTTAGTGTTGTTTTTATGGTTTGTCGTTGTGCTGTTGTGGCATGCTGACTCAGTTTACGCCACAATTACAACAAGTCCTCTCTTGCTTTTGTTGTAATTGTTGTTGTTGTAGTTGGGGCTGCGCAAGCGCAACTCAGCATTGGCCAAAGATTTTTGTAATTTTGGGTCTAAGACAAGAGAGAGAGAAAGAGAGAGACCAAAAGAGAAGCAGCGTAAAAAAGCGAGAGCAGGAGTATTTACTTCCACTGCCCTAGAACAAAACGCAAGATAACTAAACTGACGTGATTGAAAGACGGACAAACTGCGTGATTGACGACTGTCTGCAGAACTGACTTGACATTTGATAGTTTGCTTTCAAATTGTTTACAATTTGAGCGTCAAACTGGCAATGAACGAATTTTTGTTTTTTGACTGAAACTGCCTTCATGATTCTCTTTGATTCTGTGTTACTGTGTCGCCTTGGACCCACTGCGGTTTTTGCCTCTTGGCGTCGTCTGTTCCCATTCCCAAGCCAGACTTGATTTGGTTTTCTTTTTGTTTTTTGTTTTTGGTTTAATTGGCAAGAGCTTAACAGGCAAATAAACGTGTAACCAACATTTTAATTAGATTTTGATTTGTGGTCAGTGTGATTGACAATAAGGATGGTGCTGGCTGATAAAGGAATAGCGCAAAAGAGAGAGAGAGAGGTGGACAATAGCAAACATACGTCACGAATTTAAAATTGATTTGAAATTGTGTTTGCGCCAACTGCGTTTGTTTTTATAAAATAGTTTCCGCCAGTGCATTCGTTAGTCAATAACTGCTCAATGCTCTATAGAACTAAAAAAAAGCGCTGCAATGTGCTACGCTTTTATAGATCTCCATTAATAGATACAAATCCTAAGTATTTCTGTATGTGTTTTGATTCTGTTTCCCTATCGCGAATGACGTAAGTATTAAAATCACGGATACATTTTTGAACTACTTGCATACCCTTTTTGAATACAGTCTTTGTTTTCAGTTTCCAAGTTTCTAATAGTAACTCGCGGCGTATACGTAATATCAATCTATATCAATCTATATCAGTCTTTGTTTTCAGTTTCCAAGCTTCTTATAGTAACTCGCGGCGTATACGTAATATCTATCTATATCAATCTATATCTATCTATATCTATCAATATCTATCTATATCTATCCATATCTATCTATATCTATCTATATCTATCTATAACTATCTATATCTATCTATATCCATCTATATCTATCTATATCTATCTATATCTATCTACATCAATCTATATCTATCTATATCAATCTATATCAATCTATATCTATCTATATCTATCTATATCAATCTATATCTATCTATATCTATCTATAACCATCTATATCTATCTATATCTATCTATATCTATCTATATCTATCTATATCTATCTATATATATCTATATCTATCTATATCTATCTATATCTATCTATATCTATCTATATATATCTATATCTATCTATATCTATCTATATCTATCTATATCTATCTATATCTATCTATATCTATCTATATCTATCTATATCTATCTATATCTATCTATATCTATCTATATCTATCTATATCTATCTATATCTATCTATATCTATCTATATCTATCTATATCTATCTATATCTATCTATATCTATCTATATCTATCTATATCTATCTATATCTATCTATATCTATCTATATCTATCTATATCTATCTATATCTATCTATATCTATCTATATCTATCTATATCTATCTATATCTATCTACATCTATCTATATCTATCTATATCCTATCTATATCTATCTATATCGAATAGATTTCAAGTTTAAAGCGTAAGTTCCTCAAAAAAGAGCAAGAGAGGTTACAATAAAAATCGCGCATTACGTATACGCCATGAGTTACTATTTGGGATTTCGTAGCTGACCACAACGATTTGATTAATGTAACCACAATTTTGGGTCAAAACTGAATTCAAAGCGGAGCCTCAGCTAAGCATTTGGAACGAAACAAAAAAACCTAAACCAAACCAAACCAAAACGCTGTAGGAATTGCAAGCAGCAACAATTTTGTATAGTGTGTTGTGTTTGTTGTTGCCACAAAATGCCGCATGCCGGCATGTGGCTTGCTGTTTACACGAGCGTGCATGCATATGTCTAGCTTTGTGTGTGTGTGTACTTTATGTTTGACCCAAATTCAGTCGCACACAGTGACATGCAAAGCGTTGCTGCTGCAACATCCGAAATGCAATCTGCTTGCAACAGTCACAAACGGGGTTGGCAACAAAATACAAAAAAAAAAAATAGAGTGACAGGGGCGTTGCGCAGAGGGGCTTACAGATAGGCTGACAGAGAGAAAGAGAGGAGGTTAGCCAACGTACAGCTGTCATGACAGGCAACAGAAACTTTAACGCGTTTGCTTACATATTGTTGTTATTGTTTTTGTTTTTCTCTGACTGCTGCCAACAAAAGCTTGCAAATTAAATAAAAGCCACATTGCCACGCCCACACAACAAGCACATACACACACACAGCCAAACGCATTAGGCTCACAACATAATTGCATTTATTTGCGTTAGGAAAATTACGTGCCAGTTGCAAATGACATACAGCAAGCAGAGAGGAAAGGAAGACAAAGTGAGAGCATGAAAGTTGAGGTAGAGAGCGCGGCAGGCAAGTCTGTCAGCTGACCTAAAAATAAAAATATGCTCAACTGCAGATGTTTTCGGCAACGTTTTAAGCCAAGTTAACAGCCATAAGCTAAGTGTTGCCAACTTAAAGTCTTAGTGCCAAAGTTTGCAATGCATTTAAGCAAATTCCACAAATGCCAAACTTAATTGGCAACAATCTCACGAATCTCTTTTCAACAAAACTCTAATTAAATAGACAGAGCACAGACAGACAGACGACAGACAGACAGACGGACGTAAAAACAACACCAATCGAACGCAGCAAAATATCTTAAAGTAAGTCACGAAAAAGTCCAGCACAAGTTAGTTAGTTGGCTAACAAACTAGGCTAGTAGTAGTCTTTTTTTCAAATGCCACGCCCATTAGCTACACTTAAGAACTGCCCACTTGGTTGGAAAATATTTAAACTGAATTTAATTTTGGAAAACAGTTTTTGATTACACTGCAATAATTTTGAAACATTTTTTTTAGGGGCTGTAAAATTCGAATAAAACTCAACTATTTTTCAAATAAATTTATTTGCTGTTTTTTATTGTTATTAATGCTGTTCGAAAGCTGACCTTTATTTAAAGGCCTATACGCAGTTCGAAATATTTCGCGCGGAATGACAAAACTTCATATAAAAAAAATCCCTTGGGGATATCCCATATAAATAAAAAACCCAATTTGGGATATCCCATTTGGGATTTTTTTTTATTCCGCAAATCGAAATTTTTCGCGCTGCGTACACCCATTAACATACAAAATGTCTACAATACTATTTAAAAAAAAAGGCATGGTATTAGGAAGGGCTTGTACTATGGGTTTTGTGGTTACGGCAGCTCTGGGTTGTTCTGATAGCTGCCAGAATTAAGAAACGCACTTAGGCACAAGGATGTCCTCTGTGATGCCACAGGTAGCGCTGGCCGAGAGCTGACCAGAGATGGCTTTATATATGCGTATATAGGTAGTAATGGTCAGCACACGGTCAGCTCTGAAAAGCAGGCACGACTATTCAACTGTAACCGCATTGTTGCTGAACCAGCTTGAAAGGGCTATGAACCTAGCTATATCTCTGGGAAAGAGATTGGAAAGGTCTGTATGGCCGGTCAGAAATGGGAACGCAAGGGTCCTTAGTCCCCTTCTGGGTAGATATATTCCTTCTGATATTTTATGGCGAATTTTGGCAATGATTGTGTCTCAAGATATTCAAAGTCAAAGGCCACGAAAATGAAACGAATTTGTTTGTCGATAACTTCCCTTTTTATTTTCGATAAATTTGTAAATTTCCCTAATTTTTTCAATAAATTCTAAAGAGAGCTGACATGGTTGCTTCAGCTATGCCCCTTTTTTCTACTATTTGTTGTTTACATTTAATTTTTATTAAAATATTATAAAATATTGCAGTTCTTTATTATTGTTTATTTTAAAACAACACAATAAAATTACTTTAGAAACAAATTAAGCACGACTTGGCTATTTTTGTTACAAGGGAAATTTTTTTTTTCGTCACGTGGGAACCCTGTCGCATTAATTGTTATGTGTTCGTGTATGATATGTGCACATGCACGAACACAAGAAAAATTCGTTTTGGCTGTGTATGCTTTTATGTGGGTTAAGTCAGAAAAAAATTAATTCAAAATATTTGTCAATAAATATTGAACTTGAAAAATTCGTTTTGGTGGAATTGGAAGCAACAAACATTCGTTTTCAAAACAAATCCGAATAAATTGTTCGGATTCGTTTTCCGGAGCATGGCTGATTATTTTCATAATATCGTGTCTAACTTTATATCTGAGCATCGTACATTTTTGATCTCAACTTTTAAACAAGTATGCTGGTTATAATCTGGACCTCTGACTATAAAATATCATATGCTCTCCTTAATTTTCACGATGCTAGCCCAATTGTAGTAAGGCTTTTAGATAAAAGGGCTTCAAATGCGGTAATTTTCGGCTACCGATCCGGAAATTTTTACTGAAGCATTTTTGTTTCAAAAGATTTAGGCGTAGATGGTAAAAAATTTATGGTGAGGAACACAGGGCTCTAATCCCCAAAAATTATTACATATTTCTATGCCTGTAACTGCTACACAAACAGGTTTACAAATCTTGATTTTAATGGAGTTTTTAGAAAAAAACTGTTTCAAATGTAATTTTTTTTTTAATTTTCTTTTGACTACAATTTCAGAAGTGTCCAACTGATTAAATTTAGACCTACGTAGGGGTAATGATAAAAAGAGGGTTTCGCGTGGACTTTTAAAAAAAGGTTCGTAAAAAAGATTTTGAAGATATAGTACGATTAATAGTATGGAGAAAAATTGGACCAAATTACAATTAAAGCTGAATTTAAGTGAAGTGCAAATTTCCATGCTTCAAGATCTCTTGACTTGGAGAGACAATTATGCGAAAAGATGGGTGGACAAAGGGACCAACAGATAGACGAACCTAGCTAAATCGGTTTGTTCCGCTGTGAACATTATATCTTGTACTTTAGGCTACAAGGTATACCTAACTATATTAAGTTTTTGCAAAAGTATGTAACACAGAGACGAATATGCCGAAAACCCCTAAAGTTTCTGTCTATCTGCCTGTCTTGGAGACTATAAGCGGTAGAATAGACAAACTTGAAATTTTGACTGCTAATGTGTACAGTCAGAAGAAACTTCAATGCATTTACTTTGTGAATGTATGGCACTCGCCAGTAAAAGAAACATGCTCCTGGGCATGTGCGTTCTCCCACCGGAGTTCGTTGTTACCCTAAGTCCAAACAAGATACTGGAATACATGCAGGCCATAGGACTTTTGGGAGAGCTCTGAGCCGCGAATGGGGTACAATAGATCCATCTGGGTCGCAGTACACTTTACATCCACATATAAATAAGAATATATAAATAATGTACAGTCAGAACCAAATAACGGCGCCACACACAATGCAATCGAAATGTATGCCTGGCTTTAAGATCATGCATTGAGGGGTGTGGGAGAAAACAAGGAAAATCGATTGCAGAAGATGTGGGCTCGCAAGGATGAAATTTGGATGTGTATTTGTTCATTAGAGCCACATGATTCTAAGTCACTTATTACCCATAATTACGTAAGGTTAAATCAGTGGTGGGCAGTCTCTCAATTTGCATAACTTGCGAGGCTATTGCACCAAAATCTGCCGCAGCGCAGTCGGCTCACACACGGTCCAAGTGTGTGAAATCTCTCACACGTTTTTGCTTGATTGCGGTTCTTGCTCTCTCGTACGCTTTTGGTTACTGCGCTGTTTACTCACACAAAGAAATGTTTGTATGTATGAGTTTTGCCCATCACTGGGTTAAATATTGATGTATAATAGTCTATAGGCCAAGAAGGTTGAAATAAATACTTTTTCGACCTAAATTTTGTTGTTTTTGGCCGATTTGGTTCATTTTTGACACACAGATGCATGTAAGCATGCGACATAGCTCTGTTCAGATGAAAATATTAAAGGGTGTAGCTAAAAAACGCGAATTTCTACTGGGGGGAATAGAGTAAGATACAAGGCATGGCTCAATCCCTACCTAAGGTTATGATCAACAATTTGGTATAAAGGACTTGGGGTGTTGCACGCCATCTTCTGTCCGTTATATACACTGCACAAATCTAGTATACCATTTGTACCTATAGGTATAGGGTATAAATCTCTACATTTAGAGGCACAGCAAGCCTTACCTCTTACCAACCTCTCTTCTACCGTCTTACGCTTAATCTTCTATTAATGGCGCTTAATATTATCCCAAATGTTCTTAAAGTAAAACCTCTTAACGAAGTACTTCCGCTTAAGTTGGGTTTGTCTTCAAACTCAAAACATTAAGCCCAAGCTCTGTCTGTCTGTTTTTCAGCTCCTTAATTACAGCATATAAAAAAAAAAAAACATACCACACCCTCCGTACTCGAATAACTGTAAATTGTTGTTAACTGTTTGTTGCCTTAAAAATGTTTCCTGAACATCCACCCACAACAAACAACAAGAAGAACAACCGCAGCAGACTTTAAAACGAAATTAGATTTTTTATGATTGTTGCAACAACAGACACAACAGCAATGGGAAAGTGCAACATGCGCAGCAGTTCACAGTGGGAGAAATGGCCAATCTAGCTCCGTTTTATTCAAATTTCAAAATAAAAATTAGGTCCAATATCGTTTTGTATTCGATTACTAATATATCCGATAGGCCAAAAAAATTTTTCGTTTTCTTATTCTCTCAATATTCGCAAAGCTGTAAAGCTTCAAACACAACATTAGCTCCACCAGCTGCAGACAACTGCTTACCCGCCAATTTTGACTAGTTGCTGCAATTGTTTATAGATTTTGTATATATTATTTTTCAATTTTACTTTTTGTTAATAAATAATATTAAAGGTATGTATTTATTAAAAAAAATAAGTGTTTGTGGCCTGTGATTGTGTTTCCTCCCAAAATTCGATGTTGAAAGTTGTGCTAGCAAGAAGTATAATGTTTACTAATAACCTTATCTTTCGTAGAGCTGAACTTTTGAGGTTCGGCCGGGTTCGGTATCAATCCTTTTTTGAAAAATAGTTCAATATTTTCTGTTGTGAGAATGTCCAAAATTAGCTGCTACTGTTCGCTACTTATTTTTTAAATAATTTTTTTAGCTACAATGTCATTGTCCAAGCGAGTACTTTTTTCAGTATGGTATATGGAATATTACGTTTCCAAAAAGCTTTTTGCGGTGCAGACATATATCTATGACAATATTATTGACGAAAGAAAATATGGAAGTAGTGAATGCGTTGACATAGTCAAGCAGATTAAAAATTTCAACAAAAAATTTACGTCAAAATGGAGAGAGAACCATTAAATTCGTAAGAACTTGGAAAAAAATCAACACGGACTGGTTAGATAGTGAGCTTTTATTGGTGGACCTAAGCTCAAATGCCAAAATTGATTTTGCAGAGTGTAAAAAAAAACAAATACATAGCAAAATAGTTTCTGACATTGCTAAACAAATTCCGTGCAAGGAGCTCGTATATGCGGCCAGCACCAGTTTGTTCAATTCTGGCAAGCGAAGTGCATCTCAGATGGTATCTTTTTTAAGCTCCGACAAAATTAAATAATTAAATAAATTAAAAACAGCAGAGGAAGCCTTGTCCTTATATATTGATACACAAATTTGCGTAAAATCTCAATGGAAGACTTGGCACACATACTTTGTATTTCATTGGACCCATTCATTATGATGCTATCAAAAGGATCATTTCCCTCTTCCAAAGCGGATGAACTCATAAATAATGACGTTATCCGTCTTATTTTAAATAAAGAAGTGGAAGAAGACTTATCAGATTATTTCTCATCAGATCAGATTATTTCTCATCAGATACAGAGAAAAAACTGCGGAAATATAATAATAATAAATAAATAAATAATTTAATTAAAAAAAAAATATTTTTATATTATTTTATATTTGTATAATATTGATCTATAAAATAAATTTATTCTTTCAGAAAAGAAAATTTTTTTTCAAAGTTATATATAAATTTCTGCTAGAATGACCATTTTTCTAACAAGTACATATGCGGGCAAAATGGATTTCAGGTGGATATTTTGAATTTATTTGGTTGTCAGATTCATGCCAAATTTTTTAAAGATGTTTATATAAATTTCTTAAACATTTTTAAAGAATAAATTTTATGAAAATTGGTGAAAAAATGTCTTAGATTTGGGCCAAACTGTCCAGATAGCAGTTTTAACAGAAATTAAAAAAAAAAAAAAAAATTATTTTAGATAAAACAAAAAATTATTTCTATATTAATTTTGATTTGTGGCATATTTATCTACAAAATAAAATTATCCGTACAAAAATAGCAACATTTTTGCAGGAGTAATTAATTAATCGCCGCTAAATCAGCCATTTCTCCCACTGTGCAGTTGTTGCTTTTGTTGTTGTTGCCAAATGCAATTTATTTTATGTTGCACAATTAATTGCCCCCAAAAAAAAAAAACAGAAAAGCGCGCAATGCCATGCATAAAATAAACTCAAGTGAAGTGCAGCAAAATAAAGTCCGCGTGTGGCAAGTTGGTCTAAAGAGGGGGGTGCAGGGTGGGTGTTGGTCCAAGCATACGGTACGAGGGCTGTGTGACAAGCAAAAGACATTTGTTGTTGTCACTTTTGGCGCTGTCTATTGCTGGCTTTCAACATTTATTAGCCTGGCCAGCAGTGGCAACAATATTTCGTCTTTGCGTGTCTCTTGTATCTAATGTTGAACAAACACTTCCTTAATTTCTGTTGAATTTCCAAAAAAGAAAAAAAAACAAGGCAACTTGTAACTCTTGATTGGCAATAGTGAGCTGGCTCAGCTTGTGGCAGCCACAAAACGCCCACGCCAAAAATAAAAGCCAAGTTAACCAATTTGAAGCAAGTCAGCCAAGTCGCAAGCCAAACGCTGCAGTCCGTCGTCTGTCAGCTGGTCCGTGCGTCAAACAACCCACACAATGTACATAGCTTTGTATATATGTAAGGATGTGTATGTACCACAAAATATATAACTATGAGGCGTGCCGGGTTTTTTTTAATGATTGCCACAAATTTTCACAATTTTAATAGTTAACATTAATTAAGGGGTTAAAAAATGGATAGATTAACTTTTGGAAGGTAGATTGGAGCAGCCAAAGTAAATAGCTAGTAAAAGCTATTAATGGGTGACTATTTACACGATCATTAATCTCATGCGGAGTTGTTGGTAGTGCTAAAAGAAATAATTGAATGTCTTCCAAAGTTAGCGCATAATGAAGTAACCAAGTAGCTCAGAGAAATGGAGTTAGGAGGTACCCGGTTCGTATAACTTGCATAAGTTTCAAATAATTTACCAACTAAGAAAGAGCCTCATTATAATATTGCAAGATCTAAGCACTGGACAAAGGATCTCGATTTATATCAATTTTCTTTATTAGGCGTGCGCCAGAAAACGAAAAAACCAAACCGAACCAATTTATTCGGACTCGTTTTTGCGTGCACTGGAAAGCGAACATTTTTGTCGTTATTTCCCTTTTTATTTTCGATAAATTCGTATATTTCCCTTATGTTCCGATAAATTCCCATGTTGTGTTGGCGCGTAATTTTTTTTGTTTGATACAAAACAGCTGACATGGTTGCCGCAGCTCTGCAGCTTTTTATACCCTGTACCTCTAGATACAAAGGGTATACTAGATTTGTGCAACGTATGTAACGGCAAGAAGGAGGCGTGGCAGACCCCAAGTCCTTTATACCAAAATGCTTATCATAGCCTCGGGTAGCGATTGAGCCATGTCCGTCTGTATGAACACCTAGATCTCGGAGATATGAAACTTTACCAGCTGATGCGCATATTTCCTCAGAAGATGAAGTTTGTTGAATGATGTCAATATCTTTTCCCGTTCCCCCGTAGCAGAGTTTCGCGGTTTTAGCTAAGCCGTTTAATATTTTAATCTGAAACTTAACAGAGCGATCCGTTGTGGTTACATGCATCTTTGTGTCAAAAATAAACAAAATCGGACAATTACAACAAAATTTATAGTCTAAAATGTACCAATTTCACCTACCCTTGCCAATAAACTGCGTCAACATTTGACTCTACGTAATTATAGTAACAAATTACTTAGAATCACAAATTTGGGTAAGCTGATTCATGTGCCTCTAATGAACAAATCCACATCCAAATTTGATCAATTTTGTTATGTAACGCCGGAACCCTGTCGCACCAATCAGTCATGTGTTCGTGTATGAGACGTGAAAAAAATTCGAAAAATTATTTAAAATATTTGTCAGTAAATATTTGACTTGAAGCTGGCATAAATAAAATCTAAGAATATCAAAGAATATTCAAAAAATTATTTCATGAAATGCGTACTTTTTTTAACCCTATTTTGCGGATTCGTTCGAAACGTTCGGTTTCAAATCACATGAAAAATCCGGTTTGGTGACATCTTCAAATTTTTAAGAGAAAACACAAATAAAAATTATTGAGATCTTGGACACTTTTGCATTGTGGCCAGTTTTTAAAAAATGAAATGACTGATCCCACAACATCTTATTAAACATTTAGCTTTAAATTAAATATAAAACTAAATTAAATAATAAATATGATAAATTAAATATCTTCTTAACAAATAGAAATGCCAAGTTTCTTCAAAAGGTTAGTTGTAACCTCTTAAGCACATAATCATTATGTGAATCAATTCCTTCTTTGAGGCATAAAGCACCTCTAATCCCTTCCTGCAGTTGGTGACAGCCCAATGACATAATCTACAATCTACAAACGGCGCACAGCTACAGAATAAAGTTATCAACTGGCAAGAGACCACAACTGTCTATACATATATACTAAATATATATATAAGTATATAGTAGCATAACGTTAGGTGCAGCTCTATTGCCATTCACTTTAGCTCACTTTTGCCTTTTATGCAACAATTTGCAATATTCGCTTGTTAAGACACTTGAGCAAAAGAGGAAAAACCAAGAAAAACAAAAAAAATAGAAAAAAAAAAGAGTTGAAAAACGATAAAAACTTTTCAAATTGGTACTCACAGTCGCGGCTCATGCCAGCCGAGAGACATTTCTTGAAGCGACAGTATTGACAGCGATTGCGATTCAATCGTATTACCAAACACTTGCCGTCTCTCAGGCAACGATATTCGATTTGTTTTTGTATGCTGCGACGAAAGAAGCCCTGTTTTTTAGAGAGAAAGAGAACGAGAAAAAGAGAGCAGGCAGTAATTAGGAGAGAGCTGTAAAAACATCAACGGGCAATTCTTTTACAATTCATACGAAATGGGATGTTAATTTTGTTTTTTAAATCATTTTGGGAAATTTGATTAGAACATGTTGCGGGATATTGACATTTATTTAAAATATTAATTAATATTATTCTTTTTTAATATTTTACTTTAATTCTTTATTTTACAAATAATTCTTTTAATTCTACATCTTCAATGAACGAAACTCAAAATAATAATATTATTTTTAATTTTTCCTTCCTTCTACAAAATTTTATTCGTTCAAAAAAATTCCCTATACAGAAACTTAATTAAAGGCCCATACGCAGCATGCAAAAATTTCGCACGAAATGTCAAAACTTCGTATAAAAAACAAATTCCAAAATTTAATTTTAGTTCATTTCAGATCTTTTTTTACACGGGTTTTTTTTATAACGTATCTACCGCGTAAAAACAGAAAACAAATTCTTTATAAGTAAAAACAAGTACTTTATACGGAAAATTCGTTAAATAAGGGAAATTTTTTTTTAGTACAGAGGTTTTTTTTTACGTATCTACCGTGTAAAAACAGAATTTGGTGTACATAAAAAAAATTCTTTATAAGGAAATTTAATTTTAGATCACTTCAGATCTTTTTTTACACGTTTATTTTTTACAGGGTTTTTGGAACGTATCTACCGTGTAAAACAGAATTAGGTTAAGATAAAAATTCTTTGTAAGGAAATTTTGGGGAAATAAGGGATACTTCAGTTTAGATCACTTCAGACCTTTTTTTACACGGTGGAACGTATCTTCCGAGTAAAAACAGAATTAGGTATACATAAAAAAAATTCTTTATATGGAAAATTCGTGAAATAAGGGAAATTTTATTTTAGATCACTTCTGATCTTTTAGTACAGGGTTTTTTTTTACGTATCTACCGTGAAAAAAACAGAATAAGGTGTACATAAAAAAAAAACTTTATAAGGAAATTTAATTTTAGATCACTTCAGATATTTTTTAACACGTTTATTTATACACGATTTTTTTGGAAAGTTTTTACCGTGTAAAAACAGAAATAAATAAATTAGTATAACGAAATTAAATTTTGGAGTAATTGGACTGTACTTGTTACAATAAAAAATTGCATATAATTTTATAAGATATATATATTTATTTAATTAAGATTAAGACAGTTTAGCTTAACTATTAAGAAAGCCCTGGCAGCAAAAGGCTTTCGGCTCATAAGAGTCTGTATAAATTGTATATTAAGTACTTGAACTATTAAAATTTCTGCACGTTGCCTTAATGTGTTTTTTTTAAACTCTGTAAAATTATTTCTTCAAAAAAAGCTTTTATAATATTAGACCTTTTTAATTGTTTGTCATTCTAGATCCCGAATTAAAATAGACCAATAAAAAAAAAGGAGTCGATTGAGTAAGTAAAACACAACTTATATTGTTATTATTTTTTTAAGATTTTTTATTAGATTTTAAATATTAGCAAAATATTATTCTTATGTCCCGAATATAGAAATATTGCAAGCATATTAAATTTTCGCATTCAACATAATTTTACGATTTGTAAAAGAATTACCCATATGTTATTCAAATGCAAAACTTACCTTGCAACCCTCGCAGGAGGTTACACCATAATGATAACCCGATGCCTTGTCGCCGCAAACTTTACACGGCACAAAAGATTTCGAGGAGACTCCGTTGGAGTTGTTGTTGTTGTTGTTGCTGCCGTTGCTATTGGTGCTGCTGTTGTTGTTGCTGGAGTCAGCTAGGCCAAAAGGCGGCTGTGGCTGTGGCTGTTGTTGCTGTTGTGTTTGTAAGTGTGGCTGCAGTTGCTGATGTTGCGATTGTTGCTCTATAAAGAGGAAGAGAGTGGCAGCTAGCTTAGTATATATGTATTGTGTTGCACTTCCTGCTTACTTTCACACACACACGCACTTACACCCATATCGATTGCTTATGCAACTTTGAAGACTTTGTTTGCACATTACGCATACGCAACGTGGTACAGCTGTGCAATTTAAAAGTATTTGGATTTTATGCAATTTTCTTAATTAGCTTGCATTATACTTTATGTTTATCTTTTGCTTTAAATCTTTTTAAGTTGTTACTATAGTTTGTTTGGTCAATTAGTGCTTAAACTATCAAAGAGGACATATAAGTCCTACATATAGTAAGAACTATCACAGGAAGCAGTGGCCACCAAATTCGGTGATAAGACTTATATAAGTCACAGCCCTGCTGACCCATTTCCTTGTATACCCCTCAAGTATTAGTGTAGAACTTGTCACAAATATTTTTTTTTTATTATCCAGAAAAAAAGCGTACCAAATGCAACCTTCAACAAAATCACGAATTACGAATCTGACATTTTAAAGAGCCAAACATTGCTAATCGAAGCATTTGCCCTAAAAATGTCACGATCTTTTAAAGATTTTAAAAATGATCAAAAACTGTTACCATCCCTACGTACAATCTATATATAAATACGTCTACAAAAAAATCAGTGTGGTACCGATTGTGTTCCTATGCGTGAACGTATCGAGGTGAAACTTACCCTTTGTTATAGCTATACCTCATACTGTGTGCAAAATATAAGCTTCACCTCGATACCACACTGATTTTTTTACTGAGTCATTAGAATAAAAAAAAACAGAACAGTATCAAAAGAGCCATTGTCAACTTTTCTATTCCAGTTGCGATTCGCGCAGCATGCATCTCGAAGTTGTTCCAAAGTACTGTAAAGTCGGGCAGCACCGACTGTAGCATGGCAATGAAATGAGCATTATGGAAATTAAGAATTGTACAAGGTATAAAATAGTCTGGAAGGTCTGAATTATATAAAGAAGACCTGGGGTTGGCGTGCGAAGCGCCCAGGGGGCAGCGCCCCTTTGTGTTATATATATATATTCGCCAGAAAAAAACCCTTAAGACTTTTTAGTTGATCCAGCTGATCATAGATCATGAAAGCGTGAATCATATTCTTCTGAACATAGCAAAATCTCACTGTTGTGAGATGGGCATCAAAAAGGCCCTGTTTCCGCACGTTCTAAGGCTAAGAAAACACGAATGTTTCAAGATGAACGAATTCTACTTATTTTGTTGCATTTTGTTCATTAATTCATAATATAGGGTTTTCCAACAAGAGGTGTTATTTTGAATCACCCGGTATTTCAGTAGCTGTCACTATTAAAGCTTTTATTCTTTGACATTTGACAAGTAGAAACTACGCCATTACTAAAAATGGAACGATACACGTTTCAACAACGCATTGAAATTATTAAAATTCACTACAAAAATCGTAGAAATCTTACATCGAAAAATCATCTTGACTGATGAGGCCCATTTCCACCTCGATGGCTACGTCAACTAGCAAAATTGTCGCATCTGGGGTTCGGAAAACCCAAGAGTTATTGCTGAGAAGCCTCTCCATCCTCAACGTGTGACTGTTTGGTGCGGTTTTTGGTCCGGTGTGGTCATTGGACCATAGGGCAGCCACTTTGCGATTTGGTTAGGGAAAGTTTCATGAAAAGGATATGGTCCTGTAAGCGTGTTCGTGGTGGCCATTTGGCTGATGTTGTTTTTCATTATTAACGGCATACCTTTCTCTTTTTTATGAAATAAACATCCGATCATTCATCTCAAAAAATGGCATTCTTCTTTGAATACCAAAATAACACCTCATATTGGAAAACCCTATATAAATCAAGATTTATTACCCATAATATATATTATGAGCATATCGTATTTTATATTTTCATTTATTTAGTTATGAAATTAAAACAAAATCAAACTAATAGGCATTGATGGTACTCCAGCGAGCGGTTGCATTCTACAAAGCAAAATGAGCCCAGATCTAGTTATTATAAGATTTCTAGCCAGATATCGATCGAAAATATAGTAAGCATCATCTTTTTGCCAACTGAAATTTCGATTGTATTAAAATTTTGAAGGTAATTAGTGAGCCCAATCATTTTTCAATTACATTTAATACTTTTTTAATTATTTTGCAGCTTCAGGATATATAGAAGTATGATTTAGATCAGCGGTGGGCACTCAGACGGCACGCGTGCCAAAGAGCTTTCACACGTACGAGAAAAGAGCTTTTTACCGTAAAAGCTCTCCTCGTACGTGTGAGCTAGAATCTAGCTAGATTTACAATGGAACGCAAAGCAAAGTCACATGGCAAACACGAAACAATACGTACACTGCGAGTTTTTGGCTTTTGTTAGTCATTAAAATGTAAGTGTCTAGCAGGCGTCACTTGCAAAGAGTAATAATATGGTATGAGCAAGTGATATGTTTTTTAAAAATTGTAGGTGAAACTGCACTGCTCAAATGCACTTACAGATGACATTTGAACAATTTGATTCGAATAAAATGTTGGTCATCCGAAATAAAAGTCAATTATATTAAAGAATTTAGTGGTAACAGCAAATAGATCTTAGCTATGCCAAAAAAAAAACAGTCTTGGCCCATTGTACGTCGGGATTTTCGAAAGCTCTTTTTTGTTCACGCACACAGGCACAAAAAAATTGCATTAGTAGTTTTGCCCACCGCTGATTTAGATAGACCAACCAAAACATTTTTGATACTTACTTTGTATCAATGCGTATCTGCTGCTACCAAAAGTTTCAACCTCGCTTAGAAATGCCATAGAAAATATTTTGCCACAACAAAGAAAAATCGCGAGAACAACAACATCCACAACAACAACAACTTGGTATTAAAGACCATCAAATGCAATAGGAAAAACTTAAAAGTGCATTGCACTTCGACGTCAGCGGCCGCTTGATGAGCGATAAGAAATACAACAAAAACAAAAAAAAAAAAAAGCCAAAATATAAAAAATCACGTATACGCCAACGCACCACCTACAACAACTAGCGTCGACGCTGACTGCAGCGACTGCGACAGCGGCAGCGCAGTCGACGTTCAAGTCAGTCACGACGACGCGTCGCGCCATAAAACAAACAAAGCTGCAGCGTGCAGAGAAGTTAAGCATTGTTGTTGGAAAATTGCAACAACAAGAAGAAGCAGACGAGGTAGACGAAGAAGAAGAGCAAGAAGAGCAATAGGCGACCGCACAGTGGTGTTTTTTTTTGTTTGCCTCTTGTTTTTGTTGCTGTTGCTGTTGTACTATTAATGCCCAAAAAAATTTGCAATGCAAATCAACGCTGCGCTTTGTGCTTCTTCTTGCCACTTTGCCATTTTCTTTCAATTTGCCTTTATGTTTTGTTTGTTTCTTGGCTGCTTTGTTGTTGTTGTTAAATGTTTATTTCTAATGCGAAAAACGAACTAAAAAGGCAAATGAACTAAGCGCGGAGTTTGAACTGTTGTTTTTGTTGTTGCTGTGGCAATTGGCGATGCCACACCTAGTCAAGTGAAATGAAATAAATGTGCAGCTTGCACGCATCAAAGCACACAGAAAGCCTAACCAACAACAACAACAGCAACAACTGCAACAAAAAAGTTAATAAAAAGCGGCAACACTCCACAAGGAAATGGAGTTGTTATGTGACTGCGTGTGTGAGTGTGTGTCAGTGGCGCAGATTAGCTTTTTGCGATGGGGATTTTTTTTTAAAGAGCGTCCTAACTATATTTATTTATTTATTAAGAACTAGAGTACTACGCTATATATATTTTATCTAAAAAATTAAATGTAATTAAAATTAAGATGTTTTTATACAATTCTTATGTTGGTCAAAAAGATTTCCTTAAGATAGTGGGATGATGTTGTTGAAAAGCTAAATCTAATCGTCGCCAAATTTGAAGCTGTCCGCACTTTAACTTAAAATATAAAAACAAAAAATTAGAGAATTGAATGAAATTTTAGTTTTTGAAGGTACATATATGCCAATCCTAGCTTAGAGGCCATTTCATAAAATAACAATTAAAAAATACAATTTTTCGTAGCTGGGTTTCGTATGGGTTCCTTACAAAGAGGTGGGGCACTGCGACCAGAAGATCATTTGTACCATACCCATAAATTACGGCAAAAGACTTTCCTCTTTCCGCATGGATAGCAGTAGTTCTTTTGTTGGTATTGACCTAAGATGGAAGGGACTAATCCATTCCTTTCCCAAGTGACAGGCTCTGGCCCATACCAGAGCTGGGCAGTCACAGAGAATATGTCTAGTGGTTTCATCGTCCTCTGAAGAGTCCGATATGCCAATTTTCTGTAGATGGTATCTAACAGTGTGGTAGCCAGATAGGTATGCTACCAGGAGTTTTAAGTCCGCTCTGCCAAGACTTTTTGTCTTGATCATATCCAGAGGTTTGACAAGCGCTTTTGCATGACGCAGCCCCGGTAGGGGAGAACCAGTATCTTCTATGTTCTCCTGCAGCCCATTTGTTTACCATGGTTTTGATTGTGGACCAACCAATACCACAGAAAGGCGCAGGGGCAGTGGTCAGAGTGGAGGCACCCTGTCGTGGTAAATCGTCAGCGATCGTGTTACCATCCACTCCTGAGTATCCAGGTACCCAACATAGCACGACTTTGTTCCGGAAGGACAGGGTTTGGAGGTAATTATGTCATTCTTTAACCATCCTGTAGGAGATGCTCCATGATGATAGTGCCCTAATAGCAGCTTGGCTATCAGAGTAGATACAGATGCTTGCTTCCCTAGTTCGCTTACTAAGGATACTATGAGCGCATATCTCTATGGCATGAATCTCTGCTTGAAAGATGCTGGGCCAGATGCCCATTGCACTAGAGATTCTGGTGTTGGGGGCAACGACCCAACACTGCTTAGTTTTGGACTCATCCGTGAACCATTGTTGCCACCGGAGGTTTACACAGGGGCTGCCATCAGCCCAAGTCTCCCGACTTGGGAGAAGAGATCTAAATTTCTTGTTATGAAATAATTCCGTGATCATAAGATCTGATCTAGAGCAGATCGATACGTCAGGAAGGGACTATAGCCTAGCTTAAGAAAATTATATAAATTATTTTTTCTGTCTTTTTTCTTCGACCTCTTCGGTTTTGATGATTTTTACATATACGTAAAATTTGATTATTTATCAAGTCATCGATAACAAAAATTTGATTTTTCATTTTTAGATTTTTCTTTGACTAGTCCTGAAGGAATAAAGATATCGACGCACATTTTTTTTGTCTTGAGATATAAAATATTAGTACAGTAAACGTAGGCTTAAAAAAAAGTCTGCTGGAAAAAAATACTTATTTGATGAAACTTTCAGGAATCGTTCGGACTTGTTCTAAGTCTAAAACCAGTTTTTCGTATTTGTGAGTAGTGGGTGTAGCACCGCCCTCTGACAATATATGTTGGTATGGTTTTTGCATGATATTTTTTTTTCTATCAAACTTAGAGTCATGACTTATAGGTCGAAATTGTTGTCAATAAAATGATCTATGAAACAAGACTCAAGTCAAGGTTGTAGGTTAATTGGTTCAAGCACAACGCCTGTTTAAAGTTACAAGTTGGAAATCATGTTGTTCCAAATATCTACCATATATTTTGTTAAAGTAATTGAAATTATCTTCAAAAGCAATCTATCACATACAACTTATCCATCACAATATATAGTATTCAGAGTACAACGCCTAAAGAAGCACTTTGCAAGCTCTATCTCAAGAACGATTATCTGTAAAAATACCAAACAGTCATGAGAAAGGGGTCCCGAGAAAGGTTTGGATGAATTTAGATTTTGCCTCATGTTTGGCAATTTAGCTTGTTGACGTCTCCATGTAACCAAAATAGAGGCAAACTATGTGGAGCACAAAATTCACAAATCGCTTTATAATTTTTTTACACTTTCACCATTTTTTGGTGATTTACCAAACCGTACTGAAAAGACAAATGACAGTTTACAGTTTGATATATATTGAAAACAACAAGCTAAAAAAAAAACAGATTTTGAAATAGTTTTCCACTTTTCCGAAATTTTCTTTTATTTCGTGAAAAATATTCCCAAAAAATTAGACACAATTCTACGGAAAGGGACATTGCAATATCATTTTTGTAACTATTGTGACTTATAAACTAATTAATAACATTTTTTTTTATGCTTTGAACACATGGGGGTTCCCTTTTGAAGAATGTATCTGTAAGCAAAAGCTATAGGTATGCACAACCATATCTTCTTTGCTTTTTGGCTAGTTTTGTAGATTTCTGTTATGTAGTGTCGTTCATGATATAACATTTTCTTCGTAAATGTATAAAATTAAAAATATTTTTTTTAAATATTATTTCCTATTATTTCTTGCTAGAATTATGAACTAAAAATAAACCTATACTAAAAAATTGGCTCAATTATGTTTTTCGAATTTCTTAAGAGATAACTTAGGGTTGGGTTCGAAGTATAACCCCCCTTAGCTACACCACTGGTATGTATTTGATATGAGCGTGTGTAAAAGTGTGTGTGGCGTTACGCGTTTGTGAAATTGAAAATTGAAAATTTTCACCATCAAGACAAATGTCAATTGCAATTGCAGTTGTCGTCGTTGTTGTTGTTGTAGCGTCTGGAAAATGTCGCTGCGGAAATTCAAGTGGCTGACTGCCTGGTTTTTCATTTTCACGCCGCCTTCAAATGCAAATCACTTGACAGCAACTGAAAGTTGACAATTTTGTTGCTATTGTTGTCAGAGTGTTTAGGGTAGCTTGTTGGGTCTTTGCAGGCGGGTTGGGGAGCCGCTGTCAAGTCCAACTACTGCTGCTTGGCATTTCCGCATTTTGAAGACAGTCCAGACCCAAGTCATATTTCTATCGCTTTTTGCAGATGTTTTGCGTGCACCCTTTTCTTGATATTTTTTTTTTGTGTGATTTAAGTAAGCATTGATAAAAGGCAATGACAAAGGGACTAGATGAAAGAATGACTCTGTCTATAATTTGTTATTGTTGTTGTGATAGTTTAGACAATGTTAATTGTTGTTTTTGTTATTATTGTTGTTCATTCGTCTGTTGTCTTGCGCAGAGCACAATGAAGGCAGTTCCAAAATTGACCTACAATCTATTTGAAACGTTTTTTGTTTGCTAAGCTGAGGTTCATTTAGGCAGTAATTTAATTTTAATGGAAGATCTTAGTAATGAAAACTTAGTCCTACCTAGAGTAATAAAAAAAATGCAAGAGGAAATGAAAAGGACATCCACAATCCAGAAATATATGTGGCGGTGAAAAGATAAGACTTTTTGAATCAACGATAGATGTATCAAAAAGGAATGATGATCTATAGGGCTTTCCAGCAAGAGGTGTTATTTTGAATCACCCGGTATTTCGGTAGCTGTCACTATTGAAGCTTTTATTCTTTGACATTTGACAAGTAGAAACTACGCCATTACTAAAAATGGAACGATACACGTTTGAACAACGCATTGAAATTATTAAAATTCACTACAAAAATCGTAGAAATCTTACATCGAAAAATCATCTTGACTGATGAGACCCATTTCCACCTCGGTGGCTACGTCAACAAGCAAAATTGTCGCATCTGGGGCTCGGAAAACCCAAGAGTTATTGCTGAGAAGCCTCTCCATCCTCAACGTTTGACTGTTTGGTGCGGTTTATGGTCCGGCGGGGTCATTGGACCTATCGAGGACATAGGGCAGCCACTTTGCGATTTGATTAGGGAAAATTTCATGAAAAGGATATGGTCCTGTAAGCGTGGTCGTGGTGGCCATTTGGCTGATGTTGTTTGTCATTATTAACGGCATATTTTCCTCTTTATTATGAAATAAACATCCGATCATTTATCGAACACAAAAATATTCGCTTTGGCGATGCATGCTGTTTCAAATGAATCCGAATAAAATGTTCGGATTCGTTTTCCGGAGCACGGCCGAATATAAACTTAATTCGAAAAATTGCACTTAAGACGCAATTTTTTTCTATTAAACATACATTTACGTTTTTAATAAATAATGTCACAATACGAAAAAGTGTCGCTTTATCTGAAATTCGAACGATCTTTGCTCTCTGAAGACTGAAGTACAAGTGATTTTTATGAGTGCTCCATTAGTTGGAACAAATGGAATGAAACAACTGCATGTTCTCGCTCTTCTCTAAAAATACAATTTTTTAAAAATCAATGTCAAAAAATTACATGAAAAACATTGTCGGATTTTCTTTAGGGTGTCTTGAAGTTATGTCTTAACAAAGCTTCACAAAAAAAGAACATATTTCGAGAGGACAGAACTTCAAAAAACAACAGCTTGATAAGGTTCTGCCATAACCTCAAAAATACCCATTAAACGAGGTATTTTGGAGGTTATCTCAGAGCCCTGCTAGAATTTTTGGAACCTTGGATTTAGATTCATGGACGCCATAATAAAAAAGACATCGTCGAAAACTATTACTCGAAAAAAAAGTTGCCGGGTTTTTGTAGGTTATCTCAAAACCGCGCCGTAAGAGAATTCTTTGGAGCTTTGATTCGAATTCAGTGGCTCAAAATCCATAAGGTTCTGACCTCTTTTTTTTTTTTTGTAGGCCTGTGTAGCGATGCATTTAGAAAACGACTCTAGAGGCAACTAGAAACAGATCTTTATATAATAGGTAAAAAAAAAGCTATTTTATACTCGTATCCTTTTTTTTGCCCCTCCATTTGTTGGAGCTTAGGCCCTCAACAAGACTCTTGAATTGTATATTTGTATTCAATTTAGAAACGATAACAGATAATAATTGCGTTTTGCAAACAATCATCGACTTGGGTTACGATTCAGCCAGTCGGACCGTCTGTCGAACTGTCTTCTCTGCTCGAGGTTATGATAAGCACTTTGGTATTAAGAAGATATGCCACACCCCTTCTGTCTATGTCTAGTAAGCCCTTGGGTACAGGATGTAATAAAAAAATGTATGCCAAGTCTGCGGTATTTAGATACCAAATTGAGTGGCGTAACTCCCTGAAACAATAACCTGCATGGCTTAAAACTGAGAAATTCTGCATCCCAAGAGCTCTACAGATGTATATGGATAAGAAACTTATGGTCTGCTATGCTTTTTTTGGGGGGGTTAATCATAAGTTCTTGCATATATCGTAGTAAATAATGTTTCCATATGCTCTGTTAACTGGTTTCGCAATTCAATCTAATAGAATTGAGTTAGATCTATGAGAGCTTCAAATGCTGCTAATCCCTGACATAACTGCTGCTCATAAATATGTACCTTTTTAATTTGCTTGCAACGTTCAGTTGCATACTACTGAATGTTGTACTAATTGCGGCAATTAAATCTTTTGTTGTTGCTATTTTAGTTTATGCCCCAAGGCGACCATAAATCCTTGGCAACATGTTGCCAATTAGCCAAACAATAAGATTTATCCATTAGTGATTAAATAATGACGTCTTTTTATGATGCAATGCAAAGTTATTACGAGAAAGTAATTTTTTATGGGTTTGCAACTATTACAGTGTATTTACATTATAGATCTTTAATACTACCCATACTTCAGTTCAGTTTTAAAAATTTTAAGAGTACAAAATTTAAACCGCCTGTCAAAGGCAGAAATTTTTTAAAATGGTTTTATGCTAAGTGTTTGATTTTACTGATTGGACCCCATCAGTGTGGTTTCAGGCCTGGAAAGTCTACGATAGACCAGATATTTACATTGCGACAAATTCTGGAGAAGACTCGTGAAAAGCAAAGCTGCTTTTGACACGCCTGATAGAGAGAAGTTTTTCCTAGCCATGTCTTAGTTTGGTATCCCTGCAAAGCTAGTTCGGCTTTGCATGATGACGTTGAGTAACTCCTGCAGTTCCGTCTTAATAGGAAAATACCTCTCCGAACCATTTGATACCAAACGAGGTTTCAGGCAGGGGATACACTATCATGTGACTTTTTCAATTTACTGCTGGAAGCTATTCTGCGACGTGCCGATGTGAATAGGTCAGGCACTATCTTTTATAAGAGTGTCATGCTGCTGGCGTATGCCGACGACATTAACATTATTGGCACTAACATACGTGCAGTAAGCGGCGCCTTCTCAAAAATTGAAAAAGAGTCGAAAAACATGGGTCTGGCTGTAAATCTGGACAAGACGAAATACCTGCTATCTACAAGTAAGGAAACTTCGAAGTTGTAAAGGATTTCGTGTACTTGGGCACCAGCATTAACGACACAAAAAATGACGTCAGCATGGAAATACGTCGACGGATTAATCTTGCTAACCGGTGTTACTTTGGGCTAAGTAAGGAACTCAAGAGTAAAGCCCTCTCTCGACATACGAAAATAACCCTCTACAAATCTCTCATCATACCCGTGCTTCTCTATGGCGCTGAAGCATGGACATTGTCTTCATCCGATAAGGCGATTTTTAGGGGCTTTCAAGAGAAAAATCCTCCGACGTATCGTTGGACCAATAAATGTGGAAGGTAATTTTCGTATTCGAATGAACCACGAGCTGTATGAGCTATACGGCGACACTGATCTAATTCGGCGCATACAGCTACAACGTCTGCGCTGGCTAGGTCATGTTGCACGAATGGATGAAAATGCTCCAGCCAAGAAGGTTTTCGAGCGGAAATCACTGGAAGGTCGACGACGACAGGGACGCCCGCCCCTGCGATGGGAAGATCAGGCAACGGAAGATCTTCGTAGCCTTGGGATTGCCAATTGGCGCCAGCAAGCACAGGATAGAAACCGCTGGCGTAGGTTAATTTCTGCGTCCAAGACCGATAACCGGTTGTAATGGCCAAATTAGTAGTAGTAGTTTGATTTTAGTAAGCCCATTTCAATTTAGTACAAAATCATTGTTCTCTTTGTTTTTCTTGTTAGTTTTTTAGGTAAGCCAACATATTTAGCTTTTTTTCAAAATTAAATAGAAAATCCTTTAAACAATGAACACTCCTACTATCTAACTGAGATATTTTGCTCTTTCTCCGTTCTGAAGAATTTGCGTATATTCTTTATCCTCTTTCGATGCTTCTATGCTTTCGGATGTCTTTGTACATGGGGCTCCTATGTGCATTGATTAGAAATTGATTTACAGATAGGCAAGGCATACCGTCAACGCCGGGAAGGCTGGAATGTAGGCTCCCTCATTGACCCTTTACCTTTCTCCTCCAAATGAAAGTGCCTGTAGTAGGTGTTCCAGAAGACAGAACCCTTGATGTTCTGTTATCTGTGTTGGCAGACTCTGCTCTGCCTCCTATCTAGTGACTTCTGTATAGAGAAAAAAGCAGAGATAGGGGCTTGAAAAATATCAAAGCTTTGTTCGCTTTGGATGAAAGTGCCAGCCACAGGGTATCATATTTTTAAAATGACCTACCGGATTTAGGATAAACTTTTATTTTTAATTTTTATCAAAAAAATTAAGCTTAACTCTTATTTTATGACTTTAATAAAAATAAAAATTATGAAATAATATTTAAATGCCAATTTTTATTTGAAAATTGCAAAATAATTTTTTTTCACGTTTTATAATAAAAATTGCAGAATAACATTTTTTTTTAAAGTAAAAAATAAAAATTATGAAATAATATTTAAATGTCCTTTTTATTATACAAATTGAAAAAGAGTTATTTTACGAGTTTGAAAAATTGTATTGTAAAATAAAAGTTATATTTAAATTTAAAAAAAAAAAATGTGCATTTATATAAAAAAAAAATTTTTTTTATAAAAAGTGGAAAATAAGAGTTATTTTGCAATCTTAAAATAAAAACTGGCATTTAAATATTATTTTATAGTTTTTATTTTTAAAGTAACAAAAATACGAGTTATTATGCTATTTTGATGAAAAAAAATTAAAAAATATTATAATAATTATTTGATGATTTTTATTGTAATAATTATAAGTTAAAAAAAGTGAAGCTTCCAGTTTTATGTAAAGAAATTGGACTTCCTTGTACCATCATTTTGTAGTGCAATTTACAAAATAAAGATAGAAAAAAAAATCTCGAGGAAATTGAATAGTCTCCGAAATCCAGGCGTTCGGACATACGGATGTAAACATTTTAAGAAAAAATATATTTATCTTTACTTAAAAAAATTCGAAATTAAGATCAGTTTTCTCGAAAACCCAAATATTGCAAGTATACGTTTATTGGATTCCCTAGTAACTTATAAATTTTTGATTGGATAAGCTTAAAAAAATGCATTAAAATTTTTAATAAAATGCAACAGATTTTCCAATTTAAAAAATTTGCAATTAAAAGCGTTTTAAAAGCCTAGACACATTAAATGTAGCCAAGCATTCAAACTTAATAGTTTCCGCTAAAAGAAAAGCTATAGACAGGAAAAACTATGCAACAGGGCGGCACTTGAGCTGGGTTAAAGAAAAGCGTGGCAGTTGCAATGCCAACAACAACAACAACGACAACTGCTTAATTTGAATGCAACAACTTTCAATTGGTTAAGCTTTGTTGTTGTTGTTGTTGTTGCAGCTGAGTGTTATGCAACGAATGCAAATTTATTGAACATAATTCCCAACTGCGTTGGCAGTTACAACTATGTATTATACATAGCAACAAAAACAAAAAAAAACTAGGAAGAGAAATCAAGCTTGGGGGCATCATAGTTGAATACCCTTGCAATCCATACGATCGTAACTGATGAGGAATAGCAACGGCCAAAGGAAATGTTTTTGAAAGAAACGAGTGGATTTCTTGTAATCCACTGTGGAACTATGTATAGAGCTATTAGTGTTAAGAAATAAAAATAAAAATTCCAAAAAGTGTTACCTTATATACAGAAAATGTATTCAATTTAATTTTTTTACTCCAAGGAGCAGCAGAGATTAAGTTGCAGAGCATTAAAAGAACTGAAAAATTTTATCCAGAAGTTCCAGGGTGTTTCTTAAAAACCTCGTCTTAGTAACTTACAATGCTGGCACTTTAAATAGTAGCAGGTTTAATTTATTTTTAAACATTATTAATTTATGTGCTTTACGCCAAATAAGATTTAAAAATATAAAAATTAATTTTAAAAAAAAAATAGCATTCGGTACCCGACAGTAGTTTCGATATCCAGCGCAAATATTGGTTTCAGACCACCCCAAACTATTTTATCTTAACCGTGCCGTTTATGCCGCAGATTTTAGGGAGATCTGCAGGACTCACATTCTAATCCCATTTCTATTACTTATAGAAATTCCTCAGGCAAAAAACTATAATATAAATATATGTGATGTACCTGAATCCATATAAGAACATATAAATAAGTTCCTTAAATGAAGTTCAAAGTTTCTGCGTGTTGTCTTGCCGAATCGGTTTAGTGAATGGACTTTTTAAAGATTATAAGAAGTCATCTTAAGCTTGTAGAGCCTGTCCTGGTTAAAAATAATGCACTTTTTATTTCAAATATTATATTTTTTGGGCTTAACCCGATACTTTAAGAGCCTTTTCTTCAGGATATTCTACAAGATTTGATGAAAAATCGTTATAGCCTCTATAGATTAGGGTATAAGCCAATGCGGAAGAGACACCGTCACCACCAACACTCACTAACAATGGCAAAGGAGATGCCAACAAGATGAAAATGAAGACCAGGTCGTAATCTGTGGACACATACGATACATACCTGACGACTTGCTTTTGTTCACATGCGCCTGATGCAATGAAGATGTTGCTGTTGGAGTTGTTGCTGCTGCTGTTGACGAAGATGATGATGAAGTTGTTGCTGCTGCTGCTGCTGATGATGATGATGATGAAGAGGATGACGATGATGTTGACGAGGCGGCGTTGTTATTGTTGCTGGCACTGGTCGAAGAAGTGACCGCTGATGAGGATGTATGACCGTGACCGTTGAGGAGCTGCTGTGGCTGCTGTTGCTGCCCGTTGTGGCTGATGTGCGTCCGCCCCCCAATGTTAAAATGGTCAGCGTGTGATGTCGTGCCGGCTGCTGTTGCTGCTGTACTGGATGAAACTGTAGCTGAGCCGCGTCCGCTGCTGCAGAGACTACCACTGCCGCTGCTGCACGGTGATGTTGTGGCAGAGCCTGAGTTGGAGCTGCACGCTGACGCTGTACCGAACTGATGCACACTGCTGATGGCGTACAGAGCACCTCCACCATTGCTCAAGGCAGCACAGCTCAAGTGTTGGTTAGCGGTGGCTGCTGCAGTCGCTGTCAACGTCGAGGCTGCTGCAAGCTGCTGCTGCTGATTGTAGTAGGCGTCACAGTGAAGCAACTGCAAGGGATCCGCTTCTATGGCACTCAAACACTCGTCCAGCTGCTGATTGTTGTTTAGTGTGGACGTTGTTGTTGCAGTTGTTGCTGTATAGTTATCATCCAAATCCTCTGCGTTGTCGTCACACAGCGAATCCAGTGAACCGTGCTCACTATAGGCGCCTTGAGTTGATGAATCCTCCGGCGTATCAAAGAAATGAAAATTGAAATCGGAATTTGCATCAAAGCCAACGTCTGCTAATGGCAGCTCGTCCTCTTCTGCCTCTGCCTCTTGCTGTTGCTGCTCCTCTTGCAGCTGCTGCTGTTCCTGCTGTTCTGCAGCCTCAACTTGTGCAAGATGATTGCGCTTGTGATTGGTATTGGTATTGTGCTGTTGCTCTGCTCCGGCCAGGCCGGTCTTTATGCATATGCTACCGCCAACAACACTCTCTACAAGATTCGTACGGATTTGTGCCTGTGCCTGCTGCTCCAGCTCTATTTTGTACACATCCATGTTGTTGTTGTTGGCGTCGTCTCTTCATTGGCATCATCATCCATTATTGGCAACAACAACAACAACACAGCAAGCGTTGTCTGCATTTTTCTAATCTTTTATTTCCAACTTCCTTATGATTCCTATAAATGTGTTTTATTTTTTATTTTTTTTTTGGATGTGTCGTAATCTCTACGGCGCTTTTTAGTTCAGTTTAGTTCAGTTTAGTTTTAGTATTAACCTTGTCGAATTGTTAAAAGCTGTTTTAAGGGGCGGCACCAGTTACGACGGCAATTTGGGCATGGGCTAGGGGCTTTGATCTTTAGATTGCCTAACATTGACTACTCTATCGTGCCATAGCCTGAATTTTTATTGAGTTTCCCATATGATTTGCCTACAAAGGAAGCCGACAACTCGATCCTTTAGCACATAAATCTTACATTAGCTGCAGATTTTTTTTTTCAAACATTTAGTCTTTAATTTAATACGTTTCAAGGCACATAAAAAGTGATCCTTTGCGGCTACCACTTGCACCAGCAGACATTTCTGTTATTCAGCCGAAAATGATACCAAGTAAGTCGAATTGCAGTGTACAAATGCTGGTTTATTGATTGCTTCAACTGGTTAAATCCCACAACATATCTTGTAATTTTGCATTAGTGAAGAAAGCTTTTCCTTCCAAATCTTGAAATCATCATTTCTAATACGTCGGTTTTTCAAAAATTAATGATTAAGAATTTGTTCGGCCTTCAAAATATGAGTCTTATTAAGACTCAGATGAAATCGGTTTTTATTAATTCTGAGATCTCACCTAGAGATAAACGATTAAAATAGATGAAGTCTCGTTTTTCTTTCGAAAATGCTTTACAGTCTATTAGTGCGCTTGAGTGATAATGTTCCTATAAACTATAAACGAAATTCTTGACTGTAAGCCTAATAATTAAAAATCTCCAATCTTCAAGCAAATCGGTTACGTAATTGCGGATTTCTCTAAATTAAAATCTTAGATTGAAATTTAAGTACTTTTACTATCAAAACGGATTATCTATCACTCTAATGGTAGCTTTATTTGATTTAAATTTCCGAAAGTAAGATAAAAAGTTATCCGAGTAATATCTTTTATCTAATAAAAGCATACAATTTTGAGACCTACAGTCTTTAAAAGCTAGTCAGTTATTACCTTTAATGTTTTTAATTCATTCTAAAAAAATATAATTGAATAACAATGATATTTTAAAGAACCCCTTGACTGTTACTATGTTTCTCCCTTCTCCGCTTACGCTGCTAAAGCGCACTATTTGTAGAAGAATCTACGAGATATCAATCAAAACTATAAAATAGTCAACCGATCCAAACTTCGTATTTTAGATATAGTCTATTTCAAAAAAAAAAAAAAATATATTGTGAATACTATTTATGCAATATTTATATTTTGCGCTCCCAAATCGATTGAAGTTATAAACCACTAAAACCAAATTCTCTTCAGAAATACGATATCGATTTGATTCGATAGATTTAACAATTGCAATAGAATTTCTTAGCAATATTCTACTCAATTTTTTTAAGTCAAATAATTGTAGGGCCAATAGAGCTATGTATAGTATATTCCACAGTTAACCCCATAAATTACACTTAAGCTTTCACTTTAATTAGAGTTCTTTTAAGAAAAAAAAGCTAAAAACGCATTAAAGCATAATTTTCAATTCACTTCCGTGTTTGTTTCCTTCGGCGCACAGCAAACACCATAGCAATAAGAAAATGTACACAGTTTTTCACACTGCAGGACACTAATTAATTGGATTAATAATTAACGTGGTGCGGGCGAAATAAACGCGCGAGTTTTATTCTTTTATTGTTATTTTTTTTTTTTCTAATGAGTGCTAATAAAAGATGGCAATACGGCACACACGACATCAAAAACACGATGACGCGGAAAAGCGGCAGGAAAATGTGTGCGATCGCGCGTACAGAACGAGACAAGATCCAAGCGCCAAGTTTGCAGCGCTCCAAATGCGAAACAGAAATTCAAACCAAACTGCAGAACCTTAGCGGCAATTCCGACGACGACGACGACGATGGCAATGGCGATGGAGTAGTACACAAGAAAAGAACAAGAATAAGAATTGCAAGTGTGTGTGTGTGTGTGTGTGGAAAGAGTAGGAAAATAGAATGTGCATGGAGCAGGAAAAACTATTTGTTCGTGTTGTTGTTGTCGTTGCGAGCTCTGGCTGACTCACTGGACGACAGCTGCGATGCCAACGTCAACGCCGACGACGATGGCAGCGCACACCCAACGAGCGAGAGTCAATGTGCTCGAGCTCTTCTGTGCCTCTTGCTGTTGTTGTTGTCATTTTCTATCTTTCTAATCTGCAAACCACAACAGCAACAACAACAACAACCACACGCACTAGGCCTGTACTCTTGCTGGCGCTGCATTTTGTTGTTTGTGTTTCTTCTTTATTTTGTTTTTGCACTTCTCCACTCAACTCCACAGTCATTCTTCTCTTGTTCCTGGTTGCTATTTTCAATTTCTATTGCCGTGGGCAGCAGCGACAGCAGCGGCAAATGCACCTTCAAGTGCAATCGCACACTCTCTCAAGATCAATTTCACACACACTGTGACAAAGTTTGTGTAAGTTTGTGTAAGTGTGTGTGCGTCTGCCAGAGAGCGCAACCAGCATACTGCAAAACCGTTACATATTGCAGTCTGCTTTATGTGCTCAGAGAACCAAAGATAGAAAAGCGCGGGCGCTTGAGAGTTGAGTCAAAGAACCTTTGCAGCTACTCTTGAGGTAGGCGCTGGTATGCGTGTGTGAGCTATAAAATGCGGAAGTTAAAATGCTGCATGCAACCCAAAGTACTTAACAGAATGTGCCAAACGAGTTTGCCAAAATACAGTTGATCTTTGCCAAAAACTTTAGAAACCTAACGCCCACAGTAATCATATCAGCTGGGAAGTAGTATCTTAAAAGCGAGATGAGTTCAAAAATTTGTTGGCTTCAGACTTGGTCTAAGGGAGGGTTATTCACTTCGAAGTGTATACATACATATGTATATATCAGAGCGCGCAAAAGCCTGCCAACCCATTTTTCCAACTTTGGAGGGTCCGGACCCGAAAACCCCATGTGGATCCGTCACTGGCTCCAAACAATATTTAAAGGGTAATTTTTATAACCTATGCTCAAATATGGTATCGCATTTATTTAACATGATCAAAGTTTTTACTCATTTAGAACTAGGTTTAGGATAATTTATCATAAGGCCATTTCATTGGCCACCCAATTCAATTCAGCACACAAAATATTTTTGAGTTGTAAACTTTTAGTTTTAGGCTACCAATCCAAAACGTAGTACTCCCTAAAGCATCCATACCATCTTTGTGCAATGGTCGCTGATACTCTCTAACAAAACGCTCTCCCACTAAAGTGCAGCCCAACCGTTATGCAAAATGTGTGCAAAGAGTAGGTAAAAGAAAAATGCGAAAAATTGCCCAAGTGCTGTATGCATTTTATTTTCATTTTTGCGTCGCACAATTTTCATGACGAATGCCTAACGCAAAAGGGAACCAACGAAAGTCAATGATCAGCTAGCGCAAGCGTCTAGTTTTACAACAACAACAACCACCAATACTAATGCAAATACAATAACAACAGCAAAAACGGCAGCTAGCGAAAGCAAAAGAAACTGTAAATAAAATAGAAACAAACGGCAACTGCACGACGCCGACGACGAAGATGCCGTTTTGCCGATCCTACACGAAAGCGAAAAGTCTACGAAGTGATAATGAATGAAGATGATGACGTTACGATGATGGGCAAACGCCCGCCGTCTGACAGTGGGCAAAATGACCAATTTATCGTAAATATATTAAAATTTGCAATTTAAGCTCTGCCAATATATTTCTGGTTTTTTGTTTAATTTAAGAATGTAAAAATTAAATAATGAAGAAAAAAATTGGAACTAGCACTGGAATTATGCAGCTTATGTATAATAAAGTTTTAGTCAAGAGCACGATTTGTGATGCGAGCTCAAAATACAAAAGTATTTTTTTTTATTACTGCTTATGTCCTCAATCCGGATACCGTGGACCTCCAAATAAACAAGCACGTTAGCCGATAAAATAAGCGTCTAGCCAGAAGCACAAAAAGGCTGGCGAAAATACTACTCAATAATAGCCCCGTAAAAAGATTAAACAGACGATCAATAAAAAATGTAATTCCCTAAATAGAATACGTTAATATAAGGGTCTGATGTGGCCTTATTCCTTTTAGACTCTGATGCATCGATTGCGCGGATAGTTCTGTTCTCAATATTTTCACTCTTACCTAACGTTTCTTAGTAAGCCTGGGTTTCATCAATTGTTCTTTTTATTGTTAACATTTCTTTCTTACATTGTTTCGCTTTTCGGTTTACCGATACTTCAAATTCGCAAGTAACTCTTAAATTTTGTAAAAACGGGCCGGATGTGTCCTCAATTGCAAAAATATTAATAGTGAAAAAATAGTGAAGTGAACGCATTTAAACTAAAAAAATAAGGCAGTTTTGTGATAAAAATGAGTTTAAATAATTTTTTGTAATAAAATAAATGCAAGGCCAAGATGCATGAAATGAGCATGTCCTGAAAATGCTTGAAGGATATGTAATTTACGAAATCTAGAGATGCAGAATATGTATGTTTATTTCACTCAAAGTGCTTGTATTTAAAAAATCAGACAAAAATGTTTAGTAGTTTATTGTCAGGTCTGAAGGGGTTACGGCAGCTCCAGCTGCATCCTGGATTGGCGACAATACTACCCAAGATAAATGCAATATATAAACAAAATAAATTTTTTAGTTTCTGCAAAAAACAAAAAAAAAAATACTTTTAAGATTTTCTAAGTTAATTTTCGTAGCAAACATTTCAAAATTGTTTCATCTATGAATTTTAATAAAGAGTCATAGAAAAGTTTAAATAACATTGTAAATGATATATTTTGTCTTATTTTTAATTTGGCATTTCGCTTCCTTCAACCAGACGCGCCATAGAAAGTTATTGTTTCGAAAAAGGATCTAAAAAGAAAAATTTTGTTCTCTAAACTTAAACGCGAGTTTTTGTTTTTGACAGAAAAATAGAACGAGTCACATTGTTTAACTCTTTTTTTGTGACGTTTAAATTTAAGCTTTATGTCTAGTACAATCCCAAGTATTAAACCATATTTTTTTAAAGCTTTCTTAATTTTAATAATAGTTAGTTTATTAACATTTTGTTTTTTTTTTTTTAAAGAAGGCACATCGAAGATTTTATTGCAATTTATTTATTGCTGCGTTATGAGCCATTCCACCCACTGTGCGCCTCCCCACAAAAGCAACAGCACGACAAACGTAACATGTTCGATTGCATTGCCTGATAAAACCTGATCTTCACACACACAAACATACACACGCACACTTGAGCAGCAGCACGCACACTGTCAGTCAAGTCGCCATAAGACACGCGACGTTGACGGCGACGACGGCGAACCAGGAAGAGAAAAATGAAAATGCCGCTGCTTTTGCAGCGACTGCGATTGTGTAATCGCTGTCTGTGTATTGGTGCGTGCGCTTGTACGTGCGCCTATGTGTGAGTGTGCGTGTGTGTAAACAACTCTCACTCT
Source organism: Chymomyza costata (assembly GCA_018150985.1). NCBI lineage: Eukaryota > Metazoa > Arthropoda > Insecta > Diptera > Drosophilidae > Chymomyza > Chymomyza costata. The sequence goes on from JAECWU010000001.1 coordinate 21,462,443, forward strand.
GTTTGCAGCACAGTGGCGTTTGCTTGAGCCCCCCTTTGCATTCTTGGCATTTTCTCTGCAACGACCATGCCCACTTTTTGTTGTTGTTGTTGTTGCTACTTCTACTTCTACTTCTTGTTGTTGTTGTTTTAATTCATTTCATCACTCATCAAAGTTCTTAAGGCAACCGCGCCTGTTGCTTCTCTGCTGCTCTGCTACTTGCTGCATTTGCTCTTTATTCGCATATTTTTATTTTTTTATTTATTTAGTTATTTTTGCTATTGTTGGTGGCGGTGGCGGTGACGGAGATGGAGATGGCGGCATCTAAGTTCAATGACACGAAACTGCTAACAACGTCATGGACAAGACAGAGATAGAACGAAGCAACAAAGTCACACAATTGCTCTTAGTAGTTTATTTATTTATTTGTTTATTAATATGCCTTCTTGTTTACTTTTTGTTGTTGCTGCTGCTGCTGTTGTTATGTATGTATATAGTTCGTTTTGTTAGACGATTGATAGTGAAATAAACAAACCAAAGAGTAGCCTTTAGAGATAATCATATCGGAGGAATTTTAATGCTTTTGTTAAGGCTGTATGAAGTGAAGCTAGGAACAGTAGGCGAATCTGACCCAGAGCAGTATTGGTCAGTTATGACTGACAGTCGCGATTTAGAAACTTAACGAAATTTATTTCCCAGCTTAATAATTAGACAAACTTCTCAATATAGATTTCTTTTTAATAACGTTTCAATTTTTTTTAAAGCTTTTAGTATAGATTTAGATTTTCCTGATAAGGGGTGTAGCAGTTCGAAATATTTCGCGCGGAATGACAAAACTTCATACAAAAAAAAAGATCCCATTTGGGCTCGAAGTTTTGTCATTCCGAGCGAAATATTTCGAACTGCGTATAGGCCCTAAGTGGCTAAGTAAGGTTTACTCACAAAAAGATTGCTTTTGGGTTGAAATTCGGTTGAAGGAGATTTACGTCACACATCATTCGTATTCTGACTTTGACTTCTTGTTTTGAGTCGTCCCAAGATAAACATCCTTAGAAGCCGTTACGAAGATGGTTTAAGATCTTACATGAAGTTTGTGATCGGCAAAAAAAAGCACAACGATTAGCTATAACAGAGCTGATAAAGCATTCCCTTTCATTGTCAGTTGAAGGAACTCCCAAAAGTATTCACTGTAACTCTCAAAACGAAATATTTGGAGTTAACAGTCGTGCTGCGAATTTCGCAAGACGAAAACGAATAAACATGAAATATTATGTTGTCGATAACTTCTCATACTTCCATTACTCTTTTCGATAAATAGGTAAACATTTTCCTTGCACGGCACAGTGGTGCTAATGAAGTTCCTGGCGCCGCAAAATTATTAACTTGAATAGTATGGCACTTAGGTCGGCTGTCTACATTTTTTTGTATAGTAATAGAAAAAACTTAATTTTTTTTTTTTTAATATTAAAAATTTTTTTAATTAATTTTTTTTTGATAAATTTTTTTTATATTATTTTTTTTTTGTTATATTTTTTTTTTTTGTTATATTTTTTTTTCTTTTTGCTCAAAGTGATTTTAACGGAGTTTTTTTTTTGTTTTAATATACAAAATTAAAAAAAAAAAGATTTTTTTTTACATTTTTTTAAAAATTACTACCGACAATGTTAACAAACCGTGCAACAATTCTTCCATAGGCGGACGACCAGTATTTGTATTTGAAGGCGTAACAATAACAAGAATTTCATCCAGCCTTCAAAATATTGGACGATATTCGAATACTACCTTGATCAAAAATTTCCCGGAATCATCACTGTGTAGCGCTCTAAGTCACCCGATGATGTGTCTCTTTTTTTCATTGACATTTTACGAAATTTTCAGCTTAATAGCTTGACATTTGTAAAAGTGACGCCGTACTGAGTACATCTGCGATTGCGCGTGTTTCGATTTTTTACAATTTCATGCAAAACAAGGACCGCGTTGACGTCACAAAGGACATGACTTCCAAGGCTGAATCCGACCTAACTGGAGACGAGACGTGGATTTATGAGTCTGACACAAAATCCAGACATGAAGCAAGTGAATAGCGTGCACCGAATGAGCCACGATCGAAAAAACCACCAAAAAGAAGGCAATGCTCACAGTTTCCATGGATCAACAAGGGGTATTATTTGGGCGTTTGCGTGAAGCAATTTGCCAAAAAAGACCGGATTTGTGGGCAAACAAACTCGTGAATCTTGCACCATGATAACGCACCATCGCACAATGCCCTTGTTATCCGTGACCATTTGGCTAAAAACGGAACGAATACCATCCGACAACCACCGAATTCACCTGATTTGGCTCCCTGCGATTTTTTCCCATTCGGTTGGCGCGTTACAGCACCCTAGATAAGGTTATCGAAAAATCGAAAATGGCTCTGATGGCCATACCGCAAATCGATTATAAAAAAAATGTTTCGATGATTGGATCCTGTGCTGGCATAAGAAAAAAAAAGAGACATAAAATCAATTGACTGAGAGCGCCACACGGTGATGATTCCGGGAAATTTTTGATCAAGGTAGTATTTTTTATATATATTTTTTTTTTTAATTTAAAGTTTACTATTCGTAATTGCTAGAACAAATTATCACACGTGTCATCCCAAAACAAATACCAAAAAGTCTGGTATTTTATAAGCTATTTTATTATACTGCTTTTAATTAAATTGACACAAAGAAAAGAGAAGGAGAAGGTGCTGTCGCAGATCCACAAAGTTTCCTAGAGTATGATAAGTGTGACTAGAGAAGTCTGTATGAACGCCTTACATCTCAGAGATGATAAGAGCTAACTAATTTTGGCATTCTAACGTTTTTTTTTTTTGAGTTACTTAGCACTATACTACGAATATATTCAAAATCGCTTAATTTATTTATTTGCTTGTTGCGATGTTGCGGTGTATCTGAAAGTAGTGTGTGCGCGGTTTTAAAGTCCGCAAATTCTGTAGAACTTTCAGAAAATATTGATTTTTTGAGCAATTGTAAAGTTTTAGAAAAGCGCCAAAGCAAATTTAGCGCGGTTTAGCTCAAGTCAAATAATAAAGAAAAATGAAATTTCTTAAGTCCACGCAATTCACGATTTATAGATACATTAACCTACATTGAACTACTTTTGAAAGTTAGTCCGCAGCTTTCGTAAAAATTGTGAAAATAGTTTACAAGGCAGCTCAATACTTAAAATTGTAGTAGGCAGGGGGCGAAACCCCTACTTTAAAAGTATACAGCTTTAGCGCATAAAGTCTACACATATTTGTTAATTTTTTTTTTTTTAACATTGTTCTCGTTTCTTGTGAATGCCAGCAACCTCAATAAAATTTCACGAATATAGTTTTTCTTTTGATACTTTTTTTCCTGGGTCATGATCTGTTTCTTGTCTTGCTGCCGTTGGCCTACTAGACATAAGCATGGTCAGGCGTACGTCTATAAATAACATGGCCAGGAAACTGCGTGCAAACCAAAAATATTTTTTTTTTTTTGTTTTAGCTATGCGAATTTTTTTGGCAAGACCATAAGATACATTTATCTAAAGATACAATGTGAGCGTGTGGTTTGTGCACTTACCTAACAAGATGTCTGTGGAAGCCGAACTGGAGCTGAGTGATGAGGTTTGACAATCGGGGCTTTGTGGTGGCTCTCGCAAAGGGCTGCTTGGTGTGTTCGATGTTACTGATGTGGGTGTTGTGGGCGTTTCGCTGTGTTTCAGCCCGAAATTGAAATAGCTTTCAATAGACAGTCTGTAGAAAAATGAATACAAATTCAAAAATTTGAAAATTTACTTACACAACATACAAGTACACTGTGAAAAAATTCGTGTGCTCTTAGTGAATTTTATTGTTTGAAAATTTAATCAGTAGTGTGCTTGTGATTTTTTTGGTAATGTACGTAAAACATGATTTAGTCTTAAATAAATATTAATATTGAATTTATTAAAATGCCTCTCTAGTCTGATGGGTCACCATTTTAGCCGACTCATATTGCGCATTGCCCCGAGACTTGTAAGGAATTTCAAATAAAAACATTACAGGGAACAGAATTTCGTTCGTTATATAGAAAGCTTATATATATATATACATATATATTATATATGTAAGATTATTAAAGAAACAGCGAATGAAAAAAAAAAATGAATTAAAGTCACTGTTGAAGGATTCGTTAGAGTGAAGGCAAGAAGAATCTGCAAGGACTTTAATTTTAAGGAAATGAAAATTGTTAATTTTTTTGACAATAAAAAAAATTTGAGCGAATTCTCATTCCAGACCTAAATATTAACTCGAAAGTAGCCAATCAGCTTAAGTCCGCTTAAAGGATTTCCTTTAAGGACATTTTAGTACTATTATGAGTAACAAAAAGAATTGAACAACAGCAACAGGCACACCATTGTGTAGTATACGGACGGGTCTCTGACCAAAGAAGGCACCGGACTGGAAGTCGCGGGAACAAAAACGTGACTGTCAGAAGCTTTGGTTATATATATCAGCATACTTCAGGCAGAAGTAGGAAATATAGAGACAGGCTGGACCGGCAAGCCAAGCAACTACTCGGCTCCCAGAAATAGGTTCAAGAAAATAAACCAATTGAGCAAGAACTCCTTTACGTTACTAACTTTATTACTGACGGGTCATTGCAGACTCAGGAAATACCTGAGTGCTATTTGTATCGTGAGCTCGAACACACGCAGGTTTTGAGTAGAAAACATCCATATATATACTTGCAGAGCGTAACGCCCTTGCCAGACGAAGGAAGGACATCCTTCCTCGGCAGGCATAGAGTATCGATATATAACATCACCCGACTAAACCCATCTCATCTAGTTGAGAAGCTCTAGGTGTAGAAGGGACAACAATAGCATTCCCCACTAATATTATTTAAGACGTACTTTCGAGCAAAATTTTAATTGTTTCGTTCTAGATATTTTTCCAAGTGTAAGAAAAAAAATTTCACTGTCAATGTCACAGCTGTAATTGTAAATGCAAGTCGCGGCATTTTGACCCCTTCTGCTTCGGGAACACGAGCTAACCCCAAGTCCTCCCAAATACATGAAAGTGCCGCCTGGTTACATTTGCAGCTGACGTCCGCACTCCTTGTTTCTTTGTAATAATCAATGTTTCGGCCTAAAGTCCACTCTTCCCTACTTCCTATCTGTCTTTCACTTTCACACACACAAACACGCTATAGAAATAATAAGCTATATTATATTGGCCATGTACGTTTTGTGGCTCTGGCTTGCAAGTAATTGATTGGAAAAATGGCTATTCATGTTAAGTGCAGCACAGTCCATTCATTCACCCTTGCCAGACATGTCCTTCCCATGGCTTTCTTTCGTCCTGCCGTCTTGTGACACTGTTAAACCCCGTCCTATCCACAATGACACATTTCTTAGCTCAGTTTGGTTCGTAATTGGCCATTTTCATGTTCATAGTAGAGCACGGAATTTGTTGAATATCAACGAGAGGTTTGAGGTTTACTTTTAATGTTTGAGATACATTTTTAACTGCTGATCAATAAGTGCACACACAGTTTAGTTTGTAGAGAAATATTGCGTAATTTTTAAGGATTTTAACTTTCTTAAAGTCTGCATATTTTGTTCGAGTACTTTTGTTTTTTTTTTTTATTTACTGAACTTTTTAAACGTTGTCCACTGCCAGTGTACGGCTTTCAACAGGCGATAGACATATTATGAATAAAGCCTTTTCGGCCATACTTTCAAAGACTTCTTCATGATGAATCGTGTAACGACTCCAAGCTCTTCGCCAACTAATACATTTTGATGATCTCTCGCGCTAAAAAGGAATCTTATAAAAAGGTAACTAGTAGGTAGAACAGAGGTAGAAATAGTTTGACAAACATGTTGCGTGAGTACAGTATTTAGTGCATATCCACCAGAGACATTTTTCAAAAATCACAATGCTAGAACAAATAAACGTTGTACTACTCCAATGGAAAACTTTCTTTTTCAAATGATATATTTAAAACATAAACACAGCTAACAAAGTTTTCCCACATTCAATTCCAACTCCTTTAGCAGCAAACAGCCTCTGTCTTTTGCCATATTACACATACGCCCTGTGTATCGACTTGAAAAGTCAACTAGCTTTTCATCATCTTTTGCAGAGAAAAACTAAAAAAAAAAATAAATAAATAAAAAGAAAAGTAACTGCAAGAAAAAGACAACTTAAAATCAATAAATTTTACATGGCGCAGCCTTCTTCTGCATCTCCTGTAGCCTCTCTAGAGACCCCATTGCGCCGCAGTCCCTTCCTTAGGCAGAACATTCTAAAATACATATTTACAGCATTTGCCTTTGCTGTGCTTTATTGCATTTTATATACTTTGTATGTTGGCATTTTTCTTTTGCAACTGCTTGTGTTACTGTCAGGCCCAGGGAAGCCTTCTTCCTTCCCAGATACTACGTGATTTAGATACGTGTGTCTGTGTGTGCCTCTTTGTGTCGTTCTTGTAGTTTGCTTTTACAATATTTCTAGGTTGTTATGCACTTCACACAAGTGCAGCCAGCCAGCATCCACTCGAATACGTGATGATGTACATATACATACATATACCATATATATATTTATCTCTCTGTCGCTGCCACTGCCCCACAATCCCTGATCAGTCTAATACTTATGTACAGTTGTTATTGTTCTTGTAGTTCTGTTGTCACAATATTTTCGCTTTTCAATGTGCTACTCGAAAGCACAAGTGAAATATTTGCCCGTTCCACATTTTGACATTTTCCGGCATCTTATTTGGAAGGAAAAACCGCTTGCATGTCTATTACCTTTAAGCTATTATTTGGTTTATGCAGACGACATATGCAATGTTCCTAGTATCGAGTGCGATGCTTTTTGTATTCCTTAAGATGTTCAAAAAAATATTTAATTTGAACCTATAAATAAATTACTTTCATTTAAATTTATTTTAACTTAGCGCTATCTTATTCGCTGTAAATAGTAAAAATTTGAATTTTAATATTATATTTCACAGAACATTAATGTGGCCCTAGAAGTTTGTTTACTTTTTTATAGATTTATTTGAAATTTTCTAATCAAAGAATCTAGTTTTTAGGTTAGGTTTATTAGGCTGCTCAATCAAAAATTGAGATCACACAAAGACCAGAGCAGAGGTCCATTGTGTTGCCTAATTGTGGAAAGCACGAATCACTCATATGATGCGATGTCAGAGCCCTGGTGCTATCGACAAGAATTAAAATAAAACGTTTAGTGCCATGAGATGTAACCATAAGATTGTCTTGAAGGTCTCAACTATGGTGACTTACAATTTCAGAGTCGACCCTTTCTTGGGATGAAAATCATTAAAATTTAACTTCATGAGGATACGTACTTAAATAACTAAGCTAAAAACCACACCAAAGACTCTCATGCCCCGCAGCTCCTCGGTTTTTATGATCTGAATATATATACTATATAATTTAATCCATTAAATCCTACAAGGAACATAGGGCTTATACAAACAAGTTCCATTAAACTTTATCTGACGCTAGTTGCTTTGCTTCACTCCAACTCTCCGCAGTTTCTTAATTCTGCTAAAACTTGTCTTTTTCAAGTATTTCGCGGGCGACCTAGTCTCCAAATCCAAAATTATCTTTGCAATATCCGCAGAAGGTTTCCTCAACGTGTGACCTAGCCATTTGAATTTACGGTACAAAATTTCTTCTGTGACAGGAGGTCATCAGAGATGACTATTTGACATTTTGTTCTGCCAGGATACTCCCAATATGCACCACAGACAACTGAATAGGTTCAGTGGAATCCGCCACTTGGACAGAACTTCCTTAGGATACTAACTCAGGAAGCACCTAAGCTTCATTCCAACACATACTTGGAGAGTATGACGCTCTCGCCAGAAGAAGCTTAACCTTAGTTGACGGTCACAGAATTCTGATGCACGGTCGGGTGACACTAGAACCACTTCGAATAATGAAGCTTAACACTGCAATCAGACTAGCTGCGTGGCTCTAGGGCCAGTAGGAAGCCCAATAGATCCTAATGATGCTGCCTTCCCCACACAATTTCTATTGTTGGGTTAAAATTCTGTCATAATAAAAAAATATTTCCAAAATCGTATGAAGGACAAAAAATTCGAGTATATGGCTCTCGTATAAACCCAAAAATCTGACAGCAATTGATTCTGTTCTGAAATTGAATCCAAGTTTTAGACAAAAATGGTGCGCACAGCAAAGCTCATCATTAGTTTTGCACAGTCTGCGGCTGCGGTAGCTTATTGAATTAAACTGCTCTGGTCGAGTTTTAAAGCTGCGGCTGATCCAACAAAAACGCCCAGCAACATTGGGTAAACTCATTTTTGCTCATCAAAGCCGAGACAGGCATTCTTTGTGTTGTGCGTGTGTGTGGGCGTGGGCGTGGATAGCCGGCAACAGCAACAACAACAATAACAAAACCAACAAATATCAGCAATGGCAGAACGCAGGCAAAGCAGAGGCTCAACTGCCACTTTTGTTCTTTGGAGAAGTAGGTTAGTGGCTCACCCGCTGCGGCGCAACGAAATGAATGATGGAGTAACTGCAACGCTGGCTGCGGCGTTGCTGCTGCTCCTGCTCCTGTTATTGTTGTTGCTGATGAAAGTTTTTACAATTATGAGTTGCACACTCATGCACACACACACACAGCGCTGTGGCAATTGTACGGTTAATTAAAAAAGCGAAAGCATAAAAAGCGAACGCGCTCAGGTGTGGCTATGATTATATGCACAAAATGGGGCACACATACACACACTCACTCACTCACACAGACACTATACGTATGCATAGGAAATTATAAACTAACCTGCTTTTGCCGCTATTGGTATTAAGTTGATGCTGCTGCGAATGTGGATGCTCCTGCTGCTCATTGTTATTCAAACGCCTTGTGTTTGAATACTCCATGGATTGCCGGCCCTCAATGGGGCTGGCCCTTGCTGACCGCAAGTACTAAAATACATTTAAACAGCTGCTTTATGGCCCAGATCACACACATAAATTGTTTTTAGAAATTAAAATAGAGCGTTTGTTTCCTTTGTTACGCTATGAAAAACTTTTTACGCTGCGCCTAAAAGATGCCATGAAAATTTGTCACTTTCACTTTGCAACCATTTCCGGCGGAAATGGCAGCGCTTAGTCCTTATATTATCTAAAAATTTAAGTGCACAATATGCAAAGCTTGGACTGTATTTAAACTTTTTTCACTGCTTTGTTAAAGCGGAATTTTTTTATTTTTTTTTTTGTATAATTGTTTGCTTAAATTTTAATATTTTTAAACTGTTTTTATGTTTTATTTTTTAGGCACGCTCAGGCCATTGCGGAAATGTTGTCGCTGTTGCAGTCATAACTGGCATATAACTATAAATCGGCTTTTGGGCACAGCGTATGCACCGTGCAACGTTTGGAGACCGAGCGAACAGCTTCTGTGTCCCGAAAAGCACGACGAAGAGACAACAATAACAGACGAAACGACGACAGCGCAGCAAAATGCAGCAAAAAAACTTTTGCTGCTTATTGTTTTTGTTGTTTGCATTATTTTTGTTTTTTTTTTTTTAAGCTGCAACGAGTCCCCAGGCCCCAGGCTTGCCGACAGGACACACACTGTGGCAGCTGTGAGAGAGTGGGAGCAAAAATGTCAAAGCACATAAAAGAGAGCGGGATGCCAAAACAATCACATGGTGCAAGCTTGCCGCAACAGCAACAACAACAACAACAACAACATCTCATATATATATAACGTTGCCGCAAAAACATAAACAGAGAGTTAGAGCCGGCGCTGCACAAAACTCGAGAGAGCAGAAGCAAGAGAAAGAGAGAATGTGTTGAACATAATGGAACTGCAGCTATTTGTAAGCATTTCAAAAAGTGGAAAGAATATTTTTTAAATGTTTACCTTTAAAATTTACCAAAGAGTGCAGTAAATAATAAGCAACGCATTTTTATTTTATATATCTCAACTCTCTCTTGGCTCGTTTCACAAGCTCTCTCAGTGCGCTGCCCACGCTGCACACATCATCGCGTGCACAAAATGAAACCAGGTCAGGGCCGTTGTGCTCACTTGCTGCCTGCTGCACACACTCGCACAATCGCAGTCAAAAAGCTTTAAGCGACTTGAGCTTTTACAAAGTTTTCTATGTTGCATAAAGATTTCGGTACACGGTATGCTTTGCAAGTACAGTGGAAACTTGATAATGCGAATATGTGCAACTTTTAGATAAAATTCGCGAATAATTTGAAAATTATATTTTTTCCATTCTTCAATAAAAATCAAAATTAACCCTTCATGTCCCAATAGTCAATAAAATAATTGAATTCAAATTGCCTTTTCGTTTTTCTACACAAAATCTCTTTACTCCAAACTAGCCATAATTTTTGCCAGACATCTGAGCTGATACTAGGCGAACAGAAATGTAGCACAAACAAATATTTTCGCACTTGTATTTATTTTCTACGCGCGAAAAAAAAACTGTAGCATACTTTTAGTTACCAATTTTTAATAAAATTTATAAGCGCGCAAGCAGCTTTTGATCGCATGTAAAATCTGCTTGCTTATCATTTCTGTTCGCCTGGTAACTAGTCAGCCAAGAAACTGTGAAATTTTCGTAGCAAGCCAGCCAAAAAAAAAAAGATTTAAATTTTTGAAGTAAAAATGTAACGAGTTTGGTGCATATTAAAATTAAAAGATTTTGCGTTTTTTTTTTTTTAAGAATTACAATTCCATTTTTATTGTACATAATTCGTTTTATAATTAGTAACAAATATTTGCATATAAATAAAATACGTACTTTTAAATCTTAATGGTTAATTTAAACTAAAAACATATATAAAAAAAGTCGAGCACCGCTTCGAGAGCTTAAACATCTTTTTAGATAAAACATACGCTGCTGCGTTTATATGAGAAAAATGTATCGTTTAAAAAAAGAGCTTTAAGGCCAACTAAAAAAGTATCAACGAAAAGTCGATTTGCCGATTTCCTGACGGTATCCTGACCAGTTTAGTTGCACCCTAAACTGCTTGGGTTTTTCACAACTATATTTTCCTGGTATAAACGCAGCTTTAGATAAAACGAAACATAAATTCTAATAAGAATAAAAACGGGCAGTTTTTTTGTTTACGACAATAAAATGAAAACTTTGCTGCAAATTTTGACGGCAATAGATTTCCGACATCCAGGCACTTGTGGTTCGGTTTCGGTTAGGTTCAGTTAGGTTTTGGTTTTTTGTAAAAGTTAACACATTGTTGTTACAGTTAGTTGGCAAACATTGATCGAAATGCTGAGTACCGGGCGCAGGAGTGATCCTGCAGCATTTCGGCTACTTAAATTTGTAGACAGGCACATTTTGGCTTTAAAAATTGTTGCGTTGTTGACGAAATTCCATAAATGATAAAAACCTACGGCTAGCGTTTCATTTTCTCCAATATGGGCACAACCATATCAAATTTGGGTCGCTTGCCAGGGTCTTCATTCATACAAATGGATATTAACTTGGCCATGTGTGATGAAGTGCCGGGTGGAATTTTAACTCTCAATCCCTCCAAAGCAATTTTCATGCCACACTCCATGGGCGACCACTCAGCAAACGGCACCTCACGTGTTGTTAGCTCCCAGATGAGCACAGCAAAACTCCACATATCGCAAGCTTCCCAGTTGCGATCCGCTGGCTTGCGTTGCAATGCCTCCGGCGACATCCAAGCTGGTTGATAGATGCGTCCTTTTTCCTGGAACGAAAACTTGGCATCGCCCATATTAATGCGAGCCGTCAAGTCGTCATCTATCATCACATGATGGCTGTTCAAATGATAGGTTGGTATTATGCGTTCCAGCGAATGCAAAAAGGCCATGCCGCGTGCTATGTCCAAGGCAAAACGCACAGCTTGACTGGTGTCCACTACCACGCCAGTGGCGCCATGCAGCAAATTAAACAGCGAGGCACGTGGCATAAACTGTGGAAAGGTATATAAGTCAAGTCTGACGGCATTTAATAATAATATAGACGTACCTGGCTAATGACCACTAAATTAGGTGGCGAATTGCAGGCGCCAATGATGGGCAAAATATTGGGATGCGAGAATATGCGTAGCTTGGGAAACTCCTCGTTGAAATCGCGAGAGTTGCGCGAGGTGCACTGGCGCACGGCAAGTATCTGCATGTAAAAACAAATGGTATTCAGAAGGTGCATATTTGGTACTAATGGAAAGTTAAACTCAACTCACTTTTGCTATAACATCATTTTTCTGCCAGCGTCCACGCCACGTTTCACCTGACGAGGTCACTGATAACTTTGTATGCAAATCCAAGTCGCCCATACTGATGCCCTTAAAGCGCGACAAGGTAGCATCCCGAGAACGCGTCTTCATGCCCAGCCAGCTTTGCTCCTTGAAGCTTATGACTTTCATTTCCTGACCGTTCTTCTCGGCCAAGTCCTGCATGCGCTTGCCCAAGCTAGCCTTAGCCTTGTCAATGGGCGTATGACCATCCTTGTTGGCAATAGTGACCAAGGCGCCTGCATTTAACAAATCTTCACAAATCATGTCATATCCCCAGAAACAGGCATAATGAAGGGGCGTATTGCCGTGCTCATTGACGGCATTGACATCGGAGCGCTCGCGGAGTAGCTGTATGGGATTTTAGATGGTATTAAAGGACGTCTGAAGTAAATAGCTTTGCTATACACACCATTTGGACAACCTCGCGATGTCCGTGGGCGGCAGCCAAATGTAGCGGTATGTCATCGCCCATATTGGTTGCATTGACGCGTGCACCTCGCTGTAGCAGCGTTTCCACAAGCTTGGCATGACCCTCTTTGGCTACCCAATGCAGCGGACTGAAGCCATGATCATCGCTATGATTGGAAATGTAAAAAATTAACATTGGATATAAGTTTTTGTGTGGGGGCAGTTTTATGTTGTGTGTTGTTGTTGTTTTGATGAATATACATGTGTGTGTGTGTGTGTGTGTGTGTTTACACAACTTAAGAATAATTATGACGTCACATGAGCAGTTGCGTCGCTTTAGCTGCAGAGCAACGAACAAATGAGTAATTTGAATGTGTATAAAAAGAAAATTCCACAAAATTAATAAGCGTATGTGTTAAAACAATAATAAACTTCTTTTATATAAAGATTTCGCGTATTTCATAGACGCTTATTTACCCTAGATTCATGTCATGCTCGGTTTCATCTAGCCAAAGGCGCACTTGTATCGAGTTGCCCTCACGGCACCAGTGAAATATATCCTCCATAGCTGCACTTTTCACAATTTAATTATACACTGTTGCACTGTTTTAACAATAAATTACACTTAAATTACATTAACAAACGTTTAAATTGTAAAAAATTGCAGCAGTTGTGTGTTGCAGTGCTCGAAACGTTAGTGATGGGCACAGGTTGTAAAGCAAGGCTGCCACTTATGCCAAATAAAATGTAGGCGTTGCCAGTTGTTAATTTTTTCAAAAATGGCAGCTGTGCCATGTGAATGGCAAAACTGGCAAGAAGCAGCTACAAAACGTGTGCCGCATTTCGTTACTATTGTTAATTAAAAATTTTAAGCAATATCAAAGCTAACCTTTGTTAAAAATGAAGCTAAGCACTTATAATTTTCTAACATCAATGGCTATCAAAGGTGTCAAAGTAGGCTATCCGCTTAAACTGACGGTAAGTGCTGAACTACGCAGCGGCTTTGTCTATTGATTGTTTCACGGCGTATTGTTTATTTTTTATTAATTACTAGATTAACAAAAAAGATGTGGTGGAAAGTGAATTTAATCCCACTTTCGTGGAACGCTTGTTGCCAAAGCTGGACTGGTCAGCGGTATATAATGCTGCACAAGTGGTAAGTCACAGTTTGTCACTTATAAGAGTTTCAACTAAAAGTTATACTCTATTCTAAGGCGGAGTTGGCCGCGGACATACCTGCCGTGCAGCCCGAAAACATAGCCGATAATGAGCCATTGCTGCAGAAATTGCACCATTTGTTATTCGAAATCGATGTTTTGGAGGGTCAACTAGAATGTCCCGAAACCGGTCGCGTTTTTCCCATAACAGACGGCATACCCAATATGTTACTAAATGAAGATGAAGTCTAAACCAAGTCTCACACAGCATACAAAACTTTTTGTACCATACACCAACCCATAAATGTTAGCAAAATATATTTTATATAAGTTAGTTTTAAAATATCAGTTTATTTTTGAGTTACAGAATTAAAAATTGTTAAGTACAAAGAAGTTTGGATGGAATGTGTGTGTGTATTATATACTTACAAATCGCAAAAACATGTAGAGCTTGAATTTTTGACGACATATAAAAATATCTCTGGGATTATGTAAGTGTGCGTTAGGCATTAGGTGCAGGGCTTTATATATGTTGCGTTTTTGGCACTAAAATAAGCAATAAAGTTTGGTTTCCAAATTTACAACTCGGCAGTCTAGTTGCATTTGATGTTGGCGCTGCTGCTGCTGCCCTGAGCATAAATACTGCCTTTGGCTAGACCTGCTTTGGCGCCTTTGCAGAGATCGGAATTACGTCCAGTTGGCTTATAGCTGCGCTCTGCTAGTAAACTGGCATCAGCTCCACGAGCAGTTTGTTTGGTGGTTAGCGTTGTGTTAGGTCCGTTCCAGGTGACATAATCGGCACTGTTTCTCGATTGAAAAAATTAAGAAAATGTGACATTAATCAAACTGCAGAAGCTTTAAAAAAAGATTAAACTCATGTGAATTATGAAACAACATGGCACTGTTTCCACGATCCCAACATGATCATTAACTTACAGCAACAAGTTCTCATTAGCGCCCTTGCTTAACTGCGCATTTGGTCCAAGTGTTGACATGCGTTCGATAAGGGATTGAAATTCAGCCGATTCCGAATTATGAAAACTATCCGATGTGGAGGCAAGTTGCGCGTGTCTGTTGTAAAAGAAAAATCCACATTAACAATTAATCGAAATAACATAAAAAACATACAATGCAGGGACACAAAACAGACTTAAAATTAATACTACAAAAAAAAAAAAAAGAAGAAGAGTTCCATGCCAAACGAAAGAAAAAAACTAATGCTGGTTTACGAAGTACCAACTTCTACTTCTTCGTACAACATGCTCCATAATACAATAAATAACGATTACGATTTGGAAAAAAAAAACATGCGCTAACGGTTAAACGGCAAGCGGGCATACTTCAGTGAATCGGTTTTGATGCGCCCGCGACTATCGGAGCTATGCGAGTTTCCAGACGAAAACGATGATGACGTCATTGAGGTTGTATAGGAGGAATAGGAGCTAGCATTGTAATTGCAATTAGAGCCATGCAGATAGCCATTGATGCTGTACTTATTGTTGTTATTATTGTAATTGTTGATAAACGAATTAAGACTGCCATTGCCCGATGAACGTGCTAAGATGCTTTTTGTGGTAAGACGTTCGTAGCGCCCCTCTTTTGGTGACTGTGTGGGTGAGGCATATGAATGAGTTGTGGTGGGGGTGGTGGCAGTTGATGAATTGCACGATGCAGTCGAAATGGGTGATAAAGTGGCATTACTCTTTTCGCCAGCTTCTGGTGTTTTGCCAACTGCCTCATTCTCAACTGTTGGTGAATTACTGAGTATGATCTGTGTGGTGGCCGTGGTGGGCGTGGTGACATTTATGGATGGCAATGCATGACGCTTATGTGGCTTGTTGCAAGTTGTTGATACTGTTGCTGTTTTTGTAGCTGGCGTGGTCTCAAGCACAACAGTCAATATGCTGTATGATGGGCCGTAGCAGTTTGCAGGCAAACAGAGAGGAGCGCAAAGTAAACGTATAAGAGATTTTATAATCGGAGTGGTTATCGTTTTTCAAAATTTGGCATAGGCAGCAACAAAAGTTTTTGCAAAGAAAATAGCAATAGTTAATTTAATTATGAATCAAATGAAAAACATAGCAGAAATGGATAGCCGAAGGCATGAAGAGATTTGGTGCGGGAGTCTTGATCTTAACATAAAGATTTGCTTTGTTTGTGTTTTTCTTTTGTGCACCAGATTTTAATACGCACCTGTCCGTGTTGTATCCATCCACCTGCTCCGCCTGAACTTTTATTGCGGCCAGTTCCTCCAACTGCGCATTGCCATTTATTGTAGCATGCTTTTCTGCGCGCTGATTGTCTTCCTCTTGCACAATTTGCAAAATTTGTGTGGCACGATCCTCGGCATAGTTTACCGATTCCAAAGCCATAAGTATTATGCGCTCGGCTATTTGAGGATACTTTTGCTTGAGCAAAACTTGCACTAAAGTTTGATAAAGTAAGAAGTAGTTGTAGTTATTTGTACCAAAGAGAAAATTTCAGCTTCAACTCACTGGCTATCTTCTCCTCTGCGGTATACTCCTTTGGTCTTAGAGGTATATGCTGCACAGCCTGAGCATTGGCTTCTTTATTAAACTGTGGTGGGCGGTTATTGGGCCGATGCGGTTGTACCTCGCGTTTAGCATAACCCAAGGCCAACAACTTGTCCGAGGCATACTGAACATTATTGTCCGCATTAGCCAATATATCCAGCAGCAGTTCCTCGTCAGCCTTGGGAAAAATGTTCTTCATGTATCTGGTATATAAAGTAAAGTTTTATAAGTATTTCACTAGTCAACATTAAAAAAAAAAATCAGCAACAACGTCTAGCTTATAATAGAGCCGCACCTCAATTTCATTTTGGGTGACGAATGGGGCTTGGGCGAGCTGCGCCATTGCTGCAACGGTGAGCCATGCAGCGGCACAGCGCCTCCAATAGCCATTCCAGTGCAACCAATGCCACCATGACTAGCACTTTGCATGCTCATGAGACTACCAAAACGGCCGCCTGGCAAGGGGCTAGCCGTGCGTGAAGTACTACTCAAGGCGCCTCGGCTAGCGCCCATGTCCAGGCGACGCGTCGGTGGTGTCATATAAAAAGCAGAATTGCTGTGGAACAGATGACGCTGTGCTGGAGGCGTTACAAACGGACCGGGCATGGTCACAGGATGTTTTTCCACCTGCAGCGCGCTGATTACGACGGCCTCACGATTGTAATAGCTGAGCGTATGTTAGTTAAGCAGGTGTATTAGGGTGAGAGACATTGATAGAGAAAGAGAATAGAAGAGCGGAACAGTGTGTGCACAAAGCGACAGGCAGCGTGTGAGAGTAAAAATTGTTTAGTTATAAATATTGGCACACTTGGCGGTGTAGGGTTAAGAAGAAGCTTTAATAACGAGAATTTGTTATTTACTTACCGCTTTAAGAGCAAGCGTACATGATTCTCCCCCGCTGTGGGAAACATATTTTGTATCTTGGCAACAACAGCATCCGTATCTATTTGATTACTAAAAGATGTCTCCTGTATGGTCGAACGACGCGACATGTTGGCACCCAAACGGGCGCGCTGAAAGGGCAACGGCGAGGACATTTCCTGAAAAATAGTTAATAATAAATACGTTATGACATAGAGTTGGTAAAAATAGTCACAAATTGCAAAGAGAGCCTTAAACAAAATACAAACGTATTGTCAGAAAATTTAATTTCCTATTCCGATCTCTACGTTAAGATAAGTTACACAGTTCCAATATGGTTGTAGTCCCCTTCGTAGCGGAGACGAAGTATGATTTTAAATTCGCCAATGCAGCATTGGGAAATGGATTCTTTGCAATTTGCGACTCTTGGGCGAACAGAAAAGAAGGGGGACTATGTGTCTTCTGGTAAAATTCTCTATTCTTGTTAGAAATTTTCATACGAACAGCCGGATATGGCTCAGACCGCGACCCAATTCGATGCTGACCATTTTAATATAAACAACCTTTGGCCTGTCACGATTAGTTCTGTCTGTTACTTACACTGCCCACCCCAAAAGCGCAACCTTTCCTTAAAGGATACAACAGCACATTTGTCACAACAGCACCATGGCCCCCCTAAGACCGTATCGCACATCAAATTTTGAAAATGTTTCGGCATGTACCAAAAATCCTTGAGCTTACGGCCCAAAAATAACAACAAGGTAAAATTATTACACACTGACTAACTTACCAAATGACCACGCGATGAGGCTGACAATAACGGACTGGAGGATGTGTTATGCAAGCTTGGCTGTAATTGATTCCGCTCCTGAAATGCGCGAACGGCCGTCAAATTGTTGCTCGGATAGACGTGATAGGGCGAACTGCCGTAGGACGACTGTCCTGCCTGCTGCTGTTGTGTCTGAGACTGAGCGACCATGTGCTATAAATACATATGTACAAGCCAATGTCATTAACATGACAAAAACAACGACACTAAAAAAAATCAATAATGCAGCTTACCTGCAAGGCAATCGACTCTGTGGAACAGCGTTCGTTTTGCAGCTGTTTGTAACGCGCACGTGGATCCTCCAGCTGCATGGCCTTGGTCAGATAGTTTATGTAATAACTGCAATGACATAGAAAGCTATAAAAGTGCAAATCAAGCAGGGAGGCTAGAGTATGGGGGTTTGCCATTCTTATGGCCCATTTTTGAAAGCTCTACAAACTACACGGTGTGGGTTGATTTGTTTCGACATTTCCACCACTAAACTCTTACTCACCATTGAGGGTACTTTGGGCAAATTTGCAATCTTTTAAATGAAGCGCGTCTGGTCAGGTACCAGACTCGACTCTAAGCCCAAATAAAAAAGGGTAAGACAGCAGCGGCCTAAACTCTGACACGTGTTAAGTAGCTGCCAAAGGCACAATCTGAGTGCGAAACACAGTGCTTGCCACATTTGACAGCCAATTGGCAGGAGTGAAGCGTAAGACAACCTGCAACCCTGTTGATGACTCGGCAGTGATTGCGTCTGGGTCGAGTGGCCACTTGAATTAACGTATGACAGCGAGTCCGGATTGTTGCTTGACAACGTTTGCTTAATTGCAGTCATAAAGCGCGCCAAATGTGCCGCACTCTAAACTTGAAATGCTCTTAAAAGTAGTCCTTCACGCCCTGCCCCAACCATTCCGCAGGCTGTTGCTGGTTGTCTATTGTATAAAATAGCTTCAGATGCGGAAGTGACACAGTTAATGCGCTTGACACACATTTTAAAAAGTTGAGTTATGCTAATGCTTCTTGAAACCTAATGGCCTTTACTAAGTATGCAACAATGTCCTACGCCGAGCCCTCAGTGTACTACAGATATCGAAAGAAGTGTCTAGGTACTATCTGGTAGCTACTTTGCAGCAAAAATTCATCGATCCTGCCATTCTAAGTCCACCAGTAATGATGTTATTACCAGCAAATCCATATACAAATTATAAATTGAATTCCTACCTACTTGTAGGGCTTTCACGTTTGCAGTTGAGCACTTTTGCAAAAACAAAATGTACACGGCTACGTTCCAGCTCTCAACTTAATTTTTTCTCAAGCCAGACCCTTTTACAGTTGTTGGTTGTTGAGCAAAAGGCGTTTCAAACAAAATTGGAAAAACTGAACTGGACTTAACGCAATTTAATAGTTTAGGCTTGTGCATTTTATTTACTAAAATGAGCAATTACACTAGTTTACAAATTTAAGGGTCATCGAGTGAACCTTCGCACAAAAGTGTTTTTTAGGGTAATTTGGGGTCGGGAAACACGAAAATGGCAACCTTTTTTTTCTTTAGCACCGTTTTCGAGATATTTTCGAAAAACATGTTTTTGGGCACTTATTTCAGTTATTTTTCAACATCTCGTGAACAAAATTTTGTATTGACATAAAAGATGATTAGATGGTATTGATTTGCTTTTTACAGTGATATATATTTATGTAAGTGATTATAATAATTCAATTGTAACAAAAATGTGCGTTAAAATACGTCTATGCTATTCGTCCACACTTAGCTCTGCGCATTGAATATGGGGTCAACCAAACATTCCGCCTTTTCCTGTGTATTGCTTCCTTTCATCGCTTTTTTTCCTCATCCAATAACTCAATTGCAATGCATGTCATTATTATTGCATTGCTTACACACAATAGCAAAAGTAATAAACGTTGACGATTATTCATGTTTTTATGTTTTATTTCGCGCCTTTTAAAAATTAGCTATTTGTAAACAAAAAGCAGCTGATTATCGATAATAATTCCGATAAAATGCACATTTTGTTACTAGAGACACACTGTTCCTTTTGTGAACAAAACAAGTCTGTCTTTTTGCTAGGTGGCTGTTTTCGTGTCTGCGTAGGGGCCTTAACAACTGAACGGAAAAATTTTGTGATTTTTTCGGGGTCCTATCCAACACCCATATGGGAGCTATACAATGTAACCCCGATATCAAAAAAATTTAATAAACTTGTCTTCCATAATATAATTTTTATTTTGTTTTAAACACTACTATTTCCGTTCTGATAGTTTGTCCGTTTTTCCCACTGTACGATGTAGGCTGCCAACGCAATTGAATTAATTAGTTCATTTTTTGTACAAATTTTCAACTCAGCAGCAACCATAAACCATATCAGCATTTACTACCTAAAATTTAAGGTTATTAAATACTTATAACATTTTCATTTCCAGTTTTTTTAATTCGGACGCATATTCACAGAATATGTGTGCAAAATGTCAAAACAAATAATTGCAAACAGTTCCCACTGAGTTTTACTTGAGCACCAGAGAACTGCAAAAATCACTTTTTTCATGATTTCATTCTGCACGAAAACTTGTACTCACAAGTAATCACTCAGCAGCACTAAGCGTTAAATAAAATCTACATCAGAGAACTTCAGTATAATCATGATTTCATCACTCACAAAAACTCTTGCTCAAAAATAGTCACTCAGTAGCACTGTTCGTTGAATAAAATCAGCGTCGTGCTGCAAAGCCATCGTTCGGTTGAGTTTAAATGAAATGCTGTGTTAGCATTTATTCACTCAACACGCATTATTCGCTTGTGTTTGATTTTTAATTTTTTTCGTCACACAAGTGCAGGTGCAGAGTACGAAAACAAACGAAGCGCACAGTTCTTCGTTCACACACGTTAACTGGTCGTTCTATTCAATTTGCATGTATGTATGTATTTGATTTTTGCGTATTAGCAAGTGTTGGCGACGAATATTTAATGCAAGTGGCAAACGTTTAGTTGGCTTCAGAATGGCAGAGCAAGCATTTGTTTCAGAGCAAATACGCAAAAATGTGTACACCTTGTCGTCGCGGCACAAGGGCAGAAGCACAATGTGGAACACTCTTATCTGAAATTATTAAGGAAGATCAAACTATTTTGGAAGGGTTTTTATACTGCCGTACCTGTACCAAAGTTTTAAAATACTCGGCAAAACAAACATAAAATTTAAGCCGACATAAAAGCTGTCAATTGCTAATGCAAACACAATGTTTTAAGGCAGTTGCGCCAGAAGATAAAAAGGCCGCCATTGACACCTGCGTAGCATGGGTTACCGAGGACTGCCAACCATTTTCAGCAGTCAGTGGCATTGGGTTGGCGAAGGTCGCAAAATTTTTGATCAATATTGGAGCGAAATATGGAGAAAACGTTGATGTTCAGGACTTGCTTCCAGACGCAACAACACTTTCACGTACAACGCAGAAAGTTGCAGAAGAAAAAAAACAAAAAATTAAGGAAGAAATTGTTGACATTATCCATAGTGGAGCAGCATCTTCTACAATCGATTTATGGACAGACAATTATGTGCACTTTTTGGGTGTAACTCTACATTACCAAAAAGATTTGAAACTGGTTAGAATAAATTTAGGAATGAAATCAATGGATTTTCAACGGTCGACAGGTGCTAACATATTAAGTAAGCTAAACACTTTATATTGTGAGTTCGGCATTACAAATATGGATGCAATAAAATTCATAACTGATAGAGGCTCAAACGTGGTAAAGGCATTGGAGAACAACACCCGTTTGAACTGCAGCAGCCATTTGTTTGCAAACGTATTGGAAAAGTCTTTCAAAGAAAACTCGGAGCTGACGCAACTTGCAGAGACGTGCAAAAAAATTGTGAAATATTTAGCCAACTTGCAGCACCAGTTGCAAACGTCCTTAAAAAGCGAATGCCCAACAAGATGGAACTCCAATTATACAATGTTTAAATCCATTGTCGTAACTGGTTTCGCATTAACGAGATACTTCAAGAGGAGCAGGAAAGCCAACGGTTGTTACTTATAAGTATTTCAACGCTCAAACAGCTGGTTGACTTATGTAGTGCATTCGAAATAATATTTAAAAAATTACAATTATGTAGTTCACCCTCTTTATGCTTCGTAATCCCATCAATACAAAAAATTAAGAGTCTGTGAGTGTCCAAGGATACCGATGTTGCTTCAATTTCACTGTTGAAAGAAAAAATTCTAAATAATGTAGATACCATTTGGGTTGCAAATTTAAGCCTATGGCATAAAACTGCTTTTTTTTTTGTATCCGCCAACCAACCAAATGCAACCAAATGATTTAAGTGCCATTAAACAATTTTGTATAACTGAAATAAGCCAATATGATAACAGCTTATCCTGCTCTACTCCAGTCAGTCCGTTAACACCAAATTCAGATTCCTTTACCCATTTTTCGTTTCCAGAAAATAGTTGTCCGATAGACTCCGATGCAGAACCATCAAATCAATCAAAAGATGTAGATTTTTTTTTCCCTTATCTATCTAAAAAAACAAATACCACTACACACACACCAGTAAATGAAGTAGAAATATGTTGTAAGCAAAATGTGGAAATCAGCGACGGCTTTAATACCATAGATTGGTGGAAAAATAATGAAAAATGTTATCCGCACCTGTCGAAATTTGCACTAAAAGTGCACTCGATTCCAGCCAGTAGTGCAGCGGCAGAGCGAGAATTTTCATTGGCAGGGAATATTATAACCGAGAAGAGAAACCGTCTCACTCCAAAATCAGTAGACAGTTTAATATTTCTTCATTCATATTTCAAGAATTTTGAAGAATAAAAAAAATAATAATGTAATGTATGTTAATTAATTTGGATTTGTTGTTTATTATTTTTTATTATTAGTAATATGTTGAAAATGGAATAATATAATTTTAATTTTGTTATAGTATAAAACTATTTTTCTTTAAATAAATAAGAAATAAAATATTGTTTGATTACAATAGTTTACAAATTTAAAAAAATTTTTGTATCCCTTAGTCGTTATTATTTCTATATTTTTTCCCCCGATTTTGATGAACAACAACTCTTTTTCAGCGGCCTTGGCTTTTTTTGCTTTCTGTTTTTTCTCGGAAGTAGCCACAGCAGAAAGAAAATTTTACAAAAACAAAATACACGCAGTGAGGCATCAGCAGTGCAGAAGCAGCACTGCTGACTTCACACATGCACAAAATCATACGAGTTGATTTTTGCTTTTTGAGTTTTATTCTTGTTCAAAATAATCATTGTTGAGCTTAATGAATGGTTTCAACATAAGCAAGAATAAACTTAGCGAGCAAAAAAACTTGGCACATTTGAGCGACTTTAAGACAACAGTGAAAACATGTGCGTGGGCAAGTTTGATTGGTTGAGCGGAATGGCTCGTTTATTCGGGTGTTGATTGTGTACGAACGTTTTTGCAATCACCCGAAGCCATTCTCTGATTCTTACTCAATTCAATTCACCTAACAAAACACAGCATTGAGTGAAAATCAGCTCATGATTGATGAACGCATCATTCGGAGCATTTTCAGCCTTCGGTCGGAAAAGTTTTGCTCATGTATAATCACTCAACGAAACACAGCTTTGAATGCACTCAAATCAAGCTGACGAACGCACAAGTGGAATCAATTTGAGTCATCTGATCGGCTCCTGTCTTACACGAGTCATACAAGCAAACGATTGGTGTGGGCCGCGCTCATAATGTTTGTATGTGTTGCACTTTGCATGACATAAATAATAGTAATAATGACTCATCAGCGGTGGGCAAGAAAAATAACGGAAAGAGCACTTTTTGCTTGTGCGCCTATCTTTCGCCACTGACAAGACATAACGGAAAGAGCACTTGGTACAAAAAACGCCTTGGCTCTTTTTGCACCGAGTGCTCTTTCCGTTATGTCTTGTAAGTGGCGCCAGCCAGAGCTGAATGAACGTACGCCCGAATGAATGGTTTGAACATGAGCATGAGCACGTAGGCAACGCAAGGGGATCCCCATTAGCTCACTCTCTGGATCGTATTTATTTTTTTGCGCTCTTCGTTTTTGCTCAGTCTGTCGCGATAACGTGACGTGTTCGGAACGTAGTGCAGCCCAATAATTCCAGCTCGCGTGTTTACTTATACTTTCAATAAATCGTGGATATAAATAACAGACATTGCACATAGTACACGATTTTTCTACTAAATAAAATATCTAACGCAAGAAATATGATCGATTGGATTAGCATTCAGAGAAGTCCTGATACAAAAAATATTATTCAAAAAGATGAGACCGATGCATCAAAAGCTTTCTGCAGGATTTGCCAAAATAGTTTTGAAGCAAAAAATCATATATTGCAGAAACATATTGATTGTGAGTCGCATCAAACTTCGGTCTTTCGTTGGAAAGTTAAAAACGTAAGATGTACTATACCGTTAAGTTCGCAAAGTGGAAAACCAATTGTGCGGCTTAAAATTACTTCGCAACCAACAAAGCGTTATCATTTTCGATACCTAAGCGATGGCATACGCGGTCCCCTCAAGGGTGAGAATGGTAAATGGCCTGCCGTCGAATTGGAATTTTTTAAGCTAAGCAATATGAATAATTATCCCATACAAATTGTATGCCAATTGGTTAGAAAATACAAAGATGATCAGTTCATGGTTTCAGCAAACATTTTGAGACTGCATGAGAGTGATAATCACTCTATTATCAGGCCTTACCGAATGTTATGCCATAATCGAAAATTGTACAAGTTTGAACTGGCTGACCATTGCATAGTGAAGACCAAGAAAAATGATATCGAAAAAAGCTTTACGGAATTAAAACCTTATTTAATACCAGGCTTGGTTAAACTACCAGAAGTGGGGTTAGCCCAAAAAACGTATAAAAAGCATGAAACTGTAAGTACTACAAAAATACATTTAAAAAGGAAACTTAAAACTTTGGTATAAAAATTCTCAAAATACGTTGAAAACTCTAAAAGATAAAGGCAATAACGAGTACTTCGAAAAAAAAAAAATAAAATTTGTTGCAATTTTGTTGTGTTTTGTGCGGACCAAAAGTGTTTTAAATTTTACGGAAGTACTCGAAAAAAAAACAGAAACTCAAGAGGCGTAATTCGCTTCTTAGCTCCGTTCATTATTGCATCGAAATTATGATATCTTCATTAACAAACAAAAGCAAACGAATTTTAATAAAATTTGGAACAGTGCTTGGGAAATTTAAAAAACTTCCCAACGCCAAATTTGGTACCTTCAAAAATAAACGCATTTTTTCATTTAAAACTTTTGGTTTTTTTCGTTCCCGATATCAACAAAATAATATATGTCTACTATGGAATAATAAGGGATCTATTCGGAAAGTTCTGTTAGCGTCTCTGTGGTCTAGGCGTTCAGACGGACGGACAGAGAAACAGACGAAGACAAACACGCGGGCATATCGACTCTCTAGTCACTCTGACCATAATTTAGGTAACTTTGGGTGGCATACGGCGTTTTCTTCCGTATATTACAAACATTTTTGGATTGCACAAACTTTGTACCATAAGGTACAGCGAATAAAAATAGAGTTAATTCAAAATAAAACACGCATAGGTGCAACTGGCTAATCAGCTTAGAAAGATTTTTGAAAATTAAAATCTAATGTGAAATTTTTATCAATTAATAGACAAAAATACGTGAGAAATTTACGTCATCACAAAGCAAAGTTAATTAAGAATATTTCTTTTTAGGTGCACCTAGCTTTTACAGCTTATCTAATTGAGGAAGTGGATTATCGTTCTCAAATGGCCGACACGATATATTCCCAAGGAATTTCAAATTTAAATTCAACACTTTTGATCAACAAGTGCTGCAATCCGCATATACCATTTGAGGGACAAACCCATATACATCTGTTGTTAACCGACGTAAAACAGGATTACAATATAAAGATCAAATCAAGTACTGGAAGCGGTTGGGAGTCTGAGCTTTTAGAACCCGAAAAAAGTGAAGAACAGCAAAAGCACAAGGCTGCACATAATTTACTTGTCTACAAGGCGCCAAAGTATGGAGGTGCCTGTACATCTGCCGAAACTTCGATAAATTGTCAATTAATGCTTTATCTCGACAATAGCTCGACACACATACAGGAGGTGGATATTGTCTATATTAGATATCACACGAAAGTGTTAAGCAAAAAAATAATGTACATTGATAATACAGAAGATTTTGAATTTGATGATTCAAATGAGGTATTCTTAAATGAGATCGATTTGAACGATCCGGAAATCAACCAATATCTGCCAAACGAAGCTAACAACGATAGTATGACTGCTGCAGAAGTCTACAAGAATTTTGCAAACTCCAGGCAATTTGAACTTAATCAGCAGAATAACTTCGCCATGGTGCAACAAGGTCTATACCAAATGGAAGAGCTGCTAAGAGCTATAAATTCAACTCCCGGCAGACAAATAAATGCAGTCTGGAGAAAACTTGTGAATATTGACAACAGTATGTATTCAACGAGTATACGAATCATCTTATATTTATTTTAAATATTTTTTAGTCTATTTGGCTTGGCGTCGCAACAGCAACACCAGCATCTTCCATGAGGCCCTAAAATTGCGTCAACTGGGTTTACTAAGGCAAGTGTTTGACTCCATTAACGACAACGCACTAAAAGATGCCTGCGTCGAGCGTCTCGCACTGCTGACAGATGATCAAAATCGTACGCTGCTCCATATTCAGGCCTTGCTTAAGGCCCCAGCCATATCGTTACCAAATGAAACTGAAAATAACGCTTTGCTTGTGTCTCAATGTGCCAAACATAGTCTGGGAATGCAAAACATAGACGGAAATACATTTCTACATATTGCTGTGGATAAGGAACGCACTGATCTTATGCACTATGCAGAGCAAAGTTTAAACCGTCTCCAAATGGAGCAGCTACTGAGCGTTTACGACAGGAATGGTAACACGGCATTGCATGCTGCCGTTGTAAGTGAGAAAACTGAGAGCCTTAAATGGTTACTAGAGTGTTATTCTAAACTGGGTCTTAACGCCTGTGAGGTACGCAGTTTGTGCAATGGTGATACGGCTTTACATCTTGCACTTAAGGGTAAAAAAAGCAAGATCTATGAGCAGCTTATACTTGAGGCATTTAGTGATGCTGCTGATTATGGCGATTATGCAGGTTGCAATCCTTATAATAAGTTTTTGGATGTTGAAGAAGAGTCGCTGGTAGCTGCGGCTATAAACTCGAACAACGATAGTGATGATAGTGAAGAAGACGACCATGTCGTTAGACGCAACTTGGAAAAACTAAAGGAAGGCTTGCAATTTATACCACATCGAGCCTAGTTTCAATTGAATTACTCTTGCAAAATGTTGCCTCCAAGTTTTTTTTTTTTTTGAATTTTAATCTTTAATTTAATTAAAAATCATTTAATACGAATAAATCTATATATACAATTATTACACCCTTTGTACTTTGGTACAGGGTATAAAAATGAAATGGATTTCATAATGGCTCGACCGATTTTGATTCTAAAAAATCCATAGATTCTAAAAAAAGAAAAAAATTTCGCGTTCACAAATTGAAGAAACTTAAATTTTTTTTCATACAATTTGCATAAGAACTTTTTATTCCGCCATATAGATTAAATTTATGCCATTTTTAAGGTGTTGATGAACACATTCCTGTTTTTAACAAAAGAATTGAAAATAAGTATTACAACAAAAGAAATTGTGAAAATACAAAAAATTTTAATAAAGCGTACTTATCCAATTCCAACAATTTAATAAAATTACAACGTTCCTTGGAGCCCGCTTAAAGGCAGCATTTGGACAGGACAATGTCTGTCAGGTGCACTATTTGTTGAATAAAGTAATACATAATTTGTTAAAATTTTTCAAAAATAAATAATAACCAACATATAATATACAAATATATATGTAGCTACTATCTGATATTATAAATCTATCGATATATACTACTCTTTCCACAGCAGTATTAAAAACTTCAAAAAATCCAACCCGTTGGCGTTCTATACCAAGTCTATAAGGAAATTTTAAAGCTTTCGATTTATTCATGCATAAACATATACAGCAAGTACTTTATTGTTTCCATGTATGTATATTTCGCTTACCAGTTTCCTGTAGCTTGATCATATTTGCAATCCCAACCGGGTGGCAGTTTTTGATAGCCGCCATTACCGTGTCCGCTTCCACTGGCATCACTCATTATTTTTTATGCACTTTATTTGATTTATTTTATTTTTATGAGCATTTAAAGTAAAATTTGCAGTTTGTTATTTTTATTTTATTTTTTGTGTTTTGCAAACTGTCTACGTCTCGAAAGCACCACCAAAAAAATGAAACCTTCAATTTATATACAAAAGCAGGGCTGACTGTTTGCCCTTGCTGCGCCCTGATGGGGGTCGTCGCGAGCTTTGTAGTTGTTTCTGTGTTTCTGTATTGTGTGTCGCTGTGTGTGTGTCGCTTGTTTTGGGGGTTGCCAACCACCGTCAGAGGCAATATATAATACCGACAGTGAACCACTACAAGCAAAGTTATTTTTGTTTACAAAGCTACGCCGTATACAAAAACAAAAAAAAAATATTAAAACGAAATGCCGTTACTTTATATAGAGTTAGAGCTCCGCGCGCCGCTCCGACAACTTTTCATGGCAAGCTTTTGACGTCTACTGAGCACTGAGCTCCGTCGACGCTCCAACCAATTACAATTACAATCAAGTTTTATTAGAGATGCTGCGCGGTGAGCGCAAAGCTCGCATTGGAGAAGTTTGCGCCGAGTTTATTCATGTACGCGCCAGTGTTGGTAAGCTGGAAAAATATTTTGTATGTAACGGTATTTTTAAAGGAGTATGCGCTCTGCGTACTTCATATGAATTATTTCAGAAAACTAGCTGCTGTTTATTTAAAATTAGGATACGTGCTAAACAAAAGTAAATAGTGACAGACGGAGGCATCTCCTTACCTCATAAATTACGAATGAATATATTGTTGATCAACATACATATATGTATACATAACCTTGTCAACAAACATGTCTGTCCGTGCGTGTGAAAAAAAGAATTTCGGGACTATAAGAGCAAGAAAACTTAACCTGTACCAAAAAATACGCAGGCATCGATATGCATATATACATATTATACAAATTTGTTGCTTCATGACGACATCTTTGCTGTTTCTATCCAAAATTTGGCATGCTAAGTAGTATCAATTTTAGACTGTCTTTGCAACAACTTTTAAAAAAAAAGCTAAAGTCAAATTATCAAACTTGATATGTAGACATAGAATAGCAAAGGATATTTCTTTTTTTGTGGATGCACACTCAGACTCACTAAACAACGCTGGAGAAACTCAGGAAAGTAAACAGTATTGGTATTTAGTTAAGGTGGCTTAACTTAAAGCGGCTCTGCTGGGTTGGCCATGTTGTGCCTTCAAGCTACGTAAGGCCGAAAGTTTTTCATTTCGAGTATTGAGTTATTATTGCAGTATGTGAGGTGTTAGACCCTTAGGACCAAGTAAATGGCGCAGCTTAGAGGAGCGTACCAAATTAGAGCGTAACCTGGAAATGGGTTGTTAAGATCGGTCAAGAGCAATTCAGTTTGCAGCAATTCAGTTTGTAAGCTAAAGTTAACAGAACCAATAAGACCCTTGTTCCTTCACTAATTTCTGGCCTCATACGGGACAGATACTCGTGAGGGTTTGATAGAATGAGGGCCGATTCGAACACCGTATCCATTACCATTTTACTAATAACGATGCGTGCTTTTAAAGCTTTATGTAACCTGACGGATTACGCTGACAATTAAGATCTTTGGTGTCATAAATCTATACATGAAGAGTTGCGGTTCGTTACATTAGGCAAGTAGTAGGCTCAGTAGTTCATAAAATAATTTTGCACTTTGTTTGCTTTGTGGCTCATGTCATTTAAAGTATTTTTTAAAATAAAAAAATTGCTCAACAAAAGCAGCCTGTATCATATTTCATTTAAGGAAATAGAATTTAGATATACTTATATATATTTTTTTTTGGCAAATTAACTAGTTAAGTGATTTATTGATAAAACAAAATGTCGAAAAACGAAGAGCCTACGGAGGGTAATCGTCCTCCCTCATACGCGAATATAAAACGCATCACAGATGACTATCTGCAATTAATTGAGGAAGAGCTGGACAAGGAACCAGTAAAACCACCAAAAAAAACCAAAGCTCAGAAACGCCAAGAACGTAAGGAGGCAAAACGCTTGCAAGACATAGAGGATAAAAAGCTTATTATGCGTGTAAGTACGAATGGATAAAACGAAAAGAAAATAATGTGTGCAAATTTAAATTTAAACAGGATAACTTAAGACGGGAGCTGGAGCTTGGCAAGCGCATGGAGCAGCGCGGCACAGATGAATGGGAGCAGATGTGCAAACAGATCAAGTTGACCGAATTGCAAGAGGAGCTCTCACAGTGGGGTGAGCGTGCCGATCGCTTGATCAAAAACAAAAACGATCACATACACATGTTGCTGGATGATATGCAGCAGAACCATGAACTACAGATTCAGACTTTTAGTAAAACCGTCGAGATGATTGATCACATAACCGACTGCTTTAAGACGTTGGTGGCCAGTGTCAAACAAATGTACGAGTCACAAGCTGAGGAAATAATACGTGATTTTCATAAGCGCATGCAGTTGCGCATGGATGAAGTGGATCATATGCACAATCAAAGTGAAAATGTGGTACATGCACTCAATCTAACAACTCGCGAGCAGCTGCGCACGGGCTACCAGATCTATGTGGAGAAACGTGATGATCGCATTAATACAGAGATTGAAAAGCGTTTTACCATACGCGATCAGATGGTGAATAAAATGGCATCAATGCATTCCCAGTTAATCGAGTTTGTCGATCTCTTGCGGAATACAGAGCTCGATGCGCTCAAGTATAAGCGCATACGCATGCTGACCGAGCGGCAGGAGGCGTTTATGGAAGAATCTCGTAAACTGGGTGTGGAGGAAATCAAGCATCTTAATGGTATAAGCGCTTGGCATAAAAAAATAGTGCGCTTGGAGCTGGAAAATAATGCAGCCATCAATGATCTGCGCATGGAATACAAATATTTTTATCATCTACGCCAAAAAATTCAAGCAGATAGTGAAGAAGATCGTATAATAACTAGGGATAAGCTACGTGTCCTTACAACCGAGGCCTTTAATTCAATTAAGGTGGGTCTTGGCATTTTTACTACTTACTACTCATAGTAAGTACCGCTTTACTAATCCCTGCTTATTTTCTGCTATAGTTTTTCGAGGATCTGGCCAAGAAAGGCAATCTTCTGCTCGCGCTTTCGCTCACCTGTCGCAAGTTGCAAACTCAAGAGGAGAAAATAGTGCTTGGTGGTGAAATAATTGACAATTATCCGGTTGACGAAAAGGATGAGAACTTTGTTATCGAATCGATTAACTTGAAAGAGCATTTAGATATTTCGGAAAATGACTTTCAGACTCAAAACAAGCTCTTTAAAAATTTTTGGCGTCGTCATGCCATGGTTTTGAAACAAAATCTTATGCTTGAGGAGGAAAAACATATCCTTACCGAAGATAATAATCGTTACTGTCAGATCATAAAAGGCTTGAGCAAAACTTCCGAAGTGGAAGAGTTAAGAACTACCATAAGTGTTAAGCCCTGTGAAGATATGCCCAAGCCAGTTCTCTTTGATACAGCATGTCGTGACTATAGACCCAAGGGTGAATATGAGTCTTCATCCGATTTAAGTGAAATAACAATTGATTCCGATTTAATCCCGGAGAGCTTGCAATTTAAGTTTGCAAAAAATAAAAAGAGAGCAACCGAAAAAAAATTTTAATAACAATAATAAAGCTTTAAATACGTTAAAAAGAAATTCGAGCCTAGATTATTAATACAAAGAGCATTAGGATGTAACCTACACTTCTTTTTAGTTAATCTTTGTTATGGAATAGAATTAATTAAAATTTAACTAATAAGTTGTCTGTTTTTCTTTAGTTCCTACAGTTTCTTTTCAACTTCAAAGTAGGACTTTCACGTACTCGATTTTTAAAAGTTGTGATTAACGATTTTGGGAATTTCGAATATAAGAAGAAGCGAGCAAGGCTTACAAAGCTAAGCGAGTGAAAATATATTAAGAACACATGTCCACTTAAAGAAATATAGTTCCAAATCTCCTGTACATAGATCAAGGCATATAAGAGATAGAAATTGCTTTTTATTATTGATTGTGTATCATATAGTCTTAAATAAGGCATGCAAATATAATTTGCAAAGAACACGTTTTCTTTCGATTAGTTCAAAAGTAACTAAGACAAAAAATGCATACGGAGTTTGTACAGTTCGTTGCCTAGATGAAACCGAGTGGCTTAATCTTTAATTTTTCAGCCAGAGCTGCACAAGTCTTCAGCTGATTCTCCAGATATTGAATACCACCAGCTGCATTCACAGCCAGCATGTTCTGCGCTTCCTTGTCGCCAGCCAGCAACACTGGTTTAGTGGGATCAGTCTGTAGATACAAGCATATTAAAAGTAAATCTTTTACACTATCTCATTATTAATAGCTACCGGTTCAGCTCCACGCAAACGTGCATTAAAATCGCTCATGCGCTCCTCGAAATCAGGCGCAAAGCAATTGGGATCCACGGCAATGAAAACCTGACCCAAATCCGCCGCTGAATTGGCGCCTGCATGTGTCCACTTACGCACCTGCGTAGAGTATTTTGCGCCAGACATAACACCCGACATGATGTCCACCATGGCGCCTAGTCCATAACCCTTGTAGCCTGAGGTAAGCTCTGCACCGCCCAGCGGCATAAGGCAGCCCGTTTTAAAGCCCAACTCCGCATCATTGGTCACATTACCCTCTGGATCCTGTGCCCAGCCATCGGGCAGTGCGGCGCCCTTGCGACGCTGTATCTCAATCTTGCCCACAGCCACAGCTGTAGTGGCCATATCCAAAAGAAACTTATCACCATTGGCAGCCGGTGCACCCAGTGAAAGCGGATTGGTGCCCAAAGCAGCGGTTTTAGCACGCGTGGGCGCCATCAGCGGTGATGTATTCGTCATCGACATGCCTACCAGACCCTGGTCCATGGCACGTAAGGCATACCAGCCCGCCATGCCGTAATGATTCGAACCCTTGGCGCAGACCCAGCCTACGCCCACTTGTTTTGCCTTCTTGATGGCCAAATCCATGCAATAGTTTCCCACAACAGCGCCCAGGCCATTGCAGCCATCCACCCAAGCTGTGGCTGGCGTTTCCTTAAGTATTTTAGGCACTGCAGCGCCATCCGTAGAATTTATGGCCAAATCATTGATGTACATTTCCAGACGATTCATGCCATGACTAAAATGTCCACGATGATCCGCAGCTACCAGCAAATCCGCTTGAGCCTCAGCATGAGCCTGCGGCACCTTGACAGCGCGAAAACAGTCTATCATAAAGCGACGTGACTCGGCTATAGCCACAAGTTGAGCAGGATTCGGAGACATAATTCTGAGCGCTATCAAAAAAAAAACACAAGAAAAAACCGCAAATATTATAAAATTCTGGAATGTTTTGCACTTGGACTAAAAGCTGAGCGTGTGCTTTAAGATACGCGGCATATAAGCGACTGCCAATAGTTGGGTACGGATTGTAGTCGGGCCTAACACTAAGTAGCTAGCGATAAAGTCGTCTACGAGCAGTGCCCAATAATTGTTAAAGCAAAAAACGATCGCACACATAGAAACAGATACCATTAAATAAACAAAAAAAAAAAAAAACAATATATGCACATATCTATGTATATAAGAGGGCCTGATTGTGGCTTTAGTGTTGATCGCGGGCCCATAAGGCAAGGGGTAGGCTTAAACCCGAAATTCCGCTTTTTTTCTTGGGCTTCTATTGTTGACTTAGAGAACGAGCCCAAGTTAAAATCTTATCAGCATAACTTGCTGCCGAACGCTATCTGGCATGTGCAGATTTATATAGTATATACATATGTCAAGAAATATGCATAAAATACAGCAAACACATACATATATTTAGTTATGTATACATAGAGCCGGCGTATATAAGGCAGAAATTCTGACGATCAGCTGGCTTGCCGCGCGTGTTTAAAATTTATATTGTTTGGAATACTCTATTCCGAGTCGAGTGTTTTGCTACTTATACAGTGGATGCACTTTCGTATTTCTGCTTAGCGATCTAGTAATGGGCGCCGGCATGTCTACCAAACTAGTATCTTATCTAAACTAGTAATCCACTTTTAAAAGTAACGTCTAGCTGCATATAAAGCAATTGCATATTCTTAACGTATTTCAATGGCATTTTTGATCTTCTGGAATGTATTCCTCGAAAAACAAATTTTGCATGCGTAAAGAACTTTTTGTTTCAAGCAAATAAGTCAAAAGTCAGCAACTATTATCTAGTGTATGCTAAGCTGCTATGGCTTCGTCTTTTGGCATTGCCATTTATAAGAAAATGTGTGAAATTTACTACTTGAGCGTTGCCAGCGTTGTTTACCCTTCCCAAAACATACAGTGTCTCTCAAACCTTTAGGTTTTATGTTCAATTTTAAATATGTATAGTATCTCTTTGTATGGGGGTGATTCTCCAAATGCTTTATTTGCCATAATAACTGTCTATTGTTGGACCTTTCGATTTAGCGCATTATTGCTTCACATGATTTTTCGAAATATGTAGTTTATTCAAGCCGCAAGATATGGCTTTTAGTTTAGTGCAGAGATACCGAATTATAGCCAATAACCACTTAGAGGCTTAGAGTGGTCAAGATTTATGAAAATCATCTTAATTTAAATGATGTCGCAGTCAAAGCAAAACTTTTTAAAGAGTATTCCAACTTTGTTGGCCAAAAAAAATTTTCATTACAATAACATTTACATAAAAGTATTCTGTGTGCTTCAAGTCGACTATGTACTTAATAATACATACATAAATTTATTTTTATTTATTTCTATGCACGATTTCCAGTTTTTTGTTTTGTGTGGGCTCCAAAGAGTCTCGTCTGCGTGTGGGTTGGGCACACTACGACGTCATTTCATTGTTAACAACCTTGAACTTCAACTGCACATAGATACTAATTATTATATAAGCACACAAAGTGATCAGCAACATTGTGTTGTCTCATATATTTAACACTTAAATAATTATTCATAAAAATATTGATTGATATATTTGTATAAGCGCCGCCGGAATAAAAAAAAAAAAAGTCGATGAGACTTACTTTGACGCACTTTTCTTGATTAATGGATTAATTGAGACAATTTACAAGCACATTTATATAAAGTGTCAACTTCAATTGCTTTTTATTATTAAATGCTCAAGAGTCATAAATGATTATAAGAAAGTTGAACCTTTGGTATTTCACAAACAAGCAGTTTATCCCTTATAAAGATAAATGCATCAATAAAGGGTGTTCATTAGTGTTACGTGTCTACAACTGTTGTTACACCAATCGATCATCTTGATTGTGCACGCAAACAACAGATGATTAGATTATTCTTCCGAAAATTCATTGAAATCGATAACAAAACTTTAAGGACATGCTAGTGTTGCTGCAAACAATCCATCTTGGAAGAATTTATTCTGTATCTGTCCCTGAAAGTTTTTTAATACATTTTTGGGACGAAATTCTATTGCTTGCGTCCCGATCTGATTGTTGTTTACAAAAGGTGGCTTTTAGTACGACCTCAATTTTATTTACTTAATTTTTAGCAAATTATGTTCTATTTTAAGGCCCTTACGCAGACACGAAAAATAAACCAAACTTCAAGACCCCTACGCAGACAGGAAAAATAAACAAAACTTCATATAAAAAAAAACGCTCACAAACGTTTGGTCACAAATTATTCTTGCAGGTGGTATTTAGACCAGTGTTGCTCGTTTTTTTGTTTTTTTAATGTCAGTAGCAAATCATAGATGGCGCACTCAGCAAAAACAGCTGTTCGGTTTTGGCGCCACAAACAAAACTTATGTGCAGCTAGTTATTTTGTACGGGAAATTTATTACTGGTCGACAAAATCGTTGCGGATCGTTGGGAAAGGATGAGAAAATAGCTATAATAATAAAACAATTCAATTGTAACAAAAGTGTGCGTTAAAATACGTCTATGCAATTCGTCCACACTCAGCTCTGCGCATTAAATATGGGTTCACCCAAACATTCCGCCTTTTCCTTCCTTTCGTCGCTTTTTTTCCTCATCCAACAACTCAATTGCAATGCATGTTATTATTATTGCATTGTTTACACACAATAGCATAAGTTGACGATTATTTATGCTTTTATGTTTTATTTCGCGCCTTATAAAAATTAGCTACTTGTAAACAAAAAGCAGCTGATTATCGATAATAATTCCGATAAAATGCACATTTTGTTACTAGAGACACACTGTTCCTTTTGTGACCAAAACAAGACTGTCTTTTTGCTAGTTGGCTGTTTTCGTGTCTGCGTAGGGGCCTTTAAGGAACTAAGAAACATATGCTTATAGAGCTATAATGTCAACATTTTTCGTGTTTTACAAACACTCAATTCTAGGTGACCCACTCGTTTTAACCTCGAATAGCGAAATAATGAAAATGTCAAAGGAACATTTCAAGCATTATTTATAACATACATTTTTGTGGTTTACACTACAATTTATAATTATGTAAAATTTTATACGATTAAGTTAACAGTCGCTAAGCCTCAAGGGAGTATACATAGTCATAGTCATTTGTTTTAACAGCAATTTAAATAGTGATAGTAACAAGAAAACAAGTAACACACAAGCCAGAATTTCACTAAATAAATACATATTTTCGAACTTCAAAAGTTTTACTTTAGTGGCTTATCTTATCAATTTAACCTAGTCAAAAACATGCATCATATCAAAGCAAAGGTCTGCGCTATAGTCATCAAAATTATCAACATATATACATAGGTGTTCTGGAAAACGCTCAAAATAAACTATTTTATATCTTTGTATATATATACCAAATAAACTCACTTTACGTACAATTAGACAGTCTGATTAGTACCGTCAACAAAAATTAAAACTAACAGCTTTTTAGAGATTATATGGAGATATGCCAATTTGCCAGCGTATCAGAATGATTATAAAATATAAAATACTATTAAGCTGCAATTGCAATTGAAAACAATCCAAAACAGGTTTATTTTTGTTTTGGCCTGACAACAAGTGGGTCGAAACTTTCATGCGCTTCCAATAAGGTAGCTCAAAATGTTGTTAGTCATGCCTTCTGACTGGATATTTGTGGCAGATGCTAAAAAGCTTTTAAAGAGGTAAAGTTTAGTGTCGAATGACGAAGATCGAATACTCTTACATATGTGACATTTCATTTTATTGAAACCTTTATGTACACCCCAGTGCCCCTTTTTTTCTCTAAACTCATTTATCGATAACAACAAAATGCATAAAGGTACAATGATCAAATGTTATGAAACTCACAACACGTGCTCCACAAAACGAAAAAAAAAAAAAAAATAAAACGAACAATTTTATTCGGATTCGTTTTTACGTGCTTCCAAATCCGAATTTTTTGCTCTACTCAAATTTCCTTTACTCATAGTTAGCACAGCTTTAAGCCTTTGGAGGGAAATTATCCACGACTTTTGTATTCCTATTAAAAGGGAAATTTTTGTGAACATTTTTGTAGGCAAAAGTGGGACCATATGCATGATTTTTTTTGGGTTGATTAAAATAAAATCAATAATTTAAAAAGTATTAATCAATAACTATTTAACTTAAAATTGCCATAAATAGAATCCAAGAATATCTAAGAATATTCAAAAAATTCTCTCAGTTCAGTTTTCAACCGAATTCGCCAATTCGTTTTAGTTCTTCTTGCACATACAAAACTCGTTTTGGTGAAATTGGAAGCACCAAACATTCGATTTCAAAACGAGTCCGTATAATAGTTTTAAAATTCCCTCATGATAACACAAGACATTAATCATTGTGATTGCTTCGACAACAGTTTTCTGTAGAATGCATAGTTTTTTAAAATCTCTCTAGTTTTCAGACTGGCTAAAAGAGTTAATGAAAAAAAAAAATATATTGTATGCTAAACGGTCCTCAGTATCTCTTTCGACCGCTGCACAATGGTATGACAAGCATTTTTGGATAATATTCGAATCTTGTCTGGTATATTATTATACTTATATTAATAGTAATAAAATATTTTATATATTTAATTAAATCATATTATTTGTAATGTAAAACTTGCTTTTGCTTCTTCACACTAAAGTCAGATTATAATGATTATAACTTAACCCTCTAATTTTTATACCCTGTACCTATAGGTACAAAGGGTATACTAGATTTGTGCAATGTATGTAACGGCAAGAAGGAGGCGTGGCAGACCCCAAGTCCTTTATACCAAAATGCTTATCATAACCTCGGGTAGCGATTGAGCCATGTCCGTCTGTCCGTCCGTCTGTCCGTCTGTCCGTCCGTCTGTCCGTCTGTCCGTCTGTATGAACACCTAGATCTCGGAGACTATAAGAGCTAGAGATACGAAACTTTACCAGCTGGTGCGCATATTTCCTCAGAAGATCAAGTTTGTTGAATCATGTCAATATCTTTCCCCGTTCCCCCGTAGCAGAGTTTCGCGGTTTTTAGCTAAACCGTTTAATATTTTAATCTGAAACTTAACAGAGCGATGCGTTGTGGTAACATGCATCTGTGTGTCAAAAATAAACATAATCGGACAATTACAACAAAAGTTATAGTCTAAAATGTAAAAATTTCACCTCCCCTTGCCTATAAACTGCGTCAATATTTGACTCTACGTAATAATAGTAATAAATGACCTAGAACCACCAATTTTGGTAAGCTAATTCATGTGCCTCTAATGAACAAATCCACATCCAAATTTTATCAATGCGGGCCCCCCACCCCCCGCAATCGATTTACCGTGTTTTCTCCCACACCCCTCAACATATCTCCTTGAAACTTACCCCATATACTTTAAATAACTTCTTTAAAGTAAATTTCGATTTTCATCAAAATCGGTTAAAATTTGCGGAACTTATAGGTATCAATATCGTTTTGCAACAACAAAAAAATGTTCCAATTGGAAATTCTTAGTAAGAATATGCAGGAATAAATCTTTTTTTGAGAAAAAAAGGTACAGGGTATTACACTGTCGGGCGCCGCCTCGACTGTATTACATTTTTTTTACAAATATTTGTTTCACAATAGTCGAATAGTTTTTTCTAAAGTTTTTTTAGGCTCCTAAATTCAAAAATGACCTTTAAAAATATGTAGGATTGTTCGCTTACCAGTAATGTAAACCGCGAAAAACACATGTGATGTGCTTATCAAAAAAAGTACCTTTAAAAGCTTTGAAGAGCTTTCAAATCTTTTATAACTTAGTGTGTTAATTAGGGACTGCCAAAAATTCAATTGAGGTAACAGCTTGTACTTTTTTAATTATTGCCACTATTGCGCTCATCATAAATGATTTCAAATCAATAAGATCATTAAAAAAAAAAAACATTTGTGAATTCTTTAGCTCCAAGTATAATCAGCCGTTTATGGTGCATTGTTTTTAACTAATTAACTGACCCGCCCCCCAGCTGAGTGGGAGTATCAGCTGACAAAATACTTGGCTATGTGACAAAAACACATTTGCTTTAATCAAAATATATAATAGTACTACGTAGTATATAGTGTGGGTGAAGCATATTTTCAAACACATACATACTTATATACAAGTTATGACTAAAAATTCGTAAGTTTATACCAAACGTCAAAATGCGCGACAGGGTTGTCAACTAGCTGTCAATTTGGCATATTTAAAAAAAAAAAAAACAAAAAATACGTTGGGGCGAATAGGAAACACAAGTTTTGCTGATAACAAACTAAATGCACGCGTAATTAGCATAATAAATAAATAAAGTTAAACTTACCGCCGACATTTGCATTTGTTTTTGGTTTAGAAGCATGGCTTGTTGTTGCAGTTGTTGTGGCTGCGACTGCACTTTTATGCAATTGACGCCTACATTGTTGTTGTTGTTGTGATTGTTGGCGCCTTTGAAGTGTTTGAATAGACCGCCAATGTACGTAACGCGTTGCGTTGGCGTTGATGTTAGCCGCACGACGTAACAAACAGCACAATGTCAAAGAAGTCATTGCAAAATATGGCAAAATTAGTTGACAACTATTAACGTGAAAACAACTTCCAACAACAAACAACGTAACGCAGCAGCAGGCAGTTAAAATAACGTAACGGACGACTCGCGCTACGTTCGGTCGCTCACAAATGTCGGACAATCGCAAGTTAAGCAACACAGCTCGCTTGTTGTTAGAGAGAGCAGCACAGCAATATGCAAACAGCTGATGACGTCGTTAAGTTGTTTTTGTTGCTCTTGGGGCTCTGAGCAAGATTTTTCTAGCTTGCACTTTTTGTCTGGTTTAGTTATTCTTAAATAGTTGCGCGTTTAAAACACAACGTTTTAGCTCGACGCTTGGCGTTATAATATTTTATTTCGATTCTAAACTGTGCGCTTTTTCGGGAGATTTAGTGCCGTGTACAAATTGCCCAAGTAGCAGCAACAGTGTGTTAAATGTTTATAGCGCGTTGTCGATTACTAACAACAACAACAAAAACACTACGTAAGCTGGCACACAAAAATTACAAATAATAAACAGCTTTTCGCACAGTAATTTAACAATTTATGTAATTTGCACAACAACAACTACAACAATGCGTTACAACAGCTACAACAACAACACAGCAAACTTTTACGACGTCGTTGTTCGTCAAAGCGCTGCAATGAACTGCCTTGAACTGTTTCTGTCTGCGTCGCTGTGCCACCATAGAATGTTTTTCTTGCGACTTTTCGTGTGAAAAGTGAAATTTAAATATAAAACATTTATGTGATTTGCTCGCGCCATTTGCCCGCACATGCGTAGTAGCAAAGTAACGCAAGCAAAATAAATAATAAACAAACGGAGCACGCAGCGCATAATGCGGCCTTAATAACACTTGTATGCGCTGTAATTTTATAAACATTGCTTTAAACGCAAGTACAACGGCAAAAAACGTTAAACTCAACATTGATTTTAAACACTCTGTTTTTAAACTTAAGCAATTGTTTTAGCACGAATGAAAACATTGCCCTTTGGCGCAACATTTGTCGCAGTGTTGCATAGCGCGCCCTTTATAGTGCTGCCCATTGGCTGTTTAGTCAAGACATCAACCACCCACACATCAAATTGCTGCTTGCTACAAACAAATTGCGCGCCAATTTTTTCAAGTTCAAAAATAGTCTTTACATAAGTTTGTTGTTGTCGCTGTTGCGCATGTTTGCTTATTTATTTAACTAACCACTTTTTAATATACTCTGGTGTTTGCTCTGTACAGTAGACGCTTGCAAAATGAGATTTCATTCATTTGGGAAGAACTGCGTTGTTGCAAATTATTAAATAATAAAAATATTCGGCCTAGCTCCGGAAAACGAATCCAAAAATTTTATTCGGATTCGTTTTTAAACCGTATGGTTGGTGCTACCAATTCCAGCAAAACGAATTTTGCAAAAGGAATTAAAGAAATTGACAATATTTTTATACCCTGTGCCATATAGTACAAAGCGTATATTAAATTTGTGCAAGCCGAAAATGTATGAAACATACAGAAGGAGTCGTCGAAGACCCCCCAAACTTACCCAAAATATGATCAGGATTACTAGAGAAGTCGACATAGCCATATCTGTTCGTCTGTATGAACGCCTAGATCTCAGAGATGGTAAGAGCTAGAGCAACCACACTTTCAGCTTAGATCCCTTATTATCCTACGGGAGACAAATTTATTTCATTTTTTCTATATCAGAATTATATTATATAGCTTCCATAGGGGTGCTTCCTAGGACCTCGAAAAAAAAAGTTATAGATGGATAATTCGCTTCTTTATAAAGATATCGTAACCAATTTTGACGCTCGAAAGTTTTTTAGAGTTCTCAAGCACTGTGTTAAATTTTAGGAAAATCGATTGACTATATCATAAGGACCGATCGGTCAAAAGATCAGGTTTGTTGCAAAATTCGTTGTGTTTCGTGTGTTTATCAAGATATCGTAATCAAATTTGGTCTTTGGTAGTTTTTTGGGATTTCCAGCAGTGTATCAAAACCGGATGACTATATCATATGGTCCCCATAGTACCGATCGGTCAAAAAAACGTTTTTGTTGCTAAATTCGACAGTTTTTGTTTGTTTATAAAAAATTTGTATCCAAGTTTCGCAAATAAATATATTTTGGGGATCGGATTTGATTGCAACGTGTTGGTACAGAGTATCCCAAAGCTATCCAAGCCCGACGTAAGCTTACGCCATCTTTATTAATATTTTTGTGAAAAAGCTGTCACAGCCACCAAAACCAATATGTTGACTAACTAAAATTTATTTTTTTAATCTTTATGCATATATAATCACTTCTGTTCGAGATTCCAATTCCGTATGACTGATATTTTTTATTGTTATTATTGAGACCCTAACGTCAAATTGGTTAGAAACGTAATAAAGGCCAGATATTGGAAGCTGCTATAATCTTAAATTTGGAATTGGCCTTAGTTAAGCTTTGCCAGATACTCACCAAAACCCTAGATCTTGCCAATAAAAATTGGCATTAGTCAGTTATCCGACAATGGCATATCCTGAACTTAAACGAAAAAATGTGTTATTTGTAAGAAACCTTGAGGATTGTAAGGGAAATGGGTGAGGATGTTTTTGTCTACGTTTTGCTGTTAAATGGGCGTTAAATGGGTCTAGATAACAAATTTGATGGCGCAAAGCTACGAAACTAAAGGGTTAACTAATAAGAACGAAAGGGTTTGAAATTTAAATAAAACACATTAATTTTTTCCTAAATATGGTGTGTATTATGTTTATTGGATGATATACCTATTCTATGCCACTTGTTTATGGTGAAATGTCAAATCTTACTGAAAAAATTGACATGAGATGTCAAAAATCCATCATACCTATCATCCCTATTGGTAAACCCTTTGTTATATCCTACGAAGATAAGATATCAACAATCTTCACGTGCGTATACATAATAAAATGTTATTAGGTTTTTTTAAATCAAGTTTAAAACTGTAAGATCATTTAAATAGCATTTTTGTTTTTTTCGCAATTTGCAAGAATCCATTAAAGTGAGCATCTACTGTACAACGTATTAAATAAACGTATTATTGTTTGTGTTACTTTTTGCACCTGTTACTCAATTATAATTTAAGTCATTTTTAAATTTATAAAATTAACCAAACAAAACAAATGGGAATTGTCATTATATTAGCTCATATATATTTGGTATATATCGCTCTGGAATTTGTTTTGAAATGTCAACCTACGCCAAATAATCTAGCTATAAATACGATATGGGTTTATCGATCTTTAACTTGTTTTACGAGTACAAGCCTCCAATTAGCGCCAAGATGTCCAAATTAAGTTTAGTTAAAAGCATTTTCAGCAAAGTTCACAACAAATAAACAAAAAACACCTGTAGCTAGAGCTGCCCTGCGGCCCCTACCATGATATTGTAGGAATTTCTAAACCACAAAATAAACAAACAAGCGATAACACATACTAGCACAAAACACGAATACATACAAACATAAATGTCATCATCATGATAATCATCATTAACATTCGCAGCAGCGTCGTCAGCGACAGCTCCAACTTGGGTTAGATGAAACATGACAGTTTTTGTTTTTTTTTTGGGTATATTAGAACCAACAATATGAGGCAACCCATCCGAATCAGTTAGTTGTCATCAATAATCGGAAAGTTCCCGATCGCTGTGCCACTAAAGAGCAAGCAAATTTTGGCAAGACAGTTACCATATACATATATGAGCAGGTTTAAGAGTGACAATGGTGACTATGAGATACGCTCTACCAGCTGGTATACTTTGCCATTATGGATCTTGAGCCACTAAAACCGAAACCGAGGTCCAGCAAAACACCTGAGATAAGTTTCGAAAACGCCATTGGACGGAAAATGAAAATTTTGCAGTTTTAACGATGTTCCAAAAAATATATACCTATATATTGTATTTCATTGATATCAAAAAATGTAAGTTTGCTTTTGGGTACGGTTAGAAAAACTTTGTAGATTTTAAGGAATGGGTGCAGTGATGCCAAAAATTGGGAGACAACTTAAGCTAGATTTGGAAAAAATTTTGCTAAAATAAGCTTAAAATCAAAATAAAAATTCTTAAAAGAAAGGCCAAAATTCAGAGGTCTTATATCCTCATATTCTACCGAAAAAAAAGAATATGCTTTTTATCGCTGCTATGGTGATTCTGTTTATCCATATCTATTTTGTCATTCCCAAAATTTATTCAGGAACAAGATTTGCGACTTTTAAGTAGCCTGTAAAGAATTAAAACGATACGTGCAATGGTCATTGAGACACATTTCTTTTAAGATATTCTCGCTCCAAAAACCGAATGTTTGCCGCATTAACATTAATTCAGCTTGTCCTTGATTGCGTAATCAACTTCTTGCATGCATCTTTCCCAAATTTCTAAAGCTTGTTGCTGCCATAACCCATATGTGGGGAACTCCCCTTTAAGAATGTAAATTTAGATATCCCCAGTGGTATAATCTTATCATTGAGTAAGTGAAGAAGGC
This sequence comes from Chymomyza costata, assembly GCA_018150985.1. Classification (NCBI taxonomy): domain Eukaryota; kingdom Metazoa; phylum Arthropoda; class Insecta; order Diptera; family Drosophilidae; genus Chymomyza; species Chymomyza costata. The sequence continues at coordinate 21,507,182 of JAECWU010000001.1, forward strand.
TCCAACAGCTCCTGACATAAGCTGTTTGCTTAAATGCCGACTGACCCAATGAAGTACTTACTCTTATCGAAAATAAATATAACCGTTTGAGCATTTAATGACTATAGAGTATTGTATAATATCAACGATGTAGCGTCGTTTGCTGCTGGGCGCTTTCGCTTGGCACGCTCATCGCATTCCAATGCAGAACGCCGGCACGGAATGGTCGATGATTAAATTGGGCGCTTGTACGAAATTTTTCACATAAAACTCGTCACTAACAAATTCACATACGGTTCGGCGTAAAAAACTAACTCGCATTAAAAAAAGTAAATTAAAGCCCACACGTATAGAACTAACATCTGTGGTAAAAAAAACTGATTAAAAGTGTAAAAAAAACTCATAACAAGTTTACAAAAAAAGCAAAAACTAATCAACTGTTGGTATCAATAACAAACTTATACACACACACACACACCTATATAGAGTGGCAGAGCGGAGACGCAGCGGCGACACAGTCTGAAGCGACCCCAGAGACAGCTGGCTAATATGCCACCCAAAACGTTCCGCTCGCTAATTGCTTTGTCTTCTCTGGCTTCCTCTTTTGCTTGTTAGCACTAAACAAAAACCAAAACTTGTGAGCGCGCCGCGTTCTTGTTCTTATTGAGTGCATCCAAAAAAACCAAAAAAAAAAAAAGTTTCCAAAAAACAAACAACTAACGTTTCCGAAAAAGTTTCGACGTGAAAGTTTCCATCATTGCACGTAAGTTTAAATTGGTTTTTGTTGGCATTTAAAAGTCCCCCAAAATGCTTAAGCACAATTCTCGCATAATTTTCCCATAATTACAGTTACTTAAACCTGGCAAAAACAAAAACAAAAAATGGCCAACGTTAAGATTACCGAGTCAAAACTCGATTTGTTCCAAGTGCCCCAAAGCTATGCGCTCGCTCATGCCGTTGAGTCATCGTTCAGCGCTCTAAAGGGCACTCTGGCCTGGCAGTTTACTCTCATCTTTGGCGACGTTGATGATCTGCGTCAGCGTCGGGTGACGCGGGGCAACTGTGTGGTGTTGGAGCACAACTCGCGTTTCGTTTATTATTTGGTGACAAAAGAGAATCTCTATGCTGCGAGCACATATGATGATGTTCAGGCGGCCTTGATTTGCATGCGGGAGCATATGGTAAGCATTCATATAGAATATTATTATAATTTACAGTTTAAATTCATACACTTCTAAGAGGTATACTTCATTTGTCGTGTAGTTTGCACAAGACTCGTCTCATAGAATTCTATTATTTTTGATGTACAGTGCGCGAGAAAAGCTAAAAGCCACTTGCTTTTTTCAAAAAACCTCAAAATATTCCATAGATTTTGGAATGTCTTTTTACATATTTATTTAGTAACTACTATAAAATACATATAAAAATATTCCTTCTCAAGTCTGTAAGTGAAATTTCAAAATATCTATTACGCAATTTTTATCCAAAAGTCCATCAATTCACAATGCGATGGCGTTAAACAACAGGGTCCGAAAAACCCAAAATTTCGACAATAAAAGATTATAATAACATGTCAAATAGCAAAGGAAATTGGTCGGAGCGAAGATGCGGCTAGAAATTTTCTAGGAAATCTCTAAAATTATGGCAAAAACTACATAACTGGCCATGATCGATTATTCCTAAGTGCTGGCAACAGTTTGAAGTGTGTTTAACCAACTTTAAGCGGTTTGCAACACTGGAAATACAAACAAATAAATCGCTGCTCGTCAGAAATTCGCCTCGGTTAACCTACGCTGGACAAATCAATGGATTAATATAATTTTTTTGGACGGGCACGATTCGTACTATTGGCACGATTTGCGTACAGAACCATAGACATTTTTTTCGGGCCAGTCTGCTGGTAGATCGGTTGTGGTTATGAGTGCGATTGGGTACCTAAAGAAGATGCCTTTATCATTCATTTCCACAAGAATGAATGCGAAACAATAGCAGCAAGTGATTTGACCCTATTTTCCAGCATATGGCTTTAAGACAATGCGGCCAGATCAACAACAGCTATTTTTCGTGAACACGGAATCCATCTTTTCAACAATTGGCCATCGAAATCATCTACTACTACTATTTTGGCCATTACAACCAGTTATCGTTCTTGACGGCGGAAATTATCCTACGCCAGCGGCTTCTGTCCTGTGCTTGCTGGCGCTAATTGGCAATCCCAAGGCTACGAAGTTCCTCCGTTGCCTGATCTTTCCATCGCAGAGGCGGGCGTCCTTGGCGTCGTCGACCTTCCAGTGATTTCCGCTCGAATACCTTTTTGGCCGGAGCATTATAATCCATTCGTGCAACGTGACCTAAACAGCGAAGACATTGTAGTTGTATGCGCCGAACTAGATCAATGTCGCCGCATAGCTCGTACAGCTCGTGGTTTATTTGAATACGAAATCATCAGATATGAATATAATCGAGAATTTTTGGGAACTTTTGGCACGCGCAGTGTAAGGATATGGCCGACAATACAACAACAAAGACGCACTTAAGGTGGCCATCGTGGCGGCTTGGGAAAACATCACTCACGTCCAAATAAAACCACTGTATGACGGCCTACCACGTCGAATAGTTACATTATATTATGCTGAAGTTAAACTAACGAAATATTAAAAACGATGTTAAAAAAAAAAGTGAATTTCGTCAACAAAAATATGCAAGTGGCTTTAACCTTATTTCGCACCAAAAATTCGCAAAAACCAAAAAAAAAAATTTAAAAATAATATATTTTTTTTTAGTGTATAATACGTTAAAATAATAACCAAATAAATATGTAAAAAGAAATCCAAATCTCTTTTGCAATTTTTCGAGTTTTATTGAAAAAATCAAATAGCTTTGTTTGTCATTTAATGTTTGGCCGCTTTGGTCACACTGTAAATATAAAGCTTAGTAAAGAAAAATTTGAAGTATTCAACAAATCAGCGCATTTTTCAATACATTTCTGAACAATGAACGTAATATGATTTGGAATTTTATGGCATACCCAATGGGAACATCATTTTTAATTACCTCCAATGAACTGCCTCTGGAAGTGTATACAATCTTTGACATTGACAAATTTTTATTTCTTATTGACATCAATGCAACTCTTTTTAGCGCAATCATGAAATCACCAAAGTAGCCATGCCCAAAATTTGTTGTGGCAAAGATGGACTGGATTGGAAACAAATAAAACGCATTATGCAACAAGTTTTTACGCAATGCGAGTGCAACGTTGACATCCTGATCTGTGATCACAACGATGTGGATGTAAGTGCACAAAAAGAAAAAAACCAAAATCAGGTATACTAAGTAATACATAAAATTCCAGCTGAGCAAACCAAAATGTCAAATAACCGAAGCCAAAGGCAATCTATTTAGTGCACCAGACAATTTCGCCTTGGTGCACTCGGTCAGTGCGGATTTTGCCATGTGCAGCGGCATAAATTTGCAATTCAAATGTAAATTTGGTTCAACGGATGATCTGAAAAAGCAAAATAAGCATATTGGCAATGTAGCTGTGCTGGAGCAAGACGGACGTTATATATACAATCTGGTGACCAAGGAGCGCTCGCATGAGAAGTGCACATATACAGCATTGTACTATGCATTGCTGGCCATGCGCGAACACATGGTGAGTCAGCGTTAGCTATATGTCATGTATATCCACTTTATAAAATGATCTATTGTAGCTTGAACACAATGTGCAAAAACTGGCCATACCACGCTTGGGTTGTGGCATAGATCGCTTGGACTGGCTGCGTGTGCGTAGCCTGTTGGAGCTGGTCTTCGCCGAGTACAGTGTGGACATTATTGCGTTCTTCTATGAACCACCCAGTTTGGTGAAGGACACCTTTAATATAACCTGTCCCACCTGTCATCACATGAAAGTCATGCGCATTCCACGCAGCACGCATTCATCGCGTCAGTCGCTCTATAAGGAGAAGAGTCCCTTTTAAGTGGTTCCAGAACCCCAACTAAAGGACTTAGCCTACTTATAAATTTTTTTATAATTTATTTAACAGTCCAAGTTAAAATTATTTGTGGAACTGAAGCGTGAACAACCAAAAAATTTGGAAGCAGTTGGGCGTGAACTTTTGTTATGCCTGGCCAGCGCACAAAATGCACCATAACTTATATATTGTATATTATTGTATATAGCATTTAAGGGAAATTTTATTATGTGAAAAAAGACATATTTTTGGGTATTTGTATTTATAACAATAAAAGACACGCCTCAAGGGGCATTAACACAATCAATTTTAAATGGGAATTCATTAAGAGCGAGATTTGGGTCAGTTGGCTCAGCACTGAGTTTACTCTGTCTGCATTGAAGCTGAAGCAAATTTTTTGCACAAGCTAGTAGTCTTTACTATTTATGTAAATTTGTTATTAAAATGCAAAAACTTAAAGTTTGCCCACAACTTTTCGTGAATGGGGAAGCCACCAGGACTGCAAACATTTTGACTTTTAAAAATAATCCTTTTGTTTGTGAGGAGCTCCGCAGCAAACTTTAAATTTTTTTCAAACTTTAGCATAATGGGAAAACATATTCCGATTTATGTTTAAGAGCATGGGATATTAATTATATTTGTACTTTGCGTCATTTAGATCTAAGCTGGCTATAATAGACTGAAAACTAAACATTTTAAAACGTTTGTCACACATGCTTAGCATATAAAATTCAATTCATAACTTAATAATAACTAAACAAAATATGTATTCTCCAAAACTTTTAGAACTACGCGAAGCATTCCGTCGCGCTTTTGTTTTAGGCATGGCGAACCAAAACAACTATCAAATTAAAGAAGTCGAAGGAGATTTGTTTTCAGCGCCTAAAAACTACTCGTTGGCGCATTGTGTGGGCGCCGATTTGGCCATGGCCGCTGGCATAGCAGTTAAATTCAAGCAAGTCTATGGCAAAGTTGATGAATTACGCGCACAAAAGGCTGCTACTGGACAGGTGGCCGTCTTAAAGGATAATGAACGCTTTATATACTACTTAGTGACGAAGCCAAACAGTTGGGATACGCCCACTTATGATACGTTAAAAGCATCACTGCTAAATATGCGTGAACACATGGTAAGCCTAGCTGCAATAGGAAGCAGGAACAGCACTAAAAATTTATGCAACATATTCATTACAGCGCCAAAATGGCATCAAACACTTGGCCATACCACGTATTGGCTGTGGCATAGACGGACTTGAATGGAACAAGGTTAATGATGTGCTAAAGCAGACATTCGGCGAGGACGATATGGAGCTTGTCGTCTACAATTTTGTGCCGCCAACGGCCTAGTAGTTTATTGTGCAAACAATATCAGTACTTAAGTTATGTTTGTGCCATTTTATTTTTGTGCGTTTGGTACATAATTATAAACAACCAATTCAATGGCATCTGCTTGGAACAGTTCACAAAGCATGTCTTTTACTTTTGCCCAGTTAAGACCATCAAGGCCACATCCTATGCGCGGCAATGCCAATTTGTTGACATTATGAGTTAGCTGCGTATATGAGTGTGTCAATGTGCATAATGGTTGTTATATATGTACATATAAGTTGTGCTTACCATATGCTGGCGCATGGCGCTTAAGGAGCTGTGCAGCGTTTGATAAGTAGGTTTGCCCCAGCTACTCTGCTTGGTGATAAGATTGTAAATGTAGCGATCTTTGTGCTGCAAAATGGCCACTCCACCTGGTTGCACATTTTGCTGCTGTAGCTCAGCCAGCTGGCCAAACTTATTGCTGTGATTAGAAACACATTAGCTCATGATTTGAAAAAGTACAATAATTTGAAGACTTACCGAAACTTTACAGCTATGCCCTTGCCCATGCGCAAGTCAGCAGCCACGCAATGACACATGGAAAATTCATCATTAGCGTCAAATAAATCGCCATTAACTTCTTTGAGTTTAAAAGCAGACATTTTAACATTAAATCACTAGTTGAAAAAGTTTGTTTTAGCTTTGATTTTCTTGTTTTAAGTTTACAAAAAGTTTTAAAATTTGGTGCAAATATTGCGCGCTGTGCATTTACGTGTGAATGGCAAACAAAGCGCGGCCCAAGCCATTAACAGCTGTTGTTAGTGCTGTACAATGAGTAAGAATTAAGTGTTGCAAGCATTAGCAATAATCGATAGCACTTGTTGTTGTTATCAATTTTGCTCAGCTGTTTTGACTATGTAACTAACTGCAGCAAAACATTGCTCCCCTTTATTAATGAGTTTTATTTTCAATTTTATTGGTTCCCTTATTCGAAGAATGTTAGAATTGCTGCAATTTAGTGGAAAAACATTGACCAACACGCTAAGCATTTATGTGAAAACAAACACAGGACGCACGTTATCGGTTAACTTGGAACCGCAGTGGGATATAAAAAATGTTAAAGAAATTGTGGCACCGCAGCTTGGTCTGCAGCCTGATGAGGTTAAGATTATATTTGCCGGCAAGGAGTTAAGCGATGCCACTACCATAAGAGTAAACAAATACATGTATGGTATTCCCAAGCATTTAAACGATTACGCGCTATATTTCTAGGAGTGTGATTTGGGCCAGCAAAGTATTTTGCATGCCATTCGTATGCGTCCTGCTACAGAACGCAAGCAGCAACCACAGACCACGCTCCTAGAAGAAGAGCCAATTATAGTAGCTGATGAGCCTTCAAAACCTTTGAATGAAACGCTGCTTGACTTGCAGCTAGAAAGCGAAGAGCGCTTAAACATTACCGAGGAAGGTAAGTACATGCAACAGGTGGTATTTGATAGTTTATAAAATGTTCCAATTACAGAGCGCGCACGTGCCAAGGCGCACTTTTTTGTGCACTGCGGTCAGTGTGATAAGTTGTGCAAGGGTAAATTGCGTGTACGTTGTGCCATTTGCAAGGGCGGTGCTTTTACGGTGCATCGAGATCCCGAAAATTGGGACGATGTGCTCAAGCCTCGTCGCATACGTGGCCACTGTGAGAGTTTAGAGATCGCATGTGTTGACAATGCAGCAGGAGATCCACCCTATGCTGAGTTTTACTTCAAATGCGCAGAGCATGTCTCGGGTGGTGAAAAGGACTTTGCTGCGCCACTAAGCCTTATCAAAAATAACATAAAAGATGTGCCTTGTTTGGCCTGCACTGACATAAGGTGCGCAGCTGGAAATGTTTATAAAAATTGCTTTGTATCAATACTACTTATGTTTATCTAATCTTAGCGAAACCGTGCTGGTTTTTCCCTGCGCTTCACAGCACGTCACATGCATTGATTGCTTTTGCCATTATTGTCGTTCGCGTTTAAATGAACGTCAGTTTATGCCACACCCCGACTATGGATATACTTTACCCTGTCCTGCAGGCTGTGAGCACTCTTTCATAGAGGAAATACATCATTTCAAGTTACTCACTCACGAAGAGTATGAGCGTTATCAGCGTTTTGCGACCGAGGAGTATGTGTTACAAGCTGGTGGCGTACTTTGTCCACAGCCTGGCTGTGGCATGGGCTTGCTGGTAGAGCCTGAATGCCGTAAGGTGACCTGTCAAAATGGCTGTGGCTATGTGTTTTGCAGAAACTGTCTTCAGGGTTATCATATAGGCGAATGCTTGCCTGAGGGCACAAGTAACAGCGCAGAAAATTCCTGTGAATACACAGTGGATCCCAATGTAAGTTTTGTACAACAGCCCGGCTGTGCTTGCACAATCATCAGCTATATTTGTATTTCAGCGCGCTGCTGAGGCACGTTGGGACGAGGCTAGCAATGTAACAATCAAAGTTTCAACGAAGCCGTGTCCCAAATGTCGCACACCCACGGAGCGTGATGGTTGGTACATAACTTTATTTTTTATTATGCCAACTTTTATTACTTTACTCACTCTCTATTGTGTTGTCTCTACTTTTACATTGTTACATAGGTGGCTGCATGCACATGGTTTGTACACGCGCTGGCTGTGGCTTTGAATGGTGCTGGGTGTGTCAGACAGAATGGACGCGTGATTGCATGGGCGCACACTGGTTTGGTTAGGCAACGGTTGTAAACAATATTTTAGACTTCTTTTGAATTTCTTGTTCGTTGTATAGTTTTGAAAAGTATGGATTATATTAAGACTAAAAGTTGTATTGTAAAAAAACACAGCACTTATGTGTACATTATTAAGCAGGTCGAACTATTTTGTAATTACTCTTAAATTGTTAATTGGGGAAAGTGCTTAAACCAGCCATATAAAGGTAATGATCCTATCGATTTGCATTTAATGAATATTGGGATTTCATAATATACATACATATAATAGCTATGAAAACCCTTTTTTTTATCAAAACAAATCGAAAGCCTTATTTGAGATCGATGTGCTATGACAATATATATTAAGCGACGTTGAACTATGGGTCTCCATGTGGCGGCTGCATACGACTTTTTATTTTAAACTTATAAATATACAAGTAAATTTAAAGCCAATCATACATTGCTAATAAGAATGATGGATTAACAACACCCTGTATGCTGTCTGCACAATCAATAACAAAAACACCCTTGACGCCTAACTCATGCATCCTACCCCACTAAACGCTATTGCGTGCGCACGCTTTGTTTACGTTTTTTTTTTTCCTCTTCATGCTTGTCCAATATTTTGAGGGTTTTCCGTTTTCCGCTTACAATCAGAAATATGCAAAACCGCACAACACGTGCAAGCATTGGACAGAGAGCGTAAGGTAGCAAGAGAGCGGCTGCGCATAACGCTTCTAGAAGCTCTCCCAGATTTAATCAATATTATTCGCGCGTAAGGCTTTTACATGTGTTAGAGCTCGTGTGTGCGTGTAAGTGTGCGTTTGTGTTACTGTTTACGTTTCCGGTTTGAACTGCCAAGTTTTTTTGTTGCTTGTCTCTGCTATTCTCTGTCTTATCGGTCATCTAGTTGGAGACTCGTTCGTATGTACTACTATGACGTAGTGCGGCAAGTTCAGTGACCAATTAGTGCCGCTCTTTTAACGCTCTCCGGCTCAATACATAACCCTAGCGAGCCCCAAAAAGCATGCTATACCGTTTGGTCAAGCAATTTCTAAATAAATGGAGCTTAAATGAAAAAACCATTAATATCGCCAACGCATACGCACTGCATAACGTTCGGGGGAAACAAATTTTCCGCCGCGTAAATTCCAACTTTGATTACTTTGATGCGCACTCGCTCAGCTTACAACGTAACGCTCCAATTTTATGCGCTCTGTTTTTGTTTGGTTTCTGTTTTGTGCTCTAATTCGTAAGCAAAGTAAATGAAATATATTTCAAATAGCGTTCAAGTGAGCACGCGCTCTTCCCATGCATGCAAAATGCATTTTTCCTAGCTTGGCAAGTAACGCTCTCATAGCGTGAAAAGCTCGCTCCCGACACGTTCAATGTGTGGGCAGGTTGCCCATCGAATCGGGTCACATAGCTTGTGGGTTCCCAGTGCAGCGCCGATTTTTTTATTTTGTGCTTTTCTTCTTCATTTTTGTGCTGCCGTCTTTTGCAAGTTTTTCTTGTTGTTTTTCTTGCTTTGTGTTTTTTGGTACACCGTTGACGCTTTTTCGGTGTATAAATGGTCGCACGCCAGCGTATCGCATTTCAGTCTATATCGGACTTTTGCGCGCTACACACGGCGTATACGCAACGTTTAACAAGAATTTAACGAAGCGACTGCCGCCACTCGCCTAAGTGTGCGTGTGTGCGAGTGTGCGTGTGTTGGCATTTGTGTATGTGTGTTAAGAACAGGCAGTTAAGGTTTTTGCATTCAAAAGTTTTGAGTTCAAAACACCTTTTGATCATTTTACCGCTTGCGCTCGCTCTCCGATTTTCGAGAGAGTTTTTTGAATTATTAAGATGTGCGTGTAAGACTTGCATATTTTGCGCTATAATGAGTTATTGATAAAGTAAGATTAGTTGGTGTACGATTTTCAACATAAACGCCGCGTTTATAGTCAGCTTTGAATTTAGTAAAGTAGAAAAAACAAACTAAATATAAATGAGCAAAAATTCTTAAAGATAATTTAACCAAAATATAAACAAATAAAAGAACCAACTATAAATGAAATTTATAAAAGTGTTTAATACTTTTTTGTGCAACATTTAAATTTGAGCCACATTTTTATAAAGGTAAAAACGAAAGAACAAATTTTTAATTCTTATATGGAATCTTGTCTGATAACGAAATAATTGTACAGTCGCGTGTACATTTCTCAATGTTTTTACGACGCATTTAAAAAGGTAAGAAAAACAAAAAAAAAAAAATATTCAAGACTATGAAAGAAACATGCAGCTTGCTTTTTTAACTGTCAAATTACCACAAAAGTTTGTTTGGTTCGTTGACCGGGCAAAGCTTAAAAAAAACACTGTATCGCCAAGTATAAGAAGTTATAATTTTTTCAAATGTTAAGGCACTTCCAAGGCTCCTCCAAATACTTTTATAACAAAAAGATTAGAAAACAAAAAGTCTCTCTACGTTCAAAACTGAATTGTTGCAAAAAGTTTTCGACCCAAAAATAAACTTACTTCTTTTCCAAGCTTCTAAAATTGCCTGCCCGTATAACAACAGCTTTTAAAAATTTTAAATTAAATAAATTCTTATCACTTGGACACATTGCACACAAATCCAATTTCAAACTCGAAAAAAACTGTAGCATACTTTCAAGCGCTCGGCATATTTACCAACACTAGCTTAGCAACAGCATCAAGCATACGCAGTGTATGATAGCTTGACAGGCCTGTAATGAATACATATGCACATAGAAACACAAAATAAAAACTTAAAATTCAGAGCGGTAAAAAAAAGAGGAAAATTATGAAAAAAAATCGCAAGTGCGAGCTAGCTCTTGACGCTCGGCTTGGCTGCTGGTTTTATTGATTTATATATACATACGTTACACTAGCCGGATAGCAGGAGGTTGGATGGATAGATGGTTGGTATGTTTGGTTGGTTGGTTGGCTGTTGCTATTACTGTTGTCGCAGTGTCCCAAAACAGCACAGTACACACACTCGGGCAGAGGCGCGCGCATAGGCTAAAGCAGGGCGCTTACAAGTATGTATGTATATGTACGTACGCAGCAGCATCGTCATTTACCTACTCAGGCTGCGTGCCCACTTCCGTTTCCTGCTGCATGCTGCTACTGCTGTTGTTCACTTGCAATGACAGCGCACGCCGTTTTGTCGCGCGTTTAATGGCATCCCAGCTCAAGAGAGCGAGTGTGGGCGAGAGCGAAAGCTGGATGCTGTGCCTGATTGCAGTCTCGCGCTTCTTATTCGGAGCTCATCAACGGTTTTATTTTGTGCCCAACTGATTGGGAAACCCCTTAGCCCAACACATGCACACACACACATATTTAAAAAGCTCGCTCTTTACCGGCAACGCTCTTTTCCTTAAACTCTCTCTTGCTATCTGTCTCTCAGCAAGACTCTCAAGCTAGTGCGCTCTCTAGCGCTCTAGCAATGCGTGTTTACATTGATTATGTTATCCATTGCGCCCAGTGTTTGCCTTTGCAAATAGAGTTATACGCGTATGTGTGTATGTGTGTGTGTGTATGTTCGTATAAGTGTGAGTGTCTTGTGTGACTTCTGTCTCTGCTGTCTCTCTGATTCTGCCATTGACTTGCTAATTTTGTTCAGTGAACAGCAGGACATTCATTTCAACGTCAGCAACAGCAGTAGCAGCAGCCCAGGGATGCCAAATACCTATAGGCTGGCTGGTAGCTCTTACCCCCAACTATTCCAGTTAACTTCAATCAATAAACTTGCCTAGTTGGCCTCGGGCCCCACCTCAACGACTGCCAATTATTATCGTTATTTTGTTTTCAGTCATTCGCAAAATTTATTAATCAATAAACGCACACCCACAAACAGCAGTGCTGCGTTTTCTCTATTCTAAGGGGACTACACTCAAAGAAAAGTCAATATAAAAAGCAGGTTAAACATAATGCCATCAGGCAAGTCTATCTGAGTGCGATTGAACTAAACTGCATATCCAAATATGTATCTTGAGATAGAAGCCGAAAACGAAACTGGAAATATGGACCGACGCATATTACTTGCTAAAAATCATGGCGCTCTATCTTTTATAAATTTCATCGTTCCTTGATGTAGCCTTTACAAATCATCAAACCAGAAGCTAAACTCCGAATCCGTAAGCATCTTGACAGAGTTAGCTCCAGTTCAACTAGAATGGCTTCTCAGTGCTAATGAGTGAGTGCAGTACTCTAAGGTAGCATATCTTTAGCATCTTTTGCTACACTTCCTCCTTACTGATTTGGTTCACACACTTTTTCTCTCACTGCATAAATATGTGTGTATTTGCCTGCGTGGGTGTTGCGTTAGGTATCCTAGAAGCTAAAACTGTTCCTATCGCTGCTGTTGTTCCTCTTCTTGGGACTATGTGAAAGACGATGTTGCCTTTTGTGTATGTGTGCACATCTACATATGTGTGTGTGCGTGAGGGTTGTGCACATATTTGTGGCTCATTAACGGTTTTGCATATGTTTAACCAAATTGCATGTGGTTGCATTCATGCGGTCCTTGTCGATAAGGTGCTCCAACGTCGAGTAGTAGGTTGGTGGCTGCCTGTGTCTGTGCATCTTTGCCGAGTACTAAACAAACATAATTTTGCGCATGGCAGCCGTAACAAGCAAGTGACGGCCACTTTGCCTAACATCTTTGGAGCATTCCCTGCATATTTGAGTGCTATAACACATATTGTATATTTGGCAGCGCTTCAAGTTGTACGTATCTGTGTGAGTTCCTCATTAGCATAGTAAATTGATTGGATCGGAAGTTGGAAGTTTGTTGCCATATTTCATTGTACGATGCTTTTTGGCCATAATCTCTATACTAGTAGGCAAAAGGCCGCTGCATTTTAGGGTTGCGTAAGATCTATTGGCAAAATGAAGCCTCTTTGGTCACCGAGATCTACGAGTTTTCCCATAGTATAAGCGGACATGGCTATCACAATACAATAGGCTTATTCTGCAAAAGGAGTCTTCGCACGACTTCCTCACAACTTTTCCATTCCTGTAGATCAGTGGCCAGTTTTCAACACAAACGTCAAGTCCATCCTATTCTACTGTTGTGAAACATGGAAGGAATTTTCATAAGCCGATGCCTAAAAAAAATTTGGCGAATCTGGTGGCCTCAGCGTATTTCAAATATTCATTTCTGGATGCACACTGACCAGCCACATTTAAAGTACGACATACGGTAGCGTAAGTGGTATTGGATTGGATACATATTACAACGACCTGATAACAACATTGCAAGGCAAGCGCTTCGTTGGACCCCTCAAAGTAGCAGACGCCCAGAAGCCACAGCTATGTCCTGCAGAGCTTGGGGCATCCAATTATTCCTGGAGCAACATTTATACAAATGTTCACAATAAAGTTAGATGAAAGTTGATTGTTGAGGCTCTATGCTCCACTTAGAAGAAAAGAAATAAATCATAATCAGATCAGTGGTCGGCACGGTCGTATCTCGCGTATATACGGATTAGTGGCGTCAACACGTACAGTACACGTACACAACACATGCACTTGTGTGCTCAGCGACAGACACGAGACGGCAATGCCGATGCTTGTGTCGAAGCGTATTTCGTGCCGAACACTGCTGTAGATATATTCCATACTATATTCCCTATATAATCTTGACCCTTTTGGTATAGATACATGGTAGGGCTAATGGGAATACCTGTTCCTGGAGCTTGTATCAATTCTGTGGTTTTGGTATGCTCGATAAGTTTTATCCAAACCAGAACTGCACACACTACTATGTCGGCAATTTTTTCATCATGGCCCAACAGTGAGCCACCTTAAGTCTAGGTTGTGCAGCCTTCACCAGTTTGTTTTCAACAGTAAAAGCACTTTTTAAAGTTTTCGTTGTATAATAGCTTTTTATTTATAGCACGAAAGTTTGACCACTCTACAACTTGACCAAAAAAAAAAAAAACAAACTTAATTAAACTCTATTTTTTGCTGGCATTGTTCACATCATGCTTAGCAACTATTGAAGGAAACCCTACCAGAGCAGACATATTGTCCATCAAAAATTCAAAAGACTTAAGTGCAACATAATACAAAGTTCAAATACCAAATGTCAATTTACTGCTCAGTCATTTCATTGATAACAAACTTGTTACTCTCTTTTTTCAATGCTTTCAGTGAATAAAAGAAAACCCAGACCCCTGAACTGGAAATACATACATTTATTGTGCGATGAAAGGAAAAAACTGCAAGTGTAGCGAAAACTGATTCATGGAAAAAAAAAACGTCACTAAGTAAGCAATATATGTGAAACGGAATGGTCAGTAAACGTAGCTGGAATCCAAGAAATAGCTAAGCGCCAGCCGAGTGACAAGTATACATAGCAAAGACAGAGTAGGATTTGCTGAGACCATATTACCATAAAAAAAAAACGGTGTTAAACGAAGGCGTAGCTGCTTAGTCCAAATAAAAAAAATCAATAATAGACACATGTAAAAGGATACTTTTGCCGGGTTGACAGCGACGACGACCACAGCGCACATTCGCAATATGTTTGGGCGTAGCGCAGAAGCAACAACAAGCGTCACAAGAGTCCCAACAATAACAAGAGCAACTGGCCGCAATTGGCTGTTGTTGTTGCTGCTGCATAAAAGCAGCCGCTTGAGCCCAACCGCACATTAAGCCAAAAAGCAAACCAAATAAGTTACAGCCAATCTTTTACCGCACCTGATTTTTTCTTTAAGCTCATCATGGCAGACAGATACGCTGCCGCCAATGTGGCCAGCTACTATGAGCAGCAGCAACGCCATCAACAACAACAACAACAGGTATTTCCATTGCCAATTTATACTTAACTTCTCCGTCAGGTCATTCACCCAACAAACAAACGCCGTAGCCCAGTCCCCCAACTTGTCCGATTTGACCTTAGTGGCGAAGTTCAGGGCACCGATAAGAAACAACACGAGTCTGTAAATCACTCGATTTAGACCCCATCCTTATAAAGCATTTTTGGAGTCTCTCCAGTCTTACATAGTGTCCTTTCTTCTTAAAAATGTAACCTATCAAGGTTTTCAAGATCCGCACTGGTTTAACATCTATTAATAGCTACCAAGCTAAATTCAAACCCAAAGCAGCTGCAGTCTAAACAGCACTGTCCAGCTTTTCAAATGCCTTCTTAATTCTCTGATATTCTGAGCCAATTCAGTCTAATCAATCTGATTGCTCCTTTCATACTCTACATATTCTTTTCATCCTTGCTCAACAATAGCAACAAACTCAATATGCAGCACAGCCGTATCGCACCGCTTACTCCGGATATGCACCATATGGTTATGCGCCGCCGCAGCCTTATGGTCAGACGTCGCACAGCAGCTATATGTCCAGCTATTATGCTGGACAGTATGATAATAGCAGCAGCGCCTACAGACGCTATGCCTCCTATGCCTCGCCACATTATAGTCAGCCGGGCGGCATGTTTACACCTGCTGGACAGCAGCTCATACCCTCCTCCGTGCTGCACTATCCGCCCAGGCAGAGTCCCTATGCTCAGCCTGCCCAGCCCTCGCATTCCAGCTATGGCAGCGAGCCGTCATACGCTGGCAGCCCCTATGCGCACGCCCATGCACATGCACGCGCTGCTGCAGCAGCTGCTTATCAGGCCAGCGCCAGCGCTTATCATCCATACTATGCACATAACAGCGCGCTGCTAACGTCGCAGCGCTCCACGACGCCTGCGCCAAATCGCACTGTGCTACCGCCCAACTATTTGGAGCCGCTGCGTAGCTATGCGGATCAGCTGATTACACCATTACGCACAAAGTCAGCGGAGCTGACGCCACCAGAGCCACTTAAGCCGGACCAAGAGCTGGAGGCACAAACACGGCCCAGCTCGCCGCCCCGCTTGACAACCTCGCCACCGCTCATAAGCGCCACAGGCACAGACAGCGGCATAAGCAATTGCAGCACCAAAGCACGCAGCGACAGCAGTCAGAGTACTCCAGTTTATAGCAGCGAGTATCCGGTTAATATGTCAGTGGAGTCGGCTTCTTGTGTCTCATATCATTGTCCAGCAGATAGCAAAGACTATGAGGAGGAACAGCGTATAGACGCGGAGTCAGAGGAGCGTGCTGCAACTGAATCGAACAGCGCCAAGCTGACCAGTGTTGGTAAGTAACATTTCAACTGATATTTACATAGTTTGCAATTAGGCGCACTGCTGTGGAAAATTTATGCAAACATATGTCAAATTGGATTATGTAAAAGGCAAAAAGTATGTAACTTGACTGTATATTAATGCCGCTTAGGCCAAAAAGCGGTGAAGTGTAATGGCACAGTGGGCTGGATGTTGGTTGTATGTATTAAAATTGCAAAAAGCTGAAAAAGTGACAGAATTCAGTGCACACATTCTTGAGCAGCAAATAAAAAATCCTAGTGCAGCTATCTTTGTAATAGATAAAGTTTATTTCAAAACTTTGCCGCTTAAAAAATATTAATTTTAATATAATTCCTACAAAAAATAACACTTCTTTAACAAGAGATATAGTGCAAACTGTCTGATTTGATCTGTTCTTCTGCTTTATCTCGAAATCGTTCACACACGATTTAAAAATGAAACATTTAGCAGATTAACATTTTGCCCACTGTCAAACTGTGTGCCACACGGTGTATACTTAATTTCGAATGCAAATTAATGCGAAAAAATGTCCATTTGCTTCGTCATCATTGTCGCTGTCGTCGTTGCCAACTGCCAACTGACAGTCTGTCAGATTTGAAGCTACTTTGCTGCCTTTCTCACGCCCATGTGCAACGGCTGCCCCTCTGGGGCTGCTCTAGTTTGTAGATGAGCTATTTTACAAGCACTCAGCCAATCAGGCATTGGTTAAATGCCGAAAGACTTCCGTTTCCTGTCAGCTTGACTTGGCGCGGGCAAAGTCAAGCGTAACGCCTACGTCATAAGGCCCTAAAAGACTTCAAAATTAGCTGTCTATTTATACACGCGATATATCATCCAAGAGAGCGGGCTAAGTTTTGATGACTCGCTATAAGTTGTTACTTTTTTTCCACACATATTTTTGGGCGCGATGTACTATACGGTGCGCGTAAATCAATAAGTTAGCTTTTTTAGCGTGCGAGAAAGTGTGAGTACGGTAGTGTGGGTGCGTGCAAGAGCTATCAGGGGTAAACAGTAGTCGTATTTGCAAGGTGTAAAGTGAGAGCGCGCGCGTTACACTGAAGAGGCAGACAAACACACACACATACACAGACGCTCACAACATATGACAGCTTTTTGAAATATTTCGTAATGTAAATGAACACACACTAAGAGCTGCCTGGCCGTTATCAATGGGCGGCAGCACAAATACATGCCCAGTTGGAAATGGCAGCAAAAAGAAGAGTGTACACCTAATACGCCTAATACACCTAAAAAAAGACATGAACTAAATGCTTAAGCTGCTATAAAAATAAATTAGCAAGGGGAATTTAATAACTAAATTTCTAAAAGTTTAGGTTAGTAAAAATATTTTTCTTTAAAATTTCAATCAAATAGCTTTTTTTAATCATGCTAAATCACATGAAATTTCTTTAAAAAAAATTTTTTATAGACCGTGTTATTTCAAAACCGTCTTAAAACACAATTGCGTGTATTTGTATTTTTCTAAATAAAAGCTTGAATGACATCTATTACATTCAATTCAACATTTTTACTCTGACGGTCTTTTATGGTATTTTTTAGATTAGAAATTGAGCAGGGTTTACTGTTTACTGGAATTTACAATATTTTAAAGTTTACTTTATACCTACCAAAATATTAAAAACTTTTCTTTATTGAAGACATGGTATTATTCTATTAAAGTTAAATTTTCCTGCCGACCATGGCTATTTTTCTATCTAGTGAATATTTCCACATAGCATTTACTATGTTTTGATGAAATAAATATAGATAAAAAATTTTAGCTTATAAAACAAAAACTTTTTAAAGGGATAAGGTACTAGAAACTGCCCACAGCGATTATTGTGATTATTCTCTGCTCAAACGCATAGACTCAATTTCCACTACTATACACCAATACAAGGCTGGTTTTTCTGAAACTCTTAAGAAAAAAAAAAATTCCTTTGCAGTAGCCAGTTCCGATATGCCTACTGGGCAACTCTTAAGTGTGTATGTTTGCATGAAATGTCATCACAGCATGGACGAGTAAATGAACTTTACAGCGAGGCTTACGCTTGGTGGTTGTTGTTGTGCCTTGCTACTTGCCAACACTCACACAAAAGATGACAATCACATAGAAATACGTATATATGTACAAGTATTTGATGTAACCAAACCCAGTCATGGTGCAACGCCAACGCAAAAGCTAAAAATCAATGACAGTACACATTGACGTGGGAATTAAAAAAAAATATATATGTATATAAAGATAAATACAATTTGCCATATACTCTAAAAAAAATTGCCAAAAACAAAGTAAAATATAATTTTTATGCGCTGCATACTTTCAGTGTCAGATTCAAGCTTAACAGTTGCCTCTATTTAAGCACAACATTTCAATTGAGAGTTTAAGTTTAATATTTTACATGTCTATGCAAATGTCACATCATGTAAACATTGGCTTTTGCTAAACAACGCATGCGCAGCGCAGCAGCGCTTAAAAGTATGCTATGACTATTTGAATATGCTGCTCACGCAAACTGGCTCACAAACGGAAATGTCAAGTGTGTGTGTCTGTGTGAGTGTGCTTGGCACGTTCAACAAGTGCAGGCATGGCTCATGCTCTCTTTGTTTTCGGTACGCGCTCTCTTTTGGCAAAGGCAACCCCCAAAACAAAAACGGCAAAAATTTTGATAAGCGAAAATGAGCATTTGAGCATTGGTTTGCATGTAAATTTTTGTGTTTGTGTGTGTGGCTCTGTCCGGCCAACCTGTTTCCCAGGCAGGCTGTGGCCCAACCCACAGACACACACACACACACACACACACACTCATTGAGCTCAAGCTTCGCTTTTTAACCCTTGATTGCTTTGCACGCATGACAAAATAATTAAATGCCGCACACGACTGACCACAAAATTGGAGATTTTCGAAATGTAAGGCAAGTTCATTGATTTAACAGCGGTCATGCATTAATTATGCCATTAGTATTCCGTGGGAAATTTTCCAATTGCAATGGGAAATTGTATTAATTGTCTTAGATGATGCGCTTAACAATCCAGAGAAGATCAGTTAAATTTACAAACTGAGTTCATTTTCAAATAGAAGGGTATCAGCGGTTTCACAATTAAATCTATGCATTCTTTTGGAGAATAATTCTAAAAAAATAATTCACTAAGTAATTGTAAAACAATAGATCTTGTTCATGTTCAGAAATTTGAGATTTTAAAAGGATTTTACTCGTGGTGGATAACGGGGGGTTTCGGGTGCGACCTCTCATATACACTTTGAAAGACGCTCCCTAAAATCAAATCCCGCATTGGCAAGTAGATTTAACATACATAATCATATGATAGAAAACTCCAAAATATTTAATTAAAGACTTTATTTTAGGGTTAAGTAGTTTTTTGCTAAGAAACTAACATCGTCTTGTTTTTGCAACTCATAAAAGGCTAGATATAACATTTGATGATTCAGCTTATGCACTTCATATGTCACCGATTTATGAATTTATGTTAAAAAGTTAGGAAACATTGTTTTAACATATAACGAAAACTAGTTTTGCAAAATTATATATACCTAGAGAGACTCTGACAGACTCACCTATCCAAAAATCCTCGAGAAGCCCGTGGTGGAGCTTCGAGTCCTAAGTTCATAGCAAATTACAAGCATTTTTTGTATGTATGTAAATCTAGTAATATATAGAGTATTGATTTTCTAAAGTTGCTTTTGCAAGCTGACCATTAAATTTCGTTAACATGCTGCTACCGTTTATTTTTGTTTTAGTTACAGATGACATAAGCGTGACAACAGCGATGCCGGCGTCGACGTCAACGTCACAATCACCAGCATTGCCCAATGATAAACCGGAAAGCGAGCTAAAGTGCGGCACACCAGCTACGTCTAATACAGCGGCTGTTGTCAAGCATGCGGAAATCAATTTAGTTAAGCCCAAGGTGGTGTCCCAGGATGCTGTGCAGTCGCATGAACAGCAGCAGCAGCAGCAGCCTGAGCAACAGACAGAGCCACAAACTAATCAAATGTCGGAAGCGGCAGACAGCGGGGTAAGTTTTTAGTAAAAGCCGCAATCAAATTAGCGTGCAAGTCAAATTGCAAATTGCAAATTAAAACTGCAGGCCAAAATTAATTGGGACTGCGATAGGCAAAGGCAAGGTGTGGCATAAAAGTCTTGTCATCAAATGTTGGCATCCAGCAGATACATTGATTATGCCAGCATATTGTAGCGTCGCATTGAATTACGCACCAAATGGGTGGCAAAACCAGGGACAGCTTCATCATCAACCGCATAAAAAGCCCACGCTCAAATTAGGCCAAAAGGCGTGCGACCAGACCAGAACTCGTAGTGCCCCCCCTGCTACATGTTTTTCTCGTCGTAGTAAACAGTAAATATAAAACGCACGAGCACGAGCTTGAGCTTGAGCTGATAATGACAGCCGAGTGTCGAGCGGGAAACTAGTAGTACAATGGACAGCCGTACAATCAAGATGCGCGAGATGCAAAGAAGAGAAGAACAAAATGCGAAATGCGTTTAGCTCCATCGACCGGCTTTCCTTTAGCAGCGATGCCAAGTCATAAAAAGCTCTCAAATGCTGAGAGAGTGAGAGTGTGTAAAAGAGAGAGAGAGAGAGAAGTGGCATCAACAGAGACAGTGCAGAGACTCTTGCCGGAAGGCCTTAATACAGGGTGTCTTTACTAGTGGGTGCTATTGATTTTTTTTGGGGCATGCTGAACTTCACAAAGAGCGGCACAAGAGCATGAGTATATGTGTGTGGGTGTGTGTGTGTGTTTGGCAGTTGGTAACATGAGCCCAAAAGCACGCGCCAACAAGCTGCTTCAACTACAGAGCACGCCGTGTGGCAGAGGGTTGCAGCGGAGTCGTGGGGTACGGGTGCCACATTTCAAGTGCTCGGCACTTCAGCGTAACAACTTTTTTCATTTGGCCCGTTGAGTTGCTCGTTTCCATTACGTTTGTTTTAAAAACTAAATCGATTTTTTTTCCGTACATTTCTTCAATTTGCAGAGCACCAGCAATTGGTCCCAACAACCACTACAACAACAGTCCGTATGGTGCCCCTCAAAACGTCGACCATGCACGCCACCCGTTCCGCAAAATTCTCCAGTTGGTTATGGCAGCGCTTTGGCTGTTCCAGCCTCACACGCTCCACTGGGCTTGAGCCAGCCCAAAGCGCAAAATACAAAAAATTTGGGTCCAAAGAGTCGTAGTCGCATCATTGAATGCGATCTCATACCGAGCAAGAAATCAAAACGTAAAGCAAGTAAAACAAATAATGAGAGCAGTCTGGAGGCTGCTGAGTCCACCGTGCGTGAGCAAATAACCGTGAGTATGCAGGCTTAGGGATGGTCGAGCGATTTAATGAATGAAATTGCCTTAAAATCAAATTAGGCTCTAGTAATAAAGAATTTTGTCATTAAGTTGGTTAATCTGCATTGACAATTTGGTTCAAAGACTCCAGAAACGTCTGATTTCTGGTCGGATCAACCTTTACGTATGAAGTTTTACCAACCTAGGAATCTCTTTTGGAACTTTCATAAAGATAGCTAGATCATTTTTTAAACCATCATATCCAAAATTTTATGACTTAAATTAAGTCTGCCAAATTCTACTCGGCCATATCCAATTGGCTGCCAAATTATAATCAAATTTTGTAGATTTCAAACAATGTACTTAGGTAGCTAACGTAAAACTGCTTTGAATGTTTTTGGTTATCTATAATTGAATTGAAAGAGTGGTCTGGAATGAGGAAAGTTCATGGCCCTGCTCCGTCACGCAGGCATCTCTAATGTGATGTCTGTTTGTCTTTTGCAGGACATTAAACCGCTGCCGGGCTTTCAGCAGGCCTTTGGCTCTACCGAAATCGGACGTTTTTCGGAAACTTTTTTGCAAACGCCAGAGACAGCAGTGCTGGAACGCAGTGACTGTCATTTCGATGACTATGCCGCAGGAGCTTATCATGGCGGCTACTTTGATGGCACGCTGTCCCCCCACTGGTCGTCCACCACGTTTGACGAGCATAACAATTACAGCTACAACTACAACAACAACAACAACTACAATCACAATCAAATGGGACGCAATCGTCTGCGTACACAGGGCTACGGCATGCCGGACTACATGTCGTATGAGCGTTATGCGGCGGCCTATGGAGCGGGTAGAGCGCGTTATGGTGAAATACGCTGCAATGGCTATTAAAATTTTAAGCAAGTATGTTTATAATAGTCTATGAAACATAAAAGTTGTTAGTTTTGTAGAGTTTCACACTAGTGCTCATAAGTGTATTCATATATTCGTCCTTGTACTAGTCGTTGTCATTTGAAATTCTCTGTGTGTGCCTTTTTCGGTCAAAAATTCAACATGCTCTCAATGCGTCTCAATGTATTGTTGGTATAGTTGTTCATTGATTGCATTCAAAATTCATAAATGAAAAAAAAATAAAAGTAGTAAGAAAAAAATTAAAAGCGCTAAATGCGCAGCCAAAATATTTATAGTTTGAATTCATGTAAATTACTTATATATTAAATGTTTAATAAGTAGTTGAATGTTTTTAATTACGGATAAACAAAGATTTTAAGCCAAAGTAATGTGTTTGTTAATGCAGCGTTCCATTTGTACATAAGCAAAGATAAATTATTGATAAGCAAATATTAAAATAAATCATTTCAGTCTACCATTTAAAAGCAACTTTTAAACATAAGAGCACATAACAGTTTGAGAGCCTAGTTTGGCAGTCAAGGCACTGCTTGGCTGCAGTTTTAAAGCAACTGTCAACTGCTTGAAGAGTAACAGTTGGAAGCAGGGTACGAAAATAAACCGTACTTTTCACGAACGTTCGTCCAAAGAAGCAAACTTTTTAAATTTTTTGAATCGATTTGTACACGAACATAAACAAAAACAAAACTTTTGCAATGCCAAAGAATAAAAACAATACAATTCCTTTTTCGCACTTTGATGTTTTTTGATACGCCGTAACACACGCAACGAAACGCGAACGAAATGGTTGGCAAACGTCAAAACGAACTATTCGCGGACGGCCAATTTTTGTGCATGCGTGTACCAGCAAAGATCGTTTTTGTTTTGCTTTGTATGTATGTATGTATGTATGTATCAGCAAAGCACGCAGCACGTGTGTATGTATACACCCGCAAGAATTGTTGATGCGTAGTTAGTTAAGTATGCATATGAAATAGTAACAAATTTTACAGTAGTAGTAGTAGTAGACAGTCGCAACCATACAGTACCCTGCAGGAAAAAAAACTAGTCCCAAACTGGTTCCGAACCACCCCGACGGTGAAACTGTGTGTCCCAAACCTAGTATGATTGCATGCGGCTAACTAGTATATTTAACATGGGCTTGTCATAGGAAGCAACCAGAATTTTTGGGTAGGATGTTCAACTGGTAGCAAACTGGTTCGCCTGCATATGGAACAAAACTAGTTGCTTCCGTACTAGAATATAATAATTCGTTTGGGTATGCTCTCGTTCTAGTACATTTAACCCAAATATTGAACTAGTTAATATTGTTGTATTAGTTTATTTTATTTAATTTGTAAACATTTTATTCACTTATAAGTAACGTATTATCAAACATTTACAATTCTTAAATTATAGGCTTAGATTGAAAATTTACAATTTTTTTAATTATATACATGTGCTTAACTTAAATGTTCATTAAAAAGTAATGTTAGGAAACTACGTTTTTTATTTGTTTTTATAAAAATAAATGACAACTAATTTCTTATATTTAAGAAGCTGAAAAAAAGGCTAGTTATGAGTTACATGTACTTATAGAACTAAAAAAAAATAAAAACAATTATTTGTTATAAGTACATATTAAGCTGAAAAAAAAAACAGGTTATTTAGTGTTCATACATATGTACATACATAAAATTGAAAACAAAAAAAAAACAAGTTATTTGTTTTATATATAAGCTGAAAATAAAAAATCATAGGTAACTTGCTAATATTAAATTACTCCTACAAAATATTGTTTTAAATATACTAAATAACAAAATATTTATCACTTACCAAATTCGCGCTTGCTTACACATGTCAGTGCAAAACTAAAAACTATTTTGTGCAGCAGCATTTTTCGTTGTTATACATTTTTATGTATACCCAAAATTCATCTCTTTTCACAAAAAACAACAGAATCACTCTCTGAGAGAGCGTGAGCATTGAGCGGTACAAATTTGACAGAGAGAGCGCTCTCTTTTACCATTTTATCCTATACCGCGGCAGTTCTTTTTTTAACTATTCAAAAACTAGTTACGTTCAGAGTAGTTGAGTCCACTTATATGACACCGAATTCCTGCAGGGTAAGCCTACATGCATACACAAAGCAAAAACAACTCGTTGCTAGTACACATGCACAAAAATTGGCCGCGGCAGACTTACTCTGCACATATGTACATACATACATAAAAAATAAACCAAACGAGAATTATTCGTTCACGAATTGTTCCCAGTTTAAGTTCTCTTGTTTAGTTCGTTAACCGAGTACCTTTCGGCATGGGTTTCCTTTTCGTTCGTGTGCACAAACAATACAAAAACAAATCAAGTGTACTTTATTTTTATATTCATTCGTTTGGGTTTTCTTCTCGGCAAAGAAGGAAACTAAACCAAAAAGCACTTTACGTTTAGTTTATTTTCGTACTCTGGTTGGAAGTAGCAGCGTTTGTTTATTTACTTACTTTTACTGCAAACACACTTTTATTTAATAGTTAACACATATTTTAGTATTTAATTAATTAAATAAACCACAAAAAATAATGTGTGCCATTGAAAACTTTTTAAAAAGTAAATTTTAATTATAGTTAAGTTACACTAAATTGCCATAAACTGGAGCGTAACGCAGCCTAGACACAAACCACCGCACTTATATTTATTACAAATTTTTACTTAACTTTGTGCCAACTTTTCGCGTAGTGTATTTTCCCAAGCGATGCGAAGTGTGTGGCAAACGGTTATAATAGAATTTTTAATAATTCTAACCTAATTAATAAATACAAAAAATGTCTGCATAACAACTTCTAGGAATTTTGAAGCTTTTGTTTTAATGCCACTGAGCCTCTACTTCTAGAACTAATCAAATAAGGCACAGTTTCAGTTCTCAAGTTGAACATTTAAAAAAAAAACTTTATTTAATACAATTTTGAATACCGACCTGCCGCCAGCGCTGTCTGCTGGGTTGGTCAAAACGTGAAGAGTAGCTAAAATTCGGCCTAGTCGAAAATACGTTTTTTTTTTCCGTTTTTTTCCCTTAAATTTAAGTGCCTTAAGTTTTGCGTTAAATAAATATTCAAATTTATACAAAATTTAAAACACCAACTTAAAATAAAAATATATTTGTAACAACCGAACGAATTTGTTTTTTGTTTTGTAAAAAACAGTTCAGGTTTCAAATGGGCCCAAAAAAAAAAAATAGAAGAAAAATTTAAATGCAAAATAAACAAATCAAAAGTAAAAACGAAAAAAAATGTAATTTTATTCACATTTAAATTCTTACAACAAAAAAACAACACATCGAGCAACATTCAAAAATGTTAAAATAATATTAAAAAAATTAGCATAAAATTTTTGTAGTCGTAAATTTAATAATAAAAATTCATAATAAAAACTTTATGTAAATTACTTACCCACAATAAAAAATTAAAATTTAGTGCTGACATTTTATGTACACAAACAGTTGTAGCTAAAAACAAAATAAGCAAACACTTAGTTATTAAGTCAAATTTATAAAACGTGTAAATATTTGAAAAGTTAAAATTTTTGAGCAAATAAATTAAAATAGCCAAAAAAAAAGATGTTGAAAATAAAAATAAGCAACTTATTTACTGTGGAAATTGGTTTTAAAAAGTGTATATTTTTATATTTTTTGCTACGTAATAAAAAAGCCTTTGCGTTTAATATATTGGGATTTTTTTTTAACTGTTTTATTCATTTAATTAATTTATAAATAGTATTATTACATAACCTAAAAGTTTTTTCTGTCGTTCTTGCATTTATTTAAATTAATTACAAAAATAGTTCAGTTGTAAAATCAGCAGAATTTTATAATTAGCAATTAGTTTTTGTTTTGTTTGCAAGTTTTTAACTTTGCTTTGAAATAAATGAAAACGTAAATTAGCATTTTAAAATATATTTATAAAAAACACTTTTGACTTGAATTATGTTACTTTAGTTACGAATTTTACAAGGTTTTGCTTAAAAACTAAAT
Source organism: Chymomyza costata (assembly GCA_018150985.1). Taxonomy (NCBI): domain Eukaryota; kingdom Metazoa; phylum Arthropoda; class Insecta; order Diptera; family Drosophilidae; genus Chymomyza; species Chymomyza costata. The sequence goes on from JAECWU010000001.1 coordinate 21,533,559, forward strand.
GTAGAGAAAAGCCAGAGTAGAAAGTCATTATTTAACAAATAGTTTTTTTTTAATATAAATTATTTTATAAATAATTTTGAAAATAAAAATTACAAGTGAAAAGCATGAAAAATAGTTTAGAACAGTAGTTATATAGTGGGGCAGAGTTGGCTACAAGTTTTTGTTTATTTATTTTATTTTTTTTTGTTTGTTTTACTTTTTGTTATATATATAAATAGTTAGTTTGTGTTTATGCATTTTAGAATTTGAATTGATCTTTGTCGACACTTTTGAAACTATATTAGCGATTTTTTTTTTTAGTCTGAATTCGGTTTTTTTTTTTGTTTAAACAATTTTTAACGTATAGTATTAAACAATTACACAGTTATTGATCATCAGCGTGAATTACATTTTATAAATATTTTTAGTATATATATTTTAATTATATTATCAATTTGTTTTATATGTTTACTTTTTAATTTAAAGACGCCGCTCGCCGGCTGCCTCAGTGTCTTTCGAGTGACGTGTTTGTGTCTCTTTTGCCGCCCTAGTCTCTCTTTAGTACGTCTCGCGCTGCCGCCGCTCTATTCTCTCCGGCAATCATGAGGAAGAAGCTGCCGAAGAGTTCTTGGTGGAACTGCCGCCACCGCTGGAATTTCGCTGTTTTTCAATATAAACATTCAGCAAGCGAACTTTGCTGGGATTCAGCACATTTAGCTTGGGTTTGACCTTTTCCTCTCCCAGCACTATGTACAGCTTGACAATGCAGAAGACCGCCGCTTTACGCACCATCGATTGCTGATCATCGGTGGAACGTGCCAAATTTGGAAATACAATGTCCAAATGCGCATCCGTAAACTCGCTGCCATGCCGCTCAGTTAGCTCCAACAGCATTTTAATTGCACACAGATTGGCAGGAAATGTGCCCGTGGCTATAACTGGATTAACTATGTTTATGGATAAATCTAAAGGCAAAGCGGGTGCAATCCGTGGTATCATAACATCAATCTCACGTAGTGCCTCTTTGCTATGCTGATAGCAATTAATTATCTTAAGCAAGATCAGCTCCAAAAAGTTCATCCAATTGTGACGCATCTTATCACTGCGCACAATCTTGCTGAGCACGTGCAGTGCCGCAATGAACACCTCCGTGTGCTCCGACTCCAGCATTTCGAGCAACATGCGCATAATAGAGCGAAAGTGTTTGTTAGGCAGCTCACAGTTGCCGCCGCGTATGCAGATGCCTAGATTGGTGAGTGTCGTTTGCAGCTGTTCCACGGGTTGATCCTTTTTGAGCGTTAGCGCCGTGCGCACTATCTCACTCTCGTGCACTTCCGGCGGCAATATGAGCTCGCCATTCTCAGCGGTTCTATAGGTTATGTATACTTTACCGCTGCCTCCATCTGAAGTTGTTGGTGGCGGCGTTTTGGCAGCAGTTGCCAGCTTATGGTTAACTGTGTGCTCGCCAAGTAGTTGCGCATCCAGACGCATGGTGGCACTCTCTGGCGTATTCGACTCTGTTGTATTGGCTGATGATTGCGTCTTGGAGTTGGAAGACACCGAGGCGCCCGAGTCTTGCTGCATTTGCTCATTATACTGCAAATGCCCATTGTAACCATTGGGAGCTGCATTTACAGAACTGGCCAACGAGTGATATTGACGGGATTGTATCATAGGCTCTGCGACTCCACCAAAACAATGCCTAATCTCCTCCGAAGTTTTATGTATATTATGCTGCACCTCTAGCTCATTGCCATAGAGCAGATCCTGCTCCACGGAGGACTGACGCGAACGCGGACTAGTATTATAGTTGTGTGTTTGCAGTGAGGCAAATGGACCAACCGAGGGACTCTGCAGTGGCTTGGGACTGCTGCTGCTCAATGGTGAGCTGCTTGGCGAATTTGTTCCCGAATTAGTGCTCTGTCTACGAATGTGGGATTGAATGCACAGGCGTGCCGAGTCCTGATAGCCCTTGGGCAGCCCGGATAGCAATTTTGTCATCTGCGGCGTATTTAGATTATATAGAGCCACTAGACAAGCGCGTGCTTGTGAGCGTAGCTCCATGGATTTCTGATCCGAAGCCATTTGGCTTAACTTTAAGACTGTTTTCTCACAAGCCGCACTATGTTCGCTGGGGAAATCGCTGCTCTTACAATAGGTATTGGCCAAATCGGTGAGAAAACGCAGTATTGCTATACGTGTCTTGGTTGTGGGTGTTTGCGTGGCATCCGCCAATATGCGAAAGAGCTCCTTTAACTGCAGCTCCGTGGGAAAGTATTCATTGACCACTTGCAGCGTTTTCCAAATCTTTCCATGCATTGAGTTTAGCAAATCCGTGCCCAGTTTGTTGAACAAACGCGTCAGCAATATGAACAGCCAGTCGTGCAAGTCATGCGCATGCACCAGAATCAGCTCCGTGACAGTGTCCAAGAATAGCGAGTAGACCTTGGTGTGTGTGTCCATAAACATTTTTCTAAACATATCCAAGACACATTGCAGTTGCTGTGGCGTCAACTCCTTACCATCGGCCAGGTACTGCGTTAAACTAATGAGTCCATCCTTGCGCTCTGACCAATGTGTGCTGGCGCAATATTGTATTATGGTTTCTATGTCATCAAAGGGTGCACGCTGGCTACTCCAGTCCAAACGAGTGCGTGAGCCGCTCAGCGAGTAATTAGAGTTATTGCCTCTCGTATACGACGAGTCAAAGCTGCGCTCCGAACATACAGATGAAGCTTCGGAGTCTATGTCATCGGATTCGTCACGTGCCAGTAGTTTGCGTCCAATGCGCACACCGCCCGTTCGCATATAGTCGCCGGAAACATAATCCTGCGCCTGCTGACCATCCACCGGCAAATGCGCATCGCCAAGCGTGTGCTCTGCTTCGCGACTTTGCGCCAGAAGACGTGCAGCGGCTGAAGGACGAACGGGGTTGTTGCGCTCTGGAGTACGTCTGGCGCCAGTGCCGGTGGAGTATAGACTACGCTTCATTATACTGCTACCGCCGCCAGCGCGCGTCGGACTGGTTTCACGTGAGCTGGCCGTGGAACGTGGTATGCCAGAGGCCTTTTTGGGTATGGCGCCGGTGGCGCCCCTATAATGATAGCCCAACCCATATTGCTCTCTTAGCTTTGTGCTGGGTGAGGTGGAACGCGAGCCGGGTTGAGATTGTGACACACCAGAACGTCCTCGTGTGCGCGCAGTGGCTGTGACCCCACTTGCAGGCGTTTGCTGCTGACTATTGGAGCCCAAACGTGGGCGCGGCAGAGACCCAGTGCTCGGAGTAGGCGCATTCGAATTGCTTACTGCTAGTGGCTTTTTTTGTCGCGAGTAGAGCGTATATTGTGCACGTGCTTTGGCTCTTTGCGCCGCTGCTGTATCCACCGCAGATATGCTGCGCATGCCAGCCGCAGGCTTTTGTAGTGTACCTGGAGACCGTGCTATGCGTGAGACAGTACGTCTGGGCTCCAGACTAAGTTGACTGCCACTGCTGCTACCGCCTCCCTCGCGCTCTCTTTCCAAAGCACGCTGTGCGGCTATGTCCAGTGAGCCATAGATTTGATCACACAAATCTGGAAAATGTCGCCGGAAGGCCCAATAAGCGCAGCGGGCATGGCGTCGCGCCTCGCTGTCTGCGTCGCCAATACTTTTCTTTAAAGCATCCCGCAGAGCCACTGAGTTTCTTTCCAATGATTTAGTCTGCCATTCCTCAAACAATAAGACCATCATCTCACAGAGTGTGGCGCGTATATCCTTGGATTTGGATTGCATCAAAGTATCCGTTACAATGCGCAACAGTTTGGGCGCATGTGTATACTTAATGATATATTTTACGGCCAGCGTCGAAGCAGAGGCTATAACCTTGGCGGAATTTTGCATCAATTGAATCAGCTGCTCAAGTATAGACCAGCAAAAGCTGTCCAATTTGTTTTGCAGCGTCTTGGATAAATAGGCTATTGTTATGCAGGCCTCGCGTATGACCTGGGAGCGCAGTTCTTCTTTGAGTATATCCAGAAAGGAAAGCGAAAGGTCCTTCAGCTGCACGGTTATAAAGTTCGGCTGTGCTTGTATGTTGAGCAACAGCAAGGACCGTATCTTTTTTAAAGCATCAATACGCTTCTCCCAGTCCGCATTCTTGTCGCTTATAACTTGCATAATTTGTTTGTAGATGTCATCCATGTCCTTGGCATGAAAGATTGTCAGCTGCGGCACCATTTCAAAACTGGCCTCGAATATTTCCATGGTAACAGCGCCTGCATCTCCGGCTATATCATTTTGGCTGCTGGGCTTCGGTCGCATCGTGGAGCTAGCTGAATTAAGCGTACGCTTTACTATTCTCGTGGGACGTTCGCGAACACCAATGTTATCGCTCTCGTCGTGACCATAGCCATTTCCATTACCATTCTTAACCGCTGATTGTAATAGCAAACCCTCCAACTTGACCTGATCGAACTTTTGCTCGAGCACAGCCAGCTTAGAGGCAGGTAAGTCTTCCATTCGTCGTAGATCTGGTCTTAAACGATCACCCACATGCTTGTAAATCTCCACCAGCGTCTGTATGGCTGATTCGCGCACTGCGACCGTAGGATCGCCAAGCAGCGCGCACACAGGCGGTATATAATTGCGCACGGTAAGCTGTTGGGTGCCATATTCATGTAGCGCATTGACTATGGTCTGCAGGAACTCCTCCCGTACCTTGGCATTCTTGTGCTTAAAGCAATTGACTGCGAGCTTATCGATCAGCGCCTGTGGCGTCAGCACTTTGTGCTCCATCAAATCACGTAGCAGCAATTGCGCCTTCTCACGCACCGTGTCTCGACTATCTCCCAAACGATCGATACAATGCGGTAGTACTGTCGCTGTGTAGGCGTTAAAATCACTACCCAAACGTTTGATCAGCTCCGAAAAGGCTTCCAGTGATTTTTGTGCGATCTTAAAGTGACTGCCTGTTAGCCATGGCATTAGGTTGTCAATAAGGAAGCCCATATCTGTGCAGACAATCGAGTTTGTGTCATCGCTGAGGAATGTGACCAAATCTTCGGCTAGTTGCACTTTGACGCGCATATCCGCCTTGGGCATCAATTGGATGAAGCCATCCAAGTCATTTGGCTTACGATACGCCATTTTGTGGAGATTTTGTGTGTTTTCTGGCCTTAAAGAAGTGCTCTTGTTGGTATGTTAATTTGTTGAGGCAGCAGCTGCAATAAAAAAGAAAAAAAAAAAATGGTGTGAGTTTTCTTGAATATTCTATTAAATACATATTTGGTTAAAAAAAGCATATACAGAAAATATCCAATATCCCTGCAGATATATTTTTGGAACATTTTTGTTTTCCGTTTTAAAATCGTTTCTGTGAAATAATTAAACAGTACTGAGTTTTAACGTAATTTTATAAAGATATCTCATTTCTATTGCTTGTATTACTAATTGAATTACGAAAATATTTATAAAAGTGACCAAGTTTTTTTTTACCCAAAAGCAGCTTGAAATTTCGTTAAATTTAAAGTGCACGAAAATATTATCAAAGATTTAAAATATGTAGACACTGAGCAACAAATCAGCGAAACTTTATTACTCTTTAAACGAATCGGTATATAAAAACGATTACTTATTAATTTATTATAAAATTTACAACCCCGAATTGTGTCAAAAATATAAACCCTGGAACAACTTTATAATTAAAGTACTAAAACTAGTTTTCAAAGATAAGATTTGTATGTTTGTTCAATAGCTTGCATGGAGTAAAATTTCGAGGCTAAACAGATTAAAATTTTTTTTTTAACTTTAAAGTTGATTTGTGTTTATAAATATGCCTTAAAAAAGTATAACGATAAGTTATTTTAAATAACTTTTTTCTAAAAAAATATAATAAAACTAACTTTACAATGGATATAAGTCTTAAGAGGATGCTGCTAATCATAACAAACTTAAAGCAAATGCAAGTGTATTATGCGCTCAGGTCAACAAATTTTAGCTAAAGCCTTTACAGACTGCGCGCGCGCCGTAAATAACATTAGAGCAAGAAGAAGCACAGCAGTTGGCACTGTTGCCATTCACATGCAATATCAACAAATAGCAACAATTTTTGTTTGTATAGGTATGCGGACAAGGGCAGGGCTGTGCTTTTGGAGCTGCCATAGGGGCGGTAGGTAACAATTGCTTGCAAAATGAAGTCAGTGTTGTGTCTCTCTGCATGTGTGTGTGTGTGTGTGTGCAAAAGTAGGTGAATGGCTGCGGGGGTGGAGTAATGTGGCTGTTATGTGCACTAACATGAATCATCTCACCGCGTTGAGCGTGACGACGTCCAGTGGGTGGTGATGGTGGTGGTGATGGGTGGGCGTTACATGTGAGGCCGGACTGCCATAAGAATACAATGGAATATAGAATACAAAATATAAAGGCAACTCAGACAACGTGCCTTGGCTGCTTGAGACTTTTTTGGCAATGCGGCTTGACATAAACGGTAAACGCCAGCAGCGCCAATTGAGCAACGACGACGTCAACGACGCAGTCGTCAAGCCGTCTATGGCAATGGCTGATGATATGCGTCGCTGCTGGCGTCGCAGTCGTAATTTGCGTGCTAGCAAGCAGAAATATTTATGAAAATATTACGTTACATATATAAAATGTTAAAATGAGATAATAGTTGAAACAACTCAGTCGGAGAGACAGAGAGCGCCAAAAGAGAGCGCAAACTTCAATTGCTAAGCAACAAAAGCGATTTGTGTGCGTTTGACTTGACAGAGAGCCAATACTGTGAGAGCTTTAAGAGAGACAGCGACAAATTAACATTGCATACGCAATTTTCTATTTATAAAAAAAAATAACAATCAACAAAACAACTACAGCCGTAGAGGCAACGGTAATCAATGCCAAGTGAAGTAAATGAATGATGTAGTTTACCTATTGGGCGTTGTTTTTATTTTTTTCCAGGGTTGCTATTTTTTTATTTACGAAACAGATAATCCTTTAATCTGGCTTGCAGATATTAAAATATTCAGCACGTTTTCACTTAAAGGCCTATACGCAGTTCGAAAAATTTCGCGCGGAATGACAAAACTTCATTTATAAAAAAATGGTCCCAAATGGGATATCCTAAATGGGATTTTTTTTTTATATGAAGTTTTTTCATTCCGCGCGAAATATTTCGAACTGTGTAGACCCCTTAAGAACTAAAATTTTTATTCGGGTTAAAGTGCCAGTATATTGAACATAATTTTATACCAGTCAGCTTTTAAAATTCAACAGTGAATGATGTCAGATGTCTTGCCACAAAACCACAAATGCTTCATAAAAAACTGTTAAGCAAATCAGTCATAGCTATAATTTATCTAGAGGTTGAGGATTCCATCGACATTAGTTCCATCAGTAATTTTTTTTGCTTATGCTACTGCATTATTACCCATGATTTCCACTTAAAAAACAATAGTCTCGCAGTTCTCGACGAGTCATGTATGTAGTATAGGTAAGAGCCTTAAAATCAACTGTATGGGCCTCTAAAACGAGTGAAATTGAGCAAAAATGGTTTGGTCTACTCTGAAGTATTTGATGAATTGAGAAAATTAAACCACCGAAGATGAAACACTCTTTTGATTAGAACTGGAACATTTAGGACATTTTCCTGCATCTGTTTTGACTAGTAGCGTCATTGATGAAAATTTTTAGATTTTATTCTCTTTTTTTTGCACGATTAGTTCTATCTAAAACAACTAATTTTAAACTTTATTGTTAACAAAAATAAATGACATATAGCTGCTAATACCTGTTTTAAGAAATCAAAACTAAATATATAGAGAGAAGTAGAGATATCTACAAGGGCATGCACACTTTGACGATACCAAATTGACGTTCCGGTATATTTTGAGTAACTATTGTAATTCCCAATCGGTTTTTATTTCTTTACAAACTTTATATCGTATTGCAACAAACAAAAGATAAGATTAGACACTACGAGATAGCAAAAGTAGCAACAACCGACCATCTTGATACTATATGGATGGATGGAAAAAAAGATAGCTGCAGCAGCCGCCGACTAAATAAATAAACTAAATGTTTGGTATGGAAAAATTCGCAGCTGCTGCTGTTGCGGCTGCGACGCTGACGTCTGCGGCGTGGCTACTCACTGAAGGCTGAAGGCGAAGGCTATGGCAATTTATCAGTTTGGCAAACACCAAAATATATACATATGTATGTATGTATTTTAAATGTCACAAGTGAAACGGAAGCTAAGAGCGACAAATTGCAAATACATACATACATGTGTACGATAAATGCGTGTCTTTGCCGATCTTAACACTTTGCGCACGTTTATAGCTTTGGGTTACGCATATTCAAAATATATACAAACATATACATACATACATACATATAAACGCATACTCACTTTATTCGCAAATCCGGCTGCGTCGACTGATGTTGCTGCTTCTGCTGCTTTGCGGAGAGCTGACTCTGCTGCTTTGTCAATGCGGCGTTTCTGCCGCTGCTCTTCTGCCGCCGCTGTCACACACTCCTCAGTCGCTCACACTCAATATTGTTTTGGGTTGGGCAGGCGGCGACGGCGACGACGACGACAACAACAAACACGACGTCGGCGTCAACACACAAACAACTGCTGCTGCTTGGCCCCTTTAGGCAATATCAAAAATTGATTTTCCAGTCGCAACTTTAACAAACAATTAAGAATGGTCACAAATATTTTAAAAAGAGAAACAATTTTTATTTTCTTTTATTAATTTAAGCACAGCCAATTAAACAATTGCCAAAAGAGATCACAGCTACGACTTGTTGTTGTTGTTTTATTTATTGTAGCCGTCAGTTTCACTTTGGCAAATTAAATGTCATTTCTTATTTTGTTTTGTTGTTGGTCTCTTTACCGTTATTGGTTAGTTGACGTCGACGTCAACGTTGCAGAGCTGCGGCCGCGCTGCCCAGCTCTACGCAAACTGCGGGTTCAACACAAATTCCAATGTCTTCACGTATACGTTGACGCTGTGTTATTTTTTTCTTCTTTTTTTTTTATACGCGTGCGGCAGGCGGGCGAACTACGCTGCTGCGCCGCTGCTGGCTGCTTTCGTGAACTTTTTCTGTGACGCGCTCGCTGCTGCTGCTGCTTTTTTTTATTATTTCATTGGTTAGTTTTGCACTTGAATTTTGACCGCAAAGCATTGGCGTTAGTTTAGCAAATATCACATTTTGATGTGTATTTAAGCTTTATTTTATGTTTAGCGCTTATTTGCAGATAATATTTGCACTTTTTACTTAATTTTAATACCGATATTGAGCAGCCCGTTGCGAAAAAAAATTACGCCTGCTTCTTCTTAGCTATGTGTGTCAGTGTGTGTGCGTGTGGAACTATTTTGGAGATGTACAGCAGCGCGATACGTATGTGCGCACAAGTTGGCAGCACTAGTTTTTATCGATTGCGTACTGCCAGCGAGTTGCCAGATGCGATAAACACAGTGGTAGCACTGATTTGCGCGCATTTTTTCAATTTTCACAATTTCCATGGAATACAAGCACAAGGTTCGATTGTAGATAGTTAATACTGTGCAACAATTTTGGAACATTTTTGGCTGATAAGAGTTTATTCATAATTACTTCCGTCTGACTGTCAGTAAAGTGCTGTCCCAATTAATTGAAACAAATTTATAGCTTTTGATAGCTTACACTGTGCAACAACCGAATTGGTCGTTGGAAGATGAGAACTGTGGATAAGGGTAAGGATTTTGGTGGTCATGTTTTTTTTTTTTTATCTTTATGTTTTTTATCACAAGTATTCAAAAGTATGAAACATTATCGTTAACATTAACGAGCTCTTTCATTTACAATTGAAATCATCCATTCATCCATCAATTTAGCTACTACATAGTGTAGGGTATCAAAAGCAATTTTGTTTCAATTGATTGAGACGGGAACGCAGTATGAATAAACTCTTATCAGCCGTCTGATAGAGTGCAGACTGCGACAGCTGTCTGTCGCTAAATATACTACATTTAAACTTTAATCAACAATGTTTGAAGGGTCTCATATTACGAAATAAAAAAAAAACAATGTAGAGCCACACGATATTGTAATAAATTGACTCACTGGCGTAGAAATGGGAGATTTGGGGGAATATTAAACCCATGACGAAAAGAAAGTTAAAAGCAAAAGGTTGATTTAAAAAAAGTATATGTGAAGGATTTCCGGGGATTTAGGCGAAAGAGGATTTTTGATTCATATAAGCGATAAAATAAGTTAGAAGTAACAGATAATTGCATGAATGTAATTTTTTGGCTGTTTGGTAATTCATATAAGGGGCTGTACCCGAATTACGTGACCCACTTTTTACAAGTTTTGAACCCCTCCCCCCTGGGTGAACAACCGTAGTATATGAAAAAAAAGCTTATAGTAAAATTTGTATGCGTTAAAATTTCAAGCAATTTAATTTTTGAATAAAAATGTATCATGAGTAACACAATTTGAAAAAAAAAAAGTTCTCAAAAATATCTGAATATCTGTTTGTTGTCAGTACAGAATTTTCTTTCAATCAATCCCATCTCTTAAAAAAAGTTTAAAAGGTCTGTAACTATAAAAAGACTCCCCCCATGCAAAAAGCAAACAAGCCACTGCATTGACTACATAATACTTTTTATATATAAAAATGTACATATAATGTATTTAATTTATTCATATTGTATACGTAATTTTTGCTGCCCTCAGCTACAATCTAAAGTAGTAGCTAATTCAACAATTCCATACGTTTTGTACTCAATTGAACTCAATAAATTTGCGCATATTATAAAAAAATGTTAAATAGCTATGAGCTACAATTAAACTAAATGAAATCAGTCTTTGTTGACCTGATGCACTGCCTGTGCACGGCCAGATGGATCTTCCGGGCAGCCCCAATCCAAGCGTGGCACCCAACGCACTACAGTGCGTGCTGCCGCCTCACCCGGAAATTGTTGTTCAAATATGCTGCGATAGTAATATGCCTCCTTGGTGCTGGGCGTATTGTAGGGATACTTCTCGGCAGCTGCTGCAAACTCCTGGTCGCTAACATGTGCAGTGGCTACGCTGCGTATGCTATCAATCCAAGCATAGCCCACACCATCGGAGAACTGCTCTTTTTGTCGCCAGAGCACTGAATCCGGCAGATAGTCATCTGCAAAGGCAGCTCTTAGTATATGCTTCTCTATGCGATGCTGCTGCACGCCACCTAGCGTATTAAGTGATCCCGCCAGCTTATCCTCCGGTCTGATGGACATAACATAGTTGACAAAAGCCGTGTCTAGAAAAGGCACACGCAGCTCTACACCCTTGGCCATGCTGACTTTGTTGGCACGCAAGCAATCCGATAAATGCAACTGCTGCACACGCTTAACCAGCTCCTCATGAAATTCCAACGCATTGGGCGCCTTATGGAAGTATAAATAACCACCAAAGATTTCATCCGCGCCTTCACCAGACAATATCATCTTAATGCCTGTGCTTTTGATATATCTGGCTAGCAGCAACATGGGCAAACTGCAGCGCACAGTGGTCACATCGTAGCTCTCCAAATGATAGATGATATCACGTATGCCATCCAAAGCCTCATCAATTTCAAAGATCAGCTCTGTATGATCGCTGTCTATATATTTGGCCACATGACGCGCTGCTTCAAAGTCGGGCGCATTACGCAGACCCACAGAGAAAGTTTTCAGGCGATATAAAGCATCGCGCTCACGCATAATCTTGGTCGCTATGGCAGCTATCAAACTGGAGTCCACGCCGCCCGAGAGCAATGCGCCAAAGTGCACATCGCAGTGTAAATGCGTGCGAACAGCGGACTCCAAGCTGCTGCGTAACATGCTTAAATTGCAGTCCAGGCTGGGTATCTGCTTAATCCAGGGCTCATTGAAGTGTTGCCAACGTCGCAGTGCACCTATGCGTCCAAAACGCGCTTCTCCTGGCGTAAAAGTTTCCAGCTGCACGCAGCACTCCACTAGACACTTCATTTCGGAAGCTATCCACATATTGCCAAACTCATCCGTGCCCACATACATGGGTATGATGCCAAAGGGATCGCGTGCCAGCAGCACTTGCTTGGTGCGCTTGTCATACAGCGCAAAGGCATACATGCCTGTTATATGTTGTAAAACCTCCACGCCATAATCCTGATAGAGCTCCAGTATAACATGGCAGTCACTTTTGGGCTTATAATAACCACGTCGCTTGGCAATGTCGGCCGACAGCTCCAAGTAGTTGTAGATTTCGCCATTGGCCACCAGCACCAAGTTGCCATCAGTGGAAACAAATGGTTGGTCGCCCATCTCCACGCCCACAACACGCAATCTTTCATGTACCATAGCAACGCCGTGCTCCTCTATGGTCTTTACGCCTGTGGAATCTGGACCACGATGTCGCTGCTTGCCGCTTTGCCTAAAGGCCAGCTCTCGCAAACTATGCCGGCTGCCCTTGTGCAGACGTGGCTTAATGGCCTCTCCATCACTTGAGAATATTGCAAAAATGCCACACATTGTAAAAAATGAATTTTTTGCTGCGTTTTCAAAATTTTTTTTAAGCACTCTTAACGCTCGTTAAGACACACGCTCCGCTTTCAAGTTCAATAGCAAATAAATTTGCGGTAGTTTTAGCTTCTACTTATATACTAGTTGACCGACTGAGCAAAACCCGTCGAGCGAGTAGCTCTCTGCCTCTCTGAGTTGTTCGTTTGTCTGATTTTATCGAATGACCATATTTCGTCATGCACGTTTTTTATACACTTATAGAGAGTTTATTCGCTGCGACAACACATGTAGCACAAAAAAAAAAAAAAGTTTATTTAAATTGGCTGCATATTTTCTGTTTACTTTCGAGAAAAAATAGTTGAGTCAAAAAATGATTATACATGCTTCATAAAATCTGCTATTAAATTAATAAGAGTACTTTTCAAAATCTTTTTCTGAGTCATGAAATAGTTATTGCAAGTTATTAGAATAAAGAAATAACGAAATTGAATGAATTATCCAAATGTCCTTTAGCTTCACATATATATGATATTCAGCCATGCTCCGGAAAACGAAAAAACCAAACCAAACAATTTTGTTGAGAAAAAAAAAAAAATTCAAAATAATTATCAATAAATATATAACTTTAAGTTGGCATAAATGCAATCTAAGAATATCAAAAAATATTTAAAAATTTATTTCAGTATAAAATGCGTACTTTTTTTAAACCAGCAAAACATTCGGTTTCAAACCACATGAAAAATTTGGTTCGTTGAAATTGGAAGCACCAAACATTCGCTTTTAAAACGATTCCGAATAAAATGTTCGGATTCGATTTCCGGAGCACGCCTGATTTATTTATTTATATATATTAATTATTATAAAAAAAAAAATTATTATAATATAATAACTAAGTGAAAGAAAAGAGTGCCAGCTGCTAGGGCCATCGACTCGAAATCATAATTGATTTAATTTAGTTTTGACTAAAGAAAATCAACACAAAGAGTGCCTGATAAGAAAAAAATCACACATAGGTTTAAGTTGAAAGGGTATACAAACTTCGGCGCTTTAAAATCATTTTAAAATTTGTTTTCGCTTTTGTTTTTATTCAACATGCTGCTCGAACAGTCTCAGACGTACTCCGTACTCTGTCCATCTGCATGCTTCTTCAAACACACATATACAAACGTATGTGTCTGTGTTCTGTGTCCCGTTTAGTTTTAGTTTATTTTGTGCTCTCTTTTATCACAATGTTCGGCCGGCAATTCAGAGCATGGTGGATTCCACCATGATTCAGAGTAATTGTTGTTAAGCTCTTTTGCCAAAGCTTTCGCTCTTACACTCACACTTATCACTCGCTCTCATTTTCGATTTCGATTCTCAGCGGACAGCTGTTTTTGTTTGTGGGCGTGTTGGGCTTGCAAGACGATTTGCATAACTTTGAAATACAATATTGAAATGATTTATTTAAAAATAAACAACAAATAGTTCAAGGTCAATGCAGTACGCGCTTACCTTATATTTTTTTTACATTTTTTTAATATATTTTTTTAAACAAAAATGCAGAATAACATTTTTGTGTACCGCTATATTTTTGCTAATAAAGTTTTTATTTTTATTTTTTTTATTTCTTATTATAAAGGGTTTTCCAATAAGAGGTGTTATTTTGGTATTCAAAGAAAAATGCCAATTTTTGAGATAAATGATCGGATGTTTATTTCATAATAAAGAGGAAGGTATATCGTTAATAACGAAAAACAACATCAGCCAAATGGACACCACAACCACGCTTACAGGACCATATCCTTTTCATGAAATTTTCCATATCCAAATCGCAAAGTGGCTGCTCTTTGTCCTCGATAGCCTCACGAATTCTATCTTTGAGGTCTTGAATCGACGCTGGGCTGTTGGCGTAGACCTTATCTTTCACGTGGCCCCAAACGAAGAAGTCGCAAGGTTTTAAATCACAAGATCTTGGTGGCCAATTGTGATCACCTCTTCGAGAGATAACACGGTCCGAAAACTTTTCCCGTAAAAGAGCAATGGTTTCGTTGCTTGTGTGGCACGTAGCGCCGTCTCGTTGTCCAGATCAATACCATCCAACTCCGACCATAAAAAATCATTAATCATCTCTCGATAGCGCAATCCATTCAACGTAACTGTTGATCCAATCTCATTTTCGAAAAAGTAAGGTCCAATGACCCCGCCGGACCATAAACCGCACAAAACAGTCACACGTTGGGGATGGAGAGGCTTCTCAACAATAATTCTTGGGTTTTCCGAGCCCCAGATGCCACCGAGTCGGAAATGGGCCTCATCAGTCAAGATAATATTTCGATGGAATTCCGGATCATTTTCATGCATTTCAAGGACCCAATCAGCAAAGACACGTCGTTGTTGATGATCGGCCGGCTTGAGTTCTTGTGTTAACTGAACTTTATAAGCCTTAAGACCCAAGTCTTTATGCAAAATACGCTGTAATGACGTTTGCGGAATGCCCAATTCCAAAGAACGACGAGGAATGGACCAACCTGGGTTTTCTTCAACACTTTGGGCTACAGCAGCAATATTCTCAGCTGTTCTTGAGCGACGTGCACGTGTTTTATTCTTCAGATCACTAACTAGTCCCAACAGCTCGAATTTTTCCACCAATTTCTGTATGGCGATCCGACAAGGTGCTTCACGATGACCCAAAAATGTTTTAGTGTTGCGAACTGTGACTGCAAGATTTTCACCATTTTTGTAGTGAATTTTAATAATTTCAATGCGTTGTTGAAGCGTGTATCGTTCCATTTTTAGTAATGGCGTAGTTTCTACTTGTCAAATGCCAAAGAATAAAGGTTTAAAAGTGACAGCTACCGAAATACGGGGTGATTCAAAATAAAACCTCTTGTTGGAAAACCCTGTATGATTCTGATGACTTTTATATCGATCAACCACACTGCCGTTCAAAAAAACTTGATTTCGCTCCCAATTTTTCAACTTTTCGCACCTGTTTTAGATTCAAGTGCACAATTTCCAGGAGAATGTACATAACTGAAGCTTATCAACATTTACGAACACATATTTATATGGTAAATACACTCAAAAACTTTTTTCATCGAGTAACCGCCCTTTGCTTTGAATGCAGCCGCACACAATCTTGTCGTTTTTTCGACAAGTTCTCTCTTCTTTTTTTTTGCATTGATTTGGTTTCACGCTGATTAAAGCCAGTTCCAGAGATTTGTTGGTCGAAATCTTCTGACTTCTCGATCGAGTTTTTCACAAATGATGATTTGCGGAGGATTTGCCGCTTTTTCTCAAAATGACAATTTAATAAGTGGGCCTATCGACGAACAATTCTTTATTGCTTGCCATTACCCTCCTACTCTATTTCCTTAGAATTCAAATCCAATGTATTAAAAAAAATAAAAAGTCGAAAAATTAATTTTTTCATTATCGGTCAAGTTTTTTTTGACCGTCACTGTATAATATGCATTTTATACTTTGCTTGCATATATGTATCCTGTATCTGAGGGATCAAGGTTATGCTAGATTTGACCAATGTATGTAGCGGATAGAAGGAGGCGTGGCGGAGATTATCCTCACTCCAAGTGCGACAGTTCTGCTTATTTACGTACCCATTCAACCAAAAAATTTTGAATAAGTTTGACGATTTTTTTGATAAAAAATTTCAACAATTTGCAAGCGTTGCTCCTGTGTAAGTCTATCCATAATGAAATGTCAAACCAAATTCACCAAAAAGCAACTATCAGCTGTTAAATGGGTTGTCAAACAAAGCCGTGTTGCCAACTCAAAGTTGTGAACCTCTAAAAAAAGCACGCTGTACCTTCATCTACGCCCGATAAACGATACCAGCCCCACCATTTGCAATCGTTTTATCACCATGGAAAACTAACGATTGCAAAAATTAATGCCACTTTAAAGTAGCTAAATAGTAAACTACAATTAAGATTATCAATAAACTAAAATATTAAGTAATTTATTTGGTTCAAAATTTAAGTGGGTGCCAGGTTGATATTACGAAATATTAGAAACTTTATTAATAGAATAACAGCTTGATTATCACTATTCCGCTTTTCCGTTTTCCTTGCTGCGATTGCGCTCATGTGCCTTTTGAGCACGTCCCGAGGGATCTTCCGGACAACCCCAGTCTAAACGTGGAGCCCATTTTTCCACAGTCAAAGCAGCTGCCTTGCTTGCAAATTGCTGCTCAAAGAGACAACGATAATAGTAGGCCTCCTTGCTCTTGGGCGTGTTTATGGGAAATCTTTTGGCCGCTTCCGCCAGTTGTGCATCACTCACATGACGCGCTACAAATTGCGGCAAGGCATCAATCAAATCGTAGCCCACGCCATCCGAAAACTGTTCCTTCTGACGCCAGAGCACGGCCTGCGGCAAATAGTTGTACTCAAAAGCGCTACGCAGTATAAACTTTTCCATGCGCTTAAGACGCTTGCACTGAAACTCATTCAAGGCACCCGGTATTTTATCTTGCGGTCTTATAGACATGACATAGTCAACAAAACTGGTATCCAAAAAAGGCACACGCAGCTCCAGACCTTTGGACATGGTTACCTTATTGGCGCGTAGTATGTCCGAAACATGCAGCTGCTCGCAGCGTGTAACCGTCTCCCAATGGAACTGCTCATAGTTCGGCGCATTGTGAAAGTACAGATAACCACCAAAGATTTCATCAGCTCCTTCACCCGATAGTATCATCTTTATGCCTGTGCTTTTGATGTGTCTGGCCAGATAAAACATGGGCAGACTGCAGCGCACGGTGGCTATGTCATAGGACTCCAGATGATAAATCAAATCGTGTAAGCCATCCAGGCAATCCTCCACGCTAAATGTCACCTCTGTATGATCGCTGCCAATGTGCTCAGCCACGAGACGCGCATGCTCAAAATCCGGCGAACCAGGCATGCCTACGGAAAAGGTTTTTAGTTTATAGTTAGCATTTCGCTCGCGCATGATCCTGCTGGCTATAGCTGCTATCAAGCTGGAGTCCACGCCGCCGGAGAGCAGCGCGCCAAAGGGCACATCACATTGCAGATGCGAACGCACCGCAGTCTCCAATTTCAAGCGTAGTTGTTCCAGATCTACCGCTTGAGTGGGCACTTCATGCAACCAACTAGGATTATAGTAGCGTTTAGGTTGCAGCTGTAGCGGTGTGCCAACAGCATAGTGACCGGGTGGAAAGATTTGTAGTTTTTCACAGAATTCTACTAAACATTTCATTTCAGAGGCAAACCATATGTTGCCCAGAGCATCCTCGCCCACATACAAAGGCATTATACCAAAAGGATCCCGAGCCACCAAAATCTGCTGCCTACGCTGATCGTAGAGTATAAAGGCAAACATGCCTGTAATGTGCTTAAGCAGCTCCACGCCGTACTCTTCATAAAGTTCTATGATCACATTGCAATCACTTTTGGGCTTGTAACAAGTTCGCTGCTTGGCTATATGAGCTGTTAGCTCCACGAAGTTGTAGATCTCAGCATTAGCTATAAGCATGACTTGGCCATCCTGGGAGTACAACGGTTGGTGTCCTGTCTCCACACCTATTACTGAGAGTCTCTCATGTACCAGAACCACGCCTTGTTGCGTCACTAAACCTACGCCCGTATCGTCAGGACCACGATGACGCTGTTTGCCGCTCTGTCTATAGGCCAGTTCACGTATGGTATATTGGCAGCCCTTATATGACTGCGGCTCAATGGGTTGGACATTTGGTGAGAATATGGCCAAGATGCCGCACATTGTACTTGGAAACAGGTAGTTCTGTAAGTAGGGATTGATGGATAAAGTGTTTAAGGTCGGTCTCGTCAGTGCAATAGATATTTAGTGCAATCTGGTTAAGAAAACTTAGATGTTGTATTCTTGGAGGTTCCATTGGTTATCTAGTGTGGTTTAAAATGGCCTTGTAATTTTATTGTTCTTAATCCTTTAGAATTTGGAAATATTTAAATATGCTAAGTCAAAATTAATTTCATAAAAATTAAAAATGAAAGAAAATATTTTGTCTTTATTAGCCCGAAATCTTTATGTGCCAGGAATTACTTTAAGCCGAATTTCAAATAAAACGCTACTGCACTTTACACGAAATCCTTGAATAAAAACGGAAGCAAAAAGCTTGCAAAGTTTAGTTGTTCTGAAAATGTCTCGCAAGCCATTTTGTAGTTTTATTAAAAGGCAATTGACAGTCCGAACAAGAAACGACACTAAAAAGTCCCGAAGGATTTCGAATATTGATAATTCCTACACAGTCAAATTCGATTTTAAAAAATGTTCACAGCCACTTTGTTCATTTCAGTTCCATGATAAAATCGTAGAAAAGCTCGATTACATGAAATCACAATAGGTTTCATTCCTGAAGAAAAAAATTGAAAATTACTTTCAATGGAATTCAAAAAAACGTTTGTAGATTTATTCTTATCTCATTGAAGTATTCCCTTAAGGGGTAACACCTGTGTAGAATTTTCAGTAAATCGATTTTTTTTTAGCTTAATTGCTAGAAAATTATTTTAGAAATTATGTCCCGAAGTTATTTTTCAAATTTAAACGCGATTTTCTCGAAACCACTTTTTTTCGACAGCGTTCACGAATAATTCCGTCAATTTTTATCCAATCGATTTCGAATAATCAATCCTACGTGAATAACAAAAACTTTTTATTTTTCTTTTTCTCGAAACCCCTTTTTTTTTTGAAAGCATTCGCAAATAATTCCGTCAATTTTTATCCAATCGATTTCTGATATCCACGTAGGGTTTAGCTAGGATAACAAAAACTTTTTACACACTTTTCATGATTTTTTTTTGACGAAAACCATTTTTTTTTCAATCCAATGTCATTTTTTTTGTAAATTGATATTTTTGAAAGCCCCTACGAGGCTCCTCGCTTTTTGTCCATAAATTAAGAGGAACCTTTTTTTTTCAGATCAATAGCGAAGTCCAAAAGCTGCAGTCGTAGAGGGGTCTCCAAAAACTAGTCATGTACCCGTATTTTGATTTTTATTACTTTGGAAAAATTAATTTTTGTAGCTCAAAATATGTATAATATCGCCAACTATTTGGATTTTGTTTATAAAATAAAGTTTCTTTGAAAAAAAAATCGAAAAAACCATGCCCCACACTCGTATTACCCCTTAACGTTCTTTTAGGCTACGACAATTTGCGGAAGATAAGTTCTTAACTGAAATAATAATCCAGCAACTTCAGGATGCTTTTTATTTGTCATATTACACAATGCTGTTTTTTTTTATATTTAAGTATCCTAAGTCCTTTTAAATATAGTCCTTAGAGCCGTTGTTTAAGCTCTATACATTGCTTTTAAGTTTATTTTGCTTACATTTAGTTCACTGTATTATTAAACAATTTTTCTCACTCGACTTGCTTTTTAAACTAGTTAGAACTTTGCACAACGCACTGCTTTTATAGCAAGTTTATGACAGACTCATTTAAATTTTGTGGTTGTTGTTTTTTTTTTTTTTTGTTAATATATGCTACTTATTGATTCACAATGATTTGAGGCACATGGCCTATAATTGGAAATAGATTTACATGCCGAAACTGCAGTAGATAATTAGTTAATTGCCAACACGTGAGATTTTATTTAATTTTTGATACAATTATACACAGCTAAATAAATATTTAATAAATACAATAATAGAAATGTTTGTCTTATAAATTTTGGGCTGTAGTTAAACAAGTGAAGTAGCTAAAGGCATGCAAAAATAGAATTTCTAATAAGTATGGACTTGACTTACTTCATAGGCATTTTAGAGCGTCTAGCTAAAAATATAAAAATGTTTATTATTATTAATTAAATATTTATGCATATAAGCCAAAAGGCAACAAAAATTAACACTTAATATTAACATTTTTAATTTAACAACTTTTTTAAATATAACAGCGCCACTAACAGACATTTAAAGCTGCAATCAGAGTGTACTAAAGTCTATTTAGTACTAAAGTCTATTTAGTACTCTCTACATAAAGCTTTTACTTAAAAGCTTAGTGTAAAGCGCCAAATGTTAACTAACAGAAGTAAGGCATGTTAAAGTACTAACAGATGTTAGCGCCATAATAAAAAACATATTGGCATTATAAATAAACGGCTTATCTAAATATGTTTTTGCCGCAAATGTTTATGATTGAAAGTATGTAAGTAAATAAACCGATTGCTCTCACAGCTGACTAGCATAATTAACCGATTTCTGTAACCAATAACGATATTTAATCTAGCACACGAAATATGTTTGTGACACCAACTAAAGCAAACAGGTGGTTGCCAGTTGCCAGTGGGGTTAAGCGTTTACACTTTTGATAAATGCTAAGCCAAGTGATAACAAACAAAAAAAAAAAGAACATAAACAGTAACTAAACAATTTTATTTAACTTTCCAGACACTTTAATTATGTGTCTAACGCATAAAGCTTAGACAAAATGATGTCACAAAGTAAAGATTTACAGCTACTGTTAATGCCCGATAGCGGGAACATCAGCGCCATTTTACTGTGCAGCGCTCCTGGGCTTATGGTATACACTAACAGAGGGCATATTTATTTTAACATAAGTTAAGGTAACTTGTAGCTTTATGAGCTCATAAATGAATCGGAATTTTCGTATAAAGGCGTATACGCAGAATGAAAGATTTCAAATAAGATATCCCAAATGGGATTTTTTTTTTATATGAAGTTTTTTCATTTCGTGCAAAATATTATATTCTGCGTATTGGCCTTAACAATATAATTTTGGTTTAAAGTCAATTTTTCTAATAAAATTTCAAATATTTAGGTACTCGTTGTTTTTTGGCAGCTGTTTTTTGGCTTTTTTTCGACATTGAGAAAAGAAGAAAAATGAATTGTAACGAATTTTTTATGAAATTTTTTGATTAAAAATTTTATTAAAAAATAAGGAATTGTATATAAATAAAAAAAAAGTGTTATAATTTTTGTAAATTTACAAAAATAAAATTTTTTGTGTAGTAAAGTTCAATTAATTTTAAATATGTAGGCATATTAAATATAAATAAAAACGTAAACAAGATCGTTAGGGATCTTGTTCTAAGTCTAAAAACGAGTTTTCGTATTTGTGGCACCGCGCCCTAGCAATATATGTTGGTACAGGTTTTGCATGATTTCTTTCTTTTCTATCAAACTTTGAGTCATAATTTAAATTGTTGCCAATAAAATTATCTATCAAACAAGACTTAAATCAAGGTTGTGGGTTGCTTGATTCAAGCACAATGCCTGTTTAAAGTTAAAAGTTGGAAATAATGTCAGGTGTTTTTCGAATAATTTGCAAATATCTCAAAACAGGTAGGTTTTCTCAGATATTTTACCCCTATATTTTGTTAAAGAAATTGAAATCATCTACAAAATGAGTCGCCTATCACTATTCTACGATTAATAGTTTTTCAGCAATCGATTATGAGCAACTTTTTTGTTCGATTACTCGAAATCTGTTCATCGAAGAAACGCATTGGGGAACTCATTTTGTAGATAATTTAATTTATGATTCTAAGTTTGATAGAAAATAAGATATCATGCAAAAGCCATACCAACATATATTGCCAGGATCTGTTGCCACGCCTCCTACCAACAAATACGAAAACTCGGTTTTAGACTTAATACAAGATCTCTAACAATGCCTGAATTAACTATTTTTTTCTAACAGACGTCTTATTTGAGCCTTTGTTTACTGTACTATAGTCCTTCTGTATATATTTATACTTTTGGCTATTCAGACAGACTGTATTGGGTAATATTTTAAATAAAAAAGATGGCGTACGTTAAAATCAGGGACTTTGGGATACCCTGTATCACTAATTGTAATTAAATCCGATATATTGCTTAAGCAAAGACAATTGATTGCCAAATTTGGGTACGATATCTTAACAAGTAAACAAAATACAACGAATTTTGAGCAAAAAACGTTTTTTTGACCGATTGGTCCTATGGGTGCTATATGATATAGTCATCCGATTTTGATCAAATTTTGTACAGTGTTTCGGAATTAAAAAAGTGGGACACTAAATTTGGTCACGGTGTCTTTAAAAGCACACGAAACACAACGAATTTTGTTTAAAAAACATTTTTTCGACCGATCAGTCCAATTAGAGCTATATGATATGGTCAACCGATTTTGATCAAATATGGTACAGTACTTGGGACCTATATAAAAAAACTTCCGAGCGCCAAATTTGGTTATGATATCTTCATAAACAAACGAATTATTCATCTAAAACTATTGCTTTTTTTCGAGGTCCTCTGAAACATCCCTATGGGAGCTATATGTAAATGTAACCCCTATATCAAAAAAATAAAATAAACTTGTCTCCTATGGAATAATAAGGGATCTAATCTGAAAGTTTGGTTGCTCTAGCTCTGAGATCCAGATGTTCATACGGACGGACGGACAGACGGACATGGGTATATCGACTTCTCTAGTCACCTCATATCATATTTTGGGTAACTTTGGGGGATCTTCGACGTTTCCTTCTGTATGTTACATACATTTTCGGCTTGCACAAACTTTCATTAAGCTGTGCGGACCGTGTTGAAAAACATTAAAAAAAATACGATAAAAACTCGACTCGAGCTATAACTGCGCCAAGTGCTCGGACTACCTTCGCCTGTGTAGAGTATTTAAGCTTTGACACGCTCAATTAAGCTTTTCTGTCTGTGTTTTTTGTTATTGTCTGCTTCTTCTGCTTCATTGTCGTTTTGCTTTGCTTTGCGCGCTTGTTGCTTCAAAGCAATCGTGTTTTGGCTTGCAATTCAGTTGCCGATGGAACGCGCTGCCGAGCAGGCAGGAAATTGGTTATTGCGTATACGGCGCGTGTGTCCCATACAAGTGGCAAGAAAATGTGACTAAAGCCGTTGGCTGAAGCTCAGGTTTAACGGTTTTTCGAGTGTGCCTTTGGGGCAAGGTGTTAAATGTACGTAATTAGTACAACAAAATTTAATTAATTGTAAAGAAATTTAATTACTGCGTCGGCAACTAGCTAAAATTGTGCGTGAAATTTTAGAAATGCAAATTTAGAAAAATTAATTGGTTTAAAAGTGTCAAAAAATATTAAACGTAAATTGCAGACTTTTGGTGAGTAAAGCCAACGTTTAAGTTACTATTTAAACTACATTTAAGGCGTACCAAAAAAGCGCACAACTTTTTTTTTGACATGCACGATCGGCGCTACGAATTTTCGAATTTTGTTTTTTGAAAGTGTCTGCCATTAATTAAAAAGTTTTAGCTGCTGTACAACTATTAATGCGTGAAGTCTGACAGGAAAGTGTCCTGAAAGTGAAGCATGCACTTAAAGTGCTTGCTGCAATATTTTCTTTTATTGTAATAAATAATTTAGCCAGCTTGCTAGTTGGCCAATAAATAGCTAATAGATAGATGAGCAGCGCAAAAGGAAAATCAATGCGCATTACTGCAGCCTCGCTGCGCCTCTTGATAAAAAAAAAAAACGAAAAAACTGGAAAAATTTATTGAAAACACGCGCTGTTAGCGCTTCAAGTTGAAAATACAAAACGATTAAGTTATTTTGGATTTTTGGTGGTGGCTCAAAGAATTTGAACCTTTTACACGAAAATAGGTAAGGGCTGGTCAGGACAGTGTAACGCACCCAGTCAATTAAACAGCCCTTTTTGCTTTTTATTTTTGGCTGCTGCTATTTTTAGACTTAGGCCTTAATAGACCAAAAATTGGCTGCAAATTATTTGAACGTGACATAATTTACAAAAAAAAAAAAATGTAATTTCAGCAAACGTTGGCTTTATAGTAATTAATGTAAAGGGTAGTAAATAAAAGACGATTTGAAATTAGCAAGTTGGAAAATTGCTTATAATCTAGCTTTCATTTTAATTGCCACATAAGACAAATCTATATCAATATTTGCATTATACATATATATAAAGTTTGTCTCTGCTGTTATTGTAGACTTGGAACTTTGAATCTCAAATCTTTGAAATCTGATTGCTCATTGCGAAACTTCTTAGTCATGGTGAATTTATCTAATAATTAGCTACATGAGAATAGTTGACATTTAAAAGCATAATAATTTAAGTTCAAATAAGTAAATTTTTAGACGTGTTTGTCTTGTTGTCCATATAAAATATCTTAGAAAATGCGGCTGTTGGCGCAAATCGCTTGTTTTGTTTTAAGTAATCAGATATTGTAATTTTTAAGAAGTCTAGTATAAGTGAGAGTAGGGCGGAGCGGGAGACAATAAAGCTTTCGTCGCTCTTTGGGAGTTCGCCCCGCTTCGCCGTCGTAGTTTAAGCTAGACTTAAGAGATAAAGTTTGGATTTAGCATAAGTTAGTTGTCGAATTATATTACATGCGAGCGCACATACTATTCTCTTCCTTTTCGTTAACGCAATAAATTTGTATAAGTACTAGCATTTAAACGCGTTCCATTAATTTATATTAAATTTAAATCATAAAAACTCTTATGGTTTTTCAGCGGCAAAAGGCCTTGAGATCAATTTTTTAAAACTCTTAGAATTAAGTTAGATACTCTTAAACATTGCCTTTGAGTTAAAACTCGGTTAAAGGCATTTGTGAAAAACTGCTCATAACAAGCAAAGAACTTGGCCATAAAGCTTAAAAAATAAGTATTAAATGGATTGTATTAAAAATATTTATAAAATTTCTGATTCTTAACATATTCATCTTTACGAAACTTAAAAAAATACTTGTATATTTCATAATTTTAAATATAGCTCAAAAAGAGTAGGTAATAGTATCTTAGAGTCTTATTAGACACACAAAGTCCAAACTCATAAGCACAAAATCTTTTTAAAAATTTGACTAGAATGGAAAAATAAAAATTTATTTTAGTAGACTAATATCAAAATAGGTTTTGAGTCCAAGGCTGATTATAAGCAGAATTTGAATAATTCCCTTTAAACACTTTATTGGGTATCGCTTAGACAATTCTTGCCGTTCTACATTTTCAGAGCCTGGTGCAACTTGACTTATCCACTTAAGCTCGGAAACGCCTGGATGGGAAAAGGCCTTTTATTCGGTGCAAATGGGCTCATGATTTTTAGGATTGGGATTTACTCATTCTTGATGCTATATCGGCAATAGCCAATGACAAAAGAGAATTGGCTTTGTCAGCCTGTGGCCAAAAATCAGCAGCTTTTTTTCTTAACTATTGGGTCGTTCACTAAGTAATTTCGTTTTTTTTAGTGCAATGTAAACACGATTTTTTTTATTGTGTAAAACATTTTATGAAATTATATATTCTCCATTTTGATCCAATACCTTTTGCCATCTTTCGGGCAAGAGATTGATTCCACGCTCATACAATTTTTGATCCTTGCAGGCAAAAAACTGGTCCAAGTGGTTTTTGACGTCCTGATTTGAGGTAAAGTTTCTCCACTCCAAAAAATTTTGCAGAGACCGTAACAAGTAATAGTCCGAATGTGCCAAATCTGGAGAATATGGTGGGTGCGGTAGCACATCCCATTCAAGCTGCAAAAGCTTTTGGCGAGTCATCAAACTTGTATGAGGTCTCGCATTATCCTGGTGGAACACTACACCTTTTCTATTGATCAATTCTGTCCTTTTCTGTTTGAGTGCATCACTCAATTTGTCCAGCTGATCACAATAAACTTCAGAATTAATCGTGGTATTGTCGGGCAAAAGCTCAAAATAAACGATCCCTTTGAAATCCCACCAAACAGACAAGATAACCTTTTTTTTTGGTGAATATCGGCCTTCGAAGTGGTTTGAGCTGGTTCATACTTTTTAGACCATGATCTCTTGCGCTTTACATTCTTGTAAGCAACCCACTTTTCATCGCCAGTAACAATGCGCTTTAAAAATGGATCACTTCTTTGACGTTTGATAAGCAAATCACAGTCGTTAATGCGACGAAGCAAATTTCGTTCTGTAAGAAAATGAGGAATCCATATGTCAAGCTTCGAAATTAATCCTAGACGTTTCATGTGTTTTTTGTGAACGGTTGCGTTAGACAAATTTAATCTTTCAGCAAACTCTCGAGTTGTCACTCGACGATTTGCATCGAACAACGACTTTATTTTATCCACATCGGCTTCAAGAGGCCTTCCAGGACGTGGTGCATCCTAAAGATCGATATTGCCGGAACGAAATTTTGCAAACCAATTTCGGCATTGGCATTCGGTCAACACATCTTCTCCGTACACATCACATAATTTTCGCCTTGCATGAACTGCATTTTTACCCTTTTGATAGTAAAACAGTAAAATATGCCAAAAATGCTGTTTTCGATCTTCTATCATCGATAGGGCACCAAACAAAAACTATTCCAAAAAATGTAACAAAATTTTTTACAAAAAAGCCTTGCTATATCAGCTGTTCAAATATATAAAGGTAAAGCGGTTAAGTGTGAAGTTGGCTGCGAAAAAATTCAATAAGATCAGCTGTTGTCATCAAACGAAATTACTTAGTGAACGTCCCAATACATAGTAGCATAGCTAGCTAAGAGTAAGTATTCGGATTTTCATTCATGTTTAGCGAAAACGAAGTTTTTGAAGCTTATAAACTTGTAAACAGGGATTGCAACTCTTATAATTTCTGGAAAAAAACTGTTTTTGACTTAAGGCCCATACGCAGTATGAAAAATTTCGCACGGAATGAAAAAACTGCATATAAAAAAAAAATATCCCATGCCATGCTCCATACAAGGAGATTCCAATTCGAAAATGTATTTTTTTACTCTTGATGTTTTTTGAAAACTAAATTTGTTTCGATGTTTTTCCAGCACTGATGGGTGATAAAACGATTGCGAATGGTGGGGCTCGTATCGTTTATCGGGCGTAGATGAAGGTACAGCGTGCTTTTTTTAGAGGTTCACAACTTAGAGTTGGCAACGCTGCTTTATCCGACAGCCCATTTAACAGCTGATAGTTGCTTTTTATTGAGTTTGGTTTGACATTTTATGATGCAGAGACTTACACCAGAGCAACGCTTGCAAATTGTTGAAATTTTTTATCAAAATAATGGTTCCGTTCGTCAAACTTATTCAAAATTTTTTGGTTGAATGGGTGCGTAAATAAGCAGAACTGTCGCACTTGGAGTGAGGATAATCCACAAGTTTTTGTCGAAGCACCATTACAACCACAGAAAATTACTGTCACTTAACTAAATCGACAAACCAGAGACAATTGAACAACTGGAAATCAACATTCGAAGAGTTATTGGCGAAATACAAATGCAAATGCAGCTGAAAGTTTGTGAAACTTGGTTCTTGGAACTCGTGTTCCAGACTGCGCCTATTACGCGCCAGCCGTGGCGGCCACAATCATATTTAAACATTAATGTCATAAAATTTTATATCCAATAAAGCTCGTTTCATTGATATTAAAAATATATTTCTTTGTTTTATTATGATTTAAACTTGTGTAACTCTAAAAAAAAAACACCCTTTACATACCAATATTGATGAGATTTTCTTAAACGCTTATGGTCTCTGAAATCTCTAGAATACAGGCAAGGCACAAGGACGATCATTGCTCTTAAATGTGACCGTCAATTTGTTATACAGAACTTATGCTCTGCCACGCCTGCTTCTATCTGCTACATACATTGGACAAATCAATCATGACTATTGAAGCTTAGACAAAATTACATTTATAGACCCCTATAACACACTAAATTTTATTATTGTGTTGCGATTAATTTTTTCTCGTCAATATTGGATCATAACCCATCTGTCTCGGTTGATTGCCAATAAAAATATATTAAAAAAAAAAAAAACATTTATAGACATTTTTTGAAGTTTAGATATATTTAGTTATGATTTAAGAGAATTGTACAGTGAAGTTGTTAGTCTAATTTAAGATAAACTTTATGAATTTTGTATATGTTCTTATTGCACTCTCTCTGTGTTTAACTTTGACTCTTCGGGATTTCCCGATGGCTTGAGTACAAGTGACCCTCTATCACTTAGATCTAATTATGATTTAAAATGTAAATCTCGTTTATGTACCGAAACACAACGCACCGTCTATACCGATCAACAAATTTATATTTATATATTTTTATACAGAGTTCAATACCGCGTCTCCATTTATTTTCTATTAATTTTTATAGTCACTAAAACTCTAGTGATTTTTCAATGACTTTGACCTCTCAAATACAACACTTTTTTTATACCCTGTACCTATAGGTACAAAGGGTATACTAGATTTGTGCAATGTATGTAACGGCAAGAAGGAGGCGTGGCAGACCCCAAGTCCTTTATACCAAAATGCTTATCATAACCTCGGATAGCGATTGAGCCATGTCCGTCTGTCCGTCCGTCTGTCCGTCTGTCCGTCTGTATGAACACCTAGATCTCGGAGACTATAAGAGCTAGAGATACGAAACTTTACCAGCTGATGCGCATATTTCCTCAGAAGATCAAGTTTGTTGAATCATGTCAATATTTTTCCCCGTTCCCCCGTAGCAGAGTTTCGCGGTTTTTAGCTAAACCGTTTAATATTTTAATCTGAAACTTAACAGAGCGATGCGTTGTGGTTACATGCATCTGTGTGTCAAAAATGAACAAAATCGGACAATTACAACAAAAGTAATAGTCTTAAATGTAAAAATTTCACCTCCGCTTGCCTATAAACTGCTTCAATATTTGACTCTACGTAATAAGAGTAACAAATGACCTAGAACCACCAATTTTGGTAAGCTGATTCATGTGCCTCTAATAAACAAATCCACATCCAAATTTTATCAATGCAGCCCCCCCCCCCCGCAATCGATTTACCGTGTTTTCTCCCACACCCTTCAACATATCGCCTTGAAACTTACCCCATATACTTTAAATAACTCCTTTGACGTAAATTTCGATTTTCATCAAAATCGGTTAAAATTTGCGGAACTTATAGGTATCAATATCGTTTTGCACCAACAAAAAAATATTCCAATTGGAAATTCTTAGTAAGAATATTCAGGAATAAATCTTTTTTTGAGAAAAAAAGGTACAGGGTATTACACTGTCGGGCACCGCCTCGACTGTATTACATTTTTTTAATTTTTATTATTAATATTGGAATTTTTTTAAAATTGCAAAATAACTTCTTTTTTTAATTTCAAAATTAAAATTTGCATTTTTAATTGCAAAATAACTATTTTGTTTTAAATTTTGCAATAAAAATTGGCATTAAAATATTATTTCCAAATTTTTGCTTTTAAAGTGAAAAAATAAAAGTTACGCTCGATTATTTTGATAAAAGTTAAAAATAAAAGTTAATCCTTAATCCAAATAGTTTTTGCTTTGTTTTTTTTTTTAAACCCAGTAACTCTCCTATTTGCGATCCCTGATGGTAACCGAAATCGGCATTCAGTTTAAAGATCTCTCTCTTTGAACTTGAACTTGAAAAATCTTCTGCTAGAGGCTTAGGGCCTATACGCAGTTCGAAATATTTCGCGCGGAATGATAAAACTTCATATAAAAAAAAAAATCCCATTTGGGATTTTTCGAGCTGCGTAGACCCCTTTAACTAAAAATATTATTTCCACAGACCACATGGTTTTGCAAACATTCGCTTTTTAATATAGCTTCTGAGCAAAAAAAAAATCAAGTTTGCTCACTTTCTCAAACTCGCAACTACGTTGTCCTAATAAGCTTAGAGATTTTTTTAAACACATATATTTCGATAATTTTTATGTATGCCTGCCCAGGGACGATATTAATGTGTCCCATTGCTTTTAAATACAGCACCTAATTATTAAATATTTAATACTTGTCTGCCATAGATTTTCGTTCTATGTACTGAAATCAGACAGCTTCAACTTTTATTCCAAGAATGTCTCTTGCTTCAAACGTAAAATTAACTTTTCTGCCTTTATTGTTGTTTCTTATTTTTGGCAAAAAAGAAATTTTTTTTTTGTCTGCTACGTGACAATAATTTTACTTAACTAGCCTTGTTAGTATATTATTTAGTTGTTGTTATTGTAATTCATTCATGCCATTTAATTTGTACATTAGCAACTTGGTTAGTTAGTTCGTCAAGACAACAAACACCAACAACAACTACAACAATAACTACAACAATAACCACAACAACAATAAAAAGCATTTACTAATACAGCTGCATAAAAGTGTAGCCTACTTTTGAGCGCGAGCTGCGAATAAAACAAAAAGTTTTGGCAACAGCATTTCGCCATTTTGCCTTTGCTTGAGTTTTTAGCCATTTTCTTCTTTTTTTACGCCATTTGTCGCATTTACAAAGATTAATTGCTAGTGTGTGTGTGTTTGTTTGTCATAATTATGCATGTTTTGACACGCAAGCAAAAAGTCATTGACTTTTGTTTTTACGACTGAAAGAAAACTGCTTTAACTGCAATCCCTAATTAGTAATTAGGTCTATTGAAGGATCATATACATACAGAAAGACATACATATATATAAATGTGTATGTAGTGAAAGTTTCATTTATGAATCATTAAGCATACATAGAGTATAGGTTAAGCCATTTATTTAGACATTTTTGGAATTGCTTAAGCCATTTTATGATATATTACGTTTATAAGTTAAATATCGCGAACTTGCTCATATTGCAATACTAATATGGCGTGTCTAACTAGCGTCTATTAATTT
Organism: Chymomyza costata; assembly: GCA_018150985.1. Classification (NCBI taxonomy): domain Eukaryota; kingdom Metazoa; phylum Arthropoda; class Insecta; order Diptera; family Drosophilidae; genus Chymomyza; species Chymomyza costata. Next base: position 21,564,611 of record JAECWU010000001.1, read on the forward strand.
TTTATACATTTTTTTGTTGTGTCTTCCGATTCGAATTTTTTGGCTTTGTGTAAAACTTGGTTGCTTAAACTAAGTTTTTTTTCTAAAACTAGCGGGTTCCGCTACCTGCTCGCTTCATTCTTTTGGTTGAGTCAGAGCCGAGTGCAGCTAAGTTTCTAATTTATTAAAAAGTATTTGTTAATTTGTGGACTCTCATACAAGATCTCATAGCAATATGGAAATCTTTCATGCCTAAAGCTGCATTTGATAGAGATTGTGGCATGTAACACTGTTAATGCCAGTTCATTATATTCGTTTAGGAATTTCGTCACTAAAAAATATGATAACACTAGTTTAAACGAAAAATGAACATACGTAAAAAAGTTTAAGGGTAATTCGGGGTCGAGAAACACGAAAATGGCAACCTTTTTTTTCTTAAGCACCATTTTCGAGGTATTTTTGAAAAACATACTTTTGGGCACTTATTTCAGTTATGCGTCAAAATCTCGTGAACAAAATCGAAAATGGTTCCATAACATCTACAGTTCTTACCCGATTTGAAAGCTCTTAGACTCGAAATGTTCGTAAAAGAATTCTCTTTCAGCTTGATTTATGATTTTTTTAAGCATCAATATTTTTTTTTTTTTTAAATGTTAGGTTCTCTCACAACAGAGAGTGGACACTGCGACCTGAAGATCTATAGTACCTTACCCATTCTTTTAGGACAAAAGACCATCTGCCTTCCTTATGAAGAGCAGTAAGTCTTTCGTTGGGATTCGGCGTAGCTGAAACGGGGTGATCCGTTCAGCTCCCAAATGTGTGACTCTGTCCCACACTATTGCTGGACAGTCACACAAGATGTGTTTGGTCGTCTCGTCGTCTTTAAAACAAAGCCTGCACTCTGAGGAGTCCGATAGACCCATTTTTTGTAAGTGATAACTTACAGTATGGTGCCCAGACAAGTAGGCTACCTCGAACCTTAGGTCCGCACTACCAAGACCTATAGTTCGGTTTGCATCCGAGGGTGAGACAAGCACTTTTGCCTGTCTTAAATTCGGTAAAGAGAACCAATATCTCCTATGTTCACTTAAGGCCCATTTGTTGACCATAGTTTTCATTGTTGACCAGCTGATGCCACAGAAGGGCGCGGGGCAAGTGGTGGGCGAAGAGGAACCCAGTCTTGCGAGCTCATCAGCTGTCGAATTACCTTCCACTCCTGAATGTCCAGGAACCCAACAGAGTGTGACTCTGTAATTGGAGGACAGGAGTTGGATTTTGTTCACGCATTCCCTAACCAGCTTGGAGGAGATTCTCCACGAAGACAATGCGCTGATAGCGGCCTGGCTATCTGTAAATATGTAAATGTTAGCACCCCTAGTACCTTTAAGGAGGATACTGTGGGCGCTGACCTCTAAGGCGTGAATCTCTGCTTGAAAGACACTGGGCCAGATACCCATTGCAATAGAGATTCTGGTGTCGGGTCCGACAACTCCAGCACCTACACCCTGTTCCGTCTTGGAACCATCCGTAAACCATTGCTGGCACCGGAGGTTACCACAGGGGTTGCCTTCAGTCCAAGTCTCGCGATTTGGAATGAGAGATCTAAATTTCCTATTATGGAGAAGTTCCGTGGTCATATAATCTGATCTTGAGCAGATCGATAGGCCAGGAAGAGAACTTATAAGTGCAGCATGGCCTGTGTCACTTTCCACGAGCCCAGACGTAATCCGGATCCGCAGAAGACTTTGCATAGCTGACTTTTTGATATGTATGTGCAGTGCAGTCAGTCCGAGGACTGTGGAGATATAACACCCCCCTTGTGGACAACCCTTTACAGCTCTTATGCTGACCGAAGTACCATTCAGGGTTGATGTTATATCTCTCTGACGAAGCATGGCCTCTATCCATGCAACAGTGTTAGCATCAATATAAAAAAAAAAAAATAATTTTTAAGTTTCTTAAGCGGAAATGTGTTTAAAAAAATATTGGGATAGAAACCAATTATGCTTATACACAATTTTCCAAGGTAGTCTTTTCAAACTATCGATAGCAATAAAAATTTCAACTTACTATGCATAATATTTGTTTAACGTTTCCAAATCCCACAATAAGCTTACCCATAAACATAATAAAAGATGAGCAAAGTTATTAGCTAAAAAGCTAAAAATTTCTCGAAAAGTTGTGAGGCATGCCCCAAAGGCAAAAAGGACATGAGTATGATAGCTAGTCTATTACATACATACATACATACTATGTATTATATGCTATGATTCACTAAACAAACATTTGCTTAGACAATTTAAGTCGCGCCTTGACAAACAGTCTGCCATGCTTATAAGTAAGTACAGGCAAATCATCTATGACTATTGAGTAAAGAAGGGAAAAAAAAGAAAATTCAGGGTCAGTTTATTGCAACCTTGACATTGGAACACATACTATAGTATATAAAGACTACATATATGTACATCAGTACACAACTTGCCCTTAGGCTTAGGTAAAAAGCATTATGTGTAGGCAACAAAAAATAAGGCAAACTGCAGTTATTTTTGTATTGAATCAATAAGGTGCAACTGAAGGATATTCTCAGGACATTTGCTTTAAAAGCCAGCTGTCAATAGACAAGTCAATAACAGCTGCAAAGCTTTATAAAAAAAGTTATAAAAAAGTGAAACCTGTTGAAGCGAATTAAATGGGAATATTAAATTTAAGCATTAAGTAAATACGAAGAAAAATAAAGTGAAATTAAAAAGATTTTTCTATAACAAAGAGAGGAGAAAGAAACCATGAATGGCACAGCATGAGTAAGATAAGCTAGAACTAAAATAACAAGTTTAAAACACAATAAGAATAGAATTTATTTGTTTATACAATATTATTATTAAAGTATGTAATGCATTAGATGCCGCGTCAATAGTTATTTAAAAAATATTTTGTATATTTACGAACTTTTGAAATAAATAAATTCTTCTACTTTCAATTCGCTTGGCTGGCTTAATGGCTATTGAAAGTTCCAGATGAACAAGTGGCTATGACTGCTCGGGAACAAAGAATAGTACAGTACCTAAAAATCTAGGGTAAAGCATAGGCATTTTGTAAGTTCATCAATACTTACAACATAGTTGTGAAGTGCTGAATTAAAGTGAAGATTAGATGATATGGCTAATAATTTCTTTGGATTCATGCGAAAATTTCCACAAAGACAGCGATGTTATGCGTTAGGAATTGGAATACCTTTGATCAGAAGTAAATTTCATCCCACAAGTTGTGCTTCATCTTATACGTCGCAATGTTCTAGCAACTTTTTCATAAAGTCATATAACGTGTTTGGATAAGAAAGCAAAAAAAAACATACTCACGAGCAACATTTCATTTACAGTTCACAGCTGTAATAATTTATGCTGAATAACAGTTGTTTGGTAGGAAAGCAAAGAGAGAGAAAGACTCAAGAGCTAAATTTCACTTATTGCAGCTTATAGTTCACAACTTGTTCAACCAGTGTTTGCCCTAAGACGTACTACTGCGAAGAGATTTTAATTGTCTATTTTTTAATTCTTTTATAAAGCTGTTTTGTTCCAATGTTTTATTACATTTATATTATTTCTAATGATATAAAATATTATTTTTTTTAAGGGTAAAGCATGCACTTTTTGTGGTTAAATTTAATATTCTTCCTCTTCCTCTTCTCTCTTGGTTACAAATTTGTTTAGGCCTCTGGCACAAAATTTATTGTTGCAGCTTATAATTCACAACTGGTTCGACCAATGTTTGAGAAAAAAAAAATTCATTAATCGATTAATGAATCATATGACTAATTGAAACCGAGCGATTATTAATTGCAATAAATCGAAGGGTTTTTCAATATTTTAACTAAACCGTGTAATTTTGTAGTATTTTAATATGTAAATAATAATACAATATATATATATATACAATAATACAAATGCCTTATAATAACAATAATAATGAATTAATAAATAAAAGTGCATATCAGTGAACAAAATATATATTTTTATTTAATTTTTTCATTACTGAATTCAGGAACAATAGTTTTGACAGGCGCGAGGTCGTCAACCAGTTCCTCTTTTCAGTGGCAGTAGCACCTGACTTTGAAAAGAGGCGCTCTGCTGATACCGAAGTGCCTAAAAGATAATCGTACCGACAAGCTCTTATATTAAGCTAAGGGTACACCGCTCGCATTTCCTCCCAGGCATTGATGACGTTGCGCTTCAGTTCCAAAACGGGAGCATTCAAAAAAAAAAAAAACTAAGCTCGTCCTGAATTTGGGTTGGGTCGTTGTCTTTTTTGCCACGTTTGTGAGCCAGCGACTTGTGGTGGGCGCCCATAAAATTCAACATCGCCAGTAGAGGATCCATCACTCATACTTCCTAGACTTTCATCTCTTTGAGAAAGTTCCACCATTTGGCTTCTGATTTTCCTCATAACTGTAGCCAAGACCATGGGATCTTGAAAGTGAATCTTTTTTAAACGCGGGTCCTGCAAAGTTGACGCCGCTAATAAAAATGAATGCTCCATTGCTCCGAGTCGCCGATCGATTCTTGCACCATTTTATTTAAAATGTAGTGATAATCTTTCGATTATTTTAGCAGCTAATCGATTAACATTTCGATTAATCGAACCCCATTTTTCGATACAATTAAAGTTCTTTTAAATATATGTATTAAGTTCTATGTAGTATGTATTTATAATTTGTTTTGACAATTGGGTCGTTTGTATAACTTTAAAAGTTTTGAAAAAAAAATGTATGCGACGCTATTATTTAATACAGATGGGTATCGCGTGTTCAAATATCGATATATCGACCAAACTATCTCGATAGTATGAATAATATCAATTTTAAAACGAGTGTTGTGTTATGAGTTATGTTTTTAGTTTAAATTAGAAAAGCTGCAAAGATATCTTTGCGATAGATATTCTGGCGAAAGCCGGTTCCGTTCGTCGGTCATTATTCTCCCTGCAAGGGAAAATAGTCGCTCAGTCTATAAACATATTGAACGGCAGGGGGGCGCTAAAGTGCTGACCGATTTAAAAACCAGTCTTGTGTACTTTTTGGAGTTCTATGGGGGTGGGTAAAAATACGAAAAACTGCGTTGTTGTAACTTTGACGCCCTCTACCGACGAAAATACGAACTTCTGGGTATACCTTCCGATACAAATAAAACTCAATTTTTATAATTTTTTGCATTGAAAGCTTTTTGTACGACTTATAGAATTCGAGATAAATGGGCCGACACAAATGTCAAAATAACGGTAAGCCCTACGGGGGGAGGTCACGATTTTGGTTTTAGACTTTTTTGATGGTCCTTGAAATATTAAGCAAGAGAAATTCCAGTGTGCAATGTTTTCCAGTTAAACCCCTTTTTTGGTGTATTTTTACTGTACTATATCTATATGCAATACAGGATTGCCCACAGCAGCAATGTGCTCGCTCCAAAATGATTTTTCCGATGAAATGGTAGTGTGCAACGATTCAGTCAGAATGTTGTTTCCGAATGCCACCAATTTTTTCCTCGATGCAGTCAAATCTTTTTTGGCGCCGTATTCGTAAATATCTTCAGTATCGGAGGAAAATATCGATATCGCATATATTGTCGAACATGGACATCGATACAAAAAAGTCGACTGCCAAAGAAAGAATATCGATATTCCGATATATCGATAAACTATCGCCCATGCCTATTATTTAATTAATAATTTTGTATTCAGTTCGTGTTATCGTATATTGGCTGATAAAATAATATATGCGTACTGCAGCTATAATCCATAAGATATTTAATAAGCCAATGAATAAGCAAATAAAAGAATAGTAAAAATCTCTTGGCTTCTTTTGGGCTGCTACGGCAGACGCCAAGAATGCCAATCATTTTGTGATTAAATTTTTTAATTTGTTGTTGTACCACAAGCTTTTTTTAGAACGACTTTGCATAAATTCCTCGAACAATTACTAAAAAGGTCAACTAATAATAGTATTATAGTATATAAGTAGTAGCACATGTTTCTATACATAAAATTGGCATTGAATTTTTATACAGAGTTTAATCAAACAATTAAATGTAATTTACCATATATTTCAAGAGCACACTGACTCACAAAGAGAGATGAGGAAAATGTAGCATTCCATAAATTGGAATATTAACTTAATTAAGCGCCTTCTATGCGAACACATAGACACATTCTCTCAATTGAACAACAAAGCAGCACCAGCAACAACAACATAACAATATCTTTCAAGTAAAATTTAATATGTTCAGGCTGCTTATGTTAAAATTGCAAAGTAAATACAAAAAAAGCAAAAGCAAACATGTTAGATCAAGTCTAGGCGAAGAGTGGAGCCAACGAGAAAAAAAAAAAACGAGCAAAAGAAACCATTTGGAAAAGTTTGTGGCTGTTGCTACTGGGAACGTTTACCTGGTAACTGGGAATGTGGAAAACTTTGCACGTGTCGCTAAGCAGCTCAGTGGGCAAAAAAAAAGACAGACTCTGATACTTGGGACAACTTTTTTGCATATGAAAATAGATGAAAAGTCTAGAGTTGGAAAAGGTGGAAAACGCACAACAAAGAATGAACTCAAATGTTTTGGGATTTAATTTCTAAAGCGAGTTGTTGTTAAGTTGAAACACAATTATGTGGTGTAACAAAGCAGTTGACAAAATTGGAACAACACGACTATAGGATACTCTATATTGATCAAAATTAAAAATGGTGAATAAGAGATATGCCAGCAGGGACGTTATCAAGAAGAAAGATCAAAAGATCACAGCAGATACAGATGCAACAGATTGATATCTGGGCCAGACTGGGCCAGAAAACTAATTTTTTGGCATAAATTCAAAAAATGCATAGAAACCAAAAAAAAATTTAGTGGTTTACAAAACAGTAAAAATCGGGTCACGTAATTTGGATATGGCCCCTAAGAGTATTTAGAAATAAATGGAATTTGGAAATTTAAAATGGAAATAATATGTTTAAGCTTATGTGACAGGCTTTAACTTTTTATTTTAAAAGAAAGATAGAGATGCATTTTTATTATTATTATTTCCTTGAGTTTACAGAACTAGTTTATCCATTTAAAAATTAAATTAAATAATTCTGTGTTGTCGCTCTTATTCAGAGCATAGGGCGGTGACTAGTTCCTTCCATCGATCTCGATTGATAGCGATTGTTTTAAGTTGCTGCCATGACCGTTGCGCCTCGTTCTGAACACTTCGTTCCCATGTTATTTTGGGTCTTCCTCTTCTTCTTGAGCCTTGCGGGTTCCATTGTAGTGCCATTCTTGTTATATTACTTTGCTCTTTTCGCAATGTGTGCCCAATCCACCGCCACTTTCTTTCTTTTATTTCAAGGTGGATGGGTCTTGTAGCAGTCCGAATTTGCAAATCTTCGTTGCTTATGATGTTCGGCCAATATATGCCGCATATTCTTCTAAGGCATCGGTTAACGAAAGCGCGCAATTTCTGGGTGATAGCATTTGTTACTTTCCACGTTTCGCAGCCATACATGAGGACAGGTTTAACGCTGGTGTTAAAAATACGAAGTTTTGTGCGTCGCGAGATATTGCGTGCCCGCCAAACTTTGCTGAGCTTATAGTATGCTTGTCGCGCTTTATTAATTCTGCTGCCCACATCTACTTCAGCCCCTCCATCCTTTGTAATAATACTGCCTAGATAGCAGAATTGTTCGACCTCCTCAATTGTTTGATTTCTTCCCTCGTGCAGCACTGATAGAGTCGTGCTGTTTCGAGTTTGCAAACGCATTAGTTTGGTTTTTGAAAAGTTGATTTTGAGTTCGACTTTCAGGGCATTCTGAATTAGCGCGGATAGCTTGCTATTCATATGCTCGAGGCTATGCGCGAGTAAACAGATATCGTCGGCATAATCCAGGTCACCAAGTACTTCGAATGGGCCCCATTGTATGCCTGTCGGAGAGTCTTGGTTCGTTTTCTTCATTACCATATCTAAGACAATAAGAAAAAGTAGAGGTGATAAAGCGCAGCCTTGTCGAACACCCTTTTTCAATAAAAGCGTCCGGCCTCTCTTTCCCTTGTAGCGTACGGAGCATGCGGAGTTACTGTAAAGAGCTTTTATTAAGTCGGTGATGTGATCAGGTACTCCGAGGCTTGTGAGAGCGTCCCAAATCGCATTCCAGTCTACTGTGTCGAAGGCGCGTTCAAAGTCTATAAAGAGAAGTAGAAGAGGCGATCTCCATTCCATGGATTGTTCCACGATAATCCTAAGGGAATTTATGTGGTCAACACACGATCTATTTGGCCTGAAACCGTTTTGTTCGCGTCGTATGAGCGCGTTTACTGGGCCTCGAATCCTGTTCAGTATGATGGCGGCTACAATTTTCTGGGACGTATTCAGCAGGGTAATGCCTCTGTGGTTGCGGCATTGACTTAAATCTCCCTTTTTTGGGATAGGCACTATGGTGCCCTCAGTCAGCGTCCTAGGGAATTCGCGCGTGTTCCAGAATTCTCGGATAAGTGGCGTATAAACATATGCGGTTGTTGGTGGGTCTGCTTTGAAAAGCTCGGCGGGGGCCCCATCAGGCCCAGCGGACTTGTTATTTTTCAGGCTACGTATTGCTTCTTCGATCTCGGCGGTGCTTGGTGTTGATGTTGGTATGTCCCTCATAGGGTTTCTGCGGACTCCAGCACCCATACTTATGTATGGGTTGGGTGGTTGGTTGTCCTCGAAGAACTCACTCACAGATGCATTTTTAGGTGCACATAAATGATATACCAGTTTTGAACCAAAGTGAAGAGCTAAAGAAAAATAAATTCCAAACTTTTCGTACCAAAACGATACTTGTAGAGCTGAAAGATACTTGAGCTATTTTTGTAAAAAAAAGGCCAAAGTTTCTTTCGACCAACATGGGAAACATAAGATCGCATAAGGTAGAGAGTATTTTACTTATTGTGTAACTCTAAAAAGAACACCTTTTATTTAACATTGCCAGTACCGATTGGGCATTGAACCTAAAAAATCTTGCTCATTTCTTACTAGATGCGAAAAATAAAAAAAAATTCTTAGCACAAAACTTATATACCTCTTACCTATAGCGCACAGGAGATAAAAATAAAAGCATATTAGTACATAGTATACTTTCATGTTCTTATGTAAATTGCACTTTTTTTTGTGCTTTGTTTTTTGCTTTAACCTTTGGACAAGTTTTGTGGTCCGTTGTCCCCAGGCGTTAATAAACGCAATATTCGCGTCTAGCAACTTTGGCTGACCTAGTATGTTGGCTCTTGTTTTTGTAGTAAGTACTACTTATTGTTGTTGTTAACATTTTGTACCAGTTTGTAGCACAGTTTTTGGAGCTTCAACTTGTAGCTCGGTAATATTGTAGTTGTTGATTTTTTTTCTGTTTTTTGTGTATTTTTGTTTACAAATTTATGTCTACCAAATTGCTGTCAAGGCTGTGCGCTCAAAAACACAATGCAAACAACCCAAAAAGAAAAGAAAAGAAATACCTTATGTATAGTATATATAGAGGTAAAAGTTTCATTGATTTGCAAAACTTTTCATTTTCCATTTTGGCAGCTCTGCTCTCCCACTCTCTCTCCCTTCCTTATCTTGTAGTCACTTAAGTCACCTTTTGTCTTGTAAACAGACAGAAAACATCTTGCTCTGGCACTGCCCAGAGACAACAACAATCTAAACAAATTTATTACAAATAATAATATGTAAACATTAAACTAGAAAATATCTAATACCAAGATAAACTCATGCACACATGTAGTACATATATTTAGCGCTTTTGGCACATCAATATATAATTCTATTTTGACTTGATAGCAGCCCATAAACTGATTGATTGAATCATTGAGCAGCAGCATTATGGCTAAAACAACAAATTATGTAGATATATATTGGATATATATATATATATGTACCGTATACCCATTGAGTACAAAGCGTGTAAAATTTGCCATTAGAAAAAACAATAAAAACAAATCATAAAAAATGCCAAATTTGGTACGACAAATTGTAGATACTCTTAAAATCTTATTTTGGGTTTAGTATAAAGAGATTTTTAAAATGTAATGATGCAGAGTTATTCTTATGTTAAAGTATTACATTAGTTTTAATTTACTACAATTTTTTACGCTACAAAAAAAAATCCTATAATTTAGACAAACAAAATATGCCGCACGTTACAGGCGCGCACAGGCGACTTTGAGATACCCTTTGCCGATGAAATTCATTGTATTGCTAAAGTACTTTAAACAATTGCCAAAGGTAACGAAAACTAATGCTGTAGATCGACTGTCACAAAATTTCAGTTTTTAAACTTAACGCCTGTTGGCTTAAAAGCTTTTTTCGCAAACAAAAAGCTATTTTATTCAAGATTTGTGATGGAAAAAAACAAAAATAAATATGTACAAATCGCAGCAACGGCCCATTATAACCTATGACTGCCCAATCTGGTTTAATATTTAGACGTCTTACGTGGAACGCATAGGATTATTCGAAAAATCCTGCTTAATAACTTGCACTATGAAGAAGCAATTCTGAAAAGTTCATATCAAATAAGATATATGTACATGGCAGCACCAAAATTAATCGAATTGACATTATATTATAAAGCTTAGCAGACAATATATTCATCGATGCATATCTGATAAAGAAAAAAATCTCATCAAAGCCCCATTTTTTTTTTTTGTTTTTGTGTATTATATTTATTTAGTGTTTTCCTTAATTCTAATAAACAAGAAGTTTTATGTGATATTATTTGTACAGTGTCTCTATCGAGATCTCGAGTATACTTCAATATTTATAATTAGTATCTAATGAAAGGAATCTACCAAATATCAGCAAGTTTTTCGAGTCATGTATTAATACAAATATTAATAAACACTGTGATAATCATGATCTCAATAACGATAGACAATTTGGCTTTAAATACAGACATTTTACTATTCTTATTCACAACATGACGCACCAAAAACAATTCCATACATGCAATCAAAATAAAGAAAGTAGTAAGGAATTTTGCATTCACAATGGTCTTCAACAAGGCACTGTAAACTCTCCAATACTTTTTAATTTGTTTACACTTGCTCTGTTAAATAAAATTGAGAACATCATAGCTTTTGCAGATGATATAATTATTTACAACCCTGGTAAAACAATAGATATTATTAACCGCGACTTACAATTCAACTTCGAAATAATAGAAAAATGTACAGAAGACTGGTTTTTAAAAAATAAACACAAGCAAATGCGAAACAATTTTATTCCGACCTCCCTCAAAATTCTGCAACTACAACATCAAAAACAGATGGAAACATTTTGAAATTATATCAAATGAAACCAATAGTACACTCCCCAAAAAAAGAGTTGTATCATATTTAGGTGTATGTTTAGATACGTTTTTATATTTTAACAGACATGTCAAAACTCAGCTAGCTAAGGCTAAGAAAGCCTTCTTCGCAAATCAAAAGTTATACTCCAAATATGTCGATCCTAAGGCCAAAATATTAATTTACCAAGCATTCATTAGACCAATAATCACGTATGCATGTGCTATATGGTTCAACATATCCCCATCGTATATGGAAAGAATTCGCGAATTTGAAAGGAAATGTCTGAGAACATGCACTTCCCTATACAGTTCTCTCCATAGCAACTACACTAGATTTATTTCAAACAATAGACTAAACAATATCTTAAGAATAGACAACCACATTATCAAACTAATCCGCTATCACATCTTGCGTTCCACAGAATTTCATGAAAACAATTTTATAATGGCCCCGTACTACGAAAATGAAAATTATACATATTAGCAATACATTTATATCAGGATTTATTCCACCAGAAGCATTTGTTTTGCTAGATAAAAAAAAATTTATTCAGAACGAAAGAGGCGTTCCTATATTTTACCACATGTACAGAGGTGCTACTAATAAGTCCATTCCAGAAAATTTATTGCAATTGGCAGATTGGCGCTTCAGTATGAGCATCCCTGAAAAGGATTCACATCCTAAACACCATAAGTTCTGGTGGCTATCAGAAGAACCCTGATCGCCCATAATCCCAAAATCCATAATCCTATCCCCTCCTCATTCCATCCCATCCTTTTTTTTTTTTTTTTTATATAAAACTATATAGTATATATGTAACATTTTTGTAAATTTTTTGGTTACAATTACACTTTATTCTTTTGTTATATAACAAGGACATGCAATACACATAATACGATAATACATATTTCTTTTTTTAACATTTGAGAACTCTCTAAGAGGCAGTGTGTAATGTTATTGTTAGATAATAATTATTTTGTTTGTTAAATATAAGATTTTTATAGAATTACACTAATAAACGATCAACAAATAAATATATTGACATTCGCATGAAAAAATTTACAAAAACATGAGGCTAATATTTGTTATTTATAAAATAAGAAACGTTGGAATCAAGTTCCGTTTATATCTATAACCACCAGAATTTGTTGTTGTTTAAGATAGCATCTTTTTGCGCGATGCTTGTAATAAATCTGAGATTTGGTTCTTGGTTAATTTGGATTTTTTTATCCGTTGCTCTTCTATATTGATGATAGAATATAGGGATTCCGTTTTGGTTTTGAATTAAACCCCTAGTATCTAAAGCAATGAACGCTTCAGGAGGGAGAAAACCGTTTTCTACACCTCTCAGAAGGTATTCCTCATTGGTATAGTATGGCGCTTTGATGAGATTGTTTTCATCAAAGCTCACTTCGACACTAATGAGGAATACCTTCTGAGAACCCTAGAAAACGGTTTCCCATTTCATAAAACGTTTGTTGCTTTAGTTAGTAGAGGATCAAATTAAAGCCAAAACGGAATCCCTATATTCTATGATCAATACAGAAGGGCAACTGACAAAAAAATCAAAATAAACCAAGAACCAAATCTCAGATTTAGTACGAGCATCGCACAAAAATATGCTATCCTTAACAACAACAAATTCTGGTGGTTGTAAAGGGTCATCAATCTTGAGGTTTTTTTTTTCAATCGGTTTTTTTTTTATAAATCACGCGTGAGTACTGTCAAGTTACCATGTGTTTTTTATTCAGTTTTTATTTCCATTTCATCATGGAAAGACTTGCACCCGAACAACGTTTACAAATCCAACAATTATATTACGAAAATTCGCGTTCTGTAAAGAAGGTGTTTCGCACGCTTGGGCCATTTTATGGAATCAATTCGGTGAGTAATTAGTTTTACGCTCCGGTCCGGTAAATTGGCCACCAAGAGCGTGTGATATCACACGATTAGATTTTTTCCTCTTGGGGCTACGCGAAGTCTAAAGTGTTTGTGATTAAGCCAGCTACGACAGAAGCATTAGAGGCCAACTTTATCCGGGTTATCAGATTATGCACGAACGCGTCATCGAAAATTGGAACCGCCGCAAGTAAGTTACAATAAAAATATGAATAATTAAAGTTAAGAGTTAAAGTTTGTTTGCCGGGCCGAAAACTTTTGGATACGCTACAGGCCCTGAAAAAAAATGCCTTAACCTTCTCAAAGACTTCGATGTGCAACAAAATCTTCTGTTTCTCTAGGACTAAAACTTTGCCTGTGCAAAACATTGCAGTTCAAAGAGTTCCTTTATACCGACTTTCCGTACTTCGCAAGCCTTTTTTGACTGAAGTAGCTGCAAACAGCTCTCTATATACAAAAAAAAAAAAAACAAAAACGTTACACTTGCATTATAGTCTTTAATAAACCTTCTGTAAGAGTATTAGCAATACACAGGTGGCTGAGTCAATGCAAACAAAAGAAAAAGCCAACTTAATTTTTATTGTTGGCCAACAAATAAACTGAAAATTTTTTAACTACCGTCAAATGATAAAAGAAATCTTTTTGCCAACGTCTTGTTAAACATGCAAAGAACTTGTAGCAAGCGTATATAGAATATAATGTACTTACTACAGATACTATCTATGTGTTTATGGCTATCTATGGTTGCGTTTTGTTTATCTTCTTAAATAGTTTTTATAGCCTTAACTGAAGGCAGGGGGGTGGAGCTAACGTCAGTGCGACAATAAACCGAAATTTATTCACATGCTGGCGGTAAAATTTCAGTTTTCAAACTAAGCTAAACAAAAAAAAAAAAAAACAGTACGTATAATAATAAGAGGGGTGTTTCGAGTGGTGCGGGGTAAAGCAGTTTGCATAATGTTTCTTTTACAGCTATTTGCTTGTAAACTGATAAAAAAAAATGCACTTTGTAATAGCGACCACAACAATAACAAAAACAAGATTCTCGACTCTATAAAAGATTCATGCTACGCACACGAGTACAAAAAAAAAACAACAAACACAACAACTGAATGCAACTGCAACAAAAAGTATCTGAGGAAACTTGAACTTTTATTCAATTTAGTTGAATTTATTTAAGTGTAAGAATAGCGAAGGAGATAGATAGCAAGCTATAAATAGAATACGATAATAAGCAAGATATTGTTTGTTGACGAATAAATAAATAAAATAAACATTCTCAAATTGTATAAAATATTGTTTTTATTTTTTATTTATTTATTTAATAGTTACAAATTAGCTTAAAAACTAAAGGTAACTTTGTTCAAGCCCTGGCATCTTAGGCCTTCGGCTAAGAAATTTACATTTATATATTAAGTGATTAAATTAGATTAGGTGGTACAAATTGCTACGTTTTAAGAAGTCAATGATTTTGTTAATATTAGTTAAAGTTAGATTGTTTAAAAGATCTTTTGGTTGTACATTTTTAAATATCAAAGTTCTATTATTTAAGTGAGTAGTGCAGTCTTTTAAAATATGGTTTAGATTTAGTGGATGAGTGTTACAGAAAGGACATGTTGGAGGGGGTGTGTTGGGTTTCATGTAGTGGGAGTGAGTGAAATTGGTGTGGCCTAGTCGAAGACGTATTAATTTAATTTCGTCTAGCCTGGTTAGTGAGGACGTTTTTGGGAGTTGAGATAAAATTTGCGTGATATTTGATTTTGATGCACCAACAATATAAATTCCAATTGGAAAGTTCTTAGAAAGAATATGCAAGAATAAATCTCTTTTCGAGAAAAAAGGTACAGGGTATTATACTGTCGGGCGCCGCCTCGACTGTATTACATTTTTATACCCTGTACCGTATGGTACAAAGGGTATATTGTGTTTGTGCAAGCCGAAAATGTATGTAACGTACAGAAGGAGACGTCGGAGACCCCACAAAGTTACCTAAAGTATGATCAGTGTGACTCGAGAAGTCGATATACCCATGTCCGTCTGTCTGTCTGTCCGTCTGTCCGTATGAACGCCTAGATCTCAGAGATGGTAAGAGCTAGAGCAACCAAACTTTCAGATAAGATCCCTTGTTAATCCATAGGAGACAAGTTTATTTTATTTTTTTGATATCGGGATTACATAATATAGCTCCCATAGGGGTGTTTCAGAGGACCTCGAAAAAAAGCAAAAGTTTTAGATGGATAATTCGTTTCTTTATGAAGATATCATAACCAAATCTGGCAGTCGGAAGTTTTTTAGAGATCCCCAGCACTGTAGCAAATTTTATCAAAATCGGTTGACTATATCATATAGCTCCCATAGGATCGATCGGTCGAAAAAATGTTTTTTTTACAAAATTCGTTGTGTTTCGTTTGGTTTTGAAGATATCGGAACCAAATTCGGCAAGAGAAAGTTTTTTAGAGTTCCCAAGCACTGTATCAAATTTGATCAAAATCGGTTGACTATATCATATAGCTCCCATAGGACCAATCGGTCAAAAAATCGTTTTTTCTACAAAATTCGTTGCGTTTCGTTTGTTTGTAAAGATATTGTTAGCAAATTTTGCATTAAGAAGTTTTTTAGAGTACCCAAGCACAGCACCAAGTTTGATCAAAATCGGTTGGCTATATCATATAGCTCCCATAGGAACAATCGGTCAAAAAAACGCTTTTTTTACAAAATTCGTTGTGTTTCGTTTGGTTTTGAAGATATCGGAACCAAATTTAGCTGTCGGGAGTTTTTTATAGTTCCCAATCAGTGTACTAAATTTGATCAAAATCGGTTGACTATATCATATAGTCCCCATAGGACCGATCGGTCAAAAAAATTGTTTGGTGCAAAATTCGACTGATTTGTTTTTTTTATGAAAATATTGTAACCAAATTTGCCGAATAAAATATCTTTTGGAGGTTTTAAGCAATGTTTCGGACTTAATTGCAATGTGGTGGTACAGGGTATCCCAAAGTCGTCTGCGCCCGACTTTAACGTACGCCATCTTTTTTAATCATTTTGATACATTTAAGAATACTATCAAAATATACCCAAATCTAAACAAAGTTTTTAATTTTCGCAAATGTTTTTGGCATTTGTGTTTCCCTTCATTGCTCAACTTTGTTGTTTCGACTAAAAAATAGTTTGCTTGCCGTAAGACCGCACTACCAAAATTTTCTACGTGTCTAACAATGTGTTTAACAAATTTTTGCGGCTTAGATAAAAAAAAAAAAAAAACAAAAAAGCTTTTTCAAATGCAAATAAAAAGGAAACGCGTCTTGAATCATACACGTGAGTAAATATTTACTTATTTATAGATAAAATAATTAAAAAAATAGTCTACGTAGTTCTTAAAGCATTTGCTTTGGATACCCTAAACCTATTGGGTTAGGAGCATACTAAAATATTCGCAATATATGTAACAGGTGTGGCAGTCTATAAGACTATAAGTACTTTATACTGAAAAGTCATTCATCAGCTTGGGTAGCTACTAAACCATTGTACAAACGTCTGTTCATACGAACACCTAAGACTTTCAGCAAAGGATGCACAGTTTCCTTATGCAGTAGAAGTTTGTGCATATCTTGGCAAGCTTTTCTTGGCATTATTTCGCAGTCAGTCAACATTTTTTGAGATAAGCATTACTTATTAAGATCTTCAAAATTGCTTAAAATTCCTAAGCCCTATTCCCTAGAAACTGCAGCAATCATATAGCGTATTTCATTAATAAACGAGTCCCAAAAATTCTTTATATAGACGCATGTGAGCCTAACGGCCCTCTAGTCCTTGTAGGACTTATAGAAACTTATATATGTGAGCCTAACAAACAAATAAGACTTGACGTTTTTATAAATATATACCTATCCTCCGGGATATACTTCTTTCCTGATTAATGCAAAAGTTGTCGCAAATACTTACTTTTCTTTGGCAAAAGTGGCTGCAGGGCATCCAACTGTCGGGGTAGTTCGATCCGACTAACATTTTCATATTTACCCAGTAGAAAAAAATGTAAATACAAAATAAAAGTATGCGGTCAAGATAAGAGCTTGACATAATTAACATGCATAATTGCAAACACACAGATACACACATGCACACGTACACTCACACACTCATACACATACTGCAAAAGTAAGTAGTTTGTCATAGTGTAAATAAAAAAAAAAAGAGAAGGAGACTGTTCCATAAACTAAATAAAGAAGAGCTAATAAGCGCGCGCAATTTTCATTAATTTTCGCCAAAAATGGAGCAAGGGAACTAAGAAAAATGAATTGTGTTGAGAGGGTATGTGCGACTTGGGGATACGTTGTATTTTCTTTTGCTTCTTATAGTAAGGTGGCAGCTAACTACTAACGTCTGATAGAATAATTTTGTTAGATATTAGTTTCCAACTGAAAAGTTAAGTTTATTGTGTTAAAAATTTTACTTCCTATCATAACATTTAAAAATAAATATATTTAACGATAATCGTAAACAAATACAAGGAAAACAAAAAAACCGATCTAATTTCAAGTTCAACTTTGCTCAAAAGAAATA
Source organism: Chymomyza costata (assembly GCA_018150985.1). Lineage (NCBI taxonomy): Eukaryota > Metazoa > Arthropoda > Insecta > Diptera > Drosophilidae > Chymomyza > Chymomyza costata. Next base: position 21,582,382 of record JAECWU010000001.1, read on the forward strand.
AATAGTTTTTCGTTCTCTAATTATTCTTGAGGCGTTACACCTATGGTTTTTCAAGTTAATTTATTGATTTATTTTCAAAATTCATTTCAATTCAATTTATTTCACGGTTTTCATTTACAATATTTACAGTGTACGTGAATTCTAATATAGCAACTTTAAGAGTTTTCTACTTAATTATAATATTATATGACTTCAAAAAATTTACAATGATACGATTATAATAAACAAGATTGTGGAAAAAAATTCAAAAACCAACTGAAGAATTTTTATACCCTGTACCGTATGGTACAAAGGGTATATTGTGTTTGTGCAAGCCGAAAATGTATGTAACGTACAGAAGGAGACGTCGGAGACCCCCCAAAGTTACTTAAAGTATGATCAGTGTGACTCGAGAAGTCGATATACCCATGTCCGTCTGTCCGTCTGTCCGTATGAACGCCTAGATCTCAGAGATGGTAAGAGCTAGAGCAACCAAACTTTCAGATAAGATCCCTTATTAATCCATAGGAGACAAGTTTATTTTATTTTTTTGATATCGGGGTTACATTATATAGCTCCCATAGGGGTGTTTCAGAGGACCTCGAAAAAATTCAAAAGTTTTAGATGGATAATTCGTTTGTTTATGAAGATATCATAACCAAATTTGGCAATCGGAAGTTTTTTAGAGACCCCCAGCACTGTACCAAATTTTATCAAAATCGGTTGACTATATCATATAGCTCCCATAGGATCGATCGGTCGAAAAAATGTTTTTTGTACAAAATTCGTTGTGTTTCGTTTGTTTGTGAAGATACCGTAACCAAATTTGGCATGAGGAAGTTTTTTAGAGTACCCAAGCACTGTTTCAAATTTGATCAAAATCGGTTGACTATATCATATAGCTCCCATAGGACCAATCGGTCAAAAAAACGTGTTTTGTGCGAAATTCGTTGTAATTTGTTTATTTGTGAAGATACCGTAACCAAATTTGGCATTAAAGTTTTTTAGAGTTGCCAAGCACTGTTCCAAATTTGATCAAAATCGGTTGACTATATCATATAGCTCCCATAGGACCAATCGGTCAAAAAATCGTTTTTTGTACAAAATTCGTTGCCTTTCGTTTGTTTGTAAAGATATTGTTGGCAAATTTGGCATTAAGAAGTTTTTTAGAGTACCCAAGCACTGCACTAAGTTTGATCAAAATCGGTTGACTATATCATATAACTCCCATAGGAACGATCGGTCAAAAAAACGCTGTTTTTACAAAATTCGTTGTGTTTCGTTCGGTTTTGAAGATATCGGAGCCAAATTTGGCAGTCGGAAGTCTTTTATAGTTCCCAAACAGTGTACTAAATTTGATCATAATCGGTTGACTATATCATATAGTCCACATAGGACCGATCGGACAAAAAAATTTGTTGGTGCAAAATTCGACTGATTTCTTTTTTTTGTTATGAAAACATCGTAACCAAATTTGCCGAATATAATATCTTTTGGAGGTTTTAAGCAATTTGTCGGAATTAATTGCAATGTGGTGGTACAGGGTATCCCAAAGTCGTCTGCGCCCGACTTTAACGCACGCCATCTTTCTACTTAACCTACTTAAAAAACTAATTTAAAGCTAAAGATAGGCGGGCTAGGCCAGTTCATTGAGGTGTGGGTATGTTGAACTGCAACATCTAAGGGAAAAGTTGCAAGATAAACGTTCTAGTCTATCTGCAATAAGTTCTACGTTTGCTTTATTGTATAAAACGATCGTTGCATGGAACCAGGGTAGATTGAACATCATTTTCAGGATTTTATTTTGTGACAGCTGCTTGACACCTTGTTTAAATGACACTTTGCGACATCAGCCCATACTGGTGCACCAGAGAAAATAATTGCTTGGAAAATCGATCGGTATAGAAACAATTTATTTTCCATGCTCAAACGCGAGTTTCTGTTAACGAATGGGTATAATGTTCGGACTGTAATAGGTAGCTTTTTATTAACATTGCTGATGTGGTCTGCGAATTTAAGTTTTTTATCCAATATAATTCCCAGGTACTTGACGTTTGGCTCCCATTTTACGTCTACCCCTCCCAATCTAATATACTCCCTAGGCGTATAAATGTCTTAACGTTTAAGCGTAAAATAAATTGCTTGGGTTTTTTCCGTATTGACAAGAATTTTCCACTTGCGAAAATAAGTGCTGAGCGAATCGAATGCTGATTGCAGTTTGTTAGTAATATCAGAGGCAAGTATCCCCGAGCATAAGACAGCAGTATCATCTGCAAATACTGACGTAGTACAGCCATACAATGTCGGAAAGTCTGATGTAAATATATTATATAATATAGGGGAAAGGCATGATCCTTGCGGACACCCTGCTGGTATGCGAGCTAGAGAGAATGATGACCCTCCAATTTGTACATTAAATGTCCGATCTTTTAAGAAACTCTGTACTATTAAGATGATTTCTGGGGGATAATTAGGACAGTATATTTTATGAATGAGACCGTTGTGCCAGACCGAATCATATTCGAGTCATCCAACAACACCATCCCTGTTGATTGAGAGTGTGAGAAGCTATTTTTGATCATTTTCTTAATTCTCAGTAGTGGGTGGACTGTACTGTGCTCGCGGCGTAATCCAAACTAGAATGATGGCAAAATGGTATTGTCTTCAATGAACATAACTAGTCTTTCCTTAATTACTTTTTCCAGCAGTTTGCTTACTGAGGACAAGAGGCTAATAGGTCTGTATGAGGAGGGTGATTCTAATATTTTCAAAAAGAAACTTTATTTTATTATTCAAATTCAAATAGGTGTCGATATTATACATAAAGAAAAAAAAAAATAATTTTTCCATAGTAATAAAGAACAAAATGGCGCCTCTAGAGAGCTACGCTTTCATCATACAATGTTTTTATGTTTTTTTATTTGAAATCTTTCATATGAAACAATCAGCCATTTTTATAGAAAATTAGTTTTAAAATAAAAAGTTTTTATTATTTTGACAAAATCCTAAAGATTAAAAGATTAGCTAAGAAAAAAAATCGATTTCCAGAAGATTCTATACAGATGTTACCGCTTAAATTAAGAATAATATATTCTTCTTCGAAGAATTTTCAAAAAAAAGCTAAGTTTTTTTAAAAGCCCAAAAAATGTTGTTTCCTAGTCGTTTGACTTGCCAGATACTCTTCCGTATACTTAATGGGTGCAAAGTTGCTTTCTTTTTGCTGTAACAAATATTTGCTTAAACTTGATATACCATTTTATTATATGAAAAATAGGGTATATAAGTGAATAAAATGAAAGTGAATAGAGTAAAAGTGTGAGCTATGTAGCAGGGCAGTAGAAAGTATAAAGAGTCACTGGACTACGAGAAATGCATACATTAAGCCAAATATAACCCTTAATATACATAATTTATTTATGTATGTAAGTTGTACGTCACACCCACAAACACGCATACCCACACACACACACACATGTATACAAGTACACACCCACAAACAAACAGGCATACATACGTAGAGATCTAGCACTAATACCAACACAAGTTTGTTGCTTTCTGCTTAATCATAATTTAAGACGTCACTCAAAGTCAAATCAACTTAACATTGCAATTATTTCATCTTTTTACAGAAGCAAAAGGATAATAAAGTTTAAGCTCAAGCCAAGGTCGAACAAGTATTTAAATAATTCGCTTGAAATTGTTAGTAACTCATTTCTCTTTTTTTTTGCATTTTAACTTATGCATAATTCTTGGAAGACTGTTGGAACTTTGTTGTGTGCGCAAAAGTGTTTTGTAAGAAAACGCTTGAAAAACGAGAAAATTTTATTTTCTGCGAAAGAATAAGCTTCTTTTAGCTGAGCAAAAACTAATAGTATGTATGCTGAGTATATTAAGAATAATGCTCTTAGTGGAATTTATCTAAAGCAATAATAAGTGCAAACGACTTGACAAATAAGGCTAATAAGCAATGTTGACTTTGGCTCTTTAAACAACAGAGTTTTTTAAAGATCTTTTCAGAAATAGATTAAAATACAGAAATCAGATAAAGATAAATGACGTATTAAAAATTAAAAAAAAATATATTTGAGCTAAGTATTTGTTTTGTGTGCTCCATTGCGTCACTGTTGCTTCTGGAATCTTGGGTTCAGCAGTCATCGCTACCAGGGACGGTCAAGAAGAACTTATGGGTATCTTGCGCAAAAATAAAATTTCACTCAGCTAAGTTCATTTAAGCCTTGTAATAGAAAGTTCAATTAGACAGGTCTACAAATATCCGGGCTCATGTCCGTTGTTGGAAAGCTAAGGTTCATTTCCGAAGTAATTTGCTGCCGTTTCTCGGATATTATTATGACATGTTAACAATTTACAGAATATATAAATTTGAACTTAGTCTATTCACAAATAAGTTTTACGAAATTTTTCCATTCGTCTCTGTTTCTTGCAACAAAACGTAGCTGATTAAATGTCTTTCCTGTTTCGTTTGCCACCGTTCTCCGCCAGGTTGTTTTCAGTCGACCGCGTGGGCAATCGCGTCTGTAGGCTACCTTAGTGTGTGGCCGAGCCAGACATATTTACGAAGCTATATTTCCTTCTCTATTGGTTTTTGTTTGGCACGGCGCCAAAGCTCTTCATTTGATATTCTCGCGGGCCACCAGATGCCTTAAATACGCCGTAAACTTTTGTTGACGAAAGTCTGGATCTTTTGAACCAACGATCTCGTTAGCGACCAGGTTTTGCAGCCATACAATAGTGTCGATTTTACACAGGCGTTGAATATTCTTGTTTTTGTATCGATATTGATGTTGATGGCATTCCAAACTTTGTTAAGCACCGCAAAAGAGCCTTTCGCTTTTCTCAGTCTGCTATCAATATCCATTGACGTGCCACCATCGCTGCTTACTATACTTCCTAGGTACTCAAATTGCTGCACATCTTCGATGTTGTGCTCATTCATCAGAAAGGGTGACTGGTTATTTGCTTTCACTCTCATTGTTTTCGTTTTTAAAGCGTTGATCTTAAGACCCACTTTAGCTGCTTGCCCAGATACGTTGTCAACTAAATCTTGCATGTCAGAGTGTCGGTCAGCCATCAGTACCATGTCATCGGCATATTCGAGGTGACCAAGCTTTTGATGAATTTTCCAGCGGATGCCTATTGGGTTTTCTTCCACTGCCTCGAGAACGGCATCGAGGACTGTTATAAACAGTAGCGGTGAGAGGGCGCACCCCTGTCGAACTCCACTGTTGCAGGTGAAGCTGTCACTAAGAGTACCCTCATGTAGTACCTTGCTCGTAGCTCCTTCGTAGCTCTTTCCAATTATATTAACAATTTTATTGGGAATTCCTTTAGCACTCAGCGTTAGCCAAATATAGCTTCTCTTAAGAGCGTCGAACGCTTTTTCAAAATCTATGAAAGCTAGGTATAATGTGGCATTCAATTTGGAGGCTTGTTCAAAAATTATCCTGATGGTGTTAATCTGGTCGATACACGAATGTCCTGGGCGAAAACCGAACTGGGTTTTCAGATAAGCGCGTTTAGTGTGCCGGCTATTCTTTCTAGAATTATCTTATTGAAGATTTGGAAAATGGCTGGTATTAAAGAGATACACCTCCAGTTGTTGCATTTTCTTTTATTGCCTTTCTTCGGCAGTTTGACAATGACAGACTCCTTCCTGTCAAGCGGAAAGAATTCATGCTCGCAGATTTTCTCAAATAGGGGGTACAAAAGTTTTGCCACGGCGGAAGGATCAACCTTGAAGCATTCAATCGGTAGACAATCGTTGCCGGGTGCTTTGCCACTTTTCATGCTAACAATTGCGTTTCGTATTTCGCTTTCGCTAGGTGCACTCGTATCTATTTGCCTGTTAGGATTAAGATGCCTTCGAATAACAAATTCTTCGATTTCGCTATGTATAATATTGAGGGTTCTTTTGAAGTTTCTTTTCCATACTTCTGCTTGCTCATTTTTTGTTGTCACCAGCTGCCCGTGTTCGTTTTCGATTGAATTGCAGCTACGGAGAGGTTTACCATCTAGTTGTTTGGTTAACTTGAACAGCTCCTTCATATTGCCCTTTTCTGATGCTACTTGCGCTTTCATACCTAACTCGTCGTAGTACTTCCTCTTGTCTCGCTTGATTTCTCTCTTGATTTGTCTGCTTAAATTTATGTACGCCGCATTATGCTCATCTTTCTTAAGCGGGTTCATCTTGCTTAATATTTTCGTTTTAATGCACCTTCTTTGTTCGATGAGTTCCCATGACGCTTCCGACATCCATTCCTTTTGCTCGTTTTTACGGTAACCGAGAGTATCGGGTACATAACCTTAAATATCTCAAGATCTTGACGGCCCCGGATTCGGATTCTACGCAGCAAATTACTTCGCAAATGACCCTTAGCTACTCAACAACTAAACCAGTTGGCCTGTGTTGTAGATCTAATCTACATCTTAAGAATTGCGAATACAACATTATTTGAAATTCGAATATTTTAAATATTTATTCCAAGAGCCAAAAACTAGAATAGAACATTTTCAGCTGTGACAAAAAAAAATAGTTAATTTTAAGACATTCCTTGATGCCCAAGCTTATAAAAATAAAAATGTCTATGCTTTAAGCTATCAATTACGCAACCCTCGTTTACTCTTTAATGCACTCATTACATACGCACACACACACACGCACTCACATTTATGTTTGTATGAGTGTTCTGCATTTTAGAATTTTTCGCATTGCAACTTCATGTTGTTTATCACACGCGGCGTATGCGCAATGCGGCTAAATGCAGTGCCTTCATGCCTTGTTTATGTATTTGCCTGACTTTGTAATAGAATTTAATCACCTAACCATTAAATGAGTCATAAACCGTTTAGAGTCCTTTCGTAACTCGCTCTTTAAATATTTAAAATTTCATTTTGTGCGCTGTGCGCTCTTCTGTAAATTCCGTTTTAATAGAACAATTTTTGCGCATTTATGATGAATTTTCTAAGCAAAAAGAAAAGCCAAGAAAATGTATATAAAATACGCTTAAATATTTAATGAAAAATGTGTGGAATTTTAAAAATGCGACAAATATTTTTTTAATACAATTCTGTACAAAGGGGAAATTAGAAAATTGCTATTTATAATACAAAGCTGGTAAATAAACTTAATTAACTGGTAATGCATATACATATGTTGGTTTTTGGTTTTGTTGTTTGTTTAGCTAAAAGCTGCCAACAGCACATAAACATAGCTATCATTACCAAGTCATGTATTATGCAGTCTAACTAATGGAACTGCACAAATGCACAGCAAACAAACATGCAACATTACAAAAGTAACAACGCTCTTAATATTTATGAGGCAGCAAGCAAATAAAAAATAATAACAAAAGTAAAACCCGGTTAAATAAAATGTGAGAAAGCTTTTTCAGTGCAATTTAAAATGCAGCGTAATGCCGTGATTATCCGCCATATTGTTGCAGTTTTTGGTAAGTGAGAGAGCGGACAACGAATAGGTGTAAATGAATATAAATGGCGTTTATGAGCGGGCTTAAACAGTTACGACTAGTCGAATAGGGACACAAATGTGAAACAGACGAGCTGCTGTCACTGTAGACAAGTTTTTTTTTTTTTTAAGAAGTGAGTTGTAGAGACTAGTTTTAAATTAAGTGAGAAGTTTTTATACCACAACTAAGCATTTGTTTATAAAAGCTATAAAGAATTTCTGTTTAAAAAAAAAAATTTGTTTTATGGGTGGGAAAAAAGACATTTTGTGCCCAGGACTTTCGTAATCTTGAGACCATTTTGCTGGAATTAGTAAGAGCCCTTCAGTTCGGTTCAGGCCTAAATTAGTCATGAAATCATGCCTGAATTTTCAGTACCAGCCATGAGTCTACGCATTCATTTGTCACTGAATTTAACACATGCATGTCCTAGGCGTTCAGGCCTGAACCATAGCCGTAACAATCAGCTATGAATTCAGTGCTGATTGACTTTGAACTGTCAGGGAGCTTATAAATATGCCCACGGGTAATGACTTTACCTTCTCAAATTTAACTCGCAGTTTTCTTTTGATTTTTTACAAACTTTTAAATATACGCTCGAAGGCAAGAACTCATCAGATTTTTGATTATAAGGCTCACAGCGGCTTTCATAAAATATATTTTGGTGACTTAATCACAGATGCAAATGCATTCAAAAATCTGGAACGAAATTCCAAAGCGGCGGAGCTAAAAATTAACACTGATAAGACAAAATATATGGTTCGATTCAGCTCTTTTACTGACTCTAGCAATCTACCCATTGGCGACTATGTTTTTGAGAGCGTAGAAGAATTCAAATACCTGGGTATGATGCTATCTGCTATAAAAGACACGACAGTAGCAATTAAGGAAAGAATACAGGCCGCGAACAAAGCATACTACGCAAATCTCTTTAGAGATTCCGATCAAAGATTCTCTCACGCAGCCAAAAATTCAGAATGTACAAAACAGCAATGCGACCAGTACTCAGATATGCCTGCGAACTCTGGGTCTTGAAGAACGCAGATGCAGCTTAACTGTTGTGTTTCGAGAGAAAAATATGGCGAAAAATATATGTATATATATTAATAAGGCCCTATCAAACTACAGGATAAGATAAAATCATGAACTAGAATCGCTAGCAGGACATGAAACAATTATCAGATTTATTAAAGCTGTGAGGAGGCAAATCGCCACCTCACAACGTTAGTCAGTTTTGCCAATAGGGCCATGGGGACACTGCTTGAACTGCTTGGTGAGAGTAGCGGTGAAAGCGCGCCTTCTCTCATCAACATTAGTTAAGATATAACGGCTGGGCGCGTTAATTATTGTTTTGTATTAGTGCGTAGGTTAATGGTAGTAGTGCATAGGTGTAAGTGTAGAGTAGGTGATAGAAATAGTGTTAGGTACGGCGGACTCTTTCTTTTCTATTAGGATAGATAGATAGATAAGCAGAGTACCGTAAGGGATTTATTAGTATACGTTTAGGTGGGAATTTAAGGATTTGGCGCCGATGGAGGCCAATATAAGGCGGATGGACAGCCAAATCGGGGCAGTCTCTGTGAGTTTGTGAAGTGAGCAGTCTAAGAGAGTCATAGTGAATGAGTGCAACAAGAAAGATCTCAAGTGAAGAAAATATGACAGTCAGTGCCGCTGATTTTAAGGCGTTTTGAGTAACAAAGCATAGAATTGTCGCAAAGGACGGATAAGGATATATTTAACTAGAAGCGCACCGGGTGCGACCGCGTCGGAGTTTATATTCGTGAACGAGCCACGCCAAGTATTGTCATCACCAGGATTAACATCTGTGTGAGCGTATCGCCGCAAAAGGGCAGTAAACATACTCAATTATTAAATCTGTTTAATTTAAAATTGTTAGATTTAAGTATAACTTTGTTTTCCCGAAATATAGTTTTGCTAAAAATATTATTTTGCGTAAAATAGAGATCGTGTGGGCTCGACTTAAGTGTACTGTGATAATAGACCGCAAAAATGCGGATAATATATTTTTAAAACTTAAAGCAAATTGTGTTTTGTTTAAAATATCGAAAGTTTTAGCAAATATAAATTATGTTGTGACATTTACCCTGGGCATAGCTGAGCTATCCCAGCCGTTGTTCCGGACAAACCGGAGGTCGTTGCAAAGCACAGAGAATAAGGTGGCTGGGTCATGTGCTTTGAATGTCCACGGAAAGAATAGCTCGAAAGGCCTTTGTATTGCAACCGATTGGAGGAAGATGAAGATGACGTTCAAAGAAACGTTGGCTGGATGATGTAGAAGCCGATCTTAGATAACTAGGAGTCCGACACTGGAGAGATGTCGTTGTAGAGAGCAACAAATGGAGAGAGATTGTTGCGGAAGCTATGGTCTACCAAAGACTGTAAAGCTCTATGGTACAAAGATATGTATTTAGTTTTGACAAGGCTGTTACGTCTTACTAAACCAGTCAAACACGTACGTCCCAATCCAGAAACTAGTGCCGAAGAAAAAATTTTACACATAAATAAAATTAGCAATAACTTAAAAATCTATATATTCGGACATGCTTCGGAAAACGAAAAAAAAAAAACAAAACGAACAATTTTATTTGAATTCGTTTTTGCTGTCGCCATCTACTCATATTTCTCTTGCTCATTATTAGCACAGCTTTATACCTTTTGAGGGAAATTATCCATTCCGATGCTATTCCGGTTACCTGCTATGCTACTGTCCGGCGCTTCTTGGAAGACGAACCCAGTTTCTGAGAAAACCATTCTTCGAAGACCTGCGCAGTCTGGCAAATGTATCTATAGCGGATCTGGCTGCGTTTGTTGAATCCTCGAAATGGTTCTATAACAATAGAGACATAGGCTATTAGAAGTAACCATTAGTTTTTGAACCTCTTTTACCCATTGTGCCTTCTCATAATTCTTTCCCCAGTTAGGCATCACAATGGCCATAATGGTATCTGGGTGATCTCAGCCTATTAAACCTAACCTAACCTAACCTTTTGCGCTTTCAATCTGATCTGTGTTTCAGATTAGTTTAAAATTGACTTAAGTTCAAAATATTTTGCAAAACAAATGCGTCTCCATGCAATTGACCAGCAGTGTATATACATATACTATATGCAAATGATTTATTTGCGGGCTCAATAAAATGTGCTTTTCTCACATGGGACTCATTAATTATGTTAAAATAAAACTTTCGGTTTGTATATATGGTAAATAAAATAAAACATTTTAAATTCGTTTCAATACAAGCAATAAATTATCATGGCATAAATCAAAACTCAGCCCAAAAGTATGCTACGATTTTTGAAAGCAGCTGCTTAATTCAAATTAAATTCAATGCAAGTGAATGGAACGTGTTAAATATTGCATAGCTGCAAATGTTTAACCCTCAACTGCCACAGAGTTGCTGATTATAGCCTTAAGTCGAAGCTGTGTACCAAATAAAGCAGAAAAGTATGCCACTTGATGCTGTTAAATTAATTAAGCTGCAGATGGGCATAACAACAACAACAACGGCAAGTTTCAGTAACAGCGCTGCACAAAGTCAGTTTACTATCCTTGGTCATTAATTTTCTTGTTTTTTTTTTACAGCCAGTATAATTACTTGCCCGACAATCTTAATGTCCTGGGAAAAACAACAAGAGCTGCAATTGCAGGGCAACGAGTAAACAAAGTGCAAGCAACTTAAATGCAATTACTTTTATGCTTAACCCAATTTAAATGGTCACACTTAAGTCTGATATTTCGAAATCTTAAATTGTATAATATTAGTTCCAAATGTGGTTGAGATATGGTGTCGTAATAGCTGCGAATGTAAACAAGGTTCAACCGTCGTCAACATTTTATTAAAAACGTTAACAAAATTGGCCCCAACTTAATGCCTAAAACATGACAATTTCAGTTAAGCCGGAAATCCCAATACAATTTTGGGATAACCAAAAGAGGATTCGTTTCAATAATAGAAACTTTTATATGATTGGAACAAACACTTTGAGATCAATTTTTTTTTACCTAAGCCTAGGCATATATTTAAGAGCCTGGCAAACCTCATAAACAACAATTTAATAATTCCCTGACTGACTATTTTGTCAGTCACCCCTGGGCGGAGCATGGGGATCTCTATTGATAACCGTTCAAAGAGAACAGGGAGCTACAGTTTATAGCCGAATCCGAAAGGCGGAGATTTTCTTGAGCAAATAGCGTCTTTGAGCTAGCGATGCCAGTGCTAGGCAATATGGTATATGTTAATTTCTTAAACTAAAGCCTTAATTTTTAATCCAAACAATTTGGAATTAAATTTCAACAGTTAAGTTTAGTTCTGTCCGCAAAATAGCAAATTAAAACTGTCCTAGTGCGAAAAGTGCTAAATACAAAAATTGTAGCATACTTTTCAGCGCATGCTCTCCAACTGTTTCGCCTTTGACTCGTGGACAATATTTCATAACTTTTTGGCTGTAAACAACATCAAACATATAAATCCTGTTGTTATGAAAATAAAATTACAGAATGCAGCTACGAAAAACAACACAATTGAAATATTATCATATATTCAGGTCGAGGGTCAGTCGGCAGCTCCGTGCTAAGTATCAAATATACTACACTCTCTCTGGGCATTATGTGGCATGCAACGTACTACACATGTGTGAAAATGTGGTAACTCAAGTGCGACATAAGCGTGAGAGGGTTGCTTTCCAGCACTAGCCAAGTGACATAAATTTGTGTGTGTTTTTGAAAGGATATATATGGGACGGGCAGAAATGTGTATAAGAATGTGTATGGGGAATAGGATACGAGTAAATGAAGCTCATGTTGAGAGCATGACGCAAGCGAAACTGCTTACGATTCTGTGGTTAATATGGCTTGCAACATTTTGAAGCTTTAGACAATAAATTTAAAGTTGTAAGCAAAGCGAAGGATTTATAAAACGCAAATAAAATGGAATAGAGTTTAGTCAGGATAAGCTCAAGTTTTGATTTAAAATATTTTCAAATTAGGTGTCAAAAGTAAAAGTATTTCATTAAGCATGTCTGAATTTTAATTTTGTCTGACATATGGCTTAATAATTCTGCAAGGATTAAAGTAAATTTAGCAGCAATGTGTTCTGATGACTTTATCCGAGAAGACTTGAATGTTTTGAATGAGTTTGTTCATAGTGTGGACCAATACTCCACGCTTAAATCTTCCAATTGTGGCAAAAAGAAAAAGTAGTTAACATAACTTGTTAGCATTTACTATCATCATCATGACGGTCTCGATTTGGAGTATTTTATTCGGCTAACCATGATTAAAAAATCAATTTCATTGGAAGAAGGAAAACATTTTCAATAACCTAATCTTTTAGAAATTTGGTTAGGAAATTTCCCTATATGGCTTTTTTACACGGTTTTTTCTGAAACGTATCTACTATTTTAGGCTGGCTTGTAAAGCAGTTTACTTGCGACATCATAATCGTTGGTGAAAAGACATAACGTATACGCAATGAAGTCTATCAATGTTTTCCATGATATCGTTATCTAATCCAGCAAGTCTCAGCTCTGTACAAAAATTTTTCAAGCCCAAATTAGGGCAGTATGTCGGCAGTAGGAAGCAAAAAAGATGTAACTACAAATATTACGTATACGCAATGTAGTATATGTGGGCGGTAATAGCAAAAATAGCCAAATTTCGGAAGCTAAAGTTTCATATGTCATGAGATTCATGCTGTTTGCTGAGTTCCCATAAATTTTAAATACACTAATGCTATAAAAGGACATAATAAAATATTTTCGCCAAAAAAATCACGCTGCTTAATTTAAGCAAGAAATACAATAATTTTGTGGCACAAAACTAAACTAAACAATTTCTGGTAAGTTAACGCTCCAATCACATACTTACTTATGTGTATAATATGTTTATATCATGTACAAGTGAGTTACAGCAGACGGAGGGCAACAACAGAAAACACTTGGCGTAATGTGCCACGCAAGCACCATAAACTTCTACATTGTCAGGACATGGTGAAGGCAAAAAAAATGTCAATACACACACACACCCACACATGTATATACACATAAAGACTTAAAAGGGCAAAAGACTTACAATGCACAGTTGCATGCCACTTGAATGTGCACTCGTTTGTACTAACCTAAACCGAGACAAGTTAAAGGACGAAGAACAAGTTCTTCCAACAACAACAGGCATACTTGAACACTAGCCAACACTATATACAACAACAGGCAACAGGATGCATATAAATCATTTAAAGGCCATAAAGCATGCTTACACATGGTTGACAGCAGTTAGGGGGTTTTGGGAGACTTGAATTCTAATGCCAGGAACATATCTTGCACGGCCTTAATGCAACGCGTTGACACGGCAAATCCTAGGTCTATGAAAAATGTTGCTTATGCGTGAGGCATTTATGGATTTGCTGCTGCTTCTTCTAACTTTTCTCCTCTCGCTGTTGCAACTTGCCATGTTTGTTGCTGTAAAAATTACATTAACTAACGTTGTATGACATTAAATTAAGTTTTATGACTCAATTATAAACCGCTGGTAATAAGTTGCCTTCCTAGCTTCTTAAAGTAGGCAACGGCAGCAGTCACAGCAACAACTCTGCCAGAGTTGTAGCTGCTGCAACCATTAAACATAATTTCTGGAGCACTCTGGCAGCTGCTGGCCACAGACACTTTGCCACAAACAGCATCAACGAAATGACCAAGTTGCAGTCATAGATTGAATTTGACTTGACATTTGAATATACAGATTGTGTTAGCAGCAACTCACTCTGGACAGGAAGTGGAAAAAAAAATGGAATTTGGTGGGGCCGTTGTCGACGGTGGAGTACACTGCACCAAAAGTAATTATTTGCCAAAAATTTTGCACTCAAGGGAGGCGTTTCATGCGTTTTTGCGTTGCTGCGTACTGGCCTTTACAAAAAAATACGTATACGCAACGTGGTCTTCTATGGGCGGTGAAGATAGCCGTGAGCAGCCAAAAAAAACATTTTTCGACAATGTTAGGCCTATGCTCCAGTGAAAGACATACGAATTGATGTTGATGCTACCTACCATTATCCAAGTTTGAGCTCTGTAAACGTTTTTCTCAACTTTGTTTTAAAAAATTCTATATTTTATCCAAGTGTGCACTGCTAACAAATTAACCAAGAGACTTTTAACCAACTGCTTGTAAAACTAATCTGTAAAAATATTTCACTGAATATAAATAAGCCTTTTATTATAAAAATATACCTCATAAGTGTTGTTAAATACTTGCCAAAAGTAAATTAAATTTGCCGCAAAAAAATTTAACTTAATTGCTTTTTGTTTAAAATTTGACATATATTAATTTTGATATCCTTTGACCTTATTTACAAAAAAGTTTACATACCCTTTAAAAAGGGCATAAAATGTGCAAAAAAAAAAAAACAGCAAGTGACAAGCACGACAAATGCCAGTGTCCTGTGTGTGTGTGTGTGTGATTTAGTGTATGTGTGCAAGTTGTGTGGGTGTAAGTGCTGAATATGTTGAAGCAAAACGTTTGACATTTCTAGTGTTTGTTGTATACAGCTGCACATACAAACACAACAATACGCATACACACACACACACACACAGAGTGAGTTTCTCTTTTTATATGGCCGCCTGTTTGATATTGCATTAAATGGCGTTTGGCGTTTAATTTTTTTGTTGTGTTCGTTGTTTTTGTTGTTTGCCTCTCCAACGCGTTTTTTGCTCTCTTTCTCTCACACGTTTTGCTGCATGTCTGGCTTTCTATTGTTGTTTTTTACAGTTATTCGAACACACTTTTGCACTTGTCATATATTGCTTTATACCGCCATTGTTGTTATTGTTATTGGGTACGCCATTGTTGTTGTTGTTGACGTCGAGTATATTAAAGGCAAAAGCAAAAGCAGCAGCTTCCACTTGAAATCTGTCAACTGCAACTATTTATTATTAAATTATTTACTAACCATTCTTAAACGATATTAAATATAAACGACAGAGAGAAGAGAGTGTGCTTACATATATGTAATTTAAGAAGTTTTTTTGTACTATAGGGAGGGCCATCTGTTGGTTTCATAGCTAATTGCATTTAATTCGTATATTTTACAACATAATTGGGCAAATGTATTTGGTTACGATATTTTTATAAAAAAACGAAAGTAGTTGAATTTTGCTCCAAACACGTTTTTTGACCGATTGGTCCTATGGGCGCTATATGATATAGTCAAACGATTTTGATCAAATTTGGTATAGTGCTGAAAAGCTCTAAAAGACTTCCGAGTGACAAATTTGGTTACTATATCTTCATGAACAAACGAATAGGCCATCTAAAACTTTTGTTTTTATTCGAGGTCCTCTGAAACACCCCTATGGGAGCTATATAACGTAGCCCCGATATCTTCTATGGAATAATAACGGATCTTATCTGAAAGTTTGGTTGATCTAGCTCTTGCCATCTCTCTGTTCATACGGACGGACAGACAGACATCGGTATATCGACTTCTCTATTCACCGTGATCATACTTTAGGTAACTTCTTTCCTTCTTTATGTTATATAAATTTTCGGCTTGCACAAACTTAATATACCCTTTGTACCATACGATACAGGGTATAAAACTATTTAGACTGGGCATAAAAAGATACACACTACGAAAGTCAAAAAAGTGACACTAAAAAAAATCAGCACCATTACAATATATAAGCATAGCTAACGAAACTTTTTTTTTATAAAAACATACTTCAAACTACTGGGGTAAAATATTTTTTTTCAATTTGCAACCCAAATTTGCTTATATGAAAAAAACGCTTGAAAAATTTAAGAAGCAACTGCTGCACAATATGTTAAGCTTATAGCTAAGCAAATACCTACAATATATTAATAAAAAACCATATTGATAGACTCAATGATATTTTGATAATCGAATGCAAACCAAAAATTGACAGGTTTCACATTTGGAAATTTGGATTTTCTTCCGCTAGATGGGTCAAATCGACCACCGACCGAATTGAGTAGTTACGAACTTGACATATAGTATGTTCCGAATTATGAGTGTATAACAACTAAACAATCAGATGGCCCACCCTATACATACACTTAGAGTAAAGAATATTTTAATTGGAACTGACTAGCATACCATTAAGTGTTTAATAAGGAAGTCTGCAAAACAAAAAAATTCGGCTTAATCAAGTATGCCTGCTTGCCAAGTCCAACAGTTGCTTGTACCATGATGTTTCCTTTAATGTTCTAAATTGAATTGAGTAGTTACGAACTTGACATATAGTGTTTCCCGAATTATGAGTGTATAATAATCTAAATCTAAATCTAACAAACTAAACAATCGATGGCCCACCCTATACATACACTTAGAGTAAAGAATATTTTAATTGGAACTGACTAGCATACCATTAAGTGTTTAATAAGGAAGTCTGCAAAACAAAAAAATTCGGCTTAATCAAGTATGCCTGCTTGCCAAGTCCAACAGTTGCTTGTACCATGATGTTTCCTTTAATGTTCTAAAAGTTATCTCTTTTCCCATATAAAAAGACATTCAGAAATCAATAAGAATATGAGAATTTTAGTTCAAATTCGAATGAATTTAAAAGGTGCCCAATCAAAATATGGAAAACAGAATTTTTCTTTGAAAATCTTTTTATCTCTAGTGTCGTGTGTCTACAACAATGGTGGGCAGTCTCTGCCGCAGCGCGGTCGGCCCATGCACAGTCCAAGTGTGTGACATCTCTCTCTTGTTTTTGCTTGATTGCGGCTCTTGCTCTCTCATGCGCTTTTGCTTACTGCGCTGCTTACTCACACAAAGAAATGTTTGTTTGTATGAGTTTTGCCCACCACTGGTCTAAGAAAAAAGCAATTTTCAGAAAAAAGCAAGAATTTATTGAAAAGTTGCAAAACTTGTTTTTTTAAGCCAACTAAAATATAAAAATATACTTATTTTTGGCAATAAAGACAAAAATCTGTGTATTTGTAGATTTAATAGTTTACGTGGAAAAAATAATGTCACATAAGGTCTCGGAATACGCATATTTATGCAGTAAACAGCAACAAAATTTATAAATACATGAGATATATCCTGGGAAATTTGAAAATCTCAAAAAAAAAGCGTCATTAAAATACCTATATACCAAAAAAGTGAAATTGGCTGACGTTCTAGTGACATTCCTAAATTTAAACGACCTCATCCTTAGACTTGACAAAGACACATGTTAGTATATTGATGAAGGCACAAGATATCTTAAATTCATCGTTTCTTCTGCCTCAACATCTCACTTATTTTCGTACAGACTAAATAAAGCTCTTACTTATAAGATTTTCTGATTATCTTTTATCTCTTTATAGAAACTGAAACAGAATCTTAATCTCTCACGCACATCATGTTAACAGATCCGCCCGTATTTACAGCTATGCCGCCATTTTGTATGGCATTAGGCAAATCGACAACAGCTTAAAACGCTTTAAAGCCAACAACAACAACAACAGACACAGTAACAACTACAACAACAGCAAAACGCAAAGCCAGCAAATCTGTCAGCAAGTTTGTTGCTGGCTTCAGGCTCTCTGCCTTGGACCCTCTGCTTCAACTGCTGCTGCTCCTGGCAGTTAAAACTCGCAATTGACGAACGGCATAAAAAACACGACAACAACAAATTTGTTTATATGCAAAAGAAGAAATAGGTAAAAAAGGAAGACGACGTATACGCGGAAACGAGCGAATAAAAAACACAAAAACAAACACAATGAACACAGACGAAGAGGAGGAACGTGTTTGCTTAAGGTGAGCATACAATGAAGTCTATGTAGTTGCTGTGTGTGTGTGTGTGCGTGACTGTATTGGTGTGTCTGTGTGTGTGTGTGTGTGAGTGTTTTTATGTCTAGCTGAGCGTATTGCTCTGGCAATGATTTGGCAATTGCATTAACTCAATTTTTGTAAAGTGACTTTAAGTCGTTAAAGCCAATATGCGCGAAATTTACTTAAAAGCTTAGTAAACAGCCAAAATGAGTGGCAACAAAGTGTGATAAATAAGTTTATCAATTTCGTGGAAAATGTTTTACAATAACAAGAAGTATGCTATAAGGCTCTAACTCTTTAAAGAAGTTTCAAGTTGCGTATGATTTAATCGGCACAAATTATTACCTGTTGTGAGAACTTGTACGGTAAGACTCATATTTATTAAGTCAAAAACAAGACATTAAAAACAAATTATCAGTAGTGTTTCAGAAAACGAAAAACCAAACCGAATTCAGCCGAATTGGACTCGTAGCTTATTTTTGACCGCGTGTGTTAGCGAACCAAAATTTTCGATTTTCTTTGGATCGGCTGAGATTTCGACAGTAGCCATCGGGTGGTGAGGCTAAGTACTTAGCGGATCAACCTCGTGCAAAAGGTTTTTACATTTTTGATCATCTTTCGATAACTTTAAAAAAATGAAATTCTTAAAAAAAAATTTGAAATCTATGGAAATTAAATTCAGAAATCCTGAAACGCATAACACATAATTTCCTTCAAAGAATATTTTAATTCTTAATTGGTGTTTGGATAGAAAATCTCAGCTTTATATTATGATTACTTTCACTAGGTTAGGTTAGGTTAGGGCGGCTGCTGGCTTAAAAACCCGCACACTTAGGCCTGGGCTGGCCCATTGTGACACCGCACGAATCTCTCTGCTTTACCATTGCATTTTTACCCTTCTCCTATTTGGTATGCATAGAAAGGGTCCCATCCTGTTGCAGCAATGTAGCTCGCAATCTTTCTCGGACAAATGAACTCCAGCCCTGCTAGGTTCTGAAGGAAAAAGTAACCCAGGTGCTTTTTCCTGCGTCTGCTAAGAGCTTCGCAGAAGCAGAAGAAGTGCTCTACTGTTTCTAGCTCTTCCTCGTCTCTGCAGCTTCTGCAAAAGTCATTTATAGGAGCATTTAGTCTAGACTGACGAACACTGTGAACGGTTAAGACTGCCAAGTTAGCTGGAGCGTTTTCCGTCAATGGTTGGCCATACTTGGCGGGTGATCCTGCAGTGAGGTGTGTTGTTCCACATACTTTGAGCAAGAAGGCTATACTTTTCCCTAGTATGCAGCTTAAAAGTGGCCATCGGCATACGTATATCCTCCTTATCAGGAAGGAGGGTAGTGGTCGTGCCGTGTCTGGCCAGTTCGTCTGCTATTTCATTACCTTTAATATCCTGGTGCCCCGGCACTCAGATAAGGCTAAAAAACAAACTGCTGTGCCATCTCTTGAAAAGGTTTGCGGCAGTTGTTGACTGTCGTCGCATTTGAGGATAACGAACGAAGTGACTTAATAGCTGCCTGACTATCTGAGTAAATGTTTATTACCCTGTTGTCTGGGCTTGCGTTGCGTAAGCAGATTAAAGCCTCGTTTATGGCAAGGACTTCTGCCTGAAAAACAATTACTTTCACTAAGCTTTCATAATTTTTGAGGTATCCAGTATCCTCAATATTTTCATGATCTTCTTGGAAACGTCTATACTACTCGCAAGCCCTTGCTTCTTCAATATTGTAGAACTTCAGTCTATTTCTTTAAACTAAGTATTATTTTAAAATAAAATCTGCTTCTTTTTTAGATACTATAAATGAGTTTCATACCCTGACAAACACTTTACGCATAAAAGCTGACTTTTAAGTCCTTCAACTCTCATGGGGCTCATTAACTATAATATGTTTGACCTAAATTTTTACAATTTATTCAATTGTTTATGTTTTGCACTTAAAAATTTTGTAAAATTTATTTTAATGCGAATAAATTGTCAACATTTGGTCTTCAAAAGCATCCAACAAAACAGGGCTGTAATAAATGATGCTTAATTATAAGCATTTAGATGGCAGAACACAGTCACATTCACTCCTATACACAACCACATTACACACACACATACACTCACACATGCACACTAAAACAAGGACAACTAACGGCATTCGATGGCAGGATTTTGTCAAGAAATGAAATATTATTTGCGTCTAGAATGACAGACAAAAGACTAGTGAGTGGTAATGGCAAGAGGAAAAGCAACTGTCACATTTTCCTTGTTTCTAACCAAATCACCCTGGTCGGAATCGACTTTTTTGTCATAAAGTCAAAAGAAGTTTTTTTACCTTTCTACTTATCTTTTTTAGGACTGATTTTTTAAATCCTACCACTTGGTAAGCAATCTAAATTTTTTTAGATCTTAAAGGATCGAATTTTGATTCTTGCAGACAGGTTCAGCTTTTCCATAGAGAAATGCATGAAGATTGGCTGAAAAGTAAGTAGAAAAGTAATGCTCCATCCATGTGGAGAATCGTCAAATGAAAATATATCAGAGCAAGTTTTCCATATAATTTTATGCTCTTTTAGGTTTCAAAAACATTGACAATGTTTGATAGCAAGGTATTAAACATTATACCCGGATCAGAGTTGGACATATATGCCCTCAAATGTCATCAATTTATTTTTGAGTTTCTTTGCAAAAACATCGATTTTGACCACAGTGCAGTCCTTGGAGAGTAGGAGAGAGCACAGGGAGAGCATGTTGAACAGAGAAGAGCAGCAGCTGCTGTTTTTGCTTGTTTACAATATTAATTGATTAGGCTAACACAGAGTCTAAATTGTTGTTGTCACCGGGGCATAGAAAAGCCAGCTGACTAAAAGCGCCAACAACTGCAACAAAAACATCAGCATCAACAACAACAACAAGTAAAAGTCTGGCTATTAAATGTCAATCTCATGTTTCAATTATGTTTTTTTCTGTTGTTGTTGTTGTTGTGTTGTTGTTATTGCTTTATTCTAAAAGACGCCAACAAAAACACGTTTATAACATGCTGTTACTTTGTAGAGTCAAGCAGCACAAATTGACAAGAAAAAAATATATTAAAAAAAAAACAAATTTTGCACTCATTATTGTAACATTAAAGGCTTTTAAAACGTTTTATAATTTGTACAAAAGCTGTTGAACGTAATTCCCTGAAAGCTTAAGAAAAGTTCCAAATGCTGTTGAATTATTTAATAGCATTACAAATTTGCAGCCTTTTAATGCATTAATCGATTCTCTAATTGACTAATGAATTGCAAATTGCTAGGCAGAAATAATAATTGCAAACAAAAGTATGCAACATTTTTATTGTTGCATTTTATAATAGTATAATTGAGTGAGAAATTGCGCATACGTCGCGTATGTAGCTGAACACAAGTTGAACTAATTCAATATGTATCAAGGCTTGAATTTCTTAATACACTCGTTAAAAAAACGTTTAAGACATGTCTTTGTCACACAAGTGTACAAAGTTGAAGAAGTTCTATATAATAAATAAAAATACATTGAACCATGTATTACGCTTAGTATATATCTAGCTGACAATTTAAGCATCTCTTCGAGTAATTTTCAAGCTTGAGCTGGTGCAACAATATGGACTTGTTTAGAAAAAACAATTCAACTAATATAAAAATAATGTTATGAGTTTTAATGTGGATAAAATAAAAAAAAAAAACAAGAAAATTTGTTTGTTTACTAATATGCTGAAATTCCGTACTCACAGTCGCAACTACAGATCTACAAAAGGTTGTCTTATCGTCTCCAAAGGTCCTTGTGAAATAAAAGCAAGATACATTTGATCGCTTGCTGGATAGTGCAAGCCCCGACTTATCTGCCAACTATTCAATCACATTAAGAGGCAGGCTATCCCGAAAGCCCCAATTAAGGACCCAGCAGGTTGCTGGTGTTATTCCAGTCTGCAGAAGGCTGAAATCTTTGCTGACAGCTTAGAGGAAAGATTTAAACCACTCAACCTCTCGCCGGAGTTCATGCGAACGAATGTTCGAATGCAGTTGGAGACGCCATTTCAAATGTCGTTGCCTACGAACCCAGTCACCCTTCAGGAGGTGGAACTGCAGATCAAGAAACTAAAGGCTAAAAAATCTCCAGGCGAAGACCGTTTAGAGAACACTTAAGCTTCTTCCAACAAAAGCGCTTCTTTTTATGGTTCTGCTTTTCAATAGCACACTTAGATTGGGACATTTTCCAAATATCTGGATATCTGGAAATCAGCGCTAATAACGTTGATAACGAAGCCGGAGAAACAGCCCACCGAAATCGACGCATACAGGCCAATCAGTCTCCTCCCTGCCCTGGGTAAAATGATGAAAAGGGTGATTCTTAACCGAATTCTCCAACTCGAATGCGTTTCGCAAGCAATTCCAAAGTGGCAGTTTGGCTTTCGTAAAAGTCACGGTACTCCAGAACAACTGCACTGGAGGCCATGGAGCATAAGATGTATTCAGTGGCTGTGTTCATAGATTGGGCATGCCACACCCCTGGCCTGTTAAGCAAATTAAAGAGCATTTTGACTTCTCAACTTTTGCAGCTCGTCAACAGCTTTCTAGTGGGCAGGTCCTTTTGTGTCGTGGTCGATCGAGCAAAATCAACAAAGCGACCAATCTGTGCAGGTGTTCCTCAAGGCTAGTGAGCTAGGGCCCACGCTTTACTCAATTTATACTGCCGATATGCCTACGTCTGGTGCAGTTACAAGAGTGGGTGTGGATAACATTATAATTGCTAACTACGCTGATGACACTGCAGTGCTAACGAGAAACTCGGAAATTGACATTGCCACGGAGGCTTTGCAGCAATACGTATGTAGTTTTGAAAAGTGGGCTTTAGATTGGTACATAGGAATCAACGACTGCAAATGCGCATGTTACATTCGCCAAAAGACGACGATCATGCCCCGGAATTTGTATGCTGGGCTCCACTCTCAAGCATGAGCCTGCACATAAATACCTGGGTGTAATTTTGGACAGAAGTCTTACTTTCAACAGGCATATAACGATGGTTCAGCGAACAGTTTTTGCCAGAGCTAAGCAAATAGCATGGCTGCTTTCCCTTAAAAATAAGCTCTCCCTCTCCAACAACGTCACCATATACAAGTCCATTTTGAGCCCAATATGGAAGAACATATGCATTGCAAGTGTATGGTATTGCTGCGAAGTCCCACATTAACAATATTAGAGTGGCGAAAAACAAAATCCTGAGAAGAATTTCCAATGCTTCTTGGTACATGCGCACAAGGGACATTGAAAGAGAACTGAAAATCTCAAAAGTTGGCGACGTCATACGGTCACAAGCTCAAAAATACATCGTACGCCTTGAAGTACATCCAAATGCGCTTGCGAGGCGGCTGACCTTGAGAGCTAGAAAGAGAAGACTTAAAAGGTGTCATCCAGGGGACCTTCCTATGAGATTCCTATTTTTATTTTATTTTTTTAGTTACATCTAGGTGAAGCTGCCATGATTTATAGTAGGGAACTTGTTTAATTAAAAATTACACAGGTCTACAAATACCGGGGTCATGTCATCCGAGTCCGGGGTGAAAATTTTCAAGAGAAAATAATTATCTCAAAGGCTTAATGCAAATGCTAATGACGTCGAAGGGATATATTTCGTAACTTCTAATAGCCATAAGTTTGCGAAAAAAGTCGTAATTCATCTTTTGAACTCTTAAATTAAAGGCTAAGAGTGGTACTAAATGATGTAACTGGAGAGACAGACCACAAAAATGTTTTGCACCCTGTACATAACCTCAAAAGTAGGATCAAACGCCGTTTTTCCCGTACATAACCTCAAATATCTCAAAAACCTTACGTGATGGGCTATTTCGAGCGCGGATTCGTATTCTACGCAGCAAATTACTACGGTAATGACCCTTAGCTTTCCAACAACTAAACCATGTTGTCCTGTGTTATTTAACAAATTTTTATTATTTTTTTTTCCGTACGCACCAAGTATTAGTTCAAAGTTTTAAAACTTCACAAAAATATGTTAGCTGGTGTAATTGAATAAAATTTGGACAAAACAATTGCTTAGTCATCCTGATGAATTGTAAATATTTATTACATATTTTGTAGGCATTTTTGGTTAAATTAATTTTGCAATTCAAGCAGCTACCAAGAATACAAAGGCAAACATTTTGTTATTGCTTGTTACGTACACGTGTTGCCCCTTTGGAGTAATTAGATAAGCTTGGAGTCATCTTATCATACCTACACTGCGAAAATAAAGCCGGTCTAAACAAACGAAAATTGCGCCAAAAATCCAAATACTAATCTATCATCTCATCTACCTCTAGAAAAATAAGGCCAAACTACCAAAGTCAAAAAGTTTTTAAAAACTTAGTTAAACATGGGGTAATTAGTTTGCAGAGTTTTGCTGCAAAGTTTGACTCTTTATTATAAAATTGGCTAATGCCATAATGTTTGTTATTGGTACTACTTTTTCACATCTTTCTAGCAAGGTATGTATCTATCGTCGCATGCATTCTTCTCAACCATTGCTGGGTACTTAGTTAGTTGTTAAAATATTGTGCCAATGTCAGCGGAAAACTCTTAGACCAGCTTTGATTTAAAAAACAAGAATTTCGCTCCAGACCTTCTTCTTAGCAAACTTTAAAAACTTATGCTAAATTAGGCAAATAAATTGTCAGCTCAAAAAGTGCAACAAACCTAAAAATATAAGCCCACAAAATCCTCGACATTTATGCTAAATCCCTCGTTAACAGGTGGCGCTGCTGTAAATTGCAATTAAAAATGGCGACGATGCTTAACTTCTAAAACATTCTTTTTCCCAAAACGACTATTTATGCAAGCCGCTTACTTAACATTACGCCAACAACGAAAATGTCAAAATGTCCGCTTAATTTTATGCAAATTTTGCCTTTTGCTATGCATAATTTAGCCAGGCCAAAAACAGTAAAGTTAGTAAGTGCGACAAGAAATAAATTGTAAAGCAAAACAAAGCACTAAAAAGCTAAATTTAATAGATCAGCATTCTGACTGAACTTTTCAATTTAAACAGCTTTTAGGTAAAACGCAATAAAAGTTTTGCAATTAAAGTTGCAACAAATTAATTAAGTTGCAAATAACACATAACAAGTAACATAAACAAGCACAAACATGTGCAGCACACATAATGTACGTGATTTTCCAGTATTGTAAAAAACAACAAAATGTTACAGTGCTGGCAATAAAAACATGCATACTATATAGCTGTATAGCCACAGCTGGCGTATTGTCAGCTTTAAAAACAAACCGTCGTCTATTTTATATGGCTTATTGGTTGCTAGCTCCAACAATCAGTGTCATTGTTAAGGCCCAGTTTTTTTTATGAACATATTTACCCAAATCAGTAGCCGCAAATAAATAACTTTGATTTGTGTAAAAGTCAGTGCCAAAAACCACAATAACAACAGCAACAATGAAAACTCTGCAAAACATCAAAGTAAGTGTCAAAGAGTCTTTGCCTGAGCTTATGTTTTTGCGTTTATACACTTACCAAGAGCATGTGCATTGAGCTCTTAGTTTTGAGACACTTAGGAAAAAGCGTCGCTGAAGATTTATTAATTAGCAAGTTTTCTCTGCATAGATTTGGCGTTTACGTCTATTTTTTAAAACTATTTACTTTGCAAATTATTGGATTTGGATTTTCCTAAGAATATACAAATTGTTAAGGGTTTTCCAATAAGAGGTGTTATTTTGGTATTCAAAGAAAAATGCCATTTTTTGAGATAAATGGATGTTTATTTCATAATAAAGAGGAACGTATGCCGTTAATAATGAAAAACAACATCAGCCAAATGGCCACCACGACCACGCTTACAGGACCATATCCTTTTCATGAAATTTTCCATAACCAAATCGCAAAGTGGCTGCCCTATATCCTCGATAGCCTAACGAATTCTATCTTTGAAGTCTTGAATCGACGCTGGGCTATTGGCGTAGACCTTAGGGGCCATACCCAAATTACGTGACCCGATTTTCACTATTTTTGAACCCCTTCCCCCCCCGGTGACCAACCGTAGTATATGCCAAGACCCCCCCTAATTGTCACGTGGTCCTACATTTCCGGAAACTTTTCCCGTAAAAGAGCAATGATTTCGTTGCTTGTGTGGCACGTAGCGCCGTCTTGTTGAAAGTAAACGTTGTCAAGATCAATACCATCCAACTCCGACCATAAAAAATCATTAATCATCTCTCGATAGCGCAATCCATTCACCGTTCCAACCTCATTTTCGAAAAAGTAAGGTCCAATGACCCCGCCGGACCACACGTTGAGGATGGAGAGGCTTCTCTGGGTTTTCCGAGCCCCAGAAGCGACAATTTTGCGTGTTGACGTAGCCACTGAGGTGGAAATGGGCCTCATCAGTCAAGATGATTTTTCGATGGAATTCCGGATCATTTTCATGCATTTCAAGGACCCAATCAGCAAAGACACGACGTTGTTGATGATCGGCCGGCTTGAGTTCTTGTGTTAACTGAACTTTATAAGCCTTAAGACACAAGTCTTTATGCAAAATACGCTGTGATGACGTTTGTGGTATGCCCAATTCCAAAGAACGACGAGGAATGGACAAACCTGGGTTTTCTTCAACACTTTGGGCTACAGCAGCAATATTCTCAGTTGTTCTTGAGCGACGTGCACGTGTTTTATTCTTCAGATCACTAACTAGTCCCAATAGCTCGAATTTTTCCACCAATTTCTGTATGGCGATCCGACAAGGTGCTTCACGACGACCCAAAAATGCTTTAGTTTTGCGAACTGTGACTGCAAGATTTTCACCATTTTTGTAGTGAATTTTAATAATTTCAATCCGTTGTTAAAGCGTGTATCGTTCCATTTTTAGTAATGGCGTAGTTTCTACTTGTCAAATGTCAAAGAATAAAAGCTTCAAAAGTGACAGCTACCAAAATAGCGGGTGATTCAAAATAACACCTCTTGTTGGAAAACCCTATATAATCTAAATTTTTGTAACCGATTAGTAAGCGCGTATACTCGTTGGCTTTGTGGAATTCACATTTCCTTGTCGTTTTTTCTATGTGAATTGAATTTCACAAAAATTGCACTACTTCTTTAGGCACTTATTTTTTTTTCGCCTTTTTGTTTTGCTTTGTCCTTTTTGGCTTTTTTTTCACCAGTGCTTCCTTCACTGAGTAAATTTTCTATTTTATGCTTTGCACAGCCTTTCAGTTGCACACCCATGTTGACCAATGTACAACATTAACCCAGATCCAAAAGACACACGCAGACGTACGTAAGAAATAGACGGACTGACTTAAGCACAGACTTACGGACAGACAGGCAATTGGAAAGTAATAGTCCTTACATTGTTCCACTTGCTGTCGGCTTAAGCTGCTTGTTCTTGCTGTCTATTTATGTTGTGCTCGTTTGGCAATTTCCTTTAACCAACTAAAGGAATCAATAGAAACATATCCTGGTCCACTTATCCACTTCGCCTTATACATATATATATCTCGCTTTAATTCATCAAAGGTTAATTAGCGGACAATGCTGATAAGTTAAGAAATTAATTGCCCACAGAGTTGGTTGCTGGCTTTGGAATGTTTTATAAACTCAAACTTAATTGCAAAACGACAATAGATTAAAATGACCATGGATACTAAATACTAAAACCACAAAAAAGAAGCGTTTATAAGAGATTAAAAAAGTTGGCAAAACTATTTAAAAAGAGAAAAACCAAGTGTTTTTTTTTAAATTATTTCATTGTTGCTTAACAAAAATTTTCAGAGTTTTCATGCTTTTTTATTGGATAAGCGGAAAATAGGCAACGTAGTTTACCATATTTCTAAGCAAAGTATCGATACTTTTAGCGCGTGCTCAGAAGAGAGGTAATGTATTGGACTATACATAAGAGCTGTTTTTTTGGCTGCGACTGAAACCAAAAACGTAAGAATTACACGATATTTACTAAACAAAAATTGGTAAAAAATTCCGTTGACACAAAATCTTATCAAAAAGGCGGAATAATCGAAAAATTGTTACCATAATCGTTTTCCCCATCGATGTATGTAGATGAAAAATTGTTATCGAAATCATAACGAAACATCGAATCGAAGTTTTGAGTATTTCAAAGAACTATATACAGATATTGGTATCGAATTTTGACGTTTTTTTAAAGAAAAACTTAAACCAAATGGAGATGATTGCCCGACAAAGAAACCACAATTTTTTTATTTTTCGCGTAGTTTATCCAGCGATGGGCACGCGGTTCATTTTACTTACAGTGTCTACTCTATTATTTTTTGCAAGTCAGACCCACAATTAGAATGCGAGCTTGACTTGATAATCGCATGGCAACCATAAAGACACTTTTTTGCAAAAAAAATGCAAACGCCAAATGTAAAACGAAATTTAGCTCGATACCGATACTAAGCCAATTGGTATCGGATCGACGATTAATCGTGAACCAAAATATCGGTATGGACTGTTCAGTATCGACTTATATCGATTCTCGATATTCAAAATACCGGATCGGTGTCGCGCATCCCTAACAACGATATCTTGTCGTTTTGACTACAAATAAACGTTTACCAGAAATCCGAAGTAAATCTTGTAAGTCAAAAACCTACTTACAGAAAAATGTGTGTCCTCGACTAACAATGGATCAACAACGGCTTTGAATCGTATACCCTTGGATTGCAACTTTTTGAACATCCTATAAAGACGCATCATATGACATCATTCATATTAACACTGCTCACTTCTTATACGAGATCGGATTTATATCTTCCCGATACTTGAAAAAACATTATACAGTAAAAATGTAGCAAATAGTTGCCTGAGCTGGAAAAATTGCACACTGGAATTTCTCTAGCTAAAGTTTTAAGGACACCCAAAAAAATCTAAAACCAAAAAGGTGACCTCCCCCTCTCGTACCGCGATTCAGATAAATGTTTAGGAACATTTATCTTAAATTCCATCAATCGTAGAAAAAAAACTTTTGGCACACGAAGTGTTCAAAATTTAAATTCAGAAGTTCAAATTTTGAGCGGTAGAGGACGCCAAAGTTACTAAAAAGCAGTTTTTGCGTATTTTTAACCACCCCCTTGCCTTACATATCAACCAGGCTGCTCAGACTTTGCATTCGGCTCAACCTAACCGGAGCGCATATATCTGACAGGTCCCAATTAAAGCCTTCATCCATCCTCCACTGTGGATGACCTGCCGTAGATAGGAAAGCCTCACTTAGTAACTTCCGGTTGCCTAGTCCCTCTACCAAAACTCAATCGGAAGTATGTCAACAAAATGTATCATATTCAACTTGAAAGCATATAAAGGCAGTACAATCATTGCCTTTAGGCAAAAAAGGTCAATCTTGATTGCAACGGCTGCCTTTCAAGCATTGGTGTGGGTCACGCGTCACAAGCTATTATATGGAGCAGCTTATGCTCCTGGATACACCCACTTTTTATGGATCTAAATAAATATAATAAATAAATAGCTGCAAAGGAAGTTACTTGTTATGTACCAAAGGCAGAGTTGCAGCAGCTAATCATAATTGGAATTACTTCAACTGACGGGTCTCACAAAATGTTTACATTTTTGCATTGTTATTTTTTTCTTTTTTTGCCTGTAATTATATCTGTTTTAAATTTGAAAAAAAAATGCACAAATTCGTTTTAAAGCGCTATTTGGAACATCGAAAATTTCAGCTTCAATCATTAAAAATAGATATTTGAAAAGTAGGTGCCAGCTCTGTTCGCAATACACACTTAGCTATTAATAAATGTCTCTTCAGTGTCAAAATTTTGACATATGAATTTCAATCACTTGAAACTAAAAAAAAGAAATAGATGACTCTACATGAAATCACTTGACAAATTCATCAATTTCAATCACTTGAAGTACCTCACAACAAATGCAAAGATTTACAGCACGCTATAAACAATCTCAAAAAAGCCTATATGGATATGCTGAGCATATGGCATAAAGAACAAAACTTTAAGATAAAACTCAAATAAAAACATAAGCAATATAAAGATGCGTCAAATATTTAAACAAGTTCTATAAGCTGCCCAACGCCAGATGCTAAAGGAACCAATGGGTTGTATACTTAATAAATATAATAGGCAGCTTGCTAGACATTGTTGCTGCTGTTTACTTGTGGTTGTTGCTGTTGGCCTTGTTGTGGTTTTTTGCAGTAGCGCTGCTACAATGATGATGTCTATATGTATATAGTATATATATATACGAGATATATATATATGTATATTGAACATATATTGTACGTACATGTCTATGAATTGCCCTAGACGCGCCTTTGGCTAAGCATAAATATGTCAAGTGTTAATTGCTGCCACTTAACGCACAGCACAAAACTCAAATACAACTAACAACACACGCGCGCACACAGATACTCACACACACGCGCATATACACTGCGCTACAAAGGCGTGTAAATATGACTTTAATCTACTTAGCTAAGCAGCTGTTTTGTGGGGTTGACTGTGGCCGGGTTTTGTTAAGCGCTTAAGAGTTCAGAAGCCTCAATGTAAAAGTAAACAAACTCATACACACACACATACGCGCTCCCACATAGATACACATACATACAGAGACTAAGTCAAGGCACTTGTTACACACCCAATAATATGCTTTAACAAGTTTCTTATGGCCATAAATTCAACAAGCCAACAAAAGCTCATAAAAAAGGGCTGACTAGGGGTAGCTAGGACTTGGAAACTAGCCCCCAGCTGTGTGCTTGCATGTGTGTGTGTGCGTGTGGCAGCATGTACACTGAGAGAAAAATAGGACTTATTGGTGGGACTGCAGAATAAATCTAGACGAGTTTTGTCGAATTATATTTAAAAATTTTCACCAAAGATTGATTGAAATCTTAAATATAATTTTAATGTTAAAAAAATGTATGAAATTTGAGTTTTTACATATTTTTGGAGGGTTTTTGAGTTACAAATGCATCGAATTTATCAGGCTACACTAAAAAAAAATCGACAGTTCTACTACGACTGTACTATTGGGTTGCTACTGATCTTCTAGTTCTGCAACCAGTTCTACTACGACTGTACTATTGGGTTGCTACTGAGCTACTAGTTCTGCAACCAGTGTTACTACGACTGTACTATTGAGTTACTGCAAAGCTACTAGTTCTGCAACTAGTTCTACTACGAAGGTACCATCGAGTTACTGCGAAGCTACTAGCTATACTGAGACTGTACTGACTGAGTTACTGCAAAGCTACTAGTTCTGCAACCAGTTCTACCAGGACTGTACCATGAGTTACTGCAAAGCTACTAGTTTTGCAACTAGTTCTACTACGACTATACTATTGAGTTACTGCGGTGCTACTAGCTATACTGCGACTGTACTGACTGAGGTACTGCAAAGCTACTAGTTCTGCAACCGGTTCAACTACGACTGTACTATTGAGTTACTGCAAAGCTACTAGTTCTTCAACTAGTTCTACTACGACTGTACCATCGAGTTACTGCGAAGCTATACTGCGACTGTACTGACTGAGTTACTGCAAAGCTACTAGTACTGCAACCAGTTGTACTAGGACTGTACCATTGAGTTACTGCGAAGCTACTAGTTTTGCAACTAGTTCTACTACGACTATACTACTGAGTTACTGCAAAGCTACTAGCTGTACTGCGACTGTACTGACTGAGTTACTGCAAAGCTACTAGCTGTACTGCGACTGTACTGACTGAGTTACTGCAAAGCTACTAGTTCTGCAACCAGTTCTATTACGATTGTACAATTGAGTTACTGCGAAGCTACTAGTTTTGCAACTAGTTCTACTACGACTGTACCATTGAGTTATTGCGGTGCTACTAGCTATACTGCGACTGTACTGACTGAGTTACTGTAAAGCTACTAGTTCTGCAACCAGTTCTACAACGATTCAAAATGAATTGAATATCTCAGTGTCTCTAGTAGTTTTTTTCCTTCTTAAAAAAATTCACCACAAAACCTAATAACAATATAAGCGCACCTAATTTTGGTAGTTACTTACCGACGCCTCGCTTTTTGTGTGATTTTTGTCTTTCAGTGTAGCATATGCTGGGTGGGCGTAAATCTGGGCGTAGTACTTGACTACGGGTAAAGGGTGTGCGAGAGTATTCGTCTGGATAAATGAACCCAGCAGACATGCCTTTGACATTTCACATCATATCAAAGGCTGACATATACACGCATTCCTACAGGATATTTTATAAAAACAAAAAAAAAATGTATGCAGCCCAAAAAGAGAGAAAACAAAGAGATAAAATATTCGCCCACCTTTGGGTAGACAAGCTACAATAAGTACACCAACTATGTACAACCAACATACATCATAGATAACAATGAACGCGCTTATCAGACATGTTGATCATATGCAACCCAAAAGTGGACACACACACACACATGGATACATACTCACACACATAGATACATTTTAGCATAGTAGGCATTACTTTCATGTCTTTTTTTAGATTGTTATGGACGAGCTTAGTGTGCAATTGACAGTTATGACAGCCAATTTCTATTGTCATAAAAATGCATGTTAGTACGAGGATAATATCAAACAACAATTTTCTAATAATGCATTTAATAGGAAACAAAATCTTATTATAGATAAGGCTGTATGCTTTTTATGAAGCAGTATAACAAAATTTTAATATTCAGAAAAGGTTACGCTGTTTTTTTTTGCTATAAATTTTAAAAAATGCAAAAACGTGTTTAAGACAATTATAATAGATAAAGCTAGTAAAAGCTTTTTTAAAATAATTTAATGTGATAAAAATAGTTAAACGCTGTTAAATTTAAATAGTAAAAATGTTATTTGGTTAAATGTTTATTAAATTAAATATTTTGCAAAATTAGAGAATATTTTTTATGCCCTTAAATATCTTTAAAGAGCAGCCTATAAACACGAGTCATATTTTGTATACTCTAATTAAAATTTCCGTAAAAGAGTTAATCTATTTTTGTTTAACTTTACAATTTAACTATTCAATAATTTTATTCAATACTAAAAAATTGTTTCGAAATGTGGCCATTATTTGTTTTGTTTGCTGTATTCGAGGGACATCTTTTTTACATCTAAAACCAATAAAGTTTTTAACCATATTCAATTCATTTCAATTCGATTACTCGTATGGTCTTTTTTCTTATTTCTAAGATTTAAAATTGTTATTTTTTCATGGGTTTTTTGTTAAATTTTTTTGCCCTCTAAAATATTATATCTATTTTGTTCTATAATTTGCTAAAAATTTTTTCGATACTATTTTTCAAACATAAATGAGTAGTTTCAAACTTGCATTTGGTTTATAAATTTATCAAATTTTGTTCTAAAATCTACGAAACTAGCAAACAAACCAACAGATGACCCACCCTATAAAATAATAATTTTAATATTGTTATAATATTAAAATTAGCTAAGAATACCGAGGATTATATTTGTTTTCAATTTACAGACTATGAGCTAAATTGTCAAAAAAGGCGAGACAGTCTTGGAAAGGTGGATTTCCTAAGGAAAGCACGGAAAGATTTGAACAAGATTTTTGGCCTACCTACTTTTACCGTCCTTATAAGGCTAGATTGCGTATACGTAATTAAAAAAAAAAAAATTGGTATTATTGAGTGCTTGTAGAGTTAAAGCAATCTAAACAGCTGTTTGATAAAGCGCCTTTTTTAAATAATTGAAATTATTATATTATAGCGCTGGCAAATACAAAATATTGACATTTTTCTTACTAGAACATTAACTTTTATCGAATTAATTTATGCATTGTCCACGCAAAAATTAAGTTTAAAGCATAAGTAAACTGAAAAAACATCAAACAAAATTAATTTTTTTTTTAGAAATACTTACTTAAAAAAACAAAAGTCTAAATATATCGTGATTTCGCATTTATCGACTCCCCAAAAAGTTATTTTAGAACGTTTGCTTTGAAATTTTTCAGCAGGGTTTCGTGTTCTACTCTGCATGTGTCTTAAGGCCCAAAAACGTACAAGAACAGAAAATTTATTTGCTGCGCAACGAGCAGTGAGTGCATAAGAGGATATTTTTGTCAGTTTTTGGTATTTTTTTGTGGTATTCAATGCAATATTATTGCGCTAGTTTGGTTTGAAGTGCAAACAGTCACACTACAATCAGCTGCTTTTTCTTTACAAATGCTAAACGTTTGCATGTGCTCTCCTCTTCTTCTTAGCTTTACAGTCTTTGGTGGACCATAGCTTTCGCAACAATCTCTCTCCATTTGTTGCTCTCTACAACGACATCTCTCCAGTGTCGGACTCCTAGTTATCTAAGATCGGCTTCTACATCATCCAGCCATCGTTTCTTTGATCGTCCTCTTCTTCTTCCTCCAATCGGTTGCAATACAAAGGCCTTTCGAGCTATTCTTTCCGTGAACACTCTTAGCACATGACCCAGCCACCTTATTCTCTGTGCTTTAATAAATCTGATATTTGTTTTATGTCCTGATTCATGATTGTATCTTATCCTGTAGTTTGATAGGGCCATATATTTTTCGCCAGATTTTTCTCTACAAGCACAACAGTTGAGCTGCATCTGCGTTCTTCAAGATCCAGAGTTCGCAGGCATATGTGAGTACTGGTCTTATAACTGTTTTTTTACATTTTGAATTTTTGGCTGCGTGAGAGAATCTTTGATCGGAATAGCTTTAGATTTGCGTAGTATGCTTTGTTCGCGGCCTGTATTTTTTCCTTAATTGCTAATGTCGTGTCTTTTATAGCAGATAGCATAATACTCAGGTATTTGAATTTTTCTGCGCTCTCAAAAACATAGTCGCCAATGGCTAGATTGCTAGAGTCAGTAAAAGAGCTGAATCGAACCATATATTTTGTCTTATCAGTGTTAATTTTTAGCCCAGCCGCTTTGGAGTTTAGTTCCAGATTTTTGAATGTATTTGCCAGTTCAGACTTGCTTTTGGCCATTATTAGTACATCATCGGCAAATGTACAAATCTGAAAGTTTTGGTTATAGATAGTGCCATTTGGATTGATTTGCGCGACTATTGCATGTAAAACTAAATTGAATATAAGTGTAGAAGAGCATCTCCTCGTTTAACATCCGATATTATTTGAAACTGTCCTGTGCACTCGCCTTGTACCAAAACTTTTGCCATAGTGTGGTTTAAGGTCATAATAACGAGCTGTATAAGCTTCAATGGAATTACCAGGGATTGGAGGTAGTATTTGATCTTTTTGCGGTCTATGCTATCAAATGCTTGCTTGAAATCGATAAATACCGATTTTGTATTCAGAGCATGTGCTAAGTCAAACAAATAAAAAACAATATGAATAGTCGTCAAAGTCTATTCCTAGCATAAATTTTTGCAAAAAACGTGACAATAGTGACGTAAGTTTCTATAAAAATAATAAGTGTCAAAAATTAGTTATTTTACTTACTACTTTGTATGGATTGCTGTAGCGCCAGTTCACTAGTAAACGACTTTGTAAAAAATGTTCGCGGCCATTTTATTCCACCAGCTATTTGTTACGCCCGTAATTAAGTGTTTCCTGCAATCAAAGGGCAACACTGTTTTTTTTTCGGTTGTGATAAACGGTGTTGCGTATAGGTCTTTAAATACCACTTAGCAAGAAAATATTTTTGCTTCAACCGTGTCATTAGCATTTCTGAAAATATTTCTGACAACATTTTGCATACTAAAAGAAATGTAGACCTAATGCTCTTTTTACACGGTAGATACGTTCCAGAACAAACAGTATAAAAAAGACTTGAAATAAATGCTGAAGCTACTATAAAAATAAATTAAAAATGAGAATTCTTCAACTAAATTTAAAAAAGATAAGGTTAATAAAAATATTTTTCTTTAATATTTCAATATGAGAGCTTGTTTAATCGAATGAAATTGTGTGAAAAAATTATATGCTAGACCGCATTAATTGGGTGTGATGTACAAATCTTGTATCAGCGCTACGAAGCTACAAATCAGTAAAGCATATCTGCTATCATAAAATCGCAACTAAACAACCAGCTGGTGGCCCATATGCACCCCTTTCCCGAACAAAGCAAAAATTTATGAGCACCCATCAGCACCGCCACCACTGTTGCTAGTCGATAATCACAAATGATTATCGTTGCTCATCATCGTTGTCAATTACCATATCAGCAGCGGGCAGTGTTAATTCTAGCCAGACCAAAACTCATGCAACTGACTAACTGATTTCACTTTTGTGGAGCAATATTACGCTCCCGAATAGCTCACCCATATTTCATATTATATTCCGGTTGCAGAGTTTTGGGTGCGCTCAGTTACCAAATGCCAGTGCAGAGTGAAAGACGACGCTAAAACCGCGAGACAACAAATTAACAGCCGCGGGCGGCAAAAAAACAAAAAAAATATATATATATACGCCAATACAAAAATCTATGGGATATACAATATATAGATAAATATATTTATGTCTACTACATGTCAATAAATGCGGGTCAACTGACGTAGTCGAGTGTAATGCCATAATCACTTAAGTGCTAAATGAATTCGTCATCGGTCATATGAGTACAGCTCAGAATACCAAATAATAAATAATAACAAGAAAAAAAAAAACATCTAGTTAAACAAACAAATAACATAGAAAACGCTTAAAAGCATTTAAAGCGCGAACATTTTTCGGTAAAACGCTTTAAAATCGTTGCATAAAAAGTGATTTTCGTGCAACAGCTGCCAGATTTTAAATGTGGATCAATCATGGCCAGCAGATGTTGCTTCCAACGTGAATTTGCCAATTTATCGATTTATTTTCTTGTACATTGTTGCGCCATTATCAACTCATTTATATAAGTGATAATTATATTACGGCGTTTATCTCTCACGCACAGTGTGAGAGATACAAAAGTATCTCTATCTCTCGTTGCATTTGGTTCGGCTTTTATTAGCTGGTGATAAACAAGCTCAATTGTTTGTTGTTTGTTGCCTGTGTGTCTACATTGTAGCATTTGTTTATCTTTGGGATTACTCACCCAAAGCTAGCCAAGAATTGGCCGTTTGCCGTTTAAGCTTGGCAAATATTGTTCAAAGTAACTCAATTAAAATTCGTTACGAAATGGAAAATGTTGCTGAACTTTTTATGCGACAAAACACGTGATATTTTTGGAAAATTTTTATTGAAAAAGGTGCGTACAAAATCGCTGCAATAAAGCAATTAACATTTTTAACATTAAATCATAATCGGTTGCTAATTTTAAGTTTTTATTTGGAATCGTTTTGCAATCGAATGTTTGGTGCTTTCAATTTCACCAAAACGAATTTTGTGCGTGGTTTGAAACCGAATGTTTTCTTGCAAGAGGGATTAAAACGAATCGGAAAGTACGAATTTTATACTGAAATAATTTTTAAAAAATTCTTTAAAATTCTTAGATTATATTTATGCCATTTATTTTTAATTACTTAATTTATAGCCGAAAAAATAGCATGCACAACCCAAAACGAATTTTTTGCATACGTGCACATACGCGAACAGATTACTCTATCGATAACTGATAGGTACGACAGGGTTCCCGCGTTACACAAAGAAAATTTCCTTTGTAACAAAAAAAACCAAGTCGTGTTTTCGCAATATTTTAATGAAAATAAAATGTAAACAACATATAGTTATAAAAAGATGCAGAGCTGCGGCAACCATGTCAGCTGTGTATGAATTATTTCGCCCAACACAATATTAGAATTTATCGGAACAAATAAGGGAAATAGACGAATTTATCGAAAATAAGAAGGAAAATGAGCGGTTATCGAAAAAAAATTCGCTTTCCGTAGCAAGCAAAACCGAATCCGAATAAAATTATTCGTTTTGGCTTTTTCGTTTTCCGAACTTCGAAATCTTTCTAAGGAAACTTTTTTTTATTTGTATCTTAATGTGCTCTTGAGGACGCCATATTCAAGTTTTTGTGACGTCACATAGCCTGTAACTATCAAGTTGCTTCTAAGGATACGTCATTTGTCAAATTACGACAAGCAGTTGGAAACTACGACGAAACAGATGAACACATATACTACTGTTTTCCTTTTTTCCTAGTGTAGCATAGGGACTCAACACATTTACATATAAACAGGGTTTTCCAACAAGAGATGTTATTTTGAATCGCTCGGTATTTTGGTAGCTGTCACTTTTGAAGCTTTTATTCTTTGACATTTGACAAGTAGAAGCTACGTCATTATTAAAAATGGAATGATACACGCTTCAACAACGCATTGAAATTATTCAAATTCACTACAAAAATGGTGAAAATCTTGCAGTCACAGTTCGCAAAACTAAAGCATTTTTGTGTCGTCGTGAAGCACCTTGTCGGATCGCCATACAGAAATTGGTGGAAAAATTCGAGCTGTTGGGACAAGTTAGTGATGTGAAGAATAAAACCCGTGCACGTCGCTTAAGAACAACTGAGAATATTGCTGCTGTAGCCCAAAGTGTTGAAGAAAACCCAGGTTTGTCCATTCCGCGTCGTTCTTTGGAATTGGGCATTCCACAAACGTCATTACACCGTATTTTGCATAAAGACTTGGGTCTTAAGGCTTATAAAGTTCAGTTAACACAAGAACTCAAGACGGCCGATCATCAACAACGTCGTGTCTTTGCTGATTGGGTCCTTGATATGCATGAAAATTATCCGGAATTCCATCGAAAAATCATCTTGACTGATGAGGCCCATTTCCACCTCGGTGGCTACGTCAACAAGCAAAATTGTCGCATCTGGGGCTCGGAAAACCCAAGAGTTATTGTTGAAAAGCCTCTCCATCCTCAACGTGTGGTCCGGCGGGGTCATTGGACCTTACTTTTTCGAAAATGGATTGGATTAAAAGTTACGGTGAATGGATTGCGCTATCGAGAGATGATTAATGATTTTTTATGGTCGGAGTTGGATGGTATTGATCTGGACAACGTTTACTTCCAACAAGACGGCGCTACGTGCCACACAAGCAACGAAACCATTGCTCTTTTACGGGAAAAGTTTCCGGACCGTGTTATCTCTCGAAGAGCTGATCACAATTGGCCACCGAGATCTTGTGATTCAACACCTTGCGACTTCTTCCTTTGGGACCACGTGAAAGATAAGGTCTACGCCAACAGCCCAGCGTCGATTCAAGACTTCAAAGATAGAATTCGTGAGGCTATCGAGGATATAGGGCAGCCACTTTGCGATTTGGTTATGGAAAATTTTATAAAAAGGATATGGTCGTGTAAGCGTGGTCGTGGTGGCCATTTGGCTGATGTTGTTTTTCAATATAAACGGCATACCTTCCTCTTTATTATGAAATAAACATCCGATCATTTATCTCAAAAAATGGCATTTTTCTTTGAATACCAAAATAACACCTTTTATTGGAAAACCCTTTACGTAACCTTCCTTTTTTGTTCGTGCGTGTTGTGGGATGAAAATTAGCTTAGAGCTCTAAATTATTTAATTTTTTTGTTGTTGTTACGTCTACTTACTATCAACCTATCAAACATAACAGCAATCATGCCTTGTACAGATGGAGATGTCGCAGACCCCCAAAAGTTACTAGAAAAGTCGTTATACCCATATCCATCTGTCTGTCTGCCCGTATCAACGTCTAGATCTCTGAGATGGTAAGAGCTAGAGCAACGCAACTTGCAGATTAGATGCCTTATTATGTCAGATGCCTTATTATTTTTTGATATCAGGGTTATATGATACATCTCCCATAGGGGTGTTTCAAAGTACCGCGAATAAAACCCAATGAATGAATTATGAAGATACCGTAACCAAATTTTGCGTTCGAAAGTTTTTTAGAGTTCCCAATCACTGTGCCAAATTGAATCAAAATTGATTGACTATATCATATAGACCCCATAGGATCGATCGGTCAAAAAAAAACGTGTTGGGTGCAAAAATCGTTGTGCTTCATGTGTTTAAGAAGATATCGTTACCAAGTTTAGTATTTGGAAGTTTTTAGAGCTCTCCAGCAGTGTAACAAATTTGATCAAATTCCGTTGACTATATCATATAGCTCCCATAGGACCAATCGGCAAAAAAAAAAGGTTTTAAGGTCATAACTCGGTTGTTTATGAAGATATCGTAAATTTTGTATTTGGTAGTTTTTACAGCTTCCCAGCACTGTACCAAATTTGAGCAAAATCGGCTCACTAATTATATGACCCCGGTAGGACCAATCGGTAAAAAAAGCGGTTTTGCGGCAAAATTCATCTTTTTTTTTTAATGAAAATGTCGTAGCCAAATTTGGCAAACAAATATCTTTTGAATTTCTTAAGCGATATACTGTTTGTTAAAAAGCCTATCACTGAGACGCTCAAAGTAGGTCAGATGCGTTGGTATTGCCATGTACAAAGGCAACCGCCGGAGAACCCCGCTAAGAAGGCAATACTTACCTTAGTTCCAGTTAACGGCCGTAGGGCAAGCAGACCGAAAAATACGTGGATCGGTCAAATGCAAAAACATTAGCAACGAATGGGTCTCAGCGATGACATGATCCAGGATCGGGATGCCTGCAGATGAATGCTGAGATCGCATACCCACACCTCAGGAGGAGCATAAGCGAGTCCGAAAAGGGGTAAACAAGCATTTGGGAGAAGAAGAATACTGGATTTGATTGCAATTTTGTGGTATAGTGTACACCAAAGTCGTCTGCAACCGAATGTTCGCCATATTTATTCTTATTCTTAAATCATATTTAAGGATAATGACAAAACAAACCAAACATTGAAATTCAATACAAATATATTTATTTTCACTTTATTTGTTTCTTACTATTGTTGTTATTGTAGTAATAATTAAGGCAATAATAATTAATTTAACACTAAAAGCATATTGCGTATTGTAGGCTGAAATTTTGCTCAAGATGAACTGACCTATAACTCCAGGGACCAAAGATAACAATTATTTTACATGTTCTAAGCAGGAAGTGAAATCCTTTAGGCAAACAATGGACTGCATAATAACTAATTTTTAAACAAAATACATAAACTACTCAATTTAAGTAAATAACAATCATTGCGCTTAAAAGCAAGCTACACAATTATTTGTACTCAATTTTCAAAGCAAATAGAAATTGAATTTATTACAACAAAAATGTTTTAATTATTTCATAACAAACAAAAAATTAATAAGAGTAAATATTTAAATTAGGTATTTGATATAATATGTTATATATTTCATCATCATTTTAAAGAAAACAACAAACAAAAGCAAGCCAAACATTTTTTAAGGGCAATTTAGAAAATTTAGAAAATTCTTGAAAAAACAGCAAAGATTTATAGCAGAGCTCGATTTAAACGCAGCTTTGAAAGCGGAAAATCAAATGAGTTTTCTTCTGAAATGTGCACATCAAAGGTAATTTTTGTCGTAGCATTAAAAACTTGTATCGTCTCATTCAATTACGCGCTCAACAAAATTTCCAAAACGACTGATGCTGGTGAATTAACAAGAAGAAACCACATTAGACTAGGTCCTTATAGATACTCTTGCCGAGGCAGCAATATACAAATATTAGAAAGTGTTGTCCTGATACAAATTTTGTTAAACAAAAGCAAAAAAAAAAAGGGCAACACTCGTAGGGCCTCTTGTATTAATTTCGAGACATACAAGAAGTCGTGTCCGTCCGACTCTAAACTACTTTGTAACAACGCTGTTCAAGATGGTTCTTTTAGGCAAAGGGGTGTAAATTTGAAAGTTACTTATTAATTAAAAAATCTTACATTCACGGTTGGGCAAGTTTTAACTTGCTATATAAAAATGTTTTGATAAATTCGGACGGATATTATCCCCCATATCTCCACAAACTGTAAATAATTTTTATATTTTAGCCTTTATGAGTCTACACACCGAATTTGGTGGCAAGACATCGAAATTAATTGAAAAATGTAAGCTATCTGACTATTATCGTTCTTATCAATTTTTTGGAAATGTTTGAGCTTTTTCTTTGATGATTAAGTGCTTTCATTTGAGACACAGCACTGCATCTTTAAACAAAAATGGGGGCGCCATATTCAAACTAATGTGACGAAACATAGCCTATAACCAGCGGACGACCAAAACGCTTCAAACGATATCCTATTTGCCTATTTATGATAAGCGGCTTAGAAGTTACAAGGGAGCAGATGTACCATGCATATGTCTAAAACATAACCATTTATTTTTCTTCGCTTTATTCGGATAAAAAATAACTTAAGATAATAGAGACTTAAAACTCGTAGTCGAAACAATAGATATATACAGCATACGAGATTTTTTCAAAAATTTTCGCGGGCTACGGATGTTCGATTTCCGATCCTTTTGTGGCGTTATGTTGGTACTCATGAACCTCACTTTTGCTGACAATCTCGGCCATTTTGAATGTTCAGTCAGTTTTTGACAGCTATTGTGCGTGGACGTGTTTTAGCTTGTCTTCGATTTCGGCAGCTTCCATTGGGATGATTGAGCTTTGGTTTCTACATCATAACCATAGACCCATGATTCGTCATCAGTTATGACTCTCTGCAGCAAATTTAGGTCGTCACGGATAGAATCCAACAGCTCCTGAGCAATGTTAATGCGATGCTGTTTTTGGTCGAAATCGAGTTAGTTTGGTACGAATTTTGCGGCGAACCGCCAGATGACCAAACTTTTGTTGATAATCGAATGACACGAGCCAATCGATATATTTAGGTGCTTAGCAACTGCTCAGACAGTGATTCGACGATTGGCCCAATACTAGTTTCTTAACTTCAGCAATGTTTTTGTCTGTTATTGACGTGCTCGGGCGTACGGAACGCTCTTCGTCGCTCACACCTTCTCGGCCCTCTGAAAACATTCTGTACCACCGATGCTTTTGTACAAAGTAGCTTCGCCGTATGCAACAGTCAACATTCGTAATACTTCTGCGCACTTTATGTTGTTTTGATACAAATTCTTCAATCAATTTTTCGGCATAGACAAAAATCAAAGACAAGCTAAAACACGTCCTCGCACAATAGCTGTCAAAAACTGACTGAGCATTCAAAATGGCCGAGATTGTCAACATAAGTGACAACTTACATAAGTAAGACTTAGGGACAGCAAATTTTCCAAAAGGATATTTTATGCGTCAAAAGTAGCTTTTTCTCTGAAGTTCTTTAATGTCTTGGTCCATCTTCTTTGGTATCTCTCATAGAAGTAATGTTATTAGCTATCCAGCCAAATGATGAGCGAACGAAAATATGCTGTTTTTTTTTTCTTTAAATGCCCGCTCATTAAACTTTCTTAGATAGATCACAAAAAAAAAAAATTATCGCACGTGTTCCGGAAAACGCATCCGAACATTGTATTCGGATTCGTTTTTGTTTTCCGGAGCAAAATCGAATCCGAATAAAATTGTTTGGTTTTTTCGTTTTCCGGGGCAAGGCTGAGTAACTACTACTAATTTGGCCATTACAACCGGTTTTCGGTCTTGGCCGCAGAAATTATCCTACGCCAGCGGTTTCTGTCCTGTGCTTGCTGGCGCCAATTGGCAATCCCAAGGCTACGAAGATCCTCCGTTGCCTGATCTTCCCATCGCAGAGGCGGGCGTCCCTGTCGTCGTCGACCTTCCAGTGATTTCCGCTCGAATACCTTCTTGGCTGGAGCATTTTCATCGATTCGTGCAACATGACCTAGCCAGCGCAGACGTTGTAGCTGTATGCGCCGAACTAGATCAGTGTCGCCGTATAGCTCATACAGCTCGTGGTTCATTCGAATACGAAAATCACCTTCCACATTTATCGGTCCAAGGATACGTCGGAGGATTTTTCTCTCAAAAGCCCCTAAAATCGCCTTATCGGATGAAGACAATGTCCATGCTTCAGCGCCGTAGAGAAGCACGGGTATGATGAGGGATTTGTAGAGGGTTATTTTCGTAAGCCGGGAGAGGGCTTT
This sequence comes from Chymomyza costata, assembly GCA_018150985.1. Taxonomy (NCBI): domain Eukaryota; kingdom Metazoa; phylum Arthropoda; class Insecta; order Diptera; family Drosophilidae; genus Chymomyza; species Chymomyza costata. Next base: position 21,626,526 of record JAECWU010000001.1, read on the forward strand.
ACTCTTGAGTTCCTTACTTAGCCCAAAATAACACCGGTTAGCAAGATTAATCCTGAGTAACGTTCTTTCGAAAAATCCACGGGATCACTTTTTGAGTACTCCAAAACGCACTCAAAGTCAAAACAAAAATTTAATTAGAAACATTTCAAAATATGCAGCCAATCAGGACTTTACCAGCAGAGTTCATATAACTAGTTACTCGTTTTAAAGCCAAAATGGTGCACAGATTGCGATATTGAATTTGAATTTGTTTTTAAGAGTAAAATATAAAATAAAAAAGTATGAGCTTATGCAAATGTGTGTACTGTACATTTATGTTGTCTATAACATAAAGCCCAAACAAAAACAATCTCAAAACCATATTAGGTGTCTATAACAATATGTGCTTTACTGAATTGAGATCCTTTATTATATGCTTTAAACTTAATATATCATGTGCTTGAAAAATCCGTCTAAAGTAAATACGCCTGCAACAAGGGTATAAAATGGGAAAGAGTCGTATTAAATTTGTTTGTTGTCGTTGTTGTTTTTGTTGTTGCCTTGCGGCTCAAAATCAAAAAAAAAAAAGAACCTAACCGTAAATGCCAGCATATACTCAACACAAGCACAACATAAGTATACTCACACACACATACAGACATAAAAGTTGTTCACTGCGATTTATTATTGGAATTTTATTGTGGAATGTTTTCTATGTTGATTTTGAGATTCGTGACAAATTTTGGGCTGCTCTTCTAGGTACATACATATGCATATGTTGTGGAAGCTGCGAGTTCTTATGTGTGTGTGTGTGTGTGCGGGTGGGTGCACTCATGTGTATTGGTGTCTGCTAATTTGAATAATGACAACGACAGCAGTGCGCCATTTTCTAGCTGTTGATTGTCATCTCCGATAAAATCTACGCCGCCGGAATTCTTGTTTCCGCTGCAGCATACAGCGGACATGATTTGAATAAGCCGCCCGCCATTGCTGTATCCGGCCTGGTAACAAACATGGCGCGTGCCAGACTAGAAAATTGATATGCGCATATTGAAAGAAAATGGCGGCGCTTGGAAACCATTTTCATTTTCATTAGCATTGATTTTGTTTATTTGCGCCATGTCTGTGTGGGAGTTGTGGCATTCAATTAGTCGTGACTAGGTTAGATGCATTCCTAGCTAAAGTAGCGACTTCAAGGCGCTTAAGCTTTAATACCAGCTTTTCACTTACAGAGCCAACGAGCAACACAACGGAATGGATGATGACAAGTTGGTCTCGGATGAGGTGCATCTGCGTCAGCTTAGCGCCACGCCTTACGCACTGAATGCCAAACGACGTGGCAGCAATTGTGCGACACATTCAGCGCCAGCTGAGTTTACTCAAGGCGCTGTTGACAGCCAGCAGCAGCAGCAGCCGCATGAGGAACAGGAAGATGGCGTAGTGCTGCGGCATGCAGCAGATAAGGGCGTAATAGCCTTAGCACAACTGGACGACCTTAAGCTAGAAGGCGATGACGATGAGCTTACTGATGGCGATGGCGATGACATGGGTCTAAGTAATCCCGCAGTGCAGTCCACAAATGATGAGCAGATTACAGCCACAACAACAATAAGCACAACAGCAACAACAACAACAGCAACCACCACCACAACAACATCAATAGACATTGAGGTAAGTGAAATGGAGGAGCGGCACTTAGTGCTAATTAAAAGCTAAACTAAAATACACAGCAGGAGTTGGCCACAGCAGCAGCAACAACAACAACAACAACAATAATGACAGCAACAACGACAACGCTCTCCACTACGACGGACATGTCGAAAATACCACGTCTGCCCGGCGACGGAGCCCAGATGGATGAGAACAGCGACCAGCCACCATCTCTGCGTGCATCGACCACATCAATTTTATCCAATTTGCGCAAGAAACAGCAGGCAATGCTGTCCACCGGAGTTCCTGCCAAGCAACATACACCGCAACGGGTGCAATCCGTGCGCATTGTGGAGGCCAAACGCATTCATGGTCCCAAGCGACGCACGGAAAGCTGCAGCATTTTTGGCAATAGCAATTTTGGTGAGATACACAAAGAAACACTTGCAGCCGTGAGCAGGGCTGCACTTTAAAAGCGGTATCAGAAACCGGATAAATGTAGCCATACAACAGGAACGAGTTATTCCGATGACTTTAAGTCGATTTCAGAAAAAAGCTTATTTCAAAAATTATTATTATATATACTATTAACATTTGTAAGTCAGAGAAGGGCAATCATTTCGAGTAATCGATATCTCCTACTTGTAGAATTTTAAGAGCTCTACTTTATTAATCGCATTGTAATAGATATCCGGTATAACTTAGGATTGGGTTATAGCCGATTGATATGTTTGGCTGTAATGCTAAAATTTCGGTTTAATACGTTTTTTTGTTATCGTAAAGTCAGTTTGTTAATCGATTACAATTTTTAGTCGATTTATATTAATTGAGATACTGAACAGATTTGGAAAAAACATATTTCTTTACATCTTTTTTCTCAAAAAATTGGAAATAAATTGACATTTTTAGGAAAATTTGAAATTTTTTTTGTCAGAAGAAGATCGAACCCCTTGAATTTTAGTCATGCTAGTTGATCTTAAATCGCTTCATGTTAACATTAACAGAGATTCACTTTGAAATGCTCGAAAAAATCAGTATACAGAAAAATTATTTCTAAAATAATTTTTTTAAATATTAAAATTATTAAAAAAATTTGTTTTTAAATAATTGGAGCATTAAAAAAATCTCAGGATTTCTTGTTCTGGCAGAAAAAAACTCTGATTAGATCAAAGCCGATTGAAAATTTGCTGTGTTTGCATTTAGTTTAAGTTATGTCTGATTGTATTCCAATATATATAAGTTCCTATAAGTCCTACAAGGACTAGAGGGCCGTTAAATTCCCAATAGTTTTTCTTTTAAAAACTCTACTGTCCAAAATGCTAGAATTCTATTACAACAACATTCAGTATCAATAAATCTGTAAAAAATCACTATCTGCTTCAGTTTAAAATGTTTAAAAAAATCAATCCACCGAACCATGCTAGTATTCAATAAATTTTTAAATTGAATATTTAATGGCCCTATCGGAAGAACAGCTTTCTATTAAAAATAATAATTCCTTGTAACTACCAAATCATGTATCAGCGCCCAACACCTTAACAAAACTGTTGTCCAAATCCTACACGCAGTAACTCGAACCACAAGCTACACCAGTTTGACATTGACTCCCTGGCTTTGATCCTAACCTACCTGTCATACTTAACTCTCAATCACTGCACTTCATCTGCACAGAACACGAGCTGGAATCGGGTCAAACAGCCTGCGTCAATGGGCAACCGCAGCGACCTCTAAACAATGAAACCTATTCGGCTTTCAAGAGTGGCAATGTGGTCAAAGGCATATTGTGTCCCTCCCTCACCAACTCCTTTAAGCAGAGCTCACTGGAACGCAGCTACTTGACCTATACGCATAGACAACGTCAGAAATCTTTAATTATAGTAAATGTGGTGGACTTTGTGCTAAAGATAGTGCTTGCGCTGGTTTGGATGCTGCGTCATGGCAGAGGTTCGTCCCATACGTCTGAGGAGTCGCTGACGGTAATTATTAAAATTTTAAGCGCAAAGTGCTGGCTACCACAAACACTCAACAAACTAAACAAATTTTGCAGGATGTCACTTTGGCCACAGCCATCACTTGGTCGGTTTGCTGTGGCATAGCCAATATGGCCATTTGTTTTCTGGGCTATTGGCGTTGCTTTGCCAACAACTATTTGCACTGGGCTGCCGTCTGCACCTGGTTGCTCTTCAATATACAAGGTAGGCCTAATCCCCCGCCCTGCCTCAACCCATCCCTATAAATCATGCACGCCACATGCGCGCGCCATCAAGAACTCAATGCTAAAAGCTAATCCTTTGCTTTTACGCCTCTTTGGAGTGGCTGTCATAAATGTTTTATTGCATTTTGCAGGTTTTGTGAGCAAGGGCGTTGGATTTGCGGATCGTGAGTACCTGGTCTGGTATATTTTGTTCGTTATATTTGTGCCCTATGCCATGTTACCGCTGCCACTAAAATGGTGCGTTGTAGGAGGCACCATTACGGCCAGCTGTCATCTGGCCGTAATTACAATTATTAAACTGCAATACAGCGAGGTAAGTTTGCATAGTTTTAATGGGTTGGAACATTAATGCCATGGTTGATGGGTCTGTACAACATGTTTTCGCTTGCAGATGCCCATTGATGCGGACTGCGTGCTATTTCAAATCTTTGCCAATTTCATACTCTATACGGCGATAAATGTGGCGGGCATGTATACTAAGTATCTGACAGATCGCGGACAACGTTTGGCTTTCATCGAAACACACAAGGCCATGGAGCATAAGAAGGAATCGGAGAAGGAACTGCAGCGCACGCAGAAGCTTTTGGATTCAAGTAAGTAGGGGCAAGTAGAAGTATTATTTCTGTAATAGAGCAAATTGTTGGAAGTTGAAATTAGTTTTAAAATGAATCTACAAAAATTTCTATCCGCATGAGGTAACAATTATTTTTTCAGTCAGTTCGTAATTAGGACACCTAACATCCTGTCAAGCAATCAAAAAGGCTCAATTACTATAAAAAATATTTTAATGAGGCGAGAGAGTTTGACAGGAATAGGTGCTAGGAAAAAGTCGCGGGACTTGATAACACTGTTGATTTCCATTTAGTGAAGTTTTGTGTTGGTAGGTGAAATCTCCTCATTCCTTTAAAAAGGTTCGCAACCAAGGTGGGGCAAATATGATGAGACAGCTTAAGAGATCACTCAAAAGGGGAAAAAAACGCGAGACATGGTCTAAGAACGCCATGCATAAGGCTTTACATTTACTGGAGTAACTTGAACAAGAAGGAGCCAGAGACGGTCTTCATTGTACTAGGCCCTTTCCCTAACCTATCGAAGCAAATGCTTTTTTCACTCAAACTATAACTTGACAGGACTATTCAGAAACATTTTTAATTCAATCAAAAAGTCTTCGTTAACTGTCAGTCTTTTAGCATGTCTTCATGCTTAGTGCCATTATTTTCCTAGTCATAACAACCTGTAACAGAGTCAAGCTATAGGGGAATTTCTACCAACACAACAATCTATAATATACAAGGACACTGTGCCCGCTACCTGAGCGTTCCAAATACGCACAGTATACACCTTTGCCTTCTTCCTCTAACATTGGCAGTTTGTCACTGAAGCAGCGAAATTCCTGATCGTAAAACCGCCTAACTTTATCTACTTTGTCATTAAGGTCGTTGGATTCGTGGTTCAGTGCTCTAAACAACTTAAGTTCCTATGAAGTTCTTTTCTTTTAAATTTTCCGAGGGTCAGAGTCAAAATCTTGCTGTTTGAACTGATCTGCCTCTTTTTCTGGCTGTTCATACGGACAAGGCTCAATCGCTACCCAAACATTTTTGTGCAAGCAACGCCTCCTTCTGCCTGTCACAAAAATCTTCATAACCTTGACCTAAAGGGTACAGGGTATAAAAACCACGAATAAAATCGGACACGGCCGGCTTTGAGATACCCTGCACCCTCAAATTACAATATATAAGGGAACTTTATACCTGCATATAAAGGGTCATCAATCTTGAGGTTTTTTTTCAAATGCAAAAAATCAATAGAAAGACCCATTCTTGCCATTCACTTTTTAAAGATAATCAATCCCTTTCAAATGTTGGCCGCAACTGCGCCGTAGCTCGTCTATGCGGACGCGTTCGAGCATAATCGGCGGTATCTCGCGAATAACACGGGTAGTGCTTCAATCGTAGCTGGCTTATCCACAAACACTTTAGACTACACGTAGCCCCAAAGGAAAAAGTCTAACGGTGTGATATCACACGATCTTGTTGCCCAATTCACCGGTCCGGAGCGTGAATTCAATTGTTCACCGAATTGGTTTCATAACATTCTTTACAGATCGCGAATTTTCGTTATATAATTGTACGATTTGTAAACGTTGTTCGGGTGTAAGGCTTTCTATGATGAAAAGGCAATGAAAACTGAATAAAAGAACCCTATTGAAAAAAAACCTCAAGATTGATGACCCTTTACATACGTCTCTAGACGACTTTAAGCGCGTTAAGGCCAAAACTCTGGAAACTCAGCTACCGGATATTTCCGATATTAATATTCCATTAAAAATCAGATAAAGCAATTAATCGATGGATCTTACTATTTTCCGCATGTGAACCATACAAGCTAGAGCAGGATACACAAGGAGCCGAGTTTGGTTAGGGAACATATCCATACTACATGACCCTTTCAGGGGCAGGGGGGTCTTCAAAATACCACGCTTGGTCAAAGGAGCGGCGGGTTTAAAATCATACTTACGAATGACAACTAGGGGGGTGTGGAGAGTCTTGGCATATACTACGGATGGTCACCGAGGGTAGGAGGGGCAAAAATTCGGATCACGTAGCATGGGTACGTTCCCTTATTTTAGCTCTTATAATACCTAAGATCTAGGCGTTTAAACAGACGGACAGATATACGGACCTTTCTTAATCAAATTATTTGTACCTTAATGATATTGGAGTTAACTTTGGGGTCGACTTAGCACATTCAGTTAAAACCGCTTTATTTGAGCCCATTCTACTGAGTTGCTCAATAAATTCAATTAACCAAAGTACTGCTCTAACATATTTACCAAACTTAACTCGTATAGCTTTTTAAAGCATGAGGACAAGTTATCCTTTTCACTCAAGCCGGCCACTCTCAAGACTCAACTCTCGGCTCTCATCTCCATATCCCAAGGCCATTCCTTGCAGCAGCTAATCAAAAGTACAGCTCAAAACAAACAAAATTCCCGCAGAGTCTAGACATTGCACACAGGTGAAAGATAGCATAAGATACAAGATAAATGGCAGGTAACAAAAGATAGAAAAATGCAGGTAACGATACCATTACCGAGCTGCTCGGAGAGTGCACTCAGACTGCCTGACTCTGGAGTGTTGACGTACTATGTTTAGACATTCAACAGTCTCTTCAGTTAGTTTGAGTTGCTTAACAAATGCAGTTTGTTCTTTTAGCCGCATCTCAGTTTTTTTTTTTTTTGCTACTAAAGTGGTTTGATTTTTTTTTATATATTTTGTTGTATCTTGACAGTTTTGCCCAATATTGTGAATAATCAAATACGCAGCGAAATGTACAAGGGCACTGATCCCACCGTGGAGACACAGTTCAATAAATTGTATGTCTATCCCATGGATAATGTTAGCATATTATTTGCAGATATCAAGGTAAAATATACGAAATGCCAAATCACAATTGATATACATATATGTTAATGTCTGTCTATATAAACTAACTATGTATACTGTTGTATGTATTGCGACCCCTTAGGGTTTCACCGAACTGGCCAGCAAAACCAGCGCACAGCAGTTGGTGAAAATTTTAAATGACCTTTTTGCGCGTTTTGATCGCATTGCCGAGGTAAGTGAAATGGAAAGCAAAACAAAATTGTTTTTATTTATTAAAGTATTTGTAGTTTTATTTTCAATTAAATCAAAATTGTGCAACTGCAGGCAATCAATATGTTCATGACAAAGCGCACAAACTGTGCCTTTTATTTTTCAATGAATTTTAAATGGTCATGCTCAATAGCAAAAAGAAATTATATACTCTATATATTTTTGTGCTCATTCATTGTCCTTTTTTATGTTGCCACTTGACAGGACAATCATTGCCTGCGTGTTAAACTACTCGGTGATTGTTACTACTGTGTGTCGCAATTCGAGAGCGACAACTGGAAAACTCGACCGGATCATGCAGTGTGCAGCGTGGAAACAGGACTGCACATGATAAAGGCCATTAAGGATGTGCGCTTGCACACGCACGTAAGTTATCTCTTTGCATTGGTAAAATTACTTAGCATACTTTCAGGCTGGCATAGGTTTTAGTTGCGTTCATACGACGTGATTTTCAAAAGGCTTTTGTGTCAAACTAAGAAATACTAAAAATACCAAAACAGCAAAAGAGAGCAGCATAAATAAGACTAGATGCGTTATGTTTGTTGTGTCTCTTTGAATTTTCAAATAAGGACTCAAGCTTCGAAATAATCCTACGATGTTCATAAAAAAGATCTTGCGATCAAAATTATGGAAATAGAGAGAACAATATACAACAATATTTACCTATACAATATGCATAAGTAGTATCGATAGTATCAAAAGTATCGATACTTCTACAAAAATAGCGCTTTAACGAAAAAAAAAAACACTTTTCAGCTTTTTCTTGGTACATGTTATTGCGAATGGTACATGAAAAAAATTATAATAATATCACTTAAGGCGATTTTCTTGAAAATGGGCACATTCGACTTTGATCACTGCGGCAAATATTTGGAGCATTTTTTGGATGAATTTGTAAAGTGTTTCCAATTGTATGTCTTGCCACATACCCTGGAGACACTGTCTGATATGAGGAAGGCTAGTTGATCGCAGAACTCTCCCATGATGGTCGAGCTCCTTACATAGAATCTCCATCGAATTGATGTCAGGCAATAGTGGAGGTCAATCCATGATCTTGAGCACACCAACGTCATTTTTCTTTTTCAAAACGCCGATTCACAGTCCAGTAGTATGTTTTAGATATTTATATATCTTAATGTTACAAAAAGGCAAGGGCTACCGGATCAGCTTTTATAAAATAACAAATACAATTATGAATTGTATTCGGCTGAAGCTTTAATGTTGCTCAGGGCTGAGTTTTTTTTAAGAACAATTTCGTAAATTGTGTCTATCAACATCAAATCTTCCAAAAACGGATACCAGTTATTGCTAACAATTGTAAACATATGTTTAAACTGAATTGTTAGTTTTCACTTTAAATCTCCTAACACATTTTTACTTTTCTGTTTTGTGACTATATGGTCACACTAAAAATTGCTAACAGCTTTCTCACTACTATTGGAAATCGCAAAAAACCACTCAGTCTTTAACGATATTCTATTTCATGCAACTTTAATAACAAATTAAAGCGCAGAGCAAAAAATAAATGTCTGAGCGTAGCTTAAAGGGCAAAATTAAAGCAGCCAAGCAATATAACGATTTTTTTTTCAAAATTTAATGCCGCAAATTTTTAACTGTCAGCTGTTTTCAGGTTTTTTTCTACGTAACTGTCGCTATATTTTTATTGCAACTTGTCGAGCTTATTGTTGTTGTTGTTGCTGCTGTTGTTGTTGTTGCCTGACCCAATGTCAGCGACGTGTTGACAATTCATTTGTATGCAAATCTCAGCAGAGCATAAGAGAGCAAAGCAGAGCAGACCTAAAGGCCCAACGCGACAGCTTGCATGCATACAAACGTACATATGTTTATGTACGAGGGCGGATCAAGTAGTCAGTGACCTTAAAATTTAAGAGGCAGTGTGTAATGTTATTGTTAGATAATTATTTTGTTTGTTAAATATAAGTTTTTTATAGAATTACACTAATAAACGATCAACAAAAAAAAAAAATCTTAAAATTTAAATGCCGAAATACGCGCGCGGGCTAGACGTATCTAAGTATCTTTAGAAAACTGTAGAATTTGGAACAAACACAAAAAAAGTTTCAGATGGCTTGACTTAGTTAGTTTCTGATTTAAACGCGGCTTCCAAAGCTTGTTGCCAACGGACAGACAGACAAACAGGCGGAAAACATGTCTAAATCGACTGCTCCAATCTTCCCTATCATACTTTCGGTAACTTTGGGTCATAGATTTTCGACTTATATATCGTTTGTAACTTTTCGAATTGTATATCGTTTGTAACTTAAGTTAGATGGTATAAAAATAAGTTTGCAATTATTTTTAGCCCTTAATGCCCATTTTTGAAAATATTTGTTGTTCGAATAATTTTTTCTAAGGTACTTTTACATAATACAGTAGAAATGTATCATCAAAAAATAGTTTTTTGCTGAAGATTAGTCCGCTAAGACACTATCAGAAGATGCCATTCTTCATTTATTTTTTTTTTTTTGGGAAGCTGTGTTAATATTCAGTTCTTATATAAACTTCAACATTAAGAATTTTTTTCAAAAAAAAAATTTATATTTCGTATAGCATCTAAAAAGTAACAAAAAGTATCAGCCGAAAATGCTATTGAAATAAACCTACAAACTTATAGTTCCGCCCTCGTATTTTTGTTTGTGTGGCCTTTGAATTTCCCAACATACTCAGCGATGGTGTCCAAACGACTGCAACAAAAATAAACTGATTTTTTTTTTATTGATGTTGCCGCAGTGGTCGACTAACGGGATTTTTGTGCCTCTTTTACGAAACAAAGTTTCGCATAATTGGCCACACTTCGCCAAGCGCTGTTTAATTGCTGCGTACTTGAACGAAGTGCCCGTCAGGATGTCGACTGTCAGAGAGGCGGACAGATGGATAGACTGACGAATCGATGGACTGACGGACTCACTGACTGGCAGACAGCCATTTGAACTGTCCAAATTGCTTGCATGTCAGTGGCAGTTGCAACGTGCCTCATGAATTGCAAATTATAGTGACCAAAGTGAGCCTGAAAGTATGCAACATTTTTCAGTTGCAGTGGAAGTTGCAATTGCACTTGTTTTTTGTTGTTGTTGCTTTTTTCGTGCGTGACTTGAATTTTTGTTAGCTTTAATACACGCACTAACTAATTTTTTTGGTACTTATGTTCTAGGTGGACCTTAACATGCGAATTGGCATACATAGTGGTTCGGTGATGTGCGGCGTTCTGGGCAACAAGAAATGGCATTTTGATGTCTGGTCTAATGATGTTATCATTGCAAATCATATGGAATCTGGTGGAATACCCGGGTAAGCTAAATACACGTGTATCTGTTACTAAATGTTTGAGCCTCCAAGTGTATGTGTGTGTGTATCCGTGAGTGTGCTTTTCATGCAAATTAGTTACGAAATTATGCACAAAAGCTTTTGGCATCTGCATGAACTTATCATGGAGGGTTTATTCGCAGCACAAACTACGCATGGTTGGACATTTAAGTAGAAGTTGGATTTAATGCAAATGGCAGAGCTTGTTGCAAATTATTCCATATTCATAAGCTTATATTTTATGCGCAAATGCAAGCTGGCTCTAAAACGAAGTTATTTAAAAAACGAATCAGAGCTCTAGTTTTGGCTCTAAGGCAAATGAGTGAACCAGCTCAAGCGACTTGGAAAAATGATTGAGAGGCGTTTAAGCCAAGGATGCTTTAAAGAACGCTCTGTTACTTTTTTGTTGGGAGAGCAGCTGGATCGTGTGTTTTAGAAAATACCAGAAAAATACTAGATTTTGTAGGTGCAATCAGGTTCTTAGCACACGTTGGTAACGCGAAAATGCCGAAGCAAAATAAAATGGCAATATCGAAAAAAAAAATGCGTTTTACGGAGCACGCAAAAACGAATCCGAATAAGATTGTTCGGTTTGGTTTTTTCGTTTTTCAGAGCACGGCTGATTGCTTAAGTTCCAGTTGCAAGCATAAGAAAACATATGCTTCACCCACAAATTAAGCCAAAATACGCATTCCAGCCGTCTGGGTTCAGAATGCTCAGATGTTAATTGCCGAAGCAAATTCCTGCACATTTTGATGCCATAATAACAGACCAGTTTCTTCGATTTTATCATCAAAACAAACATAATAACAAGTCAAGTGCAACAACATCTTTAGTAATATCGATTTACTCTAATTGTTTTATGTAACGAGTATCGAGTGAAAAGCTTCTAACGCATACTAGACATTCTTTTTTTTTTTTTTTGGCAACAAGCCATAACCCACAAAATTTTTGCTGACTACAAAATTTGCTGCATTCAATCTTAGCCTAGTTGGCTACATTTATAATTGGCCAATTTGGGGCAAGTCCTCTTAGCTACAACTGCCAAAGTAATTTTTGCAATCCTGACACAAGCTTAGATACAAAATACAACGACAACATGAAAAACCACAATAGAAACTAAAAATTCAATGCCTCGGAAAACAAAATACTCGAACCAGGGCAGGCATGAAAAGCCAACAGAATACAAAGGGAGTGGAGTAGAGCATGGAGGAGGTAGAAAAATAAAACAAAGCTCAATTTAATGCAAAATGCTTTGATGTAATTGTGGTTGGACCAACCATTGAGCAGTCAAGCAATTATGAAAGGCATATAGACCATGGCAACACGCCTCCTACACCCCCCTTATACTACCAGACACACCCACTCCGGAAAAATCAAGACACACCCCACACACACACACAGTCAGGCAGCAAATGCATAGCAGCTACGCACAATCATAGAAAACGTATGCAAATATTTGAATTTAATTTTCACCAACTTCTTGCTCCTCCCATACCCGCTCCACACTACCGACTCTCTGTAATAAACCACTTCACTTACAGACGCGTGCACATCTCGGAGGCCACATTAAAGTGTTTGAACGATGCCTATGAAGTGGAGCCCGGAAATGGCGGCAGTCGGGACAATCATCTCAAAATGCTAAATGTCAAAACCTACCTGATCAAACGCACCGAACCGCTGAGGTAAGCTTGTAGATGTACACTGAAAAAAAAGGGAACTTGTTTTTTCTAGTAAGTAAGCTATACAGTAATATGTTCCAAAATTTTTCCAGAAGTCAGAAGAAGAACAAGTAGTTGATTCAAAAAAGCTTATGACAAATCTTTTGGATTTTATAATAACTAATTTTTGGGGCATGATAACTCAAATATAACACAAATCGTTTAACTAACTCTAAAATTTTCTTGCGATTATTGTAGTTATCGCTGGCCTATGTTATAAATGCAAGCAAGATCTAAAAAGAAATGTTTTTTGCGAGCACAAAAACTTACATATTTTTAAAGATTAAATTCACTATCCACTTGTGCCCAATCCTATTTTTTTGGCCGAATTTCAAGATGGACTTGAAACATGATACAGACTCTTCTTGTAATTGCAAAAAAAAACCTTAGCAACGATTGACAAGATGGGTCGATCAAGGAATTTATCGGAAAAACAGTTAATATCGTAATCAACCTTGCCAGTTTTTCATTTGGCTGTATATCCAATAGTTAGTTAATAGGACCAATGCACAGTGGGCCCAGATTGTCATATTTTGGCCAAAAATCTAGCATTTCCATAATCATTTTTTTAGAGTGATGAAATTTAACACACACGTTCTACAAAGACTGAACTTTTATTCTGAAAAGTTTGAGCCTTCTCCGATTTTTTCAAGATATAGCTCATCCAGATCAAAATTGGTAAAAATTAAAAAAAAAAAAGGTAGAAAAATTTGTTTAAATTAATTTTAAAAAATAAAACAGGCAATAGAAATTGTACCGTATTTCAAACAGAGATAGATTGGAGCTCCACATTCATGTAAAAAATAGCCTAAACACAAAATATTGAATAGTTTTCGAGATACAGCCCCAAACAGTTTCAACGTTCGAAGCCAATTACAAAAAGTCTAAGCCACCAATCCATCTAATTTTCAAAAGTTATACCTTTCTTGGCCTGCTCTGTCAATTTCCGAAAAAAAAAGTTATTTTTAAATCCATATTATAAATTTTTACACTTTTTCAGAAAAATTTGTAATTTTTTTTTAAATATTGTCTTTTTAGATAATCATTTTTGGTTTTTCAAAAATTTTACATAAAACTTGCAAACTTGCTATTGTACTATACTTGCGAGGTTTTTTTTAAGTTTTTTAAAAATTAGGATTTGGAGTTTAATCGTTCTTCTCGGCTTCAAGTTAAGCAGCTGTTGCGAATTTTGTAAAGAAAGAAACATTTTCCATCTTCTCTCATCGGTACAATCATTTTAGATTATGTTCGTTTAACACATATGTCACCTTTGGAAGCATACGACGGGAGCCTAAAGAATTATGCTCTAGTTTTTCTTATATATTGTACTAAATGACTTCACTTCGATAAAAATTTATTTTAGAGCGTGTTTTTTTGGCATAGAAACTAAGACTTCTAACATCTTAAAATTATTTTCGCAACTAGGTTATCTCCCTACTCCCCCCATTTCTCTCAGTGCAGTGTAAAGAAAACATTTGCAAAACCATTTTCCATTTACAATTATAGACCCAAGCGCCGCTTTGGCACACGCAGCAGCGCCCATTTGGCCGCCAGCAGCTCCGCCTTCAACAATAACGCCGCAGCCGCCGCCAGCATCGCCAGTGTTGCCCCCACGGCTGTGCCCAAATCGATTTCGGTTAGTGGCAGCGCCAATGAGTGCGATGGCGTCAGCGTTGACGGCAGTTTGGAGTATGGTACGACAGCCGCGGTGCCTCTGCAGCCGGCACAGCTGTTGCAAAAAAAACAAAATGTATCCTTGAGTTCACTGCCCAATGTGGTCGAGGGCGTGCCCATGGATAGTAGACGTATGCGTAATGGTGGAGCCGGTGGTAGCATGGTTAATGCTAGTGCTGGACCACCTGCGGGTATGTCCACTGTATCGTCGCCTTCAGCTATGATGTCGGCGCCACTAGAGCAACAGCTGAGACCACGCAATGGCGTCAGTGTGCAAAATCTAACGGAGGCGGTTGATGGCAAGAGTTTGATTATAGAGGACGAGTCAACAACAGATTGGATACCGGAAATACCCTTTAAAAATGTAAGCACAATTTCGTGGCTTTGTTAATGCTGGAAACTTATTCAAAGTTTTTTTATTTTTTTTGCAGCTTAATAGTCCAGAGGAAGGCTTGAATCGAGCTGATTCTATACTTGTGGATGCCAAACAGGATCATCGTGTGTCCGTAACCGTTTTAGATGAGGAGGTAAGCCTAAACATTATTCATATAGTAAAAAATTAGCACATGCTGAAATATTTCGGGAGTATTTGGCCAACAAGCATTTATAAAAATTTTAAAAATTTTCAAGTTATCTCGTTGGAGGCACTTACTTCGCAAGAACCAATCCTGCGAGAAGATTTCCTAACTTTCTTTGGGCAATATTTTCGGACATATTTTCATATCATTTTTACTTACGAAATGTCTGATATCCAAGCACACCCGACCATTTACCAACAAATTCTTGTTGTTTTACATTTTATGTTCACTGCTTCCATATATTAAATAAAAGATTCAAATTAATTCTAATAATAAAATAAATTTACCAACAAATTCGACATTTTGACATTAACATCTAACTCTTTCCACAGATCGATGAATTTATAGAACAAAATATTCAAATTAATTCGAATAAACAAATACGACGTGAATATCTCAATCCCTGGACTTTAAAATTTAAAGACAAATGCCAGGAGCAAAAATTCTGCCAGCTGCGTGAAGATATGTTTCGGTGCGTATACGCAATCTTGCTATGTCATTTACCATTTATTTCTAGTCTATAGCATAATTAATGAACTGTTCTTAATTAATTTTTGCTCTTTTTATTTAATTCATTCAGCTCGAATATGTTGTGTGTATTTGTCATTTGGATATTTATGGTGCTCTGTCAGGTCATAATTATACCGCGCTGTACACGTCTCATCATTTGTCTGGCAGTCGGTACCTTGGTGCTTACATTTTGCTGTGTCTTGGTCATGGCTGAGGAGTTTCCAGGTAAGTTTAAGAAGGCAAGGTTTTTGTTTTGAAAGCGAAAGAAAACTGAGTATATTTCAAAAGGCTTAATTTCCAAGAAGAAATACGGAAGTATGTAAGCGCAAAAATGCGTTAAGGGGAGCAAACCTTTCTACTTTGCCTGCCACTTACGTTTGTACGTGTAGAATAAAATCTTGAAAGGTGTAAAATGCTTTTTGGCACAAAAGAGTAATCTGTTGACAAGGGTAACTGTCCTATTAACTTCTAGGCTAATAAATCAGTCGGTAGAATAAAGAGATTAATTGTTGACTTGCTTCGCTAAGTTAGCACTCCTAATGCAATTTTTTTATACCATAAAATAATAAAAATAAATGTTTATAAATATTTATAGTTTTCAAAAAATTCTACGAATACTTTTTGTATAATCAACTTAATTTTGTTTACATAAAACATTGACTTTAATTAGGTTTCGGAAAACTCTTAAATATTATTTTGAATACAATTGCGCCATCTAGCGGCCAACAGTTTGAAAGTTGATATAACGTTCCACCTAGCGGCATAAAATAAAATATACGGCTACACCAATTTTGTCGATTGATGTAATGCTCCACCTAGCGGCACGAAATCAAATATTTATATACGTTCACACTATACCGAAAAATAAATGATGGCGACAAAAAACTTTTGGGGATTTTTTTTTATATGAAGTTTTGTCATTCCGCGCGAAATTTTTCGAAGTGCGTATAGGCCCTTAAATACCAGGGAACATAAATACATAAATTTTACAAGGGGGTGGAACTCGTTTTGTCATCCGCGAAAGAAAAATCGATCTGCTTCATCTCTTCTATTCCAAACTTCATTTTCTCTTTCAGGCCTGCCACGCTGTCTTAAGATTAATTCCGCCAAACTGGTGCATCAACGCCAACGTCGCACCTTATTTATTTGTGGCGTCATTATTTCCATGTGCATGCTCAGTGCCATTGGTCTGGTGCTGTGTCCCTCTTCCACATACAATGGCACTGGAGATGATGACAGATCTTTCTTTAGATCCTTTATGGCTAATGGTACTGCGGCAGAAAAGGAACTTAAACTGAATGTATTTCTCTCGGCAACCATACATCATAATATTACCATCAATACTTCCACTGGTGTTATAACGCCATCTGGTGGCAACTTTGTGGATGCGCTGTTGCAGGAGAACTTTACGCATGCGCCCACCGATGAGCTAGTGCGTCAGACGCTGGCAAATGCACTGAACTTGTCACAATCGCCGCTGCCTTTGGAGCACTTTGAGCAGTCACATCGGCCCTATATGATGACTAGCCATGGACACAGCGTTTCACTGAATAACTCCAGTTTCAGCTATGTGGATTTTCGACAGTACGGCGAAGCGCAGTGTGCTCATCCCGAGTATATTGTCTTCACCTGGGTACTGTGCTTGGTTAGCTTGGCCACAGCGCTGAAGCTTTACTATTTGGTGAAGGCCATCATGGCCCTGGGCATGGTGGGCTTCTATACGGCGTTGATTGTGCTCAAGTTTAATACGGGCGAGAGCTTTAATGTGGGCGACTTGTCCCGGCTGGGCATGCCCTTGGGCGTGCAAATGCTCATACTGTTGATATCCTTTTTGGTCATGGTTTGCTATCATGCGCGTCTGGTCGAGGTGAGCAAGAGACGTTTTGCTGCTTAATGTTTAGCACAATGCTTAAACTTTGTTTGCAGGTCACCTCGCGTCTGGACTTTATATGGAAGGAACAAGCAGAGCGTGAACTGACCAACATGAAATCCAATCGTGCGCTGAACGACACATTAATTAAGGTAAACCAAACGGTCTGAATCAGTCGCAAATCCCCAACTTGCCCCTGCTGTCAGCTTGTCCATCATTAATTAAATGTCCATTATGCGCAGAACATTTTGCCGGACCATGTGGCCGCTTATTATCTGTCCGACGAGCACACGGACGAGCTCTACTCAAAGATGCATAATCTGTGCGGTGTTATGTTTGCCTCCATACCCAACTTTCAGGACTTTTATTCCGAGGACATTGACAATGGCAAGGCATGCATACGTATACTCAATGAGATTATCTGTAAGTCAATTAATTAAATGAACAAACACGCACAGGGCTTAAATTATGTCCCAACTCCGTTGCAGGCGACTTTGATGAATTGCTGGAGGAGCCACGTTTCGCATCGGTAGAGAAAATCAAAACAGTGGGTGCTACCTATATGGCTGCGGCGGGTCTCAATGCTGAGCTTTTGCGTGCACGTGGTGAAACCTCCGAGGACAGCGTCTGTGATCTGGTGGAGTTTGCTTTCGCAATGAAGCAAAAACTGGAGGAGATCAATGGCGATGCCTTCAATAACTTTCAGCTACGTGTGGGCATATGCAGCGGACCGCTAGTTAGTGGTGTTATTGGTGCACGTAAGCCCGTCTATGACATATGGGGTAATACGGTGAATGTAGCCTCACGCATGGACTCAACGGGCGAGAACTGGCGCGTGCAGGTATCCGCTAATACTGCGGAGCTACTACGCATGCGTGGCTACACTTGTATGGTAAGTTTGCACTAGATATAGTCTAAACTGATGTACCCTAAATGATTTGCTTTTTCAGAAACGCGGTGATATCAATGTCAAGGGCAAGGGCATGATGACCACCTTCTATGTGCATCCCAAGGGCATTACAGAGAGTCAGCTTATATCGCCAGTGCGTCTACCCGCTGGCATACCGCTGGCGCAGACACCGAATCTACAGCGTCAGACCTCACATCATGGTTCCTTCAGCGCTGTGGTATTTGGCATGTTGCAGGCTAGCAAGCGCAGCACCACCATAGCTGGAACACGTAAGTATCTATGGTGCGTCTAAAACCGAACTTTTAAACTCAAATGTATCTCTAACTCAGCTACTGGTACGCCCTCACCGCAAATTAGGCGTGGTCATCGTGGCAGCACTTTCAGCTCTGTGCGGCTTTCACAAAAATCCACCACAGTGAATCCGGTTAGACGTAATACCACAAGAGTGCGTGGACGTTCCTATAGACAAAAGAAGGTAAGCCCAACAGCGCATAAATCCAAATCAGTACAAAGTTTTTAACATGCTTGTTACTTCACAGAGTTCCTCCAACAATTCAATAGTTACACAAACTAGCGCCACCTACATGCCCTCATTTCGACGCATCGATCAGATTGAAACAACTATTTCCAAGAGCCATAACGACGCTTTATAGCCTATGCGCAGTAATTGGGTCTAAGCAATCAGCAATTATGAAATGCTGAAAAACTTGGAAGTAGAATTTATTTTTGGAACGATTTTATGGCACTATAGCTCGGAAAGGTATAAGATCTACTACATAATACATAGATTAATTAAACTAGCTGTAAACGGCACTGAAGCTACTTAGTAGATTTTTTTTTTTTTAAATTTTGAATCTATTAAAGTAGTATTGTTTTGGATATCGATTTCGATATTTTTATCGTTATCGAAATTCGGCGCAGACAGAATAAATTTTATCTCAGCACGGTTCTAGTCGTTTTGATGTAGTTAGCATACATATAAGTATATGAGTTTTTATAATGACCAAAAATATGTGTAGAAATCTATAAGATCTTTCGAAAGCTTTGATAAGGCACAAAATATGAATGTACAAAAAAAGTCCTATGAACAATATGAATAAACTACGGTAAAGGTTCTATAATAGTTTTTCTAAGTGTTTAGACTAGTTATTATACAATTATAGATAACTCTAGTTTCTTGCAACATTTCCCACTGAAAAAAAAACAAACGTATCTAGCAAAAATTGGCCAAGAATCAAAGTCATATTTTAAACTAAATATTATAATTAGGCCAGTTTAAAAACGGCATAAGCTTTTAATTATAATTATAAACTTAAATTCGGCGCATATATATTGCCCAACTACATGTATGTATTGCATATGCACCTAAATAGCTGTATATAAGAAAAGCCGAAAAAATTCAAAAAAAAAAAACGTCACACAAATAAGCTATAAATACAGTAACTTAAAGCCCCCACATGTAAAATAAATTTTACGTCGTTTTTTGTGTAAAACAAAAAGTATTAATTCAGAATCATAAAAAAAAATATGCTAATAAATTACAATATGACACAAAGAAAAAAAAAAAACTTGTGTAGGCTTTTATGTCAAACAAAAGTAAATTTATGTCTTGCATCATATTGTAATTAAATAAAAGTTAATCTTAAAAATAAATGTGATAATTTCAACACAAATCAAACTCTTAAAAAGTTCAAAATGACTTTTATTGTTACTCATTTGACCAACAACAGAAAATTGGACCTTAATATCGGAAGCTAAACAAATGCCTCACAATCCCATAAAGATTACCAAGAGCGAACAAAAAAACACATAAATAGCATTTAGGAAAGTCTGTAAAATATCCATAAATGCGACTTTGTGATACACTATACACTTGGCGCAACTTAGAAAAAAATTGATAATTTTAATATTAAAAAAAATTATTGTACCGGTCACACAAAAATTGAGATTGGATGCGGAATGAAAATTCCAGCAAGTCCCGCCTTTTCCAGACACTTGCAGCTTCTTTTGGAACTCACTGGTATCCCATACCGACCGCATATCTACACAAAATAGTACTAAAGATGGCCAATTAGTCGACTCCAACTTTTTTTTTCACTTTTGGTAATTACGTGAAAGTGAATTTCCCTTGCCTGACTAGACTTAGCGATTTGATTCAACTTACGTTTAGCAGCTTTAATAAGACACTTGCAGCTTCTTTTGGAACTCACTGGTATCCCATACCGATCCCATATCTACACAAAATAGTACTAAAGATGGAAAATTAGTCGACTCAAACTTTTGCTCTCACTTTTGGTAATTACGTGACAGTGAATTTCCCTTTCCTGACTAGACTTAGCGATTTGATTCAACTTACGTTTAGCAGCTTTAATAAGATCAATGGAGCTCCATACAGGATTTTAAAGTAGGCATGTAGTTTATAGCAAAATGTATCCTCAATATGTTTTGGTCTTTTTCGTAGTAAAGTAGTACTCAGCATACAAAAATTTCGCACGGAATGACAAAACTTCATATAAAAAAAATCCCAAATAGTGGAATAGTTTTTTATATAAAGTTTTGTCATGCAAAAATATCAAACGGAAAGACAAAACTTCATATAGAAAAATATCCCACTTTTTGGGAATACCTCGAAATCCGTGGCTTTCGCACGGAATGACAAAACTTCATACAAAAAAAAATCCCAAATAGTGGAATATTTTTTTATATAAAATTTTGTCATGCAAAAATATAAAACGAAAAGACAAAACGTCATATAAAAAACAAAAAAATATATCCCACTATTTGAGAAATATGTATCTCGAAACCCGTGGCTTTCGCACGGAATGACAAAACTTCATATAAAAAAAAATCGCTAATAGTGGCATATTTTTTTATATAAAGTTTTGTCATGCAAAAATATCAAACGGAATGACAAAACTTCATATATAAAAAAATATCCCACTATTTGGGAATATCTCGAAATCCTTGGCTTGAAAAACTTTTTTGTAGACTGAATTACTCATCGATTGTATTTGAAACATATTTTTGTCAAATTTACGGTTTAATCGCTAGTTCATATGCTAGTTCGTAATTTTCAGCACATTTTTAAGAAAAATTCTATTTCGAACGCAAATTTAAAAATTTGACTAAAACTGAAAATAATAAAGTTCAGTCGATTACGAACAAAAAGAGTGGTTGTTTATCAAAATCGGTGAAGAAATATGGAAATAACGGGAATTTTTGTAAGAACTTCAAAAAATCGATTTTAAATACCCTGTAGTACAGCGTTTGCTTAACTCATAATGTCAGTGCAACATCACTAAGGAATCTTTTCGACATCTTGGAAAAATCCCTTTTAAATCAATCAAAATTCTCGCTTATTCTATAATCCGATTTTATGAAAGACAGCCCACCACAAATACAACTCAAATCAAGTCCAATAACATGTTAACTTAAAGGAAATTATTTAGGAAATTTTTAAGGAAATTCAGCCAAAATTTCAGACTCCGCTTAAGAAGAAAACGTACCCAATTTTTTCAATTTTTTACCCCCCTCGGTGACTATCCGCGGTATACGCCAAGACCCAATAAAAACCCAAAAAAAAAACCAAGAAAAACAGTAATAAAAAATAATAAAAATAAGTTCCGATAAAAAGGACGATTCATACAACCTTAGTTGCATTCCTCACTTTAAGCTCTTTAATTTAATAACTTTTGAATATTTATTTTAAGTTATAAGTTAAGGCCCATACGCAGCATGCAAAAATTTCGCACAAAATGTAAAAATTTCATATAAAAAAAAAAGTCCCAAATGGTGGGATATTTTTTTTTATATGAAGTTTTGACATTTCGTGCGGAATTTTTGAATGCTGCGTATGGGCCTTAAAAGCCAATGTCCCTTTTTCCAATTCCCTTTTTTGGGACTTTTTTTTTATATGAAGTTTTGACATTTCGTGCGGAATTTTTGCATGCTGCGTATGGGCCTTTATAATGAAAATATAGTATGTATATGGCCAAAGCAACAGAGGCTGACGTTTGAATATCTCTTAAAGGGATATTTGAGTCCCTATGCTCCAGCTGGCGTTACAGCAAATGACAGGGATATTTGATTTGAAAAGTTATTTTCGTTCATTTTGTGTTTCTGAACATTCGACACCCAAAAAAAGTTTGTTCAAAAGTTGTTTGTAGCATACAAATTTTCTGGCTTTTAAAGCACTGTGTTCTCAACGTTTTTGTAGCCTCTTACACAGCCTTCATCTGCCTGTCACATAATTTTCCACAAAGTCTATATAGCCTCTGTTTTATTTATCATATGCAGCTGTTGCAGACAGCGTTTAAAGAGACAAAATATTGACTTGAAACTCATCTAAATAAATGCAACCACAAAATGTTATTTTTATCATGGACCAGACAAAGTTGCAGCCGCAGCCAACTTCATTTGTCACCTATGCCAGGGAACGGGACGACAAGACTACAACGGCGCGCCCGCGCCCGGGCAATGGACAGCAGCTGGAGCCAAAGCACTTGACTAACAGTCGCAACAACACGCACACACATGCATACATACATACGCTTACAAAGAGGGAGAGTTGCATGCGGAAGCAATGGCAGCAACAAAAACAACAACAAACGAAGAAGAGCGCACAGCCACCAATACTAATGCACTTGCACTTATTGGCGGCGCTTGTAATGAATGGTCGGTCGGTCGGTCTGGTCTAGCAGTTGTGCTGATAAGACATTTTTATAGTGCGTGTGTGGTTTTGTTCTTGTTGTTGTTGTTGCTATGCGTAAAAATGAATGAATGAAGCAGACAATAAAAGACAGGGCGCAAATGATAAACAAAACGCACGCATGACGCCAACGCCGACGCTAACGCCGCTGTCAGCAGCAAAACTTTGTTCTTGTTGCTGTTGCCGTGTGAATGAATAAATTTCACAATTCACTGCCTTGTTTGTGTATTTTTTATGTACTATGTAGTTTACTTATGTACCACACATTTGCTGTTGCTTCCTCTGCCTTCTTCTTCTTCTTCTTATTCAATTGAGTGAACAAACGCCCACGTAAAATATAATTGCGCTACAGCTGCAGTGTAAGGAATATATGTATGCAACATAAGCTGTTGACAAAGTTGAAGATATTTGAAAATTGTTAGAGACAGCGCTCTGTGAAAATTTTTCTTAGACCTTATCAAAAGCAACTCTGGTATTGAAAAAAAAAAAAACACTGAGGGGCTTACAGATTTTTTGATTAAGGCCTATGCAGTTCGGAAAATTTCGCGCGGAATGACAAAACTTCATGTAAAAAAAAAGTCCCAAATGGGATATCCCAAATGAAATTATTTTTTTTATATGAAGTTTTGTCATTCCGCGCGAAATTTTTCGAACTGCGTAGACCCCTTCAAATACAATTTTTTCGAAACTTCAAAATACTGCAATTTAATTGGGCTCATCATCAAAAATTAATGTTTTGCTGATTCTATAACTAAAAATTTGTATTGAGTTTTTTAAGAAAGCGAACATGTATAGAATTTTTGCAAAAACATAAACTGGCTGATGCTGAGTAATAGTAATCATAATATGGTAAAGCATTGCAATTAATGACAGACAACATAGTCAAGCATAGTCAAGGTAAAAGATAAATCGTGCCAAATTTTTTCTTAACAATGCAACTCTACTTTAAATGGTAGTCGAAAAAGTAATGACTTAGTTTAGTTGTCATCCAAACTATCAATTATGATTTAAATTAAATGCTGCTCTAATTTGTTCAGCCCTGATCATCTGCCGGATTGCTGTCGAAAATTACCGAGCATTAGAGCTGCCTTTGTTCCACCTTGGAACTTTAGGATATATATATAAGTATATAGAGCTGCCTTTCTTGTACTTCAGTCTTCATCCGATTTATTAGCAGAACGTTCCGAAATCCTAGTAGACAGAGTAGACTAGAGTAGCATTGAATAGGCTTGTTAAAAGTACAACTTTTCAATGCAAAAAATTGATGACAGATCCCACAATCTTGTGATTTAGCCAACACCTGTTGCAACTAGTAAATACCCTGATTAATATTTTAAGAAAACATTTCGCACTCACCTTGTCGCACTTAGTGACGTCACATCAAATCAGTCATCTACGCGTAGCGCATATACAAGTCATCTATGCTCACTTCTTTCCTCGCTGCTGCTCATTTTATTTCCGCCGCCGGCGGCGCCTGCATTGCTGCTGGTGCATGCAATGACGCGCAACATGTGGCGCATTCGTAGTGTATTTGTGAGTGTCGTTTTCAATTTCATTCATGAATTTTGGAAACAAAAAGAAAACACTACTAAAACAGGGAAATTGGAAATGCAGCGCATCGTTGACGCTGCCGTTTCTGTCGGCGTTATTGGCTGGCAATGAATGGGAAACACATGCCGCTGGACTAGCTACACGTTTAATTTAATTTAGTTTAGTTTTGACCGGTGTGGAAGACGCTTCGAGCATTTTAAAAAGTTTTAAACGCATTCAAATTACGCGAACTTGACAAAAAACACGTAAGCCGAAACAAACATAACAACTAGCAAGAAACACACGCAAATTTAGAAAGACGGAAGTTTGACTACAACAATTGAAACACACACATAAGAACACTGTTAACATTAAGTTAAAACATTTAACTTAAATTTTAGCTAAAAAAAAAAAAAAATCGCGCACTCGCTTTAAAAACCGTAAAAAAAATTCCCATTTTGCGATGGCAAAAATTACACAAAGCAACTAGCTTACTGTCAGCGCAGCAGCTATCGCTATCGTTATCGATACCTACTACAAGCCTACTCGATACTTTGTGCGCAAACAAAACCAACACAACCGGCATTGCCATCAATCGAGTTTTATTTGCGTGACGAGCAAGTTGGGTACGCGCGTGGCGACGTTTGTAGTTTTTTTTAATTTCATTTGCACAGTGCAACGCGTAGGTGTCTTTTACACAAGAAAATACACATATAATCGTATGTAATGCAAACGCACAAATGTTTTTAAAGCCACAAGCATTTCTTTAGCCAGTGTTGCACATAGCAAGCAAGTGATGTTAATCGCATTTATAATACAAAATACAAGAAATTCTCAAACAACTAGCGGCTTAAAAAGCCAAAAAAAAAATCAATCCCATTGAAGTTCACAAAAAAAATTCTAATCTAAATGCAACACTGCGGCACAGCAACAACAAAATGCTGTTGAAAAAGAAACGCTATATGAACGAAGAGCAGGACGACGCTATAGACATTATGGCTCTTAGCGAGCCACCAAGCAGCAACAACAACAGAAACACCAACTTCAATGGCAATGTTAGTGGCAGCAGTTATGGATCCAACATGGCCGATACACGCGAAGTACGCATTGAGGAGCAATTAAAAGTGAAAATTGGTATGTAAATTAGTGCAAAACAAACGAAAATTAAGCGCAAACACTAAACAAAGTTAATGTGCTGCATAATTAATAGAAATTTCAACATATGTGTTGGTTTTAACAAGTGGAAAGTGTGTTGGAATGTTTGCGCGTCTTTTTGCTATGGGTGCGCTGCAGCACAAAAGTGTTGAGCAAATTATGAAATTATATGAAACAAAGCATTCAAGTTAAAGTTGCATAAAGCAAGTGACAAATACAAAAAACACATAGCGCCTGTAATGTAAAATAAAAATGTGTTTTTTTTTTTCCCAAAAGATGCAACAAGAAATAAAAGCAACAACTAAGTTTATAGCTGAAAATGCATTGTGTGTGAGGTAGCAACGTGCGGAGCTGCTTGCGCTCATTAACAAAAAAAAAAAAATAAACTAATGCTATCTCGTTTGCGCAAACGCATGTCAGTGTGCAAGTCAAATCAAAGAGTGCGTGTGTGTGTGTGTGTATGTGCATGATTTGTGCTGTGTTTTGCTTCGACTGTTTCCCGCCGCCTGCCTTTGCCCCGCGTGCGTGGTGGGTGCACTCGTTCGTCGTTGCGCTCTCTTCCCTTTTGTGTCCCCACCTAACAGTTTTACCGTTGACTGACTGAGAGAGCGCGCTTGATTCGATGTTAAAGTATATTGCCTCCCGCTGCCGCATGCAGCTCCCCTTCATGGTAGAATAAACAAGGTATGCTATTCCCGAAAAATTTTCGCAACTCAAACCTTATTTTAGTTTCGTTGATATTTTTCACGAGAAAGGTTGTTTCCGCGCATAGTTTTTCAGCATTTACCGTAATTTTGTGCAGCGGTAAAAAATAAGCCACTCTAGTTGCAACCAGCAGCACAAAAAAAAAATTTTTAATATGCTTGCCTACGCACAACAACAGCCATGGGGGTGGTTTCGCTCTCTCACATTTTCACTCAAACTAAAAATAAGGTTTCAGTGCAGTGAATAGCATACCTTGTTTATTCTACCATGCTCCCCTTTTTGTGAATGAATGAATTTCTCGTTCGTGTGTGTGTGTGTGTGTGTGTGTGACGCTTCGGCGCATGTGTGTGGGTTTTTTCATGAATGGAATTCGAATTCAGTGTACTTTTCTCTGTTGCTGCCGCCTACCACACTCTTGTATTTTTTTTTTTGCCCCTCATCAGTACCGTTCTTTACCAATACATACTCGAAATTTTTTAGTGTTTTTTTTTATGAATGATTATCACGACAGGCCCGTTCAAGTGTGCGATGTGTGTTGCTGATAACCTCGTTCTTGCCGTTTCATTTGCTTTTATTAAACAAAAACACAGCAACACGCTCACGCACACTCGAAGCTCTTTTGATGTGCGCCAATATCGAAAAGGTCAACGGCGCCGTTAACGCGTGCTTATGAATGGCAGACCCAATACATATGTATGTACACTGTATATACTCTATTTGATTCAAAGTTAAATTTTTGGGTATACATGCGAATGAAATTTGTGTCTTAGATAAAGCCCAGTGTTAAATAGTTTGCGTTTTTAAACGCTAGTGTAGCAGTCCTTTATCTTAGTATACTATGGCTAAAACAATTTTTTGATGGATTTTATTTATTAATAAATTTTATATTTATAAGGATCCATACATTTTTTCATTTGTTTGATAAAAATTTCAAAAATAATTCGCCACTTCCAAAGATCTTTTTGCGTGCATCCAAACGCTGCTTTAATCATCAAAAAACCTTGACCTCACAATTTGGGATTTAATTAGCTTTAGTTATAGCAGTTGAGTTTTTGATGCTCCACAGTTCACAGTTTGCTTTCAGGCTTATTCCCCTTGACCCGATATTCGACAGTAACACTGAGTAGTATTTATTGTAGAACCTTAATTTCTGGCAAAGCAATGAATCAATCAAGAAAAGGAAAAGGCTTTCGTAAAAAGAAGAGCTATTATATTAATAGTCAATCTTAAAGATATGCAAGTTTATTGACAACCTTAACTTCTTTAGAAAATTTTAAATAAACCTAATACTTCAAGCTGCAAATATGGAAATATAGTATATTGTTACCAACTCAAATTGTCTCTGTTAAGAGTTGGAAATATCTAGCTACATCAAAAAAAAAAAAAAAAATTGATTACCAACATTATTCGAATTTACGTCTCGTGACTTTCCGTAGTTCCATGAACATCTCTGATGCGTATGTATTCATACACAGGTTTGTTTGAGCTTATATCTCTATCTACTTTAATAATTTGCGCTTATCTTTGCATGCGTTCACACAGACACACTAATATGTGTGTGTGTGTGTGTATGTGAGTACCCGTTGGGGACAGTCAACCATTTGTTGCGGTTATTTGGTGTACTTGAGTGGTTTTACATTTCCTGTATCGCCTTTTTTGTCATCCGCTTCTCTTAACCGCTTGTTCGTTCTTGTGTCTGCGTGAGTATGTGTGTGTGTGAGAAACAAAATTATGAAAAATAAGCAACAACAAAAAAAGGGTTGTCACTGTTGTGTTGTTGCGGTTACGTGTGGCCTCATTTGCCACCTCAGCTGCTCCCTTTCATACGTTTTTCATTCACACCTGCAAGTTACCAAAAAAAAAAAAAAAAAACAACCTAAAAAATGAAGAAGCAGCAGCCACTGCAAATAAACAACGTGATAAATACATTTTTAGCTCTTAATATTTATGCCCCAACTCGAAAACCTTTTTTTGCTTTGCTTTGAATTTCGTTTATCTCTAACTTAACACAATTTCAATCTTAAGATTTGCTTTGCTTCGCTTGCCACAATAAATTATATGCAAAGCGTTTTGGTTGCAACAAGAAAAAAAAAAAGCAAAAACAACCACAACAAACATTGTAGCAGCTTTTGATTTCCGTTTCCCATCCACATAAGTTTCCTTTCTTTCATGCGGTTTTTTTGTTGTTGCTCTGGGTTCTTTTCATCTACCAGCTCCGTTTCCCCCTGTCTTTACTATCATCTGCTGCTACATGAAACTTTTGCTTTTGCTCATTTTTATTCGCCTCCGTCTCTGCTTCTTGGGCTTTGCTGTGGCGTTGAATTCTCTGTCTTTTTCGTTCTTTTGCACGCTTCAATTGTTTTTCGCATGCGCATGTAGTATCTCTTTGCCTTTGGTCTGTCGCGCCGTCTCTCTGTTTCCTTTTTACAGCAACACGACGCATAACTCAACTCTTTGCTCTGCTGTCTGCTGTCGTTCATATCTTTTACTATTTGTGGGCTCTGCACTTTTTGCGTTGTTTGTTGTAGTTTTTAGTTTTCCATAGGCAGGCAAAAAAACGAGAAAACTTTACAGTTTATTGTGCTCACATAGATAGGTGTTGGGTTAGGTAGGCTCTCAAGAACGTGCTTTATGTTACATTTGAATATGCGTTTGTTTACTTGATTTTTTAAAATTGAAATACCTTTGGCAATAATTCTAAGCACAGCGGTACTAGTTCAAGAATTTTCTTGCTGACTTGACAATATGAACGCCTTTTTTAATGGGTGATCTTAGGAGAGCCAGCGCGCCTGCTACCTGGTGTTTTTAAGATTCTTTACTTGTACCAAATTGGTATCATTTGTTTTGAGCAACTCTTCGGACCAGCCTTGGGCTAAACCGCTTGATAGCAACGCAGCCAAGTTGTATCTATATCCGAGCCTTCATCTATTTTTGGGCACCTCAGGGGCAGCTTTATTGTATGTTTTGTAGCTACGCCTTCTAAACTCCACTCGCCGGTCGACTCCAGGTAGTAACAACAGAGCTTTGTTTGTCTGTACGAAAACCTAGTTTGCAGAAAAAAGATTAGATTGCAAGTAACTAGAACCAAAATATTGTAGAGGTCAACAGTAATCCATTGCAATCCTGAAGTCTTGAATCAACTCTTTTTGGCCTCCACCTAGTCGAAAGCTTTTAAATTCTATATCCGTCAAGAGTTCTATTGTATATCCATCATCCCCACAAAGTACTTCAATCATTGTCTTCATTCATTTCAAAATTAAATTGCAAATTTTGCATGCAAAAATGTTATGTATGTGTGTACTATATTACAGAGTAGCACTCCCTTGTGCCTGGCCCCGTTGGATTGTTGTCGAGTCTGTCTCTGGCGGCCCGTGTGTCTGCATATTATATTGTAAATTTCTTCAGTTTCATATTTCCACTTCATTATGCTTGCATGCTTAATAATACTTCCACATCGTGCTCAGTTTCAATTACATTTACACATACAAAGTTTCGCTTTTTTCATACATATATATTTTGTTGGTATTGAGCTTTCCATTTTGTTGCTGTGTTGCGATTTCTACACAAATGTTGACCGAATTAAGGCGTAATATTTTTCCACTTAATTAAAATGTTTAGCGCATAACCTAAATTTCGTTTTCTATATGGCTAAAGCTTATTTGGTTGCCATTGCCACATGGCCTAGCCTAGCCTAGCCTAGTGGAAATCGGAATTGGAATTGAAATTGTGTATGTCTTGAAAGTCTGTCTGTAGACGTTGCAGTTTGGCATCAGCTGAGTCATGCAATGAGACTGCGTCAAACGAGCTGCTGTTTGGTGTGTATTACTCATGCAACTACTAGTTGTAAGTAGCTACAGAGAGATAGAGATACAGAGAGGGTAGCGCAAAAGATATTCAGAAATGAGATAACTATGCAATTTATGTTGAAAAATTATTGCATTTTACATGACACAAAGTTGACAAAGTTGCCACTAAAATAAACGACGACCACACGCACGCACTTGATTCTGTTGAACTTGAAACATGACAAAGTTGCGCTGTTGTAAAGTTACACACTATTCTGCACTTACAAAAAAAAAAAATACAAACATAGATATATGTTTTGTGGCAAAGCAATGACAACAACAATAAATAGTTTAACTAAAAAAGGCAATTAATTAAAAGCCGGTTGTGTCTCCAAGCATTAACCAACTTGTTTGCTTGTTGTTTGTCTTGAAGTAACCTAAGCAAACCAAACCAACAACTAGTCAGTAAGTTGTTGTTTGTTGTGTAGTATGTTGTCTCTTAAGGCAGTATGTGCTCTGGTCAGGTCCCGGCTTTGAAGTTCTAAGACTTTTTGACTTGTTCTTGTTGTTGACAATTAGTCTTGGCTTGAAGACTCAAGTCTCAAGTCTACAATGTTGTCAGTTTAGTCTAGATTGACTTCTAAGTTATACTTTCTAAAGAAAAGTATATTCACTTTTTAACAAGCGGTGTTTAGTCTTTATGAACTTTTAAATGTTTAGGGCATTGTGTTATGTGGACTAAAACTATTTGCAAGTTTATGCAACACCAAGGTGTGTTCACGAGTTGATGTTTGCAACAGCTGCACAAACTATACAGTTCAATTTATTTAAGACATATCAAGCCACTTTAATTATTTATGTAAGAGCATACAATATTTGGCTCTATAAAGTTAGTGATCTTTTCTAGTTTTTCTAAAACATTTTTGTAGCATTTTGCTTTATTTTACACGTTTCATGGCAATGTTGAAGAACAATTAAAATGGCATATTTTTTGTTGAAAAAAAAAACAAGCCGGCCAACATATAATAATTAGGTAAAATTTTTCAACTTGGCGTGTTTTAGATTGTTGTTAGTGTTGCCTCTGGCGCTCTAAGGTCGCCGTTGTATATTAGACATTGTGTTTAAAACACCTTTCCAAGTCTATAACTTGACTTACCTTTCCTTGGGTTGCCCCACAGTGCGTAAGTGTTGTTTATGTTGCTGCTACTGCTGCTTTTGGATAGCCATCACTTCCAGTGAACACACTCTCTTAATTTTATGTAATTAGCGAGCTTGTCTTTAAACGCTTTAAGGTATTGTAGTTGTATTTTCCTTATTCCCTTTATATAATTCAAGTAGTAGCAACTTCAGTCTTTATAAAAAAGTTGACAACAATGTCATCGAGCTGCAATTGACATTGCTGTTAATTAACATTTGTCTTTTGCTGCCTATGGCCGTTGCACTTGACTATAGCCACAGAGAGAGTGAGAGAGTTTCTTTATAAACAAATCAAGAAGATACACCGACTGTGAGATACTTACAATTTTGAAAACTATGATAGGTAAAGACAAGAGGCATTGCTCTATTAAAATCTTCTCTGTGTGCTTTAAGATCTCCAAACTCAGACGAAGGATATTTTCAGGTTTGACTCTGATTTCGTTCTTAATAAAGCTTTGTATAATATTTAAGTTTAGGTCAGGTATATCTTTCTGACCAAACCAACAAAAAGAATCGTGTTCGCCATGTTCGTCTATCTCTGCCACTGCATAGTATATCCTAAAGGAGGTAGAACATTATAAAGTCGTCAATATTGCTATGCCAGAGTATGTAAATATCGGCGCCCGAAGATCGCTCTTCTATTATATACTCTTTTAATGTTCTACTTGCTGCTTCTTTTTTTCGAGTTTGTTGTCTTCTTGTGACTTCAAGCTTGACCCCTTTGCCGCACTTTGATGTTTTTTTTGTCTTCTACATCTTCTGTTTTTGTTACTGTTACTGGGGTCAGGCACTATGGCAAGGCTCCCCCTTGAACTTCACGCTGTGTTGTTATTGTTTTATTACTTCCACTCGACGTCGTCATCATCGTCATCCACATCATGTAATTTGTAATTTAAAAGAAGAATAAAAAAAAGAATGCTATACATATGTACATATATCTTTTATTACGTTAGGCATTATTAATTTTTACGCAATTATATGAGTTATATGAGTTGGCTTGGTTTAGTTGGGTTTGTCTTGCCCTGCCTAGGCCCGGTACGACCCGACCCGTCTGTGTTTCATGTGTCGTTTTGGTTTGTGGTTTTTTAAGAGTTGTAAACGGGCGGAAATGTCAAGGAAAAGACTTTTTAAAATACTATGTTGATATGTAATGACTGGTGGTTGAAGATTTTAAAGTTTAGCTTATACTAATTTTGAATTCTAGGGTCGTGTGCGTGTGTGTAACATAACATATATGTGTAAGGTAGAGCAAGTGTTGAGTAATTGAAGCTGTGTTATTCACTTGGCATTAACCCCTATACAAGCTTTAATTTAACCCACACACGTATGGAAAGTTGTCACACAAACCGCAAAAGAATTATGTGGGCGTTTTATAAATGTCGTCTATTAAGTGTATATACTTGTAATATACTTATATAGTATATACATGGTTACAATAAATATACATTATATAAACACAAAATGACGTTCAACGCCAGTTAACTTGTCTAATGAGCAGCAATTGTTGTCATTGTTGTTTTTGTCGCTGGGGGCTTGATGTTGTTAACTGAACTTAATAGACGTCTATTTCGGGGTATATCAAAAGCGTCGTGTCCAACGCGTCCATCAAAATTTGTTGTCACTGGCTTCCAAGTTAAACTAACACGTCTTGACTTGACTTGGCTAACATAATTGAAGGCCAACATAATGATGCTAAAAATGAACAACAATTTGGTATAATACACAAATAATTTGTTGTAGGCATTGTAGGGAAAATTAAGTAGATCAATATAAGAGATAGTATAAGATGGAGACAAGAAAGTCCGTTTAGAAGCAGATTTTGCGTGAGAATAGCAAGAATACTTAAAAAGATTCCCACGAAATGTTAGTGTTTAAAAAGATAAAATATTTTCTATAGAGAGGCTAAACTGTAAGGTAGTTACCACTTCTATAAACACTTTCTTCCTGACTACTGTAAAAAAGCGCCGGAGACTAGGCGCATCTACACCGTCATATACATACTTTAAAGCTCTAATTAGGAGTCATAATAAGAAAAGATTGTCCCCTTATATTGTGAAAATGAAGAATTCTACTCAACGAACGCGAACCGATGAAAAAAAACCCTGTCAAAGAAAAGCAGATAAACTATTACCATATTAAACCGATGAAAATGTGATTATAATGTTTTGAAGTTCAAGCAATCGTAAATAATACTAGGGACTTGCTGCTTACTTGAATAGACTTTCTCAAACTGAATCATTTATTCACATATTAGCTAAACACTGAAAAATGATATTTGAAACTTTTACCATTACACTACAAGCACTATACGTATACGTAATGAAAAATAACCACAACCACAAGAAATAACAATGACAAGTCAAGTGTATGGCCGCAGTTCTTACTCATCAGCTCAGATAAAGCCGAGAGATGACTCTGCTTTGGCATTGATATAGACAATAGACATGCAAGCAAATGAAATTGATAAATAAAAGTGTACAGAATAATAACAGAAACAGAAAACATTGTGGAAATAAGAAGCGTCATTGTCAGATCAAGCAAAAATTATTCAACAAAATAACACGATCGATGACGCTGATGAAAAGCTATAAACACGCAAGAAGCCAAATAACAGACACACTAGAGCTGTACGCAGTAGAGGAGTAGTCATGGGGTTAGCAGTAAGACCTGCCATATGGGAAGATGGACAGACAGACAGACAGACAAAAAGGCAGCTAGCCATAAGAAGTTCTCAGATGGATGAGAAGAGGGCAACTTAATCAGACCGGAAATCGATCAGCACGTACACTTCAAGAGTAGATGGACAAAAGACGCACACGAAGCAGCAGGAGCCAAACAGGTTTTCATGCACTTTACTTAAAGGCAAATGAATAAAATGAGCAAATGCATCATTAATACAAAATAAGAAGAAAACAGAAAATTCTTATTGGATTCAGAGCAGTGCCAAGAAGTAAACCAAGTTGGGCCGAACCAGTTTCATTTTGATTAGTTAATTACAAAAATGGTTACAAATATGTTGGCCGACAATGATGATATATAAAATGAAAAAAAAAATAAATAAAATGAGGCAAGGAAACTTGAGGTAACTAAAAGATGAAACGGAAAAAGGAAGTCATTGCAAGTTAAACGTCGCCTGTGGTACAAAGGAAAGTTACTTTAAGCGTAATTGCCTTGACGAGTTGCTCAAAACACTTTGTGTACCACGAACTAGTCAGTGAATGACGAAACATATGTTCCTTTTGCGTTAAGAGCTGATGTTCTGGTAGGATATCTTTATTATAGCTTCATCGACTTTTGAAGTTGCTAAGCTGTAAAGATGACGAGACTATTCATATCAGTGCTCTCAAAATGGATTGACGAATGACTGTCGAATTGTAGTGCAGAGATGGCAATTGACTCCCGCTAACACTGTCTACTGCCAAAGCGCCTAAATAAAAGTCGTGATGATGGCATGGAATCGCCCTAGAGTTTTACTTAGACTTTGACTGAGGGCGGCAAGTCTAAGACACCTTTTATATTTTACACACAAATCAACATATAGTAGAGTGCAAAATACCAGAACAACAAACAGATTGTTCGTTTGCCACAGGAAGCTGACGTTTCGATCGACTCGAGCAGCAAACCCAGTCCAAGTCCAAGTCAGTCGATGTCTGTAAATCTTTCATCCGCTGCAAGCGTTGAAAAAATAAGAATTTATCTCTATTTCCGTTCTTTTGCATAAAAGTTGTTGCTGTTTTTTCTTTTTTTTTTTTTAGAATTTATTACACTGCGCCTCCGCAGACAGTCAGACACACACACACACTCACACACACAAATATATAGCTTGATATCTTGCTGCCGCTGCTTCCTTCTTTATTTTTATTATTTTTTCACTTTTTTTTCTTTGCTCTTGAAGTAATCGCCTCATTAATTCGCGCCCGTTTCATGCTGCACTGAATCAATTTGCATATTCTGCAAAAAAAAAGAATAAAAAAGTGAAAAAAAAAAATGAAATGAAAATGAGTAAAAGAAAAGCAAAAGAGGCGACAACGATGACGATGACGGCGGCATAAAAATGAAATCTACTTACAAAGTCTTTAAATTTAATATTTTTTTTCTGCCTAGCCAAAGGCAAAGTCAGTCTATCAACTATCTGTGCGTATATGATGAGGTCTTCATTTGTGTCTAGTTGGGTGTCGCTATGTGTGTCTGTATGTAAAGGAAGGAAATCATGAAAATTGAAAGCATTTAATGAGTCTGTTGAAACACACAAGCCATGAAAGACCGGGTCTTGTGATACGTTCGTGTGTGCGCGTTATAAACAGAACTGAGGCACAGATCCGAATCGACCCGACGATGCTAGTGTGATTACCAAATTTGTTTCTAGGAGTTTTCCAAGAATACTAGTGCGTAGGCGGCTGCTAAAATAATATACAGTGGGTAACAGCTTAAATGATACAGTTTACTTTTTCAACTTTGGAGCGCTATATCTCCTTGACTACATGTGATATTAATTTAGTTTAAACGGCGATTAATAGGTAATTTTATAACAATTTATTAACAATGTTTAATAATTGATGAGGGGAAAGAAAACGGTAATAAAAACTCAAAATAAATGAAAAACTCGAAAATTGCATGTTACAGCTTAAATGATACACAGTACTTAAAACTTAAATAAATGGAAATTAAAAGGAATTTAAGGTATTGTGTGATACCCCTTCCACTCAGTAACTGCTTTTAGGCGCTTTGTCATCGAGTCGACTCATTTTTGGGTCATTTCGGATAATATTTGGGTCCATTCCTCCATAAGCGCTATTTTCAGGCCATTTTTATTGGATATTGCTCGATTTCTTATGAAACCGTCCAAATTTGCCCACAAACTTCCAATAATATTTAAGACTGGTTACTGTGCAGGTGTGATCAGCAAGTGCGGACAATTCCAAATTCACGAACTCTGCACAATACCCGTCTTATGGTTAGGGTCATTATCCTGATAGAAGGCAATTGTGTCCCTAGTGTCCAATTTCTCGGCACTTTAAGGCAAATATTGCTTTAGGATACTAAGATAATGAATTTAATCCATTTTCCCATCAATAAATTCAATGTGGCCTACTCCCCCAGCTGAGATACAGGCCCAAACCGTAACAGAGCCAGCTACGCGCTTTACTGTTCGCCTTAAATTATATTTATCCAGCTCTTTATTTGCCTTTTGCCACAAATTAGACCTTTCAACCGATCCAGGCAGGTTATGTTGGGACTCATCTGAACAAATAACCTTAATCCACAATTCTGAACCGTTAGATTCATGCTCCCGGGCGAATGCCTAATGGCGTTGTTGGTGCATCCTATTGATGAATGGCTTGTTGCGGGTTACTCAGCCCTGAAAGTCATGATAAGGCAATACGTGGTGGACTTTTTGGGTGCTTTAGGACTTGCTCAAATATTTTTGTACCTCCACGGACAGTTTTGGAGCTGACAACATAGGATTATTTTGCTTTTTCCGCGTATTGAACGTTTTTCCTCAGCAATAAAAATGCTATTTGGCGCGATTCGCCTTTTATTTTCTATACGATTCCCCTGAATAAATCTATTTATTATATGCAAAAGTGTTGCAAATGGAATATTTGAAGTTTTGGGAATTTTTCTGAAATTTGTTTCTTTCTTTAAATGGGAAATAGAGGTGTCTATTCAGCTCAAACGTAGTGCCCTTTCACATTTTTGAATATGCGTCCATTTACAAATAACTCTCGCTTTTAAATAAATTAAAATTTTAGCAAAACTGAAGCAGAATGCATGTAAAAGACGTAAATAAAAAAAATAACCGTTAGAATGTGATGCGTACGAGCATAGTAAATCAACAAAGCTGCTGTATCAAATAAGCTGTAACATTAAATTTTTGAATTTTGCTTCTCCGTTCCTTCTTGCCCTGAATGTAAGCACATATTGAAATTTTTTTTTTTTCTAAAATGTTTATAATTTTTCAAACTACAATTTACTAGTTGAAACTTATTGTCTATTGCTTATAGAAGCGGAGATATAGCGCTCCAAATATGAAAAAATCAACTGTATCATTTAAGCTGTTACCCACTGTAAATGTCAAATCATGTAAATAGTGTGAACCAAGTCGCCGGATTGCATTATGCTCGACTTTCAATATTTGCATACGATAAATAGAGCAACTGCAATTTTCAAAATTTACTGAGTATTAGTTTAGCTTTATACGAAATACCACAAATTAAAAAAAAACTTAACCGAGTACGTCATCACGATTTTAAATGCGATCTATTCAGGCAGATGCAATTTGTGAATTCCCAAAAATCTTTCCAGATGTTTAAGATCTGATAGCTTATATTTAATTAGTAGTATGTTAAGATACTTAAAAAATATATCCAAAATATTTCCACATTTTTACTTGGAATTCCTTGAGCAATCGGCTATCCATTCAGTAAAAATGCAATAAAACTGACAACTTCCGTTATAAGTTTATATACTCCAACCAAGCCGGCTAGCAACGCTGTATATAATATCTATCAGTGTGTTTATATTTGTGCTGTGTGCTTGGAATATGTAAAACGATACGAACATATCAAGCCAGAGTTTTTTTTTTTTTTTACATATACATGCATATATTTTGAAATGCAATGGCTAAGGTCAAACAAATATCGTACGATTTATTAAACGGTAGCACTATAAGCTTATGTCAATGACTTATTGCTACACTGGTGTACAAAAGTCTACGTGCAATACCCATTTCGGCTCTTTGTTGAGCTTTACGAAGAAGCTTAATGATTCGGTTTTGTCTTAAATCTGTTTTTAATATGTGACCTAATGACATACAAAAAAAAATCCAACAAATAGACTTCGATGTTGATATATGTAAATAGAGCTTCAGAGATATATGTACATTTTCAATACCAGTACAAGCCTCATTTTAAGGTGGTGTAGTCAATTACCTTGAAGTAGTGCTGGAGAAAACATCGATGATCGAAGATTAAAATCTCTATATATCGATGTTGGCCAACAGAGATGTTTATCCAGCACTACTTAACACCCATTTGATGAGAGCAGAAGTGCTGGAGAAACACCTCTGTGGGTCAACATCGATGTATAGAGATTTTAAACTTCGATCATCGATGTTTTCTCCAGCACTACCTTGAAGCATAGTGAATACTTTTATATCAAACATATATCCTTTCACTTTATTTTGATAACGTTTTATTTTTTTATAAATATTAGTAATTCGATTTAATAGTGGAAATAGTTGTACGTAGACTTACTGTAATACACTGTAGTTTTTTTGTGCTTGCCACCTTTTAAGTAAGTGAATTCTTATAATTCCAATTGAATATGCAAATTTCATAGTCACAACATAAAATGTTCCAGCAAGGCTGACTAAATATAAATTCTAGGTATTTATATATGTGCTACATATGAATAGTCGAAAGAATCCATTGATTACATCATTAGTATAGGGTGGGCCATCTGTTGGTTTGGTTGTTAAACACTCATAATTAGCAACATAGCCGTCAAAACTACTGAATTTTAGTCATGAATCGTTTAACAAGAGAATAACGCGTAACTGTGGTACAGGCTTACTATGAAAATGAGTCGCTGGGACCATCGACGCGACATCATTCTCAAGAATTACGCCTTGCTAGGACCACTTTGCATTAACACGCTTACAAGATTGAAATGGCGCAACAATTGAAGCCTGATGTGAGAAAAGCCACATGAGTTATCGTTAAAAAAAAAACATCTAAAATTACTTTTTCGCATACGGACCACTAGAATAGTTTCAAACTTGCAATAAAATTCACGAATAAAATACAATTAACAAACAAACCAACAGATGGCCCACAAAAACCCATGTGACACATTCATTAATATAATCGGCCGGCTACAACAACCACAACAATAATCAGGCCAGACCAGCCCATGAGGCGCTAAGATGCGCAATAAAAAGAAATATTTATGTATGTATTTAAAGAAGAAAGAATATTATACATACATACATATGTTGTATATACAAATAAATTTAAAAAAACGTCACAAAAACGTAAAATATTTCGATTGCTACAAGTTTTGTGTTTGGTTTTGGAATTCCCCCCAAAGACGACTGACTGGCAAGAGCTACAAAAGCAATAACAATAGCAACGAAAAAAAAAAAAAATGAAGACAAAACGGTGAGGAAGACAACGGAAAAAAAAGTATGTAAAGAGACAGCGGTAGCTCAGTTCATGAATGAAATTGGCTGCAAAGCAAAAGAGCGTAAACGATAGGGAGAGAGGAATGCAAAAAATACTGTCAATGAGCTAGTGTGTGTGCGTGTCTCTCAATACACACACGGGGTTGACATTTGCATGCCAAAGCAAAAACACTTTTGATTTTTGTCATTTGATTTTTTATTATTTTTTTTTTTGTGTGCTGTTATTTATTTTATTTGTTGTTGCTGTCTTTGCGGCTCTCGATTTTTATGGGTTTTTTTTGCATATAAAGTGTGCTTGTGACTTTACGTTTCATTCATGAAAAAAACGACGTCAACGTCTTTGTTATCATCAACTGTGTTTTGTTTTATTGTACTCGTTGTTTTTGCTGTTGTTTATTTTGTACTTTCCTTGCTTATATTTGTATATAAAGTGGTGAGAGTGAGAAGCAGCAACAAATGAGCGTTAAAAGTGCCGTTGTTTTGCTACTCCGCGCACAGTGCGTAATAAAAGTTAGAGAAGACTTTGGTTATTTAATGCCCCTGTGTCCAGGGCCGTAAAGAGAAAAACCGGAGCCGCGGGGGAAATGTATCGGCTCCTCTATTACACCTATAGCTTGAATCACGACAGTTCGACAGTAATTACCCGGGGGGTCCCCTCTTTTCACCTCTCGTCCTGCCTGCCTATATCCAAAGGGATGAACGCATCGTCTTAATC
The DNA here is from genome assembly GCA_018150985.1 of Chymomyza costata. Classification (NCBI taxonomy): domain Eukaryota; kingdom Metazoa; phylum Arthropoda; class Insecta; order Diptera; family Drosophilidae; genus Chymomyza; species Chymomyza costata. The sequence continues at coordinate 21,666,593 of JAECWU010000001.1, forward strand.
CGTTTGCTGATTTTGTTAGGCAGTCGGCATTTTTTTCCTTAACAATTCTTGTAAGTTGTTGTCCAACACGTATTAAAGACGGCAAACTCTAGTGCACGAATACATATTGCAGCCACTGTTGTGGATATACTATGCTTAACCTCCCATTGATAAGACACAAGCAGTGAGCGAAGGTTCGGGAGGCGCCTTGAAAGCCACAAAGCACAAGCAAAAAAGAAAGAAATACAAATAGGCAGCTGTGTCAATAATAAGGCCAAAGAAGACGCGGCTGGCATTTCATTGAAAAATTCGTACAAATATGTACTAGCAAAAAACAAACAGAGACGGGGAACGCATACATAATGTGTATATGTATAGTGAATACAATTTCATCATTCATTTGAGAGCTCGCTCTAATCATTCGTTGGCCAAAAAAAAGAATTTCCGCTTGATTGCTTGCTAAAATTTTCTTTTATTAAGACGAAAGAGCAGCTGGGAAATGAAACAATTCTATCTTCTTGGTCTCGCCCCGGCATCAGTTACCAGCTCTACTTGACTTTGCTATTAGCCTCATGTCAAGCTGTCTAACTGAGAGTTGAGCAATTGGCTTTAATTCTTGCAAATAGTTTGCGGCCCGGCCGTCACTACGTACGGCTGTGTGTGTGTGTGTGTGTTGTCGATAATGCAATTTATCGATAGTTTTGCCAACTTGGATCACTTGGAGCTGGCAAGAGCAGACAGGAAGTCACGTTTCTGGCTGGGCAGCCATTTAAGGGTCAGCGGCGTAATTTCAAAGCAAGCAAGAAAACGTTCCGACAAAACGAAACGCTAAAATATGTTGGATAAATTGAATTTACATAATTTCTGAATATCTTATTTGTACTTGTGTGATGTTGCAAATGCTAGCTATGTACTATATATGTATGACCTTGTGCATGTGTCAAGGTCAGTATATCATACGTGTATGCTGTACATACAGTCAAAAATTTGAACCCATTCAAAAGTTCACTAACCCGTCTATTTTTTATCTGGCTCTTTTCGTGGTTTTGCTTTATTTAATGACAAATTCTCCAATGCTCCTTTAGATTGCTGACATAAATATTGTTATAATAAAATGAGATTATAATTGCCACCTAATCTAATGAACATTAATTCGAATTCATTTCAGGCGAGGCAAAAAACCTGAGCAGTCGCAATGCAGCCAACACCAGCTGCAGCACGCAAGGCACACGCGATGTGTATTGCACCATTGCACTGGATCAGGAGGAGATCTGTCGCACACCCACCATTGAACGCACACTATCGCCTTTTTTTGGCGAAGAATATCAATTCAAAATACCGCGACGCTTTCGTTACCTGACCTTTTATGTGTGGGATCGTGATATGAAACAGGATAAACCTATTGGCAAGATAGCAATCAAGCGTGAGGAGCTGCACATGTACAATCACAAAGATCATTGGTTCTCACTGCGACCAGTTGACGCCGATTCGGAAGTGCAAGGTATGGCAAATATTGAGGTGCAATTTAAGGAAATAAATCCAATGCTGGAGAGCATAGAGCTAGGCCATACCCACCACCCGCATCATCATCAGCTACAACAGCAGCGTGCAAATCAGAATGACTATAAGGAGAACAACGAACTGAGTAATATACAACGCGCAGCGGCAGCTGGCTTAGTTGGCGGCAGCCAAAGCAACCCCAGTACGGCCGCCATGACGTTAAAAAGTCGAGCGGCTGGTCTTTTTGGACATGCACCACATCATCAACAGCATCCACAACAGCAGCAACAGCGTCAACAACCATCAATGACCACATCATCTACTGACCAGCTTGCCAACTGGAAAAATGCGATAAGCACGAGTAATGCCAGAAATGTGAGTGTGGCTGTGCGTGTCTCCGCTTGTATTGATCTCGCAAAAAAACAGGGCACCTGTGATCCATTCGTAATGTTCACCGCGCACTATACCAATAAACAACAGATAACAAAGCGCACCAAGCTGCGCAAAAAGACCGTCAATCCGGAATTCGATGAGGTTGTACATTTTAATCTCTGCATAGATGCAGATGTTGGTAGCACTGCCACAACGGGCAGCAACAAGTCCGGTGGATCCAACACCGCTCTAGAAACATCGGCAAATAAAGCTTACGCGATTTATCCTTTGGGTGGCGCTGATCTCTGCGAGATTGTCGTCAGCGTTTGGCATGATGCACACATGGCGGATAAAGTGTTTCTGGGCGAAGTGCGACTGCCTATGCTGAACAAACAGCAACAGCTGGCCATACAAGCTGAAGCCTGGTATTACCTACAACCGCGTACAGCTTCAAGCAATTGCCGCGTCCAAACCGCCACACCGCGTTCCTGTGCCACACCCCCAGGCACCAGACTAAGCGTGGACTCTACAATAGGCTCGTTGCGTTTGAATTTAAACTATACCGCCGATCATGTGTTTCCGCTAGCCACCTACGATGATCTACTGAATCTGTTGCTTGAATCCGTAGATCAGCGACCCATTACAGTTTCAGCTGTGTCCATACTAGGCGAACTAGTATCAGGCAAGACAGAAGTCGCTCAACCCTTGGTGCGGCTTTTCACACACACGGAACGCATCGCGCCCATTATTAGGGCGCTAGCCGATCATGAAATATCAAATCTTACAGATCCCACCACCATATTTCGCGGAAACACGCTCGTATCCAAGATGATGGATGAGGCCATGCGATTATCTGGTCTGCCCTACTTGCATGAAACATTGCGTCCTGTACTCTCGCACATTGTAAGCGAAAAGAAACCCTGCGAAATTGATCCATCAAAGGTAAAAGATCGTTCGGCTGTTGACACAAATCTGCACAATCTTAAAGACTATGTGGAGCGTGTTTTCGATGCAATTACAAAGAGTGCAGCGCGTTGCCCCAAGGTGTTGTGCCAAATTTTTCACGATCTACGCGAGTGTGCGGGCAAGCATTTTCCACGCAATCGTGAGGTGCGCTATTCCGTGGTCTCTGGTTTTATATTTTTGCGTTTCTTTGCGCCTGCCATACTGGGACCGAAACTGTTTGATTTGACCACAGAACGATTGGTAAGTGACATCGATTTATAGTATGTAGTATATACAATAACAAAATATTTTGTTCTTTTACTTAGGATGCTCAAACAAATCGCACGCTAACGCTTATCTCCAAGACGATACAATCGCTTGGAAATTTGGTCAGTTCGCGGTCATCGCAACAACCCTGCAAAGAAGTTTATACCGGAGAGCTATACAAAAAGTTCTGCACGGATAGTCATGTGCAGGCAGTTAAGCATTTTCTGGAGGTTATTTCCACACCGAACAGTCTGATGCCTGCTGTGACGCAAGTGCCGCTAGAACCAGTATTACTGAAAGAGGGGTAAGTGGCAAGAAATTGTGTACATGCTAGATATGTTATTACATAATACTCCAGTCCTATATTTTGCAAAGAAATTAGTTTCTTAACACAAGAAAAAACAAAAAATTGAATACCAACGAAAATTTTGTTTATTACGCTTTGTTTTTTCTTTTATTCTAATACCAAACTTTCTTTGTCTTTCTCTTCTTTTACGCGCGCGCGCTGCTTTTACAAACAAAAACAACAAAAAAAATTACACACAAAACCACATACATACATAACTAAAAAAAAAACACACGCACACATATATATATACATATATAAATCATTTGCACAACACAAAATTATACTAACGTCTATAGAGAGGGGTAAGAGAAAATTTGCTTTTAATTTATAAACCGTTTTAGTTTTACATTTCTTTCTTTGAATTTATTTTTTTTGTTTTTGGAATGCCGCCTTTATAATTAATTAATGTCTGCTATAAACTGAGCAAAACCGTTATGACATTTTCACTTTTATTTTTATTTATTTATTTATTTTTTTTTGCTTTTTCACAACATTAGCACGATGACCAAATTTCCGCAAACCCGCAGTCGTTTTGGACGCCAGCCCAAGAAGAATCGATACTTTCGCCTGACCACGCAATCTTTGAGCTATGCCAAGTCGAAGGGCAAACAACCGTGTGATATACCACTTGAAGAAATTACAAGTGTCGAGCAATTGAACGATAAAAGCTTCAAAATGCAAAATTGTTTTAAGGTGAGTGCAAAAGATTGATCGACTCAGAAAGGGCAGAGAGAAAAGCCTGAACGGCTGTTTGAGGTTTTCTTGTCATGATCTTCCATGTTCTGCGCTGAAAGTAATCTTGCAAAACTTGCACTCTCTTCTCTAAAAAAACGAGTATATGAAGAACTCATTTTTTGTATCTTTTGCTGTACTAAGATGTGAAGTCAGATAGTCACACCTACAGCAAACCTTAACTACCTGATACAATTGTTTGGTCACCAGCAGCCCAACGTACAAACTTCAAAGACACTTACTTCTAAGTTAGGAAATTCTTCGCGTCTCCAAAGTGAACCTGTCGAATAAGAAAATGCACCTGTAAGTTGTGTTCGCTCTGAGCTTAAGCTGTTTCAGGCCTCTTTGGCATAGGTAGGAAGGAATCAGTCCTTGGAGGACTTATCGTTAAGCTTGTGGGTCGCAAAACAATTCTTCAAAATTGGGTCTATCATAGAGACGGTCTTCTCCACTGCGCGTTGAACAGTATGTCTGTCCGTCTCAACCGGAAACGCACAAGTTTACCACAAATGCATTTTACGCTGAGCCATTCCATGGCATGTTTATAAATAGGCGGCGGCTGCGCAGCCCACACAGCTGCAGTCTATTTGTTGTTGTTTTCGCTGCTGCTGCAGTTAAATGCAAATTAGTTAAGGCTGCTGCACATGTGTGTGTGTGTTTGAGTGGGCGGCTGCTGCAGTTAAAATTACATTTACGCTTATTAGTCAAAAGCTGTTAGTTGTTAGTGTTGAGCAACAAAAGTAGTTTCTGAGCTGCTTGCTGGCAATTATCGATGACAATTGCAAGTACTTATCGTTGTTGACCATTTCATTCACACAGTTGGAAAGTAAAAGAAAAGCAGCAACAAATTGTAATTTAATTGCACAGTGCCGGCCAAAAAAAAAAAAAAAACTTTCACTTATTATATTTACATGAACCAACAATTATGTAGCGGGTGAGAAAACCAAAGGCAAAAAGTCAAAACAAAAGTTCTGCTGCAAAACTTACGGCAATTAAAACTAATTAGTATTATTATGCAGATGAGCTTGCGCACTTGCTGTGGACTTGCAACAATAGAAGTATGTATCTGCTTTCATGGTGACAAAACTTGTATACTCTTTACAAGGCGAATTTATTCAAGTTATTGGGTTACTTCATTATCTCATATTATGGCGTAGCGCAACTTTGAATGCAATTACATTCTTCTAGTAATTATATATAGCGTATTCCCTTGACAACTAAGAAATGTGCCTAAATTACAGCTTATAGGGATACCTAGACAAAGTAAACTTTCTCTAAATTTACTTCGCTTGTGCGCACAATTTATATGTACGCGTTGCAAACTTCTTGAGCAACGCATATTACTCGCATATTTATAACATAGAGCATAAAAAAGGGAAATTTCCAAACTATGCGCGCGCAAAGAAATCTATGTTTTTGTTGCAAAAGAATTGTTGCAAAGTTGACGTTAAGTTGGCTTTTGTGTTTTTTTTTTTTGCGCGAGTCTTATGCGTGTGAATCTTTGCAATTGTTCCCAGCAAAGTTGCTGATAATAATGGTGATGGTGTACTGTTGATGTTGATTTCTCTACAATTGTTTCGCAATGCCATTTCAAAGAATATACTATGTAAATTTTAATTGCAATGGCAACAAAAAGTGAAAAGAATTCATGCAATTAATAATGCAATGCCACTTTCCCTTTACAGATTGCGCACAAAGATCGCTCGCTTATCGTACAAACCACAAATTGCGTAGAGGAACGCGAATGGTTCGATTTACTACACAAGATCTGTCTAATGAATGCCATACGCATGCAGTACTTCCATCCATCTGCGTTTATTAGTGGCTATTACAGTTGTTGTGGTCGCTCCGATGAGAATGCGCCCGGCTGTAAAAATGTTTCACCCAAGGAAATGGATTATTTCCAAATGGATTTGGTTACAGCATTGGATCCAGCATTAGATTTGCAGCGCATTCACACGCTCATCATGGCCAATATGAGTTTGCTGGAAGCAATGCTCGATCCATTAGCCTATCATCAACACCTGCCGCAACAGCACAATCCACTGGGTCCTTTGGCCAGTTCACTGCAGCAACAATCACCGCAAGCGTATGCGGAATTTAAGAAGAATATAGAAAAGCTGCGTGAAAAGGCCTATGCCATAGACAAGGATCATAGGGACTATAAGCAGGGCATAACACGGAAGCTTAAGTATGGCAGTCGGCAGGCACCGATAGGCGATGATAACTATTGGAATATGATGCGAGCAGCAGGCCAGCTTAACCTGCAACATCATCAGCAACAGCAGCATCAGCAGCAACAACAGCAGCAGCAGTTGCAACAGCAACTACAGCCCGTTTTGCCACATTCACAAATGCAATACGTGCGCGCAAATCCTTATCAGGCTCAGCATCAAACGCAGCAGGGCAACATGAACGCCTATCATATGCACAATATGCAGAATCAACAACAACGACTGCAACTGCAACATATTCAGCGTCACCAGCAGCAGTTGAGTCATATCAATAACAACAACAATAACAGCGGAAATGCATCATCTTCGAGTCCCTCATCGACCGCGTCCAGTGTGGCGGCCGTGCCCACATCCGTGGTGGTAGCTGCAGCAGTATCGGGAGCACCCAGCAATGTGGCAAATGTCATGCCAAAGCCTGCGCCAGCGATCTATTAACGTTCAAGAATATGCGTGTTTGCCATACCGAGAGCTATTGTTTTAATGCGGTGAATGCGCATAGGTCTAAGTGTTATGCTGTCCAACTATTATATAGTATTGTTGTTTGGCGTTTGATAATTAACTGCTATTAACTACTTATAAAACTGTGTGTGCTCTTTGCCAAGGTTTTTAACTTCTGTGTATTTATAAGCATTTAAGCAATGCTATTGCCGTAAAGCGGTGTATGCGCCTAGCTCTAAGTGTTATACAAAACTATGTACTTTATAGAATGCATTAATTTCGCAACTGTTATACGATTGCGTGTACTTGAAGCTGGACAATATTTGTTCAGTTTCGTTGCCACATGCGTCCAATTTTGAGAAGAAAAAAAGCAGTGCACATAAGTTAAAGTAAAGAAAACTTTTACATATGCGCAAACGGATTAACAAAGGCTAGCGTAGTTGGACTAAAACCTTAATAACAATGAGCATATAAGAACATGTGTGCTGAAATTGCGCAAAAGTCCTAACTGATTTACTGTCGAGCACTTCTTAATGTCCAAAATTTTTTAGCGCTTTAAACTGTTTTAGACTACTTGCATATAAACTAGTTAGACTGTAACCTATGGTAAGCATTCAAGAATGTGCGTGTTTGCTATACGGCGGTGCATAACTCCAAGTTTTATACTTTGTATTGTTATTTTCAAAAAGCTTCTATCTGTTTTAATATACAAAATGCTTTTACAACAAAACTGTGCGTTTCCTATGCCAAGGAGCATTGCCTCCCAAACTTGCTTTGGCACACTTCAATATTGCTTCCCTACGCATTATAAACAAACTCTATATAGCCAAGACAACAACAACAGCAAGATGAAAGAAATCAGTTTTAGCTTAAACGTAAAGCTGAAAGTTTTATGTGCTAATGCTGAATGTTTAATTTTCTTAAGCCTTAGTCCTAAGATTTTTTTAATTACCAATTTTTTTTATATACATATTTTTTATAAGCCTTTTTATTATTATGTTTGTATGTGCTAACATTATTTATAAACAAAACAGAAAACACAGGCATTATGTACAATTAAAGTATATACATAAAATGAAATACATAACTTTCTACTTGTAATTTTAATATGTTTTTAAGCCGAAAACAACACAAACACACACAAAATCAATGATAAAAACTGATAACTATTTAAGCCTAGATCTTAGCTTCACAATAGCTAAGTTTTTTTTATTAAAGCTAGAGCTTTAAGTTGCATATACATACATAAAACAAAAAGTAGTAAAATGAAATGTAAATATATATAATAATAAAAAATCACACACACACACGCATACATATTATAAACGCATACACATCTTTATATACGATTAATTACATATACCAGTTTTGTTAGGCGTAGTAAAATTTTAAATGTTTAGCAAGAAAAGTTGTAATTATAAGCGCAATATAAAAAATTAGCAAGTACGTGAATACATTTATTTTGTAGTAGAGTATAAAACTATTTATATACAGACACACGAAATACATATGTGTAAAACTAAAATATATATATATATATATATATATATTTATGTAAATTCTAAAGTATAAAGTAACAAAAAAGCAAATAATTCTAACAAATGTGAATGCTATTATACATGCGTATGTATATGTATGCATGTATAACACTTTTATAACTGTCATACAGCTATAGTTGATTTACACACGCTTAAGGTTTGCTTAAGCAGCACTTGAGAAATATTGCGGATGGATGAGAAAAATCATTGTCTAAACGATTTGGAATATATATATTTTTATGAAACCAGGAATCCAAATATGCAACTGACAGCTGGCATTATTTTTCGTTTTGAAGTATTTCTTGAGCGCTGTGTAACAAGCCTAGCAAAAACTTACTTATATATATTTAAAATTAAACGAATTACTTTACAAGCATTGTTAAGAACAAATTTACTTCCATTTTACATGAATACATGAATATTTATTGAATGCATTTAATTTCTCATTTTGAATTTAAAAACAAAAAAAAAACAAAGTTTTGTTTTAGCTTCAATGAATTACTTCCACCGATTTTTTTCCAAAGCTCTTCCAATAATTATGCTTAAAACTAATATTTAAATACATTTAAATTGTTTCATTACTTTTTGCCATAATTAATTAATTTATTATCATTTGCTATAATTTTAAAAGTCTTCCGCTGCCGCGTTTTATTTGTTTATGCATTCCAATTTTATGTGCATTTCATTTGTTTAATTTGCTCGTTTTGAATTATGAAAAAAAAAATTTGCTTATGTACATAAAACATACAATATAATATACTATTTGTTGTAATTGCAGTTAAGTTCATACTTATTTTTATTGCATTTAATTAAAACGTACTTTTAATTTTATATGCATACAATTAGTTTATTGTGCACTTTTTGATAAGCTTAAATGTTATAGTTTAAGTTGTTGGTACAAAAAATCGAAAACATATTTTTTTTAGTGAAAAAAACGTAAAAGTTTTAAAATAATAAAGGTTATCGCCAATGAATTAATTTTGTTTTATTGCACTATATATTTATTTTCAGTTTGCAATTTTTTATAATTGTAATTGATTTTAGTTTGGCAAAAATATTTAGTTTTATTCAAAAGTCGCCTTTTTGGTACCTTGTTCTCGTGCTTTAAAAAAATCTGACGCCCTGTTGTGATATCTTAACAAAAATTTTAATTAGCAAATCGTTACAAATTGAAAAATGATAAAAATTCGTTTCGAATGCAGTATTTTAGTAGCGTACCTTGAAATTCTAAAAAATAAAAAAACCAAAACAATACTTAATGTTAGAGAACTTTTAAATGTGTGTTAGTTGATACATAATACATAAATGCATACATTTATTTACATGTATGTATGTTAAAACTGTTGAGTAATTTTATTCAAATTGTGAGAATTACTAACAGAAAAGCAATTTATTTTCAAAATACCAAAAGAAATACAAAAAATGCGATAACTTATATTTTCTATTAAGTTTAAAAATGCAAAAATTTAATCCCCAAGGATACAAAATTGAATCCCTAGCTTAAGTCTAGCCTGAATGCGAATTGTAGTTGGTTTCAAAGCCCATTGCGAAACACTTGATTGAGCACATCCAAAATGAACCCTATTTTTTGTAAACGAAAAAACCTTTTTATCCAATTTTTTCATATGAATAAATAGTTGCATATTTTTAACATAAACATTGAAAGTATTTTGTTTTACTTGTAGTGTATAAATGTGCTTCACGGAGAAAAAGGGGATCCATCAAATCGAAAAACTTGGTAGACATATTTCGATAAAGTTGGACTGATTACATTACTAGCTTAAGGCTTATACGCAGCATGCAAAAATTCCGCACGAAATGTCAAAACTTCATATAAAAAAAAAAATTCCCTTTTTTGGGATATTTTTTTTTATATGGAATTTTTGCATGCTGCGTATGGGCCTTTACAAAAGAACACTTAGGGCAAGTTTATCTCAACGATTTTTGTCAATTTGGATCGTCAACTTTTGTTAGCTTTAATTAGCAAAAAATTGGTTCTGATTTTTCTTCAAGGATAATTTTTGCGTAAAGGCCCATACGCAGCATGCAAAAATTCCGCACGAAATGTCAAAAGTTCATATAAAAAAAAATATCCCAAAAAAGGGAATTTTTTTATAAATATCCCAAAAAAGGGAATTTTGTTTTATATGGAGTTTTCACATTTCGTGCGGAATTTTTGCATGCTGCGTATGGGCTTTAAAGGCTCATACGCATCCCATTTGGGATTTTTTTTTTTAAATGAAGTTTTTCATTCTGCGTATGGGCCTTAGCATAAGAAAAAAAACTAAAATATATTTTCCTCCAAAATTTTACCAGCTAAGAAAAAATAAGCACATATTTTTCTATGATTAAAAATAATACTTTGAAAGAAACATTATATTGAAGAAAAAATCTTTATGCCATTTTAAGCCAAGATTTTAGCTTGCTTCTGAACTAAAAAAAAAGCTATCACCTTTTCTATATTTATCTAAAAAATAATGTTTAGTTGAAAGAATTATATTGGCGTAAAAAATTGCATTAATGCATAGGTATATATCATATTATGCTCTGCTTATAGAGAGTGCGAAAAAAATGTCAGAAATGATTTAATTTTTTACTAAAGCTGGCTTAAGAAGATCCAAACATTAAGCGCGTTTAAACTTTTTTAATTCGAAAACTATTTTTTCCATGCGTTTATTCATTAACTTTTAAGCAAGTAATAAAAAGTAAAATTCTAAAACGCTCAAAACTAAGCACTTTAAATTTTTCAAAATGGCGCACTCAAAGCTCGCCGTTGTCGCTACGAAAACATCGGCTTGGCAAACTTATGCACACGTCGCGCTGTGACTGTCAAAACTGTCAAGAAGCAGCGACTATTATCGCTTGCCAAAAGCACTAACGAGAAACAAAGCATAATTAAGCGAAATGCATAAATTTAAACAATAAAACCAGTTGCTCTTAGTGCTTAAGTGTTTAAAGCATGCATGAAAAGTGCTAGCATATGTGTGTAAAGTAATTTAAAGCTAAAAAAGCAGCGCCTATTGATTGTAACGCCCACACTGCTGTTGTTTGCAAGCAAATAGATAAGGGCGCGCGGCAAAACGGCAAATAAGAAAACAGGAGCTGAAACAACAACAATAAAGCAGCAGAAGCAATCAAGTGGCAACAATAATAACAACAAGGGCGGCAGCAACGGCGTTGGAAACGGCAGCGTTCACTGTGTGTGTGTGTGCCACCACACACAGTGAAATGCAAAAAGTTAATTAGCGTGAACAAAATCAAATCAGCCCCTGCACACACCGGGGGGGTTTGGTTGGTGTCAAAGGCGCTGGTTTACACACCGACAAGCATGGAGTTTGCCGATCTAATAAAAACACCCAAGTTGGATGGTGTCTCCCTGCATTTGCACGACCATCTAAATGCAACAGTTGAGGGCACCCTGTGCATAACGGGCCATCATTTGTTATTGAGCGCACGACAGGAAAACAGCCAGGAGTTATGGGTAGGAGGGATGCACTCAACTGTAAAGACATGCCCAAAGGGTTAATTGAATTATAATCTATTGCTTTTAGCTGCTGCATAAGAACATTGACTGTGTGGAGAAGAAACCTTTTCTGCTGCAGAACATTGTGACCGGCGGCATTATAACACTTAAATGCAAGGATTTGCGTATTATTTCGCTAGAGATAAAGTATGCCAAAGAGTTTTTGAATGTGTCAGCTTCGCTGGAGGCACTGAGTACCATACAGAATGCCGAATTGGAATATCCATTTTTCTATAGGCCCATGTATGCCATACTAGAGGATGGTTTTACCATGTTCAGGTGAGTTTGTTGCTTGTTTCGGTTAGTCAAGGTTTTTCTATTGGTTGTTGATAATATTTGTCTAATATACCATAGACGGGATTATGATTTATATTCCCTTTAATACCGCGCAAAATAAGGTCTGTCTCTGGTTTATGGTTCAGCTCATGTTCTCAAAAAATCTTGTTTTAAGTTGTTGCTAGCTAAATTTCTAAAAATCCTTTTGGATGTTTTTAAGAAATTAAGATGCATTATGATAAACTTGCATTTATAGTCGTAAATATGACCAGTCGATATCTTATCAGCTTTTCATTACTAACCATTACTTTACCCCAGACAAAAAGTTCTAATTATAAAAATGCTTTTTTATTTTTTTCAACATTCGATTACAGACCCGAATTGGAGTTCGCCAAATTAATCAGCGGCGCCGCCGCCTCACCCAATGTGGCTTCAATAACAATTTGTACGCCTTCCACTTCCGTTGCGAGTGCTTCTGGCAGCCTTATCAGCATACCCCATCCACTGCAGAATGGGTTTACATTGGATGCAGCTGCCGCAATGACGGGCGGCTGTGTACCACCCGCCTGTGAGTGGCGTATTACAAATGTCAATAAAGACTACAGCGTTTGTGCCACATATGGCGCAACGCTTGTAGTACCCAAAGCAATTACAGATGAACAGATTACGCTCTCTGCCTCATTTCGGGATGGCGGACGTTTTCCGGTGCTTAGTTACAGACATGAAAATGGCGTAAGGCAAATAGGGGCGGTGCCTTCATAGTATTTATGAAATTTTATAATACTTATCTTACCCTTTGCAGGCCACACTCATGCGCAGCGCTCAGCCTCTATCAATACAGGGCATTAAACGTTGTCGTGCCGATGAGGCTATACTCAATTTGGTGCTGGGTCGCAGCAAAAAGGGTTTTATAGTGGACACCTGGGGTAAGGGCAAATCCAATACCGAAACGGATCAGCATTATTCACAATGGAAAAAGGTGAATCGTGCTATAGGCAATGTGAGCACGCCGGGCTCCATCTTGGATAGTTTTACCAAGCTGATTGAGGCGTGCAATGACATACATTGCAGCACGGATAAATGGCTTACGCGTCTGGAGAGCAGCGGTTGGCTGAGTTTGGTGCTTAACTCATTGAATGCCTCCTGCGTGGTGGCACAGTGTCTTGATCAAGAGGGCAGTCCGGTGCTGGTGCATGGAGCTAAGGGCTTGGATTCTACGTTGATTGTCACCTCGCTAGTGCAAATCATTTTAAATCCCGACTGCCGTACAGTGCGTGGGTAAGTTTTTTATGTTTAAAATTAAAAGCAAAATATTAGTTTCTTAACTTTATCATTCTTTCAGCCTACAAGCTTTGATTGAACGCGAATGGATACAGGCGGGTCATCCATTTGCCTCAAGGCATCGATATTCCTGCTATACTACGCATCAAATAAGAAACAAGAGTTGCGGTGCCACATTTGTACTATTCTTGGACTGCATCTATCAATTGTACACGCAGTTTCCCTGTAGCTTTGAGTTTAGTTCTCAGCTGCTAATAGTGCTTTTTGAGCATAGTTATTTCTCTCAATATGGCACCTTTTTATGTGATTCAGAAAAGGAGCGAAATGAGCTTGATGTGCATACGCGTACCACAAGCTTATGGTCGTATTTAAATCGACCTGATGTGTTGCAGAATTTATTGAATCCCTTGTACGAGCCCAATGCAAGTGTTATATGGCCTTCTGTGGCGCCTATCAGCTTGGAATTATGGAGTGGTGAGTCTTTAGATTAGTGCAAACTAGCATTTGTATTTATTTTTTGTTCAGAGCTCTATTTACGCTGGGTAATTGACCAGCGTAATGTGGAAACAACCATGGCACAAATACAGGATTTAGTCACACATGAAAAGGAGTTAAGAACTCAGGTAACTTTTAGGATATTGATAGTTTTAGATTAATTTTAATTTGTGTTTGTCTTTTACCCTTGCAGGCCATCAAATTGCGCAAACAGGCCTTGGAACTTAGCCAGGAAGTTTTACAGCTAATGCAGCTTGAAAATGCATAATCGGCTACCTCGACGCGCGCGCTCTCTTGTTCTTCATTTTTATATTTATATATAAACCTAATATATACACTTATTTTTGATACTTTCGGTAGCAATTTGAAATAATATTTGATTTAGAAGTTATAACATAAGTCTCTAAAGTTCCATATACAAAATATGCTGAAAAAAACTAAAACTGAACTAAAAACGTATTGGATATATCATGGATCTATTTTTGGATCCCCCAAACACGCACTCAATATTTTAAAAAAGAGTCCATTTTACAAACTTTACATGTCTACAGATAACAGTGTTTTAATTAAAAGCTCTCTCCATTGTAATTACGCTCTCTCTTATAAAAATATATAAAAAACTGCACTGCAACTAGCAAGAACTTCAAATAGAAATTAACAATTTGAGTCAATTTTTGACGCATTTACTTATGTGAAATTCTGAATAGTTAAGGCTTAAAATTTGCTAAAAACAATTACTTAAGAATCATTATTATACAAACAATTTTAATTGATGTTAAGCCTCAGATTAAACCTAGTATTGTTAAATTAAATTCAATTTGCCTTTTTAAAATTGGTATTAAAAAGTTTGTATTTTGTAATCGATTGAATTGTAAACACTTAAGCTTCAAAAGCATTTAATTAATATACAAAAATAAAACAAAAAATAAGGCATAATTAAGCTGTGCGTGCGTTTGTAAACATGTATACATACTATATACTAAATTTGTAATTATAAATAATAATATAATGTTTGTTGCGTGTTGATTTCCAAATGTGATCTAATTTCAAATCAGCAACAAAATTTGTTTATGTAAATTAAATTTGTGTACATATACATATATGTATATTTATATTGCTATTGTATTTTGTGTGTATGTGTATGCCAATTTATATCAAGTGCAATAAATATGAATTCATTTTGCAATTGCCAAACAAATACAAGAGTGTACTTTTTAAATTTCGGTTTTTCGCGCCAACATGCAATGCGCTTCAAAAGTTGTCATTCACAGTGCGTGTCGACAGCGACCTGTGGAATGTTTTTTATTACGCCTGCCATCTGCCATTTTTAAGGTAGCCTCTACACGGCGCATTTTTAATTTCGTCAAATAAATAAACGCTTTCCATTTGCCGTTTTCTAAAAAGTAAATTATTTTATTTTTACTATACTCTTTGCTTACACCATTTTTTTTTGCCTATTGTTTTGTATAATCTATTTTATATAAATACGTATATAAAATTTTAATAAACTAATTGTCGATTGTACGTAATTCTTTACAATGATAACAAAATAAACTTTTAGGAAAACAAAATTGTGTATAATGTTCTTCATAAAAATGCAAAAGACACTATGACTTTTGAAAGTGAAAAAAATTATCAAACATAAACACTTGTTCACTGAAACTGACGGCAATTGTTTCGCTTTGACAAAGAAAAAATATCCCTTTTTAGCAGCTTGAGTCTTGAGCTTTGCACTTAGTGTCCACCCTCATCCTCTAAGAAAAAGAATTGACCAGATCGTTTTTGTTCTGTATCCTTGACCGAATTATTTTTGTTAATTCGCGGCCTAAAGTTATTGGGATCACGACGGAACGTAATGCCGAGCAGTTCAAGGAAACGATTCATGCCGTTAAGCAGTGATTGAGGTGAATAAGCTGTGGTCTTGATCGAGGGTTCACCTTCAATGACAATGACACGGTCTGCGAGATAGGTGGCCATAATGAAATCGTGCTCCACCACAAAGCCAGTTTTTTTGGCGTGCAAAATGTAGCTGCAAGAAATTTGAAATTATAAGTTCACCAGCAAATTTGTAAATTCTATAATACGCACCGCTTAATAACCTTAGCCGCTACCAGACGCTGCTCCGAATCCAAATAGGCCGAAGGCTCATCAATCAGATATACATCCGCCGGTTTGCCCAGGCACAGCACTAAGGCTACACGCTGCAACTCACCGCCAGACAAGTTTTGCACCTCCTGATCCATAATTTCCTCCATTTTCATGGGCTTCATAACGTCAGCAATGAACTGCGGATGCACGTACGCATCACGTATCTTGTCATGCAGTAGGTGACGCACATGATTTTGAAATTTGGGTGAAATCTTTTGAGGCTTGTACGAAATGTTCAACATAGGCAGATCAACTTCACCATCCGGCTGCAGATTGCCGGCCAACATTCGTATAAATGTGGTCTTGCCCGTGCCGTTCTCACCGAGCAGCACCAGAATCTCGGAGTCACTGAAATGTCCCTGTTCCACGGTCAGCTCGAACCGACCCAACGTTTTAACCATGGCAGGGTAAACATAATGATTCATACGTTTGATTTCCTCCTCAGTCGCTGATTCGGATACCTTAAAAGTAAGTGATTCTGTGCGGAAGCGCATATTTTCTGTGGGCACAAAACCATCAAGGAATATATTGATGCCTTCGCGTACAGAGAAGGGCATAGTAACGACACCGTAGCAACCGGGTACACCATAAAGACAGCAAATGAAATCGGATAAGTAGTCCAGCACAGACAAATCGTGCTCCACAACAATGATGAATCTATTGGATGTAGAAAATGAATTGATAGGTAAACTTTTACTTTGGAACAGCAAGGATGTCTGTCCTCACATTATTACTTACTTGGTAGGATGCAGCAGCGAACGTATGGTCATGGCAGCATTCAAACGTTGCTTCACATCCAAGTACGACGATGGTTCATCGAACATGAAGATATCCGCATTTTGTATGCAAACCATGGCAATTGCAAAACGTTGCAACTCTCCACCAGACAATTGCGAAATCTCGCGTTCGCGTATATGCATCAAATCCAACATTTTGCATATATTTTGCTGCTCCTCACGTTCATCCTTCTTATCCAAAAGCTCACCCACAGCGCCACGTACTGCTTTAGGAATTTGATCGACATACTGCGGCTTGACCAGAGCCTTTAAATTATCCTCCAAAATCTTGGTAAAATAGTTTTGCAGTTCGGAGCCGCGGAAGTAACTAAGAATTTCTGTCCAATCAGGTGGATTGGCATACCTGCCCAAATTTGGTTTTTGCTTGCCCGCAAGAATTTTTAAAGCCGTAGACTTGCCAATACCGTTTTGGCCAACCAAACCAAGCACCTCGCCGGGACGCGGGATAGGCAGTCGATGCAGTTTAAATGAATTTTTGCTATACCGATGCGTTGTCTGCTTGTCCAAGTTGCTAGGCAAGTTGATTATTGTAATGGCCTCGAATGGACATTTCTGCAAGGGAACTGCATTAACTAGATGTTGTTTAAGGTGAATGTAGCTGACTCACCTTGACACAGATACCACAACCAATGCATAGCTCTTCGGACAATGACGCTATCTTCGATGTGGGTGTCACTTCTATGCAAAGTTTGCCCATGCGCACCACTGGACATGTCTTTTTACACTCCTGGCGACAACGCTTTGGCTTGCATTTATCATCGCTAACAATGGCAATACGCGTCTGCTTGTCCGTCTCCTCATGCTCCTTCTTGCGCGACATTCTGCAAATTGAAGACACAATGCAAATTCATTTTATGTACTGTGTTTCCCCAGTGCAACGTTTGCAAATCGCAAGCGCATGTCGCCGTCAAAACAAAAGCAGTGACGGGGGAGTACGAATGCTACTGCCAGCCAGACAGCAGCATTGACGAAAAGTATAACCTCAATTTTTTTTCAAAACAAATGATTTCACCACGTATTTGGCTACACTTTGGTATTTGTTGCATAAAATCAATTGTCTTAATTAAAATAATTGCAAGTTTTTATTGATATTTACCTGGTACTTGAGTCAAATTGTTTTTAAATGGGCAGAACGTTCTTGCGTGTCAGCCAACAAGTTTCAAAAGGAGAGTACGCACGATACTACTCAAAAAAGGTGAGCAAGCAAACGATAAAAACTTGCCATCGATAGATCTTAAACGATGTTTTATTTAGTGACATTAAACTGTAATTTATTCAATGAAAACTTAAAAATAATCATGTACACATAATAACGCTTAATTTTAGAAATTAAAATTTGCAGCTTTATATGGCAAGAAACATAAATAAAATCAAATCAATTTTTCGTGCAATAAATTATTTGCAACCTATCGATATTTAGCGT
Source organism: Chymomyza costata (assembly GCA_018150985.1). NCBI lineage: Eukaryota > Metazoa > Arthropoda > Insecta > Diptera > Drosophilidae > Chymomyza > Chymomyza costata. The sequence continues at coordinate 21,684,890 of JAECWU010000001.1, forward strand.
ACACATACCCATCGAAGTACTATGTCTATGCAAAAACAATGATGACGTTTAACATTTGACACTAAAGTCACTTTAATTTTTGTAATTCCACGGATTTTTACACGTCGTAGGTTTGGTTCTTATTGTATAAAATGGTCGCTGCGGAAACAACTGCTGCCGAACAGGTGGAAAAAACTGATAATGCCCCAATAGTGTCTGAGCCCGTGAAAATATTCACCGTCGAAAGTAAGTACTAATGACAGCGCGACGCTGCTTAACCTAAAAATGTGTACCTTGCATGTAAATTGCTTGCAATATTGTATTAAAACTTTCACTACTTGCACAGTACTGCACATGATCAAGGATGCACAACAACAGCATGGTCTGCGACACGGTGACTATCAACGCTACCGTGGCTATTGCACGCGTCGCATACGCCGTCTACGCAAGGCGCTGAAGTATCCCCAGGGCGACAAGCGTCACTTCAAGCGACGCGATGTTACACTCTCCCAGCTGACGGGCAAAAAAGCAGATGAACGTTATATACATATACCGCTGATAAGCGCAGAGCGTGCCTGGGCCTATGCCATGCAACTGAAACAGGAATCCAACACGGAGCCGCGCAAGCGTTTCCATTTGATTAACAAGCTGCGACGCGCTTGTTTTTATGCGCTCCAGCTGCAGGACCTATGTAATGTAAGTTTTAGCATCAGCATAAGCTACAATATTATTTGATTATTGTAAAACCATTATAGACGGAAGCCTTTGATGCGCGCACCAAGTTGGAATGTGAAGCCTACGTGGCCTGGATGCATGGCAGCTTGCATTTTGAGCTGCAATTGTGGAAGTCCGCTGGTGAGCATTTAAAACGCGCACAAGTAGTCTACGAAAATTTGGCCAAGGCTTTGCCCGATGATGACCAGGAGCTGTATCGCGCCAAAGTCAATGAATTTACACCGAATTTGCGTTATTGCGCTTATAACATTAGCGGCGGTGCTAGCGGTGGTAAAATTGACGAAATACTGGAGCTGCGTGCTCAGGGTGTGCTGGAAAATTTGGATGTGCTTGTAAGTCAAACGAAAACGGAGAGCAGCGAGGGACTGCAAACGATCGACTGGCGTGGCCGCAAGGTTACCGTACGACCAGAGAAAGTACGTTTGTTCTTGCTTAGTGCACAGGAGCTAGACAAATCGCTGGCTAAGGCTACAAAAATTGATGCTAAGATTGAGCTGATTGAGCGCATTTTAATGGACTGCAAAGACGCCATACAAGCGGTGCGTGATGAGATTAAACAGGACCCTAAGCTGCGTTCTTTGACTACGGGACAGACCGTGTCTGGCGTACAATATCTGTTGGCCTATTTGAGTTATATACGGCATAGTCGTACTCTGCAACGCAATTTGTGCCTGGTGGAGCAGGTAAGTGCATAAAAACATTGTTATAAACACAAACCTCCTAAAATCGTATTCCCTTAGGCCCAGCTAAACTTTGTTGATCCCAATCAGCAGCCGAAAAATGTGGGCGAAGGCAAGCGCGTGCGCCCACAGGATTTGGCACGTCTGTATGAGATTATTTTGCAAAATGTAACGGAAATGCAACAAATCACTGGCATGGAAGAGGATGCTCAATATCAAGCTGAGGTGTCCAATCTGGCGCTTACATTTAAGGCCTTCCGTTGTTACTACATTGCCCTAACGCTCATTGATATGAAAAAGTGGAAGGAAGCTGTTGCGCTATACGAACGCGCCTGCAACTACGCCAACGAAGCGCTCAAAGGTAACACCTGCTCAGAATTCCAACAGCAGTCAGAGCTCAAGAAGCTTGTATCTACCATTGATGGCTGCAAGTTTTCTGCACATGCTTATAGCGTGCTCGAAGATGACAATAGCGAAGATGCCAGTTCGTCCACAAAAACGCAGAAGACTACAAAGCCGCTGTATGAGCGTCTTTCACAATATAAAGAGGACCAGTCTTTGCACACAAAAACACCGAATGTTTTCAAGTTAACGCCCGACATGGAGCCTATACCCTGCAAGCCGCTCTTTTTCGATTTGGCCATGAACTATGTGGAGCTGCCCTCGCTTGAGGATAAACTGGAATCGCCAGGCAAAAAGGGTGCCTCCATCACCGGTTTTGTCAAAGGTTTTCTTGGCTGGGGCGGTGGCGGCAATAAGTGAAGTAGTGTACCCAAAACCTTTAATGGAATTCCAACCCGATGATGCTTTTATACATGGTCTATTTGCATGTTGTTTTTTATAAGTTTTTGTTTTGCTTTTATCTTATGGCTTTAGTTATCAAACGAAGCAGAATGTTTTTTTGGATACCTTATTTTTACATTACAAAGTGAACAATTTTTCAGTAATAAAGGAGCGTAACGAAAATTAATACATAATATAATTTTTCAATGGCACACTTTGAAACTCAGAAGAGGATTAATAATAAACAAAAACTTTTTGTAAGGGCCTATATGCTTTAACATTTAATTCTGTGTATACTTAATAATATATCTACAGACCTATTCACAATAATCCATACTTAGATAGCCATGCTCATGAAACTCCAGCGCCAGCTCACGTATGCGCAAATGATATTCTGGAGTCAGCTTTTGAGTGCACTTAATTTCTTTTCCACTCAGATTAAGCTCACTTATCACATCAAGATTGGGTATGTTATCGGGATCAAAGGTAACGGCGGGCAATATCCACATGCAAACGGCTAGGCCATAATGCACATGCCTTACATACTCCTCGCTCAAACGTTGCAGTGAAAAGTTCTCGCACAATTCGACCAAATACTGCTCTGCTGTTGTGTGCTTAAGCTGCTGCTCCAGTTCTTTGGCTAATGCATCAGCATAGGCTGCCAGCAGCGTGTCCGTGTGTACATCCCTTAGCTGGCGACGCGTACTGGTATAGATAAAGTGCAGGATATCAAAAATTGGCGAAGTGCGACGCATCGCCTGCAGATCAAAAAATATGGCTTCCTCCGGCTGGGATCTGAACATAATATTATTAACCCACAAATCACCATGACATATAACGCTTAATGGCGAGCTGGAGGCGGTATTTATGCTGTACTGCAGCTGCTTAAACAAATTTGGTTGGAGTTTCTCAATTTGCTGTATGGGCTGAGTCAGGCTGCCATCCGTGTTGGAGGCACGTAAACTGTCCAGCGCTTGCTGCACAGAGGTGTCTAAAATGCGTGAGTAAAAGTCTGCGGCATCCGGGCAGTAAACAATCTCACGCAGCTGATTGCATTGTTCGTTATAGCGTGCCAATTCTAGTTGCTGGGCGGCCAGTGAGGCGGCATGCAGTTGAGCCAGTTTCTGCATGAGATAATAAACGTTATTTATGAACTTTTTTAGGTTAAAACTTTTATAGCAACAAGGTGGCTCAAAGCTTATTTTAAAATTTAAAATTATTTAAATGATGCAAGGAACCACTTTGCTTTTATTGTAATGGAACGAAATACACCACAACTGATAGAAATTGTCTCGCAAGGCTTAGCATACTTACCCTCATGACGAGCAGGCAATGTCTGAGTTCCAAACCGGCAAGCCGATTTTGCATGCGAAATCCCAGGGCTTTGAGGTCCTGCAACACTATGATGGGCTCACCATTGGCGCCGTGATCATTTGTAACGGCTATGTGACAGTCAGGAAAGAGCTGTTGTGAGCTATAGCGACGTAGCAGAGGCACCAAGTGACGATAGGCATTGATTTCATTGGAGAAGGCCTCCTCACAGCGATAGAGCTGGCGCCTTGAGAGGCTTGGAATTTGCCGTTTGATAATGACAGTACAAGTGCAGCTGGAGGCAGCTGCAAAAACAGTAAGAAACAAATCAAAGAGAGCGCAGCGGGAGAGTAATGCGAGAGCACGCTCTCAGCTAGACTGAACAGCTGTTTTTTGTTTACCACGCGTAGTAAAATTTATGAATGAAACGTCTGCTGTGTGAGTATGAGTGTATGTGCGTGAGAGTCGTGTGGCGCCTTTGTGTGTGTGAGTGCGCGTTGACCTTTAGCGCAAATTTATATTACGTATACGTATGGGTGTAGTGCATTTAGAATGCATGGCACAAGGTCAATGCAGCAACAAAAATAACAACAACAAAAAATAAAAAGAAAAAAATCAATAGACTTAATGCACTACACTATCGTTTGCTTGTCATTTCTTTTAGCATTTTGCATACGTCACACTTTCTTAAGAGAAACCTATCACTTGCCTGGCTCAACCTCCTGGTCGTAGATGCACACACGCTTCACCAAAGACATATAGTTATCACCGCTGCTGCTGCCCGCGCTGCATACAATGTGCGCTATGTTAAAGGACACCAAATTGTTCTGACTAAACAATTTGCGCAAATGCTCGACATTCTCTTCATATTGATTGCTATCGTTACGAGCAGCACACTGGTTGGTTGTTTGCTCGGGACCTTGGCTGTTGTTGGCGGCGGCGGCCAATGCCATGGCTGTTGCGGTCGGCGTGGTTGAAGGTCCTGTCAGTATAGCTATTTCTGCATGGTTTGGCAGCCGTTGCATTGCACTTGCTGGCAGACACAGCACAAACTAAATTTAATGTAAATTTTGCAGCTTAAATTGAGTTTTTGGCTTTTGCTGTTGCAGCATTTTGCCATTTGACATCGATTTTATTGGGTTTGGGTCATATTTATATTAATAACTTTTGTGCACATGCAAAAAATAAATAATTTTTTTTTGTAGCATAGATTTGTTTGAATTTGTTTTATTTTGTTGCACTATATATGTTACTTTTTTTTGTGTGTTTTTAGCGAAATTGTGCGAATGCTTCAGCAACAACAAACCGCCGACAACTAAATGAAATGAGAAAATGTCTGAGCAGTCAACGTGCATGCAGCTCACACATACACCAATGCAATTATTGGCGCTCACACATACAAACAGCACATTGTTTGTTTGTCAGCGCCATCTAGCGTTCAGTGGCGCCATATGTCGAGCTGAGATGAGTCAGTGAGCGCATTGAGAGCTTTAACAGTACAAAATGCAGTTAGTTCCTGTAATGACAATTACAATAAAAAAAAAGATGAAGGTAAACTTGACATGACAAGGTTCGCTCTCAGCTCTCAGACTTTCACTCAACCTTTTGTGGGCCACATTGCGTATGCGTTATGTTTTATTTAAAGCCGGATGTTGCTCATACGTCGTGTTGCTTTTAAAATAGTTGCTTACATTGTGGCATAATTTTAAATGCTCTTGAAATTTAGTCCACTTACAGCAAAGTCTGACCTTAGTCACAAATTGTTTTATGCGTGAGGGTTTAAAAAATATAAACAATTAAAAAGAGTCACTTGCAAGTTGCACTCAAGTAATTTTGCTCAGGAATGTCTTCGGTTTATTTATTTGAGTCACGATAGTGTGGAGTGGTCCTTATCATTTTGTTATCTTTTTTAACATAGACAAATTTGTTATTAATTTTGTACTTAACTAAGTAAACTAAAATATTAGAAACTATTTCTAATACGTTGATAAAATGGTTCAAAAGATCAATGTTTTATAGAGCTTACTTTTTTAAAAAGATTTAGATTTATTTTATCACGTTGGGGAAAAATACTTTATGCAAGTTTTTAGCTTTTAAATTGAAAAGATATTCAAAGGTGATTTACTGCATATCCGAGCTTTAACCGATTCAGGCTTTTAATGTTGGGCTTTATTCCCGACAAGTGTATTCTTGCATCTCAAAGGATTATCTTTGCCAGGCTCCAAAAAAATGCACTGTCATTGTTATAGCCGAATGATTTCTTAAAAATTTGTTCCATCAGATTAAAAAAAATTATTTTTATTGACACTTGTTTTGCAATTTTATTAATTTACATTAGATACAAGACTTGAGCAATCACTCTTTTTTTTTTTAAATAAATTACAAAGGTTCAAAAACCAAACTCATTAACGGCAGCTTAACAATAATGGCAACAAAATGACTATTAAAACAACATGGCCAATTAATATAAAAGACAACAAATGACAGGCCACACCCTTAATGAAAACAAACAAAATGTTAACGCCAGCTTAAATATCAAAGTAGCTAAGTATCTTATAGATACACCAAGAGATAACAATTAATACAGCTAAGCCCAAAATCGAGCTAAAGTTCAAGGCGCGAATAAAATGTCTTTCAACCCGCCCAAATTGAGTTAACAAATTGCATTTGGCTATCACGCACAGCTGTGGCAGCTTCCGCATCAGCTGATCTCTGCAGTTGAATAACCCCACAACTATAATAAACAACTAGTTGAGATTAGGGTCAAACATGTGCCAGCCAGTTGGCAACACATAATTCAAGGTCACTCGCTTTGATTGGCCATACTTTCAATTATTGTATCTCACAGTCTCAGATTCTAACAACGCCAACTTGTCAATCACATGAGATACAAATTGTATCTGTAGCTATTAGGTTTATACGATACTGCTGCGCAATTACGCACTCTGCTGTGACCTTTTTTGGCGGGCATTTTATGGCGCATGGGAAACTAAACGTACAAACTTCGCAACTAACCTCAGCGTATTAAATTGCAGGCAACAAGCTGCAGCTACAACTATAACTATAACAACTACTTGGCCTAGGCCAGCTGTAATTTTGGCTGCTGTTAATTAAACAATTATTAATTTTATACACACTAGAAATTAAATAAAAACTAAGCCAGTTCTTGAAAACATTTGAGTTTTTGAGAGTTTCACTCAATTTCAGGCTGAGTTTAACTCAAAGCGTTGCTATTGTTTATTGTTGCTGTTGTAGTTGTTGCTTTTGAGCCGAGCTTGTGGCATTCAACGCAGACAAATAAAAGTTGAATGCGAGTCAATTCTATGATCAGTTACAAATTAAACGTCGCATGGTTATCGAGTTCGTTAGCAGTTATTTTTGAATTTACACTTAAATTGCCAGAGTCTATAATTCTCAATTTGTGGATTAATATCAAAGCAATTTCAATGTGAGTGAGCGTGGGTGTTTTGACTATATAAAGATATCGTTTCTATAAATCTATATATATGTGTTGAATTAATAAAGTAATATGTGCTACTTATCAATAGATCCGTTGCTAAAACAATTCAACGTGGGCTGTCTTTTGTTTGTTAACTACAAAAGGCTTGTCAAGCAAAGAACCTTGACTTTGACTAACACAAATTTTAAGCTACCATAAATGCATATGCAAGCATGCATTTATGTAAATTTAAAAATAATTTAATTAAAATTTTTAACTATTCGACATTGAATTCAAAGTGAATTTATATAAACATATAAGACAGTGCTCCGGAAAACGAAAAACAAAAACAAAACGAAACATTTTTATTCAGATTCGTTTTTGTGTGCTTTTAAATCCAAAATTTTTTGTTGTCGCCAGCTACTCATATTTCCCTTGCTCGTTGCTAGCTTACATCTCTCGAGGGAAGTTCTGCAGTATGCTATTTCTATTACAAGAGAAATTTTTTTATGCAAGACATGTACCATATAAAAATTGGTTTTTAGCTGTGCACGGCTTTTTTTGGGTTGATTCAAAAAAAAAAAAATAAAATGATATTTAACTTGAAATTGGCATAAATAGAATCTAAGAATCTCACAGAATATTCAACAAATTATTTCAGTGTTAATTCCTCTTGCAACAAAACATTTCATTTCAAATCACTTAAAAATTCGTTTTTAGTGAAATTGGGAGCACCAAACATTTGGTTTCCGAATAAAATGTTCGGATTCGTTTTCCGAAGCACGGCCGATTATACTAGTTTACATATTTTAGGGTTATCGAGTAAACCTTGAAAATTTAGTGTTTTTTAGAGTCATTTTGGGTAGAGAAACACATTGCATTCATATTTTTGTTTAAGAGCCCTTTTTGAGATTTCTTCGAAAAACTTACTTTCGGGCACTTTTTTCAGTTATTCGTCAATATCTTCTGAACAAAATTTTGTATCGACATGAGAAACGAATAGATCGAAAGGCATTGATGTAATCTTTACGTTGAATGAATATAAAAAATAAATGCAGCCTGAAGGCCTATGTTGCTCGGCCTTAAAAACTACTTTTGTTTCCTAGAATTAATTCTTAGTTACAATATTAAATAAATAAATAAAAAATAAATGCAAAAACATTTTGCAACAAAACTCATTTACGCAGTATATAGCTTACTAACACACTCTCATTTTTCGGCCGTTCTCTTTTTGCCCAGCCCTGTCCTAGATAGAGAAAGATATGCAAAGAGAAAGCCGGAAATGCCAAAATGGAGATTGTGTTCTTGAATTGTCAGCTCACTCTCTTCTTTCTTCGCATCGCACGTTGACGCCATATTCAATTTTAAAGAGCATACTTTTTTGCTGTTTTCATGGCTTGTAATTCGCAAGCAGTTTTTCGATTCAGCAGCATTAGTAAGAAAAGATTATTGATAATCAGCAAGTTTTGTTTTTATCGCAACAGCCTATTATACAAAATCTATTATTTTCAATTACTAACAATATGAGCTCAAGGTACGTACATATAATATTTATGTATAAAGATATACTGGAAACCGAATCCGCATGTTTTATTCGTTTTAAAACCGAATGTTTGGTGCTCCCGTTTCCACAAAACCGAATTTTTCATGTGCTTTGAAACGAATCGCCAAAATAGGATTTAAAAAGCACGCATTTTATATAGAAATAATTTTTTAAATATTCTTTGATATTCTTAGATTCTATTTATGCTAACTCAATAATTATTTCTGCACTCATCAAATGGGTGTTTAGTAGTGCTGGAGAAACATCTCGGTTGGCCAACATCGATATATAGAGACTTTAAACTTCGATCATCGATGTTTTCTCCAGCACTAATGCTTACAATTTTTAACAAAAGGCAGCCAGCTGGTTACACCACAACATATGTGAATTTATCGATAAAAATGAGTGAAATATGCAAATGTATCGAAAACAAAAAAGGAAATTAGCGACAAAAATTCGGATTCCGGAGCACGTAAAACCGAATCCGTACAAAATTGTTCGGTTTGGATTACTCGGTTTCCGGAGCACGGCTGATTGTGTCATATTGTTAAGTTTGGAAAAACTAAATTTAATACTATGCTTGAAGTAATAAATAATATTTTACAAGTATCTCTTATAACAATTATGTGAAGAGTTTAAATGAATTCTACAAAATTCAATATTTTGCGATTCTGTTGCTAGACAATTTTTATACCCTGTACGTATAGGTACAAAGGGTATACTAGATTTGTGCAATGTATGTAACGGCAAGAAGGAGGCGTGGCAGACCCCAAGTCCTTTATACCCAAATGCTTATCATAACCTCGGGTAGCGATTGAGCCATGTCCGTCTGTCCGTCCGTCCGTCTGTCCGTCTGTATGAACACCTAGATCTCGGACACTATAAGAGCTAGAGATACGAAACTTTACCAGCTGGTGCGCATATTTCCTCAGAAGATCCAGTTTGTTGAATCATGTCAATATCTTTCCCCGTTCCCCCGTAGCAGAGTTTCGCGGTTTTTAGCTAAACAGAGCGATGCGTTGTGGTTACATGCATCTGTGTGTCAAAAATAAACAAAATCGGACAATTACGACAAAAGTTATAGTCTAAAATGTAAAAATTTCACCTCCCCTTGCCTATAAACTGCGTCAATATTTGACTCTACGTAATAATAGTAATAAATGACCTAGAACCACCAATTTTGGTAAGCTAATTCATGTGCCTCTAATGAACAAATCCACATCCAAATTTTATCAATGCGGGCCCCCCACCCCCCGCAATCGATTTACCGTGTTTTCTCCCACACCCCTCAACATATCTCCTTGAAACTTACCCCATATACTTTAAATAACTTCTTTAAAGTAAATTTCGATTTTCATCAAAATCGGTTAAAATTTGCGGAGCTTATAGGTATCAATATCGTTTTGCACCAACAAAAAAATGTTCCAATTGGAAATTCTTAGTAAGAATATGCAGGAACAAACCTTTTTTTTGAAAAAAGGTACAGGGTATTACACTGTCGGGCACCGCCTCGACTGTATTACATTTTTTGGATTGGATAAGGTACTGAAAATTGCCCCCAGCGATTTTTCAAAAGTAATGATTCAGTTTAATGCATAAGGCATAAAGAAATTTTTCGCAAAATTTCAGTTTCATTTCATTTCATTTTTTTTAATTTTTTTTTGTTTTTAGTTAATTGTGACTAAGCAACTGAATATTTCTAAACTAACTTTTTTTTTAATCAAAGGTAATAGGGGCCTTTAAAAATAATATTTAAAATTTTTCCCGTTTTCTGATTTTTTTCTTAAAAATGCAATTTTTTTTTTTAAAAAATATGCAATTTTTTTTTTAAGTATGTTCCTTAAATATGACAATCACCATTTTTTTTTTAAGCCACTTAATTTTATACTTTCTTTATTTGGTGTGAGTATTGTTAAAAATAAAACGAAAATTTGTAATTTTTTAAATTTTTTTGGTTCACATTTCGGAAATTATAATAAACTTTTATAATATTTATATGATGCAAAAAATTGTTCTAGGCCGTTGTGGGCCCTTTTATGATATCTCCAGAATTTCAGACTGGATTGGCCATCACTAATTTGAAAACTGCAATTCATAAAAATCTATGAATTTTTAATTATTTGCAAAAAAAAAACAAAAAAAATTTGATCTATTTTGTATTCGTAATGTAGAAATACATTTGCCTAGCACTGGCATCGTTAGCTCATCGCTATTTGCCCACGAAAATCTCTGTTAATTGAAGACACCGCCGTTCGGATTCGGCTATAAACTGTAGGTCCCTGTTCTCTTTGAACAGTTATTAATAGAGATCCCCATGCCCCGCCCAGGGGCGACTGAATTAGGGAATTATTATTAATGTGGAAATTCTAAATTTTTTCATGATTTATACAAATTCAGTCCATGGCCATCTTTGGCCATCTCTTACCGCTGAACATTTTTGACCTTTTGTCAAATAGTCCTCCATTTGCTTCCATTACGCACATGCTCCAAATTTTGTACTTAGAACAAATTATTTGTTTATTTGAGAAATCGCTTGCAGTTTACTCAACTGACGTGCCCAGGCTACAGACTAACTATAAATTATTAAATTCAAGTGTTTCCTCCCAGAAAACTCAAGCATATTCCATAAAAAATTCAATTTCATAGTAGATCTTAAGCTATATTAACATCAAGATTTTACTGCATTGGATTCGCATAAAAAAAATGTTGCACTCAATTCGATATGTTGTTTAGTGTTATCAATAAAAAAAAAAATATAAAACGTTTGCATTGCATGTTGTATGTAAAGTTCATGGATAAGCTTCTGTCACAAAATAGGCACAACAACAACAACAACAGCGACCACAGCCACAAACCGACACAACTTGGCCAACAACAATGGCTAAGACTTTGACTTTACTAAATATTAGCAGATAACTCAGTTTCCCACTCATAAAGCTTTGCAAAGTTTTTCTTATATAAAAGCAAATTACAGTCACTTTGCTGCTGTAGTTTTTGTTGTTGTTTTTGAAGTGCTGCGATAATTGATTTTCCGTAAATAATTTATGACGCACACAACTGACAGCCAGATTAAAAGGCGCTAGGCGCAAGATCATTTATTAATTTAAAATTAACAGCCTAGAATTATGTGGAGCAATTCAGCTTGACAATAAAAACAGATAGCCATAAAGTTTTATACATATGTATATACTACTATTACTTTCAGATCATGTACGCCCGCCAAATGTGTTTCATAGCTGTCTGCCTGTTGCTGCTAGTGAGCCGTGCACAGGCGCAGTTCTTCTATCATCAAGGTCTGGGTAGTCTGACAGCTCCAGCTGCCATATATGAACCAAAAAATCCTTATGAGGGCTATGCCACAGCCGATGCGCATCCTTCGGTAGTGCGCAATGCGCATTGGGAGTCGGAGCTGCCTGCAGAGCTGTCAAAGAGCGCCAGATTCTATAATGATCCCATTATAGCCGCCAATCTGGCCAAGTCCACGCTGCTGACAAACAGGGAAATGGCTGTGGTGCATCGTGAGGCAGATAAAATACCACGGGAGCAGGTCTTTAAGTTGTTCAAAAACGCGGGCTGGCTGAGCCGCAGATAGAGCAAGAAAGAAGAAAGAAGAAGAAACTCAACTTAATGTAGAGCCATGCAAGCTCTTAAAGTTCCACTTGTTGTATTTTAGTTTTTAAGTTGTTAATAAAAAAAAATATTTAAACCAAGTGTCGACAAACTTTTTATTTACGTAAGTCCACACCATAGGACAATACAATATCGCGCTCCAACAAGATTAATATAGCCAGAAACATCAAATAGAAGAGCACACTAAAGTAACCACAAATGCGCCTCATCATGAAATTTGTGGTTAAGGCGGTCAATAAAACGAATGCCATGCCAATCAATAGGAAAATGCCGCAGGTCTCACCAAAGCTGCCTTCGAAGGGCTGTTAGAAATGTAGAACATCATTATTAGATCTTAGAGTACTACGTTTCTTACTTTTCACGTAACGATCTTAAAAAAATAATGTTGAATTTCAATGATTCTTTAAAATTAGGAACTTTGCCAAAACTCACATGGCCCCTCCACATAGAGTGAACTTTAGAATCCAAATCGCTACGTGAAAAGTTTAAAATATCACACATTTTATAGAATTTTCGAAACTTACAAAAACTGTTTTATTATCCGACATTATAGCTGTAAATACCAAAGGCAGAGACAAGCCGGCAAATGTGCCTTATATTAAAAAAAAAGTATATTTATTATATATAAGTATTGCAGTTTTAAATAATTTATGCAATCAAAATTTGAAAAAGAAACTTTTTGATTATACAAAATATGAGTTTTCGACGGCTACAGAAAATTGGGTGTAACAAACTTCCATAGCGAATAGATAACACGAGCGCGGACGACTTTGGAATACCCTGTACCACCAAATTAAAATTAATTTCGATATATTGCTTTAAGAACTCCAAAATATATTTAATTTAAATATTTGGGTACGATATTTTCTGAAACAAACATGAAACGGCGAATTTCGCAGCAAAAACTGTTTTTTGACCGGACCGATCGGACCGGCAGCTATAGGGTTGTCACCTGCACGGGCCTCGCCCGGCAATGCCGGGCATAGGAAGTGGTCGTCGGCCCGCCGGGCCGCCATATGAACTAAGTGAATTCGAATTTCCCGCGTACAGAGCGAATTATCAAAAAATGGCTGGGCTTAAAGCAATATTTTATCAATGAAGGAGAAGATGAAGTTAACAAAGCGATTTGGAGTTTTGTAAAAGATCAAGAGAATAAACTGTACGACGATCTCAACGAAAATTTAACGTTTCCAGAATGCTATTTATGCTTCGTTCATCATTTTATGCACCACATGACCAAAAGTATAAAAAATCTGGAAAAAAGAACAGTGATGAGTACACACATTCACAGTGTAATGACTGAATTGAGAGATGGGTTGCGATTCAGAATGGATGACAAGTACTTTGGATCTAAAGTCAAGAAAAGTCTACCTCATTTGACACAGCATCAACGATCGAAATTGGAGAGAGAGGCATTATTAGTTTACCATTGAGCTCTTACATATTTGGGAAAATGGTACGATTTTGAAACATCTCCATTTCAACACTTTTCAGTGTTGAACCTTGAAGACGAAATAGTAGACCGAAAACTATTTCTTCGAGCGGCTGAAGCGGTTGATCTTGATATTGACGAAAACGCTCTTTACGACAAAATACTTTCTTTAGCGAAGATTATCCCCAAAATCAAACAAATTGACCTCCCTGTCGATATAAAATGGGTAAAAATTTTCGAAAGTTCTGACGGATTTGTCCGTTTGCACTTAATTGTTCGAAAAGTTTTGTGGATCCCCATCAGCAATGCCTACGTGGAAAAAGTAACTTGCCGGGCGAGAGACGCGACCGAGGTGATAACCCTAGGCAGCTATGATATAGTCATCCAATTTTGATCAATTTTGGTACAGTAAAAAACTTTCGTCAAGTCAAATTTGGTTACGAAATCTTCAAAAACAAACGAGTTTTCCATCTAAAATTTGTGTTTTTTTTCGAGGTCTGAAACGCCCATACGAAAGCTATACATATACTATATCAAAAAAATAAAATAAACTTGTCGCCCCTGACATAATAAGGCATCTAATGTGTAAGTTTTGGTTTCTCTAGCTCTCTGAGATCTAGGCGTTCTTACGGACGACATCGGTATATCGACTTCTCTAGTCAGCCTGATCATACTTGAGGGGTCTTTGGGGGCTCTCCGACGTCACCTAGTATATGTTACATACATACAGTTTTGGCTTGCGCAAATTTAATATGCCCTTTGTACCATAAGGAACAGAGTACAAAAAGTGGCGTCAACTTTACATGTCTCAGGGGCGCCCTTATGGATATTGTGACGCAAAATCGGAGGTCCAAAAAAGTACAACACTCGAGATGTCTGACATAACCACAAAACACCATTAAAACTAGGTATTTTGGAAATTATTTAAATAACCTAACTCGGGTTCAACGACCCCCAAAAAATATAAAAAATTCTTCAGACAAGCGGTCTCGAAAAAAAATGTTTTCGGTTTTTTGAGGCTTCCTTAGAACCCTGCTGTGCTGTTGTTTTTCGTTTTAATACAGCCACACAAAAAAAATCGATTTCGGGCTTGCTGTACCTGAATACATATAGGATTCAAAAAACAGGTATTTTGTAAATTGAAAAAAAATTTGCGTTTTTTTGAGTTTATCTCAGAGCCATGCGATGCTGAGGTTTTCTGGACCACGGATTCGGAGTCAGCGGCGCCAAGTCCATATGGGTAAACCTGTCATAGTAAAGTTCTCACCAACTTTTTATGGGTATATAAAAATAAGGTCACCGGAAGTCACCTAGTGACTCATTTTATGAAAAAATAAACATAAGCAATTTAAAGAACTAGTTCGCGTTTAAACAACATTAATGCAAATTTCAAAATAATTATGTGCGTTCAAGATAACCGTCCATGTGGAGTTGTCTGTCTCCCATCGGACGCGTCCCCAAGTGGTGGATAGGTCAAGGCTCGGCACTATGCAGGGTCAGCAACCTACCTACCTGAAACATGTCTTGCTACCGAATCGTCAAGACGCCCTATGCTCCAAATAGGAGTTAAAGGAATATATATATATATATATATATATATAAGATTACCAAAACGCACATTGAGTAATTTTTACCTACCGAATACTGGAGTTGCAAAACAACCCGCATATGCCATGCGAGGTAATCCCTGACGCGATAATGCTACACAGCTAATCAGATCATTCATATTAAGACTCCAGCAAGCCACAGTTGCCAACATCATGGGTTGGCTGATGCCCAAAACAGTGCCGATTGTAAAAAATATGGCCATAATTTCCGAGGATATATAAAAGATCAACACAATGACGGTGAAAAATCCCACAAACGCCATAATCTGGAAACAAAAAAATAGATCATGATATGTTCAGACAACAACTTAAATTAGGGGGCTTACATTAAAACAGGGGGGCTTAGTATCAGTGCGAGTACACCAGAATACAATAAGTGACAGGATCAGTGAGACAACGAACAAGTAAAGTAATGAGGATACACCGTGTATAATTTTTTGACGAACTATAAGAGGAGAAAAAAGAACTAGTCAAAATGAATGTGTACAAAGTGGTTTCACTACACGCACAGAAAACAAAACCCAAAAACAGTGGCACAATGACAATCTGCAAACAGCATACCAATTTTGACCAGCCATCATTGGGTTCCTCCATATTCACAACTGGTATGAAGATACGTAACGTCACCTCCAGCGGTAGTTTAAGCAACATAAAGATCTTGACACAAAGATTGGCCCGATGAAAGTGGCTCTTATTAAATTTAACTGTGGTTGTCCAAAATTGTTTCATCAGATTTTCATTTTTCGGCCCGTAACGTAGAATTATTTTCGTACTGCGTGCAACTGGCAGCATTGCCATTGATTGTAGCTGATTTAGGTTACTCTCTGTTTCATCATTTTTAGATCTAGTCAATTTTTTCTTAAGATCTGCAAAAACAAATTTTTAATAAATGTTTTAATGTAAATCGAACTCTATGGTCGACGCGACAATTGCTTACGTCCAATCTTGATTTTTAGCAGACCTTGATCCAGTAAAGCAGTTATGCAATGTAGTATGTAAAGACTGGCAACGCCCAGAGCTTCGTATATATGTATAGCTTGACTACGCTTATGTATATAATCCATGGCTATTATATTGAGAAAGAGGAATCCAAAATCGCGCAGAAAGTAAGAGGGCTGCATATAAAAAGGATGTGCCAGTATGACCAAGCCGCCCACAAATAGGTGCAAAAATATAGCCTGGGATAGACATTGCAAATAGGCAAACTTGGACATTTCCATTACGCTTACAATGCTAACAAATATATCCGGGGCACCATTGGCTAAGGCTAAAATGGTAACACCAGCAGCATTCTCATTTAAATTAAGTATATCGCTGATGCTTTTAAGTGTTGTACAAAAGCTGTGGAAGAAACCATTTAAGAATGCAAGCAATGTATAGGGATTCTTGTTAACTAACTATTCCCGCGTTGCCAATTTCATAAACCAGAATAGATAGAAGCAAAGCAAAATTAAAATCAGTAAGCCACAAATTATGAAAAACCAATTGCTTGTATTCATACAATATATCAGCGCCACATAGTTTATAAGGTTCATATTATTCTTACAGTCCGGTGTTGTGCGTACAAACTGACAGCGATCCCCTTCACTCAGGGAATTCACCATGGTACAGAGTACGTGGCTTAAATTGCCCATTAATGGATCCAAAAAAAATTAAAATACTTGGCATATGAATTGTTCAAGTTATGATTATAAAGTAAAACTTTACTAAGTGTACACATAGCAGGAATCATTGAGGCAAGTTTTGTATAATGGCATTTACCACTACTTAAAACTAAATATGTATATATATTTATATTGGTGTGTATGCATATAAGTAGGCTGGGAGGTTCATTGTATATACAGCTCTGCACCATTGTCGGGAAATGTGGCAAAGACTACATCATTAAAATCATTGGGTTGATAACGCTCCAAATGGTGTTGAGGCAATTGAGCATAGTAGTCGCGTTTGAGGACCTTTATATACTCGGTAGCATCGTCAATTGAGTCACACATGGCCACAATGCAACCGCCCCAGCTGGAATACAAGAAAAGATACCGGTTAGAAAAGAGTAGATACCGCTGGATACTTTAAAGTTTGTTAATAACTTAAACTTACCCAGCTCCAGTAATACGCGCACTGACGCCTAACTTTGCAGATATATCAATCAAACGTTCCACATTCGGATGCGAACATTCATATAGCTCTTTTAGACTCTGATGCGACTGGCGCATAAGCTCGCCAAGCTTACGCACATCTTGTTCATTAAAACGTTTTACTAGCTGCTCGCATATTTGAAGAAACTTGGCCACGCGTCCAGACTCTGTTTGGAAAGCAAGAAAAGCATTTTAACTTGCAGTCGTAGTATGAGCCCAAAGCACTTACCTTGTATGACATGCAGCGCACGTTGTCTTAACTTAAATTGTTGCATATGCTGCGTATTTGGTGTAAGAAACTGCGTCTCCAACTGCTGCTCCGTAATGCCCAGCTGCTGGCAGATATCTGCGCGCGTATAGTTACACTTGGTTAAAACTTTGTCTATCAATTGCTCATAAGCAGCATTATCCAAATCGCAGGCCTCCTCTAGATCAATAAATCTAATAAATTCCTGCCAGTTGGGTAAGTTCTTGTACTTTGCTAGCCAGCGCGTGGCCAGACGGCATTCCACCACACGTTCATTGTAATCCGATGAGGCAGCTTTATTTTTCTCCGCCAAACTATTGGCGACCACAAAACATTTGCCAGCCGGCAATACAATGGACGTGGCTTTTAATTTAGGATGAAACTCAATATGCTGAGCACAACCAGCCTTGCCTAAATAGGCAATAGCCTGATCCATGCCGCCACTTTCTGTGCCTATATAGCATTCACAGCTGGCTGAAATGGAGGCCAGCTCCTTGCGATCTAACGGCATGCCCTGCACATGAGCCGTGGCCAAAACTGCTGCGCTGACTAGAGCACTGGAACTGGATAATCCCGAAGAGGGCGGCACATTGCCACTTAATGCTATGCGCATGCCCAGCGGACGCCATTTACTGCCAAGCGCCTCCTGAATGCCCTTAACGCCGCAAAGAAAATAGTTATACCAGGCTGGACCGCCAGTTTTTGGGAGCACAATGCTTTAGATAGGAAAAATAAATTATTAAATTGTTTACCAATATAACAGTTTAAGCAGCCAACTAACTTGATGGTCTTTAAATCACAATCAAAGTCATTGAATTTGCCATCTTCAAGATTGCGAAGTTGTAGCTCACTTTGCTCGGGTGTGCGACCTACAGCCAGTATAATGCTCTGATCTATGGCCATGGGTAACACCGAGTAGCCACAGTAGTCAACATGCTCACCAATGATGTTAACACTGTAATAATTAAATAAGATATTAGATTATAAAGAATTAAGAAAATGATTTGCCTAACTTTTCAGAGTAGTTCTTAATAGCATACCGTTGACAGCCTTTGGATAGACTTGCTTATATATAGTAACTACTTACCGTCCAGGAACGCGCACAAAAAACTCCGCCTCGGTTCCAAATTTCTCCTTGTAGAAGGAGCTCAGTTGTTGCAATCGCTTAAAGATTTTTGCCTGAACAGTCAAACGCTGGACAGCTACATGTTCCTCACCTACAACTTGATTTATGCCATTGCCAATAGCAGCCATTTCGAACTGAAATAAAATAAATTTTCCAGTTAATTATAATAAATACTCTCAGCTGAAGCAAATGTACTTAGTTCAGTGCACTGTAAACGTGTCCCAGCTTCAAAATAAATGTGAAACGTTTAATTGTCAACTCGTTAACACGAATACGAATATAGCGTCATAAAACAACAACAAGCACATACGTAAACAAATATTATAAGGTGTATTAGTACGTTTGTATGTCGTAGGCGCAAATTGGAGCTTATCAGTTTTGTCTACCTTATCACAAAGTCAAACGGACGATGGCATAAAATGCAACAATAACAGAAATTATCTTAACATTCTGGCTTAAATGCACTTTGCAATACAACTTATATATAACGTAAATTGATATTAATTCGTATTAAAAGGCTTAATTGAAGCAAAAGAATGCACAATACTGATAAAGAGCAAGAATTCCATTGCGCCGGCTCAAAAGCGAGAGAGGAAAACTGAGAACAGCTGATATGATGCATTTAATAGTGTTGGCAAATGACTGCATTTAGTAGTGCGGCTTAAATTTACGTTTTCTTTTAAACACAAACATCTTAAAACAGCATTATCTTAAAATATTTGTAATTCATTTAGATTCTTTTAAGTGTTACATGTAACCAGGGTTTTTTTATGCAAATATCTTGTTTTTGTACAATACCTTAAATATTTGAATCACAATTGCAGCAAGTATAAACTTTCCAGCTAGCTGTAGCCAAAGTAAATCTTTAGTTACTACAGTCAACGCTTTGTTTTAGTCTATCAAACCTTTGTATTAATTTTAAAGCCACTGTTTGATGTTATCATATAAAGTTATTAAGTAATATGTTTTGTGATTAAGAACAACACGAAGTGTTTGCTTTGACGTCCAGCGCGCAACTAAGAAACGTAACAATTTGGTTTCCGCTTTTGTTTAGTATGCATTATCAGAGACGCCGGAATAGTCACATTTTATAGTGCTTGCGATGTGCTCGTAACCAGAATCTTGAGTTTTGCTTACATTCTTCATTAGTATATTATACAAACACAAAGTGTTTGTTGTTATCAGTTGAAGTAGGTCACGCCGTCAGCATGCAACAAATCTTCACTTTCTTTGCCAATTGATTTTTTATGCTACTTATAAAACTGGTTTTTTTTATTAAATATGCATGATCATATTACATTGATTCGAGTTGCATACAAATGTGTTATGCTAAATATTTCAGCTATTTAAGTTTACACGACATAAAGCTCAGGTTCAGTCCTTTACTTTTTGATTTTCAAACAAACATTAGGCGTAAGACCATGCGACTCGTAAGTGACCTGGAATATGATTATTGAAAATTTTTTTATATTATTTCTTAAGAGTCTTAGTGGATGATAATATGCACTTAAGTTATATCGTTAGTGTTGCTGGCGCTAAGTAGCAATAGACTAGGCATTAACTGATTAGGATTGAAATATGTGTTCGTTTATGGCTAATCCCAGATGAGTGCGTTGTAAGAGCTAGACAATTGTTTTCCAGGCCAACGATGTTCATGCTGCGCGAACAAGATTATTAGACAAATTGTGACCAGATGATCGAGCTACTTGATTGATTCCTAATGGAACGCAAAAACCAATAGCGCTGATAGAATCTTGTCGATAAGTTAATGATAAAGGTGTGACTTTATTGTTTCGGGAGCTCATGAATAAACACATAACATATAGAAATGCACTGCGGATAAAATCGAAGAATGAAGATAAAAGATTTCCAATTGATTCTTAGAAGTTGAACTTCATTTAGAATTTTTAAAACATTTTTAGGTAGATCATTGGGTAATAATGCTATTATCCCAAGAAAAATTAATTTGTCGATGTTCTTTTTTTAAACATCGGCTGTTACCAATTTAAAGTCTTCTTCCTTCGTTTTATTTAAGGCTGCCAACTTGTCACAAAAGAAAAAGGAACAAAATGTTTGGCATTAAATTGTCTTTAACAATTATAAATTTAGTGAACATTTCGAGTTTTTTTATTTTCAGGTTTTACGTACTTTTTTATTTAATTTAATATTTGCATTTACAATGCTTATGTAAAATACAAATAAACAATTGACATATCAAAAAAAATACGTTTTGCAACACTACCACACTGAACAGTGTAAGTAGAAGTAGATTGTTTTTGTGTGTCATTGTTTTTGCAAGCGGCGGAAAATTATACATTTTTGATATTTTAAACATAAAACAAATACTCCACTAATATGAGTGACATACAGACGTTGATGGACATGGGCTTTCCCAAGGATCGCGTGTAAGTTAGCCATTAACCAATGTTTTTACTTCGCCGGCAGTTGCATTTTTCTTAATTTTCGTACAATTTTCTGCCCAGTGAATACGCATTGCAAGTGACCAGTCACAAAGGCGTGGAAATAGCTATGGAATGGCTGCTGGCTCATGTGGATGAACCCTTGCCCACACGACGCGAAGACGCTGGTGCAGCAACTGCTGCGCCCTCAGCAGCTGAAGATGACAGTGCACCAAGCAGCAGCGGCGCAGCGGATGAATCAGCCACAGCCGCAGCACTTACAAGTGATGCGCCTGTGGCCAGATCGCTAAAGTGCGACGACTGCGGCAAGGTGTTGAAAAATCAAACTGAGGTGGAATATCATGCAGCCAAGACAGGGCACAGTAACTTTTCCGAGTCAACTGAGGAGAAAAAAGCGCTGACTGAAGAAGAAAAAAAAGAGCAGTTGGCTTTGATTGAGGAAAAGCTCAAGCAAAAACGTTTGGAGCGTGAAGAGCGTGAGAAAGTTGAGGCCTTGGAGCGCGAACGGAATCGCATACGCTCGGGCAAGGATATGACAGAAGCGCGTCGGCGCATGGAAGAAATTGAGATGAAGAAAATTATAGATCAACGCAAGCGGGAAAAGGAGGAAGAAAAGGCAGCACGAGATCGTGTGCGCGCACAGATTGAAGCTGACAAAGCGGCGCGTAAGGCCAGGTAAGCTTTGTCACAATAATTATGTTTTAATGTTACCAATTTGTTTGGTTCTGTTTTTCTAGGGAACAAAAGGACTCGCCCAGCCAGCCATCTGACGGCATGCCCTCAGTGAGTTCAACTACCACGGCCAGTTCACCCAGTGGCATTAAATCACCGCCGCGTGACTATACCGAGACGCGCATACAAGTACGCCTGCAGGATGGCGCCACACTCACGGAAACCTTCAATGTTAAGGAGCAACTCTCCGCTGTGCGAGTTTTTATACAAGTCAAAACTGGCATTGATACACCCTTTTCATTAATGACTACATTTCCGCGCAAAATCTTTGCCGAGGATGACTATGAAAAGCCGCTAGAGGTGCTAGGCTTAGTGCCATCTGCTGTAGTCATTATGACCAAAGCAACAGCGTAGGATGGATGGGCTTTGCAGTTGCATACCCTAAAGCAAGAGGCTTGCTAAATAATTCACAAAACAGAGGGCGTTACCACAACAACAAACCAACTAACTAACTAATTACAAACATACTACATACTATATTTAATGGAAGTGCGTGTTATACCCTGTTGCACGCCCGACCATGTAATCCATGCGATACTGGTCTTTAAATTTACGATTTTATACGCTAAAATTAAAGGAAAGCAACATATATAAATTGTAAACAATAATTCAAATGTTTGTTTATCGAAAAATGGGGTCGCCAAATTGTTTCGAGCCGCTGCATCTTTTGTATACAATCGCCTGTTAAGCGTACAATCATTTTTATTCTTGTACGAAAACGTTTTATATTCGTATAAAAAGGGTAAAATCGAAACGTAGACACAGCTTTTATAACTTAAGATGTAAATTTAAATACTATCCGTAGACTACATGAAGGGCTCTATGAAGGTTTTGATTTTTTTCACGCTACGCTCCGCTGGCCTGATGTTGAGATGTTGCCCAAATATGGTAAACTCCATGTTACCCACAGTCATGCCAAAGACACACTCGCTTTTGGGCACCGTGCGTATCTTGTGATCCTCACCCAGCAGCTTAAGCACGTTTTTTGTATCCAGCACACAAATGCCCGCAAGTCCTACTAGTGTCTGACATTTGGATTGCATTACACGCAGTTTGGCGCCGTGTAGGTCCATTTTAACAAGCTGCTTACTAAAATCTTCATAACGACGCTCATGCAGCTGTGGCACTTCGCTGCCCTCCGGTAGATCCAGATGTTCACGTATGTAACCACGCCAGAGCTTGTGCAAGGGCAGCGCCTCTTCGTAACACATTTGGCGTGTGGGCAGCGTATTTAAGCCTAGTTTTGCATATTCACGCCGCGTCAATACGTTGGATTTGTGGGCGCGCCGCTTACGTGAGTGTTGTTTTTTGCTTTTGCTGCCATGCAGCATGGTTATATGATCGGGAATAATATTGACAAGGCAGCGTTGATGGGGAACAACCAGATCTTGAATATATTCCTGCAGTTGCTCCATGTTGATTGCTTGGTAATCACAAAATGTGTGCAACAGCTGTTGTGGAACTAGTGCTTGAAGCGCCATCTGCAGGACAGCTGTTAGCACTGCCATTTGCTTGTACAATTTGAAACAGCTTGGCAGCACATGTTAAACTAATCAGTGTTTTTGCAGAGAGGGCGGTTGACGCTGTTAGTTAACAGAAAACTGCGTGAGCGAGCAGCATATATGCAAGCAGCCATAAGTGCAAGCAGCTCAGCCGCAAACTGTTAAATACACATGTTATTTGTTGGTTTTGTTAACATTTTTCAAAGACTGCTTGCACTTTGAGTCTGTTTTCTCACGACTTTTGTTTCGGACGCAGAGGCAGCGCATGAAATTTATAACAAAAGACGCCGCCGCGTGTGAAAATGCAAATAAAAGTTGCTAATACATATTGCAAAATCAGTGATAACAAGATAAAGCAATAAAATAAAAATTGTTTGCAAGAAACGTGACAAACAACAAATAATTATTATTTAATAGAGATTGTCGCGTGTGCTGTTGTCACTATATGTGTGTGCGCCACTAATAAAACACAAAAAGCAGCCAAAGCAAACAAAAAAGCAACAACAACAACAGCCAAATTCGTGAGACTCCGCTGCCGCTGCGCTGCTGCTGCATTTTTTAGTCGTCGCCGTTTTTGTCGTTTTTCCGTGCTTTATTAAAAGAAAAAGAAGTTAATAATAATATTAAAACACGCTTGTTCGCTCGCTTACACCGCCGCGTTTTAGTTACATATATTTTGTGTTCAATTTGTAATTAAAATTAAAATTACAAAAATTCAACTTTTGTACTGTTAGACAACGCAGCATCCGCAATTGTAACATATTCCGGGCGTTTCTTGCTTTCCTCGTAATTTATTATCGTCGTTTATCGTCTGTCCCCAAAACCGCCGACGTCGACGCCAACGCCGCTGCCGCCGACACCAATACAAACGCAAGGCACGCCGCACGCACACACACACGCATACAAATGCGGAAGACTCATCGTCATAGTCGAAATATTAATCAGTCGCCCCCCACCGACGTTGTTGTTGTTGCCCACAACTGTAAAACATTGCTGCCACTGCTGTCGCTGTCGCTGCCAACGTCGCTGCTGTTTTGTGCATTTCTCTTTGCTAATTTTTAGAAATTGTGCATTTTTTAAAAGGTAATTGAATTTTTGTATTTGTGAATATTGCACAGAATTTTGCTCAGTGTAGCTTAAAAAAGTGTCAAGTGCGTCGCGTCGTCTCGCTTTGCAGCGCCGCTGCGCTGCTTGCTTTTTGTCGCTATTTGTCAAGCGAAAAAAATTAATCACAATGTTTTTTGTTTATATATTTAAATGGACTTGCAACTTCTGCATGTAAACATATCGCTCGCATTGGTTGTTTTTTTATTTTTTATTATTTCGCTTTTCACTCGAATTTTGAGCACATTTTCTGCAGGCAAGGGCAAAAAGCTCTCAGCACCCGCACAAGCTCACGCATACATGCGCACTCTTTTGGTACATTGTAATACGCCCAGCAAACATTTTACACTGCCAAAAATCGTTACATGGTTTGGTTAGGAAAAAAAAAGCTGCTATGCGTAGAAGGAATAATTTTGAATAATCACGATTCTTAAAAATAAAACAATATTTTTTGAACGGAAATAGAGCTTGGTCGAGTTAAGAAAAATATAAAAATTAGGTGCTCTGTTGTTTGGTGATGTCTCAAAACGAAAAAGTGTCAAATACAGCCAATCCTGTTTTCACACTTTTTTGAATTAACATGGTCAAAAAAATTTTTGTTTTGACAATTTCATTCGATTTACTACTTTTAAAAAATATTTGATTAAAATTTTGAAAAAACATTTTTTATTAGAAATTTAGTATGGGAAATCTCTTTTCATATCAGCTTAAGGATTTACTTAATGTGTTTTTTTAACGTCTTTTTTTTTTACTAGAAACCAGAATTGGATAACTTGTTTACTACACTTTCACACCTTTTTTTATGAAAAATTATATAATTTTTTCACACAAAAGCCAATCTACTTAATACAATTTTATTATACGAACTATGTTTAACGAACCTTGTGTAAGGTGAAAAAATATATAAGGGCACATGTGATATTGGATATCTATTATTAATACAAAATTGGGGTGCATAAAAATTAATTAAAGTAACTTTCCACACAGCCAAATCGACCATGAAAATCGACTTTTCATTTAGCTCAAAAATCAAAAAATGATGTCAATGATCCGAAATATATAATCTGCTGTGAGCAAAATGTAGCAAATTTCTGATTTATGAGAATGCAAGCTTCCACAATCATACCGAATAAAAATAATAATTTGTGTTTTTTGTTTGACTTTACCTGTTTCGATTGCTTGATGTGAACAAGTTTAAAAAAATCTTATTGTCATCATCAGTCATCTTTTGTAACGTCGCATGTGCATATATAATACGGAATGCTTGCACCTTGAAATCTTTATGGGAAATCCATAGCTTTTTCCTACACGAATCGCTTTGTTTTTTGTCAAATAATGTGTTTTGCGCGTTAAAAACTAAGTCAAGTTTATATTTATTTCGCTTAAGTTACATACGTCAGAACTAGTATCATTCGTAAAATTCTTCAGCGCTCCGATAATCTATCCAACAATAAAAGGCTTGACTAATGCTTTCAATACAAATCAATCAGTTGGTAAATAATAAATGTCAAAGATTTTTGTTCGTATTGTCATCAATGAAAAAAAAAAAAAAATGATTTTAAGTGTCAAGTTGGGAATCAACCCTAGTGGAACAACATGCCACAAAAGTCTAGACGGGAAAAATCTACACCTTAAGATATTTCTGTCTAATTGCCGGTGCCTTTGTGCAAAGTCACTTGAAATTATAATAATATAATATAAATACATGTAACATATTTATTTCTATGCAATATAATATAAAGCCAAACCGTTTTTTCCGAAAATTTATATATGTATATCAAATTATTTCGCTGAAACTGGAGTTTTTTACTACAGAAACTTTTCTTGAGATTTGCTGATATTGCTTGACGTTTACATTGTTTCAAGACGCTTATAAATTTGTTTGCTGGGTTATGCTGACGCCGCCCTGACGTTGCCAAATTTGAGCTTGTTACTTACACAGAGGAGAGATAAATACAAAGGATTTTGCTCTTTCTTGTTTTGTTTCTGCACAAGTTTTTAATTTGTTCTCTTAAGCTTTGTTGTTTGAGCTCAATATTTGGAAGCAAAATATTTTGACAATTTCATATTAAAACAATATTTAATTAATTTTTTGCCTTGCTCTTTTTCTCCCTACAGCTGCGTTCTCACTGATAACAAAACAAACACAAGCAAAAAATAAAAATAAATAAATAAGAAATTCTCGCAATTAAAATTCTTTAAAAAAAATGTGCAAAATTAATTAAATTTTAAATCGTTATTATTAATTAGTGTGTGTGTTTTTACCGGTATCCAAAACGATTTAATTTGTGATTTTACAAAATATTGCAACAACTGCAAGAACAAAACACAAAACAAATGGTTAACTATTGAATGGCGGCCATTAGTGGCCTCAAGCGGCATCCATTGAGCAATCAACACCATTTCTTCCACATCACCAACAAAGCCGCTACCACCACCAATACCGACAACAACATCACCACCACTACCAATATTAACAACAACAACAACACCAACAAATCCACCACCATAACGCGTTACAACACGCAACAAAAACAACAAACGCCAACAACAACAACTGCAACTTCAACGCTACTGCAAAGCTCCAAAAGCAGCTGCCAAAATTCTTCAGCTGGTGCTTTGTGTCCATCAATGAGCGTTTCGATGTCTCTGGTACAGGGTGGAGCTGCCGGTGGTGCACCACAGGGTGCTAGCGCAATATTGGCCGCAGCGGCGCCATATTATCAACCTCCAGCGGTACCACAGGATGTACAACCGGATCGTCCAATCGGCTATGGAGCCTTCGGAGTTGTCTGGTAAGTTTTAACCCCAATATTTTTCAACTAAGAGACTATTAAGTAATTGCAAAAGTTAACAATATAAGGGGTAGACTGATGACTGAAAGGTAGGGACAAGAGTGAGGATAAGATTGTAATCAATAATGTGTCAGCTGTTTGTGCATATTGTTAATTAAGGCTTCCTCGCAGACAATGTCGTAAGTTTGTTCATCTTGGAGCAAAATTTAATAAACTGATTTCGGGGCTTAAACTTTTTCCAGGGAACTCTCCGACTATTTCGTACCCTGAGTCATCCATAACTTTCTTATGTATCCATTCGTTTTTTTTTTCATTGGTGGATAATTACATTTCGTTGTCTTCGTACCAAAAGGCTGACTTGATCACTCCCAAC
The DNA here is from genome assembly GCA_018150985.1 of Chymomyza costata. NCBI lineage: Eukaryota > Metazoa > Arthropoda > Insecta > Diptera > Drosophilidae > Chymomyza > Chymomyza costata. The sequence goes on from JAECWU010000001.1 coordinate 21,712,463, forward strand.
GATTACGGTTTTTGTGACTCTTTTTTTCGGACCATAAACATATACCATTTGTAAATTTAACTTGCAACAGGGTTCAATGCCTTTGGCACTCCCCCCACTTGGCATACTCAACAACTTGCCGACCTTTCATGTAGGCAGGAATGGTCTGACTAGCTGACTGGCGGATTGGCGGGCTGGTGTTCTGGTGCTCATGCTTACTGACTGAATATACGTTGTGCCATTTTTACCCCTTTTATGCGGCTTGTCGTCAACGTCAACAAGAACAACATCAACATGAACGTCCTCGACGTTCTTTGTGCCTTTTGTATACAGCATTTTTATACTTTCCAGCCAGCCACGGGTTGGGCCCAACATAGGGGATGACTTTTCTATGAATTTCCGTCGACTTTGCTCGCGGCTGTTGAGTCGCTTGGAAAATGTTTTCAAGCATAATATGCTTTTCCTCTTTGAATTTGCTTTTGATTTGCAGTTTGGTCAGTGAATTTCACATTTTACAATAATTGTTGCTTTAAAAACGTGCTTTATAGCAAAAGTAATGTGCTTAATTATTTTTGTGCTTTTTTTTTTATCATTTCTGCTGAAAATCTGGAGCGTTTGAAGTTTGGCAACAGCGCGCGCCGCGCTTTTTTGACATTAAAATAAGCCAGTACTTGCCCAGCATAGCTTACTACTGCATACTACTATTTTCCACTACAAATTTCATTCACGTGTAAAACGGCATTTCCGGCTGTAATCAAACGTGAAAATAAAAAATGAAAAAAAATAAAATAAAACGCAAGCAAAGCCCCAGACTAAAGAACAGAGAAGCCAGTGAAAAACTGGCACACGCTAAGTGACGGCAATCCGACGACGACAACGACGGAGACGGTGACTACTATGAAAAGCGCATAAAAGTAGGCAGAAAGCAGAAAGCCAGCTCAGCACTAGGAAGTACAAGCGCATAAAGACGATGTCGTTGAAGATGACAGGGACATGGAGAGAGACAGGGCAGGGGAACGACTATGCCACAAGTGTAGCCCTAAAGAATGAAAACGTCTAAAGCATAAAGAGCCCAGGCCAGTTAGTCGGGCCAGTCGGTCTGCTAGACTTCAAATTGGAGCCAGCAAAATAAAGTCGTTGACGTTGGATTGGCTTTAAAAGTAATCATCATGGCCTGCATTGAAAATAGGCGCATACAGTGGGTGGTGACGGGGACACGCTTAAAGAATTATTAATATAAATTGTAGATACCATTGGGTGCACCAAATCTATAAGAATAGACATTGACCACACTGAAATGCAATCAAGCGATTGTCAAAGTTAATAGGTGAATTTGGGAAAACTATTACAAAGAACTTTTGAGCAATGTTAATTGTTGAGCATATGTGTGAAAAATGGCAACAATGCATAAGCGTCATATGTGGCTTGTCAGATCAAGAGGTTAATTAATCTATTGACATATGTTTTTGTTGATCTTCAATCTTCAGCTGTTATGAAATAAGTTACTGCAGCGACATCTGGCATGCAATATAGAAGCGTGTCAGGAATCTTGACTAACAATTATTGAATGTGTAAAGCAGTCGTCTCAAAAATTATACACGAATATTGCAACTTGGCGGCAGTATAATTATTGGAATGGTACTCACATTTCCTATGACAGTTGTAAACAATCCTAAACTCATCTTAAAAGCATTGAGTGAAAATTTGCAATATAAACAATAGTAATGCTATATTTTATGAGTAATCTAAGCAACAGTGTGAAAATGGGCAACATAACATTTATTGACTTGAGTTTCACGTTAACTGTGTTACAGAGTGAAAATTGGCAACAGCGCTGGGCTGATTTTCATATTTGCTGTTAACACTAATGTAACACATAATGAATTTTTAATAAAGTAGATGTAAGGCTGTAAATATAAATGTTAAAACAAGTCCAAATGTAATAAGTTCGCTTCTTTATTCCAAGAATTAATCCCCGGTATTCCAGTTTATGTAAAGTTAAAAGAGAATTCGCCGTGCAAACTCAACAAAAATGCAATAGATCCCATAATACTGGTAATTTAGTTGGAAAACTACCAAACTGACAATAATTTAGCTAACCATGAATTAATGGCATGCAAAAAGTTGAGTTGAGTTGATAATAGGCTTAACATTAAAATTAAATGACACGGCATAATGCCCAACGTTTGAAGCTTTCTTATTGTTTCGCTGAAGTTGGGCAACAATTCCATTTTAAATTGATGCTTAACAAAGATTACTCAATTTATAATTTATTTCTTAGAAATATCGCCCATTTGGACACTTGACTAAAAGTAACAGCAACAACAACAAACACAAAAAACCAACCAATTAATCCTAGAACTTCTACGAATTTTTCTCACTGCATCTGAGCGCAGAAGACAAACTGAAATTCAAACACAGATACACACACTCAACAAATAAAGAGGAAACCAAACAGCAACGAAAAATGCCAGTTCTACCTAATACTTGTCGTACTCAAAAAAAAAAACCTATATATATGTATATATTACGAAAAAGAAGAAGAGTAGACAATATATTGGACACACTGTGCAGCCTCTGCCACTGCCTGTTGCGCAGACGCAAAATGCAGAAGAAATAAGTATGCTCAAGGCGTCCCAAAAGAGCCGCAAAAGACGATCGAACCAACCAAAAAAAAAAATCTATATGTATGTATGTAGGAACGGGCTTACTTTAAACTACCTGCAACTGGTTTTAGAAGCAGGCAAACAGACCGACATGGACGGACTGGGATAAAGTGTAAACCTTTTGCCTGCATAAAACTCGCTGACTCTGAAAATGCTCTAGCCGTCTCCTCTCTGCGTTGGCTTCCTGCAAGATTTGCTGACTGCACTGGGCACTGGGCGGGCGCACTGGACAAGTTGCAAGGTGTCGTCAAAGACGACGAAGATCTTAGTTCGACGTTATCTGCGCCCAACTAGCTGACTAACCTGGCTTGTGTGTTCCTGTTATTTTTACTCTAAGCTTTTGCTTGGCTTTGATCAGGCGCAAATCCTGTGCTAATCTTAGCAACGAGTCCAATGGCCCTGGTCACATTAGTTTTGCATATAGATTCGGTCGGTCGGTCGGACGTACTATGTGTGTGATGTGTGAACCTAGCCCGCATGTTGCAACCAATTCACTGCAACTTGGCAAACACAAAGTTCACTACTACGACTACCCAAGGGGGTGGGAGGCCAGACGTAGCTGAGCTGGTCCGGGCAGGGCATTGAAGACAACGCGTTAATCGTCGTTACTGCAATGCCGTAGTAAGTGAATCTCTGACTCTGACGCGCTGAACCACCAAAAAGTCTAAAACAAATAGCTAAAAACCAAAGTGAAGCAGTGCAAAGCAAGTCCATAGTTCCATTTTCCATCCACTATTTTTGCTATAAGGCAAACAAAAACAAAAACATCCTACAAACAAAAATCCATAGACGGCGGGAACAGCTGCTTCGACGGGTCGTCTCACTGATGCTGCACATAGTCGAAATTGTTGGTGGTTGTTGATGCTACCTTTTTTGGTTGAACAACCTTCGGAGTTGCTCGACTCTCGTCTGTTTTTAGTTGTATTTCGTCTGCCACACACGCACACAGAAACACACAGAAGTATACAAAAAAAAAAAAACAAAAAAAAAACCCAGACGCTACGTTACAGGATATGAAGTGGATGTGGACTGTTTCTCATATAGTATGCAATATCCCGAACGTCCCGCATATGTTTATGTTTGGTTCCACCACGTTTTAAGAGCTCACCGAGCTCGAGGCAAACTAACAGAAACTTCCCCGTTTTTAGTGCTCTAGACGGACGACATTTTCATTGCATCCCTTGTTGCATTTTAAAAACGTTCACTCTGTAAAGTTTTTCCAAATGCTTCGGCGAGTTTTCCTGCCTCGCTTGAGTACATATTCCTATTCCCATTCCCATTCCCAATCCCATTTTCCTGTTTGACTTAAAAAATGTTCTGAATAATTATGCCGTATTTTCTATTCTTCATTTGTCTGGCGGCTTATTGGTTCCTGTTTTCGCCCTTAAATTTCATGGCATTTCTTTTGTATGCAAAATTGGTTTATGAGTTTTTCAAATTTCCGCATTGAGCTTTTTGTTTTTTGTATACTGGCTTCCAAGGGTTTCGTTTTTTAGCTAAGCAATCTTTGCATTAATTATAAGAGCGCTGCTTTTCGTTTGAGCGCAAAATTTAATTGATGATTTGTTAGGCGGGCTTTGGCGAAAATTTTCGTCGGAAGTGATTAATTAACATGCCTTTGTTTAATTAGAAGTTGTGTGCGACAACTAATGAGTTAAATAATAGTAAATGGTACTAAGCCTGTGCTGTTAATGGTTTTTAATCAGTATATGGTTTTGCCTGCTATGCAAAGGATAAACTAGCATCTTAATGACATACCTTAAAAGAGTAAGCTGGCATTATGTCTAATGTCATTTATAATTCACAAGTCGTTTAAGCATTGAATAGTAGCTCAAAAATGCTTGGAAGATTTGAGTGATGTATTTTGCTGATAGTGTGCCTTTTTATAGGATACATCTCATTTATGTTGGTCCAAATATAAGTTTGATGGTTCCTCTGGCTTACAAGTCAGACTAACCTGGCGAAACTTAAGCTGATATGTTGCTCTCTCAGCCTATCAATAAAACACAGTTTGCTCAAAAAATTTTTAAGCACTTGTTGCATAATTTAACACATCAATCTAAGCTCTCCCAGCTCAAGCTCTTCAAAATTGTATCCATTCAATCTGAAACTTGTAGTTTCCCTGATAGTATAGCATTTTCAAGTCTTTGCAATTAAGCTACAAAGCGTTTACCTTGTAAATGCAGCTATTTACGCCCTTTTTTTAATTACTCGCAACTTATACAATGTGCAGCTTATACACATTATGTGCATAAAATCTTAATGAAATTTGGCAACAGCGCGCATTGAACTACACGTATCTAAAGTTTCTTGCTTGTCGTAATTTCAATGTTAAAAGTATTCTCTACCCGCACTTTTGCTAAGCAATTTCTTTGGGGGGCGTTTTTGGCAGGGCAGAACATTTGCCAACCAATTCATATTACGAAAGTTACGCACGCAATTTTGTCTACAGCTTCATTGCGCCCGCACAACATAGATACAACACACACACACACACACACACATATACAGATACAACACACATAAAATAGTATGTTTGTAGTTGTAACAACATTCTTCATGTGAGTTACTAGTCCGGCCCCGGCCGAGCTTAGTTCACTTGAATTGTGTTCTACGGTTCAAGTGAAGCGCAAATGTATCTTTGAGGTTTATTTCGTACGTGTGTATTTGTGTGGCTTAGGTATCATGTAACAAAGTGTTGCAGACTCGGTGTGTGCGTGTGTATCTGTCTACACTGGCATTTAAAATAATTTTCACTTGCTCACAAGTTGAATGCATTTATTGTGTGTGTCCCTGATGCTGTTGCTGCTGCTGCTGCTGCTTTTTCTGAACGCCCAGTGTTGAAAATGTTTGAAAAAAAAAATGAAAAATAATAGTCCACAAAGTGCCACCAACGAAAAAGCTTTAGCTACAGTCTGACACTCTGTAAGTTGCAACTTGCAACAACCAAAACCAAACCCAAACCCAAACCTAAACCAATTTCTACAGCATAATGCATTTTACACGCGCAGGTAACCTGGGGCAAGTGTTTCTGTGTGTGTGCCAAATAAATCATCGTATGTTGTACAATAACAAGAACAGTAACAGTGCGGGGAGCAGCAGATGAAGAGAGATGCCACATGCCACACATGGCTCGTAAAGTATATTGGGAAAACTGAAATAGACAAGAGCGACAGCATTAGATGACGTAGAAGTAGCAGCAGCGACAGAGGCAATAGCAAACTCTCAACTACTTGAACCCAACTTAATGAAGCCACTAATGCTGGGTTTACACTGCATTATGGAATGGCACAAACTGTGAATAGTTGATCGACGTGAATCGGAGTAGACTTGGTTAGAAGTAGAGTAGTTGGATAAAGAATGCAACTGAATGTCGCCACACAGTGGATGCTGCGAGAATTTTTCTGCGAATTTTTCTTCACACCAAATGGTCAGCTGTGGCACGTTTAGAGCAAGAGTGTAAACATAGTATGAAAAAGGGCATGCGTTTTGCTTGGTTAGTTCGTCTGAGTTCAGATGCTACGTTTCATGCCACGAAAAACTAATTAAGTTTTGTGTCAAAAAAAGTTTCTTATGGCTTGGAAAACTATTGGAAGATACTATATATTGTAGGTATTTGGAAAAAGTGATTTAGCTGCATGAGTTACGGCTTGTGTCGCTCGGTCGGTCGTTCGGTCGGGTGCTGCAACAAATACAATGCTAATTAAGCGCCAGCCAGTTCTCTGACAGGATCATATCATGTGGCTTTTTAGCAGCTGCTGTATGCAACACCAACAACAATTACAACAACAATAATAACAGCAAGTCAAGCCGCATATTTAACACAATGCACAACTTTTCATCATCCATCGTTGGCTAGGTCGGGCTTGGCTTGGCCAGGTCTGGTCTGGGCTGTTCTGGTCGGGTCTGGGTTTGGGCCCGGCACGATGCGGCACAAGTCAGTCAGCCGCAACGAGAAAATCGTGCGAGCGTTTAATGTAGTTGAAGTTGCAGCAGTTGAAGCATCTCTATGTGGCCTGTAGTTACTGCAGCTGCATCAGCTTGCAGCCATTGTCTGCGCTCCCTTTCTCCCCGCACACTGCCTCCTGCCTTTTTAATGCTAAATGAGGGTTAAAAATGATGCCACAGCAGCGGCAGCGACGTCAATGAGCCAAGCTTCTCACTGACTAGCCAAACTTGCAACTGTAAATGTAAGCTGGCATATGTCGGGTTTTATGCACATAGAGAGACGGAGAGAGAGAGAGCGTGAGCGCGAGCGGCAGGGTTCGGAAGCATATTGACATTGCTATCTGCAATCTTTTGTATGCCAGAGTTTGACAATATTGCCACCCTTTTTATGGGTTTTACAGCTAGCTGAAGCTAGCATTTGTGATTTCCCAGAGATTTGCTAGATTGCCAAGTGTTGGCTACTTGTGTTTTCTCATTACAATTTAGTTGGTTTTTTTCCTCCTTTTTTTTGGGGGGGGTTTTCTGGTTTTTTTTTGCAGTGTATGTTGAGCTCAATTTGTAGACAAAGTTTGTGAAAATTTTGCAATTTGCTTTGCTAATTGCTGTTGGTAGCAATTTGTTGATTGATTTCGACTGAAAAAAGTTACAGATTTTGGAATTGGGGTGAAATTCATTTATGTTTCTACATATACATGAGATAATATGTATTATTATTGATTGTCATACTTTATGTATGCTTATAAAACTTTTCTAAACAAAAGTGCGCTGAAAGCTTTTTAGTCTATAAGCACACTGTCGATTAATTTATGTAACTATATTAAATTCTTTGGACTAAAGCATAACGTTTTAAAACGAAATTCGGTAGGAAATCAAAACTAGACAACATTGTATTTATGATCAGTTAGGCAAATAAAAAAAGATCTTTAAAATCGGGTAAGAATTGTTGATGTTATGGAACCATGCACGGATGTTCCAATCTACATTCAATCAGACTTTTGTATGAAAAAAAAATGTTATAATCACTGTAAAGAGCACATCAATACCTTTCGATCTTATAATTAAGTCGATACAATTTTGTTAACTGAAAAAAGTGCCCAAAAACATGTTTTTCGAAAAAATCTCGAAAACGCCGCTTAAAAAAAAAAGTTGTAATTTTCGTGTTTCTCGACCCAAAATAACCCTAAAAAACACTTTTTAACGAAGGTTCATTTTTCGTGTAAACTAGTGTTATCGAAATGCGGCAACAGCGCATTTATGCAATACGTCTTATAGTCCTCTGTTCCCAATGCAGCTTATAACTCTTTACTCGACTCGCAGCTTAACATATTTCGCTTAGCCTCAATAATGACCACAATCAAATTTGCCGCATAGTCCGTTAAAATTCCTTAACCTGTTGCAATGGGCCTCGAAATATTATGCCATCTCTGTTGCACTTGTGATTTGACTTCCTCTGTTGCGCACTTGCACACTCCGGCTGCATGTTGCTGCTAAACGCTTTTGACATTTCAATTAAAATTCTACAAAAGTCTCTACGTAGACAACACTCTTGAGCTATGGCGTCACTCTCTTAAAGTTACCACAGCGATCCACTCCACTCCACTCATTTCGTCGTCATCTATTGCCATTTGGCGCGGTAATTGCTGCTGTTGTCGATGTCATTGTTAAATATTTGCCAAATGTATTTCGAATGATTCTTATTGCTGTTGGCGCCAGTGACTGGCACTCTAGAGTGGTTCCAACTCTGGTACCAGATCTCTTCGGCAATGTGCTGTCAACGTTATAATTAGACAGATGCGTTAATTGTAGCACTTTCAAATGTTGTTGTTGTTGCTGCTCTAGTACTCCATGTTGTCGTTGGAAACCTTTTTTATGTCCATTGGAGTCACTGCTGCTGACTGTCATTGCACTTGCTCCACCAGATTTGAGTCATCCGTTGCAGCATGTAATTATAGCTGGCTGCTGCTCTATGGCCTAGCCCCCTCCTTATATGCAGTCAGTTGCTGGTACACTCTGTGGCGCTTATCTGCAACGCCTGGTAATGTCTTATGACAAATGAGCAGACGCATTGCTTCACATGCCATTTTGCCATTTTCCATTTAGGTGTCGCTGTCATTGTTGTTGTTTTTGTTGTTGGCGTTGTCATTGTTAGGGGGGGCGCCAGCTGGGCGCCGGGTGGAAATACACTTTAAGCTGCTGACATTTGTCTAGTTGAAATAGGCGCTGCAATATTGCAGCCAGAGAGATTCACCAAACACAGAAGAGCTGGCAAAAGATTTTACTGAGCCACACCCAATACCAATGTTAAGAATCACCTGATGGGCTACCTGGTTGACGTTCGTATTTGCTGATTCCAATGTGGTGTGGCTCGGTTGAATGTCTCCACTTTCATGTCATGTTGCACATGTTGTGGCTTGTAGCTGTTTATACTCTTTATGCGGGGCATAGCAAGGACTTGAAACCGGTACCATGCTACCTACCAGCAGTAAAAATTCGACTATGCAACGGAGCATTAAGTTTTGGTCGAGCGCTGTACTACAAGCCTACTTCTGAAATTCGGCAACAGAGTGCAAAACTTTTTCTGATCTTGAATTTTCGCATAAAAGTGAAATTTGACAACAGCTCTTTTCTTTACTTTACCTAAACCAGCAAATTGACATTCCAGCCGACCTCGTATATTACCATCTAAAGCACTTTTTTTTACCGTGCTTTTGATTTACCGTGCTCCGGCAAGGAGACTGATCGTCTTTTGTTATCAATCATCAAATCACTCATCTTGAGTAACCGACTAGCCTGGCTTAAAGAATACCCTTTGTTAAAGTAAACTTTTAGCAATTGTAAATTTACAAACAAGACTCCTTCTCTCTCTTTTCTCATCTATTATCTCATATGCCGGACTTTCCTTTTAAATAATATACACTTAAGTGTATTTGAACTTCGTCTGTTTAACCTTGGTCTTTCTCTTATTACGTTTTATTAATGCGTATTTCATGTTTAAAAATAATTTTTGTTTCCTTTTTTTCTTGCAATTTTTGCATTTGAGTCAGCGCGTTCGGCAGCAAGGCGCACGTCATTGTCAACTGTCATTATTGATGTATGATCTTGATTTCCGTACAATGTACAATGTAAAATAAAATGACAAAAGATTGAGCATCTCTACCTCGAACTACATCTCTTGCCCCGAAACATACTGTGAGAGAGTGAGTGAGTGGGTTGGCTGCCACAAAAGCTTTGTGCGTCAGTTTCTGTTAACTTTGCCTTGCAGTTGCAAGCAGCATTGTGCGGCTGCTTTGTTGCCAATTTTCAATAAAGTTCAACTGTGAATTGTGTTGTCAGCGAACGGAAACGAATTGCAGCTTGGCTTTTAATATAAAGTTTGCAAATTATATATACTACGTGCTACTCAAATGGAAATTCAATGCAACTGATTATTTTTGAATACTTGTGAGGTTACTTGAAATGATATAATAATTTTTTTTTTCAAAAAACTTGCAATGAAGAGCGTAAAGTTGAGAAGAGCGCACGGCTGTTTTGTATATGCTTGATGTTTCCAACACCAGATGCTCCAATATGTAAGGGTTGTTAAGTGCATGAGCCTTAAGCTGCTGTATTTTTAAATTAATTTTAGTCATGTTCATAAATTTTGTTTTTTAGATTTTTAAACCCCTCCCCCAACTTGATTGTTGAGTTTGGAGCCGTCCGTGAAGAAACTAATGGAGTCTTTTTGACCCGGCTGATTTCCTATCCACGATTCCCTTGAAGGTATAATGGTAGTAAAAAGGGTTGTGGTGTGTTCCTGAGGGATACAGTAATCGGTAGCTGACAATTTTAATTAGTTAGTTGAACAATTACATTACAGGCTTTTGGCTCGCGTCCCAAAATCTAGATTTGGCATTCATTGAATATTGAAATGACTTGTCCAATAAACTAAATTTAAGTTGTTTAAAATACATTTTTTATTTTTGTTATAGATCTAATACTACTTTCAATGCCGCTTTCGAATCCTGAACAGGCTGGACTATTTCAAAACGCACGAAACTATTCCGAGTGCCTTCTTGGCTCATATTCTTGACTTGGGTTATAAATTTAAAATTTCCAACCATATTATATTTATGACCTATCTCAAAGTTTTGATTTTTACTTCATTTCCTTAATTCAAATGCTATACCATATCCAATTTGCAGCACTTCAAATAAAAACTTAATTAAGAATCTTAATTACCGTTTTATTTATGTATCCTTTTTAGGACCATGCTTTGAAAAAGCTTTTAAATAAATTTATTGACTATTTAAACAGTCGGAAAAAATTTGTCGGGCAATAAATTTTGCAGCTGGTTGCCCATGGAAAATTTGATTATCAAATGCAATTTTTTGCCCAAGTTTCACTATCTCAGGTGTATTTTTTTTTACTCTTTTACTTTATAATAACTACTAGTTTAAATAGATACTTTAACTATATATTACATAAAATTAATTGAGAGCAATATATAGAAACATTGTTGAATGTTTACTTGTGCTGCCAAATAAGATTAATTGAGATTTTTGAAAAAAATTGCAATCAGCGGTGGATCTACGGGGTGTTGTCGGGCTCGGCCCACCATCCAAAAATTGGAAAAATGGGTTGACAGGTTTTTGCGACGTTATATATATATACAATTCCCTCCCCAAAGACCAAATCTTGGATCCACACCTGATTGCAATAAAGTAATTTGGGAAAAATTAAATCAACGAAAAAAAAAAATCGATAAACCCTAAGCCGTTCTTTAAAACTAAACTGCTGTCAAACAATTTGCAAGGAAATGGAAATGAAAGTGTTGAGCAGAGCGCCTTGAAAAACAAAAACGCAAATTGACAAATCAATATTCCTGGTGGTCTATGGTTTGGTTTGGAGGTAGCCAACTACGAGAATCGTCATTAAGCCATTAATGCCGACAAGGTAAAATAATAAAATTCTCAGGGTGTTGTACTAATAGTAGTAATAATAGGCAATAATTTGCAGATAATTTAGCAATTTCGGGTAATTTTTTGTGAAAAGGCACCATTTTTAGAAAAAATCGTTACAGCCAAAATCTCATTGCAAGTTCTATCCTTTAAAAAAATAAAAGGTGTCATGACTGTGCATCAAAATTCGCAATGCAATACAAAGGAAAAACCTTGAGGTCACTACAATTATAACCTTTGTAAATATGATAACGTTGTTCTTTACGCGCCGCTAAACAGCTCTTGTCATTTGCGATAAATATCTCATTAATTTGCAACACATTAAAAATCAATGAACTTTAGTAGCAGTTCAAAAAAAAAAAAACAACTCACAAATATGCGGCAGGTGCAAAATGTATTTCGCGCACAAATTCGAAGCCCGAAACATGACAAAGACAGTCCCAAAAACAAAACAACAAAAAATCAACAAAGCAGATCGTAAGATATGATCCAAAAACTGCGCATGTTTGATGAACCGAAGATGTATCTTTGTGCCGTCTTTGTCTCTTTGTGTGTCTCCTACACGCAACAAAGTGCACTCAAATTACAGCAGACAGGCAGCAGCTCAGATCGAAGGCTGGAACAGGATCAGTGCCTTAAGTGCCTATCACATATGCGGGCTGCTTAGTCCTGCGTAGCACCTGAATGTATCTGTAAGTTTGCAGCTGTCGAGCGTTGGTTTTGTTGCTGTTGTTGTTGTTGGTATTTTAGGTATACATTTTGTCGTTTATTGATTCAAGTTGTCAAGGAGCGACATTGGCGCTGGCTGAGTAGTGGGATCTCAGCAAGTTTGGCTGCAGCTATTAGTTTTTGGTCATTAAAAACGCCAACAACTTTTGGAACAGCTAGCAGATGGTCAGATAATAGCCAAAAGAGGGGGCCCAAACAAGTGGCGGGCTAGTGGGTTGATGTTCTGGCAGACGTTGACCCTGAGGGAGCAGTGTGTGTGTGTGTGTGAGTATAAATGTTAAATATTGATGCAAGGTGGAGTTGCAGTTGAAGTTTTGTATCTTTAGCTGCGTTTCGTTCGGTTAGCCAATTTATTAACGAATTTTTCAACGAACCATGTTGCTGTTGTTGCCGGCTAGCTGGCAGAACACGCATGCGCAACGTTGACGTCGACAGCGACGTTGTCGACGACGACTTCGACGCAACGTTCATTGCACCCAAAATAAAAAAAGGTAAAAAAAAAGAGCAAGGTAAAGCGAAGAATGAAAGAATGAAATTTTCGTTGTTTTTTTTTATTGTTGTTGTGTTGCCAGCCAGATACCAAGTTCAGAACCGGCTCATGCATATGGTTCCAGTACGTAGTATTAGTGTGGGGGCCGTCAAACGCCGACCGAACGGTTCAGGTTATGGTCATGCAAGGCGTTTGTTGTGCAGTTTACAGAATTGCCTTTATTGTTGTTCTGCTTGCAGTTGTTGTTGTTGTTGTGGTGTGCCTTGCGGGAGCTCTCCAACCTATCCCAAGTTGAGTTTTTGACACGCATCTGCCAATGTTGCGCAGTGGATGCTGTGTCCAGAGTGCCCGGGACGGTACCGGACCACAGATCCAACCAACGCGCACCAACAGTCCAGCAGCTTCAAAGCTGTGTTTTAATATTTTTAATTGAACTCTTGCCTCCAGTCAGACGCTGCCTGTGGATGGTCAGAAAATAAACCAACAAGTAGGCTTTAAATTTGTTGAACCAAAGTTTATATACCCTTGGTGTATAAGATAAGCAATTGCTGGGTTTTTAGTTGTGGAAAATTTAAAGCTCACAGTCTCTCTATTTAGAAGAATATGTGAGTATTGAATATTGTATTTTTTTGAATAAACTTTTCTCTAATCAAAACGTTTCGTACTTGCACAACCAAATACATTTTGCGATTACAACCATTTAGTATTTTCGTGAAAATTTAGTACTTTCGTGAAAATTTAGTATTTTCGTGAAAATTTAGTATTTTCGTGAAAATTTAGTATTTGCGTGAAAATATAGTATTTTCGTGAAAATTTAGTATTTTCATGAAAATTTAGTATTTTCGTGAAAATTTAGTATTTTCGTGAAAATTTAGTATTTTCGTGAAAATTTAGTATTTTCGTGAAAATTTAGTATTTTCGTGAAAATTTAGTATTTTCGTGAAAATTTACTATTGTGTTTTAAATTTAGTATATTACTGCAAATATTTTTGTTTTACCACAAATTTAATATTTTAATTTGTTTTGGTCACACTGTCAAAAGGATGCGCGAAGAATATACTATAGTAATCTCTTTTGCTTAAAATTTAAATGATCAAAATGGCCTATTTTAAAAGAGATTACTATAGTATATTCTTCGCACATCCTTTTGACAGTGTGACCATATTGGAAGCGCCGATTGTTCTGTTTATTGGCGGATTCACGTGGGGTTTTCGGGTACGGACCTCACCGCCCAAAATTTGGAAGAAAGGTTGACAGCTTTTTTGCGATCTCTGATATATGGATATACACTTCGAAGTGAAAAACCCCCCACCAAATCCGGAATCCGCGCCTGGTAATGTTTCACTCTGTTTGAGTTTAATTCCAGTACAGAGTTCACTTTCTTCTCCGTTTAAATTTAAAACCAAATAAAAAATAAATTGCACTTGGAGCTAAAAATGGTTCAGAAGACTTGCTGAACAAACTAATGTACCTCATAAAAGGGTATAACAATTTAACTCTGTTTTTACAATGCCGGAAAATATGCACAACAAACCAGGTGGAGGGCAAAAAGGCGGGGGTAAAGAAGGTATAACATTGCTGATTTTTCATGTGCTCTTGCGGTTATTGATTAGATGGATAACACATGAAGATGATGAGGCAAAGTGAGTAAGACGAGTGAGGAGAAGCTGAGGGTTGGGTAAGGGCAACAAAACATGTTGTACAGTTATAGCGTATAATTTGCCAAAAGTTGCCTCATTATATGGTCACTGACTGCACTTGACCACACTGAGAGAATGAGACCAAGACCGAGACCGAGACTGAGAGTGAGATTGAAGCTAATTAAATAGGTTGAGAGGTCGTCATCAAATGAGTTCCCAAGCATGACTAATAATGATGAGTAATTGTGTAATATATTTCTAATGTTTTTTATTTGCTCTTTCTTATGTTTTGCAGGTAAGTTGCTGAACGAAATCATTATGTACTTAAATAACATGTGGCAATCGAGTAAGTATCTAATAGACTGTTAAAAAGAGCTGGCAGCTGATTAGGCCCGCATCTTTAAGGTTGTAAAATGTTTTCTATTCTCCATACACAAGACATTAATTGGTGCTACACGAGAACATTATATATTGTTAATGCGTATATATGAGCAGGACATAAAACTCAAGTTAGCAGCAAAACACGAAGTGAACATTAAAAATGTTCAATAAAAATGCAATATAAAGTTTTGTTCCAATGAACCTAAAAGTTGCAGAGAAAACTGACTAAAATCAAAAACACTTGAGTGTGGTGGGGACCAACGCATCTTTTTATAGATAGATATAAATGAAGATACCAAGTGCCAATGTGTACAAGTGTTGAGGGAAAAATGCAGCGACATAAATACACAGTGGCGCATCAAATTTCACGCACATGTGAAAAGTGGCAACAATGCTTGAGCGAGGGGCGAGAGAATGTGGAGAAGTAGGCTTATAAGATAATTTCATTATAATGCTACTATAGCGGCAGAATGAGTCAAAACACAAGAATGTGCGCGTCCATCTTGTCCAAAACTACTAATAATCCAACAGAGGTGTACTGTGCTACTATGTATAGTCATAGGCCAGGGAATGCAGTATATTTGTATAGAGCAGTAAAAATAGCAATGTTAATAATAAGAGGGTATAGCGTACAAACACAGATACACACACACACACACACTCAAGAAGATATAATAAACATAGGAAAAAAAGGAGCAGCCATTGAAATCAATAAAGTAATTTGAAACGCGGCAACGCTGCCTTTAACGTCAGTGCAGTTTGCTGCCTTATAACAATAATGATGATGATGATGTTGTTGTTGTTGATGATGATGTTGTAGTAAAAGGATAGCCAGCTAGGCATTGGCCTGGTAATTTCTCTAATGGTAATATTATTTAGCTATAAAACAATATTGCCTAGACAAAACAAGTACGAATACTTTTGGTTGGTAATGCACGTCTATAAGATACACTGTATACCGTCAACAGGGTTGCAAACCAGTTTGGAAAAGTACCGGTTCGAAGGCAGGTATACGCTGCGAAAATATTGTGGATGTATCTTTAAGATGTAACAGAAATACAGTAAAATTTATGCCTATAGTATAAATTTTTGCTATCCAAGTAAATTCATGCTAAATTGTTTTATCGCATGGTGTAAGAATATATATAAGCATCTTAGTAATTCATATCTTAAAGAACATTTTAGAATGTATCTTTAAGATACAATCGGTAGATTTGCTAACATTATGCAACGGCAGAGGGTTTTCGGTTCCCCCACAAAACAGAAAACTGGGTTGATAGTCTTTTGCAAGCTCTGATATATACACTTCGAAGTGAAGAACCCCGCCCCTAAGACCAAATGCTGGAACCGCACCTGGGCAAAGTAATTAGGGCTGTAAACCACTTATGCATATTAGAATTTCGAAGCTGGACATCCGCTACAAAAATTGTAAGGATGTGTATTAGAGATACAATCAAGATGTTATGATCTTAATTCTTACATCTATAAAATACCGCCTATAAGATTGGCTGTGTAGAATATATCTTTGAGATACTGTTGCTGCTTATGTCCGTGTTTGAGGTGCGCGGGACTGCACTCACTTTTAACGGAGCTCCGATCCCAGCCAATACAAGAGAGCAACATTTTTTGGTGTAGGCAGGCTTAGTTAATATATGCGTGTATTCCCTTGTAACCTATGAACAGCAAATAAATTGATGAGGACCTTAAAGTAAAGTGAGAGAAGTTGTGAACAAAACGTAGACTAAGCGGGTGCGGCAAACTTGGCAAAGGGATATCGCTCTCTCTTGGAATCACTTAAATTCGATATCTCGCACTCTTAGAAGCTTGTTTTTAAATATTCTCCACTCTCATTTTTCGCAAATATATAATTCAGACGCATTTGAAGGGCCTTTTTTTTTGATAAAAATTTGACTATGTATCTTTAGGATACTATCTGTATCTTATGCGCATAACTTTTGCAGTTTTTGAGCGCATTAAAGCGCTCGCTAAGTGACACGTTTAAAACTTGTTGGAGGGCATATTTTATAAAAATTCGACCAAGTATCTTTAGGATACTGTCTGTATCTTCTGCGCATAACTTTTGCCGTTTTTTTTTTTTACCAACTTAACGTTTCAAGCGTTCATTTCTGCGCTTGTTTTGTAGCAAAGGGTATACTAAGTTAGTGGGAAAAACACTGCTTGCTATTTTTAGGCGAGGCCAGGAATTTTCTCTCTACTTACAATTTTATATTTTCTTTTTTTTTCTTTTTTATATTTACTCTACAATCTATGCCAAGCTGAGTAAGAAGGACGTTAACAAGCGGTAGTTTTAATTAAAAAGCTTCAAGTGTGCATAAAAAGTTATATTGAATACATACAAACATATAGCCAGAGGTGCACACACGAATGCACACATTCACTCACACACTCGTGACTTGTCAGTCTGTGTGTGTCTGCTTTCATGTGACGCAAATTGTCATAATAGTTGTGGCTAAAATTAGTCTTACTTTCAAAGTTCTAAATGAGTTGTGGGGTTAGGTTGAACTACATAAATAGTTGTTGTGCTGCATTGTTGTTGTTGTTGTTGCTCTCTTTGTTGTACAATAGATACATGAGATATGAATGTGTCTGGTTACTTGTTAAATTTAAAAGCTCAATGAATGAAAGACTGCCCGACTCTCTGTCTCAACTGCTGTTCTCAACTAATTTAGCTGACTTTTTTGACTCATCGTCTGTTCTGACTTTTGACTTGGACCTTTATCACTTGTGCCACCCCTCAATTTCCGTTAGAGCTAATGTCTGGGTATATTTATTCAGCTGGTAATTATAGAGCAGAGCAGCAGCTCTGCAAGAACGACGGCGACGACAACAACCACACCAAATTTGTTTCATACTTTCAACTATGGGTATTTATGTTTCTTGTTTATGTATTATAGTTTCAGATAAACTATAGCTTATGTTTTGATAACTAAGAAATATTAATTAATGTCGAAAAATTGCGTATTCACAATAAAAATTTAGTATCTTTGTATCTTAAAAGCTTCGATGAAGTTATAGATTGACAAAGTAAACTATTTTCACATTAAACTATTTCTTAATTCATGTGTTGCATATAAAATTGAAAATTTTTTTAGATCAACTTACCGCATCTATTTTATTCATAGTACATAGTTTGATTGAAGTTAACATTCCTGCTTTTCCTAGGAATGCTTATATATATATATGAATAAAATACGTACATATATATATATATATATATATGTCAATTGGGTATCTGGAAATTGTCAAAACGATTTTTGATGCCAGCCACAATATTATTCCCCTGCTATTACCAATCTTAAAGTTTGATGACCTTCTACTTGAAAACTATTTCCGACTGAGTATGACTATGTACAAGTATATACACATATATGTTTACATGTGACTTTATTTCTCCCCAGTCTATTTGACTTTGTTAGATATTTCTGTTAGCTATGTAAACAAAACATAGTATAGTCTTTGTGTTGAGTGCTAAACAAAGGTTTTTCTATGGTCTTTGAGTGCGCTCCTCTCAAGTAATTTGAGTTTGAGTAGCCTAAATAGACAAGACTTTGGTCATATTTCATGGTTTTCCAAGATAAGAATCTCTCAAATAACATGAAAAACATTTTCAAGTAATTTTGTTTTTGGCAGCTCAATTTTCGATTGATTTTTTTGATGCGTTTTTTTATTTTGAGATTTTATTTCTGTTTTCTCAGTTCGTCATGCTTGAAAACAAATTTGTCATTAATTTATAAAGAGTGATTGTTCATGCCGACTTACAATCGAAAAATTAAATGGAATGAAAAGAAAATTGTATAAAAGAGCAGAACCAGCACAGTGGGAAGAATAGGTAAAATGGCTTAGATAAATAAGTAACTTAAAAAAGAAATTTGCATTTTAAATGTCTAATTTTTTGTTGATATTTTAAAAATGGAAATAGTTTTGATGTTTTGTATATTAAAAATAATTTAAGAAACAATTAAAATAATTAATAGTTTAGTTTCAAAAATTGTAAAAATTATAACACTAATTTACAAACTTAAAAAAATTGTGTGTATTAGTAAAATGGCATGCTTAAACCGAAAATGCAGTCAAAAAAATTTTTTATGAAACGGATTTCGAGATATTGCGAAAAACCCTAAACGTTTTTGGAAATCAGTTAAAAAGTGTCTCTACTTAACAGCAAATATCTCTGGTGGTACTAAACTGATTTGGATCATTCTTTTTACTAAACTATGGATAACTGAATTTCTCATCTAGGTATTATATTTAGAACATTTTTTTGTTTGATCGCTATTTTTGCATTCAAATGAAATATTTTGTAATTTTTTGCAAAACGTTGAGAAAAATTCTATTTTGAATGTAAATAAAAAAATTTAAAAAAAAATTGAAAAAAATTTATAAAAAAATCACAAAAATTTAAAAATATTTAAAAAAAATTAAGAAAAAATTAAAAAAAAATAAAAAAATAATTTTTAAAAAAATTAAAAAATAATTTTTAAAAAAATTTGTTTAAATTAAAAAATTTTTTATACAGTTTTATTTATGGCTCGTAAAGTTCAATCGATTTAGAAAAAATTTGTGGTTGTTTTTAAAAATCGGAGACAAAATATGGGAAAAACGGGAACTTTTTTTAAAGGTCTTAACGTAAGATTTTTGCATTCTTGATTTTAGTTCTTAAAATACGATCAAAAAATCTTAAAATAAGACAAAAAATCTTGAAATAAGATAAAAATTCTTGAATTAACAAAAAAAAGCTTGCAATACTTTTGTGATTTTATGACTTAGCTTAAGATGTAAACTGGAGGCCTTCAGTCGTCGTACATAATGAAGTGTGTCTTAGGCATTCAATTTGTAGGTTTTTTAGAAGTATCGACATGATTGATTAAATTGAATTTTGAACCTAGCATTTTTTTGTGTAGACCCTCATCAGCATCGTCTAGTGTGTGGATCTTGTGGACGCACATCTTTCATCACATTTCAGAATATTTTGGAGACACAATTTAATATAAGATTACCTAGCTTCAATACCAGCCTTCAATAGTTATCGTTGGATGTCTCCCTAGAAAATTAAAACTACTAAAAGTTTAGCCAAATTGCCTTAAAAGCCCCAGATAAAAACATTTATTAAAATCTCACTCAAGTCAATAAAAAATTTCATCAAAATTAGTTTGACTTTATTGTAGCTACATTTGTTATTCGGCCCACTGTGCCGACTATATGTGGAGGTATATAAGTCTCTGGTATAGGTGTCTCTGTCTGTGTCTTTGTCGCTGCCAGCCTATTAATGATTGTAACAACAACAAAAGCCTCAATATACCAACAAAAACAAAAACAACAAAACATAATCCCTTTTTTCATGCTTGTAACCTGCTGTGCCGAACCCGAACCCGATATAGAAAAATGTAATTCATTTTTTTTTATTTTGCTTTGTCTCAGGTTTATTTTATTTTTCTTTCTATTTTATTCCTGGTATGAGATTGTGCCACGTTTTGCAGACTATTTTATTGTAAATGTATGTCTGTGTGTGTGGGGGGCGTGGCATTTGCAAAAATTGTAAATGCATTTCCCAATTTTTCTTTGGTCATTTCTGCTTTGAACATTTTCTCTTCGCTTTTTGTTTGAGCCGTTTTTCATGCTATGCCTTCAGTTAATCCAGTTGTTCCGATAACTTTCAATTCCCTTACAATGAAACGTTTTCAAACAATTTCAGTTGAAAATGTGCCAAATGCTGTTACACGTTTTTCGCATTCCCGCCCATTTCCACTGCGCTTCCGAGGATGTCTCACACAGCTCATTTCGTTTTCAATTCCACTACTTGCCCTATCTCTCCAGTTACTTTTCACACTTTATATATATAGTATATATATATATATTTTTTTTTTTTGGTTTTTTGCTGCATTTTCTCTAGAGAACTTTTGTTTCTTCTTCTTTTTTGGGACCAGCGCGCAAAGTTTTTTTTTGCGCGCTGCGCATTTCAATCAAAAATATGTATGCTACTATATAGTATATAAGGATATGTATGTTTTGGTTTTTTTTTTTGCGCTTCTTGGCATTTTCTATGGATTTGTTTGACTTTTATGGTTTATTTTTCTTACTTTATACACACTCTGCTGTGGGCGTGGGCCAGTCAGTAGTAGGGCGTGGCTTTTGTTTTGCCGCGTTTTGTTTGTTGTTGCTCGAAAACTCATCATGAAAACTCATTAAACAAAGTACACTTCAACGCCAAAGCCACTGACGTGACGTCACACACACGCGCAAGGAATTGCACCTTACATACACGCGCACACCTTTATATACTTACCACATTGTCTGTTTATTGTTTTTGTTTTGAATATTTTCTATTATGTTGCGCTTTTCCATTCATGTAAGAGAGTTTTTTTTACGTCGCTCTCTTGCACCCAACGGTTTAGTTTTTACAAGATGGAGCTGTTTGTCTGGCTGGATAAGTTTTTGGAACGTTTAACGTCAGCAAATTTATAGACTTGTGTTTATTTTGTTGTTTACTCACTTAAACAATTGCATTTTGTTATGTGCTCAATATGTACAGGAATTTTTGCAACTTGAGACGGACGTTTAGTATCATCTACAGCTGGCAGGATTCATTAGAGCACGAAATTTGACTCCGCTAAGTTAACTCAGTTAGTGTGAACACCAAACTGAGTCGGACGGAAGCAATAATTTACTTTCATTTAATGTTGAACTAGGTCATTAAAGTCCAAATTAGATGTTTATTGGTATATAGGCATAGTTTTTGTTACTGTCGTTCCTATAGATCAATCTGTACAATATTTATTCCAATGGAATACAAGGATTACTTAGCTCAGCTTTGGTTTTCCATTTTGTCTGAGAAAGTTGCTCAGCTGCAGTAACATTTTGCTATCTTTCAACATCAAATTAATAAATTCAATTAGAAATGTACATTGTGCTATGCCACATAATCGTCTAATTGCATTAAATAAACATATTTCGAATGAGTTTCCTTAATCTTTAACACGCTTTGGATGCAGTTGCGGCCAAATGGCTTTAATGCAAAAACAGTGCAAAAACATAGCATACTTTTCAGCGCGGCTTAGTGGCAAATGCACGAGCCAACAAAAGAGACCAGAAAAAAGACGGTTTGATGTTGTTGTTGTTTTTGTTGCTGGTCTGCTGCTAAGAGTCTTCAAGTACATACACAGACACATAAAAAACACACACACAAGTACACACCAATACTAATGTTTTTCTGCCATGCGATTGTTGGCGCCTTTGTGTATGCTACAGTTTTGTAAGCAACATTGCTGTTGTTTTTCTAGAGTTGTTCTTGTTGCTGCTGCTGCTGCTGGTGTCGTTGCAAACAAGGCGCCGCGTGTGGCAGCCATATACACACACACACACAGTTTATAATGATACCTTGTAGGTGCAGCAAAAACTTTACAATAACTCATGTTGCAGAAAAGTTTTACGCTTAAAGTGCAAATGCAAATGCTGAACTTTTGTTGCATGTTCATGTTGCAAGCACATGTGCCAGTGCCACGCCTTATTTCTGCAAAATGTAAGCTGATTTTGTTGTTTCAATTACGTTTGGCAATGCAAAACTGTAAAGGTTTTTCCATTCATAGCAGCAAACTAAAGGAAAATCGCTTAAGTTTTTCATTTGGCTTTTGCTTACACAGAAAGAAAAGTTTTTGCGCTCTGCACTATGCAGTTATTCAAAAATACATTTATTTTTATTAATTACAAGTTTCTGTTAATATGGAGTCTAGCCAGTGCAGCCTAAACAGCTGGCACCATCTGTGACTTAACCAAGTTTGTAACTTAAGCAGTTGTGGCCTTCATCTAGGTCGGTCTATTATCGTCTTGTTTTCTGGATTATTAGTGAAGAAGTTTTTTGTGCGTTCTTCTTTTAAGACTATGTGGTGTTTTTTTAAGAGACCTGCTGCGATGCCTTGCTAGCCGCTCATTATATCGGCTGACGTGTTTGTTGACTTGGAGGTCTACGGTTTCTGATCGTGTACTAGGCAGATAAGTGACGTAAGCAAATGAGTTCCATAAAACCCGACCTTTTTGGCGTAGACGCAAAGTTAAGGCACAATAAAAATTTGTACTATTAAATTAATTTCCATTTTTAGTATTTCGTCGAAGAATTTTTATATTTTTTTTGTAATCAATTCTCTATTCACCATAATATTTATACATCGGTTAGTAGTTAGTAGAGCTTAGCTAATAAAAGAAGCTTTAGAAGTAAGATGTTAGAATTATATCGTGCAATAATGTGGATAAAAACCTTAACACTATTTTCACCAAGAGGTATCAAAAGACACCTGCCAAATTTTGATTTAAAATTATTATCTTAGGTGAAACATTTATAAAAAAAATTCTTTTGTCTTTTGGACTTCTAGCAATATATATTTGAACGAAAATATCCAAATATAATTTTTAACAATTTATTTGCTCTTTTAACTTCAGGAATTTTTATTTAACCTTTATACAGTGATAGCTGTATTGCTTTCCGTCATTTCCATATCGCAAAATCTTGTAGGATTTGTGTGGGAGACGCATTATCTTCACATCTCATATCATATTTTTCACCGAGAATAATTACAATTCTATAAACATAACTAAAGTCCCTCTACTTAATTAAAAAAAAAGCTTATAATTAATAAAAAAACGAAAATAAAGGATGAAAGATTTCCTTAACAAATTGTAAAATTTTTGTTGAATAGAGAACTCGCAAAAAATTTATGATTTCTTTCTTACTTCCAAGCACATGTGCCTGAATTGAGCGCAAGATTTTCGTTTTTTTCTTTCAGTGTACCCTTACGTGTGTGTGTATGTGTGCATATACGTATTCCCCTGCCACATTCAAAGTAAAAATTATGCACATAAATTCTACGCTCCAGTCGTAAACTTTTGCGACATTCGTTTGGCTCTTTTCTAGGTTTTCCCGTTTTTGCTTTTCCATACATACATTTATTTTCCACTCTCTTCGTTTTGCTTAGTCATTATGCTGCTGCTGCTGCCGTTTGTTGGGTTTTCCTAACGGTGCTAACGCGGTATAACGTTTTTATTTTGCTATATTTTATTTTAAAATAAATTGCTTAAACTTTACACAAAAGCAAATTTTCAATTTTTATTGTTGTTTTTAGTCAGAAGGCGTGCCAGAAGGGTTGGATGGTATCTTCATGTGGGTGTGGCACCTGCGCCAATGACATGCACTAGTATTTTTTTTTGTGGGTTAAGAGAATTTAATTTTAAAAATTGCAATCAATTTTTTTAAGCAATAAATCTAGAAGTTTCTTTAGACAGTGAAAATAAGAGAATGTTGGGAAATGTTCAATAGATAGGTAGCGACATGAAAATAAGTGCTTTTATTTGTTGGTACGTTGGTATTTTTTAAATTTTAAAAGTTGAAACTCTTAGAAATTCTCCAACCCTATAAAATGACCTTTACATTTAAAACCAAACCCTAAGAAGGTTTAAGTAGCTTAAACGAACAATTTTTTAAAAACATTCAAGCCTTTTAGATGCCAGAATATATAAGTTTCCAGACTAAAAATCCAGCACATATAACCTTAATTTCAAGTCAATTTTTCATTACAAAAAGCATTAAAAATAAAACTTTGAAAGTTATAAATTCCACACATATAATTTCTCACAATGGAAAACAATAATTTATCTAGAACACTAATTTTGTCATTGTCATTGTAGGTCATTAAACTTTAAAGTGTCTCCGCCCTTTTGTACAAAGTGCGGCTCTTAGCTCATGAAATGTATAAAAATTTTTATGTTCATATAACCCCAGAGAAACATTCAACAACAACAAAGACGCACTCAATCTGTTGAAAGATGGTTCGTCTTGTGGAGGGTGGCACCAAAGCCATAAGCTTGAAAAACATTTTGCAAAACCAACTTGATTAAGATCATAATCGTTAAAGTTACTTGAGCGCAACTATTTTATGAGCGAATTACTATTTTCTCGTTTCAAGTAATTTTTTTTTTGTTTTTTTCCTATGTATTTTTGATTGCCCGGCCAAGACGTTGTCGGGTCAATGCCACAAAACGAGGCGCTTGTAATTTAGTTATGGGCTTTATTTAAATTATTTATGCATCGTCTGTGTCTGTCTATGTGGTTCTGTCTCTGTGTGATTGTGTTTATCAAATGTAAGCAGCAAACGCTACCCCACGTCCCAACGCCCACTTTGTGACGTAACTTGGCAGGCTTAAGCATTCGACCTGTAAGTTTTACAGCTACAAAGTCCCATTTCGCTTCGTAGTGCCACTCCTTGACTTTTACTTCATCCCTGCTGCAGTCAGTCTGCTTGGTTGCGAGAATTTATGTCGCTTGACTAGCTAGAGATTACCGGATACGTTGCCAACGATGAAACTGGCAACAAGGGGCGCCTGGGGAGCTAGCTCAACGCTGGTTCCGGCTTGACTTTTGTTGAGATTCCCAAGTCTATTGCACTATGGGAGAAGTTGCGGTTATTCTGCTCAAAAATGTATACGCTAAGAATACTTTAAAGGTTTACAAAAACTTGGAGCAAAAAACTAATCGTAAAAATATTTGTTTTGTTTTCTTAAGGCAAACAATAGGTTTTTATTCATTTTGTTTTAACTGTGTTTAGATTTTTTTTTTTTTGCCTATTTGGCCCACTGTGCCTCATCAACAACAACCTTGCCGCATAACCGAGTAGAACTGCAAACCAACTTGTTTTGTTTAATTTTAAGCGACGTTTTTGCCACATCCAAAATGCAAAGCAAAGCAAAAGTTTTTGCCGCAGCTAGAGCAAAAAAAAAGATGCCGCCCCCGAGCGATTGTAACCCACAGCCCTGACATGGGCCGTAGACCAAAGACTACCAGGATTATTTTTCGTATTTGGTGAAAATTGTGTGGCGGCAGATAACACAACGGAAAAGCACGCAATGCGGACAGAGAGAGAGCGAGTGGCTTTGCAAAAAAAAGTGGGGGGAAAAAAAAGGTAAAATAAAAGCAGAAGCTCCAAAGTGGAAAATATTTATTTCGTTGAAATATATTTTTGCACAGCGTTGTTTTTGTTGCTGTTGTTGCCACAGCTGAGCGAAGTTGACAATGGGCGAGTTGGCAATTTTTATTTAATTTCTGCTTGCAAAACCTAAGGGGAAAAGCTACATTGTTTTTTGTTGCTATTTAGGCCCAGGCGAAAGAGTATATCTCATAGAGTATGAAGAATGTCAACGAAATTGTGGTTTTCCAGACTGTTTACATGTGCTACTACTTGCTATGTTCTCTCCAAAGAGTAAATGTGACAATTGGCAGCACATGATCGACCCACGGTAACATCTTTATTCGATTTTTTTGTTGTTGTTAATTTCTTGGTTTTTACTTTTGGATTTACGGGGCAAAGGTTAAGCTTAGTCAATACTTTAGAGCTGAACAATGTGAATATAGAGTTTAACAATTATATCTCTTAAAATGATCGGATTTTGAGAGAGTAACGCAAAGAACCATTTTGTAAAGTAGCTTAGACGGCTTAAGGATTCGTCATGTAAGTTTTACAGCTTCAAAGTTATTTTTTATCCGCGTACTCCTACTCCTTGACTTTCACTCTTGTCTCTGCTTTCAAAATTGTTTATCAAACCCATAGTTATCATAGTTCATTCCCCATTCTTAATGCTTAACAACATTTGGAACTAGGGCTTACATTTTTTATTTACCCTGTACCCAGTGGCGTATCCATGAGTGTTTCTGGGTCCGAACCCCCCTATATATACACTTCGAAGCAAAAAACCTCCCAAGACCAAGTCCTGGATCCGCATTATTACTGCATTAAAAAATATATTTTTTAGAATTTTGAAAAGTAAAATAAAAAGTTTTCAAATAAAATCTTCCAAGTTAAACTTTTGCGTTTTCAGTAAAGTGCTTTAAAAATTTTCTAAATTTTCTCGTTTTTTTCAATTATTTTTTGAACTTTTTAAAGTGCCTGTTACTTTACAAAACTGGAAAATATGACTTGCTTAAAAAAATGTCTGCTTGACAGCAACAAAATAAATTATAGCAGAGGAAGTTCGTGCTTAAGAAAAAAAAGAATATAATTATTTGCCTTTTGTATTTTAAGATAACGCAGCTAAAAATTAAATGAGGGTAAACCCCTATTTTTGTTAAATAAATCTTTTTTTATTTAAAAAAAAAACCAAATCTTTTCTTTAAAGCAGGGAATCAATATTTATTGTTTTTTCAAAGCAACTGTTTTTCTATTTTATCTAAAATCCCACAAAAGGTTTCCAAATTCATTTTCAAAACAGCTGCAAATTACTTGATTTTAAACCAAATGTGAAGTCATACATACACTTTATATATATACCATACTACATTGCTTAATTGACAGGGTCTACAAATTTCGGCTTACCCAACTCGGTTTCATTATCAGTTTATTAACAAAAAAATATGTTGCTTTTGTTTTGTTAGTTACTTGTTATGCAAACTTTCGGCATTGCGTAAATTTTGCAAAATTGATTATCCGTTTTTATGCAAACCATTTGGGAATTTTTTTTTTGTGTTTAAAAGTTTTATACAGTAGCTCGTTTGTTTGCGCAAAATATTGAAAAGTTTCAAAATGTGGCAACATATTTTATGAAGCGCCATTTTTCAGTTAATTGAAAAATTATGCATTATAACTTCCGGCTAATTAAAATATAAGCTAAGCTGACTAACAAATATTTATGGCATTTGAGACGAGCGCCAATTTTCATGTTAAACAGCAATTTGGAGCAAAACTAAAACGCTTAAAACTAGGCAACAAACACAAGCACACTCGAAAACGCGGGCAAACACGGCGTATGCGTAACATAAAATTAGCAATGGCCGGGCCAAAAATGCGCGTCATCAACACGAAAATGGCATAAAACAGGCGGGCAAAAACACACACACACACACACACACACATGCACACGTAAGCAACTACTGCTGTGTGTATTGGGTGAATTGTTGGCGAGGGTTAAGCAGGGAGCTGGCACGACTCGTGTCGAGACAACACGACGGTGGCAATTGGCGGTAACGATGTTGATGGCGCTGATGCTGGCGCCGGCGGCTTGCAGTGTTTGAATCAGGGGCGTATAAAACCAGGGGGAAGCACAAAATTTAACCGCTTATAACACCCTCAAAGCAGCCAGGGCAACTGCTACACATATACAGATACACAACACACTCACGCAAGGACACGCATACAATTTTGCACCCTCACGGCATCAGTTTTGGTGATGCTGAGTAGATTTTCGTGTCTGCGCGAGGGAGTATGGAAAAGTTTTCCACTCTATGTAAGTGTGTGTGTGTGTGTGAGTAAGTTTGGCATGTAACAAAATCGCTGCATAATGGCTGTCGGGGGTCTGTGGAGGAGGAGCTGCCGGGTTCGGTTCGGTTTGGTTGCCTTTGTTGCCATTTTTCGTCGCTAAAATTCCCGGGCACACGAACGGAAGCAAAGGCAGCCAAAACACAAAAAAAAAAAAAAAAATGCTACAAGAAAAGAATGAAAAAAAAAGGGAATAAAGCAATGCCAGGCTGCATAGTAGTTGTAAAAGCAAGCAACGATTTTCTTCGATTTCTTGCTCGGCGTCGTGCTTTTTATGCTCGGGCAGCACTTGGGCTATTTGGTTGCATTTTCTTATTGTTCTTTTATTCTGCTTCTTCTCATAGCTTTGTTGTTGTTGTACTCGCATATGGTGCTATGTTATTTTTGCTTTTTTCGCTTGTGTTCTTTAGCTCATTTTGCTTTGACTCAATTTTGTGGTTGTTGTTGGCATTTTTAGTTGAGTGGTTGCCATAGCTTCAGTAAAAAGGAAGAAAGAAAACCAACAAAATAACGTTTAGGATTTTGCAAATTTTCAATATATTTTTGGTTTTAAGCTGAGTTGGTTTCTAATATGAGTTGGTTTGGATTTGCCAATAGTTAATTAGTTTTAAGGAAAGTACTATGAGATGTGTGTTAAGTTTCGAAGAAGATGACGATGCAGAAGTTTTGACTAGTGGATGTAGTAGATAGTATTCATATCATATTTTGCCAGAGAATTGCTTTTAATTCAAATCTTGTTTTTTGTAATCCTTCCCAATACAAACTAAGTCCTGTAATATAACAACATTTAGTCTGGGTTGATTATATTTTTTATACGCAGCTAAGTCGACTCATCTAGTGTAAGCAAACAAACTGAGCTCAAGCGAATAGGGCAACGACAATTTTAAATTCATTTTCTTATTAATAAATGGATTTACAAAATTCATGCTTCATGTGAAAAGCTTGTGTACAGCAATTTATTTTCTTTTATAAATATTTTGCCATAGAATTGCTTTCAATACAACTTTTGCGCACTGTAATCCTTATCAATACGAACCAGCTGTTTAGTCCTGTTATTTATGTAGCCAACAAAATGGCGGCTTTTGCCTGCCGTTAGGTAACGTCGCAACGGCTGATTATCTAATTCCGCGCCATAAACGAATGCAAAATTGCATAAAACTAAAACTGCAAGTTCCGTAATGCATTTCATAAAGCCGGATAAGAGAGAAGCGCGCGGCAGCCGTAACTTACCTTAATTCAAAGGCAAACAGTGAGCCTGCAGTACAGAGTGCTCATCAACGGACATTAAGGAGTAAAGAAAACAGCGTGCTTTGCGGTCAGCCAGTGTCACGTTGTCCAACTGTCCGAATCTCTGTCGCTTAGTTAGTCGCATGTCCTTCGTCATTTAAACGTGCTCATGCATATTTACAAAGGCTGCGCAGGCACTGCAGGCATCCAGGCGCCCGGACGCCACCCTCTTGGCATATTTCGTCTGCCTCTGGGAATCGTTGGGTTCAATCGCTCGGGTCCCGGCCTCTCTCTCTCTATGCCTCTCGCTGTAATGGTATTTGTATGTGCATAAATTTCAGCGCATTTTAACCCAGACACAAGCGCATACACACACACACACACACATATACACTACACATACATGCATACGTACATTTATTTTAAAAATTTTCCTTGTTGATTTTTATTTATTTTATATTTGTTTTTTATTATACTCTTTGATTGTTTTGTTTGCCGGCTTTTGACTTTTTTCAACTTTGCATTGCCTTTTGGGAAAATACGCTACACTCATACACACACACACACATATACACTCACATTCGACAACTTTAGTATATAATGTTTGTTTATTTTGTTTTTGTTTGCAATTGAATTGGTTTTGGCTGTCTGTCTACACTTGAGACCATTTTAAGTATTTGCCAACTTGTTTCCACAACAATTTTTTCGGTTAGTAATTGAGAAAATTCTTTGAATTTTTTTGCTGTTAACTCCCAGTTGAGTGTATATACGTTTTTGGCTAGATGTTTGTGGGTCATAATTGGAGGTATGATTGAACCCGCATTCAATCTTAGAGCGTTAAAAGCATTTTCGATTGCTTGCAAAGGTAGTTTAGTAAAGGGTTAAATTCTTGATGGAATAATTTTAACCTTTTTATTATTGAGCCGCTTAGAACTTAGCGACAACTTAGGTATATGCGTTGTATTTTATTTAAATGCATATACTGTACTTATTTACAATATTCCTAGGAGCTTTGTAGTCGGTTCTACAATCAAAGTAGATAGTCAAAATTTCATGGATATTTTGTTAAGCTCAAATATTGGCATTTTGAAATGGACTTTGAATCTTAACTCTTTTTCCCGAAATACATTCGATTCAATAACACGAAATTTTATTGCCAAGATAAACAAGAGTGGTTTCCCATAGTTATCTTTCAAAAAGTGGGATCCCAGCTGATGCAAGAGCAGCTTGGTTTAATTGGAGCTTGGTTAAACAAATGAAGAATTTTTGCAAACAATCAGAAATCATTCCAAATTACTTTCATATTTAAATGTGTTAAATGTCCTTCAGTTACCTAAGCGATACCGGAAAAAGTTTCGGGCGCGGACGTCTTTGAGCTACGCTGTACCATCACACTGCAATCAAATTTTGTATATTGCTTAAGTAATCCAAAAGACATTTGATTCGCAAAATTTGGTTACAATATCTTCATAAACATATAAAAAATAGACGAATTTAGCACTAAAAACGTTTTTTTGGACTGGCCCATTAGTCCAGATTATGGGGTTAGGTGATAAAGCCAACCTATATTAATAAAATTTGGTACAATGATGGGGAACTTTAAAAAACTACCAAACACCAAATTTGGTTACGTTATCTTTATAAGCAATGGAAACACAATGAATTTTGCACCAAACACGTTTTTTTGGCCGATCGGTTCTATATGACTATATGATATAGTCAACCGATTTTGATCAAATTTGCAGTGTTTGAGAGCTCTAAAAAACTTTGGTTACAATATCTCCATAATCAAACAAACTGTTTTTTTTCAAAGTCCTCTGAAACAGCCTTATATACACATATTTTCCCGTGGTTCCTAGATGGAACAAAGAGCCTCTTGGTTTCGTTAATCAGAGTTTTAAAATGGGAAGGAGATTGGCCTTCCGCATCCGTGCTTGGCTTCGGGGCTGCCGGCCATGCCTCCAAGCTGGCAAAGGGGTGCGAGGTATTTCGTTCTCGCCGATGATGAGGTTTTACCGTCTATATTCGGACGTCAGAGCCTCGTTGGTTTTAACAGGGGATACCGCGTGAAGGTGAGATTGACAGTTGGGAAGCGATAGGCTATGTATTCGCATCACCAACCCAATTTGCCCACATTAGATGATGTTTAGTAGGCCCCCCGAAACAACCTTATAGCAGCTATATAACCCCGATATCAAAAGAATTAAATAAACATTTCTCCCGTTTGATAATAATAGCTCTTAACATCTCTGAGATCTAAGCGTTCATATAGACAGTCATGGGTATATCGATTATACTGAACATACTTTAGGTAACTTTTGCGGGTCTCCCTTATTAAAACACATAACCCAGCTCAAAACTCGGCAAATGTATTGGCTTTTAGGAACTCCATATCAATTCAGCATAAATAATAAAATGCCCTTTTTATAAATCCATATTCCGAGCACAATAGATTCCAAGGGTCGCAGTGCAGTTTTCCCTCTACAATTATTATCAATATTTCTTTAAAAAAAGAGTATGAAGATATGTGATTCATCTATTGCATGTAGTCTAAGCTCTTGTGGTTACGTTTACTACAAAAGATTTACTTATTTTAACCATATATTTTACTTTTCTTTCTTTCTAGGTAAGTGCCGCGCCAACAATTTATCATTATATCATAAATATGGGTTCAGAGTGCTTCCGAACAATGTGTCATGGAACGCTGCCCTGCCAAAGATTGTAAGTAAAACCGCAAATGACCCACTCCACGCACACCCATGCGTGTGTCTCATTAAAACTACATATGTACGATTTATGTACATATGTAAGCATGCTGTATACATATTTATATGTATATGGAAACCACAATAAAAGTTGAAAATTAATTTCAGTTGAGCGCCACATTTTGCTGTCGTTGACTTTTACGCGCTGCTGGCGCAAAGCAGCGGCCATATAATATATACATATACTTACTTACATACTGACTCTATATTAGTAGTATAGTGTATACTATGTACATAAACGGAGTTTCTCTTGGCTCCCCAACTATTTATCTATGCAAAGTAATCAGCTCTCATCCGGCATTTTAAATCCGCAAAATTTATATTGTTATTGTAATTGCAATGAAAATGTTAATATAGGCAGCTTTTCTCATACCACCCCCCCACACACACACTTTTAGTGTCGCTCTCCCCTGCCTTAACTGTATTAGACAAACAGAAATTAACTTTGGCTTCAACTCACTCAAGTTTAATGTGCTTAACGCTCCAATGCCTTTGAACTCTTTGGCTAGAGCTGCACTTTGCACTAAAACTGACCAACTAATTTTTAACAGACTTAGAGAATCTTAAGGTAGGATCAGACGTGCAAACTATAAAGGTGTACCAAGAAAAAAGGTTTTCAACATAAAGACCAACCAAATATGCATCTATTCTATTGAGATATTCCCGCAGCAGACCCAGAAATCAAGTCCCAAAATTGTGCCTTACACAGAAGTCGTACTTCAAAGGTGAATAAATCAATAAAAATAATCGATTAGTTTTTTTTTAGGCAAAATATTTGCTCATGTAATGCAATTATTTTTTCGTAGATAATATCTAATTGGTTTACCTACCTTAACAATAAGCTTTAAAAGCTTAGCCTTTGAGCGAAACCTCTAATTTCTATCTCAAGCACTACGATTAAGGCCAGATCTCTTCGTCCAAAGTGTTGTATACATAATTTAATTTGTATTTCAACCTTATCGGAATATATGGTTGAATTTCTGTTTTTCCAGTAATGCTGTTTTAAGTTCGACTTACTAAACCAGAGAAATCCTGGAATGTCAATTTTAAGGCCTCTTACGACAAGCAGGGGAGAACTGAGACGCAAATTCCGGGTTCGCTACTCCGAGGGTATATAAGCTGGCTCTTACCTGTTAACTCAATGATTAACTTGGTAATTTTTACGTTTTGTGATGAATTTTGACATCTTTCTGACTACATTTAATCGTCTTAGCGATTAACGCGTGAGTAAATCGTGTTAGCATTCAACTCGTCTGACCGCAGCTTTAAAAGGAAACCCTCGCGAAATACGCTTGTGCTTACTCCCTTCATTCGCGTTTTATCTTGGACTTGACTTTAAACTCGGTTCAACCCACTCTATAGGCAGAGCAAGACGCAACAGGTTTAATTGTCGTTGACTGAAGTCTTCTACTTAACCCTCTTGTTAGATCATTGCCTACAATGTTTGTGTTTTCTTATTTGGCGTATTATTATTGCTATTGGCGTAAATATTTTTACTACATATATGCTTATAAAGCATAGAATATACATTTTTAATTAGAGAGGTGTGTGCGCATTAAATTTTATTAGACATATATCACTGTAGTACATATATCACTGAGACGTCAGTTCGTAGCTCACTGACCTGTCCACTGACCACGTTCCTGATACATTGTTTGGCATATGGCTGCCGTTTAAATGAATTTAATTAGTTTACTGTAATTTAATATAGTATATGCAGTTGAGACTGAACAAAGTTCAAGAAACTGGAAATAATAGAGGAAATATTTATAGACTGTTTGGACGTAGCGCTATATTAATATGGCCATAAGTGGACCAGGATGTATGACGGAACTTTAAAATAGGCGCTGCTTAGAGCTGTCAATACTATACGCTGAGCGTAAACCCGTTTTTAAGGACCAAAGCTCAGTAAAATTTCGGAGTGTACCAATAGGTTTTGCGACAATTGCAAAACAAATGTGTCTTCAGAACACTGATACCGTAGCTTCCCACTAGTTGATTTTGCTTATACCAAAAAAATTGTCCCTCCTAGATTGTTTCAAAATCTTTTGGGTCTGGGTATGAGCTATGAAGCTGAAATTTTACCAAAAGATGCGCATAATAGTGCGCTGATGAAGATTTTCGATTTATGTCGATATCTGACCCCCAGCCTCCATAAGAGAATTTCGCGGTTTACTTCTTTTTATGTAATTTTTTATGCGTTGCTCTGTTAACCAGCGCGGAGACAAATCCAACAAACCATAGATCATAAAAATCGGCCCAGCCGTTCTTGAGTTATAAATGGTGTAACTAAAATAACTCTTAACTCTCATTTACATGTATATATAGATAGGTTAGGATGGGTCAATTTGTATGGTGCCGAAAAAACGTTCTGGGGCCCTTCGCGATTTTGATTCTATGGGTCATTTAAAGAAACTTTGCCCAAGAAACTATAAGTCTAAAACGAATTTCGAGTCGCCCAATTTTTCGAAATAGATTTTTTTTTTTTCAAAATATTTATAAATCGAACATTTTTCCTCAACCCAAAACATTTTTTGGCCTTATAAATGCAGTGTCTAATTAAATTTTTAAATATTTTGAAAAAAACTTATTTTGAAAAATTGGGCGACTCGAAATTCGTTTAAGACCTATAGTTTCTTGGCCAGATTTTCGCAAAATGACTCATAGAATGAAAAGCGCGCAGAGCCTTTATACCGATAAAAATTGACCCACAGTTTGAGCGGCAAGTCGAAACTGAAATCTGGAACAGGGCTTATGCCACAAAACTAATTTTTTGGAAATGACTCTCACATATCTACTATTACTTATCCTATCTTGCAGATACTTTGTTATATGCACCACGCATTTTCTTTGCCTTATTTTACACTCATTGCATTCATTATGTAACTCTCTTCAAAAGTTTAAACAAAAAAAAAAAATATTTAAATAAACTTGTTCTATAAAGTTGTAGGTAGTACATACATAAAAAAAAAACACTAAAAGCCACGCTTAACGAAGCAAAACATTTCAAATGCCAGTTTCAAAGAATCAACAATGCTGAATTTCACAATTACAAAGTATAAAGAAAAAATAATAATAATAAAAATAAATGTCTATAAAAAATAGAAATAATAATATTGTTAGTTAGCGCATGTGTGCAGTTTGAAAGCGAAAATGCAATAAAAGCAAATAACAAACAACAGACAGCAAACACAACGGTCAACAGACAGCTGTTGACAAGGCACACAGACACACAGACGTACACACACACACACACATACACTTTGTCATATAGACAATCGTGTGCAATAGAAAATTATGTTTATGGACCCGATCTGGGGGAACTGTCCAAGTGCAGCTGATGATGAATCAGACGTGCCTTGGCCAAACAATAAGCGCATAATTGGCCAAACTTTGATAAAAACCGAATGTAGAGCCGTAAACCGCAGAGTTGTCTCTATTTTTAACGAGTAACAGTTTAGGGTTTTGAGCATATGAACAAAACAGTGGTTCCACTTTGTGAACTGATTTAAATAAACAGACTTGGATGTAGCGTATGGGCAAGTTTGCCAAATACAAATGTAGAAATTATGAATATCCATTGAAGAAACTAGGAATCATAGTACTTAAGAGCTCTGGTTCCATTTAAAAAACTTACACAATGAACATTTTAACTGCTTTGAACGTATTTAAGGCAACCGATGTATTCCTAACGCTCTGTTAAAATTAAATATAGAGTCATAAATCTCAGTTGCACACCAATGTTATTGTCTTTTTTTTTTATTAAATGATAGTAGATCATAGTCTTGTACAAATAGAACCAACTTTAATTCGATTTAAGCAACTGGTTTAATTGAACAAACTCATTTTTGACTCAAATTGAGTGAGTTAAGAATAAGAAGTTATATATAGTTTGAAGCTCAAAGATTTGACTTGGTCTTTTTGATTAGACCAAATGTAGTGCTGTAAAACTCTGTTCGATTATTAGAACAAGGGCTTTGGTTCTGGTTCTTTGTTAACTGATTAAAGCTGTTCAGTGCTGGGCAGTCTCTCAATTTGCATAACTCGCAAGGCTATTGCACCAAAATCTGCCGCAGCGCAGTCGGCTCATGCACGGTGAAATCTCTCTCTCTCTCGTTTTTGCTTGATTGCGGTTCTTGCTCTGTCGTGCGCTTTTCCTTACTGCGTTGTTTACTCATACAAAGAAATGTTTGCTTCTATAAGTTTTGCGCACTACTGATTTAAACAAAAGACTGGACTTGTATCAATGGGTACTATTGTCCAATCAACTTTTTCTTAACTTAAGCAACTGGTTCTTTTGAGCAAACTAATTTTTTTGGACTAAAATTGAGTGAATTAGAGATTATATATAGTTTGCAGCTCGAATTTTTGACTATGGCTGCAACAACTTCTTGTGCAACAAAATGAAGACTTATTGTGAAATGAGGCTCTTTGCAATTATTAAAATGAATCAGTTTTTTAATAATAGTTGATCCGAATTGTACTTTTTTCTAGTGTTGTATTTAGAGCATACGATTTCCATTTGTCGCATTGAATTGGAAACCGGCTCTGAGTGCACTTACAATTTGCTCCAAATAAATAAAGATTGCGTTTTCAAGAACGTTAATTTTTGAGTCACTTTGCATTTCGTAACAGTTTCGTAGCCCTGGCATACACACATATGTACAAGTATTATATAGAACGCAAAAAGCTTTTAACATAAGCGTGTTAATGTGCTGATATGATGACCATGCAGCGGCTTTATCTCTAACCGAAATTTCAATATTTTTTCTTTGTATTTTTTGGGTCAAATGTCTGACTTGGCTTTTAGCCCATAAATAAATTTTTCAATTGAGTTGGCGTTGTAGCTGAAGCTGGAGTTGAGTTGTTTTGCATCTTGACGGCTGCCAAAGTGGCCCATTGACCAACAACAACAACAACGCCAACAAAATCCATTCGAATCTTAACCCGTAGCACTGTAAATGACGTTTTTGTTAAAGGTTCATTGCTTCTGCTTTTGTTCGTCGTGTTGTCGTCGTTGTCGTCATCATCGTCATCGGTTCCAAAGATTTTCATTTTCATTTCGAATCAATCAACGCCTTTACTTTAAGCTGCTAATTTGTTTGGCGGCAAACTCTGGAGATTAATGCCTTGGCATTCGTCAATTCATCAAATGGACTAAAAAGCAGTTTGTGTAATAAAAATGCAAAAGGCACAAGGTACGGGTTAATGTGTGTGTGTGGGTTAAGGGAAGGCGCTCTGTGTGGGGTAAATGTCTTGAGGCGGTTTCAACTTTTGTTTGGCATTTTTATCAGCGGTCGTTTTACATTTGTTGGCATTGCTGTTGGCAGTGACGTAGATAGCACTTTGTGATGGGGGCGATTGTGACATACAATAATAAAAAAATGCAATACAGTCGAGGCGGTGCCCGACAGTGTAATACCCTGTACCTTTTTTCTCGAAACAAGTTTTATTCCTATTGACATACAGATGCATGTAACCACAACGCATCGCTCTATTAAGTTTCAGGTTGAAATATCAAACGGTGTAGCTAAAAACCGTGAAACTCTGCTACGGGGAAACGGGGAAAGATATGGACATGATTCAACAAACTTGATCTTCTGAGGAATCAGTTGGTAAAGTGTCGTATCTCTAGTTGCTATAGTCTCCGAGATCTAGGTGTTCATACAGACGAACAGACGGACGGACATGGCTTAATCGCTACCCGAGGTTATGATAAGCATTTTGGCATAAAGGACTTGGGGTCTGCCACGTCTCCTTCTGTCTCTTACATACATTGCACAAAACTAGTATACCCTTTGTACCTATGGGGGGAGCCATACCCAAATTACGTGACCACATTTTTACTATTTTTGATATGATCGATCTTAGTCAATAATTTTAAATTTTCGACCAAATTAGAAAAAATTGTTTCTTGCAATCCGAATATATATGTTACATAGAGAAGACATCGGAGATCCCCCGAAGTTATTTTAAGCATGGTCAGGGTGACCAGAGAAGTCGATATAGACCAAACAAAACTGTTGGATAATATCTCTTAATATGTTTTTGTATTTATTTATCTATTCAAAGGGGTTCAATAAAGCTCAGTTGACCTTAGATACTAGAACAACATTTTTTGGAAAGAATATTTTAGGAAAGCCAAAAAAGCATCGTTGACCAATTGTGTGATTCACAATACAGAATTGAACAAAGAAACTCGAAGATTCAAGTCGAGATAAGTTAAGATAGAAGAAATGATAGAGGATACAGACAGTTCGAAAGAGATGAAATTAAAAAGACTATTATAATAAGATCATAAGACACGGAAAGGATAAGACAGAGCAAAATTGGATCTCTAAAGTTGCAAGGCTAAGGGCTAAGGGATGAAAATTACGAGTTACACCAGAAGACAGTGTAAATGTTACTTTATTAAGAAGTTCCTTAGAATCTTCATGACCAAGTAGCAGTTAATCGCGAATAGCACTCCGTGGTTACGGTTGCTTAAGGAAGGCATTTTTATAAGCCGAAGTCTGTCAGAATAAGGTGGCAGTCGGATATTAGGATCCAAATTTAAGCCACGAAGTGTAAAAGGAGGAGTTGCTATTGCATCAATTCAATCTTGTCTTGATGAAGATGCTATTGAGGAATCCAAACGCAGGAACAGTACTCCAGAATTGGGCGGACGAGAGAAATATAGAGAAATTTGGTTGTATACAGGTCGTTGAACTCCTTAGACCAATGCTTAATAAACGCGAGGATCCCTCTAGTTTTATTTACAATGTTGCATATATGAATATCAAAATTAAGCTTAGAGAGAGGAGTCCATAGAGTATATAGCCAAATGCGGATCGGAACGATAAAATGTCATGATCTTACATTTTGTCTTATTGAGACGGAGTAGGCTGACATTACAGCAAGTTTGTATGGTATCAAAATATGTAGCTCCCCCATAGGGGAGCACTTCGAAAAAAGCCAAAACTTTTAGATGCATATTTCCCTTGTTTGTGAAAAGATCGGAACATTTGGCATTTGGAAGGTGTGTGCAGGGTATTCGTCACGACTGATTTACATTTATTTTTTCATGGAGTTAATTACCCTACCTATTGAAGCCACTGGTTATTGCTGTTGTAGTGGCTGCTTTTTGTCAACGTTGTTTGCAGTGCACGTTGCAGTCATCGTTGTTGCTGTTATTGTTGTTGCTGTTGAGTTGTCGTCTTGAAGTAGGTTAGTGGCACAAGTCGGAACACAGAGCAACGTGACGCCGACTGCAAAGTTGTTGCAGTCGACGCAGCTGCAACTGCTACAACAACAATTTTAGCTTTTTGAATGCATTTGTATTTGTTGCATTTAATTTATTTACATTTATTTTATTTTTTATTTTGTAAAAAAAAAAATTATATATTTTTGCTTTGACATTTTTAATGCATTTTTTGCTTACAGTTTTGTTTGCTGTCAAGCATTCTTTGTGTTTGCTATTTGTTTTGTTGCCATTGTTGTTGTTGTTGTTGTCATTATTGTATCTGTTTGTTGTCATTATTTATTTGCCCAAGGCCGCGCTTTTATTGCTGTTGTTTGTTTCAGTTACTCAAGCTCAAATAATTAGCTAATATTTATCTATGTTGTCAGACAGCTTTAAGGAACTCCTACTTCATACTTGACTTTTTGAGATGGCAAATTTTGTACACTGTTAGTTGAAAGTTTTCGGACGCTGGGAACATCTACTTGAGGAAATTTTTCTGCAAATACGCTAAAAGCCTTGGAGTTAGTTATCGTTTAACGAAAAAGTTACTTTTGGGAGAAGATTTTGTCTGCCCGGAGTTCAAAAAACAATATGACAAAGAGCAGGAATGATTATCTTTCCAAAATTGAAAAAAGTATTGATCCACAACGGTTCTCAACCTATTTCTACTTTTTTAGTATAAACTAAACTTTCAAATCGGGAGCCATTCCGAAAATGCATTTAAGGTAGCATCGGTTCTTAAAAAACTTGGTCCTAGAAGAATAGTCTACAATTGCCAAGAGCGACTTTTTTGATGCAATAAAAATGTGACTAAAGCATAAAAAACTGGTAAAAGAACATTCTTCAAAAAAGACATGCCTTCAGCCTACAATTAAATCTTAACTGCACGAATACTTTTGAGGTATACTGTCTTTCGTATTGTTACTGTGGGTGTCGTTTGCTCAACTTGTTTTCTTTTAATTTTTTGGCTCTTTAGGGTGCAGTTTTTTGTTGTTGTTAGTTTTGCCTGTATTTGAATGTATTTGGTTAATTAAGCGCAATGCTGTGCGCTTTTTTTTTTTTTTTTTGCAATTAGCTTCTGATATGCATCAACTCTGCGTAGTTGTTATTGTTGTATTGTCGTTGTATTTGATTTCCGTGTCTTTGTTAATTTGCATAAAATTGCATTTAACACCTTTCAGTAGGAGAGGTAAAGGCAGAGGCCGTTGGCTTTAATTAATTCAAGATTGCAAAATTTTGCTAATGGCTCAAGTGTTCATTGGTTGGCACATGAATTGCTTAATTAATTTATATATATAAGGAAATAAATTTGATTAAATTTTATGGTAAAAGTAAAATAATGTTAACTCTTGCGCAGTATTTTATATATGCCAATCAATTGGGTAGACGATAGTACGTGCTGTAACGAAAGCACTGCGTGGTTCTCAAGTGTATTTTGTAATCTTGACTGGAACACCCGATCTGGTCTTGTATCTCTTTGTTAAAGATTCAGTGTATTGAAAGCATTATTCTCATCTAAGACCCGGCATCAGTTGAAGATATGTTCTGCGTGGGCAACGTTTTCTTTGTACAAAAATTAAAGATTTAAAAAGATTCTATTTCAAAATTTAGTCTCTTTTGTGTTAGATCCTTAACTTATACATTTCGAATTTCTCAAAATAGCTTCATTTAAGCATATCCTAAAAATTTTAAGAAACTCAGCTATTTTGTAGTGAATCCAGATTTTCAAGATTTACTTCACTGGATACCGCCACATATTTCCATATTTCGAAAAGCTACAATTAAAAAATTATCTTTAAATTATGTTTACTCAGATGTTTATGTAAATGTTGTTTTGAAATATTCAGCTGCCATAACTAAAATCTTATAATATTAGATGAAAAAATTATCATTAATTCTCGTGAAGCTTTATTTCAATTAGAGCAACTCACTCGTACCACCTTTGACTTTGTTTTTTTTTTTAAATTTTACGTGCATCTGTGTGTGTGTGTGTCTGCAGTATCTGTGTGTGGGACTTTGTTGGCTTCTAGATTGTTTCGTTACTTGGCGGCAGTGCAATAAAGTAAGAAAAACAAACAAACAGTAAATAAAAAGTACTAAAGAAAATATAAACACACAGTTACACACACACACACGCACACACACACATGCAAGTCGGCCTGCTTACAAAGTGCACTGCGGCTGTCTGTGTATTTTGTAACTGTGTGTGCAAGTGAGTATCTGTGTACGTGTGTGTGTAAGTGCATAAACATTTGCCTCTGCTGATGCTGCTGCTGCCGCTGCTAGTGTTTTTCTTTTAGCTCAAGTTTTCTACGCTTTTCTTTTCTTAGTTATAATTTTTCCAACTTTTGACCCAGTTTATGCGCCGCCTGGCAACGCAGTGCAGCGCCTTTCAGCTGCTCCAGCCACCACCTCCCACCTCAGCCGCTGTTTTTATCTCTGCTTTTTCCTTACCTTTGTCTATAGCAATTTTAGCCTAAAAGTTTTTCCGGCTTATTTATCATGGCATAGAAACTGCAGTTTCAATTAAACTTATCAGAACTTTGAATTGAATAAGATGATGACGAGAAAAAAGTAGGAGAAAAAAAAAAAACATTCAGCTGACAAGTAACTTGAAATGGCAAAGGCAAAAGCAAAAGCTTAAAAAAAAAAATATAATAATATTTATTAAAATGATCTAAGCCTGAACAACACATAACTAATGACAGCAACAACGACACTAACAACAACCTACATACACTGAAAAAACATGTGCGCACGTTTTTATGTCATGTGCATAAATTTCAAACAAGCCAAGAGTAAAAAACTTTGTAGGTTTACGGAGCGGGACGTGTGACATCAAGGCAAACTGGCAATTGTATAGGAAATTCTAAGTAACAAGTAGCATACCTAGAACGAGTATGCAGACATACAGATTTATTATGACAAGAAAAAACAAAAGTTTGAACTTTAAGTGTTGAACAGTGACGAAAAATCAGTATGGTATATCAGAAAATGCGAGAGAATAAACGTAAATTGAATTTAAGTTATGTAAGTAGGCCCACTATATTGAATATTTGTGGTCTCTGTTAAATTTCCAAATTTTATTTTAAACTGCTTCCTATAAAGGTGGCGTATGTGACGTCATAGTGAAGAGAGTTAAGTCAGGCAGCTTGCGTATTGCACAGAAGAGAAGCTTAGTTGAAAGCAGAAAAGAACATAAGTATTATTCTTAGTATTATGACGTCATTGTGAAGAGAGTTAAGTCAGGAAGCTTGCGTATTGCACAGAGAAGAAGCTTAGTTGAAAGCAGAAAAGAACATAAGTAATATTCTTAATACTGGCTGGATTTTATTGGAGGCGGAAGAAAACAAAATTGAAGTGCTATGAAAATGATTATGTGACTTCCTTAGGTACTGCGATAATGAACACCTTTAGCTAGTAGTAGATACAAAAACATTTATATTTGAGAACATTTTTCGCTTGAAAACCGATTGATTAATATTTCAAAAGTCACTTTAGGCATGTGAACAAAATTTACTTTAATTAATAGTAGGTTATATTTTAATTTGTATTATCTGGCTGACTAAAATTTTGTTAGTCATGTGAAAATTTGAGCGCTTATATGTGCTTTTAATTATATTTTATTAAAATTTTCTAGTTTTGCGATAAACTTATTATATATGCTATACCAAATAGAGTGGCTTTTGATTATTTTGTGAAATTTACACTCATTTATGTTTCTTAAATTTCAAAATAATGAAAATAATTGGTTATGGTTATTGCTCTGTTGCAAATATCACGTCATTATGACAAATAGTATTTAATTTAATTAATCCCAAATTGTTTTAAACTATAACATGTTCGCAATTGATAATAATTCTTATTCAGCTGAAAGTTTACAAGCCTCATAAAGCCTTTAAGCATAAGTTTTGTCTACTAATGGTGGTGTCATCTTGTTCAAGGGATTTTCTATTATAATAAGCCAGATTTTGAGAAGTTTATCGGAGATGGTTGAAAAGCATTTTCACTTCAGTCTTCTATTTGGGTCCGTTCCTACGATTTGTGAAACTATTATTGTATCTGCTGGAGAAAAACTCCTCTACGGTTTTAGAATCAATAGCGGGCAGCGTCACCTTAGAGCAAAATACCATAACTAATTAAAGTAAAATCGGATCTACATAGTAGAGATCCAGATCACTGCTTCTTAACTGTCAATGCAGTCTCTCAATCTAAACCAAGTATTAATGGAGGAACAAGGATAATAATTTTTAATCCTAACCGATACACAAGGAAAGCTAAATTTAATGGAGCTCCTGTAACTATATAAGGTTATCGTATATCACTCCAACATACTTTATAAGGTAGTGGAAAACTATTTTCTTGTAAGTTTCCGCCAGTGCTGAGACTGTTTTTAATTTATTCTTATCCAATTAGCTAAGAACTGCAGCTTTTAATAATAGTGTCTGCCATGGGGTTCTTAATATAGGCAGTCTGAGCTGAATTTCAATGTATCAACCTAAACCATAGCACATGGGACTAAAACGTATGATCTTTACACACATTGAAACTTTTATAAAATCAAAATTTGAAATAAAGTTTTAGGTTAGTTTCGAAGTTATGTGAAGGAGATTCCTTTCTCTTCCTTTGTGATAACATTTACGCATAGTTA
Organism: Chymomyza costata; assembly: GCA_018150985.1. Taxonomy (NCBI): domain Eukaryota; kingdom Metazoa; phylum Arthropoda; class Insecta; order Diptera; family Drosophilidae; genus Chymomyza; species Chymomyza costata. The sequence goes on from JAECWU010000001.1 coordinate 21,756,408, forward strand.
TAGTGCAATAAAGCAATTTGATTACGTCAATACAAGAAGTACGTGCTTAGAAACTTGTCAAGAAAAAGGCTTGATTAGCTTTGTCTCAACTCAAGCAGCAAAATCCGTATCCGAATCCGCATCCAAGTTGAAAGTAAGCCAAGTGAGAACCGCCTGTAAATCTATTTATAACGAAGCACGTCAACGACATAAAAACTTTTAGCGAACATATGCAAAACTATCTAACAGACAAAAGCCAACAACTTGACTATCGAGAATGGGCGTTATGGAAGTTCCAGTGGAAGCAGTCCAACTCTTGGCTCATCTGTTTCGAGCCAATAATGTAAAATCGCATAACACTTGAAAGAAAAACTCTGGCAGAGAGACAGTAAGACAGTGGACAGACAAAAGAGACGCATAAGCCACTCAAAAGTTGGCAGTCAATACAATGCGACGCTGACGTTGATGATGAGCTGTGGTACGGTGTGGTGAAGTAGAGAGGATGTCACTGCAACTGCAGTCACTCCTGGAATCCGCTTGATATAACGACATTTGTCGTTATTGTCAATGTGCACACTCTCTGTCTTTGCTTACGTCACTCTGTCACTTACTCTCACGCTCTCTGTTGCCTACTCAGTGTTGATAAGGCGCTTAACGTTCTGGCCAGGGTTGTCATGGTTAGCAGCAGATGACAGCAATCAGCTGCACAATTGACACCCACACAATATGTTGCACAGTGGCGCAAAATGATAAAAGTTTATGGCTAATAATTGGCAATTTTCTGTAAGTACGAGCGTCGTTAAAAACGCGTCACTTCTTAATTTAACGTTTAAAAATAAATAATATTTTAATGGCCTTTGGCGCTACTCTGGCATTTAACTTGGCTTAATGATAAGTTGTTGAACACATTTAAAGGGCGCCTTAAGTTAAATAAATTGTAGACTCAATCTATCATTAAATAGCTATTATTTTAAATATTAATTTTTAATTGATTTTTGTTGCCACAGCGGCAGGTTTTTGTTTTTGTAATTTGTCAAAAGATTATGAGCAGTAAATTATTATTTCGATTCTTCTAAACATTTTGGATTTCTTATTTTATTTTTTTTGATACACTAATCCGGTCTAAAAGGTCAGCTGCGGGTTGCCACGCTTTTTTGTTGCGGCTATTGCGGTTCTGTCTGTTGTTCAACATAATTTATCTGTTTAAAAATTTGTTATTTTTTTTTAATATTTTTTGAAGGGCAATCATAATAAGCGTTTTCATATTTTATGTGGATTTTTCCTTTTGTTTTGTACTTTGCACAATTTTTTAAGACCCTTTGAAGCATACAATGGTCAAGAACGGGTGTGTAAACTGGCGACTAATAGGCTTACAAGGGCAGGGCGCTGTACATACAAAATTTTTTTTTTTAGCCCAAAGTGACAATTCAATCTTTTATTTAAAAGGTACCATGTGCCATCTTGCTTAGCTATGCCATGGAACAATTCATAGTTCGTTTTGAAACTTTTATTGGCTTTTGTTATAGATTTATAAGTCTTTATAAGCACAAAACGCACAATAAATATTTAAGTAAAGTATCTAAATACGATCTATCAAGCATAATCGAAATCATTCTTTCAAATCGTGTCTGCAAATAAGCAATATTTGTATTTATTTTTAAAAGAATTTCCTGTAAAAAATAAAGAAATCTTTTAAGGACAAAACTTTTTTCGGATTATAAACCTTATTTTCAATTAACTTTAAAATGTATTTTCTAATTTGTTTAAGGATAGAACAAACGGAATTTATCAAAGTCAGATCTGGAATGAATAACATTTTAATGTTTCCAAACGGTCAGCAATTTATAGGGTGGGTCATCTGTTGGCTTGGTTGTTAAACACTCATAATTCGGAACATAGCCGTCTAAAGTGTATGTCATTTGACACGCAATTTTAGTCATCGCAAATTACGATGTTCGCATAAGGGTCTGTAGAGCCAGCCGCTGCGGTCATTTAGGCCATATTATTTTTCATACATTCCTGTAGTTTGCAACTTTTAGGCCATATTATTTTTCATACATTCCTGTAGTTTGCAACTTTATAATGCGCAGTTTTGCAAGCAAACTGGCTTTTAGGAATTAAGTTCCCTAACCTGGTATTACAAGTTCCCCTATTGGGGTGTTTTTTTTTGGCCCCTTTTTCTTTTAACACATTATCAGCAATCAAGCCAAAAGCTTAGTCATTTGCCGATCGTCAGACAACGGGCAACATTAACCCCCAGGTAACTACTTATTTATATTTTTTTTATTTATATATGTTTGTAGACAATATATATATGTTTTTTGCAACCTTTTGTTTTTGCTCAAGTGGGACTGACTGTCATATTTTTGTGTAGTTGTTTCTACTCCACTGCCCGGCTACATTTATTTCACTGCACCAGCCAAGTAGTCAGTCCGTCCATGAGTCAGTCAGTCAGCCAGCCCGCCAGCCGTTTGTCAATTACCCTACAAACCTCGACTAGTACAGCAGCAACTGCAACAACAAACAGCTGATTGTCTTTCATAATCGCTGCTTGGAGCAGTTGGCATCGCTGGAGGTGTGCCCTGACTGCACTGCAACTGCCAGCAACTTGCAACTAACAACTGTGGCAACTGCTGCCATTCTGCTGACTCAATATGACGCCCCCAGTGTGCCCCTCCACTACCCGTCATTATTGTCGATTGTCGAAGTCTTCGTCGTTGTCGTCAGTGCTGCAGCTGCGCCAAAGTTCAAGTGTTGAGCTTACTCTTTATACCCTATAATTTGTTGTGAACAAGAGCATACTGTCGAATGCTATGTGATTAGCTGTCGTGCCAATTTCTAGCGAATCTTTTAGAGAATTTGAGTCTTGTTGTTCTTGTGAGCCTAATAATACTTAAAATTACTTATTTATTGAAGCTTACAAATGCTGGAAGATTTTGTAGGGATTCTGGAATAATAAAATTCCTCTAGTTGAAACAATACGATTTGTGCAGTATTTTAAGTACTAGCTATTTTAAATAATTTTTTAAGTACGGTAAGTTCTTGAGTTTTTAACTTTTAATAAAAAAATTTTAAATATAATTTTTAATTTTTTTTTGGGATCAGCTATTCAATATAAAGATTTAATCGTTGATGAGATTGGCAATCTCAAGAGATAAAGAGAACATCTAAAAAAACAAAAATCCGTCTTCAGATAGAAGTTATTTATGTCCAGAGACCTAGGCTAGTTAGAACTAAAGCGAAACGTAGAAAAAATTGATAGTGCCTTCAGATGTTAGATATTTGTGTCCAGAAACCTAGGCTAGTTAGAATTAGAGCGACTTCTAAGCTGAGAAACAGAAAAAATTGATTAATATCTAGTTTAGAGGTGAACTAGAGCATATCATCTGCGAAGACCGTTTTAGGAGCAACCTTTAGGGATTTCAGGAATATTTTTAAAAAGAGAAAAGGCTAGTCCGGTAATTGTTTCTAGAGACTGAGCAAGTAGAGCTAGTCTATAACACGGACCCATAACTGTTGAGCGCTTAGCTGCAAAGAATGATTCGTTGACCCAAATCTTCTAGAATAGAGTTTCAAAGGCATCGAAGCTAGCAAGAGCTTGCTTTTTACGCTAAAATTGAGCTGGCATACCAGTGATTACATAATCTTTATAGAGCATCTTCTAGTCGAAATTTCCGGATTCTGGCGTCTTACTTGTTTTGCGTAGTCGATATCTTTACTTGTTTATTTTTATTTTGCACCACACAATTTATTTTAACCACAAAAAAAAAAAAAAATAAAATGCTTGTGTGTAGTTATTTCTGAAGTAATGGTTGTTGTTGTTGTTATTACTGGTGTCATTTCGCAGGTGTGCTTCGTGTGAGATTTGCAGCCGTTGTTGTTGTTGTTTTTTCGCTGCTTCCGTTGTGGCGTCTCTCCCTCGGCTTCCCGGCTGTCATAATTACTTGCACTTCACATCATCTGCATATGGTAGGAGCTCAGAAATCGATGCACAGACAACGTCGTGTACTAAACGCACTTAGGAACTGAGCTTTGGTATATGTAGTATATTTTTTTTCATATTTCGTTTACAAACATTATTTTTCTCGCCCCCCTGTCATAATCAGCAATGTTGAGAGCTTGTTCCTGTCTAGTAAGTATCTCATCATTATTGTTGTTGTTGTCGTCGTCTTTGTGGTCAGCTCCTGTAAATTGCCACTAAAAGTGTTGAAGTGCAGCACTTGCTGTGTCATTGGGGCAACCGAGCAAGAGCTGTAGAAATAAGTTGAAAACGGGTAACTAAAGGGTTTTGTATTATAATATTCATATTAAATTATGCCTGGATCTCTGCCTGTGGCTTCCACAGTGCTCAAATTACATGCTGCCAGCTTTGGCCCTTCTTCGCCTGAAATTATCCTCATAATGCTGGTAAGCGTTTTATAATACAGTGTGCACTAGAGGGAAAGACAGCTGTTAGGGGGTTACCAGTGTGCCCAGCTTTTATGTTTAGTATAAGAATACAATTTTAATACATACTATAATAATAAATTAAAACCGAAAGGGAGTTGGTTCCAACTTCTGAAAATAACAAAAAAAAAAAAACTCTATATAAAATAAAATACTCATGAATACTATTAATCAGTAGAATCTAATCTATTCAGTTTGCTTTGAGTTTTCAGTAATTTTTAAATTATAAACATGATTAGATGATCAATAAGTTCCAGGGGTCGTCCTATTATTTCGTATACTTTCTTTTGAGAGAATCTTCCAATTCCAATAGTGCGTAAATCTAGGCTTGACTGTAATTTTTTTGTTACGTTTTTTGTTCTTCTCTATATTTGTCTTTTCTTAAGGACTGAGCTGGACAGCACAGGATTGTATATTATGTCAGCGCTCAAGGCGGCATTTGTGTCTGCATTACTCTGCTTCCATTTTTTGTAAGAATCCATACCCCACTGCTCTCTTAGACCAGTAATCTGTTAAGCCCAGCTAAATGTGTGCAATCAATAACAAAGCTTAAGAAGCAACCACTAACAAGCTGAAGCCCCGAAGATGGAGGAGTGGTTAAAATTGACCATTGACAAATAGCTTAATTAAAATGCGCCAACGCCCCAATAAATATGCAACTGAAGCATGACACAAACACAGAAATCGGAAATACTACACGCACATAGATAGATAATAATTGTCTATAATTTTAGTTAATTTATGGCAAATGCTTTCAGCAACATGCTGCGTGTGTTGCAGCAACATGTTGAAAACTGGCTAGTTGCCGCAAATGCAGCTCGCCCCATTTGCCCAGCAGCGTTAGTGTCATCATTGTCTTGATCATGATCGTGCTTGTAATCGAAACCGAACCGAATCATTGATTTCCTGCGCATTTCATGAGCTTCAAAAACGTAGACGACGACCAAGACGACGAAGACGGCGACGACTACGATGACGACGAAGACGCCAGCCAACGCATCGATTACATGCAACAAACATTCGCTGCTTTGCCCCATCTAGCACTCGACTCGAGGCGTCATCAGCGTCTTCGTCGTCTTGGTCTGCCTCTTGATCAGCTTTTGCTGAACTGGTTCTCAGCTTCTGTGGCATTTCTGCTACATCATCTCCTCCTCGACAATGACTGCTAGCTGGGGTCGTTCGTATCCAAACGCAGTGTTTAGTCTGGTTTTGTTTCACTTTTCTGACGCGCTTTTAGTTTTTTTTGTGTAAATATTTTTTAATACTCTTTAGAGGGGTATATTAGGTTTGTGTTTGAAAATCAATTCTTTTTTTTTTTGTAAAAATGTATGAGCAAAAGATTGGGTTCACTGTGCTGACAAAATGGAGTAGTATTCCAAATTGTTATAGGGTATCTTTTAGTCTGAGTATCGCAAAGTTGTTTTCTTTTAGCTTCTTTATTTTTATTTAGTCGCAACTGCGCTGCCGCTGCCAACGTCGCCGTCGTCGCACTAGTTGTTGCTACTTTTTTTTTATAATTTTTTTTTTCTCACATATGCCATATGCTGGTTCTATGTTCATTTAGAGTGCGAGAGACATGGAAGTTAAACTAAATTCATTGAACTTTCGCATGAAAATGCTCTCAAGGTTATCAACTTTGCTGTCCGGTTCGCAATTCACGACAGCAGCAGCGGCAGCAGCGACTGCGACGTCAACTTAGACTTGGACGACGGGTTGGTTGGTGGTTCTCTATGGTTTGGAGCTGTGCGGCGTACATTCAACTTGGCTCACTTGTTTTGGTCATTGCACGACACGCCTGTCCAGCAACTGCTGCCTGTTGGCCTGGCAGTTAGCCTGGTCCGATGACTTGGCCCGATCGAATACTGAGCTCTGTCCATTTTTGGTAACTGTTTAGATTTTAGTTGGTTTTATTTACTTTTTAAATGTGTTAAGGCTAAATTGTTGTCTGACAGTCTTATTTATTTGTTTTCAATCGCATTGAAGTTTATCAGAGTTTGTTTTGTTACTCACTTTCCTTTGAAATGCATATCAAGTGTGTGTTCAAGGTTTCAAACCAGTTCGGAACTTATTGGTTTAGAGCAGGGAGTTATATTACCAAAAATGTAAAGCGGATTATGTTTTTCCTTTGAACGAAAATTATAAGTCCTAACTGTGTCGAAGCGCTGTCGAAGCTGTTCTAGAAATATTTTTAATTGGAGGTATGAAGCGCAATAACAAATGTTTTGGGTCTGATGAAATTATTTCCAGTGCTGAAAGTTGTATTATAATATTGGACAAAGTTTGGTTGATACTTTGGAAATCTTTTGGAATACATATGTTTTAAAAATAATATCAGGATTGCAGAACTAAAAAACTTCTTGTAAGGTCAGATCTATGGAAGGTCTGGGTTCAGCTTCAAGAATTGCCTAAAATGCAACTCTGGCCCAATATTTTAGTTCCAAGCGGGGTTCAATCTACACTTGAAAAAAATCTGGTTCGAGGTTGTTAAATATGATGTGGCGTAAAATATTTGGATAATCATCTTCAAAGCGGGCTTGCTTATGTAGAGCTTAAAGAATTAAATTTATTTTAAAATTAAGCTGAGCTATCAAATCTTATTTATTATTAAGTACGATTTCCGTAAAGAAACCTTGTACCCAATACGTTAGCTTTAATTTCAAAGTCCATAAACCTAATTTCTTGGCTAGCCTGAAAGCCTGGAGTTGCATTACTTGAACTACATTTGATAAGGCAAACAGTCACAAAATTTAAATACATGCCATATATTTTCATGCTTTTCATTTGACCTGGCCATCAATAAGTAATTTTTCCCACATACTGTTTTGTACATATATACACGCATACAGACACGTAAACACCACAAGTGCTGGAAAACGCCCCTACAACACTTGCCACATATGCGTTGAACGCAATTTTTCTCACCCTCAAAACGCGTCGTCGTTCATTTGCCCATTTTGATTTGATTTAAGGCCGCACATTAAACGAAATGTTTTTTGGGAGGGATTCGTTTGGAGAAGAGGGAAAACGCCAGTAAGGGTGATGGGGAGAGAGTGGTAAAAAGTCACACAGACAGCTTGTTGAATTTTACTGCATAACGTTGTTGTCATTATACCCTCGTAGGGGGTATATTGGAGCAGTAGAGCCATATGAGTTGGATGGAACTTCATAAATTGGATAATTGATAATTCTTTTATTTTTAAGCATTTAACCAAGGTTAAGTGGGTTCACCTGGCTATCTGCTTTTATGAAAATAACTACAGTGGAGCTGTTTCAATAATCTTTTTAAGATCTATGTCGATATTAGCGTAATGCTGCGTTAGGCTTTTTTCGTGCAAATAACTTTGATTCAAACTAAGGTGGGTTAAGGTTATCATCCATGCCTCCGAAGTTTAATAGGCAATAAGCAGGAATTTATGCTGTGCTGTATTGTTAAATAACTACCAAGAAAAATACTATTATAGTTTCTGGTATTTTTTTTTGTAAAAAGCTCATATATTGCATAAAAGTATGACCAGGGTTTTTATTTTTTTGTTTAAGAATTTAAAAATATAATAATCTTAATTGAAACAAGTTTTATTTGAAAGAATTTATAAAAGTGTGACCAAAATATTTGCGAGTATTCTTGCTTACCGATTTAAAAATGTAAGATCATATACCAAAACTAGTATTTTTTAGTAGATCTATTTAAATCTAGCATTTTTATAAAAAGTTATTAAAATCTAGTATTTTTATTAAAACTTATTAAAATCTAGTAATTTTATTGAAACTTATTAAAATAAAGTATTTTTTATTAAAACCCAAAATTTTAATTTTTTTAAATTTGAATTATTTTTTCATTACCAACTTTTGGGATATATATTATGTTCCAAAGACGTGAGCGCAAAGATGGATTTCTAACTCTGTTAGTCCACATATTGCGCAATTTTTCATGACGTCAATTTTATTATGACAATTGTATTTTTGTAATCGTTAGTATTCGCGAATACCAAGTTAAGGTATCCAAAATTTCAAATGCTGCATTTTGGTTTTCCGCTGGTTTTTTTTTTTTTTGGCTATATGTGTTTGTAGCTGGTTACCAGAAGAGATTCGGCATTTTTTAGCAATCATATATCAAAATATGGCCACATTAATAACTCAACAAATATATATAAAATATATATATTGTATATAAAGAGTAGGCGCAAGCGGGAAGGGTAGAGTAAGAGCTTTCATAATATTACCGCCTGAGTAATGCGTAAAATATTTAAAAAGCCTTTTATTAAAATAAATATAAATATTATTTATTAAAAGCAAATTTTGAACGCAAATATTTTTTGGGGCTTTATGCCCTCCTCTCTCTCAGTCTGTCTGTCTGTCTGAATGGCTTTGTCAGCGTTCTCGCTCCCGCTGGACATTGCCCTGTAATTACTTGATTTGTTAGCCGGGCACAACCAATTTTGGCCAATTTAAATGCATGGCATGTAAAGGGTACCAGTCTTAAATATTGGAACCTCTTGGGGCATACTACCGAGTGTACTTGCAACATCAACGTGTCGTATTTGTTAACAAAAGTTTACGCTGTTAAGCAGCATAATTACAATGCACAAGTGTCAGAGTATATAACTGACTGTGTGTGTGTGTATCTGTGTGTCGCATCTGTAACTGTCTGTGTGCATACAAGTTTTGTCTAACTATTGCGTGTCAGTTGAATGTCGACGTCGACATATACATAGTTGCAACTTGCTGCCTGTTTTCTGAACTAGTTAACTAACTATCTTGTGGAGTCTACCTGCTGTCTGCCTTTTCAGTTGTTCTTCATGTTTAATTGTTGTCTTTGTTGCAATCATTGTTGTTGTTAGCATTTGTTCCCAACCCTTTGATATTTTGTCGCTTTTTGGTTGTTTTTTGTTTTAAGGAAATGCATTCAATCGATTTAAATGCCAGACATGTTGCGACTACATTTACGACTACCGAAAACTTATCGAAAAAAAAAAAATACAATCCTACTATGTTGTTTTCAAAGCACTTCACGTAGCTGTCTCATAAACTCAAATGATTTATTGTTGTTTGTTGGTGTTGTTGTATAAGGTTTGGTTCCCATATATGAGGAAATACTTACGGGGCTCTCTTCTTTGAGGCGCCGATACATTTGACGGCATTTAACCCCAGCAGTCTAACATGAAAATACTTGAAATAAATATTTTTTTGTAATTTTGAAAATTGGATTTTGGAGGGTATCGAATCGTCATCTAAACTGATGTTTTATATAAACCATGTGTGTATGCGACATAGTAGGTTACAACTATAAATACAAGAATTAAATTTAATAACTTAGATACTTAAATCTAAGTTCTACCTTTACTCTAATTGAGAGATAGTTTTGAAGGCTTTTGAAAAGAATGTAACGAAAATAAAGTATCTTTGACAGCCAGAATAAAAGGCATAAATACCAGGCCTCATCTGGCTATAGTTGAATCGAAGAGTCGTCTTTTCTCTTACGCCAGTTTAAAGATATAAAATAGTCTTTCCCATTTTTACACTTTTGAAAGAACTTACATGAAAATTTATTTTTAAGCTCGGTACTCACTTTTTGCAAAAATTTTTAACTTAAGCCCACTTGACATTGATTTTGAAAATTCAATTCAAAAAATTCGTTTAGGTTTTTCCTTTAACCATAACCTTAGCCATTATCAAGTCAAGTGCCTAGGTAATTAAAGGGAAATTCTTAATGCAATTGGCACCCAGGTAATTAAAGGGAAATTCGTAACGCATTTGGTGCCTTATGAGTAAAGTAGATGTGTGCTTTATTTGATGTTGAACTACCTGAGCCGTCTTTGATACTTTTTTCCACTTATTTGCATCGACTTTTTAAAGTGGTTTTTTTGTTCAAGCTTTTCACTCTTTGGTTTTAGAGCTTCTTTGACTGAAACGGCTTGAGGAAACAACCCCAAAAAACTGTTGTCCAATTAGAAGACCCAACCATTAAACCATTTTCTTTTTGCATGTAGTTGTTTTTGTTCTATTGTATACCAAAGTTAACTTCCGTTTTCCTTTGAGCTAGACCAACAATTTTACATTTAACATGCCTTTAAATGTGGCATCCACATTTTTGCCTTGGCATTTAATTTTATAATAGTTTAATTCAAATTTTATGTACAATTTTATAGCAGTTAAATGCAGTTCCGTTTGGAAAATATTCTACTCTGCGTAGTCTGGGTTTAAACATTTAGCGGAAATGCATAAAATGTATAATTATAGATATTACGTATACGTTAGATATCCCTATATATACACACAAACTCCGAATGCTGATGTTGTAACGAGCAGTGGCAAGAACAACAAATAAATGCAACACAGGAAGAGAGCTGGACACACAGATACACACGTGTCAGTCATGTCTTTGGAATGGAAAAATGTGAATCAGTTGGGGCGGTGTATGCGACTGTGGTATGCTCTGCAAGATATGCTCAAGGTAGAAGAGCTTACGTCGGTTTTTTTTGTTCTAAAAACAAGTCAACGTTCAGTTGTGTATTCGGTTTACATGAACATGTACCGAATTTGCTGGCTCTACCCTATATAAGGTAGAGAAAGGCTCTTTAACTTTAATTTTTCTTAAATCTTAAGAAGCACTTATCCGACCGTAGTTCCAACTTTTTTTTTGTTATTTATAAGGCAGCTTTTGTGGTAGTCGGCGTAAATTAAGAATATCTTCTTTGGCGTAATGTTGCAATAACCTTCAACAGCGTACGTATAATGCGCATCTTTCCCTAAATTTCCATCTTTAGATCTAAGGGTATCTAGGTTTTACATACGGAACTAGTTCGATCCCTATCATGATAATAAGCATTTTAGTATAAGGAACTTATCGTCTTCTGTCTGCCTGTTACAAACATTGCACAAGTCTATAATACCCTTGAGCCTAAGGGTATAGGGTACAGGGCACAAAAATACCAGTTTTCACTTGACGTTGCAGCAGGAAAATGTTGCATGTTGTTGCTGTTGTTCATTTATTTAACTATTTATTTGCCTTTTTGCTGTGCTTCGGACAGAAGAAGAAGTTCAGAAGACGAAGTTTTTAACGCCTGCAGAAAAGTTATTTACAATCTATGTAATAAGGCGTAACGTGATTAAATTTAAATAGAGCGCGTTTGTTTTATCTAGTATAAAAAGAGAGATTTTTGCCTTCATATCTAAGGCATAATTTCAGAAATAAGTACTTTTATAGATACTATTATTGTGGTTTTTAGTTCAGATTAAAGCAATTTAGTGGGTTACACTTCTTTGGGATCAAAAAAGAAAAGAAGCAATTTTAATTGTATTACCTTTTTTCTATATTGCTAAGATTACCAACTATACAGGACTTAGCATATTTCTAGCTTCCCAGCTATGTAGTTGTTTTAAAGATTTAAAAAAAATGAACAGAACCACTAATAGGAAAATCGAAAAACCTCAGGAGGATTTTGTACTTTATAGGGTTTTTTCTTCACGGTATTCTCTACCTGGCGTAAGAGGGCCCCTAAAAGAAAACTAGTCAGATGCAGGCATACTTACCATCACGTTGAGCCTGAGGCACATTTTTTACATTTTAAAGATCTTCCAAAGATCTGTGTATGCGATTGGTTAACGGGTCTGGAGACAACCGCCGGTGTAAAAGGAAAGTCTATAACTAACGAATATTCATACACAAGTGCCAAAAACCTCACCTTTTTTAAATGCAAAAACATCAGCAGTCTCAGCCATGACATGATCCAGGATCGGAATGCCTGCAGACGAATGCTGAGATCGCATACCCACACCTCAGGAGGAGCAAAAGTGAGTCCGAAAAGGGGTAAACAAGAGCTTGGGAGAAGAAGGGTTTTTTCTTAGTCTCCTATCATAAGACTAGGCCCAACCCTACACTAGTCACTGAGATGAGTACTTTAATCGAATAGATGACAGAGAGAGAGATCTGTTATATGAAAAACAAATTTTTACCTTATATTTTGATTTCTACCTATGCAGTTTTCTGTGTTAAAAGTTTTAAAATTATTTTTAATAATCATGTATATATTTTTTTAAAACAGTTCACAAAATAAAAATAAAAATTTTATTTAATGCCAAGTTTTTGCCGGAACTGTAATTTTAATTTTTTTATGATCTCTAGAATTTTTTATTTGTGCCACAAGAATTCTTATCTTTCTTTGCTTTTTTTGCTTTTCCAAAAATTTTTTCTTTCTTTCACTGTTCGTGATCGAACTTGTTCAGCTAGCTTAAAGTTTTTCGCTCAGTGTATGAGGATTTTAAGGATTCTCTTCGCTCAGCTTGGCTTGGCCTGCTCTGTATGCAAAACAAATTTATGTAACTTTAATTTTTTTTATTACTTTTTTGTTGTATTATTATCAAATGTGTTTGTTCGTCATGAGAGGCAGTTGTTGCGTCTTCTTCTTGTTTTTTTTTTAGCCTGGGCTCTCTCGCTTTAATTTGTGTGTAACGGTACAATGTGGCAAAGATTTGATTTGAAGTTGCAGTTGCAAACAGTTATAATTGCATGGCAAACATTAAAAACGGTAGTTCAAGAGTTGGTGGAGTGTGTGTGCGGGTAGGGGCGTAGGGAAACGTGGGCAAAGGGGGTGCATTAGCAGATAAGAGAGGTCTGCGCATAACCTCGTCAAAACTAATCAGCAATCAGTAACAAGAACAACAACAACAACAACAACACTCATTATAATGATGATGATGATGAGGTTGTGCAGTGTGCATTGGGCTTGGGGCATGGGGCACACACGCACACCTCTTGTGGTTAGCATGTGTGGGTTGCGTGTGAGCTGCGTTGCAATGAAATTCAATCAAAATTTGCTTTTGCTTGGATTGTTCTCCATTTGGGTTGGGTTTTCGGATTCAGCGGAAACCAAGGCAAGCAGCCACGATTAATGACAGCAGCTACACACAACAAAAAATAAAAGGAAAAAAAAAACGATGCTTAATTAACTTTTATTCAAATGCATTTGAATGAGAGTAAAATATTTTTCAAATGTTTCACGTATTTCAATTAAACATGAATTAAAGCGCTCTTATAAACAGATTTTGAACAGATTCTAAAAATGTGCAGTCAAAAAGTACGTACTTGACAATATGTACTGCGAAAAAAAATTGAATACAATTATCATTGAGTTTCCATAAAAAGTTGATTTGTAAATGCATTTTACGTGTTGCTTGCAATCTGAAAAATTTATGTATTTGTTTAATTGATGACAGTTTGCCAGTGTCCAGGCTCAAACTGACAATCTGCAACGAAAGTAATATATGTCGGAATCTGTAATGCATTGTAGCTTTACTAACGTCAATACATAAAAAAGGCCTTCATTATATTAGCCCATAAAAAATGGACAAAATAAGCCATGTCTGTAAAATTTCCGCTAGTTAAATCAAAAGCTGACAGTTTTCTTAATTTTCAAATTTTCGCTTTAATATAAAATTTTTTCGAGCCTTGAGCGGATCTAGGACTACCCCAAAGTTGTAGTGCGCAATTTCGTTAAGTTCTTTGAAAAAACTGCCCAAAGCCTTCTGATCTTCTCTAGCTATATGCGGAAGAAGGATTAAACAACAACTAAACAGTTACTTTTTCAACATCTTTACTAAAGTATTTATTTTCGATCCGTCTTTAAGTTTGGAGAACAAAATTTCTTTAGACTAGAAATGGAAACTGGGGCTTAATACGTCTTAAGAAAGTAAACGTTCCATATTTTTGGCTAGATTCCGTGTGCTGAAACTTTTTAAATGCCAGATTTCCTTCATTTGGAAACTTTATTTGTTTTTCCGCTTAGCTACCTAGCCATACGATCTTATCTTATGTTAATCTCAATATTATTTTCAACATTTACAATATTTTTTGTCTTTATCGAAAATTTGTTGACGATTCGTTAGCAAAAAAAGTTTCGAGATTGTAGGGCGCTAGCCTTCATTCTCTAGTTTGGTATAGGGCTGCTGACACGTGAACAGGCCGTCTCTAACCTGAGATCAGACGCCTAACTGGGCGCTAACTGGCTTCCAGAAAGGCTCCAGGGTTTTGATGTTGTGCCATACTGTAAGACCTCTTTCGCCGTTTTGACCTACAGGAATCCCTTTCAGCAAGCAGGGCGCAGAGTTGGAAGACCACGTACCACCTGGAGCAGCTCTACGGAAGCTGAAATGAAATCTCTGGGGTTAAGCTGGAACGAATTAAGAAAGATAGCCCAAAATCGAGTTCGGTGGAAGATGGCAATTGAAGACGCCCTATGCTCCAATAGCAGATAAGGGAAATCATATATATATATATCAGAAATTTGTAGCACCTTTTACAATACTTTTGTTTTTTTGCATTTCGTAAATAAATTTCGTCACTTGTTTCTCCATTCATGGACTCCATCATGTCAACTTTCAATTTTGATTTTTTTCTTACCTACAATGTTTTTGCCCAGTTAACGGTGCTGTTGAAGCCATTATATATAGTTTATAGTGTATATGTGTGTGTGTGTGACATGCTTAAAGAACCGGTTTAAGTATTTTATTAACTAAATGTTGTACATAAATTATGCACTGCATATTGCATTCGCAATTGCCTTGAGTTAGTGAGCTTGGCTTTATAGACATAGATACGTACATACATACGTACACATATGTTTATCCCAAAGCCGCCGACATAGTCAAGTACCAACAACAACAACTTGGCCAAGAGTTTGCGCCTTAATTTATGACACTTGGCTGCAATTTTGTGGCAAATAAAATGCATAATAGTATTAACTGTTTGCTTTGGTGCTGGTGTTTTTTCTGTCAGGTCTTGACATCAAGTTTATACAAAAAATTTATGGATTAATCAAATGTGTTTATTTATATTTTTTTTCTTGTATCTTTCTCTTTACAGGTAAGCGCCATAAATCGGTTTTTATTATTATGCAAATGTTCGCTCTGTCGGAGTACTTGATGAAATAGCATCGTTTGGTATGATCTTATGTACATACATATATCTAGTTTTAAGTCATTTTTTTAATTGGCTAGGCCAACAACTTGTTTTTATTTGCGCTCTGGATTATGATGCTCTATGGGAAAGTTGATTCTTCATGGAATCCTCTATGGGAAAGTTGAAAAGAAAAATTACTTAAAAATGATAAAATTTATAAAAAATCTTGACAATTATGCAGAAATACAAGGAAATAGATGCTGATGCTAGATTAGCACAAACAATTTAAAAACTAGTATACCCTTTGTACCTATAGTTTTAGTGTATAACTTTTGCTAGAATTAAACTGAATGAAAAATGAAAAATTTAAAAAAAAAATTGGTATTAAGCAATAGCACAAATTCAATTTAAATTTATTTTAAATTATTAACAAAATAAAAACGAATTGTTGGTTTGGAAGGAATACTCTTTCTTCGGCTTAAATGCCAATCGAATGGCTTAGACAG
Source organism: Chymomyza costata (assembly GCA_018150985.1). Lineage (NCBI taxonomy): Eukaryota > Metazoa > Arthropoda > Insecta > Diptera > Drosophilidae > Chymomyza > Chymomyza costata. Next base: position 21,772,233 of record JAECWU010000001.1, read on the forward strand.
AAAAATAATCCATTAAATTGTTGCTTATGAATGAACATCATATTTGTCGAAGCGCCCATAATGGCGGAAATCTAGAACAAAAATTTCGCAAATTTACGCTTGAAATCTTTGGAGCGCCATATAGTAGATCGATTAGATAGAGCTTAACCCACTTGACACAGATTATAGTCATATATAAAATACTTTCCATGTATAAAAAATAAGATGATTTTGATTAAATGCGTTCATATAATGTAAAGGGTTTTCCAATAAGAGGTGTTATTTTGGTATTCAAAGAATAATTCCATTTTTTTAAATAAATGATCGGATGTTTATTTCATAATAAAGAGGAAGGTATGCCGTTAATAATGAAAAACAACATCAGCCATATGGCCACCACGACCACGTTTACAGGACCATATCCTTTTCATGAAATTTTCCATAACCAAATCGCAAAGTGGCTGCCCCATGTCCTCGATAGCCTCACGAATTCTATCTTTGAGGTCTTGAATCGACGCTGGGCTGTTGGCGTAGACCTTATCTTTCACGTGGTCCCAAAGGAAGAAGTCGCAAGGTGTTGAATCACAAGATCTCGGTGGCCAATTGTGATCACCTCTTCGAGAGATAACACGGTCCGGAAACTTTTCCCGTAAAAGAGGAATGGTTTCGTTGCTTGTGTGGCACGTAGCGCCGTCTTGTTGAAAGTAAACGTTGTCCAGATCAATACCATCCAACTCCGACCATAAAAAATCATTAATCATCTCTCGATAGCGCAATCCATTCACCGTAACTGTTGATCCAACCTCATTTTCGAAAAAGTAAGGTTCAATGTCCCCTCCGGACGTTGAGCATGGAGAGGCTTCTCTGGGTTTTTCGAGCCCCAGATGCGACAATTTTGCTTGTTGACGTAGCCACTGAGGTGGAAATGGGCCTCATAAGTCAAGATGATTTTTCGATGGAATTCCGGATCATTTTCATGCATTTCAAGGAGCCAATCAGCAAAGACACGACGTTGTTGATGATCGGCCGTCTTGAGTTCTTGTGTTAACTGAACTTTATAAGCCTTAAGACCCAAGTCTTTATGCAAAATACGATGTGATGACGTTTGTGGAATGCCCAATTCCAAAGAACGACGAGTAGTGGACAAACCTGGGTTTTCTTCAACACTTTGGGCTACAGCAGCAATATTCTCAGTTGTTCTTGAGCGACGTGCACGGGTTTTATTCTTCACATCACTAACTTGTCCCAACAGCTCGAATTTTTCCACCAATTTCTGTATTGCGGTCCGACAAGGTGCTTCACGACGACCCAAAAATGCTTTAGTTTTGCGAACTGTGACTGCAAGATTTTAACCATTTTTGTAGTGAATTTGAATAATTTCAATGCGTTGTTGAAGCGTGTATCATTCCATTTTTAGTAATGACGTAGTTTCTACTTGTCAAATGTCAAAGAATAAAAGCTTCAAAAGTAACAGCTACCGAAATACCGGGTGATTCAAAGTAACACCTCTTGTTGGAAAACCCTGTATTTTAAAATATATTTTTATTATTTGAGCATTTTTGAAAATTTTATTTTTACAGAAAACGTTTTTTACACAAAATGTGCTAATGGGCGTGCCCAGCTCGATCTGAAACTTTTTTTTTTCGAATTTTCTTCTTTTGGTTTATGCCAAAATTTCAGCTTTTCCGGCCACTGTTCACGTGTTCAACACGTTCGTTCGGACAAATTAAGTTTCCTTTATTGATATGACGCTGGTTTGCTTACAGCCTTGCTCCAAAACACTTCAGATTTTGGGCTCTAGGTTGAATAACTTTTGAGTTATGATTAAGTTATGCCAAGTTCTTTTCCGCTCACGTGCTAAACGCACAACCCCATTGCAATTTGTTATAATTATATAAATACATAGTAGTAGGTATCAAGTGTGGAAAACATGTGAATCTTGGTGCTTCTATTTCATGGCTATGTCGTCTTTGGAAAAAAGTTTTCTTTTATTCATGTAACCTACTAGCATCTTGGCGTCTGTTTGGGACTTGTAGGTTTGCTGCTTGTGGCATGCCACGCAGTTAGGCAACTGTGTCATCAAGTTGCAAGAAAAAAAAAACCGAAAAAAAACTTATAGATGCATGTGATGTACTACATAGTTCTGGGGGGATACACACGAGTTTGAGTATATCATCAGTACACAAAGTGTACTCCTTCGTGTCATACTCATGCGATTATGTTGATGACAGCTGCAGTCAGGCAACAACAAAAACAACAACCGCAACAACAAAGGTGTAAAGAGAAATATGTTGCAAAAGTAATATGTACGAGTATAAGGAAAGCGCGAATGGGAAACGTAGAAAAATGTCAACATATTTACAAGGAAAAACAAGTGGACCGACAACAATTCGGGTGCAGACCGACTATAATATACGCTGTACTTTTCTTAAGTGTCTAGGCTAGCTATGGAACAAAAACTGTCCCCAAAGAACTCTAAAACCTTAAAAACATTTTTTTTACTTAAATAATTTCAAAAAAGTTTTTTTTTGTCCATTTTTTTATTTTATTGCGGCTGAATATTTTTAATTTGTATTTTTCAATTCAAGTTGTCAATAAGGCTCTTTAAAACGTTTTTTAATTATTCACATTTTATTAAAAAAATTATGAAATTACCTAAAAAGCGAATTTCTTTTTTTTTTATTAAGTTTTGACATTTCGTGCGGAATTTTTGCATGCTGCATATTGGCCTTTAGATACAAACATTTTTTTCCACCAACTTAATATAGCCTAGTGTCCGGATGACAGGGTACCACAAAGCAAAATCAACAACAAAAACAATAACAGAACAAACCAATCACAATTGCAACAACTTTGACGTTTGTAATTTCTTGTGTCTTTTGTTGTTGTTGTTGTAGCTCTCTTTGTCAAGGTAACATTTTCATTTATAATATGAACGAGTGTGTGTGGGTGGAAATCTCTTTGTGTGTGTTTGTCAACCTGAAAGTTTTCATACCAATTCTCAACTTTTCATCTTGCCTTAAGCATGCGTCAGAAAACGTGAGCAATTTTCAAGCTTTTCATTTGAATTCGCCATTTCCATGGAATTTTTTTCGGTGTGTGTTTTTGTGTGTGTTCAGGATTGATGGGCTAATTTCGTATTCACTGTCAAGCTACCAAGTAATTATATTCAATTATTTTGTTAGTCAAGTCTGAAGTTTCTTTCTTCGAACTGCATGTCATGTCAAAAAGTTTTCAATGCTGTGCTGTGGGAAGACTCTAAAAATGTTCGAACTTAAAATTTGGAATGACAGTAGTTATAAAACTTTCTGAAGCAGAATCAACAATCAATTAACACTTAGATTTAAAAACTTTTTTTTAGTGATACAACGCTATTTTATCAGATGACTGTAGGGATGATAACTAAAGTTTATACTTCTCGATTTGAGCTTGATAAATCTGCTTGCGAATAGATTGATCTAGTGATATAAAGATAGCTTTGTAATTATCGAGAGAGACGCAGCAAAATGTGGCCATTAAGAAGTGCAGCAAGCTTCAAAGATTAGTATGCCTATCTGTCTCGGGAGCTATGCGTACCTGTCCAACAGCTGTCATGGAGTCAGTCCTTGGACTTACACCACTGCACATTTTCATCCAAAAGTCAGCCATGCAGAGTCTACTGCGTATCCAGATCACATCTGGACTCTTAGCAAGCGACACTGGTCATGCCGCACTTATATATGCCCTTCCTGAAGTATCCATCTGCTCTAGATCAGATCTTATAATCACGGAACTATTTCATTACAAGAAATTTAGATCTCTTCTCCCAAGTAGGGAGACTTGGGCTGATGGCAGCCGCTGTGGAAACCTCCGGTGGCAACAATGGTTCACGGATGGGTCCAAAACTGAGCAGGGTGTAGGTGTTGGAGTCGTTGGGCCCAACACCAGAATCTCTAGTGCAATGGCCCAGCATTTTTCAAGCAGAGATTCATGCCATAGAGATCTGCGCTCATAGTATCCTTAGTAAGGGAAATAGGGTAGCAAACATCTGTATCTACTCAGATAGCCAAGCTGCATTAGGGCACTATCATCATGGAGCATTTCCTCCAGGATGGTCAAAGAATGCCATTATTACCTCCAAACCCTGTCCTCCCGGAACAAAGTCGTGTTGGGTACCTGGACACTCAGGATTGGATGGTAACACGATCGCTGACGATCTATCACGACAGGGTGCTTCCACCCTGACCACTGCCCCTGCGCCCTTCTGTGGTATTGGTTGGTCCACAACCAAAACTATGGTAAAGAAATGGGCTGCAGGAGAACATAGGAGATATTGGTTTTCCTTACCGGGGCTGCGTCAAGCAAAAGCGCTTATCAAACCCCTGGATATGATCAAGACAAAAGGTCTTGGCAGAGAGGACTTAAAACTCCTGGTAGCTTACCTATCTGGCCACTGTTATATACCATCTACAGAAAATTGGCCTATCGGACTCTTCAGAGTGCAGACTCTGTTCCGAGGACGATGAAACCACCAGACATATTCTCTGTGACTGCCCAGCGCTGGTATGGGACAGAGCCTGTCACTTGGGAAAGGAACGGATTAGTCCCTTCCATCAATACCAACAAAAGATCTACTGCTATTCATGCGGAAAGCGAAAAGTCTTTTGCTTTAATTTATGGGTATGCTACAAAAGATCTTCTGGTCGCAGTTCCCCACCTCTTTGTGAGGAACCCATAGGGCGGACAAAAAAAAAAATTTTTCAAGCTGTTATAAGTTAATAAGTTCTACATCGTTCTTGGATAAGTTCTAGTGATGGCTGTATTGTCAGGCCTGAAACCGTCTCGCTATGATATTGAAGCAACTTAGAAAGCATTTTTTGGCCATTCATTCATATCATGTATATAAAAGAATCCCTAAAATAAAAGTTACCCAAATTCCCGTCTCTCCGTATGTAAGTAAAGATCGAAGTCAACACACTTTCAGCAGAAGTCAACTTTTTATTTCCTGGATCGGGGCTTTAGCAGCTTTTTTTGCCTCATGCACTTAGAGTATTATATGAATGGCTCAACTGTTAGTTAGTTAGTTGTTAGTTAGCTTTATTTTTATAATTTTAAGTTATGCTTAAGGCTAGCCATAGAAATTAACAAAATATAGTAGGTATATCCCCAAATTAGTCCTGATTTTGGACGATCTTAAGCATTATGGTTTCAAGGCCCTATGCACATACTACGTTTAGCTCACTATCCTAACGCCAGATGATATGATGATAATATAAAAATGCCCGTATGACCCATTTAAACCTTTCTACTCGTACGTAACTATATAAAATATAGTTCGTTTTGTCGTTCTTTTTGAAGGGATTGTAATTGGTGGTGAATCCGCGTTGGGATTTTTAGGTCCGGACCCGTCACTTAAAGTTGGAAAAAGTTGGTTTGACAGTTTTTTGCGACCTCTGATATATACACTGCAAAGTGAAAAACACCCACTAAGACCATATCCTAGAACCGCACCTGCTTGTAATCCTGCCATATGTTTTGTAAGGGAATTTCGGTTTTCAACGTTTCTGTACCAAAGTTTTGCTTTGGACTAAATTTCTTAAAAAATATACCAAGTTTTTTGAACAATTTGCTAACTCAAATGTAACTTTTGTTCACTTGCTTCACTATTTAATCTATTTAAATCAAATTGACCTTAGTCTTCAACTTTTTTGTTCAGTGTAGTTACTTTCTATGGATTGCTTACATAAGATATCTTATGTTTTTGCTAAAAAGCGCGTTGCAAGCTGGGAACATGTGAAAAATAGTTCAACAAGAGATACTTTTTTTTTAAGTGTTTGGTTGAGTTTCATATCTTCGAACGTGCTATATACTTATGTAAGTTGTTCCAAAAAAGAAATCGCATCCGCTTATATAGCACGTCAAAGTTTGTACATGATTTTGATGACATACATAAATTTAGCATAAATACAACTTTCAGCTCTGACCATGGGCACTACTTAAAAAAATTCAAGAAGCCATTTCTAAGGCAATACGAGCATTTGCTGCATCTTACCTGAGCGATATGAGTCCAGAAATGGCTTCTACCCAAAGTTCATTGCACTTTGGGTCTTGGTGTGCACGTAAAAAACAAACAATCAAAACCAAATTAGTCATTTCAGTTTTGTTAGACAAATAATGTTGTTCCACAAATGCCATGGTACCATATACAAACTACATAGCACATATATACACATATATAATTATAACATTTGACGTTGGATAAGATAAGATACATTGTTTGCACTTGAGCTGCGTGTTGCTGATGATGACGATGACCAAGTTAATGATAGCTGTAAGTAATGACAAAGCACAAATCTAAGCAATTGGCCAAATATATAACAAATCTATTGATATATAATGGGAAAATATATATGCATATGTATATATAGTAGACCGCGCACTTGAGTGCCGCAAAATGAGTGACAATGAACTTGCTGCCATTTCGTAAAGATTCGAAAAAATTTCTCAGAAAGTAATCAGTCAGCAAATATTTGGCAGGATATATGCTATTGATACGAAAGCTATTTCGAAGCGACCTTCACTCGTAACATATCCACACATGCAGCCACCCACTTGTCAATTACTTTGGTATTATAAATTTTAAAAAAAGTATTAAACATAAATTTCTGAAAATTTACATAATATGCCACTACAATGGTATTAAGTTTACATAAAGTACATAGGTACCTACATGTTCCATAAATGGCTTTGTCAAGACAATTTTTTCTCATTAATGTTTTTTTGTTTATTTTAAATTCTTTGGAAAATTTTGGATTGCAACTTGAAACGCATTAAAGGTTTTATTTTTCAATTTTTATTGTGCGTTTTTATGTTTTTTTGCTCTTGCAGAGGTTTTATTGACTATAAAAGCAAAATAATACCATGGGAATCGTTGGCTAAAAGTAAAAGGGAAAAGTCTTTTGTCTCATTACTTAATGGATAGAAGTAATAAATAGCTTCTCACAATTTCAGAACATTTTTATGTAAAAGCTATTTTAAACTATTTCAGAATTTTTTGTGCATTCTAATCCCTTAAAAACTTTATATTTATACGTCACCTTATCATCTTAATAGCTATTATCTATTGTCCGATTTTCACGCCATTGATTGATTACTTCTCCAAAGATATCTGTTAGCTTTACTTATTTCGTTTGTTATCTAACCGATTTTGCTGAAAAAGGGCTGGAAAAAATGAATCTATCGATTTCTTATAATACATGACAGTAAAAAATATATTTAAATAATCATCTCCGTGGGTTTGAAAAATGTTTTCCCCACCTCATATGACTCTTATGGCTTGTTGAATAATTTTTATAATTTAATAGCTAAGTAGTAAGAATAATTAAGTCTGAATTCTTTAGAATTAAGATTTCACACACCACTTGATCCTTTTAATGTTTAAAATTAGGTGCATAAATTAATTGAATATTCCAAAATGGGCAAAAAAAATTATTATATTATTTTTTGTCAATAAAGGCCCATACGCAGCATGCAAAAATTCCGCACGAAATGTCAAAACTTCATATAAAAAAATCCCAAAAAAGGGAATTTTTTTTTTATATGAAAAAAAATCCCAACAAAGGGAATTTTCATTTTTATATAAAGTTTTGACATTTCGTGGGGAATTTTTGCATGCTGCGTATGGGCCTTAAAAAAAAAAATTATATTTGAAAAAAATAAAAAAAGCTGTTATATATTTCTCGCATTAAGGCCCATACGCAGTTCGAAAAATGTCTCACGGCATGACAAAACTTCATATAAAAAAAATTCCATTTTGGGATATCCCATTTGGAACTTTTTTTTGTATATGAAGGTTTGTCATTCCGTGCGAAAATTTTCGAACTGCGTATGGGCCTTTAAGTCAAAAGTTTTTGAGTGAGGGGTAGTGCTTGAAAACGATACATTTCTCCTCGCTGAGCTACAGAAACATGTATTATCTTAAATTTTACAACAGTTGATCCCAATGAGGACCAGGAAGAAACGGTCGCAGAATTTGGATTTTTGAACCCGAAATTTACGGAATTGAGTTTTTATCTAAGACATTGACATGCCTTAGTTTTATAAAATCATTATGCAGAAGTGAATAAATACATCGTTAAAATGCGATAGCACTTACGAAAAATTAGCTTCCTTATTCGTAACTTCATGATGGATGTGTATGTGTATTATTAAAGAAAAGTTATTTTCATTTTCCCACAATGGAAAAAATCAATTGAAAGAGTATGCAAACTTTGGGTTGGTCAAGTTAGTTCCGCCTTATAGGTTTATGGCTGGCTTTTATGTCTTGTGTTGGTATTAAAAGGAGTCTGGTCTGGGTGTAGGTTATCAGCATGGAACACCCAACTAGGAGAAAAATGCTTGAGGCTCTGCAGGCAAAAGCACAAAAATGTGCTTCTTCAGTTTACGAGTATTTTGTGTTTTTTATGAGTTTTTTTTTTTTTTTTTTTGGGTGAACTGATTTGATAGAAGAGGCAGAAGAGGAAGAATAGGCCAACATTGTCAATACTACACTTGACACAATTCTCGTCTGTTTTTAATAGTTTAAAAATAAAATGCTACAACAGCCAATAAAATGAAATGAAAAAAAAAAAAAAAAATGGTGCTAGCTATGCGTGTGTTTGTGTTGTTGTGATGCCTTGTCGTCATTGCTTTTTTTGGTAGGGTGCTGCTGTTGTTGGGGGGGTTTTTTGAGGGGGTTTAGTGTGAACCGCGCATAAAATTAAAATTAGGCACCAACATGACAGTGCGTCCGACCACATGGCGTGCCTTGCCGGGAGAGCATGCAAAGAGATGGTATGAGAGCGTGAGTAGAGAGAGTGTGAGTGTGCGGGAGAGAGCGGCGAGCAGCGCAGGGCAGCCGTATTAAAGCAAGACATCGAGCAACTTGGGCAAGGTCATTAAACCACACAAAGGCAGAAAAGTTGCGGCTACGCAGGCGTCGCGTCGGCGTCGGCAGCAACGGCGAACGCAGCAGCGCTGTCAGCTTTGTGTTAATAGCTGCTGGCAGCGTCATCGCTCGTCACTTTGCTTGCTCAGCTGTTTGTTGTTGTTGTTGGGGATGTTGTTGTTGTTGCCGCATTGATTTGTATATTACGTTTTGTGTGTGTGTGTGTGTGAGTGTGTTTTGCTTTTTATTTCCGCTTGCATTGCATTTTTTTTTTGAAATCTTTTTTTTCCGTCACATTTGCAAACTGGAATGTTGAATAAATATTTAAGTTTTGAATTTTTTATTTGTAATTATTATTATTATTTTTTCTTGTATTTAAAACACGCCCACTTTTAGTTTTGCCGCATGATTTGCATTTATTAAAATAAATGTGTGTATACATTTTTTATATTTCTCTTAATCACTAAAGGTAGTGAGCGTAATACACTGAACTGAAAAAGTTTACGGGCACTTGGCTGTTAAATCTTTATTAAATAAGTAGGACAACGAGTTACTAAATCTCAGACCCTATTGTACGTAGCTGTTAGATGTTTTTGACTACTTTACAGAACTTAAGAAAGTTTAATATAGCCTTGATATTGGATTTGCTTACTATTGCAAGCAGTGAAGATGGTATTTTATTTGGGATAATTGATTGCCCTATACTGTCAAATCCTGGGCAGATGTCAAGCAGGTGGAGTGTAGTTAAAAGCTGCCCGCTGTGTTGGCAGGTTGGGCGTAGATTGCCTGAATGTAGTTGGGCTCTGCAAAATATTAAAAACAATATTTTTGGGTTATTGGCACTCCATATAGGCTTACGAGGCAGAATATATGCCTCAGAGGATTGGATAATGTCAGTTGTATCAACGATCCCGATTTTTGGGAAATAATAGATAGCATCTACTATTTAGCCAGAAGGATGTTCCTTTTAGGCTGGCAAAGTATCTTAGTGGTAGATTTGACGATAAAGGTCTATAATGCCAGTAGAAATACAATATGTAAGCAATTCATCAATCCTTAGCAAAATCATCGTTCTAGATTGCATACGTTTAGAGTTGGTTCGACTTTCACTGCCACTCTCTTCCGGTATCGCTTGTGTCTTCACTTTCTACTCGTTTGTTGATAATCCTATTTACAAATTTTAGCACCTTTCCTCCTTTCTCTTCAGTAAATAATAACATAAGTGGTAGCTATAAAAACGATACTAATGGAATGACATTGCTATTCACTGTGGTACATTTGCGTTCTCTGACTGCTTATGACAGTAAAAAAAATTATCAGGAATATTCTCTTCTACGAATTTTTGACTGACGATGTAAGAGTTACGTAGGTGACATTAATTTGCAACTTTTGGGGGTTTTTTTGGTTGCTTATTTTCTTTTCTGGTTTCACCGAGTATTTATTTTGTGAGTTATTTTTTGCTTCTTTGGTTTTGTACCATTTGACTTTCATATCTAAGCTTAATTTTTGATATTATTTAAGTAGAGTGTCAGGTTGTCGCCATATGAATACATTTAAAGGCTGGAATAGAACATTCAACGTGAAATGATTAATGTCATGATACGATATAAAGATTAAGTAGCATTATTATGATATCCATAATATACTCATAAAACTAAAGGCAGTCATTATAGTTTTATTATAAAGTACATTATTTTTTAATTGTTATGACCTTGATTCATTAATGAAAACATACAGAAATCAAAAATTGAGTTTACAAAGCTAGAACTCTCATAATAATGTGCACTAAATTTGTATTTGCTAACGATTATCATACATTTTTGTCAGTGTACTGAGAAGAGTGTATTAAACTTTTTAAAGTTTTATTTTACTTTGTTATTTAACACGCTCGTTTTATTTCAGTCTTTTTTTTTTTGTATTATTGTGACATTTTTTGCCGTAAAATTATTGTATACATTCATTTGTGTGGGAACAAAATTTAAACGGCAGCAACTGGAAACGTGTTTCTGATTTAATTTGCATAGATTATAGACATGGACTGGTGCAGCTTGTCTTCTTATACGATACATTATTAATGGCGTCTAAATTGAAAATCGATATCCACAACAGCTGTTTAGCATTTTGTTTTGTATTTAAACGATTTAGTATTGATTAGTGAGTTAAGCAGAAATTTAGACTTTAGAAATTGGCGCTGAGTTCATGAGTCAAAAACGTTTAAAAACAATTCCAATGTCGATAGCTGCAAATGAATCATTCGAGGCCCAATGAATTCAGATTTTAATTAAGGGCAACAAAAGAATTAACATTTGATGTAGGTCGTGAGCAGCGCCCTAATCAAAATTGAGTGTGCGGGCAGAGCAACTGTCAGTCTGTATGCCATAATCTACATTTCTGCATATGTTTTAACTCACTGTCAGCGCTAAATGATAAAAAAACATTTGGCTAATTATTTAAAAGCAATACATTTTTTAAATACATAACGATTTTCTGTTTTTACAACACTTAACACAACGCAATGAAGTCTGAAATGCTTAAAATTACAAAATGTATGCGCTGTTTATAGTATATTAGTGTTAATTGACCTGCATCTTGGCTTGGTTGCATAAGTAGCTTAAAGAGGGCGTGTTGACCATGTAATCAAACCCACATGTTTTTTCAATTTAATAACTGAATTAAATATTTAAATTATTTAAATGAACAGCTTTAAATGCAGTTGCCGCACGCGCTGCAATAAGTTTCATCATAAGACCAAAAAAGATACGCATAAAAAATGTGGCTAAGATTGAGTTTTTGCATATAAGGCAGTGTTTGTTTTGGCACCCCTACTTTTGAAAAAAAAGTGTTTTATGGTTGTGCTATGATGTATTGTACTTATAAAAACCAGTTTTAGTAATACTTTTAATTCATGAATTAAGCCTTTGAATTAGATTTAAAAAAAACGAGCTCCTCTTTTAAAGGAACAATACTTTTTATTGCCAGTAATGACATATAAATATTGTGCTATAAATTAGTAAAGATTGTTTTGTTTGTCTTTTTAAAACAAACAAAAAAAATATTACCATTCTGACATTTTTTTAAAGTTTTTTTTGCGTATATGAATTGTTCATACGGGATTGTTTTCATATCAAAAAAGAATTTCAACTCGCAAAAAAATTTTTTGTAATAGCTGTACGAAATAATTGGAAAAAAAATGTATCCATAAATAGAACCGTTAAAAAGGAAATTAAAAAAAAAAAATAAAACATAAAAAAAAAACAAAAAAAAAAAATATATAAAACAAAAAAAAAATTTAAAAAAATATAAAAAAATATATATCCATAAATAGATCCGTTAAAAAGGAAATTAAAAAAAATAAAACAAAAAAAAAAAAATAAAAAATAAATATATATAAAAAAAAATAAAAAAAATAAAATATTAAAAAATTTAAAAAAAAATTATTTTTTTCTATATAAATTTTTAAAAAATGTTTTTAAGAAGGAGCGTGTTTTAAAACTGTTAAAAATTTGTATTTAATGAAATTTTTATTTATAAATCGACAAATAAAAAAATTTTAATTTTAAATTTCAATCAAATCTGTTTTGGTTGTGTAGCTGTACAGTTCAAAAGGAAATAAAAAATAAATAAAAAACTAAAATAATAAATAAAAAATAAAATAATAAAAAAAAATAAAATAATAAACAAAAAAAAAATAAAAAAAAAATAAAATTTTTTTTTGTAAATTTAAAAAAAAATGTTTTTAAAAAGAAGCAAGTGTTCTAAAACTGTTAAGAATTTGTATTTGATGAAATTTTTATTTATAAATCGACAAATTACAAAATTTGAATTTTGATTTTGTATTTTAATCAAATCTGATTGGGTTGTAAAGAATGGGTCTATATACTTATATATAATCACAATTTGAAACTTTTATTTTTAACTTAATTAAATATTTATGTATTGAATTCCATATACAATAACCACGACTTTATATTTTTTTAAATCTTTGCAATTTGTTTTTCAAACTCAGAAGATAATTTTTCTTAAGTTTCGACAAATTTTAACTGAACTTGTTTATGAATCTCTAAGACCAAGTACTGGGTTTTCCGAAATATATCAACATCAAGAGGCACACTAAAACCAACTTTATAAAAGAAACTTTGGTTGAAAAGTCAAAGTATATGTGTATATATATAGTAAAAAGTATAAATCAGGATTCATATATTATATACAAGATTAAATGCTTAAACTGCGCCAAGATAAATAAACACAAAATGACGATTTTACGCCGTACAGCTGCATATATATGTATATGGCTGTACATTGTATACATATATGTATATATGTGAGTATTTTCGCTATTGAGTAATTAATATCAACAATAAACGTCAAAAGATTATGGCCAATACATTGAATATTCATGAAATGTTAAAACAGCCAATGGGGCGTATGAAACTAAAATATTATATGTACATACATATATGCAGTTGCATTAAATTTGAGCCGCATATTTTAAACCAATTAAAGTAAATATCATAAAAATATTTTGAAATAAATCTGCCTATTTACTTGGTAAATACTTACTAGTTAATTAGTTACAAATGTGCAAATATTTGCAAAATAAATAAATCAAAAATAATACAATTTATTGTACAAAATAAAATAAAATAAATTGCAGATATTAATATGCATATTTCTTGCAAAATAATATAAATTGAGCTGACGACTGATATTAAATTTAAATTAACAATTTAACAAGTTATGCATAAAATAAACATTAAGACAATTTCAAATAAAAGCGCAAGAGATATAAGATATTAATAAAACAATATTAACGAAAATATAAATGAAAATGTTGCTACGACTTTAATATACTCTTTAGATTATGGTTGGGAATTCCATCGAAGCTTATACAGCTCGTTATTATGACCTTAAGCGACACTATAGCAAAAGCAAAAGCTTTGGTACAAGGCGAGTGTACAGAACAGTTTTTGATAATATCGAGTGTTAAACAAGGAGATGCTCTTTCTACATTTATATTAAATTTAGTTCTACATGCAATAGTCGCGCAAATCAATCCAAATGCCACTATCTGCCGATGATGTACTAATAATGGCCAAAAGCAAGTCTGAACTGGCAAATGCATTCAAAAATCTGGAACGAAATTCCAAAGTGGCGGGGCTAAAAATTAACACTGATAAGACAAAATATATGGTTCGATTCAGCTCTTTTACTGACTCTAGCAATCTAGCCATTGTCGGCTATATTTTTGAGAGCGTAGAAGAATTCAAATACCTGGGTATAATGCTATCTGCTATAAAAGACTCGACAGTAGCAATTAAGGAAAGAATACAGGCCGCGAACAAAGCATACTACGCAAATCTAAAGCTATTCCGATCAAAGATTCTCTCATGTACAAAACAGTAATAAGACCAGTACTCACATATGCCTGCGAACACTGGGTCTTGAAGAACGCAGATGCAGCTCAACTGTTGTGCTTCGAGAAAAAAATTTGGCGAAAAATATATAGCCCTATCAAACTACCGGATGGCACCTAACGGATAAACTACAATCTCAGGACATGAAACAACTATCAGATTTATTAAATCACAGAGAATAAGTTGGATGGGTCATGTGCTAAGAATGTTCACGGAAAGAATAGCTCGAAAGGCCTTTGTGTTGCAACCGATTGGAGGAAGAAGAAGAGGACGTCCAAAGAAACGATGGCTGGATGATGTAGAAGCCAATCTCAGAAAAATAGGAGTCCGACACTGGAGAGATGTCGTTGTAGAGAGCGACAAATGGAGAGAGATTGTTGCGGAAGCTATGGTCCACCAAAGACTGTAAAGCTAAGAAGAAGTAGAAGATTATGGTAAACGTGTAAACAAATTCAGAATTAAACTCAAGGCGCAACTAATGAAGTTAGCTTATCATCATAATGATGTTTATTAACTTGGTGCTAATTCTTTTTATTAGTTTACTTCATAAAGTATGCCTATGATGAGCTTCGGTATAAAAAAATGGCATCCTCGAAAATTTCCTGCTGAATTGGACTATTTAATGATCATCGGGTTATGCTTAAGAGCACTTGCAAATCGCACGCGAATCATTATTAAAGAAAACTCTCTGTAGTAAGTACTATTGTATTTCCTCTAAACAGATTAAAAAAAATGTAATACAGTCGAGGCGGTGCCCGACAGTGTAATACCCTGTACCTTTTTTCTCGAAAAAGTTCTATTCCTGCATATTCCTTCTATGAACTTTCCAATTGGAATATTTTATTTGTTGGTGCAAAACGATATTTATAGCTATAAGTTCCGCAAATTTTAACCGATTTAAAGTATATGGAGTAAGTTTCAAGGGCATATGTTGAAGGGGGTGGGTAAAAACACGGTAATTCGATTGCGGAGGGTGGGGGGCTGCATTGATAAAATTTACATGTGGATTTGTTCATTAGAGGCACATGAATCAGCTTACCAAAATTGGTGATTCTAGTCCATATGGACATGATTCAACAAACTTGATCTTCTGAGGAAATATGCGCATCAGCTGGTAAAGTTTCGTATCTCTTGCTCTTATAGTCTCCGAGATCTAGGTGTTCATACAGACGGACATGGCTCAATCGCTACCCGAGGTTATGATAAGCATTTTGGTATAAAGGACTTGGAGTCTGCCACGCCTCCTTCTGTCCGTTACATACATTGCACAAATCTAGTATACCCTTTGTACCTATAGGTACAGGGTATAATAAAGGCTGTGCACTAAATCTCTCGGGTTTGGTCTATGTTTTATTTCAGATAAGATAACTTAAAAAAAAAAACAGGCTTTTGTGGATTTAACAATTTTTTGTATTAATAAAGATTTGGCAATCAAAGCAGTAAAGCCGTTTAGAATATTAAAAATGAAATATATCTGCCTCAATATAGAATTGAAAAATCTAAAAAATATCGTTTTTTCGGTTTTAATACGCTCATAGAAATATCTAGTCATGACATATCTGCCAATGGTTGTAAGATACTTCTGGCACACTCTACTCACAGATCTAAAAAGTTCTAAAAAGCTCACAAACGATTTATCACGCCTATAAAAACACATTAAATTCTTCTGTTATTTGTTTTTATCTCTCCCGTAGGTTTTACACAAAGTTTATATGACTTGTTTAGTCATTAAATGATTGCAGTGTATAAAAAGGCCAAGTTATTTCCTTTTAGCCAAGCCAAATTGTGTTCGCTTTATCATTAAGCAGCTGTTGCTCATCAGTTGAAATGAGTCTGCCGCCGTGGTTGTTGTTGTTGGTGTTGTTTTCGTTGTCAGAGTATGCTGCATTCAATCATCAATCAAAATTTAGCTGTGCGTGCAACGGCTACAAAAACAAAGATGAAAAAAAAAAAATTTCGAATAGTGTAGAGCTTTAATGATACCAACACCAAAAAAAAAAAAAACCTGGTCAAGCGCCTTCGGTCAAAATGCAAGGGAGCTGGGGAAGGCAAAACTTACACGCCACCGTCAAGTTCAGATTCCGAACGGGCGCATACTATTTGCACTGACGATTTGCTTGCCAAGTGTGGGGTCGGGTTGGGGTACTGCTGCACTTTGGACTAATCCATCAGCAAATGAGGCAGCGCTCTACTGTGCTGGCACTGCATCGCATCAGATGGAGCAGCAGCAACAACAAACTCAAACAGCAAACAGTGAAATGCAATCAGAGGAAAAAGCAGAGAAAAAATATGTACTTGGCCCTTTTGGCCTGAACCTTCACTTGTCGTCAACCATCTTGCTCTCTCTGCCGCACGCTCTCTTTATCACTCTCTGTGTTTCCTGCTTTTTGCAGCTTTTGCTGCATTTCAAGTGATTTTTACAGTCTATCCCTTGACCGCCATTTTTATAGTATTTTCCACAGTTTGTACTTTGTTTGCATAGATGTTGGTCCTCCCTCTGTCCATTATCGCCGCTTCTTCCTACCACTCTCACCATTTTGTTTGTTTGTATGCGTTGATGTGCAAAGTTTTTATGATGCATTCGTGATTTTTTTTAATGCAACGCAGCGGCCATTTTGATTTTTAAGAGCGTTTGTCCTTGCTTTCAAGTGTTTGCTGTGGTCCTTTCGCATTTTTGTTTGTTTTACTTTAAAAATTTGTTACTTAATGCCAGACTCTCTTACTTTTGCAACATTTTGATGGCCTGCAAATGATTGGGCTTATTTTATGCGTTGTTTTTCGGCTTAACTTTATATGAATTACAAGTTAATTGAAAAAGTTTGAATTAAACTAAAAATTAAAAAGAAACAAATGAAATGTAAAAGGTAAGGAATGACAGAAATTTAGGGAATTACAAATTGTTAACAACAAAATAAATACTAAAGATATATAAACTTTGGTAAAATGTATTTAAGCTGTCAACAAAAAATTAAAATTAAATTGAAAGTTTTTACTTTGGTTAATGTTGATGTAAAAGTTTAATAGTAAAAAAATGTTAAAGCAAAAATGATGTTATTTTTTGTGTGCATTAATGCCCAAAAAATGTGTTGGCAAGAATTCAGGATTTTGTGGAACAGTTCCTGCATGTCTATGTATTGCCTTTAGTTTAATTTTGTTTAAAAAAGAGATAGTGATTGAATATATATCTCTGATTAAATATAAAAATATAGGAATTGTAAATTTTATATTATTGTTGTTTTTTTTTTTTTGTTGTATTTGCATCTAAATTGTCTTTAAATCAAACAAAATGCTGCAATATTAATTCTGAAATTTTTTATTTGTAATCATAAAATTCTCATAAGCGAGTCATATATTTTTGATAATTATATTTCGTCTAATTGACTTGCTGCTACTTTCTATTTGAAATATTTAGAGATATAAACCTTCAGTTCGGTTCAGGCCTGAATTAGTCATGAATGAATTTTCAGTACCAGCCATAAATCTACGCATTCATTTGTCACTGAATTTAACACATGCATGTCTTAGGCGTTCAGGCCTGAACCTTAGCCGTAACAATCAGCTATGAATTCAGTGCTGATTGACTTTGAAATGTCACGCCTGAAATCACAGGTGCAATTTTTTAAGAATTGGGCATTAATTCAGTGCTGATTCGTTTTTAAAAGTCAGGTCTGAAATCATAGATGAGTAATTAATGGAACAAATATTCTTCATACATTTTTAACAAAATTTTATTATCAATTTTAATGTAATATTATAAATTACAGTGGCTTGGGTGCAGCCCTAAAATTTATATTTTTGTGGGACTTCATTGCATTACGCAGCTGTGATTCCGCTGGGCCAGAATCCACTGTAACTGGTATTGATTCTAAAATCAAAAACTTTATTATATATTACAACACCAGTATTTTTTGACCTACCAAGTCAAGAGGTATAAAATTGTTTAAATCCCTTCAAGGCAACCTTCTTTTGCACGTCGTCACTGTTGGCGCCCATGACAAAGGCATCAATTAATTTTTTTGCCTGTTTACAAATTCGTCCATATTGGCTATACCTTTAAAATTATTTTATAAAGAAAAATAATACTTTGAATAATAATATTTAATTAATACTTACCTAGAAATTAAAATTTTCACAGCAAATTTTCTTTGTGTAATAAAGAAAACGTCAGAAATAGCTACGCATACAAACGCAAACACCAATACTAATGTAAAGTCAAGTAACAAAATAAAATTTACTTTTCTTATTTCTCTTTGCTTATTCTTTTTTGCTTTGTCTGTCAAAAGAAAGAGATAGTAAGTGAAATTTTATATTTGTCCTTGTTTCTCTTACAAAGCCATGGGCATTCGCTTCCTTTTCATGCCTTAATTCAGGACTGAATTTTTCAGGCTTGAACGACCGAACTGCAGGAAAGTAAAATTCAGAGACTGCTAGAGACTCAGAGCCAACTAAATTCAAGAGCGAAACCCATAGCTTCTGCTCTGTATTTGAGACTAACGCAAATTTTTATCACATTTTCATTGAACCGCACAACACTGGTGTTGTGGCCGCTTAGTGTCTAAAAATTAAATAAAGAAACTATTTATAAAAATTTAAAAAATTTTATTCTATAAATATGTTGCATAAAAAAAAAAAAAAAAATTACCAACTGGAGATGCGGGGCATCGATCCCCGTACCTCTCACATGCTAAGCGAGCGCTCTACCATCTGAGCTACATCCCCGTATGACGGCGTTTGTTCAATGGCCCAAAGTAAGCGTCAATTGTGTTGACCAACACTATTTTGGATTAAACGAAACTATTTTTATATCGTTCAACGATCGGCCCATGCCCCAACTGATTAATATGCCGCCAACATGGTCAAAGCTGTCGATACGGTCGATTTGTTTTGGCTAAAAATAAAACACAACAAATTCCGTTGCTTGATTATGCATGAACTTGAAACTATAGGTATGGGAGGGAGGAAACAGGGTCTGTTTTAGACATCAGATATCTAGTGCGCAGAGTATTTGGCGGATTAACTGAGCTGCATAGTTTATAATTGGTAATTTAATTGGCCTTATAATTGGCAACTTGCAGAAGCATATTGCAAAATAATGCAGCAACTTGCAGTTGCTGTAGTGCCCTTGGAAAGTAACACTAGATGACGATATTAAAGCACGGCCAAGTTATAACTCAACTTAATTGCAACTAATATGTTATTACAGTTGATTAAACAGAGGGGGGGAGCGCGCATCTAATGCTGTTGGGCATCCCGTAGTGCATATTATAATTGTATCATAGTGTCTGGAACGCGGCTTTGGAGTCTAAAATTGGGTCACAAGTTGTCGGGCTTAGCAGCAGCAGTTAGTTAGTTGTTATGATGGAAGGCGTCTACAATGATGATGGAACATGTTGAACGTGTTTTGGATGAAGCAGCCGCGGGTAGACGGCAGTCGACAACGCCAGCAGTGTTGGCAACTACTAATGCAACAGCTGTTGGCCATTTACTTTCCTTTGCCTTCATTTTTTGTTGTTTTTTTTCTGCACTTACTTTTTCTCATTCTAAATTAACTTGGCTGCTGTGGCTGGCGACGTAGAGTCGTCTATTTGGGTCAGAAGCAGTGTGTGCTACATTCTATATTGCATTGGCTTTGACGTCACCTTGTCGGCGTCGGCATAATCAAGTGTTTGATATGGAGGCAGCCAACAAAAACAACAAAAACTGTGGCAGCAGGCTGCGGCTAATTAAAGTTGAAGTTTTTGCTCTGTTTTGGCCTTTTTTTTATGTGTAGCTCCAACTGACGCGGCTAATTGTGCTTTAAGCCAACCACAACAGTTGTTTGATTCATACACAAGCTTGGTAATAATTTTTTTATGCAACATACAACAAAAAAAAAAAGAAAAAAAAAATGTCGAAAATGTTTCGGCAGCTGTTGCAAACAAAACACAAAAAGATGTTTAAATTTTGTTTTACAATACATATCGTAAACTCGCCGTCTGTGGCACATATTTTAGCTTGGAATTTTCTAAAATCAACAAAAGGTATTTTGATTTTTATTTCTTAATGTCTAGAGCTTTATAAATATCCGATTTTAACTATATATAGCTGCCTTGGCGTAATTTTAAATTCCAGAAGAATTGAGAAAAATAGATATACTGTAATAGACAATCGTAAAATAGATAATAAATAAATAAATTATTGTCAGATTTAATTTTTTTTTTCGAAAATGTCATTATGAATACTTTTTCAGGTGCCTAGTTGATCTACTTACATCGAATTTCTGTAAAACGACTTTTCTGTATAATGAACTAAATAAAATTCGATTTATTCACATTTTGGATTTTTTTTAGCGAATTTTCTAAGTGAAATTTAAATTAAAATACACCAATTAATGTGTTATGAAACCACCAGCATATCACGACATTTTTTCAATTCAATATCACCAACATGTAGTGCGTATACTTTATGTTCAGAACAATATTGTTTAAATTCATGCTTAAAAAATAATTTTCTTAATTTAGGATTATTGGCGTAGAACTCAAAAATATTTTTCCTACTACTTTCGTGTGAATCGCCTATCAACGGCCATGGCCCTATATAAAAAAATTCAATCGCCTACATACTTACTTACTTAGGTGGCCTTCACAACCCGTTACCGGGTTACAGCCGACCTCAAGAGCTCTCGCCAGGAGCTTCTGCTTCTAGCGCGTCTTCTCCAATTTATAACACCAAGTGAAGACAGGTTCTCCTCCACTTGGTCCTTCCATCGAAGACGCGGTCTTCCTCTTCGTCGTCCATCGTTGACTCTCGTTTCGAACACCTTTTTCGCTGGAGCTTCTTCGTCCATACGAACGACATGTCCGAGCCAGCGCAAACGTTGTATTGTTATGCGCTGGACGACATCGATGTCGCCGTAGAGCTCATACAGTTCGTGGTTCATTCTTATGCGATAGTCGCTCCCAATACGGACGGGACCGAAGATTTTGCGAAGAATTTTTCTCTCGAACACTCCAAGCGCTGCTGCATCCGTCTGCGACACAACCCAAGCTTCTGCGCCGTAAAGAAGCACGGGTAAGATGAGTGTCTTGTAGAGTGTAAGTTTTGTCTGTCGAGAGAGGGCTCTGCTATACATTTGCTTACTGAGCCCAAAGTAACACCTATTGGCAAGTGTGATCCTTCGCTTAATCTCCAGGCTGATATCATTTTCGATGTTGATGGCGGTGCCAAGGTATATGAATTCCTGGACAACTTCAAATGTATATTGGTCCGCTACAACGTGGGATCCTAGACGCCGCGTATCCCTTTGCGTAACCAGCATATACTTCGTCTTGCCCTCATTCACCGCCAAACCCACTTTTGCTGACTCCTTTCGATTGCTGCAAATGCAGCAGCGACATATCGCTTGCAACGTCCAACAATATCAATCGCCTACACATATGTATTTTTTTCATATCAAAAGTACTATATGCAAATAGTTAGTGACTTAAATACTCATCCAAACTAATGCATAAAATTTCCTTAGTGCCGCTTATAAGAGTTTCTCATAACTCATTAAGTACTGCCGCATAAGCTTGTGGCATAGCTATTATGACTGATAATTACACAGAGTACACTTATACAACAATAAAATCAATGCCTGTGGAGTACCCTTATGTATGCTCAAGAATTCAACAAGCTTTTATTTTTGTGTTTACGAAATAACTTGTACAACATTTTAGCTTTTAATCTACGCTAATGAGCTGCTTATATAAATCAGAAATCGCTAAATGTAAGCGCATTGTTTTTTTTTGTTGTGTCTCACGGCGTATGCGTAATGCCATTAAATAATGAACCACTGACACATACAACATTTACACACATGCCGAGACATGATTAATCACGTTACTAATCAATACAAATGTCACTCATGGTTGCTGACATTTTGTAGATTTGTGGCTACTGTCGCACCAAATATAACATACTGTGTACAAAAGTTACTCATACGCACAGTTGGTCGGTCGCACATGCGCCAAAATTCCAGTAGGCAAATCAAAGCAACTGACATGCTGCACAAAGCCAGCCCCCCTTACTCTCAACAAGCCTCTTAACCCCTATTGCCAATTAATAGTGGTGTAAATTGACTAGCAACACCTGACTGAAAAACTAAAATATCGCGAAACTGTGCGCAAAAATGGAAATATGCTGTGAAAATATTTCGCACAGATTTGGCGCGAAATACGGGGAAAAAAATATGTGCACAATTGTTGTGCGCCTAAAATGTAGGAAAAATAAAATAAAAACTAGAGGCTAGAGTATAAAAAAGTAAAAGAGTTGGGGCCGTGGCCGACAGTGGGATACACTGCAACCAGTGTGTAACTAGTTGTTGCATAGTTTTTGTGGTATAACAACAAATTTCCCAAAGAAGCCTGATTTTGGCATTATTTTTGTTATTTTTTCATTTTGAGAAAATTGTTAAAAACTATTTGTGAAAATGTCAACTTTTTATTGTTCATTAGGCTCACACGTGTTGATATACAGAACTAATGAAATGTTGTGGAATATTGGTGAAGTCTAAAAATGTATACATTGCTGCTTATATCATGTAAAGGTTTTATACAATTTTTATAATCTGAACCATCTCTGGCATAGTAGCTGAGAGCCAGCTGTTCCAACAGATAGACGTAGAGTAGAGCAACCTATGCTCTTCCACGTCTTTTTCTACCTACCTATGCACAAATCTGGTATAACCTCGTTCCAATGGTTGCAGGGTATAAAAATAAATTGCTACGGTCCGTCTAAGCGCCGCCACATTTTTGTTCACACATTTTTTGAATTGTTGTAGTTGTTGGTTGGCCTGGTCTATTTGCTAGATTGGCCGTTGTTGCTGTTGTTGTTGGCCAAGTTGCGTTTGACACATTTTGAACAGACCAACAACAACAACATCGAGTGTTCGTTTGTCCATTGTGTGTTTGCTGTTTCCCTTTATGGCATTTGATTTTTGCCCATTGTATTCATTATCAACATCTTTTTAGTTCATTTTCTACTGTCAATTTTTGCATTGTGGCTTGCACAATGCGCATGTCACAATGTGCCACAGCTGCCACGCCTCCCTAGAGAACTGCGCTAAGCACAAAATATAACCCACCTAGGTGTAACACCTACAACTTTGACACTAATTGGTCTCGCGTGTATGCCCAACTTTTATTGTTGTGCTAATTTCATTCACTTACATGCACCTTCTACGTCACACTTGTCAACTTTTACTTTTTTGTACCTCTACAACTATTATTACTTTTATATAGTTTTGCTATGATTCCTTATGTCAGCGCATATTTAATAAGGTCACTTGAGGGTTAATAAAACCCACGTACAAAGTAGGTGGAAGGTATTATAGCCCAAATTCTATATTTAGCTTTAGTTTCAGCGGAAACGCATTGTGCGGCTTTTTCCGTTTTGATTATAGAGTTATGGGTCAAGCGTTGGCCAAGTACATGACCCGGTTTCAATTTCTTGGCCCAGTTGGCTAGTTGTTATAGTTGTAGTTGCAAACAAATGAATTTATATTCAAAGATGGCGTAAAGGATGTACATATAAAAACGCTTGTTGTGTAGCTTGCGTGTCTAATTTTAGAAATCGAGCACGACATTTGGAGTTTATGTTGAGTTGAAGTGCATGAATAATTGAAAAATGCTAAATTTTCCTCTATTATTATACTTATAGCTGGCATAGTTATTTCACAATGCTTTGCTGAAATCGTGTTTAGAATTGTTAAGAAATAGGTAACGTTTTGAACTAAAGATAGTCAATTCCGTGAACGACTTATGAAGCTATAAAGCTGCCTGCTAGTGCTGGAGAAAACATCGATGATCGAAGTTTAAAACCTCTATATATCGATGTTGGCCAACAGAGATGTTTCTCCAGCACTTCTACACTCATCAAATGGGTGTTTAGTAGTGCTGGAGAAACATCTTTGTTGGCCAACATCGATATATAGAGATTTTAAACTTCTATCATCGATGTTTTCTTCAGCACTACTGCCTGCTTCAATTTTATTTTAAAATATATATGAGATTCCAACTCTTATAAAATGGTCTAACTGCTTTAATCATATTAGAACTTGCATTTTAAACAAAAATTTGGGAAAATAAGTTTAAGATGAAAATTTTCCAAAAAATAGGCATATTTTTTAACTTTTAACTATGTCTTGAGATATTTACCTCTGCTGTTAATATGAGGATAAGTTGCATATATGGATCTATTTATGAAACCAACTAATCTATATAATCGAAAAGGTCACGAAAAAACTAGAACTATGTTTCCAGGCCAGATTTAATATTATTTTGCGAAGGTTGCTTTTGGCCGCAGCTACTAAGGCTTGGACGATGAAAACATAGGCCTTTGGAAAATAATTAAGTAACTTAAATACTGAAGCAATTTGAGTTTGGTCTAAGGACACTGATATTTCCTCGTTTAATGTCCCAACCCAAAAATCGATATTTTTTTTAATTTCAAAACACACTATAAAAGATCGTTTTCGAGCTGAGCTTTCCGAATAAATAGAAATCACAAGAACGTAGGCACTTCAGAATTCTGAGATATCCTCCAAAATACTACGTAAAATGGGGTTTTTTAAGGTTATATCAAAGTCCCTAAGTGTTGAGGATATTTAGACCTCTAATTCGGAATCAACGGCTCAAAATCCATATGGGTAGCCCTGTCTTATGTAATATTCAGTTTTTTTGTGGGCCTATCTTATTTGTATTTTCTGATCAGTGTAAAATGGGCGTACATTTTATAAACTTTTGGAAAAAAGCTGAGAAAAGCTTGCACAGAGCTGAAAATTTGTGTATTTGATGAATGATGATGAATGATTACACAGACCAACATGGTTTAGTTGTTGAAAAGCTATGGGTCATTTCCGATGTAATTTGCTGCATAGAGTCCGAATCCGGGACCAGAATTGGTCTATCAGGATTTTGAGATATTTGAGGTTATTTACCCGATCGGATTCTACGCAGAAAATTACTTCGAAAATGACCCTTAGCTTCCCAACAACTAAACCAGTTGGCCTGCGTTATTGTCTCAAAGGTTTAATGCAAATGCTAATGACGTCCAGGGATATACTTCGTAACTTTGAATAGCCATAACTTTGAGAAAAAAAATCGTTAATGATCGCTCTTAAATTAAAGGGTAAGAGTGGTACTAAATGATGTAACTGGAGTGACAGACCACAAAAATGATTTGCACCTTGTACATTATTGGTTTATCCCATATAAACCTACATTGCGTATACGTTGTTTTTTTTTAAACTCATCGTTTTTATTTGCACGCTCGAATTTGAATATTTTTCCCCACTTAATTCTTTATTTTTGCCGCCATCAGCAGCCATTTTTTTCTATTTAGTTTATATTAAATTTCGTAATTTTTTTTTTGCCAAATTAACCAGCTGATTGTTGATGAAAGCATGCTAACTTGGGTTAAGGCTTGTTCTCTTTCATTTATGGAATTGTTGTACTTCTTGGAATGCATTCCTTACCAAAAAACTTTAAGTCAAAGATTATCTCTGGAAAATTTTGTATTTATTTTTAAAAAAAAGTTCTTAAGTTAGCCCAAAGTGTGGTAGCTCCCGCTTCTATTTAAAAAAATTTCTGCATGACTTTTGCTTATTTTTTATCAATTTTTAAATTGTTAGACTTTCTATAAAAGGCATATTTGGAAATAAGAGTGAAAGTGCTAGAGCTGGTCTAGCATAAACTGCTTTTTTCTTATTTAAGCCTTCAATGAAAGTCGGCCAGTGCTCCAAATCCAGAACACAGCTCTTAACCCAAAACAGAACTCGAGTTATTGGCAAAGCAACACATGACTAGAAACATATTTACACTATTATAAAATTTATGAGATTTATGTGCTTCCTGTTAAGTTGTAGCTATATTTAGCTATACATATATATATAAATATTTCTTTTTTTCTTGCTGACAACATCAGCATCTTAAGTTCACATGTTTCTGCTAATTTATTTGGCACGACAAATTTTTCTCTTATTTCTCTCTTTGCTACATAAAACTTTTTCGCATTTGTCAACATCGCTGTCAGAGTCTCAGAGTCTCGGAGTCTCATGCAAATGTGCTGTGAAAATTGTCACAGACTTTTGAAATGTAAATTACATAAATAATAACAAAAATAAAACATTTTCTTTTTTGCCCTTCAAGCCGATTATGACATAAAGCGTAAAATGCCGCAAAGATTTTATATTATTATTATTATTCTTATTGTTATTGTATGGGCTAAGCGTCAATCAAATTACAAAATGAAATTATATGATAATCACTTGCATTTCCATATTTTCCTACAAAAATAAAAAGCAACAATATAGACGCGTTGTATTGTCAAGAAAAACAGCAGACAAATGTTTATGCATATTTTAAATACCTCCCACCCTTAGTGTAGGTCCAGTTGTATACTCTATAAAAATTTTGTGAAGAGTTGCTTGAATACTTAAAGCATTTTGAGACATTAACTAAAGTGTAGAAGTAAATCCTGATTTAGTACTTAAAAAAAAAAAGAAAAGATTTTTGGAGAAAAAAAAAAAATAATATTTTACATAGTTTCTCTTTTTTGTAAAAGCAATGAAATTTTTAATTTAAAAAAGACTTAGTATGTTCCTAAAAAAAGAAAAAAAAGAATCGCCTTATGTTTTTTTTTTTTTTTTTTTTTTGTAAAAAATGGTATATCAACAGCTTCAGTAAGATCCAGATAGAATCAGTAGAAAAGTTGGATATTTTTCGTAAGTGCCAGGAAAAGCTGTATTTTCAGAGAAATTAACTTTCAGGTAGTTTGTAAAAACTAAATAAAACTTGAAGTATTTTCTTTTTTATATGATCCAGAAGGCACAAGTTAAGATTTTGTATACCTTTGTAAGCTCAGCAGAAATGAAGATGTTTCTTGTGGAAAATGGTGTAAATTCTCCTCTCATACAAAGGTTAGGACAAAAAGGCGGTAGGACAGAACTTCAAATTAGTTTTTATATATATGAGGTTATATGGTATGAGTAGCATCTTTATTATTATTCTAAATATTGTATCCTATACAGGACTGGTCCGTTTATCCTTATCTGCTCAAAAATAACTCATTTATTTAGACTTTGAGCTTTTCACACGAGTTGAACAAATAATTTTGTCTACCTAAAAATCTTCCTTTGTTCCACTTACGGCGAATTTCTCTTAAAATGTTACTTTGAAAATTTCAGGTTGGGAAACTTTTTTAAAACACAATTGTGGCCCAAAATGGTTGACTTGGCTTGAAAAGCCCAATAAAGAGTGTGAAAAAGTCTTACTAACTAAGAGCACATTTTTATAAAATATTTAAAAACTTATTTCATTATTATGATGTGGTACGTGATTAACATTAAAACAACGCTTGAGTGACATTTGATATTTTTATTATGTCAGTTTCCCAACCCCCCCGCATATTTTTTATCTGCGTGTTAAATGCAAAAATATTTCGCATGTCCGTTGCTAAATATCCTTCATAAAACTACAATATGACGTTGATAAATCACTTGAAGTACATTTTATGTGTTGTAAAACGCGTTTTAAAACTTATTTAATATGCGTTGTGTAAAAACTTTTTTTTTAAAATAATTTTTTTTTTTAATAGTTGTTATTTAAAGATTTTGCGTGTATTTTTCAATTAAATAAATTTTAATAGTAATAAAATGCAAATGGTTGCTAAATTATAATTGATATTATTACAATAATTTTAGTTTAATTTTCCTCTGCCTTTTGAGTGTACACAGTGCGTGCAAAAAGTATTTAGCTATAAAAAGTTGCATATAAATATTTCTATATAAAATTTGCATGTGGGCTATAAACATATTATTTGAATGCAACTTTAAAATAATTGAAATTTTTTTAAACAATAAATTGAATAAATTATTTGCAATGTGCGTTTTGTAATTTTATGATAAAAATTAACAAAAAACAAATGAGCGGGAAATTTTGTTGTTTTAAATTGTGTGGGGAAATTGAATAGTTCAATATGCAGCTAATGCATTGTGACGCCTGAAAAAAAAAAAATAAAAATAAACTTGAATTCGAGAATGTATAATAATTAAATTTTGCTAGAGAAATTTATACTCCATAAAAAATTCTGAACTAACATCTATTGAAGCAAAACTTTTACAAGGAAACTAGTTTTTAGAATTATAATTAATAAAAAAAAACTTACAAAATTATGTCTTTATTCAAATGATTGCAAACACAAATACGCAACAACTCACTTGCGCCATCTAGTGACAACAACTTGCTTGCGCCATCTGGCGGCCGCACTAACGGCTTAATATGCTCAGTTTAAAAAGTCTGCTTTCATAGAGAGAGAGAGAGAGGAACTTGCTTTCCGAATTTAATGTTTGTTGTTATTAAGAAATGTTTTTCGCTTAAGCTTGGCTTATATTTTAAACAATAAAAGCTCGCTATTAAAATTTATTTTAAACAAATATCTCGCTCAATCTCTATTGACGCTAACTAATTTGGCCTAAATGTTTTTTTAAAGCAATGCCAAAGTTGCAGTACTTGTCTGTCTTAAGTGTTGAAAGACATTTTTAGGCTTAAGCTTAGAAGAAAGTCAAGGCAGTAATTTATTTACTCCAAAATATGCCAACCAAAAACAAATCTTTTCCAAAATATTTCATTTCATTTTAAGCAAGAAATTTATGCAACTTTATACTCATTAATAAATGAAACATGTTAAATGGATTTACAGTCTATAATATAATTTATTAAAATTTCGCACTGTCACTTTTAAGCTAAGATATTTTTTTTGCCCATTATGTAAATGTCAATTTACGCCTGATTTAATTTAATACTGTGTTAAAAATAAAAGCAATTTTATTTGTCTTTGCTGCTTAAGGCTGTCATAAATTTTATACAAATATATATTGTATTTATTTATATGAGTCTTATTGACAGCGACAGAACAATTTACTACATAATTAAGACGAAAAAAGGGTTGCTGTCAGCACAATGTATCTCAGGCTTGTATAGCTGATAGTTTTATTGTGCATATGCGCTAGGCACATGGCTTATCACGAAATTTGTCTAAGAGGCAGGACAACATTGGCAACATCAACAGCTGCTGCTTATGGCTAAGAGCGGCATTGTCATAAGTAGTAACAGTAGCTTATTATAACGTTATATACATACATATAGTAAGTAGTATATACTTATATATTGAATGAGAAACTTCATTCAAATCAGAGCACGCCCATTGTAGTCAGCCAAACTCATTGAAATTTATTGAGCAGGCTAAAGTGAGCGCGCAGAGCAGCACATAAAAGGCAACCTTGAGCTGTCAGCTGCCGGCCAAAATCTTTATAACCATTAACAGCACTGGCCAAGTCAGGCAGGGGGGAGGTAGGCCATGATCCAGCCAGCACCATTGTTTGAGCTGCGGCCCCGGGCCAAACTGACACGCACACAGTTGCACTCTTTCCTTTGGTCAACAATTTGTGGCATAAATATGGCATTTTTTGGGGGCAACACACGAGCACGACGAGTTTCGCACTTGGGCTTAAATCCCATTTTATTTTCAATTTGTCAGACGCTAAGCTGACAGCGAGATATATAAAAAGCCAAGAAAACTGCTTGCATATTAAATTATTAGTACACCATGTCGTATGAGTAACTTACTTGGGCGCCTGAGTAATTAAGTCATAAAGTAGCTTGAAGCTAGGTAAGCATCCGAACTAATGGAAACTTCTACGAAAAACAATGACAGTTTGTCATATTATGGTAGACATAATATACACGCACACACGCATATATATATAGTGCAACTTTACATATATGTGTCTATGCGTACATATACATTTGACGCTCGAAAGTCGACTACAGTTTTATTTTGCTTGAGTTTCTTTTCTGTCTTGGCTTTGCGTCAAGCATGGCCTTGAGCTGACACGCACACTAATGCATCACAATACATACAAACAGACATATAAGTTTTTTCTTTGTTTTGTAACATATATGCAAGATGTGTTACTTTTGATACTCTATAGAAAAACTTATTGCTTTTGTTGTAAACTAAGATTTGAAAGATGCAGTTGAAAAAAAACTTATTATATATTGTGAAAACTATTATGCCTGAAGAAGCTACGGCGGCATTGGAATAAAGCTCTTGAGGTATAAATAAAAAAATGGATTCAAAAGCTAATTGAACGCGAGACGTATAGACAAGAATTGTAGAAGCCATCAGATGATGACAAAATATAAGCAGATGATTGAAAATAAGCAGCCGACTGTATCCAATTAAGTTGAAACAGGAAGAGAAGGCGAGAGATGAAAGTAAATTTTTGAGGATTTTTATTTTTTTTTATAGGCAATCTCTACCTGTCTAACAAAAGGAATATTTAAGTTTATAATCTATTTTATGAAAGAATGGATTTCACAGACTCTACCTCTAGACTATATAACTTAACTGTAGGCGATTAAAATCTTTCATGGAAATCTTATATATTAAATTTTGATGCGTTGATCTTCTTATATTGTCTAGAAGACTTATAATTAAATATTTTGCATGACTATTAAGACGTTCTATTTATGTTTTCCTCAGTCTTCTTATCTTAATCCTGACAAATGAAAGAAAGATACGCTAAAGAAATATTCTTCGAGAAAAGATGACAAAATGTAGATAGTAGCAAATAAATGTAGTTGAGCAGCTGATTTACCTAAATTGAATTCTAACATAAGGATTTGTTGAATTTTTTTTGTTATTAAGACTTTAAAGAAGAAGAAAATGAAATAAAAGCAGTTGATAAAAGTGAAAAGTAAGCTAATCTTTTGTAGATAAGCTACAAAGACATGATGAAATAGAAGCAGCTAATTGCAATTTTTATTAAAGAATATGCAGAGAGACAGATGAAGTTTACAAAAATTTGTTCAATCGATAAGAGTCTGATGATGAACAAAGAGCAGCTATTGTTTGCATCATTTCATGTGAAGTGCTGTCTTAAACTAGTATCTCAAAATGCATTTATCTGAGTAACACTTTTTACAGTGTATGCTGAATTTGGTTTTCTAAAAGATAATATTTTCATTTTTTCATTCTGGTATTATAATATATATATTTTCATGCCACACGTTGCCACATGTACTTTATTTCATTAGATTGGTAAGCATGTGTGTGGGTGTGTTTGTTTGTACATGTGTTAAGCTGTGTAGATGTATAGGTGAAGCTGTGCTGCTTGTATAAAACAAGTTGCCCTTTGCTTGCTGCCAACAACAAGCGTCAAGTGCTCGGGACCGTCTTTTGCGCTCACCTTTTGCACTTGGTTTAATTTTAACAAATTCGTTTTCAGACGCCACAAGAATTTCAGTGTCTTTTTGTTTTGGTTTTTTTTTTTGTTCGTTCATGCTTTTTCTTTTATTATTGTATATACATTTTTACGCATTTTTAATGAGGCAGCGAGAGCGGCACGTTAAACAAATTGCAACAGCAGCCACAACCGTCTTTTGGGCTAAAACTTTTTTGCTTTGTGTAGGTCTTGTGTGTGAGTGTGTGTGTGGGTTTAAAGAGAGAGAGAGAGAGAGAGACAGAGAGAAAAAAAAATACCTTGAACCTTGGCTAAGAGCAGAAATCAGCAAATAACTGGCATTTTCAACACGCATACGCCGCGTGCGCCAAGTAGCAGCAGCTCAGGTAAATTGCCAAAAAGCTTAGCCAGGTGTAAAATATAAATAGCCTAAAACGACTAAGCATGAAAAGGCAATGAATTAAAGGTAAAGATGCGGAAAAAGAATGTAGAAGCTGATGATGCGCTACTCTATTCTATTATATAGCCCAAACGAATGAATGGTTGAGGCTTTTAATTTTTTTTTTTGCCTCTTGGCTATGTAATCTGTGATGCCATAAAGAAGCGATTTTTTTTCATCTTTCTTTTCTCCTCTTTGCACTGCAGTAATCTCAAAAAGGTTAGACAACGTTTTCAGCAACAAACATTGTTGACCTTTAAGCCATAATTATATAAATAAGCGCATAATTAATATTAAGCAAAAGAAAACGGAAACAAGAGTTAAGAACCAAAGGCAGCAGCTAACTACCAAGAGCCTTCTGGCCAAATGGACAGCAGTCTGTCAATCAGTCAGTCATTTACTCAGTTAAGCAACATTCAAGGTAATAATCCTTTTTTGACCTTTAAGTCTAATAAAATGTAAGCTGCAGGGCAATTGAGTTACTCAAATAAGCAGGAATCGTCCAACTAAACGTTGGTCAAGCTAAATTAAGTATGCCAAGCACGCAGCGTAAATCGCTCGAGCATGCAAAATGGCCATACAGGGCCATACAGCAAAAGCCAAATTATTGCTGAAGCACTGGTTTCCATTTTGAAAATTAAGTAGCCAAAAGATATGTGCTAGTATACTATTTGTTTGGAATAAGGGAGTTTGATTGAAAGAAATGGGTTTTTGGGGTCAAGACATATGACTAGGTCTTAATATTTATTTACTTATCTAAGGCCTTCAGGCTATTTGATCGAAAAGTTGGAGAGACTAAACCAGTGTTGGGCAGAGCACAAAATTCAGCTGCATCGCAGTCGGCACACACACAGTGTGCGATAATTTTCTCTCTCGTTTGAGCTTGATTGTCGATCTTGCGCTCTTGTTTACTGCGCTGCTCACTAACACAAAGTAATGTTTGTTTGTACGAGCTTTGCTCACCACTGGACTAAACCCACCAAATGCATGAGCGATCATGTGAGAAACTTTTAAATGTCTTTCTGAGAAAGTTTTTAGCTATCCAAACGTATTTCATAATTCATTTTTGTTATTTTTAAAGTTTTAAGCACAGAAATTATTTTGACTCAAACATTTACATTCAACAATTATTTATTTGTGTTTTCTGACGTAATAGGAAATAAGGGTTCTCATGAGATACATTTGGAAAATTTTAAACATTATCAATATGAACATTGGCCATTGCGGCGTTTCGCTTAATTTTATTAAAATCTGCAAATCATCCAAATCAGGCTTCTTCTAGCATTGATATTTAGGAGTGCTTATCCTTAGAGCCTAAAAATCTTGTAAAAATCTTATCACACGTTCGAATTTGTGGCAATACATTTGTTAAATAAGCAATTTGAGAGGACCTCTGTACCAAAGGTCAATTATCATAAGGCAGTCCTTTCGGCATGCTATTATGGTGTCTTTTGAGTCTATAATTAGAAATTAGAACAAATAAAGTGAGCTCATACATGGCTTGTGGCCCTATGTTCCACCTTGGAACTTTAGGATATATATATACATGGCTTACTTAGCAAAGCAATTTGAAAGTGTGACGTAATAGTTTCTACTGATATTGAGGTGACGTTGTGATTTGTTATGATTCTTGTGCTTAAAACATAAAAAAGACACCCTATTTGACGTAAATAAAAAGAGAAAGAGGTCTTATGCGAGAAATCAACATGAAGACCATGAGAGGAAATGCTGATGACGGTCTTAAGTGTATTTGTTGTTCACAAAGAGCGCAAAAAAAAAACAAAAAAAAAACGCAGCATGCTTGTAGGCGTTTTTCTTTTTCCTCTTCATTCTTTGGTTTCCCTTGCTGACTGACCGGCTCTATTTTTGGTCCCGCTGCTTGGCATTGTTTGGACAAAAACAACAATGAAACGATTTCTTTGTACGCCCACATGCAGCCATGGCCAGGGACATTGCCGCAGCAGCCATTTTCAAGGGCAACATGATTTATTTCGTAATGCGACTGGGCACGCCTCAGCCTGGGAAAAAAACCAAAAAAATAACAAAGTTAACAGTATTTTTGCCTGCTTATGTGTCAAATGCATGGTGGAAAAATCCTGTCAAGTTGTCGCTCACTCTCTCTCTCTCTCTCTCTCTATACCTTTTGTGCGCTTACTCACTGCTTTTGCCTACGTCAGCTGTTTGATGTAAGCATATGCTTGTGCAATTTAGACCCACGTTTTGGTAATTTTCCATTACATAAAGCAGTTAGCGATAGTGGAAAACCCTTGCATGTTTTTAGGCTTCTTGTGCCGCCCACCAAATACAACAGCGCTAGTCAAAGAGACACAAAGTTGCACAGATTTACTCAGATTTGCGTCAGCGCCACACGGTCGGGCGCGCGTCATAATCAATCAACTTATGTGAGCCCACGTATTATTGCTGGAAAATTTCTCAAAAATACATTTTACATAATTCGTTTAACGGTGTTGACGGCGACGCCATTTTAATTAGACGCCTGGGCGTCAATGGCTTTGGAATTGGCGCCGCTGCCAAACATCGTCTGTGGCGCCCCAAAAATAATTACGCATAAAATTTGTTTATGCAAAACTTTGTGCCACAAAAATTTCATTTTAAACGCTTTGGCAACAAGCGAACGAACAACAAAGATTACAAAAACAACAAGGGCATATTTTTGAAAACCGCGACCTTGCCTTGACCTTTGCCGGGCACGTGCGCCGCCGCTTGGCAATATGGATTTTTTGTTGCATACGCTTAAAAGATTTACGTTATTTCTTTTTTTTGTAAATATTTTAATAAGATTCGACTAAACTCCTTTTCTTTTCTCTCTCTCTTGTTACAGGTAAGCCTACTTTGCATGGATTACGCTAATCTGCAACAACAATGACAGTGATAACAACAACAAGCTTATCAAATGCTGCTTTTTCGGGCTAAGTAGCTAAATATTTAACACACACACACACACACACACACACAAACACACAAATACACATTTTAGCATAGTCTGCTTTTGTGCGTTTTTGCACACTGTAACAAAGCGCGCTAACAACACTTATAGACGATAATTAGTTGGCACAGCTCGGGGTTATCAAATCGCCTCATTTATAATGAGCAAATTTATTTTTGTTCTACACAGCTGTCAGCCATTTTGTTGGCAACTCTGGACAACGTTGCCTTAAATTCTGCATAAATTTATGTCAATTTTGTGAAACAATTAAAAAAAAACATATATATATATATGAAATGTCGCTGCGACATAAAATGACAAAAACACATCATTAAAATGGCAAGCGAGATTTCAACTGATAAGTTTGGCATATCGAAAGTTTAGATACTCTATAAGCCGAGAAAGTTGCAGAAGCGCAAACAAATTAATAAAGCTCGCATCGCAAAAATCAGTTCTTTAAGGCGGTAAAAGATACGATTTACTCAGAACCATCATCTGTCTGTTCACTTTTGCCTTTTTCAAACTACATGATATACTAAACAGTTTCTTTTGCGATCAATTTTTATATATTGGTATCCCTTTTTCCGCTAATAGAATACAAAAGGTCAATCTGAACATTTCCTTTTTACTTTAAATACCAGCTTCAGTGAACTGCAATAGATTGGTACATACTTTTTCAGATAGGATTTAATAAAACTTATTTAGAAGCTTTCGCAAAGTCTATTAGAAACAAATAGAATTTGCGATGTCATAAAAGACATTTTATTAAAACTCCAGAAAGTTTCAGATTTAATAGGGTGTGTGCTAGAGATATCTAAACGCTCGAAATGGAATTATAAAACCTTTAAAAATTTCGTCGGTCAAAAACTTTTATAATAGATTCCTAACGCTTCTATAGAAAGTTCTGACTATTAACGGAGTACTTTTGGCCTGACATTTTTCTTTAAATTTAATCCAACACACTATTCAAATAATTAACTAACATATATCATCATCATCAATTGGCCATTACAACCGTGGGTCGGTCTTGGCCGCATCCAGAAGCCTTCGCCAGGTCAATAGAAACCTGATCTATCCATCTCAGAGGAGGTCTCCCTCTTCCGCGCCTACCACCAGTGGGCACCGTTTCGAAGGCTTTTTTCGCTGGAGCATCATCATCCATTCTCGCCACATGACCTAGCCAACGCAGTCGCTGCAACTTAATGCGCTTGACTATGTCTATGTCGCGGTATAGCTCATGTTCCATCGTAAACGGTACTCACCATCAACGCGAGAGGGACCAAAGATCTAACGTAACATTTTTCTCTCGAAAACTCCTGACTCGCTCATCATTGCTCGTCATCGTCCATGATTCTGGGCCAGTGTTTTATAAAGAGTTGTTTTCGTCCTGCGAGAGAGAGCTCGACTTCTCAATTGCCTACTTAGCCCAAAATAGCACCTGTTGGCAAGAGTAATTCTACGCTTGATCTCAAGGCTGACGTTGTTTTTGGTGTTTATGCTGGCTCCTAGGTAGAGAAAATCCTCTACTACTTCGAAGCTGTAGCTATCGACAGTTACATGTTGCCCAAGACGCTGAGAGGGCTTCTGTGTCGACAAGAGGTATTTTGTTTTGTCCTCGTTCACCGCAAGATCCACTCGCCTTGCTTCTTCATTAAGCTTGGAAAAATGCAGCACAAAAGGCGCGGTTGTTGCGACCAATGATATCGATATCATCGGCATACGCCTGTAGCATGACACTCTTTTGCCCCAATATCGTGCCAGCATAATGTTGAAGAAATCGCAAGATAGAGTGTCACCTTGTCCGAAACCTCTTTTGGTATCAAAAGGCTGGGAGAGGTCCTTTCCAATTACAGTACAGTATGCAAATGTACCACTCAGGCCTAGTGTTACCAATAGGCAACATTTCAGTGGGGCCAAACTAGGATACCCAGTACATTGAAATTTTTTTCTGTGACTATTTGTGGCTATTTTAAGTGTAAGTTCAAATATTTTTTAAGTCCTCCCATTTTAATTTGTTTCATACATACTTTTTTCACCAATTCAATTGATACAAATGCTCAACTCAACTATTGAGTATAGGCACTAAAAATTTTATTCCCTTAACTGAAGCGACGCACAAACCTGGCCTTAAAACGTTTTCAAAGATGATTTTAACTCGTTTGATCCTTTACAGACTGCCTTGAAGCGTTACACGCTGCCTATCAAATCCATGCTACATCAACTACTCTACATAAAATAGAGTATAATGAATGACAGAAAAGCGAGCAAGCAGTCAAGGCAACCAAGTTTCCCATTCAATGGCTTTGGTTTTTTGCCACCACAAACTTGCCCCATTTGCCACTCCTTAGCCATACTTTATGCTCCCCTATGGGGCTGGCCTCCCTTTAACACCACACAACGTTGACAAAGCAAGAATGCCAGTCGCGTTTTTCTTTTTAATATTTCATGTAATGCCTTTGCAATTTGGCGCTGTTTTGTCATTTTTCATTTCAGCTTAAAGTAACGTTCTCGCACTCTCTTTTGGTTCTTGCCTATTTTTGGGCGCCAAAATTAATGTAAAATATGGCGTATGCTTTAAGCCTTAAAGCGCTTTACCACACACAGACGTTGCTCGTTATGGCCAAGGCTTAAGTGTGTGTGTATATATATATATGTGTATGCTCTATTATAGAGCTAAGTATCACCTTTTCGTAGCATACTTTAGTGCGCTGTGTAATAAATACTCACAAAATGGCGCTACTTTAATAAACAATTGTGCGTAGTTCACAATGTTAATAAGTTGCCTTGGTCACCAAGGTTACAGCTCCTTAAGTCAACTGGAATGAAAGCTATTTTACAATGCACTTCTATGGCGCTTGAATGTGCATATTAAATTTTAATTATTCATAGTGGGGAAAAGTTAAGAAAAACATTTGTATTCCAAGAACAAATCAAGTATGACGTCATTGTTAAGCAAAAAAGTTTTCCCAATAGTTTGCCTTGCCTAGACTTGTTGCTTTTTAATATATGTGCATAGTAGTGCTGGAGAAAACATCGATGTTACATCGACGCATCGATGTATCGAAGTATCGATGTTGGAGAGAGATGGATGGATGGAGATGTTTCTCCAGCACTACTAAACACCCATTTGATGAGTGCAGGAGTGCTGGAGAAACATCGATATATAGATATTTTAAACTTGGATACATCGATGCATCGATATAACATCGATGTTTTCTCCAGCATTAGTACATAGTTCTTGGTCAACATTTTGTTTAAAAGGCTAACGGACTGACAGTTGGTGTCAGGAATAACCAAAAACAACTTTTTACAGTATTAGTTTTAGACTGCCTTTAAGAATCAAGCGCCATCGGACAATAAGTTTCTGTAGAAATGTCTCAACATTAAAAGATTTCTTCTCTGAAGAGAAATTTGTGTCTTTTAGAAAAAGACGAGGAATCAATGAGCTTACTGGATGCAAATTTTTTTGTTGAGCAATGGGGGCTTCATTTAAAAGATCCATGTAAGAAGTTTTAATTTTAGTTACTTCAAGCACTTTTACCAAAAAGAAGGGTTTTGTATTTGATCTATATGTATGTATGTTTATCTGTTCCCTCGTAACTTCTAAGCCGCTTATTATAATTTGAAAAATGAGGTATCGTTGCATGCGTCTTGATCGCCAGCAGGTTATAGGCTATGTCACATAAAATAGCAAAAAAAATTGCATAATGCCTTGCTGAAATAATACATTCTTACAACCGTAAGTCACTATAAGCTCTAGGATAGGCGACATATGAGCACGGCTATCCTCTCATCGCTATAAATATGTCTTAAACACATTAAAATAAATAAGAGTAAGATGTTTTGTTAAGCAACGATGAATATTGAATAGTTTGAACATAACAATTTCAGATGAAAATATTTTCCTGTTTTTAGTACATCATTTTTCAGTGGTCGTGTTTTTGTTTTTTGAATTAACTATTTTTGAATATTCATTTTGTTTTTATTGTTACAAAACAAAAACTTGCAAATTAATAGTACAATTGCGCTTCCATTTTGAGAGGTAACTACGTGAAATGAAAAGCTCTAAGCGCCTACTTTTCAACTCTGGAACTTACTAAACCATTTCATAGATTTTGATCTTTCGTTCTCGAGCTCAAAAACCCTTTCTCAAT
Source organism: Chymomyza costata (assembly GCA_018150985.1). NCBI lineage: Eukaryota > Metazoa > Arthropoda > Insecta > Diptera > Drosophilidae > Chymomyza > Chymomyza costata. The sequence continues at coordinate 21,811,334 of JAECWU010000001.1, forward strand.
TCATTTTTAGTTGATTTGTCCCACTCTAATCTGGTTTTTAAAGTGCTTGGCAAAACTAGCGGCGTTCAGACAAATTTTTAGTAAAAGGTTTCTAGTTACAAGTGATCAAGTTCTTTTCTAACGCCATGACAAATAAGTTTAGTTGTCGCTTCATTCAACTGCATAATCAAAGCTGACGCGTTGGCATATTTTCATAACACGCCTACAAGTATGCAATCAAAATGGTTTTAATTGATTTTGACGCTGCTGCCAGCGCAGGAAGCGCCTCTAAAGTCAATGGCTTTCGATGGCAACACACTCTCACACAGGCAAAATGGTTGCCAAGCCCATGTTCGCAAACACATAGACAAAAATATACAGACATACACACACACACACACACGGTCGTTTACAGTTCGTCGCACCCATACACATGCATGTGTATGGGTATGTTGAAGCAAATTCTAAATTGCATAAATTTATTTTGCTCTTGCTTGCTGTCGCCAACATTGCACATAGATATACAAACACACACACAGATACTCATAAATGCCACGCCTACCTAGGGGCTATTTGTAAAATTGATTAAGCGCATAAATTGAAGCAGACATTGCCTCGCCCTCGCCCTCGCCCTAGCTTAGCCTAGCATACTTCTAGGCTTCTAGACTCAGATTGAATTTATGGCTAGCAGCTAAAGCATATATCATATAGAGAACTCTAACTTTTGCCCATCATTCTTTATGTTATTGTTACACATAATAGCAAATATAACAACACATGCATATATCAGCTGATCATATCGCTCAGGCATATTTATAACACCAAGACAACAAAAATTCAATTAATTTTGAATTGTATCTATGCGCTCTTTTTTTTTGTATCTATATTTACAAATGTTGCTCTCCCTGCATTTGGTCCCCTATGAGCATAAGCGAACAAAGTTATTAGTCAATTAACTGTGCTGCGGCAACGAAATGTTGCAATTAACATTACTTGTTGTATAACACACACACACGCACATAGATACAATATAATTATGCGTGTATAACGAAATACAATGCTCTCTATATTGCCCTTATTATCAGCAATTGCTTTGGTATGGGTTAACCGTATGTATGTATAGGCATTTGTTGCATGTATATATATATGTAGCTATATATATTTTGTCATAATTATAGCAGCTGAAATGCATAGAACATGCCAAATTTGTGTAGTTGGGGTTTAATAGTATGCTGACATTGCGTACAGGCGACATAAAATCTATAATTGGATTTAAATTGGTGTATATGTCATCTGTTGAATGAGCTAATAGATGATCGCAATGTTTCTAGATTTGTTCACGATGTTTTTTCTTCTGGCATCTTTGTTAAAAGCAATTTTTGAGTCCCTTCGGCTGAGTATCAATATTACTATGTCTTTAATCTTTTCTTCTGCTTCTTGAAGCAGCCTCTAAAAGCCTCTGCCTGTCGCAAGCTTTTTTCACTTCCAGCTTAGTAGTGGATCCTAAGCCTGTTCCTTCCTCTATGCTCCTTCAAACTTAGACACGGTTGGTCTCTTCTTTCAACGAAGCCACATTCTGCCCTGCGCCGTCTTTCTTCTTCAGTCTTATTAGGCCAAAGCTTTCTCGGCCATACCTTCAATTTTCCGTTTATAATTGCTGGATGTTTATACGCAATATCAATCAGTGCTCATATAGTTCGTCGTAGTCAATGCGTTAAGGACCAAAAATCATGCTGTATTTTTACCTTATACACTACAGACAGTCGTCAACCCTGCTTCTCTTCCATAAAATATGAATGTATTGCAAAATGCTAACATTTTCTTATGCAAGTGGTCTCCTGAACTCCATTGCCTTATGAGTTTACATTAGCATCTATAGGAGAGGGGATTCCTGACTTCCATGCAGTCATCTTTATTTGTTGAAAAAGTCCATGACACTGTTGGAAGTAAAGTTTTGTAGGAGTGTATACCAATCTGGCAATCAAATAGTAGCAAAGACACGGTCTATGTCTCGCTTGGTACGATCAACGACGTTTCGCTCCAATACACTCTGTCCTTTTAAAACACAAACTTTAAGGGATGCTTTTGTAGCATCTTGACTGCATTCTGGCAATCTGTATCATAAATTCGGAGAACTCCTTTCCTTTTGCTTGTTGCAATCTTATCAATCACCTCAGACAAATCATGATACTTCCCATCCTTTCAAATTCTGCTTTACAATCAACAAATAGATTGTAGGTATCCATTTGGTTTTCGTTTGTCGTTCCAGGATTTGACTTCTTTTGAATAAATGTATTCAGTGTTTACTTGCCTTAAGTCCGATACTTTTTTTGTTTACGTAAGAAGGAAGACTGTTCCTTCAACGAGTTTTCAATTGTAGCTGTCGATTTGGTTTTCATATGTTGTTTCAGGATTTCACATAGCTTAAATTATGGTATTAATGTGAGGTACTTGCTTTAAGCCCATATAAACACCAATAGTTGCTTTTTACGATAGAAGGACGTCTACTAAAAGCGTAACATTACTTTTAAAGTATTTTAAAGTTTAAGGCCAGTTCGCAGTAGTTCTCGATATCCTAAGAAAAATATCAATGGAAAAGCAAATCTGTTGTGCTACCTACTAACCGTTGAGTAGGCTCAGCTAATCCAATTTTCTGGGGAATGGGTGGACAGCGTTCGTGGAGATTTTATATTCGCCAAAGAGAATGTCGTTCTTCTGTCTAGAGCGTCGGAAGTCTAAAGAAGAATCTTTTAGATCCTACAGCTATTTGAATCTGCGATTTCCAACTTAGTTGCGCCTGCATTCTGAGAATATCATAATTTACGATCAAGTGTAACAATTTTGTCGCCTGTACCAACAAAGTCATTAGAATTGTTGATGCAGGCTGACAGTGACAGCAACAACGAGACAATGTTGGAAAGGGCAGCATCAACACAAAACTGTCCGACAGACAGTCGGATAGACAGACGAAGAGACAGACACAATCAAAACGCAAACAACAACAAAACAATACAAATTACTAATTTACACGCAAATGCGTTGCACAAATGTTGCATGTTGTTTAGCCATTCGCTCTTTCTCGCCCTCTCTGCATGTATCTTTTGCTATGTGGCATATACATATATGCTGTCTCTTTTTCTTTTCGCAGCGGACAATGGACAGCATGCACTATAAGTATATAATACATAGTATGTGCATATGTATATACTTATAATGAGCAGTATTTATAGCTAAACGACAATTAGTAATTGAGCGCCATTTAAGCATTTTGTTTAATTATTGTTGTAATTTGTTGCAAATTGTTGCTGCAAACGGAACGCGCTGTAAAATGTAAATTCAAAAATATATGCCACACCCATACAAGGTGCATAAAAATTGGATTTGCTGCAAAATTTTTTTAATAAAAATAAATAAAAAGTATACGAGAGGCGGAAGAAGTCGACGATGATGACAAAGTTCAATGAACGTGGCAGCAAAAGCATTCAACAAGAGAGGAGTTGGTTGGAATAGGCGGCTGGGGCAGAGAGTTCAGGCCTCAGGCTATGAATACTGGGTTGGCTAAAAGTTGGCAAGAGACGTGCGAAACGTTAGGGAGTGGCAAAGAGTTCGGCCGGTTGATGATGGCACAAGGTGATGAGTTATTCAAAACCATGTGCAAAGTGTCAGAAGAAATCAAATGAAATTAAGTAGGCGGCAGCGAAGCAATGCAATGCATGATGAGGATAACAACGATGATGATGACGATGAAGATGCTGTAGTGGTTGATAAGCGAAATGGAATTAAGTTTGGGGCATGTGCCACAAATTTACAAACGAAGAGCAATCAAATTGTGCATAATTTCAAGTGAACCGAAGAGATGAATAAAAAAAAAAATATCACAAATAATATTTATGAAAATCCTTAAGTCAGACGCAACTGACCTCAGGCAAGGTGAGTGCTTCTTGAAATTGGGCAGAACAGTTGCTGAAATCCGTTAGTAAAATGTCCTGCGGTTGGAGCTGCATGAAAAAATTCTTTTAAAAGTTGTTTTGTGGCATACTTTTAGGTGCTTTAGCTTGGTTTTAGATCTTTTGGCAACTTTTGCAAAATTTTTTGCATTTAAAGTGCCTAGGTCGCTTGCATTTTGGCCTATCGAATGCCGCTTACTCTGCTAAAGGGTGATTTTTTTGTGGTATGTATGCATTGGCTTTTTATAATCGAAAGGATAACAAATGAATAATGTTTAGATGCTATAGAAATTTATGGTCGAAATTCGTGCGCTCAAATTATAAAAATTTTCACTTTACTAAAAAGCACCCTATACTGCATATATATGATAGGTATAGTAGGTAGTTGGGTATATAAGAGTTAATTTCAAACGCTAATAATACAGTCTTTCTACGGAATTCAGTGCTGCAGAAAAAATTGTTTCTTGGATCGCTTCGTGATTGGAGAGAGTCTCTCTTACAAACCGATTCTGTTATTATTTTATAGCTACATAGCATTATAAACGAAATAACGAAGCTTTGCTGGCACTTCGAGAAGATATTTTTTTTTTGTCCATTATGCGGATCTTCTCTGGCTGTCATTTCCAGCTTCCAATTAGCAAATTCGTGGCGTTATTTATGGTCATCTGTCTGTAATTCTAGTTGTCATCTTAAACGTATTGGGATGTAGGTCCAGGTCCAAACGCAAAATATGCCGGGTTAACTCTCTGTCAATGCCCAATTAGGCTGATCTGCGTCGAATCGTTTTTTAGTAATCAATCTCTGTCTGGTTGCTGAATTAAGGTCCTTAAAATTGTACTCAACCTCAAACTATGTGACGGTGAGATATCTTTGATAACTTGGAAAAACAATTATTGATATCTGATATCTATGCACAATTCAGTGTAAACAACAAACTAATTCGCTTTGCTGAGTACTTGGCATTTCTCTTGCCTCAACTGAGTAACTCAGATAGTGTAAACAGAGCTTAAGCGTTTTAGTGACACTGCAAACTGTATCCATCCTATCCCTTGCAAGTGTATGCAAGAAGCATTTGGCAAAACTTTTCCACTGTCAATTTTGAAGTTTTGGAATTTACTGCTCTTATTTTACTTTTTCCATTTCCACTACTACATTTTTTTTTTTTTTTCTTTGCTAACCACGTTCCAAACGGACATTGCTGTCTGATTTGATTTTGCGCTGTCGTCATTCGCCATCTGCTTTAGCACTTGAGCACGAACTGCACACCTCAGCGCCTAATAGCAGACTGCAAAAAATAGAGTTGTAAAATGAAAAAAAAGCACAGTACATATTGCAAAACTACATAAAATGCAATTGGCAGGACGGTAAATGTATACGACAGAAATTGGATTGAGTTTTGTGGCATCTTAAAAGGAAAAATCAAATGAACAAAGCGCTGCAATGCGCTCGAAAAGTAATTTAAAATTATTTCCCTTGAATCAATCAAAACTAGGTAATACAATTTGCTATAGTTTTCACATCACTCACATACAATTTGAGCATTGAGCGAGCGACGAGCATTACAAATTAAGGTAACGACTCATCATCATTGATCATTTAAGATTTTCTTTACTTGAGATACGTCAGAGTGCCAAAGTGTAGGCCCTTTTGTTACCGCTAATTATCATTTAGTTATGGCACTTTTTATGCCCTACCAGTACGCAAAAGTGGGGCCCCTACAATTCCAATTCCAATTCCAATGCACGTATCTGTTTAATCTGTTCCAGCGCTGCAATGTAGTGGCGGCGACTGACGAGTGCCGGCAAACTGAAGCTGCGTCTCCTTCATAGAGACACGCACATGATAAATGGATTTCCATTAACTGCCATTCAGAAAAAATAAAAAAAAAAGTACAAGAAAACCGTGAAAAAAGAACAAAACCAAGAAAAACAAAAGCCAAGAAAAACTATGGCACAGTAGAACATGTCTACCGCAGAGCAGTTAAAAAGATGAAAGGCGGACTTTAGGGTAAGCCTCAGCACACACACAGACACACACATACTCAAAACCAGACTCACATGCTGTGTGCATGGATGTGCGTTTATCTGCAGGAACGTGCTTGCATTTGTCATCCATCATCAAGGCCAGCCCAAGCAATGGTATTCTACGCATCGTCATCATCATCAATGAAATAATTCCATGTTGTTTTTTCCTTCAATACTCTTTGTTTGATATTATAAGTTATGCTAAAATGTTTGGCAAGAATAAATGTATAACATTTTCAGACATTTTTTTGCAAGCGAAATTTAAACAAATTGACAAAATATTTATAACTTTCAGGTAGATATTTTTTGACATTCATTTTTAATTCGTTTTTTTTTCAGAATTCACCCAAAAAATAGTAGGCACAACTCAAACCGAACTTTTATATGGTCCATGTCTTGCATAAAAAATGTTCATGTCTTGCTTAAATGGTTCATGTCTTGCATACAAAAATTTCGCTTGTAATAACATAGATACTTGCCTCGAAAGGCAACTCTAACAGAGAGTAAGGGAAGTATCAGTAGATGGCGACAGCAAAAAATGTGGAATTGGGAGCACGCAAAAACGAATCCGAATAAAATTGTTCGTTTTCGTTTTCCGAAGTACTGCCAAATATTAACTATTTTTGAACACTTAAAGTAAATATTAGTATTATATTTATATAAATGGCATGCCCGAAATTTCTATACGCTTGGCCTCAATTTTCATTTGAATTCTCTTGATGGTCAAAAGAGAATTCGAATGTTCTTGAAAGTATCTTTCAAGTATATACCAGTTGCCTTTGTTTTAAAACATGTCTGAAGTTAGCTGAAGTTGAAAGACATGTATCTGGCATGCTACTTATTAACTACTTTTTTGTTAAAGAGCATATAAAATTCGTCAACCAAACTTAACTTACATACAATTTCTATTTTTCTTACCCATCTCAACCTTTATTTTTTTTCACAATTTTTCATTATATTGACTGTAAAATTTGTTTAACCCAATTTTAAAGAAAAAAGAACCGAAAAAGTTATAGCATAATATTGCCGCTTGCCAAAACATTCAAGTTGGGTAATTTGAAACCCAGACAAAGCGACGACCATGTTAGAAAAAAAGACAAGCATTTGATTTTCTTAATTTGATAGATGACCAGAAAATATTAATGTGTTGGCTATCTATCTATATCTGTGTATATAGCTGCCACAGTGTGCGTGCGTGCCGGAAAAGCATGTTCGATTTTCGTTTGGATTTGACTTTGACATCAAGGTTTAAGTGGTTTTATGGCGCATTACTTAGATTCATTCGTTTTCCTTTAAAGCATTTTCCCACACTAAAAGCTTTTAATGATTATTTAGCAAGCTGAGATTTGTAAACTTAACGCCTGTCAGGGATTTCGGAGCTAGGATTTTCTAGATTAATTGTATGGATCAAAAAATTAGATAAGCTGACAAAAAATGTTTCAAATTTAAACTCACAACAAATTGCAGAGATTTGGAAAGTAATGGAATTTTTCATGGATTTCGGTCTGCAGTCGCTGAATTTTAGGTCGTTTTAAATTGTAATGAAAATGTTGATTCTTAAAGTGCGTGTTGGAAATCCGACTTAACCTACGTTTTTGGAAAATGGGTTTCTGTTTCGAAGAAAATTTGTATTCTAACTAAATTTCGCAGGTAAAAAATGTGTCAAAAAGTAGAATTTGTGGCTTTCGAAATACTTTTCTCATGTACAAATTTTAGCAAACATTTCTGCAAAAAAATATATCCCCTTTCAATTTCTTCTTTTGTAGTGCAAAATTTTTTATTTTTTTTTTGAAATAAATCAATTTGCTAAACAAACTAGGCACATTAATCTTCTTTTATGAGCAGTCCAGCCTCCTACTTTACTTAATTCAAATATTTGCTTGAATACAATTCGGTTTCCGTAGAATGTCGATTTCACCAATGGCTCATTTATCTTTAACGTGAATGCCGAATAAATCTCACATTGATACTTGAATTATGTATATACTACGTATATATTTCTTAGAAATAAACAGCACTCCCCTTAACATTGCCCACATTTTGTAGAACTGTGAACTCATTAATTTTAATGAGCTCTCAAAATGACTTGTCACTTTTTATTTCAACTCTGATTAAAGTTCTGCTGCTTTTATACAGCTTTAAGATTTAGTTAAAGCAAGTGCTATATGAGTATCTCGTAGAGGAGGAGAGTTTTAGTTTTACGCAGCATTTCTCCAAATCACTCTTGGAACTTTAATTAAGGCAGTTCCTATTCCACCCAAACTCGATTAATGCGCTGTGTCACTTTACTACTTTGGAAGCACAAATTCGTCCAGACAACTTAGACACATTAGACATGCAAATGGCTGCCCTTGTATAACCATGGTGGCATCCATTCACTAAAGCAAGTAACGCCCTAATGTATGCTATGCCAACAACAACAGCAACAATAGCAACCAAGATGATATAAAAACATGCTGAGTCATAGCAATTCATGTGCCCCGCCAATTTGCCATAATTTCCATGCTTAACTGTCTTCGCAAGTTGACCAAGATTTACTGCAACAAACTTTACAGCTAGCCAAGATGCGTAACGAAGCTAAACGAGATGGAATTCGTGAGCAACAGAGATGCAATAAGCCAAGAAAAAAAGAAGCAAAAAAAAACCATCTAAATGAATGTTTGTACACTTTGTACTGCGTAATATTCTGCAGAAAAACATGTCAGAAAATATTTTTTGGTTTTTGTTGCAATGGCAAATGACCAGACATGGTGGCAGTGCGTGATAAAGAGAATGCGAGAGGCAAAGAGAGAGAGAGAGCGCGAGTGCGAGCTGGAGACTAAAACATGCGTCTGAAATGCGCGACAATGGCAATGGCGTCTCAGAAGACGCCGTGTTTCTTTTAGCTTGGCAAAAAATAAAGACGGAAAAAAAAACACAGCAGACTGTCCAATGGCATCATAAAAATCTAATGTGCTCAGTTCTAATAACAATCTTTGGAACGGGTCATTTCAGCGTGATGTATGCCACTAATGGTAAAGGCGTGGTAGTTATACATAGAAATGTTGAAATAGCGTACAACAAAGCTACTTTAACGGAAACTAGTAGTGGGACTAGTGTCCCAGTAGACAGTATTCCGTAGTAGTATTTTTATGCTCTCTACAAAAAGTACAAAGGTGTAATAGGTAGTAGATGTGACAGACCCTTTCAATAAAGGGTACAGGCGCGTTGAGTTTTGTCTAGTCGTTAATACTACATAAGATCACTGTGACTATCAGAGCTATAGAGCCCAAATTTTACAAAATGCTGCACAATATCAGGCAGATGAAGTTTTTCGATTCATATTAATACCTTGGCCCGTTTCCCAGTAAAGAATATCGCGGTTTACACTCACTTTAGTAAGGCTGTCAGCTTTGAGGCACCGAAGCTTACATACTCTTGTGCAGTGGGAACCTATAAGATTCATGAACTGTGTAAACTTATGTATAGTTAATAGAATCTTATAGTGCTGTATTTAAACTATTTGGTGTCGCCGTGATCATCGTCATCATTTCTTTTTCACTTTAGTGTGGCCGTATGTTGACATTCCATTTTTGACGCTGCGTGTTCCAAATATACCACAGTAACGCGCTATGTTTTTAAGAATACTATGCAAAAAATCCGATAGTAAATTATAGTTAAAAATTGACTACTTTTGATCCCTCTATCTCTTGAATTTGTGGAGATAACGCCATGGATCGGAGATATAGCCAAAAGTTAGTTTAATTAAAAGCCTTTTGCATAAAGAATCCTTTAAAAACTGCATGAACTGCCTTGGCAAAGATTATTTTACAGTCGAGCAGTGACGCCTGTATAGTTATCAAATTCTTAGAAATAAAGCAAAGTGCTTGGAATGTCTCGAATTGAATATCAAAGGCCTTACGAAGCAAAGCGTGCGAAGCACTCAGGTAGCAGAGCCCCCTGTACCTATAGGTACAAAGGGTATACTAGATTTGTGCAATGTATGTAACGGCAAGAAGGAGGCGTGGCAGACCCCAAGTCCTTTGTACCAAAATGCTTATCATAACCTCGGGTAGCGATTGAGCCATGTCCGTCTGTCCGTCTGTCTGTATGAACTCCTAGATCTCGGAGACTATAAGAGCTAGAGATACGAAACTTTACCAGCTGATGCGCATATTTCCTCAGAAGATCAAGTTTGTTGAATCATGTCAATATCTTTCCCCGTTCCCCCGTAGCAGAGTTATGCGGTTTTTAGCTAAACCGTTTAATATTTTAATCTGAAACTTAACAGAGCGATGCGTTGTGGTCTTATGCATCTGTGTAAACAAAATCGGACAATTACAACAAAAATTAAATTAAATTAGTAAAAATTTCACCTCCCCTTGCCTATAAACTGCGTCAATATATGACTCTACGTAATAATAGTAACAAATGACCTAGAACCACCAATTTTGGTAAGCTGATTCATGTACCTCTAATGAACAAATCCACATCCAAATTTGATCAATGCAGCACCCCCACCCCCCGCAATCGATTTACCGTGTTTTCTCTCACAACCTTTAACATATCCCCTTGAAACTTACCCCCTATACTTTAAATAACTCCTTTGGTGTAAATTTCGATTTTCATCAAAATCGGTTAAAATTTGCGGAACTTATAGGTAAATGTTAAATGTTCCAATTGGAAATTCTTAGTAAGAATATGCAGGAATAAATCTTTTTTTGAGAAAAAATGTACAGGGTATTACACTGTCGAGCACCGCCTCGACTGTATTACATTTTTTTTTTTTATTTTTTTTTTTATAAAAATAAAAATTTATTTACCTATTTTCGAATTCAAAATAAATTCATGCTCATAAAATATTTTTTCTACTGTCAATTGTCTTTATCGTCATACGCCGAAATCGCAAAAATATTGAAGGTTTCAAAGAGTGGTATTCAAAAAACGTGGCAAAAATACTTGAAACCGGCAGTAACGTGGACGGCGGAGAAAATTACCCAAAACATTTTGACCGCCCAAAAAATATGAAATTGGGTTAACGGAAATCTGTGCTGAGGTCCGACGAGTTAAAATTTCACATTTTTGAATGTAATCGCGATAGCGGCTCAAATCCGAGTATATCGCGGCAACTTTTAAAGACTATTGTGGTGGACTACTTTTGTATAATGGAGTTGCCCCACTCAAAAAAAATTTATGGAAAACTCACAAAAGAATGATATCATGGAATTCTTCAACGAAAACCTATCCATGTGGCAATGATTTATTTTCCAACAAGATAATGATCTAAAACCTACTTCGCGATTGTGTACCGGCGATTTGAAAAGGAAACAAGATCTTGGTGTGCCCAAGATCATGAATTCGCCGTCACAATACCCTGACATCAAAAAATTCCCATAAGCTAAAAAAATATTCATGTTTTCTTTTTAAAAGTCAAAATTAATGTGAGATGAAACTTTACATAGTTTTTCGAAAATTCGAATATTGCAAAACTGTAAACCAAGCAGGACAATGTCTACCGACAGCTCTTTTAAATTTTAAGACTCAATCTAAGTAAATAAATCATATTTCAAATACCTTAAGTCTATGGACTTACATATACAAGTGTCTGTATAAGCATTTATGCCGCGTTATCCTGTCTCCCCTGCACACCTCATCAAGTATTATTTAGAAATTTGTGAACTTTGCAACAGACGCAGTTAGAGCTTATTTGTTTTCATATTTATGTTCTTAGCCATTTGTAGGCCTCTCATTTGGAGTGGCTACGCCTCCACCGTCTCCATCGCAAAAAACAAAGGGCGCAAAAACCTTTGCTCCTTTCAATGTCGCGTCGGTCGCCGTTTTGTCTCGCCCAAGTTCATTGAACCGGTTCGACATTTGCTATTTGCCATTTGCCGTTTGTTTCTCGTTTTTTGTCTTTTGTTTTGAAGACACACGCACGCACACACTGACACAGACACAATAGAAGAATTTTTAGTGCCTTCTCTTGACAAAGCACTTTGGCTTATAATGCGTCACTTGACTCAACTTTGGTGCTCTTTCTCTCGCTCTTTGCTCTCTGGACTTACCTAACTCTTTCAAGTGTTGTTTGTCAACTTTGAAAATTTGATTTTATAGTCTACTTTAAGGGTTAAAATAAGTGGCCACAAGTAAATAATTTCATATTTCTAACTCTCTTTTAATTTTCTTTTTACAGGGCTGTGACAGATCCCCGGGATGGACGTCGTGTTGCACTAAAAAAGCTACCCAATGTGTTTCAATCGTTGGTCTCATCAAAGCGCGTGTTTCGCGAGCTGAAAATGCTTTGCTTTTTCAAGCATGAAAATGTAAGTACACTCAATCTATAACCCCCGCCAACTGCTGGCCGTTTTTGAACTCGGTTTTTTGGCCTTTTTGTAATGTTTATTAAAATGCCAAAATGCTTTTGTTTTTATTTTTATGTAATAAAATTTAATTAAAACATGCAATTCGATTTTTATTTTTTTGTTCGCCCAAGCTTGGGTATGCATAACTCACATATATTGGCATTTCTTTATGCGTTCTAGCCATATTACGTATACGCCACATTGCGCTGCCCGCACTTGCATTTTATCATTTATTTTTATAGCTTGTATGTAGTATATGTATGTACTTTTCATATTTATGGCTGAAAAAGCTCAGGGCAGTGTAATATGTATTTTTATTTACTTATGGCTTATGCTTAATGCGAATTCTTTTAGCTTGTTTGTGGGCCATCATTTGTCGTTAATTAAATGTTTATATTGTATATAAAATGGAGAAGGCATTAAAGGCAAGCATTTATATATATAAATTAAACTAAAGAGTTTTTTGTGCATTTTAAAGTTTTTAAGAGCCTACTAGTTGCATTATAAAATCTTAAGCGTTCTATACTCAAATCGAACTAATGAAACTGCTTCAAAAATGATTCTAATGCGCTTTAAAATTTTATATTATTGATTTATTTGGCAAATTGAGCTGACTTGTTTATAGTACGCCAGGATTGATTTGCTAATAACTAATTGATATCAAATTTTTATGATGCAAAAAATTAAACATTTTTTTGCTGAAGGCTCTAAGTTTTTTGTTTTTCCAACTTTCACCAACTTCTTCCCAGGTAGTTTTCTTAAGATCTCTTTATAACTATTGTGAGAAAATTAGCAGACTCACCATTAGGTAAAATTCTTCTCATCCGGCGGCTACTAATGGCTTAAATTAATTGTTAACTACTGATTGTATGAATTTGGCAATCCAAGATTCTTGAAATATCAACGTCATGCAATTATTCGTCACAAATCTCAATTTTCGTTTCTTCTTAAGCTGAGAAAATTCGACAATTTATTATTTTTAACTTAGTTTTAATGCGGTGACAGTTTTTTATTTCACCTGCAATTGTTTTTATATAAACTTTAAACTGCATTTAAATGTACATAAATACAAAGCCTTTTAATATATTATTTTCAGTAGCTTTAGTTAATGCATAAAAAATTAAAAAAAAAACGAAAATTTATTTATGTCAAAAAATTGACAAGCTTAAAACTGAAGTTTTAATTAATTCCACTACATTTGCTGCGTTTAAATAAGCCTCACACTAGATATTCAAATTTTCTTGCACTGTGGGCAACTATAGCTGCCACGCCCACAAAACAGCGCCTACTTAGCCCACGGTCAGTGTACAGTTGGGCGGCATGCAAAATTTAAGGCAAACAAATTTTATGCACTCAAAGCGAACAGAAAGACAAACAGACGAACCAACAGACAGCCAACGTAAAAGGAAATACTCGCAACAAAAGAAAATCGACTACAAACTACGTGCAACATTTTGTTGCATGCAAATTTGTTAACAGCGCATAAAAATAGAGTAATAAAAAAAAACAGCAACGTTGTATTTTTGAGCAAGCGGCTAACCACAAAGAACAAGCGCATAATAAATATTGACTCATAAAAAATTAAAACTTTAAAATAAAAAATTAAATAAAACGGCACGTTAATGTAAAGCTGAATTTTTTTTTATTTCAAATTTAAGCTGCAATTTGCTTTGTTTACTTTACATATTTATAAACAAGGGCAGTTTAATAAGTCACAAGACTTTTTGCATAAAATACATTTTTTTTTTTGCTGCATTTCTTTTAAAATTATAATTACAAATTTTATATCTCAACATAGTCTTTAAATTTTTGAGTTCTTACAAATAAAAGGATTTCAGCAGTCGCGGATCCAGGATTTGCTCATTGGAGGGGTGTCTCACTTCAAAGTGAATACAGAGCTCGCCCAAAAAAAAACTGTCAACTCATTTTTCCAACTTTCAAGGCAGTCCTGACTCGAAGTGTTTTAGATGGATAAGATACCATTACCAAATTTGCCATTAGGGATCTTTTTTTTTAGAGTTCCCAAGCACTGTGCCAAATTTAATCAAAATGGGTTGACTATATCCAGGCGCGACGATAGGGGAGGGATTCCACCCGGGCCCAGAGTTTTCTCAATTACTGTCGTGATTCAAAAAGGTTGTACGGCCCTGAATATATCATATAGCGCCTATATAAACAATTGGTAAAAAAAAACGTTTTTGCTACAAAATTCGTCTGTTTTTGGTTTATTTATGAATATATCGTAACCAAATTGGATATTCAAATGTCTTTTGGAGTTCTTAAGCCAGGGGTGTCCAAACGCTTCTTATGGAAGAGCAAAAACCGATACATATAAAGAAAAACACTAACACATTTAAAGTTAACAGTTATTACGGTTTATTGTGTGCACTGAAAAAAATTGTATATACATTCTTATAAGAGTGGTAAAAAATAATGAAAAAAAATTATGGTACACATATTTATAAAGAACTTAAAAATTGGTCAATATCAATATTTATTTTAGTTAATGATAGTTTTAATAATGCCTCTAAATGTTCGTTTGTTAATCGACTTCTCAATTTTGTTTTTTTTTTAATTAATTTTAAGCTTGAAAGCGCACATTCACAAATATATGTGCTTCCAAATATATATAAAATTCGCAAGGGATTTCCCGAAAAATATCTAATTACCACCGGCTTTTACAAAAAATATGTATTTTATTCATATGTTTTTACCAATAGCCACCTTCTGTCTGTTATATACATTGCATAAATTTAATTTACCCTTTATACCTAAAGGTACAAGGCCATAACTACTTTTTGCTTGCAAGCAATGCCTTAAAAGTTCCATTTAACAAGTTTTTCAAAAAAATAGCAAAAGAATTTAAAACCGATTTTTTTGAGTGCATGCTCAAACGAAAAACAACAAAATTACATTGAAAATCTGTGGGCCAACAACACATATACGCAGAGGTTGTTTTTGTGCTCACGAGATCAGAGAGCAAAGAGAGTAAGAGAGAGTTAGTGAGAGAACGCGCGAAATTCTTCTTGTAATTTGCATTGGCATTGGGTGATATACAGTTGGGGCCCTGCATGTACACGCGCATTGCTGTCTATGCCTAAGAGCCATTACAAAAACAAAAAGAGCCAGATGAGCAATGGGCCTGGACACCCCTGTCTTACGCAATATGTAGGATTTATTTGCATTGTGGTAGTGCAGGGTATCACAAAGTAGTCCGCGACCGACTTTAATGTACGCCATCTTTTTCGCCTGAACTGTGCAAATTTTCGTGTCATGATTTAGGTTTAGATATGGAGAAGAGTGCAGCGATCAACTTATTCGACTTTTAGTGCTAAAGTCCTAAGCTGGTAAACAGAATACCGTCTCAGTCGTTTATCACTCACCGAAAAATTACGTAAAGGCTGTTTAAAATTGAACGTCACCATAGAAATCGAAATCGATTGAGGCATCCCTGGGCATTAATTCCATCAATAAAATCGTGCTTTGAAGAATTTTTTCAAAATCGACAAAAACCGATTCTCATTTTAAGTTACTGTGCTTTTGAATTATTAGACGCAGTATATAGTATATAAATAGTTAGCCTCGGTGCATAATATATGACATACTGGTTCAGTAGCGAGCCACCTTATACACTTTTGTTCTGAACCCATTTAGTATCTTTTAATGCATTTTAAATACGATTTCTGGCTTGACAAACTTTTTCAGAAAAGCTGAACCGTTTGGTATGTGTTCATAGAACCACAGCAGAACTTAGTATATCACCACGTAACCATTGAAATGGATGGTACAGATTTCCTATAGTATTAATCAAGCCATTTTTTCATTTTGGTGTTGCTTTTTTTCCCTTTATTCCATTCGCTCTAATGTTCTCAAGTTGTCTACTTCCAATGGCTGTCTAAGCAACTCCATTCGAACTCTAAAAAGTCACTAACTTAACAAACTACCTTCGCATTTTGTACATTATTTTTTATACGCTCTGGGCACACGTGCAAGCAGCAGTTGGTCATATTTTTTTTTGTTTATCGATTGTAGAGCGATAGTTTTTTTTGTGAACCATATTTGGCACATTTGACATTTTTATGGCCGTCAGCTAATGTAAATGTCAAACCAATTGAGCTTGCAGATTTTAGTCTATAAAACTGTGAAATGGTTGAACTTGTTTAGCCTGCAGCTATTACGACTATTTAGTTGCTTATGCGGGTATATTAAGCTAATGCTAAAAAAAAAGATGGAGTAAACATTCTAATTGTAGCGTGGACTTGGGATGTAGGGCAAAAGTTTCTAGCTTAATGGCGGTACAGGCACATAAACTTTTAAGTGCACTGCTGCAACGTGGTTAAACATAAAAACAAAGAAACTAAAGGAAACTAACTGTATGCCATTGTAGAAAAAAGCAAAAAAAAAAAATCGATCTTTCCAAGAAGATTTGTGGCAGGATTTGATGACTGACATAAAACTACAAATTGATGAGTTTGTTGAATGTAGTAAACGACAATTGGCAACTTGGTTCAATACGCTCATATCAAAACTTGAGCACTATTTTTTGACTAAGTTGTGTTCGACGATTCCTGGGCAGCTGCAGTTGAACAAACTCTAAAGTGAAGTGACGAAAATTTTGAAGTTTTTTGATTTCATAGAAGATGCCAAGGCAAATCTGTACAGAGCAGCCTTAAGGGTTTGTAAAGGATAAACTAACTAAGTATCAGAAGTGAAAACCTATTTTTATAAAATGATAATTTTTATCTTTTTAGCTGTCAAAAAACCTGTCAGAACTATAAAATGTTTCGGCTAACTCAATCATGTTCTCGTTTACAATTATCTGAGCCTCAACTGAGATTCTGTTTAAATGGAAAAATTGAGATCATATTTCTCTTAAATGTATATGCGCGGTAATAAGTAAAGCGGGCTACTTATTTATCGATTTATCGATAACTGAATACTCGATTTTTCATTTTTAGACTTGTCTCTGACAAGCCATAGCTCCTTAACAAATAAAGATATCGACGCAAAAAAAAGTGTACCGCTTTACTTATTTTTGCCCATATAGTTATTGTCAATTCTCAAAATTTCGCTCAGTTGTCCTAGTTGTCCTTTATAGAGCTAAATACCACACTAAGAGCCCACTACTAGTTAAGTTACCACATCCTTGTTTACTTTAACTTTAACTAAACCTACCAAAGATACAATATTTGTACTACTCTAAGCCGTGGGCTGCTGCAAATGTCATCATGTCTTAAGTTATGAGGTTTTGCTTTGGTTTAATCTTCAATCTGTTTGATTCGTTCAGCAACATTAGACAATTGAGTGTGGGTTTTCCTTATATGTAGCTATAGTTATTTATTTTGTTTGTTTTTTCTTCGTAGGTGTTGACATTCAAGCTTTTTGGATGCGCGTGTGAAAAACTGCAGCAACAATAATATGCAACAAAAAAATAATCACAACACAACACAACAAACTTTAACATACTTATGCAAATCAAAAAAAATCAAATGCTGCATAATTTGTTTGTTTAAACATTTCCTGTCGTTGTTTTTGTTGCTTTGTAAAGGCCTTGATAAATATTCAACAGAAAAAAGTCTCAATTACACTACTATATAAAGCAAACACTTGCAAAAAGATAAACCCAAATGCAATAGAAAATGTGACAACGTGTCGTATACTTAATGCTTGCTGCCTTTTCATAATGCAATTCAATGTAATATTGCAATATATTTTTGCACAAACTTTTTATATGCAATTGTTGTTGTAGCTGTTTTGTTGTTGTTACATCTTTCAATTGATAAAAAGCAGAAGAAGCAACTACAAAAAGAAATAAAAATGAACTGCTTGCTACGTGGCATACATTTCAAAACGCATTTTTCAAGCCTTTACTTTGATTTGCCTGCTCTTCATTCAACGAGAGAGTGTCTAGAATCTGAGAGTGTCTTACTTAACAGCTGCACTGAGAGAAAAAAAGAGTCAAGAGTTGAGAATTGTTCTAAATATGTTGATTACACTTTATGACAAATTTTTTTTTTAAATTTATACAAAAATATGATTTTATTTTTGTTGCGGTTTTAGGCATTTTCGGCATCCAAATAATGTTGGTGATGCCAATTTCACCAAAACGAATTTTTAAGTGATTTAAATGCGAAATTTTTTTCATTTTCCCGAAATGAAGGACATATTTTTGAGAGCATTGCGTTGTTTGTTTAAATATTTTTGAGCAGATAACAGATTTCTGACGAGATTTGAGTTATTTTCACGTGATAAGATAATTTGTGATTAAGTGCAGTTTGGCTTAGTCTCCAAAATTTTTTATAATTTCACATAATTTGAAAAGCGATTATACTAAGGTTTGCTTTCTGGTATTAAGGAACAGTATTTATACCCTGTACCGTATGTTACAAAGGGTATATTGTGTTTGTGCAAGCCGAAAATGTATGTAACGTACAGAAGGAGACGTCGGAGACCCCCCAAAGTTACCTTAAGTATGATCAGAGTGACTAGAGAAGTAGATATGCTCATGTCCGTCCGTCTGTCCGTATGAACGCCTAGATCTCAGAGATGGTAAGAGCTAGAGCAACCAAAGTTTCAGATTAGATCCCTTATTAATCCATAGGAGACAAGTTTATTTTTTTTTCTTGATATCGGGATTACATTATATAGCTCCCATAGGGGTGTTTCAGAGGACCTCGAAAAAAAGCAAAAGTTTTAGATGGATAATTCGTTTGTTTATGAAGATATCATAACCAAATTTGGCAATCGGAATCGGTTTTTAGAGACCCCCAGCACTGTACCAAATTTCATCAAAATAGGTTGACTATATCATATAGCTCACATAGGACCAATCGGTCAAAAAAACGCGTTTTGTGCAAAATTCGTTGTGAATCGTTTGTTTGTGAAGATACCGTAACCAAATTTGGCATTAAGAAGTTTTTTAGAGTACCCAAGCACTGCACCAAGTTTGAGCAAAATCGGTTGACTATATCATATAGCTCACATAGGACCAATCGGTCAAAAAAACATGTTTTGTACAAAATTCGTTGTGTTTCGTTTGTTTGTGAAGATATTGTAACCAAATTTGGCATTAAGAAGCAAATTTGATCAAAATCGGTCGACTATATCATATAGTCCCCATAGGACCGATCGGTCAAAAAAATTGTTTGGTGCAAAATTCGACTGATTTCTGTTTGTTTATGAAAATATCGTAGCCAAATTTGCCGAATAAAATATCTTTTGGAGGTTTTAAGCAATGTGTCGGACTTAATTGCAATGTGTTGGTACAGGGTATCTCAAAGTCATCTGCGCCCGACTTTAACGTACGCCATCTTTTTTTTTTATAATTTTTGGAATAAAAATTGAAAATTGCTAAATAAAATCAATTTTTCGAATAAAAATCGGCATTTAAATATTTCATAATTTTTATTTTTTAATTTGAAAAAAAAGAAACGCTTGATTTTTTTTTATAAAAATTAAAGTATATCTTTAATTCAGATAGTCCATTCAAAAATTTGATACGCTGTGGCTTCCATTTCATCCAAAGCACTTTTTTTGCTTCGATTTTTTTCAACCCAATACTCTTATTTGCGATCCCTGGTATTTCTTAAATATAGTTTTTCTCTCAGTGTATCTACGTGTAGTCTTATTTTAGGTTTGAATACAATTTTTGTCTAGCTCCTATCTTGCTCCATTTTTGAGTGCTAAGAAAATTTTTCTCTCAGTGTATCTACGTGTCACTTGCTTTCAACGCGTCTCTCTGTCCCTTCAGTCCCTCCAGTCCGTCTGTGTAAATGATTGAGTTTGAATGCGCTGGCATCAATTGCATGCAAATTTTGTTATTATTTGGCGCTGCAAATTGCAATTGAAATGTCAATTTCATTTTCTTGATGGATTCTATTTGCATGTCGTTGAAGAAAACTGAAGGGAACAATATGCATGAATGCCAGCCATGTGAAAATTTGTCTGTCAGACTGTCTGTCTGTCTGTCTGTCTGAAAATGCATTTAAGTACAGGCTGAAGAAGACGCTCAGGTGCAAAATCTTAATTTAAACTTTTCGGACTCATTTAAAAGCTAAGTCATTTTCGCACAGCCGTGTCTATCCAGTGAAAACTCATTTCTAGCATCTGTTGGCATTATACATAATTCAATTTGGAGCAGTAGAGAAAATGTTGTTAGAGCTATGATAACAGCTGATAAGAAATTCGCTTTTGTTTTTTGCACTTTAATGAGATACAAAATAAAAGAGTAACTAAAACGTGCTTATAAAGTTGTCAGGTTGGTTTCGAATTATGATTTCGATTGGTCTTAATTTTTTATTTTTAAGAAGCAGAATCATATATAAACAGGAAGTATGTATTCAAATAAATATTACAAAATTACATTGTAATGTACCTTAAAAGCTTTGGGCTAACAGCTCTCAAGCTTTCAACTACCTACAGCATTCTTTTTTATCATATACTCTTTAAAATTAGTCGGAACCAAATACAATAAAAAGCATTGTCCACCAACTCAACACAACAGCTGGTACTCAACAGCAAAAATATTTTTTATCTAGAATTTAAGCTCCTAGAAAAATTATAACAAGAATGAAAATGAAGTTGGCCAGCGACTGGGAGCTCCGACTGTTGGCCAGACACTTTTGCTTTTGTTTAAGACCTGTCTAAATTCGCTTGAAAGCAAAGTGGCTATAAGAAAAAAAAAAAAAGCAGTGACGACCACACAACTTTTTCATTATGATACCAATATGCTCATTATGATGTTTCTGATGACGATGTTGTGTTTGTTGTCTATGTTGGTGTTGTACCAGGTAGCCAGTCAATGGAACAAAAGCGAGCGTTTTGTAGTAATCACAACAACAACAATATTCCAAGTATGTGTTGTTTTTTTTTTGTTAACTCAAGTTAGTTGGAAGCTTTAGTTATGCTACAACAAAGTTGTTTTGTGGTAAATATAAACACAACGACAAAGACACCAATCTATGGCCATGCATTTTTCTACCAAATATACTATATGCATATGGGCCAGAATAAGTGAAGCGGGCGCTTATTTTTGTCCATTTATATATATATTATATATAAAGGTACTTCTCATGTATATGCTCTTATGTATGTTACTGCGTGTAGTTTTTACACGCTCAGTTTCACTTTAGCATTAAAAATTTTTTTTTGGGTCTCACTTCAAGGCCAGAAACTCAGACCAGCGAGGACTTTATTAACCGCCAAGACTTTGCATTTTTGGTAGCTATTAAAACAAAATGTCTGCAAAAGTTTTATATTTTTTTTAAATTTATTTTTTATTGTTTTTCCTGCGATTGCAGCAAAGCGAAATGTTAATTAGCTTGAGAGCAAAGTGAAACGCACGTGAGTCCAAATTGAAGCGCATGCGCGCAATAAGCAAACGACTTATTTTTGAATACTCTTCATTGTTGAAAAGTATGTGGCATTTGTCAGGAGGTATGACGCATAAAGAGTCGAAGCCGCTAAATATGTATATACAATATAGTCCGTATTTGAATGTCATTAATAATAGCGTCGAAAAATGAATCGATTGGTGGATCACCTCAAAAAAGACATGAATATTTCGGGATTGTATCCGGCAACTACCAGAAAGTTGGATAATGTAGTCGCTATTTGCATGCAATAATCTCAATAACAAATATATTACTAATTTTTACAATAAAGCCTCAAATATGGTCAAAACGGCGGAAGCAAAGTTGTACATCTAATATGACTATCAATCGATAATAAAAATTAGAACAGATCTAAAAAATGTATAGAATTTTATCTGGGTTCATGATATAAAGTATGTGAAAACTGGCAACCTCTTCTAAGAAAAATTTCTTTGAAATGTTTGCTAGTTATCAATCGAAATATATTTAATTGTCAAATTAAATGATACTAATGAAGAGGACCGCCTGATTTCCTTATTAAAAGATTTTTTATTTTTTTACTTAAGCCTTAAGGCCTATACGCAGTTCGATAAATTTCGCGCGGAATGACAAAACTTTGTATAAAAGAAAAACTCCATTTGGGATTTTTTTTTTATATATAAAGTTTTCGTATAAAAGGATTTGGGATTTTTTTTTTATATAAAGTTTTGTCATTCCGCGCGACAAATCCCATTTGGAATTTTTTTTTATATAAAGTTTTGTCATTCCACGCGAAATTTTTCGTAAAAAAAAAAAATCCCAAATGAGGGATAAAGTTTTGTCATTCCGCGCGAAATTTCTCGAACTGCGTATACCCCTTTAACCTACAAAACTAAATTATAAGATGGATTCGGTATTATAACCGAATCTTTACTTAGGTTTCGAGTCCGCTGCGAATTTAATCTTGATTTGACAGTCGCCTTATTCTTAAAGTGGTTCGAAGGATTTCTTTAAAATCAATTAATATGAGGGTTCATTGCAATAGTCAGTTCTCTAAGATCTATAGGTTGCACCTTGTGTTATGTCGGCATATGAATATTGAAAAATTGAAAAAAAATTTTACTGTGGTCCTTTATTATTATTTTTTTTTAGAACTAGTTGTTTAATACAACATCAATCGAGTGGGAGCCACTTTATTGCCAAAACAAAATCTGCCCTTGTTGGAGCATTCTAGGCTATATATCCAAGATTCCGACAGGAACTTTTTGCTGAGGGTTAGCTCACAAAAAGGAGTCCGTAAGCATCAAATCAAACGAGTCGACGTCGCCAATTTGTGACATCACACCACACGTCTAGGGAATTTTCGTTGTAAAACCTGTATTATCCAAACAAACGTCGACTGTCCAAATCTTTTGCACACATTTGTGGGCAGTAGTGCTGGAAGTAACATCGATGTTATATCGATGCATCGATGTTTTTTTTAGTTTTTTCCCAACATCGATATTTATACCCTGTACCTATAGGTACAAAGGGTATACTAGATTTGTGCAATGTATGTAACGGCAAGAAGGAGGCGTGGCAGACCCCAAGTCCTTTATACCAAAATGCTTATCATAACCTCGGGTAGCGATTGAGCCATGTCCGTCTGTCCGTCTGTATGAACACCTAGATCTCGGAGACTATAAGAGCTAGAGATACGAAACTTTACCAGCTGATGCGCATATTTCCTCAGAAGATCAAGTTTGTTGAATCATGTCAATATCTTTCCCCGTTTCCCCGTAGCAGAGTTTCGCGGTTTTTAGCTAAACCGTTTAATATTTTAATCTGAAACTTAACAGAGCGATGCGTTGTGGTTACATGCATCTGTGTGTCAAAAATAAACAAAATCGGACAATTACAACAAAAGTTATAGTCTAAAATGTAAAAATTTCACCTCCCCTTGCCTATAAACTGCGTCAATATTTGACTCTACGTAATAAGAGTAACAAATGACCTAGAACCACCAATTTTGGTAAGCTGATTCATGTGCCTCTAATAAACAAATCCACATCCAAATTTTATCAATGCAGCCCCCCCCCCCCCGCAATCGATTTACCGTGTTGTCTCCCACACCCTTCAACATATCGCCTTGAAACTTACCCCATATACTTTAAATAGCTCCTTTGACGTAAATTTCGATTTTCATCAAAATCGTTTAAAATTTGCGGAACTTTTAGGTATCAATATCGTTTTGCACCGCCAAAAAATGTTCCAATTGGAAATTCTTAGTAAGAATATGCAGGAATAAATCTTTTTTTGAGAAAAAAAGGTACAGGGTATTACACTGTCGGGCACCGACCAAATCAACGGTGTTGAGGTGGGGAGGATTCCTGGGTGGCTAACGTTGTATGTAGTTGTCTTTCCTGGTTCTCTATGGACCCTTGCCCAGTAATAAGTGTAGTTGTTGTGGTTGAAAGTATTGGATGTCTTTATTGTTGAATGTTTGTTAGTGTGTGTATGCTACATCTAAAGAATGGATTCTAGGGTTTACTCAATTTTGGCACTTCGACAATATTTTAATGTCGAAAACTTAGATTCAATCATGTGCCCGTTGAATTACTAGAAGGTAATACTTTTTAAAGTTTAGCAAGGCTGGCAATCTAGTGAGTGACAAGCGGAGTTCGCTTAAATCAAAAAACGTTGACATGATTTTATTTAATAACCATAATAAAGGGATCTCAAATAAGTTTAAAGATTATGAGACGTCAATTCTGGCTGGAACAGAAAATATTTTTGTTGTAACTCTCAGGTTCACAAAAAAAAAGTGGTCATTCGATAGAGGCACCCCTTATGTTCTTTGGGCAGCTGAATCCGACATCAGCTGGCCAACATCGATGTTTCTCCAGCTCTAGTGGGCAGACATAATGAGCCAACATCACCTGATATCGATTCCCAACGACTTCTCTAAAGAAAAAGTTTGTGATTTCATTTACTTTTAATTAAAAATTGAATTAAACCGAATACATAGGTTATTATATTATAGGTTTGAAACACACATAAAAAAATATATCTTTATGAAATGTAAGCACAACGGGCTCCACGCGGGAATACAATCCTCCCTTGTGCAAACCTCTAACCCATACAGCAGAGGAAAGCAAAGCAAGAGCTGTAGCCTTTGAGATCTAAGATTAGATACAAAATTACTCCAAGAGTCAAAAGGGATTTTGCCGCATAAACGACTTACGACTTCAGAGCCTCAAAGAGTATTCCACCTTCATCATGATCAAACTTTGCGCACTTAACTCGTTTCTCTTCTTGTTACCTTCTGTTTTGGGGGCTTTAATTTTTTTTTCTTTTTGCTTTTTGTAAGCTGAAATAAAACCGCAAGCGCAACAAATGCAGTCGGTAAATTACAACAAAGAAAACGTCATTGAAATATTACAAGCATCAGAACCAAAGCAAAGTAAAAGAAATACAAAAAGCCAAAAAGCAAAAACAAAAGCTTCAACTTCAACCCCAATGAACAGCTGCAGACTGCACACGCACACACATGCAACAAGATTTATATGCAGCAACTATGTGGACTTTTTTTTTGCGGTGCAGCAAACTTTGCCACTTAAGATGTCGACAATGGCTTAGCAACTTGGCGGCACTTTTTTTTAATGTTGTTGTTGCAGCTACGGCTGCTGTTATTGTTGTTGTTCTTGGTTTCCTTAGTTTCCTTTTATTTTTTTTTTGTGTGTGCTTAAAGTGCGCAAAATTGTTGAGCTGCTTTTTGCGGCTGCCTTTATGAGCGACGAAAGGACAGACAATGCGACTTGACTTAGCTGCCAGCCGCCGCCAGGTAGCCCAACTAAACCAATTTCAAGTCCAACTAAGTATACTGCAACTTGCAACTTGCGACTTGGCAACATTGTTGCTGGCAACATTTTTGTCATGGTTTTTGCTTTCGAGCCGAAATGCTTTTGCGGTTTCTTGACCGCATCGAGCACTAAATAATTTGTGTAAAAAGTAATTTTCATTGTCTTTTGGGCTGTGAACTTATTGAAAAATGATTTCGATGTTCTTGAAATTCGATTGTATTTCAATGGCTTGTTTCAATTTTGTTAAGCGCTATTAAGTCTTTTGACAGTTTCACTGACAATGAGTCACAGACAGCTTAACTTTTGAAAATGTAAGCTGATACAGTGAAGATCGTTGTTGATGAACATGTGAATAAGCTGATCAGTTTTGTGCATGATCCAGCACTTTGTGAAGAAGAGAATGCAGGTTCAATTTAAAAAAATGAACTAATTTAGATAAAACTTGACACAAATTTACTATATAGACTTATATTAAAAACATAAAAGGACTTATATTGGGGTGCCAAAGAAATCTCTAGAGATTTTGGGTACGGTTTGATAACAAATCTTAAATAAAAACCGTAGGGTGCCACAGAAATCTCAGAGATTTCATTTTTCGAACAATTGTTTCCGAATGTTTACGCTTTTACGAGAAAGGCAGAAAAGAGTTGCTACTGTTCAAAAACAATTTTAGTACATTTATACACTTATTCAATTATTTGAAAAAGACATATACATATTTAAATGTTAAACATTTTTTGAAATTTTTAAAATATCGTGTCCAATGTTATGTCAGTTCAATTTTGCTTTAGACTAAATACTTTTGTAAAGCCAGATCAAAATTGGTTCACAATTTCATATAGCTCCCATACAAAAATTGAACCAGTTTTCTGCGCAGCCAAACCAGCGCAAGTTTTGTGCTGAGCTGAAGAAGTTTATAATGTGCCAGATTTTAAGTGATTGGGTTTAATCTTAGAGTCTAAAGTTTAGATTAATATCAGCAAAGGGTTTTTATTGCTCTATCATGAGTTAAAAGCGAAGCAAACTTAAGGGGTAACATCTGTGGGTAGCATGGTTTTTTAAGATTATTTTTAAATTGATTTTTTTCAAAGAAACTTTATTTTATATTAAAAATCCAATTGAGTGACGATATTGTACATATTTTGAGCTACAAAAATTAATTTTTCCAAAGTAATAAAAAATGGGGCCTATAGCGAGCTACAAGAACATGATTACATCCACGGCTGCAGTTTTTTGACGTCGCAATTTATCTGAAACATAAAAACTATTTTTTTTCTCTTAATCTATGAACCATAAGCAAGTGAACAAAAATATCAATATAAAAAAAATGGCATGTTGAAAAAAAAAATGTTGTCCGTCAAAAAAAAGTCGTGAACATTTTTTTTATTATTTTGACAAAATCCTAAGTGGTTCACTAGAATCTTGCGCTTGACGCTTATAAGTGTGGGAGCAATTTCTTTTTTTAAATCACTCCAGGACATAATTTCGAACATAATTTTAAACCAATTTAGCTAAAATCGATTTTTTTAAGATTCTACACAGGTGTTACCCCTTAGAACAAAAATTAAATAAAAGTGTAACCAAGAACTTCACTGAGCTTTGAAATATCTCGTAAGTTGAAATATATTTTCTGACTTGTCAGTTTCTGGTCTAATTTATAGCCAACTACTATTTTGTACACGAAAACCTATGGATAGTATTGCTCTGCATTTATCTCTCATAAGTGTCAAAAAAGCACTTAAAAACAAATTGTCGCAATTATTTTAAAGTTTATGTTACTTTTATATAAAGAGGTAACATTGAATTTATAATTCTAAACTCGTACCACACGCCAGAGTTCGTAAATCGTGACACAACTTTGTTAAGATTTCAGATAAGTCACGAAATCTTGAAAAATTTCACAAGCTCGAATTTTTCACATATTTTGATTTTATCTGTTCATCTGTGTTTTTGTGCTAGCTAGACTTTGGGATTGAGTTTTTGGCTCAGAGTAACTTCTAACATAATTGCAATAGAAGCTCTAGATTTTTACTTTAAGCGATGTCCCCGGACTTAATCGTAGGCAAATTGCTAAGTTGGATCACTTAGCCAAGTGTTCACTGTATCTAACTTTGTTCAGTGCATGGAGACTGAGTGACTGCATATATGCGGAATATCTGTCCGTCCGTCCTCAGTCGAATCTGTTCGTCTCTGAAACTCATTCATTTGCCGTTCAACTTTGTGCCCCGTTGTTGTTGCTGTTAGATTTTTGATGTGATTGCGGCCACTGCCCTGCCCTGGCCTGCCCCATGATGGTTGACGACTGACCGACCAACCGAAAGAGAAGAGTTCCTTCATCATTTTGACCGCAAGCTAAATAAATCAGCGCTTGTCTCGGTTTTGGCCGCATGTCTCTTGACTGTTGCCTTTGTTGTAGATATTTATTTTTTATTTTTTTTTTGTTTTATTTTGGTTCTCTTGTGGCAATCGCCTTACTGTCCATCAAAGTGCAAACGGACGCGTTTGTTTTTTTCTTATATAGACATCGTTGTAGGAGGGAGTTGTGGGTTTTGTTGCGCCTCCCTCAAGTTGTTGCACGGTGTCGTATACAGTGGCGTGTTTTATATCTGCAGCTAAACATCATCAGTGTTCATTGTTGTTACTTGGTTGGCTTTAACTGGCTTGCAGCGACAGTTAACATGCAACTAAATGGCGCATTTGATGCGTTGCTTGCAACACTTTTTTTTGATAACAAATTTATTTGTATGCATAATTTATTGGCCAAATAGTTGGCTGCATTGTTTATAAATTTATATACTTAACTAATAAATTTGTTTTCTATTATATAATTGCAGGTGCTTTCGGCCCTGGATATACTACAGCCCCCACATTTGGACTTTTTTCAGGAAATGTATCCTTTTTCGCAAAAAACAAACAACATATAAACTTTTTTTTCAGCTTATGTTTGTACTTTATATGGTTACACCTTAACCTAACTCTTAACTAACTTCTTTAGCTATGTGATAACTGAACTGCTGCAATCAGATCTCCACAAGATTATTGTCTCGCCACAACATCTATCCGCCGATCACATTAAGGTCTTTCTCTATCAGATACTGCGCGGTCTCAAATATTTGCACTCGGCGCGCATACTCCATCGCGACATAAAGCCGGGTAATCTACTGGTCAACTCTAATTGCGTGCTCAAAATATGCGATTTTGGTCTAGCACGTGTGGAGGAACCCGATCAGGCCAAACACATGACCCAGGAGGTGGTCACACAGTACTATCGTGCACCAGAGATTCTAATGGGTGCACGTCATTACTCGTCAGCGGTGGATGTCTGGTCAGTGGGTTGCATATTCGGTGAGCTCTTGGGACGTCGCATACTGTTTCAGGCACAGAATCCAGTGCAACAGTTGGAGCTGATCACTGAGCTGCTGGGTACGCCCACCATGGAGGATATGCGGCATGCCTGCGAGGGCGCACGCACACATATGCTGCGTCGTGCACCAAAGGCGCCATCGTTTTCGGTGCTCTATACGCTCAGTTCGCATGCCACACACGAGGCGGTACATTTGTTGTGCCAGATGCTGGTATTTGATCCGGTAAGTTGGGGTGAAAGGTAGCAACTAGGCTCGAAATTGGTCTGAAGTTAATAATAATAATATTATTGGGGAAAGCTGCACTGCGACCCTTGGGATCAATTGTGCTCCCTTCAGGCTCTACAGTCCCTCGACTATATCTGTGACAAACTTAACTATTAGAGATTGCGGCTCTAGTCGGGTGACATCATGCATCAACATTCTATGCCCGCCGAAAAGTGTTTTCCTTCTTCTAGCACGACATCACTGTCTGCAAGGAAATGCTGGGAGGTTTCCTCCTCAGTTTCGCAATACCTGCATATGTTCGAATTTATAATGCCAGTAGTACACAGGTGTTTCCTGAGTCTGCAATGGCCCGTCAGTAACCCGGTCAGTATCCTAAGGGAATTCTTCCCAATTTGATTATCTTCTTGAACCTATTCAAGTTGTAGTAACCAAAAAGTTGCTTGGCTTGCCGTAAGCTCTCCGTATCGGTCCAGTCCATTTCCCCACTGGACCTTTCTTCATCTCTTGGCAGCTGGCTGGTAGTATATCTGCCAATGCCATAGTAAGGTTTAGGGCCTATTAGTGGTTTTGCAGCACCATTCCTCGCCAGTTCATTGGCTGCTTTATTTCCAGGAATGTTCTTATGTCCCGTGACCCATCTAAGGGAGACTCTATTCCATTGCCCGAGTTGGTTCAGTTTGGGTCTGGTTTCAGGGACCAATTTCGAGTTAGTCTTCAAGCCAGCCTCACAATTATCGCGGGTTGACTTTCCGTCAGTATATCAATGTCACTGTCTTTATATTTGGTCTGAAGTTAAGTTCTAACGAAATTAAACAATCTCGAAATCCTTGCGGTGGTTTTTGAGTCTTTAACAAATGAGCGACATGGACTTCCAAATATTTTAATTGCTTGAAACTTCTTAAGGAGGAGCTTCTCAAGCGAATTTTACGGGGCGAAGTCATTCATACGAAGCGTACAAAGCCGTGCGAGAGTACTCGCGGTATCTTACGTCACTGTAGGGGTCTCTCTGGGCTCTATCATTCCGAAGTTCTTCTTAATGCCAAGAATAAGTTGAAGGCCCAAGATGGACATTGTCTCTTATGCTCCACCCAGCGTATCTCAGAATTATGCCAGCAATTTGTATCACATTATATTCATAGATGCACAAGTGATCAACCTTGTTCGCAGTGTATTCTTTCCATATCATTGGATTGAGTCTTTCAATGCATTTTGGCCATCCAATGCGTAATAGGTGTGCATCCACGAGATAAGCCATAATACTAGAGTTACCCCAGTTTCTTGCCGCGAATATTTACTCAATCGAGCTGCCCTTTAATCGAATCTCTTTGTGCCCACAGGACAAGCGTATTTCGGTGACCGATGCACTGGCCCATCCATACCTCGATGAGGGACGTCTTCGATATCATTCATGCATGTGCAAATGCTGTTTCACTACCTCGGCTGGCATGCGTCAGTATACGGCTGATTTTGAGCCTTCGGCTGGACAGCCATTCGATGATTTGTGGGAACGTAAGCTGACCTCGGTGCAGCAGGTCAAGGGTAAGTACACCGCAACTGGCAATATGCTTCGATAGCAACATGACTTTATTATTTACTTCTCTTGCAGAGGAAATGCACAAGTTTATTGCCGAGCAGCTGCAAACGGGTCGAGTACCACTTTGCATTAATCCACAGAGTGCGGCATTCAAGAGTTTTGCCAGGTAAGTTTTGTATACTGCATGCACCATTGCACTATAACTTGAACCTTACCTGTTGTTCCAAAAAGAATTATCCCATAAAAAAAATCCCTATAGAAGACGTGTATCCAAATTTGTTTTTTTTTTTTCTTAAGAAATTTGTCACGCTTTTTGGTTTTATATGAAAAAATTTGAATGTACTATTATTGTATTTGAAAGATTTGAGAACTTTTCAAAGCTTACAGTCAGTCCCGTTGTCTCTTTGCCTTAGCTGCGCGCTCTCTTTTACCCACACTCTCTCTCTCTCTGTCTGTCTCTATCGTATATTTCTCTATATATATTTTCACGCACTCTTGCTCCTACTATCTTTGTTTGTTATTGTTTATGATTCTTTTTTATTTAACTTTTATTTTTGTATTAATTGTTTACTTTGTTAATTTTTGTTGAAACATAATATTAATCTTAAAAATTCTATTAAATTTAATTATATTTGCGTTGTTAAGCCAATGAGAATGAGAATATCTACTACTACTACCACTACTACTACTACCACAACTTGCACTGCTGCTCCTGCCGCGCGTCGCGTCGTCCTTGTCTACGAGAAACGTAAATCGTTACAGAAACCGAAACCGAAACATTTAACTCTCAGACTTTTAAAGAGTTTACAAGATACAACAGCCTCAAGCCTCAAGAAACCGAGAAGTCACAAAACTGCCAGCAAAGAATCAAGAACCAAGTATGAAGCGACAACTTGGCGCGCTCCCAACTCTCTCTTGACTTTTAGGTCTGTTGATAAACTAAAGCGACTAAATATTATCAATAAATATATAATTTGTTTATATTTTTCTAACTCTTAATTTAATACCTAATGCAAAGTGTGTATAAAGAAACTCTGTTTTTTTTTTTTTTTAGTTGTACTTACTATCTTTTTTTGTTTAATTTTAAATGGGTATTTTGCTTATATACATATTATACCATATATTTGTGTACATAAATGTTAAAAAAAAAAAGATTAAAACTTTTGTAATTGCATTCAACTGAATGTTTTCTTTACAACAAATTGGCTCTCATTGTTACTTAACAAAAAAAATTCATTTACAAAACAACGAATTGGCTCTTGGCAATAAAAAAAAAAAAAACAAAAAAAAAAATTTTATCATTGCTCATGCATAATTTTTAACTGCTCATAAATAATTTTGTGTTTATGTATATATATTGTTTATATTTATTATTACTTTTTAATAATGTGCTCAATTCACAGCAGCTTTTACACTATATACATATATGTATACATTTTCGTACACACACATACACACTCACTTACATTATATACATTTATTTATATAGCAGCACAAAATTCAATATTTTTTTTTAAACATTAACATTCATGAAAAGCCATAAACATAGCTCTCATATTAAAAAAAAATGGCGTTAACAAGCTTTAAAAATATTTATATAAAAGCCAAACAAAATAAGCTAAGCTACAACTTCTGAACTTAAAGCCAAATAAAACAACACACAAAAACAATTTAAGTATTTTTTTTTTCCAAATCAAAGCCCCTTCAAAATTGCTTGAAAATATTTTCAATACAAAAAACAAACTTATAAAATTATTTATTTTTTTTTAACTAAAATTAGCAAAACAAAACCCAGTGCAGCTGAGCAGCAGTGACAATAGCAAAAAAAAAAAAAGAAAAGAAAATATTTTTTGAGCGCTTCAAAACAAATCAAATGAATTTTTAAAAACTAAAATACTTTAAACATTTAAGTTTTGTAATTATTTTTAAGACGTTTTTTAAAACTCTGCTTCAACTTTTTGTAGTTTTTGTGTTGATTTCATTGATATTGTTTTTATTTTATATTTTTTTAAATCCTTTTTTTTTTGTGTTCCCAAAAATTACTAATTCAAAAAAACGTAGTTTTAAGGATTTAATGTACTAAAAATAAATTTTGTGGGCGCAAGGCTTTTGTGTACTATGTATATTGTGCTTTATGCTTTCTATAAGCGCTTAAATTAAAAAAAAAAATATTTTTTTAGTCTAAAAAAAAAACTGCATGTTGCTGTATGTAAGTGTAAAAAAACTAACTACTAAAACTAAATTGAAAACATAATAATTTAAAAACAAGCTGATTAATTTTATTGTTATAAATATATTCACAGCTCCACTGTGGCACATCCCTCAGAGTTGCCACCCTCGCCGCATCAATGGGAATGACGGCAAAATGAGGCAATTGCTGCCTAAAATATAAAAAGCAAACAAATACATAAGAAATTCGACTACAAAGCACATTTATTAATGGACAAAGTAGTACATAAATAAATATGTACTTATACAAGAGCAGCGCAGAGAGTGCGACGTGAATCAACCAAAACTCAACCAACTATAGTTAACTAGAACTAAGCTTAAAAAGAGAGCGAGTGAACAAGAGTGCAGGACGACTTTGTAAGCAGCAGCAGCAGCAAACACAACAACAACAACAAAATTTAAGTTTTAAGTGCAAAGAGAGAGAGAGAGCGTAGCAACTCAAGTAACAACAACGATTAAATTTTAAGCGCGTTTCAAAGCTACATAAGAGAAAACTCAAAAGAGAGTAAACTTGAAAGCTCTTTTGTAGCCGTTACAAATAAGCAGCAGAATTTAGTCTGTCTTAAAAGTTAAAAGCATTCCACCACCGAATAATATAAAAAAACAACAAAAACAACAACAACAACAATGTAACTAGTAGACGAAATAGTACTAAATATATGTATAAGCGCTGATCAGATTAGAAGAACGATTTCTGGGCCTCCTAAAAAAGCCTGCTTGAAAAGTTTTTTTTTATATATTGTCTTGTGCCTAGTCTGATTAGTGCTTTAAATATAGCTACATAAAAAAAGAAAACAACAAACATACACACAAAAAGTAACGTAACTCAACTGAAACTAGTCTAAAAAATAAAACATGTAAACAACAAAAAGTAGTAACAAACAAAGGCGCAACAAACTAAAAACAAATTGTATGCAAGTTAAAAAAATTAAATTAAAACTAAAAACTACGCATAAAGTTTGTAAGCGTAGCATAATTTGACAAAAACTAAATGTTATTGAAAGTGCTTAAATAAATATTGACGTACATTGGCAAAATACACAAAACAAAAAAAAAAAAGAAATCAAGGCCACGAAAATGTAAAAAATAAATATTAGCATTAAAAACAAAAAGAACTTATACAAACACATGTTGTATTTATGCCTACCAAATGCAAATTAACTATTAAACACTTCAAAAAAAAAAAAAAAAACTTAATTATAATTATAAAATTCAAAAACACGAAATTTGTTTGCCAAATTTACCTCAAAGCGAGCGTTAAACTTTTAAACTTAAAAACAAAAAACTATGTCAAAATTTTTGGTACATTAAAAAAAAAAATTGAACTATGCATATATGTATTATTTGTCTAAAATGTAGCAAACAGCAAGAAAAACAAAAAAAAAATCAAACTCTTAACTATATGTAGCATGATTTTTGTTTTAAAAATTTTGCGCTTCAATTTTGAAACTGGTTTCTATGCATATGGCATATATATATTAATGTATTTCTTATAATAATAATATATGCCACATTTATATATAATATAATTAAACTATATACTATATGTATTGTGTATATGTATTAACTGTATATGTGTATGTAAAAAATAACTAACAAAAAAAAACACTGCAGCGTATATAAACATAAAAGAATGCAATTTGTTAAAAAAATTTTAATTATGCATATGGTTCCAATGCAGCAACAATTTAACTGTGGACTGATTATTAAACATAATATTATTATTTGTACTACTATTAGTTATGACAATTTTTTTTAAATTAGTTTCAAATGCGCCAATAATAAAACAAAACTTAATATTAGTTTTTTTTTCAATAAACTTTCGCTTAGTATCGTTTGCTCAACAGGCTCTCTTTATTCGAAATTAAATTTAATGAGACATTAAGCAAACGACGCTAAAATTTGCTAATTTTTATTATATAACAATTTTGCTCATTTCTTAGCACTTTCTCAGTCTTGCTTTTATTATTAGCATATACAGTCGAACCTGCCAAGTTGGCCACCCTCATAAGTTGGCCACCTCCCTAAGTTGGCCACTTTTCAGTGAAACCAAAATATATCAGTACAAAAATCAAATTTTAACCTGCTTAAGTTGCACCTGCATATCTTGTAAGTTGGCCACTTTTTGGGCGATTTTTTAATTTTGTCAATGCAATTGACCCTGTAAAAGTTGGCCACCTTAAAAATATGTGCTGTGTAAAGATCATGCATATTCAACACTGATATGATAATAATGTGTAAAAACAGCTGATTTGCAAAGATCGCATTATCGAAACATAAATAACACTAGTTTACACACGAAAAATGAATCTTCGTAAAAAAGTGTTTTTTAGGGTAATTTGGGGTCGAGAAACACGAAAATGGCAACCTTTTTTTTTCTTAAGCACCGTTTTCGAGATATTTTCGAAAAACATGTTTTGGGCACTTATTTCATTTATTTTTCAATATCTCGTTGACAAAATTTTGTATCGACATGAAAGACGATTAGATCGAAAGGTATTGATTTGCTCTTTACAATCATTTGTATTATTAAATAAAGGTTTATGTTAAAACAATCATGACCCACAAAATATTATTATAAAAAGTAAAAAAAACAACATAATGTCAGTATAAAACTCTACCCCCTCATAAGTTGGCCACCTGCATAAGTTGGCCAAAAATTGTTGAACCATCAGTGGCCAACTTAAGCAGGTTCGACTGTAACATATTTTTAAGTTTTTATATATACATATAAGTTGCACATAGCTGCATATGTAGTAAGCAAAACATATGTATGCAAAAAAAAAAAAAACCAATATGTGGACGACACACTGCCCCCAGTGAATGTGTTAAGGCGTTCAGAGTGGCACACAGACACAGACAGAGTTGGGTATACAAAAAAAAGGGGCGTGATTGAGTCCACATTTAGTAAGACTTTACTATCCAAGTTTCTTAAATATTGTATCGCCGTGTATATATGTGTGTGTGTGTCAACTCAATTTTGAGCGCCTTCTCACTTCAAACTAGTTTTTATTCTACTTTTATTTACCTTATTTACATATCATGTAGATATAGTTTAATTAACATTTTAACTAGAACAAGCTACTTATTCAAGCGCTGCAGCAAAGAATTCTTTAGATCTTTAGATAACCATACCCTACCTGCATACAGTTCTGTTTCACTTTATTTGGTAAAAGTTTGAACATTTCCAAAAGCATAGTGCATAGTAGCAAAATATTGCATAAACAGCAAGATTGTGGAATTTCAAATTCAAACCGATTCTTATGTGCTTTGGTTTTTGTAGTTTTTAATATGGCATACAACCCTGATTTAAAAGTTCTCTTATTGGCACAAGCGAATGCATTCAAACCACGAGTTGATTAGACTTTGACGTCCATAGCATTTGTGATTATAATACACAAAAATATGAATAAGTCGGGGATGTGTTTCAGAAAGATAAACCCTGCAGCAGGATCCAGTATTTGGTATTCGGAGGGTTTTTCACTTCTAGGTATACATACATATTTCCGAGCTCGTTAAAATTTGTCATCCCATTTTTCCAACTATCGGGGTAGTCCGCAACCGAAAACCTCCCGTGGATCCGCTTCTGGGCTGCAGCTAGCTGCCTTCTCAAAAAAGTTATTATTTAATCCAATTTTTTGTACCATATGCTATGTTCAAGGCAACTAGTTAAGGGGAGTATGGAGCTGTTTGGTAAAAATAACCGACTTATGCTCAGCTTATTAGGCACATAAGTCAGCATACCAAATTTTTCTTCTCCAGCTTGCTTATAAATAAATCAAAGTTTAATATTCTTGCAGTGGGTCTATAAATAAAACGTTTATGCCCAAAATCTTTTGAAATTTTCATTCGTTAAAACTATTCAATTTCGACAGTCATCAGCTTACGGATAAGCATACTGTTTATTTTTTGTTAAAATTTAATCATCAGCTCATATGGTCCCAAATCCGAAGACAGACATAACCTCAAATCCCATACTCGTTATTTTGGTGGATATCTCAAGAACTTTAAGTACTGCGTTTTTTTGCACCTCGAATTCGGATGCAGCGATCCCAATAACAAATAAAATCATCGACGCACATAAGCTCTCAAAGCTAGGCTCTATGTTCAACTGTACTGCTAATCAGTGCTAGAAAACGGTTTATTTTTTGTTCAAATTTGTTCTCCAGCTCATTTGGTTCCAAATCCGAAAACAGACATAACCTCAAATCCCATACTCGTTATTTTGGTAGATATCTCAAAAGCCTTAAGTACTGCGTTTTTTTGCACCTCGAATTCGGTTGCAGCGATCCCAAAAACATAAAAACATCGACGCACATTAGCACTCAAAGCTAGGCTCTATGTTCAACTGTACTGGTAATCAGTGCTGGAAAACTGTTTATTTTTTGTTCAAATTTGTTCTCCAGCTTATATGGTCCCAAACCCGAAGCAGACATAACCTCAATTCCCATAAGACGCGTTATTTTCGTGAATATCTCAACGAACTTATTCCTCGATTTCAGACGCAGCGATCCTAAAAAGCTAGGCTCTAGTGCTGGAGAAAACATCGATGATCGAAGTTGAAAATCTCTATATATCGATGTTGGCCAACAGAGATATTTCTCCAGCACTACCAAACACCCATTTGATGAGAGAAGAAGTGCTGGAGAAACATCTCTGTTGGCCAACATAAATATATAGAGATTTGAAACTGCGGTCATGGATGTTTTCTCCGGCACCAGAGCCTAGCTTTTTACGATCGCTGCGTCCGAATTCGAGGTCCAAAAAACCTCAGTAAACCCTCAACCGTACTGGTAAGCAGTGCTGAAAAAACATCGATTTTTTTCGAAGCTTTTAACTGCAAAAATCATCGATTAAAGTTTTTATACATTCATTAGTGCTGGAGAAAACATCGATGTTATATCGATGTATCGAAGTTTAAAATATCTATATATCGATGTTGGCAGAGAAGTTTCTCCTGCACTACTAAACACCCATTTGATGAGTGCAGAACAACAACGATACATAGATATTTTAAACATCGATATAAAACCGATGTTTTCTCCAGCACTAACATTCATAATTTAAAATTCGATATATCGATAAATCGTTTTTTTTCCGTTGCTGCACTGCTGGTAATCAAATGAAATAGCTTGCTTATAGAGTTTATAGAGTCTTCTCTTTCAATTTCTGTAACGTAACATAAGGAAGATTTTATTTTTATTTTTGCAACAATTCAAATTTAAAATTTTTTTTAAATTCGAAATATTCCCAAATCACACAAATATTCGTGTGCATACAGACGGAAGAACTTAACACAAACCCTACCTGAGCTGGATATTTGGTGTGAAGAACGGTCTGCCACGCCTTCTTTGGCCTATTACATGCATTGCACAAATTTATAATACCTTCCATGGATACTGGGTATAATTTTGTATATTGTGGCTCTTCGAAGCACATAACGTTTTCGGTTTTGGATCACAAATCTTGACTTTTATAAATCAAATAGTCTATACACTACTATACTTCAAGCTACTTAAGTTAGAATCAATTTAAAGCTTACTAAGCTTGTCTCAGATTCCCGAATAAAGAGTTTCTAGAAATTCCATGTTTTTGTCATTGAAATTTTTTTTTTTTAAATTTTTGGCAGTTGCGTTTTAACTAGAATTATATAAAAATATCTTGCAGCTATGGAAGTTTTTGTACGTGGCTTTTTATTTTTTCAAAAAAATTTAAAAAATATTCACAGGGTATACCAAACTGAAAACAAGCTGTTTATGCAAATTGTATATATAGACATACATATATATAAAAACTTTAAATTTAAAACACTTAACGACTTGTTCATTGAATATAAAATATAAACGAACCACACAAATTTAGCAAATAATTTTAAGACTGAGTTTTCTCATTTCCTTAAAAATAAATGATAAAAAAAAATATTGCAATATTCGAAATAAAAAATTTTTCCAAATGTATAACGAAAATAATAAAAAATAAATTAATTGGCACTATATGAAAAAAAAAAA
This sequence comes from Chymomyza costata, assembly GCA_018150985.1. Taxonomy (NCBI): domain Eukaryota; kingdom Metazoa; phylum Arthropoda; class Insecta; order Diptera; family Drosophilidae; genus Chymomyza; species Chymomyza costata. The sequence goes on from JAECWU010000001.1 coordinate 21,850,178, forward strand.
TTCAACTAAACATGCATTGGTGTAACTTTGAATGTATTGTATCTGTATCTTAAATGTTAAAGTAGAAAACATATTTGTACCTCTATTGAAATTGAAATTGTGTCTTAGTCGTAGTCAAAAATAAACAAGCTAAATATCGAAAGGGTATAAAACAAGTCTCGAAATTGACAAAAACGCAAGCAACTATATAAACACACACACACACACACCCATAAATACACATTCACTTCAAATCTATAAACTTTCATAAAAAAATACTATGTGCTGTCTAGTTTTTAACAATTTTAAAAAATATTATATATAAAATAAATAAAATAATTTAGCGTACGCTTATAGTGAAAAAAAAAAAAAACAAAATAACAAATATGAATTCAAACTTTCACGGAGATCTCATAGCAAAAAGAAAGAAAAACAAAACAAAATGTAATGAAAAACTAAACAAAAGCAGCATATGCCAAGTGCATGAGAAATATTAGGGGTGTTCACGTACAGCCCAGCTAAATATTTTCTTTTATGCACTTGCCGCATTGTTTTCATGCGATTTTCTTTGATTTTAACATTTAACATTATATAACAAACAAATAAATGGCCTATACGGTAATAGTTGTACTATAACCATATATTGTATACACATACATATATATAAACATACTTCGTCACTGATTTTTCACTAAAAAACTTAACAAATTTTTAATATAACATATGCATAATTGTAAAATTCTCTTTTAAACTTACATACAAATCATACACATTAGTCTTAAGCAAACACATCATACTATTATCATGACTATGTATTGTAAAACAACAAACATTTATTTAAATCATTTTTTTAAAACAAATTCTGTTCGTTTTAAGCACCATGTATATAATAACAAAAACATTAAAGCCCCACCACTGTCATTATATGCATATATATATATTAAATGCTATTAGTTATATGCATGTGCAAGAGCAGCAAAAACTATAATATACATATATATATGTAACATGTAAAATATTTTGCACAAACTTTAAAATGCTAAACAAAAGGAAATTAAATGAAGTAAACTAAATATAATTAAATAAATAACGAATATAGCTATATATATATATATTTGTCTTAAATTAATTTAATTTGACGCAAAAGTCGCTAGTTTTGATTTAGTTATACATAAGCAAAGTATAAAATGAATAAAAACTGATTTAGTATTTTAACTAAAAAGTACATTTCTTATACAGCTACGTGCAGCACTATGCTTAATATATATATATTAATTATATATTATAAATACAAACAACTATATATACAAGTTTATGTTTTATGATAATGTTTATTTCATAATGGCTGCAAAATAAAATATGTCTAAGCTGTTTGTAAAAAAACAAAAATACTATGATTTCTTTTATTTTTTTCGGATTTTTTTAGGCTTTATTTAAAACTTGAAAAAAAAAGAATGTTACAACTTGCCGTCTTGGAAACCACAAAATAAACCCAATGCATTTGCAATTAGAATTTATAGCTATAAATATGCATTTCTCAAGAAACACTTAAAGACAAGTTTAAAAAATATATACCTATACATATAAATTGTATCTATGTCTTAGAGCAAATTTTTGGATAGCTTTATTTTCTTTCAGCTATTAAGATTGTTTGAAGCTTGCAGTAAGCTAGCAATGGTAGGAAAAAAAAGAAAATTTTAGCTCAGGATAAGAATTTTTCAAGTGCTTCAAACAGCGATATAACTAAAAAAATTTTTGATTGGAGCTATAGGTATTTTTTTTAACGCCCTATGCTCTAATAGCAGCGACAATTGAAATTATCTTTATGTATTTTTTCAAGGAAATAAAAAAAAGCAAATTTTTTTATATTTGTTGCTTATTTTTTACCGGCACTGTCAGACAGGCTAAACATTTTTTACTTATTTTGAAAATTTTCCGCTATAAACATAAATTCATAATTTAAAAAAATTGTACACACAAATAGTGAATACAGGCATGCCAGACTACGCCATGTTTAAAGTCAGACGCGCAGTATGCTCTGGTCCCACTTGTCAAAAATTAAGAGAGCAAAGCGTGCAAAGCTGAGAGAGCGCGCGTTGTTTAAAGAGCGAAAGCTCAGGCAACTGCAAATTATATGCAAGAATGATTTTGTTCAGCTTGATCAGAGCTGGGCAGCCCATAGTCCAAACCAAGGTATACTTACTACAGGTAGCATACTCCCGCCGAAGGCTCTTACGAATATTACCAATTTTTAGTTTCGTTGCGACTGCACGTGAGGAGGGTTGTTTACGCGCATCAGGTGCGAGCAACAGCTACAATTTTTGTTTGTTTCCCTCTCACGTTTTTTCTTGCTCTCACTCAAATTGGTAACGACGTCGGCAGCATTACTCTACCTTTAATAAGTATACCTTGGCCCAAATGGGCACTTTTTGTTCGTGCACTTATGGCAGATCGCTCTCTTTTTGCCCAGCTCTGAGCTTGAATCGCATAATTTTTTATTTATCCCTAGAGTACGGTCGTTAGATATTTTTTTTGAGTTTAAGTTTTAACTGAAAATAGCTTTGAGGCCGTTCTAAAAGTTAATGTTAAGAGCTCTAATTTTTAGAGTGTTATTTTGCTTTCTGCAAGTTTATAAGCTTTGTAAGCGTTGAAAAATGAATTCAAAAAAAAAAAAAAAAAAAATTATAATACATGATACACAACTATATATGGGTATTTATAATTGACAATATTTTCAGAAAGGTAGACCCAAAAATTGATATTTCTGCATGAGTACAGGTAACAATGCATTATATAAGCAGATTTGCACATCATAAACTAAATATATAGAAAATTGTGAACTACATAATACAAAACATACGCAAAAGGCAGCAGTTTTGGGCCAAAGCATTACTTCAATAATTTTGCTGCCTATAAAAAAGAAATACACTGGCGGCTCTCTTTGAAGTACACTTATAAATGTTTAAAATAAAAAAGTAATTAAAAAATTTTCTTAACAGAAAAAAATTGCGCTCAGGTTATGAATAAAACATGTAAAAACAAATACATTATGCTAACAAAAAACTATAAATATTAAATTAACAACTAAATAACGCATATATGTAACTAATTATGTGTATAAAAAAAAAATTAACTTTGTAGTGGCACAAACAAATTCATAAAGTTTTTTTTTTTTAAATATACATTTAAATATACATATATAAAAAAATATATAAAGCATATATGCGCACATTAAACAAAAATAAAAAAATAAATTAAATAAAAAATTAAAAACATTGTAGAGACGTTTAACATGTTTAACAAAAGGCTGTTTGTAGAAATTGTGACACAGATTTTTTAATAATATTCCAAATAGATTTGTAATAAAACAAGTAAAGTTTAAAAATAATTGATTCGTAGCTAAGAGCAGCAAAATATGAACATTAGTCGTATGGATTTAAATATTTAAACAATTGGCGCTTAAATAGTTGCTTGGCCAAGTTTCACTGTAGTTGCTGGTCAAAAAAGTGTCACCAGTTTTGTGTATATACAACAAATATATAATATATACAAGCTATTTATTATATAAATATATACATATATATACTCACTCGTATATAAACAAGTTTAACAATAACTGTCGTAAAATATATAGAAACTTTGTGATTGCTTCTCATTGATTGAGTCAAATGTAAAAGCCGGTGTGTATTTTTCTTATAAATAAAAAAAGAATTAACTTGTAAAAAACAAAATACAAGCATATAGTATGCCTAAAACATGCCAATAATACATAAACACATGCATAAAATATTTAAAACTAAATGTAGCGAACAAAATCAATGTAGTTAACAATAACATATAAAGAAATATACACTGAGAAAAAAAACGGCAGAACTTCAAAGCTCTAGAGTTCAGGTAAAAAGCTAAAATTAATCATATGCTAAATGTTGTAAAAATATATAATATACGTGTAGAGTTTATATACATAACTATATATATATATATGTGAAGCACTTGAACGCAACATAAGGCACTCCACAGAGCCTATTTCTGGTTCCCTACCAATCATTTATTTCTTCACCCCTTGACTAAAGTAAACAATTTTGCATTGTTTAAACTGTAAATATGTAATTATATTAAATTATATGCCTATAAACATAACAACTAACTAGTAAACAATACTTTTTCGTATAGACACTGGTCCTGCGGCTTGCCGCATCAAAAAATTGTACATTAAAATGAACAAGCATTTTTCGCAAACTAAAAACAAAACGAATATAAATTAACAATATACTAAATGAAAAAAAAAAAAAAAACAAAAACATTATAATAAATATGTACTAACCCTTGTATAACTAACAAAATATAAGCATTAGACTTACTAATATTATTATAACGTAAAAACTGAAAAGAAAAAAAAGTAAGAACACGAAAAAAAACAGTAAAAAAATGCTTTCAAACTAAATAAAGTTCTTTGGAATTACAATGCAAAAAAAAAAAACAAAAGATGCAAAAACAAAAATTAATGCGTTTTTTTATATAACTTTTGCAATTAGTTGGAGCACTGGTTGGGAACTTTACGAGCCACAATTAATATTTGGTAAGCAAAATGGCTGTCGTTTGCACTGCTTCATATCTTTTGAACTGCTTGCCGTAAGCTGCTAGAGTACGCTAGATGGCGCCACACGCGCTAAAAATAAGCTCTACTAGGTATATGCTTAAAAAAATAATGAAATTATTTTATAAACATGCTAATTTTAGTATTTTTTTGTGATTTGAAATTAAAAAAAATCAAAGCACAAATACTTGCAGGTTTGTCTTATTTTAAGGGGTCTACGCAGTTCGCTGAATGACAAAACTTCATATAAAAAAAAAATCCCAAAAGGGATATCCCAAATGGGATTTTTTTTTTTTTATATGAAGTTTTGTCATTCCGCGCGAAATTTTTCGAACTGCGTATAGGCCCTTAGATGAAAAAACTGCAGCTAACGCTGCAGCTCGCCGAAAATAAGCTTTTTGCATAATCGGTCAAGTTTTTTTGACTGGCACTACATGGAATCTTAAAATTTTTAACTTTAAGAAGCATTCATTTACATGCATTTCACCAATGAACCATATCAAACTTGTTTTTGTCTTATCTGCACACCAATTAATTTTATGTGACAAGTAAAAACAACAAGCAAAATTAAATTTAAAATTTTTGCATTTATTCAATATACATAAATATATTTAAAAAATAAATTTTTCCTTAAAATTCAATATTATGGCTATAAAAATATCGACCCATTTATTTGAGTTGTTCGGGAAATATCAAACTCTGCTTAAATATCGCTTAGCTTATAGTATTTATAAAGATTGGTTTTGAATCAGTCTCAAACGAAGAATCTGAAATGCTTTTCTCAATGGAACTTTTTCACCAGAAAAAAATACTTGAAAATTTGCTTCAAAGTAGACACTCTACGCTGCTAGTCTTTTACTCTTTCTTGCCATAGATGCTGTGACTCTTATCCACAAAGACTTGTATGGAACGCTTGACATTCTGTTTGTGCGGTTCTGGCAGCTGCTCCAACTTGGGCAGTATCCTCATGAGAAAACGAAAGTCGGGTGATAGATTAATGTTAGTTTCTTCGTTTTGTGTTTCCTGCTGCTTTTGAGCTGCTTCATTGGTATCATCGTCACTGTTGTAGACAATGGGCAGCGGCATAGGTTTGGGCATGACCGGCTCTCCAGCTGTAGACACTATTTGGATGAAATTCGTGGGATTCTTTTTGGGTGGTAGTGTTATGTGCGACTTGATATTGGTAGCGCCAGCGCCATTTCTATTGGTGTTCACAGCAACTTGGCTGATTGTTACAGCGTTTTGCGGCACTTGCTGTTTGCCTTGCTTGTCCTGCATACAGTTTAGGATCTCTGGCAGAAATTTTTCCAAATTTTTTGTTAAATTCGCCTTGGGCTTGTCGGCAACAAAAACCAGCTTCTTGTTGGTGGTGCCATCCTGCTCCTCCTCCACCACGACAAACATTTTACGTTTCTGTGGTTGCTCTGCATCTTCTTTGCCACTGGCTTCACCCTTTTTTTCGGTTATTAAATAGAGCTTGCGTTTTTTGTTCGCATGCTGCTGATTTAGACCATTTTCCGGCAACACTGTGGATATGGGCAAATTCGACTCATAGTCGGAGTAAATGGATTGTACGTCACTGGAAGCCGACGACGATATAGAGTTTGAACGTTGCGGCTGCTCTGACAACTTTTGCGGCAGCTTTAGTATTTTTGTAAGGCTGCAGCTCTGTTGTAAGGGATTTATTTTAAATTATTAAAAATGTTTGAAGTTCTTAATTTGATCGAGTTACTTACGTCGTTTAGTTCAGTGGTCGTGCTCTCGACAATTGGCTTAGCTGTTGTGCTGCTGGGCAGCGCAGCTAAAGGAGTTGCAGTTGCAGCGTTTGCTGTGACCTTGGCTACACGCATTGGCGTCATTTTGATGCGCGTCTTGGCCATTTGCTTGTGTTGGCTGAAATGTCTGAAGCAGATGCGTAGTTTTTGCAGTCCAAGTTGCTGCACCAGTTCGTCACTAACTCCGAAACGACGCAACCAATTGTTGCAGCTGCAAAGAGTATATGTGTGTATATGTGTTTTTGTTAGTACATATATTTTTTAGCAAGTTTAGCTTTGCTAAGCACAAGTCGTGAAAAGCTTTCTTAATGTATGCATATAATTAAAAGAAATGTCTGCCAAGCGCTTTTTATATGTATGTACAATGTACATTGTACATATGTATATGCATACATACTATGTACAAATTGTTAGCTCTTTAAATGCAAGTTACAAACATCACACCTTTTACCAATGGAGAGCAAAAATCTAAACGTTGCCAAGCACAGCTCCACGTAACGATCACCACGGCAGTTCTTTGTTTACTGAAAGTGCAACGAAGTTTGGTTCTTTGCTTGGTCTCTTTCTTTTTTTCTTTTTGTTGCTTTTTTATGCGGTCTGGCGCTTTCCTGCAGCTTTAAAATTAGATCCCATTCACGCCGCTGCCGCCATTATGCTCTCTCGCACTCATACACGCAAGCACACATGCACACTCACGCACACACAAACAAAAGTTACAAGCTACTAAAAAGTTCTGGCTGTCGCAAAAAAAAGCGCTTTTTATGCTCTCCCAACAAAATGTCGCTCTTTGCGTATTTTGCTTTGCTTTGTTATTGTTGTTGTTGCTGGTGTCGGTGGCGGGCCAACGGAGCGGAAGCTTGTTGCATATCTTGCATTGTGCAGGGCGCTACTTGCTGCCTCTTGTTGTTTTTGTTGTAAATGGCAATGTCAGCTTTAACTTCCCGCCATGTATATGTAGGTATATGTATATATGTATGTGCATATGCATATGTGTTTAACAATTAGAGTAAGCCCAAAAGTTATTGTTATTAAGAGTTATCTTAATGACTTAATACCACTCACGGCATGGTATCAGAAATAGCTATTATGTAGCTAAGCAAAGTAAAAAGCTCATATGATTTAATCGTTATGCTCTTCTCTTAGTATTCCATAATAAGTAAGTAAAGCATAAAGCAATAACAATATTTTGTTAATAAAAATTAAGCAAAGAGAAGGTTAATATTGGCGCAGGGTAGGCTACTTTTTGCGCTGCAACCAAAATAACTTACATAGTATTTGTGGTCATGTTTTAGACAGAAGCCGTAGAAGTAAAAGTGAGGGTAAGTTAAGCTGTGTAGACTGAATAACTTTTAATAAACACAAAATGGCAAAGCTTTAGTCAGCTTTACTGTTAAAAAGCTAAAACTTAAAAATAATAATTTTGGAATAACACACAGATAAGTATGCAAAGCATAAGAGGTGTGCTTAAAAAGTTTCGGCAAATTTTGTAATTAGACCCACTCGCAAAGTCATATGCCATTTTGCTAAAAGAATGAAAATACAAAAAATATTAAGTTTCTCTTGTGTGGCCATTAAGTCAAATCTCGTTAAAAGATGTCGCGAATGAAGTTTAAGTATCAATTGGTATAAACCACGTTGAAAAATTCTTTCCGATATTTGAAAATTTAATTCAAAAATTTTTTGGCGTAGAACGAGAAGTTATAGTCAATTGGCACTATGACTTATGGTTAACAATAAAAAATTTTTTTATATTTCTTAGATTAGATTAGAGATTTTAATAGAGATTTTGTAAAAATTAAAATTATGAATAAAAACAATACATTTATCAAACTAAAGTAATACAGATAAATCTGAAATTGAAAAATCTTTTAAAATAAATAACAGTTTCTTTGAATAAAATTGGTTTAATTTAGCACCCCCGCAGTTTAAGCTCAAAATGAAAACAAGGAGAAAATAGTCACAGCAGCACATGCAAATCTTAAAAAATGAGAATAATTTAATTAAATAAAGTAATATTTATATAATCTAGCGTCGTTTTAAGTAATTGGCGAGCAATCATACTAAATCAGACTTCTACAAGAGCACAATCAGGATTTCAGTGCACAGCATACATAATTGTTGCAACCTTTGCTGGTCTGTATGACAGACTTGAAGCGATCTAGAGGTTCTTCGGCACCACCGCTCGACTTTTTCTTTGTTCGGGTGTCTTTTGTAAGGCCTCAAATGGCAAATAATAAGCATTTGAAAAATAATTTTCTATTTGCGTGCAAATTTTCAAATGTAAACAAACGCTGATGACAGCTGTTGAAACGCAGGAATGTCATACAAACTCATGTATTGGGCGGGAGAAATATTTAAAGACATAGAAAGCAAAATGTTGCAAAATAGCTGAAAATTATCACCTGTAATATCACATGTAATACAAAATTTACTTTTTTTTGGAGCACTGTTAAAAAACTTAAATAAGTGTCTGAATGAACTAAAATTATTTTTAAACAGTAGCAATTTTTTGCTGACATTCTTGCAAAAGCGGTAACATTCCGAAAAATTAAATCTCGTTTTTTTCTAGAGATTTGGTTTCAAACCATATGCAAAATCTCTAGGGATTTCTGTGGCAGCCCATTAGTTTAATAAATAATAAAAAGCCACCGTACAATACATACACATTTTTTCTTCTACAACACTTAGGAGTTAATGTTTTAACAACTATTTATTAACAATAATTTCGCCGCTGCTTTTGGGCCCACTCTAAACTCCATGGCTCTCCTGCCTCCAGAACTTTTATTTTAGCAAAAAAAAGCAAAAACTTCACGGCCAATAGAGCGCGCACCCATTGAGAGAGCGCGTTTGTGCGAGAGCTAAAAATAAATAGGTGAGAGTGTGTGAGTGGAGTGGCACGCAGCTTCTTGCAACGTGCAATGACGCACAGACGCCAACTTTGCTGCTTACGCCTACATAAACATAATTGCAATACAAATGCAATGCACTTTATTTATTTGCCGTGGCATTGAAATTTTTCTATGCAGTTAATGCGGGCGAAAATAAAAAAAGTTCAACAACCTTTTGACTTGCTGAGAGAAAAATAGTCAAAGCTTTGGCCAGGCAAAAAGAGCAAACCAGAAACCGTAACTTAGCCTGGCTTGGTCTAAAATATTCTAGATATAATGAGTGTACATAGAATATGTATGTATGTTTGTATATGTACGTCTCTGTTATGACTCTGTTTATGTTTGTCGTAGATTGGCATTTCGAATTTTGTACATATGTATTTTTTGTATTTTGATGCGCAACAAGTTACTGCTACTGCAAAAGCTTAATCCCAATAAACTGGTTTAATGCAGATCAGCTATAATTTCAAGCATTTGTTTAAAAGTGCTCACCGTTTTTCATCGTGCACTGGAAAACGACATAACTCCGATTTGTTAGCCTGACAACCCAAAACACATGTCCTGGTAAAGGGCTGATCGCTTGTGCTATCCGTATTTGCTTGTGGATTTAATGATATGGTTTTGCTTATTATAAGGTCGCTCATTTTGTTGGCCTTGACACTAAAAATTACTGGAAGAAAATAAGTTAAAAAAAATTAAAGCACTGCTTACAACATGTGATATGTGAAGAGAACGTCTTTTGTGCTATTTATTTACATGCCTAAGCGTGATGCCTATTAAAACAAACCAAAAAGGTTGAAAGCTCGCTCAGCAACTGCAAGCAGCGAGCTTTTGCTGAGAACTTTGTGCATAAGCGCAAGCGAGATAGTAAGTCTGTGTGTTCAATGCAATACAACAATAACAAATAAAAGCTTTGTTAGCACAAAAACAAAACCGCTGCTTGTTTAAAAATTGACTCCTGTTGCTGCAAGACATAAAATGCGCATGTACATGCATACATACATATATATTAATGTTGAGGCATGCGTATGCACATAAATGCATTTAACAACATTTATAAACTATTTGTACTTACTACAATTTATTTGAGTTGCCACAAATTTGTGCAACGATCTTAAGCGTCTGCAAAGCTGCGCTTGTACTTGGGTTGAATAACCTATACTAAGGAACCACACGCTGTTCGCTGGACTGCTTGTGCTTTTATTTTGACACGATTAACAACACTACATGCCACACGCTTGAATAATTCTTAAAAGTTTAAGACGTTTTTTATTTTGTTTACGGCAGCAATTTAATTTTTTACTTTTGTTAAATATTTATTATGCCTTTTATTATTTATTTGCCGTTTGCGCGCTGAGACAGCGAAGGCGCCCTAACTGCTGCGCTAACGTTATCTCGATGACTGCCCAAAAGTTGCGCGTAGGAAAAGGTATTGGAAACGAAAAGCTCGACTGCACGCGCTTTTAGCTGTTCTTGCAAAGCTCTACAGCTGTGCAAGCTTTAAGCTTGGTTTTTTGAGCATGTATGTTTTGCTTTGGTAGACGTTACACTTTTGGGCGCAATACTTGCTCTTTGCGGTTTGGCGTTTATTCAATATTGTGGCTGGTCGGGGTTCAGGGTTCATGGTCTAAATTATAAAAGCTGCTGCAGAGAGATCTCTTTTGTTTAAAAGCTATCACAAAAAGCTGGCGTATTTATGTAGTAGTAATCAGCATTTGTGCAACTTAATTAGGACTTTTATATGCAAGACAGCAGAGAGCTTTTTAGCAACTTGCAGCTAAAAAAATAAAACCTGTTGCTTTTTATGACTTTTAATGTTTTTTAGCTGCTGTACATAAATTTGATAATAGTTTATGCTGCAATTATTATTAAATGCTGTCATTTTAATGCAAAATAAAAGTTAATTTTAAAACAAGCTATAAATAACACAAGTCGACGATGAAAATTCTCCAGAGATGAGACTTATATTTTATGTTAGGGTAATGTTTCAGCGTTAAAACACCGGTTTTTTTTTTATCCTCCCATAGCTTGTTTTTTTTTTTATGACTATTTTAGTGAAAAACGCCATTTTTCAAAATACGGTTGCACTTATGAGGTCATAAAAACTGTACTATTTCGAATTTTTTCATTATTATCTTTTTTTTCAAAAGTAGACGAAACTATATAGAAATCGCATCTACATATCATGACCAATAACATAAAAAAGATAACTTTTCAAGTGTCTAGGAAGTTTTCTGAAAGAAATAGCGATATTTGTACAAAAAGTCACCAAAATGTTGTGTTTTTTGGGGTTTTGGGCACACACTTCTGGCTGTAGTTTTTTCTGAAGGTTTCCAATTTTTATAATTTTTATGGCATTTTGGAAAGGTAGTGCTTTCTACTTTTGAAAAAAAAAAATAATAATGAAAAAATTCGAAAAAGTACAGTTTTAATGACCACATATGTGCAACCGTATTTTGAAAAACGGCATTTTTCACTAAAATAGTCATAAAAAAAAAAACAAGCTATGGGAGGATAAAAAAAAAACGGTGTTTTAACGCTGAAACATTACCCTAACATAAAATATAAGTCTCATCTCTGGAAAAAAAAAAGTGCTAAATTTGTCGACTAGTGTAACTGCATTCAACAAAAAGCTGACACACTTTTAATTAAAAAGTTAATTCAAATTTGCTAAAAGCTTTTTACAGGTGTTTTGACATGCGTACAAGCTATTTGTATGCACTTATGCATAACTATAATTTATCCATCAATAATAATTAACTGCATGCAACAATAATTCTTTATTAAAAGCCAATCAAATGCCATAAATTTCAATAACTGCTCATTAAATATAAACAGCAAAAAAAAAAAATTATGAAATATTAAAATAAATTTTAAGATTAGGCGTTACATGTCGCATCATTCATAATCTAAAAAAACATTTTAACCATGCTAAAGGCGTCAGCATTAATTGTCTATTTAAGTTTTTGCTTGTCAATTGTTCAACTAAGCCATCAAAATGTCTTTTTTTTTTTTTAATAAAAAAGAAAAACATTTTATCACGCTTTTAAATAGTTGGCATTTTTTTTTATTTTGCACAGTTGTTATTAAGTTTGCAATAAAAAATATTAGACATTGTCTGTCATTTTATGGCAGCAGCATAACTACAAATGTAGACGGCGAAATATTTGAAAAAAAAAACTCTGGACAAGAGCTTATCATGTAGCCTCTAAGAACAATTGAAAAAATACGTTACAGAAAAAAAAAAAAATATGTGGGCTGTTTAACGTTTTTATTTGCATTTTGTAACCGACTGCGTTTGAAACCCGCAAGTCAGCATTTGATTGAATGAGTCAATATGACGACTGAGTGAATGATGCCAGACAGCGATAATTAACAAATGTCTAGGCATCATGTACATAATCATCCAATTGTGTGGGGTCTATTATATTGTAGTACAACATTGAAGGCAGTTTATTAGGCCTAACGATTATGTGATTAGAATATTGACAATTAAGTGCATTTATGATAACAAAACAGCAGTGAACTTTGCTAAAACTGGTTTGGCCAAAAAGCAGCTGGATTAAATCAGCGTTGTGCAGGGTAAATGTCGCAACGAATTATATTCGCTGAAACTTTTGATACAATACATTTAAACCGGGCCTGCACGCTCTCTATTTTACACAAAATAATATTTTTAGCAAAACAATATGTTTACTGCACTTTGTGGTGATTCGCTCACCCAGATGTTTGTTCTGGTAGCAAAACTTGGCACGGAAACGTACAAAGTCCGACGCGGTTGCACCTGGTGCGCTACTAATTGAATATATCCTTATTTTTGTTCTATATTTTATTTTACGCTTAATAGCATGTGCAGAATGCAAAAAAATTTCGCACGGAATGACAAAACCATATAAAACAAAAATCCCATTTGGGACATCCCTATCACCTATTCTACACTTACACCTATGCACAAATACCATTTACCTACGCACTACTACTAAACAATATTTAGCGCCAAGCTTTAAGAACGCTTTGCCTTAGCTAGTGTTGGTGAGAGTAGGCGCGCTTTCATTGCCACTCTCACCAAGCAGTCCAAGCAGTTTTCAGTACTGCCCTATTGGCAAAAAGGAAAAACTGTTGTGAGGCGGCAACGCTCAGAGGTTCCAAGGGTAAAAAAGCTAATTTCTAGAAAATTCTATCCAAAAACTTTATTTATCCGGCAGTTATAAAGAATATAATGGGCCCTCGTGAATTGCTTTTTTTTTATGCACAAATAAAAATTCTCGTTGTATCAGTTATCGTTATCAGTCAAAATTAGCTTCGTTTTCAAATTATAGTCAGCTTTTATTAAAATATATATAAAAAAAAAAGAACTTAACTTATATTTACACTGATTTCGTAAAATATATTTATATTTGTCGGTATAAGTAAATACATTTTTAAAAACAATCAAATAAATATTTCTGTGTAAGATCTCTCAGTTTATGTGGAAATAGTTCTAACCTACTTGTAAAATACTTTTTGCTTGTAATTTTATTGCGCAAAATTTGCGAAATTTTGATTTATTTTACATTTATTATAATTTACATAATAATTTAAAAAAAAATTTTCAAGAAATATATGGTAAAGCTCAAAAATTAGAACCACAAAATTAGAAGCGAAAAAAAATCTGGTTCTAATTTTTGAAATTTATTTTTTCGGAGCGTTCTAATTTTTAAGCCTCCACTGTATTTAAAAGAAAGAGTCGAGATGTTGAAAAATGGAGTCAGCTAGTCAGCTTTTTCTAAATTAAGAAATTTTATGTTAATCAAAGAAAGAAGTTAGTTACGCTGGAAGCTGGTGTGCAACTCATCAGGTGCCTCTGAACGTATTATTCCGCAACACCAGTATAATAATTAAGTACCCAAAGTAAACAGGTCAAAAAGGGCCATGTGTCAAAATCAAAAAATCTGTTTTAAAAGTCATTTACGGCTAGTTCTTAGTTATTTCTTCTTCTTTCTTCACATTATTTAAGTTTGCTCAATCTTCATCAAGTATACATTTTTTATATACTTGTCCCATAAAATAAAAAAATATATATATTTTTAATTTTTTTTTATATATTTTTATTTTAAATGTATTTTTATTTGCAATCTGTCAGCTGAGATAATCAGCTTATTTTATAGATAATACAAAAACGGCAGGATTGATTGTGCCCCAGTGAGTGCAATCAATATTAAACAATACTTTTTGCTAAAAGTTTATGTTACACAAATCGTTCGAAATGTAAGATCTTTTTAGACGTCTAACGTCCATACTGTCGATAAAAAAAAAAATTTATCAAATCAACAAAATAACAAAATTGAAAGATAAAAAAAATACTTTTATATAAAAGTGTCAGAAGTGGGATTCGAACCCACGCCTACAGAGTAGACTGCGACCTGAACGCAGCGCCTTAGACCACTCGGCCATCCTGACTGCTGATCGATATCTTACAAAATACACACTCAATAAACTCAATTTAAATCGATCACAGTGCCAGATCGGACCCCTTGCTACTAGAAAAGCCTACGCTACTGTACAAGTGTTCGACAGCTCCAAGTTTTCTGTAGTTTCTCAATCACACTTGACACTTTGAACTTGGCAATGCCTACGCGAAAACATGAAAAAAAAAACAAGTGGAAATGAAAAATTACATCTGGTGCCTGGAGCTAAAGACAAATTACAATTCATATGCAAAAGGTGTGTATAAAATTTGTACAATTAAGTTGAACACGAAAAACATGTATAGCTGCATGCATAATAATACTAATACTAATCGCAAGCGAAATAAAAACATAATCAAATTGAACAGCTAAAAATCAGGTCAAACCTATAGATCAAATAAATTGTATGCAGTTTTTACTTTTCAACATATACGTAATATTTGCAACTGTCACTTTTTATTTAAATTAATATTTATTATGCAACAAATGACAAGTCGCTAAACTTAAACTGTTTCTCATTCTAAATGTGCCCCAAGATATGAACCGGACACACCTACCGCAGCACACCATTGAACTCTAAAAAAAACAGCAAGTTTTTATTTTTTGTACAAAATACGCATTTTATTTATGCAAAATGATTAAGTTATACAATAAAATGCATGGCTAGTTGCAATGTTGGCAAATGTCAAAGCTGCCAAGTAGCCAAATGGCCAAAACTAGCCAATAGGCAATTGGCCAAATAGTCAAGTGGCGGCCATGTTGACATTTCACACGCTGTTTGCAGCCGGCCAACTGTCAGTGTTGTTGCTGTTGTTTTTTTTTTTTTTTGTGGCACGCACTTTCAATGCATTTCAATTAGTTACTCCGTTTATGCTCTACTTTGACTCAAAAGCCTGGGGTCATATTAAAAAAAAAAACATACTCTATTTAAATAAAACTTGACTATAAGCTTGATTGACTTTGGCAAACAGTTTTGTAGAGCATAATAGAATATATGAATTTTAATGATTTCTATAGAATAAACGGACAAGCGTGGAATTAGTGTGCTATGACTCAATAAATAAAAGAAGAGAATTAACAAAATTTCGATCTATATTTTGGCTAAAACAGTTGTTAGAAACCGTTCTGAGAGATGAACAGTATAAAAAATTCAATATTTTTGCCTAAACAACGGCGCTGTTAAAACGCGCAGCTTAGAACTTTAAAACCAAGTTAGTAGTTATGTGGAGCTTTAAGGCCAGTACGCAAAATGCCTGAAAGAAAATAAAACTTCATATAAAAAAAAACCATCAAAATTCTTAGCGCAACTCTTTGGTACGCAGCTGCAGTGCTGCCCATTTTTCGAGCAATTCACATGTAGATGGCGCCAGCAAAAACATCAGCTGTTCTGTTTGAACGCTAAAAACAAAACAGTACCCTCTAGTGCCCATTTTGAAAATATTTGTTTGACAATGGTCGAATTATTTTTTCTAAGTTACTTTACGGCTTCTTAATTAAAAAATTACCTTTAAAATTATGTAGGATTGTTCGTTTAACTGTAAGGTGAGAAAATTTGAAAAAGGTCCTTAAAGACTTAAGTCAAACATGAAATTTTTGGATAATTTAATTTTTTGCAAAAATACAAAAAGTGCCCGTTTGGGCTATGGGCTGCCCAGCTCTGCTCAAGGCACTATTGGGACAATTAGAGGGTAAATGTTAGAACGCAGCAGTGTAAAACCGCGTGAAAGAAAACAAAACTTCATATAAAAAAAAAACACTGTCAAATTTCTTAGCGCTAAGAACATAACTCATTGGTACGCAGCACCAGCTTTTGTAAAATTGACATGTAGATGGCGCCGGCAGAAAGCTCAGTTTTTTTTTGCGCGCTAAAAACAAAACATTAAGGTGCAGCCACTTATTTTGACTGCAGGAACAATGTCGCGTAAGCAAAATAGATACACAAATTATACTAAGTAGCAGAAAATTGTCGTTTAGGCATCATGTGAGGCTCCAACAACGCAAACAATGTCTTGAAAATATCCGTGAATATGTGAAAATTTTCCGAAAATGCTGCCGAATTCTGTACCATGGCTTTAATCTGACAATTTTCCGAAAAATGAGAATAATTGAATTGCAATATTAGTTCAGTTCAAAATTCGTACGTCTCTACAAAATTTTCCACACTCAGCTCTGCGTATTGAATATGAGTTTACCCACAAACTCAGTTTTTTCTTGAGTTTCGCAACTAAATAGGCAATAATGGCAAAAATGCCACGAATTTCTGGCCCGCTTTTTATACGAAAAAGAAATACTTGGTAATAAAACCTGGCTCTATACCGACGGATCTAAAACTGCGGTTGCAACCACCTTTGCCGTCGTCGACAGCGATAACACAATCATCGCCGTTGGATCGCTTCCGCCATACAATTCTATATTCACCGCTGAAGCATACGCCGTGATAAAAGCCTGATAGTTCGCTACAAGAAAACCGGGATCCTTCGTTATCTGCACCGACAGTCTATCTACAATATCTGCTGTATGCAACTGGGAACATAGTGATTGCACTACCAATATATGAGGTCCGCAGTATCGTTCCTATTTACTCCTAAAAGCTCCAAGGATATAAAAATCCTAGCCCTACTTCACATTAATGAAAAGAAAATGGCAAATTGGAGACTATTCATTCGTAGATATTCAACCATCAATCCCAGCTGTTCAAAAATTATTCTGCCTGCTAACCTCAACAGACCTGCCTGCCGAACGTTTATACGTCTTCGAATAGGACATACACAAGGCACACATGAATATCTCTTAACTGGCGCTACACGACCCCTTTGCATACGATGTGGAGACATTCTTACCGTGGATCATCTTTTTGTTTCTTGTCCATATCTTCAGAGTATTAGAGCAACCTTCTTCGTATCTCAGATTCCATCTGAATTACTAGAAACACCCTCAGAATCTAACATCTTAAAAATATACAATTTTACTAAAGCAACAAAATTATATATATAGTACAACCGGCTTTGAAGCCCATATTGCGAGTCGAAGGCCCCAGTAGCTAGTTGCTCGTTAAAATTAATGTTAAGTTTAGTTTAAATTTGTTAAAATAAACAAAATAAAAAAAATGGCAAAAATAATCATAAATATTATGTAATATTTTCATATGACGATTTATTTTTACACTTCTTATTATTTTATATATGTACTTGTAACCAATTTGAACAAACAGCTGATTTTTAGATCTACTTTTGGCGCCATCTTTTGTTAGTAGCGCCATCTACATGTCAATTGCACAGAATGTTTGGTCACAAACTCTACCCATACAATTTTTTTTGCGCACAAAATAAGTAGCACTTTTTTACTTTTACGCGGTTTTACACTACTGCGTACTAGCCTTTAATGTGCAGCAACTTATTTTGATAGCAGAAACAATGCCACGTAGGCAAAATAGATGCACAAATTTTAGTAAGGATCAGAAAATTGCCCTGATTAAGGAAGTAGAGGACCACACAATTATTGTGTACCTCACGAAAAAATTTCATTTCCATTTCAAATAAAACGTCTTGGGAGGAAACAGGCAGAGTATCAAACAATGTGTCCGAGAACATGTTTAAATTTTCAGAAAGTGCTGCCGTATCCTGAACCATGGCTTCGAATTGAAATTTTTCCGCGAAAAATTAAAGCAACTAAGGAACATACTTAAAAAAAAATAAGAAAATGTAATATTTCTTTTTAAGAAAATGTTTGGTAAAAAAAGTAAAATATATTTTTTAAGAGCCCTGTTGTCAACTTATACACAATTAAAAAACGTAATTAACGCGTTGAGTTTAAAAACTGAAATTTTGCGAAATTTTGTTTTTTGGGTCTATAAATCGAACTGCATCATTACTTTTGAAAAATCGCTGGGGGCAGTTTCCAATACCTTATTCAGCTAAAAAAAAGTATTCGCAACAATAGACTATATAATTTGTTTACGCCAATATGGCTCATGGCCGGGAGATAAATCTATAATTAGTTAAAAG
This sequence comes from Chymomyza costata, assembly GCA_018150985.1. Lineage (NCBI taxonomy): Eukaryota > Metazoa > Arthropoda > Insecta > Diptera > Drosophilidae > Chymomyza > Chymomyza costata. Next base: position 21,868,868 of record JAECWU010000001.1, read on the forward strand.
TCTAAATCAAATTGAAATTGTAGTACAGAAAGCGAAATTGAATTGTATTATTTTGAAATGTTGCTATAAGAACATGTAAAGATGTAATTGATATCTTTAGTAGATATATCTGTAAGAATCTATTTAAAACTATTGTACTCGACTCGGTCAGACTCAGCAGCCATTGCGCTTTTTATTTCGAGATTTTCGTTCCGAACTGATGTGGAGAGTTGCGGATTCAGAATCTCTTGGCAAGAATTGGCAGCCTGGGGAATCCCCAATAACAAATCTGCGATCAATCTACTTATTCTGATAAAGAAACGTAGAAAACATGAAAATGTATGTGCTTAGCTCCACAGATGAAGTTATCTCGTATAACATTAAAGAAAACTCAACATAGTTCGAAAAAAATTTTAAAAGGTACATTTTTAACTCCTCAAATTAGTTAAGGAATAAATTGGACCAGGTTGGACATTTGAAAAATAATAAAGATATGAATGAAAGTCTGTTTAGTGCTTGAAAGGAGAGTTACGGAGTCAACAAACAAAAACTTGAGGTATTTATTTTAATTAAAAGTGTTGAGTATAAAAAGAAAATTTTTAAAATTTTGTACAAAAAACTTTTGCATTAGATTTGAAAAATTTTGTAAGAGTATTTATACTGTGACTTGCTTAATAGTTATTAAATGATATAGTACTTTTACCAACATGTATAAATATATCGATTGTAGACTTTTGATAGTCACTTTAGTAACATATATGTTAATCACAGCGACAGACAACAACCACGAGAAACTGTCAAAAGTAAACTTAATTAAATTTTACAATTTTTAGCAGCTTTTTTTTTTCAACTTGTTAATGTTTAAATATTTTAATTAATTTACTTGTTAATATAACAGGCAGCAGTCATATGAGTTGACTTTTGATATGAAACAAATTCTATGCTCAAGTTGTTTAGATGAGTTTTTTACGAGTACTTTGAATAGATGCCAATTGAGTTGAGTTCAAGTAGAGTCTGTTTAAATTCATTATGATTAATGATGCTTGTTTGTTCTGTTCTTGGTCTCTGAGAGATGACCTACAAAACCGAAAGACTCGGTATATGCGCCTTGTTTGATTCTAATAAATGCATAAGCCCAGAGTCAAAACACCACAACAAAACAAACTGTCGAAATAAAATTAGCAAATTGCCCAAATGTCAATTCAAGTCATCAATCAAAATTTATGCTACTGTCAGTTTGATACAAAAAAAAAAAAAAATCAAAAAAAAAATGCAATAAAAAATGCACTGCTGTGCAATTTTTTTTTTAATGGACTTTATGTTGTGGGTGCAGCTAAAAAAAACTAGCATGACAATAATAACAACGGGGAGCCAAATGGGTCAACAAGAGTTTTGAAAAATAAAAAATTTGGTCAACTCCATTTATTAAAAACCAATGAATATGTATAAATATACTAAGAATTAATTTGTGCGTTATTTAATTTAAAATCTCTTGAAAAATTTTCCAATATATTTCTGGCATAATAATAAACTTAATTATTTTCGTATTCGAAAGAACCATGAGCTGTATGAGCTATACGGCGACACTGATCTAGTTCGGCGCATACAGCTACAACGTCTGCGCTGGCTAGGGCATGTTGCACGAATGGATGAAAATGCTCCAGCCAAGAAGGTATTCGAGCGGAAATCACTGGAAGGTCGACGACGACAGGGACGCGCACCCCTGCGATGGGAAGATCAGGCAACGGAAGATCTTCGTAGCCTTGGGATTGCCAATTGGCGCCAGCAAGCACAGGACAGAGACCGCTGGCGTAGGATAATTTCTGCGTCCAAGACCGATAACCGGTTGTAATGGCCAAATTAGTAGTAGTAGTATTTGAGATTTGTCTAGTCGGGTGATGTCATATATCGATACTCTATGCCCGCCGAGAAGGGTGTCACAACTCTATATGTGGGAAGGTTTCCTCCTCAATTTCACAAAACCTGCAGGTGTTTGAGTTCACGATTCCCATAGTACTCAGGTGTTTCCTGAGTCTGCAACGTTCCGCCAGTAACCCAGTTAGTATGCTAAGGGAATTCTTGCCCAATTGGGATATTTTCTTGAACCTATTTAAGTTAGAGGAGCCGAGTAGTGCCGTGCCGGTCCAGTTTATTTCTCGTCTGCACCTTTTCTCTTCTCGCAGCAGCTGTCTGGTGGTGTTTCAATGCCACAATAAGGTTCAGTCCCCAATAGTGGCCTGTTATTCTTGTGTCACGGGTTTCCATCTAAGGAAGACCTTGTTCCACTGTCCCAGTTGGTTAAGTTTGAGTTTCCCGAACCAACTTCGAATTAATCTTCAAGCCATTGACCGCATCAATCGCGGCTTGACTGTCTGACAGTATAGCAACGTCTCTGGCTCCATATTTCCTATCTAGGTTGATGTCCATATGTCCCAGAGCTTCTGACAGTCGCGTTCTTGGTCCCGCGACTCCCAGTCCGCTGCCTTCTTTAGTCAGAGACCACACAATGGTGTGCCTATTCATAGGATATACCTTCTCTAACGTTAACCAATTATTTTTGTTAGTCATATTAGTACTAAAATTTCTTTCGAAGTGGTACTCTGTGGTCATCCCACCTCTGGGTAAGAGAAGTAAGGTGACTTCTTTGCCCAGTTCATCAGCGTCTCTAGCACTTATAATGTGAGCCTTGCCAATTCCCTCGGCTGACATTCTTAGCAATGTTGCTTTCATTTAGAGCCTTATAACGACATGGAGTGGTGCTTATTCCATTAGAACTTACAATGCTGCTGTAGGACAGGATCTCAGGGCTCTTGTCAGGCTAGCCTCTGTAACTTCTCCTGGACGGAGATAACCTCCACCCGACCACCCCAAGTGATATCTCCGTAGGTGAGCATCGGCCTAATGACCACTAGGTATAGCCAGCGTAAAGTCTTTGGAGATGTTCCCCATGATCTATCCTTCTACACGTGTATAGAGCATATGACCGTATTGCTATTTGCTTGAAATTAGCTTGAAACTTTGTTAAAAGAGATTTTTGCTATTTCACCTTTCTTCAAACAGTTAACAAAATCCTTCTTCTCCCAAACCCTTGTTTAACTCCTTTCGGACTCGCTTATGCTCCTCCTGAGGTGTGGGTATGCGATCTCAACATTCGTCTGCAGGCATTCCGATCCTGGATCATGTCATCGCTGAGACCCATTCATTGCTAATGTTTTTGCATTTGAAAAATGGTGAGGTTATTGGCACTTGTGTGTGGATATTCGTTAGTTATGGACTTTCCTTTTACACCGGCGGTTGTCTCCAGACCCGTTAACCAATCGCATACACAGATCTTTGGAAGATCTTTAAAATGTTAAAAATGTGCCTCAGGCTCAATGTGATGGTAAGTATGCCTGCATCTGACTAGTTCTCTTTTAGGGGCCTCTTACGCCCGGCAAAGAATACCGTGGTGCTAAATTCTACTGTATAAAAAGCAAACTACAAATTTTAAACAAAATCCATAATAACAAATATCGTAGAAAATGAATTGGTGGCTTTCCCAATAAGAATTATCAAAAATTAACTTCCTCTGGATTGATAATTAATTAAAAAAATGCATTTGAATTTCTCCAATTTTAATCAGTCAAATGGATTCTATACTTTGTAAATTTTAGTAAAATAACAAGATTTTAAGCCCAAGAAGCCTAAGGCCCCAGCAGCCAGCGCTTCAAGCCAATGTATTAGTTTTAAGTTTATTTAAAGCCTATACTATTATAAATAAATAAATAAATTAATCAGTCAAATGGAGGCATCATTAAAAACACCCTATAATACGAATTGGTGGCTCTAAGGTTCCGTAGCATCTACCATTCTCACCCGATTTTAAAGATCTTAGGCTCGAAATGTATATATATAAAAAAATTCTCCGTTATTCTTAAAGCTTAATAGAATTTACCAAATTTAGCAAAGCAAACTGAAAAATTTTAATTTTGAAAAATGTTCGAAAATGACACCTTTTTTCGATTTTGGTAACTTATAACTTCAACCGTAAAGCTCACATTTCCTTTTGATCTAGTGGTATTTTATGTCCGTAAAACATTTTTTTCGCGAAATATTTACAAATTACCGAAAACAGTCCTCAAAAACATGTTTTTCGAAAAAAATTTGAAAACGCTTCTTAAGCAAAAAAAATGAAAGCAATTTTCGTGTTTCTCAACCCAAAATTACCATAAAAAACACTTTTATACGAAGGTTCATTTTTCGTGTAAGCCAGTGTAATGAATTGGTTTTCCAAATAAGAATTTAAAAAAAAAATTCATTTCTGAATGCAAAAACGAACGGTAAGTCTTGATAATTGAAAAATAAAATCTGAAAAAAGTTTATTATTATTTTTAAATTTTATAAACAAAAATGTTTCGTTCTTTAACTTAATCGAAGTCTGTGTGTATTTCGGAAATTCAAAGATCGTATTAGCTTGAATAAAAAAACTTTGCAAATTTATAATAAAAAAATCATAATCATAAAATCATAAAATTTTAAAAATTTTTACCACAGATGTGTTTAAGCTGGACTTTAATAGCAAATTTATTTTGCATAATTACAATTGTAATAAAATGTAATAATTAAATGAAAACTTCACGAGCCTTATTCATAAGCCGAATGTGATCTAAGAATTAAATTAGTCATTTTTGGAAAAAAGAATTGATTTTTTTGTTATAAAGCTTTAATTTGTATATTATATTTGTTCCCATCATTTAAAAAAATATATATTTGATAGTTAAACAATAAATCAGATAGTACTTTATTTTTAGTTGTATTGGAAATACATTTTTTTGCTAAGAACAATTTATTTTATTCAGTTGTTAGTTCAGAACAAGATTTTCTAAAACATAATAGTAATGTACTAAAATATTGTAAATTAGTTTGCCAAAAGAAAAGTGAAAGTTGACTTTTTCATTTAAGCCACAAATTAATTAATATTGCATACATGCACTATTGATAATCGTAAAAAAGATCCACAATAAATTTTGGTCTCTCTAAAATAGACATAAAAGAGATTATAATTTGTTTGAAAAATGGGTTAATCGACTTATCATTTGTCATTTTGTATTTATAATACATACTATATATATTTATTTTAGATTTATTTCATGATTATTTTGCCGCGTATAAACATTACAGTTTGCAGCAGCCCGACAGTTGGATACACTGCCTCTAACTGCAAAGAAGTAAAAATCTTTTTCAAATTTGTACAGGAGATGTTGAGAGTTGTCAACGTTAAATGGAAAAAAGTTTTGGCGTAGGTTTTAAAGCTCACATGAGTGCATATACATTTGTTTGCTTTAGCTTTTTTAATACGGAAAGCAAAGTTTTCTTGCACATAAAAAATATCCTCAAGATCTATCTAAAAGCCTGCCTGATCATACTTGATAAAATTATTTTAAGCAAAAAATCTGTACAACAAAACTGTCATCAACTTTAAAAAAAAGTCCCATCCATGCCCATACAACTCATGGCTATAACAACACTCTTAATGGCCATCTTGATTGTATGAATAACAAACTAAAAGCGGAATAAAGAAAAGTAAAAGTAGACAAAGACTTTGCAGAATCCATTTATGGCATTCCATTTGTCGTCCCAAGCGACTTGGTTCCAGCCCACTTTAATTTGCAGCTGTTTCTACTACAACAACATAAAAAAACACTCAATTTAATGCTTTTAAAGCTTAGAACTTTAGAGTCAATGTTCTCTTTCAAGTTCAAAGTCGGGAAGTACGAAAACATAAGAAACAACAACAAATGGCGCCCAAAGTTTCCACAAATTAAAGATGCTTTGATTTGGTTTTTTTTTTGCAAAGATCATTAATCAATATTTGCATTTGTTTCAACGCAAAGTCGAGACATTATGAACAAATTTGTATAAAACTAATTAACAGGTTTTGGTACTATTCTATTTTCCATAATTTTGTTTCCCCCATTATTTATAACTAAAGGCGTATACGTAATATTGTGTGTTTGAACAAGCGCCTAGTAAAATATAATATAATCTGTAACGCTTGATTTTAGCTAATATAAAATTAATGCAGCGTACGATTTTCGATTTATAATACATATATATTTTTTTTATATATTTGTATTTATGTTGCACGTGCAGCTGGAAAAGCTTTGTAAAGCGATCGAGGCGGTTGTTGTTGTATGTATGCGTGAGCTGCCCACGCTTTGTAGGCGTTTTGACTGAAGCTTCTATATCTGTGTGTTGGTATCTGTGTGTGTCTGTATCTGAGAGTGTGTAGCTGCAAGCGCTTTGCGCAAAGTGAAGAAGCCAAGGCAAATAAAAAGACAACAAATAAAAAACAAAACTTTATGGTCATACACCAATACAAACAATGCGCTTGATTGTATGTGTCGGTGAGTTTGTTTAAACAAACGCAATATTGTTTTGCTTGCTCAGTTACACTGAGCTACAAAGTTTGGGTTGGTTGGTTAACAAAAATTGTGTAGAAGTGATTAAGTTGAAATTTTTGACTGCGTTGTGGAAATTTAACATCCAGTTCGGTTGTGGGACTTACAGAAGTAAAGAAATTCATATACAATTTGGAACAGAATTGACAGGAAAAGATATTTGCAGCAACTTTAACTTCCTAACCAAATACACATACAACTCAGAAGTTTTTTTTAGAGATGTCTTCTTCAACTCTTCCGAAACCAGAACACTCTCTCTCTATATATTGACACACCGAAATTCAAGCAATACAAAATTAACAATTGAGTTCCGGAAAGAAAACTTATTTGTTTTATTAAATTTAATATGTAAGAATTATGTGAATATAAAGTGCTTGTAGTTATAAAAAAGTAATGTAAGAATTAATATGTATCAGAAGTTTAGTACACAAATATACCCTGTACTACTATGATACAAAGGGTATATTAAGTTTGTGCCAGCCGAAAATGTATGTAACATACAGAAGGAAACGTCGGTTACCCAAAGTATGATCAGGGTTGCTAGAGAAGTCGATATGCCAAAGTCCGTCTGGCTGTCTGTATCTCAGAGATGCTAAGAGCTAGAGCAACCAAATTTTTAGATTAGATAAGTTAGAAGACCTACGAAGACCTACGAAGAATTGGAATCACTAATTGGAAAGACAGAGCGAGAGATAGAGAAGAGTGGAATGCTGTTATACGACAGGCTTAGGTCTTTCACGGACTGTCAATGCCCTGGAAGAAGAAGAAGTTATTATATCAGGGGAGACAAAAAAACAAAAGTTTTGAATGCATAATTCGTTTTTTTATAAAGATGTAGTAACCAAATTTGACATTCCAAAGTTATTCATGCTTTCCAAGCACTGTACCAAACTTGATAAAAATTGGTAGAGGCTTTACTAAAAAATAATAATTTTTTTTTTAAATTATTGTAAATATTCACCTAATAAATTGCATAGATTCACAAATAGTTCATAAAATATTTTAAAATTTAACGTGAATATTTGACACTTTACTTTTTTGCACTTTAATTTAGCGAACCTTGGCTGAAAAAGTTTTAAAAGAAAAAACGCATATTGTAGGTGCTAACTGCTAGCATCATAAGAAACGTTATACATTTTGGGTTATCAAGAACGTGATATAAATATAAGTTGTCAAATCTAGTACGATCTCTCAGCTGGCATGCGCTTTCAAAAAATAGCTACAGGAAACTGAAGGCTTGAAAAATTCAAGCTTTTAGTAATTTGCCAATTTGCTCATCCTATCTTGCAGTAATATCTTTATTTCTTTTGATTTATTTGGCATCGCAAATAAAAGTTATGGGGTTGAATAAAATCAAAGCGAAAAAGTGCTTTGGATGAAAGTGCAAGCCACTATATATCATAATTTTAAAAGGACTATCCGAAATCAAGATACATTTTTTTTTCGTCTAAAAAATCAAGCGGAACTCTTATTTAAGCTATTTTAAAAATAAAAATACTGAAATAATATTTAAATGCCAATTTTTATTTAAAAATTGCAAAGTAAGATGAAAAAAATCTAAAAATAATTAACCTAACCTAACCTTTTATTAAAAAAAATTGCAATTCCTGCTTTAAATGTTAAGCCTAACTGATTTCAATAAATAAATTATTATGGTGTAAAATTGTGTTAAAAAAAAAAAGTAAAATTAGCCTAAAATAAAAGTATGAATATGCTCAAAAATACTTACCTTAGTATTCCCTCGCAGCTTCCAAGATACAACAAACCCGAAACATTTAAATATACAAAAACTTCGTTTTCAAGACGAACAGCGATTTTTCGAGTTAAAAAAGCTTTGTTAGACAGTGTTCTTTTGTTCGCTCACTCACTCACTCGTTCGCTCGCTCGCTCACTTGGCTGCCGCCGCCTGCTTGCCTCTCACTTGTTTGAGTTGCTTTTGCCTTGCTTTGGCTTTGCTTCTGCAACGCGTCGCAGTAAACAGTTTAAAGCGCAACGCGTCGGTTTGTTTTAACGGAAAGTTACAGCGTATTTTCCAACGGGCTTCGGCATTTTTTACGAGCGGCATTTAAAATATAAAATATATTATGGAAAAAATCAAAATAAAATAGCATACAAATGAAACTGCGTTAAAGTTGTAACTAATTTTGAAATAAATGTGCGTGAGTTTGTGTGCGGCATTTTGAGTTGAAGTGGAAAAAATTTCCAAGCAATTACGAAATCTTACAGAAAAAGTTTTTCTGTTAAATTTCTGTTAATTCATTTGGTTTCTTTTTTGGCAAGCAGTGTTCCATGTGCGTGTGTCTAAAAATAAAGAAAAAATAAAAAAATAAAAGCATATGGCCGGCCAAATGGTCATATGCATATACAAAAAGTCAACTTTCTGAATGATTGGGTTGATTGACTTGAAGGAATTTCAAACAGTCTACAGCTTCCGCTGCTTATCAGCGCAGTTTTCAGAGAACCAGTGACTGGACTTGAAATTATATATGCATTTTTAAACACAGTGAAATAAGTAAGTTGCATACTAGCTTGAAAAATTATCTAGGATTAGCTAGCTCACAATCTAAAACTCATAAAATTGGATTTATTTGTTCCACATCTTCGCTTTGTTTGAATTCACGTCACATAAGAATCAACAAAAAAGTCCATAAAAATGTTCAACAAACATAAATATTTCGCACGAACTTGTTTATCACTTTGAAAGCGTTTGTTTTTTGAAATTGTGAGAGTTGAAGACACTATTCAACAGTGTAATTGCTTAGTTCATAAAATTTAATTCAAATACAAAAACATAAAACTACTTTTAGCCAATAAGAAACAACGAAGTTAACATACACTTTAGGATCGTCAAACGCATATTAGAATTTGGATTTCGATTTGTAAAAATTTTAACAGATTTTTGTAATGCTAGAAAAACAAAATTGACATTTCTGGTTACTGTTTTTACATTTTACATCATAATGTAAACTCAAAAAGACAGATGTAGTAAGAAATGGTTGCCTTTACCATATATTATAAACCAACGCAAATCGTAAATACTTGTAGTTATGATTTGTTAACATTTATTTAGTTTTCACAATAATAATAATGACACAGGCCTACAAATACCGGGATCATGTCAGTTGTTGGAAAACTAAGGGCCATTTCCGAAGTAATCTCAAGATCCTGAAGTGATGGGCCAATTCTGGCCAAGGATTCGGATTCTACGCAGCAAATTACTTCGGAAATGACCCATAGCTTTCCAACAACTAAACCAGTTGGCCTGTGTCATTGTCTCTAAGGCTTAATGCAAATGCTAATGACGACGAGGGGATATACTTCGTAACTTTGAATACCCATAACTTTGCAAAAAAAAAAAAATCGTAAATGATCGCTTGAACTTTTAAATTAAAGGGTAAGATGATACTGGAGCGACAGACCACAAAAATGTGTTGCACCCTGTACATAACCTCAAAAATAGGAAAAAAAACGCCGTTTTTTTGGGTAAAAAACCTCAAATATCTCAAAATTCGATAGGGCACTTCTGGCCCCGGATTCGGATTCTACGCATCAAATTACTTCGGAGATGACCAATAGCTTGCCAACAACTAAACCATGTTGGTCTGTGTAATCTAACATTTTTTTTTTAAATTTTACTACGTATTCAGAAAGGATATGGCTTTTCAGTATTTTCAAATAGTAAAAAACTAACGAAAATTTATAAGTACGAATTGGTACTAAATTATTATAATAAGAGTTACATTCACAAATGAAGAGGAAAAGTGTAGAGACAGAAAGAGCTCTCTCGAATTTTGTATTTATCTCTAATCAATTTTTTATGTTTGGTATTTTTTTAAAAAACACAACTTCTATGTTTACGGAATTTCGTGCCTAAAACTCCTAAAACATCAAAACAAAAACATTTAGGTTTTCAAAGCTTTAAAGATATAAACTTGAAATGTGGCTTTTTAGCTTTGATCGAGATACTCCACTGTTTTTATAGACGGATGGGCTCAATTCCTTGTTTTCCTATTAAATTTAATCCTTAAGATTAGGTCTAGTGTAGCCAAAAGGTTATTCAGTAGTTAAATATTTAAATAAATTTTCCATATCTTCTACTTTTGTTATAAAAAGCAAATTTCTCAGAAGACCTTTTTTTGATATATGTTTCAACCAAAAATATGCTTCTATGCTACTGAAACAGCATTAAATCAAAATAGAAAAATAAAACAAAATTTTGTATGCCAACTTCAATAAATTCCCGCTGAAGGGCCTATACGCAGTTCGAAAAATTTCGCGCGGAATGACAAAACTTCTTATAAAAAAAAAAATCCCAAAAGGGATATCCAAAATGGGATTTTTTTTTTTATATAAAGTTTTGTCATTCCGCGCGAATTTTTCGAACTGCAAAGATCCCTTAAACATAAAAAAATAAACAAAAACTGTAACATACGTTACAATTGAACTATAATTATCTACGTCATAATGTTGATTTGGTTTAAAAGCAGGTTTTATTTAGGTGATAATTTATAGACTTTCGGACAACTTGGCTTTAGACTTCTTCATTTTCTTAAAAATTTGTATCATACGATTATTTTGCGCAGCCGCTTGGATGTGATTTTCAATATCACTATAAAGGGTATAAAAAAATATAAAATAAAATTAATTCTATACAATCAGCATCATGTGTTAAAAAAAAAAACAACATTTTTTTCTTTTTTTTGGCTAAAATAACAAAGCCTCTGGTTTCTATCAAGTTAACCAACGCATATGACACCCACACTTGGCCACTACGCCGCAGCTGGAATCAAGCGTACAAAAAACACCATGCCGGAAAATCGTTAAACATATGCTGGCTTGTTTTCAACAAATTACAATTTATACACAATGACGATATGTTTTTCTTTTACTCTACGGAATTTGTTTTGTTTGAAGTTTTGCGCCAGATCTGGGCAATTTGCAAAATTTTCCTATTCGCTTGCAAATTCAATTGCGCATGATTGCAAAACAAAAAATAAATAAAATTAATTTAAAAAAAAAAAAAATCAAAATAAATTTTTGTCTTGTCAGAAGTGGGATTCGAACCCACGCCTACAGAGTAGACTGCGACCTGAACGCAGCGCCTTAGACCACTCGGCCATCCTGACTCTTGTCGATGGTTGTACCAAAGCTGCTTTTGTGCTCAAGCAACCAGCTGTTGCTCACGTGTGCTCTCACTCTCTAGTCACTGTATGCTATAAATAGACGTTTTATGGCAGCTGCTATGTGTTCGAGCGCCAGGCACAGTGTGTTCGTTGTGTTCCATGTTAATTAAATTATTTGCAGCTGAAATTAAAGCACGATTTTTTTTTTATTGTACCTGCAAATTGTTTTAATTTTATTATTTCTTAATTACATTGTGCTGCACAATTAGAAGCGCCGACTGCGGAAATGCGCAAGCTTTGAAATTAAGTTTTAATACTTAGCAATTTGTTTTTTAAAGCGTAGGCAGCATGTACTGGAGATTGCGAAATGGAAATTACGAGAGCTGTTTGTATATATTTCAAGAAATGGCCAAATTAAAGCTGATATCTGCAGAGCTGTTTTCACACTGAAATTATATTGCAAAGTAGCCAGCATATAGAAATGGACATGTAGTCCACAGTTTACTTATGCAAAACATTAATCTCTTTAAAAAAGTCTTATTGAATCGTAAGCAATCTTTTGCCATTAATTTTTAAAGATTTCAACGCATTGCGTTCTCTAAACAAAAATGTGGGGGTGTCTTTAGCTAGACTTGATATTAATAGCACTCAGAATTTATTCGTATGAATTTTTCAGTCAGTAGAGAAATCCGTGAAAATCGTCCAATATTGGATGTTCATCCAGAAAGCCGACCCAACTTAAATCGTGAGGTTGAGGTATCTATAGTTCTTTGTTCTTCCTGTGTTCCCATAACACTGTACAGCTTTTGGAACCCAATAAATGTTTTTATTTCCAAACCTCAAAAACAAATTGTAATGCCAACGTTTTGCGCTACCTAGCCCCTTTCGATAAAAGTGATTTGCTTGTGTTCTTTGCGCAATATAAAAATCAACCCTCGAACAAATTGGTTACATTAGTTTTTGTGTAACTATTTAGGCGCCTCGAGCAATATTTAAACAAACGTTTAAGAGCAATTTAATGGCATAATAATAGCAAATTAAGATGATTTGATCAGCTTTGTTCAAAGCCGCAAACAAATTTAATATTTTTATTTATATAGATACAAATCATAACGACACAAACTAAACGGATCTATATATAAAGCTACTTAGACCCTGCCCACGAGTATTTCAAAAACAAATACAAAAAACAAAATCGAAAAGAAAAGAGGTCAATTTCCCCCCGTCCGTCCCGTCGCATTCTTTGTGGTTTTTGGTTTTTTTTTTTGTTAGAACCCAAAGCGGGGCGTTAACTTTATGCTTGGGAACTACTTAGAGGCCGATTGTCCAGCCCCCACACCCAGTGGAGCTCATTATAAGCGGCAGCCTTTGTTGTTGCTAGCTTTCATATTATTTATTATTTACTGTTTTTTTTTTTTTTATGCATAAATTACTTTGTATGATTGTTAGAATTTGTGCTGCCTGTGTTCTGCTTGATTTAAAAATATTTTAATGAGTTTTTCACTGCAAATATTTTCAAATATCAAAGAAAAATTGAGCTTGTTATATTTGGTTGCTATGGTACATTTATTAACTTGCAATTTTTGTGCCTTTTATATGGCGGCTAAGACAATAGATACTTTTGTATCTTAAGAATAGCATAGCATTGTTTTTACACATTACTTCAAGCATTTTTGGTACAGCTTGTGCACAACTCGTAATAATTTACGACGTAAAATTTGCCTGCGCAAATTGGATGGGCATCTATTTATTTATCTTAGCAAAACGCGTGTAAATGTACGAATGTTTTGGCATGCTTAAAGAAAATTGTCTTATAAACAAAGTACAATTCGTTTGCAGTTATTATCAACAAAAATTATGAGCAAGACATTGCGAGAGCGACGACTTGCATAGCATATGATAGTACGAGCATATACTATATACTCTATTTTATTATATATACATACTACTACATTCATTTATAATCATAGAAATAGGTCAAACTCAAGTCAAATAACGATTGCAAAAAAAAGACAAAAATAAAAAGCAAAAATTATTGGCCACGCAATTTTTATTCATTAAAAACGCATCAAATGTTAATTTATTGAATATGAAATAACTATTAAAAGTTAAATACTTAAATAACATAACTATTAAAAGTTCATAAAGTAACAAATATAAATGTATCGATAGAGTATAAGTTACATACAAAGTATATACATATGAAAAGTTTGCCATTCTGCAACTATTTCAAAAACACTTCTGATGCCTCAATTTAAAAAAAGTATTTCATAACTACATAAAAAATATATTTCAAACGACTTGTCATCATTAATTTCTCGGTTTAATGTAACCGCTAGATGGCGCAAGCAAGTTGTTGCATATTTTGATACACAGTAAGAAAAAATTTAATTTAAAACTAATTAAAGTTAATGACGATAAATTATATCTTTATGAAAAATATAATAAAAATATAAAAATAATGAAATCGTACTTAAGATACAAAAATAAATTTTAAGAAAAAGCTAAAGTTAAAATATTTGGAGAACTTACAATTAATCATACTTCTTTAATGACCTATCCCAGCTCTCAGAAAAGAGTCTAAGAAGCCTCTCGAGGTTTATTAAAGCCGCGGGTGGACGTGATTTTCAGAACATATAGAGGACCGCATGAGTGGGGGAAGGGTGGTGTAAGGCCAACCCAGCGGTATCACAACGGGCCAATTCTCTGGCCCAAGTGAGTTGGGACGTTAGGTCCCGACTGCCGCCTTTACCTAACCTACAATTAATACGTTTATGCTAAAATATTCTAGCTTCTTTAAAGAAATAGGGCTTTTATATTTTAAGAATGTTACTATCAACTAAAGTTAAATTATGAAAAAATGAGTATTCCTTTTAAAGCTTTCAAGTCCACGTTGTCATTATATTTCAATTGAGTCCTCTTCAAGACAGCTTCATAGGTCTTTTTTTCCTTTCTTAATTGATACGAGCATGTGGCCAAAGGCTTGACTAAGCCCTTACATTCTGCCTATTCCAAAATCTTTATTTGGAACTTATCCTTGCGGCTCTATGCTCCACTGAGAAGTCAAGAATATAAGTAGAAGTAGTAGTATCCTGGCTTACAAGAACTGACTCTAAAACCATAAAAATTGCAATGCATTGGGACCCATTTTTTTAGATTTTTTATAGATCATAAATATCTGACAGTAAAGTCTTATAGTCGAGTACTACACCGAGTACTTCTTGAATCACTTCAACACATTTACTATTGTACTTGCAGAGATGATTTATCACTTGGCCTCCTAGTAAACACTAGATCCCTCAGCTTCATGACCTATCGCCTGCGTTGTCTACTTTTTCTAACTTAAGCTACTTTGATTCCAACTAGGGGGCGCCGCCACCTTCTTTATTTAATTCAGATCATCCAGACTATTATATACCCTGCACAAATCTTTATTTCCATAAGGTTTATCCCATTGCCTTGCTACAGTCGGTCCTGCCCGACTTTACAATACTCTGGAACAGCAGCGGACTGCATGCTGCTCTGATTCGCAACTCCTTTGATACTGTTCTGTTTAAATTTTTGTTTTGTTTTATTCACTCTCAAAAATTCTTTTCATTATTGTAATGGTGACCTTAAATTCGCACTGCACAAATGCAATTTATCAAAATTTTCAAACAATTCTTGAAAAAAACTCTTGCAACAAAGAATTATTTCCATCAAATATTGAAACAAATGTGAACAACAAAATTTAAATAATGTCAAGTGAATTGTTGTTTAAGGGTTGCTATGAAAACATATAGTCAACAAAAAACTCTGTGCGGTAGCGATTACGTTCGTCTGCGTGGACGTATCGATGTGAAACATACATTGTGCACACCGTATGAGGAGTGGCTATGACATATCACGATTTCACCTCGATACGTTCAGGCAAACGAACACAATCGGTACCACACTGTTGTTTTTTGTGGACGTATTTATATATAGATAACATCTGAGTATAAAGGATTCATTAACACGTATTGAAGTACACCTAATTTTGTTTTTAGACGGTAGATACGTTCCAGCTTTTTTTCATCATGTCAGATCAAAAGAAATTGTGTAAAAATTGACCGTGTTATTAAAAACCGTGTAAAAACAGAACTGAGTGTACTGTACATTTGTGTACCACTGTCATTAGTTTCTCATAAACTAAACACATTTAAAAAAGTACAGCAACAAGTATTCGAATTTCCTCACTGACGATCCCTAAGCGCATTTAAATCCACTTCCGTAAAAACCTTATATACTCCCCTATATATAGTAACAAAATGTTAGGGCTGCTTGCAAAAATACACTTACTGCAAAAAAGAACTGGAAACATAAAGCTGACACAATTTTATTAATCAAAGCAAAGTAAATAAAGTTGCAATTTTCGTTGTCATTGTTTATAAACAAATAGCTGACACAGTTTGTTTATGGCATACCAAACCAAACCATTGAGATCCAGGGCACTGGCTCAATGCCAAATTTAAGTGACGGATTTCAATACTATGTTAATTTTTTTTTGCCGAGCTAAGTAAAAATTATTATTTTGAATATAAACAAAAATAAATTGTCGCATGGGTAATTCTTGTTGTTTGCTTTTATCTTGTTGTTCCTTCGGTTTTTCTTTTTTTGCTGTTTCTTATCAAAACAAACTGTCAATGTACGATAAATGCGAGCTGCATTTTCGATTAAACAGTTGTCGGTCGGTATTTATAGATGATTAATTTCATTTGAAAACATAAAAAAAGTCTAGCATTAGTTTTACTTTAAGACCTTTACAAAATACTTTGCAGCAAGTCTAATGCAGTTAAAGGCCACTTTCAGTAAATTGTCTTGATTTTAAAAATTATGATTTTGATAAACACTGATAAACATAAAAATGTAAAAGCTAATGAAATAAGATAAGATAAGTTAAAGCAAACCGTAGCCCTATGTAACATGTATGTATGTTATTAAACAACACATTGTCTTAAGAGCAAAAAATATTTTAATAAAGTGAATTATTTCATTTTTTTTTTATTAAAATAAATGTAAACACATTAATAATAATAAAAATAAATTTAATTTGAAAAAAAAAAATATTAAAATAAATTTATGTCTTGTCAGAAGTGGGATTCGAACCCACGCCTACAGAGTAGACTGCGACCTGAACGCAGCGCCTTAGACCACTCGGCCATCCTGACACATGCCACAAGTGTGTCAAAGTTTGCATATAAGCAACAGCAGTAAGAACATTATAGCTCATCAAGCTACAAGACTATGCACTAGTTGCATACAAAAATTGTTTGAAAATAATTTTAAAAGCATTTTGAAATAAATAAATTAACTATAATACTTATATGATATACATGTATACGACATTGATATATAAAGATTTCTAATCTGTGTCTTTAAAATTATTCCAAAAGTTATGGTTTAAAGTCGTCTTGAAGTATTTAATATGGTACATGTGCTAGAAATATATTATTTAAGTAATAGCAAGATTATATATAATGTTATACTCCTATTTTTGTACAATTTTCGACTATTTTGCGGTAGCCTTCTTCTGCTATTTGACTTTGCTACATAAACTACCTTCCTTAGCAGATCGTTCTATTGTTTTTTTTTTGACAAATATATTTTGGCGTTAAATAAATTCACTCTATTTACTTTGCAAAATTAGATGCAATGTTCAAAATCGCTCTCGGGAATTCATTATATGCTCAATGAAAGTAGGTTCTTCTGAATAAAGCTGTTTTTTGACATCTTTGATAGTTTATGATTTGGAAAGAGGCACAACTCGTCAACGGGAAACTTCATACTGCGCCCAACGCTTTGAAGATCGATGTAACACATAGCTACTTTAGCTACAGGTTTAGTTAAAATAGATTTTATGCTTTGACTCGGCATTTTTAATTCAAGTTTTTGAATTTTAATGTAACTTGTACCAATTCACAAATGTAAACAAACTCTGGAAAGAAGAAGAAAACTCAACAACTCAACTCATAAAACTCAACAGGGCTGTTCACGCTTTGGCCTGTTGACTTTTTCCTCAAGTTTTCAACACCTCAACTCAACACAAAGCGTGAATACCCCAATTGTTCCAGGATGATATGGTACATGGTAGACCTACGACACTTTCCGCATACATGTTTTCAAAAAAAAAATGGAATATATGTTTTTGGCGCACATTTGAAGAGTTTTATTTTCAAAAATAATACAAGTTATAAAGAAAATTTGGCAGTTCAGTTTAGAAATTATAAATTATAATCAAAGCACGAAAGAGATCGAAAATGAATGCACGATTTAGTCGGCTCTCCTTGAAAAACATAACATGGGCACGCAATATTTTCATAAAATTATTGGAACGCTCTAGAGTGCAATATTTAAGATTAATTTCATTTTTATCGACTAGCAACAAGCTAGCAATTTCTTGAAAAGCTTTAATAAAGTCGAGACGTTCCTTATTAATACCGCTGTCATCAATAAACATATATTTTTTAAATATTTGTCGCTCGTTATGTTTAGTAATGTCACTATGCAGTAGTTCAGCCCAGGCCATTTGCGTATACGCATTGTGAATTTGTCGCTCCTTTAGCTCAATAGAATCACGTACAAAATTAAAACTATTATATAATGTCTCCGTTTTCGGTGAATTGGCCAATAAAGTTAGCGCCAAATTTGTTATCTTATTGTTGCGGCAAAGTATAAATCTTATTTTATAGTTTTGCAATTTGGGTAACTCCAATTTTAAAATATTTGCCAGAATATCGCAAAGAAATTTCGCGCGACTTTTCATGTTGATGGTGTCCATTACATTCATATACAATACATAAAAAAAGTATTGCGAAATTCCGCACAAGCCAATGATCAGTGAACTGTAGCGGCTGTAGAAGTGACACTCATCAAAGCACATGAAACAATCACTTTCGATGGTTTTGTAATGTTTTACGAGCTCGTCTGTGCGTTTTATATACGTATGTTCTAGGTACTTCTCCGTTAGTTTTTGGTTATTGAAGATTTCGGAGCAGTGTTCCTGATCTTCTTCATTCAACTGAACAAAAGATTTCAGCTTTTCCAAACAAAATTTCAACTCTTTCATGGTGCGCCATAATATTAAAGCAGTTTAACAATTTAGTTAGATACTAAATAAATAGCTTGCTATGACTGCGCTACGTCTAGTATTATATATATATTAGTAAAAAATAATCAAATCAACAACTTGGCTTACGCGCCCTTGCTTTTTGTAGTTCTCTTTGACACAACCTTGATTCTCTTCAATATCACCTGTATAGGCAACTCTGGAATCTTTCTCTTTATATAATTTACAATGCTGCTTGGGCTTTTGTATTGCAAAGCTGGCAGGGTTGTGTTCAGTTCATTCGCAGCTGTCATGGGAAACATGTAACGCCAACAACTGAACTCATTCCGAGTGGCTATTGTGAACAACGTGTGGCATAGAGCATCTTTCTTGTCGCATACGATCCGAGCCAGTCCGCCATATGGCAGGCCCGGAATTAATTTGGTCAGGTTCACATAGAAGCGTTTTTCAACTTTGTGATTAGGTGTGTGGTATACATTGATCATATACCAATTAAAGCCCACTCCAATGAAGTAGTAATTGCGACGAACGGACTTGTACAAAGGTGTCATCAAAAGGCGTTTCATTTTCTTATTTTTCTTGGTCACAGCGGTCTAGGATATAAAGAAGTTGTTGTAGAGTTGTTCAGAAGTTACTGTTGAGTCAACAAATAAGTTAGAAGTGCTTTTTTCAGTACTACATTACAAAAAGCCTTGTATAGCAAGCAAATTGGGTGTTTTCACTTTGTCGAGCATAAATGCATAATGGTAAATTGGCAGTGTGCAACAACAACTTGCACTAAAAAGGATGGGTATTTATGTCCGACCCAGACCCTTGACTACAAAAAGTAGAACAGTTGAAAACAGCAAATTGTTGTTGCTCACTTTCTTAGTCTGGCATTTTTACCTCTACGCACAGTGGGAGAAAAGGCCAATCTGACGGCACGAAAAGACAAATTTCAACTCTTGAAATTGTCAAATTTTTTATTTCACGCCGATTAACAAAAGCTCACTGAGGTGATCAATAATAGCTCTTAAGCTTTTTTCACGATATTTGGTCAGAACATAAGTATGTTGCATCAATTCCTTATTATTTTGCAAAATATTGTGTGAAAGTTACAAAAATTGAGATTATTGGTTAATTTTTCTTCCCGTTTTTCAGTACAAGTTATGTAATTTAAAAAAAAAATGTGTATATATTTTGTTAATGTTAATTAATATGATGTAAAATGTCTAATATCTACCGCCACTGTTGCAAAAAATAAATTTTTTGAGAAGGAGTTAAAGGAAATTAACAATGTTTAAAGAGATTTCCGTAAAGTGACCGAAAAATGGAAAGAAAGCAACAGAACCTACGACGTATTGGGTGAACAATGTGACCTTGACTAAGCTAATGGATGCAAATTTTTATACCCTGTACCGTATGGTACAAAGGGTATATTGTGTTTCTGTAAGCCGAAAATGTTGTAACGTACAGAAGGGGACGTCGGAGACCCCCAAAGTTACCTAAAGTATGATCAGAGTGACTAGAGAAGTCGATATACCGATGTCCGTCTGTCTGTCCGTATGAAATCCTAGATCTCAGAGATGTTAAGAGCTAGAGCAACCAAACTTTCAGATTAGATCCCTTATTAATCATAGGAGACAAGTTTATTTTCTTTTTTTGATATCGGGGTTACATTATATAGCTCCCATAGGGGTGTTTCAGACGACCTCGAAAAAAACCAAAAGTTTTAGATGAATAATTCGTTTGTTTATAAAGCTTTTGTTATCAAATTTGGCAATCGGATGTTTTTTAGAGACCCCCAGCACTGTACCAAATTTGATCAAAATCGGTTGACTATATCATATATCGGTCGAAAAAATGTTTTTTGTACAAAATTCGTTGTGTTTCGTTTGATCGTGAAGATATTGTAACCAAATTCGGCATTTGAAAGTTTTTTAGAGTACCCAAGTACTGTACCATATTTTATCAAAATAGGTCGACTATATATTGTATTTCGTGTGTTTGTGAAGATATCGTACCCAAATTTGGCAATCAAGGGTATCCCAAAGTCGTAAACATACGCCATCTTTTTTCAATACTTTATTAAAAAAAAAAAAATTAAATCAAAACAAAAATTTATTACAAAAAACTATGTTCCCCTATTTTGTTCCTTTTGCCTTTACTATTTCAGGCAAAAAATATTCAGTTCAATACATTTTTATTATTTTAGAACGACCGTTTCTCCCACTGTGCCTCGTTGTTAGGGTAGCTCGCCTCGTTGATCGAGTATTCTTGACTTTATGCATTTACGCACGACAAAGTGAACATACCAAGCTATTACCAAAGATAATTTTAATATTTATATTATCTTTGGTGCGACACAAAGGCACACACACTTTCACAAAAAAAACATTGATTGATCAAAATGCACCAAAAATCAGCAAAACTGCTTGGTAGACTCAACAGACAACATTTTTTAGTTTGTGTAAAACTTACGCGTTGTCTCTTTAGATTCCTTTCTTTCATTTCCAATGGGCCTGACATGTTGACTTGAGCTTGACACAAACATCCAATCACGGGGCTGCCAACCTGAGCATTTATCATTGCTTTAGGCCGTGTAGACACGCCTTAATGCAATTAATCTATAATGGTTAAATGTATATGATTAATGCCTTGACGATTTGTTTTCGTAATTGCATTTAATGTCAGTATTTTGCGTTTTCGAAGATTTAAGCGCACCGGTTCGCTAAGTTCAGCCAGATCGTTAAGTTCACTGCAACATCATTTGCATAATTGTAATTTATTGTAAATCCGTGTGCAAAAATGCCAGAAATTTAACTATTTAAGGCAAAGTTGTGGCAATCAGAGGTCGGCAGCTTTTCAACAACGAAAATCGTTTAAGTGGCAAGCAAAAAATATTTGCGTTGCAATTTAGACAAAGGCAGCACTTCAAAAGAAATTAATCTGACAGTTGATATGCCAAGTAGTACATAAACTTTACATATAACGCATAATAATTGCATGTCATTCTAAAATTTTGCAGCCCTAGTCAAATAATTTTTTTTTTATATTTAGTTGACAATTGAACATGACACTTTCAATCATCGATGATGTATCGATGTTAAGGTTGTAATGCGAACAATTTGATTGATTGAATTTGCAATAAGTGTAACTAACGTTCGATATTTGGGTCAGCAATGTTCTGTAATTTGATTAGAAATAAATATGTCTCGTGTTAGCGTCAATTTGTATGTTATCATTCATTCACATTTTACACAACTTTATTTCAATAACGCAAGTATAGGGTTTTCCAACAAGAGGTGTTATTTTGAATCACCCGGTATTTCGGTATCTGTCACTTTTGTAGCTTTTATTCTTTGACATTTGACAAGGAGAAACTACGCCATTTCTAAAAATGGAACGATACACGCTTGAACAACGCATTGAAATTATTAAAATTCACTACAAAAATGGTGAAAATCTTGCAGTCACAGTTCGCAAAACTAAAGCATTTTTGGGTCGTCGTAAAGCACCTTGTCAGACCGCAATACAGAAATTGATGGAAAAATTCGAGCTGTTGGGACAAGTTAGTGATGTGAAGAATAAAACCCGTGCACGTCGCTCAAGAACAACTGAGAATATTGCTGCTGTAGCCCAAAGTGTTGAAGAAAACCCAGGAATTGGGCATTTCACAAACGTCATCGAGAGATGATTAATGCTTTTTTATGGTCGGAGTTGGATGGTTTTGATCGGGACAACGTTTACTTTTAACAAGACGGCGCTACGTGCCACACAAGCAACGAAACCATTGCTCTTTTACGGGAAAAGTTTCCGGACCGTGATATCACTCGAAGAGGCGATCACAATTGGCCACCGAGATCTTGTAATTTAACACCTTGCGACTTCTTCCTTTGGGGCCACGTGAAAGATAAGGTCTACGCCAACAGCCCAGCGTCGATTCAAGACCTCAAAGATAGAATTCGTGAGGCTATCGAGGACATAGGGCAGCCACTTTGCGATTTGGTTATGGAAAATTTCATGTAAAGGATATGGTCCTGTAGCGTGGTCGTGGTGGCCATTTGGCTGATGTTGTTTTTCATTATTAACGGCATACCTTCCTCTTTATTATGAAATAAACATCCGATCATTTATCTCAAAAAATTACATTTTTCTTTGAATACCAAAATAACACCTCTTATTGGAAAACCCTTTATAAACTCGTTCTCGTACCACGGAAGACCTTGTAATAAACTCTCATTGTTCATTGCCAAAAAACAGGACCAAACGCATAACAGGACCAAGCATTGCCTTCTCACTTACACTACAGCAATTAAAATAGGGACCACGTTCAGTCCTGCTCTAATCTCTAACCTCTCTCAGTGAATCTATTAGTATGTTCCCGCTCTCTCTCTCTCTCGCTCTCTCTCTGAAGTTGTTATTGCGAATAATGAACACCTGCAGAAGCTATTTATTGGACAACAATGCCAAATGAATCAATTGTTACACAAATACATACCATAAAGTGAAGAAGATAAAGAGACAAGTTCCACAAAAGTTTGGAAAAGCATAGTAGAGTAAAAATATTTAAGAACCTGGGCTAGGGAGGTTACACATTATAGCCTACGTAAGTCTACAAGACTTACTCAAAGGCATTTACTTTATTTCATAACTTTAAGAATTATTAAAAAAAAAGAGGTTAACGATAAATAAATAATATATCGATATACAAAAGGCACGCTTTTTATTCATACACCCTAAACTTTCAAGTTTAATACACCTTTCGCAACGGATCCATTTTTTAAGCATGACACATTTCCGTTAAGTATTTCAAAAATAAAATCAACAAAATTCTTATTTTGTATACAAGAAATAAAGAAAAAAGCAGAGATGTTGGGATGTATGGAAATAAGTATAAGAGGGCTTAGGAGTGTTTAGCCTGCGATGCACGTAGTTGGCGAAGCCCCCTAATTAAATAAAATTGTAGCCTTTTATACAAGGAACTGGTGTTCGCAAAGCGACTTTTCTCTTATATTCAAAGATACTTTTGTTGATAACAAAAAAAAAGGCATTTCCTGGCCAAAACCTAAATTTAAAATTTCAAGTAAAATTCTATGGAATGCATGAAACCCACATATACTAAAATCCAAATTCTTAAAACTCTACTTCATAAACAAAAAACAACTATTAATAAGCTTAAAAAATTGATCAGTCTAAAGAATTTCCATTCATTGTTTTCAGAACTACCAACGCATCTTTATAATACCATTTATTATGGACTATACCAAAAAAAAAAAAAAAAACCAACTTAATATATTACCAGTCAATTCTGAAAAACAATAAAACTGCACATATTCATGCTCAACGCAATTAGTGAAGTAAACTTTATAAACCCCATAGGCCCACGCATTAAACGTAAAAAACATTAAAGTATTTTTTGTATAGCATTTGTTCTAAAATTGTTTTTTACCTTTTTCTTAATGGTTTATTACAGATTAAACACAAGACTAAATGGCATATGGCCAATTATGGCAAATCCCACGCAACTCACGATAAGTAAGCAACAACTACAACAAACGATACTACTACTTGGTATCGTTTTCAAGCATTAAAGTCGTTGAACACGTAATGCTCAAGTTCAGAAACAATAAATATATATAATACATATATCAAGCAAGTCAAATATAATATTAATAATAAATTACGCGTGGAATGAGAATAAAATACAAAAGTTGTAAACGTTTTGCTGCATTTTTGTTGAGCTCTAAAGCAAAGTGGGTCAGACAGTATCAAGAGGCACGTTCAAGTCCCGACATTTTTGTTGCATTGAAGGTGTGCAAATGCAATTTATAAAATTACACAGAGTCATAAACAAAAACAACAGCAACAACAAATCAACGCCGTCGGCTTTTGTAATGTTTAAATTAGTGTTAAAATTAAAATCAGTGAACAACAAAAAATATGACGGCACAAAAAGTTTTTAATATTTTGTAAGCTGCTTTTGTTTATGCTATAATTATGCAATTGATGTCTCGCGCCGTCGTTGAATGAAAGCCCATTAACAACAAAAAACAATAACAGCAACAACAACAAAAAGTAAACAAAAAGACACAAGAGCCAAACAAATTCATTGATAAAAACAAAAAGCAAAGCAATACAATAAAAACATTGCGTATACGCTACGCCAACGCGTGATCTGGCCAGCGCTCTCTTTCAAGGCGCTCTCGCAAAGATTGTAAACAAAATGAACTCACCACAGCTTGTCAATACGGCAGCGCAAGCTCACCACAGTGGCAAATTGGTCGAGTCGCCGCCGCCGCCACCGCACAGCAGCAGCGGCCACAACAAAAACAACAACAACAACAACACAAATCGCACACACTTGGAAGCAGCAACGTCAACGCCAGCAGCGGCAAATAAATTTGCGCCTGCACGTAGGCTAGCCGCTAGGCAAACTTTGCGCTTGGCCATACCCAAGCAACAAAGCGATACATTTGGAGTTTTACACCAACAACAACAACAACAACACCAGCAACCACAACAATCGTTATCGGGCATTTATCGTCACTCGCCATCCAATTTACCACCAGCGCCCATTATAAAGCGGCATGCAGCACCTCCTCATAACGCTGCCGCGAATAGTTTTATACCCAAATCTGCTTCGCCCTTGGAATCACATAAATTACCTAATGTTACGCCCTCTAGCAGCAACACGCCCCTGCTCTATAATGGCAACAGCAGTGCAGCCAGTTCTTCCAATTTTTTGGGCGTACGCAAACCCAATCTAACGCTCAACTCCTCGGACATACGCAACAATAATGATCTATTTGCTTTTGCCAAGGATATGTCGCCGGCATTGGAGATAAATGGTTTGTACTGTCATATCCTCACAATAATGATATTTACAAAACGCAGATAACGAGCTTCAATTGCTTGCTTGCAACTTGCAAGAGGAGCTTATTCTTTAAATGATTATTTGCATGGAGCTTTAGGTTAAGTCATTCCGAATTGATTAGTAGGCAGATAGAAGAAAACCATTAACTTTGAAATTGAGAATTTACGTTGTAAAAAGTACGCCAAGTGCAATTTTGCTATTAATAAGAGTAAAATTTATTTTTCAAGATTGCTTTCAATAAAAGAATAATCGGTTTCAAACCACATGATTTGTTGCAAGAGGAACTAAAACGAAACGGCAAAATAGGTTAAAAAAAATACGAATTTCATACTGAAATAATTTTTTTAATATTCTTTTATATTCTTAGATTAGATTACACGAACACATTGCTTTGTCGATGACTGATAAGTGCGACAGGGTTCCCACGTTACATAAAGAAAATTTCCCTTGTAACAAAAATGGTTAGTCGTGTTAAATTTCAATGAATGTTGATTGATGCTAAAGTTATATTTTTGTGTAACTTTATTTCAAAAAGTCAGCTATGCAAAGTCTTCTGCGGATCCGGATCACGTCTGGACTCGTGGTAAGTGACACAGGCCATGCTGCACTTATAAGTTCTCTTCCTGGCCTATCGAGCTGCTCAAGATCAGATTATATGACCACAGAACTTCTCCATAATAGGAAATTTAGATCTCTCATTCCAAATCGCGAGACTTGGACTGAAGGCAACCCCTGTGGTAACCTCCGGTGCCAGCAATGGTTTACGGATGGTTCCAAGACGGAACAGGGTGTAGGTGCTGGAGTTGTTGGACCCAACACCAGAATCTCTTTTGCAATAGGTATCTGGCCCAGTGTCTTTCAAGCAAGGATTCACGCCTTAGAGGTCTGCGCACACAGTATCCTCCTTAAAGGTACTAGGGGTGCTAACATTTACACATTTACAGATAGCCAGGCCGCTATCAGCGCATTGTCTTTGTGGAGAATCTCCTCCAAGCTGGTTAGGGAATGCGTGAACAAAATCCAACTCCTGTCCTCCAATAACAGAGTCACACTCTGTTGGGTTCCTGGACATTCAGGAGTGGAAGGTAATTCGACAGCTGATGAGCTCGCAAGACTGGGTTCCTCTTCGCCCACCCACTTGCCCCGCGCCCTTCTGTGGCATCAGCTGCTCAACAATGAAAACTATGGTCAACAAATGGGCCTTAAGTGAACATAGGAGATATTGGTTCTCTTTACCGAATTTAAGACAGGCAAAAGTGCTTGTCTCACCCTCGGATGCAAACCGAACTAAAGGTCTTGGTAGAGCGGACCTAAGGTTCCTGGTAGCCTACTTGTCTGGGCACCATACTGTAAGTTATCACTTACAAAAAATGGGTCTATCGGACTCCTCAGAGTGCAGGCTTTGTTTTGAAGACAACGAGACGACCAAACGCATCTTGTGTGACTGTCCAGCAATAGTGTGGACAGAGTCTCACATTTGGGAGCTGAACGGATCACTCCGTTTCAGCTACGCCGAATCCCAACGAAAGACTTACTGCTCTTCATAAGGAAGGCAGATGGTCTTTTGTTCTAAAAAAATGGGTAAGGTACAATAGATCAAGTCGCAGTGCCCACTCTCTTTTGTAAGAGAACCTAACTATTTAAAAAAAAAAAATTATTTAAAAAATAGAATAATATAGAACTAGCAGTATTTTAATAAAATGTGAACAACATACTAAACTATAATAAAAAGCTGTGGCAACTATGTCAGCTGTTTTGTATCAAACAAAAATAACTTCGCGCCAACACAACAGGAGAATTTATTGAAAAAATAAGAGAAATATACGAATGTATCGAAAACAAAATGAGAAATATGCAATGATATCGACGGAGCACGCAAAAACGAATCCGAATAAAATTGTTCGTTTTGTTTTTTTCGTTTTACGGGGCACAGCCGTATGCTGAAATATTATTATTTCGTAATCATTTTAAGAATGTTAGGTTTTAATAGTGAGGATTGGGAGTAATTTTGACTAGTTAACACTTTTTTTTTGAAAGTTTTTTGCTAGTGATTTTAACATATGTTTAACTTGCATAAGAAATATTATCTTAAACACTTAAAACTAATAGTAATTAAATTCGGACAAGCCGATTTCTTTGCTATGTACTAACTATTAATCTTAAAACTGTAGGAAAACTATATTGGTAACTTCCTTAAGGCCCATACGCAGCATGCAAAAATTTCGCACGAAATGTCAAAACTTTATATAAAAAAATAATCCCAAATGGTGCCTTTAACTAGTTAACAATTTCGCTAATTTCCTCTCAGCTTAATTTAGTACAAAATATGTTTACACGATTTTAATGGTATTATATTTTCAGATCACTCGCCCATATTTTCAGACTTGGCCATATCTCCGGCCAATAGTAATAGTTCGCCAACGCATCATCAATTGGGTAGACTTTTCAGTCTAAGCCCTTCATCAATAAGAAGTTATGGCAATGTAAGTACAAAACATTTTGTGTTTATAACCATTTGAACAATAATTTGCGAAGAAATTCAAAAAAATTAAATTTAAGTTAATAAAAAGGTTACCAATACAATGAAAAAATCCATATTCCAAAAAAAACCTTGAATTGATAATAATTTGATTAGAAAAAAACTATAAACATTTTATAAGGCGCGTCATATTAATTATTACGATCATATTATGATTTAGTTTTGTTTCTCAAGAAACTGCGCTACCTTGTTGAAGTTAAGAAATAAAGCTGAAATCTTGACATCCTAAAAAATACGCCTAGATTTCATTGAGTTACTCACACAGAGCTTTTATAGAGTTAGACATGTACAATTCCTTAATTTTTGTATTTAGGTTACATTTCTGTTACTTCTCAGTTACTGCACATCTATTGCTAAAAGCATGAATGCCTTAAATTATTTGTTCAAATAGTCTTAACCAAATTTTAATCATAACGTCGAATTTGGGAACAGCCCTTCGTGCCTAACTCGTTTATCAAATGCCTCACATCCATTCGCTGCTTTTAAAAGTTACCCCAAAATAATGTGCGAAAATCAGATATCGACCAAAATATCCCAAACACACTCCTTAGTCCAGTTTTAGTTTATTTATAAGGCGCTGCGCAAAAGGTCATGACTTTATTTAGTCCAAAACTATAGTCCAGTTTTATGCACACTCTCTTACTCTCTCTCTCTCTCTCTCTGTGTAAGTCACTCATTCTCTTACGACTGCTGTGCACACCTTTCTCCATTTGTTATGGCTAAATGTTGACCTAAAGCAAATCGCAAAGCTTTGCATATACAAACAGTCATCAAAGCGTTCCATATAGCTACAGCCACAACTATATAACTCACACCTCATCCAAAACACAACAAAGTCGACACTCCCTGGGACTTTCACACAAACGCACATACAAATAAAAGCCAATGCATAAAACCGGCTCGAGCGACCATATTTGCCAAACCACCTAAAAGAGAGCCCTCCAGAACCATTGACGCTACGTAAATAGCTAGAAGTAGTAGAAATAACGTCAACTAAATTAATAAATAACATTTAGCACGTTTCGAAAGGTGAAAAGGGGTATCAAAGGGTAAAGGAACTAAATTGCGAATAGGTAGCAACGGTAGAAATGACAGAAATAAGCCGGCAACAATATGTACAGTCAGCACCGAAATTATTCGGACACTTTTGAAAATTAATAAAAAGTTGTCATAATAATGATCCCAAATATGAATCTGATCTTGTTCAGAGACTGGAAGGAAATCTTGAATTTGTGCTCCATCGGTAATTGCTTGAAAAAAAACTTTGCAAGAACAAAAAAACTTTCAAAGAAGTAGAAGTTTGACACGGAAATGAACAAGAATTTGGTAAGAAGTTTGAAAAGTCGGCGTCCAATCGCATAATTTTCTATAAAATTTCGCTTAGTTTCAAAGTATTCGAATAATTTTTGACTTGACTGTGCAAAGTTATAACCACATTCTGGCTATATAAGTATATACCCCTGTTTATGAATAATCGCTATTGGCTCGAACTTGAGTTTTGATTTTAACGACTATTTGCATGGCTCGTGCGCAACTAAGACTTTTCATCAAGTTTAGGTTTAGATTACTCATCAAATACCCTACAGTTGCTGCACTGAAATTTGATTACAAAGATACTGTATCCGTCAGTTGAGCGCTACAAGCTGTGAAAACAAACCTTGGCATTATGACTTATGAGATGATTAGCGGCCAAGTGCAAAAAAGCAGCTGAGCAAGACATGAATCAGCTAGAAATACCCCAAATGGTCTTTAACAAAAAAATATTTACTATACAAGATAAGATACATTCGCTCGGTGATATATATATATATGCTGGGTGGGTTTCAGTCAAAAGTAGAATTCATATTCGCATAAAACCAAGCATATGGTATATTTTTGAGGAGTTTTGAGAGCACAAAAAAAAAAAATGAAAATATAAACATGTGTTGTTTATAAATAATGAGCAGCATCAAATATATAATCTTTTCAAGTGGTTTTAGAGGAAATTTAAAAACGAATATGTTAATTGAATTTTAAAAGGTTTCGTTATTTTTTAGAACGCATCTATTAGTTACAAACGTCCCTCTGGACTTTTCGAAATTCCTTTTTGTGCCTATTATCACTTAGAGAAATGCGAAGAAACCTGCTTCTTCTGTTTTCTCTGCCCAACCAACTTTGAAGCTCTACAGTCATATTGCTCAATTTATTGACATAAAAAAAGCCGATAAGATAAAGACATTAAAAATGATGATACAAAATTTATTAATTCATTTATTAGTTCGCTTAGTAGTCAGAAATTTTAAAAAATATTCGGCCGTGCTGCGGAAAACGAAAAAAACAAAACGAACAATTTTATTCGGATTCGTTTTTGCGTGCGCTAACTTGTGCTAGCACAGCTTAGACCTTACGAGGGAAATTATCCACGACTATGCTTTTCCTATTACAAGAGAAATTTTTTAAGGCAAGACATGGAACAAAGATAAAAAATCGGTTCATTTGTGCATGCTATTTTTTGGGTGGATACAGACTACAATATAAAACGATTTTTATTAATAACTATTTAACTTTAAATTGGCATAAATAGAACCTAGAATAGAAAAAAGAATTTTTTAAAAATTATTTCAGCTTAAAATGCGTACATTTCTGAAATTATTTTGGCAATTCGTTTTAACTCCTCTTGCAACAAAAGATTTGATTTCAAACCGCATACAAATTTCGTTTTGATGAAATTGGGAGCAACAAACATTCATTTTCAAAACGAATTCGATTAAAATGTTCGAATTCGTTTTCCGTAGCGCGGCTGATTGTTTTATACGAACCAAATACAGTATATATCCGCATGTGAGTCCAATAAACGAAACTTAGTTGTTTGTTTGACACTAAACTTGAATTTTACCAAAGCGTTGTCAGCTTGGAGTTGTTTCGAATAATTTCGAAATTGATTTGTATGTACGAAAATTAAAGTTATTGTTAAGTTATTGGTATTTTACTGAAATAATAATTGGCTTTCAAAGTTAAAAATGTTCTGACTGCATACAGTCTGTTCGGACTGACTTAAAATGATTTCGGTTTCACAATGGTCTCGCTAATACAATCTCGCTATAAAGGAATTTCTTCGGAGTCCTTGACCAGATGTGTAGATTAAAAATGTGAAACTTGGCTCGTTGTGAAAGTGAACTAAGATGAAATTTTATTAGTTTACAAACAATTCAAAAAAAAGTCTGCACCGATTTTAGCCACTCCTAGACTGTAGCAAAATTTTTACTACGCATTAATTCTTAAAGTTGCAAAATATCTTGGAGATTTTTTGCTTTCTTCCCAATATAAGACAACGCATACTGCCAAATTGTATGAATTTTAATATTTTAAAAAAATATTTTTGTGTTTTTCTGAAGTTTTTCATATTACCCTTATTTGGTAATTTCTGGTACTTTTTTAAGCGTTTTGGAGTCTGTATGTTCCACCGCTTTCATGTAGCTGCTCTACCTTAATAAGATTGTTTATTTAATTTGTTTGCTTTTAAGAAATTCTTTAAATATACATAAACATATGTAGCAACTTTTTTCCGGTTTCACAACTGAAGCACCTTTCTTTCACCTAATTATTCAAAAAATACTTTTTTTTTGGTAAAATTTCTTGGAACTTTTGTAATGCTAATGAAGATTTAACTACGCTAAAATATGTTTCTCTGGAAATTTGCATTAATTTGAGTTGTAGGCCATACAGAAATCGTAATACCCTATTATATGCTGTTGACTATATGGTTCATGGTGCTCGACAAGCTCTTCACATCAGAACCGAAACAGAACTAAACAGCACTGAAGAACGTGAGTTGTCGTGTCGTTTGAGATTATTCGTATGATACTTGTTGTAGCAGCAAGTCCCGAGCATATTAATTTGCGGCATGTTTGTATTGCTTTTTTTTTTTTTGAACACTCTTCTTCTTCTATATACATATTGTATGTAAGTATGTATGTACATATATAGGTTTGTATGTTTGTATAAGCCCAGTGCTTTTTGAGAAATGACTTTTTGGCCATACTACTACTAACACGTTGGTTAGTTTGTGCTTTGCAGTTAACAGAGAGTCAAGAGTCGCAACAAACCGCAAATAAAAAAAAAAAAAAAAAAAAAAAAAAAAAAAATCGATTAGTAGGGAAGGAAACACTCTTATATCGTGTACAATTGTAAACAAAAAAAAATAAAAATAAAAATGTGTACGCGCTGTTGATGACGCTAAGTTTTTGGGCATTATAAAAAAGCACAGCGTACAAATGTACGAATAACCAGTGCCGGATTAAGGGCAGCGTGTAATGTGGTAGCTCTCTATTCAATTTTATATGATTTCTTGTATTGCCTACGTCACATGTTTGCTAATTGTTACGACAAGGTAGCATTGACTAAATAAATTCAAATAAATCTTCTTGTTCTAATGCTGCGTTAAAATAAGAGCATACTACTGAAATAATTCTTTTCGGAATTTCTATAAATCTTTCTAAAAAAGTTTTTATTTTTTTTCATGACAAGTATTCCAAGTTATCGAATACATCCTGAGCAAGAAATAAAGAAAAGTAAGTGAATAACCAACAGTTCCGCTAGAAGTAGTTCAAGGGAGCAGCAAGAGGAGCTTGCTTTAGAAGTCCTCAAAGCATTAGAAAAAAAGTAATTGAAACTAGGTAATGAGAGTGTCACATATCGGCTGAAAGGTCCGTAGGGATGACATATAGATGAAAGTATCAACATTTTTAGGTAAACCCGCGTTTTTGATGAGAAAAACTACGTTCAAGTTTAGGGTTATATGTGTTATTCGGACTCTGCTCCATTGAGAAAAATGGTAGGGAAGTGGTTTGTTGGCATTAAAGGGCATCGCACAGACACCGATAATGAACCAAGCACTGAGCGGCCAAAATTGATCATTTTACAAAAATCCACAAAATCATTTTAATCGAAAAGTTAAGATGAAGAATTTAGCTGACACTCCTAAGATATCAAAGGAACTTATTGTCTTAATTTTGCATAAACTTTTGCCCATAATAAGGGATCTAAACTGAAAGTTTGGTTGCTCTAGCTCTTACCATCTCTGAGATCTAGGCGTTCATACGGACAGACAGACAGACGGACAGACGGACATCGGTATATCGACTTCTCTAGTCACCCTGATCATACTTAAGGTAACTTTGGGGGGGTCTCCGACGTCTCCTTCTGTATGTTACATACATTCTCGGCTTGCACCAACACAATATACCCTTTGTACCATACAGTACAGGGTATAAAAAGTCGCCTATTCTGAGGTCCTCGATAAATCCATCAACCAAAAAGGTACTTTAATGTTAGAGATACCATTTCCCAGACTATATCACTGTTTTTTCTTAATTTTCAACTTGCATAAAACGTTTACATTCTTTTTTTTTCAATTAAGAAATATCAGAAAGCTAAAGCTGGCTTAAAAGTAGTTAATTTTATTAATTTAATTTTAGAAAAATGGTTTTTCGCTAGTGAAATTTGTTAGATTTAGCAAAAGGGAACAAATTGAGAAGACCAATGAGAAACCCAAAAAAATTTCTTTTAAAGAATTTATATAGAAGTCAAAAATTTGTTCAGGAATGCACTCAGTGTGTAGAAATTACTTTGGTAAGAAATCTTTCAAAATAAGGTCCTTTGCAAGCTTAATTGCAATTATTTGGTACAATCCAATTTTTAGCGTATTATAAGTCTATAATAGACACAAACCAAATCGAGTTTTGAAAAAATTTTTTAATCGAACTTTTGACACTTTGTCGTATACATATACAAGAGCTTAAGCGTTTTCTTTGTATGTCTATTATGGACTATAAAGAAACGTTTTAGGATATCAAACTGATAATACCAGCGCGCTCTTTTGCTCGCCAGAGTCGCCCTTTGGCGCATGCCTTAATCCGGCCCTGTTCTATAATGAACATAGACACACACACTTAAGCATTTGCTTACTCATGCACACACATACAAAAGCCACTTATAAACTGACAACTGTTTTTTTTTTTTTATTGTTGGCATTTTCTGGTTTTCGAAAGAATTCCATTTTCAGTATTTGTTGAATTGAGATGCGCGCCGGTTCGTTCAATTTATGGTCATCGTCTGTCTCTCTGTGACTTACTGCTAAAAATAATAATTGCAATAAATAATAAATTTGTTAATTAAGACAAATTTACATATTTGATAATGCACAAGATATTAAGTTATAAACATCAACGTATCGGTTAAAACTACAAAGCTGGTAGCATGGGCAATCGTTTGAGTAGTTTGTGGTGTCAAAAAACAACAACATTGCATATTAACGATAAAGAGCAACAACAACAACAAACTAAAGATAATAGCATTAAAAATCATAATAATAAATCAAATAGCAGAAAAAAATCAAGTGTTAGTTTACACGGCGGTTTTAGCGCATTTCGTTTTGGCAGCTCGCGTCGTTTATCTTTAACAAATTGCGTTTCCAAAGATAAAAAGCCCACAACAATAATACAACAAAAAACAAGCCCCACAAGCCTCACAAATCCCACAAATATTTCAACCATTGAGCAAACCTACCAACAACTAGTAGCTGAGCAGCCCACCAGCACCACCAACAACAACAACAACAATATGAAATTTAACGCCCAACTGCCCAGTGTCAAGGTGAGTGCCCAAGTTCGTTCCAAGCCCCAAAAATCCAAAATAAAAAAAAACACCAACCTAACCAAACCAATCCGTAACGTATACATTTGTGGCAGCCAACTATGTTGGGTCAACTTATTTACTTCCTAGACATCGTCGCTGTCTCTGATTTGGTTTCTTTCCTTTAATTTAAAGTAGTTAATAGCATTTGTCTTGGTTTTTATTATGATGGTATTTTTTGCAATAACAACAAGTGTCCATGCCATGACAATAACAATTATGTCATTTAAAACGTGTTTTTGTTATTTGTATCTTTGTATCTTTTCTTGTTATTGTTTGGGCGCTCATTTTAATGCTAAAACAATAAGCGTGTTGTTGATTATACAATCAGTGGGGTAGTTGATGGGGGGTAATCTAGTATGTATTCTATTCGGGAAGATAACTATTTTCGCAAAAATTTAGCTTTTTAAGCTTTTTTATAAGATAACCTATTATTTCGCCAAAAATTTTTGGTGAAATGCAGCAGTGCTTTTTTTTATAAGATTTCGCAGTCTTTTTTGCGTCCCTAGCTCGATGGAAAACGAATAAAAACAAAACGAACAATTTTATTCGAATTCGCTGTTTCCATCTACTCATATTTCCCTTGCTCATTGTTAGCACAGCTTTAAAACTTTCGAGGGAAATTATACACGACTATGCTAGTCCTATTACAAGGGAAATTTTTCTTTATGCAAGAAGATTCATTTTTTGAGTTGATTCAGAGTAAACAAATAATTACAAATTTTTATCAACAATTATTTAACTTGAAATTGGCATAAATAAAATCTAAGAATATCAAAGAATATTTAAAAAATTATAACAGTTTAAAATGCATAAGCTGTTCAACCTATTTTGCCAATTCGTTTTAATTCCTCTTGCAACACAACATTTTATTTCAAACCACATAAAAAATTCGTTTTGGTGAAATTGCGTGCATCAAATATTCGGTTTCAAAACGAATCCGAACAAAATGCTCGAATTCGTTTTCCAGAGCACGGCCGATTATATTTCTTGTATAGCCGGCAGACCTTGTCTCGAGGCTTCTATAAGCGATATTTTATCGACATTCGTATATGCGATAAACGATATACCAAGTAACATTTTGCATAAGCTTTGACATTTGAAACAAAGCGCAATATTTGTTCAGTTTATAGGGTGTTTTTTTTTTTTCTTTTGAAATTATCATACAATTTTGTTCTTTATGGCATTATGTTGAAACTTTTTTTAAGCTTAATATCTTTCTATGCTCCACTAGGAATAACAAGACATAAGTAGAAACAGAAGAATCTTCGCATAACACATTTAAAAAACGAACTAAATCGAAAGAAGATTTCTGGCTTTATAGGAGAACACACCAAATAAATTTGTATATGCATAATAGATCAAAGCAATCAATATTGGGAACAACATCTCAGTTGCATAAAAATGCATTTTTTTATGTGAATTTGTAGTATGATCATGCCACTTAGTTTCTACAAATTTAACATATTTGAAATCTCTTAAGAATTAATTGATTGTTTATTCCATGGTCATATCTTCCATACTGGAACCGGTCAAAAAAACTTGACCGATGATGAAAACCAAAAACAGTTTAATGAAAACTATAAAAAAAATTGAAAATAATATGCTAAATACACTCAAAAACATTTTTCATCGAAATGACTGCCCTTGGCATTCTCTCGACAAGTTCTCTCTTCTCCTCTCTTTTCTTTCTTTGATATTGTTCCAAGCTGATTGAAGACAGTTCCAGAGATGGGATTGATTTGGTAGTCGAAGTTTTCGGACTTTTCGATCCAGTTCTTCCCAAAATAATTCAATCGAATTAAAATCGGGGGATTTGCTGCTTTTCCTCCATATAGCAATTTCGGCTCGTTTTTCTCCATTGTTTTTCGCTTGCCATTACCCTAGCATTCTATTCTCCTATTATTCAACTCTAAAATATTATAAAACATTTTAAGTTGTACATGAAACAGTAGTAAAAACAAGAAAAATGAATTTTTTTTATCATCGGTCAAGAATTTATTGAAATACTCAACATGCTTAGAGTAATAGAAAAAGATAAAGATTTTTTATATAATTTGTATATCTATAAAGATTTAGGTGAAAAATTCAAAGTGAACCCAGCAAGAGATCAAAAACTCTTTAAGCTGATTTTTTGAAAATCTGCCGCTACATATACATATTAAAATTTATGAGTTTAAAATCGCGCTTTAAAGACAATACTTATTCACACATCCCGTCCACCCCCATTGCCAAAATATAACTAAGCCACTGCAAATAAATAACTCGAAATTAAGCCTTAATTATTTGAATGTGACGTAGTTCACGTTCATGGCCATAGACAATTTGTATACACCGTTTGCTGGGATTTCTATTGTTTTTTGATAAGGTCATTTGGGTTATGTCATTTACATACATGCTGCATAATCAGCTGTTACTGAAAGTGAATTACGTGCAGGTCTGGCAATGCTGGTTTCGGGCTTAAATCGGTTTTCAGCGTCTGACAGCTGTTTTGATGTGAAGATTTATGGGAAACATTAAAATCTGGGCTAGCGTGTAATGCGGAAGTACATAGTATGTTAAGCACAGGCTAAGGGGCGTGAAAAGTTTGGAGTTTTGTACAATAGATTTATTCATGATTTATGTAGGGGCTTAGAATAAGTTTTGAAAGAATTAAACACATAACATTTTGTGTTCCGTGCTTAAAATAAATACATAGTGATTACAATGAAGCGGTTTTTTTTATTGGTATGCTGCTAGCTATGGCTTAAAGTTTCTGACTGAAATTTTCTTCAAAATAGACAGTGGTTCCTATCCCAATCAAGCTGAAGGAAAACCTTCAAAAACATCTTCCATGGCTGCTCTCAAGTATTACATAGCCACAACCTCGAAATTTTGAAGTTAGAATACGAATTTTATTATAATTTTGCAAGTGCTTGTAAAGTTCAGCAAAGAAAAAAAAGATAAATTTTTAAGTAGAATAATTGTTGCTTCTAAGAAATATGTATCTATTGATTGATCAAATCTGATTATTATTTTGTGTAAATAAAGCTTTTCCAAAAGTAGAGCTGTACAATGCCAAAATCATTATCAATTATTTACGTTACTCTAAACAAAAGCGTATTTTTTTAAGCTTAAATTACTTGAATTTATAAACAAAATAAGTTACACAAAGCAAAAAAGTAAATTACGCCAAATCTAAATAAATAAAAAAAAGCTATAATAAAATCTGCTTAGGGATTTTTATTTTGTATTTTTTTTAGTATTTTCGGAATTTTCAACCAATAAATAGAAAGCAATATTTTTAAAAAATTCGATTTCTGAGTTCAAATCTTATAATTTGTTTTTATCTTAATTTTTCTATAGCTATAGTCTTAGTTTAAATGAGCAGTTTAAGAATATTAAGAGTTTAAGTATTTTTCCAATTTTCCTAACGAAATTATATCTTGTTATTTTTAACATATTTTAATAATTTTTAAAGATCAACCCTTCAGTTGAAAAGCTAGAACTAAAATAAACTCTGTATAATTTTTGCCTGTAAAGTAAAATTTAAAAAAAAATTTAAATTAAAAAAAATTAAAAAATATCTGTTTTTTTATCTCATTTTTTTTTTATATTTTAATTAATAAAGAAAATTTATAGAAAAATTAATTTTTTCTAATTTGGAATTTCTCGAAAACCTTTTTTGTTTAATTTTTTATTTATTTAAAAAAATGTGTATATACAAAAGTTAAGAGTACTAACAACAAATTTTAGTCTTATCAAATTAATTAAAACTGATACTCAAGGAAGGCCAACTACCATTAACATTTTTTTATGACGATTAACCAATTTATTAAAAACAAAATCTGTTTGAATATGTAATACATAATATATGCATCAGGGAGCTGCAACCGGTACCTTTTTTTTATTCACATCGGATCATTGTCTTGAATTTTGCGTTCTAAAGCGGTATCAGTCACTATGCGGTCAAATCATGCGGTAAAATGCGGTCAATACCGGTTGTGATTGGTTTTGTTTTGTGATCAGCTGGCATGCGGTATGGTATCGCAATTGACCAGTTGGCAGCTCTGTTTTTTGCGCCATGGTATCGCAATTGACCGGTTGGCGGCTCGATTTTTTGCGGAAAGGTATCGAATTTGAGTAGTTGAAAAACTGAAACCTGTCGTTACCGCATCCGACTGGGAGCGCATTTTCACCAAACATGATTAAGCTGACTTGTTCATACCGGTTGCAGGTATCTGATATGCATTAATTTTTTGAACAATTATTCCTACAATGTCTCTTTATACACTTACTTTTGGAATACAAAATTTTATTGGAAATAAAGCTTACCTTTTATTTTTGATAGCATCTGAATCCATACATATTGATTAAAATTTTTCAAATCTCAGCCAGAGTATCTGTATGCCTTACATATACTCTGAATAAAGGCTAATTAGAAGTAAAAGTACTTAATGAAGCGTTACCATATACATGCATATGTATGTCAGGCGTTCATGTCAAATTATGGTTTGATCCCCCCCATTGCATGGAAATTCCCAAGT
This sequence comes from Chymomyza costata, assembly GCA_018150985.1. Lineage (NCBI taxonomy): Eukaryota > Metazoa > Arthropoda > Insecta > Diptera > Drosophilidae > Chymomyza > Chymomyza costata. The sequence goes on from JAECWU010000001.1 coordinate 21,908,090, forward strand.
GCTTTAATGACCCACTTCCAATCACATGCGTCTAAATAAATACATATAACAATAAATCAAAAACTCAGATTAAGCACGCTTTACATATTGTTTATACATAAATGCCAAAGAGTGCTCCAAAGTCAAGGAACTCCAGCTGTGGCAGGGAAAATTGCAGCCATTGAATGCCATAAAAATCAATTACGCATGAAAATTACAAAAAAATTCAAGAGCGCATGCGCGGCTTTCAATAAAATATATGTACATAGCCCTTGGCTTGATGCGGACACGCCACAAAATGTTGCAAATGAGTTATGAGTCTGAGAAGGCGCGCAGTTTATAAGCTAGTGCGCTGCCAGGTTTCAGAACATCCCACTACCAACGGCTGTGACTACGTGAGAGCTTTGACGTAGTAGCTTTAGTTGTATCTGTTAGATACAAAGAAAGCTGGTGACTCAGCGTGCAAACCTTTTGTCGACGTTGCTCTTGTAGCTTGATCGTGGCTGCAGCGTGTTGTGATTTGCGACTTGATACCGGGCAGCTCCCACATCCGTAATACTTGGCGATGACTCAGTCGCGTTTTAGGCGAAAGTCATTCATACATAGAGAGATACAAGATACAAAAAGCTTATAGTATAGAGCTGCACACATGTGTGCGCGCGAGCTATAAGATACAAGTACAGCAAGCTGGCGTAACTGGCGCAAATCAAGTCCATAATTGAAGACACACTTTGGGCAATTCTTGGTATGGCTAGTGAGTCAGTCTTTGAGCCAGTTTTCGATATATTACAATTTAAGGCAATCCACGCGCCTTTTATTTATGCTAAATTGTTATATTAAATTGGTTTTAAACTAAAAGATACATACGGTAGCAAGTGTATCTTGCTGACACATTAGTGACTAATTTTTGGCAGTCTGACCTTATTTCTTAAGATATTTCAGAGATTTATATAGAAAAGCTAATGATGATGATGTATGGGCATGTTGAAAGCAAAACATTAAAGAGAATATAAAGAAAATTATACATATGTAAATTTTTGAAATTCTTGCGCATTTTGGCAATTGCATAATTTTTAAATTTTATGAATTTGTTTATTATATTTGTTTGCGCTACAATAAAAATGGATACATTTTTTAATGCTTAGAAGCTCAATTAATAAGGTGTGAGCAGTAAATAATGAAAAGTTGCTGTTGGTTTGTTTTTAAAGCTTTGTATAGTAGTTTGAAAATTAAGTATTGACTGTTTAACACTGATTAACTAACTAGCCTATAAATACCTATAATTATAGTTAGATTAGATTAGGTTTTTATGACTACGATGGGTCAGTCTTTTTCATTGTGTTGGAGAAAGTGATTAGCAAGACAGCAGAGTTGAAAGAAAATAATATTGTAAAATGTTTTACTTTGCAAAAAGTGAGCGCAGCCCCAGAGTCGTAGAAAACATTTCAAGCAGCGCAAGTCGGGTCAAAATGTATGATGACCCTTGATAAACCCAATCCACTTCTGATGCCAAACTATTCTAAAGGAAGTACTTTTGACATTTTGAATTTGTAGCCAAAGTCTTGAATGTTTTAACGAGCTTTTCTCTGATATTTTGAAAAGTTTTGGTGGATTAAAATCTGCTTTGATCAAAAAGATACAAGAAAAACAAAAAGATTTGGCAATCGTGTCCACATTGTTGATAAGATTGTGAAAAACTAAAAGTTTTGTGTTCACAGGCCATTAACAGTTTTTGCAACTCTATTGGCGCCTCATATCGATTTCTGAGAGTTTAAAATTTCTTTCAACTATGAAATATTTCAAGATTATAGAAAACTACACATAGCAATTTTCTATTTAGTCTCAACACATTGCATAAAAATTTGCTAGTTATTTGTTTATAATTTTCTTTGCGTCTTATTAAAAACAAATAATTTACTTCCTACAGCTCAATTAAAAACAAAAAAAAAAATAAAAATAAAAAGATTAATACGCATAAATATTAATCAAAACGAAACGCATTTGATATGCCATCTAACAGAGACATAGCGAATTAAAGTTGACCTTCGACTTGGTCATAATGCGTTGGGTTCAATAACTTTGCAATATAGTATCTGAAAGATACTTTAACAGCAAGATTATGGCACAGCTTGCAACTTGCTGGCCTGGCCAAGGCGTAGGCAGTTCAAGGCAGTTCTTGTTGTAATATGCACAAAAGAAAACTTAAAGATTTTCGGCACATGTTTATTGTGCTTTATTTTGAACATGTACTGTTGGTATTTTTTATGTTTTTTTGCATACTTGCGGTTTCCTGGAAACATTAAAGTTTTCTGCGCATTCAATGATAATGTAAACAAAAATAAAGTAATTAAAAAAAGTACAAAAAGCTAAGAAAACAGCGAGAAAAAAAACACGTGTCGATTTCGTTTCAATCAATGGCAGGTTAAAGTCAACAGATTGCTTTTTTTTTTATTTTTGAATTTTGCTTAGTTTTGCTTTGTTTGTTTATGTACCGTAGGCACAAAGTAAATAAAAGCAGTGCAAAAAAAAATTAGAAGCAGCAAATATATTTATAGCTTATTATTGTGTTATTAAAGCTACAAGCGAGTTACAAAGCTAAAGATACAGATACATTTCGCGCCTTGGTCCTGACCAAAAATACTAAAAAAATTCCATGCCAAAATTAAACAGCTTTTATGTATACATGCATAAATACAAATGTACATAAAGCAAAAGCAAGAAAACTAAAAGCAATAATTGCATGTAAAAATAAAAACAGCAAATAAAGGAATAAATCCCCCTACAAAAATAATTGCATGGTAAAAGATACAAAACGGCCAAAGCAAATAAAAACAAAACAAGCCGCAAGAAGAGAGCGCACAACACTCTCTCGCTTGCTGCGCACGCTCTCTCAAGTGGCGTCTCAATTCCAAGTCGTCTGCGTTCATGGTATAATAAGTAAGGTAGAGTAAGATTGTAGCAACGTTCTCTTTGCTGGGGCCATATTTTTCATTCTCGTTGCGAATGTGTATGCGTCAGCTTGTGTGTTGCTTCTGTCTCTCTCACATTTCTTTGCTCTCACAAAAATTATGGCCCCGAGTGAGAAAATCTTACTCTACCTTACTTATTATACCATGGTCTGCGTTGAGCGTTGCCAAGTTTCAGTCTTGTGTCGAACACGCAGCGATTAAGTTCAGCTATCGAAGACAACGGCCGCATAGAATATAAATGGTTTTAAAGTTTTAAACACGTTTTGATCAGTTAATTTTTTGGAGATACTTAAATCAGATATGGTTTAAATATGTGTATAAACAAATGCAATTGCTGATAAAAAATGTTCTAAAAGTGAATGGTTGGTTGATTAAGTTCTTCAAAGGCGACACATCAAACAAAGCCATAAATTTTGTGAAATTTATTTTAAGTTTGTGCTAAAATAAAACTTGACAACAAAAAAAAGATGTTGACAAAAAATATAAATAAAATTTCTAGAATTTGTCGTAATATGCGTGACGTGCCTCAGATATTTCATATATACATATTTTTGGTGCCAATATTAATATGACTGTCTACTTTAGTTAAAGCAACTGTATCTTAAATGTAAATTCTTAGAAAAGTATTCAGAACTGTTCAGTATTTCGTTTGATACAGTGGATACAGACATTGACGAATCTAAATCGAAATCTGTAACAGCGCGGTTTATTTTTTATACCTTGCGTTTAGTCGGCAGAAGGGGCCTTACCAGCCCATAAATTACCAAGTCATCGAGTTAACATAAGCATTTGGGTATTGACACCAAAACCTCTCAGATGATTTGAGCCAGAGACACTATTACCAAAAATTAGCAATATGTTTACAATAACAATATCATAAAATGTGTTAATTTTCTTAAAAAGTGCAACAAAATTCAAGCTTTTTATAGTATATTATTAAATAAACAAAGCTTAGAATGTGAGCATACTCAAAAAAAAGGGTTTGGCTCCTTTCTCAAAATAAGCATTCCTGCAATCCGGGTATTAAACCGATTTATTCAAATCTTTTTCTAGAATCTTGTCTTGAATTAGATGCCCTCATTTTCATAGTAGCTTTTTCTTCTAACAATTATCGCTTATTTTATGGGTTTTGGGAAATGTGAATTCGTTATCTCAGCTAAGCTTTCAAATAGTGAACTTTCTAGTCAACCTCTCTCCAGAATCTTCATTCTGTTAACTCAAGTACTCACACTATGTGGTCTACTTCGTTTCTTTATGTCTGAGGTAAAGCAACTACCAGCTATAAACTTCAAAAGAAGATTTTCGAAACTATCTCAGCATAAAACATTAGGCACACTGAACGAATGTAAGTGGACCTTATATTATTTTTCTTGATCTCTTTTAAAGCTCTTTTTAAAACAAGAAATATCTTTCGTCTGATCATTCCGTCGATCCACTTTACAGCTTTCTGAGTGTAGTCTAACCAAAACATATGACAAACTTCAAAATCATTTAAGGCCATGCTCAGCACAGAAAATTGGGCCCAAAGTGCTTTGGCTAAAAGCAACACATATTGATTATTAGCTTAGCTTAAAACCAAACTCTTAATAAATAAGTATAGATACATATGTATAAACTAAAGCTTAAGGAACTGAAACACAAAGTTATGAAAATTAAAACATTTTGAAGCATAAATAAAACAATCTGATTAATAAATTGTATAACAAAACTCAAAAGTTTGTCATCAAAATGAAAACCAGTTCGTTGATTACACAAAAGGCAAACAGTTAAATGTAATATATAAAAGAAAAACAAAAAAACCGCAAACGAGCTTGGAAAACTCGTACCAAAAAGCGCTGGGCAACAAGTGTGTGTGTGTCAGTGTGTATCTGTGTTTTTGTGTCTTTATGTAGGCTGCAAGTTGGCAGACATAAACGAGCTCAAGCACAGAAATCAATCATACGCCTAGGCAGCCTAAAAACTACAAACTATCAACTAAAACAAAAAATGCAGTCAATAAACGCGTTATGCATTCAAAACTAAGTCAAAAAGCAAGCAAGCAAAAACAAACGGTTAACGCCTAGTATTGGCCAAACGGAAATTTATTAACCCGATGTTGCCTTCGAGTCTTTAAGTGCAAACGGAAGTGGCAACAACAACAGAAACAACTACACGTGGGTTGCACTTACAAAACATGTGGGCTTTGAACTTGTAAGAAAAAAAAAGAGCTCAACTGTCAAGGCAATGCACAAATATCTTTGTCTCTCTATCTACAGCACTCTAAATATTATATCTTGTAGATACATATAATATTTACAAACCAGTTCTCTGGCATTTTGAACATTTTTTGTAAGGCTTTGTTAACGCGGCTTATTGTGCTCTTTCGTATGTCTCTGAAACGTTCAACCATTGTCAACCCCTTACAAACGCTGCTCTTTCTTGCCTGCTTTCTTTCTTTTCTGGCCGCGGAAAAATCCCAACCAGATGCTAAATAATTGTTTATAGCAACAGTTTTTTTTTGTTTTTTTTTTTTGAGTAGCTTATTGTTGCCGAAATTCTAGGAATTTCAATTATTTAAACAAACACGCGCACATAATTTGCTTTACTTAAGCAAATATATACTCTTTTATTTTTATATGCTACTTAACTTTAATGTCATTTTAATTTTGTTTAGAAGAACGCAAACGCAGTCTTATAAAAAAAAAGTAATAACAGCAATTAAGTGCTCTTTAAATTTGTTTAAAACGAGAAAATGTCTGAACATTTAGTAAGACAAACAAAGTAAAAGCGCATATTAACACGAAAAATAAATCCAATAAATACTACGGATTGTAAACCTATTTCGTTGTGAGAGTGTCAATAAAATTGTGTTGTAAATCAAAAATAAAAAATGGTTGTCACATCAACCAGAAGCCCCTTGTTGGCGCAACAACAACCGACAAATGCAACAAGCAGTACACATGCAACGGGTCTGAGATCCCGACTGATATTTCCACGTTCACATTATCAGGTAAATGAAAAACAAAAACAGACAAAAAATATAAATTATAGGAAAGTTTTATATCAAGATAACGATTTTTGGCTACCCTTAATAGCTTATTTCTACGGCTTTTTGACACAAGCAGTTAAGAGCATTATTTAACTATTGCAGATATCGCAACAAACGTCAATGCGAATTCGATACAAATTGTAATTTGAAGCTTATGTGAAATGAAAAAAATTTAAAGTTTCGACAGTTTCTTATGTCTCCCTCGGTTACTGATTCACATATGTAGGTATTGATGTTCTGGTACGGAACTGCCGTATATGGGGCGCTGAAAATCCAAGGGAATGTCTTGCGAAGCCACTTTCTAAACATAAATGAGTAGTTTTAAACTTGCATTTGGCAGTTGCCCAATTTTGTTGCAAAATATACGAATAAAATGCAATAAACAAACAAACCAACAGATGGCCCACCCTATAATAACTGTTAACTGTTGTTTTCATGTATATACACTTTGAAGAACCGCCTTCCCAAGAGAAATCCAAAGCCTTAATACATAGACGAAAGTTTTTTGTCTTATCAGCGACACTGATCCAATCCTTTTTTTTTTGTTTTGAATACATTACGTAACAATTTTACAGCAAATATAAAAAATGTATATACCCAGTGTAAACACATGCAACTAAAACCTGAACAGTTCGAGCTTTTGTTGCATGAGCAGATTGACTTGGACTAATTATTTCAAGGGCAGCCACCAGTAAGCTGAACTTCTTCCTCAAGCTGAAAATTGTAAACTAGATGTAAAAATCGTTTCAAGCAGCAGCTTAATTGTAGTTAATTATTAACCATACGATTTTTTTGTATAAACTTTACATCCAAAAAGATGGCTCACGTTAAAGTCGGGCGTGGACGACTTTGAGATACCCTGTACCACCATTTTGCAATCAAATTCGGTGTATTGCTTAAGAACTCCAAAAGATGTTTTATTTGCCATATTTGGTTGCGTTATTTTCATAAACAAACAAAAAACGCTTTTTTGGCAAATCGGTACTATGGGGACTACCTAACATGGTCAATCAATTTTGATTAAATTTGCTTGGGAACTCTTAAAAAATTTCTGAATGCCAAATTTGGCTACCATATCTTCATAAAAAACAAAATTTTCATCTAAATTTTTTGTTTTTTTTCGAGGTTCTCTGAAAAACCCCTACGGGAGCTATATAATACAACCCCGATATAAAAAAAACAAAATAAACTTACTCTAGCTTTTACCATCTCTGAGATCTAGGCACTCAAACAGACGGACATTGGCATATCGACTACTCTAGTCACCCTGATCATACTTTAGGTTACTTTCGGCTGTCTCCGACAACTCCTTCTGTATGTTACATATATTATCGGCTTGCGCAAACTTAATACATATACCCTTTGTGTACAGGGCATAAAAAAAAGTATCTCATCCTAGACACTACTGCATTTTTAATAGTTTTTCGTTCGATTAAATGAAATATTTTTCGTATTTGCTTGTTGGCAGTAATTTAATTAACTTCAGCATTTAAAATAAATTTAAGTAAAGCATACAAGCTATCAAAATAAAATTTTTAAAATTAAATGAACACACTGCTACAAAACAATCTGCATCAAAAAACAGCTGCTAATAAAATTTTACCAAATCATAACAAATACAAAAAATAGGTATTATATACAAATTGTAACATTAGAAAAATCGCAAAACAGGCATAAATCTACACATAACAACAAATAACAAAAAACAACAACAAAAAATAGGGTTAACACTTAATAGCCGCGTACATTAACCCCGCGGCGCCGATGGGCATTAAAATATGTACAGACGCATACCAAAGGCCTAAATAGCTGCAAGTGTGTGCGTGAGTGTGAAAGCGAGAACACACACACACATACACACAAATACATAATACGCACACATAGACACACATTCCCTTTATGATTATGTTTAATTGTTTGTCGTGTTGACCCTTTTGAACTAAAGCAGCAGACGATGCATTTAACGGCCGATTAATGGGCGCGAGCAGTGACTGTCAAACTGCGAGCGGCAGCTCTCACGTAACTGTGCGATAATAATGCGTGAGAGCGCTGCTTATCAAACTGTCGTGCAGTGCGCTCATTGGGCAGTGCACTCACAACTTTGGCTTAAGTTGCTCAGGCAGTCAGTGCAAGCCAAACTTTCAATTGAGTTAGCTGAGCAGTGCAGCTAAAACTGCAGCTTAAGTGCATAATGCGTGAGAGCTATGAAATTTAAAATGCTGGCTTATCGTCGCAGCTAAGGTTATGCAAAGAACTTTGCAATTTATTTGTTCTCTTTGACGTCACAGTTTTAAACTTGTTTACAAAACTCATACAGACTTTGGATCAAATTGTGCGCAGAATTTTTAAACGAAATAGTTTGTTTGCTAGTAGTTTTGTTAAGATAAGTTTAGTTATGACTTCACGTAAATTCGGCTTGACGTAAACAAAACTAAGTTTTGTTTCCGTTAATATGAGTTTTGAACTGTAGAGATTACTGTTAAACGTTAGAGATAATTGTTTAATTTTAGTGTTTGATTCAAAGTAGCGATGCAACGTCCTTAATACGTTTGAGTATGTGTATCTTGTCCAATCCTAAGAATTACTGCATAATGCCTTGCTGAGTTTAGCTACAGCTTTCGCTTAAATGATTAACCTGGAATTCAGTAAGTCTGGGCCACAAAGCCTTTACTGAGATAAGTGAAAACGTAGCTCAATACAGTGCGCATTCAACTGCAATGCTTACCAAACAGTTTGTGTCTTAAAAGTCTTCCTAAAAAATTGCTACATATTAATTATATACATTTTTTAAAACATTTAACATTGGCACACGCCGCAAATGAATACATATTTGTATAAACAAAAATATAATTTAGTTGATTTTGTTTTGTGTTCAAACACGTTTTGTTTACTTTTTATGCATTTTGTGAACTCTAATTTGCATATGTTTTGCCAACTATTGTATATATTTTTATATGAATTGCATTAAAAAAAAAATGTATACAATAACTATAGCATAAATCTTAAAATCGTATTTGTTTAGGGTAGTTAATTTTATGTGTGGCTTTATTTTTATTTTTTGTTTATAAACCACAAAGAAACCAATATACGTCAATAAAATTTATGTGTCCTATGTATGTCTGTGCGCGAGCCTGTATCTTAGCAGTTAATTTTAAATACAAATTCCAAGTTTTTTGCCATTTTAAACTGCAGGAATATATTTTCGCCATATGTCGAATTGCACTTTTGACCTCGCCCAAGCAGCAGCTAAGTGCGCCAACGTTTAAGTGCCCTGTGCTATATATAATCATATAAACTAATTAATTTACTTTTAAAGTTATGTACAGTAGAAACACGAAGTTTTGAATTTTTAGTTTTCTTATTTATTTTTAAACTGTTTTCGTGCTTATAATAATTTTTTTTTACACTAAAATCAAGATGTGAGTCAAGTTCAAGTCTACGAAAATAATTAAGTCAACAGACTTTGTTGGCTTTTTTTCTTGAATGAGCAAAAGATTTTAAAATTTTATTATGCTCTGCCAGGGCTATGTCCATTTTTGGGCAAGATTGCGCGTTTGAGCTTTTAAAACCAGTTGACGTCAAAAAATAAATAATTAATTAAAAAATAATAAAATATGCCCACGCATAATCCAAATAGTCTACGTTCTAATTCCATGGAAATGACTATATTATACGCAGATAAACCAGAAAGCATAAGATTTGTGGCTTCTTAATTTAAAAAAAATTCTTTTTTGCGTGTTTCTACTGTATTTGTACATAAATTTTCTATATGGTCTTGCGATCGCTTTGCTCATTTTCTTTTGCCTATTTTCAAAATTGGCTCTGACTGCTCCCCGATGTTTTCTTTTTGTTGAGTAAATACACACATACACGCACACATTTTGCCTTTGTCTATATTAAACTATATAATTTGATTTCCAGAACGTGCTTTGGCGTCGTTGACGTCAATGAAGGCGCCTTTTTATGGCGATCTATGTGTTTTTTTTTGTTAGTTTGTGTGGAAGTTCCCAAATGGGTGGGGAGAAACCCCTTGCAATAGGGCGTTGCACAATGCAAAATACAATATGCATTCCAGTTGCGCATTAAGAACAAGCCAAAAGAGCTGAAAATAGCGCTTTATTAGCGTTTATAAGTTTATACAAAATTTTAATAGCTTATATAAATTTTTGGAAATAAAATTTGTAATTCATCGAACAGAGAAAACTTGTTAAGATATCTATCTGTTTATTCTTACAATATTTTGAAAGCTACGCAATTAGTTATTTCTTTCACCTTTAGGAAATTTAGGTTTTTTTTTTTCTGCATAGGTTCGTCACAAAGAGCTGAGACACTGCGACCAGAAGATCTTTTGTAACGTAAATTATGAGGGTTACAAAAACTATAGCTTTTAAAGCTATGAAAATCGTATAACTATCTTTGTCTTAATAGTGCTACAATTATGATGATGACTATCACCTTACTTTAAGTTGAGCTCTTTCGATCAGTCCATTTCTTCAAATCCAGCTTTGAGTTATCTGTTAGGCAGTAGATGACGTCGGTTTGTCTTAAACGTCAGAGCTCTAAGGCGTTTACACGAGATAAGAGTTCTTGAGGGTATACAGAAGAATCAGTTTGCATTACTACCTACGTCAAACTTAATGATGTTAGGTTAGGGCGGCTGCAGGCTTGAAAACCCGCACACTTAGGCCTGGGCTGGCCCATTGTGACACCGCACGAATCTCTCTGCTTTACCATTGCATTTTTACCCTTCTCCTATTTGGTATGCTTAGAAAGGGTCCCATCCGGTTGCAGCAATGTAGCTCGCAATCTTTCTCGGACAAATGAATTCCAGCCCTGCTAGGTTCTGAAGGAAATAGTAACCCAGGTGCTTTTTCCTGCGTCTGCTAAGAGCTTCGCAGAAGCAGAAGAAGTGCTCTACTGTTTCTAGCTCTTCCTCGTCTCTGCAGCTTCTGCAAAAGTCATTTATAGGAGCATTTAGTCTAGCAGCGTGCACTCCAACGAGCCAGTGCCCAGTAATCGATCTGACGACTGCCGAACACTGTGAACGGTTAAGACTGCCTAGTTTGCTGGAGCGTTTTGCGTCAATGGTTGGCCACATACTTTGAGCAAGAAAGCTATACTTTTCCCTAGTATGTAGCATAAAAGTGGCCATCGGCTACGTATATCCTCCTTATCAGGAAGGAGGGTAGTGGTCGTGCCGTGTCTGGCCAGTTCATCGGCTATTTCATTACCTTTAATATCCTGGTGCTCCGGCACCCAGATAAGGCTAATAACAAACTGCTGTGCCATCTCTTGAAAACATTCGCGGCAGTTGTTGACTGTCGTCGCATTTGAGGATAACGAACGAAGTGACTTAATAGCTGCCTGACTATCTGAGTAAATGTTTATTACCCTGTTGTCTGGGCTTGCGTTGCGTAAGCAGATTAAAGCCTCGTTTATGGCAAGGACTTCTGCCTGGAAAACACTACAGTGATCCGGGAGCCGGAAGGACTGCCTGATATTTAGTTTTTCTGAGAAAACCCCTCCCCCAACTTGATTGTTGAGTTTGGATCCGTCCGTGAAGAAACTAATGGAGTCTTTTTGACCCGGCTGATTTCCTATCCACGATGAGTAACTTTGTGAAGTTTTAAGATTCAAGTAAAAGAAAGGCATACTGTTTTTTCTGTACTTTTCATTGCTTTATTTCTACTGTAATAAAAAACAGTTTAGAATGACGACATAATCGCGCCTAACCAAAAAACACTGTCGTATACGTTGAAGCAGAGCTTTCCATATTTTTTGCATAAAATAGTAATTCTTGTAACAATTGTAGCCTACGTCATTATTATTATATTATAACTATTATTATTATATTATTATCTAGTTTTCAATATTTTTTAAGGCAATGAGTTATGGCATTTAAAGATATTTTTGCAAAAATTTTAAACTACGATCATTTCGTTTAATAGATAAAATATCGATAACATAATTGATCAAAACATCAAGGCTTCAAGGACAGACGCTCATAGTCTGAAAAGTACACGTTCTGTGCATTCAATAAACTTAAAAGTCATTTAAGGTACATATTACACCAATAACAAGCTTTACGATATTGCTTTATTCCATGTTTTCGTAACATAAAAGCCAACCCTCGTTCAAAAGTAATGACTGATGGCTACTTATAAGCGCCCCAAACATTCACTTTCGTTTGCAAAACTCAAAGGCCTGTACTTGTATTAAACGCTTGTTATAATTTATGAATGAAATCAATTAAGATAAAATGTCGGCCAGAGGCTGTAGAAAAAAAAAAAAACACAAAAACCGGCATGACAGCTAAGCAACTAGTATCTGATATCTCTCAGATACAACAGTTTTAATTAAAAGCGTACTTTAAACGAAACGTCACTCATGTCAAGGAAAAAAGGAAATCAAAAAAATGAGCGAACAAAATTTGAGCTGCATTAAAAATGAGCGAGCCGGCATTTAAACAACAACAATAACAAGACAACATTTCATAACAAAGAGCACAAGCGCGCTCAGAGAGCGCAACAAGTTGAAAAGCTTTGCGTTAGTGTTCAAAAGCGGCAGAAACTAAATGAACTAAAAGTCTCTTTTATTTTTTTGGTGTAAGTTGGCAGTTTTGTTGTTGTTCTAGTTGTTGTTGCTGTTGGCAAACACAAACAAGTTTTCCAAGTGGCGCGCTTTGTGCTGCTTTTTTTTTTGTTCTTCGCTCAGTTTGTGTTTGTTGCTTCCGCGCGTCAGAACAGCTACCAAAAACTTGGCGCGTGTGTCAAAGACAGAGAGAGAGCAAGCGCAAAACGTGCGATTGTGTCGTTAAAAAAAAATTGTTTTGTTGATAAACTGACAAAAAAAACAAGTCAAAAAATTTAAAGTGCAAAAATGCGACAGTGTTAAAAAAACAAAATAAATTACGAAAAGGTAAAAATAAAAGTCAGGCCATGCTATCCATATTTATGTTGACCTTCTAGAACTTTTTTTTCTTTTGCTACTAGTAGAAAACTATAGAAAGAAAAGGCATTAAAAGCTTGCGTTGTTGTTGTTGTCGAGCGTCATTAGATTGATCGCGTTGTTGTCTCTCTGATTAGCAAAATATGTTTAGGAAATGCTCGCTGGCTGGCACATATGTGTGCTACAGATACAGCTATTCTAAAGCATGTATCTCATAGATACTTTTTGTGCGCTTCATGCTTGATTGCCGCCTTGTTTATGCTGTGATTGCGCTGCACTGCCAATTTAAATTTATATACAAATTTTGGCACTTTTACCCTTTGTGCACAAACACACACACAATAACTAACAGACAATCAATATCTAGCGAGCATGTGAAATACATGAGATACAATAAAATGCAAAACTTAACTCTAACCGGTTTTGTGAAATAATTATACAAACTCATAAAAAAAAAGTTACTTAAACATTTTGCCATGTATAGGAACTTGCCAGTTGCCATTATTAAATATGTTGTTATGTTTATTTATGGCTTATCTTTGGCAAGTGTGGGCCAGCTTATCAAATAACCTTTTCAATTTCAAAGACAGCAACGAGTCTAAGTGCTGCACGAAATAAAAAAAAAGAACCTAACTAGAGTAGCTACAGTTAAACACACCCTGCTCACATAATTGCGCATGATATCTTAGGAATTGTTATTGCACATGGCATTGGCTAGAACGCTTCATAAACTGACCGCGCGATTTGGTAAGCAAACCACTGCGTAATATTTCTTAAGGGTTGAGCGTGTCAGTAGCGCATAGATTCGGGTTGAGAATGCTGTGGTATGCTGCTTTTTGGAGAAGGCAACTGTATAAATCAATGTCTAAGTTTTCGTAGTATCCTTGACTTTTGTACAAGCAAGGGTTGAAAAAGCAAGTTTTGTAACGCGTGAACTTTGTGCAAAATAACAAAAACATTGTCGCTCAACATTTTCCAACACTAAAACCATCGATATCGAATTTATGATCGATCACCTTATGAGCTTTAAAAATAAATTTCTGCGTGCAAAGTATGTGATCGTCACGTAAAGATCAGCGTGCATCTTCGAAAGTAAAGCTCTGGATTATGTTGAAAAGTGAGTGCTTGAACCATCGGTTCTTAAAAGACGTGTCAATGCAAAGCCACTAATCATCGCAAAGGTGTTAAAGCCCTTGGGCTAGCACAGCGTTATACTTCATAATTGTTAATCGAAAATTTCTAGAAAAAAAAACATCTCACAATATTTTTAATTAATGTATTTTGTAATAAGTGCTTGAAAACTTTCGACCGATAGTGTCTAAGCAAATAAAAAGAAGATCTAGATCTAGAGATCTAAATTTTAAAGTGTTGAAGTAAATTTGGGTTCAAAAATCGAGCAAAGGTAATTAAAGTATTGCGTGTAAATCATTTCTGGTGCTCTGTAATTAATCTAGTTGGTACTAAAATCGATTTTAATTTTTGCTTCGGTACTTAACGGGTCATCAATCTTGAGGTTTTTTTTTTTAAGTGCAAAAAAAATACAAAAATTTCAAATGAATCGGAAAATCTTTACTATCAATAAAAAGAACCATTCTTGCCATTCACTTTTTAAAGATAATTCCTTTCAAATGTTGGCTGCAACTGTCCATGCGGAGGTTTCAATTTTCGATGACGCGTTCGAGCATAATCGGTAGTATCTCTATCTAGTGCTTCAATTGTAGCTGGCTTAAACACAAAACACTTTACACTAAAAAGTCCTAAAGTCCCTTTTTAAATGTCGTATGACGACTACTTGGGATCGATTAATGTCTCGATTTAAATAGAAATAATCGCAACTCAAACGATTTTATTGTGCCTCATTTACTAAAATCTGTACTGAAATATCTTACGATATCTCGCAACGATTTAAATATATAGCATTCTCTACTTATTTTGAGTGTATAAGCCAAATATTTAAAATTATATTTTGTAGCTTGAAACTGCATTTGAAAACTTGTTTTAAATTATGGCTACTGTTTATGAATTTAGCTACTGCATTAATGACATACTATAAAAAAGTCGCATAGTTATTAAAAAACTATAAACTTTAATTTTTTATGAAAAATGTTTGAATCTTTTATAGTTATCAAAGCATAGATACTTTTTATATTGTCGAAAGTTTTTTGAATATTTAAATTTTGGCTGCAAAAAAACATTGAAAATGAAATTTTCTTTGACTGAAAATTGGCAGCCCAAATAATACGTCAAATTACAAATGCATTAAATTAATTTCAACATAATGAGACACATTTGAGATACAAAAATAATAAGAACAAGATACATTGCAACAAGGGGTGTAATTGGCAATGCCAAAGTGACAAAAATATATTTGCAGCATAAAAGTAGAGAGATGAACAACAGCTGTGTAGAAATAATCTCAAATTTTCGTTGAATTTTTTTAAACAATAGCTTTTACAAAGCATGCCAATGACCTTGAACTTGTACTATGAGATGCACAGCACACAGGGCGCATAAGCAATTTTTGCAGCTATATAAATACGTCTATATAGTAGATGCAATATTTACATGTATGTAGTAGTAGTAGTGTCTATGTAAAACTGTTTGAGTAACTGTGCGCAAGCCGAGGCACAGTAACTCGAGGCCCTTTTTTTTTAGAACCGGAAATGCCAGCAAGTGGCATGTCATAATCCATTAAATTGTGTATAGAGTTGATATTGAAACTGAAATTGAATCTTGCTTTGCAGCTCAAGTGCAAATGTAATTATTGAATACTGAGCTACAAAGATTTTTACTTATAGGCCCACACAAATGTCAAGCCCCTTTGATTAGCTAATTTCATTTGCATTTTGCAATTGCCGCCCAAAACAATAAATCTAGTTTATTTTTACTTATATAAATTTGTTTGGCGTCAACGCATTCAACGCCCCAAAAAGCTCGGAAAATAAAACTAATTAAACAATAATAAAATGCAAATAAAACAGTAAAGTATTTTATCTATGTGCAATTATTGTCACGAATACATTAAAAATCACTCAAGCGTTCTCTTATGTGCGAATTTTTTTTTGTTTTGGTCGTGTATGCTAAAATGCTTAACTGACACTATGCCAAACCCCTACCATGTATCTGTGGTATCTTGTATAAAAAAAATAATGCTAGGATAATGTCAAAATTTGTATACCCTGATCATAGCTTGAAAATTAATATTATTAAAGCTTTGTATCCGCTTCGTTTATGGACCAAATCAAAACCATTAATCCGACAGCTAGATGGTAATTAAGAAACTTGACTCTTACTCGAGGCAAGCCAAAACTCGTTATCGTTGAAAACTTTATTAAGCAAATAGACAGCAATTAGAATCATTTAGAAAAGCCGAAATTTTAGAAGTAACTATTTAAAATAAAAAAGCATCATGGAGTCTTTGAAGAAAAGCTCGAAATTAAACGTCAGGGATTCTTGCTATAAATTCTCCTACTCGAGCTATGAGCATTTTTTTTTTTGGAAGTTTTGCAACACTAAGTGGAGTGGTAGAGTGAGCTCTTCTAAACAGAATGGATTTCGCCTATTTAGGCTATTTCGCTAGTAGTTTACAAGGTAGTGCTGGAAGTATCGATGCATCGAAGCATCGATGTATCGAGGTTAAATATATAGAAAACATCGATGTTGGCCAACATGCGTATATATAGATATTTTTAACTTAGATACATCGATATAACATCGATACACCGATAAAACATCAACACATCGATACATCGATATAACATCGATGTTTCTCCAGCACTACAACAAGGTATCTTGAATTGGTCCGATCTAAGTGCGGCTCATACGAATCTGGGCCTATTCCGGATCTATCTCTCCACGTTTAGATGGCTCGATGCGTCGAAGCATCGATGTATCGAAGTTAAAAATATAGAAAACATTGATGTTGGCCAACATACGTATATATAGATATTTTTAACTTAGATACATCGATATAACATCGATGCATCGATATAACATCGACACATCGATATAACATCGATGTTTCTCCAGCACTACTACAAGGTATCTTAAATTGGTCTGATCTCAGTGCGGCTCATACGAATCTGGGCCTATTCCGGATCTATCTCTCCACGTTTAGATGGCTTGGGCACTAACGTAGTGAAAAAATAGTGATCATGGATTTTGCTTATTTTACTTTCTTCTTTTCTTTCTCTTCTTGTATTATGAAAATTGGCTTCCGTTTCTGTTAAATATGCCAAAGAACTCTCCCGTAATTTACTTTTCCAGTTCAGATCCTCTTGTTTTACCTGCATCACGGCTAAAAATTATTTTCCAACCAAGTCAGCAAATAGTTATAGCTGCTTAAATCCCTTAATTCAATAATCTCAAATTCAAGGGGTTAGGTGTTTCGGATTTCGCATTACTTTAAGGGCTACTGCATTAACGTTGAGCTGCGAGACAAAGCAATACTGGTTCGCTTGAGAGAATGTTTACATTCCTAAGATTTCTTTTCAGCAAATTTTCCATCACAAATCCGAAAATACTGACACAGCACAGATCTGTTTGTTTACTCAAGAAAGATTCTCCGCTCTTATGTACGCCTAACATTTCAGTAGATGGTTGGAATTCTTGATAGAACGTACTCTGACCACGAGTTCACTTAAAAAAGATAAGAGATTATACTTGCTTTGGCATCAAAATAAGCTGGTCTACAGCTAAGAAGAATTGGGCATTAAATCTGCCGAAAAGGTCTCATATAACTAGCTTTGAACGTGTATAGCCACGCATTTATGAGATTTAAAGAAGACTCCACAAAAAGACAATGCTGGTCAAAAATTCATATAAAAACCAATAAGATTAAATAATTTTTACAAAAAAATTATTTTTGATTTAAGAACTTAGAAAAAGAAGAAGATTTTTTGTAAATAGTGTATGTAAAACTGGTCCGACGGTAGGGACTATCGTCAGGCCCGCTCAAGCCACTGCTTGTTACCGAAGAATTTAAGTTCTTAATACGTTTTCTTTAATCTACGTGCTCATTAGAAATCTCAGCGCACGAGAGGAGCAACACGTCTCTTGCTACCCTTGCCCATGTCGACAGGCCTGATGCCGCGTCATGTCTAACCTAAATCCAAGCAGTTGATAGGCTTAAAACCGCGAACCGAACTTTACAGGATTTAAATTTTAGGATGACTAACAATTTTTTTAAAGAAATAAGGTAGTTCGGAAACATGTTCTATCAATTAAAAAAAACTTTTCTTTCTAAATTTTCGCCCCTGGGCGGGGCATGGGGATCTCTATTAATTACTGTTCAAAGAGAATAGGGACCGGACCTACAGTTTATAGCCGAATCCGAACGGCGGTGTCTTGAATTAATAGAGATTTTCTTGGGCAAATAGCGTCTTGGAGTTAGCGATGCCAGTGCTAGGCAAATGTATCAGTGCTACTGCGGGGATTCGAACCACCGACCTTCGGTTTGTAAAGCGAGTACGCTACCACTATGCTACCGACGGCTTTAAAAAGATAATTACTCTTAAAAAAATTCTTATGAGATTTCCTAAAAAACTTAATTATTTACGACTCGTTAGAGTTTAGCGCTTGAGAGGTGATTTATTTCAGAGAGTTTAACCCAAATGCTCTACATAGAGAAAACGCTTAAAAATTTATTTTGATTTGACAAAAATCCAGTTTGTTTTAAAGTCTTTGTTGTATTCTTGATGCCGGTAAGTGGTCCATTAAAACTTAACTTGAAAAGCAAATATAAAATGCTTAAAATCAAACTTGATTTGGCCTTTTATGAGTTTTATAGTTTTGGCAATTTTTAAAAATCACATTCACTTAAGCTTATTATTAAAAATATTTAGTTGTTGTTTAAAATACAAAGCCTAGACTTAAAAAAAATGACTAATATGATAATTTCTTTGCTGTAGATCTATCTGCAGATACTTTATGAGTTTTGACAAACTTCTCAATAAATTTAAAATACTCCATTGGCAAAATCTATGGTAACTACATACATACACATTATAGTTGTTATGGCTAGTGACATACACACGTTTTTTTTTTTATGTTAATTGATAATTTTATAACTTTTTAATGAAAGGCCAACAGATAAATTGAAACAAAAACCTTGAAATGGTTTTTAGCTTTATTGGTATTTGAGATTTGTAAGCGCTTGGTCGCATTGCTTTCAGTGAAAAAACAACAAATTACTTGAAATTATAGTAAAAAAAAACGTTAATTATGAAAAACTATATAAAGACATCTTAAAATTTATGCAAATTCGCGTAGCTTTAAGCGACAGCGGAGATCTATAGAGATTTATAGCACAGCTGATTTGTCAAAAAGGCTATAAAAGAAATTGTTAAATATTACTAAAACTGGTAGCTCAAATCAAACGTCGCATATCAGCGAGTAGTTTTCAGATTA
The DNA here is from genome assembly GCA_018150985.1 of Chymomyza costata. Lineage (NCBI taxonomy): Eukaryota > Metazoa > Arthropoda > Insecta > Diptera > Drosophilidae > Chymomyza > Chymomyza costata. Next base: position 21,927,422 of record JAECWU010000001.1, read on the forward strand.
ATAACAACAAAAGCTGGTATCAGCTAACAGTGACGTAGATAGCACTTTTAGAAAAGGGGTACTTGCTGCGAAGAGTCACTGGCTCTGTGCACGAGCTGTCTTGTCAATTCCAATATCACAGAAAACTGTTTCAAAAAACTCTTTTTGTGATCCTTGATATAGAAAACCGTCGTACGAAAGCTATTTTCATTGCTTCAAATACTTTCCAGCATTTTTAACAAACAAACTTAAAAATTGTTCAAATCGTTTTGGACCCCTATAAATTACTGTCTAAAATAAAATAAATGAATAAAATCAGTCTCAGTATGAAGATAATCGAAGTATTGCGAAACTAGCAGGAGGCGAAGCCCCATGTATAGAGTTCAAATTCATGCGTATAAAAGTTGCTAACTCAGTTATAATGCATAGTACCCTTACCTTCATTAATCTAACGAATAAGATGATGCTAAGCTGCGACGTGACTCCAGGAAGAACACGAACCAAGTTCATGAACATTAAGAAAATTTCAGGACAACATAAAATTTTTTTTAATTGATTCACTTTCGTGGGTTTATGGTGAATTTAATGTATGTAATTTATCCCATAAATACCCCTTCCCCATTCTACACCACTGAGCAGTATTAATGGCAAAAATTAAAGTCAAGCAAATTTTTAATACCATAATATATATGTATGCATATTTTTATGTTTTTCCTGGAACTTAATGCTTAACTTAAGAATGTGCCAAGAATTTTTATTGAACAAGTTGAGGCAGTTTGTTAATTGAACGATGTTGGTCTGTGGGGTGGTCTTGTGGGTGCTCTTTGAGACAGTCAAAACAAACAATTAAATGCTCATAAAAATAGTATATAATAATATAAATACCAAGAAAACTAAAGTCAAAGACTGAACCGTAAAAGTCAGGTCACGTGTTTATGGATTTAGGGGCGTGGGTAACAAAGAGTTCAAGCACCTATTCATTAGCTTGGCATGCAAAACTGTTAAGTGAATTTTATGTAAATAAAGTATAAAAAAAAGCCATGGTTAGTTTAATTAGCCTGTGCTGGCCAAAAGGACAGGCTCAAAATGGCGTCCAAAAGGCGCCAGAACTATGAGCAAATCGCGTGCTAAAAACTACACTAAAAGTGAAAATGGTAAAAGCAAAACGAACTGAAGGCCGCACCTTGTGGCATGTGCAAACGCGTGGCAACAGCCAAATGTTGTTCGAGAGTGCCATAAGTGCCACTGGGTGGCATAAATCCGGCTAAAATCAATAAAAAAAAAAACCAACAAAAAAAACTTAAGCTCTGCTCAGACAATAAATTGCCAATAAGCCAAAAACAGCCAGACAAATCAAGTGATTCACGAAAAGCGGCTTTAAAGATGTGTCTTTTTCTTTAATGTTTTGGCACCGAATTGCGGCAATTCCAGAAATTTCTGTGCTACCAGGAACTGAGCGCAGGCTGTATATGGCCAGGCCAAGTCTAATGTGCGTGGGCGCATGTTCAGCAGTTAAAAACAAAGATTTCACATTTTGTTGAAAACAACACTTGAACTGATTTGCATGCATCAATATTTGCACTATATACTAAAGTGTGCTTTGGAATAAATAATTAATTTAAAATTAAAAAAATAAAAAACCAAAGTAAATATGCTGATGCCGCTAAGTCAACAAGTCATGTAAATGTCAAAACGTCAGCTGGCTGTCAAACTGTGCGCGCAAACTGTTTAGCATGCACTGTGCATGCACAGCATGCTGCAACGTGTTGTGAATTATAAAATAATCATGCATAAATGGTATAATTTAAATGGTCTGGAAACTCCCATGCACATATTTAGATAAATGTTTGATAAAAGCTCATTAGTCTTAGCCGTTTGTGAAAATTAATCAGATTGCAAAATGTAATTTTGAATTTAAGTTATCAAATAGATCTTTTCAATACATATAATTAATAATGTATTTTTGTAAAATCAACAAAATTTAACACTAACTTCGCTCTTCAAAATACAGTCTACTTGTTTGTTGCAATCTATAATAATATATAGTAGTAATTATGAGTGTTGTTCAGTGGCGTTGATAATATTTTTACGAAAGGGGCTATGCCTATAATTATTCATGGAAAGTTCTAAAAAATCTTGTACGTGACATAATAACAAGTAGAAGAATTTTTTAAATTTTAACTCATGTTAGGTGTACAACTTTGCATGCTCAAAAATACTTGTAGTGTGATTGCTCTAAGTGTAAGAAAATGTCTAGAGTGATTTCTGCGCTTAAAAAGCTGTGATTTTGAAGTGGAGGACAAGCATAGAGAGAATTCTCCGAATTTGAGAAATTGCCAAACACAAACAGAAATAGGATTTCTTCAACAGGCGATTTAGAAACGCCTTAAAGCCATCAGAATGTTTCAGAAACAAGGAATTTGGGATCCGTACGAATTGAAGCAGAGAAATCTTGAGCGACGTTTTTTCACTAGTGAACAGCTGCTTCAAAAACACAATCGAAAGGAGTTTTTATATGGAATTGAGATTGGTGACGAAAAATGAGCCCTCCACGATAATAACAAGCGCAAAAACCTAGACCTAGCATTCACGACGCTAAGGTTATGCTCTGTTTTTGGTCGGGCGTACTTTGAGCTTCTGAAGCCGGGTCAAACCATCACAAAAGATCGTTTGAGCCAAGCATTGAAGAAATAACGACCACAGAACCCAGAGACACGACAAAGTCATCCTTCAGCAAGACAATGCACGGAGACATGTCGCCAGACCGGTCAAGACATACCCGGACAGGATTAAATGGAATGTCCTAGCTCACCCACCGAACTCTCTAGATATTGCTGCTTCGGATTACCATGGGTTTTGGTCCATGGGACACAGTCTAGCTGACCAGAAATTCCAGAGAACAGTGTTTTCAAATATCGTATTCTACGTATTATTATTTAACATTGCTTTACTAGAAAATCTGTGCAGTAGATGGAATGTATACTCCACATGTCTCCTCTCTCTCTACGCCGCTCTTTTGATAAATTTATAAATTTTTAAAACAGGCAGAAAAAACACCTCTGGCTGTAAGGCGGCCTTTAATTGCAGTGTAGTTACTAAACAACCATATGCACACACACCTAATATTACAACTTTAATAACATTATTTACTTTTATAGACATTTATTAATACATACGTTTCCTTATGAGCTTCGCCAGCGAACGTTTATTAATCCAAAGAGCAGTAGCACAGTTTGAAAGCCAACGGGCACAGTTTAGAAGCCAGAGGGTGCTGCGCTGACGCAAGGGAACGACAAAATTGCAAAATTTCAACGCGCACTTGGTGCATGTGCACATAGAATTGATGATATCAAATCTAATTATGACAATTTGTCATGCATTACTTTAATTAAAACACTACTTTGCGTATAAATAATTGATTTCAAAATTAAGACACTAATTTACGAACGCGTACATGGTATGCATGTATGCATGTGTGTACATGTGGGAATTACATTAAGGCGCTGCTTATTTCACATAAAAAATCACCTGCGCTCTTTATTTATATTATTTATAAATTCAATAATTATTTTTTACGAATTTTTCCGTGCAATAATCAATTTTAGTTTAAATGACGAAAACTACGTCGCACGCGGCTGAGTTTTTACTCTTTTTTATTCCCATTCTTCATCTGCGCATCTTGACAAAAGTTAAATAGTTTAAATGCTTGTCAATTTGTTTTCTCCTTCCCCCCGAAGGCTGACACATTGCTGCTTAATGTCTTACAAATATTCTTATTTGTTTTTTGCTTCTTTTATTTATATCTACCTTCTCCTTCTTGTCAAAATTCCTTTTTAACTGCTTTTTCCAACATCTGTTAGTTGACATAAAGCTGAATAATTTCTGCAAAACATGCAAGACCACTCTGACACAAGCTAATTAGTTTATCACTCTACCACAGCCGATGAGTGCATAGCGTGTAAACAAAAACAAAAAAAGGAAAACGCATCTAGTTAGTTATGTATATGCATGTAATTTATTACATTGATTGTGATACACTATCGCTATATACACACACAAAATAATACATATATATAATATTTTTAAATTGACAATAAATGTTGCGTTGCACAGCAGCAGCAGCAGTAGCAGTGTAAATAATACTATTAATATAAACAAATAATGTAACTTAAGCATATAAATAACTTAAACGCACAGTATTCATGCTATTGTTTATAAGTACAAGTACATATAAAAAAGGAACATATAAGTAATAGAAGGCGCTTTTAGCGGCGCGGCAAGTACAAAAGATACAAGTATAAATACGCATAGAAATATATCACACATACACTATATTATTGTAACACATTTTAATTGTCTACGCTTTGATTTTGCGACCCACTTTGGTCGGTGCATATTTATGACTATTATGGCCTGTAGTGCCGCCTCCGCCATGTGAATTGTGGCCTTTGTGCTTGCCAATGCCATTGGGTTTTGTGCGTGTTTCAAAGAGCACATCAGAGTCTGTCTCTGACTCGGTGAGAGAAACGCTGCGTGAATCTACAATGGTAAAAACACAAACATTTAATTAAAATCGCACAAGTAACGTTTAACTTCACTTACAAGTGGCTGATTCCTCATCTTGGGCTCCAATCAAGGAATATTTTTGCACTTTTTGACGTATGCGTGGCTTTTTGGACTGGCGACAGGCGCAGGCGATGCCCCAAAATATGCCAGAAAGCAGCAAACAGCTGGCAATAACGCCCACAAACACATAGAGTATAGACCAGTCTGTATGGAAAACAAAAAGTTATTAAGCAGTATCATCTATAACTAATTAGTTTGCCACTTACCGCAATTGGCTTCATTCGAGCCAAAGAAGAAGTCGGCGGAAGGCATCCAAAAGGCCTCACAATTACAGGCACGAGTTGTAGGATTGCAACTGCCATGACCGGAACAATTGTTCTGACACACTGTAGTGCGTATATCTACAAATAGTGCGCCCAATATAGAGACATCGCGCTGTAGCTTGGCACGCAGCAGGCGTTCCACATACAATCCATTCACAGGTTTAGACTGACCATTGGCATCAGTGTCTGCCACATAGAATACCAAAACAGCAGCCTCTGTGTGCAAATCGGATTTCAGCTCGCGTATTTGTATTTTTTTATCATCGCCCAGCAGCAGCTGTAGCTTCTGCACTATGGAATCCAGTTCACTTTGTGATAAATAGTTTATGCCCATGGGCAACGTGATCTGCACCAAAAACATATGCATGGGATCGGGATGCACATTAACGCTAACAGTATCTGAGCTGGTTAGACCCTGCTCGTCGCTGACAGTTAACTTGTAGACATAGCGACCATCCACCAAGTTGGTTAGCTGCAAAAATGTTTAGAGCATGAGCGGAAAAACTTTCTGTAACTCTTGAAAACACTTACAATCAGAACTGGCTGCTTGTCCGTGTCTCCAACAATGACCCCAGCTGCTAGACTGTTATCCTCGCGAGTCCATGCATATTTAACCACAGCCAAATCGTCTGAGGATTGAGAGCCATTTAAGTAGAGTGCTGTGGTAGGCAAGGTAATGCTAAAGTCCCCGCCCGCATTAGCTATGGGCGCAGCATTGCGTTCTAAGAGATATTCAGAAAATAAATCATACGACTTTTCTTGAGTTTCAATTTGATTTTAACTCTTTTACATACCCTGCACGATCTTGACCCATGTCGTGTCACTTGCCGTATTATTATTCTCATCCGCCACAGTCAGCTGGAACTGATAGAGGCCCAACGTCAGCGAGGTGGCATTTGCTGTCTGTAATACATATACGCATCACTAATAAGATTAAGCTAAGATAGAATATTAGATTAGCTAGTTACTGTAGTATTTGAGTTGAGTATGACCGCATTATTGGGTCCGCTCAATTGTTTCCACTGACAGCTTTTAATGCCAATGTCATCCTTGGATTGCGAGCCATTAAGTAGCACCCAATTAACTGGCAGACTAATGGTCTATTGATGGGCAAACAAACAAAAAGATTTATGGTTACTATTTTTAGGCTTACTATAACATTTTGTTAAACCTACCACATTGGAACCGGCTACAGCTACCGGCGGTGAATTTGTGGGTGGCTTAACAAACACATGAACCTTGGCTGCGCTGGATTGACCACTACCATCAGTCACTTTTAATACAAACGTGTACATGCCCTCCTCCAAGTTCGAAAGCTGAGCGTAGGGTGTTCGCGTGTTTTGCATATCAACTGCTTTGGCCTCATCGCTGGCATCTTTAGTCCACTCCCAGGCTACAATCTCATGATCATCTGTGCTGGCAGTGCCATTTAAGGTGACATTATTGTTGGGCAAATAGAGTATTACTGCATCTCCAGCATTAGCCACAGGCGCATAGTCAGTTTCCTTGAGCACTTCTATGTGGGCCGTTGTAGAATTCGTCACATTGTTCGAATCGGTTACAGTCAGCTTGAAGGTGTAATTGCCCGGTGAGTTAAGGTCTGTAAGCTGCAGCGTGCTGACATCGGGTAGTTTTGGCTGATAGCCAAGTGGACCTAATATAACTTCCCAATGCCAGTTGATAATCTTATCGTCGTCGGTGCTTATGCTGCCATCAAGTATAGCATTTGTTGTGGGCTGGCGTATAATTTGTTCACTTGGCTTTATAATAACCTGCGGCGGCTGATTAATGCGCTTCTCGGGCAGCACAGTCACATTGGCAGTGGCCTCACCAAAGGTGCCATTATCGCCAGTCACAGTCACTTTAAAGGTATACAAACCTTCGGATAGATTGGATAGTTTCACTTTTGGTTTACTTTGATCAGATATGGTGCCATTCATGGGCCCGCTGGGCTGCCTTATCAAAGTCCACAAATATTTGTATTTAGTGTTGCTTGTTTGCTCATCGGGCACTGTAAAGGCAGCCAAACTGACCTCTTGCTCAGGCAGGCGCACCTCTTTGGACATGATAGACACTACAATGTCTTTGTTCGAGTTCTCCGACTTGCTGTTAGCCACTTGTGTCGTGGCTGCAGTTTCTCCTGCAGTGCTGTCACTGCGTTCCTGCTGTGTGGTCTCCTCGTTGCTCAAATAGGCACTATAGGGCACTGGCAGCAGCACACATTTCTGCTGCTTATTGCGCACAAAGCCATGTCGGCAGCTGCAGATGCCCGTAACAGCACTGGACTGCAGTGGCACGCATTGCTCCTGCGGCGGGCAGGGATTGTTTACGTTACAGGTCATATATTTGGGATTAGTTTGTAGCTCAGCACCGCCAAAATAGCTGAGATCATCGCTGTTCAGCACATCGCCTTCGTCAGGTTGTAGCAGTAGCTGCTTCATGCGCTTTTCAGCTAGAGGAAAGTCATCCTCATCATAGCTAGGGTTGTCCTAATTATAAAGATATCAAAATTTATATGCTTTTTGCCTTAATGGCGCACACTAACTAACCTGCTGCTGTCGCTGTAAATAGCTTAGACGTCTGGGCTGCTTCCAAAAATTAAGCGCTCCTTGTGCTGCTAGCTCATCGTAGGGCAGTATTTCCTCATTATGTTTCGAAGCTTTGAGCAGCTTGGCCCAGCTAGCTGTCTCGCCCACGGGACTGACCAAGACCATTTGCACTTTTTCATTATCCCGCACACGTTCCTTGGGCAAGCAAGCCTCATTGCTAACACAGCGTATATGATAGCATTTGCGCTTAAAGACCAGCACAACATTGCAGGCATTTGTTTGATTCTGTGACTTTTCGCAACATGCTTCTAGACAGCTCCACAAGTACGACTCCTCATCCAACACATCAGAGCTCAGCAGCTCCGGCTTGTACTCCTCAAACACGCCTGCCTGCTGCTCGTCACGTGGCGTAGCATTCTCAAAAACATGCCGCAACATGCCTCCACACATGCCACCAGCTGCGGCAATGCCATTAGCTTTTTTGTCCTCGTTGTTCTGCTTTCCAGCTGCGCCCAAAAGCGCGTTTTGCGTTGTAACACCTATGACGTCGTCGGACCTGGCGTATGTTGCTGACGCCAGCAACAAAAGCAGCAGCAAGTGCTGCGGACGTTTGGCCAAACGCTGCTTGTGCATTTCGTTTTATTAAAACACTTTTTACAAATCAATTGCGTTATTTGCGCTGCTTTTTCAAACGTTTTACACACTCAATAGGCATAAATGAAATGTAGAAGAAAAACTATTTTACTGCCATGGCTACGTTCTTTTTTTCACAGTCACCACAAAACAACCACGAAAAAATTGCATCAGCTGTTGGCTGGTGGAACTGTGTTGTAAAAAGCGGTTTGTAAGTGTTGTAAAGCCGCGCATGGCTGTTAAAAACAGAGCTTTGAGCTTTTGCAGAACAAGCAGCGCACAATGGAACCATACGCGTAACAGCGCGGCGCGCTTTTTGTTTATATTTTTTTGCGTGCTTAAAATGTCGCTTTTAAATTTATGGTGCTACAACGGCAAAAAACAATAACAATTAAAAGTGTACGTAGCGTTTAATATTGTGATTTGCATAAATTAAATTGCAATACGTTGCGAAATTGCGAATATTGATTTTAAAACTGAAGTTTCTTGGCGACTGCCCACACGCTGTGCATAAGCTATACAGTATATAAATGGCTAGACATGAATGACAAGTAGACACAACCCACGCTTAACCTACCACACAACAAATATCAATCACAACAAATTCAATTACAACAAAAGGCGCTATAAAAATAGCTCAGAACAACAAAATAGTGTCTTTTCTAGCAACTTTGTCTTTTGTCTTTGCAAATAAATCAACGCTTTAATGCAAATTAGAAAATACTTGCTGTCTACTACAACTACAAAAACTAAATAAAACTAAAACAAATTATCATATTTAACTTATTATAGAAACACATAAATCAAGCAAATTGCGCGCTGCAAAACTGTTTGCATTTTTCAACACTTTAGACAGACAGTTTGAAAGCCTATCGTGGGCGTTTATTTTGTTTTTTTACCAAAAAACTTGTACACATAAATATGTATTTGGTAATTTTATATAAAATGTACATATGTGCTTATTTTAGTAGCACTTTATGTTATCTAAAGCAGCAGTTAATTGATTATATGCCTAGGCAGCAAGGCGCCATAGCGCACAGTTTGATAGGCCTAGCAAACAGTTTTAGAGCAATGCGACTTGCGTGCTGAAAGTATAAAATATACAATTTAATTGGTTTTTTTTTTTTTTTGCTTATATGCCACAAATAAATCTTAACGAGTGACAATTGTACTGTATGCATTTAATTATTTTATTTTAATTTTATGAAATTATATTTATTGCCGTATAATTAAGCAGTTGTATAAAAGGTGCAACCAAAAATGCAAATCACGTAATGCCCACACGAGATTTTTATTGAACATTTTATTTAGCCAAACATTTGAAGTGACATTAAATGCTGTTTAATTATTTGTTTATACGTTAAATAAAATAAATAAATAAGTGCAGATGTGTGAGCAGCTGCCTGACAATTGTGTTTAAGGAGGTGCGCCAAAAATTTTGAAGACCACGGAGTATGGAGTAGACAAGAATATAAATCCAGACGAAAGCAGACTGGGTAAGGCTTAAGGTAACTCGTTGGTTTCTTTAATTAAAAAATGGTTTACGAAAACCTTCCAACTGGTTAGAGTTACATTAGCATACGGACTGGTATTCCTTACAGGACGGGAAGTGCATCACGGACTCTTAACTCCTGCAGTTTGTGTAAAATGAAGAAGAAATCTTCCAAACACAAGCTTTCTGATTGAAATGTTCTAACCAGAAGAAAGATATCAGTTTAAAATGGGCAAAGGAACTTGATCGATGTGACCCAGATGGAACTATCCAAAAATTTAAAAATCCAAGTTTATGTCGGAAATTGGAGTAGCTGAGCAGCTTTAGGGTTAACCGGCTGCACCAAGGATCCTTAGCGTTCCACTATAGTTAACCCACTGATATTATTTTTATTGGCTTAATCTTAACTAACTTGGGTTGTACTGCAAAACCAAGACCCAAAGAACCGAAACGTTTATATGACATCTTTTACTTATCTATTCGATAATTTCGATTAATATTGGTAACCTTTTATGGGTAGATCCTGTGACAAAAAACATTTTCAAGCCAAATATGTTTTTAGCGCCTTTAAGATTTTGAATCCCATTTGGGACTTTTTTTTTTGTATATGAAGTTTTGTCATTGCGCGCGAAATTTTTCGAACTGCGTATAGGCACTAATATTAAAATTTCATCTTGAATGTCATCTTCTGCAAAGAATCTGAAATTAAATGACGAAATTCCTTAAAATAATTATAAGTCGTTGAAAAACTTTTTGTGAAACCTCTTTTGAAGGAGTTGCTTTTTCGCAGCTGAATTTAATTAGTAGATGTATATGGGAACTAATAGTGTGGTATGTTCTGCAGTGTAAAATATTGGGTGAGGAATTTTAATTATTCTAGGGGGGTCTAGGCTCTTGTCACAAAAGCCAATACTCTCTAGGAAAGTATAATATATATATAGGTACTATATAAGATAGCAAAACAAATGCGTCTACTATACATAGTATAAAGTCCTTTCGGAAACCTCACAGACTTCGGACACCTGGTATGCAAATTACTTTCGTGAAAGTCAATAATTTCTTGGAATAACGAAGTGCGCCAATTATTCCTGCTGCGCTCCTCGTCGCAGTGCCCTACAGAATGTTGTATGCCAAGGCTTTTTCCCGGCACCTTTCCCGATGTCACAAAACCTATTCTGTATACCAAACCCAAATTAAGTTGGACTAGCAAATTTTTCCAGAATTTCTTGTGCGGGATCTCTCACGGGGTAGTGAATTACCCTTTGATGCGTACTGACCATCAAGGGCAGGATGTGCTCAATTTGTCCTTTGCCTTTATTTTCATCAAAAGTGCCATGAACCAACATAAAAAAAAGTACATGGTGGTACAGTGGACAACGTGTCTCGTGTGCGACCTTTGCGTGTTCACTCCAGGAGACCACAGGAGGTCTTGTGTGTTGTCGAGGAAACATTGAAACCGTCGATGACGGGAAAATAAAAGAGTATAACGAAACACTTGTTGCTACCGCCCCTGTGATCCACGATGGGAACGTGCGGGAATATGGAAAAATGTCGGTTCTATTGCTCCTTTTCCTACGCTACTTCCCTACAATATTATCTTTTTTAGAGCTTCAATAGGGATCAGAGAACTGCAACCGGTACATTTTTTTTTTATTCACATCGGATCATTGACTTGAATTTTGCGTTCCAAAGCGGTATCAGTCACTATGCGGTCAAATCACTTGCGTTCATGCGGTAAAATGCGGTCAGTACCGCATGATTGGTTTGATTTTGCGGTCAGCTGGCATGCGGTATGGTATCGCAATTGACCGGTTGGCAGCTCTTTTTTTTGCGGTAAGGTATCGAATTTGAGTAGTTAAAAACTTCGTGCGGTACTTGAAAAAACTGAAACCTGTCGTTACCGCATCCGACTGGGAGCGCATTTTCAACAAACATGATTAAGCTGACTTGTTCATACCGGTTGCAGGTCTCTGATAGGGATCATCCATAAACTACGTGACGCTGATTTTCGTCAAAATAGACCCCCCCTCCACCACCTGTCTAGTAGTGTATTTTTCAACCACGGAAACTAAAAGTTATAGTGCCAGCCAGGAAATGACTCTCGATTTAGTGACACAATTTATCTGACTTGGAGCTTTCTTCAAATAGTGAGTGCATTGTTAAGCCTGTGCAAAGATAAAGCTTTATGCAAAAGTAGAAACATGACGTAAATAGATTTTGAACACTGGCCATTTATGTCCATATAAGGTTTTGCTTAAACTACACATATTATATACCATACTATATGCTATGAATTAACAAACAAACCGCCGAGCCATAAAATTCATATTTCACACTGATAAGCGTAAATTTTTAACGTCTTATATACTATACTATATATATTAACACATTTGCATTTTCTTGTATATTTTTAGATGACAGACTTTTCGGATAGTTCTCCTAGCAGTGTGCTGAGTCCAGCCACAACGCTAATAGAAAATTTCCATAAAAAGAATGGCGTGACAGGGACAGCTGCAACGCCAGCTGCGACAGCAACAGCAACAGCTGTTTCAACTATGCCCACAGCTGTTACAATGAATGGAACAAGCGGCCCACTGTGCGCCAGCACAGGCAACAGTCTGGGTCGCCATCTTAATGCCAGTTCCAGCAGTAGTCTTAAGGAAACCTCACATCATCAGACATCCACATCACAGCAGGTAAGCCTAAGCCCTAAAGTATGCTAAGGGTCCTGAGTTGTCAGGGGGGCCCTTCTACGAATACAAAAGCTGTCAATTAGCACATAATTTACTAACGAAAACAAAACAAAACCAAGATAACAGCTGATAAGCACAATTGGTCAGTCTTCTAGTAATATGTATGTACTTGAGTGTAATATCTAGAACTTTTCGGAACTGAAAATGTTATCAACTATTTAGCTTAGCCGCATAATGTGACTATTTTTAAACGATTACTTAAAGCCCAAGAGAGCAGTTTGTTTGGCCTTTATTATTATAGACAAAAAACTTAAATGCAATAAAAATTGTTGATATAATTATAAGCGTTTGATTAGATTGAATCAGCCTGATAGACACACTATACTCGTATCAATGGCAATAACAACAAATAATTGGCGTCTTAGTGGCTGTTGTCATCTATGGCACTGTCTGTGAGTGTGTTTTTGTTTATAGGTTAAATAAAGCCAATTAAATTGTTTATATGATTCGATTAGCTGTTTATTTCTATAAATATTATATACCATACACTTATATACTATAAACCAAAACAGCAACACGTGTCGTTTGTGTTTTTTGTTTTTTTTTGTTGGCACTCTGTACAAAATTTCTGGCTAAATTCAAATTCTGATAAGATAAGTTTTTCAGCGGGAATTACCCTGGCCATTTACATTTTAAAGCTTTTTATGGAATTAGAAACAATATTTGCAGCATTGCAGTACCATTGAGGACAGTTCTTAATTTGAATTCCAGCTTCAATTTGTTATATAAAAAACTTATTTTTTTTTGCTTTTTATTTTAAAAGAGCATCATGACAAGGATTAGTCTAGTACCAGTTTTGGCTATTTGTAGTCGTTAAAATATTTCTTGATGTACACTGTCATGTAGAACTGTTAGAATGTTTTCTGGTATAAGGCAGTTCTAAGTTATAAAGGGTGTTTTTTTTTTTTTTGAAACATTTTGTTTCAAAAGGAATCCGAATAAAATGTTCGGAGCACAGCCTATTATTACTTTTGCCAATAAAATATTACTATAAAAATATTAAAATGTATAAAAAATAAAAAATGGCGAACGTTAAATCGAGCTGTAAAACCGTACACTATGACATTATACGGCATTTTAGTATTCAAATACAATACATCCCTCATATAGTAATTTATGGCACTTTATTGAAAAAAATAATTTAAAAATTCCCAAGAGTGACAATTAAGCCTTGGTCTCTAAATTTCTCGACGTTAAGTTCTGAGCACAACACTCTGCTGAATACCCTTATATTCTTTTCCCTGCCGCCTTTAAAATAGTGCATTGCGATTTTTACCGATGTTCATGGTAGAGGTGAGATACTATCGATAGTTTAGACTTCGATACTACCGATAGTACTATCGAAGAAAGTAAAATATGGCACACAAAAAAGGGCACATTCTTTAAATAAGTACCATAGAGCAAGTTGGTTAGGTTAGGTTAGGTTAAAGTGGTTGCCTGTCTTGTAACAGCCCAGACGCACATAGGCACAATGAGGCCCTTTGTGATGCCACAGGTAACGCTGTTCGTGAGCTGACCAGGAATGTCCTTATAACTGCGTATAAAGGCATTCATGGTCAGCAGCCGGTCAGATCTGAAGAAGAACAGGCACGACTATTCAACCATATAATTGCTGAACCAGCCTGAAAGTTCAATGAACCTGGCAATATCTCTGGGACAGAGATTTGAGAGTTCAATAAGGCTGTTCAGAAAAGGGGACCCTAGGGTCCTTAATCTTCTTCTTGATAGGGAGGGGCACTGACACATCAAGTGTAGAACGGTTTCCTCCTCTTCTTCGGATCCGCAGCCGCGGCAGAAGTTGTTGAAAAGGGCGCGCATTCTTTCGGCATGGCTGCCCATAAGGCAGTGTCCTGTTAGAATGGACACAGTGGTCGATAGGTAGTTGCGACTTAATGTGAGCAACTTACGGGTTTTGTTGCCCCCCATGTTTGGCCAGGTAAGTCTTGAGGTGCGGCAGGAGTCCTCATTGGACCAAGCAGTGCGGGCACTTGCCAAAAATTTATGTTTGATGGCCAGTTTGACTGTGGCGAGGGGTGTGCCGATGTCTATGCAGTTCTAGACGACGGGCAGAGAGGTGCCTTGTTTGGCCAGTTCATCCGCCACACAGTTTCCCGGTATGTCCCTATGTCCGGGTACCCAAACGAGGTGTACCCTAGAGAGCAGGGATAACTGGTTTAGGGCGAGTTGGCAAACGTGCACGAGCAAGTGGGAACAATTCTAATACTTTCAAAAAGAGTATTTTAAAATTTTTAGCAAAATCGTTTGATTCATGACATTGTTAAAAGAGATACTTTTGAAATTACATCTTAAAAAAACAAAAAACTGTCTTTTCAACAATTAGCAAACATAAATTATTATCTTTCAAGTAGCTTGTTTTTGTGGCAGAAGACCAACATGTCTACATATCTAGGTTTCAGTCGTGTGCTTATGTCCAAAACTATAAGGCCATTTCTGAACATCCAACCTCTCACTTTCCTTAGATGTGGCAGGAGTGCATAAACATTTGTTAACTAAGTTTTGTAGCCCAACACAGTCGGATCCCATGATTTGAGTAGAATAATTTTTAGTAACATTTTTTAATTGTTTATACTAAGCTTCTAAAAGCTCAATGTTTTTTCACTTTGGCTTAAATTTTGACTGACCAAATAATGTGAAATGTCAAATTTTTAGAGTATCAAGAATTTTAGAAGAAAATCGGCAGCAACACTTTTCTTGAATTAATAGAGATTTTTTTGGGAAAATTGCGTCTTTTTGTTAGCGATGCCAGTGATGGGCAAATGAACCAGTGCCTCTGCGGTGAATCGAAACACCGATCATCGGGTTACAAAGCGCGCACGCCACCACTACGCTATCGATGGCCACTATGGCTCTTAAAGCCTCCAAAATCTAGGCGTTCATACAAACAGACAGTCGGACGGACGGACATGGCTGCGTCCATTTCTTTTGTGCATACTTTACTGCCCTATTGGCGTTAACTTTTGGGGGTCTCCGGCGTTACTTATATAGGGTTTTCCAACAAGAGGTGTTATTTTGAATCACCCGGTATTTCGGAATCTGTTACTTTTGAAGCTTTTATTCTTTGACATTTGACAAGTAAAAACTACGCCATTAGAAAAATTGGAACGATACACGCTTCAACAACGCATTGAAATTATTAAAATTCACTACGAAAATGGCGAAAATCTTCCATCGAAAAATCATCTTGACTGATGAGGCCCATTTCCATCTCGGTGGCTACGTCAACAAGCAAAATTGTCGCATCTGGGGCTCGGAAAACCCAAGAGTTATTGTTGTGAAGCCTCTTCATCCTCAACGTGTGACTGTTTGGTGCGGTTTATAGTCCGGCGGGGTCATTGGACCTATCGAGGACATAGGGCAGCCACTTTGCGATTTGGTTATGGAAAATTTCATGAAAAGGATATGGTCCTGTAGGCGTGGTCGTGGTGGCCATTTGGCTGATGTTGTTTTTCATTATTAACGGCATAACTTCCTCTTTATTATGAAACAAACATCCGATCCCTATATAAGCGCAAGCTTCATGTACCCCTTACCTTAAGGTACAAGGCAAATAAAGCAAAGAATTTTCCAACCAGTGTGCACAAATCTAAAATACTCTTTGTCCTCTGAATTCTGTGTATGGTCATACAGTTCAAAGCTTTAAGCATTGCATTCTACCTACGAACATCCTTTGGTTATATCTGTAAGTTACTCTATGTGGACTTTGCTCACCTAGATGCTGTTAATTTTATGATTTAAGACAGGAAAAAATTTTTTGAGAAAATGCTACATCGAAGACCTTTTTTCACCAAGTGTTTAGTCCAACACAGTTTCTTTTTTGAGCAACAGCTTTCAGACTCATTTCCTAATTTTGTTTGTAAACTTAACTAAGAACTCCTCTATTTTTATATAGTCATACGGTTTTAACTCTCTAGTGTTCGCCAAAATTCTTCCAAACAAATACACACCTGTAAGACCTCACTGATTTGGTTTATCAGTTAGCGAGTCCCTCTGTTACTCAGCCAAACGGCTATATACTATATACGTATATATAATATAGATTATTTCCGGCAGTGTAAAAATAGATAAAAGTAAGTTTCATGAGGTGTCGCACAAATTTTTTTATATTTTATCTCTTAAATGCTATGCGTTGACAAATACTTTGGTTTTTATTAAATCATTTGTTTTGAAAATAGAGCTGATGTTGAGCCAGAACTTTGCCTTGGTCAGTTTTTAATTTTGATTTATAATTAATTACAATGTCAAATTTATGATGTGAGAAACTAAAACAAAAACAAAAAAAAAAAAAAAAATAATGATAAAATGAAAAGACACTAAAAATAATGTATTTTGTAATGGGTGACACATTTGATTTTCAAATCCATAACAATAATAGTAAATAAAACTAAATTGGTCCCAGAGTAGAGCGCATTTCTGGTGCTCTTCTAAGTTTTGCTCTGCCGCGCGCTGTCTCTGTGTCTGTTTAAAGCAGATGACTCACTTGCCGGCAAAAGTAGCGCCCAGCAGCGGCAGAGGCACACTTTGTCATACCTATGCCTATGACGTCGACACGTCGCGACGCCTGCAGCATCTTTAGGTCAACCTTGTTTTTTTGGCTTGTGCTCTCTTTTTGTATACTTATGAGTATTTTTAAGCAATTTTTCAAGTTAATTTTTTGCTATTTTTATATTGGTTTTCGGAGGTATCTTGATTTTTTTTTATAAAGTATCCAAGCTTCAGTGGGAGATAAAGGAAATGATGATGAAGATATTTCTAATTTTTTGCTTTCCACAATCTTAAAATTTTAAAACTCTTTGGTATGAAGAACATTTTTATAGGCAAAAACTGAGACATCTCGTAAAAGTCATTTAGTGATACAAATGGAAGCTTAACAAGTCTTTAGGATATTGTTATAGTTAATCTATGCTTTCTTTATTATTATTTTTATTATTTCCATTAGTTTTAAATGTATCTTTGCACATTTAAAATCATTTGTAAATTTCAGATTTCTGCGAATTTTTAGCTGTTGCTTTCTATTGTATAAATGACAAGTGAAATTCTAAAGAAATATGTATTTTACAATTTGCTTATATATGTGTCTTGATATGATTTATTTTTCGCTAGAAATTTTAAGTTAACAGCCTGCTTGTCAATGCATAAGATAATGTACAACAGTCAGTTCGCTTAAGTGCTTGAGAAAATGATTTAAAAATAACTATTTTCAATATAAGAAGCCAAAGAAATTCCACTGAAATATGCTGCCACAGAAAACTAGTTAAATTATCTACAAAAACTGCAACTTATTAGCATAAAAAGCATAAATTAATATTGAATATAATATTGGGCGCTAACTTAGCCTACTAATAGCGACAGGTATATGATAATAATACTTCAGCAAATTGATAGGCATATGCCTAACCCTGCACCTTATCTTAACGCTTAAACGCATATAATAATAAAAATGAAATAAAGCGCTAAACACAAAAGTAAACACACATTAAATAAAAACGAGACAATTAACAATTTAAAAACTCAAAACAAACTTCCAAGAAACTGTGCGGATAAGTCTCACAATGCCTCGAGCCACAAAACGTGATGATGCTCAAAACATAAATCGTATAAAAATATTCAAAACAAATACAAAATTTATAAGATGCAAAAAATTTAAATTGAACCGGCAGCATAAATAATAATAATAATAATAATCACACAATCGCGCCAAAGATAGAGATACTTTAAGTATATATTATTGTTGTTGTTGTTGTTTTGTCGCAGCTTATTTACATTATGATTTCCTAGAATTTTAACGCTTAGCTCACAGCTCACTCAATGCGCTCTCTCAGTATGTGCGCTCATACTGCTCACACGTACACTCTCATCCACTTGAATAGGCACAAAGTTATTTTAGTTTGATTTGAATAAAATAATGAACAAATTTTGAGCTAACATATGTGTGTGTGACGCGTTTTGACGCTGAAGTTGCTAAGCAACAGGCACGAAGTTGATCTTGCCTGACTTCGGCTCTTGTTGAGTAAGTTTGCCATGTGCCGATGTAATGCACCATCGACTCCGTGCCTGTTGCTTAGCAACGTCGCCACAATGCGTCGCAGCGGCAGTGATTATTTAATACAAAGGCAAAACAAAAATGCATATGTATTTTTTGCCCACCACTAAATAACATAAATGAGAGGAATTTATTATCACAAAATTTTAGTGAAACTGAGAATAGAAACAGAAAAAAAAAATTGTTGGTTTTAGATTTATTTTACTATACAGAAGCTGTGCATAAGAGTGTTATCTATCATACTGAAAACAAATATTTATATATTATACCTAATAGAAAGTACATTGTCATCGAGGGGTGAGCTTGAAGTCTGTAGGCCGTGATTGTTTTAGACTAAATTTGAAATCTGTTGTAAAATATGTTGGCAAAAAGCCTTCCGAATAAATTTAAAATATAGAAAAAACCTGTGTAATGGTTGAGACACTTACATGGAGGCGTAAAACACACAGGGATCGCAACATTGATAGTTTTTTGAATAAAAATCATCAAGTAATTATAATTTTTTGACTTTTTTCATCAAAATTGCTTAATAAAATAAAATTATAATTTTTATTTTTAAAGTCAAAAAATAAGACTTACGCTTGATTTTTTTGATAAAAGCTAAAAATAAAAATTTATCCTTATTTCGAATAGTCCCTTTAAAAAAAATGAAAAATATATATAGTGCCACTTTTCTCGCTTTGATTTTTTTCAACTCCATAACTCTTGTTTTCGATCCTTGAAAAAACTATAACTTAATTTACGAAAAGTGCTTTGCACCACTGGTTCGCAAAGCGATTGAGCCATGATCGTTTGTTCATTCACATTACTCATATTCATTTTTATATCAGACATTATTCCAAAGTAGTAGAATTTCGCAAACAACTCGTATAAAAGCTATTCAGTCACAACTATTTATATAATTGCTAGGAAAAAAAACTTAAAAAGTTATGGGCTATCAGTTTCAGAACCGCTCCCAAGTATCTACCGTGAAATCCCATTTTCTGTATACATAGATGTTAATTTTTTTTGGGGAACATTGGTGTTCGGTAACTCAATGACGCAAACGTTTTAAGTGCTTGAATAAAAGGCACTACTAAACACTACTCGCAGCAATCCCAAAAAATAACAGCTTTAAAAACTTTATGTATTTTGTAATTTTCTTCGTGTTTTAACACGATAAATAGAATAAGACAATATGCTCTTTCGAAAATAATTTCAGCTATTGTTAGCAGCACGCTTCTGCAAAAAGAATTCTCAGCAGCAATTTATTTCAAGCAGTTGTCCCCATTCAAATGCACGCGAGTGTACATATGTCAGCGCCTATTGACGATCACTTTAAGTCTAAGCACAAAGACAATAAAAGCAGCGACGTTGACTGCGCGCTGAGCAGCGCAGCGACTTCGGCAAAAGCTCTGCCCTGTTGTTGTGCTGAGCCATTTCTAAACGCTTTGCTCACTTTATTTTAGTTAACGAAACGAACGAAGCGAACGTCGCGCAAGGCAATCAACGAGAAGAAGCAGAAGAAGAAGCAAAAAAAAAAAGAATTCCAACAACAAAAGTTGCCGGAATTGTGCAAAAATTAAATAAAAAATTGACAAAAATTAATATATATTTGTTATAAAGTTTTTTTGTGCGTGCAATTTTTTTGATTTTTTGCCGCGTGTCGTCGAGTTCGTTGTAAAAAAATTATTTAATAATTATAAATAAATATTATAAATTCAACGATTTTAAAACGAAAACGAACGAAAAAGCGCAAAGTTTTTCATTTACTTTTTTTATTTGAAAACGCTGCTGCTAATTAACGAATCATTAAACGAACTTTTTTGTGTTATCAGTATTTGCAACTACTAAAACACAACGAGCATAGAAACGACAACGAAAAAAAGAAAAAAAAAAAAAAGAAGTACATAATAATAATAATAATAACGAAGAGCAAAAAGCGTTTGGAATTTTTTTTTTTGCAAAATAGATTTTGTATATACATAAAAGTTTAGTTGCGTTCTGGCAGCGTGTGAATTAAAACGCGTGCTGCGAATATTTAAATAAATTTAAGCAAAATATTTAAAAAAGAACAATAACAACAAAAATATACAAAATTACAACACTATTAAATGCATTAAAAAAAAAAAAATTTAAACAATTAAGAATTATTTATGTACATATGTGTAAATGTGATTTGCTGATAAGCACAAACAAAGCAATAACCGGGCGTATGCGTAATATCAATTTGTATTTAAATATACTAAAAGCTGAAACATTTGTAATATACTAAGCAAATTATAGCTGAAAACCTGCTAGGTTAGTAGAACATAGTTGGTAAAAATGTATATATATGTACAACTGTTTAAAATGTAGCATAAAAGCATTTAAAATGAACAAATGAGTAAATGACGCAGTGCTAAAAAATTGATATCTAATCTATACTTGGACATACCAAGTGCCAGAACGCGCTCTTGGAAATTTACTAAAAAAAAAAAAATTATAAAGAATTATTTTGTAAGCAAATAAATGGTATTGTTTTTTTTTTTGTTTTATATGCCGATAAGTTTGATTGTAATGGCATTCCGAATAAAACAATCTACATGTTTGACTATGCAGCTGCTAAAAAGAAGTCAGATGGCATGCCAATAAATATCAAAAAAATTATAATGGATTTTGCAATAAAATCTGCTATATTACTTGTTAGAGACGTTGAAAATCAAAAAAAGCTGAACTGCTTTAAAAGTTTTGAAAAGATTTGAAACAGTGTTCGAATTCTAAAGCATGCTTGGTTGATCACTTATGCAAATTTAAATACTCAAAGCGCATTTTATTGTTTTTAAAGCATGAAATCGTATGTCAGAACAGGTGTAAAATATTAGAGAAAGAGAAGCGAAACGATCTGTGACAAAAGTGTTGCGCTTAAGCATACAGCTGTGTTGTACATGGCGTATGCGCAATAGTTCTAAGGTAAAGAGCTGATGTGCTCGAAGCGATTCGGCAGAAAATTTCTCTACAGACTTGATATATACAATTTGGATTATTTAAGATTAATATAATTTGTATTTATATTATTTATACATTTGCCTAAGCTCGTAGTGCATACATGACGTATGCGCAATATATTTTTAGCGTAAAAAGGGTAGTACCGATAGCGCAAAGAGTTTTACGGGCTTGATATTGTTGAGGTTAAAACTGCTTTTGCTAATCTCTAAAATACTCTCTGACTTGGACTCTTACTCACACATAGTGTATACATGACGTATGCGCACTATTTCTAGTGTAAAGAGCTGCTTAACCAAAATGGGCAACTTTTTATACAATAAACAAAAAAAAAACAAGTAAGCAGTGACAAAATCCGCCCACACTATGCACATCGTACGTTTCAATTTGGCCACATCTTCAACCTGGCCAAAATTAGAATTGATTCGTAATGCTTTGAGATTTGTCAAATTTTAGTCTTCGCGGGCACTTGAATATACAATTGCTGTTTGCATTGAACGAAATTTCAGGAAAGCAGCAACATACCTAGCCATAAACTTTATATTAGCTATCAGTTTTTTTTTTCTTGCTTTTATCAAAGACAAGTCAAGCAATCTATCAGACCAAAAAGCCGAAAAATAAGAGTCAGCCAAATATATAGTCACAAGTCAAAGGCACAAACAAATGGCTTATATGTTATAGTTGTATACTTATAGAAGGCAATGTTAAGCGCTAACCATAAATGTTTTTAGAGATAGTGCATTGCAGACAGCTCCCCGCTGTCACAATGAAATAATCTGAAAAATGAGTAAAGAATTTAAAATTTTAATTATATTTATTTAACTTTGCGAGCTAGCAGTGCAAGCTGTCTAATTTTGTCTGCTAATTGAAAATTTCATACACTTACCCAGAGAGCTGATTAACTTTGATTTGATAATTTTGAAACAAAAAAAAACTTTATTGATAACTAGTGACTTAGCGAGCCAAGCACTAGCTCTGTAATTTATTTTGTTTTAATTTATTTTAGAATCTCATTTAAAATATTGAAAAATTGTTATTTTATATTTTAAGTTTTAATTTAGCAACACTCTCAAAGCTGAAAATTCTTAAAATTTATTGTTGAAATTCCAAGGCGCTTGCAACTTCAAAGAGTATTCAATATTCGACTTGCTTGAAGTAGTCAACTGCTCTTAATATTTCATTATCTCTCCAAGTGTAACACATTTCTGGCATACTTTTGGCCTGAATCTGTGCCAAATTTAGCATAAGTTGGCATGCAAAATATTTTTATTACTATAAATGTTTGTTTTTATTTTATTATATTTAATTTTAATTTTTTTTTTTTGTTTGCAGGTTGTTAACAGCAGCAGTAGCAGCAGCAGCACAACGACGCGTGTCGAAAAAAAGTCGCAACGTCTGCATCATATAACCTCCTCCTCATCATCCTCCTCTTCCACAACTCAGGCGTCTTCCTCCTCATCCACGTCATCCGATATGAAAGTGGCCGCTGTTAAGCGCGATCTCGACGATATTAAAAAGTCCATGTCCGAAATAAGTGATTTGGCAGTTGGACGCGTTACAGCGACGGGAACGGTAGCCACACCTGCAGCAATAACCGGCACAATGTCCACAACAGGAGCCAAATCGGTACCAGCCATAGCACTGACACACTCTACGCATCCCTCGATAGATGATCTCAAGGGTCTCAATAACAGCGATACAATATCGAAGCTAAAAAAAAAGTAAGTGAAAATCAATCTTTAAAACAGTGTTGTGGCAAAATTTATACAAACGAGCATTTCTTTGTGTGAGTATGCAGCGCAGTAAGCAAAAGCGCACGAGAGAGCAAGAACCGCAATCAAGCAAAAACGAGAGAGAGATTTAAGACACTTGCAGCGTGCGTGAGCCGACTGCGCTGCGGCCGAATTTTGTGCCCTATCCACGCGTGTTATATAATTTGAGAGACTACCCACCACTGCTTAAGAAAGTGAAGACGAGTTTGATAAGGAAAATATTGTACATAAGGCGTAGGTTTCGGTTACGGTTCAGGTTGTACTTCGGAGTCGGTATTTAAATATCTATTATAGGTTAGAATTTCGCTTGAATGAAAGTTGTAGATACGGTTACCAAGAGTAATGTCATTAAATTCGAAAAAAAGTCGATTTTGAGATTTTTGAATATAAGTAAGTAAAAAAAAAAAAAAAAAAAAAAAAAAAGTAAGTAATAATGACTCTAAATAAGATCTTTCTTTCTAAATCCAACTTGCTGTTGAAACAATTCGATTTGTTAGATATTTTTAGCTAAAAAAAAGACAGAATTGCTCCCCTGTCAATTTTCAGATCCAGAAAGACCAAATCCGGATATCTATATAGGCGGGGAAAAATTGATTATAGGCAGCAAATTTAAGTACCTAGGCTAAGCTACATGCGATGATGACATCAAACATCGAACCAGGGTTGGGTGGATGAAGTGACGAGAAAACTCTAGCGTTTTCTGCGACAAAAAAATGCCAAGGAAATTGAAAGGCAAGCTGTACGCGATAGTCGTTAGACCCGCACTCTTGTATGCGTCTGAATGTTGGACGATGTACAAAACGTACGAGAGTAAATTATCTGCGACTGAGATGAAAATGCTAAGGATGACAGCGGGTGTGAACAAGCTTGATCACATTAAGAGCAAACACATCCGAGGCAGCCTGTTTGTTAAAAAGCCCATCACTGAGACGCTCAAAGTAGGCCAGATGCGTTGGTATTGCCATGTTCAAAGGCGACCGCCGGAGAACCCTGCTAAGAAGGCAATACTTACCGTAGTTCCAGGTAACAGCCGTAGGGCAGGCAGACCGAAAAATACGTGGATCGGTCAAATGCAAAAACATCAGCAACGAATGGGTCTCAGCGATGACATGATCCAGGATCGGGATGCCTGCAGATGAATGCTGATATCGTATACCCACACCTCAGGAGGAGCATAAGCGAGTCTGAAAAGGGGTAAACAAGGGTTTGGGAGAAGAAGATATTTTTAGCTAAACATTTTTTAATTCACATTCGCTATAGTTTTGTATTGGTTCAAAAAGACTTTATCACGATGAGCAGTTCATCGATACCCCTTATTTAAAGGGTTAAGTGTTGGGAAGTAAGGCCCCAAAAAAATTATTGTGAATATGATCCCACAAAGTATACTTCAATAAAATTAGCCTCCAGTTTGTTTGCCTTTCTGAGACAGGTGTTTCTAGAAGAGGATAAGATATGCCTATTTTAAAGAGCGTCTGGTTCTTTACTTCTTCTAGATTTGTTTTTATTCTTCCGAAAGTATTTAAGTATGCTTCTTACGTTTTGGGAATACCAAATTCCAGACTCTACTCACTGCTTACGCTCCAAACCTTAACACAGATGATAATTTTCAATCGAGCCATCAAAGCGCTATAAAATCCTAAAGAAATTGTTGTACAAGATTTTTGAATAATCTTTCAGCTCTTTAATTTGAAGAGTTTGAAGATTTGTTAAGTATTCTCCATTAATCCAATTAGTATAACAATTATAATTGCCTACCGTCAAACAAATGCTTTTTGAGCATATTTTGTTCTTAAAAAAAACTAAAAACTTATTTACTATTCATTTATTTCGATTGCAGAATGCGCGCTTCCTTTGAGAATTTGGTGGATGATGATGAGAGCAGATGCATTGTCACCACGCCCGATGGCGATGACGACACACATAATCATTTCAACAGCTGTCTGGATTTAACTCATCCTGCTGCCTCACAGTTGACTAACAGCAGTGTCTTGAGTGGCTCGAATAAAACCATCGATACCATTAAATTCGAGGAGAAACGCACGAAATCCGAGTCCAAAACCAAGGTATTCACAGATGGTTACAGTTCGGAACAGGCCACAAGTAATTCAGCGGAAATGAAACGCCTGCAAACCGGTGACATTGATTATAAAGAGGCTAAGGCTGCTTCAGCAATGCGAAATCGCATGGAAATGGATGGTGTCAAAACCGAAGAGAATGCAGCTATCATAAAGGTGGGTGACAACCCTAGCATAACCAAAGATAACAACCTGCTGCAAGTGTAGTCAATGAACCTAGGTTAATATTATCATTGATTTGCTAAAACAAAAACAATATTAGGGCCAAAACAATGAAAAAGCTTCGAAAGCTCAGCATATGACGCACCCCCAAGTGATAAAAAAAAACCCAAAGTATAACCCCTAGCAAATAGATTCAAAGTCAAGCACAGTTGGGTAGCTATGGGCCACTCCTTTCAGTTGAAGTTTGTCCGTCGGGTGCTTGAGTTGGCATGTTAAAGGCGCATAAGCCAAACGCGAGCTAAGTTTTTAATGGGTCTAAGGACCTCTAGAGTTGCCCATTGAGCAGTAATGAAAGTGAGCAAGTGGCGCCATTTTGAAAATCGATTTTCATAAATGTGAAAAGTGCCACAAGGTTGAAGCCCGCATTCAGGTGGCTGTTAGTTATGTGAAATGTTTCTAACCAAGTGCCTGCTCCATGGCAGCCAAAAATTTGCATGTCCATTGCAAAATATGGCCTGGATGAACAGCAAACGTTCCATGTTCAAGAAGTTTCAGGTATAAACAATATTCATTATCAAATATTTATTGGCTTGCCCTTAACAACATTTGTATTGGCCAGCGCGTTGAGCTTATCTAATCGTTTGGACTACATATAATAAAATATATAGTAGTGAAATATTTGGTATTGTTAGAATTAGCATAAATGATTTTATGATGAGGTAATTGAAGGCTATAAGTGGAATCCTTCTAAGTTTATTATTGTCTATGTGGCTGATGAAATCGTTAAACGTTATTGCGTTTGAAATAAGTTCGGCAAAGGTTCAAAATGTTTCGAAACTGCACGATTTTGAAGCAGAAATCGGCATAGTTTTGCCTAGCTGCATTTTTCAGGCATTTGAGCTTATTGGCGAAAATTTAAAAAATTTTCATCTTCGATTTGCGTAAAATGGGTGAAAATGGCGTTTACTTATAAAATATAACAAAATTACGAATATATTATATAGGGTGGGCCATCGGATGGTTTGGTTGTTAAACACTCCTATTATCTACGTTACTTGGTACTATAATTTAAATGTGTTGTAGAAAATTCTTTCAAAAGTAGACAATTTAAGGACTCAGCGTGCTTTTTGTGGGCCTAGAATTTGAAATGAGAAAAATTGTTAAGCGATTTACGCATAAATGCGCCAGAGATGGCGCTGTACTCTAGAAATATGACAAAATTAAAAATTTCTTAGGGTGGGCCATCTGTTTCTTTGGTTGTTAAACACTCATAGTTCGGAACATACCCGCCCAAGTGGATGCTCTTTAACATATATCAAGTTCGAAACTACTGAATTTGCTTAGCATAATCCACTGCATTTTCGAAAGCCCCTTCACTCCTGTACCCTATAATTAGCGAATTATTTTGTTGCAAACTTAAGTGAAACTTTGTTAAAATGTGAGTAGGCCCTAGCAATACGTTGCCATACAATAGAACATTTTTTTTCTTACAATTTCATTAATATATTTAAATTGGCAAAATTCCAGAATCAGACACGTTTCGTTCTATATGCGGCTGCTTTTGTTGTGCCTTAACAGTATAAAACTTAAGCACTTTCTAAAAATTTTGATAATTTCGTATTTATTTTACATATTCGATACTTTAAGGCTTAAAACATTTGCGTAAATTGCACGAACTAGCCAACTACTTGGACACAATACTTAGGCAACAGCAGGCAGGTTCCACCAGACTAATCAGTTCTGAGAACACGCTCCATAGGCATTTTATTTCTCGTTTGATTTATAAAGATTCGTTTTGTATTTGTTTCATGATTTAATTTTACGCTCTGAAATTTTTGCTCCGTTCGCAGTCAAAGTTTCTTTTATTTTTGAATAAAATGTTTTTTTACTTTTAAATAAATTGGCGCTGAATAGCGCTGAGGCCCCTCAGTATCAGATAAACGAGCGCCGCGAGCGTTACGCTTAAGGCGAAAAAAAACAAATTTGTATTTTATATACATATATAATTTACGTATATACAAAATCTGTATATATCTGTGTCGAGATATAGACATTGTCTATTTGCGCTATAAATGTAAACGACTTACTAATTACAACAATTGAACAGCTGTGCATACAAACAAGCAGCAACAAGAAGAATAAATTTAAGTGCCAAAATATCGCACCATACCAGAAAATAATGCCTAGAACAAATCTGACCTTCTAGTCGAACGCGACGGCTCGTTACTTTTTCGCAAATACTTGTCATTTAAAAAAATACATAACACTTGTCGCAAGAAAAGCAGAGCAACAAGTTTCGAAATTTCGAAAATAGATTTTTGTCGAAATCATATGGCGAAATATTCGTTGTGATAACAGTGTGAAGGTGTACTTGACGAAACAGATGATTCATAAAGGAATTCAAATTTCATAAGTAAAACTTATGGAAATGTGCACTCAAAGTTAAACAACTAGTAGCAGTATAACAGTTTAAATATAACAATTTAAAATAGTTTTTTTATTAAATTTTAACTTAAACAGAATCTTCTTGAAAAATTTATAACAGTATAACAGTTAAAAGTCAGCAGTTTACTTCAAGCGTAGAACACATTATAACAGTTTAATTGTTAAAGTCTTCGCAGCTAATATGTATTTTTATATTTTTTGAAGTATAAATATAACAGTTACAATATAACAGTTTTGCTATTAAATTTTAGACGGTATAACACAATCTTCACATAAAGCCGAGCAGAAAACTTTAGAAATCTTTAAAGACGCGTGTTCTGCGGCTCTAAAAAACTTAAGGAAAGTGTAGAACATTTGTGGAAGAAAATTTAAAAAAAAATATGGGCTATCGTATGAGACGTTATGTGAGATTGCGTTAATAAGAAATTTTAAACATCTTTCAAAATAATTTTTTTTTGTATATTTATCATGTTATCTTTGTTTGTTAAATTCTGCTTCGACAGAAGTGCATGCTTGTATGTGCAATATGTTTCGTCAAGTACTCTTAATTGTGTTTAACCCCATGCACTTTACAGTTAAAAAAGACTGAAACCCATAAACAATTATAACACAAGTAGTAAAAATTATTACAAATTCAATTTGTCGGTCAGTGTCATCGAAAAAAACACACACAGACACACAAACGGCTACACAACCCACATAGACGCTCTCTCCCAGCGTATATACAACGACGTCAGCGTCAGCGTCAACATCAACGTCAACGTCGGCGCAGCTAATTTGTGCGCTATTTTTATTCGAAACAAAATAAATAAACTGTGCATAGTATAACTCAGAAAACTTTGCACATTCTCGCCGTATTCTACCCGCATTTTGAAACCAAAAGTCAAATTCTGCACAAAAACGCCTTGTCATCGACATCGTCTTCCGCCTGCTACTCTGCTGCCACATTTGACATTGAAATAGTTGCGTACTATACGGATTCGACATGTCCAATCAGCCGCCTTGGCCAGTGCGCAAGGGCATCTTTCGCTCAAGCGGCCAGTCAGATTTTGTGCCCAATCGTTCGCCTAGCCCTATTGTGGAGATGCCTATGTCACCGCCGCCTGTTAACACACCGATTAGCCGTTTGGCGCAGAGCTCGCCGTTCTCGCCACCCCCGCAACCTGTACAAGTTGTGGGCGGTACACCATTTACTTCGGCCAGTTCTGCTGCTCAAACGCAAGGCAAGTGCAGCATGTCCCGTATGTCCAGCGCGTCGGGTTCATCAGCTGCCACTGCTGCGTGCTCCTCGGCGTCCTCCGCCTCTGCCACTTCCTCCTCCTCCTCGCATACCAGAGTACGTAAAAGTTCTAATCCGCCTTTACAGCCAACTAGCAACCGCCCTCTGTCCCCACCACCGCCAACAACTACACAAGCGCCACCAAACAACAACCACACTGCAGCCGCAACAAACACTACAACAACCACAAATCACAACAATAATAGTCACGCGTTAATGCCACTAAAACATGTGCGTGAAATACCCATAGAAGTTGAACAAAACAAGGTATATCTGAGCGTATAACAGTTTTATATAACAGTAAAACAGCTCTACAAATCAAACTTTCGTTCATTCAATATAGATTACAAAAACAAAATTTTATAACAGTATGTATAACAGTTTATAACAGTTGCTATAACTGTTATATTGCAGCATGGACAATTTTACTTATAAAACACAGATTGAAACTAAACTTAGAAAGTATGACCGTATAACAGTTTTTTTGTAACCATAGTTGTATAACTCTTTATACTAGTATCTAAACACTTGCAGCATGGTTTTTTTTTACAACTTTTGCCATTGATTTTTTGCACTGTCAATAACTGTTATACATGTTCATTGTTTTCCAGGAAGCGCTATCGCTGCGCACCGGCGACATTACCCAACAGGCCAGCAACAATGTTGCTGCCACCAGTATTAAAGTACAGAGCGACACCTTTTCCGCCGACAAAAAAGCCATATCACAATCCCAGCAATCCCAAACGATGACCTCCAATGGCATCATTAGCCAGGAGAAGCACATGTCCTCGGCCACGCAGGCCAACTACTCGATGACGCACAAAGGTGTCTCCAGCACAGGCAGCAGCATGATCTCGTCCTCCTCGCAAATGTCTGCCACAAACGGCCAGTTCGTCAAGCTGAAAGATCTTAAGCTAGACGATCTCAAATCCCTGACAGCCGTCAGTGGACCACACGAAATCGAACAAGCAATCAACAAGTATTCAAATGTGCTTACAAACTGGGTGCATTCACTGCAGGATGATGGCAGCAGCAGCGCTGGCAATGACAAGTCGTTGTATTTGGATAAGATAAATGAGGTCATACGTCGTGCCTGGGAAGTGCCCACACATGGACACGAACTGGGCTACTCGTTGTGTAACTCTTTGCGTCAAAGCGGCGGCTTGGATCTGCTCATGAAGAATTGTGTGCATACGGATCTGCGTCTGCAGTTTTCCTCGGCACAGCTGTTGGAACAGTGTCTGACCAATGAGAATCGTGCACATGTTGTGGATAATGGCCTGGACAAGGTAGTCAATGTGGCCTGCGTCTGCACCAAAAAATCGAATATGGAACATTCGCGTGTGGGCACTGGCATACTCGAACATCTCTTTAAGCATTCCGAGGGCACCTGCTCGGACGTCATTAAGCTGGGTGGTCTGGACGCTGTGCTGTTTGAGTGCCGCACCAGCGATGTGGAGACCTTGCGTCATTGTGCTAGTGCCTTAGCCAATCTGTCGTTATACGGCGGTGCTGAGAACCAGGAGACCATGATAGTGCGCAAGGTGCCCATGTGGTTGTTCCCGCTGGCCTTTCACAACGACGACAACATTAAGTACTACGCCTGCCTAGCCATAGCTGTGCTGGTGGCCAATAAGGAAATCGAAGCCGAAGTGCTCAAGTCCGGCTGCCTGGATCTAGTCGAGCCATTTGTCACCTCTCACGATCCCTCGAAGTTTGGCCGCTCGAATCTGGCGCATGTGCATGGCCAGAGCAAACAGTGGCTAAAGCGTCTGGTTCCCGTCTTAAGTTCGAATCGTGAGGAGGCGCGCAACTTGGCAGCCTTTCACTTTTGCATGGAGGCAGGCATCAAGCGGGAGCAGGGTAATACAGAAATCTTTCGTGATATAGGCGCTATTGAAGCGCTCAAAACCGTGGCCAGCTGTCCCAATGCTATTGCATCCAAGTTTGCCGCACAGGCGTTACGTCTCATAGGCGAGACAGTGCCACACAAGCTGTCACAACAAGTGCCACTTTGGTCTGTGGAGGATGTAGTAGAATGGGTCAAACAAATCAACTTTGGCGACTATAAAGAAAACTTTACCCTCTCCCAGGTGGATGGAGATCTGCTGCTCAAGCTTACACAGGAAAATCTGCGCGATGACATCGGCATATCCAATGGCATATTACTGAAACGTTTCGAGCGTGAGTTGCAAAATCTTAAACGCATGGCTGACTATTCCTCGAAAGATACGGCAAAGATGCATCATTTTTTGTCCGAGCTGGGCCCTGACTATTGCACCTATACCTATGCTATGCTTAATGCTGGCATTGATAAGGGCGCCTTGCCGCATGTCAATGAAGATATGCTGGTGACCGATTGTGGCATCAAGAACTCCATACACCGACTGCGCATACTTAATGCGGTTAAGAACTTGGAAAACTCGTTGCCCAGCTCTTCCGAGGAGAACATGGCCAAGACGCTGGATGTGTTTGTTAGCTACAGGCGTTCCAATGGCTCTCAGCTTGCCAGCTTGCTTAAGGTGCGTTCCATTTTATTGTTTGTCGCTTAGAGCAAAATTTAACCAAGTTTCTCGAACTTCAGGTGCACCTACAGCTGCGCGGCTTCTCTGTGTTCATTGATGTGGAGCGTTTGGAGGCGGGCAAGTTTGACAACGGTCTCTTGAACAGTATTCGTCAGGCAAAGAACTTTGTCTTAGTATTAACGCCCGAAGCATTGCATCGTTGCATCAATGATGAGGAATGCAAGGATTGGGTACATCGAGTAAGTGCAGCTCACATTGACTTGGCGAATTGCAAAATGTAACTGATTGTGTGTTCTTTGCAGGAAATTGTAGCCGCTCTTAATTCCAACTGCAACATCATACCCATTATGGATCAGCAATTTAATTGGCCAGAGGTGGAAAGTTTGCCCGAGGATATGCGCAGCGTAGCGCATTTTAATGGAGTCAGCTGGATACATGATTATCAGGACGCGTGCATCGATAAGCTCGAAAGGTATATAAAGCGGCGCGTCTAAGCAAATCTCTAAACCTTTATGTGGTTGGCAAACTGGCTAATCTGTGACTACTCCTTTACGTACATTCCCCCATATTCTTCTGATGGCGCAGATTTTTACGCGGTGAAAAGAATATCGATCGCATTATGGCTCTGGCGCCTGGTACGCCCGGCGCGGTGTCTTACCAAAGAATGCACAGCAATGACTCCGATTATCAGCAGAGCATAGGTGGCGGCGGTGGTGCTGGCGGCGGTGGTGGTGCTGGCAGCGTGGTGGATGGCCTGATTGGAACAAATGGCAGCGGACAAGGTGGGCCAACGTGTACTACTCCTACAACTCCTACAACTACAAATACAAATTCTAGCTCGAGTTCCAGTGTGGACTAGGCTCCACGCTGGGAGCTCTTAAATGATAAAACTTCGAATATTTGTTAAGACCTTCTACAGTCCCTCCCCACCTTCAAAATGGTAGCTGCTGCTGCTCCGTGCTCCAGTCAAGCAATCGTTACAGTCAAAGCGGAGCAGCGCAACTCTCCAGTACACACTCTCTCTCAGTCACTCTCTTTTACTTTATACTCCCATACCATCAAACACATACATACACATACATACCCTCACACATACTTACAAGCTACTTAATAATAATCAATTTAATTTTAATTGCAACTCGAAACAAAATTCACGAGCAGCTAATCACCAGGCAAATAGGTACCGGCAGTCCCCCTCTCCGGCGCGTCAGCGCGTCTTAGGCAACGGACACGGTGGCAGCAACAGTCAGCTGAGCGGCGGCGGCGTCTATGGACGTGGCGGCAGCGTTGGCAAGCGCTCCAACATCTTTACACCCTACCGCACACAGCAGGCGGCACTGCTGCACAAATCTGCGGCAGCCTCTTCCTCAATGCAGAACATGGCGCCGCTGGCGTACTTGCCACCACAGCCGCGTCGCAAATCTGCGGCGGGCTTTACCCAGAGCGCTAGCGTGGCTAATGGTTATCGATCGCAGAGTGTAGATGGTTTGTTGGATCAGGCCGGCGGCAGTCAGAACAGTCTCAGCACCACAGATCAACGCATAGCTGCAGCAGCAGCGCTGGTAACAGCGGGCAGCACAGCTTTGACCAATGCCAGCTCGACGAGTACGCTGCAACCCGAAGTGGAGCAGAGCAATGAGCATGTGGAGCGGCGTGAAAAGCCAGCGCAGAGTCTGGCGCCGCCCAATGTGCAGCAGCATCGTAAGTCGCGCAGTCTGGATCACATTTTGTCCAAGCAAACACTGGCTGCGCTTGTGGTGCCACCCGAGCCGACGGACGAGACGCAGAGCATGCAGAATCTGGCCATGCCTATAACGCCACAGCCACCGCGCAGAAAAACACCAGAGCGTGCAACAGGTACACGCGTGGGTAATCGCCAGAGCCCGGAAGGTGTCAGCTCGACGGAGAGCGAGCGTGAAGATTCGGTGTCCATCAAATCGCAGACTGCGCCAACAACAGCAGCGAGTCAGCAGCGTGCCTCGGCGCATGTGCATCGTGGCAACAGTGTGAATAGCAGTAAGACGTCCAATTCCTCGCTGGGATCGAACAATAGCGCAAACAATAAGACCATCTTTAATCGCACGATGAAAAAAGTGCGTTCGCTGATGAAAAAGTAAGCACATAACAACGAAATACCCAAACAAAAACTATCGCTTCATTTTACTCGCTACTCGTTACTTTCACTCGTTACTCATTAATTGCGCTAGCTGTTCAAATAGTAGGCATAGCAAGTAGTAACGAGTACATACCAAACAAAATTACAATTGCTTCAAGCTACTCGCTACTCGATACTCGTTACTTTCACTTGTTTATCGTTGCCCAACATAGTATGTACTATCATTTTACTAGTTTTAGATTTGCGTTTACCCAAAAGTGCCTCGAGCTCACTAAGTGCCTGTTGTTACTCGCTGTTAGCTACTCGTTACATTTAATCTGTGCCATTTTAAAGCGAATCTCACTACCACCCACTGTACACACACGCCCACACATGTATACATGCTCACACACACACGTACATGCATTTAATAACTCATTTTGGGAACTACCTTCTGGTGCTGGTATTAGCTTCTGTATCTCTATTTTTATCTCTCGCCTGCTAACTCTGTTCACTCGTTGTTTCTACTCGTTATGCTTGGCCCAAAATTTTTAGCTAGTCTGATGCGCCCAAAAATCAAAAACAAAAACAAACTATTTGCCTTGTGATTAGTTGCAATTATTTAAAATTAAAATTAAAAACACAAAAACCAAGCGAATTTAAATTGCAAAAATCTATATATGATATATAAATAACTAATTTATAAAATAATATTAACGACTGCATAACAATACAAGCACACACACACACACACTTTAATATTAAAAGAAACAAAAATACAAATCTAAAATTATAAAATATATGCTACAAATATATTTATATTTAATTTTAATTGTGTTAAACATAAAAAAATAAAATTGTAAATTTTTGTATGCAACGTTCTAGTAACCGTCCGCAAGCAAACAAATTTCTTTGTTCAAAAAAATTAAGTGGCTTGAAACGAAAATATTTAAGTGATATTTAAAATATAAATAACAAACAAAAACAAATATAAAAAAAAAAACGAATTGCTGTAAAATATAAATTTTTTTTAAGGCATACTTCTTTTGAATGAGTTTTTGCAATATTAAACGTATATTTATTATATTTAAATAGCGCCTAAATTGAACTAGTGCCTAAAATTAAAAATTTAAAATAAAAAGCAAATTACTTAATAAAATTAAATATGTGTATTATTGCTAAATATACAATTTCCTTGCTTTTCTTGAGTTTCTGCCCCCAACTCATTCATCATCGCATGTTCATTTAATGTTTCTATGTCTTGTTTTTAACGTTTTGTTTTGTTTGTTTTTTGTTTTTGTTTATTTGACAGTATTTATTAAACAATTCATCACTGACAAATTAATTTTTTAATTTTTTTATTTTTTTATTTTTATTATTATTATCTTGCATATATTTTTTTCTCTTTATCTTTTTTTCTTGAATTCTATTTGTAGACCATAAAACCGAATTGGCTTCTCCAAAATGTACTCGTTGTCATTCACTCGTTTGTGCCAGCTCCGAGTCGAATTCGATAAATCATTCGATCATACCACAACCCATCAAACGGTGACACTCGCCCAGCTGTCGTCTCTCAGCATAAACGTCCAACATTCATTGTTATTTATTATTTACAACAACAAAAACAAAAAGAAGAATTCAAAAAATCAAAAAATCCGAATAACAATTGCAACAAAATAAATGTATATATGTAAAGTGCTTTCTATGTAATAGCATAAGCTTAAAATTATAATTTTTTTTTGGTTTTGATTTTCCCTAAATTTAATTTCTTATCAATGCTGCAGCAATGATCTGGAAGACGATGAACTATCGAGCATTATTTTGGCCAAGGCCACAGCGCCAAATGCGGGACGCATGATATTCTGGTAACAAATCTTGCATACAGATATACAAAATCTTCGAACGAATTTGCTTAATTTATTGTATAAATAAAACGAAATAAACACAAAGCGAACAAAAGAAATATTTTTAATTTTTGTTTTTGAGAACTTCTAAAACTTAAATCTAAATGCTCTTACCAATCACTTCCAATGCAAGCTCTTTTTAAGGCGGGCTAAATTTCAGCAAAAATTCAAGTTAAGAACAATATCCCTTTCTTTTTGGAAATAATATCGTAATTTTGCTTAACAATCAAAGTTAATCATCGGAGAGCATGAATATTGGGAAACCTTCTCTGGCTGATTTTCCGCTCATGGATCTATCTCAAGTACATAAGGATTAGTGGCGTCAGCGATGTCGACACACGTACAGTACACATAAGCGTCACATGCACTTGTGTGCGCAGCAACAGACACGAGGCGGCAATGCCGATGCTTGTGTTGAAGCGTCGTGACGTCACTGCGCTACTCAAACAAATGCCAGCTCTAATGTGAGCGTGTGATTTGTGACGACCAATGATCTAGAATCTTTGCAATTAGTAAGAAATATAATATCCTGCCCTGGCTTGAATAAGTAATAGTCCGTCGCTTCATATTCATTTTAAACTTAGATACAAGAGTCTGAGAAATGAAGTGTATAAAATAAATCAGTGTATAAAAGCATAGGCTTGGACACAAAGAAAATATTTTTCCTTAATCTAGACAGTTTTAAAGGCCTTTAAGTGGTTTTTAATCAGAGATTTACTGGCATATTGTTCTTCTCGTAAACAAAATAGCGATGGCGAGCTTTTTCGGTACAGTATAACCGGATCTACAGCACACAGGGAACTAGGCTAGATATCAAAATTATAAGGTTATAAGGAAATATTTGTGTAACCCCAGCCAGTTTCTAAATCACTGAAAAGTATCTTTTCTGAAAGTAGGTAAGTTGTTTTTAAGTCAAAACACACAAAAAAAAAAATGTATTCAAAGTACTTGCCCATATAGCTACACATTTTTCCAATCTTTCGGGCAATTTGTGGACACCACGCCAAAAAGATTCCTTCTCTTTTGAGGCAAACCAATTACACTAGTTAACAACAAAATGCATCCTCAACATGTTTTACTCGTTTCCGTAGTAAAATGGCACCCTTAATCCGAAAATTAAGTCTAAAGAGATATTTCGAAAAAAACACTTTTCGAAACTAAAAAAAAAAGTGTGTCTACTTAAAAGCAAATATCTCTGGTTGTACCAAACTAATTTTGATTATTTTTTTAACAAAGTTCAGATAATTAAATTACCAATCCAATATACTTGGAATATATTTTTGTTATAATAAATTTACGGTTTGATCGTTATTAATCCATTCATATGAAATTTTTACTCATTTTTAGGAAATTTTTGAAAAAATTCTTTTTCGAACGTAAATTTAAAATTTTTTAAAAACTCTTTCATACAGCTTTCGAATCGATCAAACTTAACGAGAAACTTTTTTTTTAAATTTTTAAATTTACGGTCGAAATAGAATTTTTTTCAAAACTTTGATAAAAATTACGAAAAATTTCATATGAATGCATAAATAGCTTCCAAACCGTAAATTTCACAAAAATATTTTTCGAGTATAATGCATAGGTAATGTAATTATCTACAGCTTAGTAAACAAATTTTCAAAATCAGTTTGGTAGGACCAGAGATATTTGCTTTTAAGTAAAGACACTTTTTTTTTTAATTTCGAATATCTCGAAATCCGTTCCATGAAAAAATTTTTGGACTTCATTTTCGAATTAAGCGTGCCATTTTACTACGGAATGACTAAAACATGTTGAGGATACCAAAATTTTTTTTAAATTTGTAAACTAGTGTTATCAAGCCATTTTCGTACGTCTTTGAAAGAATCGAAGTGCTGTTCTGCGAGGGATCCAGATCAATAAAAATCTTTAAAACTTGTTGAACGACGAACTTAATCAAGAACTTTAAAATTCAGTACAAAAATTATAGAAGTTTAAACTGTTCGCAGATTCTCGGCACAATTCCAAAAATTAACTAGTTGCATTTTCCTGATTTGTGGGTTTTTTTTTTGGTAAAAAACTTAAAGAAAAATTCGAAAATGTACTAATAAAAATATATATTTTTTAAAGGTATTGCAAATTTTATGCAAAGACAAAATTGTGTGCATATCTTTAAAAAATGTAACCATCGAGCTAGAGACGTGAATTACTTCATATCCATTTTTTCATTGTTCTATTTTTCAGTTCTCAAGCTTCAAACTTTGAAATTTTTTTTTAAGCTTTTAAACGATTTTAGGCGTATCCACGGGGGGTTTTCGGGTTCGGACCCCTCCACCAAAACTTGGAAAATGTGTTGACAGACTTTTTTATACACTTCGAAGCCCACTAGTACGGCTGGTGGCTATTGTCCTCCAGTAAGTACTTACATCGTTTGTCACAGGTAGGTACCTAGTTTGCAGCCACCTGGTAATGCGCGAGGTAATCGGTCGACGAACGAAATATGACAAACAACAAACGCAAAGCGAATAAAGAAGAAAAAAAAACAATTCGCCTCCTTTTCTTAATACAGTAACATAAAGTAAGGCGAATATTTCGCTATTAATTTGTGTGTATTCTGCGTATTCGTCGCGACTATAATTTACATAAACAAATGTACGACAATTCCTGAATGTTCTGGAATTTTGTTTATTTTCATTCCGACCGCCGTCAAGTTTGCACGGCTTGCAAGGAAACGAAAGCAGTCCAAAAGTCTATAAAACAAAAGCACTCAATAATTTTTGTCAGTGCTAAAATTAAATTTTTATAATTTCAGATGCCATTGGAAATGGAGCCAGAAGTCAACCTTAAAAAGGCCGTCCAGCTCCGAAAAAAGTGTTTTCAAAAAAAAAACAAGCGTTTTAAAAAAATAATGAATTTAGATGAATATAATTCTGAAATAATATAAAAAATTATTAAAATATATGTGTGTTTTCAATTTAAATGAATTCAGTAGGTCTAAAATACTGGCGACTACTACGCTGTCTACTAGTGTACAACAGCGTAAGTAGCGATGCCGCTGTCTACCGGTAAACGATTTCATTATGGGTAGACTTACACCAGAGCAACGCTTGCAAATTGTTGAAATTTTTATCAAAATAATGGTTCCGTTCGTCAAACTTATTCAAAATTCAAAATTTTGTTCTCCGATGAAGCCTATTTTTGTTTGAACGGTTACGTAAATAAGCAGAATTGTCGCATTTGGAGTTAGGATAATCCATAAGCTTTTGTCGAAACACCATTACATCCACAAAAAATTACGGTCACTTGTCTACATCGATAAACCAGAGACAATTGAACACCTGGAAATCAACATTCGTAGAGTTATTGGCGAAATATGGCCGCAAATACTGCGGAAAGCTTGCGCCTTGTACGCACCAGCCGAAATCATATTCAAACATTAATGTCATAAAATTTTCAATCCAATAAAGCCCGTTTTATTGATATAAAAAATATATTTCTTTGTTTTATTATGATTTAAGCTTGTGTAACTCTAAAAAGAACACCCTTTATTTAAATTAATGCAATATGCATTAGTATTCGTATAAGCATTAAAAAAACTACCAAAAAAAAAAAATATAGTAATCAAATATTGCCACAAATATTTGAATCCCAAGGTTGAAAATTAGTATATCAAGTTCTCATACATATCGTATATCGATAAAATTTAAGCTTTTTTAAATCAGTATTGGAAGCTTTTAGGCAGCACAAGCTAAAAGCTTTCGTTTTTGCAGTGTTGAACAACAAACAAACTGCTGCTGGGCATTCTTATGCCCAGAGCGCGTACTTTGAAGTAAAGTTTTACTCTCTTTTATTTAAACTTTTCAACCTAAAGTAATTCAATTGTAAATAAATGTACACTGAAATGAGCCGATTAACACCTTTGAGTATTATATGAATCACTTACAAACTGTTTTGTACTCCAGATAACTTTATAACCCATTTTACTTGCTAACAGAAAGTGTAAATATTGAAATATGCTTGTTGTTGAACGACTCAATCAGAATCAACTCTTCATTCTTTAAGAGTTTTTGGTGGTGTACACTACGT
This sequence comes from Chymomyza costata, assembly GCA_018150985.1. Lineage (NCBI taxonomy): Eukaryota > Metazoa > Arthropoda > Insecta > Diptera > Drosophilidae > Chymomyza > Chymomyza costata. Next base: position 21,967,046 of record JAECWU010000001.1, read on the forward strand.
GCTCAATATTTTTCACGTATTCCATAACGCTCTGCCTGCTGCTGTGTGGTCTATGGCCAATGTTTCAGGCTGCCTACGAAGTGATAACTCCCGAACAGAATCTAACCGATTTTCTGCATAGACGTCAAAAGCGTTATCAGCTAGTATTTCAAAATGGCGGCAATATACGACTTGTGGTGGGACCTGTTATGCCCGTAGATCTGGCTGACAAGGGTCCGGCCTGGCGTGGTCTGCTCTACTTCTATACACTGCATTTTGGTATATATACGCTGCCAGCGGAACCGCTGTACCCCTGGGATAAATGGGAGCAAATTTTTGAGCGCTCTTTAAAACAACAAATAAGCAAATTGGATGCAACACATGAGGATGACACTAGATTATTGGCCTATGCAGCGCTGGAGCGCTACATGGACATTACGCAGCAGCAGGAGCATTATGCGGACCAAAAGCAATCCTTTGGACGTCAGTGCTTGTTGCGCGCCATTTGCGAGAATGCACAGGTGCATCATCATGTGGGCATTATGGCCGAGTTGCTGCATGTGCTGCTAACGTAAGTTTTGAGCAAATTTTATTAAAGTCATAAACTATAGCTTAATTAATATTTTAAAGACCCGGCAAGACGAAGCTGGATGCGGCATATCATGAGGCGCATGAGGCGGGCTTAGCCGGCATTGATTGCCTCACACAATTTGCGGTTTGTCCACGTGGTCAGAGCATATTGGATGGTTTTGCAGTGGATTTCTGAAAATTTGATTTAATTTGCGGCTCAGCTGGCTGAGCGACTGTTTAATCCAATGTGAATTTGTAATTGCAAATACACTGCATAAAGTAATTTTCTTAATGTTTAATTTTCATAGCATACCTCAAGGCGCACGCACACATACAAAGCATTTAGTTTTAGTTGCTGGCCATAAGAGCAGAAAATCGTTTGCCAACTTGTGAACCTTAGGAATAACTTTGTTAAGTGATTTCTGTGGTTTGATTTCTCTTTTAACGAGCTTCCAGCTTAAGATTTGCACTTGCATTTAAAGTTTACAACATTTCATTAATGGCTTCTGTGCAGCTCTTAACGCGACCGCCATTTTGTCAACAATGGCAGCAATTAAATGAAAATGCAGCAACAACTACGCTTCACTGAGCTGGTACTCCGTCTGGGCCTGAGTCTGAGTAGCTGTGAAAACAAGTAAAAGACAATAAATGCGTCTTAAGTGACACATTAGGCAGAAATTGCCAACCCACTGGAGCCTCTAACCGTCGGCAGCCAAGTAGAACAACGCTCAAATATAGGGTGTTTCAAATTGTGCGAAGGCAACTCGAAGGGGTTAAAGGAGATCTGCTCCAAAGGTTTTTCTCTTTATTGATGTTGAAAAGTTCAAATAACTAACTAGTAAAATTTATAAAAAAAAGAAAAGATAAATCGGTTTGGACCTTTGGATAGCCTCTTATTTTTTTTATTTATAAATTTTAAAGGGTAAAACAATGTTTAGATGACCTTAGCGAACAAAAGGATAAAATACTTTTTTTTTTTAAATCAGAAGAAAAATGAAAAAATTAGCCCGTTTGGTAAACTTTTTTATTCAGAGACAAAGATTTTGAAAATAGGTAGGAAAAGTGGGAGGCAGGAAGGAACACTATATGACCAACACTTTTTGGACTCAAACTTCTTAGTGTTGACTTTTTAACAATTATTAAAATGACGCACACCGAGTTTCGAGTCTAAATTAAAACTTCATACTATTACACTTACCCTTATTTGACTCCCCTTAATTACTATCTACGAATAATATTTGTTTTCAATCAAAGGTACCAACATAATTAATAGTTACAAATTACATAGGTTAGTTCGGTAATTATCAATAAGTCTTTTAAGTACGTAATAGAATTTGCTTTAACTAATTGGTTATTAAAAGTGTGGAGTGAAAGCCAAGTAGAGCACACCGAATATAAAATACACTTGAAGGTTTTGGCAAGTTAAGCTAGCTACATTGTTTTACACATTTTTTTTTTGTAATAACCTTTAAAATGTCAAATACGATGTAGAAATTCAATAGTAATAATATTATCAAAAAATAGAACCAAGTTTTAAAACGATGGATTTTAAACTCAAATCTCTGATAGAACTCAGACATACAGAGCAGCCATGCTTCTTCTGGCACAAAGATGGTAGTAAATTTAATATACCTCGTGGAAGTATAAATTTCAACCGTCAACGTTTGGCTTGAAAATTTCTTTAAAGTTTGACATAAAACTCATAAAATTGTTAAACATGTTGACAATCATTAAATTACACTGGTCTACAAATTTTATGTAGCTTGACCTTCGTGTCAAAGAAATATAAGATCGTTATAATTAACCCATCCCAATATATATTGAAAACTATATACATACCTTTATATATAGATCTTTCTTGGAAAAATGCACTATTAACGCTGTGACTGGCAATAGATAATCATATTTTGATAAAAGCCTTTCAATTTGGCGGCTCAGATTTCTTTCTTAGCCAAAAGATACTCAGAACATAAAATAGAATTAGGCCGATCTCGACAAAGTTGCTTGGTCAGTTAAAATCCTTGTGAACACAAAAAAAAAAAATATATACATATTTATTTTTTGTATGTCTCGAAGTTTCATCTGGTTCCAAATTGAAAAAAAGATTTTGTTGCAGGGTGTTGCTAGCTGTCCCAGACATTTTGCCACCACTATTTCCTTGTAGAGGTAAAGAGAGAGAGAGCTTGCTGAGAGGACTAATATTATTCCCCAACTTGGGATTGGTGAGCCGTAGTTTACAATTTATTGATACCAATAATAATAACCCCTTAACCACAACTTTCCTTTACTTTTTTAAACGAAGAAGTCTAGCAACTCTGGCCATTTTTAGTGGCCTTCCAACACTGAATTTGAAATTGTAAATAAAACAGCTGTGGCAGACCACTAAAAGTGAATGCATTTAAAACAAATTTTTTTTGGGGGTGAATTAATATACTATATGTTTTTTGCGCTATTTCCAAATCAATAGTTGGGCAATGTCCTTAAAAAGCTAGAAAGATCGAAAATGCATTTATTTTTAAAGGAAAAAATCTGTGTGCCAATAACATGCAGATGCCCATAGTTCTTGATACATTAAAGCGTGATTATTGATGAATTTTCATTTTAGCTAACGCATTCGATGGAACTACAAAGTGTATGAGCTTTATGACCGACATTCACATAGTCCAGCGAATAAACATCCAGATTGTCTGCTAGCTCCGTAATATTAATGTAATGTAGCTAGCTCGTAATGGATAAAAAAGCTCTGTCGAAAAATGTCTTCAGTGTGAATATTATAGGAATCCGGAGAAGGGCTTTTGTGCCAACGTTGGAAGCACCAGGACGCACTAACTAGCTGCTGTTGGTATCAAGGAGTGGAGTTAACTTGCTCGAAGCAGAGACGCTTAGGGAGAAGCTCTATATCAGGCCGCAGACAGATAACGAGTTTTTATTGCCAGTTTAGACAAAGAAGGATATCCCTTCTAAAGTATTTTATAAAACACAACAGTAATACCATTACATTCCGCGCTACAATTCCATAAGAGTTTCCTCAAAATATGAAACATAAAGTGCCAAAAAATGGCCAGAGCTCAGGCGGAAAGAGAATGGGACACTGCGTCTAGTTGTCGCATCTCCCGAGTACTCTGGCTATGGTACAATCCAAAGGGAACATCTGAACTCATGCGATTGCACAAGAACAGGATTGGGGTAGGAGTATATCGGGGCACAGCACCATAGGCCTTATGGCTATGAGTTTGTACATCTCCCATTGCGACTGCGGAGATAAGGAGAAGATAGAAAGCATTAAACACCTGCTATGTGATTACCCGGTACTTCTTAGGCAACGCACCCCGTTGCTGGGTAAACCATTATTTGAAAATCTGGCCCATAGTGGAATTGGCTACTTTCATTGAATCTTGAAAATGGTTCTACAAGGAGAAAAACTCAGGAGAGTAGGAATACCCATCAGCTTCGACCTTCGAATCTCTCAAAGTTACTCGCCCCCGTCCCATCTCCCCAACCATTTTTCATGCTTCCTTTGTCTTTGGACTTTGTATCCAGGTGATCTCGGTGTATGAACTGAGCAGCTTAACCTAACCTAACCTAACCCAAAAGACGGCTAAGTGTCAAATATGTTTTCTCTCTTATTAATAAATGCTTTCAAAATTGCATTTGATATTTTCAGTGACAGTGTGGTTCTTGGGACAAGCCAAGATGTAGCACGACTTATCTCTCAGATTCTTTAATTGAAATTGAAAACTTTATTCTTGATATCACAACGGAAACGATGTTATCAGGGAGATCAGGAAATAATTTTTCTATCCAATCGATGATACTTTATTTAAAGTAGGCAATTCTAAAGTATAGACACCTATTTTTCGAAGCATTAAGATCTGTGGCTCCTTAGGAGTTGGCTACAATAATTACATTATCAGCTAATGACATCTTGTAAGAGCTTTTCAAAACTGTAAACAAGGCTAAGCAGATTACCATGTAGCTGTTCCACATAGATTCCAGATAAAAATTCTTGTTGTTGAAGGTAGACATTGAAGGGTTATATACCAAATCTCCCTTGAATGAACCAAGGACGCCTGAGATTGTGTAGTCAAACGGTAATAGGTTATTATTACCATTTAAGCAGACGATTTAGTCATAGTCCTATATATTCTTTCTTAAATCTGACAAAACTCTGCATTCTGACGTTAGCCAAGATAGACATTTAGCTAATGGCTGACAAAGAGGTAAGTAGACAGCATCTTCAAATCGAGTAGTTTTTATTCAAAGCAACAACCCATTTCCCAGTAATCTATAAGGCGTTTTACTTTTAAACAGGTACGTAATAATAAACGTAGCTAATCGAGCCGTTTTACATTACGTTGCTTAAAAACGTGTTTAAAGGTTAATATCTAATTACACATAAGACTTATTTTTATGTACTAGCTATTGTTAGTTGTAGTCGAAAAGATTGACCTTTCTAGAAAACTATTATTTCCACAGGAGCCGTGGACAGAACAAGTTCTATTTTTTCAAAATAATAGAGAACCAAAGAATGTTGAAACTTTGTAAATTGCAAGAGAGTTTGCTGTTGTTCTTGGGCCACTCCATTATTCCGAAAGATGAAGCAAAGTTTAACATCAGAAATATATTCCTGGTTGTTATCATAGTAACGTCGTATCCAATACTTTCGTTTGCCTTTGATAACACCGACGATGTGAAGGCACTTACCGCCTGTCTGAGCATATTTTTTACCACTTCATTGACTCTACAGAAAACCTTAACGTATCTATTTCATCGTAAAAATATAGGTCGCTTGGTGGAAATATTTAGTGAAATGTATCAAAAAAGTAGGGTTATGTAGTAACAAATAATATCCGACAAATATTTTTTGGATTTAAAAATTTCTTACAGAACTGGACAGCCATAGAGATAATTATTTGCAGGCTGCAAACAAGTGGGCGAACTGGCTAGGACGTGCCTATTTCTATTCTTGTACAAGCACTGCAGCCTACATTCTACTGAGTCCGATAATTAATTATATAACAGCCACTATAAGGCATACCAAGTATAATCTTGTGCTGCCCGAGCCTATGAAGTATATAGTTCATAATAATCTTCAAAGTAGCTAAAAAACTTTTTTTCTATTGCAGATTTCATTTTTTCGACTACCTCTCCAGTCCGGGCTATGAGCTAGCCTATGTCTTTACCATGTTTTCCATGTGTTCCGTTGTGGTCTATGCTTCAGCCATCGATGGTATTTTTATCAGCTTAGCTTTTAATTTACGTGCACACTTTCAGGAGCTCCAATATGACATAAGAATGCTCAACTTTTGTCAAACGGAAGAAAAAGTAGACAGACAACTTATTGCTATTGTCAGACAACATGCGTTTCTATTGAAGATGACCGAAAAATTGCGTGAAATGTACTGGCCTATTGTCTTTGCTCAGTTTTCGGTCACATCTCTTGAACTCGGCGTGATTCTCTATCAAATTACAACGGTTAGTACGCAGATCTCACCTTAAAAACTTATTCAACTTTAATTTCTTTATTACTGCTGCAGAACTTGAATTCTGTAATGTCCCAGATTTCCTACATATCCTTTTTGGTATCGGTTATGATTCAATTGTTTATCTACTGCTACGGTGGAGAAATGATCAAAGTCGAGGTAGTCTAACAGATTCATTTGCTTTAGTTTGTTTTAGGCACTATGATGATGTCTTTTGCAGGGGCTTAATATTGATAAGGCAATACAATCTTCGAATTGGTATGATGCAACCCCAAAACAACGTCGCTATTTAATTCTAGTAATGATGCGCTCTCAACGCGACATACTCATGAAAGCTGGCATCTATGAGGCTTCTCTAGCCAATTATATGACGGTTAGTGATCGATCGATTGGTGTCTTATTTATCGGTTTATCGATTTATGTAATTTTAGGTTTGCAGAGCCGCCTTGTCCTTTATTGCCATCATTCAGTCCGTAGCATAAATGAAAAATACATATATAAATAAGTATTGATTGTATTTAGTGATTAAAATGATATATGTAAAGTTATTAAATTAACTTCTTTTGACTTCCAATCCTCAACTCTACAGGAAGAACTCGCTCATGTCAACCATCCGGTAAGTTGCCTGCCTGCTTCGCACAAGGTATCTGGGGAGTTATCCCTCGTTCTTTCCCCAAGTGGTCCTTGCCATGGTCTACTCGTTTGTCGTCTTCCTTTCCACCACCTTTCTGCGTGGCTCTGTTACATCCGCATGCTAAGATCTGTATATATATACAGTGAATTTCATAACTATAGGACAGTCGCAAATTTTAGTTTCAAGTGCAAATATAACGGTTTATTAGAAGGATCCAGCAAAGCTTCCTTTTACAAAAACAACTACCTAATATTGGAGCTTTTAATTTACTGTAAGGTTATTGCACTGTTGCTTCACACGGTGTTTCGCAATAGCTTATGCATGGATATGCCATTTTTGATGCAGTTTTAAGCGTTTCATAACTATAGGACAGTAGTCTTTTATGCGGAAATTAAGTGTAAGGATGGCAAAAATATATTTTATTTTAATTTTAAATCACTTTTTGATCGTTTTATGATAAAACGCCGCAAGGTATGACTTTTAGTTTAGAGAAGAGAGACCGTATTATAGCCAAAAACGACTTGGGGCTCAGAATGGTCAAAATTGATAAAAAGTCATATAAAAAGATAACATGACTATATTTGGAACTTCTTTAAAAACATTGAAAAATATATAAAAACGTAAGTGAAAGATTATTAGTAAGGTTTCGGAGCGCTAAAAACGAATAATCTCAAAAAATTCATCATATTCTTCCGTTCCTTGATCAGAGTTGGTACCATTAGTGGACCATAAAATGTCCAAAACTACAATTTGGCAAATCCTCAAGAAGTGCCCACTCAAGATACATGTCTGGATGTCGGAATCTTGGACCATTACAAAAATGCTCGCTATGGCTTCGTTGTTGTAACTCATGTTTTATAGGCCTGATTTTGCGAATTTTTTTTTGTGCATGTTTTTTCAAAGATTTTCCTTATAAGCTTGATTGTTCTTATATTTTCCAATAAGAAAACATTGAGTTCGAGTAGTCCTGGTGGATATAATTACTATTGGAGGGATTTGCCAAAGGATTCACAAAATTTCTTCTAGCGAAATTTAAGAAGCGGCTTGGTTTTTGTGCGGGGCGCATATAAAGCCTGTTACACCCTCGACCTTGCATTAAACTCATCTTAAATGAGTAGCGGAGAATACTAACATGTCTTTTCGAGCAGTTTGATACCATTCCATTATAAAAATACGGAGAAACCCTAACATTTTCATAGGACAAAGCCTCAATTCAAGTAGATAAACACGCGAAAAAATTCTTGAGGGCGACTTTTACGGTCAGAAAGCCTGTGAATTTTCATTGACTTTATTTTTTACTTAATTCTTAATGTTTTTAAAGAAGTTCCAAATATAGTCATGTTATCTTTTTATATGACTTTTTATCAATTTTGACCATTCTAAGCCCAATGTCGTTTTTGGCTATAATACGGTCTCTCTCTTCTAAACTAAAAGTCATACCTTGCGGCGTTTTATCATAAAACGATCAAAAAGTGATTTAAAATTAAAATAAAATATATTTTTGCCATCCTTACACTTAATTTCCGCATAAAAGACTACTGTCCTATAGTTATGAAACGCTTAAAACTGCATCAAAAATGGCATATCCATGCATAAGCTATTGCGAAACACCGTGTGAAGCAACAGTACAATAACCTTATAGTAAATTAAAAGCTTCAATATTAGGTAGTTGTTTTTGTAAAAGGAAGCTTTGCTGGATCCTACTTATAAACAGTTATATTTACACTTGAAACTAAAATTTGCGACTGTCCTATAGTTATGAAATTCACTGTAGGAAGCTCACTATCAGTGCATTACAAAACTGAAGAGGTCACAGAAGAGACCATCATTATTTCTAAAACCTCTCACAGTATCAAAAGATTGGAAGGGTTACCCTTTCATCAAGAAGCTGCAAGATTCGTTTGGTATAAGCTAACTTGGTAATAATGACCATAAAATCTGATTTTTTGATATATTACCCCCATTGGCTCGACTCTGCGAACCGGCATCACGCATGAAGATTACGTTGTGCTCATCACCTTCTGAATCACCCTGTACTTGCGGTGCTTGTTGTCTGCTTTCCTTTGCTTTGTATGTACAGCTAATTCAAATGCGATTATCACAAAGTCGTTTGTAAGAGAGTGAGGAATTGTGCGAGAGAGCTACACCGCAAGCAAATGCATAAGAGCGAGCAGGGTTGACAAAGTGCACAATTTTGCGGTATTTGAACTTGTGCACAAGGTGGGTCAGTAAACAGGGTGCGTCAGTGTCTGTATGACGGTGTACTCAGGAAAACCAATGCAACTCAGACAACAAAAACAACAACATTATGCATGCTCTTTAGCTTAGTTTATTTGCTTCTTATGCATAAGAAACTCATCAATCAAAACAAAGTTTAATTAATCAATCAATGCAACCGTTTCCACAATCAAATATTCATCCAAAATGTTGTTGCCACGTGGACACTTGGCATACAGTTGCAAGCAATTAGCACCCGCCCTGCCCGCCGCATAGGCATCATGATAGACCATATCCAAGTCGGCCTTTCCAGGTCTGTCGGTGCCATTAAAGAAAAGAAAAAGATAATGCAGTTGTTACTTTGTCAAGGATTGGCTTAAACAGAGAGAGAGAGAGAGAGAGATAACTACATACGTTAGCACAATGTTGAGTATTTCGGAGAATATGCCTACATGATGCTGCACTTGAGCATTCTCACAAATGGAACGCAACAGACACTGGCGTCCAAAGCTGACAACATTGCCCGCACTTCTTGATATATACTGCTCCAAGGCGGTGTAGGCAAAGAGTCGCGTATCATCCGCATAAAGTAATCCTCCTGATGCAGTATGTCGCTCAATATCCCGCTGTTGTTGCTTTAGCGAACGCTCAAAAATGCTCTCCCATTTGTCCCAGGGCCAGGTGGGCGTAGTGGGCATGCTAAACTGAAAGCCCTGCAGCGTATAGGAGCAGACCAGCGAACGCCAAGAGACATGATCCTCCAGCGGCACAGGCATCGAAGGTCCCACGCTGAACTTTAGCGAACCGCTGTTTGGATAGATAAGCCAACGTTTCTGGCGGTGTTGCAGAAAAGCTGTCAGATTCTGATTGCCTTGAACCAGGGCCAACAGTGCTACAACTGTGGCCAGCTGCACTGAACCAGAAAGCGCCATAACTGGCCAGCGTTTGGTAAGTGACTAAGTTGCAATTGAAATTTAAGTAAGACATCAAGTAAAGTTCTAGTTCAAGATGACAAGCGGAAATTTTGAAGTATAAAGCTTTAATTTGTTCAATCAATTAGCGAGTCATGGAGTGAGTACAACGATGAAAATTAGTTTCAATTTTCTATTTGCACACGTGAGCACAAAAAATTGAACTCGTATCAACAACAAACAACAAAGGAAAGAATGGATGAATAAAAATGAAAAAAAAGCTGTGAGTGGGTGAACCTTTTTCATACCCTTTGTCCAAGGGGTAAAAGGTATATTGAGTGTGGAGCCATCGTTTGCCGAATGACTACGGCTGACTATGTTACAATGCTTAACTTTCATTGTATTGTAATACTTTTAACTAAAGATGGTCTATCGACGCAGGGGTATATTGAACACTTAGCCACTGTTTTGTGGCTATTAACCCAAAGACCACCGCAGAAGATTGTTGAAACTTGACCCAACATCATCTTAATACCATCTACTTAGAAGTAAAGAGCATATCATAGTCGTGTTGACTCGACCGTAGCCGTCTCTTTTTTTATTGTTAGGTGCTCGGAAATGAAAATCTAAATGGTTTAGTCCACAATTTGCCTGACTTGCTTTTGTGAGCTTCGCTATTTTTGGCAGCCACAGAATAATCAACAAAAAAGAAAGGGCGAAAATAAAAAAACGTACTCAAAAAAAGGAAAAAAGGTTTCTAAACCCATGCGTGACCTGGGCAACGGGCAATGGGAATCCGACTAGGCCAGATTTGCAGCCAGAGATTAAATGGCAGCTTTGAAGTGCTGCAAGCTACCGGGCCACTTATAAGCCCATTAAGCAGCAAAACACAATGGCTACGAAATGAAAATGAAATGTTTTGCAAATTATTTAGCCAAATAAATACATATACAAATGTATGTATGTGTGTGTGCGTGTGCGTGTGTGTCAGTGTGTGTGTGTGTGTGTGTGAGGAAACTGTTTTGCTGTAGATAATATCCTTTTGTGCTATAGTTTGTAGAGTTGTTGTAGTTGTTGCTGCTGTGATTTGTCGATGTGGCCGGAAATGAAATGAAAAGCAAACAACAACGACGACGATGACGACAACCAAGAAGACGGCTCTGGTAGAATTGTAGACAAATAAATTTGCTTAAATAACAACAAACAAGCCGGGCAAATGGCTCAGACCGCAAACCCGACGACACACGCAAACTGTTACTAAAATATACGCCTACACTGAAAAAAATAGTCGAGCATAATATAGAAACTGAATAGTTTAAGCCTAAGTTAAAAGTTGATTCAAAATATAAACAAGCCGGGCAAATGGCTCAGTCCGTAAACCCGACGACACACGCAAACTATTACTAGAATATACGCATACACTGAAAAAAATAGTCCAGCATAATATGAGTAGTTTAAGCCTAAGTCAGAGTTGATTCCAAATGTAACTACTCTTACCAGGAAGAAATATGTTTGTTTATTGTTTAATTAATAAGGGCTCGAGTTATCTTGATGTTGTTCGAGGGTACTGGAGCTGCGTTTGATATAAATGTATTTTAGAGTTTCGTAAAATTCGTATTTCTCAAGTTATTTTTTTTTTCAACAAATTTTTTTTATATTAACAATGCTTCTGAACTTAGCCTTAAATAATTTTTAAAAGTCAGCTGTTCGAGCCCATATTTTCATAAGAACGATTTCGAAATTTATAATAAATAATAAAAATATCTCTTAATAATATCATTATAAATAAATAAATATAATAAATCTATTAATAATATAAAAAAAAATTTTTAAAGTGTTAAATTCTCTCTATATTACATAACAGATTTTGATAACGTCGTCTAAGACCGGCACTACAGGCTACCATTTGATTTTCTGTAGTTAAATGTAGACGCCAGAACTCGCAAGCAAGTTATAATAGCTATAATATTTTAAAAGATTTTTCAATTTCAGATTTATCTGTATTAGTTGGCATGACAAATTAAATAAAATGTAATAATTTTTTTGGTGTTGTAAGTGAAGCAAGCAAGAGGCGAAGCCCCCTAGTATATTAAAAAAAATAATCAGCCGTGCTACCGAAAACGAATCTTAACATTTTATTCGGATTCGTTTTGAAACCGATTGTTTGGTGCTCCCAATTTCACCAAAACGAATTTATTATTCGGTTTGAAACCTAATGTTTTATTAATAGGTTTAAAAAAGTTAAAGTTTTATACTGATATAATTTTTTAAATATTCTTTGATATTTTTAGTTTGTATTTGTGCCAACTTAAATTATTTTTATTCAGACTCAATCCAGAAATTAGCATGCACAACCTAAAACGAATTTTTAAAATTTTTTTTTTACACGAACACATGACCGATTGGTGCGACAGGATTGCCGCGTCACACAAAGAATATTTTGTTTTCCCAAGCACGCAGAAACGAATTCCAATAAAATTTTTCATTTTGGTTTTTTCGTTTTCGAATTATAAATTATTAGTTTTCGAAAATTCATTTAACTATTTTTATTTTATTACGTATCTATATAATTAATTAAAAATAATATTGAGCGTCTAATATCGAACGAATAAGTAAAAAATTTAAACGTTTTTGACAAATTAAATGCAAATCACAAAATAAATGTTTTCCAATTTTCTGTAAAGTTTAAAAAAAAACAATAATTTATTTTTTGAAAATGCTTTTGAAAATGTTTTTCATAAAAAAACACGTTCCAAGATATGCATTAGCTTCAAATATAAAGTGAAATTTTTTTTTTTTTGTTAAATCAAGTTTAAGTTTAAAAACTGAAATTTACACATTTTTTTCTCGTTCGAGTAAGCCTTTAAAACTAAGCCAGGCCTGTTAGTTATTTAAATTTTGACTTCGACTGGTCAAAATGTATTGTTTTGTCGATCTATCGAAACAAAAACGATTGTGATATTTTTTTTTGTCTAAAACATTTTTCACCTTTGCTATGAGATGTGAGATATCAATTTTTTTTTTTTAAATTTCAATAATAAAAAGCATTTGGCTTAGTTCGCGCTTCCAATTTTTCTCAGTGCCCTGAACTTGTCATGACTGACAAAAGCACAATGAGCACACCCAAAGTGCAAGCAGTTAGCTACCTCTCTGCCCGTTACGGCTGTCTCCTCTCTCATCTGCCACTTCTTACATTCATTTCCGCTTTGGGCCAAAGTAAGCAACTTACATGAAACGCAACGCAAATAAATTCGTGTTGACAATTTGAATGATTTATGCGTGCGTACCAATTTTATATACACTTGGGAGATGTATCCATTGAAGGTGGAAAGAGTTTGCTGGGCTTTTTTTTTTTTTTTTTGGTATATCCTGCCCATCAATGTGGTTGAACTTTTGGAATATACTTTGACGCTTAAGATGAACAGCATAAAGAGTGTGCACTTCATGTCTACCACATAAATAAGTGGAAAGTTCAACAATTTAAAATTTTATTTGTCAAAGTTTTTGGACGAATTGTGATATACGTTTTGGTGAATTGTAAGAAACTAACAACCAAATATTCGCAAAATGAACTGGTTTTTAAGATCTTAAAAACTGTTTTAAAATTCAGTTTCTTTACGTATTTGAAAAATACATTCCTTGTAATTTTTTTTTACAACCGCAGCTTATTCTCATACTCCGAACATTCGCCACCCTAACTTTTTGGTGTTTCTTACCTTTTGCTTGCATTTGGCGTGTTTTCCACTGTATTTTAACCACAGTTAGCAATTTATACAAGTTTTATCCAAAACTTTCTTGGTCCACAATTAGATGAAAAAAACGTCAGATTCTTTTCTACGTACGACAACATTCTCTGGCAGCTACAAACTCAAATAGTTCCCGCTGCCAACATTTTTCAAACTGTCACACAACTATTGGCCAGTCAGCTTGTTGGCCAAGATACACACAGACATATACCCAAAAGTGGCCCCAACTAGGGCGCAATGAAGCCCAAAACCCTAACCTTAATATAAAGTGAGCTACTGGCAGCAAGAGCTAGCACACAAACTGTATATAATATTTATTATGTTGGCATAATAAATTGCAACATGGGGCAGATTCATTTTCGCACTTGCGGACATTTTTCATTTTGGTAACAGCAGCTGTTTTTGTGGCTCTGTCTCTTACACTGTGTGTGTGTTTGTGTGTGAGTATGTGTGTGTAAGTCAGTGTAAGTGTTTGAGCGTGAAAGACGCGTTCGCCTGGCGCCAGGACGAGCATTTCACTGTCCTCGCTCTATGCCCTTCACTGGCTGCTGATGAACGCGCTCATGCTAGGTTTACACTGCTCCACGAAGCGGCATTTATTTTGCGATTGTGCAAAAATTCATATTACTAATTTCCTTTGCTAGCTCAGAAGTCGTCTAAGCTTGGAATAACACTCTCTATGATAGTGCTGGGTGAGTACAGTATAACCATAATTAAGATTCTACACGGTATAAATACAAAATATGTAAACTTAATAGAGGTTATTTAATTGTTTTTCAAACGATGTATGACTCAGAGATGTGACCATAATATTTGACAAAAATATAAGAATATTCAAGAAAAGCACTAAAAAGAACATTAAGAAAAATTTTGACTCAAAAAGCCAAATTTTAGTGTATTTATAATTTGCGAGTTTTACAAAGTCTGTATACTAAGTAAAAGTGCAAATGAATATTGAATAAGGAGCAAAACTCCAGAACTCTTGAAAGAGGCAGTGTACACTTATCAACGATCAACAGAAAAATAAAAATAAAACAAAGTAAAATAAAGAAGCAAAACCCCTTAAATAATATTAAACATTTTTTTTGTAAATTTTCACAGCTTGAAGAAATACGAATGTTGCAACTCTTTCTGATTACTCCACATTCTTGATCTTGACCGTGACAGCTACTGTCAGAGTGCTTGTGTAAACCAAATATTATTATTATTAAAAAGAAAAACAAAAATATTCAATGCCAATTCATGAGCTATTTACCCAAATCTGTACTGATTGTGAAACTTGTATCTAAATTGTGACATACTGTGACGCAGTGTAAACATAGCATAAGAGAATATTATATAAAGAAATAGAAAAAAAAAACTTGTTGCAGCCTTGCAGGCGCACATTGCAACATTATGCTGGAAGCAACCAATATGTGTGAGTATGTGTGTATCTGTCTGTGTGCCACATGGTAAGGAAATTTAATAAACCTTGTCCCATTTTGTGCTCATTAGTGTCATGATAAATTTTAGAGCAACCGCTCAGGTGCGACCAAGGCAACTATGCACTACGACGACTACCTACAGAAATGGAAATGTGTGCCAACAACAACATCAGGCAGCAAAACAAAAACAACAAAAACCGCGAGCAAAGTCCACGGCAAAGGCAAAGTTCAAAGGCCAGAGGCACCTCTAACTGTTGCATGGCCAGTGGCAATAAATTTGCACAAATTGCAGCGGCAAATGCGACAAGTTGCTTTGATTTTGCCGCCCCATTTTTATGGCTTTTTAATGTGCTGTTGACAGCCCTGTAAGTTGGGGACACTGGATTTTCATGCCACACACTACACACACACACAGATTCGTAGTTATATATTGTAAAGGATACATCCATATGCATAAATCTAAGCCGTAATCTCATTGTTTTTACAGGGGTTTTATTGAGTTGCGATTTCGAGATTTTTGTATACCCTTTAGATAGGATTCAATAGTCATATTCAGAATGCTAGCTAAGGTGTAGTAGAATGATTACTTTTAAATTGATTTATTTTGACCCCATTTGATTGATTAATTTAGTAAGATCTCAACTCCACTGGACCAAAATTCATATTCTTACAACAAATTGATTGCAGCGAAAACATCATATTTTGCCATTCACATGGAAACACAAAACAGCTGTCAACTCGATTTTGAATATACTTTAGTATGTGAGCGCAACTCTACCTTGTTGCCACCGTGCACCCACAAACTTTTTGAAGATGATCTTATCATTAACATGAGGAATATAAGTTGTTTTTTGATAAAATTATGTGAGCCAAAACTAAAAATTATTATGTTGAAGGGAACTCCCACTTTTTTTTTTACAAAAAATTGTTTTTTCAGCAAAATGTACCATATTAGGTAAGTAGATATTGGTAGAAAAAAGTTGCACATTCTAAAAAATATGGAACAAAAAAAACTAAAACAATCTTTGGGATTGGAAGGAAAAGATTGTGGAGACGTGCGGAGCGAGCGGTATTTTTCATATGTCCCAAAATAAATAACGAAACCCGCAGATACTGCTGAGACTCGAAAGTTTCTTTTTTATTTGATTATTATATTTTTGAAACGAATTCTGAAGATCTGACAATAAACTTACCTACACATTTTAATTTTTTTTGCCATCAAAATTTTATTTTTATTTATTTTATTTATTTATTTGTGCTTTATTCCCTTTAAATATTTTACATTTTCACTAAAGCTAATGGTTAATTATTATAATTTTACAGAGTTTTAGCAGATGCATTCAACTGAAATATTATAGATTGTGTCATTGTTGACCTTACATACATTTATGTATTATTATTATTATTTAAATAATATAAATAAATAGCAAAGTAAATAATGTATACAAGTTTGTAAAAAGTAATATGTACTTTTTATGCGAGAGCAGCTTGATTAGATCGTGACATTTTAAATGAAAGCATTTGAAAAAAAAAAAAAAAAATTTTTTTTAAGGCCAGTACGCAGCAACGCAAAAAATCCTGCATGAAATCAAAACTTCATATAAAAAAAAATGCTATCAAAGTACTTAGGACAAAGAATTTCGCTCTCTGATACGTAGGCTTGTTGATCACCAGCGCTGCCCATTTATTTGGGGCATTTAACATATAGATGGCGCCAGCAGTCATATCATCTTTTCTGTTTTAGCGCTAAGATGCCATCAGCCACAGCCACATTCGTTCAATATATTTCCATAGATTTTAACGACTATTTCTACGGAATGCAAAAAATCACTTAGTAACCATTAAAATTTATGGTGCAGAGTCCTCATAGTGTTTCGTATGCCTTTCTTTTGTTTTGGTGATCGTTTTTTAAAAATAGCTTTTTGTCATTCCCGTTTTTATTCTCGAGGTTATCTACTTTCAATGGCTGTCAAACGCGACTGACAAGAATCTGGGATTATTTTCGTTGTACCTCTGGTCTAGAGAAAAAAGTGATCATGGATTTCGCTTATTTGGGCTCTATCTCTTTAAGTTTCGAAGTTATGGGCTATTAAAGTTAAGAAAATAAAATTTGTCCGATTGGTTTCATATTTGCAAAAAAAAAATAGACATCGGCGCGATTGACAAGAATTTGGGATTATTTTCGCTGTAGCTCTACTCGTTTAGAAGCATCTAAATTTGAGCCAAAACGTGATCATAGATTTCGCTTATTTTGTCTCTGTTAAAGTTGAGAAAATAAAGTTTGTCCGATTGACTTCAAATTTCTACCTAATATAGATCTCGGCGCGACTGACAAAAATCTGGGATTATTTTCAACGCAGCTTTACTCGTTGAGGGGCATCTAAAGTTGAGAAAAAAGTGATCATGGATTTTGCTTATTTGGGCTCTATCTCTTCTGTGTGCTGCTTCAGATTTGATAGAACCAGATATAACCAGATAGTACTTAAGAGGAGCAGTGTTGCATTCAAAGTTACTTAGCGAGAAATTCAAAACACCATTGGCTTATCAGCTGACACTTCCTCAAGAACTTACAACAAACATTTCTGTTGGCTGGTAAACGTAGACGTATAAAAAACTGAAGACTAGATGGGATTTTTTTTGCCATTCGTAGAACCTCAAGACTAGAGTTGGGAACTCTTGTAACTTTAATTATTACTTTCGGTTCTAATGCAAGAGTTGGCAGGCTTAAGAGAACTTTGTTATTTAGATGGTTTATAATTGTTGCTTTTTTGACATTTTAAGGCATTTCTCTGGAAACTATTTTCTGTCACAAATCCACGTTTGAAATTGATTTTTTCAAAACATTTCAAGTTCTCAATATTAACTCTATAACACGTCCATAATAAGTCATCAATGGATTTGAAAGTGTACATAAGCTTTGCTTCGTCCAAGTTAGTTGCTATTTCTGGTTTTATTTTATATTTACCACAAAGGCACAGACAGAAACACTTTGTCCTTGTTGTTGTTATGGTTGATGTTGTCAACAAAGTTTTTCGCAGACAATATGTGCGACGCTATAGCTGTGTGTCCGCTTGTCAGTCTGTCTGCTCCTCGGTCTCTCAGACTGTTTATCCGTCTGTCTAGCTGTCAGTCTGTACATTCGTCCGTTCGTCCTTCTGTCAGTCTGTCGTGCTCCTGAGCTAGCAGCTGCCATGGATGCAGCTACTTTTATGGCTGATGTTATTACTTTTTTTGCACGCTCTTTTTTCCGAGGGACAGGGTTGCCAATGTTGGCGTTGACATTTAAAGCGCCATGAATATGCAAAACTTTTACACTTGCTTTTTATGCACAAATATATGAATCTAACTGCAACAACAATAGTTTTTGTGCGCCATTAGTCGCTAGCCGCGACATCGCCAACAGCAACTGGCAACAGAAGTTTTCAATGTGGCTTATACTGCTTGGCCCATGCCACACAATTCACTGCAAGCTGGCAACGCCTCAAACCGCCCCAACATAATAATTCTTCAATAATAACCGCCACAGGCAACAGCAAAACGTTTGTTGGTTTTTGCTGCAAGAAAAAATGGAAAACTGAAGAGAAGCGAGAAGGAAAAAGGGGAAAAACTTTAGCCATTGCAGCTATAAAATAAACACTCACTCACTTTGCCACAACTCCTTTTGGCATATCCTGTGACTGCTGTTGTTTCTCTTTTTGCTCTTATGCTACTCTCTTTGTTGTTGTTGTTGTTGTTGCAGTCGCATTGGCTGCGGTTGAAGTTTTTGCTGTGGCAGAGTTTGCACGTTCAGCAAAATTTGTTTGCATTTCCAATGCTGAATTAAATTATTGCTTCCTCTTGGTGCGTCTGGCAACACTTTTCTATCGCTGCAACGTTGCCAGTGCGGTTTTTTATAGTTCTTGCCGCAGCGACATTATCATTGGGTTTAGTTTGTGATTTGAATGCTGTGGAGTAGTAATAGACAGCAGCAGTGCGGCATGTATAAGGCAGAGGCTGCCGCCGCCTCTACAATAATATCGAACTTTATTTTATATATGTAAATATATAGTAAATAAGTTGGCTTAAGCTTTTATGTAAAAATTATAACAATATTTCTTAGATTATAGAAATTTGGTTGCCATAAATTTCTTCAGCTATGAAATAGTTCCAAAAGTTTTTCCAATGTGATTTATTCACTTTTAAAACAGTCGTTAATTTCTATGCACTTACTCAAAATTATTCAATTTATTGCGTGTGAGTTTATACGAACTCAAAATATTCGATAGCAGGTAGGTAGGTTGGTAGGTAAGAGCGGCAGCTGGCTTAAAAAGCCAGCACACTTAGGCCTTGACCGGCCCGTTGTGAAACCGCATGGATCACTATTTTGCACCCTTCTCCTGAGGAAAACTAAAAGGATTCCCATCCTGTTGCTACTATGTAACATGAGATCCTCCTCGGACATATAAACTCTAGCTCCACTAGGTTATGAAGAAAGTAGTTTCCCAAGTACTTTTTCCTGCGTCTACTGAGAGCCTCACAGGAGCAGAAGAACTGTTCTACTGACTCAACTTCTTCCTCATCTCTGCAGCTTCTGCAAAAATCGTTCTGGTCGCATGTGTTCCGACAAGCCAGTGTCCGGTGATCGATAGCATCTAATAAACAAAATATTTTGGTAATTGTAAGTGTGGCCACACTTACTACCTTAAAAAAATGTATATTAAGTCGTGCGTTAATGACTTTGGTACACCCTTTACTCAACCCATAACAGTAGTACACTCAGTTAATCGATTGCAGAGCGTAAAGCTGTATCTCCAAAGATTGTCATAGCTTTGTTTACAAGGAACCTAGTGATTCTGGATCATACATCGGATAATTGTAAAATCGAACTTTTCTGTGATTATAATTTTTGTGCGTTCAATATTGGTTCTAACCAATTTTAAACTAATAAAATATGTTTTCAAAATTTCGATTATTTATTGGGTTATCGATAAGGGCATTTTTTTAAAACAATAGAATCGTAAAAAATCGTATTTGTTAAAAATTGTTAGACTCTAAAATAAGAATAGAGGGAATATTTTCTGAGTTTTAGAAATAATAAATATTTTAGTATTATGCGCAGCCACATGTTTGGATCCTATGCCCCTGGATCTTATGGCTTCAGGGCAACCACGTATTGATATGCCCAGAAGGAATCGTCTCATAAAGTTAAACTCTTTGCTTATAATTATTTGTTTTGGCAAAACTTCCTTCTCCCTTTTCTTTTTGTATTGGAACAAACTTATGTGCCTATTTGCTCTATAAGTAAAGGGTATATGAACTCAAATAAAAAACACCATGAAACCGCCTGGAAAAAATTGTTTTTAACTTCATTGAAGTTGTCTTGCATTTCTTGCTGACCAAGGCTTGTTTTTCGCTTTGCATATATTCATACAATTTTTCGCTGCTTTTTTTTTTGCAAATAATTTTCTTTTGCAACTTTGCCAAATAACGTTAAAAACGAATTCTAAAAAGAAGCCGCAACAATTTTTGTATCGTTTCTATAAAAAAGTCAGCCATCTTAAATCTTTCATGCAGCGCATACACTAGGAAAAAAAAAGTTTTTAGTAATATTTCAATAAATACCCATATATTGAAATAATCGATTTAGTCGAAAGTATTAGTAGCTGTCATCCCCCCTAAAGCTATGAATAAATGTAGAATGAATAAATATTCATTCTTTACCTGGCGTAAGAGGCCCCTAAAAGAGAACTAGTCAGATGCAGGCATAATTACCATCACATTGAGCCTGAGGTACATTTTTAACATCTGAAAGATCTTCCAAAGATCAGACAACCGCCGGTGTAAAAGGAAAGTCCATGACCAACGAATATCTATGCACAAGTGCCAAAAACCTCACCTTTTTCAAATGCAAAAACATCAGCAACGAATGGGTCTCAGCGATGACATGATCCAGGATCGGAATGCCTGAAGACGAATGCTGAGATCGCATACCCACACCTCAGAAGGAGTATAAGCAAGTCCAAAAAGAGGTAAACAAGGGTTTGGGAGAAGAAGAAGAATAAATAAATATTCAATATTATAAACGAAAAGATGCGGAAAATTTTTGAAACGTAATTAAGAGATATGGTACGATAAACCCGACTTTTCATAAATTTATATAATATGAATGCTTGCTCCTGAAAGCTATTACATATAACTTATATGCAGCTGTCGAGGACAAAAAAGATTGTTATTCACGAAAATCAGTTTTCAAACTCATTATCAATCAATCAATATTACAAGATTTTTTTGGTGTTTTTCAAAAATTAATTGATACTGATTTTGAAAACTGATTTTCGTGAAATTTCAACCCTGTGCTATTTGCATTTCAGATGCTTTGTAATCGTCGAATTCGGTCAAAAAGCAAAGAAATAATATTTTGGCCATGAGTCCTGTTGTTAGCTTTGTAAATTGTGCAAATAATTTCATAAAACAGTTTTGGTTACTAGAGAAATAAACGTTGTACAAAAACGATCCTAACTTCATATTTGTTGCTACCTTATCGGAAACTTGTAGAATGAAACTTTCCAAAAAAGTTGTAAAACAATCTGAAGTAGAAAATATTTGAATCAAACAAACTTTATTCAGTGCTCCTAAGGGTGTTTCCAACTGATACCAAATCTTGCGATTTATCTGTGTTGCCCAAACTAATCTATATTTCGGCTTTATATACCAAATAATACTGTAACCTTTTTCGCTCAGTGTATAAATTCACTTGAAGAGTTGCCACCTTTCCTAACCCAATGCGTGTGATAAATTATGCACAGTCGGCGGAAAAAAAAAATAACACGGCTAAAGGTAATGGCTTAGCTCTCGCCTTGTAAAAGCAGCTCAGCAGCTCGTGTTGGCCTATCCAGATCTGCTCCTTCATCTTGCTGTTATCCTTCGCATCCTTAACTGCTGCCCTTTTGGCACCAACACCAAGAGTCAGGCCCATGCAGCTGCAGGGGGCATGTGTAGGTTAAATATGTTTTTGTTATTTATGCAAATTCGTTTTGTTGCTACTGCGTTGGCGTTGGCAACACTCTCGTTGCTTTCCGCTTCCAACACGCCAACAACGCACCCCTCTCCCGTTCTCCCACGCGGCACACTTTGGCCAACATTCTGACTTTTGCTGGTTGCCGGCAGACAGTTTTTAGCGGCTTTGTTGTAAGTCATGCCTGTAGCAGAAGATGAAGAGAAAGAAGACGAATCGCAGAAGGAAGGACCAAGTTAGCGACAAACCGGCAACTTTGCTAACCTGTTGGAATTTGTTACCCAGAAGATGTTCGCTTCTCGCTTGTTTATGTTGCAACACTTGTGCAAGGAGTACGTATACACTACATGCAGTTGATAGTCGTTGGGTTATATCTAGTACCTTGTGACACTACGATTGCTTAGGGACTAAATTTGGAGCTAGATTTCTGACGCTATCTTAAGTATTTTCTATTTTTTTAGAACTTTTATTCCAGATCTCGACTGCCCACAACGAAACTGATCTGATCAAATTGTAAATAATTTAGTAAAATACATTTTTTTGTTATTAGAATTTTATAGAGCAAAGATTACGAAGAAAATTGCTGTAAAGTTTAGAGTTTTGAGACTAAAAAATATTTAATTTCTTGAATAGTCAGGTTTTTTTTTTTTTAAATTGTTTGATATGAAACTTTTTAGCAAACAATAATTAAATTTTGTAAATTTTTACTCAAAAAGCTCTTTGGTTTTATACAACTTATTCTTTGAGATATAGTAGGGAAGTTCTTCGAATAGTTTTTGATTTTATGCTTTTTATTTATGAAATGAAATGATGTTCGTGTGTCCTTTATAGACTCACGAACTATGCACTATATTCAAACATAATTGTTGTGTGTTCCTTATGAAGGAAGGTTCTTATAGTACAGTAAAAATAGGTTTTGACCTGGAAAAAATTGCACACTGGAATTTCTCTTGCTTAATGTATTAAGGACCATCCAAAAGGTCTAAAACCAAATTGGAGACCTCCTCCCCCCGGGTTTTCCGTTATTTTGACATATATTTGAGCCCATTTATCTCGAAATCTATAAGCCGTACGCAAAAAGGCAGAAAATGCTTTAAATTGAATTTAAAATTTTATTTGTACTGAAAAGTATACCCAGAAGTTCATATTTTAGGCGGTAGATCGCGCCAAAGTTACTTCAAGGCAGTTTTTCTAACTTTTACCCACCTCCTTGCCCTTTTTGGTTTTTGGCGTGGATCAAAATTTTTAGATCTTAAAAATGTACACAAGACTGGTTTTTGAATCATTTAAGTGTCTCTTGTAGTTTCCAAGTAATAAAGCTTTGAAGTCTTCCCGCACCTTGAAAAACAAGCAAAAACGAAAACGAACAAAATTTATTCGTTTTCGTTTTATGGAGCATTTGCACTAAGCGCACTTTATTTGTTGCATTCTTCATTCAAATATACTTTATTTATTTATTTAAAAATACATATTATAGTTTTAATTTACATATATACTTTATTTTTATAGAATACATAGATACTATTATAGAAAAGTATTTTAAATGCTGAAAATAAGTATCTCCACAAAAAGATTTCCTTAATTTAGGCAATCTAAAGTAAGTCTTAGAATTTCTTACTGTTTTAAGATTTTCGAAAATTTCAAGTCTGCGTTTAAAAAGAAAGAATTCTTGATATTAGCATAAAAATAAGTGCTGGAAGCTTGGAAATTACCTACTGGACGGATACTTAATAAAATTTAAGTACATTTTTACAATTTTTTAATATTTTGTATTGTAAATTGAACTTTTTGGTGCAGTGTTGAAAAGTACAACAAAATCTAATCTAGTAAAAAAAAAAAAAAATTGTCACGCCGAGGCGTTACTACTTTTGTTTGAATTATAATAATAAAATTATGCCCAAAAAATTATTTATATTTTGTTCTGTTTGACAAAGGGGCTAACATTTTTTGAAGTTTCTTGCTTTTTTTTTATGCATGCTTTCGATTAGTTTCTTAGAATTATATTCTTTCCATGTCAATATAATTTCCATTGACATGGAAAGAGCATGTCAACTTTGACTTCCCCTTTATCACTTGCTATATATATGTATTTGCCATATATACATATACTCCCCCCTTTTGCCTTACTATTTTTATTCAGCAACAAAAAAAAATGTTTATGCAAATTTTTTAGTCAAACAGCAGCGCAATTTCTTGCTCATTTACAAGAAAAACAACAAAATAAAGAAAAAAGCAAAGTCAACAAAGTTGCAAGTTTGACAGGGTTGTCAACTATGTATATAAAGGGTGCCCTGGCACTCGGCAACCTTTACATATTTAATGTGCCACAATAGTTTTGAATAATGAATGCAATTGCCAGCTTTCGTTTTGGACATTTGACTAACCTTGTTTATACGCTGGCATATTATATATTTCATGTTGCATACACCCCGGGGCACATTCAATACTTGACACTTGTGGCCCCTGGTATGCATTGACAGCTTTAGTCAAAGTTTGTCCTCGAGGTAAGTTTATTAGGTTTTTATGCTATCATTATTTATAATGTGCAAAAAGGGTTCTGCTATGCCTGACCTAAGGCTTCAATTTATCCTTGCTATATTTTGCTGTAGCTAACATAGTTGACATATTAAATAGCCAAATTTTGGGTTGAATTAGCTAAGGCCAATGGGTTGCAAGCGAGTCCTGGCCAAAGAACACTTGACAAAAAATTTAATTAAATTTTTGGGTTGCATATTTATGCCAAACTGATGTGGCATGAAGTGTTTGCTCTGGCATACCAGGATAGAGGATATATATATATTTAGCTACTATATAGGTACTATATGCTGTTGATTTGTGGTCGAGTGCTAGGCATATATATACGTTTATATACTACTTATATGCAAACACATAAGAGACACTTATCAAATGTGGCTCAAATCGAGATTAAATTGGAAATGTGTGTTTTGCAATCAACAGAGATTTTCAGCTTTGCTGATAATTATAATTATGAAGCGATTATAATTTTTTCCCAACCTTTTAAATAAAGATAGCGTATGTTGAAACGGGCGCGGACGACTGTGGGATATCCTGTACCACCATATTGCAATTAAATAATATAACCCAGATATCGGAAAAATAAAATAAACTTGTCTTCCGTGACATAATAAGGGATCTAAACAGAAAGTTTGGTTGCTCTAGATCTTACCATCTCTGAGATCTAGGCGTTCATACGGACGAACGGACGGACGGACAGACACTTTAGATAACTTTAGGAGATCTCCGACGTCTCCTTCTGTATATTATTTTCGGCGTGCACAAACTTAATATACCCTTTGTTCTAGTGCTGGAAGTAACATCGATGCTTTTTATTTTTTTCCGATCATCGATATTTTTATTTCGATTATCGACCAAATCCCATTAAGGACAAAATATGGGCAATCAAATTTTAGAAAAAAACAAATCTCAAAAGATCCGAAATAGTAGGGTTGACTCAATTTTAAGACATAAGACTACTTGCATTTTTGAATTTATCAGATATATTTTTTATGAAATGACTTTCAAACACTTTTTTCAAGGGCAAGCTTAATTTGAAGCACACAAGCCTCAATAAATCATTCCTTAATAAAAAAAAATTTAATTTTATAAATATTCTTAGCAAAAATTTATACAAAAATTGTCTTTTTAATTCAACATTTTTCAATTTGTTGCCCAGTGTATTATAAGATTTATATGATAATCCATCCATCCATTAATCTATAATTCTGAATAAGCCTTTTTATTGCACTCTCAAACAATTTCTTACCAAAAACTGCTCCATTTTCATGACTAACTAAATATTCATATACCAAGAAACCGCATCGTCCGTTTATCACACACTCACCCACACACTCACCCACACACACACACACATTCTCTGTCATAACAAGAAACTATCCTACTAGCCTAGTGGCAATAATGTGAAAGAGTCAAACTGGAGCCCATGTCGTGAACTACTTTTGACAACGGCCAGGACAAGGTTTCCGTTTTCCCCAAGTATAAGTTACGGGTGTTGTTCATGTTGCTGTTGTTGTTGTTGTTGTGGGTTTTGCAGTGTGCGTGAGTTAATTTATTTAAATCTCACTTGTAATTCATATTTTAGAGGCAACGTTAGCCGCATAATAAGCAACAAGCCGGAGCAAGTCAAAGCAATGTGAGCCAACTAACTCGTAATAATAGTAAGCCAGACCCAGGCAGCCGGATCCGTGCTCGACCCGAATAGTGTGCACAAGTCAATGCAGTCAGGACCCCAAAAAAAAAAAAAAACAACTAGGAGACCTAGCTGCGTCTGGTAGTTAGTGTATGTATGTATTAGCCTGCAGCTCGACCTTTGGCTTTTCTCAATGCCCGCCTCTCCTCAGGCTCTCGCTCCCAGTGTCTGTGCATATTTGAGACATAAATTTTGCAAATTTGCCCAAGTGCTACGTGTCCTTGTTTTTGTTCATCCTGTTCTTGTTGTTGTTGCTGGTACTCAGTAGGTGCTACTGCTTCTGGTTTTGCTAATTTTCATATTGCTGGGTGTAAATTTGCAGATAAGTAGCATTAGTTGGGCCTTCTATATACCTACTAAATTCATATATGTATATACATATTTGAACTGGCTTGTTGGACTATTATGTACTTAACGAGTGTTTATTAGCATTTTAATTACCTTTTGGCGCGTGAAAGCAGCGCACATAAGTCAACCTGAAGCGCCATTTTGTTTGCACGTGTGTATCTGTGTAGCACAGCATTCGCCCCAAATCATCATCACCCGAGGGACTATGGCATTGCAAAACTTTAATTATGTTTTTAAAGTTTAATGAGCAGTGGCTCTAACAACGCTGCCAAATATTTGCTTTGAATATTAAAATATTTTCTACCAATGCATATAATAAGCCCACACACACAAATACAAGGAATTATAAAGCTGTACAATACATACAAAGGACTCATAGATACATACATATATGCACGTACCAAGAGCAGTTGCAAAATATTAGCTTATGTTAATCAAAGAAAACATCATTAAAGTATAAAAGTTATGACAACGAAAACGCAATGCTCTTTGGACTTGGTTAAGTAGGGGGAGAAAAAAAAATGGCGACTTCTTAAACATATTTTTTTGGCCATAATTGAACATAATTGTAATTAGTTGGTAAAACCTACGTTGCAAAAATTTATTATTATTATTAATTTTTTTGAAAATGTCTTGGGACTGAAAATCGATTTCAGTTAACTTTTTTAACTGATCTTGCGTAGATAGAACTTATCGAAAATTCATCTAAGCTCTTGGAAACCTCGAAATTACTCAACGACAACTAACCTGATTATAAAAAAAACAAAGTGAATTATATTAAAAAAAATTGGTACGTTTTGAAGACTGGGTCATTAAAAGTCTAAAAGATAGCGCGCCACCTATCTACAGACTACTACTACTAATTTGGCCATTACAACCGGTTTTGGCCGCAGAAATTAATTAAATTAATTAAATTAATTTCTGTCCTGTGCTTGCTGGCGCCAATTGGCAATCCCAAGGCTACGAAGATCCTCCGTTGCCTGATCTTCCCATCGCAGAGACGGGCGTCCCTGTCGTCGTCGACCTTCCAGTGATTTTCGCTCGAATACCTTCTTGGCTGGAGCATTTTCATCCATTCGTGCAACATGACCTAGCCAGCGCAGACGTTGTAGCTGTATGCGCCGAACTAAATCAGTGTCGCCGTATAGCTCATACAGCTCGTGGTTCATTCGAATACGAAAATCACCTTCCACATTTATCGGTCATAGTCATTTATCGACAGACTAATAGAAGAGTAAGCCATATGGCTTATTTGCCTAAAATTAGAAAAAAAAAATTAAATTAGTTTTTAAGCATAAGTTATTAAAGTAATTTAATTTAAAAAAAAATCATTTAATTATAATAAAAAAATTATTATTTTTATAGACTAACCTTGCAGCTTAAAAGCTAGAATAAAACTTAAAATAATAATGCCATGAAAATAAAATAAAACTAAGTTAATTCGTTATAATACTAAAATAAAATATTTATAATAATAATGAAATCTTTACAAAATAAATTTTTAAAATTGTAGTTTCTAAATTTTTGTAAAATAGTTTTTAAACCATTTTTGCTTGGAACTTTTGTCTCTTGTTCGATTTAATAGATTACACTAGTTTACAGCAAAATGTATCCTCAACATGTTTCACTTAACTTTTAAGTACTAGTTTCTTAGTTTCGAAAAGTGTTTTTTTCGAAATATCTCGAAATCCGTTCCATGAAAAAACTTTTACAATTCTCTTTCGGATTAAGCGTGCCATTTTACTACGGAAATGGCTGAAACATGTTGAGGATACCAAAATTTTTTAAAATTTGCAAACTAGTGTTATTTAAATAATAAAAAAAGCAAAATTAGAAAGCTAAACAAAAAAAAACCAAAATTTTAGACACTAGAATTTTTTCTGGATTTCCCTTGAGATCTTAAAATTTTTTCAATATTTTATTTGGCTACACAATATTACTTATATTTTTTAATTAAAATTATTTTTTTTATTTGATTTAGAATAATCGAAATTAGATTGAATTGGTTTCAAATATATTAATTAAAAATTAATAGACAGAAAACTTTATAAATCGCGTCGTTGGCTTTCTAAATTTAATTGATTGATTGATTGATTTTTTATAAGGTTAAGAATAATATAAATTTGATTGAATTGGATTAAAATTTGTAAATAAAAAATACAAGTTTAAGAGAGAGAAAACTTTATTTATCGCGTCGTTGGTTGTTGTTTAATTTTTAAAGGCAAATAAAAAGTTTTCCAAATGAAAATTTGTAAAAAAATAAAAAAAAATAAAATATGTTTCAGATAATTAAAAAAAAAAAAAAAAAAATTATGTGCGTCCGTTAATGCAATTTAAATATTAACATTTTAAAATCGGATTTCAGAATTCGGTTGGCCAAACTTGCCTAAAATGCATAAGAATTTTTTGCTGCTACCTGAAAAAAAAAAATAATATTTAAAAAAAAAATAAATTGTTTGTTTTTGTTTAAGCTCATAGATCAGACGTTGTCATTTATGCACAGCACTTAAACGCTGAGCTAATTTTTATTCGTTAATTAAAAAACCAATCTATTTTAATAAATCAACGAGAGTGAGGTGGATAAATTCAATTTGACATTTTCGGATTGCGCAATTGTTTGCTGACCTATGGTACAATTTCCAATAGATTTTAAAGTGCTTCAATTTGCATAGAGTATGCATTAAAATAAAAAAAATAAAATATATATAACGCGCCATGACGCAAACACACTACAAAAAACTAATTGGATGAGCAAAAACTACGCAGCGGCCAATGCTAAAGGCGTGGAAGAAGAAGGATTGCTGGTTGATGGGTGTGTGAGAGTGTATTGGGGTTGGTCGAGGGCTTGTTGAGATGCAGCTGGCGGGGAGCGGCCGCTTGTTAAAAGTTCATTACACTCATAGAATGCTTGTAAAGCGAGATGATAAATTAATCTACAGTGTGCAACGAAGCGCGCTATTGAGTGGGACGCGCAAACAGAAACAGCGTGAGAGAGGGGTAGTGCATGGGAAAGAGAATGGATAGAGCAGTTGAAGAGAGCGAGCCAGAGAGCATAGTGGCTTGTTAAGAGAGAGCGACAGAGAGAGCGCGCTTATAAATGACGAGTTTAATTTGTATGCAAACAAGTTGGCGACGACGACGGAGCCATGACACAAACACGGACCTACAGTAATTACACACGCACACACACATACAAATACACTTTTAAAGAATGCAACGCTCACTCACACACACACGCGTACAGTTAGTGGCGCATGATGGCTGCTAACTGTTTCCGCCAGATGGTGAGTGACATACGAATGCCAGGAATAAAGCATTACTTTAGTTTAGAGCACACTCTAAAGCCCAATCCTCTTCAAATATGGCGTCTATGTGGTCAGGATTTGTTTAAGAGATGCTCCAAAGATTTTAAATAGTTTTAGTTTGTAATAAAATATAATTAAGTTGTGATAGGTTTTAAAGAGAGTTATTCTTTTTCAGAAGCGATAACATATGGTAAAAATGTGCTCTGAGGGGTGCTTTGGCAGATATAAACACAATTCAAGATTTTGATTAATAAAATAAAAATATTAATGTTGTGCTTTGTTGTAAAATACAAAATTGTTCAACTGAATTGAACTAAAGGCCCTTACGCTGCATGCAAAAATTCCGCACGAAATGTCAAAACTTCATATAAAAAAAATATCCCAAAAATGGGCCTTAAAACGATAATGCATTATGTTACAGGAGAATTTCGGGATAAAATTTGTGAAAAAAATGGGTACGTGTTCAGGCCTTGTCAAGTGGGGCTGTAAGTGTTTAAATATTAAAGATTTTTTAACAATATGTTTGGCAGCCCCTGTGGAAACCTCCGGTGGCAACAATGGTTCACGGATGGGTCCAAAACTGAGCAGGGTGTAGGTGCTGGAGTCGTTGGGCCCAACACCAGAATCTATAGTGCAATGGGCCCAGCATCTTTCTAGCAGAGATTCATGCCATAGAGATCTGCGCTCATAGTATCCTTAGTAAGGGAACTAGGGGAGCAAACATCTGTATCTACTCAGATAGCCAAGCTGCTATTAGGGCACTATCATCATGGAGCATCTCCTCCAGGATGGTCAAAGAATGCCATAATTACCTCCAAACCCTGTCCTCCCGGAACAAAGTCGTGCTATGTTGGGTACCTGCACACTCAGGAGTGGATTGTACACGATCGCTGACGCACGACAGGGTGTCTTCACCCTGACCACTGCCCCTGCGCCCTTCTGTGGTATTGGTTGGTCTACAATTAAAACTATGGTAAACAAATGGGCTGCAGGAGAACATAGGAGATACTGGTTCTCCTTACCGGGGTTGCGTCAAGCAAAAGCGCTTTTCGAACCCCTGGATATGATTAAGACAAAAGGTCTTGGCAGAGAGGACTTAAAACTCCTGGTAGCTTACCTATCTGGCCACCATACTGTTAGATACCATCTTCAGAAAATTGG
The DNA here is from genome assembly GCA_018150985.1 of Chymomyza costata. Classification (NCBI taxonomy): domain Eukaryota; kingdom Metazoa; phylum Arthropoda; class Insecta; order Diptera; family Drosophilidae; genus Chymomyza; species Chymomyza costata. The sequence goes on from JAECWU010000001.1 coordinate 21,998,046, forward strand.
CCTATCGGACTCTTTAGAGTGCAGACTCTGTTTCGAGGACGATGAAACCACCAGACATATTCTCTGTGACTGCCCAGCGCTGGTATGGGACAGAGCCTGTCACTTGGGAAAGGAACGGATTAGTCCCTTCCATCTTAGGTCAATATCAACAAAAGACCTACTGTTATTCACGGAAAGCGGAAAGTCTTTTGCTCTAATTTATGGGTATGGTACAAAAGATCTTCTGGTCGCAGTGCCCCACCTCTTTGTGAGAAACCCATAGGGGGGGAAAAAAAAAAACAAAAAAAAAATGAATTTATAATTTTTTCACGGAACGCAAATGCAGTTGAAAAAAAAAACAAATCAAAAATGGTTATTTTGATATTTTAAGCCACCATACATCAATTTTTATTTAAAGACTATCCGAATAAAGAAAGCATTTTTATATTTTATTTGTATAAAAAAATGAAGTATTCGGTTGTGCTCCGTAAAACGAATTCGAAAATTTTCACCAAAACGCATTTTTTATGTGCTTTAAAACCGAATGATTTTTGGCAAGAGCAATTAAAACGAATGGGCAAAATAAAGGGTGATCAATCTTGAGGTTTTTTTCAATAGGGTTTTTTTTTTTGATAAATCAAGCGTGAGTACTGTCAAGTTGCCATGTGTTTTTTAGTATGTTTTCATTGCCATTTCATCATGGAAAGACTTACACCCCAACAACGTTTAGAAATCGTATAATTATATTACGAAAATTCGCGTTCTGTAAAGAATGGCTTAGGCCATTTTAAGAAACCAATTCGGTGAACAATTAATTTCACGCTCCGGACCAGTGAATTGGCCACCAAGATCGTGTGATATCACAAAGTAAGACATTTTCCTTTAAGTCTACGTGAAGTCTAGAGTGTTTGTGGATAAGCCAGCTACGATTGAAGTATTAAACGCCAACATTACTCGTGTTATTCGAACTCGTCATCGAAAATTGGAATGGACGAGCTACCGTGCAGTTGCGGCCAAATTTTGAAAGGTATTATCTTAAAAAAGTGAATGACGAGAATGGTTCTTTCTATTTACAATAAAGACTTTCCGATTCATTTGAAATTTTTGTGTTTTTACATAATAAAAAAAAAACACAAGATTGATGACCCTTTAGGTTTACAAAAGTACAATTTTAATACTGAATAATTTTTTAACCCTTTCAGGACCGAATTAAAATGGGACGACTTAAAAAATATTTGACCTCAGAATTATCGTACTAAAGCCACAAATTCAAAGCCCTGCCAGTCCCAGTTTGGCCGCACCGAAATATTTCCTATAGAACTTTAGAAACATCCGGACACAAAACTAATCAACTTTTGTTCATAATTTTATTTTTTATTTAATAACTTATCTTTTTTAAAGCAAATAAACTACTTTTTGTGCAAGTATAACTTATAACATAAATAGATTTTTAATTGATTTTTAAGATAACAGTATAAGCACTTTTTGCAGAAATGATAAAAAATGTGAAATTAAGTATAAAAAACAAATACATGCATTATGCGATATACAGAAATTATAAAAACAATAACCAATTGAAAGCAATAAAATATAATTTTAAGTGTTTTGCATTTGAATCCAATGGCTATAGGCCTGCCCTTATCAACAATGGAACACACCGACTACGGATGCCCAGCCTAACTAAACCTTAAATCATTTGCGAAAAATAGAGGGTGTTTTTTATAGATGTGTTCAGCTGAAATAAAAAAATAGGATTTCGCATTTTCAAAATGAAAATTGGCTTCATTAGAAAGATAAAAATCTGGTTCCATAAAATATGATCTGAATCCAGTTAATCATGCTGGATTGCTGATCAATTATTTGAAAACTGCGATTCAACAAAATATATCGGCGTAAATAAGTGAAACGGGCCACTTTTCCCGCGACCTTCTCCGATTTTGATGATTTTACAGATTTGGTAGATCTACTAGCCAATAGTAACCACGTCAAATTTTATTGCAAAATTCCGATTATTTATCGAATTATCGATAACTGAAAATGAGGTTTTTCATTTTTAGACTATTCTTTGAAAAGCCATATCTTATAAACGAATAAAAATATTGACGTGATTTTTTTTTTCCATGATAGATAAAATATTAAATTTAAAAAAAAAATATTTTAATTATTTTTAAGATTTTTTTTTTTTATTTTTTATCATTTTTAGTTTTTAATTTAAAAATTCAAAAGTGATCTCCCAAAAAAAAAGTTGGTAACTCTTAGAATTGTAGAAGTTATGCTTATTTTGGTGATGGCACCTCGCTCGTTCGCCATAGTAAACAGTACCTCGAAAAATACAAATAAGCACAACTCCTCGGAATGAAAAGATAATAAGTTCAAATTTGACATGAATATTCATTTTGACATTCTGAGATCAATTTTGAAAGCGCCTACATATATTTAAGGTCAAAGGTCACAAAAATCGGTTTTTTGCAAATAACGTTATAAATAACCCGTGCTTCAACTATATTAAATATGTTTTACAAAGTTGTAGGGCGTAAAATTCTCTAAGAAGGTCGCGGGAAAAGTGGCCCGTTTCACTTATTTACGCCGATATGTATTTTTGATCATTTGCACTAAAAAAAAAATTAGAAAGATAAATTTATGCTGAGTATAATTTGGGGCATCGCGGTCTTTTAAAGTGTATTCGTTTTGGCCACTTGTATACAAGAAAAGTGGCCTGCAAGGGTGGCAAAAACAAAAACATACCCTTTCGCATTATCAATTTATTGTGCGCTCTTGTTCGCTCCAACTAGTATCTGATAAATGTGTGCACTGATAACAATGAGTTCAGACGAGCTCGTTTATGGCCTATTGGCTTAAAATATATTTTGGCCAAATACAAAGGCCTTTAGTTGCACTTGATTAGTGGATCAGAAAAGTTGTTATAAAGCCAAAAATATATACCAATATGCCAATCGTAAAAGATGAGTCGGAGCAGCCACCGCCATATAACTTTCCAGTCCAGAGTTTTACAACACAAGGCTTTGCACCATTAGAGTATCCACCAAACTACGAAGAATCACAAGGTTCTTCAGCGCAGACTTATGAGCCACCAATACGACGGCAGCTTGATATAATTATTGTGACTCAAGGCCCAAGTCCTCAGGAAAGGAATAAGCCGCAGTCCAAAGCCGTTTGTTCAGGTGGGCAAAAGCTACAACTAAGTTGTTTTTGAAATAAATACTTCTTACTATAAGCTATATGTGAATAATTATAAGATAAAGTTTGATGCTAGGTTTACACTACGTCTTAGCTTTTAAATATTTTACTTAGAACAGATACGTAGTGTATTTGATTACGAAGATACAAAATAGTTTTGAAGCATATGCGGAAACGAATATTTTATTGTTCCAATTTTGTTACAAACGTGTTGCCAAGACTAAAAATAAAAAATTCTTTTTATTAGCTTATATAAACTTTTTTTATATAAACGTTTTCATAAACAGTTTTGTCAACTTTTTTACAAGGGTTCTCTGGGCAAAGTGGGCTTAAATAATTTGGTCTATAACTTTCGTAGTTTAAGCGGATTTAAAAAAAAAAAATCAAAATAAAGTGCTTCCAATTGAAAAGCTAATCTAAGAGATGAAATTTTAAGGATTCTTCATCTCGCTACGTTTTCAGCGTAGGGACAGTGGGACGAACATACAGACGGACATGACTAAGTCGACTTCTTTTGTCATTCTGATTATTTTGGTGTGAAGTTTATAAGTTTTTTTTTTTTCGCAAGTTGCAGTTCTTTCCCGCATCGCTTGCTAATCAGTTATCTGATTATTATTATTAAAGTGAAATATTTAATCAGTTCTAATCAATCTTCTTTTATTGTCTTAAAGCCGGTCTTATATTTCTATCCGGTGGTATGAACATAGCCTGGAGTGTTGGTTTTCGCAACATTGAAGTTTCCTCAGTACACGTGACAATTTGCTGGTTTATTGGTGCCATCATTGGAGCATTCTTTAGCGGCTTACTAGCTTATAAATTGCCGAAAAAGTACTTACTGGTAAGTAATAATGCCAGTGTGACCAAATGCTATTTTCGATACATGCATCGTCCTTTTGCAGCTATGCAGTTCATTGCTGGTAATTATTGGCGGAGTTGTTTTGGCCTCCACTCGTCGTAATGAACAGATCATACTTGGAGCACTTTATTTGGATGGCTTTGCCAATGGCCTGATCTTTGCACCAATAATAGCATTAATTGGTGAAGTTTCAGTGTCCTATATGCGCGGTTTTATCGCCAGCTTTTTTGGACAATTCTGCTGTGGAACGGGTGTACTTCTGCAGATAATTTATGCCTCCTATTGGGCATCTGAAGAATTTGAAGCTGAGCAACTGCATGGCATACTTAGCGCCTGCTTCGGATTTGTTGCCTTGTTAATGTGCAAATTTTGGACCATCGAATCACCGGTTATAATGCTAGCTAATGGCCAGGAAGAAGAGGCTGCTGCTACTCTTTGCCGTCTACAGAGTATCGGCACGCTGAGAACTGATACCTTTGAGCAACTGGCGGAGCACAAGATCTATTTGGACCAAAACAAGGATCTCTCGGTAGGGCAAAGCATTTGCCAGGCCTTGCCCGCTCTACTGCGTATTGGCTTCTTACGTGCACTCGACTCTTTGGGTATATCATATATGGTAGTCCATGCTCTGAGCACAAGTAAAGAATACGCACATTATGATGATCCATGGCCATATTTTGTGTTTGCCTTTGCTCGTTGGTTTGGTCAGATGATAGTCATCTTAATCGTAGAGTCTTCAGGCAGAAAGGTGCTTACATTAGTTGGACTTGGAGTGTGCGCTGGACTAGCCTCTGGTATTTCTATTGAATTTTGTGGAAGTTTGGAAATGGGAAATTTTCGAAACAGATTTGACATAGCTGTAGGTCTGTTGATCGGCTTTCAAATTTTTGTTGGAATTTCCGCCACTAGCGCCTACCTCTCTGAATGCTATCCACTTGTAGTTAAGCCGCACTTCATCGCCTTTACCTATATAATCGAAATGTTGGTCTTTATTATTGTAAATGCATCTTTAGTTCTTACAAACATAACAGCCGACCAAATGGCTAATTATTTTTTTATACTAACAGGGCTATATATTTTTGGATTTCTGATGGGTTTTTTTTGTTTGCCAGAGACCAAAGCAACCACGCTAAGCCAGGCTCAAGATAAATTTAAAAGTTTTCTTAACAAAGGTTGAGTAAATGATTAATGCAATTTAATAATAAATAAAATTAAATTATTAACCCAAACTATTATACACGCTACCGTCAATGTATGGTTAATAAATGTTTTTTTTGTATATAACACTATGTCTAAAAATTAAAAAAAAAGAAGTAATAAAACGCATTTAAAAAAAAGAGTATATAAAAAGTTGGTTCGTTGCAAACTATTTGTCTATTACTCACATGTGTTCAACGAGTTCTCCCAAACTACCTGACTCTCTTTGTGTTCCAGACGCTAAAATCGCAAAGCAACAGACCCGAAGTTGCTTGTGCATGACTTCGGCTTTGGTTCAGAGAGCGTGCTGCGGTCACTCTTGCTTTTTTTCTCTCACAAAATTAATGCGCTTCAGCCGGCAGGCTTACTAATGTAAAATAAATAAAACGCATTAAAAAAAATGAGTATGAGTAAATAAAGTTGGTACGTTGCAAACTATTTGTCTATTACTCACGATATGTTGAGCGCGTTCTCCCAAACTACCTGACTCTCTGCATGTGCCAGTAGGTTACCTGATTATTTACACTCATAACGCACTTTAGATCAAACAAATGACAAGAAAAACGAGTGTAAATAGTCAAATATTTAGCAATGAAAACAAATCTAATCAGCACTTTGTTGTTTTATTGCCACTTTTGGTATTATGTCTATCGATGCACCATACACTACATTATCAATCAATGAGATAAGATTAGTTTTTATGGATGAGCTCAATCGCAATTCGTTTAGAGTTAGTTAGTTTCAATTTGTAGGTCCGAGAAGCAGCATAACAATGCAGGAGAGCACTACATCCATACCCGTGGAAGCCACTAGTCGAACACCATTACTGGGTGCCACCCAAAGATCAGCCAACAATGGCTGCTACAATACACACTTTTCCATTGCAGTCCGTGCCGTGGCCGCACGTAAGTACTTTGCATGAATCATTAATTTCATAGTCTATCATATACATATATCTCTTGCAGCTATGTTTATATTCGTCTCCGGCGGCATGAACGTATCCTGGGGTCTAGGATTTGGTAATATCTTAGCCGTTGCCTTGATGACAACTCATATGCGTATTAGCTGGTTTATTGCAGCCATTATGGGTGCAGGACTTAGCCTGCTAGTACAACGTATTATCACATTTAAACAGCTGATGGTGAGTTTCAATTCAAATGCATCTTTGCCTGATTCTAATCAAAGCGATATTCCGTAACACAAGGGATATCCTTACCCGAGAAAATAGTATTTCGAAATTCGAGTTTCCTATAGACTACTTAAGAAGTGACATTGATTTTGCCATCTGAAACAAAGAGGAACTTTTATTAAAGGGTTATAAAGCTTTTCCGAGTCAAGTTACATTAATTAGTTAAATTGAGTGAAACTCTCTGGCTTTATTAAAAAAATATCTAACCAATTGAATATAATATGTATATAGATAGATGATAAATAATCTATACGAGTGATTTTGCGTCGGGTAATACTGTTGTGCTTAATACTAGAAGCAAAGTGTTTGCGTTTAGCCCAAGCAATGGGGTCAGAGCTTCATAAGTATGCCCAATTTACTGTATTAAAAGAGGAAAGAGACGTGACAGATCAAAATTTCTCTTTATATCATCATTTTTTTTTGTAAACCAAATTTGTGCAATGTATGTAACGGTCAGAAGGAGGCGTCCGCCCAGTCTTTTATACCAAAATGCTTGTCATAACATCGGTCAGCTATTGAACCATGTCCGTCTGTCTGTCCGTCCGTCCGTCTGTATGAGCACCTAGATTTCGGAGACTATAAGAGCTAGAGATATACAACTTTACCGGCTGGTGGGTATATTTCGTCGGAATATAAAGCATTACTTCAATATCTTCCCCCGTTCCACCGTAGTAGATTTTCGCGGTTTTAAGTTAGACCGCTTAATATTTTCATCTGAAACTTAGCAGAGCGTCGTAGTTACATGCATTTGTGTGTACAAAATGACAGGATTGATTGTGCTCTAGTGAGTCCAATCAATATACAACAATACTATTTGCTAAAAGTTTATATTGCACAAATCGATCTGGAAGATCCATAATATATGATCTTTTCACACGTCTAACTCCCATACTATTGTCTAGTTGGTTAATTGCCAAGTTTTCATCTCTCTAAGTATCTACAGATTGATATCTTTGAACGATTTCGATATTAGAGGTGCTCGCCGTGACCAGAGCTGCATGACGTGCGTCCAGACTGGCTTAATGACTGCCTTGTAAAGCCAAACTTTATTTTCTAGGCTGAGTTGCGACCGTGGGCCCAAAAGCCAGAACATCTTTTTAGTTTTTAAATTTAGTTGCTTATGTTGCGCTATTATGTAGGCCCACCAAGTCAGTCTTCTGTCTAAATGTACCAAGTTATTTTACGGTTTCACTTTCGGGAATGATTGAGCCATTTGATAATACCGAGGGACATTTGCCGTGTCTTAATAAGTAATTCATTTGAACAGATTTATGCGTTTTTACTTATATTCTTCATGTCTTAAGCTATTCTTCAAACATTGTAAGCTATTGCTGTAAGTGCAGTGATGCATCATCTCTATAGTCGTTTGTGGCAATGAAGGCTGAATCATCAGCATATGTTGCAACCATAGTTTCATTGGCCCTTGGTAGGTCAGCTGTTAATATTGCATATAAGACGGGACCTAAAACGATTCTATAAATAAAAAAGTAGGGTGCTGGTGACCACTTTTTAACTTTGCAAAGTACGCCGGATATCATCATACTTACAAAAAAAAAATCAATAAAACAACTGGTAGTCTATTTAACAAATATGTGTATTGATGATCAAAGGACATGCTTATGATCTCTTAATATTGTTAGAATGTATTGTTTTACTGCATATAAGGGAACCATATATTTAATTTAAAGTGACACCATATAGTCTATGAACAGCGGACGATCAAGAAGCCTCCAACGATACCTCATTTGTCAAATTATGATAAACGGTTAAGAAGTTATGAGGGAACAGATGAACATACATACAGGCCAAATACATAACTCTCCATTTTGCTATGCCGTAGTCGGGTTAAAAATTAATGCAATGACTAGTTAAAAAATTACTAACAGATGTAGAGCATACTGCGATGCCAATGGAGAAAATCGTATTAGTTAGACGATACGATTTGAGACCATAGCTAAAAATGTAATATAAAAGTGAGAGCTCGAACGCAAAGTTTTGTTTCAGTTCGAACCCAAAGTAAAAGTTATTTTTGTATCTTGAAAGATAATACATACAATAATATTGAAAAAAGAAGAATTCTAGGATGAGAATATAGAATATAAGAATCCTTGAACAAAATTGTGAAGTCTTTCTCTTTTATTTCATCTCTTAACTTTTGTAGACCCGCTTACGTCACAAATTTAATGCCTCTCGACAAAGCACATATTAAATCCGATTTTTTTTACTTTCAGCAATTCAGTTCTCTGCTTTTATTTACTGGTGGCCTTGTTCTTGCCATCCTGCCCAGCAGTATCTCAGCCTTATTAGCAGCTCGTTACTTCGACGGCTTGGCCAATGGACTTAGCTTTGCGACCACGCTTGCTTTGATTGGAGAATTGTCTGACCAAAAGATGCGCGGATATTTAGCCTCTCGCACTGAGCATATGGCCTATATTTGTGGCATCCTTCTACAAATCATCAATCAATATTGGACAGATAATGAAATCAGCGCTAGTCGTGTGCAGGGTCTGTGCAGCTGCTCTTTCGGATTTGCAGCATTTCTAATGGCCACACTGTACAGTGTAGAGTCACCCGTTGTACTACTTTCCAAGGGCCAGGAACAGCTGGCTATTGATGCAATAAATCGTCTGCAGCTGCCATATTCTACCAGCAGCCAAGAAGAGCTGGAGCAGCATAGAAGCTACTTGTCGCACAGTGAATCGTTGAGTCTGACTGAAAATTGGCAACATGCCTATCCGGCGTTAATATGCCTCTCTCTGCTGCGTGCTCTCTATGCGCTCAGCTCTTGCATGCTTCTCTCCTTTGCTCTCACTGTGATCAGCACCAATGCCTATGGCTTCAGCTCTACACCAGCCGTGATCTTTGCTCTACTGCGCTTTATTGGCAGCTGCTCCGCCGTTTTTGCTGTGGATACAGCAGGCCGTAAGTTTACGCTGCTTCTGGGTCTGCTGCTCTGCTGCGGCTTAACCTTTGGCATTGGCCAAAAATTCAGCGCTGAGCGTGTCACAGTGTTTGATACCAAGCAGGCTCTGTGGCTACTGTGGGGCTTTCAGTGTCTGGCCGGTATATGCTTTGCACCCACTTCGGCCTATCTTTCAGAGGCATTTCCATTTGCCATTAAACGATATTGTATATGCTTGGTTTTTGTTCTGGAGCAGCTGCTGCAACTGCTAATCTGCCTCTTGGATGTGCAACTAGATGCCATTGAAGTATACTTTTTTACTTTGGGTGGTCTGCTTGCAGCGGCTTTTCTACTGGGACTTTGGTTTTTGCCGGAAACCAAAGCGTTACCACTGCAAGAAGCTGAAAGAAAGTTTCAGCATTTAATGGAAAACTAAAAGAGTATTTGCTGGAAAATCCTCTCACAATGACACTCAAAGACTTATTTAAATTATGTAAAACATAAGTATGGCCTTAAATTATTTGCATTACAGTATTTGTCTAAATTTTATTTCGAACTATTTTTAAACAAATTATAAAATAAATGAAAAAAAAAAAAATATTTTATTTGGAATTGTTGCCAGTCAGTGTGTGAACAATATGCTCAACACGCGGGGGGTTTTTTTTTTTAAACGTCATCAAAACAATCTATGTATATTTTTTGATAAAAAGGCTAAGACAATTTGAGTTTCGTTTAAAATTTTTATTTTGTATCTTAGACTATGATGATTTTTCAAACATTTGTCCTGACGTCATCCGATTCGTGCATAAGATCTTGTTGGCTGACCACAAAAGAAACCTGGAGGCTGCTTTGAGTCGAGAAAAACAGAATATAATAATGTAATTTACTTTGCCTATTTTTCACGTTCTGGTCTAAAGTCTACATGGCAAGTTTGGTAAGTATAGCTTTGTCAATAAAACTTTGGAATGGGCTTAGTGCGTCTTCTACGGCAAAGTGGTTAAAATTTTCGAATTTTTTCCACCGAAGTTGTTCACGGACTCGAATAAGTAAATTAGTAACTAAGTATTGAACTCTTAAGCAAACCAACAAAAGACTGAAAATTTCGTAAAATGATTTTTTTCAAAAAAGTATAATGCAGCTGCGCCTTTTTTCTAATGGGCTACACCAAAGTAAAAATAAAGCATAATTGGAGAATTTTTTTTCTATACACATAATTTTAAAGTAAAAATTTAAATTATAAATAGCTTGTAGCGGGTGCAACATAGGTCTTCAGGCTAATTAAATGTTTGAGTTTGAAACCCCCACGGCAACGAATTCCTTTAGCCCCAGACTTGACTACCAATTTTGGTTAATTAAAATTAAAGTAAATCAGCGCAGATAAGTGTTACCATTAATTGGCATCCAAATACACGCGCATAAATAACAACTTGCACAGAATCTTCATCATATTACTTGGCGCCTAGTCTTTGTTAGATCTAATTACATTGTGTTTACGCCGCGTATGCGTAATATTTTTGTTATGCTCCAAAGGCGTTTGCGCCTCAAATAGTTGCCTAATTAAAATGTTGCAAGCATAGAATGTTATGCTACGTTTGGAGCCACACAATTAGCATAAACTCAAGCAGTTAATTAGCGTAATAATCACGTTACATTCAAATACAAAATACAAAACGAAATTGGATTGCGTTCCACACAATTCGCAATATAAAGCAAAATAATATAGAATGCTGTAAGTGTGTGTTGGTGAGTATGGAGTCGAGCGACGTAAAAGTCAAAAGGAAAAGTTGAAAGGACGAAAAGGAAATAGAAACTATTGGTGTCTTAATTAGCGTGCGTGTTCAATTACAATTGCCAGTTGAGTGTAGTGGGCACATGGGTGAGAGCATGGTTGTGGGTCCTGATAATAAGCCATTATCAGCTGCCGTTGCTTGAATTTATTTGCAGGCAAAACTTGAGCGTTTACCAACACACACACACACACGCTCAGCTCAAACTCATTGAACAACACTCATGAATTTCAAATAATGTCGAACACTTTGACTTTGACTTCCTTCGCCATGCAGTGCAATGCGGTGAAGTGGGTGGAACAGGATCTGGGGCAGCGGTAGAAGAAGCAGCAAGGTCTTTGATAATAGCAGTAACGGCACAAACTGACTTCTGGCTTACTCCTTGTTATTGTTGTTGCTGTTGATTTTATTGTTCTTGCTCTTGTTCCTGTTGTTGTTGCTGTTGTTGCTGTTGTTGCTGGCTGCTTGGTGTCGTGATTCCAATGATGCCTGGCATGCCAAAATCCAATGAAAAACGTTTAGTTTGCTCTCCTCCTGTCTGAGTCTGTGTGTGTGTGTGTGTGTGTGTGTATCTGTGTGTGGGTATAAGAAATTCGCAAAGAAAACAAGCAATGAAATCGCATAACTAACAATGAATTCCAAACTTGAAGCTACTTGAACACACAGGACGTGGCCGTCGTTCGCTTGTCTCTAAATTCCACACAATTCTTTTTATGCACTTTCAAAGAGTATATTGAATTTCACCAAAGATAAGGAAAAGAAGGACATCGAAAGGTTGCAATAAAAAACCTGCGATAGCTGATTTAAAAAAAAGGATTAGTTACAACTGAGCCAAGAGAAACAAAAAAGGTTATGCTGTTTAGGATGGGTTGCAGGTTGCAGTTTGACATTCTTGGACTGTAAATCGATTCGTTATTAGAAGGATCTACCTGATGCCATGATAGAGTCTGCAATTTGATTGGTGGTAATACATACTGCTGCGAGGTGTTGTCCAAAAAGAAGTCATATCTGAGTTGAAGAAGAGTGGGACTCTAGCAAAAATTTTTGAAAGGATCAAAAAGCTTGCTAATTACGAGTTCCTAAAATAAAAAAGTGTACATTATTTTGAAAAACAAATTAGGAGGAAAGCTCTAAATTGCAATCTTACTTTTAAACTGGTGGTGGAAAATGATGGGAATTACTATAAAAAAATATTACTCTTTTCCAAATTCCACAAAAATTCATATCGATGGCATATTTCACACATTAGTACGATTTTCGACGATAGTTTCAAGGCTTTGGGTGGACCGAAAAATTTAAGAAAAATAAGGGGGAAAAAATATAATGGTATAAGTATTATAACAAAAGTAATATAAAGTAATTATATTTGTTAAATGTATGTAATACTAATGGATGTCCTTAAAAAAGCATAAAATCATGTACATGCTCTACGTTTACAAATATTGAATATTACGTATACGCAAATAAGCTTTATATTGACACCAAAAGTAGGCATTGCCAAATGGATTAAGAACCTTGTGCAAAAAATAATTTTAAAATTTGAATAAAAAAAGAATACATCATAAGATAAAACCTACTTAACATATTATACCTTACAAGGGTATGCCATATTCTGTTATCCTTATTCAATCTTTTTGTATCTCTGGTCCCATTCAATTCTTTTTTGCTTGGCTTGTGGCAGACATTTTGTGTGTGTGGTTGTATGTATGTAACTTAATACACTGAGCGAAATGCTATACTGCTTGCTGCAAGTGAAGCATACTACTCAGATTGGCCAAGTGCATCATTTAAAGCATTTCAATTGCTCTGCTAGCCAAAGCTGGCATCAACTTTCCAGGGATTTCGTACCCGAAACGAAGAGCACATACATATCTTATATATATTTATATATGTGCATGAATGCATAACTTGACGCGTATTCTCTGGACGCGCTTCATTCTTATGCTGTTTGTGTATTAAGCTGCTGCACGGGCTAAAGTCGAAGCTGGCAAAGATTTTCTTCATTCTATGCGTCCTGACTTTGACTTGCACGTGAATTCTTTGCATTTGACGCTCTGTGCGTGTAAGCTGTCCTGGTTGCCTGGATTCTCTTGAATTCCTTGCCTTAGCTTTTGGCTGGCTTAGTTTACTTTTGGGGCGAATAGTTGATTTTTGCACCATTCTGGAATTTTAAGAGGGATTTTTTTATTGTTGATTGTGACGGGCATGTAGACATTTGGCTCAAAAGCAATGCAGCAAAGCGTTTTTTATGGCATTAAAAAAGTGGCAGCTATGCTAAGGCTATTATTTTATTTTATTGTCAATAATATAAAATGGAATATTTAATTTAGTTGATTTAAAAAATAAAAGGCAATAAAAGATATAAAACCCGTAAAAAAAAGGTTTTATTTGAAGAGTTAGTCTGGTGACAGACAGGTAACATGGCAACCCTTTACTTTTTGTTCATCACTAGGGACTATTGTCACAAACTCAAGTTGCTAAGTCTTCGATAATCATTTTTCTGGACGCTATAGTACAGTACAATTATTAACTCATCAAATCTGGCGCGCTGCCTATCTTCGAGGAGTTCTTGCCCCTTGCGGAACAGCTTACGACGCTGGAACACAGTTAAATGGCTCAGGGCTGCATCCCCGTAGCCGTCCTTAATCCCTCCGCAGTATTTAATAACGCAGCGATACTCGAGATTTCCTCCTTCCTAGATCGCGACGATTCTTTTTAAAAGAGGAACAAAGAAATCGACGTACTTACTTACTTTCCGCTTATCCGTAGATGACGGCTATTTTTTGTGGGGTATAATTAATAGTTTCTTGGGACCAACAGGATTATTGGAATCAACGTGCAACATGGGACAAACATCTATCCACTATCAATCTAGCAACTAAAACCATACATTTTTCCGCTCCTCAGCATCAGTACACTCATTACACGAGCTGATGAAAGTCAAAAAATAAGCTCAGTCGTCAAGACGCTTTCATCGAAGCATGTTTACATTGCTTTGCTTCGCATATACATATATAATATATTGTTATATATAAAAAATTATCCACAATTAGTGAATATTACCATTTTTTAATATATTTAATTTAACTAAAATAAAAACACAATTTTTAAAATTTAAATATTTATTGTTTAGTACTAAAAATAAATTAATTTAAAAATATCATAAATTATTTCCCTCTACACGCTCACAGCCAAAGCCAATTGACTGCGTCTGGCATTCGTATGAGAGCGTGAACGTGAGCGACCGTGGGAACGACCGCGTGAGTGCCCACGAGAGCGTCCACGAGAGCGAGAACGATCGCGCTTTCTGTCCGATCTTTGATGACGTCGTGACTCTCGCTCTCTTGCCAGAGCCGAACTCTTGCGTACAATCGTCAGCGGTTCATTGTCTATTTCTTCGCTGCTGGAACTGGAGCTGCTATTCTGGCGCTCTCTGTAAGATTGATGACGTAGCCGAGAGCTGCACTCAGTTGAGTTTTGTTGTTGTTGCAAATGCTTCAAAACATCTTTGAGCATGTTTTGTGCCTCATTGGCCTGGCGTATAAATTTGGTCAGCTCCTCAGCTGATAGTTCACTGTTGTTTGACATTTTATTAACTGATAACAATTTACACTTATTTTATATAAAACTCACTTTTACGCTTTGCTGCCGTTGCTGCTCAACGCTGAATGCTAACTGATAACCACTTTTGTTTTTTCGCTGCTTTTATAGCGCTCTGAAAACGTTTGGCAAACGCAAAAGAGTTTCGTAAACGTTTGAATACAATTTGCTTCATACGTTTATGATAAACGTTTGGCGAGCTGGGTGGTGAGTCATACTGCCATAAATAACTTTGCATGAAAATGCTTTTTAGTTTTAATAAAGGGAAAGAACATGAAATCATTTTAACATCAACAAGGCAGGATAGGGGCATGAAGAGAAAGCAAATATGGAATTATTAAATAACTTACAACACTGTTATACAATAAATGATACTCAATAAATCGAAAACAGTATAACAATTGTTATAACAATTTGTGTTACTAGGCCAGCTTATCGTCAGTCGACGAATTATCAAACATCGAATATAATATATATATATATATGGGTCATTCTCTGTCAACCAGCCACCCCCTACTCACCACACTTAAGCTTTTAAAATAAATGAACGAATATTCTCAGAAAAATATTAGTGCCACCCCTGTTATATGCTATTCAGATGCTCTACAGCTAGCGAATCAAAAGTACCTTACAAGTTTTTTAAAATTTCAAAATGGCGAATCCAAGATGTTCGCCGAAATAAGAAAAATCATTTTTGTATAATGAAACAAGTTGGATATGCAAATATGGGCTTTTCGACGTAGCTAATCTGGGTTTCGAACTATAAACACAAAAATTAATTTTTTTGCTTTTCGGCGGCCATCTTAGTTCCGCAGTTTTATAATTTTGAAAAACTAGCTGATTTGACATACAATTTTTTTTTTTATATACACATAATTCTTTTTTTACAATGTAGATACGTTTCTGAAAAAACCGTGTAAACAAAGACATGAACTAAATTCTGAAGCTGCTATGAAAATAAATCGAAAGTGAAATTCTCTCACTAAACTAAAAGATTAAGATAAGAAAATATTTTTATTAAAAATTTCAATCAAATAACTTAACGTGTAAAAAATCTTACTAAATCTAATAAAATAAGGTAAAATAGTTTTTTTCTATAGCGTGTTATTTCAAAGCTCGTAAAAACGGAATTGTTTGTAGTTTTATTTGCAAATTTTGCTTACAATTAACATTGTTCTATGTTTATTTCATAAAATTGTTGCTAATATGCTTTTCAAAGACGGCCAATGTGGTATTTTGATGCAATCAATAAAGATAAGTAGTTGCAGAAAGGCCATGAAGTTTATAACAAGCAACGTATACTTAATTTTTCTAAGAAATTATTATGATAGTACATTTAACTTTTTAAGCACCTCAACAGGGTCCCGAAAGACTTTAGTAGCTTTTTTTTAACGCGTGTCATAAAGTTTTGTGAGTAAACTTTTGAAATTCTTATTTATTATTAGCCTTAATATGTAAAGTTATATAGTATATTGAATCAGTTGGGAATATGTGAAGCTTGCGCAAAAACAGACATTAAGAAATTTTTCAGATTTCAACTAATATATTATGATGTTGGATATTATATATAAGTTTTTATGAGTTTATAGGAAAAGGGTTAATGCATGTGGTCATAGTGTCTAAAAAAAAAATGTTAAGGGCTTAAAAAATGTTGTAGAAATAAAAAAAAAAAATGTTTGCAGGAATTCAACGAGGTCCAAGAATTTTTTGTATTACATATTTATTCAGAAATTGATTTTGCATTTATTTAATCAACAATTGTAATAAATCAGTGTAAGCTTAATGAATTTTTTGCATTCTCGTTTTTGTTTGGATAGCCATTTTGTGGTTATAGAACGGGTTGAAACAAAGTAGGGCAGCATTGAAATTTATTAAATGTATAGCAGCAATTGATTTACATATTTATTGGAGTACATACTTTTTTGGCAGCTTTGTTTTATGAAAATTCGAATTGTGTGCAATAAAGCAATGTTGGTTGTAAATAAAATTTTATTATATAATATAAAAGCACTTCTCATTGGTCATGGTATTGAAAATAGCTAAAATGGGGCAAACAGCCATTGTATTAAAAATGGGTGAAATGGGGCAAATCCAAAACAAAAATTGTTTCATTTTTCTGAATATTTTTTGGCATTTTTAATATGACTTAATTATCTTGAGCATTATACGATGTGTATTTTTGAATCTTTTCTAAAGCAAAGGGCTGTACATTTTTAAGCAACTATGATTTTCGAGGCAATGGTTGGATGTTTAAAATTTAGTATTAGTTCCTTAATCCACTCTAGTATATGATGAATCCCGAAACGAGCTTGAAAGTTATTGGCACGCAATCAAAATTTCAGAATTAATGTTTCTTGAAATAAGCGCATGTCCTCAAAGATGCAGCATTTGTGCCACTGCTTTAAAATTTAAGACATGTTCATGTCTTTAATATAACTACAACTTTTCATAAAGTAGCTTTAAAGGCATTTCTGACAAGTGCACAAACAGTTTTGTTCTAATTTCTTGCCATATGATTAAGACATGCTCAAATACATATGCTACTATATGTATATAAATATTTGCATGCATGTGTGAGCATGTATGTATATGCAAGTGACTTGGCCTAAATCAATAAACCTGCATATACATAATTACATTTGCAAATAATACTATTTACGAAATGCATACAAGAAATTTGTTTTTGTTTTGCGAGAGCGCTCACCCATACACGTACATACTCATACGCTTATGTACATGTGCGTGTGTGTATGTGTGTGCTCATTGTATAGCGCACAAAAGCAAGTGGCAAACATTGGCCCCAAAAACAAATGAATGTTTTGCATACTTTTGCAAGCAAGCGTTGTGCTCTTGACTTGGATTTCAAGTGCATGCAGATGCAGTCGAAATGCGTTCGCCATTGTGTGCTGCATTGTTGTTGGTGCTCTCTTTATATTGTACCTATATATGTATGTTTTTTTTTTTCATACCTCAATTTTTTTTTGTTGGTATGGAACAATGCCGCAGACTGCACATGACAGCATTTCATGTTGTTGTCCTTGTTAGTGTTGTTGCTTTTGTGTTTTGCATACATTTTACTGCTGTTTTGCATTTGGTGCTCATTGTTGTTGTTGTTGTTTGTTTACGTTTAGATGCCGCCTCAGGCAATTGTGCGTTACATGACAGCACTACAAACAAGTCCACATAATATGTATGTATTAGAAACGTTGGTGATAATCACCGCTAATGCAAAATGGCACAAATGTTGTAGCTGTGTGTGTGTGTGTGTGTGCATATTTAAGAAGAGAACCGGCTAAGATGATGAAAAAAGACGGCTTATCAACACCTCTAATCAAGACACCGCCAGCGATTTGACTTGCAGCAGACCGAAATGAAGCATAAAGCCAGGCAAGCAAATAAATAAGCTATTGAGGCAACAACAACGACAATAGCAACAACAAGAAAAGTTCTAACAACAACACCAGTTACTACACAACAAGCAAATAAGCAGAATAAATATATATATAGAGAAAAAAAATAAACAGCAAGTCAAAGAACACGAAGAGAGCAATCTCTGAGTACGATGTATCGACATTTTAATGCCCTTTTGAAAAAAAAATAAGCTAAGCAGTAAATCTAAAATTCATTTCATTTAAGAGTGTTTTTTTTTTGAGTTCTTTTGTTCCATTTAGGAGCTTAATTTAGGACAATAACTCAAAGAGATTTTCCAATAAATAAGTTTCTTTTAGCATACATAAACAGTTCTAAGGAATTATTTATTTGGGATCAGTTTTCCAAAAATTTACGAATATATTTATTTGCTATTTATTACCGAATGAAGAATCAAACATTCTTACTTATATACTTCAAGAACCACCAGATATTTTCTAGAACGATTTTTTACGCCGTTTCGAGATTCTTTGCTCCAGTGAGCGATACAGGAAATAATGATAATGATGACGCCTAAAAATTACTCAAATATTTAAAATTATTTTTTTTAAGCAGAAAAAAATTTCGCACGGAATGACAAAACTTCATATAAGAAAAATCCGAAAGGGGATATCCCAACTGCGTTTTTTTATATGAAGTTTTGTTATTTCGTGCGAAATTTTACATTCTGCGTATAGGCCTTTAACTAAAAATTATTATTTTAAAGCCTGAAGAATTAAAATGTATACATTTTTTTAAAACTAAAAAAAAATTATTCAAAAATATTTTGTTGTATACGCAATGCGGCTTTTTAAAGAAATGTCTACCTTAACATGCCCCCATAATGAGCATAATCTTTTTACTGCTAAAGCTAGAATTCCCCTGAGCTTAATCAATTTAATAAAGGCACATTATGAGGGTTTCAAATGCAGGGTTCTACACAACGGAAGCTTATCTGCACTTTTTCCAACGTACTCTGGAGTCTGTCAGGGCTGCCTTCTGTCACCGGTTCTATTCCTAATCGTCATCGACGAAATCCTGTACAGTTCACTAGATGAAAAAAACAGAGGCATTCCCTGGACGTTTACAGAGCAGCTTGAAGATTTAGAGTACGCCGATGACGTCTGTTTCCTTTCTGTTCGACATAATGATATGCAAGGTAAACTGGACGATCTAGTCGAAGAAGCTGGTAAGCACGGTCTCGAGGTAAATGCGGAAAAAACAAAAGCATTGAAAGTGAACGCCAACAGCGATGACGACTTTTTAATTCGTAATGAGCGCATTGAACTTGTGGACTCTTTCTCCTACCTTGGCAGTGTCATAGCCGCAGACGGGTGCGCAAAGGCAGACATAGAAGCCAGAGTTGCTAAAGCCACAGCTGCTCCGAAAGATCTGGAGTTCCAATTTTCTATCAACAAACACGAAAATTCAGATATACAAATCTAATGTGCTATCCATTCTACTTTATGGGAGTGAGTCTTGGCTAACAACAGAAGCTATTCTTAGCAAGATACAGGCCTTTGTTGGAAGAGGTCTCCGGCGCATTCTGAAAATCTGGTGGCCCAACACAATCAGCAGCTTTGAGCTGATGCAGCGATGCAATATGAAGCCGATATCCTACATAATTACCAGTCGCAAATGGGGATGGATTGGGCATACTTTTGCGAAAGCCACCACATGAAGTTTGTCGTCAGGCCCTTAATTGGAACCCGCAGGGCAACCGAAGAATAGGGAGACCCAGAACAACATGGCGCCGAACTGTTTTGAAAGAAGCCGAAGAATCAGGGCGTTCCTGGAGGGAAGTGAAGCAATTGGCACAAAACCGGATATGATTTAGATGTTTTACAGAGGCCCTATGCTCCTCAAGGAGTTAAAGGAATAAAAGAAAAAAAAGATTGTCTATATCAGGACAACATGGCGGATGATTTATCAATTTATAGTTTTGTGCACTCAAGAATTCTCACGTATCTGCCTTTGTGTTTGTGTTCGTATTGACTTCTAACTGAATAATTTTTTTGGACGGTTCGTCTTCTTTATTCAAAAAGAACATCGAAACTACGATGATCTGATGCTTTCGATTGTTTCGTGAATACCTTTTATGGGATTTAGATTAAATATGTAGGCACTCACAGCATACTATAGCTAACCCAAGGTATATCACTTAATAATCATTATCGAAGCTATTATTTAAATTCATTTTTGCACATATCGTCTTCTTCTACTAATATAATGACATAATATCAACATTTTGATATGCTAAAGTTTATCAACATAATAGAAGAGTCGTCAAAAATCCACATTGCCTACTTTTTAAGGATGCTCGCGAATGCTTACAAGCTCGAACTAAATCTACTATGACAAAAGTTTGTTGCTCTCAAAATTCACGACTAGTTTTAGTTAAAATATTTAAAGTAAGGGTATCAAAAGTGTAAAAATAAAATAATTCCACAACAACGGCGGGCAGGAAAGCAAATAAGCAGGCTGCAAACTTCAAGAAAATCAGCGACTTGTTGGCAAGGCGTTTACTTTTTTTCGCTTTATATATATTTTTGTTCGTTTTTTTTTATGATTTGCCAACTTCAAGACATACTGCAAGGTCTGGCGTGCTCTCTGCTCCCTGGGCGGACAGACACGATTATACGACGTTTACATACATATAGTGGTAGCCTGGCTGCGAGCAATCTTTGAATACTGCCTGGCAGCACCTTCAAGTTAAAAAGTCTGAAGCGAAAATTCTAATAAATGTAAAAGAAATTGTATGAGGTTATGCCTCGACACTGGCGCAGCAAAAGAATTTTATCCAAGCCAAACCAATGGAAAATGAAAACTAAACGAGTTTCCGGCAAACTCCGCGCGCCGCTGTCAGCCGACAGCAAATTGGCAACGCACTGCGAGTTTGTTCGGGGTGTTAAAATATGTCTGTCAAGATGTAGCCTGCAAAAATTGCTGAGCAAATGGATATCGTTTTAATTTTTTTAAATTACATTCAACGCGTTGAGTTGTGGGTAAGTTGTTAAATGGTGGGGAGCAGGTGGTAGCTAGCAATTTAAAGAACCTGAATTAAGTTTTGACATGTAGATTGCGTATACGCCATGTGTATGGGCTCTGCAGGCCACTTGACTAACTTTACATAATGGCTGCTGATTAGTGCGTACTGACCTGAGCCCCTTGGTTAGTAGTAAACAACAACAACAACAACAAGAGCTCGAAGAGAGTTTGTGCAGAGAAAGAGAGAGGGAGAAAGAGTGATAAAGAGAGCGCAAAGCAAAGGGTCTGGTAACCACACAGACCAAAGTTAATAGCAACCAAAATGTTGGGTGGCAACAATGTGCAAATGATGCATGCACACACACGCACACTTATACGTAAACAAAGTAGGCCTCAAAATATATAATGACCTATACATATAGACATATATATGCTGCACATGCTGCAACCATGTGTGTGTGTGCTGCATGTATTTGCATATGCAACTACATAATGGCAAATTGTTCGTGTATCAGTATTTGTGTGTACCTGCGTGTGTGTGCGTGTGCGTAGTTTACGCAAATTCATGTCTCTGTACGCACATGAGCCCGGCCGTACGAATCAATAATGATGACCTGAATACGGCATGCGGCAGATTAACAGCATACTACGCCCCGAAATATGGCAATGGCGGCCATTGCAGCTGCGCTTATTATGCTGCGCCAATGGCCGCCATTTTGTAACGAAAAAGCCGTTAGCTGTTGTGTTTCAATTTGCTGCTGCTGAAGTTCTAGCCAGGCTTTCAATTTCCGTTCTCTTGTTATTGCTGTATGCCGGTACTTTGTGTTTTAGTGCACTATTTGGCGCCTGATTGTACAAAGCAGCTGCAGGAGTCGAAAAAAAAAAAAAAAAAAATTGTGAGAAAAAAAGTAGTAGTAATTGGTAACTCCTTAGGCTCTCAGATATAAGGGTGCCTGTTCCGGCCAGTTCATCAAGCACCTGTGCTACGCGTTTTACAACAAAAGAACTTATATAGGCAGATACGTAGGTGTGGATAGTTATGTGTATGCCTTGTATGTGAGTGTGTGGCATATTTATAGGCGCACTTATATACAACATGTACATACAGTGCGTGCGTGTATGCAGTATATGTGTGTGCTCAGCTGCTGCTTCATTGTGGGTCATTCCCGTGCAACGTTTTTTTTTTTTGGTTTTTTTCCAACTTGCATGGCAGCGCAGCCACAGCAGCTCGAAATACCTAGCATTTGGTCAGTGTGCGCATGAAATCCGCTTTTCTCATGCACATACAGACACACATAGCTCTTACTGTCTGCTCGGACTTCTTTCATGTTTAAATGTGTGTCCGCATGCATTGCGTATACGTTGTGTGGCCCACTGAGGGACACGCGCGTCTGTCGGCTTTCGTTACTCATACAAATACACGCACACACACACAGCATATGTATCTTTTTATGTGCTTATATGGCACACATGTAACGGCTGAAAAAAAAGGTAACAAACACAAAAATCGTAAACGAAAAAATAAAAATTGTAAAATATATATTTTGTTTATAGGCAGACCAGGGCTACACACTTTATCAGCTTTTTTGGAAAGTATTCAGCACATAAATTGTTTAAACTGGGTCAATAGCAATTTTATTGTGAAAATTGAAGAAAATATTTTATTTTATTTATTAAGTTCAATGAACCAGTTTTGTTTAGAAATAAAAAAATCAATTAAACGTGCTACAGCCCTAGCCGAACTTAGTAACTTTGAATTTAAGAATATTTTCAAAAATATAATGTGGTGTTTTTTTTTTTTCAACAGATCTGTCAGAATCGTGAAGATTAAGAATGAAATTTGAAAACAACTCTAAAGTGTTTTACTATTTTTATCATATAAAGAATCTACTTGGCATAATGTTTAAAATTAAAAACTTAACAAAATTATTTAATAATGTTATACTCAGTATTTTTTTCTGAGCATAAAGTTTTTATTAATTTTGCGGTACTAGTGTTGGGTAAAAATAGATTTATACTTTTAGATATGTTTATAAAATCAGCATTAGGGTTTTCTAAATTTTCGAAAATAATAAGTCAGACAAAAACGTCATGAAAGTAAAATGGGAATTAAAAAACATTAATATCGGCCTCTCGAATTTCTTGTGTTTTTAAGCTATGGGATTTGAGAAATGGTAAAATTTATCTTATCTATAATGAGTATAAAATTAATTTAAGTATTTCGACGCATATTTAGGCATTTATACCATTTTATTCAAGAATGGAATCAGCTTTATCCATGACATGACATGACACGATGCGACTGTTTGTACAACTTGGTAATTTTTCGAGCAGGTTGTACAGCCGATTGGATCGTATGTGAAGTCGTTGTATGAAACTTTGTACAGTCGTACGAAAAATCAAAATGTTTGTTCAATATGTCGCATAGTGTATGGCTTGGTTAATTTCTTAATCCTCAATCATTTCTTCTGAGAATATTGAAAACTGAAAAAGCACGCCCTATAGATTTTTTGCCCACTTTTTTGGCATAAACTCAAAAAATTAAGATATTTGCAGCAAATTTGGTACTTGATCATATTTTGAGCCTTCAAGACGATCTACCAAGTTACACCCGGCTTGGTCCAATATTTCGTATAGCTGCCATATAACCGACCTGACTGATTTTGAGATTGTTTTTTGTGTTTTTTAAGCTATTGAGTATAAATTCAATTTGTATACATATTTTGAGCTACTTAGAAGACTTGCTAAATTTGGTTTTGTTTGGAACACTTTACGAGCAGAGAGAACATTTTTTTAATTTAAGACACGGCCGTTCGTACTCGGCTATAAACTGTAGATCCCTGTTCTCTTCAAACAGTTATTAAAAGAGATCCCCAGTTGCAAATTTAATGATTTGAAGGCCACTTCTATTGAAGAGTATGGCCCATTTGAGTTCCCTTGAGATTTTTGCATGCCTCATATCCTGTTCCCACTGGCCTGGCATTACAATTGGACTGATCTTAGCAACAATTGCAGCAATTACAGTTTCTTTTGACAAATTGCAGGCCAGAACCATCTTTTGTTTGTTAACTTCGAACATATTTAATAATCTTTTACTACGCTCAAAGAGAGCAATGTTCCACATGATATTGGCATATACCACAAGGTACGTTTACGTATTTAGACCTTTTTAAATAAGACCTTGGGCCTTGTCATTGGATGCGAACTGTACATAAGAAATTCGACGTTATACCATAATCTAAAAATAGAGACCGTTGACCTTTAAAGCGAAAGGGCTGCTATATTCTCGCGCAATCAAGAGACTAAAAAGAAGATCCCACGAAAGCTTTACTTGTCATACAAAATAATTTCATTCAACACAACGCAAAAAGAACGACCTAGAAGAGAAACAAAACAGGTCTTGAGCTGCCTGTGCTGGATTTGCGATCTCATACAATTAGGCAATAAAAAAAATTAAAAAAAAGTTTTTAGGGAATAACTTGGTTGTTTATAAAGAAATCGTAACCAAATTGGGCAAAGAAATATGTTTTCGAGTTTGTAAGTAATATATTGGATTTGATTGCAATGTGGTGGTACAGGGTGTCTCAAAGTCGTCCGCGCCCGACTTTAACTTACGTTTAAAAATATTTTTAATCGTAATCATAAGAATCATTTCATACTCCCAATTTTGATGATGATATGAAATACTTCACTTTTATCAGCACTGAATTTCACTATTTTTTCGTGAACCGAAGTTTCGAATTAAAGGAAAAGCCCTGGCACAAGATTATTATAAAAAAATATAACGAATATTCATTTTTTATTTTATTATGGACAATTCTTAAAATATCTCCATCAACTGTTTGCTCCATTACCATCATTTCGATAAGAAAATCGAGAAAATAAAAATGTCCCATGTATTGGACACAATGATCGAAAGGGTTAAAATAAACAAATTCTGGCGGTATCGATATGAATGATATAAGTTCAAAAAACCTCTGGAGGGAATACTGATTTTCTGGGATTGACAAAATTAAATTTTCTTCGAGATCCCTTCTCTAAAAAAAGTTATTTTTAACCTATATTTCAAGGCAAGTGGAAGTGACATAAAGTCTGTGATGACTACGAAGGGTATATACTAGTCGTTATAACTACTTCAGAGTAACCCGGCAACTTGTTTCGTTTGAGCCAACAAACGATGGTAAAGCATTTTTAAAGCAATTGTCTTGCAGTTCCAAGGACAACGGCATATCTTATAGTAAGCTCATCTGCTGATCCTTTACCCAACAATAGAACCATAAATCCTTAAACTAATGACTTTGTTTGGCTTGCAACTAGTTTGGTTATCTTTGGGTCTTTTGAAGATACTTTTCGAAAGTGCATCAGTCAGCCCTGTAGATTGTTTCTGTTTTTTTTTTATTGTGGTTCATGTTTGCTCACAAATATCATGAGTGTTTTATTTTATTTATGCTTTTCATTTTTTTTCTTGTTATTGATTGTTGTTGTTTTTGCGTTGCCACAGTTGAATTTTATTTATTGTGCACTACTACATCAATGTATGCAGCCATATATGAGTGTGCGTGTATGTGTGTGTGTATCTGTGTATGTCATGTGCGAGTCGTGTGTATTTTGCATTTACGCCTGTTCCAATTTATTTATACTTTGTATGTGTGCGTTCAATTATTTGTTATGTGCATACGTCTCTCTATATATATATAGATGTATACATACATATGATATATATATGTAGTGTACTCAATAAATTGTTGTTGTTGTTTGCATTCGACATTTTTATTGGGCGTTGGCCGCTTATCGATTGATTTTCAAGTGTGTCCTCTTCAATACAATTGCAATACTCATGCATAATTTTTTTTCTTCTCTTATTAATTGTTTATTGTTTCGTTCTTTGTGCAATGTAATTAAAATTATACACGGCTAAATAATTAAAGCATACTATTACTTGTTAATTAAGTAGCTTGCGCGATACTTTGCCATTTCCTGATCAAAATTATATTCGTACCGAATGTCAAAAAGCCAATGCTTGAGCATAAGTGTGTGTGTGTGTGTATGTGTGTGTGTTAAAAAACAAAATGTTGCATTTAGTTGCCTCAGGGTGGCAAGCGGGTCTTCACAAATACTAATACTAAGTGGGCAAGTCAAAAGAATGAAAGACGCATTGAGAGCTGGCATAAAACTTTTGCCAGGCTTATCTAAAATTACACTACAGCAGCAACAAATAGGCCAAAAAGAGATAAAAAGTGAACGGGGAAGTAAGAAAGAGAGAGAGAGAGAGAGAGAAAGTGGTTCAAAGATAGGCGAACAGCATTATGGCCAACATGTGAAAGCACGCAGCAAGATTAGAAAATATTAAGGTCAACAGGTTAGTGTGTCCCCAAAGGACTCGATGCTCTACTCTGTACTCTGCACTATACTCAACTCGTCTCACATTCGCTTTGGCTGCAAAAACAGTTTCAAATTTCACAACGCAGCCTTTTGAAACGGGTTTTTGGGGTGCCAACAATTTTGAAAGCAACACGGCCTCACAATGCCTTCATATGTATGGTTGGTTGGATCTCTATAAATGTGTCTAAATGTGTAGTTTATGCGTGAATAAGATTGAGGTGTTACCATATTCGGGGTATGCGAGTGCTTTTATTAAATCGTTTTGAACTTACTTAACCATTTCAAAGCCAGATTCTATCAAACCACTGATTGCCTTTTATACATCTTAGTCATTTGATGCATAAAATATGATCATCTGATACAATTTTTTATTTTTTTGTTATCTATTTTTGAAACTCATTAATCAAAATCTGATGATATATAGCATTGGACTTGAATTAAATTACTAATTTTTGTATATAATAAGATTAAATAAACATACTTTAAAAAAAAAACAACTAATTTTTGTATCTTTTCACAACAGATTTTTTAAATAATGTCCAGAAATGCTTGAAAATAGCATAATGTGAATAAATCTACATAGCGTATACGTAATTTTTTTGTATAGTCTTATAATTTTTGAATACACATAGGATAAAGGCCAGAAATGCTTAAACAGAGCTGAATCTTTATACATTTGATAGTGATAATACGCATTTGCATAAAACTATTACAGTCCATGTAAAGCTACCTTGCGTATACGTAATTTTATGTAAAAGTCATAATTTTTGATTGCCCATGAAATAAAGTCAAGAAATGTCTGAACAGAGCTGAATATTGATATATTGCTTAACAATTGGCATTTGCACAATACTTTTAACGCACCTATAAAAATACATGGCGTATACATAACTTTTTATAAAGTTTCACAACTTTGTATTGCACGTGAAATAAAGTCGGGAATGCTTGAACATATTTGATAGTGATCACACGCTTTTGCACAGCACTTTCACAGCCCATGTAAGCTTACATTTTTTTTTTTTAATTTTTTGGCCATTCAAAATTTTGAAAAAAAATTTTTTTTTTTTATTATAATACTGTTTGCAGAGTTATATATTTATATTTTTTTAATAAAGTAAGTAAAATTATGGATTTTTTTAGTTATGCACTTTTTCTTGATTAACGCTTGTGTTTCAAGAGTTTCAAAAACTGCTAAAAGATGTTCCCAATGAGAACACAGTAAGATTAAATATTTACGCAGATTACTACAGCAAAAATATTTGCATAAGAAATAACAAAATAGTGTGTCGTCATGGGAACAGCAGCGGTATAGCAGTGTACGGCCGTAAATGTGACGCTTTCCTCAACAAATTCGTTTTGTTTCATACCAATAGCTACCACTAACGAATACATTTAAAGAAAATCATGTTTTCAAAATTGTGAACAGCCTACACGTATGAACACATTACAAGTGCATGTGAGTCTCTGTGTGTGTGTGTTCATTTTGATTACTGCCTAATTTCGTGCGGCAAATGTAACATGGCGCATACTTAACAGTTTTGCTCTCTCTCCCGCTACAGTTTCCTTTTAACTAAAATGTCTGTGTGTGTGCGGATGTGTGTGTATCGCTTTAGCTTGAGTGAATGCCGACACTCTGAAACTCCCTTATGTACATGTGTGCGAGTGCGTGTCTGTGTTGATGATGATGACGACTATGTCGTCAAGAGCGCCGACATTTCAGCAACACTTGTCGCAAAATGACGCATTAAGCAACGTGCGTGGTATATAAAGTCACTGAGCAGCCATTGCTAGGAACTCTTCCTAATTCTGTGACGAACTTAGGGACTAACTGATTGAGGTGACTGTTTCTCCAGCTAGCTGGTAAAATTTTGGAAATTTTTGCTATCTAATAAAGATCACTTAATGTTAATGGCACACTTGAGAAAATTAGTTAAGTTAGCTAAGTGTCGAAGTTTTTATTGCAATCTTTAGGAATTCGCAACACTTTTGACTGTATAGGGTAATGCACTTTGATACACGGCCTAAATTGATCTAAAACAAATAGAGCTTGTTGCTTTGTTGTTTGTCCTGAAAAATGGCACAGTGGGCCAAACCCGACCTATAAATGGTGGGACCAACCAGACGTCCAACTCGAGCCAAAAATAAGGCAGTTACTATATGGACAGCAAATCAAATAACTCTGATTAATTATTTAGCTACTCAATCTAATCATGCTTAAGTGACAATCAATCTACTTTATTTCGATTTATGTATACTTGGTAGAGTTTTTGTAAAAAAATAAAATGCTCTTTTGATTTATAGTCGAAAACTCATTAAATTTAGATGATATCTGTTCTAAATCAGCAGAAAAAAAGGCGGTCGGGCTTACCCCACCATTTTTGAAAATGACAAAAATTGACTTTTTTGAAAAATTGTCATACCGATGTCCAATAAGCATTTAATAGCCAAAACCAATTACTAGGTCGGATTTGCCCCACCTTACCCTACACAAACTTTTCAGCTTAGCAAAATGTTGCTATATTGGTAGCCCCTTAAATTTTTGCAGTGTATCCACAGTTCATTTGCAACGGCATTTAACAGCTATGCTGTACTGCATAGGGACACAAATACACTTACATATATGCACATACACATGGAAACCACTTTTGCAAATGTTAGCATAATTTTAGGCACGGTTGCGTTAGCGTCCGTGTACTTCGTGACTATGGATGTGGTCTATGTGTGGATTTGTGTATGTGTGTGGAAGGACGTGGAAGCTGCGCTTGTTGTAAGCATAACTCAACGAGTCAATGACTTCTTGGTGTCGGTGATGTGCTTTAATATTAACAACAACGGCAGTTGGTAGTGGCTAACACACACACACGCAAACTCACATATATATGCATACGAGCATGCATTGGTATTAGGGGTTGCCACATTGAGCAACTTTGTAGAGCAGCTCATCAAACTGACTGCCACTTAACCAATACACACACACACACACACACACACACACACACACACACAAACTGCACTTGTACAAATACATTTGCAAATGAACACGTTTCTCTTACTCAATGTTTGTTTGTGGCATATGAAAGCAGCATACACATGTGCATATATATAATATGGTTGGTATGATAAGCTGATATATGTGTCAACAACGAAAAACTTTTAATTTTTCCGAAATTGTCCAAGGAATACTTATGCTTATTAATGATTTTTTATTAATGCCTTTGCATTTACTGATTGAGCATGCAAAGTGAAGTGTACGAAAAGAGAAAGAGCAAGGGTACGAGAACTGGCCAAAAGCAATTATACAACATTATAATCAGGTCAGAGTTTGCCACAGCGGACACAGAGTCTGTGTCAAATAAATCAGCAAATTAAAATTGCGCCTTGCTGTATGCAACACAATTTTGCATAATTGAATAAAGCGTAACTGAAACGTGATAAATAATCATCTTTCAGCGCAAGCAGCATCAAACGGATCATCGGGGACATTTTTGCATTAAATTGATTAAATATATACGTTCCATGTATATATATACTCAGCTATAAATATGTATATGTACATACAAGATATAAGCAGTTAACAGGCAGCGAGTGCGTGCAGCAACAACAAAATAAATAACAATTTTGTATTAACTGCGCCGATGTTTATATACACTAACACTTCTTCTACTACTACTACTACTGTAGTCCTCTTCTCTGTGTGGAGCATAGGGCCTCCATCTAACTAACACTAACTTCTATAAAACATTTGGAATCGGATATATTTAACTTTAGTTAAAACTGGAACAGCATAGACATAGCCAATGTGGTTGAAGATCTATTAGATATAAATAAATATATGTAAGTACATTAGGGTGGGTAAAATTTTTTCGGTAAGTAGGCTCTTCGCGATTTTGATTCTATGAGTCATTGTAAGAATGGAGCCAAAATCGCGAAGAGCCCTTGAAGGTTTTTGCGGCCCCCACAAATTGGCCCACCCTAATGTACATGCATAAACATGGTCCCGAAAGTATATATAAAGATAGTTTGCATTCCACTTTTAAACTTAACATCCGAACTGCGCCATATTTGACCAGAAAGGTTTCTACAAAGAGAGATGTGTCTAGTAGATCCCATAGCATTAGAATGGCTCCAAGTCCAGCCTAAGTGTAGCCATGTAGCCGATCTAAGCTTATCTACAAGTATAAGTGTATTATTGTACTTATATGCTAATAAAGAATAAAAACAAAAATGCAAGATGTTTCAAAAACAACGTAAATAAACTATGCTTTGAGATCAACCTTTATTATCTGTTCCTTGTTCCTGTTCCCTTGTATTTCCTCCCACCACAAAACTCTATAAGGCTTTGAAGCATAAAAGCGCAGACAAGGAAGCTTGAAACAGCGAAAACCAACAACTCAGGATTTTAAAAATTGTTAATTTCAGCAAAACTGCTAGAATAATTTCATTATAAAAGAATATTTTGCTTCATGAAGTCTTAAAAATTAATTCTTTTGGTTTAGGGAATTAGGATACTTTTTTCTATTTCGATTTGTTTTTCTTTTTAAATGGGAAATAATAATATTTTATTTACGATTTTTCTGCTACACAATTTTGCAGTGTTTTGATTTACTAATTCTAATTATTCTATTGTTATAAAAAAAATGCAATAAAAATTCAATAGCAAACCAAAAAATTATCCTTCAGAAGAATAAAAATAATCATTCAGATAGTTCAATAATTGACTTATAGCTGCGAGATAAATTAACCTTCATCTTTAACTCATCTATTTGCAAATATTATCGTAGCATATGTCATCTAATTTGTCATCTACTTTTTGCAAGTGTATCAAAAGCAGCGACAGCATCCGCAGCCGCAGCGGCAGCAAAAATTATCAACTTGGACCAAAAATCCGTCGAGACTCATAAAAATGTGCCACTTAGCAGCACCAACAGCAACATCAACTACAACAACAACAACTAACGCACATTGCGGCATAATGTGGCAACAACGCACACACAGATACACGCACGTACTCACACATAGATACACTAACACAGTGGCAAATTTGTATGCAAATGTTGTTGCGGTGCGTTTTGGTTTGCGGCGCCCGCGCTAAAAGTGAAGCCGACCGCACAAGCTGCCGCTCTCCCGCTCACAACAAGCAACATTGCCAACAAAAGAAAAATAATTTAAGAGTACATTAAAGTTTTCAGCTGGCTCTTGGCATGGTGAGCATGCGCTCTTTGCCGCAAAATGGCGGCCAAGCATTGCATAGCCAGACCACTAGAGAGAGCAAAAGCGCGCGAGAGAGCGACGCTAAGAGAGTGAGTCGGCATTTTGGTAGCTGCAGTTTGCCGCCTTGTCGCTGCTGCTGCTGCTATGTATAAATGTCAAGTGTAATGTCACAATCAGCAGCAATCAAATACGTAAACACACACACATGCACAGACGCTATGGCATATACAGACGTACACAGATGTACGCATACAAATACATGCACTAGAAGTGGCAATATCCGTGTAAGTCTGAGTGTGATTGTGTGTGTGAGTGCATTGTACAGGAAATGAAAATGCAGGCAGCCAAGGCGCCATACTAACAAATAAATAAATAAGCAAAAATACGCGCGAAGCAAATTTTTGACTTGCTTAAGAGTTTGGCAAATATTTAAAAAATTCTCTACTCTGTATAAAATAAAAATATTATATAAACATTCAAACAATTTGTTTTTTTTGCTTGCACTCTTTATCTGCTTTAGCATTTTAATTCATCAATTGTAAATTTTTGTTGGCACAAATGCAATTTATTGCAGAATGAAATACTTTGAAGTTTAGAATTTTTGAGCACTTTCAAATATGTATATCATTGAATTATTTTATTTGCTTTCTGTTTTCAACAAAAATTGCACTTTATTTGTATTTATATTACTTGCTTTATCAATTGGGTCAAGGGTGTACTTGATTTGTGCAATATAGAAGATGGATAGGCCATAGGTTTCGCATAGAAAAATGTTGGGCGAAAGCTCGATTAGCGATTAGGCAATATTCTTCAATTAAAGTATTCTTGATGGCTGTATTTTTCAATCATTTTATTTAATTAAAAAATCAAAAATTTTCGATTTACTTTAAGTCATGTGAGTAAAATAATTATTAAAGCTTAAAAAATTGTTAACCAACGAGAATATAAATATTGCGTTATTGGGCTATCGAATGTTTTAAATGAAGTACTCTTCCAAAATGAAAAACAAAAACGAAGATACACTACTTTTAAAATTGAGCATGAAGAAAATTTTTAAAATTTTTGTTCAAGTTTTGGAATAGTTTTTCAGTGAATTATCAGCAAACTATGGATATCGACATCTGTTGCTTTTGAGGTACTTCTAAATTCACTTTTTTATGCATTTTAAGCTATGTATTTAAATTTCGAAAGTTCGTTTGTAGCGAACGTAAAATATTTATTTAAAATATTTCAATATTTCATTTGTATATTTTTAAGCAATGCAATAAGCTTAAAACGATTATTGCATACATTTTTTTATTTAAGTATAAAAATTTGCATGAATGCACAAAGCTCAAAATAATAGTCTGTTTGTTTAGTGTTTTATTTTGCTTTATTCATATTTGGCGCTAAGATTATAATCCTTTCATTCATTCATTTATTTATTCATTCCTTGTGGCCATAATTCAAAATAGCTTGAGTTTAATACAAATTCTTTTGCCAAGGTAATCATTTGTTTTGGCTTGTTCAGAAACTTTGGCTTATTCAATCTAGCCAGAAATTTTGGACTTGGCACAAAATAGCTTTTAAGCAGTGAAAAGAAGTTATTATGTGAATTTATGCTCGCAGCTTTTGTCTTGGCCAAAGCAACTAACTGAAATTTTTTATATAAAAGTTTTGCGCCAACAAAAAGCCAAGAAAACGAGTAAAATATGAATAGCCAAAAACATAAACTACTCGAAAAAAATAAAGAAAAATATGAAGGGGTACAACAAAAACCAACAAAAAATAGACGGAATTTAACCAGCCAAGTGGATGAAGTGGACCAGAGCGCCGCTGCCGGTCAACCTCAAGTCTTGTGCTTAAGTTTTGAGCGGGCAAAGTGTTATTAGTTTTTGCGGTTGCTGCTTGTAAAATGTTTTTCTTTTCGCCATTTTTAGTGCTTTAGAGAGCTGTGCTCTAAAGTTTGGCAGCCAAAAAAAGTAAAAAAAAAATGCATAGGCAGCATGAATAACAAAAGAGAGCGAAATAATTAAAAATATATAATAACTAGTTGCTCTAAGTTATAAACTTGAATATAACTCACAAAATGGCGGGCTTATATGCCAAGCCAAGTTTTATGAAGTAAGAGGAATCGCCAGAGATAGCACGAGCTCAAGTCAAGGCTGAGTTTATGGTCTTGAATTTTTCGAGCAGTTCAAAATACTTTTCATTGGAAAAAAACAAAAATAATAGGCAAGGCATTAAAAAGTTATCAATCAACTGAAGCCTTTGGTGTGCACTTAATGAAACTTTTAATAAATTTTAAAACTTTTAAAATTAATGGATACTTTTCGGAAAATAACTTTTTTAACGATTTTTTTTATTAGCGAAAGTTATATTTTTATAATTGAAGTAGATCGTAACCCAAAACTGAACTTTTAATATATCTTATAGTAAGATAAAGTTGAGTACAGGTTTAAGCGCCTTTATAGTATATACTATTTGCTGGTACTTTATATCTGTTTAAGTTTTCCGTCGCTTTAATCAGTTTCTCTTTTGAAAATGTCGCAGTAGGCAAGACTGACAGAGTGTGGGGCATGCTAATAAGTCATCTCAAGCTTGTCGATTCCCGTCAAAGCTAGGTTGCGATGATCCAACTAAAAATGTTTTTCTTTTGCACCTTTTCAAGAAAAGATAATGTTAATTAAAAAAAAAATTCAATTTCAAAATGAAACTGTGAAAACTTTTTTTTTTTTTTCCTGACCGTGTTATTTCAAAACCGTGTAAATACCGAATTGTGTGATTTATAATTTTTTTCATAGCATTTTGTATAATTTTTGGCGAATACATATTAGATTTTTTGGAAATTTTGGGAAGCCTGAAAAAACTTTCTGTTTTAGGTGAGAGAAAAAAAGTCGAGAGCTTAGTTATCCAAAACGCATAGAAACTCCTTCTTCAGCTCATAAGTTTTGAATCATTTCAATGAATACAATACATGCATACACATATCTTCAGTATTGTTTTAATAACATAGATCGTAAGCTGTTAAGTGAATGTTACTGCTAAGATCTTCCGCTCCTGTTAATGCTTATATTATGCTCATGTTACGCTCATGTTATGCTCTTTATGTTACACTTTAACTATAAGTTGCTCATCATTGAAATGTCACTCATGAGTCATAAAATCATATTAACGTGCGTTCTGTTACGCTTCGGTCCACTCATATATAGTTGCATTGAGCAAAAAAGCACATTAAGCTCAATTTATTCATAAAATTTATTGAAGCAACTTTTAAAAACAGACGCATCCATTTTTAAACTGTGTAGTGTCGTTGAAAAGCAAAATTTTCGTATTTGGGGAACGGAGATTAATAAAAACACCTAAAATGAGAGTATTTGGTCTGGACTTTGCGCTACAACAATCTTTGAGTTATTTTCTTTAGAGAAAGTGATATAGGCCCTGAGAATCGATATCGGTGAATGTTGATTCATTATGCTTGCCCACTTGTGTCTTAAAAAGGTCTGGTTGGTAGCCAGTCTCAAAAAGAGTATCTAGACGTCGAAAAATGGCGACATTGACTGGCCATCCAGATCTTCAGCTTTGACAACTACGGCGCTATTTTTGTGCAGCTATTTGAGAATCAAAATGTGCGCTCTCAAGCCTCAGACCATTACCGATCGTGATTTGGAATTCTTGCCAAAATTGTAGCTACACCGCTATAATAATAATTGTAAGGGGAAAACTGCACTGCGACCCTTAGGATCTATTGTGCTCCATACTAGCTCTAGCGCTCCTTGGCCAGTCCAATTATGGAAATAAATTAAATTATCTAGGATGGTTCTAGTCCAGTTACGTCGCGCATCGGTATTCTGAAGACGCCGAAGATGGTTGCCCTTCTTCTGGCGAGAGAGTAAGTATGTGTTGGGAGGATTCCTTCCTTATTTCACAAAACCTATTGTACAAGTGTTAGAATCTACGATGCCCATCATACTCAGGTGTTTTCTTAGCCTGCAATGTCCCGTAAGTAACCCAGTTAGTATCTAAGGGAATTCTTGCCCAGTTGGGAGATTTTCTTGAACCTATTCAGATGATAGGAACGGAGGAGCTGCTTGGACTCCAGTTTGATTGTCGTCTGGATCTCTCCTCTTCTCGTAGCAGTTGTTTAATGGTGTGTATGCCAATACCACAGAAGGGTTCAGGCCCTATTCGTTGGTTCGCAGCAGCGTTTCTTGCCAGCTCGTCAGCAATTTCGTTCCCAGGAATGTTGTTATGTCATGGGATCCATCTAAGGGAAACGTTGTTCCAGTTTCCTAGATGGTTTAGTTTGGCTCTGGTTTCCTGAACCAATTTTGAATTAATTTTTGAGCCAGTCACTGTGTTATAGCGGCCTGACTGTCTGACAGAATAGCTATTTCTCTGCCCATATATTTCCTAGATAGGTTTATGTCCACACACCTACCTATCGCACATACTTCTGCCTGAAATATGCTGGTATACTTTCCCAGTGATTCTGACAGTCGCGTTCTTGGTCCCGCGACCCCCAGGCCGGTGCCTTCTTTTGTTAAAGACCCGTCCGTATACCACACAATGGTGTGTCTTCTCATAGGATGTATCTCCTCTAAGGTGGTCCATTTGCTTTTGCTACTCAAACTAGTGCTAAAGTTCTTGGTAGCAGAATTGAGGGGACCGTTTTTCCAAGTTCGTCAGCGTCTCTAGCACTAATTATGTGCCCTTTGCCGATTCCTTCTCCAAACCGCTATTGTTAATAATATTATTTTTAAAGATTCATTCCAAATAAATTTTAAAGAACCAAATTACATAAAAATGTTTCAGTTAGGGAGATCGGTTGTTTTTCGTTTTCTAAGTTATTTAATATTCACATACCGACATATAAGATGGCGTATAGTTGAACAATTAGTTTTTGTATACTAACATTTTTATCATCATCAAGGCTAACGCTTGGGCATTGTTCGTTTGTCCTTTTGAAGATTAAAAAAATTTACTTAAAAATGGATCATGCTATTTACCCCTTCACGGTATATTCCTACAGTGCTCAACACTTCGATTTGCCTTTAATAAAAAATTCACATTTTTGCTAAATTTCTATACTATAGCACATAGTAAATAGTTTTAAAAACATTTAAGTTTTCCATAACTGTACAGTTTTATTACATAATATACTTAACCGACCATGAATACTACTCTCGCTAACAAATTTCATATAATTTTTGTTAAATTTTTCATAATTTCTTTGGCACTTTGTTTTAAGCTGTTTACATTTTGGGTTTTTGGAACTTGTTACCAAGCCGCATATACACACACACACGTGGTCTGCATATTTGTGTGTTTGTGCTAGAGTGAGAGTATGTGTGGCTGTGTGTGGGTTTCATATAGTATCTATGTGCCGCTGCGTACATGTCCGTCATATAAGGCTGTCTTTTTTATCTCTCACTTTGCCCGCTGCCCCTTGTGGGTTGTGTTGGCCACAGTTGAATGCAGGAGACAAATTCTAGATGCGACCAGGCGAAAATATGTGGGTAGTACCAATTCAAGTTGAGTGGCGTAGCTTGTTGACACACACACGCACACACATACACATTTATACTATATATGGTGTGAAAATCCTTTGTGGCCTGTCGCAGTAAAAAGTATGATAGAGTAAAGTGTTGTAAAACGCAACGCCACAGTTTGCAATTGTTTTTTGTGTTTGTTTTTTTTTTGCAGCACTTTCAATTTGCCTGAAAGTATGCTAAGAAATGTTGCCAAGCATTTGTTTAAATTTGAAAAACGGAAACTTAAACACACAAATACACACATACGTTTGCACATAACACATACGCACAGCAATTACTGAGCAAATGCAATGCATCAACGACACTGACTATAACAACTACCCCTCACTTAGGGCAACCCCTAATGACATACAGTCAACCCGCCCAGGCCCCCGCCATCATCACTCCTCAGCAAATGCTTATGTGCAGCGCAATTATAAGCTTTTTTCGCTAGAAAACATTTCAGCAGCTAGAAAAATGAAAATAGGGTTGACTTGGCCAAAGCGGCATCTAGCAACTATTTGTAGTAGGGTTGCCAAGCCGCTTTTGCCTATTTCTGTTTTATGCTTACAGTTACAGTTTTGCCTTCCTTTCTACTATTTTCTTGTGCTTCCTCTATTTTTATTTTTAATAATAATTTCTGAGCGTAATAACAAAGCTGAAATGACTTTGTGTGACTTGACTTGGCTTCTGTTTTTGCTTTTCCTTTCACGCAAACACACAGTCTACACTTTAGGGGCTTGAATACCAACGCCTTGTTGCCTGCGTCAACTTTTAGAATACTCTTAGACTTGGTGGATGCACTGCGTTGGCCAAAAGGTTGTCACATATTGGAGCAAAATATTTGGTTTCGATAACTTATTCTATTTGTGGTAAAACGTATTTTTTGTTGACAATTTTTGCCATATGTTGGCATTTTTTGTAAAGAAAACATTTCTTGTCATATCAGTGGCATATTATGACAAATTAATTTTTTGTTAGTTTATAAAGAATGATCATAAGATAGCATTTTTTAGACGTCACCGGAAATGAGCCTTAAGTAGCTTCAAGGCGTTTTGAACATATTTTATGGCGCATTTTTACAATTTGCCTGTTTACTTATTATAAGATACTTCATTTTGATGTAAAATGTATCGAAGAATAGAAAATCAATAAGAAGAGATATGTAGGTAAATTTATTGTATGAACAAAATGTTGAGCCTTTTATGACAATATGCCACAATAATATGCTGACCTTATGCGACAGCAATCTTTTGTTTTTTGTATATAGGTATATATTTGGCATTTAAATGTCCCGACGCCTTGCTTTTTTTTTTTTTAAAAGATCAAATGAACCTCGTCGTCCTCGTCATCATTTTTATTCTGTTTACTGTAGCCGCTAGATGGCGCAAGCACTAACTTGTGTTCATAGTTTAAACATCATTTAAAAATAATTTAAGTTCAAATTTTACATAAAAAAAAATTAAAAAAAGGACAGAGGTAGGTGTGGCTGAGCAATGGTAGCCCCCTAAAATAAAAATGAACTTTTGGTCCTTTAGCTGGCTGATTGTGTTTAAGAAAGAAGATTATAGATTTTAGTTTCCTGTCCGTTCTGTTTAGAATAATGAAAGCATAGATGGATGAAGATTGGATAAGCAACCTTTTAGAACTTTGTAGTGCTAAAAATCATTTGCCTTATCTGGCTTAAAACTTAAAATTTATTTCTTAGCAATATAATTTAAAAAAATATGGATGTATAGGAAAAAAATTGAAGTATCGATTGCGCCATTTTGCTGTTTATGAGATATTTTTTATTGGTCATCTTGAATTCTTAAATCAAGACTTTCCATTTTTGACTGCCAAATACCTTTTTGGAGGTAAAAGAGTGTTTAAACTTCGTTGTGACAACTTTAATAATAAATTTTTAATATTGCTGTTGTTGTTGGAAAAGTTAAAGCATTTTCTTGTTGTAGTGAGTGAACTGAAGCTGGAGCTGGGATGGTTTGCTGGGTTGGTTTGCTGCTTGGCTGCTTGACTCGTTGGCTCTAGCATGACGCGTCGGGGGAGTCTTAGCTGTGGCATTTGCGCTTTATACTTCCGTTACGTTGAGCGCCACTAAAGTAATGCCAAAGCCAGCTCCAACTCCGTCGCCAACTCCGACTCCAACTCTAGCGTCAAGTACAACAAAAGGGGGGAGGGGGGAACAGAAAAGCCAGTTCCAGCAACGCTTAAGTTATTGTTCCCCCAAGTGCGTGGCCGACTGCGTCGTTGAAGACATTTATATTGGCCATAAAATATATTTTTATATATCATATGTGATGCAGGCACTCCCCTAAGCATACAAAACGTAGAGCTCTAGAAAATTGCACACTAAACTTTAGATTCTAGAGTCCAGAAAGGAAAAATTCAATGTGTTTTAAATTCAGACAGGTTCAATAAACTGTGCTGCGAATAAATGCTGAAAATATTTGGAATAAATAGTTGGATTAAGGCAAGATTATAAATTATTAAAATTAAATTATTGTTTGTGTTATAGCTGTGAATGGCGTACAGGAAATAGCTAATTTAGAATTAATTGACTTTTGAATAGATTTTCATGTATAGGACTTAGTGCTAGATAGGAATCAAAATCATGTACAAGCATAGCACAACTATATTCGATGGCGCCCAACGTAGGGCGCGCACCTAGGACTATGCTCACCTCAATTAAAATGTAGTTGTAGATAGTTTAAAAAATGCATTTCTTGTTACACAATAAAATCATTTTAAAAATGTTACTAAAATATTATAGATACTATAAAAACTAACACGTCTTTGACTTTTATTTATTGCATGTTTTTGGCGCTTCTGCTGCCCGATTGCATTGTACTAAAGAGCTATTGAAACTCGATATTTTATTGAATGAGCTTCCTTTAATAGGATAATAATCCAAACACAGCCAGCAATTATGCAGTTATTTGTATAGCAATTGCAATGTATAAATTTTGAAGATTTATTATTGGGGTCGTGCATGCAATCAAATCAATAGTTCCTTTTATAGGCAATACTCAAACATGCACCCACCAACACGCACACATTTACACGCAAACACGAATGCATTTGAAAGGGAAATATAAATCGAAGCAATGTACCGAAAATGGCTATACGGCTCTCGGACAGAGCAAAGCCAACGCCCTGCATAGAAATTTCAATGCAGCATCAACAGAGTGGACCACACGGCGTATGAATGACCGACCACATTGCGAATGAGTGCTTTTGACTCGCTCTTGGCCTGCATGCTCACTCTCCCACATGCACATACACCCACACAGATGCACATGCACAACAAATCAATGTGCGTGAGAGTTTGCTTATTTGTATGTAGTAGTATTGTATTAGCCAACATAATAGCCTGCGCAACAACAACAACAATAACTACAAAAGCCTGTGGAATTTTGCATTTGCTCTAGTTGTTGTTGCCGTATGCTTGTTTGGTTGCATTGGTCATAACGCGGACACACATATACACACACACACACACACACACACGAGCACACATTACAACTGCAACTGCGTTGCGGCTCTTCCGCTTCCGTTTTAGAGCCCCGTTCCGTTGTTGCTTACACCATTTTGTTGTTTATTGTTGTTTTTGTTGTTTTTATTGTTGCAGCTACAGTCCAATTTTCATTGCTTCTCTATGTTTTTGACACTTACAAAGTGGTTACGACTTTTGCTTTGCCATTTCTCACTTCAGCAACCGCACAAACACTCGCTCGCTCTCTCAATCCTTAGCAGTCTTCCCGCTCCGCCGTGCCCCCAACACACTTAACATGCAGCAATTTACAAATGTGTGTCAAAATCTGCACACATTGTGGTACCGTCTAGAAGCTGCTCCATATTGCCAGAGACCTTAGACCTTGTTTTCCCTTGCCTTCTTAAACCTGAGCTTCAATCAAAATGCCTGCCAGGCGACCATTTTCATTGACGAGGTCAGTTTTTAAACAAAGCAAATGCTTGTTGCTACAACACTTGAACGTCAACGTCAGCAGCAGCAACAACATCTTAATCATCGTGCTCAGCAAAGTCATTACGCTAAATATATACAAATATTAATATGCCAATTATATATATGTCAGTTACACACAGACACAATCAAAAGCCTATTTCATTAATTTCATGTACATACTTGTTATTCAGTATTGGCCCAGAAATCTTTAGACGGTTTTGCTTGCCAATTTGAATAAAATCAATTGGCAAAAAGCCAATTTTTTTTTGATTTTCTAATACGTTTATTGAGGCTTAAATTCAGTTAATTAATTATTGTATAATGAGTATTAAAACATACTTTTTCCAAAATTCTGCTCAAAGCTTGATTATTATTTACATGTTTGCAGACAATTTACTTATCCTATCCCAACTTGCTTTTGCTTTAAAATAACCTTAGAGCAAATATTTTAATTAACCTTGAGCCAGCAACAAGATCAATAATTTATTTAGTGTTTAATTTTGTTGGATGCCCCAAATATTTCGAATTTTTAACTAAAAATAGCTAAAGTGTAGTATAAAAAGATGAAAGGGTAACACCTGTGTGGAGCATTGTTTTTAAGGCAATTTTTTAATTTTTTTTTTTTCAAAGAAACTTTATTTTATATTAAAAAGTCAAATAGGTGACGATATTACGCATATTTTGAGCTACAAAAATTTAGTTTTCCAAAGTAATAAAAAAACAAAATGGCGCCTGTAGAGAGCTACGAGTACATGACAAAACCTTTTGACGTCGCCATTGATCTGAAACATAAAGAAACTTTTTTCCTCTTAATCTATGGACCAAAAGCAAGTGATCCATGTAGGTGTTTTTTTAAACAATTTAAAAAAAAATGGCTTGCTTGAAAAAAAAATTTAATTTACTTCTAAAAAGATCTTGCAAAATAAAAAGTTTTTATTACTTTGACAAAATCCTACGTGGATCACTAGAAAATTATGTTATAAAGATTGTATCAAAATTTCAAATCGATCGGATAAAAATTGCCAGAGTGAATCGTAAAGCCTTACGACAAAAAATGTGTTTTCGAGAAAAATGCATATAAAGTTTTAAAACTCAAAAAGTGGCCTTAAAAAAAAGCTATAAAAATATTATAGGAAACTTTTTAAAAACTACTTCAATAAATTGCGTAGCAAGTTAAAATCACATTTTGCTTTTGAAGTTTAGAATTAAGTTTATGTTGCAGCTCGATTTGCCAACAAATCAGCTTCGATTTGTTTTAATGACCAGTACTTAATAATTTGCAACAAAACAAGTTTATATGGCCAACATAAGTGCCGGCCATATCTTTTTATGAGCTCAACTTGACTGCAGCATTTAAGTTTTTATAGTTAATTGCAGAGATTGGAAGTTTTCTTGTGTCGATTTGGGTATGGAGGGGATTGGCGTGCGCTGTTTGTGTTGCACAACAATGTTGCACCACTTGTTGATGTTTTTTTATTGCCAATGCAGACGGAAAATGCAATTTGTTGCAGCAGTGTGTACACACTTGTGTGCAGTGTGTACATGGCTATATACTTTGCGGCGCAAAAGTTTATTAAGCCGCCATTACATAAATTTGTTATTTCAATTAAGTTTAGCCTTGCCACAACTGAGGTTTGCTGCCAACGCCTGCCACACAAGTCGTGCCTCGAGATTTGCGCATTTACATAAACCTCGAAGCTGCAAATGTAAATGCCATAAGAGCAACGTAATAGTGCACCAAAATGTTGCAGACTTTGCTGTTGGTAGAGAAGTAAGAGCAGGCGGTGCAGTTGCTTGTAAGTAGCAAGCTCAAGTCACTTGTTGCTGCCACAAAAAGTCTTGCATACGCTTAGGCGCTTCACCGATGCTCTTGTTGCACAGCGTCGAC
The DNA here is from genome assembly GCA_018150985.1 of Chymomyza costata. Classification (NCBI taxonomy): domain Eukaryota; kingdom Metazoa; phylum Arthropoda; class Insecta; order Diptera; family Drosophilidae; genus Chymomyza; species Chymomyza costata. The sequence continues at coordinate 22,041,108 of JAECWU010000001.1, forward strand.
CCTTTTCTGTAACTTTTCGACATGAAATTCACTTAGACTGTCGTTGCTGTCATGCTGCTCTGGCTTGTCTTGGCATTTGTAGCTCTTGGGCACATACATATACATGAGCTTATATATACCTAAAAATATATGTATACGGTGCATATACATTGGCTTATGTACAGCTAGTCGCATTTGTCGCTTGTCGCAGTGCAGACTGTCAGATATGTAGCGTCTTGCATGCAAATACAATTTGGCTGCTTGTTAGCTTCACTGGCAAATCCTTCGAAAACAATAAGATGGAGACTTTGCCATGTCACTGCGACCATTTGAAATGAGCTTAGGCAGCGGCTTCCGCTGCGGTTCTCTGTCGCCTAAGCTCCAACTCGCACTGCTAACTGGCAACATCTTTTGCTAGCTGTTGCTGTTGATTTGGTTTAGCTCTTTCCTTGTCAGTTCCTGTAACCCACTGGGATCTGATAAGCGTTTTATGTACTCAAATTTAGGAGTACATAAGTTGCAGTAAACTATATTTCAAATTTTAAACTAAAATTAAAGGGTTCATACAATGGACTCTGTCTAGTCGAAAGTTGCATATATAGATACACTAGCTATTATTACTAGTAGTGCTGCCTATTGCTTTTGATTGCTGTTCAAAACTAATCTAACGAAGCGCCAAAGTATGTCAGAATCTTCGTCAGGCATCTAAATTACTGCCAAAATGGAGTTTAGTCAGAAGTGAGCCAAAGATCTCTGAGCGGATCCTTCGGTGCAAACATTTTAGTACAACAATTTCTTCTACTTCTTTTGTTGATGCATTGTTTATGCGCTCGCAAGTTCATTCTACTACTACTACTTATATTCTTGACTCCTAAGTGGAGCAGAGAGCCTACTAAGCTCATCATTATCAATCATATTTACTTCATGAAGCATAGTTGCTACAGAATCATCTTAAGGTTTGTGATTCAAAGTTTCGCGCAGTAGTAAGGGGAAAACGGTGGTGGATCTACGGGGTATCGGGGTTTTCGGTATCTCAAAGCAAATAATCATTTTTTTTTGTTTGCGAAGCTTCAAATAAGTTTCCATGTAACTTACATACATTCCACACCTCACATAACATAACGAATTTGATTTGTTAATTTAATTCTAAACGAGGTCGTACGGCATTTCCTGTAGTCTTGAAAATGCACGCTTAGCAATATTTAAGAGGGAGTCCCCAAAAAGGTTTGATTAAAACGCAACTCACTTTGCTTCGAACTCCATTTCGAGCACAGCAGCTCTTAAGTGCTACCCAAATCCTGGAACATTCCATGCGTAGTACAGTGCTCATAACTCGAATGCAATTAGAAATATTTAATGCCATAAACAACATTTGTTGGCTGTTTTTGTATTTTAATTAAATTACAACAAGCCAAAACCGTTAATTTCCTTTACTTCTCTTAAAGCAATAAAATATAAAGGAAACAGCTGACGTTTTTTTGGCCGCTTTCCTTTTTTGGTGTTGCATACTTTGCGGCTACATGCTGTTAATTAGAAGCAACTTTTTCCTGTGGCTTTAATGTTTGGGGCAACACTTTAGCAACACCATCAACAGTCTTAGCAACCCTGAGCAGTCAGTCTCTCACTGGATCTCTCTCGCTCTCTAAGGAGCTGAGTTGCTACGCATGCTGAATATTTAATGGATTTTGACAGCCTAATCCATTGAAGCCAGAACCAGTCTCTGGATTTTCCTGCTTTATTTCATTTTTTTTCAGGACTTTTGTTGTCGTTGTTGTAGTTGTTGTAGTTGTTGTTGTGGTTGTATTTGTGCGCTTGGCTTATGCCTGGAATTTTAAGCATAATTTGGCGCATATTTGGCCACTGTATTATTTAAGCATTAACGTTCAATTGCCTCATAGATTTATCGTGCAGCCAGAATCCAAAACGTTTCTTCATATATACTCTTTAGATGGGAATGAGTATTATGAGTTGGTAAAGAAACATGTTTGGTGTTTAAAGTACTTATGTTGTTCTGTTTATGTTCTTAGCATTTCAGAGTACTTTCACTGGGAAGGTTAAGCGTAAAATCATGTCACGACATGCTAACTTCATGTACTCTCCTGTGACTCAACATTTTAAAGGTTTCTACGGTATTCATGGTATTTTTTTTTTTCAAGACTTTTAGCAAAATTTTACTCATAATAATTGCTAATTCCGATATTGATATAATTAATATAATAAAATTGTTTGTTGTCGTATTGCTCACCGCCATCATTAATTTTTCCATTTACATTTTTTGGGGTATATGAGGTATAAATAAAAACATTTTTCTCTGTAATTAAAAGTTAAAGAGAACTTTAAAATATACAGCCGTGCTCCAGAAAACATATTGAAACATTTTATAAGGGTTCGTTTTAAATTTTTCATGTGAATATACCATATTTGGAATATTTTGTTGCAATAGGCTGCGTACCTTATTTTACACTAAAATCATTTTTTATATATTCTTTGATATTCTTTTTAGATTATAGGTAGTATGTCAATTTCAAGTTGACAATTGATAACTATTTTTAATTATTTTTTTTCTGACTTAACCCAAAAAGTAGCAGCACAGCCAAAACGATTTTTTTTTGTGTTCGTATATGTGCACGTATCATACACGCACACATGACCGATAAGTGCGACAGCGTTACGGCGTGACACAAAGAAAATTTCCCTTGTAACAAAAATAGCAAAGTCGTGCTTAATTTCAATAAATGTTGTTGCTAAAAAAATAAATTTGTGAAATTTTATGTAAAAAATAAAATAACAAAGTTGTTGAAGTAGTAATATGTAAAAAGATACAAAGCCGCGGCAACCATGTCAGCTGTTTGTATCAAACAAAATAATTTCGCGCCAACACAACACGAGAATTTATGGGAAAAATAAGGGAAATATAAGAATTTATCGAAAATAAAAGGGAAATATAGACAAAAAATGCGTTTTTCGGAGCACGAAATAGCGAATCCGATTAAAATTGCTCGCTTTGTTTTTTTCGTTTTTCGTAGCACGACTGATATTGTAGATAATCAGTTTTCTTAATAGTCCATTGCACATAGCAGACCACATACTTTCGTCGTTCTAATGCGTGATTAATTTTCAGTTCTCCCATAATGCGTACTGATTGTGGATTGAAATTCGGTGTCTCTAGTCTTTGACAGATAGCTGTCTCGCAGAATTTTTATACAAACAGACAAGATTTCTGATGCTTCGGTAAAATAGTACAAAAGATCAGCGGAACATAATCTTTAAAAACATTTTTTTCCAATAATAAAGAAAACTTTTAGTCGCATCAAAATCATCGTTGTAACTATCTAACATTCCATTGGAAATCGCTTTGGTAACTTTCAAATGGTTGAGAATAATTAAGCGCAAAAAATATTTTAAAAAATTACTTTTTAATTTTACAATTTTCTTACAAATAAATGTTTTTTTTTGTGAAAAAATATACCTTACAAAATTTATTAACAGAGGTATGACTGATTGCAAATAAAAGTAAAAAGAAAGAAAGTTTTTTGATTGAAAGTCAACCGCATTGTTTTGGTGGTACTTTAAAAATTGTCAAGAATTGAAAAAAATGTAAATATTATGCATAATTTTCAAAAATATGTTTATTCTGAATGTGTAGCTGCAGATATTTTAGACGTGTAAAAAAAAGTTGTAAGCGTTAAGTGCGCTGTACAGTAGTGCATCAATTGTACAGTAAGTCACCAACTTAACCTTCTGTTTAAGAGTAGTTTTCGTCAGTAGTCACACCAAGGCGACGAGCACAATCGGTTACTCACTCAGACACAGCCGAACGCATGCCGAAGTTGCGTTCTGCTGCCTGCTGAGAGAGTAAAAATGAGCTCAGTTGCCAACTTGCTCTCACTTCGTTTTGCGTGCAAATGTTCTCCAACTAGCTTACATTTTTATGCATTCCACTTCTAACGTCACTCTTTTTTCTACGCTTTAAAGAGTATAAGGAAATCACTAAAACCGAATTTCCCCGATTTCATTTTGGTATTTTTTCGAGCTGTGCGTGCACGCGCCTTGGCATGCGGCTGGCAGTCTGGCTGTGTGTGTGAGTGTTTGGACCCAGACCCAGACAGACTCTAAGCTGGAAGAAGTCGGCAAGCAAAAGGTAATTCAATATCTTAATATCCGCATAGATCAAGTGCAGGTACGTGCAGGTTTGCACAGCTTGACTTGGAGCGTCTTGTTAGGGCTTCCATCTTGGCCCAAGTTGAAGCGGCGTGACTTGGCCTGACTTGGGTTGGCTTGGCATTCCGTGGGAGTTATGCAGACAGACATGTGTCCTGGCATGTCAGGGCATAACTTTGGCATGGCTGATTAGAGACGCTTTGCATTTCTTTTTTGAGTCCAAACAGTGTCGCTTGATTAGCTGCCAGCAGATACTCAGGATTCCGGGAGCAAGTGCTTTAAGTTGACTCCCTGCTCACTTGTTGTTTGTTATTTGGCAGTTGTTTGCGGTTATGCCCCAAAAGTTGTGTGCGGTTATTATTATTTTTTTGGTGTATTTTTTTATTGTTTGGCATTTGTGTGCTTCCACAGAAATCTCGTCGAAACTTTTGCAATAAAACTAAAAGTTTCAACGTTTATTGTCGCCAACTTGAAAGTTTAAACAATGCTGCCGAGCGCAGTTCATGAGCCGTAATTTTTTGTTGTTTTTTTTTGGCTTTGGGGCTAAGGGGTTCTATGTGGGATCCCTTGCGGCGGCAGTCTTGTACTGTATGGTAGGGCTTTGCCCAGAGTTGACAGCATAATTAAAAGGCAAAGTCAAAGCGTTTTACTGGGGTTGAAAAAGTTCATAAAATTTTAGTTTTTTTTTTTTTTTTCAAGCTGGGTAATTTCAGACGTCTGTGTGTCCCTGTGACCGCAGCAATTATAACAAAAATTAATTATAAAAGATAAGCAGTCATAAACTATAAAAAAATAAATTTTAAAAATTCGTTAAAAAACTTATAAGTTTTTATATTAATGTCATATGGGAGGCTTTTTTAGTGCAACATTTAGATATTTAAAACGCAGATATTTCTGGTGCTGACATTTTTATTGACCCAGATGCAAGTGGGCGTGGCAGTTGGGCGGAAATTCAATGGCAATGGACATTGCTTGCATATACATTCATACACTTGCATTTTATATAGTATATATGCCAATAATATGTCATGTTTGCCTATATATAATTCAAAGTTTTTTTTTTAATTTGCTGCTAAATAAAATTACATTAATTTTTTTTTTTATTTGCTATTTGCAGCTGCGTTTTGTGTAAATAAGCGCAGCAGAAGCAATTCATTTAAAATGTAATATCAAATATACACACTTGCACATAAATACATAGACATACTGTATGTACTGTGCACATAACACACGCCATATACTTTGTACACATGGTACACGCATTTGTTTTCAGGCAAAGCTGTCAGTCAACAAAAACTCCTTTTTTTTATTTTTTAATTGGTTTTTTTTTTTATTTTTTATCAAATTGCATTTTTTATTTGATGAGAATGTAGCTAAAAATTTAAAGCTTTTATGTATATATCTAGTTGTATACAAATCCACTTGAATGCATATATGTGTGTGTATGCCTGTGTGTATATAAAATATGAGCTTTCACTGTGTATTCAACTATTTGGCAAATGCTTTATTGAAAATTAAAAAAAAGTATCAAATATATGCGAATTTTTTAACAAACATTTGACGGGTTTTTGAATCGACTTTTTTTAAATAAAAAATAGGAGTCGGCCGTGCTCCGTAAAACGAATTCGAATAAAATATTCTTGAAACCGAATGTTTTAGCAAAACGAATTTTTCATGTGGCTTAAATCCGAATGTTTTGTTGCAATAGGCCTTTTGCATTTTCAAGGCGTCATAACAAGGCACTTGGTCATTTGCTTTATTCATCATGCATCCAGTTCGCTTATCTCACCAATCTTCCCCACCCTATATCAGACTTCATTAAATACTGAAACAACCCCAATAAATTCAAAGATAGTAATAAAAACAATTAACCAGAATATCTTCAAGATCAAAATTATAGAAGATAGACAGCGCCTTATTGCTCTTATAATATAAGCACTTATAGCCCAAATCTAATCTAATCTTAGAACGTAACCTATCACAATAAGAGAGCTATCTAGTTTTATAATATAATAATAATATAATTTGTTCTCCATATGGAGAAATCGAAAGTTGTTGATTTTTAGCTGGTATATTCGGCAGCTGCTGCTTGCTGCAGCGCCAGCTCATCCTCCAGGCGCTGTTGCTCCCGCTCCGCCGCCAGCTGCTTGGGATCCGGCAGAAAGCCCAGGAGCTTGTATTTTTCCATTATGCGCTGCTGCAGCTGCGGCTGATAGCGCCAAATGTTGTCATCCAGCACGGGATTCAGCAGACGTGTTTTATTGTCCGGCTCACGATAGTGCTGCATTTGCGCAAACTCAATGGGCACCGACTTGGCTGCACAGCACACCTTATCCGTCCAGTGTATGGCAAAGTGATTGTGCAAGCCCACGGCATACTGCGTGGAATGCAGGCACTTTGCGGCTGCGAAGCGATCACAGTGTTCCGCAACACGCTCCACATGCTGCAGCATATAGAAATAGGAGGGCAAATGGGGAAAGTGGCGGGGACGCTCAGGATAGCGCGGATAATATACATTGCGAAAGCAGAAGCTAACCCAGCTGGTGCATTTGGGTGATGTATAGTTCAAATAGTCCGGCACGTGTCGGGCAACCTCCACTAGTTGCGCCCAGTTGGTTGTATTGCCCAGCGGCATAATGATCTCATCAATGTCAAAGACGCCTACATAATCAAACTTATAGAGATTGCGGTAGAAGCAATCGTTGTAGGGTATCATCTCGTTGAGTATACGATTGAAATAATTTTCGTTCATGGCATAGTGCGCAAAATGCGGCGGAGCATGCGGCTCTCCACGTCCCATGGAAAGCGAACGCAGCTCTACAAAGTCCGGATTAGTCTCCATGTAATGCTGCAGCACCAGCGTCATATTTGCATGCATATGAGCCTTATAAAAGGTTATCTTTTCGGCGCCCAGCAGACGCATCATCTCTAGCCACTCGATGAGGCGCCAGGACATGTCGGAGTAGATAAAATCCATGCCCTTTACACAAATAGCAAAACGTGGAGCGGTTTTGTTAGCCAACTCGTCAGGCGGTTCGTAGACGACGCGTAACAGATTGCTGGCCGTGGCACAGCGCTCCTGCACCAGTGAGACCATTATGGGTACCTCCTGCTTTAGCTCGCCCTCAGGCAGCGCACAAGAGATCAGCATGGGATAGTAGAAATTCGGCGGCTTACCAAACTTCCAGATAATCTTGTGCTCATGCACAGGCACTATGGACGGCTCTTCTTCAGAATCGAACCATAGTTGGCAAAAGGTCGTGCCATAGAGCGCCTCGCTCCAGCCACCCTCATTGACCATGGCCAACAAACGCACTAATGGAGCTCGCGGCACCGCCGGCCTTTTATCGTAGTAAGCACCAAATATATAATAGTTGAGTCTACCAAATCTGGCCACCTGCCAGTAGTCATTGTGGAATTCTATACTTGTAAAATTCGGTGCTGGCGCACATTTCAGCCTATGTTGAGAGGCGTTGAGTCTTAGCATTTCTTCCAGTGGAAATGAGGGCAGCTCTTCGCGTATCCAATCAAGACGCTGCTCCATAGATGGCGCTGTACGCATATACCAAACCCAGGCATTAAAAAATCAACTCTGCTGAAGTTATTCACTTACCTTCACGCCTGTCAATTAAAATTATTTCAGTGTTAAGAAGATCATGCTCTCGCCTAACTCGCGATCCCACATCATAATCATTGCTGTACCAGTAGAGCAAGATGATCAAATACAAGTTAAAAAGTATTATTATAAAGAGTATTGTACATTTACGGGCGGGAAACGCGACCATCGTGCGTAAGTACTTAGTTTCTAATGAGCTCGAGGTGCTGCCAAAGCTGCCAACGATACCGTCATTGAGTACTACCAAAATAACGCACTTTTGCAAACATAAGACATATTTCTAAATGTGGAACTTGTTTTAGGTTTTTCCATTTGAACAGTTGTTCTAACCTAATGACGCTGAGTTCACGTTCTTGTTGTTGTTGTTTTCGCTAAATATCGTGCTCTCTTTTTGTTTTGAAGTTTTGAAGGTAATCAAGATTGGACTCCATGTGACGAAATCTTTAATTGCGCTGATAGCACGTACTAAAAAGTTGCACTAAAGAGTCTGTTCCAGTTTTTGGAAATTGGAGAAATCATTTGGTTTTGTAGTCTCAGTAGCTTGAATTAGGATGAGGTATGCTTGAAGAATTGATACCGAGAGATGGGTACCCTTTATATATATTATACATTATATATTTTTATTGACGTGTAGAAATTTCTCATCTTTGAGAAAATCTTCTAATATGATGACATCACATCTGGCCTATACTACACAAAGAGTTTATGACCATTATTATGATGCAAGATGTAAACGGCCTGAAAAGTGTAAGATGGCTTAAAAAAACACCGAAGCATTTTTTTTCAAGACCGTTTTTCCGAGTTCAAGGTCAACCAGCGCGTCAATTCATAATTTCCAAAATCTTACTTTTTATGGGTTTGTTTAACTCTATAATGCTGAATTTTGTTATAGTTCCACTTCAGACTTTGATTCGGACTCTGATTCGAACTAGTTCCGAATTTATGTTATTCCTTGTGTAACAGTATAGCTTTAACACTTTCAAAAATTTTAAAAAGTACCTACTCAAATAACTATAAAAATAACAAGTTAAGATTTAAATACTATGTGAAATTCGGAACATTCCACTAATTGGGTTTTAATAGCTGAATAATAGTTGACTGACTAAGCTCTTTAAAAACATAGGAACGGATTTCAATTAAGATTAGTAAGCTCTTATCAAAAGTCATATTAAAATTATGATATCATACGCGATAAGATCTGATGGATGTGTCAAACGCTTAGAACTTTCCAATTTCATATTTCTTATCACTTTGGTATGAAATAACACTCAACTACTAATTGTCTAGCATATGCATTAATAGAGCAGTCATGAAGTACAATATCTACACAGCTGTTGGGCTACCAACATACAACGCATGCATTAGACTTGAAGTACAATATTTACGCAGTTGTTGTCTCAGATATATCAGCACACTTTATGCTCCAATTTTAATAGTTTTGAAAAAAGTTCAATTTTGTAATAACAACTAAAGTGTTTAATAATTAAAAATAAGATTGCATTTTGGCAAGTTACGATTGATCAGCTTGCCAGATTGGAATACATCTAATACTCTATTTTTGTAATTGCTTGAACAATCAAGTCGTTATGGAAACGAATGTCTCTAGGCTAGCAGTCTGGTAATATTAAAAGATATTCGGAGAATAATAGAGCGTTCTTGATCCATGTCAAAATCTTGCCCCGTTCCTCTTTAGTTGTATAGCGCGGTTTAGACGAAACTTTCAAAGCCGCAAGCTCGAAATACGGCACAAGTCTTAACCTTATTGTTATAAATTTTTTTGTTTGGTTTTGGCAACCAACTAAGTCAACAATTATGAACCAGATCTCTTACAAAAGCGTCATTACTCTGCTTACGTCTGAACACTAAACTATCTAACTAATTCTGTTATAAACTCTGCTTGAGACAGTATATTTATATATAGGGTGTTCATTTGGTTAGGCAGAAATGCAGAATTACTCAACAGAAAACTAAAATATATTGACAGCGAAAAGTAGTTCACTGGTGTCTAAAACTGTGTTATAAATAGCTTTTTGTTTTAAAAAGTGTTGCAAAACGCGCTAGTGTATCTATCAGTGCGTATATATTTTCTATATTTTTTTTGGTATTTTTTTGTGATATAAAACTAATCAGCTTATTTTTTTTATTGTTACGCTAATGGTAGATAAGCACATATATCTTGTATTGACAAACATACAAAAATTTATCTTTTAAGCTTTTGTGCCATAATTTGTTTCTGCTGACTGTTGTTACTCTAATTGTTTGTCTGGCACTTCTGCATTTCTGCCTCTCTAATCGCGCAATATTCTGCTACTAAGTTTTTTTAATTTTTATAGCACACGCTGCTAGTTTACTGAAAGTGAAGAGTATAATAAAGTTTGTACTATTTTTTAATCTACTTTTTGTTTTTTCAAATTCACCGAATTTCAGACGTTTCGCAAATAAAAAGTTTCTTTCTCTTGACAGCTATTGTTCAGTGCTCGATTGTTTTATCATAATGCACATGCTTGGGATAACAATACTTTTTGTTGGCGCTTACTGCTAAATAAATATTGATAAAAACTTAAACACGTTTGAGATATATTTGTGACCTTGCATACGATTTTTTAATACTTTTTAAATTAAAAGCGAAATAATGAGTGGTCTGTTTTGTATTATTTATTTTATTATTTATATTGGTTTGTTAATGATCGTTTTAGAATAATCCGTTCAGCGTTTTTGAGATTACGATGATCTGTGAAATTCTTTTTTTTTTAGGAATCTGCAGTCACATTCCTCTCATCATAGGCCAGAGTGCTTTCTTCGCAACAGAGCACAGGTTTTAGGCTTACGACGGCGACTTTTCGTTTTTTTGAAATCACGCCTACCACTGGGTGCAAATTCGTGAAGACGTAATTGAACGCAAACGAAAAACTTTGAGTAAAAATTTTTTTTTTCGAACAAAAGTGTAATTGAGTGAAATTTGAGCTTTCATACTTGGTTCCAAAGCATCAACAGTTCTTACCCGATTTTAAAGATCTTAGTCTCGAAATAACTCGAAAAGAATTCTCTTTCAGCTCAAAGCTTAAAAAACTAAAAATTTTTTTTATATATAAAAAGCAAATTGAAAGTTTGTAATTTTGAAAAATGGTAGAAAATGTCGAAATTTTATTTCGCCTTTCTCCGTTTTATGTCGGTAAAACATTCTGTTCACGAAATATTCACGAATAACTGAAAACAGTATCCAAAAACATGTTTTTTCAAAAAAATTTCGAAATCGTTTCTTACGAAAAAAAAATTAATGTAAATTTTGTAAATTACCCTAAAAAACTATTAATTTTCAAGTTTCACTCGATGACCCTAAAATTTGTAAACTAGAGTTACCACCGTCGCTTATTCGTTCAAAAAAAAAAAAGTCTTTGAAAATGATAATATGCCCAATTTTGTTGGAAAATATACGAATAAAATGCAACTAACAAACAAACCAACAGATGACCCACCCTATACTATCGATGGCACCCTGTCATTCTACAAACTAAAACTCTTACGATAGTCAACCATGTTTCAATGCATTTTAAAAGATGGCGCAAAGAAGTGCGCTGGTTAAGCTGCTTGAAATTTGTATGACAGCTATATGAAATAATATACCAATTTTCATCAAAGTTCATACAAAGGTTTAGACTAAAAAAAATTACAGCAGGCATAAATTTGGTCGATATTTTAAAAAATAAAAGTAAAATTTCTTGCATCTATTTATGTGTTTATCTGCTTACTAATAGGCGACACATTAGTGGAAGTTTGATCGAAATTGGTGCAGTATTTGATAAAGCTACCATACAAAAATTGAACCAATACACCAATGACGGACCTACGCATTGCATAACCTTCCAATTGTTGGGTCATAAAAGTCAGATGTGAATTCAAGAGTCTGGCCACAATTTCTGCTAGGCTGCCAGTAAGCTGCTGCCAACCTTGCTAAAAATTTGTGAAAATAAACAAAAAAATGCACTTATAGTTAAACTCCACCTGATCTAGGCCAAAATAGGGATATAAGAACGTGATTGTGAATATTAATGATCTGTTGCCAGTTTAGCACTTTTATTTTTGCACCCTGTTATTCGAAACATAATTCAATAACTTCCGTTTTTGTGGATATTTTGTATTAGTTGCTTTCAAATTGTCTGTCAATTATATGCAATTAAATCGTTTACAATTGTATATTGTTTGGAGCATTTTTCATTTCCGCTGGGCACACACACACACACACACACATATATATATATATATAGACACAACTACAAAGCAGAAATACTCAAAATGGCGGCTGTTTTATGTGTACACAAAAACGGAAATTAATTTCATTTTTATTTATTGTTATGGAAAATTAGATTTATTTGCACAAAACAACAGAATTTTACATTTTTGTAGGACTCGGCTTACTTATATGCGCATGTGAGTGTATAGTATACCTATATGTATTGGTTGGTATGTATATAGTACATACTTAGTATGTGTATATAGAAATATGCTGTGTGGAATTGTCGCAGTGCGTCTGTCATTTAATTTGGTTTTATATTCGTTTGGAGTGCAATGAACTTGCAAATCGTGTGACAGTTGATAAGCATATTATTATAGAAGAGACACCACAGTGAAGATGATGATGATGATGATGATGAAGATGATGATGATTATGTTGAAGCGCAGCTGCACACAAAAGCCCAAAAGTACATAAAAGACATACAAAGGTTAAAAGATTGTGAGTGGAGGGAGAGAAGGGCATAGCTGAAGAGAGCCAGAGAGAGTGAACGCAAGAGAGTGTGAGTGAGAGATAGTGAATGAATGACAAAACTTTTTTGATATATTTTGCAAACAAAATGCCAATAGCAAATTGACAACAGGCTGGGCAGGCTGGCTGGCCACAAGGCTTGGACAAGGCATTGGCCAAGATAAACTGACAGATTGAAGTACAAACAGTCCACACACACACACACACACATACACTAATACAAATACACACTCACACTTAAAGAGAAAAAAAGTCACAGAAAGCAGACAGGACTTTGCTGCATTGTCAGAGCCGGCTGAGGCTTATGCAAAAAAAAAAAAAAATACAGATTTCAGATAATTTCGTTTTGCTGAAGTTTAAATACACTAATAAAAATATAATTTTTTTATTTAAAGTTCAGTTTTTATCTTTACAAAAAAATTATATATGTGGAATGTCTTTTCATTTATATTTATGATTTTTTTATTAGTGTAAACGGTCTCTTTAAAGAGCATATCGAAATATCTTTGTGAATAAGATTGCTTTTTAAAAATTATATTAAATTTTTTAAAGAATTTGTATTTTTGCAATGCACTCAGATTTTCACATTTTGCCCAAAACCTTGTCATTTGCATAATAATTTTTTTAAAGTGATGAAAATTTACACACTTATTCCTTAAGGATTGAACTATTTTTCTGGGAAGTTTGAGCTACCTCAGATTTTTTTGAGATGTACATAATCTACATAATCTATGGAAAAAAGCTAAAAAAAAAACAAAAAAAAATTGGAACTTAATTTAAAAAAAAAACTGTTAAGTGGAATTGGACCATATTTCGTACAGAGGTAGAAATGAGCTTCTCATACATGAAAAAATAGCCCATACCCAAAATATTGAATGGCTTTGGAGTTAAAGCCCCTAACTTTTTCATCATTAAATAAAAAAATTGTCCTCATAATCATGATAATATTTAAAATAAGAAATGTTCAGGAATTCTTATTCTAGCAACTCTCCAGCCTATGAGATGGCTAAGCATCAAGAAATATATTTTTATTGACTTGAAGGTAATATTAGGAGCACAGGCTTAAAAATTGTTACACACTTAAAGGTATTCCTCACGCTAAATCTAATATATCCTCTCTAATGGAGTATTAAAGATACCCAACTGTGAGCTGGTCAGTCAGCGAATTATGCTAATAGCAACAGCATCATCTCCCCCCCTCATAAGTTCTTTGACCAACTTTGCTGGAATTGAAAACAAAAAGTAATACAATAATATGAAGCTTATATACAACGCCCGATTGGATAATAGAGAATATGCTAAGTCCAACCAGAACTGAGTCCATTGCAGCAGCGCCCAGTGGAGTGAAACGCAACCTTTGGGCTACTTGAATGCCAACTAGTCGTGGCTCATTGTCTTGTGCCTTGGTCTAAGCCAACAAACCAAACAACTGCTTGCATGTCCATTCGTCTGCCCATCCCTGCGTTTGTTTGAATGTCTCATTTTGTTTATCTTGCCTTTGCCTTGGCAACTTTCGCCTAAACAAGAAACACAACTAAAACAAGTGCAACAATAACTGTTACAACAAAGAGAAACCGTAGAAGATTTGAGTAAGAGAAAAGAGAGAAGAGAGGCAAAAAAAAAGAAGGCAAAGAATTTGAGCATACATTAGAGCGTGTTGAAGCGCATTGAATTGTGTATTGGGATTTGTTTACAATGCAAAAACTTTTCCAACATTCGCTTAGCCCTGGCCAATAGCTAGGGCCAAGTTTCTATAAAAGTTGGCAACTTAAGCGCTGCAAGGACTAAAGACGCAGCTTTGGCTTAGTTGGCATTTATTAGATGCAGCACAACTCTCTGCACTGAAGTTTCCTTTGGGATCAGGGGCATAAGTTTTCCAACTTGCCGCAACATTTCGCTTTGCGGTTGTCAGCGTCATTCAAGTTATTGTCATCGTTGTTGCATTGTTATTGTTGTTGCAGTTGTTGCATTACGTAATTTATTTAAAACATATTTTTAAGGCGCACTAAAGATATAAAGTTTCGAAGCAAACTAGCAAGCAACAAGTGCATGAAGTTCCGGCAAAGTTTGCCACAGTTTCTGGTTAGCAATTAGTGATGAACATGGTGAAACTTAAAAAATTATATGAGGTAAAAAAGATTTTTGTATTTGCTAAAGAGGCTTTGCAACCTGCTCGCTTTTTTATATTATAGTGAATAAAAATATGCAACAACTAGCTTGCGCCACCTAGCGGTTGTATTTAAAAGCAAAATAAATGATGATGCATACGGTAACGATGATGACGTCAATAAAATAGAGTGATATAAACATTTTTCCTTTTTAGCAACGTATCTAGTTCATCAGCATATTGATGATGGTTTCGTGATTTTGATTTTTGCGTTGTGTTCAAAGTAACTTTAGCTCACTTCTACCTGGATGGTATTTGTGACCGCCTTTCTGTTGAGCAGCGTCTATTCATATTAATCATTACCTGTTTTACTCAAAGAGACTAAATTTAGAGAAATACAATCTCATCAACTATTTGTGCTTATGATTTGGGCGCCTAATTGTCTCAAATTCAAGACCTTCCTCAAAAATTCAAGGAATACTGCTAACGGATCCTATGGCGCTATCGAATCAAAAAGTATATTTTTTTGTATACAGTAGTTCTATACAGAAATTTTGATTTTTTGCAAAAATTAGTTTTCGAAATATTTGGAGTTGAAAAAATTCAAAATTTTCAAAAAAATATCCCGAGATCTAGCTCTTGACAAAATTGTTTGATGCTTCGAATATTGTATTCATGCCTGCTACGTTTCGTCTGCTTTTGATAAATTAAAAGTAATAATTTATAAAAGAGCTTTCATATACATAAGTAGTATCATTATGGACATCAGGGCCGTAGATGGAAAATCCGGGCCCGGGGCGAAAATGTACCTGCCCCTCTATTATACTTTTAGCTTGAAATTTTATTAGGACAGTAATTACACCGGGCCCCTGGGAAAACTCAGGGCCCGGAGCTAATCCCCCCTCTTGGCGACCCACTCTCGTCGGGTCTGACGGACATCATGAATATTTGTCAAGTGTGAGTTATATCAATTTTCGAGATTATCCTTTATTTCAAGAACCTCATTTGGATCAACCCTCAAGTCCCAATACACTGACAATATGGAAAGAGCACTAAGTCTTTTGTCGCCTATCGCTTTCCTTATGTAGGTTTTGATACACTTCTTGTCGAAAATGATCTCTCGACGCTCGCAGTTGTAACTCGCAAAGATACTTGATTGTAGGGAATTTGCTTGAGTCACAAAAGTCAAAAACGTCCAAGATCTCAGTTTCTTTCTTCACTTCCGACAATTTTTTACACTATAATCTACATATACTCAGCTTTTACAGCGAATTGTGACACTTGAAATATGGTGCCAGATTCTTTAAATCTTCTACTTTTTCAGTTGTGGCAAATTCAGGGAGAAGTATTTGCAAAGTCTGAAGAATTTTTGCATTTTGATTTGTTTGATAAATTATGAATTAGCGTATCAAGGCAAGGGATGAAATAGAAAAACGAAGTGACTCTTCACAGGAGTTAGCTCGATAATTCGAACGAGCTGTTTGATTCGATGTGAGTCTTGGAACTTTGGTTTTCATATCAAATAAATCTCCTGCGAGTTTTGCAGTTGCTTCAAAAAGTTCACTGAATGGTACTTAATCTTTTCGAAAAGTATCTACGATTTCATGAACTTGATTCACTGCTAATGCCAAGTCTTGCGATTTTTCTTAGAGTTGAATAGATAGCGGGAGTTATAAACTGATTTTCCGTCAGAAACTAAGCGGCCAATAATGAACTCGCCTTTTTGTAGAGCTTCAAGTAGGCAGGCGGCTGATTTGCAAATTGTCCAGGATTTCAGAAATTTCTTCTTAGTCTTAAAATTGTTCATTCGATTGTCTTTACTATAAAATAGTCAAACAAATAAAAATAAAAAGTGCTGATAAATAAAAATTGTGTAGCCTGCGTTGATGCTGACTCGTTATGCCATATCGAAAACTCTAACAAATAAGTTTGGAAATTGTCATGCTCATACAATAATGACCAAACTATTGCCAAATGGTTTCAGCTCAAAAGTCAATTTGCCTTTTTGCCGTCAGCTAATATCCTGTCGCCGGTTTGGTCTAATTCTCCTTTTACGCTTCCTAACCATATCGTACAGCTATCTGTACTGTTAAAATGTGTTTTGTTTAGATTTTTAATTGGTTTTTGCCAGAAGCTGCCACTTCTATTTGAGCTGATTTTTTTTTGTGTTTTTGTTGGAATTAGCCACAAAACTATGGCAATTTGCAGCTGATAGCTGTAAGCTTATTGAAGTTTTGTTAATTTTAAGCACAGTAATTGCTATGGGAGCTTGTCATCAAGCAACGTATACGTAATATATTTTGGTTATGAGTTTTTATGACCATTTGTTAGCAAAACAATTTCCGCTTTTGCATATTATTATTATAATTACCAATGTTTATTGTTTTATTTATATTATATTTTTGTTTTGTTGCACGAATTGTTGCAAAGTGTTTCGATGAAATCATAGTGCACCCTTGGGGCTTGGCTTGGTAATAGACACCTGAAATGGCACAAACAACTACTACAATGACAACAATAATAATAACAACAAGTCGAGTGACTAACTGACGAGATTAATTAAGCAAGACAAACAAAGGGTTTTCCACATCGCACGCACATGCAGAGACACGCACAAACGTGCACACACATTGCGATATATCGATAAACTTTGATTTGTTGTAGTAGTTTTTGCCTTTGTTATTGTTGCTGTTGTTGGCTGACAGAAGCATTGTGTCTATGCCTGCTGGCATTTTTATTGACTAGAACACATTAATTACTCAATGACATTGTAATCTAATGTAAGCATTGCCTGAAACCTCCCTGTAGTTACCAATGTTGTTCAACTTAGAACATTTGATATGCATACAGGACCGGATTAAAACATCTGTAGGTCCAAAGGGGCGTGTTAAATGATGGGCCCTATCAATAAAAGAGTTAATGCGATTTCTTTGATGAACCACATATATACATATAGTGTCATAGTTATTCTATTTCATTATGAATTACTTATTATCTAAAATAAATTGAAGCAATCTTTTTCGGACTTACAAGAAATATCGTTTCAATCGAGTGTAATAGTTCCATATCTTTATCTAGACTAAGAAGATTTAGATAAATAAATCTATCTACTTAAGTTTTAAAAAGACCTTTCGCTTCTGCATTTTTCGAAACTATAAGTTTGAGCATCCTATTGTACCAACATTTTTAATGACAAAACTTTTACAAAAACTCAAAAAATTTATTTCTTTTAGTCATATAGTTGCCCAGTATGTGTTTACTTCTTAGAGCCCCATCGCCTATGTTTTAATTCGGCCCTGTATATATATATATATTTATATATATAAATGCGTGTATTAAAGTCTGTAAGTCAAAGTTTGCTGTTGAATCTGACTGGAAATCTTTGTTCTTGTCGATATTTCGCATACGCCACCGTCAATCAGTCTTGCCAAGTGCTTGGCATGTTAACATTGTTATGTGAACTCTATCTTTACATAGTATATATGCAAGTGTGTGTACTATATTAATTGAGTGATTATATATCAAATTAAATGGCAATAGTGAGTACACTTTGCAAGTATAACTAAAGTTAAAGATACAGGAAAACATTCTAATTTGAATATTAAAGCTGCTTAGGTTTGATTGCTTAATGTAATGGAAGAAAAACGCATAGAAGAAAAGCTTTTAGGAATGCTTTAAAGAAAGATTGGGAAGCTTAGTGAAGAAGAAGAGTGGCAGAGTGGTAGACCATAAGTATGCTTCTTCGCTACTTCGTTCATCTTTGTGAATAGGTAGACTTCGGAAACTTTAATAGCCTGGTAAACCATATCTAATGGTTACTGTTTTCTAGGCAACAAGAAGTGAATAAAATAATTTAGAGATGATGCTATCTATACTATTATTTTATCTTAAATAACAAGGCTGTAACTTTTCTATGCCATTTAAAGGTATAGTAGAATGTCTGAAGTATAAAGAATAAGGCTTTCAACAAAGAGCAAAGATAGTCGTGGCACAAAAAAATTTTACATTACAAAAAAAAAAGTCAAATTGTACCTAACGTCTTATCAAAATTATAGTCAAAAGAAGGGCATGAATCTATAGGGTGGGTCATCTGTTGGTTTGTTTGTTGATTGGAAAAATGTATATACCAAATGCAAGTTTGAATCTAATTATTTATGTATGAAAAATAATATTGCCCAATAGCCATCTCCGCTGGGTCTACAGGCCCGTATGCGAATATCGTAATTTTCGAGAATTTATTTTTTGACGAAAACTCATCTGGCTGTTCTCCCATCTATTGAACGAATAGCTGAGAATCCGCATGAGAAGTTCGACGCAAAGTGGTCCTCAACTGAAATTGAATAGTTTTGATTTTTTCGTATTTCGTAGCGCATGCACTTTGGACGGGTATGTTCGAAATTTGAGTGTTTAACAACCAAACCAACAGATGGCCCACCCTATATTTTTATCTTATAAACAAAACTTACCAAACCAGAAACGTTCCTGTTTCAAATTGAATCTAGTCAAATACCAAGAGCAACTGCTAATCATAACCAGAGATGAAAACAAGTCTGAGCTATATCAGCTACAGTTAATTTTACTGCAAAACTTGAGCGCCCAAAGTCTCCAGGTGACACCTGAAGTTGTTGGCACCACAATGCTCATAAAATAAAAACTTTGAGCATTTCATGCAGCACATTTGTCTCATTTAAACAGCGCACTGTGTAAATATGTACCTGCGTGGATGTACGTGCGTGTGTTGGTGTGTGCGACAAGTGGCAGGGCTCTGGGCTCTTGATTCTGGGTCTCATATTACGCAGCGGCACGCATTTAAAATCCAAATTAAATATTTCCGCATGAAACTCAAATCTTACAACAGATTAAATAACCTACGAAGCAGCACAGAGCGGAGAAGGAGACGGCGCCGACGCCGCCGTCGCCGTTGGCGTTGGCGTCGGAGTCGACGTCGTTGACGTTGACGTATGCGGGTGGCAAGCTGCCACGGCTGTTGGGCGGTTGGGTAAAAGTCAAAATGGCAGTCAGTGTAAATGAAAATGGCGACGACGAAGTCAGGGCAAAGGTACCAAATAAATTGCGACAAATGGGTTGTGCTCAGCGGCAAAAAGAGAGAGAGTGAGAGAGAGTGGGAGCGCAAGACAAGCAATGCATATATGCAAAGGAGAAACTGCTCAAGTGTGTGTGTGTGTGTGTGTGTTTGTGTAATTGGCATGCCAGAGCAGGCTGCAGCGCTTTGTTGCACGAAAGAGAGAATGCCAACGGTTTAATGCTCATTCTCAGCGCTCTTGTTGTCACCATGTGTTAAATTTTTTTGTTATTTAACAAAATTTAACATTGTCAGCATTGCGCACGGTAATTGTGTTGTTATTTGTTGTTCTCACTGTCTGCCATTTGCTTCTTCTCTCTGAAACTTGGTCCTTAAAAACTCATCAGCAAGGGCCAGCTAGGTGTATGTGTGTGTATCTGTGTGTCTACTTTCGTATGACGTGCGTTTTTTGAATGAATTTAGTTGCCTTTTATAGCAACCCTGCAAAAAATCATTTTGGTTTCCTACTAACCACTCTGCATATCTCTCAACGTGGTCCATTACTAGTATGCTTCCTGTAACCCGCAGCTTTCGGAGTAGTTTTATGCTGGCTCAAATAGTTCATTTCTACTCACCCCACAACTACTCGTTTTTGAACCAGTTCACTACTACTTGTGCTGAAGTTAGTTAAAATAATGCTAGCACACAAATATCCTACAGGATATACCATTATCACCCGCTCTCCATCTAGCTTCAACTCTCACTATTTCTCTATCTGCTCATTCTATCACATTTTGCTGTCCACTCAGTGTCAGCAAAGGGGCCAAAATGTAAAATGACAATAAAGCGAACACCATGGAAAACTTTGTCCTTGCTGTCTAGTTTCTGGCCATGATGTGGCTGACTTTCTGCTCCTGCTACTGTCACAAGCTCGCTCATTGCTTACAGTTACAACTTTTACCAAATCACTCCCCCTGCGTCTTGGTCTCTCACTATCTATCTTCGCTTTACTTTTGTGGCGTAAAGTGAAAATCATTTGCACGGTAAAACGTTTTTCGGTAAACTTGGCTTGACTTAGATTGTGGAATATAAAATAAAATTACCAACAAATTGAAAATTGCATCCTGCGTGCAAATGTTGCTTGGTCGGGAGAGTGGGAACCAGGAGCACCTTACTGGGGTTATATATGTATAGGCAAGTGGCAGTGGTACCACGGCAACCGTGTACACGAAAACTTTTCTATTTTATAGCCAAGGATTATGCTATGAATATAAAATCTTGTAAAATTACACACACACCGAGATACACTCATGTATGTAGAGTTAGTATAAGTTGCGGCAGTGCAATTGCAATGGGCGTGGCATGCAGGGGCGTGCGTGCTAGTGCGTGATAGGGACTATGTAATATAGTTTGATTACACTGGAAACAAAAATTATGACAAGATTGTTTTGCTGAATCAAATTTCTGCATAACCTTGAATAACCTTGCTTCATTGCCTGAGTATGGAGACTGTTGAACTATATAATCAGAGCAGATGGGCTAGTGGTCTCGTATCTCTTTCATCATATGAGAAACTTGAACATTTCTATCCCCTCTTCGAAGCAAGTGGCCCGACTAGGCCTCTATAAGCATTCTTGATGACCTGTTTTTTGTCCTAAGCAGACTCTACTCCTGTAGAGTTCCCTTCGTGCTTAGGCGAAAAAATGTGAAACTATCAATGTATTCTTAGTTTGAAGCTTCTTTCAAAAGCCAAAGAGAACGGCCAAAATTATATCTGAAAAATTCTTTAAAAATATTGAAAATTCGTTGCCTTAATAATTTTTTAAATTAAAGCGAAGCAGAGATTTTATTTTTCCTTCTATCTGTTCCTTTCTGAGGAATGCATACAAATATGAAATTATCATATTTCTTCTTGTCTGAAGCTTCTTTCAAAAGCTGAAGAGAACTTGAAAAATTCTATCTGAATTTTTGATTCTTTAGAAACAATTAAAAAAAAATAGTGAAAAATTCGCTGCCTTGATAATATTCAAATTACAGCAAAGTATAGTTAAATTTGTCTTTTGTCTGCTTAAAAAACTGGATAGAAAAACAATAGCTGAAGGAGTCCTTTACTATAACAAAGATCTTTGCAAAAATTAAAAACTAGCATTTGTCAAGCAATACGTTGAATAGAACTGGCAGCTGCATCCATCTGTTAATTGTCCATCAAATTTGAAGTGTGGACTCAACAGCTTACAAAAAGCAAGTTTTGAGTTGCCTTGACCGCACTTGGCCCAGAGCTTTCTGTGTTCCGTGTGCCTTGTTCCATGTTCAGTGTTGAGTGCTCAGTGTAAGTTTTCAAATTTGCTGCAATTTAAGCAACTTACTTGCAGTTTTTGCAGCTGCCAGAAGCGCAATCATAACCCAACACCTAAGCACGTCAACAGCAGGTTGCAGCAGGGAGCTGCCAACCTGGCTACTGGCTGGTAAGTAGTAAGTAGTACAGGCAATGGGCAGGGTTAGGGCTGCTGTTGGTGTACCCTCATCAACGGCAACAACTTGAAAACTAACGCTATTTAGTGTGAAGCGAGCGAAAAGTTTTTGCAGCTACAAGTAAAACTAAAATTTGCCAGATCATTGCTTCCGTTACGTGCAAGGATTCACTGAAGCGTCTGACAAAGGAGGCAGCAGGAGTAGGAGCAGCTTCAGCCAACCGACTTTTGCCTGGCACGGATTGCCGGTTGCTGTGCTGCATACATAAGCGTCATCTAGCGACAAGTGCAAGAAATCACACCAGAGCACTAGCTCCCTTCCAACTGGTTGCTGTTTCTTATCTGCCCTCTTTTACTCTTCTCTACCGCATCACAAACAAGTGCTCACTAACTTTGTGCACTCTCTCTCTACCGCTCCATCGTTCTCTGCTAACAAGTAAGCTGTAATGTTATTATGCATATGCAGTTGTTGTTGTCACCAGGAAAAAAAAAACTTCATTGTTGCCAACTTTTTGTTGGCCCTCTTGGCTGCTTGGCTGACAATGGCCAACTTGTTTTGTTCTTGTTTTTGTTTTTGCCTCTAAGCCTTTTTAACATATGTACGGCATGCAATAGAATGTAAAAATTGCCGTCAAAGTTTTGTGCAAATTAAATGTTAATTAAATTGTTTAGCAGCTGGAAAAAATTACAGTGAATAGAATTTGCAAACAGCATGTTAACAATTTTAGCGCTATTTCTATTCAACGACCGCTGGAGGTCAAAAAGCTGTTGTTTTGTAGAAGTCTCTTTTCAACTTTGTACTTAAGGAACCTGTCTGTTGCTTCAAAGAGATATAATCTATAAAACAGAAGCAACTAGTAGTACAAAGTGAAGCAATCTGTTGATCTGCTCTGGACTTGCTTTCAAGATTCTAACAAAAATGCATGCAATACTCCCAAGAAAGTCTTATTATTGACTTAAAGGGGCATGTTTACAAATTTGAAATTTGAAAAATTAAACATAAGGAAAACCGCTGCGGAGAGTCATCGAATTTTAGTGGAAGTTTATGATTGCCATGAACTGTCTGAACGAACATGCCAGAAGTAGTTTGCACGGCTTAAAATGGGTGACCAGGAACGAGCTGGAGCTCCAAAGAAGTTTGAACTCGAACAACAACGTAAGAAGTGCTTGCAGAATCGTTGAGAGTGACTCAAGCTATCATTTCGCAACGTTTGAGAGCATTGGGAATGATCCAATAGCAAGGAAATTGGGTCCCATACGAATTGAAACCAAGACACGTCGAAAGGTATTTTTTTACCCGTGATCAACTGCTTTAAAGACAAAACAACCACAAGGAAAGTGGATCCATTACGATAACCCAAAGCGAAAAAAGGGGATCACCTGGTCATGCGCCAACATCAACGGCAAAGCCGAATATTCATGGCTCCAAGCTAATGATCTGTTTTTGGTGGGATCAGCTTGGTGTGGTGTACTTTGAGCTGCTGAAACCTATTAAAACCATCAATAAGGATCGCTTTCGACTACAATCGATGCGTTCGAGCGAAGACAAATCAAGGTCATTCTTTCCCATGAAAACGCTCGACTACATGTTGCCCAGCCGGTTAAAACCTACATGGAAACTTGAAAACAGGAAGTGCCACTCCGCCCGCCGTATTCTGCAGACCTTGTTCCTTCATATCATCACTTGTTCCGGCATTTGAGCCGTAATCTGTCTAAGCAGCGCTTCGCTTCATATGAAGATACGGAAAAACGTGTCGATTCGTGAATAACCTCAAAGATACATCATTCTTTCGAGATGAAATCCTTGAATTGCCTGAAGATGGAAAAATGTAGCGGCTATCAATGGTAAATATTTTGAATAATCAATTTGAAACCATTATAAATATTATACTATAACAATTCACAGCACTCAAACTTATAAAACAACTTTATTCCGGCTCATCTTTTATGTTTTGTTGCTCATTTTCGTATTTACAAAAAACCGCAGCAAAAACTAGTTCTTTGAACGATTGTTTGGAGCTGTTTGAAACTAAAATTAAATATAATTTCTGCACGAATTGCCACTTGGCAGAGTTCAGAGCGGAGTGGAGCCTATGTAGTCGTACTGACTTGGTACTTGAGTGAAAATTACTTGCCACTGCTTCACTGGCTCACCCTGCCTCCATTGGTGGCAGCTTACAAAGGCATGCAGTGAGGCGCATTAAGGCAGAGAACCAAGCGGCAGAGAACTGAGCGCCAAGCAAATGAAATAAACGTAAAGCCAAGTCAGTCAGGCAGTCATCCAACGAAGTCAGTCAGAGAGTCCGGGAGTGGAGCCCAGTCATTGAGGCACTACAAAACTGCAATGAATGGTTAATCAAGCAACCAACTTGAACAGCTTTTGGCTTCATTTTCAGTTCCACAGTGTGGCCGGAGCTGCGACGCAGCGGTTTTGGAGATGGTTTGGAGCAACGGGTGAGTCCAGAGCTTACTGCAACTTGAGTAGTTAAATACTAAAGGCGATGTTATAAGAGGAGTGGGTGGAGGGGGTGCTGCTGCTTAACAGTAGTAGAGTATATAATGTGTAAAATGCATAAACAAAAGTAAGCGCTAAATAGGCCGAGTGCAAAAAGGCATATACGAATGCAATGAAAAGGTTGCTCTGCTTCTTTTTTTCCAACTAGGTTGGCAAGGGTGGTAGGGTACTAGGCTGAGCTATAACTAAGGGTAGCTGCAGTTCTGTATGGTAGTTGGGAATGCATTGAAACTTAATCGATGCGGATATTGAATACGGGGCATTAGAAGGGCCGCAAGTGCAGCTCTTGTATTCCATTCACTTGGTAGGGTCAAGACAATTAAGCAACAATCGAGTGTAAGAACATTCAAAGGAGTTCGGATTGATATGTGGCTGTTTGCAAGGATTAGGCTTGAGATACACTCTTTTTTTTGAGAAGGAGCATGGCAATGTGGGCATATTAGTTGTGGCTTATGTTAAAAGGTTAGAAAGGAGCTAGTTGGAATGATAAGCTATTTAAATAATGGCAATTAAAAATATTCTTTGAGGCTTGTGAGAATAAGTTAGAGATTGAGTAGGACAAGGCGCCGACCCTTTGTTTTCATTTGACTGGGCTTTAAATCTATTAAAGAGTTCGTTAGAAATATAAAAATTATTATGTCCAAAAAGGCAAGAAATTTGATTGGAATATCCTAATAACAACTTTAAAATATATTCAATATAAAAAAATTTTATTTTTCAAGGAATTTATTTTTCCAACTTCTGAAGTACTAAGTTTCGAAAGAGCTCGGGAAGAAATCTTATTAATTATTGATTATTGTATCGAACTGCTTAAGGTCCAAAGAAGTTCTAATAAAATTCATTAACGAATCGGTTTAGTCGCTTTAAAATTAGTTCATATTCATAACATCAACCGTGATGCGTCTCATTAGGATGTCATTGACTTTATAACTTTAGCATTGAGGCAAAATTTGATTTTCAATAGTTACAAAAAGTAAAAATGTAAATAGCATTTCATATTGAAGTAATTTGTAAATAATAATATGGTTTAAAAAATAAAACTAGCAAAATGTACTTACGAAAAAAATGATTATAATCATTTTTTTTTCTTCGCGATTTAATGAACTTTGTTTGCATGTTTAATCTACCCTGATGATTAAAACTCCAGCTTTTCAATACAGATCCTTAAAAAAAATATAAAAAACGCAACCGTTTCGCAATTTCTGAAAGCACATTTAAAATGTCAGAAAAAAGTAATAAATAGCGTAAAACTCTGGCCACACACAGCCACAGCTGACAGTTTAACTACATGGAAAATGAATTTGAGCGTTTTATTATTATTTTTATTTTTTATGTTTTTTTTTGTAATGCTCGCGTAGCTTAAATACGGAGTTTCTATTAAATATCAGAAATGTTCATACTATCGCCGTGCACACGTCGTATACGTAATATCAGATTACAGTGAACAGTGGGGCTTAAAGCATGCAGCAAAATAAACAAAACAAAATAACAAAACAACAAAGGTAAATAGCAGTAGCAGTATCAGAAGTAGAAGAAGAAGCAGCAGCAGCATCGGAGAAGAGTGGCATTGGTGAAAAGATGTGGCAACGCTTTGACTTGGATGTTCCAAAACGACTGTAGAATACTCTAGTTTTTTAAGTGACAGATTAATGTATGCTACTTAGAAGGTTTAAAAACTATCTGTAATAAAAAATTTAAGCGGATTGAGGTAGTTTTAAAATTTTAAGGAATTGTAATGAGTAAAATTTACTATGCTTCCTAGAACACCGATGCTACTTTTTTCTTAAATGCTTATTATTTGTATTCAATTAACTCGAAACGGGCTTGGCTGTGTTTTGATTTTAAACCTTAAAAAAATTGTTGGCCAACAGTTCGTATGATAGATTTCCAATTCATTTATTTTCCCAGTAAAAAAGTTGATAATATAATCAGTTATGTGGAATTTCTTTACTTGAAAGTGCTTATCCAGTTAGAGAACCAGACCAAAATTTAAAAATGTAATATAGTCGAGGCGGTGCCCGACAATGTAATACCCTGTACCTTTTTTCTCAAAAAAAGATTTATTCCTGCATATTCTAATTGGAACATTTTTTTGTTGGTGCAAAACGATATTGATACCTATAAGCTCCGCAAATTTTAACCGATTTTAATGAAAATGGAAATTTATGTGAAAGAAGTTATTTAAAGTATATGAGGTAAGTTTCAAGGGGAATGTTGAGGGGTGTGGGTTTGGGAGAAAACACGGTAAATCGATTGTGGGAGGTGGGGGGCCCACATTGATAAAATTTGGATGTGGATCTGTTCATTAAAACCACATGAATCAGCTTAGCAAAATTGGCGATTCTAGTCCATTTGTTGCTATAATTACGTAGAGTCAAATATTGACGCTGTTTATAGGCAAGGGGTGGTGATATTTGTATATTTTAGACTATAACTTTTGTTGTATTTGTCCGATTATTTTTGACACATGGATGCATGTAACCACAACGCATCACTCTGTTAAGTTTCAGATTAAAATATTAAACGGTTTAGCTAAAAACCGCAAAACTCTGCTACGGGGGAACGGGGATATTGACATGATTCAACAAACCTGATCTTCTCAGGAAATATGCGCATCAGCTGGTAAAGTTTCGTATCTCTAGCTCTTATAGTCTCCGACATCTAGGTGTTAATACAGACGGATAGACGGACGGACGGACAGACGGACATGGCTCAATCGCTACCCGAGGTTATGATAAGCATTTTGGTATAAAGGACTTGGGGTCTGCCACGCCTCCTTCTTGCCGTTACATACTTGGCACAAATCTAGTATACCCTTTGTACCTTTAGGTACAGGGTATAAAAATTTCCCTTCACATGGGTCACACCAACGTTCCCGGAGATATAACAACGGAGAGCGTACTAGAAACAGTGTTGCAAGCCACTTTTAAGGCTTGCCTGTTTTATATTTTTTTGGAAGTCGTTCTAAGCAGTTTCAAAATTTGTTTGACTAGGAAATATTCAAGAATTTATTGAGATAGTTACCTGCTTTGGTTGCAAAGCATTAAATTGTAGCTGAAGGTATGCTTAAGGAGGGTAGGCACTATCAGTGCTTAAGTTATTTACGTTTTGTAAGTTTGGGAAAAACTTTTCTTATTGCCTTTAAAGGAAGTGTGAGTAGAAAAGATCATAAGAATTCGGCTCTTGATATAGCTTGTGTGGAACCATGTTGGATAAAATCAAATTTTGTTGTGGGCAAAAAATTAAAAATTATTATTGAATTTTTTTGTGACTCATATTATTACATTGGGATATAATTGGGCTCAAAAAAATTTGCTCACTTTTTAATGCAATATAATCGAGGCGAGATAATCGGTTTGAGAAATAAGCATATGTACTCCCAAGCGTTTACAAAGAAACCCCTGAAGGTATGCTACGATTTTTTTCCCCAAAATTTTATTCGCGGCAAACTCACTATGTTGAGCGGTCGAGCGTCACATAGCATCAGTCGAAGGTTGGTCGCAGCCCTGTCTAATTGCGACACATGAAAAATTTCAAACGCAAAAACAAAATAAAATTGAATGAATCACATAAGTATATCGCAAACAAATGAGTTATAAAAAAAAAAAAATCACAATATATTTTTTGATTCCAAGTCAGTTGTGGGCAGTTTCTCATTTAACATAACTCGCGAGGCTATTGCACTTAAATCTGCCGCAGCGCAGTCGGCTCATGCACGGTACAATCTCTCTCTCGTTTTTGCTTGATTGCGGTTCTTGCTCTCTCGTGCGCTTTTGCTTACTGCGCTGCTTACTCACACAAAGATAGGTTTGTTTGTATGAGTTTTGCCCACCACAGTTCTAAATGATCATATATATCAATGAGACCTGCATTTTTTTTGCGGGCTTACTGTATTTTATATAATTAAACTTTTCATTATTTTTTAATCTATTTTTTTTTTTGTTTTATGTTTTTTTTTTGTTAAAAATGTGTATTTTTTATAAAAAATAAATAGTTTTTTTTTTAAATAAAGATGGGCTCACCTTCGTTACAGAAATCCTTTCTTAAATCTATTTGTTTTTGTGCTGAAGATCGCTAAAAGGGCATTTTTGCTAAGGCTGGTTTAATTTCCAATTTGATTAATTGGTTTAAAACTCTATTTCAGTTAAATTAAACGTCACCATTGACCATCTGTTTGACAAAGCTAAAATGATATTGGCTCGCATCGTAAAACTTTTAATATTGGTTTAAATGCATGCTATGAATTCTATACTGGTTCCCACAAATTCCTCTAAAATCCATTAATACTATTATACTCGCTACCTGAAGGGTATATACCATACATATATATGCACATAAAAAAAAGAGTGCAACAAACAAAACGCGCGCATAAAATAAAATGGAAATTACACATACTACAAAAACTCACAAATACATGGAAAAGGTTGTCTACGTAGTGCGCGTTGGTTCGTTGTAGAAGTTAAAACTTGGACTGGCGGCGGATGAAGGTGCTTACGCTTTTTTAATTACCTCGTTTAAGGCTGGGGCGTTACTATGTCCATGTAAGTTGCTTCTATGTGTGTGTTTTTGTGAGAATGTAGTCTGTGTGTGTGTCTGTTGGTGTTTGCGCGCTTGCTTTTATCAACTCGTTTGGCCGTGTGTTTTACTCACTCGCAGACATTGCCATAAGTTTTAATTAAAATTACTTCGCCGCTGCCATAGTCATTGCAGTTGCTTGTTGTTGTTGTTGCTTTTTAGTTGTTGTTGTTGTCTCTGCTCTTGCGTTGGTTTCTACTTTCTGCTTACTGATGGTTGATGCCCGAGTATTTTTTTTTTTTTTGTATTGTTTGTTTTTGTTTTGTGCCGTGTGCTTTTTGTTATTTGCTTGTTGCCCGTTTGCATTGCTTTTACTCAGTTTTGCATGCAAGTGTGTGAGTGAGTGAGTGTGTGTCTGACTGACTGAGTTTTGAGTGTTTGTGTGAATTTGCTTTTTTTCGACTCTTTTGCTGCTGCTCTTGTTGTTGTTGTTGCGCATAGGCTGCTGCTGGCGCCTGCATTTTGTTTTTGCGGTCTGACTGCAAGCACTGACATTGCCAATGCCAACGGCAGCAACAACAACAATCAAACAAACCAACAACTATAACAACAGCTACAACAACAACAACTGCGCATGACGCAGCATTATTTTTGCAACTTTACAGACAATAGCTGCTGGCTTTCAGTGCATACTTTCAGGCTGATTTTTAATATGGTACGATAATACACACATTTATGTTGCAAATTTACAGGCGTGTTCCACAAACCATTATTTGCATTTAAAAAAATTGTGTAACACAAATATTATTTTTAAAGAGTTTTTAAAAGAGATTTATGTACGGATCAGAGAGCTGCATCGGGTATGTTCGAGTATGTTCGATCAACCTTGCTAAAAATCCAATCAAACGAGCTGAGCGCTCTCAGCATTCATTCATTTTGTTCAAACACGAAAGAGCCACCTCTCTACGCTCGCGTTGGAACAGCTTGCACGACTGCTTTGCCTACGAACCAATCGGGTTCGTCAGCTCGAATCAACTCGAGTATGAACGAGTATGAACGAGTAAACTAGGCACATACATACATTTTTACGCGTACATGATATGCATGCAGCTATTCGCAAATATACAAATGTACGTATATTATATATTTTTGCTATTTTCCTCCAAGTTATTAAAATGAGCATGTAAACTTAACACAGAACAATAGGAGACAACAATTTTGTGCATGTGCACGAGTAGAGCTCGGGTGTCATGAGCGACCCGAACTCTAGCGAACATTTTGATCACACAAGTATGAGTGTGATTGCCATACTCGAAAATTACTTGCACGTAGGTGAAAATTCACGTTCACTCACAATCATACATATATTTGGAAGCTCTGATTCGAACGTTTATTTCTTGTTGAGCAACCGAAATGGAATATTCATACTCATACTCGAGTGTGATCCAATGTCTAATACTCGTTGCAGCTCTCTGGTGCGGATTGTAGCTCTAGTCATTGAAAAAGAATTTTTGTATGCTCAGCATTGGTAAAGAGAAAATATGTGGATCGCTGCATAATCTTCTACAGATAATCGTTCTTGAGACAGATCTTGGAAAGTGGCGAGCGCTTTGATGTGGAAATGCCATTCTGAACACTTTATGTCGTAATGGGTCAGTTGTATTAAAAAATATTGTATTGCGATTTTGTAGACAATTTTAAGTGCTTCAACTTTTTAGAACATTTGGAAAAACGTTGAGCAGGGGTTAAATGTTATTTGCAAACAAACGATTTTTGTGACCTTTGATTTGAAATATCTAGAGAAGAGGTCAGGACATTTATTGTTATAATACTTTTAAAATTGATCTGAAAATGTCAAGACGAATATTTACGTCGCGTTTGAACCTTTTATCTTTTAATTGCAAGGAGTTATGCTTATTTGTCATTTTTCGAGGGAATATTTACTATGGCGACCAAGCGAGTTGCTATCACTAAAATAAACTCAACTTGTATAATTCTAGGAGTTACTGACTTTTTATTTTTTCGCAGTGAATTTATGTGCTCAAAACGGCGTTAGCCCTTTTTTTTTTTAAATGGGAGATCACTTTTGATTTTAAAATTAAAAAATAAATTGTTAAAAAATTAAAAAAAAACTAAAAAAAATATGAATAAAAACAAAAAATTTTTTTTTACAAAGAAAATTAAATATTGAATCCATATTAGATCCTTTAAAACCCGCAAATTGTAGGATTTTTTACATCTTTAGATTAGAAGACGTAGCCCAAGTTTTGTTAAGAATAAGTAACCACAATATTCTGTAAGGCCCTGCTCTCTTCGAACATTTATTCAGTGAGATCCCATGCTCCATCTAGGGACGACTGACAATTTAGTCGAGTCAGAGAAATTACTTTTACTATGGGCGTTTGAGTATATAAACTTGTAATGTCGAAGGGAAAGGAGCCAGGATACATTATACTATAATTTGTTTATAGATTTCTCGTAACTTCAAATAATTTAATTTGGCAAGGTTTAAAAAGACAATGTTTGAAATGTCGCATAATTTTTTTTTAAAGAGTCGCAACCGTCATGGACCGTATATTATCCATGCTCAATCACAAAGATAATTGACACCATCACCACAACAAAAAAAAAAGAACAAAAACGTATTCCAATTTGTTTGACATGTGATGCATCAGTGAATTTGGGAATATACTCGATGTTTACACGTCTGCAGCACTTAGTGAGTGAGTTGTGAGTGTAAAGTAGTCGGTTATGCCAGCCAACTAAAATACTTATGACAATTCAATGCCAACATCAACATTGGCCATCATTCAAACAATCAGCAGACTGTGAAACAGTTCATATGGAAGAGTTGAAACAAGAGCAGGAGCACCACTCGGAGTTGGGGTTATTGTTGGCCATCATTTGTTGGTAGTTGGCATTGTATGTTGCTCCTGCTACTGCTAAATGCGCATTTCAACGCTCGCTTGCAGGCGCCGCATGATGTCCTTTGTGTCACTGTGTGTCTGAGTATCTGTGTATGTGCTCCATGGGCCACGTAATCGCAATCGTGCGCGGCGCAAAGGACTATTTGCCACATGCTGATAAGCAGACATAATCATAAAAAATGTATGAGCTGCCGTTTTGTCCAGAGACAGCAGCGGGCAGCAAGAGAGAGAGAGAGAGAGAGAGAGCGGCAGAGAGACTTAAAGTGGCAGTCATAATAAAATGTGCAAAATAAAACGAAATGATGGCAGCAAAAAAAAAAAAATGGCCAAAAAGGGAAGAGAAGAGCAGCACAAGAAAGATGTCAACCAAGAGAGAACGGAAGTTAGCCAAAAGCGGCAGCGGAAACGTTGCACAATTTTGCGGCGACAACGCGCCAGGCATAATGAAGTCAAAGTTGGGCAACTAACCATGACTCTCTCTTCCTATCTCTCGCTTTGCCACTCCTTCTCTGTCAGTCTTTATTATTATAATATCAGTTTATTTGCTTTAATATGAGTATTCTCGTGCGTTGGTGTGGGCATAGATGTGACTGTGTGTGTGTGTGTGATATTTATGCATAAGTATATACAATTTTTTCAATTTTGTTTGGCAGCGTTTAACAAAAGGCTTGATCGTTTGGCTAATGAGCAAAATGTTATTTTTGGCAATTTTGCCAGACAATCGTTTTTTGTTGTATTAAAATTAAGACCATTTCTCTGGCTGTTGCTTCAAGGCATTTTGAAAGTGTGAGGGTGTGAATCAATGGGGAAGCTAAATACAGGCAATGACGTACAAATTTAATAATAAGCACAGAGAACTACTTTTCCTTTTTGGCGCCTTTACCTTCCAGCTTCGTTTAAGAAGCCCCATTTTGTTTTTTTAAATTTGTCTTATGAAATATTTATTAACTTTACACCTGAGGTTTACAACAATAAACAGACAGCTGCGAGCAATAATTGAGTCAGGATAGCTGTTTGGGAGCGCTTAATTGGTGACGTCACAAAACGCGAATACTTTGTGTCGCATTGAAGACCCTGGGTCATATTTAAATATCCCCAATCCAAAACGTTCAATCAATGCGATCAACTTGATTGCTTAACGATGTTTGAGAGCATTCACCATGACCTTCAAATCAACAATAGATTGACAGGTTTTCGTATATACAGAAGGAATAGATAGGAATCTTAGTAGAGTTTGCCCAGAATAAGCAACAAGACATCAAAGGTTCTATCTTATAGAACCTCTAGAAAAGCAATGGTCTTTGACGGACATCCTTTTCAACTTGCTAATGGGATTGACATTGACAATTCCCCTTGCCAATCTGTTCGGGTGACGCAAAAGTTAAACGATCTTGTGCCTCAGGTTGTGGTGCAAGGTAGTCACCTCCAGAAATTATTTTTTAATTTATCACAGTTTTTCCGAGCTTTCGAATTGAAGCGAGCAGAGGCGAAGGCCCCTAGTACTTTGTAATTGCAATTAAAAGATAAGTATCAGAGTGTTTATTGAGGGATTCTGCTGGCTTTGAAAATAGTTTATTGCACTTCCTTTTACATTTGAAGCTTGAGTGACCATAAAAAACCAATCCCGGTACGTTGAGTGCTCATATCGAAGCCTTTTTCTACGTTCCTCTCTAGAACAGGTATTTTAATAGGTGGGTCGAAAATCCAAATGGTACTTCATGTTTGTGACTCTGCGTGGTTTTGATTTAAACAGGGATCCAACATTTACAATGCGCTTGAAAAAAATAATATTCGAGACTGGTCTTCTTTGTTCATTTAAAATATCAATTAATCCAATTCTAATTTCAAATAAGTAGCATTTCGGTATGCGTAGATTACGACAAAATGTCTGAAATTTTTTTAAAAACATAAGCCACTATCTGCCACGAATAACCAATAGATTATAGGTTTGGGCCGCTCTCCATAATAATGCGCAGCAAAGCCATTAGTTTATGGTTCCAGCCGATTAGTTTTCAAATCGCTTTGGGAAAAAACATCTCAAACATAAAGTACAAGTCAGAACTGCTATTTACGATCAATATAGATGATAAAACTTTGACCAAAATGAAAACGACTAGAAAATTGAAATATTTATTTAATACAAGTCATATGGTAAAAAAAAAGCAAAAAAAAAAAAAGAAAAACATCAATGCCTGCCAAAAAAAAAAAAGAGAATGTAATAGATGCCAACATTATGCTATGGTTAGTCAGGATATTTTTTTTTATTTTTGCCTCAATTTTTTTCTTATGTTTTCTGCTTATTTATTTTTTTTTGGCACACACGAAGCGACAACATTCATGGCCTTTGGCATTAAGAACCTTCATAAATTTCAGAGCAGCAAGTGTTGGAGTATGTGTGTGTGTGTATCTGTGTGTGTGTGTTGATGTGCATTAATGTTTGTGTGCTTCTTTTTTATGGGTAGCTGCGCTGATGAAGACAACGATGAAGGCGACAGCCAAGTCTGGGTTTGATTGATACTTGATGAAGCAGCAGCAAAATGTGCGGGCTGATTGTTGTTGTTGTTGCTGTTGTTGTTGCCATAAGCAACACAATTTAATAATAGATTCATTACACACCCACAAATACAAGCACTGTATGCATGAATGTATATGTGTGAATGAATGCCTGTCAACAGGGAATGATATAGCAAGTGGGTAAGAGAGAAACAGAGCGAGCGGGATGAGGGAAAGCATATAACACAGCATTTTCCATGACATTAGGGCCAAAGTATCATGCGTATCATTATGCCAACAAAAAATAAGTGTCTATATACATAGACATACAATATAATAAATTGAATATATTTTCATCAGAAACAGCAACAATAACAAAACAGCGCACATATACACATGTATTTTTTGTATTTGTATCTATACATATGCATAAACAGCCACAACAACAGCTAAAATAACCAACTTCAATGACAACATTGTGTTAACAAATGACAATAATGGAAACAACAACTATCCCCAACAACAACAACAAAAACAACAACAAACCAACTATGACCCCCCAAAGCGACAAATGATGTGATATACACAAATGACTTGAAAATAACAATAAAAAACTAAATCAGGCGAGGAATGTTTATTGAGTTTGTTGCAAATTGGATAAAATGAAAATTTGATAAAACATTGAGTAATTATGTATATTGGTAAAAAGATATAAATCGAATTAGCCAATTTTTTATTAAATGAAAAGCTCTAATGTGAACTAAGTTTCTTATGGTAAAAATATAAAAAACAGGAATGAATGGCTTCCTTCAAAAAGAGCTGTCGAACATGTTGCTAACTCCTTCAATAAGCTGTTTTTCTTTGTACCCATAATTTGGGCAAATTTGAACTAATTCTAGTGTGATTTAAAATTAATATCGAAAAGCCTTTTAAGAACAGCTGTTGTAAGTTTAAGCAGTCAGGGGCTCCGGTGCTGCCAGCTTTACAAGCTTGACTCGAACCACCTTCATCTCGAATGTTCTAAGTATTTAACCCTTTTGAAAATATTTGTTTAACAATGGTCGAAATATTTTTTCTAAGGTACTTTTCGGCTCCTAAATTCAAAAATTACCTTTTCAATTATGTAGGATTGATTTACCTGTAAGGTGAGAAAATCTAAAAAAGGACCTTAAGGATTTAATTCAAAAATAAGTCGCTTTTGAAATTTCTAGACTTTGATTTTATTTATTTATTAAAAGCTTTTATGGTATTAAGAGAATCTGGTTTTATTTTATTTAAAAAACAATTTTTGCTGACAACTCGCAACCGCAAAAAAAAAACAGCAAAAAATACGTTTGCTGTGCTTAACAAAAAAAAAAAACAAAAACATTTAAAAGCTTTGTAGAGCCTTTAAATTCTTTTAACTTAGTGGGATTATTAGGAACTGCCAAAAAATATGCAATTGATATAATAACTTGTATTTTTTTAGTTATTTGCAAAAATACAATATTTACCTGAAGCTCAGGACAGAATTATCCAAAATCCTTACTTACGCTTTACCCCTTTTGTCTAGTCAATAAAAAAAATAAACATAGCCCCATACGAGTGAAACATATGTTTCTCCAATCGCCAATCATTATGGCGAAACTATACCAAATCTGTTCAACCCTTTCATCCAGCTTTGGGCTGGATTTTACAAAATCCTTTCTATCCTTTTAACTTTCTTCTAAAATGTTATCAAAAAACCTGTCATAAAATTCCTTTCCAAGACCTCGAAGAAATCAAGTAAGATTCACAAAGTCTAACCCAAAATAATCAGGACGACAAAAGAGATTAGAATTTTCTCTCCGTCCATACGCCTTTCTACCCTTTTGTCCAGTATATTTGGAAGTATAGGGCTCAACTTTAACCTAATAGAATTTTGAAGCTTTCTTCAAATTCGATCAAAATTATCGTAAAACGACTGGAATGGCTAAATTTTGACATACCACGGCTTCATTACAAATGAAAGTTAGAAAGTTGAATTTTTACGCAAAATTTCAAAATAATGATTCTTGAACCAAGCCTTAAAAAAATCTTAATATCGAATTGGTACAGAGCCTGACTGCATCCTATGTAGATATGGGATCTAACTACTAAAACTACTTTTAGCTTCGTCTCGCTTGTAAATTTGAAGGCATGGCTGATATTTTCCTGGCTGAAAATAGTATGAACAAACTTTGCCTGCTTAGGACCTAAGTGGATCTAGAAATCTTTAAATCTTTATTTTCCTAGTTCCTATCTCGCAGAGTTCATACAGATGGTACAGATGGTAAACTTTACGCAAGTTTCTTAAAGCGCAAATTTTGTTTATTATTTTTACTATTCATATATATATATATTCATATATATATGATTTCCTTAGGGCGTCTTCAATTGCCATCTTCTACCGAACTTGATTTTGGGCTACCATTCTTAGTTCATTCCAGCTTAACCCCAGAGATTTAATTTCAGCTTCCGTAGATCTTCTCCAGGTGGTACGTGGTCTACCAACTCTGCCACCTAAGTAGGTTAGGGAGGGATTCCAGCGCATTGCTTGCTTCGCTATGTTGCTCTCGTTTTTGCGGAGCGTATGCCAGATCCACTTCCACTTTCTTCTACTATTAATGGAAATCTAATAATTACTAGCTTGAACCAGTTTAGTATTTCAAATTTTTTTTTTTAGATAGCGCATTTATTCTCTAATGTTTGTAAAGTACCCAAAATGCAGTGCACTCAAGCAATCTCTTTAAAACTCCTTGCCCAACTCATGAAACACCCCACGTAAGTCTACTCCAGTCTCCCATCTATCAATTCGTCACCAGCTATAAACACACATGCTTCTACATACAACCATATACTCGTTTGTACATAAATATATTGTATTATAATAACAGCACATTTGTTTTGTTTACATATTAGCTACTTAATACATTCGTATTAAATCTGAGTATATATATACATATATATGCATATCAATATCCTTCAGTTACCAAGTAAAATGCGAGGCGACAAGGCGCTAACATTTTTGAAGTTTATTTGACAGACTAACCATGAAAATAGCAAATGAGAAAAAAAAAACAGGAAAATTCCAAAGTCAAGACAACTTTTTAACACCACGGTCTGGGCTTACTTGTTGTTGTTGTAGTTGGGATGTTCTTGCTGCGTAGGAAGCTTATTATCTCAGACAGTCAGGCTGTCAGGGATCGGGTACATCGACCCTAGACTTTGTTGTTTTATATGCAGCCCTTTTTGACGCGCCTTTTGCGGCTGCAAACTTTCAATAAAGTTTTCCAACGTCGAGCATAAAATTTTCATGCGTTACGTTGAGTTTCTTTCTACGTAATATTTTATTTATTTTTATTTTTCGTTTTTTTCTCTGCGTTCTTTCATTTTCTCCGCATTTGCTGTGTGTTTCTAATCAATTCCAAATCATTTAACACACGCATGAGCTGTCGGCTGCCATTTGGTGTAAGTCCTATGTGTGTGTGAGTGTGTGTCATGACTTAAAGTAATTTCAGAGTAAGCCTCTTTAAATGTAAGTTAAACTAGAGATGTGCGGTGAGTGTCACGAAAAACATCGCAAACGTAGTGGCAAAAACTTAAAGGTCACTTATCAAAATTAAAATTGGATATCGGAAAAAATACTAGTCGCATAAATAAAATGTTTTAAGAACAACAAAAATCGGAACCTTAGCTTAAAAAATGTGTAGAGTTATTTAAGAGCAAATGACGACTGGAAAGAGTTTATAAAATACAGAAATGTAAAGGTGCCTGTACCATCACAACAAACAAATATTTGAATAAACTGATTTCGATCCAATTCGGTATTCAAAAAACTTTCAACTCCCGAATTTAATTAGCATACATAATATTACACCGATATCGAAAAAATAAAACGAGGTTGTTTCCCATGACAATAGAAAAGATATTTCTTACCCTAATTTTTGGTTGCTCTAGCTCTCAAGAGAGCTCAAGAGAGCTTCTTTCTTTAGAGAAAACAAAAATTAATTTAGAAAACGAGTCTAAAATTTACAAACCTATAATTGTAACCTAGCAGTTTTAAAATATTTTGCTCATAAGCTTTGATGTTGTTTATTTTTAAAATACTAATCATCTTTATTTAGTTATTGCCTTAAAATAGTTCAGTCAAAATTTAAGTTTTAATTTTTTAAACGATATTTATTAAATTTATTTTATCTTAGCAGAATTCAGTTTTTTTATGGTGATAGGGAGTCAAAATATTATCTTACGTCACACTGCGTAATTATTAAATGTGACAGATTTTTGAACTATTTTGTATTTTCGATCTATTTTGGTATCACGATATAGACTTAAAAGGAGAAATACCAGAAGAGAACAATATTTTTTGAACAAGATTTATTAAAAAAAAAAAAATATCTTAGTATTTAAGATTGCATCGAATTTACAAAAGTTTATGGTTGGTATTTTTTATATAAAATATATTTTAATAATTCTCTCATTTCCTCAAATGTTTTCAGAATTTCGTGAGTGAAATAGTAGTCACCTTATAAGTTACGCTCACATCTCTAAGCTAGACTTTTTTTTTTTTTTGTATGTGTGTGGCAAGCAAATTGTGGGCAATAAATCACGGCGTCAAAAAGAAGCGAGGGGTGTGGCAGGACGTGGGCGTGACAAGGCACAAAAGCAGAGCAAAAATTGTGGCTAACTGCTTGACTTCTACGACAAGAGCTGTGACTAATTATTCCTAATTAATGTTGCTCATTTTCACTGCTATTTGCGCCCTTGGAAACATGGCAGGTAGTTGCATCCATCCATCGATATGCCCACAGAATAACCAAAAACTTATTTTAATAAAATCATAAAATGTTGGCTCTCGACACATAAAAGCCATTTGTGGTCTCTGTTGGCACAGAAAAAAAGGCAAGATTGTAATACAGCAGCCATAATAAAAAAAAAGAAAGAAAAAAGTCGCCTGGGTTCGCCCCAGTCAATGTCAAGCAGCACTTTGGTATGCCACAAGGCATCGGAAAATGGATGCCACATGGATGCCACTGATGA
Organism: Chymomyza costata; assembly: GCA_018150985.1. Taxonomy (NCBI): domain Eukaryota; kingdom Metazoa; phylum Arthropoda; class Insecta; order Diptera; family Drosophilidae; genus Chymomyza; species Chymomyza costata. The sequence continues at coordinate 22,080,717 of JAECWU010000001.1, forward strand.
AAAAGTGGACAACAGCAGCACACATTTATGTCGCACATGTGCGTTGGATGTCGCACGACTTGCCACTTGGCCACATTTCGAAATGTAATTTAAGTGGCGTAAATTATGGTCAAGAGTTTTGTGGTATGGGCTAAGACCCGACTGAAAACAATGGACGTGCATAGGGTTGGTTTGGTCCATACTAGCTGCTTGCTTCTTCAGTGCTTTGTCATTGTTGCAGGTCGCACACACATGTGACCCCACGTGTGGGGCTACATACTTATACCCCCGCCCAAGCGATATTACCAACTTTTTGAAAGCAATTTCATGGCAGCACAAAATATGACAACACACAATTCCGGCCATATAAAATGTAATTTCAGTTAACAGAAATTATAAACTGCCGGACATTTACTTTTTTCTTTTCTCTTACTTTTTCCTTGGCCACAACACAATTTTCCACACTTGGCTGAGCTTATTTACTTCATGTTTCCCACCGCAAACTCTTACAATATGGGTGAGCATTAGTTTATTGTCTGCCTGTAGCTTTTCCTTAAAAGTACTTGCTTTTCTTGGTTGATACACTTGCAACGAGTTTATTTTCTTTGTCATAAAAGGATGTGAAGAATGGTAGGGATGTCTTTAAAAGTAGGAAGAATTTGAGCGTGTACTTGGGTTGCAACCCAGGATTCCTGAAATTCTGGATAACTAAATAGAAGCATCACACTCTCTGAAATGCATTCTAGTTTGCAAAGCAGTCCTAAAGTAAGCTTAAAATTCTGATAAAAGAAGACTTTCGAAGACTTACCTTTAGATTATTTTAATCATGCTTACTAAGTGCTGAGAAATGTTGCTTTCTGTTCAAACGAAATTCATTGTAACCCAACTAGTCGAAGAAAGTTCAAGTAAAGATTTCTTTTTTGGATAAAATTCTCGAAACAAAAAGTATGAGAACTATTCATTTTTTGACATGCAAGAAGCATATCGAAATATAAGCAAGTACAAAATTTTTAGTTCGTTATGTTTTCAAAATTTATCAATCGCCGAAATCATCACAGTAATTTATTATCATGAATGGCATTTTCAAAAACTACTATTTAATACAGAAGATTTTTTCAGCTGTCATCGTCCTCGTCATCATTTATTTGTCTGTTTAGCGTGACCGCTAGATGGCGCAAGCAAGTTGTCGACTATTTTTGTTTATAATAATAATTCTTCTTCTTCTTTGTTCCATTAACGCCTAGTGGAGCATAGGGCCTCAACAATTCCTCTGAACCGTATCCTATTGGGAGCTGCTGTGCAGATGTCGTTCCATGAGTAGCGCGCAGATGTAAGTTCGGCATCAATAGTCCTTCTCCATGTTCTTGAGCGAGCGCCCGGCCGGCGGCTGCTTTGTGGATTCCATTTTGGGGCTTGCTTAGCGATGCATGAGTTGGACTTGCGAAGCGTATGACTGATCCACTGCCATTTTCGTTTTTTAATTACGATCTCGACGTTTTGCATGCTTGCCTTTCTCCATAACTCTGTGTTAGAGATGCGTTCTGGCCACAAAATTTTGAAGATGCGTCTCAAGCATTTGTTAATGAAAACCTGGATGCGCGACTGAATAGATCTTGTATATTTCCATGTTTCGCTCCCATACAAAAGTACAGATTTGACGTTTGAGTTAAATATCCGAATTTTTGCTTTGGTGCGTAGTTGGTTGGATCTCCAAATGTTCTGTAATTGCCTGAATGTGGACTTTGCTTTATTTATGCGGGCCAATACGTCTTCATCTGCTGTGCTGACCTGATATGTGCAGGATTGTACAGCACTTATGTTTGTATTCTCTACACCCATAAGAGGATTCGCAATAGCACAATATCCACTTGACATAACAACCGTCTTAGAAGTGTTTATTTCCAAGCCTGCTACCCGAGCGTTACGATAATAATAATTAAATGGGGCCAAAAATCATTTTGTTTGGCTCCTTGGTTGGTTCAAAAAGCTACAAATGGTTTTAAGTAAAGGTTGGTTTCTTTAATTATTAATATGAGCGTTTCAGGCCTTTAGATTAAAAAAGAGAAGCTCTACCAAAAACCCTATAATTTTTCTACATTTAAGCTAAGCTTTTCATCGTTGTCTTCTAAGAGTATCTAAACTTAGCTGCTCCAGAGTAAGTTTTCCTTTACACTAGTTCGTTCCCTTTAATTTTTTTTTTTGTCACTTAGCTTTGCTTCGAAGTAAAACGCAATTCAGCACGTTCGCTTTGTTCATCATAAATGTTCATAAATAAGTTGATTAGTTCTTTATGTGGTTTATAAAAGCGACATTTTTTCTGGAGTGCCTCGGAGTGGAACCGGAGCAGGTTCAGTCCTTGCTGCGTAATTGAAAATGGTACTTAGAGTATGATTATGATTATTCTGCGCTTTTTTGTGTGGCTATTATGACCAAATACAATAATGTACATACGAATTGGGAATTGGAGATGAGCAGAATGACAATGATATACACTCGGTACACCCCATATTAGAGTCCAGAAATGCTTACAAAAGTTAAGTACGTATAAGGAGTCACATTTTGGTTGGTGTTGTCTTTATTTTTCTTTGTCCTTCAATTTTAATTTAGAAAAGCCGAGAGGTATCGACAATAGGGACTTTCTTCGAGGTACTCTTGACTTGGCCCACAAACACCATAACTATATATTATTAATAAATAATTGACACCGCCTTAAGTGGACTTTGAAAGAAAACCAGACTTTAAGCAATATATTTTTTTTTTTACCTTGTGCTATGGCATAAGTGTGGCCATCGGTAGCGTACTTGCTTTGCAACCCGATGGTCGGTGGTTCGATTCTCCAGAGTGGCACTGGTGCATTTGCCTAGCACTGGCATCGCTGGCTCAAAGGCGCTATTTGTCCAAGAAAATTATTATTATCTCTATTAGTTCAAGACATTCGGCTATAAGCTGTAGGTCCCTGTTCTTTTTAATAGTTATTAATAGAGATCCCCATGCTACACCTAGGGTTGAGTGACAAAATAGTCAGTCAGGGAAATTTTTATTTTTATGGCATAAGTGTGTACACATGTTGCCAAAAAAGTGTTTTTTTCTATTTTTATTTAGTTGCCAACAGCTTTTATTTAATTTTATTTTGCTGCAATAAATAAGAAACTGTCTAAAAATCTCTTCAAAAAAAAAAAAAAAAAACAGATACCTATTAGAATAACTTTAGTTCAATTTGTGCGTAGTTTTAAAGCGCCTTTGGTTTACAGTCCTTTGCCAAGTTAGTACAACCAAAACTTGGAAAGAAAACTTTTGAATGCTCTGAAACTTTATATGCTCAGGAACTACTTGGCAAATTGTTTGCTATTTGCCATTTCCGTTGGATAAACAGCAAACAATTTCAATGTAATTTATTTTTTTTGTATAGTTTGTTATGTCTTAAAATATTGTACCTGATTGCACTCATGTACATAGTTGACATAATGTAGTACATACAGAATTAAAGAGTTGGACACATTGTTGCAGCTGGCATAGTGACTTTTGGAGTACTTTGGTGCTACTCTACAAAAGATTATGATATTTGTTGTTCATGTCGCTGATTCCTAGAGCTGTAAATGCATTTTGCATAATTTGTTTGTGCACTGAGGCATACGCGATGTCATAGTCATCATAGACGAGGACACCAGCAACCCCCCTCCCATTGACATCCACATTCATTTGTCATCATCATCAGCATCAATGCTGCTGATGTACTTGCTAGCATGTTGCGTGTGGATAGGGATTGCCTCTGGATCTCTGCTTCCACTCCAGCAATGTGTGTTTTCTACTTGTGTGCGTATGTGTGCGTGTGTGTGTGTTTGTGGACAAGTCAAACAGCAACCCTTGCCTCGCCTTTGCACTCTCACTTTAATTTGTATGCCAAACCCAATGCTGATTTCTCTTAACATGCATCCATCCATCTGTGAGTGTGCGTGCGTATCTGTGTGTGCATGTTGACGACGCGCCCCAAACAATGTCATGCCGCCTTTGTAAGCTCACGTGTTACATGCAAATGCGATTCTTGTGCTTCCTGCTGCCCCCCACCCACTGCTTGTTTGCATCCTTCCAGCTTCTTTTGTTTTTGATACCCCTCGTTTTTCCATAGCATTCATGCCCTATGGCCTAGGGGCCAAGAGTGCGCGCAAATAAATATTGTAATGATGTATGTGATTTCTTTTGTGTGTTGTATGTGTTCTTTGCATGTTTTCTTGTCATACACATAAGTTGGCGGGGTTGAGGTGTAAGGTGTTCCTAGAAGCTTGTTGTGTACTCTATGTCCATAAAATGGATTATAGAGTCTCTTGCATTTGAAGTAGTGTGTTTGGATTAGTTGAAGTGGGAGTGTGTATACTTTAGAAGGTTTTGGTACAAAAGACAAGAAGAGCTGCATTTGGAACGTATAAATCTGGTTTGTTCCTATAAAGTGTTGAAGTTGCGGAGCCTGTATTATGAAAAAAGCTATGTGAAGGAAGATACGAAATCAAACCTTTCAAGAATAGTCGCAGCGCTGACTGAAGAATTTGCGACTTAGAAAAAAATATAATCTTAAAAGTTTTTTAGCATCTCCTAAAACCAGTTGCTGATACAGGATTTGGTTTTAGAGGGTTTTCTCACTCACTTTCTCAAAACACTGTCACCCATTGTTCCAACTTTTGAGTGTGGTCCAGACCCGAAAATCCCCCGTGCATCCGTCACTGCCAAGAACCTAGAAGTTAAGTGTGTATGCACTTTGTCTTTAATACGGCATCATTTTCTACAGACAACCTTTCCTGCAATAGAGCTTGGAGGACATGTGTATTTGGCAGTTACACAGGTAAAGTTGTATTTTTAAAAAATCTTTCATCCGAAATAACTTGAGACGAGCTACTGACATTTTCTGTTAATTTTAAAATATATCTAAATCATCTCTCATACGTAGTTTGATGTTACTAGCTTTCTATTCCAAGAATTTATACCTACTTATTTTTCACTATTACATGGTAATGCCTACTAAGGCTACTTTTGAAGGTGTCATCACTAAAATAAGAAAAACTTAAGGACTTACCAATTTTTATTGTTTTTGTTTTTCATAGTAAACACACGCGCATAATATATAATTGATCCTATTATTAAGAGAAGTGGAAAGTGGTTCAAAAATGTTCGAAAAAACTTAGCACTATTCTAGCAAGACAAAACATGACACTACCCTTGTGTTAACTGAGCACAGAGCATCTTCTAGTCAGGTGCATAAAAACATATCGCTCCCGCCTCCTTTGCCAGCCAAGTCAATACAATTGTCTGGGTTGAAGCTTTTCTTTTTTTTTTTTGGACTATCAGTATATTGAAATCTCTTAAGCTCATATACCCAAGTACATAGATTGCTCAAGCTCAAGCATGCTTGAGTATTTTGCAACATGCGCTTCAGTGCAACATTTTGAAAAGCGAAAGAGTGTATGTTTTTTTCTTTTTTTAATGGTTAACATTAATGAAGTAACAACAACTTGGCAAAGTCATTAACAGAAATGTTGAAATGCATTAAGCTTCAACAAAAAAAATCAATAAACAATCAAAATGTTGCAGAAAAAACCTCAAGGCTGCAATTATGTTGACGACTGCAAGCTGTCAAAGGACAAGAGTTGCCACATTCATTTAAAAAGTTGCAAAAAAAATAAGAAAAAATGTTGCAGCCAAAGTGGCAAGTGTATTTTTCAAGTGCAGCGGAAAACGGCGGTTTTTCGTATATGAGTCAGTCATGTGAAAAGTTAAAGAGGCTTGAAACGGGAACACTTTAAATTGCCGCATAAAAAAAATATGCACTTGTATAAGCAAGTGTGTGTGTGTGTGTGTGTGTACACCAATTAAGTGCAATGCACGCGGACAACGCCCAAAAAAGTATGCTACAAAATGCTTGTTGGCCATGTCAATGACAAAAACATTTCGCATAGGCGAAATGTGAGCGAGTGTAAAACGCGTAAAAATGAAAATCAATAGTACGGAGTAAAAGAAGAAAAAAGAAAAAATGAAATATTCCATGTATGTGGATATATACATACGTGAAGTGCATATATGGTACAATTATTCATATACGAGGGCAGCGACGCCGCAGCGCGGTTGCGCAGCTCTGTCAACAGCGACAGCGGCCAAGCAGAGCAGCAGCTGCAATTGCAAGTGGACCAATGCATTTGTTTGAGGTGCGAGTGTGTGCATGTGTGTGTGAGTGTGTTTGTGTGTGCGTTTGCTGACACTGAAAAAAAATTGTTACATGTTTTGTTCGCAATTTTTTTATTTATACAGCTGAGCTCTCTTTTCGTAAAATATCAGCTGGCTTAAATAAAGAATATTCGTCCATTAAATGAGTACGCAAGAGTTTTAAAATAAAAGCTGAAATTCCGAAATCTTTATTAGAGGTTATATAAAAATTTCTTCTTATCGAAATTCATGGGCTGGCTGAGAATCTACCGAATTTGGTCCAGAGATTTGTTAAATAGTATTTTTTTTAGATAATTTTTTAACTCATCGCATTTTATAAATAGAAATAAATTTCATTTACGAAATCATCGGCATCGCATCATTTTAACTTTTTCTATGAATTTTAAAGGTGTATGTTTTAATTATTATTCCCATTATTTCGAAATTTTGAATAAAAATTTTAATATGGTAAATGCAGTTCTTGTACACCAACCAAAATATGAGTACCTATTTTCAAACTTGCATTTAATATATACATTTGCCCAATTTTGTTGGAAATTAAACGAACAAATTGCAATTAATAAACAAACCAACAGATGGCCCACCCTATATAACCGAATATTCGATATATCTTAGAAGCATTATTGAAATTTGTTGGTAAAAAAAAACATGAAATAATATGAAAATAAAAGTTTTTATTGAAAAATCTAGAAAAGGGAGAGATAATGGTGCCAAATTCCGATACTACGAAAGGGGCAACAAAGTGGCTGCAGCCATATCATATGATGAGCTTAAGGCAAATGGTCCACTGGATGAGTAAGTAGTAAAAGGTAGCTCGAGATCAATATACTTGCAATTTATTCCAAGCTTTTTCTATTGTGCCACCAAAGACAAGTTGCAGCGACAAATCTTTACTCTGGCAAGAGAGCTGCAAGTGAGGAGCATTGATCTGCTGCTTTCACTTCTGGGTACTGCCCAGCTTAGGTTTGCTGACTGACTCATTATATCTATGGCTTTCTGGTAAAGTTTGTGATAAAAAGAGCATTATAATTATAAGATTACAAAGAACTTAAAACAAGAGAAATCTTTAGGTTTTTTTTGAAACCTTACAAACTGATTTTACCTCTTCGCCATAGACTTTTTCGCTCAGTGTATGCGTTTGTTTGTGTGTGAAATTGGGTGGCTGGTAGGCTGGTCAGCTGCGTGTTATGCAAAGGCGGCAGGAGCAATAACAACAATAATAATGACTATGACAAGTCCACAACAGGAACAGCAACAACAACGCCGCCTTTGTTGTTTTCGTTGTTGTTGTGCGACACAAACACGGGAAACGGAAACGGCCATGTTGACGTCAGTCAGTGTGCAAATGTTGACCTACATAGAACGAAACAGGCGCATAAATGCCAACAACAACAATAGATACAAAAACAACAGCAGCAACAACAACAACTACAACAACCAACTTGGCAACTTGCAACTGCAACATGCCACTAAGATAAATCCAATGCAAATGGCCATGCCTAGATCTCTTTTGCGCTCTGTGTCCAGTTGTTGCTAGTTTACCAGCTGCCAACGCATTGTTGGAATTATATACATTTTTGCCGTTATTGTTTTTAATATATAACAATAATAATTGTTATGTAGATTTATAAAATTGGGTTGACAACAGCCCCAAAGCCATATTAGTGGTATTCATTTCACGAACCCATGAGAACTCACATCTAAGCTTAATTTGACAGTTGTTCATTAAAAGTGAGATACAGAAATGCATATCAGTATGTTGAAATATATTTCTCGTTTAGGGAAGTAGGTGCTGAAGGGATAACTTGAGAAACTCCATATGCATATGTACAACCACAAAAGGAATTCTACAGCAAAATCTAAATATGGTAATTACTTTGCATATCTAAGTCAAGTTTTGTTATAATGCTCTATAAACATATACACAGTTAGAGGATAATTTTCGGGAACACAATTTTAAGATAAAGTAGCTGAACGCTAAATCTTATACCAGATTTCCACTGGCGTCATTTAAAGTAATTCATAACATTTTTCTGTCATAATATGACGGGTATGTTAAAACGAACGCTAAAAGAATGAATAGATTTTCAACCAATGATGATATGGCAACGCCTATGACTTTCTTGACGAAGCTCAAAAATTTTATTTTCATAATTTTTTGATTTTTCACGAAAAAAAACCTGAGAATAAAAGTGACCGGATTTGTCATATGACCTGGGCCTGGGCGCTATATACATAACAATCGGCCGTGCTTTGGAAAATGAATCTAAATGTTTATTCAGATCCGTTTTAAAACCACATGTACTACGAACATTCAAAATTTTTGACTGAATATGACACGATATGACCAAATATTTAATCTACTATGTGCGTTATAAAAATAAACGCAGCGTCAATATAACGCTGTGATGGCATAAAAGTTAAGGCTACTGATGTACTTTATTCGTTAAAGTATATCGATTTGTGAATTATCGGAAAAACGACCAAAAATGCATTGATCTGCATTAATATCGATAAAGCCACGTTCTACCTTTATTCTTCCATGTAAACACCTTCATTTTAGAGAATTTGGGCCAAAGTTTCCATCATTTATCCGGACCATAGACTTCCGATATCCTATTACTTTTTTCGTTTTACTGACCCCAACCACTTTCATTTCACAGATGGCATATTATGCCTAAAAATTTAATATCCCAAATTATATTTTCCTCATTTGGCATTTAAACTGTACCTGTTCAACATTTTGGTCGCTCTGCTTTTAGCCCTCATACTAACTGATCCCAAATAGGCCTAAAAGTGCCAAGGCAATGTTGCCGCTGCTGTTCTTCCTGCTGTTACTGTCACAATGCACACAGCCTGACAGTGTTTAATGATGACAGAAAGGAAGAGCAGTGTGTGTGGCAGAGAGCATTTATGCTAGATGTCCAGAGTGGAATAGAGCCAAGGTTTTGTTGTTGCCGTTGATGTTGGCTACGTGTAGACACGCACAAGCAGCAGACGCATGCAACCAACTGCCAGCAAAAGAGCTAAACGCCAAAACTGGCAGCTGCCTGGTGAACCCCAACAGTTGGGCCTCGAGTCCTTTCCAGAGTCAGTGGCAGCCAGTGAGTCGAGTAACCAACAAACAAACAACCGACACGGTGCTTGAGCCTTGGAAACGGCGGGGTTTCGGAGGGGGTTTGTTAAGGACAATTCATGCAGCATAGAAAGGGGGGCGGGGCAGAGATGTAGGCGTTTTGCTGCTCTAACGTTTGTTGCCACAAAACTCAATGAGTCAATGACTTTTTGGTGTTGTCGTCGTTGATGCGCGCCGCCTCGTTGTCATTAGTAACAACGGCAGCAACACCGTAACACACACTGTCACACACACGCACGCATGCACACACACGCTCACACATACGCATATGGATGTATCTCATACGTTGACTATGTTTATAAGTCAACTGATTTTGCGATAATATATTACGATATGTCGAAAAAGGTTAATGAAGATAATAGCCCGTTCATTTTGGATCTATAGCAGAACAAAATTAATTAAAATTTTATCTTTGAGCAGACATTGTGATCTTCCTATGATCATGATTTCAGTTTTATTTGATAAATGGCGTGATTGCAATCAATTTTTTTTAACTTGGGCTGCAGTGCTGCTAACAAAAACGAGATCATGCAAAAATTGCACAAGCCACATATTGCCAAAGGGTGGCAAGTTACCAAACATTCTCGAATACGAAGACTTTGCTTTAGACACGACAGGACGCCTGGCAATCGCATAGAGCTTAAGCCACTTACAACTTTTTTTCTGAGACTTTATCAACTGTACTAGCAACAACAGAAGTCTGGCAACTCTGTAAGGCAAAAGCTATACAAAAGTGCGACGCATGGTTCATTATATGCCTTGACAGAGAGTAAAACGTATTGGAGGGGCAGCTAAGGCAATTTGGCAACTCAGGCAAATCACTATTAAAATTATTTGAAGTATGAAACAGTGACCGTCTATTTGAAGGTTGAGAATACTATATCGGTGTACTGTTGGGTGTTGCCAGATACAATCAAAGTGTTCCGAATTCTCTTTCTCTTAATAATGACAAAAGCTCTTTTTCAGAGCATGGTTATGAGAATACCCAAAGAAATATAAGAAAGGTTAATTTTTTTCAGATTTTAGGTGTACAAGTTGCGCTGCAATATGATGAAAGGTGACATCGATTTTTATCGTTTAAAATCGGCTACGAAGTTATTCACTTACACGAATCCAAGTAAGGGGTAGTCATTTTGGGCGCAAACAACTTTTATCTGTATACGATGCATGAAATTAAGTTGCGGATAATGGGTAATAGTTCTCTTGATTTGTGTCAACAGTACCAACGACTATTAACGACTATCATATATCGATTAAATATGAATTCATTTACATATGGACATATATAAGTCCATAAAAAAATTTATATACACAAGCACATAAAAATGTTTATAGCTACATATCTAAACAAACATATTCGAAAACTGTATAAATTAACTTTTGCCGTATCATCTCAAGATGTGTCAACAGTTATTTATTTGCCATTTTGGAATTGCTTGAGAATAATTGCGAATGTCTGGCAACTCCGTTGAGTGATAAATGTTTACAAATAATTTATGCATTTCAAGATTTTTAATTTGTTTTTTTGTAGGATAAGTTTGAGAGCAGTTGAAAAAACAAACACCAACTAAACTATAAGCTGTCACATTGGTAGACATCATTATTTTCTCACGAATTTTGTCACGATAAGGTTCTTATAAACGTAGTTAAAAATACTTCCAGACACGTTGCTGTTATTTTCAAACGGCGCCAAATGCTTTGGAGCTCATGTTCTCGTTGTTGTTGTTGTTGTTATTTGGTCGGTTTGGCGCACGTTGTTGGCCATGTGGGAAATAAACGAATGTCTGCATGTGTGTGTGTGTGTAGTTGTGTTTGTGTGCTACCACGCATATATGTAGGTTTTACTTACCAACAAACAACAGAAATAAATTTGGCAAACAAACACGTTTGGGCTTGTTATGTTTTATTGTTGTTGTATCTGTTGCTGTTGTTGTTGTCCTTGGAGCTAATGTATGCCAAAGTATGTCAACAGCAGCCGCTTATTCGGCTCCCATTGTTTTTGGCTGTGGTTTGTTTGCCGCATTGTAGACGTGTTTTAACATGCTCACGCGCACAAATTAGCTTGATGTTGGACTCGCGAAGGGTGCTTGGGGGCTGGGAAATTATATGCAGCATACTTCTAGAATCTGCGTCTGCAATTATAAAATTTTGGCACCTTTACAGCTGTGCCTTTTTGTGGCTGCTACAGTTCAGTTTTCATTTATCATTTTTTGTTTGGCATCAAATTAATTTCCCCAGACGCACATTTAACAAGTGCGCCAAAGAGCATATAAGAAAATGTTTAGCGTCCTGAAAATTTATGCAGAGACGGTGCTATGTACTAGGTACTATTTGAGCCTTGATAAAAGTGTAAAATTGTTTGTGTAATTCAAGTGAATTATGTAAATATATTGAAGCTGTTGAAATGTACATGGAATATTAGGTTTATGCTTAATATATGCGGCCAAGTTAATTTTGGCCAACAGCAGATGGATGCTATCAGTGGCGTAGTTAGCTTTTTGCAGTAGTAGGGAATAAGGCGTTTTTCTGCGAAAGTTACTTGGGCTACTTTTTTGTGAAAGATTGGGCTGGTAAGTTGAAAATGCAACTCCTGGAGACACCCTAATGGGTAGTCGACACAAAGTCATGACATTACAGATGTGATGAAGACGATAGTACCCAATACTGTAAGATATCTTGGTTGTATCTTGTACGACTTATTAAGTTTATTAAGAACTCACAACAGCAGCTATGTTGAAATCTATAAACAAAGTTAACATATGGAGTTTTGAATCCCTTTAGCTACGCCACTGCATGTTATTAACAAAATGCGAATTTGACTACGCACATAAAAACTAAGCCACTTGATATGCCACCAACTGGCCAGCACGTGCGTGCGTCGAACGAAGCATATAAAGAGAAGGATAGGCATAGACAGCTAGACAGATTGTGGAGCATGAAGCTCCAAATAATTGAAACATTAAACAATGAGCCAGCCGTCAGATACAGATACAGTAGCGCTGCTGATGAGTCCAGTAAACACAGCTGGCCTGCTGCTTCCGTCCTTAACCACAGACAACAAAAAGCAATATGGTCGCACTGCGCCTGCGTCGGTGCCAGTGCTGCCAATTGCTGCCGGCTAACGAAACACCACAGCAAAGCGTAGAGCGCAAAAATCATGACCATGGCTTGGCCCAACTGCAAGCAGTTGAGTCAGTTGCTATTCGAGGCTCGTAGGATACGCACGGCTTAAGCGCTTGGAAAAAGAAAATGCTGGCCCAGGCGCTGAACTTTGTTTGAACGACGTTTAAAGTGTGCGAGCGTGTGAGTGTGCGTGTGTGTGAGTGAGTGAGAGTGCGGCCAAGCAAGAGCGCAAGCTAAGAGCGCGTAAGCTAAGCTTAAGAGCGCCAAATGTTTACATGCCAAAATTCGCAGGCAGTGTTATAGAAAATCGTGCAGTTTTGTTTGGTCCGTGCAAGCGTTAAGTTGTCTAGGCGCAAAAAATATCTTATAATCAAATGCGTCGGTATCGTCGTGTGTACGTGAGAGGCGGCTTTGAAGCCGGTCGCTAACAGGCGCTGAAAAATAACAAATATCTTATGAAATCAAAATAAATTAAAAGCATTTCAATCAAAAGCAACAAAAAATTTTTAATATATATCAAAGAGCGAAAAGTGCAAAGAATTTTTTAGCAAAACCAAAACTAAACAAAAATGTGCCAAAAATTTTAATTTCAATCGAAATTTTGTTAAGAGTTTAATTAAAAAAAGGAATTCTACAAAAGCCACGCTCAAAAATATTAAAGCTCAAGTTAAATTTAACAACAAAATTGCATATAGTTCTACAATTTTAAGACGAAAGCAATGCAGCAGTAAAATTCACTAATAAGAAAGCGATAAATAAAGAAACGCTTAATACCAAAAATGAAAGCCGCAAGTTAAAAAAAAAGCAAAAAATTAAAATCATTTTAAATCACGCTACAAAAATCAACTCAATTCAAACAAAAGTCACAAATCTTCTAAGAATAAACAAAAATCGTCTGCTCCATAATCATCTGCGAAAAGTAAATCAAAACAGAGAGAAACATGTGGATTAGTAGCCGCCTTTTTGTGATTTGTTTGCTGCTCACTTTCGGTACGTCTACAGTGCTCTATAAATAAATATGTATATAAGTCGACATCTATGTGTTTATATATGCTTAGGTCTCATACTCTACTCTCTTTTACGTTGTGCGCTCAAGACTCTTAAGCCCTTTCTTGGCTTGGCTTGGCTTGGCTTGTTATCGTTGTGCCTCTTTGCTGTGTAAACATTTTGATTTGCCGCAAAGTATGCTACGAATTGCGTCGGATTTCTTAACGTTTTCTTTTTTTGGCCAACAGCTGGCGGCATATTTTTGTTTTGGCCAAGCTTATTATGCTATATGCATAAAAGTAAATCTCATGAGATTTGGCGGCTTTGCTTGCGATTTTGATAAAAATGAAAATGCTGTGAGTTTGTTTATAAGAGCCGTTCCATAGGTGTTTGCTTTTATTAGGCATTATAATTTATAACCCTGGCTACGTTGGCCACATAAGTGCAAATGACTTTTGCCTGAAAGTGTCTAACGCACTACAAAAAGAACAAATACAACAAAAAGTAAAACTAAAGCCAGGCTACAGTGGCGTGGTTTGCTTTTTTAAAGGTGCATGTGAACAAATGGCCAATGGTAGCGTAGTGGTGCATACTCGCTTTGCAATAAAAATTTCATTTTTCTTGTGTTTATTTTTTGTAGCTGCATATGTAGTGCAAAAGGTAGGATCTGTCTATTTGACTTTTCCAGCATATCAGCAATAAACCTGCGATTTAGCATGTGACACAAAAAAAGTCGTTTTCGACTGCATCTGTGAAAATATAAAAATCTGCGAAATAATAAAAAATATTTAAAAGCGATTAATTTATTTATTATAGCTTTCTATGATACTTTATTTTGCTAAAATATATGCACTATTTATTTCTTTATAAGCTTATGTATGAATGAGTACTTGACCTTCAGTACGCGAAACATTTTTTCACGTCTTTAGTTTTATGAATTTCTTCAAGTAATTTTTAAGAATACTTGTATTTACATTTCTATAAGAAAATACAAATAATTATGTGTACAAAAAGTGATTATTCACGGTTTGTGTGGAACGAAACAAAGTAAATGAGAAACCTAACCAAATTAGACTGAAAATCACTCAAAAAGTAGTGAAAACAAGAAAATCATAAATATCTTTAGTTTTCAGGCCAATTATTCATGTAATTGAATAAGAAAAGCTGTAAAAACAATGTCTTATCAAATTTAAGACATTTTTAACACACAATTTACTGTGGGCCCAGATTTTCATATTAGGTGCACAACTAAGTTCTCGCTGTTTCTTTGATGAAAATGTAACTTTATTATAAAAAAATGGTTATCAATGACTCATTCAAAGTATTGTCCATCGCTAGCTACAACTTTTTCCCATCTTTCTGGCAGAGTTCGAATACCTCGACGGTAGAAGTGTTCGTCTTTTGAGGCTATCCACGAATCAAGCCATTTTCCGATATCTTCATATGAATGGAACTGCTGATTAGCCAGACCATGTGCCATCGAGCGGAACAAGTAAAAATCGGACGGCGCAATATCTGGGGAATATGGCGGGTGGGGTAGGACTTCCCATTTGAGCGTTCCCGAGTGGCTTGGCGGATAACTCCTAATGCTGAAGCAAGCTCTTCTTGCGTTTGGCACGAATCCTCATCGAGCAATGCCTCCAATTCAGCGTCTTCGAAGGTTTTGGGTCTTCCTTTACGTGGACGGTCGTCAACATCGAAATCACCGTCTTTGAAGCGACGGAACCAATCACGGCACGTTGTTTCGCTTGGAGCAGCATCTCCGTACACTTTTTGTAGCTCTCGATGCGCTTCAGCTGCCGTTTTTTTCGAACAGAACAAGAAAATCAACACTTCCCGCAAATGATGATATTTTGCCACAAGACTAGACATTTTCACACAACCACAAGTAAATAATGCAAAAAGAAATTCACTAATGTGCCATAGCAGTTTGCTTACCATATGCCTAAGCTTCGTTTATGAAGTTTTGGGTATGTCTAATCGACCAGAACTTTCTGCTAAAGCCATCTATTGACAAACAGCGAGAACTTAGTTGCGCAATATTTTGGCCAAAACCCTGTCATTTCCACAATAATTTTTTCAGAGTTATGAAATTTTACACACGTGTTCCTAAATGGTTGAACTATTTTTCTCGAAAGTTTGAGCCTCCTCCGATTATGTCGAGATATAGATAATCCAGACCAAAATTGGAAAAATTAAAAAAAATAGCCGGAAATAGTTTCAGCTTTCCAAGCAAATTACAGAAAGACGACATCACCAATCCATCTGGTTTCTTACTGTAATAATTTTTTTTGCATGCTTTTTTAATTTTAGAAAAAAAATTTTAAAAATCTATATTTCATTAAACGTAACGTAAAGTTTTTTCGTCAAAATTGATAATTTTTTCTTGTTTTGATATGCATCATTGTAAGTATGCTATAAAATTTTCTAATTGGTCATTTTTTGTATATTTTAGTACAACCTTTGAAAAAATCGTTATTGAAGCATTCTTTGAAGCAGCTAAGAAATTCGAAAAAAAGTAAAATTTCTTGGGGGCCAATTTTTAAAATTCAACTTTTAGATACAAAATTTAATTTTCGGAAATCGGGAGGAATAATATTTTTTTGTAAAACATGTGAAGAAATTTATAAAAAAATATCGATCAAATATCGAGTGGTAGTCGGAGGTACCCTTAAAGCAAAGCAGCACAATGATAAAAACACCAACAAAATCTTTTTAACTACTCGAATATATTTAAAACCGAAAAGTTTTAAAGCTCAGTTTTATTTTTTTTTCTCAAGTTATACTTATAAATAATAAAGTAAATGCAGATTTCGTAGCTAAATGCAGGTTTTTTTTTTCTGAAAATGTTCGCGAAAGCTCATAAAATACAAAATGTCAACTTTGATGGCCAATAACTTAAAAACCACTTATTATAATTTAAAATTTTTTTTCTGCACAGGAGACCTTAATATGTGTAAAATAATATTAAAATGTCATTTTGTCCAAATTTTAATTTTCATCAGAAGGGCTTTTGGCCAAAATCTGACCACGCGGGCCATTGTGCAATGTTAAAAAAAATCACTCATTTCTTAACCTTTTATTTTTTGGCTTTTTCGGTTGACATTTCTGTGGAAATGCTCATATGTCTTTTTAAGAATCTTTTATAGCTTAAACGCATCGTCTTTTACTATAGTTCTTTAAAACTATTAGCTTAAATCTTTGGGGGGTTCACTACTTCAAGTAAATTTTATTTAGCTAGTTACTAACGAACAATTTCATTATGACTTGACAAAAACCTGCATCGTTCTATATTAAAGGCTTATTTGACACTTCCTATCTAAATTAATAGCATAAAGTTCTCAAATTTTATGGGGTATGAAAGATTCTTAAAATAAATGCTTTTCTGAGTATAGTATAAGTATCTTTTTATAACAATGAATAAAAAATATAACGCGTTGCATACCTGTATTAAGTTTAAGATGCCATAACATGCTCTCAAAGGAACAGGAGATTCATTTTAATTCAAGAAAATTCATATGCTACGATTGAAACCATCTTTGGGTTAACTTGGGATACGCTTTTTCTTCAAAACTTTTTTGCATTCCATAAGTTTATGCAAATTAACTTGAAATATACTATTTAAGGCTAAAAAAGCTTTCTTTTCGCTAGAATAACTAGCTGGAAGCACTTACTTTTATCTCGATGAGTAAAGGTTACAAAAAAATTCCATAACGATAATATAGGGTTTTCCAACAAGAGGTGATATTTTGAATCACCCGGTATTTCGGTAGCTGTCACTTTTGAAGCTTTTATTCTTTGACATTTGACAAGTAGAAACTACGCCATTACTAAAAATGGAACGATATACGCTTCAACAACGCATTGAAATTATTAAAATTAATTAAAAAATGGTAAAAATCTTGCAGTCACGCTTCGCAAAACTAAATCCTTTATGATGAGGCCCATATCCACTTCGGTGGCTACGTCAACAAGCAAAATTGTCGCATCTGGGGCTCGGTAAACCCAAGTTATTGTTGAGAAGACTCTCCATCCTCAACGTGTGACTGTTTGGTGCCGTTTATGGTCCGGCAGGGTCATTAGACCTATCGAGGACATAGTGCAGCCACTTTGGGATTTGGTTATGGAAAATTTCATGAAAAGGATATGGTCCTGCAAGCGTGGTCGTGGTGGCCATTTGGCTGATGTTGTTTTTCATTATTAACGGCATACCTTTCTCTTTATTATGAAATAAACATCCGATCATTTATCTCAAAAAATTACATTTTTCTTTGAATACAAAAATAACACCTCTTATTAGAAAACCATTTATTATTAACCTAAGCTGCTGCAAAGTTTATAAAAACTGTATTTAATGTAATGTCAGATAAATGCACTAAGAGCTTACCCCCATATCTACGCCACTGGGCATATAACTTGGCATATGCAATGCGTTATGTCAAGCTCAAGCAGCGCTCCCTCAATTTATATGCTGTCAATACACGCACACAGACACATTGCGAGTGTCCAATCTAATGAAATGTGTCAGTAGCAGCAACAGCTTCAACAACCACAACAACAAACACCAAAACAACTACAACAACAACCAGCATCAATGGCGTTTATGCATGAAATTTCATATTTTCCAATTTTCATTGCCGGCCTTTACGTCTGCCATTTTGCATTTGATGTTTATGTCTCTCTTTTTCCGCTTTGGCTCTCTCTCTCTCTCTCTCTTTTACTTATTGTGCTATAAAAAAATTACAAATATGGTATATAGATTTTCCATATATATATATTTTATTATTTTGCGGCCTCGTTTGAGCAAATGGAAAATATGCAAATGAATTTTCTGATCCAATGCATGGCAAGCGGAAGTTTCTTCTTCTTTATTTTCTCTTCATTTTTTTATTTAAGCTTGCCCTTATTCACTTTTGGATGAAAGTCTAAACAATTATTTGGCATTTCAATACTCTTTCGGTATATACTTTGAGTATCCTATGACGTTGGTAAAACTTATTTAAAAAAAATTTTAAAAGTTTTAAAAATTTTAAAAGTTCATCAATTGGGTTACGAACGCGAATAAGTTTTATCTATTTTTCAATACTTGCCTTTTTTCTTATACGTTTTATTTTTTCTTAAAATTAGCTGAGCTCAATTGAACTTTGTTTTACTCTTTAATAAATAAATAGATTAATAAAAAAAAACCCAGTATCATCATATCATATTTTTTAATTTTTGGACAGCTTATTCTCTGAAAAATTGGTAATAAAACAAACTGTTGTGATGATGGGGATAGCAGCAATAAATTCTTCATAAATCTAAAAAATTTTGTTCATCCCACAATGCTAGGTTAGCAAATTAAGTCAGTATTCTAAATGGAATTTCTATCAAAACGTTCTGAAATTCTTTTTAAGGATAGTATCTTAAGAGCTGCTTAGCCTTTTTTTACTGAAACCGTCTATTTGTATTAAACTTCTAGAATGATTAATTTAAATATTTACCATGCTTACGAATTTTGTTAATTTTTGCCATTATTTGAGGCGTCAAGAAACAATGCGAAAGTCTTGAAAGTCGTAAAAACCTTTAAGTATAAAGATAACTCATGATGAGTTACTTTTGGATTTTAACTAGGATGCATTTTCTGTTGAAACTAGGTGCTCCTCGTACTTATAGTTTTTGCGTATTGGATTCCGGGATTGATCTAAATGAATTAATTTAAAATGGGTTAACAAATGTGATCTTGCTTCTAAATGTGGTCGACACCTTAACGATTTGGCGTGCTCTCTTTTTGAGCACGTCTGTTGTGAAATAACATAATATGATATATTTTAAAATAAAATAATATACTTAATATTTAGAAAGAAAGATTAATTTTGAGTAGCAACTAAAAAAAAAACGCTATCTATCTAAATTAAGGTTTTTTTTGTTGCCATTTTTTTCCTAAGTACTAAATATTCGAGTCAAACTACTTTATATTTGTAAATTAATTCTTTAAATTTTTTTTTTTTCAGTTGTAAAGATAGAATATTTAAGCTCGTATTTAAAATGTAAAGCTAGCTTTAAGCAATATTCTTATTTTATTGGAAAATAAGCAAATTGTAAACTTATAAAAAGGATCTAAGGAACAAACTTAATAGATAACCTTAATCAAAATTAGTTTACCTGAGCAAAAAGATATTATTCTAAAATCAGAATAAGAACAAAATATTTAATTTTTATTTTCTTTATAATGCATGTCTAAGAGTTACCTATGTGCAGAAAAGTTTTTATAATTTCTGGTAGGTGATATGGAACTAGTTTTAATAAATTATGCTTTAAAACAAAATAATTTAAAATAATTTCTTGTTTTTAAAATGCAAACTTTGTATGTGGTAAAAATGAAAAAAAAAAATTTTTTCAGTTTTTTTGTTTTGGAAAAAAATGCCTTGGCCGGACCATTGAATTCGATCTATGAAATGTATATACTCAATATTCTTTAAAGTAAATTGCTAAACCCCGATAACTCATATGGACTTTATTGCTAATAATGCAATTTATTTATTTAATTTAAAAAACCTACTTGAATTAACTCAACTGCACAATCAAACAAAGTATAAGCTGAAACTAGCCATGAATATTTTTTTGAAATCGGTTTACACTTATTTTAAGCTTAACCTTAATAATGAACTTCATTATTTAAATAATAAAAAATTTTTAAATTTTAGATACAATTTTTAGACTGCAGACTTTTCTAAAGCATTAACGCGTTTTTTTTTTAATGTATATTCATGATTGAAAATCTATAAAAGAAAATTTTTAAAGCTATTGCTTCTATAGAAGGGAACAATTGTGTATCTATGTACCACTATTAATTATTAAGTCAATAGCCTTTGGTCAAATACATTTCAGTACTAGATCATAAAAAATATAAAGCTAATATTTCATTCAAAATGGATTTTTTTTTTAATTCAATAAATATAAAATTCATTTACGAAATACAAAGTGCAAGCTTGTAGCCGTGCTTAACCCATTTTCGCTGTTTTTGCGAAAAAATTTTTTATTGCAATGAAATCAATGTAGGGGCGTTACATTTGCCTTAGACAAGTTATTTGTAAAATTTTAGAATTTTCTGACACCTGGCATCATGTTGCGTATACGCAACGCTGGTGCATTGCTCGACAATTGGAATAGTCTCGGAAGATTAAAGCATATTTAAAGAATTTTATAATTCATGATGATTTCTTTAGGCAGGAATATATCCTATTTTTAAGTCAAAAAGACAAAGAATTCGTATTTAGTAAATTTAAGTTTAGAGTTCAAAATTTGTCCGAAACGATGTGTGCCCAGAGATGCCAGTGTGTCTGTCAGTGTGTGTTTTTCAGGAGGTTGGAATAAGGAGAAGAAGGAAGCCTTAATATATACATTTTAAACACAAAAAAATTTTGCCGACACCTCACACACAAGTCACATAAGAATTTTTTAAGCTGAAGTTGCGTGTACGCAACAGAGGAAGAAAATGGGTTAAGCAATTTAAGCTTTTAATGATTTTTATCTCCAAATATCTTAGTTAAAGGTAAAAAAAAACCTTGCTTTTGAGGTCCACTCAAAAAGGCCCTGAAAATCAAAACTAAGCGTTTCCTAGTTTTCAAGTTTACCAATTAAGTCTTGCTTCAATTTTCTGATATTTTTACTTCTGTTTCCAACACAGGGTATTCAGAACTTAATTTTTAATAATTGCATAATCTTATTTCGATACCTTATGCGATTTTCATTTAAATAATCAAACAACTGCAAAAAGCTCTTTTCTTTTTGTCAGCAAACTTTTGATTTTGATTGATTATGTTGGTAATACTTTATGACAGGCGAATAAAATTTTCTTACCAAATTAATGAAGTAAATTCCTAAATAAAAGTAAACATAAAAGAAATGCTCAACTTGAGATGCCAACTGGCAGTGCAAACAGTAAAAATGTTTTTACTTAACAAATACAAATAGTAAACAAATTTGCAGCTTTATTTCTGCTCTTATATACAATCTGTATATATGTATATATATTTTTTTTTGTAAAATAATTTTCGCTAATAAATGCTCATGGCATATTTTTTTTTTTGTATTTTTTTCATCTTGTGCTTGTTGGTCTTAAAGTCTGCTAGGGGCTAGTTGAAAAACATATTTTTTCTATTAAGTTACTTACAATTATTACTGTTGTTGTTGTTGCTGTTTTTCTTGACTGATTTTTTTGTGAGTGTATGTTCGCTTTAAGTTACTTTTCAAGCTGCCAAAGACATTTACACATATACACAGACAGACAATATTGCTGCTACACTGACAGCAACTAGTTCCGATTTAGATTTTAGCCACTTTTAATGCCTGTCAGCGTAATCCTTTCCTCGTAAGCTTATTATAGGGATATTGGATTGGTATATCTTTTAAAAATATGATTGTATATAATAATAATAATGTAATATGATTCTAGTATTCGAAAAGATCGTGATTATCAGCGTAGTACAGTGCAGATTACGCAGAGCCAACTATTTTTTCCGTAACCTTCAGGGACAATAGAAATAGAATATTTTGATACATTCGAATTTTCCTTAATTGTATAATGAGAAAACTTTCAAAATTTTTTCTTAACTAATTTACAAAGAATCTTAAAAGCAGAACTAGCCCTACGTCATACTGTTGAGGGTATGATGGCTTGCATATTTAGCCAAGTTTAAAATGATACCAAGTCTATTCTGATCAAAAAATTGGAAATCGTTAAAAAATTATTTAAAATAAAAATACCTACCAAAAATCTTAACTCTTATAATTAAATAAAATAAAAATAAAAATCATCAAATAATTCTTATTTTTTGATTCTTTTCATTAAAATTTCAAAATAATTCTTATTTTTTGATTTTAAAAATAATTATGAAATAATATTTAAATATCAATTTTTATTTAAAAATGTCGAAGTAAGAATTATTTTTTAATTTTTATAATACAAATTATACATTAATTATAATAATTTTTTTTTTATAAACTGAAAATAAGAGTGATTCCGCTATTTATATTATTTAAATTGGAAATCAGAGTTATTGAGCAATTTTTAAATAAAAATATACATGTAAATATTATTTTATTTATTTTTTTGGTAAAAATTAAAAATAAAAAGGTATCCTTATTGCGAAAAGTCCATTCAAACTGTGTTATATGCACTTTTGCACTTTTATCCAAAGCACTTTTTGGCTTTGATTTTTTGTCAACCCCATAACCTTTATGTGCGATCCCTGTAAAAAAGAAATATTTTTATTTCGAAATCGTTGTTGGCAATGCCGACAAATTTTTATACTCTGCAGCAAGGAAAAGAGCAGAAGACGCCAGAGACTCACTAAAGTTACACCCAACTTGGTTTGAAGTACAAAAAAGATGATCTAGACATGCCCGTTCATCCGTTCGTCTGTTTGAATGCTTTGAAGTCTAGTATACCCAAACATGACATTTTGACTTTGTACACAAATTGCTAGATCAAGTTTATGCCAAAATAATTTCAAAGCGTTATATTTTGTTCACATATACAAATGTAAATTTGGGATCATTAAAATCGAATCTTTAACTGCGCAGATATTTATAATATAGCATAATATTTCAGAGGTGGTAATTAGAATTGCCTCAGTAGCTACCCTACCACATAAGAGTAGCTCAGTAAATTGTTAGTGGGCCTAAAAACTTAACGCCACTAAGTCTAGGGATCAAGGTTGGTTTTTTAATGGAGTTAATTTTTTAATATTTTTGTTATTAATTTTATATGCATTCTTTTATAATAAGTATAACTTGCCTTACAATGTGATGGTAAAGGGTTACTCAAAGGCGTTCTTAAATTTTCAGAAAAAAAGCCAAAAAAAATTATAAGGCCAGCTTACATTCTTTAAGCGAACATAAGTTGCTAGTGAGTGCAACTTTTTCCGCCTTCTGCCAATTTCTTCTTTCTTATATACCACAACTCCACTTTATTCAACCAGTCCGTCACCACTTAAGTTTAAACTAGTTAACAAAGCTACTACTTTACGAATATTCTCACAGGTTCTATTTGCGCGTATCTCTGTGTGTGTGTTTGAGTATCTATGTGAGTGCGCGCCATTTCCTTTGCTTGTCTTTGGCGCATAAAAATTGAATTTCCTGTATTTTGGCTGATTGCGCACAGGCTTCTTGTCCAAGCATTTCCGTTTTTGGGTGTTACAGGATCGTATGGTATTTTGTCAGATTATGTTCCGGTAAAACTTGTTTAAACTGTGCCACATTTAAGTGTATTAGTTTTACTTAGTGTCTGTTTGGCGCAAAAGTTCAGCTTCCTTATTATATTTAATGACAACGCCAACGTTAAAGTGTCAGGAATTTCGTACGTACTTCATTTTGGTATTTTTTTAATACTTTGGCGGCACTGCATTACATTTTATGCCAGACCATGACTTGACTTGCCATTATACTAAAGATAATGTCTGCAGCGTCATAAATACAAAAATGCACGTAACACTCAGCAGTAACAACAACACCAGTAAGAAAAATAACAACAACACCAGTAAGAACAACAACAACAACACTAACACATGCCTAAAGGCTAAGAAATAATTTTAAAAAGTGCCAAAAGGGCATAATCCAAAAAGTCTCGACTCGCTGCCAAGCAACCCCTCAAGACAAAACCCAACCACCCAAAGCAAAAAAACCAAAAAAAAAAGTACTCACACATTTCAGAAGAAGACGAAGAAGCAGAAAAAGAAGAAGCAGAAATGTACTCGCAAATGAAATGTACAAAAAAAAAACGGAAATGCGAACCAAGTTATCATAGTCTGAGGTTCTGGCTGAGTGCAGGTGCTGCAATGGGAGCAACGAGCTGGGAAACCATTTATAGGGTGGTTAGGCTGACATATTGAATGCCCTTTTTTTTGTTCCGACAAGGATTAAAGATGTGCTGAAATTACTTGAGCACTTGATTAATTCTGGTAAAGTGCTGTATTTTGGTATAGGAAAATTTGCTGATAAAATGGAAGCACCTAATTAATTTGCTGGGTTAGTTGAGATATTAGTTCCGCTGAAATACACTGCAATATATAAAGTGCGATTGTAGAAAGGTTCTATTGGAAATTGGGTATAGATACAATTGTGTTCTTGACAAATCATTATTTGTGGTCTTATGCGTTTTCGTTTAGAAAAAAAGAACAACTTTTGGTAGAATCTACTACTTCTGTCGTCCTTCTCTCCTAGTGGAGCATAGTGTAGAATCTAGTTGGAAATAAACCTTAGTAATTCATCATATTATTGCTCGCCTCTTTAATTTTGTTTTCCAAAAACAATAGAAGTTATTTTTATTATTAGTCACTCTGCCCTTTTTGTGTTTCCTGTTGCATGTTTTTATTGCATCGGTTAAATACAATCTTTTTAAAATCTTGAATCTTAAAAAAAATGGAAGATAAAAATTGTACAAATAAAATCTAAAGCCAAAAAAGAGACAATTTGTTAAATTTTAAGAAAAACATATATATTTAAATTTATGTCGTAGAACTTGAATATTTTGGCTCAAAGATCAATAAATAATTCATATTGAGAAAAAAAACTAACGGATTCCGCCCCCTGCTGGCTCGTGCCTGTCCGACTCGTAAATACCCTGTACCACAGCAGTTCAAGCGGTTTTTAAAGCATCTTCTAGCCAAGGCTTATAGATCACTTTTGTGTATGACTGCCGAAGTTTCCAAGCGATTTTGATACAATATTTATCCAGAATGAGCAATAAAAATAAAAGATATTTAATTTTGTAATTTTGTTTTTAAAAGGTTTTGTGTTATTGGCAAAATAATAAGGGACTGAGGGACGTATCTCTATAAATTAAAAATAATTTTAATTTGCTTCTTTACAATTTGCTTTACACTTGCTTCATTACAAATAGCTCAATTCTCGGACAGTTTATTGAGGATAAGGGTCAAAATAATCATATTTTTGTTTTTCTATCTGATTTCAAATGTTGAAGCCCATATGCTGAGAAAGTCCAATTCAATCAGAATACTAGCGCACTGCCTCTAAAAAGTTAAACTTTATCAAATGTGGATATCTTGAATAGAAAAAAGGCTGGAGGAGATAAGAAAGAAACTGCATTTAGTCTTCACTTTCTCAAGAGGTGCTACAGAATTATATTTTTCGTGTGCTTTGGAAATCTTATGTGGGCTTAATTTTCAAAAATATATTTAGATTTCTTATATTGAACACCGTTTTTTTTCAATTTTAAACATAAATAATAACACGCTTAATAATACTAATTTCCCAACGAGTTTAAAATTGCCTCCCTCATACTTAGTTCAGGGAGATTTTATGATAGACTCTTTTCCAGCATTAAGGTCAGTGTAATTTTGTTTCTTTAGGCAAAAAAGATTGTTAAGAATAATTTTTATTATCTCTCTACGATTGATCTTCAAAGTTGAACCATTATTTCAATGGACGCTTTTAGACACTTATTATATTTTTGTCAGAAAATTAACTTTTTTAATTGTTTAATACTTTCTCACTTAAATGACGAAAATTTATTTATAAAGGGTCAATAATCTTGAGGTTTTCTTTTCAATAAGGTTTTTTTGATAAATCACGCGTGAGTACTGTCAAGTTGCCATGTGATTTTTATTCAGTTTTCATCAGAAAAAGACTTACACCCGAACAAAGTTTACAAATCGTAAATTATATTAAGAAAATTCGCGTTCCGAAAGAATGTTTTTCGCACGCCTAGGCCATTTTGTTGAACCAATTCCGTAAACAATTAATTTCACGCTCCGGACCGGTGAATTGGCCACCAAGATCGTGTGATATCACACCGTTAGACTTTTTTCTTTGGGGCTACGTGAAGTCTTAAGTGTTTGTGGATAGGCCGGCTACGATTGAAGCAACAGAGGCCAACATTACCCTTGTTCTTCATGTTATACCGCCGATTATGTTCGAACGCGTCATCGAAAATTGGAACATCCGCATGGACAAGCTACGGCGCCGTTGTGGCCAACATTTGAAAGGAATTATCCTTTAAAAGTAAATATCAAAAATGGTCCTTCTATTGATAATAAAGATTTTCCGACTCAGTTGAAATTTTTGTGTTTTTTTGCATTTAAATAAAAACCTCAAGAATGATGGCCCTTTATGTAGATGAGCTAGAACGTTAACTAAGGAAATTTAGTTCTTAAAATAATATATAGTTCGGAAAATCGAATTTGCTTTACATTGCTTTTACAAAGCGTTTCCGTTTCGGACAGGTCTAATGCCTATGTTTAAAAATTGATTATTTGAGAAAGTTTTACTTTTTTTGAGTTCTGAATAAGAAATTTCTTTTTAAGACAATAAAGTTTATTAAACCTTAAAGCCTATTTGAAAATGTAGCGCACATTCTAAAAAAATAAAAATTCTAAGTGAAATGTTGAATTCGTCATTTGAACCACAAGAATAGGCTACAGACTCAGCTGAAGAATCCTCGCACATACACACACACACACTTTTGTTTTACAGGAAAGAACACAGAAAAAAAAGGAACAAGTGGATGTACGCACATACACATATACCCATCACCCACACACAACTAGGAACACACATGACAGCTCTGAGGCACATAAAATACACAAACGCCCTGACCGACAGTAGCTCTACTTTCCAGCCCACCCAAAAAAAAGGAGAGAGAAAAAAAGTGCCAAGCATACTCAAGACATACTTGCAATAATTTTATGGCCTGGCGGAGCACTGAAACAGAGGCGTATCCAGCACAGAGGCACAGGAGCGCAGACCGAAACCAAGTCCTGAAATCAGTGGGGAAAAAAATGAAATAGAACACAAAACCAGAAAGAAGTAACATAAAAATCCGTGCTTCAAGTAAAACAAAAAGAGCCAGGCCCAAACAAACTGGATAAAAAAAAACAAACAGCAAAAAGAAAAAGAAATATAAAAAATGCAAAAAAAGAAAATACAAAAGCAAAAAGAACAAAAACACAAAAAACAACTCTAATTGCAGACACAATAGCTTGTTGGGGGCGTGCAGAGGGGCGTGTGCCATACAGCGGTCGAGAACGAGTTGCAAGGATTTGCACAACGCCGCAGGACACTCAGCTTGGGTGGCAGACACTGCCAGGCGCATTCATGTGGAATATGAAGCGAAATGTCAATTTAAGCAAAATTATATGGATATGCATACATGTACACTCGTATATACATACTTGTATACTATATATAAAGATATATTTGTGCAGATACTATGTATATAAAGAGCTACTACTTCAGCTGTGGCTCAAGACATAAATGTTATTCTAATTTAAGATAAGCAAAAATCTGTTTACACGTCGAGAGCAAGAGCTCAAAAAAAAAAAAAAAAATACAAATAAAAATAAAAGTAGAAACGAAATGGCTTAAAAAATTTATGGCTGTTTTTGAAAAAAAAAAAAAAAAGGGTTTTGTTTGGGGTGCACTTGAGTGTGGCCGTAAAAATATTTATGCATATGCTTATAAAACCTTAACCAATCCACAAGACCAGGATAGCAAACATCCTACTTGAGCGCCTGCCACATTTTTATGTGGCCTAAAGATATTGACATAACTTTATAAGTCGAAACACAATAGTGTTAGTGAATATGTACTAAGAAAACCTATTTAAGCATATGTACACTTTACATAGTGTTGAACTTAGAGCGATATATTTATGGAAGGGGAGGAATCCAGAACCTTAAACCATTTTAAATCTTTAGAAGTAAAATTTATAAAGTTTTTTTTTGCCTTTCATTCCCTAGACAGTTGATAACGACGAGGCGGGCCACTTTCTAAATCAATATCTGATATTTTGAGAATTTTACGTTCTATAATTATTTTACAGGAACAAGTTTTATTTGAATCTGCCGACTTTTGTGACCTTTGACCTTGGCCATAATATTATTTCTTGGTTAAACATCAATACTAATATTCATAGCCAGTTTTTGACATTTATCTTTCCATTAAAAAAATCTATAATTATTCCAACTTATTTAGAGGTACAGGCTTCACTTTACAGGCTTAATAGGCATAACTATCTTAAGTATGCGAGCTAGCGATTTTCATATTTTCCTATTTTTCAAGGAAGCAGAGAAAATTGTTTAGCTCAAGATTTAAAAAAGTTGGAAATAATATTCAAATTATTTAAGAATCGTATTATGGTTTAATTAACGACACACACGATGCGACAGGTTGCGCAATGGATTGCATCGGGTGTCAGATCTTTGTATATGGCTTGGGTTGAACTCCTGAGTCCAATTCCGGAGACATACTTAATCAGGGGTGGTTCTAGTCAGGTGTCATCGTGCATCAAAACTAAATGGCCTCCAAATAAGGATGCGCTTTTTCTGGTAAGAGAGTCACACTTTGTAACTATGTGCAAAGAGGACAATTGAAAGAATTCTTTGAACCTCTTCATATCATAGTCTTGAGCCAGGCGTCTTTGTTTCGACTGGAACCCCCTCTAGCAGTATATGATTTGTTAAAGTCTAGAGAGTGCTTAGTTATCGATATAATCGAAATCTCTATTGGCTAGTAACTTTTTGCAATAAGTAAAAGTCTTCAAAATCAATAAGATGGATTTATACCGATGTGCACTAAGCCCCGAGCGCAAGTCAAAATAATTTATAAGACCCTTCCAAGGCAACAGGACGATTTGTCCGCCGAAGATTTTCTACTTCCCGCTCTTTTTACTATTAAATAAAATATAATATAATTATATAAACATTATTCTATATATGTACAAGAAATGTCCGTTTCGATAAATTTTAATGAAAAAATTTAGTAAATCGAGATTCATATAGGTTTTTTAAGGAGGCTTTAAGTAGGGATCTTAGTTTAGTTTAGCTTATGATAGAGGGTTTCATTTAGGTAAACCATATTATGTTGTTTTATATTGTACAATCGAAAGAACATTCGCATAAATTCCCTGTCATATACCTGCTACTAGTATTTATTTCAGTCAAATCCATCATTGATAAGTATTTCTTCACATTAATTGAAAAATCGTCAGTTTAGATGTCAATCGGCCGATCACCAAAAATCGAGAAAAATGTATTAGTTTAATTTAATTTTTTGGCTTAAACTTATTCTTTTTTAATTTCTTAAAATCTTTTCTCGTTGTTTCGAGAATTAAAATAAATATTTTTAGTAAATAGTAATTCTAGACTACTGCTATCAATGCAAAGTTACCTGCTTTTTGTAGGTTATCAAAACGAACTAATTCTCAAAATTTTAAAAATTTTCTATTTTTTAAGAGTTGAGTCGTACTCAACCTCTCACAAAGATGTCAGTCACATATGGTTTGTTTTCTTAAATGAAGTAAGGATATGTTATCCTTTGCATTTTTTAAAAAGTGTTTTTCTGCGTTAATTAAAAAAAAGTTTTTGCGCTTCAATTTTTTTTCCTCAACTAATGTTCTCTACCAATTTACTTTTCTCCCAAAACAGATGCCGTCTTCACGGAACCCTTTGAAACAGAACAACGTGGTCCCGGTTTTGTCATGGAACCGCCCGGTCGCGTGGAATTCTCCAATTCATCCGGCGGCTGGCTAGATTGCTCCGCCTCGGGCACTCCACAGCCGACGATCGACTGGGTAAATTCGGATGGCACCTCTGTTACGGACATGGCAGGCGTGCGTCGAGTGCTACGTAATGGCACTCTGGTGCTGCTGCCATTCGATGCAGCAAACTACCATCAGGACATACACAATACGATCTATCGCTGTATAGCGAGCAACTCCGTGGGACGCATTGTGTCCCGGGATGTGCAAGTGCGGGCGGGTAAGTTGCGCTTGAGTACTTTATGAAATATGAGTAATACTTATATCTATTTTTATGCTGCGTTGCAGTTGTGGGACAAGCGTACAAAGTGGATGTCGAGGTATTATCTGCCTCGCGTGGCTGCACCGCCATTTTACGCTGCGTTGTTCCAACGTTTGTCAAGGAATTGGTGCGAGTGGTCTCCTGGGTTCATGAACCCGCTATCTACATCTATCCATCACTGCAAGGCGGTAAGTAGCAAGTGGCAAGTGGCAGGCGGCAGAGAGAGACTGCTTCTGCTGACAACTAGGCGGTTGTCTCTTGCTGTCTGTCTGTCCTGTCGTCCTGTCATCCTGCAGCCAACAAAGTGCATTGTTTTGTTTGTAGTATTTGCCTTACATGTTTATATATTTGTGTGTGTGAGTATCTGTGTGTGCGTGCATGTGTGCTTTGATGCATAATTAACATTGTCCTTTAGCAATTTGAGACCCGGCTTTGGCTTTGGCTTTGCCTTAGCTTAAATTATGCTCAGAGCACTTTCAGGCTTTTGAATTTTTAAGGCTCTTTAAACTTTACACTCTCTACTACTTGACTTTCTACTTTGCAGATGGCAAGTTCCATTTACTGCCCACAGGCGAGCTGCTCATTCATAATCTGCAGGAGAGCGATGAGTCCCAGTCCTTCCGTTGCCGTAGCATGCATCGTCTCACCCGTACCGTCGTAGTCAGTTCTCCAACGCGTTTGCGCATCAACAGTGAGTAATCCAATAAGCGATTTTTGGTTGCCCCTTTTTTTTTTGACAACTTTCATTGTCCCGGTTTTCAACAAATGTTCGAGTTGACTTATCGAAACTTTTAACACCAGTTGTTTTTTTTTTGTTTTGTTTTAATATTTGGTAAAGTTAAGTCAATTATTCGCGAGTTCGCAGTTTCAAAAATTCAAAAGTGAAATTTTTTCAAAGCTCGTTTGTTTTTAAAATTAAAAAAAAATATCCCCAAGGATAGATTTTAAAAATTGGCTTTAGGCCGCAGAATGAGAAATTTCGCACGGAATGACTTTATATAAAAAAAAAAAAAATCCCAAATGGGATATCCATTTTTTGTGAACCACATCGTCATATAATATCAAAGAATATTTTTAAAACTATATCAGCTTGAATACGTATATTTTTGCTGTACATATTTTACCAATTCACAAAAAGTTCGTTTTAATGAAATTGGGAGCAAAAAAACAAGTGAAATCAAAACGAATCCGAATATTTTTTGTCGTTTTCGTTTTTCGGAACACGGCTGATAAAAAGTCTTAATACTTAAACATTTCTGGTTTGCTAAATCTAGTTCAAGAATTTCCAACGCTTCCATTTAAATTTATTTTATAAGTATTTTATTTTTATTATCTCATTTAAGTTATAAAATTGACAAAATTTCTGCAGCTACGAAAACCCGAACAATCTTTAAATATAGTAATTTCACTAATCGACATTGCATATTTCTATACAGCACATCGCGGCATCGTGTCGCCCAGTGTGGTGGAGCACACAGCACATGTTCAGGTATCCCAGGATGAGGGTGCGGTGCTTTTGTGTGTTGCCCAAGGCTGTCCTTCTCCCGAATACAGGTGTGTATCAAAAAAAATCGATTCTTGACGAAATCGTTAGGCCCAAATGCCGCCAAAGATAAAAAATAGACGGGAGGGGCATACAAAGAGTTGGCGACATTTTTAGCACACATTCCGAACTTTTGACGTTGACAGCTGGTTGAGTGACTGGCTGAGTGTCTGTCTGTCTATCCATTAGTTATTACCCAGTTGTTCTGTTGCACCGGTGCAGCATTAACGATTTCGTCAAACACGGGTGATCACAACTAACGAAATGTCTAACGACCGCCCTTGTATTCGCCTAACGAATTTTGCTTGGGCATGTCCTATGCAGGGGTTCTAAAGGTACGACGTTGCATAACCTATCGTTAGGAACTTTGCTGGTACCAGGTCGTTAGTTGATTCGTTAGCACGACGTTGCATAACCAGTCGTTAGGAATTTAGCTGGCACTAGGTCGTTAGCTGTTTCATTAGCACGCCGTGACGTGGTGGCATACCAATCGTTAGGAACTTAGCTGGCACTAGGTCGTTAGCTGTTTCATTAGGTTAGAGTAACTTGCGTTTTGGCTAGTACAAAAAAAGAATAAAAACAATAATTCGGTTCAAAAGCAGTTTTATTTTTTTGTATTCGAGTTTTTTATATTCGAGTTTTTTATAATGCGCTTCTTTTGCAATTCAATCGCTTCGCGTAGTTTTTCTTCTGCCGTCATTGGTCCGAATGTTGCGATTGAGTCTGAAAAATACAAAATTTGATATTTATAAACGTAATAATGATAAAAGAACATATTTAAAAAATGTTGATAACCTTACCGAGAAATGTGATAAAAAAATGGGGCTTCCTTGCCCATAGCCCCGTCAATATTAAATTGCATTGTAACTTCGTAAGCTATAATAATTTTGAAGCATAATTATTTTAAATATACATAAACTTCAAATTTGTTTGTTTTCATTACTTACAAACGTAAAAACTCTTGTTTCGTTTCTCCTCCTTCAATTTTTTTCTCATAATAAAGATACCTGTTTCTCCACAAATTGTTTAATGTGCACCATCTGCTCGAAGAGCTTCATTACGACTTTATATTGATCTGTAAATACATTATTCTAAAATATTTATATATATACTACATATTTAACAAAATTAGCATTACAACATATATTTCAAATACCAGAATTTATAGCACAATTTCTTGTCAAAGTAATTAACAATAAGTTTTTGATAGGCAAGAAAAAAATAATCACCACAATCTCCAAACGAAAGTGCTAGAATAGACTAAAACAGACGACAGAAAACTGTCACAAAATACATATGTATATCTGTTTCTATGACAACGTACCCATAATCCCGAGAACTCCACAATTTTGTGGCTATTATATTTTTGTTCGACCAAAATAGCGTGCGATAAAAAACTTGCAAATGCTAACGACTAGACTGACGACCGGTTATGCATAGAATCGTCAGATTAATTTTTTATTTTCACATCAAACGGTACGACGCCGCATAACAGTTCCTTAGCGAATTGTCTAACGACCGGTGTTGCATCACTTCTTCACTAAAAAGTGACCCTTTGCCACCATCAGAACAACTGGGTAGTGCCAGCTGCATGTGTGTGTGCTGTGTGTGCGAAAGCTTTTGCTTTTGTGTGTGTTAATTGGAACGCACACAAGCAGTAGCACACACATACACATACACTTGTTTGATGTATCGTTTATAGTTGCAAAACAAACAAATAAACATTGACTGTGTGGCGCAGTAATTTTATGAAATGTGTCGAAAGAGTTGCCAGCTGCTTGACAAGCGTCTCAAATGCATTAAATATGTTTGCCCAACTAGCTGACACTCTCTCACACAGATACTCACACAGACAAACGCACACAAGCACTAACATCAACACCTTAAACCACTTGCTTTGTGTAGCAAAAATCGTTTATGCGTGGCATGTCCTGAAAATGCTTCAAAGTAGAGTATTTTCAGCAACTGAAAGCCTTTGTACAGTAACTTACAAGGTGATTTTGGATATAAGTACCAACCTAAGTGCTATGATCTAGTTTTAGAATCAATTTAATGTGGGGTTATAAATGTCAAGATACTATTTTGAAAATTCAAGTAAGCAGACTAAGAGAGTTGATTTAGTTGCTTTCATCTCGCATGGTGGTGACTACTTTAGTTTTTAAATTTGATAAATGTAGATATCTGTAACAGTTCTCTAAGGTTAAAGTATAGTTACTATCTAAAACCCAGAAACGAATCTTTAAGATAACATGCCAGAAACAATAGCTTTCAGGAACAAGATTTGAATAAACATATCATCTGCCCTTTTTTAGGCCAAAATAGCACAATAGTTGCAAATAGTTTTTTTAAATAATATTTTACCTTATTCAACTTTTAAGTTACCTGACAAACTAGCTGATTTCATCCTTAAAGTTTACCTTTAAGAATTCCTCTTCTTTTCATGCTAATAAAGCTGTCGTATAAACGTAGGATTTTTTGTTCCTGTAGGTCTTTGCTCTAATTGAAACGTGAGCTGAGCTAATGTAATTTTGCAAAAAGTTTTAACGATGTCTGTGGAGCTGCTACTGTTTTTACCACATAAAACATTCATAAATGCGCTTATAATAGACCACAAATGTTGTATGCTACATATACTATATGGCGGCATACACTGCGTATGTGTTATGCATTTAATATGATGTATACGCCATGTTGAGTAGACATTAAAGTCTTCTTGCAACAGCAGCAGAGCCAACAAATAAAGACAAAAGCATAGGTAATGATGTGTGTAGTCGTAAATCTGCTGATGTGTCTGAGGGGATTGAGAAAGAGAATGAGACAAGGCAACGGAGAAAGGGAACAGCACACACACACACACAAGCGCATATACATAATTACGCTTTGATAAGCAGACAAGTAATAAAAACTTTTGCCAGGGTTGGGGCCAGGGCTTGGCATGACGTGGAGCAGCAAAACAAAAGAATCTATTGCAGTATAGAGCAGATAGGAAGCGAACAGAAAAAAAAAAAATTGTTGCCATTTCATAATTAATGCAGCAGAGAGACAGCAAAACATCAGGGACTGAGATAGAGACAAAAAAAAAATAAAAAATACAAATCCCAAAGAGAAACAGCGGCAAATGTATTGAGGCGGCTGACTTATAAGCAGACAAAGTACTGAGTCCATCATCATCAGTCCTTGAACTCATTAACCCTCCAACTATTTACCCCACAGCTGGTATACACACAATGGACCTGGACCCATGCCCGTGCTAAGCGGTCCACGCGTGCGCCTACTGGGACCTATACTAGCCATTGAGGCCGTAACCGGCGAGGACTCTGGCATTTACAAGTGCACCGCCAGCAATGTGGGCGGTGAGGCCAGTGCCGAGCTGCGTCTTACTGTGGCCACGCCAATACAAGTGGAAATTTCACCAAATGTGCTGAGCGTGCACATGGGTGGCTCCGCCGAATTCCGCTGTCAAGTCACGAGCAATGGCAGTCCCGTGGGCATGCAGAACATACTCTGGTATAAGGATGGACGACAGCTGCCCTCGTCGGGCCGCGTGGAGGATACGCTGGTGGTATCACGTGTGAATCGTGAGAATCGCGGCATGTATCAATGTGTGGTTAGACGTCCAGAGGGTGATACCTTCCAGGCCACCGCTGAGTTGCAGCTGGGCGGTAAGCATGCAATAAATGTTTTAAAGCAAATTAATATGAAATATTAAATGATTTTGGTTTTGCTCTTCATTTTTTTTTTTTCGTTTTTGCGATTTTAATAGAT
This sequence comes from Chymomyza costata, assembly GCA_018150985.1. NCBI lineage: Eukaryota > Metazoa > Arthropoda > Insecta > Diptera > Drosophilidae > Chymomyza > Chymomyza costata. Next base: position 22,116,262 of record JAECWU010000001.1, read on the forward strand.
GCCCCGCCTATGCTGATATATAGCTTTATTGAGCAGACACTGCAGCCGGGTCCACCAGTGAGTCTAAAATGCTCCGCAGCCGGGAATCCTACGCCGCACATTTCATGGACATTGGACGGATTTCCGCTACCAGCAAACGGAAGGTAATTGAACTTGTTGAAAAGCGACGGCGAAAAGCGACGCGACGTTCTACGGCCCACAAAATGAAGCCAAGCGCAGTCAGCCAGATTGCCAGGGCGTTGTATGTCTGTATGGGTGTATGCTTATGGGTGTGTGTGTGTGCATGTAAATATGCAGCTGTATGCGCGCGGCAGAGTTTTGTAAAAGCTAAAGCGTGGCAATGGCAACGCTGCAGGCGGCCGAGGCAGTCCCTCCATTTGGCAATGCTGCCCCCCACAGGCATTGCATTTTTATTTTCGTTATTTTGGATTTTATACTCTTGCAGTGAGTACATCTATTTAATAGGTGTGAGATGATTTCAGCAGTGAGTATGCTTGCATTAGCTTTAAAGCTAGGTTAAGAGAGAGCTAAAAATGTTTTACGAAAATATATCGCCAAACTCTTTACTTATGCCTTATCGAACACTCATTTTAATAGTTAGTACTCCCAGTAAGACTTCAGATATTAATAAAACCTTTTTGAAAAAAATTATGTTGGAAATCATAGAGAGCTTTATGAAAAGTTGAAAACACCTCAAAAATTAATAAACTAAATTATTATTGCAATTTTTATTTTTATTATTTTTAAATTTACGAGGCGCAAGCTGCGTATAAGTAGTCTCCTTTGCCCCCTGTGAAGAGCAATGAGGTTGATCATCACCATGTTGCTCTAGAGCATATTCTTAGTCTATTGTCTTAAGGGTTATAATGCAGGGCTCAATTTTTGCGAGGGTTTTCGTGCTGTATGGCCAGTACAATTTAATTATTAATTTAAAAAAAAAAAAAAAAATGCAGCTATACTTTTTGTAGTTGGTCACCATAATAACAAAGGTGAAAATGCAATTATTATTTCCTGGCGCTATTTATAACATTTTTTTTTAAAGAAATTTATAATTTTTTTTTTTCATTGAATTATTTTTATTTAAAATTTTCATTTCATTTTAACTAAAAAATTCAAATTCTAGTCATAAAATAAAAGATTTGCAAAATTAAATTAATAACTAATTTGACTAAATATGGTAAAGAAATTCATTTTTGGAAAATCGACGTACGCAGTTTCAGCAGATACTCTACACTTACAAGCTATAAGAAAAACTTATTTTTACAAAATGTAGATCTATCCTATATTAGCTGTGCAAGAGATCTGGTTTTCCAAATCAGAATACAACTGAAATTCTTGGAGTTAATAACCTTCTGTATTGTACATATTTTTGGTCTGTGTGGCTTCACCTTTATTCGTTTTCGAATATGATCATGGATTATGCTTAGGTCTTATATATTCTTGAAACTATTTTACATCATATCTTTGGATTACTGATGTGAAAAATTTGTCTCAAATTTCGAGCAGTCATTAATATTAAGACAGTAAACTTAATGTGGCTTATAATTATGAAACAATTGCAAGCGAGACGACCTTAAAATAAAATTAATCTATCCTCATTTTTGAAAATCCAAAGATTCTAAGCCGAGTAGAGAATTAAAAAAAAAAATTTAACTCTTAAAAAAACACCATATCGTGCACAACGATGCATTCAAATATTTTCATACATGCCAGTTCCCACAGCCTATAAAATATAGTTTGAAATAATAAATAACTACAAATTGTAACCTTTTCCAAAAAGGGCATTTGAATGTCGTAGCGCTCTCTTGTTAACTTTTCATTTTTCTCAATTTTTTTTTATTTTTTGCATGTTTATTTTTTTACTGCCTGTGAAATTTATCTGCATTGGTTGTGGTTGCCGCTTGCATTTATTGCTGTAGTTGTATTTGTTTTCTGCTCTGTGTGTGTGTGTTGGTGCGGCCATTTTGTTCTCTTTTACGTTTTTGCATTTGGCTTTTAAAAACATAGCACACAGCGCAAATTTACAAATACACACACAAGCACACACACATACAAACGCACACACACACACACAGATAATGGTCATGGCTATGCCGACTGCCAACTACGACGCTGACGTTGCCGGTGGCTGCGTTGACGACTGCGAACGTTACTGCGCCTACTGCGTCGCGTCTCGTCGCTGGCAGCAGTGGCGTCAGCGGCGACGTCGACGTCGACTGCTTCAACGTTCATTCACTTGTTCGAGCCTCTTAAAACTTGCCGTCTGTCGCCATTTGCATTTGCCTTTGCCTTTGGCTTTGCATGCTGCATTTGGAATTGCGCATTTGTGAGTGTACGTGTGTGTGTGTATTTGTATTTGTTAATTAAGCCCTGCAAGTCTGTTGCCATGTTGCTGTCGCTTGTTGTCGTTGTTGCTGCTGCTACCTCCATCTTGTTGCATGCAGCAAGTGCAGCTTTCAAGTCAAGCAAGATTATTTGCTCATTTGATTTGGTTTTAATATGGTCCCTAGCTTTAATGACATTGACATTCGAAGCGTCGCTTGCCACATGCCACGCCCATGTTGCAATTAACTGTCCTGCAATCAAATAGTTGTGACCGTTAAAAAACAAATAAAATGCCACAAAGCACTGTGATTGATTGCCAATGCCACAGACAACGACGACACGACAACGTCAACGACAACTACAATTAATTTTTATGTTCTGTCATTGCATTGAATGAATTGTTGCATTAGTGTTAGTGTGTATCTGTGTGTTGTTTATTTGCAGCAAAGTTCATTTGCAGCTGCCACTAATTGTTTGAGTTACGTCTGTAATGATTTGCAAGTCAAAGTTACTTGTTGTTGATTAAAAAATAGTTGCAGTGATTTTTTTTGTTTTGTATTTTATACACTTTTCAAACGAGTATCTTAAATAAAGAGAAGCGCATTAATACGATTAGGTAAATTTGAGACATTTCTATATTCGATTATATGCAAAAATTTTTAAGATTATTTCCTACAATCATATAACTAGTAAATAACAAATTTTTTGGTCAAAAACAAAACTATATTCTTAATTTTAAAATTTGCTTATTTGAGCAAATACTTGGTAAAATCTTTAAAAGAGAATTTTATTATTGGCCTTAGACCTTTTTTTTTAAAATGACCAACTTAAATTTTTTTTCCAAGTCGAATGTCGTTTTTATTGTAATCATCTGTCTCCTGGTATCAAATTTTTTTAGAATAAAAATCATCAACTAACTATGAATTTTTGACTTAAAAAATGAAAATTATGACTTAATATTTAAATGCCAATTTTTTATTTAAAAATTGCAAAATAACTCTTTTTTTTCAATTTTTATATTATAATAAATCAATAATAAAGAACTCTTTTTCCATTTTTATAATAAAAATTGGCTTTTAAATATTATTTCATAATTTTTTTTTTTAAGTCATAAAATAAGAGTTACGCTTGATTTTTTTTCATAAAAATTCAAAATAAATGCTTATCTTCAATCCGGATAGTTCCTGCTGTGGCGAGCACTTTTTTCGTATTAATTTTTTTCAACCCCATAACTCTTATTTGCGATCCCTGGTTTTAACCCAGTTTAGTTTGCAAGTTACTAATTTTTCAAGATTCGGTAAAGCTCGAATAAGACTTTTTTGTAGTTATGCTGATTTGAAAATCGAGCTTGGGAAGATCTTGTTTTTGAACGTAATTCGATATATTTTCTATAAACAATTCTTTTTTTTTTTTTTTTAATTAAACTCGTATGCTTTACTGTCGCTATTTATTGTTGCCCAATTGCACAATTTTATTGACAAATATTAATTTAACAAATTTCCCAAAAATGTTCCAATTCCATCCGTTTAAACTGCATTTAAACGAAATAAATTTTCTCAGCCGATACATAAGCTCCAAAATTTATCGATTAAAGTGTATATCAATTTCGACTAGTCAAAAATATCGAACTAGTATGATTTTCCGTTTTTATTTACATTTCTCGCTGTTTATGCAAAACAAGCAAAGACAAGGCACGGTCAGTTGGCATAGTACATAGCAAGCATTTAAGAGCTGGCCAGGCTTGTCGTTCGCGCTGGACTAGGGCTAGGGTTACCGGCTTGCCAGACACAAAAAAGCAGCTGCATCCGTGCGCGGGCTGTTTGGTAGCACAATATTTTAATTAAAACTTATGCAATATGTCGAGTGGACAATGTAGCTTACAAAAATTTACGCTAAATAAAAAAAACGACGACAACACTTGACTTTAAGCCGGTAAGAAAAACAGCGCAAATTTATGCAGTTTTAAAAAAGAATATTCCTCTTTTATTATGCAAGTTAAAGTTGCCTCTAATGTATACATGGCTGTTACATAATATTTTTCATAAAGTTTTTACCACTTTTGCACTACAACGACAAGTGGCTGGCCATTTTGTAAAGCACAAGTATCTTTGAAGTAGTAGTCAGTTTACTGACCGCAAGTTAAGTCAGGCAAAAATTGAGTACCGAAAATACTGAGGCGTGTGCAAATTTGTTTAGAACTTGTGCAGACATGCAGAGTTGCCCGCTGGCCATAATTTAAAAGTTATTTGAGCAACACAATTTTGACACTTGTCGCTTTGGGGCAACCTAATTTTCCAGCAAAACCTGTAAAATGAAAATTTTGCATAAATTTTGTTGAGCTCTTTTAAGTGGCTTACATTATTCAGTTTAAAGCAATATTAAGTTGGTAAGTGTATTTATTTAACGCACGCACACACGCAAACACAGTTTCACACTTACACAGATACACACACACACGCAAATGCAAGTGTAGACGCCTTCGGGCGGAAATTAAATGATTGCGCGCACGAAGTTACGGTAACTCAACACTGAAACTCTCATTTTACGCCATTTTGAAAAGTTTGTCTGCTCCTTGGCACAAGTTTTGTATTCCTATGGTTTAAATCCACATATCATATATGGTACATATAAGTATTTGGGTTGTGTGCAATTTTGGCTGCAAATAGGCGTTAAATGAGAGTTGGCTAAACTCGAGATATGTGAAATATGGAAAAAAAATATGCTGGATAAAGTTGAGGGCTTAGAGAAATATGCCAAAATTCATTGTTTCCTCTAGAGCTGTGAATTTGATTTCAAGCTTTTAATATAAAGTTACGTGGCTGCTCTGGTAATACGTAATAATGATATAACCAAGATCAAGCATGAGTTTATTATTGTGATACAGTAAAATTTTAGTGCAGAGAATATATCTAGCTCTAAATAACAATTAACATTTGCCAGAAAAAAATAAAAAGAAAATGGTAGAAGGAACTTCCAACACAGGTTTGTTAAACGTCGGTCCCTTTCTACTAACCTTTTAGATCTTTCGTCTTTTATGATGTCATTTATACTGACTATAGTAAGACGTTTGCTTCAGTGAGCCATAGTCTTATTCACACGTTTGGGGTCTCCGTCTTGTCTTTTAAATTGAATCCCGTCATATGTATCTAACCGTGTGCAGAAGATAGCTTTTGCGAATCCAAACTAATTAAAGTCACACCAGAAGACACTCAAGCTAGCCTTCTAGGTATTCTAGTTTTTTATTTTTATTTAATACTGATCTCCCACAAGTTATCTCATTTTCTCCCATTCTTATGCATGCGTTGGTCTAAATAGTGATAGGACTCTTGAACAACAAAATTTCTTTATATTTCTCTCGGTGGCCCAATTTAAGCGCAACTTTTCTGCTTTTGGAGCTATCAACACCGTCTACCTGAATACAGCATTGAGTTGGTTCAAAATCAAATCCTTCTTTTTGAACTTCCTGGCTTTAGTTTGGATTGAGATATCCGACTATCACCTTATCCGGCACACTTCGACTTATAAAGTTGCTTTCCTTAAGCCGGCCGAGAAAGCTACCATATTCAGTAACATCTTAAAGATGTCGCTTTAAATATTGCCTATATTTTATTAAATTCAAATAATATTTGCACCAAGATAGTTCAGATGTTTAATAGATAGAAATTGAGAAGAAAATTACCTACTTCAAATGAGATTTTGAGAAGACGCTAGTTTTATGGAGGACAAGATACAAATGGCGAAGAAATTAAAAGTATACGCGACTGATGTTTTTGAAAACTTAGTTGATAAAAGTTGATACCACATTTTCTGAATGGTCAATCAATCTTTGTGAGAATTTCTACAATAAATTGTTCGTAAAACAATTTCAGCTCTTCATTTACGATATTTCTTTATTTATTAATTTCCATCCAATCGAAAGTTGCTGCCAAACCCCAAAACAGCTTAACGCCTTACTTAAACTGTCAAGAGCAAACTCGATTCGCACAAATTGAAATTCATAATTTTGTAAGTTTGTTGCAAAGTTTTGTGATGTTTTCGGTTGCAGGTTTTCGGTTGGAAATTAAGCCACAAACACCCAGGAACACACACTTACGTTGAACCCACACCCAAAATCCGCTTTAGCCTCTTAGCTTTTTATTGTAGCTGCAAAGCGTTTTATGGCGCCATCAATGTGTGTGTGGGTGTGTGTGTATCTGTGTGTGGGTATGTGTAACTGTATTACTTGTGTACTACTAAACCCTTTGCAATCAGCACTTGCTGCACATTGAAACTTTTCGCCATGCCGTTTAAGCCAAATCCAAGTTCCATGCTTTCCTTTTTTTGGCGGATGTGTGCAACTTTGTTGCAATTTTGTCCTTTGTTTCCATGTGCTTAAGTGCTGCAATTGCCTGTATCTGTATCTGTGTAACAGTGTCTGTAACTGTGTGAGTTTAATTTTCATTTAACAAGTACAGCAGCAGTTGCTGGCTGCTGTAGTTGCGCATGTTTTTACAAGCGCCGTGTGCTTGGGATTCTACTGGGTGCACATTTTATATACTGCCTTGCACCCGCAGTACTTTGGTACTTGGCTCGGCATCTTTGGGACAACTTAACTTGGCCACTTTCTGGGGAAATCAGCGCGATTGGCCAACTTGCAGTTGCACTTAGCTGTGAGTGAGTAAGTTTATGAATGCATGAGCTCCTTGCTTGGGCAAAAGTTAATTAAAATTTTAATTACTTACTTCGTACTTGGGAAGGTATAAGAACTTCTATTTGTGGTCCAACTAATGCCAATTGAAAAGTTCGAGCGCTGCGCAACTAATGAGGCAATTGTTCTACTCTTATAAGCCAACAAATCGTTACAATAAAAGCCACACAAAGCGACTGCATGTGTGTTTGACTGCCACATGGCGTATACATAACAATGTTTGCTGTAATTAATGTCTATGCCAATAAGATGTAGCAAAATAATGGGAAAAAACAGACAGACAGCAAAGCTTAATGCCAGCTTGAGCACTCATGAAATCCTTTTTTCATTATTTGTACATACACACATATAAAGACACATACGCACACGCACAATCAGCCATATACACTGAGAGAAAAATTCAATGACAGTCTACTTGTGACAAACTGCAGCCAAGCTTAGTTTTTTGCGTCGATTTTTTGTTATACTGTTTTCAGCTATAAGATCTACCTAAAAAAATACAAAAGTGGTCAAATTCCTATTATAAATTTACTCTACTCTCGGAGCACTATCATCCATTAGTGTACGCTTGTCCAATTGTTGCACAGCATAATTATTTCAGATTTGGTTGCATTTCTAACTTATATTTTTCTCACTGTGTATACATACTTGACTTAGCCCGCGCATAACTTGGAATTTTATGTGTATCTGCGTGTGTATGAGTGTGTGTGTTGGCAACGCATTAAGCCGCAGCAAAGTAGTTTGGTTGCTTCTGCTTTATTTATGGCACACTGAAGTCAGCTTTTGCCGTAATTAAAACGTACATAGGCGTGGCACATCAGCCTCCACTACCAACTAACACCCTGTAACTATGTATGTGTGATTGTTGCCCGTGTCTGTGTGTGTCGGTGTTTGTCAAAGTGACATTGAATCTTAGCTAAGCGCAGCTTTCTGACATGCAAAAACTTGCACTCAACTGACAGCCTTCATTACAAACTAAATAATGCACGAGCTGCATGTTACGTATGCGCCCTGTTGTGCCAAAAACAAATGAATTGTAAATCGTAAAAAAGAAGATAGTGGTTTTTGTATTCCGCAAAGTAACGAAGCTTAAATACTCTTGCTGATTTCTAAACTGTGACAAAAATAGACATTTTAAATAAAAATTACTTTTTCTGTACAAGACTTCGACTTTTTTTATAATTTTGTAGAAGAATTTGCAAAGCGGGAATGAAGAACATTGTAGAACAACATTTTTAGATTCAGAACTCATAGTTTATTTGGTTATTAGATAACTTCGGTTGAATCAGCGCTTAGTAAAGTGTTTCAAAATTCATGAAGTAATATTGAAGTACAGAATTCCTCTTATCAATCTTTCCCTTTGCCTACATATGCTCGGCTCTAATGACGGTACATATGTGTTTAGCCTGGCTTTGATTATACCTTATAAAAATTGTCCAGATACTACTAAAGTTGACCTACTCGTCGAATAAAAAGAATTAAAAGTACAGATGAACTGGATCTTTCCAAGTTTTGTTAAACGAGACATCTGACATTGCTATCATGCGCTCAGATTTGTATACGACAAATACGCGGCCCATTGGAAAAAATATTTCCATAGGTTCCAATCGAAGCACACTTTTGGTCGTTTCCTTCACGTTTGGTAAGGGTTGAGGTCTACCTACCTACCGATCTTTGGGTCTCGGTACCCGGTTGTGTTTGGGGCAACGCCACGCCAAGCCTTAGCTTTACCCGCATTTGGGTAGTAAGCGACAGTCACCACGATACTCCCCAAAGGGCGGTACCCAATGATCAGTACAGAACAAGTTCTGTGGGGCTTTTGACCACCCGTGATACCAGATAAACCTCTAGAAAAGTTTTGTGCCAAAGACACTTTTAACTTTAACTCCAAAAAGTTAAGGGAGTTATCAATATACGATACAAGTTGGGTTTACTCATAAAATTTTTATTTGACGACAAGGTGATTCTATCAAAGCAATTCCACCAAACCAACCTACAGCCATAATCTATGCACTTGGTAACATACACAATTTTCTACCTCATGTACCCTCTATAAGGCTAAATCCAAAAATGAGAACCAAATGAATGTGAAAAAAGGAACCAAAAAAACGGTGATGAGCAAAACAAAATGTAAAGCTGTTGCAAAAAAAGATTTGCCTGGCTTTTGGATGTTATTTGGGTCAGCTGCATATCAAATGTGTCTAACTGTAATATCTCTATGCAGTGTTAGGTGTCAGTGTGTCTGTATGTGAGTGAGTGTTGATGTCAGTGTGTCTGTATGAGTGAGTGAGTGAGTGAGAGTGTGTGTATGTCAGCTCGTTAATATTTGCAGCAGGTCAGGTCTTTGCGTATGCATTGCATAAGGTCGCTGTTGCAATTTAAATTTGAGCCCTTCAAAAAAAGTTTAACCAAAAAGAAAGATATAATTTGTATGATAAAAAAATAGAAACGTGCTCGCTTTAAAAAAAAATTAATTGAAATGGAAATATAAAAAATTTATTGGGAAATGTATTTGAATGTATTCTTCGGTATATGGGAAAAAAACGTTTAACTAAACAGCTACAGGGCTGGGAGAGAAATCTCTTTAATAATGGTTTGGCATTTGGAAATATTATTGGGTATTATTTTTTTATAAATTAAAGAGTAGTTTTAAATTTGCATATGGTTTAAACATTTGGCCAATTTTGTTGCAAAATGTATGAATAAAATGCAATTTGTTAAACAAACTAACAGATGGCCCACCCTTAACTTCTTTCAACGAAGTTTCTATTTTAGAATTTTTGCGAAACAAGCAAATATACAGAGCTGCGCTTATTTGTACAAGCCCCCTATAACGCTTATAATACCCCTACTCTTATAGTTTAAAAGCTAAAGCCCATTGTAACAAAATAATTCACATTAAGTATACGCCGCTAGTAACAAATGTTACAGATGACATTTCTACTTACATACTTATTACGTATACGAATATTAACGTTAGTTTCCATTTGCTTTTTTTATTGTCTTTTTGCAGATTTATGATTGGACAATATATCACCGTGCATGGCGATGTAATTAGTCATGTTAACATAAGCCATGTCATGGTCGAGGATGGTGGAGAGTATGCCTGCATTGCCGAGAACCGAGCGGGTAAAGTGCAACATGCGGCTCGCTTGAATATTTATGGTATGTCACAACACACACACACAAACAAACACGTAGATACTGTAATGCATATAGGGACACATGTGCAGCTACTTTACACATACACTTAAATGTTTTTCATGTTGTTTCTAGAGTTTTTCTGGTTTTTTCTGCCTTGGCTGCCTACTTTTGCTCGATTTTGTTTTACAGCACATTTACCATGTTGCCATGGCATTCTTTTTCTTTTACTTTTTTATTTATATTCTTTTTTGCTTTACTTTTTGTTTGTTTCTTTCTACTTTTTTGAGTCGCCGCTGAAGTGCTGTATGTAACTTGTTCAACATGCAGCGGAATTGTAGCTGCAACTGCAGTGCTTTATTTTTTTTTTTTAGAATGTTTTCTTTTTTTTTATAAAAGAAATCAAATATTTTTGTGTCGCTAAGCAAACAAAATGGCGTTGCCAGGCAAAGCTACAGCCACAAAAAAATTTAAAAAAATGGGCTTGTGAGAGGCTGGATATATTGACTATAATATACACTGCACTCGAGACTATTCGTTGCATCTTCTTAGATTAGTTTGCAGATTTCATTTTGTTTTCCAAAACTGGTGAAAAGGTAATCAAACTGTAGAGAGAAGTGGGGGCTGGCCTGCCCAAGTTGTGATGGCGGTAGTGCAATATCCTCGAGCACCTAGACAAAAAATCTTAAAATGGACCTTACTTCGCTTACTTACTGGTTTAGATGGATTTCCTTTTTTGCGTCAAAATAATTTATCATACTATTTTATCGTGATTAGACTAACACCAGAACACAACTTAAACCACAATAATTTGAACCACAATAATTTGAACGAGCTTACTTTCTGGTGTAAAACACCATATAGCTCTTTGGTCTGGAAAAAAACAAAGTTCCGCATTCTTTTCTGGATTCTTATGTGCTTCCCTCTAAGTGTGTAACCTAACCTAATATACTCTTTAGTAGGGTATAAAAAAAAAACTACTAGGCACCAAAAAAACAAAATGGAATCAGGTAAAGCCAGCGCGGCTTAAACATTTTGCAAAGCCACGCGCAAAAGCACACACATTCATACACTCACTTTTGCACACTCACACACACACTGATTACGCTGATGGTAATGGCGGTGATTACAAAATCTTGCTTTCTGCCTTCTCTTGGTAACCCCCCCTATGCCCCTTTTGCCATAAGCAAGCAAAACTCAAGCTCACGTATGCACATTATGCGCGGTTGTCTCGCGGGCTCCTGTGACATGCTAAAAATTATGCATATTTTGCAGAAAACTTAGCAACAACACCAACAAACAACAACAACAAACAGAGACAACTTTTGCATCGTTTGGCAGCATTTGCTGCATTGTTTCCTTCCGCATTTTACTGCGCCCCCAAAGTGTTTTGGCGGCTAGTCCCACAGTCAACCAGAATCAGGCAAAGTCAGGCACAACCAGACACCGGCAGAATCCTAGACTAGCAGACATGGCAGGAATTTTTCTTTTTAACACTCTATGCCAAACAGCATATTAACTATGAGGTGTCGTTGGTAATATGTAAATAGCACGTGATTTTATTTGTGTGTAAATATACGTACTGTCATATGAATAATGTAACCGAATTCAAGTTCCTTTTAACTCCATCACGTCGGCGCTATTAATTTGAAACTAATGCAAATTACTACATATTATGGAGCCCTTGAAAGTATGCTATGATTTTTTTTTTTTTAATTGTGTATGATTTCAAGAATTTATTTTTAGATTTATAATTTTTTCAGCCTCATTTAGTATTTTTTGAATTAAGTTCACATTATAACGAAAAATATATTGAATATAAAACTAAATAAAAAGAACTAGTCGATATATACGTTTAAGATAAATTGCTCCAGGGTCCTAAGAACGCCATTTTATACAATCAGTCAAAATTACTTTTTACCCATTTTTAAATGCCTTATTTATAGCTTGCTCTTTATGCAAAGTATTTTTGTATTTAATTTTGATTTGAAGACAACGAGAGAGCGTTTTTTTATATACAAAATAAATAATAAACAAATTTTGTGAAAAAAAATATGTTATGGGCTCCAATATTCCGATACTGATAAAATGTATGCAAAACTTCGTCAAACCAGTTCCGAAATATTCTTTGCTGAAAATTTAAATGTCAGTACTGCAGCTATACTTTGATTTAAAAAATTTAAAAAAATGCAACTTTGATGTTTCAAAATTCTTCAAAGTGCTTAAAAATTTAATTCAAATAGAAAATCCTTGTGGTCCTATCCCAACTTGGAGGGAAGCCATCCTGTTTTGGAGTGTGGCTGCTCACTCGAATCGCTTACGTATCCAAACTTGTCAAAATAAGAACTTGCGTCCAATTACTAATTGTGATTAAGAAGAATTCGACCTTGACCGTTGACCTCCAGATGAATAAACATACTAGCCGGTACAATGAAAGACTTAAAAGGCATCGTAACAGCCTGACAAAAGCGCTCACGAATGAGATTTCCATTAAAGAGCTGTCCAGTCTAAGATATCCCCTGCTAATCAGTCTGGTTTGGCTATCACAAATAGGAAAACTTCAATTCATATAAAAAGATTATGCGCATTTTAAAATATAACAAAACAAAAAAAGTTTTTAGTTTAAAAAAAATTTTATTTAAAAAAAAAATGTTTAATGTAAAAATTTTTTTTTTAATTTAAATATTTATTTTTTAAATTACAATTTTTTTTTTACTTTATCAAGTAGTGTTTTTCTTCGCCCATCATAGACGTTTTTTTCTGGATTGGCGAAAAATTTGTAATGAGAATTTGAAAAATTTACATTTTAAGCCTGTTACAAAAAACAAAAAACAAAAAAAAACAGAAAATTTGTATCCCAATTATATTGACAAGGAGAGAAAACGAAAGGCTCGAATCGAATTAGTGGCACCAAAAGAGTATACAACTTGGACTATTCCAGAAACCATTTCCGCTGGCTTTTTTTATAGCTGCAGGATATGCATATTATATTATGCGCGTTGCATCCTGTTTGCTTGTTTTGTATATATTGTTTTTGTTGCTCTTGTTATTTTTTTTTTTTTAAGTTTTCCGCTATTATTATTAAACCAACAACAACATGCAATATGCGCAGAAATCTGTTAAGCATTTTTTTGGGCACATATTTAACTTGTTCTTATCGCAATTTCAGGTCTACCCTATATACGCCTAATACCCAAGGTAACCGCTGTCTCGGGAGAAACACTAAATCTGAAGTGTCCAGTCGCCGGATATCCCATCGAACAGGTACACTGGGAGCGAGCCGGACGCGAGCTGCCGGATGATACACGGCATCGTGCCCAACCAGATGGCTCACTGACCATAACGAATGTCCAGAAAAATGCGGATTCAGGTGTTTATACCTGCTGGGCGCGAAATAAACAGGGTCACAGTGCGCGACGCAGTGGCGATGTGACGGTTATAGGTTAGTATGCAGGGATTACTTTTTGTTGGGTTTTTCTTTTGGCCCCTTTTGCAGATTTCCTTTGGAGCAGAGCGCTGAAAATGACATCAACCAAAACGAAAACAAAACAAGTGAAGTGAAGCGTAACGAAGTGAAAATTACATTTTAATTATTAACAGCGAACTAAGTAGTTTTGTGTGTATACAAAAAACAAGGCTTTAATTTGTATTTCTGTTTTGGCCTTTTTTTTATTAACGTTTGTTGTTTGTAATTAAATATGCGCAATAATCCAAGTTTAAAAGTTTTTTTAAATTAAAAAGATAAAAAAGTTACACGAGCAGAGTGTGAAGAGAGGACAGCATCAAGTTGGCATTTGTCAGGTCTAAATTTGACTACCAAAGTTGGCTAAAACCCCTTTTTTTTTCAATTTAATTTTATGTATTGTTTTCTGGCTCTTTTTTTATAGCACATTAGTGCTAATGAATTCCGTGTCCTGTTGCCGTTTACTGTGCAGCCTTAATGAAGCGCAAAGCGTTGATTAAATTTTCATATTTTATCCAACTTGGGTGACCCTTTTTTGTTGCCTAACCTTTTATTGCAATTAGAGTAATTCCGAAATGGACTCTAATCTCTGTATAGCTAGATGCTTTCGCTATCATTTTTTTGAAATTATATAAATTGGGAGATTTTGGAATCAATATCGAATGTTTTCGAGCGGTACCACATAGGCATATGAAAGATAACAACTATGCTCTCCAGCTAGTGTTCTCATACGAGGCATTCGTATTAAATCATTTGCGCCCTGTAGCATCTTTGTCCATACGCCCAATACTGCCGTAAGCCAGCCGTGGCGGTTCCGTCCATTTCTCGTCTGGACCTTTCCCCTTCTCTTAGCAGCTGCTAAGCCAGAGCTTTTGACAGTCGTGTTCTTGATCCAGTGTGCCTTCGTAGGTTAGAGACCCGTCCGTATCCTACTCAATGGTGTGCCCACACATAGGATGTATCTTCTCTGACGTTGTCCAATTCTTTTTCTTACTGATAATAGTACTTAAATTTCTTTCGAAGTGGTACTCTGGGGTAAGAGAATTGAGGGGACTACTTTTCCCAGTTCATCAGCGTCTTTAGCACTAATTATGTGACCCTTGCCAAATCCCTAGGCTGACATTCTGTTGGTTTCACTTCGAGCCTTATAACGATATGAAGTCGAGGGTGGTGGTCGTACTCTCCGGATACTCTTCTGAAATTTTAAGCGGTATCAAAAGGTATAAAGCCCTCTGTTTCTATCAAAAGAGACGAAGAATCTATACCTACTTTATGAGGGCATCATCTCCCCCGAAGATTATCCTACGGGTTTGATAACAATTGAAGCTTAGCAACCATAAGTGAAGTAGATCATACCAAGATTTCTTTCTTTTGGTTTTACTTTCTTCTCCAACATTATATTTTAAAACATCCTTTACTTCCCATAATAAGGTAAGCAGTAACGTTTCTTGCTACATTGATGTCCACTCCATAAAAACTCACAGAATCTGTTTACTTCTCTGACGTAGATGATCTTACTTGATTTTGGTTTTCCGCTCCAACTTAAAGTTTAGATGACTTCTCACGTAGAATTGTACTTCAAAGGTTCTCAAATTCACGTTGGCTCTTTCTCTTTCACCGTAAGCCTTTAAAGATTCCATTTCTATTTCCCAATTTGGCCAATGATCTATCAAAATGCCACTTGTTTTCGTGTCTCCCTGCTCACTCTGCTGCTGCTTTTTAATTTGCTTTGATTTTGCTTTTTAATCCGACCACACGACAACTTACAGTTCCACCGAAGCTAAGTCCATTTCAAACATCCATACTGCAACTGAATATGGGAGATCGCGCCTCACTTACCTGTTCGGTGGTCAAGGGTGACTTGCCGCTAACCATAAACTGGCGCAAGGACAACAGTCCCATCGATCCGGCACAGCACATGTCCGTAAAGCAAGTGGATCAGTATAATAGCATATTGGTCATCGAGAATCTGAACAGTGACCATACGGGCAACTATTCCTGTGTGGTGCGCAATTTGGCAGCCGAGGTGGAGAACTCCCAGGCGCTTTTGGTCAATGGTAAACAAATGAAGTGAACACAAGAGTGGCTCCAAATCCGTATATCATATATTGTTTTTGTTCTTGAGTAGTATCGTTTTTGTATGCACTTTCAATGTAGTCAAACACTAGCACATAAGAGGTGCGTGTACTGTCCATAATAGAACTTTGTAAATAACATAAAACCTTTATATATACATATTAATTATTATGTAATTATGTTTCAAAAACGGCATTTAGTTTTTACTCTCGAAATTCACTTTAAGCAACTCTTTCGACTCAATCTTTTTGGAATGTTTGTAAAAAATAAAAAAAAAGTAATCGAATATGTAGTAGAGTTATTCCCAAATCAAATATTGTAAGTTATTCGTATGTATTTAACAAAACTGCGAAGGTTTATAATAATTATATTGAAATCTAATCCAATTTGAATAAAATTCAGCCAACAGCTTCAACGTGGGATTCGTATACCTGGCAACTCTAGCAAGTTCTGCCTAACAGTTAACAGCCCTGTTAAACATTTTAAATGCTCTTTCATTTACAGTGCCGCCTACTATAGAACCATTTGCCTTTCAAGATGGCCTCGCCGAGGGCATGCGCACACGCACGGTGTGCGGTGTTTCTCGGGGGGATGCACCTCTCAAGCTCACCTGGCTAAAGGATGGTGCAGCGTTGCCAGATCTGCTGGGCGTCAATGTTACCATGCTAGATCCGTATAGCTCTTTACTGAGCATAACCTCATTATCGGCTTCGCATTCCGGGGAGTATACTTGCGTGGCCAAGAATCCGGCAGCTGAGATCACATACACAGCGTTGTTGCAGGTCAAAGGTAGCGTAATATGGGTTGCAACACCCTCTGAGGAACACACCAACATATACACACAACCACACAACTATCACACCTATACACACTAACACATTAACTGAACTTCACTGCGTTTTAAAGCCCCCTTTAAAAAAAAAAAAAAAAAAAACTACTTTTTGCTTTCTCTGCTGCCAATTGAACTAATCATATATATAAGAAAAAACAGCTTCTTAATGGTTTTTAGTTTTCTTTTTTTTTTTTTTAAAAAACATATAACTTTTTTTAGTTCAAGTGTTGTACATGTAAAATGATTTTTGATGCTTTCCAGCTAGGCAAGCTCTACTGTAACTGAACGTTGCCTAAACTTTCGCTTCTCAAAATGGTGCTTTGATTTTGATTGTCTCACCTTAAACTCAGATATAAAAAAACAAAAAACAAAACGTTGATTATGCTTAAACAGTACTAAACAACCTGTCCTGCTTAAAATCGTTAAGAACTAACCTTCTACATATAAAATATATAACAAAAAATATATATAAAAAAAAAACAAAACTGTATCCCTACTATCCCCTAAGTCGCTTTGGCACGCTGTGGGTTTTTTGGCAACAGTTTCACCAGGTAACCTCTAAAACTGCACTGCTTTTTATCGCTTCGTAAATCAAAATATTAATTATAAATAGTTTAAGCGTATTTAATATATAAGATTTAATTTTTAAGTTGCTTAATTTTATTTTCAGTAGAAGGGACAAAGCAAGCACGGCTAGCCGTGTATTTTATATGTGACTTTTAAAAGTAAGGAAAATATCAAAAAGCTGCTACGAATAGTGTGACCCTATTTAAATTTGAATAGAAAAAGATGGACGGACAGATGGGCAGACAGACAGACGGACATCGGTATATCGACTTCTCTGGTCACCCTGATCATACTTTAGGCAACTGTGAGGGGTCTCCGAAGTCTACTTCTGTCCCTACTGGAGAAAACTTATGGAGCATAAAACACAGGTTCCGTCGAAATTTTCCTAGAAAAAAATTAGTTATGCCAAATAGTTCATATAAAAAGTCAACCTTATGGCGGAAGCTCAGTTTTAGTGTCCGTAGTATATGCTGCTTTCTAATAAGGAAAAAAAATTCAATTTTTATTCTGCACGCGTAGTGCAATAACAATGACATAAATAAGTATGTTAAATAGATGAACTAGTGAATACTCAATACAATCAACATGAAAAACGAATATAATAATTGACGCATTAGACACGAGAAATTTGAATACATTTAATTTTGCATTTGAAAGCCTCAATGGAGATCACTTCAGCTCAGTTTTAAGGCAAAGTTGAGTGCTCATGAGTCATCACTAGTTCTTCCGTAAATAATAAGTTCCGCCAGTCCATGCTAATCCTAAGAACTTTGCTTAAAAACCGTAATTTGACCGCGCAACTTTTAAAAGAAACATTAAGAAGAACGAAAAAAAAAAATGAAGACGCTTTGGCATTTTTTTTTGCTGTACTTGTATTTATAATTTTGATATATAGGCACATAAATAAGAAACATAAGCTGCCTTAATATTAATTTGCTTTTTTCGCTTACTCTTTTAATTTTTCTTATTTTTGCTGCTACACTTGTGAAAGTGATTTTTCTTCATTCATTTTTTCGCTGCTTCCATTTTTGGGTTGTACTCATTTTTGACTTGCAGCTTCAAACTGTTGTTGCGCTGTCCCTAGAATGAGTATGGGAATGAGTGCATGAATGAGTGAGTGTGTGTGTGTGTGAGTGAGTGTATGAATGAGTGAATAAATGGCTGAGCTAAATGTGCTGTGCTTAATTAACAAAAATGCGAGCACGGCAGCGGGTGAGAGTGAGAGCGACAGAGAGTAAGTCGCAGAGTGTGAGAGCTTAAAATAAAATAAACAACAACAAATCCAAAGAAGACGCAAATAAACACGCGCTGCTTATGCTTCAAATTGGCTGCTGCTGCTCTGCTTTTGCTTTTACTTTTACTTTGTCTTTTGATTTTGTTTTTGCTTTGCTATTGGTACTCGTTGCTGTATATATGTGTCTAGGCGCTAACTAATACATATATTTGTTAAAATTTTTGTGTGTGTGTGTGCTTTGTGCAATTCCTATGCCGCAGTCAACATGCAGAATTATAAACATAAATTTTTGTATATAGCTAAAAATGAAAAAAAAAAAACGCTAAAACATAAGCAAATAAAATTAAAATAATTTATTAAAAGCTTCGCAGTATTTGCTAATGTAGTTGTATTTATTTATATAACTTTTTTTAATGTATTGGCATGTGGCAAACAAAATGGCCAGCAGCAAAGTATGCTACATTTATTTGTAGAGCGCATGCAATTAGCGCCATATTTACTTTTGAATACTCTACACGTAGCTTAAAGTGTCATGCAAATTATTTAAGCTAATGTCTATAATACCATGTCCGTCAATAAAACCAGGACAGCAGATAAAGTCCCTATTTGAATTATCGTTTAAGTATTTATACTACTCTGTCAGAAATCACACTCTGAATGAGATCAGAGGTTTTTGAAATGATGATCGAGATTAAATTTTTTCCAAAAACTTTTGATAGAGAGTATAACTCCATACTTTCGTTGAAGTGGAAGAGTTGTGCATATTGTAGACATCCAATTGAGAGTAGCTCAAAGTTATGGGCTCCAAGCTTTCCATTTAATTTCCGACAATTTCTGTACGTGTAGAGTATACGCACTGTGGCGCCCCAAATAAAGTTTGGGTTATTTTTTGTGTCTTGGCAATTTTTGCTGTTTTTTTTTAACTTAAGTGGCATGCATGTTTCTGGTTGTTGCTGGCTGCATGCATTTAGTGCAACTTGAGCCATATTTTTTTTTGCTTTTTATGAGCTCAAACTAGTCTTTAGCTGCATGTGCTTAGAAATAATTCAAAAAAATAAAACTAATAAACACATTTTTTTTTTTATTTCAATTTAATTATGATTTGCTTGCTCTCTGCTCTGTTCTTCTTTATGTTGGCTATAATTTAGTATTATTTCAAATTATTTTTTAATTATAAAATTAAAATTTAAATTGCAATTACCCAGGCGGCTGTTGTGTGCAAAGATTTTTTTTGTTTTTGGCCTGGCCCGTACCATAAGGAGCCAAACAAATTGTTTTTAAGCTAGTTGCGTCTACTAACCAATGCGCTGCTGTAACTTTTTCCGTACTACCCCCCCGCTTTATAGAGTTTACCCAAAAACCCACCAAATACACCAAAAACAAATCCACAAAATGCTTTTTAATTAATGTTGTTAATTTGAATTAAAATACTTGACATTTATTTTGCTGTACGTTGGCATAAACAAAAGCGACCGAAATAAACGGCAAAAATTTATGTGAAAATTTTATTGTTTACTTAATTTATGAAAATGCAATTTTCCAATTGTGCTGCCTTTAATTGTTGTTCGCTTTTGGGCCAAACATTTTTTTTCACTACTCAAACTAATTATTAACGCATATTTTCATTTTAGCTGCAGCAAAATTTTGCGTTTGCATAATAATTTACAAATTGTACATGTATAATTAATACACAATATATATTTACAATATATATATAAAAATATAAAAATATAAAAATTTTTAGTTGCGAATTTTTGTGCTTTTTTTGCAAAAAAAATTTAAAGCGCTTTATGCATGCATTTGTTATATAATTTATGCGCCTCGTGCAAACACTCCCTCACATACACATACATTTACACACACAATCAGAAAACAGTGTTGTATAACAAGCAACAAAATGTACAATAACAACAACAACAACACACAGCGTAGGCTTGGGGCGCATTAAAATAAAGGCGCAAAAAACCTGCCATAAAATAAACATGCAAAAATTAAAAATGGATTCAATTAAAAAATAAAATGAAACAGAAAAAAAAAAACGAAAGCAGAAAATCCTTGCACAACAACATTAATTAATTTGCATTCTGGTTTCAGTATTTATTTTTTTGTGACAACATAATTAAATGGGTTTATTAAAAAAAAAAACCAAGTAAATTGTTAAAATAAAATAAAAGCATCAACGTTGTTTTAAAACATTTTATTTAACTTCAATTTTTGACTAAGTTGCATAAAATCCAGTTTATTTTTAAAAACCATATTTTTAATCCTTGCAAATTAAGTAAAATCCATTGTATATTAGTTAAAAGTTGCTCTTTTTCTACCAACTACCTTTACTATATGCCAATATGTTGTTAATAAAAAAAAAGAAAAATATTTGTATTATTTGCCGTTTTTTACTTTTGTCGGTAAATAATTTAATTAATTTAAATTTATGTAAGCAACTTTTCCACTTTTCCTCTTACTATATACAAAATCTTTTGGCTATATGTCGCTTAGAGTTTTCCCTTATTTAAATATTTTCGATGCTCTCTGCACAACTTTAACTTAATGCATTACTTATACGCCCCTTAGTACCACCACGTTGGATTGTGGAACCAGCCGAAGTCTATGTGGAGCGTAATCATCATGCAATGATCCACTGTCAGGCTCATGGTGTGCCCACGCCCAGCATCGTCTGGAAAAAGGCCACAGGCAGTAAGGTGGGCGAATACGAGGAGGTACGCGAAAGACCCTTTACCAAGATACTGGCCAATGGCACGCTGCTGCTGCAGCATGTTAAGGAAGATCGCGAGGGCTTCTATATGTGTCAGGCGAACAATGGCATTGGCACGGGCATTGGAAAGGTTATACAGCTGACGGTTAGATGTAAGTAATCCATTAATTGCAGCCCACTGGGAGTGGCCAACAACTCGTGCCTAGCAATCAAATTAAAATGCGCATAAACAATTTTTACAGCTCCGCCATATTTCTCATCCACATCGGGCTTGGTGACGGTAAAAAAGGGTGACTCAGCGCTGCTGCAATGTTTTGTGCATGGTGACAGACCCATTACGGTGGTTTGGATGCGTTCCGGCAAGAATACTTTAAATCCATCATTGAATTACAAGTAAGTGCAAATGCATTGCTGCCAGCTCGTTATTTTATGACTGCTCCCTATAGAATCTTAGTGAAACAGGAGACCAAAGATGATGGCACCTCTGCAGAGCTGCAAATTCGTACCGTGGATGCCTCAGACAGTGGGCCGTATTTCTGTAGAGCCACCAATAAGGTGGGCAGTGATCAGCAGCTGGTGCAGCTGCAGGTACAGGAGCCACCACAGCCACCAAGCGTTCTAGAGGCAGCTATGATATCCAGTCGATCGGTCAATCTCAAATGGCAGCCCAAGTCGCTAAGCACAGCAGATGTAGCCAAATACATTGTAGAGTACCGCGAGGCGGACCGTAAGTTGCACCAGTAGAACACCTCCTACGGCAGAACTATAGTTACTTACTTTCCACAGCACTCTTCATTGAGCAGTGGCAGCATTTGGAGATCAAGGATCCGCCCACCTTTAACGCGCTCATCGAGAACCTTAAACCCGCCACTCGCTATGCTTTTCGTGTCATTGCAGAGGGTACAGCTGGACGCAGTGCACCCAGTCAGGAGCTGATTGTGCGCACAGAGCCACAACGTCCTGCCGGACCTCCACTTAACCTCTCAGCGCGTCCACTTTCATCCACAGAGCTGCTTATCAGCTGGGTTGCTCCCTTACCGGAAATGCGTCATGGTGACATACAGGGTTATAATGTAGGCTATAAGCTAGCCAGCTCAGGTAATACTGTCTACAACTTTACCTCGGTTTCGGGTGATGGCGAGGGTGGCACTGGAGAGCTGCTGCTCAGTGGGCTACAGAAATTCGCACGCTATAATGTTGTTGTGCAGGCTTTCAATCAGGTTGGACCTGGTCCGCTATCGGAACCCACCTCGGCGCAGACCATGGAAGATGGTAAGTGCACACTTTTCTACTTACTCAAAGCTTTCTCACTCTTCATATTTTCACTGCAGTTCCCAGTCGGCCGCCAGAGGATGTACGCTGTGCTGCCTTGAACTCACAATCGCTACAAATCTCTTGGCAGCCACCACCCATTTATCACACCAACGGCCTGTTGCAAGGCTATAAACTAATCTTTGAGCCCATTATTGATGACATAATGCCCAACAAAGATGAGGTAGAGTCTCGTAAATCCATTGGCTTGACCATAGTGCTCACTGGCCTACGCAAGTACACCAACTATAGCATACAGGTGCTAGCACACACGCGCATGGGTGATGGCTCGTTGTCCAATCCGCTTTATTGCCATACCGAGGAGGATGCACCTGAGGCGCCGGCTGATATCAAGGTTGTGGTTAGCTCACCGCAGTCACTGTATATTTCTTGGCTGCCGCCCCTTGAACCCAATGGCGTCATAACAAAGTATAGTCTATACACGCGCGTTGTCAATGGTCGGGAGGAGCTGAACAATGAGAAGCGCAGCTTACCCTTTCAACAAGCATACTATGAGGCCAAGAACCTGCATCCGCATATGGAGTACCAGTTTTGGGTAACAGCCTCCACACGTGTGGGTGAGGGTAAAAGCTCTAGAGTGGCATCCCAGATAACTGCAAACCGTGTGCCGGCGCGTATTATATCTTTTGGTGGTCCAGTAGTACGTCCCTGGCGCTCTACAGTTACTTTGCCCTGCACTGCTGTGGGTAAGCCCAAGCGTGAGTGGTTCAAAGCTGATGTAGCCTTACGTCAGGGTGGTCTACACAACTCACAACTGCTGGACAGTGGTGATCTGATCATATCCAGCTTGCAAGTGGCAGATAGTGGCAACTACAGCTGCCAGGTGGACAATGGACTCGGCACGGATCGTCTTACACACATGCTGCTCGTGCAGGTGCCACCCTCAGCTCCAGTGTTATATGTGACCAGTGCAACCTCGAGCAGCATTTTAATGCACTGGAAATGCGGCTTCACCGGCAATGCTCCCATCACTGGTTATACGCTGTTCTATCGTCGCTCCACAGGCAATACGGATGAGATGCAGTTATCCAGACATGCCTCCAGTCACGAGCTAAAGGGTCTAGTCTGTGGCAGCACCTATCAGATACATTTGAATGCACACAACAAAGTGGGCAGCTCTCCATCAAGCATTACGCTGCATGTTCGTACCCAGGGTCAAGCGCCCGGCATGCCTGCTATGACTAGTCTATTGGCACCCAACTCCACATCTGTTATGCTAAGACTGCATTCCTGGCCAGATAACGGCTGTCCATTATTGTATTTTGTACTACAGTATCGCGCAGTAACAGACGACAGTGATCGCGATTGGATTTTAGGTAGGTTTTTCAGACGTTCAGTTGAACCAATAAGGACTTAAATCACTTTCTGTTTTTTGCAGTTTCCAATGCCTTGAAGCCCCAAAGACGTGTGGTTATCTCAAATTTACAACCTGCAACACTCTATCAACTACGCATGGAAGCGCACAATGTGGCTGGCGTCTCCCAAGCCGAGTTTAGCTTTGTGACCTTAACCAAGGATGGAGATCCGCCACCACCTGAAATAGTACAACGCGGTCAACGTGGTCCTAGCGTATTTTATGGCAATATCAATTTACTGATACCCACCATAGCAGCTGTTTCCGGCATGGTCTGCACCATAACCATGGTCATCGTCTGCTATAGACATAGTGAGTACTACTTTGCCACATACTAGAACTACGATGACAAGACGACTTTTTTTTTGCAGAACAAAGCAATCACATACAAAAGGAATCACTTGAGAATCGTGCCAACTCCGAAGCGGCACAACGTGAACGTTATTATGCCACCATACACAAGGTTTCCATGCAGAATAATGACAAAATTCCGGGTAAGTGCCACAGGGCATGCTTGTCTCGGTCGCTCACTAAAGCTTGGAGCACTTTACAGAAACTTCCGAGGACATATCGCCGTATGCCACCTTTCAGCTGTCGGAGGCTGGCAACATGGCCCAGCCACACCATGGGGGTCCAGCCAATACCCTACTGCATTCGTTCATGTACCACGAGCGTGCTCTAGCCGAGGGCTGCTCATCGCCACCACCAGCTGCGGTATTAAAACCAACCACCACCCATCACCACCACCACCAACGTCCACAAAAGACAATTCATAATTATTATCAGACCTCACCGTTTCATAATATCGTGCGTTTGTTTGTTTATTCATTTCTTTGATTTTAGCTCTATAGCCTACCCATTGAGGGGGTTTGTTTTGTCTTAGTGTTATTTATCACTACGTGCCTTTTATGTTGTTCCACTGTACTTGCTCGCTCTCCTTTCTAAAGTGTCTTATTATTTTGGACTTTTGAGTTCCATTTAAAAGCAATGCGATTTGTTAAAGACGTCTCCTGCTAGTAAGAGGCGTGCTTCAAGTGTCACTTACTTTATTTTTACATTGAAAGCGTTTCATCCCTAAGCGCTTTTGTAGTGTACGGTCCAATATTTGACAAAGCCTTACTAATTCGAGCTCTTTCATGTGCAGTCGAAGAATCGTCGACGTCATTCAAGGAAGACCGAGCCCGAAAGCGAGGAATCCGAGTCGGATCAGGATCAACTGACATCCAGTCGCACAGAGTCTTCCAATCAACATGAGGGCAAAATCAAGCACAGTAAGTATTCATTTTTAAGCACATTCGGATCTGGTAGTAGTGTAAAGGGAACACTTTATTTATGTGTTATTATTTTCACTAATCCTTGCCGCCTACTACGAGGTCCGACTGTACTTGATTCTAGCTGCTTTTTTAGATATACAATACCATGTAGCTGGCGTAAAAGAAAAATTGAATGACTGGTGTGTTTATGTTGTTGTTTTATTTCTACCTCTTTCAGACTCTAGACTTATACAACACTTTCCAAATCACAATATATCGATAACATATCTGTAGTAACAACAATGTATACACGATTTTTAAACACAAGACCAAAAAACATACAAAACCTAAAAGACTTGAACTACATTTTTTTTTTTAAGTCAAGGCAATATGTAAACTAACTTAAGTTTTTCCTAAACTAGTTTTAAGTATTGATAAATGTGTTTTGTGTAGCCCTCATTAAATGTACAACTCCAAAACTCTCTATCTTCCCAACTCTCTTTCTCTCTTCCTTTCTTTCTCTTTTGTTAAAAAAATATAAAAAATAAAAATGCAGGCATCATCTACCATGGAGCACAATCAAGCACATCCTCCGATCTGTCACCAATGTCCGAACAAAAATCATTGCCACGACGCGGTCGCTCCAGGTATCATCATCAGCAATATCAGTTTTCCACCAATACAACACCGCGTCACCACAATAGTAGCAAAAATACAACCACAAATACAGCAACCACCACAACAACCACAACAAATAATTCGAGCAAAATTCTATCGCCGCGTAATGGCAACGGCTCCGTGGCCGGTAATCTGAAACCCATATCGAGCACGTTCAAATCACAAGACTCCATACAATGTCACATACCTACATTGGTCAAGTCACCGTCAAT
Organism: Chymomyza costata; assembly: GCA_018150985.1. Lineage (NCBI taxonomy): Eukaryota > Metazoa > Arthropoda > Insecta > Diptera > Drosophilidae > Chymomyza > Chymomyza costata. Next base: position 22,142,129 of record JAECWU010000001.1, read on the forward strand.
AACCACACAACAACAGAAACAATACCACAAACAACAACAGCTACAACAACAACAAACGAATAGCAACAACCCGCCCCATAGCATCAGTAGTAGTCTCAAGCAACAGCAACCCCTTTTGATAACCCCCAAGCTCCATGCACATCAGCTGACCAACAATCAGAGCGCTGCACTAGAGTCGCATGCCAATGGCCAGGAGCTGCTCGGTTTGATCGATGGCAGCTGCAATAGTAGCCCCCTAGCCACAGTTGTACCCGTCACTTGCATGCCACCCTCTTCACAATTTCGTCCCATACCCCATAAGTCTATAATGCCCACGCATGATGGCGGTCTCTTGAATCCCTCGACAGCTTTGCTGTCGTCCAAGTTCTTTACAGCGCCTACGCTGCCCAAATAGGATACGGCCAACGGGGGGAGTGAATGTGCTGATAATAGTCGGGGGTGCAGTAGCTTTGGCTATGATAGTGGTGAGATATCCTGCACCTACATGGATCCCATAGATCAGACATGAGATTTGGCGTACGGTGAGGTATGTGGACCCGAGGGCGCTTGTTAGCGGCTAAACCACCAACAACAACCACATAGCACCACATAAGCTCACCAACAACAAACACTAAACTAAGTTTTGCAACAACACTTGACACATGTTTGAGAGCGTGGTTGCCAACAAAAACAAAATCAAACTCTGGACACTCTTCTATTTCCCCCCATCAACAAACTGGCTGTACATGCAGGGCTGGCATATTGCGTACGCTGCATCCCTTACAGCTGCAGGCCGAATGCAATGTGGTGCCCGGCTCGGGTGCCGCTGGTGCCTTTCATCATCAGCTGACTAGCAATGAGCCGGAACTGGGCGAACGCATAGAACTGGCCGAAGTGGAGTGTGATGTGGATACCATAAAGAAGTTAAAATTGGGCACCAGATCCACACTTTGGTCCCGTCCGGCTTCAACCACTTCACAGCTGCAGCAGGAACAACGTCAGCCACAACAACAGCCACAGCCAGCACACACAAAACGTGCCCACTCCAAGTCACCGCAGCCGCAACAACAGCAACCACTACAACAACAACGCCAACAACATTCACCCGCTCCAGGCCAGAAATTGCTTAGCGAAAAATCGGATTATTCGATATCAGTGTGAGACATTGGTAAGATCTGATCGAATGAGATCAGACCTTTGCCACAAAAAACCAAGCATTATAAGCTGTAAAGCATATATATAGGAACTAGCTGGGCCGTTTTTTTATATACTACTTATATACACGTATATGTGTATAGTTTATAATGTATGTTGACCTTTTTGTACAATTTTGTAATGAAACATTTGTTACCTATCCACTTATGCCCCCGGAAAACCCTATAACTTCCAAGACACAATTAAAAACTTTTCGGACAATCAATAACAAAATTATTGCACATCCAAACATGATACATAAACATCCCATAATAACCATCCCATATGATTAGAACATAATATTTTTAAACTAACGATATGTGTGCATGTACAGGCATGTCTCCAGAAAACCCAGGTCAGTTATCGAACTTCCAAGTATTGTATATTATATATGGTAAATACTTAAAGTATTGTATATGTACTTATGACAAAAAACTATCGAACTATCGAACTATCGACTACTATGGATGATACTAACTTGTCTTATAGAGCATATGCTAAAGTTTTGTATGTAGAAAGGTTGTATGTGTGGTTAAATGGCATATGATTTATATACTATATAAAGTATCTAACTTTTTGTAACCCTAACAAACATGGAATTTAAATTATAAATTTAAACTAAAAATAAAAAAAAATATATATATAAGAACTCAAATATATGCTGTGTACAAATTTAAATTTATGTCTAAAAAATATTTAAACTTACTTGATTAATAATGTTTGCATTTATTGCTCATTTATGTACATATATATAGTATAAACATAAATATTTTGTATATAAAAAAAATAAACCATATAAAAATGACTGAACAAACAAACATAAATACGTTAAAGAAAATAAAAAAATAAACGAAAATCAATGAAAATGTTAACTAAATGTATTTGATATAGCTGATATATACAAACAACAAAATATTATATATATATATATATATAAAAAAAAGCAGTCATGCATATATACATAACTCTGATATGATAAACCAAGTAATTAGCGTTTCCATTACAATAAAATGTCGTTCGTCAAGTTGTAGATAAATGTTTTTAAAAGTATATAAAATTTAATATATAAAAAAAATAGCAATCAAATAGCAAGTCATAATCAAATTCTTTGACATATTTATTGTAAGCTTAAGAGCATTTCTAGAATCGGAATAGTCGCTATTTATTGGATGGAACAACAACAACAACAACAGCAAACTACAAATTACATTTAAAATTAACTACATAATACTTAGCTGTATTTTAAACTAGCCTAAAATATAAAAAAAATTGAATTTAGCAATAGAGTTTAAAAAAAAAAACAACTAAGTTTAAAATATTGCAGAGATCAAAACCGTTTCGGAAACCATGTGCCAAAATTTGTTTTTAGATAAAAACAGAGTATTAAACTAGTCTATACAAAATACACTAAAGCAAGAGCAAAAAAATTTTAAAATTAAGCAGCATTCAGTAAATTAAAAACAGCTATAAAAAATATTAAAAAAATAGTGAGCAGCAGTTTATCAATAATTTTGTTTTTATAAATTTACTTAAATTTTTAAATAAAATTTATTTGCTGCAGCCTAAATTCGATATAAGCCAGACAACAAATACATTATAGTTATGTATTAAAGTTTTATAGTTATTTATTAAAAAAAAAAAATGTAGCACTTTTTATTTATTATATATAATAAACATTTATTTTTGCATATAAAAATGGTTTTTAAATTTTACATCGAATTTTACGAATTTATTAAAGAAAACGCTGCCAAGTTACACAGGCAATAATCACAAAAGAAAAAAAAAACACAAAAAATATATAAATCAAGTCTAAATAAAAAAGAAAATAAAATCAAAAGACAAAAAATTCAAAATAATTTTTAATAAATATTGCAATTAGTATACAATCAAATCAATGCAAGACAACAAACGACAACAACAACAAAAACAAAATATTACAAAAAAAAAAACACCAAAATTTTATGTTTAACAAAAATAATTAGCACAAAACTACAAATAAAACTATTAATGTAAAAAAAAATATATTAAAAAATATTAAAATGAGTTTTATTATTTAATAAAATTTGCCACAAATACTTCGTTCACAAAATATTTAGGCACGCTGTTATTAGTGCACCCTGTACCCAAAGGATACAAAGCATATTTTGAGTAAAATAATAGTTTTTGTATTTAGAGAGCCATACGCAGCATGCAAAAATTCCGCACGAAATGCAAAAATATCCCAAAAAAGGAAATTTTTTTTTATATGAAGTTTTGACATTTCGTGAGGAATTTTTGCATGCTGCGCATGGGCCTTAAAACTAGTAAAAATTTTGAAAAATAATAATTTATTTTTCGCAAAGCATAAACATTTTTTTTTTTCATTTAAATTTTGTCAGATTAAGTCTAAAGATATTTTTTTAATCTACTATTTCATCATAATTCTAAAAATATAAATAATAAATTTAAAAAAAAAAAAAAATTTTTTTTCGCTGCTTCTCGTTGGACCAACTATCCACACTCCTGTCTTTTGGTATTAATATTTTTTTGAATTATTTACTTTTAATTTTAATTTATATAACTAATATGTATTCATATTATTATACTTCAATGTGAAACAGCTGTCTAGCGCCATCTAGGGGCGAAGACTAATTTAAATAATAAAGAGTTTGAAAAAAAATAATTAGGGCAGCATATAAAAATTATATTCTTATATTTTTAACTATTCTATTGAAATTCTATTCCCATATTCGTGATCAGCGACCCCGGAAACCTATATTTGCATACCCAACTTGTGTTATAGTCATAAAAATGATTTTCCTGTTTTCGGCGTATATCATGGATTCGCCATTTTGAAATTTAAAAAAAACTAACAAGGTACTCATAATCAGCTGCCCCTAAAATATCTGAATAGCATATAGCAGGGGTTGCAATAATGTTTTTCTGAGAATAAAGGCCCATACGCAGCATACGTACCACCATTTTGGATTTTCTTATTTATATGAAATTTTGACATTTCGTGCGAAATTTTTGCATGCTGCGTACGGGCCTTAAGAGCAAAAAGATAGATTAAATTGTGCAGTTACTTTGCTTTGGCGGCCATTGTAGCTCCGCCATTTTAAAATATCAAAAATCAACGTAAAGCGTAGAGGAGAAGACGAAAATCGTTCTTTCAGCTTAAAAATTGAAGCGTGAAGGGGGTGGCAGATTTGACAGATATGTTAAAAAAAACTTATTTCAGGAGTCAAGTCATTTTCACAACGCATATAAAAAAGTCAATCTTAAATATTCATCATTCATATCATATCATATCATCGTATCATTTGTGTCCGGTTTCAGCAATCCTTGAATTAAACTTCTCCAGAAACCAAAATTAGCATAATTTTGGAAAATAAAATTTTTCAATTTCAAAATTTGTTTGCCCCGTATAAATTAAATTTAAATACTTGCCAAAATAATGGCCTTGGAGCAAATAACTGGTGTGTGTAAGCTACCTTTTATGAAGCGTCATGATGCAGCTCTCTTGGAGCAAGAGTCGCAAAGAATCAAGTGTGCCACATCCAACTTTTTAAATCCCTATTGCCTAATGGCGCCACCATTTGAAAATGTACTTATTCTTGTTGCCAATTCCTTAGCCATGTTATTAACCCACTGTTTCCGTAGCCCGCTGAAAACTTGCCCAAAATTATAAACTATTGCCAAGTGCCACTGGATTTTGATCATGGTACCACTACGCTTGGTTTCAAGTATCAGGGCGGCATTATTCTGTGTGCCGACTCCCGAGCTACTTCCGGCGTCTATGTTGGTTCACAGCATATGAGAAAAATTATCGAGCTCACTGACTATATGCTGGGCACTGTGGCTGGAGGCGCCGCTGATTGCATGTACTGGGATCGTGTTTTGACCAAGGAGTGCCGCCTCCATGAGTTGCGTTATCATAAGCGTCTCTCGGTTACCGCAAGTGCGCGTATTATGGCCAATATTTCGTGCGAGTATCGCAACATGGGTTTATCTATGGGCATGATGCTGGCGGGCTATGATTACAATGAACCAAAGCTGATTTATGTGGACTCGGAAGGAGATCGCAACTCGCTTACATTATATGCAGTGGGTAGTGGAGCTTTATGCGCTTTGGGACTTCTGGACACGAGCTACAAATGGGATTTGTCTGACGCAGAGGCCTATGATTTGGCACGTCGTTGTATTTACCATGCCACATGCACAGATGCCTACTCCGGGGGCATTGTGCGCTTGTACCATCTCAAAAAGGAGGGCTGGAAGGTGATCTCCAATACAGACTGCTTAGACTTGCATAAGCTCTATGTTAAGGAGAAAGAAGAGGGTAAATTCTGGGATACAATCAAACGCGTCATTGACTTTAAACTGTTTTTCCGGACTTACTAATGGATGGCTTTCCGAATAAAGTTTATATATACAAAATTGATTGTACTTTTGTCAAAAGCCTTAAACCAATTTGAATTAAAAAAATGAAAAATTTCAAAAGCTTAGAGAAAGACTTGAAATTTTATAGACTAATGGAAGATATTGAAATATGCAATAAAAGTTTGACATTTTTTTGTTTATCATTTTTCTTTATTTTTATATCATATAAATAAGTTTCTTATAATTACGCATTTTCAATTTTCGCACCAAATTATCACAAAAAGAAAAGTGCTTTTTTTTTGTTATATATAGGCATATATTTTTTTTCAGTTTTCCTCTTACAACAAAACAGTCGGTTTCAAACCCCATGAAAAATTCGGTTTGTGGAAATTGGAACACCAAACATTAGGTTTCAAAACGAATCCGAATAAAATGTTCGTATTCGTTTTTCATAGCACGGCCGATTGATAATTACGAAAAAAAATTAACTCGATTTCACTCAAAAATCGTAATTCCAGTCCGAGTCTTGTCTTTCAGTAACTTTAAGGATCACAGCAATTTTTGATTGTATTTACATCGTATTTCAGTATTCAAATCTGTTAAAGCTTTAAAAATTTTAGCTACAGAAATTTGTTCTACACTTACTAGTTAAGGGGATCGAGCGCAAGAGTGGCCAGGCCTTACCATTACCAGTTTTTATATCCACCTAGCTTAAAAGTTAAAAAAATATTCGGTAAACATCTAGCGATGAAAATTTTCCTAACAGTGCTAAAAAATTTGTTTTATTTTTGTACTTTTCAGTGATCTTATATCATTATTCTAAAAAGTTGGCAGCCCTGCTGTGTGGGAGCGTGAGCGAGAGCGGGAATGACCACGAGAACGGCAACGAGAGCGACCGCGAAAGCGACAACGACAACCTGAACGTGAACGTTCACGTTTGCGATCATTGTGGGAATGTTTTGCTATGTGCCGTCGCGTCCTCACTGGTTCCAGCTCCACAGCAATTAGTTCCCAATCGTTTGCGCTGCTGTCGCTGGAGCTGAGACGCAAGTCATCTCGTAGATGACGATTATGTTGTTGCCCATTTCGACCCTTGGCGCTCACTTTATTTGATTTCCGTTTATAAAAGTTTCCCATGTGCTTAGCTTCTGCTGCATTTTGCGTCTGCTGTCGCGTCAATTGTTTCAGCACATCCGCCAACATTTGCTGAGCAATGCTCGCCTTCCTTATCAGCTTTTCCAGCTGCCGATTGCCTTGATTCGGCAATGTCATGTCCTCCAAATCCAAGCCTGGTCGCGGCTGCTGTCCGCTGCAGCTTTCGCATATTTTCGGTGGACCTGACGAAGTATTTACAACAGCTTCATTTGCCTGCTCACGTATCGCGTTATCAGCTTGCGACATATCTGCACAAATTCATTTAGCTCTGATATCAAAACTCACTTACTTTGCAAACGTCTCTCCCACTGTTTGCTGCTAACCGTTGAACACTCAAAATGGAACTGATAACATTTCCATAGCAGCAGACCGGTTTTATAGGCGCCGTCAAACGATTCGCGACGATTGGAGCGATAAACGTTTTGTTTGGATTACGCTCGGCACACTCTGGGAAACGTTTGATGACGCTTTAGTTATGGCTGCCGAGAGATTTTTGTGCGCTGAGCGAGTGCTAATGACCTAATGACTCAGTGGCTTTAGACAGCAACAACTTTTTTTTATGGAAAATTGAGGTAAGCCCCAAGCATTGTGTATGTACATATTTGTTTTATTATATACGGTACGTGCGTGTTAAGAGAACAAAAGTGTTCCGGTTTTTCTAAATAAAAAAAAATTAAAAAATAAACAAATCTCTTGTAAGAGCTGCTAGAAGAAAAGAAGATAAGGAGAGGGCCAAAACATCTATAGAGATAGGCTACTTCCAGTGACCTTGGCAGTGAGCACTTGAGGGCTGAAGACTTTAAGATACGCTTTACCGTCACATTGCATTCAAATTCGGCATATTACTTAAGTACTCCATAGGCAAAATTTTAAACGATATCTAAATAAAGTTATGAGGTTGAAAAAACTCAAAGCGAAAAATGTGCTTTGAATGAAAGTGCAAGCCACTACATATGTATATATATTTTTGAAAGGACTATTCGAAATAAGTGTAAATTTTTATTTTTTAAATTTATAAAACAAAACAAAAAAATTGGCATTTAAATATTATTTCATAAATTTTTCTTTTTTAGGGCCCATACGTAGTTAGAAAATTTTCGCACGGAATTTCAAAATTTCATATAAAAAAAAACCTCAAGTGGAATATCCCAAATGGGATATCGAAAAATTTCGCACGGAATGACAAAACTTTATATAAAAAAAAATATCCCATTTGAGGTTTTTTTTTATATGAAGTTTTGTTTTCCGTGCGAAAATTTTCGAACTACGTATGGGTCTTTAGTAAAAAAAAAAGTTTTTGTATACAATTTTTATGAAAAAAAAAAAAAAAAAATAATTATTTGATGATTTTTATTAAAAAAATTATATAAGTTCCAATCCCTGCAAATACAAATTTTGCCCCAAGAATGTTTTTTCTACTGATCGATCCTATGGGGGCTATATGATATAGTCATCAGATTTTCATAAAATTTGGTACAGTGCACTTTTAAACTCTGAAAAGCTTAGGACTGCCAAATTTGGTCACTGTATCTTCGTAAGCCAACGAAACACAAGAAAAATAAAGTAATTTTTTCTATCCTAACATAATAAATAAATCGAATTTGAAAGAACTGGTTTTTCTAGCTCTTAACATCTCTGAGATCTAGGCGTTCATACGAACAGGACGACAGATAGACAGAAAATCATTAATTTCAGCTTGGATTTCGCATTTCCTTTTTCTTACACAACGAATTCTTGAAAAACCTTAAGGCTTCAAACACATGACACGGTACTTTGCTCTTTGTCTCGAGAAACTTTAAAACAACGTTGACTGATAAAAAATCCCAACCTTGTGTGAGCACCGTCTCTTAAGCATCACCTTTTTGATCTTGTATATATACATCAGTACGTTCCCTGCGTTCCCTGTTTTCAGAACAATAACTCGCCAATTATTGAATGTGTCCAACTTTCATGTACTCCTTTCAAACTCCTTTTCTTTCAATACACCAGCATATTCTTTGGCCCAGACATATTTAAATTTCATGTCACTCATGTTTCTTATCCAGTACTGCATTCCTTAGCCGAAGAACCAGCTTCAAAATCTTCTGCTTTAAGTGCTTAATTCGTATACATTGTTCCTAATACTAAGGTACGACTGTATTCAGCACATTCTGAATATCCCAAGTAGCAACAGCCTATCCCTAGGCGGTTTGTGAACTCGCTTAGGAAATTTTAGGCACTTTAAGAAATATCCTTAAGAGCTTAAGTAAAATTAGGCTATTTTCAATATCCTTTTATTTTTCCCGAGACAAAAAGTACTGACAAAGTTTGGTACATTTGACATATTTAGGAAAAAGTAAAACAAATGTCCAATTGTCATACTGCGTTACCGTTAGCATGAAAAAATCCTTGGTAAATGTCTTGGCTAGAACATTAGAACTGCTTGCTTAAATTGAAATTCTTAGCAGATGGCGCCTAATTAACCTGTTAAATACAACATTTTGTGCTTAGCAATGTTATTTTAACATGTTTGAGTAAAACTGCTTGACAAGCAGTGTAACGTGTTTGTTGGCTCATCGAACATCGAGCATCGAGCTCATACAAATATGTTTGAGCATCAATTCTCCGTGTCCCTGTTACTTAAATGCAAATGAAGTCTGTTAAGATGGGTGCAAAAACTTGCTGGTCGCTGTAAAATAGGTCTAACAAATTTCCCAAATAAATACTACAATACAAATACTCATAGACAAATAAATTTCAAATGAAATTTGCAAAGTTCAAATTTTTTTTGCAATTTTTTCTATTGACCAAATGGAATTTTTATAAGAAATTCTAAAATAATTGGTTTGTCAACTGGAAAATAGCGCACGCCTCGGTAACACTTGAGAAACATCATCAATCACGAAACTGACTATGAACACATACTTACACACGCACTCACACACACACACACACACACACTACTTGTTAGTGTCATGACATCAAAAACAACAACAACAAGCATAATAGCAACAACACTTAATACTTGGGATAGAAAAATCCTTAGACGGTGGATTTCCCTTAGCTTTGGCTTAAAAAACAAAACAAAAGAAAAGTGAGAAGAAAATTCTTTAAAAAATATAACAAAAAATGTCAATAAGTTGAAGACAGCTAAAAATCTCAATAAGGCTAAGACGAAAAAGGGTTGCATTTTGTCTTGACAAATTTCATTTATCAAAAGAAATACACAAATCGTAACGAATAACAAAAATATCAGACCAAAAAAAAAAAGAAATAAAATAAATAAATAAAAGGTGAAGGCGTCTAAGCTTGAACTGAATGAAAACAGATTTGAAATCTTGTGGAAACCATTTTACTTTTTTACTATCCTTTTTTCCACCAATATGTTAACTAATTAAAATGCAAAACAGCAACAAGGACGATGTGAAACCCGTCTAGAGCCCGAAAGCACGTTTACACGCTTTTGACCAGACCGCGTTTTTTGGGGTTTTTATTTGTATGTTTGTGGCAATATTTGACACAAAATTCTTTTTTTTTTTAGCCAGTGGATATATATGTGATTTAAGCTATAAAAAATGTTAGATAAAAAAAAAGTTTTGTGTGCTCTCAGATGGCTGCGTTTTGAAACAGCTAAGCATAGATACTTTTTTTTTAAATAAACTATAAAAATATTTTAAATTGAATAAAAATAAAAATAAAAAAAGTTTTTTTTAATTATAACTATTACTTTAATATAACTTTTTTTTCAAGTCAAGAAGTCAGTCAATGCAAAAATTTTTAGTTCACGTGCTAAAAACGAGAAGATTCCGAGGTTCTGTGATCATGTTATAGGTGGAAATCACAATGTATATAACGCGGAATGGTCAATACCCTTTAACTTTCATTGTTTTCAAGTCACGGTAGAGCGGCACGCCAGGGATTTCTAGGATCCCCTTAAGTTTTCTTAAATGAAAAAAAATAAGCAATCGATCGTGCTCCGAAAAACAAATCCCTACATTTTATTCGCATTCGTTTTGAAACCGAATGTTTGGTGCTCTCAATTCCACCAAACCGAATTTTTTATGTGGCTTCTGACACAACGCAAAAAATAGCAAGCACAATCCAAAACGAATTTTTTTGTGCTCGTGTTATACACGAACACATGACCATAAGTGCAACAGGGTTCCCGCGCTACACAAAGAAATTTCCCTTGTAACAAAAATAGCTAAGTCGTGTTTAATTTCAATAAATATAGTTGCTATTGTAATATTTTTATGTAATTTTATTAAAAAGAGAGAATAATAAAGAACTAGCAATATTTTAATTAAAATAAAATAATAAAAAGGTGCAGAGCTGCAGCAACCATGTCAGCTGTTTTGTAGCAAACGAAAATAATTTCTCGCCAGCACAACATGAGGGTTTATCGAAAAAATATGGGAAATATACGAAACGAAAAAATAAGGAAAATACATATAAGAATTTATCGAAAATATTAAGGAATATTTTGTACCCAGTTGAAATTCTTGGATCGCTTTTATAATGTCGTGCTGCCTTGATTCTTGCATGAGCATAGATGTGTTTGATGGGGATAAGCTTCGTTGCCTAACTTCCTGGTTGTGTGACAAGTGTGCTGGGCTGAATGGTCGTGACTTTGACAGGTTATATGGTAAGCCCAAGCCAACCTGTGGCGGTACTAGATGGTCATCCCCCACATGCTTTAAAATGCAAGGGTACTTTTCTCGAACGTACCATAACGTTCGAAATGAGTTTCTCAAGCTTAAAAAGCTGGCTAATCAAATGACGTCTGAGTTTGATAACGGCCTTAAACTGCTTAGTGACTATAATTTTGCCACGCCTCCAAAGCGTTCAGTACCGACGCGTCCCCCTGCCCCTCAATTGCGCCTTCCGCTTCCCTCTGCTCCTCCTGTTTCTCCTCTAACTCCAATTCCAGGATCGCCGTTGCTTGCTTCGTTTTCGTCTCCGGCCCCTTGTCTACGCTACCGCAATCCTCTAATTATTTGATTGATTTGCCTCCGCCTAGACCTAGTCTTAAAGTAGTCGCGCCGCGTAAACATATTTTTGTATCTCGTCTGGCGGCGGAAACTTCTTGTGAAGATTTAGTATCTTATATGGATATTGGTAACAAATTCTCACAGCCTCGTGAAATTTCGTCGTTCAAAATTTCCGTCCCTGTAGGTGATTTTGACAGATTATGTGATCCAAGCTTTTGGCCACCACATATGATAGTTCATGAATTCAAATCTACTCAAAAGCCTCGGCCTTCGCCTGTTTCCTTGCCCTCTGCTGTTCCATCTTCTGTACCCTATCATTTAAAAAAACTAATTTCTCAGCTCTCTATTAGATATCAGAATGTTAGAGGCCTTTTGACAAAACTTAATGTTCTGTTTACGAATAGTTTTTCTTTTGACTCAGATGTTCTTGCCCTTACAGAGACGTGGTTAAACTCTTCAGTTTCTGACCACGAAATTCTATCTTCCAACTTTGTAGTATACAGGCTTGATCGCTCTGTCCGCCGTGGTGGTGGTGTCCTTATTGCGGTTGATGCAAAACTTTGTTCTAGATTCGTTTTCCGAAGCACGCAAAACGAATCCCAATAAAATTGTTCGGTTTGGTTTTTTCCTTTTCCGGAGCACTGTGGATTGTTCATGTAGTTAAAAGCTACTACATCTTGAATTAATTTTTGGATTTAAGAAATTCTATATTGAGTCAAAATAATAATGTTCATCATACCACAAATAGCAATACATATTAAATCAAAATTTTTAAATGCTTATTTTTGAGCAGCTGTTAGTTTTCCATATTTGGAGTAGAGTAGTACATAAAGTGTGTAACAAAAAATAATTGTAGCTGTAGGTATGTACATATATAGTGTCTCCATAAGCCCTACTTGGTATGCTTACTTAGCCAAACCTTTTTATAACCCAAAAAGATATAGAATATTACATATGTAGCTTGTTATGAGTGTGTCTGTGTTTGTGTCTAGAATTTTTTTTTTTTTTTTTTTGAGGCGTTCAATTCAGTTCAGTTGAATTCGCAAGCAATTTTCATTTTGTTTGAGGCCAAAAGCGGTTTTTATGTTGGCTCAATCAAACTAGCCTGGATTTACAATCGTGTGGGTAGCTTTGTGTGTTTGAAGTCCTTTTTGGCCTGGACTGTTAAACACACACACACACACACGTGACCATAAATGCGCCTTTTATTTGTCTGTCTGGTCAGTCGCAAAGTTTGTTCTGCTCTTTGTACTTGTTGTTGTTGTTTTGTGCATTACTTTTTGTCGACACTTTCATCTAGAATTTGTGTATTTCAGTCATGTAACGGTAAAAATTGTTTGCATATTGTTTTCTGGCCATTGTGATTTCCTTTGGGCCATCGTTGTATCTGTATCTGTATCTCGCTTCCACTCACTACTATAAATGCAAAACGTGTGCAACATTGAATAAAGCAAATGAAGCGTCCATCATCATAATAATGATGATAATAACGATGATGATGATGATGATGGTGATTATGGTATTGGTGTTGGTGTTGTGTCATACATCCATTCCTTTCACTTTTTGTGCACCTTGTATTGCATGCAGTGGCTTTCATTAAACAAATTAAAATAAAATATGTTACAACATGTTGTAAATGTTCAGGGACTCGAAATAAGTTGGAACCAGGTAGCATAGTTCACAGATAGATGAATACAACAAATGTATTTAAAATCGATATATAGCGTTGGAACTTGATTAAAAATGTTTGCTGGGATCACAAACATATAAATTATTATTATAGCTTTATCTGTTTTGAAGGATTTTTAATTTGAAGGACTACAAATCCCGAATTGAAAACAACGATAATGTTTTCTTTATTTAATAAAGTTAAAAAAGAAGGTTATTGTTTTTTTTTTCTTCTACTCTGTACCATTTTTCCCTAGCAAAAAAGTTACTTTCCGTTGCAAAGTTTTAAACCGAGTTTTTTATTTTCGCTGGAATTGGCTTGAACAGTTGCGGGAACGGATGTGTTTCGAAAAAATCTAAACCTCGCGTATCGAGCTTATAGTAAAAATAATAAGATCTAATAAAAAGAAAATTGTGCGGTAGCTTATATGGATGGAGATCTTAGTTTACCAAAGCTATATCCCCTGAAGTTTTAGCATAATCTTGATTATACAACATATTGCTTTACCGTACACTGAAAAAGAAAATGGTCTTAATTCAAGATTTTTGTTCATAAAATGGCGACCAAATTTTCGCCAAAGAAGCTTAAGATTTTTTTGTAGTCACTGTAAGGTCAGAGATTTTTTAAATTAAGCCCAAATTCCATGGGGGGAAAATAAAAAACATAAAATTATTACGCAAGTTTTGATAATACTTGGTATCCCTTTTTTGGGATATTTGCATCTATGCGGACTAATCGACTTATAAGTTTGATTACTTAAAAAACTTGCAAACTATTCTTGTTAGTCACTGGTCTTTATAAACCATTTTGAGAATTCCACAAAAAGAAGCAGATTCGCAAGACAACCCAGTTCTTTTGAGTGCGGTTTAACAAGACATTGTGTGTTTTTCCTGAGAATTGTAGCATAGTAGGTTGAGTTCTCCCCCCCATCCACAGTTGCGATAAGGGGCCCATTACTATTCTTGTTTTCTACTTGTGAAAACACAGGAGTTAATATTTTCGCTTTTTTGAGAGCCGGAGTTTAGCGGAGACCTAGGCAGATGTGAGAACCGGAAGTAAACTTAGTCATTATATTTATACATATCCCGTCAGGTATCGCCACCTTGAAGTGGTGAGGGGACTCGGAAGTAGAGTTCTAAAACAGCCTTGTCGCTAAGGTCTGTACTCAGACGTTGAGCTTATAACTCATTGTCAGAGCTTTGCTCCTTCACGATATTTCTAAGAATAACATGAATGGAAGGAATAATCAGTCTCCAAGTGGTATCCGGAATATTACGTTTAATCCACCTGCTTCGGCAGCTTGCACAGCGGATTTGGAGGTGCAAAACCCATGTTTACTAAGAAGTAACCCTATAAAGGAAACCATATGGCTCTATGTTGCACTAGGAGTAACAGGACATAGCAACAACAACAATATATTCATTAAAAAGATTCAGAGCTTGCCTAATTTAAGTAGAATTTTTGTAATTTATTTTTTTAAATTAAAAACTCAATGCCAACGGTATTGCACTGCAGCCCTGGCACTATCTGTGGAATAATTCAATTTCAAGCAAATTTTAAAGCAAGAATTCTACATACACACGTATCTAGAATTCAAGTCCGGACTCAGGACTCTGAAACTGTAACCAATGCAGCATGGTGTTGCTCCTGTGGCTATGCAACGTTTGATCAAACAATTTGGGCTTCTGCAGTTGTTATTGTTGTACACTGACGTTGTTGTTGGTTTAGACCTAGCCATAGTCAAATTATTGGCTGAGTTATCCATAAGTTATGCAGCTGAATATTAAACATATGTATGTGCGTGCATGTAAAGGCGTTAGTGTGTGTTTGTATTTGTGAGTCTGTGTATCTGTGTAACTGCATATGTATATGTCGGTCGCTGCTTGGTATTAAAAGCAATTATCACACACATGCCACAGTCTACGAATACGCACCACAGACGGATGGACAAAGCGAGACATATCGTTGACCAACAAGTTATTTCGGAAGAGGGATCCAGAATATATGGCATTACTAATGGTAAATTTTCACACGGCTGCTTAAGCAAATGTCGTACTAGTATGCCAGGGGCCATATTAGTTGCTCCACATCTTCTATCGCTGTATATGGGCTATCTACACTGATCGCTAAAAGTTTTCAGACACTTGAAAGAGAAAATTAACTAAATGAATCAAGCTTGTCTAAGCTTTCAACTGCAATAAGCGGAGGAAAGCTGTGAAGAACTCTTCTATCATGCCTCATCATAGAAAATAAGTTTTTAACATTTTAGAACTCGAATTTTTATAAAAATTTGCGACACGTTGAGGATTTTTGTAGTGCTTCATAGTTGAATGTTGAAGGTTGCAAAATGAGTTACAATGTTTTTTATCTGAAGAGCCACTTTTGGCTCAACAAATTTTCAACAAATTTGTGATAATTTGCAGCATTTAATTGACTTACCTTTAAAGAACTAGTTCGAGCTGCGTCAGTGTCTGTTTCAAGATAATCCAGAGGACAAGCAAAAATACTGAGACACTGCTTTCTGAGATAACGATTAATCGATTTTATGGCGAAATTCCATGCGAAATTTTTCGAACTGCGTATAGGCCTTTACACGAAAAATTCACCTTCGTAAAGTGTTTTTTTAGTGTAATTTTGGGTCAAGAAACACGAAAATTACATTCATTTTTTTTTCCTAAAAACGGTTTTCGAGAATTTTTTGAAAAACATGTTTTTAGGCATTTTTTCAGTTATACGTCAATATCTCGTGAAAAAAAACTGAAAAAAGTGGCCAAAACATGTTTTTCGAAAAAATCTCGAAAGCGGCTTTTGAGAAAAAAATTAAATGTTATTTCTGTGTTTTTCGACCCAAAATTAGCCTAAAAAACACTTTCATACGAAGGCTCCCTCGATGAACCTTAATTTTGTAAGCTAGTGTTATCGATTCAAACAAGTTGGCTTGGAATTAGATTTTGGTGCCTAACATATTGCATCGATTATTTAAGCGTCTGAAAACTTTTGACCGGCAGTGTTTGTGTCTCTTTGTTGCATGGCGCACAAATGAAATCTGTGTCTGTGTTGCATAAACAAACATCCAGCCAAATAGAGAGTGTCCACACACACATATTTACATTAAGTGCGGTCATAAATCAGTTTCATTCAATTCACTTAAGACCATTTTAGGTGCTAATTTTGGAAGCAACTTTCTAGCAGCTGATTGGCTTGTGCCCAATGCCTTACGGTTGTTTATATAATAACTCATGCACGTGGCTGTGTGTATCTGTGTATATATGTACGCGCTAGAGTGTCTCCATCTGTGTGGTAAGCTGGACACTAAGTCAAAGGAATGGATGTGGCTTGAGTGCTGCCACAGCAGTGAGTATGTGCTCCATAAATATGTCCTTAATATTTACCGCTTGCTCCAGCTATCTTACTTCGTCTCTTCCTTATGCCAAATGACTTTTAAATTTTATTGCAGTGTACGGCATAACACGAAAAAAAAAAACAAAAAAAAATGTGTAAAAAAAAAATACGAGGAAGCGCAAACAACGTCAAAAAATATGAGGACATTGCTGGCAAGGACATGGCATGGCAAGCGGTAGAGCAAGAGAAGTGTGAAGGACATACGCGTCGACGTCGTTGAATTCTTGAAGTAATGCATAAGTTGAAAAGCGCAAAACACATACGCACACAGTGGGTGAGAGAGTGAGAGTGAGGAGCACACAGCAACACATGTATATACATATGTCTATGTCTAACTGTCACACGCGCACGCATACATACCAACACGCAAGCAGTGGGCTCTTTAACAAAATGGCTGCCAAGGTCTTGAGTTATCGTGTTGTTGTTGTTGTTGCTCACATTTTATCCATTAATGCGTTCCCAACATTGATTGCACAAAAAATTGAATCCTAAGCACATATTTACATTTGATTATTTGTTGCATGCAATTTATTTACGAAATATTAGATCATATGTTTTTTTGGAACGCCTCAGTGCGTCGGTAAATAAAAAATATATTACAGAATATGCCAGCATAGTTGTAAGCCAAAATTTTAAAATTTATTAGAAATATTGTGTGTGTTAAAAAAAAATCATTTTTTGCCATGGCATATTTGTTAGAGGCCTAAAAATTAATCACTTTGGCTTAAACAAAGTTTTTCTTTAACATTCAAAACTAACCACGCTTAAAATGCATTTGGTTGCTTTAATTAATTAATAATTTTATTATTGTTAACTTACATTTATTTTAGGCACTATTCTAATACATAAGTATGTATATTGTACATTTAAACTACTTAAGAGCTTAAGAGAGAGGATTAGCAACAATGGTATACGAATCGATTTTAATACATACTATGAATAATATTTTTTAATAAAAATTAAGTTTAGTATTTAATTATATTAATTTGATTTAATAGATTTAGCTGGCGGTAGTAGAAGAAATTTATTTATAAGTCATAATATTTGTATGCAGCTTAGCTCTTTTTTTGTAAGCTACAGATTTTTTATTTTGATTAAATTATTTTAGCCGAAGAGGCAATATAGAAGGAAATAAGAAAATACTAGAACTTGCCTTCCCATTACAACTTAAATTAGAGTCATTTATTTTTTTTTATATTAAAATTAGAAAAAAAAATTTTATTATTCTTTTGGCTAGATAAAAGCCCAGTTCAGATCTGAGCCATTCCTGCCTTTCTTTTATATTTTTTTCTAACTTTTTTGGAAAATTTTAAAAGCGAAATAGACTTTTTTTGCAAGAAGAAATCATTTAGTTTTAAATTAAATTTTTTTTTTAATATAAAATACATAAAGTGTGTTTTTAATAGACAGTTCTCAAAGACGCATTAAAAATTGTACTGCTTAAAAATACATCGCTGTATTTCTGCGGCAGTACGCAGAATATATGTATATTTGCCCATAGACATATATTTTATTAGCCCACTTTTTAGTGACACATAAACGCGTTTTCTACGAGTAAGGTATGTATTTGTGGCAATATTTTTTTGGCTTGCCACATGCTGCGCACAGCCAGTTAAAGATGCTGCCGCAGATATGTAAATGCCTTAATTTTGTAGGTGTGCTACGGATACTCCATAAAATCTGTTCGAAATTTGGTTACTTCAGTTACTTTTGGCCACTTCCGTCAGCTGCTTTCGTGTTTGAGGTCTCTGAAATGCACCTTGCATGTTCAGACGTGTTTAAAAGCAAGCAGTGCGGTTCCACCAAAAACAAGAGAAGTATCAAATTTATAAAAAAAAACGATTACTTTCCTTACTCAGAAAAGGATGCAGCAAAAGGTTTCGTGTTGCCTGCTGCCACAAAACGAAAAACAAAGTGAAAACAAAAGCCAAAGATAGCGGGGAAAGCTGGTTTGCGAAATCGAAACCAAAATGCACTTAAAATGCAAAAGCTTGCATATAATGTTTGGGAGTGTTTGCTAGAGAACGAACTATGGCTTTTAAACCATATTTTTACTTCTTTTGCAGTCAAAATAAACGTCACTAAAATTATATAAAGGTTTTTAAATCAATAAATATATTTTATTAATTTCTTAAAAAAAAAAAAATAAAAAAATTTTAAATTTAAAGCGACACAAAAAAAGAAGAAACATTGTGAATAAATTAATTATGGTGCTGGAAGCAACATCGTTGTTAAATTTTTATTTTCATAACACAAAAATCCTTCAGGATTATAATAGCTTAGCAAATAAGTCATACATATAAATTAGTGGATTCTACAGAAATGCTTAGAGCATTCAAAAAAAAAAAAAAACAAAACCAATAATAACAAATAAAGCAAAAAATACAATTGCAGCAAACAATATAAAAGTTTAAAACTAAGCTGCTTTTACATTCCCTAAGGTATGACTTTTGAGAAGTAAGGAGTACAGCAGCGGTCCATGTTGCGATAACTATGCATATCGTTTCGATAGTTACGAACAATCGATAGAGTTAATAGCACTTGACTAGCACAACAATTGTCATTGTCAAAAGATTACTTAAAATTACAAAAAAAATTTAAAAAATTGAGCATTTAAAAAGTAAAAAAAAATCTATCGATTCATATGAATTCTTACTTTTTTATCACCAATTCTATATAGTTCAGAACTAGTGCTGGAGAAAACATCCATGATCGAAGTTTAAATTATCTATATATCGATGTTGGCCAACAGAGATTTTTCTCCAGCACTACTAAACACCCATTTGATGAGTGCAGCAGTGCTGGAGAAACATCTCTGTTGGCCAACATCGATATATAGAGATTTTAAACTTTGATTATCGATGTTTTCTCCAGCGCTACTCAGAACATAATAACAACATAAAACAACTTACATATATCTCGTTATCAGAGCCAAGCGAATTCTCAGCTAAGAACAGCAGACATATATGGTCTACAGCCAAAAAAAAATAAAGCATTTTTGAACCTCAAACTCACACTTAACTGAGAATGACTTCTGGGAAAAAAGTCACCCGCTTTCAAGGGCATAAAATCATAATTTCTAGATAAAACCCATTCCAGTCAAGGAGCTTTACGTCGTAGTCAGCATTGGCTGTGCCTCATAGATCAAAAAAAAAGATTTTAAAGCGTTGCAACATTCTCTTCAACTTTATAATACTCTCTTCTGCTTTAAGAGCATAACAAGGCAAAGAACACGTAAACCAAAGTTGCACTTGCAAAATAGTTCTCTCTTTTTTTTTTTTGTTGTTTCCACGTTTTGTTGCAAATAAATTAAGTGCAGGCGGTAATGTGCCCAGGGGGGGCGTTATGCGGGATCGGGCAAGACTCTGACGTGCTGATTTTGTAAACATGCCGGCGTAACTTTTACCGAGTTGCTTCGTCAACTTCTTTTTTTTTTTTTGTTTTTGCATTGGAGAGACTTCCGTTGCAAGTTTAGTCAAATAGCGGTAAGTATATATGTATATATATATAGTTATCATTGTTGTTGTTGTTGTTGCTGTTGTTGTTCCAGACATTATCAATACCCCACATTTGACTTAGTTACAATGTCTTTCAACAGCGCCAAACTTCGTGCGCCATAGCGGAAGTGAATTGTTTGTGTCAGCTTTGTCGTCTTCCATCTTTGTGGGTGTGTTTGTGTGTGAGTGTGTCAGTATACATGTGTGTGCGTGGAAATCGCGTGTCAAAGTGTCAGTCAATAGTAGACAACACGCTCAGACAGATACATATACAGTCAGACTACAAATTATTCGCACAATTTTTTATTTCAAGTTTAAAGGTTTTTATTTGTATTTCCATCGTTTTTAATTTTATTATATTTTTATTTTTATTTAAATTATATTTTTTATATATTTTAAAAGTTTAACAATTTGATTTATTTTCATAATATGTATGTTCTACTTTAAGCTAGACACTAAATTTTACAGAGTTAGATATGAATGGTTCACAAGCCAAATCGATTAACTATATAAAACAAACAGTTAAGAAAAATAAGAAATAAATAAATTATTATTCAGTGTCTTTTGTCTTTTATTTGTCATTTTGTCTTTTAGTGGTGAAAATTTTTATTTTTTTATTATTATTATAATGCAAGTTTGGCATCTATCTAGGGATCATCCATAAACTACGTGACGCTCCAGGGGGTCTGGCGTAGCGTCACGATCATATGGAAAATCTTCAAAAATATTCCGTCACTGCTTCACAAGGGGGAGGTGGGTGGTCTATTTTGACGAAAATCAGCGTCACGTAGTTAATGGATGATCCCCAAGTACTTTGACATTTAGTTAATCGACTTGGCAGTTGAGTCATTCATATAATAATCTATACAACTGATACATTAAGATTTAGTTTATCAACAAATATTGTGAGGGAAGTGTGCTCATATATCCCCAGCAGAAAAAATACCAACCAATAAAGATAAAACCAAACCGAACCATCGGATTCGTTTTTGCGTGCTACGGAAAACAAATTTTTTTGCCGATATTTCACTTTTTAATAAAAAATATTGCTTGTTCTTTATTATAATTTTTTGTTGTAAATAAAATTACACAAAAATGTTGCTGTAGCCACAATATTTAGCTAGTTTTTTTACAAGGGAAATTTTCTTTGTGTAACCCTGTCGCACATAACGTCATGTGTTCGTGTTTGAAAAGAAACTAAAAATAATTGTCAGCAAATATCTAACTTGAGACTGGCAAACATATAATCTAAGAATATCATAGAATATTAAAAAAATTAAGCAGTATGAAATGCGTACTGTTTTGAGCCTTTTTTCGCCGATTCGTTTTAAATACAAAAGATTCGGTTTGAAACCACGTGAAAAATTCGGTTTGGTGAAATTGGGAGCACCAAACATACGTTTTCCGGAGCACGGACGAATATCTTTTTTTTTTTGTTGAAAGTGCTGCCTTTGACTTTTATAAATCTTTTTAATGAGTTTTTCTGTCTTTAATGTTGTTTTGTGCTAAAAATAATTCTTCTATAAGAGTAAAGAGTGATTTGAGTTGCTAACCATTCTTAAAAAAATATGAACTTCAATGTTGTTATGGCTTATAATTGTAAAAATGCAATTTTTTTTAAATGCAACCAAAAAAATGATTTTTTTTTAAAGGTGTGCGAATAGTTTATGTTTTGACTGTATATGGTTGCCATATACACGTCGTATATAAGCCAAACAAGTTGCTTATATATTTTTCTGTTGCTCCACCCTCTTGGCTTTAAATTTTATTAAATCTGTGGCCAATGTCGTTGCCGCCCTACTTTTCGTTGACCATAAAAATAATGAAATATTTAAAAAAATAAAAGAAATCGTAACCATATGAAAAATTCATACAAAATACATAAATGTATGCAACAGTTAATTAGCGCACTGTGATTTTTAATGGCGTTAATTGCATGCCATAAATGATACTCATACTTCATACTTGTTCATATATTAAAAAATAAAATAAAAAAAGTGAAAAAAAATTAAGAGTGAAAAAATTAATTAGCAACAGTTGTACGAACGTATATTAAAATTCAAATAAAATGTGGAAAAAATGCAATACAGCTTAACAAGCATGCAAAATGGCGACAAAAAAAATGCATTATATTATTATTATTTCTCATATGTACGTTTCATAATGAATTCTTTACTTACATAAAGTTAAATCCCGAAAAAATATACTGCAATTATTTCCGCGGTTGTGCTGACAGCATTCCCTGCTACTGCATGATAATAAGGTGAAGGGGAAGGGTTTATGTGTAATTGTGTTCATAATAAATATATACAAAGTCATTTGCAAGCATCTGTTCAAGAGCTTGCACAATGTGCTTCAATGCTAGAAACAATGAAACAAAAATAATTTCAAATAAAAAATTGTATAATATATATCTAAATTAGACAGCAGACATATCAAGACAAAAATCTCAGATTTAGCTTGCATAAAGAGATATTTTTCTAAGCTGTTCTGGTGGTTGTAAGTGAAGTGAAACCTTACGCGATCTCCAAAATCATTTAATTTATACAACTGTCAACTTTCCCCACAAGAAACTCGAAAGCAGTTTTTTTCGAGACCGGTTTCAGGCTTTTCTGTATCCGAATCCCAACTCAAAAGAATCCTAGATTATCTGATAGTTTTTTTATGTTTTTTTTGGAGGTTATCTCCGGATCCTAGGGTGTTGGACTTCTTGGACTTTGATTTCCGACTCACCTACCCAAAGTCTATATGGATATGTCACATGTAAAGTTCATACGACTGTTTTTTGTGGGCCTATGTACTTATTATATATAATAGTATAGATCAAAAATCACATCGAGAACATGTACGAGATACTGTGCAAATAATTAAATTAAACCCACTCTTTTTTTTATTTACTAGAATGAAGGAAAATTTAATACTAAAAAAAAAGATATGAAAAATATGTAATTTAACAAATAATTTTTTTTTTTTTTTTTTTAGAGGTGTTCATTATTTTTTTTAATTTAGTGTTTTCCTAATATTAATAATGTTAAGGTGGGATGGATTCCTGGTTATATCTTGTATGTCGTTGTCTTTCTGTGGCGCTCTGTATGACCCAAGCCTAGTAAGTTCGTTGCTGCTTAAAAATTTGATGATAATTCTGGTAAAATGTACAATATTTTGTTTTATACCCTGTACCGTATGGTACAAAGGGTATATTAAGTTTGTGCAAGCCGAAAGTGTATGTAACATACAGAAGGAGATGTCGGAGACCCCCCAAAAGTATGATCAGGGTGACAAGAGAAGTCGATATACCCATGTCCGTCTGTCCGTCTGTCTATATGAACGACTAGATCTCAGAGACGGTAAGAGCTAGAGCGACCAAATTTTCATATTAGAAGCGTAATTATGTCAGGGGAGACAATTTTATTTTATTTTTTCGATATCGGGGTTATATATATTATGTAGCTCCCATAGAGGTGTTTCAGACGACCTCGAAAAAAACCAAAAGTTTAAGATGGCTAATTCGTTTGTTGGCATTAAGAAGTTTTTTAGTATACCCAAGCACTGTACCAAATTTTATCATAATCGGTTGACTATATCATAAAGCTACCGTAGGGCCGATCGATCAAAAAAACGTTTTTTGCTCAAAATTCGTTGTATTTCGTTTGTTTGGGAAGATATCGTAACCAAACTTGGCAATCAACTTTAGAGTGCTTAAGCAATATTTCGGACTTTATTGCAATAACTGGTACAGGGTATCCCAAAGTCGTCTGCGCCCGACTTTAACGTACGCCATCTTTTATAAATGCAATTAAATTATCACAGTTGAAAAAATATTTTTTTTTTTAATTTTTCAATATTATTACCTTGACGGTCTGTTTACTATTGTTGGTTAAAGCTTATTTTTTCTCAACTGCGTAATTAAGATAAAAATAATAATAATATAAACAGCTAACATTGACAGTGAAGTAAGTAAGGTAAGAAAAACTTAAAAATCTCCAGTATTATTTTTAGACCAAACGCATTTTTGCTCTCAATTTAGCAACAGCTTTGAAAAATTTTAGAAAGTTTTACGACCGTCTCAAAAAGTGCATATAATATAATAAAAATTTAAAAGAGTTTTTTTTTATATAAATAGAAATTCAGACATTTTGACTTAATTTCAAGTTTTGAGAGCAGTTTGTTAAATTGTTAATAGGACCGAGACTATCATAACTACAAAAGTTGCTTACAGTTGCCGGAGTAGATGCGTTTCTGTCTCGGGCTTAAAAGTGCACAGGACAAAGTTTACCAACAGGAAGTGACAGTTGATTTAACACGCACACTAAAACACTCGCACACTAACACACACCAAGCCACAATCTCACATGGCTATATACACACACATACAGGAAGCGAGTCTGCTGCACCTGTCATCAAAACTTGCATAAGTCATGAAAATGTGTGTGTGAGTGTGAGTGTGAGTGTGTGTGAGCGTTTGTTTGTGTGTGTGTCTCTGAAATATATCAGACGAGGTTTTTTTTATTCAATTAAAATATTTTGCATTTCATTGTTTAATTCAGTATGATGATAGTCAGTCTTAGAAGAATGCACTAAATGGACTGCGGCACTCTCGGTTTGTCATGCAAATTTTTGGTGTATGAGAGAAAAGCGCTGAGGAATGGCTGACAGAAAAGCAAAAATATTTTAATGAAAATTCAGAAACAGAGAACTGGAGGTTTATTTTGCGGATTCTCAAAGAGTTGGTCATGGCATGTTGGATAAATGGCCTAAAAGTGGCTTTTAGTTGTCCGCAGTATATGAATTCTACTAGACCGCAAATAGCAGCACTATTACCTTAGTACATATGAAGTCGCAACCAATTTCTTATATAGAATCTGAGCGATATTTTGTTGATTACCAGTATCTATTGAGTCAAGGGTACAATACATTTGTCTCAATTCCTGTTATCCCCAGTCGGACATAGGGCCGTTCTACAAAACGTTTTCATCGGCAACGATCCTTCGTGATGAACTTGACCTCCTTAAAAGATTTCCCTGTAGACCGCAATACAGAAATTGGTGGAAAAATTTGAGCTGTTGGGACAAGTTAGTGATGTGAAGAATAAAACCCGTGCACGTCGCTCAAGAACAACTGAGAATATTGCTGCTGAAGCCCAAAGTGTTGAAGAAAACCCAAGTTTGTCCATTCCTCGTCGTTCTTTGGAATTGGGCATTCCACAAACGTCATTACACCGTATTTTGCATAAAGACTTGGGTCTGAATGCTTATAAAGTTCAGTTATCACAAGAACTCAAGCCGGCCGATCATCAACAACGTCGTGTCTTTGCTGATTGGCTCCTTGAAATGCATGAAAATGATCCGGAGTTGCATCGAAAAATCATCTTGACTGATGGAGGCCCATCCACCTCGGCGGCTACGTCAACAAGCAAAATTATCGCATCTGGGGCTCGGAAAACCCAAGAGTTGTTGTTGAGCAGCCTCTCCATCCTCAACGTGTGACTATTTGGTGCGGTTTATGGTCCGGCGGGGTCATTGGACCTTACTTTTTCGAAAATGAGGTTGGATCAACAATTACAGTGAATGGATTGCGCTATCGAGAGATGATTAATGCTTTTTATGGTCGGAGTTGGATGGTATTGATCTGGACAACGTTAACCTTCAACAAGACGGCGCTTCGTGCCACACAAGCAACGAAACCATTTGTCTTTTATGGGAGAAGTTTCCGGACCGTTTTATGTCTCGAAGGATGATCACAATTGGCCACCGAGATCTTGTGATTTAACACCTTGCGACTACTTCCTTTGGGGCCACGTGAAAGATAAGGTCTACGCAACAGCCCAGCGTCGATTCAAGACCTCAAAGATAGAATTCGTAAGGCTATCGAGGACATAGGGCAGCCACTTTGCCATTTGATTATGGAAAATTTCATGAAAAGTATATGGTCCTGTAAGCGTGGCCATTTGGCTGATGTTGCTTTTCATTATTAACGGCATACCTTCCTCTTTATTATGAAATAAACATCCGATCATTTATCTCAAAAAATGGCATTTTTCTTGAAATACCAAAATAACACCTCTTATTGGAAAACTGTTTACAAATTATTTGTCTTCGCTTTCCATTCAACTTGCCAGATCTATTTTCGAAGTCAGTAGCCAAACTTTTCTTGGAATTGATGGATGACTGAAGACGACTTAAAAAAGGTTTTAATTAATTTGTCTTTTAGATGCGTGTTAAATTTCGTGCATCACCTCTACTGCTACAAATCTTATATTCAAACAATTTTATTTGTACGCTTCTAAGCAAATTCCTTCAGAAATGCAAGTATGTATATTAGAAAGCACTAAATCTAAAAAAAAGACGCTCTTCACTTTGTCATTAAATTTGCAACTGACTGCAGTGGAAGCGCTGACAAATGTCAGACTGCAAACAAAAAAAAAAGTTACTCAAATGAGAGCCACGAGCAAAAGTTGTCTTGAATTTTTGATAAAGTTGAAGCTGCATGTCACAGATAAAATAGCAAAAAATATAAATAAAAAGTAAATAAAGTGCAGAAAAACGGAACTCAGTCAAACCGAGCTGAAAAATGTTGCCAGTTGCTTTGCAATTTATGTGACCAAAAAACCGAAACCAGGAAAAAAATAAAACTTTATAGGCTTGTTAGTAAAGTTTTTGACTTAAAGGCCGCTGCTGGCTTGTATGACATTTGCTACAACAACAACGTCAGTTACAACAGCAACAATTTCAAGTCGTCACTAGGGACAAAATAACAACAACTACAACAACCAAACGAAAACGTGTCAATTTACGTGTTCTGTTAGCCGCTTCCTGTTATACATTGCTCCATATTTTTGTAATTTTTTTATTTCTTTTTTTTTATTGTTATGCCGCTAAAGAAAAAAAGACAATTTTATGCATTAATTTATTTTTCTTTGTGTAGATGGCAGCAGTGAAGAAATCAAATTGCTTCTACACGAAATAGACTTTGAGTTTAGAACAGCTTCTTTGCAAAAATATTTATGACTTAAAGCCGGATACAAGAAGAAAATGATTTATTTAAATAGCTCTGTTATTGTTATCTTACCCCTAACTAACATATAAGAACCACCACGTGAAACCTTAATAAAGTGCACTTTAGTAGTTGGAACCACATGCAGTATAATTTATTTTATTATATACATACTATAATATACTATATACTATATAAGCGGTATAATTCATATTGAGTTATTTTAGAGGGCTGTGCCTACTGCTCTTTTCGTTTTCCGTGCGCTTTCTGTTCTATTTCTACTATTAATAATAAGAATAATAAATATATTGTTGTTGACACAAATATGCAATAACTTGTTTGCGCCATCTAGCGACAAAAACTAACATTTTGTTACTGGATTCAATGCTCGCCTAGTGAAAAAAAAAGAATTAATATACGGCCACACTATGCCGAAAAATAAATAATGCTGATCAAAACGCTGCACAGTGCTAAAAATGGACAATCTAGTGGAGGTTAAGTCAAATTCCAAAATGCAAATAAGAGAAAAATTTTCTTTGAATTTGACGAAGCTACGCCCAAGAACGTTTTCTGGCTTTTTGGTAACTCTATGATACAGTATTCCGATTCGGACCTAACACGCGATATATTCATAGTTGCCAAAAGAATATTTAAAAATTTCAAATTTAATTGTGGATGAATGGGTAATCAGGAGATATGGCCAAAACCGATTTCGGCTTTCATGACAGCTTTATGATAAAGTGCTCCTTTTCGAACAAAACCTGTCAATTAGATTTATGTTCATAAAATATTTAAAAAAATAAGAATTGATTCTGACAATTTTTGAGCAAGGGGCTTCGACGCCTGCTTACTTCGCTCATTATTAATATTAATATGATATTATAAACACAATTATTGCAGCATGTAGTGAGCACTTTGGAAGGAAAAATAAATAATGACTGAGACGTCTTCTTTAATTAATAAAGAGAAGAAAAAAAGGAAAACCGATACAGGCCTACGAATATCAAACAATATTTGTGGAAACTGGTTCACACACTCAAAGATGAGTAAATATTTCACTTTCAAAATAATTTATTTTTTTGAAAACCGAATTAACTTCAAATGGGTATTTTTGAAATTTTTTTCCCCGCCTCTTATGACCCTAACGCCATTATATAGGTATATTCATAAAAATTAAATAGCTCAGTAGAAAATGAAATTAATTTAGCCTGAACTCTTTGTTTTAAGAACATTAAAAAAACTTTGTGAATAAAATTGAACTGAATTGACTTTACTATCAAACCTAAACTACAGAAATCCGTCATAAAAAAGTCTCAAGTTAATAAATCAAAACTCTTAAAAATTAATTTTGTGCCGTAAACCAGAAAATTTACTTACCAGACCTCAAGCTCATTAAAGCTCACAAGTGTTAAAGCCTTGAGATAAAGTTCTTCAGCACAATACTCATCCTTTAAGCAGACTGCTTGGCATTGCCTTACACTCAAAATTTATGTGAGAAAAAACCCCTTTTCAGCTTTTTTATGCTCACTTATTTATTTTCACTTTTATTATATATAATGTTAGACTAGCAACGATTTAGGTGGCTCACTACCATTTTCTTTTTCTTTTATGGCAATTTGACGCCATTTTATTGTTGAGACTGAAGCCGCAATTGCGGTACATTTCGTTGTTGTCTTTTTGCAGTCATAAATTCCATGATTTTGGCCATTTTGTGGACATGGCTCTAAGCTCCCAGCTTGAAACTGGTCTTGGAACAGTAACTGGACCTGGACTTGGCATGACATTTAATTTCTTGACTTTTTTTTTTGGCACTTTATGGCTATATATAGGTACACATAAATTATGCTTCGCATTTGCCATTATGGGAAAGTTTATTTGTTTGTGTGCGAATGATGGACTGTGGATCTGGAACAGGTTTTTCAATTTGTTTCCACAACAGCAATAACAACAAAAACAACAACAATGCATAGGAGAAACAGCAGCAAAATATTCCAAGTGCAGCCTGAAGTCAAAGTTATAGCCAAAGTAACTAGCGGTAAAAGCCACCAGCTGTTTTCTATGCATGTGTGTGTGTGTGTGTGTCACTGTCAGTGTGTATGTGCGTGTTTGCGTGTAGCGGAAAAAAATGGCAAACGCAAATGTCGCCATATCCCAATGGCAATCGATGAAAATTTATAGAAAATGGCGCACAAATAAAATTTAACGTTTCTTTGCTCTTTTTGCGCTCTCTCATTCATTCATGTGCAACGCAGTGCTTCAACTTTTGCTCCATCTCATTTTAGCTTTAGATTCTGTGTACATGTGTGTGTGTGCGTGTGTGTGTGACTTTTCTTGCATTTCGACCAAGGTTGAAAATCTTACAAATTATGTTCTTAGTTTTGGTTCACAGTCATGCACAAACTGCTCTGGCTTACGTTTGGTTCATAAAATACCAAAGCAAGTAGGAATTTATATGTGTGTAAGGATGTGACCAAAAGGAAGAAGAGTTATCTACAAATCAAAGCGTTTATTAATGAGCGCTATTAATGAATCATGTTGAAAACTATTATGTCATTATTTTTGATATTGATTTGGTATGTGTGTTTAATTGAAACCAACAACAAGTGAGTCGGTTACTGTAATATACACTGCCTTCTTTCTATACGGGCTATTGGTAAGAAAAAAATTGTATAAATAAGCCTCGTCAGTCTTGTAGTCTTTGGGGATTGTAATTTATTTAGCAATGTAAATTAAATATGGTAAAAAGTTTTTGACATTTTTTCGCTTTACTTAGACGATGAAATTAACACAGGAATATCCTATTTAGATCAATTATGCTTCCTTTTGCTCGATAACTTTTGTCCATTTGGAAGAGAATTTCATGATTCCCCGATTGGAAAAGTCCTCGTCCCTATCGGTAAAAAAACTGACCAACTCATTTTCACAAGCCACTCTTGAGGCCTTTTCTTTGGCATAAGACAAATTTTGCAAATAGTTAATCATTGCTTGGTGCCAGGTCTGGACTATACGCTGGGTGCGATAGAACATCCCATTCAAACTCTCGGAGCTTTTGACGCATCATTGAATTTATGTGCGGCCGGGCGTTGCTTTGGTGGAACACAGCACCCCTCCTAGTGGCCAATTTTGGAAGCTTCTGGTCGAGCACTTGCTTTAATCTGGTTAGTTGTTGATAACATTGTTCCGAATTGAGTGTTTGGACCTATGGGAGCAGTTCATAGTGCATAATTTCCTTCCAATTCCCACAAACATACAGAAAACCCATCTTGGCCGTTAATACGGGCTTGGCGATCGCTTAAGCCTTTTCCACACGTTTGGATCACGATCGTATGTGAACCATTTCTCATTGCGTCACCATCCGCTTCAAAAATGGGTCGATCTCGTTACGTTTTATAAAAAATCAATTTTGTCCCAAATTTTGCCAAAATTCTTATACCACCCATAATAACATTATTATTGGGGAAAGCTGCACTGCGACCCATAGGAGCTGCTCAACTAGCCCAATATCAGATACAAACTTATTTATTTGAGACCTTCTAGTCCGGTGATATCATGTATCGATAACCTATGCCTGCCATGGAAGAATGTCCTTCTTCTGGCAAGGGTATCGCGCTCTTCAAGTATATGTAGGAAGATTTTTCCTCAATTTCACCAAAAAAAAAAAAAAATGAGTCTGAAATATTCTGTCAGTAACCCAGTTAGTATCCTAAGGAGATTCTTGCCCAGTTGGGATATTTTCTTGAACCTATTTAAGTTATAAGAGCCGACTAGTTGCTTGACTTGCCGTCCAGTGCATTTCGCGTCTGGCCCTTTTCTCTTCTCTTAGCAGCTGTCTGGTGGTGTGCTAACCGTACATCGAGCTTCTTTTTGAGACAATGATTCCAGACAGTTTTCTGGCTTACATTGTTAGCTCCTGCAAACACTCGCCACAACCACACTAGACAGCGAAAAGTCTAGCATTCTAAACCCAAAAATTCTGCGAATAGCGTCAATATCTGTTAGTGTGACCATATTTTGTATGCGGCTTTTGGTATTTTTGGCCACTTACACCAGCTCTTTATAAGCTAGTTCTAAATCTACGCGACTTGCCACAGTTCTATAAATGAACATAAAGCATAATGTGATCTGGTCACACTAATTGCTAAATTTAAAGTTGCTTCAAGAGAAATCGCTGTGATCTGGTCACACTTATTGCCAAATTTAAAGTTGCGCCCAGAGCAATTGCTGAACGCATTTGGGAACCAGTTCCGTTCTGAACCCTCCTTTTGCAGTCTTGGTACAAAGTAACATTTCCTGCAGCGTTTTCATCTTGTTGCCTCTTTCGTTGAATGCTGTTTTGCTCGTCATCATCTTTTAGTTGAAAACCGATTTACTTTTTGCATTTGAATTGCAATTGTATTGTGACTGTCAGCCCGTGGGCTAAAAGGGGGTTTCTCCACAAACACACAACTACACACACATACGTACACACGCACACACATGCAAAATGGCAAAGGCAATGTCAAAGCTGTTAATGTTTACGATTGTCGTTTTCAATTTAAGTTAATTGAAATGGCAGAAAGGCAAAAGACACACAAACACAGTACACAGAAAATTCACTTTGCCCGACGTTTAAATTCTAACACTTTTGTCTGAATCTATATTTATTTTTTTTATTAAAATTTTTAGCTCAAAGTAAACTTCTAATGTTATTTCTGCTTTTTTTTGGTGTTTTACATTTCAGTTGCAGCTGTTTGGCCACTTTTAAGTTTGCTTTGAAGCTGCTTCTAAAAAAGTGTTGCAAAAAGCACTGCAACTGCCTTGTACATAGTTTATGCTCTTTGCACCAAAAAGTATGCAGCAGTGTTGCATAATTTTTTTTTGCTTGTTTTGTTGCACTTTTATGAGTTTATTTCATGAAATTAAGCACTGCCACACCCATAAACACACCCATACACACTCATATACATACACACTAGCATTAACTCACACATCAGCCTGTATGTGTGTATATTAAGAAGCTAGGCTACTGCACACTTGAGTTTATAATTATAAAACTTGTTTTTCCCAGGTTATTATACGAAATTAACCAGCGCACATTACAAACTTTGCAGCCCCCTGTTCTGTTGGTGTGAACACCCCCCCTCACGCCTCCAAAAAAACCGCAGATTTGCCGCTGCCGCTGCATAATTAGTTTAATTGGCTTTAAGTTCCCGACCAGGGAACCATGGCAACAACTTTGTGAGGGGAGGGATTTCAATGTTCATAGGCATTTTAATGCAACTTTTGTTGGACATTAAATAAAATCCAAATTAAGCTTGTTTAATGCGTTTTAATGTTTAACTTGTTTTCTTTTTTTTTTTATAAGTTTAGTCCAATTTATTCGGGGCCTTTTACTATGCATTCCTCCCAGCACTAATCAGTAAGGTTTATTAACTTCAGGCATATTTAGTTCAGTTCTTTATAAATAAATATATTTACAATAAGTGGAATTTTCAAAAAAAATGTATGAAATATTTCTTAAAATCGATCGATTTGAAATTTTGACACAATCTTTATAACATTATTTTCTAGTGAATTATTACAGAGAGATTCATATATACTCTGACAGTCAGGCCGCTCTTAAAGCTTTACAATCGGAGAGGCTCACATCCAAAACAGTGATGGAATGTAAATGAGCTTCTACTAGATGCTGCAAAATTCTTTACAATTAATCTGCTCTAGGTACCCGGGCATAGAGATATCGTGGGCAATTGCAGGGCAGATGAGTTAGCCAGGCGAGGCACTACGCTACCACTTCAGCCAAGCAAGGCGATGGTACCAATGCCGCTAGCAACGTGCAAACTATTAATCGATAGGGATATCACTAATGATGCGAACCATAGATTGGTTCAAACTGGAACCTGTTTGACTAGCAGGAAAACTTGGCCACAATGGAGCCTAAATAGAACAAAGCAGCTTTTAAAACTGAGCAGACAGGACGTAAGAGCAACGATAGGGGTTCATACTGGGCACTGTCTTATTGGTAGACACGCTAACAGATTGGGGTGTCTCATTTTGACTACTGCAGAAGGAAGAAGAAGAGGAGGAAACAGTGGAGCATCTCCTGTGTGGATGATTGGCACTATGCAGGATAAGACTGAACACACTGGGTTCCGAACTTTTTGGGAATGTTACTGAATTTGCAGGAATCAGAATAAATAAGATTAATTCGTTTATTAAATCGACAGGTTGGTTCAGAGAGGATCCAGGAGAGTAGAGAGACTATCCCTAGTGGCATCACAACGGGCCTTTTAAAGGCCTAGGTGTCGTAAGACAACCACTTGTACCTACCTACCTACCTAAACCTTGGTGTTTTTTAATTTTAATTAAGCTACCATCCCTGACCTGCTAGCTAAAGAGTTCCTGAACTGATGGGGTAACCTGCCAACTTAACTTACCCAAACTTCCGGTCCCAACAAGTTACCTCGACATCTAGACATTTTTTGCTGAACGCGAAGCCATTGACAGTAAGAGGAACTAATTGAATATTTAAATTTCTTGGAAGGAGAC
This sequence comes from Chymomyza costata, assembly GCA_018150985.1. Taxonomy (NCBI): domain Eukaryota; kingdom Metazoa; phylum Arthropoda; class Insecta; order Diptera; family Drosophilidae; genus Chymomyza; species Chymomyza costata. The sequence continues at coordinate 22,175,878 of JAECWU010000001.1, forward strand.
TTTGTCATAAAAAAGAAAATGTTAGAAGGTCATTATACACAGAAAGCTGTTAACTTTTTGAGATTTTTCTTTCTATTGCCGGAAGTGAGAAAAAAAATGCAGACTAAAGATGGTAACTAAGTGCTTGCTTAGCATTATACTTATAACCACAATAACGAGAAGGTGAGCAGTGACAGAAAGCATCTTTGCCAATAAGTCTTGGGTGCTGCATAATGAAGCTGCGGTGGAGTAGAAAGTCAGTATTGTGGCAATTTTTTCTTGGATTGGTGCAGCCACAAACGTTCCTCATCAGAAAGTGGCAAAAATTATTACCTGGGCTAAGCGTTCTAGCAGAATCTCGATTAGAACAGTCCAAGGGCAAGGAACGGTCTGTCATAGTAAATATTTATACTTCCAAAAAAAAGACCTTATATTCCATTTTTTGAGCGTCTTCACTTTCTTGACAGATGAAGGTTGCGCGATACCGATCCGGTATTTTTATATATAGAGAATATCGTATTTTTAGATTACTCAGTAGTGCTGGAGAAAACATCGATGTTATATCGAGGCATTCATCGAAGTTTAAAATCTCTATATATGGATGTTGGCCAACAGAGATGAGTGCAGAAGTGCTGGAGAACCATCTCTGTTGGCCAACATCTATATATAGAGATTTTAAACTTCGATACATCGATGCATCGATATAACATCGATGTTTTCTCCAGCACTATTACTCAGTACTTCGATTCAATGTTTTTTTCGTTATCGAAGTCAATGTGTCTCAAAAACAGTTAAAAACCCATTACCGATACTGTCGATATCGATTTTTTTTGAAAAATCAAATCGAGTCGGGGTCGAGTTTTTTGAAATACTCAGTACTTCGATTAGATTTTTTTTTCGGTATCGAGCGTCTGTAGAAGGATGTCAATGTGTCTTCAACAACGTTAAAAACTCGATAACGATACTGTCGATTTCGATTTATTTGGAAGCATCAAATCGAGTCGGTATCGAGTGTTTTGAATGGAGCATCGTTATAAAGAAGTCAATGTGTCTCAAAGTATTGAAATAAAATAAAAGCTTAGAAAGAAATCTTGAAAACTCACAACTCTTTACACCAAAACCTTTAAAGCACTAGATACTCAGCCAAAGCTACTTAACCAAGTTAGGAGTTGCTTAAGTATTGGAAGTTGATAGTCCCTATTAGTCTAATTGACCTCCAAATACCTGTGGCAACACTTTGTACGGCCTTTTAGACTCTATGCAACTGCAGCATGCAGCCACTGACCATGGTCAACACTTGTCTACTTTGTGCATGCTAATTTGGCTCGATCCCTTAACCACAGCAACCGACCACTTCGAACTGTCACTGAGCTCCACATAGGGACGGATGTGGCTGCTTGTGTCGTGGTTGGTGTGAGGCCAACCACAGGTTGCTTACCATGTGAAAAGCTGCTTTGGGCAGCCACTTCCACTTTCAAATCGAAATATTTGCTAGGGTAAACAAAATGCACAAACGGCAGCTACGCAGTGCTCCATGAAACCACTTCAGTGATGCCAAAGGACCAAAGAAAAAAAAAACGTAAGTAAAAGCGGAAAAAGTTGCAGATGACGCTGCTGTAAAATCGAAAATATTGCATATCAATACATGGCTGTATATATATGTACATCTTCATTTTGGTTTTGGCAATGCGGTATTTTTTTCAAACATACTTTTTTTTTGTTGCTTTAGCGTTGCAGAGTGAGCACAAAAATTTTCCACATCATTAGAGCCAACACACTCTAGTGAGTATGCAGGGAGTTACTAGCTAGTCATACAAAAACACGGACAGCAGAAAACCGTCATATACCCAAAAAAAAAACCTAGCCAACCAAAGAGCCAAGATTTTGGGACTTGGAACAACAAATTGGCTGATATGGGCTAGTGCGTGTGTGTGTTTGTTGCGTAGTTATTCATCATACACGCACACTCACACATATGCAGCCTTGGTCATATTAATCAACTTGATTTCTGTTTTTGCTCAGCCTTCTTTACTATACACACGTATGTGTGTAAGTGTGTGTGCGTCCATTTTGTAAACTGTGCGCTCAAAAACGCGTTAAACCCTGATATACAAATTTACAAAGTGCCATATGTGTATGTGTCCGCCATGTTTGTGAAGTTATGTGTGTGTGTGTGTGCCTTTGGCTTGAGATGAATGAGAGTAAAAGCACTGTACGCCGGCTGAAGTCGTCGTACGTAAGCTGCAAAAAACGAGATTGTTTACACTACAGCTGGAGACATAACGGTACATTTGCAAGCTGCTTTCCAGTGGAAAGCTTTGTGGTACTAAAATAGTGGGAACAGAAAGGAAGGCAAAAGTTTATGGCAAAAATCTTTGTCGAAAGCTTGCGCATAGAAACTAATGCTTGTGCAGAAGTTCATGCTTTTTCCGTTGCATGAGTTTAAAGCTTTATTGGGGAACTAATAAGAACTAATTTTGTCAGAGTTTGATTAGATTTACGTTTAGTATACTTGTGGAAATTATGGGATATGTCATTCAACTTCACCTCAAGTTAATGCACCTGGCTAAAACCCACCAGTAAAGTTTGCAGTTAATGACCCGATTGTTGATCTTGTAAGACGGTTTTCGCTCGTGATTTCATGAGTCTTAGCGTTTGTAGTTAGCTTAAATCTATGTCTATACATAATATTATACAAAACTATTGTTGAAATTTTTATTAAACTTGCGTTATGCAAGACAATTTTGAGCTTGAACTGGTTTTTACTTCGAATATTGCTTTTTCGATACTTTAGTGATCTCTTTTTACTTTTTTAGGCACTTTGAGTTGCTTCAAATATACGAAATTCTCATCTGTTGCCGTAAACGTTGCCAAACGCTAAACTTTTAGACAAGAGCAATTTTGCGGTTTCCAAATGAGCTTATTAACTCTCGACTTGTCCTGCATCTTACCCATCTTTGGGCCGTAGTGTATTTTGTATGGGAAAAATAAAAAAATAATTATATTTAAAATTCATCTGGGGCACCCAGTGGATAGGTCTAGGCTTTAAAATAATTTTGTTTAGCTAAATAAAATTTTCAGTATATACTCTTAAGTCAATCATCAGCTGAAAAAAAAAAAGACTCAAATAATATTTAATGCTTTTGAAACAACTAAAATATATTATTAAGCATAAAAATAATACTAGGCGATAAATTAAGGAAGAGTTTTGAACTTAATTAGACATTCGTAGAGCGTCAGCTGCCGCGTCTCGGGCATAAACATAAAGACCAGCAAACCCAGCGCAAAGCTAAGCCCACCAAAGCTGAAGAAAAAAACGGAAACGCTAAGGCCACGCTCAAAGGACAGCGCCATTAGACCCAACTGCAGCGCCTGTTCACAAATGAGCACCAGTGCCAGACACTTGGCCTTGTGCATGACACTAAAGGCTTCTGCGGCATAGACCAAAGCCGGCACAGCCACGCCCAGTGACACAACGAATTCAAAGACCAGCATTAGCAGCGCAATGGCCTGCAAATTGATGTCAAAGTAGGTCTTCCGGACAGACTCCAGATGCTCAAAGACGCCACCCACCATGCAAATGACAATGCCCGAGACAAAGAGCGAAACCCAGCACAGCTTGCGTCTGCCCTGCCAGTCCACAAGCAGTGAGCCGCCAATGCTGCCCAGCAGACCACACAAGCCCAGCCAGTACAAGCAGTTCATATCGCACTCAAAGCCATACCAGCTGACCACCAGAAAGGCGCGATTAAAAGGCAAGGACACCGCCAGCTGAGCAAAGCAGCGCAGCAGCAGCACCTTGCAGAACGGCAACAGATGCCGCAGCCCACGCAGACAGCGCGGCTCCTGCCGCAGCTCACTGCCACCAAAGGCAGCGCTCAAGTCGCGTGCCGCATGCAACTGGCGGCAATCCTCACGCAGACGCAGCAGCTCCTGGGACTGTCCATGTAGCTGCTTCAATGTCTCATTTACAGCCATCTCACGCTGCTGGCGTAGCAGCAGCAGTGGCGACTCCAGACGATGTGCCAGCGCCAATATGACCGCGGTCAGACCCAAGGCAGCCAGCAACATGCCATGAACCTGGTCTATATGCAGCGTATGACCGCGTTCCACTGGCTCCAGCGCATACCAGAAGCGCGTATACAGCACCTGCACACAAACGCCCAGCCAGAGAAAGATGCGCTCACAGCTGAGCAGCATACCACGTATGCTCTTGTGTGCCACTTCCGATGCCGTAACCAGTGCCTGCACCTGTGTCAAGCCATAGGCGGCGCCCACGCTGACGCTGCTGTAGCAGGCGGTGCTGAAGAGACGCGGCAGCGTTATGCTCACTATGCCAGCGATTAGCAACAAAAAGCCCGAGGAAGTCTGCAAGTTTTTAAAGGTGGGTGAGGAGGAGAGGAGTTAGTGATAAGGCTAATGGCAAGTTTATCTAGCCGATAAATTGCGCACTTACGTAGGCCACATTCTTGCTCAGGCGTTGTACAAAATGGGCGGCCAGGAGAGCACCCAGGGCGGCGCCTATGAACCAGCTCATCATCAGATTATGCGTATTGTTGTTGTTGAGAAATTTACCAGCGGGTGTGTCAAATATGGACCAGGCCAGGCGCAATCCACTCGCCACAAATACAATGGAGGCTGTTCGAACAAAAGTTAAACGCATAATTAAGACACTAAAGTTGCTTAATCTGGACTAAATTATATGCCAAGGGCTATGGGACATCCAGTACTCTTAGTGTGCAACAAAAACAATGGAAGTAGGCTTTTTAAAGGGCCAACAAGAAGTCTTAACATATACATAAGTCGTTATTAAAGTTTTCTTTAGTCAAATTCATGTTCGCTATTTTACATGGATTAAGCTGAGCTTAGCCTAGAGTCTTTAAGGCGATACTGCGATACCTTCTTAGAGTTTTTAGTACACGAAAAAAGTTAGTGAAAAGCACACTTATCCCCAAAGTGAACATGGAAGCAGCTTAATGGCTTATTACACACTGATTAGATATAGACATTTTGGTGAATAACTTCCGCAGTTGGTAAACGCTGTTATTTAAATAAATAATAAATAAACAAAATATTCCACTAGATAAAATTTTTTATCTTCCGTACTGCCTATATCTCTCTGTCATGTTTAAAGGGATTAGCTAAATTGGTCTCCCCAGCTCTCCTGATCTTCAACATCATGGTGTTCATACCGACGGACGGATGCTTAAATTTCAACCAACTAATGATATATCATAACCTTGACGATACAAGTAAAGAGCCGAATATGAACAGACCTATTATTGTATGGCATATGGATATTTTTCAAACCATCTGGTAGATAAAGAAATAGACTAACAGGCACGCAAACACTCGCAGTTGTTTGCTGGGAATCTCTTTCAAGTTAAGTTCAAGCGAACTGGCATTCGTTGGTATGCCATAAAAATAATCTTGCACTTTAAAATTTAACAATGAAATGCTTTGTTGCGTCTAGACTTTTCGACTGCATCTAGGACTAGACTGCTTGGGAAGTTACTAAGCAGTGCGGAGAATACTGCATATCTATCGCACCATGTATTGTACACCCAATTCTGTTTTACACGGTTTTGAAATAACACGCTCTAGAAAAAAGTATTTTACACAATTTCATTCGATTTAGCACGATAAAAAAAGGTTTTTGATAACAAAAACTTTTAGATATTTAGTTAGGGAATTCCCCTTTTTTATATATTTTCATAGAAGCTGAAGGATTTACTTTATGTCTTTTTTTACATAGTTTTTTCTGGAACGTACCTACCGTGTAAAAACAGAACTTGGTGTATTTGCTTTTAGCCTTTAGACACTGCTTGCTTGCACTGCTTGGTGTTGCGCAATTTTTAAAAAATGCAAATCAGTACTTAACTTCACATTTGACTTTTGATTTTTTATTTTGTGGCGAGTATAATTTTTAGAGTGTATTCAACTCTCTTACACTGCCTTCAACGTATCACACTTATTTGGACAAACTTTAAAACGTCTCTTTCGTGTATAAACATTATTTTGTTGCATGAACTGAGTCCCTAGAGTACAGAGTAAAATTTTCGGCAGACTTTTACCTGCGGCCATGGCCTGAAATTGTAGACGATAGCGCCACATGAGTCGCAGCCAGGGCAATTTGCCCTCCTCCTCAATAGTTGGCAGCTGCGGCATTAATTCAATTAAACTTTACTTATTTTATGCTTTATATTAGGGATAACTCTTTAGGCAATTGCTTTAAACTCGCTTTTCGCTTTTCACTTAATATATTTACAAATTTTTTTTGAAAATCTCTTTCACTTTGTCGTTGAACTTTTCACATTTTGGTCAGCACTTGCCGGTCGAACGGTGCAAAACTGTTTGAGTTTGCAATATTGATAAACACCAAAGCGCACACAGAAGTTCTCTAAGTGCTCGCCAGCGATAAGATAAATATACAGAAACTCACACACACTCACTCACAAAATTATAGATACAACGCGAGTTTACTTTTGTACTTATCAATATTATTATTATTGGATAAAAATAAATTAATTAAATTTGAATAGTAAGCTTCACATAGTTTGGACGCGAAATGAACGAGGGAGCAACTACAACACAACTGGAAGCTAAAAATACTAATAAATATTTATAATATATGTTTGTATAACAAAAAAAGTAAATTAGGGTGATAAGCAATGGACAGCAGAAGCCTTATCTAGAGCAGTCAACAAGTCGCTCAAAAAGGTTTCAAGTTTTATTTATTTTCAGCCAATTATGGCTAATAAATGACAAGATTTTTGATTTGAATTTTATTGCAGGTGTTCCAAAACCAAAGCATACTTTTAGATGTTTAAAAAAATATGGTTTTGAAGTTTTTAGATTCACTCATTTTATGTGATTTTATTCACACTAGATCAAGTAAGTTTTTGTTAAAGTGAAATCTTTTCAACTAAGTTGGCGTACGTTAAGGTCGGCCGCTGTAGACTTTGGGATACTCTGTACCACCATATTGTCATCAAATCCAATATATTGCATAAGAACTCCAAAACATATTTATTTGCTACATTTGGTTACGATATTTTCATAAAAAAACAAAAAACTGTCGAATTTTATATGTTATTTTTAAGCGATCGATCCTATGGGACTATTATTAGTCAACCGATTTTGATCAGACTTGGTACAATGCTTGGGAAACTCTAAAAATCTTCCGAATACCAAATATGGTTACGATATCTTCATAAACAATCGAAACACATCAAATTTTTTTTGATCGATACGATATAGTCAACCGATTTTGTTCAAAGGTAGAGTACTATAAAAAACATCAGAATGCCAAATTTGGTTACAAGATCTTCATAAGCAAACGAATTATCCATCTGAAACTTTTGGTTTTTTACGAGGTCCTATAGGAGCTATATAATGTAGCCTCGATATCAAAAATATAAAATAAACTTGTCTCTTGTGTAATAATAAGGGATATAATCTGCAAGTGTTGTTGCTCTAGGTCTTACCATGCCTACCGGCTAGATAGACAGACGGGCGAACTGATGTACATGGGTATATCGACTTCTCTAGACACTCTGACCATCTCCGACGTCTCCTTCTGTATGTTACATACATTTTCGGTTTGCACAAACTTAATACAGCCTTTGTACCATAAGGTACAGCTTAAGTATCCAGTAATGAACTGTATCAGGCTTTAAGGTGTTTACCCCTTATTTGAAGCCAGAAAAGCTGCATGGTAAAGTCTTGTTTTGATCAGTCTCTTTTAGGGTTTGTTTTTACACCCTGTACTTTAGGTTAAAAAACATTTTGTGTATAAAACATAGATAAATAAGTTGATCCAGACATGTCTCTCAATTCACCTGTAAGTCTATATTTGCTTGCTTCTCGAAGACCAAAAGTACTTATACATGACAGTTTTTCAAGAAGGGTAAATCGGAGACCCAGAAAATTTATTAAATCATATTGCAACAATAGGAACGCAACCAAATTTGGAAAGTTTTAAAGAAAAATTAATCAAATTGGGTTCACGATATCAGTCAGCGCTGATTATACCGGCTTTATACAGCTCCAGTATCATCCTGGCAAATCTACAAAATTTCTACCAATGGAAAATATAATGAATTGCAAGAATAATGGACTAACAACATTAAATACTTTGGGTTAACCTTGGATAAAAAACTAATCTTAAGTAACCATATTAGTTATGCACTAAATAAAATAAATAGCACTATCCGAATATTGTGTTCTTTTGTTTACAGAAAATCCCATTGCTTAAGAGAGTAAGGGAAATATGACTAACACATAGAGCGACAGCCAAATCCTGGGATTCCTGCTCACACCTACTACTACTGCTGTAGTCCTCTTTTCCTTGTGGAGAAGAGTGTCCCCTTGACGTAGCGAGGGGGCTTGGTAGTTGCGATGATTTCTCGAACGATGCCGGCGGTAGCGTAGCTACTGGTAGGATCACCTATGCATACAAAAGTGGTTTTTATATTTGCGGTCTTTGCCCCCATCAAGCATCGACCACATGCAATTCAAGTGATGTTTAGGCATGAAAATAAACCCGAATGGAAATATGTCTCCATGGGGTAACCAGGGAAGTCCTGGAAATTCCCCCGCTTAAGTAGTAGTAATATGGAGGTGCTAAATTCACGTTAACTCATTGCCGAGATGAACGAAACCCCAAATCTATAATATTATAATAACTCCTAAACGGCATTTTGCTTATCTATGCATCGATCCTAATTGATAAGATAGGGTTCGACGTCCCTATGCTATCCCTATCACCTACTCTACTCTGCTATGTATACGGCATTTCCCTCAAGGCGGTTAATAACTCAAAACGAATTCATGGAGCTTGGTTGTGCACCCAGAGAAATTTTCGTATATAGGATAGAAAGCTGAAGGCATTTTTAACTTATTCAAATCAAAACATGCGAAAGAATGCGATAAAATTAGGGAAGAGCAACTGATCCTTGGGAGACTGCTCGCATGAAGAGTCAAACAAATTGAAGACTGATGACTGGATGGACGTGTAATTGGATGTCAATATTGGATTAAACAAAGGAAAATTCAAGGACATACTGAAACGGGTATGGTCCTACTGGCTACTAATTCTACCTATTTTTATTTAAGCTCAAAAGCAAAGTTCCTAGAATGACAGTTGGGGCTCATCTTCTGATTGCAATTCAGGAAATAGCTTTAGGAAGCCGGGAATAGTTTCATTCAACTTCAGAAAATAGATCACTAGACCTTTCTTCACGATATAGTGCGCTTGTGATAGCCCATACTATCGCGCTTTGGTAGATTCTGTCCCTTTTAATCAAGACGTAATGAAATGCTTTAGCTTAGAAATGCAACGAATCATAATCTTATCCAGCAGTTTCCTTTATGGAAAGGTCTTCAGTTGTTTTTTTTCACAAGAAAAATATTTGGTTTTTATTAAAAATATCTTTGGTTTAAATGCTTCACATAGTACATAGTTAAGTTTTTCAAAAACCCTTGCTTAGAAAACCGCGGAATTTATCTTGAGACTGGCGTAGTGTGGTTTTCTTAGTTTCCGGCAGACAGAATATAAACAATACAAAGCCCACAAAATAAAATGCACTCATAACATAAAAGTATGTGGACGTATCGCTTACACGAGGTTGAGCTGCGCCTATGATAATGAATACCAGCATTTCGATTATGAAGGTAAAACCGATAAAGTGCTGTTTAACTCCTAGTGGATAGCACTCGGATACATATGCTGATGTGGCTGTGAATCCCAATGCAGCGAATGCTTGAAAGACGCACAACAGCGCCACAGCCGTGCTTAATTTTTCCATATATCCATAGCCGTAGATCAAATTCCAAGCGGAAATTCCGTCAAATTGAGAACCAATGCCAGCAGCCAATCCAGCACACACAACAAGTCCAATTAATGTTAGAGCCTTTCTGCCAGCGGATTCCACGACAAAGATGCAGATCAAAGCACCAACCCAGCGACAGAGCGCAAATACTAAGTATAGCCAATAACCATGTCCAGTAAATAAAGCACAAAGTACGAAGGTCTGCGCTATGGCAAAGGATATGCTCATGGCGTTAAGAGCACGCAAGAATCCAATCCGCAGCAAAGCGGGCAGCGCCTGCATAATGCTTTGGGTCGCCGAAAGATCCTTGTTCTGCGCCAAATAAAGCTTGTGCTCCGCCAGTTGTTCATATATTTCTGTGGTCATGGTGCCAGGACGCTGTAGACGACGCAGAGTTGCAGTTGCCTCTTCCTCTTGGCCATTGGCTAGCATTATAACCGGCGATTCAATAATCAGAATTGCGGACATGATCATTGCTAGTAGGCCGTACACTGCGCTTAATATGCCATGCAATTGCAGAGGTCCAAAGGTACTGTAACTACTTGTGGACCAAGATGAGGTGTAGACAATCTGTAGAAATATGCCCAAACCAAAGCACATTTGCTCCGAGGAAGTGGTGATAAGACCACGCATATAGGGCACTGAAATTTCACCAGCTAATGCCATAATAGGAGCAAATACCAGGCCGTTGGCAATACCATCCAGATATAGTGCTGCAAATATAGCTTGTGCATTCAAATGGGTGGTGGCTAGGACTATGCCGCCAATAGTGACCAGAAGTGAGGAGAAAAGCTGAAAGGTTTACAAATTGTAACTGAAGTATAGTTAAGTATTTTTGATGACTTACCACTATAAATTTCTTTGGTATTTTGTTGGCCAGAAAGCCGCTTATGAATGCTCCGATGATGGCTCCAATAAACCAGCAAACCGACATGTGTATTGAGGAAGCTACTATGTCGCGAAAACCAATACTCCAGGCTATGTTCATACCGCCTGAAATAAACAACAGGCCGGCTGTAATGGAAAAAAAAAATATCATTAGTTTATAATTCATTTTATAAAGGGCGTTTTTTTAGAGTTATACAGGTATAAATGATAATAAAACAAAGAAATATATTTTTAATATCAATGAAAAGGGCTTTATTGGATTGAAAATTTTATGACATTAATGTTTAAATATGATTTCGGCCATGTGGCCGCCACGGCTGGCGCGTACAAGAGCTATCTGGAACACCAATTTTCACAAACTTTCCGCAGCACTTGTGGAAATAACTCTTCGAATGTTGATTTCCAAGTGTTCAATTGTCTCTGGTTTATCGATGTAGACAAGTGACAGTAATTTTCTGTGGATGTAATAGTGTTTCGACAAAAGCTTGTGGATTATCTTCACTCCAAATGCGACAATTCTGCTTATTTACGTACAAAATTTTGAATTATGAATAAGTTTGTCGAACGGAACCATTATTTTTATAAAAGTTTCAATAATTTACTAGCGTTGCTCTGGTTTTAGTCTATCTATAGTGAAATGTCAAACCAAACTTAACAAAAAGCCAAAATCAGCTATTAAATGGGTTGTCAGATAAAGCAGTGTTGCCAACTCAAAGTTGTGAACCTCAGAAAAAAACATGCTTTATAAAGCTATTATATATAATTGTTGCTTCAGGAGATTTATCATAAGCATTCTGATGCCCTAAGACGCTTTTAACCCGACTGCTACTTAAAACTTCTAAATTTCCAAGCTCTATCTCAAATATGGTTATCTGTAGAATAAATGTTGGTAAACAACTTTGTCATTTTTTTGGTATTTTTTTTTGAAGTTCATAAAATTCGAATATAAACGTTTTCAAGGTAATTATCCGATATTCGGATGTTCAAATTTTATGAATTCTAGAATTTTTCCTAAAAAGGAATAATGACCGATAGTACGATATTTTGTATTTTTTTTTTAAACACGGTTGTGTTGTTATTATCTCTGTGTATAAAGGGTAATTTTTTTTAGCGATCAAGTTTATCTTATTTTATGTTCGTATAAAGGGTGTTTCTTTTACGCGATCAAGTTTATTAAATTGTTCAGATTTGGCCACGCTTTTATTAATTGAGATCATTCAAATTTGCCATTTAATTTACCATGAATATACTAACGACTTGGACGGCTGTAAAGGGAAAGTTTTTACTTGAAAAAGTAGTAAAAAAGTGAACTCTCGGAATGCGCTGTGGTTGCCACATTCCCGAAATCATACTCAAAAAATATCAGCATAAATGTATCTGTCTAATGAAGAGAATTTTAATTTTGAAAATGCGTTATTCCACAAAAAAGCACCCTTTTTTCCACAACTGATTTTAAGTTGAGTTAGGCTGTGCATCTGGAGTCGGTATGGTCCATTGGAATGCCTACTAAAACAGAAGTTAGTAAATGGATGTTTGGCGAGTGCGAGGGGAAGTACACTCAGATTTGTCTTAAAAATACTACTACATATGCAGACTGTAACACCGATAATTTTATTTTCTAACGAAATTTTATGATCTTTGCTACTCGGGTTCCCCAGAAAACTAGCATCACCATATAAGTCATCTACTATATACCATTTCAATTCCTATATTTAAAAAATGTATAATAGAATTTTTTTATAAGAGAAGGCTTCAAAAGTTACCTAACTGTGGGCAATCGGATAATCATAAATTTAGGGAGGCTTCCACTGCGTACTCATAACGATGATTAGGAGTCCATATAAATTTAGCCGAGTTGACTCATCTAACTCATCAGACTTTTGGCCTGCCACGCCTACTTTTAGCTGTTTCAAAAAGCGCCCAACTAATATTATTCTTGACGCTAGTACTACGTTGTGATTATGCTTATCACTCTTCCATGGCTAGGCTGCGATTTACAACTCTGTCAATTTTTTGTCTAAAAGGTGCTCTTGTTGTAACAGTATCTAGAGTTATTTGTTTCGGGAACTTGATTGTTGGAAAGTCCAATGCTGTCATTTCTTATCTTATCAGTTATTTTTAACACACGTGTATTTGATAGTAGCTTAGGATCTAAAAAAAAAAAACACCTTTGTTGCGTTTGCCTACCTGAGCCTACGGCATTGGATTGTGGCTTGTTCCTTTGGTTGCGACTATACCAACCACCTTGAGCCACAATTACAACCTGTGGCTGTTGTGGTGCTGCTGCTGGCGGTGCTGGATAGCTCTGTGCTGGATAGCTCTGTGCTGGATAGCTCTGTGATGGATAGCTCTGTGGTGGATAGCTCTGTGCTGGATAGCTCTGTGGTGGAGGGTAAGCTTGCGGTGGATAACCTTGTGGTGGATAATTCGGGTTTGTTGGGGGTGCCGATGTGAAGCCATATGTTGGTGCCTGCTCCGGCATATATTTATCGTTTTGCATGTTGACTAACTACTATGTCGTATATACTGAATATAACAATAATTTTCGACCACTCCAGAACTTTACTGGCCCGCCGTTCGATTGCAACTAATGGCAGAAGTTGTTGGCGAAAACGAATTTTAAGCCTATTAGCAATGATCGGTTTCGAAAGGTGCGCTTATCAGTTAAACTGATAAGATTTGAAATGCACAAGCGCATGTCCAAAAGACCAAGCTTGATAAGATTGTGGCTGATACTTTATTTGTACAAAAAAAGGTATGGCCAATTGGTAGCAATGTAGCGGTTTTTTGTTTTCGAGCTAGATTAAGGCATTTGAAATATATGTGATATTTTTGCCCAGATACCACTACTTCAACTTGTTAAGTGGCAGAAATCAGTTCCACAATTGTAGATCCCCGACTCGGACAGCTGTTGGTCATAAACATATGTTTATATATAAGCGCAGCTATTCGGAAGAAAACGTTTAGGTACTCTCGCTTTTTATTGACCAAAAAGAGAGTATATTAACTTTGTTTAAAGGCAGCAAATCGAACCTATTGGTATATTTGTTTGCAGTAATCTAAACTTTCGGTTACTAATCTTTCTACTGTACTAAAAAAAATAAATTTATTTTTTTTTGTATCTATTTCGTCAACATTTATTTAAGTGTGGCCGCTAGATGGCTCAAGCCATTGTGCTCAAAATAATACATATAAATTTCTTATGTAACAAAATTAAAAAAAATTGGCATTGTGGGGCAATACAAACAGCTGGCGAAACCCCTTAGTTGGTTTAATTTCTTATTTTGGTTAAGGTTTTGATTTAAGCCGCTTACTATCGGTTAACGATTTAGATTGCTGTATATAAGGTTTTACTATTTATTATTATCAATTTTTTTTGGTTTACCAGGACATATTTATTTAATTTTTTCTTCCGCGTATTCCTTCAATTGGTTCAATATGACGTCCAGAAGAAGTTGAACTCTTAGCCAAATGACTTAGCCCTACATTATTTATTTCGTTATAAGCTGCAAGTCTCAGCTAATATACTCTCTGCGCTGTTACTTTCAGCTTTATTATCTGCTTTATTGCGTTGGTTCGCTGGAAACTGACTCATTCTCATAAAGACACGATAAGCTAAATGAAGCTCAACTGTATCACATACAAAAGTATTTATTATGGATACTTAAAAATCCTTATTAAACCATTTTCGAAACTTTTCCTGTGCCTCCGTTAGAGTTATTAACTTGGTTTCCGGCAAACAAAAGATGCCCAGCAAAAAGAAGACCATGGACAGTCCGCCCATAACATAAAAATAAACGGCAATACCTTTCAAAGTGGGCCAGTAACTACAAAAGATCATGCGCGTAATCAGCTCCACCGCGTAGACCAGTGCCACAAAAAAGGGCTTGACGGATAGAGGAAACGCCTCCGTAATATACACCGAGGATGTGGTGTGTGCTAGGCCGGCAAAGAACTGAAACGAGAACAGCATGGCTAGCGCTGAGATCATGTGCGGCGAACCAAAGTCCACGCAGTCAAATAGGAGTGCAAAGGATATGGCAACGGCGCCGCAGGTGAGCGCACCAATGAGCGTAGGCTTCTTGCGTCCCGTGGAATCCATGAGAAATACCACACAGAAGGAGCCGCACCAGCGCAGACCACCAAAGATGACATATGGCCAGGTATGAAAGTTCTGCGTTACCTCTATGGCTGTCTCATACAAAGCGCTCCACATGACCATGGACAAACTCAAAGCATTGAGCATGCGATGGGCACAAAGCTTGATCAAGGCAATCAGACCATGTCGTAGTGCTTGTGGTAAGCTCAGCTCGCGGTTGGCAGCCACGTAACGCTTATGCTCGTCCAGCTGCAAAAAGGTCTCACTTGTAACCATATAGGGTCGCTGCAGATGACGCAAAGCCTGCATAGCGTTTTGTTCGCTGCTGCGTAGCAATAGATAGACGGGAGACTCTACGCATAAGGTGCAGGCCAATCCCAGCGCCGTAATGCCATAGACCAGACTCAGCACGCCATGCACCTGGTCGGCCACTATGCACTCGTTCCACTGATTCCGCCAGAGCGACGTATAGAGTAGCTGCAGCAGTATGCCTGTATTGCAGCTTAGTTGTTCCACAGAGGCGCTTAACAGACCTCTTGTGCTTTGCACCGATAGCTCTCCGGCACTGCACAGACAGGGCACAAAAACCAAACCATTGGCAAAACCATCCAGATAGCGTGCTACTATAATGGCCTCAGCATGCTCCGGCAGCGCTAGGTAGATTATGCCACAAATAAGCACCAGACTGGAGCACAGAATCTGTAAGTAAAAACTAGGTTATCAACTAAATCCTAACACTAGCACACAACCCACATAGACTGGTTTCTGAGGCGTCCGATGTGTTAGCAATGCACCAATCAGCGTGCCCACCAAAGCTGCACCATACCAACAAATCTGCATGTGCATCGTAAACTGCTGACGGTGCAACGAGTGTGTGGCAAATCCGGCGCCCCAAGCTATGCTCATGCCACCCGAGATGAATATAAGCGATGCAGCGCCCAGTGCATTCCACTGCGGTTGGTTCTTGCGGCTGCGGCTTAGCCAGCTCTGCTCCTGGCTGTAGCTCTCACTTGTCGATGGTGCAAACTTCTGCGCTGTCATGGCTGTAACACGGTAGCCGGAATGTCTGCAGCGTCTAAACTATAACCAAATGCTGCTCCATATATTTATGGTATAAACCATTTAAAGCTTTTGCATTTATATGACTCGCTTATCAGGCCATAATATCAGATTTAGACCCTGCTCCAGTATTTATATGGCAATTTATATCGGGCTATATATCTGCAGCAGCAAAATCAATATTCACAAATTAAGAGTTTTAATTAATATATACAAGTTTTTCTGCCATAAATCGTAATCAATATGGCGAAAGCTGGGAAAGGCCGGGAGTTGTGTGGATAAGGACTTGACAACCCTGACGACTATTGAATGTTGTGCGTGCGTAGCTTGGGTTTGTGATTTTTTGAACAAAGTGTTAGTAGGTTTTTCTAAATGCCTTGGAAAATGTTAAAAAATTTTTTAAGTTGAAATATCAGCCGTGCTCGGGAAAACAAAAAAACCAAACCGAACAATTTTATGCGGATTCGTTTTTGGCTGCTCTAGAAAACGATTCTTTTTTGTCTATATTTCTTTTTATTTTCGATAAATACGTATATTTACCTTATTTTTCCGAGCATTAATATTTACTGAAATTAAATACGAATTAGTTTTTTTTGTTACAAGGGAAATTTTCTTTGTGGAACGCGGGAGCTCTGTCGCGCTTATCGTCATGTGTTCGTGTATGATTTGTGCACCAACATAAACAAAAAAAAAATTCGTTATAGCATGCCTATCTTTGGATTGAGTCAGATTAAAAATAATTAAAAATAATTCTCAATAAATATAAAACTTTAAATTGGTATAAATATAATCTAAGAGCATCAAATCATTTTAAAAATTATTACCGTATAAAATGCGTATTTTTTTAAACCTATTTTACGGATTCGTTTTAATTCCTCTTGCAACAAAACATTCGTTTTCAAACCTCTTGAAAAATTCGGTTTGGTGAAATTGGGAGCACCAAACATTCGCTTTCAAAACAAATCCGAATTAAATGTGCGGACTCGTTTTCCATAGCATGGCCGTATATTTTATAAATAAAAATAAATGAAATATTTCTGAAATGTAAGTTTGCTGCCACATTCTATAGGACCCTTTGAAAGTATTCCTTTAATGGTTTCCTTCTTTTCAAGATTTAATTTTAACTAACATACCCTGGTTCATGAGTCATATAGTATTTAAATTCTGATCAGATCTTTAATATCACTTTTTATGCAATTCCAGCAATTCATGTTTTTTTTTTTAAATTCAAGCGAAACTCACCAAACAAAAATATTTAACATAAGCTTTACAAAAAAACTTATTCGCCATATTTGAGTGCTCGTCAATGGTTTTTTTTTTCTATATATTGCTATTGGCAACAACAAAGTTGCCTGCATTGCGGTAGATAAGGAACCCTCAGCGCCCTGGAACACATTTCCCCTCCTTTCCATTGACCAACTTCAATTCAACTATTTGCTATCGAATTGAGCCTTTTGAAGTGTTGGTTGGCATCGTTAGATTGGCAATTGGAGTTGGACTTGCGCTTGTTTATGTTTGATATTAGAGCCGCTTCATAAGCCAAGTGCATTAAGTTGTGGACTAGGGCTGAGTAGGGTCTCTATGGGGCCATGCATGTTACCAAATGCTTAGACATATACATAAAATACACTGGCACACGCCTTTTAACATTTTTTGGGGGTAAAGTGAAAATGTGTAGTAAAGAAAGTGGAAAATGGCGCAGAAACTTTTATCGCAGGTGCTTTTTCCTGCCACTAGCCCCAGAAGCATGCGATTTCCGCCTACACATACACTCAACACACACACACGCACACTTACGTGGAAGGAAGGATGTGCCAAAAACGGTGAAAAGCAACCATGCGACCGAGCGGCCATCGGATAGACAAACGTTGGTCGTTGTAGAACTTTTCCACTTGCAACTAAGTTAGCGATAATGTTTGACTATGTGTGCACATGCCAGGCAGCCACGCCCTTCGATCACCGCCCACACGACGTTGCAGTAACGCAGACATAATGGGCATAACTACTCTGAAATTAACCAGTTGCGAGCAGGTTTGAAACAGAATAGTTCGTGGTAGAGAAATGTGCTTTCAAATTTTGTTGCATGAACTAGTTGCGAAAAACACCAGTTGCTCTCTGAGTTTTCTTTATTGTTTGGAGAAAAGTGAAGCATTTCGGGTACAGACAAAAATGTATGAGAGTAAATATGGTGTGACACAAAATATCAGCTCAGCCTCGCAAATAAGGTAAGACAAGCTGTGCAAGCATATTCAAATCATCAAAATTAACATAAAGCTGTTTTTCTTATGTTTATAAAATTAAAATTTAAAAATTAAGAAAATACAATGTTTTTTTTTCTTAAAATTGGTAAGTGACATACATAAAAACATATTTTTAATATTTTAGTAAGTTTTTTGGAAGCAAAAATATAAATACTTCAAAGAACAGATAAATTTTATTGAATTGTAGGATAAGTTGGAGCAAATCCGACCTAGTAATTGATTTTGGCTATAAAATGCTTATTCGACATCGAATCAACTCGTCCAAAAAACTGTCTAGCAACCGTATAGAAATACTGGTTTGTTTTGACCATTATTAATATTTTTTGTCATTTTCAAAAATTGTGGGGCAAAGCCGACCACCAATTTTTTTTGGATGATTTAGCACAGATCTATAAAAGTTTTCATTTTAAAATGCGTTTTTAAATTAACTATAAGTGAATAAAATTATCATAGATAAGAATATTAATTTTATAAAACAATATAAGCAAGATCTTGTTTAATGGCGGAATACACTAGTTTGCAACCAGTTCGAGAACATTTCCAAGTGTTTCTAGTATCACGTTTTCATATACTAGTTATCCAATATGAAAACATACTAGTTACATACTAGTTAGAAGTTTGATGTGGCTGAGAACCAATTTGGAACTACAATTTCATCCTTCAGGGAGTGCATGTGTGTGTGTGTGTTTGTCTATCTGTGTGGGGCGTTAAAATAAATTTAATTTTATCGCTACGTAAATACAGACTCACAAGTGCCGCAATCGAGTGACTTTGCTTTTGCACGCGTTGTAGCCAAAAAGTTGCCTACTCGACAAACACATACAAACACCAACTCACACACACACTCGTACACACAAATCGAGTTGCCAAGTGACACTTCCGGTTTTTAGTTTCTGTGAGAAAGTCCATTTTTATTTACCGTCTGTGTGCGCTATAGCCCATAAATATTGCCAACTGTCTTTTAGTTCCTGACTTCCTGGCAGGACTTGGCAGACTGAGCTTTAAGCAACTAAAACCAAAGATAACAATTAGAGTAGGATGCATTTAAGACAGCTAACAAGTAGATCAATAGAATTTGTTAAATTAGATAGTTTCGTTTACTTGGATAAATTAATAAAAAAGCTTTGTTGTAAATTATCCAATGCTGTGCTAGATGGTACCTTATTCTAAAGTATATTATTTGTTATACAATATTTTTTTTTTTAGTCTGATACTTTATTTCTGACTTCTACAGAGAGTTTACAAAACACATGTTTGGCTAACCTTAAATTTTACTATGTCAAAGTCCTCAACATTCGCTTCTAAGCCTGCAGCTAAGCATCCATATTAGTTTCAGAAACTTTAACTCTTTCCGCAAAACACTTTCACTAAAATTAAGTAAAGCTTCCACAAATAAATGCCATTGCACCATAAAGTAAACGAATAAAAAATGAGCTTAAAAATACTTCAAATGATTTCATATATATTTTCCGTTCAATGGCATTTGTGTAATGTTGCAAAAAAAAGCCTGTAAAAGTTGCGGAAAAATATGCAATATGGAATTTATCAAACATATTTGTATAAAGAACTTCTTTTTATTTTTTTGCAAAAAAAACATGGCAGCTCTGTAAATAAAGTCTAAAGCAGCGAAAAGGCAACGCTCATTACATTTAATGACGTTGTCGCGGCTGACTGTCATATTTTATGTTGTAACACATGGCCACGTGGCGTATACGGAATTTTTTGTGTAACGCATACGCCGCGTGTGCATAATTTACAATGCATATTATAACAATGACGACAGCGGCAGTCGCTGTCGCTGCTGCTTCCGACGTCAATGTGCAGCGTGATGCCGTTACTTAGGCCCCACACTCAGCCAAACGCACACACATACGTTTACATAGCAACCAGCATTTTTATACACTGTACTTGAAGAAATAAGGACAATATAGTTTTGTGCAAGGGCGTGGCAGAAATAAGTTTTGTAAGTCAAACTCACATTGGCTTCAGTCTGTTTATTTTCATACCTAGCTTTTAGTGATCAGAATAGCTAAAGGCAAAATATTTTCGCTTTTTATCGATATATTACCTTTACATACCTAAGAAAATTGTTAGATACTAAAAAAGCTAAGTACGTAGCTCACAAAAGTTAAATATTTCGCATTCAGCTATAGTCTAACAATAGGGTGCAGTGTATTCCCTTGTCGGTACTTCGTTCCCACTATTTCTCACATTTTTATAATTGTTATAACGCTCGATGCAAATGGCTTTCTTGCGCTTATATGTTGTTATTGTTATATATACCTATATATTTCATTTTTGTCCATTTCTTAAAGGCATGTGCCACATTTATTTGACATTTTGACATGCTGCACAGCTGCAGTTATTAAATCAGTTTCAAAAACTTAACGAATCGACTTTAGGGAACCCATAATAAATCCAAAGTTAATGTACCGAAATAATAGAGTTTTTGCCGCTTGACGCGATATAGATTCGGGCAAGGCTTATCGAATAAACATTAAACGCTTAAATAATGGCCATTAGCTCTTGACCCTTGAGCTTTGACCTTGACATATGTAAATTTCGATTGAGTTGGCAGCCCCCCAAAGGCAAACTAAGTTATTAAGTTACGCATACGCCGTGTTTGTCAAGCAAGAGATTCACATAAATTTATGCAGTTAAGTTAGCAAGGGTGAGCAGAGCAAATGGCAGCAGGGGGTGAAGAGCAGAGGTAGCAACGTCAATAAGAAGCAGTAGCGCAGGAAGCACTTACAACAAATCCTGATTAACTTCAAACAATGTCGCAGCGCATAAAGCAAAAACAAATGTGCCTACTTTCTGCACAAAAAAGTAAGGCAGACAAAAGCATTTCACTTGTATTAGTATTTGTGTAGGCTTCAAATGTGTGTGTGTGAGTGCGTAGTCAGTGCCATAGAGAGGCGGCAGGGATGTCTTAACCCTGACCCCCCTGACATGCGTCAGCTAAAATTTTACAATGGTTTTCCCCTTGTATAGGGTAGGTTAGTTCCCGGCAATATTTTTAGGCAACCGGTTCAGTTACTTAATAGTTTTGGGAAAAAACTAAAATAAACAATTTAAGTTTGTAAGCTTGTGTAGTGTTTATACAAAAATGGTTGGATTGTTTGTTGAATTTAATTCCAAGTTATAGACACCTCTAAACGAAAAAGTTATCTACGCCCCTGGTGCATGTATTTATGTGTGTATTTGTGCGTGCGCTTTTAATGCGTGCCAATAAATTTCAGCGACATTTGTACCTTTTTAAGCCCACCCAAAAGAAAGCCAAGCTAAGAAAGAAAAAAAAAAACACGTAAGATGGCAAAGAGAAACAATGGGCGTGTATATATATATATATATATATGTTGTATAAGGCGTGTTTACTATTTTCTTCTTTATTTATTTATTTTTATTTTAGCTTTTTCTTTGCAAGCCATTTTCTTGTTGCTTTTGTTGTTGTTGTACTTATTGCTTTGCCTTTTGAAACTACTTTGCACATTTCCCACACCGAGGTCTCTCATTGAGGCATCGTCACGAGTCTGCAATTTTCGGGAGCCACGAGCGTAGATTGCTGAAAAATGGCACCAATTCATTCAAAATGGCGCCCATACTGTTAAAAAATCCTTGTCAAAGAGAATTCCAAAAACAAATCAAAGGAAAAATTCGCTATGATATAGAATGTTGAATGCTCTTACTAAATTTTTGAAACAGGGTTAGAATATTTTAGCCGTGGTTCATTGCAATCAAAGATAGTAGAGCTGTCCTACCAAAGAATTATGGAGGATATCGACAGCCAAAAATGTTAGTTGGTAGCACGCAAAAACGAAAACTGGAAAAATTTATATGGTTTCGTTTTTGGTTTCTCGGAGTACGACCGATATGACACAAGCTAACTAAAATACGTTTTTCGAAAATAAAACTTGTACTGAAAACTTGTATGCCTATTAATTCATTAGAATAAGCTTAAGATTATAAATACATTTCGGATTTTTATATAAAGAATAGAACTAAAAACTCAAAAAAGTGTTCCAATCTGATTTTTAAAATTTAAAAAGAGCAATAAATTTACTTTTTCTTATTAAGTCAGTCGTAAGATGAACAAATTTAAAAAAGAAAAGTTATAGCAAAAAAATCCGCACTACTACTTCAGCTAATTAACCGACCAAGTGTAAGGGTAACAGATGCAGGATAAAAGCCTTGAGCCGTGCCGGAGGCTACTGAGAATACAGGTAACTATTGTTGCTCTTGTTGTTGTAAGTTCTGTTGGACTGGTCTGTTGTACTCTCTGGCTGAAAGTCGGTCGAGCAAGTGATTTGTTTTGCTTCGTTTGGCAACAAATCAGAAGATAAACGACTTCGATTGCGGCTAACGACATCGCTTGACACACATACACGCACACGCACACGCACAAGGTTCAAGGCCCCCAAAGCAACAAAAGCTGGCTCAAGTTTTAGGAGCTACAGCAAGGACCTACCGGTTAAGGGTTGTCAGGCTGTGCCGAATATTTGAAGAACAAAGCCTGAGGCGAGAGCCAAAGCCAACAAAGTGCCATCAAATGCGCCTGGTGACGTGTCGTAATAAATGTCATGGCTTTTAGCCCGAGGGCTATGAAAATTATGGGCCTCATATATAACCCAAATAAGCAACACTAGGCCCCCAGGTGCCAGTGGTTCCATCTAACCGTTGCGTGAACATGCAATTAAAATTGCATTATGTGAATGTCAACAACTGTTTTCTTGTTTTTCCTTAAATACTCGTAAATTGGTTTTTTTTTTCGTTTTCGTTTCTGTTTTTTTTTTTTTTTTTTTTTTTTTGAGGCCTTGTTTTTATTAATCCCCTCTGTGAGCAAAACGATTCTCATTTGTCCATACTCGTATTTAATTATGCGCGTCAAGTGTTTTTTGGCATGAGTTGCCCCACTGTGCACAGCAGGCTCTCGATTTACAAATAATTCAAAACAATCAAATTATAAAGGAAAGCACACAGTAATTGAGCATTGACCGCATACGAAATGAAACAATACAAATAAATAATATATAGCTATGTAAACCCTATTTATTTATATAAATACAATATATACCCACAGAGGGCGTCCTAATTGTAATGTTATTTGAACTTTTCTGATTTGATGTATTTTATGAATTAGTAAGAGAATTTGTTTATGTGCTGATTAAATATGGATTTGTATTTATATTTTATACTGCAAAGAATGAATAAGTGTGGTTAATGTTGAATGAAAATTAGGAATTATTATTTATATAATATTTATTTACCATAATTAAGAAGCAGTAATTCATCTGTCCAATTTTTGCATTTTAAAATGTTGGAAAATCTCAAAGATTTCTTACGCAGCTATAGTTTCTTGGTTGGAGCTCATGAGGGTCTACGTTAGTGCTGAAGAAAACATCAATGTTATAACGATATGTATCGATGTTGGCCAACAGAGATGTTTCTACAGCACTACTAAACACCCATTTGATGAGTGCAGAAGTGCTGGAGAAACATCTGTTTAGGCCAACATCGATATATAGAGATTTTAAGCTTCGATCATTGATGTTTTCTCCGGCACTAGTCTACGGCTATTTGAAGTGAGACTGTGCATCAATTTTCGAACCACTTTTTAGAGTCGGAAGGCTTTTAGTTTTGGGTGATGGTACTACTGAGGTATAGTTAAAGCTACTCTATATTCTTGTCTATATATTTGATCACATTTGTGCAGCGCTCATGAACAAGACTTCATTTGGCATTGCCTGCCCGATGAAATTTTTTTAAGCCGTTTATGGAGATGATGTTGGTCACATCTATTACTCATCATGTTGGCTGGAGTTGCTTTGGAAAAAAAAGTCAATACTGCCAAGTGTCGCTCTGTATCATACAGGTGATCTGATAAAAAAGCCTTGACATCCTATTATATGAGCTGGGCTCTCTAGCTATCTACTCTGACTTTTTTCTGGGCAAGAAAAAAATAAGAATACCAGTTTATTTTTAGGTATAAACTCATATAAACTTATTTGAGCTACCCTTTATTAAATTAAGTGTAAAATACAAAATATTTAGAAAACGATGAGTAATTAAAAAGATTAAACGAGTTTTTAGAATTAAGTTGGTTAAAAAATTAGTCATTATGTTTTAAATTAGTTTCTTCTCTTTGTTATGTTAATTTTATTACGTTCCAAAATTATTTTAGCAATATTTTTTTAAAATGTTAATACTATCTAAGCATAAATGGCCAGAAGCCTATATCTCTCAAATTTTATTATCTCATTTTTGAAAAAAAAAAATCTGTCAAATAAGCGACCCCGAAAACCCATATTTGCATGCCCAACTTGTGTTATAATCACAAAAATGATTTTTCTGTTTTCGGTGGCCATCTTTGATTCGCCGTTTTGAAGTTTTGAAAAACTAATAAGGTACTTCAGCTGACATTCATCGATTTCCGTACAGCCTTCGACAGTGTTCCATCTGGAATGCGTTGCATAAAGCTAGAATTCCCCTGAGCCTAATCAATTTAATAAAGGCACATTATGAGGGTTTCAAATTCAGGGTTCTACACAAAGGAAGCTTGTCTGTACGTTTTCCAACGAACTCTGGAGTCCGTCAGGGCTGCCTTCTGTCACTGTTCTATTCCTAATCGTCATCGACGAAATCCTGCGCAATACACTAGACGGAAAAAACAGAGGCATTCCCTGGACATTTACAGAGCAGCTTGAAGATTTAGAGTACGCCGATGACGTCTGTTTCCTTTCTGTTCGACATAATGATATGCAAGGTAAACTGGACGATCTAGTCGAATAAGCTGGTAAGCACGGTCTCGAGGTAAATGTGGAAAAAACAAAGGCATTGAAAGTAAACGCCAACAGGCGATGACGACTTTTTAATTCGTAATGAGCGCATTGAACTTGTGGACTCTTTCTCCTACCTTGGCAGTGTCATAGCCGCAGACGGGGGCGCAAAGGCAGACATAGAAGCCAGAGTTGCTAAAGCCACAGCTGCTTTCGCGCAACTCCGAAAGATCTGGAATTCCAATTTTCTATCAACAAACACGAAAATTCAGATATACAAATCTAATGTGCTATCCATTCTACTTTATGGGAGTGAGTCTTGGCTAACAACAGAAGCTATTCTTAGCAAGATACAGGCCTTTGTTGGAAGAGGTCCCCGGCGCATTCTGAAAACCTGGTGGCCTAACACGATCAGCAACTTTGCAGCAAATGCAGCGATGCAATATGAAGCCGATATCCTACATAATTACCAGTCGCAAATGGGGATGGATGGGGCACACTTTGCGAAAGCCACCACATGAAGTTTGTCGTCAGGCCCTTGATTGGAACCCGCAGGGCAACCGAAGAAGAGGAAGACCCAGAACAACATGGCGCCGAACTGTTTTGAAAGAAGCTGAAGAATCAGGATGTTCCTGGAGGGAAGTGAAGCAATTGGCACAAAACCGGATACGATTTAGATGTTTTACAGAGGCCCTATGCTCCTCAAGGAGTTAAAGGAATAAAAGAAGAAGAATAAGGTACTAGCACATAAAAAAGCTTGCAATAATGTTTTTCCGAGAATAGATTAAAAATAGTGATAAAATTATGGAGTTACTATGCTTTGGCGGCCATTGTAGTTCCGCCATTTTGAAATTTCAAAAATAACCATACGAGGAGACGAAAATGTTAAGCTCAAAAATGTTCTTTATCTTAAAAATTGAAGAGTGAGAGGGATTGGTTGATTTAGCAGACACATAAACATTTTTAATTGGATTATTAATCATATTATTAAAAAAATTGGAAACTATTGTTAATAAAAGGAATAATTGTAAAATAATTTTTGTGCTTCCCATCCGAATATACGCTCTATGCTCTTACTAAGAGCGGCGTTTTTACTTTATATATTTCAAATATCTATTGTACTTACACCAAGGAACTAATAATAATATGAATATCAAAAGGTATGTAAATCATTATGCGTTATTCCTTGCTCAGAAAGTTTATCATGGTGGAACGATAACTTTTGAAGATATACAAAAAGGGCTAAATATTTAAGACAGCTGAAACTTATTAATTATTGGAATACATTAAACTACAATTTGAGACTCTTAACAACAATTAACAACATTTTTTTTCGTTAAAAAATCATGAAATATACATTACACGTTGTCTTCAAACTTTATTGGGTACAACAGGGCGTATGATGTAGGTAGCAGCAATTAACAAGGCTAAAATTGTAGACAAACTTTATTGACACGACATGACAGTTTAATGCATAATTTTCCCCCAGTGTGCCAGACAAGAACAATTAGCTCATATTTTATTTAGCTCTATTAATTTATTTACAAAAGTCTTTTTTTAATTTTAATTTTTTATTGCCTACGTTGCCATGGCAAATGATTGGGTTATTAGCCAAAAAGGGTAAATGAAATCATTTTCTAAATTTAATTGCATGAATTGCTATTAGACAAGTTCATAAAAGTTTTCGTTTTTATTTTGTCTGTTTTTTTATTTTTTTTATTTTTGTTAACAAACGCAAATTAAGCTGTCAAATAGAATGCAGTTGTTGACTGTTTGGTTGAAATTGTTTACTTTGCTGGCTACTAATTTTCACTGCTGTTGTTATGCAAATCAGCGCAATGAAAGAAAATCAATTAACTTGAATAAACACGCCAACACACAGATCTGGCAATCGGACACTATGCAGGACACGGCAAGAGGGTAACGAACCAACTACAACCAGAATAACAACAAAAATAAAAACAATTGGGGCTTTGTAAAAATGCAGCGGCAAATGAGTCGTCCTAGATGCGTTGGTTCCCAGCTCTATAGATATACTTGTGTGTATTTTTGACTTTGTGTGTGAACGATTGAATTTAATTAAAGCTGTTTTGATCGAATCTTTGGTTTATATCCCGAAATTCAGTATCTTGTGCATTTAGTTAGTTATACGGAATGCACGACAAGCAGCGAGTAAGGAGCAATTAGAGCCTGTAAACGTCAGACCCACATACACTCACTAACACTAATACCAGTACACGCTGACACACACATATATGAATGTTTTTGCAGGAACGCATTATGTTCAGCCGAACTTTAGATACTCTGTCAAAGGAACTTGTTTGATCTCAATGCATTAAAGTCAATATTTATCTTTGTTCTATTTACTTATTTTTATTCATCCCTTTGCTTTAAACAAAATGGCGACATCCTTCGTTTAATAACTTTCATGGCTTCTCTTCCTTGTAGTGTAATACTTCTTAGTAGTAACGCTTAGGGAAAATAAGAATAAGTATTGAGTTTAAATTAAACTTTGCGCCTTTTCAAGCTTAAATAGATTGTATAAGAATATTTTACGATATATCAAATATGATATACTTAAATTTGGTCTTAAAACGTGCACTAGAAATTAAAATTTGCTTTTAAAATTTAACTGAATCCGCAATACAGTTTGCTTTAATACGAAGCCAACATGAAAGCCATGAGTTTCCTTTTCCGCAGTCTTAATATATATGGGTCAATGTATTCTTCTTATTTTTAAAAATAATTTAAATAATATTTTCAGCAAAAGTTTGAACTCAACTCAAAAAAAAATATATATATATATACATATATATATGAATCTCTTTTGTGCCAAAATTGATTAAAAAAAAAATTCGTTGAACTAATTGTTTTAACCGCTGAAATTGAATCTATCGAAATGAAAAACGATTTTAATTAAAAACGACTCAAGTATAAAGTCGAGTGAGTTTTTGTTTATAAGCTTTAGGAATTTCGTAAAATGTCCATCAATCAGAATCTTATACTCTCACACATTAAGAGGTTGTGACAACGAGTTTGTAATAGTATATGTATGCATATTAGGGTGGGTCAAATTTCGGCTCTTCGCTATTTTGATTCTATGGGTCATTCTAAGAAATTTTATAGGTCTAAACTTAAATTCAAGTCGCCGAAAAGATGGCGTTCATTAAAGTCGGTCACGCACGACTTTGGGATACACTTGGTACACATCACATTGCAATTATATCCGGTATAGTTCTTAAGAACTACAAAAGATATTTGATTGCCATATTTGGTTACGATATCTTCATAAACATACGAATTATCCATCCATAAATTTTCTTTTCTTTCGATATCCTCTGAAAAACCCCTATCGGAGCTATATTTCCAATTTTCAAAAATTAAGTAAAGTTGTCTCCTATGAACCGATAAGCGATCTTATCTGAGAGTTTGAACGGACAGACGGACCACCGCTGCCTGATCTCATAGCCAAAAAAAGCTCTTATAATTTTTTTTTGAGCGAGCTAAAGATAATATTAATTCAATTCTTATTTACCCTATTATTCATATACTGTAGAGCATATATGCAATTTTTAGAGCTAAGAATATAAACTAGGCTTACACACCTATATATAAATATATATATAGGTACATTTTTATATACTTTTTATATTATTTTAAATTATATTTTTAAGAAATATGAGACCTGAGACTCTTATAGCCAACTGCACTAGAAAGTTACAATAACTTCGGAAAGTGTAAACAATTATGCATGTTTTGGTATTTACCATTTGCTTAATGTAAGTGAAACTGAAATACCCACGCACACGCACACACACTCATAAACTATATACATATATATCATATTCCATATACTATATGTGGAATGACTGTCATGTGCTTTATGCTTAGCCAAATATTCATGATTGTAGTTAACCAGGACAATTATGATTGATTTATGCATATTTAGGGTTATGTGCGTGCCTCGTGCCTCATGCCTTATGCCACTTGCCCTGAGCCCCCCACAAACCTTCCGGTCAGGGTCTTACAATTATGACACGGTCCCAACTATGCTAGTGCTCGGGGTTTATTTGATGCTATGCGAGCTTTGAGTTGCTTTTGTTGTTGCGACTTTTATGCGATATGAAACTAAGCCATTTTGGCTTGGTCATAAAAATTATTATGAGTCCTAGTTAGGCCTTGGGATATGTGCGAAACATAAAGCAAATATGAAACTTTAAGTGTGCACGCGCACACACACACACACACGTGCAGAGATACTGATACAGATAGCAGAAGACAAAAAGCCAGGGTTGGCGGAAAGGGTTATAATTTAAAGTTAGTCATAATAAGTGCTTGTATATCTTAGCAGACGCATAACATTTAATTAGATTACTCATACGCCGCGTTAACCCAAACTCAACGGCTCTTAAAGTCAGGCAGCTCATTTGCATACCATCAAGTTGTTGTGTGTGTGTTTGTTGTTGTTGTTTGTTGTGTGTATATGTTTTTTAAACAGGTTTCAAGACATGGTGTTAACACATAAGCCTTTATTGTCTTAACTTATTTTGGTTATTGTTTATGCAAATGAGCTACTTAACTCAGGCTCATATAGAAAACATTAAGCAGCAGCTCAACAAATTGCCGCACTACACTTAGTTAACACTTAACACAACTTTTCAGATTAATTTGCCATGTGCCGCGCTTAGCTGGTGGTGCCATGCATTTCTGTGTCATCTGTCAAAAAGTGCACGTACACGCAGTTTCATCCTCATCTCGAATCCTGACATTCCTCGCAATCTCGGAACCTGCACGCTGGTGCTTGGTGTGTTGCCTTGAACGATTTGCAGCTCATTAGCAACCACAGACACGACACATGTCCAAACTGCTAAACGAGCTCTAAATCACTGACTTGAATCGCACACGAATACAACTTGACTTGGCAGCCCATTGCCCGCTTCAATTAGTCAACAATTACCAGTGACAATCCTGACTGGTTGGCTCTAGAGATGGCCAAATCGTGGCATAACTCATTTTGGTATGTATTAACGACTTGAACTTGAGACAGGCTGCATTCAAGATATTCTTGAAGAGATAGCTTGCATATTACCGATGATTGGATTCTGCCCTAAAAATGTTTTGAGCAACTAAAACTGACACAACCTCATTTTTTTTATCGTACTCTCATTATTCCAGTTCGTACTGAACTCGGAACCAGTGCTTGAAGCTCACAAGATAAATAATGTTAAAGATTGAGCTTCCCATTCAAAATTCAAAAATAGCTTTACGAAAACTTAAGAGATAAATATATTTTTCTTAATAAATTAAAAAGTAGTCTTACAGCTCAAAAAAAGTTTCCGCTTTTCAGAAGTAAACCACGATACCGATCAGGCGTTCAGTAACCCAGATATTGACTAGATACCATTTCAAGAACTTGCAATAAAAAAAAAAAATGTTTCACAGCGATTTTGTATTTGTTTACCACGGAAAGCGCAACTAAAAAGTTCTAACTAAAAATGGATGCAGCTGTAGTTACATTATACGTTCTCCAGAACGTTTTCTCGAACTAAAGCATTGGTTCAAAAGAATCGTTGTGCCCAACAAAAAATTCCCAAAGCTTGCAGGCGTTGCATGTTTTGATTACCTTAAATGATTTTCCCTCTAGGCAACATATTGAATATTTTATCGTAAACTGCAAGGCGAAGATTTCCGTAACTTTAATCGATTCAAACGAAATACAGGGTGGGTCATCTGTTGGATTGGTTCTTAAACACTCATAATTCGGAACATGCGGAGCGAATGAACTTTTTCATAAACCCCGACCTCAGCTGAACTTCAGCTATGTTTAAACGACAACATGACTTTGCAAAAGTTTTGATATTTTATCAACCAACTTACTATCTTGTATAACTAAGCTCGTGAAAACGACATTAAAGGTCATGGCCATTCAACTAACTTTGCTTTGACCCTTTGCCGTACTTTAAAACATTCAAGCTACTTTAAGAGCTATCACGACTTTTATACTCGACGATCGTATCACGTGCTCATCTCTCATTTCGACTAGGCCATTGCCGGGTCATGTGGCTGGCATGCAAGTTGCTTTGCATGGTGGAATGCCAAAAGAATGACAACGAGGTGAGCCCGAGCACTCTCAGGTTCATTCAGGTTTTGTGTACATTCCGCCTAATGGCTTATGAGTAGTCACGTGCGGGCACAACAACAACGATATCGGACCCCTTGTTAAGGGGGGGCTTAGTCGCAGCGCAGTCCCTACACTAAGCCTTATAATGAAGTGCGCTCTGGCAATGACAACCACCAGGACAACAACAACAACAACAGCAACAAGAACTTGGAGCTGCAAGCCGCAAATTTGAATAATTATACAAAATTAAAAGTGTTGCCTAGTTTACTGCCAAGGGTTGCCAACATGCCGGCTTGGCGTGGTCGTCTACGTTGGTCTAGGATGGTGCAGCACAGAACGTATTTACTAGTTGAGCTGTCTAGGCTGAGGCTGTGTTTAAACTTTTGCCAGCCAGCTTTGGAGTCGTTAATAAAGTCAAGTGAATGCGCTTAATCAACACATATGCCTGGCAGGTGTGTGTGTGTGTGTGGAGTGGTATTTGTGGTAGCGTGTTTGTGGGTGTGTGTGCATGAGAGAGTATGTGTCAGTGTATCTGTCAAAGGAGCTCGTTGGCTTGGCTTTTCACCTACATTATTTTTTCGCTCTCGTTTTTATTTTTTTTTTTTTTAAATTACGCTGTGGAAAATTAATTAAATTTTCAGCTTTTTTTCGTGGCTGCTGTGAAAAATGTTGTTGCCGCTGTTCATAACTTTCATGAAAAGACTGTTAAGCTTTTTAAAAACAAATTCATCATGGCTTTATTCAAGACAGTTTTTCTTTTTTGATGCGGATGTCATGGTTTTTATATGAAAACATATAAACACCAAATGAATAAAAGTTGCCAAGCCAAGGAATACAGGTCAAAGACTTATATACAAGCATTTAAATTCGTTATCTTTTGAAATGCATATATGTATCTTTATTAGCTGTGTGTGTGGCCACAAAATGGTTAGTATGCAAGTAGTACACAGATTTTTATTTGCTTAAAAACCGAAAGAAGTTAGTTTCTCTCTCTTTTGTGGATAAAAATATTTTAAATTGTTTACATATGGTATTTATGCCAAATGGTTTTAGATTACTATTATAAATTTGAAAGCAGGGTGTCAGTTTGCTTCTTATGAAAAATGTTGCTAAGTATATTGTCTTATTTACTATAGATATAACCAACAAAAATTTTAATCTGCATTTCTTTTTGTGCTACATATGTATATTATCAGAGTTGCTTGAAAATTATGCACTGGATTTGAAATGTTTTTTTTTTTACATTTATATTTTTTAACTAAATTGTTAAAAAATGTTGGTTTTTAACGATATACATAGATAGAAAATCTACAAGAAGAATTTAAACTAAAGCAGTTTGCAAACAAATATGTGATTTACATCAAGGACCGCAAAAAAGTTATGGGGACAAAAAAAAATTAAAGCGAAAAAAGTGGTTTATATGAAAGTGCAAGCCGCAATATATAATTCTTTTCAAAGAACCTTTCGAAAAAAGGACACATTTTTATTTTTAATTTATATCAAAAAAATCAAATTTTAGCTCTTATTTTTTGACATAAAAATAAAACAATATTAAAATATTTCGGCCAAAATAAGTGAAACGCTTCACTTTTCCCGCGACCTTCTCCGATTTTGATGATTTTTACAGATTTGGTAGAGCTACTAGCCAATAGTAACCACGTCAAATTTTATTGCAAAATTCCGATTATTTATCGAGTTATCGATAACTGAAAATGGCGTTTTTCGTTTTTAGACTATTCTTTGACAAGCCATATCTTATAAACGAATGAAAATATTGACGTGATTTTTTTTTTCCATGATAGATAAAATATTAAATTTTAAAAAAAAATATTTTATTTATTTTTAAGATTTTTTTTTTTTGATTTTTTATCATTTTTAGTTTTTAATTTAAAAATTCAAAAGTGATCTCCCACTTTTAAAAAAAAAGTGTTAATGTAATTTTATGCGTGTAAGTTCACTGCAAAAAACAAAACAAAAAAAAGTTAGTAACTTTTAGAATTGTAGAAGTTATGCTTATTTTAGTGATGGCACCTCGCTCGTTCGCCATAGTAAACAGTATCTCGAAAAATACAAATAAGCACAACTCCTCGGAATGAAAAGATAATAAGTTCAAATTTGACATGAGTATTCATTTTGACATTCTGAGATCAATTTTGAAAGCGCCTACATATATTTAAGGTCAAATGTCACAAAAATCGGTTTTTTGCAAATAACGTTTTGCCCGTGCTTCACCTATAATTAAAATGTTCTACAAAGTTGTAGGGCGTAAAATTTTCTAAAAAATCGGTGTACGACATAATCTTGTATATATAACCGTTCGTGAGATATAGCTTGGAAAGTGGGGAGTGCTTTGATGCGAAAATTCCGTCTTTTGGCGTTGCACTCTGAAAACTCTATCTCCTGATGGGTCAGTTGTATGAAATAATGTTGTATGACAATTTTGTAGAGAATTTTACGCCCTGCAACTTTGTGGAACATTTTAAAAATATTTGAAGCACGGGTAAAACGTTATTTGCAAAAAACCGATTTTTGTGACATTTGACCTTAAATATATGTAGGCGCTTTCAAAATTGATCTCAGAATGTCAAAATGAATACTCATGTCAAATTTGAACTTATTATCTTTTCATTCCGAGGAGTTGTGCTTATTTGTATTTTTCGAGATACTGTTTACTATGGCGAACGAGCGAGGTGCCATCACTAAAATAAGCATAACTTCTACAATTCTAAGAGTTACTAACTTTTTTTTGTTTTGTTTTTTGCAGTGAACTTACACGCATAAAATTACATTAACACTTTTTTTTTAAAAGTGGGAGATCACTTTTGAATTTTTAAATTAAAAACTAAAAATGATAAAAAATCAAAAAAAAAAAATCTTAAAAATAAATAAAATATTTTTTTTTTAAATTTAATATTTTATCTATCATGGAAAAAAAAAATCACGTCAATATTTTCATTCGTTTATAAGATATGGCTTGTCAAAGAATAGTCTAAAAACGAAAAACGCCATTTTCAGTTATCGATAACTCGATAAATAATCGGAATTTTGCAATAAAATTTGACGTGGTTACTATTGGCTAGTAGCTCTACCAAATCTGTAAAAATCATCAAAATCGGAGAAGGTCGCGGGAAAAGTGAAGCGTTTCACTTATTTTGGCCGATTTATTTTTATAAAAAAATCGCGCGTAAATCTTATTTTTGAATTTTTATAATAATAATAAAAAATTAAAATTATTGGGCAATTTTTATTTTAAAAATATAAAATAAGCTTTATTCTGTAATTTTTATTATAAAAATCAAAAATATATAAAAAAATTGAATTTAAATATCTTTTGAAACAAGGAGCGCACAATAATGGTTGACGCATTTATGTGATGCAGTCTTCAATACCTTTCCGTCGATGCCTTCTTTTAAATAAAAGCCTATCTAAAGTGGAGTGACTAATAAACAATACTTACTGCATAGTTTGCAGTCTCGTGTAAGGTTTAACTTCAACAAAGTTATAATTTAAGCTTAAAAGCTTTCAACTTGATTGTATTTTTCCTTTTGGCATTCAGCACTCAACAAAATTTTCGCTTACTAACTCGTAAGCAACCATTGCATTATAACATACGGTAGAGTAAATGAGAGTTTATCAGAGGCAGAATTTTTGTGAGAGTTAAAAACGTGAGTGAGAGTGAGAAGCAATCAAAAATACTAGCTGTTGCACACAGGGGCATACAACAATTGTTACAACAACAATTCGCAACGAGCCTAAAAATTATGCGAGCTTTGCTCTGACGATAAGGGACAAAACGAAAGAGCGAGCGCTCGGGCGACATCACTTTCCAAGATGCACTGAACGCAGAAGATCTTTCGCTTTCAAGTCAGTGCCGACGCGAACTTCGAGCCGAGAACGTCGCTAAATGTGTTACAGTATGGAGTACCTATGTAATTTTCTAACGCGAAAGTGTAAATAATAATAATTAGAATCGTGCTCGGCAGCTATTTATATAGTATTTGTGCTTAGAACTATCAACAACAACAACAACAACAACTCTTAAGCAGCTGCGTTTTTCGGTGTAAACAAAATAAATAAAAGCGCAGAGAGCTTTGTAACTGCGCAGCCGCTGCATACTCAGCAAGTGCAAGGGGAAGCTTTAGGTTTGGTACTTTGCTAACTCAGTGCCTGACAAAAGTCTGAGTGATGTGATAGAGCAAGGCTTATGCTAAGCGTGGTTTGTGTATTAAATAAGCGCTGCTTTATTTTATTGACTGTCAAGATTTAGCCGAGTTTCAAAACATTTTTGTTTGAGAATTTCTTTATTTAAATTTTACATGTCGTAAAGGCCTAACACAAATAATTTTTATTTTTTTTATTATTATCATGATTGGCTGTGTTCCAATGCGCTTGATCAATATAACATAAAGCAAACTTAGTTTTAGCTGAGCATCTATGAGAAAGATCTAGTATTTATATGATATCGCTACAGTCTTCTAGTGTCTGCGTTATTATCGAATAAATTTTGTATTATTAAATGCCTCTTAGCTATAGGTTTTCATGGAAATTTAGAGTGTTTATGTACATTTCAGTTCGTTTTTTAATTACTTTATTTACATAACATATGGTTTTTGTGAATTTCAAAATTAATAACGTACCAAAGTGCCCTGACCATATTTCCGAGTGTGCTTGATTGGTAACTTTGAAGTACCTTGATTTTACCCGTACCCCAAAATTGCAAGGCATAAGTCCATATTGGCTTTGAAATTGCTTTGTAAAGACGGATTTAATTTGCAAAGCTCAGTTAATATTTTCTTCATACATATGTTCGTATAATTATTGTTATAATTAAAATCCTTTTGGACAATTGTTAGTAGGTGATGATACAAGAATTAAACTGCAGCATTGAGCCCAAAGTTTGATGCTGTTATTAATATTAAAAATTAAGCTTGTAATAGCCTACGGGCTTGTTGATTTATTATAAAAATAAATGAAG
This sequence comes from Chymomyza costata, assembly GCA_018150985.1. NCBI lineage: Eukaryota > Metazoa > Arthropoda > Insecta > Diptera > Drosophilidae > Chymomyza > Chymomyza costata. The sequence continues at coordinate 22,211,869 of JAECWU010000001.1, forward strand.
CATAAGCAGACTTGTTCCCTTGTGGCGGAAATAAATTTGTTCATATGAAAATGCCAAATTAAATTCATTTGACTTTGAGCTTGTGAATTTAATTTGAAATTGTTTAATGGCGTTCACATAAAAAATATTTTTATTAATTACCCAATTTTTTCAAATATAAGCTGCTGTTCATTAAATAAATAAAACTCTATGAAATTCAGTTAAAATTTGAAACTATAAGTGCGGTATAATTCAGTGAAAATGGAAGCTCTAAAGCAAATCGCGGCAATCGGTACGGTCAATGAGAAAAATCTGAAAGTTTTATTAATAAGAGAAAAAGTAAGTAAGTCGGTAAGTTTAAAAAGTAAAAATTTTCTTTAATTAGCTTTTAAAAATTTAATAAAATAGAATACTTACTTTTCGGTACTAAGAGTAGTAGTTTGTTTGCAAAGAGTAAACAAAAAACTTGACTAAACGCAAGTATTTATGACCCACTTTTCATATTGCGTGCCCAAAAAATTATTTAATAAGTTTGTCTATAAAAGCAACAAGGACACACTTACACACCTACACACTCATTGGCACAGCCATATTGAAAATGGTTGACATGAACCTCCATTGAACGAACAGTAAAAAAGTGCTGCCAAAGCTTGCAACAGACAGGGATGATATTAAAAAAATACACGTTGCCAAAAACAAAAATCAATTGATTCGAACAGACACTGTGTAGCATACGAAACGTTTAAAGGGATCAGGGAAAGATACTTTCTATAGGTAAAAGAGATGGCTGCTTGTTTTTGCTGCCAGAGTCGATGTATTTTTTGCAGGTCCAGCAGTTTTTGTGCCGTGCCAATTTGACGGGTTTTGTTTTGCGCTTGGCTGCCAAAAAGCTTACAATGGATTTTTATTTGATTGTAAAAATATAAGAAATAAAAAATTGAGCAACAAAAAAAAAAACGCAATAAGTACGAATGGATACCATTTGAATAGTCCAATGGGAAATCTACTGACAATGGGAATTAACAAGAGTTTGCTTTTGTGCTTATGGACATACCTTAACGAAAATATACATTTTAGCCACTTTAAAGATATTTTTCCCAGAAAGCTATCAAACAAGTTATTAGGTTTATTCGATTGCAAGAGATTGCTAGCAAATCTATCAAATATGCTTTTATTTATTTATTTATATTATGCATGAGATTTGGCACAAGTAATTTTGCTTTCTTCTAAAATATGGCCGACAACAAAAGCGTAGCGGCAACAACAAAAGTCATGCTCCTGCTCACTTCTGGGGCAGCAAATCTGCTAAAAGGACTTAGTGCGGCAGACCCGAACGCTTTATTGTCTCAACGGGTAGACGCCACATTGTTTCCATTCATGAGCTGGAAGACTATGTCTGCATAAAGTGTGTGTTTATGGTAGACAAGTGTATCTCTCGGAGATGTGTGTTCCATTTTGTGTTGCTTTTTGCGGAAACTGGCACGTGCATTGAACCCAGCAAATTAAAAACAGCATAAATAATGTTACAGTGAAAGCAAACAAAAACAAAATTAGATAGGCCAAGTTGTTGCTGGGCTTTATGTACCAAAAACAAAAAAAAAAAACAAGTTGTTTATGTATATATTTTTAATTTACCCCAAAGGTTGGGCAAGCTGTATTTAGGGATAACATCTCGAATGCCTGACCACCACAAAAAATGTTTGTTATGAAATATTTTTATAATTAAAAATGCAAAAGAAATGGGCATTTGATTGAAAATTATTAATAGATAAGCAAAAACATCAGCAGAAGTATTCTTCAAATACTTTAAGATTTTAAGAAAGTAGGTAAATTTTGTGGCAATAGTTATTCAGGCCAGCCAAAGATAGGCAGTTCTGAATTTTGAATAGCATACGATCTGGTTGAGTTGTGTGACGTAAAGTTATTCTTTGTAAACAGATACAATAATGATTTTATGTTCCAACAATTATTTTTATTATATATATTATATTCGGCTAAAAAAATTTAAGACACTTGGTTTTAGGCATTGGTCTGGTGCATTTGCTAAAAAGAGGCAGCAATCAATAAATAATTATTTATTTAATTTATTTATTAATATACTATTTTTAGATTTTGTTACTTTTTATAGCAACTCTTTTTAAAGGAATTTTTTATATTTTGTTTTCACTTCAAGTTTATATGCTTTTGATATAAATTTTTTTTTATTGTAAAGTACCTTTTTTTTTAAATATATACTTTTCGTATAGCATGTATTTACATTCTTTCTGTATAAGATTTGATAGAAACAACAAGATCGCGTTTAAAGTACAACATTTTGTGCCCCACTCATTTTTCTAAGCCGTTCTCGTTCCTTGACGACTTTTCTCCTCCCCAGCGCCTTCTCCTTCCACGTTCTCGTTCCTTTCTAACACTTTTTGCTCACCTTAACAGAATCTGAAAGTTACTCCCTTCGACAGTCGGACTCTTTTGCGAATGGGCTTTGATTTCTCATACAACTCAGCCGTCGGACTTAAACTACATAAGAAACTCGTTTTGGTGAAATCGGGAGCACCAAACAGGTGAAATCAAAACGAATTCGAATATATTAATCATTTTTGTTTTCCGGAACACTGCTGAAAAATCGAAACTTAATTCCCTAGTAATAAGTCGTGAAGCCGGTTTTAAAGAAAACTCTTTGTAAAGAACGGGATATATGAAAAGAGGTCGTATATTCGAGTTTTATGAGTAAGTATATCTTAATTTTCACTTAGACTTTATCAACGTTGATGCCAATGTTATGTCTGAATTACTGAAGCTGCGACCTCGTATGAAAAAAACGCGAAAATTTTCTGAGCCGCAAAAAGAGTCAAGACAAAAAGTAATTTTGATATCATCTTAGTAAAGGTCCAATGGTTGAAGTATGCCTGCCATGATTTATACTCAACGAGAGTCACAATTTTGATATATTTATCTGCTGCTGTTCCACACCGCCAAGTCCATTTCATTTAGAGCCTCGTCCTGGAGCCCATATATTTTTTTACATTTTAAAATATTGCACATATTGTGAGTGTATGGTAACCCTTTAAGCAATTGAAGTTGAAATAAATTGCAAAACTATTTGAATGAATTGAAAAATATTATTCCAAAGGCATATCTTGCAGCTGACGATGTAGTAAATTCTGAAGGTACCAAATAAAAAATTAGGTATATATATACGTGTAGTATATAATATAAGCTAAACAGGCGTTTCATAATTTACGTTTCTTCATTTTGAATGCCACAATGTGTGGTTATCCCTGTAGAGAAGCAGAGTGGCTGTAGACAAAGGAGTCGAGAACGCTGCTTGTTGCCACACCTGAGGCAAGCTTGTTTTTGGCATACTCACGTGCTGCGTTGGTACGCTGTCTTTCTCTCCATGTGGCACGTAAATTTTGGCTAACGATGCACTTTGCTGTGAAAATTTGCTCATGCCACAATCAAGTGCAATTCATTTTATGCCACGTCAGCACTGTGGACGTAGCTGTGGCAAAGGAGCAAGGTCTGCGGGCGACCGCATTACTTGAAGCCGTTGACAATTGGTAGAGCGACCAAGCTGGGTGCGACACTGGAGTACCTCAAGTGGGAGTAAGCAATTTTGATGGAGTCAGTAGTTACTCCTGGCTTGAATTCATTTCTCGCCTGAGTTTTGAAATACATAATTTTTCATTTCTTGTAGCTGGCTTCATTTTTCTTTGCCTCGTTTTTATTTTTTATTTGTTGTATGTGTTAGGGCGCAAGTCAAGTAAATAATTTATTTTTATAAATTCCAGAGCAGGATTAACACTAAAATATGCAAATGTTTCAGTTCAGGCGCCAGTCAGGCGTTACAAAAGGGTCAAGCTTCAAGTGCTGCCAAGGCTTAAAGTCGAACAAAAAAGGTTGCTCCTTTAGTTTTGGATTCTGTGTAGGCAGCCTTTGTTAAGTCAAGTGTGGAGCGGGATATTGGCTGATAAGCGGGCGTCGGGGGCTGTCCAAGGGTCTTAGGGTGTTGTGCATTTTTAAAAACCTGTCAGTCAAGCGGATTAGCAGCCCAAACAGTGTTAAGCTTATTTATTTAGTTAAAATGGCTGCAAGTTTTTTTGTGCTCATTGTTTTACTCCTTTTTTTTTATTGCATATATTTAGATGATGTTGTTGTAGTTGCTATAGAGCAGAAAATAGCTAAAAGGTTGTTTGACATTTATGTGAGATTTGGCAACTTGCAAAAGAAGGTCTTATAGGTGCGTATCATTTTAGTTGGCCTAAACCGAGACCCTTTTTTTTTAACTATATCTGTAAGAAAATGAGCTAAGGGATTAGTTTTTCTGTTGCTAAAAGAGTAAAATTTTTGCGCTAAGACTAAATGCAATTCTCATCATGTTGCTAAGGCAAAGTGTTTCTATATAATTGGCCATTACTACTTGCCAAATTTCGGAACATCTAAAACATTTAATTGAAGTTTTGTTTGGTTTTAAAATAAAAATTACGTTGCAGTTCAAATTGTATAAATAAACATGTTTTGATTCAAAATATGGATCACCAGACCGTATCGTCTAAGGAAGCCCAACCCAAGAGGCAATACAGGTTCCCAACCTTAGATGATAAAGTGTTGGAGCTCAAAAATCTGCACTCTTTCTTTCAACCCCAACACTTTTGAAGCGTTCTTATATCTTATTCTTTTAAAGAATTCTTTCCAAAGTCTCTGCATATTTGAGCAATTTACAACACTGTTATTGGAATATTTTTCTGCTTTTTTTTCGAGCTGACAAACTAAATTGAGTCTGGACCTTGCCTTCGAGCTAGCTACGGAATCAAATAAATTTTACGGCTTTTTGACAACTCACATATCATCCCAAACACACACACACACATGTACTCACCCATCCTTACACAGCCGCACTCACACTAACACATAGGTGCCCACACCCATACATACAAATTGCTTGCTGGCGTTGACAATTATTGAGCTGACAAATGTTGCCAGTTGCTTGATGCATGAAAATGGGTTTTCATGTGTCTTTGTGTGTCTGTGTGTGTGTGTGTGTGGGTTGGGATTGGGTCCAAGGGCAGGGGTCTGAGGCAGTGTAAGGAAGTGAATGTCTCTTGTATGTTATTTTTATTGCCAGCCAGAGCAACTGCTAACTAACGACGATGATACCGAAAACGAGAATTCAAACGATTTCAAAGTTACATCTGTTTTTCAGCAACATTTTACAAGTATCGTTTTTATACCCTGTACCGAATAGACAAAGGCATAATAGGTTTATGCAAGGGGCAGAAAGAGGTATCTGCGATTCTTCTAAAAGAACAAATATTCTTGATTATTATGAATAGTCGAATCAATGAGGCCATATCTCTCTTTGATGAGGAACTTTTGTCTATACATATTTTTACATACTATCAGAGCTATGGGAATCAAATTATGTGCATTATCTTAAGTCGAAGCAAAAGATTTCGATATCTTACTCCTATCCAAAACCCACAATTTTACATCTTCGGATGAAAATTCCAAAAAATATCGGTTAGAATGTTTTTTTCTTATAACACCTGCTCGCTCAGCCCTTACCATAGTCATCTTTTTTTTTTTTTTGCGTATATCACCCCCCAACAAGTTTAGGGTATATACAAGTCGTTATCATACCGACTGTAATCGTCCCACTAGATTTTATTGTCGCAATTCTCCTGCTATGCATATTGACATACATATGTTCAAGAGTGCAACAGAGCATGCTGACAACAAGTTCTCTGATTGCGTTAAATTAGACATCAACTTGGTGCAACATTGATAGCAAAATCTTTCTCTCCGTGTATGTGTGTGTGTGGGGTTGTGTGTTGGAAAGCGTGCCAAAACTTACAGCAATGACATTGTAAAGGAGCAGACTATTTTGGAATACCAAAAATGTCAAACTCCATATTCAGAAAGTAAAGTACGCCAATGAATTCTCTTAGTTTCGAATGAAAGAATTTCAAAGCATTTTTCTAGAAAGCATTTATTACACAATTTCATTCGGTATAACACGATTAAAAAGAACTATTTGATTGAAACTTTAAGGGAAACCATTGTTTTAATCTAATCTTTTAGAAATATATAATAGTTATGGATTCCAATCTCTTAATTTTTTCGTAGCAGCTTAAGGATTTACCTCATACCTTTTTTTACACGATTTTTTCTGGAATGTATCTACTGTGTAACAACTGAATTAGGTGTATTTTGGTTTTTAAAGTATATTTTAATACTTTTAGGATTGTCGTAAAACAGAGTTTTTTTCAATGAATACATTCTTAGAGAAAAAAGGGTTGATAGGTTTTAGTGGTCTGTCACCAGAACTGAGTGTGGGGCTTTTTTGTCATGTCTATTTTTGGAATGCTCATGTTGTGTCTGAAATTTTGTACTTTACCAGCTCCAATATTGGGTTTTATGCAACCATTTTTAACAGATATTATTTAAGCCGTAAGGGCGTTGATTTAAAATTATATGTAGGTACGTATACCTCGTAGCTTTAACTTTAAATGCAGGGCCATAATCTCGTTCGCTACCGTTTATCAATAACACCAGGCCACACAATGGTCTTTTGACAAAATTCAACGAACAAAAAGTGAATAAATATATTTGCTAAGACCCATCATTAATTTTTTTTTATACTTTTAAACAACTTAAAAAAAGTCTTAACAAAAGTTTTAAAAATTGTATTACATTTTGTTGAAGATTCATCTCAACATCGACCTTGGTATCGATAACGATTGCTGCACTAAGCTTCACTTCACAAATAAACTTTTAAATTATCAATTTATTTTGTACTTAGCTTAAAGTATGTTAACAAAAGAATCGAAGCCTCTAATGAAACTTAATTATTTTTTGACGATTCACTTATGGAAATCTGTTAAAAAAATCTTTCGAATGCATTAAAGCTTTCCAAAAATAGCTTATATTTTTCGTACTAGATAGTTTGTAGATCAAAAGGACACACAAAAATGCTATAAAGTCCCAGCTTCTACAAATTTTGGAAGTAAATTTATTTATATTGACCAATAAAATATATTTCTACATCAATCTATATAATTTACCTTTTTATATTCAAAACTCTCAAGAAGTCTATCTACAATCACAATTAAAAAAGTAAGCGGCTTTGTTAAGTTTTTGGTACTATTTTTTCTACCAGCCAGTTGTTATGCTCGTAATAATGTGCTACCACTTCAGCTGTTGTTACTGCTGGCGCCATCTATTGGACTTACGCTGGCGCCATCTTACGTAAAGCATCTGCAAAATCAGAAGACAACACTGTTTTGGTTGTTTGTCTGAGCGCGCTTTTCGTACGCGTTTGTACATAAAATTTTCCGACTATTAAATATGAAGTTATTTCTTGATCGGTTCTGATCTTCAGTGCTGCATGCAGGCCTTATACTACAAAAGTTTTAGACTTGCTTTGATTTTTATTTCCCACTTCTTGCATTCAAATCTTCAAAAAAATATTAAGGCAAACTTAAGATTCCAAAGTCCTTTTTTAAAAATTCTCTTGCGAATTTTAGATAACTGTAGCATACAGTGGAGAGTGGGTTTTTTTTTAAATAATTACAATATTCTTAAAACAATTTTTTTTCTTTACGAGTTTCAGAGTTGCTTGAGGAGCTTTTACAAAAAATATATAACTTTAATTTTTACTAACGCCACTCCCCTTTAGACATAGCCCAAACTCTATTATCAAGTGAATATATCCATTCGTTGACTTAACTGCAACAACAACAAAAACAACTTGCAGACATGGCACATGTCAGTATATCGGCGCCTTAGAAAAACACAAAGTGCAGTCTGTAACATTTTGTGGGCGTGGCAGTTGTGGATGTTGTTGCAAAACTATCTCATGTCCTTATGTCAGTTGCACGCTGTTCGCGCTGTTGCAAACTACAGCGTCTGGTCACGCCCCCCTTCACGCCCACAGCGACTCGTTTACATACACACAAACCTGCAACAACAACAAGGCTCGCCGCCATTTTCTCTGCTTGTAACTTGACTCGAGAGAAGGGGTCGCCATACATCAGCTGACTTGACGCTGTTTCCTATCAGCAGCCTGGAATCGCATTTGCCATCGACATGCACTTGGACATGAATAGGGACATGGTTGGGAACATGGATATGGACACGACTATAGACACTAAGTAGCAGTAGTTGTTATTGCAGTCGTTGGACACGCATGCCACTTTTAAGTACATATATGTACAAGTATATACTTATACATACATACTATCGGCATTATCTTGAATGCATCACTTATAAAGCAAACAATGCGGCCGAGTCATCAGTCAGCTCTAATGTATGCTACAATTCTATGCTTTTCCAACACTATCTGGCACAGATCTACAAGAGCCGAGTCGCAGAGATATCCAGTCAGAGTAGTACTTAATGCTAACTGCATGCTAAGATGTTTGTTTGGCATATCTAATGTAAATCTTCTGCCTTGAGGCTAAGGACTACATGAGTAACTAATTCTCTATGGTAAAAATTTTATACTCTACATCAAAGTGAAAGAAATTTTCATCTTGTTGAAAGAAGTAGAAGAAGAAGCAAAAGCCGAAGAGGTGCGTTCTATAAAAAAAAAACGTAAATAAAAAATTGTGTGTAAAAAAGTTTTACAAAATATTTGGGCGCGTTATACTTGAAATTCAAAATGAAAATTTTTGTGCCGAGCCATCAACAAATATAAAACTTTGCCTGTTTATAAATGTTTATTTAGCGTAAGGAAAAAATAAAGAATAAAATAAATAAAAAAGAAAAGTAACAAAAAAAAAAAGGTAACAAAGCAACAACAATAACAGTAACAATAATAACAACAACAAGAAGAACTTGGAAGCAGTTGGGCAACTTTTTTCGTTGTTGTTATTTGTCTTGTTTTTTTTTCCTTCGACCATTTGTTTTGCACCTTTACCTTTCTATGCTCTACAAAAAAAAGGAATATTTACTATCAGAGGGATTGTAATTTTGAGGAGAAGATTGTATCTTATGGGCATCCTTCTACATAGGAACCGGTTGCATTTTTGGAAATAAACTTTTTTAACTAACTAGTAAAAACTACTTGAATCTAATATAGTTTTTCTAAAGCATACTAATTCTATGCCAACAATATTTGGATGAAAAATATATTTCTGGGAAATTGCAAAATTTTAAAATTTATTTGTAGAAATTCGTTTTTAAATAAGAATTAGTTATCTACTCAAAATATATTAAATGAATATTTCTTTTTTGTGAAAAAAAGCAACAAAACTGAGAAAAAAAATGTTTCAAGGTTTTTCACCAGCCTCTTTTTTTCTGGCTAATGAATTATCAATCGTTTGGCACTAAGGCAACCCTTTGAAAAGCAAAAAGATAAATATAAAAAAGCGTAATTAAAAAAAATATTATAAACAAAAAATAAATGAGGTAAATAAAATGGAAGATATCGTATTCTTAGTACTTTATGTTCCTGAATCAGTATTTACCTAGTTCAAAGGACTAAAAAAAAATAGAATAATAATAATGCAGACAACTGAAAGCAAGCCAATTGCTACAGATTGCTCCAATTTCTTTCGAAAGAGCATGCACAATTTGCTGAGTCAAAGATTTTAGCCTTTTTTCACATTTTTTTTTTGTAATGCGTAGCTTTTCAACAAATAATTTTGCTACTTAGACGAATTCTTCTATTTGTGTATCAACTTTTTATATTTGCTGACAGGTGTAAAATTGTTGGAGCTTAAGAACAACTTGAATTTTTTTTTTTTGCTTTTATTTTCTGCGTTCTTCTGTATCTTTAAGTTCCTCGACATTTGTGAAAAACTTTTGCACTTTATTGCTTTATAGCAGAGACAATAAATGTTGCTTTTTGTTATTGTTCGTTCGACAGATTTCGTTAGATAATGAGTGGAAGAAGACAAAAGTAACAAAAAGTAATTAGTTTAATAGTTGTCAATTAGTTTAATTTGGTAGTTAGAGCAATTTATATGTAGCAAGTATACGCAGCATGTGACACACTTATATTTCTTTATGCTAATATCAAGTATACGTCACGTTTAAGTTGTGTTAAAATATTTGAGTTTTAGTCATTAATATCTGTGCTGCTTGTTTTTGCACTTAGCAACATTAGTCAAATAACTATGCAGCTATCGAACACTCGAAGTCTCGAAGCAATACTTTATGCTTTTTGAAGCAGTTTTTGAGTGAACATATTTGCCATAATAAATAATATTTGCTGCCAGATGCATAGCATTTTTGCCGAGCAAAGTTTGCCATATTTTCTGATGTGCAAAATCTATACGAATATTTCACACACACACACACTCACCTAGTCAGCCAAGCAATTTCAACGTGTTTATTTTGGCATCACGTGCATGTTGTATTTGCTTTTTTTTTTCATTTCTCTCCATTTTGAAAATTCTTGCGCTGCTTCTTTCAGTTTCCTTTGGAAAATGTTTTTGATAAACATGCAAGCGTTGAGTGTCTGGCACTGTTTGTGCAATTTGATTGCACAAAACTTGCTTGTGCAGGCGGCAAAATGAAATTTCAAGAGTGAGTGCTACAAAATGGCCGCTGCGCTTATAAGCATGCTATAGATTTGCTTTGCCGCTCAGTATTATGGCATTATCTGCTTAAAATCACATAAATTTCGCCATTACAAATTGTTATCCAATGAAGAGCTACGAGAAGGACAACGATAATAAAAATAAACGAAATTATAAGCTGAACGCATAACTTGCATAAAACAGAAGCGATAAGAAGCATAAGAAAGCGAGGAAGAAGGAGAAGTTGAAGCGAGTTAGCGCCGAGAAGACCAACATCAAGTTAGTGCAAAGTGTAGTCAAAGACGCAGAGGGACTTGGCAGCGGAAGGCGACAGCGAACAATTTGACTGTAATAATAAAATAAAATTAAATTCATTATAAATTGCGTGCACAAGAAGCAGCGCAGTTGCAGCGCAGCAGCAGAGCCGCAGCTGAGAGCAACCAAAAGCAAAGCTGCGTTATGTTTATTTATACCTAACAAATAAATAAGAAAAGGAGTAAATAAAACGAAAAGCAAAAGAAAATATGAAATTACATTTTAAAAGCATCATAATTCAACGTAAACACGGTGCAGACACTAGAAGTGAGAGTGAAAGCATGGGGACACCGAATTTGGAATGTCCTGGAGCCTACAAAATTTGCTGGTATAAACTCGATTAAAGGTTTTTTTCCTTCAAGCTTTTCAGATATTAGCCGAGAGGCTTATTCTCTTCAAAGTCAATTATAAAAGAAACTTTTTTTGCTCCAGCAAAAAATCAAGGTAAAACTTTTAGTAAATAGATTTTAGACTTTCAATATAACCACAAAAAATTGCAAAACATGACACAAACCATTTTGTACTGCTTTGCAAAATATCATAGCATACATTTAAGGGCAGAATCGAAAATCTGTAGACTGCACATTTTCTTACTTGGAGTCGATTCTTTATAACTAAGGTTAGATTATAGTTCCAGAACTACCTCTGAAGATCGATTTCCAAATAAAATTTAAATTCTAGTTTGTTAGTGTTAAAGTAAAACGTAGTTGTGCAATTTGTTTAATATGTTCTGTTTATATGTATATGTTGCTTCATTCAATGTATTTTTGTAAGCGATTTGTGTTAAGTTTACATTTTATGTTAAGACTATGTTACATGTAGCTAGCTTATATATGTTGCGTGTAATATCAATTAGCTTCTAACAGACTTTCAGTTTAACATCATTGTTACATTTGTCTATTCTGTTAATTTTTTTGCTTGCAAGCTCCAACTACTTGCCCAATTAGTACACTAACTATGGCGGACTTATTAAATTTAAGAAAGCCAATGTTTCAGTTTTAATCACTTGCCAACCATTGCTGCGAACTGCAAAATATTTTAAAAATACTAAATATAAAGAAAGATGCCAATGATTGAATTATTTCTTTCATTATTGCCAACCAAGTATTTTTCATATTATTCAAGTGCAAAACTAAAACTCATTTGGCAATCATAGCTGCTAATGAAATAGAGAGCATAAGAATTTTAAATTATTGCTGCAGCTTAGTGACTATGTGGTTTATATTTTAAGGAGTAAGTATCAATCAAAAACCTGCGCAATAATTAAGCCACACATAAATAACATAAAATAAACATTTTATTTGCAAATAATTATTAAGAGCATTTCTTAAGGCATTGGAAGCATTCGAAATAAAAAGCAATTTCTGGCATTTGAATTTCCATCGAAAGCTTTTGAGATAGCTAATATTTACTTCAACTAAGAGCAACTTAAATTACTTAAGTAATTATTGTGTTTTGGCATATCATAAGCTCTTGAAATTTCATAAGTGGCTAAAGTTTTCAATATTGTGGTTTAAGTTTCTCATAATTTAAGCCAAAATTCACATAAATACTTGCAGCTTAGGCTAAGCCCTCTATTTGCGTTGTAATTTTTGTTGTGTGAGGTATTAATTTAAATAGTTGCCAGATTATGTGGGCTTAGTTAGATGCAGAGTAGAGTCGAGTTTTATTTAAATGCTAAAATTTAGTTTATCTTTGAACAAAAGATAAAGTTTTCACATCGAAACACTTTAATATTGTACGTTGAGCTACGTTACCAGAACTCGTTTCATCGGCAGTACATAAAACCCATTAACGGACTTAAAAAAAATTAACTGGTCCCCCTAAGGCTTTCGCAAGCATATAAAGAAACACAATTATGCTAACTGCTATCCATTCAATCTTAGTTTCAGTACCATGGTGAGACGCCAATCATTTCCGGGGTTGTTTGGAATTTCTCCGGGTTTCATTAAAGACAACGCGATTGTTTGTGATAGCACTTATCCATTCCTCGGAGACTTGGTAACTATAAGGTCTATCTTGCCTAATATTATATCCTTTATTGTCGAGTGCTTTAATATTCAATAAAAATTACAAGCAACACATAGATATTTTAAATTAAGAAAAAATATTTATTTACTTTTAATTTGAATTTCTTGTTTACAACAACAACTTAAAAAAATATTTGCATTAACTCTTGGCATTTTGCCTAATCCATATGACAGGCAATAAAAAACAAACAACCATACAATAGCAATTTTTGAGTATATAAGCCATTAGTCGCTCTCAATTTCAAATCAAATCAAATCGAATCAATCAATGTTTACTTCTATGTCTGCCTGTCTGTCTGGACGTCTCTACGTCTGATTGCCTGAATAACTCTCTATTGCCATTTTTGTTAGGCTAAACAGCATATATATATCGGCCAAAATAAGTGAAACGCTTCACTTTTCCCGCGACCTTCTCCGATTTTGATGATTTTTACAGATTTGGTAGAGCTACTAGCCAATAGTAACCACGTCAAATTTTATTGCAAAATTCCGATTATTTATCGAGTTATCGATAACTGAAAATGGCGTTTTTCGTTTTTAGACTATTCTTTGACAAGCCATATCTTATAAACGAATGAAAATATTGACGTGATTTTTTTTTTCCATGATAGATAAAATATTAAATTTAAAAAAAAAATATTTTATTTATTTTTAATATTTTTTTTTTTGATTTTTTATCATTTTTAGTTTTTAATTTAAAAATTCAAAAGTGATCTCCCACTTTTAAAAAAAAAGTGTTAATGTAATTTTATGCGTGTAAGTTCACTGCAAAAAACAAAACAAAAAAAAGTTAGTAACTCTTAGAATTGTAGAAGTTATGCTTATTTTAGTGATGGCACCTCGCTCGTTCGCCATAGTAAACAGTATCTCGAAAAATACAAATAAGCACAACTCCTCGGAATGAAAAGATAATAAGTTCAAATTTGACATGAGTATTCATTTTGACATTCTGAGATCAATTTTGAAAGCGCCTACATATATTTAAGGTCAAAGGTCACAAAAATCGGTTTTTTGCAAATAACGTTTTACCCGTGCTTCAAATATTTTTAAAATGTTCCACAAAGTTGCAGGGCGTAAAATTCTCTACAAAATTGTCATACAACATTATTTCATACAACTGACCCATCAGGAGATAGAGTTTTCAGAGTGCAACGCCAAAAGACGGAATTTTCGCATCAAAGCACTCCCCACTTTCCAAGCTATATCTCACGAACGGTTATATGTACAAGATTATGTCATACACCCATTTTATAAAGAATTTTACGCCCTACAACTTTGTAGAACATTTTAATTATAGTTGAAGCACGGGTAAAACGTTATTTGCAAAAAAACAATTTTTGTGACCTTTGACCTTAAATATATGAAGGCGCTTTCAAAATTGATCTCAGAATGTCAAAACGATTAATCATGTCAAGTTTGAACGTATTATCTTTCAATTCCGAGGAGTTATGCTTATTTGTATTTTTCAAGGTACTGTTTACTATGGCGAACGAGCGAGGTGCCATCACTAAAATAAGCATAACTTCTACAATTCTAAGAGTTACTAACTTTTTTTTGTTTTGTTTTTTGCAGTGAACTTACACGCATAAAATTACATTAACACTTTTTTTTTAAAAGTGGGAGATCACTTTTGAATTTTTAAATTAAAAACTAAAAATGATAAAAAATCAAAAAAAAAAAATCTTAAAAATAAATAAAATATTTTTTTTTTAAATTTAATATTTTATCTATCATGGAAAAAAAAAATCACGTCAATATTTTCATTCGTTTATAAGATATGGCTTGTCAAAGAATAGTCTAAAAACGAAAAACGCCATTTTCAGTTATCGATAACTCGATAAATAATCGGAATTTTGCAATAAAATTTGACGTGGTTACTATTGGCTAGTAGCTCTACCAAATCTGTAAAAATCATCAAAATCGGAGAAGGTCGCGGGAAAAGTGAAGCGTTTCACTTATTTTGGCCGATATATATATGTATATGTTTATTGTTGTTGTTATCAAACTATTTGCTTATTTATTTATGTATAAACACATGTCTGTCTGCCCGTCTGTCTTGTATGTATTTGTTTTGTCTGCCATTGTACGCATTTAGGTTAATTTACATATTAAATATATTCATTGGGTAAATTTTAGAAGCCAAATAAAATATAAATGTCAATGCCAAATACAGTTATATGATACAAATTAATGGCGATATTTTAAAAACCTTTTTAGCACGCCAAAACAAAAAATCAAAACGAAAGGGAAGAAAAATCGAGGCAACAAAAATAATAATGAAAACAAGAAAAAAAAAAAAATGTGCTCGTAAATTTGTGCGCCCTAAAAATCAATATGTAAATGACCGAAAAGTTTGATTGTATGCGTGTGCAGCTGTATCTGTGTGAGTTACTTTGCGTGTGTGTGTGTCTGAGCGATTACGCGTGCAAAGCGACAATGTTGAAATATAAATCTCTCTGTCAACAATGGCCAGAGGCATTGGCAGGGCAGCGCAGCAGCAGCGCAGCAGCCATCAAACTGAGCTGTACTCAACATTGACCACAGCATCAAATAAACGCAGTAAATATATACAAACACACATACCCTCACACACACAATCTGGTGGGTATGTACTGTAAAACCTCATTAAACTGTTAAATCTTTTGACAGCATTCCCAAAGTCCGCCGACGATGAATTTTTGCAATACCCGCGGACTGACTGATTGACCAATGTCAGCTGTGCGCAATTTTTTTTAACTACGCTAACAAAGCAGTGTATATTGATTTTTGCAAAGAGTTTGTAACGTGCCATATAAAATTAAGTCAACAGTTGCTGGCCTTGTTGCATAATTGTAATAACGATTAATGTTATATAAAATATCGCTTACACTCGAAAGGTCCAAGATCGTTAAAGTCGATAGGCATTATTAAAAAAATAACGAAAACTCTTTTGAAATTTAGCAACCAGGTATAAAAAACATAATCAAGCTTTAAGAAAAGCTTGCCTATTGAATACGATTTTTTTTAAGTTAGGTGGTAAGGCAGGGTTCTAGCGATTGGAATAGCTTATGGGTGCTCCCAATATTCTAAACATCAAAATTTCAGATATTACTATTGTTAGGAATAATAGCACAATTTTAGTTGAGGGTTTACTAAGAACTAAACTGATATACATTATATAAAACTGCAGATGGCAGTTGACAGTAACTTTACAGCAGAGTGAGAGAGTAATTAACAGCGATAGCTCTCAACTCTGTTGTGGTACATTTTAACATTATGCTTATGCAGATTATATGTAGCTTACATTTTATAAAATTTCAACAACTATAAAACAAAATCACTGCATAAAATTGCTTATATGCAAAAGACTGAAAGTTGAGCAAATTTGTAATGAAAAATATAATTTTAAATAACATTTTCGAATATAATAAGAATCTAAAAAAAGATGAGTGGAACTTCATCTACTCTGTTGGTAGCTCATATAACCTTTGCAGTGTTAAGTTTTTTATAGTTCTTTCCCTAGATTTTCCTATTCTATGTATCTTGGCCCATAGCTACTACATTCCATTGGAGGATTCTGTGAATATCTAGAAATCTATTAGATAAAAAACTGCTATTTAGTGGTCTCGTCAGATCAAATCAAACCTTAACTATCAATAAACACAAACTTACTATACATAAGTCCATATTAATACCTATAACCATATACGAAGCTGAAATATGGATAATCTCAACTAAATGTCATTTAAGTAAACTTGAAATTGCCCAACATAAAATATTAAAAATGATCCTCAACTTACCATATTATTATAAAACTAGATGCTTGCATAAAATAGCAAATGTTACGATGATTGATGAGCTTATCACTAGCGCATCAACCAAATTTTTCATTAAAAAATCTCATATTACACTAAGTATGTGTTGAAAAATACATCACCTTCCTATAGTTTGTAAGTTTTTTTTTTTTCAAGCTTTTTGAATCTGTTTTTTTTCTCCTGTTTCCCTTCTTCACTTGAATATTTTAAACACTACTATAATATTAAAATGTACATAATTAATAACAAAATATCAATGTTTCAGTTGCATAGGTTTATACCTTAACTCTGTTTATACAAAATTAAGCTTGCTTTAAGCATAATAATAATATAAAGGAAAAAAAGCACAATAACAATTAAATAAAAATAAATTCATCTTGGCCATTAGTAAAATAAGTAATAAAGTAAAAATATTGGCTAGCCGTTAGCTGTCTAGACTTATTCAGAGCACTGTAAATTAAAAATGTTACTTAGTGTTTCTTGCGTTAAAATTCGAGTACAATCGATCATGAGTCCCAATAATTAAAACTTTAGCTAATGGGTTTATATGTATGTGTTTGCTGGTTGCCGTGTTATGTCTATGTTGCTTACATTTTGTGCATTGTATGTTAACATTATTTTGTGAAGAGTTACTTTTGTACAATTTATGTTCTTTAACATTGGTGCATTTTAATAACATTTATGTTTAGCTAAGTCTTAATGTTAAGGTATTTAACAGTGGAGCTTAGTTTAGACTTTTTATGCTATGTTTGCATGTTTTTAACTTAAATTTAATTATAGTAAGCTGTTTAGCTCCAACAGCTAGGTTAAAGCAAAGTTGTTTTTTGATGAAATTTATTAGAATTAGAGGAAGCATTTTCTACTTCTCATATTGTTAATAAAAATTGAAATTTTATTATAAGTCTGTAGAGTATATTTTTTGCAGAGTATGCACGCTTCGCCTGCGAAAAGTTCAATTTATTTTAATTTATTTTGTATATTTTCATCATTTAAGCGTTGAAATATGATGAGGAATGAAAAAAAAACAACTCGGAAAAAAAAAACAATAATATTAATAAAATGTGAAAAATTAAAAAAGCAATTAAGCGTGAGAAATGTGAGTTGCTAAATAAGGCAGCGCTGGAATGTACGCTACAGTATATATGTTCATAGTATATTGTATTTATTGACCAAGCAAATGCCTGCATCATGACAGTAAATGGCAATCTCCTTGAATCGAATCTGCAAGTTTCTCATTGTCACGATGTTGGAAAGGGGGCGTGTTTCAGGGCTAGACAAAGTTATTTATGCAAAGTAATGCCGTGCCAGCTCAAAGGTTGCTTTCAATTTGTGCAAGACACTCGAGTACCAACGGATTGGATTGGATTGGATACATCCTCACACACACACACATAGACATGCTTACCGGTGTAGTAACTTGGCTATAACCCAGTACTAGAGCCAAATTGATTTATGTATAGTTTTAGCAGGCAAAAGTTTTAAAACGAGTTGCGTGCCAAACGCAAATATCAAAAATCGACATTGAGGCGTGGTCGTAAAACCGCTCCAAAATTATAGCTCTCAGTTTGCGCGTGAATTGTAATAAATTTAGAAGACTCTACGCTATAGGTATGTGTGTTTATACATATATGCAACACACACACGCACACCAACACACTCAAATGCACACAGTGTTGCCTGACCGTCTTTATAGCTAAAGTTTGTGCAAGGATTATTCGTCTAGTCAAAGGTTGTTAGCAGCTGGCAAGGCTTAAACCAAAAAACTCAACAATGGCGTAAAAAAAAAAAAAAAATCTCAAAATGTTAAAGGTGCAAACAAGCGGAAAAAGAAATAAATGCAATAATGGAAACTGTAAGAATTCGACCTTGAAATGCACTTTACGAAAAACTTATTTAACAGCAAATTTGTTGCTTTTTAAACTTTAGGAGAAAACTTTCTAAATTATTCAGTCTAAGATGCGTTTCCTTAGAACAAGGTGGCGATTTGTGCAAAAGCTTAAAACGATACTATAAGTTTTTCGGATTAGCTTAAGATGTATTAGCTGAAATTATTAATTTTTAACATTTTTTGAAATAATTTTTGTGTGAATCTTTTCTATTTCAACCCAAAAAAGTTATAAAATAAAGAATGAAAATTATCAACTCGGCAGTTTTTGTTCTGCCCAAAAGTTGGTTTGCCAGTTTTTACCAGGTTCAAGTCCCAAGTCCTTTTCGATAATTGCATTTTCGATAAACTATTTAATAATAACTGCAATAATAGCATTTACTTATGTAAATATATTAAATCCCCATACCTTCGCATTGTCTTTAGCTATATATTAAATAAAAAAAAACGATAAAAATTTCTCTCGAGATTTGGAACATATATATAAATGGTCAAACAAAAAATTAGAGTAACTATTTTCA
Source organism: Chymomyza costata (assembly GCA_018150985.1). Taxonomy (NCBI): domain Eukaryota; kingdom Metazoa; phylum Arthropoda; class Insecta; order Diptera; family Drosophilidae; genus Chymomyza; species Chymomyza costata. Next base: position 22,230,916 of record JAECWU010000001.1, read on the forward strand.
AAATTATCCAGATCAGTTCGTTAGCAATAAAAAGATGTACAAAATTTTGTCTCAATCTCTTGTTTCTTAACATTAAATATATCCCTATTTTTGTGTGTATTTTTTGAAAATTTTTACATAGACAATAAGTGCCTGCTATATCGATATCACGAAAAACGATAATGTAGTGATATCGATATGCAAACTTAGAGTAGAATCGGCTTTAATAGAATATTCGGCGTTAAAAAACAAACAAAAAAATGGCTTGGGAACTTAGACTGCTTAAAATTCAAATTATTTTATTAAAAACCACAAAAATATAGAATGTACTATTATAGGCCCTAGTTAAAATATATTATAAGTTTATTTTTTTAGCACTCTTATATCGAAATATTTTTTCATTTATTAAAATAATTATTTTGTTAAATTTTAATACAAATCAAAAATTTTAAAAATTTTTGGCAAAATGTAATGCAAACCTTTAGTAAAAGTACAAATATCTTTTTATGTATTTCACCTGTGTAGAGTATGAAAAACAACTTGGCTAAGTAGTAAAAAAAGAAGTTTCGGACGACTTAGCACGCAATCCATTGAGGGAGGCTTAAAGGTTAAGCATTATAATTTGGTGCAACCTTTTTTTTATTTCTCTCATTATTGTTGCTGTTGCCTCAGCTTTTGCTTTGGCGCAATTTTTCACAAGTGTAAAAGTTAAGAATAGTTTAAAAAGTTTGCCCCCAAACCTAGACATACATATAGTATAATATACTATATACTACATTGTACCTTGAGCGACCCAAGCAATTGAATTAAATTAGCGAGCTCCCAGGCAAGTTTCAGTAATTGGCTCCCACTGCTATTTAAAGAGAATGCAAATTACAAAATTATATCTAATTTCGTAGTTTCAAGAACAAACGGGAGCGAGAGCGAGAGCGAATGAGTGTAAAAATGGAGCAACAGCTCTGGGCCTGCCAGGATACTAATTTATGGGCTCAGTGCAAATAAATTTTTGCCATTGTAGTATATCAGTTATTTATTGTAAAATAGTTTTGCCAATGTTTCGTTTTTCCAATGTTTCGGGCACTGCACTCGAAAAATTGTTAGATCGATAGAGCGCAATTATGAGCAAAAAGCGGGTCCAAGTGGGGTTAAGCCAATGGACGCGTCTGTATTTAATAATTTCTACATTTATTTATGCCATTTGCTGTGGTAATTTTTTTGTTATTGCCAGCGAGTCAGACAAGCAAAAGCCGTCATTTTGGATTTGTAAACGCCAGCTATTGAATTCCAAAACGACGGATTCTAGGTGTAGTAGTAGGTGCACACTGTGGTATGGGCAACCAGGGGTTAAGCAGGCATTTGGCGTGCCAAACAAAAATATTTAACACTTGCGCCATAAACAATTGTCAGGCGAGACGGAGCAAGGCAAGGCGTTGGGACAGCCGGATACGGAACCGGCTGTTGATGGTGGGCCAGTATTGAGTGTGGCAGCGTATGGGGGTTTTTGTGTTTGGAAAACTGCTCTAGTTAGCACAACAAAAGAGCAGGCGAAAATAATAATAATAATAAAACAATAATAACGCAAGCTTTTAGGATAAATCTTAAAGCTTAGCCAGGTCTTTAAGGAGCACGAGAAGGACTTGGCATAAAGCAGCTGACGCCTGCTTTTTATTACAACATGTTACGCCAAGTGTTGGACTTGTAATTAAATTGTATAATTTTATGACCCTAATTCAGGCAAAGACTTATTCAGGGCGTAAATTTTGCTCATTTTATTTATAAGCTGTCCATGAGGAGTAGAAGAAATAGTTTGTGAATAGAAAAGTGAGGAAATTTGGAGACGTTAAAAAAGCTTAGGATATATGTATATATTCTTTGGCGTGTTTGAAAGGCAAAAAATTTCTTGACTTTTTCGGCAAATTCAAACAAGAAAACCAAAAGCATTTAAAAGACAGCCTTTAAAACATAAATATAATTGTTGATACCAATTTGTAATGTTTTCTTTTTAAATATTCCATAATAAATGTAAGCAATTAAATTGTTATCTATATACATTATTGTCAATACCTAATTATAAATTAAATTTTATTACATGAGCCTCATTTTATAAATGAGTTCAGTTAAGACCCAACCACTTGGTAGTTACTTTATAAATGACATTAAGGGATTTCTAATTTTAAGTTCATTTTAAATGCATTCGACAAATACTAAATTGACAGTCAATTGGTTCCCACGGTACTAAAGGCAAAAAGGCTTAATATCCTTTGAAATGGAAGAGAAAACATGCATAGACTTAATATTGTTGTAATCGTTTAATGTATTATGACTTTTGTTTGACAACGGCAGGTCTGGTAGAAACCTAGACGATAATTTAATTTATAACATGTGTTAGTTAAAAATTTGAACCCACCAACTAGTCTCCGCTTTCTTCGCAAGGTACCTCCGCTTTTAATGAATTCATGGTGAGAAAACGCATTAAAATCACACATTTATTTTTCATTTATTAATTTTACAAAATAATATATTTTAGAGCTAGAGTACTAGCAACAATGGCGTACGCGACTTGACTTTTCATACTATGAAAAAAAAAAAGATATAATATTATTAGACTTTGTCTAGCAAGTAGTGCTTTTCGATATTTTGAAACTTCTACTATAGAGTACTATACATGTGGCGGCCATTTTGTAATGCTTAAATTAATTCAGAGTTGGCCATCAGTTGGTTTGGTTATATAAGATTTTTCAAATAATAAAATGAAATTAACAAACAAACCAAGAGATAACTATATTTTCATAATATACATTTCAAAATTAATAACATTTCATAGAAATATAAGTAAAGAAATAATAAATCACAATCCAAAAGGTTATACAACGAAAGCAAAAGATAATACAGGCCACAAAAACAAAGTAGTGTAAGCTAAACAGGTGACAGAGGCATTCCTTATGGATTTTGAGCAGCTGAATCCGAAGTCCAAAAAACTCCTTCACATATGGGTTATGAAATAAACACCAAAAAATCACATAAAGCGAGATAATTTGGATATTATCTAAGAACCCTTGGATTGGGGTTTTTTGGACTTCGGATTCAGCTGCCCAAAGTCCATAAGGGGTGCCTCTGTCACATGTAAAGTTTACACCACTTTTTTTTGTGAGCCTGTGAGTTATAACAAAAAAATGTTCTGTTCCAGCCAGAATTGCAGTCCCATAGTCTTTAAACTAATTTGAGATCTCTTCATTATGGTTATTAAATAAAATCATGTCAACGTTTGTTGATTTAGGCGAACTCCGCTTGTCGCTCACTAGATTGTCAGCCTTACTAAACTTTAAAAAGTATTACCTTCCAGTAATTCAACTGGCACATGCTTGAATCTAAGTTTAATCTAAGTCGACATTAAAATATTATCGAAGTGCCAAAATTAAGTCAACCCTATTATTTCGGATCGGTGTCTGCGACGTGGATGCCGTGGATTGCCCATATTTTGTCCGTAATGGGATTTGGTCGATAAAAAAAATAAAAATATCGATGATCGAAAAAAATCAAAAACATCGATGCATCGATATAACATCGATGTTACTTCCAGCACTACCATGAAGTATATATATTTGGATATTTAAATAGCACTTATCTAAGACTTTTAAAATTAGGGCAGAGATCCATATTGTGTCCGATAAAGATGGGTTTACAGGATCGTCTAAGCCTACAGATAGATGAACAGTTACGCAGGAAATATAAAAAAAAATGTTTTTATTTATTTACATAGTTATTATGTTGAGAGTGGTCTTCTATTTATTCAATATTACATGAACATTCTACCCGGGGCAAAGTGACATCCAGTAGTTGCTGCGTTTGAATAAGTGTTAACTAACTAAGGGAAGAGCGCTGCTCACCAACCCTACTTTGATGCAAAACCTCAGCACCTTATCATGGTTTATATATGGTCGATCGTTGCTATCAGATCCGCTGCCGCCGAGATAGTCGCACTGTATTTTCTTTCTCCAGGGGTGGCGTGAGCGTTGTTTGTCCGCCGCAGATCTGCTGCCGCGTACTGGTACTCCCAACGGTCCTGTGACGTTTGCAGCTTCGTGGCCTTTTTTTCCAATGACCACAGCGAACTCGACAGCTTTTCCATCGCCCAGAGAGTGACATGCTTTTTTCGGATTATTCTTTGCAATAGCGCTATGATGCACGAACAGTTCTTCATGAACGCCGTTCCGTTTGATGAACCCATAACCATTTTTACATTGAACCACTTGATGGTTCCAGAGACTCTCGTCGTCATTGGTTTCTTGAGTGTTGTTGCTAAGTGTTCATGCATGAACAATGTAGAAATAAATTCTAAAAATAGTAAATAGCTTGTAACCAAAACATTGGCCTTCAGGTGAAAAAAATGTTTAATTTAAATTTTTTGCAATTCTTTGTTTTTTGAAAATGCAAAATGTAAAGTTTTGTAAATTTTTGATTTAAAGTATATCTAAACTTTTGGTGACTACTAAGACTACTTTATATAGCAGGTATTCAGGTATTTCTTATCGCCGGAAAGCCAAAATAAAATAAACGATAATAAATACAAATATTGCTTTATTTAGCTTATATTCATATTGCGTATACGTAACTTTTTAGAATAAACCTACTAGCCTAAAAATTAATGCTAAAAATGATTGTATTTACCAATTATTCAGAGAGTGTCAGAAATGAATTCAATGTTTTTCACATTAATACAAATATTTATAAATGTTCGTTGTGTATTTTTTGTAAATAGCTCTAAGCCCCGAACCTTAAAAGTTATATTAATTAAAAACGGCATAGAAAATATTTTGCATAAATTCATAATTGTAATTAATCCCTTACCACAAAATCATTTAAAGCGCAAATTATTTCAAATGAACCTCAGTTCTGGAATGCAATGAATTTCTTGTAATAATAGAAAAAATGAGATAAAATATTATATTTCAACCAAATGCGCTAAAATATTTCGACTTGCTGTGATTTGAGCCCCCTGGTTGCAATTATTTAGCAAAAATAAGTAAGCTGGTTCAAGATGTGCCAAGTCGACTAAAATATACTCTATAACCAGGACTGATCTTTATTGAATTTTCATTTTCATATTTCGATTTCGATATCCTTTTTGTTTTAAAGAGTTTTTGGTATAACCAAAAAGCTATAATTCATTTTATTTTAAGCTCTGACCGTTTTGCATATATCTTTTAGTGCACAAAACAATATTTTTTTTCCTGCATGGGTTACTCATAAAGAGGTTGGGCACTGCGACCAGAAGATTTTTTGTACCGTGAAAAAAGACTAAAAACAAATATATTCCACAAACATTGTTCCACCAAAGGAGTCTTGGAAAAAAAATAATTGGTTTGAGTTGTTTTCTAAAGAAAAATTTATAAGTACAGATAAAATAAATACTTCCATATCGATATCTCCTAAAAAAATTAAAAAACTAAATATAAAAAAAAATTTTCCTAAAAGTGTTGTTAATATGAGTCTGAAACGCACTTAATTTTAAAATCTTAAATTTAAAAGAATATTGTTCTTACATTTGAAATGATTTGTTTTTAAAAATATTATTTTTTTTTTTATTTTTTTAATTATTTGCTTTTTATTTCCGAATATTTTAATAAAAACGTAAGAAGTACAGAAATTTTGAATATAAAAAATCTTAGAATAAATCGTAAAAATTATATCGGGGAAAAATCAGCTTGACCATAAAATGGAAGAAAAACTGATAAACATTTGTTAATCTTGCAGAAAGGCGGATAGGGCTTAATTAATTGCTTTGAGTATAGAGTATAAAAGTGCAAACTTATTCCAATTACATTGGAACATTTTGCATTTGTTTACTCAATTTTTAAGCGATGCAAATAAATATTTTCACATGCACGATTAAATTCTTGAAATTTATATGCATATGTACTGAGTATATGAATTTTTTATGTACTCACAATCATAACGATAATTTTTTTCTATACAAACTTGCTGAGGTTATTCGATGTGTTAAAATTTAAGAGTGTTTTTTACGCTTATACAAATAAAATTATTAATATGCGGATAGCTCAATGAAAGTCAGCAAAGTGTAGTGAAAATGAAATGCATTCGGAAAACATTTTTATTGTTTAAATAATTTTATTTAAAATGATTCTTAATTTAAACTGTTTGACGCAATGCATTGAACAATGTCAAAACAAATGTTTACTGCTTTACCATAATAAAACTTTACACAGTAAAATGTATACAAGCTCAATAAGGGCTCCATTGGGAGTGTGCCGAATATCGTTTTTGGGTTTATTTTGTGTAATCGAAATTGTGGAAATAATGCAGACGTTTTTCTTAGTTTTAATTCGGTTGACTTTATGACATGTTGTTACCTTAAATTTTATTGGAAATCTCTAAAAAATCATGTTCATCTTTGCCTTGATCTATTCCTTGCTTATGGTCTGATTAAACATACAATAATTATCTAAAGAAAGAGGTATCTGGCTTAAAAAAGTAAAAGAATTTATTTGACCTTATAAAGTTATTTGTAACAAACAAATATTAATCTCAGAGCAATAATGTCTTTATTAAGAAATTCCAACAAAGTCTTTCATAGTAGCCTCCAAACTCTATATAATAGTACTTTTAAATATACATATAAGTAAATTTTAAGCAAAATAATGAAATAAATATTTTGCATTTTTAAACGCTCTCGAAACTCGGAACACTGTCGCATGTGAATTACGCATACGCAGCGTGTGCTGCATGCTGCAAACAAACAGTGCATAAAAACTGCAGCCATTATTTTGCCTTTTAAAAAGAAAATAAATTAAAATACCGCCATAAACTGTAAATGCTATATATTTATTATTTACCACTATATATATATAAATATATATATTTTGTGCGTGTGGCAGCAAAAGCAGCGTCTTTTTTAAAAAAATTTTCAGCGATAAGCCAAAAATGGTGCAGAAAATGTTTTGCTTACAACACTTGAAAACGCGTAAAACTGCAACTTCATGATAATTTTTCTAGGAAAAGAGAAAACAAAACAAAATGAAAGTAGCAGAAGAAGCAGAGAAAAGAAAAGGTCAAAGTAAAACAAGGTGCTTTAGATAGCACAAAAGAAAAATCAAACAAAAGGCGACAAAGCGACAGCACAAAGAAAATTAACTAAGCTTAGCCTCAGCTTGAAACAAGGCGCAGAGATTTCGCCCTAAGATGACGACAATAAAAGTGAGAGAGTGCGGAAGAGAAAGAAAAATGTGGCGCAGAGAAAGTAGGTGGGGACTGGCTTAAGCATAAAATGCAGCTTGGCTGCTGGCAGCGCTCATTACGTAATTAATTATACGCCAATGGACGAAATGTGTTTGTCTGCGAGCGAGAGTAAGAGCCAGCTGTCTCTTTTTAAGCACACCAAACGGCAACTATCTTTATGTAACTTTAGCTATGTGTGTGCGTGTGTGTATGTGTGTGTGTGTGCCAGTTTTGGCCAAAAAAGAAGTCAGAGCAAAAACAAAAATAAGCGAAAACCGCAAACATAATGAGATAATCTGTACAAATGGCGCATACATTGCACGGAGCACGCAGTAAAGGACTGCCAACAATAACAACAACAGCAACAACAACAAATAACTGTAGTGCAAGTATAACACCAACCAAAAAAAACAAAAACAAATGAAATTTGCTTACGAATAATCGGGCATGATCGACTTTTAAATACGCTTTACCGTGGATAGCCCCATATTTACCTTTGTTAAACATTTTTTGGCTTTAACATTTAAAAGATTTAAAAATTTATTTTGACATGTTTGTAGCTCATATGTTGAAAAGTTTGTGATTTGTTTATTGAAAAAAACTCAACAAATATCCTGGAAGATAGTAAATTAGATACGATCACCCTCTGCTGAGTACCTAGTCATTCTGGTATACGTAGTTATGAGGGGGCGAACGAGTGCGCTAGGAAAAGATCAACGCTACCCTCGCGGTTACAAATATAGTTAAACCGCTGGAAATCTAGCATCAGAGATCGCAAAGAAAGTGAGATCTGAGGCAGAACGCCAATGGGACACTGTGTTCGGTTTTCACATATCCCGGGCACTCTGTCCAAGCTACAACCCAAAGCGAACTTCCGAACTCTTGAGATTCCACAAGAGCGGGACTAGCATGGTGACAGAAGTTGTAACGTAGCACTGCGTCATAGGCCTCCTGACTGTGAGGATGCATGTTCCCCACAACGACTACTGTCGCAGTTGCGGGGTTAAGGAAGAGATGGAAAGCATCTCACACGTGTTGTGCGATTGCCCTGCGCCTCTAAAGTTGCGCAACCAGTATCTGGGAAAGCGCTCCTTTAAAGACCTAGGCAGTCTGGCAAATCTGTCACGTTCCATATACTTTCCTGAACAATCTTTAATAACTCCTAGCAGAAGTACTCTACACTTGTTTTTTTTTTTAAAGACCACTTTTATTTTAATTCATGTTTAATTTTATTGAAGGTAGCCTTTAAAGAACTTTTTACAAGTTGAAGGTTAAGTCTAAAATTAAACAAATAAAATCGATTTTTTTTGCGAGTGTGAATTCTTGTATTTTTGTATTTGTATCCATTTCGCTACCACTAGAAAGGATACATTTTTCTTACTTTTGTTTACTTCCAAGGTCTTAGCAGAACAGAATTTAACAGAATTTTGTATGTCGATTCACTTTTCAATGCTGATTTACTTCACGAATTGAAAATGCTCGCTTCTCTCTGTCACATACATGTGCATAAACTTAATATAACCTATTGCGATATGAGTAAAGTGTATTTCTACAACAACAATATTCAAAGAAGTATGCAGCCTGAACTTTTGGCTTTAATGGAAATGTGCTCTGTTTTTAATTAGCAAAACCAAAAAGCGAAAGCATATAAAAAACTCACACACACACACACACACACACATAGACGCACACTCACACACTCGCAGTGATAAAAGCGAAAACAACAAAAAATAAAAAATGGCGCAGACATGCAGCATGGTGCAAATGCAACACTTTATATGCATTTTCTTTAAAATTTTATTTTTTTATTATGTATTTTGCGGCGCAACGAAAGTGCAAGCATACACATACATTCAAACAGACACACATAGATACAAACTGAAACACACACACACATAGAAGACCGGAAATTTAGGTTGGCACGGATGTGCGCCACTTCGCTGTCATTGTGAGAGTGTAAGTGTGTGTAACTTTGTGTCTGTATTAGTATGTGTGTTTGTATATGACTATAACTCGTAATTAGAGTGGAAAAAAACACGCAATTACCATTATGTATGCCGAATTTATTTTTACGACACACAGATACATACAAAGAATCCGAGACACAAATGCGCAACAACAACAAAATAACAATAAAGCCAAAAGTTAGAGCATCGCAGCCGTTAGCCTGACCCCAATTTGTTTTAAATCCAAGCCGTTTAGCTTAAAAGCACGTTCCACGGGCCAAACATGTCGAATATTTTTTTTTTTTAACAACTAAATTCGATGGGCAGAATGCTTTTAAATCAAGGACTTTACTTTAGTATTTGAGTTAAGAAATACTGGTACTTTATGTTTAAATAAGACTATCTTCGCAAATGAATGTTTCTAATGGTAGGACTGTTCGTTTACCTGTGAGGAGAGAAAACCTTTAATTAATAGTAAATTTAATTTAATTTAATTACTAGCAGTAATACAATAAGTGCCTCAGGGCACAATTGGTCATTTGAAGGTTTAGACTTTTCTGACCATAATTATTATGTTCGTCCAATATTTAGTCGGCCCGGTCCCAAATAATAAATTTCCGACATGCCAGAGCTCCTAATGAGTGAATAAATATATACTAAATTTATACTTATAAAAACCTTTTTTTTTACTTTACTTTCTAAATTTTGCAACTAGCTGAAAAATGGCTGAAGCAAGAACACCCAAAATTAAAAGCCTACTAGGACCACTGATCACACCTTATCCTTGGTCTACCTAACAATTTCATTTTCAATTTGTTCAATACTCAAAAAGTTCCAGTGTTGTAAAGCTGCATTTATTTTTCTATAGATTCTTGAATCGAATCCACATTATAATCTATGAACTAAGTACTATCCCATTTTTGAATTGTTTCCGTTTGAATTTTGCTTTTTTATGAAGCACTTTAATTTTATTATTTCGCATCTAATACAATGGCTCTCAAGAGGCAAATATATTTTGAATTTAAGCTGACGCTGCTTTTAGAAACAAATGCCATATAAGTAAGCATTTATTAAACAACCATTTCATTAAATTTTCCATCCGGTAGCCATTTTGGCTCACACACTCATGCAAACAAAAATAATATTTATATGAGCGCGCCTGAAACTATGCAACATTATTTGCCATGAAAATTTGTTTGTCAAACTCAACTTAAGTGCCATAAATTTATGTTTAGCTGATGAATTTAGTTGTTGCAAGCTGATTTCTGTCAACTAGGCTGCATTAGTGTCGCTTGCTCTGAGCCATGTTCAAGGTCAAGTCATAGCTGTGTGTATCTGTGTGTGTGTGTGCTGTTAGTATCTGTGTCTGTTTGTCGCTCAATTGTCGCAATTTCCATTGTGCAGCTGCTCAACTTGTCTGAACTTAGTTGCTAGCACTTTTATACATTTTCACTTGACAGTTGAGCATATGGCTTTGCTCTCCTGTTTCCACTGCAACAACAACAACAACAACAATGTCTATAAAAATGCTTCCAGCCAGCCAAAGGCACCATCCCAACTACCAGGCACTCGAAAGATGTTACCAAGTAAATCGCACACAAAATCCACCGCAACTATTTTTGGGTCGCTTGCTCTGCAATAAAAGTGTCCAGCATGTACATATATATATTGTATGTATATAAATGTGCCGCACACTCACACACTCAGTTATGTGGCATATGTGCATTTGTCTCTGTGTGTGTGTGTGTGTGCGTATGAGTATCTGTATGTTTGTGGCTGACTGGACGCAGCTGTGGCTTAAATTCTAACACGCTGGACCCAAAACGAGCTTAGGTACTTAGAGTCTGGCCACAATGGAGCAATGTGCACGACGATCTCTTTCTGTCGCTGCATCCCTAGCTATCTTGCTATCATCCCACCCTCCCTCCTTCTCTCGCAAGACTGACAATTTTTGGTCGTCTGAATTGCTTGGCGTAGTTATTGTTGTCGTCGTCTGTGTTACAAAACATTTGACTGGCAGACCGGGTAGACCGAGAGACAGGGAGACCAAGACCCTACGGCATCTATATTGTGACCCCCCTTGGCCAACCCCTTGGCCACACTTGCCACCGCTGCTTAGCAGTTTTTGCGGCTTTTGCGGTTGCAAGTATAATATGTCAGCTAAAGTTTTTAGCTTGCAGGGTAATAAAATTGCTTTGAGGGTTTTGCGGTTGCAGTGCCACCAGCGGCAACAACAACAATAGCAACAACAACTCCAACGCGAACAACTACAACAACCCCAACTGCAACTAGAAGAAAGACATTGGCTTTAGCCAATATGCTTATTATACTCTTTAAGCAGATATTGTCGAATATTCAGAAAGTTGGGATTTTTTCACGAGTCTTTTTTTATTAAGTAAGATAAGTTTACACTAAATTGTATTCTCAATAGTTTCTAAATGTTGACCATTTTTTTCTCCAATATTACAAATATTTGCTGCATCTTGTACAAACCTCTTTCTTTTGCTTAGAGTAGCTGAGACGCCTTTAATAGTGACTTTTGAGTGTATTTATTTATTTATATCATATTTTGGGTTTTCACTTTGTCATGCATTAATGCTTAAAGGTAAGAATGCCCAACTAACTCAATTATTTGCTAGTATCATATTGTTTCGTTTACTTTTGTTAAAAAAAGTTTTAAGTTGTGCAAAAAATGTCGTTTAAAACATAAAATATATATTTTAGCACATTTGCATAACAATATATATTTTGTGATCTTCAGCTGCTAAGAAAATGCAACTTTAAATATATTTAAAAAAAATCCACAGTATAGTTCTGTAAGATACTAGAAGCATTACGTAATGACAATATAAAGAAAACAATATGGTCACACTTTTGTCGGTCAAGAAAGCCCTATAAACCGATTGTTTTTGCATCCTTTAATATTTCTTGGGGCCAAGGTAATCATGAAAACTTGAAAAATGTACATATTATAATCTTTTTCAAAAACATATTCCATATTTTAACCGATTTTTATGAATTTTGTTTTTTCTATGAAGATTTTAGTGCTTAGGCCTATACGCAGAAAGAAAAATTTCGCACGGAAAACTTCATATAAAAAAAATGGGATATCCCAAATGGGATTGGCAGTTTTTTAGAGTTTCCCACCACTAAACCAAATTTTATCAAAATCGGTTGACTATATCATATAATCCCCATAGGACAGATAGATAAAAATTACGTTTTTTCAACGAAATTCGTTGTGTTTCGCGTGTTTTTGAAGATATCGTGACCAAATTTGGTGATCCGAAGGTTTTTAAAGCTCCCAAGCACTATATCAAATTTGATCAAAATCGGTTGTATATATCATATACCGCCCATGATCGGTCAAAAACTATTTTTTTGTGCCAAACTCGTTTTGATTCGTTTGTTTCTGAAAATCCCGTAATACTTTTGGTTTTTCAAACAAATTTACATTTTTCACTATTTACAAAAATACTTGATATTTCCACATTTTTTCTCCGATTTTTATAAACAGCCACTCATTTTTTTCGTAATCGATCAAACTTTAAGAGCCATGAAAAAAACTGTATGAAAAAATAGAATTTTTTCAAAAATTTTCTAAAAATTGAGAAAAATTTCATATGAATGCATGAATAGCGTCCAAACCGTAAATTTGACTAAAATACATTAAAAGTCAAATGGATAGGTAATTCAATTATCTATAGTTTAGTACAATAATTGTCAAAATCGGTTTGGTAGAACCAGAGATATTTGTTTTTAGGTAAACACTTTTTTTTTATTTCGAAAATTGTTTTTTTCGAAATATCTCGAAATCCGTTGCATGAAAAATTTTTTGAACTTCATTTTCAGATTTGGCGTGCCATTTTACACGGGAATGACTAAAACATGTAAACTAGTGTAATTTTTAATATTTTATAATTTTATATAAAAATTGCAAAGAGAAAATTTTTGACGGCATTTTCGGTTTGAGCATGTGATTTTATTTTATTTTGTAAATTATAAAATAAAGTAAACGAGTTAATATTTTTTTTAAAAACTTCTTAGATATTGTACTCAGATGCAGCATCTTTGTTAACATCAAAGATATGAGATGACACCAGCTTTCAGAATCTTCATAAATCCATCGTTGAGATTTAATATTTGTTAGCCTCAGTATTATGACTATCTTCATCTTGCAAATGAATTGATTTATGTTTGAAAAAAATACACACATTGAAAAATTAAAAAAAATAAAAATGCATTAAGCTGGTAAATATTAGCCCGTTTGATGATTAATCCGACTTTTCGGGTCATACAGTACCCTAGGCCATGGAGCTGAAAACAGGGCAAGATGATACAAAAGTAAGTTTCTTCTAGGGAAGCTTTCGCTATAGCATCATCATCATTTCCTTTATCTCCCACTGGAGCATAGGGCCTCAATAAAGCATTTCCATCTGTTCCGGTTTTTAGCTAGCATCTTTACTTCGTTCCACGATTTACCACATTCGTCGATTTCTTTTTGTATGCTTATTCTCCACGTAGTCTTAGGTCGACCCCTCTTGCGGCTGCCTTGGGGATTCCAAACAAGGGTTTGTCGACAAGGGCATGGGATGACAAATTATAGTTCTTTATTAAAAAGTAGTTATGTCTTTTTTTTCAAACAAGTTTTTATAAAACTAAATGTGAAAGATTCTCTATCAAACAATCCATAGATCAAATTGAACTGCAAGTTTATAAAACGATTAAAAAATACATTACTGAATAAATCAAAAATTTAAATGTAACAAAGTTGTTGCTTAAAAAGTAAACAGCGTTCAATGCTTCAATGTTTCAACTGTAGCCTTAAATAATTTTCCTGTCTTAAGATAAGTTGATAAGTTTTGAGGCCCTTTGTTCCATCTAGGAACCACGGGAAAATATATAGTATAAGATAAGTCGAACTTTGTCTTAAAAATCATCATGATGCATCATCTTACTACCTAATAAGTTGCAAGCGCCATAAATAACTATTTGACAATCAAGTCCCTTATTTCTTTTAAACTAACAATCTATGATATTCAAGGTATACTATATATTGTAGTCAGTTTACAAAGCCTAAAAAAGTCACATAAATCATAGATACTATATTTAATTCTTTTGGAGGCTTCTCTGTACTTGAGAGCATTAGAAAGCCATCACTCAAATAGTGAATTATGACTTCGCATATGCTAAAAATTCAATGCAAATCTGCTTTTGAACAAAGTAGATGCTTTATCCGGTCACTACTTTGATGTTTTTTTAATATATAATTCGATTTTGCATTTTCACAAGTTATGGTCAACTTATGTACATTGTTCGCCTTTCGATTTACATGCAACAAAATGGTAGAAATAGATTTTGCTTCGGGCTAAGCTCCGTTTTATGCATGATGAAGTACTTGGAGCCAACAGTGCCTGCAATAATTATGCTAATTTTGCAAAAAGTTTGCTACTGTTGTGTTAGTATTGCACAAAATTATGAAATCGAAAAAGTTTCCAATCAGCAAGTTGAAGTGAAACTTCAGTTCAACAAAAAGTTCAACTCATTTTGCAGCTAGTCAAGTGGCCCTGAGCTGACTTGATTGCAATAAAAGCTGCTTCATATTCTCTTATTATTACTTCTACTTTTAATTTTGTTTTTAATATTACTTATATTGAATAACTTAACCCAAATAGCGCAGAACTGTGTGCAGACTTGACATAGCACTTGACCTAAAGTTTGTTGCAGATAATGAGTTCGTTTGTTGGAGGGGCGCCTGTGTAGAATTCCACTTGGAGAGGGCTGCGCACTGGTAACCAGCTGGCTTGATTGATTGATTGATTAGGCGTAATTAATGATAATTTGTGCCTAGTTTTTATGCTCCTCACTGCGCTATAGACTTGAAATACTTTTTTTTTTCTGCTGCGTAATCGCATGACGAAAATCTTTGATGGCATAATTTCTTAATATCATGTTGTCAAGTTCTTGCTGCCATAAACAAATCATAGAACCCCATTGATGTGGCCACTTCATTACACACTAAAGGAGAGTGTGTGTGTGTGTTAGTTTGTATGTGTTTTTGTTGGTGTTGCCAAACACCATTAAAATTGAGTGCAAAATTATGCATTGAATTTACTTGTACTTTGGCCTGGCTTTGGCTTTTGTCCTACTTCTGCTGACTCTGATCATATCGCCAGTGTTATAAAACAGCTAATAGCACGTCAAGCATACAACACCAGGGTGTCTGGGTCACACATTGGCGTCCCCACGTTATAAACAACACTGGAACAACACTGTACTCGACCAGGACAACAGCGACAAAGGCTAACGATAACGACAACAATACCAACAACAATGCCTCCTCTAAATAATATTCACAATGTGTCATATAATGTATACACTACTATGTATTTGAATAGAAACAGTGCTTAGAAAGGTTTGCATAAATAAAAAAAATTGTATAGCGAAGCGTATCCCAAATCATTCATCTTCGATATATTTAGAAAAAATGTGAAAGCGTATTTCAACGTTCAGTTAGTTTAAGCGAATTTTAGCTGAAAGTAATTTCATCAATAAGCTAGAAATATTTTTAAAAGTTGCTCAACGGGCAAAACTAAATTTTAGAAAAAAGAGTGTAGAAAGTTCTTGCCCACAATCTATTAAAAAAGCTTAAATCTTTTTTTGAAATTTCAAAATCGTTTTTCATTGTTTTCCTTAAAATGATTCGATTTCATTTCACGAACTTTAATAAAAAATGTGAAAGTGAAATGCAACACAGAAAAATTTCATCTATTAAATAAAAATATTATTAAGAGCCTTCAATGTATAAAATGATTGTAAGAAAAATGCGTTTAGAAAGTTCTGGAACACAAACTATTAAGGAAAAGCTTAAGTCTTTAAATCTTTTTTAGTAGTTATTTTTAAAATAATCCGATTTCATTTCAAAAATATTATTCAAAAATGTGAAAGCGAATTGTAGAACATAAGAATTTCATCTATTCAATAAAAATATTGATAGGAGGAAAGGCGTTTAGATAGTTCTGGCACACAACCTATTAAAAAAGCTTAAATCTTAAATTTTTTTGGGAAATTTTAAAATCGTTTTTCATTGTTTTCCTTAAAATAATTCGGTTTCATTTCACGAATATTATTTAAAAATGTGAAAGTGAATTGCAACGCAGAAGAATTTCGTCTATTAAATAAAAATATTATTGGGTCGTTCACTAAGTAATTTTGTTTTTTTTAGTGCAATGTAAACATGATTTTTTTTATTGTGTAAAACATTTTATGAAATTATATACTCTCCATTTTGATCCAATACCTTTTGCCATCTTTCGGGCAAGAGATTGATTCCACGCTCGTAAAATGTTTAATCCTTGCAGGCAAAAAACTGGTCCAAGTGGTTTTTGATGTCCTGATTTGATCCAAAAAATTTTGCAGAGACCGGAACAAGTAATAGTCCGAAGGTGCCAAGTCTGGAGAATATGGTGGGTGTGGTAGCACATCCCGTTCAAGCTGCAAAAGCTTTTGGCGAGTCATCAAACTTGTATGAGGTCTCGCATTATCCTGGTGGAACACTACACCTTTTCTATTGATCAATTCTGGCCTCTTCTGTTTGAGTGCATCACTCAATTTGTCCAGCTGATCCCAAAACACTTCAGAATTAATCGTGGTATTGTCGGGCAAAAGCTCAAAGTAAACGATCCCTTTGAAATCACACCAAACAGACAACATAACCTTTTTTTGGTGACTATCGGCCTTCGAAGTGGTTTGAGCTTGTTCATCCTTTTTAGACCATGATCTCTTGCGCTTTACATTCTTGTGAACAACCCACTTTTCGTCGCCAGTAACAATGCGCTTCAAAAATTGATCACTTCTTTGACGTTTGATAAGCAAATCACAGTCGTTAATGCGACGAAGTCGATTTCGTTCTGTAAGAACATGAGGAACCCATATGTCAAGCTTAGAAATTAATCCTAGACGTTTCATGTGCTTTTGAACGGTTGCGTTAGACAAATTTAATCTTTCAGCAATCTTTCGAGTTGTTATTCGACGATTAGCATCGACCAACGACCTTATTTTATCCACATTGGCTTCAAGAGGCCTTCTAGGACGTGGTGCATCCTCTAGATCGAAATTGCCGGAACGAAATTTTGCAAACCAATTTTGGCATTGGCGTTCGGTCAACACATCTTCTCCGTACACATCACATAATTTTCGCCTTGCATGAACTGCATTTTTACCCTTTTGATAGTAAAACAGTAAAATATGCCGAAAATGTTGTTTTCGATCTTCCATCTTCGATAGGGTACCAAACAAAAACTATTCCAAAAAATGTAACAAAATTTAAAAAAAAAAAATCCTTACTATATCAGCTGTTCAAATATATAAAGGTAAATCGGTTAAGTCTGAAGTTGGCTGCGAAAAAATTCAATAAGATCAGCTGTTGTCATCAAACGAAATTACTAAGTGAACGACCCAATATTAAGAGGCATGTTGAAATTTTGAGCACACAACCATTTCAAAAAAATTAAAGTCAAAAATAAATATTGAGCAGTAAACGTAATCTCTTCTCAGATTTTGTGATTTTAGAGGTTTTTCCTATTTTTTAGGACTGCTTTGTAAAGTATTTCGCACATCTTCAAAATCCTCATTTTTTTCTTTTTAACAATCATGTGGAAATGATAACAATGTCTTGTGAGCTTAAGAATCAATTCAAACCAAGTATTTAGGTTAGCATCTGTTTGTGCTTGCTTACATGAATCTGTAAAAATGTGGATCCATATTATTCAATATTTTCTGTATAAATACATCTTATTTTGGCAATTGGGCAATAGTAACACTGCTTGAGCTGCTTGGTGAGAGTAGCGGTGAGAGCGTATCTATTCTCTCTAATACTTGTACAAATTTAGCGGCCTTAGGTTTGGTGCGCTGTTTATTGTTTGGTATTAGTGCGTAGGGTGTTAGTATTAGTGCGTAGTTGTGAGTGTAGATAAGCTGAGTGCAGGTTAGGATTTATTAGTGTTGACTTGGGCGGGAATTACGTCGATCGAGACCTACAGTGCTTCTCATAACTATAGGACACCTTGAAGTTTTGTGTTCAATTGTAAATATATCTTGATTTGGGGGTGATCCGTCAAAGCTTTATTTTATTACCGTTATACCTTTGCATTATTGCTTCACACGATTTTTCGTAATAGTTTATTCATTGACATGCGACTTTTTTTACAATTTTAAGCATTTCATAACTATAGGACACTAGTCTATTATAAGGACGTAAGGATGGTATGAATTTATATATTTTTTTCTAATTTTAAATTATTTTTTATTCATTTTATGATAAAACGAAATTTGGACCGCAAAAGGCCAAAAACATATATTTTAATATTAAAACAAAACGTCTTATTATTTTAAAATTTCAAAGGTCTCAGCGAATATAAATTTTTTGTGAACCAAATCCTAGACAGAGCTGAATTATTCCAGCCTTTGTTCTGAATAAAACAAGAGGTTCGTTGCAGTACAAAGCTTAAGATATAAATAGATAAAAAGCTCTCAAAAAGTTTGTAGATTTATTCAGAGCATTATGTTCCAAAAATACAAAAACTCAAAATATTTCATTTCTATTTTGAGAAATACTAGCTCTTTTCATTCAACTAAGAAATTCAAAAGTTTTGTTAATCAAAAAGCAAAAGTTTTATTAGTATTTATTTCGATATCCTGCCATGTTTGGAGGTCATGCCAATTTGCAATCCTGTTTAGAATAATATATTATTTGTTTTTTTGTTTTTGTTAGAAAAGCAAAGAATTTAAACAACACACTTCAACTTTATTCTAACTAAAGTTTTTAAATAAAGAATTTTCTCTTTTTATTTATAGATGCGTTGAAATTGGGTAAGTTTTTATAAATAAATTAAATATTTTGTCGTCATAATATAAGCTTTAAGGCAATCTTTTATTAACGAAAAAATGTATAAGAAAGGAGGTAAAACGGGATTATATACGTGTGTTTTATTTTCCGAATAAAAACAGCTGTAATAAAAGCAAGATGGCATGTCATACAACCCTTAACCTGTTTTGGCTTTTAAAATAGAAGCAGTCATAAACTTAACTTTTTCTATAATAAGCGAAATAAGGGCGTGATTCCTTAATTGAGACAATGAGTTCTTAATTTTCAAAGTGCACAAATAAATAAGGCACAAACAAATTGCGTGTCGCTTGAAAACCGCCCAAAATTGATTTCTGTGCCGCCTTTGAATTTGTAGGCAGCTTAAATGTTTTTTAAAAGGTATTTATACACGTGGTTTGAGCTGTCACCTTAAGCAACTTTTTTAAGTATCTATTCAAATGGACTCCGTTGTATATATACATTCGTTAAAGCACTAAAGAATTTGCTGGCATGTACTTTGCATAAACTAAAGACTTACACTTAAAAATAAATATTTGTTCTCATGTGATTTTAGTGCCATTATGCAAAGCAAGCTATTTCAAAACAGGTAAAAGTTTCTTTGAGCCTCTGAAAATTGGCTAAAACGTACTGCGGCATACTAAGCGTATACAACATATTTTTAGCACAAAATGCAGCATTGCTTTAAGCCAAATACACAAAATTTTCAGAATAGAAATAAATATTTAAAAAAAATATAAAAAATGTGTTTACAAATGGAAATTATAATGCAATTCATTTAGATCCCTTGCCAAAGTCCTTGGGGCATAATTTCTGTTAACGCTTATTTAAATGGCGCCTGTGCGCGCCAAAGATTAAACGGCATTCAAGTCGAAAGCAAAAGCAATAAAAAAGCAAAAACATAAAGAGAAGCAGAGAGACACAGAGTGAGAGAGAGAGGAACCAAAGCCACAAAAGACGCACAATAAACGACAATGTAAAAGCTAAAAGCACGCAGAATTTTGCTTTCTTCCTGCGTTTTACCAGGGCTTTAACTGCGTTGGCTTTTTAATTTAGTATAAGCAGGGCAAAACAACTACAACAACAAATACAACAAGTGGGCCAACTACAGCTGGGAATTCCCGACTAAAATATGTTCTTTTTAGCCGTTTGAAACTTACACCTAATACAATTTATTTTCCACCATTTTTCTCTGCAAATAGGTATTCTTCCGATAAATCTTTTGACAAACATAAAACTACAACAAATCGTGAAGCTCTTGCTGAAATGGACTTTATTGATATTTTTTCATTTTAAGAAAAATTTGGTGGTTGAAGGTATATCTTACTCGGTCGCAAAGCATAGGAAATATAAATCACTTTTGCATAGAATTTTTTCTATAGTAATTCCTATTGAGTAATGGTATTATATACATGTCCTATTTCCAAAGCTTTAAATACAATTTTTTAAGTCTATAAAAAAATCGAAATTTTCGTCTTTTACTAAAATATTTATGACTTTTTGAAGTTGCTTCTAAAGAAACTTGGCATCAGCTAATGAGAAAATGGTTCTTGTTGCATATATTATTTGGGTTCCTTATTATTTTTTATACCATATTACTACCATTTTCAGAACTGGACAAATAATAAAATAATTTTCTAGTTTTCTAAGTAGTCTTTTATTTGCTGCTTGGTCAAATACAGGGCCGTAGACAGAAAATTCGGGCCCTGGGGGCCCTCTATTACACCTTTAGCTTGAAAAATTTTATTACGACAGTAATAACACCGGGCTTCTGAGAAAACTCCGGGCCCGGGGGGAATCCCCCCCCTACCACCACCCCACTCGACGGGCCTGTTCAAATAGATTATATACAAATTAAGATATCCCTCTACGCTTTTAAAGAGATTTACTAAAAAAAAAGTTAAGTAATTGTATTTATCTACTTCTTTGCTAGTTGCTTTGATGCAAGCCTGACAGTGTGGGTAAACCCGACCTCCCACTGTTCTCCAAAACACCTATACTGAGCGAGCTCATATTGGTGTTATCGTGTAGAGCATTAAGAATAACCAAAATGGTAGCATGACAGTAGTCTGTCAGTCTACATTTAGATGGATCAAGCGACAATAACTTTATTTTTACGATTTTCAATTCAATTTTTCTAAGTATTTGATTAACATTTATTCTTGTTAATTAAAGGAACGAAAAAAAAGGTAAGTGGCCTACATAATATTCACATAGACCTATACACTGCATGTATAGTATTGGTTGAAAATTTCGTATAATTTTTTTTTATTCGCGACGTCAAGAAAAAACACAGTGGGGCAAAACCGACCTATACTTGGTGAGGTCAACCAGACGTACAGCTCGAACCAAAAATACGCTAGCAAGCTATTTGGACAACAAATCTAATTGTTTTACTTACTTACTTAGCAATTCAATCCAATCGTCCTTTATTGACATTCATTCAACTTTCATTTCGAGTTATATGTTCTAAAAATTACGATTTTTTAAAATAAATACATTCAGTTTTGTAAAACAATAACATGCTCTTTTGATTTACAATCGAAAATCCACTAAATTTAGATCCTAGCTATGCTAAATTAGCCAAAAAATAGGTGGTCGGGTTTACCCCAACATTTGTGAAAATGACGAGAATAGACTTTTTTTAATCTCAAAAATGAAAAATGGTCAGAAGACGCAGTTCTAGAAAGTTGCGCCAAAGCGTTACCTTCAATTTGGTATATCGGACAAGTTGAACCGCTGTCAAATAAGTAACAATATAAAAATAATAATAAATTTTATGGTCCACTTACTAGGTACTACGTAATGACAAAATTTATTGCTACTATTTACTTTGGCCCTCGCACAAACTAGGAGGAATTGCGTTTCTAAGCTTATTTTACGTTCTGATAATTTTGTTATATGCTTAGTCAGCTCTCAATTCTTTCCAAAAAGGCTTAACTTACACTCAGATATAAAGTATAATAACAATAACTGCAACAACAAATTTCAAACTTTATTTTGGCGCACTTTGTTATAGTTGGCACAGCAAATTCAGCAATTAGGCTGGCTTACCCGGCGTATGCGCAATTTTTCAACGAAGCTAACTAGCTATCTGTTGTAGGATTTCAAAACAACCTTCAGATGACGATGACGATGACTTATTTATGCCAAATTAGCAGGACAACTAAACGAGAGAGCACGAATGAGCGGCGGAGCGAGGCAGAGCATAACAATTTATCTTGCTCATCAACAGCCAGGTAACTGTTGACTAGCAAAAAGTTTCTCCAAGAGAATTTTCTTGCCCCTTTTGCTGCTTACAAGTGCTTTGCAATTATTGCACTGCCCAAAAGTATGCTATAGTTGTAAGTTTTGTTGTTATTCACGTCTTACTGTGTATTTATGTTGTGCACACTCAACACTTTTGAGCTTTTTAGGCAAAGATTTACATTTTCAATTGTTTTTTATTTGGTTAAAGGCGAAACTTGCACTGAATGACGAAATTTTTGATGTCGGTTGGGTAAAACACAGCTCATTAGAAAGTTATCCTTAAAACTTGGGCACTTATAGTTTTTTAGTTGACGTACCTTTTGGGTTGAGCATAAGACAAGGTTGTGCAATGTTTGTAACAGCTAAAAGCAAAGGCAGATGGTGTGCATTATTTTTAGGTGACATTTATCGTTTCATTGATAAAAATGGTCTCATGTGAGCTTTATAAACAATAAAGCGATGACTTCTTCATGAAAACACTCCTTTTACCCCATCTAGCTGCTTGAAATATTTTTATGTCACAGACATTATTCAAGAATTTGACATGCAATAGTTATGAAAAAACTGAAACTTTTTTTAAGGCCATTTTGTTTAGTTCTAAAAACATTTAAAAAAGCTAAAAGTCAATAACTGCAAAAGCTATTTCTGAAAATGTCTCAAGAGCAATGAGATTTAAACTACATCAAATAAAATAACTTTTTGTCAAGACGTTAAACTCAAACGTGTTTCAACTATATATATTATAGCACCATTTTGAACCCCTTTGTCAAATTCTTTTGAATTCGCAAATAAATTCACAAATGTTCCAAACCGAAACATGTTGTGAAGAAACTTAAGCATGCAATGGTTTTTTTTTTGCCATACACCAATTCAAACACCAATTGTTTGGGTCTTATCGTATAAGCTCACAAAATTTGCATCCTTTCGACTTGTTATTTTTTCTACGCTCTTAGGCTTAATGGCATTGTAAGCTCAAGCATTTTATTTTGATTCTTATAACAACAACAACAACAAGAACAGCAGTTGGAAAATAACATTCAGTTTGAGTATGGACCAAAGTTTCGAATTTTTTGAGAGCCATTTGAGTTTTACACATGGCATTTGTGGCATTAGGCATACAAATTGACATGTTATGCTAAAAATGAATTGCGTAATTTGATGGGATTTCTCAGGAAACAACAGTAACAACAACTATAACTATATACATATGTATGTATGTACATATATAAGGATAAATGCAATAAGCAATGAGTAAAGTTTGCTCTTAGGATTTGTGCATGTTTTTCGGCTGTTGAATGTGTCTGATATATAACCCAATGATTATGTTGGTTTTGTGAGATTGCCACATAAGCTGTTGCCAGGGTTGCAAAACTTTTATATTTTGCAAAATGCTAGAGATGTTAGCATATAGGTATGGGATTGCGTCAATGCAGAATAATCAATAAAGTAAATAATTTAATTAAAATTTCAAGTGAAACAAAGTTTTGTTGGGAGAAATTATTTGTGGATATGCATTAAAATTTAAACTTTTTAAATTTAAAAAGTTGTTCATTGATTTAAGCAATATTTTTACTAAGGGATATTTTTAAATTCAAAAAGTTGTCATTGATTTAAACAATATTTTTACTAAGGGATATTTTTATATTTTCAAACAGTTTTCCGACACATGATTTCCGTTTTCTCTAAAAGTTGCTGATATCTATGTAAATAGATCCCAACTACAAAAGTCTGAATTTTGCATATGTATATAATATATCTAACTGTAGCTATGATTTTTTACACTAGCATACTGTGGTCTTAATCTTTTTTTTTTTGTCTCGAAGGCCCGACTCTCGCATATTTTTGTAAAAAAAAAAAAAAAATTTTTGGGCGTAACAATTTTATTGCTCATACATAGTTAACATATTTGGCAAGACACTCTTGGTCTGAAAATATACAAATAAATATATAACATTCAAGGTTTTGTGAGCAAATTTTAAAGTATTATAAATTTTTTTTTATACCCGGTACTAAAAAGTACAAAGGGTATAATTTTATTTAGATTTTTCTCTTTAGATTAAGCCTATACAGTATATTTACAATTAAATGATATTCATATTATTGCGAACACAAACAAACGTAACTTGCTGGCGCCATCTAGCTGCAAGAGCTTGCTTACGCCATCTAGCGGCTACACTAAAGGCAGACAAAATTGAAGGAGAAGCACGAGAGTTGATGAAAAATATTTAGGGATTTAATTTTTAAAGGACAATTGAGCAAATGTGTTCATTCGTACTAAAAAAAATGTGCCTATATACAGGCTTAGATTAGCCTAGCCTATGAATTTTTGCCATAACCAGTTTGGGCTATTATTCGGTTTTCCAAAACATGGTTATTATCAAAATTCTTTAGAACACACAAATGAATATAAGATCTAAAAAACTTTTGTTATTTAGCTGTTTAATGATTTACCCGTGAATGTTTGGCGTGAATAGTTATGGCAGAACCAGTTGAGTAAAATTTATTCCAAAGCGAGTTTATAACTCTAGTAATAAAAAAATGAATTTGTAATAAAAAATCTGTCATATTAAAAAAAAAACTGGTTGCTTATTTCGAAAATTCGAAAGACTAAACTTATTTTTAAAAATTTGAGGTTCTCGAGAAGATAACATTAGTTTACAAATTTTAGGGTCATTGGGTGAAAACGAAAAGTTGTTTAAGGTAATATTGAGTCGAGAAATTGAATTTCTTTTCTTTTGTTAAACCTAGACCCTATCCTTTATTTAACCTGTCCTCGGGGAACTTAGTGCCCCGTAGAGTGTTTTGTATAGAAAAAATAAAAAAATAACTAAATTTTAAATTCATCTGGGGCGTTCAGTGCTTGAAGGACAGGTCTAGAGCTAAGAACCGTTTTCGAGATTTTTTCAAAAAATGTATTTTTGGGTTCTTTTTTCAGTTCTTCAATAGTCAATATCTCATAAACAAAATTTCGTATCGACATGAGAGACGTGTTTTTGATGTTTTCTTTATGATGATATACGATATGTGCAGATTAGTAAAAATTATTGAAGTTGCAAGCAACAAAATTGGAAAAAATTTCATTTTCGACCATTTTTTAAATTACAAATTATCGGTTTGCTTTTATTAACAAGAAAATTTTATTTTCATTTTTTTAAGCTTTGAGCTGAAAGAGAATTCTTATACGAACATTTCAAGCCTATGATCTTAAAAATCGGTATATGGAACCATGTACGAAAAATGCGAAAGTTCCAATTTTCATTCAATCACACTTTTGGTCGAACAAAATTTTTCGGTCAAAGTTTTTCGTTTGCGTTCAGTTAGGTCTTTGCGAATTTGCATCCAGAAGTAGTCACCCAACAAAATCTGCATTCTTATAAATCAGCAATGATATCTGTTGGAATCGTGACAAAACCCTGGCAACCCTGACGTGGCATGGCTCTATGCATATCTGTTGGTTGTAATGTGCGTGCGTGTATGTGAGTGAGTGTGTGTTTGTGTGCATGTGTTGCCACTTTGCTGCACTAAATTGCATTTAATTCAGAGATTTGCGTTGTATTTTTTTTTTCAGCCCTGTTCTGTTGCCTGCCTGCAACTACTTTGTTGTTGTTGCAGTTGTTGTAGCTGTTGCAGCTGTTTTTGTTGCATGGCCTTCACCTAAATAGAAGCCACGGGTTTGACTGTAGATAGAAGTGTTGGTGTGCTGCTGTTGTGTGTGTGTGTGTGTATGTGCTTGCTTTAAATTTATGTGTAAGCACAATGCTTACATACACGCATGCCCTCACTCACACAGATACTTACACTTACAAGCTTCCAAAACTCACACATGCTCAGCGCAGCGCTGTGCGACAAACAAAACAAAATTTTTGCATATATTTCCTTGGTATGTATATTATATATACATTTTTTTTTTTGCCGAGCGCGCTTTAAATTCAACAACAAAATGTTGAAAAGAATTGAAAGTAGATGGATGGAAAAAAATAAAATAAAACACAATCGTTTGTATAATTTTTGTTGAATTTTCATAATTTTTTATATTATGAAAATGAAAATGTTGCCAGTGCTGAAAAACCTTGAAAATATTTTTATGTGCTTCCTTTTTCTGACGGCGCGTGATTTTGTGTTTTATCCAACTCAAGATAGATCAAAAAATTTAACTGCTTAATTAAGTTAAATTATGTCAGAACTGCAAATGAAAGCGAAAGTTTAGCTCTTTGTGCCGTCAACTGGCTAAAACTTGTTCGCTGGATTTCTTGCAGCAATTTTTCTTTTTTTGTGTTTACGACTTGGTTCGCTGTCAGCACCAAAGTGGTTCGCTGTTTCGCCCCTTTGGTGCGCTGTGTGGTGTAACTCCAAGGCTTGTTTGCATTGAGTTGACATTTCTTGCATGCAAAACACGAGCAAAGTTGCCACACTTTGGTTTTTTCTTTTCGGTTTTGCCACTTGCTCGGCAAAGCGCTTAAAAACTTTTGTCTACACTCCCCCCCTCACTGCGCTCTTATACGCTAAAGACAGCGAACAGACGTCGACTGACAACGGCTGACTGAGTTTGGATTGGAACTTCTTTGGATGGGGTTGTTGGGGATCGGTGTATTATCTGTAATGCCAAAAACTTGCTGCTGCTTGTGGCCCCTCTGCGTTCTGACAAGATTTGCATAAAATTAAGGATTATTGTAACAGGATTCGATAAATTTGCGTGAAATATTCCACTCAATGTGCATATTGATGACTAAATCCTTTGACACCTTTTGGCCTTTTGTTAAGCACTCCAAATATAGCACATTGTGTTTATTTTCAATTTGATTAACAAACGCGATAACTGCCTAACTGTTATGTGTATCTTAAAATTGGGCCTCTGGTTGGCATAATGTGCTAATTCCTTGAATTGAATTAATGGCCAACAAGGGCGAGTCAAGTCAAGTCATTCTCCACACTTTGGCCAATGCAATAAATCAGCAGCAATAATGCCCATTCAGTTTGATTATTCAATTGCAAAATTCTGACAGCATGCCATTTCAAGGAAATGCACTCATACAAGCACATGCACACACGCACACACACACAATCAAATACAAAATTATATATATATATATATATATATGTATCACCATAGGAATGCATACCAAATGCAGGACAAACCGACAGACCGACCACAATGCCCTGTTTCCCCATTAGAGATGGTAGCGTGAGAAGAATTTTTTTGCGTAGTTCATACGAATGTGACTATTCAAAATATTCAAAGTCTCACTTTGAGTTTATAAAAGTTTATGTGTAAGTTTTTTTTGTCTTGTACAGAGAGCTGTTTCTCAACAAAATAAAATAGAAGGAACCAGTGATGCTGTAGCGATTATTATTCGAATTTTAGAACAGCTGTCTACATCAATAACACCTTTATATAATTACTTTCAACTATACAACCATCGTTAGATATGGACGATTATCATATCATTATAACAAAATTTGTGCCTATGGCACAGGCCTTATTTTACCAATTTTCAAGAATTTTTAATATACGTATGACTATGAGATGTTAAAAGTTTTGGACATAGATGCGAGGGTACTGTAATACAGAAAAATACACCCAATTCTGATTTTACATGATCTTTTTTTTTAAGGGTTTTGAAATAACACTGTCCGAATTTTTGAACAATAATCTTTTCATTAATCTAATTTAGTTAAGGAATTCACCTTTCTAATTTGTTTTCAAAGCAGATATTTCATATTTTTCTACACGATTTTTTCTGGAAAGTATCTACCGTTTAAAAACAGAATTAGATGTATTTATTTATTTGGGACTTATATCAAGGACAATTGTTTAAAAATAAATTACAAATAAAATCTATGAACTTCTTTATAGCCCATATTTTTCGTTTGCACATTTTAGGGAAATAAATGATTCTCTGCTAAACAATTTTTCCAAACATAAATCAAATTTATTAATATCCTAGGGCTACGCCAACTCGTTTACATTGTTTGCTTGGAAAAAGAAAATCAGGGGCTTATGGTTGTGCATAATAGCTGTTAGAGGAAAAAGTAACCCAGTGCTTCCTTTGGAAGGCCTGTGTAAGGAAAGCGAAAGCTCTCTTTGGTTTTTGAAAGTAAAAAAGACGTGCCCGAGGTAGTTCGCAGTAAACGCAAACGTGATTTAATAGAGAAATCCAATTAGAGAAATAAACTATGAATTTTCATAGAAGTCTAATATCGGCGGATTATTTTTATAATTTGATTTGATAGCTTTGTACTTTTTACACACTCGTGTACAGGATTTCCTCACTCACGATCAACTCACGCTGCCACCTCTAAACGATATTTGTTGATAATGACATTTTAAATGCAAAACGTTTACATAATTGAATGCCCGATAACAATAGGCCACAAATGCATAGCTAGCCTAGTGCACTTTCAATGTGTCTATTTGTATGTCCGTGTCTGTATGAATGCCTTTCAGTGTGCCCGCCCATTCGTGTGCATTTTATGCCGCCGATTTGCAGACCGAACAATTTACTTAGCACCACAAATTTATCGGTCAAACAAAGCAGCCAGCAACAATAAAGTTTTACCCTCACTTGTAAAATCTCTATTAAATATAAATTATTTATACAAAACCGCAAAATATGGCATGGCACTCACGTAGTAGGCCATAAATTTTAACAACTGACTTTGTGCCCTCTGGCTATATGGTCGACACGACTCGGCTCGACTTGGACTCGACCAGGCCAGAACCGAGAGCGACCTGTGGCCAGGGGCTAAAGCAATTTTTGTTTGTTTAGCTTCAACAGGTGGCGCTTTTGTTGCTGTTCTTCTAGCTGTCGCTGTTGCTTAAGGCGTGCAGCCTCAAAGCCATGACTGTACGTTGCTCTAAGGTCGAGTAGGTCTCCGCGTACATCTGTCCCTTGGTCGGTTCCCGTGTCTGTTCGTTGTTGTTTAATGCATGGCACTTCACATGCTACGCTCCAACAATAAATCACAAAGAAAAGAATATAAACCACAGCATAAAATGAAACAAAAATGTTTTCTCTGGTTTTGCATTAAAATTTACAACCTGCTAAACAAGGCCGTATACGGCCAAAAGCAACAAACCCAACAAAAACCCAAAGAAACCAACAAACCCAAAAACAACACGCGAATTTTCTTATATGAATAATTATGCATAAATTTAACATTTATCTTCTTTGTTGCTTTTGAACTATGACTCCGTTTACTCTACTAAGTTAGAAAAACTCGTCGCCATGGCAGCTTAGCTTACGACCAACTGTCCGTCCGGCGTTGAAACCAATTACACAAATCAGTTGGCCAAGAACTTGCCCACTGACGGACAATTACCAACAATCTTGAGAAAAAATATGAATGTGCACTTGGAAAAAGTGTTGCCTGATTACACAAAATTACTCTTCTTCTCAGGGGATGTAAGCTTATGAAGTTGATTGCTTTGGCAAGTTGCTCACATCTGGTCACACTAGGCACATAATTTGGTTATTAAGTCAAGTAAACTTTGAAAGATTTTTAGATTGGAAATTCTAGCACGGAAAAAGTATATTGAAAATATATCAAAACTAATTTGAAAGGTCAACTTTGACGAGTTGTCTTCATATCTATATTAATGTTAAAGTTTTTTTTTATGTTTTTTTAGCCAGTTATTTTTTGCAAGCAACATTTTGTTTCGACTACTTTTGCAAATTTAAATTGAATTCTTCTCTTGATTCCTGAAACATTTTCGTTTCTGGAAAAAAAATTTTTCTTTCTGATGGCCTTAACTTGTTTTAATTTTTTTTAGTGTAGCGTGTGTATGAATTAGGCTCAATTAAGTTATTAGATTGGGGTTTGTGTTTTCTCTAGAAAACGTACTAAATTATTTACGTCTTCATATGATGTAATAATTTAATTGTAATAATTGATTGTGATATTGTTATTTCCATGGCAGAAACCAAGCAAATACTGTAATAAAAATATTCAAGTTTGATTCACTTAACCGCAATGTCAGTTTGCTAAAATTTTATGATTTTATGGTCTCTGGTACAAATGAATAAGTTTTATGGAGCTTTACGTTAGCTGCAGAAACAATGTTCGTTAGGTTTGTGGGGCAACTGCATACGATCATTTTTGTAGGAAGTTTGAAAAGCCGAAAATTTTGGGACTCTTGCTACCTCACCCACTGAGACACCACATACTTCAACTTTTACAAACAGTATTTAAAGCCGGCATGTTCTTTTAGTAATTGTTTAAAATATAAGTCAGTTTGCTTGTGCTTCCTACTCACCCACGACCGGATCTTCGGAATCAGTCTTCTTGTTCTTGGGCCGTTGGGAAAAGCACTAAACCCTTGATCCGTCTGGACCTCTGTACCACTGAACCTCTGTACGTCTGGACCTCTGTACCTCTCTACCTCTGTGATAGTTTTTAAAAAGGAATACATTTTACTCCAGAGAAAACTTTATTGGGGTACAGCAGTTCTCAAGGATCGCTTGGTATCACCACCAAAGATGTTAAAGAAAACCAAAATTTGGGAAACACCGAAATGTGCGTCATTGAGTCAAGAGCTCAAATTATTAAAATATTCAATAAAATAAAAGGTACGTATAAGAATTTTCTTCCTGATTTATCACAATTCAAAGCAAATGCAAATGGCTTTGAAAATGAAAAAAATGTTCATGAAAATGCAAATCTAGCTTGGGGGTTAAAATGTACCGGCCCTTTTATGACACCTACTGCTTGCATCATTGTGTTCTGTAAATACGACAAAACTCCGGGCCCGGGGGAAATTTCATTGCTATCAAACAGAGAGGGTAAAGTCTTATGATCTTAACCTCATCATAGGAACAGAGTAGTTCACAAATTCCCTTTCTTTACGAGGAAATTTTATTTACTTCAACGAGGTTTTAGCCACAGTCTGACTTTTATTATGTTTTATTTCACATCTTTAAAGATCTCCATTAAACAAAAAGATTTTCACAAGGAACTAATCAATCAATCACAAATGTTTATATATAGAGCTTTGTTTTTAGATTCAAGTCAATGCTGTTACAGCCATTTTACGTTTTTGAATATCAAATGTTAATATTATGGTATTCAAATCAATCAAAAGTCCAATCACTGATTCAGAAAATGGTGTACAGTTGACAGCTGTTTTTGAAGTACATTAAGAGCGATGGGACCATGGTAGAAATTTGCCAAGAACCCCAGCTATAAAGCCTTGTGAAGCTGCTGGTTAGTTCAGTTGAAGACACACCACAGCAACATGAGATTCAATTTGTATTTTCACTTCATTTGCCTGACACTGACACTGGCTGAAGTATTGTGTCAATCGACGCATCAGAATGAAACTGTGCTGGGAAATGATGCAGTTCTGCTACCAGGACCTAAGAATCCCTACTGCCAGCCACAGTTGTGCCAAAGAGGCAGAAAGCATGTGTCCTGTGAAAAGTACTTACATGTGAGTGTTGCAATTTCTTTAGTTGCTTACATTAACTAAGATGTTGCTTCCCAACAGAATTTCCACAGATCTTGTCAGCCAAATAGCACGCATTTGGTCAACCTTACCGAATATGCCGATACCTTCTTGAAGGGTCACAACGAGCGTCGTAATAGAGTGGCCAGCGGCAAGAACACCTTACTGCCACGTGCTGCACGCATGGTTGTTATGAGCTGGAGTGAAGAGCTGGCAACACTGGCCGGTTATAATGTGCGCATGTGTCAGGCGAAGCACGATGAGTGCCGCAGTACGCACAACTTTATAAATTCCGGACAGAATGTCATTGTATTCAACTTAACACGTCAACTGGAAGATAGTGTGTTGACCAAGCTGTATCCAGAGCTCATATCCATTGGAGTACGTGCCTGGTGGAGTGAGCACAAGAATATGACAACGGCTGATGTGGAAAGCTATCCCTGCGACAAAAAGAAGCAGCAGTAAGTGTCTTACAAGCTCATGCAAGCTTTTAGGTATATCATATTGTTCCTTGCAGACTCTATCGCCATTTTGCGGTGATGGCAGTGGAGAATAACACGCATGTGGGTTGTGCTGGAGTGCGCTATACTGTCAAGAACATTACCTTCTTCAAGATAACCTGCAACTATGCCGGCGACTATTCATGTCGCAAGCCCATCTATAATATACAGAGCACAGACTGCACCGCTGGTCACAACAAGAAATTCAATTCGCTCTGCTCCAAGAAGGAAATCTATGCCTAAATTTCGCTCTCTGTATAATTTGACCCTTAGCCTAATGCAATTTTCAATGCCATTTATGTCCTTTTAACTAGAAACTATTTATCCTATTTGAGCAAAAATTGCACAATAAATATTGCGCGTAACAATACGTGCGTAACCAAATGCAATCATAATGCATACACAATTCATATGGCACAATATCAAAATGGCATTTCTGCCAATTTCCTGCACATTGGACAAATGGCGTCATTGGCGTCGCTGGCTTCCCGGGTTCGCACCCAGGAAATGGGCTAAAAATGGCGCCAATGCAATTACCTGCACAAAAGCATCAGGCACGCAACGATATGACAAAAATGTTTGTCCATTTGAAGGACGCGTTCCGTGTGGTTGTATCGCAGGATGTGGAATAGTATCTTATAGATATATGTAGCTGAAGTAGTGCGGAGTATTAGTTTTATGTGCGGAGTTTGTATGGTGAAAAGCGGATGGATTCTATTATCGCGGTGGAGAACATTAATTAGGTGATTTTGAGTTAGCTTTGTTTCAGTGGACTTAGGTTGGTTACTTCAAAGGGCCAAGACCATCAAGCCCACATCATTTTAATGGAACCTTAGTTTTTCAACACCGTAAGATTCGATTTTCGAAATATCGAATTGATATTGCACAGCCCGGATTAAATTTATAGTTTTGGAGGCCTATTTGCACGTATTCTTTATTACGGTGGATGACGGGAGAAAGAGTTTCGAAACTATGAAAGATATAGGGTGAGTCATCTGTTTGTTTGTTTGTTAATTGCATTTTAATCGTATAATTTTCAACTAAATTTGGCAAATGTATACTTATACCAAATGCAAGTTTGAGACAACTCATTTATGTATAAAAAATAATATCGCCGAAAAGGTTGCCGGGGCTCGCTCTATTGGCCCGGTGGCTTGTTGACCATTTTCATTGTACGCCTGTAAAGGATCCATGACTAAAATTGAGTAGATTGACATACATCAAAGAGCATCTACTTTGGACGGGTATGCTTTGAATTATGAGTGTTTAACAACCAAAGAATCAGATGGCCCACCCTATATAATGCTTGCAGAAAAAGAAGCATACCATATGCTTAAAGCCTTTTCCGTTGTTTCTTGCAGACTCCCAGACGGACATGTAGACGAAGTACATAGCAAGGAAAACACTTTCGCAAATTATCGTTTATTTGAGCAAAAAACTTAAATGTGTTAATCGATTAGGACTGTTCTTATACAAACTCTTTTTTTCCTTTCTCCAACTTAACTGACGCAGTTTATTTACACCGTTGTCAAGTATTTTTCATTATTTTTCTCGCGCTTAATAGAGCAGCCAATTATTCCGCACATGCTCTCGCTATTGGCCAAGTTTGTGATGTTCAGTCAGCTGTAGAAGAGTTAACAGTGCATAATAATAAGTACATACTTATGGTGTATGGCTTAGAAATAGTACATGGTTTATATATAGAAAAGTTTCACTTTTTTCTATAACCAACTGGATTACAAGCTGTGGCTTGTTTGTTGTAGTTGTACGCTGCAGATTATTAAGCAGCTGCTTTTGAAGCAAAGAGCTCATCAAGTCTAACCATCAGCTGGCTCTTATTGAAACATTGGCCAAGTGAGAGCGAGGGTGTTAGTGTGTTTGTGTGTGTGCGTGTGCAGCTCATTAATTTCACCGTTTGAGCACACTGCATATGCATTGGAAATGTTCTCAAACATTCTGACACCCACTTTCCGCTCTTACACAATTTTTCTCGGTCCATCAGTTTGAGATTGGAACTTGAATCAGCAGCTTGCAGTTGGTTATGCTATGCCACAAAATGCTCTGGCAATCCGATTAAGCATCTAGCACATTTCCATTTTCCTGCATTTTCCACATTTTCCACATTTCTATTTCCATTTCATTATTTTATGCGACTTCATTAGATTGAAATTGAGATTTACGCATACATTAAAAGCAAAAAAATAAAGCAAGAAAAAATTGACATCGAGATGGAAAAAAGAGAGTTTCGTGAAAACAAAAAGCAAATGTTAAGCGTGACTTTCTAATCGCCTTTGCTTGGGCTTATCAACTTGGGTATCCTCTGGACTAGCTCTTCGTTAAGCTTTACTTACACATTTGTACGAACTCTTCAGAGGAGTGTAGTTGTGTGTGCGTGTGTGCAACACCTGACGAAAGTTCGTACTTCAATCAGTTACGTGAATCTTAGGTGTTAGTTTTTAAAGTTTTCCTTGAGCTTAAAATTGAGAGCAAGAGTTTGGAATCTACATTTTGTGTTACCTATGTTTGAATACCCTTTCAAAATTAGAGAGCTTCCTGCAGTTTCTTCAATACGTTGGAATTATGTATTTAATTTTTAAAAATTAAATTGAACTCTTCTTAAATTTTACAAATAAGGTAGAAGTAACCAAAAATTTTGGATCCTCTTTTTCGCATTGTTCCTTCGTATAATCTTTTCCCCAATTAGGTATCACAATGGGCCATAATGGTCTCTGGGTGATCTCAGCTAGCCTATGCAAGTCAACCTAACCTAACCTACAAATCAATTTACTTTTTACATGCAAATAAAATTAATAAAAAAAAAAATTTTATTATTTTTTAAATATTAATATATTACAGAATTTTCTTGAATTTGCAAAATTAACTTATTATTAGAATTATATAATACATACATATTAAAATTTTTTCTTTTATTTTACAAACAAATTTTTTTTTTGCGAAATTTATTTAGGTCTTTGAACAACTTTTTATTATCTATTTATTTGGTACGGCAAGCTAATTTCCTAATTTTTCCAAAGCTTTCCCAGTAATTGTAAATTAAGGGAATACGATTTTTCTTAAAAAAGTAGTTTCATGAAGCTTAGCGAAAATTTCGCTTATCAAACTTTTTGTAGCTGATTAGTGTTGGAAAATTGAATGATAAAAAATTTGTATGCAATTAAACAAAAAAAAATAAAAGCAATAAAACTTATTTTTCTAAAGTCAATATGCTGCCTGTAAGAGTATTTAGGAGTAGCAACAGTTGGCGTTAAAGGGAAACTGTGACACTTTTGGAAACAGTGTATGCCTCTTATATATTTTTATATTCGCTTTCATTGCAGAAGCAGAAAATTTTATTTAAGCCAACAGTTTAAGCCAGTTTGTAGTTTATTTTCTGCTTTTCTTTTTTGAACAATATAAACTTGCACAATTTGTTTGGTTTTGGTTTAGTTTCAGGTTCAGATTTTGGCCACAGAGCAGCTTAAGCGATTTAAGTTTAAGTTTTTTTGGTTTTGTTTGGCTTGTGCACTTAAATTAATGCGTTTTTTTAACAGTTTAGCAAAAGTTATGACGTCACACAAACATACTTATGCGTGTGTGTGGGTGTGTGCGTACATTTATGCAGAAACAACTGTTGGCCATATTACTCATACGCCATGCGGCACTTTTCGTTGCACATAAATATCTATTAGTGGCTTAAAGGTTGAACTGCACTGGCCAAGTGAAGATTTACGAGCACTTTGCCAAAGCTCTGATAATGACGCATTAGAGTTCTACCAAACTGTATCTATGTAAGTCGGTGTGTGTGTAAGCTGTTTGGCAACTGTCACAAATACATAGACACTCAAACTGCGCGCTTACTGAAGTTCATAAAGTGCAAGAAAAACCTCAAGGAAAAGCATTGTGAAAACCAAACTAAAACCCAATACCAAAACCCAGCCCAAATCCCAAAACCAAAATCATTATCATTGTCAGCACGTAAAGCTGCATGTACTGCATGCTTTTCCTTTGTGTTTGTGCTTGTATGTGTTGGGATAGGAATCTTTATATTTTTTTGCTCACTTTTCCAGCTTTTATGCATGCTCTCACGCTGAGTTCAAACTGCTCGAAGAGTTATTTAGGTCAAAGTGAAACAAAAAAGGGGTTTACTAGCCAAAAAAAAAAAAAAGGAGAAAGACAGCTAGAAAATGCTCTTAGCCCTCTTCGGTTACTTTGGTCTTCGTTTATTTCCTTATTTTATTTTTATGAGCAACTTTATAATGGAGCAAACGGTTTACGTTTATTAGCATACTTCTTCTGCTTCTTCTTCTCGGCGTATTGGTCGAAGCTCTCAAGGTGCGTTTAATGGCGGCATCTAGTTGCTCGTTACCAAGGCACTTTATGACTTCATTCAAAAGTATTTATGTATGTGCTTACTCACTCAGCCATAGATCCACATACACACATACACACACACACACATAGATGCACACGTCTCTTGGCCATTTTATCGTTGGCGTTGGCCAATTGATTTGCCATAAAAGCGTCAGCTGTAAATGTATCAGCTTAGCTGCAAGTGTGTGTGTGTATGTGATGTGTGAGTGTGTAAATGAGTGTGCGCCGCCTTGGAGGCAAAAATTTAATGAAATTTATGCAGTCTGCACTGCGGCACACTCACACTCACACTCATGCACAAATTACGCCCCTGTGTTCAGACAACAAGTGCAAGTTTCACCTGTTACAATGCTTCGCCATTTTGTGTTTCTCCGTAATACTTATACCTTAACTTTGGTCATGAAGTATGCAGCAATAAGGAGCACACGCAGCTGGAGACCAAGAAATAAATATCTTCTATGCCATCAGAATCATTTGGCGAGAAGTAATCTTCACTTTCCTCAAGAATTCCAAAAATGCCATTTATGCGCTTGAATTTACTAAGCAAATAAAAAAATTTTTAAATTCGGTAAGTTCTATAATCCTGGTAATGAATATACTATGAATGCTACCATATTCCCACACAAAATTTAATGTTGACAAAGCTTTTATGTCATTTGAAAAAAACTGAAGCACTTACGATTGCTTATAAAACAATCTACAACCATATCGTTTACTAATAACACTACTTGGCAAACTTCTTGGGTGCCTGCTCATGTGAGTCTAATAAGCAAAATATTCTGAAGCATTCTTAGATGCAAACCGCATATGTTCACGAAAGCATAGCCTTAACGAAGTGTTTCGTAAGTGTATTGTAAGTGTATCTAAGCTTTCTTGCAACAATGTTGCCTGTTCTCTCGCTTTTGCTCGTTTTGACCCAGTTTTTAGGCTAGACTTTGCAGCATGTTGGCCATTTTCAGTTAGCCGCTTGTCGCTTGAACTCGCTTTCAATTTGGTTTTGATGTTTATGAACACTTTGAGAGTATCGCATATAAGCAAGAAGCTTTTGTTTTGGCCGGCTTATGGTTATTGCATGGGTTTAAGTGTGTGCGTGTGTATGTGTGGTCTGATTGTTAGTTAAAACTGCGCCATTTTGTGCATTGAGCTGCCAACACCCAAAATAGAGTTCACATTATTGCAGCAGTTTAAGCGTCTGTGAGTGTATGTGTGTGTGTGTGTAGACAGTGCCAAGTAACTGTTTAAACATGGCCAAGATGTGCTCAACTAGATAGTACAATACTCACAAGTGAACAAACCCTGCAGAGAAGCAAACTAGTTCGGAACTAGTTCATTTAAGGGAGTGTTAAGGACTGACTGTAATAAGAACCAAAATTGGTCTTAATCAATTAGAGTTGGAATAATTTGTGTCGCAAATGTTTCTATTCAATTGCACACTGGTTTGCAACTAGTGTATTTTGACATGAATAACAGAAGTGAAATTTGAATTGACGGACACAATTTAAATAACTTGTAGATGGCAAACCTATAATTAAAATAATAATCAGTCGTAATTATACTAAAAAACCATCAACTGCTAGCTTTGATAAAAATATATTACAAAACTCTGCCTTTAAATATCACTGACTTTAACTTTAAGCAATATTAAATGCAATGTTATTGCCGATTGGGAAAATAAATACTATGCCTTCCGAGCGTTCAGAAAAACCGTCAAACATTTTTTTCTTCGATGTGCTATTTTTTGTGACGAAATTGTATCACTTTATTATAATATAAAGCTACAAACAAATACATAAATTCGTAAAAGTACTTTTACAATCAATATTTATAAAAAATATAAAAAAAAAGAAAATATTTAACTGCCAATAAAGTTATTTTTAAAATGGAAGCTTTTCGCATTCTTTTGTAAACAAATTAATTGAAGCTCTTGCTTTTTGGTAGCAATTTGCAAATAAAAGATTATTTTCTGAGATATTTTATCTTCTATAAATCTTTAAAAAAACGAGAAACGATTAATTTTCAAGGCGACAGACATATATCTCATCAGCCGTTTACATAAATGAAAATACGGGATCA
The DNA here is from genome assembly GCA_018150985.1 of Chymomyza costata. Classification (NCBI taxonomy): domain Eukaryota; kingdom Metazoa; phylum Arthropoda; class Insecta; order Diptera; family Drosophilidae; genus Chymomyza; species Chymomyza costata. Next base: position 22,269,595 of record JAECWU010000001.1, read on the forward strand.
GTAAACCCCATATTTATACCCTGTACCTATAGGTACAAAGGGTATACTAGATTTGTGCAATGTATGTAACGGCAAGAAGGAGGCGTGGCAGACCCCAAGTCCTTTATACCAAAATGCTTATCATAACCTCGGGTAGCGATTGAGCCATGTCCGTCTGTCCGTCCGTCTGTCCGTCCGTCCGTCTGTCCGTCTGTATGAACACCTAGATCTCGGAGACTATAAGAGCTAGAGATACGAAACTTTACCAGCTGATGCGCATATTTCCTCAGAAGATCAAGTTTGTTGAATTATGTCAATATCTTTCCCCGTTCCCCCGAAGCAGAGTTTCGGTTTTTAGCTAAACCACTTAATATTTTAATCTGAAACTTACCTGAGCGATGCGTTGTGGTTACATGCATCTGTGTGTCAAAAATAAACAAAATCGGACAATTACAACAAAAGTTATAGTCTAAAATGTAAAAATTTCACCTCCCCTTTCCTTTAAACTGCTTCAATATTTCACTCTACGTAATAATAGTAACAAATGACCTAGAACCACCATATTTGGTAAGCTGATTCATGTGCCTCTAATGAACAAATCCACATTCAAATTTTATCAATGCAGCGCCCCCACCCCCCGCAATCGATTTACCGTGTTTTCTCCCACACCCTTCAACATATCCCCTTGAAACTTACCCCATATACTTGAAATAACTCCTTTGATGTAAATTTCGATTTTCATCAAAATCGGTTACAATTTGCGGAACTTATAGGTATCAATATCGTTTGCACCAACAAAAAAATGTTCCAATTGGAAATTCTTAGTAAGAATATGCAGGAATAAATCTTTTTTTGAGAAAAAAGGTACAGGGTATTACACTGTCGGGCACCGCCTCGACTGTATTACATTTTTTTAACATTATTTAAGTTTGTTCTTCCAAAACTCTTTACTTTCCAATAAAAAATATGCAAAATTTTCGTACATAATACCCTCTCAAAAGAGCGCCATGAATTAACAGTAAGAGCGCATTATTACTGCTCTGCACAAGTTTCTCTTATCCCTCGACTAGTCTATTTTTGACCAGTTCGCGACTACTAACATTGAAACTAGTAACAACTTGTTTTGCTTTTGCACATTATTAAATTAATGCATACGTGTGTATGTGTGTGAAGTTGTTACATTTTCTTATTGAAAAAGATAGAAAAAAAAACGTAAATTTGTTCATGAATTTCCACTTTTATTTGTAGCTGGTAAACTGTTTTTGTGTTTTTTTTGCAGTTTATATGCCACGTTCTTAGCCGCAATTTGCCGAGCCAATGGCAAAAACAAACAGCTGCTGAAAAGTCTGGGCCAAGTTGGTTTGCTACTAGCGCCATATCAGGCGATTAGATTGGCAACAGGGGCTTAGAGGTGTCTGCTCTGCTCACTTACTTACTCGGCTCTCTTGCTGTTGCGGCCAAACGGGAAGGAAGCTTTTCTAAATGCGAAATGATAAATGCATTTTTAATGGAGCCCAGAAACAGGGCCAGAGGAGCAGACAGGCAAAACGGTTGAATTAAACAAACAACTTCCTCGCCGAGTTGAGAATCGCTGGGAATCCTGTCTTGGGCACAAGGACAAGCGAGAATGCGAGCAAGTTCGTTGCCGTCGCCTAAGGATGTGAAAACGATGGCTGAATTTAAGGGGCGTCGCTCGACTTATTTCCACTGTCTGTCTGTCTGCCTTTTCTTCGCTTTGCTCCTGATGCCCTTTTCTCCCTCCATTTTTTTGCGTGCGATTTTTTTCCTTCTTCCTGAAGCTTACAGTTTAACAGATGATTAAGCTAATGTTTTACACTTGGGGCTGTGCTCGGTTTAAACTCTTTTCAACACATTTCATTTAATTAACCAATACCACGACAACAAATAAAGCATACAGTATATACATAAATTTTAATTAACAAAAAAATTTGGTGAAAACAAAACGCTTAGTTTTTGGTTTATAATTCATACCCTTGAAAAGAGTATACTGAAATATTAAATTAACTTGATGGGCTCACAAAGTATGAAGAAGTCGATATCTATTTTTAATTTCATTACAAACACGATTATAATGAATTTTTTGAATTGAGTATTCTTGAAAAAATATCGATTTGTTGCTAATTTGCATACCCCATTCTCATTTCATAAATTTTCTAACTCTTTATGAAAGCAAATAATCCTTAAATAAATTAAAAAATGTTATAGAGTTGCCTTGCTCTGTCAAGTATCAAATCGGACGATTTAATGTTATTTCGTTCTAAAAACTCCTTTTGAAGAGGGACTTTTAGCATGAAATGTAGCAGTTTTGTTTCCGTAGCTATCCGTAGACCTCCGAGGTAAAGTTTTTCATATGAATAAATAGAAGGGCATAGCTCATTGGCTTCCCAAAATTATTATGAAAAGTTTTATAGTATAAAGAACTTATGGTCTATTGTGCTTTCTCCTGTACCTACATACATTGACTCCTTGGGTATAGGGGCATAATATAAGTTCCCATAAGTCCCACAAGGACTAGAGGGCCGTATAGGGTCATTAATCCCAAAGAAAATCTATAGAAAAACCTTTCTTTGAACGATTAGAACAAAGTTAAGGGTAAAGCGCCATTTTAGCCTTTCGTAGCTCGTGCCTTTGATGGTTAAGACCTCACAAAGATTTTGTACTGGGTCACATTTCTGAAATTTAGAAGAGGCTGTACAACAAAATTCCTTATATAAATTGTTATAGTGTTGCCAGCTGCGGCCATATATTTGGGCAACAAAAGCTAGTAATGTAGCGACTTCGTATTTTAGGAAGTGTATTAGCCAAAAAGGTAGCTTTAAGGATATACTATAAACATTTCCGCTTCAAAATTAATTTGCTTTTCTTTTGTTTTGTTTATTATTATTTTTATTTCTCTCTGGTTTAGTTTATCTGCTTGATCTGACTTACAAATGGCTTACACGTGTTTAATAAATTGTTGACCATTGCCTTCAGGTCTTAACACTTTTGGCTCTCTTTTTGGCTTTGTGTCTTTTCATTTCTTTTTGGCCAAACAATAACAGCAATTATTTTACATTTGGCCTTTGTTTGAATGTGTCTGTGTATGTGTGTTTGTATGTGTGTATATATATATATGTTTGGGTTTTGCAATCAATGCTTAATGCATGCAGCATAAAATGCTTGAATGCTTTTGGTTTGCTGAATGGTTCTTTTCATTCAATTCGTTTGGTTTACGCTAGCTATATACATATGTATAGAGTTATATGCCACTTCCTCTTTTTTTTTTCATTTTAACCAATTTCAATTTAATCAATATTCCAGGCACACGCCGTTCAAACATTTAATATGAATAAAATGCCGGCCAGCCAAAATGCTGCTAAACAAAAACTAAGCGTCAAACACACACATATACTTCCTCGCACACATTTACACATAGGCCGTGTACGTGAGCGCCTAAAAGCATGCCACACAAATTGAAAATAAACGCTACGCAATGCACAAACAAAAACAAAAGCAAAACAGCAACAACAACAAAAACAACAGCTACATAGACCTGACCATTTTAATTTAGTAAATTTGTATGAAGCCAGCAATATTTTGTATAAATTTACACAAAAACCTTTATAGAATTTTCGGTTGATATACACTGCAGACAAAAAGTCAAGGATATTATAGATTTGAATTGTATATGAACTATTGTATTGGGCATCAATACAGCTTTGTTTATAGGAAATTTTGGATCTTACATTTTATAAGATTTGAAAATACTTAATTTGAGCAATAGATAGATTTTATACCATACTATAGAATGTATGCTAGCTAGATCGAATAAAAACAGCAGCAAAGTACCCTATAAATTGCAAACAAATTCTACTTTTTTACTGCGCAATCTTTGTAGATTTTGAGCCGTTGCATCCAAATCCGTGGTCAAAAATACCCCAACATGCGGTGTTCAACGAAAATACCTATTTTTTGAGGAACACCTCAGATTCGGCTTTATATTATCTGATCTTAGAACTTTAAAAAATTCCTACAAACTTATTTTTTGAGACGGGTTATCCGACGATGATTTTTTTGTACCATACCAAAAAAAAAACACAACGCGTTAGATTTCTGAGGTAGCCTCCAAATTAACTCATTTAAAGGGGTTTTTTGCTATTATTTCAGAGCCCTTGGGTGTGGGGATTGTTGAACCTCGTATTCGTATTTAACCCTGTCTCTGTGGGCCATTGTAATTGATCTGCCATCAGTCACAGAAACTAGTATGTATCTTCTTCGGTATTTCGTTCTTATTAAAGTTGTTTCTCAAAGCAGGTATTAACATCCCAAATGGTCACATTCACCTCTTTTGATTGAAACGCTTAAAGATTTCAAAGTTTTACCCTAATACATTGATATTACCCCATATTAGTAGTAGAACTGAATTTCTGAAATGCCAACCGCCCCTGTGGTGGGCGGCTAAGTGGGCTTGCTAGTGAAGAGCCTTCTGATGAGACTGATATTTTTTCCACTCACTAGCGGGTAATAGGAGATTTAGCGCGTCGATTTTTGTTAGCTTTTGTTAAGAAGTTTCATCGCGATCCAAAATAGAGGAAAATCTCGAGCAGCGCTCTGAAAAGTATGTAACGCGCAGAAAGAGGCGTGGCAGACCCCATAAACTATATATATTCTTGTTTTTTAATTGTACACAGCTCATTTATATATCCTTCATTTTGCTCCAATACAGCTTATACTTTTAAGGTACACCCTAGGTCTTATAGTTGATTTTTTATATCTATAGTACAAAATTTGAGATGAATTATCTTCAATATTAGCAAATTCCTTAATGCTAGACTGGAAACTAAATTTATATAAGCTTTTTAGGAATGAATCAAATTCCAGTTCCCAGCTCAATATTTATGCTCAAGCAACTCAACGTACAAAGCTTAAAATTGACTCATAAAAACCAACTTTGTATTATTGGCAAACTGGTTGGAATTAAATTCAATAGCGCGTAGTAATATATTAAAGGTACAGGGTATCAAAAAGTCGAGCTATCCAAACATAGCCTATCACCCATTTGTTTGGTTAAAAATAATGAAAATGAGAAATTGCGGCCAGGTGATTTTGGCTCAATTCAAATTGTTGAGGTGTAATAAGGCCTTCAATATTGAAAATGGCCAACAAACTCCTAGAAACAGCTAGAACAATAGTTGCTTGGTTGCCAAGGACAGTCGACAATCAATTCATAATATCTGCTTCGAATGGCACTCCAGCCCTGGCAACAATTCTTGAAATTTATTAGTAAACGAATAGCGTAAAAAGAGAAAAGTAGTGAAAAGCTGTGAGAAGGAAAGCGAATAAATTGCGTAGACATTGAAATGACTGCAGCATTAACTAACAGTATAAGTGTAAAGTGAAATGAAATGAGCAAGTTGAAAAGGAATAAGTTGTAAGATTGAAAGGAGAGCAGAGAGTGAATGCAGAGGATGTTGAAGGAACCGCTAAAGTGACCAGGGAATTGAAATAAAACTGAGAATTGCGAAGATGGAAAATGCAATATAATTGCGGAATACCTTTTTTTAAAAAGGAATGTGGGTTAAGCCAAATAACTGTGGTGCATATTTATAAGGATTCTATACATTTTAATCTTAAACTTTAAAAGTAGGAATAGGGCGCCGCTTGTGGCTAGCGAAAAAAGTTTGCCGAACGCCATTTTGTACTGTAGTTTGAATTGGGAATCGACAAAAAATTAATCTGACTATCAATGGCAACTTTGACTGGTACAACAGGCAAAGTTAGTATTCAGCAGCCGTACACAGAAGAACTTGATATTAACAGCGAAGTCAAACAAGGAGATAGCCTATCGACAGCAATATTCAATCTCTGTCTGAACTATGCCATAAAAGATATTATTACTTCCGGAAACAAACATCATAAATCGATCAGGGCTTACAATAGCAGATAACATAGCTCTACTTAGAAAAAACATGAGTTGGGTCTTGTAGTAGTCAAAGAACAAACCAACTCTTTAAAAATATACTGACCTGAGCAAAAAAAGTGGGTCTTATAGTATTCAAAGAAAAAACCAAATATATGGTAGTCTCGAGAATTAACAGTCCAAGGCAACCAAGAAATATACAAAGTATGGGTTAAGCTTTCAAGGCGTCAGCAATTTTAAATAACTGGGAGTCTTAATATGCAATGATAACGTATAATAGCAGCTAACAAAGCCTACTATGCCCATCTTAACGTATTTAAATCTATATACTATAATACTATAACTAGAAAATGAAAATCAAGCGTTTATGAAACGGTCAGCAGAATAAATGCAACTTATGGCTCAGAAATATAGACATTCTCTGCTCATTTTTGAAAGAAAGATGCTTCGGAAAATCTTTGGCCCAAAAAGAAATGAAGTTGGTGAATACCAAAGAAGAACCAATGCACAATTACTACAACTATCAAATGGGAAAGGCATTGCAAAGTTCATAAAATCACATCGGTTAAGATGGATTGGGCATGTGCTTAGAATGGATGAAACCCGAGAATAATAGTGGACTATGCGCCTATTGCAATGAGATATAGAGGGCTCCCAAGTAGGTCTTATAGATAACATAAGAGATGATATTCAATGAATGAAAGTGCTCAACTGGAGAAGAGACCAATGGAGGACGATCGTGAAGAAAGCTAAAACCCAACCCGGTTTGTAACGCTTTTGAAGAAGTGAAGACGAAATATACTATATATAATATATTGAAAAATACCAGAAAAATACCAAAACTAGATACCGAAAAATAACCATTCGTCATTTGTGAGAGTAGCTTTAATGAAAAAATAGTAACAGAATACTTTCGTATGGGATGGTTAGAGGGGCTGTTGTCTTCTGTTAATTTTAAGCGGTTCCTCCGCGTTTCGTCATTTTTTCCTCTAAAAACTTTCAATTTCACTTTTTAACATGTTAGGGAGCAATCATGGCAATTCAATGGCTGGAACTTGAGGCAAGTTTTAGTTTTGCTAATTAGACTTAAATTAGAGAAATTTTTTGATTTTATTTTCCACGCAAAATACTACATAGTATATTTACATATATTTCATTTCTGTAGTATATAGGATGTTGAACGATGGTTCTATATATATTTCTTTGCTTTTGTTATTGTTTTTTTGTGGTGATTAGACTTTGAGGGATGGCTTGGGGGACCCTGTTCTAAGTCTAAAAACAAGTTTTCGTATTTGTGTTAGGGGGCGTGATATCGACTGCTATAAAACTGACACGCCACCCTCCCAGAAATACAAAAACTCGGTTTTTCACTTAGCACAGGGACGCAAACCATTCCTGAAAGTTTCATCAACTACTACTATACAAGATTGATGTTCATGGTTTGCGATTTATTCAGTGTATACCCGCACTTTTAGTTCGAAAATGTATTTTTTCTAAAATTTCACTAAAAACTGCTCTGAAAAACAAGGTTTACTTACATTGAAGAAATTCCAATAGCAACTTTAAACCAAATGTTTACTTTTTATTCACTTTTATAAGCTGTCTCTCGATTAATTTTTTTTAATAATAAAATTAAATATACGTATCATCGAAGTAGTTGGAACATACATATATATGCCAACAAATATTTCTCAACTTTAATCTCATTTTTAAGAATATAATTTTAATTATTCGTTTTCTTATTACATGCTTTTTTTAATTTGCAGTTTCTCATCTTACTTTATATCATTTTTATGCTTACTTAAACAAATGTATTAGTCATTTTTTGCCATCTCTTTAATTTCGATTCATTTCGGGCATGGACGAAACAAAATGCAATTAAATAATGCACTTATACAGCCCGCAGCTTTTGTCTTTGTGCACTCCAATTGTTTACTTATCTGCAATAAAACATTGCTAATAATATTGTAAGTAAACAAAAAACAGAAACGAAAAACAAAGCAAAAAACAATCTATAATATTTGTAGATATTGTCATAATCCGCGGCTCTAAACAAAAGAATAATGCAGTGCAGCGAATAATATGACACTCATAACTAGCGTCGCATTGGTGCTGATAGTTGTTTTTATTGTTATTGCTGTTGTTGTTGGAGGAAGTACCGTTCTAAAATGTACCTCCATTCGCACCTATTTGTGCCACCTTTCAGGTTTGCCTGTCTGCCATTTGTGTGTGTGTGTGTGTGTGTAGTCAACTTTTGAACAAAAACAACAATAGGCATTATAAAAGCAGCCTGCTGCACAATGCACAACCAGCTCAATTGGAATAGAATGTCGGAGAGACACAAACAGGGCCGGATCATACATGTGCCGGTGGGGCCAAGGCCCGGGGCGTCCAAATGTCGAAAAAATAAGTTTGAAATTCTTATTAATTTTGATAATAGCCATATTGACAATACCACTCGACAAATTTCGAGAGTACTTCAACAAAATTGCATTGTCGGCACCATGGCAGGAATGTACTATTGTGAAAAAAAACTACTCCTACTGAAAGCCTTCGCGGATCTCCTTGGAAAATTCCCAATAGAATCGGTAGAAACTATTTATACCGCATTATCGAAGAGAATAATCAGCGTTCTAAGTACCATCAATGATGGTTCCTAATTGGCGTAGCAAAATGTTATTTTGAAAACTGAAAGTTATGGAAATTTGACTTTTAACTTATGCGAGAGAAGAGTGGGAAGATTCAGATAAGCAGCTTGGTCTTCTCTCACACTAGTAAAAAGTCGATTTGAGAGAAAATCAAGTTGTTCATCTGAATCTTCTCGTGGTAGTGAAGAACAAACTTGGCACTCTATTAAGAAGATATTTTTACAAGCCCAAAGTTGGAATCGATGTAGTAAGTTATCTCATTTTTCAGTTTTACTTTGAACAATTGATACTGTACATCGTTTTATAAAATTTTTAATCCAATATTTCTGAAATATTTGACAAAAATATATTCGCATGGATAATTCAAGAAATCGCACTTAATTGCATCTATGGATTATTTTCATAGAGCCCCCACATTTTCAACGCCAATTGGGCCATTACAAAAACTATTCCGGCCCTGGACATAGACTCATGCATACACAGATGCATCACATGCATGGCCAGACAATAAGTGCAATGGCTGGGATCCAAACAAAGCCTTAAAACAAGTCAGCTAATGTTGCACTTTGTTTTGTTATTCTCTTCGTCTTCGTCTGAGACAAAGAATGATTATGTTATAAGAATATACGTGGCTATTTGTGCTTATTTTTTATTCCTTACTTATTTTCGTATTCTTGCTTTCCTTCTCAGGATCTACTCTGGTATAAAAGATATTTATGTTAAGCGCGTTTATTCAATAAATTTTTGAAGCACGTGTGTTTCGGATTTTTCTTGCAATTTTTTTTTAGTGAAAGTTATAAACAGTAACCCAGAGGTAGGTTGCAAGAAAGTAAAAACATTCAGAGAGAAAAACTCTGAGAAATGTGCAGCTTGCACTGCTCTTTTTTATTGCCACACCAAAAATAAACAAAAATTTTTTTGTTTTCAGTAAAGTTGGTAGAAGTATCGACCTGGGGATACTCTGTCTGAAGGGGACAAAAATTGCACTAGGTTGAAAAATGCCTTGTGTAGAAGTAATGCGAACCCGAAACGGGTAGGGCTTAAAACGATGCAACTTGAAGGATTACACAGCTCAACAAAAAATATATGAATACTATATTTTTGATGCCGCTGAATTCGAGTCCGGAGTCCTCAAATTAAATCTTAAGGTTTTCGACTTTACCTCAATAAATTGAAAAATTTTGCAAATAATTCGGGTGCTGGTTTCCCACAAACAAACTTTATTAATTTTAATTAACTATTTGGAAATATTTTTAACGTATATATAGAGGGGCTGGCAAAAGGAATCAGCAACGAAGGCTTTGCAGATCTTGTAAAATTCGTAGCAAACCTTTAGGCGCCGCTTCAGGCGAAACTTGGGAATGTTTAATGTTGAGGGAAAACAAAACTTGTACTATGATTAAGGAAGCCCAAAAACTTTAAAAGTACCTGCTATTTTTGTATAGTTTAAACTATTTTATTGTCCTTTATTTAAAAAAAGGTTTTTTTAAATGGATTTGTATAAACATGTAAAATTAAATATATTTTAGGGGTTGGAATAAAATTTCAAAAAAATATTCATTTGAATTTATTTTTTCTTCATAAATTGGAGAAACGTGTTTCTAGCGTCTTTTAAGTCAGAGTCCTGGAACTGGCCAAAACTGCTTGTTGCATATACGAACAAAAAAGTAATACACCTTTTCAGCCATTTAATGGCTTCAGTGTAGAAAATCGTAAAATATAGAAGAAATTCCAAATGAGGTTAACGCGTGTCCCTAACGACATAGACGTTGACGGCGACGACCATTTTGATGATTACGACGACGTCGACGACGATGATGAGGGTGATGAGTTCGTCGAAGGACGCTCAGTCAAAGGAGCTCAGCCATGGCACAGAGACTACGACATTATAAATCTTTTTGGCAAGCATTTGCAAGTGGCAGCTCGAATTCAGGTTAGTGCAAATGTTCTCTTCAAACGCATTTGATACGGTTACTATGTTTTTTCTTCCTACTTAGGATTTCCAGCAAGTCAATTTGAACGTATTTAATGAGCAGTCCAAATCGTCAACAGCTGCTGCTTGACTTTAAAACTGCTTCGTTCCATACGCAACAAAGTGATACTTGGTTGGACACTTGTGCTCTAGTTCTGGGAAAGCAGTAGAAAGGGAGCTTAAGCAGTTTCGTTATCAGAACTTTGACAAGTGCGTCAGTTGCCCGACTCAAAGGAATTATTTGCCTTGTTGTCTTTCATGTCATTTATTATCCGTTGCCTTGACTTGGCCTTTGCTTTTGGCCTAGCCAGTGCCTTCCTGTTCAATCGTTAGACATTTCCGCTTGCTCAGTGTGATCAGGTTCGGTCATTGTGTGTGTGTGTGTGTGTGTGTGTGGGAGCTGGTACGGCATACAAAAACTACAACAACAACAAGCACTAGTTGGCTCTATTCATATGGACTAGTAGTCAAGTAATTTGTGGGTCAAATTGAATTGGTATTGTGCTAGCGAAAATTGATTGAAACATTTGCGTAAATTTATGTCCTTGAAATGTTTGTACGAAACGCTGAGCTTGACCGCTGCCGTTATCTGAAACTGCCAAGGACTACAGCAACAGCCAGGACACTGAAGACGACGGCTTGTGTTTGTTTAGCACTTTTTCATGCCACTGCATTATTTATTGGATTAGACTAATATGAGCACACAAACACCGAGCCTCACACACACACACACACAAACACACACACTTAAAAAGTAAAATACAAGCAAGTTCATAGGAAATTGGCTCCTTAGGGAGGCTTTGCACACGTGTCCTGTGTTTGTGTTTGTGCACATTCAACTTGTTGGCCAAAAACGGATTAGGGTCAATGTAATGTAATACTGGCTATATTTTTATGCCTTTCACATGCTAGTAAATAGTATATCGGGTTTGAAATGCAATTTGTTACTCACAGAAGTAGGACTACAACATAACGAGATGTCTGCTCTCTGTCTACCTCTGTGTCCAATGCCCCTTAGTTGGTTTGCTAACTAATGCATACCCAATAACTTAGGGTTTCCCTATGAGCTTTGAGTTTCAGATTTTAGTCGAAAGTCTGGAAATCAAAAACCAGTTGAGTAGGCTTTTTTAGCGAAGAACTAATTGCCTGACTCTTGCCTTGGTGTAATGGAGTATTAATTGGCAAGACAATAAAAATTGAAAAAAATAATTTCTTCGTCATTTCCCAATGTTTATTTATTTTAAATAGTATTTTATATTATGAATAATACTATGCAATATAATTTGTAAGTAAACTTTAACAAATATAAAAGTCAGAGAGATATAAAAAAAAAAATTTAAAGCTTGAGCCAAATTAATTTTCTTTCGGAAACACAAAAAGTTGTAAGAAAAAATGTTGCTAGGATGAAAAAATCTTAATTCATAAAAACGATGAAGTAATTCCAAAAAAAAATATGCATCCAAAAAATTCACCTTTAATATATATAATATAAAGGTGCTTTATAAAGTAAATATCACAAAGGTTTTAAATCTGTACGAATGTTAAGCTTTTACATTATAAAACTTGTAGCTGATGCTTATAAAAAAGATAAACAAATTTTTATTACCTTTTCATAGCTTAGACAAAGCCATACAGTGTTTTAAATTATTGTGCTGAAATTTTCTCACTGTAGCTCTGTTTGTGTTCTTGCAACTTTTGGAAAGCATTAATTTGATCGCTTTACACTGCATTATATCAAAACGTGCAGAGTATTCTACGAACGCCATAGCCAAGTTTATCAAAGTATTTTCTTGCCCTGTTTTATTGGACTTGAGCTGCTTTGAGCCATTTGAGCCTCGTCTTTTAGTCTTTATCAAATTTTCATCGCTGGCTGTTAAAGTTTGTTTTAGCCGCACATTGAAAAAGGTCTTAATCAAATTTGCACTTTAATATGCGTTGACCTTGAACTTTTAGCTGCGCGAAAACTAACACACTCAGGCTGACAAGCATAAGCGTGTCATAAATACATGTATATAATATAGTATATACAATACATACATCATAAATTTATATGGAAAAACTGTCAGCTGGCGGTAACGATTCGCAACAAGTTGTTCTGTTGCTACTTCTGCTTCTTCATCCTCTTCTTGTTCTTCTTCTTCTTGCTTTTCTTTTTAACGCAATCTGTGTGTGTGTTAAATCAGCGAAACATGACGGCGACAACAGCAACAACAATCATAAAAAACAGTGACAAAGTGTGTTGCAATAGCGGCCGCCATGTTTGCCTTGCCTTCAGATAAACCAAAAAAAAAGAACATGGCGTCGCATAAGGTGGCTTATGTGTTTATCTGTACCATATGCTTTGTGTGTGTGTGTGTGTGTGTGTGTGTACCCATAATGAAGCCAATGTCATGCTTGAGCATATTTTAATTTCAAAATGGCGTTGGCTGCACAAGCGCTACAAATGTCAGCAGCTATATAGGTGTGTGGGTGTGTGTCTATGTGTGTTCAAAGAGAGCTTTTGCGTAGGTGTAACCTCAAAAACACGCTCATTAAAATAGTTTTAATTTCTTTAAGTGGTTCTTTATCACATTTTGTACTTTACACACACACATTCACATGGCGTATACGTAATATGCTTTGATCTATTGCAGGCAAGATTTATCTTAAATTTATGCAGCGCTCATAATTACATTGCACAACAGCAACAGAGCATTTCAATAACAACAATGACAACAACAATTTTCAATTAGAAATTGTCAGACAACTTACACAAAGATAAAGATACATTGCCGATTGCAGCTGCATATACATATAACGAAACACAGAGATACAGATACCAAGTCTTTGGCTGTGACATTTTTGCCCTGCCCTGTCCTGCCCTGCCCTGCTTTAACAAGGCCTATCAAGTTGTTCATGTTTTGCATGCATATGTGTATATGTATCTGTGTGCTGTTATCATTGTCAATGTAAAACAAGCCGCTTAACACACAGCCAGAAAGAGATACAGATAGCTGAGACAAAAACAGCTGATATATGGAAGGAAGGCAACATTTGCTTTGCATTGTTTCATTTGCTAAACAATAGCTTGTTTTCTTGTATCTTTTCGTATTGCCAACTGCAAGTGTGTGTGTGTATCTTTGTGTGTGTGTGTCTACGTGTACAAGTTTGTTGTCTCTATATATTTGCTATCTTTGCACATTTGCCTAAGGCATGCCTCGAGCTTGCATGTCTCTAGTTAGAGCTTTAGTATCTTTTTGTGTAAGTAAGTGTGGGTGTATCTGTGTACGCACAAGTTACTCTTGTTTGTTGTCACTTGTCTGCGCACTGATTGTTTGCATAAATTAGCATAATTAAGCCAAGTTAAGCCAAAAGCTGATTCAAGTCAAGCCAAAGTTAAGGTAACTTGCCTCAAGTAAATATTCTATGCGATCTTAATCCTTACCCCTAAAACCTTCTTCTCACATCCTTTTAATAGCAACTCAATTGAAGTTCATCCGCGTGTCAATCTTACTTTTATTTTGCGGCTTGTTGTCTGTCACTAGACATTTTCATATCTAGAAACAATGTCAAAAATAAAAAGAAAAAACTTCATCAAATTGTTCAACATTTTATTTTGTGGGCCCAACCTTTTTTCATTGTTCTCATTCGCGTTTACCTTTGCTGTCGTTCGTGCTTTAAAGGTTGTCATGTTACAATGGCCGAAAATGGCTTAAATGTGGAGGAGCTGTGAAGTACCGAACTGAAAGTACTCTTATCGGACATCAGGAAATTCTGAGTAAACATTAGAAACATTTATCAAGGACTAAAATAAAAAATAAGACAAAGGACTTAAGTAAAGGACTTAATTCGAACCACATAAAAAATTTGTTTTGGTGAAATTTGGAAAGATTCAAAATATGGTTTTACAACGAAACCGAATAAAATATTCGGATTCGTTTTCGGAAGCACCGCCGATTTTTTTTAATCAGCTTGGACAAAGTTTATTGAATTAAAAGATTACTTATATAAATTGAGAGACCTTAAAGTATGTACTATAGCTATTCAGCGTAAATCTGATCCAATGACATTTTCCATATCCACATTTTTTTTTTCGAAAAAAAAATCCAACTAATTTTTTTGTTAGGATTTTAAGCAAATAAAATTCAATTTTTTGGTTTTAACTTGGTATTATATTTAATATGTGCCATATCATGAATTTTTAAGCAATAACACATAAAGTTACTAACACTCATTCCGACTCTTCAATGCTTTATATATACCCTCTGTAAGGGCATGTTCATTCAAAATACAATGCAAAAGTGGAAAGTAATGAAAAGGCACGACGCGTTTACGCAATCGTCGCACATCTTTCGACCCCTCTTTAACTTCTCCTACCCCACTACACCACACTTGACATCTTTTGTTAGCCTTTTGGGCCATTTATTTTCATTTGTATGCGTTACTGGCTGCCATTATTTGGCTTTAATTGCTGCATGCCCAACCCGATGTCTACTTGTTATGGCACCAACTCATTGCTGTTGTTTTTGTTTTTTTTTTTTTTTTAATTTTTATATTTTTATGCAATAATTGCTTTGTACGTGTTTTAATTAAAAATAAAAGAGCTTGACTTGCACATGAATAAATAAAAAATGTGAAAAAAAAGGTTGCTTTGTTGCTTCGATGTCGATTGTTTTACAATGCGTTGCATAATTAACAAATGAATTAAGTAATTACGTACTGTAAATATGATTATATAAGTATATAACTATGTAAAAAAAAAGTATAATTATGGCGTGTTGGTAAGTTCAAGACGGGGCCAAGGTTGTCTCCAATCAAAAAGCAACTTGTAAATGTCAAAAACAAATATCAACTACTTAATTTCTTTGGCGCAAACGCAAATACACAAACAAAGACATGCAAAAACAAAACAGTAAAACAAAGGCAAGGCATACGTGTTGCCTGCTTTTAGGCGCACGAGCGTAACATAGATACGCACACACACACAGATACACTCTTAGATACTGTGTGTAATTAGCTGCGCACCTTTTACGTCATGGCAGTCAGGCAGTAATAAATAAATTAACATAAAACACACACAAATTAATGAATAAATGAATGACTGAATGATTGAATGAGTGAATGTGCAAATAAATAATATGAATGCATAAATGATTGCCAGCCAATTGGACAGTACAAGTCATAAATAATTTCATTCGATATACGATTATGACCAGACGCATCTAAGCAACTAGAGACAGACTCCTTCAAGCTCAGACACCTTCTAGCCCCGCAATACTCGTATTGGCCAACTGTCGATCAATGTCAATTAGTAGCCTTGGTAAAAAGTATTTTGGTTAGTGCCCCGTCCCGTCTGTTGTTAACAACAACAAAAAGCAAAAAAAAAAAAATTGCTGATTTGGCCATGGAAATTCACAGCAAATCAATCAGTCAGCAACAGCTACAGCCCCAACAGCAGCTGCTGCCATTCATGATTTATTAAAAGAAAAGAATAGAATAAAAAATAAAAATGAAAGAAATCACCTCCATAACGGAATAAAAATAATATAAATAGAAATAAATTGAAATTTAAAAAAAGTAAAGCAAATTTAGGCTCTGAGCTTGAGCTTAGCTGCTACTAAGCCTATGAATAGGTCTTTGGAATTGATTTAAGCCAGAAATTGAGATTGTTACATTTTTTCGAAAAACAAGTTGATAGCAATCTTTGTAGCTCTCGGGTAAATAAATTTAAACTTTTCACCATTATACCTTGGCAAATATGCATTATGGAAATGGTTATGGCATTCATTATGTATAGCAGCAGGCAGTGGCGGAGCTGAAGGCATCTGACCCCGGTAGCAAGAAAGAAGTTTTATAACTTCCTTCTTGTTCTGTTTATTGGGATCATAAAATCCTTTGGCATAAGCTAGTTTGTCTTTCTCATTCCTAGAGTTCTGCTATTGTACAATAGATTTACGCATCAAATGGGGCAGATAGAGAGAAGGTTAGACTCAGCCGACAGTGAGATACGCTTAAGTCATTTTACCAAAGAAATTTAAGAAGCGTAAAATGTCATCATTTTTTGTATATATGGCTCACATATGAGTACAAAATATGATTGGCGGCTTTAGCTTTAAGATATAATTATCAACAGAGAGTTGTATTCTTTGCAGAAATAATTTGATTCCAAAATTAATTTATTATTGTATGTATATCTAAGCAACCGATCTTGATCCTTATAGCTCGAATAGAGTGGATATAGGCGAAGAAGAAAAATAAGTTGGAGACCAAAGAAAATCGATAATCTTGAACTGTGAACAGATAATTTTGGTCCTTAAGCTCTTATAGTCTTTGAGGTCTAAGTGCTAATGCGGAAAGACTGATAAATCTTTATATCTATAAACTTTCCTTATAACTTTCCAAGACAATATTGATCGTTTTTATATTAATAAATTATAGTTAGTCTATTAGCGTATTATATTTGCCCAAGAATTTCTCTATTAAGACACCGCCGTTCGGTTGCTGTTTTCGTCGAACAGTTATTAATAGAGATCCTCATACTCCGTACAGGGGCAACTGACAAAAATAATCACTCAGGGAAATTATATAGGACATTTTTTACCTATTATATACTAAGCTACTTGAAACTTTCTACATATATTACGCTGTGGCTTAATGGGTGTAATGATTATTACCGGTTTGGATGGATATGAATATATCCTACGCGCTTGTTCGTATGGATGTTCATTCGGCGACCAATTGAATTAATAACAAAATTCTGAAGGAGTAACCCCATTTTTTTTCAAAGAAACTTTATTTTATATTCAAAGTCCAAACAGGTGACAATATTATACATATTTTGAGCTACAAAAATGAATTTTTACAAAGTAATAAAAAACAAAATGGCGCCTTATGTTTTCGGAAAGGCCTTCACGGCTGCAGTTCTTTAACATCGCCATTGCTCTGAAACATAAAAAATTTTTTTCTCTTAATCTATGGAGCAAAAGCAAGTGAACCACTTAGGAGTTTCCAAAAAAATCAATTTTCAAAAAATTTCAAAATCTCAGAAAAATTCATGAAAAATTAGTTGTAAAATACAAAATTTTTATTATTTTGACAAAATCATGTTTGGCTCACTAGAAAATTATGTTATAAAAATAATGTCAAAATTTTAAATCGATCGGATAAAAATTGACTGAGTTATTCGTGAAGTCATTCGAAAGTTTTGAGAAAAACGCATTTAAAGTCTTAAAACTGAACCGGCCGTGCGGCAGGGTGCCATGCGCCCGACGCTTATAAGTAAAAAAACAATAATTTTTTTTAAATCACTTCGGGACATCATTTCTAACATAATTGTCTACTAATTTAGCTGAAACAAAGAATCGATTTTCTGAAGATTATAAAGTGGAGTTACCCTTTGAGCAAATCAGGCTTACAGGCATACCATCAAATACTTTGACCTTTACGCTCTTGTAATACATATACATAAAGACGTAGAAAATAAAACTTGTATTATCTTCGGAACGAAGATATTCAAACAGACTTGCAGAAAAGTGATTTCAGGAAAAAAGGAAAAACACCAGGTACATAATTGCAAGATCTCCAACTCGAGCTCGCAACCACGGTCGACTGAAAAATTGCAAAAAAACACTCCTCTCTTTATATTTTGTACTCTTTGCATTCAACGGAAAAAAGCCAGCTATGCTTAATTTTGCATCCATTCGATTGCCAAACGGTTCGAATCTAATAAGAAGACCTAAAAACCATTATAAATTTCCCAAAGAGGGAATAATTTGTACCCCACAAAGCAACCTCATTTGAGCTGGGGACTTCTTTGCCTACTCTCGTATTAGATTAAGGACATAACGTAACGATTACTTTTCACCCACTGTTCGTACCCTGTTTTCCACGCCACTGTCATAATAGTATATAAAAGTTATCAAGCAAAAGCAAAAGTAAAAGTAAATTGCCTACAGCCTTCACATTGATGATGAACGCCGTAGTCGTACTTAACTTGGCTTCAAACTTTGTTTCTCAAGTAAGCAGAGAGAGGGAGAGAGAGAGAGCCATGATAGAGAGAGAGAGAGAGTGCGAGAGCGCGTTACCCAAGTACCGTTCGTATCCAACGTTACCGTTATGCCAATTGAAACCGTAACTCGAGGCAGTGGGTTAGTTTCTTCCCGCATTTCATTGCGTTCCATTCGTAACTGAAACCATCATTCATTGTAACTGTAAATTTCAATTAAACATAATTTATGTCAAAATTTGTAGAAAAGTATTTGCATAATTCATGACAGCATCTACACGTCAAATTTTGCATTACGCCATTCATAAATAAAAGTTACTTACCTACTTACTTACTTGTAAAGACGCCGCTCTTCAGCTCCCAACTACTATAGGGTAATAATTAACAACAAAATGGCGACGCAGGCAATTTTACAGTTATGCGAATACAATAAATACAACGCTGCGAAAAACTTGTCATGAATTTGCAATTTGCTTTGTTTGGACAGTTCGTTGTCAGCGAAATTCTGTTAAATTTTTTCATCATTCTCCTGCTGACAATAATTAAAAGAGATTTTAATTGATTTGCGGTTTGAGATATTTGTTTGGTGAGCGGAAAACGGGTAACGCTGGGGTATAAATTTGCAAACAGTTTTACCAAACACTCTGCATGACAAATTTGTAAATATTTTAAAAACAGCTGCCAAACAGTAAACAAAACTTCGATTAAAAAAGTATACAGGTGGTTCTCGATTAACACAAAAGTTTGAATCCATTTTTTTCACAGAATTTTATTATTATTTTTTTTTACTACTAGTTCGCATACATATAACTCCTAGTCTCACTGGAGACTAGCTGCTGCTAATATTGTAAATAAAATTGACAAAAAATAAAAATAAAAAATTTATTTGATAGTTACAATTTAGCTTAAAAATTAAAGATAACTTGGAATGATTTTTTGAATTTCTTAGATTTAGAAAAGTAGTGGGCAGTCTCTCAATTTTCATAGCACGCGTGGATAGGGCACAAAATTCTGCCGCAGCGCAGTCGGCTCACGTAGAATATGAATTTTTTCAAACAAAAAAAACTTCATCTATACAGTTATTCAGATTATATGGTGTAGCATATGCTCAGGGGTAGAAGGATCAAAACTGTAGGACATCCATAATCACCTTAGACTCTCCTATTACAAAACCATTTTGGGGATTCGACAAACGCAGCCAGATCCGCAATCGGCACATAAGCCAAACTACCCAGATCCTCAAAGAACGGTTTGACCAGAAACTGGGTTCGTCTTCTTAGAAGCGCCGGGCTTTCTGGATGCTTTCCGTCTCCTCCTCGTCTCCGCAGCTTCGGCAGAAGTCGTGATGGGGAACATGCAGCCTCTCAGCCGTGTGGCCAATGGTGCAGTGCCCCGTTACAACTCCAACCACCATCCTGGTCCTGTTTTTATGAAAACGCAGGAGTTCAGATGTGCGCTTTGGGTTATACCTAGGCCAGAGTGCTCGAGAGATGCGACAACCGGACACCGTGTCCTATTGTTTTTCCGCCAGAGCTCTGGCCGTCTCCCTGATTTGCGATACGACGTCCTGTAATTGTCTTTCTATGTCCGTGACCGCAAGGTAAGCTGCCAGCGCTGATCCGTTCCTGGCGCACTCATCAGCCTCCTCGTTACCAGGGACGCCTGAGTGTCCCAGTACACAGCAGAGGATGATTGAGTGGTGGTGGATACGGTTCTCCTGTGCCCTCATTCATCTTCGAACCGTCGTTATATATTGTCAGCTCGTTCCCGTTTAAAGGGGTTTTTCCACTCCGAGAAAACTACGACAAAATTGTCATTCCATTTCTGAGCCGTGGAGCAGTAATCACTATCCCCGGTCCCCCCAGCAGGTACGCCTAACTCGAGGAGGATACTACTGTGACCACAAGTTGATGGCGTGAGAAGATTAAGTGGCCGGAGTCTGCGCTTCTTGCTGCCACCGACTTCAGGAAAATGCCCACTGGATCCAGGCTCAGAATTACATCCAGGGCTGCCTGAGGTGTGGATCGCAAGGATCCGGTGATACCTAAGCGGGCTGCCTTTTGAACCCTCTGAAGGTTGTGAAGGTGAGATTTGGTATTAGCCGGCTTCCACCAACCAACGCCCCATAAGTTAAGATAGGTCTGACAACTGTTGTGTATAGCCAATGAATGATATACGGTTGAAGTCCCCATTTCCTACCAAACGTCTTTTTGCAGGTGTAGTAAGCACCAAAAGCTCTTTTCATTCTTTCTTCTGAGTTTCTCTTCCAAGAGAGTTCGGCATTAGGATAATGCTGCAGAACATCTGTAAGATTTCAAAAACCATACGAATGTAAAGTTGCAGTTAAATTAGGTTATAATTAACATTTTCTAAAATTCTTTATATAGGGTGCTATTTTTGGTGGATTTTGGATATATAGTTGGATTCAATAGTTTTTTGGATCCGTACATTTAAATTAAGATCCTTATAAATATTATGACGTCATACTTAACGCAACCTCATCTTGAATATTATCTTTTTCTTGTCTTCCCAAAAACTAATTGGCTTTACACGATATTAAGCTGGTACATTTTCTTCATGTTTAATGAGTCCTACCTGTTTAAGTATTGTACATATACGTGCGCTTGTATATAAATACAACCACTACAACTACAACTACTTTCAGTGACAACTGGTACGCAATACATAATGCAATTGTAAATTGTTGCTCATATATTATTGCATTTCTTTATATACAAAAAAAAAATACAATAAATATTAATAAATTGCATGTGTATGTATATGTAATTAATGTAATTTAATTTATGGCTGCACATTGATCAGCTGAGTGGTTTGTATATAACTCATAGTTACACATAAATCACTATAACGCTGAATGCAATTCTTTTACCATATATAATAAGTATATGTACAACCTATATATAAGTATGAAAATGCTGACTAGCGTTTTTTTATAATTTAATTGCATTGATATTAATTTGTTACGTTTGATTGCGTTTCTTGGCTTTTAAATAAGTTCAATCAATTTATTTGTAGCTTAATAATAATAAATGTTTTAACATTATTAATTTATGTGTTGTTTGAATAAATAAGATTACCTGAAGGCATTTGCCCTTCTGTAGGGAATCTGGCAAATATAAAGAAATTTGCTATAAAAACAACTATTTTTTAAACGCCACGTAATTCAATCAATATTGTATTTATATGGTTATTAAAAAAATTGTTCAATAATTTTTTTTAGTGCATTTATTTTTACTTTTAATTAGCAAAAGTTCTTCATGAGGTTGCTGCGCTTACGAAACCTATGCATTGTTTTTTGTTTTTAAACTTTTAAAATTTAGTAAAAAAATTGAAATTTAAAAAAAAAAAAAATTTATGAAAAAAAATTTTAAAAAATTGTATAAAAAAAATTCAAATATTTTACTATAAATTAAAAAAAAAAAAAATTTCAAAAAATTTTATATTAAAAATTTTTTTTCGCATAAAGCAACCTTTAAGATCAATAAAAAAATTATATGATAATTATCTTAAACTTTTGATAAAAATTGCGCTAAAGTTTATTTATTTTCATCCAAAATATGACTAAGCTAAAATTTTCTTAATTTTCATTCACCAGGTTCGACCAATTCGTCCTCGAACCTAAAGCTTTTAACTTTTTAAAAATTTTCCCAAATCTTCAAATTAAATAATATAATTTTGCTTAAAAATCGAGTACTATTATATAGGGTTTTCCAACAAGAGGTGTTATTTTGAATCACCCGGTATTTCGGTCGCTGTCACTTTTGAAGCTTTTATTCTTTGACATTTGACAAGTAGAAACTACGCCATTACTAAAAATGGAACAATACACGCTTCAACAACGCATTGTAATTATTAAAATTCACTACAAAAATGGTGAAAATCTTGCAGTCACAGTTCGCAAAACTAAAGCATTTTTGAGTCGTCGTGAAGCACTTTGTCGGACCGCAATACAGAAATTGGTGGAAAAATTCGGGCTGTTGGGACAAGTTAGTGATGTGAAGAATAAAACCCGTGCACGTCGCTCAAGAACAACTGAGAATATTGCTGCTGTATCCCAAAGTGTTGAAGAAAACCCAGGTTTGTCCATTCCTCGTCGTTCTTGGGAATTGGGCATACCACAAACGTCATTACACCGTATTTTGCATAAAGACTTGGGTCTTAAGGCTTATAAAGTTCAGTAAGCACAAGAATTCAAGCCGCCCGAGCATCAACAACGTCGTGTCTTTGCTGATTGGGTCCTTGAAATGCATGAAAATGATTCGGAATTCCATCGAAAAATCATCTTGACTGATCCACCTCGGTGGCTATGTCAACAAGCAAAATTGTCGCATCTGAGGCTCGGAAAACCCAAGAGTTGTTGTTGAGAAGCCTCTCCATCCTCAACGTGTGACTGTTTGGTGCGGTTTATGGTCCGGCGGGGTCATTGGACCTTACTTTTTCGAAAATAAGGTTGGATCAACAGTTACGTTGAATGGATTGCGCTATCGAGAGATGATTAATGCTTTTTTATGGTCGGAGTTGGATGGTATTGATCTGGACAATGTTAACTTTCAACAAGACGGCGCTACGTGCCACACAAGCAACGAAACCATTGCTCTTTTACGGGAAAAGTTTCCGGACCGTATTATCTCTCGAAGATGGGATCACAATTGGCCACCGAGATCTTGTGATTTAACACCTTGCGACTACTTCCTTTGGGGCCACGTGAAAGATAAGGTCTACGCCAACAGCCCAGCGTCGATTCAAGACCTCAAAGATAGAATTCGTAAGGCTATCGAGGATATAGGGCAGCCACTTTGCCATTTGATTATGGAAAATTTCATGAAAAGGATATGGCCCTGTAAGCGTGGTCGTGGTGGCCATTCGGCTGATGTTGTTTTTCATTATTAACGGCATACCTTCCTCTTTATTATGAAATAAACATCCGATCATTTATCTGAAAAAATTGCATTTTTCTTTGAATATAAAAAAAAAACACCTCTTATTGGAAAACCCTTTATATTTGGGGGTACATGATTCCACAATTGATCAACGTTTCTCTCTTTGTAAACTTTTAAAATAAGCTTAAAATCAACTTTTCAAGCATGAAGCTTTACAAAAATTATAAACTTTAAATATTTTACTCCAAAAATGGCAAACCAATGGAGTTGGCATGGAAATACATATGTATATGTTTGATTTCATAAAACAGGCACATATTTAATCCAGCAATGTCTATAAGATACACAAAAGAGCTCATTTTCTTTCAATTCAAATTAAAATCAAATCAAAAACAGAATATGATACTGTCGAAATGAATTGAAACAATGCGATTTTCATATTTATACATGTAAATAAAATTAAAAAAAAAACGAGATTTAATCTGCTGTAAGTCTCAGATACATTATTTTAAATTTTAAAATATGCTGTCATAACAATATGTGGGCGTGACAGTTACAAAGTTGGACATTTAATCGGAGCTTTGCATCAGCTCAAAAAAGGTTAAATAAAATACAAATAACATTTATAGAAATTTGTTTCAGCTACACATTTAATTAATAACTTAATGCACGTGTACAAATTGTAAAAGTCAACGAATTTAATAAGCTTAATGTGCTCCTGTCAGCAGCGAGATACACACAGATACACACAGCTAGAGACATACACAGATACTTCCATACAAACACACACACACTCGAATAAAGACAATTGAAAAGACAAAAAACAAACAGCAAGTGGCATTTATTTAGCCAACTTAGATGAATTTCCCAAGATATGTGGGCCACTCCCAGAACCCTTTCCATGCCCCAAAACAGACACACATACAAACACATACATCTAATGTCTACTTTTGCCATTAATTATAATTTTTAATTATCTTACAAGGCTAGAACAAACTCACATACATATACAGTCAGACCAAAAATTATTCGTTCACTTGTAAATTTTTGCTTAAAAAGTTAAGTTTCTGTATAAATGGGTTTTGAAAAATAGATAGATGAAAATTTAATAGCTATGGAAAAAATTCAATTCTTACCAAAAAAAAATATTCGCACACTGGAGTGATTCGACTTGATAGTCTGTTAGGGTCACTCTTGGCTTTTATATTGTCTTCCGCATAACAGTCCTCTAACAGAGAGCTTACAGAGCTTTTAACTAAAAAATGTAAGTGTCTGCAAAATTTACAGCCTCACTGTACTTTATGGACAAAATGCTGTACAATAAAAATGACTAAAATTCTACTACTTTTTTCAGTGTTGCTTTTGTTTTTGTTGTTATTGTGGGACTGTCACTGCGTTTGTTTCGTATTACGAACGCATGGGACTCCTGACACGCGATTAATAAAGCCAGCCGCCATATTGTTGTGGGTGGGTGCCGGGCTAACTGTCGGATCCGTCAGCAAGTGAAAGGTATTTAGTCACGCGGAAAGAAAATGTTTACATTTATTATACGCAGCACGGCAGTTCCAAGCAAAGACACGGACGGACGGACTTGAACGCAACTGACTCTGCATTCCCTATAAGGATTAGCAGGCGCTCTCTGCTATATATAAGAGTGTGTGTATGTGTGTGAGTGTGTGTGGAAGAGTGCGTTTCTATGTGTGTGTGTGTGCCGAATTAGTTGTTTACGTGCGAATGTGAAATTTTCATTTGTGTTACATGTCCCACATTTATACGGACATTGCCCGCACACTTGCTCCCTTTATCCTTAAAGGATTATGAATAAAATACAAAAACAAAAAACAGCAAATAGAAAGTCAGTGAAGAAAAAGCGTAGAAGACTAGAAGATATTCTACTACAACTTCCGCTTGTGATTTGACATTTTTTTTTTTGTTAAACGGAATTCAGTTGACATTTGTGGGTTGGTTTGGTTTTTGTATGCTTAAAGCCAGTAGAGTGTATTAAATGTGGGATACTTTCGACTATAATTCGTAAAGAACTAAAAACTAAAGCAAACTTTTATTTAATATATAAACATAATTAGTTTTTAGTAGTGAAGAGTTAAAGCTGCACTTGCAAGTATTTATCGCCAGATGGCGCCAGCATGTTGACACTAATATAAACATTTGGAAATACTTTTGGCATTAAGAAAAAATACCTCTTCAGTCTATAATATTTAATATTGGTAAATTTTGAATATTTATTAGAACGTCAAAAATTCAGCCGATAAACAATTTTCTAGTTTTCATCTTATTTTGGATTTTAACGATAAACAATTATCATAAGGATTGCAGATTTTAGATTAGCTTGGAATACTCTACTCTCATCTTTAAATTTTACAGGCGCTATTTGCAGAAAAAAAAAAAACTTTTTAGGCAGTGATGTTATTGATATCGTTGGTTTAAAAATTTGCCATACCAGCGGCGGACACCCTAATATTCATTTTAATGACTTTTTCGTTGCTCCGGAAATATATCAATAATCGAAATTTTGCGACAAGAGTCGCTTATGTAAGTATCATCAAAACTCAAGAAATCGATTTAAAATGTGCCCTGCTTCACATTTCTTGCCCAACCGCAAAATTGTCGCCATATCTTTGTAATTGTTGTTAAAAAAACAATTATAATTCTCTATTTTGTAATTAAAAAATTGAGTTTCTTATACAAAATGATATATAATTTAAAAATTCAATTGAATTAGGGAAAAATAATTGTAAATAATTATATTCTTCTTCTCCCAAACCCTTGTTTACCTCTTTTCGGACTCGCTTACGCTCCTGTGTGTGGGTATGCGATCTCAGCATTCATCTGCAGGCACTCCGATCCTGGAGCATGTCATCGCTGAGACCCATTCGTTGCTGATGTTTTTGCATTTGAAAAAGGTGAGGATATTCGTTAGCTATGGACTTTACCTTTACACCGGCGTTTGTCTCCAGACCCGGTAACCAATCGCATACACAGATCTTTGGAAGATCTTTAAGATGTTAAAAATATGCTTCAGGCTCAATGTGATGGTTAGTATGCCTACATCTGACTCGCCGGGTAGAGAACACCGTGGTGCTACATTCTATTCTATATAATTACAAATAATATGAAAGATACAACAATCAAAATTCAATTAAAAAAATATTTTTATATTATTTATTTAAAAAAATTCTTTTAGGGGCCTCTTACGCCGGGTAGAGAACACTGTGGCGCTACATTCTATTCTATATAATTACAAATAATATGAAAGATACAACAATCAAAATTCAATTAAAAAAATATTTTTATATTATTTATTTAATAAAATTTAAAATTAGAATTTTAATTTAAAAAAATCATTTTTAGAAAATTCGAATTGTTTATTTATTTTTTTTTTTTTTCGACTAAGTATATAATCCCTGCAGTTCCACTGAATTCATGCCCAATTCATGAAAAATTTCACACTTGATTTCAGGCATGACATTTCAAAGTCAATCAGCACTGAATTCATAGCTGATTGTTAAGGCTAAGGTTCAGGCCTGAACGCCTAGGACATGCATGTGTTAAATTCAGTGACAAATGAATGCGTAGATTCATGGCTGGTACTGAAAATTCAGGCCTGAACCGAACTGAAGGGATCTAAACCTAATATTAAGGGAAGAGTGCGAGCAACTAAGCCATCGACTCGAAATGTGATTTTTAAAGAAATCTATTTTTTATCTCTGCCTGAATGATTTGAAATATTATATTATAAATTTAAAAACTTTTTGTTAAAAAAAATACAGCCACTTATTTGTCGTTCCATTTTAGAACTTTGTGCATCTCTGAACGAAAAATTTTGTTACCCAGTATGCTTAAGGAAATTTGTATACGGCCTTGATGCTTTGATTTATTTAAAGAAAACATTCCTACATCAGTGAAGCTCTTGTTAACTTTAGAAAACCCGTTCTTGACATACATTTTTCGCTTTTTGAATATTCATTGTGATAAATTCTTGATTTATTGCGCAATGTGTACTAACCTTGTGTAAAAAGCAAATCATGGCTTTCCGCTTTAAGGCGAGCACCAATCCTTGCGTCTTTTGAAACTTGAGCGATTGGTAGCCTTGACATTCATAATTCAATGCCAAATTACTTTCACGTGTTCAAGCTGCTGTTACAAACCCTATCACAAAGTCAAGAAGCCCATTTTGAAAAGTTTATATTTTCTGAGTATGGGGCATAAAAAACTGCGCTTTGGCTAGAACAATGGTTATGGCAATGGCGATGGCGCCATTGTCTCCCCCCGTTGCCGGAAATCTATCAAATTGCTTTGACTTGACGACGTGAGTTTACTCACAAAACAGTTTTGTGTCACTTAATACCAACGCTTTGTTAATGCCTCAACTTGAACGCACTTAAGGCATTCATTTTTTGAAGGTCATGGGAAAATATTTGGCAGCCTTTTACCAGCTAATGGAAAATTGTATGTTTTAAATTTTTGCGCCGTATTCAATGGAGACAGTCAACCCCATGATATGCTTATTAGCTAATTAAGCCAAAATTTTGTGGCCATTTTAAAACTGCGTTGAAGCGTTAAATGGAAAAAGTTATGGTCAAAACTCTTTTAGCTGTTGAATAAAAACTGCACAGCATATGAATTTTTTAACAAGTTTATAACGTAAATTCGGCAAAAAGGACATAAATGCATTATTCCAGCGCAGTTGAACTATATGACACATAATTTGGTACATTTTCAGCTTTTTCACATACTTTGCAACACTCGAACAATACTAAATTAAAAATTGCAAACACTATTTACTAACTTTTATAATTTGGCAGTTGCTCATTAAAACAAAATGAAATATTCGATCATAAAATTGCATTTTAATTAATAAACTAACTAGCAAAATGTGGCAATACATTAAAAAAATTAAAATAATAATTATTGTTTTATTTAAATCAATTGAAAGTGTTTTGCAAAATTGTGCAAATTATTTTTCGCATAATTAGTGCAGTGTGTTTATTTATTATACGCCCCGTTGGCGTTTTTGTCACAAAAATAAGAGTTTGAAAATGAGTTTATTATCAAAAATAAACCATTGTAATAATGTACATTTGTGGTTGTGGGTGGAATGTGTGTGGAATGTGTGTGTTTGAGCAAATCCAATAAAAATCACACCAAATTCAATGTTGCGTGCATGAAAAGCCGCTAAAATGTCATGCCGTCATCAAAATGCTGAAAAGGCAACAGAAAAAGCTAATAAAAAAATGAAATAAAACAAGTAGAATATTTAAGAAGAGTTATACCGACTATGAGATACACTATACAACCAGCAAGATAATAGTATTTTTATACTCTGATTTAAAGTTAAATTTTATATAAAATTTTCAATGAATTATTTAAAGCAATTTTTCAATTGATATTGTAGTATTTAATTTAATTTATCAACAATTTTAAGTTAATTTTTTTTTTTAATCTGTAGTATTTAAATTAATATAATTACATATCTTATTTAATTTTTTTTTGCCTGAAGGCTTATGCTCGTGATTTAATTACAAACTTTGTTTCCCAGAATTAATTTTTAAAGCACAATAATAAATAATAATACAGAATAATTTAATTTTTAATTTACATTTAATTTTCAGTTTAATTTTTAATTTAATTTTTAAATTAATTTTTAATTTAATTTTTAAATTAATTTTGATATTAATTTTTGATTCATTTTAATTTAATTTTTGATTTAATTTTGAATTTAATTTTTAATTTAATTTTTAATTTAAATTTTAATATTGTTTTTTAATTAATTTTTAATTTAATTTCAATTTAATTTTTTACTTAATTTTTAATAAAATTTTTTATGTAAATTTTAATTTAATTCTGAATTTAATTTTTAATTTAATTTTTAGTTTAATTTTTAATTTAATGTTTTACTTAAGTTTAAATTTAATTTTTAAATTAATTTGTAACTTAATTTTAACTTAATTTTTCATTTAATTTTTAATATAATTCTAAACATAATTTTTAATTTAATTTTTAATGTGATTTTCAATTAAATTTTTAACATCATTTTCAATCTCATTTTAAAATTTTATTTATCTTAATGTGCAAATTAATTTCTTAAACATTTTTCTCTTAATTTGTAATTTAATTTATATTTTAATATGGTTACACTAGCTTACACGAAAAATGAACCATCGTAAAAAAGTGTTTTTTAGGGTAATTTGGGGTCGAGAAACACGAAAATGGCAACCTTTTTTTTTTCTTAATCACCGTTTTCGAGATATTTTCGAAAATCATGCTTTTGGGCACTTATTTCAGTTATTCGTCAATATCTCGCCAACAAAATTTTGTATCGACATGAAAGATGAATAGATCGAAAGGTTTTTATGTGCTCTTTACAGTGATAATAATAATAATTACATATTTTTAAAAAATTTTTTTCGTTAATAAAAATCAAACCGAAAATTTGTAATTTTGAAAAATGGTCAAAAATTACACCTTTTTCGTCTTTTGTTGCTTGTAACTTGTATAATTGTTACCCAATCTGTATATAATTGGTAAGCCTGAAGGCCTACGTTGCTCTGGCTACAAATCCTTTTATAATTTAGAATTAACGTCTTTTTTATAATTGTATAAATAAATAAATAAATAAAATATAATTGGTAGCATCAAAACCTTTCGATCTATTCATCCTTCATGTCGATACAAAATTTTGTTCACGAGATATTGACGAATAACTGAAATAAGTGCCCAAAAGCATGATTTTCGAAAATATCTCGAAAACGGTGATTAAGAAAAAAAAGGTTGCCATTTTCGTGTATCTCGACCCCAAATTACCCTAATTAACACTTTTTTACGATGGTTCCCTCAATGACCCATAAATTTGTAAATTAGTGTTATTAATTAAATTTTTAAATTAATAATAAATTTCAGTTTTTCATTTAATTTTAAGTATAATTTTTAGCTTACATTTAAATATAATTTTTCTTTTAATTTTTAACTTAATTTTTAATTTTTCATCAATGCAAAATTTAATTTGTTTTATATTTAATTTATTTAATGTGTAATTTAATTTTTTTTTATTAATTTTTGTTTTCATTTGTAATTGCATTCAAATTATAATTCATATTTTAGTTTATTTTGTAATTTAATTTTTGTGATAGACTTAAGCGAACATTGGTTTCGGATTAAGGGCTTTTAAAAACATTTAAAAAATACATTTTAATGGGACGACGCGGTAAATATTTCGACCAGTATATAATGTACTCCATATGCACAAAGTGCAGGGTATAAAAAAGAATATACAATATACCAAATATAAATAAAAATAATAATAGATAGACTGGCAGACAGAGCAGCTATTCGGACATATTTTACTCGCTTTTTACATCATTTACACGCACGAACAAGAAGCACAAATACACTGATAGATACAGATAGATTTAGGGAGCGTGAGTGCGAGTGAGTGGCAGATATTATGCCAAAAAGAGAGAGAGGGTTACAGTTATGCAGAGAGCTCTATGCATAGAATGGCAAAAATATTTGATATGTATGAGTGCATATAAAGTGAAAACATTTACACATGTTTGATTTATGGGTCAAGTGTGTGATAAAACTACAAAAGCAGCAAAGCACACACACACATAGACACACACACACTCACACATAGACACACACACACTCACATAGACACACACAGAGACAACGACGACACGAGATGAGTTTAAGCCAACATGGCATAAATATATGTAACAGCAACAACAACAAGTTGGCGGCTCTGACAAAATCAGAGTAAATCATGAAAAGCACGAAAGAAAAGCCAGCGAAAATAAGTAAGAAGGAAAAAAATCAAAACGTATATTTTAAGCAACAAAATTATGCAGTCACAAGGATGTCACGAAGGATGTGCGAAAAGTCACACAACTTAAAGCTGTTGTTGTTGTAGTTGTTGTGATTGTGTGGGTTACGAGCGCATAAAAGTATGCAATAAAGCACGCTTAAAGCAATACACACACAAACGCACAAGTATATGCAACACTCTCTCACACACACACACATAACGCACTCATATTGCGTGCCATAAAAATGTATTTAAGCAAAGTGGACAACAAACTGGACATATCGTATAGCCGGACAGGGATTCAAGGGACAGGACAAGCCGAGGCCCTGGGGCCAGTGGAGGCACAGCTTAAATGACATTAAATACATGAACATGAGCAAGGACACATACTACACACACACGTATGTAAAATAATTGCATTGTAATTTATATTGTGTGTGTGCAAGTGAGTAAAAGTCAGTGACGTAGTTGGAGGGGGTGTCGAAAGATATTAAAAATAAATCAAAGTTTAGAGCTATTTTTATGTATCGGTTAGAAAACGTATCGATACGTATCTATCAGTCACGAGAAGATACTATTTTCTTACGAGAAAAAGGCATTTTGTTCCATTCAATCGACATTACAGATAAAAATAATTGATTTAAAATTTGATTACGACCGGGTTTTAAAAAATTTGAAATTTTGGCGTAAAAAGATTAGTCTTTCCGCCATCTCGGGACATAAAGAGGCACTTTTCTTGGTTACGGTGTTGCCCGCTGTAGAATTCACCTGAAGATGCTGGGACGATCAGGTACTTCAAGGCAATTTTCTTGAAAGGCTCGCAAGCTGTATAATCCGTCCAATACCAATGGTTTTTCCTTGAGACACTGCCAACTGTGTAGCATGATGTCTTTTCAAGTGAGTCATATAATTTGTAGTTTATTACGCCAAAAAGTATCGATTCTATCCGATATTGTTGCGTATCGATACGTTTCGGTTAATAACGATACTTTTTCCCAGCTCTAGTAGTAGCCACCAAATCCGACATGTGCAAAGATCGTGCAGAGTTCAGTGTAGCTTGTCCCCGCCAAAAGTTAGCAAACTGTCATATGGACGTAATATTTGAAACCCAATCTTATGCGTTACAAATGGTTTTATCAAAACACAATAAAGTGCAAAAAACAAACATTTATTTGAGTTATATTTATTAAAACAAAAGTCACATTTTAAAATTACATTTACAACGATATTTAAGTCTACAATCTTTGTAATATCGATTTAAAAATGACCGTAGTCAATAAGACGAGGGATAACAATAGTGTAACAAAATGACGCTAT
The DNA here is from genome assembly GCA_018150985.1 of Chymomyza costata. Classification (NCBI taxonomy): domain Eukaryota; kingdom Metazoa; phylum Arthropoda; class Insecta; order Diptera; family Drosophilidae; genus Chymomyza; species Chymomyza costata. The sequence continues at coordinate 22,302,141 of JAECWU010000001.1, forward strand.
TATAATATCAATATGAGGTAATGTAATAGTATATTTAAGGAAAAATAATTACAACCTTTCTCATCGCACTAAAAGTTATAAAATTTATTAACTCTTAAAAGTTGGTTTTGACAGAGCAGAATAATCACCACTCCCCTCTCGCAAAAAACCAACTGGGCCACTGACAATATTGATACAGCGAAGGAGAGCGCGTGCTGTTCCCAAAGCGAAAGTGAGCAAGTTAACTTGGCAATTTGCTGCAACAATAAATGCACATGAAATCCACTTTGGAAAAAGAAATTCATTTAAATTATAAAATACAAAATGCGATAAACAATTTGCATGCAAATTTGCAAATTGTTTTTCGAGCTGAACCATTTTTAATGTTTTTCATTGTATTTGTCTGTCTTTATTTTTTGTGTGTGTGCTGAAAATTTGCTTCAAAATTTATTACTACAAAATGCCGCAAAAATTCCATTTGCCCAGAGAGCTCCAAAGCGCCCCAAAGAATAGGCTGACCAAAAATTTGAAATGACAAATTGCATTAAAGCAACAACAAATGACAGCAACGACCACAAAAACGGCAACACAAAATCTAACCAGCATAATTGTTGGCATACACTGCAAGAAAAATGTACTTATTTTTATATGTGGTGGAGTTTTAACAGAAATTTGACAAAGTACGCTTTCTGAACTAAAATATAATTTAAAATAAAATATTGTCAAAGAGTTTATAACCATTAAAATAAATATCATGAATTATTTTATCAAAATAAATGTTATGAATTATTCTTAACTCTTTCGTTTATGTATGAATTAAGTATTAAAAATACTTTAACCCTCCGTCGAACATCCGGGTCTGGCCAGACCTATTTAGTTTTTTACCATTAATTCAAAGTATTTCTTGTATAGCTATCGAATTGCGCTTCCAGGTAGCTTCCTAAAATTTTATTCGCTATCGATCCATGTATAGTAGAAATATCATAAAGTTCTTAAAACGGACGAAAAAAAGCACTTTAAAAAGATAACCCTCGGACGGACACATGGTGCCTGGCTGGACCCCTAAGTATTTACATACATTTATATAGGATTTTACTTTATGTTTCGGCTCAATTATATACCAATCAGGTATATTTTCTTAATTATTTGGCATATGTTGAGTTACTTGCCTGAGGAAGTCAATACTAGGAAAAAATTTTGATTTGGAAAAAAACATATTTTTTTTATTTTTTTTTTTTCTAAATAAATTCAATATCTTCGCACAAAAGTTATGGGTTTTCAATGCATTTTATCATGAAATATAAAGCCAGCTCATTTATGGCCTCTGAGGAACACATAGAAAGCATGTATAAGCGATAAGCTGCGCGGCAAAACTCGTTTTTTTTTGTAATAATTGCAGCATGCCGTGGTCAACAACACAGTAAAATCCGTTATACTTGCTCTCTATGTATTACAAAGAGACCATTAATGAGGTGGCATTATATTTCATGATAAAATACATTTAAATCCCTAAATCCAACATTTTTTCGAGTATTTATTTCCTCAGGCAAGCAGTTCAGTCTCGAAATGGTGCAATAAAATTATAAAGTCTGTTTTTTTGTATGCTATTTTCTCTCAATTAGATGAAAAGCTTTTTGGGCCTTCGTGTTCAACGGCATCATTTATTTTACTTTTTAGTGTGGCCGTATGATTAATACTAATTAATTTTTTAACCGCCAGGTTGAACATCAGTGCTTGACGCTAGATGGCGCAAGCGAATTGTTGCATATTTGTGGTCGTAATAATTTAAACATTATGAAGATATAATAAAAGTCAATAATTTAGGTCAGTTTTTTTTTTAATTAAACAAAACTTTATGAAATATGCGAAAATATATGAGCTTGAAAAATTAAGCATTCAAATTAAACAGAAAAGGCCTAGAGGTCTTACGTAAAAAAAAAATACTTCTCCAATTTCTCTAAGTGTACATGACAACCATTTATGAGCTCAGCAAACCAACACGAAATCGTGTATGAAACATGCCACAAGACAATGACTCCAAAAACAACAACAGCCACATCGTAGCTTCACCTATTCCAAAATCATAGCTTAACTTTATATGGCCCTAGAACTATGCGCTATGTTTGTGGCGCTGGACGCAAACACATATGCAAAATGTCATCTGGCTTTGTAAACACGCTTATGCTATGTACATAAGTAGATTATGTACATAGTACCAAATACACGCATATGTGGTCACATTTGGCGATACGCTCTATGCATATTGCTAGCGAATTATTCAAAATTCGGATATTGTCTAAATACGACTTGCGAAACTTTTATTAAAAATTAATTTCATGCAAAGTAAATATTTTAGTTTATAACAACGAGACAGAAAAGATTGAAAATTATGATACCAATTGCGTACTTGTAATTCAAAATAAATTAAAATCTTAAACGAAAATAAAATAAATAAATAAAAAAAAAAATGGCTCTAGGCTTTCAATAGCACTTAGCTCTTTACTAACCCGCAAACAAGTGAAATGAATTCTGTGTGCTGCTGGCTTTTATAGCCGGTCTAAGTTCGATAAGTAACGAGTACGGCTAGACGTTCCAAATACCAATTACTTAAATATAAATTTTTGCATGCATCGGAAAACAATTTTTTTGTCGATATTTTCGTTTTCATTTTCGATAAATTCGTATTATTTTCGCATTATTTTTCCGATAAATTCTCATGTTGTGTTGGCGCGAAAATATGTTTGTTTGATACATGGTTGCCGCAGCTCTGCAACTTTCTCTTACTTTACGTTGTTCCCTTTCATTTTTATTAAAATATTGCTAGTTCTTTATTATTCTATCTTTTTGAATAAAATTACACAAAAATATTACTTTAGCAACAATAATTATTGAATTAAACACGACTTAGCTATTTTTGTTACAAGGCAAATTTTTTTTGTGTTAAGGCCCATACGCAGCATGCAAAAATTCCGCACGAAATGTCAAAACTTCATATACAAAAAATATCCCAAAAAAGGAAATATTTTTTTTATATGAAGTTTTATATGAATATTTCCTTTTTTGGAATATTTTTTTTATATGAAGTTTTGACACTTGGTGCGGAATTTTCGTATGCTGCGTATGGGCCTTTACGCGGGATCCTTGTCGCATCAATCGGTTATGTGTTCGTGTATGATACGTGCACATACCCAAGCAATAAGCTACTTTTTGGGTTGAGTCAAAAAACAATAATTAAACATAATTGCCAGTAAATATCTAAATCAGAGTTGGCATAAATATAATCTAGCTAATGCCAAAGAATATTTAAAAAATTATTTCAGTACAAAATGCGTGCTCTCTCAAACCTATTTTACTGATTCATTTTAATTCGCCTTGCAACAAAACATTCGGTTTCAAACCACATGAAAAATTCGTTTTGGTGAAATTGGGAGCACCAAACATTCGCTTTCAAAACCAATCTGAATAAAATGTTTAGTTCCGAAAATCGGACTGCGCAAAAGTCACTTTCACATCATAGTTCATATTTTTTATGTGCACTATGGAACGTAAATCTCAAGCTGTATATCGTTTGTATGCAATAAATTAAGGTATTCATAGTCGGTTTCACCATTTAATCAATTAGAATCAAGTGAGAAGATTTACACTTATTTAATGCGCTGTCAATAAATTATGTAGTGGATTTTTGAGTGCACACAGATACTCACTCACACACAGTTACGCATTCATTCACTTACACGTAGACAAATAAAAGTAGCATTTGAGACCCCAAAAGTTATGTTCTGCAATTTGGTTACGTTATTTTGAATTCTTTTTTATAAGTCGCTTGATTTATGCTCAATGTGTGCGAGGCTCAAAAAAGCATCAAAAAGACATATAGAATATCATATAGAGAGATACATACCATACGTACATACGTAATATCATAAAGACGGAGTCAGTACTGTGTGTGGAGTGAGTGGGTGAAGCCCTTTGGCCTTGTACCTGCTACAGACTCAATAAATTTTGCCAAATAAGCGAAAAGTGCAAATAAATAAAAATCAAATTCAAATCATATTTCTACATTAAAGGCAGCAGAACATGCAACCATACAATAATAAGCATAAAATCATATGCTATATGGTATATAGGGCAAAAAGTAAGATGATGGCGGAGTGAAGAAGGTAGAAGGTCTTGTCAGTCGGTTTTCTCTACTCACTGGTATAACACACATAAAATACAAATGGTGTCAGTCGTATTCCAAAAATTCCATGCCAAATTGCCTTTATTTATTATACCCTGTAATTTGGGTACATTTATCTCTATAAGTTTGTGGAAAAATCTTTGAATAAGTCCTCAAAACTTTTACGATTAGGGCGGCAAAAGAAGTTGATTTCCTAGTCCATTTCTACGTATTGCTGTTTTTCGAAGGGCAAAATAATAAGGAGCATGATATTTTTGATCCACCTTGTTTTTTGCTTTCAATTTTTTGATATTGGATCCCTTTCCGCAAAAAGAGTTTAGCAATATTATAGATCGGCATTGATCTTTTATTTTTCAGTATCCCTTCGAAGGTTAACATTTCCGAATTTTGAGTAAAAGTTATAAAAACAATATATTTCAAAATCATGCTCTAAGGAGCTACAGTCACCAAAATCGTTACCTAGACACTAAAGTTCAAAATCCTCTGCAACAAATTTTTTACTATTTACCACCCATTCTTTCTATATAATAAATTCATCAAAAATCTTACATTATTTTTGTCTCAAATTACATTAAAACCGTTTCAAAATTTCGGACTGAAAAAAACGCATGAACTTTAAAGAAATTGTGGGCAGTGCAGTGTATACAAAAGTCGGCATGTCCCTACTGCAAGAGTCTCGCTTTTTTATTTTTTGTTCTTGCCTCTTTGCTGTTTGTCAAAGGTAAATTGTGGCATACTTTTAGGCAGCACAGAGCTAGGATAGCAACGGTAGGAGGGACGCTGGAGAGCGACAAGACAAAAATGCGGAAACAAAGAAATTACTTTGTCAAATGAAAATGTCACAGGCATGATAATTTATTTTAGCTTTTGCCAATTGCCAGCCACATTTTATACCAAATTCCTCAAGTGTTTTCCATTGGTACCATTGCCAAATGTCTGAACCGTCTTTAAGTGGAACATACACGTGGCAATAAGGTTGGTATGAAGCTATGCCACGGGCTACTATCTTTAATTAAAAGAGAATTTGGCCAATTTTGGTGACATTATAAATGCACTCAGAATGTTTTTGGGTTTTTTAAAATACTAAGAGATGTTTTCAACATTTGACACAATTAATTATTTTTATGTTAACGGAGGTCGAAGAGATCTACTGAGCCCTTGTCTAGACTTGGAGCTTACCACCAAACGTCTTACAACGACATTTCATGTCCGCTGAGATGATGAGTTCTAGTACCAGCTGGATTTAAAACCACTTACACAAAAACGGCAGCATACATCGTACGTGTGTACCATATATTTTGTTGTTGTAATTCCACCATTCATGATACATTTTAATGTTTCGATCTTGATGTATCGAATTGAAACTTACATTCTGCACACCGTATGAGGTGTGGCTATCACATAGTGTAAGTTTCACCTCGATACGTTTACGCATACGAACAAAATCGGTACCACACTATTATAATTCCTATTAAATTTAAAAACTGACAGCAAACAGTAGAAAAACCATTTTAAAAGCATGCATAGAAACACCTCCTGATATAGTAGAAATCCAGGAGAGTGCTGGGTATATTGCAGTTGGACTATAATCCCGACTATAATCCTTCTAATTATTTTTTTCTTTAATATTAAATCACGAGTATACTTACTTAAGTTTTCGCCTTTAATTTATATTTTCACATCAAAGCTTTTTTGGCGATAGAATTTCGAATTTAATTTTCTATCTATGACAACTTTTTGACAGTCCACGTTTATATACTTGGTGCATATATCAATGTAAACCATGTGCATAAAAGCAAACCAAGTTAAACTAATTTGATCAGGAAGCTCAACTGTCTGGTATACAAGTTAAAGTATTTTGCTCACCACTTCAAGATTCATTTACACAGAGCATCTCCTGGTCTAGAATATCCGTTTGCGATTTCCCTAAAGTTCACTTGTCATATGCGTCAAATTTGCCATGTGACAGCCAAATGAACTTGTTTCTGGGGAGTTGAAACTTTACGCCTTATAGGCGTGGCGTCTTATGCTTTCCAGTCGATTCGTCTTGACGGCAAAGGGCGGCCATGTTTTTACTAAATGTTTCGGTTGGGGCATATGCAGAGGTACAAAAGAGAAAGAAGATTCTTGGGCTATTAAACTTTTTGGCATGATATTGTCGTAATTTGGCTTACATTGCCTTTACGTACTGCAAGCAGCTGCACAAAAAAAAAAAAAAGTATATACTTGTCATATAATAAACTTTTATGTTAACGGCTTTTGATGTCTTACCGTTGTCTCACACACACACACACAGACACACCCACGCACACATGGCCTAGATAGACGGTCACACTGACATTTTATACGCATTCTTTTCTTTTGTCAAACATTTTTTGGAATATCTTACAGTTTTCCTTTTGCTTTTTCCTCTCTCTCCCGCTCTCTCTGTCTCTTGTGATTCTTGCGTTCTCTTTTGGTTTGCTTTTGCGGCTTTATTAGGCTGAAAAATGAAAATCTTAGCAGCTACTGAACCAACTTGCATTGCCTTGACTCGGCGGTAGGTTTGTGTGTCCATAGGGTCTATTGTGCGGCACAGGGGGCTTCTCTACCCCCAAGCTTGGTGAAAACTGTTAGGCAAACATTAAAATGCTCAGGGTAAATGCATGAATTCCAATGGCAGAGCGGCAAAAAATAAAAAAAAAACGAAAATAATATTTGCATAAATCTTTTAGCGCAGCGTGTGATGAGGATTTTTGGTGCGTTGAGGGCCTTGAGCTGGGAGCTGCTAGCTGCGAGTAGTGGGGTTGCGTACTACTCTAGTCTGGCCTGCATTTTGTCGGTTTTTGTTTACGCACTCATATGAGTATGAGTTTTTGTTGTTGTGGTTGTTGTTGTTGTCAGCGTGTTTGTGTATATAATTTATTATAACTTTTTGTATTGTACCTACCATAAAGTGCTTAAAATTTATGTGCAAAAGTTTTGGATGCCTGCCATCAAAAAGTTCAATTTTGCTCCAAAGTTAAAAAGGCAGCTTATTTTTATTTACTTTGTTAAATAACTAAAACTTTATTTAAATGTATCATTTTTTTTTTGTTTGCTTTGTTTTTATATTTATATTTATGTTTATATTTATTAAATACTAACGCTTGTTAACGCTCAGCTAGCGCTACACTTAAATATAAATTTATTTTTTATTTTTATTTCAATAATCGTCTTACTTTAATTAAATTTTTTATTTGTTTTAAACAAAAACTTTTCTTTCATATGCATAGTTTTATGTATTTTTCTTTTTTTTTTTTAATTTTATTGTTTTGCTGCCTGGCATTTTTTAAGTTTTATAGTTATACATTATTTAACTTAACACTTATATATTTTTGGTGGCATTTATTAACAGATTTTTATTTTTATGACACCACATTTATTTATGCTTATTTATGTATATGTACTGTTTATGTATTAAACATTTATAGAAATGTTATGACTAATTTTATATGCATAAATGTAGATTTTATTGTTTATATTAATTTGTTTGACTGTATGCTTGCGTTCATTTAAAATTAACAATTTTAATACAGCGGCTTTTAACTATGTTTATTCAATACCCTGTAGCCTGCGTATGAATAGAGAGCATATTGATTTTGGAGAGTAACAAAAAACGTCTAGACGGGAATAATCTTTATCTGTACGTCTGCCTATCTTTCTGTCTGTGTGTGCTTATCTGTTTATCTACGTGTTCAGCTGTCTGTCCTTCTGCTGCCTTTGTTCTTATTTTGCTGCATCCTTAGGACTGACAGTCTGTCATTCTCTCTGCAAAGAAAACACTTAGAATTTGTCACAGGTGGCGCCATCTATTAGTGAGTGGGACCAATAAATGGAAAACAGACTGACCGTACAAATTTCTTAAATTTGGTCATCAGTACAGAATTGTAAAGCGCACAAAGAACCCATGACAAGTTATAATATATTCTTCGTAAGCTATTATGCAATTATATCAATTGATAGACCAAGTCAACGTCACACTATAAGACTCTCAATATGTTGATAAATCCAAACCAGACCAACCGCTCCTCTAAAGAAGTCGAAAATATAACATATTCATTTGTTGTAACGATTTCACCATTTCACGAAAAAGTCAATCAAGTGGATTTCTGACTCCATATATCTTTGTGCATTGCATTCGGCGTTTCCGATCCGAAATCCGAGCTTTTCCTGGACAGTGCCATGTCGCTTTTATCTGTTTGAAAATTTGTTTTCGTCGATAAAAGGAAAACGTTAAGTGAACATAAAAGTCGCCCAGAATGTCTATACCGATATTTTCAAAAATATCCCAAGTCTGCTGGCCTTATTTCAGTCAGACCTGCTTTTAAGCCGAAGGAAACTGCATTGGCTTAGGAGAAAAAATACGTTTATCATATTCTCTTTTCTTAAAAAAAGAACTTATGTGTCCAACTGTCTTCCGGTCAGTTTTTTCCATCAGCCTTTCGCCATTTTTATCTTTCTCTCAATGTCATAAAAGCATATTAGCTTATTATCCTCGTATAAAGTATACAGGGTATCGACAAGTCGATATAGTCCGACTTTTGCAACTTAATTGTTTGTACACACAGTATAAGTATATAGCTTATATGCATTACGTACATGCGTATATGTAATTTTATTTACAATTTTGATCAGTTAAATGCCGGTCATGCATATAGCCATAACTTTTAATAGTTCTACTGGCCATAAAAGTGGCCAAAACCACATGAATTTTCAATGTGACACATTTAACGACAACGCGAAAATTCAAAACAGGGAGAAACTTTGGAAGTAACTCCATATACATATATATAGAGCAATGGACTAACTAACTAGAAGTGTGTGTATTATCGATTTTATATGGGGAGTAGGTACTTAGGCAAAACTCATACTCGAAATGTTTTACAGAAACAGGCAGTAACTTGACTTGGCAACTTTTCGAATGTACTGTATGCAAATATGTAAATGTATCTAGCCAAGTATCTTAGTATCTATTTGCGGTTTATGCTGTTGACAGTCACAAAAGTGACTTGCAAGTAGTTGCTATGACTGCAAACCGGACATACAGAAAACATGACTACAGAAGGACCGGAAAAGGAGCAATGAACTGTATATGGATATGGGCTGTGTATAGCAAAGTTGAATAAAGTGACTTGGGGAAATTTTTTGTTAAACAATGACACTTGAAGGCAAGAACAACAAGTGCGGTATATAGAAGATACAACTAAACCAAAATAAAAAGGTTAATTAAATTGAAAACAAACGTAAATCAATCAAACTTGGCTATAAATGTCGCTTAGTCATGATGAAAATTAAAAAAAAAATGGGACCGGGGAAAAGTTTGTGAGGGGCTTAAATAGAAAGTATTTGGCCAATAAAAGTGACAGTATGAAAAGCTAGCAGTGTGGATACAAAAAGAACACTTTTGGAGAATTTGAAGGAAACGTTTGAAAAACTTCTAGCAGCTCTACGCCTTAATTTGCAGTTAGTTTGATATTTGCTTCCAAATAAGAAATAATTTTAAATTAGATTTGCCTAAATTTGGGAAATTAGCAAATTTTAGTATCTTTAAAGTACTTTTTATACCCTGTACCGTATGCTACAAAGGGTATATTGTGTTTGTGCAAGCCGAAAATGTATGTTACGTACAGAAGGAGACGTCGGAGACCCCCCAAAGTTACCTAAAGTCTGATCAGTGTGACTCGAGAAGTCGATATACCCATGTCCGTCTGTCCGTCTGTCCGTATGAACGCCTAGATCTCAGAGATGGTAAGAGCTAGAGCAACCAAACTTTCAGATTACATCCCTTATTAATCCATAGGAGACAAGTAAATTTTATTTTTTTGATATCGGGATTACATTATATAGCTTCCATAGGGGTGTTTCAGAGGACCTCGAAAAAAAGCAAAAGTTTTAGATGGATCGTGGATTCGTTTGTTTATGAAGATATCATAACCGAATTTGGCAATCGGAAGTTTTTTAGAGACCACGAGCACTGTACCAAATTTCATCAAAATCGGTTGACTATATCATACAGCTCCTATAGGATCGATCGGTCGAAATAATGTTTTTTGCACAAAATTCGTTGTGTTTCGTTTTTTGTGAAGATACCGTAACCAAATTTGGCATTAAGAAGTTTTTTAGAGTACCCAAGCACTGCACCAAGTTTGATCAAAATCGGATGACTATGTCATATTAGTCCCCATAGGTCCGATCGGTCAAAAAAATTGTTTGGTGCGAAATTCGACTGATTTCTTTTATTTTATGAAAATATCGTAACCAAATTTGCCGAATAAAATATCTTTTGGAGGTTTTAAGCAATATTTCGGACTTAATTGCAATGTGGTGGTACAGGGTATCCCAAAGTCGTCTGCGCCCGACTTTAACGTACGCCATCTTTTTTAAAAGAAATTTAAGTGTAAGGCGAAATTTAGAATTTATCGTTTTTGTTTAACTCCGTAGGTTAGTTGAACCTTATATCGAATATTGAAGAAGTATTTTTAAAGAAAACATTTTGAAATTGTGTTCAACTTCAAAATAAATGCAAAAATACATTAAACAAATTTTCATATAATAAATAAAATAAACTAATATTTTTCCGATAGGTTTGAACAAATCGCAAAATTAATCTTTGGAAAAAATAGAAAACAGATTCCCATTTGCTTTGCTCATAGATTTTAACTCAATTTAGATGAAATTCTCATCGATTATATATATCGAACCAAAATAAAATCTCCTTAAAGCAGAAGTCTTCAAGACGAGATTAAGAAAAAAAATTGTTCGGTTGTTTGCCAAACTATTTAACCTCCTTGACAAATTTCAAAGTTTTTAAACTTACCTACGGTGGACACAAGTGTTTTCTGTTTATTATTCTTTTAGTTTAGGAAATATACGTTTTTTTTTTTAAATTTTATTAATTTAAATATATTATACAATAATACACTTAAGAAAAATAGAGTACTAGCAACAGTGGCCTCTGACTCGAAAAAAGGTTTTAAACAGTCATTGGTTTGAAATCTGGAAATGCTCACATAAAAAATTTGGCATATTTTCAAGAAAATAGTTGTAGAAATATGGAAAAATAAGGAATGCGTGCCGGCAGTAACCAAAAGTATTAGCAATTGAACGATCTTTGGGAATATCTGATAAATAATTATGTTTTGGTTGAGAACATGAAACCAATTTTAATTAATAACCAGCTGTTTTTGTTATGTTTGGCTGGAGACGTCGTTGCCAACTGTTATTTAAAAAATTAGCTGGCAATGCCTATAAAGCTAAAAAATGAAAAGCGTGGAAAGCCATAGAATGATTCGATAGGTAAAAAATTTTAGAATAAAGACATGTTTCTGCAAAAGTGAATTTTTTCAGCACTTTTAGGTTTTGCATATGCGTTTCAACCATTAATTGAGTAATTTTAGGGAATTTCGGGATTTTTTTTTGGGAAATTCAGTTCAAGCTCTTGATTTTGACTTTTAGTCTTGCACATGCGTTTAAACAATTACTTGGGTAATTTAAGGAAATTTGTTGTAAATTCACCTTAAATTTTCGATTTGCGCTGCGTTGACGAAAGAGTAAAAACGAACAGAGCCTCAAACAAGGCAAGCTTTTTTTGAATGGAATAACCCTTTAAAAAAGAAAGAATCCCAACAAAATTTTATAAAAAAAAAGAAATTTGCAAGGTTTTTTTTTTTTAAGAACTTGGTTCTTGCAGAAATTGTCAAAAAGTTTAGCGCTTAGTAAAATTAGAATGCGTTTAGAGAGTTTTACTAACTATTTACACATCTTATAAACTAATAGGCTATACATATTTAACATACTTCGTATATATAGAAACAGGCTTTAGATCTTTTTTCTTGCTTTTGGGCTATATTTTAAATGTAGTTATAAATACAAATACATACCAAAAAAACTAAACCCTTTTGAACTATGTACATTTTGCACTTTTGTACAAATATCTTAGTTAATAATGCTACAAGCCCGTATTTTAATAGATTTACATTTTTAGTCATTGTCAGTTGAACGTAAAGAGAAGTTATGGACTATGCAGACGATTCTTTTTCAAATTAAACAGAAATTAATAATTAATAATATTGATACTAATAAAATTTAAAAATTTTTTTTTTTTTATCTTGTATGAAAATTTATATTTTATGTTAGCTGACATAGGCACAAAAAAAAATTTTCATTCCAAATTCAGAAATACGTTCTAAGAATTTAAAAAAAAATTTGAAAAAAATTAAAATTATCCTTTTTTTTGCAATCCAAAAGAATCGCCTATATATTTATATATATTTCTTTTACTTAGTATTTAATATAGTTTCAATATCGTATATACTTTTCTTTATGTAAACTGCAACATTTCTAGTACACCTTATATACAATACATATATGCATATGCTCTAAATTATACACGCACTTAAATACAATAAAAATTATATAGTTTATATAATAGCACAACAACAACAGCAACAAGCTCTATATAAACCCCATTATTATATAGTTTTATGCTCTTAGAGGCTTTTGCAAGCTTTGTGCTGTTGTTGTTGCGCATTTTAGTGTAGCCAACTTTTTGGGGCGTATCTACGACTACTTACGCAAATGTATCTGTATCTGTATCTGCATCTGTGACTGCATCTGTTGGCTGCATTGGCGGTGGCTTTGTACGTGGGGCACTCCTAACTGTAGTGGGATCCCAACATGCTGCAGCGTTAATTTATCACCGTGCAGCTGTATTGACATGGTCCAACATTTGTCGCCGCTCCTGCTGCTGCTGCAACGTGGTTGCAACTTCAGCAACTGCCACTGACGCTGTTTGCCTTTGCTTGGTTTGCTTCTGCGTCAGTGAACGCGAACTCGAACGCACACCCGCTCCCTGCCCGGTTGCAGGTCCGGCTCCGGGTTCAGGTCCATGTCCGTAACCAGAGCTCAGCAGCAGCGTGCAGCAGGCCTCAAACAATACAATTGCAGCGACCATTGTGCTAATTACTTTGACTGCAGGCGTTGCATGCTCCGTGTGGCAGGCAATGGCAATGGCTGCCGGTGCCGCATTCGTTTGCATGGCCTCGGGTCGCTCTCCTGTAAAAAAAAAACAACAAAAAAAATATGTGGAAATGAAAAAAATGTCGAGTAGGGCGTAGGGGAGAGCAGAGAAAAATGTTCACAGACATGGCATAAATGAGTTACAATTTGTTGAGGTGCCCCACTCGTTCGAGGGCAAGCATCAAACTTTATATACAACATATTTATACACTGTAGCTATGGGAACAAGGATATGGGAAATGCATGTAACATGCAGCATAGGGCGTGGCAGAGCAACCAAAATGGTTGCTATAAACTCGGATAGCATTGATCCATGTTCGCCAGTTTGTCCGTTTGAGCAACTCGTTCTCAGAGACCATAATGGAAGAAGACACTTAATTTTACCAATAAATGCGCATGATGAAGATATCTAAATATAAAACTATAAGCGATACCTAAAACCTACGTACACATATATTGCATTTTTAGCACCGGATGAAAAACTTAAATGATACATGTACTATATATTAGGGTGGGTCAATTTGTATGGGGCTCAAAAAAAGTTCTGGGGCTCTTCGCGATTTTGATTCTCTGGGTGATTCCAAGAAACTTTGTCAAAGAAACTATAAGTATAAATGAATTTCGAGAAAATTTTTTATCACTTTTACAAAAAAAAAAAAAAAAAACCGAAAAACATAAAAAAAATGCACAAAAGCGCCCTCTGGCGGCACTCAAAATTCAAAATAGATGGCAAATATGGATTCCTTGACCACCATAAACACATGGCGCTAGAGAAGAAATAACATTTTTTGGCCTTATGAATGCAATGTCTAATTCGGTTTTTAAATATTTTGAAAAAAACCTATTTTGAAAAATAAGCGACTCAAAATTCGTTTTAGACCTATAGTTTCTTGGACAAAGTTACTTAGAATGACCCATAGAATGAAAATCGCGAAGAGGCTTTAAACCGAAAAAAATTGACCCAGCCTACTGTAATTTTAGTCCCCATTATTTCATTAATGAACAAACTAGAGCCACACTTTTCAGCATGTAGACTTTTGTGAGCCTAATAATCAAATTAACGCTGACGTTTACAAAAGCCTCAGCCTAAAGACTACTTTGAAATTATTATTATAAATTTTTTTCGAAAAGTGGCTGTAGGGTATTTCACAGTCGACCAACCGACCAATTCCCTTTACATATATTATATATTTTTATTGTGTGGCATGTTGTTTTTTTTTGCAAAACTTTCGTTGTAATTGTTGTTGCCTTTCGCGTGGTCTTTCTTGTAGCCAGAGTATTATGGCAACATTATATAAAGTTCAAAAATGCATAAAGTTTGTCGAGGCATGAAAAATTGCGCAACATTTGCCACAATATTGCGGCACTCCTTTTTGCTCCTTCTATTTTTTTTTTAGTTTTCTGTCTCTCCGACTTCAACCAAGAACAGTTCGTCAAATGTCTGTTCTCCATCCGCAAAACGCATCAGAAAGTAAGAAGTCAAGTTGTTGAATATGCTTTTATGCAACTTATAAAACAACATACATATACTTTTGCATTTTGGTGCTTGCCACAGGGATGCCAACTGTTTGAAAATTGTTGAGTAAACTGGTATTTTAAATAATTTAATAGTTTTATTTTTTTAATTGTTGGAACGTCACTTACTCGTAGTTTCTTAGTAGCACCCAACAATTATAAATAGTAAACGGTTTTGTAAAAAAAGTTTAGCAACGATTTTGTCTATCATGGATTTGGCGCCATCTAGTGGATTTGGGCTGGCGCCATCTTACGTAAAGAATCGGTTAAATCATAGGATAATAGTGTTTCATTTGTTTGTCTGAAACCTAAAGGTTTTCCTTTAGTGTTGCGATTTAAATTATTTTCCGATTTTAGAAAGAAGAGTTTTTAATCAATTGTTCCTATAATACTATAAATACAATTCAAAGATTATGTTAAGGACTTTTTCAGATTACTCGTTCAGTTTTTACTTTCATATTATAAACTGGCTCGCAATGTTTACAAACCAGAGCATGCCGAACCCAATGTGCTTTTGCTCCATCCCTTAGCAAACTTAAATATACAAACATATAATACATATATACATACATATTTTTGTGACCACATATTGGTTTTTTGTCGACTAGATGAAAGCATATGCAATCGGTCCTTGGGCCAAAGTTAATTTGCTTAGCTGACTTCTTGGCTCGAAGTTTATTTGTTGTTTTGCTAAAAAATGTTCTTCGAGCAATTTTTCTCAACTCTTATTGAAACAACACAAACATAGAACCACATCAACCATAACAACAAAAACCACAACAAGGAACAAAAGTGTAAAGCTCTTTTACTTACCCTGCAGGACATGTACACGTATGCTTGCTATTTCCGTATTGGAAGGATAGCAGGAATATTTGCCCGAATGCAATAGATCCGCATCGTATATGAGTAAAATGGATTTAGTTTCCTCAGATTTGATGGTTTTAAATTTTAAACGTCCACCCGATGTTTCCTCGCTGAGCACCTGCAGAAAACAAGAGCATTTATATATGTACGTATGTGCAAACTTTTTTTGTTGGAAATGTTTAAGGAATTCGAGTGAAAAACAAATTCCAAGATTTGACAGCAGCATCAACTAACACACGTGCCAGGCTGTCAGGACAACGTATGGACTAAATGCAAAAACATGTTTTCTCATAATCATAAAAGCCTCTAAAATTAAATTCGTTGCGTATACGCAGCGTGTACCAAAAATAAAAAATACACAGCAAAAGCCCCGAAACAAAACAAATGCGACGCGCGAAAAGCTCATAAAAGTTAAAAACGTTTATCCTGCAGCGATTTATTGACAATGTGAAGGATGTGGGCGGACTCAGACAGCTCCTACTTGGGTTTTAGCACATTTTCGTTATATCAAAAATTTTCACTTTGACATTGAGTTTTTTTTGGTTTCTTTTTGAAACTTTTTGGGGGAAACTCAATTATTGCAAGATAATTTGGCACACACAACAACAACAAGAAAATTACTGCAAATTGACTTTTAGCAAAATTGATTTTTTTGTTGTGCTTTGTGTTGTTGTTGTTGCTGCTGTTGGTGTTGGTACTTGAGCAACGAACCACTTACCTTATCCTGATGATACCAAAAAATGTGTGTCGGTGGCTCGGGGCTAAATTTAATAATGCATGTTAGATTTATTGTGCTGCCTCTGTCCACATAAAGATCTGGTCCACCCAGTATGGTAGCTGTTGGCACTGTGAGCAAGTAAGAGATTTAGAGACAATTAGACAATGTTTGGCGTGTTTTAGTGATAAAGAAGATTTTGTTATAAAGATTAGATTATTAAATGCTTTTGATTGGAAGCAGTACTTGGCTGTTGTTCAAGCAAATGAGGTCAACTTTTGTCAGAGTGCTTTCTGATGTAAATGTGCGAACGAGGAAGGAAACGATGATTATTTACCCATGGTGGGTGGCTGGAGGGGTAAGTTTAAACGGAAGTAGCAGTATTCGTAGATTAGCCTTTATTTCGTTGCGATAGACCAACCTAATCTCTAAATTGAAGAATCTTGAAACTATGCGTTGAAGCATTTTCCCAAATATTTTTGAACTTTTCGGCTTACTGTTTTCAGTTAGTTAGTAATCATCTGCTATAGTACCTAATAGTGGTATTTCAAATGAGTCTAGCCATATGTTATCCAGCCCAATGGCCGAGTTTCTTTCAATCTGCCACAAAAGTCTGCTAGCATGAGTATTTACAAATCGAATTTTTATGCCTTTTGCACAAAAGGAATCCTTAATTCGTTTCAGGGTCTTGTTGGTTAAGCTGAATAGCACCACCATCTAAATTGAATGAGCCAATTTGCAACCTTGCAACTGCAAAGGAATTCCTCACATTAGCTGGAATAACAAAGCTATAAGTGGAGCAACAACAAGCTTGCCAATAGATATATGAGCTCATCAATTACGGTCCTATCCACAGAGTTGCCAACAGCAATTCCCAAAATAGGTCAGCCGTAGGAGAAATATGACCAGAATTTGGTGTGCAGCTGGAAACTGCCGCTGATTGCGAAATACTTTATGGAACTGTGATATACCAAGGAGCAATCACGAGCTCGTCTACATCAGTTGACCCTGATATATAATAGGTCCAAAACGCATTTAATGTGACAAAAGTGACGCAAGCAAAAAATTCAATTTTTTTCGGTTACTCTCAAGTCAACATCGTGAGTATCAAAAAAAATTAGATATAATTGAATTATTCTTTCAATTTCAATTTTTTGTTTTTTTTTTATGCAACTTCTAAATCGATTTTTCAATATTTCGGAAAAATACTTATTTTCAAAAAGTCGGAGGTTTGACATTTGTTAATTGAACTGAGAAGTTTCAAAATTTCCAGTAAAAAAAAGAAGACGTTCGCTAAAGTCGGGCGTGGATGATTTTGGGATACCATGTGCCACCATATTGCAATTAAGTCCGGTGGTCCAAAATTTGGTTACAATATTATCATAAACAATCAAAAAACAGTCAAATGTTGCCCCAAAAACGTTTTTTTGACCGATCGGTCCTAAGAGGTCTATATGATATAGTCAACCAATTTTGATAAAATTTAGTACAACTATTAAAACTAGAGAACGCTAAATTTGGACGCGATATCTTCATAAACAAACAAACCGCAAAAAATTTTGTACAAAATATGTTTTTTTTTACCGATCGGTACTATGAGGGCTACTTGATATAGTCACCCGATTTCGATCAAATTTGGTACAGTACTTGGAAACTCCAAAATCTTCTTAAGTTTTGTTTTGATATCTTCATCTAAAACTTTTGGGTTTTTTACGAGGTCCACTGAAACACCCCTCTGGTAGCTCTATCAAGTTACCGCGATATCGAAAAAATAAAATAAACTTGTCTCCCCTGACATAATTACTCATCTAATCTGAAAGTTTGTTTGCTCTAGCCCTTAACCTCTCTGAGATCTAGGCGGTCATACAGACAGACATGGGTATATCGACTTTTCTTGTCACCCCTATCAGACTTTAGGTATCTTTGGGGGGTCTCCTCTCTCTCTCTCTATTTTGCATTATAACACTTGGTGGGTCAAAGCTTCCATCACAATGCCTCTCCGAACTGCCCGATCCTGTGCTTTGGCTTCATAGCTTCTAACATTCATCTTGTAAAGTTCGCCCTCCAGCCAGCGTCTTTTAGGGCGACCTCTCGCTCTGAGTCCGTATTGCCGACCTTTTCAAATTGCTGTTCTGTTGGGTGCATGTCTTCAAAGATTTAAGCGATATAGGGCACTCAACCCTATGACATTTTCCGTTTACACAAAATGAATATTCCCTTTCTACCATAACTAACAAGGTATAACTTAAAAAACAAAATATTAAAAACGCTTCTATTATTTTTAACTTTGTCTTTGAGTACCAAATAATTTGCGCACTTAAAGGATAAAAAATCTTCTATGAATTTTATTTTGGAAAGCATACCAATAATTAAAGTCAAAGTTCCTATGAGTTATGAACCACTGAACCGCACCAGACAAAACCTTTTGCGCTTTAGCGTAACCTAAGCCCAGCCCCAGCGGGCACTTGATGCTTTAGTTCTACAATTCATCTCTCATTTGGATTACAAAATACAAAACCTGTTCAATATAACAGCATTATTTCTGCCCTGGCTCTGGCCAGACAAGATGGCCATTGATTTTGCAATATAAGAGTTTGCCCCATGTTGCTTGCAACAATAGCCAGCTTAGTAGAAGTTGAATATGCAACACACAAGTTATTCATCTGTCCAACGCCTAGCAGATCTTTGGTAGCAGCTGCTATCGACATCCACAGCTGGTCCGCATACGACTGTTCAAGGATTACCTTGTGCAAATAAACAATGAGTACCAGCAAAAAGATGGCCTCTCTATCATAGTTGCCAACTAAGCAGCATATGGCAGAGTCTACAGTAGTTAAGATTCATGCACGGCGTTGCCAGCATCGAATGAGACATCTGTGTTGCCAGTCGGGCTCCTGAACTGTTGTTGGTTCATGGCTCTGTTAGGTCAAAGAGCTGCCACATGATGATGTGTGGCACTATTGTGGTGCTAACGAAATGGTGGAAATGCTAACCATGCAATGCTTTGCAGCGGAATGGGATTAGCTCCGGCTAATAGTGAGTCCGCTCTGCGTGGTTCCAATTATCAGGTAGCACTATGCAAAAATATGCAAGCCAAAAATGCTTATGGACGCTTGTTAGCCCAAAAATTAATTTGGATGCCGACTACGAAGCTGAAAATGCATTTTTGGTCTTTCCAACTATAGTAAGCACATTTGAAAAGCTGTCAATTTTGATCCGATTGAAAATTTTAGGACATGAGCATGATGAGAAGGAACCCTTAGTATGACGACTTAATACCTTGAAATAAAATAAGGTCAAAAAAGTTCGCATCACCGAATTTGCATTTCCAATTTATTCTAATTTTCAAATTCTCTTGACAAAACTAGAGAAATGAAAAGTAGCGAAGCCCCAATTATTTTTCGTTTTTCTTTTTTGCTTTAAGAGTCCGTGCTCCCTCATTTGCCCCAAAATAAATCAACCCTTTCTGCAGTTTATTAATTCTCAGTGTAGAAATCAGCAAATCTAGAACAGTTTTACAAGCATCTTGGTTCTGTGTAATTAAATTTAAGTAACTGCAAAAACCAAATTCAAGTTAATAGAATAAAAAATTATGTACATATGGCAACACTTGTGTGGCAGCTATAGCAATTGCGTTTACCCAAAAGCAAAAGAAAAAAAAAAAAATTGAGGAACCCCACAAAAGTAAGTTGGTAAAATGCAGTTGAAAAGCAATTTGTTAGTCATGAGTTAGAAAAGCGGCAGCTTTAGCCAAGAAACCGAGAGCCACGGGAGCAACTTCAGCATCCAGTGGCAAACACTTGACTGCCACACAGCAAAAAGTGCAAAAAATGACACGAAAAATGTTATAAAATATTAAAAATATAAAAAATAAACATATCTTTATACACACACACGCACACAAATGCACACATGCCATGTGCAAGTTTGTGCATGTCTCTTTGCGCTGTTAGTCAAGTGGCAGCTCTGGCAACCCTTGAGGCAGTTAAACTTTGTTAAGGCAGCATATTCAAAAAGTAAGTCATTTTTTGAATGAAGTTCCAAAATCTACGAGTACTTTTAATATACTAATGCTGTACCAACCAGCTACTGTCTGTATGGGACCAAACATGCCCGCAAATTCATCGTCACTCGATTGATAAACACGATCCGAGCTGATATAGAAGGCATCATCATTATAGTATTGCTGCATCAGATTGCTCGTCTCAGGATCAATAAGATCTAAAATAAAATATAAAAAAAAAAACAAATCATAATATAAAAATAAAAAATAATTTAAATCATATATGACAAAAGAGACAAATAGGTAAATAAAGATTAAATTAAATAATTATAAGAAAATTATAATATTCGGCCAGCTTTTAGGATCTCCTGGCTTCAGACCTGTTAGCTCTAGAATTAATTTCTGATTAACAATTACATACATTTAATAAAAATATAATATAGGCCGTCAGCGTTTAATTAAAAAAAAAATGTCGGTTTTTGGATACAAATTTTTAATAACTAAGAAAACTTAAGATTTCGGTATAAAATCAATGTCTAAGGCTGTTTAAAAGAGATTTATTATTCTTGACAGTCTTCTGAATTCGCTTTAAAATTATCTTGTGTCAAATATAAATATAAGGGTGTTTTTTCTCTTATAATTTAAGGATCGGATAAAGAGTCTTTGAAAATCATCAAGATTGAATTACCGATTAACAATTTCAAACATTTCACATGAACTAGTTGACAAGAGCAACAATATACAATGCGTGTTCTGATGTGAGCTTAATAAGCAAAGCAGTCTGCCGGAAAATCCTCCTTAGACATCCTAACTTTACGAATACGTATAAACATATTGATGGAAAATTTGGTTCTGACAAATTTCCTCTTTTTTGGGGGGAAAGGGTCGCTGGGTATACCATTGTGGATCACGGAACCGACTGGGCTTCTTTTTTTTATGTACCTAATAGTGTCATCTGTCGAGTACAAATCCTAATAAATTTGAAAATATAATTAAGTAATTGACGAGGGTAAGACACTGGAGACCTAAGAAGCACTGACTGCTTTGGCGTGTGTTGGTGGCTAAGCTGGCGGGACCGAACAGTGCTGCCCAGCAAAGTATTTTTCCAACTGTTTCCTTGGCTGAAAATTTATAAGAGCTCTTCAAGGCTTAAGTTTTGTTTTTAGGGTGCTCCGTGTTGCTATGCTTGTAAATTAGTGTCTTGCCACTATATGCCATACTAGTTTTATGTTAACCTCTTCAATTAGAAGCTTGCTCTTCTTTATGACTTATGGGCGTCACATTGGTTACTTTGGTTTTTGGATGCAGCCTTTGCTAATAGATATCCAAGATAGCTATTCTGCACTCCAGAATGCAGTAATTGGCGCTAACTTGTAAAGAGATTTAGAATAGATTTCAACGGCAAACCGAGGCTGACCAACAGGCCTCGCTTTTTGTTGCTGTTTGTTGTTCTCTCCAGTCCCTTCCTGGAGAAAAAGTTGAAGAGGCATCGCCTTGTAAAGGGTTATGGTACGAAATAGAAGAGTGAAAGAGAAGCAAAGGCCAATTAGGGATCTACTTTGTCCAATTTGTGTTTTATGTCGTGGTAAATAAGAGGAAGTAACAAAAATGCAGCGTAGTGGAAGCTGCGCTGAGGTACACCAAAAATAATCGACAGCAACTTTAGCTCAATCTTTTTTTTTTCATAATTTTTCTCAGATTTGTTGGGTTCTACTTAAAGAACCCTTACTTCATACACTTGATAATACAAAATTGGATAAATGGGTGACGGACATTCTATTAACATTTGAGTACTATCAGGTTAGAAGTATGTTAGGACACCGAAAACGCCCAAATATGGTCGGGGGGGAAAAAAACCTACAAACGAGCCTTACGTCGTTTTGAAATAATAAAAATGATTCATTAATCGTCATCTTGAGTATCGAAGACCACCTCGCCCGATTTGAATCATATTAAAATGAAGAAAGGACCCAAAGCAATATTTTCTTTTGTCACGAGGTCACGTGTCGGCAAATGATGTACCGTCATCTAGTATTGGATGTTTTAACAAGTACAGCAAAGCAATAATACTTGTTTACAAAATTTGTGTACTCTGAACACGTTTTAATCGTATAGGTAGTAAAGTATCATGCTGAAACCGAAAAAACAGTCAAAACATTTTGTCAATTTTTCTCACCATCATGCATAGGTTGATTTTTATACCCTGTACCTTATGGTACAAGGGGTATATAAAGTTTGTGCAAGCCGATAATGTAGGTAACATACTGAAGGAGACGTCGGAGACCCCCTAAGTGAAATGGAAAACTAACTCTTAGTTGCAATCGTAAGTCTACTGATCATTACTAATGTTCAATATTTTGCTAACTGCAACTTGTAACGAGTACAAATATATAATTTCTATATTCCTTTACGAACTCTATACAAAACTTATACATTAATATTTAAGCAACTTTGAGAAAACTCTTTAGAAAACTCACGCTTCAGCTGGCTGTCAGCTCTTCACATATATAGGTATGAGAAAATAAACCAGGAAAAATGTATAAAACGTACTCCAAACAGCGCCATTTTATATTGTTGCGAGATTTTCGAGTGTGCATAATTTACACACTGCAAATTGCATGAATATGCAAATAATAATATACGCCCCTTTTGTACTATACATGTCTGTTTCTGTATCTGTTTCAGTTTGTTTGTTTGATGGTTTCTTTTTTTTTTTTTTGTATACTTTATGCGCCTGCATATTAAGCCCAAAATATTACGTATACGCCTTGTGCTATCATTGACTCCCACGCAGCGTTTCAACGGATGTTAAAATATGCAGACCAACTGATGGCCCGATATGCGGCTGACACAGTTTTTAGCTCAGCACCAAAGTGCCGTCCCCCACACAGTGTCTGTCATAAATACTCACCCACTATGTTCAAGTTGACCGAGAAACTTCGCACCGGCTGCGTGGAAATTTGGCATTCGTATACGCCGGCATCGCGCTGTTGGGCCCATTTGATTTGCAAAGTCCACTCATCGATATCACGATGATAGGAGGTCTGAAAGCGCTGATCCGTGGTGTATGTGTAGGTGCCCACTGTGAGTATGTGCAGGTCACGATGTCTGATCCAGGCCACCTGCAAAAGTTACAAATGCATGCCGTATTAAATACCAGTTATAAAGTGCTACTATTTTTTTTTTTTATGTAGGATACATTGTATAGTCCCCTCCAAAAAAAAAAAATACATTCAATTTGCATTTTGATAAAGTTATATTGTATAAAAATAGAGCAAAACTTATGCTAATTTGACAAAGGCATCTAGCTTGAAATTTATGCAGCGAACATCGACCATTGCCCAGCGCCCTTTGCCTGTCGCATCAAATCTAAATTTTAAATAACTTAAAATTAGTGTGCGGAACGCATGACAGAGCCGGAAAACGATACTTCCGTTTTTTCCACTCTCGACATGCTGCACTTCCGCCCATCTCTCAGCCGCTGGCTAAACTCACTAAACTAAGCAAAACTATATTTTAGCAAATTTTGCCATTTCTTTTTTTTATTATTTTTTATCTGTGTTTCCTTTTACTTTTTTTTGTATTTTCGTTTTCTGTTTTGTGCACTTGGCAAGTTTAGCAGAAGGCCCGCAACTCTAAGCCTTGTTTATGCTACCAAATGTCCAACCAATGCGGCTCGCATACACACACACTAGAATCGAGGGAGACTGCGTCAAAAGCGGGGTCTCATGCCCCGGCCATCTATCCATCTATGGAGTTCAGTTGGGCTTGGCTATCCGTCCCACCTTCTTTCCGTCCGTCTCTCTGTCTAATATTGCAATAACGAAAAATGCGGCTGGCACATGGCACTAAACTTTTTTGGCTATACATATACAGGGTAAGAAATAAAAGATACCTCAAAATTAGATTCGACTACCGAACGTTCAGATACTCTTTCGGCGAAAAACCTATGCGATCTGCGGAATTGTCTTAAGTATAACTTGAACTCAGTTTTGTAACTTTCTCATGCGCTTAAAAAAATACATATATCTTTTGTTTTAGGAATCCAATCAGTTACATTTTTTTTTTTTCTGATTTTAAAGTATTCCCCCTATCTTTCTTAATGTACAGTAAACAAAATATTAGAGATGGGATCGTGAGTAAAAGAGAGCAAAAGGCATTCACATTTTTAGGGGTCGCTGATCCGTAACCGCAAGAGCATTTAGCCCCTTAGCAACAGTTTTTTGACATAAGCTCCAAAAACTGGGGAATACATTTGCGTCTTTATCTTACCAGAATCTAATGCCACTTTTTTGGTCGATCTCGTCTATTTCAATGGTTTTTACATATGTAGCAGAGCGACTAGAGAATAGTAACCACGTAAATTTTTGTTGCAAAATTTCGATTATTTATCGAGTTATCGATAACTAAATATTAGATTTTTCATTTTTAACCTTTTTTCTGAGCAGCCATATCTCCTAAACGAATAAAGATATTGATTTTAAAAGTAATAATGAATATCATGACCCCGTCTCCAGATATTTACGGTCAAAAAATCAGACGATCACAAAATTCGCCCATATAAATAATAAACATGCAGTTAATAGATAGTATTGAATTTTTTTTTGATCTTTATAGTTGTTTGTCAAAAAGATTAAATAAGTTTGTCAAGCATTTTTTATTTTTTTAAAAAAGGAACAGCAAGTTTGATTTCATAAATTTAAATACAATTTTTGTAGGATATTATTTTTTCTTTTATTTTTAAGCTACTTCTGCTACAAGAGTATTCTTCAATGATATTTCAAAAGCACAAAAGGTA
This sequence comes from Chymomyza costata, assembly GCA_018150985.1. Classification (NCBI taxonomy): domain Eukaryota; kingdom Metazoa; phylum Arthropoda; class Insecta; order Diptera; family Drosophilidae; genus Chymomyza; species Chymomyza costata. The sequence continues at coordinate 22,327,234 of JAECWU010000001.1, forward strand.
TTTACAAAAAAATACAAGAATTAATTTTTAAAACTATACAAATTTCAATATGGCTGCCAAATCTATTCTTGGTTTGCATGCAATTCATGACAAATGGGATGAACTATTTGCTAGTTGTAGTTTTTTTACAGTGTATAAAAAAGCGAAATCTTTTTGCCAACATAAATTTACCGTTGGCAAAAATGGCCAAAATCGAGCCACGCCAGTTGCCAGTTAACTAGCAAACAACAAAAGCAACAACAGAAAGTAACAAGCGCAAAACGGACGAGCCAACTACCGTATATGAGCAACCAAAATGAATGCCCTGCGTGTGCTCAGTCTATATGTTTATCTATTTATGTGTGAGTGAGTCAAAATGTGTCTGGCTGTGTGAGTATCTGTGTGTGCAGTTTACTGATTGCGGAAGCGGATTTGGTTATGTGGAAAGCTATGACCAGCCCTTAGCATAGTTGAAACTTTATATACAAGGTTTTTCCTTGCAGCCCACTCCTAACTTTGCGTCCTTGTTTTACTCTTTATCACACACACACTCTCTCTCTCTCTCTCTCTCTCTCTAACTCTCTTCTTGTTTAACATTGTGTTTGTTTTGTGTAGTGTGCTCAGAAAGCGCGCTAAATCGTTTAACGTAATCAACGTGTCGACATTTATAACTTTAAGTGCTGCAAACACCTGCAAAAGTTCTCAGCCATATGTGCAGTTAACCCCTGTGGCATTGCAATCGAACAAACACCAAACACATAAACACAGATGCTCACACACACAGATACACACATGAACACATAACACAAAGGACTAAGCAACATGTTGTGCTGCATAAACACAGTTCAGACCAGAACAGACCAGACCAACAGACTAGCAACAACAAACACCAATACAAACTCCAAAAACTAAAGCTCCAATTCGTAACAACTTCAGCTTGGCCGCATTGAGCCGGAAAAGCTTGTAGCGTGAAAACCCAAAAATGTGTTACGAATGCGTACAAATATTTCCGCATTGTGTTCGTCACTCCAACACTATTGTTCTACATGTTGGCAACTCTGCGACTGTATCTGTAAGATACATTTGTAAGTGTAATTGTAACTATGTGACGTGTATGTGTGTGTTTGTGTGCTATTTGCAGCCATTAAGGCGCACTGCAGCACATAAGGAATAAAAAGAGAAGTGTATCAATCAGAGCGCTGCCTGACAGTGGGATACGCTGCACCGAATTTTTCCGATATATGTACAAATTTTGGATTGATATGTTAAAGATTCCAGACGTATGCAACCGGTAAGTGTGGAAAGAAGAGGGGGAGTGTTTTGTTTTAAATTTAAATTTTGAATTGGTCACAAGGGCTACTTGGATCAACATACGGAATTTAAGGATCACATTAAGTGGATTTTCGATCTTAATTATTTTTGCAGCATACTTTTCTTTTGACGGAGTTCAATTTATAGTAGAGTATCAGCTGTGAGGTACTCGTAAGAGTAATTGGGACTACTTAACGACTTGATATGAAAAAAAAAAGAAAACTGTTCTCTTATGGTTGCTGATACTTGGGAAGTGTGGTAAAGAGAAGCTCCCTTAGGGTGATATGAGTAGGTAACTTTATTTAGAGGACTTTTGCAAATTAATACATAAGTAATTTAATTTTATTTTAGGTTTGTCTTACAACTGCAAAAAGGACATAGGTATGGTAAATTTCAATGTAATTGACTGTTCGTGGTTCCTTGATAGAAACAGGTAATGACGAAATATTGATTTATTTTTCTTAAAACATTGTAACATTAAGATTGAGGTGAAATTTAGAATTTAGATCTAGATTAATTTTAGCTTCACAAAAAAAATAAAAAGAAATAAGTGAAGCGGTCCACTTTTTTGGTCGTCCTCTTCGTTTTTGATGATTTTTACATATTTTATAGAGCTACTAGACGAAACTTACCACGTAGGTTTTATTCAAAAATTCCGATTATTTATCGCAAAGTTCCACCAAATATCCGCTTTGTTTACTATAAAAAAGCTCAAGTTCTGCCACGCCCCCTTGTTACCTGTTACATATATCACACAAATCTTGTACATCCCCGACTCCGTAGACAAAGAGTATAAGAAAAAAAAATGGCTTTTAAAAACGCAAGTAAAACGAAACGACTGTTATATCACATCAATTTAAAGAGCGCATGCCAAGGGACGGATATTGAGTTGCATATCTCATAAATACACGCTGATGATGTTCCAGCCTGAGTCGCGTGACAGGCACAGTAGCTGGCCAAGGGACTGACTGGCAGACTGACTGGCTGACTCACGGAATGCCTGGTTGACTTACTGAATGATGAATGGATGGATTGTTGTGCTGATGCTACACTGATGCAGCAGCTTCGACAGCCATTTTCTTTTTGATTTGTGTTAAAAAATGTACATATTTGTATATCACAGCTGTTTAAAGATACATATTACATAAGAGACAATTTTAAGTTCATTTTACAGTCATTTTTTTCCACTAATTTGTCAACTGTCTGCAGATGATTTTTCCTCTTTACATACTGCAATTGTGGTTAAGCAAGGCTTCTCTGTCATCTGGATATCGAAGGCTTTCCATATTATAAGTAATAAGCGCTGAAGTATATTTATGTTTTACTTATTAATTTTGTCGAAAACTCGTCGTCATACTGAGTGACAACAAATTTTTCGTCTCTGAGTCTGCTCGATTAATATTTTTGATCTGCAAGAAGCGGCGAGCAATTCTTCTAGTCCTTGCATGGACAAATGGATCTTGGAGTCTATAAGATTTTACGTTCTGTTAGTATCTAAACCTGATAAAGATCTTTCTTTCTACCCATCCCCAGATGAAAATTTTGTTAATATCAAATGGGATTTTCGGAAATTTTTACTATAAATATGCAGTACTGATCCATACAACGATATACTATCGAACATTTCGAAAGTTCTTGCGAGCAATATTTTTGATTCTGGATGTAGTGCCGATCGGATCCCATTTTGTCTAGAATTGTTTATTTATTTTTGTTATATGGGAGACGCCATTTATACGAATTTACTTACTTATATTTTATTGCAAAAACAGTTTGGAGCCCCACTAATTTTTCTTAGAAGCGCTGGTTATTAAAACTTAATGAGGTACAATTAATTACTTTTCTAAAACAATACCCATACTCTATCTACCCGCTACAGTCTATTTTTGAAATTTGAATGTATCCCCATACCCAAATATAGTGCACCTTAAGAGAACTATGATCCATCTCTTTAAATGACAATTTGACAGTGACAACCATCCAAGAACGAAAATCATTTTAAAAAAATTGTACTTCTTTTTGTGGCGGCTCTAACACTTTTCCACCATCTTTAACAAAGTAAATTTTACTCGCATCCGGACTTGCCTGAAGTGCAAAAATCTATTCCTGGATTTTACATTTTTTGTACTTTAGCACATCCACGAACTTAAATTCTTAAAATACAAAAAAACTCAATTTTTTTCCAAGGAAACACTTCCAAAGTGTGTCAGTCTGCTTGTATGCGTGTGTGAAACTTTTCTGACTTTCCTAAACGACTTAAAGTTGACTTGAAACAAACTTTGCCGCACAATCAATGTACATACATACACATTGCGTGACATTTGACATATCCGTCATACATATGTTCGCCATTTTGTCTTGCAACAGTTAGTCAGTTTCAGTTGGTCAGCTAAGCACCGTAACTCAGTTGTACCGTTATGCACTTAAGGCTCGTTATACCGTTATTTTCGGTTACAATTTTTTGTCTCTGTTTAGTTGCTCTTCAACTGGTAACTGAAATGAAAATGATGCCAATAACACGCACAAAAGTAGGCAACAAAAAAGGCCAAACAGCAAATGCCACATGCCAATGGCTGCCATATTGTTGTTCCTATTGTCGCTGTTGTCCTTGTTGTCCATGTCCATGTTCATGTTCATATAATGTAGTTGGCTTGTTCATTGTTTTAACGTCACGTATTACATAATAAACTGCTGCGAATGGGCCAACAAATTTAATAACAACTTCTATTACTAATAAACACAGGCCACGTCTGCAAAAGTCACACATGTTCGGACTGTGGGCGTTATCAGTGGGGTCTTGAGTTTTAGGCCTCGACGCATATATCTACTTCATGGAACGCTTATTATAAACATTTGGCACTTGTGGACGGCCCCATGACATGGCCTGAACAGAGACAATAAGTCGCTACATCTTTCAGTTTCGTCTACCATTGTCTGACTGGCAGTTCTTTGCCGTGCCGGCTGGTCTAACATTTGGTATATTTTGTTTATTAAATACAAATAAAAATAAACATTATTAAAAGAACGCCCACAGCAAGGCCTACAAGCAAAAATAAAAAAAAAAGAAACTGAAACAACAAATGGCCAAACCAACAAGCCCAACAATTTTGCGGTTAATTTCGCTGGCAATCATATCTTTACATATATAAGTACAGTGTTTAGTCAATGTGGTGAACTTGTTGTAACCAAGGCTGATCTATTTTTTTTATGCTTTAGTTAATATACTTTTTTATAGTTAAGCCACAAATTTTTGGGAATTACAAATGTTGTTTACTTGTTAATATTTTTAAAAAATATTTCACTTAGGGAATAGCTTTTAGACCTCAATATGGGAATCGTGTTGCTGAGACCCCTCTACTCAAACTATTGTGGTCGCTTGGATTGATATTTATTGCGTGCCTGTTAATTTTTAGTTCAACGATCTTCAGTGGCAGTTCACAATGCAAAAATAAAGTTCCGCAACTACACTGCCGAACAAAAAACTTGAGAAAATATATATAATGGACGAAATAACATTTTTTCTAAAGCGATATGCCTCTAAATAGCTCGTTAAGTTTGCTTCTACGCAATTTCCGCGCAATCGATTACCTACTGTCCACGCATACTTTGTTGTATTAATATATATAGTAACTTTGTCTATTGAACTTACCGTCTTGTTGCCAAGATGCTTGACGCGGCAGCCCAAATATGCGGACTTGCCCACCAGGGATGTTATATTCTTTGGCATCGTCACATCAAAATATGGCTCATTCCATTTATGTCCATGTGGATAATGTAATGGCGGCAGATGTGTGGGCTTTGGATCTACATTATTGTGATTGTTGTTATTTACAGATTGCCTCTGGTAGCACATTGTTAGGCCTGTAAGAAAGATAGACAAAGGGAGTTGGAAGCGTAAGTAAGAGTAGATAAGAACGCGGCATGTACAAGATTTATCTATAAGATAAAAACAAAAGCAACTTTTTATTGTCAGATTTGGATCCTTGAATTGCGTCCTTTTTTTGGCGGAAGTTTGTGTTTGCTGTTTTTTTTTTTTTTTGTGAGTTTAATGGCGGCGCCATGGCCGCAAGTGTCGCGACAATTGCACAAAAACAAATTGAAATATATTTGTGCACACTGGGAGAGAGTTGGGCTTGGAACTTGTAACTTAAGTGCCTAAAAGTCTTGCCCGGAGTGCGTCTAACAAATTGTGTATTAATATGGCAGCCAGCTGCTTATCAGGCGCCCCAAAATGACGCACCTACATCAAATGGCAGCACACACGCACACAAGTGACTGCTTAAGTGCTGCAGCGCACATAAACACACACACACATAGAGCACTCACATACATATATATTATATATTAATGTATAAGTGTAGCCAAAATGACACGAAAGAAAAATGAAATGAAACTGGAAATGTGCAAATAAAAATAAAAATAAAAAAAATGCCAAGAACTACTTCTACTACTACAACAACACCTGAACATGTTGTAGTTTAATTAAAACGATGACACAAGACACACACAAATACACACACCTGCCACACTAATGCACATTGGCACACACGTGCACACAGATACACACATGCCAAACTGTCAACGTAATGCCGCTATGTCATTTGTTGCGCCATTTTTGTTTCTTTTTTTTTGTTGTTTTTGTTTTTGCCCGTTTTTATAACCCTTGCAGAGCGTATTAACTTTACTATGGAGTTTGTACAACTACAACAACTAGATTTTGGGCAATTTGAGAGAGACATCAAAATTTGTGAGTCTGTTTAAGGAATTTTTATTAGCTAGCTATTAAAGATATATAGCCATGTTTTTGGCTGGCCATCCTGCCAACATATAAAATTGACTATAAAAAGTGACCACTAAGTGACCAGTTTGATGTAGCCAAAAAATGATGGTTATTGGTTAAAGAAAAACAAAATATTTAGTATAAAAACATCACTAAAAATGGGCACAGTTTTCCACATGCATGCCTGTACCAGATGAAAACTTGGCATATTTTCTGGAACTTGAGAATGCATATAAAGCCATATCAAAATATATTCCTCGAAGCCCTCTCCCTACACATTGCAAAAAGGCTTTAAACAACGTTATAGTGGCACCAACTTTGAGGTACGCCATACGTCCATATCTGGTATAACGTTTCAAAGTAAGACCTTATGTCTTATTACTGAATGTGATTGATACGTAAGAAATTCGACCTTGCAGCATGACCTCAAGCTGGAAACCGTTGACCTCCAGATCAATAAACACTAGCCGCTATTATGAGAATCAAATAAAAGCTCAAAAAATAAGTTTTAAGAGCCTAATTCAATATGATATGAACTGAATCTTCACCTGAAGATGCTCGGTAATCTTGACCAAATCTTGACCTTCTGATGGACACACCGCTGTAGCCCATATTATGATATCTCCTGCTAATCAGGCTGGATGGCGATTAAAAATCGCCAAAAACTGCGATTCATAAAAAGGTATGTACTATTAGGCTATACAAAAAAATTTGCTGATTCTGGCTCGTATATAAGAACATTTGCATATAGTCGAATTGTAATGCATTTATATACTATACATACTTAACATCAGTTAAAATAAATAAAGCCACTTTTATGTGAATTCACGCTCTATCAATGTTACTGAGACCATTTTTGAGAGAAGCTGAGATCACTTTTTAATATTAAAATTTCAAAAATATTATATTTTTTTTTTAAATTTTGAAAAATTTTTAAATAGTTTTTGAAACTCGAAAATTTTACTTATATTGAAAAAAAAACTTTGATCAAAGATAAAAAGGCTTATCAAGGAACACGTAACAAAAAAATTGCAATATTCTGTCATCGATAACTATTGGAATAAATTAATAATCGGAAATTATTTTTACCGACTTATAAATGCATATAAATTTTGTGGCATATATCCGATAAGCCTGTGAAATGTCAGATGCGCTCACTATGCCTCACTAGGAAAATTTATTTTATTTTTTTTTTGTTTCTTCTGTAGCTTGGGTAAGCATTTTAGCGAAGAACTTTGTTTTTTACCAAATTTTTATTAGTAAACTGACCCATAACATGTGATAAATATGAACAACTGCAACCCTTCTTGATAAATATTGGGCCAACCTAAAATATAAGTAAGTCGCTCTTTGCACTACTCCATCCATTAATGCTAAACTACTTAAAAAGAAGAGAATTTTGAATAGCCTGAATACCATATCTTTGCTTTGGCATAATGCAAAGTAAAAAATTATTTAAAATTCACTTAATTTTAATTTAAAGGGTATTCAAAATTCTTTGCTGTAAATTCTCAAAACTATTTTGCTTGCCACTTGGTGCTTTTGTGTAAGTCTAACTAAAATGGTGAAAATGACAAACTGCTTGTACCCCGGCTCAAGTGTTCGAGCCCTATGCTCTCTAAATGTTGTAGTAATTGTTGTTCTTGTATTTGTTGTTGTGAGTCCCGCGCATTTCATTTGTGTGTAGGGTGCTCGCAGGCTAATTAGTATATAACTCAACAGAGTGCGGCAACTCTGCCCTACTATGACTTCGTCGAAAAGGGTCACACAGACTGACAAGGGTTCACATGAGTGTGTGTGTGGGGGGGAGGAGTAACCCAAACTGCACTAAAATAAACTTTTTTCATGCCCATTGCAAGTTTGGGTGGGGTCTTTGGGAAGAAGTTAATAAAGTTACGGAAATTATTTGGTGGAAGCTGCAAGCAGAGCGCTAATTCAATTGAGAGCTTCAAGTTTTGTGGCAAATTGCATTGCTGGCCAAAAGAATTTTGTTGTATGTCTGTTATTTTTTTTTGCAAGTTGGCAATTGAGAGGTTTCTGCTGAAGGTTGCTCTGGTCAAACGATTCAGCCTGGACACAGTGCAATCAATTTCCAAGCAAAAGTGCGAGCAATGCCAGAGAGAGAGAGACCGAGCATGTTTATTTAAGCAGCCAAAGTGTCGTTTAGCCAAGTTCTCCAAGAATTACCTGCAGCAATGGCAGTAAATTCCATAAAACTTCAAGAGTGCCAGCCCCGAAGCACTACAAGCGCCTTTGACAGGATTAAAATATGCATAGGCAGGCAGGCAGGCAGGCAGGCAGGCAAACTGTAGACTGTGCTTGGTCAGAGCAAATTGATGCAGGGGGGAGGGTAACGAGATACGAGCAACGAGTGAGAGAAATGAATAGAGAAATACATTTCAAGACAGAGTACACAGCAAACAAATGTTCATGTGCATTGCTTTTATATGACTGTAAATAGCTGCAGCTATACAAATACGCGCACATAGAGTGTATCTATGTGAGTGGATGTATGAGGTCTATCAATAGGCGGCTGTCAGAGGCTCATCATCAGCAACCCGCAGAGAGGTGTGGTGTGTGGTGCAACACGACCAACTGATCCATTTTGCTTTTATATCACTCGCACAGAGTCGGGAAACCATATCTATGCGCAATGCTTTCATTACAGTGCCGCACAAAAGTATGCTATGAAAACCGAAAATTGATTTGAGCTGTTAAAGGGAAATGAAATCGTCATCGGCGAAAATGAGATCTCACAATGCTTTGAAATTGGTACAAAAACCAGATTTGTGCAAACATTTAAGTGCGCTTTGGGGCTTGTTCAATTACAGAACTAGACCGCCAAACAAAAGTGAAAAAAAAGCCTTATTAACTTTTCAAAATTTAAAAATCAAAACAAGTTAATTAGTGAGTGCAAAAATATATTTTCCATTAAACTTCAGGGCAATTAGAATCCGTCAGTGCTGCAGCACTGACACAAACTCTAGTTTCAAAATTCTGCAAAAATTTAAAATCCTGCTACTCTCAAATCAAGCCACAATCTCTTGAAAAGACTTAATAAGAGCTATCTCAAAATCCCACTTAATCACTTAAACTATTTCAATGCTCCACTATACTCCAAAAACCAACTCCATGCCAAACCCTTTAAAGCTATTTATATCAGCTTAAATCCATGAGAACTCCACAATCGGCCGTTATATGTTTTCACTTCATTCCATTTAACAAAAAAACACACAAATTCGACCTTCCAAACGAAATTTATGATAGAATATGCGATTAAATTAAATGCAATGACAAACAGCAACAATATACCATTAAAGCAACTAAACAAAAGATTATACAGGCACGCGGCGTATACGTAATGTAAGCATAACCCCAAACTAAGAGTATAAAGAAAATTAGTTTGGCTATAAATCAATTAAATGCGCTGTCAAAATGTATGGAAGTTTGCTGCTATTATATATACATACATATATACTAGTATATGTATAAAACAGCAGCGTATAATTTATGTTTGTATGGCGGCATACTACGTATACGACACGTGCAACCAATTCAGCAAGTCATAGAGCAAGGGCCGCACGAAGAGAAGAAATATAGAGTATATGGTTAGGGGTTGTGTAGGATAGAGGTGGAGATGTCAGAGGAGGCGAGTGACAATTTATGATTGATTCGCTTTGCGGCATAGCGACCACAACAACAACAACAAGCAACAGCCAACAACCAACAATTGTTCATTTGCATATGGCTGTTATTGTTGTTTTTGGTACATGTTGTTGCTGTATTTGCGGACATTGTTGTTTCTGCTGTTGTTGTTGCGGCAACGGCTATCGTGCTGCCATTTTAAGCTTCCTGTGTTTTGCTAATGAACGACGGTCAAACGGTGCACAGAGTTCTGTATGTAATGAATCATTTAAAGGATGCTATACGGGAACTGTAAAGTCTGTGGGTCAAAGGCTTTATATAGCGCGTATAGGAAAAGAGCGGAAGGAACGGGACGTTAGGGGCGTACGCTTATTTTACGCAAAATTAGAAGCACATCCGCAGTAGACAACTAACGACAAAACAATTGCCCATGACAAGGCAATGTACCTTGAGAGCATGAGCTGGCAACACTGTGCTGTCACAAGGATGAGGCTTAGGGTTGATGCATGTATATGAAAACATATACGAAACGAAATCGTAACGCTTACCAAAGACATAATGCTTGGTCATTAACGGCTCACTAGCTATATAAAGGTACCTAATGCAAGGTTATATATTTATTAACAATGAACAGCTTGAGTTAAGGCGGGCTCGTGAACCAAAAATGAAAGAAGTTGCGATGAAGGACGATAGTTGTATAGTAAATAATTGTTACACGTGTATATCATTAGGCGTAACTAGTGCGGAAAACTTTCTATTATTTCTGATAAAGATTTTGAAGATAAATCGAACTTGTGCTTGTAATGTAGATTTCAGTATATAAATCCAATTAAATGATAATTAGAGTAAAATAATTAATTCATTTGAGTTTCTGAGGAGATTTTTATTTTGATGTGTTTATTTTTTTTTAGGTGAAAGAATAGTTTTTACTAAATTCATTAACAAGATTATTATTTTAAGATTGTAAAATATAATTAACAAAAAACTTTTAAAACTTTTTATGTAAAACTTATAGGCTAAGTTTTATGCCAATTTAATTTTTAGAAATAAAAAAGTTTGTATTGAATCAAAAAAAATGTTCTCGAACCCACAGTGGTGCTAATGAAGTTCCTGGCGCCGCAAAATTAATAACTTGAGAAGTGGAACTTAGGTCGGCTATCTAAATTTTTTTGTTTAGTAGTAGAAAACACATAATTTAAAAATTTTTTTTTTTAAATCAAAAATTTTTTTAATCCTTTTTTTTATTTAATTATTTTTTCTGTTTAATTTTTTTTTTTTTAAGTGATTTTTATGGTTTTTTTTAATATAAAAAATTTAAAAAACAAATAATTTTTTTTAATTTTTTTTAATTTTTTTAAAAATGACTATATAATTTAATAAAAATTTAATAAATTTTGTGTTCATGGTGAAAGCAGTTGTGATACGTTGTCGTCTAAAACAGTATTATTTTTGAAGAACCTTGATTTACTCTTTGCTGTTTTAAAAGGTTCCGAAGATATTTACAAACCGTAAAACAAATCTTCCAAAACCGGACGACCAGTATTTGTATTTGAAGGCGTAGCAATAACGAAAATTTCTGCCAGCCATTCTTCGCAATGAATTTTGACAGCTCACAACTGCGTCAATTTAAATTTCCCAAAAAAAATACCAAAAACATACCAACAAATCTGGTATTTTATTAACTATCGAAAAAGTAAAAGGTAAGTTTCAAAATTGTCTTTTGCGGCGCTAGAAACTTCATAAGCAGCACTTTGGGAGCCTTCAAAATTTTGTTATTTCATTTATATTTAAGACCACTGCGTTTTCTACCACTATCTGAGTCTGTTTCAAGCAAAGTGTTCCCAAGTTCATTTCATAGAAATTGCAACAAAATCAAGGCGAAAGCTATTAAGTGTGCATACAATATATTTTAAAATCTTCTCGCGTATAAATCAGAAAACTGTCTTTCCAACACTGACAAGGTCCCTGCCAGAAACAAGAAAAGACACTCCCCTTCAATAGCATAAAAAACACAAAACACAAAGCAAAAAAAAAAGCTTTTAGCTATTTTTCATGGAAAACGTTACCTCAATTAAAGATAAGTATCAAAGTGCATAATAATCAAAAGGCAACCGGGCGAGCAATAAGTAAAGCCACTAACAAGATGCGCCACAGACACGCAGCAGTGGCCAGAGAAGGCATTTGAGGCAGCAGATGGACACGAGCGTGCAGAGAACAAAATGGCGGCCAGGGTTGCTTTTTAAACTACTGTTATTCAAGAGCAAGCCTTGTCAAAATGATTGTCTTACATGCAAGTTACACGTTGGCTTTAACGTTAACGTTACCGGTAACGTTGTTGGCATACCTGACGTATGCGCAATTTTTTATGTAACACATATGCAAGACTGTTTGTGTGTGTGTGTTTGTATGTTTTTTTTACAGACGGAAACAAAAGCAACAACAAAGTCTAGAGTAAACGAAAACTGAGTGAAAATTGCGCCAATTTTCACTGCAAATTTTTTGCTCAATGCAGTCCAACAACAACAAGGAGCATAAGTAATCCCTGTCAGTACGCCTCTTGGTCATTGCTTGTTAACACACCCAAAGGGAGTTATTAATGTTTGGCGTGCCTTATTTACAGCTCCGACCGGGAAGAATACACCAAGAGAATGTCGATAGCAATGCACAGCTCCGCCGTCCATGCACATACCTTTTTGGCATGCTTTACGAGTCCCAGCACAGATGCAGGCAACAACAACTGTCAGCGGGTTGATTTAAATTTGCTGTAGTTAATTTTTAACCCAATTTTACTTGGTTGTATTTTGTGTGCCGCCCTTTTAGTGTTGCAACTTTTATGTAGCTCCCGAAATGGTTCCGCCATATTGCAGTGTCTGAAAAGCTTTAAGTCAAAGCAGGGGGTTTGTGATTTGACTTCAATTTGGCTGCGATTTGTTCTGATTTGACTTTCTTTCTATTTCCTGACTTTTCAACTTCAATTTCTTGTCATACTTCCTATTTCATTTGCAAATCAAATTGTTATGGTATTTGTGCTTGAGTCTCCGTGTGTGTTTGTGTGTGTGTACTCGAACTACAACAATGCGCCGTGACTTGGATAGAAATATTCTTAAGAAAATTGTTAGTACAATACTATATAAATGCTCAAGAGTGCATATAATACATGTCTAGTATATAAAAGTATGTATATGAGTTTGTCATTTCAAATGATTATAATCCGGCTTTGAATTTGCATAACCATTTCGAAGAAACTTGCTCTATTTTATACTCTATTTCCATACAAAAAATTTTAAAAGGGTAGCTTAAGTTTAAGATAGTGAGTGTATGCTGTATAAAATAAAGTCAAACAAGTTAATGTTGAACGTTATCTTTTAAGTAATTGTCTTAAATGATGTCATCTTTGAAAAGATGACGCATTGAGCTTGAAGATGTTGCCATCTAAAGCTAACTAACATGACAACATGAACAACGTTTTAAAAAATAAATCTTTTTTTGTTCAATAAGTTTCTTAAATAAATAAGCATGAGTAAAAATGTTGGCAAATTATTATCTAAGTACTTACTTAAGTCATTAGGACCTGGTTACACAGCCAAATTTAAGACCGTAAGACCTTAACATCTGAGACCCAAAAAAAAAACTTTTAACTAGCTTTGTTATGCAAAGAGCCCATATCGTTTTTTTAAGGAGATGACGTAGTAAAAAGCTAATTCTAGATATTTTAGTAAAAGATGATGAGAAATAAGAGTTTGTTAATATACCTAACACAGAAGATGATATAATTTTAAAGAAAATTTCTAAGCTAAAGATTTAAGACTTTAGCTCTATTTTAGAACAAAATTTGGTATTTTTAGCAGTTTTCGATTTTAACGATTATTTTCATTAACAGATGATGCATTTGGGCTTGGAAAATATATTAGGCATACTTCTTACCAATGTTTAGTACGTAAAGTAAGATAAAGATGATGTGATTAAGGAACTAAAATTATGCTCGAAATAAATAATATAAAACTTTTGTTTTATTGTTATTTTTTGATTGGACGCCATGATCAAATTTTGAGTCTTCAGACATTTTGATATCGTCCAAGCTCGATTATTTTGAATATCGCATCCCCTAGATTTGTATTGTAACGTCATCTCTTATTAGATTTCAAGATAAGCATATTAATAGATGTCATCTTTTCTACGCTTTGCTAGATCAACAGATTCGTTAATAAGATTTATTTAATTAGTTTCGAGTTGACTTTTATCGATTGATTCAAACTGTTATACCTTTCTCATACTTCATCATCTGCGCAAAAAGAGTGCAAAAACCTATCATCTTTCTTTCAAAAGTCTATTAAACAGCAACTGCATACAAATGTGACTTATTATTTACTAAATGCATAGCTATTTGCATACATATAATTATGTACTTAAGTTGAGGTTACAAAAAACAACGAAATTTAATGATTACCTTTGATTTCATATGTTTACAGTGTATTTATAGATAATAATAAGCTTCGTACAATTTTCTTTTATGCTGACATTTTCAATTTAGCTATTTGCATATGGTAAATCTTGATTTGTTTATTGATTTGATTTTTGTGCTTATTAAAATTATGACAATACTTTCAATTACAGTTATACAATTTTACAAATAACCGTTACAATAATTCAAAGCCATATTTACGGTTAACTGGTTTTAGCCAGAAGTTACTACAAATTGTAAATATTGTTAGTTCAATTTCATTGCAAGTTTTATCGTTTATTATGTCAAAGAAAAATCAATACTAGCATAGAAAGAAATAGAATTGTTCACATTTTTCCAGGAAAGATTATATTTCTCATATTTACCTTATATAAAATGCATAATTGCCTGTTGCAGGCGTATCCAACAATCTATGCATTGTCTGTCATGTATATAACTAGTATATTATATATTAGTGGCATGTTAAATGGACAGGTCGTACAAGTTGCTCGTGTTTGAACCATGTAAATAAATTACCAGGCGCCATTGCCAGGAAACGGAAGTCTATTAACTTGCGTTCGGCCATCCTTACCCCTTTACTCTTTTATAGGGGCTCTAAAATAATCCCTGCTTTAAATGCGCTTCATTGCATGCAAATAGCCTTTGATGTGGTGCGTTTTTTTTGTAGCTTTTTATTAATGTGCATTTGTCGTCATGTTTATTTAAGAAATTATTTCAACTATGTCAAAGAAGGCGTGGCACTGGCTACCTGGCATGGCAAATAAAGGCGTTTCCTTTGGTAGGTTTGCATGAAAAACGCTAATTAGATTTTATAATTATGCTCGCATGACTGCAGCGAAATGCGGAAGACGAGTCGAGGAGTGATAGAGGAAGGGCCAACAGACTGCTAGAAAGTTAAATCGCTTTTAATTTATGTAAAGAAATTATCTGGCAGGCAGAAGTTTGAAAATACAGCGATTTTCGAAAAGAAACTTCCCGAAGTCATTTCTGCTCAAAATTTCAAAGTGCTTAAAAGCCAGAGACAAGTGTATCTCTTTGTAATTACAATCTTATAGTACAATAAGTAGGTATTTATTGCTAACAGAAGCGGCCATCAAAGTTTTGATTATTGGGCTTACAAGAGTGCACATACTTTTAAAGCCTTCACCCCAAATAAAATGTATTTTTCCATACTACCTACGCTTAAACATCTCGGTCAATGCCAATGTATTCACTCTCACCACATTCGCAGTCACCTCGAAACTCACCTCATATTTCATCTTTACAACACCTCATAACTACGTTTACACCTTAGCTCACACCTCACCAAGTATCTGTCCTTGTACCCACAAAATAGTAAAAACAGGACTCCTACCTTTTTATTCATCAATACTCTCATCCGAATTAATAGCAATAACAGAAGCACTAAACATACATAAAATTATACCCGGAACATTTTTAATATGTTCCGATTCACTTTCATCCATTGAAGCAATAGCGAAGATCAATAATACTGACCACTACCCTTCTACCGCCCGCATCCTCCTAACCAAATTTCATCCAAAACTCAAAATAATGTGGATTCCCGGACAATCAGGAATCAAAAGGCAAAATGCTTCCCGATATCCGCTTATGACAACACAAAACTTAAGCAGGTCTGACATTAAACGCTTGTTTAAAAATATCCACAAAATATCCGTCCAAAACACTTTACAACTTACGTCCAACTGGTATCAATCAATAAATTCATGCAAACTAACTTCATATGATTTCTTTTAAGCCTCATCTCTGAACAGAATTAACCAAATTAAATGCACAAGACTAAGACTGGGGCACACAAAATTAACTCACCTACACCTAATCGAGAGAACAACCCCTGACTCATGTCCCATTTGCAATCAAGCAACAACTATAACTGTTGAACATATCCTTTTACACTGCACAAGGGTCAGACACAATCGCCACCAAATCCTCAATAACATTAATCCCATCGACATCCTAACCAACCCAACACATAAAACTACACTAACACTAATTGAATTCCTTAAATCAGCAAATATATACCACCTAATTTTAAATTTAATAAAACAAACATACGTATTTATCATAGTTTGACGGGCAGAAGGCCATCGTAGCCACCACTCTTAGTCTTTAAGCTAGTTTATAATTTTAATTATAAGATAGCTGTTTGTAAATAAATAAATAAATTGCCTTATACCTCATATCTCACCTAACAACACACCTCGTAACTGACTTCATTCCTCACCACATACCTCACCTTACACCTCACCTCATACTTCATCACATACCACACCTCATACCTCACCTCATGCCTCACCTAATAGCTCACCTCACACCTAACGTTATACCTTGAGCCGCAAAAATTGTCGAAGAAATAAAAAGAGAAGTGGTTAAAATTTTGATTTCTTTTTATGTTTTTAGGCTTAAAACTCAAAACTTCGAAGAATTCTTTTTAAAATTTCTAAAATTCTTTTTCATTAAATTTTTTTTTTTTTTCTATAGCAAAAGTGCTATTCTGAAAAACCTTTGCCATTTGCAGTAGCCTTTGACCCTTTTTGTACTTGGTTGTAAAAAATTGAATAGCCCTTAAAAATAGAAAATACTTTCGAAATTTGTTTCTATCCAAATGCACTTTTCAATTGATTTGTTTATATTTAAAAGTAAATTTATCTTATCTTTCTTTCCATACTCTTTTCCCTTTTAAAAATACGCAAGTATCATTATACTATATATAAAAACTATTTGTTCACTGCACTTAAATGCATAATAAATATTGAATACATAAATTTTGAACCTCAATACAAACCACTCCGGGCTGTACCACTTGTTGTTCTGGTTTATGGTTCAGATTTGTTTTTTTTTTTTTCTCTATTTCTTTTTGTACTTGAAGCGCCCAAACATAATTCAATTAACGCCGCGTCAATGCAACAAAGCACACACATCAGCAAACACACACATGGGTATAGCTCTTATACAAATTTATATGTAGTATATAAATATGTATGCATATATGTAATAGCCATTTGGCCTGACACGCAAATGGCCGGAAAGTGGCGCTTTAAAAAAGTTATTTTTTGCAATTTCCGCCGTTTGTTGCAAAAAAAAAAAAAAAAATAGAAGCAGGAGAGAAGAGCAAAATAGAAAAACATCAAACAAAAAGTATGTACATATGTGTATATACGTACATATGTATTTTGAGTGAGAGTGTAAATATTTTAGTTGTTCTTCTATGATGCTTGAAATGTTTGCAAATTTGCCTTTTTAATTGGATTTGTTATATCTTTGGTATCTAATTTATTGAAGTGAATTGAGTTGAATTAAAATACTCGTACTTAAAATGCAGTGGCCCCTAACAATGTGTTTATTAGATGTTTAAGCCAAACTTAATTGGCTCAAATGATTGATGGGCAATTTGGGTTTAAGTAGTTTATTTTGCGTACTAACACAAAGAGCAAAGGCCTTCAAGTTCGTAGCCTGTGCATTTATATATCTAAAGATATTGCCTTTAACTACAATAATAATAACATTCCAACTATTATTTAAGCTCCTTGGACATTTTATTACAAGCCACATAATAGTCAATGACTTTGTTTTGATTGTCCGACAAGGACAGTAAAAATTTTATGATGATTGTTCCAGAAGTTAAGGCGCCAGAAAAATTTTGGTTATCTGAATACTAAAAAAGAAATATAGAAGTTAAATACACCTTTGCAGAAACAAAAGTATATTTTTAATCTTATAAATCTTAATTTAAAAGTCACCCTAAGGACCAGTTTTTAAAAAATCAGTAAAAATAGATTACTTGTAGATTGCAACTAGAGACTTCAAACTTATAAAAGACTGCTTAACAATAGCTTTGAAATATTCAAATTTCTACATTTCCATTTATAAGCAGCTTATATACTTTTGATATACAGTATCTGCATTATTTTTGTTTTTAGTTTCACGGAACCAACAATCACCTTACACTAACAACGTACAAAAGTTTTTTGCCCTTGCTAATAGGCCATAAGTCTATATGTTTTTATGTATATAATAGCAACATTTTCTTTTTCCATTTCAGCCAAAATGTCTCTATGTATCTGACAAGGTAGGCAAATCTGCTTTATTTATTAACAGATTATGCCAAGTACGCCCTACCATTATCCCCCACACTTCTGTTATCAAAACATTCGTAATTTAGCACGTCTCACAATTGTCCTAGAATTTTATTTCCCACTCAAGAAGTACCTAATGGAGGCCCCAATATTGCCGCTTAGTTCAAGCATTTGCAGTTCATTACAATTACAAATACTACTTGGCTAAGAACTGCTAAAATTGACCATCATATTTGAGCCCACACAAAATGACGCACACACGCAAACATATACATATATATATATACTCAGCCATACCCACATAAACAGCTGGCAGAGTATATAAATGAAACAGTAAAACTTAATATGCTGTTTATGCCAAGACCTAATGATAACTGCCAGACGCGCTTTGTCTTTGTGCTTTATGTAGTATGTATTAGTAGCGTATCTGTGAGCTTGTTTTGTATCTGTATTTGTATCTATGTGTGCGTGTGTGCATTTGTGTATGTCGCTGAGGATTAATAAACTAACTTGGCGCTAATGAACTGAACGTTAGGCTCAAGAGTGAGCCCAAATGAACTTAACTTCAAATGAGCGGACGCCACAAGAACAACAACAACAACAAGGAAAATAAGCATCAAGAATAACAACAATAACAACAAAAACAACAAATACTTGCAAAAAAAAAAAAGAAGAAACTTATGTATGTTTGGCTAGCTTAGAAGCCCATTTGACATTTTGTGCATATGGTATATATGTATTCGATGCCTGAGATGTACACAGTCCTTGCCACTTGAATAGCTCTTAGCTCTTTTAGTTTCTGTGCTCAAAAATCTAGTTAATAGTTGCATGTGAGCCTAAGAAACAAAAAACGTATTAACTTTTTGCTAAACAACGGCTAACACTAGTCACGTATCAACAACAGCTTACAAAACTTAGCGCGAATATTAAAAAGACATATATATTTAAGTCTCTATCTTTTGATAGATAGATATAGCAATAAAAAATGTTTGATAAAAACTTGTAATCGCTTCTGAGGGGCTACTAGCCGTAAAGCTCTATAATCTGTTCATTTTCAGAAATATAATAAATTCATTATACATATTATAATTACTTCGGAAAATTCTATTCTATTGAACATCGAGATTTTATATCGACCCAAGAGACAGAGCGACTTATTCAGTAAGTATATGTTGAACGGGTTCATGCTGAATATGACAGAGGTAAGCTCTGTTTTAATCCATATTGCTTATCTTGCTTAAGTGTTTCCTAAGGACCCAGTCGGTATCCTAAGGGAATTCTCATCTAATTGGGAGATTTTCGTGAATTTTTTTTTTGGTTTAAGGAAACGAGTAGTTGCTGGCTTGGCCTGATCTCTCCTCATCTTTGCTTAGCTCTTAGAAGGGGTCAGTCCCTATTAAGGTTTATTAAATAAAAATTTAAGTGAAAATGTAAGTTTTTAAAATTATCGCATTACAGCTAAACTTAAAAAAAAAATGGCGTCCTTTTCACTTTATGTGATTATTTCGACTAACCTACACAAAATTTTTGTTCAATTTTCAAATTCAATATTTTGTTCAATTTTTCAATTGATTTTTTTTTATTTTTATACCTTTTAAAAATTAATTGCCTATTTTAATTTTTTAAATTAACGCGTTAAGGCTCAATTACAAAAAAAAAATGGCGTCCGAAAATTTGTTGTTCAAATTTTTTTATATCCTGTATCGTATGGTACAAAGGGTATATTAAGTTTATGCAACATACAGAAGGAAACGTCGGAGACCCCCAAAAGTTACCTAAAGTATGATCAGGGTGACTAGAGAAGTCGATATACCCATGTCCGTCTGTCTGTCCGTCCGTATGAACGCTTGATCTCAGAGAGCAACCAAGTTTTCAGATTAGATGTGTAATTATGTCAGGGGAGACAAGTTTATTTTTTTTTTCGATATCGGTGTTATATTATATATGTATCTCCCATAGGAGACCTCAGAGGACCTCTAAAAAAACCTAAAGTTTTAGATGGATAATTCGTTTGTTTATGAAGATATCATAAATTTGGCACTCGGAAGTTTTTTAGGGTTCCCAAGCACTGTACCAAATTTGACAAAAATCGGATGACTATATTATATAGCTTCCACAGGAACGATCGGTCAAAAAAACATTTTTGGTTAAAACTTCGGCTGTTTTTGGTTGTTTATGAAGTTATCGTAACCCAATTTGGCAATCAAATGTCTTTTGGTGTTCTTAAGCGATACACCGGGTTTTATTGCAAGCAGTGGAACAGGGTATCCCAAAAGTCGTCGTGTCCGACTTTAACGTACGCCGTCTTTTAATATTTATTTTTTCAAATATGAATTAAATTTTATATTTGATTTGTGTTTTTTTTTTTAATAAATGTTTCTATTTATAATTTTAAATTGTTTTCTCAACTAAAATGTCTATTAATCTTATACATATTTTTTGTACAAACAATTTGTTTTTCAATACATTTTTTTTTTTTTATTTCATGTACATGGTCTTTTAGACCTGAAGAATATTAGTGTGCTTTATATTCAACTGTCGTGGAGTGTTAACATATATGTCAAAGATGTATTTAGGTATATATACATACATACATATATTACATAGTATAGTGGTATAAGTGCTAGCTAACATTTTGCGCTGATTGCCATTGGCTTTTCATGTTTCTTTGTTTTAGTGTTCTAGTGTGCGTGTGTGTGTATGTGTTTGCGGCTCATAAGAAAAAAAAAAGCACGTAAAAAATAATGAAGAATAATAACTTAAAGCGTCGAGCTATAAAATAAATGAGCGGCGTCCATAAACAAACACATATAAACTCAGCCAAATATGTGCCAAAAAATATACATAAGCCATACACACACAAACACACGCACACACACACAGATTGACAGCTCTTATATGTCAAACTATTTGACTAAGCTGCATAGAAGACAAGCCATATCCTTTGTATAAATGTTGCTTTTAGCCTTTTGATTTTTTTATACTCTTTACTTACGTTAACATCTATATAAGTTTGTAAGGGATTAGTGACGTCACTCTGCCATAGTACATAAATTATAGCCAATAAGATGTCAGTCAAAAAGTAGATTTATTAGATTAGATGCATGTATTTTTAATCTACTTTCTTAAGAAGTTGAGTTGTCATTGGCAAAAAAAAAAAAATTAAATAAAATAAACCTATAATATATTTAAGTTATCGAGTAGAAAGTTAGCTAAGTCTCGTCTTCCCGAGCTGCGTTTGGATAAGGCAGAAAAAATAAATGATTCAGTCATTTAGCTTGTTTAAATTATTTAAAAATAAATGACAATTTATACAATAAATATGGCAACATGATTACTGAGTCAAAGTACCCAGAATATTTTTAGATGTGCATAACAAAGACCATATAAAAATGTGCTTTTATATAAAACGTATATTTATATGTTATGGTAATGCACATTTACAACTATAGCACTATAAATTGTGCAGAAAAAAATTGAATCGGGTACTGTTTCGATAATAAATGGAATTTTGACATAACACTTTTAAATCAGAGCTCACAAAAATTTGACAACAAAGAGCTCTTTAGTGTTGTTCTAAAAGGATAATTCCTATTCGTCGTTTCAAAACACCAATTAAAATTTCATTTCATTTAATAATGCCGTCGTCGAATCGACGAACGATGATCTTTACGTTATAAAAATAACGATAATCTTCCAGGGTTAAATAAAATTTAAAAAAAAAAGTTAGATTTTGTAATGCCCTATAACACACTTAGTTATATTTAGTGTGTAGCGATTAATTTTATGTGTCAATGTTGGATTATAACCTTGTACTTATCAGTTGATTCCCAATAAATAAATAAATCAACAAAAAAAAAGAGATTTTGTAAACATTAAATATTGTTGAAGTTTGTTTCGAGGCAGAAAAAATCAAGTAAATAAGAAACGCCGCGATAAGAGTAATGTTCATATCGGAGCTTAAGCTGAGAACTGATTATTTCCGTTTCAAGAGATGCATAAAAGTTCCAAGAATAACACAGGCCTACAAATACCGGGTTCATGTGAGTTGTTGGGCAGCTAAGTGTTATTTCCGAAGTAATTTGCTGCGAAGAATCTTAATCCGGGGCCAGAATTGGCCCATCACGTCAGGATCTTGAGATATTTGAGGTTATGTACCAGAAAAACAGCGTTTTTTCCTACTTTTGAGGTATATAATCTCAAATATCTCAAGATCCTAATTCCCAATTCTGGCCCCGGACTCGGATTCTATGCAGCAAATTACGTACTTTCCAACAACTAAACCATGTTGGTCTGTGTAATCCATCATAATCTATTTTTATTTCCACTGCATGCAAAATTTCAGCAATTGCAACTCTTATAATTTTTTAAATGAAAATCAGCAATAATTTTTTATTTTTCTTTCTTTTTTTTTGACTTAAAAAATAAAAATTAGCAAATAATATTTAAATGCCAATTTTATTTAAAAATTGCAAAATAAGAGTTATAATTTTTTATTTTTAAAGTCAAAAACTAAGAGTTACGCTTGATTTTTTTCATAAAAATAAAAATAAAATAAAAAAATTTAACCTTATTTCGGATGATCCTTTCAAAAATATGAAAAATATTATAAATAACAGCCTACACTTTCATTCAAAGCAACTCTTATTTGCGTTCCCTGAATAATTTAAGGTTAAATATATATATGTTCTTAATTTTTAATTTACCAATTAAGTTTGTAAGATGGCGAGAAATCTGCCTTCACGGCAAAAGTTTTTATAATGCTCAGATTTTCTTTTTTATAATTTTCTACCATTATGCTATCATAATTTTTTCAATATATTAAATATATTCATTAAATTTTTTATGATTTCAGCCTAAATGATGTTTTCCTCGAGTTTCAAAAAGAAGTTATTAATAAGAAATTGTAAACAGACAATTAAGTAACGTCACGCCATGTAGCGTTGCCCCTGATGCTAAGGCCAATTAAAAGCTTAACTTGCAAAATTATTATAATTTGAAACTATACTAAAAAAGTTGTACACCAAAAGTTTTTCCAAACAACTAGAAATACGCGATCTCGCAATACAATTCAAAATCCATATTTTTTTTATAACGTAACGCCATGCAAAATTTTGCTTATACTTTTAATCCATAAGCCCGTTTGTTGTGATTTTATTAATAACGCTACTAAAATTGTACCAACGTAACGTCACTCTAAAAAGCATTTGGCCATACCAGAGTAGTTAGAAGTCTGGAATAGACAGCAGTGTATATTCAAAGCTTATTCCAGAACATCTAAATTTTTTAATGCGATGCAAAAGGAATACTCTCATCATTATGGAGTACATCTATTCAAATTATGAGATCAAAATTTTTTTCTAAGCACATACTCAGGTTTTCCAAGCATATTTTTACACAAATCCTTAAAAGAAGTGTATCTCAACTGCGTTATCTTATATTTAAAGTCATTTGCCTTTTTATTTTTATTTGTTTTTATATGTAGGCAATGACTTCTTCAACAAATTGTTTGACATTTGTCGGTCATTTGAGCCCTGGCCAACTTGGCTCTGATGATTTGAGCCACCAAAAGCGAAACTTGACAATAATAAGGCACTCACACGCACACGCACACAACTTACATTAGCCCTTTTTACAGGCGCCCAGGGATATATGGCGAGGGGCATAACAAGTTGCACAGAAGCGTCGCCATTTTGACAACATATTAGCATGGGCCCAGCACAAAATACATATAATCAAATATAATATAATATATAATACGTATGCATATAATGCCATACTATACAATTTGTTGGGACACTGGGACATTGCTGTGGCACATCTTTAATGTGGCCAAGTGCCGCTTTGGGGAATATGTGCTCGGAAATTTCATCTTGGTATATAAATCAAATGCTTCAACTGACTGAAAGCTTGTTTCATTTTATTGGACTTGTTGAAATTTGTTCGCCACGCCAATTTGTTTTCAGCTATTTTTGGGATCTACTTATTTGGATGTTTTTGGATATTCGCCTTATGGCATACAAATGTCATCAAATGGTTTACATATTTTTTTTTTTTTTTTTTTTGGAGCTCAGAGAAAATTTCATAAATCAAAAGTTTTCCTTGCTTTGCGTATTATAAATTTTCTTTTGCAGTTGGCCAACAAAGTTTTGATTGCCTTTTTATACTTCTATATTTGACGTTTACAAAATGAAATGGCCAAAAACAAGTTCAAATGTTTGACAAAAAATATATAAATACATGCCATACTTCAAAGTTGTGAAAACTCACTTTCCATTCGTATTTTACACTTTGCATAACTTTTTGAAAATAATAATAATTAAAATCGTTTTTACTTTGATTGTTGACACATTTGAATGCTCATTAAACATTAAAATAGCGCAAATTTCAAGTCATTCCATAACAAAAATTTTAGATCTCATAAATCATGCATACTTTGTGTTTGCGCTTCTCCACACTCTGTACACTTGTTTGTAGAATTTGGAATGTGTGGGTGCATAGCAGAGGGCTGCAGGCTGTTTGTAATTTATGCATGTTTGCAGCCCTAATGTATTACAACTAAATCCAACTATGGGGCCTTTTGCTCTTTCCATAGAGTACGATTTGTTGTATTTTACATAATAAATCTTAAAACTCGCAATTAAAAATACATTAACATTTTTAAGCAGATAGCTGCACACTTTACTTTAATACGATTATAATTACAATATTAACTATCCCTAGAGTCGTGTAACTTGAGCTCTTAACCTTCAAGCTAAAATAAAAATGACATTTGGGGTATTCACGCTTGGTAAGTTGAGTATTTTTGCAACGACATAAGTTTAATCCTCAACTCAACATGTCCTTAAACCTGACTTTTTTTTCGAGTTTAGCTTTGATTTGAGAAGAAAGTGTTGCAAAATACGCGCTCAAAAATTTCGGCATCTATTATATTTTAAGGATTTTTTTTTTAAAAAGGCGGCAAAAAAGTAAACAGAGTGTATATTCATAATTAAACTTGATTTAACGTTACTGATCACGCACTTAAGGCTTATGTGTTTTATTTAGGTGGCGTGAGAAAGAAGCAGCATAAACTCAGCGTAAACTAACAAAAAGGGCGTTCACGCTTAGCAAGTTGAGTTTTTGTGCAACTTTCAACTGTTCAACGAAACAGCAAGCATATTCAAAATTGATTTACAAATGAAAAACAAAAAATATTCTGCTCTAAACTTTTTCTACCCAAATGACGTCCAGTTTGGTTTATCATAATTAAAAGTTAGTTAGCAATAAAATTTAAATTTTTAGCTAAATCGAGCAAAGACCTTCAAACTTTTTTAATTTAGTTGCCTAAGTGTATTGCGACGTCATCTCTACTTTTAATCTATTTTAAAATAATTTATGCATAGAAACTTAATACGCTGTGGGGCATTCAAATAACTTTTAGCAGAGTATTTTAGCTACGTCTTGACCTATATAGCATTTATTCCCCCATTTTGTTTTAATCTGTTGCGTATTTTATTTGAATTTAATGGATGACCGAAATTTATGTCAACAATATAAATACGCAGCTTATTTAATGAAATATGTTTATAAATAGCACATCTTTTGAAATAAGAAATATTTATTTTTTTGTATATAAGTATATGCAGCATATTTACCAAAAAAAAAAAAGAAAATGTAAAACGTAAAAAAATTCACAACTTAATTAGTAAAAATGCGTCAAAAATTTCAAACATTTAGTATATAATTACTTAAAACAAATGCGTACATAGGTAGCAGCTAAATATGTATACATAGTATATGGGCTAGCTAGTACATAAGTGTCTATAAATGTTTTATTTATGTTTTGTCACATAATTTTGTCAAAAGCTTTTAAGCAAACATACACATGCATACAATGTGTAAAAATGTACATAGTTGAGGTACATATATATAAAAATAATTATAGGTATAGTGCGTAAGTGTGTGTGTTTATATAGTTGTGGCCTTTGGCGTGTCTTGGACCTGGACGCATTTAATTTAGCCATAATTGATGTAGACGCCATTAGGGACGCCTATTAATTATGTGTGAATGTGAAACGCGTCATTATTGTCTTTGTTTTTGCTGTTGTTGTTGTTGTTGTTGTGGGTGATAAAAAAATTCCTAACAAAAAGCAAATCTAAATTTAAGCGCCATTTTTTTCTATTTGCTGACAATCTCGGCTGCTGCTCTGCAATTTTAATGAGCCTGAGATTTTTTGGGCCAGTCTAAAAAATGGCGCTGATTGAAGCAACAACAAACACAGCGCAGACGTTGATGATGGACACTATAAATAAAATAAGCTAAAGAGCCAGCACAAAAGCAACAACAACAACAAAAACAAAAACAAAACTGCGGCAAGCAGCCAACAAGCAACAACATTATTAATAGGCACTTAAAAGCAAAAAAGGTGAGGCAAAGCGAGACAACAAGAGCGCAGGAGAGTGAGCTAGATAAATGCTTAGGGGCTGTTGGGCAGGGCTCTCATAGCCGCGGATTATGCCAGGGCTACGACTCCTGGGGCGTTGATGGAGACACGTTTTTACATTTTGTATATTGATGTTAAAATTAGATGCCAACGTGTCAACCATGGTACGCCGCTCGCTGCGTAGTGGGTAGAGTGGCTGGGGTGGCAACTCTGTGTGCCGCAGGTAATAGGTAAAAACACGTATCATATTTTAGTCACCAGACGGATGCGTGTGTGCCATCATGACCAAGATGAGATGATGAGCACGCTGATGCTGATGCTGATGGTTATGGTGATGGTGATGGTAATGTGAATGCTGCTGATGTTTATGCTGATGGGCAGAAGAAGCCATGTCTACTACGAGTTTTATGCAGGTGGCCAGCCACAAAACAGCACCCGACCCCACGTCACACGTGGAAGCTGTCACAACACTTACATATAGACATGTCTGTCCAGGCGATGATATATCGACTCAACGCCTTGTGACACAAATCAACATGTTAAATAGACTGTCACTAAATGTGTGCGCAACAGATTTGTAAAAAATTTATTTTTTAAATGGAAATATAATTTTTTAAAGAGTTTAAAAAGAAAATTCATTTGTAAACAAGAGCTAGCTCAATATTTTTTATAGCTCAACATTATCATCAACCTCAGCGCGTAATAAATTTTCAAAGCAATATATCTTGATAGAAGAAAAAGGAATTTACTAGAATATAATTAATTTGAAAGAAGCTAGTATAAATCTTATAAAAATTATCGTAAAATATGCTAAGGATTTTATGTCCATGAAAAAGGAAAACTATACCGACCCAGTATGAAGAAGCAAGTTGAGCATAGTGCGACGCTCAAAGGCGCTTTTTCTCCTCAGGCCTTTTACATTACAAATTGATTGTGAATTGATCTGAAATATTATTATCTTAGCTAAAAATTATGGAAATTTGATTCCTATGTACTAGAAGCCGACTTGTTTATATAACTTATAGAGGCTGCTATGAAGAAGTTTCAGATAAATCCAGCTTGCTTGTTTTCAAAGATAATCGCGATTACCTCAAATTGCTTTTAAATACTAAGCTTCACATATTTTGCTATGAATTGTGTTCCAAAGTCAAAATAACATTCGATAGAACATAACCTCATGCAACTCAAGCCCTTGATTCAGGGCTGGATTCAAAAAAAAAAATGGAAAGATATAATAATTTGTTTTCAAACTTGATACAGCATTTAATTTTACTCTCACTTTATTCTAAATGTAATGTTCTATTAGATCCTTCACGGATGCCGCTAACATATCAATTGACTGTTTCATGGGCTTTTCTTGGTGGTCTCCGTATGATTCAAGTTGACATATTGTTCCTCAGCTTTACACAACGCTGGATATTTGTCATCATAGCCACTCTGGCAGTTAATGCTCTTGGTCTGATATATGGGTTGGCCTGGTATATAATTTCCTGCATAATTACAGGCCAAATAAAAATGATGCACTGCATCCTTAGAATATTTCATAACAGCGCAGCCAATGTGTGTATTGTTGTGCCTTGCCATAATGGCGAAATTATGCAATAGACTAAAAAAACGAGCATTAGTGGGAGTTACTTCTGTTGAGCTCAGTTTGAAACTTACTTGCCCGATTTGTTGGTAGGAAAATGCTCCAGAAAAGGCAGCTTAACATGCTCCCATTGCTTCCACCAGCCTTCAATAGACTCCTTGAGTAGCTCCTCATCTGTTCTGTTCGCATCAGTTGTATTAAGCATAGCCAGAATTTGACCAGAATTATGAAACTCTTCGGTATTATGACACTGATCAGCTGCCAGCTTGCACTGCTTTACGTTTAGCTCGGCCAGTGTTGCCAACTCATCGTTCCACTGCAGTGTGGCCATACGCTCGGGTGGGGGAAAATCGTAAAGCTTGCCCGAGGCCAGCTGATTGCGTAGGGTATTATGCTCTCTGAGTATCGTGGTGTAAAGTTCACTCAGATTCAACAGCTGAGCATCGTGTGGACAATATTTGGCCAGATTCTAAGTAAAGTGTAGGCATTTTTTTTTGTTTGATTAATTTGTTTGCTGCTTTCTCTTTAATCACTCACGCCATTGTTTTTACAACCAATATGTTTTTTCCCTCTGGGACACAATGCTGGTTGACAATATTTGCTTTGGGTATTACCAGTTTGGAAGTCCGCCAGCAACAGCTGCACACAAATGGCCAAGAAACAAATCCAAGTGAGCTGCATGACTGCCATTTCAATTGTGGATTGAACAGTGTAGGCACTGGGGCTTATATAGCAACAATTATACTTGGACACACGTAGGACGTGTCTTGTTGTTTCAGCCACGTTAAGTCTGCTTATCATTGTCTTGACAACTGTTTTGCTTATACTCTATGCATAAGTTGCCTCTGGGTTTTGGGATAATTTTTGTACGAAATTGGAAGAAAGGGTAATTGCTTGGATCTAAATGGATTAGTAACCCTGGAAACAGGGTATGTATAATACGGTGCTCAATTTATATATATAATTATCGTTTGGATTTTTAAGATTTTTGGCTTATAAATTTTAAACTTCTATTCCTCGTACGCAATTCAAGATGAAAGGGTTCATAATTTTTTTATAAATAATAATTTTATTATTAATAATAAGATTTTTCAATTAATATTTAATTTATAAAAATACATTTTAATTTATAAATTTTTTCTAATCTTCTTATTAGTAACTTTTTTTATTATTAAAAATTGGAAATCCGATAATTCAGTTTAAAAGAAACGATGTAAACCTGCCTTCTCAATAAACTTTGAAAAGTTATCGATACAAACGCAAGAGCATCTGTTATTCGTTGAGCATCGACTATATCGTTACAAATTGTTTGTTTTCCTATGATTGTCCACAAAAACAGCTGGAACGCATTTGGCCTTGCTTTATAAACTAAGCAAAAAGTAAAAAAGAAAAAGTATACAAAAGAGACACAAAGAAAAAGCATCGATAAAAAGTTAAGAAGAAAGAGAATAATAAAAGAGCGTCATAATCTCTATGTTATTGGTTAAAATGCCATGCTACTGTTCCTTCAATGGAAAGGCCAAGGCATGCCTGGATACAAACACACTCACACAGACCCGGACCTTGCCTTGACTTGGCGCACTTGACACTTTTTCCTATGCCCACAAAAAATAAAAAAACACACACACACACACAAAAAAAAAGGCTTGAAAAATAATCCTTAAAAAACGAGGAATTCAAAACCGTAAAGTGAAATTCTTTTCATGCTGCAATTTAAAACACAAAAAACTGGAGAAAGGGAAAAAATTACATCTAGAAATCTCAACTGCAATTCATGAAAGACCAGAAAAGCTTGAAAACAGAAAATAAAAAAAAGATGGCTTTTTTTTTTGTGGAAAATAGCTGAAGCTGCATGTCCTTGTCGTTCATTTTCTACCTCAATTGAAATAGTTTTGCCGCCTGCTTCCAGGCCACATTTTTTCACTTTCATTACGCTTTATCTTTGGCGGGGAGGGGGCTGGTTTTCTCTTAAACTCTTTTCTTCTCTTATGCGCTCCACTCCCCTCCCCACCACCATAGTCTCGTTTACTCATTCGCTTTTGATTGCATACAACTAATGGCCATGACAATAAGTACCAAAGTAAGCCAGAAACAAACTATGGCCTGGAATCTCTAGTTCTAGAGAAAAAAAAAATGCAACTTTATTCCTGCCAGCTGTTTTCTTTATGACACTGACTACAACAACAACCGAAAACAACAACTATGCTCTGGACTTTGGCGAACAACCTGCTCATTATCGTTGTTGTTGTTCTCTCTTGTTGTGGTCTTTGTTGTTGTTGCAGCCAATTTTATTCTCTGCTTTATTGTCATTTAACAGCACGACAAAAAGTAAAGTGAAATAAAATAAAATAAAATAAATATAAAAATAAATAGAAATAAAGTTAAACGAAACACTTGCAGCTTATTGCAGCTGCGTGCATTGTCAACGTGTTCATGGCTTTTCCTACTTTTCCATTGTTCTACCTTGTCATAGAGGAAGAGTAGTTCGAATTTCCAAAGAAGTTTGTGACGCTGTTAACGTAGAAGCCCCTTTTGAACAATAATCATAGTGGTAATACTAACTCATAATTCATGAGATCTAATCTGCAGCATTGAGGATACCGTGTCCTTTTCTGTCCAAGATTCAAAGTTTTTATAATATATTCTTAAATATGAGTTACCATAGTCGCGTTTATTTAAAAAGAAATACAAAAAGTGTATGAAGTCTTGAACCTAACCCGAAAATTGGACTTTTGTATATATCCCTGATTTGTAGCAAAAATATTTGTCTATGGCTGATCTCCGCTCATGGTTTTGATGATGAACTGACTCTAATTTTTTTTATGTTTTAAGTGTCTATATCTGTATGAAAGATCAATAAAAAAAAATTCTCAAGTTATGATTGTGGCAAGGGTGCTGTGGGTCGAATTTCCTCAACATTTTTAATATTCTCTACTACTCGAACAGAACTCAAGAAGGAAATAAAGTTTTAACCTAGCCCCATGAATATAATTTTTATATATGACCCCAACTTTCCAATTAAAACATTTGATCTGATCTTATAAACTTATTTTTTTTAAGCCGATCCTTATCTCATATTTTTGGAAAATTCAGGTTCCTGGGATTCCGTTTACCCAAAAAAATTTCGAATTTCTTTTTCGTTTTGAACGTGTCATATCCAAGGTTACTTTACTATACAATGTATTGCTGATCTCACGTTTACGTTTAATCTAAGTTTTTATATTGATCATTCTTTCACATTTATAGATGATTTAAGTTTCTCTCCATGCGGAAAAATCGATAATATTATATAATTTCAGAAGTTCCACGGAGATTTTCCATAACTTACTGCCATACCAAACTCCAACTCCGCAAAATACGTTTTTATGTATGGCCCCGACAGGTGATCAGGGTTCTGTGTCCACTTAGTATCTTATTCTCGGGTCTATCTATAGTTGATGACTCCTTAATGCATAAAGTATCTCCAGGTAGACTATTATTTATAGCTGAGATCTTTTTTTTAGAAGTAACAGAATGACGACCATATTTTGCACGAAAGGCTCTTTGAATAGCAACAAAACTTCTCGAATAAAAAATTTGGACAATTTGCTAACATTGTGGCAACGTGAGCTTGTTCATAGTTGATTGGCAAACGTCACTAAAAACAACTGACATAAGATGTCAAAAATCCATCCACACAGATGGCCGCCATGAGCTATCCTATGTTCCCTAATGTTAAGCCCTTTAAAGTGGGGCCCAAATTATGGGTAAACCCCTTTTTTGGAGCCAAGATTTTTTTTCCTAAATGCACGGTGAACCAAATTTGGACAGAATGCTTGTGTCTATAAAATACGATTTCTCTGAAAATTTTTTAAGCCTGGGGCAAGTTTGGTTATTATGGTTATTTTTGTTCAAAATGGGGTCTCCCAATTATTGGGCGCAGCAGCAGAAAAAATTTACATTTATAAGAATAAATCTCTTTAGTTTTGTATTTTCGTCTAAGTTATTCAAATAAGTAGCACTATTATCCCCAACTATTTCAAGTCGAATTCTGGTCAAGGGAATTTAAAACCAACTGATGAAACGGAAATTTCGATCTCTCCTTAATTATGCTTCGCAGAGCCCTGGAGTTCTGTGGAAAATCTTCCCTAAAATATTACATTCCTACTTAATTTTTTGCCCGGGAACAAAAAGCGTATTCATACATCGCGCCCATGTACCCCAAACATTTGCTTGTATATTTTCTTTTGCTTTTCCTATTATTGTTGCTTCAGCGAATTTTCCCATTTAGCGCGCATTAAGTTAACTTGCATTGCTTTTCATTTAATTGGATTTTCTTCTTTAGCAGGACATCTTATGTCCGGCTGCCTAATAATTGCAACTTGTAATTATTTTGCAGGATTAGAGCTGAGCACGGCGTAGCAGCTGCATTTAGGTTTTGCGACAGTGCCAAGAAAACTTGACAACCTTGAGCCATGTTCCAGTCTTAGCTTTGGGTGGAGGAGCTGCCACAACCCAAGTGCGCAAAATGTCAATTTCAATTTCAGTTTCGTGTATATTTGAATAGTTTATAAATAGAGCAACAAAAATACTCGTAAATACGCAAACCAGAAAGTGCTAGGACTTTAGCACTCCCCTGTGACCATGCGCCCAAAGGATTGACGCACACACACACACAGACACACTTTTACACTGAAACTGACACACTCAAAATCAATTCAATTTAATTTCCTCGAAAAGCGAAAGCGTCCTTCGAGTTTGGTTTTCTTTTGATTGGCGGCAGCAATTGGCTGAGCGAATGGCAACTTACTCAATATTTTCCAACACTACATTTATACATATACACGAACTCTGCATAGTTACGCGTGTGTGTATCTGTGTGTTTTATGTCGCAACGGAAATTGAAATTCTCACACATTTACAACACATACTCAGACACTAACCAACACATGGCCATAATGCGGTTGCAGCGTTGCCAGCAATTGCAAACATTTATTTGCATTTCTTCTCTATTCTTCTGATTTTCTACTTTTTCCTTTGCTTTATTTTGAAGCTTTGTACGCCAAATGTTAGAATATAAAATAAAGCTAAAAAATCTAAAAAACGCGACTAAATGCAAGCAAAAAGAGGAGTAAGAGAAAAGCATTTAAATGCATGCAAAAATGAATTTAAGCTTGGTACACTTGAAAAAATAATTGACTCCAAAGTTAGCACAATTTTTGGTGGTTATTATTATTTAAGCTACGCAGTAGAATTTTAAGGAAGAACAACTTAAAAGCACAAATGAGGGGAAATTCTGTATAAAAGGAATTTTAACATTATCTAACAAAATTGAATAAGTTTTTTTTTATCAACTTAGCATTTTTCAAGATTTTTTAATAGTTTTTTTGAAAGTTTTAAAAAATTCGAAAAATATATAAAAATTTTAAAGATTTAAAATAAATATTCAAAAAGTCTTCTTTTTCTAAAGATTTTATCTTGTATAAAAACGGGTTAGAGTATTCTGCTTTTTTATTTGAATCAATTGCAGCAGATATCGCTTGTAAGCAGATTTTATTATTTAAGAATATTTTTGTGAAGAAGCAATGTTTGTAAATAATCAATAATCGGTAACGTTAGCAATTAATTGCTTGTATGCAAAATTTTGCGTAGAAACAATAAAAGTATATTGTTTTTTCATTTATAGTTTTGAAGACATTTTGTTATGAAGCACATAAATGGCCTAATAAGAAAATTTCTTACTAAGACGGAGAAATTTTTAATGTTTGGGTTTTAAGCTCAGAGCTACTTGACAAGGCATAAATTTGTTTTTACCATTGCATAAAGAAGAAAATGAGAGTGCAAAGATATCCGAAATATATTTTCGCATTTAAGAGGAGAGAGGAAATTCAAAAAATAATGTTCATTTAAGTGAAAGACAATTTTTTCAAAGAGATATTTTAAACAGTATGGGGACATGGTTGCGTAAGGCTACAGACCGCGAGCAACTTTCTTCAGAATGGACCTCAGTTTAAACTCTGAAGTTTTTAAAGTTTAGTTTTTAAAAATTATTCATAATAGCTCAGTTAAATTATAGTAAAAGCTCTCAAAATAATTAAAACGTTGTGACTCTATAACAACGCAAATGTATGCAACAATAAAGTCGGGATTTCCGAGAGCTGTTCTCTCTGCATTTGGAATTAAATCGTTTTAGAAACGCTTTTAGTGACGTCACAAGTACACCAGTAGCTATACGCTTCCGTACTTACTTCAACCTTAATATCAAAATACCATTTATAACGATTTAATATTACTAGAGGGCTCCGCTGCGCTTCGTACGGCAACCCCCATGCGGTCTTCTTCATTCAATTTAGATCATCCAGATCATTATATCCCCTGCACATTTCTTTATTTCTATATACAATGCTCATTCCTTTGCATATATGAATGTTTTAGTCGGTCCGGCCTGTCTTAAAAATACCCTGTACTAACGAGTGTATGCTTTATCGTAGCCATAACTTTCTTTTTCTCAGATTCCCAATGCGCAGAAGAAGAGCGTTTGCCTTTAAAAACTCTATAACCCTTATCATGAGGAATGAAGTTGTCAATTTTACTCTCATTATGTATGTACTAGCTCTTATGTATTGAGAGGCACTTAGCTTTCGCAAGCAAATTGGTATATTGTCTCTTATATTTATCAATTCCGATTTCCTATAGTTGAAAAAAAAAAGTATCTACTCTACAGACTCTCTTAAAGTTTCTTATCTATATATATATATATATATATGTTCCTTTAGCTCCTATTTGGAGCATAGGGCGTTTCTTATCTAGGACCTTACTATTTTTGACGCTGTCTGTATGAAATAGAAGAGAGAGAGAGAACGAATAATGAGAAGAGAAATAAGAAAAGTATCAAGCTACACCGTTCGTGTGTACCATGTAATTTGTTGCTGTTATTTTATGATACATTCCACGTATCGGGGAAACTTACATTGTGCACACTGCATGAGGTGTGGCTATCATTTAGTGTAAGTTACACCTCGACACGTTCACGCATACGAATACAATCGGTACCACACGGATTTTTTTTAAAGGGTATTTTGGTATAGAAATAAGTACAGTTAAAATAGACCAAATAAGCGCCTGACCTGCAAAAAATTGCACACATTAAAAGCTCTTTCTTAATGTTTTAAGGACCATCCACAAAGTCTAAAACCTAATAGGTGATCTCTCCCCGTAAGGTTCACCTAGTCGTACAAAAAACTCCCAACGTAATGTTCAAAATTGAATTTCGCGTTTAATTTTTCATTTTGAAAAGAAAGGTATACTCAAAAGTTCACATTTTGGGCGGAAGAGGGTGCCAAAACTACTAAATAGCAGTTTTTGGTATTTTTTTTAATTTTTTTCCAGTTCAAGAAACCTATTTTTACTGCACTATATAAGTTTTGTGGACTGCGGTAGCGTAGTGGTAGCGTACTTGCTTTACAAACCGAAGATCGGTGGTTCGAGTCCACGCAGTAGCACTGGTACATTTGCCTACTACTGGCATCACTAGCTCAAAGACACTATTTGCCCAAGAAAATCACTATCAATTGAAGACACCGCCGTTCGGAACTGTAGGTCCCTGTTCTCTTTGAACAGTTATTTATAGAGATCCCCATGCCCCTCCCAGGGGCGACTGACAAAAATTGTCAATCAGGGAATTATAATTATTATATGTATAAGTCTCTGATTCCTATGTGGTATATGCGTGTGTCAATAAAACAATGGCATTGTAGCACCCTTCGCTTTTTAAATCTTTATGCTATCTCCAACTCTGATTTTGTTATCTCCATTGCTTGTCACTTAAAATTCCCGATTCAATTCGTTGGCTATGCAAAAGTTGGCAGCACGTTCAAGTCCATGTCGAAGCTCTTAACGTTGACTGGATTGGAGGTTATGTCACGCATTATTAACACACGCTGCTCCCGACAACTGTGTGTGTATGTCTGTCCGATTGTCTCTTCTATTTCTCTGTCCGTCTGTTTCCCCTTCCTTCCGTCTGTCTTTCTGTCTGTCTGTCTGTGCAACGTATTCGTATTTAAAGAGCTTTGACATATTCATGCAGGCGCTTTAGAAGCTCTTCGGTTGACTCAGTGCGGTTCGTGAGTTGATTGCTAAATGCATTGAAATTTCAATGTCATGCATCGCTTGTTTGCACCACTGTGCACCACTGTGCGTATGTGAGTGTGTGCGTGCCTGCACACATTTATGACCAGTGCATGTGGCAATGTCAGATCTCTCAAAGCAGAGATTTGTTTGCCCTGCCAAGTTTCCAGCCAGCGTGGGGCATCCTTTTTTTTCTTTTTTAATCATATTCCACCAAGTACATATATACTTTTTATTTATTTTGTTTCTTTTGCCTGAGTTTATGCAATGTACTTTTTTTTTTGTTTTGTTGTGTTACCAAGTCTTGCACTCTCAGTAATGAATAAAATTGTTCCATGCTTTTAGGCAGCTGCTTTAAACAACTCGCTTTGAAGCACAAAAGTCAAAGAGCTCAAAAACCTCATTAAATTGCTTTCTAAACGAAGCCTAACAACCTAAATCCAGTGTGTTCTTTAAATAGCTTTGAACATAATTCTAGTCAAATTGTTGAGGCAAAAGCTATTTACGAAACCCAAGGGAACGTTTAATAGTCATTTTTTTTCTAAGGAAAAACTTTTTAAAGCTAATTATCTGTTTCTCGCGATAAAAAGCGTGGCGAAATTTTTTGCACTTAAAAATCAATTAACCTAGCAAAAACTTGGACTAACTTTTTATAGTAGCTTTTAGCTATAAGCTTTACGCTCTTCTAGAGGTTCAAAAATAAATTTTTTTTTATTTTTAATTGATTCAGAATTTAAGCGAAGCAAACATAAATGTGACATGGTTGGACTAGAATATCTGCAAGTGAATAGTAGCTCGCTGAAAACAACAAAAGAAATAATTTTAGTTCAATTTTTAAGTCATTATTGAACATGATTACAATTTTTTGCAAATAATTCAAGCATATGATATGGTATGTATGCATATTAAATATGGCTCAAATTTTTATTGTTTTTAAAATACTTTTATAAACGTATTTTTTCTACCAACTTGATTCTTTTAAGTTTAAAAGCTTAAATCGTATTTAAAAAAATAATTGATGCCGGGACTGAACTTCTTCGTTATATTTATATAAAAGAGTGCAATTATGTTAATTTACTTGCATTTTTTAAACGAAAATACCCAAGGTCTTGGATAATAAGGTTATTAAGTCTTGGCATATTTTTCTCTTCCACTTCAAGGTAAATTTAAAATTTTGGCCTTTAGTACCGTGGGCACAAATTGACTGTCAATTTAGTATTTGCCAAATATATTTAAATGAACTTAAAATTAGAAATCCCTTACTGTCATTTATTAAGTAACTGCCAAGGCGTTTGGTGTAATATGAACTCATGAATAAACTTATGGTAGGCTCTAAATTAAGACATGTCATGTAAATTAAGACATGTCATGTATTTTAATAGCACGTTATTTATAATTCGGCATAGACTATAAACGAGCAGAATGTATTTAGATAACAATTTATTGGTTTCGAAACATTCGGCCGTGCTCCAGAAGACGAATCCGAACATTTTAATCGAATTCGTTTTGAAACCGAATGTTTGGTGCTCTCAATTTCACCAAAACAAATATTTTCTTGTAGCTTGAAACCGAATATTTTGTTGCAAGAGGAATTCAAACGAAACGGCAAAATAGATTTAAAAAAGTAAAAATTTTATACTGAAATAATTTTTCAAATATGCTTTGATATTCTCAGATTATATTTATGCCAACTTAAAGTTAAAAATTTATTGACAATTATTTAATTTAAAATAAAAAAAAATTAATAAATAAAGAAATATCGACAAAAAAAATTCGTTTTCCGGAGCACGCAAAACAAATTCGAATAAAATTTTTCAGTTTGGTTTTTTCGTTTTCCGAAGCACGACTAACTCTTTTTTATGAATTGCAGCTTTAGAATGTTTTTAATCAGAATTTTGATAAAAATTTATATTTTTATCACTTCATCTCTGTCGTACAAAAAGTTGACTTTCACCATTTCTCTCAAAAGTCAGCTATAATAATGCTAAGTGCCGCAAAACTGTCTACAAACTGCGATATATCGATCACGCCTATTGATAAACATTGATTGCCTGCGATATAAGGCAGACTAAGCCTAAGTGTTTCCAACTTTAGTTCAAGGTGTCATTTGTCAAACGACACTTGGCAAAGTATTTGCAGCGCAGCAGTAAAATCAATATGTTCGCTTCGAGGTAGTAGCATGCCACAGTGCCACTTCCTTGACTCAACTTAAATTGTCTCAGACGCCCCAGTTTGGACTCCGCCATCAGGCAGCCATCAAGTAGTTGCCACCTTGTTGCCTTGTCAGCGATACGCCCCTTTCGCCAGAAAAAGACAATGCTTAAAGTCTGGCAATGTAGCAAGCTGGCTCGATATGCAACACTAGATGAGACAGCCGCTGACACGCAACGCGGCAGATGCTTCATGTCTACTACAAGTACTTTTCATTTTGTTGTTGTTTTTTGGTTGTCAGGAAATGCTGCAAACGTTGTCTGTAAAGACATTCAAGCCAAGCCAGTTGATTTCTTGCAAACTGATTTTGTGATTCGAGCAGAATATCAACAACTTGTTTGTTTTAGGCTCGTATAGCGATACCCTACCCAACGTCTCGGTATCCATCTACGTCACTGCAGCAGCTCATTAAATACGCTTTGACATTTGTGCTTCATGCTTAACGCAACTCAGTGCCTCATCCGACCCACTGCTTGTCGCGTTCAGCCCATCACATTTGCTTATCTCACTTAGACGGAAAGCAGCCATCCATGGCAACAGAAGACAGAACGCACGACAATCCGCGCGGATTGCCACAGGTTGGGGGTCTCGTACCACATATGGGGGCAAGATTGTGGCTGGCGCTGATTTGGCGCAACGAAAACCGCAGTTTATGCTACATTTCAACATTTATTGTATGCTCGGAATTTGGCAGCATTAAACACAAACATAAACAAGCCACGTAATTAGCAGCTGCCTCACTGCGCTCTCTGGGTCTTACAGCTCTATATCTTTGGGGTTTATAAAAAAAAAATTTTTTTTTTAAATGTACTATAAAAATATAACGCAGAAACACACAAAAAAATGTTGTTAATAAAATTTTTTATGGATGCAGAATTTTATAAATAAAATCTGAAAATCTGAAAACAAAAGGTTGAAACATTTTGCATAAAATGTTAACTTCAAGTTGACATTTTCCCTGAGGCAAGACGTAATTGTTATGTTGATTGCAAATTTTTATAACCCAACAACAACAATGGCAACAAAAACAAAAAACAAAAAAACAAGCCCGACAACAAAAACGGCGACAACTCCGCACAGTGCCAACTGGGGAGCAACCCTAAAAGTAACAAGTTAAAGCGATAACAACGCGAGATCTTGACTAACAGATACACTTTAGGGTGCTTTTTTTGGTGTTAAGTTAATGTGTTTTGAGAAGCATAAAACGCAGTTCTTAAAAGTTTGTAAGCAAAATTTTGCATAAACCAGAAATGTGTTCTTTAAAAGCAACAAAAGTAAAAAGAATCCAAAAATTTATTAAATATTCAAGAAAGAAAATAATTCTTTGAAAACTGTTGCTTTTGAACAACAGGACGTCATTTATGTCGAGTTAAATATAAAATATTTTTTCGACTTCTTAATTGTATAACAATCTTTCGATTTCTAGCTCCAAAATTACTTTTGTTGCAACTAATCAGTTTCCACTGTTAGCAGCTCTCATCTTAACCTTGGCTATGGAGTATTTAAGGTCTTTCTGACCTTCACTTGGGAACGTACCGAAAAGTTTTTCTATTATATATTCGCCCCAGGCACTACCTATAAAGATTCTCTCTCAATTATATAAAAAAGTTTCTACCATCGGCGTGCTCATCGTCATCATTTATTTTTCTGTTTTGATTTTATGGCTAGCAATCTTAATACAGTAAGACATTCATCTCTTGTATGTATTAAAATTCTTTTTTTCGAGAGCAGCCGCTGGGCGAATCAGAGCAATAGTGTAGGCCAGGGATGTCCAAACACTGCTTATGGAAGAGCAAAAACCAATACATATAAAGAAAAACACTAACACATTTAAAGTAAACAGTTACTACGGTTTATTGAGTGCACTGAAAGAAATTGTATGTGCATTCTTATAAGAGTGGTAAAAAATAATGAAAAAAAGTTATGGTACATATATTTATAAAGAACTTAAAAATTGGTCAATATCTATATTTATTTTAGTTAATGA
This sequence comes from Chymomyza costata, assembly GCA_018150985.1. NCBI lineage: Eukaryota > Metazoa > Arthropoda > Insecta > Diptera > Drosophilidae > Chymomyza > Chymomyza costata. The sequence goes on from JAECWU010000001.1 coordinate 22,367,823, forward strand.
TACTTTTAGTAATGCCTCTGAGTGTTTTTTTTTTAAATTAATTTTAAGCTTGAAAACGCACATTCACAAGTATATGTGCTTCCAAAAATAGATAAAATTCGCAAGGGATTTCCCGAAAAATATCTATTTACCACCAGATTTTACAAAAAATATATATTTTATTCATATGTTTTTACCTATAGCCATCTTCTGTCTGTTATATAGTAGTATATATATAGTATATCCTTTGTACCGAAAGGTACAGGGCCATAACTACTTTTTGTTTGCAAGCAATGCCTTAAAAGACCCATTTAACAAGTTTCCCAAAAAATAGCGAAAGAATCTCATACCGATTTTTGTGAGTGCATGCTCAAACGAAAAGCAACAACAAATTACATTGAAAATCTGTGGGCCAACAACAAATATACGCAAGGGTTGTTTTTGTGCACACGAGATCAGAGAGCAAAGAGAGTAAGTGAGAGAACGCTCGAAATTGTTTTTGTAATTTGCATTGGCACTGGGTGATATACAGTTAGGGCCGTGCATGTATACGCGCATCGCTGCCTATGCCTAAGAGCCATTACAAAAACAAAAAGAGCCATGGGAGCAATGGGCCTGGACATCCCTGGTGTAGGCTGAATGAGAGAGCAAGGGCCAAAGTCACTATTTTCCAATAAAAAAATGTTGTTGCTTTTAAACATTTTTCAAAATGACTGTTGCGCATTCTAATAAGATATCGAAATTTGTATTTATGGAAAAAATACTACGGCAGCTATATGAAATAGTGGAAAAATTTTGATCAAACTTTACACAAATAAAGGGAATTGTTTGCCTTAAACTTAATTTTTGTGTGTCTCTTTTGAGTCTACACATTTTTGTGAGGCTTAAGCCGAATGGGTACACTATTTTATATGGCTACCAAACAAAAATTGAGCCTGTGCTCTCTATTTTAGAGAGGCATGAATAATAACCCTGCGCATTGCGTAACCTCTAATAGTTAGATCGTGGAAAATAGTGCCGAAGAAATTTTGCGAATTTTTATAGGATCAAATATTTGCAAATGTAATTTGGAGTCAAAACTTTTTTTCTGAGTAAAAAGTATGAAATGTTTAAGAGATAAAAGATGTCCCTGGAAACAAAACCTACAATCACAACTATTAGCTATACCCTGCCATTATGTTGACTGAATGCAGTGTATGAAACAGGAACAAGAGCAGGAAGAACAATGACGACGCACTTTTGACATGCAAATTTTATGCATTTTTCCATGTCACATTGGGGTCTTGTAGTAATACTACGGATTTTGGGCTACAACAGGGTTTATGTAAAAACAACATGATGTTGCAACATTTGAACACTGCATACTTTATGCAGTTTTTTGTTGCAGTTGCAGTAGCGTTGATTTCGTGTGTTACCCCAATGCAGGGATAATTAATATAATTTGGCTTTTCATACGCATAAATTAAACAATGCCAGTGCGTGACTTTTAACGAGTTGCCCTTTTGGCATTTTGTACCAAGACAAAGAGTAAGGGGGAAAAAAAATTGCTGCAATTTTAGTTGTAATTTTTCACACTTTTGACAGAGAAGAAATTGAAAAAGGAAACCTTATGCGTTTATTTTGTACGGGTATGCATGCGAGTGTGTGGAGCTCCAAAAGCGGCAAGCGAGGAAACTAATTAAGAAAATATTTGTAAAGCACTCGAATGGCAAAATAGTTTGCCGCATTTAAAGTTTACATGGCTTAAAAGGCTGACGCAGGAAGGGGTTGGTATACCAGGCTGTAGTGGTTATGGGATATGGCCAAGCTCTGTCTCTCTCTATCTCTCTCCTGCTATCAGTATGTGTGTTGCACAGTCTTGAGCGCGCGTCAAGCACAATAAATTCTCAGCAATTGTGTGGCAAGTTGCAGCCAGCTCGGCTCCTCATGCTGCTTCTCCTGCTGCTGGCCGCTTCAACTCATTCGCATTACTGCCACTTGGCTGTGCTTGGGCTGCTCTTGGCCAAGAGCCGAGCCTCAAGTATGCCGTACACACGGTTGCGGAAGCTACCAAGAGCAACAACAAAATCTTGTGCTTAAATGTGTAGTCTGCTTCAAGGCTTCTTGCAACACCCGTCATTTTCCTCACGCCACCCACTCGACCACTTGCCTAGGCACGCGTGCCAGCCACGAATTGGGTCAGCTGGGGGTGGCAAATTGCAAATGTCGGCTATGGGGAGTCTGCGGCAAGGTTTACATTTCTACATGCAATTGTAGATTTTTCTTAAGTTTTTCCCTTCCGCCACATGAAAAGCCATTGCCGGCTGCTGACCGGTAGCGTGTGAATCTCCATGCGAGCATCCAAGGCAAATGCACTAAGCGTGTACGAGGGCAGGCTGACAAGTCATCGCCAAGGGATGCAACTCTTTATTGGAATAAAACAAAACAATTTGATTGCAGCTTTGTAATTGAGATCCTCAAGACTATTTCAATCAAAGTGTTTTGCTCCAGGCCAATACATTCAAATTATTCGATGATTAGCCTTATTATTCGAATCACCGCATAGTATGTATTCAAATTTGTTTATTTTTAATTACCTTTGCTCTGGCTACTTCCCTCCTTACTACAAAAGCAGCAATCAGTTAACAAAAAAGCTTAGTAAACAAAATTTTGACAACTTTTTAGGCATCCCTCGTATACAGACCAAATAAACGTTGTTTGGCTTGAATTAAAATTTGTTTGAAGCTTTTACATTATTGTTGCTGTAGCTCTAATGGCAGCTTAACAATTTTTTCCTCAAAAGTAAAACTTTTAAGTTTAAAGCTGCTCTGTAATAAATTTGAGTTTATAGCCTAGGCTTAAGTAAACTTTTTCTGGGAAATTAAACGACGTTAATGCCAAAGAGATCAAATGTAACCAAGCTTTTATCTAATTAAAATTTCATTCCCCAACAAGTTTCTCATTTTTCTTTCTTCTCAAACAAGTACATAGATAAACGGATTCTTTGCGAAAATTTAAGACCACTTTTTTTTACTAAAGTAGTGGAAATTCCATAAAATCTTTGTTCAAATTTTCCGCTTGAACTAATTTGCAATATTTTTTTCTTTTCGCACTAAAATTTGTAAATTGGAAAACCGTATAAAACTATGTATTATTTTTTTTTTCACTTAATATTTTATTTACAATCTGTTCAGACAATAAGTAAAGTAAATTATAATTAATAATAAAAGCAAAAGGAAGTTTCCAGTGAAAGCTACCATTGTATTGTATATAAATATATAAAATAATTTAAATTAAAAAAAAAATTAATTGTATAATTATTCAATAATTTAAAAAAAATTAATTAATTGACGTCAACCAAAAATATGTATTCTGCTGCAAAAACCAATTTAAACAAAAAATAGAGCATAAATAAAAAATAAATAATTTAAAAAAAATTAAAAATAAATTTTGTTTTTAATATTTTATACTCAAAAAGTGTCAAGTGAAAATTTCCTTAAAGACAAGATCTGATCACTTTTAGCTGGCCTAAAAATATAAATATTATTAAATGCTCAAGCAAAAATTGAAGCTTAATTCTTGGGCCCTACAAGAAAACTATAACACTGAAAGTCACTCAAAGTACATCGTTCGTCGTTTTGACTACGTTTATTTTTCACATCAACTCATTTGGGGGGGTTCGGAACGATAACCCCCGTGCATCCGCCACTGTTGCTATAAGAATTCCTCAAGAAGTCTTACGTATTTTGGGCCTTTTACAAAGATGACCCTTTACTAGCGAAAGTAAGCCATTCGAAATTTCCAGTGTACATATTTAATGTAAAATATATGGAAAATATTATTCCACTGTTAAAAAACCATTTACTGTGCATTGAAGAGTATTCCAAAATCTAAGCTCACCAAAATGCCACAAAAAAAAAGGTTTCCCAGTCAGTTTGGAGCTTTATTCCCCAAATTGCAAAATTATAAACTTTGTGCTGTCGACTAGCTGAATTTAATGATATGCAGACATACATAGTATATGTGTAGTACATATATATACATGTACATATAAACATAAACCATACGAGAGCCACAGAAACAGCAGCAACAAAATAATCCAAAACATGGCCAAAAACAAAACTGTTGGGGCGTGACAATGCGTAGGAGGCCAAAAGCTGCCTCATCTAGGGCGTCAATGTAAACAGACTCCATAGTCTCCACAGTCGCAACAGCTGCCACATGCCACATGCAGCGCCGCAAAAATTAATATTTGTGTTAATAAAGGCCGCGGCGGTTGATAACAACCGTTAGAAGAGCTAAAAAGCGGTGTGAGGAGCGGGTCTAGGGGGAAGCTATGCAGGGATGTTGTTAACAAACGCCGCCAGCAGCTGTGCGGTCGTAAGTGTTTACATTTCATGTTTAGATCTAAGGTTAAAGCTGTTGCAATGTATTGCTGTATAACTGGTATAAGTATGTGTATGTGTGTGTGTGTGTAGGTGTGTGTGTGTGTAGGTGTGTTATACACAGCAAAAAGATAAAAGCGAAACGTGCCAAAAAGCAAACGATTAAAAAAATAAAAACAAATAAGCCAAAAAGCAGAAGCTACAACTTTAACTGACAGCAGCGCGAAAAGCTTTGCCGAGCTGGAAGCAGAGAAATGGAGAACGCTGAGAGTGTGAGAGAGAATCGAAACTCCGGATGCTGCAAACAATTCAATTAAAAAGTTCCGCTTTTTTATTCTCTCTAGGACTTCTGTTCCTAGGCGCTGACGTCTCAATTTTTTTTGCACGCGGCAAAAGCCAAAAGCAATAAGTAGAAGGAATGCAAAGCAACGCGTTGCAAAAACAATGGAGAACAAGGAGAAACAAAAAAAAAGTAAAATAAAACACAGAGTGGTTAAGAGAGAGAGTATGAGAAGAGACAGTGGCGAAGAAATGCTACAAATGGCGCAAAATTGCAAATGAGCTGCCATTAATCAAGTGGGTAATGAAAATGTATCGATAAATTATCGAATAAGCAGCGACAAATTGTTGCATACATCAATAAGCAGCAAATTGAGCTTTGACTTAAAGCCAAAGTGTTTATTAACCAAAAAAACCAAGAGTTTAGAAAACTTTTAAAGCGTTTTGTAGCAAAGTAAGCTAAAGCTGATGGTTCATTCGATTTTCCCTAGGCGCACACAACGATTTATAATGGACAATTTAGTTAATTACGCTCATAGAACAGAGAGATAAAGTGTGCCCCTGTGAGCTTATTTTGATGCTTTTACAAAATACTTTTCCAACAAAACCAGTTGGCTATGAAATTGCTTTGAAGATTGGACAATGTTGCGTAGATCTGGTAATTTGTTAAGTACCTTAATATTATAATTAGGATGAGTATAAATTTATTGAAAAAATATCGATATTGCCTGAACTTCTGCTTTTGAATTTTGCTCACTCTACACTAATGTCATTGCTCGTCCAACTGACGACGACCGTTTTTAAGTCTACATTAAAAATATGATTAAGATAAATCCATATCATCTTTTTGAGCTGAAAGTATCGCAGCTAGTGGTTTTAAATTTGTAGTAAGTGAAGAAACCATTTCTTAACCTCCTTCTTAATTAAAAATATTTATTTTTTTTTTGGCTCACTTTTCATCAACATTGACATTTTTTCTTTAAATTAACAAGAAACTTAACAAGAAACTGATCTTAAGAGATCTTATGTATGAAATAGTGCAGAGGCAGAAAGTAATTTTTTATGCTCTCCACATGATATTATTGTAGTTAACAGCTTTGAAAAAGAAAAAATATATTAAACAAATCATATTTTTTTATTAAATATAATGCTGTTAAATTTTCAAAGCTTTTCGATTTATTAATTGAAAGCATATTGTGTTTATCAGTATCTAGATCTGGGCTTATTATTGATATTTTAATCCTGTCTGTTAAGCGATTAACTCTGCTTGGGCGCCTTCTGTCCTGCTTGTATATTTTTAGAGTGTCTTATGCTTGGGTCGACAAAAGACATGTTTGAAAGTCGGAAATCCTAAGATCAGTCTCCAAGTCAGCGTAGATACGACTCAAGGCAGATCAATTCTTTCACTTTTACATTATTTAATAAAGAAAAAACTCTACAGAATCAAAAATTATGACAAAAAGTTACAATTGATAATACAAGATAACTATAACACAGAAACTCACACAATGTACATCGTTCGCCATTTCGACTACTTTGTACTTTTACATTATTTAATAAAAAAAAACAGTGCAAAATCAAAAATGATTAGAAAAATTTACATTTGATAACACAAGAAAGCTATAACATTGAAAGTCACAAAAAGTACATCGTTCGTTATTTTGACTACAAAGCAAGCTCGTACGCTCGCGCAATGAACCTCTTCGTTGTGTCAAGTGATGACGGTCCAGGGTAAAATTAATATTTTATTCCAATGGGTATTTAAAAAAGTTATTTAAAAATATTGTTTCTGTTTTTAAATGAACAAAATCCGACAAATTTAGCTTAAGCTCAATAAATTGTATCTAATTTATTATAATTTGACCTAAAAGGATCCTCAACATTTTTGAATTATTTCCGAATTATTGACTTGCGAATATCGAAAATGCTGTCAAATAATTTTATTTCTAGCAATATTGCGACCAGCACTTTCTACGGGATTTCATGAATTGTATACTCTCAATTGCAATTGGAATTGATTCAAAAATATTCTTTGAAGAAGTAAAAGAAATTGTCGAACATTACATATATATCTAGCTACTTTCTGTAACAACAAATCATAATTTTCTGAACCTCCAATAAACTGATTACAAGCGTATCACAACAAAACCGATCATTAATGAGCGCTCTTCTCCCTCCAAACTGGCTGTATACCAAACCTACTGCCGAGAAGCAAAACATTAATAACCTTATTATATTGATTAGAGATACACACTACATAATTAATAGTCATTAAGCGAACTCGCACGGCCATTAGTTATAAATGAAAACGCTTAATTATCATATATTTATTTTTATATTTTACATGTTCCCATTAATATAATGAAATCTGATGTAATACATATATATGTACAGGTACATATTTGTGAGCAGTTTTTTTAAGTTTTCTTCCACTGTGATCCACGGCAACGTTGCTCTTTGCCGCTCACTCACTTTGTAGCTCAGCTTCGCTGACAGCCTGAATGACTTCTGGTTGCATTCCTCCATTGGATTGCTGCAACTTGCCGCTCTTTTTTTTCCAACTTGCAACTTGAAGGCGCCACATTGGCATTGACGTGAATTAAAACTTCACACCATTATCGAATGGGAATGCATTTTCTTTTTGATACCCCCTGAAGCCCTTTAGGTCTCTACAATAACATTTTTCTACAGTTGTTGTTGCTGTTGTTGTTACTGCTTAGCAATGAATAAATGCAATTAAGTTGATGTCGATAGGAGCTTACAGTGGCTTGGTTGGATGAATGGATGGCGTCATGAATGGATGGATGGTTGCTTGGTTCCTCGCCGCTGCTCACTGATTGTCTGACAATCAACAACATGAATAACAACAAAAAGCAGCAACGTGCTCGGAATTGAAGTGCTCAAGTGCAGTACGAAATACGGAAATGGATTTTCAACGCGAATCCATTTCAAGTTTAACACATGAAACCAAGTGCCAAATGAAATATGTCAAATGACGGCTACTAAGTATGCTATAGAATTTTCCAAGCATGTGTGTATCTGTGTGCACTTAATTAAGTTAATTTTGAAAATGCCCGCATGCATATAAGCTTAATATTTGAGCTGTTAATTAAGCGCTTGCCAAGAGCAGTAACTTAACAAGCCCAGCTGCCATCCCAGCACACTGCCACGCCCATCGTCCCAGCATATATAGTTCACAGTTAACTTTAGCAGGCTTGTAACTAAAAGCTGCCAAGTCACGAAAACTTTTGCCAACACACATTTACATGTAGTGAAAAAAAAAAATTTCGAACGTTGTGGCCATATCCAGCGGACGTTGGGGTACCCTACTGCATTGGGAGAAGGTCTCTGAAGGAACTTCTTTTATATCTAGGTATGGGATTGTCGTTTATAACAACTCTTGCTAATGTTTTGATTGAGGTATGTAGTTGGTGGATCACATGGATGCTTGTCCTGCCCTTGATTGTACACAGGTTCTTCACTTTAAAATTCATAGTAGACTTAACAGACTTCCTCGATCTTGGCTGTCATGAATTCCCAATGCGCAGAAGCGACAAAGAAAATCTTAGGATTATTAGGACCGAATTAAACAAGACATTGACTTAAGCAAAGTCATATATAATATAAACGACTTTGAGGCCAGAAAACCATCATCATTGGCAAGTTTCTTCAACAGTTTCTAGTTTTTTTTCCAGTTTTATTCAAAGCACCAAATTATATGAATTTGCTTTCTCGCAAAGATGGTCTCATATAGCATGCCCCAAAATGCTTAGTAGCCTTAGCTTCGCGCCAAATATTTTCCAAAAGCTTATGCATTAGAAAATTTACCTATCGTTCGATTGTAGGGAAATTAAAGGAATTTTTAAAAAATACTTGGAAAGCATAGCACATTTTGACTCAATTGAAGCTTTATAAGCATGGGGCGGATACCTATGGTGTTTGACGTTCCTTACTTTTATGATATACGATACATTAGATAATCGATTTAGTATATATTTACTTTTCTATTTTCTAAGCAGTGGCGGATCAACCACAAAGTTGAAAAAATGGGCTGACAGTCTTTTGCGTGGTACCCTATGATCAAATCCTATATCTGCGACTATTTCTCAGTTCCGAACTTACTTTCTTCGCCCTGTTACATAAATTGTCACAAACTTTATGTACCCTACAACTTTATCACTTACTTGTATAAAAGCTAGCATTAAACAAACTTGAGCAACATTGTTGACCGTGTGCACTGCAGTTGACTCAAAGCTGGCGTTGACGCTGACGTCACAGCTGAGCGTGTTTCTGTGCAGTTTGCATATTTACCTTAGCAACTGTCAACAAAACTTGTTCAAGTTTTGCAATAATTTGAGCTACTGAGCAAATTTTTAGTACAGAAAAAGTCTGTAGCTTAGTGTATAAGGGAGGGACTGCAGAATTTAATTTAAGGTTGGCAAGTGTAGACCAAATGGGCGTTGCGGCCAACCGTCAAAGTGTCTTCATAATGGCTTTTGGTTTTCCACACTCTTACACATGCGGCCGCACAATATAAGCGAAAACAAAGACACACACACACATACCACATACACACATTCAGATACTCACACATACATTGTTGCAGACAAAGCAAGGAAATTTGCGGTTACAAGTTAATTTATCATTTTCTTGAGTAATTGAAATTTCAACACAGCAACCGAGCAACCAAGCAATCAATGTAAGCTGTCCAAGCAGTCAACTAAGCCAGGGCTACAAAATGTTGCCAAAATGAACCAGATCTTAGATGAACTGAGCAGCTTTTGTTTAGTGTTAGACTAAAGAAGATAGGAATGGAACAGAGATTTCATAATGGACATGGTTACAGGGTATTCCTTTATCGGATACCGCTCGTAAACTCCAAGTTCAACTGGGCTGCAACTTAACCCCAGCTGGCATGTTAATCCTTATGAAACCATATCAACCTCTTTCTTATTCTGATGACGCCTACAATATTTTTTAAGCCCTTCCATAGTTGGGAAATCCCTGAACTGGAGTTTAGGTAATTGGTCAAATCGTTAAGAGCCCGAAGCGCAGTGTAAGCCATTCCTGGAAATCCTTAATAAAATTCCAGGCTAATAAGTTTGGTAATTTAATTTCCTCGTTTCCAAGAAGCAGTTAAGTACGTTGCAAAGTAAGCCAATTCCAAAAATTAACTATTAAATGAAACTTCAATTGACTTTAGGTTGGCACTTTCAAATCCATACCAAAAAGGTGACAAACAGAAGCAAATAGCTTTTGTGATTCCCGAGTCACTCATCCGACTCAAATGCAAAATGTTTGGTATCCCTAAAAACGAGAAAAAAAAGACAAAAAAAAAAAGCAGGCATACCGCCATCCAACCATGCAATACATTAGATACTCTGACACATTTTGTTTCGAACTTAATGTATATGAAAATACATAAAAAATTTATATGCACATATTTACATTTTGATGTATGGCAGGAACTTAAGACACCCAGAGAGTGGGAAAGTGAGAAATTTAACTTGCATTTGACTGTGTGGGTGCCAAAGGTCCCGAGCATATGCATAAGTGATATGCAAAAAAAAAAGAAAAAAAAATGAAAAAAAGGAGACAAATAAAAAGGCTTGTCCCAAAGAAGCAAAAAGGTTTCCTAAAAGGATTTAGGCTGCGAATTCAAAGTAAAGTATAGGCCAGCCGCAAGCTCATTGAATGGCATGAAAATCGATTGGGTATTACATTGGGTTCGATGGCTTTTCATTTTTACACCAACTCACACACGCACACACACACACACACACACAGATACACCAAGTATATTGCCATATTCAGATATATTTTTATTTTGGTATTTGTGCATAGCTTAGACCCTAGTTAAGCTAGCTGTCGTTTATGCTTCAATGCACAAATGATTTATATAGATATATGTATGGTATATAGCGGCATATGGCAGCCATTTTTGTTATAACCCTACGCTATAGACAGGGACTTAGAGGCACAAGGGGGCAACAAATCGGAGCATGAAAAGTATTCTTGCCTTGTTTGTGGTACACGCTGTATTACATTGACACAAAAATGCAATCATTTGACCATAAACATTGAGCCAAATTCAAAATCAATTTAGCGTAAGAAAAAAAATTGTCGCTTGTTTTGGGGTCGACACAGTGTGACCAGGTGCTGCAATTATATAAGCCCAAACAAAGAGCATGGCTGTTAAAGACTTTCTAAATAAGCATATTTTAAATATTTTTAAAAACAAGCCCCAAACATAAATAACAAATTAAAATTGATAACTCTGACAGGCAAGAGTCAAATGAATTTTCCTTTTTACTTATACACATATTCCTTTGCATAGACGATGAAACATTTTTTTTTTTTTTTGTTTTTTTATTAATGTGTTTTTTTTTTTTGCCAGTTGTTATGAATTTTGTAACATACATTTTACAATGCTCTGCCTTAGGTATAGGGTATATGGGATTTTAAATTAAGTTTGTACAATCGGGATAGGTTGGAGGCCTAAGAGACAATTTCTGCGCGTATAGATAAAGTTTTTTTTTTAACAAAATTTAAATTATGTATAAGCGTTATATGAAAAAACGTTGCTCTTGTTTTATCTTCTAGATGGTATGATGACATTCTTTCCATGGGAAGCAACAAATCAAGGTAAGGTTCAAAAATTTAAATTTTTTAGATTATTTGATTACACTTGAGCCGATAAACAAAAAAAAAAAAAAATCACTTAAGAAAAAGAAAAGGTTGCCATTTTCGTGTTTCTCGGCCCAAAATTACCCTAAAAAACACTTTAATACGAAGGTTCACTCGATGAACCTTAAATTTGTAAACTTAATTCGGAGTGTTACTTCCGATAATGGACTCCTTTTTCCTGACTTGGTTATACCTAAGAAGTTCGCTTTGGCTTGGAACAGAGAAGAAAAACCAATTAAGCGTCCCAACTTAAAGCCAATTGTAGTTAAAGCATTCTTCTTAAATTTAATCCTGAGCGTTACTTCCTATGAAGTATTCCCTTTTACTGACTGTGCGAAAAAGTTCATCCCAAAGAAGTTCGATTTTAATGGATCGAATTTCATTAAAATTGTATTTTCTTAAAATTTCTGTGGATATGTTACACAAAACCTTGCCACTTGATCTGTCCCTTGATCAGAGGTTTAAGACTACCACTCTTTTGCTATAGTTTCCTGAATTTCCAATAAGTGTTGCAGGTAGTACCGGATCCACGCGGGGTTTTAGGGTCCGGACTATACCCCTAAAGCTGGTAAAATGGGTTCATAGTTTTTTGCAGCCTCTGATAAATATACACATCGAAGTGAAAAACCCCCTATGACCAAATCCTGGATCCGCTCCTGGTTTTAGGTCTTCTGGCCAGCTTTAATTTAAGATTCGGCTCACTTAAAAAAGTCACACATTTTTTTTAAGTGTATATAAAATTCGGCGATTCGAAAGTAACCCTGCTCATATTATTTTTTACTGCCTGTTATTTTGTCTTCTCTTTGGTCATGACAGACGCAACAAACACAACAACAACAACAGCAACAACAGCAACAACGACAACAAGAGCAACAACCACAAAGATTAGAAGAACGACGCCAACACATCCGTAAACAATTTGTTCATGCCCTTTTCTGGTATTTTTGTTGTTGTTGTTGTGTATATATTTTTTTTACTCTCTGTGGTCTTTCTATTTATTTGAATGTAAAGCTTTTGATAAGCGAAATAAAGAAATGAACAGTGAAATTGAAAATAGACGAGGGCAGCATATGTATGTGTAAGTATCTGTGCGAGTATCTGTGTGAGTATCTGTATATGGTATTGTGGAGAAGAGACAGTTAAGTGAAATTGTGAATTGGCCTGCGAAATGTTTGCTAGCATTTTGAGACACGATTTGGAATTGTTGTTGGTCGACGCCTTAAAGTGAAATGTCAATTCTCTACAACGATTCTGAATTTGTTTGTCATTTAATTATGTATGCACAAAAGCAAGACTCTGCGTATATGCGTATTTACATGCTTATGTGCTTACCAAAGGGGCTTCGCCCCCTGCACGCTGCACGTGAGTTTGGTTTACGACGTGTGGGTTTCTGACAGATTCGCGGGCTTCACACTGCTGGTTGACAGGCGCCTGCTGCTCATTGAGACGTGTGAAATGTTTGACGTGTTTACTTTGAATTTACGCAATGCAAAGCAAAGTCAAATTGAAGTGATGTGAAGCTTCAGGAAGAGTGGCAACAACAGCAGCCCCCACACTTACAGCAACAAGGAGAAATAAGCAAAGTAACAGGATTTGCGCATAATGATTTTCGCGCGGAAATCTCGAGTAGATGATGCAAAATAAACAGGATAACCAGAATAAATTGTCATTGGATTTACACTAAAATTCAATTCAATTTAGTCAAATTTTGAACTATTAGAGTGCTAATAAGTTCACAGCAACAGCAATAACAACAAAAGTAACAAATATACAACAAAATATACACTAAAAACAATTGCCAAGATAACAAATCTCATAGCCAAAAAAAAAAAGAGAAAGAGCAAAAACTTTATAAACAAAATTTATGCTCAAAATGAAGCCACTTCCTGCACGTTCTTGTAATGCTAAACAGCAACAACAATAACAAGTGAAATAAAGGCACGACAAAGAAAGGACACCCAAAGTACAGGAATAGGGATGAAAAGGCGTCTGGGAACGAGCACGAGAACAAGCAAAAAGCGACCGAGCTGAGCTCAAGTCGAGTCGAGTTGAGTTCAGTTGAGCCAAGTTGAGTTGGGCCGGATTTGCTGGCTGGATTTAAAATGGAAATTATTCGAGAAAACCAATTCACTTTATTACTTTGGGGTATAAGCAGCAGCAGCAACAGCAACAGCAACAACAAACGATCATAAAAATTAATGCAATAAAAAACGCATGCAAAAAAAAAGAAACAATAAAAAGAAAGAAACAAGCAGGAAAAACAATAAAGGCGACTTTTCTTTCTACAAGTGTATGCGTGAGTGTGTCCTTAAAGGTGTTTAAGGTGAAGTGAAGCTTTGTCGTACCTGACCCAAGCCTAAGATTTGCCAACTTGAATAAGAGCAACAATTGAGAATCCTTTGCAGGCATTTTGTTTTATAAACAATTATATTTTATACAACTTCAAAGCTTATTCTCTTAGCTTTTTATGGAAAACAAATGTGGGTCAAATTTTGATTCAATTACAGTTTATTTTTATTTTTTTGTGGAATAAATTAATTAGCGTAAAAACAAAATACTAAGTTTTTATTACAGGGCTGCGCAGTTTTACAAGCAAATACAACACTGCACATGTATGTGTATTTGATTTTTTTGATAGTAAGTACTGGCGGTAATAGAATTTTATGTTCCGATTTTTATTGCCCTCTGCTTTATATAAAATCTAATCGCGAATTTTATAACTAAATTTAATTAAGCATTTGTTGCAAACTGCGATTTCTATCACTTCGTGGCATAAGAAAACGATTTTATAAAATGGTTGGTTGCAGTTAGATGTGGATTATAAGCTCAACAAAAAAGAAAACGGCATTGCCAACAATGATTTTCATTGCCTCAAGTAACATTGAGCAGGGACTGGAGCAATTTAATTTAATATTGACTTTAGAACACTTCAAGACAGTTTTGGTCGAAAGGTGCCGATTCTTGAGTAGTTTGAAGTATATTCGTACGAAGTATTATGTGTAGCATGCATTTTAAATGCTCTCCGATAGCCTATCTTTTATATGCTACATACATAGTGTATAATTTGCCTCCATAAATGTAGAGCATAAGATTATAAAGACTAAAGGAAATAGGAGTAGATGGCGACAGCAAAAAATGTGGAATTGGGAGCACGCAAATAGGAATACGAATCGTTCGTTTTCGTTTTTCACGGCCCATTAATATACACCTTTTCGAAAGTTTTCTGATCCGCTCACAATCTTCACCTTAGTTGCAAAGTAAGTCTTTTGACCCAAAGGAAGTTTGTCTTTGTTTTATAACTTTTTTTTCAATTTTAATATAATTTTATATAAAGACAAATTTAAAGTTAAACCAATGAAAATATCAGAGTTACCAATTGTTGCTCGACCGTCATCCGTGCTATCACCGGACATTGGCTGGTGGGAATCCATGCACACAGGCTTAAAGCTCCTCATCATGACTTCTGTAGAAGTTGTGGCGATGAGGAGGAGCTAGAGACAGTAGAACACCTTTTCGGTCACTGCCCTGGACTGTGCAGGACAAGATTCCGTTTTCTAAAGTCACACTTCCTTGATGACTAGTCTCAGATCTCGGAGCAGAGTCCAAAATGCCACCTAAGGTTCATTCAGCCCGCCGGATGGCTGTGACTTATCTCATATAGGAGACCTCGTGAGTGTGGAAGAATGGTGAACGGTCCACCGTAGCGGTATCACAACGGGCCAATTCTTCGCCTACGTGAGTTGTAAGTCCCAACTGCCGCCATAACCTAACCTAACCTACCAATTGTTGCTTCAACTGAACGGGATTTATAGTTCTTTACATGTTACGTTACATTAACGCTGTATTACAAAAGATCACTTTGATTTGAGTAACATAACTAAACTAGTGATTATAAATGCATCATAATCACCTTACAAGATTTTAGAAGATAAGTAGGCCATAGTTACCATTTCAATTAACTTTAAGTGCATATTGGCAATTAAAGAAAGCTTTCACACTATCATCTTATGAGGCTCATTTATATTCAACATGGCTAATTAAGGACCTAATAAACTTTTTTAACCGTCAAAGTATACATAAGCGTAGTCGACTTTGACATTGAATGACACTTTAAATGACACTTTAACTCAGATATACAAAATGCATTCAACTCGAATGGGGTCAACCCTACAACAGGGTTGTCAGTCACAACAATTATAGCAGTTAAATAATAAACTTTATGTCAAAGTTGTTGCATCTAACTTTTCTAGACTTTCAAGTTTCATTAACTATTTCTTAACTTTGCGTAAAATTATGCTTTTGATAGGTAAAAGGAGAGCACAATTTCTTTATATACGTAATATACCTAATCAGCATTTTGAGCAAAATTGTTGTCCGACACAGACATTCACACGCCATGAAATGACTTTATATACCCGATGGGAGTACTCAAGTATAATATTAATATATGCCTTAAAATTTTTATGACTACAGGGCAATACAATAAAGTTAACATAAAATGCGGCTTAAGTGCCCGGAATTACTTAATGTGCCTCCTCTGCTCTGCAGTTCGGCTGCTACTCGGTTTCCTGTGCTACTTATTCCACATCATAGAGTCCTGGCACGCTGCTGACAACCATCAACAGATGGCGACACCTTTCAATTATGTCTACAGTGTTATTTACGAGCAACAAATTTGACGTTAAATTATTTAAGAATGTCTCAAAAGCCTTGTAACAGTTAAACTTAAGAGTGAGCAAAAAAAAAAAAAAAAGGACTCCCCAACAAATAGTCTGAACATTGTCATATGATAATGGCAACTGGCGACCGCATTTGTGCTTGGGTTTACTGCGGTTGACATTGGCCATGTTGGCGACATGGTTTTGGTGAACAACTGTGCGCGGGGGGGTGTGGGATCGTGGAGCTTTTCGAAAGGGTATAGAAAAGGAATGCATGGCTCGCGGCAAGGACGCACCGCATGCACAGACATAAATCAGGATTTCATAGCATGCCACAAATGTTTTTAAAAGGATTCGCAGTGACACAAAAAGAGAACCTGCAAAAAAGAAAAGGGACAGCCGGTACCAGGAGCGGATTAAGGCTTGGGCGCAGGGGCACACATCATAAAGAGAAAATTTGCTTAAACATGAAGCGGTAGCAATGTATATATAATGCATTTCTTGTGCCCCTTGGGCCGCCGCAAGTTTTAATCCGGCTCTGGCCAGCACCAAATGCAGCCCGCAATATAAACAATCAGCAAGGATCTGCTGTAATGTTTTGGGGTAAGGTGTATGTCCTGGGTTCCAAGGGTCTCACTCAAACTGCATTTAATGCAGCTTTAAGCCAAAAAAAAAAAAAAACGAATATCTGCTGAAAAAAACCGAGTGAAAACAGAATTTATGAGGTACTTACTTGTCAGGCAGCAGAGCAGCGTCAATAGGGTCAACATTTTGTTGTTTTGCGCCAAGTGGCGCCCCAAAAAAAGTACAACAAAATTTTATGTGCTTTGTATATTTCAGTTTGAGTTTCACTTTTTTACTTTCGATTTCGTTTGTTTTGCGTTTTGTTTGACTTTTTTGTTATCGATGTATTTTTATTGTTTAGCTGGAGATTTAAAATGCGGCCATTTTGTGCTTAACACTGTAACTGCAAAATGATTTCAAAAATTTAAGCTTTTATTTGTTGCTGTTGTTGTTGTTGTTGCCACTGCCATCGTTTTTCATTTAAGTCAACTGCAACTGGCCATGAATTAAGTATACGCAATGACATTTAAAACACTTAATACCATTTGCAGACAATTTAATCCTTTAACATTGCAGCGTCGGCCATTTTGCGAAGGCTATGCGGCAGCAGCAGCCATTTTATACATTTATTTGTTATTGTTGTTGTTGTTGTTGTTGCTGCCATTGTTTTTGTAGCTGTCATTGGTCTGGTATTTTCTTTGGGTTTTATATTTTTTTGTCGCTTTTTGTGCCAGTTGCAAATATGCGATAAAGAAATCGTGTAGGGCTGGTTTGAACTCATTTTCGATTTTCATGGGAAAAGAAGCATGTGTACTAATTATGACTTTATATTTTTAAAACTAAGAGTCAAGACAGCGTGAGTACAGACACACAGATTGTTAACAGAATGGAAATATGTGAGGAAATAAAGATTACAAAATTTTAATTAAGGAAAAAAGAAAAGTCTGTTTAAAGAATTTGAATGCCTCAGGTATAAAATGCGATTCGGCTGGAACAGCTGTTTGTAGGTAAAAATAAGTTCAGGTGTGATTCTTCAACTTTTTTTTTCAAAAAGAGTAAAAAAAAGTTTAATACAAGTCGAAATTCGGAACAGCAATCTATTTCAATTCCACTTGGTTGCTCGGAATCAAAATTCCAAACCAAACTGCCTGTTTTTGTTAGCAACTGAAATTGATTAAATCTTTGTTGCGAATTTTGGTTTATTTTTATTTAATGCACATACCGATTTATGGTTTGAATCCATTAAATTTATTTCATATTTGTCTTTTATTTTAAAGCAAAAATATTAGAGATATGAAATATATATTTTTAATAAATTGCATACATACACACTTTAATATTTGTGCTTTTGATAAATTCAATCAATTACCAATACTTTGATGGCAAAGCACTTATAAGGCAAAATAAATATACCTGACTCAATTTATATTTTTAACTAAGTGCTTTTAAATTGTGCTTTATTTAAAGTTTGTCTTTAATTTGCAACACTCGTTTTTTTAGCACAGCTATAAAAACATTTTGATTTAAAATAAATTAAAAATTTATTTTATTCAATGCCAATTTAAGTGGCTAGAACGATATAAAAACGTTTGTTTTTATTTCAACGAAAAATGTTAATTTTGTTATTTTTAATAAATTCGTCTTTGTGAAACAAGAATTTTATGCATAAATCTGATTTTGTATGCAAAATGTTAATTTTTGAAACAAAACTGCCAAAGAGCTGCAGCTAGCTCAAGCTAAAATAAAAATTTATGAATAAAAATGTTTAAGCCAAGTTTAAAAATGCAATTAAACTTCGTTGTAGTTCAAAGTATTGGTATATATATGTATTTATATGTATAAGATAAAATCAAATTCTTCCTACTGTCTTAACAGGCCAAAATTTATTTACTTTGAAATTCAAAATTTTTAATAGACTTTTATTTGCGAATTATAAATACCGCAGGCAGTATTTAAATACCAATTAATTAATATACTTTGCAACCAATTTTGCCTAAAAGTAACAAATTTGTTAAAATATTGAAGCTCTGAAAATTGTCTACTATATTACTGAAACATTTGTTTATTGCGATATCAAAATAATACTTTTACAGTCGAACCTGCCAAGTTGGCCACCCTCATAAGTTGGCCACCTCCTTAAGTTGGACACTTTTCAGTGAAACCAAAATATATCAGTACAAAAATCAAAATTTTAACCTGCTTAAGTTGCACCTGCATATCTTGTAAGTTGGCCACTTTTTGGGCGATTTTTTAATTTTGTCAATGCAATTGAACCTGTAAAAGTTGGCCACCGCAGCGGAAACTTGCTGCAAAGTACAATGTGGGCAACATAAACTCTCATCGAAGTCGAATTATGCTCACATTTCAGAAGAACGACAATCTAAAAAGCAAATTGAAGCAGACTCAGTTTTTGGGCATAAATGAGGCTGTTTACACATTCTTCGTTAAATGCAGAACAGCTAACATTTCAGTTAGTGGACCAATTTTGCAAGCAAAGGCAAAGAAAATTAGCGAGGCCTTAAACATTGACAAATTTTACTGCTAGCATTGAATTTAAGATTCTTTCGGGAGAAGCAGCGACCGCTAATCAGCAGGCAGCTAATGATGGGAAAGCAAAATTGCCCCAAATTTTGGATGGCTATGAGTTGAATAATATTTTTTATGCGGACGAAACTGGTATGATCCACCGACAACTGCCCCGTAAATACTTTTAATGAAAAACGAAGCTGCGAAAGGATGTAAACTAGCAAAGGTGCGTTTGAGTCTGATGCTTTGCTGCAGTTTGACTGACGAAAAATTAAAACCGCTCGTTATAGGCCATGCCGCAATGCCCGACATTAAACTTACCCACATTAAATTACTTTTTCTGCCGCCAAACTTAGCAACTGAAATACTGCCGTTAGATCAAGGAATTATTCAAGCTCTAAAGCTAAAATATAGATCAGGTATGCTTAATAGCCTTATTGCTAATATTGACGGAACCCAATCACTAACTGATATAGGTCAATTTGTTAATATTTTCGAAGCTTGTTAGTGGATTTCAACTGCATGGGAAAGCGTTCCAACCGAAACAATTAAAAATGTTTTAATAACGCAGGATTTCCCAGACAAAGTTGGATTACGTAATAATTATTGATCACGCCACTGATCATCTGCCTATGCATTGTGTGAATACGAATTCAATCAAATCCATCACATGTTTGTCATTAGTGGCAATATTGACGGAGTGTTGAACGATGTTGTTAGTGAAATAGTAAATGCATCCGAAATCTCAGATACCAATTCAGAAGTATACGTGGAATCTATTGAGCAACCAACAATATCTCAAGAGCAAGCCCTCAAATATTTTAATGATCTCATTGGTTTTTGAATGGAGCAACTTCCAGATGCAACAACTCATTTAATGAAATTTAAAAGCACGCTTGAAACAAAAATTGCAAAATCAAAAGCTTATAAGCACACTAATATAAAAGATTTTTTTAAGTAATGTAACTTAAGTGACATTTTAAGTTTAAAAACATGATTACATTCAAAGTATTATTAAAACAAACTTGTAGACTGCTTTAATATATAAGCACATATTCTGAAAATTTGAATTAATTTATGGATAAGTTTATATAAATGAAGTTAATAATTAATCTGTGTTTATTTTTTTATCATTTGTATTATTAAATAAAGGGTTATGTTAAAACAATCATGACCCACAAAATCTAATTATAAAAAGTAAAAAAAAAACACATAATATCAGTATAAAACTCTACCCCTTTATAAGTTGGCCACCTGCATAAGTTGGCCAAAAATTGTTGAACCATCAGTGGCCAACTTAAGCAGGTTCGACTGTATTAATTTAAAAAAAATTCAAAAAAATTGACTTTGTTAAAAAAAATACTGATACTGATACTTTGTGCAGCAAACAAGAGACTAAAATTAATGCTTCTCTTTTAAAAGATTTTTGGTTCAACCATGATTGCAAATTTTTTTCTTTTTTTCTTTTATAAGTCCATAATTGCACAAATACTCTGATTTCGATGCATGTGCAGATACAAAAAGTGACACCTTAAAAAAGCGCTTAAACTCTTTTGTAGTTAAAAAAAAACATTATAACCATTATAAAAAATGACGAACGTTAAAGTCACTCGCGTCCGACTTGGAGCGACCAGAACCATCACGTTATAAGGCCACATATTGCCTGCATATATATATATATATTTATACAAGGTGGGCCATCTGTTGGTTTGTTTGGTGATTGCATACTCATTTCTGTCTGAAAAATAATATCGCCCAAATGACCGGCGCGGCAAGCTCTACAGACCCAGTGGAAACTCATCTGGCGACGCTGATAAAGGTCCGTGGTGCCGTGTTAATGCCGATCCGCATGCAAAATTAGACGCAAAGTTATCCTGGCAAGGTATAATTCCTTCATATTACACCTGCACAACATTTACGTCTGGTTCGGTTGTTAAACGATCCATGAGTAAAATTGAGTAGTTTTAAACGTAATACATGTCGCATGTTCCTAATTATGAGTTTTCAACAACCAAACCAACAGATGACCCACCCTACATAAAAGTAAGCATTGAACACTATTTTTACCAAGTAAATTCAAAAGACACATTTCAAATTATTTTTTTTTTTATTCGTACATCAACTTGGTTTATAATACGAAAAGTAAAAAAAAAGTTTTAGATAAATGATTAAACTTAGAAAATAATAGTAAGTTAAAATTTGAAAGGTGTTTTTTGACACCTCTTGGTAGAAATAGTGTGAATAGTAATATAAAACAGCACTAAAAAAACATAAAAAATTGCCTCGTCTGGGAGTCGAACCTTAGTCCCAACACTTAACCAACTGAGCCACCTTTGTGTATGCATTTTCCACTGAACCGTTTTCCGCCACTAAAATACTATATTGTGAATATATCCGGTTCCAATTTTAATATTCGTGAACATAATTCGAAACAATTTTTTATTTTTATTTTTGTGGCCCATAAAAACTAAAGTCGTAACATTCAAAATTATTTGATGGTAGAAGGGGGCGCGGCAGAAGCAAAAAAAAGTGCGCTTGACTTAACTGCTTACCTAAAAAGTCCAAATGCCAATTTTTGGTTATTCTAGCTTTTATTGTCTCAGAGATCTAGGCGTTCAGACATACGAATAGACAAACAGATAGATATACGGCTGAAAGAACATGTCAATATTAAAATGTTTTGTACTCCTGATCATATTGTAGGTTACTTTGGGGGAATTCTGATATCTAGTTTTCTATGTTAAATACACTTGCACAAATTCAATGTACCCTCTTACCTTTGCTACAGGCTGTAAAATTATCGAAAACTAATTGGAATCTTAGATGCTTACATTAGATTGGTTTCCGTCAATACTAGACTCTATCAAAAACAATTTTTTTTGTTAATTAAAAATTTGTTTAACCAGTGTAGAGTATAACAATTTCAGTACTCCATGTAGCTGATGTTGCTTTTAATTACTTCAAACAGTAGATCAATATTTCAGGCAGAATTTTTTAACGCGATCAAAAAAAAGCTGTAATTAAAGTTATAGCTATGCCACACCCAAAAAAGCAAAAACAAAGTTTACAACTACTCCCATTGATATGCTTACTTATTTATAATCATATGACCATATTAATATTATCCCCTGACCTTTAGCTCAAACCTCAGATAAAGACAATCATATCGATACCAAAATGTTAATAGTTTCCAAACAAAAGACAGCTGCACGTTTCACGCCTCATACAAAGCCACTTTCCAAATATAAGCAAGTATATTTAGTTATATACTACAACCAAAAGTATATATTTAAAATAGGCGTATATATAGACAGTCTGTGCTTTGTCTATATGAAGTAACAATCAATTTGATGGCCCCCCAAATACGCAAGACTCAAACTTCTATTAAACGAAACACTATTCAATATATCCACCAAGCCATAACCCATAATTTGTTTGCCAGTTGTTATAGTTATATATTATCACACGCAAATGTATTACATTATATAGAAAATGTGCCAGAACTTTGGCTTATTAACAACGTGGAAAATTAATTAAAACGTAATTAATAGCAAATTTGCAGCCCTAATTGTCGTACAACTAATTATCACTACAAACTAGCCCCAAAGCAGGCGGAAACTTTAGATAGAAGGCTTTAATCTACTCCAAGGTACAATGACTGACAGCAGGCGCACCCGGAGCATTAGAGGAGCAACAACCGAGTCTAAGGTTCCTAGTCCTAGCTCCTTAGGGGCCACTTGTCAATTTTGCTACAGTGGATGGATGCTACTGCCGCTTCCGTAAATGAATTACAAAAAACAGTGAAGAGAGGGCGGGAGAGAGGAGTAAGCTACGTCAGCAGCTGTCTATCTTTACTAGTATAAAAGTATCTGTGAGAGTGGGTGCTTATGTGTGCGTGTGTGAAGCTGTTCTAAAAGTGTTAACGCTCTCAACTTCTTTTGTATAGCCACTGCGTGTGTGTGTGGGTGTTGGCTGTGTGTAACTATATTAGTGCCCTGTGCGAGGTGCTCAGTAATTGCAGCCTTCAGCAATGAAAGCTTAAGTATATATCTTGACATAGTCTTTTTCACCATAAAAGTGTATCTTAGAGATACTAGAAAGTGTGTGCGTATTTTTACAGTCGCATCGAAATATTCTGTTTTTTTTTTTTGCGACGCAATGAAGTAGGCTTTGCGTATTTCCAACTCGACATGATTTTGAAGTGAATCTTTGTAGGCTTCAATGAATGAAGGAAAGGCACACATATAGCTAGACTTAAAATAAGCAGGCCTATTACTTTCCTCAGCTTTTCAAGGAAATTTTGAAGCAGCTATGTTGTCTAAGCAGTGATCTATATTCAAACATGTCAATCAGACAGCTCTTGTCTTTTTTATTCAAAATTAAGATCAGTTACCACAAGATGGCGCACCCTGTACATTTGTCCAATTTTGTTGGAGAATATACGAGCAAAATGCATTTAGCAAACAATCAAACAGATGGCCGACCCTATATTATTTTGTTTTGGAGCTATTAACTTAAATAAATAGCTATACATACTCAAATCGTTCATTTAAGTACGCAGTATTTTTGAAAAATCTCACCAAAAGTAAAAAGCCAAACGAAAATTCCGCAGCACATTATGGGAGTTCCCATTTTTTAACAAGATTTATGAGGCCAATATACATGTCTATAAAGACGATTTCGAAACTAGTTCTGATCGGTACTTGTTGGTATACTATTCATACTATCAGACAGCTTCCATGCTAGGCGGAAGTTTTCCCAACTCTCGTGGCCCTAATATATCTTTGCACTAAGGCGAATATCTCAGTGAATAAAAGACCAAGATCTCATTTCTAAGTAGACTAACTCTCTGCTGTACACCAAAGAATTTCAGGAGAAGAAATGACAGACAAGCTGGCTTTAATAGTCAGAGCCTGAACCAAACAAACTTACAAGGCGACGATGGGTGTAAATAAATTAGTAGAAGCCGCGTTAAAGCTCTGTACATGAAGCATATCGAAAGATCTCCATTAATCGACAGAGGAAGATCTGTCCTGTTATTTATTTATTTGAAGAATTTTAAAGTAGAAATTAATTGTAAATTATAAAGGGTTTGTAGCCTGAGTAAAGTAGGCCTTCAGGCTGAGGTCTATCCTGTTTGGCATAATCACAGATCACAATGCATATGCACAGCTTTTGGTCAGAATTGGTTTCTATGCGGCTCAAAGTGAACGTGAACTTTAAGAGCAACTCATAGTCGGCATAAGCTTCAATTAAGTATAAAGTTGGTTGGCTGTAATTGAAGACGTTCCTTGTTAACAACCTGTCATTGTAATAACTGTCATTGGATACCCTCCAATTAGCCAACACCAATATCCCAATGATATTTGAGCGTTTGTGAACTTCTTGCAGTTAACTGAATTGGCGCACTTTGTGTAAACATGCGATGCATTCAAGTTAATGATTGTTTTAGGCTATAATTGTAGCAACAGCAGCATGTACAACAATACAAGCATAAATATATATGTATCTACTTTATCTATATAAAGAAAACTAATGTCTTAACTTGGCCAACTTTTATTTTTTTGGCTGGAGATAAAACGGCAAAAGTGCGCGAATTTCTTTTCGCTTACTTTCATTTAAGTTTTCTGTTGATATTTCAAGACAAATAAACTTTTTCGGGAGCTGCACAATAAACAGCTGGAAAGTTTTTATATTTAACTTGCTTTATCAGACAACTTGCAATGAGTGCATGTCACACAACAGTGGCGTAGTTAAGTTTTTGCGATGGGGGTTAGATAGGTACCACTTTTATATACCATACATAATTCTTTGGTTTTGATGTCGAGCATAAGAAAAATTACAATCTTTCACTTTTTAGTCTCATTAAGAGTAAGAGTTAGCGATCATTGTCTGCTCATTTTGCAAGTCTTCCTGAGCATTAAGAAACTACTTTATACTTATCATATCCAAAATTTGTTTATGGTTTTTCAAAGGTTTTCCAATTTTACACAATTTTTTTTTTTTTCTAAGACTGGGAAAGTTCTAAAATGTAAATTTTTTTTATTTTTAACGCTGCATAATTGCAAAAAAATTACGCAATTATAATAGTTTTATAACAAATAAATTTATTAATAATGGATTTCCCCAAAACATATAATCAAAAAAGCTTTTTCCGTAATCAAATAATCTGTTAAACACATTATTTAAGCAAATAAACTGAATCAAAAATCATACCATTCTTGAAACTGACAAAATACTAACATACTCCAAAATTTAAAATCCCTTAAAAATTCGTAGAGGAAATTATTTCTGTCATATATTAATTTATTATTATATTTAAATATTATTTTATTTAATCTCCTTAAGATTTCCTGGATTATATACCCCAAGTTGCCCCCTTGTCTATGACACTGTCCTTACAAAAAACAACAAGAACAGTAACTGCATTAACAGCAATTTGGCCAAAAATGTTTGTTAGTTTTCTTTTGCTTTTAGTCCAGAACAAATAAGCATTAGTTTTGGCTGATTTATGCATTGCGCATACGCCACGTATGCCAAGTTCCCATAGCGCCAAACATTTTTCACACTTATTTTTTTTATTTTTTGCTTGTACAATTTTCATAAAGTCAAAATATTAAATTACATACAAATATGTTTATGTTGAAATTTGTACACAAATTGTTTTGACGCGTTATTCCATTTTGTTTTCATTTTTTTCAAATTGTAGATCAAAGACAACAATGACAACAGTAGCAACAACATCAACAATTGGCATTAAATTTAGCTTTTAAATTTGTTCACTTTTGAGGCCATTATGTTCTATATAGTATGCATATATATATAGCTTATGCAGTACATGCTTATTTATTTATTTCCAATAGTCACAACACACAGTGACAGCCAAAAATAAAACAACTTAATTTGCTGCCGCTCATTAGCACATTAGGGCCAACAAAATGGGCGTAATTCTACGTTATTGTTGTGGGCGTGTGCTCACAGTGCTGTCGACAAGTTTATGGCCAACAAAAATATTAGAATTAGAATAATCACTAGTTGTTGTTGTGCTCATAAAATATTCGCGTGCTTCCAACAATCGCAACAACAACAACAAAGACATCGTAGGCAGTGGGGGAAAATCTTTTGCACGTTTTCAATTTGTTTTGGCAGCAGCCGGCAATGAGGCTTTTCCTGCATTTTCACACGTTCAAATTTACGAGCTCACCTCGCATCCGCACCCACGCAAAACACACTGAAAACACTCCAACACACACACGCACAAACTTTTCTTTCTTTGCTTTTCTTTTTTTTATATTTTATTTTATGATTATTTTTTTCAACTTTTAGTTGTTGTTATTCTAGTTGACTTTGTCACAACACGCATCTGCATTTCACTCGAGGCAGTGTTCTTTGTAGCACTTGGAAAACCGAGCACACAATATCTTTGCTTGGGCCACAGTTTGACGAGACACTCCTTCACCGTCCGCATACAACGTGCATCCTCGTAGCTTGTCGCGCTGTAACTGAAACTGAAGCAAGCCTTGCACTTAACAGCCAGTCCAGTCCAGACCAGACCAGAGACCAGACCAGTCCATAGACCCATCCAGTAGGGACAAGAGCAAGAGCAGAGCAGCCTTCCTCTTCATTATCGGCCAGACTCGACACGTTGGCAGCCAATGTATGTTGGGTTGTCGTTGTCGACGTCGTTTATGTTGCCTTCGTGTGGCTGTCTTCGTGTCGTCTGCTTGCACACGAACGCAACTGAATTCGCCGCGCTCTTTGTGTCATTGTGTTCATGTGGCGTGCTCTTGAAAATACACACTCACTCTTTGGTTGTTTCTCTTTAATTAACTTGAACAGACGAAATTGAATGCTATGCTAATGAAAATCAAATCAACTAAAAGATGTACTTATGGCAGTCGAGGATCTTTAACAGAAAACGAATTGGTTTAGAAATTTTAATATGTTTGGTAATAAAAAATAAAAGCTGTTCTGTGCTCGAAAGCCACATTTATTTAAAAAAAAAAAAGTGAGTAAAAAAATGGATTTACCTTAAACTGTTGAAGATGTAGGGTGGGCCAACTGTTACTATGGTTGTTGGAATATTCCCGGCCATCGTTCGCAAAAATTACGACTTGGTAGGCACATTTTTAAATACAAAATGATGAACTTATGACACTCAAACAAGAGTTGTCAATAGACACCTTTAAAATTTTGACTTAACATTATTTTATTAGTTTAGTATTATGGGAACGTATGGTTGAGATAATAATAAAAATTTGAAAGTGTCTTTTGACACCTCTTGATAGAAATAGTGTTAAAGAACCAAAATAACTACTTTTTTTTAATTAATTACGAATGTTAGTTTTATACAGATAGGGAAAAAAAAAATGTTCCCAAAAGTTTTTTAAAAGTGAGATTCCTATCGTATGCAGACTTGTACTCAAATAAATTAAATCTAAATTACGGATATAAATTTAAGTTGGATTTTTGTTTTTTTTACGTAAAAATGAGCTCCTAAAAATAAAAATATATGATAAGGAAATTTTGCCTATAACCGCCTTGTTATAGCTATGGAATTACTACAACATAAGATAAAATAATTCATCTATAGCATCACCAAGAGCTAAGCTCGCTTATTAGCAATTAATTTATTTTACAAAACATTCTGCAATACTTAACACATACAGTTTTCAAAAAATTTGCACTACTTTTAAATTTTGACTAGCTTTCTGTCAGTGTGGCAACAATGAACGTGTACCATTGAGCTATTAAAATGCCACAACAGTCAGCTTTTAATCGACTAACTGTCATTAAGTGCTTCACATAGCTTCTTAATTTACCGCTACATTGCTTCAAGTTCGTCAACATTTTCAAAAGATTCGGCTGCTTGCAACAACCTGCCCCAACTATATTTTAGTTCAGCTTCAAGTAAAAAGCAAACAAAGAGAACACTTGCAACACTGAAAGAGCGCGTCTGCGCAAAATGCTTTATCTCTCGCACTTTCGCGGCGAACTGAGCATTAAAATAAGAACAAAACGAGCGAAAAGATATTTCAATAAAATATACTACGAGCTAGCATAAAAAGAGCTAATGACAATATAAATCCGCATTGTGTATGTAAATTTGAACCAGAATGCGATGGGAGCTGCAGCCGGCGGCAATGCCAGGAGCAGTTATGGCCAGCACAGACGAACAAACAAACGAATGGACGGACAGATGGACGGGCGTACTTGCGGAAAGACAGATAAAGGGACAGAGGGACTGACGTACGGGCGTTGTTATCGCTGAAGCGAAAAGCAGTAATTAGCGTAAATTGACTTGGTAAAAAAGCGCAAGTGCCAGAAATCCGCAAAACCAAGCTCTGAGCATAGACCTACACGTCGTAGACAGGGCTCCGCCCGCCCAAACTTGGCCACAACATGCTCAGCACATTGCCACTTTTTTTTCGTGTTGTTGCTGTAGCTTTATATGAGGCAGTGGCTTTGATAAGAGGGTTTCATGGAGTAAAACTGAAGCATATATGTAGACATTACGAAAAATACAAATCTTGAGCGAGATTATGAATTATTTTGCAGAGAACACCAGTTGATGCAAAAAGCTATTTTTTTTATCAAGTAGAACATTTTTTTACTACTAAAGAAATAAAAATTTGTATCTACGTTAAAACTTTTTAATGATCAAGTCTTTAATTCAACATGACATGAACTGAATCTCTCATAAGATGCCCGGTTATGATGACCAATTGTAGGCCATCTGTTGGGTACACCTCTGTGGCCCTTTTTATGAGACCCTTGTTTTTTTCTCTCTGATAAGCAGCTTTGTAAGCGTAAGCGTTTGTGGCATCTAGATGGCGGCAGCAGTAACATCACCTGTTTCATTTTATAATATCGGGTAGGCAAAATAGATGCACAAGCTTTACAGAAATGTTATCTGACCGTGTAAGCTGTTTTGGAACTAAAGTGGGGCTCCAAAAGCCCAAACAAGTTTATCAGTACAACTAAGTACAGGATGGAAATTTTCAAAAAAGACTGCCGGATTCTATACCATGGCCACAAGTTGAAAATTTACTGCGAAAATACTTTAATGGCAATATTAATTTACTTTCAAATGCATACGTACGTCTCTGCAAAACCATCCACACTGCATATTAAGTATGGATTCAGCCAGATACTCCGCTTTTTCCTGCTTGTTACCAGCTAATGGCAGTTTTTTTGTCAGCCCCTAATTTAGCAAACATCATGGAATTGTTTGCAAAATAATTTCCAAGTAATATAATTATATATAAGGAATAGCTGTTGTTACTGCTGGCGCCATCTAGCTATCAATTGCTCAAAAAATGGGCAACACAGTTTGTTCATAAAATGATTTGAAATTTCTGTCTCGACGCTATTTAAGATGCTGGGCTGCTATATAGAAGCTATATATCTGGATCGTTCATACTCTAAATAGTACCTTATATACAGAAAATTCAACTTTATTTACCTATTTTAGTTTTCAAATATTGTGCTGCTGGTTTTTGTACCACAAAGCCGAATTTAACGAAGAGTGAAGGACCAAATTTAATAGTTCCTTATATAGGCCCTCCATTGCAAAAAGCTATCTACGTCACTGGCTTAAAAAAAACCCTCTGCCACTTTGTTGCCATATTGTTGCTGTTGCCATAGCTTAGTATGTGGCAATTAGTTGTGTCGCTTTTGTGGCTAACCGCGAACCATTTTCAATGAGGCAACTTTGGTTTTCGTAACGCCTTTAAGCAGTCTACTCTATATTGATATGACAGCAGGTAAATAAACTGCTTTCAACTGCTTAGCCCGATTATCAAAATTGGTTTAGAGCTTAGTCAACTAATTAACAAGTTGATTAATTTGCGCTCAAGTGACAAGCCAAATTAATACCTACTCTAAGACAGTTACTTACAAGAACCTGCGCACAACCTGACCTTGGGTCTTTTGTATTTTCATAGCTTCGTAGTTTTAAGCATAGTTTTAATCACTTTGACCAAAAGAGATTTTTGACACATTTTCAATGAGTTGCATTTGCCCTCAAAAGTTGTCTAAAGTTATTTTGACAGCAACTTTTACTATATAGTATATGTATTATGTGTTTGCCACATGTCGAATGGAATGAAGCGTGCAACACATAGCTTACACACACACCCATATACTTATATACATATACGCATCCTTAGTCACAAATGGCCAGTACACTAATGAGAACCATGTGTTAGAACTTCAAGTTTAGAATTTGCCCCCAAAACCTGAATAAGTTAGGTAAAACTTTTCGCTTTTATGTTAGCAACAAAGCAAAACAAATAAAATGACACAAAACTGTGCAATGAATTTTAAATACACTTGAGTGCTTTTTTTTAAGTCAATATAGAAAGATTTTTGGGAACAAAATGCATATTCATGGCTGTTCCGGAATTCGACTTGGATTTGACGACTCAACAAGTCAGTTGTAGTTGGTTGAACAGTGCACAATGGGCTAAATGGATTTGGAAAGACAAGAAATGAGACTTTGTGAAATTGATAATGAAAGCACGCATAACATTTATACACGAAATGTGAACGATCCATATATGTGCACATTGCGTATACGTAATTTTATTTTTCGAAGACACGTTATTCTTGATTGCAAGCTTAAAATTTCGAAAAAAAATTAATTTTTACGTTCAAACATAACTAAAGATTCACAAAAAATTTTATATTGTTATAATTCAACTGGCCTATAAATATATATCGGCGAAAATAGGTGAATCGGGACATTTTATTCCTCGACCTCTTTGATTTTGATGATTTTTATATATTACCAACTCTCTTCAAAGTGAGTCTTCTTGCGTTATCTTGATTCTTTTTTTGCTTCTTTTATAAACTTTATCATTATATAACTTTGGCGACTTTAGATTGGTTTATAAAGAACAATAATAGTTCTAGTTTAATAGTAGCTTTGAAATACGAGCAACACCCTTCATCGATCTCATCTCCAATGCTGATTACGTCAACATTCTATCATCTTCTTATGCAAACATTGGTGTCATTGTCATTGTTGTCGAAATCAATGCAAACTTCTGGAGCTTCCAGCAGCAACAGGGCTCCATGGCTTTTAAAACCCGCATCCTTGTTCCAAACACAATTATTTGAATGCCGATTGACCTAGCTCCCTATAGGAATCTCAGCTTAACCTCGTAGATCTCATCTGCATGGTAAGATGATACAGCGCAATTTCAATAATCGCCGAATAAGCAATAAAATATCTTTCAATATCCTTTTTCTTCAAAATGAACGTATTATGCGCTCACTCAACCAAGAAGCGGCTAAAATTCCTTTCGAAGCATAACTTTGCGAATTATGTAATTCGCAGCATTAAGTGTTTACGCTTCTTTATGTAAAATATTTATGCAAGTATATTTCATGACCATTCTCCACAGTTTGTAGCAGCCTGAAGTTACTCCAGCTAGATAACAAACTTATAAGATTTATATTTTTCAACTTTTTTCTCATTTTTAATTTATGAAATTTTGGTATGCCATTTTTGCTCTCAGCTTGCATTGCAAATAGAAACACTTTTGCTGGCAACGCAATCAACTTCGTTTTGGAATTAAAAGAGCTAACCATAGTTTATTTTTGTTATTCTGCTTCTTTTTTTTTTTAATTTTTGTCTAGCTAACGCATTGTTGCATATTCAACAAAAACAATTGCAGACCAACAAAGTAATAACAAATGTAAATTTCTCGCCTAGGAATTTGAAGCTGGGTGAAAATTTTGTTATATTTTTAAGTCCAAGCCAAAAATGTAAATTAGTTTTTCCAAGGCGCTGGCAATTGAATTGGCTTAAATTTGTTGCATAGAAATTTTATTTAAACAAACTTTTATGTAAGATTAAATCGAATTAAGGCAATGGCAGTAGAAGCAGCCAGAGAGAGGCAGCAGACGAGAGAAAGCGAGTCGACTACATATGACAATGGCCGTCGATATAATCAAGAGCATATTGCAAAAAGAAACAGAATCAAAAAAATTAAAGTGGCAAAGTGTGTCATATGTGGGAGAAAAGGCGAGTAAGGGAGAGCACTGATGAGTTCACTTCAGTGAGCAAATGAAACGATATTGTTGTCAATTTAGGTGCAACAAAGGAGAGCAACAACAACAACAACTAAAACAACAACGAAAATAGCAACAATGGCAATGTCAGTGTTGAGTAGCAGTTGAAAAGGTGAGAGGTGTGGAAAGGTGAGCAGAAAAGCGTAAGAGCAGGGGCAACAGGAGCAGCAGGAGCACTCGATGCAGACAAGACAAAACAAACAGCATGCATGACAGACAAACAGGAAGACAGTAAGAGTGGCGGAGAGGCAGAGAGTGAGTGTGCGAGAGAGGTTCATACTTAGGAAGGGCAAGAGATAAACTGAAAAGGCTCATAACAACAAAAGCAAACAGCAACAAATTGCATGTCCCTGCATGTCCTTGTATGTCCGTACATGTGCGTTCCTGTCACCTAAGACTGCAACTGCAGCAAAATTTTTGTACTCATATTTACTTTGTTGCAGTTGTTGTTGTTGTTGTTACTTCTCTTTAAATTGGCTCCAGCTATTGCAACAGTAATGAAAACTGCAAGCGGCCTCTGACACAAATATCGAACTAATACAGAGTATCTCCATTACTATCTTACGCACACAAACACACATGGTCACACTGGCGCAGACAAAGAGAGAGAGAGAGACCAGATGATGAACCAAGTACAATTGTTGCCTTACCTTTGTTTATTTATGCCCTGCAGCTGGTAACTGTAAATTGTCAACTGTAAACCGTAAGCCCTAAGCTACAAACTCTTACACATACTTACATACAGTGAGAACAGAAACTATACGCACAGCTTTGAAAATGTAATAGATAGAGGACAGAGAACGAATTTAAAATCGTGTGGGATGAATGGCTTTTTTTTAAGACTCCGAAATTCACGTGAATCCAGAAATCACTGCCGGTTCCCGAACTTTTGTTTTTCATAAGCTTTTTAAAAATCAAGGATCTCTTTTATGACTCCGAATTTTACGTGAATCCATAAATCACTGTCATTATCCGAACTTTTGTTTTTCATAAGCTTTTCAAAAATTAATTTCTAATGCTCTTCTTTCAAGCTACATTTTATATTTTATATTATAGAAAATATTTAAATTTAATCAATACTAAAAAATGAAGGCATCCGCCTTATATAATATAGAACATAAGTCAGTAAATAATAAAAGGAAAAAAAACGAATATTAGAAAAACTTACTTTTATTTATAATATGCGATCGTTCTCATCTATCAGTAGGAGGCTGTCTTAAAGACTTATAATACAGGAAGCGAAAGAAACAGAGCTGGGTACAAATAAATCAAATTTTTAAATTTTGAAAATTTTGAAAATTTTGAAAATTTTGAAAATTTATCAATTAAAATGCAATATAATTTAAATTACATTATTAAACAAAATTCACTTTTACGGCTTTACTATTTATTTACTAACAGTGATAGCTTTTTATTACATTTTTTTTTAAATGTTGTCAAAAAAAAAATATATATGATTGGTACAGGCGGGATTTAAATATAGGGCTGGGATTTTCTGTACAAATCCGGGTTTGAGCCACACTAATATTTGATTAATGGAAAAGTAAGAAGGCAGCCATAACGACTGTGTATCGAAGAATTGACTTAAAGTATACTAATAACATAGACCAACATGGTTTAGTTGTTGGAAAGCTATAGGTCTTTTTCGAAGATATTTGCTGCGTAGAATCCGAATCCGGGGCCAGAATTGGCCCCAAAAAACGGTGTTTTTACCTACTTTTGAGGTTATGTACAGGGTGTAAAAATCCGGGGTCAGAATTGGCCCATCACGTCAGGACTTTGAGATATTTGAAAAAACGCCGTTTTTCGGGTGCATAACCTCAAATATCTCAAGATCCTGACGTGATGGGCCAATTCTGGCCCCGGATTCGGATTCTACGCAGCATATTACTTCGGAAATGAACCTTAGCTTTCCAACAACTGACATGACCCTGGTATTTGCAGGCCTGTGTAATTATTTAATGGAAGGTATGAGAAGTCATTGGGAGAAAGGTCCTACCCAGATGCGGATCCAGGTTTTGTTCTAAGGGAGGTTCTTCACTTCGAAGTGAAATAGTTGATAAGCACTCGCAAAAGACTGTGAAACCATTTTTCAAACTTCTGGGTGGGGGTTCCGGGCCGGAAAACTTCCTGTGGATCTGCCACTGGTGCTATCAAGCATCAAAAATCAAATATTCACTTAATTTTCTAAGAAATGTTCCGTTTTCCGTCTAGAATAACTATAAGTAGCAAAATATGAACATTTTTTATTTTTGCCTTGTACTTACCAAATAAACTTTCAGATGTTTTGTATTCTAAAATCATATAGTTAAAATATTTTGCACAAAAAAAATCAATACCACAACAGATAAACTCAAATCTTTAAAGCTGTGCGAATAATTTGTATTTTCACTGTATACATACATACGTCTATATGTCAGCGAAGGGTGTGGACACTAATCTTTAAGCTCCCTAAGCTCATTTTAGTTGTGCACAGTTTCATATACATGTGTGTACGAACGTATGTAAAGAAAGAGGTCTTTCATCTTAGACAGCAACAAATTTAATAAATTGCTACTTTCAAGAATAATATACATTCCATCTACACTCTTTTATTTGTCAATAAAGTTATCTTATTTTCTATTTTTCAATAGAATTTAATTTTAATGCATAACAAGGATACAAAATTTAGTTTCGAACTTTTTGAGATATATGTACGTATGCAAATTTGATTTGAGTAGATAGTGGGTGTTTATGGATTAAAGTAAAGAACTTTTTTAATCAAGTATGTATTAGGGCAGAAGTTACCGAAAAAAGTACCCTATATTCCAATTCACCAACTCAACGTTAATCAATCGTAGTTGTTAATTATGACATTGCAAATCTGATAAGCGCACTGTGGGAAAAAGTCTCATTGTAGGAATTAAATTTTAGAATGAGTAAACATAAATATTTTAAGTTTTTTTTAAATTATAGTTTTAAGGCTCAAAAAAAGTCCTTTAAACATACTATGCAGCTACTACTCATTTTTTATTTTTTTTTTTAACGTATTTTTATGATTATGAAAAACTCCTATAAATAATATTAATAAACAATGTTCATGGCTACCACACAAGCATCCAATTATATAATGCAGTTCCCATAAATCTGAACCATATACATAACTCTTTTCGAACACAATTTTAAAATCGAAAAAACATGCAAATAAGGTTTAAGGGTTAATATTTTAAAGATATAGAAAGAAATGCATTCCTCATTTTTATAATAATCCAAATAGAGACTCCAAATTGTGTTAAGCCTAATCAACAACGAATCGTTGATGTTTTCACAAAATATTTCCCTATCCTGTTAACCCACTGCCTTAAAAAATCCTCAAGGAACCAACGTACGAAATGTAGAAAAAAAACTTTTTTTGTTGGGAAAAGTTTGCGCAATGTATATCCTATCCATTCTTGTTCTATCATTTGGTATGTTTCATAAAGTTACAACATTAATTTTCGCAGCCGAAAACTTAATTTTTTAAAGCACCAGCCATTTATAAAAGAAAATAAATTAAAGACTGCTTTTTGGTTTCCATATTGACGCAATTTAGGATTTTAGTTAAAATTCGCTGGATCTAGAAAATGAGCAGCTGCAACTTCAAACTTTTTATTTTTTTCTTAAGATGCTGGCAGTTAATAAAAAATCTAGAAAATAGAGTTCCTAATGGCTTATACCGACTTTTTTTTAAATCAAAATTTTTCTTTCTCTATTTTTCCAACTTTTATCCTTGACATCCGCATTAAAACATTTTCATCACTTTTAATTATGATTATGGACTTTTCTATTTATTGTAGTAGAAATAAATTAAATAAATAAATAAATTAAGAATTTTAATTTAAGCTAAAGTGTTGCAGCAGCTGTCTGTTGCCTGCCTGCCATACGAAGGACTTTCCACTTCGCTTGGAAAATCTTTTTAATTCTGTCAATTTGCAATCACGGTCAGAAATTACAATTGAAAATTGACTTAAAGTCGAACAACTTCAACGCCCTGAGGCGTGAACAAAGATTCGGCAGCCAATTTGAGTTTCTCATTGACCAATTTGGCAATTTTCGGTGTGCGCCGCCAGACAAATTCTCTTGTGCGGTCATGGTTGTCCTTGCTCTCCACCTCCACCTGCACCCAAAAAAAAACGAAATAGTAGCAAATGTAAACAGTTAAGGCCAAAAGAAAACACAGAGAGAAAAAAAAAAAAAAACTATAGCTGTGAATTACCTGTTTTGGCTGTTGCACCTTGATGGACATCAATGTTGCCCGATCATTGACCACACTGAATTTGATGCGCCCGATCATTTCATTGGTTCTGGCCGTGGCGCTTTTGACACTGCGTACACTGCCCCTTTTGAAGGACTTTTCGACGCGTAAAATCAAAGGACCTAGCGTGAATTTGGCCTTAATGGTCGAGTTGCGTCCTTCTGCATCACTGAGCACTTTTACGTTGCCAACGCGCTTCAGTGAGGCCAACCCGGAGAGGCTGCCCTCGGCTTTTTGTAACTTTTCGACATCTTTGCCGGAGGAGGCAGGCTGATTGTAGTTGTTGTTGCTCGCTTTCAGTTTGGACGCCTTTTTCGTGTTGTTGTTGTTGTTGTTGGAGTTGTTGTTGCTGCGGTTGCCGCTGGACTTCTTGTGGCTGCCGGACGCTTTGACAGCAGCCTTGTCGTCACTGTCGAACACGGTGCGCACTTCCGGCGTGACAGCAGCCGCAGCATCAGACCCCACCGCAGCCGCCAGCCCCTCTGTTGCAACAGCCTCTGCTGCTGGTTGTTGTTGTTGTTGCTGCTGTTCAATCGCTTTGATGCTTTGCTGCTGCTCCAACTGTAATTGCGTCAATTGCTCTTGCAACTTGCTCTGTATTAGCGCCTCAGTCACTTCAGCTCCTGCTCCATTGACCTCCGCCTCACTATTGGCACGCGGCTCGGATTTTGTGTTCTTGCTGCAAAAGGATTGAATTTCAATTTGCATTGCTGCATTTGCTCTCTGTCTGTATGGGAATGTTGAGCACCTGCCACTTACAGTTTCTTGGTGCCGCTCTTGGGCTTGTTGCCACCTGGCTTGTTGCCCTTGGCAGCTAGCTTTTGGCGCTTGTTAGCTGTTGCATAACTCGTTGGCTTACCGCCTGCCGCTGGCAAGGCCGAACGTCCGGCCAAACGCACCACAAATGGATCATAATTATCGGACACGATGCGATTGATGCGTGAGAATATGGCATCGATAAAGTGATTATGTCGCGCTTGATAGCCATCCATGTCGATAACATTGTTTTTCAGATCACCTGCATGTCAGCCATTTTGTATGCGTGTATATGTGTGTGTGTGTATGTTTGTGTGCGTGTATGGTATATAGGAAAAATGTACTGTTATTAAACTTGTTATCATGAGCTGAGTTTATCGAATTCATCGCTAACTGAGAGCAATAACTGAAATGTATGTGTGGGTGGGTATATATGTGTGTTTGGGAGAGGGAGTGAGTTAATTTCCTTTTGCAGATGCGACTAATTACAAGTGTGTGTGTGTGCGTGTGCTAGTGCGAGAGAGCGAGTGAGTGCATTAGTGACTATGTGTGTGTGAATTCGCAGCATTTAATGAGCCTGTATACGAGTATAGCGAATGGCAAACCATTTCACATGCTCGGATTAGCAAAAACAATGTTTCTCCCGATGTACTGCTTGAGAATAAAAAATTGCGCCTCCCAAAAAAAGTCATACGAATTTTGTTTACTCTATAGATGTTATCGAGTAAGCTAGAGATGTTCTGAGAGCTGTGCGATTTTTCATCTACAGCCAATGAAGGTGATATATGATCTTCAGAAATAGTATAAGCCGAGGGTACGTTTTTACGCTTTTGAGCTTTCAAGTCAGAGCTTTGAGAGACTTTTGATACATTTTTGAATAAGCCTGCACCACTCCGATTTTCTTTTTTTTTTTTTTTGTCTATGTATTTCTAATAGAAAATGTTAACGAACTCTTCTCTATGATTGTGTGGTTCTACTTTTTACTCAAACAAAATTAGAAAAAGAAATTGAATAAGCTATAACTCAAATTAAAAAAATAATCTCTTATGCAAATAATTCTGAAAAACTATGCAAACAATTGGCCAAAACTTAAAAAAAATATTATTTAAGCTAACAGGTACTTGCTTTAAAGTCTACGAAATATAATCTAGTCAATATAGAGACATGTGCAATGATATAATATTCTTGTCAAAATAGTGAGAAATTAAAAAGGGGAATTACAACTAATTCTGTTTTTACACGATCAAGAAACTAATTTTCTTACATCATTTTATTCGATTTAGCACGATTAAAAAAAGGTATTTGATTGAAATTTTAAAGAAGCATATTTTTATTAACCAAATGAGATAGGCAATTCCCCTTCTTCATGTCTTTTTATACACTTTTTTTTCTGGAACGTATATACGTTGTAAAAATAGAATTAGATGTATAAATTTAAAACAAATACTATTGTTGAAATAGAAACTTTAGATGTAATTGTTTCTCTAATGTTTTTTTGACTAGAAATACAAACATTTTGTCACAAAACATCCGAAAAACTAAAAGTTGCTGACAATAATCCGACAACAGATGAAAAGTTCAGAAGAAATTCAACAGGGAAATTAAATTCTTCATTCTGTCACCAGGTATACTACTTAAGTTTTAGAACTAGCTACCCAGATCATGTCTTTAGTGCCTTAAATAAGCTTTGGGACAAAAAATTGTGGATACCAAGCGCTTTAAAAAAGGCAGTAAGGGGATTTTTTTCGCTTTAGGTAATTTATATATCTTAAACTTCATTGCTCAATAGTTTTTTACTTCCGTGCTCCTAGCGCCTAGTCGAATTCTTCTTTAAAGACACAAAAACCATGAAGAAGCGTGTAGAAGAATCCAACAATTTTCGGATATATACCCTTACACACTTTTTGTGTCTTTATTACAAGCGTCATCTAAAACTTATAGCATCCCTTTGGACACAAAAAAGAGTATTTAAAGAAGCATTGGCATTGAAGGAAACGCTTATTCTCTCAGTTTATTGAAATAATGAGCTACTAATGTCTTTTTTGCATGTTCGCTTTACTTGTTAAGCATGCTCCCAAAGGCACATAGCTATATACATATATGTATATAGACAATTACAGCCCACACATTATAGTATATAGAGCGCTTTGGTTAGTTAAAGCTTATGGCATCAACTTTGTCCTTTTGTTTTAGTTAATTGCGCAAATTTATGCAAGTCGAATGCGCTCGGCATTTAATATATTTAAAATAGATAATGGTGGCTTTTTATATACGCTGTTGAGCCTTTATGTATGTTTATACAAGGGGCACTAATTACAGGTGAAATAGAGAAGCAGAGAGAGTGGGCGAGAGATGATGATAATTAAAGCAGTGCATGTATAATGTAATCAGAGCGAGCAATAGACTGGACAATAAAGTTAATTATAGCACATTTAAAATGTCAGCCGACCAAACCCAATGAGCTACATACATAAAGCTATATATAATATGAAGAGATGATCATCTCATATCATCTTCAATCAACACACGAATGAGCTACAAATACTGAAGCTTATATGATATTAAAGCATCATCTCAGATCATCTTACATCATCTGACACCAAAATGTAATACTACACATAAATTGACGCTTGAAAGCGTCATCTCACATCATCTTACATCATCTGACACCAAAGTGCAATACATACTACACATAAATTGACGCTTGAAAGTATGCTACTCTTTTTTCGTTAACAAAATAAAACACATTGTTTGTTTATATTCAATTGATTTAACCAAAAAATTGTTGATACAAAAATTTAATTTAAATTTATTTAAGCAAAATTTTTGTGTCTCTGTGTGAGTGTCAGTGTGCTTGCTGCTGTCGTTGTTCTCTTTACAATAAATACAAATAATAAATAATAAATAAATAAATAAATAATAAATTACAAAATTATACGACCTAAACGCAAAGTTCAACAATTTGTGCGCTTTAACTACTTTCACTTAATTTTTTTTTTTTTTTAATTCGTGCTGCCTTTCAAGCGTTCAACTTTTTTTTATTTTTAGTTACAATTTATTTTTTAAATGCATTTGGCATTTATTTTTTTAATTTACAATAAATTTTTGTGCGTTAATTACGTTTGCATTAAGAGTGAAAATTAAATAAATTTTTAAAAAGCCAGTGTTGTAAAGCCAATAATTTATGTAATGAACAGAGAGAGAGACGGAGAGAGAGCGAAAGAGAGTGCGAAAGACAGAGCGAAAAAGAGAGAGACAGTGAATGCGCTACAAATGTGCTTTGAGTTTGTTTACATAATGATACATAAATTAAGTTGCGTTTTGTTTTTCTTTTAGTTTTTTGTGGGCAGTAAATAAATTAATTACATGGTAAATGTGTGAAATAAAGTAGAGCATTATAATTAAAAAATAAATAAATTACACTAAGAGCATAAACAATTATTGAACAAATTTTAAAATTATATAAATTAAAGATTTGTGTTTTATTGTTAAGGCGCCGCACGAGCTGCATTGCAAACTGTTTTGATGCAACTCCTGCGGCGCATGGCCTATTGCATATTTTTTTTTTTATATATATATTATTTATCAACAATTTATGCTTCATCTTCATTCTTGTTTTTTTTTTGCATTTTTTCTTACTTTTTTACTGCTTCCATTGTTGCATTTGTGTTTAAGTTAAATTGTCGTGAAATTTCGTGTGAAAAAAATACAGTCCGTGCAAATTGTAAACAACTGAGGGTAAAGTGTGCAGGGGCTTGAAATTGTTGTTGTTGTTGTATGCTTTAGAGTGCAGTTGTAAAGTTTTTGTGTTTTCTTTTTTTTTTTGCCCGTATTTAAGTTTTCTCAACATTGCAAATAGTTTGACTAGCACCAAACTCTCATAATCATCATCTCTTTTGAAGATTTATAATAGTTGTAAAAATAAATAATATTTTTTTTTTGTTGCTTAAATATTGCTGCATTTTGGTTTTTGTGTGTGTGTTGAAATAGATTACACAAAACAAAAATATTTTGTAAACTAGTAAATTGAACTAAATTCAATAAGAAATAAATACAATAAATAAAATTAGTTTTTGTTTTTTTTTTCTTTCTTTTCTTCTCAGTGCAGGCAAAGATTTATGCATTGTTGTTGTTGTTGTTGGTCCTGGGTCAGACATTTTGGGTTCGGAAATATGAGTTAGACATAGACGTAAGTGCAACAATAACAAATAAAGTAGAGTATATAGAAACCAATCTGAACACACCCCGAAGATTTTGGCTGCAGACTGGGCCGCCAAGTCTTTTTGTTGTCTTCGTTATTGTTGTTGCCGTTTTTTGTTGTTGGTCTGAACGTCTTTTGATTGTCCCTGTCTAGTATTTATTATGCAATTACTTTAGTTATATATGTATGTTTGTTTGTATGTACGACATTAATGCTTGAGCTCTTTTTTGCTCTTCTTGGAAGCAGTTGTTGTTGATTTTTTGGCTTTGGTTGTTTTTGTTGCTGTTGTTGACTTGGACTCACGTGCTTGGCGTCTGGCCTCGATGACGTCATCGCCAATAATATCATCATCATCGTCTTCATCATCGTCGTCAGCCTCGTCGTCGTCGTCACCTGTTAGCGCACCTGTAATTTCATCGACTCCATCATCAATATCATCATCACCATCATCTTCATCGTCATCATAGTCATCGTCTGCGTCGTCGGCGTCATCCGCATCAGCGTCATCTGTGGGCTTGGGCTTGGGTTTGGGTTTAGTGATCACGCCCTCACCCACAGTCTGACTTTGATTTGGTTTGACTAAGTTGTTTGTTATTGTATTTGTACTAAGTGGTTGTTGTTTAGTGTTTGTTGTTGTTATTGTTGTTATGATTGCTGATGATGATTGACTTTGTGGCTGATTTGTTTGTTGTGTTACTTGTTGTTGTTGTATTAATTTTTGTTGGTCGTTTAGCTGTTGCTGTAGTTGTTGTTCTTGTTGCAGTTGCTGTTGTTTGGTGCTACTTAAACTATTGGCTACATGAGTGCTACCACTAATACCATCTACAAGTGCATCTTCATCGTAAAAAACATTTTGTTCACCTTCGTTGTTATTGTTGGCGCTGCTTGCAGCACTTTGTCCACTTGCCGCAGGCGCTATATCATCGGCCACACTAGCTGCCGCTTGTTCCACTGCATTGCCGCTCTCCGCTGGCAGATCCACGCCATCCGAAATGCCCGAGTTGGCAGCACTGGCAGCGGCTGGCGCTATTTCATCTAAAGGCTGCGCAGGTGCAGCGGCTACGCTTTGTTGTGCTGCGCTGGCCGCGGGTGCTACCTCATCATCATCGTCTTCGTCGTCGTCATCTATTTGCAAATAGTGTTGCGTTTAAGTGAAAGTTTGACCAAGAGCTTACTTCAAATCATACCGCCCAGTATGTCATCAAACAGTCTGTCCAAATAGTCATCATCATCATCATCTTCTTCATCATCATCGCTGGCAGCGGCTGCAGGCGCTGCCTGACCTTGTGGCGTATCATCTTCCTCCTCATCATCGTCCTCTTCGTCGTCATCATCTGAAAGCCCCGAAAGTAAAATAACTGTGTGTGTGTTTTTCGTACCAAAAAGAGAGCACAAAATGGCGTTAATATCAATGAATATGCAAATGGCGTAATACAGTCAATCAATTGATAGCTTGGTGCCCGGTGCCGTTTGCCGGATGCCGGCTGACTGGCATCCAAAAAGTGTGTGCACTGGCCATTTATGTGCGCGGCCATTTTGATTTTTGCCCAGCGTGCAGAGTTACTTTGAATTGCATTAGTTTTGACAGTAGTTCAAGAAGTAGAAATAATAGTTGTGCGTGCTTTGGAATTTAGCATTTTTGCAATTTGGTGCTCTAACTATTAACTATGCGTTCGCCAACACCTACCATCATCATCATCAACCAAATCGCCTAGATCTGGTTCATCATCATCGTCGTCCTCATCATCGTCATCTTCATCATCTTCGCTGGCCGGTGCCACTGCTGGTGCTACCTCATTTGCTGCTTGTTGACGTGCAACGGCACGTGAGTCACGCGTTGATAGCACAGGTGATGCCTCAATTTGTAGCAACAGTGCACTTAGCACGCACAGTAAAATCACGAATTTCATTTTTGGTCTGTTTTAGTTGGTTGTTGTTGTAGTTGTTATTGTTTTGTTTTTTTTTTTTTTGTGGTATATTGCAATACCGTCTGAAAATTAAAAAAAAAGATATGAGATTAAGAATTTTGTGGACTGAATTTTAATAAAATAGTTTTAAGCAAAAGCATGCAGTGCCAACTAGAAAGGTTTGTTTTTTTTTTAACGTTGCAAAAGATGTTTAGTATTTTTCCGATTTTCGAGTATTATGATATTGCATCAATAAATGAAGTTGAAAGCAGCCCAATTCTTGAGATGATAAGATCTTTTTGAGATGATATGATATGACGTCCGTAAGATAGATGCTCAAGAAATAGGTTAAAAATGATGCATACAACATTTTTTACTTATCATGAAATATTTTGAAGTTGAAAACTTTGGATAGATAAACTTTTCCTTTTTTTATAATATTAGCAAGCTTAAAGATTAATGTAATGGGTTTAACTTTACGGATGATCTTTGTGAATGGATTCTTAAAATCTCATGTCAGTTGTTTTCAGGTTAAGGGGTTAAGGTTTGCCATTTCACTATGAAAAAGTTTACGTTGCCGCAACGTTTGGAAATTATCCAAATTTTCTATTGAAATTCGAGAAGTTTTTTTTGCTACTCAAAGAGCCTTTTGTGCAAAATATTCTCGTCATTCTGCTCCTGCTTCCCAGCCTGCGGAAAAATTT
The DNA here is from genome assembly GCA_018150985.1 of Chymomyza costata. Taxonomy (NCBI): domain Eukaryota; kingdom Metazoa; phylum Arthropoda; class Insecta; order Diptera; family Drosophilidae; genus Chymomyza; species Chymomyza costata. The sequence continues at coordinate 22,411,801 of JAECWU010000001.1, forward strand.
TGAATCATTTCTCTATCAAAATAGATGACTCTAATTTTCGTAGATCGTAGAAGCGTTTTCTTGCAAAACTTTTTCTTATTCTTTTTTAGCAATTTTATAAGACGGTCTTATATTTTGTCTATAATTTGCTCACAATGTGGCGATGAACAAGATCTTGTTGTACAGTGCATTAAATGCGCCAAGTTCAGTCTACAGATAATTTTTGGCTTATGTAGAACTCATATAGTTAAGGTCTGGTATTATTGTTTATTTCAAAATGATGATAGATTGCCCAGTTTATGTTATTCGTCACTATTAGACAAACATGCCCAAACTTTTAGGCAAAAATATAAAACTATCTGAGAAAAGCATTAAAGATGACAAAACAAAGTTTTACCTTAGAAGACAAAATATTTTTATGTATCTACTTTTTCCTTTTGAGCACAATCATACACAATTGGGAGCATTAGCCCATCAAATAGACTGTTGCCCAGTGCCTATCTCTGGATATTTTGTGATTTTAAGGTATTCCAAAAAGCTCAACAAAATGCTTAAAGAGATATTTCTTAATTTATCTGCCACATTTGGTATTGAAATTCGACAGAAACAAGACACATCTTATAGAGAAACGACTTCTTCTCTGCTTGTAAAGCAGTTCAAAAAGTTTTGACTTTGTTGCAGCACCAATACCAATGAACTTATTAAGCTGCCCTCGTATTTATACATATATATCAACTGCTGTCAAAAATATCTGCAAAAATACTCAGAAAATAAATGGAAGCGTTTTACCGCTTTATGAGTACAGTGTTGAAAAGGGAAACCTGCATATAAAGTCATACGCAGAACTTTTACTTTTTTGCTTTGACCCATTTATCGCAACGACTTGGTAAAAAAAAACAAGTGCAACACTTTCTTTTTCATGCCAAAAAAAATTGGAAGATATAATCCCAAAAAAAATAAACTTGAAGTCACATAAATTACATATTTATTGAAAAGTCAACTGAAAACTGTTAAAAATTACACATGAAGAAAAAAAAAACAACTGCCAGACAACAAAGTAAGCAAAAGAAAGCAAAAGAAATGCAATTCTGTGTGTTGGTAAGTGTATGTGTGTTAGTGTGTGTAAACATGTTTTCGAAATGCGCTTCAAAGTATGTATGTACGTCGTACTGTCCACATGTGTCCACAATTTGTTGGCACTTGACACACAGCTGCAACAACAACAACAACAACAACAAAAGGCAACGCCTTTTGGACAGCTTCAGGCGCCACAGTGGCAGGTAAAACGTTGGCCAAGTTGTTGTTGCTGTTGTTGTTGTCGGCTTTTAGTCATGACAATCCGCATGACCAACAGCCAAAAGCTATAACAAACAACCGCAGTAATTGTTGTTACAGTTTTTGTTGTTGTTGTTGTTGCTGTTGCAGTGTTTGTTGCGGTTGTTTTAGTTGTTGCTGCTGTTGCTGTCCCACTGTCAAGTGCGGCTGCGGGGCAGCCAACAAGCGCTGCCAAGTGAAAGCGACGCCGACGTCAACGTCAACAGTGCTGCCAACGTTTAAAACTTGTTCACAGCCTCATCAAAGCCTTGTTAGTATTAGTGTATCTGTATCTTTAACTGTGTCTGCATCTGTATCTTTTATGTCGTTGCCTTATTGAAAAAAACTGTGTAAAACGTTTTGGAAACGAGTTCAGTGTGTGATAAGCTTGAGATTTATGGCCACAAGCTAACAAAGTGAAAACCCCATGACCTACTGTCCAGTCCACAGGTTGGCTCTGATAAGCAACAGTTGTGGTTCCCTTAGCATCACAAGGTCTAGTCTAAGCGTAGCCAAGTTAATTGCTTTTCTGCGCCCATCCGCCCCCGCTTCTTCTTTACATATGGCAACTCAAGTTGTTTAATTAAAAGTTTTTCCACGCGTTTTTCTCAGCAGCTCTTATTAAAAGCTATGCCCAAGGCACACAATAGCTGAGTTGAGTTGAGCTGGGTTCTTGCCAGTCACTCAACTCTATAGATAATATGTCGTATAGGTACATGTCACCTGGTGCTAGGCAACCAAATAACGCCCATAGCCACAGTGGCACAAAGTGGTTCAAGAAACTGATAATGAATTGCATAAATTTAAAACTTTTCTTATATGTTGTATGCACTGGCTTAAGGTGATTAATAAACAGTGCAGAAAAACACGAGACACATCTTATCCAACAAATTAATCTTAATAAAAAAGTTTGCATATTGTAGTTTATAGAGAAGTTACTATATAAAGTTTTAAGCCATTATTAAATTTTGCTAAAATTCAGGACATCAATTATACCACATATGGTAGTGAAGTAAAATTTTAAAACTTCAAAGCATTTTTTTTTTTTGCCCAAAAATAACTAATACGCAATCGAATAACTAGTAATAATAGTAATAATTTAACTAGGGTTTCTTAATAATTTTCTGTAACCTAATATTGGCACCTCTTTCCTTTAATGTTTCAAGTTACAATCTAAGAAATTATAACCACTTCTTCTTTTACCGTCTAACTTAATTCTTGCCAACACAACAAATTAACGTAGGATTCTCTTCCTCTTCTTCGCGAGTTGGCAACTTGCCAGATTTGAAATCAATTTTCCTCATTTTTATTGACATGAAATCAATATACAATAGCTAACACGACTGCATTGCCATCCTAAAATCTGTAAACACATGTGGCAGCAGTGAATAATAAGCAGAGCAGAAGAACACTACATAGATTTAAAAATCATCCATGAACATGAGAAAACTGCCCTACGTCAAAATTTACGAATTGAAATTCGGTTTAAAAGATGGTGTACGTTAAAGTCGGGTGCGGACGGAAATTTAGTAAAGTGCTGCGAAACTCTAAAAGACTTTCAAATGCCCAATTTGGTTTCGATATCTTTAAAAAGAACCGAGCTGTGCCCTTAAAACGTTTTTTTGTCCTATGCGGCTATACGATATAGTCAACCTAGTTCTATCAAATTCGGTACAGTGCTTGGGAATTCTAAGAAACTTCTGAATGCCAAATTCGGTTACGATGTCTTTCTTCATTAACAAACGAAATACGAGTTTTGTACCAAAACCGTTTTTTTTAACGATCGGTCCTTTAGCGAGTATATGATATAGTCAAGGGACTTTGATCAAATTTAGAACAGAGCTTGGGAACAGTAAAAAACTTTCGAATGCCAAATTTGGTTACGAAATTTCAAAAACAAACGTATTATCCATTGAAAACTTTTGGGTTTTAGAGGTCCTCTGACACACCCCAGTGGAAGCCCTATATCAAAAAATAAAAAAAACTTGTCTACCCTGGTATATATAATAAAGCATCTAGGCGTTCATACTGATAGAGATACAGATTTGTGTATATCGACTTTTCTAGTCACCCTGATCATACTTTAGATAACTTTGGGTGATCTACGACGACTCCTCTGTACGTTACATACAAACTTAATATATCCCTTGTACCATAAGGTACAGGGTATAAAAAGTAAATTGGAAAAGCGGTCGCTTTTTTTTATGATTCTTTAAACAATTTTAAAGTCATGTTGAATTTAAAACGAAGCAGGCAGAAATTAAATATAAAATTATTATTAAATATTAAATTATTATTATAAATAATGTTATTTTATAAGTTCGATCGATTTTGCCTGATTTTTTATAGGAAAAATTATACTTCCTAAAATAATTATGGTATAGTAAAAGCTTTCCCACAATTTTCGCAAACTAATATTTATCTTATTAAAAGCAACCCTCAATTGCATTAACCAACAATTTTTGCAACACCCAATTCATTTTGCGCCCATTGTACACAACTAATATTTAAGCCATACTTTCGATGTACTCATATGAATATATATATATATAGGTGACTGCAATGTACTTGTAAGCTGTACTTATTAAAGTCTAGGAAAATTGCATTTACTTTTCATGCACACCGTTATCTTACCTAACAGAACTTTTTACGCGCTCCATAAGCAGCAGCAACAACAACAATGGGCACAAGCGGTACATTCTAAAGGAACAACAACGACAACAACAACAAGCGGAAAAAGTTCTTCTTAAGGCGATGCTTACCACTTGAAGCTATTGGTACTAACTCATATGGAACGTTGCACCCACTACAAAACCATATTTTCAGGCCCATAAAAAGTACAGCTGGCATCAGTAAGAGTGTATGTGTGTGTGTGTTTGTGTCATTGTAAGTATCTGTGTGCATTTTGCATTAATATTCATGCGATTGTATGTGTTTGCCTTGCACTTGCAAGACAGCTAGCAAAATTGCTTAAGCCGACACTCATACACATGCCTAGTTGCACACATAGATACAGCCACACATACGACGTGACACGTGTCGTCTGTGGATTATTAAAGCGCCTGCTGCTTCCGCTGCTGTACTCTTTCCCCACCCCATTGTCATCTCTCGTCGTCTGTCATATCAGCATCATATCAATAAATATACAGGCCGCACAAAAGGCCACAGATCCAAGCATCTTCTACTCAGGAAGACGCACACACACATACACATCCATCTATCGAAAGCAGCTCCCTGTAGACCCCATTCGCACTCATTTGCATTTCAGCGCACATTGAGCCAAGTTCTTTGTTTAAACTTGGCTCATATGTTGTTGGTTGGTTACGTTGTCATAACGGCTGCCTCTTTCTCTCTTCCGCTCTCTCTACAATGCCACTGCCACTGCTGCGGCTGTGCTGTTGCAGTTAATTTTCCAAGACAATGGCAAAATATGCAACAATAGCAACAAAAACGTAAAGCAAAGTAGAAAAATAAGCTTTACACGTGCCGCTTGAACTGCCACGCCCCATGCCAAATACATGCAACACCAGCAACAACCAAAAGACACACACACACACACGAACACTCATACTCAGAGATGCGACAGCCAACACAGCTCTGAAAATTCTCTGCTAGTTTGTACGTCGGTCTGTCTGTCTGTCCATCCGTCTGTCTGTCTTTTTCATACGGTTTCCTCGGGCTCTTGGTCTTACACACTGCACTCCACTTGTCTTTCTCTCTATCTATCTCTACGGCTTTCCCTGTGTCTCTTACTATTCCACAATGCACTTGCACGTACTCTGAATTAAGGTGTTATCGTCAGGGACACCTGGCTGCCATCAGCAGTCAACAACATCGACAACAACAAATGCAACTACAACAAATTGGAAGGCTAAGGAGTAGAAAATTAGACTAGGAGATACCCTTAGATATTTTAAGGCAGTCTTAGTGCGGTAACAAGGTCAGTCACATTTATTTGAGGTCTCTTAAGAAATTTTTCGCACAAAAGCTTTCATGATGGATTTTCAACGCTCACGAAAATATTTCTGAAAAAAGTTGGGGATTACTTTGTTGCAAACTTCTGCTGAAAGATATTTGTGGGAAAACCTAGATTAGCGTCCCCTGAACTCTCGGCAAACAAGTTTTTGCAATCATGTCATAGGTATTTCCGTTCTTAAGGAACTGACTCACATTATCAGTCAAGTAAAATTTTAAGAATGATTTTAGGCGATTTCTTGGAAAAAGTGTGACTTGAAAAAGCATTAATTGGAATGAATACCGCAACTTTCATTTTAAGTCTTAATAAGTGCACCAAACAGTATGAGGCATATTTAGAGGATTTTCTGATATTGATTTGGAAGAAAAGTCGATCATACCATCGAACAATTTACTCACATTTTTCTTCTTTTTGAGACCAAGACAAAAATACCTATATTTTTTGAAAGCTTAGTAAAATATGTAATAAATTAATAAGGACTTCAGGATATATCTTTAATAATGGTGAAAAAGATCTTCTGCCTTTATGTGTTTGAATTCAAAATATAACAAAAATAATATATGCTTGGAACAAATTCTTTTTTAAATCGCTTCAAAGAAATGTCTAATACAGGTGCGTATTCAGGTTTTCATCTCGGGGGATTTGATCATGGGGGGGATTGGAAAGTGTATTTGAAAAAAATTTGAAATTGGACATAAGACATTTTCAAACACTGATACTTAGGTTACCTTTAGTTGTTGGTAATAACCACACCATTCCGGGTGATACTACCAATATTTCAACAAGATAGATCAACTTTTTTTTTAAGATTATATTGAAAATTTAAAGAGATCGCTTCCCACACTATATGCGAAGGCCTTCTCACACATTTTCATATTTTGGAGCTACTTTCAATTTCGACTCCCAAACATTGTAGAATATTAAAAAATTTGTGTTAACCTTCTTTTTGACACTTATAGAGTATAAAATTATAGCTGACAGTAGTAACTGCTGCTGTTAGACACAAAGTTGTTCATGAAGTTGGGGGTTCTGTCATAGAGTAGAGAACCAACTAAGAGACAGCAGCAAAATGTAATTTTTGACTAACTTGCAAGTTTATAGCCAATGTGCCACATATTTTGGTTTTTCCCGCTACGAAAACATTTTGCAGCATTTGGTTTTTTTTCGATGATATTTTTGGTGGAACTAACTAAATGAAGTGTTGGCCAACAACAAAAAGAATTAGAACAAAAAAAGGAAGAAAAATGTTAGCAGCTGCCAATGGCAATGTCTAAGCTCTTAGTTATTGTCGATTGTGGTCTGGCACTCAAATTTCTAAGATACACGCTCACACACAGATACTATTTGTGGGTTTGTTGTAGTGGTAAGAGGAAGGAATATTTTTGTTAATAGCTTGTCCTTTCTTTAAGTGCTTGCTGCTGCTGCTGAGAACAACACTTGAAAATTTCTTGTTGCTGCTTTTGTTTTTGTTTTTCTTACTGCCAGTTATTTCACTTCCTTTTATTGCTGTTGCTGCTTTGCTTTTGTTTTTTGTTTTTAGTTTTTGTTTTGGCAGCAAAGTGCAAACCATGTAAACTACAAGTACAACTAGTTTTTGGTGGGAAGCTTCTGAAGCGGGCCTAGAACTCTTTCATACACACACATACATAACACTTAAATTAACTGCTACTGCGTGTGTGTGCATCTTTGAGTGTGTATGTAGGTCAGTTCAGAAGAACTCGAAACCTGAGAGAGCTCAGATTACTCAACTACTGCTAGCTGCTGCCGCTGCCTGACCGCAAGCCTCCAAAAGAGTTGCCCCAAACGGTTGCAGCAGTTGAGACACATAAAAATGGTTCTAGAGCAGTCACGCACACACACACAGAAACACACACATGCACAGACAGCTTAAGAACTAGATACAATTTATGGGCTATGGCTAAAAAATCAATTAAAAGTTTTTATGGATACTTTTAAACGTTTTTGTTAACTTTTTGTCTTTTTTGGCGGCTTTCGAATTGCTTTCTTTTTTTTATTTTTTGTAGAATTTCGTATAGAATTTCTTTTCAAATTTTGCTTTATGGGTCAACAATGTGCGGCATGTTTTGCATGTCAATTAATTTTGTTTATCACATAAAGCACGCACACACACATACACATGGAGTACATATTTCAAATGCCACGCACTTATTTAAAACAAAAACTTTTCAATAAACTTTGTTTACACTTGCTGTACTTGTAAATTAATCCTTTTTTGTGCAATTATAATCCAGTTGAGCTAACCTTTTAATCCTTGTTAGACCCAAGTCGTATGCGTATTACATATATGTATGTATATAACTTGTAACCGGTCAAAATGTACTACCAAAACGCAAACCGTAGCGCTCGAGTCGCTGTACCGCTTAAGACTGTCGCTGCTGAAACTTTTCTCTGACGTTTTTTAGCTCACAGAGCCTAAAGATCTTTAATCGTCTTTCTTTGACGTCGACGTTCTGACTGACTTTCTTTTTTCGCTTTGGTTTCTTTTACTTGCTTTTTATTTTTATTTTACCTGTTTCTGGTTCGACTGAGTGAGTTGTAGCTTGCTTGCCACTTGAGAGTAACTAGCAGAGTAGTAGGCAGTAAGTAGTATGTAAGTAGTGGGCAATTCTCACACCGCCGCGCACACAACTGTCTCGCACCACTGAATGTCTGCAACTGATCGTGGCTTAAGTCTTTAGTTACCAGCAGAGTTGTCCGTCCGAAGACAACGTTTCATTTCATTTCATTGCGTTTCGTTTCAACGCTTTCTGTCGAACTTTTGTCTTGCTTTTCACAAATTGAGCGTAACGTTGCGCATGCGTACGCGAGCGCGCTCTCTCTTGTTCGTTCTCTCGCACACACAAACTCTCTTTGGTAATCAATATGTAAAGCTCGCGTTCCTATGGGAAAGTATTTGGCACGGCTTTGTTTACAGTTAGAAGCTGTGCGTAAAACGGGCCGGCAGTAGGGTGGTTAAGGAATGCTCTTTAAATTTAAACTAATGGCACACCCTAACCTTATTTGGTAGCATATTAGCTTTTGCTTTTCAATGACAAAGTCATTGCAGCCAGCTTTGTCATGAAGTTTTCAGCAAAAAGTTGGATCTTTTGGTGAATAGATGCAAAGACATATACATTAAATACATAAAGTTTAGAAAAACCGAATTTTTTTGGATATAAAGTTAAAATACTTCAACTTTTATAAGGAATAGAAAAGTGTAAAACGATTTTTTAAGTAATAAAAAATTCAGACTAGTTATATGCAGTTGGGGCTCCAAAACTAAACTTCTTGAGCTAGCTAACTAGGTTACTGCAAAGGAATTTTATTTTTTTGCAGCTCAGCTCCGTTTATATGCGATCTCTTCAAAGTTTTGCCTACCAAAATAAGAGGTTCGTTGCTTGGGGACACCGAATCTATATAAATAGATATTTTATCAAAATTATAATAGTTTGCTTTGATCATCTACTATACAAAATTACGATTTTAGATGATTTTTGGGTGATTCCTTGATAGAAAATATTGTAAAAAAGCTAATGTGACTTTAATTAAAATTTTATCACAGTTAAAAAATTCTCATTAAATTTGGCGTTTTAAAATTTCATTCACCACTCTTTTTCTACGAATTTTAATGTTTTTGTACACTGAGAAAAAAACTCAAGTGTTTCGTCTGAATCGCGACATGTCGAACTTGTTATCAAGCCAAACCAATGACTTGTTAAAATGAAGTACTTGATTCTTAAATTAAGTATGATAAATGGGATTTTATAAATTTTATTGATTTTTTTAAGATGCTTCATGCTTAAATCAAGAATATTCTTCTTATATTAAGTAAACAATTCTTGTTGATAGTGTTTTTACACAAGATTGAAAATTCTACAATCTAGCTCATTGAAAATTAATTGAAGCATGCCTTATTTTTCTCTGTGTATGCTAACCTATTATATTTTTCTTAAGCTTCTAATTAAGAAGAAGCAAAATATTTCGTTTCGCCTTATCGGTCTATCCTTCATTAACCTCAACCATCGAATTTCAACTTATGCTTTTCTTTTTGCCTAGTCTTACACTTAGAATCGCTTGAGAATAGTAAAAAGAATTTAGAAGAATATTAAATTTAATTAGCAACAGAGCTTTGCACATATTGGTGAGAAAAAGGAATAAAAAACTTCTTATGGAATAAAGATTCAACATTTTTTAGATCTCTAAACTCTTTTCTTTAATATTTTGGTACTTACCCAGAAATACTTAAAAATAATAATAAATACGGGAAAATACATCATCATATCAAAATAAAACTTAAAAAAAATCTAAAAAAATGTATTCTTCACGGACTTCATGTTATACGTAGAATAAATGCCTGCACAACTCAAGGATTTCTTTCAAGCTCATCACAACCTGAGCAAGAGTATCAAAAATCGAACATCTTGAATTATGCATATCTTTGGCTTTTTTTGCTTTTATTAAAAGCCACCTGTAGAAAAGTGCTAATTTCTTGCATATATTACAAAGCACATTCTTCATATACATATATACGTGTATGTACATATTTATACATAAGTATTATGTACCTCACACATATCACTTACTTACTAAATGCGCAAAGTGAAATCGCAATTATTGAGCACTTTGATTGTAGCCAAAAAAAAAAAAGTAAGTAAAATAAAAATAAACAAACAAAAAGAAGTAAATACAAAAATTAAATTGAAAGAAAGACGAAAAAAGAAGCAGTCAGGCCATGAAATAATGTAATTAATTTCTTTGAACGCAGTCAACATTTCATTTTCAATGTCCGGGACAGTTCAGTTTGCAGTTGGACTGTTCATTGCAGTTATTAAACTTGGCCAGCACACACACTCACACATATGTATGCACACCTTGACAATGGGAAAATGGCCAGTAAGAGAGTCAGCTTGTTAGCCAAAGCTTTCCCACAGATAAACGTGAAAAACTCTGACAGCGCAGCCGGCAGCGCTGCCAACAGCAGCAGCGGCAGCAGCAAATATAACTACAACTACAACAGTAAAACGTGTTCTACTCGTTTGGCGCTTCTTTTTTTTCCACACATCTTTTTAATTTTGTATACTCTATACTCATAGAATAATGGCTACATCAAGTTCGTCCAAACGTATGGAGCTGAGTGTTCCAAGCATATCCGAGCCCCTAAAGTATATGAGCCATATTTTAGATCCATTTCTGAATAATTCTTAGGTTTATAATATTATAGATCGTTTAGAAAAGAAAACATTTAAAATAAATAATAATAAATTCCGAGTTATCGATAAATTGATTTTTTGTCAGTTTTACTTAAAAATAATTTTTTTTTCAATTTTAAAGGAGAAGATCTTGAGCTTACTTGAAAATGTCAAACTTCTTTACGTCAATAATTCAATCAGTACTTGTTTATATTTAGAAAGAAAACACAATATAGTCAAAATGCTGTAAATATTCATTGCGACATTTTATAAAATGTCCCAAGAGATTCAACTTCAAATGTCCTGAAGTCCTTTTTTCAGGTATAAAGTAAATATTATAACTCCAGACTCTTTCCTTGAACTTTGAAGGGCGTAATTAAATGGAAAATAAACTCCTCAATTTGGAGTGCAGGGTATACCGAAGTCGTTCCTGTACGACTGCAATGTAAGCAAGTTTTATTTATTTTTTTGCTCACTCTTTGCTGAGTTTAGTTGAGCAAAAGTTGTTTTTACTGTAGTAGCTGCTCAGTGGACTTAAACTTTCTTCATAACTTGTTGTTGTTATTGAATCGTATATCCAAGACACGCACACTCATGCACACACATGCTTAAACATGTCAGCCGTAAGTAAGTCTCTAAGTATTTCTGTTAACAGGTCAGTGGAGTTTTCTCAACTTTAAAAAAATTAACACACAAATACACAGCTACACACACACACAGACACTGACAGAATGTTACGAAATTTTATGTAATATGCCAAAAAACAAAAACAACAAAGCAAGAAAAAAACATCGCATTTTAGCCAAACTTTCTTTCAAAGCAACATTTTTAGCTTCGACCAAAATTAGAGCCACGTTAAGCAAAATGTGCAAGAATCAGAGCAGCAGCAGCGGCAGCGGCGGCAGCAGCCAGCAGAACCCGAAATCTTTGCCAGCGCCTTGGCCAAGTTCAAAAACCATATAATTTAGCATTTTAATGGCTTAATACACTTTGACAGCAGCGACAGCAACGCTGTCAAGAGGCCAACTCTAGCGCCAAACATGGCCAAAACAAACGCAGAGCCAACTTAATGCGGAGTGTTGAAGTTTAAGCCAAGTTGCCAAGGGGGTCACTCAGGTGGCAAAGGTTGCATGCAAAATGGGCGGAAAAACTAAACGCAAACAAAGCAACACACATACACGCACGCATACACAAGCCAGTGACGTAGATAGCTTTTGGGCCCAAAGGGATTTGGTGAGTTTCTGCCATTTCTATGAGAAGACTAAAAAGCGGGAGGCTTGGAGATATTTTCGATCTTAACAGCAGACACAATGTCGCGACCAAGATATCAGAAGATAGTTCTACCGACAAATGGAAGTGCCATCGAGCATGGCTGAATCGTTTTATTTTGTCTTCCTCTTTATCATGGTATTATGAATATGAGGTTTTACTCGCACAAACCTTTTTTTCACAAGCTTAAGAAGGTTTTCTTATGCACTTGTTTTTGCCTTGATCAAAGTCCAGTTGGACAGATTTGACTACGTAATAAATATACAATAAGTTGGCAGTCTTGCGAAAAATGTGGCCAACAGCAGCCGCTTATTGTTCAGTGTTGCCATATGTGATTATGCATCTGCAGGTTGGCAATGCTGCCATCGCCTGCATATGGATTTCAAATCAATAAGGGTGAACTGCATTGATTTGAAACCCAGTAAGTTGCCAACTCGTAAAAATGCGCATATGAAATTGACTAAGTCCCTGTGAACTCAACCCAAAAAATACCCTGTACCGAGTGTCGGGTTAGAAAAAAAGGATTTCCTATACTATAGTTACACATAGACATAATAGCGAACACTAGCACAACTACCTAAGTTCGTTAGGGTCTCCCTTTTCTTTTAAAATCCCCCTTATACACGACACTGACTCACACACTCGAACACACACACACAGTCACAACGAAACTTTGTTTTTCTTATGCTTAATCAAATCTGCGTGTTGTTTTTGCGGTTCTTTTATAAATATTTTCATAAACAAATCACTGAGGCATATTGTGGCTACTCTCGCGAGTTCTCTTTTGCTCCATTTGACTAATTAATTTGCCACCCAATGAACCCATTATAAGCCCGCTTTCCCCTTTTCCCAAACCTTCCGAGCTTGGCTAAAACAGACAAGTTTAGTTTCTGGTTTTAGCAAAGTTTTTCCGATGCTTATTAATTTTCTGTGTATGACGCTTTGCTTGCTTTGTTACTTATGAAGAGCACTCTGAAATTTCGTTGTTAATGGAACTGCCTAGCATTTTTGTATTTGGTATCTTCTAGATACTCTCACATTTGAACAGCATGCCTACACTTCAGTTGCAGTTAAATTGGCCAAAGTTAATTATGGATTTCGACAGAAAATTAATTAACTTGAGAAGCGCTGCAAAAGGTTTTTATGTTAGAGATAGTAGGTAACTAATTTGTTTGAAGTGCACGTAAATTAGTCTAGAGAGATTGAGATACGATTAAAAATCAATGAAAATAAGACTGAATGCTTTGAAAGAAAAAAAATGTACTTGGAAATGATAGCTTTATGTAAGCTGGGATTTAAAAACGTCATAGACAAGGAATACTCATATACTCAAGCTCAAATATGTTATTTTTTATCAAATATAAATTTTTTTTAAAACTAATCAATTTTTATAAACAGTTCAGTTTATTTCGTAGTAACCTACGTTTATAAATTGTAAAAGCAAAAAAATATCTTTAAAAGGGATACCAATGACGTCATATGTCTATGTGTTCGCTTTAAAAGTAAATTTGCCATAAAAAAATCGTAAACAGTATGTGATAACGTCAAAAACAGAGGATGTCTAGGACAGAGATGTATAAATGAATTAAACGATGACATATTTTTGTGAACCTTATGAATATTCGCTTTGTCTGAAGACTGAGTTACCTTTAAAGGAACATATGCATATGATCACCTCTAGAAATACTTTTAATAAGCTCTAACTATGAGGTCACTGTTGCATGGAATTGTAAGATGAATTGTGGAAGAGCATAAGTTTCCGCATTGATTTGAGTTTCGATCTTATTAAGTGAAAGTCTTCGTACTTAAACCTCTATTACGGAGAACATAAGATCGGAAAACATAAAATCTTTTCCAAAAAGTGCGCACATCCATTCACAGTGAAGCTCATTGATTTGTGTTATAGGACGCCCTGACATGTGGAAAAATTTCAAGGCTCTCAACCTTTACTGCTAATAATCCACATAATTGATCATTCCGCCTTGTCAACGGACGTAGCAGAATCATGAAAATGACTACAGACTCTACATTAGTAGCTTGGAAATTGAAGAGGAATTCTTACATCAAATGTTTCCTAAGTATAAAGCTCTAGCCAGAGAAAGAACATGCTCTCTCACGGTCAAAGAATCTTGATGTAATTCGGCTAGAAAGAATATACATAATGAATTTAAATGAAAATGGACTAGCTGAGCATCCTTTACGTCCTTAGGCTCGCAGTGAAGTCTTCCATATTAATTTTATTACTACTATTTACTTATGTAAATAATCAAAATCGAAAGAAAGCTGTAAAATAAAACAGCTTTAATAATTTCATTTCAGATTTATTATTCTTCAGAGGCACTGCTGCAAAACTTCACTATTTGTAGAATTATATGTATTGATTCTCATGTGAGTATAATAAACAAAAAGTAATTAACATTTGTCAAATCAATTGCCCAATACATTTGTCTTCATAGCCTTTTGCCCCACCCGTTCTTGGCCATGTAGTCAAGCTATTCAAATTTTGTAATTCAATATTTAGGTTAAAAGTATTCCAAACGGATTGCAAATAACCTTGTGAACTGAGCTGCACCTGTTACAGATGTACATTTGTACTAAAGATACTTGTGCATTTTTGGTATATAAACCAAGTTTCGCGCATTAGGTAAACCAGTTAATAAGAATTATATATAACCAGGTAATTGCCAGAGCCAAAGTCACTCAAAGTAGTTGAAGCACAAATTTAGAAAACTTTTTGAGGGCACTTTCATTCAACTTTTTTTTCTCACTTTTGCATATACCTATGTATGTACCTACATATATTAACAGTACTGTAACTGCTATGTACATACCTATAATAAAATATTTGTATTGAAATTTCTGGGCTGGTCGTTGGTCGTCTTGTTGTTGCTCGTCATCGTCATTGTGAAGCGTTGTAAGTTCGCGTTTTGAATGCAAAATGAGTGACTCGTTTGGAATGGACAGGGAAACGAAGCTCCAGAAACTGGGAACAGCAAGGCGCTGCGTAGTGCTCAATGGGCACTCGAATGCGCTTAACTCTCGTTGTCGTTGACCACGAACAAAACTCTCTCAAAAAAAAAAAAAAAACTCACTTATAATTCAATGCTTTTAGTACGTGAATGAATTCAGTCAAAAAAAAAAACAAAAGGAAATATTTAGACTTGTATATAAGGCACAACTAATGCAGCATATTTTGTATATATCTATATATATGTATATGTATGTATAGCCAAGACAGCTAGCAAAATTGAATGTAATGTGCAAAATGAAATTCAACAATAAGCCAAGAGCCAAGTTATAGCCAACAAAGCCAAAGCCACAGCTCAGACCCAGACACTTAGCCCTCTAGCCAAAAATGGAGAATGCTTTTGTGGCTTACTTCGTTGTTGTTGTTGTTTTTGTTGTTGTACTTTACTTTAAACAAAATGAAATTGCGTGCACGCATTTAGCATATAATCAAATGACAGCAACAACAAAAGCTACTCACAACTACAACAAACAAACAAGTAACAAAAGCTCTGGTCACACACGAAAAATTTGTCGATCACACTTCCACTAGTGCCTTATATCCTGTTCACACTAAGCTTGCACTCGTTTCTGCATTTATTAAATCCGAAATAAGCAAAGAGATCGATAAAGGTTCAATAAACATGTATTTTTAATCGAGCTACTCGATATCTTAAATTAGTTCGATAGCTCTTCTGTGCAGTTATCGAAGCATTTAGCGCTGATATCGTAATCAACGTAGAGTTAAAAAAAAAAATCGAAAAAGTTGAAAATACAGTTTTTAGTTATGGAAGTTCCAGTTTTGGGATATTTAAAAAAAAGTGATTTAGTGTCATTCCTTTTCTCAAACAAATATTTGTGCTTAACATTTGCGCAAACTTTTTGGTATAAATTTTGCACGTCTGACTGTGCCTTAACAAAAGCAGCTTAGAAAATCGATTAGTTGGAAAGCCGCACATTTTATTGACAGTTTGTTGGCTGAGCAAATGGATGAATGTACGGATTGATGGTAGGCTTTTTGGGGTTTTCTATTGGGTTGTCTTTTTTGGCGCGTGTCGAATTGAGTGCGTGAAAAGCAAAACGAAAATTCACGAAAAATCATCGACAGCTATTCTGCACACAATGGTTGCCTTTGTGCATAATCATGCTCCATACACACACACACAAACACACACATATATATATGCCTACACACTTTTCCATGCATGGAAAAAGTTTCCATTTGGCAACAATTTGGCATTTCCCTTTCAAAGAAAAGCGAACTTTGTTGTTGTCGTATTTCACTTTTGTTTTAGTTTTCGTTCATCTCGGAACTGCAAAAAGCCAAATTAAAATACAACTAATTAGTTTCATTTAATTGTCAGCGTAAATGTTCTGTATAAGGTGTCTTTAATGAACCTTTAACAAAATAACATAAGATTTAATGGATACTCCCCAAATTGAAAGTAAGGGCTTAACTTGGGGACTTAGAAATCTTTGGCAATTTTGCAAGATATTTATGTTAAGCTTGTGGAACGTGTGCGCTATTGTCTTAAATGGAGCATAGATATTTTTTGGAGCATGAGCAAGGTGTTGGCAATAGAGTTCAAGTCTTTAGGTAAAAGCAAAAGCTACTGTGGTAACTGAGGTACTGAGGTAACAATTATTTGCTTGAATATTCTGAGTTGGCAGATGATTCAGCCATGTCTTGGGTATTTTTGAGAATTGTTTTCAAATGGAATGCAGGTGCGTATCCAAGTTTTGGTCTTAGCAGGTGGTTCTTCACTTTAAAATGAATATATTTCAGAGCTCGCAAAAGACTGTCAACCAATTTTTACAAGTTTTGGGGCAGTCCGGACCCGAAAATACCCCGTGGCTCCAATGTTCAGTTATCGATAACTCGATAAATAGTCGAAGTTTTGCAATACAATTTGACGACGCTACTAGTGGCTAGTAGCTCTAAAACATATGTTAAAGTTATCAAAATCGAAGATGTTGAGAAAAAAGTAGCCCGTTTCACTTATTTTCGCCGATATCTTACTTACGCTATCATTACGATATTTCTCGAGCTCCAATGCAGTTAAAAGATCAAGTTCTTTTACTCTTTATATATAATACAATACTATATAGCTAAGTCAACGATTACATCATCTAAGTGTTATCTATTTCCAAAACAGAAACTTATTTACGAATTACTTAATAAATCATTTTCTTATATACTACTTAAAACAGAAGATATAATATACTGAGTTATTTGTGATTTCTTTTATTGTCAATAAAAGTAAATCATTTCAATAAAACTTAACAGTTTTCGGCAATGACTGAATTGGATGAAAATCGTGCAATTCGTATGCCATTTAAATCGAGGTCTGACTGTAAATGGCTTAATTGTGTCACAGTGAAATGAATATGCAAGACCTGTAGACAGAACGCGTTCAAGACCTTTTGCGGGCAAAACTTATTGAAGTGGCGGCCACGCCCAGTTTTGGCTTTCAATTAGCGAAAGTCTGTTACAAGTCAAGAGCCTCTGTACAGTTTGCCAACGGTCGTTATTGTAAGCATGCCAATTGTATTGGCATTTGTCATTGATATGCATAGGAAGTGTGGCTGCCAAAAACCGAAACCAGACCCAAAGCGAACTCAAGTCATTCTTTGACTAGAAATTTTTAAAAGAAAAAGTCGTAAAGTCGATAAAACCCAAAAAAGAAAAAACAAAAACTTTTTACACTTGTTGTTGTCGTCATCGACGACATAGTACACCAAGTCGTTTGACTATTTTTACTTTCAATCTTTGTGCAAGACAAAGGCCCTCGGTATGCTCCATAAGCAAAGACCAATACCGGTAAGCAATAAAAAAAAAAAAAACGCTTAACAAAGCCTATCAATAAAGAAGAAGAAATAAAACTAAAGAGCCGAAACAAGTTGAAGCTTAACTGAAACGCGAGCAACCGCAGCACAGGAAGGGAAAGCTGCAAACGTGATATTTTGGATGCTACATGTGTGAGTGAGTGTGAGTGTGTGTGTGTGTGTGCGTTGGTGTGGTTCATGCAAGTATGTATGTATGTGTGATGAGTATGAGCTGGTAATTGTATTGGTGTGAGGCTCGTTTTACAGCTTCAAAGAAAAGCAAAAGTCTGCGACGTCAAAGCTACCGCTGCAAAGCCAAAACCGACAACAACAACAACAACGACAACGCGACTCATAAACATTATGGCCAGAAATTGACATTCTTTGGCAGCCACGCCACACACACTCACACACTTACATGTAAAGAAACCAAAAGCAACAACAACAAAATCCCAAAACTGGCTGGCGGCACTTTCTCTTTCTTTCACTGACGTTGACACTGTCACGGCCGATAACGGCAATGCCCAACAACAAAGAGAGACTAACTACAACAACAACAACAGCAACAACAAACAGGAGAAGCTGACACAAAAAAAAAGGGAAGCACCAAAATCATTGGCAAGCATCAACAACAAATAAAAATAAAAAAAAAGTAAATAGACCAATTGCCATTGTTGTTGTTGCTATTGCTATTGTTGTTGTTGTTGTTATTTTTGTTTTTGTTGCTTATTTTTATTACTGCCTGCAGCCTAAGCAATTTATAATTTATTTGTGCCTTTGACACGCACACATACGCACTCCGTCACATCCACACACACATTAACAAACAGCAAGGCATTGTACACTGAGAAAAAATATAAGTTCTTTCGTTTACTTTGACTCGAGGCTTTGCGCTCTACTTAAAAAAAGCAGCAACGATTTAGTGTGTCTTTTATTTCGTTTCGAGAGGGTCCAGTCAAGGGACATTGTGCATCGAGATAACTGCCAAAAAGAGAAAAGCCTACTTTTATCAAAATCTACTATAACTACTACTGTTGTCCTCTTCTTCTCGTGGAGCTTAGGGCTTCTACCAAAGATCTAAACCTAACTCTATTAGCTGCTTTGCGGCATATGTCATTCCAATTATAATTTGAGTTCTCCGTCTATAGTTCTGCGCCAAGTTTATGCTGGAGCACTAGGCCTTCTAAAACCTTGGGGGTTCCACCTGAGTGCTGCTCTTGCAATATGGTTTGCTGGTCTACGAAGCTTGTGACCAATCCATCGCCATTTCCGTCGACCAATCTGAACCGGAACAGTTTTTTGCTGTGTACGACTTCACAGGTCTTCATCTCCTATTCTTCAGGCCATCTTATGTCAAGTATTCTGCGCAAACATTGTTTATGAAGGTTTGTGCAATTGACTCAATGCAGGTGGAGCCCTTCCATGTGTCACAGATGTTATATTTATTAATATTTTTTTCTGCCAAGACCTTAGTAACTAGGTTTTGAAGAATTCCTTCCTAATTCCACAGAACCTATAGGTTGTATGTATTCATTTCTAGGTCCTTCCCCTTCTCTTAGCAGCTGTTTGGCTCGTTGTCTGTCAATATGGCAGCACCGTTCCTCGGCAGCTTTTTATGTTCCAGAGTCCATCTCGCATTGCGTTTAGCCTCACATATTAAAATGCAAACTAAGTTGTCTCTAAATTTCTGGCGTTTTAGGAAATCATGCAAATTCCCAAAAAAATTGTATATACGATTCATGGAGAAAAAACAGATTTAGCTATTTTTTATAAGACATACAATAAAGCGCATAGCACAAATTTCATTACCTTTTATTTAAACAGTTAATGATTTACATATGTTTACAAGCTCAAAAATAGAGTTGTATTTAAAAGGGATCCTTTCATCCTAATTCCGGCCATATTTCAAGGTTGCTGTTATGTTACTTGACGACGAGTGAGCCCACTCCACACCACAAAAGTCTTCAGCGAATAGAAAAGAGCGAAAAATTGCTAAATCGAAAAATACCCACAAATATTAGACAGGATCTGTATTGCAGGATGTAGGTATTGGCTATGTCCAAACAGTTGTCACAGCTGATAGCTCAGATAAAACGTAACGTGGTACCTCTGTCTTCAAAACGAATTGTAGAAAATTTTAATTTAAAAAAGCCAGCTAGGGTGTAAAGGGGGTTTCAGAGAAGCTGAGGTAGTTGTTACCAGCAATCTAATTCCTCAATCCCTACTCTCACCTCCCAGTGGTACACCCTGGTAACCTGAGCAACCGTACTGAAGATGAGGTAACGTGGGAGGGAGTTTAGGGAGGGGCTTCATCGTCACATATGTTTTAAAGGTCCCCCGAAGTTCTGCAGCGTCTGTCGCGGAGCGAGCGGCTGCAAAATGCGTCTGTTCCTCAGGTTAAAGGCGGCCTCTTATTATAGATTATCTGGTTATCTATTAGGTGGAGCTTACCAGATCTTTTTTAGGCTTGTAACCTATAGAAGTTCTCCACTTTACTCGAACTATTTGCAAACTGAAATTTTAAACATGAGTGTAAGCCCGTACGGAAACGAGTCTCCAAGTGGTACCCACATTTGTGTGGAAAATCCACCTGCTTCGGCAGCATGCACATCGGATTTGGAGGTGCAAAATTCATGTTCAAATGAATATGGAAATGGTTCCACAATTGAAACCTCTTGAGGCCCTATGTCCCACTGGGGATAACTGGAATTGAGAGAGGGAGAGCTTCAGTCATGTGGTATCGCCCGATTTAATTCTCTTTTTTTTCTTCTTGCAAAAGATGAAGAAAGCTTTGACTTCTCTGATCAATCCAGTCAACTTAACGATTATCGACATAAATACCACCATTAACTATTCCAAAAGAAAACAAGTTCCTTCTGAAGCACAAGATGACCAACCAACTTGCATTTAAAATCACTTAGAATAAGATTCCTTCCGCCTCGTATAATAACAACAAAATTTTAAGACGAATGGTCCCAGAAAATATTTTGTTATAATATTGAACCAGTCAACTTTTGAAAAAATTTTCAAATTTTACTTCCCAAGAGAATAAAAATGTTTCAAGAGTGAACTTATAAGTCGGTCAGAATATTCAAGGCATAATTATATATTATTTCCTCTAACACCGGTTGGAGCGTAGGGCCAAATTAATATGCTTCAAAAAAATCTTTGATCAAGCTGATCAAGTCAAAAAATAAATTATTTTTTATATTTCATAAAAGCTCTAGTTAAATTCTCGCAGTGTATGCACATAGCTATATATGTAATATATATGTGTAAGTGCTGCAAACATCGACTGCGACTGCGACTCTCGACGCATTGTGACTCTTGACTCTTGACATTGTGATAATTGACACTCTAAGGCACTCGAGATGACTTGCAACGAGGCGTGGCACAATAGGCTCTCATAATTGCCATGTTTATGATCATAAAATTTTCTCAAATTGAAGTGTCAGCAGAAGCTCTTGGCTTAAATAGGCGTGTTGGCTTCCCCCTACAAGCAGAAGTGGGCTCAAATCAACGTCATATCAGTGTCATCTCGCAGTGTTGTCTGCGTTATCTACATAATATGCAAAACAAGTGAAATTTAATTCGAAATTTAAGCGAAATTAGTGTAGATGGCCTATTGCATAGTTTATTGCTTCGATTAGTTTTAATGCAAAAGTTATTTTATAATAAGCGCTCAATCAATTCGCATGAATTGGTCGAATTAAATCACTGAATCATCACTGCTCGCAAATTTTAGCACAAATCCGTAGTAACTTTCAGTGGAATTTCAAAAATTTCATAGCATTTGTAGCATGACTAATTTGTTTAAAAATTCCAACAAAATCTGTATTTGGTCACTTTTGATAATATAATTTATTTTGTTTTCGTTTTAGTTTATGTTTTATGTTTTTTCTTTTAATTTGCATGAAATTAAAATCTTGTTGTGTTTTTTTTTGTAATCCTTAAACATGACAACAAAATTTAAGCAACAAATAAGTTTAATCAATAATAAAACACCTACACATATACACACACTCACCTATACACATGTACACACACGCACACACACCCAGCCAGATGATATTCCCATTGCGCTTATCAAATTCAATCATAAAATTTAATAAATATGCAAATTTTTAGCGTGTAAAATTACATGAAAATTTTATTTTTAGTTGTTATGCTTTTTATTACTGTTATGTTGTTGTTGTTGTTTTACAGTAATTGTTTTTGTTTTCCACATATCGTTATATAATACAGTGCGGATTACATACTTACAAATTGTACATACACAAATGTGTTCAAAATTAAATAACCTTTTTGTATCGAATTAATTTTTACCTATTCGAAAAAAAGAGGTTTATAAAAATGAAGTTTTTTTATTTAGGATAATTTAGATCAGTCGAAGCAGTAACCGACAATGGGATACTTTGCAACCGTTTTAACTAAAATCAAGTTCTCATCTGCGAAAAATGTTGTTTCATTGTGCACGTGTGTGGGCTTGTCTTGAAAAAAAGTCAACGATGTTTTAATTATCAAGCTCACATGAGTCTACATGAAGTTGTAAATCGCGATATAAATAAGCTTAGGATCCAAAAAGTTTGCTTTTAAACTCCTTAGTAGCAATAACATTTAAAGACGATCCCAAAGTACATTCATTTTAAATATAATATCTGAATAGTATAGAGTCGATCTGAAAAATTGTGTGGCCCCTAAACACAGGCACACAAAAAAAAAAAATAATATGAACTTTACATATGACAGAGCTTTCTGTATGGATCTTGAGATTATTTCAAAGCCCTTGGGTATTGAACATTTTTCGACATCGCATGCGAATACTAATATTTTTCCCCTTTGTTACTCCTATTGGAACCTTAGGGCCTTTAAAAAAGCCTTCCATCTGACTCTGTCTGGCGCAGTTTGTTTTGCAGTGTCCCATCTGATGTTGTTTTGGGGCAATTCTTGGTTGATTTTGGTCGGCCTACTCGCCTGCTTCCTTAGGGGTTCCATTCCAAAGCCATTCTGACTACCTATGCTGTGTTGTTCGTTCCTTAGTGCATAGTAAATTCATATATGTATAATGGTCTAAAATCTGTATGTGTAACCTTGTCTTAAGTAAAGCACCCAAAATTTTCTTTTTGTAAGCTATTTTTAAAAGCTAAGAAACTTTTTGTATAAAGTATATAATTATATTTCCTGTAGTTCCTAAGTGGAGCATAGGGACGAAACAAATAAGTTTTGTCATGAAGTAATGTTTCCAAAGTAATATTCTTCTATTCTTGGAATCTACGGTATGCCCAAATTGATTCGTTCCACAACTTGATCTATATCATTCATAATCTTATGGCCCTTGCGGTGACTACAATAATTTAATACTGTAAACAGTACTACATGACGTATGCGTAATTAACTATTCAATGAACTTTGATTTGCTTGTTTATAGTTTTTATTGCTTGTTTTATATTTTTAGCTTAGCATACTATCATATATAATTAAATAGGATATTTTATGATGTGCTTTTAATTGCTATATGCATATTAGATTTGTATATCGTATATATGTATTAATAGTAATGTATACATATTTATATAATTTGTTAGTTAAGTCATTATACGCCCAACTTGGTTTGATTTTACTAATAAATAAAACCATTAAAAAACTAAAAATAAAAACCATTGTGTTAATTGCATGTACATGGTAAAAGTATTTATTATATACATACCTACATATATACATAAACGTGAGCTGTTATATATATTATATTTAATGGCTGACTAATTTATTTCACACGATGTTTGTATAAATTGTGAATTGCGCAATGAATTTTGAAGCCAGAAAATCACTTTCTTGGCTTGAATTATGCAAGCCAAATCGTTTAACACATTTAATTAAAAGCACTTTCTTTTAGCACGCACATACATACACAGAGAGAAACACACTAATACTTATACAATAAGTGTTGGCTTGTGCCAGGCATTAAATAATGTCGTTTGAATTAACACCGATGAAGAATAATATAAGAAAAAATAAAGCAACAAAAAATGTATTATAGCCATTTTCATTAGCCAAATCTTGTAGCTTACTTTTGGGCGGCACATTAAAATCACTCGTGCTTGGCTTTTGTTATGTTTTGCACCGCCTCGCACTCCCCCACTCACATCCGTTTCAAATTACACCGTGAGAAAAAACTATTAAAGTTATACTTAAATATTATTCCTTCAAATATAACTATCTAAGTAAGTTACTACAAAATTTGAATAAGGCTCACCCTAAAATATTCAGTAGAGATTATGGTCTTTTAGTAAGTTTGATAGATCTAATGACAAGAAATAATGACATTATGTTATGCCCTTAACTATTTTGCTAACTCACTACGTGTCAGTTTAATTCCTTTTTTATTCCATAACTGAAAAGGTGCAACATTTTGTTGATAGGAATGATTTCCGATGGTTCAGGTAATAAAGGTATAGTACCAAACTCTTAAGTCCCTTTATTGCTATACTCACAGATAAAATGAATTCAAAACGTGAGCAACTCAATAATTTCCGTCCCTTTTTAAACAGGGGTCGGCAAAAAGTCAGCTCACTTTTTAGCTTGCGTTTGTATCAGTGGCACAGTGACGTCACGGCGTCGTGCCTGTGCACGCGACGTGTGCATATGCTGTACGTTTGTCAACGTCGCTGCCGCCATTAATCCCAAAAAATACCAAATTGGCGTAAACATATCTATATGACTTCTACGAACTACTTTTCTACTGATATTTTTTGAGAGAAGACACGGACGGTATTACCTTGCGGGACATCATCTTGAAAAAAGGTGGAAAGTGGATTAGGTAGATAAGTGAAGCGGGCAAATTTTTTAGTCGACCTCTTCGGTTTCAATGTTTTTTGTACTATATGTTATAGAGCTACTAGAGAATAGTAGCCATGTACATTTTTTTTTTTAAATTTTGACTATTTATCGAGTTATCTATAACTGCACATTGGATTTTCAGACTTGTCTTGGAAAAAGAAAATCTTCTTAACGAATAAAAATATCGATGCAAATTTTTTTTTCCCACGAAAGATACAATTTTGCATTAGAAAAAAAAAATATATATATTTTTTAAAATTTTTTTTTTGCTTTTTTTAATAATTTTTAATTTTGCAATTGCCATAAATATAAAAAGTAAGTAGCTTCTAGAGTTGTGAAAGTTGAGCCTATTTTGGTGATGGCACCTCGCTCGTTTGCATTGTAAACAGTACCTCAAAAAATTACGAAAAAGCATAAGTCCCAGGAAGTGAAAAATAATAAGTTCAAACAAAAAAAGTTCTTTCGTTTTGTGAGACCTCAGTAGCTCAATTTCTAGACTATGCCTGTTTTTTCTCTCAGTGTAGTCACTTAACTTGCTGTGCACGTTAATAAGGCAAATATTTGCACTGACAATCAGGCCAGCAAAACTTTTGGGGATTCTGCTCAACGCTGCAGTGGACAGCTCAACGCCGTGCCGCTTTAGCTCTCCCAGGCACTCTCATGGGCACTCTTCTGCTGCGGCTCTCGCTCTCGAAATTATGTACGCATCCAAGACATTTGCAGGTAACAATTAACCCAATGTTTGGACCAAATTTTGTTCGCCTGGTTTTGACTTTGACTTGACAGACGACGGGCAAGTTTAATATCCTGGCCACATTGCGCAACGTGTTTACTTGTATCTGTGCGAGTCCCTGCCACCCTCTCTTCAGCACCCCCTGTTTGCTTGACAAGCTGTCTAAAGCTTGAATTTGCATGTTTGCCGGCTTCTCACTCCCTTGCGCTTCATCTGTATCAGGTGCTGCACATGTTCAGCTTATTTGTTGACTAGGTTTACGTCTTTTATTTCAGCAGGATTCTCCCGGTTCTTTGTTTTTTTTTTTTTCTTTGCTGGCGTTTTCACACGCTGCGCATTTAATTTGCATTCGAAATTACGCTCAATGCGTTACCTCTGAGCTGACTAACTAGGGAAATTGTCCTGCTTCTACTATGTTGGCCTGTCCTGACCTGCCCTGACTTGACTGGCCTATCATCATCATGCGGACAACCAAAAGCCTTGGCTTGTTTATTTGTGTGTGTGTGTGTGTTCTTATAATTGGATGTCTACCATTTTGTTCGTATTGCATTTCCATTACGGGGTAGACATTTGAGCTACGTTTTTACCTTGCTCATTTTCATACTCTTCAGGAAGTAAATAGCATAAGTGCATTTGTAACGAGCTTTGTACCTTGGCAAGGATACTAAAAAGCCAAAGCTTTAATATTTAAGGACGTCTGCTGGAAATATACCCTATACTATTTTACTATTGTGCTGGGCGCTCTGTCAGTGAAGTGACCAAGTACTTCTTCAATCGATTTCATATTTGTCTCAATTTCACAGGGTGCCAGTGCACAGCTAAGGAAAGCCCATAACTACTAAAAAACTGAGAAAAAAATGTTTGTGGAATGAATTTTGATAGCGATTGCGATTTCGATTAAGGTTTAGGTGACGGCTTTTTACCATTCTGAAGGGTTAACGATTGTAGTACCCAAATCTACAAAAATTAAGATTTTTTCATATTCAAAGAAAGTATATTATTTTTTAAGATTGCATTTTTTAGCATAATTAATAAAATGAAAATAATTTTGGTGTGCACTTATTGTGCAGAAATGCAGAAGTGCCCGACCAACAATGTAAACAAACCTTACAACGAAGCAGAAGTGCCTGGGGAGTCTTGAATTTGTAAAGAATAATTAACATTTTATTATTTAAAATCATAAAACATAAAATTTTTGGCATTCGTCCAGCCTAAAAAAATTAGCGCTGAAACTTTCTCCTGACCATTAATTTATAAGGCTACTTCTTACCTGCATATATTAAGATCTGGAATCAATTTCCTTTGCTCTTCCTAAAAAAATTGGATGTAACTTTTTCTCCTATTGCTTTAAGAAACTATTTTAAATTGTATATATTCAGAAAGACTTTGAATTTTTTGACAGCGACTCTAGTCTTTTCCTTTAAGAAGCCTACGAACCCTTCTCAGTCTGAAATTTCTTCTAAAGCGTATTTGAGCTTCACCAGTATCTAGAGAAAACCCATGCTTGCTGTTACTTTATTTTTTCCTGAGTTTTGTTTGCCTACTTTTTTGTGCATACACAAGTAGGTTGGTTGATACTCGGATTGGCAAGGTGTACAGGGGGGTACGTGGTAACGAAATCAATGCAGCTCAGCTCCGCTTTTGCGCAGCAAATTGCTGCAAAATCAAATGTCAAATACACATTTGGTTAACCCAGACCAAGAGTCAAGACCCCGGATACCCAGGCAGGACTCTTACCAACAGGCGCGGTCTGCGTACCGAGTCGTTGACATTGTGGCAGTGGCAGTGGCAGTGTGTCCGTGCCCCATGGCCCCTGTCCGTGTGGTGTATGTTACCTGCTTTACGACTGTATGGGTCCGTGTTTGTGCTCTGTCAATTTTGCCTTCGGCCAAGTTAAGCGTATACATGAATGAAATCTTTAAGGATTTGGAGCAGAGCCAATAGTATAGTTGCTGCTGACACCGTTGACCGGCGTCTTGGTTGGACTTACTTACTTCCGGACGCAAATTCGATTTGGTTGCATTTTAATTTTTTATTTCTCGACTTCAATTCAATTTTCCTGTCGTTTAAGCATAGGTAAACAATAATTAGATGTGCTTAAGCTTGATCCTGTCATACGTTTACGATATTACTTGGCCCACACACACACACCACACAAACACACACAAATTGAACTAGTGAACTGTTGTCTCAAGTGCAGTTTAAGCCCCAATGTGTCCTGCTTTAAGCCCCTTACCCCACAGCCCCACCCATACCATACCATCAGCTTCTCTGGGCTATTGCGGTTTTGGGCTTTTGCGCCATTTGTGGATTTTGGTCAGCGCATCGATTTGGCCAAAGTGCACAATCAGTAAAATTAAATTAGATTTCAGTCAAAGCCCCCAGCAGCATTGCTTGGCCTGGTCATACTTGCGGTCATGTCTTTCAGTCAAAGAAACCATGCCGCCTCCCTTCTGCCACTGCAGTTCCACTGGTCAGTCCGTATGTTTTGGACTCGCAGCATTCCATACCACTCCCTCGACGGGTTTGTAGCTATAAACTTTTGATACTTTATGACTTTGAGCTGAACTTGCGCTTAAGGATTGCCATACACTGCCTGACACTGCCAAGGAGCTAATGTTTTTTAAACGTCGCCGTTGGCAGCTGCCAAGCATCTCCCCAGTTGCTGCCCTTTGTTGTTGCTGTTGCTATTATGCCCATTGTAGTTGTTGTTTCCGCAATCGCACCATGGTGGGCAATGAGATTTTGTGGTCATGAAATCGTTTAGGGAAACGATATTTAATATAAATTTTGGATTAGTGCCATGCCAATCGATAAATTGCTGGAATTTATCTTATCGTTATATAATAGAGTATGCGGCAAATTATGTTGCATGTTTATTTATATAATCAGCGTTTATAGACTGTAAAAAAATATATAACATGTTCGATTTTGCTGGCGAATTTTATATTTGTTTATTTTAAATCTATAAGTTGGTGAAAATTCTTAAAATTTAATGTATTTCTCAACCGAAAGTGTGACGTTTTTTTTCCAAGTTTGACTTTGTTTTAAAAAGAAAAGTAATTGCTTTGATTATCGTTAGTAACTACCAAACTTGAGATCGGCTTATTAATATATAAAACTAGAGACGGTTGGAGATTAAGCACATTACTGATTATGACTCTAACTAAATTAAAGCAAATATTCCATATAATTCGATTCCCTTAATAAACAAAAGTGGCTTAAATTCTTTTTAAGAGTTTGCTATCAACTCTCAACTTTTTTATAAGTTAATAAACTTTTTTATAGGTAGTTAAAAAGTTCGAATCCCTTTCATACGTTTCAGGGCTACGTTCTAGAAATCCAAGTGAGAAATGCTAAAATGTTTGCTTCATCCAAAATTATTTGCCTAAATCTAGCAATACACCAAGCAAATATTTGCTCAAAATGCATAAAAAATTTGTCCAAATATTTGCTTGTCAGTGTGACGATCAAATAATTGCCCGCTTTGCCAAATGACTCTAACTAAATTAAAGAAAATACTCCATATAATTCGATTCCCTTAATAAACAAAAGTGGCTTAAATTCTTTTTAAGTGTTTGCTATCAACTCTCGACTTTTTTACAAGTTAATGAACTTTTTTATAGGTAGTAGAAAAGTTCGAGTCCCTCGCAATAATGGAACTTTGCAAGTTTCATACATTTCAGGGCTACGTTCTAGAAATCCAAGTGAGAAATGCTAAAATGTTTGCTTCATCCAAAATTATTTGCCTAAATCTAGCAATCCACCAAGCAAATATTTGCTCAAAATGCATTAAATATTTGTCCAAATATTTGCTTGTCAGTGTGACGATAAAATATTTGCCCGCTTTGCCCAAATTTATTTGGCAACATGTTTGCCAAATAGAATTTCGAGCAAATATTTGCATCGTTTAATGCAAGCCTAAAACTTACCATGCCTTGCTATAATATCCAAATCGATTTTTTTTCGATAAATTTATTTGTTGATTAAGTTAACATCTTCAAATAAAACTTTTGGATGACTCAAGCTCATTTATTTCAACTGGCGTCATACCTATTAATATTTCCAATATTCGTAATTACGCTTAAAATTTATCAACTATGTACATACCATAATTCTTTCACAGACTCAGAAATTTTATTTTTTTCCAAAAAATTGCTCACATGCAATATGCCGCCACTTATGACGACGTTATTATATTATGTTTTGCCACAAAATATTATTGTCTCAATTTTTTTTATTTTTAAATCTAATCACAGATTTATTTTTCAAAATTATGCTTGCTGTGCTATGTCTTATAAAATATGACAAGCGAGCTTGTTGTTTCAGGAAAAACATTTACAACAATTTTACAAAATTGAGTGAAAATTAAATAAAAAAAATAAAAATAACAAAAATAGATATGTTTAATTTCGAATGCTATATATAAGTGCTTCACAAAATTAAGTCTTAAATAATCAGCCATGCTCTGGAAAACGAAAAATCCAAGGCGAACATTTTTATTCGGATTCAGATTCCATTTGCAACAACACATTCGGTTTCAAACCACTTGAAAAATTCGGTTTCGAATAAAATTTTTGGATTCGTTTTCCGGAGCACGGTCGAATTCGTCGAACAATGTTTTAGCAACATTTACCAGTAAACCAGTAAAACCAAGAAACTTTAACCTTAGATCTATCTATTTACATAAGATAAAATATTTGACTTACCATTAGTTCAAATCTAGCCGTGAATCAATCAATTCCTGCTTAATTTTTTGCCCAGTCTATTTCAATTTGGATTCCACTGTGCATTCAACGTTCCTTATGGTATTGAGCAATTGCATGGAAACACAATTATTGTGTGTACTCAGTGCTCCATAATTATTATTGATCGTATTTCAATTTGGTTGAACATATCGTTTTATACATTTTTTATGCCGCGCTTACAATAATCTCCACTTGCCACCCAGATAGGGATGTCCCCGCTGGAACAAAACCTCCCCGGAAACCTTAACTGCTGCCGTTGAGCCTTCACGCTCTTTGTTGATGATTTTTCAAATGCGCTTAATGACATTGCGTTCGGGATTGGTTTTGGGTTTGGGTTTGTCATTTGTCAGAGAACCCAACCCGGCTCAAGTCTACCGCTGTACCTCTAGCCTCCGCTACCCACACGCTTTTGCTGTCTCTTTCAGCTGGCGGATTGTTTATTTAAACGCTTTCGCTGTTGCGTGTGATTGAGCTTAATGCATATGAAATGGTAATTACGCATACGCCGCATTGTGCACTGAACGTAGGAAGCTGCTCCACTTATTGCTTATTGCTGTTCATTTATCTTATTAATAGTCATTTATCCATTTCTGCTTTTCTCCACTTATTTTGTTGCCTCTCCGTTTTCTTGGTGAAATTGACAAGTGCTTGCCCCTACCCCCTCACGAGCCACCCGCTACTAACAATGCGACAATTTATCAAGCACATAAAATATATTAAAAAAGAACAAGAAATTCTTGGCCAATTGTGGCAAGTTTATTGTGAACATGGCCCAAAGAGCAGCTGCATTTGTCATTTTCTTAATAAACTTTTTGGTCAGCAAAAGTTTGATGGATCGGGGCCTATCAGTTTTTCATATATGGCATATTTTTTGTCCACTTTGCGTCTAGACATTGTAATTGTGCCACACACTGACCAATGTCAATCTCAGTTGAATTGTCTTTTGTTGACCAGGTCAGCTGCCAGCTCATATAAAGCAGGTTTTTTGTTCCTTCTGGTTCTGTGTGATGTTTTGTGGTAAGTGAATTTGATTTGGTCTAATAAATCACTTGATGCGGCTGCTTTACATTGGCTTTTAAATCACAAGGTGTCACTCAGTCTTTCACTACTGACAAATACATACACTGAAAGAAACTTTTTACTATAGAGAAGAAAAGCCTTGTGAATTTTAAGTCTATACATAAAGTTTGAGATTGCATAAATTGGCCAAATTTCACACAAATAAAAATAATTTGACCAGATCAGAAACTTTTATAACAAAAAACTGATTTGAACTGAGATCCAGACATTTTTGCGAGTTACGCTGCACTTTTATTCATTTAGCAATACGGTTTTCATTCGAAATTTTTAATAAAAATACATTTTTCATAATTTATTTTCAAATTAGAAAAAATTTTAATTATATTATACAAATTTTTATAAAAAACTATTTTTCTTCAAGCAATATTTAAACAAAAACTGGGACCAAAGGCATTATTAGTTAAACCTTAATACATTGGGTTAAAAAGCCAAATGTTCGGAAAAAAATATTGAAATATTTTCTTAAAGTAAATATGTACTGGAGTTCAATAATTTAATAAATAAAAGTATTGTGATTGATGATAACCCTGAAATGTTCATAAGCTTGTAACCTCTGATCAACAATCAGCTGATTACCTACGCCAAAAATGCCCGAAACTTAAAAAACTTAACTTTAAAAAAAAAACATGGCTTCGGCTGGATGGAAAATTTAAGAATTTATGAAAATTATTATGTTATTGTTAATAAAAAAAATAAAAAGTAATCGCTTAACATTTTTAAATCCATTTAATGTGAATTGTTTTTGTGTTATCCTTAGAAACAAAAAAAATATCAAAATTCAAAGTTTAAGGCAATTCAGGCCACCATGTTTAATGTTAACAAAAGACTTTTGAATCGCTTTTGGCTGACATTAGTTTATTCGCAATATTAAGAAAATTTTACCAAAGAATAAACTTTTATTTAAATAAATATACATTATTGCGCCAACTTAACAATATTTCAGCTGGAATTTAGTTATGTTTATGTTAAATTTGAAGTATATACCTACACATTAATAACTAAAATGATGACACTTTTGAATAGAACAATACGTATACGCGACATAGCCATACATGGGCGGTAGTGGCGGAACAGCCAGATCATTTTAAAACTTTGTGCAACTGTTATGCATGCTATTGCTATCAAACTCATGAAGGCATAGCTCTGTACGAGGATTTTTCAATTTTACACGAAATCCTCGGTATAATTTTTCCATATTTTTGATTTGATGAGAAAAGGTGCTCTAGTGAGTCCAAACAATAAACAACAATACTATTTGCTAAAGGTTATTATACAATTATTATACAAATATTAAACAAATCGATCTGGAAGGTCCAGAATATGAAATCTTTTCAGACGTCTAACATCGATACTATTGTCTAGTAGGTTGATTGCCAGTGAGTTTTCATGGTTAGAAAGTCTCTCTAAATATCTTCGTGAAGTTTTACTTATTTCATCTTTGACGTAAGGAACATTCTAGTCTTTGTGTATTTCTTGGTTACTTACATACCAAGGAGCGCCTGCAATGTGTCTTACTGTTATAGATTGATATCTGTGCAAGATTTCAATATTTGAGGTGCTCGCCGTCCCCCAGAGCTGCATGGCATACGTCCAGACTGGCTTAAGGACTACCTTGTATAGCCGAACTTTTTTTTCTAGGCTGAGTTGCGATCGAGGGCCTGAGAGACAGTACATCTTTTTAGTTTTTAATTTTAGATGCTTTTGTTTATGTGGTCCTTCCACATCAGTCTTCGGTCTAGATGTACCCCGAGGTATTTAACGGTTCCACTTTCGGGAATGATGGAGCCTTTTAATGATACCAAGGGACAGTTGCCGCGTGTTAATGCGTAAGTCATTTGAACAGATTTCTGCGTATTTTTATTTATATTTACTTCTATCCTCCATTTCTTTAGCCATTTTTCAACCATAGTAAGCTGTTCCTGTAATCCCAGTGAAGCGTCATTTCTATTGTCGTTTGTGGCAATGAATGCTGTATCATCAGCATGTGTTGGCACCATAGATACGTTGGCAGTCGGTAGATCAGCTGTAAATATTGTATATAAGACAGGACCTAGTACGCTTCCTTGAGGAACTCCAGCATTAATAGAGTACAGCTCAGATGTTGCACCTACTTCATGTACATAGAACTTCCTATCAGTTAGATAAGATTTTATGAGTAAAAAGTAGGGTGCTGGTAACCATTTTTTAACTTTGTAGAGTACGCCGGGATGCCAAACCTTGTCAAATGCTTGCTTAACATCTAGAAAGACTGCTGCACAATACTGCTTGCTTTCAAAAGCACTCGTTATAGTGTTGATTATCCGATGACATTGCTCAGGAGTCCCATGTCCCCTTCTAAACCCAAACTGGTGTTCAGGTAATATATTTAAGTCCTCCAAAACAGGCAACATTCTTCTTAGAAGTATCCTTTCAAATACTTTAGAGAAAGTTACCAGCAAACTGATCGGACGGTGTGATTTTGTTTGTTTAAGTTTAAAAGTAATATATGTACAACTAGAAATATTGGCGATAAAGTTAGTCTCTTTTTTCAATTCAAAAATTTGTTTTTCCAAAATAAGTAGAAACATTTTATTATTTGTTCCTAGTTAATTTTGCACAGTGTAGCGCACACATTATGCTCACATAGCGCTTTGACAAGGGTCGCGCTTAAATGTATGCTATATAATACATATATTCTTTTCTTGTTTGCTAGCATTTTGCTTTGCTTTACTCACTAAGCAGTCTTACACACATACACTCACCCTTACACACACACACACTTACAATGGGGTCAACAAGAATATCAAATTGTTTGCTTGTTTATTTATTTATTTATTTGACCAACACTGGCACTTGTCACAAAGCAAAGGCAAAAATGCCGCACAGCTTGATTTATATATATTTACATGTCAGCCATGCTTTTCCTCTACGTTTTTTTTTTTAGGAATTGTTGGTATTGTTTTTTTTCTTAATGTTGTTGTTGTTGCTGTTGTTACTGAAGTCAAAGTTAAACATATTTCGACCAATTAGACCTGCGCAACTTTTGATGCAGCAATAAATCTAAGGCAAAAGTAATAAAAAGTAATTGAAAGCCAAAAGAAATGCCAAGTTCCAGTGTTGCATATGGGCATGTATAAAGTTATCGTTATCGGCATCGCCATTACTAACGCCATCGCATTTCCGGTAAAGCGAAAGTCGTTAATTAAAAAGTTTTTAACAAGTTAATTGAAATAGATCTCGATTGGAGTTTTTATTGATATTTTGTGCTGACGTTTGCTGTTTGTTGCTTTTTGCTGCTTCAATGTGCTGCAAATGAAACTAACTAATTAGTTCGGTTGCGGCTCTTAACACACAGTTCACTACAGTTTAGTTTTGCACAGTTCTGTTCAGTTCTGTTTAGTTAGTCAGTCGAGTGCAATGCAAAGTTTGACTTTTTGCCTTTTACTTTATTTTTGAAGTGCGCGTTCAAACGTTTAAACCCAAAATGGCTCACGCTGTTTGCCAACAACTTCAATAAAAATAAAAAAATACAACAAAACAGAGAGCAACAGAGGGTACAGCATTTATGGCCAAAAACTGCTTGGAAACAAGTTAACACATTATGAGTTTGGCCTTGGCTGGCAGCTGGTCAATACATTTGACATTTGAACAGCTGTTATATAAATTAAAAAATAAAAAACAATAACATAAATAACAAATAAAGCAAAAACGAAAAAAAAATAGTGCTACCCTTTGCTACTTAAATAAATAACTACTAAAAAAATAAATATGTATTTAATAGCATATATTGACCAGAGGCCATATGAACTAGCATATATATTAAGTGGCACACATGCCTGCAGCTTGCTTGGCCCAAACATAAATAAAAAAATAAATAAATAAAAGTTACAAAAAAAAAAATAACAACAAACTTTTGTCAAAGCCAGGCAAAAAGTGCCCCAAGTGGTGCTATAGTATTCCCGTATCCTGGCAGTCCTGGCCTGGCACCCTTTCAGATAACGTACCCTGGCCCTTTTTTTTGGTGCTGCTGAGCCTGCAGCTAGAAAAACCATTCAAATGGCCAAGTGGCATGTGGCAAGTGGCAAGCATGAAGTTTGCAAGTGTAAGGACTATGCTCACAATCGCTTGCCAATATCGAAATCAATAATGATTTTGGCCCCTGCCGACTTTAACTTAAAATGGAAATTATGCGCACAAAATGACCGGCAATGCTCGACAGCCATTTTGTATGTTCGTAACGGTACGGCTAACGGTATTGTACAACTGTAGCGATGGCGGACAAAGCATTGTCGGCTGCTATCAAAGTAAAGTGTTTTCTTTTTTGCCAACTTTTTGCAACAACTTTTTGGGGCCAGACGCAGCTGTGGCGCGTGTTTCTTATTGTTATAGTAAATAGTATACACTGTCGTGAGGGCAAGCTATATTAGCTAGATATGTAGCATCCACAAATGGGTGTTACGATAGCAATTGGGTGTCAAATTAGCCACAATCTATCGATTAATCGTAGAGTAATTAACGATAAAGGAAATAGGTATATGTGCTAAGCTATATTAGAACTTGTTACTAAAGTTAGAGACTTGTAGATAGTTAGTATGTGAATTAGGAACTGTTTATTTTTGACCTTTAAGAAAGATCAGAGGGAATTACAGTGAGCAATATAAACATACTTAAGGTTGTGGATGAGCACTAATATATGAATGGTTCACAAGCCAAATCGATTAACTCCATAAAACAAACAGTTGAGAAAAACGTGAAACAAATTAATTGTTATTCTGTGTCTTTTGTCTTTTATTTATCATAGTGGTGTAAATTTTTATTTGTGGAGATTATTTTTATGCAAATTTGGCATCTATCAAGGGATCATCCATAAACTACGTCACGCTCCAAAGGGGTGGGGGGGTCTGGCGAAGCGAAACGATCATATGGAAAATCTTCAAAAAAGGGGTGGGGGGTCTATTTTGACGAAAATCAGCGTCACGTAGTTTATGGATGATCCCCAAGTACTTTGACTTTTAAATTTCGCCAAATTCAAAAAGTGGAGTTAATCGATTTGGCAGTTGTCATTTTTTTTTTTAGAAATGAGCTTGAGCGAATTTACTTAACTAGTCTTCACTTATTTAAAAAAAAAATTATTCGAATTTGTATATACATATCTCGAAAAAGCAATTTCAATGCTGATATTTCATTTTTAGTAAATTTGGTCGGATGCCACTATAAAAAGTGTCATTAAAAGACTTTACAAGACCAAACCGTTTGGGTAATTTTTCCCGCCTTTTTTACTCCTCTTAAGGTCTCTACATGAGCCTTCCATCTGAGTATTTCTTTCTCTTGTATGGGTTTCAGTAATCGTGTATTTTCTTTCGATCCGGTGATTGGCCAGATGCGACCTATCCCAGTGATGGGGCTGCTATCTAACGTCAACCGGGCATGGCGTCCCTTGGTGATGGGGCTACCATTAAAACTCCCATGGGAAAAAGGCACATCTTACTGGGTTAGCACATTTTTGCTCGCCGCGCCATCTATTGGCAAGAATAAAAATCAAGATGACAACGGCTTGTGTCCTTGCTGATCGCATTGAGCTTGATCGAGCTTGTTTTGTTCATCCTTGCTTGCTGGTGGAATAGCGGGGATGAGGTGAGTTTGCCAAGGGTAGGATATATTGAAGAAACAGGAATAATGTGGTTATGGGGATATTGGCGCTGGACGGTTCGCAAGCTCGAACCAGAAACCTCTGGGATCGAAGTGCATCACGCCAACAACTGCACCACCGAGGCCACCACTTGGGTGGTTATTTTTTTATTTTTCTGGACTTTGTTAAGTTAAATACAGACATATATAGGTCCATCTTCACAGCATAACCTGTTAATTATATTTATATCAAATTTCCAGAAAACGTTTGCAACATTAGTCTATAAAAGCTTTGATAATTTTATCATGTAACGATAGAAGTGTTATCGACCGAACATTTTATTTCGTTTTCGAAAAGTTAAAAATGTATTATGCAAAAACCCAAAGATATATAAATTTCATTTTGATCATTTAAAAGAGATTAAAAGGAGTAACTTCAGGAAGCGAAAACTTTATGGCTGAAAAAATACATGTGCTTACCAAGATTACTTGCGGCATGAATAGGCCAAAATGAACTTAATGGACTCAAAAGCAACCTCAAAATGTTCCATGTCAAGTCTATTCGTATATCTTGGTTTCTTAGTCATTTGCATGGGAAAAATTTCAAGATTTATTTGGTCATTGGGGCACTATTGAAATATCTTTGCAATCAATATAGAAAAACCAATAAAGTGAAAGATGCCTCTTTTTCTTACAGGTTATTATGTTGTCTGTATAGATGTTATTTTTTTCAACCTCCATAAATTCTTCTTACATAATTATCACATTTAAAGTTCCTCAACTGAAAGCGACAGCTGTCAGTAAGTTCACAACTTTTCACTCTTTTAATTCATTTTCGCCTTTTCCGTTTTAAAGGTTTCTCGAAATTAAGTTGGCTTAAAGATTTGTTAATATTTATTTAAAAATTATAAAACTAAGTGGGGTAGAAGATTAAAAGGCTTAAGGTGCAACTTAAATTTGGATTCGTATGGTCATACGTCTTACTGAAAATGCAATTATCAGAATTATAGTGATTTAATAAAATCCCCAAATAAAAAA
The DNA here is from genome assembly GCA_018150985.1 of Chymomyza costata. Taxonomy (NCBI): domain Eukaryota; kingdom Metazoa; phylum Arthropoda; class Insecta; order Diptera; family Drosophilidae; genus Chymomyza; species Chymomyza costata. The sequence continues at coordinate 22,449,403 of JAECWU010000001.1, forward strand.
AATTGGGGTACAATTTTTGATGAAAATCCATTTATTTCTAATGGGAAAAACTTGATCGTCTAGTTATGGTATTTATCTTCGAAACAATAAGTGGGGCTCAAAATTCGAATGTTCTGTCGACCGGTGGCCCTTAGTACTGTCCATTGATCTTATCCCAAAAGAATCCCAAAAATCTCTTTCATCGATTTTACAGCTTAATAGAACTCTGTCGGTGATGAAAGTTATTATGAGTTCTTTTTAGCCCTGTATTTTTTAAAACATTTTAAATTTGAAATCAATAGACTTATAGATTTATGGCAAACCCTAAGTAGAGCAATACATATACATACCTGCAAAAAGTTGCGCACGTCAGGATTTTGAGATATTTGAAAAAACGCCGTTTTTCGGGTGCATAACCTCAAATATCTCAAAATCCTGACGTGACGGGCCAATTCTGGCCCCGGATTCGGATTCTACGCAGCAAATTACTTCGGAAATGACCCTTAGGTTTCCAACAACTGACATGACCCCGGTATTTGTAGGCCTGTGTTATTATTTGCTTTATTTCAATAATTTTTATACCTTGTTCCTTATGGCATGAAGGGTATATAAAGTTTTTGCAAGCCGAAAATGTATGTAATATACAGAGGAAGATGTCGGAGAACCCCCATAGTTACCTAAAGCATGATCATGGTGACTAGATAAGATATACCCAAAAACGGCAAGAGCTAGAGCAACCAAACATACAGATTAAATCCCTTATTATCCTAGGGGGGGAAAATTATTTTATTTATCGGGGTTACATAACTCTTAGATGAACAATTCGTCTGTTTGTGAAGATATCGTAACCAAAGTTGGCATTCGGAAGTTTTTAGAGTTCCCAAGCACTGTACCAAATTTGATCAAAATCAGTTGACTATATAATATAGCCCCCATATGACCGATTCATCAAAAAAATTTTGACTTCTGTTGTGCTGTTACAGAGTATACCAAAGTCGTTCCGAAAGCTAGCCACTAGGAATTAATCAGCCAGTGATTAGACATTTCCTCAAAGCTAAAAATTAAAATTTTAAATTTTGAATAAAAATTAATTTATTGCCAATAAATATTAACATTATATAGCCAAAATTTAATTAACTTAAGGTTAGCGTACTTACCATTAATCGGTATAAATAAATAAGACCATTTAATTTCATAGCGCATACACAATTCGATTTCTGCAGTAAAACACTTGTCCGTTCTTGTTTACTATAACTGCTGTTGGCCCGCCGGCTTATTGGCCCTAGTTGGGAAGCAGCAAACAGCTTGTGGCTGTATATATATATATGTGTATATGTTTATATAGTATATATTAAGCGTAAACTGAAAACTGGAAAAACTTTAAACTGATATTTCAATGAGTTTTCCTTTCAATTTCGCTGTGGTCGCTGTGCCAACGATGCACTTTTAACCTGTGGCACTCCCGAGGGAAATCCTTTGGCCCAGCACTTGCTGCTGTTAGCTGTTTGGCCAATTTGCCAGTAACGTCTGCAGCAACAACAACTACTATAAAAACTACAACTTTAACCACTAGTAGAACAAACTAAAATCGATTGGTTTTTAAAGTTTATGGCTATGGTCAGAATATGACCGCAACTATTTCAATTCGCTTTCAGCTTTATTAGCAATTAAATTTATTCAATTGCCGGCCCAGAGGCAATTCTAATGCAAAGCTAAACCGCGCGCTAATTTGGCTAAAACTCTCACTCACACACACACACTCATACTCACTTAGCCAAATGGCCAGTGCAATAATGTGCATTTTATGTAGAGATGTGTTTATTGTTTTCATAGTGCAACAAGAGTTGCCACAATCCGACATCATTGCCCCAAAATGTATGCTAAACTTTTTGCCATATTTTGCAACAGATGTGCGAGTGTGTGTTAGTGTGGGTGAACAGCTGCGCTTGTGTGTGTGTGTGTGTGTCTCTCGTTGTGCATGTTTAATGCAACTAATCAACATTAGGCCACGTTTAGGCCACGCACAGCGGGTTGGAGACAAAAAGAGAGCGACAGAGCTGAAGAGAGAAAGGGAAACATACAGAGCTAAAGGGAGAAAGACAAACGATTATTGTAGTTTTCGGTCAACCGCCTCTGACTCACGCATAAACACACATACGCACACAGTTTGACGTCCATGCTGGGTTTACACCATCTCACAGCGTAAACACTATATGATTGTTGTGCTACAAAAATAATCAAATTCGAAAAAAAAGTTTCAAAATTTTAAGAAAAATTTATAGATTTCAGACTTCCTTTCCTACAAACTGGGCTTATAATTTATTTTCATTCGTTAAATACTCCCAATTCCCATCATATATGCATAATTGGAGTAAATAACTTACTTTTTTTTGTACTTTTTTGTTTTTTCAATTTTTTTATAGATAGGTACATATTATAAAGTCTAATAAACAAGTAAAACAATTTTAAGTTAGTTTGTACTAATGGTCTTTTGAAGAACCTTTAAGAACTGCATATACAAATTACATTTCTGTTAGCACTTCTTTTTCTGTACTATTTATAAGTTCAATTAGCCATTACATAACCATTTTGCTAACCTTATACTTAAATGTAAAAAAATCTATGCACTCATATTATTTACGCGTAATTACTGCTGTGGTTAGTTCATTTAAGTGCAAACGAGATCTAGTTCTTGCTCAAGAACTTGTCGCTTATTTATTTTTTTCAAATATCTGGTATCTACATGTTGCCACAATGTAGTAATTTGCGTCTTCACAACGTTGTGACAGTGCCAGTGTAAACATAGCATGGAAAATACTCGCACAGCAGCAGCTGCTGCCACATTTACATAATTTTATTTGCAACAAACGCACACTCTCGCACACTCTCACTCACACACTCTCACTCACACATATTTAGCATATATATGTATATGTAGTTTAACAGATAAACAAATACATTCACACTTGCGCAAAAGTGTGTAACAATGTTCTGTTATATCACGTTTTTATTAACAAAAAATTATGTTGTTCCCGATTTGCACAGTCAGCATCGTGCACATAAATATTCATCAATTACATACATACTACTACATACAGTAGTATATATACAATACACATTATATGTTGTACATATCTCTATTAGCCAAGTGCGGAATTAGACATCATTGTTTGCCACAACAATTCATTTGTTAATTAAGTTTTCCTTGCGCTGTTTGCTTCCAGCTCCATGATGTGGCACATTATTTAATAAAAAAGTTCTTGAACTGAATTTCCACGAAAGATTTCTTAAATTAATTAGTTAAGGGTCAGAAATCTCAAAACGGTTAAGTCTCGAATATATTTCTGAAAAATATTATTTGAAAACTGGTTATAAGAATGTTCAGTATGTATTAAAGTATTTTTTTTAGCGCTTTGAAATTTTATTTGGGCGCTTTTCCTTTGGTCAAATACATATTTATTTGCACTAACTTAGAATATAACCACATGATGCAGGATATAAATATCCAAGATTTATTGTACGTGAAGTGTAATTGTTTGCGTCTTTTTCTTTTTCATTAGAGGACAATAACTTACGGGTTAGCTTTTAAGTTAGGTTTAACTAAAAGGAAGGGGCTTAAGGGTCATGACAAGACTTTTCTAAGATGGCACGACGTGAGCTATAAACAAATAGATAGTGAAAAATGTAATTATTACTAATGACTTTTTTGTTGATATATTGGGTCATTCAATAAGTAATTTCGTTTGATGACAACAGCTGATCTTATTGAATTTTTTCGCAGCCAACTTCACACTTAACCGCTTTACCTTTATAAATTTGAACAGCTGATATAGTTAGGCTTTTTTGTAAAAAATTTTGTTACATTTTTTGGAATAGTTTTTGTTTGGTGCCCTATCGAAGATGGAAGATCGAAAACAACATTTTCGGCATATTTTACTTTTTAACCCTCAAAAGGGTAAAAATTCAGTTCATGCAAGGCGAAAATTATGTGATGTGTACGGAGAAGATGTGTTGACCGAACGCCAAAGCCAAAATTGATTTGCAAAATTTCGTTCCGGCAATTTCAATCTTGAGGATGCACCACGTCCTGGAAGGCCTCTTGAAGCCGATGTGGATAAAATAAAGTCGTTGGTCGATGCAAATCATCGAATAACAACTCGAGAGATTGCTGAAAGATTAAATTTGTCTAACGCAACCGTTCACAAACACATGAAACGTCTAGGATTAATTTCGAAGCTTGACAAATGGGTTCCTTATGTTCTTACAGAACGAAATTTGCTTCTTCGCATTAACGACTGTGATTTGCTTATCAAACGTCAAAGAAGTGATCCATTTTTGAAGCGCATTGTTACTGGCGACGAAAAGTGGGTTGTTCACAAGAATGTAAAGCGCAAGAGATCATGGTCTAAAAAGGATGAACCAGCTCAAACCACTTCGAAGGCCGATATTCACCAAAAAAAAGGTTATCTTGTCTGTTTGGTGGGATTTCAAAGGGATCGTTTATTTTAAACTTTTGCCCGACAATACCACGATTAATTCTGAAGTGTATTGTGATCAGCTGGACAAATTGAGTGATGCACTCAAACAGAAGAGGCCAGAATTGATCAATAGAAAAGGTGGTGTTCCACCAGGATAATGCGAGACCTCATACACGCTGTATGATGTACATTTTAAAGACTTTAAGAGCAAGAGATACAAAATTTTATCAGATTTGTTGAATTATTTCAATATCTTACCCCGTTCCTCCCCTAGGAGAATTTCGCACTTTTTAGCTGCAACTTTCAATGTTTTGATCTGAATCAAAAGTTATAGTCAAAAATATACGAATTTTACCCCTCCTTGCCAATAAACTGCATCAATATTTGACTCTACGTAATTATGGTAAAAAATTAACTAGAATCACAATTTTTTGTAAGATTATTCCAAACCCTCTTCGAAATTTTACCTATGTATTCCCCCTTACCCCCGTAATCGATATACCGTGATTTTTCCCACACCCCTCTCAACGTATGAGCTTGAAAATTACCTCTTATACTTCAAATACCTTCGTTGATGAAACTTTCGATTATCATCAAAATCGGTAGAATTTGAGGAAGTTATAGTTATAAATATTATTTCGCACAAAAAATCCTATCACAGAAATATGATTTTTTTCGAAAAAAATAGGTACAGGGTATTACACTGTCGGATACCGCCTCGACTGTATCACATTTGTATTTTTATTAACACTAATTATAGATATTTACGCTTAATATATTAACAAAAAATTAAGCCCTTAATAATCAAATTAAGCTACATTTTTATAAATTATTATATATTTACAACAAATAATTCTGTTTGTTGTAATTGTTTGTTGTGAAGCTGCTTTAATAAGTCCAAAAAGCACCAGACCACAACTAGTCCTGTGCATATAATTCACCAATTTATACATATAGTACCATATAGAAAATTATCTACCACAAGTATGAAATATTTTGCACAAATCAAGGACAACTTATAGTTTATAGCCCCTGTCAACAAAAATGTGTACAGTATCTTTAATATTTCACATTGGTTTTGCGGCCTTCAAAAATTGCAATTAAAATGGCGCTGCTATAGCACGAACAGGGCATGTGCAAATTATTGCATAAGCTGCGCTGTCCTTGATCATTTCGCAATGAGCCAGTTAATTTTGGCAAATTATGTGGAATCTAACACACTTATCAAATATTGTTAAAGTAAGCTGAAATTAATAGGTGCGGCTTATGATGAACGACAAGAACCATAATGACCGCAAAGACCACTCAAAGGCCATTGCTTAAGAGCCACTAATTTGTACTCAAATCCCAACCGGGAAACAGCTGGAAAACCCAAATGCAATCTCTTGTATGCATAATTTATTGACCGCTAATGCAAATTGAATTGTGTGCTGGCCACATCTCGTTGGGCTGTTGATTAAAGCCCCCGTTGCCATACTCCATACTGCAACATATTATGTTGCATGCCACAAGCACCTGAACTAGTGCCCTCTCTGTTCAAGGACTTCTTGTCTACTCAGCTGGCGCACCTCAAAGACGTCCATGTAATTTTGCTATTAAAAATCACTAGCCAGGCATTTTCCGACAACGAAATATGAGCTCTCCTTTACTCTCTCTCCCTCGCTTGTCTGTCTGTCTCCAATTTAACGGTAGCTGCCAATATAGTGGAGCATACGGTTAATGCTTCCTCTGGTTTCTGGTTGCCAAGGCGAAAGAGCAACATTCAGCCAGCTGCATAATTGCTGTAAAATATTTGGGCCAGATACCGCAGCTGAAAACCTTGTAGCACATTCTCTGGCACTCTCCAGTTATGCTGTGGCACACGTTGTTGCAACTTGATGTGTGGGCTCTAGTTTTTGACATTAACCAAAGTAACTTTGTTCCTCGCATAACTGAAAATTGAAAAACTTTTCAACAAATGCAAACATTTGCAAATGTTGAACAACACGGTTTGCATTAGCATAGAGTTGCCACCTTGAAAAAAAACAAAAGCTCTTCGGCAATGAGCTGGGTGCTCCAAAATGCACTGCAACCTTGTCTATAATGGAATAACAGTTGACATCATGATTGGCAGCATCATTGTTCATTATGGAGCGACCAGCACATCACCTTCACATGCTTTAAAACTAAAAAGTTAAAGAGTTACCAAAGATTTGGATACATTTTCAACGGCATAGGTATAGGTAATACAAAAGACAAGAACAATGAGTCCTCATGTATGTCGAGAAAACCTTCGGTTAACACAAAAGCTCAGTTAACAAATCTATTTGGCAATGAATTGGCTGCCCTAAAATGGATTCCGACCTGGGCTGTTATAAAATTATACTCGGCACCATGACTCGTCAGTCATGTCGGAGTTCATTGTAGAGTAACCATTAGTACACCGCCAATCTATCATCACAATAGTACTCTAAAGAATTCTCTAAAATTTCGATATTTTCCCCGAGTAGACGACAACAACGGTGAGAGCTTCAGGCAGCTAAAGTAGAGTCATGCATGTTGGAAAATCCTTATAAGGCTCATTCAACGTGGCGGTCTTGCTTAAAAAATTACTTTTTTTGGAACTGAAGGAAAAGTACCAAAAACGTAATTTTGATCAAACTTGGTACAGCGCTTAGGAACTCTAATAAACTTCCAAATTATAGTACAATATCTTAAAAAAAACATTTTATTTTCCCCTTTGTACTAGAAGGTTTAGGATATAACTAGAAGATAGCGTTGTGGGCTACTTGAATTCTCCTGCATCAGCTCTGTGCATGTCCTTTTCAATATTGGGCATTGGGTTAGGTAGGTAGTAGTGGTTGGCTTTCGACACACCTAGGCCTGCAAAATAGCCGTTGTGATGCCACGAGCTAGTCCTTACTCTTCCGTGTCTTCTCTAAACCAACCTGTCGATTTGATGAAGGAATTAATTGTACATTGGGTTTGACGTAGTCATTCATTGTGTTTCAATAGCCTTACAACATGCATGAGTATAAATGGGAGGCCACCTAAGGTAACTTCTGAACTCTCTGTTAGCAGAACATTGTCAAGAATCTGTTTAAGAGCCTATTTTGCAACTACTATGGACAGCTGTGACCGACAGTACAGAAATGAGGGATCTTCTGAAAACAATGCAGTGATTGCCAACGCTGGTGTTGAGGCCAGTAGCAACCTATTGATTAACTGAGTCATTAAGTGGCTAGAAATTACCTAACTGGAACGTATAAAGAGGAGTAAAATTATTAGCAACGCCAAAAATTGACTTTTTTATTTATCCACTTCCTAGTAAGAACTATGCCAACAGCAGTGAGGCAGGAGTAGTTGGGCGTACTTAAGAAGCACTCCTCGAAGCAGTCGTGGAAAAATCGGTTGACAGTCTTTTGCGAGCTTTGATATACATATATACAGTTCCAAGTGAAAACCCCCCTAAGACCAAATCCTGTATCTGCTTCAGCCTCGACGGCTTTGTGCCTACTGCACTGATTCAGGTGATGCAGGGACTGGAACTTGCTGGCAAACGAATCTTGATGCAGTGTACACAACGATTCATTTTTCATGCAACTCTCCGGATACAGATACTTTAAGATCTTATGGTTTGAGTTAAACCAAAGCTCTAAAAGCTTTAAACGCAATCGGAGCTCTCTGGGCTTCAACTCGTTAAGGTTAATTAATATTTTAATTTTATAAAAGCTTAAAAGCATTTAACCAACTCAATTTAATTTGATTGTAAACCGCATTTGAAAGCATTTATTTTTAAATATACCACAACAATAACTACAACATTTATTTCAGTTAAATCGTTAAATGTATTTATTTAAATCTAATTAGAATGTATCAAATTTATTTTAAATTTGTTTGTGAATCGCAGTGTATTTTTAAAGCAAATAATGTATGCTTTTAATTTTGTATTATGCTTGTTTGGTGTATCACCTTTTCGAACATATTCGTAAAAAAAAATCGATATAACTAAGCCTCATCAAAACAATTTTTTTTTATTTTGGTGTTAGATGGTACTAAAATTTTGTTGTCTTGACTATAATGATGCATTCAGAACTACTTTTTGCCAAACTAAACATATAACCTACAAAAATTGAGTTGGAATTATGAAAGATTGTTTAAGCATTAGTCTTTCAAAAATATTTAACAAGAAAAACAGATAAACTTAAAAAACATCAGCATATAAGGAATTTAAAAAATATATACCATGGTATCGGGGTAAGCTGGGGCAAATCCAACCTAGTAATTGCTTTTGGCTATAAAATGCGGATCAACTCGTACGATATACTAAGTTGAAGCTTACGCTTTGCCGCAACTTTCTTCTAACCATTATTAATTTCTTAGATATGTCAATTTTTTTTTTCAAAAAAGTAAATTTTTGTCATTTTCAAATATGATGGGTTAAGACCGACCGCCTATTTTTTGACTGATTCAACACATTTATGATATAAATTGAAGCTAACACTTCGCCGCAACTTTCTTCTGACCATTATAAATTTTTGAGATATGACCATTTCCAAAAAGTAAATTTTTTTAATTTTCAAAAATGGTGGGGTAAACCCGACCGCCTAATTTTTGAATGATTTAGCACAGATATGATCTAAATTTAATGTTTTTTCGATTACAATCAAAAGCGCAAGTTATTATTTTACAAAACTGAATGCAAAAATCTTAACGTTTAAAACATATGGTAAAAAACTAAATGAAAGTTAAATGAATGTCAATAAGGGATTATTGGATTGAATAACTACGTAACTAAGCAGAGTTATTTGAAATGTTGTCCAAATAACTTGCTAGCGTATGTTTTATTCAAGCTGGACGACTAGATGGCCACAGAGGTCGGGTTTTCCCCACTGTGTCATTTTTCATAACGACGCAAATTAAAAAAATATTCGAAATTTCCAACCAATACTCTTCATGCACTATAGAGAATATGTTTATAGTGTAGTATAAGCCTCTTAACGTTTTTTTCGATCACTTTATTCAACAAGAAAAAATGTCTAATTAAATATTCAGAAAAATTAAATTGAAAATCGTAAAAATAATCTTCTTGTCGTTTAAGCATCTAAATGTAGACTGACAGACAACTGTCGTGCTACCATTTTGGTTATTTTTAATGCTCTACACGATAAGACCAATATGAGCACGCTTAGTATAGCCGTTTTTGAGAAACAGTGGTAGGTCGGGTTTACCCACACTGTCGGGTTTGCCCCACCTTACGCTATATATCCATTTAATTAGTTTAATGAATTAATAATACAGTAAATACAGACGCAAAAAACAAATAGTTTCCTGCAAAGACCTTTCAAAAATTCAAAATTAAACAGATTTAAAATTTTAAAAAAAGCCCTACATAGTGTAACATTTTGCTTCATGAATATTTTATTAAGACTTGTAACAAAAGCTGCAGCAAGGACCAACCTGCAGTACACCCCGTTTGGTTTGAAACGCTACCCACAATAACCATGGGAGATAGCTTCTAATGAAAGCTATGAAAATTATGCCAAACTGAAATTATATTTTACCTTTGTTTTATTGTCCTTAAAAGTAATTAAAGCTTATGAAGCTAAACTTTAATTTAAAATTGACAGGCTTTCGGTGCTGCCCCGAATGTTTAAGTGTTTTTGACTGCATTTGGCAAGTTGAAAATGTTGAAAATGTTGGAAAATATGCTCAAGTTGTTGTATTTAGGATGACCACAACAAAATTTAAATTTCAAATATCAAGCATACGACAGGTAGTCGTTTCTAGTAGTAGCCTTCTACACACTCACAATATTCGATGTCCATTGTTTGCACAGTGTCCAACTAGCACACCAAAATTGATGACCATAATGTCTTTGACACCACAAAGCGTCATTTCATTTGATGAGGGTTCAATATTCAACACGCCATTCGGAAGTTGTCTACGTGAATGTGTTTGTCGGTGTATCTATGGTATATATATGTGTGTAGTACACTTGTTGCTATATGTACACCCACACACATATACACACGCACAAGGGCTACTGTGTTACTTTGGATATCAAATTGTGCAAACAAAAGTCAGGCAAAAGTTTGTTTCTAAATTAATTGAAAGGACTTCATCGCTCCTTTTTACTCGTTCTCTTTCTTGCCTGCTATCCTTCGTCCTGCTGCTATTAGACCACAAAAATTCATAAGAAAATTGAAAGCAATGCAAATGGGAATTGCCTCACATCAGCTTACAAATTGTTTACCCTAAAACTATTTCTTCTTCTTATTCTGTTTTCTTCTTCTTCAAATAAAGTCCCAAAATGTTTCACCAAGCGTAATTAAATCAATTTAAATTTCGAAAAATTTAATGTGAGAAGCTATCTGAAGCGCTCTACTCAACCCGTTAAAAGTTCCCTGAGTTACTTACTGCGTAGCCGAGCTCCATTATTGTATAACCTATAAAGTTGGCACGTAAAAACTTTTATTGTTCCTGTTAAGTAACTGTGCCAAACCCAGCCAGTTGCCAGGCAACCAGCCAGCCAGCTCTGTTCCAGACCTCAGCAGGAATTATATTCCTTTTTCTTTTTCCTTTTGTGTGTCACTACTGTAATTGCCAGCACTGTATGCACAACGCCCTTTTGTCCGCTCTAGAGTGCAACGCTTTTGTCACCTGGTTTCTGTGCGAGCACAAGAGTCTGGGTGAGTGTGTATGAATACCACAGTTGAAATACTTGTTCTGGCTTTCAATGCTATAAATGAATATGATGAAGTTGAACTACTTATTTACATATTCAGAGAATGCATTCTGAATTTACCCATTAAGGTACATTCACACACAGATACACTTGAATCAGATACAGGCGACAATGAATTGAATCTTAAGAGTGATGTAGTCCAGATTATATTGCTCGGCTTAGAAGATCGGGTATACAGATCTTGCACTAAAGGGTTTTGCGATACAGCATGGAATGCGACTGGCATGTGAGGAACTCCACGACCCAAGGCTGGAGACTGTTTAACCAACAATTACCGGGCGTATACCGAGAAGTCTCCTCAACGCAAATTCTATAGGAAGGTGACAAAAAAGCTCCTTCAGTTGCCCTTCCCCAAACCCCAAACCCGCGCAGACGTAGTGCCCTGGATGACTTGTTATCTGTTCTGGGTAAAGCGTACCCCCAGGTGCCTTCGGTTCGCAGACACCCCCACAACGTGAAACCAAAAGTAGCTATTGAGTCAAGTACCTGCTCCTTTCAGAAGAGCCACTGTATACACATGCCCACAACAGTCGCATTGAAAAGCTAACTTTCCGGAGCTCAATATATGAGCACAATATTACCGACCCGACAATGTCGTCGGAGAGCTCATGAAGATTGTAAAACCCACGAGTGCGTTAGTCATCACCAAACAAATAAAATGCCAGAAATCTTATGGTGTACTCTCCTCTTAAACACTTGAGGAAAACTATATTCGCATGAGACTTAGGGAATAACCTAAGCGAGGTATCTAAAAACTGCTTTGGATCACTAGAAGATTCTTCATTTTTGCAGTTTATGTAAGAGATAGCTGGATAGCCTCGGTTAGCGATTCATCCAGATTGACGGCCGCCTAAAGAACTAGATCTCAGAGAGATGCATCAGACTAGGGAAAAGCCTAAGCGAGGTCTCTAAAAACTGTTTGGGATAACTAGAAGAATCTTTATTTTTGCAGTTTATGTAAGAGACAGCAAGAGGAATGGCAGACAATACAAAAATGTCTAGTATAACTTCGGGAAGCGACTCAACCAGATGGACAGCCGTATTAGCAACTCGATCTCAGTGAGATGCGCTTTTTTGCCACGTACAGTATATGTAGTTTCCCCGTTGAAGAATTTGGCGTCTAAAATAATCAAGCTAGATCGCATCCAATTCGGTAAATAGATTATTATTATTATCATTATTTTTTCGAAATACCAATAAACTTTATTTCTTGATTTTCACCAGTTAATCACGATTTTCACGAACCAGCTTTTTGCAGCTTGAACACTTTTGTCACCTGCACAATTCATTTATTTATTCATTAAGTGAAAGTCCTGGAATTGCTGCTCCTATGAAAGGATATATAGCTGCACATACAATGCATGAGAAACTTTTTCGCACTCTCAAGCAAATCGAAAATTTTATTAAAAATTCTTACGCTAAATTAAATTCACTTCTCCCAAGGGCCCAAGGGAGCAACAATGGATGATAATGCTCTAGCAATCAGCTCCATTCAGATTGTCCGCATTCAATGTGAATGCCACATTCAGTGGCACATCCTCGTCATAGTCCAACTGCTTTCGCTTAAGTGGTGTTAAGTATTTGAGAATGAATCTCTGCTCTGTTGGCCGCTTTCAGCTTATAGCTTTTATTGTTCTACGACAGTTGGCCAAATACTTTGGCACGCAAAAACTTTTTGCCCATGGTCATTCAATTGTCTGTGATTTACGAACAAAGTGTTTGCTTCCTTAGAACAGGGTGCGCACCCAACCCCAACCCCAACGCTGCAACCCACCCACTCGCTAAGACATAAAGAAAACTTCAAAAGTGTTTAGCTATATTGATTTATTGTCCAGCGCCAGTAGTCCACTTGAAGCTCAAATCTGCTCATATCGTTGGAGTATGGCATGCGCGTACACTGCTGCCAAATCCTTGACACATTCCGCTACAGGCGTGACCACATAGAACGGCTTCCGGCCGGTGTAGTAGGCATTGGCCGTGCAGGCAAAGGCCATCTTGCGTGCATTCAGCCAGGCAGTCAACTTATCCAAACAGGCGCACTGCCAGGGATTATCCTCAATGCTGATATGACGCAACTGCTGCCGACTGTCGTCCTTTAGCTGTGGCATGAAAGTCAGCCGATTATTATTCAGCTCCAGAACCGTCAGCTGTTTAAAGGTGTGCCACGCATCGCTATCGATTTCCGGCCGTCAGTTTTCAGCCAAACTGAGCTACTGCGGTTGACGCAGTGGGGCAAACATACGTATATCAATGGAGGTCAGTTTGTTGCGCCGCAGATTGAGTTGTTGCAGCAGTGGCAGCGAGGAGAACGCCAATGGATGCAGCTGTTCTATGCTATTGATGCTTAAATCCAGTTGGGTCAACTTCCGCAGCAACACATTGCCAAAGATATCGGCAGTCAAGGATTTGATGCTATTGCGGCTTAAGTCCTGACGCTCCAGCTTAGTCAAAGTGCCAAAGACATTGTCCGGTAGCTTGTTGATTTTGTTCTTCTGCAGCTGCAAATCCCTTAAAGAGTTAAGGCCGTAAAATGCTTTGGCGCCTATTCTGCTTATGCTGTTAGAACGTATTATTAGCGGCTCCAGCTGCAACAGATTATTAAAAACATAGTCCACAATCACTTTGACATTATTGGAGCAATAGTCGAGCAACTGCAGCGGCGCAAACTGCTTTGGACACAGAAAAAGTGCACTTTTGATATCGTATATATTCTTATTGGATACATTGAGTGCGCGTAGTTCCGGTAAGGCGTAGAGTATCCACTAATCCAGCACCTCCAGCCAGTTGCTATGCAGTTGTGGTTCTTGAAGTCGCGGCAAGCCATGCAAGTGACATCAAGGAATCTGGGAAACCCCAGAGTTATATTAGTATAAACAAAACTAGCTTTTTTATCAACAATGTTATACTTGACCCACATCTCTCACGTTGTTGTGTTATTGCTTATGCTCAGATAACGCAAGCTTTCGCTGTCATCTATAGTAACATTCTCGTTGGTGCTAAGATCTAGGAACTCCAAGTTTTTTTAGTTCTTAAAAGCATGCAGCTCCACTTCAGCTATTAAACAGCTGCTTAAACAGATTCTTGTCCAAAGCCTCGTTGAAGCTAGCAGCCAAATTAAGCAGCTGGGTGTTGCCTTAAAAGTGTTTCCCACACAGTTCCTATAATGTGTTATATTAAGTTCTTGCAATGCGGTACTGGAAGCCCTTGTTGCCTAAGGTAAGACCACGCGACTCCGACAAGTCCAAGCGACGCAATTTGGCCAAAAGAGGCAGGCTTTTGGCTAAAACAAAGCAATAATTATATTATATTTTAAGAGGAGCCCTTGAAATTAATTGCAAGTTAGCCTTAATGCGTTAGAGCACTGAACAAGGCTTTAATCTTTTCTAAATTGCTTACCATTATCAATACCCAAATGAGCATTAACTATCTGCACGATCTGCCAATCACTTTTCATTAATTGTAAAGTATATAGTATATTTCGAAGCTATTAGTTTCGCGACATATATAGTTTTCCCTGTTAGAAGCTCCTGTACATCCTTGGCGTGCAATTGACAGAAAAGAGACTTAGTAGCACCAACACATTCTGCAGCTTGGAAATGACTTAATTCGCAGGTGAATCTGCAACATTAAAGGTTTATTTTTAAAATGAAACTTGTGTCGTTTTTAAAGGAAACCGTAAAAGCCAGCAGACAAGCTGCTTGTTCTGTAACAGCTTTATGCACTGCTTGCCACATAAGCTGTACATTACTGCACTGCTTGATGTGGCGCCATCTATGTGACGTAAATGTAATGCAGTACCCTAAAAAAGAGCACATTGAATTGAATCTTATTTTTGTTAAACGACATGTTAACAGCAAATTAGGAAACATCCATCAGCCAACTCATTGCTGTACATAATATAAAGATTATCACAACAAAATTTAAAAAAAAATAATGAAACAAAATCTACTCTATTTAGAAGTTTTTTTAAAAAACTCTGACATACCTTTTATTCGCTTATTTCTGCTTTTGACCAAAAATAAACTTTTCGTTGTTTATTAAGCTCACATGCGTGTACGCAACAAATTTGGTGCTGCTAGCTAATTTATTAATGAAAAAAGACTTTTCAGTTGATAGATCAGAGAGTCTAAAATGTGTAATCATTTTTTATATAATTTTCAGTTCAAATTAATATTATAATTTTTCATAGCTATTTTGTATTTTATATATTTTTTTTTTTTAATTTTTACAAAATGCTCCGAAAAGATACCCCACCAAACGAAGCCTGTTAAAGATGATGGCCCTGCCCTGATACGACTCAAATAACTTCAGCTAAACAGCTGGATTGACTTAAAATAAGATAACTACAAATTATAAAATTAAATGCATTTTTGAAAAGTTTGCACAAATAAATAAAAAAAAAATTTCCTATAGCCTTTCATAGTGCGAGTTTTATCCTAGAAATTCTACTGCGGCTTCACGTGTTTAGATATGTACTACATGTATCCGAAACACTACTGGAGTTGATTTTAATAAATTTGGTACGAACAATTTGTCATCAGTCACTCCCCTTCTCTTGCATATACTGTCAAAATTCACAACGCCTTGAAACCTACAAAAAAAAAAAAATATGTTTTTTGGTTCAGGTCCGTATAACGGCTTTGGTTCGACATCTAATTCAACCTTGGCTTGGTTCACAATTCATAAAAATTTGTAAGCTAACAATTCCATTATCTATTAACATTCCCTTTTTCTTCTATTTACAGCCTTTACTGCACATGGTGAATGTGCTCCGGTGGCTGTTGGATTGGTTGTTAAATACTTATAATTCGGAGCATACCCGTTCAAAATGGATGCTCTTCGACATACCTATGTCAAGTTCAAGCCTACTCAATTTTAGTTATAGATCGTTTAAGAATCGAACAACAGTCGTACTATGAAAATGTTCGTTCTGTGAAAAAAACATAGTTGAGGCCCGTGTCGATGAGTCGCCGGGAACATCAACGTGCCATTGTTCGCAAGAATTACACCTTTGAATGTTGCATGCGGATCTGCACTTACACGCTTACCAGATTTAGCCCTCGGACCATTATCAGAGTCGCTTATTCGTTCAATGGATGGGTGAACAGCCAGATGAGCTTACGTCAAAAAAAACATTGAAAACTACGTTATTCGTAATGGCAGCCGAGGCGGTCATTCGGGCGATATAATTTGAAGTTAATGCCTAACCGTATCACCTGAAAAGCTTTCGAAAAAAGATGACGGAGCAACGTTATTTGCGATTACTTAACATAATATGCTAGAACATGTGAACAAAATAAATATTCTTAGTAAACCTACATTTTTAAACATACAATTTTTTGTTTTATTTGTATAAAGGCTCAAACGCTGTTTAAATATATTAGGAAAACGCATTCTTTTCAGCGCCTTTTTAAAAATTCTTGTAATAGTTGATTATCCTCGATTATAAAAAAAACACGAAAAATTATCTTTAAGAGTTATTGCAGAGCTAACCATACAAATTAATTAAAGGTAACTAAGAAGACCCCAAAACTGGTCTGCATATAGTTTACTTCTAGTGACCCGTCCAGAATTGGCGATCTCATACAATTAGACAATTGAAACGCAAAAAATAAATAATAAAATTATAAAAAAATAAATACAAAAACTTTAAATTTGATTAAGCTGCCTTCTCGAGGTAGTAGTAAAAAATGTTATTTTATTGTTTAATAAAAAAATAAATAAATAAAAAAAGTAAAAATAAATGTAATTTCGAATAGTTATACAATAATGAAAAATTCCATATGCGTCAAAATGGTTCCATATGAGCAACTAGCTGAACAACCAGGCGAATAGAAACGCATAGCAGCAAAATTTAAAAAAAGTGTATTGGATAAACAAAAATGTCTCCACATTACTTACTTTCAAGCTTTTAAAATCTCGTCATGTTATTTTTCGATATTTCGCCTACAATGAATTTGGCTGAGCTACCAGGCGAACAGAAACCAATAGCAGCTCGATTGTTTACATTTTGATTGCATTTTAGAGCAAGATAAAAAAAGTGCGGCATACTTTTAGTTACCAATTTTTTGCTTCCAGAATTGGTAACTAAAAGTATGCCGCACTTTTTGGGCTTGGTACAAAATGCAATCCAAATGTAAACAATCAAGCTACTATTGGTTTCTGTTCGCCTGGTAGCTCAGCCAATTCATTGTAGGCGAAAAATCAAAAAATACATGACAAGATTTTTAAAAGCTTGAAAAGTAAGTATAATGTGGAGACATTTTTGTTTATTTTGGATAAATATTTGTTTTTTTTTTGTTTAGCTTCTATTTGTCTAAGTGTTTTCCCGTCTAATTAAAAAAAATACAAGCATGTCAAATTAGAATCTGTTTTTTTATTTATGATTTAATAAAGAAAAATAAATACATACGTCGCTGTTTATTATAAATGGTTGTTGACAAGATATACATTTAATACATATATACTTAAGCTTGTAAATAACTTTTCTATATTAAGACACTGTATATAGTTGAAGTACTTAGTTCCCGGTAGTTTCGAAGAAGATTTACGTTAACAACAACAATTCGTAGTTAAACAAACATTTAAAAGCTGTGCTTTTTACAAATACATTGTCAAATTAATATCTTTGAATCTTAAATAATTTAAGAGTACAATTGCAATATAGGCCTATGCCTATAATTGATGTGCATTCCGTACTGTACTAATTCAAATCGAAACCGACCTGAGCTTAATAAATAATAATAAACTAAAATAATAATATATATTTAATATTAATATGCTTGTAGCAAGCTTTCGTTTGTTTTTGAAATTGTCTAAATTTTTGTATGCAAAGAGTTAAGGATCCGTAGCTTTGGCCATTAGGGACTAGTATGCGATAGTTTACAGAGCTGCGTCGTAATGTTTTTGATTTTATAATTTCCACATAATTTAAGATTTTTGTTGAAGTAGAGGATTTGCATTTTGAAGCTCCAAAAGCAAGTCGCCAAAAATTGCACATAGCTTAAAACATGCCCGGACGATCAGTTTCAGCATTTGCGGATTTTTCAAAGAACATGGCATCCTGCAATTAAAAACAAAATTAAGTTATTAAGTGTTGGGTATATGATTAAGACAAAAGCACAAGAGTTTCTAGTAAGGGGCTAGCTTAAGGAATACGGCGCAAAATACAACTTTTTGGCGTATACCTCAGAGCCACATTCTGCGACGCAGACGTTTCATAATTTTAAAACGATAAAAGTTAACGCTATATAACTAAGCATTAAAGCGATTATTAGAATAGTTGGAGTGCTTAAATATTACTGATTACTTACAATTAGAAAAGTGGCGCCTAACAGCACCGCCTTCATGCGCACATCCAAGTCCAGTGGAAACGAAATGCCAAAGAAGTCCGCATCTGTAAAAACTTCACGCGCAAAACCAGACCATTGTTTAGATATTTTGCCCACTTTTTCGCCAGTAAGTGTAACCACCTGCAGAAAATTTGAATTTGAGATTACAACAAATTCATAAGAAATAGTTTGCCTTGCAACTTACATTAAACTCCACATCGCCGCAGAGCGAGAAGGTGCAGAAGGGACCCTCAATGCGCAGCACAGTGTCACCAATATGATTATTAATACGAAATGAGGGCGAGCAAATAGACCACTCCTGCTCAACAGTACCAATAACATTGCCAGGTGGCGCAGAGATCTCCATAGACTGCAAACAGCAGGGAAAACAGCAAGCAGTACAGGCCAATGGACGGTGCATGTGTATGACCTCTTGTTGATAATTATCGAAAATTTTCATATCGAATGGTCGCGCCGGACCACACATATTACGCGTACAGCAATCATTATCCTCCACCGCATAGTAGACCTTTTGACCTAGCGCATTTTTTATTGAGAATTTATTATTGGTCTCGAAACCGGTGACAACCTCCAAAAGCTCGACTTTTTGCTTAACTAAAAGCTGGTCTATAGTCGTAAGGTACTCCAATCCGCGCGGACAATTCGGAATGCCTGCTGGTATACTCATCCAATCGCCTGTAAATAAGTAAAACAATTAATCCTGCTAGGAGGGAGCCTTAAGTGTTTTTAAAACGCGGCCACGACATAAGCGTTGATTAGTGTGTCAATTGGTCAATGTCATCAACAATTGACCAGCGTATGAGCATGCTCAATTGAGGGCTTGACATAAGACCAGGGCATTGTGCTTTGTCTGGCATGTATCGTATGTGTGTGTGTGTATGTGTAGTTTTTGTCTGCCACTTTATACAAATACATATATACCATACATATATATCTATTCGGCGCATGGCCTTTGAAAAGATAAAGTTTATGGTTCTAATTTCATCACAAAGCGTTATGTAAAATGTAAGCCCACCCCACTCACCGTCTATCCTCATCGCTTAGAAAAAATTCGTAACCTTTTCTTTTTGCAGACTTATTCAAACGCATGGAACGTCGAAATTTCTTGGGCAGCGGCTTATTGGCCTCGCGACAGAGCAGCTGCTTCAGCGTCTGCGATTTGTTGCAGAAATTATTGTATTTGTCGTATAGTGTATGCCAGATTAGACGCAGCATTCTTGCACTACGTCCCTGGTCAGCGCCCTTGGCATCTGCAGCATCACCTTGTGCCCCACTCAGATCCACAGTGGAAACGTAATTTGATACATCGGCCCCCACCGACACTTGGCGCACGTTTGAAGCTGCTGAGGCGGCAACAGACTTGGCTGGCATTGTGCACTGATTCGATAAATCCGACACGACTGTGCGCCAAGTGCGAACTGCGGTCGATGCTGCGCCGCAATGTACTGAAACATTGGTCCAACGCAAGGCGCACAAGTTGATGTACGTACGTACGTTTGTTGTATGGAAAATCAACATAGTCAAACGAACCATTTTTAAACGGCTCTTTGTATTATATTTTATTGGTTCAATTAAAGCAAACGCGACGCGATTTGATAAGAACATTGAAGCTGCAGGCCTTTTGGTTGGTAAACAAAAACAAGATGATCGTAAATTTGTGGGTAACTGTCCAGAGATAGTAGTAGAAAAGCTTGAGCACGTTCAAAACATTAATTAGCGTCTCTGGAGCGCCGAAATGAGAGACATGCTTAACACGTTTGTGCATGTTTGTTTAGACACAGCCGAAATGTTTGATTTGATCTAATCTAAGGCAAAGACTGTTCGGCTTTGTTCTATGCCGCCTCAAAACTGGGTCAAAACTGCATAGACTTTTTTAACGTTAAAAGCCATGACTGTCTCATTATCACAGTGACAGTGCATTGACTTGGGAAGCAGCTCAAGCTGCGTACATGCACACACACACATACGCGTGCTTATCAATCTAAGATAACTCACCGCCTGGTGGTCCAGGCTGCGCTGCTGGCATGCCAGGCTGTGTTATAATCGGATGCTGAGGTCCTGGTGCGCCAGGCGCAAACATGCCGCCACCTCCATAGGGCGGCTGTGGTCCGCCATAGTGATGCTGCTGCGGCGGCCCTGGATGTTGTCCGCCCATATAAGGCGGATGTCCAGCACCATAGGGCGGTGCTTCTCCATAGGGCGGCATTTGTGGTACTGGCGCGTACCCGTGTTGCTGTCCTGGCACAAAGCCCTGCAAAATGCAAATGCTATAACTTGAAAAGCTAGCGTATGACTAATTCTAATTGCATGCTTCAATTGCTGGAGTTCTGTGAAACACGTATCGAAACAGGCCATAATTACGCGCTAATCTTTTCAAGTGTTTGTCATTACGTTAATGGCTGCGCTTCACGCTTGCATTGCAAAGTCTTTGACGTCATTGTTGTGGTCATTGGACACTTTGTTTTTGCTTATCAAAGAGGTACGCCCCATAATTTATTTGTTTTTATGCTTTATGCTTGGCAATTTTATCTAAATTCCAATGCTACATAAATACCTACATGTATATATATATACACACACAAACATATATACGTATAAATAAACGCCAAGTAAGCGCCACTCTTTTGCTTAATAAGTGACTTGCCTTGTCTGACGTCATACTCCAACATTAGGCACGCAAACGCCCCCAATTTAAGTTTTATTTACTCAACGATACTTACATAGTGGCCTGGCTGTGGTCCTGCATGTTGCCCTGGTGGACTATAAGGCGCATTGTGTGCTCCCTCAGCAGGTGGAGCATTTGGTTGGTAGTAACCAGCGCCAAAGCCCGGTGGCACATAGCCCCCCTGATTAATGTTGTTCATTGGTGTTGTGCGTTGCAGCTGTTGTTGTTGCTGTTGTGGCGTGGAAGCACTATTAACTGGTGTACGCCTTAAACGAAGCCAGCTAATGTTGTCCACTAAGCGCAAAAATTAAATGCCTATTTTACTGTTTAGTAAATAAACTAAATTTAATTAAAATAAACTTAGCTGGCAAACGATTTCAGCTGCTTTAGCGATAACGATAAGCCCAGCACTAGTGCTGCGAAACGTATTTTAAGTTAGTGCTGCAAAACGCGCAACAGCTGAGTCTTCTTACTTTGCCGCTAGGTAGCGCCTACTGTTATTAAAATTGCGAGCAAAAGATGGCGCCAAAAAGCTGCCATATAACAACACTAGGCTATAAAATTTCTCACCTATACGATTTTTGTTATCTTAAATAATAAAATCAAAACAGAATAACACGCAAAAATAATTTTCTTGCCAAAAAAAACTGCGTTAATGGCAAAATATTACAAGTATAGCTTAATTGTATATAAATAAACTTTTTAATTGAAAATATTATGGTACAAAGGGTGTATTAAGTTTGTGCAAGCCGAAAATGTATGTAAAATACAGAAGGAGACGTCGAAGACCCCCCTAAGTTACCTAAAGTATGATCAGGGTGACAAGAGAAGTCGATATACTCATGTCCGTCTGTCCGTCTATCCGTCTGTCTGTATGAACGCCTAGATCTCAGAGACGGTAAGAGCTAGAGAGAGTTTTCAGATTAGATTTTGTCAGGGGAGACAAGTTTATTTTATTTTTTCGATATAGGGGATATAATTATATAGCTCCCATAGGAGTGTTTCAGATGACCTCGAAAAAAAGCAACAGTTTTAGATGGATAATTCGTTTGTTTATGCAGATATCATAACCAAATTTGGCACTCGGAAGTATTTTAGAGTTGTGTTTCGTTTGTTTATGAAAATATCGTAGCCAAATTTGCCGAATAAAATATCTTTTGGAGGTCTTAAGCAATATGTCGGACTTTATTGCAATGTGGTGGTACAAGGTATCCCAAAGTCGTCTGCGCCCGACTTTAACGTACGCCATCTTTTTGATTAGAATACTTTCATTGTTTTCTTTAGAAAGGATTTATTTGAACATGAGGTCTTGTTGTTGATGATATTTTTCAGCTGCAACTATGAGGCTTTTTAAATTGTTCGTATTCTTCGCGTGATGTGCTTTTTATGAATAAGTTGGACTGTTTTTAAATTTAATTCCACTTAACATTATTAAAATAATCGGTACTGTCAATTATGGATGTGACTGCACGACCGTCTGAAAGTTTAGGACCAGTCTATCAATTCCATGAAGTACTTGCGAAATGGCAAAAACACGGAAGAAAAACACTCAATGTCGATATGAATTATTGCTGTTATAAAGAAAAACCTTTTTATTACATAAAAAATCACAATTAAACATCTTTTCCATCGAAAGAACCACCTTTGCTTTTAATATCTTTCGCATAAAGCCGCGGCATTCTAGCAATCAATTTTTCAATAGTTTTTCTATCAATTGCATACCACGCATCTTTCAATATCTCCCTTGCTAATTTTTGTGAAGTTGGACACATTTTTCTCACTCGTCGATCCAGCTCATCCCACAAAAATTCGATAAGATTGATATTAGGTGACTGAGGTGGCCACACCATGTGTTTCAGGGTTCTATATTTGTTGTTTCGATCTAAATAATTTTTGCACAACTTTGACATATGTTTGGGATCATTTTGAAATACAAATCGCAGGGAATTTGTCGAAGGGGAAATGTGAACTTTTGCAATCACTGAAATTGCCGTGATTCAGGCAATTTATCCGACTAAGCATTTGACAAAAGTCAATTTCTAGGTAATACAAGTTTTCTTGCACTTAGCGCTCGATCCACTCTTTTAGCCCAGCCTTTATAATTACTCAATGGGTATCAAAATAGGTCCTAGGTACTCACATAAGGCCTTTATATTTATTTACTTAACTAAATAAACTAAACCAAAATATATGCTGATAACAGTATTTAACATTCAAGAAATCCCTGGAACTTGGTTCACAAAATTTTTTGCTGAGGGCCTAAACGCAGTTCGAAAAATTTCGCGCGGAATGACAAAACTTCATATGAAAAAAGAAATCCCAAAAGGAATATCCCAAATTTTTTATTTGAAGTTTTGTCATTCCGCGCGAAATTTTTCGAACTGCGTAGACCCCTTGAAGCTAAAAGATTTCTACAACACAAATATAAATGTTTTCGTTAAAAACTTAACCCCCCAATGCAAATTTTGAAAATATTTGCTTAACAGTGGTGGAATAATTTTTCCTAAAGTAAACACGATTTTAAAGGTCATTTGTGTCGCAGAAATATTTTAGCTTCAGCTAAAAATTAAGTACTATTTTTCGTTTACCTATAACGCTAGAAAATCTGAAAGAGGTTCATAAGGATTTAAGTCAAAAATAAATCGCTTATGAAATGTTTATACCGTGATATTATTTATTTATTTATTTATGAACAGCTTTTATAGAACTAAAAGATTCCGCACAAAAAAAAACGCTAAAACACATGTGTTGTGCTTATCAAAAAAAAAGTACCTTCAAAAGCTTTTAAGAGCTTTCAAATCTTTTGTAACTGACTTAGCGTGTTTATTAAGAGCTACCAAAAAGAATTGAAAAGATGTTAAAGTTTGTACTTTTTTAATTATGTATTTGCAAAAATATAAAAAGTTGGCTCAATGCACTATGGGGCATTAGAGGGTTAACTTATCTGCAACATTTTTTACAAAACGATGCATAGATGGCGCCAGCAATTTTTTAAACAATTTATAAATGATCAAAAATGCTGTCAACACAAATAAAAATTTACATGCTAAATAATTGAACGCTAGATGGCACTAACAAAGTCTCACATCATAATACGAGCACTAGATGGCGCTATAGAATTTCCCTCAGAAGCTAACAAGCTAAATTCTAAAACAAGTTGCTAATTATTTTAATTATATAAAACCAAGTTACAGCTTAACTTTAAAGAAATTTGCTTTAAAGCATTATTTCCATTGCGTTTGAGCATTTTATAAATGACATTATGCTTTTTAACAACGCCATTTTTGTTGGTTTTTTAAGCTAAAAAATAAAAAGCATAAGGCACAACCCACATTTTTTTGTAATGCGCAAAATACGCTGTGTACACGCTTGAGGGTGAGAGTTTTCGGGGGTGTGAGCAAGTCAGCGCGTGCCATTGGCATGAGGCAGGGTATAAAAAATGGCGGTTTCCGGCAAAAAAAATACAAAAAAAAAAATCGGCAGGGTGGGTGTTTTTTTTCCCTCACTTTGTATGCATGTATGTCCGTCTGTGTGTGTGAGAGAGCGCAAAAATGGGAAAAAATGTTGAAGAAAAAAAAAAATCACAAGCAAAATTCACCCTGTGGCATTTTTACACGGACAACGAGAAGCAAACCGACAGAGCGTCACACTAACAGCGCAATTACCAATACAATTGCAATACGCAATGGCAATGGAGAAATCATCATCATCATTGCCATAGTCCTTGTCCTTCTTCTTAGACGCTCTCTTTCTATCTTGCTTCCTCTCTTCAGCCTCGTCTACTTCCACGTGTTCGCTGTTGTTTCTGCCGTTTTGCTTTAGATTTCCGTTGCCGGGTCTAAAATGAACCCTCGTTAGGTCAGAGCAGATGAAGTAGCAATGGAAATGGCAACAGAAAAAAAAAGTAAGTTGTAGTTGCTTCAAGCATGGCTCTCTACACGTAGAAAGAGGCGTAGAAAGCTTTTTACTGCGGAAGGGGGAAGTTAAAGCGAGATTTCAAATTTTCTTCATGACATCTCTATCCGTAAATCTCCTTAAGATATTAAAAAAAAAAATGTATAGAAAACCCTCTTAACTTTAGATGGTTGTTCTTATATAAGCACACTTGAGTTGCTCTTCGTCGAAATTTGGTTCAAATATGAAATACCCTGTACCTTATGATACATGTCTGTCTGCATGTCTGTAGATCCTCAGAGGTGGTAGAACTAGAGCAACCAAATTTTCAGATAAGATGCGTTATTATGTCAGGGGAGACAAGTTTATTTTATATTTTTGATATCGGGGATATATAGTATTAAAGAAATCAAAAAAAGTGTACATTAAAAATGGCGTTTCAGGAGCGACTTTCGAACAATAGTTATTCGATTTCATTATAAATTTATAATGGGTTAGATATGCTTAATCCTCTCCTATCTGCGCCACTGACAAATACACACACACAACCACACATATACCGACAAACAAATGAGTCCTTAATGCGCCATGCCTTAAAGCGCATTTTCTCCTATTTGTATATTTCCAAGCTTAGCACATTCAATTAGTTTCCATTGCTTTTGCCTGGCAACAACAACAACGACAACAACAACAACTACATGCAAACATATAAAAAAAAAATTTGCGGTTGGTAACCAACACAAAAGCCTGCGCCTAGTCACCCACGTGGTGGCTCAAACCAGCTCCAATTGCAACAACCAAATCCCAATCCCAACTCCAGCGCCGCTTTCATTGCCAACTCTTTCGCTTTTGGCCACGCTTCAGTGCAGATAAAACTCGAAAAATCAGGCAGCCGGCAAACATACTGCAGCAACAACAACAACAAAAAACAACAAACACAACAACAACAATTGCCCGTCAATACTCATTGTCCTGGCCAACTCCCCAGGGCCTTGACATGTGGGTGCTAAAGCTCATTAGCTGGCACATTGACTCTTTAAACCTTTTAAGCCATGTCTCTACATATTTGGCATGCTTCCAGACGGACTTTTATTTATGCCCCAACTCCAACTAATTTATGTGTCTTGTCTGTGTGTCCTTTCTTGAAAGCAAAAGTGGCCATCAGTTCACATCGCGCACATAAATCAAGTTTTTCGCAGCGGAGTCAGTTGCTATCTAATGTGTCCATTGTGGCTGATCGAACGTCAGTTTTTAGCCGACAGCTTAAGCCAAAAACATCTGCCTTCTAAGGCAAAAGAATTGATGGGCCCAAACCGATAAGTGAGCCCAGTCACTTGCTTTTGGCGCGTGGTCAAATGATTTATGCAAGCGTAATGGATAGCCTAGGAGCCAGTTGCTTTTCGGCTTACACTGGACATCAAATGCGCTTAGAGAAGGTATAAGAGAAAGTTTAAGGATAATAACTTAAAAAAATATGGGCGTAGTGCTGTAAAAAACTCAGTAGACGTGTAGATCTAGACCATGTATGATCCTACCTCTTTTCTCTTTGTTGGGTACCACTCTTCTCCTTATAAAGGGTCATCAATCTTGAGGTTTTTTTCAATGGGATTTTTTTGATAAATCACGCGTGAGTACTGTCACGTTGCCATGTGTTTTTTATTCAGTTTTCATTGCCACTTCACCATGAAAAGACTTACACCCGAACAACGTTTACAAATCGTACAATTATATTACATAAATTCGCGTTCAGTAAAGATTGATTTTCGCGCGCTTCGGCCATTTTATGGAACCAATTCGGTGAACAAATAATTTCACGCAATTTGAATTGGCCATTGGTGTTAACACACCGTTAGACTTTTTTCTTTTGGGGCTACGTGAAGTCTAAAGTGTTTGTGGATAAGCCAGCTACAATTGAAGCATTAGAGGCCAAAATTACCCGTGTTATTCGCGGGATACCGCCGATTATGCTTGAACGCGTCATCGAGAATTGGAATGCGGAGGAGACGAGCGACCAACATTTGAAAGGGATTATCTTTAAAAAGTGAATACCAAGAATGGTTCTTTCTATTGATTATAAAGATTTTTCGATTCATTTCATATTTATGTTTTTTTGTATTTAAAAAAAAAACCTCAATATTGATGACTCTTTTCATGTTAGATAAATAATATTTTTGCACTTACTTTGGGGACGTACTCCTCCTAGCCTTTTGAATCAATTTCGGTGCATTTGTTTATGTGCGTGGAAGAGTCTTTGGAAGGTTATTTCATTAACTCTGGAACTCGTGTTTCCTAAAAACCGGACATTTAGTTTCATATTTAGTTCCCAAATAATTTTACGTGTCGATGAAAGCGAGCAGGAGGCGGAACCCTCTACTGAAAATAAAAATGTAAAGTTTCATTTTTTGCATATGGCGTTTGATGTAAATAAACATATCTCAAAGTTAATCATCTTACACCTCAACTTATACATGGACACACATAGTGACAAGAAATATTGTCTTTCTTATGTTGATCCCACTCTGGACCCACTATTGGGTGCCATCAATATTGTTTCCACTTAGCACCTGAGAAAGAAAAAAATTGATTTTAATCAGTTCGCCGTAAAATTAAAGAGTCCAAAGTCCTGTAATTTCTTGCATCACTTTTGCAATGCCGCAATGGTTTGAACGCGGTATAGATTGTTCAAATCCCACGCTTAAGGCTAGCTAAGCATTGGGCGTATAAGAACATATTGTCTCCAAGCCAGAATCTAGTTCGAGAAGCAAGTGAGCACATTTCTGGCTCCAATCAAAGCTGGTTGGGTCAGTGAGTTGTAAAGCGTGGGAAAAACAACAAAATGTGTCAATGTGAAGGACAGAGTTAAAAATTGCAATAACAATTGAGAGCAATCCAATGACCAGATGGCAATGAACTGAACGTGTGTGAATATATGTAAGGGAGTGTGTGTGTGTTTGTGTGTGAGCGCCAATCGGAGCCCAAATATAAGGACAGGAAATGCTTGCCATCACGCACATACACATACACATAAAGGGCATACAATGAACATATGACAACAACACCTGCTATTATGTGCATAAGGAGCTTTGCCTTGATGTTGGTCAGGGTTTACATTTTTTTGTTTGCCCTATAAAGGAAATATGGATAGGGTAACATGAACTTGTCACGATGTTTGCAACCTATTCAATGCTATGATCTGAGATAGGCCCAGCATGAAAAATAGACAAAACTTGTCTTAACTTGCCCGTATACTTAGTGAGATCCCTATATCAACGCATAAGAGCCAAAGAATATCAAGAGAATAAGGACCTTATAGCAGCATTTTCTTAAGCCAAGAGTATACTTATTAATGTCCAAAGATTCCTCAGTTTCGTGATTTTGATTTGGTTATGCGTGTTGGCACCTCTAAAGACTAGTTGGGTCATTCGGCAAAGGGCTAAACTTATTTCCTTTTTTTTAGTCCAATTACTTAATTACGCAGGGCTCTTGACACTTGTCGCTGTCTAGGAGGAGGAATAAAAAAAAGGCAAAAAAAAAGGTCAAACCGGGTGAAAAAACTGGGTCAACCTATGTGAACGGGTTAAACGAATCTTAATGAGTTTATATACTAGAGTAGTATATATCCTTTTCCGCTTTGGAGTAGCCTTCGTTCGTTTTTCTAATTAAAAGCACAATGACCCAAAGCGACCCTTGCAAGCCGTTAATGAGTCCGACACGCACAGCTGTCTGGGTGTTTGTGTATAAATGAATGTTGGTGTGCGTAATTAATTATCAAGTTTGAACTTGAACTTGCAGTTCGCGTGAAAATTGTTTAGCTTTAAAAGTTTATGCCAAGTAAAATATTATTGATTTTAGCGGACAGCCAAAGAGTTCCATGTTGTGTATCTGTGTAACTCGCAGTGTATATGTGTGTGTGTGTGCGTGTGAGCAGTCTGGCCGCCACATGTCACGGGCAAAGATTTAAATCAAAACCGACAGGGCAAGTTTGGTTCACTACAGTTTGTTGGGCTTGTTAGGGTTTGAGTTGGTCTGCTTTTTTAAATTTATTTTTTTTATGCTTTTTCAGTTTTTTAACCCTTTTATTTTGCGCGCTGCTTTGTCCTTCACTCAACCCTAACGCGGACTTTGGCCAAGGATGCTGCTGGTCCGCCGCTGGTAATTGCTTATTTAAGCGCGCACGTTCGTCCTTTTACGGGATGGGTTCGAGAACAAAGCCAAAGCCGTGTGTAATTATTGGTAGGACGCAACGGGCGACGGCGGGTAGGCTTGAGGTGGGTCTGAGTAGCCAGCCAGTAATCCCAGCTAGTAGTCATTGAAAGCTATGTAGCATCCGGGCAGCTGTCTAGCGTTCTGACCAACGTAAATGAACAAAACCCGAAGCCTTGTTCCAGGTACATGTACCCTACACATACCATATACCATGCGTGCATATTAAAAAATGTTTTAAAATAAAACTTTGACATTGGGTACTCTACACTGCTCTACATTTTTTTTCGTACGAGTATGCTTATCTGGACAGAAGGCAGGGGTTAAGCGCAGGGGCAGACAGTAAAACTCTTTTGTTGTTCATTGAACTGTAAGGTCCACGAGTTTTGGGTTTTAATTTGGGATGAGCAAACGTTTTAGTGAGTCTATGGCAGCTGTCGTTATCTATGGACAGGGTATAGGTCAGTTTTGGGTTTGATCAATGGCCCTGAACTCGGCGCTTTTGGGTTTTACAGACTAGCGCGTTTGGTTTGCTGATAGGACTGAAAAAGCATCTACCATAGCAGTTAGATGCTTATCTAGAGCCACCCAGGCTGGTCAAAGGAACAAGTCAACACTTGGCAAACAACTTTGTGTTTAACAACTCAATAACCATAATAACAATAACAGAAAAAGTAGCTTAGGAATTGACCAGCGCCATGGCTATAAATTATAAGCCAGCAGGCCGCAACAAGTTTTCCCAGCTTTGGAGACTTGACTGTTAACTATTACGCTCCGCTAGAGTTTTGTGGGCATGAACAAACATGCAAAAAACATGTTGCAACATTTTTCAATTTTAATGACACTAAATGAAGGTAAGAACGACACTGAGACGACGGCGACGACGACGACGACGACGGCATAGAAACTCTATGGAGCTTGGGTGGAAAAAATGACACAAGAAATAACAGAAATTATTGTCAATTAATTACAATAGTTGGTCAGGCAGCAGGTCGGAGCAGTCTTGGAACTTGGTAGGCAGCCTTTAAATGCGCTGGCTTTGACGCTTTTGACAGACGGTAGGAGTTGCCTATGAAAAGCGTGTATGCCAGTTGTCAGCCTCAGGTGGCAGCTGAAGTCTCAGCGGCGTAGTGGCTGCTATGGCCAAAGGGGGCTAGCAGAAGCTTAAGAAGGATGCATGGAGTGGATGGTGAGGTGTAGCCAGATGAGCCAAAACTTATCTTCCAACGAATTTGCTATTTTAAAATAATTTTGCTTAAGTCATTTTTCTTTTAAGACAAGGGAACTCGGCGCCCTCTTGCTTTGCTCGCCGGAACCCGCTTCGCAATCCTTTTAATATATCGCCAGATATTCTTCTTTCTGTTTTTGGTTCCACTTTCTTTTTCTGTTAGAGTTAAACTTTTTATTCTTTAGCGTTTTCTTTTCTTTTCAGATTTATCTTCTGCTCAACTTTCTACAAATTGTTTTCAATATATGCATCGCTCTTCTTTTCATTTTTGCTTTTATTGCTTTGTCAGCAAAACGAATTTCACGCTCTTCATGGGTGAGACCGCGCCGAGTTCCAAAATTGTTCACAAGAGGGACCAAGAAAAAGGAATTTAAAATTTTCCGCGAGTTAACAAGAAAAAGTCAAGGAGAAGGAATTCAGTTCTTTCCAACCATACAATACTAATACACTATGACATAATGCACTTATACACTAGTAAAAATGTTGATAACACAAATAACTGAGATGAAAGAACGTTAACTTATAAACTTTGTAATTAAGAATAAGATTTTTTAATTCACAATTGTAGGATCGTAGCTTTTTTTAAGGTGGCTTGTTTTTTTAACAAATATTCTTCAAAAGCCAAAAACTTTTTAATCTAACATTGAAACCCATGATAGAAAGAATTTTACGAGGTGACGCAAAGAAGCATACGAGTCTCCGTGCGCAAAAAACTGGTTCAACTTTTATAAGACAGCTATATGAAATAGTGGATTAATTTTGATCAAACTTCACACAAATGTTAAGACTAAAACAAAATACAACTGGCATGAGTTTGATCATGATATTTTACAAATTTAAAAAAAAAAGTTCTAATATATATTTACATATGTGTTTCATATTATTATTTAATTCATCGGTATTATAAAATTTCACAAATTGTGTTTCATTTAGTCTCTTTATATTTATGTGATGTTTGATCAAAATCGGTCCACTCATTCTTATAGCTACCATACCAAAATTGAACCTGTGCTCTCTACTTAAGAGAGACCCGAATAACACACCTGCGCATTGCGTGATCTTCCAATTGTTGGATCATAACTAAACCCTATTTACCATCAGATCTAAGCAGATTTAAAGTGTTTCAACATTTCAATTTTTAGAAATACAGCTACCCATTTTGGAGACCAGAATAAAAAGTTTTAAATTTTTGCTTGCCTCAGAATACTTTGGCACGCAAACATTCTCCACAACGTTCGTACTAGCTCTGATCATGGATATGCTTTGCTGGTTTAGTTTCTAAAAGAAGGTTCATCGAAGGGAACACATGCAGTATTTCTTAGAGCTAGAGATATTAATGCTGTGGGTAATTGCCGTGTTTCACAGCGCGCTTGGAGCAGACTGTAACCTGACGATGGGTTGTTAAGGCTTGTCATCAACTGGAAGCACGATACCCCACTGACTACACCACTGCCTTTTACACTTGCTTAAAGTGTTGCCACCGCTGTCGCAAGTTAAACGTCTCAAAACGTTGTCGTTGGGCATTCCTAGCCTTATGTTAGGTGCACGCCTAATAACTGCCAGTCAAATACCAATAAAACTAATAATAATGAATTTTAATGTCGCACATTAACAATTCTTGCATTTTAATTGTCCAAGTTGCCGACTATTGAACAAAAAGCCAATCACAAGACCATAAACCCGGCAATGGACCAGGTTCAACTATTCCTCGAGCCCGTCTCTGGTGGCTGTGTGGGTTGTGCATGCTACATAAATTGCTGTTGATATGATTTAGTGACATGGAACAATGCACTGGTATTTATGGCAAGATCTGCATATATATATGCATATACAACCCATGCTGCAATATATAATATTTAAGCGGATTATGTCAGAATATTACAATTTCAGTTGTAAATAAAAAACCAATTTTTCATTATATCGCACAAAAATTTGTCAGCGCTAAACTAAATACATAATAAAAAAAATATACTAAAAATTATCTTAAAAAACTATAGCTGCACTATGAAATTAGAATGCAAAATTTAATTAGTGCACAAATAAACCGAAATGCTCTCAAAAAGTCTCCAACTGGGCAAAGGGGGCGTTATGGCAGCAATCGATAAGAGCTGGCACTGGAAAAAGTGGGCGTTACTATGACTGGCGACCACCAGCCAGATACTTGGACACTTTGGCAACTGAGCAGGCCCAGTCTCTTACGTTTGACTATTGATGGTCATTTGTTGGTCCCCCTCACTTTTATTGCTCTTCGTTTTGACTTTGCTTTTAGCTACAGTTGCGTTTTCATTACGAAATCTGCTCAATCATTGTCAACGATAAACAAATTTTTATTACGTTACGCTGCATATATTTCATGTGCGGTACATTTGGCAGTTGGAAGAGACTTAAAGATACTTACTTCGAGCCAAGATAAGGCCTTGAGACTCTAAAAACTAATGGCTTTGACTAAAAAAGGCATTTATTAGACACTTTGCATGCCAGCAGGTGGGAATACTAGTTCAAGACTGCCGAAATACCCTACTGTTAGTCTTAAAATTTTTTTTTTTTAAATGGCATACAAATTTTTTTAATTTGACTTTCTTAATGTTCATAAAGACCATTTTCGGAAACGAAAGGGGCGCTGATATTCACAAATGACTAGATTTTGGAGTTTTATTTTTTACTGACTCAGCTAAAAAAATGAATGGCACCTGTGCAAGCCTTAAGAAATTTTTGGGAAATTTTTGTAATGAAAAAGCAGTTGGAAAGAACTTCAAAAATGTTTTTGATCACCCTATAGTTCCTCGTATGTTCACACAACAATTTGTTGCTTTTGAGCTTCAGAGAGTAGTGCTGGAGAAAACATCGATGATCGAAGTTTAAAATCTCTATATATCGATGTTGGCCAACAGAGATGTTTCTCCAGCACTTCTGCATTCATCAAATGGGTGTTTAGTAGTGCTGGAGAAACATCTCTGTTGGCTAACATCGATATATAGAGATTTTAAGCTTTGATCATCGATGTTTTCTCCAACACTAACAGAGAGCTTAATGCGAGCTTAATGCAAGGCGAGTACTTATTGTGTTCTCATGACAACTCAAGAGCCTACTCTATAGCAAAAATTCCCGTGAACCTCAAAACCGAATATTTTACCTTTTCAAGAAATTCTCTTATAATTACCTTTAAAGTCAGTCAGCAGACGACTGAATGCCTACTGTTGCGATTACCTAAAGTTCTTGCTTTAAGATTGTAGTCTGATGCTTTTGTAGAATCATCTTTTTCTCTCTCCATTTCAGACACTAACAGACTTTTGGCTTTCAGGTCTCTTCAAAACTAAAGCTGCAGCATCATCTCGGAGCGATCACTGCTTTGATTGACAGAATTTGTTACTCAGTCATCGTAGATGGTCTTACTGCAGATTTAAGAGACCTTCCTTTCCCTTCCTTCCTTTTCCCACGGTCGTTAGCCGCGGCCATTTAGCAATATTGAAAGAGAGAACTGGAACTCGAGTCATATTGAAACAGACTAAAAAGATTAAAATATAGTCATAATTGAATTTTCATAAGTAAAGGATTTTGTTAAAACTGAGGCATTTGTTGAGCAAACCATTTCTAAAAGAAATGTTTACAAGTGGTATAAACATGTCAAAGAAGGCAGAGAACGCGTTGAAGACGAACAGAGCTTTGTTGGACCATCAAACTCAAGCGCCAAAGCTCACGTCCAAGAAATTAAAGATTTGGGGCCTGCAATCCTTCGAATTTCAACAAAAGACCTTGGTGATAATGTTTGAATTTCAGAAGAAGTCGTCAATTTCATTTTAAAAGACTTTTTGGGCCTTAAACGCATCAAATCTTGATTGGTACCGAAAATACTGAATTTTTTGAAAAACATGGAAACAAGCTGCATCTTTGAGATTTTTTCGTCAGAAACGAAAACTCTATCGTTCCACAACCACCGTATTCACCTGATCTAGCACCGTGCGACTTCTGGCTCAAAAGAACATTCCAGGGACACTGTTTTGAATAGATTAAAAAGATTTTAAGTGCATCGACGCGCGCTGTAAAAGCCATCTGGGCTAATAAGGGAAAACTTTGGTGTAAGTGCTACCTGAATTACTCAGCTGAGCTGCTTGTAAACTTTAATATTTTCAGCTTTTTCGCCTAAAGCTACTTTTTGAACCGCCTTATAGAACATAAGTTTGTCGTTTAGACCTAACTGAGTTTTATACATTTTCTTTTAAATAAATAAAAGGGAATTTAAAGCTATATTCCCTCCATGCACTATTTTTTGTATACTACGACAAAGATTCCTCCTTCTCCTCAATAACTTTTTCAGACATCGATCCCACAACGTATCCAAGCACTTGCCTTAGCGAAACAAACCTTTTAGCGTCTTAGTTAGCTCTTTCATTCCCACTTAGATGTTCAAGAGTCTTATATGCGCCGGCGCTACAAGAAATGGGTGGATCTTCATTAGCGTTGACGACGAGTTATGACCAAATGGATGGATAGCAGAGAGGCTGTTCAATACTCAGCCCACCAAAGGAGACAGATCGAAATGCCTAATATCGTAATTTGTGTACTGGGCGTGCTGCAAAT
Source organism: Chymomyza costata (assembly GCA_018150985.1). Classification (NCBI taxonomy): domain Eukaryota; kingdom Metazoa; phylum Arthropoda; class Insecta; order Diptera; family Drosophilidae; genus Chymomyza; species Chymomyza costata. The sequence goes on from JAECWU010000001.1 coordinate 22,484,507, forward strand.
CGAATTATGAATGAGCACTTGCCAGTCTAAAAGAAATCGAAGCGTTTTAGGCCAGTATTTTATGAAGTCGTAAATAGTTACATATATACATGGATCGACTTGATAGCTGAAAGCACTCGAGAAATTGCTGTAATTTATATTTGGTGGCGTCAAAGTCTGGCTAGATGCAAAGCAACTGCTGAAGTTAGTAGGCAGGCAGATAGCTGTCATATGTAATTAAAATACACGCTCACACAGATACTCACATACACACACACACGCACACTAATTAACTACAAGTCTGCGGCTTCAAAAGTGCAGAACATTTCTTTACCTTTCAACCAAAGGCAAGCTTTAAGCATGCTTATAATGTTGCAGCTCCTCCACTTGAGGCAACGCCGCAGTTTGTCAACAGACGTCCCCAAAGAGTCGCAAAAGGTCGTCAGAGGGCAGGTTGGAGGCAGGTTCTTGAAAGGCATACAAAATGAAAAGAAATTGCCACTGTCTGTTGAGCGCAAATGGTAAGCGGCAAGAAAGTAGTGCACAAAAGAGAGAAAACGCGAAGGAAACGCAACCATCTGCACGAATTGTAATTGAAAAGATTTCCCTTGAAGGAATTACAGAAACGGCTGTAGGATCCGGGACCCCCAACAACTTGTCTGTGTCGAACTGGGAAATTTAATAAGGAAACCCCGGCGAGCTTACATTGTACTTTGTGTGAAAAATAATAGTTTTTGTGCTTCTTTAATGCTGACAGCGGATTTGCCCAAAGCCCAAAGTGGCATAAACTTGTGGCCTGCGGTGTTGTAAAAACGCTTTCATTAAGTAGAAAATATTTTCAACACAACTAAAAGCCAAAAATATTTGCTTAATTAAGAAATTTTATAAAAATATTAAGTGAAAATTCAACAGTTAGAATCATTTTTTTTTTACAGCTCGTTGCGGTTTTATAGAATGAAAATGCTGAAAATGGCAAAAGAAAAGCAAGTCATACGATTTTTTTTTTTTAATTAAATGCATTGCTTGCTTCTGACAAGACAGTTGGTCAGAGATCTGGACAGATGAAATTGTAGGATTAGGCTTCGTAATTTCGTAACATAGTGCTTTTGTAAATATTGGCTTTCGAAGTACAAAAAGCTATTAGAAGAAACTCTTGGTTGGATAATACCAGGGCCAACTGTTTCTATACATAAAAGTTTGTTATGCTCTGGTCACAATTATGTAGGTAAAGGGCCATCAATATTGAGGTTTTTTTCAATAGGGTTTTTGTAATAAATCACGCGTGAGTACTGTCAAGTTGCTATGCGTTTTTTATTCAGTTTTCATTGCCATTTCATAATGGAAAGACTTACACCCGAACAACGTTTACAAATCGTACAATTATATTACGAAAATTCGCATTCTGTAAAGAATATTTTTCTTGCGCTTAGGCCATTTTATGGAGCCAACGGCGAACAATAAATTTCCCGCTCCGGACCAGTGAATTGGCCATCAAGATCGTGTGATATCACACCGTTAAACTTTGGTGGTACGTGAAATCTAAAGTGTTTGCGGATAAGCCAGCTACGATTGAAGCATTACCCGTGTAATTCGCAATATTCCGCCCATGATTCTCGAACGCGTCAGCGAAAATTGGAAACTCCGCATGGACGAAATACAGCGCAGTTGCGGCCAACATTTGCAAGGGACTATCTTCAAAAAGTGAATGGCAAGAATGATTATTTCTAGTGATACTAAAGATTTTCCGATTCATTTGAAATTTTTGTGTTTTTTGCATTAAAAAAAAAAACCTCTAGATTGTTGACCCTTTAGTTGTCATTACGGAGTTTTCGTTGGCACTGTACGAATTATTATAGAAATTTTACTTCTTTCGAAAATTTCTTATGATCCTTGGGAGGTGCTTGTGTTTTAAAGCGTCTTTTGTCTTTAAATTTATTTTTTTAAATATACTTGGGTAAACTTCTTTGGTTAAAATTTACCTTAAGTTGAGATGAATATAGTCTTTGCTTTGTATCATAATAGTTTTTTAAGGGGTAAAGAAAATCAAAAAAGCAAAATTGGTAGACAACTATGTGCTGAAGTGATTTACTAAAAAAAAAAAAAAATTCCCCTCATCTTTTTAAGAGTGAAATAATTAAGGTACTTTTATTTTTTTTATATATTTTTTTAAAATTAATATTTCCCTCAACTTTACGAACCAAAATAATAATTTATTTTAATAATTTAGAAAAGTGACAGCATTTGGTGTTTTTAAGTATTTCTACTAAAGACAAAAAGTAGATTCAAAAAACTTAAAATTAAATTGTTAACATTTATAGCCGCTAAAAAAAAACGTCAGGAATAAGGTACAGTTGTGCTAAAGAAGAACTAATTTCTCACAAATTGATTCATTTTTACGACTATGCAGCTAATGCAGCCCTAGCAGCCATAATAAAAAAAAAGTAATACAGTCGAGGCGGTGCCCGACAGTGTAATACCCTGTACCTTTTTTTCTCGAAAAAGTTTTATTCCTGCATATTCTTTCTATGAACTTTCCAATTGGAATATTTTATTTGTTGGTGCAAAACGATATTTATACCTATAAGTTCCGCAAATTTTAACCGATTTTGATGAAAATCGAAATTTACGTCAAAGATGTTATTTAAAGTATATGAGGAAAGTTTTAAGGGGATGTGTTGAGGGGTGTGGGAGAAAACACGATAAATCGATTGCGGGGGGTGGGGGGCCTGCATTGATAAAATTTTGATGTAGATTGGTTCATTAGAGCCACATGAATCAGCTTACCAAAAATTCTAGTCCATTTGTTACTATAATTACGTAGAGTCAAATATTGACGCAATTTATAGGCAAGGGGAGGTGAAATTTGTACATTTTAGGCTATAACTTTTGTTGTATTTGTCCGATTTTGTTTATTTTTGACATACAGATGCATGCAATCACAATGCATCGCTCTGTTAAATTTCAGACTAAAATATTAAACGTGTAGTCAAAAACCGCGAAACTCTGCTACGGGGAAACGGGGAAAGATATGGACATGATTCAACAAACTTGATCTTCTCAGGAAATATGCGCATCAGCTGGTAAAGTTTCGTATCTCTAGCTCTTATAGTCTCCGAGATCTAGGTGTTCATACAGACAGCCAGACGGACAGACGGACATGGCTCAATCGCTACCCGAGGTTATGATAAGCATTTTGGTATAAAGGACTTGGGGTCTGCCACGCCTCCTTCTTGCCGTTACATACATTGCACAAATCTAGTATACCCTTTGTACCTATAGGTACAGGGTATAAAAACATGGAACTGTAAAAAATGCTGCTTAAAGAGACTTACGGTTGTATAGTTACCATAGCAGTACTGTACTTTTTTTTTTTTGGTATTTTTTTATTTTTTTGCTGCATTTTACTTATTTTCACTGACTGAAACGAACTTCTTCTGGTTCGTTTGGCGTTTTGCGGCATTTTTATTTTCAGCTATGCAGTAGAAAAGCGTCTGCCAGCAGTGCCACAAAAGGTTGCAGGGGCATTGGAGTCGTTGGTGGCAACCAAAAAAAACGTAGAAATAAAGGCTGAACAAAAAGTTGTAGAAAAAAGCAGTAGAAGAGCAAGAAAAAGACTGTAAATGAACTCAGGTGGGAAATTAAAGTATTAAAATAATTATATTGCACACTGCACTTGAGGAAAAATATTTGGTAGGGTTGTATCCACGTTACAAAGCAATTATGAGCAGCAAATTAGTGCGGTCTATGAAAGTCAGCAACCCTCAGGAGAGGGAAATTAAAGACTAATTGCAGTATCAATCAATTTCAATGGAACGCGCCAATCAACAATCGATGCCATTTAGCTATGAACCACAAATCGATCGAAAATCAACACTTACACATATACACAAAAGAACACACACACACAGATGCACTCACAGCCAACAAAAAATGAGCATTGATCTTTATGTTTGGGCAAAAAAAGTGTGAGGGGTGAGTTCAACCCCTAGTCAAATGATTGCTACCCGTCAGATTTTTTTTTCGTCTATTGTTGCCTTAGAGAAAAAAAGGTTAATAGGCTTAATTTTTTATTGTTGCAGCTCAACTTTTATTTATTGTAAAATTTGCTCAAGCACTTCAAACGGACAATTTTTTTTTTATGTTTTCTGAAGGGTCTCTGACTTTGCTTTATTGACTTGTTAGCACAACGTCAAAATCTCATTTGTATGTCAATAAAATTTGCAACAAAAAAAAAAAGAAGAAAAAAACTATGCAGTCAGTCATTTTTTTGTGGTTTTCTTTTTTTTTTTTTTTGTTGAGGGTTGAGTTAGATGTTTAGCCTGGCAGCCATTTGGTTTGATTGATGAGTGCCACAATGATGAGCTAGAAGATTAATGTAGTTTTAAGTAAGTGAAAAAGCCTTCTCTGCCTGCTGAGGCAGTTGCGGTAGCAAATATTTCAATTAGTTAATTAAAATCTAATTCAGGTTTGTATAATATATTTTTAATTTTTTTAAATTAATCACGAGAGAGTTTTGTGCCCAGGTGGGAGAGACTACATTTACGAGAGAAGATAAGATGACGTAGACAGCGTTGACGTCAAAAAGCTTTTTTATATAAGAGAGTGATAAAACATTGTTATACCTCTTTGCAATAAAAAATTCAACTACTTTTGAACAACTATTTATTGTCTTTTAACAACCCAATTTCACATCAATTTATGCTTTGTTTGTAGCTGTAACTAATCAAGTATTTATTGACAGCAGGACCAATTACTCAATCTGCCACTTAACTAGATGGTTTCTTTTTAAAAAAAAACAAAATTTTGTGTTTGAACGTTGTCTTAACTAATAAAATCTAAAATAGAGCAAGATTGATTAATATTGGCTTGTGTAATTTAAGCATTAAATAAGGAACTACAGATGCAAATTCTGATCTGAGAGATCTTTTGCACTCACGCCATTAGTCCAAAGTTTAGATTCTAGTCTTTTCAGAAAGAGAATGTTTTACTGTACTAAGCGTCTACTTCGATGAAGATTGCTGTGCACCAACCTAGAGTATGAAAAGCCTTATAATAAGAAGTTATTAGTAGAAGTAATTGGTTTTAATCCACAATTATGAATCAAATAAATGTTTTCAGAAACATTTTAAGGAAGGTAAAAAGTTGTCTAAATTCTTAAATTTTAATATGTTATATATTCGTATATATTCGGCCGTACTCTGGAAAACGAATACGAACATTTTATTCGGATTCATTTTGAAACCGACTGCTTGGCGCTCGCAATTTCACCAAACCGAATTTTTCATGTGATTCGAAACCGAAAGTTTTGTTGCAAAAGGAATAAAAACGAATTGGCAAAAAAGGTTTAAAAAAGTACGCATTTTATACTGAAATAATTTTTAAATATTCTTTGATATTCTTCGATTATATTCATGACAATTTCAAGTTAGATATTTACTGACAATTATTTTTAATTATTTATTTTCTGACATAAAAAATAGCATGCACAACCCAGAACTAATTTTTTTGTGTTCATATACATATGTGCACGTATCATGCACGAACACATGACCGATAAATGCAACAGGGCCATGTATCAAGCAAAAATAATTTCGCGCCAACACAACATGAAAATTTTTCGGAACAATAAGGGAAATATACGAATTTATCGAAAATAAAACGGGAAATATCGACAATAAAAATTCGTTTTCCGGAGCAAACATAAATGAACGAAGCACGGCTGATTATTATGTTAAATTAGTGATAAGCGAATCGATTGAATTGAATGGCTTTCAAAATCTTTAATACAATTTTTGAAGTATGAAGATCTCTAGTGGAAGTTCATTTTCAATTCAAAGTTGAATATTTTTGCGGTTCTCATGAGTTTCTGTAACTTAGAGAAAGCCGTTTTTCGTATTCGGTATTAACTGGGGGAAAGCTGTTCAGAGATTCCTGGTGCACTTCTAGCAATAGGTAATCTTTTAATTTACTTAAAACTAAAAATATATTTGAATATTTTGAACGTCGCAAATAATAAAACATGTTGGAAAATTGATTTTAAGGCCCCGCTTCTATAGCTATAAAAAGGTCATATGATTTAGTACCTATAGTTTTTATACCCTTTTTTTTCATTTAAATAAATAAAATATTGAAAATTCCAATAACAAAAAACTAACGTCTTACCGAAATAACCCCGAACCCAACCAAAACAACGATTAGTTAACTTGATAATAGTAATGATTTGTAGGGCATTACAATCAACGTATCGCTACAAAACTTTGGGCAGTTCTGGACTCTTTCAGTACAAATAAGTGTGAGTCCTATTGTCAGAAGTAATTGCAAATACCCCATGGCTGAATTGAATATGCTAAAACTATATAAAAATTGTGTTTCTGACAACATGCCATTCCATAGCTAGCTTTATATCCAGCATATTCAGCAGTTTATAAACTCAGCTCACATGCAAACCAAAATCCTTTCTCCCTTTCTCCCCCCCCCATCACACACACAACCACTCAAACAGACAACAAATTTAGCATATAATGCGGCATGGCTTACCTACTCATATACCTATATAATTGTATGTACTGAATATTTTTTCAAATGCATTTTTTTTCGAACGCTCTTCAAAAAACAAGTCACAATTTATAACACAAAACGCATCCGACAGCTTGTCAGTAACAATGCGCTTTTAAGCTAACAAGCGTGTGCAAAATGAAATTCTGGAATCCTGAAAAAAAAAATATAAATAAAAAACTTAAAAAAAAAGGACAACAACAAAACAAGCGAAAAGCCATTTACATTAAAATTTATAGAGCATGAACTGTGCGCTTTTTTAATTTCATTTCATTTCTAGATAGCGTCATCTTTTTTTTTTTGTGCACCCCGTAGCCCAACAAAAACCAAAAGCTGAAAAAAACTGTTACAGTTTGACTATAAAATTACAAATTTTTTATATAGCCTGGAAAAAAAGGAGAACCTTTTTGTTGTGTTATGTGCCTGACCAAGTAAGAATATGTCAGCATGTGATTTCCATGACCAAAATGAGAGAAAAAAAAAAGAAAAAAACTCTATTTTAATAAAAAAAAAGGTCCGGAAATTATGTGCGTACTGCGCTGCTGGCAGCGACGCTGACGTCAGTTAAAAGAAAATAAAACCTAACGACCCATGTGCCGCAGAGTAGTCGTAAGTACTCACAGAACTCAGTACTCAGTACTCACATTATTATTATTTTTTTTGCTATATTTTTTGTTTTTTTTTTTTGTTGTTGTTATTGTGCCACACTATTTTAATTCTCTGACTCGCTCTGCTCTTGGCTGAAACGAACAATTGAATTATTTTTGTACTTTAACGCACGAGTTCGGCGAGGGGTGGGACTCTGCCCATTAACGCAGCGCCACCCCACACTGTTGTATGTATCTGTATGTGTGTGTGAGTGTGTGCGTGTATGCTGATCATCACCAGGATACAACAACAACAACAGCATCCTCATCATCACCATGGTGTCAGGCAGCATACTAAAAAAAAATGCCGAAAAAAATGCTATAACAAAAAAATTTGTATCAAAAGTTGTACGACGTGACTGTGAGCTCGTTTTTTTTTAGAGTTTTTTTCAATTTTTATTATAATTTTTTTTTTTCTTTTCTTTTTTTTGTGTTGTTACAAATTTTTAGACGGCTTGATTTGAATGTCAGATAAAGTCAAATGGATTTCAGCGTAAATTAAGTTGCCCCGTTTGCTCTACAATGCTGAGTGCTACGTGAGACTACCAAGGGGCTTTCCAAATAAATTTTCATTTTTTGCAGCAGCTGTCGCAGCAAGTTTTGCGATAGCATTTGATTTTTGAAACATTAGGTTGGAGCAGTCGAAAATATTAGTGGGCAGACTATTGGGTTCCATCGATAGTGTAGTGGCAGCGAACTCGCTTTGCAACCCGATGGTCGGTGGTTCGATTACCCGCAGAGGCGCTATTCGCCTAAGAAAATCTCTATTAATTCCAGACACCGCCGTTCGGATTCGGCTATAAAACTGTAGTTCTCTGTTCTCTTCGAACAGTTATTAATAGAGATCCCTATTTTCCACCTAGGGGCGACTGACAAAATAGTCAAGTCAGGGAATTATTATTGTAATTAGTGCTCAAAGCTCTATTACTACGTCCAGTAACTATTTATATGCTTCGCAGCTAAGATTTTAGATCGAAGTAGCAGGCTGTAATACGTTTAGACGAAAGTTATAAAAGAAATAGATTTTTTTAAAGTAATATCTGAAAGAAGATATTGGACCATCCATAGAAGCTCTTTATTACATTCACATAAATACTTTGTCGAATTGACTAATTCCTCCTTGGTGCAATTTCGACAGAGTCTGTAATTGGACTGTACTTCTGCAAGGACGAGCGGTCAAATGATCATCGATTTTTTAATACCGATTGTGCGAAGAAAGCGCAAGCGAAACTTCAGGTTCCAAGAAGATGGTGCGCCAAGCCATACTTCGGCTGACATGATCAAATGCGGTAATTCTTTCCCAAAACACTCTTCCAATTTAACTCTAACAAAATCTAAAGCGTGTATACAACAGACTTTAGCTTAAATTAAGACAAATATCGAATCTGAAATATCGGCCATACCTCACAGATGCGAGCCTGGTTGTGGCTGTGGTGTGAATTGTCCACCTCGAGAGAGCAGGTGTTAGTATCAATGGGTCAGCTAGCACAAGTCCGACATTTTTCGGCTTTTTAAGCTTCCTGTATAAATAAAAAAAAAGACTTTTGCTCAAATTAAGAGAAATAACTAATATGAAATATCGGCCATATCTCGTAGATGGGAACTGTGGCTTTCATGAATTCTCCTCCTTGAGAGAGCAGCTGGTAGGTTCAATGGATAAGGTGGCAGAAGTCCCACACTTTTCGGCTTTTTAAGCTCATTAAACACATTAAACACAAAAAAAATATATATATCGATGTATTAACTCTCCAGCCCATTCTGTACAAACGGTTAAAGATGATGACACTTTACACATGATTCCGGACCATGCCTGGCTACCATTCAATTATTTGTTTAAACAAGTTTTTACGTTGGACTGTATAATGTATAGGAATAGCTTGAAATCATTTTTAAAATAGTTTCAAAATAGTTATTATAAAGTTGCAATTTTTATAAACATTATCATAAGTTACTGTGGTTAATAAATCTAAGTTCTTCGTCAAAGCTTGAGAGCGACAGTTTCCTCGACACATGCCAAAACATAGTTTCCCTTTGCAATTTTTGACTACTTACATAATTTTTTTCAAATCATTAAAAACTTAGTTTGTTAAGATTACATTTTTAGATTATTGCTCACAAAATCAAAATTTTTTAGAAATTGCAGATTCTTTATTTTATTTTTTTAGCTTGTTTTTTTAAGAATTTGACGTTTTAGTAGCTACAGTTATTTTAGTGAGGAAAATGCGTCCCAGTGCCCTGGGTGTTAGTATTAGTTTCAAAACTGCACAATAGTTCCGGTATTATAAAATATTTGGTTGTGCCGTTTCTAGCAGTTATGGGCCCAACGTGGGGCCGCATAGCACTGTTTGTGCTGCCTTCATAACTCAGCAATACGATCTGGCATCAGAATAAATATGTATGTTAAATCCCTGCTTTCAGAATATTTTTGATATTTCTCTTTCTCATCCCTCTTTGCATATTATGAACATGTGATTTTAAAGAAAAATATCTTATATGCTTATATTGATCGAATTCATTTCGGCATAGATTTTCTTCAAGCCAAAAAATCTACTTCTTTGGATGGCTATCAATCAACTGCCGCTCAGCGTAACATGCGTCTGTAGCACATCTTGAGTTTCTGCAACTGATGCCATCATCTGCGCTGATAGAGTTTTGCATTCAAAGGGTAAAACGAATAAACCAACCAGTTTAACCGGTTTCAAATGCCATGCCCATTAGAAATATTGTGGTCTAATTTTTTTTGTATCAACATATTTGGCGCATATGTATAATTTAAAGCAGCTGTGCATAGAGCTACCATAAAAAAAAAAACGAAAAATCTCAAAATTACAGCCAAGTTTCAGGTAAAATTTCAATTAAAATTGTGAAATTTGTTTAAAAGGGTTGCGGGACAGCAGTTGTAGCAAAAGCAACAACAACAACAACACAAACAGTAGCATGAAAAGACGCGCAAAGGATGCTGCAATCAGAGGAGCGATAGTCCAACCAATGGACCGACCCAAAGTATAGAGCACCCCAGCAAAGGTAGACCCTCGAAACAAAACGATCGCCACTTTTGGTGGCACACGGTGAGAGAACAATCACCCTTTTATTGGGCTAAAGTATTCAACTGACTGTCGTTGACAAATATTATATGCAAGTTCTAATGCCGCATTATCCTACTGTTTTGTATGTCCTGTGAAGTGACACGCCGCTTTATATGGCATATGCTACGCCTTTATAATGCTGCTTTAGTTTTTCTTTTCATTTCATTTTTGTATGTTGTGTCTAATTTGAATATTCTACGTGCTGCCTGCCACAGATTCCCACGATTTATGTTTATGATTGCTACCAAACAATATCTTAGCTACAGCTTCTTAACCCGTGTCAAACTCCAACCGAAATTCTTATGCAAATTTTTTTGTTTTTTGTAAAACTCTTTGGAACGCTATTTCGATACAGGTTACTTTTAATAAATTCAAATCTTTTGTATAAAGGCGGCGCACTCATAATTGTTGAAAATCATTTACACGCTTTTAATTGGCATTCAAGTGCTTTCGATCAAAGGCTGCAATGTCCTGCTGTGCGTAAAGCTCATTAGAGTTGCTGAAAAAGCTTACAACGGTAATCATTATAATGAGAACTGTAATAAAAACGTTATGGCAACAACAACAACAACTATGAATCATAATTAATAATTTCATTTCGTTTTGAGCTGCGTTTGGTTTACAGTTGCAATGAATGATAAGCAAAAGCAAAAGCAAAGCTCAGCAATATGCAGACAGTTACGAATTGCACGCACACACACACAGATACGATATGTGTGTGTGTGCATATGTGAGTGTGTGGGCTGAGGTAAAGGCAGAAACCACAGCAAAAAAAAGTAATTATGCCGACTAAGAGCTTCATCAGACATCCTATTATGCAGCATGCACTCGACAAATGCATCTACACACATACTCACAGATACATACACTCACACACACGACGACGTTCGCTCACATGCTCACTGACACATGTGCAAGTTTAAAACAAAAGCCGCCTGAGCTACCTTTGTAATGCCAACAACAACAACAACAGCGGAGCAACTGCAACAGCAGCAAAAACAGCCGCCGACGCACAGTGGGCCAAGTCGAGAATATTTGTATACGATATATACTATTAAAATACGATCTTCAAACGCAAAACAATTTGTAAGTACCATTTATCCTTAACCTTCTAGTGGGCCCGAGTGACCAGATGTCTCTGTTTCACGCCCACCACATGGCTTTTCCAACGGATGCAAGCACTAACTAAAGCCATATTCCACAATCTCCTTCGTATAGGTCTAAGATTTAGTCGTTCAATTTAATGATTAAAGATCCTTCTCAGTACTTTGCTTTCAAACACTTCAAAGGTTTTTGGACGGCTTTTTCACCCATTACTCAGCACCATACGAAAAGATGGTAAGCATTAGTGTATTATGTATATTGGCTAGAGTGACGTTCTCGGCTAGCATTTCCATGATTATTTATTAGAACGGTGGTATCAGGTGAGAAACGTTCTCGGGGATTAGCACCTTGACATGGTGAGGCGGCTCAGTGTGGGCAATTTCTAAGAGCGATGCCGGCGGCAGCAAAGATAATGGTCGAAGAGGAGTCTCGAAGCTAAGATCAATCCACAATTGCCACTGGGTAGGTGCCTCTTCTCCAGGTTAGTGACGACCTGCTCTTATATAGATCCCGGCACTCATTGATCTCTCTAAAGATGTCAGATTAACTTGGAATTAAACCTAAACGAAAATTTTTCTCAAAGGGGTACCCTTATCCCCCTGCTTCGCCAACCAGCACAGAGGACTTGAAGGTGCTAATTTCAAGTTATACTAACAACCCGATGTGTGCAACCAATGAGGCTCTAAGCTCCACTTAGGAGAAAAGAAATAAAGAAATCATCATCAACATTACGGGAGAAAATATAAATAAAATTTTATTGCACATTTGAATAGAGTCCCAACCACTGTGCTATGTTTGCCATCAACGCTGCCGCCATCATCATAAATGTTTGCATATGAAGTGCAATGCGCGTTTGCTGTAATGGGATGGGCATTGTTGGTTGGGTGGTATCTGCTGCCCACACGCTGCACACACATGTGAGCAAAAAGCACTTGAGTTGAGTTGAGCCAACGTTGGATTACAAAATGCAGTATGCATTGAATTTGCAAGCAGAGCTGAGAGTTCTACGCCTGGTCCCGCTCTGGATGCCGCTGTTGCCACTGATGCCTTTAACTCTTACCACGCACATTTCGCAACAAATAATGATGCACTTGAAAAATGTTTTGGAGTGTGTGTGTGTATGTGTGTATGTGCACAGCAACAACAGCAGCAAAAAATCATTAAAAAACGCCTAGAACGAACAACCGCCTCTTCCCCGCGTAACTCACAGAACTTTTTTGCAGCTCTGCTGCATTATTAGAGCCGCTCTCACTCTCTTTTGTTCGCTCGCTTGTTTGCTCCTTGCTGACATCCATGCCATTAATATTTCATTTAACGCTGCAATTGTCCCGAGAGGAATATGCTAGCAGTCCGGGCAGCAACTACAACAACACCCAAACCCACACCCACACACACCTATACCAAGTAACTTTTCCCCACTTGGCCCCGCTCGTAAATAGCCTTAAAATGTTTAATTCATTTTATGCGATTTCATTCAGCGCCAGTTTTAATTATGAGCATGGCTAGAAGAAGCAGAATTCTGCTTGAAGTGCCCCCCAAACCTGCTCACTGGCAACACCATGCAACCAACATTCATGGCAGACGACGATACGGCAACGTTGGCTGAGCTGCCAGTCAACTGACTTGTTTAATTTGTGCATAAGTTTCATTTACTTTGGGGCGACATAATCTTCAGTTACTTACTCTAACTCTGGCTTTCTATCTCTCTCACTACCTCTCTCCCCTGCTTGGTCCTTGTTCCTTTGCTTTAGCCCAGCGGCTATGGCGTCGGCATCAGCGGCTAATGCTATTGCAGGTCCTTTTCATAGAGGAGTAGTAGTCAGTGTTTTTATACCCTGTACCCAAAGAGTTAAGGGCTACATTAAGCAAATGCGGAACAATTTTGTGTGTAACACGGAAGAGTCCTCACAAAGTATATATTTGAACTCAAAATTGTAGTTCCACCAAAAGATTGTTGCTATTTGAAGCTATAACTTAAAGGTTTCCCCGTCCGGTGAGATTTTTGAGGGTGTAGTGTGCTTCCTAGTCGGATTGTCCCCACTGAAGCCACTCGTTCTTGTTGTTATCATTGTTGTACCCAGACAGAGGCGTCTTAGAGGCTTTTTCTTCAAACTCACTCTCTTCGTAGAACTGTCTCAATGGCCTTGCCAGACTGGCTAGCTGGCTGACTGACTGACTGGATGATGCCATGACTGTCATTTGGTCCTGTGATTATGCACTTGAAGTGTGCATAGAGCTGAATTTTAATTAGAAGTAAATATTTAAACCATTAAACTGAAAATAATGTTGCTATGCACTAAGTGCACTACTAATGGCTAGCTAAATGGGCGCAGTGAGCTTGGCAGTTGCCTCAAATTGATAACAGCAATGAATTGAAATCAATATAATAAAATTTCAAACAATTTGAAAGCAAATGCTATAAATTCAACACTTCAAAATACATATTTGTTTTATTAATATCATAATTAAAATCATATGTGCATGTTATGGATAAGTTTATGGAAGCGGAACGCCAATTAATGAATTATTTAGTCAACTTAATTAATAAAAATGCAATGCAAAAAGTATTTAAAATAAATAGCAAACAAAGTTCATGTATGGAAGATGAAACTTGAATACTCTATGTGGAATCTTTTAAAAGTGTATAAAAGAATTTTTTTTTTTTAAATTTAGTAAGAATTTATTGGGATTTTGTTGTACTCTGAATCTTTTAAAGGTCTGTCTCTGAACATAAAAAATTGTACTATATTCAAAGTACTTGCCCACGCTCCTCCTCAGGGATTGTGACCTTGTCGCGCTGAGTTGGCTAAGTAGGTGCAAGGAACCCGAGAGCGTTGCCGGCAATAGCGTAGCTACTGGCAGGGACACCCATGCCGGTAAGGTCGAGCGGGAGCTCTGAAACTAACAGCAAATCACAACTATCATAGCGTCTGTCCTCAGAGTGAGCGGCTGCCAACAGCTTCGGTCTTGGAGCAAGCGGCTGAGTTTTTAAAAGGCGAGTCTGGTCGCATAGCCAGCAGCCCTGGTACCAGAATCGCATGCGGTGTACCCATCATCCATCCATCCTAAATAACCGTGATTAGCGAAATTGACGTAAATAAAAGAAAAAAAAACGGACTGATAATTTAATGACGACATTTAGTATGAAGAAAGCATTACAAGTTGGAGCATGGAATTCGGTCCTATCCTACACTTAGGAACTACCGGAAAATATATATACCTATCCTCTCTCCGGCAATTTGTGGATACCGCGCCAAAAAAATTCCTTCTCTTTCTAGGCAAATCACTAACTAAGCCATTTTCGTACGTCTTCTTCAGAAGAATCGAAGTGCTGTTCAGCAAGCACGTGGCTCGTTGATGAAAACAGGTGGCAGTCGAAAGGGGCCAGGTCTGAGATGAATAAGAGGGATGGGGTAGCACCTCCCAGTTGAGTGCTTCCAAGCAGTTTCGAACCTTTGGATAGTACGTTATTGTGGCGAAAACTTTGCTTGATAATCCGGCCTTTTTTCACGCAAAGCACGGTGCAATTTGTTCAGTTGTAGGTGGTAGCGGGGGGCACTGACAGTTTCACCAGGTTTCAACATCTCTTAGTAGACGCTACCCTGCTGTTGCCACCAAACGCACAGCATCGTCTTCCGTAGGAAGAGACTTGGTCTTGCGAAAGCTGTTGATGGTTGGCGGAGATCAACCCATGATTTTTTTGATCGCCTGTCACAATACAATGCAGAAAAGACCATATTTTTTTTCTGGCAAGTAAGATTTCGCATGTGTTTTGGCGTCGCTCTATCTGCCTGTCGTTCAATTCATGCGGCAACCATTTTCCGATCCTTGAACTTTTCCCATGGCACGTAGACGCATGGACATGGCTGGTTCAGTATTGTTCGGAAAGCATATTTTGCGATTGCGTATCATCCTCGTCTAAAAGAGCCTGCAGTTGCTGGGTCTCAAGCTTCTTGGGCTTCTTTTAACGCTACTTGTCCCACAGCTCAAAATTGCCGTCTTTGAACCAACGAAACGAATCCCAAAGTTGCTCCGGATAAAGCACTGACTATTTGATATATTTCATCTTCATTCTCGTGATTACATTTTTTACTATCTACAATATGTGAAAAAGTTCTGAAATCCATAAATTGTGACCGAAATTTTTCAAAAATTTTAACTGCTCTTTACTACGATATATTATGTACTGCAGAGTCCCGACTTCGATTTTTATATTATGAAAATGCTACTATTGTGCATCGTATTTAAATGAGTTCAGATATCAGTTTGATACGAAAGAAGTACCTCTGACATGATAATTTCGAAATTTTTGCAAAACTGTTTTATTGGGTCTTCGAGATCAACAGTTCTGTCAGGATAAGTAGCTATGTAGATGAAGCTAAAGGACATTCTTCAAATTAAGTCAAAAGCTTTGCTTCAAATATTGTTGAAAATTTCAAGCTAAGACCCCACGGGAAGATTTATTTAAATATTAATTATAACACAATAAAAATACTATATAACTAATAAAACAGTAGGGCAAGGAGTAACTAGACCTTAGACCAGGGCTTATAAAATCTTTTCCACGAAGCCCCCACAAAGGAAAGTGTTCAAAATGTATTCCCAAATTGTTATTTAAACAAAATGTTATTTAAACAAACCATATTTATTTGAATATTATATTATTTAATCATGGTCAATAAATAATTATTTTTTGTAATTACAAAGATTTACATAACGCGAGCTAAAATAAATTTGCTAAAATAATTTCAATTAATAATCATAAATTTCTGTTGGCAATTAATGCGCTTGGCGGCTCGCTAAACCAAATTAACCAACTTAATTAAAATAAATGAAATATGCGAAAAAATAAATGTTTATACAAAAAAAAAAAAAAAAAAAACGAGAGAAAATAATAAGCAGTTATTTGTTTTAAAAATTTGTTAAGCCCATGCATAAATGAAAATTATATATATATGTAATATGTATGTACTATATACTATGTATATTTTAATTACAAAACATTGGCTGGCTTGGCTTCAATTAAAAGTTTCAACAACATTCATCAAACCGTTTCAATGAGTGTCGATAACAGTCGTTGCAAAAAGTATGTGTACACAATAAATAAAAGAAGAAAAGTTCATCGATCGCATAAAAATGAAAACTTTTTTGTGTAAAAAATGGAAACAAATGGAAAAAAATAATTTCATTTGTCGTTGGCGGAGCTGGACGGGATGCCACTGGACAGCACTTATTACAATTGTTGTTATTGTTTGCTTTGGCTGCCTCTATGCTGATTATGTATATTTGCATGCTAAAGCAGTTGTTCCTGGCATCCCTCCACCCCCGCCTTACTATGCCCATTACTGCACGTTGTCCTTGTGGTGGTATAGCAGTCACGGAGTGTGTCGCCTCTTGAAAGTAATGGCCAAAACGAAAGCAGCTCCACGCTCGTCGTTCTCCTTGTTAACGTAATTTCCATAAAACATTTTGTTACTTATTTATCTTAATTAAAATAAATTTACATTTTTCTAATTTCACGACAGTGGCGACTAGTCAGCCGCATCCAACGCCCATCCCTGGGGCCGTGTCGCGCATTAGAGAGCGACATTTTCTTAACAAGCCAAAAGGACATTTACCAGACTGTGGCATTGGTCTTGGGGTCTTGGGGACACTGTGCTGCGCTGTGTCCTGCGAACGGTACCAAAAAGAAAAGCGCACGGAACGAAACGTTGAAAAGAAACTAAAAAACGACAAAGGTTGTGCGAGGCAAAAGACACAACAAATAAAGCAAAAGCAAAGCAAAAAAAAACAAAAAATAAAAAACCTAATGGAAAGTTGGGCTGCGCACTGCTTGGATCTCATTAGCGTTACGGGCGGGGTCTGTAGAGCGCGCTTACTTGGAACTGCCCTGCCAGGACGTCTTTTGAGGCAGTCTGCTCCTTGTTGTTGTTGTTGTTGGCGCTGCCATGTTGCCATATAAGTGGCACTGCATAGCCCGCAGTCCAGCAAGGACAAAAAAGGAAAAAAATGTTATGGGGAAAAAAAAATGAAAGAGCAGTGCGGTCCAATGAAGAAAAGCATAAAATTAAAAGCTGATGAGCGTAAATGTTGAGCGAAGTAAGAAGATTTTTTTATTCGTAGCATTTTGTATAGCTTGGTCCTGCGTTGAAGCAGTACAGGGACACGAATTGTTTGTTAAACAAAAGAAAATGCGTCTTGAAATTTGAGCCCTGGGTTGGGGGTAAACATTTTAACGCCAAAAGCTGGGCAGGTAATGATGGGTGATTTAGAAGGACACAGCTTAACGTGAGCATTAAACTCAAAAATATAAATGTGAAGGCAAAAAAGAATAAATCTTTAAGAATGCTAATGTTTATGCCGGCTAAGCAGGAAATTATCTGTGAAATAATAGGTTTGATGTAAAGATGATGCAAAGATTTCATAAGTTCATCTAAAACATAAAAACTAAAATGTGACAGTACACTGGGATAAGATCGGTAACTCGAATAGGCACAATTGTTGCTAAAATTGAGTAATATTTTATTTTTTGGGTAAGATCAATGTTTTAACGATAGTATTTATGCATCAAAATTTCTAAGATCAAGCCAAATATTTTATGTCTTGTAGTAAAGTAAATACTTTAATAAAATTTTATGTTTAGATTTTAATGATCTAAAAAGTTTTTAGTTTATGCGTAAATATCTTATTTTTATTATTCGAAGGCCTGAGTATTCAATGCATTGTTTTGTTTTGGTTTTATTCAAATTATCAAAGCAAGAATTTTTACCTAACGTGTATTCCTCCATTAATATTTGATTAGAAAAATCTGGAATTTTCGTAAGTGTAACGAGTTACTTACTTACTTAGAGTAACTACAAATGCGTTATAAAGTGACTAAGTTAATTTATTTAATTTGAATAAATAAATAAATTTTACCAAAAAACAAACTTTTTTTTCAGTACCAAGAACTGTAATTTTCGGGAAACATACACAGCAGCGAAATAATTTCTGAAGTTCGATTCGGTAGTTCAATTCCTTGTCTTATTGAAGTTCAAGTTAAAGAAACTGGACGTTTGGACCAATATGATGTCCCTATTCAATTTTCATTTAACTTTCATCAATATTTTGAAACTACAAACATTGGACTCTGCCCCCTGCTTGCTTCGTACGCCAATCACCTGGGGATGGCTTCAATCCGGATATCCAGATTATATAGGGTTTTCCAACAAGTGGTGTTATTTTGAATCACCCGGTATTTCGGTAGCTGTCACTTTTGAAGCTTTTATTATTTGACATTTGACAAGTAGAAACTACGCCATTACTTAAAATGGAACGATACTCGCTTCAACAACGCATTGAAATTATTAAAATTCACTAAGAAAATGGTGAAAATCTTCCATCGAAAAATCATCTTGACTGAGGCTCGGAAAACCCAAGAGTTATTGTTGAGAAGCCTCTCCATCCTCAACGTGTGACGGTTTGTTGCGGTTTATGGTCCGGCGGGGTCATTGGACCTATCAAGGACATAGGGCAGCCACTTTGCGATTTGGTTATGGAAAATTTTATGAAAAGGATATGGTCCTGTAAGCGTGGTCGTGGTGGCCATTTGGCTGGTGTTGATTTTCCAAAAAAAGTTAAAAAAAAAAACTCTTTTTTGGATGGATTATGTTAAATTGAAGGTTTATGTTGAATATTAATATTCTACGGTATAAGACTTGCGGGTAAATCGTCAAAAACAGTTGCGTGGGATTGAAGTTTGGCATCCCAAAAAGAAAAAAAAGATATTCCATATTATAACCCAAATAAGTCTACATAACAATTTTGGTAACTCTAGCTGCTTTACAATCATATTTACGTACAGGTTGTTTTTAGCGAGGCTTCTTCATTTTTGCCTATAACTAGGGAAGTTATCTCCCGATTTTAATATAATAAAAGTTGCAGCCACAGATGGATTTTTCGAAGTTCAAGCTCGAAAAATGCGAGAGCAAGTCGCGACATTCTATTGGTAAAAAGTGCGCCAATTTATAAAAAGAGAACTTAATGCATCTTGTGACAAAATTTCATGTTCCTAGCTACTTTGGTGTTCAAGAATCAGGTATTAGGTACTGATGGACAGAAAGGCAGATAGACGGAAATGGCTTTTTTTAGCCACCCTAATCATTTTGATATAAGGGTCATACTGGTTAAGATATTACACAAAAAAAAGGGCACAACCATCTTCTAGAAATGGATTTTTTATTCAAAATACTTGTGTCTTGAATCAAAACCTAAATAGGAAAAAAGTGTGACAGCTTGGAGCAATGCTCGGCAATCTATGACTCGCTAGTTACTGAATGTCCCATTTGATAATTTTTAGAGGCCCCATTTTAGCTCAGAAAATAAAGTATATTTTGAAGGATAAAAACTTATTGAGAATACAAAAAAATCGAATCAAAATGTCTCTTTAATACCAACTAAATGAATGGCTCAACTGCCAAATCGATTAACCCCACTTTTTAAATTTTGCGAAATTTAAAAGTCAAAGTACTTGGGGATCATCTATAAACTACGTGACGCTGATTTTCGTCAAAAGAGACCCCTCCTCCTCCCCCTCGTGACGCAGTAACGGAATATTTTTGAAGGTTTTCCATATGATCGTGACGCTTCGACTGACTTCCCCAACCCCTGGAGCGTCAGGTAGTTTATGGATGATCCCTTGATAGATGCCAAATTTTCATAATCATAACCTCCAAATATAAAAACTTACACCACTAAAAGACAAAATGACAAATAAAAGACAAAAGACACTGAATAATAATTAATTTATTTCTCTTTTTTCTCAACTATTTGTTTTATGGAGTTTATCGATTTGGCTTCTGAACCATTCAAATGTGCTACAGAAGCAGTCGACTTATTGGCGTCATATAGCGGTTTTACTTATAAGATGATATTTTCTCAAAAAGTCCGAAACTAGTACCTATGTATTTCTTCAAGTTTAGATATTCTTCTGAATAGTAAGAGTTTGACCATCCAA
This sequence comes from Chymomyza costata, assembly GCA_018150985.1. NCBI lineage: Eukaryota > Metazoa > Arthropoda > Insecta > Diptera > Drosophilidae > Chymomyza > Chymomyza costata. The sequence goes on from JAECWU010000001.1 coordinate 22,504,873, forward strand.
AGTCGATTGAAATCCCATCGAAAGCTTTATGTTATTATATTACGATAGTAAAACTTTCACAAAATTCAATATTTCAATTTTATTGCATATTAGACGTCTTTTCTGCTCTCTCTCTGTACCAATTACTCACAAATCCCTCGAAAAAGCGACTCTCCAAAAAAGTACAGTTGCGCTGCTTAAAGCTAATGCTAGAGATTAGCTATTTGACCTATCCAAGTAGCATCTTATTTATGTACTTAGCCTAGAGCGCTAAAATCATCTCGAGAATATAATAATAGAAGAGCGAAAAAAAAAAAAATAAACTACAAATCAAAAATCAATACAGTAGATAACGCCATTTTGTATGCTGCGTCAAATGAGACCAATACAAACACATAAATAAATATGTGAGCATGCGTGTGTGTGTGTATGTGTGTGTGTAACAAGAAATGTTAGAAAGAAGCAGGAAAAAAAACAACAACAAAAACCAACAACAAAACGCCCGCGATGAGGGAACATTTTGCTCGGCAAAGTAGTTTAAGGAGGAGTCAAGCCCAAGCAAGTCGTGCGGGCAGTATACGAAGCAAGAATGGCAAAGCAGAAAAAAATCAGCAAGAGGGATAAAAAAAAAAAGGAAAATAAATTCAAAGCAAACGAGACTAAAATTATAAAAATTGCCCTCCATGGTGAACAACAACGAGGGAGTGTGGGCTGTGGCAGTGGCAGCAACGCGATTCCAATACGGGACATCAACGTCAACGAGGGTGGCGCACAAGCCGACAAACCAACAGACACACACACACAGTCACCAATACAGAGCTGCAGGGGTGGTACATAATGTGGACCGAGTTCGTCACTGCCTTTGGCTTGTATAGAGCGCATTACGTTCAGACGCGCAGTAGTAGCCATGTATATGGCCGATGTTTGTATATAGGAATATAGCCAGCTGTATATACATACAAAAAAAAAGCCATAGCCTGGCATGGCCCGCAGCGTCAATGGACCAAAATAATAACGACTAACGGCCTGTTAAGGGAAAAATGCAGCAAAGCAAATGACTGGACCTGGTCGGGAAGCTGAGTTTCATGGGTTGCTGCTGGAGGTTGCTTGGTGGCCAAGGTTTTTTAAGTGGTCGCGCGTGACGTGCTGCCATTTGGGGGGGGTTGGGGTTGGTGCCGGTGTTGCTGCTGACGTAGTATTTGTAGATGGTGACGCTGGGTCGTAGCGCCATTATTGCCTGGGATTTTGATCGGCAGCTCCTGGTTTTTTATTTCACTTAGTCGTACACAAAACTCTTGTTACTAGCTGCCATTATGATATTGAAAAGCCATAACCAGAGGCAGCGAGTCACAGCGCCAGCCACAGCTCCAGGTTGAGGTCCAGGACTAGTGCCATCAACGTTATTGCTGTTTTGCTTTAACTACAACATCTCTCTCTGCACCACCCCCCAAAAAAAAACTGTGAAATTTTATAATAAGCATTTTTTGTGCTGCCAGCTCTGCCGCGGCAGATTATTGTCGATGATTGTGATTGCGTTTTTTTCGTTCCTCGAAATATTTCCTTTTTTTTTCTTCTATTTGCCGCAGTTTTATTATGTAAGCTAACGAAGCGTTCCTTATGCACTCCACCTAGGGGGTCTCTGCTCACAAACGCCTTAAACATTTTTTTTTTATGTCTTCTCTTTATTGTTTGATATGTTTGTTGGTTATTGGCGCTCATTGCTGTTACTTTTGACGTCACAAAAGTTAAAAAAAATTATGCTGTAGTCCTTTGGCTTTTGTGCTTGTTCTGATGCTATTGGTTTCAATTAAAGCTTATTAATTTTTAATGCGATTTTTAATTAAATACGCTTCTTCTATTAAGCATGACAGCAAAGTGTCTCCAAGTGTCTGGATTAGACGTCAAATTTCTGCACCGCCGTTTCCAACACTTAATTCTGGTAGTAAGTAGTTCTAAGCAGCGCAAAGAATTGATACGACATGCTGATGACCTGTTTAAAAATACTCTTAACTTATGTACAAAAATCAGTTTCTTGGTCGTGTGTCAGAAATCTCTCTTCAACGATTTTCAATCGAAAGCATGTTTTTGGGGCAGTATGTTGGTAGTTATGGAGGCTCGTGATAGGTTGGTTCCTAAATAAAGAATTCTTCGATTTAAGTCCAAACTTTTTTTTTCCTTGTTTATGTTTTGCTAAGGTTGTCTCGAAATTTTATCTTTATCTTTGCTCCCACTTATGCTAAATGTTCTTTGCTCAATTTTATATGGAACTTTTGGCTAAGATGATCTGATCAATCTATGTAGTTTTGGAAGATCGTGCTGGGTTCCTAAACAAAGAATTCTTCGGTTCAAGCCCAATTTTTGTATATACTTGTTATGTTTTGCTAAGGTTGGCCCGAAATTTTATCTTTATATTTGCTCCCACTTATGCTAAATGTTCTTTGCTCAATTTCATGTGCAACTTTGGGCTAAGATGATCTGATCAATCTATGTAGTCTCAGAGGATCGTGCTGGATTCCTAAACAAACTTTTTATGTTTTGCTAAGGTTGTCCTAAAATGTTATCTATGTATCATATATCTTTGCTCTCTTTTATGCTTAATGTTCTTTGCTCAAGTTTATGTGGAACTTTTGGCTAAGATGATCTGATCAATTTATCATTATACGCCTCCAACTTCTGTGACGAAAGCTTTGGATCGACAAAGGCAAAACCGTCTAGAGATTTCTGTCACACTTTTCGACTACTCACCTTCATATAGGTTACCAGAGATATGGGCGGAAAGGTGGGCGGCCTTATGGATGCGGGCTTCTGACTACGCATAATCAATAACTTTAGCATTTTGCAGTAACCTTTGCTGCATTGAAACCAAGGTTGATTATAGGCAGCGTCTCCTACGTTTAAGCTCTGTAAATAAAACCTTGATTATCTTATGAAGCAATTCAAAAATAAACGTGCCACCAACCGCTGTAATGAGCTCGTCTCCATAATAGCATACCAGAAAGACTTGCACCATAGAAGTCATTAGGAATATGCAGTAGATTAGAATGACCTCCAAACTGGATTCGGTTACTTGAAAGGCTATAAAACAAATCTGCATGGATGCTGTTAGAAAGTTCAAAAGCAGCGAAAAACTGAAAATGCTATTCACATGTTCGCATAGGCTATCGAGGGGGAAGAGAGACGTAGCGGAAGACATAATTAGTCAGTTTTAAAAAATTTTTAAGAAGACAGCTAATAAACATAAAACTGTCGAATGAGTAGTTATGCCTTTTTTTAGTGAGAAAATTGAAATTATTTTTTACTTTTACAGAATTCTATCAGAAAAATCTAAGTGGTTGTTATTAGTAAAGTAAACGACGAAGGAAAAAATACTTAGTTAATGAAGCTTTCAGAGATTGTTTAAAACCCTGTTTTTGGTCTAAAAACAAGTTTTCGTATTTGTGGGAGGTGCGCGTGGTACCCAACCCTGGCAATATAAGTTGATACGGCTTTGGGATGATAACTTTTTTTCTATCAAATTAGAGTCAAGGTTTTCAGATGGAAAAACAGCTGCCAATAAAATGATCTATCAAGTAAAAGCGAACTTTTTTTTTAGAAGATGAGTTGGATTTGGTCTCTAGTAAAAAGTCGCAGAGTTTAATGCAACATTAAAAACCTTTCTCTTAACATATATCTAAGCATAGTTGGTATTGATATTTGCATTAGGCAAGAAAGTTTTTAATATTTTTTTGAGTTCCATTAAAAGTCTTTGAGTACGGCTTTCGAATTTTTTGCATTTTAGCCATTTGTTTATAAAGTTATTGCAGCAATAAACTCAGATCTTTGCAACAAATTCAAATGAATGTAACACATGAAAAAATTAAAAAATTTTGATTTTGCAAATGGCTACTTTTGCCCAATGTTTGTTGGTAATAGTAATACATTTTACAATAACAAAATTATGTTTTAAAAATGTTAGTTTTTCAATTTTTGCCTACAAAATTGTACAATATTTTGCTTTTATAAGTACTGAATATGTTTTCTATTAAATGTTAAAAAAAAATATTTAGTTTTAACCTCCTTTGACAGAAAAATACTTTTTTTCATACAATTAAAAAAACAAAAATTACAAAAAAAAATTTAAGGTAAAAAAAAATTTTTTCAAAGAACCTTATTAGATGAAAAAAATAGGGACTGCAAATTATTTAAAATAAAAATTATAAAATAATTACTGTTTTTTTTATTATTTTCATTAAAATTAAAAAATAACTCTTATTTCTTGATATACAAATAAAAATCATAATATTTAAATATCAATTTTTGTTAAAAAATCGCGAAATAGCTCTCTTTTTTAAATTGTTATAATTCGGCATTTAAGTAGAATTAAATTTAAGATAATTTTTTATATCAAGCACTTTAAAAACTGAAGTTTTTCGAAATTTTTTTGAATCGATTTGCTTTATAAGTTTTTCAAAATCTCTGTTATTTTTCCTTATCCTCTTACCTTAAAGTCAAGAAAATTTTAGAATAAATCATTTTCAAAAGTTGTATAGAAAAAAAATATTTTTTTTTTTTTTAATTATAAAAGAAAATGATTTAGTTTTATATTTTGTGGCTTTATCGCAAGCTGTGTCTCTTTAAATTGAAACTGTGTTTGGTACCGTTTAAAAAATATATTTCTAGCTTACACGTCTCTAAAATCTTAATGCAACAAAAAAAAATTTTTACTTATAAGCCATAAAAAATTATAGTAAATGAGTTTGGTTGTAGAATTTTTTTTATTTTTGGTACGAAATTCTATTTAGAGAGCCATGAAAAGAAATTTCAGGAATTGTAGTGAACACGTTTGGAAACGAATTCTGGTACTCTCTCATTTTTTTTAAGTTTTTTAAGATCTCTTGTAAAAAATTTTAATTTTTTTTCAAATAATTAGTTTAAATGCTTTAAGAACCCCTACTGTGAACTGAACACAAATAAAAACTGTCTTTTTTTTTTATCTTAAGCCAAAAACTCACTTTAAGCACTTGGTATGATAGCGTATTATTGAGATCAGAAATTCCATGTTCTCCTTATCGTGCCCCAACTTACAGGGATGGGCTTGCAGCTGTGTGGATATATAATTAAAGTGCATGCAGATCTGCGTGATGACCACAATGAGCAACAAATCCGCACAGAGAAAAGCCACACCTGCCAAGTACGCACCATGCGCAATGTCCCAGTAGGTTAGCCAGTAGACCCAGTTCTTGGAGGTGGCGTCATAAGGAAACCATATAAGAAAACCGAAATTTCGATCAAACGTATCATAGCCCAGAAAGTTATATTTAATGGTGGCCTTAATAGCCGGATAGAAGGAGAAGGTGGTTGTATAAGCCAGGCACAGAAATGTAAAGATTTTCATCACACGCTTCATGGTGCGCTCAAAGTCGTCTAATTTATAGGCTCGCTGCGCAACTAACGACTTGGGATGCATCTGCTCCAGTTCATTCAACAACTCTATAAGCGTATTCTTGTATATAGCCAGAGCTGCCTGCTTAAAGTCCGCTACCATAGAGAATCCCATGCAGGGTGCTACAGCTATGGCCAGTTTGACGGTGGAAAAATCCTGCAGCGACTTGTAGAAAAATATTATTTCGCCCATAAAGAGCAAGTTAAAGTTGATGAAGCCCGCGTAGAGATAGATTTTGAGCAACAGCGATGTCCAGCGGTTGCTAGAGCGATGTGCATAGAGATCCTCTCCAATGGTGCGATAGAAACTAACTGGCACTCTCATAATATCCTTAAAGCTGCGCACTGCTGACACCTCCAACTGTGCCATCTTGTTGCAAGGCACTTTAAAAAGTAACTAAGCTTAGCGCCTTTGCTACAACGCCTTAAATGCCTGGGTGCGAAGTGGGCGTGTCCAGTCAAGTTTTGTGTCCTATCTTGTTATTTAAGGTGTTAATAATCGGGCTTAAACTTTTGTACAACTCGAAATGCGTAGCCATATAATTAAAAGAGTAAAAGTTTTCAAAACAGCTGTTGGGTATCCATTGAACAATTTTGTCTAGGCTGTAGCTCACCTGCCTGCAACGAGGGCACCTACACTAAGCGAAAAAATATACCTCGATTATGCACTAAAGTTGTGGACTTTTCACTAAATAATTTGTGTCAATGCATTAAAAACAAACACAAGGAAAACAATTTTAATATTTAGAATTGATTTTTATCAAAAAGTATATACCAAATAATAACACAGGCCTACAAATACCGGGGTCATGTCAGTTATTAGGAAGCTAAGGGTCATTTCCGAAGTAATTTGCTGCATAGAATCCGAATCCGGGGTCAGAATTGGCCCATCATACTTCGTAACTTTGAATAGCCATAACTTTGCGAAAAAAAACCTCAGTTTTTCGGATAAATAACCTCAAATATCTCAAAATCCTGACGTAATATTCAAATTCTGGCCCCGGATTTGGATTCTACGCAGCAAATTGCTTCGAAAATTACCCATAGCTTTCCAACAACTAAACCATGTTAGTCTGTGTAATTAGGGTATTCACGCTTAATTTAAGCAGAGAACTTTTGCAATTATGAAATGAGTTTCTACTTTTAACTTACATTTTTCTCAACCCGTGCTGCGGAAAACTTTTATGTGTAACACGGGAACACTGTCGCACCAATCAGTCATGTGCTCGTGTATCCAAATACACCAAAAAAAAAATCGTTTTGGGTTGTGCATGCTATTTTTTGGGTTGAGTCAGAGAAAAAAATAATTAAAAACAATTGTGAGTAAATATCTAACTTGAAGTTGGCATAAATATAATTTAAGAATAACTAAGAATATTTAAAAAATGATGTCAGTATAAAATATGTTTTTTTTTTAAACCTATTCGTCTAATTTCTCTTGCAACAAAACATTCGGTTTCAAACCGCATGAAAAATTTGTGTTAATGAAATTTGGGGAGCACCCAACATTCGGTTTCAAAACGAATCTGAATAAAATGTTAAGTTCTGCAAAAATGGTGTAGTGGGCTAAACTCAACTGTTAAACTAACAAAAAGGGTGTTCACGCCATTTGAGTTTCCTCAACTCAAGAGTCAACCGTGAGTACCTCAAATATATGTAATAAAGTTTACAATTTTAACTGCCGTTCAGTGGCGGATCCACGGGGGGTTTTTCGTGTCCAGACTCGCCCCAAAAGTTGGAAAAATGGGTTGACAGTTCTTTGCGAGCTATGATATATCTTCGAAGTGAAAAATTGCCAAATCCTAGATAAGCGCCTGCTTATTTATGTATTGTTATATATAAAAATGGATGTATCTTTTGATTGTTGACTGTGGCGAAATTTTCTAAATTTAATTTAAAATGAAAGTTTCTGAGTAACAGATTTTTTTAAAAATAAGGCTATGCCTAAAGTTTGAGCAAATTAAAAAAAAATAATAATTATTGTGAAGAGAAAATCAAAGCTGACCGAAATAAGGTTTTGTGCTGAGCCATACCACAGCTAGAGGTACGCCGTCCTTGAATACACTCTTGTTCGTCCGAGTTACACCTTCGGCGTTTAAATACACTACCCGCTACATAATTGGCTGCGTGTCCATCTCAGTGTCCACCTGTTTGTAGAAAAAGGCACCTAAACGGAAATGTCAGCATCTGGGTGTCTTGGGCTAGTAGTCCAAACCTAAAAAAAGTTTTCTCGAAAAACAGAAATCCTCCTCCTTGGAATAAAAATGCTTATACATCTTCCTGCTTAAAAATATTTTCGTACAGTCTAACAAACAACAGCAAAAATTTCTCTAAGTGTATTTTTACATTCAGCATAGTTTTGGCGTTGCCTTTGGCAAACTTGGCTGCCTGTACTACGTGACCAAGCATATTGGCTGTAATAAAAACGAAAAACGAAAAAAAAAAACTTTTCTTGGCCTGCATTCATAAAACGTCGCTCGAGTGCCAATGAATAGATTTTAGCCTGGTCAAAAGTAGTTATGGCCATTGTTGTTGTTATCGTTGTTGTTGTTGCTGACATTTTCATTATGCTGAATGTGTTGAATGAATTGAAAATAATTTTGCTTGTTATCCTGCCTGCTGCCAAGCGGCTCCAGCTCCAGCGTCGAACACAAATTGAGCGAAAAATAACTAATAAAGTCGGACGTTGTCGTTGCCCCATGGACGTTTGTAGCCATTAGACGTGCATAAAATTCAAGCCGGTTCTCGGCTCTCGGGTCTCAAGATTACGGTCTATTTGCAGTGCACGTGCAAGTTGGCCGGAAAAAAATGGCAGCTAAAATTGAGATGCTGCTGCCACAATGGGTAATTTTCATTTCAATTTAACATTTCTATGCGCCAACTGCCAATTTTTTTTTCCAGCTCTTTCATTATTATAGCCGGCAGATTTTTTCTTTTATATTTTTTGCTCATTTGGAAATTGAAAACTTTTGGCTTGAAGAGAGATTTGTGCGCAAAAGTTTTTTGCCTGCCAGCTGCGTATGAGCAGAAAAAAATTAAAATGAAAATGAAAAAAAGTTTGCTACATGCAAATTCCAAACATATTAAAAACCTTGTTGGCATTTGTGGGCAAAATTCTTTGGACACACTTATATGCAGTGTATTGTTACAAAAAAAAAAAGAAGCAAAGAAATAAAAAGTTTGCTATGTAAATTATTCAATAAACCCAAAACTGACTAAAACAATAACAACATTTACCTAAGGGCCAAACAAAAGCGAGTTGAACTTTTTTTTAATGGGCATTTTTCATGTCAAGTTTTCAATGTTCAATGTTTTCAATGTTCTATTAATTAGCACAGCTGCCGTGTACTACACACAAACACATACAGCTACACATATATACTTGATAAATACTCACTCGACTTTATATAAACAGCACCCTTAAAAACTAAAGCACTCAAGTTTTGAGTAACACTCAAGTTGCTCCTGCCGTAAACGCTCCAAATTGAGTTCAACTGAGTAGCTCAAAAGGGGTAAAATTTGAGTTTATCCTGCTTGAGCGTAACTCAGTGAACGATGTTTTGCATGCTATGTTATGCGATGAATGCGATATTGTTGACGTTTGCGATGTTACCCCTGCGTACAATGCCCCTGCGATGTTTTTGCGACTATTAAGCAAACATCGCTCGTGTTCACTCTAGCTGAGAACAGTTGAGTGCTGCTGCTAGATGGCGCAAGAGTGCCGCGCAGGATAAAACTCTTGCTGGATGCTGTGCTTAATAGCTGCTACAAAAAGTTACAAGCAGACACCGCTAGCTGGCGCCTTTCATAATTTGCGATATTTACTTCTTTAACAATTGTGTCAATTTTTCGGGGGTAAAAAATTCTAGATTCATAAAATAAAAAAGCAAAAAAATATTAAACAATTTTGTAAAGAGGCTTAAACAAAAGCAACCTGTTAAAAAACATTTTTTTAATATCCTATCCTATTTGCAATGCATAGATGAAGGCGCCGCAGTCCGTTTTGTTTTTTATACCGAGCGGCAAAATAATTATATCCGTCATTACTCTGAATATTTAGACTCTTGTAAAAAATGTAAAGAAGAGAAATGGCTTGCAGTATCATATAGTGACACTAGAATCTTTTGAGCGTGGGAGCTTGAAAATCTTTATAGCAAATATGTCTATCCTCCCTGCTACATTTCTAAACGATTATGTTAATCAAAATATTTTTCTTTTAAATTTCAATCAAAAAGCTGTGTTTAATTAGATTAGAATTAGGTGTATCAATATTTTTAAGGGATATCAAAACTAGTACTATAGTTTTATCTATTTTATTATGGCATCCAACCCATGTTTTAATAGTGACCGAAATCTATGAAAATTAAATCTAAAAGTTTTGCTATTGTAACATCTTTGTCAATTAAATGCTTCTTTATAAAGGCCCATACGCAGCATGCAAAAATTCCGCACGAAATGTCAAAACTTCATATAAAAAAAAAAAATTCCCTTTTTTGGGATATTTTTGCATTTCGTGCGAAATTTTTGCATGCTGCGTATGGCGTATGGCCTTAAGTAAAATTCAGAAGAAATAGTATATGTTATGGTTAAGATTTCACGCTTGAAATTTTTATTTATAAAATATCAAATATTTTATCATTGCAAAACTTATTAATTTTGTATAAGTGTGGAAAATATAAGGACATTTCTTTTTGGCGTGACGTTACATTTTTGCAACAAAATAAGACCAAAACAAATAAATGCATTTTTTTGTCACATAAAATCGTAGCACTTTATTAGCGTAGCACTATACTTTGTCAAAATTAAAAGAATTGGTCTTCTTGAACAAAAGACATAAGCAAAATACTCATGGCGTTACGTTACCAAAAATAGCCTGAAGGTCTAATGATGCAAATTTCTTAAATTGTTTTCCGCTATCAAACTCGAAAAATTGTAGATCTGGCGGAAAAAGTGCGGAATTGGTAACCAGGGCCGTCGAAAGAAAAGTAGGGGACCGGTGAAGTTTATTTTTAAAAAAATTATTACTTTCCCAATAAAAAAGCAAATTTAACAATTAGAAGGTTTCATGGAAACTTAAAAGCTACTTGGTTCCATCAAATCAAACATTTCGTAAGATGAGCAGAAGCAGTTATTTCTGACGTGGTTGTAGCGATTTGAGGTTCGTCCAATATTGTCGAATTCGCCGAAAGAGATAATAGACGTGTTCCTGCCGGCTACAAATTTCGATTTTGACTTATCGATACCAAACTTTATTTCTTACAATTGAAATAGGAATTGAGATTCGGAGAGCCTGATTGACATTCCTGGGCTAACTTGGTTTCTATAATGCAAAAAATGTATTAAACAGGACTGACATGCATATGATTCGGCTACAGTTAAGATAGATCCCAACAAAAAAATTTACAAGAGCTCCAAATTTCTTTGACAAGATCATTTATACATAACTATGTAATATTGCATTGTAGCACATGCTAAAAACTTAAAAAAGCCTCGAACCTTCAGTACGCCTCACCTTCCATCCTTATAACACTAAGAAGCATATGTATCACCCTGTATTTTGCATACTTTACATATTTCTTGCCACATCATTTGTCAGCTATGGCCATGTCTGGCTAGTTGTGCCTCAACCCGTACTCTCCCACACAGCAAACCCCTTATTTTAACCCATTTGGCGCGTTTTGAATGAGCTCTGCACTTAAGCGCAGATTTTAATTACTTTCCGGCCGACTGCCTAAGGACGGAAAGCCAACAAAGATTATGCTTAGACCAGAGTAAGGGTATGCTTTGAGGCATGCAACATTTTTTTTTTTTCCTTATTTGTAGCTTTTTCAAGAATGCAGTTATCATCGGGCTAGCGGGCCTGCCATTTAAATTAGCCGCCTACAACAACTACCTAGCACAAAACAAACCGCCCCCCAGCACTGCTACTCGCCCCACCAATCCAGCTATGTGTACTCAGTGCTTTTGTCACATGCGAGCGTACGCGCCTCAAGTGCAGCATTAAGTATTCATGGCAGTCGTTCAAGTGACTGGGGTGGGAGGCGCTAGAGGGTGCCACGCAGGGGATGCGGCCTAAAAGAAAAGCTACATTGCATTCTTCTCTACGCTGCTCCTCTCTTGTGGCACGTATGTGTGGCAGTTGGGGGTCACATGCTAAGCACTTGAGCGAAATTGTATACAAAAAAAAATACGAGAAAAAACGAGAAAAAATTGAGAAAACAAAAAATCCATAGAGAAAGAAAGGAATGAAAGCCAAAGAAAAGCTGGCAAGTGCACTTAGCAGCGTATAAAGAGTGTAGCCGCCCCCCTACAGTTGACATTGCCATATAAATATCTTATGGCAGTCACACGCACACATACTCGCACACTCGTTTATACGCATGTGTGTGACGGGCAATTGCTTCAGGGGGTTGTTTTTCCTTGGCCATAAAAATTCGCACATACCCAAGACGACACACAATGGCCGGGACCGGCAAAGGGACTGTAGTACGGACAGACTATTATACATAGTACTGCTACTGGTACTGGGCGGCGGTTTGGCCAAAGTGGTTGCAGCCTGTTTTTGCAACCCTGCTGCAATTTTCAAATGGCCTAAACGCTTAAGGCGCTGCAAACTTCTCTTTTGCCGCCTCAAGTCCTGCAATTATACAGAGCAAGGATACATACAACATGACAAGTAGCAGTAGCTTGTAGTCGGCTCTTTGGCTTTTGTTTTCCTGCCACCGTCACCAACATCTTCATCTACATCTACATCAACATCAACGTTGGCATTGTGTAATCACAAACATGCAACAAAGGCCAAAAACAGGCTCAACTTAATGACTTGGCAACATGTTGCCCGCCTTCAACGTCCTGACCAAGAGAGACCATTTGAAGCACCTGTGCTGCATTTTTATTGCATCCTGCTAGTTGCTACTAGCATATATAAACAGGCCGCTATTGCCAAACAACAATGTTGTCTTTGTCTAGGCCTAGTTCATGTCAGCGTCAGCGTCCGCTTCCTAGCTTACAGCTGTCGCTACCCCAGCTCTAGCTCTTGTTAGCCAACTGCTGATCTTGACGGCTAATTGTCCAAGACAAAAGCTAACAATGTCCAGCTGCAGCTTGGGCTGATTATGCAGCTAAGCCCAAAGCTGCCAGCAAATTTGTCAGACTCAAATACATTTTACCTCCCCACCAAAAAACACACAGACGCAGCGCTTAAAGGTGTTGCTCGCTGTACTATGGGACAAAAGACACATTTTCTGTAAAAAAAAAAAAAAAATGGCAGACAAGTATAAAATAAACTAAATTACAAAAAACTTCAGCAGGTTACAAAATGTATCTTTATTTCAGGCGCTTGAATAAGTTATATAGCGGGTTCTTCTGAATCTGAATGCAACAATCGATTTGTTTTCTAGCACTACTGAGTACTGATCTGAGGTACTTCTGAGTTCAGGTTCTTTAAGGGCTCTCGACCAAAAAAAGCAAAACCATTTTCTTTTTTGGCTGTTCCATTTTAGAAAAATAGGTTTTCTAAACAAAGAAAAATTTTGGGCTGGATAAGGTACTGGAAACTGCCGCTACAATTTTTGAAATATAATGATGCAAAATTTCAGTTTTTTTTTTTAATTGTGACTAAACTACAAAACATTTTTGAGCCAAATGTTTTTTAATGTAAGTTGGCAACAGGGCTCTTGAAAAACAATAGTTTTATATATTTAAAAAAAAATATGTATATTTGTTTTACTTTTAAATTAAAAACATATTTTTTTAAGAAAAAGAGTAATATTTTCGTTAACTAATAAATTAGTTAAGATTTTGTCATTTCTTGTCTAGAAATAAATAAGGCCTAAGCTCTAATAGATATCATTTAGCATTTATTTTTAAATTATAATCTATAATGCAAATAATCAAAAATATGTATATTTTTATGAATTACAATTTGCAAATTTTTGATCGCCAATCCCGCCTAATCAGCTGGAGATATCATAAAAGAGGCCCCAAGAAATGTCAACATTACCGTGCAACTTTAGGTGGAGATTCAGATACCTATTTCTGAATAGACTTTGCAAAAAAATTAAGTTCTTTGTCAACTAAAATAGACATTTGTCCCATAGTGCGCGCACTGTCATTGCGTATTGTAGTTGTGCCATCGTTTACCATATTGGACGCTAACAATGACAATCGTCTTCGTCTTCTTCACAATTCGTTGTTGTCAATGTTGTCGTTGTTGTTGTTGTTATTGTTGCACAGTGGCCACCAGAAGGAGCAAGTCACGCATGCGCCGTTGTCAGCAACACTTCGACGTTGTCGCCGTTGTAGAAGACATTGTCGCTTGTTCGCTGTCAGATCCATTTTTGGGCAAATAACTTGCTTAAAACAACCGTTATGTGCGGCATACAAAGTCAGTCGGCAACTGCCGTTACCCGCTTGGCTCCCTTCCGACGCTTTGAGAACTATCCGGTTAAAGAGTTGTCATTCAGTTGTGGGGACCACCGTCGGCGTTGTCTTCTGCAAATTGTTTGCCTCGCTATTATCCAGGGGCATCAATCTCCCAAGCAATTGACAGTTGACTCACTCAGTCCCTCGCCTCCCCCCCTCCCAACGACCGACGACACCTTAAGAGTTTCGGTATCTGTGGACTTTTATGGCAAGATGAAATTATTTACTCACCTGCGTCGCCGTTTCGTCGTTCCCATCGATGCAATTGTCAACGCGGGAATTGGCATCGCTTGATAGTCTTCAGATGCAACTTTGGAGCATGGATTTTATGGCGATTTGATTTGTTAGAGATTTCAGTAAATTGCATAGATGCCGAGCATTGTCTTGACTTAGTTGGATACCCTTTAGAAAAGATTAATCAACTAGCTATTATAATATGCTTAGATATTTATTGCAATTAAAAGAGACTTTTGTGACATTGCCGAACACTGGGTAGACGAAAAAATTCTCTTGGCTTGGCTTTCGATTGGGAGTAGGGACAAAGTTCTTTAGGAACTATTTGAACTATGACTATACTTCCTTGTTTTTCTTCAAAGTCTTGGAACATTAGCATTCAGGGGACTATAAACGTCGCGATGTTAAGACTAAAAAACTGGCTCTTGGAGGTTGCTAGGTTGTCGATAAGACTTGTAGGTTTTGCAGAATCTTTTTGATAATTGAAAACGGGCAAATAGTACTTTGGTGCTGAAATGTTTTGATGTGGCAGTTATTTCACCAAAGCCTTAGCTTAGGAAATTCTGTGAACTGAAGTGTAAGCCTTGAACGACACCTGATTTGAAGACGACGTTAAGTTTTTGCGCCGTCAGTCAACCAACCGAGCTATCCTTATGTACGCTTTTGCCTCTGAGGCGATCGGAAGTGAAAGGGGGTGTGGCAAAAGAACAGAGGAGCTTGACCTGGTTGGTCACAAAAGGCGCCCAAATGTCAAGTTTTGTTATTCTAGCTCTTATAGTCCGCAAGATATAGGCGTTCAGACACACGAAAGGGCAGTGGGAGGTAACTTTGGGGGAGCTCCGATATCTTCTTCACTACGTTTCATACATTTACACAGACTTAACTTGGTACTGGGTATACAAACAGCTAATACGTGTAGAACTAATCATTAGCCACCGTCTGATATAAGCTAAAACTCAAAAATTCTCTTCTGTTTTTGTGTACTAAGCATTTCTCGGCTTACCTTGTATTAAATTCATCTATTTTTCATCTGATTGGCAGCACTTATTGAAAAGCACTAAAAATTTTCTGTGCGCTTCATTAGAGCCATCTTACTTTAAGGTTTATATTAATAGTCTGTAACAAAAGCTGGAAAAAAAAAAACTTTGCTAGCCATAAACAAGAACAACAATGCAGCTGTACTGAAGCCCCATCAAAAATCCAGCGCTACTTTCTGACATATCAATGAAGAACTCAGGAAAGACACACAAAAAAAAAAAACGTAAACCCCATCGAGCCGGCTTGGCATTGCGTTTCCGCTGTTTTTGACGCGGTTTTTCCATAGCTTACAGTGTCGGGGTTTTTTTTGTAGTGCTGCCAGCCATATTAAAAAAAAGTAGTATGGAAATACTCGTATATAAGAGCAAGAAAAGTTTTGCCATTTTTAATTACAGCGCTGAAAAGCGCCAAAAAACACAAAAAAAAAAAAACAAAAACAGAAATTGTAGCGCAGTTTGCTTTAATTACCGCAAAGAGCAGCGAGAGCTCCCGCATGGGATGCGATTTTTGAAGCCACGGTCGCTGATGAGGCGCACTTTGATGAAGGAATTGCAACGTGGCGAAGACTGGGACCTGGGCAGAGTCAACGCCAGCGGTGGCAGCGACGCCAACGTCAGCGACGGCGCAATTATGGCCAACATGGAAATAAAGAAAAGCGAAAATAATACTTCAAGGTACCAACGCCAACAACAAAAACAAGTGGGCCGATTGGAGTAGGGATATTCCGACTAGAATATACCCTTTATATTCCAGAATATCTATATTCGATTTGATGAAGCTCTTGGAATCGCTTGTTTTTAGTGGATCTAATGGTATTTTGTGGTTCCTGCCTATAGCTCTCGAAGTTCCGGACTGATGTTTTTAAATTTTGGATAGGTAATTAATGAGTATTGATTAATTTCAATATAATCGATAAATCATCGTTTAAAAAAAGGAAGGTTGTCGAGTTCTGATATGGCTACAAAAAATTCTCTTAGAGAAGATCATATCGATGAATGAACTCAAGCGAAGAACTAGAGCGTAAGATGAACCTTCAGGAAGAGTTTCATGATCCCATGTTTCTTGGACGACCTTGCCTAAATCGATTACTTTTGTTATCCTGATAATTTCTGTATCTAGTGTCTTACACGTTTCCTAATAGGAAACCTTCTATACGTTAACTTAATACATCCCTATGTCCAGAGTACAGGCTACCAACCTATTCATCATCATTACTAGCTTTACAGTCTTGGGCAGACCATAGCTTCCGCAACTATTCCTCTCCATGTTCTCCGATCGACCACTGCATTCCTACAGTTCAAGACACCAAGAAAACGAAGATCATTTTCCACTACATCCAGCCACCTTTTCTTTGGACGTCCACATCTTCTTCTTCGAATCGGCTGTCTGTGAAATGCTTTGCTGACCGCTCTGCTTTTAGGCATTCTACTAAGGTGGCCTAGCCATCTTATACGCAGACTTTTTCTGAATCGGATCACATTTTGTTGTTGTACCATTGCTTCAAGTTCTTGATTATAGCTTATCCGGTACGATCCATCTTCTAATCTGACAGATCCATAAACCTTTCTTAGGATTTTTCTTTCAAAAATTAATAGCTGGGAGATGTCTGTCGACTTTAATGTCCACACCTCGCAACCAAAAGTTAGTATCGGCCCTATTAGCGTTTTGTACAATAATAACTTTTGCTACCTATCCATTGGAAAATTTATTTTTTGATGGTGGCCTTGATACTTAGGCCTACTTCAGGAAGTTTACGTACCAAATTAGGTGGTTCTAAATCGTATGTAGTCCAATTTTGTTTCGGCTTATATGCAAAGGGGGGTGAAATATATATGTATCTTTTCTGGAACTTGTCTTGTATATGTCTGATAGTGTCCAGCTTAAAGTTCTGCTGGGGCAGTGGGAGCAGATATCGATTAACAAAAACCCAACAGGCGTCTTTTCACAAAATTCTGTGTTCCTAGCTCTTGCAGCCTCTGAGATCTAGGTGTTCATACGGACGCACAAACGGACACGGCTTAATCGCTACCCAGCTCCTTTATGGAACTTATGATCTGCCACATCTCCTTCTCCACATATCTATTATACCCGTGACCCTTTAGAGTACAGAGTATATCAACAACTCCATTTTGTTGCTGTTGCTTGGTTGGTTGGTTGGTTGCATGGCAAGTGGAAATGCGTTCAAGCGTGCAACAAACAGCAACAACAACAACAATAACCGCAACAGTGCCGGCTGCACTTTGACTGGGTGCAAAAAACAAGACAACAGCAACAACAACAAGAAACATTTGGCAGGCATATATTGGTACTGGTTGCTGCCCCCTACCTTGCTCCGCCTACGCTCTGCAGCCATAATGGTCTCTCACTACAATATGCTCTTTAATTTCGAAAAAAAAATAACGAAATAAAAGTTTTCAAAATAAACAAACTGAAAATCATTTCAGCGTTATAATTACAAAAACCAAAGAGCATATACAATACGATATAAATATATTTTTATTTTTTGAAAATAAATGAAAGAGTAAAAATAAAAAAAAAAATTTGGATAATATCATAGCTGCAGTCTGCAGTACTGACGCCAGACAGTCTGAAGCTTCTCATAATTATGCTGACAAGATTTTTTTCAGCCTCAATGCCATGGAAATGAAATGTCATTAATATAGCGACCATTAAAATCGACGCCAAGCGGAAATGCCGCCTGCTTTGGCAGCAGATTTGCCTGATTTTGTGTCCGGGAGCGGGCTACTAGGGTCTGGGGACCCCAGTCGCCACTCACTTTTTTGTGCCACAGCGTTGCACTCTGAATGGGCTTCATTAGTGCGGTTTATTGAAACGTGAGCGCAATGAGATGCCAATGCATTGGCAAAGATACAAAGATACATAGATAGATGGATACTTAGAGTATCTATGTACCAGTATAGTAGATAGATTTGAATAGATTCGAGCGAGTCTCTTGTGTGTCTGTGGTTAAGTGTTACGCTCATTGTGAACTACAATTGGTAAAAATTAGTAACCAAAAGTTGAAGTGGCCTCATTCAGTTGCTGAAGTAGTCCAGATTCAGCCAAATTGAGTAATTGATGCCAATTCTGTTGAATGCCAAACAAACTTTTTTTTTGCTACTTGGTAATGTTTACTATTGAGCTTAAATTTTTGGCAGTTGGGTTGATGTAATTACCTCGCATTAAGGTAGATACTTACCTTAGGAGCTGATCCAAAATATTGTTCCAAAGTTCGTCTCTAAAAAGTTATTACAGTTCTTTTCCGTTCATCTGCCGTCGTCGTCATCGTTAGTTTTGTTGCGGCTATTAAAATTCGTATAAAATAAATTAGATAATTTAAATTCGAATATACCAAAT
The DNA here is from genome assembly GCA_018150985.1 of Chymomyza costata. Classification (NCBI taxonomy): domain Eukaryota; kingdom Metazoa; phylum Arthropoda; class Insecta; order Diptera; family Drosophilidae; genus Chymomyza; species Chymomyza costata. The sequence continues at coordinate 22,523,326 of JAECWU010000001.1, forward strand.
TTTCTAGGCTAGATTTAATCCTTTGATAATTTTTTGACTATGCGTTTATGATCGAAATTTTTTAAGAGAGATGCTATTAAAATGATTTCTTTTTGTCAAAAAAACGAAAAGCCCAGATTTGACCGGAATATTAACCTAAGACATATAAATCTACCAACCGTCTGACTACCCTAAGAATTGGCCAATTTCCATGGAAAACGAAAATACACCAGAGTTTCTGAATTTGGGAAGTCTGCAGATTTAGTTCGTGCTGAGGTGAAAGCTCACAGAAGAGGTAAAAAACACAAGCATCCAAAAACGATTTTAACATGAATTTTCATTATTTTCAGCTGGATTTATTTCAAGTTCACTTACTCACTTTTGAAAGTTGAACGGTGTTTATAAATTTTTTCATTTTATGCGGTATGTGTAAAAGTACAGAACTGAAAATGTTTTTTTTCATAATTGCAGCACCGAAAATCCCAATCATAATAGAACAAACAAATAAAAAAAATAATCGCCAAATTTTATGTCCAAAAGCTTACAGCAAGTGTACGCAGATAAACAAACGAAACAGTGTTGTCCTATGATTTTACTGATACTGTAGATGGCGCCACAAAGTTCACTAGATGGCGCCAGCATCTACAGCGTTTCTGTTTTGCCAACACAACGAAAACTATATTTAATAAGTATATGCACACACTGTTCATTACGGTTGTAATTAATTTGCAGTTCTTGTATGGTTGTAAATTTTGAAACTGCAACTGAATATAGGCCTGAGCATAGTAAACTAATTTGATATATTAAAAAATACTACAAAATATGTTAAAGGCATAAGGTGGCGTGGTAGACCCCATAAAGAATATAGGTATGTATTTTTGATCATGATGAACAGCCGACTAAACCACATTTAAAAAACTCTCTAAAAAAATCCTCGAGTTTAAAGATGCTATCCAGAGGACTTCTTATGAGAATCCTCTAAATAATTGTACAAATTAAAAAAGTTAATATTTTTGTGATCATATGCGTTAGCTACGTGCCTTTTAAAAATGAATTTTATGAGTAGTCGCATCGACAGCTGCGAATAAATATTTTCAATAGATGCTTTTACTTAAAATTAAAAAAAAAAAATTTAATTATTCTGCCGTATTTTTAAGATATAAAATAAAAAAACTTTTCGTTTTTTGATTATGTTTCCATTGGATAAAGATCCAAATTTCTACTTAGATAGCATACAAACTTTATACTGTATAACAAGTGCTTCCTTTTTTTTGGTCTTTTTTGCTTCATCATAAATTCACTATATTTCCATTTCCTTGTTCTCGTACATTTGTCTGGTTCTCATCAATTTTTTACAGTGGTTTTTTAATGCGCCAGGGTTCCATCAATTTTAATTACCGATAAACGCCCTTTAATTTCTACAACCGTCATTTGCAAGATGTGCTGAAATAATTTGACTTAATTTTTCATTAACAAGTTACTTTGTTTTTTTTTTTTACTATAGAAGTACATAATATTTTTACTGCTTTCTTCGAGTCAGTTGTCTGGGTTATAAGCTGCTTAGGGGTAGTCCTTCGATGGTACTTTTTTTTTTTTTTGTTTCATTTATTCTTTTGCCACTGACTGCAATTAATCATACGCCCCAATAAGCTTGCTACCATAAAGTTGTCTTTCTTCTTATTTATTTATCTTTCTTTGCCTTTTGGCAAATGTAAACAAAATGCACGCCCAGGCGCCGCATCTGTTGCAGACAAATGATGGCCAATGGGCAACCAGGGACCGCAGGGAACCAACACAGCAGTGCTGCCCATACCCTAATCCCCCTTCAGTTGCATGTCTTTCTTTTTTGGCAACAAAAGTAAAATTAAATTTTGAGTAACTGCGTCGGGGTTTTTGGCTTTTTGGTCAGATAGCCCTGGCTAGCAGCTAGCATGTTGTGACATGGCCCAATGCAGTGCATGTCCAAATTTATGGCCAAGAGAGTGACCAAAGGGCGTTGGCAAAAGTTCAGCAAATCGAAAAGAACAAACATACTACATGAGACTAGGCCACATTGTTGCTCAGTGTTTATTATTGTTATAGTTTTAACAGCCAAGTTGTTAAAATAAATTATTAGATTTCAAATATGATATTATTTTCCTATATTAAAGAGGGTACTTCAATTTATGTAAAAACTTATTTTCTTCTTCAATAAAATACTAACCTAAAAAAAGACAAACTTTAATTAAAAGGACGCCACAGTTTTTAATTTTTGTAGTCAATAGGAAAATATGACCAAAAGAAATGAAAATTAGTTTGGTTTGAAACTTGGATGAAACTTGCAGAAATTGTTTGGGAACCTGTTCTAAGTCTAAGACCGAGCTTGTGTATCTGTGGATTGGGTGTGCGGTACCCCCCTGGCAATATACGTTGGTACGATTTTTGCGTAATATATTTTTTTCTATCAAACTAATAGTCATGGTTTTCGGATCGAAATTGTTGCCAATAAAATTATCTATCAAATAAAACTTAAAACAAAGTCGTATGTCACTTGGTTCAGTTACAATGACCGCTCAAAGTTCAAAAATGGAAATGGTTTTTAGGGTTTGTTGAATTTGCAAATATCTTTAAGCCGGTACAAAATGAGTGCTGTATAACATTTCTATGGTAAATAGTTGCCGAGCAATCGAACAAAAAAGTTACTCATAAGCGCCACTGTTGTACTGCGGGGTCTGCAGAAAAGCAAGCAGTTCTCAAAGCAAGCAGTCTTCTCTTTGTCAACTGCTTTATGCTTAGCTGCATTATCTATGTAAAAGTGACAAATAGGTTAATCTAATTTTTAATCGTTTCACATTGTTTATTTTGACCCTTCATGATAAAACACTTAACCAACACTATAAGAATAAAATCATTCAAACAGCCGATTCATCTATTATAGTGTATCAGAAAGCCTTAACTTGACGTATAAGACACCTCTTCTGATTGTTAGTTCGCTGAAATCCCTTGGCCAGTTTTATGTGCTGTTAATTGATGTGACTCCGTCTGAAATGTCTTAAAGTTAATGATTCCTAAAATAAAATTCGTTATTTGCAATTAAAGCTTGTTAGTCGTTAAAAAGTAAACATAAAACTGAAAATTTGAGGGTAACTTGATGAGTATTGGCTAAGGTATTTCCCTAATCATCTGAAATTTGGAAAACCTTTGCCTCCGCGCCAACTCCTTTGACGTAGCAGCAAGCTCCGGCTAAAGTCTTTGCAGCTTATAAACTGTTTTTGCAAACTTTTTTGTTGCAACTGCAACATGCAGTTCATTTTGCGGCAAAAGTAAAAAAGTTTAGCTAACAAGCTGCAAGCCGCTTGTGGCTGCCACAGCAAATCGGCGTAGAAAAACGCCAAACGGTGGCAAAGTTTTCCAAAGCCGACTTGGCTTTTGTTCACTGCCATTTTTTTGTCTGAATTTCGCAAAGGGTATATTCACTGCTTAATAAAATATAACACAGTTTGGGTTTATGGATGGATCGGGATGTCGATATGAGCCACTTTGCTTCATTGCCACCCCTTGAAACAACATACCATCTTTTGGCAGAGGAGTATTAAATATTCTCCAAGAATCGAAGGATATGGCTTTCGATTTACGAAATCGACAAAAATAACCATCTACTCGAGTATCTTGCAAGATAAAAATATTACCAGCTTACAGGAATAAGCTCTATGATAGTTGCTGAATGTAAAAAAAGGGATCTGTATGCACTAGACTAGGACTTCATGACATGGCTACCAAATAAACGTAACTGCAGAACACTTTATAGTCAGCGAGATTGTTCGTTCAACAAATTTCTAGGGAGTTTTACGTTTAATATTTTTTGGAATTTTTAAAACTTTCAAAAAATTTGTTTAGTGCTTTTTGTATTTAAAATATTTTTGACTATGTTTTTTTTTTTTGCTTTTCTGATACTTCTTGCTTGTTTATGGACAAAAAAAAACATTTTCTTATAACGAATAATAAGTAAGTATGTACATTCTAATTTTATGTTAAAAATAAATTATTTTTTATTTTTTGTGAATTTTTTAATGTCCCAGAAGCAGAAGGTAATCCATATTAAGAAAAATACGCTCCACTCAAAAGATGTTTAAGCGCAAAAAAAGGCTCAGTAGCAAGATGCCTCTAAACTTAATTCCGATTTTTACTTCTATAGAGTATGCAGCCCTTGTCAGTACAAAGACGCAAAGTTTATTCAGCTTTTGATTGTTTTAAGCTGTCATAGCGTGAAAAACTTTTCAGTAAAAGTTTTCTAGTTGTCCAGTCAATGCAACGTTTGAATATTTATAGACTGCAGTGGAAGAAGAAGTTAAATGATGACTCTTCTGGCGCCGAGCAGGCCCTGCCAAGGTGTTAAGGCAACAGGAGGCAGCTGTCTTGAACTTGCTAGCGTCATAAAAATTTTCACACGCCCAACAAGCTGATGTCATAAAATTTGCATAAGTTTTTCAAAAAACACAACAAAAAAAAAAAAACAAAAAATCTAAACAACAATGGAAAATAAAAGTGCTACATGTATCTGCTACAATGACAAAGAGTTATATGGAAATTATGCAAATGCATGCGTCAGAACAGGACCCGGGCTTAACCCTGGGATCTGTTGTGGCAGCAGGGCTGCCATGATATCTGCGATATCAGCGTTGTTCAATAAACCCAATAGGGGCTGGGATAGAAATACTTAAACGGCTGCTGTTGCAAGTCTCGTGTTGCATGCAATGCAATCGCAACTTAATTGCAACATTCCAACAGAGTTGCCCTTTGCATGCCGTGTCCAAAATCCAACACACAAACAACAAAGGCGACAACCCACAGCAGCTTGTTTTGTTTGTTGTGGCAACAGTCAGTGTGTGCGTTTCTTTTGTGTGGCAAGTTAACAGCAAAATGCTGCCCCTAACTCTCTCTCTCACTCTCTCTAGCTCGCTCCCTCCCTGACTTACTCTACCGTTTACACTTAAGCTGTCTCTTTTGTTAGTTTTGTAGCCCTTGTGCAATGCTTTGTTTGCCAAAATTGATTGGCAATTGGCAATAATCAATGGATCAAGTGCTAATTTGTATTGTCAGTTTGCCAGCTTGTCAGTTTGCTAGTCTATCAGTTATTGTTTACTTAAGTTTTACAGGGGTTGATGCCCGCCGCTTAAATTGTGGGCTGTTTTTAACGCTATAATTAGGGTATTATTGCAAAAACATGCAAATGTCTGAAGGCATATGATTACAGAGTGTATTGAAACATTTAAGAGGATTTTTAATTTCGTACTTAAAGTTCGATTGCCAGATGATGCTATCTTCTGAAACATCTTTAGTTTTTTGATGTGTGTTGGAACAGTTTGAAGCAGATCTAAAAGGGATCCAATGATAGAGACATCATTACCGGAGTCTTTGAGGCTTATAAAGAGGGTAGGGTGGGTCAGTTGGTGGCAAAGGAAAGCAAGACGAGGTATATGCTTTTTTTAAGTAAAGATTGCCAGATGATGCTCTCTTCTGATACATCTTTAGTTTTTTGATGTGTATTGGAACAGTTTGAAGTAGATCTCAAAGGGATCCAATAATAGAGACATCATTACCGAAGTCTATTAGGCTTAAAAAGAGGGTAGGGTGGGTCAGTTGGTGGTAAATGAAAGCAAGACGAGGTATATGCTTTTTTTAAGTAAAGGGACGCGAGGGTAAAAAAGCAGAAAGACTTTATCTAACGTGTCAAAACCGTCACAGTAAACCACAATGTCACCATGAACCTGACGGGGAGAATCACTCTTACCAATCGATAATAGAAATTTTACGAAATTTTCTTCTTCTTTTTCAAATTTTCTATAATGTAAGTAATAAAAATACAGAAATGAATCGCAGTTTTCTAATTTTTGATCGTCAATCCTGCCTGATTAGATGGAGATATCATAAAAGGGGCCACAATGATGTACCCATCAGAAGGCCAAGAATAGATCAACATCTTATGGCGGAGATTCAGTTCATATCATGCTGAATCAGGTTTTTAAAAGTTCTTAATTGAGCCTTTTTATCTGATTTTCGTTATGGAGCCCTTTTGAGCCTATTACGGTGACTTTTAAGTCTTTCATTTTATAGTAGGTTGGTTTCCAGGTTGAGATCATGATGCTAAGTCAAATTTCCTACGCACCAACCACAATTAGTAATAAGACGTAATGACTTATTTTGATACGTTTGGATACGTAAGCGATACGAGCGATCCGCCATATACCAGATCTGACAAAGTAAGGGGAGAGGGCTTTGAGGATTTTTAAGCCAGAATATTTTAGCTGATTTGAGACGACAGCCTGTAACTATTTTGTCGATATGCGATTTTAATAAGATAACCGGCCTCATTTTGAAGGATTAGTGGATAATAGCCTAACCAAACAGCAGCTGCTTTTTTATTTTTAGAGTGAATAGCTACTGCCTTGCATTGAGAATGATTTAACTCAATATTTCACCTGTGAGCCGAGCTCTCAAGCAGATGGATGTATTTCTGTATCCCATCTAGGTTATACACTTTTTTTTCCATAAAATAAACCAAAATACTGCTCACCCATATCTTGTAGCCCAGCTATATATAAGTTTTGTTTCAAAATCGTATCTTAAAAACTGTGTTAAAAACTACTCCATTAAGCTCGTACACTTAAACAGAAACTTCGCATAATAAACTTCGACATCAACTGAAAACTCTTCGCTCTGCTCCAGAAAGTATTTACCATTTCCATTAACCTGCTTGTCAAAGTCTGTACCTTATAGCTGCTTTTCACACCTATACAACACTGTCTTGGGACAAGGACACTCACGCGCACACAATGTCAACAAAAACAACAAGAAGCTCAAGAGAAACTTTGGCCAAACAAACCCACAATTATTTAGTTTAAAACGCCGGTTCAGTCTGCTCTGTGCGAAAAGTTAATTAAAAAGTTTTCCAACACTTTGGGTGTCCTTGCTGTGCGCCTGTTAACGTCAACTGCGAATTCTGCCGCCTGTTAAGAGTAGTCCAAAGCTATGTGCGAGCGGCAAGCTTAAGAGCGCAACGTGTTAATTATATTAGAACTCTAGCGAACTTTGACCCAAATGAGCGCACACTTTGCGGTCAACACTTTCGCAACGAGGTCAAGGCGGCAACTCTCTTGACTACGCCCACTCCTCTGCAGCCCCTGCAGCACTTTTCCAATGTCGCGCAAAGATTTGGCCCAAGTTTTGCGCGAGTTTCCTTTCAAAGCGTTAATAACTTTTTTTTTTTGCTCTGCGCTTTCGGAAAATGCGACCCAGGATGGTAATTTCTTGACTATGGCTGGCCTGGCTTTGGTTTTGTAGGCTGAGGGATTTCGGGTGGTTGGTGTCGGTTTTTTGGGTCGCTCTTTTAGTCTGGCCGCTGTCGTGCGACAGTAAAAATGATGCGGCGGCTAATTAGGTTTTGGCTCTTGCGGAGTATTTGTGTCTGGACGCTGCTTGAGAGTGTTGGCTGCGTGACGTCACCAATTTGGGTTCAGCCAACGCGTAGTTGTTGTTTGCGTAATTTGGTATGAAATTAAATTGGGTTGGTGTTGTTGTTGTTGTTGCTTTTTTTATGATACTTGGGCCACAGTTTATAATGAGTTTTTGTTTTTATTTTGGTTTGGATCTGTTTTGAGTTCAACTAATTTGCATTTAAGTAAATTGGTCAAGGCCAAGGACAATGCAGACAACTCAAGTTCAGGGTCAAAGTCATTTGTTTTCAAGTTATTTAGCATTTCGGGATGAAAAATTTAATGAGTGACATGGGCCGGCCTAGCAGCAAAAAGGTTTGGCATAAAATTTAAAGTGAGGTAGTTGGCATATTTGTCTTTAAAAGTTGACTTTTAAAGTCTTTAAGCAGAAAGAGTAGAAGGGGATTTTTTATGTTTGGCTAGACTGTGGAGTAATAACGTTTTTATGGGATTATCCCTTTCATTTTAAATTTGTGAATCTTAGATCTTCTGGTAAATGGTACTTACTAGATACAATTTTTTCTAGTTTCTTTAATTTAAGCGGCTACTGAAGTTACGGTTGTAAATAATACTGTAATATATTTAAATTTAATTTATTAACATATAATTGCCCATCTAAAACTAAAAACGAAATACTTATTATTCAAAATAAGACATAATATAATGCAGTAATATATTTTTACCCTTTGTGTAATTAACTTAATTGTATGGTAAATTTAAGAAACACGAGCAAATAAAAGAGTTCTTAACTTTAATGAGCTTGAGAGAACCACAAATAAAATTTATTACTTCTTTCTCTCGAGTTTAAGAATTTTAAATTTATTTTTATAGTCAAATTCTTAACAGGGCACTAAACTTGAGAGGTTGGCAGCCCTTACTTACATATGCACTATGTTTAATCTGTCTTATAAATTGATGTCCTTGTCTTTGAAATGCTATTGGCTTAAAGTAATTTTAGCTACCCTATAACTCATTTGAATTCGATAAAACACTGAGAAAAATTGGGTGAAAAAAACTCAATAACAATGTGCTAACAAATGTTTAAAGAAAGCCCATGGGACAACTGAAAGACAGATGACGTATTTTTATACGCTTTGTATATTTATTTTATTAAACCTCTTACCCCCTAAGTACAGAGTGTACAACACCTATTAAGGAGCTGATGGATAGGTCTTTAATTGATGTAATTTAATCAAATTTAGTACTTATACATTCTGTCCAAACAAACAAATAAGTTTTTTTTACGTTTAAATTGTTGTAGTTTTCAATTGAGGTATTCACGGTTGCTTTTGTGTTCACGAATTGAAAAGTTGTGCAAAAGCTCAACTCGTTAAAGCGTGAACGCCCTTTTTGCTGAGTTTGTGCTTCTTTCCTCATTGTATTTACATTTGTAAATTTTAAATTTGGCTCGTTAACATTCTACATCGTTTTGGCAAGACTAATTTGTTTTATTGCATCAAATCAAGTTCAATTTATTAAAACTCACTATTTATATATGTAGAAAAAAAAGTTGCGCGTAATATTTAATCAACTTTATTGTTTGCTAATCGGAGCTGAAGTGCCAAGTCATATTGTGTTAGCATTATTTGCAACCTATGAAGGTATGAGCGAAAGCTTATGCCTTACCTAATTGAGTTAAATCTTATGCTCGCTACATTAGTTTTGATTTATCTGAACTTACAACGCTTTCACATGGTCGGAGTACTCTGCTCCAAACACTCACATTGTTTACTCTTTGCCGCTTTTCATACTACTACTAATTTGGCCATTACAACCGGTTTTCGGTCTTGGCCGCAGAAATTATCCTACGCCAGCGGTTTCTGTCCTGTGCTTGCTGGCGCCAATTGGCAATCCCAAGGCTACAAAGATCCTCCGTTGCCTGATCTTCCCATCGCAGAGGCGGGCGTCCCTGTCGTCGTTGACCTTCCAGTGATTTCCGCTCGAATACCTTCTTGGCTGGAGCGCAGACGTTGTAGCTGTATGCGCCGAACTAAATCAGTGTCACCGTACATACAGCTCGTGGTTCATTTCACTAAAAAATTTGCAAAATATTTTTTTTTTGAAAATGACGCAGAGGCCGGTTATTTGCAACATCTTCCCCTCAACTCAACAGCTAATATCTAGAATATGGTCTGGGTAATGAAAAAGTAGAGTTGAAACCCAGCCCTGTACATTTTGTTATTGCAAAAGTCCTCAACTTTTCAACTCCCAAACTCAAAAGCAAGCATGAATACCCTTAATCAAATTATTATTGTTTATTGTTGCTACACAAGATTCTGGCAAACTGTGACGCAGTTAGACTTAAAATGTAATTTTCCGTTTGCAGACACATATAGTGTCAAAGAGAAGATTAACCCAAATCTGCAGCGTTTAATTTTCAATAATTTCGAGACTAAGCGGAGCTGGAAAGCCGTAAGTTATAGCCGAAGAAGCCAAAATGGGACAGATTCAAATTATCTCGTTAAATTATTATAGTTTTCTATGTATTTTCAAATTTTTTACCTAATATTGAAAAAAATTTATATTTTCTGACGTAAAGTACTGTCATTTTTTTTTTAAGTGTAAACTTATTTTTGGCATTTTGCATATTTCCACACTCACCTCTCGAAAAGATATAATACGTTAAAATCTCATAGAAAATGCGCACAAGTTTCCGCCCCCATCAATTCTTATTTTAAGATTTTCCTACTTGTTTCTTTGTTGTTCTTATTGTTGTTGTACTATTTCCAAATCAACGACAGACAAAAATCTTTTATTCAAATTTTATTTGATTGCTTTGCGATCTTGGAAGTTGTTTATATGTGTGTGTATTTGTGTATACCGTTTACATTCTAGAGCATACGAGAAAGAGAGACAGAGAGAAGAGCGCACATTTAATTGTATGAGAAATCAGCATGGAGTACAGAAAATATTATTTCGACGACAACAACTTAGGGTTATTGTTCAATTTAAACACGCAGACGAGTTTTTCTGGCAGTTGGCAACGCTGGCAAAGTGGGAAAAGTGCGCGCCAGCAAGAACAACAACAACAGTGGCAACAACTACAAGTCCACAGAGTACAGCACGTTGACAATGACAACAAAAACGACAAGGACGAAAAGGACACTGCCAGAGAGGCCAGTCACTTGCAGCAGCAGCAGCAAAGCAGTTCATGGACAAATTTGGCGAGTAAATACATACATATATTTTTTTCGCTGCATACTTTAAGGGGTTGCACAGCGGCAAATTATATCAAATTGCATTTGCTGCAACTACAACAAAGCAGAAGCAAAAAACAACACAAAAACAACATTAAACTCTTTAACCACCAGAACTCGTAATACTTTATTATTAAATTTTGCACATTAACGTTAACGGCCAACTACGTCAGTCAAGCACATCGTCAACGGCGGCAAAAAAAAAAAAACAAAATCTAGATAAATATAGCAGATATTTGCCAGGGCCAAACAACCCATTGAAGGCTACCTAGAGTTGTGAACATATAGACAGCCGGACGACAGTGGGACATACACCAGCCAGTCAACCAGTCAGCCATGGTTCCATTTTGAGCAAACATTTTTGCACAAACTGTGCAAAGCAGCGAGTGGGTGAGAAGGTTACTCCGTGGCGGCTTGTGTGGCGCCTCCACATATAAGCATGCTTCCAGGCAGCCAGTCAGTCGTCTATAAATTATATCCGTTCCAAATTGAAATGCGCGTTAAAATGCAGTTAACTTGGCCAACGTTTCCCAGTTCTACGCCTTGGCCAGCTCCCTTCCTCACTACTAGCACATTATGTGTATAGTATAATGTTTTCCTTTTGCTTTTCTTTTTTACAGTTTTATGCACAACATAAAAATAGAAAATGCTTTTAAATGTTGTCCACATTAGAGACCCACTACTGCACGGTATTCATCTGCATTTAAGCACTGATTTGCTTCAAAAAAAAAAAAAAAAAACGTGTAGTAGGAAATATACATAAGGCATATACTTATGTTAACATACAGCGCCTGCTGATGTTAACTCGCTCTCTATTGTAATAGGAAATATACATAAGGCATATACTTATGTTAACATGCAGCGTCTGCTGATGTTAACTCACTCCCTATGTTAACCACTAGGCTAAGTGTACAAGTACTTTAAGAGTGAGAGCCATTCTGTATTATATGTTGGCGCAGCTATAACGATCACGGAGTTTAAAGAAATAAATAAATTGTTAAGTACGCACTTAGTGTTTTTGTTAAAGATCAGTCGCCTACCACAATTTCAGAAGTGGTCCTAACCCAACAATAAAATTAAAATGGAAAATCAAATAAATTTTGCCCAGTTTGAGGAAGAGCAAGTGGTAAAGTGGCTAAATGCATTACAACTTTCAACCGAAGGCTCAAAAGAAGAACAAGTGATGCGTCTAAGCAACCATTTTATGCAAGCACCAAGATATTTTCTTGGCTTAGACGAAAAACTAAATGAAAAATTGTGCGAAAATGACGAAATGACCGCAGAAGTCTCACAAATTCAAAACGAAATAGTTATGTACGAGCGTCATGCAGAAAAAAATGATATCCCCGTTATAAAGACGCCGTTGTGTGGTGAAATTCAAATGAACCAAGAGACGCCGCAACAAGTGAACACACAAGCAACTAACGCCGTTGGAGTGAAGCAACAGCAAGAGTCTAACAACATCATCATGCAGGAGTCAGCGTCTGTTTCGCTTACTCTCGCTAAAGAAGCTTTGGTGGACTTTGACGGTAAAACGGGTGCGCGCGGCTGGGTTATGCAGTTAAAAAACATCGCAAATGTGTATAACATCAACGACAACTGTTTGCGTATGTTGCTTATATGTAAACTGAAAGGCGACGCGCAGCGTTGGCTGCATGCAAACTCAACACGCATTATGGAGCCAATAAATAAATTGTTAGACCAACTAATTATGGCGTTTGGCGAGAAATTACCCAAAATTGAAATGAGACGCAAATTTACAGGCCGTAAGTGGAAAACTTATGAAACATTTTCCGCTTACTTCGATGAGAAAATACAGTTGTCTGGCGATCTTGGTATAGAGGTGGATGAATTAATCGACGAAATCATTGAAGGCATACCGCAAGAGGCATTGCAGATACAAGCGCGTATGCAGTGTTTTACTGAGCCAATGCAGATGCTTCGCGCGTTTGCAAATATACGTGTTTCAGCGGAATCCACACCAAGCAGCACCAAAACGCCGCAGAAGAAGTATGTTGACGAAAAGTTACGCTGCCGCAACTGTAATTCAAGAGGTCACTTTGCTAAGGAATGCAGGAAGCCAAAGAGGGAACCAGGATCCTGCTATGCATGCGGCAAATTTGGGCACCTTATTGCACAATGTTCCGAGAAAAAATTCGCAAAAGAAGAAAATTACGTAAGATATTTTAAGATTTATTTTAAAGAAAATTCTAAAACGCCACTAATTACAGCGTGCCTAATAGACTCGGGGAGCCCAATTTCATTTGTTAAAATATCATCAGTTTCAAATCAAATAAATTTAAATCCAGTTTCAAAACCTTATTTTGGACTTAACAAAAGTCGCCTTAATACATTTGGAAAATGTTTATGTTTTATATTTAAAGAATCATTAAAAGTACATTTTAATTTAATTGTTGTTTCCAATGAGTCTATGGGCTACGATGTAGTGCTGGGCAGAAATTTTTTAAAAGCATGTGGTTTGAAATTTGACCCAGACATTTTGAGGCTGATTACGGTAGATTCTATAAAAGAAAACAATGAATTATGTGATAGTTCAGAAATAGTATGCAACGAAGATTTTAGGTGCATAGACAAGATAAAAGTAAAGACAGAAGCCAACGATCATTTACGCTTTAGTGAAAAAACGTTAAGTAATAGAGCAGAGCAATCATGTGTTAATGCGAAACTACCAGACAAAGAAAATTCCAACAACTCGCGTTTAAAAGAGTCAGACCAACAACTTTTGGGATTGAATACTGCTAATTCAATTGTAAGCGTAAAGGAGAAACTGTTAAATCCCAAAAATGTGATAACTCAAACGGCTAAAGATCAATTGTTAGAAAATGCTATTACCGAAATACTTCAAATAGATTGTGCAGAGGAAAAAATTGAGCTCAATATTGGTAAAAATATTAGCTATAGTATACAGTGTCAATTGAAAAAGTTATTCGAAAATGCGTATTTAAAGGCAGAAAGACCAAGCTCACCAGAAACAAAGTGCGAAATAAAACTGAGCCTTGAAAACCCAAAACCATTTAGTTGCAGACCAAGACGTCTTTCATACGCGGAAAAAGAAAAATTGCAAGTTTTATTAGACGAATACAAGAAAGAAAAAGCCATACGACCGAGTACGTCAGAATATGCATCGCCAACCGTTTTAATCGAAAAGAGAAAGGACAGAATGTGTGTAGATTATCGTCTGTTAAACAAGATTACCAAAAAAGATAATTATCCTCTTCCTCTTATCGATGATTTGTTAGACAAATTAGAAAATAAAACTGTTTTTACGAAACTTGACTTAAAAAATGGATTCTTTCATGTAGCTGTACATGAAGACTCTATTAAGTACACTTCATTTGTCATTCCACTTGGACAGTTTGAGTTTTTGAAAATGCCCTTTGGATTAAAAAATGGCCCAGCTGTTTTTCAAAGATTTGTCAACACAATTTTCGCGGATATGATTAAAGACAATAGGGTCATTATATACATGGACGACATCATGGTGGCGACTAAAGATGTAGAAGAACATATGAAAACATTAAAAGAAGTTTTTGATAAGATTGTGCAAAATAAATTAGAACTACGTCTTGACAAGTGCGAATTTTTGCAGCCTAGCGTAAAATATTTGGGATTTTTAATAGACAAAGATGGAATTAAAGCTGATGATAAGGGAATAGAAGCAGTCAAAAATTTCCCTATTCCTGACAAAGCACACAAAGTCCAAAGTTTTCTCGGTTTATGTTCGTACTTCAGACGATTCATTAAAGATTTTTCAACAGAAGCAAAACCGTTGTACGATTTGCTTAAGAAGGACAAACAATTTGAATTTAAAGAACAAGAGTTAGACTGCTTTAGGAAACTTAAAGAAAAATTAGTTCAAGCACCCGTATTGTCAATATACAATTATAAAGACGAAACCGAGCTACACTGTGATGCAAGCTCACTTGGTTTTGGTGCAGTTCTCATGCAGAAAAAGGAGGATAAAAAGATGCATCCGATATTTTATTTTTCAAAAAGAACTACAGAATTAGAAAGCAAGTATCACAGTTTTGAACTAGAGACTTTAGCAATAATTTATGCTTTGCGCCGATTTCGTATTTATTTACAAGGGAAACATTTCAAAATAGTTACAGATTGCAACTCTTTAACTCTTACACTGAATAAAATTGAGTTAAATCCCAGAATTGCTCGTTGGGCTTTGGAATTACAGAATTATGATTATGAATTAATACATAGAGCAGGTAATAAAATGCAACACGTCGACGCACTAAGTCGAAACAGTAATATAATGATAATAGAAACTAATAAGTTTGAAGACAACCTAATTATATGTCAAGCAAAGGACGAAAAGATACGAAAAATAAAAACGTTATTAGAAAAGTCAGAGCATAAACTTTATGAAATGAGAAACGGCATAGTGTACAAAAAGTTAAATGACAATAGACTACTCTTTTATGTCCCACATGACATGGAAGATCATGTGCTGTATAAATACCATGATGAAATAGGCCACATAGGTAGAGACAAAATGATAGATGCTATTTCAAAGACTTATTGGTTCCCGAATTTAAAAGATAAATGTGGTGGACACATTGACAACTGCTTGAAATGCATCGCGTTTTCACCAAAAAGCGGAAAAGAAGAAGGGTTTTTAAATTGCATTCCGAAAGGAAATAGACCATTTCAAATAATACATATAGATCATTATGGCCCGGTTGATACAGGAAGATCAAAGAAACATATCTTAGTGGTTGTTGACGCGTTCACAAAATTTGTTCGGTTATACACAGTGAAAACAACAAAAACAAAGGAAGTTTTACAATCATTGAGAGATTACTTCAGAGCATATAGCAAGCCAATTTGTTTAATTTCTGATCGCGGAAGTTGCTTTACGTCAGGTGAATTTGAAAATTTTATAGCCGAAAATAATATTAAACACGTTAAAATCGCGACAGGGTCTCCTCAAGCTAACGGTCAGGTGGAACGCATAAACAGAAGTCTTGGCCCAATGATAGCAAAGTTGACAGAGCCAGAGAAAGGATTACACTGGGATGTTGTTGTTGAAACAGTTGAATATTCCTTAAACAATACTCAACATAGGAGTATTAAACAGTTCCCAAGTAAGATGTTATTTGGCATACATCAAAAAGGCCATGTTATTGATGAGTTAAAAGAAAAGCTAGAAGAGGTAAATGGTTTATGTAAAACACAATCTTTAGCAAGTATTAGAAAAAAATGCAGAACAAATTCAAACAAAATCACAAGCTTACAATAAATTACAAGTTGACAAAAAAAGGAAAAGCCCAAAGCGTTACAAAGTAGGCGATTACGTTATGGTAAAAAATTTTGACTCTACGGTAGGAACTTCTAGAAAACTTATTCCAAAGAGCAAGGGACCTTACATGATAACTAAAATACTAAAAAATGACAGGTTCGTTCTTAAAGATGTAGATGGCTTTCAGGTTTCCCGTAATCCGTATCAAGGTGTCTGGAGCATTCAAAATATTAAGCATTGGATAAAGGGTAAACAAAAATGTTAAACATAGAAACTTAAGCTTAAAAATGTATTCATAATTTAAGAATTCAATGTATATTTAATTATTTTAAGTATAGATCAGGGGATCTTACCGTCAGGATGGCCGAGTTGTAGTAGGAAATATACATAAGGCATATACTTATGTTAACATACAGCGCCTGCTGATGTTAACTCGCTCTCTATTGTAATAGGAAATATACATAAGGCATATACTTATGTTAACATGCAGCGTCTGCTGATGTTAACTCACTCCCTATGTTAACCACTAGGCTAAGTGTACAAGTACTTTAAGAGTGAGAGCCATTCTGTATTATATGTTGGCGCAGCTATAACGATCACGGAGTTTAAAGAAATAAATAAATTGTTAAGTACGCACTTAGTGTTTTTGTTAAAGATCAGTCGCCTACCACAAACGCTAGGACAGTTTTTGGAGATTGCTTGGAAAATCGTAATGATTTGCTTTGAAAAAAGTTGGGCCAATTTTCTGATGACTTTAATTTTTTTACAAAAGTCTAACAAATCACTAAATCACGTTTCGGTTTTTCATTTCGACAACATATCGTAAGTTTGTGATGCCTCTAAGCTCTCGTTCTTACAAAGGATTAGAGTCACAATTATGACAGTGTCTTAAAATAAACACACACCCTGGTTCATCTCTACCCCCTTCAAAAAAAAAAACCCGACTCTTATGGCTTTCAGGTGTTAAACCATTGAGCTGTGAATGCGCTTTAAGCATAACGCCTGATTAAGTCTGGACAGACATTTTGATCTATTTTTAAAGAGATTTAAGTTTAAGCAAATTTTGTTAAAAGCAAAAACCACACAAAACGCCAAGAACTATGCAACGCTTCAGTGCAAATGTTGAAAAGCTGGGAGAGGAAAACTTAATCCTGCACTATTGGGCCCAAAAGAAAACGCTTGCAATTTGGGCTGAAACCTTTTACGCACAGGCAGTGGCAAACTTTGAGGTTAAGTTTGAGGCTGCAAAAGAAAAACAAACATGGCGGCGTATCTTGTAAATACATTTGCAAAAATAAATGCGAAAATTAGAAAAGCGGCAAATAACATGTAGACACCGGCACATTTATAGAGAGAAACTGCATGTTGTGTATAAAACTAACAAAAGCTGTGCGAAAACACATAAAGAAAATTTTCCCATTTTATATGTAGAAAATGGTAAAAACACACGCATACACATGCAGCGAAGCAGCCACCACCAACACATGTGTATTGCTTTAATAGAAAATTGCAAAAGTTTTGCAAAAGAAAATGCCTTGCCAGCCAGCCAGCCAGTCAGCGAGTTAGACAGACAGACACATCAGACAGACAGACTTGTAGACAGAGCATGGCCCGACGACAAGCAACCAACCCAACCCAACCAGCCAGCCAGCCAGCCAGCCAGCCAAGCGAGGAACCAACCCAAAACAAGGCAAACTCCGTTTGAAATTGAAAAGAATGTGCAAAAGTAGCAAGCCAAAATGGGAGCGAGATGCGAATGTGGATGAGCATGACGATAAAATTGTGCATAAAGAGGATGAGCAGGCACAGGAGCTGTAGCTGTAGCTGGAGCAGGAGGATATACGAAAACTTGATTGTAGATGTGTGCCTGGATCTGGGGTTGGCAAGAAAGCCAAAGTAAGCATGAAATAAACCCTCGTTGTCTGCAATATAAAAAGTAAAACGAGAGAAAAAAGTTTAACAGAAAAATAGGAAAAACGAAATAGGAGAAGAGAGTGCAGAGTAGAGAGAAGCAAGAAGAGAGCAACACGCAGTAAAACTCTATGAAGATTTACCGGTTTTAACATTGCCAGTCAGCAGTTCCTTTGCCTCAGTATGTGTGTGTGTGCGTGCGTGCGAGTGTGTGTTTGTGTGTGTGCATGTTTATGGGCACTTGGGGGGTCTGTGTCGCGTCTGGAATTATTATGCGGGGCGCATGTTCTACTATGTAGTATGTTGTACTTGGGCCCTGAGCCCCATGCTCAGCTTCCTGTGCGCCCTGCCATTTCGTCATGCATATCAGGCAAAGTCAACTCTCTGCTGGCTCTCGCACACACACGCACCAACCTGCGCTTTATCTATCGCTCTTTCCACTATTTCTATCCTTAGCACATTGGTTGGAGATCAGCTTTTTTGCCTAAAGTTTATAAGAACATACATTTTTATTTTTGAATTCTAAAAATTTTAGAGTTGTAAAATATAGAGTGGGCTATCCGTTGGTTTGTTTGTAAATTGCATTTTATTTATATATTGGGCGAACGTATATACCAAATGCAAGTTTAAAACTACTCAGTTATGTATGAAAAACAATATCGCACAAATGACCGCCGCGGCTGGCTCTACAGGCCCGTATGCGAATATCGCAATTTTCGATGACTTTTTTCTGACAAAAACTTATCTGGCTCTTCTCACATTTATTGAACGAACAAGCGACGCAGATAAATGGTCCTTGAGCTTCGATTGTTGCGTCATTTGAATCTTCGATACAAAGTGGTCCTAGGTGAAATTCTTGCTAACGATGGCGCGTCGATTATCTCGGTGTCTCGTGAACACTGGCCTCAACTATGTTTTCAAAAAAACGAGTATTTTCATAGTCCGGAGCACTTTTTCGCGTTTTTAAGCGATCCATGAATAAAATTGAGTAGTTTTAAACTTGACATATGTCGAAGAGTATCTACTTTGGATGGGTTTTTTCAAACTATGAGTGTTTAACAATCAAACCAACAGTTGCCTCACCCTATCAGTCCACAATTTCCTTATACATATTTACATTTTAAAAAAAATTTTTTTGTTTTGAGAGTAGTTGAACTTTTTTAATACTGAATTATACAAGGGTACAAGGTATCTAAATGCGGATTGTGTTTTTCAGTGAAACATTAAAGATCTCTAAAGAGATTGCGAGATTTCATTGGTCAGAATATGTGAGTCCACACAGATTAACAATATCTGTCCAACCAAATTTCAAATTCAAAATATTTTATAAGCAACAAGCGTATAAAAGTAACTTTATTTAATTCTGCAGGATTAGAGGAATAAATTTTAAAAACAGTGTAAGTGGAGTAAGTAGTAAGAAATGATTTAAATTTAAATATTTTTGTGAGAGAACTGATTACAAGTTCTTAAAGATTCAGTTTTTATCATAAGTTTATTAAAAAATCAAATTTATACGTACAAAAAAACGCGATGGAATGTTATTTGCCACATAAAGGGGTCTTCAAAAAAGTTTTTAGTTCAATTGGCTCAACAGATCCATTTTATAAGGGCTCCCCTTCAAAAAAAAAAAAAAAATATCAAGAAATGCGAGACCTCTTCCACAAGATTATACTACGGTTGGTCATCGAGGCGGGGGAGGGGTTCAAAACTTGTAAAAAGTGGTTCACGTAATTTGGGTAGAGCCCCTAAGTATCTAAGAGTTATGTGGAATATTTTATAAAATTATATGGTAGTGACTTACCAAATAGTTGGTTTTTTTTTTTTTAATGCAAACGTTTATTAAATAGAATCAAAATTTCAGTGCTGAACCAGAAGATATGAGTTTGGAACGCAGCTGTTAGCTGAAATCGTGATCCAATAAAAAAATTATATACTTTAGCCTTATTTATTGGATTTATAGCAAAAAAACTAAGATTTTGACCACTGTGCAGCGCATGCACTGCTTATCGTATCTGTGGTAGTGTCTTTGCGCTTTTGTCGCTGCGGTCTAGGAGAGCGGCGTAGGCCCCTACTCACACTCTCACTCAGTGACACAGGTGCAGAAGCCTTTCTCACCACTCACCATATGTTGAGTTTTGAGCTGTGGGGTAATGCCATTAACACGCCAACTATCATAGTGACTGTTAGCTGTCATTGTCGTTAGCACGCTAACGCGTACATTAAAACAAAAAAATACGAATAATATATTCCCACAAATTCAATTTATCATACAATCATAATACAATGTGCTAATTACTAGGCTGTAGGTAGAGTTCTTCCATCTCTAGCTCTAACTGCCATGCCATTTGCTCATATATCTTATGCCTTGACGTTCTTATCTAGGCAACTGGTTGTGCATTTCTGATGACCGATTTATGACGATAGAGCATAATTAGGGCTGGGCCCTTTTCGATAGCTGGAACACGGCTTGCATGCAAATAGTAGAAGTAGAACTAGATATGGCAATTTAATCAGACGCTAAGCTGCATAGGCAAGTAGTTTATACGCAGCCATGGGCATAGGCATAGTGCTATGGCCCAGAAGTTAAACATGGTCAAGTGCGTGTAACTGGGCCATAAACAATGCCAACTGCTCTGAGAGAGTTAATTTAGGCGCACTCTTGTGTTTCTAGTCGGTCATTACAATGGAAACTCATTAAATAATTTTTAAATGTATCAAGTTGTAAGTTGAGTGCAATTATTGAAAAACTATGTTAAGCATTTTTTTTACTAGCATGTTACGCTTGTAGAATTTAAACGAGAAATCTATAATTTCTTTAATTGTAGTAGCAAAAGTAAATGCAACATGTGTGGGCTTTTCTAGAAGAGCAAGAAGTACGTGAACCCCTATGGAGGGTTTATTAAATAGTGTAATGAATTTTAGATTATTATGCTGAACAGCAAATTGATGAGTAAGTGAGAGTGTTAATTAAATAGAATTGTGCAAAAAATATAGCTTGTTTGAGTTATTAATTAATAAGATGTTTTTAAAACTACCTCTTACAATGGGCAGTCAAAGGAACGATCCGGAAAAATTAATAAATGATTATGAACCAAATAACAGTTTATAAGCATAGTGCTTGATACTAGGGAAACAGAAACCTTCAATCAACATTTGGACAAAATGGACTAACTAACAGATACAATGGAATAATACCTATAACTCTTGTGTGGAAAACTCTTGTGTTATGTGTTTAACGTCTAATTCGGTATGGTGAAATTGGGCGCACCAAACAGTTGGTATCAAAACGAAATCGAATAAAATATTCGGATACGTTTTCCGAAGCACGGCCGATTGCTTTGAAAGCTGTTTTGAAATTAATAATGCATCAAAAAAGATTCAAAGATAACAGATAGCAAAAGTTTCTATTGGAGATTTTTAAGCCCACAGTTCATTTGCAGAAAAAGCTACATTCGAGAGTTATAATTTGCAAAAAACTGTTGTAGAATACAAAAGGAAGTTAAATTCTGCCTTCTCTTAGCTTTTGAAGCCTAGCGCAAGAATATACATAAACATTTAATATACGCTGCATCTCATTATTTTGAATATTAAAAGCCCATCGAAGAGGTCTTGACTTGGGTTTAAGGTATAATTGATGGTATTGTTTCAACAAAGGCTAAGACAGCTGGATCCTCTGACAAAATTAATGTAAAATAATAATTTTTAAAAAAATTATAAATATGCATACAACTTTTTTTTTTTAATTTAATTGTGCCACTCAACGCTTGCAACATATTAAAGGAAGTCCATGGCACCAAACTAACCTTCAGATTGTCAAGTACATGGCATCATGTTACGCGTTCCAGTCCTTTCCTTAAATATGCATTAAAAATACATGAAATTGAACGACTATCAATGAGTAACTTGTTTGTAATCCAGCAGGTCTCTTAACGCTAGATACCCCAAGGCATTTGGCATTAACTTGTTACACAATGTGTTTTTTTTTTTTGCTTGAAACTATCTTAGTGTAAGTAACAACGAGTTTTATTAACATGTTAATAAAATATATAAAGTTCGTTTATAAGAAGCGCGAATATAATGTATATAAATTATACGCAAATTCAATTAAAGCCGCGATAAGTTCACAGAGCAGCTCTGCGCCTAGATAAGCCCGTTCTCTTATCAGCTGTGCGATCTGTGGTCAGTTGCAGCCTGGCAGTTGCCACAACGTGGCTGTTGCAGCTGCTGCAGTTGGCTTTCGCTTTCGCCTGGCCAGCTTTTGGGATTTAAGTAGTAATTTAATATTTATGCACGTGTGGCAAACGAGCTGCATGCGTAATTTAATAAAGATAGACGGGGCAATGAACACGTCGAAAGGTAAGTGGCAAGTGGTAAGTGGCAAGTGTCCACTATAGTCACTATATTTAGTGATCAGCGACTGTCTGTCTAGGCTGTTTTCAGGATATTTGCTAAAACGCCTTCTGGCCATTAAAATTTTAAAGACAAAACTAGTTGCCACAGCGGCACTAAAAGCTAAATTTGCAATAAAATTTTCAACTGAATTGTTAATTAAAATAGTTATTGTAGCCACTACGACACTCCAGGTTGCACCTTAAGATGCGTGCAGTCACTCACGACTGCATCCCTGAGGCGCATCACGTTTATGGCAAATATTTTGAAAGGTTTCCTTTTTCCAGCTGCCATTCGGGTGCTACCTGAACGCGTCTCTATCAAAATAATGACACTGACTTGCATAAAATGAGATGATATTTCTTTCTTTGGGCAACTGTTACGTGGAACTGACCAAAAGTATAAAAAGTCAGCTTGCAAAAATACAATCGGCTCTAAAGTGTGGAAATTATAATAAATTTTAAGTTTTCGGCTGCTGTGGCTCGCTTTTATTTTAATTTATACACTTTCAAAAACGAGCATATTAAAATTGTCGTATGTCTTAAAATAAATGGGTTGCACAGTGTATTGACGTCTGCTAGTAAAACATCAGGAATCGTCGGAATGATCGTTACTACTATATTAGATATGGGATCGCGAAAGGAAATTGTTCCTACCCGTCCCTAATCGGGTATTCGGTAATTCAGATTTTTAAAATTTATCCCACCCCAAACTATTTTCTTCCATAATATAATATTTGGTAGAAATAATGGAAAGCTACAAATATTGAAAAATAAATAGGTACAAGCTTAGTAAAATTGTAATTGATGTAAAATTCGAATGCGAGCAAAAAAGGAACCAGCTCAAAATTTTGAACCAGACGAGTTCATTCGGCTTTTCAAAAATCATTCTCTCAGCCATATACGTTGCGAATGGTTGTACAATTTGGTTGTTTAACGAAAAACTGAATCATTTTGATTTTTCGTGCAACTACAGAAAATTTCATGTAACGAGATCACGCACTATGAAATCATTTGTAAGTCCAGCTCAATAAACAGCCAAGTTCTACAAGCAATCTGTAAGTCTTCTATGGCTTGGGTTATTGTTATTTAAAGCTGTTGCATTTCTAATACTTCCTAAAAAGTTGTAAAACCTGAAGACTCCCTAGATTTCTAAATAAAACATCAAATTTTGAACTTTTGTCCGATAGAGTGGGCCCTCTGTTTGTTTTCAAGCAAAATTGGGCAAATAAATATTCCAGAAGCAAGTCTTAAGCTACTCATTTATGTATGAAAAATAATATCGCCCATATGGCCGCTATGGCTGGCTCTACAGGCCCGTATGCGAACATTGTAATTTTCGATGACAACTCATCTGGCTGTTCTCCCATCTTTTGAGCGAATAAGCAACGTTGATAATGGCCCGTAGGCCATGCAAAATTCGACGCAAAGTGGTCCTAGGAAAGTGTAGTTCTTGCGAACGATGGCACGTCGATGTTCCCGGCGACTCGTCGACATTGGCCTCAACTATGTTTTTTTTTTTTTTTCAGAGAAATCTATGACTAAAATTGTGTAGTTTTGAACTTGACATATGTCGAAGCGTAACCACTTTGAACGGTTATGTTACGAATTATGAGTGTTTAACAACCAACCCAACAGATGGCCCACCCTATATGTTTAATTTCTTGCAAATATAATCTTATTTTATCCGATATTTCGTATCAACAATAAATTTTTGGAACTTTATAGCTTAAATTTTGATAAATTCGGTTCAGCATGGAGCAATTCATGGTTCATGATTACCATACTTTTCGGTAAGCAGACTCTAGACAGAATAGGTCGGACTATGTATTCGCTTTTTTTTAACTTATCTATTCTGTCCACTGCACTCCTTTACGTTTGTAGCATAGAGTTTATTCTCAACTGCTTACTAACTTCTATCTTCTTTATATGTTAGATGGTTGGATTAAGGGTATTTCGTAGTTGAGATTTCTTCAACTCTAGACTTTTGCATTACTTCTTTGTTTTGTTTTTTGTGGACCCTATAATTATAAAAGCCAGACACCTCGCGAAAAATTGTTCATGCTGCTATTGACAGTTTGATTGATGAATTGCCGACGCGTGTTTAACATTTTTACGCCGAAATGAATGACGGCGTGACAATTTGCATAATTTGAGGCATTCAAATAGCCGCTTTTGACCATTTTTGTTTTAGCCAGAAATATACAAAGTAGTACATTGTAATGGTGTTGTAGTGTGGCTGCTGCGGGTGGCGCATGGCGTAAAGTCTGGTCACACTGATCGCATGCTTTCCATAATATACCGTTGCTCATTTTATGCAAAAAACAATAAATTTCATAAATGATCAAACACTTTGAATAAAGTGCACTGAAAGCGCTGCAAATTGGCAATTGGACAAGGCAGCGATTCCCGCTGTGTTGATATTAATTGGACGACATAATTGCAGTGTGTTGTGGCCCATAATAATGGGCCAAGGCGGTAATTGTCTGGAAAACACGTTTCGCAGCCAAGCCAAGAGAGCAGTGTAAGCCAAAGCAGCGTGGTTTTAACTCCGGTAGTCCGGCACTTGCAATTTGTAGCGAAATTTGGCAAAATTTCAGAACCAACTTGTTTTGGCTTATAATTATGGGTTATTTTTGATACACATTTTTTTTTTGGCGCAGCATGTGTGCAATTATCGATGGTCTTTCGTTTAAGAGTGTGTGTCCTGGACTAATTTATTGTCTTTAGCTTGCCCTTAATCCCAGTGTAATATAATATAAGCATTAATCATTTTTAAATACTGGCCATGTAAGGAGTCAAGCGTGCACTATATTTATGGCCTGCTAATATGCGGTTTAGTTTTAATTAGCGCATTTCTTTCAGTGTTGGGGTTTTTTTTTTTAAAGGGTTGCCAAGTACTTTCCACTTGGCAAAAAAATGTAAGGTAACAAACTGCTTTTGTTGTAGTACTTCAGAGGGGTCTGCGGCAATTGTAAATTAAAATACTTGTGTTCATGGCGACTACTCAAGTTGTTTGCTCATCATCAGCGAGGGTTGTCATTGTGCTACAGCTGCTCACGCCCACGCTGGCAACGCTGAAAGATTGTTGCCATTATAAATATTTATTTTATGTTTCTTTTCATGCTATGGCAGTTTGGTTATGTCAACGCTAAAAACAGTTAAATGGACTGTGCTGTTTGTAGCTATTAGGTAGGGTATTTTTTTGAAGCAAAATATTTCGAGCGCTGCTAATAAGCCTGATGAATTATGTTGCAAGCTTAGCTGGGAGTCAGCAACATGTGTGTGTGCGTGCGTGTTGTACAAAATAAAAATGGCCGTTTTAAAGGCTAAGCTACATATAACAAATTGGCAAAGACCGGAACTTGCACAGGACACAGAAACGCCAGTCAGCAAACACATGAAATATTTGCGTACCAAAAAAAAACGTATATATTTACTATATACGTATTTATATAAAGCAGAAGCAAAAGAAAACTCAACAAGCAGTGCTTAAAGTGCTGCTACACAGATATTGCGCCCAACTGCCTTCAGTGCCCACCCGCATCAACGTCGTAGTACCTTATCCGAGCGGAAAAGAATTATTACGTTGAATTTTCGAAAAAGCAAAAGGAATTTTCATTTTTTGATAACGCTTCATGCTGTCGCAAGCAACGCACTAAGACAACGTGGCACCACAAACAGTGGCGTGGCATACAGTGCCCGGTCAGGGATTTGTGGCATTGGACACACCACTGGACCTGTGCCCTGCTCACGTGCATATGACAGTGGAGTAAACAATTTCATTTCACCAAACTTGGCACTGCCAGCAGATAACTGCTACAAACAGCAGAAGCTGCCACAAGACAATACAACAACAAACTAAGAACTTGCGTAAATATATAAAAAAAATGAGGGTGGATGCCATGGGCGCTGGGAACTCTGAGACATGGCTGGTTTGTAGTTATAAGTACGTAGCGCTCGACCACACTCAGACGGCGCAGTAAGTGGAGCAGAGCAGGGGGGATTTTATGGGTACATCCATAAATTTTGCACGCCTTTAGTAGGTGTGCCACGTGGCCAGCTTGAGCTGTCATTGTTGGGGCTTGAAACATATTTGTAGGCAAGTAAAAACTGCGCGTATACACAAACATATTTATCGATTTTTTTTTTAGATTTCGCTTTTATTGTAAGATTAAAGATTTCGAATAGTAAAGGACTTTCTTCAATGACGTCATCTTCCGAGCAGAGCTCCTCAAACCTCATCTACCTCGTCAACCTTTTCTTTGTAGTCATCTGAAGCATTCGAATTTTCATATGGTTATTATAAAACATAATATTTAGAATAGAATAGACTTTCTACAATAACGTCATCTTCTGAGCAGTGCTCCTCAAATCTCATCTTCAACGTCAACCTTTTCTTTGTTTTCATCTGCAGCATTCGAATTTTCATCTGGTTATTATAAAATTTAAGATTCAGAATAGAATAGACTTTCTATAATACAATAACGTCATCTTCTGAGCAGTGCTCCTCAAATCTCATCTTCAACGTCAATCTTGTCTTTGTAGTCATCTGCAGCATTCGAATTTTCATCTGGTTACTATAAAACTTAATTTTTAGAATAAAATAGACTTTCTTCAATAACGTCATCTTCTGAGCAGTGCTCATCAAGCCTCATCTACCTCGTCAACCTTTACTTTGTAGTCATCTGCAGCATTCGAATTTTCATCCGTTTGGCTTTCTACAGCGTCGTCTTCTAAAGTTACACTTTTTACAATCTCTTTCACTTTAGCGTCACTCTCTACAAGCTTGTCTTCTACAGCGCCAGTGCTTACATTTTTATCCTCCACAATGTCCTCGTCTTCTGAGTCAGCAAAGTCAAAACTTAAAAAGTCCTTAATAGTTAGGCTTAAAAAATCTAAACCTGTCGCACTATTCTTTGCACCACCATCATCGAAACAATTTTTCTTATTTTTAGTGTCAGCCTCAAAAAAATTGTAGTCTTTGACAAATTCATAGTTTTCCATTATATCTTCTAAAGTACATTTCTTCGCGGCAATCTTTTTCATAGCTTCGTCTTCCATAGTCATATGCTCTTTAAAGTTATCACTCCAAAGCTCTTCCGTTGCTTGCTCTAAATCTATTTGACTTTCCATCGATGGTTTTGTTGCATTGTCTTCCAAGAGATCAATTTCTTCGTCAGATTGGTAAACCTTAATATTACCTTCCAAGCAGCTCTTGAGTTTTAGTATATCCAATAATTGCACCCATTCGCTAAATTCCACGCTTTTATGCGCACAGTTTGATAACTTCAGCTTGGAGCTATCCAGTTGGTCCACACAACAAGCCAGCAATAGATTCCTACGCGTTACACGCAGCATTACGAGGGGCATGTCCATGCTTCTATAACTTCTAACCAATACAGTTTGGGACAAATCATCACAATTGGCTTTTGTTTTTAGTTTCCCAGACTTATCTTGTGGAGCTGACTCTTTGTCAGTCGTTCGTGCACCCAAATAGTTATTTTGCAAGATTTCAAAATCCCAAACACACAGCTGACAATCCTGACCAGCCGACACAAAGAGATTGTTATCTATACAGAATTCCAGGCTGTTTATTTTGTCAGTATGATGCGACAAGCACTTGACCATTTTCTCAGCAACTGTATCCCAAACAATGATATAAGTATCAGCTGAGCCCGAGACCAAGAAGCGTCCACATCTGGAATACACTACAGCTGTGATTTTGTCCTTATGACCCACGAATATGCGCACCTGCTTGGAATCCAGTACATCCCAGATGCGCACCGTGCTATCCTCGGAACCAGAGGCCACGTAATGACTATTCGGATGAAACACGCAGCAGCTAACACTGGCAAGATGTCCGGAGAAAACCCTTATTGCCTGTCTGTTGTCTTGCGTCCAAATGCGCACGGTGCAATCGTCCGAGCTTGTGGCAAAGTAATAACCTCTTGGTGCATAGCATATACAGTGTATGGGAGCACAGTGACCCAAATAAATCACCACGCAGCTCCAGGTAAGCAAACTCCAACAGCGAACAGAGCGATCCTCCGAACAGGATAAGACAAAACGATCATCGATTGCAAAGGCGCAGCTGTAGACCGGACCCAGATGACCAGTAAGCGTACGGCGTACTCGTCTCTTTGTAAGATCTAACATATTTCTTTCCACGCCAGCGACAGTAGTATCAAGTTTACGAAGCAGATTGGCGGGTTTGAGCTGGTTAAGCTTGACGGGCGTCAACGAAAAGATATACAACTTGGAAGTATCGGTGCCAATGCCCAGCATGGTAAAGTTCTCGGAAAAAACGGCGCAAAGCACGACCTCATGACTTTGTGCTGCATGCACATTGTATAGATAGATCGAGGGCAAGTGTATACGGTTCAGGAACACACGATGACGCTCATCGTTCTTGCGACGAACCAAGTCTGTGCGCGTAAGCGACGATGTGAAAAGCCGATTTCCTGGCGGGAAATGCTCATTATACGGATTGTGCTTGGGTTGGGCCCTGCGGCAGACATTGGGTTTACGAATATCTTTTCTATACAGCGGCAAAGGTGGTGAATAGAGTACGCGACGAAGTGGTTTGGAAGCTTGACGAGGATGTTGCTTGGGTTCGCCACTGGTATCAAAGGTTTTAAAACAAATGTTTAGGAAAAACTTTTCTTTTTGTGCATCGGGCCAATCATTGATGTAGTGTAAGAGCGCATCATGGGCCTCCTGGGATATTAACAACTCCAACTGTTCGTTCCCTAGCACAATTCGCTTGGCTTTTTTCGGAATTGAGCCTGAAAATCTTAAATCTTTCAGTTTTTCTAGCCGCTCATTATAGGAACTGTCAAACATATGTCCATAGGCATAAAAAAAAGATTTTGCCTTGTGAAGTTCATTGATTGCAATCATCTTGAAGTAGACCAGCGTAAAAATTGGATAGAGTAGTTTATAGAATTCATACTTGAAATTATTGGGAGCCTTGTGGATAAGCACGGCAATGGAACGCACAATTTTCTCGTAATCTCTTATTGTTTGCATGTTTTCCAGGGCGCGATAAGGTAAGGCAATGTCTGCAGCATCTAGGTCACTTGGATCTTCATAAAAATCATCTTGCTGTTGAAATTCTGAGCTGGGTTCAGTTTTGTCTTTGGGAGAATTTAGTTTATCGTCCCCGGACTCGTTGGTTGTCAAGCCCTTGGTACCAACAATACTTGCGTTAACTTTTTCCGTACTCTTCAATTCAATTTCATCGGTAGAACTGTCAAGCGTATCATGATTTTCTTCTCCAGCACTGAGACTACTGTCTGTATCAGCGTCCAAATCTTGCTGCCTATCCTCATCGTCATCTTCATTTTCGGAACTACATCCATCTTCTCTAACGCTGTTTGAAAATCTTTTAGATGATTCTGATGATGAAGACTGACAAGCTTCTTCTTTATCTGAAGAGGCATCGTATTGTTCTCCCTTGGAGGTGGTTTCAGTTGATTGTTTGGTAATGGGTGACATTAACAATTCGGCAAGTGAACTAGGCCATTCGTTTGGTGATTTTGTGACAGCTTCTTCTAAGCTTTGTGTCTGCGAAGTTGAAGGCAAAATGTTGGATTGAGGTGTTAGCGTTTCGGATTTCTTAGGTGTTTTAAACATAGATGTTGTTTCCGGAAACATATAACGATTTTCAAAACCTTCAAAAGCCTTGCGTGATTCTAATAATGTATCTTGTAATACTGGCGCTTTGGTAATTGATGGTGGTGGTGTTTTAGAAGTTCCTGATATTTTAATAGGTGAAACTTTTGGTTTGTGAACTAGTTCTTGTGAACCTATTGTTTGGTGTGATGATATGTTGGCCATTTGTGATTTTATGGGTGATAATGGAAAGTGGTTCAAATTAACTATTTCTGTTATATCCGGCATTTGAATTTGATCCGTTGAATTACCTTTTTTGCTTGCATTCTTAGAAGAACGATGGTAATAGTTCTTTCTCTTCCTAGCAAAGTAAATATATATTATATATAATACATAAATATTTATAACTCAAATAAAATTTAAACTACCTCTTTAGAGAAGTCTTCTGTACTGCAGAAAATATAGCATTTTGCACTGAAATCGCGCTCTGGTCCAGACGAGCTGGTTTAAAAGGTTTCGTTTCCAATCGAGCCGTCCAACTAAAATTTGTTTGAGCTATAAATACTATCGTTTAGTTCATGTTTGCGACATTTATCCGCTTTGTTGACGTCTTCACGAATTGAAGACTTTGACAATTGTCAAGATAACAGATAATTGATATGGTTTTATCAGACTCACCCTTGGATAACTCACAACTTTTGTTCTCCAGTTTTGCGGCATCTTCCTTATTTAGTTGATTTATCGCCTGTTCCATCTGAACTTTGGAATTAGCACGCTCCTTCTTGCCACTAACGCCTGTGATATTTACTGTCAATATTTTATCGCTTTTTACCTCGTTTGAAGTTTCAGGTTCGTTGGACACATCCGAATTATCACTTCCATCATGTTTAAAGTAGCTACTAAAGACGCCCTTTTCCTCGTAGAGAGACTCACTTTCGGAAGATGTAGCCTCGTCGAGCTCGACAAAAACTATAGAAATATAGCTAATTTAAATATTTCTCAATATACGCGAAAAAAAACTTCAAATCGTACCTTCATTTGTAAGATTTTCATCATATATGCGGAATTCTTTGGTTTTCGAAGCAGCTTCCTTTCTTTCCTAAAATTCCATATTATATATCAAACAAATATACTATATGATATAATATACTTTTTTACAACCTATTTCACCGTTTCTTCATATAAATAATTTTGCCTAAAGAATATTCAAATTCTTAAAATTGAATTCACGTGCAGTACAAGCACGCGTTTGAGCTGCGCGGATTTTATTTCTCTCGTTTCGTGAACTGCATTTGGCAAGGATCTTATTAGTTGTGCAACCGTACGTTCGTTATTTGTCGTTATTTTATAGTATTATAACTATTAATAATTATACCATGTCTAACACTTTTTAATCCCCCCTCCCTTCCGTTACCGACGGGCGTACGACTTTCCTCCTCACCTGCGCTAACTTCTACATCATTCTTTACGAAGCGCGTTCTTTTTTTGAAGCCAACTTAACAGCACCAAAGCCACGGCATTGCCAGCTGGAGCGCTTTAAATTTGTGAGAGTAAAAAGAGAGCGAGAGAGAAGCAAGCAAAAATACGAGCTGGCACACAAGCTAATGAATGCACACTGGCATTTGCGTGTATGTATGTATGTCGCTTTGTTGTATTCAGGCAATGCATACAAAAACAATTCTTTCGCTTACACACATACACATGTGCTGCGTGCTTTAGCTGACCAACGGCGGCCACTTTACTCTCCTCTCCATACCATGACCGCAGCACGCTCTACTTCGTGTCTGTTGCTATGCAACGTTAGCGTCGCAATTCGTGATTGCAAAAGAGAATAAACAAAGTAAACGTGTCGAAACTAACATTTTTCGTGTTTACAAAATTTCAAAGTTACTCCCATCGAAATTGGCAATGCCGCCATCACAATGCCGCTTAAAAAGTTTTACTTCAAAAAAATTAGTAGGCCATGAGATTTCAGTAAGACATCAAAATTAATTGCGTCATAATAAATTTTCATCCAATTTGAAACCCGTGGCCAAAGTTGGTATTGTACGTAGGGCGGAATTCAGTTAACCACGTCAGTACGGGGACCTTTTACTTTGGGAAGGGCTCACGATTTTTTGCTGCAATCGGAACTGCAGACTAGCTGCAAGTACAACTTTAGTAAGAAAATGTCGTAGGCTCGTTTCCCACTTCGAGCATGGTTGTCTTTGTCTTTGGCCAAGAACCAGAGATGTTCCAAAGTGTCTTTGTTGAATTTGAATCTCGTGTGCACTAAATTTGCTAACGAAATGTTAAAGGTTTTCAAGGAACATACCCCAACTTGCTTGGAATCCTTAATTCCTTTGGCACACTCTTGATTTTCTTCCATGACAGAACGTTTTTACTTTGCACAAAAAAAAAACACTTTATTTTTTACCTTTTTCCTGACTTTATGATTGTTCGGCTTATCAATTTTAGGTGAACTAAACTCGCAGTCGAATTCTTTTCTCAAATGACATTTGCCATGAAAAAAAGTGTTCTCCAATTAGTAAAACATTAATTGGCATCAGTGTGTACATATAAAATGATAATTACATCGAATTCAGTAAGTTAAGTATGTTGTTATCGAAAATATCAATATTATATTTAAAAATGGCGTACGTTAAAGTCGGGCGCAGACGACTTTGGAATACCCTGTACCACCACATTGCAATTAAGTCCGACACATTGCTTAAAACCTCCAAAAGATATTTTATTCGGCAAATTAAAAAAAAAGAAATCAGTCGAATTTTGCACCAAACAATTTTTTTGACCGATCGGTCCTATGGGGACTATATGATATAGTCAACCGATTTTGATCAAATTTAGTACACTGATTGGGAACTATAAAAAACTTCCGACTGCCAAATTTGGTTCCGATATCTTCAAAACCAAACGAAACGCAATGAATTTTGTAAAAAAAAGCGTTTTTTTGACCGACTGTTCCTATGGGAGCTATATAATATAGTCAACCGATTTTGATCAAATTTGCTACAGTGCTTGGGTACTCTAAAAGACTTCTTAATGCCAAATTTGCCAACAATATCTTTACAAACAAACGAAACGCAACGAATTTTGTACAAAAAACGATTTTTTGACCGATTGGTCCTATGGGAGCTATATGATATAGTCAACCGATTTTGATCAAATTTGGAACAATGCTTGGGAGCTCTAAAAAACTTCTTAATGCCAAATTTGGTTACGGTATCTTCACAAACAAACGAATCACAACGAATTTTGCACAAAACACGTTTTTTTGACCGATTGGTCCTATGGGAGCTATATGATATAGTCATCCGATTTTGATCAAATTTGCTGCAGTGCTTGGGAACTCTAAAAAACTTCTAAACGCCAAATTTGGTTACGATATCTTCACAAACAAACGAAACACAACGAATTTTGTAAAAAAACATTTTTTCGACCGATCGATCCTATGGGAGCTATATGATATAGTCAACCGATTTTGATAAAATTTGGTACAGTGCTGGGGGTCTCTAAAAAACTTCCGGTTGCCAAATTTGGTTATGATATCTTCATAAACAAACGAATTATCCATCTAAAACTTTTGCTTTTTTTCGAGGTCCTCTGAAACACCCCTATGGGAGCTATATAATGTAACCCCGATATCAAAAAAATAAAATAAACTTGTCTCCTATGGATTAATAAGGGATCTTATCTGAAAGTTTGGTTGCTCTAGCTCTTACCATCTCTGAGATCTAGGCGTTCATACGGACAGACGGACAGACGGACATGGGTATATCGACTTCTCGAGTCACACTGATCATACTTTAGGTAACTTTGGGGGGTCTCCGACGTCTCCTTCTGTACGTTACATACATTTTCGGCTTGCACAAACACAATATACCCTTTGTACCATACGGTACAGGGTATAAAAATAATAAAAACGACCGCTTAAATTAAATGCGTTTTTTTCAAGTGTGGGAATACTGAGAAAAAGGTTTGACACCTAAACGCCTAAGTACAGAAAATGTGAATTTTTTGTGTAAAAATGTGGGTCTTTTGCCATTATTCTCTTCGATAGAGTTTAGTTTTGTTAATTAGAATTAAGACACTGAAATAAATTGGAAATATTATTGTCATCTCTTCATATCCCAACATTATGCTGAAAAGCAAGTACTTAGTATATTAGGTTTATGGACATGATAACCTTTAGCTTAAAATTAAGAATACTACTTATTTGTTGAGCTTGAAAACGTTCTACGAATACCTAAATTAATTTTTTTTCTTTTTTCAGAAAAAATAAAACATTAAAAAAATTTTCAACTAAATATAAAAACCCGATTTGCAGCTTTGATTGAAACGATTTTGAAAATTACTTACTTCATGGCTAACAAAAATATATTCTTCAGAATTTAACATATAGTATAGGGGACTTCCAGTCGAAAAATACGTGGATCGTTCAAATGCAAAAACATCAGCAAGGAATGGGTCTCAGCGATGACATGATCCAGGATCGGAATGCCTGCAGACGAATGCTGAGATCGCATACCCACACCTCAGGAGGAGCATAAGCGAGTCCGAAAAGGGGTAAACAAGGGTTTGGGAGAAGAAGTATAGGGAACATCCATGTGAATAAAAATTTACAAAATTAACAACAAGTTGCATGATAAAGAAAGGCATTGTAGCTTCGGTTTGCCTGCATAACTTTTTTTTTGTACTTTTTTTTGGTTGCTTGCAGACACATCCTGACACATCCTGATGCAATGCAGCCGTCTCCGCCAATTTTAAACAAAATGCTGGCTCAGATTTGTGCGTGCCCACAAGGGCTTGATTTTGGGTAGGGGTAGTGCAGGGAGTCAACGCGTAGGTAAGAAAAAAAAATTAATTTACATAACCAATATTCAACGGATTCGTTTCGCGTTGGTTCCCATGCTTAAAGCAGCTTTGGTTTTTATGCCCTTGCAAGGGGTACTTCGGAAACAAAACTCATTCACAAAACAATATGTTTCATAATTTCATTCAATCCGTTTTATAAAAAAATTAAGCTTATATGCATTTTTTTCAATAAAATGTAGTAAAATAATGACCTTTCCAAATTTATTTTAAAGTATTTGATGCTGTTTGCTTGAAAAACATACCAAAATCAAATTAATTGCATGCTGAAATACATAGTTCCTTTGCATGGCAACTCTGGCCAGCTTTATATCAATGACCAATACATTTGGATTCTATTAGGATATAATAAATTCAACCATTTACAGCATAAAATTCTGTATCCCATTTTTATACCCTGTACCGTACAAAGGGTATATTGAGTTTGTGCAAGCCGAAAATGTATGTAACATACAGAAGGCAACGTCGGAGACTCCCCAAAGTTACCTAAAGTATGATCAGGGTGACTAGAGAAGTCGATATATCCATGCCCGTCTGTCTGTATGAACGCATAGATCCTAGAGATGTTAAGAGCTAGAGCGACCAAATTTTCAGATTAGATGCGTAATTTTGTCAGGGGAGACAAGTTTATTTTACTTTTTCGATATCAGGGTTATATTATATAGCTCAGATAGGGGTGTTTCAGAGGACCTCGAAAAATAACGTAAAGTTTTAGATGGATAATTCGTTTGTTTATGAAAATATCATAAATTTGGCACTCGGAAGTTTTTTATAGTTCCCGAACACTGTGCCAAATTAGATCAAAATTGGTTGACTATATCATATAGCTCCCATAGGACCAATCGGCCAAAAAAACGTTTTTTGCACAAACTTCGTTGTGTTTCGTTTGTTTATAAAGATATCGTAACCAAACTCGGCAATTGGAAGTTTATTAGAGTGCCCAAGCACTGTACCAAATTTGATCAAAATCGGTTGTCAATATCATATAGCTCCCATAGGAACGATCGATCAAAAAAATATTTTTCGTAACCTAATTTGGCAATCAAATGTCTTTTGGTGTTCTTAAGCAATACACCGGATTTTATGGCAAGCAGTGGTACAGGGTATCCCAAAGTCGTCCGCCATCTTTTATTTTTGTTTCTTTGGAATACATTGATGATTTGCTGTACTTGTTAGTGCCCGGTTTATATGCTGGCGGTCTGACTCTCGACCCGCTTACCTTTGGCTCTATCTATCTCTGGGTATCTCTGCGTCTGCTTCTGTCAGCCTATTTCATCGTTTGATTTTTTTTTTGACTTGCAGACAATATGTTCTGTTGCACATGCAAAAACAAAAAAGAAAATTTAAATACAAAATTGTAAAAAACACAATGGACAACCCGTATAATATTGCATTCTCTGGCAGGGAATTCTTTCTGCATATTGTTTTATGATTTATTTATGATATATGGCTCTAAAAAATGCAATTGATTGCTTTTGAAAACAATATTAAATGCAAGTTTTTGTATGCCACTTTACGAGTTTTTCATAAAAAACCATAATTTCTAATAAAAAAATTAATATAATATTCATTTAGTTGACATTATTGCATCGTTTGTTTTTATATTTATAGTTAGGTTTTGCGAGCTTGTTAGGAGGATTTTCAAGAGAAAAACGCAGTTTAATTTTGTAGATCCAAGTTCGAGCAATGTATAACTGGTAGCGGATTCGCATTCAGTCAAAATACATCAAAAAATATGCGTTGGCCCCAAATGCAATTCAAAAAAAGGAGGTAAAGAAACTTAAAACATAACATAAATGGTGCCCAACGTTGGGCCGACAATATTCTCCAGCCTCTCCAAAGTGGAGCATGACCGAAGCGGTCGAAATCGAAGAAGAAAAAAATCGACCGTGACCTTGATTTTTTTGAGACCTCGTGGACTTGGTTATGTTATGTATTGCATAAATGGACCAGATCAACGTGGACTCGAGTAGATTTTGGGTTACCCCACACTTTAACCAACCCTTTTGCCTTTTCTCCTTTTTGGTTTCCCTACATAGATTTATTCTTTTAGATCCAGTTCTCGTTATCGTTTGTTTTGATTAGGAATTGCTGGTATGTCTGTTAGGATTCGCGGAGCCAGTCCAGACGATGCTTTTTTTAGGGAATTATGAGTTAATGATTTGAAATGCTGATTCGATTCCATTTCCTTTTGGTATATTTGATTTCTGATAGCCTTGGAATTATACTGCTGGTTATTATCGGTTTTATACCAGGTGATAGATTTTCTTATTTACTGTAGGATAAGTTTTGCCTTTGTGATCTCGAAATTTGTTCTTGCTGGATATTTTCCGCAAGTCCCTCTTTCACGTAAACAAACACGCATTCTAACGTTTGTTTAGTTTCAAAATCTCTCTTAAAGATTTTGAGGAAGAACCACCCCATTTTCCCTTAGCTAGGCCGACCCTGTAGGCAGAGGCAAACCCTAAACCACGATTGCTAAATTTGGCGCCAATTTTTTTTTTTATTTTGCGGAAAAGCCTGCCAAAGCGTTTATATGGACGAACATACTTGACTGTATTCTTTCCCTTACTGACTATATTAGAGCTAAATAGGGGATCTTCAGCATCTCTATAAACGTAATGGAGGGTTTATAAAACAAAATAAAACAAGTTCGAAAAGCGCCCAAAATTGGTGGTTGCACCGGAAAACATCAAAAAAGCTAAAAAAAAAGTCGTTTTAACGAACTGAAAAGTTAAGGTGCAGGGTTTAGCTGATACTCTTAAGATATCGTAACTTATAGACTTCAGTTTGCATAAACATTTGCCCATGAAAAAGTCGTTTTCAAATCTTCAGATTTGACCCATAGCGACTGTTGCCTGTTCGCAAACCCCAAAAAAATGCTCGCTGGAGAGAGATCTAGCTCGAATAACAAAGTAATGACACTAAAGTCACTTATTCTGAGGGCCTCGACACCTCCATCTACCAACAAAAAGGTATATGAATGTAAGAGATACCATTTTCCAGATGTTATCGCACTCGAAGGAAACTATACTACTACTGTCGTCCTTCTCTCTTAGTGGAGCATAGGGCCTCAGAAACGCAAAAAAGAACGTTTTTATAGGTTATCCTACGTACTTATCAGCCGATGTGTTACCTTGAAATGCTTCATATTATAATAAGCAAAAATCTTAAATCACAAATTTTGATTCTAAATTAAGAATCTCAAGCGATTTTTGTTGAATTTCATGCCGCTCATAAGAAGTATCTTTAATGTACATTTTGAAATAGCTTACAAGTGCAATTAATATAATACTATACTGTTGTAGTACTAGGTATATCTATGTCGGAAATTCGAGAACTGTCATTAAATTTTCGAACAATTAGAATAAAACCACTGAACAATGCAGGCAAACAAAGTCTCATTATTTACAACAATTGACAGCAACAACAAAACACTTGAAAATGAAATGCAGCTATAAATAAATCAATAAATCAATATATACACACAGATAAACACAGATACACACATGCACAGAGTCATTATGCAACTGCAAAATAATCCATTGTAAAGTGTCGAAAAACTGCAATTGAAATGCAAATCAATGCAAATCGATACTTGAATCATCATCAGCGGTAGCTGCAACAACAACAACAACGAGCCATGAATGATTCATGCAACGCACGCGAGCAATATTCAAATGCAAATTCAAATGCAAATGCCACAACAAAAAAAAAAAACAAAACAAAACTGAAACATACATAAAATAATTTTGCAAGCTTAGGAGATTTGGGCTGGCCGGGGAACACCCCTTCTACGCCGTCAAAAATTCGCAACAATCAAATCAAAATAAATGCAACAAAAGTGCAGCATGCAACAACAAAGCCCAAATCAACACACAATACAACAATGAGCAAAAAAGTGAAAGCGCTAAACTTTTCGCACTTCCGGTTAACTGTCAGCGGGTTGCCAGTGTTGCCAAACTGTTGCTAATTTGATTAGAGAGTTTACGGGGCGTAGCGCAAAAACTGCAAACGTCAGCGCACCGAACGATGCGCCGATGTGGGGGGAGGGGCGCTCGCTGTTGTTGGCGCTGATTTCGTTTTGGGCTGCCAACTTATGCAAATTTTGTTGGGCCTGTGATTTATGTTACTGGGCAAGTTGAGACGCAGTCGAGACGAAAAATTCAATTTAGCTGCAGAAACTATAGTTGAACAGAGAGCTGTTGTTTTTTTTTTCACACACTTTTGGAAATTGCGCTTTTGTGTATACTGGTGTTCCAAAGTGTATTCAAATTCAATCATATCCTGTCATATGCTGTATGCTTTAACAACAACCCTTTTTCATTTTACCTGGTCCGTTGCTAGCTTCCTGAACTTGTCTGGATCTATTGTCATGCTAATTAGCATTAGGCAGGCAACGTGTGAGTTTTCATCCAGGCAGCAAATCTGAAAGAACTACAAATGAATCTGGAGCAAGATTTAACAGCTTAGTTTGGTTTCACGCGTTGCTCAGCGAGGAGCTAGTTCTCTTACTAGAGGGAGAGAGTTCTATCGCGGGAACAGGGAAGTGAATACCGAGCGAGTTTTCTGTTTCACTATGAAAACTACGTAAAAGTGAAATTTTGTGACAAATATGTGACCCAATTTGAACTATCCAATATTATTATTAGTTCCATGGCAGTTGCATTACAAAACTTACAATAAATATAAATTAAATTAAATATTATTGCACCTCTTAGGTAGAGCATAGGGCGTAAACGAGATTTCCCCAGTTAGTTCTATTTAAAGCTATTCTTCGTGTTTCTTGCCATGTTCCATATTGTCGATGTTCAGCATGTGTCGATCTCCGATATTGATATCCGCGGTCGCCCAGGTCTACGGATATCTTGCGTACTCTATTCGAAAGCCATTTTCGCTACACTTGAATTTCGTTTGGGTCAGTTTTTTTTTTTTTTTTAAGTGAAAAAATACCCAATTATTTTAAATGAATCGAAAATCTTTATTATTAATAGAAAGAACCATTCTTGTCATTCACTTTTGAAAGATAATCCCTTTCAAATGTTGGCCGTAACTGCGCCGTAGCTCGTCCACACGGAGGTTCCAATCGTTCGAGCATAATCGGATAACACGAGTAATGTTGGACTCTAATGCTTCATTCGTAGCTGGCTTTTCCACAAACACGTTAGACTTCACGTAGCCCAAAATGAAAAAGTCGAACGGTGTGATATCATAGGATCTTGGTGGCCAATTCGCCGAAACGTTGTTCGGGTGCAAGTTTTTCCATGATGAAATGGCAATGAAAATGAATAAATGGCAAAAAAAAAAAACCTCAAGATTGATGACCCTTTGTTTGGTTAGCTTAGGGCGGAAGTTGGGACAAAGTGACCCAACGCACTTTCGCCAAGTAATAGGCCCGTTATGATACGGCTGAGTAGACCATACACCAACCTTCCCTCACCCAGGAGGTCTCCTATATGATTTTAAAGTCATATTCATCCAGCGGCCTGAATAGCTCGGATTACTGTCGAGCATTGAGCTCTATTAAGACAGCAAATATAAGCTATCAGCTTTTCTTTTAAATCAAGTCAAGAAGCGCATTTAATTTGGTTTATAGTAAATCGCTTTTAGGTTTAGAAAACTTTTATTATAAACGAACTTAAACTTCCATCTTGAACATCTTATTAGGTTCTACTTCTTATTTTATTGTTGGATTTTTGAAAATATGGCATAAAAAATAGCTCCGGCAAGTTTAGACGACAAAAAATATCTATTCGGCATCGATAACGCTTAAAAATATTTCAAAACATAAAAATGCGAAAAATTATACCAAAACGGCCGAAAAATCTTACCGCATTTAAATGAAATGTAATGGTTTGCCAACTCTAAATTGGTTCGATTTGACAAATTCCCAGTTTGTTCGATTTTAAGACTCAATTTATTTTCTTTTATTTTTTTTTTTTTCTTTGTTACTTCTCCTGGGAGCTTAGTGCCTAGAGCTCTTTCTCTTCTATTGGTTTCAGTAATCGTGTTTTTTTCGTTCGATTCGGTAGTTGGGCAAGACTCCAAAATAAAGTATGCTGCGTCTGAAAAAAAACGCATCCGAAAAACAAAGTAAACAGGGATATCTTTTCATTTCATTATATTACTCAATATAATTGCTGCAATTAACTCTTTTTTAGCAAAAGTTAAATGAATGGCAATACCTACCCTGCCTAGATTTATCCTTCCTGGAAATATATTATAAGATAACAGATTTTTGCAGCTTTCTAGGCGAATGATAGCCCAGTTTGCTAATACCTAATGCAAAGCTGTTTTTTTTATTATATTATATTCACATCCTTGAGAAAAAAAAAGTACGAACCAAGTTGAGAAAGTTTGTTTATTCTTTAACTTCCATTACGTATAAAAGGCTTTGTCTAGTCGAGTAAAATACTTACTAACTTAAAAACAAATCCTACTACTTAACATATTCAAATTGGAAAGCAAACCAAAAGTGAAAAATAATAAGCATAAAACAAATATTTCCAAAGCACAAGAATCCTGCCAGCTAAGGAAAAACAAAAATAAATTGTAACCATAAGAAAAAAAAACAACAAAATTATAACGGC
This sequence comes from Chymomyza costata, assembly GCA_018150985.1. Lineage (NCBI taxonomy): Eukaryota > Metazoa > Arthropoda > Insecta > Diptera > Drosophilidae > Chymomyza > Chymomyza costata. The sequence continues at coordinate 22,564,627 of JAECWU010000001.1, forward strand.
CTATAACGCAATTTAACACCAATTACAATATCCGTTACATCTAATTATTATAAGCGCGCCCAGAAGGAAGCCAGCCACTCGCACAGGACTAAATTAAAGAAAAACACTAAAAACAAAATACACGTATACCCGGCAACCGCAAGAAAATACAAGCTACGGGCAATCTGGCAGCCAGGAACGTACAACGGCACTAAGGACATAGAACACGGCACACGGGACAAAAGGACGTCTATGGCCAGCTGGCAAAACTGACAGTGGGCGCCATTTGTGGTTGCCAAGACATTAACAATGGCAACTACAACAAGCACAAATGGCGCTCATAAAACAACAGACCAGAACAGCCATGAAATATGGTCAGGAAGGAGACAGCAGAAACAGGACATTCCTGCTGCTAGTGTTGCGTAGTGGGCGTTAGGTTGGATGTTTTTTCATTTTTTTTATTTTAGTGGCAAAACATTTCTTAATTTTCAACAATTTACGCTGAAAGCTTTCAACGCTCAAATGACGAACGCGCACATGGGCCGTATGGCTACAACCATAATGGTAGCACTACCCGCCTACTTTAACTAGACTACTACTGGTGGAACGAGGGTTGCGTTTTATATTTCGTAAATGGAGTGCAAAAACAAACATTCCCCAAGAAGATCAATGAGAATCAGCTCCAAAGCATATGTCAACAGCTTCTTTACGCTTCGACAACCCAAGAAGGATTAGGCGACGTTTCAACACCAATTTTTTATTTTTTTGAGTTCTTAGGTCATCCCCATTGAATAGAGAATAAATGTTGTGCTAACTACTTTTAATAGACATGCATTCGGAGTCGTACACACTGCTCCAAGCTTGTTCACCCGTTCTGACTTTTTAAACTTATCTTGCTACTATTCGACAAGATCCACTTTTTAAGCCAACGTGGAACTATGCGACGTGAACAAATATATAACTTTACACTGGTATCCTTCAGAGGTGTCTCGACGATCTTAATACATGACTTCACACAAAATATCGATCGTAACTAAAGAGTTTCGCAAAATTTGTTGGAACCCTAAGCTTTCAATGTTGCTTCTTCTCCGTAAATCGAATCAAGCTTATCAAAACACTTATTTCCAGTTGCATATAAGAACTAAAAAGTTCTCACAGTTGATTACGCGTTCTGCTTAACGTTATAAAATCTCAAGCTGTACGCTGACGTTGTACTGCCCCCACTTGCACTGTCTATGCCCGAAACATTAAAACCAACCCTCGTAGCGTCAGGGTGACGATGATCTAACGCCATTATTTCCGTGGCAAACGACAGGCAGTTGTTAATGGGGCTTACCACTTAAGCGCGACGGCATAAAATAAACACAAGGAAACCTTAGACGCCAGCCAGTTGTGCAGGGCCCAGAGTGCTGTCCAGTGCCCCTTTGCCCGCTAGCGTCGTTACGGATGTCCGGGCAAATTAATTAACATGGCGCGCGCAGGTTTCCTTGCTGAGTTTTTCTTCTTTTTTCTTACACTTTTCCTTACGGCTTCTTGTCTTTTGGCGGTTTGCGTGCGCTTAATTGTGGGCGTTGTGTGTGTGTGTGTGTAGCTCTTGGTATTTGAACAATTAAGAACCGTTTAAAGTTGCAGGGCTTGGTCAAGTTGTAGGTATTAGCCGTAGGTGGCACTATTAAACTTGGCCAAGACGTTGCACGCTATGATTGGACATACGCGTCACGTTACGACATCCGTTTGACACCTTTTGTGTCATTTTGCCGTGAACAGGAAATGAGCTGGAATGTACGTGAGCGAAATATTTGTGATTGTGGCAAAACTTGAGAAATTGTCTGCTTGACGGTTTGTCAGTAAGCGCTGTAACTTATTTAAAGCTGTATACCTAACTGGGTTTATTAAGCCGCAGTGGGCCATGCCAAGCTGTTTAAAATTCCAAAATTGTGTACTCGCTCAATTTCCTTGAGTCACAAAGTAATTACCCAAACAACTGATTTGACACAAAATTTTTACCGAGGGGAGTGCGTCAGTCCTGCCGGAATAATTAGTGTCCATTGAACACGAAGTTGGCGTAGCAAACGTGCCAAAAATAATGCCTTGTGGCAAGGACACACAACAGGCAACGGCAGCAGCAGCAGCAAGTTTTTGGCCTCGAGCTGAGTCTGTGTCTGTGTCTTGGGCTCGTTCACGAGCTTCTCGGCATAATTGCAATTAAAATGTGCGGCAGCAACATTCCATGAAGTGCAAACACTTTGGGGCAACATTGTACAAATTAAAATATAATTAGAGATAAACAAGCAAACTGCCGCTGCCAATTAGACCATTGCCGCACATAGACAGCAGCGCCGCCTAGCGGACAGCGTTTGGCGCTTACGCACTTTCCACTGGAATTGAATGGAATTAGCAGGCAGCCTGACTGCGCTGCTTTGCGCTGCTCTACCCAACTCAACCCCCAACCCCTAGCTGCTGCTTGAGTGCGAGCGAGCGCGGCGACATGAGGCTATCACAGTCGCTGCTGCTGCTGCTGTCAGACAAAAGCTGGCTGCTAAGGCGCTCTACCTGGCAAACTGGAAAACTAACAAGCGCGTGTGTGTGTGTGTGCGGCTAATGCAGCTTCTTTAATATTGTTGCTATCTTTGTCGTTGTTTTTGTTGTTGTTGCTGTCGTTGTTGCCTTGGCTACTTTAAGCCGAGCTGCTGCTGTTGCTACTAGGCATTCATATTAAGTATACGCCGCATTTGGCTCATGTTCATGTGAGCGAAGCTGCGCCCATTCAAGCGTGAGGCCCGCGAGGGTCGTTTTATATACATATATATATATTTTTTTTTTAGCTGCTTAGGCCACACCTTCCACGGGGGTGACTGAAATTTTTCGTCATTTTTTATGCACACATATACATACATATATATTGTTTTTTTTTTTTTTTTTTTGTAGCGTGTGCGTGTGCCGCAGCCGCTTTTTCGATAAATTTTTTTGCCTCAAAATGCGTATACTACAAAATTTGTGGAATAAAAAACACAAAAAAAAAAAACAGCTTAGGGGCGGCAAAGCTGCGCCACGTTAAGGAAATCTGCTTTATGAAATGTCAAAACTTCAAAGAAAATTTAAGTTAAATGCAAGAAAATGAGAAAATATACACTTGAGTGCGTATGAAATATTTGCCACTGTATGTATGGGCTGCTTTTCCTGCTTCTTGCTGTTGTTTGTTTTTTTTTTTTTTGCGCCAGTTTTTCCATTGTACTGCACGTCGTTAGGCTTGTGCTTGTTGTTGTTTTTGTTGCTGCTGCTGCTGCTGTTTGAACTGTTGTTGATAGCCTTTATTAGTTGTTGGCCCGGCTTAGGAGCTTTTGCTTTAGTCTCCTTCTTCTATTGCTGCCTGTCTTGGCCAGCACAATTGGTGTGGGAATATGCGTACATTGTGTAAATAAGTTTGTTGTTTTTTTACTTTGCTCTCTCTTTTGGTCGTACACAATTTTATTAAAAAAATTTATATTAAATCAATTGCTTGCAACGGTAAATGAGCAGGGGTGCATAAGGTCACATAAACGAGGGGTGTTAGATGTGCTCAAGCATAAACTGTTTTAAAAGGCGGTTGGAGCGAACTGGCAGCGGGCTTGTACTAAATGAAGTGGTATCTATTTACTTAGAACAACCTTTAAGTTGGCCTATCTAAGCAAATACAAAACTACAAATGAAAAAGCCTAGTTTAATTATCCCCAATTACATATCTTGTGGTTTTATGGCAAATTGACGATCGTAGAAGCAGTTCACATGGGCGAAGCGTCTGGAGCAATTCAGGTGTGTGCTTCATACCCTACCTTTTAATCAATATCAAACAATTATATACAATTAATAATATATTAATAAGTCTGAGCCATTATTATGTCAATATTTTGACAGTTCTTTGACGACTTTGCAATGAAAAGGACTGCTAAGGAGCTACTTCCTGTCGTACCAAGTTAGTTTAGTCTAGTACAGTTTTGATAAGAATGGTCGAATCAGCCTCGTCGCAGTTTTGTAAAATTATTTCCATCGTGCGCTTTTGTGCTCGGTTTTGTGGAGCGGATATCACCAAACCGAACTATAGATGGAACTGGCTAACTTACTTGGTATTTTTTGCCATCTTTCTCGCATTCGGCTGCACAGTCTATACCATTTATGTGGGAGTAATAATAGACAAGGACTGGACAGTTATATTGCAGTCCTCAGCCATGGTTGCATCAGGATTACAGGGCCTCTCAAAGCTCGTTGCAGTCTTAAGCAATGTGTCTGCTGTAACCAGCATACAAACATTCTATCAGGATATTTACCAGGAATATGAAAACAAGGGTGGTGTCTATAGAGAATGCTTGTATAAGCGCTGTAGGATTATCTGGCGCTTAATCGTGGCCTTTATGTGGGTTTATCTTATGGTTATGGGTCTCGTGATAGCCTTACCCATGTTTTACTTAATCATAAAAAAAGAAAAGTTATTGGTTATGCAATTTCTGGTGCCTGGTATAGATTATACCACTGAAGTTGGATATTTTTTATTACTCGGTATTCATATAATATGCGTATTGTTTGGTGGCTTTGGCAATTTTGGCGGAGATATGTATCTGGTGGTTTTTATTACTAACTTACCATTACTGAAGGATCTTGCTCGGGTCAAAATATATGAATTAAATAAGGTCGTCGTTCACAAGAATTCGCATAAGGAAATGAGCACCTTGATGTGGGATTTGTTGGCTTGGCATCAGAGCTATGTCAGGTGAGGGTTTATCAAATTATGTTTAACTTTAAACACTCTTTATTTATATAGGGAATACAATTAAAAGAAATAAATTTTAATCTATTGAACCTTTGCTATTACTGGTACATGTTTATGGTTCGATTCCTAGTTTACAACATTTTTTCCTAGTGTTTTGCGTCGCACGGAGAAAATCTTTAAGACGACTATGTTTGTGCAGCTCTTTACGTCTTGTGGAGCAATTTTGTGCTCAATTTCGTGCATTTTCCTAGGAGTTTGGCCGGCAGCTCCTGTATATTTGATATACAGTTTTATAGGACTTTATACTTTTTGTGGTCTGGGCACGGTCGTGGAAAATTCGGTAGGTCTTAAAAATTTTTGTTTTTTGCTATTTTTACAATTTTTTCTTCTACAGAATGAAGAATTTGCTAATGAGATATATTCGAATTGTCTTTGGTACGAATTGCCTGTAAAGGAAGAGAAGCTTATTATATTGATGTTGGCCAAAGCTCAGAAAGAAGCGGCGTTGACCGCAGCCGACATCATGACCTTGTCTATGGGGACCGCCATGTCACTGACCAAGGGTATCTACAGCTATACAATGATGTTGTTAACCTATTTGAAGTAAACATGTTATAAAGAAACACTTATTTATACTAAAAATTTAGATGCAGTGTTTTTTCGCCTACTACTGTCTTTGATTTAAACTTTAAAAGAATGTAATTTTACACTAGTAATAATGCGATTTCTAAAAAATTAGTTTAAGTTTGTAACAAACAAATATAGTTGCCTTACATTTTAATTGACTTTATTAATGATTCAATAAAAAATGTAAAACAACCATTTTGTGCTCTTATTAGAGACATAAATGCTATGGAAACAAAGTTCTGCCATTGGTTCGACACAGAAGTGAGGTTAATTAAAAAAAAATTGCGAACGATGAATTCAGACGCGCCGACTTTGAGATACCCTCTACTGTCACAAAAAAACAAACAAATAAATGACTCGATTTCAATTAATTTCAGCATAGTGCTAAGGTACTACAAAAAATGTTTGAGCCCCAAATATTGTAACGAAAACGTCAAAAACAAACGAATTATGTTCTTGGAGCATTTTTTTCAATCGATCGGTTTCATGGCCAGAACGTAGCGAAATTTTAATTTCGAGGGCGTTTTGCTGATTGTCATAAAATATGGCGACCAAATATTCTAAAAAAAAAAAAGATGGTTTTTAAATGAGCATGGGAATTATTAAAATCTTTCGAGCTCCGAAATGAAAAGCTAAATGATATAGTCAACCGATTTTGATCAAATTACGTATACTGCTTGGCAACTTTAAAAAACCTACTTTAGCCAAAGTGTCTAGCTGGATAAGGTACTGAAAACTGCAGTCGATTTAAAAAACAAAATTTCAGTTTCTAAACTTAACGCGTTTTGACAATATGTATCCTCGAAATACATCAATAAAGAAAAGAGTAATGCCCATAATTTTGTTGTCTTTATATTTGACGTACTACATAATACCCTTATGGGAACTATTTAATAAAACCTCGATATCGTACGAATAAAACAAGCCTGTTTCTTGTGATATGGTAGTGCATCTAAACCGTAAGTTTGGTAGCTCTAGCTCTAGATTAATTTCCTTTGTCTACATGAGCATATTGTAGGTAACTTTGGTGGGCCATTGAAACCTGCACCTCTATGTTACATACATTTGCACAAACCTAATGTACCCCTAACCTTAAGAGTATAATTAAAAGTGTCCGTAAAACAGCTATAAGGAACTTGTTTAATCTTTGTACTTTGTAGACAAGTATTACATGTGCTAAAAGGTCAGCTATCATCGTCTCTCTCAGAATGAAAACAATGAGCAAGTTCCCTTTTTTTAAATACTTGTTGTACACTGGAAGCAGGACTGGATCGGCCGATGGATTAGTCCTGTTGGAACCATAAAAAGGCATCATGAATAAAGGCCAAGCCAATAAATATTTAAAATTGAAGAGTTGCCATACTATTTGCACGTTCTGTCTCCTGGTCAGGTGTAGGTAAAGTGAACTAAGCAAAATCCCCCATACACCCATACAGGATTGTGAGAGAGATTTGGGACACATTATATAATAGGCATTTTTCAAGGCTTCTTCAAGTGCGTATTTCCCAAAAGTTGCTTTAAGGCTATGCACTTAGAATTTCCGGGCCAATAATGGGAGTGAAGGTAAAAAGAATTTCAGCTGATACAAACGCCATTCATAAAGCGCGATGGAAAGCTCAAGATTTTCAAATTCTATTGCAGCTTGCTAGCGGATGCTTCCGGAGAGGTGTTTTGTGTTAGTATTAATTGTCACTAGGTTTATCTGAAAAGGACCAAATGTTAGTAAAGTGTCCACTTGCTGATCAATTGGCCGGACCATTCGTTATATTACAAGAATCTTTGTAGCTATTTAAGGGTTTATATACAAGGTTGGGGCTCGAAAAGTCCAAAAATTTTTTTTTTCATATTCGAAAAGTACATACTTTCGAAAATATCTGCGCTTTTCTTTCAGATCGGATTACTGGTTTTCAAATTACAGCCGTTTGCAGCGCGCGTCCTATCCATAGACATAGTTGACACAAAACTTTAAACGCGTTTATATTGCGGTGAACGCAATATCTCAAAAACTTTTCAATCGATTTTCAATTTTTTTTTTTTTTTAAATATTCGTATTTACGATCTCGTGTACTTGAAAGATTCATTTTCCGAACAATTTTAATGTTTTGCAATGATTTTTTTTTTTGAAATGTTGACCACCAAAAAATAGATTTTTCTGTCCGAAACCGATTCGCACAAGTACACCAGAACTTTGAAAAAACAACGAACTTAGCTCACTTTTTCGCCTCAACTTTGTATATAACCCCTTAACAAGACAAATCATCCTATACTCTTCTGTATTCTCAACTTTTGCAACAAATAATCAATTATAGTATCTTTTGAAATAGAATACAACTTTGTCAATCCGAATTGGATTGTCACTATACCCTGCCTTAATTGCTCAATAGCCAATTGGTACCAATTATGAGAATTAAAAATTCAAAGGACAAGAATTATTAAATTGTCATTTTTTTATGACTTACGCTTAGACTAGGGTATAAATAGAGCCACCTATGTGACACTTCAATTAGAAATACCAAGTTACGCTTTCCTAGTACAAGTTTCATAAAAAATGGTCGAATCGGCTGCTTTGAGATTTCGCAAAATAATTTCCATTGTGCGCTTTTGTGTGGGTTTTGTTGGATCGGATGTTACCAGACCCAATTATAAGATGAACTGGCAAACTTACTTAGTTATTACGGCCACTTTTTTCTTTTACGGTTGTACAGTCTACACCATGTATGTGGGCGTAGTGTTGAACAACGACTGGACAGTCATACTGCAGGCTCTAGCTATGGTTGGATCTTGTCTGCAGGGTATGACAAAGCTGATCGCGGTTGTAGAGCATGCAGCAACCATAATCCGCATACAGTGGGAATATATGGAGATTTATCAGGAATACGAGAGCAAAGGTGGCGCCTATAGCGAGTATTTGCATAAACGTTGTCAGATAACCTGGCGATTAATCATGACCTTTAAATGGATTTACATTATCGGAATATCTATCGTCGTATGCATGCCAATTTTTTATTTAGTTGTTTTTAAGCAAAAGTTGCTCGTGATGCAATATTTGGTGCCTGGCCTGGATCATACCACCGATTTGGGTCACATATTGTTGCTAAGTATACATATATTGTGCATATGTCTTGGTGGCTTTTCAAACTTTGGTGGAGATATGTATCTGTTTGTATTTATTTCCAATGTACCATTGCTAAAGGATATATTTCATGTAAAGGTTTTGGAGTTAAATGAGCTTATCGCTCAAAAAGAATGCCACAAGGAAATTCATAGGTTTTTGTGGAACTTGTTGGCTTGGCATCAGCATTATATTAGGTGAGTAGTAGTTTTGTAGACTACTTTGGTTCTTGTTACATTTCATGTCTTCCACAGTGTCTTGCGTCGCACGGAGCAAATCTTTAAGACTACTTTATTTGTTCAAATCTTCACAGGCGTTGTTGGAATCCTATGCACAATATCCTGCATTTTTTTAGGCGTTTGGCCTGCTGCTCCTGTATACTTAATATATTCCTTCATAGTGCTCTATACTTTTTGTGGTCTAGGCACAATTGTAGAAACATCCGTAAGCAATATATAGTAGCTAAAACGTTCTGTTATGTATATACGAATATTATTTTAAGTATCCTTTGCTTTACAGAATGAGGAATTCGCCGATGAGATTTATTCGAGTTGTCTCTGGTACGAGCTGCCTGTTAAGGAACAAAAGCTTTTTATATTAATGCTGGCTAAGGCTCAAAATGAGTTAGCATTGACTGCAGCCAATATTGTGCCATTGTCCATGGACACCGCCATGAAGTTGACCAAGGGAATCTATAGCTTTAGCATGATGTTAGTGACGCATTTGAAGTGAAATGGATGGATACAACGATTCAATGTAGATTCCCATAGTGTTGGAGCTGATTTTTTCTTTTTTTTAAATTTTAAATCTTAAAAATTGTTTAGAACGCCAAACTTAATTGAAAAATACAAGGATCGCTTTTTAGAGAATAAAAATGAAACAATTTCTCAATCCTTATGACGACTTGTTCAAAAAAACATTTGATTGCCACAGCTTGGTTTCTATATCTTCAAAAACAAACGAAAACAATCGATTTATGCCCTGAAAAACGATTTTCCATATATAATGACCCTCATATTGAGCAGTGATCATTCTTAAAAAAGGGCTTGATGTCCCCTCATCAAAAAGGAAGAATAAGTAGGGTATGTATTGAAGCTCATTTGTTAAGCTCAGATATCCTTCTTCTGGCAGGATCATTTCCGTGTAAAACTTGCAGTCGTGCGTTTAAGGAAACCCAGAAATTCCATTTCAAATAGCTCATATTACCATAATGTTCAAAAAGCTTAAAACCATTAGAGGAAAGATAAGTATCACTTCGGATACCGTTTATGATAATTACGTCATCAGGGTATTATAAGATCGGGCAGGACTGACTGTAGCATGCAATGGGATGAACATTATGGAAATAAAGAATTGTACAGGGTATATACAAATCTGGATGATCTGAATTGAATAAAGAAGATCGTACGGTGGTTGGTGTGCAAAGCACGCAGGGGGCGGAGAACCCTAGTTTAATATAATGGAGATAATTTCTGGAAGAAAAAAGTTTTACCATAAAGAAGTTTACGTGTAACATAATACCAAAAATGTAATACAGTCGAGCCGGTGCCCGACAGTGTAATACCCTGTACCTTTTTTCTCGAAAAAAGTTTTATTCCTGCATATTCCTTCTAAGAACTTTCCAATTGGAAAATTTTTTTTGTTGGTGCATAACGATATTTATACCTATAAGTTCCGCAAATTTTAACCGATTTTGTTATGATAAGCATTCGGTATAAAGGACTTGGGGTCTGCCAAGCCTCCTTCTTGCCGTTACATATATTGCATAAATCTAGTATACCCTTTGTACCTATAGGTACAGGGTATAAAAACGTAGCGCAAGATGATTCGGAAGTGGTTATTTTTGTTTAATCTCTTATTATGTCATTCCGAGTGTGATAGGGCGGGACTTTAAAAGTTTAAAAGTTTAACGTGGAGCCTCTTCAAGTTACATGCCTTTCCTCCAAAGCAGATTGCATTACGATATTTGAAATAAAAAACATGAAAATATCTTCAAACAAAATCGAGAATAAAAGTGCAAAGTGTCTTTGCATTCATCTTCATAATCGTTATTTTAACAGGAATTCGATATCCCTTGAAAAAATTTGCCAACCTTCGTTGTGAATGCTTTAAGCAAATCTCCAATTGAAAGACCTGGTCTTATTTTCCAGTTCTATATTCTTTGGAGTGCACCGTGACGCATGCAAATTCCGTATATTGTTAGCTTCTAGAGCACTCTAGGTGTGTTTCTTCATTCCCAAACCATACTAAAGTCAACCTTTTAATCAATATCAGACAATTAAATACAATAAATGTTTTGACAGTTCATTGACGACTTAACAATACAACGGCCAGTTAAGGAGCTACCTTCTTCAGTGCAAAACGTGGGTTAGTCAAGTCCGGTGTATACAACAATGGTCAAATCAGCCTCGTCGCAGTTTTGTAAAATTATTTCCATCGTGCGCTTTTGTGTTAGATTTTGTGGTGCGGATATAACAAATCCGAGCTACAGATTGAACTGGCTAACTTACTTGGTAATTTTTGCCATCTTTATCGCGCTTGGCTGCACAGTTTATACCATTTATGTGGGAGTAATAATAGATAAGGACTGGACAGTCATATTGCAGGCCTCAGCCTTGGTTGCATCAGCAGTACAGGGCCTCTCAAAACTCGTTGCGGTCTTGAGTAATGTATCTACTATGACCAGCATACAGAGATTCTATCAGGATATTTACCAGGAATATGAAAACAAGGGTGGTGCCTATAGAGAGTGCTTGTATAAGCGCTGTAGGATTACCTGGCGCTTAATCATGTTCTTCTTGTGGGTCTATATTATTGGCATGTCACTCATGGTGGCCTTTCCTATGTTCTATTTGATTATCAAAAAAGAGAAAGTACTGGTACTGCGATTCTTGGTGCCTGGAATAGATTATACCACTGAAGTTGGATATTTTCTATTACTCGGTATTCATATAATATGCTTATTGTTTGGTGGTTTTGGCAATTTCGGGGTAGATATGTATTTGTTTGTATTTATTACAAATCTACCATTACTTAAGGATCTGGTTCGAACCAAAATAAATGAACTTAATAAGGTTGTCGTTCAGAAGAATTCTTATAAGGAAATGCGTACGTTGTTGTGGGATTTGTTGGCTTGGCATCAGAACTATGTCAGGTGGGTGTACTAATATCATGTCGAAATCTAAGCACTCTTTATTGGCAAATGTATATGGTTCAGTTCGTAATTTACACCATATTTCCCGTAGTGTCTTGCGTCGCACGGATAAAATCTTTAACATGACTATGTTTGTGCAGCTCTTTACGTCTTGTGGAGCAATTTTGTGCTCAATTTCGTGTATTTTCCTAGGAGTTTGGCCGGCAGCTCCTGTATATTTGATATATAGTTTTATAGGGCTTTATACTTTTTGTGGTCTGGGTACGGCAGTGGAGACTTCGGTAAGTTTGCCTAAGGTCTTGAGGATTTTTTGTTTATACTATTTTTATAATTTTCTCATCCACAGAATGACGAATTTGCTAATGAGATTTATTCGAATTGTCTTTGGTACGAATTGCCTGTAAAGGAAGAGAAGCTTATTATATTAATGTTGGCCAAAGCTCAGAAAGAAGCGGCGTTGACCGCAGCCGACATCATGCCTTTGTCTATGGGGACGGCCATGTCACTGACCAAGGGTATCTACAGCTATACAATGATGTTGTTAACCTATTTGAAGTGAAGAGGCCGTAAAAACAAACTAGAAATTCTTCATGTCAAATTAAGAATTAAAAAGTATTAGTAGTAGCGTTTAACTCTACATATTTTATTAATTGATGTATGTAGCTTGTTTTGGTAGTTTATATTCATAGTTCTAAACGTCATATGTAGATCACATATTAAAGAGTCAATAAAAAATGAAAGTCAAGAAAAAACGAAGAAAGAAGAAGGAAGAACAAAGATAGAAGAAGGAAGAAGGAAGAAGGAAGAAGGAAGAAGGAAGAAGGAAGAAGGAAGAAGGAAGAAGGAAGAAGGAAGAAGGAAGAAGGAAGAAGGAAGAAGGAAGAAGGAAGAAGGAAGAAGGAAGAAGGAAGAAGGAAGAAGGAAGAAGGAAGAAGGAAGAAGGAAGAAGGAAGAAGGAAGAAGGAAGAAGGAAGAAGGAAGAAGGAAGAAGGAAGAAGGAAGAAGGAAGAAGGAAGAAGGAAGAAGGAAGAAGGAAGAAGGAAGAAGGAAGAAGGAAGAAGGAAGAAGGAAGAAGGAAGAAGGAAGAAGGAAGAAGGAAGAAGGAAGAAGGAAGAAGGAAGAAGGAAGAAGGAAGAAGGAAGAAGGAAGAAGGAAGAAGGAAGAAGGAAGAAGGAAGAAGGAAGAAGGAAGAAGGAAGAAGGAAGAAGGAAGAAGGTTCTGACAAACTTAGGGAAGTCATCTCATTTTCGGCAAACCAATCAGAGTATGTCTGAGCTGGTGCACTACCATCATTTGAAGAACAACGCAAAATAACAAATTGATGCAACTCCAAAGTGTGTTTGTTTCACAATCTAGGATATCTATTCATCTTCATATTGGGTATTGCACAAAAAATCTGTTATCCCATCAACAGACTTGTAAACCTACATACTATTTGGCACGAATGCTTAAAGAGATACAGAAACAGATGGTATCTTCTTGAGCACTCCTAGTCTGTTTCACCATTCCAAACCCGTGCTTAGACAAACCTTCTAATCAATATCAAACAATTAAATACAATTAATAATAAATTATTAAGTTTGAGCCATTATTATGTCAATATTTTGACAGTTCCATGACGACTTTGCAATGAAAAGGACTGCTAAGGAGCTACTTCCTGTCGTACCAAGTTAGTTTAGTCTAGTACAGTTTTAGTAACAATGGTCGAATCAGCCTCGTCGCAGTTTTGTAAAATTATTTCCATCGTGCGCTTTTGTGCTCGGTTTTGTGGAGCGGATATCACCAAACCGAACTATAGATGGAACTGGCTAACTTACTTTGTATTTTTTGCTATATTTATCGCACTCGGCTGCTCAGTCTATACCATTTATGTGGGAGTAATAATAAATAAGGACTGGACAGTCATATTGCAGGCCTCTTCCTTGGTTGCATCAGCATTACAGGGCCTCTCAAAACTGGTTGCGGCATTGAGTAATGTATCTACTATAACCAGCATACAGAGATTCTATCAGGATATTTACCAGGAATATGAAATCAAGGGTGGTGCCTATAGAGAATGCTTGTATAAGCGCTGTAGGATTACCTGGCGCTTAATCATCTTCTTTATGTGGGTTTATATTATCGCTATGAGTCTCATGGTAGCCTTCCCCATGTTTTATTTAATCATTAAAAAAGAGAAGATACTGGTACTGCGATTCTTGGTGCCTGGAATAGATTATAACACTGAAGTTGGATATTTTCTATTACTCGGTATTCATATAATATGCTTATGTTTTGGTGCCTTTGGCAATTTCGGGGGAGAAATGTATTTGTTTGTGTTTATTACAAATCTACCATTACTAAAGGATCTGGTTCAAGTCAAAATATATGAATTAAATAAGGTCATCGTTCAGGAGAATTCTTATAAGGAAATGCGTGCCTTGATGTGGGACTTGTTGTCTTGGCATCAGAATTATGTCAGGTGAGGGAATACAATTGAAAGAAATAAATTTTAACCTATGACATTTGCTATTGCTCGTAAAAGTTTATGGTTCGATTCCTTGTTTACAACATTTTTTCCTTAGTGTCTTGCGTCGCACGGAGAAAATCTTTAAGACGACTATGTTTGTGCAGCTCTTTACATCTTGCGGAGGAATTCTGTGCACAATTTCGTGTATTTTCTTAGGAGTTTGGCCGGCAGCTCCTGTATATTTGATATACAGTTTTATTGGACTTTATACTTTTTGTGGTCTGGGCACGGTCGTGGAAAATTCGGTAGGTCTTAAAAATTTTGTTTATACTATTTTTATAATTTGCTCATCCACAGAATGACGAATTTGCTAATGAGATTTATTCGAATTGTCTTTGGTACGAATTGCCTGTAAAGGAAGAGAAGCTTATTATATTGATGTTGGCCAAAGCTCAGAAAGAAGCGGCGTTGACCGCAGCCGACATCATGCCCTTGTCTATGGAGACGGCCATGTCACTGACCAAGGGTATCTACAGCTATACAATGATGTTGTTAACCTATTTGAAGTAAACATGTGGCAAAGAAACTCTTATTTATACAAAAATTTTGAGTCAGCTTTTACGTAATCAAATGCCTTTGATTTAAACTTGAACAGCATATATTTATATACTATTAGTAATGCGATTTCTCAAAAATTAGTTCAAGCTTACAACAAACAAATATAGTTGCCTTATAATGTAATTTATTTTATTAACAAGTCAATAAAAAAGTGTATAACAACTAATTTATGTTCTTATTAGAGATTATAATAATATGGAAAAAAAAAGTTTTGACGTTGAATCTACAGTTCTTGAATAAATTTTTTTTTAAAAAATAATGTAATTAATGCTCAGAAAACTTATTTGACACAAAGGTGAAGTTAAATAAAAAAGAAAAGTGGTAAACAAAAATGTCAGCCTCGCCGACTTTGAGATACCCTCTACTGTTACGACAAATAAATATGTAGATATGGCGCGATTTCAATCAATTTCGGCATAGTGCTGAGGTATTTCAATAAATGTTTGACTACCGAATTTAGTAACGATAACCTCATAGACAAATGGATTATGGTCTTGCAGCATTTTTTCCCCACCGATCGGTCCTATGGCGGAGTTTAGAAATTTTAATTCAGAGCTTGGACCAAAATGAAGCCTTATTTCAAAAACATTTTTTCTAAATCAAATGTAATTTGAATGCAAGCAAGCATTGTTATGTATTAATTGGGGATGGATTTTGAGTAGTATTTGGGAAACACTATATGCATTTCAAACTGGCAGCACTATCCTGGACCCTACTTTTCTCAAGCCGACGCACTACTTTCTCGTGGTTCTCTCTGGATTGTCGTTTAACACCCGTTGGATGGGTTAATTTCTCAATTCTGTGATTTTTATATTCGGGTTATGTAGCTTCAAAAACAAATTCCAGTTAATTTCTCGTCTCTCATTTCTTAAAAGTATGCCTTCTCCTCACTCCACATATATAGTACATAATTTTTCTAAAAGTGCTAGAAATGGAAAATAATAAATAATGCATAACTAAACACTTGGCACTGGTCTTAGTTCAACGCAAGTCTCAAGGGAACTGTGGAAATATTGACATGGTAATTAGTCCCATTATAATGTCAATATATTGAATGTACCCGTAAGTCCGCCGTATAAATAAGACCGCTTGGACGCCATTTTCTTTAGAAATACCAAGTTACGCGTTTGTTCCAATTCCGAGTTTCATCAAAAATGGTCGAATCAGCAAGTTTGCGATTTTCCAAAATAATTTCCATTGTGCGCTTTTCCGTCAGATTTTGTGGAGCGGATGTGTCTAAGCCCAACTTTAGAATGAATTGGGTTACTTACTTGGTTATTTTTGCCATTTTTCTTGCCTTTAGCTGCGGAACTTACACCGTGTATATGCACGTGGTAGTCAATAAGAGCTGGGCATTGATACTGCAGACTACAGCTATGATTGCTTCAGGATTACAGGGACTGTCGAAATTCGTCGCAGTTTTAAGCAATGGGCAATCCGTAACCAGCATACAGCATAGTTTTATTAGCATTTACCAGGAATATGAGAACAAGGGTGGCACCTATACAGATTATCTGTACGAACGCTGTAGAATTACCTGGAAATTAATCGTTGCTTTTATGTGGGTGTATGGCCTATGTATTGTTGGAGTGTTGTTCTTTCCAATGGTGCATCTGTTTGTTTTTAACGAAAAGTTGCTAGTCTTGCAATTTCTGGTTCCTGGCATAGACGAAACTACCCATGTGGGCTATATTGTCTTGTTTTGCATTCATATAATGTGTTTGAGTTTTGGAGGCATTGGAAACTTTGGAGGAGATATGTATCTTTTTCTATTTGTTACCAATGTGCCCTTGTTAGCCGATATCTTTCGTGTTAAAATGCAGGAGTTTAATCAGGTAGTCCTGGAAGGGAACTCTGATAAGAAAAGGCGTACCATGCTGTGGGAATTGTTGGCCTGGCATCAGAGTTATGTGAGGTAAGTTATTGGGTATTATGTATTACAGCCCATCTACTATAAACTATAATTTCCTTAGCATCTTGCGTGGAACGCAGGAAATCTTCAGTATGACCATGTTTGTTCAACTCTTTACATCTTGTGGAGGAATACTGAGCTCCATCATTTGCATTTTAACTGGCGTTTGGCCAGCAGCTCCTGTATATTTGGTATATTCTTTCGTAGTGCTCTATACATTTTGTGGTCTGGGTACAATAGTGGAAAATTCTGTAAGTTATTATTCTTTCTTTTATTTGTACATACTTTATAAGGAGATTTCTTCTATACAGAACTGGAAATTTGCTGATGTTATTTATTCGAATTGCGTTTGGTACGAGCTGCCAGTTATAGAAGAGAAGCTTATTATATTGATGCTGGCCAAGGCTCAAAGAGAAAAGGCACTAATCGCAGCTGGCGGCATGCCTTTATCCATGGAGACGGCTATGTCACTGACCAAGGGAATCTATAGCTATACGATGATGTTGCTTACATACCTGAAGTGAGGAGGCTTTACAATCAAACAAGAAGTTTTGTATTTCAAATAGAGAATTTAAAAGTATTAGTAGTAGCGCTTATCGGTATTTTATCAATTTATATAGTTTGTCACAGTAGTATATATTCGTAGATCTAAACATCATATGTAGATCACATAATAACGAGGCAATCAATTGTGAATTTATATTAAATTTTGTTTTATCGAATATCGTGAAGGGATATTTAAGGTTCATTTAAAATAAATGCAGTTTTCATATTCTAATTTGATTTGAAGAAAGATAAAAGATGAAAGATGAAAGATGAAAGATGAAAGATGAAAGATGAAAGATGAAAGATGAAAGATGAAAGATGAAAGATGAAAGATGAAAGATGAAAGATGAAAGATGAAAGATGAAAGATGAAAGATGAAAGATGAAAGATGAAAGATGAAAGATGAAAGATGAAAGATGAAAGATGAAAGATGAAAGATGAAAGATGAAAGATGAAAGATGAAAGATGAAAGATGAAAGATGAAAGATGAAGGATGAAGGATGAAAGATGAAAGATGAAAGATGAAAGATGAAAGATGAAAGATGAAAGATGAAAGATAAAAGATGAAAGATGGAAGAAGAAAGATGAAATGAAAGAAGAAAGATGAAAGATGAAAGAAGAAAGAAGCAAGAAGAAAGAAGCAAGAAGAAGGCCCTAATCAAAGACACTTGTTTCGTAATTTTTGGTTTGCTCAAGTGCTCGTAGCTCGGTTTGGCCAGCAGCCACGGCTTACTTGTGCTGCTTAGTTGGATTGTAATAGGAATATGGTCTAGGCACTGCGGTAAGTAGAATAATCGCTTAGAACTAATGAATGACTAATTCGGTAACACACTCTCCCATTGGAATTCGATTGTTGGTGCCCGCTTCCTTTGGCTGTAGAGTCGCAGTTCTCAAAGTTCCGTCGATAGTCTGATGATGTTGATGCTACAAGTGCTACGATCTATTTAACAATGGCTTATACCCCGTACGATAGAGTATTAAAGATTTGTGCAACGTTTGAGACAGTCAGAAGAAGACTTGGAAGATCATAAGTTCATATTGTTCAAATACTTAGCAACGCCTCAGGATGCAGATGAGCTTTGTCCGTCTTTCCATTCGACACCAAGATCCCATAGACTTTAATAGATACAGGCACTAAATTTACCAGAGACAGGTCCATACCCTATCCCCGTACCTCTGTAAGTCGTAACTCAACATTTTTTTTGGAAAATATGCGTGCAGGGTATTCCACTGAAGACCGTCGCCCCGACTGATTCATATTAATAATATTTTTTCGTATTATTTTATTAAGCTTTTGTCTAATGAACTTTGCCGCAAAAAATTTAATAAACATCAAAATTTGCTGGCGTCTGGCATTTGGTTGTATGAAAAATAGTAAAAAGTGCGCTGGTAAGTTGTAAAAATTGTCTTTTAATGCCACGAAAATCCAACAGATTGCCACGTAGTGCTAATAAAATAAAGTTATGCTCTGGCATAAAATAAAAAAAAAAATATCTATGTATATATATGTATGCATAAATGTATATAAAAAGCGTAAGGCAAAGAAAATTGTGAAAAATAGTGTGCGGTTTTCCTTATATTGAGGCAAAAAAAAAAAAAAAATGGAAAATGAAAAAAGTGACATAAAAAATAAAGTACTCGGTGTGTGCCGGGCATTTGGTAAACGCATCATTAATCAAATGTCCGACGCTTAAGCAGCGTTATTCATCATTGTTTCCGTAGATGGGAGGGTAGCTTTCAATTCCAGGGGCAGACGCCATCTTTGGTGTTGCCTTCATTGTATGCGGCAGGTTTATTCTGCGCGGCGTTGCCATATCGTAAAACATAAAAAAGAGATCAGACTGCATTATGAGTTTCAATTGGAGTTTTCAGGCCAGCAGAGGAGTTGTATATCTGCCTATAGTATTTCTATAAAGAAAGTAAATCAATTCGCTATTAAGGTGTCCCAGCATGGCGTTACTATAACAAAATTAATTTTTAATTTTTAAAAAATTAACTTAAAAAATAGCTCACTACTTACAACAAGTATCCAAGAGGTATTAAAACCAAGTTCATGTTTTTTTTTTAATGCAGTTAATATTCGAAAAATTTTAAACAAATTTGAAATAGCGCTGCTGTAAGACTAAATATGGTGTAGAGTCTACACTGCAGACTCGACGTAGTAAATTTATGTTCTCAGTTAGTAAAGTTGAACTAATTTAAACAAACTATAAACTATAATCAAATCAAAGCGTTACCAAAACAGTAGCTAGTGACGTAGATAGCTTTGCTGTGGAATGGTTGAATAGGGTTAGGGGTGATAAAAGTATATATGGGAGAACGTCATGGTCACGTGATTTTGCGGAAATACATTTGAGACTTTGTAAAATCAAAATTATGGCCAAGGTTATAGTCGAGTGTGACAAATTTTTGGAAATTCTTAAATATATGATTCAAACCATCCATTCGAACTGTCGCCTCTAAAATATTATTGTATGTTGAGATTATCTCAGAGACTTATGGGCAAGATTTTTCTATTTCCTGCATTTTAGTAGTAGGAAGTAGGCGTGTCAGAAGAACACAAAAATTAATTTCATCTGACTGGTCACCTAAGTAGTCCAAATGGCAAGCCATCAAATTCGAGGCAACTTTGGGAGATCTCTGATGTCTCTTTCTCTATGTAATATATATTTGCACAAACTTAGAACACGCCTTACCTTTGGTAGCTGGTATAAAGATTTAGCTATCGTTCATAAAACTCTTAAAAGTTCCTGCTTTCCAAGATCGGCAGAACTAGAAACATGAATTTCACTTGCATTCAATTGTAATATAGACGATGCCTTTTCTACGAAACTCTCTCAAAGAATTTCATGTAGTAATCTGACAGTTTGTCAATGTACACATTTAATAAGGTTTAGGGACAGATCATTTTTTGACTTCAGGCTCCAGCATTCTCTTTACTTGTAAATCTCTTTTTAAAAGTTGAAGACTACAAAATATGATATCTATATATATATATATAATTAAAATTTACTGCACAATTTATGAATATTAGTCAAAAATCTTGGATTTTACGGCTCTCCACTGTTTTCAGTTGAAAGTTTTTTATTAACAAAGGTGAACTTGTGAACTTTTTTAAGGCTTTACTGTTGTAATTAAGGGAATTACTTGTCGAGATGATTTGTAGTAATTAGGTTAGAGGGCACAGCTGTTATTATAAAGTCTACCTGTTGGGTAAAGACTACAAAAGATTCGTGTGCAATGGACTTTGGAAACAATTGGAGAGAGCGATCTATATCTGTATTCGTAACTTGAGTCAGCTACACACCAAGCTACTGTTGGAAGTGGCAATTATCGAGATCGCATATAATTTGCAAAAGATTTAAGCAATTAATTATATAGCAAATAAATCTGCGGGCCTTTAGGCTTATCTAACTTTTTTAATTCTTTTACTTTAAAGGTTTTTTGATTTAAATAGCTAATGTCAAATTTTGCTTAAAATTTACACTAAATGACTAAACTGGTCATGCCGGGAAGATAGTCTCAGCAAGTCCGAAATGTTTATAAATAATAAGGAACTTAACTGATTCAGCCTGGTATTGAAGTACTCAACTGGCTATGCCGGCAATAAAGGGAATAAATTTTGACGGATTTTTTTTGTTCCCAAGTAGACCAGCAAAATATCGAATATTTTATTCGAATTCGTTTTAAAATCCAAATATCACCAAAACGAATTTTTCATGTGGTTTGAAACCGAATGTTTTGTTGCAAGTGGAATTGTAATGAATCGGCAAAATAGATTTAAAAAAGCATTTTAAATATTCTCTTTAATATTCTTAAGGGATATATGAATTTATCGAAAATAAAAAGAGAAATATCGACAAAATAATTCGTTTTCCGCAGCACGCAAAAACGAATGCGAATTAAATTGTTCGATTTGGTATTTTTCGTTTGCCGGAGCAAAGTCGTTTACTCGCTGCTAACTTGACGACAACTCATAGACATTAAGCCAAAAATTGATGATATTTTAACTAACTTCAAATTTATATTAAAAAAAAAAAAAGAAACTTGCATGACTGTGTGTGGCATTTGCTGCAGCCCAAGAAACTTGCCCCAAAATCACCCTAATGGCGCATATCAATTTGGCTAAGCACTGTCATGATGGTTTTGTGCGTTTTTTGGGCATATTTTTCTCTCTTTTGGGAAACTGTTTTAAATGTCAGCTACGAAAACTTGTTTTGTGGTGAAAGCAAAAAAAAAAAGTAAATTTTGTCATCATAAATCAAGCTTATTTTTCACTAAATCATGGGAATACGCGACAATATTTCGTGGCTCATTGTCAGGCTGTACCAATGTCAAATCATCTAATGGAGATTCAAGATTAGGGCACAAGTGTATTAGTGTGTGTGTGTGTAAGTGTGTTTGGAATTCTTGTTGTCAGTGTTATCAAAACAACAACATCATCATAGAGTGTTCTAATGTTGCTTTAGCACCCCTTGAAGTGTCAGTTACATATTGTCGACAACGGATGCTAAACAAAACTTTGCATTTAAAAACCAGGAAAAACACGAAGGATACAAAAAAAAAATAAAGTGAAAAAAAAGGTTGCAGCCGCCAAAAAATATTTGACGAAATTTGCATACGCAGCGGCAGCTGAACAGGATGCTATGGTTTTTTTTTGTGGCACTGTTTTTTTTTTTGTTTTTTGAGGTTGTCTATGCAGGAAGTGTGCATTGAAAGGATGAAAATAGAGAATAATAAAAAAATGCGTATTTTTGAAAAATAAAAGCAAAGCAGTGCTACAAAAAAATGTTGCTATTAATTGGCCAGTCAGAGGCAGCAGGAAAATCTATGGCAATGCATTTTCCGGCAGTCAGACGTCAGGCGTGTATCCGAGTCTTCGAAAAAATCGGGCTGCCTTAACAGATGTTATTTGTATCTCTGGTGAAGTTTGCATGTATCTGAAGTGTAAAAAGCGGCTAAAGCTTGTGTTCCAAAAAGTTGCAAATGCTTACTCGAACTTAGCGGAACGTTCCTCGAAACAAGTACGCGCCAAACTACCTTGATGAATAAATTTTTATAGAATTAGACTACACTAGTTTACAAATTTAAAGGTCATCGAATGAACCTTCGTAAAAAAGTGTTGTTAGGGTAATTTTGGGTCGAGAAACACGAAAATTACATTCTTGTTTTTCTTAAGCACCATTTTCGAGATTTTTTCGAAAAACATGTTTTTGGGCACTTTTATCAGTTATTCGTCAATATCCCGTGGACTAAATTTGGATCGACATGAAAGATAAGATCGAAAGGTATTAATATGCTCTTTACAGTGATATGTACAAATTAAGCAAAAATTATTGAATTTACAAGCAACCAAAGTCGAAAAAAGAGTAATTTGCATATCGGAAATTATCGAGACAGTCGGTCAGTGGCGGATCCACGGGAGATTTTCGGGTCCGGACAAAAAAACGATTGAAAAATGGTTTGACAGTTTTTTGCGGTATATATACAGTTCCAGGTGTAAGAAGTGTTC
The DNA here is from genome assembly GCA_018150985.1 of Chymomyza costata. NCBI lineage: Eukaryota > Metazoa > Arthropoda > Insecta > Diptera > Drosophilidae > Chymomyza > Chymomyza costata. The sequence continues at coordinate 22,587,280 of JAECWU010000001.1, forward strand.
CAAGTGTTCAAGACCAAATCTTGGATCCGAGCCTGCAGTCAGTGCTCAAGCTGAAAGAGAATAGGACACTGTGACCGGTTGTCACATCCCCCGAGCACTCTAGCCAAGGTATAATTCAAAGCGAACTGAACTCAAACGATTTCACATGAGCAGAATTAGCATGGTGGCAGGAGCTGTGACGGGGCACTGCATCATAGGGGTAATGGCTCAGAGAATGCATGTTCTCAACAGGACTCCTTTCGTAGCTTCGGAGATGAGGAAGAGATAGAAACTATAAAACACCTGCAATATATCTGTACTGCACTAATTAGGATACGCAGCCAACTTCAGGGAAAAATCTTCTTCGAAGATCAGGGCAGTCTGGCTAATCTGTCTATAGCAAATCTGGGCCTTTTCTTTGCATCCTCGAAATGGTTCAACAAGCAGAGAGATTCAGAAGAATATGAACGCGCAACAGCTTTGATAACCAACCTGTTTATTCTTTACCTAAATTAGGAATCAAAATGGATGACTTGGCTGATCTGCATGACCTCTTTCTTACCTAACCTCTCATAATAAAATCAGTCAGAACTATATTTATATGCTTGAAATCTAAGATAAGACTCCAAAGCATATGCTCGGCTAGTTAAGGCTTTCCGGAAACTACCGTCTCACCACGTAACCTCCCATATTTTTGTTACCACATCACATCTGCATTAGGCTTTCCGTAAATTTGTCTAAAATTATATGCAAATTAAAAATGAATTTGTGATTAACCCTAGAAACACAACAAAAACTGAGAAACAACTTCAAAAAAGATTCAATTACATATACTGCTGCTGCCGCTGCCCTTCCAGTCTGCTGCAGGCCCAGACTCCAGTGCAGGCCACAGTCGTACGGGAACCCTTCGGCTGGCTCGGCTCAGTTTCGAGTTTTCACATCACGTCGACGTGTTTAAGTACGCATCATTTGCTGTTTGTTGTAATTTAATTGGTTTGGCTTTTAATTTTGGAGCAGGTAGAGCAGCAGTGGAAGGATCTACCACCAGAGGCCGGATTGCCAATGAGGCAACTAATTTATGCGGCTTGGCCAGATGAGTTTGTCTTGCAAAGGGTTGGTGGCTTCTTGGAGTACTTTTACTTTTGCTGCTGCTGCTGCTGCTGCACGTGCGAACATTTCCGTTCCATGAACGGCTTTTTATTAATTATTATTCTAATTAATAAGAAGTAGCAGTAGCAGTGGAAGCAGCAGAGGAACAAGAAGATCTCTACAAAATAAAGAGGCAAACAGCCTGCATATATGCAATTTGCATATGAGTGACACAACAGGACATTTGCTTCCTGTCACGACGCAGGCTACGTCCTGCTATGTCCCGGCACAAAAGCGAACGAAAGGCACGTTTTGAGCATACTTGAGGCTTGCCAGGAACTGTATTCTTTTCATATTTATTTTTTTTTTGTTATTTCAAACTTGTCAGACGTTTAGTTTTCTCAGTGTCATGCATAATGCATATACTTTTATGGTAAGGCCCGTGAGAAACTCTAAAAATGTCATCTATGTACGTCTGAGGTTTCCAACACTTTGTGGCGCAGCTGCTGCTGCTGCAACTCAACATCATTTTGTCATTCGAAAATCCTTGAGCTAGCAACAGGTTATTGGCATATTAACCCACACTTGAACGATTTGCAAATCAAACGTTGCCGCCCTGTCAATTTGCCAACCCCTAGGGTTAATCGATTGTTGCTATTGCAAATAATGCCCTGTCAATGGAGTGAAAGTCATCAAAAGTCACCCCTGCGCTTTATTTGCCAATCGCATTGATCGGTTCCAAGGTTTTGCCAAATTGCCGGCATCAAATGTCAAATCAATTAGCTTGCGAAATTCGGCACAGCTCTTAGGGACTTACGTAAGACCCCTCTCTCTCTAGTCTCACCCTCTCCGATGTTTGTTTTTGTGCTGCATGTCATTATCATTGTCATGTTTGCTAATTCCTTTTGTTGTCCTGTTTGTTGCCTTTTTATGCGCCTATTTTGGCAAATTCACTTTCACCCAAATCCGATTGCGGCTTTCTTTCTTTTGTCGTCGGGTTTCTAACCCCGTTTAGAGTGTGCCAATTTCTTTCTTCTGTGTCATTCCCCTAATTATGATGTGTTTTTGACAATTTTGGAAAGTGACTTTTGTAGGTATTATGTGAAATGGAGAAAACAAAAAGCAAAAACTTACCTATTTATTTTAGCGGCTTTCTTAATATGGCAGTCAAAATTTTGCAAAAGCTGTCAAAAATAATAAAAATAAATTAATTTTTATTAAAGTGAGCAGTATGGTAGACATTTAATTAAAAATATAGATTTTATAAAAGTGTCAAGTAAGAAACTTAATAGACCGTCTATCTATGTTAATTCGATATCATCTTTCGAATTTCGTCATCATTATTTGCATATCTTATAGATGTACACTATACCAAGCTGTTGTGCGTCTTGTGTTAAAAACTTTGGTGACGTTTTGTCCATACGAACAAAACTGAACGAATTTATTTCTATATCATATTTGTCTCTTTATTATAATACATAAAAAATATTTTCGTCCATCCTCTGATTGATCGAAAAAAGTATTTACAAATAGAAAAATAAGAGAGAAGAATTCAAAAAGAAGAACAAAAAATGTGTTACAAAAGAGAGAGCGCTTGATTAAATTATAAAGGAAAGAAAGCGAAAGTGGGACTGCAAGGACACCCAAAAATTTGGAGAGAATATATAATACCTCGGCAGAGGTGAAGATTGCATTACAGATGTTGGAGAGCAGCCAAGTTTTTAAGCATTAATTGTTTAATTAATTTAAGATATATATATGACGCCATTAACGTCAACATTTATTTTTCAGCTTAGTGTGCCAGCTAGATGGCGCAAGCAATTTTTGGCCGCTAGATGGCGTAGCCAATTGATGGCATTGTTGTGTTGACAATAATATGTGCCAAGGGGAAGATCAGAAACTGAACACAAATTTACCCCAAATACACGTAAGTCCCATAAGCAAAGGCCAATATTGTTTGTTTTGCAGAAAATATAGCAAGTCGGGTTTTTGCCCTGTCGCTACCCGCACACTAAACAGGGCAAACTACCGCTTGCCCTAATAAATACATCCAATTTAAAAGTAATCATACGGCTGTGCTCCGGCGAACATTTTAGTCGGATTCGTTTTCAAACCGTAAGTTTGCTGCTCCTAATTTCACCAAACCGCATTTTTCATGTGGTTTGAAACCAAATATTTTGTTGCCAAAGGAATTAAAACGAAGCGGCAAAATAGGTTTAAAAATTCAGAATTTTCAACTTTTTTGTATCAAAACAAAAATAAGGGAAATTTACGAATTTATCGAAAATAAAAAGGCATATATCTGCAAACAAAAATCGTTTTCAGGAACACGCAAAAACGAATCCGCATTAAATTGTTCGGTTTGGTTTTTTCGTTTTTCAGAGCACGGCCGATAGTTAATATTTGTAAGGTATTTAAAGCTTCTTTTGTGAGGCAAAAAAACTATTGTCTAGAGCTAGTTTAGTTTTACGTAGTCTGCACAACTTCTTAACTTCAAATTTCTTTGCCGCCGTATTAAGCACACTTTTTTTTCCGATTATATCTCGAATATTTATGCAATCAAAAGTATTTGCAAAAATATTTTCATCATAAAAATGCAACTCGATTGCTTAACAATTTTTGTGTGTGTATTTTTTTTTTTTTTTTGTTATAATATTTTTGTTGTCTTCGTTGTCGTCGTCTTTGTTGTTGGGTTGTTGTTATTTTTACCTTCAATAAAATTCATAAAAATTCACCACAAAACAATTTCTTTTATGGGCATTTTATGCTCTTGCTCTCTGTACCCCAAAAATGGGAAAAAAAAAACCCGCCACAACATTTGCTTGAGCTCAACGAAATTGGTTTTTAAAAATATTCCACATTTCAATCTCGCTACCTATCTCACTCTTACGCACTCGAGCCATATCGTGCAGCTCACTCTCTCTCCATACATTTATCTGTTTTTCTGTCTCTGTGTGTGTGCAGGTTGCTACCTTGCTGCTGGATTCTGTTCCAGGAGTTCGAATCCCGCATAGAGGCCGCAATTTTGCTGTGTCTCCACAAATAACAATCAAAATATCTTGCCGTTGCCCTTGGTGCTACGTAATCTCTGGGGCGCCTCACTGGGATAAGCGACGTTTGCCTGAAATTGCCTGGACCTGGCTGTCATGGAAATTACAGGTGCCTAATGCAAATTTGTGTGCCAGTTGTGTTTTGTGTATTGGTTAAGCAGTTGCTTTTAAACTTAAATAATAATATTTCTTTTTAAAGTTAAGCTTTAGTTTTGTTGTCTGACTATTTATTTAATATGAATATTGAATTTGGTTTTCAGCTAAAAATTCGATTTGTTGCAATCGATTTGACAACTTTACTTGGCTTGACTTCAACTTACAATTAGAACAGGAACCAGAAACTGGCATAAGCCAACAACCAACAACAACAACAACAAACAACCAAGCGACATGGCTGATTGTCATCATTCAGCTTGAAAAACAGATTTGCCTCCAATCAACGTGCACTTAATTTCGTTTATTTGATTGGATTTGTGTTTACATGGCTGCCCCAACGCAACTCAGACACACACACACACGCACATACCCAGGTATATATAAATGTATATAGTGTATGTACGCTCTATATACTTGCGTAGAGCGGGAAAGACACTTCGTTTGAGTTTTTGGTTGCTCGACAAAATTAGAAAATCAAATCAGTTTTGCCTGGCCGACTGTCTTTGCCTCAAAGAGGGGCACGCTCTGAGATGGGCACCGTTTATGCAACCAAATTTATGAATATTGAAAATTAAATAGAATTTCTTTTTTTTTTCGCAACTGCGGCAGTAAATTTCTCAGCCTAACATTTGTAAGTACTTGCAGCGCAGACATGTATAAACATGCATGAAGTAGACAAAGAAATAAAACAAGAGCGCAGCTCAACTTTACCAACACCGACTTGAAAATACGCTTTAAAGCATATAAGCAGCGGAAATGTAAAAGCATTGCCCGAAATTTTGTGCCTTAATTTGAATACTTACCTTAAAGAGTCTACAATCTGTTGTACAGAGTCTGTACACTGAGAAAAAAAAGTATCAAATATTAGTGTACCGGAGTTTTATTTTTGAATGTGAAAGCTAATCGGATCAAGCATTTCAGGCTGTTTTAATGCCGTACTATTTTCGTCATCCAAGTTTTTACACGTCTCTAGAAAATAACTAGGTTTTTATCCCGCATTTTTTGAATTTCATCAACAAGCTTTATTTCAGCTCCATCTACTCAAAATATTTTTATTTATTTATTTATAAACAACTCCTATCTACTTAAATGTTCAAAAGATTAAGATATTCTTTACTTGGATAACAAGAAAAAATATGCAAATAGTTACAACTCGGAAGCGAAAAATCGACAAGGTGATTTTCACTACCAAATTAAAATTGAAAATAATTAAAAAAAAATTCTTCTCAATATGGATCAAAATTTATTTGGCTGAATGATTTTCATTTTGATGCTTTATATCAATAACTTTTTAAGATCTACGTACAAGTACATTTTTTTTTATTTCTTTATTTTTAAAAAATGAATTCTAGGTTATAAAAATATTTTTATTCCGCACGAAATGTCAAAACTTCATATAAAAAAATTTTTCCTTTTTTGGGATATTTTTTTTATATGAAGTTTTGACATTTCGTGCGGAATTTCTGCATGCTGCGTATGGGCCTTTGTCGAAAAAAAATATCTTTAAAATAACAAAAGTATTTGATAGTGCGCTTGGAAATTTCTTAGGCAGTGTAATGAAATATTTTCCTTTATCTTCGATATAATAGTAAAAAAAAACACAGAAAGCAGATTGAATTCGATTTTCCAAACAATTAGAGTAGCACAGCATTTATGTCAAACTCTTTTTTCAAAGTCGGTGTATGTGGTTTTTCATAAGCTAATGATTCGACTTTATTGAACGTGGAGCATGCTACAACTTTTAAAAATAAGGTTACTACAAAATAATTCAAAAACTGAAGCCCAACTACTTAAAAATCACGCTCTAAAGTAGAAGCCCAGAACATTTTCTCATCTAAAATAAGTACAAACTAAATATTCATGGTTTACTAAACAAACGACTGTAAATAAATATCTATAGTGATGAACCAGTGGACGATCCAAACGCTTGCAACAACATCTCATTTGTCAAAATATGATGAGAGGTTAAGAAGTTACGAGGGAACAGACGAACAATACATAAGCAGTAGCTGTTAGTTATTTACTACTACTGTTGTTAGTTTGACCTTAGTCGTTGCAGCTATTGTAACCTTTCAAGCTTAGAACCAACTCAAATAACAATTTCGCAAAATTTCAATAAAATTGTATTCAAATAAAATACAAGTGAAGTTCTGTGTAACGTTATCTGAATTTTACAATACGTACCTTTATGCTCTACAAAACTCTTGACAAACTTTTCATGCCATGCATCATATGCAGTGTATAACAACAGCAAAAAAAAAGGAAAAAAAAAAACAAACACTACCCCAAACAAAACTTGCCACCCTCAAGAACGCAAAAAAAAAAAACAGAAAAAAATGGTTGCACGGAAATGGTGCGCACTTTTTTTTTCTTCGACCATTTCATTTTTCCAATGATGGATTTTCGAAATTTTAATGGTTGCTCGCGGATGAGCAGGCGCTGAAGAGCAGCAAAGTCTTCGTGGTGCGCTCAGAGACGGCAACGGAGTCAGAGTCAGAGTCGTAGTCGTCTGCTGTAGTCAGGGGTGCAACTGTGGGTGGGTGGCTGTTTTTTTTTTTTTTTGTGCCGCTTTTTCTTCATTTCCTTTGTTTGGCGGCCATTGAGGGTAAAAGCAAGGACAGCAGAGAGTAGCAAAAAAAAAAACAAAAAAGCTGTACTATGTGTGTAAGTTAAGGGATGGAATCGATATTTGTTTTCTATATCGACAACGTCACAGGCAGCCACCCACAAGGACTAAGCGCGTCGTCGACCTAATCTAATGCGCCTCGTGTCTCACGGGGCACACTGGAGATGTGTGTGTGTGTGTTTATGGAACGCATGATGTTTACCGTTTCGTGCGATAGCTTTACGGCCTAGCAACAGCCACCCCCACTGGGAGCACAACCCCCTCCCCAACTCCACAACCCAATCAATATGCACAAATGATAATTTTTAATGGCTTCCCAATGCTGCTGCTGCTGTTTGTTGTTGCTGCTGTTCGCTGTTTTGGCCATATTTGATTTCTGCCGCGCCTTGTGCAAATTTAATTTTAATATTCTTCGAGACGCTGAACTAAATACAAATTTAATTTCCCCGAGAAAAACTTTTCCTTCGCTTATTTTGGCCAAGAAAACTCTCTCTTGCTATTGCTCTTGCTCTGCAGTTCATACCTGGCATATGCTGCTGGTTTTGGTTTTCGCCTGGTCTTGTCTCTTCTTCGACTTGCCCAGATATTTAAATGCTAATTGCTTTTTAATACTGTAATTTTGCTACGACGTCGTTGAGCTTATTGCGGATTAATTTTACAAGCTAATTTCTTATGTAAATGCCTCTTCTTGCCACCAAGGTGTTGCATGTTTTTTCTACTAGTGGATTTTTAGCTTTTTTTTGGCTTTTGTTTCAGTGTCTTGTTTTTGGAAGACATTTGGCTGGCTGGCTGGCTGAGTGGGTTGCCATTACCATAACCCAGACCCACCCACGACAACAGGTAAGTCTTGTAAAAATGCTAATTCGAAGGCGTTTGGTGTAATTAGAAGGCAATTTAAGTTATTATAAATATTTCAGAATGAGCTTAAGTGGCATGTGGTTGGGTTTTGGAAGTACATGGAAGCAGTATTGAAACTTTGATGTACCAGTAGGGCGTGTGCCTTGCTTAACGACGCTTTGTTAAGCTATGTTGGAGCTTAGATTTATAGGGGATTAGCATATTCGATTGCGTCTTCGAATTGCTGGGGGAGACTTCAAGGAGACAGCGGAATGAAATTGGTTTTGTAACTATAGCTATCAAAGGGTATCTGTAAAATTTAAGCTAACAAGAAGATTATTTTGCATTTTTAATGCATTTCTTTAAGATAAGAAATTCACGAATATCAAAAAGCTGCACTGCGACGCTCAGAATCTATTATGCTCCCTTCAAGCCCTAGAGCTGCTGGGTTAGTCCAATATCTGTGATAAACTTTATTGCTTGAGATGGTTCTAGTCGGGTGACATCATGCATCGATATTCTATGCACGCCGAAAAGGGATTTCCTTCTTCTGGCAAGAGCGTCACACTCTGCAAGTATGTGCTGGAAGATTTCCTCCCTGGTTTCGCAAAACAGGTGTTTCCTGAGTCTGCAATGTTCCAGTCAGTATCCTAAGGGAATTCTTGCCCAATCGGGATATCTTCTTGAACCTTTTCGAGTTATAGGAACCAAGAAATTGCTTGGCTTGCCGTAAGACCTCCGTGGCGTTCCAGTCCATTGCCCGATTCGACCTTTCGTCTCTTAGCAGCTGTCTGGTAGTGTCTGCCATTGCCATTATAAGGTGCTGCCCTATTAGTGCTTCTGCAGCACCATTTCTCACCACTATTTCTTCTCAAGAATGTTCTTGTATTCCGGGATCCATCTATGATAGACTTTGTTCCATTGTCCTAGATGTTTTAGTTTGGCTAGTTAATATTCAAGCCGCATTAATCGCGGTTTGACTGTCTGACAGTAGAGCAATGGCTCTGTCTTTATATTTCCTATCTAGGTTGATGTCTATACATCGTCACATTACTCTGCTTGAAATAGACTGGTGTATATAACCAGCACTTCTGAGAATCGTGTCCTTGTTCCCACGACTTAGTCAAAGGTCCGTCCGTATACCATAGGACGTATGGTCTTTTTATAGGACGTATCTCCTCTAATGTTGCCTAATTCTCTTTTCACCATAATGGTGCTAAAATTTCTTTCGTTGTTGTACTCTGTGATCATCTCATCTCTGAACAAGAGAATCGAGTGGACCCTTTTTCCAGTTCGTCAGCTTCTCTAGCACCTAAAATGTGACCTTTGCCAACTCCCTTGGCTGACATTCTTGGCAGTGTTGCTTTCATTTGAAGCCTTATGACGATATGAAGTTGAGTTGATTCCATAAGGTCTTCCAATATGGGCTATTTCCCATTGTAAAGCAAGCAATATTTAAACTATTGAGCACCGTTTATCTAAACTTTTCCCAGAAGTTAATCGTTATGTTAAAGCTAATACTGTTTCTAAGCTGGGATATATTTCCTTTTTAAGTTGCCTACGCTCTGCAGATTTGAAAACGACACCAACCATCCCTATGTCGACAAAAAACTTCGGAATTTAAAACCTTTTTAAAATTACGTTAAGAAAAAATCGCTTTTCCAACAAAACAGCAAGGGCTGACTTCAAATCTATTGATAATATGGAAGTTTTTAGAATTTCAGCAAGAGAGATAGGGGATAGAAAGCGTAAAGCATGAGTTCAAAGTACAAGGAATGAGACCAACTTTTACGGAACTTTTCAGTTGCATGGTGGTGCAGATACTATAAAAATTATTGGTCGTACTAAGCAAGATGTTTTCGTAAAAAAATGCCAGCTTATGCAGCTCGAAGCATAATATATATATTTTTAAGTAGAGATACATACACTTTGTTACCTTACCATATGCAAAGTATATATTTTTTTAATAAACCATATACTTTCATCTTTAAACCTACTTAAGCGCACGTAACTTAAGTTACTGCACAAAGTATTTAACATAATGACATATACAAAAAATCCATATATTGCTTATTCTATTCTTGAATCTAGAATTTCACAAAAAAAAAAAGGAAAAAATCTATATGCTATCTATTTCAGCCAGCAAACAACAAAAACTCAATCCATTAAATGTCGCTGAGCATAAAAGTGAAATCGTATCCATGCTAATTTCCAACCATCATTCAAAACAACTTGGAAGCCAACTGACAGACCAGCAGCATAAGGACAACACTCTATCTATAGCCCTACATTGACACAGAGGCAGACACAGGACTCAGGACACAGGACTCACAGACCGACAGATGCACGGCATATTAATCTCAAACAAACAGATAGCGAACAATTTCCTATCACACACACACACACAGACCCACAGCCAAAAAACAAAATCTCACTATAAAATCCTTTTTTGCTGCCTCGTTTAATGCTAAATTATATCCCTATGCAAATAAGTTTTTTACGTTTGATTTTTTCATTAAATCATGACGATTTGACAGAAAATGTTGAGCATAAAAAAAAAAAACCAAAAAGAGTAGCGGCGGAGGGAATAAAAAAAAACACACTGAAATCTGTATACGGGCACTATGCAAAGAAAGGGTTGTCTAACCTTCACAATTCGCCCCTGGGGTCATAGGGGTAGCAATGCCATGGACAGCGCAATCGGGGAACGTTTAATGTTTGTTTGGATTGACTGGTCTTTAGTTTGCTTGGGGCAACTACCGCCGGCAGACGAAACAAAATTTTTGATCCAACTAAATGATAGAGTTTAAATGGAATTGGATAAGAGAGTTGTCAAAATCGTTCAATATAAATTTTGTAAGTTTTTTGGAACAGAATTCACAGCAGGCTGGCTTGAAGTGGGATAAATCATTTACTTATTGGTACTTGTTAAGCTTTTACTTCCAATCATTGCAGGCTCGAAGAGCATTATTGCTAACTTGTATTGAATCCCAATGTGCTGTTTAAGTCTAGATAAATGTTCCTCGTCGAATCGACGACGAAAATTTTTCAAAGCGAATTCTTTCTTGCTTTTGCTTCGTCTTTTGTGCTCTATTCGGTACTGCTCTAGGCGACGCTAACCAGGGCTTGTATAATTATGAGTTTTCAAAAATGTTGTCGTCGATTTGACGAAGAACAATTTGTGTGTAATTTTTAAAATATGCTTAAGGTTAGCCTGTTTTTCGTAACTTATACAATATTTTATCTTTTTTGTTTTTAACTTTAAGATTAAAATCAGCATAAATTTCCTACGTGATGACAAAATTGAAAAATTTTCTTGCAATAAGTGGTGAAAATTTTGAATTAAGTGAAGTGGAAGAAGAGAACTGCATTTCAGATAAAGGCAAAGTTCCACTAAATGTTCCAAATTAAAAGAGCTGTATTTCATCCATTTCAAAATACAGCGAAGGTAGGTGTCGATATACAGCGTGTTTTTTTATAGGTTCACAACTTTGAGCTGGCAACAGTGTTTTATCTGACAGCTGATAGTTGCTTTTTGTTGAGTTTGGTTTGACATTATGATTATGGTTCGACTTACACCAGAGCAACGCTTGCAAATTGTGAATATTTTTTATCAAAATAATGGTTCCGTTCGTCAAACTTAAACAAAATTAAAAATTTTGTTCTCCGACAAGGCCCATTTTTGGTTGAATGGTTAAGTACATAAGCAGAATTTTCGCATTTGGAGTGAGGATAATTCACAAGCTTTTGTCGAAGCTCTATTAAAACCGATAAGCCAGAGACAATTGAATACCAGTATATCAACATTCGAAGAGTTATTGGCGAAATACGGCCGCAACTGCAGCGGAAAGCTTGTCAAAATTGGTGTTCCAGATTGCGCCTTGTATGCGCCAGCCGTGGCGGCCACATGGCCGAAATCATATTTAAACATTAATGTCATAAAATTTTCTATCCAATAAAGCCCGTTTCATTGATATTAAAAATATATTTATTTGATTTAAACTTGTGTTACTCTAAAAAAAAACACCCTTTATTTGAAAAAATGTGTAGTTCATATTTTATTAACTGACGGTCAAAAAAACTTGACCGATGATGAAAACACAAATTTTTCGACTTTTATCCCTATTTCAGATTCAATCGAACAATTTCTAAGAATGTAAAAAACGCATTTTTCATCGAAGTGAACGCCCTTTGCTTTTATGGCAAGCCGGCACAATTTTAGCACTCTTTCGACAAAATTTCTCTTCTCTTTTATTACTTAATTATTGTTCCACGCTGATTGCCGACAGTTTTAGAGATCGAATTGATTTGTCGATCTTACCAAAACAGTTCAATTGGACTCAAATGCGGTGATTGTGTGGGACTTACCGCTTTTTCTCAAAATTGTAATTTGGGCCGGTTTTTCGACCAACATAGAATGCCATTACCCTCCTATTCTATTAAAAATTCATTTGTACATGAAATAGGAGTAAAAAGTCGAAAAATTAATTTTTTCATCATCGGTCAAGTTTTTTTGACCGGCACTGTAGATATCAACAAATACAGGACCAAATCCATTTGTTCGAAATCATATAATGAATAATGAATAGGCTCAAATAGCTACCTTAAAATTTTCTAATCGAAGAATGTTGTTGAATAAACTTAAAAACAATATTTGACGCCAGGTCTTTCAAATATGTTTCTTATTTCTTTGGACGAAGTACTAGGCACACTTTCTCTTGAAAAAAAAAGATTATTTTTAGTTTCTGTTCGAAATTTCATATCACTAGAGTAACTATGGATTGAATTTAAAACTAGGAATTGAAAAATGAAGAAAATTTATTTTGCTTATTAGATCATAACAAAGTAATAAACAGCTCTATGTTCCAGTGGGGGATACAGAAAGTAATGATGATGATGACCAGAGCCGTAGAGAGAAAATCCGTGCCCGGGGAGTAAAATGAACCGGCCCCTCTATTACACCTTTCGCTCGAATCACGACAGTACGACAGCAATTACACCGAGCCCCTGAGAAAACTCCAACTCATATCAGGCAAAAACAAAAAAATATTGAGAAATTATTTCGCATAAATAATATTCCGATAAACCGTAGTGTCAATCAGAAACCTTTATTCAGTAGCTGATAAGATTCTCTTGTTAGAGTTTCTTTCTAAGTATACGCCTTCGTTGCTCTTCGCACTTACAAGCAATATTCGTTTTTCACGCCCCTTTTTATCACTTCACTTCCAATATCTATTGATCTTCCAATCGTTTGCATGCAACCCCTAAAAGCAATACAGCACAAAACGCCACCTAGCGTCGACTATTAACTTTTTCCAATGACTCTCAAACTGTCATACAGCTAGATATAATTAGGTGCTTGTACCTATAGGTATGTAGGGCAAGTGTAGGGTCCATTATTATGCTAAACTACAAAGTCATTATTGAAAAATAAACAGCAACAAGTTACTTTAACGGCAAACTATGTTCTCAGTATTGTAATTTGTATGTGCCACAGAGTGTGGAGTGTGCAGCAAGAGCGGCAACCTTTACGCAACTTGGCCACCTATAATAAGGCTTAAAGTGCAGCCTACCTCATTGTGATCTGGCAGTCACTTGACTTCCAATGAAATGCAGTTAACTTGCCGCGCCCAAAACGCAAACCCGGAGTCGATCAATGACACAACTTGTAAGTGTTGGGTCTGGCTTTGGGTCTGGGTCTGAGTCTGTGTCTACTCCCCGAACTGGCGGGCTGGCGTCGGTTGTTGCACAATGTTGCCGCATCGTGCAATTAACACAAGTGCCCAACGATGTGCCCCAGCCCTGTTGTCCTTCGCATATTCTCGCGGTTTGGGATGTCGTTGCTGCCTTTTGTCGTACTTAATATTTGAGGCGTGCGTCCGAAAGAGCGCTACCTGTCATTAAAATAATGCATATACATCTGAGGTACTTCAGCATGTGGGCCGCGGCGACAGTGCAAGCCGCCAGGGTACAAGGGTATGCGGGTTAGCTAGGTGTTTATTAACAGATCGTTTGCTCAGCGTCGTCTCTCTCGAGTGCACTGGGTCTGGTTTTGTGCCTCAGGACTTTAACCCTCGTGCTATCGGCAGGGCTTTATCAAGCGACAGTTCGTGCAGAAAATCAAGCCAAGTGTTGCACTTGGCAACTCTTTTGCATATGCAAAATATGTTTAAAAAATAATTATAATAACATAAATTATGATATATGAAAGCCTATTAAAAGTTAGGCCCCCCTTTATGAGCAGCTCAAAACTATTATTAACAGTTGTTGGCTGACATAATAGCCCAAAGGGGTTTGGCTAGCAAATGGCCAAGTGTGGCCCAGTTTACATGGCCAAGTTGCAGCTTTTAGCCTGATTGCCATCTTTATGAAGACATAACACGACGCTCACGCACGAACAACATCAGAGCTGCCAGAGTTGCATTGTATGGAACATATTTTTTAATACATTGTAATTAGAAGTTTGCTCAAAGTGCGGGTCTACATGTAAGGGCAATGCATTTTATGACTTTGACTGGTAATTTGTTGCAAGTTTATTGCAATTTCCTTTTGACATGAAATACAATGTTGAGTTTCTTGAACGAAAAAAAAATTACTTGTTCTTAGTTTTGGCCAAAAAAAAAACAAGTTAAAGTTTTTTGTTAAATATGTAATTTTTCGACGCAGCAAACTACACAGTTTTATTAAAGCCATATTTATTTGGGGAAATTATGACCCAAACATTTTGTTGTATTAAATTAAAATAAGTATATCATTTTTAGACGTTCTGCTCAACAAATCCATAATAATCCTATTTTCAAAACGTTGTACCCAGAATCGAATTTATTTTAATGGAAAAAGATAAATTATTCTGAACGCTTTTTAAACAAAATGTTTAGCTCTCAGTTTCTAGCCTTAACCTTCTACGGAAAACGAAAAAACCAAAGCGAACAATTTTATTCAGATTCGTTTTTGCGTGCTCCGGAAAACGAATTTTTTGTCGATATTTCCCTTTTTATTTTCGATAATTTTTATGTTGATACAAAACAGCTGACATGGTTGACGCAGCTCTGCAACTTTTTATTGCTATAACTGAAGATTTTATTTGCATTTACATAATTGGTTTCAAATTTTATACCCTGTACCGTATGGTACAAAGGGTATATTGTGTTTGTGCAAGCCGAAAATGTATGTAACGTACAGAAGGAGACGTCGGAGACCCCCCAAAGTTACCTAAAGTATGATCAGAGTGACTAGAGAAGTCGATATACCTATGTCCGTCTGTCTGTCCATCTGTCCGTATGAACGCCTAGATCTCAGAGATGGTAAGAGCTAGAGCAACCAAACTTTCACATTAGATCCCTTATTAATCCATAGAAGACAAGTTTATTTTATTTTTTTGATATCGGGATTACATTGTATAGCTCCCATAGGGGTGTTTCAGAGGACCTCGAAAAAAACCAAAAGTTTTAGTTGGATAATTCGTTTGTTTGTGAAGATATTGTAACCAAATTTGGTGTTAAGAAGTTTTTTAGAGTTCCCAAGCACTTTTCAAATTTGATCAAAATCGGTTTACCATATCATATAGCTCCCATAGGAACGATCGGTCTAAATAACGCTTTTTTTACAAAATTCGTTGTGTTTCGTTTTTGTGAAGATATTGTAACCAAATTTGGCAGTCGGAAGTTTTTTATAGTTTCCAATCAGTGTACAAAATTTGATCAAAATCGGTTAACTATATCATATAGTCCCCATAGGACCGATCGGTCAAAAATATTTTTTGGTGCAAAATTCGATTGATTTCTGTTTGTTTATGAAAATATCGTACCTTTTGGAGGTCTTAAGCATTATTTCGGACTTAATTGCAATGTGGTGGTACAGGGTATCCCAAAGTCGTCTGCGCCCGACTTTAACGTACGCCATCTTTTTCAGTTACATTTGAAAAAATTATATTTTAGCGAGTACTTGTTCGTTAAAGTAACCATATTCGGTAGGTAACGAAAAGCTAAAGTAATTGCTTTTGGCTGACGAGTACTTATGTAGGTTTAAGTGTGAAGTTTTCAGTAGCCGCATTTGTGGGGTTGTGGTGCTCATCACTGAGCTGCCGCCGACCCGTAACACGAAAATATCCCAGCTGTGCGTTTCTTTCAAATGCCCTGGGTTCGAACACAGATTAGTTCGGTGTTAAATTAATAGAAATACTAATTAGTCAGTGTAGTAATGTTGTTGTGATTACATGGCTTGGTTTGTGAGATGAAAAAGAAACAAAACACTTAAAAATACTTTTTTTTTTAATTTTAAATTCATTATAAATAAAATAATTTTTAGTTTTATTTTCAAAATTGATTTTAACCATTATTACGTAATATTTATTTTTATTTAAGTTTTTTCTATTTTAATGCAAAAAAAAAAAAATTATTTTATGATTAAAAAATTAAAATTATAAGATTTTTGTCCACTCAAAAAAATATAATATGAAAGATTTCTCTTTTAACAAATTCCAATATAATAATAATAAATTTGACATAAAACGATCAAAAAGTGATTCAAAATTAAAATAAATAATATATTTATGCCATCTTTACACTTAATTTCCTTATAAAGGACTACTGTCCTATAGTTATGAAACGCTTAAAATTGCATCAAAAGTGAAATATCTATGAATAAGCTATTGCGAAACACCGTGTGAAGCAACAATGCAATAACCTTACGGTAAATTAAAAGCTCCAATATTAGGTAGTTGTTTTTGTAAAAGGAAGCTTTGCTGGATCGTGCTTATAAGCCGATATATTTGCACTTGAAACTTAAATTTGCGACTGTCCTATAGTTATGAAATTCACTATAGTTCTGAGATTTGTATAATATGGATCTTTGCGCTCAAAAACGATTTGTGAATTCAAATCCCAAATAATCTCTAAGAAACAAATTGTAATATTTTTTACCAAGGTAGTTAGACCGGCTAATCAATTTGTACTCATTGTGGTCTAGCCTAAATATAAGAACGTATTGTCAACTGTCAGTTCCAAACATTAGTTCCATCCAACCATCTCTGAAAAAAACCTTAAATTTGTTTTACAAATCGCTTTAAGGAAAACCGAAAGCCGTTTTTGCGCATTTACTTTGCTTTCAACGCCTAATATTTCATATGCATGCGATATCTTGGCACATCTTTTCAAGAACTTGCTACAATTTGATCTGAAAACCGGCTTGCTTTAAACCAAAAGTACTTTCACTTTATATGGAGCCCCATCGTTGTTTCTCACCAGCTTTGAGCCACTGCTGATGAATGTATTGCATTTTATGTTCCATTCAAAATAATTACCTTTAATTTGATGTGTATCAATGTTGAAGATCACGAACATGAGAGCAGCAGAGAATGCGCCTTGGCCGCCGCTGAGTCGCCGCTCGGACTGATCCATATGTCTTATAAGGCTGCACTGGAACTGTTGGCCATTTGCTCGATTCCTTTTGCCTCAAACTGTTTGCTTAACGGTGAGAATCCTAACGCCACCAGCAGTACGATCATTGACCGAGCAGTGGCTGGCTTATTGAGGGTTTCCATGTTCGGATCGCCTGATGCGAGTGGCACGCAAAGTGCCGCATGTTTACAATGGCGATTATCCCGTTGGCCTTTTGTTTGGCCTGCACCCTGAATGCCATAAAAAGGAGATAATTTGTTGGGTAAACCAAGCAGGCAACAAGCCAAAGCTCTCGATTGAACGCCGATCGTGGTTTTAGTTTACGGCTTAAACTGCTTACCAACGTAGTAACTTGACTGTTTGTTTTTAGGTGAAGGTAATGTTCATGTTGATGTTGATGGTGATGGTGATGTCGATGTTGATGGGCTACAACGACCCCTGAAAGTGGCCTGAATGCGCCCGATCGTTAACGCAAATTAACGAGCCATCATCAAATCGAAGCCAAGTCTTAAGCCAAGCCCTCGACGACGGCGACATGGCATTGAGCAGGCATCGAAAGAGAATTAAGAACGTTTATTTTAAAATTAATGTGCAACTTGGCGCAAAATGTGGTAGCAGCTGCAACCTGCAACACAACGCTCAACTTGCGGTATTCTCATTAACCATTAAAATTACAAGAGGTCTTAGCCCGCTAACCAAGTTGATCGACTGGTTGTTGGCCACTCTGTAACTATGCCCGGCATTTACAACATAATTCATTGGTCAGCTCTTCTGGGCGACAGGATGCGAACTGCGCTCGAGTTGCGCTTTATAATTATGAATCGGCATTCGTACAACTTCTTGGCTTTTTATTAATTGCTTTTTAATATTTTCAGTTCAGCATATGAAATTACTCAGAAATATATTATTGTCAATTTTTTTTTCTTTTTTTTTTTTTGCTTCAAGGCATCTTGTTAAAATTTATTGAAATTAATTTTTCCATTATCAAGTTTTGCATAGTTGTGCGTTGTCAGTATTTCAAAAAGGTAATTGTTAATTATTTTTGTACTACTGTTGGCAGAAAACAGCTGGAAATTTAAACAAGTTGCTAAAAATGTTGCCCAATGGATATCTTGCTTGGGTACACGAATTCCAATAATAAATATGTACTTACATTTTGTAGGCTTTTAAAAATATTTTTTTATTGTATTTTAGTATTGACATAATCTGTTCTTAAAGTTACTAAAATAAACGCTGAAAATTAATTTTCAAATTTCATAACTTGTCAAATATATTGCACTTTATATTTACTACTTTGTTGCTCTTCTATGCGCTTTCAAATGCCGCACTGCTTTGGTACTGCAGCATCCTTGCACTGCTTTATTTTTCATTTGTTGCTTGAGTTTCATGAGCATGACAATAGATGGCGCAGCTGTGACTTTAAATCTTGTTGGTATTTGTTCTTAAGCGTGCACATTTTGAGCTTCATATTTAGCAAACAAATATGCAAATTTTATTTAATAAAGTAGGTATACGCTTTATTATTTAATTTTAATTAATATTATTTGCGTTTTTTTGGCTATAACTACTCTTAAAGACATTTATATTTTATTTAAATGGCTTTTTCTTAAATGGTTATCGGGTTACGGCCTGACGTAGAGCTTCTTTTCTTTCCATTCCGTGATACCAAAAATAGTCTGTGCGTCCATTACCTGCTATTTTTAACGTAGATACGGTGTCTCCCTTTCGAGCTGCTTCATCTGGATTTGTATGCGCTAAAGGGCTTAAGTTATATTTTCTAACTTAGTTCTAAGCAAATTACAGACAAATAGATTGAAAGTCTAGTTTTCGATTGTTGTAAAAACGAAACGAACCATTTATTGAGGTACTACCAACTTTTTATCTTGCTACTTTATTTTGGCGCAGGCGGTGCAATCATCATCATTGTTGGCTTTACAACCCGTGCTGGGTCTTCGCCTGCTTAAGTTTTTGCCTCCATTCGTCCTTTCTTTTCGCCACCGTCCTCCAATTTCTCACGTTTAGCTCTTCTGCATCACTATCTACACAATCCTTGGCCTTCCTCTTGCGCGGCTCTGATAGCATCTAGCGAATAGTATGTTTTGTGCTGGGTGACCGCTGTCCGCCTTTATGATGTGGCCCGCAAGTCTTAACCTTTCGATTTGTATTTTGGTTACAATATTTGAGTTTTTATACAGCGCCATTAACTCGTCATTGTACCTATTTCGCTAGGTCCTCCTTTCGTTGACTGCCCCATATATTCTGCGTAGCACCTTCCTGCACCACCCGGTGCAATACATTTCGAGAATTTTATGCCGCCGGTAGCAGGCCAAAGAAAGAAATATTTGTATTTATGAATACATATTATTGTTATTGTATATTAAATTTTTTTTATATTTTAATATAATTAATTTTATTATGGTATGGATTATTATTATTTTTTTATATTTTTATTATTCTTATTATTTTCATTATTTAAATTTGTATAAATTTTATTTTTATTATTAATTTTTACTATTATTATTATTTTTATTATTTTTATTACTTTTATAATTTTTAATTTTTTTATTAAGTTTATTATTTTTATCATATACTTATGTTATATTTATTATATTTAGTATATTTATTATATTTAGTATATTTAGTGAATTTAGCATATTTATTATATTAATTCTTCTTCTTCTCCCAAACCCTTGTTTACCTCTTTTCGGACTCGCTTATGCTCCTCCTGAGGTGTGGGTATGCGATCTCAGCATTCGTCTGCAGGCATTCCGATCCTGGATCATGCCATCGCTGAGACCCATTCGTTGCTGATGTTTTTGCATTTGAAAAAGGTGAGGTTTTTGGCACTTATGTATGGATATTCGTTAGTTATGGACTTTCCTTTTACACCGGCGGTTGTCTCCAGACCCGGTAATTCTATTTATTTTATTTATAATATTATTATCGGCGAAAATAAGTGAAGCGGGCAACTTTTCTCCTTGACCTCTTCGATTTTGATGATTTTTACACATTTATACTAACCTTGCCAAATTTTATTGCAAAATTTCGATTATTTATCGAGTTATCGTAAACTGAAAAGAGGATTGTTCATTTTTAGACTTTTCTTTGACACACCATATCTCCTTAAGGAATAAAGATATCGACGCATGATCACAGTGAGTTCACACGCATAAAATGGCATTAACACTTTTTAAGTGGGAAATCGCTTTTAAATTTTAATATTAAACAAATAAAATGGCTAAAAAATATTAAAAAAAAAAATGAAAGTCCTTGTTTCAAGTTCAATATTTTATCATTCATGGGAGAAAAAAATTTGCTTCAACTATACAATTTCTGTCACCACACCATTCTTTCACATTCACTTCAAACTTGAAATTTCTCTCAGTGCACCAACCCAGCCGCTTTGTCTACTAATTAAACAAAAGAAAGAAACCTTTTCGATTTCACACCTTGCAACGAACTGTTGCAAATTCTCATTGTCATCACTGAAAATGAAAAATTTGCATAATTTTTGCGCATGTGCAAAATATAAGAACCAGAAGAGTTCAAAATATTAATTTTCACAGTATGAGTTTTACGGCCCGACATTCAAATGCAAATTACGACAACAATGATAACAAAAGCGGCGACATTTGATCGTTTTTTTTTTTTTTTGTGAGGCCTATGTGTCCCATGTTCTGGCTGTACTGTGCGGATCGACGATCAAGGGAGTGTTGTCAGATGACGCAAACTTTTCCTTTTGCGCAGCATTTTGCATATAAATCATTTTCTTTTAGCTACAACCCTGTCAAGGAATTTGCATGTGACAAAAGTGAAAGGTTAAGTTTCCAATTTCAAGGCACTAATTTACATACGGCAGGACATGCCATAGAAGAAAAAAAAACTGCAACCCTTTTATTTTGGATGTGTACAAATGAAGTAATTCAATTATTGCGTTTGGTGTTTCTGCTGGGAAAGTTAAGCCAAGATTTCGAATATAAAAATGTTGCTGAAAAGTTTCATGATTTGCATTCAAACGTTTCAAGTCCTTTAAATTGTATGTATGTGTGTTAGTGTGTGTGTAGTCATACATTCATATGTATTACTCTGCCCATTCCAGGACTCTTTGTGCATGCGAGTCCTAAAAAGCAGCGTCTGACTGACTGACGGACTGAGTGACTCACGGACTGCCTTAGATGGTTTGGATGCTTGGCTGACTGTTAACATGATTTATTGAATGTGGAAGACAGGATCCGACACAAAGTTCAAGCCACATTTGAAAGCAAGATAGCAACAGCAAGTACAAGTGGCAACTTACAATCGGGATAGTATGACCTTCATATACACTGCAAAAAAAAGTGGGTTGGAAGTATGGTACATAATGTCGAAGAACAATGGTCCGGGTATTATCAGCAATCTTTTCCTTGAAAGGGAATCTCTTCATTAAGGGGAAGAAACAATACCAATCAAAAAAAAATTACTTGGAAACTAATTTTTATCAAAACTCATTCCCATTTTCCTCGTTATTCCATTGGCAATTTAAAAATCCTGAACTATCTTTTCCAATATTTTGAGAACTTTCGGCTGAGATATGTGAAAAAACATTTTCTATCATTATTTTTATTACTATCGTATCGTGGATCCACAAAAATAAGACTGCCTGAGAAAAACCGTAAAGGGTAATAAATAAATTGATCTTAGAAAATTCTTCTTTTTTTTGAAAATGAAAATGATTTCAAAATATTTGCACAAAGTTGTTTATTTTCACCTGTTCCCACAACTGTCATGTTCCATCAATAGTCAGTGTTCCAAGCTGCATTAAAGTAAATTCAAAAAAGATAAAGGAATAGTTGGCAAAGAACAGCAGAAACTGTGAAAAGAAATACCCTTGTGGGGTTGCTTAGAATAAGGTTGCGCCACAGCTCCTTGGTCGCATGCATGAGAACAAAGAAAAGAGAATCTCTAGTAAGAGTATAATAACTCTACTCAAGTCGCCGAAAGTGCTCAACTACACGTGTGCCAAATTCATTTCCATGCAAAAGTGAGCTAAGACGCTTTCTATATGTGAGTGTATATGCGTGTTTGTGTGTGCATGGAGTTTGCTAAAGGATAACAGCAACAAGGGCAGCTAATACACAATTTGCATATATTTATCCATCAAATTGATGGATGCTACTGCACACACGCACACACACAAGGGCAGGACTAGCAGGCAACGTGGCGTTGTTGCTTTGACACGTCGCAATACCCCAAAAGGATAATGACAAAGACAGCAAAGCAGCATCAGGAGCATCAGGAGCAGCCACGACAATGACATACACAAACACACACGCACAAACAGATACACACACAATCGCCTGCCAAGCGTGAGCAATTTACGGGGCGTTGGAAAAAAGGGCAACAGGAAACAGTCGGTAGTCATGGTGTCTCTTTCGCTGGAATGGGGCTTAAGAACTTGGAGCTGCTCAGTGCTGTAACTTAGAGGGGGGTAACCTGCACATCCTTTAAGTTTCCTTTACGCCTAGGTACCAACACTTCAATCGTACAATTCTCAATGTTCGACAAAAGACGACGATGTTTTGGGGGCTGACGACTAGAACGACGAAGATGCCATGAGAAAATTACATTTTCTCCGGAAAAGCACTCAACCCGAAGACATTTTCCGTTGGCAGTGGTAACAGCCACAAGGTTTGTATATGTATGTGCGAGTGAGTGTGTGTGTGAAGTAGTTGCTTCGTGTACCAAACAAGCGACATATACACTGAAAGCAAAAACAGAGCGAGTTCTTTTGCTAAGTGAAGAAACTAGAAATAGGACTTGCAAAACTTTTTGGGAAATATTTATGAAAAAAGTTTTCGGTATCATGAATGTTTGCAAAACATTTCTTATATGTGTCGAGACTTTGAAGCTCTTTAGAAATATTGTATATACTATAATTATAGAATTAAAAAAAAATGAAGTCAAAATTAATTAATATCAGTAAAAAAGATGGCGTACGTTAAAGTCGGGCGCAGACGACGTTGGGATACCCTGTTCCACCACATTGCAATTAATTCCGACACATTGCTTAAAACCTTCAAAAGATATTTTATTCGGCAAATTTGGTTACAATGTTTTCATAAAAATCAAAATCAGTCGAATTTTGCACCAAACAATTTTTTTGACCGATCGTGCCTATGGGGACTATATGATATAGTCAACCGATTTTGATCGAATTTAGTACACTGAATTTAGTACACTATAAAAAACTTCTTAATGCCAAATTTGGTTCCGATATCTTCAAGACCAAACGAAACACAACGAATTTTGTAAAAAAAGCGTTTTTTTGACCGATCGTTCCTATGGGAACTATATGATATAGTCAACCGATTTTGATCAAACTTGGTGCAGTGCTTGGGAACTCTAAAAAACTTCCTTTGCCAAATTTGGTTACGGTATCTTCACAAACAAACAAACACAACGAATTTTGTACAAAAACATTTTTTCGACCGATCGATCCTATGGGAGCTATATGATAAAGTCAACCGATTTTGATAAAATTTTGCACAGTGCTGGGGGTCACTAAAAAACTTCCGATTGCCAGATTTGGTTATGATATCTTCATAAACAAACGAATTATCCATCTAAAACTTTTGCTTTTTTTCGAGGTCCTCTGAAACACTCCTATGGGAGCTATATAATGTAACCCAGATATCAAAAAAATAAAATAAACTTGTCTCCTATGGATTAATAAGGGATCTTATCTGAAAGTTTGGTTGCTCTAGCTCTTACCATCTCTGAGATCTAGGCGTTCATACGGACAGACGGACATGGGTATATCGACTTCTCGAGTCCCACTGATCATACTTTAGGTAACTTTGGGGGGTCTCCGACGTCTCCTTCTGTACGTTACATACATTTTCGGCTTGCACAAACACAATATACCCTTTGTACCATACGGTACAGGGTATAAAAAGTTCAAGGTTTTGGAAAGGTATCATATTATTTTGAGGGGAGTTTAAGTGGGATGATAAGTTTCTTAAAGCTAGAATGGGAAGCTTTAGAGTTAAAGACTGTTATGGATAAAGATATTTGATGATTTTTTTTATATATCTGTTGAAGATTTTTCCGATTTTTTTAGCAACAAATAAACTATGTCTGTATAAAGTTATTATAAATATTAAGAGTGTTACCCTTGTTTTCATACGTTCATTTTATTTAGAAAATTTTGTAGAAGCAGAAAGTTTTTAATATAACGTATAAAAATGTAATACAAGGAAAAGCATTTTTTTTATTAAAAAAAGAAAAAATTCACTTCTTAAAAAAAAGAATTGTCTTTAAGCTAATAATAAAAACAACTAATATAAAATGTGAGTAACATATTGATATATTTTTTTAAATTTTTAATATCATAATTTTTTTTTATTTGAAAATTATTCATCATCAATCGTAAGTAAAGTTAGTATCCAAATTACTTTTGCCTTCAATTTTTTCTTAAAGAATAAAATTAAAATTCTTTTTCTCTCAGTGTATAAACAAACATTCACATGCTTTTGTATTTTTGCATGCGCCGCCAATTCTCTGAGTGTGTACTCGTTTGCGTTTGTGTGTGTGTGCTTTATATCCTTTCGCCGCTGTTGCCTGATAACAAAATTTTCTATTTTATCTCATAAAAATATATGTATTATATGTGTATACATAAGCACAAAACACTTTTTTGCAAGCTTTTACATACGCTATGCTTATAGCATATACATACCTACATATATCTATGTAAATAAGTATGCATATATATCTATGTGTTTATGTTGCTATTCGCAAAACGCTTTCCACTTTTTTTTTTTTTTTGTTTTCTTTGGGGTGTTTTACTGAATATACACACACACACATACAGACGCACATTCACATATTTATCTCTCAGAGGCTCGTTTGGCAACAATCGATATTTCATATTCGCGCAATTTAGCGCAAAGATAAAGCGCCTTATGTGCTTTTTATAAGTACTTATTATTTATATATACCAAGTATGTATCGTTTTAAATCAAGTTGAAGCAAAGTTTTATTGCATACTTTAAGGCGTCTTGTTGTTAATTTCTCGTTTTCTTTAATGAACAGCTGTTTGCCAGCTACTACTGCCTTACGAATGTGCCGACAAAAATAAAGAAAGCGCAAAAAACAAATCGGGCAAAAATTAAAAAGCCAACAACAACAACTTCATCATCAGCTGTTGCTGTGGCACGAAGTCTGGCATCATTAGTGGCAAGGCCAGTGCGAGTAAGAGACGTGGGTGAAATGAACGAAATGAAAATGAAAAGCGGCAAAGAATGGGTAGAGCTGCAAAAACAGGCGCAAATGAAAATGAGCGCCAAGTTGTGCACGTGTTGACTTAGTTTTCCTTGAGAGGTTTGTGGAAGAGAGCATTTTCCTGAAAATGGGGTTTCTGTAGCTTGCTTTTGGGTTAATTGAAAGCATTGAATATATTTTTTTTGTATACAACTGTCGAGAGTAAGAACGATTGGTAAGGCTGCAGCACTATTCGACTGAACAAAGCTCGAACTAATAAAAAAACAAAGATGAAGAAGCAGTAAGGTGATCCTTAAGAACCAATTTTTGTATAAAATACTTACATATTCCTTTTCTTCTTACTAAACTTATGAAAATGTTGAAGCACATTATTTTACAATCTTTAGCTTGTGTAACTAAAAATCGTCGATACGATTATAAAATTGAATTAAAGACACTATATAATGCTTTTAACGACATGTTAAAAAAATATCGGAGCTATTAAGTTTTATTAAGCAAGTTTCAATTTAAAGAGAGATGATATTACTTAAAAACTATAAATTCAATACAAAAACAACCGCCCTAAGCTTTAAAAACTTCAAAATTTCAACTTAAAACAATGCTCAGATGTCTATACGAAATACTCTTTAAACCTTCAATGTTCTAATCACAAATTCCAATATGCAAAGCAGCCCAAAATCAAGACCCACTTTCAGACGCTGTTAATCCCAGTGCTGACACACAGATACACACACACAGACAGACTGTCTGCCACAACACAATTAAAACGAACAACAACAAAAATGTTAGCACCCACAGTTGATGCGATTGTGACTGCCCTTGCTGGCCCCGCTGCCGTTGCTGCTGTTGCGGCACGTCGTTGCTCGGCATTCTCGTGTCCTTGAACTAGAAACCCGTTTAATTTAACTGTTGCTTAATTGCTGATAACGACAAGAGGGAGGCAGTAGCAGGCAGGGGGAGTACACAGACGCAATACGAGCAGTACGACGACGTTGGTTACGTCATTAAAATTTTTGCTGCCTGCGCCAACGTCCTTGCCCTTGCTGCGCTGCTGGAAAACTTCATTTTGGGTAATTTTCGGTAGTACTTCGTTCCTTTGTTTCTCATTTGCTAACACACACACACTAGCACGTTCATTCATTACGCTCTGGTGTGGTAAGAGTACTCACTGTGTTAATTTCTACGTGCCAATGCCAAAGCATGCCGATGAGCAATTATACAAACGCAACGAAATGGAATGGAACAGCCTAGCTGCTTGTGGTGGTGGTAGCTCACACTGAACGCAGGCAGGCAGGCGACACGGCTTCAGTGCAGGAGTGAATGCAAGGCAACTATGCAGCAGGCGCTGTTGTGCCTTCAAGTAAAAGAGAGAAAGAGAGAGTGTGTGTAGTCCGTGCGGCAGGCAGCAATGTAACGGCGCTTGCGCTCTGGACGCCGCCTTATTTTTGCTTTACGTTTTGCTGTATGCATGTAGACGTGTGTGTGTGTGTAGTACTACTCGCTTTCCCCTGACGAAGCAGCGTGTGCAGCACTAAAGCCGAATAATGGTGGCTGTTGCTGCGTCAACGCTGACGTCGACGTTGGCAGCAGCACAGTGGCCGCGGGCTTGCAAATAAAAAAAAAGTAGTAGAAAGGCAAGGAATAAAATTTGCATGCGCCCAAAATCGGGTTAACTATATGTGTGGCAGGGCCCGGGCTATGGCATGGTTGCAGCTTGGTTAGCGAGGGGTGTAGTGGGGTCAGCAGCAGTGTAGTGCGGCAGGAAGGGTAGTTGAGCAGCGTCGGCGCTTCAACAATATTGCTGTATTTTTGAAATTCCAATTTGCATATTTTGATGTGCGTCGTTTGGTTCTACGGTGCTTCAGTGCTGTCGTCGTACTGACGTTTTGCTTTGACTGGCTAACTGTCATAACGACTGACTGACTGCCTGGCAGAGACCCTCTCTCATCTTGTTCTTGCAATTTTCACATTTTATAGCACTTGCTATTGATGATATATTGCCTGCGAGTTGGCAGTCGTTTTGACAGCAGCGCCTTGAAGCAGACAATGTTTGCTAGTTGGCAGTTTAATTGTAAATCCTTATCAATGGCAATAGAGAAAATTCCTTTGTAACAACAAACCTCAAATGACTCCTTATTGCCACTTGGAACCACCAGTTGCCTTTGGGGTTATTCACCTTTTCATTAGCTAATGAGTGCGCCAGACCAAAGCAGCGACCAAAAGAAAAGCAGCGCAACAAAATAAGCAAAACAATAACTTCCAGAGGCCAACAAGAGCGCGCGCGTCACCTTGACCTTGAAACCCACATTTAAAATAATTCACTCGTTAGCGAGTAACAACAACATCATTATTATCATCAACAGCAGCAACAGCAGTAAGCAGCTTGCTCATCATCATTATCATGCCCAGGCAGCAGCGCTGCAACAGCAGCCGGCGGAAAAGCAAAGTAAAAACACAGAGACACAGAGCCATTATCTCATCAACCAAAATGAAAATGAAAATGAGCGCCGCGAAAAACCGACACCCACCCACCCATACACACACACACAGCGACACACCTCACCTACAGCAACGGCAGCAGTAGCAGCAGCAGAGGCCACCCTTAATGACGCTCTGCCGCCGTAACTTCATCAGCTGCGAATGCTCTCATTATCATTTATTCATTTTCATTTCATTCATTCCCCCATTCATTTGGCGCTCTCTTGTGGCTTTCGCTTGGGCCGCAGCAGCCGCGACGCCAGCCAAAACAAACTAACGAACGCGGCCCGATGCCGCGACGCGACGAGACCGCCGCCGAGTGAGTGGGTTGAAGTAAATTTTTAATGGGCGAATGAAATTATAGCGCGGCTCCACTCACTAACTGCCGCTCCAGCAGCCTTTTGGAAATAAATGAAATGAAACAAGCGAGCGCAGCATCCAGAGAGTGGGTGAGTAACACGAGTACTGGGTTCAGTACGTAGCCCCCACCCATTGCTGACTAACTAGGAAAAGCGCGCGCTTGGCTCATTTTCACAGTGCATAGAAGTCAACGCGGCGTCTGTGGCAAGCGGCATGTGGCAGCCAGTACCGGCTGTTGCGCCAATTTTAATGCAACAGTTTTTGGCGCACTCATTTCCGCTATGCGTTGTTTGTTGGTGCTCGATTTTTTTTTTTTGAGACGTCACTTGTAGAAAGTGAAAGTCAATGGGAAATTAATAGAGCGTTAAAAGAGAACAAGTGGCATGCAGATTAGCAAGGCTGCTAATTTTAGTGTCTGGCTTCAGTCTACAAAGGAATAAGTTAATAATATTATCCCCAATACGGCAGCGATCTCTTAGAGATAAGAAGACTAAATTTGTAAATTATATTTAGGCTACATGTAAGCAGCTATCTTAGTTTATCCCACTCTCAAAATAGTTCTTATTTGAGAGCTAAGGTGTAGCAAGTAGTCGATTTTTTTGCCGGACTTTTAAAGTTGGAACAATGGTTTGTCTATAACAATAAGAATGTATTGTGATCCCAGTTAAGGTCAGTCTCCTTAGGTTACAGCAACCTCATAATTTTTATAGCTTTTATACACTTAATTGCTCAGCTGTCTTCATATTTTGCCATATGTCGCCATAAAAGCCCATCAGACACAATTTGCTATGGTATACCCCATAATGACAATATCAACAACTTGCAATCTACCACACATACACATACACACACACACATAAGACCAACAATCCTTGCAACTCTTTTATGTGTCCTTTTGTGGCATGTAGCATGCTACAATGAAAACCAACTGCTAAATGAAAATGTGCCTCAATATTGTTCATTTCTTTGCCTGAAAGGAGCAAAAAACCCAAAATTGGACACACACCCACTTATATATGCAGCAGTTACAGGAGCAGAGTGACCCTTTCGGTCTGTTCCCTTATTGGACATGATTCTATAGAAGAACTTCATTGAGATTTCACCAAGCTGAAGAAAATGAAAGAAAAAGCATTCGAGTGCAATAGCCCTTGATTCAAAGTTACCTTTTGATGCCCTTGCCATGGCTTCATGTACTATATAGAAAAAAATGTGTCTACAATTTTGGTAAGAGTAAATAAACGACATGTTCTTATGCATCCACGTATCTATCCTTTTTGAAGGAATTCATTACAAGATGATACATACCTATATTTATTTCAAAGAAATAACGATTAAGCACACCTTCGGACTAGTTGCTTAAAGCTCGCATTGATTCTGTATATAAAGGGTCATCAATCATGAGGGTTTTTTTCGAAATGCAAAAAAACAAGTATTTCAAATGAATCGGAAATTTTTTATTATCAATAGAACGAACTATTCTTGCCATTTACTTTTTAAAGATAATCCCTTTCAAATGTTGGCCGCAACTGCGCCGTCCATGCGGCGGTTTCAATTTTCGATGATGCGTTCGAGCATAATCGCGTAATGTTGGCCTCTAATGCTTCAATCGTAAAGTAAAATTGGGATTTAAAATATTCAAACTGAATGTATGAAGTGCATTAATAAATCGTTAAATCTCTCAAGACTGTTGGTTTCAAGAAAAGAGCCGGCATGAAATTTTTAGGAAAATGGTTTCTGTTTTTCCGAAAAGTCTAAATTTGAATAAAATGCGTTTCTCTTAGGATACTGAGGCATAAAGAATCGATTTAAAAAAGCAAAAAAATACTTCTTATTCCAAGAACGGAAAGAAACAAAAAAAAAAAAAAATACAATTTATTCCATAATAATTGCCCGGCCGTATAGGCCGTGTTTCGTAAAACGAATTCGAATATTTAATTCGGATAGCATTATTTGAATGAAAATAAAATATAGTGCAAAATGGCGACAACCATGTAAGCTGTTCTGTATCAAACAAAACTTATTTCGCGCCAATAAAAGAGAAGAATTTATCGGAAAAATTAGGGAAATATACAAATTTATTGAAAATAAAAAGTGAAATTTGCGAAATTATCGACAAAAAAAATGCGTTTTACGGAGCACGCAAAAACGAATCCGAAAAAAATTGTTCGGTTTAGTTTTTTTCGTTTTCCGGTGCACGGCTGATAAATTTAGAGCTTAATATTAATCTACATAAAAATTGATGTTTATTATCAGGCATGATTATAATTATGTAAGTATTGTTTTTTTTCTTGCACTGTATTTATTGAAAAGTTAAGATTCGCAAAGAAGTAAATTAAAAGGATGCTTTGTTTTTTAAAGGGAATTTAAGCTGCATATGAAATCTCATTTGGAGCTTTTGAAGCTGCATTGGCTGTGTTGCCAATGCTCTGGCTGACTGGTTGACTTTTGGCAAAGATTCTGATTAGAATTGATACGCCTGACTGCCTACGAATGGGGGACAAAGTTTGCAATCAAAAAACATACACATATATATATTACGTATACACCGAGTATGTTTGTATGTGTCTGTTGTCAATATAAATAATACTATTTTATATGGCTGATATGATATTAATGCCTAATGGTTTTTTATTACGCATGCCCTTTTGGTTGTTAACTGTAAATGAGATTAAAGAGCGGCAACTCTAAATGAAAAGCTTTTTGACTGCCAACCAAAAAAAAAAAAAAAGCCAGAAAAAAGAGTCACAAGGAAAATGGCAAATTTCCAGTACATTAACATGGGCGACGGCAATGGCAGTCGATAAGAGTGAAAAGCAGCAAAAAAAAAAAAGCGGTGGAGGTAGTGCGGACGGGGTTGGGGTTGGTTCTACATGTGTGACATATCACATGACATTTTTGCGTTGTATGTTTTCAAAGAGTTTTTTTTTCGTTGCTTTGCTTTCATTTTTAGCTGAATTTTTGCTGCACGAAATTGAATAAAACAACCTGAAATGACAAACGAACAAGCTGAGACACTTGCAAGGGCATGGGTTGACAACCCTGGCTTTGGGGGAAGGTTGAGTGTGACTGTGCGTGTGTGTGTGTTGCACGTGTGCACCCGTAATTTTCCATTTGTGAAGTTTTTCCCTTTGCTTTATTTTTTTATTTTTTTTTTGGTAGATTTTTCACGCTTCCGGCAGGAGTAACATTGATGAAGCTGCTGTTGTTGTTGGTTGCCACAGCTTGACAGACAGTCAGATAGAGTCAGAAAACAACAACAACAACACGACACCCTAACAAGCGCTGTGTGTGTGTGTGTGAGGGTGTCAATTTGCAAAGAAAAAAAATGTATCCGAGTCGAGCGTGTGGCATGCAAAAATCGAAGTTGAAAAATAAATGCGAGACAACTCCCGGGAACTGTTTGTTTATGCGGCCTATAGAGCTGGTACATGTGTGTGTATGTGTGTGCGAAAATAAAAATGGCTGCCAACAAAAATTGCGTATGTGTAATAAGATATTTTAGTGACTTATGTCACAGCGCGTGCAAATCCATCAAATGCGCCCACACACACACACACACAGACACACACACACACATTTTAGTGAAATGTCGCTTACTTGTAATGGGATCACAAACGCACTTCAATTTCATTTGTGACGCGCAAACACACATAGATACTCACACAGATACACACACACACACACAGCAGTCCGCGTATCAATCACAAATTAATGAGATGTGAGTGCCGCACGCATCGCATCAACTTCCTTGGGCCCTACTTTAGATACCCATTTCCTTTTTTCTTTTTGCCAATTTCTTGCTCTTCCTTGTGCTCTGCTTTTTAGCTGTCACTTTGTTACTTCTACAATTTCAGTTCTCTGCGCTTTTGGCTCACTTTTTTTTTGCATGCTTCACATGCAAATGCTATTTCTCAGTTGAAATTACACAATTCATCACATTTCATTACATTTCAGTCAATCAGTCAGTCAGTTAGTCAGTCAGCCAGTCATTCAACTCAATCATTTGCTCTGTCCTTTTGTCCAAATTGCTAGCTGAAAAAAACAAAAACAAAAAAAAGGTAATGGCCTTTTGGTAATACCAATAAAGATTGTACGAAAAGTATAAAAACTATGTTCCCCTAATTGAGTAAAATTTCATTTAAAAAAAACATTAAAATCTCACAATATCGTTTTCTTAAAGGCTGTGTTTGGTAATTTATGTATCTTTTATATAGACCTTACTTTTAAATTAAAAATATAATATTATAATATTCGGCCGTGCTACGGAAAACGAATCCGAATAAAAGGTTTTAAATATTCTATGATATTCTTAAATTATATTTATGCCAACTTCCAATTATATATTTACTGAAAATAATTTTTAATTATTAATCCAAAACGATTTTTTTTTTTTTTTGTGTTCGTGCATGTCACATATTATACACGAACACATGACGATAAGTGCAACAGGGTTTCCGCGTTACACAAAGAAAATTTCGCATGTAACAAAATAAGCGAAGTCCGGTTTAATTTCAATAAACATTGTTGCTAAAGTCCGATACTCACTTTTGGTTGCGAGGTGAGGACATTGAAGTCGACAGACATCTCTCAGCTATTAATTTTTTAGAGAAAAATCCTAAACCTGTCAGATTAGAAGATGGATCGTACCGAATAAGATATAATAAAGAACTTGAAGCTATGGTTCAACAACAAAATGTGATCCGATTCAGAAAAAGTCAGCGTATAAGATGGCTAGGCCACCTTAGTAGAATGCCTAAAAGCAGAGCAGTCAGCAAAGCATTTCACAGACAGCCGATTGGAAGAAGAAGACGTGGACGTCCAAAGAACAGGTGGCTGGATGTAGTGAAAAATGATCTTCGTTTTCTTAGTGTCTTGAACTGGAGGAATGCAGCGGTCGATCGAAGAACATGGAGAGGAATAGTTGCGGAAGCTATGGTCTGCCCAAGACTGTAAAGCTAGTGAAGATGATGATGATGATGATTGTTGCTAAAGTAATATTTTGGTGTAATTTTTTATAATATAAAAACTTATAAAGAACTAGCCATATTTTAATGAAAATTAAATTGTTAACAGCATATAGTAATAAAAAGTTGCAGAGCTATGGCAACCATGTCAGCTGTTTTGTATCAAACAAAAAAAACTTCGCGCAAACACAACATGAGGATTTATTGGAGAAATAAGGGAAATATACGAACTTTTCGAACATAGAAAGGTTAAAACGACAACAAATTCGTTTTTCGGAGCACGCTAAAATGTATCCGAATAAAATTGTTCTGTTTTCTTTTTTCGATTTCCGAAGTACGGCTGAGTATAATGAATTTAATTCGAATCGTTTGTTTGTTATGATGCTGTAGGGTATCACAAAGTTGACCGCGCACGATTTAAACGTTCGATTTTTAAAAGGAAAAACAGCTGTCTTGCAATAATTTATTAAAAATTATATTTGTTTATATTTACAACTTGCCGAAATAATGTAAAAATTGTGCTTAAAAATAGCTTAGCATATTGAATCAGAGTTTAGATATTAAATCTTTACCACTGAGAAATTAAGAGAATAAATTTATAAGTATGAAGGAGTTTGACTCGAAAATTTCATGCTGCAAACAATGGCAAGAAAAAAAACTTAATTAGGATGGCAAAAAAGTTGAATAAGCTATAAATAAGCTTATTAAAAATTCAAAAAAAATATAAACGTATTAACCCTCATTTCCTCCTAAAAAAAACTTACGTTTCTTACCCTCATGTGTGGTTTTCCACACATATGGGATTTATATGCATTTTTATGTAAAAAGCACAATTTTTTTAATAAGAATTATAATTTCTCTTTAATAATAATATTATGTGCTTATTTTTTGTATTATATTAGTTATGTAGTTATATTAGATTCTCCCCAATACAAAACATTTCGATTGTGTGTTCGCTTGCAAACACCTTTTTTACAGAAACAGCAAATAGTATCATAGATATAATTCTTATACTTTGACTTCTCAGTATAACATATGTGGCACCGTGCCTTTCCTTCTGTTTTTGGCGGATCGCTTTTACATCTCTTTCGAGGAATGCCAGACGTTGTTGGTGTACTCTCTCGCAAAGATTCGCGACTCTGTGCTGAGGGTGAGTCGTTGCCTAACAAGGTCCTGGGCCACCTCATCGGCTCGCTAAGGGATTCTTGGTTAACGCTGGATAGCAAAGAAGCCGCTGACTCACTCCTGGGAATTCCTTTTCTCATTGCCATATATGGCTTTGCGAGACTCAATCCAAGCTCACGCAAAAAGACTCGTCGCATCGTTTGTTTGGTTGCCAATTTGGAAACCAACAGCCAAAATTTAATACCATATCTCACAGGCTTAGAAGGCATGTACTGTCGAAACTTGCATCTACCACGAAAACCAAGTAGTTGCTCATCAATGGCAACGCATTCAGATGGGTTTCAACCCTCTGCCAAAAGATCTGACCATTTATCAAAGATTGCACGGATTGGAGCAAATTTGTCTGTAGAGCTTTGCTGACGTCGACTCATAACATCATCAAATCGAATGGCTTTGTTCATGTATTCAAATGTTTTCTTTGACATTATCGCTCTAAAAATTGGACGCCCATATTCACCATCAAATAAATCCAACATTGTTTCATTTTTGGATCTAAATAAAATTGATTGGAAAACACTAGAATCATTACAAGCATGAACGTAAAACTAAAAAAAAGACACACCTGTAAACTCCAGCCAAAATGAGAACAGCGACATATGCTTTAAACAAATTTGAATCAATTTCTATATATTGGTCACTACAGTTCGCATTTGAATATGCGTTTGACCACTTCAGAATAATATTCATGATGATGGTGGAAAGAACAAGAGGAAAGCATCTTTGATGTCATCGACACGTGCTTTTGCATATCTTGTTGTACCTGGATGCAAATTGATAACATTTTCCTTCCGTAATCTTCCGGTTTGATCTTGCACTGGTTGTGATTTCAACACCATAACATCTTTTGAAGCGAACAATGGGTCGATCGTGTTATTTGGTGCAATTGCTATTTCTGGTTCACTAGAATCACTTTCACTTCCTTCATCTGTTTCTCCCGACGAAACATCGTCATCGTCTCGGGATCCTCATCATCAAATGCATTCATAATTTCTTCTAACTCCTTGTCTGTGATATATTTTGGTCTAGCCATGATTTAATTTCAAGCTGATTCAATATATGTTTGTATTATAAAAAGAGTCTAACGACTGAACTATGACGTCATGAAATGGTTTCACAAGCAAAACTTTCCTCTTTCCTTCTTCTTTGTGCTGCAACAGAAACAATCTGCGCATGTTTACATATTGTATATACATAAAAAAAATGCATGTACATATAAAAGAAATTGTTTATAGTGAAAAACACATAGAAATCCCATATGTGTGGAAAACCACACACGAGGGTAAGAAACGTAAGTTTTTGAATATCTCGATATCAAAAAATATTATTTTATTAAATTATACGTCTTTTGTGTTATATTGATGTTTTAGGAATTGTCAAGAAGTTTTATGAAGATCGCTGAAAAAAAAACTTGAAAAAACTGCATATCAAAATTGATTTGTGTGGTTTTCCACACAAGGAGGAGATGAGGGTTAAAGATAAAGAAAAAATATTAAGAAAAACGACAAATATAAAAAAAAAATTTTTTTTTTTTTTTTTTTGATTTTACGTGTTTTATTGTGTGTTGTTTTGTGCAATTTTTTTTTTTTTTTTTCATCTCACTTGTTATAAATCAAAGCCATGTATCGCTGCCACTAACCACAACAATTGTGAGAAAGTGCGTGTCCATTGACTTAACACCGAACTAAATCAGTGAATCGAACACCGTACTAAGCAGTGTTCGAACCCAGGGCATTTGAAAGAAACGCACTGCTGGGATTTTCGTGTTACGGGTCGGCGGCAGCTCAGTGATGAGCACCACGACCCCACAAATGCGGGTACTGAAAACTTCACACTTAAGCCTACACAAGTACTCGTCAGTCAAAAGCAATTACTTTAGTTTTTCGTTACTTACCAAAAATGGTTACTTTAACGTACATAAGTACTCGCTAAAAAATCTACTTTCAAATATAACTGCAAATAAAATCATCTGTTATAGTAATAACAGCTGTTTTCAATCAAACAAAAATAACTTCGCGCCAACATAACATGAGAATTTATCGGAAAAAGTAAGGGAAAAGGGAGTATACGAGTTTATCGAGAGTAAAAATGGAAATATCAACAAAGGAAATCGTTTTCTGGAGCACGCAAAAACGAATCCGAATAAAATTGTTCGATTTAGTTTTTTCGTTTTCCGGAGCACGGCTGAATACCTATTTTGATACTAGTTATCTTTTTTTTTTTGGCACTCAAAGGCTTGTGGCCTTGTTATTTCTCCGCTAAAAAAGGCAAAAATGTATTAACTCAAGTAAAGATTTTACGCAAGAATTTTGAAAGAGATTTGTACCTTGATTCAGGAATGCTGATACATCATTTAATTCCAAAGCGATTATTACAAGCTGTGAGATATATCATCCATATGAGCGAAGCAAGAAATTAATTACGGCTGAGCTTTGCTGTGGATCATAAAAAATAGGGACCAAATAATTAAAAAAATCAATTTATATACATATAATTTACTTTAAATTGAAGCAAACTTTTTTTTCGTATTTATCAGGGTTTTCCATCTTTTTTTTGTCTTTTTCAGATCATTCCCCACTGCAATAATGTCCAACGATTTATCGACACATCTTCGATCCGTAAGTCTTTAGACAACGCAATAGCTTAGTGAAAGATTACATCGATTCGATTGCTTGACCATTCCTCCACAATTATTCTCTTTTTTTTATAAGAAAAATTTCTGATCTCCTAACCCTTCCCCTTGTTACGACCATAATCGTGGATGGATAAGTCTCTATCTAAGAAATGTGACCATCATTAGAAAATAAGACCTTCTTTTTAAGACCAGCTTAATGTTCTTTTTCAGGGTTATTAAACACTTTTTATAATTATAACAATAAGTAGTTGAATAATTTCAGAATTGCAAAAAAATAAGTTTTTCAAATTATAAACTTAAAAAATACGTTTTATAAATTATAATATAAGCTTATTTTATCCCAATTCTGAAATTTCACTACCTCTTATTGTTTCTATATGCAGTATTATATACATAGCATTGTATACAAGGTTTTTCTACTACCATAATCCAAATCGAATGTATGCCTCACTATATAGTATCTATATACGCACAAAACTTTGTATATACCTAATGCGCAAAGCTCGAATTAGTTGAGAAGATTTAGATCAAGGTCAAACCTCCCAGACTCGCAAAAGATCTAATGCCAATCTTCAGTTTACTTGCTTTACCATGCTCCACCCAATACTGTTTATATTTATTTAGCAACTCAGCAATTTGCCATCAAGTTGAACGCTAGCCCCCCCCGCCAAAAAAGAAAAGATGACGAAGAAAAAAGTATCCTAGTCACAAATTGCACAGCGTCATAAAATGCAAGAATTTCAATTGTCTGCAATTTGTGTGTCCTAGGAACTCCTTGGCCAAACCACAACAGACACATTTTTATAGCTGCTTACAGTTGCTAACCGTTGGCCAAGTCCTGATGCCAACACCGAACCATCCGCCACATGAAGTTGGTGCTACTCTGCTGGTATCTGGTCCGTGCTCCTTTGGACTAACTTGGCTGAAAAGCAAAGTATTAGAAATACAATAAAGTGAAGTCAAAGTGAAAAGTTTTACGCATGCTGGCGAACAAAGAAATGGCGCAAAAACTGCACACAAAAATAAATAAAAGAAAAGATGATTGGACTATAGCCGACAGTGAGATACCCTTATAGAAATTGATTCATGCAAACAAACAATATATCCAATATATTGGTTGTGCAATTGTTAGTAGGTACAGTAAGTAAAGAGATCTTGAGAATGCAGTTGTAGTTGTTGCCTTGTTGAGAGACGGCAGGCAAAGGCATGAGCAAGTGTTACCATCCTAATTCACAGAAAAAAAGAAACATAGATAATATGATATTTTTCTTTTAAATTATCTTCTTATACCTCCCGACTTCTGGTCACACTGCTATTTAGGCCTGATGAACTTATTTGCTTTCTACGACTATAAAAAAGAAAAAACAGATCAATGGCAGAGCTCCTCAAGTAGATAAGAAAATTGACAGTAACTTATTATTGAATAATATATATGGACTTAAAAGGTTATGGCGAAATATATCACCACGCATAAATACTTGATTTGGGCTTAGACAAGAAGCGTCTACCAAATATATCCGAGATTTATAAAAATAAAGTTAATGTGTAACATGCTTCTTGTGCCTGTTGCATTCATTCCGATAAATGTGTATATCCTTTAGCTTTAGATTACAGAGTATATATAAAAAGCGTTATAGAGAAAGGGGAAAACTTTGCTGTTTGCAAAGTTTTCTGGCGCCCTGCGTCAACTACCTTTTGGCCACAAAAGCGCTACCACAAACAACTTTGTTTGCAGTAAGAGAGTGTGCGTGCGTGTGTGTGTATGTTTGAGACGCGGCTTAAAAACTTTTAACAATGCACAAAGCAGCAAAGTGATTTCTTTCATATTATTAACTTCAGTTGAGAGCATGTGCTGCCAACCTCTTACAATATACATATGCATGAAAGTGGCTTCTTTCTGGCTTGTGGCTGCTTCACATATGTGAAAGAGTGCTGCCAGCTTAAATATTTCAAGTGCTGCCCAGCAAGACGCCATTGTAGTCCTCAATGGCGGGGCGTGCATGTCCACGCCCAAAGCTCACACGGCATATCCAGAGTTGTAGAATTTATGGCAAATTTAATTTGTAGCCCATGATCATGCTGGTCATCCATGGTTACAGTCCGTGTCAGTCGCTCTGTAGGGACACGCATGCGTGACTTTAAAAAATATTCGTTTGATGTGCGCGTATTTGCATATAACAAATTAAATTTTTTTTTTTATTTAAAATTGTTTAGCTAGAAATCTTATTGCAGTTTCTTGTGGGCCAAACAACCAACACGTTCGAGTTTCACGCACAAACTGAATCAAAAGAGCTGCGAGTTCTCTGCAACTGTCAGTAGCTGCAACATTGTCAGTCATGCAAATCGCTATAAATTTTAATTTATGCAACTGCAACACAATTTACCCGCTGTGAGGATCAGTACCCTGGTAAAAAGAAAAGGGGTTGCTTGCTACCTGAACGCAGCCGCAGGCTCAGCTTCCGTTTGAGGCGTTAACGCAGGCGCATAAATTATCCGCTAGATAATACCCCCTTCGTGTCTGTGTCACTGCCTAGTCACGTAAGGCCCACATCAATCGTTCCTGCCAGAGACAGCAATATAATTTGAATGTCCAGGAGTTTGAGGTTCGGTATATGCAAGTTTTTCTACTCTTCCTCTACCAAAACATTTGATGCGGCTTAACAGCTGACAAATTTTTGCTACATAAGTCCTGCTATTGATTGATGAGCAGGCGTTTGTTTGGGTATTATGAAAGATATTTTATTGAGCTTAAGTTGCATATCCTGCTGTTTAGTCCTGCTAGAAGTTAAACAGCATTTGGTTTCACAACAAATTGTGGTCTGCTCTTGGCCTTTGTGAATAAAAAAGTTCCCTTGATGTTGATGTATAGTAACTTTCCTGGACACTTTTCTTGCTGTTTTTTCTTAAGAATAAAGTCAATACAAACGCTTTAAGTTCAATCAAAATAGAACGAATTCCGAAATGAATATTTATTTTTTTATTTTAAGAGAGCCCAATCATTGGGCTTCAGCAATGATTGGTGTTTCTTAAGTCTATTCAATTATTCCTTGTCATGACCTCAATGCTGTTCCATGGTATTATGAATAAAGTTCTGATAACAAAAAGAATTTGTTTCTAGTTTTCGTATCTTTCTTTAGTTTTATAACCCTTTGGAAGAATATACCAATACCTTACGTATTACGATTTTCAAAACTTACTATTAGAATATAGACAACCATTAAAAATTTCATATAGAAAAGACACTATCTGTGAAGATAGCAAAAACAATTTAAAATAAGCAAAAAAAAAAAATAGTTTTGAGTCTCATAAGCTTTAAGTTTTGACACACCTTGAATATTTTGAAAATATTAATTTAAGTTTTTAAAGTGATTTACATTATCTTCATTCATATTCGGTAATTAAAGAAAAAAAAGAAAGAAATAAATAAATAAATATATTAAAAAAAATAATGCATTATAATAAAATATAATTTTTTTAATTAAAAAAAAAATATAAAAAGAATAATGCATTATAATAAAATATAACTTCTTTAATTAAAAAAAAAAAAACAAATAAAAAAATTATTTTTAAAATTAATAAAAATGATTTTCTTTAAAAACTAATATTTTTTAACATCGATTTTTTTTTTAATTTTAAATATTTTAACTTAAAAAGCTTATAATAAGTACATACACTCCCCGAAATTCAATTAAGAACACCTGTTTTTATTTTAAAATATTAATTTTTAAGTTATTTAAAAAGCATCTGTGACTCAAAATATATTTTTAGCGTTAATTTATTCCGAATGAACTAAAAACTTATCCTAAATAACCAAAAAAACGCTTGAAACTTCAAAAAGGATTAAAAAATTAAATTTATACTGCGAAATTCAATTAAGAACACTTTCTGAAAAGGAACAAAAATTAATTTTTTTGTAAAAAAAGAAGGGAAAAACACAAAGTAAATAGTTAGTCCTTAGTTAGTTAGTTAGATTTATTTATAACATCGAAAATTCGGGTTGGCATCCATGGATCCACCTCCTGAAAATCTGAAACTGGGATTTGAGCCCATTCTTCGATAACTGTCCTGCGTAGCTCCTGCACCGCCTGAAATTTGCATCCGCCAGCCTAGACACGACGGGACAGGTTCCCCCACATGTTCTCAATGAGGTTCAAGTCCGGCGATCGATGTTTTTGTCTCTGGTTTATCGATTTTAATGGAGATTCGACAAAAGCTTGTGGATTATTCTCACTCCAATTGCGACAATTCTGCTTATTTACGTACCCGTTCAAACAAAAAAGGGCTTCATCGAAGAACAAAATTTTGAATTTTGAATAAGTTTGACGTACGGAACCATTTTTTTGATTAAAAATTTCAATAATTTGCAAGCGTTGCTCTGTGTAAGACTATCCATTATGAAATCTCAAACCGAACTCAGCAAAAAGCAACTATCAGCTGTTAAATGGGCTGTCAGATAAAGAAGCAGTGTTGCCAACTCTAAGTTGTGAACCTCCAAAAAAAAAACACGCTGTAGTTATACTTACTGAAATTCTTTGCTAAAAACAATATTTAAAGTTATGCACTTTATAAGCTTTAACCATATTTTTCGCACCAAAACAAAAATCATTTTCCACTTCCAATTTCATGCCATCATCATCATCATCATCGTCAGCATGCTTAACCCATTAAATCTCTGACATAAAAATATATTACCATTTAAAACTTTTTGGTACAACACCAACAAATGTGTGTGTTGTAAAATGCGCACATGAGCTGAAAAAAATAATATCAGCGCATAAATCAACAATTTTTATGCAATTCCATAGATAACATAACAAAACCCTCGATGCCAACCCCAAACGCGAAACCCTTTGATGGCTGCTCCCTTTAAACATATGCCAGCCCATTAACATAGAAAAGTATGTTATGAATATTCATAGTTTGATTTTGATTTTATTTTTTCCTTTTTCACTCTGGGGCATTGTTTAAAATCGGCGTAACGTAAATTAAAAGCCAAATTTATAATAATGCCAGAGAGCAGCGATAGACAAAGGCAACCGCACCCTTTAACCCCTTAAGCCACCTATGTGCGCCTTCATAGCTTTATCCTTTAAATGTGCGCAAACCACTTCCACTTTTACTATGTGCAAATCGGCAATAAATCGCCCAGGAGACAATAGACAAACAAAGGGACTTCAAGTGCGCCTGCGCGCATCCTTTTTGGTCTATGCGTACATGTCCTGTATCATGTACCTATGTTTGTTGGTTTTTACTTGTTGTCAAGGGTTAAATTCATGCAGAGTTTTGGGTTCCTGACTTTTACTCGATCGCTACCCACAGACAGTGAGCTCGAGTGGAGGTTTTGTTGGAATCCCTATTTTTATGGGTTGCACTTAATTAGACTTTTATAGAGAGCAAACAAAAATTTCACTTTACATTTCATGCTCAAATTGTTGATGTGGGCTTAGCTATCATATCATCTGCATATTAGCCATATGTAGATCAGTTGGGGTTCCAATTAAAACGCATGCAAAAATATTTTTTAGTTTGTTTATATTTTTTGAAATTTTATTTCAAGGAAATAAATATATTGTACATATGAGTTTTATAATGATTTAAACATCAGATAAGTTAGATTAGATATTTTGAGTTTTCTATTTAAGGCTAACGCTTAGGTTCTTAATATTAACTTAACAATGTTTCCTGCTTAAAATTATCTAAGCCAAAATCAATTAACTCAAACAACTTTTGAATAAGCAACTCTCTTATCTGTAACTAGCATCTTAGATGATTCATCTAGATGGGACTTTCTACAAAGAAGTCAATATTCGTGGTCTTTACCTTAGGCCATCTCTGTTTTCCAAGTGTGAGCATCCTGGCGAACTAGCTTCAGAATATTGCACCAAGTGATTAGCAGGCATACTAGATACTTGGAAGATTCTTATTTTCAGTCTGGCATTTCTTCAAATTTTCAGATTACAACCATTCTTCTTCTTATACGTGCTTTTAGATTAGACTGGAGCTGGTTGCTGAAAACGAATTCTCTTTTCATATTGCAATTACTTTTATCAAGTCCTTTCGGTTTATAAAAAAAAGATAAAAAAATCGGTTTGGTGAGATTGGGAGCATCATTTGGTTTTAAAACGAAACCGAATAAAATGTGTGGAATAATTTTGGGAAACACGGCCGAATTTTCTTTTGTACCCTTGGCTGTATGAGAATATGTGGAGAAGACTAAGTACAGTCTGCCTAGAACAGTTCAAGGTTATGTACTCTTTACTATCTAGTTGGGGCATCAAATATTTATATGCAGAATTGAAATCTTCAAATGTGAAAAGTTTTCGAATCTGCTCATCAAGATTGAGCTCAAACTTAAGCATAACTGAGATTTTCTTACATTATTTACTTA
This sequence comes from Chymomyza costata, assembly GCA_018150985.1. NCBI lineage: Eukaryota > Metazoa > Arthropoda > Insecta > Diptera > Drosophilidae > Chymomyza > Chymomyza costata. Next base: position 22,630,684 of record JAECWU010000001.1, read on the forward strand.
CTTTAAAAATTACTTTCGTGCGGAAGTTGCTATTAATTTGATATTTTTGAGAGTTTCTTCTTTTTAGCGAAATTAATTATGGTTCTTAAAAAATCTTAAACTTGACTGTCTTTTATTTGGCTACGTACATACTAAATCATAAAAGCGCATTCAACATTTGGGCATGTCCTTGAAAACTTTCGGCAAGTGAAAGTAAAACTTTCTTTAAGAACTAAAATGGCAACAAAAAAAACAAAACAAAATGGCTGCTAATGACACACAAGAGTTAAGAACAATAAAAACAAAAGCGGAAGCGGAAACAACAACAAAACCTAAGCAAGCAACTTGCAAGCAGCTGACGCTTTATCTCTTTGTGTGTGTGTGTGTGTGTGACACTGCTAACAACAACAAAAATTAAGCAACAAGATGGCGTTAAGCCGACTGTAGCAGCGCAGTCGCTGCGCTGCCCGCCCACAGCGAACGTTTTCCGCCTGCAGTACGTGAAAATGAAAATTTTGCGCACAAACTTTTTTCTTTTTGATTTTTTTTTGTTTGCTGCTCGACTCATTTTCATTTGCGCTAGCTCGCTCTCTGTGTATGTGTGTGTGTGTTTGTGTGGGTGTTTGTGTTTTGGCAATTAATTAAAACTTTGTTGGGGTTGGTTATGGTCCTTGCTCTGTCTCTCGGTGTGTGTGTGTTTGCTGTCTGTGTGTCCTTGTCTGGGCGAAAATGATGTCAAAGTATTTGAGCTGCTTGCTGTGCTTTTTTTTATGTCTGGCTTGTTTAAGGGAATTCCCCAATTATTCCTTGTCGGCAGCGTCCTCGACATCGTTCATTTATTCTCAGCTTAATTTGTTTTTACTTTCAAATGGCGCTCATGGCGTGTGTTTGTGTGTGTGTATGAGAATTTGGAACTGTTTCTTTGGTCTGAGCAGGGTTGCTTGGCTGACTGCCAATGAAATGTGCAACTTGTTGCTGCTGCTGCTGCCAGTGTGTCCTTGCTGCTGGCAGCTCAGCATGTTAATGAAATCAATTATGACAACAACTTGTGGCATGTCATTTGTTTGGCCGTGTCAACCAAATTAAATGCTGCACAATTTGTCAAGCACATCTTACACAGGCGCTCTGTATGGCCTGTGTATCCTGGGCAACGCATCCTGCCTCAAGTGCCACGTTCCGTTGCTGTAGTTTTTTTTTTTGAGACAACAATTTTTCAATAAACGACGGGCATATTCAATTTAAAGAAGAGTTCCCGCATAGCTTTAGCTACAGCTGGAATTGTTCTGATGATGGCATTTAAAATTCATGCAGCCCACGCAGCGGCTACAGCAGCGGAGACCAGGCAGCAGCTGTCACTCGCGCAACTTGACGATGTCTTTCACATATGCAGATGATGTTGCCTTGGAAATATAAAATAAACACGCATCCTGTGCGACATTCAATTCAACATTCCATTGGATGCGTCTTCTCCCTATCCGTCTATAACTGGCTATATGTGAGTGTGTGTGTGCGTGTGCGTGTGTGTACCTAACAGTACCTACCCCTTTTACCTTTTTGTTTTGCCTTTTTGGAGTGTAAGCGAGAGGATACATGAATGTCTCGTTGTCGTTTGATTTTTATTCATTTCTCGCATAACAATGACGCTTATTATGAATTCTTTGTGATTTCGCGTGCTTTTTTATCCCACTTCTTTTCATATTTTCAATATCTTTTCTTCTCTTTTTCATTTCAATCGCTGCATAATAAAACAGGAATATCTGGTAACCGTCGTCACACACTCACACACCCACACACACTCGCACACATATGACACTGATTGTTATTCAAATGTGATTCTTATGTTGTACTGGTAAAATTTTTTTTTATTTTATATTATTTGATTGTATTCTCATATTCTCTGCTCCTTGAAATCCTTTGGCAAAAATTGTTGTAGCCCTTTGTTTTTGTTGTTGTTGTTTGTGTATTGTTTGTTTTACATTTTTAATGCAAGAATAATGATTAATGTTGTTGGAATTGTATGTGGATGGATGTATGTTGCCCCAACTTAGATTAGCAGTATGAGAATATGTAAGTGGGAGTGTGGGGTACGCTGTGACAGTTTATAGCTGATAAGGTCATGACCTTTTGATGTGACAGCAGCTTGACTTTATGACCTTTCACAATTCAACTCAATTAAATTAATGATATTGTAAATCCCTTTACTTTTTTATGTAACACTTAAAAATAGTAGGTACGATTAATGTCATCATATCATCTATTTACATATATTTTAATCAAACACATATGCTTAAATGATCAACCAATTGCTTATATGCTTGGACTAGTTCTAAACTATTTTTTCAGCTTTTTTTTCCTTATTAATTGCTAAATTAATTTCATAAGGTCAACTGACAAACATTATATGTACAAATAAGTAAATAATTAGAAACCAAAGTGGAAGGAAATCTTAAATATTCTTTCATATTAATCAATTTATGTTTTAAAATCCAAGATATTCCCTATAAATTAACCTTTTTAGAGATACCTAAGATGCTTACTTACTTAGCATATGAAAATTTTCCTTTTATCGAAATTTAAATAATTTAATATCTCTTAAAAAGAGTTAAACCGTTTCCGTCATTTTAACATCTAGAAGAATCTAATAATAGTTCCATGTTTGATGTGGCATCATCAACCTTAAATATCTAATTAATATTTTTTACATTTGTTTACTAAAAATCGTGGGAAGATATTAAGCAAACATAGGTCCGGATTTAAGAAGGGACCGGTGGGGCCATGGCCACAGGACCTTCACCACTTGAGATGCCTCCACCAGTCGGAAGGAAACTTTCGGCATATTTGGACACAGGAATCTACATTGAAAACTGTCGAGCTCAAACTTACGATAATGCACCACCCAGTATGTCTGAGAATTATCAATTCGTGAAAGCTCTAATATTAGAACTAAATTCTTATGCAGATTTTAATCCATGTTGTGTAGATTCCTTGAATCTACCTGAACAAACAGTTGTTGGTATATGTCCCGCTCATGTTAACTTTTTGAATTCTTACAGAAGCTTTTTTTTTTTCACGGCATCCACAGCTCGATACCGATTGCTCAATGAGGAATTGATGAGGCTAAGAAGCAACGGAAGAGTCTATGCCTTGAAGAGTTTGAGTAAGACTCGTTGGTCATGCAACGCTGCAGCAGGCAAAGCTGTTGCTCATGGAATTTGAGAAGCCATGAAGAACAAAAAGTTATTGCGAGAAATTAAGCTTTGGGACTTCTTCAAAACAGGGCTCGTCTAGAAACGGGTATTTACGCATATTTCTGGCATAAGATTCTTGGCAGATTTGATGCAGCCAGCAAATACTTGCAAAGTTCAACGATGGTGCTTAGTACAGCTGTCAAATCATTGACTTCATTGAAATCTTTTTCTAAATCAGTGAGAAATTCTTTTGCAATGTATGAGGAGCAATGAAAGTTATTGTCAAAAACGACATCTGTATGATACAGATTCGCGGACTAAAAAACCAAACGTCCATCTTCAACAACACGATTACGGGAAAATTTCACCTCTGAAAATGTCGCCAAGAGACAAAATCCCAACCGAAGTTTTTCTTCCAGTCAAAGACTCTATCAGTGTTGCACTATCAAAGCGAATATCAGCCGTCATAAAAGATTTTTATTCTTGGCTGAGCTGAAGGAAATCACACATGAAACGATAAACATGAAACTCAAGAATCTCATTAATTGTTACCCAGATGATGTAGAACCATCCCTAAGTACTGAGTTGATACATCTTGCGGGTTGTCAAAATTATATAGACAGTTAGCGAAACAATCAATGGAAAGGTTTTGTATAGCATCATATCTCAACTTTCGTTAACGCGGAGATAATACACCGCCTTTACCTAACCATGATGGTTACTATTTGCAGTTCAGAAAGATCATTTACGAAAATGAAACTGGAAAAGAATAGTCTGGCCAGTCTAATGGTCTTAAGTATCGAGAGCGATATTCTGCGAAGTTTATTGTTTGATAACCTCATTGACATTTTTGCATAAAAAAAATCACGAAAAGTTTTCATGTCTTAATATATACGATGACACTGTCACTTTTAAATAATGATTTCCCTGCCTTTCAGTCGCCCCTGGGCGGAGAATTGGGGATCTCTATTAATAACTGTTCGAAGAGAACACGAACCTACAGTTTATAGCCGAATCCGAACGGCGGTGTCTTGAATTAATAGAGACTTTCTTGGGCAAATAGCGTCTTTGAGCTAGCGATGCCAGTGCTAGGCAGATGTACCAGTGCTACTGCGGGGATTCGAACCACCGACCTTCGGTTTGTAAAGCGAGTACGCTGCCACTACGCCACCAACGGCCACTTTTTAATAAAAGCCTTTTATTAGCCCTATTAATACAACATTTTAGGCTTTACTCTCATTGCCCTATCAACGATCGCAGTTCGAGACTAATAAAGCCTACACCATCCTGTGGCTCCGGGCCTTACACAACCTAAGTCCGGCTCTGAACATACATTTAGGTACAATCAAATATAAACTTCTGTGCCCCAACGAGGGCTACAGACTTCAGTTATCTCATGAGCGGCTTATTCCATTTCCACATATTCCCAAATTGCAGCTCTTTCCAATTTGTTTATTCCGTCTTTGATTCTTATGCCATCTTTGATCAAATTTTTGCCTACACATGATGTGTCTTTTATTTTATGATGCATTTTGTTAGATGTCGCCGTAAGGCTATTTGTCGCAACGCAGCCACAATCATCCATAAAAACAAAATTGATGACGCATTCTGATGGCAGCCATAAGAAAATGTTAACAATTTCCCCATAATACAAAAAAAAAGCAAAAAATAAAAATAAGGAAAATTGAACATTTAAAGTGTTTGTTGGTGTTGAGAGCTCGTGAAATTCGCGTCGATTAAACCTTTTTTTATGTCGGTATGTGTGTGTGTGTGTGTGTCTGGATATGGGTATAGAATCTTTTGTCGAGAGTTGTCCAAGTTGTTGGCTGGCATTGGCGGCTGTCATCAAAAAATATTGTATTGTTATTATTTTATTTTTATGTGCCCGCTGTCGACCCTTGCGTTGAGCTGTTATTTGCATAAGGATGTGTTTTTTTTTTGTTCGTTGCTCGCGCTCTGGCAAGGACCAGCCGGGACTAACAAAAGCGTTTTGCTTTTTATTCTTTGGTTCCCGCGTTTCGCTTGCTTACTACGAATTGTAAATTTTTATGTGACTGTGTAGAGAGTTTTTGTGGGTGGAACGCTTGCCGCTCCAACTCCATAAACTCCCTGCTCAGCTCTCTTCTTGGACAGCTACGAGCAAGCAATCACACACATTGTAATTGAACACACACGCTCGAACGCATTTTGTTTAGATTTCATTTTTTCGGCTCATTCTTTTTTCTCGTTTTTTTTTTTCGTCTTATTTTTTGGGCATTGGCTTGCTTCTTGCTGTCCCCTCCACCATTCCATGCTTGTCATCATGTTTTTAGCTGGTTTACAGCTTTCGTCTTGGGCGGTTCTGTGCTCCTTTAGACGCTTCTTTTTATACTCTTGCGTAAAGTACAGTTGGCTTAGGAAGCTTTTGTCACAAAGAAAGGGAACAATGGGAATGGAACCACTTGTAAGCTGTCATTTTCTCTTTTATAGGAACGATTGAATAAAACTATATTTATTTTATAACTTTATCAGCTTAACGAAAATAATAATTGGGCTTGTCTAAGTCTTTGTTGCAAAAGCGTTGCTGTAAAAATGTTCTTAGTTTGTAAATTTGATCGCCTGATAAAATGTATATCAGCCATATAATTATGACGTAGATTTATGAGGTTCTGTCTTTATAAGCTGTCTACTCCAATGAGGGTTTTAGAAAATGATAGACTGGTAATGTGTACTCATGACCCGATAAGGTGTGGAGAAAGAAACCCGTGCAAATATTTCACTACATTTTAGCCACTACAAGGTTTTGTGTTATTCCAGGATATCTCAGTGCGTGCAGTAAGCTCCGATTTTTACGTTATTCCTGTAATGGTCTACGCAGAGTGCCTGGGACTCATCGCATAAACCGGTAATCATGACCAGAAAAGAAAACGAAAAACAAATCCGCTTCAGGGTCCCACAAGTATTATACGACCTATTAACTATTAACCATAAGACATAGCTACGGCCAAAAAATCAGCTTTGGTGACTACAATTTTGAAGTAGCCGAAAATTTGCATAACCTCGATGTCAACGTTAATACAATTCATAATAAAAACAAACCGATTACGAAGGGCTGGCCACCTTTAAGATCAAACGATAGCTATCCTCCAAAACGAATACTGCTTGGACAGTGTGCAGGTATCCAAAGAAGAGCTCGAACGAAGTTGAGATGGTTGGATAGTGTCGATCAAGATGCGGAGGACTTAGGACTGAGAACACAAGCCCGAGATCACGACAAATGGGGGCGAAAACTACAACAGGCAAAGAACCGACCATGGTTGTCTCGCATTAGGATGATCAACCATTTATAATCCTTTATAGCAATCCAAATCTAAACATTATGTTACTCCAAGATGTCTCAGGGAGTACAGTCAACCCCATTGATACAAGTCTTTGCTACTTGCAGATTTCCTTAACAATGGAACTCAGTAGTAATTAGACTAGTTAGTATATGTTATATTTGGGAGACAGTTTGGAATGCTACTAAGACTACTAGTTCCATAACTTATGCCTAATGCCCAGTGTACGTAAACTTCGGCGCCTCAATCCAAGTGCTTGGTACTGGATCTACTTGCCTTTTACTTGTTCAGTTCTCGACATAAAATGTAAAACAGAATTTCATTTTCGGCAGGAATGCTTTGCTTATGTAGATGTGTAAGAGAGTGTGAGTGTGTGTGTGTGTGTGGTTGGTTTTGTTGTTTGTTGTTGGTGTTATTATTATTATTGTTGTTGTTGTTATTGGGAATGCTACAACATTGTTGAAGCATGTAATATCCTGCCCAAGGATAAGGGTTGCAAATACACGCACGCATATCGGGGCGTCTTGTATATGTGTGTGTGTGTTTTGATTGTTGTTCTTGTTGTTGTTGACGATTTCTGCTTCGTTCGTTATATTCTTATTTTCAACATTTTCTTGCTTGTTTTTTTCGTTCATCTTGTTCTTCTTTTCATACGAATTTAGTTTATTGGTTTTATGTATATGTGGGAGGAGCTGTTGCTGCCTCATATATGTATGTATGTGCATATATGCTCTCATATGTGTATTTGTGTGTGTGTGTGCGAGTGTGACCGTTTTTTGGGGTGATTGATTGGCATTACGAAGCTAGCTCGTGCGTTGTTGCCATTTACATACACATTTCATTTATGCAAATACTTTCAATTCATATTCCAAATATCTTTGCCGAATTACAATAAATATTTTGCAACAACAAAAGCAATGTGTGTGTTGGTGTGTGTGTCTTTGACAAGCTTACATTATAATAGATACATTCGCATTCGTTAAGCATTTTCGCAGTTAATTTCCCTTTAAGATTTGCACCAGTTAGATATGCACAACGATAGCCATCTAACTGTCGGTCTGTCCGTCTGTCTGTCAGTCAGTCAGTCAGTCTGCTGTCTCTCTCTCACACATACACAGACAGCTTCTCTTCCACTCCCACTCACTCTATTGACTTTATGAATGTTTTTGCTTAATTTCCTGTTAAGCCATTTTCAATATTTTGTAAGCAGTCTAACAAAATGGCAAGCCAGTTAGTAAAAGGCGTGGCAGTTGCTACAATGAACGACTGAACGAATGAATGATGATTAAAGTAAGGTTTGTCTATCCGTACATCTGTCCATCTGTCAGTCAGTCTGTCCGGTAGTGAGACATTCGCTCAAGTGGCACACAGTTTATGCATGAAAAGACATGCTTATGAGTTGATTTATATCCAGTTAAAGTTATTGGCTTTAAAATTAACGCCCACAATTTGTATACAAATTGGAATTAAGCTTTAAATTAACATTTCACATACAAAAACACATACTAATGTAGGTACAGTAGGCGCTGGCAAACAGTGACACATGAAAATTTAAATCATCTGTTTTGGGGGCAAATAATTTTGGTTCTTTGTGCCCAAGAATGAATTGCTTTGTTACTCCAAAATGGAAAATTAACTCTTAACTCAAGAAACATTTACCAGATACATTTTGAATTACAAATAAACTTTATGTAATTATAAAATATTATTAGTTAATTATAATATTAATAGCCTACATATGTTATTTTTCAGTTGTTAAGATTATAAAAAATCTAGTCTTTGTTTTTATTAATGCTAGCTTTAAGCAAATCTTATACTTTATTTGGCAATAAAGCAAATTTTCAATAAGTACTAAGATTGATTTCAGACAGATGATGGAAAAGGAGCGCTATTACACTTAACGATTGATATTTCGAAAGTTGGGATCGTGAAAATTTTAAACGCATTCGCTTTAAAAGCTAACATTGTTTAATAAAAAGAAACGTTTCACTTTGTATAATTTTGAGGGACAATCAAGAACATACATAGAATGTCACAAAATATGCTTAAGAAACAATTTAAAAAAAGTAAAAAAACGCTACAATAAATTTTAGCTGACTACTCACATTTGTACAATAAACTACTCTTCTTTTTTATTGGAATAATACTAATAATACCTAGTACTCTCAAGAGCCAATTATTTGAAATAAATTTTATAAAATTTGTTATCATAAATGCCAATAACTTTAAAAGAGAATTATGCATCGCCTGAATGTGTTTAACCAATTTTCTGACTTTTATGAATAATTCAAAATTAATAATAACAAAAAATGACTTCCGAAACATAGAGCCAACTTTACTTACTGCAAAATTCAACTCTATGCCAAATATTTGCACTAGCGAGTAACTACTGTCTTAGCATATGCTTTCAATGTATGCCACTCTAAACATCAAACAGCCATAAGGCAACACACTGCGTATACGTAACATATGTAATGTGTATGTTACGGAACCACAGCTTGGTTTTATGCATGCCTGGCCATAGTCAGAGCTTGAATAGTATCTTAAAGGATGCATAAAGATAGATATAAAGTTTAGCATTAGCCATTTGAATTTTTCCTATGTCTGGCTGCACTGGCAATCCGTAGCTGCAATCAGCTAAAGCTAAAGCCTAAAACGAAGCTATCTGGCATCGCTGTTATGCCCAAAAGGTAATGACTGACAGACGAAGCGAGTGATATGGGGTATGTGGAGTGAGGAGGTATTGGCGGGGTGCCACAGCTATCGACAGCAAAAGGAAATTAATGTTCCTTTTTGGGTTGTTGCTGTTTGTTGCTGTTTGCTGCTGCCTGTCGCTGACGTTTGCATAAGTGTTTCTGAGTGTGTGTGTGTCGAAGTGTATCTGTGTGTCGGAACGTAAAGCTGTGTGTGTGAGATTAATGATACTAAAAACCCAATTTGCCTGTACTACATACTACATATGCTGACTAAGCTGTTAAGGCTTGCCATTGTGGCCTCTGCTGATTAGCTCTGCTCGAAGTCATTAGCCGTCTTGGAATTTTCATTATGAAATGCCAAAGTCAAGCAGACGAGTTCATAAAGTGTTTCACTTTTTTTTATCGTTTTTCCACAAATCGGCAACTAGCAAAATACACACACACATCACACACTTCACACATATATTTGTTTGATGTGTGTTGAAGCTGACTGCACAAATTGTAATAAGAAAATTTTTTCTAGCCAGTTGCAAAAGGCAAAAAATTAAAGGAAAAATGTATAATATGTTACTTCAAAATGCCTTTATAATAAAGTTGAAAATATTCATACAGGCAACAAAAATAAGTACAACAACAACAGCTACTGGAGGATACAACAAACTGAGCAGGAATCCGTCAAAGCTAAGCAACGCCTTTTGCATGCTCTTTAAAAACTATGTTATATATGTTAGTTTATCCATTTGGCTGTCCTTCCGTCATGCAGGTTGTACAACCGATTGCATCGTGTGTGTGTGTTGCTTGCAGTGTCAAATCAACGGAGGGCTTTCGGATCTGGACGAATGGAAAAATGGGTAGAGAGTCTTTTGCAAGCTCTGATATATAATACTAGTCCTGGTTCCGCACATGGCTGATTGTATAACATTTTATATGATTGGTACCAGTCGCATTGGCTTGTGTGCGAAAGCCGAAAGGTTTTAGAAAATGCTTTTAAGGATTACATTCAAAGTCGATTTCCATGAGTAACAAATTTTTTTAATGAAACAAATTATTTTTTTGACAGTGGTTTTTATAAATTTTACCGGCATGGAATATTTACTTTCGAATTGAGGAAATAGTTTGAGCGGAAACCGGGAATAATGGATGACTTAAATCTTCCTATACTTGGTATCAACAATTTGTGCCGGCAAGCACAAGATAGGAGCCGCTGGCAACCGGTTGTAATTGCCAACTAGATAGAAAGATAGAAATCTTCGATGACGTCAGAGTTGTGAATAAAGTTATCGTACACCATTTTTTATGATTAATTTTTTAATAATATTTTAACTTTGAAGTTCCAAGCTTCTAGCAATAAAAGGATGTAATTCTGCTTGACAATGCTGTTTATGCTCTAAATCAGGGAAAACCTCAATGAATTCTAAAATTAGCTGGTCTAAAGGCAACCAAAGATTTGATTCTGTACAAGATTGACTAAAAAAAGCACAAAGTTAAAAAATTACAGAAGATATTTTTTGGCAGTACATTTAAAACAAAATTATTTGGATATCTTCTTTTGAATCAGTTTTCGTTTGAACCTGCTTATGTTAGCCATACACGATGCGGCAGATTGTACAATTGGGTTGTTTTTCGAAAAATTTCATGATTTTGATTTTCATACAACCTTATATAATTTTCATACAACGACACCACACCGATTAAATCGCTTATACAACCAGCTCAAATGATGATTTATCAAAAAAACCTCAAGATTGATAACCCTTTATATGTAAAAAATCTTAAAATTTTAAATCAATTTTCGGAGTTTCTAATTTTTTGAAAGAGTTTAAATATAGAAACTAAAATCAAAAAAAATTAATACTTTGTTGTTTTCCAAGATATCGTAGTGAGCTAGTATAAATGACACTGAAGCTAGTATTGACTCAAATCTTTCTTCAGTTAAGGCGAGTTATGATTATACTACTTTTCAGTCAAGAAACTTCTTTCGAGCTAACTTAGAGCTTCTCTACTTTAAGTTCCAGAGACAAAACGTTTTTCAGGTTTTCCAAATTTTGAATAAAAGCCCTGTATAATCATAATATGTATTAAAATCAAACAATTTTCAACTCAATATATTATATTTTTTTCATCTTGTTAGTATTAAAGTTGTTTGCTTCTATGCCTCCATAGTAACTTAAAGAAGAGCCACGGCAAGGGTATGGAAAACAACTACAAGTCTACTACAACAAGCTCTTATTTTTTACATTCATACGTTTGCTAGTCGAAGAAAAGGATCTTATAATAAATTCCACTAGAGCCAACAAGATGACGAAGAGCTGATGACGATGATTGAGATGATGATGTTGTTGTTGTTGTTGCTGATGATGATGATGAGAATGATGTCAAGCTTTGGCTGTATATCTTGCTGTGCGTACGTATGTGTGTGAGTGAGTGTGTGTGTGTGTGCAGCAGTAGTAGTTTTTTGCCAAATTGTTGTATGCAAATGTTGCCAGGGTTGCCATATAAAGTGTGTCTGTGCATGTGTCTCTGTGTGTCTGTGTGTGTGTGTTTTGTAGTTTCATTAGGATTACAGTTAGCTTACTGTAACGTCGGCTGCTTTAGCTTCATCTTGCTTTCTCTCACTCCACACTCTTCCCCCCCACCCTCTACCGCTCACTTGCTTTCACAGATTTTGATGGCTGCCAGGCTTATTAAGTTATAACGCATGAGTATTGTAATCAGCAACAAAATAACAACTATAAAGTTTTGAAGAAATAAAAATTTGCTGCTTATAAAAGTCGGTAACTATGTGTACACACAGATACTCACACACACATACAATCGCATAACAAAGGCTTTGGCAATAAGCATAACATGGGCATGAACCAAGTCAAGTCAAGTCAAATCACAACGCTTGCAAAGTTGAACCTACCCTCAGACCCTAGAACTCTACCCCCTACTCCCTAGCCCCTTGTCACACTCTCCACTCCTAGCTCTATTGGCCTTTACATTCAAGTTGCAGCTAATCCATAAAAAAATATATTGCATGCAAAACACAACACAAAAGCATGACTCGAGTACTACTGCTACTTATGACTAGTTCTGCCAGTGTTGTAGAAGCTCGTAAAAAAAAAGCAAAAATATTACGGCAGCGGGTCGGGTACAGGAAAAGTTTACAATTTAAGTAGTACTAGTTCCATAGTCGAGGCCAAGATTGGCTGTAGCCCAGTTGAGCTGCTGAGCTGAGTTGAGGAAAAAAACAAAATACTTCTTGTGGAAAGAAAAGCAAATCAAATGTGGAAAATAAACTCAATACATGAAAAATTCTTTGAATTTAAGCTCACAAATTGGAGTTATATCAAATTTAATGGCCTCACTTTGACATTTGCACTAAACTTTAAGAAAGCTATATGGTAGGAATAGGTTTATGTTATTCTGTTTCAAAGTTAAGTTTTTGCCTAGTTTTAAATAAAATAATTTTTGAATAGTAGCAACACTTTTCTGCCATTCTCGTAAAAGCGTTAAGATGCGGAAACGATTGTACGAAAAATGAAATTTCTGAGCTTTTTGTGGAACCTGCGGATTTTTATACTGATTTGGTTTCAAACCTTACCCAAAATCGTTTTTATGCCAAATGTTCAACCCGTTTGCCAAGTCATCAGAACTAACCAACTTTCACGCATTTTATCTCTCAGCATTATCCAAAACTTATTCTATTGTATTATATACTCAGCCACCCGTAGATAACCTTAAATTCCACCCACCAATCAATGTTGTCAAATGTCGAGCTCTTAAAGCTTCAACTCTTTGCTGCCTGCCGCCTGTTTATTATGTATGGATTGTGTACATCAACGATTTGAGTCCAGCAGCTGGCACCCTTCATTGTTGTTGTTGTTGTCGTTGTTGCTACTGTAGTAGTTGCTGTTTTTTTTGTGGCACTGACTGTTATGCAGCATTTTACATTTTTACTTCGTTAACTTTATTTCCGCTACAAAACGAAAAAAAATTGACAATTTAAACGCCCGCAGCGATATTGACAAAAAGCAAAAGAGAAGCAGAGAGAGAGCGTGGAGTGGCAGACCGGGAAAGAAAGGAAGCACAACTGCATATAATATTTACACAACTTTAAGTTAAGTTTTTAAATATTTACATGCAATTACAGAGGCAATGGAAGCCAAAAAGAAAAAAAAAAAAACGAGAAAAATATGCGAAATTCAATTTACGCCAAACAAAATCATAATCCATCTATCATTCATCAACAGCAGCAGCAGCGACAACGGAACCAACGACAGCAAGGATTCCAAACACTTGGCTCAAATGTCTGCGGAAGGAACTTCATAGATACGCGATATCTGTAGCTCTAGGTGTGTGTGGGTGAGTGAATGAGTGTGTGAGTGTGTGTGTGCGTGGTTGTATGTGTCTAGTACTTGCTTGCTTTTGTATCACCAGCTTTTATACACGTAACTTTTAAAGTTAAAGGGTATATTACGTTCGTGCAAATAAAACAAAAAAGAAAGTTGGGAACATGTCCGATCCCATGAAGCACGGGACCAAAACGTCTGTGAGAACTTTTATAAAATTATACGATAGTCAGCAAAATTTTAGGATATTAAACTTGTCAAAATTTACGTCTGTTTAATGAAATCGATATTGTATATAAGAACAAAATTGTCAAATTGCATCAAACTTATTACTGAGAAAGTTTTTATGTCTTATACCATGGCCCATGAACTGAGTCAATATTCAACTATCCAGCTTATTTCTGTTTTCATTCAAAATAAGTTTAGAAAAAAAAAAAAAAATTGTAAATTTTTGGGACATTGCGAATGCGGATACGGATAAGGCACATCTTATGGTAAAATTTTCGCTTTTCAAATTAATTAAAGCTATCGTCTAGTAAAATTCAAAGTAAAAGATACAGGCTTGTTGAAGTTCCCAATGAAAAAGTATAAGTAGGTTTTATCGTGGAAAAGGACTCTTTTGTAGATAATTTCAATTACTTTAATAAAATATATGGGTAAAATTTCCGAAAAAACCTACCTGTTTTGAGATATTTGTAAATTATTCGAAAAACATCAAACACGGTTTCCAACATAAAACTTCAAACAGGCATTGTGCTTGAACTAACAAACCTACAACCTTGATTTAAGTCAGACAATTTTATTGACAACATTTTAAATCAAGACTTTAAGTTTGATAGAAAAAAAGATATTATGCAAAAACTGTACCCACATATATTGCCCGAAGCGGTGTCACGCCCCCTACCTACAAATTTCAAAACTCGATTTTAAACTTAGAACAAGCTCCCTTACAATACCTGAAAGTTTCATCCATTAGGCAGTTTTTCCAGCTAAAACTATTCGTTTACTGTACCATTGTACTATGTGAGCTTAATAAGCAAAACAATGCCAACCGCTTCTCGACACATTAAAACCTAGACACCTAGATCGATAGACCGCCTCAACTAGTCAAAGGCTACGGCGTATCACAGTATTCCCCTCAAGAAACGTGTATATCGTAGTCGGCTACGCTCGACTCCAAGGCACACAATTTTCCTTAACATATTTTGTTACGCTTGTAAAGCTGTAGTCCCTAGCGTATAAGCATTTCGCAGCTCAGACGCTGCTCAGTTGTTACGCTCTCGCGGCCTTTGCTTTGTGGCGCCACTTGACTGTAAAACCCCAGCCTCACCCCAACCAAAAAAAAGTAAAAAAAAATTACGCAAAAAAGCTGATAAAATGCGTGTCTGTTAGTTGTTGATAAGCACGAAAAAATTTTACGGCAACTATTGATGGTTAATGAATTTTTGCCGCACGCAGTGCGTCTTAAAGCCAGCCAGGACTTGAAGTGTGGCAGTTTTGGACGCTCGCATGAAGCGCCACAAAACTGTGGTGTGTTTTGGTTGAAACAATAAAAGAAATTATGGTGGAACACGCTTGCAGGGGTAACATTTTCACTGCGTTTTCCAACACACACACACGCACTAGAGTGTAGAGACACTCTAGTTGACGCCTGGAAGCAGGCTGCAGTTTTTTTTACACTGCCTACCCGCAGGAGAAATGCAAAAAAGAAAAGTACCTGAGGGTAGCTCACTCTGAGCAGTGTGAGAGCATGAGAGCGCGGGAGAGTGCGCCTGCGCAGTGCTTGAACTTGATGGCCATTGCGACGCTTTTGTGGACAGCGCTGCCAGCCACTTGACGCGCTGCCAACGCCATTTGGGGGTGGCATGCGCTATAGTGCTGTCTGCTTGGCTGCTTCCAGTGACGTCAACGTCGCCGTCTCAGTCGCAGTCACAGTCGCCTTCGAACGCACAAAAACAAACCTCGGGCTGCCAAGTTGTGGGCAGTAGCAGTCGGGCCTTACGCCCGGCTGGTGCGCCGCGTAAATGTTCAGATCACTGGGTAGTACTTAGACGTTACGGCGTATCTATAAGACAGCCAAAAGCGTCAGACACGTTTTAAGCGTAAAACGGCGTTATGTCTACGCAGTCGTCAAACTTTCTTTGACATTTCTTTGCGGCGACGACGTCGCTGTCGCTGCCAGTAGCGCTGCCGCTACTGAGCCACGACTCCATTGAACGCCTTGTGATTACATACTCCAAAAATTTCGTGTGTGATAAGAAAGCGAAAAGCGACAAAAACTCAACTTTACTGTAAAACGCCAAAGTATTTTGAGTATTTGAAGCCCAAGTTGAAATCATTCCTTAACGTGACGCGTATCCGTGCGGTTGTGTGCTATAAAAATAAAAAACGTTACGTGCACTCTCTATAAGAACTTAACACTAAGATTAAGCAAAGACTTGGTCAACTTTTTAAATAAACGAATTTCATTGTCAGAAATTCTAATTACATGCAGTAAGTTTTAAAAAAAAAAAAAAAAACTGAGCTTGGAAAAAATAATTATTATAGCTAAGACTGTGTGTATGTTGTGTCAAGTCATGGTTGTTATGTGTTCAAAAGTGTTGGCAAAATACAAAAAAATTAAAAAACTTTTAAAATTTGAAAAAATGAAAAGCTTAAAAAAATATGTATTAAAAAAAAAACACTAGCGTTTGTTACAAATTTTTAGAAAGTTAGTACATATATATACATATGCTTTTGCTCTTTAAAAATTCAATTAGATAGCCGTTATAAAGAAAGTTTTAAGTTGATTACTTTTAAGTTTTTAGATAAAAATTATAATTTCTATTCAATGGTTTTTTATACTGTCATTAAATAATGTTTTCGTTTTCTCAAATTCTGAACAAAAATGTACTTTTAGTTACTACCGAAAAAGATACTCTATACATTTTTAAAGCAAAAATATGTCAATATTTATCTTACCAGATAATAATCAAAGTATTTAAATCTTATTGAGCTCAATTTTTCAAATGAAAAAAATGTTTCTAATTCTGCTATAAACTTTTCAATTTAAAAAGTTCTGCAATTTTAGGTCAACTAAAGAAGTTTAAATAAATTTTCACAATTAAGTTTATGTTGACGATAAAAAAAAAATAAATTTCCTGTACTAGAAATGGTTTTTCATAACATAAAAAATACTAATTTAAAAATTCGAGCGTCTTTTGCGTTTGGCTAAAAATATAAAAATATTCATTTCAAATATTATTACAAACAGCTTCATGCTTTATACGGAAAATTCCCGACCGTAACGCCTGTCTTAAAATTTCCTGGAATAAAATTTTTACTTCCCAACATTTTCGCTATGACGTTCTTATAAAGTGTCAAATATTATATGTGAGACTGTTTTCTTAAATTTTGTTGGGTTCTCTAACAAAAGAGAGTGGGCACTGCGATCTGAAGATCTATTATGAGATTGTTATCTTTGAAGAAAATTTTTGTCAAACTACGGTCTTTTTAATTTTATTTATGCTTATAACTTGAAAGCGTATTTTATAGCTTACAAGTTCAGTTTTTTAAATATTCCCAATATATTTCTTTTGTTTTTACTTTAGAACAATATTACTGTATTTTCGAGTAAACTTTATAAAGGTTGCGCCATCTTTTACGTCGGTATAAAAATATTAGAAATCTTTGTTAAGTTGCCTTCCGAGAAATTTTTTTGCACTCCCGAAAATTATTCACTTACAAATAAATTGTATCGATTCCATAACGAAACAAATATACCATATCATATAGTTAGATCACTAAACCATAAATCCGTTCCCTTTTGCGATACCTTAAAAATTTCTAATGTAAAAGTAGAAATGGCTGAGGTTCCGATGATTTTTTGATAGCAGCACTTATTTGTTTTCATCACACAACAAATACATCATATCATATAGTCAGATCATTAAACTCATTCTGTTCAGTTTAGCATTACTTTACAAATTTTCAACATCAAAATAAAAATTACAGAGGTTTCCGAAGTTCTGATGATTATTTTGCAGCAGTACTCCCAAAAATGTTTAACTTAAAATAATTTTTTTCGTTTCCACCACAAAACAAGATCCACCAATGCATATAGTCAGATCATTAAACCAAATCAGTTCAATTTATTTGATAGTTTCAAAAATGCCTATTTATGATCCGTACCTTTATGAGATCAAAGAGGCCGAAAGTAATTAATTGGAACTGTTTTCAAAATGCAGTATTTTAAAAATATTTCCATATTGGATTTTTTGTGAAAAAATTTTTCAATTTTACATTTTGGATCAAGCAGGTTTACGTCACAAGTTTTTTTTTAACCGCGAATAGGCTGTTTTTTTTACCACGATTAGGATGTTTTTTTTCCTTATTATAGAGCTACTTTATAATATTTTCATATATATCCGCGGTTACACTTATTCGTTATATTTCATTGTATATGATTTTAGCAATTGTATCCTCACACATTTTACTGCATACTTCCATTTGTTAAATTTAATTATTTCTACTAACAACATAAACACATCCGCACACATCGGGGCATCGCGCCAAAATAACTTTGCTCTCCAAAGATGAAATCAAAACAAGAAGCCTTTGCCATTAAAATGCCAGTAAACAAAAAAAAGAGACGAAAAAAAAGGACAAGCCCAAAAACAGCCGGCAAATAATTGCATAAATTAAAATCTTAATTATGCACAGAGAGATGATACACACACACACACACACACACAGACACAATGCGTGCTCTCACAGCTACATTCGCAGCACTCACTCACTACACACATTTGTGACGTCACTAAATGAGCGGCAGCGGTACGAAATGAAAAATGAAACACAGCAGCGCTGCATGAAAATTAAACATGAGGAGAAATTTGTTGCGGAAATGAAGCCAAAGCAAAAACACGAACAACAACAACAAAAAACAGAAAGAAATGCAAAAAGGCGACGGCAAAATTAATGAGCAACATCAGCGCCAGGAACTTGAATGCTGGCGCTGCTGTTGCTGTTGCTGCTGCCAGCGTCGCAGTCGCTCATTACGCGGCCAACAACGTTGTCCTGGCGCGTCCTTGGCCGTGATTTGGCGGCTTTCATTTTCGAAATGCCGGCTGAGAGACATTCCATTCATTAACATAATTTTAATTTGGGTTAGTGAGACAACTTCGCATTCAGTATACTCGCACTCGTGCTCGCTCGTACACAGCCGCATCCGCATATCCTTGTTGTGCGGCAGTTCGTTGAACTTGGACAAAGCATGCAGCAAGCAGATGGCTTTGAGTATCAGTCAGCATCAGAATGCTTAAACATGATTTTTTTTTTCCTACGGCATTTCATTTCGTTTTCGTTTTTAATTTTATGTTAATGAGCTTCAGGCAGGCAGACTTGCCGTTAGCTACCCCTTTCACTTTCCCTCAGAAACAGGCTCGTTTTTTTTGTTTATGCAAATGAGCTTTATTTATTAGACAGCCTGCTACCTGAGGGGCACACATTTTTTTGGACTGCCTACCCAGCTGTCTGCTCTTCTCAAAATAGTTTGAGATTTAATTGCGAATTTTGGGTAGAGCTAATTTGCATAAATTGTTTTGCTAGTTTGCAATTTTTTTTTTTTTTCTTTGCGAGTTTTATGCAAATTCAAGTGCATTATTTGCAAATCATGTTCTCTGGCAACGCCAACTGCTGTCAATTGGGTATTTGCAAAAAAGTGCCTAGGCGAGTGTTTGAGTGCTTGTTCTAAACATGTCAAAGACATGCCAACTTGTTAAGGGGGTTTTTGCACATATGCTGGAAGGGTGGCTAACCAGGCGAGAGAGGGGTTCGTAGTTGAGCTAAGCATTATGTTAGCTGGAAGACTTTTCCTATTTGAGAATACAGCAAAAAGCATATTTGTTGGACTGACTTGTACAGTCTGTATAATATTTTATCTTTTTCTTCTTCTCCCTAACCCTTGTTTACCTCTTTTCGGACTCGCTTATGCTCCTACTGAGGTGTGGGTGTGGGATCTCAGCATTCGTCTGCAGGCATTCCAATCCTGGATCATGTATAATATTTTCTCATATGACTAAAATATGAACTATTTATTTGAGTTTTCTGAAGTTATGACTGTTTCCATAAATCACGATATAGCTTTCTTTCAGGAAGTGCATGCCTCCAAACTCAAATCACGAAACACAAAAGGAGAGTCCTTCACTATAAGAATATTTCAAGTATAATTTAGATAGTCTGAAAAATATTTTTGTAAAAAATAAGAAAAGTTGTTAGTATTTCGCAGAGATTCCCTAGTGTGACCATATCTTTTTTTCAGTCGCATTCCGAACATCGATCGATGGCATTTTAGATTTTTTTTTTTTTTTTGCTTAGGATGCCCTTAAAAACCTATATGGCTTTAGAACCACTAAGAATCCTTATATTTTAATAATGATCACCTTTATCAATATGGCCGTTCGAATTCGGCTATAAACTATAGGTCCCTGTTTTCTTTGAACAGTTATTAATAGAGATCCACATGCCCTGCCCAGGGGCGACTGACAAAAATTGTCAGTCAGGGAATTATTATTATTATAAGCCCAGCTGGCATTTTAGCATAAACCTAGAGTTGCCATGGCTTAAATGAAGTATTTTATTCCTAAGTTTCTGGCTATTATATTATAGATATATTGTACATATTTTGGCTGTTACTTTCAATATTTAGTCATAAAAACAAAATTTTGACATCTGTTCATCTACTTCTTTGTATATCACTGCATCCCTTCACAGCTGCTGATAACCTCTTCAAGACCTTACTTCCCTAGTTATTCATTTTTTTTGCTTTTGTCATCATAGATAACACTCTCTGCTTCTTGCTTCTTATCTTCAATCCATTTCAAGCTACATATATCTTTAGAAGCATTTAAGATATCCATCAAAGCCATTTATAATAGCTATAGACAAATCTTAAGCGTTATAACCGCCAACTAAAGTGGAAATTGCGTTTACTCCCCCACACAGTCAACCCCCACAATTTTCACAGCCATTTTCTTTTGGCTTCTACAAATTTGTTGCCATTTTACATACGCACATTCATATATGTGGAAATGCACACATATACACAAAAATATTTTCTTTTTTACTAGATATATGAGCAAATGTTTGATGGTTGCTGTACAAATACAAACAACCATATACACATAGATACACACGCGCACACTTACAATGGAGAGGGTGATTGCGCGAACAAAGCAGCGACAACGACAACAACAAAGTGAGGGTGTTTCGGGTGGTTTTACTTCCATATCTCTGTATGTGCTGGCAGGGGGGGTCTTTGGCATATTGGCATGTGCAAAAAAATCCAAATATTGTATATGGTTGGTATGTGCTGCTTCCATGTCGTCTGCTTTGTGTTAGCGTAATCCTTTTTGCTCAACAAGCAAAAGAGAAATAAAAGCGAAAATCAAAAAGGAAAAACTTCAGCGTGGGGCGCCAGTGCTTAGATGCTCTTTGAAGATAGTCTAAATACTTATAAATATTTGGTACATAATTTTAAGAAACATTTATATGTAAAGATGTTTAATGCATAAATTTGTATTGCCCATTTTTTTTTAGAGTCCAGTTACTAAGTAAGTTAAAGATGAGATCTGTAATGAATAAGTCTTCTAGATAATATAAATTTTAATGGGCTTCGCAAGCAGGTTCATACAATGGATTTTCCTGATCGATTTTCTGTATTCATCTTTGTTGTTTGTTGCACCTAAAATTAAATTTTGTTTTTCTAAGTTTGTTGAAACTCAATCAGTTCTGCTATGAACACATAAGAGCATAAAAAATTTATTAACTATCCGAGGACGAATTGAACATTGAATAAAATTTTTTAATATATTTCCGCCTACTAAACTATCTATCATATTTTCGGAAAAAATGTCTCTTATTTAAAAATATAAATGATACTAGTATGTACAAAACATTAGTTTGTAAAACTCATAAAAATAATAATTTCCCTGACTTGACTATTTTCGTAAGTCGCGCCTAGGTGAAGCATGGGGATCTCTATTAATAACTGTTCGAAGAGAACTCATAAGCTGACCGAAAACTCGATATGCCACATTTTGCTAAAAAGAAAATCGGAAAAGTCAAGAAAACTTTTTTTCCGAACTAAAAAATAGGAAAAAAAAAACAGCACGGGCGCTTTCTAGTCTTATCTGAAAGAAATCCAAAACAATTATGAAAATAACCTACAATTACGTTACTTGTCCTCGAAAAGTTAACATCCTAGTTTTACAAAACCGAGTTCAATAGAAAGTTGGCTTATTTAAGCCATTACAGATTAGGGAACAAAATAAAAAAATAATAATATTTGCAAAAAGACTGCTCTTAAAGCTACCGATCTTTGTAATTGCTCATAATACTTATAAATGCAGAGAAATCTACGGCTTACGAAGGCCATCTAGAGCAACCAAAAATTTTAATCTTGGAGTAAATTTTTTGATAGTATCAACTATGCGGGAAAGACTGCAGGGTCGCTTATAGCGATCCCAAAGAACTGTTCTAAATTAGCTCTTCTTCTTCTTAACTGGTCAACACAACCCTAATGTGTCTTCGTCTGGTGAATTGGCTACACATTGAAAAATCAAAGTATACAACGTATGCGATGAATTTTTTGCCAATACGCGTAAGAAATGTGATTTCAAAAAGTTCGGAGAGCACCTGACGTAACACAGAGACCAAAAGAAAGAGCATAGTTGCGTGAGTGAAGCATTCATGCTTTGCTCGCTGTCATTGTTATTCTTGTCGTCCTTGTTGCTCTTTGAAATGTCAAACTGTCTCGTATTCTGAAATGAATTGAATTTATATAACTCTCACTCTGCCTCTGTTTCGCATAGCTTTCTCTTTGTGCGTCTGTCTTTGGTTTTGTGCGTATATTTTAGTGTGACCAAACTCAGCGTTAGAGCGTACAGTGTTCGTTTTGACAGCTTTGAGTTGTATTTTTGATATTCTTTATAGTCTGCGTCTGTTTCTATGTGTTTTTCTTTGTCAGGTACTGACTGCATATCAAAACCGATGCTCAAATATTTTTACTTGGTTTATTCGCAACTTGCAAATGTTGCTAGCTTGTCTGCTGTCAGTTACTTAGCTATGCGAAATATTTGCTTGGATAAACACACACATATCTACAAGCTACAGTCAAAGTCAACAATGCAATGCACACTGGCAAATCAATTTGCTTATAAAGGATTTTTCGTTTGGGAAATCGGCAAAATCCTTTAACAAGGGCCACGCGCGATTATGCAAATTAAAGCAGTTCCTCTATAGATTCTATTTTATGTTTTTTGTTTTTTGCCAAACCCAATTCAATAACAGCACGCTGCGTGTATGTGTGTGTGTGAGTGTTATTTTTTGCCATGTTAGATTTCAAATTTGCATAATTTTTTAGCAAACGTTTTGCAGCAGTTGCGTTCCCGCTCTAACACTTGCATTTTATGTCACCTAAGTACAAATTTTATATTTGTTTGGTTCTTCTACTGGTTCGGTTCGGTTCGACTCTAGTGTTTTGCAATGTAAGTTTTTATTTGTCTTTGTTTTTTTTTTAGATATATGCAGCAGTTTGCAATATGCAAATTAACTTCAAGTTGCGTTTTGCATTTATTGAAATAAGCTGCGTAGGGTTGTTGCTGTTGATTTTTATTTCTTTGCCACAGGGTTGCACAGAAGTGAGGGTTGCATGCAAAGCGATAAGCAAATTGCGTTAGCAAAAAAGTGCCAATTGATATTGATTTTTGCTGCTTGGACTTTTAGTTTTAGAGTTGCGTTAAAATGCGTTAGATGACTTAAAGTTTTATTTTAAGACTCTGCTTAGAGTTTTAAAGTTTTCAATAAGACGAAATATTGCTTAAATAGAATATCTCGGCCGTGAGAACATTTTATTCGGATTCGTTTTGAAACCGAATGTTTGGTGCTGCCAATTTTACCAAATCCAATTTTTCATGCGCTTTGAAACCGAATGTTTTTTTACAGGAGGAATTAAAACGAATCGGCAAAATGTGTTTAAAAGAGTACGCGTTTTAAACTTAAATAATTTTTGAAATATTCTTTAAAATTCTAAGATATTATTTATGCCAACTTCAAATAATATATTTATTACTTGAATAAAAATAAGGCTTTCATTAAGCATTTAACATACACTGTTTTATATTACTTTTAAAACCTTCTTTTTTGTCAGAGTTGCCACCCATATGAACTTTTGATTTTCTATGCACTTAAAAAAAATTATTTCTCTACTTTAGACTAGTGTTCGTAAACTGCAAAAAGTAGGCAAGTAAAAAATTGGAATTTGTTTTAGAACATATAAAAGTATCCACTTTTATTGTACACTCTTTTATTCTCTGTCTTTTAATGCCTTTATTTCTTGCTCTCTGCAAAATATTAAGCATAAAATATATAACCCATTTCAAAATGCCTTCATCATGACCTCGCTCTGGGCACAAATAGCTTTAAAGCTTGGAGTCTGAGGCAGAGGTGCCAGAGTTTAGTGCTTTGCGGCTGCTGCTGGCGCGGCGCGGCGTTGCCAAATCTGGACACATTTTGGCAGATTTACTGCATATTGGTCTGGTGTCAAAAGCAGCCAAAAATTGCGCGAGTTTTCGCTCGGTTTGCTCGTTTGGCTTGTCTCTCGCGTACTCAAGTGCGTTGCCGGTACCAGCACCATTCGAAACTTAGCCAAATCCCACCCAGAAAGCAACTACAACTGGCTTATATTATTTGGCTGGCACTGCTGCTGTTGCTGTTTTTGGCAGTTGGCAGTTGAGAGTCAGCTACAGCCATGTTATGTTGGCCATTGAGAATTTATTTCCATCATTAGTTTTGGCACTTGAAGGCAAAATGCATAAAAATGTGATTTATAAAGCGGGTCTCAGTTAATTTCTACACATATCCCGAGCAAAGCGTAGACTTTTGCAGCTTCTTTCTTTGTGGCAACAAAATCAATCTAAAATATTAATACATACGCACTGTGGGGAAACAAATCAAGCGCACGCAAAAAAAGGCACAGACACAAACGCAACTTGGAAAATTTGTTTTGCTCGCGCTTTTAGCATAATAAAGAAATGATGAAAAAAAAAAGGAAAAATGAAAAAAGGAAAAATTGGAAAAATGAGTGCGGCACTTTGGGGAAAACTCAATGATGGTGCTTTTGACTGTCAAGAGCTGAAGGTAGCTCATATAGATGTCAGTCATACATGCAGACGTATGCACAACTAACATTATTTTTATGCACTGAGAGAAAATAAAAGTTGTTGCAAAAATATTTATACTAAGAAACTGCTTAATATAGCTTTAAAAACGCTTGTCGTCGTTTGGACGAAGGTTGACATTAGCGTTACTAAATTAATTTTTGTTTAAAAAGCGTTTTCTTTTTTTATATAGCCTTGTTTTAAAGCAAAGAAGAACAGTGCTGGAAGGTACTTTAATGATTTTCAATGCCGTCTTTAAGTCAAAAGAATGTATAATCGAGGCTTATATTGAGAAAATTTGGCAATTCACCAGCGCAGTTTTTTAAGTACATAGTC
Organism: Chymomyza costata; assembly: GCA_018150985.1. Classification (NCBI taxonomy): domain Eukaryota; kingdom Metazoa; phylum Arthropoda; class Insecta; order Diptera; family Drosophilidae; genus Chymomyza; species Chymomyza costata. The sequence goes on from JAECWU010000001.1 coordinate 22,655,732, forward strand.
ATAAAATATGAATATCGATTTCTAGGAAATAATAATAATAATTTTGATCTTATGTAGGAATAATTATTCAGTTTTCGTTACAGTTTGATTTTCAAGTTTCCACTTAGCTACGTTTCAGTTTCAAATACATATGACTTCAAGATGACCATATTCAATTTTTTTTCAGTGTATAAAACGCTTTTTTATCCAATACTCCCTCACACACACATACGCACAGATAGCGCGATAAAAGGCAAAAGAGCTGGAGGAGACATCATCGAATATGCATTATTTTGACATTAGCATAATTTACTGTACGGCAAAATGTCGCGCATCGCAACTTATTTGAAAAGCCAGCCACCGAGCAGAGTTTTAGCCGCAACAGCCCCAAACAGTGTTAGTATAGATCCCATATCTCTATGTACGAGTATATAGTCAGACCCATCCATCCATCCATCCACATCCATCTAAGCAGGCTGGCTGGCTGTCTGTAGAGTTGACTGTCTGTCATTGGCACTCTGTCGTTTTGCCTTGTAACAAATAGGATTCCATCATAATAATGTCTTGAGCGTACTGAGCCACAGTCTACATACAATCTAAATATATATCCTGTGACAAATACGACAGGATTCGCAATTGCGAATATTTCAAACTCAAACACACGACACCCGTTGCCATTGCCAATGCCATTGCTGCTTAAGCTGCTCTTGGCCAGAGACGCGTGGGGTTTGCTTTGGGTTTTCGGGCTCTGTGCCATGGTTCAATGCTTAAGGATTTGCCTTTAGCTTTTGCCACAGCAGCAGCAGTAGCAGCAGCACCAACAAAATTGATGACTATAGTGCGTGATGTCATTTGCATGACAGTTGCGCATCAAGCAGTCAGCTTCTAAAAAGTAATGCTCTATGTATGTAGGTAGCTATGTGCTGCTTATATACCATTAAATTCTTATACATATGTACAGAGTTTGAGGCGAGCTGCCAAACGAGCTAAAACAACAAATCGTTGCCTACTTTTAGGCGCAAACATATGAGCTAAGTATATACACAATGTGTAGGAGTTTCTGTCTAGGCATGTTTTCAATTAAATTTTAAATCACTTTTGTTTGATATTTGATATCAAAGTCAAAAGTATGCTCAATGTAATGATTTACCAATGTTTTAGCCATGCAAAGTGACATTCTCCAGACTACTTAACAACATTGTTAGCTTCAGAACATTTATAATCGAGACAGGTGTCATTTAAATCAAAGCAATGCACAGCAATCATACGCACTGTTATCCAATTAAGCGCTTTAATTTGTTTTGAGTCTGTTAGGTGGCACATTTTGGTATAAAATTACTGATGCTACGAATATCTCTAAGCGTTTATGAAGTAACATTTAGTTTTTCAATAGAATCGAATAGGTGGTATAGCTTTTCAGAAATATATTAAAATCGATCATAAACTTAAGAGCAATCAATGGTTTTCCCATATTTGTTTATATGCCGGGTATAGATGAGGTAGTCAAAAATATAACCAACAGAATTTCATCAATAAGAATATATCGTAATTAATAAGTAATCGTACATTCACATTTAAGTTTCTTAAATCATTTTTATAAGCTCTTAAAAATCACAAGAAACTTCTTAAAGACATACAAAATAGAACATCATATACATATATACACTATAGTTAACTTTTACAAAATGGCAAATTTTAGCTTGCTATGAAATAAAAGAAATCCTTTTACAAAAACCATCCTCCATATGTATTCAAATTTTCAACAAATACAATTCAAATGCTATATGTATACTATATTAAGCATGCGCCTCGTGTTACCAATGTCAACAGCGACCGCACTCCCGCTGTTAGGCCGACTGACCACATTGCCACCCATACAAAGTGATATAATTTCAAAGCCATCTATGCCGTCTGCTGCAATGGCAGACATTAAACAAACCGGCAAAAGTTCTTGACCTAGAAACAAAAGGCATAAATGATGACGACACCAACAGCAACAACGACGACGTCACCAACAGGCAAAAAAAAAAAAGAATCACAATCTCAAGGCAGACAACGCACAAGCAGGAAAAAAAAAAGACTCAACTGTAGACCAAACAAAAATTAAAATTAAAACAAGGACAAAAAATAAGCACACACCCCCGCCCGAACTCACAGCAAAGTCAGGGCAATCCCAGACCGTCAAGAGCAGCGGCAAGAAGCGAGCGGAGACTGCGAGACCCGGCAGCTCTGTGCCAGACCAAACCAGACCAAAAACTGGGTTAATAAGCAAGCAGACGAAGTGCATAATCAACAAGAGGCAGCTGCCGCCCACTCTCTGTCTCTGCCCGAGCAGTGCTCTCGTTCTACATGCCACTTGCCCCACAGAGTGTCTGTGGGTGCGAAAAACGCAAACTTTACTCATTTTCATTTAGCCGAGCAGCTGGCAATGTCGAGTCCTGGAGAACTTTGTCGTTGGAAGCTGCAAGCAAATGTCTGTGTGTGCCTCTGTGTGTGTGTGTGTGTGTGTGCAACGACTCCTTGCTGTTTTTAATTTCATTGCAAGAAAATGAACGGCAGCCAAGGCGCAAGGACGCAAGGACGCCTTGCCAGCCAACCAGCCGTAGGAGTCACCGCAGCCAAGGAAATGCCAAGAAAAAAAAAACAAAAAAAAATATACTATATACGAAAACAAACCAAAGCAAAGCGAAAATGAAGGCAAAGACACTGCCAGCCAAAGTCTGTGCGCCAAGTTGAAGGTTCTCCAGGCCCCACACCCTAACTACCAACACCCCTGACTTTGCTAAATTAGCCGCGCGCCGCGCGACATTAAAAAGTTTGCTGCCACCAAAAGAGAGTAGAAGAAAGAAAAGCGGAAAATTTGCTGTGGCACGTTGAGCGCTGATGAAAAGTGAAATTAAAATGAGTAAAGAAAAACTGTAAGAGGAAAAAAAAATGAAATAAACTTTTTTCAGAGAGCGAAAATAAAAACAAGCCGGCAAATTAGGTAGACAAGTAAAATGAGTGAGAGCTGAAGGGAGGGCGGTGGCTACAACGTTGATGACGACGACGAATTAAATGAGCAAAACAAATGAATGAAAAGAAATAGGAGCAAGGCAAAGTATATTGTCTGTTGCTTTTGACATGTTACGTATACGTAATGAGTTGGTTTGAACAAATTGCGCAAAAGGGGTTCTTAAATATGAAATAAAAGCGAGGAAAAAACATGATTAATAGGAAAAGTCAAAAAAAAATTTTTAGAATTTTTTTATTTTTGAAAAATTTTGATTTTGTAGAAATGTTAAAATCTAATTTTAATTTATGAGATATTTGCATATAAAAAATTTAAGGAATTTTTTTGTACACCCTATAAGCTAATATTTGTTTATATAAATAAAAGATAAATAGAGAGTAAATAAATTTTTAGTATTTGTTTAAAAAAAAAAATAAAAAATTTATAATTTTTTAGATAAAAAAAAAAATACAAAATTTATAATTTTTTAGATAAAAAAAAAATAAAAAATTTATAATTTTTTAGATAAAAAAAAAATAAAAAATTTATAATTTTTTAGATAAAAAAAAAATAAAAAATTTATAATTTTTTAGATATTTTTTTAAAATTTAATTGATTCAACAGCTTAAATAAAAAGCAACAAAATTTTTTAATAATTTTATTTTATATGATTTTCGTAAAATTATTTTTTTTGAGGATATCTACATTTCTTATGGCGTAGAAAAACTCGAAAATCATATAGAATTAAATTATTTTTAAATTTTTTGTTTTTATGTGAGCTGTTGCATAAATTAAATTTTAAAAAATATCAAAAAAATTTTAAAATTTTTTTTTTTTTAATCGCATATAGTAAATCTTTTTTGTACTTTATATTTATTTTATATTTATATCTATCTAATTACGCATTTTAATATTTTTTCAACTTTTAAAAATTTAAATTTTGTATCTTAATCATAATTAGCCATTTCTGATTGACATTCATCCTATTATGACTCTTTTACTCTTTTTTTTGTTTTCAATGCTTTTAAATTCAATTTTTTTTTTTTTTTTTTTTTCAAGCTACTCATTTTGACATATAAACCAAAACCGGCCGACAACTTTGTATCTTAAGTAAATCGCTAATCCAAATTTGGTACTCCAATAATTTTTCAATTTGTCTCCTAAAAACTGACAATTGGCGCTTAAATATTTTGCAGCATGTAGTCAATATATCAATGTTCATTTGGCAAGCAACATTTCAAAATTCCGCAAGAAACCCAAAGAAGCAAAAACAACAAATTGAGTCGAAATTGATTTCGCTCATTAGGCCGAAACAGGCAAAAACACTTACAAATTACCAAATGACGATAGTTAAATTAACCGTTGCTTTTTATCTGACATGTAAATATGTCTATATGTGTGTGTGTGTGCGTGAGTATCTGTGTGTATGCTGAAGAAGCAGAAAAACTGGAGTTAGACGGCAAAAACAAAAAAAAAAAAAACGCCAACAACAACAAATTGTTCAACACAAAACCACGTCAAACGGTTAACTTAAACTGGGCTTTAATTTATTGGCAGTCAAGCAGCCAAACAGGCGCTGGAAAATGCAGTCAGTCTCAAAAAGAAAAAAAAGAGCCGGCTCTTGAGTGCGACTAAAAATAAATTGAATAAAATGGAAAATGCTGCATGAGCTTGGTCGAAATGTGAATGAGCTTAGTGAAAAACTTTAAGGAAAAGCACGTCTTATGCAGCTAGAAAAGCTAGTATAAAAGACACTAGAAATCCATGCATCTTCAAATTATGTTTTACAGAATTTTTTGATACAAGACGCAAGTCGTACTAAAATATGAAACATAATATTTTCATCTTATAAATCATATATCTTAAAAAACGTTACAAATTCCTCTGAAATTATAATACAGGGTGGGCCATCTGTTGGTTTAATTGTTAAAGACTCATAATTCACAGCATACCCGTCAAAAGTTGATACTCTTCGATATACAAGGTTTATTCAAAAATTTTCGCGAATTTTGAATTTTCGCGGGCTACGGATGTTCGATTTTCGATCATTTTGTGTTCAAAAATCGAAGACATGCTAAAACACGTCCATGCACAATAGCTGCCAAAAACTGACTGAACATTCAAAATGACCGATATTGTCAACATAAGTGAGGGTCAAGAGTACCAACATAACGCAACAAAAAGCCCGCAAAAATTCAAAATTCGCGAAAATTTTTGAACAAACCTCGTATGTCAAGTTTAAAACTAATCAATTTTAGTCAGGAATCGTTTAACCGAACAACGCGTAAGATTGATACATGCTTACTATAAAAATGCTTGTTCTGCGAAAAAAAAACATAGATCGCTAGAAATACAACTTGGGCATTTTATCAGCGTCACTTATTCGTCGTTTAATGGATAGAAGAACAGCCAGATGAGTTTTCATGCAAAAAAAGTCATCGAAAGTTAAGATGTTGGCAAACGGGCCTGTAGACGATATTATTTTTCATAAATAAATAAGTAGTTTCAAACTTGCTTTAGGTATAAACATATGTCCAATTTTGTTGAAAGATATACTAAAAAAATGCAATTTACAAACAATCCAACGGATGACCCACCCTATATATTGTATTAAAATTATTAATACCCTACAGATAAAAATTTCATTGTTTAGCTTAGCTTAATTTATTACATTAATATTATTCACATTATTATAATTTATTTTCATACTCCTTTTAGCAGCTTAAGGTTTCTACAAAAGATTTCCAATTTTCTCTGTTTTGTGCAGTGTGTCTTAGTTCGTTAAACGATTTTGCCGTTTCGTTACGTATAGTTCTCTGCCAAGTCATTGATGGTCTCTCTCTTCGTCTTGTCCCTTGTGGATTCCACGTCAAAGCAGCGTATGAGACATCGTCGTATATTATTCACATTAGATTTCATTATTTTTTTTTTTAAATAATTTGTTGTTATTAATTAAAATATCAATATTTTTATAGAAAAGATTTTTCCGAATAATTGCGTCTGTTTGATGAAAGTTCTGAAACTTGTCTGGAGTCCTATTTTTGAAGGCTCCCTCTGAAGGACATTTATTGGAAAACCATTTAGTTCTTAAAAAAAGCGAGCAGTGGGCAGATCCTATAAAAAAAAATATGTAAAAAGTTTCATAAATTTAAATATTTGAATATTTGCTTTTCCGAAGATCGTATCAGCCGCATTTGTTTCTTTTTCGAGACAGCCAGACTTCTTAGTTCAAGGAAATCGCAAAAATGTTGCTACATTCAATTCTATCTATATACTACACATACCATCCAGGAAGCTCTACTCCACACTCTTCAGAAACCTTTAAGGCTCACAAAGTGTAGCGCACCTTGTAATAACAACCACTACAACAAAAACAACTTCTTAAGACATTTTTTTACCTGCTTTTTCAATTCCATAAAGCCAAAGGTAATGCAATACATCTGAGTCCCAATACAAACATACCAACATGTTGATAGAAATTGATGTGGCACAAAAAAAAGAAGTAAGACTTGGTAATTAAACAGGTTTCAAATTAACATTAAATGAAATTAAATAAATAAAAGAGAGGGGGAAGGGAAGACTCTATGCAAAGTTGCAAGTTACATTGCAGCATGAGACAGAGCGACGCATGGACAGATAGACAGAGTGTACATTTTGCAGTTGGCCTGACTGTAAACATGTTTCGATGCTGCACAAAATTAGCGGCTTGTAGACGGTGGCATGCGTGTGTTTGCGTGTTGATGCAACATGTTGCCTGGCAGAACGCAGACGCTTATAGATAAATTTCTGTCAAAATTGCTGATTGACTTCATTAATAAACTTGCGCACCGCACAAGCCCATGGACTTGCCACACCAGCAACCATCTCGTTCTTGCAACAGCTGCTTGCTGTTGCCACTGACAGCTGTTGAAATGCCAAGAAGAGCCAAGTGTTTGGCTGCAAATTAATAGCAAACTTGCAACAAACTATGAGCAGCCGTTCTCGTATCTACTGGAACACTCCTCGCTAGCATGCAGCTTGTGCCGTCTGACAGTGGCACGATTGATAAGCTGCGTGCTGCGTGGCCATGTAGCATGTCCAAATGTTGCCACAACATGTTGCCGCCTTGGCGGCTCACTCAGACCCAAAATCCAGCCAACCAGATAGCCTACCAAACTGGTTGCAAAATCAGTGCGAATATTTATGTTGAACTGCTGGAATTTTAATGTGACGCCGCCGATGATGATGCCGACGATGATACCGACGACGATGTGGCCAGAGTACGATATTCAATAAGGAAGTATGGCTTGCCTCTGCATCTTGGGTACTTGGCCAATGGCCAATTCGTTTGTGTAAGTTGGCTTAAACGGCGCTGCTGTTAAATGCCGTTTAATTGCCAATGTATGCAGAAAACCGTTTCCTTTTAATTGCTTAACTTGGCCGGAAGGAGCCGCAAAAGTCTCTAAACTCAAATCAAGTCAATTGAATGTGACGTTGCCAACAACAAACGAAAAAAAATTACTACTTATAAATGCCAGGCAGATAACTCAATAAATGTACAGATTAGTTACAAGCGTAATCAATCAGCGTCAAAATGCCAGTTTTAGCAAAATTGTCAGCAATAATTACAACAACAACAACAGTAATACTAAAAAAAACACTAACAACAACAACAACGATTTGTATGACTTTATAAACTGAAGACGAGCCCATTAAGCGTTTATGCAGTCGCCAAAATCGCGATCATATGAAAAAATTTGGCGTTGTTTCTTAAGGGCAGACGTAGGATGAAGAGCTCAAGAAGAGGAAAAAAAATTTCCAAGGAGAGTTAAGCTAACAAATCAATGAACTTTATACATTAATTTCTCTAAAAATTATTTTTCTAACAAGAGATTTCAGACAGAGACCATATCCTACGTTATTCTACAAAAAATTAGGAAATTATTTTCTTCGTTATTTCGAGAATATGATAATATGTATCTCAAAAAATTTACATATTGCTTCAAAGACACAGTCTACGTAATATATTCGATTTGCTTTTAACAAGGAATAAAGAAATAATCAGCCGTGCGAAGAACGAACAAATCAAACCGAACAATTTTATTCGGACTCGTTTTTGCGTGCTCCAAATTTTTCAGAGCACGGCCGTATTTTCATTTTCGTAACATTTTTTCAGATTTTTTTTTGATGAAACCAAAATAACTTATCCTTGTCGGATACATCCCGCGCGGATCCGCCACTGATCTAAAGTATCCGTCAGCTGTTTTCAGACTCAAACGGATATCGCAATGGTGATGATCATGATATTTTCTTTACTTGCCATTTATTTTCTTCAATTAGAATATGTTATATATGTCTATTCTAATAACTGTCCAAGTTTGACATGATTTTTCACTAGTAAAGAGTACTTGCAAATATAAGCCCACAGAAATGCTTAAATCGTAAATCCATAGAAGAACTTAGTTATATCATGATATACGTCTTATAAACCTCAAGCCAGACATATGCCTTTCTTTTCCATTGCCTTTGAATGACCAGCCTAAACTCATGCGCATTCATTCATATATACAATATATAATATGTTAGTATATACAGCATATCCCACTGTGTCCATAACTGAAATTGCTTTTATGTATTAGTGTGTGCGAGTATCTGTGTGTGTGTGTATCTCTATCTATAAATTTATAAGCAGCTTTTGCTGTCTGTGTCTACGTCTCTGCATCTGTGTGAGCTCGTAATTTGGTTGCCTTTCACAAAAGACATTTGATGTGAACGCTCAGCGCTGCTTTGACAACATGGACATATAAACATGGACATGAACGTGGATGTGGACTTGGACGTGGACATGGCACGTCAACAGCTTCTCCTTTGCCTCTTTGCTGTCTCACACTGTCATATGTCTGCTCACATGTGTCGTGCATTTGTTATGAGTGTTCCAACTTGGTTTTTTTTTGGCCTGGCCAGATGAGCCAAATATATTTTAGTGTCCAGCGAAAGGTAAGAAAATTATAAAAAGTAAATTGTCATGCTCTTATGTTGCAATAAAATTCAACATGTTAATAATAACTATAATGATCGTAATGGCCATAATGAAAATGTTTACAAATCGCAGACATCAACCAACTTGCTTATGTTTGGCAATAAATGTTATCTTCAATGGAAGATCCGAAGAGAGCTTATTCGCTGAGTGCTGCAGTTGGTAAAGCGCTGAAGAATTGCATCGACTGCTTCTACGCTAAAGTCAGCTCTTGGACTAAGAGCTGCAAACTTATCGATTTTTGGTATATAGTATTTTTTCATTGAGTATCGATATCGATATTGTTGCATGCAGGTTTGAGTCATGCTAGGCTTGAGATTCGCAGTCAATTATCCTTCTCTTCTGCACTTTGAGGCGAAGAGAAGCATTGAGCAAAGTTTTCGTCAGCTAATTTGGTCGTGACTGTGCCGCTGACTACCCGACAAAAGTTCGATGCGTGCGGGTTGTGGGTAAAAGAAAACTATTTTAGAGATATTGGATTATATTGGACAGATAGTAGCCCTAGTGCTAAACCTACAAATTCAGATATGATTATACTCAAAAAAAAGTTCTTCGCACGACAAGAAAAACGTTTGCAATTCTTCTTTTAAGAGAAGTTGCTGTATCATATCGACATCGACGCGATTAATATCAATATTTATAGAACATTCGATTTTCGATTAATTCCAAGCTCAAAAGTTCCGCCTAGTGGAAGCACTAAAAGTAGCCAGGTAGGCCAACAGTCATAAAATGTACAAGGATAGTGCAAACACTACGCTATACCTGAGGGCTGAAAGCTTCAAATGAAAAAACAAAAATTTTATTTAGACTTATAAAAATAATAATTACAGCCATAATATGTGTTAATCCTTATTACCTCGAAATAGTTATCGTAAACCGATTTTATGCCATTCTCTATAAACCGCAAAAAAAGCTCAGGGCTGCAATAACAAAAACATAAAAACATAAAAATAATTGAGCCAAGATTATTTTAGACAAGAAAATTAAGGCAGCTTCGTATTTATTGTTGGTTTGCAATTTTCCATTTATAGGCCACAAAGTTTTTGTTGGCCCAAAAATACATGCATTAAGTTTTCGACCAAGTAGAATGCGGTTGACTGACAGTTAAATTTCAAATTTCAATAATAACCAAAACGCTCTCTATACCAAGGCATGGCCTTTCACGCTGCCTGGGGGAAAAGTCCATCAAAATTTCATTGCACGTTTCAAGTCATGAGGGCGTTGCACATTTGCTGCGCTGGGCGTGTCATGTGGCATGTGCATCCAATTTTGATGCCTTACATTTTTTGATACATTTTAATTTACTAGCGGTAGTTAATTAATTTTCATTTTAACTGCTATCTTCACTTTTTGGTTTTGTTTTTATTTTCAATTAAACTTTTTGGTTATTTAATTAATTTCTGGTTAAGTGAATAATTTTCAGCAAATGGTGGGGTGTGTGCAGATGTTGTCTGTTGGCCAAACGAAGCTCAATCAAAATGATTGATGCAACGAGTGGTATGTGTTTGAAAAGATTTTGAATGTGATAATCGGTGCAAATTGAAAGAAAGATGGGCAGTTTGAGAAAAAATAAATTTTTAATAAGGATCTCTTCTTTATAAAAGAAAAAAGTTTTTTTTGTAGCCGTCGTGCTCATCGTCATCATTTATTTTTGTGCTTCATTTTTTCGACATGGTTATCATAGAAGAGCAAATATGCCCCCTTCAGGAAGCGCAAAACAAAGCAGTATTGCTATGCGTAGCAAACAGGGAGTGGCGCCCCCACAACTATTTATAAAAAAGAAAACTATTGAACTTTTAGTTATTTTATGAGGGCAGAACTATTATATACCTTAACCTAAATTTGGCCCAGTTAGACTTCTTATATTTTGCTATCTTTTCCCGGGTCATCTGGACAATCATATCAGAGTATCGGAGGTATATGCTACTACACTATTTATATCGACATAGCAATCAAAAACTTTCAAATTTCAACACTGATTGAATTATAGCTCTATTTGAAAGACAATTTGCGTATTTGAGCGAATTAACCTGCTTGAACACGTTCTTTCCAGTCACATCCCTACTCAAGACCAAACCAAATCGTTCACTTTCCCGTCTCTTCTCCGCAGCTTGCAATAAGAACTTCATTCCGCCGGCAAAATCCGCACATCTAAAACTGCCACACTTAACCCACTTACGACCAAGCCAAGTTATGGTCCCATCAAGTGCACCAATGGCACAGCTCATAAACCAAGACGGCTAATCATGATCAACATTAGCGTTTGGTTAAACCAAACGTCAACACTTTAGCACAAGCGATAAAAATGTCCATACGACAAGAAGTTGAAGTTCCCAACAGCTGTGCCCCAAAACCCAGCACCAAACAACAACAATGTAATGGATGCACTTGGTAGCGATTTATGCGCTAGTGTTGTTTAGGAGTTTTTGGCTTGGAATTGCGCTTTGTATGCAAAACTCTGTCAATCAAAGGCTTTCGACTGCCGTCAATGCTAATCAGTTAAGATAGGAAAACAGTTTATGAACTTCATTCGATCTGCTGTGGAACAAAGAGTGCCATGAATGGAATGAATGACAGTGAGTGGGTATGCTTGGAAGAGTTGTTTCTAAGCAAAGCTTTAATACAGAGCAAAACAGAGATGTTTGAAAATTTGGGTTTCACCTTCCCGAATTGGTCTTCAAATGAGTGGGATCCAAATCAACTTACTAAACTATTCGGTCTTGCGCCAAAATCGCTTTAAAATAAATTGTAGGTTAAGTTAGTTTAGGTTGATTAGGCAGCTCAATCTATAATTGAAATCACCAAGTAACCATGAGGTCCATTGCCTAATTGTGTAAGGGAAGAAAGTGGATGGAGGAGGGAGAGAGGAGGGATAGAGGAAGACAAAAGTGTCCAGATCCGCTACGGGCACACAAGCCAGACAACTCAGGTCCTCAAAGAATTGTTTACCCAGAAACTGGGTTCGTCTTCTTATAAGCGCCAGGCAATCACATAGCAGGTTTTGGATGCTTTCTGTCTCCGTCACAGCTCCTACCACCATCCCGTTCCTGTTCTTATGAAAATGCAGGAGTTCAGAGGTTCGCTTTGGATTATACCGTGGCCAGAGTGCTCGGGAGAAGCGATAACCGAACGCAGTGTCCCATTCTCTTTCCGCCAGACTTCTGGTCGTCCCCCTAATTTTCGATGCGACATCCTGTAGGGGTCTTTTTATATCCGTTACCGCAAGGTTAGCTGGCAGTGCTGAACCAGGGATGTGGTGATGGATACGGTAAAGCGCTAGCACCGTGTTCAGGATAAGTTAACTTTTTGTGGTATACGATGTCAGTGCCTGGCTTTTGACAATAATTAACACGTTCCTTGGACTTTTGTCTAAGGTAACAATAAGTCTAGCCGATTACCAGATTGCAAATATCTCGGTTTGAAAAACGCTATGACAGGTTTTCAGAGAAGACGCCAATCTAATCCAATATCAAAGCGTTTGACAGATTTGGAATGAGTGCCAAATTCAACTTGTATCAAGCTTTTGTATTCTAAGCCAAATTCTCTCACTTTTTCTCTCAGTGTATTAGCCACAAAATCATTTGCACACACATGTCACACAGAAATTGAGAAAAGGAAAAATTAAAATGAAAAGCGCTTTGGTGAAAAATGCGCACACAGCAGGTAGCTGACGTGTCGTAAAGCGTTTGAAGTGTCTGAGACATAAAAATTGATTTATGTCCCCAACAGATGACAGAATCTGAATCCGAATCCGTAACAAAATCAAACCTTAGCTCTAAAACTTGGTTTTTGGTCTAAACAGTTTGAGTGAATGATTTTCACTTAAGACTTGGCATTTTCATGCTGGCAGCAAATGCAAATTGGCCAACTGCGCTGAGTTGAGGCTTATGTACTGTATATATAATGTATCTAACAGATACATGTACAAACAACTACCAAGTTACAATCAAATGCATTTATTTTGCATATAATTGAATTGATAATTTGTTTTCGTTGTTGTTGTTGTTGTTGTTGCAGCCATTGTTTTAACTGTTCTCTGTTGTGGGCGTTAATGCAACTGTCAGGCGGCAACTCTGGCCAAAAGAGTTGTTACGCGCCTTTTTCAAATGTCAACTTGTTCAGTTCTGTCAGATAAATCAATCAACTTGATTAGTTTTATTTATTTGTTTTTGTTTTAGTTACAGCTGTTGTTTTTTATTGTAGTAATTAGCCGAGTGCACTCAGCGGGTGTGTGTGTACACAAAGTTGCAAATCGTTGCAACCCAGTCAAGAGTTGAGTCTTTGAAATATCTTAGCAGTTAAGACTTTTAACAGGCGGCTGTAAAATTATGCAGCTAATTCAAGGTAAAGCATTTCGAATTGTTTTTATTTTATATATGTGCGTGTGTGTGTGTGTGTGTTACCAGAACTGTCAAGACTGTCAACAATTTACGAGCTTGTCTTGTAATTCGCATATTGTTTGGCTTTTGAATTTAGTGTGAGAGAATTTTCTGCAAAAAAAAAAAAAAAACCAAAGCCAATAAGTGCCTTGGCGTCTAAAGCATTTTGAAAATTGGCAAACACTTGCTGGCCAAAAAAAAAAGAAGGAATATCATGCAACTATCTATCGATAAATAGCTACATATATATATCCTTGGGCGTAATTTTTTGTTTGGCTAATGCCTTAGCATATTTACAGACAGACGGCTAATGTGCAAACATAAAGTTTTAAGACCTTCTTAACATAGAAGCTTCCGCTATAGTCTGCGCGTTTTTTGGTCTATTCCAGACATTTAAAGCATGAGTCAGCTGCGTATTTGTGCTAAGGATTTGAGACTGCTTTATTAAAAAGTTATTGGATATATTAACAAAAAATGGCTATAATCTCTTAAAAGTTTCAATTGCAGCTTAACAAAAAGGCATAGCCAATAACTGATTATACAGAGACCGATAAGGTAAGCAAAGATACATTTTTAAAAGCTGCTTCAAGTGAAAAATATCTGTAAGATACTCGCATAAAACAAGCGAAGTCTTTTTACCATTAGCGAGGTATAGAGTTCCTACGTGCCAATTGCAAAAATCGTAGGAACTTAATACCGTGCTCTTGGAGGACTATCGAACAACAAAGTGAAAGTGAATAAAATGTGAAAGTGATTGTAATAATTGAAAAATATAATAATAATATAAAAACTTTCTGCAAATAATAAAATTGTGCACTGTTCTAGTGAACAGGTTGCTGAATAAGTTAGCCTAAGTTCTCTCGTAGGATGCTATCGCAGCTGAAACTAAGTCATGTGAGCCTAATAAACAAAATAAAGTTTACTTTTTCACAAACCTCCATGCATTTGACCTCGACCAATGTGATACTTTTTATATGGGTATCTAATTAAAAAAAAATATTTTGAAATATTTATTAGTTTTTAGGTTAATTTTCGAGAGGATTTTTTTTTTTTTTTTTTTAATTTATAAAATTACGTTTGGAACACTGCTTTTTATTTTGTTAACATAAATAAGATACATACGTCCATAAATATTCAAACGTTTTTCTTCTTGCAATCTTTTAAAAGGATGACGAAAACAGGCAAAGTGCCTTCAACAAGCGAATAAGCCCCTCTTTTTAATAATTATATATATTTTTTATTTTTATAAAAATATTTTTTATACAGTGGTTTTGAAACCGTAGAACTGTTTTCAATTTTTTTGTCAAATCTGAATATCCCTCTCTTCTTCGATCAAACGAAGCATTATTACCCATATAAATGTCTATAATTGAACCTTTTGATTGACAGTTAATAAAGGGTCATCAATCTTGAGGTTTTTTTCAATAGGGTTTTATAAATCAGGCGTAAGTATTGTCAAGGTGCCATGTGTTTTTTTATTCAGTTTTCATTGCTATTCCATCATGGAAAGACTTACAGCCGAACAACGTTTACAAATCGTACAATTATATTACGAAAATTCGCGTTCTTTAAAGAATGTTTTATGAAACCAATTCGATGAACAAGATCGTGTGATATTACACCATTAGACTTTTTTCCTTTTGGGCTACGTGAAGTCTAAAGTGTTTGTGGATAAGCCAGCTACGACTAAAGCATTAGAGGCCAACATTACCCGTGTTATCCGATTATGCTCGAACGCGTCATTGAAAATTGGAACTACGGCGCTATTGCAGTCAATATTTGGAAGGGACTATCTTTAAAAAGTGAATGGCAAGAATGGTTGTTTCTATTGATAATAAAGATTTTCCGATTCATTTTAAACGTTCTTGTTATTTTGCATTTTAAAAAAAAAACTCAAGATTGATGACCCTTTACTTTGCATTATTGCTTCACACCATTTTTCGTTATCGTCCCTTTTTTCTGCGATTAAGACCGTAAAAAATGTATCCGTGAAGTTTTTCGTGTGTCTATAATTAGACCATTGTAATGCTAAAATTTTAGGGGGTTTCCCTATTTTCACCAAGCAAAGGTAACAAGCTACTCCCCAAGATAAGTCGTAATAATTTGGAGGCCGAGACAAAGCAAAAGACGTCACTTCATCTAGTAAAATATTGTGTACTGTATATTTTTGAAAAAAAAACTTTTTGTTCCAAATGAAAGACAGAGACCTATGTTTCGAATAAGACTTCTTTTTATATTATGCATATCAGGAGCATAAAATCACTCTCTGTATCGGAACATTGTGAATGTTTTGCCTTCAAACCTTATTTCAAATGCGATATTCAACGAGGTCCAAAATGAAAAACGGTAATCCGAAATGTATACGTAACATCTTTTAAGAAGAAAAATACATGATCTAGGTTTTTGCGAATTTCAAGAACTTCAAATTTGAAGATTCGATATGTGTATATCAGGAGATACAGCACTGAAGTTTTCTCATCCCAAAAGGGATGATTAAACCGATTATAAAAAATGTTTCGATGATAAGAATAGCATTTCAATGACATATGTGGCAATTTAAGAAAAAAAAGAGACATCAAATCGGTTGACGATAATGATTCCGGGAAATTTTTGATCAAGGTAGTATACTTTTATTGTTCAGAATTCAGGCCACTCCGTCTCATAATAACAAAAAAGTGTTTAACAAAAATGGTATCGATGAATAAGAATACCTTTACACACGCAGCCCTTAGTTTTATATTTAGGAATCTCAGCCGTGTAGAAATTAGAAGCAAGAAACTAGACTTAATTTTACGTAAGAGTAAATGGCATCACTATTATTCTTGAAAGGAAATAGCGCAAGACCATAGACTTTGCATGGCTGCAATCAAAAAGGGCTATAGTACACCAATTTATACCTTAATGCACAATTTAACTGGGTAAAGTATAAATTATGTGGCTTATTAAGTTTTTAATCGGCTAAAAATATGCTCCATTAATAATAATGAAAACATTTTTATGTGTGGCTGAGTTGCAACGTTACTACATCATTATAATAGTTGCGATTTATTTAAGTTGAACACATTTAGTATATAAAGATCAATAAGTGGGATTTTTTTTATGGATGAGTCTTTAAATGCTCTCTTCCAAATTAAGAATCTTGTTGATCGTAAGATTTTTATTCCACAAAGTATTTGTCAAGTCTTGCTATCGCGAAAGCTCTATAAATACTTCTCAACAACGCTGGATGAAGAGCACCAACTAAAGTTGGAGAAAACATCGATGATCGATGTTTAAAATCTCTATATATCGATGTTGGCCAACAGAGATGTTTCTCCACCACATCTGCACTCATCAAAAGTTGTGTGCAATTATGAATCGATCCATAGTTAAATCCGTTGAATACAACGAAAATGTACTAACTTCAAGACCCCTCCCATTGAATACAAATTTCTATAGTAAAAATAGTATGTACCAAATTCGAAGATCCAAATAATCAAAACAATGCTGACCTTTGCTATCTAGTACTCTTTTTTACCCAGTAGCCATGAAAATCTTCGTAACTTATCTGTTTATGATGATGATTTTGACAGCTCATGGCGGTCATCTTTGTGGATGGAAATTGGCAGCTGTTTTCAGTGTGGTTGTTGTTTTATTTAAATTTCAAATCCTATCTTTCTTATTGATAAGCCCTTTAGATCTAGGAGATCCTAAATAATAGATACATAATTTAACCAATTTTTCATTAGTTCTTGTAAAGTACATATAAACTTCAACAAGACGATGATCAAAGTCTCTCCTTTTTTACAAGACTCCCTTATCTAAGCCGTTGGTATCAAATATCAACACCAAAGCATACATCGATCCTTTCTATCTCTATTACTTAGGTCAACCTCAAACAAAGAGCGAACAAATTACAAAAACATCTTACAACAGTCGCAAATGGAAGTTCAACAACCTTTGCCACATCTTAGAGTGCCACAAAAGACCCTTAGGCCAACGCTGCGTGCCTTCATGCAACCCCTTCAACCCAACGACTGACTCCTATCGTCATACTTTATCTACTGGCATTTGCATTACAGCGTTTAATTGCGATTCCCGGCGAAGGATGCGTTTCACGCACCCGTTACATAATTGATAACGGTTCATTTGTTGCGTTCGACTGAACTCCGGATTTTTTTTTTTCCACATATCAACTTGATTAACGGTAAGGTAAGCCCAAGGGTTAGCGGCATATTTTTTACAGTTTGTGAATAACGCATAAAATAAAAAAAAAACAAATACAAAAAATATGCCGTTCGATTTTTGATGAGTTGCATCAATGAAGCGTAAAGTTATGAATATGCATATGGTTGCGTTAGGATGGGTTACAAATTCTCGCAACCGAATAGGGAGTGCAGATGGAGATAGTTAGAATAAAATGTTATTTATGAGGTGACTTACCTGAAGTAGGGTCTTTGATTTCCAGATGGTTCTGAAAGTGTAAAGGAAGCGTGGCTTAGCAATGCAGACATAATAGTGCAACAAAGTGTAATAACTAAGACTAAATAATATAATATTATGTATTGAAAATAGATTGGAACTCAAAATTTTGGCTGTTATAGCTAAGAACTAAAACTAATTTGAAATACTTTGACAGTATCGAATGACGAATCCACAAAAATTATCTCTAAAGCTGATGATCACTTAGGTGGGCTTTGAACAAGGATATCCGCTGACGTCACTAAAAATTAATTATTTATTGTATACAAATATATTACGAGTAAGTGTTTTAGACAATTAATATCAAATATTTGGTACATAACTACTTAAGATAAGAAGGTTTTCTTGTTTTATATAATACTTTTTAGAGCGAGATTTTTCAATTGGTCAATATTCAATCTATCACTTCTCCTATCTTAAGTCAACTTGACTTGCCACTTCGAGCATCCTTGACCAACCCTATATGATGAGTCACCCACTTGGTCAACGGTGCTCTATTGGCTCTTTTTGTGATATAATGTTTAATTTTTATCTTGTTTCCTTGTTTTCTCTTTAATATTGTAAATCCAAGTGTCTGGCCAGTTCTTGATGTGAGTTTTTATCGTTAAAAAGTTCACCCGCCGGGCTAGAGACGCGGATTAGTTTAAATCTATTCTCTATATCTTCTTTTTAAAATAAATTATACTTTTTTTTTTTAATTAAGGTCAACTGTACTTAGTCCTCCAATAATAAATAAATAAATTTTCTTTGAAAGTCATTTTATTTAGCGAAAAAATCCAATTTTTTTTTCAGAATTAAAAAAAAAAAAAATGTCGAAATATAGTTTGATTGGATCTATCACATCAACAATACATACTTTTTTTAAATGTGCTTATTATGCTTCTTTATTTGATACCCACACAGAATCGTCATCAAAAAATTTTTTTGTTATCATGACGCTATGTTCTCCAGAACAGGGCTCCATATTCAATTTGATGTGACGCTACATAGTCTATAACCAGCAGCCCATCAAGACGCTTGCAAAGATACCTCGTTTGTTAAATTATCATAAGCGGTTCAGAAGATAGAAGGGAACAGATGAACATACATGCATGCATACATACAGGTCAAACATGTGACCCTCTTTTTTGCTTTGCCCGAGGTCGGGTAAAAAGGAATTGATTTTACTTTTGATGTGATAAGATACTGGAGCTATCAAAACAGAGTTATATAAACAGTAAGGCAAAACTGTACTATCATATATAACAATTTAATATGATCTTAATAATTCAACATAAAGTAGTTGCTGCAAAGGACCCATTTGATCCGACCCATAAACTAAAAGATACAAAGGCAAAAATCTAATATTAACTTATTTTTTTTGTTAGTCATCTTCGAAAATTGGGTTAGTGAAAAGCAAGGTCTTTTTATATCAGAATTCGAGAAAAATACTATACGAGAAAATATATTAAAAGCGAATTAAAAGAAAAATTTTCGAATTAAAAGAGGATGTCTATATTATTGATTTCGTAACTCCGAGAAGCCAATTGATTAGAGAGGGTAAATTATTTATAACGATGAGTTCCGCTCGAAGTAACCATAGATTCCGAATCCAAGTGTTTTGAGATACAAACCAATGACCGAACCATTTCTACTTATTAAACGCTTGATGTTGGTACATCCAAAACAAGACTCGAATTGAACCCAACAAAAAATTATTATTTAGTAAAAAATTTAATTCTTGCAAAATTCTTATTTTTCCCATTTTAATTCTTTATAATGCTAATAATTTGAAAAGCTTATTCACCACCTTAATGTTTAAGATAAATAGTCGTTCTTCCTTTGCAAACCATTTATTTTGCACAAAACTAAAATCCAATTATTCTTTATTAATATTTTGGACTCATTTTAAGATTCATAATTTGAATTTTTTACTGCATAACATATATTAGAAAAAAAAATTAATTATAAATAAGAAAAAAAATTTGTATCTAAAGGGGTATACGCAGTTCGGAAAATTTCGCACGGAATATTTTGAGCTGCGTATAAATTTCGCACGGAATATTTCGAACTGCGTATAGGCCTTAAAGCTTTGATTCAAAATACAACCTTATAGATGATGTTAAGTTAAGGTATGCTGCTATCACTTCTTTCTCCATTTTTGAAATGCTCATTCCCTTGAAGTCTTGTATTCCCCTTGTAGCAATTATTAGTTTTTGAATACCCGTATTTCGCAGCAGCTTCGTCCAAATTTTAAATGTTTTGCGCCACTGTGCCACATAGTTAGCCAAGTTTTGCACCTTATCTAATGCATTTCAAATATCATAAAACACAATTATATTCCGCCAGGATACATTTATTTAACTATGCGCAGCGTAGCCGCTAGATGTCGCCACATAACAACAAACTTTCGAGTGTTATAAAAACGCACTAAAAACTGTTCCATGGGGTTGCAATTAAATTGCAAGACTGCACCCTAACCAGATGGCGTTGAAAAAATCCCTAATCCTCAGCTGGAATTCCTGTTGCTTCCCAATGCCAAGTCGGAATTTAAACCAGGAGCAATGCACATTCAAATCAATTAACGTCCAATGATTTTGCAAATTTTGTGAGCGATTTTAATGAAAAGCCAGAGAGATAGATGCAGCGTGAGGAGAGCTTGAGGGCAGCGGGTGACTATTGAATGTTTATTGGATTTGGCATAAAATAAACAGGCGCCTGAGCTTTGACAGCAGCTACGCCAATCGATGTGACTGTGGATCTGGAATCTGGTGTCTGGTGTCTGGGGTTTGGGCGCTTGGGACTGGGCAAACATTCAATCGCATGGGGCCCACATGCTGCGCTTTTGTATTCCATTAAGCTCACTCCGACGACATCTCTAGACCTGGTTGTTGCTTGTTTTTGATGTTGTTGTTGGTGTTGTTGTTGTCGAGCTGTTTGGTTATTTGCTTGGGTTTAATTTTGGAGTCTCGGGGTCTCGTCTCGGTGACTGCGCAGCGTGTAATCTTTGCTGTATTTTCTGGTTTCTGGTCTGTCTCTATGGTGCATCAATTATGTAAATTCCTACTAAAGCAATTACAAACAGTTTTTTTTTTTTTTTTTTAAATTAAAATTGCAAACTGTAGGAGTCAGTTGGAAAAGCATTAGAAGAAGAAGAAGAAGCAGCACTTTGAACACTTTGGCACTTTTATGGCCAAGACTGGCCATTGATAAAGATTAATTGTTTTAGTAACTTGAAATTAACATTTATTTCGATTAAGTTGAGTCATTTTATTAGAGCTTAAAGCCGAATAAACTTTAGGTTGATATTGGAAGCGATTCAGAGAGAGACGAGAACTTTAAGAAATTCTAGAATATTAAAAATAATTGAAATTTATTTGAATTGAAGTACTAGGGAGCCATTTTGGAACAAAGTTTAGAGAATGAATATTATTATTTGCGCTCTGGTTATAAAAAAGTAAATTTTTCCCGAAAAGCCTTTAATGCAGTTAGATAATAATTTTAACATATAAATGCATTATTTTTAATTCTATAAACAATATCGACTTGAAAAAAATAAATTGTTCTTTGAATTTCCATTTTTGCGTTACTCCACACTGTGAATCCCAATCAATCCAGTTGATTTAATTATTTTTTGTAAATCAATAAATATAAATAACAAATTGTGAACCTATGGAAAAACTTAATTAATTTTCATCGTTCTCCGATAAAATAATTATATTTTTATATAATAGTTAAATAAAAGAATAAATTTAACAAAAATAAAACAATAGCAAGACTTCGGCTTACATGAATTGACAAAAAAAAGTTTTGAACCCTAAAAATAACGACTATACCTATAAAAAAAATATATATAATATATATATATACTTATGATGTAGTTTTAATTAATTTTATAAATTTTTTAATTTTAATTTATAAAATATTTCAGGCATTAAGTTAACTTTTAAGCCAAGTAAAATAAACCGAACTTTCATTATTATATTTGAATAGTTTTGTTTATACATAAATTAAAATTTCATAAAATTTTAAGTTAATTAAAAATATATTTTTTCGTTACAATTAATATTTAAGTTCTAAAATCAAAAATAAAAAAATAAATAAAAAACTAGCATTATTTGTCAAGGCAAATAAAAGATTTTTTATTTCGATAATATTAAAAAAATAAATTCTAAGCCGTACTATATAAAGAAATAAATGAAATATTATACCGAATAAGTTGAAAACTTTATGGTTTGTTCTGGGCAGTTTTTAAACAATATATATTAAAATATTAAAAAATGTTCTGCAGTTGGTTTTTTTATATTTTTCGGCAATCTTTTATATCTCCGTGTGGAGTTGTCTGTCTCCCATCGGACGCGTCCCCAGGTGTCGGATAGGGGAAGGCTCGGCACTATGCAGGGTCAGTGGGAAATAAAATACCACTCGCGGACCAAAACAGACAAAACTCCTGCTTGGAGGTGCAGATAGGGATTCTATCACCAAGCTAGGGTAGGAGGGCTAGCAACCTACCTATCTGAAACATTTCTTGCTACCGAATCGTCACGACGCCCTATGCTCCAAATAGGAGTTAAAGGAACATATATATATATATATTTTATATGATAATCTTATCAAGTAGAAAATGTTATTAGAACCTGAACTCTTGAATTTTCTATATATTAAAAAAAAAACAAATTTTCTTAATTTTGTCGAGTTTATGATGAACCTTAAATTAATTTCATAAATTTTCAAACTACTCTTTAAAATACTCAAACAAAATGTAATTTTTTAAATTACATAGACCAACATGGTTTGGTTGTTGGAAAGCTATGGCTAATTTTCGAAGTAATTTGCTGCGAGGAACCCAAATCCGGGGCCAGAAGCGGCCTATCACGTCAGGAGAGATATTTGAGATTATTTTCGCGAAAAGCGGGGTTTTTTCCTACTTTTGAGGTTATGTACAGGGTGCAAATAATTTTTGTAGTCTGTCACTCCAGTTACATCATTTAGTACCACTCTTACCCTTTAATTTAAATGTTCAAGCGATCATTAATTTTTCGCAAAGTTATGGCTATTCAAATTTACGAAGTATATCCCTCGACGTCATTAGCATTTGCATTAAGCCTTTGAGACAATAACACAGACCAACTAGTTTAGTTATTGGGAAGCTATGGGTAATTTTCGAAGTAATTTGCTGCATCGAATCCGAATCCGGGGCCAGAATTGATCCATCACGTCAGGATCTTGAGATATTTGCGGTTATTTTCCTGAAAAACGGCGTTTTATCAAATATCTCAAAATCCTGATGTGATGAGCCAATTCTGACCCCGGATTCGGATTCTACGTAGCAAATTACTTCGAAAATGGCCCTTAGCTTGCCAACAACTGACATGACCCCGGTATTTGTAGGCTTGTGTTATTTAATGAATGCTTTATTGAATTACATTTTTTACTACTTAAACTTAATCCAAACCCCAAAATATTTCCAAAAGCAGAAAAAATGAAAAGGTAAATAACGAAGCAAATACAATATTTCTGCAATTTGCTGAATTAGTTTTATTTTTTATTTTATACCAAGAGATGGTTAAATAAAAGAGAGCCATTATGTCAAAAAGTAAATTAAATACGTCTAAGTTTTTAGGCTTTTAAAGTAAGTAGAGAAATAATAAATTATATATTTACTATGAATTATTTATTTAAAATAAACCTATATTTATTATAAATTATATATGTACCTATTATTTTAATAATTTTGCTAAGCTAACTAAAGAAATAAATCAAATATTTTCTGAATTAGTTTTCACCCTTAGCCAAGACACACACCCAAAAAATCACAGTCTAGCCAAGGCACACTCTATGCGATGTTCTCTAATGCATCGCAGGACCTGGGAACAGTCCAAATAGCAAACATAGACAAAGCGGAGACACATAGCATTAACATAGCAACAAAATATTACCCCTCTTAGTTTGAGTCTAAACAACGCACTCATTTATTCCACTCACACACTCACTGCGCATTACTCACTCATATTCTCTTGCCTTTGCAAACTTACTCAATGAGCATAGACGACGCAAACATCGCAAGTAGGCGGAGCAACGCATTACTTGTTGGCGATGTGTTGTTGCAGCAAACATCGCACATTTATTATATTTAATGAACAAAACATCGCATTGCCCCTTTGGCTATCTTTGACTCAGCCGAGTGCGCGTTTTGAGTGACTTTGTGTTGTTTTATTTGTTTGAGTGTCAAATTAGACGCGTTGGCTTGCGGCGTTAGTTTTAACCTTTTCTCCCCTGGCATGCCGCACAACCCTTTCTACGCAATACACTCGAAAACCCAAAAACCCCATAACCCTTAAGAGTTGACACTTTTCCAGCCGTTGACCACATGCTCTCCCGCGTCCAAAGGGTCGCAGTTGCTGCGAACGTAGGACTTAAAAGTGTTTGAAACTGCTTTGTGACGCATTTTCCAGCGAGTTGTTGTTGTGAACCGCTGCCTGCTCTAACCCTTCCCTTAACAACAGACTGTCTGACAGACGACTAACACGCTCAACCCTTTAACTCTGCGCCCAAATCGAACAAGTTTTGAGCGTGGCGGCAAACAACAACACCAACAACAACAAGAATCGCACGCAGCTTTTGCTTTTGTCTTCGTTTTGTTTTTTTTTTTGTGTTGTATTTTTTCTCAAGTGTTGGTCAATTTGATGCGTTTTTCCGCGTCCGCTTTTCAGCCTTACGACAGTTTGCGGGCAACACGCCGAGGCGCCGCGTCTACGCAAGAAGCCCCCAAATAAAAACAGAAAAAAAATTACAATAAAAAGAGTTAAAGCCGTCGCCAAAGCCAAGGCTAATAATGGCTAAAAGAAACTCTTTATAGGGTTCATGTTTATACGATACATATGTATATGTCTGTGCGTGTGTGTGTTTGTGTGCGTGTTTATATTATGGAAAATTTATTATATTGAAATTGGAAAACTGTTTTCATTGAGTGCCTTACTTTAATTGCTGCTATTAAAAGCAAGAGAAATTCAAATGTAAATATCTTTGGGAACATAAAAGATAATACAAAATGGCTGCTGTAAAATTTATTGTAAAATTCAAAAATTGCCTTGAAACAAATATTTCAAACTTGTTTTCAATGGATTTATGATAAATAAAAACAATAAATGCTTGTTTATGAAGGTAGGTAATAGAATTTAATGATATTTAATTTTATGCCAAAATGTAGGTATATATATGTATGTATGTATATGCTATATATGCATAATAGACGTTGGTTGATGATGAACCATTTAAGTAAATATTAATTTTTGTAAGGAAATATGTTATGTCTAGGTACAAATATAATATAATTTACATTTAAAATCAATTTTATGATACATATTTGATAATAAAATCTTTTTGTACAATTTCGAGTCAATTCGCCATGAAAATTTGTTGCTTTGAATAAATGGGTTTATTTTGATACGATGAACTCTTAAGTATATATAATACATGAATTTATGATAGTTAAAAAAAAAATAAACAACAAAAAATATAAATTCTGACTGTAATATATTTTTATGCAATTAGGTTTTTTGGTAAGAGCAAACTAATTTTTCGGGTAAAATATTCGGACATACTCATATAGATAAAAATGGAACAACATTTTAAAGCAACTGAAAGTAAGTAGAGCAGATATGCTACTTATAAAGGTTTTGATGATACATATATGTATGTATGTGGTATATATGTATGTATATAGAAGAAGGGGGAGACCATACAACACCTGGAGAAGAAAGTTGGAAGCAGAGGCTCAGTAGTCCGGTCGCAACTGGCGCAATATAAGAAACTTAGCATTTAATAAACCTAATTTTATTCTATTTATAAGGGCCCTATACTCCAACTAGGAGCTCAAGGGAATATACATATATGCATGTAATCATGTGCATTGGCAAACATTTTGAAAATACTTTCGAAACAATTTTACAAAAAGTTATATTTTCAAAAATGCCCCGAACTCTGCTTTCTTATAAAACTTACTATAATAGTTGGATTGAACCTTAATTTTACAAAAACTTTCTTAATTTCTGAATGTGAAATTTATAATCTTAAATAAAAATTATAAAATAATAACAAAATTTCAAAACTACCAGCAGTTTTCAAAGCACAGAATTGCTTAAGGTAACTTTTAAAGAAAACTTGTTGTTTACTTTTTTCATTCTTATACAATGGCATAGTCAACTACGTTTTAGAGGATTAACCAACACTGAAACTTAAAAGTAGCGTTATTCAAACGAGCTCTAGAGATTGTTTTTTTTTTTGGAAAATGTATAATATCAAGTGAAATGCCATTGGCTTTTCAGTAACATATCGAATATATTCATGTACTTAAATATTTTTCACTCAGTGTTAAAAAAATTACTATAGGAAACCTTGCTCCTTCGAATTATAAGAAAACTATGTATATATATATATATACGTTACGTTTATATGTACTTAATAGTTACCTAATCCGGAAGCGAAACTTGACCCCAGAAGTCACTAGCTTGAGTAAGGCCGACATTAACCCTACCAAGGCGTTTCCGGGAATTCGAAAGTCTTCTCTATTATATCATAAAAATCTGTACTATTTCGGGCTAGAGACGCGAGTTAGTTCTTATCTACTTTTTTACTTGTTCAATTTTTTATACTCTGTACCGTATGGTAAAAAGGGTATATTAAGTTTGTGCAAGCCGAAAATGTATGTAACATACGGAAGGAAACGTCGGAGACCCCCCAAAGTTACCTAAAGTATGATCAGGATGACTAGATAAGTCAATATACCCATGTCCGTCTGTCTGCCTGTCTATATGAACGCTAAGAGCTAGAGCGACCGAATTTTCAGATTAGATGCGTAATTATGTCAGGGAAGACAAATTTATTTTACTTTTTCGATATCGGGGCTATGTTATATAGCTCCCATAGGGGTGTTTCAGAAGGACCTCGGAAAAAAAACAAAACTTTTTGACGGATAATTCGTTTGTTTATGAAGATATCATAACCAAATTTGGCACTCGGAAGTTTTTTAGAGTTCCCAAGCACTGTACCAATTTTAACCAAAATCGGTTGACTCTATCATATAGCTCCCATAGGAACAATCAGTCAAAAAAACGTTTTTTGTACAAAATTCGTCTGTTTTTAGTTGTTTATGAAGGTGTCGTAACCTAATTTGGCAATCAAATGTCTTTTGGTGTTCTTAAGCAATATACCGGATTTTATTGCAAGCAGTGGTACAGGGTATCCCAAAGTCGACGGCGCCCGACTTTAACGTACGCCATCTTTTTAATTTAATTTTATTATTTTTCTTATAATTTATGCTCAACTGTGCTTTATTGTACCCTTTAAATTAAAAAAATAAATAAAAAACATTTTGGGTCCAATTTGAACGTTCCTGGACATTAATAGATTACCCATATAAAGTTAAGCTGCGTCTTTAAAATTTTTAATTGTTTGGGAAGCAATGGGGCGTGACCTGCCTACTTATGTAAAGAGCTCAAATCTCAAGTTTAGTTAAGCTAGCTCTTATAGTCTGCAAGATTTGGGAGTTCAGACAAACAAATGAATATTTGCACAAATGTAATATATACCTAGGTACAGAATATAAAAACTTTTGCTTTTAACTTAACTTTAATTATATAATAAATTAATTTAAATACAATTAAAAAATTTAAAGAAAATTTTGGAAATTAGTGCCAGTTTGACAATATTTTTCCAATATTTTGTTAAGCAGAAAAAGTGTAAACAAAAATGCTTAAAATTATTTATAAAAAAAGGTTTTAGCTTATTTACCGAATTTATTTTAAAAATAAAATGCCGCAGTTTTTTAAATTTTTTATAAATTTTATGAACAGCAAAAAATATACAAAACTTCCATGTACTATTCAAAATGCGAAAAAATATCTCAAATTCTACGTAAAATTTTAACTCTAAACCTAACTTGTTTATTCATTCCCAAATATCGTAAATAATTTACTAGCTTAATTGCGCTTTACTAAATATATTTCAAATAACGCCCACCAAAAAAATCAACAAAAATTTTCCATTTTAAAAGATATGACTATTATATTGTAGGCTTAGCTTAAAAATCAAAATACAATTTATGAAGCTGCAAACGATTCAAGTTACGTAATACAATTAAAAATTAAAATGCAACAAGCCGCAGCTAAATTTTCTAACATAATCCTTACGAGCTCTGTAAATCAATGTTTCATACAAAGTATTAAATTTCAGCACGTTTTAATTAAGCCATGTTAGTTGCCCACTAAGCCAAGTTAAATTCGGACCAAATAAATAAGCAGCAAATGGTTTTGAATTACATTAAGACTGCAAATTGAAATAAACCAAATATTTACGATATAACAAAAATTTGCTTTTTATGTCTCAATATTATGGCATTAATGAAAATTTCATTGCCTGCTGGCCAAAATGGAAAATAAATCAAATACAAAAATCTTGCACTAAAACTGTAATAAAATTAAAAAAATATTTCTAAAGCTATAAAAAAATACACTTAACTCGTAAAGTTCAAAAAATAATCAAATTTGATTTATAAAATTATGTTTAGCAGGTCTTATGCCATATGATTAATTGGCTTAAAACACACACATGTGTTGGTAATAGAAACGGCTGGCCGAGAGTGTGGAAAGTCGTGAGCCAAAGAGTGAGTGTCATGCACAAGCCAAAATGCCTGTAGGCTAAGTTTAACAACACTTGGAACATGTGAGTAACCCCCAAACGTTAGGCAACACTGAGAGAAAACAAGTGCAACTTGAAGCACTTAGATTTAAAAGGCAGCTGAAAAAAAACTTTAGTGTTTAGTAAGAGAAGAGAGCAGCCCTATGCTTTACTATGGAGTAATAGGAACAAATATATAAGAGAAGAGAGGATATATTATGTATGGATATTAAAGCAGAGCTGGGCAAAAAGAGAGCGATCTGCCATAAGTGCACGAACAAAAAGTGCCCTATGGGCTATGGGCTGCCCAGCTCTGATTAAAGGTATATAAAGGGTGTTTTTTTTAGAGTTACACAAGTTTAAAACATAATAAAACAAAGAAATATATTTTTAATATTAATGAAACGGGCTTTATTCATATAAATATATTTAAATATTTATATGTATAAGTATTTATTAGAAGCTTATAAATTATAAAAAATAGCATAAAAACGTAGCGTCTAAGCCTTAAGCTAAGTAAGGCAACGTATTTTTAAAATTAAAAAAAAAATTCAATTGTTATTAAAAATGTTTATTTTTAATTAAAATTGTGCCAAAAATTATAATTTGATTAAGCTGTCTTCCCTATGTACTAGCAAACAAATTTTATGTTTTTGTTTAATAAAATATTCACATTTAAAGGCCCATACGCAGCATGCAAAAATTCCGCACGAAATGTCAAAACTTCGTATAAAAAAAATATCCCAAAAAAGGGAATTTTTTTTTTTTATATGAAGTTTTGACATTTCGTGCGTAATTTTTGCATGCTGCGTATGGGCCTTAAAAAAAAAATTACCTATTGAATCGTTATAAAAAATTTTAATTTATAAATAAAGCCCGAATTTGTTTAATTTATATAGTTAAGTAAATATTTTGGTTCTCAGGAATGAAACAGTAAACTAACTCATTAAAAGCCATTAGTCACATTAGTTTAAGCCCAAATTTTTTAGAACAGCTTAAAGTATATATAAATATATAAAAGTATGTAAATATATAGTTTTCCTTGAAAAAATATATTTGAAAAATTATAATGCTCGTTTTCGCGTTAGTTGTTGATTGCTCTTATCTTTTGATCAGAAAATTTTCGATTTCGATGATTTTCGATAATTTCGAAAAACTGATTTTTTTATAAATTTCAAAATCGCTCAAAAATAAAAAATGTCTACTAGAAATGGGTTAAAAGAGCAACAAGTTAAGTTCTTAAGGTCGGCCATATTTTCTAGACTCTAAAAAAATAGCCAAAATAGTTTTTAAAATTGTGTTAAAAATAAGTAACTTTCTAAATAAAATGATTCTAAAAAATACTGGTCTAGGCCATTGTGTATAAAAGTGGAAAAAAAGTTTGATCCTTTTTAAAGTCTGATATTAGACCAGATGCTGAGATAATATCCACTGGCTGAACGAGGCTTCTTTACGCTAAACGTTGATCAACTTGAGTCCTTATTTAGTTTACATTTTAAAGCACTCTATAGAGAAATTTTTTGTCGTGTATTTTCTAAGCCAAGAAACTGTTTTGTATAGAAATAAAGCAAGTTTGTCAAAATTAATTGCCTGAATATTTATTTGCTGTGCCTATGTGTGCCCACAAGGACAATATACACATATTCACAAATAAATACAGACGAAAAATTTACATAAGTGTTTTCACAAGTGTTCAAGTATGCGTGTGTGTGTGTTTGTTGCCATTGTAGTTGCAACACGCAATCACTTGCTAAAATGCACACAATTACAATTTCAAAATGGCGTCAAAAGTGCAACAAAATGCCTCTGTATATAATACTCTCTCACACACACACACACGCGACCAATTAATGCGCAAAAACTGCAGCCGCAACAGCAACAAAAACAACAACAACAAATTGCAAAAAACAAAAGTAATATAAAAATAGTAAACAGCAGAGCAAAGAGCGTCAGAGCAATAAGTATGTAGCGTTTATTTACTGGGGTGAGTTTTCAATTTTTTTTTTTTATTTACTATAGTTCTGTTCAAGGTAGTAAGTGCAGTGCATAAGTTGCTGCTTAGGGGTTGTTGTTACCCGGTTTGGCTAGTTGCTTAGTTTGTTAGCATGTGTGCTGCACTCACACCTTGCCACAAGTCCAATCCAAGTGTGCCCGTTTGTGGCTCACTCAAAAAGTGAGTTCAATTATGGCTGCTGTCGTTACAAGTACTAGACTAAAAGCTAACGAGTTTTAGCTGCGCCGCAGCAGCAGAAACGCAGTGCGAAGCAAGCAGCAAAAAAAAAAAAAGCGCATGGCATAAAACATGGAAAAACTCATCGAACCGTTAATAAGCATTTAATTACTCATTCGCACACACACACACACACATGCACACAAAGAGAGCGCTGCGACGTCGACTGCAGCAGCGGCTGGCGCTGCTCCAATGCTTTACCTTCACACACACACACACACGCACACCAGCGCGCGCGCAGACGCTTGTCTTGGCAAAAACAAAAAAATAAATATAAATAAAAGGGGGCGGAGTTTTTTTTTTCTTCCCACTTGGCAAAAGTTCTATGTACAATTTTTTTTGCCATATTTTTTTATAGCGCTTTGTTGTTGTTATTATCGTTGCTGCCGGCCCTGCGCTCGCGCTCGTTGACTCTCTCTACCGCTCTCTCAACTGCCGCCTGCTCTCGCGCTGCCCACGCGCGCTACTTGGCAAATTGTAGCCATATTGGATTTTTACCATTTTTTTTTCGCTTCTTCTTTGCTGTTGCTTTTCATTTTTATTTTTCCGCTTTGACTCAAATGACGGTGCTTTGCCATGTTTTTGTTGGGTTGGGGGTGGTTTGTGTCTTTGCTGTTGTTGTTGCTGCTCTTGCTGTTGTTGTTGTAGTCACCCTCATTTGAGGCAAGTATTTTTTTTGTTTTTGCGCGGCTTTTTTTTTTCTTGTTTGTTACATTCTGACATTTGGTTTTTTTTTTTTTTTTGAGCTTGCACATAAATTTTATATAAAAAGTTTATATATATGCATTGACAGACGTATTGGTGTTGAACTTTATATACACATATATTTATGTAATTGTTTTGTATTGGTATTGGTTTTGCCGTCTTGTTGCTAGGTGTATTTCATTTTTTTTTTCTATCTTGCTGCCTATGTATGAGTTTGTATGTATGTTTATATGTATATACAAATTTTTGCGGCGCCTTTATTTGTGGCTTTGATTTAGTTGCTGTTGCTGTTGCCAAGTGTAATAGTGTGTCTGTGTGTGTGTGCGTGTGTTTGTTGTATGTATTACTGTGTTTGGCCATATCCGACTACAGCTCAGCAGTTATATGTCGCCAGTGTTTAACGTCTGCTGTCTACTGCCAACAGTTTCCGTTTGTTTTGTTGCCTGCTTTTACTTTAGCCTATGTTTTGCTTTGACGCTCGCTTTTCACATGCCGCAGAGAGTAAGAACTCAAAATGAGTCAGTTTGTATAGGCATACATAGAACATATGGATACATTGAAAGTTAGGAAAACTTTAATTTTAAATATAAAGGGGATGAGCTTAAATGACAAAATAGAAATGTATAACAACAGGGAAAGACATTTTAAGCTACAATTATAACTGCTTGCAAAATAAATATTAATATCAACCATATCCTTTTACTTTCTAATGTCTTGAGCAAAAAAAAAAAAACGAATCCTTTCTTAAAAACTTTTTTTTTTTAATTAATCGATTTTTTTTTTTTCCGTCTTGGAGATGCTTAAAAGTTTTAAGAAACGAAATTTTACAACATATACGTTTAAGACGTGTTGAACAAAAAAATACACCAAATAATTTTTTTAAAGAAATTGTTTTCTTTTTATATTCATGTCAATTTTTTTATATATATTTTTTTGGATTCCTAAATTTTTAGAAATTAATTTTTGCAAAATATTCAATATGGCCAATCATGAAATTTGAATTTTTGAACCGATTTAAAAAAAGGAAAATCGAATTGCCGATAAATTGATACACTGAATAATTTTTTTTTAATAATTCTTTTTTTTTTAATTTGTCAAAAATTTTTTACTATCGGACAATCTTAAAGTTTTTAGAAATTAATTTTTGAAAAATATAATAATAATATGAACCGTTTTAAAAAAAGGTAGATCGAATATCCGATAAATCGATCAATCGAGTATTCTCATTCGTAATCAATATTTTCGAAAGCCGGACTGTTAGAGGTTAACGACAAGAGCATTTACGTAGCGATGTCTTTATAATATTTGAAAAAATTTAATAGTACCGCGCTGACGTCATAATTATATATTATATATGATCATATTCCTTGCATGTCGCAAGTTCTCTGCTATGAGAACTAGTCTCCTATTTTTTTTTTTTCGGCCTGGTATGGGTTCCTCACAAAGATGTGGGGCACTGCGACCAGAAGATCTTCTCCTAGCTTAGATGATCTAAAACTGATTTTAGGGAATTTTCAGTATTTAGTCAAAAATAATATGCTACTTAACAAAGTACGAGATTTGTGAAAGATCTTAAAAAGTTCATCGAAAAAAATATTGTATGGTTGAGCCGAGCCGAGTTAGCTCTAGACTAGAAGAAAATTTTAAAAATATTAGGTATTTCCCATACCAATAAAATTATCCTAAAACTGTTTGGGTTATTTTTGAATCTTTCCTTAGAAAAAATTAAAAAAATTAAATTTAAAAAAAAAATAGTTTGTGTTCCAAAAAGTTCAATTTTATTTCGATTTCTTTGTGTGCAAAGTAGCTAATATGATGTCTATAAGATCCTTTACAAAAGTCTACACCGTTGATGCTTGCAGGTTGTCCTGGCTAATATTATTTTTACACGCAAACCGACTTGTCCACAATTATCTAGAATTTTTTGGCCAGCACTGCAAGCCACATTATTGTGAATTATTTCTGAGTAGTTCGCCATGCTTGCCTTGGCGTTCTGGACTAGCGCTTACCCTTTGGGTAAACTAATCTTATGGAGCCTTGATCCAGAAAAAAACATTGCCTTGTATCGTGTTAGCTGGACATGGTAAGTGATCATGGCTGAAACTCTTTGGTTGAATTAATTTGTTCTGTTTATAGCTTTATTTTATTTTGACGTTCTTTGTGTGAACTGTTGCGAGTTGTTTTGGACTTTGTATTATTTTTTCGGAGTAGAGCGAAACTTTTTTCTGTAACACGCTAACAAAAATGGAAAAAAATACAATATACTCTAATGCTTCTTTTTGGTAAAGAAATTTTAATATTTTATATAGTCTTTTCTGAAGAGTATTATTTATGGTACTCATAAACTTCAACTACGGCGTCTCATAGCTTTCGAAGAAATAGTTTTAAACTAAAATCTTACATAAATATCAACTATATCAATAAAACCAAATAATAAAATTCGCAGTTAAAATGGAATTTTTTGGCCAACTTATATATACATAAGTTTTTGGTGAAAACGTTTCCTTAGGCGAAGCATTCAGACCTCTTTGTACATAAGCTTTTTTTTAGAATATTGCATTCAAACGGCTCAGACCTCTTAGTATCGCATCGACGGAGGGTTTTCGGGTCCGCACCACTTCAAATTTCGAAGTAATTCTGAATTAAAAATTCAAATAAGTGTATTTTTCGTGCTTAAAAAAACTATCTGTTATATATAAAATAGAATTTCCAAGATTCTCCTAATTTTTTTTTATAGATAAAAGTCATTCGGAGTACTGAACATATTGTTATAAGACTCATATGCTTATTCACCCATGTCTCCAAGTTTTACAATCTGCAAGCGTATACAAACTTCGGCTTTCAAAACTGCCTTACGTTTGTCAAACTTTCAAGAACTTGTTGGCATTTTTTTTGTTTTTTGTTTTAAGTCTAGGGGTGCATGTTTGCCCAACTTCATATCAAGCATACGCCAATTTGCTCCATTTTTAAAAGCTGACATGTAAACATTGACATGCACACTCACACCGCACTAAGCACACCCTACCCCAGCCACTATCGCACTCACACGCAACACACACACTTGTAGCTTTCAACACATACAAAAAAAATCCAAAAAAAAAATTGCCTTGTTTTTTGCTGCAACGCAACAGTTTCCCCGCATTTTGAGTCAAAATTGCAAAACGCTCAAAATAAAAATTGAGCGCAAAATACAAAAATTTTCATTAGAAGGGAAAAAAGCGCTGCTCCATTTTTATTTTGCAAATGCTATGAGTGTGCGTGTGTGTGTGTGTGAGTGATTTACATATAATTTTTTTTT
The DNA here is from genome assembly GCA_018150985.1 of Chymomyza costata. Classification (NCBI taxonomy): domain Eukaryota; kingdom Metazoa; phylum Arthropoda; class Insecta; order Diptera; family Drosophilidae; genus Chymomyza; species Chymomyza costata. The sequence continues at coordinate 22,690,448 of JAECWU010000001.1, forward strand.
GGCGGTTTGTGCGCACAACCACCAACAACAACGTGCCGCAACCGCACCCGACCACCCGCTCGGACCAGGGCCATGGCCAATGCCAACACCCACCACCCACCCTTGTGATAAGAAGCTTGCCCAACGCTGGCCGCGCTGCCAGCGTCGCTGTCGCGTCAATTTGTTTTTGTTTGGCCGTTGTTTCACGCAGCTTCGCAGGCTCCGTGGTTTATCCTGCCGCCTGGCCTTGTGCAGTATCACAACAGCAGCCGCTGTTGCCAGTACAAGTCGCAGCGCGACAAATAAATCTTAGTCAGCATCAGAAGCAGCAGCAGCAACACATCAGGCCGGGCTAACCGGGTTCAGAGTCAAGTCTGGAACTGGCAAGTGACACTTGCAACAGCAGCAGCAAACAGCAACAACAACAACGAGCAGCAGCAGCAGCGGAACGACGTCGACGACTTTGCAACTTGAAATTGATTTATGGCGCAAATTGTATTGTCTGGCCAACTGGCTAGCTGGTTGGTTGGTTGGTCGTTTGGTCGTTTGGAACTTGGCCAACTTGTTAGCTGCTAACTGTAAAAAGTGCGTATGTGTTGCAGTTGGGTTGTTGTTGTTGTTGGTTGTCTGTGCGCCTGTTGTTGTTGTTGCAGTTGTTGCACTGACATTGACTTTAACGCCACGCGCAATTTATGCAGTTCAGTTCAGTTTTAAATACAAAAACAAACATAAAACCCAAAAAAAACATCAAAAACACAGTGCAACATATCAAAATTGTTATAAATTATAAAAATAAAAATGTTTTGGAAAATATTTGCTTATGTCAACAACTTTCGTTGGTAACTTTTTAAAAAACTCAAAAATTCCTATTTATGGCTATAATGTATTTAAAAAGTGGAAAAATGTGCAAGGGACTCAGTCCTACAAGTAAGTTATAAACGCTTTAAAATTTTACAATTTAACTCTATTTTACTGTCATTATTTGAGATTATTCTTTAAAGCTTTTTTTGTTTGAATATTTTGAGTTCTTATAAGACCTGATAGAATTAGAGAGAGAAACTAAACAAGTTGGCAAGGTACCCAAGCCAATAAATTTGAACACTTTCTTGCATGTAGTAGCTTTTTGTAGAAGAAAGAACTTTGTAGATAAGCCAACCTTGGATCGTGTTTTCGAATTTTGCTTTAAGGCCCATACGCAGTTCCAAAATTTTCAAACGAAATGACAAAACTTCATATAAAAAAAAATTCCATTTGTGATAACCCATTTGGGATTTTTTCTTTGTATGAAGTTTTGTCATTCCACGCGAAATTTTTCGGACTGCGTATGGGAGTTTAGATCAAAAGTTGACAAAAATCGCTCAAATTTTGAGAAAGTACTTATATCAGTGCTGCCAACTTGAACGAACACAATTTTGGCTATTTGTCATCCGTGGTTCATCTTAGTTACGCAGTCTCATTCAAATTTGAGCAGAAGGTGTAATACATCAAAAAAATCCCAGGATATATTTAGACCGAAATTTTTCTAGCCAAAGCAACTTTTAAAGACATCTCATATATTATTCCCATAATAATCTTAAAAAAATCTTTCTAACAAGAAATCTTTGCTGCCAATTGCTAGACAATAGTCTGATAAGATTTTAAAGTCGATGGTTTTAATTGCCTAGTAAAGCTTTTAGATGTCTGAAAAGATTTTATATTTGGTATCTTTAAAATAGATTTGTTTAATATGGATTGTTAGCAACTAATACGCTTGAAATTATTCTTTTAAATGATTGTCATTCGTTATTATATTAAAACACTTTAATAAAACTAATGAGCTGTGTAGCATTTTTCAATTTAGCTTTCTTCGAATAAGCTTCTATTAAAGAAAAATCCAAAAACTCCTTCAATTTTTTATTATCTATATAGTCACAGTCACTATAGTCACTTAATTTATAAAGTTATTACTAAATTGACGCTAATTGAGGTTTTTATGGGGCGTAAATCTTAGGCCATCGGGTTTTCAAATATTTATTTTTTATTTTTCTATAATATAATATTTTTAAGAAATTGGTCTGGTACTCAATATCAAACTTAATGTTGATTTAAAGAGCACTAGCTACTGGGGCCTTCATCAAATATTTATAATGCCACTTTGGTCAAAGTCAAAGTTTTTTGTAAAAATATTTCAGATTTAAAACTTCATACACCATGTTTGCTCCTAATCATTTGAATTAATATATAATATATCTCAAAAGAGTTTGTAATTGTTTCTGACCGATTTCTGAATTATTAACGAGAAATCCTTATTTTCGGGGAACTTTTTTTTTTTTTTTGGAATTTTAGAAATATGTAGATATACCAATGTTTTGTAGAAACTGTAAAAATTAAAACAAAATGAACTATTCATTCCAGTGCTGGATATTGATTCCGAATGCGAAAAACTAAATTTTATTTTTTGCCAATACTAGACTTCAGGACATACTCTATAGTATACCTTACTTTATCCTGAAACGAAAAAAAAGCAAAATGCGAAGCTTTAAGTTTTTATCGCAATTGTGTTTTCGTATTTTATGAGAAACTAAACAGCTCTAAACAGAAAAACAAGAATTTTAAATATATAAAGCAAAGTGCATCTCCAATATACACAGCGAAAAAGGCCTGAAAATTTCTGATATTTAAAAAATTCTAATATTTTTAATAAAATTTTTTTTGATAATTTCAATCAAATATTAAAAAAAAAAATGGCGTACGTTAAAGTCGGGCGCAGACGACTTTGGGATACCCTGTACCACCACATTGCAATTAAGTCCGACATATTGCTTAAGACCTCCAAAAGATATTTTATTCGGCAAATTTGGATACGATATTTTCATAAACATACAGAAATCAGTCGAATTTTGCACCAAACAATTTTTTTGACCGATTGGTCCAATGGGGACTATATGATATAGTCAACCGATTTTGATCAAATTTAGTAGACTAATTGGAAACTATGAAACACTTCCGACTGCCAAATTTGGTTTCGATATCTTCAAAACCAAACGAAACACAACGAATTTTGTAAAAAAAGCGTTTTTTTGACCGATTGGTCCTATGGGAGCTATATGATATAGTCAACCGATTTTGATCAAACTTGGTGCAGTGCTTGGGTACTCTAAAAAACTTCTTAATGCCAAATTTGGTTACGGTATCTTCACAAATAAACAAATCACAACGAATTTCGCACAAAACACGTTTTTTTGACCGATTGGTCCTATGGGAGCTATATGATATAGTCAACCGATTCTGATCAAATTTGTCACAGAGCTTGGGAACTCTAAAAAACTTCCTCTTGCCGAATTTGGTTCCGATATCTTCAAAACCAAACGAAACACAACGAATTTTGTAAAAAAACATTTTTTCGACCGATCGATCCTATGGGAGCTATATGATATAATCAACCGATTTTGATAAAATTTGCTACAGTGCTGGAGATCTCTAAAAAACTTCCGACTGCTAGATTTGGTTATGATATCTTCATAAACAAACGAATTATCCATCTAAAACTTTTGCTTTTTTTCGAGGTCCTCTGAAACACCCCTATGGGAGCTATATTATGTAATCCCGATATCAAAAAAATAAAATAAACTTGTCTCCTATGGATTAACAAGGGATCTTATCTGAAAGTTTGGTTGCTCTAGCTCTTACCATCTCTGAGATCTAGGCGCTCATACGGACAGACGGACAGACAGACAGACGGACAGACGGACATGGGTATATCGACTTCTCGAGTCACACTGATCATACTTTAGGTAACTTTGGGGGGTCTCCGACGTCTCCTTCTGTACGTTACATACATTTTCGGCTTGCACAAACACAATATACCCTTTGTACCATACGGTACAGGGTATAAAAATGGCGCTCATTAGAGATGGGAGCGCACGCCTTTGAGAGACTATGTACCATTGAATCATAAGGCAACTGATTATCTGCATATAAATACATATTTTTGAATATTAATATAAAAAACTAAAAATGAAAAAATAATAAAAAGAAATACTCCGATTGGGTATCGAACCTTGGTCCCTGGACGTTAAGTTATGGGACCAACACTCAGCAGCTGAGACGATTCGAATTCCCGTCTCTAGAAGATATTTCGATTGGTTCCGCATTTTTGTTTTGATTATAATCCTGGATATTAATCGAAAAATATGTTTACTATGTTTACCAAATTTACCCACCAGCATCTACTTAACGGGTCGACATAGCCTAAGGCCACTAAGCGTCAATCGACCACTTTCTAGATTCCTGCAACGGCCTGGGGAGTATTAGAGCCTCTTTTTTCAATAGATACGCTCCCTCTGATCTCCTTAAGTACCCCACCTCTGTAAATATCCACACAATGTTTCAGTTTTTTAAAGATATAAAAATAGGCATTTAACCGACATTATAACTAATTATAAGTTAAATTAAGAACCTATTAACAATAGACCATTTAAAACCACGCACATATTAGGATTAGTATTATATACTTAGTCTAATGCAAATAAATACATGTTTACTTCCCATATTTTGGTTATAAGGCCCTAACTTTGAAAACGTATAAAATATGGCACCTTAAAATTCCTTTTTCGGGTTGGGAGGGGCGTGCCGGAAAAAAAATGAACAGAATCTGACTGGACACAAAAGGCTTCCAAATGTCAAGCTTGATTATCCTAACTCTTATAAACTCCAATATCCAGGCTTCGTCTAAATCAACTACTTTTGTCCTCCTAACTATATTGGAAGCAGGCGCGGATTCAGAAATTGGTCATAAGGGGTTTTTCACTTCAAAGTGTATATATGTATATCAGAGGTCGCAAAAAACTGCCAACCCATTATTATTATACGGGTGGTTCGGACCCGAAAACCTCCCGTGAATCCGCCACTGATTGGAAGTAACTTTGGGGTCTCCAGCTCTATATTATTTACATTTGCAAAAATGTAATGCACACCTTACCTTTAATACAGGGTATAACCATGAATTAGTCACTTTTGTGTTCAGAACGTGCCTCTACCGAAATTCAATTCCTTTTTCGACAACTCGAAATAGTTATATAGACTGTGGCATTTCAACATCTATCAATCGTCAGCGATATAAAAATTTGTCTCTTAAAATTTCATCTATATAAATATTTATATTATTTTATGCAGCATCCATTTAAAACTATATATTTTATTTATTTAAATGAAAAAATTTCACTTTAAATATTAACATTTTTGTTGCTGTGCTTGGCATACAGCAAAGTCAATATTAAGCCAAAAACCCTTTTAATTTCTTAATGGAAAATGTCTGAGCACCTGAGCGCCAAGTAAAATAAATATTAACAAAAAAAAAAAACAAGTAAAAAAAAAATCAGTGAGAATTTTATTTATAACACGACTGGCTTTTAATTTTTTGCACTTTTATTTGCACACGGTCCACAGAACGACTATAAAATGAAATTGGTTTTTTTTTCGCCTCCTGATGTACATACGGCCTCAATATTGATATTTCATCAGTGGGCAGAAACAACCCGTCAAAATCCAGAACTGAGAGTTTATTTTAAGCTGAAAGTAAAGCAAAAACAAAAAGTAATCGACATCGACACCATTATTGCGTGTCCAGATGAGGAGAGCAGGATGTGTGTTGTATGTAAAGCGCATTACTGCAGTATGCAGCCGCTTATCATGGACTACTTAAAAAACCCGCCCCACTCTCACACAGCAACGTCAATTGAGCGGCAGCAGCTACTCAAACCCTGTACCAAGTGCCAGGCCCCGAACTCAGATCCCAGCTTCAGACTCAGGCGCTGCTCGAGGCCCGGCCGTCAATCAGTTCGCTTACTTTTGCATGACTCGGCAGTTTTGTGTGGTTTGCTTGTGGGGGGAGGGTAAGAAGAGAAGGGGCGGACGGAGTTTGGGTGTAACATGACATGGTCAATCTCAGCGCTTGCTGCTGATTCAGGAATTGGAACTTTTACCAGGCGGCAATGAAATGTTTCATCATTAACAATAACAACAAAGACAGCACAATAAAAGAATACAACAATAAAGTTGAAAGAAGAAAAGTATTGAAAAACGCCGAAAGGCAAAAATTTGCGAAAAAGCAACTCTGGCGAAGTTTTAGCTGAAGATTTAAAGATGTTGCATTCTAAAGTTAAGTAATTGAAGTTTCTGGTTTCAGGTTTGGAAACTTTTGCTACTTAAAAAAATACTTCCACTAAATATTTTTAATTGCATTTTTTTGAGGGCCTAATTTCACTATAGTCTAAGTTGGATAAAATGCTGTAGCCTATTTATGAGGTCTATCGAATAAAAATTATAAATATCCAAAAATTATGTTGCTAAAAAATTAAGATATTTGAAGCCTCAATACATTTAGCTTTGTTCTTGAGATCTCCTTCAAAAAAGTTTTAAAAATATTTCAATTCTTCTCTGAATTTTAAGCCAATCAAAGATTTTAGGCCATATGCATCATATGATGATCATCATTGGATGACATAAAAGATGTGAACAGAATCCATACAATAAAATACTCTCGATTATAATATTTCGATCCAATTCTTTAGACTTGTCTTTTATTACTTTGTAGGGTCAGGTGGGGCAAATCCGTCCTAGTAATTGGTTTTGACTATTAAATGTTTGTTTAACATCGGATCAACTAACGCTTTGCCGCTAATTTCTAGAACTGCTGACTTCTTCTCACCCCTATCAATTTTTGAGATGACCACTATTTAAAAAAGTAAATTTCTATCATTTTCGAAAATGGTGGGGTAAACCCGACCGCCTATTTTTTTTTTTGGCTAATTTAGCACAAGTATGATCTAAATGTTATGCTTTTTCGATTATAAATCAAAAAACAGTATGTTTTTTTTTTACAAAACTGAATGTATTTATTTAAAAACATTTGAATGCATAGATCATATAAATCGAAAGTTGAATGAATGTCAATAAAGGATGATTGGATTGAATAACTAATTAATCATAGTTATTTGATTTCCTGTGGAAATAGCTTGGTGGCGTATTTTTGGTAATTAGCTGGATATCTGGTTTAGAGGTCGGATTTGCCCCACTGTGTTATTTTTCATGACGTCGTGAATATTAAAAAAAATAGTATAGGTTTGTTTATAAATAGTATATAAGCCATTTACAGTTTTCTTTTCCATCACTTTATTTAATATAAGTATGTGTAATCAAATATTCATAAAATTAAATTAAAAATCTTAAAAATAAACTTCTTGTCGTCTGAGCATCTAAATGTAGATTGACAGATAACTACCATTATAGCCGTTTTTGAGAAATAGTGAGAGGTCGGTTTTGCCCCACTTTACCCTTTATTTGATCCTAAGAACTGAATGCAATGACTGAATGGCTCAGATTACCCTCTTGGAAGGGAATTAATTGAAGGATATGTAAAAACTTCTTATTGATTGCTTTTGAAACTTTTTGGTATAACTTTTATCTAGTCTCAAAAAAAAACTTGCTTTTACATATACAATATATTACTTCGTTGCTCTCTTTGTTACAAATTTTCATTGCTTTTGTTCAGAACTAATTTTCGCTTAAATCGATTCTTTCTCTTATATATATAATTATTTTGAAATCTGTTTATACATATAGCTTGAGAAATCCAAACTTTTCAAATAATTTACATATACTTGGAAATAAATAAATACTAGCCAAACAAATCATTCCCAGTCTCCTATATTGTTATTTTGAAGTTATTGCGCAATTTATTATTTCCAAAAATGTTTTCCATCAGTTTATTTTCAATTTTTATCAATATTTTATTTCTCCGAAGCTGTTGCGCATTTATATATTGAGCTTTACCTCAAAGCCCAAAATTTCTACAAGAATTAATATTTTTTGTTTAAATCATACTCCGAAATACTTCAAACCAAATCCTCCTTTTCTCTCAGTGTATTGATTTTATAAATATACGCATCGATATAAATAAATACGAAAAACAAAAACAAGAACAACAACGTTGTGTAAAAATAATAGCAAGTGAAATGTTGTTCAGATATTTATGAAGCTCTGTCGTTTTGTATCTTTCTCTGACTCTCCGAGTCTGGGTCTGGGTCTGGATCTGACGCAGCACTTAATCGGCTACACGTGGACGCCAACCCCAATCCGCGCCCACCGATGCACTGTATTGAATTTTGTTGTTTTTTCTCTGCATAAGCACACATACTCACTTACATATACACATATATATATGTGCACATGTGCATATATAAAAGGGCGGAAGGGTGGGGCGCTTTAATTTATAGCCTGCATTATTTGACCCATTTTAAGGATATTGATGGCACTTTTGAGATATGTTTGGCACTTGTTTCAGTATTTTTGCTATTTGCTGTGATTTAATTTAATACCGAGTGCTTTAAAGCTTAAATTCGTTATATACTAAGCTTTATATAAAGTAAAATGCAAACAGTGTTGTTGAAAAGTACTTGAACACTAAGAGAAATTAAAATGACGCTTGCAAGGAGCTTCTGCGGGGTAGCAACTTTTTATATTACCAACGATAAATTCAATAGAAATTGTTTGGCATAAAGTTTATCTTCAAACTAGTGCTCGTAATCTTTATGTTTTGGCTATATAGTATAGGCAAAAAAGAAAAAGTGCCAGCCACATTCACAGACTTGGAGATAAGACTAGGATAACTTAAAAATTTAGATTTTATTTTTGATTTTTTAAGCTAGTGTCTGCAAACTTTTACCTATCACTGTCACTGCAGCTATACATATTTCTACCCTCTACCTTTTTTTTCGCGTACACTTTAGATATGCTTGCTTTTAAGCCCTTCTTCTGCATTTTGCTGTTGGCCTTTTTTTTTTGTTTTTTTTTCTCTTTCAAGTATTTTACTCTTTGCTTTTAATTTTCAGCTGATTTTTTGATTAATGCTTAAACGTCTGACGGTTTTTTTTTATTTGGCTTGTTTTCTTTGCTTTATGTCTTTTACTTTTGCTCTCTACTTTAGTCGCTATTCCCTTTTGGCTTGCTTTTATATATAAATGCAAATCGCCGCCACTTTAATTAGAAACTTTTCTCAGTGTAAAGAGTGAAAAATGCCGTTCATTTGTCGTTAAGGCTCTTAGAAGCCGCATCCCCCCCACGCGCCCACTGCCCATAGACATTTAAACCCTTAACTCGGCTGTACTTTTTTGGACGCTTTTGTTTGTTAAATTTTTTGTCATTTATAAATTGGAAAACTTTTCTTAAGCAAATTATGCCATTTCTTGGGATTTTCTTTTTGAACCCTTTTCTTTAGTGTATCCTCCCCCCGGGCTGCTGCTGCTCTCTTTGTCATTTATAATGTCGCTTTAATATCTATCGTTTTTCTGTCCGCGTCATCATCATCATTATCAACATCAGCATATCGTCAATAGCAGCAGGATTTTTGCTTATGGCATGTCCTTGCCCGCAACAACTGCTTCTTAACAGCTTCCACCAAGCAGTGCTGCTACCCCGTTGTCCTTGTGCAGACAAACAAATTAAAGCCGGATTATCGTGCTCAGCATCATTTCATCTTATTTGTAAGGCATTCGAACTACGCCAGACGGCGCTCCCTCGCCGTTGTTGTGGTTCTTGCTACCCTTTCTGTAGAGGCACAAACCTTAACCCTAACCCTTTCGGTTTATTTCGACTTTGCTCAGCTGACGTTTCTCAGCGCAGTCTTCTGTGTATTGCTTGTCACGATCGTTTGACTGTTTTTCAAGATTTCGCATTGAGGTAGGCTAAGGTTCAGGTACAGAGATACAGCTTCGGAATCAGGTTCCCAGGCCACTGCCGCGGCCGTTGACGACGACAACGACCACGACGACTTTTGCATCCGTTCCAATGGTGCATTCAACTTTATTTCTTTGATTTATTGCATTGTTGTTGTTGTTGTTGTTGGTGTTCTTGTTGTTGTAGGTCGTATGAAAGCGAAACAAAGCCTTGGTTGTTGTTCTTTGTAGGTCTATAGGGTACCAGGCACTTTCGGTTTTCAACGACAACAACGCGTGGGTTTACGCTGCTTGTCCTTAGTTCTACTGTGATTACGCTTTGGCTTCCTTTTTCTTCTTATGATGTAATAAACAAGCCCTTTGTCCAGTTCCTCTCTGCCTACCCTCTCCCAGACGCACTCACGCATTTATTGAGATACACTTGCTGCATGTGAAAACCGAACATGTGTTTTACACTGCTCATAAATTTTATTTTAAAAATCTGTTGATTAGTTTCCAGGGCTACATTGTAGAAATAAAAAAATAAAAACGACGTACATAATAACAAGAATCTTGTCTATTTTGTGGTCAGCTCCTAAGCAGATTATGTAATAAAGATAAGCAACCTGCTGACAACAACAAAAACCACAAGTGTGTGCGTGTGTGTGTGTGTGCGTATGCTTTTGTATGCACTGTAATTAGCCCTGTCTGTTTTAGGTGGGCGTGGCTGGCATTACACAGTTCTAGGCAGCTGCCAACTGCTCCTCCTGCAGATTCATTCGGATACAGAGACTGTCTGGCACTTGTATGGCACTCTACATTTATAGCCTTGGGCAGCTGTGTGGCAAATTTGGTACATTGCTGGGAACCCTTTTTGTATATGTTTGTATATATATACTTGCACCACGGTATATATTATGTATAAGTTTTTGCCACAGCTTAAACCTGTTACTGTTGCCTCTTGGGATGCCAAAGTTGCCTTTAATTTTAAGGTTGCACAAACAGATTTCATGTGCGCTCTGTTTTAGTTTACCACAAAAATGCTTGATGTAGCTTTTTATACCCTGTATACCCAAAGGGTTAGGTATTTATTAAGTTAGTGCCAAAATATTTTGTGTATAAGTCCCTGAAGGACATTTTTAGGAGTACATTGTTGAAAAGCAAACAGCAGCTAAGGTCAGATTTTTAGTGCCAGGACACTAAAATCCTTTCCATCTGTTCTGGAGGCTAACTACTAGTATATCTATAAACTTGCAGTTCATAGCTCTCTAACCGCAGATCTCCACCCTATAACAAAATATCGGCCCGACTTTTTCCATTTATTTAAGTCTGTCACTCGGAGAAAATAATTTTCTTCAAAATTAAGAACATGTTATCTTTATATTCCCAACTGCCAATGCAGCTTGGGCAACTCAACTTAAGCTCATAATATTCCCTCGCAGAATATCGTTTTCTTAAATATTTTGAAATCCCACTGCTAATGCATTTTGGGCGCCTTTTCTTGCTGAATCCGCTCCTGCTCACAACCCTATTTACACTTATCCACGAAGCTGTTTTAGACGCTCAGAAAATTCACTTGGAGAATACCAATTTCTTAAAAATTTTGAACACGTTCTCTTCATAAATTCCACTGTCAATATAGTTTGGGCGCCTTTGCTTGCTGAGTCCGCTCCTGCTCACAGCATAAGCTTAAAAACGCCTGTGAAAGTAAAAATCAAGTTGGTGAGTGAAAGACTTTTTGTCTGGTACAGTGTATTTTATAGTCGTCCAAATTCGACTGTAAGTCTCTGGTCTCTCCTGCTGCGGCCAAGTTTATTGAGTTTTATGGCTGCTCAAAGCTGCTGGATGCAATTCACTTAGCACTTTATGGCTCGAAAACACCAAAAAAGAACAAATCAAATTTAAACAAATTACCACAAAAATGTGCCACACACAAGTTGCCAAAACATATGGCAAAAGTTTTTTGGGGCACAGCTCCACACACACACACTCATATGTGCACAAGCATGTTTTTGTGTGCATAAAGGCGCTCATAAACTTTGTTAAGCATACGCTCTGTGGGCTGAACGCCTGTTGCAGATGTGCTTTCAACAAAAGCCCACAAAAATGTATATACAAAAACAACAACATTGTAGTTTGCTGTTGTTGTTGTTGTTGCTGCCACTTTGATTGAATGCCACAAAATGATTGATGGCCCCACATTCATGCATATTATGCATTAAGTTTAGCATTTAATCTGTTATGATATGGCTTTTAATTAACATATTCTAAAGCAGTCAACACACCTCAACACACACACACATAGCACACCCCTCACTTAAAAACACACACATGCACATATTTATATATAGCTGCAATTTGCTAAAACATTTCTGTATATACTCATATCGGTATTAGCTTGGCTTTAATTAAAAAAGCAAAGTGCACAAAATATAAAACGAAAAAAATATATAAGAGAGAGCGCAAAGTTGGCTTAAACTTGTTTCTGTATAACAAAGACTTAATACTCTTCAGATTAAATATGGGAATTATTTGACTTATGTTTACACACTTAGCAAGAATTTGAGCTTTCAGCCTGTTAGAGTTCTCTTTGTGTTCCGCCATTTTGAAAAAAGCAGCGTTGGTGAATTCAAATCGCAAAACTATCAAAATATATTCCTTCTAATAATATGGCAAGAGACTGTATATCATTTATAAGCCATACAGATCCAATTCGCCAATATTTGACATTTAATTTTGTAAACCCTTGGCTTTGTTGCCGCAACCCTGTAACACCATTATTCAATCTTTCCCTCGTTTCAGCTGGCTTGCTGCTTTGCTTAACTAGACAAACTTCTTGACATAGCTTAGATACCCTCCCTTAAATGTTCTAACAATGCCAAATGCAAATAAGCGCTAAATAGCAGCAACACCCACAATTCTTAAAAGATAAAAAAAGAATTCCAATTGGGGGCTGAGACTTGCCACTACTGAGTCTCTAAGTGGGCGCAAAATGTAAAACCACAACGCCTTCAGTCATAAAAAAAAAAACAATACCATTACAATAACAATTGCAAGTTGAGTGCAAAATAAAATCGCACTCAGGGGAAATTCGCTCAACTCGAACATGCGCAAAAGCTTTGAGTGAATTTTGTGCGCTTTGAGTGCAGACGCTGAGTCAAAAGTTTATATAGGGGGGACATGGGAACTGCTTTTACAAAGAGAAAATATTTGTCAAGCTCATAAGGCACAAAATCAGCTGATTTGGTCAACTACATGCATTCCTTGATTGCACACGACTAATCCTGTCGAAACACGTGCACATGCTCGCTGTGGTGAGTTTGAAAAGCAAACTCAACACACTGTAAGCCTGTAGTTTTTGACTGTAGTAGTAGTTGCCACAAAGCTACAATAGGGGCAACAACACACACACACCGAGACATTCTCTCACACACTCACACAGCTTTAAGCAACATGTTGCGCTGCAGCTGTCAAAGTTGTTGCAAAAGTGCAATTTAACACACACACGCACACACTCGTTGCACTTGTATCTGTGTGTGTGTTGTGGCTCCGCTCGACTGAGTGCGAATATATTTTTGCCGCCCGGCCTATAAGACAAAGCTGCCGCTGCTCTGCTGCTGCTGCTGCTGCGACTGCCGCAGCCGAGGCGCTTTTGGTTGCCAGTTGCCGCATTCGCAATTTGGCTTTCGTGCCGCGCGGACTTACTACAGTGCCAACCAAATAAATAGGTACCACTAAAAACTAAAACCCTTTTGCCGCGTTCAACTCGTTCGCATTGTTTTGTGTGCTTTTTTGTGTGTGTTCTTGCCTCATAAACAAATTGTTCAAAGTTACACACACAGTGTTGCAACCAAGTAAACTTCATGTACAAAATAGCGACGGCAAAATGTGCTTGAAAAGGCTTAAAAGGTTTAAAAGCCCAAAGTGGCAGTTACAACGAAAATGTTGGCCAAAGTTTTTGTGACTGTGACTTTGATATGGAAAATTGCGTGGCAATTCTTGTTGGTTTCGTGTTGCAACACACAGTTGTGGCAAGTGCATAAATTGTATGCTAAAGGGTATATTAGGTGAGTTTTAAATATTGATTGAAATTATGCAACTGCAATAAGCTGCTCGGCATTTTGTTGTTGCTTGGCTTAAGGCCAAAAAAAATAAACATTTTGCTTAACTCGAACTTAAATAGAAAACAAAAAATATTAAAAATTGTGGGAATAATTTTTGTAAAAATTTTCCATCAAGTATAAAATTTGTCTTTTAATAAATGAACGAAAAATGAATTTCTAATATACAATATGTTGCATAAAATAAATACTTTAATTGATAAAAAAAAAAAATTGTGTTCATTACGTAAAGAATTTACAAAAATGTTGCAAAAATTTGTTATCACTAACATCTTTTGTTGAATTAATAAGAATATTTAATTTTATTAAACTTAGGTTTACTGAGTATTTGACAAATATGGAAAACAATTTTTTTTTAGATATTTTATTTTGTAACATAAGTTTTATATTTTTTTGAAATATAAAAAGATAAATTCTCGTTTTTATTGAATTAAAAAAACCAATACAAAGCTAATAGCCTTAAATCAATGTCAAATGTCATTTCATGAATAGTTTTTTTGAAAATTCGTTTATCGTAAAACTTTTTTCTGAAGCCGTCAATAGCAGGCAAGCCATCATGCAGGCAGGATAATGCCTTTTGGTTTCCTTAAATAAATACACAGCTCTACAAAATGAAATTGATTAAGGTCTTTTTATAAATTGTTTATAGATTCATAATTCATTACTTAAATTTAAATCCTTTTAAAAAGCTTTTTTTGTTAGAGGCCCATACGCAGTAAACGAAATTTACGAACGGAATGAAAAACGTCATATAAAAAAAATTTGTCACGAAAAATGTCGATAAAAAATTTTGACAAGTGGACGCAGATAACAAAACAAGACAGTGTTGTCTTTTCCATAAAAAAATGTTAACGTTGGATGGCGCCACTATTTCATGAGGTGTGGTGGTTCCATATGAAATAATATGCAATAATTTCCATATGGAAAATTCGAGCTGCGTATGGGCCAAGCCAAGAACCAGAATATACCATACTGTAATATGTTGTATCTAGTTTACATTTTTATATAGCTTCCAACATATTGAAAGAGACTGCAAGGATTTCTTACAAAAAAATTACTTTAAAAAAGATCAAATCCAAAAATTTGAAAATATTTGTGGATAGTCCAATAGTGGCCTTTTGAAGATTTTTAGCTTAATCTACATTTAGGTTTTGTAAAAATTAAAATGTGAGCTAGTTCGTAAAGTCAAATCCACAAATTCTCCATTGTGCATTCATTATATACATGTAATCATTAAGAATTTAAGATAGCCTTTCGATTTCCTTTTTTCGACTATTATATCCATTTGGAAGGCATTTTCATGAGTTTTAATTTTTTAAAGTCTTCAAGAATTTTACTGGTATATATTTTTGGCAAAACATTTTTCTTGTTTTGTTCTTGTTACCAGAAGAAATGATTATCGCTGACGTCCGGGTATGATGTGAAAGCAAAAAACCAATTTTTTTTTTAGTTTTTCAATTTTTTTTTTTTTATTGTATTCATATACTACTAAAAACATGAATTTTGTCAGACAATTAGTTTAGCAAGATCAATAAATAGTTTATGTTTATTTATCCTTTTAATTCATCTCGGAATAGAAGTTGGATATATCTCACAAGTTTCCAAGCTTTACACGGATTTCGTTTATAAATTACGCTTTTTAGAATGCTTCATATGCCCTATATAGGCTTTCCAAAAATGCTTGCTGATTAAGACCATTTTGAGCTCTTTAAACCGATGGAAAAACAATTGGTATCCTCAAGAATTTCAACAACGGAGCTTTCAAATTTTCTGTGCCAATACATGAAAAAGAAAAATCTTCACCTTAGAAACTTAATCAACAAATGTCCTTTGAACACATTATGCATAGCCTGCCTTATAAACCAACAATCAACCAACACTAGCAAGACACTCCTTAAGATAACTGCATCTCTATCCATATGCCAGCAGCTGTGTCCAACTACCAACCAACCAAGTGTCAAGTACTAAACGCGCCACTTCCTCTTCCGACTCTTCAGTCAAACTATGCTCTACACATGCGCAAGCAAACAACAACAAAAAGGAGGTAGAAAAAAAGAGAAAGATAAAACCCATGCCAAAGCAAATGCTCCAACAAGATGCTAGCTGCAATCTAATCGAGACTTGGCATAATCGTTGGCTTCCTTTTGCTTTGACTCTCGAACTCAGAGTTTTGGTCTGGTCTGCTCTGATCAGGTCTGTTCAGCTCAGTGCGCTTGGTGCACGACACACTGACCCAACGACGTGTTTCTAAACCTTTTTAATACGCTATACTTTGGGCATACTTGATGTAGAAGGAAACGTGTTAGACGCCAAAATCTATATATCAAAATGAAGTGGACGAAAAAAAAGAATCGTTTTAGAAATCGAGTGTCTGTCTATATTGCCTGTTTCTGGAAGACTAAATAAGCTGGGAGCAGGGAATTTTGTGCAAAAGATGCATCTTTAAATGCCGTTTTCCAAAGCTGCCCATTTTCCGATATTAGTCAACTTTATTCCCGAATAGAAGTTTTTTTTTTTTTTTTGCTTATTACTTCCAAAATTTTTCAATTTACAATATTGTATGAAATTCGATATTGACATTATTATTTTAAGCCTTAGCCATATATTTGTGTTTTTATATATGGTAAATCGTTTGGAAACCTTGAGTTTTATAAAAAAAATTAAATTAATAAGCTCAAGTCTCTTTTGCCTAAAAGTTCCACAAATGGACTTAAATATAAAACTCTCTTCAATACATTTTTAAAGTTTATCCAAGAATATTTTTAGGCTACATTATATTCAAATCGGCTGGAAGCTTCGGGAGTTACAGCTTATAGCAACATTCCCCTGAAAGTTGCCAAAAAAACAATTTTAAAAAAAATCTGCGTTCCGTCGGGAGAAAAACAGATCCCGGTGGTGACTATCGACTGGTCTAAGCGCATGATTTTCAATATTGAAAGTAAAATAAGTTTCGAATTCTTTGATTTTGATTTAATTAAGATAAATACAAAAAATAAAAGAATTTACAGGCACCTCAGAGTTCTTGGGACCCGTACTATATTCCGTAGACAGATCTGATAATAGTGTTTGTGAAGAAACTATTGTCTCTAAATTCGGAATGTAGATTAAAAATCAGTTAAGGGGTACCTTTGTGTAAATGTAGACATCGGAGACACCCCACAGTTGCCTCCAATATGGTCAGGAGCACAAATCGTATATTTGCGTTTGTCTGAACGCCTATATCTTGGGAGCTATAAGAGCTGGGAGAACCAAACTTGACATTTGAACTTCTTATGTGATTACTCAGGTTATTATTATTGTTATTATTCTACAACGCCTCCTTCACCTCTTCAAATTTTCAAAGTGCCATATTTTCAAAAATTTTAAAGCAATAGCTTTAATTTTTATGGCTAAAATGTGGCAAATAAAAAATTGTTTCGATTAATGTCCAGGAACGTTAAAATCAGAACATAAAAATAAGATATTCGAAATTTAGTAATCTAGAGGCGGGAATTCGTACTGTCTCTGTGACCAAAACTTCTGTATGGGTAGCTCAGTTAATTGAGTGTTTGCCTCTAAAGGTCGTGAGTGACTCGTGACATCTAGGGACCAAGGTTCGATCCCAGCTGATATATATATTTTTTTAATATTTTTTTTCTCAAAGTGGTTTTTTGTAATTTTCTCCACAACTAATAATTTATATTATATAATCTCTACTACCAATATTATTACAATTATATTAATATTTAAGTAGTAAAGTTATTAAAAGCCTGAACCTTTGACATTAGCATATTATAAGACACACATTCTGTAATATTATAAATGTGTCATAAATTGAAAACTGAATTGAATTAAAAACGTTTTTATTTATAAGCAGATAATTAGTTGCCTACAGGGTTTGTGTTGGTACAGGGTTTCTTAACCTTAGTAGCGCTCGACTTTAACTTAAGCCATTTTTTTCTCTTTGAAGATATTCATTCTCAATCCTTTTCTCACAGAAAAAATAAAAAAAATCCTTTTCTACATATGCTTCAAAGTCCCCAGAACTCGTTATAAACTAACTAAAGTACAGGGTACATAATAGTCTGAATGTACTGACTTTAACCATCCCAATTTTTTAGCCGTACTGCTGGAAATGTCTAATATAATTTTGAAATAACTCAACTAAGAGACCAAGTTAGAAGTCTGCTTAAAGTCATTGGCAAACAACAACAACAACAACAACAATACATACTTAACTTAAGCAATATTGTAGGAAAATAAAAACAACAACAAAAAAAAAAAGGGATAAGCCGGAAAGCAACACGGAACCCAAATTAATACAATAATTGAAGCCAATTTAGTGTAATTTTCTACAATTTGGTATTTGTTGTTGTTGCTGTTGCTTTTGTTGCCCGTTTTTTGTTGCATTGCGTTGTTTGTTGTTTTTCTTGTTGTATGTTTTTTTTTTTTGTTAGACACCGTCTAGCCATTGACTTTGTAAGCGTTTGGCTTTAGTAAGTTTTACTGTATTCCAAATGCAGTGCTAAGCATTGTTAATCTCTTGGGCCGCATGTCTGAAGTTCAGTTTGCAGTCCAACTGACCCAACAGCTTGGCCAGTCTCTCACTTGGCCACATTGAGCCAATAACCACACCTTATAGCCAACTTTTATTTGCACATTTTATGCTGGTACTCCTAGTTGGGTCTTGGGTCTCCCCCTGGTCTCGCTATCGCGTGGTCTCTATCTTTTCACCCAGTTGGGGTTTGTCTTACCTTTAATTGACATTTTATTACAAGCTCTGGCCTTTGGCTAATTAAATTAAGCAGCTAGAAAAAAGTCCACTACAAAAACAAGGCGTTGCCTTGACTTATGGTCAAATACCAAATTGCTCCCAAAATGGGTGAAATGCAGCCGGTTCGGTGAAAGTCGTTCGTATGCGCTCTTATCTCTTGGCTGAAGCCATCTATTTTGATGGCTAATGCCTGAGCTAAGAGCCTATGAATATCAAACAATCAATTTATGTGCTGATTTATGAATACTCCGGCACGATCGTTAACATTTAGACGTTTTGTTTACGACTGTGAAAATAGCATAAAATCATAAAAAATAGTAAGAGAGAGACCAAAAAAAATACCAGATACAGATAAACTGAAAACTTTGAACCGAGCAAGTCCAAGCTCAAGTTGGAATTGCCCTAATATAAATTCCTAAGCTGGCAACATTTGGTTATGGATATGGCATAATGGATTTGTCTTGTTAGACAAAAAAGGAATATTTCGTAGTATTCAAATATGCCTTAAGAGGTATTTCAACTTGGTTTAGCGACACAAATTGGCTACATTGGCTTGTTTCTCCACCAAATTGTCCATTGGTGTTATTTATTTTGTTGTACTAGAAACAATTCTATTTTATTATTGTTGCGCAGCTTTTATTGGTAATCGAAAGACTTGAGTAAAATGTCATTTATTTAATTGGTATTTAACTTTATCAGAGCTTCTGGAGCTAATAAATGTGAGTTTTATGCAATCGAAAGTGGTTTTAAGCAGCTAAGTAAAAGTTCATTTTGAACTAGTGTAACACTAGTTAAAGATCTAGTTGCTGCCAGAGTTCCTGCTGGTAGGCATCTATAATAAATATATTATAGATATATTAGTAGGCTGTTGGATTTCCCATAATGTCGGAAATTTTTACTTGGCTTTTTTTTGTTATATATGGCTAAGCACAATGCATAGCTTATAGGCCTAAAAAATATTCCAGTGTAGTATCAGAAGTCAAAAAATCGAATGAAAACTTGTACAGAAAAAATTTTGTTTTTTCAAAAGCCAAAATCGAATGCCACATAGCTTAGCGTAAATTGGAAACATTATTTTGTTAAGCCCGCTTAAAGCAGGCAAGGCAGTGTTCATGCTGGATCCCTGGTATTTTATAAATCACCTTTAAAACAAATTGATTTGGTTATGAGCGTGAACCAAACACCCAAGGCTAATCGTCTATATTTCTGCCATACTGATTAGGCCGATCCAACATTTTTATTTTTGATGCAATTTCTTAGCTTTATGGAAAATTAGTGGGACTTCATATAATATTGGATCGCTTCCAATCTTTCAAAACTCAACAACAAGTCCAAACTTGTTGATAGTCCTTTTGACACCCTGTACCATCACATTGCATCAAAATTCTGTATATTCTTTATTGTATATACTCCATAAAACTTTTGATTGCCAACTTTGGTTAAGATATCTTCATAAACACGAAAAACAAACAAATTATGCCCAGGGAACGTTTTTTTTTAACGATTATTTCTATTGGGACTACTGTATCACAGTCAAACGACTAAAAAAAAATTCCGGAAAGCCAAAAAAACTAACTGTGCAGCTAAAACTTTTAGTTTTTTTCGAGGTGCTCTGGAACACCCCTATAGGCGGTATATAATTATAGTCCCGATATCGAAAAAAAAAAAAGGTTTTTCGTCACATAGCAAGGGATCTAAGGGGAAAGTTAGTTTGCTCTAGTTCTTATCTTCTCTGAGATCTAGACTTTCATACTGACGGAAGACAAGCAGACAGATATACGGGCTGTCTATATGGAGTCATCATGATCATACTTTAGGAAACTTAAGTAAAAATATTAAGTATTTTGTGATTAAATCAATCCAAACTGCTTCTTTCTAACTCCTTAACTTTCTAACTCAGAAATAAGTTAGTATAGATTAAGCTCATTGAGGCACAGCCAAAGCTGCTAATATTATTTAGTAGTGCTGAAGAATACATCGATGATCGAAGCTTAAGATCTCTATATATCGATGTTGGCCAATAGAGATGTTTCTCCAGCACTTCTGCACTCATCAAATGGGTGGTTAGTAGTGCTGGAGAACATCGATATATAGAGATTTTAAACTTTGATCATCGTTGTTTTCTCCAGCACTATTATTTAGATGTTATGAAATTTGCAGGACGGACCTTCGTCCTTTAGACAGTTTGCAAATAAAATAAAAAATATGAAAAAAAAAAACCTTTTTGGTATTTCCTCTCTACTTTTTGTACAATTTATACTAAAAATTCCAAGAGCAATAGGCTTGGCCGTCAGATAACTCTTTTAATTACTACCAGAGAGCACCCGTTGTTGTATCGAAAATATTTTCTTTTGGTTCAGAAATATATCGTAGCATCTTTTGAGTGACGGATCTTTTGCGAGCTTAAAGTATAAATTTAAAGCAAGTCCATCGAAACATCTGGTACACCCTTGAAAATGTTGACTCAATAGATCCAGTCTGACGTATGGCTAAACCCATTTTCTGCTCCTACTTGTTTGTACTTCTAGTCTTCTTCTTGTACTTGTCTTTCAAAGCCAAAAAGTATCTCTGTCCATATTAGGCTGAGCCGCACTTTTTCCATTTAGCTTTTTCTAAAGGTCTGTTACGAAAGCGATTTGAAGGAATGCCTGTTGAGTGGAACTAGTTCGAAATATTTAATTCAGGTTGCCATAACTAACTTAGAATGTATTTTTGTTTCTAAGACTGCGTACTTCATAGCCTGCATTACTACTGTAATAGTTCCTGGAACTAGTTCATTTCCGCTTAAGAGAAGACTCTCCCTATTTAATAGAGAAAACATAACCAAAATAATCCTCACAAAACTCTTCTGTACTTATGCAGCACAGCCTGATGGCCTATGTTGCGCTGGCTACAAGCCTTTTATAATTTAAAATTAAGTTCCTACTATATAAATATATAAATAAATTATCCAGCACTCTTGAAAATCGTTTAAAAATCTACCAGCTTCATTAATTTTATGTCCTGATTGTATAGATATACATTTTACAAAGACTATCAAACACTTTATTCAACTACTTCAGACTAAAGTTTTTTTTAAAAGTACTTTAGTTCCTTTGGAAGCCATATTTGCATTACCATTAACTTTTTTAATCAAACGTCCAGCAACTCAAACAGCATGTAAATCAAAAAATGTTTTTTTTTAATATTTTTTTGCCATATGTAAATTGTAATTTGAAAAACATCACCGCAAACTGTCAAAATTCTCTGACATTTACAAATTATTTTGCTGTTTGAAATGCGCTCGCTTATTTGATATGTTTTCCTTTTCATTTTTATTTCTATATGATTTTATTTTTTATTTATTTATTTTTTTTTTTTTTGCCAGTCCCTGGCACGGCACATCAACAACAGTTTGACGCTGTTTGCGCTTTGAAATGCTTTGCAGCCAAATTCAAAAAAATGCAAAATGGAAGTAGTCTCTCTTAATTTGCGTCAACGGACTAATAAAGTTTTGCGTCGCTTTTGATTTTGATTTTGGCTTTTTGGTTTTCTGACTCTTGGCGTGCGACAAAAAGATACAAAAACTCAAATAAGTTGCCAGCCGGCAAATGCAGCGTATCTGTGGGTTGTTCGCGCATTGCATGCCAAGTAGTAGCCAAGTAGCCAAGGCAAATATGATAGGAAAAGAGCAAAAAACAACAACATGATAAAAACTGGCAGCACATATGGCCAATAAGCATGGGGGACCACAGGCTTGTCAGCCAAAATGTCAGCCAAATGAAAATTCACTGCATGACATTTCAATAATGGCAAATGCTTTGCATATACTCTACAAAAGTGCAGTGTATCTAGGGCGAGTTGGCAAGTTTGTAACGCAATGATCAGCGGCATATGAAGTGACCAGTTAAGCGAGCTCAATAGCACTTATCAAATATTCGATTATTTTGATTTGCTTGCAACCATTACTGCAATTGATTACACTTACTACCTTAAAAACCTCAAACCAACACAAACTATTTTCAGAAGTTTTTGTTTTTAAGCCAGTACGCAGCATCGAAAAAAAACGGCGTATAAAAAAACGCTAGCAAAAATTTGTAGCGTCCAGCGTTTTTAAAGAGTATAACTTAGTCGTTGTTACTGTACTCGCTTAATGTTTATTTTAATTTTGATTTGTTTTTTTTTTTTTACTACTTTTTGCATAAACTTAAGTCCCAGTTAATTGGCAGGCAGCTCACAAGATGCAACTGCCATACGAAATGGGATTTTGAGCTGCTCATTCCATTCAGCAGAGCAACTTCCGTTTGTTCTAGCCAGTTAGTTGATAAGCATCGCATAGTTGAATGGATGTCTACTCTAAGAATATGTGGCAAGAGGCAGCAGAGGCAGCAGGGCAACATGTGTTGCATAAAGGCCTTAGGGCCTAATCCTATTTGACTCTCTATGAAATTCCACACATTAATTGCATTTGATTGAGCATCTGAGCAACTGAGCCACTGAGCACCTGAGACGTTGTTGTTGTTGCCAGAGTGGCGGCGTCTTTGCAACAAAGTAAGCCAAGTAAGCAAAGTAAAGTATCAATGAACTGCTTGAAAAACCAAACCAAACCGAAGCGAAGCGAACCAAGTCGCAGCAGGCCATGCATGGCCATTGCCTTAAGGCTATGCAACCGAATAAGTGTCCCGCTGTCTTGGAGTCCATTTGCTTCTGCAAGGTGCAAATTCCCAACATAGATTGAGAAGAGAGTGTCTTACATTGGGCTGGGTCTGGTGCTAGTTCGAGGTCTGTGCCTTGGCACTGCCTACAGCTGCTTAGTTTATGGGCCATTGCCTTGGCACCGACTCCAAGTTCTGCTGCTGTTGCTTCTTCTTCTTCTTCTTCTATGATGATCCCAGCGCTGACTGGGATGACTTAGGAGTGGCCGTTCTTAATAGCTGTAAAGCAACAACAATAACAGCAACAACAACAACAGCAAAGCAGGAGTTGAAAAATATAAAAGTGAGCAAGAAGCGCGAAGGGCAGAGAAAAAAATGAATTATGATTTGACGGTAGGCATTTAATGGATGGCCATGGATTCTTATACAGACTGATGGTCTCTGACTTGGGCTGACTGTATCTTTGTTCCAACGTTTGTGGCTCTAAAACTCTAGAAGAATTCCGATTCTTTTGTCGTTCTTTGGCGCCAATATTGACAGCTGCGCATGTGTGCAATGTCAGTCAATGTCTTTGTATCTATGTGTGTCTCTTTGTATCTGTGAAGTTATTTTGTTGGACAGGTGAATGCCATTTAGTTAGAATACCTTTTTTGGTGTTTTTTTTTTATGTCTAATTGAATTTGTTTGGCATTGTTGCTTTTTTTTTTTGATGATGTTGTTCGTAATGATGTTCAAGTGTGAGTTAGAGAAAGAAAGCCGCTGCATAAGGAGACTCTGAAAAGCATTCAAAATTGACAGCAGTTGAAATTTTGACAGCTAGGTGTTGCTCGTGCGGTTACAATTTGACAATACCCCTAACAATTAGGGGTAGACAATTTAGGACTTGTTAGGACTCTTATGTGTAAGTATTAACAAAGCAAAACAATGAGAAGTAGATGTAGCATAAAAACTATGGCCACATACTCGTGCACTGTGACGTCACAGCGCTCAAGCTTAGCTTGACATTATAGTCGTGCAACTCGTGAGCAGCTCAAAGATTTGAATGTCTTGCATGATCATGAGTGATTTTTCAATCAGCTGTGACATTTGTAGATACCAAAATCACTGGCCTTCAAATAAATTGTCAACTTTATGCAAATTTTTATTAAAGTCAAGAATACAATTATTGAGCATTAAATAAAATTTGAAATTTTTTGCACTCTAAAAATATTTGATCTCTGTTTTGGTTCGCATAATTTGTTAAAAATGTTAATACTATCTAAGTAGAAAAGACTAGAAGCCTAAGCTCTTTATTTTCGGCGTATAAGATCTCGCAATTTATATTTCTCATTTTTGAGAATAAATAATAATAGAAAGAGCTCTAAAGCTACATAAAAATGAGAATTGTGGAAAAACGTAAAACGAGTTTCGAAAGTAAGACTGGATTGTTTCCAGCTACTCAAGGGGTACTTTAGAAGTAAACGAATAAGATCATTCTATGTATAAGACTGTCTGGGGCCTTTAACCGGATGATCATACGAATTTCTCAGCTTTTCTTTAAGTAATTTCTTTCAACCTAAGAAGCCTTTGATCGCTCCTAAGCGACTTGGAGCTGTACTTAGCCAGGTTCCATCAAAAGCTGAGCCGTTGTAGAGCTCAGGTTGGACATTCCATATTTCTTACCAAGCTGCCGATCACCTCTCTTAGTTGAAACTTAAAAGAATTTTCTTATTTTGATCTTGACCCAACTTTCGCTTTCTGCTGCAAAAATCTTCTTAACAATATATTTTATAAGAAATCAATTTCTAATAAATTTTCTTTTATCAAAGTGATTTTTTTCTCGGAATGACAAAACTTCATATAAAAAAAAAATCCCATTTCGGTTTTTTTTTTTTATCCCCTTACCCCAAAAAAAAAAAAAAAAAATTTAACAGACAGCTGGAAAAAACGCATTTCGATATGCCTAGATACTTTCGTTCTTATTAAGTATCTTCCACTTTATATGCATATTATACTAACTACACGACTTTACCCAAAAAATATATCCCATAAAGATAACGCAGTTTTTTATGCATTTTTGTTAACCCACAAAAATACGCCTTCACTTTTAATGGGCGAAACCGCGGTACTAACCGCCTGACACAAAACGCAGCCGCCCGCCCACAAGTATCTACATACAATGCGGCGCATAAATTTCAGGTAACCCGAGCGTTACCTGGCCCAAGAGTGGAAAAAGGAAAAACTCATTAGGCGCATCGCCTACTTGTACAGCATACAATAATACGATATTGGCTAGAAAATTACGAGGCTAATAACATAAATTCAAGGGGTTTGGCTTGGCTAACCTTTGCATATTGCAGTTTTGTCAGGTTTTTATTATGCCATGTATCTATGAGATACACAAGTTCATTATCATAAACTAACGCAGAGGCAAAGGCAAAGGCAGTTGTTGCGGCTGTTTAGGCTTGGGCTTATCATAAAATATGGAGCTTGGAATTATGCGTAGATCATAAACTAGCCAAATTAATTGAGTCGAGCTGAGAGCGAAAGCAAAAGAGCGGCTCAGATGCAAAATGGCTCGAACATAAACTTAACAAATTATGCGTTTTTTTTTTTTTTTTTTGTAAGTCATGACCCTCGAATGTTGTTAATATTATTTGAAGTGTAGCGAGTTGTTGTTGCACCTGCAGACAGCACATTAGATGCACATTTGGTATACAATATAGTCTGGTAGATACATTTATGTACTATATATACGTGGTCTGGCGGCTACCTGCGAGCTCGCTCTAATTGAGTTTTGAGTCCGAATTGAATTGGGAGTAAATTAAACTGTCATTAGTTTACCCTTTGGCACTTTGGCGTCATCGCCAAAAAACACTCAAACGGAGAGCGAGAGAGCTCCGACAGGCGACATGTGAAGTGGCGCGTTTGTTTTGCGCGTCTTTCAGATACTTTTCTTTATTTTGTATTTTGTATCTGTCAGTTGCGGCCATAATAATTTTGTAGGTTTTATGAGTGCCGGCAAAGACAATTAGGCATTTTTGTTGTAGCTGTGTAGTTGTGTGTTGTACTTGCTGCCAAGTGTGGGCATTTTTTGTTAGCGGCTTTTAACGCTTTGATGTGCGCAACTGAAAAACGCGACGAACTCGCGCGCGCCGCAACGAATCTAACGCCTTTTCAGCTCATAGATACATTGCTTTTAACTTTTCAGCTTGTTTTGTATCTATTCTTATTGTTGTTGCTGTTTACACACATACACACACACTCACACACACATACACTGAAGATTTATTTTTCCATTATGATGCCGCCAAAGCATTGTGGGTGTCTTAACATGACGCGCATAAAAGCGCGGTTTTTTTTTCACTCTTTTTTTTTTGTTATGCTCAATAAGCCATAAGAAATTTTCAGTTTGAAACGCTTTTTAAGCGGTTCTTAAAACGAATATCTTAGAACTTTGTGTGAGTTACGAGTTTTAGAAAAAAAAAAAATAGGCGGCAATGAAGAAGTATAAAATTAATAGGCAGATGATTTTTGTGGGTTTCAATTTTGCGGCTTTGAAAAACTTTTTATCGATATCTTAGATGGGGTTTCATGCAAGTGCAACTTTTCATGGGCATTCTAAAACGAATGCTGGCTTAAAATGCTTAGGTTTCGATTTATAATCCAACTGCATCGTATATCGTATTTATCGCAAGAAACGTATAGAAAACTGACTTAAAACGTTTTAAGAAGGTAATAATCAAAGCATAAACAAATAATAATATATTATTTTGAACACAAATAGGAAACAGCTTGCTTACGCCATCTAGCGCCAAAAACTTGCTTGCGCCATCTGGCGACCCTTTTGACACTTCTGTAAACAATACATACTTTCAGAAGCATTTATACATAATTTATTTTCCTAAAAATCATTATATGCAAGCGATACAAGTAAAAATTCCAAAGAGTTTTAATGAAACCAGAGAGCAAACAAAGAGACTTTAAGCTTAATGCTTGCTTACGCCATCTTGCGACAACCACTTACTTGCGACATCTAGAGATAATAACGTGCTTGAGACATCTTGCGGCCATTTTGACGCTTCTATATAACTATCAGAAGCATTTATACCTATTTATTTAGCATGTAACACCATAATATGCAGGCGGTACAAGAAAAAATTCCAAAAAGTTTTAAAGAACTCAGAGAGCAAGGAAAATATTTTAAGCTTAATGCAGGCTTACGCCATCTAGTGACAACAACTTGCTTGCGCCATCTAGCGGCCACAAATATCAGAAACGACTCTTTTGACGCTTCTGTATATGTAACTATATACCATTAGAAACATTTATACATAAATTATTTACCAAGTAAAAGCATAGTTTCCATGTGATACAAGAAAAAGTTTTGTAAAACGCAGAGAGCAAAGAAAGATACTTTAAACTTAATGAGTCTACAGCCTTTGAGTTTTAAATACAAAGCGTAGTATTAAAGCAGTTCTCGTCATATTTGGTAGTAAATAGATAAGCAGTTTATATAATAAAAGCAAAATTTTTCAACAACAAAATTTTAAAAGCAATAAAGTTACAAATAAAATAAATGTGTTTCACCTGTCCAGGTTTCAACATTTTTAGAGCACTTTTATTACACGCTTTGGACCAACAAATATTATAAACTATATTTTCGTTATGCATAATTTTTTTTATGTGTTATACAAAAAGCAGAAATATATTTATTTTTATTGCCAATTAAATTAAAACCGGTACAAATTATAATGGGCCATTAAATAATTTGCATAAGCTTCCAATTGTGTGGAAAATTTGTTAAACAAATCCAAAATTTGCAAAATATGTGTAAAAGTCAAAAACAAAAAAAAAAAAACATTTAATCATATAAAACTTATGTGCAAAACATATTGCCTTAAGTTTATGATAAGACATTAAATTAAAAATTTGATTTGTTGAATTTTTGAAAAATAAATTAAAGCAATAGCTAGTTTTAACGACACTAGAAAATAATAAAAACTTTTGAAGCAGAAAATTAATGTGCATGAAAAGAAAACAAAATAAATCCCATATAATTAAAAATAAAATAAAATCGAAAATTTTTTAAATCAAAAACAGCTGGCTGCAATGCACTACTATGTTTATAGACCAAATGGAAAAGTCTGCTTTAAAAAAAAACGACATAAAAAATAAAGCCAAGCGAAAGAAAAAGTTAAAAAAAATTGTTTTTATATTTATTTTTTATATCGTTTTATTTTATTAAAGTTTATAGTTGTTGCTGTTGTTGTCGGTTGCTAATGACTTGACAGTAAAGTAGCCTACACAATTTAAAGCAAACTTGTCCGCCTACACTATACAATTTTTTTGATACTCTATGCTAAGGGAATCATGAGTTGCTTGAGAGGTTTGTCAGACTTGAAATAAGTTACTGTAAATCTCATAGGAGCCTGTTTATCGGCGTTTGTTTAATTTTTGCGATAAAAATTAATTTGTATACAAAAAATACACATATGTGCTTATTACAATTTACAACAAAAAATAATATAGAGGCACATTGTTTTAAAGTGTTTTAATTTTCTACGAATTTAGTTTAAGCTACACTTTGATGAATGTGCAACAACTAGCTGGCACCATCTAACGATATCAACTAGCTGGCGCCATCTACCGCCCACACTTGACAAAAGAAAAAATAATAGAGAAATATTGTTTTTAAGCTACACTTTGAAGAGAATTTAGAACCAATAGATAGTACTATAGTTGAACTTTCGAACTTTTTCTTTTGGTTTCTAACATTTATCTAAAGAGCATTCCAACTGCGACGTCATGGAGTTCACTCATTTTTGTTTTATAGACATTTCCTTGAAGTTGCTTTAAGTCTTCCAATATTTGTTTGTTAAATTAAAACATTTTTGACCATATTTTTTCTATGGATTCAATATGACATGGCGTCTGTCTTTATACGCATATCATGTCACATATTTGTATCTCTAAATTTTTTATGTGATTTTCATCGAACTAAAGAGCGCAAAAAATAAAAAAAAAAAAACGTTTTTGAAACTGTTTAAAATTCAGCGTGTGCCATTTGCCAGACGTATAAACAGCATATATTCATATAAGTATCTACATAAAAACCGCATTTCTACTATATAGCATGCCGTACGTGCATCTACCATTATTATAATTTAAACATTTTTCTTTTCTTGTTATTTTATTGCAGGCCAATGCCAAACAAGAGACTTTTGTTCGGTGCAACAAACCCAGAAACCAGCAGACCAGCCCAAGTTCGGTAAGATTTTAGTATATCTCAATATGTTTTTTTGATTTTTGCCTGATTATTTGTAAATTTTTTTTTTGCGCATTTTTAATGAGACTTTTATGGGCACTTGTCATAAAAATGTGTTAAAAATGCTTTTTATGACACAAAATGAGCGTATAGGGTCATAAAATTTAACAGAATGCTTGGCGAATACGGCACGTTTTGTGAGCGTTTTCCTGGCGTTTTAATCAGACCAAAAAAGAGTTGAATTTTATGCAGCTTAAGCTTAAAGAGATTAAGCTAGATTTGGAATTAAGCAGGCATGTCGCGCTGTATATTGTTTATTTAATTAGCAGCTTTTAATGCGTTGCGGATTTCTAAAGGTCTTACACAGTTACAGCAATTGTTACTCTTAGAGTTTTAAGTTTAACAAGCCAAGTTGGCAGTTCCATTCTAAACCAACTATGGCGCTAGATCAAGAGAAAGATGTATGAAGTTATGGAAGACCAATTTTCTAGCAAGTCATAACATAAAGTATTTTATTAGAAATAGTAATAAAAAAAAACTCCATAAACTATAAACATGCACAATTGTGTGCATACAGTTGGAACGTCTTGAGAGTAATAAGGCTACGTTGTACTCCTATGGCGGGGTGGGCTGTACCATGCAATCAATCTTCAGCTCTTAAAAACCATTTTAAGAAGACAGCTCAGCTTAGTTCTTTAAAGATAAGCGCAGTCAGAGTCTTATATGACTACTGCTTTCTATAAACGCCTCATCTCCACAGCTACGATAGAAGGCTTGAACAACTTGCTGGGCTTTTCGTATACCGGTAACCACAGCAGCTACTGGGCTGATCAGTCCGCCTTCGGGTTACCGGGCCTGCCAGAGTAACCAGCTACCTAGGCTTTTGTGAGCTGTTGGGCGTGCTTTAGCAGCTTGTTCATAGGAGTTGCGTTTAAGGTGTTTGTCAGTCTTAAAAATCGCTAACTTTAGTGCAGATTTACAAGTCTTCTAGTCGTCTTCCAAATGACAGCTTATAGTTTTTTAGCACCTGCTAACTATCAGGGGCTGTGTATGTTTATACAAATTGCAGTTTACGATTTTAAACTAAATATCTAAAAATTCTCGTTTCTTCTTAGATCTAACAAAGCTAAGATTTAAGTGTTTTTTTCTGTTACCCTATTACAATTTATGATGTGGTTACAATAGACAGGTGCCAATTAGCATACACCTGTATGGTATAAAAAAAAAATATAAAAAATTCCTAACTAACTTCACAACATAATAATAATAATAATAAATTTAACACCTGTTTTTAATAAGTTGGTAAAACATAAAAATTTAATTTTACGTAACTGCAATTGAAGAGTGCATAAATTTTAAGGACACTTAAGCATTTTTTAAATTAGTGTTTGAGTTTGTGATTTTATGTTATAAGTCCCACAAAAAAATAGCTGGGGCGTTTTTCAATATATAATTTTAATGACTTTTACAGAGATCCAGTAGATTCGCCTTGTTAGAAATCTCTTTTTTTTAACTAGTCACATTGAGCCTAAGGCACATTTTTAACATCTTAAAGATTTTCCAAAGATCAGTGTATGCGATTGGTTACCGGGTCTGGAGACAACCGCCGGTGTGAAAGGAAAGTCCATAACTAACGAATATCCATACACAAGTGCCAAAAACCTCACCTTTTTTAAAAGCAAAAAGATCAGCAACGAATGGGTCTCAGCGATGACATGTGCTCCAGGATCGGAATGGAGAATAAGAAATCTCTTTTTTTATATACAAAAAGAGTTAATTAACAAAAGGAATTTTAACAAAAAAGAATAGCTGAAAAGTTGTAAATTTAATTTTTAGCAACACGTTCATAAAGTTCAGTGTGTCCTAAATTTTTTTTATAAATATTATATACAGACATTAAAACTTTTAAGCCTTAGAAGTGGCAACACATAATAGCTTTAAAGCTGAAGAGTCATAAAATTATACTAGTATTTAAATATAAAAATCTATAGCTGGGAATCGAAGCTGCTTACAACAAAAGTTTTCACATCTTTTAGTTTGAGGAAAAATTTCATTTAATCTTCAACGAAATAATTTGCAAATAATTAAAATCTGAGTCAACGTTTTAGTCTAAAATAAACAGGTACATTTTTTATCTTGTTGCCACTGAGATCTCCCAAAACGCTTTCTCAAGCATCTAAAACTATAAATTAACACTGAAAAAAATAAAATATATGCAAAAAGCAAACTAATTGAATTGATTTATGCATGTCGCGCATTTTAAAGAAACTTTTAAATGTTTGAATTCTTTTTTTTTTTTGCTCAGCTGCTGCCTTTTGATTAATTTGAATTAATTTAGTTACCATACTGTTGAGCTCTACAATCATTTTCGTGGGGAATTTTATTTTGTTGTGTTCTTAATTTTAAGTTCAAGGCGTACACTAAGTTTATGCAGAAAAATGTCAACAAATAAAACAAATATTTTAACGCATATTCCGCACCTGCCGAACTTTCTTCAAGTGCTTAGAAAGTTATCTTCGAAGACTTGTACGAATTCTTCTCAAATTGTTTTTAAGCGATAAACGCAAAATCTTTGATTACATAGACGGGCTGATCCAGGATATATGATGAGACATGCTATATGGTATACAATGATTCTTCTTCATAATGGATTTTACAATAAGTCAAATAAAACGATTAATAATTTTTTAAAAATCTGGATGTTATATCGATGTATCGAAGTTTAAAATATCTATATATCGATTTTGGCCAACAGAGATGTTTCTTCAGCACTTCTGCACTCATCAAATGAGTGCACATCGATATATAGATATTTTAAACTTCGATACATCGATGCATCGATATAACATCAATGTTTTCTCCAGCACTACTACTAACCATGGATGAGATATCCTGCATGGTAATCGTCTATCTTTAGTTAAAGCAAATAAGAATCAGCTCGATTCGTTCTTGAACTCAAAAAGTGATTGGACTATTTGAGATGAAAGCTAGGGGAAAATGTTTGCTCTTGTCAAATCATTATGTCAGGAAAATATTATCGATAGAACATCCATTGTGAGCCCTATTTTAGAAATTCCAAAAAAAAGTCTAATATGTTAGGCGTGGCGCAGAAATTAATATCTCTCAAATTTCGCCAGAAATCCAATTCACAGTGCCACAACAAGCCATTTGGGACGGTTTCAAAATCTCAAGCAAGTGATTAAATAAGTTTCATGTAATAAATTTATTTTCGAACAATGACAACTCTTTACTCGTAAGAGCGTAAACATTCGGAAACAAGAGTCCGAAAGCTAAAATCTTTCAAAATACTGTGTCACCTACGGTTTATACTAAAGATTTCCAAATCAACGTTTGCCAAAATTTCTAGGGATTTCTAGGTAGTACTTTAATTTAAAAAAAAAATTGAAAAAACTTAATAAGAGTTATTATAATTAGACAACAGATATTGCATGTAGTACCTGAGATATGTCTTTGTATTTACTACCGAGTGCTGATGTTAAGTGGGCATCAAAGCTACAAATATCTGAAGATCTTGCAAATATTTCAGTTTAGTGAATTCAAAAAATACCAACGATTTTTCTAGGTCCGTCAACTTTTAATCAAAACGGCAACGATTTTAATTTATGGGTACTAGATTTTCAAAACACTCTTTATAATTATGAAAAGCTTAATAAAGATTTATTTTCGAAATATCATTATCACTTTCCATCAAACGGAATCTATTTTCATGCATATCTGCTGAGATTTCTAGCATCTTATTTTAGTTCTATTATCATAGATTTTCAGAGACTTTCAACTATTATTCAAACACCAACCATTTTTGTTTATGTCTCCTAGATTTTCAAAGCTCTCTCAACAACTTCAGAAACACTTAAAAAAACTTTTTGAAATTTTAATAAAATGTCATCGATTTTCATTAATTTTTCCGAAATTCTCCAACTTCTTATACCCTGTAAACGCAGGTACAAATATGATTATTTGAAATTAATTTTCAAAAATCTCCACAAAAGAGAAAGTCTAAAAATATGCGCACCGTCTGCTGGCAATGTTCCACGTCGGGATTAGAGAGAGTATCTTCAAGTCGTAATTTTGCGATTTAAGCATCTTACTTGTGTTTTCTCTGTTGGCAATGTTCCACGTCGGGATTAGAGAGAGTATCTTGAAGTCGTAATTTTGCCATTTTAGCTTCCTACTTGTTTTTTCTCTGCATATTTTTTTAATGCTATCAATTTCAATGATACCACATAATTTTTTATTATTTTTCTGAGATTTATTTTTTTATTTTTGTATGCTGTCTGTTTTCCTGTCACTAATTTTGCGCTGTCTTGTTGTTGAGTTGCACGTTGTTGTTGTTGTTGTTCATGATGATGTGGCTGTTGTTGTTGTTGTTGCTGGACAGACACAGTCCACAGTGTCGCATATTTTGCCATTATTTATTTATTTATGCATAGGAAAAGAAATAGAGTTAAACATGTGGAGCGAACGAGCGGCAGGTGGAAGTGAGACAGCGAGCTAGATAGAGTAAGCAATATATCAGCTATAGAGAGCGAGAGTGCATGATGCGAGAGAGAGAGACAGTGAGTGGGGGCTAGGTGGTGCAGTATATGCGCCATGATTTATGCCTTGGCACATTTTCTGGCTATTTTGTTGGTAATTTATTAACAAGCTTGTTAACATGGCTAGCCAGCGACTAGTCAGAGCTAGTCAGCAACTTGGCCAATATGCAGATATACCGCTATAAGCGCGTCAAGACTGAGCATGCATAGCCAAGTAGTTGGCGGTTAAAAGGTTAAAAGCCACAAAAAAAAGCTATATAAGTATGTATATGCTATATGTAGAGACATATGTATGCTATAGTAGGTCTAAGCTGCACGGCAGCCAGTTTGACTTTTTGGTCAGCAGGTGGCTATAATGACCACAACAGCAACATAAACAGGAGACTCAGTCGTCGGCTCATATATATTTATAGAAAGTCTTGCATTATGCAGCAAACCACACCAACAGATAGTACACTGCGCAAAAATGTGACTTCAAACGCCAAAAAGTTTTTCAGGTTGTTCTTAGGAGATTTATTTGTGACTTGAGCCCGGTTTGAGTTGAGGCGGAAGAGTGTGATAAAATTTCGTAAGCTCTTATGTCGAAGATTTTGTTTTGCTATAACCATTGTTTGCCTAGTTCTTGCATATACAAAAGTGATTAGAACCTTCTTTCTTGGTCAAACACAACATAGAAACCTCCAGGCCATGCTGTTTTAATAAAGATTTTTTCTTGGCATGCCAAACCACCGCTTCCTGTCCGGTAACTCTGCCACCTGCTCATTAGCTTATGCCTCCTAAACCTCAGATACCTCCAAACCCATAAATGGCCCCATCGACCCCACTTCAGACTGGTTTTGGGCATTTCATACTGAGACTGTGAAAGTCTAGCCGCTATCGATCAGTCCTAGCCCGACTTCGCTTGGGTTATGCAAAGCTACTTAACATACAACTACCATTCCGGAAAAATCATGTAGCTATCAATAGCTTGGTCATTTGTCCATCGTCTCCTTTGGTTTCTAAGCCTTCAAAGAGTATCTTGGTACCATAAATTTCTCGCTATAGCATCAAAGGCATTAAAATATGACTATAAGAGATGCCAGCTCTATAAAGTCAGATGATTTTTAGAAATTGTTTAAAACTACAAAAAACCTACCAGATGATGGGAGATATATTATTTATTGCCGTATTCTATCAGGCACATTGGCTATTTACAAAAAATCTTCAACTATTTCAGTTTGAAGCTATAAATCTAAGTTCGTTGAAAGATTTGCAGGTTTCATTCAAGATGGTTCTTCCCCAAGAGGTTTATGGTCGTCCTCGGGAGCCTGGCTGATGATGCTAGATTTCTCCCCACTATTATTCGCCAAAAGACGTAGAAAAATACGAATTTACGTGATTCTAACTTTTTATTAAAAATCTAACATAAGAAACTCAGAAAATTCTACATTATATTGTAAGGGTAACTCAGTATTTTAAGGCTTCAATAATTATTTCTTACATCTATAGCGCTTCTATTAGATGCCTAAGCATTTTGACAAAATTTTCTGGCCGTATCACTTGTTTAAATTTTTTGACAGCACTTTAGCAAATTTCTCTCAGTGCAGCCTCTCTATCAGTCAATTTCAACAAAAACGCGTTTAAATATTTATACAACAGCACAAAGTGAAGAAAAAAAAAAAAAAGAAAAAAAAACTTTTGACTGGCAGTTTTGAATGATTTGTTTGCCAAAGCGCGCGCAGTAGCCAAGTTAGCCAAGTTGGGCAAGTTGGCCAAGTGGCGTACTCTATGGCGCGTCGGTCGCGGCAACGTGCAACATTTAGCTGTTTTCCAAATATTCTAAATATTTGCTAAATAATAGAGAAGACCAGGCAAGCCAAGCCAACCCAAGCCAAGGCAAGGCAAGGCTTGGCTTTTGTATTAGCCAAGTCCATAGCCATAGTTGTATTTATAGTTGGAGTCATCGTCATCGTCAGCCAAGCGTAGACAAACATTGGTCACCGTGCCCAGAAATAAGTCTCGGCCCCCACCCCGCCCCAAAAAACACATTGCTACTGGGCCTAATGGGGCACTCGCTACTATTTGCGTAGTAAAGTGTACCCTCTCGGCTGAGTAGCGCTCTGCCTAGTGATAGTTAAACACACACATATATATATTTATATATACATAGATACACCCAGCTGACAGTTCCAGTAGCCAAGCACTTGACGTGTCTTGGCAATGTCAACCAAGTCGTTGTCATCGTCATTGTCTTTTACTTCGTCATCATCATTATCGTGAATACCCCTAACTTTCCTGCTTGTCAATGCACAGTGTTTAAATAGAAAAGTTTATTTGTATTTCTGTTGTTGTTGTTGTTTTAAATGTTTAATGAATTTCATTTTTTATAATTTTCTTGGCCTTTTGATGTATGTCAACTTTAAATAAAGTCAATGAGCCGCACAATTTCCAGTTAAATATTGGTATATAAACCTTATACGTTGAATGCGTTTGCTCAGAAAAATTAAACAAGCTTTTTTTTTATTTATTTATATTTATAAGCAATTAACTTAATTTTAACCTTTGTTCGAAATAATTTTGGTTTGTGTAAATAATTTACATATTTGACAAAATCATGAGAAAATTCAAGACATTTATAAAAATGTGTTCCCAAGCTTTGCATTTTTCTTTGAATATTTAAATAAAAGAAAAGTTATTGAAGTTATTAAGTGGAATTACAAGTAAGTTTTGATTGAACATCGCTTTGTAAGCTACTCCGCCTAAGCTCAAGCTTTTGGATCGATTTTGTAGAAATTGTGTTTTTTTCTAAAAGATTCCGCGGCTTACTTACCGATTACACTAGCTTACACGAAAAGTGTTTTTTAGGGTAATTTTAGGTCGAAAAACACGAAATGAAATTTTTGTTTTCCATAAGAATCGTTTTTGAGATTTTTTGAAAAATAGTCGAAAATTGAACTTTTTTCGACTTTGGTTACTTGTAACTTCAATAATTTTTACTTACTTCGCGAGATACTGACGAATAACTAAAAAACGTTCCCAAAAACATGTTTTTCGAAAAAATCTCAAAAACGCTGCTAAAGAAAAAAAAGAAAGAATTGAAAATTAGTGCAATTTTCGCTTTCAGTTCACTCCAAGTTAGTAGTCTTTCAAGCTTTTGACTTTTACAGATTTATTATTTAAGCCCCGCAAGACTACATACAGACAGTTCTCTAAAAGTTTTTTACAATTAAAAAAGTCATATACGACTCACATTTAAAGACAAGAAGGATTTAATTATTTTATTATTAACAGGAATATTAGATATTCGTTATTGAGATCAATTGGGGTCTTCACTTTGTCTGGCATAAATGCAAAATGGCAAAAAGGCAAAGTGTTCAAAAACAATTTACATAAAAAAAATGGGCAATAGCGCTCGACCCCATTGACTAGGAAAACTAGGGCAAAAGAGTGTTGTAAAAGTGGCCAATATCCACGAGTGTGACCATATTACACTATTTCTTACTTCTAGTGTATAAGAAAATCTTTAGAACTGTATGTATGTATATAAAGTTGCAAATTTTTTTGCAGTTGAGATCAGAAAGTATATCAGGCATCACCATACTTCCACTCAGGTTACTTTTTATACTCTCTCAGGCATTTTTACCCTTTTGCCTCGTTGTTAGGGTGGCTCACGTCGTTACTCGTGCATTTATGCAAGGCAATGTGAACACCCCAAATGTAATTTTTAACTCAGCAATACTTACAATTCATTTCCTTAGTCTCTAACGTAGCTTTTTGAATACATTTTGGTCTAATATCAAACTAGAACAAATTGTCAAATTCTGAAAAATCATTTGCGCCGAATTCACTATAATCCCAAGCTCCGAAAATAAATTATTTTCAAAGCAGTAATATTTCTTAGCTCATTTATCGTTTTCAGCTCTTCCTGTAGCCTTATACGGCAAATATATAATAGCCTTTGGCAAACAATAAATATTGCATTTATAAGCCGTATCCATATACATATATAATACTATATAGTAAGCTTGGCAGAATTCATTCATTCAGCCATTATTTAGCTGAAAGATAATCTAGTACTGGTTTGTTCTCCAACCAAAGCGTTTCAACAAAGTAAGAATTCTTGGCTTTGTTTTGATTTATCGGTGCAACAATCTAATTTCAATTGTAAGCAAGTTTTAGCCAATTGCCACAAGTGTTGGCCATATTGATAGTTGGTACAGCTCTAAGAGACTTGCTGCGATGGGGGGACTAGGTTTCAGGGGCCAGTTCGTACGTAGTGTCAGTGGCAGCCCGAAGTTGTCAACTTAATTTACAACTAACATGTGAGCTACAAGTTCCCAATGATTGAGCAAACGATAAAAAGTATTAATTTCAGAACGAGCTATGCAATTAACATAAAGTGTTGAGGACGGACATAATCTTGAATTGGGTGTTATAAAAAAATAGCTTATAAATATGCAAATGCTTGTTTAAATAGTTTAGATTATAGACATGCATATGCCATATTATGCATATAGCATATGCAATATTGATATACATAATAAAAAGATATTCGATTATTTTTTTTTTAAGTGCACGGCACGAGCTTCAATATATGGCGTTGACATTTGTCTGACAAATGTGCCACTTTAATGGATCTCTGACATTTGCCTCGGCTTGGTATATCTTATGTGATCTCTATTGCAAAACTAAAGGCTACTACTGTTTAAAGTCAGTATATTATAGATATTGGTCATAAAGCGCAAATCTTATGCTGATTTTCGTTTGCTTAGAATCTTGTGCGATTAGCATAATTAAAAAATTTGTCCATACGCCATTAAGCCATTAACAAAAAACTTAAGCTTTGCACATAAAATTGATAAAAATTGTATATGCAATATACACATATGATCTTAACATTTAAAGCAGTTGCCTTTAAATTGAAATGTTGTTTTGACCAAAAAAAAAAAACATTTAAAAGAAATGTCAAAAAAGCCAAAAACTTTCAAGAACTTGTTGCCCAAAAACCTAAAAATTTCAGCTTAAATAATTTCAATAAATCGTGCTAGTTCAATAAACGTAAATTAAATGTTTGCTTGTGTCTCAATTTAGGCCTCGATACAGTGTTCGAGATAAGTGCGTGCCCCGGGGGCAACTGACAACAACTACAAAACACTTGACGTAATTATGTAGCAGCTTCTGCGCCTTCCAAAACTTTCTTTCCTCTTATTTTTTTGCCATCCACTTAAAGATACCTGTATTTTATTATGTGTACAGTATATTCTTCTGAAGTTTTTTCTGGCTGCAACTGCAACTTGCCGCGGGACTCTTAACATTTTTCGATGTTGCACAGATAAGTGTAAAAAAATGTCGACTTTGAGTGACCCTTTTTCAAAAAACATTTTTATACACCGCAAGCAGAAAGTAACCAAATAACTTTGAGTGTAATGGGTACTTTGGATTTTCGAAAGGAATTTGTAACAAATAATGGGATTTCATTAAGTATAATTTTTGATAAGATAATATAAGATCAGCAGATATTTTAGAAAGACTTTTAAATACGTGCTTGAGGAAATTAAGCTTCATACAAAGAACTTTTCAAAATACCAGCGAGCAGGAAAATATGTTACTTTTGTGTATAAGCTTTTTTTTTAGTGGACCTTCTGGATGTCGGATTAGGCGTTGAACTCAATTTTTAGAACTAGAACGGGAGAACACATAATCACTCCAAGAGCAGAAAAATTGAGACTATTGGACCAAGCAGTGCTGCTTATACGAATACCTACGAATGCTTATTTACTTATTCATGAGTGTTACCTTAAATATTAAATGTTAGAAATGTATAGAGTATCAAATAACTTGAAATTGTATTTTCTTATGCAAAAGAATCTAGAATCTTAAGGGGAATGGATTTAAAAGCCTCACCAGTGCTCTCGTCCCAAAGTCTTAATAACACAAAGGCCCACAGGGCTGCTGGTATTATGAACTGCTGAATGCGAATCCGAGGTACAAAAACCCCCCAACACCCAAAGTTTCTGCAATAAACTGCAAAAATCCAATTAAATCTAGGTATTGTGCAGGTTGTAGGTCAGTAACTGACGTGGTGGGGTTTTTTGAACTCGGATTCGGACTCTGAAAACAACTGGTCTCGAAAAAAGCTTTGACGGATTTTTTGGAGCTATGGAATGGTATGGTATTAAAGTTAACCAAAAGTTATTGGAGGTCAGACTATGTATATGAAATGGTTTTGGGGTCGCTGAATCCGAATCCGAGATCAAAAGAGAGCGTTCCAACATAATATCAAAAACGAGGTATCTTGAAGATTATCTCAGATCAGTGACTAAACGAGAAAAAAAACTTATCAAACCTCTCTCGTATATTAATACTATATTATATATTATACTATACTATATATAAGCTCTCTATAATACTTCTCGTTTTTTGGACTCGGAGATCAGAGTATGTTTACCTCACGTTCTTAGGGTCGCCGAATACATTTCCGAGATCGAAAGAACCCCAGCACGTTAGGGTTCTAGCTTAACCTCAAAAACAAGTTGTTTTGAAAGTAATCTCATATCAGTTACTAAAGGGAAAATGGTGTTATTAAACCTCTCTTTTATGTTTTTACTATATTATATATAAACTCCTGCAGGCTGTTTTAATATATCTCGATTTTCGATTTCGGAAGTCAGAGTTCGTTTATCTCACGTTCTTAGCGTCGCTGTATGTATAACCTCAAAAACGATCTTGAAGACTATCTCAGATCAGTAACTAAAAGAGAAAACAAATTAATCAAACACTCCTCGTATATTAATATTATAAACACTGGCCGGTTGTTATAATACTTTTTTTAAAAGTTAAGGTAGAAATACATTCGTATCTTATATTACGTCCTTCGTCGGCCCAGAGTTCGACCCAAGGTTACCTTCTTCCCAGGAAATATATTTAAATATTCAGTCGTTTAGCCAATAAACATTTTCGGAAACTCTTGTTAGGCCGAAATTCAAAGAAGTCTAAAATCAAACCCAACAACCCACTTCGCCGCCCCTCTGAACCAAATTATTTTTACATTTATTTACTGAGAAAAGAAAAGTCGTTCAAGGCACCTTCATAGTCATAACTCCCTCTACATTAAAGAGTAGCTTCTAGTCCAGCACACTCCGTCTTAACTTCATTTATATAATTTTGTTTCATTTTCGTTTTTTGGCTAAAATTAAATGCAAATGCGCATGTTACCTGCCCCGGTCAAAATGTGTTATCGTTTTTGGTGTTGCCCGTTTATCAAAAATCTATCAAAAGAAAAATTTGCAAATGTTTAGCACAGAACTGAAAGTCGTTTGGCCGGAGTCAGAACTTGGCTGGACTTTGGGCTATTAAGCCATAAAATGCATGCAAATGAAGGCGTTGAAATGCATATAAAGAGGTTCCCAAAAAATGTGTCGAGGGCGATATGGAGTGACGTAGAGCGGGCACGAAGCAGAGGCGTAGCTGCTGCTTAAAGGGCGCAAAAACTAACGCGCTTGAAGAGGTTAGTTAGTTGGCGTGAGGGTGGACAGGGGATAGGGGACAGGGGACAAGATATGTGGCAAGCAGGGTGGCAGCTGTTGGTCATTTGAATGAGTAAAATGAATAAATGACTGACTGACTGACTGACCCAGTGGCAATTAATTATGCTAGGCATATGTTTATTTACTTAATTTACTTAATGACACACAGGCATTTAGCTAGAAGTAGAGCACAAAAATTGTATCTGTAAGATACCAAGTACGAGTAGCTGTGCCAAGCGCGCATTTTGTGTGAGGTCATCAGCGCCAGGCCCCTCTAGATCTTCCGCTCCCTGACTATGTGTGTGCGTCTAATAAATAACATTATTAATTACCGCTGCAATTAACTATAAGTACAAACACACGCATATGAATACATCGCATACAAACATGCAGATATTAAGCGCCACCAGGGCCGGACTAAAAAAGAGGTATAGGCCCAAGGGCCAGGGGATATAATCATGATTACTCACAGTATTTATATAATATGTAATATCTATATAAACGTTAATAATAAAACTTTCACAATAAGATTCGTAATTTTCAACTTGCAAGAATTTTAATCGAAATCGAATTCACTATTTTCTTCCTCTCTAGATTCGTATTTTTTTCGTACTACAACTAAAACTATTTTCTCGCTTCGAAGCGATAGCTTGTAAAACGAATGAAGAAGAAGACGACAGTTTTCGTTAAGTTTTGTTGCAATCCTGGAAAAGAAATAAATTCTGTAATTTTTCTAAAAATTTTTCTTCATTAAACTTTTTTGAGCATTCGAAAATTTCCCCTCATGTAATGGACCACTAAATATGTGCGCCCCTGGGCCTTGGCCTTCTCGGCGTCGCTTGAGTGCGGCCCTGAGCGCCCATTAAGCTAAAGCCAAGTCGAGTCTATTTCATGGGATTCAAGTAGCTAAAGTTTCGACCCTAGAAATTTATTTAGCACACATTTATGGTTGTATATAAGTTATAAGTGCAAATGTATGTGTATGACAGGCCACACTTGGTTATAAGTTATACATTTATGTGCACTTTGTGACCCAATTTGAATATTTCCATAGCTCTTTCTATTTTCATTTGGTTTTTCTATTTATTCATATTTTTCCTCTTCTACAGTTATTAAAATGAATTTTTACATATGGCATTGGGTTGTTGTTGTTGTTGCTTTTGTTTTTGTTTATGGCTCATTTTGTCTTATTGAGTGATATATTGATGCATTAATCTTAGTTTATGTTTATGGCAGAGCGCAATGTGATATGTATGAAAAAAAAAACAATATAAAACCCAAAAGCAACAGCCATAAAGATCACAGATATAATCTATATGCACGATTTATGTGAGTAGTTTTTATTTAAAAAAAAACATAAAAAACAACTTTTTATAACAGTTTTCATTGTAAAACAAAACAAGAAAATTTCCAATTGTATATCGATAGTTAAGTTGAGTTACAACTCTGCATTTTATAGCATCTTTAGAGAGCTGAAATTTATAACATTGTAGGACATGCAAAGTTGGGTAAAATTTGATAGGGCTTTTAGTAGCTTTATAGTCCCAATAAAAAGAGGTTTCCAAATATAAAATAATTCTTAAGTAGTTGGCAGTTTGGGAAGCTTTTGAGAAAGTAAACATTTTTAACTGCAGGAAGCTCAGTAAGTTGGATCTTCTAGAAAATCCGTATTGACGGCATTCCAATGTTTTGTGACTTGTACTCAAAACCCCTAGGACTCACAAAGCTATTCTCATTTGACGAAAAGATATTCTAAAGCAGTGGCGGACCCACGGGGGGCTTTCGGGTCCGGACCCGAGCCTAGAAAGTGTGACCATGGCAACTCATTACATCAGGCAGTGATCCGGTATGGGCTTTTAAGACTATTCCAAATGAAAATATTCATTAAAGATTCAAGGCTTAAAGATTCTGCATCTTGAAGAGAGCTTTTGTTAACCCCTATAATTTGAATAGAAATAGAAGACTTATAAATACTATTCCAAATGAAAATATTCATTAAAGATTCAATTCAAGGCTTCAAGATTCAGCGTCTAGAAGAGAGCTTTTGTTAACCCCTATAATTTGCATAGAAATAGAACCGAGCCGCTTTCATTGGTATGCCAAGCTTAACTATTTACAGCATGTTGCATAATTATAGTCAACATAGAGTTTCTTTTAAGCTCCTGTTACAAACATTTTCGTGCAACTTAAATACCCTCATCAACTGTCAGACCACCCTAACCACAACAAACTTTAAGTTCCCGCCAAATTACAAGGCAAAAATTTAACGAAATTTTGGCTACTTAGTCGCGTTGTTTTGTTTGCATCTGTGTGTGAGTGTGCGTGTATGTGTGTGCCTGTATGTGACAGCATTTAATCTTTATTAATTACAGTGGAATAATAAGGAGCACACATACACACGCACACACACACTTGCTGCATAGTTTGGCAAAGTTGCCAGAGTATATATGTAGTGTATATGCTATATACCTACAGCAGATGTACATATGTATCTCATAGTGGGGCCCAACTGATTAATGCCACAGCCAACGAGCAAACATGACACAACAACAACAACATCCACATTAGAGCCAACTTTTAGTCATTTTGTTGTTTTTTGCAGGAATTTTAGCTGTGTGCTAAAGGTTTTGGCTTTTGCCACACAGTTCTGTGTAGAACCACAACCTCGAAGTCGACTCGACACGAGTGTTGCACGCTGCAGGGCAGGGCGTAGTTCTTGCAACTGGGATCACTGAGGCAGCGTACAAAGGGGGATCACAGAATTAGTACGCAGCAATGTTGTTGGCATTTT
Organism: Chymomyza costata; assembly: GCA_018150985.1. Lineage (NCBI taxonomy): Eukaryota > Metazoa > Arthropoda > Insecta > Diptera > Drosophilidae > Chymomyza > Chymomyza costata. The sequence goes on from JAECWU010000001.1 coordinate 22,734,726, forward strand.
GGCATGTGCATTAATCTATGTTGGCGTCAACAAATGCCTCGCACATGCGAAATACTCGTACGCTGAGGGAAACTGCAGCGAAAATTGTGAAAATGTTGAAATGGCAAAATGCAGTCAAACGAAATGATATAGGGACGACGACGACGACTACGACTATGACTATGACTAGGGTCTATTGATAGAGATATACATACACTTGGCTGCAGCTGCCCAAACAAGCGAGAGGGAGGCTGTTCTGTTTCTGGCTCTTCTTTCTAATGCTAATAAAAGCCGGAATAACAGAAAAAAAAAAAACGAAGACCATTTGATCCTTTGCGACCTCGACCTTTTAGGCGCAAAGGGCCGAACGAGCTAGACCAAAGCAACGGTCGCTAATTACGCCTCTATTTTGGGTTAATCAGCAGTGACCCTCGAACATTGTGTTAACAACGCGCAAAGGTCAGCCGGCGCACGCATACAAAACATGTAAATTAAGTTGGCATGGCTGCGTTTTGGATGATGTTGTTGTTGTTGTCGTCATCGGGGTGCCTAAGCCGCCGCAGCAGCAGCGGCAGCAACAACAGCAGCTGGGATTAGATAAGAGCGCCAAGTGTCAGAAACGTTGATAAAGCGACAGTCTGACAGTTGCCCATAATGCCAAGGCGGTTTATTTACAAAAAAAAAAAACTACAAAATATAAATTGTGTCTGTGTGCATATACCCTCTATAAATTGCGCAAAGAGGGTAAGTAAGCTCTATGTAAATTTTTGTAATGGCTAGATAAAGGATTCAAGTACATGATTCTATTTCGTAGAAAAAACTTTAAAACTGGTTTTGATAGTCGCTATGTGTAAAGTGGAAATTTTTTATAAAATATGAATGATACGTACTAGTTGACATTATCATTTCGTATATATCCCACTGTACCATAGGGCCTCCTAGTTGATGTAGCATATCCCAATATATGACAGAGCTACACTTTAGGCTGATTCTAAAATTTGTAGATTACTCTTCTGCGCTGGATTTTGAAAGATATTTGTGCGAATCCTTTTTGCAATTTTTGTAGTTTTTTTCATCTCTCTTTAAGTGTGGATGAAAAAACAAAAAAAAATTTTAAGAAAATTACTTTTTGATGCAAATATGTATTCGGCGCTTAAATTATGAGCGATACAGGGAAGAGTAAATATTCGGCCGAATCGCTATTCTTTCAAAAATTTGCGAAAATTGTCCTTTGGTAATTATTTAGTTTTGGTTTAATTAAGCGGACTGAGCTGATCGGGTGCTTACCATGAATGCCTGTATACGCAGTTATAAAGACATCCCTGGTCAGCTCTCGAACAGCGTTACCTGTGGCATCACAAAGGGCCTCATTGTGCCTACGTGCGTCTGGGCTGTTCCAAGACAGGCAACCACTTTAACCTAACCTAATTAAGCGGACTGCTTGTTGCAGTCTCTCGGAGAATTTGACCCATTTTGATGCGTAGTAACCAACAACTTAGGAGAGTGGGATGGACCACGGTTATCGCTGTGTATGTATATTAAGTACGTCTAGGCAAGGCTCAAGAGAATATCATATTAGTAATACAGACATATCTTAAATTTATTGGAGTGACAATTATAATTATAGAACAGGAAAAAAAACTCTGATTTAATATAGTCCACAAAACTATCCTTATATTTGTGCAGTTGAAAATAAAAAAATAAGCTGATTTTAAGGAAGTAATCGCTGCCTAAGGAGTCCACGCTTAAAATTTAAAAATAAGCAATTTTTCATGGTGCAAAGAACTTTTCAAAATGCCATAAAGAAGAGCGCTGCAAAGAAAACTGGTTCAATTTTTGTATGGCAGCTATATGAAATCGTTGACCAATTTTGCTCAAACTACTCACTAATGTTTAAACTATCACAAAATACAACTGGTATAAATTTGGTCAAAATTGCTACACTATTTCGTATAGCTACCATACAAAAATTGAACCAGTGCTCTCTATATAGAGACACAAATAACTAAACCTGCGCATTGCATAGTCTTCTAATAGTTGGATCATGGTAATGAGTTTTGTAATTAATCAAACAAAGAAAATAAAGGAATTGTGCTAAACGGAAACGTTGGTGTCAAAATAGCCATGGAGTACCCAATGTACCCAATAAATTAGGGTAAAGTATGGCACATCTATGGAAAGCCTCAATAAAGCCAAATTTTAGAAATATGATAACATATTACATTATATAAATGGTAGGCAGATAGATTATTAAGAACTTGGCAATCTATAGAGCATCTTCGAGTCGGTTTTATTTTCAACTATTGCGTAACTTTATTTCTGTTCTATGCAAAAGCGGTTAACAGTCTCTGCAAATATTTGTTTATACTATTTAGTTAAATTGCGGCAGTTTGCATATTTGCACTTGAGCTTAAAACAAATATGCAAATGATTGAGAGAGTAGAATAGATGGCTCACGAGAGAGCTGGCAAGGACCTACACTTAAATCAATTAAATATGCGCATAACTGTTGATAATCATCAAATCAATATGCTGACAATTTTCTCACGCATAAACAGACACATTTACAAGAGATAGAGATAGAAACCGACATATTCAAATGAGTTGGCAGTTGAAAGCGCATCCTGAAAAGCAGCAGCAGGACAATGACAAATCCAAGGGTTGCGCACGAAACCCAAATGCTTTTCGGCTGCCAGTTCGAGCGTCTGAAGTCAATGGTTAAACGAGGCACAACAATTTGACAGTGCATAGAATTTTAACTAAGATGACGGCTGCAAGAGCTGCCTGCCTCGAACCCTTGAAAATAATCAAAAACGAAATAGAGAAAAAAAAAAGGATTTGTAATTTGAATGTTAAATAGCAGCCTAAGGAATTCGCTGCTGTAAATTTTATTTACTGCTGAATTAATTTCTACTTTTCTCTACGGTTTCTTTGATTTACAAAAAAATAAAGAAAAGAAAAGTAAGAAAAGGTTTAGGGCTGGGCTGATCAAGCGTAGCAAAAGCCAAGCAAGCTGTTTGCTTAGGTTTCTGGATGAGAGCAACGAAAATCTATTAAAAAGAAATTTCTTTTTAAGCATTTTGTTGGGGTTTTTTTTTGGTAAAAAGAGTTCTTTGTATGAAGCAATTGACAATCAGTCAGTCAGGCAGTCAGTCAGGCAGTCACTCAGGCAGTCAGTCAGTCAGTGAGACGTATGTAAATAGCCCTATAAGCAGGGGCTAGGCACAAAAGGGTGTGACCAAAAACGCGATTTTGAGTTATGACGATGAATTCAGGTTTAAAGCAGCTGCTTTTTAATGTATTTGCTACTCAGATTTCAATAAAGGTTGTCCAGCAATCAAAGTGTTTTAAGGATCGAGAGCTTGTTGGAAAAATGAAAGTGTTGAAAGATGTACCAAATAGAGGAGTATAAAGAACTGAACGGAAAATCAAAAAATTTCATCTCAATTCGTCTGATCTCTCAAGATGTACTGCAAACCATCATGACTAAAAATTAGTAACTAGTAAGAATATTTGCAGAGCAGATAGTTCTTTCCATCTGCTCCAGCAGAAATAGTGTGTATGCTATTATAGGTCATTTCATACAGTTGTTAAGGATAATAATAATAATATTAGTGGAGAATGCTGCACTACAAGCCATAGGATGTATGGGTTCCCTTCTAAGAGCTCCTCAACTCAAACTTAATTATTTGAGATGCGTCTAATCGTGAGATGTCATATAGCGATACTCTATGCCCGGCAAGGATGGATGTTCTTCTTCTGACAAGTGCGTCACACTCTGTAACAGCGGCGGATCCACGGGGGGCTCCGTCACGCAAAAGTTGGAAAAATGGGTTGATAATGGGTTTTGGGGGGCTTTCGGGTACGGACCCCCTCACCCAAAAGTTGGAAAAATGGGTTGATAATGGGTTTTGCAAGTTGTGATGTATAGATACATCAAAGTGTAGAACCCCCTTAGACCAAATACTCGATACGCACCTGCTCTGCAAGTATGTGTAGGGAGGTTTTCTCCACAATTTCACAAAATCTGTCCTGTCAGTTACCCAGTCAGTATCCTTGCCCAATTGCAATATATTCTTGAACCTATTTAGGAGCCGAGGAGTTGCTTATCTTGCCGTGCCAGTCCAGTCCACTTCTCGTCTAGACCTTTCCTCTTCTCTTAGCAGCTGTCTAGTGGTGTTTCTGCCAATGACGAAATAAGGTTCAGGCTTATCAGCTGATTCGCTTATATTCCGGGATCCATCTAAGAATTTATGTAAGATTTTAGGGATACTTTCACTATACTTCTATCTATTATAAAAATTTATCCGTCAAAAATCTGTAGACAATTCTCCTGAAAGTTTTTATAATGCATTTTAATCTCTCTCTATGGTTTTCCTGATATGCTCATGGACTGTTTTGAAGTTTCTTTCAAAGTTCTTTCAAAGGTCATAAAACGTTAAGGAATCGCGAATATATCGGGCTTGTCAAAGGTCAACCCCGAGGAATGTTGCTGAACTTCCACAAAATGCTAATAACTGAGCTATTATGATTCAGCCCTCTCGATTCCCAAGCAAATTAACGCCTTTAAAAGCATTTAATCCCTCGACTTTCATTCAATATGCACAACAGAAAATGCAATGTCAGCATTTTGTATCTCTTTGTCGTCATCAATATGGCAATAATATTGCAAAAGTGACATCGATATATGCCGTTTGATTTGCATAAATTTGCAGACAGCTCGGGCAACAAGAGCTCTGATATTGACGACGACGACGACGATGATGATGACGTAGACAAGCCCAAACAAGGCACACAGGACAATTTGCACCCTGCGCAGAAAATAAAACTAGCAAAATATTGACAGGCAGAAACCAAACAGAAACCATTTATGCGGAGAGAAGGGGCAGGGACTCTCACGCTGTCTGCCTGTTTCAGGACATGTTTTGTTTCGCTTGTACTGCTTACATTACCACATTAGCAGTATCTCCTTCTAACACGTGCAATGTTTGTATTTTTTGCAAATTCATCGATAATTGGCAATTTGAAATGGCAACAAACAGCGACTTTTACTTAGGGGTTAGACCCCTTTTATAACGCTGTCTGACTGACTGACGATTTTCGGGGTTTACAAACACTTTGTCGAAATTGACTTTTGGCACTTTAGCCTTTTGTGAATGTCAAGGGCATGGTGCAGTTTATTTTTATTTTTTTTTTGCAAACTTCATTATAACTTAATGATCTTTTAATTGCATTGTTGATAAATACAAACAACAAGTTAATTAATTTCTTGCTATTTATATACATCGAGAGTATATTTTGATCAATCAGTCAAAATCAATCAATGCCATTTGCTACCGGCAGCAAAGCGAAAACTTGTTGATGGCCATCAAATCTTGGCTTAGAGCCTTTGGCTAAAAACCCCAAAACATAGATACAACACAAAAAAAAATAAAAATCCATTTCATTGTCTGCACGGTGGCAGCAATTAGTGTCAGCCATTTAATTGCCAACAACAAAAGAGCACAAAGAAAAAAAAAACACAACAATCTTTTGAAATGATTAAAACTGCATTAAAAACAAAAAAAAAAACAACAGAAAACTGAAAAAAAAAAAAAACACATCGTCCGATCATGCAAACCATAAACTAAAAACCGGACTTCAAGCTTCCTAAAAAATACTACAACAAAAAGACAAAGAGCTCGAAAATGAAAAAGAAAAAAAGATACCAACGACATGGCGATAAATCTTTTATAATTGTTTTTCAACACGAATGCAAAAGCGTTGTATAAAAGAAAAGCTATACCTTTATATATTACACCATAAATTTGAAAGCTATCTGTTTGAGAATTTCACAGTATTTATGTTATATCTGGAATTTATGGACATATTATGGTAGTATTCCAATATCAGACAAAGCCCAAGCTGAAATGTGACTAAGCTTTTAGCATAGCTATCTATAACTATAGATCTAACAATGAAGACAAAAAGTACATCAATTTATATTCACACCTATGTTTTAAATACACTTCAATGCATAAACGGGGTATATTGATTATGATGCAGAGTTCGTGAAATCGGGATCGGCAGAACACGACAAAAAAAAGTGAAAATATTCGGCAGGACGAGGTGTGTTTTCTGTCACTTAGTCTTTTTCTCTAAGTGTATTTGACTCTTATTAAAAGATTCAGAGAGAAAGTTTTTCTTTTCAAATATTAGTAAATCAGTCCTTGATAGGCTTAGTATATAAAGAATTCCTTATTTTGCATTTTATTTTATCTAGTCTAGTCCATTAGGGATCTCTAAAAGGACAAAAGTTCGCCGTGGACTAATCTGAACAGATGAGAAATTAGGCCATTCTAAGCGTTTATTAAATTGATGGATACAAAATGATTAAAAGTATGGAACATTATGGAATTATGGATATGTTTAAATCAATCAAGGGATCTTTAAATAAAGCAATTTTCTAAGAAATAGGAGACCTATTCGTCCTTTTTTTAGTAGTCCCTAATAAGAATGTTTACTCTGTCGGGCAAAAATGCAGAAGTGCCAGACTAACAATTTGAGCAACAACAATTAACTGTTTACAAGTATCATAAGGCGTGGTAGCACGCAGTTTTGGGCGTATGTGAACTACTTTTCATAGACAAGGGCTTAGGTCGGGCAGAAATGTAGAATTTTTTTCGAATGATTTGTTGTTGGGCAAATCTGCATTAAGGCTCAAAAATGTGAACATTAGTAGTTACTATTAAGAATTTTTACTCTGTCTGGCAGAAATGCAGAAGTGCCTGACCAACAGTTGTTTACAAGTGTCATAAAGCGTGGTAGCTGTTTTGGAACCTTCTGCGAGTTTTGGGCGGAAGTGAACTACATTTCGTAGACTAGAGTCTAGGTCGGGCAGAAATGCAGAATTTTTTTTGAATTAGTTGTTGTTGGGCAAATCTGTCTTTCTGCCCAAGAAAGAGAAACCTCAGTAGTCTTTTCTTGCTGGCTGTGAATTGCTTTCCATTTGTTTCATAATTTAAGCCGTCCATATAGACAATACAAAACGGTTCGCATTTCCTAATAAAAAAAAATTTATTTTTACCCAGTTTAAAGCTGTCAGTTTTGAAGGCCACCCCGAACTTGTCTTTGAACTCTTTTTTTTTTAAACTTTAAAACATAAATTTGGAGAGAATATTTTAAAAAAATGTAGCTAGAAAATAAATAAATGGAAATTATAGATCGCTTAGCACTTTTTCGTATAGGTTCCCATTATTCCAAACAGGAGTCAATAAAATCATAAATATTGTTTTATTATTATTATCTCAAAGTCAAAATCATACTACAATTCACTATTTTTCCAAATCCATTCTCATTAAAGAGTATCTCAAAGTCACAAGCTTTTAGCTCAACAAAGCTCATCGCTTACATTGAGACCTTACTATCGGTCATATACGAACCCAACTGTGGTTCCAATTTCCTCTCTTTCGATTTTTGTGGTCTAAACCTAACATGGCAAAGCGATAAATTAATAGCCCACGTCTGCTTGGCAAATGAAATCGATTTGTCTAGTATTTGATAGTTTTTTGTATTTCGTTGATTTTGTTTCGTTTTTGTCGGTTTTGTTTTTTCTATAGAGCTCTTTCTCTTTTGAAAAGTTTGTTTTGTAAAGTGCTAAAGATTACTTAGAGCCATGATAGATAGATGTATGACTTTATAGAAGTAGTGGGCAGATTGTGTGTAGATATACATACTGTCTGTATATAGTGTGCATGTTTGTTGCTAGGCGCTCATTTGTTAGATGAAACTTTTGCTCAAACAAGTTGCAAAGTTTTTAAGCCTTTAAATGTTAGGGTATTTATGTAGTTTTTTATTTCCTAAAATGCTAAATATAAAATATTTATATAATAATTCTTTGCTTTTACCTTTACAGTAGCACTGACTCTCTGTGCAGCAATAATATATTCCTGTTTTGAAATCCCCAAAAAGGTAAGTAAGACTATTGTGCAATGAAAGTTTTCAAAGTTATTGCCATAGCAGACTGTAAGGCAAGATTGAGCAACTTTTACTTAAACTTAACTACGAGGGTATACGGCAAAAACTCTTTCAACTTTTTTGACAGCTGCTGTCAAATGTTGAAAGGCAGCCAGTCAGTCCAACAGACCAGCTTGGTTGGCCATACAGCATAGAAATCTAGAAACAAGTCGTATACTATGCATAAAGCCCTGGCCTAATGTGCCTCCTAAGCAGCGCATACTCATATCGCAAACATCTCTATACACTCCATATACACACATGACTCTATAGCCTCATGCCTTAACTCTAACCAAGTTTTCAAAATGAAACCAAACGAGACAAAAACAAAAAAACCAAAAAAAAATAAAACAATGAAAACATTTTATAGTTTTCATGCACGAAGTCCACGAAATGAAAAATTCTACAATTTAAACTGACATTTAAATTGATAGTTCAAGAGATGCACACGACTGATACGAGAGGAGACCAGAAAACTGAAAAAAAAAAAATATATAAAATGATGGCTTAAGATAAGTTCGGCTAGTCGAAGTTTGTACACTCTGCTTTTTGTGTGTGAGGGAAATTTTATTTTATAATTTTTTTGGGACATGTTGATTTTTACATGTTTATTTGTCGCATCTCTAATCTATAAAGCGTTTTTTGTCGTCGTCATGCTCATCGTCATCATTTATTTTTTATAGTGAAAAAAGTTGTTTATCGAGAGCGGACGTTGAGGTGAGAAAGTTTGGGTCGAAGAGCCCTAATTTACATTAAAATTTTTGCACATAAGTTTGAAATTTATAATTATTTAATATGTAATCTAAACTTTTAATATAATCTTCCAAAACTGGATTTTTTAAATCGTTCTTTTTATGGTAAGGATTCTACAAGCAAAGAATTAAAGATTACTTGCATGCGACAAATCTTCTTGGCTTCTCTAAAAGGAGTACCAGTGAACATTATTAACTAAATCTTTAGACCGATCTGCCTTATGCACAGTGCCACCGCTAGGGGGCGCCACTAGGTATTGAAGCAAAGGCCATTGGCAAAGAATGTTTAAAATATTTGCACCGAAATGTGGAGTACGAAACTGAAAAATAATTTGAATTTAACTAAACTTGATCTCGAACAAATTTTTGAGGTAATAGAAAAAAACTTAAAATTAAGTGAAAAACGGGAAAAGAAATGTGATTGTGGTTTTAGCCAGTAAACAATATTGATAAAAAAAAATGATTCTCTATACATTTCAAACTAATCCTGAGTTACACAAAGTCAAAATTTATAAATAAATCCGGGTCCACCCACGTTTGAAAAAATAACATTTTTATGGTGATTTTTCCAAATTGTAAAAATGATAATATTCATAAAATGTATTTTGCTTAATTTAAACGTTTTTTCGAAAATGTGAAGAGTTTAGATTGAAATAGATAACAACATTATATTCCTGTTAGTAAAAATTGTAAAACCCATCGAATCTCACAAATCAGAATAAAACATTACTTAGTTCTTCTTATTCAAAAAACACAGAATACAAAAAAAATGCTTGAACCATACGAAAGTTGGGAACACAATTCTTTTTTTTTGCTATGATAAGTGTGACCAGGCGCTTTTTGAGTCTGAGTAAGCCCAAACGGCCTTACACAGTTTTTTTGTAACATCTTCGAAAACCCGACATAAAGTTTTATTTAAATTCTACTGCAAAATATTTTTGCCAAATCAAAGTTGAAAATCATTTCAAAAGTAAAATCTGATAAATCGAAATTAGACTAGAATTCGTTGAAGAGTGATTTCAGGCTTAAACCCGACTTTTTTTAACTGGCTGTTACCAACTTGCTGATACACTTAAAATACTCTTTATATATAGTGAAGTGTATAAAAATACAGAAAACATCATTGAAACAAAGCAGAGGGGGCGGGCTGGTAGGATTCTCAACTCATATATGTTGGGACGGCTGACGTACTGAAAGTTGTTGCTGTTATTGCGGTTCTGCTGCGGCTGAGCTGTTGATGATGATGACGATGACGATGATGATGATGACGCTGATGTATTCCGATGTTCCGATGATGTGGCTGCAGTTGAGGAGTCTCATATTGCTGTTATTGTTGCTATTGTAATAATGAAAACAGCCGCAAAACACGCTGCAATTGCTGCCTTGAAAAACATATATACATAGATACATATAAGTACATATACATATGTATGTGAAGTGCCATAAAAAACAACGGCAAAAATTGTGCAAAAATATGATTAACGCATTCACTCAGAGCCCAACCGCATGGAATGGTTTTGTGGTTGCGCATATTGCTGAGAACTCTTTTTTTTTTTTATTGTATGGTTTTTGATAGCAAAACAAACTGAAAGATACTATACCAAGAAAGATGAAGAGAAGAGAACATAACTCGATAATAACTTAACGAACAGCCAAGTACGCGCACGTTTTGCAGATTTCCCAAAGTGCCAGAGAAAAACTTGCTAAACTAAATACTTTTGAATTTTTGGGTAAAACTTCAAAAAATTATTATATAAAGTTGAGCTCAGAAAGATAAACAATGTGCTTAATTTTAGATCTGAATTGACTGCTAATTTGATTTCCTTACAATCTATAACTAAGGTAAGATCTTGAGTGAAAACGAATTTATGTTATGTTTTAATAAAAGTTTTCTATCGTTGCATAGTTTATAAATGCTGCAAATTTCTAAAGTATAGACGTTAATATATGGTTCGATAGCGCTATAGGAAGTTATCGATACTATCGATAATAATTTTTTAAATTTCTTTTATTTAATTGTCTAGTGACAAAAACTTTTTTCTCTGCTTATCCTATTTAATTTTGGCTTGACATCTTCGAATCTTTTAATTTTTTTATTATATGTTATTCATATTCAGAAGTTACAAATATTTTAAAAACAGTATCTATATTAATGAGCCCAATCGTTCAAATAATCAACGACATTTGAATACCCTTTACAGAAGCTACATATGTTTTACAAGTTTTTGCAAATGTAACGTATAGACGGATGCAACTCCGATTAATTTTTTTTTTTCCCCCTCTTAGTACTCCTCCAGGGAGCTTTGGGCTTCTACAAGAACTTTCCACCGGACTCTGTTTGGCGCAGTTTGCTTTGCAGTGTCCCAGCTGATGTTGTGAATGGACAATTCGTTAAGTATTGTACGTCGCCAGGTTGTCTTTGGTCTGCCCACTCGTCTGCTTCCTTGAGGGTTCCATTCCAGGGACATCCTGACAATGCTGCTTCGATGTTTCCTGAGAGCATGGATAATCCAACGCCACTTGCGTGTTCTTATCTCGGTGCCGATAGGAACTTTACTTGTACAGTGCCATAGTTCTGCGTTTGATATCCGATTGGGCCAGAAAATCCCGCATATAATTCTTAGGCACTTGTTGACAAATGACTGCAGTTTCGACATCATTCTTGTCGGGCTCAGCCACGCCTCGCTTACCATACAATAGGATGGATTTGACGCACGCATTGAAGATTCGCAGCTTTGTTCTTCTAGTTTTAGAAACACAAAATTTGACCAAAGAAGTTTATTGCTTCACGCCAATATCGTTTTTCCTCTGTAGGAGACTGCTTACGCTCAGTCTATAAAAATAGTATGCGGAGAAAATGGTTGGGATCAAGAAATAGAAAGTATTAAATTTGGATCTTCTTTAAATTTTAATATTATTCGGCATATTTTCATATTTTAACAAAAAAAACTCGATATGTATCTAATTTTAGAAAAAAGTAAGAAATCTTACACCCCCGTGGATCCGCCACTGGCTCAATGGCACTGTTAATCTCAACTGAGTCTGTTACTACATATAAATGAAGTTATTTTTCAAAAACTAATCTTTGCGATTTGTAAAAAGCGTAGTTGATACACACAGATACCCACATGACTTAATTAGTTCTTCACTGTCACCTATTTTTTGTGATTTCGAAGCTTCGAATTTAGTTCTGTATGACTAGTATAAGGTTTTAGTTCGACGTATTTCTTTCCTTCACTTACTCTTGCACACTCTCAGCCTCAATTGTCAATGTGTGTATGCGCTTAATATTGAGTCACATATTTTTTGATTGTTATTAATTTAAAAATGTTTTGGCCTTTCCCAGCCTTCCGGGCTAGCTACTCGTTTTATTCGTTTTTTTAGTTGTTGTTTTTTTTTTTTTATGACAAATTGTCACGAGTGCATTGATGCAAAAAACTTAAATGAAGCGACATGCTGTTGAAATGTCTGTCTGCCCAAGCACAAGATACATTGCGTGCACTTGCAGATACTTGAGCAACGTCCATTGTCGGTTTTGGGTTTTGTTGTTGGGTTTTTCGGGCCTGCCTTTTTTTTATTTTTTGGTTTGTTAGTTGTTCGATGTTGTTTGTTGTTGTTTATTTTGTGCTTGCTTATTAAGCCAGGCAGCATATGAACATTGTTGCTGTTGTTGGGCATGCTTGAAAAATAATATGCTGCTAAGGCAGACATTATTTTGGAGCCCGGGACTGGAGTCTTTGTATGGCTCTGTGACTAAGCCCGCAGTCCAAAATAAATAAACACAAAACCGAGTCGAGCTACCTCTTTTACTCTTTTTTTTTTTGTATTTTTTCGTTGTAGTCTTAGCCCCTCTCGGGTTACACCCAAATATATTATCATACGAGCCTCTGCAGTCATTGAAAACTGAGCTTGACAATTTTTTTTTTTTGCTGTTTGCTATTTTTTTTTGCCAAAATTGAACTTGGCTGGTTTGTTCGAAACACCGTTAGAAGGTCGCTCTAACTTTGGACTGTCTGGCATTTTTAGGTCTTCCTGGAAGCGTAAGCAATATGTGTGACGGTCTCAGTCGCTCCGTCTGTCCGCGTCTGGCCAAGTAGTAGCTGCTACTGTGCCAGAAATTTAAAGAGAGTCTCGTATCCCGAAAAAACGCCAACGGCTATAGCCAGACAATAATTCAATTAGCACTGTTTCGTTTTCATAAAAGTATTAGTTGATTTTTTTTCTTAATTAATGTGCAGTTATCATGCAATCCGATTAAGACAAGCTATCTCGCTTTAACCGACAATCTTCAAGCTTCTTCGGCTGCTCTTTTCCACTCGAACTCGAGATACTTGGCAACAACAAACCATTCACATTTGTAATCACATTCACATTCACATTTACTTGAGGCGACTCTGTCGTAATTGCAACTTGTTTGTTATTTGTTGTCAGCATGCCGACTTTAGTTGTTGTTGTTATCTGCCAAGAATGCTAATTATAAGATTAGTGCAACACACACACACACACGTGTATCCCATATTTATTAGCAAAGTATCTGCCAACTTTGATAGTATACACGCAATACTAAAAGCTACTACAAGCTACATTATAAACAAGCCACTATAGTTACACTTACTATAATATTAATATATACATTTATGTATGTACTAAGCATACTTATTGCAACCACTGTGCTGCAATTGCCAATTTCTATGGTTTATTATTATGTATACTCATGTACACATATATGTTTATTTATTTTTTATCGTAATAGTTATTTCACATGATGCATCTATTATTTGCTTTTTTGTTTAATGCACGAAATCTTCCAAGAAACTAAAAAAAAGTTGCAATATTCGTTCGTGAGCCAAGAAATTTGTTGGCCAAGATATTTTATTAAATGCATTTAACAGACCGCAGTGGCTTGATGATCGAGGTGTTTGAAGCAGTTGTGAATTTTAAATTTAGACTTAGCCATTAAACTAAGAGAGACATTAGGAGAGAGATAGAGTGACAAAGATCTTTGCGAAGTTATGTTCTTAAAGATACATAAATACATCACGTACGTGATTAGCGAAATTAATGGCCCTACCAGAAGCGGACCCAGGATTTAGTCGTAGACGGGTTTTTGACTTCAAAGTGTGTATATATCAAGGGTCACAAAAAACTGTCAACCAATTTTTTCTTTTGTGGAGGTCTGGACCCGAAAACCGACCCTACTCTTTTATCAAGTACCAAAACGTTTGCACTCTACAATCAAGTAAACAAGCTATTTTTGAATGTTATTCTACAATATTCTGCTTCTAAAACATTATTTATTCTTAAATAAAGGCAATGCACAGTCGTTCATTATGACTTAATTTATAAGACATCTGCATTAAGAGGGCATAATGTTCAAGCATGAGATTGGATACGCAATGCCTAGGCCCTCTTAATTGAGTTAGCTTACGAATTAAGAAATAATGACTATTTTTTATCTAAAAAAATGTCTGTTATTCTTTTAAATCTTGAACTCCTCTAATAGTAATACCGAGTGTAGCACAAATTTAGAGTTTCGTAAAGAAAAGAGATGTAATTTTTATACTTCGTCATCCATTGCCAAATCGACATGAGGTTTGAAAGCGTTTTAAAGCATCGATGGAAAAGTATTCAAGTGTAGATCATTAATGTTGTTAAACGCACCTTGGTTCAAAAGATATTTGAAACCAATCTACATTTCGTGTGATCCTTAATATTGATCCTAAAAAGACTTATTAGGCCGATGGAATAATTTTGAAGTGTACAACCTAAAAATTGGCCAACCTTGGTTCAAAAGATATTTGAAATCAATCTTGATTTTGTAAGATTCTTTTTCTGTTTCCTCATGGACTTAAAAGATTGGAAGAAAAGTATTGAAGAGTGGATCACTAACGTGTGCCAACCCTCATATGACGCACCTGGGTTCAAAAGATATTTCAAATCAATCATTATTTTGTGGGATCTTTAATACTGATCTCTCAAGGACTTATAAGGTCGATGAATAGGTAAAAGTTGCCAATAATTTAAATACGCATCTTGGTCTATCTATGCAAAAGATATTTGAAATCTATGTTGATTTTATGATATTTTTACTGACCCTTCAAGGACTTATAAGATCGATGGAAAAATAATAAATATTAGATAATAATGGTCGCCTACTATTGTAAGCCGCACCTTGGTTCAAAAAATATTTCAGAATAGTCTTAATTTGTTGGGATTCGTAATACTGATTCCTGAAAACATATGATATATAAGTGGGGGGACCTGGCGAAATAGGTACAATGACGAGTTAATGGCGTTGTATAAAAACTCAGATATTGTTACCAAAATACAAATCGAATGATGAAGACTTGCGGGCCACATTATAAGAGCGGACAGCGGTCACCCAGCACAAAACATACTATTCGCTAGATGCTATCAGAACCGCGCAAGAGGAAGACCTAGGCTTAGGTGGATTGATTGTGTAGATAGTGATGCAGAAGAGCTAAACGTGAGAAATTGGAGGACGGTGGCGAAAAGAAAGGACGAATGGAGGCAAATACTTAAGCAGGCGAAGACCCAGCACGGGTTGTACAGCCAACAATGATGATGATATAAGTGGTTACCATTATAATACCAAGAGGTGTATTATTAAAAGATATAAACAATTATTGAGAAAAAGATTAATTGCTACACACTAAACATAACTTAGTGTGTAATAGGATTAAAAATATAAGTTTATACTTATTTCGAAGAGTTCTTTGAAAAGTATGTTATATGGTATTTCGTCAAAGCATCTAAGCCCGTCTTTCGCTTTTATTATGCCCATAATTCCCATATCAATACCTTATTTTAGACAACATTATTACAAAATGATTCAGGTCAATCGGTTGCATCTCGTCTATTAACGCATTTTCCTCAAACTTTAATAATTGCAGCTCGAACTCACTCACAAGCGAATTTCAAGCAAAACGTGCTGTCTGTTTCAACATAGTTCGTCGTTATGACGAGTTGAAAAACTTTCATGGCATATATTTCAAGCGTATTCCACAAACCCTAGCTTAACACTGCGCAAAACAAGGTCTGAAAATATTGTTCCTGGTTCTTGCAGATAATTTTGTCATCTGTTGAGTCACAAAAACTTTGTGCTCAGCTTTGATATCATATGACTGACTCAGCCCTGTTGGACTACATTTGCAGAATCAGTTTTTTTTTGGTTTCCCACATATTTGTGAACCAGTTCAAATAATTCCTTTCATATTAAATGCTTTTAAGCGTGCTTTGGGGCTTTTATAAAGTAGCATATTTTAGATTTGATAATATCAGGTTATTTTTTTTTTTTTGTTAAATAAATTACTCACAAATGGAGTTTTTTATTCATTTATTAATAATATTAATAACTTAGAGCACAACCAAAGCACTTAAACAAGAATATGCTCATAAAAAGCTTAAAAATTCGAGCATCTTGATAAATCGTTGACCATTCACTACGTTTAAGGTGAAGGCTTTTATGCGAGAACCCATTCCTAAAGCAATTTAGTAAGCGACACGTTTTGAGACATTTCCTAAAAATTATTCAAGGGTAAAAGTAAAAGTGCCCGAAATCCCAACCAATTTACAGCATTGACGTATTAGCCCAGTGACGTATTACAAATTAAATTAAATTTAAGCCGCACTCTTTATAGCTCCAGTTTATGTCAGATAAACATAGTAAGCCATAAAATAGTTCCAAAACTAATTTATTGAGCAAATAACTGTTACTTTTTAGAACATTTCGACAAATATATTTTTTTTTTGTCTAGTGTGACCAGTTCTTAACTAATACATAACGCAGACTCTGAGAAACCGGAATCAGCTAAAGAATTGGGACAATTTAGTATACTTTATTATGACAGAGACGTGTTTTTGGGTCATTTAAAATAATTTCTTGTATTTGTGCATATTAATGCTATTGCTATGCAAAAAAATTTCACATAAAATAATTTTGATATAAAATAAATATATTTCATATGCCATAAAAACACTAATATGGAATATATCTACTATATAAACTTGCGTCATGCCTCAAAAATTAAACAGGATATATATAACAATTTAAAGACATAAAAGCGCATTTTTAATAGCCAAGTTCTTGAACGCTGTTCTTTGGCATATTATGACCATTATATGATGGCATATTATGGCTGACTTTTATAGCATGTCTAGGCTCGTTATAATCCCAATCTTTGGTTTGCTTCGTTAAACACTTGAGTAGCTTAATGAAAGCCCAATTTCATGCACATAAAAACCATTTTTAGAAATAGAACCATGTAAAATGCAGTTATGTGTGTGGTCCGCAATATGGAACTGTTCCAAAAAATATACATATATACATGCACAGTATATAACGCTTAGCGCCGCTTGTCATAAAAGCTGGCTAAAATGATATTAAAAAGCCAAGCATCGAGCTGTTAAATGTCAAACGTGTGCATTTATATGAAAACTTATGCATATTTATATATAATTTATTAAAAAATATTTTTAAACTCATGCAGATACAAAAAGAACTTATACAGAGACACGCGCTCAGAACAAAATATTAAATATCCAGATTTTATGATGCATACAATGACCGAGATCGACATCGGCGGCAGAGCACGGATTTTTATTACCAATAATTTTGAAATTTGTTGCCCTGCCCCTGTGTGCACTGCTTGCAAGCAACTTGTGGTAGAAACCTACTATAAATATAACCAGAAATCAGCACTGCAGCTATATACATGCATAGCTATATATAAATTTATAGTATATATATGTATAAGAGTGTGTGTATATGGTCGGTCATATGCGTTGAGTGTGCAAGTGAATTGATTGTAAAGACTGCCTCTTGCGATTATTTACGGTTTATTTTCAACGCTTAAAAATAAACACAAGAAGATGTACAAGCTGTGCAAAAGTCGGCTAGAAGATACTCTGCAAAGATGAGGCTTTGGAATTTTGAGATTAAGCTGGTCACACTAATATAAAAATGTTACTGATCACCAAAATTAAAAATGTGCAAATAGCTTTCGAAAGATTTTGACTTCAACTGTGACTCTAAAAGTGAAACAAGATTTGAAGTTCAATAAAGTCTTTATCTCTTTTCTAATTATTTTTATTAAAATAGCTCTTTTAACATTAATTCATGTTTTTGAGACTTGTTAGCGATGTGTCTTATTTCGAAAGATTTGCTTTCTAGAAGATTGAACGCTCGATAAGTTTTAGATTGCATGCAAAACGTGAGAGAAAATATCCCTGGAGATTTTTTGACACTTTTAACAATACACGATGGTTCTTTAATTGATTTATATAAGCAAAACATTTCTATGAGTGAGTAAGCAGCGCAGTAGGCAAAAGCGTACGGAGAGCCATGTAAGTAAGGTAGAGTAAGATTTTCTCACTCGGGGCCATAAATTTTGTGAGAGCAAAGAAATGTGAGAGAGAGAAGCAACAGACAAGCTGACGCATACATTCGCAGCGAGAATGAAAAGTATGGCCCCAGCAAAGAGAACGTTGCGACAAACTTACTCTACCTTACTTATTATACCATGATTGAGAGCAACAACCGCAATCAAGCAAAAACGAGAGAGAGATTTGTGTTAGTGCGCCGACTGCGCTGCGGCAGAATTTTGAGTACTAGTCACGCGTGATATAATTATAAAGTAGCTTTGTAGACAGCGCCACATAGGACTTCAGGTGAATTCTTTCAAGATGTAAGACCTTAGAGCGACTTTCGAGTTTTATGTATATAAATCGTAATAAACTCATCTTACCAATTTCTTTAATCTTGATTTTTTTCGCCAAACCATTGTCTTCGTTCTCTTTTAAGCGATGCCTTGAAAAAATTGGCATAAAGGTTTCCTAAAAATTTCTCGCTAAATCCGTAAATATATTCCGAAAATCTGCGAAATCTTTGAATTTGGAAGGGAGAGCTGAAATATTCTGGGTAACGCAGTAATAAAATAGTTAGGCTGTGTCATGATTCACAAACTCTGCTGCACGATGCAGGCGCAAGATTTTTCAATCACGCCAAGATCTATAAATTATCGCGAATACATTTAATAAAGATGACTCAGAGTGGTTTACCTTCATAGGCACAGGAAGTACAACCGCGAATATTTTTTATTAGTGCTGCAACATTTAAATCTGTTTTTGAAAAGATTTGAGTTTAAGGCAAAAAATTATGAAAAAATTACAATTCTCAAAATTGGTTCGAAAAAATAGAAATACGAAGAAGAACTTATAAAACAGTTTTTCGATGTCAGCCCAAGAAATAGAAAAAAATTTACAATTTCCGAAATTGTTTCAAAAATAAAAGACTGTGAATTTTTAAAACTTACAAAACAGTTTTTCGACTCATGCAAAAATAAAAAAAAAATTTAAAATGTTCAAAATTGGTTCGAATAAAAACGAATACGAATTTAAGAACTTATAAAACAGTTTTTCGATTTCAGCCAAAATTTTAGAAAAAATTTACAATTTTCAAAATTGGTTCAAATAAAAACGAATACGAATTTTAAGAACATAAGGGTCCACGCAGTTAGAAAAATTTCGCGCGGAATGACAAAACTTCATATAAAAAAAAAAATCCCATTTGGGATATCCCTTTTGCGATTTTTTTTTAAAATGAAATTTTGCCATTCCGCGCGAAATTTTTTGAACTGCGTATAGGCCCTTATAAAACAGTTTTTCGACTCATGCGAAAATTAAAAAAAAATTAAAAATTTTCAAAACTGGTTCGAAAAAATACAAATACGAATTATAAGAACTTATAAAACCGTTTTTCGTTGTCAGCCAAAAAATTTGAAAAACTTGACAATTTTCAAAATTGGTTCGAAAAAAAAAACGAATACGAATTTTTAGAACTTATAAAACAGTTTTTCGATTTCTGCCCAAAAATGAGAAAAAATTTACAATTTTCAAAATTGGTTCGAATAAAAAGAATTTGAATTTTTTTCAGTTACATATTATATAGCTGCCTCTACAAACCCAAAATACTCCTTTACCGATCGCTTACAGTGTACAAAAACGAAACATGAATTTCTTTTTTTGAAACAAAAAACAACAAAATATTGTATACTAATTTTAATACATAACATGAAGGCTTTGAACGGGTCTAAAAATAAAATAAAAAAAAGCCGCAACGAAAATGAAATCAACACAAAACTCGCAGATGAATGAGGAATGAAGAAGAGAGAACTGCATTGGGACACGAGCGAGCGTGTCAAGACCCTCTCGGGGACTTCTGGGGGAACACTCGTTGCGTGTGTGTGTGTGTTTGTTGTATTTTTGGATCTTTTGGCAGGTGGAACACACAGCGACAAGTGCGACGACTGTTAAAAGTGTTGCCCCGCCGCTGCATTCATATTTCAATATTTTGCCACTGTTTTTCATATTTTTTTATATATAGTATATTAGGTATTCTTTTTTTTTTTTAGTTTTTTTTTTGTTAAAAATAGCAGTGCCAAGTGGCGTGGCAAGACAGGCGGCAAGGAGTAAAAATAAATAAAAAAATGTATAGGCAAAAATTCACATAGCGCAGCGCACAGAAAACACTGAAAATTAATTTCCACATAATTTTTATGAGGCAATTACTCATCGACACTCTTCAAAACAACAAACTGCACACACTTGGGAACACACACACTCACTTGTACACATGCATACAACGACGTGGACTCATTGATGATGCCTCAAGGAAAATTTCATTTTAGCTCATTTGTGCGTCATAATTTTTTAGAAGTTATCTTTCGAAAGAAATTTTTTTTTTTTATAACAAAATTATTTATTTTGATGTTTAGTATTCGAAAAATTTAGTTGTCAAAATATTTTCTAAATTTATTTGTTTGAAATTGAATTCATGTCACTATCGACTTTTTTTTTTTTGTGTTCAAACATTTTGAAAAATTTGTTCTTCTTCCCATTGTTTTTAATTATTTTTTCAAAGTCAGTACATAAATAATTTTTTATTTTTGCGAAAGTTATTAGCAAGCTTAAAAATTATTTAAAGGTTAATTTTTATTGATTAATTTTTCGTATAGTTAAATATTACTTTATCTTGCCTTAAAAATTCTAACACGTTAGTCCTTTAAAATGACAAAGGTTTTTTGTCTAATTATAAATTTCATATTTATATAAATATAGCATATTCGAAACATTTATTTGTCACATTTACCATACTAATTTTTTCTTATTTTATTTTTAATATTAAAGGCCTATACGCAGTTCAAAAAATTTCGCACGGAATGACAAAACTTCATATAAAGTCCCAAATGGGATATCCCAAATGGGATTTTTTTTATATGAAGTTTTGCCATTCCGCGCGAAATTTTTCGAACTGCGTATACCCCTTAAGTCTCTTTCAAGATTCTGGTGTAATTAAAATTTGTCTTCAAATTCTGCTCGAGATTATTTTAAGGCTGTTGATGAAGAAATATATTCATTACAAACCTAATTTATCAATGACTTTTTATGGAAAAAGATTGCCGTAAGGTGTTTCTTCTTCTTTTTCTTCTTCTATTGCGCGACGAACCCGCTGTGGGCTTAGGCCTGCATCGCTTGCCTCCATTCTTCCCTGTTTTCCGCTTTATTTTTCCAGTCGCGGATGCCCAGCACATCTACATCCCTCTGTACAGCGTCAAACCATCGCAGCTTGGTCTACCACGAGGTCGAGCGCCAACTGGGTCGCTACACAGAGCACGCCTCGTGGAACAGTTCTCTTGCATTCGAGGCACATGCCCCAGCCATCCTAATCTCTGCTGCTTAATTTTGAAAGCTGTTTTCAGGGATATAAAATTATACAACGAAGCATAAATAGCGCAAAAGAAAGGCGCCTTGAGCAATGAAGAAAAAAAGACAACTTGCCATAAGATAAGCAACAAAAGATATAGAGTCAGAAGACGCTGCTCCGTGCAATAGTCTCTCTAAATTTCCCACCGTCTATAGAGTGCTCAAGAAGAAAATGCCAACTCTCCTTGGAGTGAGAGAGTTGCTACAAACAGTCGTCACATCATCCAACCAGATACTTCTTAAGAAAATTTCGTGTTCTCAAAACTACTCTGCATTCGACCAAAGATTCTAATTTATTAGTCTTAAAACCTCTGGCATATTTTTTTTCCGGTTTGGTGTCTGCCTCAAAAACTGTCTTGCTCATCCATTTAAATTTGATGTCAAATCTAATAACTTACAAGCTACCCCCCTTCCAAACATATAATTTCCCATCTAATACTTATAGAGGGTCAATTTAAATGCAACTCCAGACCAAGCAGTCCCAACCAAGCCTAACTAACTATCCATATCTATAACCATATGCATATGTCGACTACCTACATAATTATGCAGACACGCCCCACTAAATATTAGACAAAAAAAATACAGAAAAAAAGGAAACCTATAAAAGAGAAAACCCAAACGACACGTTGACTACAAAATATGTTTTTTTTAAACTGTATATTATGATTGGGATACAGTGAGAACATAAATTATTCAAACACTTTTTGCTTAAAGCTCGATTACTTAGCGAAAAATTGTTGCTATGAAATTTTTGGAACGAAGTGACTTTTTGAAGCTTGTAGGTAATGTGAAATGTAACGAAAAAAGTTGACGAGATCAATTTTAAGTGACTTTGTCATCTCTGTCATCTTTGTTCTTTTTGAGGTTACTTCTGGAACATGGAGGTGCCTTGACATTTAAACTTTAACCGACTAGTCTATGAATAATATTTTAATGGAGCTTGTAGGCAGAATGAAATGATAGAAAAATTGTCACGTAACGAAATAAGTTGTCGAGATAGATTTAAAATTGCTTTTAATTTAAGGATTTTTTTTTTTCTTTGAGGATACCACCGGAACATTACCCAATAAGACTTTAAATAATATTTTAATGAAGCTTGTTGGTAGCGTGAAACGATTAAAATCGTCACGTAACGAAGAAAGTTGTCGAGATAAATTTTAAAGGACTTCGTCATTTTTTTTGTTTGAGGATACTACTGGACATTTCAACTTTAACCGATAAGACTATGAATAATATTTCAATGGAGCTTGTAGGTAAAATGATAGAAAAATCGTCACGTAACGAAATAAGCTGTCGAGATAAAAGATAAATTGCTTTGAATATAAGGATTTTTTTTTTTGTTGAGAATTCCGTCGAAACATTAACCGACAAAACTTTAAATAATATTTTAATGAAGCTTGTAGGTAGAGTGAAGTGGTCGAAAAATCGTAACGTAACGAAAGTGGGTCTCCAGGCAAAATTTTTAAGTACTTTGAATTTTCTGTCGGATATATTTTCAAGACACAAATTTTTTCATTTGTTTTTTTAGTATACTACCATAACATAGAGTTGTAGGTGTTTCCCACTCGTATGAACTGAGTAAAGAAGGCTGTACGTGGGTTTATGAGCAAAGCGATCAGATGGTAGAGGCCCCTAGTTTGTCTCGAAGAAGCATAAGTGGAAAGAATTTTTTTTTTTTTGTAAATTAGAAGAAACCAAAATTTATGTTCGGTATAGAAGAAAATTTATACAAACTGAACAAATAATAATTAAATAGATCTTACAATATTTTGTAAGGACAAAATAAGGGGTAATAAGGTTTTTATAAATTTTGTAGGAATTGCTTCCCAATGACTTCTCGTGTTTTTTGAAATTTTTAACATTTATGAGTGTTTGTATAATTTTTGCTCCCACTATGTTTTCATTTTTTTTAAATAATTTTTTCTTCATTTTTTTCGTTGGAAATGTGTTGTAATTATTTGGAAATGCTTTCTAGCGATAATTGCGGGTGCTAGTTCCATTCTTTTTCTCGCTCTTACTTTGTTGGTATTATTCGTATTTTTTTTTTTGTTCTTTGTGTTTTTTTGTCAAATTATACAACATTTATCATCAATTATCGTAGTGTTGTTGGGTGAAAAATGATTATACTATATGTAAAGCTTGTGACGCACGCGAGACAAGTTCACACACACACACACACACACAGAAACATACATGCTGCAACACACTCATAGGTGTATCTGTGTGTGTGTGTGAGGCGACAGCGTGTCATGAAATTGAATAAGCAAATGACGTGCTGAATGCTAGTTGAAAATTTCCAATGTGTTTCATACATGCTTCTATATACATATGTACATACATATCAGACATATGTACTATTTCGTGTGGCATTCACCTAGCCTAGTATAGTAAGTGAGTGGTATGTAGACGTTATGTTAACCACAAAATGCCGCTTATAGCTGCAATTGTCAGTCGGCACACACAAACACATAGCTACACACACGCACATGCATTTTGGCTTAGTGTATCTCAACAAGTTTTGTCGCATTTCATGCCAAAATTGTAGACAATTGTCAATGCAAGCGGCGAGCCACAATTGTGGCAACAACAACAGCAACAACATACACCCCTTTTTGCGTGCTGTACGTCAAGCTGCATGTCAGTTTTCACACACACATACAGACAGAAAGTATGAAAGATACACAGATACAAAGTCAGAAAGCCGGGCAGCATATATTAGTATCTATGTGTTACTTCAGGTGTGTGTGTGTGTGTGTGTGTGTGTGTGAGTATGTTTGCATTGCACATGCTAAACGAATGTTGACAAACAATTATTATTTTATTATTATTTGTTTGTCTGACTGCAAACGTACCATCATCATCATCATCTTCATCACTGTCATCGTCATATGTAGAACCTTCCCAAAACGTCCCTCAACATTTTGCTGCTAAGTTTTGTTCAAAACTTTTTTTTGTGATTATACTCTTACAAAGGGAACATAAGCTTTGAGATGTAACTAAAAGCTGTTTGCTGCCATTCATCTGGAAATTATCTACAAAGATATCCATAATCAGTTAACATATCCTATCTTCTACATACGAAACCGAAGTTGGGACTTCGTCATGATCC
The DNA here is from genome assembly GCA_018150985.1 of Chymomyza costata. NCBI lineage: Eukaryota > Metazoa > Arthropoda > Insecta > Diptera > Drosophilidae > Chymomyza > Chymomyza costata. The sequence goes on from JAECWU010000001.1 coordinate 22,759,347, forward strand.
TTGTATTAAATCCATTTAGTTGAAAATTGAGCTGGTTTTAGAATCAAAATCTCTTACTTTGTTGAAAAACAGCTTAATCTAGCTTGTGGCGTAAATATCTAGAAGACTTAGCGTTAAGCTCACTTTACAAGCTCTTGAGCAATTCTTCCAAAGGCAATTTTCATAGTTTTTTTTGGCAATTTATTAAAATTTCATACATGTCCTATAAGTTTACTTCATCTGAGAATTGACTGTTAGCTTCACCTTATTCAGTTAAAGGACATCCAAAATCCTAACTTATGGATCTTCTAATCAGCGCACTTTCTTTGCCTCGAAAAAAAGACTCTGCCTGGGCAACTTTTTAACCTTTTCTTCAGTTTCGCATTGCCGAGTTCGGGTGACGTTGGAAGACGTGTGTTAGTCCAGACTCGAAAACCCCCGGATCCGCCACTGGTTCATGGTAACCAACCTTAAAAAATATAGTATAATAGTTTCCAGAATCAGGTACTAAATCATGGTGGAACTATTTTCATAGTAGTCACTTCCTGTATTATATCGCAAAGCAGTAATAAAATATCTTCAAGCTCTCCAGGATCATCAACATCATTTCCTTTATCTTCCACTTAAGCATAGGACCTCAAGCTCTTTAAGATACATGTTTGGTGTGAATTTGGTGTGAAAGATATTTGATACATTGACGACGAGCAAATTTCTCTGACACCAATGATAAGATTTATGCATGAAAAAATGTATAGATAGTGTCGCAGAAAGGTAAATTATGGAAGTATTTATCTTCATCTAGCCCTTCCCCCTTTCTTCCTCCTGCGTACTTCTCTACCCTTATGCAATTAGTCAACACAATGGACCTCATGGTCTCTAGGTGGTCTCAATTATTGATCGATTTAGAAGTATCGATTCATTTCCCTACGCAACCTTTGCTAGTTTAGTTTTTCGAGTGATCTGGTAAATCGTATTGCTTGAGCGTCTATCTGATAATAACAATAAACATCTTAAGATTATTTCACAAATTGTATTAGTTTATATATAATGTTAATACAATACTTTCAAGGCTTTTCTTCAATTCATTTATTTTTTACAATCTTTCTTTTTAGGCCATCTATACAGTTGCATAGAACGCTCTTGAGGGACTTCTAAGGAAATGTGAAAAATGTTTTTGGAAATAACTGTCGCTCTAAGGTAAGTTGAAAAAGTAATTACAAATTGTTGCTTTTATTTTCTAGACCTTTTTTTGTGAATTGGATAACGTTGACTTTAAGTCACTCAAATTTGGAATGCTGTTCCGAACCTTAAAAAAAAAAGAGAAAAAATCTGTAACGAGATTCAGCTCAATCCGTTCGTGTATGCTAGCGTAGTTTTACTTAAAGTCACACTCACATGAGTCAACAACGATTACTCTCGGAAAGAGAGCCAACAAAATTGCAAACGTATTAGTGCAGTGAGCGTAAGGACAAAATTTCTCGGCACGTGCGTGCTCTCCAAGAGTATGCAAACTTTGATTCGTTGAAAGAAAACCAAGTTGGTTTTTTTTTTTTCAAAATTTATTATTCCATTTAATGCATGGCAAGTTGGACGGACTGTCAGTCATTCCATCATTCCAGCAGTTAGTCAATGTTTGCATGACTTTCACAGCTCATACACAGACAAATCGTCTGCCGTTGTTCTGTTCTATTTTGTTGTTATTTTTATTTTCTGTTTTATTTTATTATTATCATATCTATTTTGTAGCACTCTGTTCGTTTGTTTATTTTGCTAACTGCTTTTGTAATGTGATTCGTTTATTGTTGTTGCTCTAATTGTTACCGTATTGTTGATTATTTTATTATTATTGTTATTATTTGTATTATGGTTTGAGCAAATTTTTCACATGCAACACACACACACATGGACACTTGTGGCAACATTTCAATTTAGTCTCACAACTGACAAAAAAAAAAAATCATTCTTTGTCCAAAATTAGCTTAAAATAAATAGAAATAAAAATAAAACTTTTGACAGTTGGCAAACAAATATTGTATATAAATACATATATGTATATACTTTACGTGTATATTAGCCACATTTTGGTATAGTTGTCATATAGATCGTTGTTGTTGGGCACACTAATTGTGGCGAAAACTGTAATGAAGTTTTCAGCCGTATTTGTTAGCCAACTAAATGCCTGTCATTGAATGTGTTGACATTGCAGCTGACAGATCCCAAAGAAAGATACAAAGTATACATTAAAATATTTTTTTTTTGAATTCCTGCGAATCGTTTTATATTCATTTTCCAAGCCATGCAATATGAGTTTTTATAATGCTAAGCATAACTAATAACTTAATTCGATTCGTGGAAATTCATTGAACTACGGCAAATGAGTAACATTCTCTGAGATAAGCTCTTTCGCGTATCTAAACGTGGAAATCTAAAGCTAAATGCTTCATTAAAACGCGCACAGCACAAAGGGTGCTTTGGCCGAGCTCTGTTTGGAAATTCTTGACTAGGGCACTGTTTATACGGCTGGAACAGACTCATTGGAATGTTGCTAGCTTACAAATTTGATTTGAGATTAATCCGACTTGAAGTAGAATTCTAAGGCCTTAAAAAATGTTTTAAATAAATATCGGCGAAAATAAGTGAAGCGGGCCACTTTTTTCCTCGATTTTGATCATTTTTATATATATGGTAGAGCTTAGTGCTGGAGAAAACATCGATGATCGAAGTTTAAAATCTCTGTATATCGATGTTGGCCAACAGAGATGTTTCTCTAGCACTTCTGCACTCATCAAATGGGTGTTTAGTAGTGCTGAAGAAACATCTCTGTTGGCAAACATCGATATATAGAGATTTTAAACTTCGATCAACGATGTTTTCTCCAGCACTAGTAGAGCTACTAGCCACGTAAGATTTTATTGCAAAATTACGATTATTTATCGAGTTATCGATAACTGCAAAGTACATTATTCATTTTTAGACTTAGCTCCTAAACGAATAACGATATCGACGCAAAGTTTATTTCCAACGAAAGATAAAATTTTGAACTTGTAAGATTTTTCATTTTTAACAATTTTTTTCAAAATTTCATCATTTGAGGAGAAAATATTTGCGTAGATATTGTTGAGTCGCCGAGCTTTTTCGACAACTATTTTTTAAATCAATCGTTTTTTATAATTTTAAAATGTATTTATTGTTTGTTTCGATAGTGTTGGTTTAGTGTATAGTATATGTGTTTATGTAGTGTAAAGTTTTTGAATGTTAATGTGTGTAATGTCAAGCTGCGAACCAGACTTGACAGCGAAAGTAGTATTTTAACACTGATTTGAGTGCATTAGCAGATCAAGCTACTGACCTCTAAGCATAAGAACAATATTTTACAAGAGCGGCTGAGTGCAAGCAAAGCAAACAAGTGATAGTTAAGTAAATGTTATTGCACTCTTGCTACGCAGAGCAATGCCGTTAGTTAAGAGATGTACAAGATATATGTTAATGTTAAGCGGTGACAAAATTAAGAGCAATAATGCTGCTGTTGTTTACATTTGTGTTGTTTATGTTTACATATTTGGCTGCTGGACCAAACATTCTCCCCCCGTTGGAAGATTAAGGCTTTCAACAGAGTCGGACTTTGGCAGCAGCCACAATTTGTTGATGAAAGTGTTTTATAAGCGAGTTTGTAATCGAGTGTTGTTCGGGTAATATAATTGGATGTCGAGAGTCAAAGATACGAAATGAGTTTTCCAATCGACCGCCGAAAATGCGAATGCTGGACAGTTCGAAGAAGAAGTCGTGTGCCATTTTGAATATCAGCTACAGTAAAGCCAAGAGTTTGTTGCGATGTATGAAATTGTATATGTAGGCGAAAAGTCGTTGCATTGCTGAAAATGGGTTCACGTATTTGCTTTCTTCGATAATGTCAAGTTGAGGAGAGTCTACAAACAGTAAAGATTTACGAACTTCAAGCGTAGGTTTTTTCAAAAGACATGATAATGGCCACTGCGTTTTGTCGAGTTGTAGAAATGTTGGACCAGTGAACCAAAGCTCCGAAGAAATGAGATCGCTTGATGAAGCTCCCCTAGACAGCAATTCAGCGGGATTGAGCCACTCCATAGCGGCTGTGCGTTGTTGAATTGCGGAGACTCGGTTGGCGACGAAAACATTGAACTTCGTAGACTCGTCGCCTATCCAAGACAAGGCTACTGATGAATCGCACCAGCAATAATATTTGCAAGAAAATAGTTGCATTTCTGACAATTCATGCATCAATTGTGCTAACAAGGCGGCTCCGCAAAGATCAAGCTTGGAAACGGTGATCGACTTCAGAGGTGCTACACGAGATTTGGAGCAGAGTAAGTGGGAAGAGCATTCTCCATGCGCCTTAAAGACCAGGTAAGCGCATGCGTCATACGCGTCAATACTAGAATCACAAAATCCGTGCGCTTCAACAATGGAATTTGGAAGTAATGCCAGACGAGGAAATGTCACTTGCTGAACGGTTCTGAACTGATCGCACATGCTGAGCCAAGTGGTGTTTAGTAAATCTGGCAAACTCTCATCCCAGTCTAGCTTCTCTATCCATAGCGTCTGCATGAACATTTTGGCTTTGGTAATGACAGGACCAAGTAAGCCAAGTGGATCATATAATCGAGCAATGGCTGAAAGGACAGAACGCTTGTTAGGTTTATTTGATGAAGTAATTGGCGAAAATGAAAATAAGAAATTGTCTGATGCAGGGTCCCAGGCAAGTCCCAGGGTTTTTGTAATATCGCTGCCATCATGGAATTTTAAAAATGTTTCCTTGTCCTCAGGCGAAATATCTCGTAGAACGGCTGGATCATTTGAGCACCATTTGCGTAGAGTAAAGTTGCCTTCAGCTAGCAAAGCCTTAGTCTGTCTCATTATTTCTGCAACTTCTTGAGTAGAGTTACCACCAGTGATGAGGTCATCTACATAGAAATCTCGCAAAAGGGTTTGCGAGCCGATGGGAAACGAGGATTGTTCGTCTATGGCGAGTTGATGCATTGCACGTATAGACAAGAACGAAGCTGGCTTTGTGCCGTAAGTGACGGTATCCAGTTTGTATATTTGCAGCTCTTCCTGTTCAGAATCACGCCACAAAATGCATTGCAAATATGAGTCGGATTCCGCCATGCGAACGCAGCGGTACATTTTACAAATGTCACCTGTCAGAGCGACTGGAAAGGTGCGAAATCGTGTCAGTGTATTGAAAAGTTTGGCTTGAATGGTAGGACCAGCCATGAGTAAATCGTTCAATGAATATCCAGATGATGTTGCAGCTGATCCGTCAAAAACAACGCGTAGTTTTGTTGTGGTACTATCTTCCTTAAACACGCAGTGATGTGGAAGGAAATACTTGCAAAAGTGACGAGACTCTGGGCCAACATGCGACATGTGATTTAATTTCAGGTATTCTTGTATAAATGCCGAATATTGGACCTTGATGTGTGGACGCTTTTCTAATTTGCGCTCCAAGTTTAAAAATCGTCGGTATGCTTGTTGATACGAATCACCTAATGAGTCGAAATTTAACTTGGCAGGCAAGCGTACAGAATATTCGCCAGTAGGTAATCTCGAGTATGTGGACTTGAAATGAGCCTCGCACTCAATTTCTTCCTTTGTTGTTACAATTAGTGGGTCGCTGCAACTTTCGATTTCCCAAAATCGACGAACGAGATCATCTAATTCGGCAATTGACTCTGGCTCGGCCTGATGTGTTGTTTGTGATGCCATCAATGTTGTTTTGCGTGGTTTTTGACAACTTCCAGATACAACCCAGCCAAGTCGAGTTTTTTGTAGTGTAGGCAATCCAGGAAGCAGCTTAATTTGGCCAACGCACAACAAGTCATAGAAAAGGCTGGCTCCAATAAGTAAGTCAACGCGCTGAGACTTATAGAATTCTGCATCTGCAAGTGTTATGTTAGAAGGTATATTCCAATCTGAAGAGTCGAACGAAAAACTTGGATGATTGTCGGTGATAGTTTGTGCTATCAATGCAGTTAAGTTTGTAGAATATTCAGAAGTACGAGATTTAATGTTGATGTTAACTTCATATCCATCTGTTGGAAAGCTAGAATCACCAATGCCAGAAACAAGAGTAGATGATTTAGACTTTTTTAGCTGCAGTTGATGAGCAAATCGTGAAGTAATTATATGTAGTTGTGATCCAGAATCGAGAAGGGTACGGCATGGAACCAATGTACCAGAACGGTTTTTTACCAAAACAATGGCTGTGGCTAAGAGCACAGCATCAGAACAGAGATTCTGGGCAGCAAGAGTTGTAGACACAATTGGCGCTGATGCAACCATGGAGCTATGAGACGACGTTGAAGAGTGAGAATCAGGCAAGTGACCAGGTTGGGCAGTGACAATGGTATCTGGCAACCGAGAATTTCCGAGATGCAAGAGTGTGTGATGTGGTTTGTGGCATATTCTGCAAAGTCGCGAATGGCAATCCTTTACACGATGGCCCTTCGTCAGACAATTTATGCAAAGTGAGAGTTTTTGAGCTTCTTTAAGACGCAATGCAGGAGAGAGGTTACCATATCGAGAGCACCTCAGAATATTGTGGCCAACGTCGTCGCAAAATACACAGCCAGAAGGTGTAGCATTAGTAGCTATAAATGACTTAGTGTTGTTAGTTGTTTTGTTGTTCTTGCCCACCTGTGAGCCAGGCGTACGTATTGCCATGGCATATTCCACATTTTCCAATGTCTGACAGCGTCGCTCCAAAAAGTTCGCTAGTTGATCCCACGTAGGCAGTTTTTTTATACACATCGACTCTTCCCATTTTGCTTGAGTCGTGTTGTCAACCTTTTGTAGAAGTGTGTGTATAATGAAACAGTTGGCAATCTCTTCAATGCTACCAATGGTTTGCAACGCGCGCATGTGTGAGTTGAATTTATCCGAGAGCATACGTAGCTTGCTGACTGATCCAGAATCCACCTTCTTGAGCCCTAGAATCTCTGCGATGTGTGCCTGAAATATTAAGCGTTTATTATCAAACCGTTTTTCTAATAAATCAAGTGCAGTTTTATAGTTATCATTGCAAATATCCAGTGATCGGATTGTGTCCAACGCAGTTCCCTTGAGGCATGAACGAAGATGCTGCAACTTCTCAATATTTGTCAGCTCGGAATCCTTGTCGATGATCGTTGAAAACATTGAAAAGAGATCTGCCCACTCGGTATATCCACCGCTGAATATGGGCAATTTAAGTTCTGGCAGCCGGGATCGGGAATTGACAACAACAACAGGTTGATGTTCTGACGTTGCAGCACGTAGCATTGTAGAGCACCCTGGGCTTTGATTTTGAACTTTGCGCTTATTGAGCTGAGACTGAATGCGTACCTTTGATTCGATTATCAACTCATCAAAATCTTTACGTAATTTACTACCGATTTCTTCAAAACATAACTCCTCTAAGCTGTCGTGTGCTTTATCAAAGGATTTTTGGAGTTTGTCAAGAATGCACTCACAAGAAATTAATTGTTCATCATTTAGGGAAATCACATTGTCACCAGCTATAGTAGCATGCTTTTCTAATGCATGGTCATATATGCATTCAGCTTGCCGTTTAAACATATGCACTTTAATAAATGTCGCATTTTGCGCAACTTGTACTTCTTCGCCTTCACTCATATTGCGCGCACTTAAAATATCACCCTTTATTTGTAGCGGTAGTTGCGTAGTGGCACACAACGAATGCGAAGAACAGTGGCGTAGTATAAAGCACAAAAGGAATACGAAAAGTAGCGGCAGCAATGTAAAGTCACAAGACGAGCGCGAAAAGTAACGGCAGAAGCGTAAGAGAACAAAGCGAAGGCAAAAGTAGCGGTGTCTATATACACGTATTAGACGTTAATGTACAGACGCACTTTTTTGGTTATTGGTTTTTATATAAATGTATGTACACTTGCACTTTATGTTAGATATATGTATGTGTATATATGTGTAGCACTCACTTATATATGTAAGTATGTTTGTCCGTTTAATAGAATTATGCCTTTTTTATGTTTAAATGCCAATTTTTTAATTTGTTAGCACTCACGAAATAAAACAAAAGAACGAAAATTATGGCGAAATCTCGCCGGGGCCTCCAAATTGTTGAGTCGCCGAGCTTTTTCGACAACTATTTTTTAAATCAAACGTTTTTTATAATTTTAAAATGTATTTATTGTTTGTTTCGATAGTGTTGGTTTAGTGTATAGTATATGTGTTTATGTAGTGTAAAGTTTTTGAATGTTAATGTGTGTAATGTCAAGCTGCGAACCAGACTTGACAGCGAAAGTAGTATTTTAACACTGATTTGAGTGCATTAGCAGATCAAGCTACTGACCTCTAAGCATAAGAACAATATTTTACAAGAGCGGCTGAGTGCAAGCAAAGCAAACAAGTGATAGTTAAGTAAATGTTATTGCACTCTTGCTACGCAGAGCAATGCCGTTAGTTAAGAGATGTACAAGATATATGTTAATGTTAAGCGGTGACAAAATTAAGAGCAATAATGCTGCTGTTGTTTACATTTGTGTTGTTTATGTTTACATATTTGGCTGCTGGACCAAACAGATATCTTTATTCGCTTAGGATATACGGCTTGTGAAAGAAAAGTTCATCTGACTTCAACAACAAATTTGATAAATAGCTGAAGAATGGAAGAATTTTTTTTTTCTCCAGTGAGTCCATTCAATGTACAAGGAAACATTTTGCAGACTGCATATTTTTATGCAACCCAATCTGAAAGATCTAAAATATGAAATCTGGTTAGACGTCTAACGTCCATACTTTTGTTACTTGTTGTTATATGAAAGAAGACGACAATGATATCAAGATACTTTAAAGAATGTCTTGATAACGTGGATCTTTTATTAATTAATTTCTAAGCTTTTTCAAAGCATGCAAGACTTATTTGTAAATTGTATTATACTAAAAAATGTCATTTCCTTTCGCGATCTTGAATACTTATATTAATTTTCCCAAGGAAATTTGCTTAAGCTAGCTCATTATCATAGTGACTGTATTATTGAATATTTTTAAACCATTTTTTTTTTTAATCTTAGTTGGCAACAGGGCTCCTTTTTAAAAAACAATTATTTTTTTTTAACCAACACATTTTCTGAAAAGAATAATAATTTTTCCTGTTTATTTTCAACACGTGTTCTTATACGTTCTTCATTCAGTGTTACTATGAAAACAATTAAGACGAAAATTTTGTAATGTTGAATTTCCCAATGAAATTCCCTTAAAATTTCCCTTTTTAATCTTAGTGAATTGTTGAACATGATTTTTGAGCATTGTTTTGTTTCTAAATTTCGTAGAATTGAAATCGAAAAATTTTGACGAAATTGAATGCTAAATATTGCCCAGAATTTTTCTGCCTTATTCCGAATTTCTCACTAAAACTCCTACGAATTTCTCAAAATTGTCTAAGCAAATAAAATCCAGAGCTCAAAGCCAAGTTATTGCCTTTAAAACTATCTGTGAAATAGTGTTCTGTATTCATATCCCCAGTTATTATCCCAAAAGAGAAAGCAAACCAGCCTGTATTGGATTGTTTGCTTAAAAATTCTACAAAAAATAGGTTTTCACAGATACAAAAAACATATAGCTAGCTCTTTTGGCATGACTTTGTTATATGTAACTATTACTATTACAAAAAAAATATATATATTACAATCCCAGCTACCTTTCGAAGCTGACAATTCAATTATATCTTCTCGGTTTTGATTTATTGAAAAATTTATTACTATTAATATGCAGAGGCTGCAACTGAAAAAGTTGCTTTGTATGGCACACACAGAGTTTGCCAGTATACTCATATACACACATTCCACATACTATATGCAACGTTTCAAACTGCTAATTATGCATGCAACATATGCAATGCCGCAGCCAGCAAATGTTGCGCGTTTGCATTAGAAAAGAGGCAACAATAACAAACAAAAGCAACAGGCTGCAATGCAATGCAAAAAAAAAAATAAATTATAATAATAATGCATTGAAAAATAAATATACACACACACGCAGCTACTGTAGATGCGCAGATACACTCGCATAGATACAGATACAAAAATATGCAATAGCGGAATGCACGCAGTCGGCCTACCAAATGAGCAGCGACGCCGCCGCAGCGCTCGCATCGTGTGAATTTTAATTAAAAGAAAGAAAGATGAAAATGAGTAGAGAAAGAAACTGCAGCTTACAGTTAGGCGCTACACAAAAATGCCGTTTTATTTAGTTGTTACACTTTGTCGGCTACTGCTGGGGGAGGGGGGGAGTGGAACTAGTGTTGGAACTACTGACTCGCTGACTAAACAAACTACTAATTAAATGCAGCATATGCCGCTAATTAAATTTATGTGCGGCGCTGCCAACTGATTATCAACAAAAATTATTTATGCAAAATCTGACAGGAAATACCCAACTATGCAGCCAGCTAGCTACCTACAACAATCCAAGCGGCGATGCATGCCCGATAAAGCTACAGATACATATGTATCTACCTGCTGTATTTATAACATATTGTAGCTGCTGTTGTTTTTGGCTTTGGCTTTGTAAGCTGCGCTTAATTTAATTGTACATAGTTTTTGGTTGCATATTTAATTAGTATATGGCAAGCTCTCGAACAGTAGCTTAAACCCGCTCTTCCGGCAATTCCTGCGGCGTTGACTGCCACTAAAGGTGTGATATCTATAGTACGCTTTAAACTGCAAATGTCTCAGTTAATTAAAATTGGTATCAAATTACAATACGTTTGGTTTTTCCAATGAAACAGCTTGAAAAAAGGTTTATAGCATCTAAAAAGAACAGATCTTCAAAAGATAACCGCTTTTTATATCTTTTTAGAATGCAGCACAATGAAAAACTTTATGTTCAATGGTTTGACTATGAAATAACTTCAAAAGATAATAGCTTATTGTAAACTTAAGCTAATGAAATATTTATGGCCTAGATCTTTGCTGCAGAGGCTATTAAAATTTGATGTCTGCGCTTAGATATTGTAGCGCAACTTTTGAGAGACAAAATCTTTATGCCCCGTTGCTGTTGAAAGCTGCCGACAGACCAAGTATTCTCGATACAACATTTACGTTCGGATTAGCTTCATTTAAAGATTCTCAGTTTTCATTGATGGAAATTGGTCTATTTAACAGTTTTAGTACGCAATTTAAACAGTGAGAAAATAATATCAAATTTTAGCTGCAGCAGAATCGTTCTCGTAAAAATTTTCTAACGTTCTTTCATCACAAATGTCTTTTATTTGGGCTTCAGGCTGTTTTGCATTCATTTCGTTGAAGTTTTATGTATCTCAGTAGAATCGTGTAATTAAAGGCAAATCGATCGTTAATAGCATTCTTCAATTTAATATGCTTGGGAAAGTAGTAAAGTTTATTGCGCCAATTAGTCCTTCAGGTCAGCTTTCCGCGCTGTCATCTCTTCAGAAGAATTACTCTACGTAATATCAGAGTGAAACACATAAAGTGGCACTTAATGACACTTGATCTGTATCTAGTATTTTTGCTAATAGCCTGCAAAAGTCTCAAAGATACTTTCTTCTAGTAGTTTCTTCTTCTTGTAAGTTGTAAAGAATTCGATATTCTGCAGCATCTCTAGCAAAACTCAATACATAGCTACTGCTTTATCACATCTAAACTTGAAAAAAAAAAAACTTTGCTTACATGCATATACCTTCTTCTTTCTTTAATAAATTTGCTTATGCCTTTCAATTCATTTCACGCATTCACATTATTCAATGAGCCTCAATGACACTTTCTATGAATGACAAACCACTCACGAGTACAATCGAATATATATACTCGTATCAAAAACACAACAACAGTTTTTTTAATAGCAAAATACTTATAGACTGCATTTTGATATATATATATAAAGACAATATGAGCTTGCACTTGCACAAGGCGCAAATAAAAAGACAAAAAAAGAAAAGAAAATGAAACCTCTTAAATATTTATTGTGCCAAGGCGACAGGCAAACAAACAAACTAACCAAGCAACAACAACAAACAAGAAACATTTACCAAGTGAGTCAGCCGTCATATATGCAAGCATATACAAACATATACATATACATATATAGAGGCTATATGTAATACTCATGTGCTTGGCTGACTCTACAGAAAGTGCAAACAGTGTTGCAAGTGTGTGTGTGTTTGAGTGTGTTCGTGTGTGTGTTTAATTCATTAAAATAAAATTAATGCATATTTACGCGCAATTTGTGAAAATGTATCCAACAGCTAGCCAAAAGAATTTCCAACGGAGCATAAATTAAAATATATTAATAACAACAGCAACAACAACAAAAACAACAGCACACACACAGTGCTGCAAGTTGTTGCAAGTACAAGAGTTAACAACAGTGTTGGAAAAATATTTAAATTATGAGCATGCCGCGCTTAAGTTAATTCAAAGCTTCATGTCTAGTTGAACAAAACTAGAAGCCAGTAAAAAAAAAATCATGTGGGATACGTTTCTTGAAAAAAATATGCTCTCTTATTTTTACACTGCTTAAGTATTATTCATAAATTCGTGCAAGAAATAATCATGTATTACAACAGTGTTGAATTTTGCTACAAAGAAAAAATTATGCAATGCTTTTGATTAATTTTACACCCATGTAGCTACACGGTTCCTATGATCTTACTAGGCTCAAGAAAATCTTCCAATTGGGTAAGAATTTCCCTAGGATACTTACTGTGTTACTTACAGCACAGAGCAAGCTACGGCAGCACCTGAGCAAGATGGGCATCATAAACTCTAACACCTGTAGATGCATTGAAATTAAAGAGAAAGTGTTGGAAGACTTATTTACGGAGTGTGACGAAGGGCGTCTCTCTTCATCGGTCGTAGAATCTGGATGAAACGATATCATCCATACCACCACCATACCAGATATAACTCTGGAATTTGAATACCTAAAGAGCTCTAGGGCTAGTAGGCAGCACAATAGATCCTAAACGAATTTTTATGATTTTTATTATTATTTATTTAAATCATTTAAAAATTTTGGTATTTTCTCAAATTTTGAAAATAATATTTAATTTACTTTATATTTATGGTTAATTATGTTGTTCAATTGGCAAGGAACTAATAATAATCGATAATAGCGATATCAGAGTATCGATTAATTTTTCTACGCAATTCCTGCTATTTTAGTTATTCAAGTGCTCTCAAAACTCCTGTGTTGATTAAATTCCGAACAATTTATTCGGATTCGTTTTGAAACCGAATGTTTGGTGCTCCCAATTTCACCAAACCGAATTTTTCATGTGATTTGAAACCGAATGTTTTGTTGCAAGAGAAATTAAAAGGAAACGGCAAAAAAATTTTAAAAAAGTACAAATTTTGTACTGAAATAATTTTTAAAATATTCTTTCGTGTTCTTAGATTATATTCATGCCAACTTAAAGTAATATAGTTATTGACAATTATTTTGAATTATTTTTTTTTTGTACCCAAAAATAGCAGCGGTTTTTTTTTTGTGTTCGTGTATGTGCACATATCATACACGAACACATGACCGATTGGTGCGACATAAAAAGGGAAATACTGACAAAGTGATTTCCGGAGCACGCAAAAAGGAATCTGAATAAAATTGCTAGAGTTACTTTTTTCGATTTCCGGAGCACGGCTGAATATTCGAAAAAATTCAAGCCATATCTTACTAAAAATAGACATAACAAAAATATTCCCTTTTTTCAATTGAAAAATAGTTTTCTAAAATAAACTTAAAAAAAAAGAGAAAATGTGTAGCATAAATAAAAGTGCGACAAAGTATGCCCAAAAGCATAACTCTTATCTTCAAATATATTTGTATCATGAATTTCTCTAAATACATATGTCTTTAGGTATTTAAAACTTATCATTTATCAGTACTTCTGAATTCCGTGATGTATGTAACGATGTCCATACTTTAAAAAGAAAAAGTATTTTCGATTAAAGTGTTTCGTTTTGAAGCTGTTTGCCAAGCTATCTAGACAAATGTATAAAAAAGAATGCGTGCGAAGTAGTTTTCGAACATTTTGTTTCATGTTTCCATTTTTCATTCCTGTAGCTTTGGGCTACAGTTCGATCGCCTATATATGCTTATCATCGAATATTTCTTGCCAATAATGTATCTACAATGATTCTCGCTTAAATAGTTCACTTAAGATGCTACGCTCGTAGCCTAAGCTAATAGCTTACACCTGAATTGAACGCCTCTTGTAGAAATCATAATTATTTCTTGCCTTATTTGCCCGACTAGCAAAACCAAACCAAACCAAACCAACTTGAAATGCATTTGTATCTGTATCTGTTTATCGCCTACAAAAAAAAACAAAATAAAAAGCAACTTCAGCTCAATATGAGCACGAAAAATATATTTGCGGATACATGGAGCGCATTTCCTTTTTGTTTTTAGTGCCTTAAGTTGTCGCTGTTGTTGTTGTTTTTGTAGCTGTTGTGTTTCTTATACATATATTGTTGTTGTTGTTAATTGGTTATCTCAACATTGAAAATCTCAACAACTTTTCACTTCACTTTGCCATGTTGTTATTGCTGTTGTTGTTTGCTTGTTGCCTTTTTTGCGTAATTTAATTAGTATTCTGTGGCCAGAAATCTGATATTGTATATGGCTTAAGAGTTGTGTAGATTTTTTTTTTTGTATCTGCCCCACGTCCGCCCTCTCTCACGCTTACACTATTTTTATGCACACTGACAGTTGATTGACAGCAAATAGTATAATTTCTGTATCTATAAGGTGCTCATAGCCTGAACATAGTTTGTCAGCTATATTTGTATCTGCAAGATACATATATGTGCATATGCATATAAGTTAGCAACTGTGCAAATGGCATGGCATAAAATGAACAATGATGGCAATCTAATCAACTGGGATAAGTCAATGATATCATTTTAAAGACTTGTACGAAACAATCGTGAGAAACATCGCAGCGTTTATTACCATTTAAGTGATATCCTATAAATGCTGACAAATTAAATTGAAAGAAAACATTTAGTTTGGGGCGCTTGGAAAGTACTATTTGGTAGCCCCAACGAACCATATTATAAAACACTCTCACCATAAAAATTACAAATTGTAAAATTTTGTAATAAAATCCAAGTTTTATGTTGGGAAGCATTTCCTTAGTAGCTGAGAAGAAATTAAAAATGTTGTAAAATTTAGAAAGCGCTACATTTTGAAAAAAAAGAAAACAGAAATGTACAAACTGGGAAAAACTTTAAAAAATGTACATGGTTCTGACTTATGAAAGATTTTCACATAATGACGTCACAGATTTTCATACAAAAGTTGACATAGAAGAACTTCTGTAGAGTAACTTCTGATATTTTAATGAAACTAGAGAAAAACAGCTGTTTTCGAGATATTGTTTTAAAAGTTTGCAAGAAAACTTACAGAGAAGATTTTGGTAGGTTAGATTTTAGCTTTATGGTGGATAGTTATGAATTTTACGAAAAACTGCAGCAGCTCAATGATTAAATAATAAAAGACCCTAAGTCTTAATTAAAAGAATCGCCAAACATTCCTTAACAGCTTATGCGGATTAAGCTTTTCCAGAGATTTACAATTAAAGTTAACACATAAGATGATGTTTGTATCGAAAGATATGCGCCTCAACTTGGTTCAAAACCTTTTCAGTTACCACCAAACTCTGTCCCAAAAAACTTGCAACAACTACGTCACTGTTTCGAGTGAAACTTATAACTAAATAGATTTCAAGTACTATAATTAAATGATTGTGTTTTAGCGATAGGAAATTAAAAACGTTTTAACAGCGATACAAACTGATAAGATGATTGACATTAGGCCAAAACTAACACAAAAAACCAACAAAGTAAAAAAAAAAAACAAATACAACAACAACAACAAATGTGTAATAAACAAGCGCGACAACAAAACTATTTAATGATTACTACTATTACCTCCTATACAAAGAGAGCTCAGCTTAGTGCATGTATGTATATGGGTGTGTATCTGTGTGTTGGCTCTGCGCGTGTATGAGTTTGTGTAAGTGTGTCATTAGAAATGCCAATTGCACGTAATACGTCAAATGTTTAGTGAAATTATTTTTAATGAAATGTTGTGTCATTAGACGGGCACTCACACAGATACACACTCGCACACACAGTAACACACTCCGCACATCAATATACATAGATGCGGTTATAGGCTAGTCAAGGGGGCGCGTCTGTCTGAGGTCGCGCGATTAGCTCAGAGCTACATGCAGCTAGGGTCACACTGGTAAATTTTTTGACTGCACAGTTTACACACAAAAAATTTGTTTTACTGCATAGACTGTGTGACGTCATTAATTGCGAAAAATTTCAAAACGTAAATTGAGCCGAAGTTATATCTTAATCAGAGCTAAGACAACACGCTTCCGAACTTCTACTACTTCTACTACTATACTTCTACTATTACAGCAAAGTTGCGCATTTGGAAAAAATAAGTTTGAAAGTCTAGCCCTATCTAGTGAAGATCACTCCAAGTTAATTTTAAGTTCTAAAAGAGTCTCTTAGGCCTTCAGGCTGTTTTTGTAGTTAGGCTTAGTTTAAAGTCTAGAAGTGAGTTTTATGAAATGTTTATATCTATGACGTCGGTTTTTTATTGGATTTGAAACTTTTAAAGAAATGCAAAGGTTTAGGATAAAGCTACAGTAAATAAATGATCTGCGAAGGGTGCTGGGATTAAAGAACCTATGCACAAATTGGCTGGGGTGGCCCTCTTTTAAACCTATTAATTCATTCTCCTAGTACTACCGATTATTGGACTTACTGTTGCCGGAAATAGATAAAACATTTCAGAGGGACGACGATTGCTTAGTCGCATTGAAGATTTAATAACTCTTTAAATATCTCTCTAAAAGATAAAAAAATGTTTTTTCATGTCCATCAATTACTTGTCTGCAGAGAAAAAAAAAAGAAAAACAAAAACAATAGCATATGAAAAAAAATTCAATTTTTTGAATGCAGATATACAAATTTTTACAAAAAAATTAATAAATTAAAAAACGAGCTCCCGAAATTTATCGGATTAACAGAGAAAGAGATCGGTGGCTTGCAAGAGCATATGAAAAGAACTTCAATTTTTTAAATGCAAAAATCAAATTTTTTACGAAAAAGATAATAAAATCGAACTCCCTAGAAATTTATTGGATTGATGGAAAAAGAGCTCGCTAGATTGTGTTTTGCAAAAACGTTAAGCTAAGCAGCACAGTAGCAGGCGACAGAGCTCTCTAGTTTCTAAAAAGTAAATTTTTTAAATCAAAACTGGGAATCACTTTCTTTTGCAGAATTTTGACAAATACTTCAAACGCGTGAATATATCAAAGTGAAGAAAGTATTTCCCCTTTTGACTGCACAAGAAATCTAAAAAATTTAGAAATTCGAAATAATGCCTTGAAATTTGTTTTTCGGCAACAAGAATCTGTTTTAGCCTAATTTACTTTTTTCCTACAATAATTTCCTTTGTTAAAGCATATAGACATAAAACGATATATAAAATACATCCTATATAAAGTTCATACTATATATGCATATAACTTCACCTCGAAAACATTTGTTCCATTTCCAGCCGTTTGCTGTCAAACAATTTGCCTGTCTGAACGTAGCTTAAGTGTGTCTGTTCGTGTGTCTGTGTTAGTTTTGTTAATTTAGCTAAAAGTCCATTAAATGTTTTAGTTCTTATTGCAATGGACGATGTTGTAGTTGTTGTTGTTGCTACTATTAACGTAATTGTGCATAAGCGTCGTACTCTCCTGCTCTCTCTCTCTTTCTCTCTCTCTCTCTACCTTTCGCTCTATAAGTTTGCTTTTGCACCTTATAGAGCAGACCTAAGCCGTAATTATTATGATGTGTGACATGCAGCGGTCATCATCATTACATATACCCATACAACATGTATAGTATATACTTTTTTTTATATATAATGCATATCTTTGTGCCTGCCTGTGTCTGTAAGCGTGTAGCCTGTCTCTCTTCAAATCCTGATACCCGCCCTTGGGCATAAATTGCCCAACACTACATTTTGCACAGTGCAACAACTGCGCAGTTTACGGTGGGCCCAGACCCATTGGGGTTCAATGAACGACAAGTCCGTAGAGATAACTGCCCCACATGCGAGCGTCAAAAATAATAAAAATATATACATAAAACCAAAACAGAATTTAATATTGGCGTAACCATGTTTTAACAATACCCTTGCGAATTACTTTATAATACGATTTGTTTAAATTTCTCAACCGATTGAAAGCTTACAAAATATAAAAACTTGGTTCTTCAAAATTCATTGGCCAGGTCACTTGATCGAAAGAGCTTTATTATTAAGTCAACTAAACGGAAATATTACTAACTTGTTTGCCAAATTTCTACAAAAATAAAAACCTTTAAACAAATTTCAAACTATTTTCTAAACAACCAAAAAAAATTTTTTTTTTTTTTTATGATAACGCATAGTAAATTATGTTAAGGTTATCTTACATCTTATCTTTTTAATAATTTCATAAGAACTTAAACAAAGAATGGTAATTTATAGTTTTCGCACATAATAAAGATTGCTGGATTTTATGTTTGTATATATAAGCTCATAAAATAAATATTATAATTAAAGAGATATTGAGCAAGTAGACATGGCTAAGAAATTTAGATCCATAGAATAAAAAAAAGAGTTGCACTTACATGGATTTTAAAATGATGGAATATGGTTTTCATGATCTAAAGTACGAAAACCGAGGAGTGTTCGAAACGATAAGCGATGTTTCTGAAACAGGAAAAAAATATTAGTAAATAAAGTTTTTCTGAAAATATTAATATAAAATGTATTAATGGCATCTTCAAAACAAAAGTAATTTTGAATACAGTAAAAGACAATTCCAAATTGTCATAAGGTTTTCAAAATATTTAATGGAGATTTTCTTGATGCAATGAATTTTACAAGCTGCCGCAAAAAAGTGCGCGAGTTTGTCAGCGCAGAAAACTGGTTCATTTTTGTATGGTAGCTATACGAAATAGTGAAACAATTTGAATAGAACTTCAAACATGTGTTAACTCTTAAACAAAATACAACTGGTAGGAGTTTGATCAAAATTGATCCACTATTTCATATAGCCACCATATAAAATTGAGCCACTATTTTTGAAACTCGCGCAAATAGACTTTCATTGTATTTGTTCTCTTCAGTAGAGATCTCAACTTAGTTCGCTCTACCTACATATATCTTCTCTTCACTAGAGATCTTTCATTTATTCGGATCTTAATAAACAATATAGAGGCCCTTTGCTCCAACTAGGAACCTAATATAGGACACTAACTAATAAATAAAACTAAGCACCCACTAAGATGTGCCCCAAAATGGATCATGACAATGTTTTTCCCTTCTGTAGAGATCTTTACACAATTCTGTCTCTGACCTTGTCGACGACTAGTAATATAAATTTCTGTAAAGAGTAAAGTTGGAACTTTAGTATATACGTACAAAGAGATAAATTCAGATAAAACAAATATGT
Organism: Chymomyza costata; assembly: GCA_018150985.1. Classification (NCBI taxonomy): domain Eukaryota; kingdom Metazoa; phylum Arthropoda; class Insecta; order Diptera; family Drosophilidae; genus Chymomyza; species Chymomyza costata. The sequence goes on from JAECWU010000001.1 coordinate 22,778,857, forward strand.
GATTTAAGGTCGGATAGGATCTATCAATCTCTTCAGAGTGCAATTTAATATCAAATAGTCCTAACAAAAAAGATGTTTGAATGAATAATAGTCGTGTCTGATCCGATCTGAAAATTCCTAATATAAAAATTTTTTATTTCTTTAAAATTAAGAAATTTAACAACTTGTGCTTAGAGAAAGTTTGGAAATAAGAAAGATCAGAAATAGATTGTCTAAAAACCAATCCCGCCGTACATACTTCACTTTTATCTTAAGGCCTGTACGCAGAATAAAAAAATTTCGCACGGAATGACAAAACTTCATATAAAAACAAAATCCAATATGGTATGGAAATTTTTCATTCTGCGTATACGCCTTTAATTGGAACCATGATCAGATAACCAAAATAGTTAGAAATCGCAAAGGCAGTTTTTTGTTGAATTGGATATATTTTTATAGGTTGCTCAGAACAAAAATATTCCACTGATTTGACCGAAATTTTGTCTTAGGGGCGCTTACTTCGGAAAATGTTAGCTCAATTTCAAGACAGCGAAAGTTAAGAGATTTCAAACATACCCCAGATTTGCTCTGTTTTTTGATTATATGGGAAATCTTTCGAAAATAGTTTAAAGGCACTTTTAGATGTTAAAAAAATTTTAGAATACAATATTTTGCATTTATTTTTATCATTTTTGTTTTTAAAAGAAGTATAATATTATAATGATATTCCTGGAAACTAAGGGATTAAGTAAGTAATACATTATAATTTGCTTCGCTTTTGAGATTATATAGGAAATCTTTCGAAAATAGTTAAGATGCACTTTTAGCTTTAAAAAAAAATTTTAGAATACAATATTTTGGATTTCTTGTTATTTTCGTTTTTAAAAATTAATGTTAAAATAATTATATTAATTATAATATTATATTATAATATATATATATATAATATTTTTAATTATATAATTTATTTTAAACAAAAACAGTAAATAAAAAATAAATTATAATTTTTTTTGCTAACTTTTCTATAAAATAAAGAAATTCAACAACTTTGCAAATAATTTGAAAACTGCGATCCATAAAAATATTTGTATATTCTAATATTGGCATTATACAATAGAATTAAAATAAAATAAAAAAATTTTCTAAAAACCAATTCCGCCTAATGTCCTCCGGTTATTTCGAAAAATTTTAGACCAAATAAAAGATATAGAAAGTTTACAGATTTCGGGCACAAACCTGAATTGCTGCTCTTTAAAACATATCTCTCATATCTCAAATTTTTCGTCATTAGTTCACACTCCCTTCTAGCTGTAGAAAACAATTTTAAATACAATTCGTGTTTTTATACATAAAAATATTTTATTTAGGGTCTTTACCGCAGCTTAACTGCTTCAAAAAGTCATTGAACTCTCTGGCAGAGTATAATAACAGCTCACACGTTTTTCGTATTTTTATTGCATTAAGCAATGCTTACTTTCAACAGGCGAAAAAAAATAAAAATAAAAAAAAAAATTATGCCAAATATACAATGAGTAACAAAAAAAAAAAAACTAAATGCCTCACTTTACTTAAGCAAAATGATTTTTATCTTCATCGGCGTCGCCTCGTTTTATGAGCATCATCAAAAACTAATAAAAAGTCAATGCGTTTTTTATTTGCAGGCACTGTGGCAACAACAACAACAAGAGGAAGACTTGTGGCAGCAGCATAAGGCATGCAAAAAGTCAAGGCAAGTAGCAAAAAGGCCTCAAAAATTTAAATGTTTGATTGCACTATGGATGTGCGTGTGTGTGTGTGTGTGTGTGCAACATGTTGCATGCATTCGCTCTTGTAATTTGCATATAAATGTTGCCAAAGTGCTTCAAATCTGAACTGAACGCGATTCCAGCAAAGGAACGCGCTGCGTCCCAGAGAGCATGGTGGTTCGTGGTTGCCCACTTGAGAATGCAATCACACTGGCAACTTGTGGGCACTGAAACGGAAGAGTGGAGTGGATATCTGGAACTGGGTCCGTTACATTTCATAATTTGATATTAAACATGCGCACGTAGAACTTGTAAATTTGCAAATTGCTAAAATGCATGACAGGAAGGCAAAACTTTCAGCCATACTGAAACCCGGGGATACGAATCCAAACTGAATCTTGCCAGTTCAGTTTCAAAAAGGTTTCGTTTTTAGTTTATTTTTTTTTTTCTGCCCTGAAGCATTGCGTGAATTTGCATTTACATGTGACTTGAGTGCAGCGAGTTTTTTTTTTTTTTTTTTAAAGCCTTTGCTCAATTGACTTTCAATTGCAAGACAAATAAAATCACATACATATATACACACTGTATGTACAAAGAGTATAAATGATGTATATATAGGCACTTGAATATTTCCAAATAAGAGCAATCCGTTCAATGAATTTGTGATCTCAATTTTATTCTGGCCTTCTTATGCAACTGTTTGGATTTACTGGCAGCTATAATAATGCCTTCAAATAAATTAATTCAAATACTAGCTGATGGGAAAACTCAAATCTTTAAAAAAATCAAAGATGACGCTCTAAAATTATGTAAAGGCTCATCAATCTTGAGGTTTTTTTTTTTGGATGGGGATTTTTTTTGATAAATCACGCGTGAGTACGGTGCCGTGTGTTTTTTAATCACTTTTCATTGCCATTTCATCCTGGAAGGACTTACACCCGAAGAACGTTTACAAATCGTACAATTATTTTACGAAAATTCGTGTTCTGTAAAGAATGTTTTTCGCGCGCTTCGGCCATTTTATGGAACCAATTCGGTGATCAATTAATTTCACGCTCCGGTCCGGTGAATTGGTCACCAAGATTGTGTGATATCACACCGTTAGACTTTTTTCTTTGGGGCTACGTGAAGTCTAAAGTGTTGTTGGATAAGCCAGCTACGCTTGAAGCATTAGAGCCCAACATTACCCGTTTTATCCGATTCCGGCCTCACTTGGCTTATGATCTCTCACTCGCAGTCACACGCTACATGCAAAAAGGGTCAGCTTTAAGGGACGCCACTACCTTATATTATTCCATCATGATTCAGAGCAGCATGTGATTTTGGTAACAAAAATTTTATGCTATTTGTAAAACACTACGAACTTAATACCAATACATTAAGTTTTCTATGTTTTATTTAAGTTTGAAATTCGGACGCACTTAAAAAAACACCCTTTACATTATTGATAAAGACTTTTTTTAATCACTTTTTAAATGTCAAAAATTGAAAAAAAATGTTTGTGATAAACCCAAAAGTTTTGCTTATATGAAATTTATTGAAAATAGCGTTTCACAAATTGCTAGAAGCCAAATTTTCAGTTTATGTCTCTTCAAAAATACCTACACCTAAAAAAGGCATGAAATTTTAAAAAATTTCTCTATTTTAAATAAGTAAAGAACTATTCAATATTTCTTCTTTTTTATTATTTTTATCGGTTTATAAGAGGCGCTTAGGAAAGCTGTGTCTATAATCGCGCAGTTCTCACAATTCAAATGGTACCCTATCTTATGTCTCCTGCTTTTTTGTAAATTGTGTACGTTAAGTACATAACAAAATTTCGCATTATGTATTGTGTTCGCACTGCTCTGACATCATTTGAATTTCTTACAACTGATTGCTTTTCAATTGCTCATCACACACACACACACACACACACACACATCACCTCTCTGGCCAGAACTGATAAGATTACAAAGTACAGTCAGACTGATTAGCTGCCAAGCTGACATAATGCTAAAAATAGCCAAAGTTCATAACAGAACACAATACATGGTTTAGTTTTTGATAAATGATAAGAACCATGCAAAGTTCCTTATTGGGTTAAGTGAGTTGGCCAAGTTTTGAGCCAAAAAAAACGAAAAGTTTGGCACAGTTTTTGTTATTGTTAGTATTTTGGTGGTTTAGGGTGAGAGTCAAAACATGAGGGCTGTTTACACGGTTTCGGGGTGACGCCTACAAAAACGCTGCTGAGAAACTCATGTGTGAGTGTGTTAGCCTTAGACAAATATGGCAGGCGCATGTGTGTAGCTATCTCTTTAAGTATGTGCCATGTCCTGGCATAAGAAATCAACCACTAAGCCAAAAACGTATCCTTTTTTTCAAAGTCACAAAAAATTATGAACTACCCATATACATTAACTATAGGGGTGTCTGGAATTTATTTCTAGCAAACAAAGTCAGGGCATTTGTAGCTTTAATTTTTGGCATTGATTTCTGTCTTGTAATCTTTATCGATGAAATCGAGTTCCTTTACGGCATACGACATTGTAGCTTAAGCTTTTCTCGCAGTGTTTTTGTTTGCTCTCTTTGTTATACACGCTCACGCTCTCTCAACTCCCACTCTCTCTCTCACTCACGCTATCGCTGTCCTGTGTGCGTGGCTCGTTGGAAAGTTGCGTGCTCAGTCCAGACCTCTTAAGTCCTACCTCTAGACAGGGTCTGTATTTTTTTGTACTATTTTTTGTCGACTTTAATGTGCGACGTTCGATTTTTCCGTTGCGTGCATATTTAACATTCAGTTTTTGTTGTTGTTTGGTATTTATTTATTTTTTTTTTTTTACTTCCTTTTTGTTGTTCTTAAGGGGAAATGTCTAATAAAAATGATTTATGCCTTATTGCGTGTTTTTTTTTTTTTTTTGTAGGAGTCAAATTAAGCTTAACTGGATTCAGCCTGTGGGTCCTAAAGTAGAACTAAGCTCTATAAAAATGTTTTGAAATCAATGTCTCTGACGCCGTTAAGCCTGATAACAAGTTCGTTAAGGGATTTATGCAATATACATTTTTTCAACTATGGTCACACTGTGCCATAGCTGTTTATATTGAACTATGAATTAGTTAATTATTTTTACTAATTGAAGCAAAGGCCAACAACCTAAGGCTCAATGAATACAAATAATACTGACAAAAGGTCAATGGAGTATTATTAAGCTCTTAAGAGTCCACGCAACAATTTTGGTGCACATGGTAGTACAATTTTGGAGCGAATTATGGTCGCAGCTATTTAAGCCGACAATATTTTTTGAGATTCTAATAAAGTTGGCGAAAAAACAAAAAAATTTTGAAGTTAAATAAATTTCCTACAAGTTCGCATAGGATCGAATTCCTCTCTCCAGCTCTCCAATCCGTAGTGTTTTAGATCTTGGCATACTGTTTGACCATAAACTCAAATTTAACGATCATATTTGCAACATCGTGAATAAAGCCAGGGGTGTTCTTGCTTTTATTAAGCGTTGGTCTTAAGAGTTCAACGACCCTTACACAACCAAACTTCTTTTTATTTCTCTCGTCCGTCCTATTTTGGAACATTGTTCCTGCGTTTGGAGCCCTCAATTCCACCTGTATCAGGACATGATTGAGTCTGTACAAAAGCAATTTCTCCTTATTGCACTTCGTGGCTTAAACTGGGAGCCAAATATACGACTCCCGCCATACTCCGATAGACTTCGCCTTATAAAGTTGCCCTCCTTAAGTCATCGCAGAACATGACACGGCGTGTTATTCTTGCATAAGTTGTTACTCGGTCTTATCGATTCCAACGTACTTCTTAGCAAAGTTACCTTTGTCATACCGTCTAGAGTAACTCGTAATTTTAGACCTTTAGCCTTACAATTTTGTAGATCTAATTATGCTTTGCACGATCCTTTCCATGTCTTATGCTCTAACTATAATAACTTCTACAACTTCCTCTCTTTCGAACGGTCAATTCAATCTATCAACTCTTCTATCTTACGTCATCTTGACTTGCCAATTCGAGCATCCTTGACCAACCCTATATGATGAGTCACCCATATGGTCAACGCTGATCTATTGGCTCTTTTTGTGATATAATGTTTAAATTTTATCTTGTTTCCTCTTTAATATTGTAAATCCAAGTGTCTGGCCAGTTCTTGATGTGAGTTGGTGCATATCGTTAAAAAGTTCACCCACCGGGATAGAGACGCGGATTAGTTAATATATATTCAACTGCACTTAGTTGTACTCCTCTAATTAAATAAATAAATTAACAACGTAAATAAATTAAATAAAATCTCTGCTGTTCTTTCCGTTTAAAAAACAATTGAACCTGAAGAGTACTCCCACTTCCAGCCCTAATGAGAATCTCAAATTTCCACAAATTATGCAGATCATAGCATACACAAAATAATAATATTCATCATTTTCAAAATGGATATGTAGTAACATATTTCTAATAATCTTGTGGTTTCCACAAAAACTAACAATGCCACACTTCAAACAGATTTCTCAAACAAAATAAATTGCTTTTTGGTTGGGTTTTTTTTTTTTTTTTTGGGTTGCTCTCCATAAGCTCTAAAGCTTGTTTCATACGAAGACCCCCCCAGCGCAAAATGAAAGAAAAAATATGTCAACTTAATGCTAGACAAGTGTAACGGCCAGAACATGAAAATGTGTCAAGCGGCAGAGGCTGCCAGCGCCTTGGACGACATAGACAAATGCTCGGAAACTTGGATGCTTAGTGGCTACAATGTCTGCTACAAGGCGAACGATTAGCGCGCCAATTTGGCCAAGTCATGGCCAGCAGGGCGCGGGGGTTTGGAGCAGTCAAATAAAATTAACAAGAAATTAAAGCGCAAATAAAATACTACTACTAAATACTAAATGCTGGCCAATGTGTCAGCTTGAGATGACGCAATTATTGTTGGTCACATTTAATTAAAACTAAATGATTTTATAGCGGCTTTATATAAGACTAACGTACACAACTGTAGTGGGCAGCGCCTTATATGTGATATATATACCAAAAAAAAAAAAATACATTTACATATTTTAAATAAAAATTAAAATTTATGTGCACACTTTGGCACTCACCTTGCGTAGCATTTAAATCTTTTGATTTCTTTCTATTATAATTATATGTTTTATATTGTGGCATATAGATGCTATATATTTATTTTTATTTTTAAGATTTATTGTTTAGCCAGCTTAACGAAATGTCTAATCCCTGGGCCATACCGAAATTCATAGCTTCAGCAGTTCTTTATAATCTATGACCCAACTTGTATTTCTCTTTATTTTTTATTCCTTTTTGTTTATTTTTTATTTTAATATGAATGCTACGCGTCGGCGGTTCGTTCATCTGTCGTCGTTGTCATTTCCACAAAAAAGATCGGCTATTAAAAAAAAACATAAAAACATATATACAAAAAAAAAAAAATATCATAATTTGTTTTATGGGCTCAGGCACGTTTCTACGAGTATAGGGCGTTGTGTGTAACGGCTTCTTTCATATTTCATGCATAAATCTAAAAAAAAATATAAAAAAAATCACGCGTAGGTGCAGCCCTGGCGACCACACAATTTCATTTTCATTCAACTTGATCACGCCCTGCTCACGAACGCTGCTTTTTTATCCATTTCAATTTAAATTTATTTAATATTTATTTATACACTTTTTAGAAAATTCGTCCAAAGTATTTTTAAAGCGCATTTGGAGCGCATCTTAAGCGTTATGCGTGAAAAGCCAAAGTTATGGATGAATCGTGATTTGCTTAATCGTGAGTAAAAGCGCGTGACAAACTTCATAAATGTCAGAAATAGTTTCAGACTTGTATTAGTTAGTTAATATGAGACAGTTGAAATTCGTTTATAAGAATATTTGGGCAGAAGATACTTTTAAAAATCTATACACGTAGCTTAGGTGCGGTAGAAATGTTTTCCTGACTTGACTCAAGCCATTGTAACATAAGCAGAAATTTTAGTCTATCCAAAAGCATAAATGATATTTATTCGAGTACCATTTCGGTACAGACAAGAGATGCATGGAACAAAACTTTGAGTATTGGAAAGTTTTCTTATATTTATTATTACATATTCGCTCATCGAAAGAAAACAAAAACCTCAAGATTGATGACCCTTTAGTTTATTAGAAGCATTTCGTATGATTAAAGGAATGCTCACTTACGGTTTCTATAGATTTGAAACCTTGATGCCCTCTTAGCTGTTCGGGGAAAGACGCTACTGTGCCTCCTATCTATTAGCTTCCGGGTGAGAAAAAGCTCACACAGAGAGTCTTATTGTAGTTGAAACTATTTTAATGGGACCAAGTTTGTTAGTGTCCTGTGTTACTCCTGTTTGAGCAAAGGGCCTCAACAAAAGTACTCAAGCTATTTGTATTGTTCGCCGGCGCATTAATTCCCCTCCAGCATTTTCCTGAAGCTCTAATCACGTCGTTTATGATCCATCGCTATGATGCTCTAAGGCGTCCGCGTCTTCTGGTTTCCTGCGGGTTCCACTACGGGGCCCTTCCCTTGGGATTTCGCTCGTATGTTTGCGAAGGATGAATATTGGTTCTTCATTGCATTTTCTATGCAGCTTACTGTTTGTGATGGTTCTTGGCCACCCTATACCCAGGAATCTTCTGAGACAGCGGTTGATAAAAACTTGGAGCTCAACTGCGAGACCTTCAGTCGTCAGCCAGGTTTCGCAGCCGTAGAGTAAGACCGACTTTAAGTTGGATCTGTAGATTCTCAGCTTGGTGTTAGTGGACGAAGCTGCGATGACATCAATTGAAAACTTAACTCCTTTAGCGTCTCCACTAGTCAGGCCGGTCGAGAGGGGGGTAGGGAAAGGGGGGATTCCCCCCGGGCCCGGAGTTTTCTCAGGGGCCCGGTGTAATTACTGTCGTACTGTCGTGATTCAATCTAAGGGTGTAATCGAGAGGCCGGAAAGTTTTCCCCCAGGGCCCGGATTTTCTCTCTACGGCCCTGCTGCCAATAGTAATATTTATTTCCAACATATATAACGATTACGATAACGATTTTTTTCCGATATTCTTTTTGTTGCTAGGTCGTCATAAGTATGGCTATGTCTTGGAGGGCTTTTTCACTTCGAAGTGATCAGTTCAGTAAGCAAAAAAAGTCAGTTTCCCGAGCTCTTTTCTTTTTCATCTTAAAACTGTCTATCCAATTTAAACTGTCAATCTATTTTTCCAACTTTTGTGGGAAGGGTGAGGGTAGGGGCTCCAGACGCGAAAACCCCACGTGGATTCGCCATTGGTTGTAAGTATTTCCCTTCGAATTTAAAAAACTGGATGTGATACAACGTTCAGTAAGCAAAAAATTCTGCCTCCTGAGCTCTTTCCATTCCATCGTAAAAATGATTTATCAGATTTAAAGTAACCGAGATCTCAGTTAAAGCCATCCGCATGTCACTGGTCTGCAGTTTTTCTGGATCTATCGCTCTTTCTTAGCACTGCTTTAAGACTTTCACGAACTTTTCAAATATTGGATTTCATACAGATTTTTAAATTCGACTGTGTAGATTCTCGTTCTAGTTGCTTTTAAATAGTTTATAAAGCCTGCTGTTAATATTTTGCGATCTAGAATTCGAACAAATTAAATTCGACATACGAAACTGACCCTGTAAGGGTTTGTTGAAGCTCATTTTCTTGACAGCTTTTCACCAAGTTTGTTCCCAAAGATTCTCTGTAACAAATCCCTAATAAAAACTAAAACTTTTATAACTTTAAATAAAATAATGCCACTATAAGCTTTTGCGAAACATCACGCATGACCTCAGATAAACTTTAACACACTTTGACCCTAAGCCAAAAAAATATGATACCAACAAATTGTTATGCTCAAAAGTAGCTGACTCATTTGTGGCATAGAAAATATGGAAAAAAACCAAACTATAAAAAGATGGTTATATAATGCTATTATTAGTATCTTTCAAGCAGAACAACGTCAAGAATTTTTTAGCTACAAACATGGCTCAAAGCATTGACTTAAATTTAGTTTTAATTTAGGGTCCATCAGTGTAGCATATATACATATAACTATATATTTGACGTACATACATATATGTACAAGCAAATGGCTCATTAAACTCAAATGCCGCATGTCTCTCTGCCGCTCTCTGTCAAAGAACAGTCAACAGCCAAGAAAAACAAAATAAAAAAAAAAAGTTGCGAGTTGACCTTCAAAAGTCATATAGAAAAATATATATAATAATAATAACAGAAAAAAAAGCAGCAACAAACCGACAATCGGTACAATTACAAAAACAACAAAAAAACACAAAAGTATTCAAACCCCAGCTAAAAATCTGACAAAAGTTGGGGCAAAAAAAAAACACTGCGGCTACACGCTTGAAAACAGGTTGTTGCCATTGTTATTGTTGGATTTTTGGTAGATTGTTTTTGATTTTTTTTTAATTCTTTTTACCCACATTTTTATTTAAGCACTGCCAAAAATGAAATAATATGTTGGGTAAAAAATTAAGCAAAACTTTCGCACGACAAAACAAGAATAACAGAAAAAACTTGGAACTTTATGTTTGAAATGAAATAAAGTGAGCAAAATTTTGTTTGTTTGCGCTTGATTTTTTTTTTAATTTATTTATATATGTACTAATTTTATTTTATATGCTGGCGAGTTTGCTTTAATTCGCTTTCAATTGTTGTGAAATGACGCAGCGTTCAAGTTTTGTGGTCCATAGATGATCGCATCACGCTCGGTTACTATTAAAAAGCAATTTCTCGTGCTAGTGTGACCAAGTTGTAGGTTTGGTATATAAATAACATACTTGGTAGAGTTGCTATAAAATCCAATCAATTGAAGCTGAAGTGGTTGACGGTGTGAAAAGATCAAGGTCAAGCTAGCTTAAGTGCTGCATATAATATTCTCAAAACCAAAAGTGTCATATTTTTCATTTTTTATAAGACTTTTCAAGTGTATACTTAGTGGTTTGAAAAAAAAGTCTTCTTATAGTATGCTGGTTTAGAATGTGTACTGTACTATTTAGAGAATGCATTTTTAAGTTTTCCATTTGCCATATAATACAATTTTAGCTGTCCAGTAGGTTTCTCCATATAAAGCTGCTTTGTCATAAAGTATCTGGCGCTGTTTTATCTCATAGAGAAGTCTTAAAAACAAAAATTCCCGCGTTTTTGCCACAATGTGGCGGCATCAAAGTGTTTTCGTTTTTTTGGTCGTGCCAATCTCTAATGCTAGACACTAAAGTTAGTCTGGCGTATGAGTAATGTTTTTAGATTAATACACATAGATACAAAAACACACACATACAGTTGCACGTGCCGCATAGGCACACATACAAACACGAGGCACGCTTTTCAAGTCGTGAAGTGTTAATCAAAGCGCCGACAACGACAACAACGACGGCAAATAAAAAAGCGCGCCAAAAATAAGAAATACCAAAAAAAATAACAACAAAAAGCGAACAAAATAAATATGGAAAGAAACCAAAAAAAAACAGAATTCTTTAATCATAAATGGGCTTCAAAAGTCAGCCAACTTTTTGACGCGGCAAAATCTGGCCTAGCTTGTAGTTGTATTTGTTATATAGTTGTAGCTACATGCGCATGTGGCTTGGTGTGCGTGTGTTGCTGTGTGTGTGTGTGTGTGTGTGTAAGCTGTATAAATTACGCGCCAATTGTTTACTTTTGGGCTTTCTTACGGTAAATAAAGCTATCTGTAACGCTCTCTGTGTGTGTGTGTGTGTTTTTGTATCTAGATAAATATCTAGTGAAAATACACTTGAGGCGTGCTGCGGCTACTGTAGCTACGCGCGCGTCAATGCCAGCAGCGCTGTAGCAGCGCCGCGTAGGCCTACGCAGCGCGCAGTCAACGACCAACAATAACAACAACTACAAAAAAAAACAAAGAAAAAGAAAAAAACGAACGCGTAGATCATCGAACTTCACAAGAGCGCTGTGGCTGTGTCTGTGTGCGTATGTGTTTGTATCTGTGTTTAACGCAGTAGCTGTTGTTCTTGTTGCTGCAGCTTTGGCTTTGAAATGCGCATTTTTTTTTTTGCACATACATATATTTGTTGTTGTTAATTTTTCATTAATTAAAAGTTGCCAGCAATTAATTGAGTTGGCAGCGCCCACACAAAATAGCACTCACACACACACACACACGCAGACAAAAATCAAACAGCTTTCACCAGCAGTTGACGTCGCGGTCGCTGCGCTGCAGACTTTTGCCTCGGCGACAAAGCAACAAAAAACATGCAGCCTGCAGCCGTTAGTCAAAGAGTTGCAGCAACAAAACACACACGCGCACACACACGTGCACAAAACTCAACAAACTCACCACGACAGCGCAGCCAACAGCAGCAGCGTTCAGCCAGTAGCCAACCAACAGCGAGCGCTTGTTTCAGTCGCGTTTAGGCGGCCTGCGTGTTAAGTTGTGTGATAACGGTAAAGTGCGAGCGTACCAGTCTAACTGGAATTACTTGATCGACTACGTGCGCGCGTCTGTGTGTGCGTGCATGTGTGAGTGAGTGCACTTGTAGCGCTGCTGCTGCGGCGACGGCAGCGTCTTGCTGCTTACGTGCTCAAGTAAACGTCGCGTTCTTTTTTACGCTCTAATCTGCTGATTATCGATTGATAGCGGTACATTGCGCCTAAGATAAGCCAAAGCTGACGCGGCAACAAAGCATCGACGCTGACGCCAACGTATTCACACACACACGCATACATTAGAAATGTGCAGCAGCCGATGTGACGAAGTTTTGTGCTCCGTGTCAGAAACTTCGGCGCTGCGCGATCAGCTTGCCGCCCCTTTTGCGCATAAGCAGCACACGACACAAACTGCGCACGTCGCATTTGTCGCCGCTGCGCAGTCGCTGCTAGACAGCGCCGTCAACGTCGCTGTCAGCGCCAACGTCAGCGTTGCCGCTGTCTTTTCGAGTTATTTTCTGCGCGACTTCGCTGCGTTTTTTTCAGTTTGGTTTTAGAGCTCCATTGTCGCGCATCTAACGCTGACCAAACGCTTTAAAAAAAAAAATAAAATAAAAACTTGTCGCGTGTGTTTAAAAAAAAAAGCAAAAGCTGTGAAACGCATGCCAAAGCGTATGAAAAGTTTTTGCTAAAAAACAAAACAATTAATGTGTTGCTTGTTAAAAAAAAAAAATAAATAGAAATAAATTAAGCTGAAACAAATGAAACGTAACGAAAATGGGTGTGTACAACAAATTGCATAAATTAAAAAAAAAAAAAATTACACTTAAACGTTAAAAGTGCTGCAAAAATTTTTAGTAAAAATTAAAAAAAAGAATAATTGCCTTAAACGTTAAACAACAACAAGAAATTAACTTAAAAACTGAAATCGTTTATAAACTAAGCTAAATGTTGACAAAAACGGCTTGAAAGGCAACTTTAAAAAAACAACAAATTTGCATTTATGTGGCATTAATTTGTGTTAAAAAATAACTTCCAAAAACAAATATTCAGTTAATAAAACGCAAAAATGCGTCTAAATATTAATTATGCACTAAAAAAAAAAAAACTATACACAAGCTTGAACACAAAAAAAATAAGTAAAAAATTCCTAGCTTGCAGTTAAGTTTAAATAAAATAAAAAACAAGCGCTAAAAAGTAAAGCGCACTTTATACAAGCTGAAATTTTTCAAGCTGGTAAGTTTTTTTCGCGTTTTTTTTTTACTCTTTTATAGAACTGTTTTTTTTTTTTTATACATGCGCGCTAACAAATAAAATAATAAAACTAAAAGAAAAAATAAAAGAAATGCTGCAAAATATACGAACAACTTCTACCTGGTTTTTGCCATCAGCGAGGTATAGAGTTCCTACGTTCATTTTAAAACTCGTAGGAACTTCATACCGTGCTCTTGGAAGGCCAAAAAACAACAACACAAACTGCAAAAAAAAGTAAAAAAAAAAAAATAGACATACGAAAAAGTTAAAACAGCGACTTGCGCAAAAACAACGACAAAAACGCGTCAAAAACGCTAGCAAAACGCGCTAAACTCTTGACTAGCAGAAAAAATACTAAAATGTGATTTTTTAAAGAAAGCGCTGTTAAATTTTCACTTTAAATGCTTTCAAAAGCAAAAACCAGGAAAAAGGCTTTTTAGGAATAAATACAAATTAGTCTCGTACACTTGTATTTCAATCCCGAAGCCAGCTTTCGAGTGTTGCAAAACAAGTTAATGAATTCTTTGCAGTTTAACTTTAGTGTAAGCCACTGCTGACAAATTCATGCAGGAATTAGGGAACAAAAACAAGTTTGGGCACACTTTTTGGGTAAATAATTTATTTGTGAATTCTACAGCTTTGACTTCCCATGACGAATTGTCAGAGCCTCGCCCAAGTGTCCCTATATAAAAATTAAAGAAACATGAATTTTTTATAAAACACATCGTACTTCTTTAAAAGTTCATACCAAAAATATACTATTTATACAGATGTAAAATTTTTTTCACTTTCAGTTAATATTTACGCTTTATATAAGATCTGTTAACTAAAACGCTATATCACCTATGTATTTAAATCGCACATAAGTCACAAATAAAAAATACTCAAAAAACTTATTTTAATATATTAGCCACTAGGAAGTATAAAATTGTTTTGGACACCGTCACTAAAAGTAATCTTCTGTATTGTTTCTAAGATTTAAATATCAGAAAATGAATTTTTTTTTTTTTCAAAACACAAATTTTTGGATTACAACATTTTCTTCCAAACTAGTCCTCACTTAATATGAAAATATTCCAATAGCCTTTTTCTTTTAATACTTGGAATTTTTCAATATGCCGTCGGAAAACGAAATACAATAATATTACCAACCGAAACTTTTTGTTATAGAACTATTTGTTATGTCTATTCATTTTAAAATAATGAATATTTTCTAGCATAAGTATTAATTTTTTAACATATATTAAATAATGAGTTATTTTTCATTTAAAAAAACGAAATTTTTTTTAAATCTAGTTGGTGCGAAAAGCTCTCGTTCTTCAAAAAGGCAATAACCCCAAAGTAATTTAAACAATCGTTTCAATTTCAGCATTTGTTTCATATAATATATGTATAAATAGCACATAACTTATAAGGCAGTACTAACCAGCCCTACTATGTTGATACCATGGCCAACTTTTTCCAGAATAAAGTGATGAAGTCGTTCCGATTTGTTGCAGGTTGCAAGTCAGCATCCAACATACGTCGCCATGAGATTTTTGGACGTCCGCAGTTTCTAGACCCTTGTGGGTTCCAAAATTTTCTATACAGCTTTGTAATTGCAAAAAATTTCCGAAAACAATTTCCCAAATTTTCTATACACCTTTGTAATTGCAAAAAAATTCCCTGACTTTTTTAATCGAAGTACGTTTTGGAAGATACCACAGACGGCAATACCCGCTCTAGAAGAGATATTTTTGTAGCCCGCAGAGTTGATATTAATTTGTCATACTGGTCCTAGAGAAGCTCGTTGTTAAACAACTATTTCCCTAGTAGTGCGGCCCAGGAAAAACCCGGAAATATAGCAGCCTGAGAGGAATTTGTTGCAATTGTGCAAAGTCCTAAATATTCATTTAAGCCACGCAATGCGGGGACTCGAACTTCCAAATTCCAGGACTCACAACTCAAATTGCATGCCACTCTACTGCATAGAAGAAACATTTTCTGACTCCATATTTTGGAACTTTTAGCCTATTCAAAACTTAAGTACTGTGTAAAGCCCCCTTTTTTTTTTTTAAACATTTAGCAGCTTGGCAACAATGTCAAACTGACCAACACTAACCGACCAAGCCAGATAAGATATAAACTAGTCAGATAAGGGGGTTTTCAACAACTCAATTATGCGTCTGAAATTTTGAGCTACCCTGGGGAAAATTAAGTGATATGTTAACGCTTATGTTGGCCAAATTATTTTGATCGATTGGGCCACTTTGGAGTGTTTGAGATTATCTTTTACTTGCGCCACTTGTCATAAATTATTTTTAATCAATCATCAATTTACTTGCTACTGATAACAATTGTTGTTTTTAAATTCATATCGCGTAAATTAAAATCGTAATATTCATTTGAAAGTAGTCGCATGTTATATATTTTATATGCGAAAAATGTGGCTTAAACTATGAACTCACAGAGGGTTTTAAATAAGTTTTAAGTTAATGGAAAATATTTAAATTGAATTGCATATAAATTGTATTTAAAGTTATGACAATTCTGTAACTAAGCCTATACCCAACATCCATTACAATTTTTCGAAATTTCAGTTCTGGCTGCATAACTCTTTAAGACTTGTTTTTTCCATTGCTAGTCAATTAAGAAACTTTTAAGGCCATATTGCTGCATTCATATACTTTGTCAAATAATTTAAAGCATTTTTTGTATATTACCAATCAAAAAAAAGTGTTTGGCTAACTACTCTAATAAATATTCCACGTCATCATATAATGAAATTTTTATTACAATTCATCCAAAAATTAAAGACCCTATAATTAATATGTTTACTTGCAGGAATAAGTTTCCAAAAAATTGAATAAGATTTTGCTTTTTGCATTTTTTTTCCGACTTTTGTTTGGCATTGGGTTGCTTAAATTTCAGGAGCGGTTCCAAGCAGTGCTGGAGAAATATCTCTGTTGGCCAACACCGATATATAGATATTTTAAACTTCGATCATCTATTTTTTTTTCAGCACTAGTTCCAAGGGTTCGGAACATCTGTCTCCCTAAAATTGTCTGCTGTTCTACGAAGTTCTTTACACTACTCTCAGAAATCACACTACGAATGCATTTTTTACATTTTTCCTGTATTATCTCTATTTAGATAATGCCGAAAGTATCTTCATCTCAAGAAGTCAAAATCATATTATTAAAGCATAAATAAAATATACATTTAATAACAAATGTATTTACTCTTTGAGTAAAGCTGCCTCAGCACTTTTTCTTAGAACCCAAGATCGACGGCAAGCAAACTTCGGGAAGAAAAGTTCCATTTATGCCGGAATCATCTTTAGAAAAATGCTTTCATCAACATTTTTATATTAAATAAATCATAATATTTAAGAATATACATTCAATAACAAATGTGCAGCAAACTTCGGGGAAGAAAAGTTTCAATCGTTTTAAGTGATTTGTAACTCATATTAATAAACTTCAGAGGTCATACCAAATTATTGAAACTCCTCTTAAATAAACCTAACACAAATTAAAATATAAAAATATATGCACTAATAAAGCAACAACAAACAAAGTGAATATTAAACATACACTGAGCAAAAAAAAATAAAGTATTTCGTACTTGCAACTTGGAAATCCAAACTTGATTTGGTTGTATGGATGAAAATCCTGAGATGTATAATAGAATTCCGATCTTATTTCCAGTATTTTGATTTCAAGCCCGGTGCAGTGCTTGGGAACTCTAAAAAACTTCTTAATGCCAAATTTGGTTACGGTATCTTCACAAACAAACGAATTATCCATCTAAAACTTTTGCTTTTTTTCGAGGTCCTCTGAAACACCCCTATGGGAGCTATATAATGTAATCCCGATATCAAAAAAATAAAATAAACTTGTCTCCTATGGATTAATAAGGGATCTAATCTGAAAGTTTGGTTGCTCTAGCTCTCTGAGATCTAGGCGTTCATACGGACAGACGGTCAGAAGGACAGACGGACATGGGTATATCGATTTCTCTAGTCACTCTGATCATACTTTAGGTAACTTTGGGGGATCTCCGACGTCTCCTTCTGTACGTTACATACATTTTCGGTTTTAACAAACACAATATAACCTTTGTACCATACGGTACAGGGTATAAAAATTCCTAATATGAGTATGAAATATTCTTAAAACAAGTTCTCAAAATTTTGATCCAAAATATTTGCATCTTGAAACAAGTTCATATTTACGCTTAAAGTAAGTACATAATGTACTGGAAACAAAACGAAAAAATTAATAATGCACAACTCTTAAAATAAATTAAAACACAGATGAAAAGCTTTTGCTCAACACTGTAAATAAATATTATTCATATATTAACTTAAAAAATTTGTATATTAAGAGCAAAAAATAAATCAAAGATTGTTTTTATATAGCCACATTTGTACTAAGGTAGAAATTGTTCCAAAAGATATCTGTCAGTGCTGCGACATCTTTGGGTCTGTTTTTAAGTTTCTTCCCATAAGGTTTAATTGCATAAAGAGACTCATATTTTAAGGATTTTTTGTCACACTACCGTCTAGGCCCACGGTCGCAACTCTACAAAATAAAGTACGGCCTTACAAGGCAGTCCTTAAACCACTCTTTACCATGCAGCTCTTGGGAACGGCGAGCACTTCCACCATCGAAATCCTTCAAAGATATCAATATGTAACTCTCAGAAGCATTTCAGGCGCCCCTTGAAGACTTAAATGTTCCTTACATCAAAGATAAAATGGGCGAGTCATCGCGAAGATATCTGGAGAGACTGTCTAAACATGAAAACTCACTGGCAATTAACCTACTATACAATAGTTTGGACGTTAGACGTCTGAAAAGATCTCATATTTTGTACCTTCCAGATCGATTTGTGTTATATAAAATTTTACCAAATTGTATTGTTTTATATTGATTGGACTCTCCAGTGACTCTCCAATCAATCCTGCAATTTTTGTATTATTTCAAAAATTTGCCGATTGTCTCACCTGACAGATTGCAAATATATTTCGAATTCCAAAATCAATTACAAATCTCATTTGACAAGAGTTAACCGAAAATTTGAATATCGTGAAACTTTTTGCTGAACGTGGCAGGCTAACTTCTGCCGGGTTCTCTAGCACTAAAATATAATTTTTTTATGAGAAGTCTGTCTAAAAGCGAACGACGCTGTTTCCATAAGCAACCGAAGTTTCTTAAAGATACTATTTTTAGAATAATTGCGTATATCGAGAAGACAGCACCATATTCGATTTCTTCTGTTTCAACAGTTCTGGGCCATCTACTTTTTAAAGAAACTTTAAACTCTTTTTCTGCTGTAAGACATCCCACAAAGTACATACAAATATTTAGCTTGTTGCAGACTTGAAAAATTTTAAACTGTTAATTATTTCAAAAGAAATGTTTTACTTAAAGCTAGTTTAAAGGCACAAAAAAAAATAAATAAAAAAAATCCGCGCAAATCGTTTCCTTTCAAGTTTTTAAGTTCTTAACTTTAGGTTCCCATGCAGAATTTCAACGTGTATGTAAGTATGTATATTGTACTTATGTGAAACTTACTTTTATAAGAAGAAAAAAAGAAAAGAAAAGAGAACCCAAGCCATTCCAAAGACCTTCAACGGAGCTATGTATATAACTACATATAAGTGCAGAGCAATGTCAAAAACCTTTGTGGCCTGATTGCCAAACGCGCAATGATTTCGCCCAGTGACGGGTTGCTTTGTTGTTGTTGTTGTATGTTTGTTGTTCTTGTTGCAGTTGTTGTTGTTAGTGTGGTTGGTTCAGGAGAGGCTGACAAAAATGTAGCATAAGAAAAATGCTGGTCTGAGACGCCGTTTTCCTGTAGTAGACTTTCGAAAAAGTGCAGCCAAAGCGCAGCGACTTAATGGCGCAACAATAAAACTGCAACAACTGCAACAACAATCAGCAAAGGCTGAGGGCCAAACAGGCAGACAACAAACATGCGCAACAGCAACAACAACATCATCAACTTCAATTTCAGGCACAGTTTCGACCACAGCCCCAGCAATTGTTGCACGCACATTTGAGTGTTGACTGCAGCTTTTGGGCTATGCATATACCAGTACATACATACATACATACATAAGTCTATATACATACATCATATACTAAATCACATGCAATATCACATATGTGGCAGACAGAACATAAGCAAAAGATATGCATTTTATAGATACGCTGCCTCCGCCGCTGCTGCTGCTGCTGCTACTTGCCACATTGCTGCTGCAACAACAGCCCAACTGATATGAGCTGCCAGCAAAATGCATACAACTTTATTTGTGCTCTGCCAAGCTGCGCAGCTTATCGCATTGCCAGCAAAATATATAAAAAAAATATTTAAAAAAAAATACACAAAATTTCATACTACATAGTACAGTAGATACTCGAAAACTATAACCAATTGTAATCTTATATATACAGAATGAATGCGAAAGCTTTAAACATCTATTTTAATTGCTTCCAACCATATAATGGAAACTTGGCTTTAAAAAAGAGTGGCTCTTAAAATCTCCAGTCTATGGCAGAATTCGAGAAGATGCTCCATAGTTGGTTGCTGACCTCGAAATTGACAGCTTAGGTGTTAATGGGTAAGAATAAAAAAATAAAATATTCAATAAAATTGTCTTTCAATCATTGTTTGTTTCTTTGATTCCATATTGTGGATACGTTGAAAAAGCAACTCTTTTCAAAAGGCTGCAATTTTCTTCCAAGTGTTCCACTTCCAATTCGTCTTGATTAGCGCGCTAAAAACTTTGCTTAACAGCAGGGAACATTTCGTGTAACTCCAGAAAGCCATCTTTTGTAATGTTAGTTAAGAATAGAGCCTTGAATAAGGAAAAAAAAAATTGGTTCTTATATCTGTAGACCAAGAATGTGCTTCAATGGGCCGATTAAACCGTACCTTCATCGGATGATAAGACAAAAACAGCATTAAACTATGACTGCTATAGACACCATCTAAATTGAATACAGTATTACTTAGATGACTTTTTGAACTTGCTACTGGATTAAGGGTTAATATGGGTTATCTTATCAAGTGTAATTTCCTTCCACTTTTCTCTTAAAGAAGGCACGGTGTAAAGTACTGTCTGGCTATAATTTCATCATCGAACGCCTTTCTGTCATATGTTTTTTGTTTTTGCTTACCCAGCCCCTGAATGTTTGTTCATATGACTTGTGATTTTTAACATGAATCCATTTGAGAGCATATAGACAGAAACACAACTTCTTTCAAGGGTCCGACTATTCTAGATGGCAATGCTCAACACTATTCACTAGCACTATTTTTGTTTTTTCCGTATATTTTATCCTTCTTAAAGTTCAGATTCAGCTGCTAAGGCGTAAAAGAGAGCAGCTAACTTCGAGCTGCTAAGCCGAGAATATAAATAATTGGGATAGGGTCGAACTGGAATCTTCTGGTCATTCTGTAATAATTGAAAGTCTAAACTTTACGCCGCTGCTATAGAACTCAGACCAACCATGTTGTCACATCCGTTAATTATGAGAAATAGTCACCCAAACAGATGATACTTTTGTACGCAGAGTGTCGAGAAGAGGCTCGTCTTCTATTGTGAATTTTGGCTTATACTTATAAGGCCGATTCTGGTCATGGATAACTTTCTTAAAATCTCTTAGAAAAATGTATATACATACTTTATACCCTCAAAGGTTAGACTTTTATAAGCCCCAGTGCGAGACGTGGTATCCTACATAGTTGTATGCGTTTAGTGAAATCGAGCTCCATCTGCCGATTTACAGATGTTCGAGAAATGCTCTTTGAACTGAATTTCAATCGAACAGCTAACTGTAGGATTAAATATTCCTTTCTGCTTAGTTTTGAAAATACTTTTGAGAGCGTACGAAATCTGCTATGAAAAATTTTTTTGAATTTTGCAAAAGGTTTGAATAAAAAATTATCATACATTATGACAAGGTGGCTCCGAATTTGCCAAATATAAATTTGAGTAGTACAAAGAAACACGGTGTTGTATTTTCCTTGTTAAGTATTGTAAGATCTGTTTATTGCTCTTTTAGCCTCCAATTATACATTTTATAACCAGTCTAACAAAGTGATTTGTATATTTATCTAAGAAAATCTATAAGCTGAGCTGTTTTAAAAAAAAAAAAATTTAATTGAGTATTACATACAAGAACTGATTAATATTTTTCCAGCTATAACTAGACTATAAAAAGTCTGCTAAAAATATTTGTGTATATAATACATACAATAAATGTTGCAATTTAAGTAAGATCTAGACTATACAAATCTGATTAAAGCATTTTGCATACTTGTAATTTTAGTAAGTTCTACTTATATAGCGTCGACTGTTAAATAATAAACACACGTGCAAAGAGGACTGTACTTTTTAGGTTATACAACAGCTAGTTACCTAGACTATACAAAGTTTTCTAAAGAAATTTGTTTAAAATAGGTACTCAATATTGAAATTTTATCCAAATTTAGGTTTGTGGAATCTACTGAATATAGTATTATATAAAGCTATAGTTTAGCTTCTTAATAACCCAGACCAATAAAAGTTTACTCAAGAAATTTTTGTGTGCTTTATAAATATTGTAATTGAACAAAGTTTTTGTTTTGTGGGGTCTACTGTAATATGAACACAATAGAATAGCTTCATACTTATTACGCCTTTAAAAACCCAGACTAAATAAAACTTTACTTAATATTATTGTTATTCAAGAAAGTTCTAGTTTTGTGGGGTCTACTGTAATACGCAAACGCACACAAACACACACACACTCATCGCAAACACAAACAAACAAGAAGCAAACAAAAAGTCAAGAATGATATTTTTATCAACAGCGACAAGTGGCAAAGCGGCCAAAGACAGTAAGAGAGTAAGAGCGCGAGAGAGTGGCAAAGAAGCTTTAATGTATATATATATATGTATATGCTGTTTTTGTATATAAATATATATATATACCGATATACATATGTATATATTTTTATTTTATCGTACGGAATGGCTTCCTTATGACGACGTCCAGTCCAGCTTCGAGGCGTCGTCGTCAGCGTCGTCATCAGTAGCAGCAGCGGCAACAACAACAACTACAACTACAACAAAAAATAATAACAATTTCTGTCGTTGCCAGACTATTTTTTGTTGTTATTGTTGTTGTTGCTGTTCCTGCCACATATTTGCCGCTGTCAGTTGCAAGTTGCCAGTTCGGCTGGGTCTCTTTGGCCTAGCTGACAGACTTGGGTTGCATTGTCCATTTCAACGCTTTAAATTCTTGTATCTCTTTTTGTTGTTGTTGTTGCTTGGTTGTTGTTGTTACTTTGCTGTTGCAGTTAATTTAATTTCAGCTCATAAATCAAAACTGTGCCGCGCAAAATGTTTGCTTTTGACGCGGCGTTTTTGTCGCCAATTTTTCTGTATTTTTTTTTCTTATATTTTTTTTCACTTTCTGGAGACAATTTTTGTTACTTTGGGCGCTCTGTGAAATTGTTTCACTTTGCAGCCTGTCGTTTTGGCCGCACGTTTGACAAACAACAACAATAACAAAAGTATCCACAAAATTGAGAGCTGCAACTTAACTTGATTGCTCAGCTGCTACTATGTTGCAGCTGCATTTGAAGCTTCAAATGTCTGACAATTTAGAACTAAAGATACAATCAAAGCAATAGAAATACAAAAAATATCACGTAAAAATATATAAAGTCAAATAATATTGGAGAATGAGTTGTTGCTACTTGTTCATTACAGCAGTATCTTCTTCTACAATTATTATTATAATTAGGTTTTTTTTTTGGAAAACATAAAATTCAAATTTTCGAAATTTTGATATCATAAGCGAAATCATGACGGCGTTTTATATATATACAGTCGTGCAACGGAAAACGAAAACGAATGAAATATTCGGATTCGTTTTGATTTCACATGTTTGGTGCTCCCCATTTCACCAAATCGTGTTTTGTATGTGATTTTAATTCACCGCCTTTGTTGCAAGAAAAATGAAAACGAATTGGCAAAATTGAACTGAAACAATCATTTAAAAACATACTTTGATATTCTTAGAATCAGCTATGCAAATTTCAATTAAGATATTGATATTTTTTTTTCTATCTCAACCCAAAAAATTGAAATTACAACCCAAAACAAATTTTTGGCTTATAACCAATTCACACTGTTACACATTTAACAGCTAACATCTTATGTCGAAGGTGTAACATATGAATTCGCCGTTCCGAAAATTTCCACATCATTCCAACAACTTGTGGAAACGTTCCTATCTTATTGCGTCCCAATGTGCATTTACTCAATAATTTTTCTGAGCACCTTAGATTTTTTGCTATTCCCAGCGAAAACGTTAAGAATATCGATGAAACTGAGACTGTTTTTGGAATTGGCATACAAGAGTGAGCCAGCAGCCTTTTAATTCGGAGAGTCTTAGTTTGCTGAGGGGGAAAAAAATATCTATTGCTGTCAATCAACTCATATAAAGATTGATTTTTTGTTTTAAAAAGCATTTTTAATAAATTTTCATAGTTAACTTAGATGTTCTCAGTGTGAACATCTTTTTCACATCTTCAAAAAATCCCATGCGTTCCGCTAAAATGTACGCAGTGTGAACCATATCGATAACTTATAGGCGCAACAGGGTTGAAAAAATTTTAGAATTTATCGAAAAGACAAAGAGAAATAGTAGTATTTATCGAAAAGATTGAGGGAAATATGAGAATTTGTCAAAATATAAATACATAATAGTAAATAACGCATAGCATTATATTTGTAGCCCCAAAATATTCGATAAGTATTAACACAAATATTTCAACTCAAACAAATATCCACAATTTATATTAATAAGCTCAAGACTGTGTTCGTATGTCCCATAAACGTAATTAATAGAAACGATTTTCATTAATACAGAATTTTCATCTAAAATTAATGTAAATATTAAAAAATAATCTTAATTAATAATAATAATTAACCATTATGATTTTAGGTAAAAATAAAAAATTTTCCACAAACCATTTTAAATCGAAAGCTACAGAATGAGATAAAACCAATAAATTTTAAATGTCATATTTATTATTTTCTTTCAACAGGTTATACCTTTTTAATTCATTTGCATATAAATATATATGGAATTTTTTTTTTCTTAAAACAATCAATCACATCAAGATTATAATCTGTTATTTATTTCTGAAGAATATGTTAAAACAAACAAAATAGTTTGGATGCTACTAAATCTCTTCCAAAGACAGGCAACATAAGTTTGTATATATGCTCAAGAGCATTAACTTAAGTTGGTTAAAACAAAAACTGATGAAGATCTTAAAGTTTCCAAAAAAAAAATCAAGTTGATGCTACGTCAATGCAATCTTATGGTTTTATTTAATTTTTAAAAAGATATAAAAAATCTGGTCACATTGACATAGAGAAGGAAAAGATGGCAGATTAGTTAGATTTGGCTTAGTCCGCCTAAATATTAAAAATTTTATACTAAACACCCATTTGATGAGTGCAGAAGTGCTGGGGAAACATCTCTGTTGGCCAACATCGATATATAGAGATTTTAAACTTCGATCATCGATGTTTTCTCCAGCACTAGTGTAAAGCAACTTGGGGACTACTTTGATAAACCTTAAAGTTTTATTTACAAACATAGACTCATCATCACTTGACAGTATTCGGACGACTTGGAAAACAAAAAACCCAAAACTTATTTGTGCGCACTTGAGTCCAGTACGCCGGTTCAGCGCAGCCCAGCCCAGCTTCGTTGAGCTGAGCTGATCAGTGCTGAGCTGAGCTAAGATCAGCTCAGTAAGGCAGCTGAAGGCGCACTCAAAAGCGTGACAGTAAATAGTAAACTAAATGACAAGTACTCACAATAGATATAGATAGCTTGGATAGCTTGGATAGGTTGGCTAGACTAATGCGCATGATATATACACAATATCTGGGTGTGTTTGGGGCCAAAATGTTAACCCTAAACAAAGACCGAGAACATGATAGAGCTCAGCGATCACAATGAAAACTCGTTAAATGCCAATCGCTTGACACGACCCAATGCCCAATATTGAATATTCCAATACCCCGAATACGATTGACGTACTGTGGAACTGACGAACTGAGGAACTGACTGAATGACAACATGACTAACTGGAGAAGCACATCAGTTGGAGTAATGTCGGCAAAACAACAAACTAAACAAAATTTATACTAAACATGCTGACATAAAGTATTTTGTAGTTTGTTTTTTATCTTTTTGTACAGGTTCGTATTTTTTTTTAGAACCCGCAAGGCATTCGAGCCCAGCCCAGCCCAGTTTCAGCAACAAAATGCTGACCCATATCAGCACAAAATATGCTAATTATTCATTGGGGTAAGACTCAACAGTGTGTTCAGATCGGCTTGGAGCGGGTTGAGGGCTGTCATGCGATGACGGTCAAGGCTAGGCGAAAACTTTTGTAAAAGTTGACCAAGCCACCCTAATCTATAGAGTTATCTATACGAAGTACTTGTATATAATGTATAATAAAACAGCTACGTGCGTTTATATACCTATATGTGTCTGATTCAGAAAAGTCGTCGTCGTCGACGCGTCGTCGTGATCTCTGTGCTGCTTCTGGGCAAATTGATTTTATGTAATTAACGCTGACGTCACTCTGGATAATTTCATCGACCATACAGTATTTTAATACATATAATATGAAATTATTTGCAAGAATCAATTTTCAAAACATTTAGCTGCCTGTCAATAGTATGCATATATGTATATTGACTGTAGATGTTTAGATATAGATACTACCAGTAATAAGCCAAGCCATGTTTCAGTGTCACGTCGGAAGTTGTTTCCAACGCTGAGTCAGTCGCTCTAATGGTATAATAGTCGTGCCGGCCAGGCAACTAACTTGTATTTTTTTTTTGTACTAACTATGGATTGTTTGTATTCTTGTGTACACTGCCAAAGCGTACATCGTTACGATCAAGCAGTTTGTTGGTGGTAGACTTAAGTTCTTAAATTATTTTCAAAATATTCACTCCTCATGAGGTACTACTACCTCATGGACCTACCTCTCCATTCTTACGTATATATAACACATCTTCACAAGAGAAAAAAAAAAACAGACCATGACAGATTACATGTTTTTGGGGTCGCTAAATCTGAATCCAAGTTCCAAAAATTCCCGCCTTGAGGCTTCTGACATAACCTCAACAAACGCCATAAAATGAACCATTTCGAAGGCTATGTCGAACCTTTTTAAGAAAATCGATATAATCATTGGTTTGGTTGTAGAAACTATCTTGAGCGGGACATTGAAGACAATATGTAATTGTTGATCTTAGGAATATTTTAAAATTGTCTTCAGAAAATTTGAAAAGAAGAATCTACCTTTCCAAATAGTCTGGCTTATAATTCACTTTGATAGAGAGACCGGAAACAGGGCTTTATCTTGTCCGACTCGATTCACAATTTTCAACTACCCTTCAAGCTCTTAATCTAAGAGAGCATTTAAGCTTCGGTTAGCCAATGTCCAATTCTGCTGTCGCTTTTTTCTTCTTAATTTTTATAATGACAGCAGATTGCATGTTGTGCCAGGAAATGCTAAATAAACTTGTTTCAAGTTCAATTTTCATGCTAATACATATTGTAGTATAAAAACCAAACTATCTATTTGTGCGCGTATCTATAGGATGTGCACCAAGAGCTGAACTCATAAATTACCACAACAAATCATTTGTAAAATGCATTTAAATGTATTAATTTTTATTTTAACTTTCGATCAATGTGTTTGTTTTTTTTTCTTTGTTTTTTTGGGCCACGCATTGTGTTGCAGATACATTTGTATCTATAAGCTTACAGCTGCCCACAGTATTAAGTCAGGCACATGTTGTATTCACTCATTGTCATGTCGTTTGTCTTAGGCAGGGTTGTACTTTGAGTTATCGCTTTGTTGCCATATTATTTCACTGTCGGCTTTAAAAGCTGCTGCTGCTGCTGCTGCTGTTTCGATACGAGATACAAGTCCAATGGCCTAAGCCGATTTTAAACTAGATTTTAACGGTCTCGATCTGCATGTCGATCTCTCTTCATCGTTCTCTCGATCTCAGTCTGCGGCGACATAAGCTTTGATGGATTTTGACATAAATATGATTTGGAATTTCGTGCCAAGTTTGGTGGTTATCAAACATCAAGCGGTCGACAGACCTCATATAGTTTGATACGAACTTGTTTGGGCGAAAATAAGTGAAGCGGGCCACTTTTTAAAACGATTTAGGAATATTTTTGAGCCTCCAATGCCCATCATCCTTTAATAGTATCAACATACACAACTCCAGGAAATAGAGACATGATAAGCTCATGATTAATATGGATATTCGTTTATCATTTTATCAATATCGGATTTTTGGTTTGTGAAAACGAAATTTCTATTTATTTCGAAATCATTTATTTATTTCGACTCTCAAGAATTGTAGGCTCTCATCAAAGTCGACTTATTACTGTATTTTCTGCCGGTAAGCGATAGAGCATTCAGTTGTCGATAACTCGATAAATAATCAGAATTTTACTTTAGTAACTCTATCACAAATTTTTAAATCTTCAAAATCGAAGAGATCGATTTTCCGCTTCACTTATTTTTGCCCAGCTATACACGTACGATATGTATCTTTGCTATCGATTGTTGGGTGCGTAGACATACTGACGACTTTGGCAGTGGCTTGTTGGGACAGTTACACACACTCACACACATACTGACACACACACACACAACTTGACCACAATTTATGCTAATCCGCGCACCATAATTTGTGTTTGTTGGCAACAATGCCTGCCAATATTGCCGCCTCAAAGTATGAGGCAGCTGAAGAATTTCAAAATTTCAACATTTCAGAGTTGCAGAATTTCTTTGCCGGACTGACTGGCTCTAGTAGTAAGTTGTAGAGCGCGTGTTGCGCATTTCTAAGCAGTTTTTTGTACCAAAACGTCGCAATTCATTTGCTTTAAAATGATTAATTTACATAAATATTTTTATGATTTGCCAAAAAAAGTTCGTCGGTTCGTCGGTGCGTCTGTACAGCTGTCTATGGGCCAAGTCGGCATTATGCAATCGTTGGCAACAGCTTGGCTTTATACAAACCAAACAATATGTTTTTTTATTTTTGGCATAGGGCTTAAAGCGCGCGTGCTTTGAGCCACGAACTAGTCCAAGCAACTGTAAAGCTGTCAGGTTTTAGTGTCATTAACCTTTTAAACGTCTTTTGTCTTAACTCTGCAACAGATGACAGTGCACACACACAGAGATACATACGCACACATAGATACAACAGGACATGGATGGACATGTGCTGAAATGCCAATGAACTCGTGACGTAGTCGAGACACACACAGTCCACTCAACCAGGAAGAGTTACACACACACACACATACACTATCTTTTCTTTTATGGTTGCGCACTGTTCGCCCCGGGTGCCCTGTTCTCGAAACTATGTTGTTAGCAACAGGTGATGCCAAAGCCGACAGTTGAGCTATAAAATTGATTAAAACTTCTTTTTTTTTTTGTTGGGCTGTCATATTCATAGAACCTTTGTTATGGCTTTTATCGTTAGATACATATTTAATAGCATCAACGCATTTAAGAACGCCCAACTGTCCAGCTGTTCGTTTTGCAATCAACATTTTAATTTATGCTAACTAAGTAAACCGGTCAACATTTACATTACACTGCAACTAATGGCACATTTAGCTAAAGATTGCATAAATTATTTTAATAATTTTAAAATAAAAACAATTTTCGTTATAATTATAGAAAGTGAAAAGGCAATAACGATTGAACTTAAGTTTATCTCAAAAACCAGGACGAAATCTGAACCTATGGCTTATAAGAGATAAATCGGCTAATGTGAGCCTTATAAGCAACTTATTTTTGATATCTTGTCTAAAAAAACGGCATCAGTCATAGATTATTTTAAAATGAATATGAGCAGCGGATATCCTGAATTCTAAGAATCTAAAATCTTTTATAATTTTGTCGGATCATCACATGTATGCAAATCATCTTCGCGGTGATCGGAAATCTCCTTCATCTGCTAGCAAAACATCCATCACCTAACATAAGGTGAATTAAACTTTACCATAATAGGAAGCTCAGTGCCCGGAAAGAAGCTTCTGAAAAGCTAACGAAAAATATTTACATCTTTTCAGTATAAGTGATTTCACTCAGAGACTTTAGTTTAACAAAGAAGTATTTAACAAAAAAACGAATTAATAGATGCCTAAAAACGAGTTAAAAAGTCAAAATGAGCTGGAAATACATTTAAAACTATTATCTGTGATCAGCTTTATGCTTTTGAAGACTTTTATCATTTATTTTCTATTCCCGATTATGCTACTAACATAAAATTTTTTGTTAATAAATTTTACTGTTTGTTCTTCTTTATTGCACTTTTAAAATTAATTTAAATTCTTGGTTCCCATATAAATCACCAATCGATATATATCGATGCTCAATCATGCCGATACATTTATTGAAACAGCGCGTTGCGACTCGGTTGTTTATCGAAAATATAAAACATTTCAATTTCCTCCATACAACGATCCCAAAAAAGATGCAATCGATTTTACAAGCTGCTCGATAAGCATCCAATGGCGTGAGTAAGCACGAAATCGATAACTGGCCTACTATCGTTTATGGTTTGCAGCGGCTTAGGAGCTTAAAAAATACCTCACAACTAAATTTATACTTCCAAAATAACATTTGATCATCACGTAAATTCTTTTTGGCATTATTGCGTTGATTGTCACAAGAGGTGGCATCTTTCTTCTGAGCATGACGTTGGCAGTCCTATCAATACTACAAAAGAAATCGGATAAATTTAAATTGCTTTACAGCCTTCCGTAGAAAAAACGACTATCAAATTTAATAGAAAGACCATACCAGCGAAACCCCAGCAAAGTACCTAGGGGTATAATACACTTCGAATGTGACATAAAAAAACAATTATGTGGAGATTTTAATTCAAATTAAAAAGAATAATGTGGAGATCTTAATACAAGGTATTAAGTATGCCTATCTCTCTCGGGAGCTATGCGTACCTGTCCAACAGCTGTCATGGAGTCAGTCTTTGGACTTACACCACTGCACATTTTCATCCAAAAGTCAGCCATGCAGAGTCTACTGCGTATCCAGATCACATCTGGTCTCTTAGCAAGCGACACTGGTCATGCCGTACTTATATATTCCCTTCCTGACGTATCCATCTGCTCTAGATCAGATCTTATGATCACGGAACTATTTCATAACAAGAAATTTAGATCTCTTCTCCCAAGTCGGGAGACTTGAGCTGATGGCAGCCCCTGTGGAAACCTCCGGTGGCAACAATGGTTCACGGATGGGTCCAAAACGGAGCAGGGTGTAGGTGTTGGAGTCGTTGGGCCCAACACCAGAATCTCTTGTGCAATGGGCATCTGGCCCAGCATCTTTCAAGCAGAGATTCATGCCATAGAGATCTGCGCTCATAGTATCCTTAGTAAGGGAACTAGGGGAGCAAACATCTGTATCTACTCAGATAGCCAAGCTGCTATTAGGGCACTATTATCATGGAGCATCTCCTCCAGGATGGTCAAAGAATGCCATAATTACCTCCAAACCACCAGACATATTCTCTGTGACTGCCCAGCGCTGGTATGGGACAGAGCCTGTCACTTGGGAAAGGAACGGATTAGTCCCTTCCATTTTAGGTCAATACCAACAAAAGACCTACTGCTATTCATGCGGAAAGCGGAAAGTCTTTTGCTTTAAATTATGGGTATGGTACAAAAGAGCTTCTGGTCGAAAAAAAAAAAAAAAAATACAACAAGGTAAGTCAAAAAGTACTTCGTTGAAATTTCGCTTTCTACAGGCTCTTTAAATAAAAATAAAATTCCAGACTCACCACAAAAAAATCGAAAATCGCGAATTTTGCTCGCAGATCAATATACCTGACAAAAAATCAACGTATCGATCTGAAATTTTTACACAATGTAGTTTTTTCAATGCCCTCCAAAAAATCGACGAAAAAATTCTTTCGAATTCGACCCAAAAAACGAGTTTGGAATTTGCTAACAATATTATTAAATTTGACATACAAAATATAAGAAAACTTCAAGCTTTCACAAGTTCTAGGTACGTTTTTTTTTTATAATTAAACAATGGTTTTGCCTAGAAATAAAGCAATCATTTATTTATTCCAAATTTAATCTACATTGCTTACATACTTATACGAAATAAACTTTTTTCTGAATTCCAATGACTTTAATTTATGAAAACCTTTACCTTTTATATTTACATATTCAGAAACTATATGCCTATATATACAATATTTTAATACAAAATATTAACGCATTTATTGATTGACCAAAAGAACTAAACTCAGGGGAGTTCTTTTAGCCTAAAGGTTGGTCTAATGATACAAGGTCTCCCAAATCAAGTTTTACTTTTGCTGTTATTAATATTTGTTGTTCTTGTTTTTGATGTCAGTTAATCTTTCAGGTACTCAAAAGTCAACTCAACCCTTTTTATGCAAATTTAAATTTTAAGCAATTTAAAAAATAAAAAAATATGAGTAAAAAAAATAAAGATAAAAAACAAAAACACAGCGTAAGTATAAATTCATATACATATATACATGCTCGTATGTGTAAAAATATATTTGCATATTTGAGTCGTTCATAATCCAAGTTTTCAAGTCTTTCCTTAAAGCTAAAGCAGTTGTGGGACGTTCCAAGTCGCGTCACTGTCGAGGCGTCGAACCATTTGAAATGCCACACCTAACTACCTAGTGCGCCTACAATCATGTGATAAATTTTCTTTCTTTTATATACTCTGGCAGCAGTTATGGGTAGTATGTTTGTCATATGCGTCACGTGCAAAGAAAGCGATATGGAGCCCTATACAAATTATATTTGTGTACTTAACAGAAGGGCATCAATAACAGTCGGTCTGTCTAGCAGCCTTACTCCGAAAATCGAATACAATATTCAGATTTGTTGGTTGCGCGCAAATTCATCAAAACGAATATTTTATGTGATTTGAATACGACTGCTTTGTTGCAAGAGAAATCAAAATGAATTAGCTATATAGGTTCAAAAGGTAGTAAAGGGCAGAGCAATAATGTAAGGAAAAAAAGAGAATTTATCGAGAAGAAAAAGGGAAATATCAGAAGTTATCATCAATAAAAATATGAAATTGGGCGCATGCAAAAACAAATAAATATCATTCGATTTCGTTTTGTGAAATTTGGATCTATTTTCAGCATTTCGGTTTATGACCCAACATTCTTAGTTCTCTTATCATAGAGTTCGCTTTTTGTGAATCATTGAAATAAATATAACAACATAAATAAGGGAACGTACCCATAATACGTGACTCGTTCAGAGGGGGTCTTCAAGAAATGCTTGGTCGCATGAGCGCCTAAGATGGTCATCGAAGGGGATAGGGGGGTAAAAAGTTAAACAAATTTGGTCAAGTAGTATGGGTACTAATATATTAAGAAAAAAAATGTCCATCTAAAAAAACAAGGATCAACTATTTGTTTTGGAATTCTAATCAGTTTTTTTGCTCAAGTTTGAAATTTTTGCTCTCTATTATCTTTTTTTTTTTTTAAGAAATCAGATTAAAACTAATTTTCAAAGTAAAATTGCGAATGCTCGAGATTAGTCCCTTCAAGTAAATAATTATGCATTATAAAGGATAATTCTCCGATTTCGGAAACAAACTAATTTTATACTCCACCCAAGGAGCCCGACAGAAGTCGTAAAAAAAATATCATTTTTTTTCAAAAGTTTTCTATGCTTATAAATTTTGCACAATATTTTGTAGATATTCTCAGGGATTTCAGCGTATACTATTTGGATCAACATCAACCAGAGAATCTAAGAGAATTTGAAAAATATCGGAATTCTTATATTTATGGAATTTTTTGGAATAGCATCGAGACACAAGACAATCCCTTCAAGTCTTCGTAAAAGTAGTAATTGTCAAAGCCTTGTCGAAAAATATCGTAAAGAGAAATTTATGGGCAAGAAATTCTTCGTCAGTATTAATTAAAGATCATCACCAAAGAATCTGTAAAAAACGTTATGTTTATCAAAATTCTTATATTTACGAAATGTTTTGGAACTACACCGAGATGCGCGAAAATCTTTTCAAGCCTTTGTAAATGCAGTAATTAAGGAAACGTTGTCGAAAAATATCTTAAGGGAAACTGTCATGGCACCAAATGGATTCCTATACACCTTGGAAAGAACATCAGCAGTGCTCCGGAAAACGAAAAAACCAAAAACGAACAATTTTATTCGGATTCGTTTTTTATATTATTTCAGTTTGAAATTCTTGCTTTTTTAAACTAACTTTTGCCGATTCGTTTTAATTTCTCTAACAACAAAACATTCGGTTTCAAACCACATAAAAAATTCGTTTTGGTGTAATGCGAATAAAATGTTCGGATTTATTTTCCAGTGCAAGACCGAATATACTTGTTTAGAAGATTCTCAAATATGTAAACAATTCGTTTACAAAATTTTACTGGATAAAATTTGGTCATTGTAAGGCACACTTAATCCGAAAATGAAGTCCAAAAATTTTTTCATGAAACGGATTTCGAGATATTTCGAAAAAAACACTTCGAAACTAAAAAAGAAAGTATGTCTACTTAAAAGCAAATATCTCTGGTTGTACTAACCAGATTTTGATCTATGGAAAAAACTGTATGAACAAATTTTAAAAAATTTTTAAATTTACGTTTAAAATATAATTTTTTCAAAATTTCATTATGCATAAATAGCTTCCAAACCGCAAATTTGACAAAAATATGTGTATAGATATTCAATTATCTACAGCTAAGTAAAAAAATTGGGAAAATCGGTTTTGTAGAACCAGAGATATTTGCTTTTAAGTAAAGGCACTTTTTTTTAAATATCTCGAAATCCGTTCCATGAAAAAATTAGTGGACTTCATTTTTGGATTTAGCGTGCCATTTTACAACGAAAATGACTAAAACATGTTGAGGATACCAAATTTTTTTAAAATTTGTAAACTTTAAATTAACTTTTAAGGATATCCAAAAGATTCCATGGAACTTTATTGGGAAAAAATATACGTTAAGGCTAGGTAAGAGCCTTAGTTTTCTTTTGTAAGGTTCTAAGTTCTTGAAAGTATTTTTTTTAAATATCTCGAAATCCGTTCCATGAAAAAATTTTTTGACTTCATTTTTGGATTAAGCGTGCCATTTTACAACGAAAATGACTAAAACATGTTGAGGATGCCAACATTTTTTAAAATTTGTAAGCTAGTGTAATTCTTAAAAACATTTTCAAATTTAAATTAACTTTTAAGGATATCCAAAAGATTCCATGGAACTTTATTGGGAAAAAATTTACGTTAAAGCTAGCTAAGAGCCTTAGATTTCTTTTGTTCTTGAAAGTATTCCATGAAAAGAAAGGCGGAAGACTTAAGATTACACCAAAATCTAAGAGTTTCTTTGAATTTTTAAAATGTTTTTTTAACATTTTTTTTGGTAAGGTTCTAAGTTCTTGACAGTATTCCTTGAAAAGACAATAGTCTGTAGTCTGAAGATTATATCCAAATCGAAACTTTTGTCTAGATTTAACTGTCTATTAAACTTTTGTCGCGATTTAACTGTCTATTAAAAATTCGCGTCTCCATAAAAGAAAAATTCTTAAAATCTTGTTAGCTTCACGTTTGAGTGGATTTTGTTTCACTTCTTAAAACATATAAGTATGTATCTATAAAAAGTGTGTACACACTTCGTCAAACTAGAATTTTTCTCAAAGATTAGTGCTTTTAGTTTTATGCCTGGCGTCTGCATCTATGTCTGCTTTTTCTTCTTCTTCTTCTCCGTCGTCTACAGCTACTTCCTCTTCTTCTTCAAAGGCACACGCGCTAACTGTAATTAGCATTTTGTGTGTGTTTTGTGCGTGTATTTAATTTAGTTTTATCGAATTTGATATCGAGATGACAAGTTGTTGAACCACTTAGTACGTTTATATAGCGGAGTTTGTTTTATTAACAACATAAATTTTTTCATAAATTTCAAACTCTAATGGTTCAAGTTTGTAGTCTATAAAAACATTTTTTATTTTTTTCGATTTTGTGTTTGTTTTTTTTTGTTTTTTTTTTTGGCGCCAACAAATTGAACAGCTTAAATTAAGAAAGTTTTGTTTTTAGATTTATCGCTGGAATTCTAGAACCAAAGACGTCATCGCCACGATCGAGTGTCATAAAAAATATTCACAATTTTATTTGTTAATGTTCAATTAATTTTTGTGTCAGGTTTGATCGCAATCTATGCTGATTTGTGTACAACAGCAGGGCCATAAACTATTTATATTTATAAATAAATATATGCCACAACAACAACACTAGCAACACAAACATAATAGGTAAATAAATAGCAAGAAAATAAATAAAATCGGTGACTAAAAGAGTTACTATGTATATATAGTAGAGAGATACTATAATAAAACAAATCTCTGCCAATCGTAAACACAAAGCAATGCTAATTAATTGTTCAATCAGATAAACTTTAGTATGAAGACATTTAAAAAATTGATATTTAAATAAAATAAATTAATGAAAATGCAAGCTGTTGTTTTTTTTTTTGGCCAGTGGAAGTGTATGTTAATTAATTTAATTTATGGCTGGCGTTGCGATAAATAAAATGTGTTGGCTAATTTTGGTTGTCAGTTTTTTTTTTTTCTGCTTTTTTTTTTTGGCAAGGAAGACAGACAAGATGGAAGTCAGATAAAGTTTTACCAAAAAAATATTAACTAAAAGACTTAAACGTCTTTAATCAGCAATCGATAACTATGAAAATGGCAACGCTGACATTATTAAAAATATGTTTTTTTTTTTTAAATTTAAAGTACTTGTAATTGACGACATGTAAGAAAAAAAACTTGCGATAATGAATAGAATAGTAAGTATTTGATTCAAGGTTATTGGAACTATCGACTTGAAAAGCAACAACTTGTAAGTTCTAAATAAAATTAAACAAATGCATAAATTGTTATAACTTTTTAGAAAAATAAGCGTTTACATAATTTGTTCTGCAAAAGTGAGCTAAAATCATTTTCTTCGCACATTTACCCAACAAGTCCCTTATCTAAACAAATCGGTTCGGGAAAACGTAGTTAGCTGACAGTTCATTATTCTAGTTGATTTGTGCTTTGAGAATATGTTCCAAAGTGTCTTATAAAAAGGTAATTTTTTCTAATCAATTAGTGCGTAGAAGTCCCGAAGTTCTCATACGAGTGATATGCGG
Organism: Chymomyza costata; assembly: GCA_018150985.1. NCBI lineage: Eukaryota > Metazoa > Arthropoda > Insecta > Diptera > Drosophilidae > Chymomyza > Chymomyza costata. Next base: position 22,815,575 of record JAECWU010000001.1, read on the forward strand.
AACCTATATACAATATATTGGGTCGTTCACTAAGTAATTTCGTTTTTTTTAGTGCAATTTAAACACGATTTTTTTAATTGTGCAAAACATTTTATGAAATTATATATTCTCCATTTTGATCCAATACCTTTTGCCATCTTTCGGGCAAGAGATTGATTCCACGCTCATACAATTTTTGATCCTTGCAGGCAAAAAACTGGTCCAAGTGGTTTTTGACGTCCTGATTTGAGGTGAAGGTTCTCCCATCCAAAAAATTTTGCAGCGACCGGAACAAGTGATATTCCGAAGGTGCCAAGTCTGGAGAATATGGTGGGTGTTGTAGCACATCCCATTCAAGCTGCAAAAGCTTTTGGCGAGTCATCAAACTTGTATGAGGTCTCGCATTATCCTGGTGGAACACTACACCTTTTCTATTGATCAATTCTGGCCCCTTCTGTTTGAGTGCATCACTCAATTTGTCCAACTGATCACAATACACTTCAGAATTAATCGTGGTATTGTCGGGCAAAAGTTTAAAATAAACGATCCCTTCGAAATCTCACCAAACAGACAACATAACCTTTTTTTGATGACTATCGGTCTTCTAAGTGGTTTGAGCTGGTTCACCCTTTTTAGACCATGATCTCTTGCGCTTTACATTCTTGTTAGCAACCCACTTTTCGTCGCCAGTAACAATGCGCTTCAAAAATGGATCACTTCTTTGACGTTTGATAAGCAAATCACAGTCGTTAATGCGACGAAGCAAATTTCGTTCTGTAAGAACATGAGGAACCCATATGTCAAGCTTCGAAATTAATCCTAGACGTTTCATGTGCTTGTGAACGGTCGCGTTAGACAAATTTAATCTTTCAGCAATCTCTCGAATTTTTATTCGACGATTTGCATCGACCAACGACTTTATTTTCTCCACATCGGCTTCAAGTGGCCGTCCAGGACGTGGTGCATCCTCAAGATCGAAATTGCCGGAACGAAATTTTGCAAACCAATTTTGGCATTGGCGTTCGATCAACACATCTTCTCCGTACACATCACATAATTTTCGCCTTGCATGAACTGCATTTTTACCCTTTTGATAGTAAAACAGTAAAATATGCCGAAAATGTTGTTTTCGTTCTTCCATCTTCGATAGGGCACCAAACAAAAACTATTCCAAAAAATTTACCAAAATTTTTTACAAAAAAGCCTTACTATATCAGCTGTTCAAATATATAAAGGTAAAGCGGTTAAGTGTGAAGTTGGCTGCGAACAAATTCAATAAGATCAGCTGTTGTCATCAAACGAAATTACTTAGTGAATGACCCAATATATAAAAAAGAGTTAAGAGTTATGTTAGTTACACCATTTATAACTCAAGAACGGCTGGGCCGATTTTGATGATTTTTCAGCTCCATAGCTCTTATAGTCTCTGAGATTCTTTTACTCATACGGACAAACGAACAGACAGACATGGCTATATCGACTCGGCTGTTGATAGTGATCAAGAAAATGTATATTTTAAGGGGTCTACCACGCCTCCTTCTGACCGTTACATACATTTGCAAGAACTTATTATACCTTTGGTACAGGATATAACCAAGTTGTGTTAGTTACACCATTTTTGACTCAGGAACGGCTGGACAGATTTTGATGATCTATGATTTTTTGCGAATCTTTTTCAGCTAAGCCGTAACCATAAAACGTCTCGAGGCAGTTTTCGACGTGGTATAAGAAATACTGCACACATTTGATTACAGCTCGCATCCTTACGTCGGCATTGACCCAAGGACATTGTGGCGCATTGAAGTAATGGCTAAGTGAAATTGACTTTATTGACTCCGCCACCCGAGCCATTGCATTCATTGTTTCGTGGCGGGATGCGGAAATTCGGTGACTAGAGCAAGTTTTCAACACTATACTTAGAAAGCAGCACAGAGAAGACATAGTGCCTAAGATTGTAGAGAAGAAACACTATGCTTAGAAGACAGCTCAGATAAAACTTGGAGTTAAGGACTGCAGAGCAGGAGCGTAACATATTGCGTAGATCACAGAGATAGGTTGAAAATGTTAGGCGAGACGGGCAAGTAAGTCAGAGAACATTTATATTTCACCATTACAGAGCAAGATCGTGAAACATTGCGTAGATAGCAAAACAGACAGGTAGGATGATGCTAAGAAATCTGTAGACAGAAAGATAGATAAGTAACACAGCACAATACCAATTCGCTTTTTGAGAACGATAACGAAACAGCGATCCGATAATGTTTACTTTTGCTGTAAAGACTTGATGTTCCCTCATCAAATAGAAAGAATTAGTAGGTATTATATAGAAACTTATGTGTTTAGTCCAGATATGCTGCATCTGGCAGATCTGTTTCCTTTTATGAACGTCATATTTACATTTTGTAAAACTTGCAGCCGTATCAAAGGAGCCATTGTAAACACTTTTATTCCAATTGCGAATCCGAGCATGGTTTCAGGGTATTTTAAATTCGGGCTGATGAACCTTATGGAAATAGAGACTTGCACAGGGTATATAATAATCTGGAGTCTGAATTGAATAAAGCAGTTCGTACGAGGGCTGGTGTGCGAAGCATGCAGGGGGCAGAGCCCCCTAGTAAATAACAAAACCATAATTTATATCATATTTTAGCAAAGGAAAAAAAACTATTTGAATTTGATACCTATATAAACTATGACTTGCCAACAAACACTTGAATAAGGCCTTTAAAACTTAACTCAAATGCAAAGCATATTATGCGTTTCAACACAATAAAAATCATGATTTAAAGCTATTTAAAAATTCAATTTTAATTATTATTTATTAATAAAAAGTGTTAATGCAATATAAGCTATAAAAATATTGACAGTTCTCTCTATTCATAAACAATTCAAAAGCCTTCATTCAGGGCATTTAAACTTCGTCATTATCTATAAATTTATTATGGCTTTGGGTCTTTTAAAATCCTCTCCAAAATTTAATTCTTCTTTTTTATAATTTGGGTATATATTTATTTTTTTTTATTCAGCCGGAAGATTTGGCATATGAACGCACTAAATCAACTCAACACAACGGGCACATAGTAACAGCTTGACAACAAAATGAACACTTAGGTAAAAAACACAAAAAAAAAAAGAAAAAAAACAAGAATAAAAAAATTTATATAAAAAAAAAATCAAATAATAATTTAGCAAGCAAGAAAAAAAATCGAAAACATTATTCATATAAATGTCTATAAAGACTGCTGAAAAATAAGTTATATAAAATTAAAATATGCACATATACATATATGCTTATGTACATATGTATATGTACATGCATGCAGGTTTATTATGTTGTTTTTGTTGTAGTCATCTAGTGCTTATATACAATTGAGCTTAAAAAGCAAACTGATTATAAATTATGACTCTATGGCCAACAGTTGACTGACAAGTGTTTATATAAGATTTCTACAACAATAAATTGCTTACAAATGTGCATTGACTTTATACATATATACAAAGGCTTATATACAATATGCTAAACTTCAGATATTTTATATTAAAAAGTAGCACAGTAGCTTTCTTTCCTTGCCCCTTACTGCAAATGAGCTAATTAATCGAGTGTAAATATGTAGTACATAAGTGTGAACCAAGTGAGTGAGTGTATATGTTTGTCTACTAGGAACACCTAATAAACAACCAGCAAACAAAACAAAAACAAAAAAAAAAAGTTGCCATCAATCATTATAAAATTAGTCATTTGATTTTTTTTTTTGCGATCGCCTCTCACTGTACCTCTCTCTCGCATAATGTGACTATCGCTTACGCACACTTGAATTATTATACACTACGCGCAAGAGTATATTCATTTTTATAAAGCTTTTGTCACTTATTTCAAAATTAAAAGCTAAGACTTAAATATTCTTAACTCTGGAAAAAATAAATTAGTTTAGGTGCTTTAGGGATATTTTTGAATGAAATGTTGACAGATTGTTATGAAATCACTTCTTCAATAAAACTTTTTTCCATTGTTAACTAACAAAAATTCTTGAATCTTCGTTTTAACACTCATTCATGGTTCTTTAATCAAAAAGAAAGTCTTTTTTTTTTTCTTTTGTAATCGGCCGTCCTCCGGAAAACGAATCAGAACATTTTTATTCGGATTTGTTTCGAAACCGTATGTTTGGTGTTCCCAATTACACCAAACCGAATTTTTCATGTGGTTTTAAGCCGAATGTTTTGTTGCAAGAGGAATTAAATCGAGTTGGTGAAATAGATTTAAAAAAGTACGTATTTTTTTTTCGTTTTCCGGAGCATGGCTGAGTAAATACCTTTAGGTTACTATCCACCCACTTGGGCATATAATCTCCAGAAAGTGTTATTATTTTTTCTCCACGAATGTCTGATTAATTTTTTATCAACATAAAAAGTATTGGCACAAACCATTTTGGACATGCGACTCATTTTTAAAGGCCTAAAGACTTTTTTATTTCGAAGTGTTTATATATCAGAGCTCGCAAAAGACTGTCAAACCATTTTTCCAACTTTGGAGGAGTCCGGATCCAAAAACCCTCCATGGATCCGCAACTGATCGCTTCTTAGAATTTTTATAGAGTTACAATTCCCACTATTTTTAAAATAGGGATACATTTCACTGTGAATAGTAGTGCATTCACAATAGTTATAATTTTTTTCATATACTCATCCAAAGACTTGAAAAAGAATTGCCTTCATATAACTTTCGCGAATTAAAAGCTTAGTTTTTTGAAGACTTTAAGTTACTAGAGCATTATAGCAAGAAGCCCTTATGATGGAATGTATTACCTCCAACATTTCTGGCTCGTGCGGCAAAGTTATGTCTTCATCTGACACATAAATACCCCAAAGTTCTTTCTTTTGACACTAATCACATATCATCTTCAAGAAATTCATTTTTGCATTCACTTACATTACTTTAAATGTGCTCACTTTTCGAATCTGAGAATAGTTTACTAGGTCTTTGTAATCCAATCTCGTCTGAACTTCTCTTTTAGGCTATTATTTTTAACTAAATAGTTAAAAAATCTTAAAACTTACACAAAAGATAACGATACGTCTCTGCGACGTACGCTTTATGCAATTCTTGGAATTACGTTAGTTTTCATCGAAAAGCTGTTGATATCGACTGAGTAAACTGAGAGTAAGAACTTCGTGAAGATTGTGAGAGAGTAATAAAATAAAATCTACTACGTCTCGCAGATATATGTACGCTATCTTTACAGGTTTAAAAGTGATAAATACTTATACTCAATCAGTTCACCTTAGCTACTGGAATTAATAACTTATTATCGGATAAGTGACTAGCAGTCCCTAATAAGGGTGAAGATAGGTGAATGCTAGGTATCTCCCTCAAAATATAATTACCTATACGAATACCGACAATTGTTTGGGAAAACTGCTAAACGGCTCTATTTGATAATAATGTGAAATAATATGAAGACAACACGACATTGTCAAGTCCTAAGAATTTTGACCGTACGAATCATTAAATTACTATCACTAAAAAAATTCTAAATAATATTTTCAGAGTGTTATGATTGAGCGTACTTTTCACAATACTTAAAGTTTCGAGAAGCCTTAAGAAACCACCTATTAAGATAAGTCAAGAAAGAACAAAAACAAAAGTTTTGTTTTCTAGAACTCAAGGCAATGCAATTCTGTTTGAATCATGGAACGTAATTTCGCACAAGATACTTAAAGTTCTATAATAATCTATAGCTAACGCTTTTAGATTGATGAGTTGCTAATGTTAGAAATTGAATTTGGGTTTTTTATTTGGTAATGGAAGGTATGCCTGAATTTCGTTTTTTTTTGTTTTTGTAATGGAAGGTTTACCCACAAGTTTGTCGATTTAACAATGTATGCCAAAGTTATTAAAAGTTTGCATGAGTCGCATGTAGATGGCCTACCCTATTTTGGATGGTAGAGTCCGCCAAATTTACTAAAGAGCAGTTTTTCAGGAGGTCACCATCTTTGATTTTAGAATTTTTGGTTGGTCCCGAAAACATTTAGCAGGAGATATTACAGTATTTAATTTTATCCAAGCCAAGCGCCTGTGTGGTAAATTTTTACTGTACTATCTGACGGTGGGAAGGTTTGAGTGGCTTGACGCATTATCAAGATGAAGCTTCCGGAAATCTACGACTGCTAGCCTTTCAGCAACCGTCATATATACATGATATATCATTCCTTTCAAACTAAAGAAATAAACAACCTATCATGAATTTTAGAATGACTTTTTATTTGGGGCGCAGTGTGGCGAAGGATAATCCTGTCCCCAGTTCGAAAGTTTATGATACAGCTACATTAATGAAATCTTCTTATTTATCCGTATTTCCGTTCGTAGATTCGGGATTATTTTTGAGAACACGTTTCAGGCTTCAAATTGGGACCAAACTACTTATTGTTTTGTTCCTTGGTCGCTACTGCGGTGGAGCATAGAGGCCCATACGCAGTTCGAAAATTTTTGCACGGAATGACAAAACTTCATATAAAAAAAAATCGCATTTGGGATATATCATTTGAAAATCCCAAATTTCTTAAAATTATCAGGAGATTTACTCGCGATTTTTCAGCATATAATGTTACTAGATGAAATGGTTCAAAAAGGCAACTTTACTGGTCCTCCCTCTAACATATAATAAATGCATCTGTACTCTAGAAAGACTAGTTGTCAACGTTGGGTTCTAACTTTAAATACCTTAACTTATCCACTTTCGTGCAACTTACAATACTACAGAGGCATCTATAGAATCTGAATTCCGGAATTCGAAACACACTAAACCTAATCAGCTGTTATAATTACACATCTACTACTATAGATTTTTTCAAGATCTTTTTCCTATTTATTATGATTCCGAGAAGCGTATTAAAAACTCGTCATTGCCAGTCTCAGAAATGTTCTTCTTATTATTATCAACATCTTTTTGAGGCATTGTATTCAAGGCGCTTGCCTTGGCATAGTTTGGTCGTTCGTTTGATGTGATGCGCGACTTGGCAAACTTTTCAAACAGCCCGCGCACTTTTAATTATACACACTACTATGTAACGCATATGTATAAGTAGTGTATGGTATATATACCTACATATAATAAAATAATGTATATTTAATAGACCATTTTGCAAGCATGCGACAAATGAGACGCTGAAAACATGAAGGTCGGGTTCAAATTCACAGAAATTTGTTCTTATATATATTTTAGTTTGTAGATGATAATGACACACTCAATTACACCCACACAGACCCATTTAATTTAACTTTGTGGCACACACACAAACACAAAATTTGGCTTTTATTTTTATTAAATTTATGTTGGCAATTTGCAGCATTGCACAAAGTATTTGTTTATTAACAAAAAAAAAATTAAATCTTAAAATTCAAAAACTATTTATTAGAGATATTTTTTGGAAATATGTGTATCTCAAACTTGGGCTGGCATGCACAGCTGTTTGCGGCATTCACGAAAGTCACGTAGTTATATTCTTGGCTTCTGAATTTATATGTCATTTACTTGTGAAAGCAATAATAACAACAACAACAACAACAAAAATAATAATAAAAACATTTTGTGCTAAATGAAATATCAAAAACATTCTACAACAAGTCACTTGCAGCTGTTAAAACTGATAAGCTTTTAGTTATGGAATTTTATTTTATTTAGTTTAAATTATAATTAATATGATTTATGTGTTAGAGGTCGTAGCTTGTGTGTGCCATAAATGTTTTAAGAATTTATGCAATAAATAAATTTCAGCAAATAGCTTTAAAAATATTTCTTTGCCATTTTATAGCATTCAATTATTTTTTAAGCTTTTTCATTTTGAAAATTTTGTGAAAGAAACAAAAGATGCTTCAAGATTGATGGTGTTAGTTTGCTTCTTAGTTTGCATATCCTTGCATATATGCGCATGTAGGTATATTTTTTAATTGATAGTCAACTTGTGCTGCTGCTTACTTTTATCGATTATTTATCGATAATCACCAAAAATTAGTTTCTTTCTTTTACTCAAATAAAAAAAAACTGAACGCTTATAAAATATTTCCTTTTTAGGGTTAAGGCTCATAAAATGGCTCACGAAATGTTAAAAATTCATATAAAAAAAATTCCCTTTTTTGGGAATTTTTCATATTAAAAAAAAATCCCTTTTTTTGTTTTTTTTTATATAATTCCCTTTTTATGGGATTATTTGGGATTTTTTCATATAAAAAAAATCCCTTTTTTGGGACTTTTTTTTTATATGAAGTTTTGACATTTCGTGCGGAATTTTTGCATGCGTCGTATGGACCTTTAGTTAGAAACTTTGAACTTTCTGAATATTTAATCGAATATCAGTCTATAATTAAAAGAGGTGTTGCATGGGCAAAAAGATTAATTAAATACATTTATATACTGTCAGTTAAGGCTTGTTGTGACGTCAGTTCGAACCGGTTCAGCTCAAAACGAGTAAATAAAGTTTTGTTTTTTTTTTTATAAATAAATTAATCGCAGTCTTACATATTCATTATATTTACTTTGTTTTACTAAAATGTGCATACTCCTCATTGACACTGTTGTTTAAACTCCCATAACCCCTCCAAAAACATGTCCGATAACGTCGGGCGCATCAATCTTTGATAGATGACCGCAATTAAATGCAATTTGCAACATTGTTGCAGTATTGAAACCCACTTTTTGTTGTTGTTTTTGTTTTTCTTTATTTTTATTTTATTTTTAATGATATTTGATAACATTGTCATGCTAACATGAGACATGAGGTTGGTTACACAAACTAGCTGGAATTTACGGGCCTCTCGCTAATCGGCTTAGAGGGTGCAAACGCGGAAGCCCTTGGTTAAATGGTCACAAGACTCTACTAGTTAGCTGCTAAATGGATTTGAAGCATTTGTTCTGGTTTATTTAGTAAAGAAAAGCGTAGTTAAATTCAAATATAAAGCCATTTGTTTCAAATAATACCAAAGCTATTGGAAGTTAAGCTTGCATGGGTTATTATAGTGCTAATGTGGATGAGACCAAAGTTGTAAAAAGCGTAATGATCAGAGTGATAAATGTTCTTAAGAATAAGAAGTAGAAAATGTTCAAAATAAAAAGCATTGAAAAATTTGGCCATGCGCCGCAAAACGTATTTCAGCAAAACGAATTTTTTATGTGGTTTGAAATCGGCTGCTTCGTTGCAAGTGTAACCAAATCGAATTGGCAAAGAGAGCTCAAAAGTGCACGTAATTCAGACTGAAATAATTTTTCAAATATTCTTTTTTATTTTAAGATTCTTTTTATGCTAATTTAGGGTAAGATGTTTATGGATACATTTTTTTTAAACATCATTGTCCAGATTTTTTCCCAAAAAATAAAAAGGCTTACATTGACATGCTACGTCATGTTTTTGTCTTGCATAAATGGTTTCAAGTTCGTTCAAGTATTATGTTAAGGTTTTATGGAAAGATGTACAGCACTCTATAATTCGAGATTTCACAATAAAGCGAGATTTTCGATTTCATTCATTCATTTCAACGATTACTATTGAGAATTACAATTTTATGTTGTACGGTTGTCTTCTGCTTTTTTCAAATCCTTTTCGCAGTGTTCATAACAACGGAAGGTAATAAGTATGCCAGTGTTGGAAAAGAAAATCGAAATTTTGTCAGAAATTAGGTCAACTGATGCAATGACCGAGTGTAGGGTATTTTATATTTTTATTTATAAAGAAGAAATTGATTAATAACTAGCCTTGTAGGCCTCCAAACTAGAGTGTAGAATGTATTATATATGCAAAGGTAATGAAAAACTTAAAACACTATGTAAAGAGTGTTAGAAAATATTTACTCCGAAAGTAAGTGGAAGTAAACAAAGACATTGTCGTGCATTTTTGGGTGTGCTACAAGCTTAGAACATAGAGTCAAAGAGTTGTAAAGAACTCATTTTTGCGCATGTTTTTATATTTTTAAAGTGTGAAGCATTAATTTTTGCTTGAGATTGTTTGTTTGTTGTTGTTGTCAGCGTCATTATGCATGTATTTACTGTACTTGTCGTCGTCTGTGTTTTACAGTATGGCCTGTCGTGACGTTTTCCGTGTATTGCGGTTTAAGTTCACTCCTCATTCCGGCCAAGTCCCACAGAGTGCGGTTCGCGCAATTTTCAAATCAATTTTGTTTACTTTTTATGCGCAAACAGCAAAAAAGCAACAACATTTGCAACAAAGACAACAACGACACACGCATGGCCAGTCTGTCCGTCCGTGTGTCCGTCAGACTTCCATCCATCCATCTACACAGCCATCCAGTCATATAGTATGGGTATTATATATTGTATATATAGAGTCAGCCACTTTTCTCTCTATCGCCTGACGTGGTTCGTGTTTAACAACATTTTTATGGTTTGGCACACACCCTAAGCCAAAACGAAGACTACACCAGCTACAACAACTCCAACAGCAACAACAACACGAAGAACAACAAGCACAATGTTGTCGTTATTGTTCTTCTTCTAGGTTTCGTTGCTTTTCTCCATTGGGTCTTCAAATTTACTGTATGGAGATGTTATATTAAAAATGGCATATGCCGTATGGTAAAAAGGCGTGGCAGTGAGGATGATATAGCAACACTCTATATATTTTTGCAACATAATTTCTAGCATGAATTGTGAGGTACTTAATAAGGTAAGTGAAAATGTACACTGAGAAAAAGTAAGAGCAAAGAAAATAGTTCCCAAAAATGCAAAGTAACGATTTCGCTTAATTCTAGTTACACTTAACTTAATAAGTGTGACCATGCATCGACAAATACTAGCTTTATGTGCTATCGATATATTGTCAAAACAGCTGTTTTTGTGATGTTTTAATGCCCATAGTGTTGGGGATACTCTGTAACTGTGTGCATTATTAAATTTTTCAATTAAGGCGTTACCTCACTAAAAACCCTTTATTTAAAATTGTATTTTGCAGTTACTAATTATTTTTCCCGGAATCAACCAAATATTGTTACTAAATGGGTTCGTTCATTTGGAGCTGAAAAATCTTCTCTTGTCACTTTATGCCGAAATGCTTTTACCTACCTAGCCATTGTGTATATATTTTTTTTTAAATCGCTACAAAAATAAAATATTTCTTTTTTTAAAAGTTAATCGATTCGAATCTTATCGTAATTGCAACATCAATAGTTCAAAAAACTTTTGCAAAATATATATTATTTTTGTTTGCAGTATGGTTACTAGCGACGCACTGAATCACCTTCGTCAGAAGTCCGCTAAAGATGAAGGCCAAAACTTGGCATTCTCATGGGTACCTCGCTGAAACCCATCTAACCTATTTCCAGGATTCATTGGCGATCTCAAAATAAAAAAGCTCTGCTTAAAAAAAGTAGTTTTTTAAGATTTGGGCAAATAAAAAAATAATATATTTATGTATTTCTTGGTAAAAATAAGTAGTTTCTACATTAAAAAAGACTTCCATCCATTTTATCCTGGTGGCAGCAATTCCTCAATATTCCTCAATATTTCGAACTGCGCATGGGCCTTTAAACAAGACTGATGGACCTCTTTCCGATATTCCATAGACTTTGACTTTTTCCCTGTACTATGAAGAAGAAAATTTTCCTACAATTTCCAAGAGAATGTACATAAGTGAAGCTTAACTAACCTTTTGAAACACATATTTAATGAAAATTATGAAGAGAATAAAAAATAATATGGTAAATACACTCAAGCGAATTTTTCACCGAAGTAACCGCCCTTTGCTTTTATGGACAGACAATCTTGGCATTCTTTCGACAAGTTTTTCTTCTATCTTCACTTCTCTTTTTTGTTTTTGATATTGTTCCACACTGCTTGAAGACAGTTCCAGAGATCGGATTAATTTTCGAAGTTTTCTGACTTTTCGATAAAGTTCTTCCCAAAACAATGAGCCTCCTATTCCATTCTCTTATTATTCAACTACAATGTATTGAAAAGATTTTATTGTAGATGAAATAGGAGTAAAAAGCCAAAAAATTAATTTTTTCATCATTGGTTTTTTTTTTTTTTGACCGGCACTGTAGAGCTTTTCTTGCATTTTCTCTAGATAAAGTAAAAAAGTTTTGCCCTTTTTTCAAACCAGCCTCCATAACGATGTGATGCGTAGGTACTGTATATTTTTGCAAGACGACTTTAAGACTCGTCGCAAACAATATATTTTTCGCAAAACATGTGTTGTGATAGACATACTAGCCAATTTTTATCTCCTAAATCTTTATATGCCAAATTTTGATTATTTACAGAGATATCGATATCTGCAAATGTATGACGAGTTATCTTCGTTGTCCAGGAACTTTTTTAAGAACGTGTATTCTGACAGACGTAGCAATCTCTTAAGTTTTAATTGCAAAACTGCGATTATGTACAGAGTTATCGCTATCTGCATATATAGGTTAAAATTTCTTTCTTAACGAATGACAACACTCGAATAAACTTTTTCAATGCATTTTAAAATTTTGAGTGATAAAAAGATGAAACTTTTCATAAGAAATTTTGAAAGGTTTTATATTTAAAATACTTTTTTCTAGATCTTTCGCATCTTTATTGTAAGTGTATCCCAAAGTTCAAATTTCCAAATATTTTTCACTTGGTTAAGGTTTTGTATTTAAGCTGTAACTGCACCAACACATGTCAAAATGGATGCGCCGCATTACACACACTCACACACACACACACACAATGTGTGTGTGTTTTCGCTCTAACTGTAAATTATACATTTCATAATTTTCGCAACATTTTGCATGATAATCGCATGTAATTGCGTTTTATCAACAACCTTTCATCCGGACATATGAGCAAACAAACGCGCTTAACGCTTAACACTACCTCAGTACATTACTATCCGTAACTCTTTCCCTTCCCGCACACTCCTCTGTCCAATGAAGTGTGTGTGACCAAAACAACCCCTGACCAAAAACCCAAACGCCATCTAAACCATTCCTTCCATATGCATGCATTGTCCACTCGGTAGTTCCGAGTTCTCGGTTCCCAGTTCCGAATGTTGCACCTTCAACCTCCTGGACGTCGTTCGGGTGCGCTTCAATGGGTTTTGCAAGCGATTTGCTGCCGCTGATAGCAAATTATGCGAACAAACGGTAAATTTCTTTATAATATTTGGGTTACAACAACTCCAGTTCCAGCGGTCAGTGGCACATGCAAGCAACGCGAACCTGGCCAAAAGCAACCCTGTGTTGTTTTTATCATATATAAAACTTTATTTTTTTGCCATGGTCTTGTAAATTGCATTAAAATGTGCCGACGGGTTGCTAATGCATTTTGCACAACATGCACTTTACATGTAAGCATACGAGTGTATGTATCTGTGTGTTTAGACATTGTTGTGATAAGAAACTCACGCGATTATCAATTTGACACTCAAACATTAAGTCGCTGTATCTTACTTACACTCTCTCCACTCCTATCACGAAAGCGGCACGCTTGGCTTGTTCTCATTCTTGTTCCTTTTCTTGGCTACTGAACGGAGTGGACTCTGGTTAAGAAGGGGATTATGTAGAGCTTTGTACACTTCAAAAGTGTTAACTTCGTGCTAATGAAGCAATTATATTGTTGTGTAGACTGCCAAAATTTTGGACAGCTCTTTAAGTTACCAGACTTGTATTGAATTAATTTTGAGATGAACTTGGGCTTTAATTGATTTTGGCTAACTAGGTAATAGCTTGCTACAGCAGACTCAATTAAGACTTGTCTCAAATAAGTGCTAAATTTTGTTGACCCAGGAAAGTTTCCAGATGGGGCATGACAGCTCTATCCGGAAATTTAGAACCTTTCTTCAGGCTCCACAGATTCGCTCACGCCTTTTCCATGCATGCTACCAAAGTTGGGTAGTACGTCCTTTAGCTGGTTTCTTTGCCTTCTAATGAGGCCCTATGATCCAGTGGGAGATATAGGAAATTCTGATGATGATCGTCTTCCAAAGGTACAATATGATCGAGTTAGAAAAGCAGCAATATGTTAGTCCGCTCCACAGCGTCTATGTCGTCGCAGTGCTTATTGTTCCATTGAACTTCTGCGATGCGTAAATTACCCAACAATTCCTACGAAGCAAGCAGCTTCGTAGATATTTTGAGAACATCTGCCTCAGTTTCAGAGACATAAAGCAACACGAGTAGAATGATAATCTTTTGCAGTACTCTACTCTACTGCCTTCTGAGATCAAGATAATAGCGGTGGTCAGGATTGATCGAGGCTTTATCTCTTGACAAAATCATCTGGCACAAAAACCAGAAATCGCGCATTTTGGAAAAGAGCTTGTTCAATCAGCTGACCTCCCGACATAGCTAGTTAAGCTAGTTTAATTTAAACCATTCTTAGCGATATTACGAAAAAGTCTATTGCAGCACAGCATAGTTCTATTTAAAAATTGACTTATCAAATCTATTTTTTTTTGTTTAACATCTTTTTATTAAGTTTAAAAATCTGTACAAACCTCGGGATGGCTGTTATAAATTTTTTTTTCTGTGTAATAAATTCACCAAGGCCAAGTGATTTGGTAATTCTTCCAAAGTAAATTAGGTTAGGCAGTCTTTAAGGGAATTTTAACAGCAGTTGGTTGCAGCATCTCCTCTTCAGGCTTATTACTGGGAGCTTTTCTATAAGTCTTTATGCGAAGCTGTTGAGATAGGTACTTAGCCTATCAAAACGAGATTTGATCTTCTACGGTATTCAAATTGAATTCGCGATGCCATGTCAAATAAACGCCGTATCATTTGCATCCAGCAATAAGGCGGAGTAACTTTTTCCCATGGTTTGAAACCTATAAAGGTTCGATTTAGAAGCGATTCCCCAGACCTGAACACCATATCTCCATTAGGGCATCAAATTTATGAAGGTTGCTTATTTTCAATTTAAAAATAATTATGAGATTAATCTTTACGAAATTGGAAGTTTGTTACGCCCGTAATAATATGCTTGCACCTTAGTTTTGAATAGCTGTTGTTGCTGCTGGCGCCATCTAGTGAACTTTTGTGACGTCATCTTACGTTAATCCTTTAAAATTGATTTTATTAAGCATAAACCCAACCATAGCTGTAACATCGCTATAAGCTTTGCATTTTGTTTGCGAAGAAAATTTTGAAATGCGATATCTCGAAAAGTGGATTTAAGTGGATATTCTGATAAGCCACAGCTATGCTACCTGTTTTAATATGATAAACTCCTTATGAAACCAAACAATTTTTTTGACCGATGGGTCCTATGGGGACTATATGATATAGTCAACCGATTTTGAAAAAATTTCAAATTTCAAATTAAGTACACTGATTGGGAACTATAAAAAACTCCCGACAGCCAAATTTGGTTCCGATTTCTTCAAAACCAAAAGAAACACAACGAATTTTGTAAAAAAAGCGTGTTTTTGACCGATCGTTCCTATGGGACCTATATGATATAGCCAACCGATTTTGATGAAACTTGGTGCAGTGCTTGGGTACTCTAAAAAACTTCTTAATGCCAAATTTGCTAACAATATCTTTACAAACAAACGAAACGCAACGAATTTTGTAGAATAAACGATTTTTTGACCGATTGGTCCTATGGGAGTTATATGATAAAGTCAACCGATTTTGATCAAATTTGTAACAGTGCTTGAGAACTCTAAAAAACTTCCTCTTGCCGAATTTGGTTCCGATATCTTCAAAACCAAACGAAACACAACGAATTTTAAACAAAAAACATTTTTTCGACCGATCGATCCTATGGGAGCTATATGATATAGTCAACCGATTTTGATAAAATTTGCTACAGTGCTGGGGATCTCTAAAAAACTTCCGACTGCCAGATTTGGTTATGATATCTTCATAAACAAACGAATTATCCATCTAAAACTTTTGATTTTTTTCGAGGTCCTCTGAAACACCCCTATGGGAGCTATATTATGTAATCCCGATATCAAAAAAATAAAATAAACTTGTCTCCTATGGATTAACAAGGGATCTTATCTGAAAGTTTGGTTGCTCTAGCTCTTACCATCTCTGAGATCTAGGCGTTCATACGGACAGACGGACAGACGGACAGACAGACAGACGGACAGACGGACAGACGGACAGACGGACATGGGTATATCGACTTCTCGAGTCACACTGATCATACTTTAGGTAACTTTGGGGGGTCTCCGACGACTCCTTCTGTACGTTACATACATTTTCGGCTTGCACAAACACAATATACCCTTTGTACCATACGGTACAGGGTATAAAAATTACGTTAAAAAAAAAGAAACATATACATTCACCTTGCTCTTCGTACTACTTAGGTACAAACTGACAGCGACAACAAGAGGGTATTACTACAGAGTAAAAAATAACTCAGAGTTTAATTATGCTGTCAAAGTAGCTTAAAAAAAGACTTTCATCTTTCACCAACGAAATGAAAAGCAGACCCAATCGGATGGACTTAAATTTAAAAAATAAAAGCTAAGTAAAGTAGAAAATATAAGAAAAAAAAAGATAATAAGAGCCCGATAGTATAATCGCTTAATTACATTTGACATGACATGTTGACGTAGTGGCGAATAATATGTGGAAGTGGCTTTAAAATGCGTTTCCAACTGCAACAAGAAACAGACACAACAAAACATGTCATATTTTACAACACTGCTTGATAAACTTTCAACAACGAAATATGTAAAAATTTTCTGATCAATAAATGATCTAAAGAATTATAAAAGTTTGTTTTCACACAAAAAAGAAAAAGAAAAGCTGACGGTTTGATTGTCACGTGCCAGTTACATAAAACTTTGGTGGGTCTTTTTTTTTTTTTTGTTATGACAGCTTAGTGGTAACTTTTTGGGACTAAGCCTCTCGAAATGGGTTTCCCATAACAAAACCAACTTTAGCCGCATAAAGTTTTGTAATGCTTTGTTAGGATATTTGTAAAATTACGATTCCCAGAAATCAGTTGTCGGCATAAATTAAAATCATTTATTTTATGGTCGGGTATTTCAGAGCGTGTTAGTTTTTCAGCTCAGTAGTTGTCAAAAAGGGCATACCAGATTTTATATGGAACTCAAATGGATGCAGAAGTTAAAGACTCCTCACCTATAATTGGGATACTACGATACAAAGGCTGCGGAAGAAAAACAAAACTGCAAACGAATACGAAATTTGAAACCATTTAATAAAATTTCTGGAAAATCAAATTCAATGCAAATATAACTAAATGTCTGTTTTAAGGAAAGGCTCTCAAAATGATTTTCCATACAACATTATAGATGTCAAACAGTATTGGCAATATGTCAAGTTTGACTTTTATTAGCTAAGATAATTACTTTGTTCATACTTTCACTTTGTCTAATAAGGTCTTAACTTTTTTGAATATAGAGTACTACACTGAGAAAAATAGGTGGTGTTAAAAAAATATGAAATAATTAGAAGGTCACGCAATAGTCAGGTTTGATATTTGTGTCTCTGTAAAAAAGAAAAAAAGAGGTGAATTAATTTTTGTATGGTAGCTATATGAAATAGTGTAACAATTTTGATCAAAAGTCACAAAAATGTGTAGACTAACATGAAATATATAAAAATTCATAAATATAGGATAAACAGTTATTTTTATATTTGAAAATATCGTGTCCAAAATAATATAAGTTCTATTTTGTCTTAGAATTAACATTTGTGTGAAGTTTGATCAAAATTGGCTCACTATTTCATATAGCTACCATTCAAAAATTGAACCAGTTATCTGTGCTAGCGAACTTATTTGCGTCATCTTGTAAAATACGGAAGTGTTATGTAAGCTGGCCCACAAACACTTACCAAGCAGTCACATACAGCTGAAAGGTACTCATATGCCCTGAGAGAAAAGTTTCGCTACCTAGGAGTTTTATTAGACTCAAAACTTAACTTAAAGGATCACGTAGGGTACACTTTTGGTAAAGTCAATTCCCTGTCTAGAACCCTATATGCCTTCATCACTAGGAACTCACGGTTATCTATTGAAAGTAAATTATACTTGTTTAGATCCATATTCCAAGCAGCAATTTTTTATGGCGCCCCAGTGTGGCCCTATGTGGCTAAGTGTCAAATTAAAAAAATAAAAATTATCCAAAACGAAGTCTTAAAAAAGATGACACCATCACACCTCAGATTTGCACTACAAAGCACATTTTTTTGACAATTATTTTCTCTATTAATAATATTTTGAATACCAGAAAAATTAAACTCCTTAAAACTTGCATGCTTAAAATAACTTTCAAAAGGACTTGTTTTTATACGTTGTTGTAAAAACTTTCGTAAGGGAATCTAGATTTCGCTAGGCTTTGCAAAAAAAGCTGTTCTGGCATTAAAAATATGCGCAATTCATTTTGAATAATTGAATTGGAAAAGGGGTTGAGTTGTAAGTAATTTGCGCAGGCGCTTACAGCTGATGCAATTGAGGAAGAAAAAAGTTTTAAAATAATAAAAATATTCATAAAATGCATTAAAACAAAGGAAGAAAAGCAGTAAAGGCTCAGCAGGCTGTCGTAACGTATGAGACCCATTCCAAAGGAAGGACATTGAGAGAGCTCAGACCGCACACCGCAGAGTTATTATTTAAATGTGCAACACACACTCACACACACGCACACACTCAAAATCGACAGTTGTGCGCATTCATACGACGTGTTGTCATTTTGAAGCATTCAACCCTTTCGACTTGGTTCAGTTGGTTTCTGCTGTCCTGTGAGTCCTGCAACGTCGGCGTCATAATTAATAAGAGAAATCCCATTTCAATTTGACGGAGTGCATTTGTCATTGCATTTAATTTGCGCAGACGATGTTGTCCGGAAGTTGCCAACGTGTTTCTCCGTTGTCCTTGTCCTTGTCGCCATCGTCGTCATCATCATCGAGTGCGGTTGGTCCCTGAGTTGCGTCTGGTGTCAAGTAGGGGCTGTAACCGTTTTAAGTCTTCACACGAATAATATATATATGAAAAAAAAAACATATTTAAATGGCAGCCGGCAGAGTCATTAATGCTGGCAATGAAATGCGTTAATTGATTTTTATGTTTTTTTTTTATATTTTCGAGTTTTACATTCGTTATGAAGAGTCCTTTAAAATTTCGGGAAGGGGTTGCTCAAGTCAAACAGTTGGCTAATGGCTCATCAAAATGCGTCTAACTCGGTGCAGTGCAGTGCACACATCAAAGCCACGGCTACTTTAAGCCAAATTGAGCCCAGCCTCATTTGCAACATCAATGAGTTAACCAGCTTACAAGGTCTAAAGCCTTACACCGTGAAAAATTGAGTTTAATACAAGTGCTCGATTGCCACTTAGGCCTAATACTTATAGCTAAGTTAGGCGAACCCACAAATTAGAATCTTATATTCGATATGAAATTATAAAGCAGTTTTTTGCCTCAATACTAATTTTCGAGGCATCCCGATTTAGTTGAAGGAACGTACCCATGCTTTCAGGGGAAGGGGATCTTCAAAAGTCCACGCTTGGTCACAAGAACGGGGTAGTCAATATCCTCTAGGAAAATCTCGCGGCATTTTTTTTTTCCTTCTGGTTGTCGGGTCTTGATATATAATGGTGGGAGGGGGTATAAACAATTGAACAACTTGGGTCACGTTGTATGAGTAAGTTCCCTAAGCTGGCAACTCGATTTTTATGTATCCATAATTATTTTTTTTAAATTAGGGGGTTTCGCTTCTTGCTTTCTTCACTCGCTAACTTATGATTTATTTGGTAATTTATGGCATGGCAATTGATACATTTCTCTTCTTTTCTTCTGCATTTATTTTCTGCTCTTTTCGGGTCGATTACTGTTTGTTTTATAGTCCTTAGCTTGCGAACCTATTGTTTGTTCTCTTATATTGTTTCTTTCTTTGGACTTTTGCGCATAAATGATGACGATGACGACGACAGTATGCTATGTTTTTATTATTCATCCAATATCCTTCAGTCTGTCCATATCTCGACTCTTGGTTATTCGATTCATATTGATATCTGAAGACTTTCCCTTCTAGTAAAAATTTCGCAGCTTACTCTTCTTCTACTAAAATTACTGCCAACGATCGGCTTAAAAATTTATCAGCAATAACATTTCAGACGTTAAGAGAAAATTTTTCAAACAATCACTTTATCTTCTTCTTTGCTCTAGCCCCCTAAAAGTCAAGCCACTTTCGCTCAGTGTATTTGCTAAAAATCTTTGAACAGGAAACGGATGCAGTCAAGA
Source organism: Chymomyza costata (assembly GCA_018150985.1). Taxonomy (NCBI): domain Eukaryota; kingdom Metazoa; phylum Arthropoda; class Insecta; order Diptera; family Drosophilidae; genus Chymomyza; species Chymomyza costata. The sequence continues at coordinate 22,835,752 of JAECWU010000001.1, forward strand.
GTTACCCATGGTCAGAGTCAGAGTCAACCTTGTTTGTATTTTAAATTGGCAACGCGCTTAGCGCATCCGCCGTTGAGCGCCGAAGCGCAGAGCTCGCACTTACGGGCCAATAATTGATTGGCATTGGCTCCCTGGTCAACCGTTAGACGGCCGCTGTTATCGACAAATCAAGATGATGATGATGCTGCTGCTGATAATGACGATGTGGATGCCGCTGCTACTGACAGCAGCTGCAAGTCTCAAATGCGCAAGCAGCAGGTGAACATAGGTAGGCCCGACCCAGCCTTTGGATATATTACAGGCGGCTTGTTACGTTTCGTTTCGGCCTGCTCACTTTTAGCACAGATGAGATTTTCAATTTGGCCAGCGCCAATGTTTGCGTATTAAATTTGCATGGAAATCTGTCTATATTGACCGAGAATGGCCAATGCAAATGTTTGCTGGCCAAATGAATGCAGCAGCAGCAGCAATGCGACATTGGCCGGCAGTCAATGCCCGCGGGGCATTGCACCCAACTGGACAGTTGGCTAGGCAGACAGACAGACAGACAGACCAATAGAGCCAAACGCTGACCGCTGCTGGGCTATTGGAGCTCTCGAGCCGCTTGTCAACGCTCTTTGGGCATTTTAAATGCATTTGCCAAATGTTATCAGTGGAACGGCTTGTGCCCACCCAGACCAATGCCCGGCCTTTCCTCGTGTTATCGATAGAGCGCGCGCTCGCTTGCTATCAGCTATCGCCTGGTACAGTTGACACCACACGCACACACGCACACACACACGCACAGCTGATGCTGCCACTCCCCGATATCAACCCTGTGTGTGAGTAAGTGTGTGCACTTAGAATGAATGCCAAAGCAAACATTTTACTTGAGCAGCATTTGTGTGGGTGAGTTTTATTTTTATCTCTCTTTTAGCTTTGCAAATACTACATCAGTGTGACCATAGTTCTGTGCTCTGCTGTTTATAAATCATGTAAAAGAGTGTGTCCACATGCAAGTGTTGCTTTCTACTGGCATGATGATGCCATCAAGCGCATCAGACTTTGCACAAACAGTTTCAAATTGATTATTTGCCACTGCAAATTCAAATTAAGTCATTAACTTTGCAAGTCCATAAGCTAATAATATACCAAGTGAGATATGTTCGAAGTTGGCTTAAAGCTGCAGCTGGCTTTAATTAACTTGAATGCGAAGAAATAGTTTTATTAAGCTAATGAAACACTAGTCTATTCAAAAGATTGTACAACAAGTTTTGAAGTAATACGTTTTAAGAGTCCATTAAGAAATTGTAGTGGTATCTCTTGAATGTTAAACTTTAATTAGTGCTTTTTATTGATTAAAGTGAGATATTTATTTAAGCCATAAAAATAAATGAAATATCATAAATATAAAATATAGCATGATTGCAAATTAATTGCGAATTGTATTAAGTATGCATATTAATGAGCTTAGATGAACTGAAACTTAAAAAAAAAGATTTTTAATCAAATTTTAGACATAGAGCACTTCAACAACATCATCTTTTTTAAAAACTTTAAGGCATGATATTTTTAAGGAGATTTCGGAAAAAATCACATGTCTCGGATTAGCAGCGCTCTTCTCTAGAGATCATTGCTTTTGTTTTTTGCGATGGGTTGAAAGTTCTATTTCTAGATTTAATTCATGTCTAGAGACCTTTTGTCGATTATAATTTTTATCAAGATAATTTTTGTTACTATTTGCGTTGGTATTGCCATGTTCAAAGGCGACCGCCGGAGAACCCCGCTAAGAAGGCAATACTTACCTTAGTTCTAGTTAACGGCTGTAGGGCAGGCAGACCGAAAAATACGTGGATCTGTCAAAAACAAAAACATCAGCAACGAATGGGCTTCAGCGATGACATAATCCAGGATCGGAATGCCTGCAGACGAATGCTGAGATCGCATACCCACACCTCAGGAGGAGCATAAGCAAGTCCGAAATGAGTTAAAGGGGGTTTGGGAGAAGAATATGTTGCTTACATTTCATTTTCATTAAAATATTTCTAGTTCTTTGTTTTAGATTATATTGGCGTGTTTTTTATCAAATTTCGCAAATAAGTAGCCAATAATGGCAATAATAATAATAAATACTAAGTCATATTTGCATTTGGCGGTTCATTTTTGCACTTTTTATTATTTTTTACACTCGTAACCGATTTGAACAAACAGCTGATTTTTATATTTACTTTCTGGCGCCACCTATTGTTAGTAGCGCCATCTACATGCCAACTGCCCAGAAATTTTAAAGTTGCTTTTTTAGCGAGTACTTATGTGCGTTTAAAGTAACCATATTTGGCAGGTAACGAAAAACTGAAGTAATTACTTTTGACTGACGAGTACTTTTGTAGGCTTAAGTGTGAAGTTTTCAGTACTTGCAATTGTGGGGACGTGGTGCTCATCACTGAGCTGCCGTCGACCCGTAACACACAAAAATCCCAGCTGTGCGCGTTTCTTTCAAATGCCCTGGGTTCGGACACCGCTTAGTTCGGTGTCAATGGTGGCGGGGATTTGAATCTTGAATTATTGAATGAATAACAAAGAAAAATAAATAAATAAAATTAAAACAAAGTAAAATCAAAAAAAAAAAAAAAAATTTTTTTTAATTTTTTTCTTGTTTTCTTAAACGATTCGAATCAAATTCGTTATACTCCACCGTACTCCGGAAAACGAAAAAAGAAAACCGAACAATTTTATTCGGTTTCGTTTTAGCTTATATTTCCCTTATTTTTCCGATAAATCATCATGTTGTGTTGTCGTGAAATTATTTTTCTTTGATACAAACTGACAAAGCTGACATGGTTGCCGCAGCTCTGCTGTGTAACTTTTTGTTACAATTATTTTCATTAAATTATTGCTAGTTCTTTATTAATCTATCGTTTAGATAAAATCACACGAAAATATTACTTTAGCAACAATATTTATTAAAATTAGCCACGACCTAGCCATTTTTGTTACAATGGAAATTTTCTTTGTGTAACGCGGGAGCTCTGTCGCATTTATCGTCATGTGTTCGTGTATGATATGTGCAGATACACGAACACAGAAAAATAAAAATTCGTTTTGGCTGTGCATGTTCTTTTTTGAGTTGTCAGGAAAAAATCATTAAAAATAAATGTCAGTAAATATCTTGAAGTTGTCATAAATATGATCTTAGAATATCAAAGCATTTTTAAAAAATGTAATACAGTCGAGGCGGTGCCCGACAGTGGAATACCCTGTACCTTTTTTCTCAAAAAAAGATTTATTCCTGCATATTCTTACTAAGAATTTCCAATTGGAACATTTTTTTGTTGGTGCAAAACGATATTGATACCTATAAGTTCCGCAAATTTTCACTGATTTTGATGAAAATCGAAATTTACTTTAAAGAAGTTATTTAAAGTATATGGAGTAAGTTTCAAGGAGATATGTTGAGGGGTGTGGGAGAAAACACGGTAAATCGATTGCGGGGGGTGGGGGCCCGCATTGATAAAATTTGGATGTGGATTTGTTCATTAGAGGCACATGAATTAGCTTACCAAAATTGGTGGTTCTAGGTCATTTATTACTATTATTACGTAGAGTCAAATATTGACGCAGTTTATAGGCAAGGGGAGGTGAAATTTTTACATTTTAGACTATAACTTTTGTTGTAATTGTTCGATTTTGTTTATTTTTGACACACAGATGCATGTAACCACAACGCATCGCTCTGTTAAGTTTCAGATTAAAATATTAAACGGTTTAGCTAAAAACCGCGAAACTCTGCTACGGGGGAACGGGGAAAGATATTGACATGATTCAACAAACTTGATCTTCTGAGGAAATATGCGCACCAGCTGGTAAAGTTTCGTATCTCTAGCTCTTATAGTCTCCGAGATCTAGGTGTTCATACAGACGGACAGACGGACGGACAGACGGACATGGCTCAATCGCTACCCGAGGTTATGATAAGCATTTTGGTATAAAGGACTTGGGGTCTGCCACGCCTCCTTCTTGCCGTTACATACATTGCACAAATCTAGTATACCCTTTGTACCTATTGGTACAGGGTATAAAAATTATTTCAGTATAAAAAGCGTACATTTTTAAACCGATTTTATCAATACGATTATTCTTCTTGCAACAAAACATTCGGTTTCAAACCGCATGGAAGATTCGGCTTGGTGAAATTGGGAGCACCAAACATTCGGTTTCAAAACGAATTCGAATAAAATGTTCGGATGCGTTTTCCGGAGCACGGCCGAATACTTGAAAAACTAAAAACCCTAATGCATTTCAATGAAATCTGCACATTGTCTACTTAAAATAGTTATGAAATACTAAGGTTGTGATTAAGATAATATCATATGGAACTTTTTTAAAATTGGAACGCTAGTTTTCAGGATCTACAGATTTTTTTATTTGTAAAGTTTGACGATGCATTGAATTAGTTGATTTGACTTTTGGTAAGAGATTGAATTGAAGTCAAATACAGAACGATATTAGAAGCAGATTTACGGACTTTGCCTGCTGATATTACAATATCTTGAAATATTTTTATATAGGCCTTAAAAACTTGTCAAAAAGTTTTCATTAAGATTTACGACAAATCGATTAACATTTTCAAATAATAACAAAACAATGCAAACATTTTTGTGACCTTATCTTTACTTAGAAAAAAAAAAAAACGCATTCAAGTTTTAATTATTAATAGTTCATTTATCAGTTAATAAATCAGCAATATAATTATTTTTTAAACAAAGCATTTGGATGCAGCTGCATCCATCTTTGTGCCACATTTAAATGATGATTGTCGACAGATCGAACGATCGACCATCAAATGCTTCCTCAATGACCTCAAATTGATGAACCCTAACACGTGCTTATCAATTTTGCACTCATTGTTGACAATTTCCATATTTTCTATATATTTTAATTGATTGTTTAATATGAAAAAAAAGGAACACTAAAAATGATGTCAATCTGGTCACAATTGTTATAATTAAACAACTAAAACCATGCAGCCATTCCCTCCTCCTAAAACTGATAAGCTTCGTTGCTTTTACGTATTTTACAATACTGACAAATCGTTCAATTTGTGTTCATCAAATACCAAATTATGAATTTTTAAAACGCTTGGGCAATGCAAACACTAAACAAACAGAAACAAATATAACAAGCAAACAATAAATCAACAATGAAATTGTTTTTACCAAATGCATCACATAAAATTGGCTGCAATATTTGAAAATTTGGTATGGAAAATGTCAGCGTCGCAGCCGGAAAAGTATTGTCAGGCATTTAGATGAAAATGCTGATAACACTGTGCAGCAAGTTTTTTAGATTCTAGTGAGTTGAACCAAAGTTTGACAAAAGAAAAAAATTAAAAATTTTTAAATTATGACTATTTTATTTTTTTAAATTGTTGCACCACATAGATTTAATACATATTTAAAAAGAAGGAAAAATAGTTTTTAAAAAAATTGTGATTGACTGTGATAGCACTTAAAAAATACTAGGACATATTTTTTTTTTTAAATGTTGGTTACACAAATTTTTTTTAAAGACGACAGATACTTACATGATTCAAAAACCAGTCTTGTGTACTTTTTTGAGATCTAAAATTTTTTGATACACACCAAAAACAAAAAAAAACAGGGGGGTGGTGAAAATTATGAAAAACTGCGTTGTAGTAAATTTGGCGCCCTCTGCCGCCTATAATATGAACTTCTGGGCATACCTTCCATTACAAATAAAATTTAAATTTAAATTTTAAACATTTTTTGCCTTGCAAGTTTTTATGTACGACTTATAGAATCCGAGATAAATGGACCGACACAAATGTTAAAATAACGGAAAACCCCACGGGGGAGGAGGTCACCATTTTGGTTTTAGACTTTTTTGATGGTCCTTAATAAAATAAGCAAGAGAAATTCCAGCAATCAATTTTTTCCTGGTCAAAACCTATTTTAACTGTACTCAGGCCGCCTATCCCATGTGATGTGATGTTTTGAGATACTATACACAAAAGCGTAATAATATCTGAATACAGGTTTTGGACCATCTTAAGACAAATTTTTAGAATTTCGACATACTTTCTTCCACTATAAAAAATAATATGCCACTCCAAAAATTCTTTCATGAATCAAAACTCTTATCTTATCTTAGTGTTCATAAATTCCCATAATTAATTTTTTTAGTTAATTTTAATTCATTCTAAGTTCTTCATTTTATCGATTTACCAAAAAATTAACTTTTGCGAGTATTCTTTCAGATTTTTCTCATTTTGTGAAGTGTTGAAATCCAGTAAAAAATTTAACAAAAATAAAAACTTTATTTTCAACTGTAGATATTTTTATAAAAATAAATTTTCAAACCATTTTTGTATTCAACATGTTGCCCCCTTCAAAATTTTGTTATTTGATGTAATATTTTATCTAGCGCAAAAAATGTTGAACTCTTGATATACAGTCACACTAAACAAAACAAAAATGATGACGATGACCACGGCGATGAAGAAATGTCTTTCACGAATAGATTGAAAAAAGGCACATTTGGTAAAATGATTTCGAGCACGCATTTTATTCAATATTTTTTTTATATTATTAATCTTGCAATTCTAAATATATTCAATATTTGCATAAAAGACTTCCTTAAAAGGCAAATCAACTTCGTTCTAGAATACGTTTCTTTCTATCCAACTAAGAGAAGACTACTTTAAAAGAAACAAATAATAAAACTAACCCGATACCTGGAATCTAATGTCCCTAACCCAAGTCGCTCTCAATCCTGCAATTATGGTCACTCTCTCTCCTCCTGTTCAAAAACCGTGTTAACCACTGCAAATTTGCTGAAAATATTCTAAATTTAGCATTATGACCGCACAATTTCGCAATGAGCAATTACATTTTGCGTATTGGCAATGTGCGGCATTTATAAAATGGCCAAAACAAACTCAAACCCGGTAGAATTCAAACCCATGATGATGCCCTGGGAAAGCGGCGTTACTCAAACTCAAACCACCCTCTGCCGCAAACGGAAGGGTGCAAATGAATTACATGTTTGTGGCAGGCCGCAATACTCAATAATGCAGTTAATATTGACGACGCGTCAACGTGGAGCTTTTGGCTAGAGGGGGCGGGTCAGTGCCATAGAGAGAGATAATAGGCAGGAGGGTTGGCAGCGCATTGTGGATGCTACTACGATACCGCAGGGCAGATTGCTGAGTTCGTAGGGTTAAGTCAGGGGGTTTGGGAATAATGTTGTTGAAATGGCTGTCAATGTGGCAACTGTGCAAGTGTGTAAGTGAGTGCATCACACGGTCTGCTGCATCTAATTCAATTCTAAAAGCCAAAATTCTGTTGACCAAGCTGTGGATGTTGATGGTTGGGTTCAAAGGGTTTTCGGGAGTTCGGAAGGTGGCGGCTTGAAACAAGCTGGTTAAAAGTTTTTATAAGTTTTTTGACTGTTCTTTGCCTGTTGCTGTTGTTGTGTATTTGTGTGTTTTTGTTGTTGCGGTTACTGTCGATGTTTTGGCCAAAATGGAATTTTGTTAGCTAATTGAATTTCAGTTGCAACTCATTTGCCATGCTAACACACACACACACACTCGAACAGAAATGGAAGTTTTGGCTTTTGGCCATTTAATTGCTGTTTTAATTTCACAAAAACAACAACAGCAAAAATAAACAAGCTGCTTTCAGACTTTTAGCCATGTCCAAGTGTCCATGTGTGTGCGTGTGTGTGTATCTGTTTGTTATCGGTTTGCATCGACGACGACTTGCCAAAGAAAGACAACGACAGCAGCAGCAACAACAAAAACAATAACAAAACTGCAAGCAGTGACGTAGATAGGGATTAGATTTAGGGGAGCCCCCCTGAAAACATATTGAAAAAAAAAATATACAATTTATTTATGTAAATTGATGTTCTTAAATTTTCTTTGCCATTAACTTGCTTAAACTGAAAAAGAGGTAGAACAAATGGAACAAATTTTGTGATATTGAAATAAAAGACATTTCAATATCATGAATAATATGATTTAAAAAAAAAGGTGTTTACTCCTTTGCAAATTCTTTCATTCACATGCACTGTTAAAAAAATATGAAAAAAAAATGAAAAAAAAATGTATTTTGGCTTTTAGAAAAATATTTTTAAATATAATTTAATTTAAGCGCCACAAAATTTAATCTTTCTCAAAGAAAATATAGAAGTAATTGGAAATCAGCAATGCTTTTTGTGTGTATTTTTTAATCTTCAAATTGACTAGAATAGAAAAAAGCTTACATTTTGATAAGAGGTGGTATGCATTTTTTTTATCCAAGTAAATAAAGGGTCATCAACCTTGAGGTTTTTTTTTGAATATGGTTTTTTTTTCTTATTCACGCGTGAGTACTGTCCAGTTGCCATATGTTTTTTATTCAGTTTTTATTGCCATTTCATCATGGAAAGACTTACACCCGAAAAACGTTTACGAATCGTAAAATTATTTTACGAAAGTTCGTGTTCTGTAAAGAATGTTTTTCGCGTGCTTAGGCCATTTTATGGAACCAATTCGGCGAACAATTAATTTTCTGACCAATGCATTGGCCACCAAGATCGTGTGATGTCACACCGTTAAACTTTTTTCTTTGGGGTTACGTGAAGTCTAAAGTGATTGTGGATAAGCCATCTACGATTGAAGCATTAGAGGCCAACATTACCGATTATGCTCGAACGCGTTTTCGAAAATTGAAACATCCGTATGACGAGCTACGGCGCAGCATTCATTAAAAAATGAATGAAATGTTTCTATTGAAAATTAAGATTATCCGATTCATTCGATATGAAGTTTTTTTTTTTTTTTGCATTTAAAAAAAAAAAGATGGCGTACGTTAAAGTCGGGCGCAGACGACTTTGGGATACCCTGTACCACCACATTGCAATTAAGTCCGACACATTGCTTAAAACCTCAAAAATATATTTTATTCGGCAAATTTGGTTACGATATTTTCATAAAAAAAAGAAATCAGTCGAATTTTGCACCAAACAATTTTTTTGACCGATCGGTCCTATGGGGACTATATGATATAGTCAACCGATTTTGATCAAATTTAGTACACTGATTGGGAACTATAAAAAACTACCGACAGCCAAGTTTGGTTCCGATATCTTCAAAACCAAACGAAACACAAAGAATTTTGTAAAAAAATCGTTTTTTTGACCGATTGTTTGTATGGGAGCTATATGATATAGCCAACCGATTTTGATCAAACTTGGTGCAGTGCTTGGGTACTCTAAAAAACTTCTTAATGCCAAATTTGCTAACAATATCTTTACAAACAAACGAAACGCAACGAATTTTGTAGAAAAAACGATTTTTTGACCGATTGGTCCTATGGGAGCTATATGATATAGTCAACCGATTTTGATCAAATTTGTAACAGTGCTTGGGAACTCGAAAAAACTTTCTCTTGCCGAATTTGGTACCGATATCTTTAAAACCCAACGAAACACAACGAATTTTGTAAAAAAAACATTTTTTCGACCGATCGATCCTATGGGAGCTATATGATATAGTCAACCGATTTTGATAAAATTTGCTACAGTGCTGGGGATCTCTAAAAAACTTCCGACTGCCAGATTTGGTTATGATATCGTCATAAACAAACGAATTATCCATCTAAAACTATAGCTTTTTTTCGAGGTCCTCTGAAACACCCCTATGGGAGCTATATTATGTAATCCCGATATCAAAAAAAAAAAATAAACTTGTCTCCTATGGATTAACAAGGGATCTTATCTGAAAGTTTGGTTGCTCTAGCTCTTACCATCTCTGAGATCTAGGCGTTCATACGGACAGACAGACAGACGGACAGACGGACAGACGGACATGGGTATATCGACTTCTCGAGTCACACTGATCATACTTTAGGTAACTTTGGGGGGTCTCCGACGTCTCCTTCTGTACGTTACATACATTTTCGGCTTGCACAAACACAATATACCCTTTGTACCATACGGTACAGGGTATAAAAACCTCAAGATTGGTGATCAAAAGTATTCAAAATAAATAATTGAATTAAAAAAAAAATAATCCAAAGCACAGTTTATTTAAAAAATTGGTTTGAGCAAAGTTTTAAATACGTTAATACAATTATGGAATATATAATCAGTTTGTATTAAGCACATAGCATACATAAATAGATAATTTTCACAGTAGTGCTTAAGTGACTCCCCCAAAATCCACAAAACAGCTTTGAAGTGCATTAAGTTATCGTAGTTAATAAGAAATTTATTGATCCAGTTTGAAACAGATCAAGATGATTCAAAGAAATACTTTGAGTCAAAATAGGATCGTATTGCAATTTTTTATCATTGAAAAAGCGCTTGTAAAAAAAAAAAAACGAAAATTAATAAGCCGATTACCATTACTAGTTTTGAAAAGAAAAACTATTTACAAAAAGGTATATTACCAGAGTAATTACTAGTTTTGTTCCACTTTGTGAAATATTATTTACTCTTCAAATTTTTAAAGTCATATGTCGACCCCCTTTGCAAACATCCATCTACGCCATTGCCTTTGACAACGTTTTAAATCGCATAAACTTGATTAATGCAAGAAAAACACCCACGAGCTGGCCAAAACCAAAAGGCATGGCCAATTGCCAGCCAGCTTTTGCTTTTAGCTACTTTTTAAAATGTTCAAAACAAATTGTTACCAAACACACACACACAGATGCATACATACACTTACACATACAATGTTACTAAAATCTTTTTAGCCATTTTCAACGCTTTTTGGCGTCTTTTTGACGCCTGCTCTCCAGACTCCGGACTCCAAGACTTGCTCTGACTGCGCGTGTCAAACAACAACATTTACTAATTTTATTTGAATTTATTTATATACTGTATATAAACCACAACAGCAACAACAACAACTTGGCCAAAACAAAGCACAGTTGCCTTTGTCTTTTGGCACAACAATGCAAATTGATTTAAATACGCGTGACATGCGCCTGACTTTTGCACTCGCCCGAAAAGAGCCAAAAAGTAAAAAAAAAAAATACTCAACGTAAAAATATGTAAACAATTATTATTATTAAGTTCTAAGCTAAGAAAGAAAAAGCAGCAAAGCATTTATAGAAGTTTATATGCTCTAGCCATATATACTAGACTTGGCTTTGGTTCAAATCAGCGCGGAAACCATGAAAATTTCTTATGAGACTCCACTGAAGCCAAGTTTTGGAAACGGCATGAGTGTCTCTCAAAACCAAAGATTTTGTTTCAATTGCGATTTCAAAATTAAAAAGGAACATGCGAACATTTTAGTCGGATTCGTTTTGAAACCGAATTAGTTTAATGGTTTTGGTTGTTTTTTTCGTTTTCCGGAGCACGGCTGAATGTTTCTGATTTACAAAATAATTAACTGAAATTTGATACATATACATTAGGGTGGGTCAATTTATATGGAATCGAAAAAGTCGATTCGAGGCTATTAAAAATTTGGATTGCAATATCAAATATTTCTCAATTTTCCCAAGAAATTCGTAATTTTTCTCGAAAAAGACGCGAAAAATGGCAAAATATGCATGGAACGCCCTCTGGCGGCACTCATATTTAAAAATAAACATCAAAAATGAATTCCTTGGCCCACAAAACCACCCATATACACATAAAAAGATGGCAAGATTTGGTTTAAAAAACCAAATGTTGAATTAAAATGTTATATAGGGAAAAAATTGCAGGCTCGAAATTCAAAATAGACCTATGGTTTCTTGGGCAAAGTTGCTTAGAACTGTCCGTAGAATACTCCTTGTGGGCGCCGTGAATTCGAAAAAGAATTTGACCCACCCTAATATACATACATACAAGTTCGTTCTGCGTTTTATGGGATGCTTTAAAAGTTATACTAAAAAGGTGAGCCTTTTAAGATGCTTTAAATCAAATATCACCAAAATGTGGCTCTTTTGCATAGACTTTCACTAAGTTTTGAAAACATTGCAATATTTTTAAAAAATAGCCAATCTCAAAAAAAAATAATTTCTTCTACATATTTGTATGTTAATATTTTTATACCCTGTACCTATAGGTACAAAGGGTATACTAGATTTGTGAAATGTATGTAACGGCAAGAAGGAGGCGTGGCAGACCCCAAGTCCTTTATACCAAAATGCTTATCATAACCTCGGGTAGCGATTGAGCCATGTCCGTCTGTCCGTCTATATGAACACCCAGATCTCGGAGACTATAAGAGCTAGAGATACGAAACTTTACCAGCTGATGCGCATAATTCCTCAGAAGATCAAGTTTGTTGAATCATGTCAATATCTTTCCCCGTTCCCCCGTAGCAGAGTTTCGCGGTTTTTAGCTAAACCGTTTAATATTTTAATCTGAAATTAATTCAATCGTTTAAGAGCGATGCCTTGTGGTTACATGCATCTGTGTGTCAAAAATAAACCAAATCGGACAATAACAACAAAAGTTATGGTCTAAAATGTAAAAATTTCACCTCCCCTTACCTATAAACTGCGTCAATATTTGACTCTACGTAATAATAGTAACAAATGACCTAGAACCACCAATTTTGGTAAGCTGATTCATGTGCCTCTAATGAACACATCCACATCCAAATTTTATCAATGCAGCCCCCCCCCACCCCGTGTTTTCTCCCACACGCTTCAACATATCCCCTTGAAACTTACCCCATATACTTTAAATAACTCCTTTGACGTAAATTTCGATTTTCATCAAAATCGGTTAAAATTTGTGGAACTTATAGGTATCAATATCGTTTTGCACCAACAAAAAAATGTTCCAATTGGAAATTCTTAGTAAGAATATGCAGGAATAAATCTTTTTTTGAGAAAAAAGGTACAGGGTATTACACTGTCGGGCACCGCCTCGACTATATTACATTTTTATTTATACCAATTTTTTTGTTTTTAGTTGTTGCTTCACAAGTTTCTCAGATGTCTTTGGAAAAATGTATTTACCTTACTGCATTGCAAACTAAAGACACCCTTTCAAAAGAGTATTTTCTTTAAATCTAAAAATCTCGCAGTTACTTCAGCTTGGTTTGCATTCCCGCTCCTTTTTCGCGAAAAATAAACTATATATTATTATTATTTTTATACATAAAACATATATATTTTTATTTGGGCATATCGTGTGATTATTTTCATTCTTTTTTTTATATTATATTTTATGTTGGTTTTCAAATAGCGAATGATTCATGCTGTGATTTCCTGTAGCCTGGACCCAGGGACCGGGCCAAACCAAATTGACGTGACTATGACATGACGTGGTGCCGCCGTGTTGCCTAAGTTGTTGTTGTTGTTGTTTGTTAGTGTTGTTGTTGTTGGTTAGTGCTGCTGCTCGCTTGGGCATTATTATTATTTGCAATTGCCGTTTGTTGTTGTTTGCCGTTCTAGTTGCTATTGCTGATTGCCATTGTCTGCCGAAAAAAAAATATATAAGTGATCCAGTCAAGGCGGTATCCAACAGTGGAATACCCTGCACACACTTTGCTTATATAAGTCAATTTAAAAGGTTAAAATGGGTAAGCAGATATGGGAATGCTTATTTTTGTTTAAGCTCACATGAATCACTTAAGCCATCTTTCATATCTCTCGAAGTTTTCATCTGATCTTTATAATTTTTTTTCAATTTATGTTAGGGGTTAACGTGACATTGAAAAAGTTTATCTTTTGGTACATAAAATTTTGTGCTTCTAGTTCTCAGCAATAAGTCTCTGATCTGAGCTTTCATAAAGAAATACAAAAAAAACTATAATTCGTCACGCCTTCTTCTTCTGCCTGTTGCATACTTTCCACAAATCTAGTATACCCTTGACCCTATGCTGGCTACAGTGTATCAAAAGAGTGAAATATAAATAATGCTGCGCCACAAGCCGTCCGTCCAGCCCGCCACTATCCTCATCATGCAACTACAGTACTCTCTGCCGCATGCGCAACAGAGTCGGACTCGGAGTCAGAGGGTGAGCAAGTGAGAGAGGTATACAGTTAGAGCGGTAGATCCGTTCGCTTTGCTGGCTTTCAGTTTACTTTGATCTGCGGCTGATTGTGTTTTCTGTGCTTTTGATTGAAGCCTTTCACTCCATGCGAGGCAATTGTTGTTGTTGTAGATGTCGTTGTTGTTGTTATAGTCTTTCGCATTTTGTAGTTTTATTATTGAAATTACCAGCAAACGGAACAAAAAACAGTTCTTTAGTTGCATTCAACAGCAACAACAACAACAGCAGCTACTAAACATAACTTAACGTCTATGAAACAATTAACGAAATGCTGCAACAACAACAACAACACTACTTGCAACTGCAACAAACAACAACAACGCGTGCAGTTAGCAGAAATTGATGTCAATATAATAGCAAAATAATGGCATAGCTCTGGTTCAGGCCAAGATCTTGTTGCTGTGTTTGTTGTTGTTGTTGAAGCTATTGATGACGCTGATTACGGGTTGGCAACATGTTGCGGCTTTGACGTTTTAAAATGATTGCAACGAATTAAACACATAAACACTCAAATACACAGCTAAAGACATACAGACGCAACTTTAATACCCTAGCGGACCATACATATTTTATTTACAGGCCTGTTCCCATTCACATTTTGGGATTCTTGCGAATATTTTGAAATTCAATCTTTCGCTCGGAATTAACTTTAAAATCTGTATCTGTTAAGTACACTCATAAAGATATTTGACAGTTTATCAGAGTATTAGCGATTAACACTTGCCAGTACAAGATCCACTGTCCTCCAAAAAATTATCAGCATCACAACAAAAGTCACATACCCCACCCGTCAAGGGTATACAGAAACAAAACAATGCCATGCTGACAACAAATCAATGTAACTACCATGACTATGATGATGATGATGACGACGACGACGACGATGACGATCAAGACGACGGAGACTACGTCGATGCCAAATGCGAATGGTAACCACAGTAATAGTCAGAATCGAGACGTTGCATTAAACATGCATCCTGTCTGTGCCAAGGTTGCCACAGCTAGGCATGATGATGTTGCACACACAGAGACTCTGCACCACCAACAACGCCGACGCGAAGAAGCAGGTGTTACCAACAATTACTTTGCACACGGCTGGCTGACTGAATGGCCAACTGACGGAGTGACGGACTGACTGCATGACGCACTGATTCTATGAGGGAGCAGCCACCAAAAGATTCAGCCAGATGAAGACAAAAAGCCTTGGCTCCGCTTGTTGTTGTCATTGTTGTTGTTGCTGTTCTGGTTGCCGTTGCTGCAGCAGTTGTTTACAACTAGATGACTAGCTCCAAGTACTAGTTACTGGCGGACTGGCGGATGCTGGCGCATATTAAGCGCAAACTATTAAAAATAAATCATGACACAGTATCAAGATCAACAACGACCCAAGAAAACAACAACAACAGCAGCAGCAAAAACAACAAATACCAAGATACAGCCAAGACATTGTGCCTCATAGTCAGCCAGTTGAATGTTGCATATCGATGAAGCATAAAAACAAGCGCCGTGTGGCGCTTTGCATGGCTGCCAGCCTCTGGTAGTGACCGAAGACCAAGAGACCAGACCAGACCAGGCCAGAACCCTCGGCAGACGGGCCAAGAGCAAACGCAGACGTAGGAGTTGCCAATAATGTCATTGTCTTGCAACTGCCGCTGCTAAGTTGCAGAGTAGCCACAATATGGAGCAGTTGTTAAGGACAAACAAAAGGACAAATGATTGTGGTTGTTCTTATTGTTGTTACTGCACCCGCACCCGCTGCAATTGCTTGCAACATGTGGCGCAGCAGCTTCCCATGGCTTAGCAGGTATTAACCCACTAAAAATCTTGGCAAGTGCAAAAAACAAAAAAAAAAAAACTTTATGATGCAATATATTTAAATGTTGTTAAGGAGAGAATGAATGAATGAATGAATTGAGACTAAGACGGAGTAGTCTCTTTTGAATGGAAATGAGTTGCTAGGCGAATAAATATTTAAAGCAAAGAATAGAGCTGTCTCTGTTTATGGAAAGTGTGTGAAGAAAAATAAAACTGGAAGTATTTAATATAGTTGTACTACTTATGCAGGAGCTAAGAATATTCCTGAAAAGAGAAGTAATTATGGAAGAATTAAATTATTTTAAGTGTGGTTACACTGAATAGTTTTAATTTTGCAACAAATTTTAGTGAATTTTTAGGGGTAAACCTGACTTAAGTTCAAACAAATTCCAACTAGGCGTTAACTGATTTAAAGTTACAAACGGATTTTATTATACTCTAGTATAAATTTAAATTTTGTAACTCTTATTAATTTAATATATCCTCACATACTCATTAAACTGTTTCTAATCTCAAATATTTTAAAATTAATCATCTTTCATAGCAGATATTTAAGACTTACTGTACTAACTCTTTTTAGTGAATTTTCTATGACAAATATATAAGTTGTTTATAAAATGTCGCGTGGTATTAAAACATCGCACCAGAAGGTACACTTTCCATCTTTGGGTTTCGGCGGATCGTACGAATCGATTACGTATTCAAACGAATCGAAATAAGACCTTCACTTAATGCGAATGATATGCAAGAAATTCAACCTTGCACCTTGCCCTCTGAGTGGAGACAGTAGTACTCAAAATGAACCAACACACTATCCGCTATAACGAACGGCAGACTAAACAGCTCTGTGAAAATTGAAAATTGTATCGAATGCGGTATATTTCAATCAAGACAATTTTTCAAAATATAGCTACTAAACGCAATGGATAGTTTTCCCTATGAAAACGATTAAAAAAAATATTTAAAAAGAAAGAGTACAAAAAAAACTGCTTGACTCATAGAAGTTATATTAGAATATATAGCACTGCTTGCTTACTGCTTGCTTGATTAGTAACAGTCATTCAAATCTATATTATTATTTATGACGTCGATTACGAAAAAGTTAGAGTAAAAAAATTGTACTTGCTGTCTTAAAATTGGTTGAGTATCTAATACTATCTAATATAGGGTTTTCCAACAAGAGGTGTTGTTTTGAATCATCCGGTATTTCGGTAGCTGTCACTTTTGAAGCTTTTATTCTTTGACATTTGACAAGTAGAAACTACGCCATTACTAAAAATGGAACGATACGCGCTTCAACAACGCATTGAAATTATTAAAATTCACTTCAAAAATTGTGAAAATCTTGCAGTCACAGTTCGCAAAACTAAAGCATTTTTGGGTCGTCGTGAAGCACCTTGTCGGACCGCAATACAGAAATTGGTTGAAAAATTCGAGCTGTTGGAACAAGTTAGTGATGTGAAGAATAAAACTCGTGCACGTCGCTCAAGAACAACTGAGAATATTGCTGCTGTAGCCCAAAGTGTTGAAGAAAACCCAGATTTGTCCATTCCTCGTCGTTCTTTGGAATTGGGCATTATTAATGGTTTTTTATGGTCGGAGTTGGATGGTATTGATCCGGACAACGTTTACTTTCAACAAGACGGCGATACGTGCCACACAAGCAACGAAACCATTGCTCTTTTACGGGAAAAGTTTCCGGACCGTGTTATCTCTCGAAGAGGTGATCTCAATTGGCCACCGAGATCTTGTGATTTGACACCTTGCGACTTCTTCCTTTGGGGCCACGTGAAAGATAAGGTCTACGCCAACAGCCCAGCGTCGATTCAAGACCTCAAAGAGAGAATTCGTGAGGCTATCGAGGACATAGGGCAGCCACTTTGCGACTTGGTTATGGAAAATTTCATGAAAAGGATATGGTCCTGTAAGCGTGGTCGTCGTGGCCATTTGGCTGATGTTGTTTTTCATTATTAACAGCATACCTTCCTCTTTATTACGAAATAAACACCCGATCATTTATCTCAAAAAATGGAATTTTTCTTTGAATACCAAAATAACACCTCTTATTGGAAAACTCTTTAAATGGAGTGATTCAGTCAGATAACACTTCAAATTTTTCTCCTTAAGTTGAGAATTATAAGCTATTTCTGATAAAGAGTGTGTTTAAGAGACCATCCTCAAAAATTTTTCCAAATATAATAACTATGACTTTAAAAAAGACTTTGGCGTCACCTTTTTTTGTGTGGATTGGGACAAAAATATCATGGTCATCCAAAAAATATTTTATTTTCTAAGCTGAGTAGAGATTGCGCTCCTAAAAGCCAGTCTATGTGCCTAGATTTGAATTTAAGCTGCGTTTAAAGACACTTCATGTTTTTTTTCCGGGAGAGTATATGTTCCAGGTGCACTTCAAGATGTTTCATAAATTTTTATTTCAGATATCGATAACCCTAAAGGACACTTGGCACATCTCAGTAGAAAGTATGTTTGCACTCATTTTTGATTATGTACAATAATTGTGTACCAAGGTCCAACTAGACCAAGCTGCTCTAGTGAATACCGGGATGCATTAAAAAAGGCGCTATGGTAAAAAAGACAATGATTTTAAAGGACATATAAATATGCATTTCTTCAGTTAAACCTAGCAGGTTATGTGTCTAGTCACCAAAAATTGTGTGTCAATTTCTTGGTATCGAAATCGATAATTTGGAAGAATTCTGCCCGCATGCACTGGCTTATAGAAGGCCGTAACCTTGTGGACTCACAGCACCATCATCATCTGGAAGCTTGTCCACTTTCTCTTATTTAATTCTTCAAATTTATATATTTTGTGAAGCTCAACTTAACATAATGAGTTTTTAAAGAAAATTTAACATCATTTTTATTAATTGGTTTCTTCTTGTCTCCGGAAAATTGTGGAATGACCGATTTACTTCGGAATTGTTTTATTTTTTTTTTGTTCTTCTGGCCCTGAAGAAAGCCTAGAAAATTTTGAAAACATATTTTTTTTTTAATTTTGAAATATTTGATTTTTAGTCTACTTGTCTATTTGAGTATCGCTAATACAATTTTTAAATATCAATGCTTTTTTTTGGAAGACTGTATTGGTGTGATTGTTAATTTTTTTAACCCTACGCCTGTCATTCATCTTTCCGTCCTCGGGGCACTCAGTGCCCCATAGTTACTTTGTATGGAAAACATAAAAAAAAATTATTAAATTTGAAATTCATCTAACCCTAGACGGTTAAATTTTAAAAAATTTTTTAACTTTTTTGTTTAAAGGCCTAAATAAAACCATTACAAAAAAAAAACCCAAATGGGCTATCCCAAATACGCCTTAACTTGTGAAAAATTGGCGAAAAGTAGTCAGAGGTAGCAATATTTATCATTGCGGGTATGAACATTGTATATGCGGATAAGAGCATCCGATTATGGAGTGGATGAACTTAAACAGCCTGGTCCTACAACCATTAGATATTTTTACTTTTTCATATTCAAAAAAGAATCGCTCGGTTTTTGCGTTGCATCTCAAAAAGATATTGAAATCATTATATAAAGAAAATATTCGACTGAGGCCATAAGTTTTAGCACAGGAAAAATAAAACAAAACAGTTTCCTTTTTTTTTTGTTGCCATCTACTTGGCTTTAATGGGTTAAAAAGCTAGATGCATATATGTATCTATGTATAAAAGATACAATAACTAGGCAGCAGCTTAGAGCCTTGAAGCTAAGCTCTCATGCAATAAATGTATGTGTGAGTGTGCGTGTGTGTGTTAGGGTGACCAAATGTTGCAACTTGCATTGAAAGCTCATTATTGTTTGTGCCACTTTTATGATGTATGTGTGTGTGTGTGAGTATCTGTGTGAACATATTTTTTACTTGTGGCTTATTTTTAATCGCAGCAAAACGTCAAGCGGATATTAGTGTCACTTTTAACGGTTTTGGCTGCCAGCAACAAATGTGGCAGCCATTTGTTGCAAGCTGTTGTTGTTGCATGCATATCCGGGCAAGTGTTTTGTTTTGTTTGTTGCTTATATTTCTTAGTTGCTGTTGTTTTTTTCTTTTATTTTGTTTTTTGTCTCAGGCTGCCCACAACAAAATGCGGCATTCAGGCATTTAGCTGCCAAATCAGCGTTACTTATTGCCAATGCAACAACAACAACAACAACATGCAACAACAGCAGCAGCCGCAGCAATTGTTAATAGTCGCTGCAGCAGCAGCAGCAGCTTCTGTGCTTGCTCTTGGCCTGGGCTGAGTCTGGGGTCTCGGGTCTTGGGTCTTGGGACTGGGTCTGGACATTGCTGGACACAACAAAGAATTTATGGTTTCCCTATTACGGCTTTGACATGTATTGGTAGAATTATTTTTAGATTTATTGATTACGCGCGCTCGTTCACTCGTTTGCTGGATGCATCGAGGAGTCGACGAGCTTCTCGCTGGCAGAACGTTCCTTTTAGTCCCAGACAGCGCCAGCTTGGCCAATTGTTGGCGTTGTTCTCGTTGTTGTTGTTGTTGCACGTAATCGTTGGCTCTATTAAAAACAACAAAACGTTTATGCCTCTAGGCGCTGGCGGCGCTGTGTGGGCTGCATCTGTGGCAGACTATGGACTGTTTTTTTTTTTCGCTTTTTATTTGGGGGCTTTTGCTTGTTGCTGTTGTTGTAGTTATAGTTGTTATAGTTGTTGTTGCTGACGTTGTCTACGCAGATGCGTGCAAGTAGCAGTCTGATGTAGATGCGCGCTACTGTGCCACTTAGCGGTCTGACAGCCATTTAATATTAAGTTGAAGGCATTTTTGTATCTGTGTGAGTGTGCCCTAATGGAGCAAGTGATTTGACTTGTCTGGCGTATATTTGACTCATTTGAGATATTGTCTATGTACTGCAAAGTGGAGTCCTAAAGATAAGCAACACAAAATCGAAGTCACATAAAAAAAAATGTCTAAAAACAAAATGGCATTAAGGCGCTGTCTCAACACACACACACACACAGACACATAGATATATACTAAAAAATTTAACCTGGGCACAAAAAGCTTTACAAAATTTTACGATCTCAATTAAATGTCAAATGAAAAGCCAGAAAATTGCTATTTATGGCAAAAGTCTTGCTGCCAAAGTAACAGCAGCAGCAACAACAACATCTACAAAAAACAAACGATCTCTCTGTATGAGAGTCCCGGTTCCTCTCTTATTTTTTTCTCGAGTTCACAACGATAATTTCTAGACAAACGTAATAAAATCAAATACAAATATGTTTGTGTTCGAGCCGAGAGAACAACAACAAGAAAACAAACAGGCCGGCGCATTGATTGGCAACAACAACAATAACAACAAAAAATCTAAACGGCTAAAGAATCTATTTTTCGAAGAAATAAAATTTTAATACCCTAACTACAAAATAGAATTTTCAATTTGAAAGACAGCGTTTTCAAGGCGTTTCCACTGACCAGGAAATAAGTTGTTAATTTTTTTATGATCAAAGCCCGATTGTAATTATGCTAAGCCCTGTCATGATAAATGAAATATGAATCTTAAAACCGTCAAATTAATGAAAAAACAAACCCCACGATAGAGTTTACCGGGAATTCATGATTTCAGAAGTTAAATCAGCAGAGAAAATCTTTATCTCCTGGGTGGCTGTAACTCCTCACACAATTTATTTATTCACCCCCAGTGGTGTCAAATAAAGCATTTACTCTCGACAAGAGACATTGAAATTTTTTTTTTTTAAATTCTTCTCAAGCTTCGAGATATTGTTAAATTATAGAAAATCTTTTCTCCGCAGATGATTGCAATTCTTCTCAGTGAAAGAAACTCAACCACAAGAAAATCCCCGCTGGAGTAGAAATTGATATCAAGCACTCGTTAGCTTACATAATGAGACACTCCATAATTTTTTTATTTTCTAAAATTTTGTAATCGTTTATATATTTTATCTTCGGTCTTAAACGTAAACGATGAGAGCACATCTTGTACCTGCTCAATTTCTAGCATCTTTCTGTGTACTTTTGCCTCAAATGGCTGTACCGCTTTAAATGTTTCTTTCATGTTTATTTAACTTCGTAGTACCAATAATAGATAATAGACCTTTAAACTGCTTCTTTTTCTTTCCAAAGAACAGTCCCCTTCTGTCCGTCTTCCCACTTCCCATAGTTCAGCGCCTTTCTATTTGTCCATAGGGACAACAAGACTAACTATTGAAACCCATGAATTTGAATCCGCTTGAATTGGTTTTTAGTATTATTGTGAAGAACTAAGTGTACTGGCTTTCTAAGCCAGCAGCCGTCCTTACCTTACCCTACCTATTGTGAAGAACCCTGGAGCAATGGAAGAGTTGCAAATCCATTTTGTTTTAAGAACTTTTTAGCTTTATATCACAGTTAATATGCATATTAGACGCCGCAAAAGATTTAATCATTTCGAACATCCAAATCGATTTCAGACAGCAGATAGCCTTGTTGCTTGTGTTGATTGGAATAATTGAAGCTCCCTTAATCCTGTCGTTTCTCACATGCTCAGAAAATGTTTGGATGATCATCTGACAGTAAAAAAAGGAAAAAATAAAATCTATACCAGTTGAAACTATTTCTCAAAGTATTGAAAATTTGGCTGCGGAGTTGTCCCTAACGTTCTAGTTCACTGTACTTTTCCGTTCTTCCAGCCAATATGCCCCGTTCCAGTGTAGAATAAGTTGGCTGGCCAGCCAACTGCCACTTTCAGCTGCTTTAGTCGCTGCGTTTAATATCACATTTTGATCATGACAATTTCTTTGGCATTTTTATTAAACCCGAGCCGCGCAATTGACAATCAGCGTCCGAAGCGAGCGGAGATTTTGAAATCGCTTTAGCGGCATTACAGACTGTGAAATTTGATATTTATGCAGCAGGTTTCTGCGCCCTGCCCCCTTTTCCAACTGCAAACTCTCTTACCCTCTAAAATACACTATCTGAAGCGTGTTTCGGAACGCATTTTGCATTTTATGCTTATCAAATGCTGTTCAAGTTGTTCTTTTTGTTGTTGCTGGTTGGATATTTTTGTAATTTTGTACTTTTGTGCATGCGCTGGATTGGGTTACATGGAAATGCATGCGGGTTCTGGAAGTGCACTAAAAATGCACCAAATGCATAACAATTAAACGCAGTCGAAGAATCTTGAAAATATTTGCTTAAGCACGGAAGACAGTCAGCAATGTGGCATCATCTCTTTAGACTTTTTTTTGGGATATCTTTTTATTATATTTTTTTTGTTGTTTTTTTTTTTTTTTTCGCATATTAAGTAGCCAACAAAACGTTTGCTTCTACTTTATGCTGGTGTGAGTCAAGCGGCTAGCGGCAGCCAGTATGTGGCAGTTCTTGGGGCCAAGACTGCAACGTGGGCACAGGCATGGGCAAAACAAAAGGTTGCCTCTACTCGCAGACATTGTTGTTGTTCTCGTTGTTAGGGTGTGTCAATGCTCAACGATCTCGGCACTTATGAACGTACACACAGAAACACACACAATGTTTATTTTACAATTCAATTGAAAGTTATTCAACTCACGAACTACTTAAGCCGCAAAAAGAAGCTTCAACTAGGTAAGCAACGAATGCTGGGGCGCAGGTGAACGAGCGGCGGGGAACTCTAGTTCCAGAGGACACACACAATAGTTGCAGTAGTTAGTTTCTATGCTGCATTATTCTAGGCATGAGCAAGCATAAACTTATCAACAGTTCATTGGTGAACTAAAATAAAAAGAAACGTAGGAACTAGTTCGAAAATGGTTTGCTTTAAGTAAAAGTTCACATTTCGTTTTTAATAAGGCTCACATAAGTGAACAAACTAGAGGTGGTTTTAGCTTATGTATTTCCTAGAGGGCTCTGCATCCTGCTCGCTTAACTATGGAACATCCAGCGTAACCAAGCTTTATTTTTTTTTCGACCATGACAAATGTAGAATTATCATAAGAAATTTCACTACATTTTATGGATTTCAGGAAGGGTTGGCGCGTAGGTGTTGCGGGGGCCGAAAAAATTATATGATGAGAAACAAAGAAGATATTTATTTACGAAATTTCTGAGTTTTTCACGAAGTGGTTTGGAAGTGGTACGCAGACAATCAGAATTTTGTTTCTAATTTTAATTATATACAAATATACGTGTAGCTACAAATATAATAGTAGAATAATTATGTTCGCAAGCACAGCTTTTAGTTCCCAAGTTAGTTTATAATTTTAATAAAAAATATTAATAAAAAAACCAAACATTGATTTTTCTCAACAGCCTACCAATTATTTTGAAAAACTGTTTCATACGTTAAGTGTTTATTTTATTTTTTAAATCCTGATGATCCTAGTCAGGATATTATAACAAAGTTATTAAATAATAATATTGTCATCAGACCTTGACCCCTGTGCAAATTTTCAAGATGATCCAACTTCGTGAAATTGGTTTAAAAAAAAGTCGCATTATATGAAAACAAATTTGACACCCAAAGCCGATCGCTAGTTCAGGTAAGATTTCGTTTCATGAATTCACTGGATAGGTAGACGAAAACGTTTAAAATAACTAAATTCGCAAACATTTTGATGCAATTATTTAAAAAATAAGTTGAAACTAATCACAGTTTATACATAATAGCCTTTTTGCTCAGGTTTAAAATTATATCACAATCGTTTCAAAATATATTGAACTTTTAGCTATAAATATTATGTTGCCTCAAAAAAAATAATAATTGGAAACTGTCTGTCTTTCGCAAAAAGGAGTACAGGGTATCCCACTATAGGGCATTGCCTGAACGTCACCATTTTTCTTTATCTTAATTCAAGACATCTTAACGTACTGGCCATAAGTTGAGAATTTTTTATCCCTACAATTTTGTATCCTGTTAAATAATTTGTACCTGAATTCAAGATTATTCAAACGTATAATTTTACATTTCAGAAAGATGATCTTCTTTTAAGAATTTTAAGAGTTAATTTAGGAAATAAATTTATGAATACCAAAAATGTTTATAAACGATTTATTTCATCAATTATTTAGAAAATCAATCATTACGCATAAGATAGATTAGACGTTTGGGGAAATCCTTGAATGAACTCGTTCAATACAAAATCCATATTCTTTTTTTTTTATATGCCAAACGACTGCAGTTTTATTCAAAAATAAAATCTTATTAAATTATGTTTTGGAAAATTTTACCAAAACTTTAAAAAAATGCTTCGCGCATTTATAAAAATAAAAACTACGAACCAATTTTAAATTCAGCATGAACTAGTTTCTTTTGTTCCTGCGACTTTTACAGCCAAAGCGCTTCTTCTTCAAAAAAGATGCATATTGCACATATAGACTCTAAAACACAACAACAACAACAGTCCCTATAACAACCACATTTGTTGTTGGTTGCAGCTACTGCAGTAGCTTCAAGACTTGCAACCAATGCCAACAATGCCGCTAGTTCCGAGTATCTATGTATGCTGATCATTTGTAAAGCGCAATCCGACAGATATGTCGTTGCAACAACAACAACAACATGACAATCGATTTGTGCTGCTCTGTATGCAATTGCCAAGTTTCAGCGGCTACTTAGTCAGTACTACGTGGAAAACGCGCCGCAATGCAAAGGTTCAAAAGGGCTTTTCACATATTACAAACGTTGGAAAAATAGCAACAAAAAAACTAGCCGCTGTTTTTTTTTTTGTTTTTGCGTCTTAAACTGGCTAAAATGTTAGCTAGCTGGCTGGCTAGCTGCTTTTTATGTACAGTTCGAGTACGAGTACGAGTGAGCTGATCTTTTTGATCAGTGCGCTCCCGGCCAAGTCACTCTCGAGGGGGCTTTCCATGTGCGCTTGTCCATCAGATGCATACGAAATTTTTACAGATACAAAACGAAACAAAACAAACTAGGAAATACAGGTAAGGAATTTAGTTGCAACAACAGATAGATACTCGCTACAAAAAGTAACAAATGGCCAACTGTCTTAAAGTCCGTTCGTCTACAGTCTACAGTTAGTTTGTTTCGGCCAAGTCACTTTTTACAGTTGCTGCAAAATGTCATTGTATGATAATGAGCTCGAGATGTTGCTGAATGAATGATAAAATATACTTTAAATGGTCGTCTCGACTTTTGTATCTGCCAGATAGATAGCAAAATGCTGCGCAAAGTCTCTCGCTCACTAACTGGTTCACATCATTTTCTAAACTAACTCAAACTTTTAGGCTTTCGGCTTTCGGTTTAACTTGTCCCATAGATCGTCAGCGTCAGATCGTCAGAGCTTCTGTCTAGCAATTGTTGTTGCTGTTTAGTTAGCTGTAGTTGTTATTGTAGGTTTATCAATTGTTTGGCTTGTAGATAAGTTACTTGAGGGGGCGAAATTTGGGAAAAGTTCATTTAGGTCGCTGTTGACGTGCCTGCTCCGACCGACTCTTTGGCCTATACGGAGGCCAGCGCGTGTTGCATATGGTTAAATGAGTTGAACTTGTGGCCTATGCCTGCTTATAAACAGTTAACCAGCTGCTTGCTTATGCAACATGTTTATGAAGATACAGCTTTTAAAGAAAATGTGGCTTTATGGATTGTTGGCGTAATATGGAAGATGTACAAAATTAATCAATATTTGCTTTGGTAATTGTTGGGACAATAAAAGGCTTATAGCCATGATGCAAAGAATTTTACAAGGTGACGCAAGGAATGGCACCAGCATAACTGGTTCAATGTTTATATGGCAGCTGTATGAAGTAGTGCTACAATTTCGATCAAATTTCACACAAATGTTAAGATTATACAAAAATACAACAGACATAAATTTGGTCACGATATAAAAAAATAAAATAATTTTTTTTTAGGGTTGGGTTTTCCTTCATATGCAAAGATTTAGGTGTTAGTTCTTCTTGAATCTTGACTTTTAGTTTAACGTACCTCGAGTAAATTCACAAAAAAAAGGTGACGCAAATGAGTGCGCGAGTTCGCATGAACAAAAAACTGGTTCAATTTTGTATGGCAGCTATGATAATTAGTTCGAATTTTGATCAAACTTTAAAAAAAATAAAATAATTTTTTTTTAAATTTTTTTATGCACTTATTTCCATTATTTATTTGCATAATTCTTAGCTTAATCAAAAAACATTAAAAAAATTGTTTTACAGCAAAACCAATACTTAGTTTTTTAAATTTATTGACATTAACAATGTAGTAGGGTAGTAATGGCCATTGTAATATTCTGTTATTTGTATAAAATTGTCCACTAATGGATTCTCGTTTTGCTATTCATGTCAAACATATTCACATAAATTTAACGCCCCCAACAAAAGTGGCCCAACTAACTATTCCATATTGCAGTCGTAGCAACCAACAGTGAGTTGCATATTTTGTATATTCTATTCTATTATATTTTAGATTTTTATTTTTTATTTTATTTTTTTTAATTTAGCATATGCCGTCAATGCCTTTTGTGTTATTAACTCAATGCGCGTTTATGTCCAAGCCAAGTACAATATACTTATATGTAGTAGAAATAGTTGACCGGGACTGGGATTGGAACTGGGAATGGGATTGAGACTGAGAGACTGGGGGCTATGAACGTGGACATTGGCTTGCCTGGGTAGTTTGTATGAAAATTGAATTCTAAACAGGTCTCTCGCCTGACGTTGTCGCTGTCGCTCACTGTGCGCCGCTGCCCAGGCACGCACACCAATACCTGTGCACATACATACCAATGTGCTTTTAGTATGTATGTACATGTACGTGCATATAACATTGGCCTACAACAACTACAACATAGGCTCATACATTTGGCTTTATAAAGTAGCAGCGTGACCAAATCAGATAAGAAAGTTGACACATTTTCACCATATATTTTGACATTTGACATTCCGCATTAGACGCGGGCCGTTGGTCAGCACACACACACACACACATATATACAGCCGCACCTACACACTCGTACACACACAAAACACGCACACACTCTTACACTCTCACATACAACATTGGCATAACTTGGTTACTTGTGTGTTGGGATTTCGCATGTTCAAAGAAAAAAAAAATAAGTAAAAAAAAAACATATGAGGGTTGCGCTGACCCTAAACAAATGCCCCGCTGTGCTCAAAAGGTTACTGAACCTGCAATTAAAAACTCGCCTACTACAAGTCCAATATTACCAAGAAGACCAAACCGACCAAAGTCGTAGTAGTAGCTAGCCAAGAAGAAACCAAAGAAGGCAAAAGTTTTTACTGCCCACATGCAACGACGCCCGCCCTATTGGCATGGTTCAAGTCCAGATGCGGGCCAAATCGCAGCAGCAGCAGCAGCACCAGCAATAATATTAATTGACCAAACACTTTATATATACTCTTCTAAAGTGTACATATATTTCGTTTTCTGTGATATTGTAAGATATGAAAAAATGCTTTTATCCAGTTAGAAGACTACAATGTTAAATATTTCGGATTATCATTACCAAGCATTTCTGTCATCTTTGATATATAAGTTTTAATTTCATTTTATATTTCGCTTATAGACAATCTAGTAGGCGACTATTGTTAAGGAAAAATAGATAATAGAGGATAGTTTGATTCCGAATATTCCGAGGATATTCCATTCGATTTTAAACGGTTATACCGTTGTGCATCTGGCTTTCACCTTGACGTCACCTTGACGAATACGCAAAGAAAAACAAAACGAAGAACAAAGTGTACCTCAAAGTATGGGAAGACGAACGGATAGTCAGACATGGCTATATTGGCTGCGAACCTAAGCACCCGATGCTGATCAATAATCGGTATGAATGTTTATTCGGTTTATCTTTTACCGAAGCATATCCCTATTGCTAAGCAGTTGTAGAAACCATGTATAAGGAGAAGATAGATGAAGAATTTGAAATGAAGAGTAAAAACTTTAATGTCAGAGAGAAAATGGAAATAAATAGAAAATTCAAATTCAAATTCCCAATCAAACTGAAATGGAATTAAAACAATAGCAGGATTCTTATATTGCAACGATTATCAAGAACAAATTTTTTATATTTAGCCTGAGTGCACCGGTAAGCTGAGAAGATTACCTCGACATTAGCTCAAAACTTAGGTCGGGGTTGAAAGGCGAACGAACAGGGAGCGAAGCCCGCTAGTAAGAGCTAATGTAAAGTAGGCAAAAACTTCTCGTGCGTGTGAATCAGAATAGTCTTAGCTGTTATAAATAAAACAACAAATCAATTTGTAAATCCAAAGAATTACGGCTTAATTACCCTTTCAACAATTTTGACTTTGTCTTAAGTGTCAATCGTTATAAATTTATTAGAGCTAGAATATCTGTTTTGATTTAAAAAATCACAATTATCTCTTCAGAACAAAGTTCTGTAATGAAGTTTAGATTGAAATTATCGAAAAATCGTCACGTAACGTAATGAGTTACGCTGTGTGTGTGTATGTGTTAGAGTATCGAGGAGACTACAAACAATTGTGACACATATAAGTATAGCTAAATTGGTAGGGTAATGGCTTTAAGAATAATGAAATTGCCTTTAGTCCCAGGTTCGATATTTTTTTTTTATATTTTAAAATCTTATATAAAGGGTGGGACATCTGTTTGTTTGTTTGTTTGTTAGTTAGTTGCACTTTATTCGTATATTTTCCAACAGAATTGGGCAAATGCAAGTTTGAAACTATCCATTAGGTTAGGTTGAACCGGTTGACCCCTGGGGGGGTCACAAACTACCCATTAAAGTGTGAAAAATATATCGCCCAATTGGCCACCGCGGATGGCTTTACAGGTCCGTATCCAAACATTGTTATTTTTGATGCCACTATTTTTGGACGAAAACTTATCTGGCTGTTCTCCCATCCATTGAAAGAAGAATAAGTGACGCTGATAATGGTCCGTGGGCTTTAATTCGATGCAAAGTGGTCCTAGCAAGGTGTAATTTTAGCACGTCGATGTTCCCGGCGACTCGTCGACACTGGCCTCAACTATGTTATTTTCACAGAACGACCATTTTCATAGTACGCCTGTACCACTTTAAAGCGATGTTCGGTTGTTTAACTATCCATGACATAAATTGAGTAGTTTTGAACTTGACGTATTTCGCAGATTATCCACTTTGGACGGGTATGTTCCGAATTAAGAGTGTTTAACAACCAAACCAACAGATGGCCCACTCTATAGTTTACTAAAAACTTACTTTATGTGTCTAATTTCTAGAATCCCACTTAGAAAACGAATTCATTAAAGACCAGCGCAGCAAGGGTATTTAAGCTTCGGCGCCCTACCCTCATTCTACACAGAGTTCCCTTCATCTACATGTTTTTTCGGTCACTTAATTGCTGACAAATATTGCTCATAAAGTTGTTCTAGTTATAATTCCTTTACTGTTTTGCTTGTCGTCTATTTTAAAAACTTTTTGCCGTTTTATGAGCCATTAAAAAATTCCTGTAATGACAAGAAAATTGAAAATTAAAATACGAGTATGTGCTCCGTTGTTTTCGAAAAAAATTTTATGAATGTGTTGAAAACATTTATAGTGTCTGCCCTTAGAACTCTATAGCTATCAAAAAAAAAAAAACAACATATTTTTGGGGAAATATTTAACGACTAGTTGAACAAAATGAAGAACACAGAAATATATATATATAAAAGGGGTCAAGCCAGCAGTCAAACAATTGCTGTCACTAATTTGTAAATTGTTTCTGATAATCGCAACATGTTTCAAACACATTATGTTTATTAATTTGTTTTTTTTTTTTGAATAGAGTGGGAGTTTTTGAGGGTAAGTCAAGTCAAGTACCAAGTAGCGAAGCGTCTGTTTGTTAAATAATGCTGATAATTGATGATTTGATGGCCCAGCTGGGTTGGTTTCAATTTGTTTGGGTTGTTCCCTAGATTTATGAGTTACAGCAGTAACAACTACAACAGCAACAACAATAAGAGACGCCCTACATACTGTACACAATACAATGTATATATAACTCAGTTGTCAGTCCCCAGTTATGTTTAACCACGCATAACCAAGCAACTGAAAATTATGGCATTGCAAAATATGAAACAAAAGCCAAACCCACCCATAATAGAACCATGTACCCTAGTCCTAGCCCCACCATACATACACTCCTTACCTAGACTAACCTGTCATATACCATGCCAATGTTGACTGTTGTGGTTCCATCATTCATGGCAAGCGGAAGTGCGTAGCATGTTCATTACAAATGCAAACGCACCTTTTCATAATACCCTAAAAATCAAAAAGTTGGATAGGTTATCTCGATATTTCATCAGAGGTCTGTAGCAGCTGAAATTCGCTGAATTTATTGAAAAGAATAGCTGGAGATACCAAAGTGCTAACACAAAGTGATCCCAGCAATTTTTTAAAACAAACAAAAGCTGGTTGATACATAACTAAAGTTAATAACATAGTTTGCACCTTCGTGCTACACCAAGGGGCGTTCACGAGCTTGTGTTTGCAATAGTTGCTTGTTACAAGTACTTCACTAACTTATTATCGGCGGGAATTGAAAGACTGTTCTCTATTTAAAGCTGCGGAGTCTAAATCGTTGCAGTTTATTTTTGTATCGATTGTTAAACTTGATACAGTACTAAGCTTTGTTAAAGAGGTCATGATGCTCGTATTTTGTTTGTGAAACATTTATAGTGTATCTTGTATTCAGAATTTGGCGATTCCTTGCAATTTTCGTAATCGTTGCTGCAGTTGTTCTTGTCTACATCACAATATTCATATGCAACCGACAGTTGCAATTGAAAAGTTTTATTTTTTAAAAGGAGGGTCTCAATTGAGTGCATTGACTTTAAGCGTATTTTTAAATCGTAAAAGATAGCAGCAAGAAGTTCTTGCCCAATTTTGGTCAGATTTCTTGCCAAAGACTTAATACTTTATGCCCAATTATTTTTTACAACCAAAGCAAATAAAATATTGCTTAATTGTTATATACACGTAAAAATTTATTTAAGTACATGGCGCTAAAAAAATTCATGGCTAAAAATGAATTAAAAATTTAAAAAAATTGCTTATTTATTTTCGAGCCAAGAGCTAATTGCATATTTGTCTAGTACGAGTGGAAGATAATAAACTTGAATGGGGAAGGAAGGAAGGAAGGGTTTTGGCCAGCAATTGTTGCTGACACTAAGTAGCTGCAACAACCTGGCTCAAACTGACTAACTGATGGACTGCTGGACTGAGTTGTGGAGTGTTGGGTTCAAGTTAGCAATTGCAACGCGTGGAAATTGCAAAACTAATTAGAGCCTTGGCTTGGCTTGGCTTGTTGCAGTTGCTATTGTTGCAGTTGCAAGAAATTGCTGGTTTTATACGCAACAGCCAAGCTGGTTGCTGCTTGCTGCCGCAAAATGTTGCACGTTGAATAATTGCACTTCCGCTTGATAATGCATTGTTGGATTTTATAAATATTTTCTTTAAGTTTGCCAAGTTTTTAATTTTTCTTCGTTGTTTTTTTTCATATTACTTTTAGTTTTGAATTGGCTTAAGCTTGGTAGGTAAGTAGTTGCAGTTTGTTCCTGGGCTGGGCCCAGACTTGATTTGTCATTGCACTAATGCTATGTTTACGTTACTATAAAAAGAAACATTTACGAGTCAGAAATCTATGAACTGGAGCTATGGCTATCAGCTATGGAGGATCCCCTCAAGGATCCTAAGAGCCATCGTCACCATTGTCTTCGACGCAACGACTAACAACTTATATATTTTATTGATGAACGTGTTCGCAGAATGCAGTCTGAAAACTGCTACTTATAAGATTTATTTTTCACGACTTTTACATATTCGGTAAGACTCAAATTTCTTTCTAATAAATCTCCACCGATAAGTTATGAGCCTGTTTCAACAAATTTCTGTTGCATAGTGTCTTGTCAACAAGCTGGTATCATGAATGATTTTATTTGTCGGATATTTAAAGAGATTTAAATTTGAAATATCAAGAAATATTTTAAGTCTAAAAAAGTCCACAATCAAGCCTTAAGGCCCATACGCAGCATGCAAAAATTCCGCACGAAAAAGGGAATTTTTTTTTTATATGAAGTTTTGACATTTCGTGCGGAATTTTTGCATTCTTTGAACTGCCTTAAGACCGAAAAAAATAAACTAGCAAGGAATTAAAACATTAAAAAAAATTTTGATAAATTCAGGGTGTTATATGTCTTCAAAAATGGTTACATCGTTGGAGAAAAACAGAACATATGACATATGAAACAACTTTGGAATACCCAAGAAAAAAGTCAGACGAATTTTGTACAATAACATTTTTTTGACCGATTTGTTTGGTTTCTTCCCCGATACAATATTAAGAGATCTAATCTGAAAGTTTGGTTGCTCTAGCTCTTACCATCTCTGAGATGGTACGTACGGACGGACGGACAGACAGACGAGCATGGATATATCGACCTCTTTAGTCACCCTGATCATACTTTAGGTAATTCTTTATACCATATGGTATATAGTATAAAAACGAGGAGGGGAACAGTAGGCCCAAGTTACCAAACATTAGAAGGTAATCTCAACAGGATTGCTTTCTGAAAAAGAATTATTAGTATTAGTATGAAGTAGAATTTCTAAGTCGACAATCAATATCTCTTGAGGGCTTCATAAGAACGTTGTTACAGAAGAAACATTTCTAAAGTTTTATCTTTAACTAATTCATGACACAAAGCGAGACCAAATATAACAATCAAGTCACTTAAGAAGAAATTACGAATTCTAAATGAAGAATCTAAATGAAGAACAAACACAAACTCAACAAATACACAAAACACAAAAGGGATTCACTATTTAGCCCGACTCTCAAGATTTTTATCATGATTTTTAACTGTGACATTAGATTGAACTTCCTTTTAAAAGTCCTTAAAATTAAAACGCGTTCTTTCATAAAAATAAATCCCTTAATTAATTTAAGGAGAAAAATAAAAATCTACTAAGCAGATAAAGAACAATTGTTTGCATGAACTAGGGTATTGTGTGTCCCCCGCTCCCTTTTGCATAGCGTGAATATCCTATAGATATAATCTTTTTAATTTCCATCCGACATCCGCCACCTCTAAACTATTAAATCAATATGGTTTTCGCTATAATTATATTGCCATTTGGCGGCAATCCCACTGCTGCTGACAACCTTAACGCCTTTGATTACTGGGCTGTGCATCTTCCGAGGCATGCAATTAAATACGCAACAGAGTGCAGTATGCCACGCCCAGTCGATAGCAACAACAGCAACAATTTGTATGCAAACTCACACACACACCTGCAACTACGCGCCTAATTACGCATAACGGAGCCTAGTTGCATGCAAATTATAATTTTTTTATGAGCCGCCAAGAACCTCAACCAAGTACAAATACATAAGTATCTAATAGATACATAAATGTAATAATTGCTAGCTATGCATTAAGTGGGCGTTGTCCGCAGGGGAAACGCCCCAGCGTTGTTTGCTTTGTTACTTGGCCATTAAAATCATAATAAAATAAGTAAGCCAAGTTAGTGCAAGTTGAGTTTGGCGACAAGTGTTGCGGCTAACAGACGCATTGGCTAATGGCTAACGACACGTACGTGCCAATAACCATTTGTATCTATTTGTCAGCAAATAGAAGTAGATGCTTGGATGCTCGGATGGTTAGATGTTTGGATGCATGCATTCATGGATATACTCGTTGTAGCAATATAGATGGTCTGATGCAGCGTACACACTTTGATTTAATTAACGTTGCATTGACCAACTTTGGGCGCAAACAGCGTGGCCAAAAATGCCACAAACAAACGAACAACAAACCAACAGATACACTAGATTGATGGACGGAGAGAGAGTGAGAAAGACAGAGAGAGAGTGCCATAATGACCACAGCTGAGCCGGAGCATAAAATGCAGCCACCAATGCAGTCATTACCATCATTAAGGCAAGCGCGATATCATTTTCAGGCCTACAACTCCAGTATGGACTTTAACAGACGTGCAGCAGGCAAAAATTTCCCAGAAACGCATTAGTCCAACAGAGTGACCATCAGACAGCAGTTGGAGCTACGAATATGGTCTAATAATTCATGCCACATAATATAATTATGGCTTGGCCGGTCCGAGCTCTGGCCAGGCCTATGGCAGACGGTATGGCACGGCCGTAAAACAACACCAACAAATCCAAACAGTAACAAAAAAAATAAATGAAAATAAATTTGATACAACAAAGTTTGAATACACTTTAATTGAGTATTTCTAAGATACACAGAATTTTAAGATAACGAGAATGAAAGCCAAGAAATATGATAGCATATTCATTAGTGATAACTAAACAATTTTTTTATTTTTACATCTACCCTAACGATGAGAGGTTGAGAATTATTCTCAGCCTAAGGTAAGATTTTGTGATTCTTTTCGTGGAGATGCTGAAGATAAGAGAAAAGTGTTGAAAGAGTTGAAAAGGATAGAATTTTGGAGATAAACGTCTAGGAACTGGTGCCATGAGAAGAGGCCTAGGTGACTGGTTTGACGGACAGGCTGTAATTCTTCTACAGAGAGTGGTTAGAGAAATCATGTCTAATGACTATGAAAGTTGGCATAAGACTTCTCTGTTTTATATCTAGGCTCTAATGACTTCGCGTCAGAACGGTTTTGGTATGACGATAATTGTGAGAATGATATATTCGGCGATTTTTGCATACGACAAAACAATATAATTATCAGGTGGAAGACTCGCTCCAGAGACTCTAACGATAAAAAAGAGGCTTTCAATGAAAACCCTTAAGGTGTAACACCTGTGTGGACCATGGTTTTTTAAGCTCATTTTTCGAATTTGTTTTAAAGAAACTTTAATATATAATCAAATTCAAAATTCAAAGATAGCCTTTATAAAAACAGAGACTAGATTTTTTATAATCTTACCCTTTAAGTGGTAACGCCTGTGTGGAGCATGTTTTTTACGGTTATTTTTCGGTTATTTTTTCAAAGAAACTTTATTTTATATTCAAAATCCAAATAGATGATCTAAAGTAATAAAAAACAAAATGGCGTCTGTAGAACGCTACAAGTACATGACTAATTTTCGGAGGCAGTTTTTTGACGTCGCCATTGATCTGTTGTAAAATTCTACGTGTTGATATAAAGATTGTGTCAAAAAAAAAAAATTCAAATCAATCGTATAAAGCTTGACTGAGTTATTCGTAAAGCAATTCGAGAAAAACGCGTTTAAAGTTTTAAAACTACCCTACTTTAAGTAAGCGTATCCTACGCTCCAGGTTAGTGTAAGCAAAGTTACGTAGTGGAATATACAACAACAGCTCACAACCAGGAAACGAAAAGTTACAACCAGTCAATAACATTTTTTATGATTTTCTGAAGTGGTCTTGAAATTAATTATTTTTTAGTTTTAGTGCTAATACAATCTTTTTTTTCACTATAGTCTCAAGTATTACATAAAAATTATGTTGCACCCAATAAATAAAATAACAACTAAACAGTCTTCCATAAAAATAGTTCAAGAACATAATATATATACTGAACAGCAGCAGGAAAATAGGATTATGTTTCTAATTAAAAGCCAAAAAAGGCCTCAACAATTTGAATATTATACATAACTTTAACTAACTAATAAAAAAAAAAGTAAGGAGATCTAGAAACTCTCAAGGCAATTTTACGTAATATAAGTTTTTTATTAAAAGTCTGCACGAATTTGTTCTCAGCTATAATTCCCCATATGCTCTACAAATGCTTTTCTATTACAGACCAGGTGTATCTTTGGAAGCTTGGGAAACGTAGTACAACAACCTTTGGCAAATACCCCTAAGATATAGCAAATATTTGCTCGAAGCTATCACAAAGCATATACCAAACTTATTCAACTTCCAGAAAGGGTATTAGAAACCACAGCAACTGCTATAGAGTTGGCTAGCAACTGGTAACAACAACTGCGGCTACTGTATGTGCATATACTATGTGTATGTGTATCTATGTATCTTTGTATCTGCTACAGTTGAAATATGATTGATATCTATGCGCTGCAAGCTACTGCAGCTCGCATTCATCTTCACTTAGTTATGTCAGTCAGTTAAGGCAGAATGCACGCACACACGCACACAGATACGCAGCTACACAGATACACATTAAATGGAGCACATGTCTCAAAATGATGAAATGCGCACATTTTCCAGGAATTGGCAGTCAGTCAGCCAGTCGTCAGATACTTGCAACTTGCAACAAAGCGATCGAACATGGCCAGTCGCTGAATCTTTCAGCTATATATTGATGATGGTCATGCTATGATTGAGCGAACCGAAGCTATAGTCTGGCAGGGGCGGAGTGCTGGCGGGTGTTGCGAGTGGAGCTCATTCCGTTTGCCTAAAATGGCAAATCCAAAGCTGCTGCTGCTGCTGGCCATAATGAGTCCCGTACAGCAAGAGGGAAACGCTTTGTCAGCTGTTGACAGCCGTGGCATGTTGCATGTTAAATGCAAAGAATTCGAGCGGCAACTAGGTAAAGTCTCTCATTGCTTTTGAGCCCATTTCAATTGGCCACAATTCACAAAGTGTCAAATTGCAGCGCAATTGTTAAAATTGGCTAATATCCAAGTCGTTGCGGCCATAATCGAACTTAAAGTTATGATAGACAGCAGCCACAGCAGCAGCAGCAGTCTCCTCGTCATCGTCATCGCCAACGTTGTCAAGCGGCCTGCGGCGTCCATTGGTCTAGTAAGGTCTAGCCGACATATGCAAAAATGTTGCACGTTCGATGTGGCAGCCATGTTGCAGCTATGGGTTCGATACGGCAGCCAGCCGCATTAATATGCGCTCTTAGTGTTGTGAATTACAGTAATTTTTGTGCGCCGGCCTTTTGGCCAGTAGCCGGGACCGTAATTGAAACCTCTTTAGTGTGGCTAAATGCCATGGCAACAATGCGGCAACATCCTGCCTCTCTGCCTCTTTGGTTGTTGTTGCTGCTGCTTCCACAACATTTTCCTCATCTTCTTCTCTTCACAGATTTTCATTTTCACGTTTAGACCATCGAATTGCGCGTTCCATCGACCAGGTTAAGGCATTTATTCAGTTTTCAGCTTTACTATTTTGATTTATTTTTCTTATACTCTGTACCGTAAGTACAAAGCAATAGAAGGTTTCTCCGACCCTTTGAAGCAGGTGCGGATTCAGGATTTGATCCTAAGGGTGTTTTTCACTTGGAAGTGTATATACAATACAATATAGCAGAGCTCGCAAAAGTCTGTCAACCCATTATTCCAACTTTTGAGGAGATCCGGACCCGAAAACCGATCAGTATGAACTTCCGAGTCGATACAACTTCAGCTATCCGTATCACGAAACCAAAAAGAGCTGTAGAACCAAAAATTAGAAACAGATGAATTTTGTCGACTCATGATGATATCTTGACCTATTCCTTCTTGGGAGAAGAAAAAGCCCTTAACCTTAAAATACAACTTTATAAGACCTACCAATGGTCCCTTTTGCCTATAATCTCCTGGGGATACCACCCCCACTCATCCGACTGCATAAAGTTCAGGGTATAGTATAGTTGAGATGTACCGACGACTGTAACCGTTCCACTAGTTTTTTGGTTGATCTTGCGTGATATTTGCCAGTTCGGGCGCAGCTTGGTAGCATGTTCTTGCCGCTGTTGCTTCCACAGTTGCAGTTGCAATTGGCAAATGTGTTTTATGTGCTGGCCTCGAGCTGTCCATTGCATACATATTTGTAAAGCGATTTGCGAAGCTACCGTTGTGTGGGGCCCCCATTGATCTACATGAATAATGCATGCTGGGATAACTATCTGTCTGTGTGTGTGTGAGGGTGTTGGGGGCGTCAAAGATTTGTAATGCAGCTACGATTTATGTTGCGGCAGATCATATAAAGCGCATATATTACACAAAGATTATCATATGTATTATTTAAATGTGTATATTAAGGCATACTAGTAGGAGTATCTAAAAAAAAACGCGAAACGTTTCGGGAATGTGGCAGCACGGAGCACCAAATGCTGCAATTACAGATGAAGTAAAAGTCATAGCAAAAAGTTCTTACAAGGCTACATCATTAAACTCATCCAATTCAAAATATATCGACGATAATAAGTAAAGCGGGCTACTTTTTAAATAAATCACAAAGATATTGATGACTGTACTTTGGCTACAAAGCTATTAAATGCAACTATGCAACATTTGTACCAAAATGAACAGGACGACAAAT
The DNA here is from genome assembly GCA_018150985.1 of Chymomyza costata. Taxonomy (NCBI): domain Eukaryota; kingdom Metazoa; phylum Arthropoda; class Insecta; order Diptera; family Drosophilidae; genus Chymomyza; species Chymomyza costata. The sequence goes on from JAECWU010000001.1 coordinate 22,874,729, forward strand.
GCAATCGATTTAGCTATGCTTATATTTCTGTTCGTCCGTCAATCCGTGAAGATGCGTCTTTTGGTCTAGTTCTTTACTTGTATTAAGTTTTTATACCGTTTGTCCGTCGGTAAGAGCCAAACTTTCAGATCAGATCCATTATTATGTCGCTGGAAGCAAGTTTATATTATTTTATCGATATAAGGGTTACATTGTAAAGCTTCTCTGGGGGTATAGCAGAGCACCTCATACCAAATTTTATAAAAATCGGTTTACTAAACGATATAGCTCTAATAGGTGCGATCGTTCCAACTAAGTTTTTAGGACATAATTCCTTATTTGTTTGTTGATATGGTAAAATCGATATATAGACTCATTAAAATACAAAAAATCTCTATTCTTTTTAGAAACACTATCCCAAGACTTATACCGTAGAAAGTAAGAGTTGACAAAAATCTTCCTGGTTCCTATTACAATCGACGAACGATTTCAAAAAATATGGCTAGAAAGCTCCGCAAAATACAAACCTTGCCAAAATGTTGAATGTTATTCTCGAGGTATAGTATTGTACCGACCATCAACGTTTTATTATTAAGGGATGCTAGCTAAACATTTAAAAATAAATATTTGGCCTTAATTCCGATAATTTTTAAATTTACCGATAACTAAATATGTATGTATACTTTTCTTCAAGAATTCATAACTTAATGCTTGGGCTTTAGTTTCGTAGCTCATAGGAGAGTTTCGTAGATAGTGGTAAACCGGAAATAAGACTAAATGAGTTAAAGGATTTTGAAATATTTGATAGGTTTGATCGTGACACAATACTTCAATGTGGTATAAATTTTTTATCCATCTATGATCAAATCGGTTTATTATATTCGCAGTAGAGGGATATTTACTAGATGCATCTTATAATTACGGATTATGTTTCAATTATTCAGAGCCTGATCGCACGTTGCCAAGAAATAAAGGGTGAGCCATGTTTTATGTCGGTATGTGAACACTCAATAGCTTTACATTAATCAACTTGACTTGAGTGGATATATTTTTAAATTTTGAATACCACGAACTTCTGTATAATTGCAGAAGTTCCACACTAGATTAAATGTCCATAAAAGAGACTATTTAAACTATGTTCACCCACAAATGCCTAAAAAAGGTCTGATCGGTAAATGAATTCAAAAAGACAATAGACGTTCAGTCTCCGCAGCAAAAAGTCCCTGTATGTGAGATATCAAAAAATGGCGACATTGAGTGGCCATCCAGATCATCAGAATTGACAGCTGTTCTTGTGGGACTATTTAAAAAGCCAAGTGTTCAATCCTCAGGCCATTAGCGATCTCAAGGCAAATATTCGTGCCAATCCGAGATGCTCGAAAAAGTAATGGAAATAGCAAAAAAAATTAAATATTTTGATAAAAATATTATTTCTTATTCCAAATAAATTTTAAAGGACCAAATTATATAAAAATACTTCAGTTGTCAAATTGGTTGTTTTTTTATAAGTTATTCAATATTCACAAACCGACACAAAAGATGGCGGTGCACTCTTTATATTTTTTCTCCTAATTCACCTTTAGTAAGGCATGACATTTTCGATTTTTCTTTAGGATTCGGGAAATCGTCAAGATTAGTAATCTTAATTTCACTCTGAGGTTTTAGCTAATGGTCAATTATCCAAAAAGTATATTCCTTCAAATATATAAGTACAAAATTTTCCAATTGACTTAAAGAAAATATCTCAGACTACCAAAAACTGTCGCAGCACAGCATCGGTCTCGTAGGAGTACCATAAATTATATACGCTGGAAAATCGCTTACAAAACGCCTGGAAATCGCTGTAGCTAGAAAAAAACGCTAGTATATAATGAACAAAAATGAATGAGTGATAAATAACACCCACAAGGCTATATCCCAACATATACCGTTATTTTGCAATTACAGTGCAATTACAATAAAAGGAAGTGAAGTGCATTTAAGCGTACATACACTCACACACACACTGAGAGCCATTGTAAATCCGTCAGCGCATTTCCGGTGGTTGGTTTGGTTGTTGGTTGATTTTGTTGTTGTAGTTGTTGTTTGTTGCTGCGTTTGCAACAAAACTTGGCCAACATCAACATGGCCAGTTGTGGCTTTTGTTGTTGTTATTGTTGTTTCTGGTGCTGTTGTTAACTTTTCGTTGATGCGTTAATACGTTAATAAAGTGTGTAAATGGCGGTGCGCTTATCGCCTCTGTTTGGCTCTTGCCGTGTACGTAATCAAGGCGTTTTTAAAACAAACCCAACCAACCAACCAACCAGTTGGCCAACTGTAATAGGACGCACAGAAACACACACAGATACATACTAATACACATTTGAAGCAAGTTAATAGAGCGTGTTAACCGTTGTGCAAATTATAAACATAATTAATATGGTTATACACTCTATAGACTATAATAAAAAAAAAGAAAAAAGTCTCGTTGGACTCTTGGACGCCTTGTTAAAACATTTCACATTTCTAGATTCATTTTACCGATAATGTTTACATTTAACTTGAGGTTATTTGTTGAAGTTGTTGCAGTTGTTGTTGTTTGTTTATTGCGGCTTGTTTGCTGATTGATTTGAACAAGTTTGCCATTAGACACAGCCAGCTGCTTGGTGCATATTAATAAGTTAGGCCTGTTTATAATAGTAACTTGCTATACACAATATAGATAGCTGCCTATACATAGTAAAGTATGCAAAGTTAATACACGAGTTAATCCAGTAAAACCAATTAGCCCCAGAACTATTTTAAATAAGGTTATCTTTTGGAACCAGCAAGCAAGGCCTAAAGAACCTGTAAATAGGCGCTTATTTTGAAAACTAGTAGAGCAAACTATCTACAAACTATAAGATAATAATTAAACAATGTTTTCATTAGATAAGTCTCTCAGCTGAGTATATAATAGTAACGAATCTTTTTTTTTTCTATTACAGAATTAAGTGTGCCCAAGCATACCACAGGTTCGAACCACGGAACCAAGCATGAAAATTCGCTGCGCATCTACCATCCGAAAGAAGAAGAATCAAGAAGTATTCAAATATGTAATCGAAAACTATTATGATAATATATCTACTTATTCCCGAATCAGAATATATTTCAAACTGCTAATACAAGTTCAAAGGCCATAATTGATAGATAAACAATACCATAGACGATTTAGAGACAATTCCAGAACTAAAGAGGACATCAATAGATTAGTGAAAAATATCGTAAGCTGATAATTTTGATGAAGTCTTCCGACTCAGTGAAGATGATAAAGTCCTACTGCTCTGTCCAAAAACTGAAAAAAGTGTCGTGTTGTATGAGATTCATGACAAGTTTAATATACCCTGTTACAAAGATGAAGGGTATATTAGTTTTGTGCAAATGTTTAGGAGACACCCCAAAATTGTCTCCAAGTTAGTTTAAAAGAAATTACAATAATTAATTAACTTGACATTTGGACTCGTTATATTTCCCGCAAGATCCGTCGAATAATTTCAAAGCCCACAGAGAGAGAGAGAGTCCTCAGAGACCCCCCAAAGCTACCTGCTATATGATAGGGGCCATACCCAAATAACGTGACCCGATTTTTGCTATTTTTTAACCCCTCCCCCCCCCCCGTGACCAACCGTAGTATATTCCAAGACCCCCCTCCCCCACTAGTTGTCACGTGGTCATACATTTTTAAAAATGGATAACTTAAGTAAAAAAAAGTCCAACAAACCAAAAAACAGAAAAGTGCCCCTTGTGGAAAGAATATGTGTAAAAAAAAAAAAAAAAAAATCATTGCACTACGTGACAAAAACCTAAACACCCCCCCCGGTCGAGTGACCAAGCGTGGTATTTTCAAGACCCCCTCCCCCCCTAAACGGGTCACGTAATTTGGGTATGGCCCCATAGCATAGTCATATCCGTCTGTTTGAACGTTTAGATCTTGGAGAATATAAGAGCTATGGTAACATAGTTTGATATTTCGACTTCCTATATATCCAGCCAGATCTCCGCCAATAATTTAAAAGGGGATCGAGAAGTAGATGCATACGTATGTCTGAACGCCTACATCTTGGTGACTATAAGAGATATGAAAACCAAACTTGATATTTGCACTCCTTATATATACAGCCAGGTCAACCATCTTTTTGCTTCGGCAACGCCACTTCCTTGGCCAAATAATTTTAAAGCGTTATATTTTCTTCACTTTTAGAGATATCGCAGCATAGTATTTTATACGCAAGAATCAGCTCAGTTGGTACAGTAAACAGTAAATCTCTAGAGAACAACGTTCGATTCCTAACAAAAGCAAATATATTTGTATTTGCAGTGCTTTTATTTAAATTTTACAATTTATTTAGTTATTTTCCATTTTTTGCCCTCTAAAAAACTTTCAATGTCTTACATGTCCTAACCAAATGGCAGGCTTCGATAATGCTCTAAAATATAAAAGATCAATAAAGCAGCTCACCTCAGTTTCTTTGTGTTTTTACCTAAAGAAATAACATATCTTCAAGCCAGATCAATAGATCCAAACAATTGCATTGAACTTCTTTGCCAACCAAACTAGTTGTCAACTAACTAGCCCAACCGGTATCCAGCTTATAACCCAGTTGTCTTCAAAACTTGCATCTATCATTAATTTAAGGCCAACATAAAAAAACTAACGTGTACCTCAACCTTGTTCCAAGCATGGCCTTCAGCTTCATCTTCATTACGTTCTATAGAACATCCAATACAGAATCTCACAGACAGCTCATCAACAAGCCATCAAGCTCAATCCCTTTGCCATAGAGCTAACTTATTGGCATTTTCATTTTACAATGAACAAAAACAACAAAAATACAAAAAAAATTACAAACAGAAAACAACCTTTACAAATTAATGACAACAACTGAAGAGTGGACTGACAGTGCAGAGTGGAGAGCAGGAGAGTCGAGTGTTCGACACAGACAACAGACACGTCCAGAAAATTATATTTACACCACTTACATATAAAATTAGTTTGTACAAGTGCCCGGAGCTTACAGTGCTTCAACATAAACATCAGCATCAGCAGCAGTCCTCCAGCGTCAGGCTTCCAGACTGGCCACCACATTGACTTATATAAATACATTAAGTCACAAATCACAATTTTCCGACGCTTGAAATGAGCAAACGGAAGGCATACATTTTAAATGGCTTTGGCTTTGGTTTTGGCCATGTCGATGGCTATGGCTTTGGTCAACCAACCGACCAGCAAATAAATAGCCCGCGGCTTTAACCGGCAGCCACTGGACGACGGCTGGCTATCAAACCAATCAATGCGTCTGGCCTAAAGTGGCCAAGTGGCCGCGTTGTCGCATGTTTGTCGCCACCGATTGAGGGGCAGAGAGAGCGGCAGCAAGGAAGAGTGAGACACAGCCGGCGCATCACTTGCAATCCATGATGTAATGAAAAGAAGGTGGCACAATGTGCTGCACTGTTATTGGAAAGCGAAGAAGATTTTGTATGAGTGATGTCACGTGATCAAAAGTTTTTTTCATATTTTAGTTTTAGTGAGATTTAATGTAAGTTATAATATATATTGTAAAAAAAAAAAAAAATGTTCAGAAAATAGCAGGTTTGTAAAATCACTTTCGCATTTCTAAACTAACTTATGTTAGTAGATAAATTGCCACTTCAAAGGAAAACATATTTTGTATTCTAACGTATTAAAACTAAATAATGAAGTGTAAATAAAATAACAAATTTAAAAAAATAAAAAACCCTTACTTCCTAACCAGCTTTCAAACAATCAATTAAGCATAACGCGCAAATGTCACCATGTGACGTAGAAGCGCAAAGAGAGTTATAAATTGAGCACCTAGAGGCGCCTCCTTTGTTTTCTTTACTCCTTCAAGCTTGCCACCAGCCTTGGCGAACACGCAGCCCCTCGTTCGCCCCCCTTTTGACCCGCCCACCTGCTGCAACGTTTGCTTTGCGTGAGATTGGATATCAATCTTTTTGCAATTTGGTATGCAATTTAAAATTCATGAAACACATTCCTTTGAGTCAAAAGATGCAGGCAAATGTGCACACACACGCACACACACACACACACACATGTGGACACCAGCTGTGGCAGACATCCACACCAGATCTTACCGAAGCTTCGGAGGCCCGCACAATGCCTTGTCCATTGAGTCCTGCGCTCAAATTGCTGCTTGCATTATTTATTTGCTTCTATTGATGGGAGAGGCCGGACTCAATGTCTGTGCACTGGGATTGTGGTTGGTGGTTGGCTCTGTTGCTACGCTGTAGCTGTAGCTGCCAGTGGTTGTCGCTGTGGCATCATCTACTGTGTCATCTGGCACATTGAATCTGCGCTAAGCACCGTTAGTTGTTTAAAATATTACAAACAAGTGGGCATAATATTAAAAATAAACGGTAAGAATAAGTCGCGGTTGAGTTACAGAAGCTTGTATACTCTTTATTTTAATTACATAGTTCCATGAAAACAATACAAAATTTAGGATTTTTCGCATACATTCTAATAAATCATGTATTTTATTTCAATGTAAGCCCATGTAAGACTCGAAAATTTTTCAACTCAAACAGAAAATCAACAGCCTGTTAAAGGTTAGCTTTGCTGAATTCGTATTCAAAACTTTAACCTATTGCTGCTTACAATTCACAACTTGTTAAAGCACTGATTGTATGAAGACATAACTTTTAATATTCAATTAGCACTAATGAGTACATTACAAACATTTTTTGATGACATTTTTCTTTATTTTTAAATTTTGTTTAGTTTTATTAAAATATTTTAATGGAAGCATCTATAGTCTCGATCTTCGATTTTCGAAACCGATCTTTTCGCTAGATTCTGAAAAAAAATCGATTTAATCGCATTAAAACGGTAGGCGGCAGCAAGTTCAAACCGCAGATAATCACAGAAAAGGAAATGTATATACAAAAAATAATATTTGAGGTATTCACGCTTTGTGTTGAGGATCGTTTCTCAATAAACAAAATTAGATTTTATTGTCCTTAATTTTATTCAAAAGAAATAATCTGGATTAAGGTCGAGCATACGTGTAGCACTTATTTTTTAATTTCAATATATGACTAGTAGAAAATATAATTTTTTGACATGTATAAGAAATGGGGACCTTTTACATACGGAAGCCTGATTTAAAAAGGTAACTTCTTGCAATGCGCAAATGGTGTAAAATTTTATAAAATGCTTATTAAAAAAAAAAAGAGTAGTGAATATTTTCTACACAATCAATGCACGCCCTCAGCCACACCCTCTTCCAGCTCTCTTGGCTGCTTCTCTTTACTGGCTCTTTCCGCTATTAGTTTAATGTTTTGTTTATTGTTGGCCATGGACACCGCTGGGCTGGCGTCAACGGCGACTGCCATCTCATGTTGGTGCGTCTGAATGGCACTCCATGGCCATTATGTTGAGTAGTTTCGCAAATATGCCAAATAGCCAGCCAGCTATCCATCTATTCAGATATGCAGCCCCGTCGATGTGTTCGCCTGATTGGTTAGGGTAATGGCAGCTGAACTGCCTGGACAAGGGACTTTGGACAATGCCAGCAATTGAATGACGTACTTACTTGTATTTACTCGTTGTGAACCATTCAGTTTGTCTAGGCGCAACTCATTTTAATGGAACTGCATATATTTTAAGGTAATTTCGATTTTGGTGAAAATATTGATTGAGGGAACCCCTTTACTTTATGCGCAGAAGTAGGCGTTATATGCATTGTGAATTATAATGATGATCTTTTCCAATCCAATGAAAAGGAGTGTATAAAAAAATCTTTAGCATGAGTGACAGTTCTCATAAAAGTAAGCGAAACTTACAAAAAAATTGTTGAAATTGGTGTTCTTCTTAGTTTGGAATGGTTTCAACGTGTGGACTAAAATTGTTCATGTATGGAGTGTAATGGAGTGCCTTTAAGCCAATAAATTTGTTGTTCAAAAGTTAAACTTAGTTAAAGTAAGTCGTGTTCCAAATTTTGGAAAGATTATTTTCTTTTCATTTGAGCGAAAGGTTAGTAACAGGGCGGGAAACCAAAAATTCAAAATTCGGAAGAAGATAATTTAAACAGCACTCAGATCTTTTGTATTCTGCGCAAATATGGCAGATTATAAAGTCTTCAGGGTTCTTACTTCAAAAATGGCATACAAGCAATACTCAGTAAAGAGTTTATCTTTATTTCGAGTGCACCCAAAATAATTTGGAAGAATTAACAACATGCACGACACCTGTCGGTCCGATATCATAGCCAGTTAACTTTTAAGGAATATCCCTCATCAGCGTGAATAGAGCTAATTTATCGACTTACGATATCTTAGATCCGAATAAATCGATAGATGCGTTTTACTTTAATTTATCGCTATTTATTATGGTTTCAAAAAAGTTCACCATGAGAACACCAAATTTTAAGTATTTTCGTAGGACTAAATGGATTTGTAAACGATGTCAGCCGAGTGGAAACATACACAAGAAGAATTTTAGAATCATTACCCTAACCTTATCTCTGCACACAAACTTTAGTTAGGAGTAATACTGAAATAAACTTCCGTCGTCCATGAACTAATGATGCATCCAGAATATTGGACAGTTTGGCGTGGTCTATGCACAGGCGGCATCATTGATCAGCAATTCCTTGGAAGTAAAGATTTAGCTTTTGCAAATTTTGCATCCAAAATGGTAGACATCTGCCAGAAATTTAAATTTTCAAAACCAAAATCTTGAAAAAGTAGCCTTAACTTCTTTGTAGCCCACCTTAAAAACTGTCTTAAAGATACTTTCAAAATGCAAAGAAGTTTTTAAGTAAGTACCTCATTTTGTTTCTAAATGGCGCATCAGTATCTTACGCCTATTTAATGTAACTTTAACTTTGTCCATTGAAGTTACTGCATCCCTTTTTTGGTGGCTTATTAGATTATATACATTACCTTCAAAACAGTGCGCATTAATCCAACAAACATGCCAACCCAAACCCAACTAAAAACCGAAACCATTATTATCCAAGTTACCAGACCTTCTAACCTGACATGTTAACATTGCATGTTCAGCACACTCGTCTGTAATAACGATAACTGCAGGGTACACCCAAAAACATGTGCTTATCTCTTCCAGGTCTTGTGTTGCATATTTTTGGGGGTTTGTTTTGGGGGGAGCATATAAACTGCTGCAAGTTTTCGACGGATTAAGCTGATTAATTTAACGCGATAAAAATTGCAGTGCAGTCTAGCTTTCGTATGGTGAATTGATGGGGGGGAGGGGAGGTCTAGGCTAATCCGCTGAGAGTGCCCCTCCCTGGTTCAAAGGGTAAACAAAAATATTTTATACCGTTAGTTGGCCACACAAGTCTGGCCAGGTAACAACCAACTTTAGTTTCCTGTCTGCCAACTTGCTTCTTTTGTTGTTTTTTATTTTGTTTTTAATATATTGTATATAAGTAGATGTACAGTTTTCATTTTGGTAGTCGACAACGTCGACGTCGTCTAGCGGTAACCAAAAAATATTTACTGCTTTTTTATGTAAACTTTTTTGTATAAAATTTCAAATTCGGTTAGCATCAAATTACGTGCATGTTGTGCATATTTCCTCAACTGCTACAAAGACTCGACTCGAATTGGGACTCGTCTCGAACTTGGACATGAAAGTGAGTGACGGTAATAATGGCCATTGCAGGCGAGTGCTGCCCATTGTAGGCGCCAATTAAAATCGTTTTAAATTTCGCCTTAAATATCATAATTCCATAGAAATAACATGAATTCAACTTAGCAGGCTCTTCTCGGTTCTGACTTTATTCAGTATACAATGTATGCAAAGGTAATGCGATACTTTTCACAAAGGCCAGGAACAACAACATTCACAACAAAAACCATGCTCTCAGAGCAAAACCGACAACAACTGGACAAAACCTGACCACAAATCAGCTTACCTCAAACACTTTTAAATCTTCTCAATGAGCCTCTTGGCCAACTTGGTAGTAATCAGTCAACTGTATGCGCTTTTGCACATAAACAAAAATTATTCAAACTGCAAGAGAAGAGGGTTCAGTTTATGGGCAAAGGGGACAAGGTGGTGCTTGGCAGGCAGAGGTATTCGAAAGTAATTCTTAACTTTATGTGAAATAATGCTTAATTTCTAAACTAAGTTATGCAGTTTTCCAAAATCCGCCATTACGAACTTTGACTCGCCATTACCCCGGGTTTTCCAAACTCTTTTTCAAGTGTTCACCTTCACATAACGCTTTGCTTGGATTTTGCATTTTGAGTACAACTTTACTACCCAAATAAGGAATATCTAGTAGAAAGATTTAAACTAACGCTTTGATAGTAGTAATATATTAGATAAAAGTGGACGAATGTCACTGGAATCCATATATTTTACCACATTAGCGGCGAGCTACCAAAAAAAAAATCCTAGAAGCCCTTTGCTCCAACTAAGAGCCTAAGTTTTTGTAATATTTACAAGGAATTCCTATAATACTAACTGATTAGAGGGACATTCCCTCCTAAAGTCACACGCTTAAATAATTCAATATAAAATTAGGGGTATTTTTGGTTTTGGAGTGTCTGATAGCTAAATGGCTGATTGGCGCACAATAGATCCTTAGGATCCTAGTGCTGATATTCCCTTAAAATATTTTAATTTTTATGTATGTATGTGCACACGTATTTACTTTATAAAGTAGCTTGCTCACTCACCTGCACAAACTTTTTTGTTAAACATTATTTGCAATAAACTTTTATTTAAATTTTATGTACGTGCCAAATTTATTTACAATGTAAACTTCTTAACAAACGCACTAATCGCACTCACGTTAAAATACGCGTATATTAAAAAACAAAAGAGCAGGACAAACAGCTTTATCTCAACATTTACATTTACTTACATAAAAACAAATATGGGACGCGCCGCTTGCACTTATAAAGGAATGGAAGGAACAAAAAGAAGACGCGCATCTTCTTACACACACGCACAAACACATACACTTGCACTTATAACGTTAACATTTACTGCACAGAAAAAAAAAACAAAAAAAAACACAACTTGCACACGCGCATCTTGTTGCACCCACGCACAGCATTGACAATTTTTATTGGCCTTCTCTTTCTACATTTTCAGCGCCAATTTTAATATGCAATTTGTTTATTTTGCTTAAATAACTATTTAAACACTTGCGCATAATTTCTAACTTATTCCAATTATTGCTAATAAATTAAATAATTGATTTAAAACATTTTAACACTTTTGGGCAACGCGTAAACTAATTAATTATTAATAAAACTGCAGCGCGTGACCGACTTAGTGTCTTGATTTACTCTTTTTTGGTTTCCTTTTTAACATTCTTCCTATTGTGTAGTCAGCTGTGGCTACATGAGCGTAGCTTAAAGGGGTTCGCTAAATGATCCTACACCCCTCAATAGCATAGACTTTCCTACTTTTTATTTTTATATGCGTCACACTTTTTTAATAAATTAATTCTTTTGGCGTTAATATTAATAAAAAACTTTTTCTCTTTTAGTTCATATAATAGTTGCATATATGGTGCACTGCCCCTTATAAAAATGTCACTATTTTTAACAAGGTTTTTTCAATATTTCCAAATTAAGCTAGAATGTTAAAAATAAAAATTAATATATGTATATATAACCTAAAAATTCTTCCCTTTTGTTAGCAGCTGACTACGCACCTGAGCAACATTGTTGCCAACTGCTTAAGTTTACAATAACAACAATGACAATAAGAAGTAGTGCAAGTGGTTGGCAAAGCTGTAAGAGAAAATAAGCAAATAAAGTGCGCCTAATAAGCCGCATTAAAAATTTGTTAATTCTTTTGCGTGTTGTAACAATTGTTAAATTGTGTTAATTGTTATATAACAGTATGTATGTACATATATATGTATGCTTGGGTACTAAAGAGCGTATGCTTGGGTACTAAAGAGCATTTTGACGGCAAACAGGCTAAAAATTATTGCTTGGTAAATCTTTTACGAGTTGCAACAAGTTGTAAATGCTTACATATGTATATGTACATACATACATAATATGTTCGATATTGCAATTAGCCATACATTGACAACCTTGGCGAATCGTAAAAACGTTTTTAAAATAATAATATTGTTTTTTTTAGAATATCAAGCAAGTTCTAAATACAATGGCATTGAGCGAGAGCAGGCTGGTAAGTAATGCAAAGAAATTACCACTTTTCACAAGAAATTACAGTGGACACTCATCCCAGAGGTGTGGGTTCGAATACCACATAAAGCCATAGTCCTGCACCTTACAATTTTCCTATTTCCCTAATCTTTCCTGTCTATTCTATATCCTTATCACTAACTCCCATTATCGGTATCACAATGGGCCTATTCTTGGCCTAAGTGAGTTGGGACGCTAAGTCATATCAATTTAATAAATGAATCTGTAAAAGATTTTAGGAGTTAGAGCAAAGATGGCCAATGCTCAAAAGCTCTATTGAAAACAGTTCCTCGGTGAATATGTTTAAAAAAAAGCTACAGTCAGCAGATGGATATGGATTCTAATATATAAAACAATTTCTTTCAACTTTTATAGAGATAATCGTTTTTCGTAAAATGTTTAAAACTTATGCTGTAAAAATTACTTAAGATACAGGGCACATTATAGTCGTGGTATACCGATCGTAGCCGGTCCACTTATTTTTTAATACCAGGCTCTTACAGTCTGAGTAAAAACAAGTAAAAACTAACACGCCCAACGTACATCTAGAGGTTTAATTTACATGTCTGCCAAAAAAACATGTTTACAATTTTTGCACTAATTTAATTTTTTTTTTTCTTGTACATACCTTGAGTATATAAACATTTTACATATATACATGACGTAGCTGTTTTTGTAGCTCTTGTAAGTTGTATAGTTAATAGCCTAAAATTGTTGTTGATTTAATTTAAATAGCTTTTTGATTATATTTGGCCAGGCAATTGCCAATTTATGACCAACTAACTCTATTAAGTCTATTCAATGGATTAGTAAAATTTTTTCATAGACTTGACCAAAAAAAATGTTAATCAAGTTAAATACTTGGCATATTTTGTTAAAGTTGGCTCGTATGCGATATTGGACTTAAGAGTACCAGACTTTAGATGTCATTATCGTTTTTGGATATTGCATGTCGAATGGAAATTAATTTTGGCACTTAAACAAAAGGATTTGACTTTTAATCCCCGGCTTTAGATGGCATGCAGGCAAAAGCCACACATACTCGTAAAATATGTCAGTGTGTAGGTACATGTGTGCATATGAGGTTTAAGCCAAAATAATGAAATTTTCTAACAAAGCAACACCTTTTTATAGTCATGGCCGTCCAAGTCATCGTCGTCGTCGTCGTCGACATCCTCGTCTGGAAGTCCGCAATTTGTAAAGTCTTAGCTAACTGCATGGATTGTAGAAAGTGCTGGGCGGAAAATTTATTTCAGCAGGATTTAGACGACAAGCTGCATACGCTGCAAAAAATTGCAAACACTTTTTTAACTAGAAACTAACTTTTTTAGTTATCTTCAATATGGTAGGACTTGGAAAATATTGTTTCTCAAAAATAGAAAACTTTCTAAAACTCTTTTGACTTGATGTTACTTTTCTCTCTTTGCAATATGACGAAAACAAAAACGTGTAACCAAAGTAGAAAATCGACGATTGACATTTTCGAAAAAGTCTCTATTTTAATAAAGAGACAAGCTAACTACTAAATGAAAAAGTTTAGTCCAAGTGTTCTACCTATTTGCAGAACAGACCTAAAACTTTAACTTGTGCCCATTTAATAAGAACCTTGTACAATTTATGTAATGATCTAAGTACAGCAATCTAAATGTCCTATATTGCCAGCTTCGAACAATGAAGTGGATGACTTGGCTTTCAGGAAAGAGTCGGTCTATCGAGTGAAAGTTAGCAAAATCTTCAAAAACTTCTAAAATATATTTAAAATTACTTTACACCATTCGAACTTAATTGTCTTCTTTCAAATTTCCTTAAAACATAGATTTTCAGCTCAAAAGCACAGTAACCACAAACCCATCAAAAGCTCCAACTGCCTGCTCTAGTCATAAAAGACCAAGAAAGCGCATCAAACTATTTTTCGTTGAAAGAGTTCACACACTTTAAGAAAGAAATAAAAGCTTTTCAACAAACTGCCGAGAGGAGTCAACTGCAATTATCGAAATTATTTGAGTGGGCGCGTCAGTTATTGCCAAAAGTAAAAGAAAAACAAAAGATAAAAGTAAAGCTCAAGAGTTAAATGGGAAAAACTCCGTCAACTTGGAGCTGGTGCAAAAGACAAACAGTCTTGGCCATAAACACAACCAACTAGCTACTATGTGTGTGTGTGTTTGATTCTGTTTGAATAGAGTTGATTGAGTTGGTTGAATGAATGACTTGGCTCGACTTGGTTGACTTTGTTGGCAAAATGAAAAGTGTCATAACAATCACAACAGTTTTGGCGACGACTGTTGCTCTGTTTTAATGACTCACTAAATTATTCATACGCCATGGATGCCAAGTGAAAAGCGTTGCTCTAGGTTTTCAGCTAGCGCTAAAAGTAAACAAGGCGCAATGGATTTTCAGTCAACCAAACAAAATGAAAAGTCAACAAACTGCTTGATAAAACGAGGGATTGCAGGGAATGGGTGCTGAGGTGGGTGGATTGCACGAAAGGGGGAGTTTGACACTCTCATATGAATATGCAATGAACGCATGGCTAAGATTTTGCCAGGGCAAGTTGGAATGTGTTTGTTTATTATTTTGGCTAGCGTTAAAGTCATAATTCTACCCCTAGCTTAAATAGAGGGATCACATGGCTTGATTGCTTTCACACAGGTCAAAAAGCAACCCAGTCGGTATTGGGCGTTAAACTCGGGGAGCATTTTTGTATAAAGACTTTTCAAAAGACTGCACTTTCTTACAATTCCCATTACTGGGGAAGGATGTTTCCAATTCTGGGTGAAGTAGTGAAACTGTTATTAAACTTGTGCTTATAACAAGTTCTGCATTTACAAATTTAAGTTATTAAATTGTACTTCAAACGTTTTCTGCCCTATGAACATCAGTTCGTTATTACCACAAATATTGACTTTTTAAGAAAAACATAAAAATATAACAAAAAAAAAAGTTTGGGCTCACAAATCAAAATCTTTCTCTATATGATCTATACTCACCAAGGTGTATTAGAAGAATTGGAATTGTCACGTTCTTAGAAATATATTTCAAAATTGTTGCATAACGAGAACTTTTCGAAATCTATTTTAAGCTGAATCGGTAAATGTCCTGCCCAATGCACTTTCAACCCAAAATCGATAAATATTTTCACTTAATATTGACCAAAAGATGTTCTGCCTGGGCGCCATATGCCACTGATGGCTTGCTTTTGGTTACAGAATAGGTTACAAGAGTAGCTATCACTGTGGTGTCAGAAATTTCTAGGAGACTTAGACTACCATATAATATTTGTTTTTTATCTTGTGAAATCAGCGTGACTAAGGAACATAACAAAGATTATACAAATCAGTGCGTCTTCATGGATAACCATAATGGTATATCCCCCACAATATGCTGGCAGCTCGATATTCCCAAAAACGACTTGTGCCGCTTAGAATGCTTGTCCGCATGGCGTCGAACCCAGAACTATAGTCCATTGAGATTTTTGAGCATTTTCCAGCCTTTTTTTTGGATGTATCTTTGTATAAGATTCCCATCAAGTTCCGCAAAGTCCGACAGGGAACATTCAATGCTTTTTTACTGTATTGTGGTATTGTGCGTGTGTGTGCGTGTGTTGA
Organism: Chymomyza costata; assembly: GCA_018150985.1. Taxonomy (NCBI): domain Eukaryota; kingdom Metazoa; phylum Arthropoda; class Insecta; order Diptera; family Drosophilidae; genus Chymomyza; species Chymomyza costata. The sequence goes on from JAECWU010000001.1 coordinate 22,890,514, forward strand.
TATGTTTGCATGTATCTGTATCTATATCTGCAATGTGGCGTATTAATATGAAACGCTTTTGAGCACGTAGCAACACTTATGCTCGGCATTACATGCTGCAAGTGCTGCTTGGCTGGCACGACGACAATCATGGCGATGGCGATGACTATGAATATGACGACAATGACAACGTCAACCAGCAACAACAACAAAGTTGTCAGCTCTGTAGGGAAGGGGGTGCGGCACTGCAACTGCCTTTTGCCACTGGTTGGGGCATGCGTGCGCCTTGGCCATACCATATTTCCATTACCAAAATGTGTGGTACGTCCCTATCATGACGGCCATGATGCTGCCTTTGCTGCTGCTGCTGCTTATAATGATGACGGTGATAATGTTGATGATGATGATGTATCATACATGAAGCATAAATTCATTTTGAAGCACCCTACACTTGTGCGCCATACTCAGTCTCTGGGAGACTTTTGTCTATTTGTACATATCAACTCAGCAGCTGCGTCATCAGCAGCCATGCCTGTTATCCTTTTTCTGTTTGGTTTGGGTTTAAAATGTGCAAATTTTCCTTACACTTTTTTTCCCACTCTTTACGATTATTTTTTTCTTTGCTTTTATTTTACTTGAGCCTACACTTCATTTAGTTGTGCTGCCTGCGGGGGAAGGGTGTGATGCTCTTGTCGTTTGCTCTCGCTTTTATACCCTTTTGTTAGTGTATCAAAAGTTTGTCAGGGATCAAATAAAACAATAATTCCTGCCTGTTTGGGATTGCATCTTTGTAGAGTATATGCCAGTAGAAGGTTTATCGTAGAAGTAACCTCTTACATAGTTATTCCACGCCTACTGAAGACCCAGTAGCCTGAGCATTTCGAATCGAAACAAGCTATAAACTCATACCAGGATATTCAAATTTTTTTGATATATATTTTGTGAATTGCAAAAGAAAGAGTCTTTGTTAGCTAAGGAAGTACATGAAAGGGGATTCTTTGGGTGGGACTACCGGTGGGCGCTATCGTAGAGGGCTTAATCGAATTCCTTGCTAAACCTATGGGACTGCTAAGATGAAACACTTTCCCCAATACTGGATTCGTTTTCTAAGAGTTGCTTTGTCCTCCAAATCTCAGCAGTTACGATAGAAGTCGTAGTTTGAAGCGTCTGTCCTGTCGTTCATTTGGCCTATGGTGCAGTCTCCCTTTACAATTTCTGTCATCATCCCAGACGCGGATCCAGGATTCCATCATTGGGGGGTTTTTTCAGCAGTCGCAATAACTGTCATCCCATTTTTCCAATTCTTGGATTGGGGCGAGTGCGGACCCGAAAACCCGCGTGGATCCGCCATTGCATCATCCTGTCCTGTGTTTGTGTAACCGCAGAAGTTCGGATGTTCGGTTGGGATTCTATCTTTGCCAGAGCGCTCGGGAGATATTATGAGATACGGTTTTTAAATCTGAAAAAATGAAGCTTACTTTTGTGTAAAAAAAAATTTCTAGGTAATTGATTAATCGCTTTTCCAAGTGAACCGCTTAACATAGTGTAAACCATAATCTTTACAAGCTTCTTTAAATTTAAGATTCAATTTTATGCCAAGGTATGCGAGTTGGATTCGTTATACAAAGTTGGCAGAGTATACAATCTTCGTCATCTGAGTTTTAGCAACCCTTTTTTTTGCCTTTGCATTTATTGGTTGAAGTGTTTTTCTTTGCCTTTCCATTTTTTTCTTTCCTACTTTTTTTCGTTTTTTAGCATGCATATGCATTACATATTCCTATATTCCTTTTCAAGCACTGCACACACGCTCATTATCAAGTGGCGTGCATTTTTCTTTACTGATTACGTTGGGAGGCTTTGGATCGTACTGGGTTGGGTCTATTTGGTGTGAGCTGCTGTAAAGGTTTCTTCTCTTCTTCTTCTTTTTTTTTTTTTTGCTAATTAGCAATGCCAGCAAAGCAGAGGTATGAGCAGCCTATTGATGGGCAACGGATTCCCAAGTTAGTTGCGAGTTTATATATAGTAGCTAAGTCGATAAGTCTTGAACGACTGGTAAATGGCTAGCTAATATGGACAAGTCACTTTTTTATCAAAGTTTTTTATATCAAAGTAGACAACTTTTAATGACTACATCATTTTTCAAGCGAAAAATAGCAAATGCGAATATGTTTAAAATTAATAGTATCTGAACTTTGTATTTACAAATTATTTTACTGCATATAGAGTATATATATATGTATATTTATATGTATATAGAGGAGCATTTTTCTTTTATAAGCGCTTTTTAAATGGCTTATTAAACAACAGACGGTAAGTCATCACGCCAATGCCAATAATAAGCTAGAGATGAGCGCGTGAACGTTATTCTCGTGATTCATTTAAAGGTATTCTAAGACTTTTGGCCATTAAAACTATTCTTAATTAAAAATTTAATATAGTTTTGATGAATTAACATTGCAATTTTTTAGAGTAGTAAAGCTTAAAAAATTCAAATAAATAGTTTTCACTTTATCTGTTCGAATAAGCTCCAGGCCAAGAAAAGACTGGTGGTTCCACATTGTAAGGCATAGTAGTATCTGTGCAGAGCTGCTAACAGCATATCAAAGGTCTTGAGTAAATCACGCATACATCGCCAGCAGCAAATCAAGTAACTGAGCTGTATGACGTCAAGTCTGCAAAAAAAGCAGCTGCCAAAATACCAAGTTAACTTGGTTTACAACAAAATCACAGCACATACAACACTTAAAGTGCGCTTGTTGGTTGTTGTTGCTGTTGTTGTCGTGTTGTTGTTGTAAGAATAATAAACAAGAAACAACTTCTACAAACAACTTTCATTTTGTACTTGTCTAGAAACCAAAGCTGCCAACACGCCAGCCAATGGCCAACACACACACACACACATAGTATGCAATTCTTACAAAAAAAAAAACACATAAAAGCGAAAAAAAAAACAACAGAATTATATAAGTAAACGCTAGCAAATGATTGTCTTTAATTTCCAATTGAGAATAAAATTCGTGGTTCGTGGTGTTGCCATTACATTGGAGCGGCCCCCGCTCCCCAAACCCACTTGCCTTGGTAGTTATGTCGCACGTTTTGTAATTAAGTTGGAGTCGCATAATTAAATTAACGTCTTATTGACTTAGCGCCGGACAGTTGGGGACACTCTAATGGGGCGGCTTGGCCAACATAGAAACAAAAAGAACACGCAATGGCAACAATAACAACGACAACAACAACTAAGGCACCCACGGCGCCCATTGCGTTGTACTTACTAAGTGGAACTGGTCACTGATCTGGATTAGCAACAGCCGCAACAACAGACGTCAACACAATCACCACACACAGATACACACACACACTCACATACTTTTAAACTGAGTAAGTTAGGAACAGTCATAGGAAATGTTGTGGGGACACCGCTGTACCAAAGCGTGACAGGCATGAATTAACAATTTGAATTAATGTCAGTTACTCATGGCATGCGGCTGCTGTCGCTGCCTCTGCCGCAGCCTCTGCAAACTGCGACGGCAACAGCAACAGCGGCGCTAAAAATTATGCTGGCCAAGTTCCAGTAACTAGCTAGCAAATAAACTTTTGCTTATACTCTTTCAAAGAGTTAGTTACAACAGTTGCTTGTGAATCTTAAAATTTTGGTCATCAGTTTTGGTAGCTTCCTACTTCAGACATCATAACGCTTTAAAGCTAGATTCTCTATAACTTTAATTTTAGCAAAATATTTGTGTGCAAGATATTTTTTTTTTTTTTTCTCTTCATATTTTATTTACAATCTGTCTTTGCTGGACAATAATGTGCAAGATATGGTTGAACTTTTATTGTATAATATAATTAGTGTGTTCATTTATAGGGCAAAAAGGCACAAATGCAAAAGTGTCCAACAACCATAAACATAAAAATATTTTTTTTGCGTTGCTGTCCGGTCTAGACCCTTCACTACGATAGGTAGGGCACTTCTGCACACAACTGTGCTGTAAAAAGCGCCAAAATTCTCTAGTGGGTACATATTTATATTTATGAATCTATACTAGAAATTTAATTATTCAGAGCTTACAGCTGGGGATACATTTTGCCCTTGCACGTTGGGCCAGAAAGCCAAATTATTGGCATAAATTCGAAAAATTTATTTACAGACCTGATTCGGTGTACTTGATTCTAATGACATTTATTTGAACTGAAAAAATTTCAGAACGAACCGACCACACCCACAGCTAATTTTTATTTACTTGATACTAGAGAGCCCAAAGAATTCATAGCTTTTGTGGGGCAACGACCATGTTTTTTATCCTGGTGCTCTTCCGAGCATGTGATTGCTTGTTTTTTTGCTGCTGGGGATGCCATTATTTGGACATAACCTCGGCTTTTGACAAGCTCCCGAATTGTATTGCCTTTAAATGAAGGAATTTTCGAGCAGAAATGCTAATGCCTCATTGGCGTTAAAGGTACTAGCACTGGTTCCGAAAAAAAAGTATCTCTTTACTAGATTTGAATGCATTTGTTTCATATTTTTCTACGTACTTAAGAAATATTCAAAAAGTTTATCGAAAATCCAGCGTGAATCAACGGATGCCTTTCGATATTCATCAATTCAGATATAGTTTGTGAAATAATCAATATAAGTTAATAATGACTTGAAGGATACTGTACCCATTATAGTATACGAACAAAACACAAAACACTAAGAAAGGGTATACGAAATTCAATGCGCTTCGTGTAATTTTTTTCAATTTTTCCTTTGATTTTGTGAGTGGGCGAACCAACAATGTTGCACTTACTAATTTCTGTCTTGGCGTCTTTTTGGTCTGGCAATGATCTTTGAGTTTTGGTTTTTTGAATTTTTTGTATAAACTTTTAGTTTTTGGTGTACAAAATGAAAGGAAAAGTAAGTAACGATTTGTGGGAAAGGTGCAACATATAATTGCAATAAGGAAAAAAAGGGAAAGGTTGGCATACTAGCATAAATATCTTACAAAAAAAAAATAAAAAGAAATAGAAAACTAAAAAGTAAATGCAGTCAAATTAAACGGAAATGTCAAAAGACCCCAAAAAAATAATTGGACTTTGAAAATTATATAATTTTGTCACGTGACATGCATTAGAAACGAATTCCGGCTAGACAACAACAAAATCCACAACAAACCCAAATAATTAAGCAAACAAAAGTACGTCTAATTTTTTGGAATTTTGTTTTTTTTTTTGGTTAGCCCTCATAAGTGTCAACATGTCAAACCCTCTTAACGTCAAATAAGCACGCGAAATTCCTAAGCAAAACTTTCGCTGACCAAAGTCGTTGCTTGACGTTGGCGTCGCCGCTGACGCTGACAGCGACGTCTTTGCTTTTGAGAAGCCTCAAAAGCGCGAGAATATTAGCGAAATGCAAAACCAGCCTTTGAAGTTTTGCAAAACTAACCGACTGAATCCGGCTAAAGATTTGCCTTTTCATACGAAAATCTTATTCTTTTGAAGTGGCATAGTTTGTCCGCAAAACGCACTTTCTTGTGCCAGCTCACAGCCCCCAAACCAAAACAACGCCACCTCCCCCTCGAAAAGTCTACCAACTTGAGCCAATGCTTGGCAAGATGGCGGAAATACTTAAATATCAAAGGCAAAAAGCCGCGCACATAAACACCACATATGACTTGGACACACATGTGTGGGGGGTGTGTTTCCTTTTGGGGGTTGCTTTTACAACTAATGGCTGTGGGTGTGTGTGTATGCTAGAATTCGTGTGATTCACTTTCACTTTCTCTGGCCCAAAGTTTTTCTTTGTCACATTGATTTTCCCGTTTTGCCATTTTTATTCTTTTTTTTTCGTTTGGTTGCCTTATTTGTATTGTTGTCGTTTGATTGGAAATACATATATATAAAGTGTGCCCAAGTTCCACCCTGGCCTGGGGGTGAAAAAAAAAACCAATACATGTACAAATCCAGTATGTTGATGACTTTTGAAGTGTTTAGGAAAATAATACAATAAAGTAGATTGAAATAGTAATTTAATGCAGAATTTTGGATAGAGCTGCTACGATTTTTTTTTTTACCCTAAATTAATAACCTGATAGGTACATGTCCTGAACTGTATCTCCACTTAAAGAAACCCTGTAAAAATGTTGGCCTTGACTCTTGGCCTTCTGATGGGTACAACGCTGTGTTCCGTCTCAGATATATCCAACTAATCAAAAAAAAACCAAACTGCAATTCCTAAAAGTTTGTGTATTTTTGATTATTTGTAAAATGTAACAAAAACCTACTTGCAACTAAGGTGGATCCTAAATTAAAGTTCTAACTAAATTTGTTTTCGCGAAATATTTAAACGCATGTGGGTGGTTGTTTTTCAAATCAAATACCCAATCGTACTTCCAAGTTTTAATACGCCGACATTTTTGGCTGGCTCTATATCGAGAATCAGTCGGGTTCAGGAGTGGAATACGCTACAAGCCAACTGTTGAGCATTTTAAGCGTATTCAATGGAAAGTTTTGACGGTAGGATTAAAAATGTTTTGTGAAAATGTTCAAACATGAGTACACATAACAAACCAGAGTGCTACATAATTCTGTACAGATTTTGGGTATAGTTTGAAACCAAATCACTTTTTATCTCTGTAGAAATCTCAGAAATTTCATTTTTCGCACGCAAAGAGTTGCAACTGTTAAAGAATAATTTTAGTACATTTGGACACTTATTTATGATTATGATTTTGAAGAGTGATTTAAAAAGCTAATAAATTATTGGATTAGTCAATAAAGGGTAGCATATTTTGAAACTTTTCGCTACCAAATTATGATAAATAAATTTGAATATTCATGCCGCCTAACAAATCAGTGTGAATGAAAACCCTACGAGCCATCAGTTGTCATTAGCTGACAGGAGCATTGCGAATGGCAAAAAGGATTGGTTCATATTCAATGATAATTTCTCTTTTGATTTTAAAAGGGACCATGTGGGGCTCCAACACCGCAAACAATGAAAACATCCGAGGACATGTGAAAATTTTCGGAAAATGCTGCCGGATTCTGTACAATGGCTTTAAACTGACTATTTTCCGCAAAATGTGAATAATGCAATTGCAATATTAATTCACTTCAAAATTCGTACATCTCTACAAATTCTTCCACTCTCAGCTCTGCAAAATAAATATGAGTTTACCCACATACTCCGTTTTTTCTTAAGTTATGCCAGGTCTTGGCGTGTTTATACCCTGTACCTATAGGTACAAAGGGTATACTAGATTTGTACAATGTATGTAACGGCAAGAAGGAGGCGTGGCAGACCCCAAGTCCCTATTACCAAAATGCTTATCATAACCTTGGGTAGCGATTGAGCCATGTCCGTCTGTACGTCTGGCCGTCTGTCCGTCTGGCCGTCTGTATGAACACCTAGATCTCGGAGACTATAAGAGCTAGAGATACGAAACTTTACCAGCTGATGCGCATATTTCCTGAGAAGATCAAGTTTGTTGAATCATGTCCATATCTTTCCCCGTTTCCCCGTGGCAGAGTTTCGCGGCTTTTGACTACACCGTTTAATATTTTAGTCTGAAATTTAACAGAGCGATGCATTGTGGTTGCATGCATTTGTGTGTCAAAAATAAACAAAATCGGACAAATACAACAAAAGTTATAGCCTAAAATGTACAAATTTCACTACCCCTTCCCTATAAATTGCGTCAATATTTGACTCTACGTAATTATAGTAACAAATGGACTAGAATCACAATTTTTGGTAAGCTGAATTATGTGGCTCTTATGAACCAATCCAATTTTCTTCCACACCCCTCAACACATCCCTTTAAAACTTTCCTCGTATACTTTAAATAACTTCTTTGACGTAAATTTCGATTTTCATCAAAATTGGTTAAAATTTGCGGAACTTATAGGTATAAATATCGTTTTACACCAACAAATAAAATATTCCAATTAGAAAGTTCATAGAAAGAATATGCAGGAATAAAACTTTTTTCGAGAAAAAAAGGTACAGGGTATTACACTGTCGGGCACCGTCTCGACTGTATTACATTTTTTTTTTTTTCCAATTTCCACTATTGCAAATAAGTAGCCAATAATGCCAATTATAATAAAAACTAAGTCATATTTTGATTTGGCGAATCATTTTTGCTCTTTTTATTATTTTATACATTCGTTACCAATTTGAACAAACAACTGATTTTTATGTTTACTTTCTGGCGCCATCTATTGTTTGTATCGCCATATACACGCCAATTGCCCAGACATGTGCAACACTTTATGGTCAACCGATTTTGCAAACAAAACAATTGGTTTCAAACCGCATGGAAGTTTCGGCTTGGTGAAATTGGGAGCACCAAGCATTCGGTTCCAAAACGAATCCGAGTAAAATGTTCAGATATTTCTATATGATAAGTAAGTCAACAAAATTTGGTTTATTGTTGAATTTTATCACATCACTAGAAAATTTAGTACAGATTTTAAAACCGTATCGAAGGGATATCTTTGGCATAGAGCATTGGAATTGTAGAAAAATTTAAGAAAAAATGGTTTTTTTATGGTAAGTGCAAATTTTAATCATATTTATATTGGCTTTGAATATTGCTCTCGTAGGTGATTAACCTAGGATTTAAATGCACAAGTAATTAATAATTATTTTCAAAAAAGTTAATGAGCATTTTTTTTAATTTAAAATTTTTGTAACAATTTATGTAAACCAAAGATTTCACTACAATAAGTGTAATTTTTTGCTGAATTTGAATTTAATTAAAAATGCTAATGCATTAATAAACAATTAGTCCCCTAAAACATGTGAATAATTTTTCATCCGAACCCATTTGGCTCACAAAAGATTTACTCATGTATGGAAATTACTTTCCCCCAACTTCACCTCATTTTAACTAATTTTATTGCATTCTTTACGCTTCAAGGTCATAGCTCTCATTTATATATTTATTATGTACATAGTATAACCGTATATATAATATAATAATTCATCATTTAGAGTTTCAACCAAGTCAGTGTCTGTTATTTCCTATATCATTTTGGCAAAGCATCAAAATCGAATTAGTTCCAAACAATGATTTTCTTGAAAGTCTGAAAAAAGTTTTAAGCTGCTTTATATTGGCTTTTGTTGTTGTTATTATGTTTTAATTGTTGTTGGATTTTGTATGTACGGGGGAGGGGCAGGGGAACTTCATGCTTGTTGATTTTCAGCTAATTTGAGTTTTGCCTGCGAAATAAATTCAGAGCCATATAAATGCATATAATAGTACAGTAAAACAAAAATTAAATCTAAAAGTTCATTTAAAAAAAAGTAACAAATGATTTTTAAGTGCATTACATAAAAAAGACTCTTATATTGCACTAGAAAAAAGATCTCAAATTTATTTTTATTATTTTTTGCTTAACTTATTTTTAAGACGGAGCCCATTCTGTCGGTCATTACGCCTAGAGTTGCCATCGTTTGCATTTAAAACGAGTTGTAGGAACTTTTAGATCACAGCAACTCTGGCATCTATGTTTCTTGTAGTTTATTTGTCGATGAAGAAAAAGTTCGAATAAAATATTTAAGCCAATAAAATAGTTGAACTTGAACTTTTATTTACCAATTAATAGACATTTAGGGGAGTTTTTGTTTAAAAAAAAAAATAAAAACCCGTCATCTACTTTTATATCTGTAATAATCAGTTGTAAATATTGAGTTCAGTTCCTCTATGTCAAGCCAGATAGGAAGCTTAAATATTTTCGGATGATGCTTACTCATCAACACTGAGCCACAAAAGTTAAGATTTAAATTTATTGTTTCACTATAGCCAAGCTTCACTGTATTTTGCATATATGTTTATACATAAATTTAAATATATAAAAAATTGTGTACAATAAAGATTAATAATTATATATGGCTGCCACTCTGGCACATTTATCATTGGGATCAGCAAACATCCGTTGTTAGACTATAATTATCCAACTAATTTACATGAAACTCAAGCGAACATCCTTTTGATTTTGACTGACCATAAACAATTGGCCTCAATTGTCTATATATAAGAGTACATACATATGTGTATCTATTTTTATGTACATGGCCTACGCCTGCTTTGAGGAAATTTCTCAAGAAAAGTTACCGCAAATAGTTATAGGAAAATGTATAGGTAAAAAAAAAAAAAAAAAAGAAGAAGAAGCTATACACGACCAAAGTAGGCGCAGAAAAAATGCGCTGAGGCATTTGTTGGCCAAACCTATCAGCCAAGTGGCATCTCGTGCTCATCTCAAAGAGGTACACATATACATAGGGATGCTCACAGACGCACATGCTTGTGGATGGGAACAGACCAAGATGGTCGGTCGGTCGGCTGGTGGGTCGGTCAACAGGCGGCGTTCGTCATTAGGCGTGGACATACATAGATAAATAGATAGTCTGGCCAATGTGCAGGCATGTCAGGGCCATGAACTTGGTCATCGTGGCTGACCATCAAGTTGGCCAAACGATTGTCAATGATAATGGCCAAGTGGCGCACACACACACATACACACACATGCTCACACGCCTAGTAGAAAGTCGTGGCCAACAAGTGGCCAAATGGCCATATGGCACGTCCTCATTTACATAGCTTATACATACCCTACCAAGAAACAGTATATCTGTTTGTGCTAATATATGTGACGTACCGATGTGAATTTTTTTAAATTCCAGAGCGCCTTTGATATTTGATTCAATTAATACTGCAACCCTATTAAGGAATGCTATCCCTTTGAGCAGGGGTTTTAAGCTCAAGTAGTCTTATCAGGCGCGGAGGATTAAGGATTTGATTAAAGGTGGGGTTTTCACTTCGGAGTGTATATACATATGTATGTCGGAGCTCGCAAAACACTGTCGATCCATTTTTCCAATTTATCCTTATCCAATAGGAACTGTTTTATTCATCGTAACTAAAGCGATTTAGAAAAGGTCGCTAGAAGGAGGTAACCCAACGAATAAATACTTTCTAATGATAACTGAGTAGAAATATGTTAAAATACATAAATACAAGCCCAACACTATGGATGGATCTGGATCCTAGTACAAACCAGTTGACGCGCAATGAAGCTTCAAAGTGAAAATGCTTGGGTCCCATAGCTTATGAAAACGTAGAATAAGCCACGGATAGGGCGTTCCCGGCTAAATATGAAAGTGTGGAGATTACCAAAGTTGCCGATATACGCAGGACTAGGTAGTCTGTCGCCTGATTAAACTACCCACAGCCAGATAGATCATGTTGTCATCGATGAAGCACACGCCACCATTGTGTTATCGTAGAATCAACATCAATACCAAGACCTACCTTGTTTCATCGGATTTAGCAACGCGAACAATAATTTTCCTCTTCACCTGGTAGCCAATGGAATTCGAGCTTATATTTCCCGCTGCGTAATGCTTCAAGGTCCATCGTCAGGACACAACAAAACGAAGTAAATTTTTTTCGAGTCCACTGCATAGCGTTAAGAAATAAAGACAGGCGCAGGAAAAGCACCAACAAGTAGAAACAGAAGGCGTTCTTCAAAGTTTCTTCCAAAAACGAAAGCGTCTTACGCTGGGATGTGACTATGTGGCATTTGGAATGTTGCAGGGAAGTTGGGAATAAAGGTATAAATATCTTTCAGATTTCTCCGAAACAAGCAGTAACTAATCCGTCCCTGTGTCTTATAGATCTATGCTGCCCTATCCCCATCTGAACTCCTGCATTTTTATAAGAACAGCACCAGGATGATGGTTGAAGTTTTGATGGGGCACTGCTCCATAGGCCTAGTGGCTGAGTTCCCCATCACGACTTTCGACGCAGCTGCGGAGATAAGGAGAAGACAGAAAGCATCCAACACCCGCTATGTTATTGCCCAGCGCTTCTTAGAAGATGAACATAGTTTCTGGATAAGCCATTCTTTGAAGACTTGGGCAAATGTGCCATTGCGGATCTGGCCACTTTTGTCGATTCCTCAAAATGGTTCTGCAAGGAAAGGGAGTTAGGTAACTAGGAATGCCCAACAACTTTGACCCTCGAAATAATCCTAATTACCCCTTCCCCCTTGTCTTTCATACTTTTTTCTTCACTTACACAATCAGGCAACACCATGAACCTCATGGTCTCTGGGTGATCTCAATTATTGATTGAGCTTAACCTAACCTACCCCTACCGCAGCGTCCATATTTGTTATGTCTTCTACACAAAGTGTTACAAAACGGTAGTGCATTTTTTATACGGTTACAATACTTATATTCTTTATTTTACAATACTAAGCATCACCTCACTATTGCTCAATGCCAGGCACATTTTCTGTCTAGGGTTACCATATTTTTATTTAGAAAAGCATTTTGTAGCAGGAGGCTTTGCCTGTATTTGACAGCTTGCTACAAAAAAATATATTTGATACCTAAAAGGAGCATATATTACATTTGTGATAGTTACTAAAGCGCGGTATATCCTACAAAAGTAAGCGAATATCTTTATAAACAATTTCTAGCTTAATTAAATTTTCTAATTTTAAGCAGAGCAACATGAAACCCATTGCATTTGTTCGACATTTTTGGGCAAATTATGGACGTGTTCTATTAACATGGCTTAATGTATTATTTGTGCCTTTTGTTTACTTGGGGCAGCTGGCCTATAAACGATATAGACCCCCATGTACATTGGTACACCTGGAAATGTGCACAATCTGTCAAACGGATATTTTCTTGGATGAGCCGATAAGCTTTCCCTCGTGCGGTCATATGTTTCACGAAATTTGCATTGGAGAATGGATGAAGCACCAATTGGTATGCCCGCTTTGCCGCACATGTTTTAAGATTAGCGATATTGGTTTTGGGAAAAATCTGTGCCTGGCACCCTTAAATGTTAAGGACAAGAAGGATAATAAGATCTGTTTTAATCCAAAACGTAAGGCAGCAATAAATGCCAAGCCCAAGGGACGCCAACCGTTGCGATCATATTTGGTGCAACGTAAGGAAATTGAAGCAAAAAGAAGCGTCTGTAGCAAAATGTTGAGCTACACAGTCGGACTGCTAGGACGACTGAAGGATTTATAATAAACGATTAGATTAGTGCAGCATAACCAAATGTGTTCGAGTTTTGAACACATGCTATATTTTAAGTAAACGTTTGTGATCAATTTATGTATTTTATGTGGTAAAAAAAAAAAACAGTTTTTTGGTTATTTATTTATAATTTATCCGTAGATAATAAGTGAATAATTTGACATAAATATTTTACATAAGAATATTGACTAAGATTCAACAAAATCAGCCAATATTGAAAAATAAATTAAATAGAATTTGGAGCGTTGATGGGATCAACATTGGTTCTGACAAGCATCTTGTTGCATCGGACTAAAACACCACTTAATCTGATGGCATCGGTTGTCTTAGAAATAGAATCTTTTGTCTCAAACCCAAGAACCTATCCCATGAACAGAAGCTTCGCGAATTCTCTGCGCCGAAAAGCGCCACCTAGGGACGTCCAGAGAGTTTATGGAGATAGGGGTGCCTTTTCAGATTTTAAAAAGTGGGCAGAAAAAGGAGGTGCTGATATAGTAGTGCTTGGGGAGAAACTGTGCTTGAACGTTTCTCCAAAAAGCTTAAGTTTTTAAGCTGTGTACATCGGACATCTTTTTTTTTTGGGCTGGAGAGGGGAAAAACTGTTATTGTTGCGAGTCCAGTTTGAAAAGTCATTGACTTTCTGAATAAAAAAATACATTTTTTGGCGATTCAAAGTTTTGTTTCTCAAGATGGACTTGTTTTAGCTCGATATATTCAGTCCCATGTCATAAAATTTTATTATTGCTTCCAATACATTTTCGCAAGGCCCCCTTAAATGCGATTTTTCGGTTTTGATCTCCAAACTCGAAAGTTGGGTTTTCTTTAGGTTTGAAAACAGACAATATTGTCCAGAGTCAGTTCTAGAGAGTGTGCTGGATGAATGAAATTCATAGCGCTATTTATGAATTCTAGTATATTGCCTTGAGCATATTTTCCCACCTATCGCTAGGATAACTTTTACATGTCAAAATATTCATTTAGCAAATGATACAAACGTTCAATGGAAATACACTTCCACTCTGCGATCGTTCTGTATCTTTCTGCAGATTTTAATGACAATTTCCTATTTTCCAGTTTCACCAATCGCAAGGATAACATTTACAGGTCCAAATATTCAATTAGCAAATGATAAAAAAGATCAATGGAGATACCTATTCTGTATCTTTCCATGGATTTTAACGACAATTTCTAGTGCAACAAAACGCTTTAGGCGATCCGAACGTTCGGTGACACTCCACTTATAGGTGAAGTCCGACACGAAGTGATGGTCACAAAATCATTCTTTCCTTTCTCGTTAATATGCTCGAGGTTATTTACAAAAAATGACGCAGAATGTTTAAAACTTTACTGGAATGTTAACAGATGGTACTTAAGAGAAGCAGTGGTACATTCTAAGTTACCACGAGGGAAATTAAGTGGTACTTTCTAAGTTACAACGAGGGAAATTCAGTAGTACATTCTAAGTTACTACGATGGAAATTCAATGGCACATTCTAAGTTACTTCGAGGAAAATTTAAAAGGTCACTGATTTATCAAAATGCACTGCAGATAAAACATATTTCTTGCTCTCCAGACCAATCGATTTAAACTGGCTACTAATTTCAAATCAGGGAAATTTGGGTTCCCTTATAAAATTTTCCCAAAAAACTTCATGCGGTTCAAAATTTTTAAGTCATAATCATTATACCATTTGCTAATATCCCCATAAAAATACCCTCCTCAATTCAGAAACTAGTTTCTTTGAGAGTATTCATACTTCGGTTTCATAGAATTTTTTCTTTGCCTTGTGTTTGTCACTGCGGCTGCTTAGAGCCACAAAATTTGTCAAATGGCACAACAAGAAAGAAATTCTTGAAATGTCAAAACTTAAAAAAATACAAATAAAGTAGTACATATACACAAAGCGAAAGCAATACCCGTACCGCGTATCCTCCCACACACACACATGCCGCATGCCACATGCCACGCCCGCTGGCCAAACTGAGGATTCTGCCTTTGGCCTTTTGTTGTCATTTGCCGGCTGTTTTTTGTGCATTGCTGCAAATGGTCAAATTATTTCCTTTTCCGTATATTTCCATTGCGGCTTTGCAATTTCTTTTTCTGCTGCCATTTTTTCAAAGCATTCACGCGCACGAAAGGATTTCTTGTAATTTGGCTGACTTGAATGCTTGGGCTTGTCCTGGCTTGGGCTGAATGGTTTAGGGTTAGGGCTAGAGTCTACTACTATGAGACTGATGAAAGGGATTTGCTGCTGCCACTGCTGCTGCTGCTTTTTGGCGACTTTGCATTTTTATTTGTAATGCTTTTTATGCCCTAGCTTTCTGCATTTCTGTTCGGGTTAGCTGGCACAGCCTTTTGTTTTAACAGCAGAAACACAAAAAAAATAAAAAAAAGCATTCAAAAAATATGAGAAAACAGCTTCACGGCCGTGGCGTCGACTTTTATGCATATGCATGGTAGATTGAATCCATTCGTATTCCGTATTTCGTATTCTGTATTTCACATTTGCAGTTCTGCTCAGCTTCAATGGCTGCATGCATTATGCACACTCATTACCCATACCCAAAACTTATGCCCAACCACAATCCCAAAACCCAAACCCACTCCCATATCAGCCGCCATTATCCTTGTGCGCTCGTTCACTTTCATTTCTCATATGTGTGCAACTGTGTATGTGTTTGAGTGTATTTTGTTTTGTAAATCCTTTATTTTTATATCGCAATTTTTCTCTACCCTTGCCACTTGAGACATTGCTTTTGTTCTGTTTAAAATAAAAAAAGGGTTTTTGGCTATACCAAAAGCTTTTAGGCGCACATTTTCATGTACTTTTTTTTTCCAAGAAAGCCTTGCATTTTAACTGCAAAGTATTGCAATACATCAGCGCAGCTTTCAAAAAAAGAGACTTAACGAAAATATTACTAGCCCCACTACCCGTCAAAATTGAATCTTAAGCGACGTTTACTAAAGTGCTTTTTTTTTTTTTGGAAAATGTTTATCTGCAAAAATCCTTAAGGTAGGCCTTTTCCGGCTTTCAATCTTTTTGTTCAAAATTGAATTCACTAAATTTAAGTGAATTTGGTTTTAAGATTATTTACGATGTTACAGAGTAGATGACAGACTTTTGCACAAGCAATGTGGCAGTAAACTTCCTGGAAATGTGTGAACGCCTAGGAGCTTCTCCGCTATCGCTCCGCCCACCGACTCATGTAGGGGATAAATATGCCTCCAATGCATAGGTCAATTAGCCAAAACACTGGCCATGCCGCTAAAAGGATCAAAGACACTCAGCTCGTAGCTTGCCTTTTTATCTGAAGGCATTTCACTATCCGCAGCCTGTGACTCTTCCGGTTGACTGCAGCTTGGCTCGCAGAAAGACAAAACATATTTTACACTAGTCAAAGTCTATGCATTTTTTTAAAGAAGGGGCATTTGAAGCAAAGCTCGAAGATTCGAGTCGTTGCTGCAATTAGAATGGAATATGTGGTTATCTCCTCTGAAGAATTAGTGCAGGAGTAACAAAATAAGCAGAAGAAATTAACTTTATGTTTAATCTGCACCGGAATATACTCCGTATCGAACTGAACAATTTTATAAATAAATTGGACACAAAGAAACTATTTGAGAGGTATTGAGACTCATCTTTGGAAGAGTTTTTTCAACTCAACTCTTTTTGTGACATCTGTCTCTGTGACTACGATGAGCTTAAGGGATTGGTATGTGGTCATAGCTTCCGTAGGAAGGGTGAAGTTGCAGGAAAATAAGGCATGTTTTGGAAAGTGGATCAGCTGGAGACCTTAATTGCTTTGAAGGGGCTGATCCCATATATATTTTCCGATTGCAGTTACAACTACTCGTATGACAGCGCTTAAAAATTATATACAGTCGACACAAAATTTATTCGTACACGCACTGCGTTCAACAGTGGAGGAAGCAGTGGAGAAAAAACATCACAAGGATATCAAATCCAAGCCTCCAGACTGCCTTCCCCAACATACAAACTTCTATTCTACACTCAGCTACGATCTCCTTTGGCTCAATCTTCTTACGCATAAGGCTGTACGAATAAATTGTTTGCTTGCTGTATGATTAACTATTTCGATAAGTCAACGTATCGAAATATACAAACGAGCTGATTATTTTATTTTACACATTGTTGGCAATTTGCAGATTGATCCATTGATGAGTTAATGAGTTTTGTTACTGCCCCATCAATTTATCAGGCACAATCATTATTTGTTTGTAGCAGCCAACCCACAACTCTGCCCACTTCTAATGACTTTTTTGTGGCTTGGATCGCTTTTGTAATTATAACATAAATCAATCCCAATATCTTGTTATACTTTTTGGTGCAACAAAGCGATTAATGTCGACAATACTCTAGAGAAAAAAAAAAGAAATATATATATATATAAGTGTAAGAGTGTAAGATATGGCATGGCAAAAGGAAAAACATAAATAAGCCATAGACATGCCAGATACAAATACAAGTACAGCGGCTGCGGCTGCGCGTTTCATATGAAAAATATTTTCTTATCGAGATGTGCCAACGGCCAGACCACAACAGAGCAGAGCAGAGCAGGCCAGGCCAAGACCCGGCCTAGCCAGGTAAACAACAGTCAGCTGCATCAGGTGCACGAATGACGGGCACACAACAGATTTACGACAAACGGCAGCCAAGTCGTGCCGCATACTTTTCACAGCTAGTGTGAATTTTCGCACCCGTGATGAAGTTTCCAATTAAATTTTATTGGATTTCAAATTGAGGCTGTGGGTCGGCCAAGATGCCTTGCAAATATTTGCGAATTGGCCAACTGCTGTGGCATTGTTGTGAGAAGGCATCTCAGGCGGCAGGCAGGCAGTCAAGTGTTGAAAGTGGGCGTTGTGGCATATTTTCCCGATACCAGCTTTCTTGAAGCAGTTCAATTGCAGGTCAGCAACGTGTGTTCTTTACCATTGATTGACTTTGGCAGTAGGATGTTTTGAAACAGCCTAAATATCCAGCTAGCCAATTTATGAGCTTTTGGTAGTAACACCTTCAACGCCCAGCTCATAAGTTGCATCAACGTGTTCGATGATGTTCGAGCCAATTGAATCCGTGTTGATTTGCTCATGAGCTGGGTCAAAAGTTCGCTTCAACTTTAAGTTGCAAGCACTTTAAGTCTTCTGTTTGTCTTTAAATTTAGCATTGAAGTGGCTGGCTCTTCAGAGGCCACAATGTTGGCCCATTCAACAAGTCAACAAGAAAGCCGAGCAAATCCGAGTAAATCCAGGGAGCCAAGCGCCAGTCGCCAGTTGCCAGAGGCCAAGTGTAGTCAAGACCTGCTCGGTCCAGTCATCATATTCTTTTAGTAAGTAGCATTAATTTTATTTATTGGCCACACATACACATTTATAGAGAGCTACTCCTTGGCAGCTTAGTCTGTATAGGTTTACTTCCTGCTTCCTTCGAGTGTCTTCAGCTTATTGAAATTTTTTTCACTTTTCGTTTTTTTTATACCCTGTTGGATCAAAGGTTATATTCGAATTGTGTTAAAAAATGTATTAAGCGCCTAGAAGGAATCGAGCTAGATCCCAAAACTCTTGAAAATTACCAGAACAGAAGTAAGAAGAGAAATCAACTAAGTCATGTCCAATCGCCCATCTGTATAGTTTGTTTATTGAAGACCAAAAGAGCTAGCAGAATGAAACTTTGGTCCAAGGTACGTCTTATGGTCTTGTTCTTTGTTAATGTTCCCCTTTTTTCCTACGTGGATTGTTTATATTATACTTTTTCCCACAAAAGTTGGAAAAATGCATTGATATTTTTTTGCGAGCTCTGATAGACATATATAATACTTCGAAGTGAAAAACCTCTCCCAAGACGAAATCCTGGATCCGCGTCTGGAAAAATCGATTTGTTTTTTGAGTGCCATGCGCATGTCCCTCCCAGCATTTTTTTTTTGGCTCCAACAAAAGTCTTTCCTGGTATAAAATTTAAACTTCATGCAAAAAATAAAAAATCGTTTTCAAAATTCAATGAACTGTGGTATTTAAGTGTATTTGATAGTCGGTCTGTACTGTTTGTAACCGACCCACTTGTTTTTCGTTATCTTTGGTTTGCTTTCCGCTTCTCCTTTCCATTGGCTGTGCCGCTATTTTTATGGTGACATATTTTTAGGTTTCCTCTTTTTTTTTTTAATATTGTGAACCTTGCGTACGTATCCTCTAGATGTAGTTAAATTTGCTTTACAACTTAGTTCGCGTACTTTCAATTATTCAATGCGCCATTGTCCTTGAACGTGCTTGTTCCTACAGGACATTGAGCTCTTGACCAGACGAAGGTCAGACGCCGCTACTGGCAGCTGACAATGGGAAGTATCCTCTTTTTATTTGTTTTTTTTTTATTGCGAGTGCTAGATTAAGCGTTTAAAAATGAAAACATATAACTGTGCCACTGAGCGGAAATTCTTTTAAGTCATCAAAATCTCCAGCAGCAGACAGCTGTTTTTTGTTTACGTGGCTAAAGTCGATGAGTTATCGATAAGTCGTGAGTAATAACTCTTTCTTCTTCGCAGGTTATGTCCATATAAAACCATTATCAGAATCATTATCCTGCGAACCGGATCAATTTGAATTGAAATGGTCTAATTTCTTCAAGGCGCCTTAATAATAAACAGATATTTATATTGCGTACAAGGAGCTTAAAATATTCCTAATTGAACAGCATTCCAACTTCTCTAAGCTTATTCCTGTTGTATTTTTGATCTTCTATTGATATGGATGGACAGATAATGTGAATTTTTGGCTTTGTTTTTCAGTGCTCATCACTCTTAGTCATCTGTTAGGGATGTTATAGATTCATATCGAATCCAATACGTTTCATCTTTCACTTCCTATATTCAACTGCTTCAAAATTTTATACCAAAATCTAAATAGTTTATGGGTTTCATCATCTTACTAGAGATTTGCGTTATTATCTCTAGAGACTGTAGACAAACTGTTCCATGGCTTTTGTAAGATCTGCTGTCAATTTGTACTTTCTAATGACCGTTCGTCCGTCCGACCGTGCGACCCTCTCTGCCGGCAAGCCATTTTACACCTCCATGGAGTGTCCTATCTACGGCACATTAGTTAAACCATTGAGCAAATTTCGTTGCTGCCATAAACAATCTGTAGCTGCCGTGCAACTAGTAAGCCAGTAAGTCAGTCGGATAGATACATAGATACATTTGTATGCAGTATGCAGCCGGGCAACTAAGTGAGCTGCAGTGCCCAACGCTATCACTTCATCAGCGACGTGAATTTATGAGGCACTTTGCGCAGTCGGAGCCGTAGCTAAGTCCTCCTCCGTCTCCACCTGCACTTTGCTTCCCTACCCACCCCTCGATCACTCCAAACGCTCTTCTATGCATTGTGAGTGTGCAAATTGCGTTGATACGCTGACAGGTCGCTGCTGGATGTGGCATGTTCATCCAGGGGCGTATACGCAACAAATTATTTGGGGGCATACAATGTGATTTTCACGGGAAATGCTTTAGTTTAGTAGAAACATGGGTACAAATAAGTGTAATGGACCACTTTAGGAATAGATCTGTGGATCTAAAAAACTATAGGATCGGCCTTTTGAGTAGTATTAAGTTTTCAATATATTTTTGAGGTACAAGAAACATTTTATTTGCAAACAACCGACTTTAGCTTTAATATTTTGAGACTTTGAAAGTAAAGCTTATTATCGATGGAATTCGAGGATTAATGCTTCTTGTACATTAGTACCAGTAAAAAACAAAATTTTTTCATTATAGAAAGTATCAATTTTTTATTGTAACAACAGCTAGTAAAATGATTAGTATCTTATATGCAGTTTTCGAAAATTTGATGAACTATCGAATTAAACAAAAAAAGTTGCAATGAATATTGATCATCAAAGATCACTTATTTTTTCCTTTTTGTATTTCTTGTGGGTTTCGAACCCCAGTACCGTCCCCCTGCATCCACGCCTCACTCTTCTAATGCATGCAACAATCTCGACAAAGTGTGCCTCTTGCTCATTTGCCTATCGCTGCCTAATGCAAGCCGCAAAACTGACAAACTTCAAACTATAAGATACTTTATACATATTTGAATTTTATTCGCTGCAGCTACTTCCAGATACTGCTAACTAAATTAAGGCACGCGCGCAGGCGTTTTAAGAAGCGCAAAACTCAATTGGGTTTAATTGAAGCCGCTTTTTGTGGCGTTGATGACGGCAATGATGATGATGATGGCGATGGTTAAGGCTTGATGATTGCCAACTGGCGGTTGATGACTGTCCGTCCAACCAACTGTCACAACCTAATTTAAACTTTGCTTGTCATACAAATTAAGCGCATTTTCTGAATGCCTTTTTTCGTTAAGTGCACTCATAATTAAGTATATTAACTTTCTTAAGTCTATGTGACATCGAGATGGAAATGAATGTGTCTATTAAAAATTTATTGCATTTATAAGAATTTTTTGAAATCTCATAATAAAACCTTTTAGCATGTGAATAACGAAATGATCTTTGATATAGTTCTAGTTGGAGAAGGTGATGCTTGATGGTATAGGGTAGGCCATCTGCTGGTTTGCTGTTTATAATACGGAACATACCCGTGCAAAGTGGATGCTCTTCGACATATGTCAAGTTAGGATCGTTTAACATCCGAAAAACGCGAAAAAGTGGTACAGGCGTACTATGAAAAAGTTAGTTCTGTGAAAAAAAACATAGCAGCGTCGCGCCATCTTTCGCAAGAATGACACTTTGCATCGAATTTCGCATGCGAATCTACATGTAGATGTACAAGATTCATATGACGAAACAATTATCACCGTCGCTTATTCGTTCAATGGATGGGAGAACAGCCACATGAGTTTACGACAAAAAAAAAGAAATTCATCGAAAACAGAGTCAGCCGCGGCGGCCATTTGGGCGATAATATTTTTCATACATAATTCGCCCAATTCGGATGGAAAATATAAGAATAAATGCAATTAACAAACAAACCAACAGATGACCCACCCTATATTTTTCCTTATTCCTTATAGTTATTATATATACCAAGCAACTATACGTTTTTCTTGTACCCTTTATTTTTGAGCTGAATCTACGCTTGCCATAAAAATCACCCTACATCGGAGCTCATTTGTGATATTTGAAATTCGGTTAAAAAAATGCAACGCTTCTTTCGGATTTCGAGTTTAAAATTCACATTAATATCGTAGTTTCACTTATATAAGCTTTAATACAAAAAATTTAAGATAATTGATCTTGAGCTATTATTTTCCAAAAAAATGCGGCAAATGATTATCATTCATTTAAATAGGCCTTTTTTCATTTTCCCTTTATCGAACTTGAGATGTATTTATAATTTGTTATACAAGTTTATTTATTTTTTGGTAAACCTAACCTTTATTTAAACATAACTCAGACCTAAAAAAAAATGTATATGAACTTTACATCTGACAGGGGTACCCATATGGTTGATGAACTGAACTTTGAAAATCGATTTTTTTTTTGTTCTTCTATGTTATCACAAAAATTTAAAAAACCCGTCAAATATTTTTCCAATAAACTTTGTCTGATGATTTTATATAACTATCTATATATTTTTGGGATCGCTGAATAGGAATCTGAAAAAACTTCAGCTCTTTAACGCATAGAATTATTTTAACAGAAGAAGGTTCTCTGGCAAAAAGGGTATTACGTTGTCGACTATGCAAGGATATCCTCTCAAGCACTTTACTGCCCTTTTATCATCTTATTTCTCTCAACATTTTCATTAGTGGCGGCGGCTAAAGGTCGTGCAAACTTAATTAAGCATAATTTTATTTCATTTATTCACATTGCAATGTATTATAAATTTTAATTTCAAAGTGTAAATCGTTTAATTGAAAAACTGATGCGGCGGCTGCTTAATTCGAAATCAATCATTTTCATTGGCATTGAATGGCGTCCAAAAAATGTGCAACTCAAACAGAGTCGCACAGAGTCGGGTACTCGGAATCTGGCGCTGAGTCTTTGGGTCTGCAGTGAATGAGTATGCGTGCCTTCAATGTAATAAAAACGCATTTAATATAATTTATATTGTATTTCATTATGTTTATTTTATTTGTAAATGATTGAATTGTTGGATGTGTGAGTGAATGAGTGAATGAGAATAAATATGTAAGTGCTGTCTTTCTCTGTCTGACCAACGAATCAATTGTGTGGCATATTTTTGCTGTTATAAATATTTACGTTGAAATTAATTATATTATTAAAATGACCGCAAACATTTTATGCTCAATGGCATTTATGAATGCGAACGCACACACACGCACAGACACACACACAGATGGACAGACACTCTCTCATACACTCAAAGCACATCCTTATATACAAGCTCTGTCTGCCTGCTGTTGATTTTTGTGGCAGGATCGTGATTGACACGGTAAATGATATGCGCATTATGCACAGGATATGTCGCCATATGAGTGTGCGTGTGTGTGTGTGTGTGTATACACTTTGCAACAAACAGGAAACGGAAATGGCAAGCATTGTATGGAGTCACTCTAGTAGAAACGCCAATTGGTTCTACAAAATATATGCGTACATAGTATTTTAATGGATTACTTTGAGTTTTGTTTGCAAAACAAATTTAAAAGCTTTGAGCCGCTTAGTTTATGGATTCTGTATTGTTTGTAAGTAAATCTTATAAACAGGGAACAATAAAATTTTCAATCAGCATTACTAACAGATACCTCGTACTCAGTTTTTCAAGAATAACTAATTATTTCAAAATGTCAACATATCTTTGTTCATTAAGCTTCCATCATACTAAATTCATGATGACTATCTCTTCTTCTTAGTAATAAGATACATAAGTGGGCCAAACTTCGACTAAGAGGCTTTTATAGTATAAGAAAATTTCCATCTTCTGCCCGCTACATACATTTGATAGATCTTATTATGCCTTTACGCTTTTGCTATAGGATATAGTTACTAGCTTTCGTAAATATGACGATTATATAGCATCCCTTTATTCCAAATAAGAATACACGGCCTCGACGAATAAATTCCAATTTTTATGAACTTCGCTCCAATTACAACTTACCGACTTCAGCTGAATGTCGATTTGACACCGCCAAGTATGAGCAGGTCTTCCCCTCCTGCTACCCTGCGGATTCCAGACAATGGCGGTTCGAGCAATATTTTCGTGCTTCTTGCGCAGAGTGTGCCTGACACAGTTTCATTTGCGCCTCACCATTTCTTGACGGATAAGTTTTAGAAGCATCTGGACCCATAGCTCTGTATTCGATATTCTACTACTTATATTCTTGACTCCTAAGTGGAGCATGGAGTCTCATTGGTTAAATTTATCATGTTGTCTTTAAAACGTGAAATTAGCACCTCCAAATCCATTGTGCTGCCTGCAGCAGCAGGGGGATTGACCAATAATTGTTCGGTACACTTGGAGACATGTTCCCATTATTATTTTGTTCCATGTTATTCTGACATCCTTTATGAGAATCAATGAACGATGGGTTCAAAGATCTTTAGTTAAAAGCCACCCCTGACATTGGGAAACAGACGCTTCCAGTTGGCAATTCGGCTGCCAAAAAGGCATTAGGATTTGTTGTGGAATGCTCTTAGCCTCAGGACTCTTCCTCGACTTTACCAGCATGGATGGCCCTACCGATAGCTATGCTACCGCCGACATCGCTCTTTTATTCATCGCCCCTAATGGTCCCATCAATACGACCAGGTGGCAATCCCCGAGTGGGCGATATTCTATTAGGCCAGAAAAATCTGCAAATCGTATTGACTTCATGTTCGAGTTGAATATTTTAAGCTTTGTCCGCCTCGAAATGTTCGGACAGTTCCACAGTTTCGATTGCTGGACGAACGACTGTTTAGCTTTTCTGAGTCGGCAAGGTCTTCCGCAGATCCGCCAGACTTGCTGATTATGGTTCCCAACTAACCAATTTTCAAGCACTCATTTGATTCGTAGTTAAGCCGATATGATTTTTTTTCGAGCAACTAATTTTAAGCACATTTTTAATCAGTTTATATTTAAGGTGAGCAGCTGATTCGGCTACTACATCCGAGCCTGGTGTTGGGGCTGCCAACACTCCACCAGACGGGCGATAGCAATAGCATTTCCTCTGCGCCAGGAAAGGTTAAACCGACGATTAGCACCCAAATTAAAAAATTTTTTGATTGATTTCTTCAGGAGCCCAGTGAATTGTCTTACCCTCAGTGGGATTTGATTAAAGGAAATTGTGATAGTTGAGAAATAATGAGGAAGACCTCTTCTTTAGTTTCCAGTACAGAAATACAGAGTCATCTAGGTTTTTAGTAAGACTTTTTGAAACTAATGTTCATACTAAGTGGTTTTGCAGAAATCTCCAGACGGGTTTGCTGAAAGGAGTCATGGGTTCTCACAATTTTTTTTTTCGTAATTTCGAATCTGATTCACACTGGCTGTGTCATAATGAGCAAAAAAATTGTACAGGACCTCTCCTAGAATTTTTCCTAACTAAAACTTTAGAAAAATAATTTAAGCGCTGAATTAGTATGATATATTGATACCATAATTTTAGTTTGATCATTGATTTATATACAATATAACAAATTTTTTTTTTTAATAATTTGATTTTCTAACCATATTTTTAACCCCAGAAAAACAGCCAAAGCGCGCTGTTCATCAAAGCTCTTGTTATTCCCCCTTTTAAAGTTAAGACCTAAAATTTGGTTTAACTGATTCCTTAACTTTAATACTTTATTTCATATCTTTGTGTGTATATCTATTACACTTGAAATTCTATTCCAAACATGTTCAAGAGCTGGTTCACAGGCAAAACTTTTCGTTTGCAATTGCACAAAAATTTGATCGAAACGTTTCGATTTTTATGGCCTCCCCAATACATTTGCCTTTTCAGCACTTGTCACACACACATAAACACACGCTCACACACATACACGCACAAATCAACCATGCAGAGGAACATCATCGACATCGTCGTCAACATCATCATCATCATTGAGCCCATTCACATTGTAGCTACACTCGAGCCTCTGGCCCAAGCACAGCAACAACAATAATAACAACAACAATAGCAACTACAACGAACCGAACCAAACCGAGAGAAGAAGAAATGCTCTTTAAGGATCCACTTGTGTGCCTGGGCTCAAGTGTCCTTTGCATGTTAGCGAAACCACTCGAAAATATGACGCGTTTGCTGAAGTATGCAAAAATTGCACATGGCACAAACACACGAAGCCCACCAAGCTTAGCCACAATCTCAGAGTTTCTCAGTCTCAAATGTATGCACAGCAAGAAATATGCTGGACTGTAATGGTAGGTACACTTTTTTTTTTTGGAAAATCTGTAATCTAAATAAAAACCAATTCCGAAATGTTGAAGGCATTTTGAAAAGTTATAAAAAAGATCTAAGATATATGCTCGTTCCCTCGATATCGAAAAAAAAGGCTATCACGTCTGTTAAAGCAGCCAGTTGTTGTCTTCCTCAAGAGCGGTAGCTACCAGCGCCGGCGGAGACAGGTATTGATCTCAAAAGGTGGTAAGCTGCCTGAGAGTCCGTCAGCATAGAGACCTCTAACCGATCTCTTGGGGAGCGGCTCTGATCAGCAGCAGGAATCTTAGTACTAATATAAATGCCCTAAAACCGACGCATGCAGAAGAGCAATTTGTAGTTCCAGATATCGTGGTCTTAGCCTGGGCACATATTGAAGAATGTCGATACGGAACTGCTTGGTATCGAGAACAATAAATCAATAGGCGAGACATTGAATGATATATAGATACAGTACGACTTCTGGATAGTCTCAGAAAAAGTCTTGTTCTCACTGGTATCAAAAGCTTCGGTATGCTGGGTACGGAAGTTTGGTGTAGTGTGCCGCCGCTGTGTTTGCGATGACTGCAACGAGATTACAGGAAAACCAGTAAAAGTTGTTCCAAAAGTAAAACGACTGGCTTAGGATAAATCAAAGAATTGAGAGAGATAAGAAATTTAAGTTGGGATTATTTTTTAATACATTTTAAAGCTTTTTTTGTTTAGTTAAAATTTAAAAATTTATTTAATTTATTTTCTAGTTCACTGCGGTTTTCAGTAAAGCATATTTTCTCCAATTTTCAAAAAACTGTAAGACTTTTTTTTGTATAAATAAGTAGGGCAAGATGGGGCAAACACGACAGTGTGGGTAAATCCGACCTCCCACTGTTTCTCAAAAACGGCAATACTGAGCGACTCATATTAGCTTATGGTAGCAAGAAAATTGTCTGTCAGTCTACATTTAGATGCTTTAACGACAAGAAATATAGTTTTACGATTTCTTTTTTAGTCAAGTGATCGAAAAAAAACGGTAAGTATATAGTGCATGTACCTATAGTATTGGTTGGAAATTTCGTATAATTTGTTATGCGCGTCATCATGAAAAATGGTACAGTGGGGCAAATTCGACCTCTAAATGGTGGCAATCAGACGTCCAGCTCGAACCAAAAATAAGCCAGCCAGCCACTGGGACAGCAAATCAATTAACTTTGATTAGTCACTTAGCTATTCAATAGAATCATCCTTTATTGACCTTCATTCAACTTTTATTTCGGTTTATAAGTATATTCTAAGCAAAACCATTTTTCCAAATAAATAAATTCAGTTTTTTATAACAATAACATGTTCGTTTAATTTATAATTGAAAAACCATTAAATTTGGATCATATCTAAATCAGCAAAAAAAAACTTGGCGGTCGGGTTTACCCCTCCATTTTTGAAAATGACAAAAAAATTAAATTTTTTTCAAAAATTAATAGTGGTCTAGAAAGTTGCGCTAAAGCGTTAGCTTCAATTTAGTACATCGGACGAATTGATCCACTGTCAAATTAGCATTTTATAGCTTATAGCTTTTATTTTTATAGGATTTTAAACTACAAACATTTTTTAAGCCAAAAGATATAACATCCGAAAAATTAAGTTAAACATAAAATCACTCAAATGAAAAAAATTTCGATTATTCATTTTTGAGCCTGGGCTTATCTAGCTTACTACAACATAATAGCTGAGACCAAAGAAAATATATGAACCTTAGAAAGCACTTAAATTATCAAAAAGCTATATCTGCGAACTCACAATTATTATCTTATCGCTTCCCGAAAATAGTTTCTTCAAATGTCAAATTTTGTATGCCGATTTTTATGCTTTCTACAAAATCTTTTTTCAATTAGTTCTTAAAAATTCTTTCTCTCAGTGTAGCCGTTTCAGATGGTCGTTCCTTAGTCTGGGAACAAAAACAATAAAAATATTTGTCGCTTAAAGTTGCCAGCGATAAAAAAAAAAACACGCACACACACCAACTCACATACACATATATACACACCCATATACTTAGAGCCTCGAAATCAATTTGAGAAAAAAAAAATGCATATTAAACAGCTGACAATTTAGTCACAGCCCAAAAACAATGAAGGATGACGACGGCGACGATGGCGGCATATCAAATGATCGGCTCATTAGGGTATAAATTATAGTATAGAAAACGGTGGCACCTTTGAACCGCAACGTGTCGAGGCGTCTACCGAATGTACCGTTGTACGTGTCACAGAAACAAATTTCCAAGCCAATGCAATTGTCGCTTGGTTTTTTGTTGTTGTTGTTTTTTTGTCTTTTTTTGGCTTTGGGGGCGCCTGCGCCGACGCTCCATCAATCAATATGCCGCAGAGACAACGGCAGCGTTGGCGGCAAACATGAAATATCACAGCCAAACCCTTTTCCATCCATAGATACTACCAACAATAAAAAAAATAAAAAATGTTGTCTAGCGATTTCCTGCACAAACGTGAGCGTAACCAAATTTGCTTTAGGGCTTGGCTTTGGCCAAGCTTGACTTGATTTGACTTAGCATAGACACAAACCCAATAGCCAAATCAATTCAATTGCCAAATTATGCCAAAACCCATAGCCATATTTTCTCCTCTTCCTTTATTCTTATACTCTGAAAATATTCGAGGGTTGAGGGCTTGCTAGTTTTCCGCAATGTACTATGTAACAGGTAGAAGGAACACCTGCTGACCATAAGTTATTTTTCATAATCTCGAAGAGCAATTTAGATAATCTAGACTTCGAAGGCCATAAGAGCAAGCGACATCAAATTTCACCTAAAGATGCACAGTTTTTTGGTTCATGTTGACATCATGAGAGAGCTAAAGCTAGAGCCAGCATATCATGGGAGTCTGATAAAGAAAAAAACGTTAACATTGACTTTTTTTTTCTAAAAAGTCATTGCAGTGTATCCCAACTTCGAATGCCGCTCCAACTGATTCAAATTTTTTTTTTATTACCAATATATTGCATATTTCCCAATTTATTTTAGTTGTTGTTGTTGTTTTTGCATGACTTGGTCAGACTTTTACTGCTCTAATCGATCATCTAGACCTGAATATTAAAGTTGTTGCTATTTTTCGTTGTATTAGCCTTGTTTTGTCATTTGGCTTTTCGGCTATTGCCGTCATTTTTTAACTGTCTAAAGTTTGTTATGAGACGTTCCATGTCTTTGAGCCCACTGCATCGAGAGCTCCATTGGGCCAACTGCATTTTGGCGTAATTATGCCGAAAAAGCTAACACGACCGAAACGCTGTCAATGATTAATTGTCAAATCGTGCAGTCAGTCGGGGGCTATTTGTTATCTTAAGGCGTTGAAATTATAAATTGTTTGTAAGTGCACCAAGTGCCAGAGTTTGCTCCATGCATAAGCCAAGATCATTAAAGTGTGAAAGGGTTCACAAAGGGTTCACACGAAAATCATTCCATAACAAAACTTTTGACAAGCGATTTTAAATAATGTTAGGGGTTGACGGTGTGGCAAGAAGCATTCATTGCAATTTTTGTATGCCACATCTGACAGTTGTGGATCGACAAAAGTCATGTACGATTATAATATTTCAAGAGCTTTGCGAAATTAGGTTGCTTGGGCACATACATAACAAGTTATTTTTTACTAACGTATTGGAGTATATATTATATAAAGGTAGGTATATTAAAGATCAAGTGGTATTTGTGAAAAATTAAAAGAATGTCTATTCTGACTACTACTGTTGTCCTCTTCTCCTCGTGGAGCATAGGGCCTCTACCATAGATCTAAACCTAACTCTTCGTGGCATATATCGTTCCAATTATAGTTCGTATTATTGAGTTCCCTGTCTATAGCTCTGCGCCAAGTTTTTGCTGGTGCACCAGGCCTTCGAGAGCCTTGTATAATGATTGGAACTGTTTTGCTTCCCATTTTGGGTAGTAAGGATTTTGGATAGGACTCCTCGGCTTATAAATTATATTTAAGTTAAGAAGAGTATAACCAAAAAAAATTTTTTCCAATAGATTGAGTTTTGTACAAGAAACTTGTTGAATTTGCAATCCATACGAGGTTTGTTCAAAAATTTTCGCGAATTTTGAATTTTCGCGGGCTATGGATGTTCGACTTTCGATCCTTTTGTGGCGTTATGTTTGTACTCATGACCGTCACTTATGTTGACAATCTTGGCCATTTTTAATGTTCAGTCAGTTTTTGACAGCTATTGTGCGTTAACGTGTTTAAGCTTGTCTTCGATTTTTGTCTATCCCGAAAAATGGATTGTATATGGCTCATTTTTTTGAATGCCATGTACTTGAGAATGCATAAATACATGTGGCTGAATAATAATCTGCATGTAACCATTAAACCAAAAGTCAGCTGTGAGATTAACAGTCTGGTCACACTTTCAACTGGGTTGGCTACTTATAATTATGGCAAGGTTCCGGACGTGGACCTTTGGATTCAAATCGCCTAGACCTAGGGAAGACCAAAATATCAAACAGTTGGCGAAATGAGAGTCATTACAAATATTTTTATTTTGAGCCTGTCTCATGTGTTCTAGGGTCTCTAGAGACAAGAAAGTGTACCGTATATTGTGTTTGAAAAAATTTTAGAAGATATTTTTTTCAACGAAGAAAAATGCTAAAGTTAAAAATTACTCATCTTTATACTCTGTACCTTATGGTACAAAGAGTATATGTATTAATGTGTTGCAAGCCGAAAATTTATGAAACATATAGAAGGCTACGTCGGAGACCCCCCTAAAGTTACCTAAAGTACGATCTAGGTGACAAGATAAGTCGATATACCGATGTCCGTCAGTCCGTTCGTATAAACGCCTAGAACTCAGACGTAATTTTTTTTTTCTGAATATCGGGGTTACATTACATAGTTCCCATAGGGGTGTTTCAAAGAACCTCGAAAAAAAAACAAAATTTTTTAGATGGATAATTCGTTTGTTTATGAAGATATCGTAATAAAATCTGGCATTCGGAAGTCTTTAAGAGTTTTCCAGAACAGTAATAAATTTGATTAAAATCGATTGACTACATATATCATATAGCCCCCATAGGACCGAGCGGTCAAAAAAATGTGTTTGGTGTAAAATTCATTTTGGTTTTTGTGTTCATGAAGATATTATTAGAGTTCTAAAGCAAAGTACCAGATTTATTTGCAATGTGATTGTACAGAGTATCCCAAAGTCGTCTGCGCCCGAATTTAACGTACGCCATCTTTTTAATTTTATTCAATTGAAGAAAGAACAGATAGGTAAGCAAAAGAATATTGTGTCTTGCAATAATTTATTAAAAGTTAAAAAAAAATTAATACGTTTTATAAATAAAGAAAAAATTTAAGATACTTCGGAAAACAAGACAAAAAAAAAAAAAAAAATTTTATTTTTTTTTTGTGATTTTACTTTGTTTTATTTTTATTTATTTATTTTTCTTTGTAATTCAATAATTCAAAACCCCCCAACCATTCACTGAACACCGAACCAAGCGGTGTTCGTACCCAGGGCATTTGAAGGAAACGCGCATAGCTGGGATTTTTGTGTGTTACGGGTCGGCGGCTCAGTGATGAGAGCCACGACCCCACAAATGCGGGTACTGAAAACTTCACACTTAAGCCGACAAAAGAACTCGTCAGTTAAAAGTAATTTATATAGTTTTTCGTTACCTAACAAATATGGTTACTTTAACGCACATAAGTACTCGCTAAAAAAGCAACTTTCAAATATAACTGAAAAATATTGAAACCAATTATGTGTATGCAAAAAAAGCATCAGTTATTGTCATTTTTAAATTTAAATCATAAAGGCTAATACGCAACCTTGTAAAAATTCGTAAAAGAAATAAGTGCTACTTATTTGTGCGGAAACAAAAAATTGTATGGGTAGAGTTTGTGACCAAAACGTGCTGCACATGTCTGGGCAATTGGTATGTAGATGGCGCTACTAACAATAGGTGGCGCCAGAAAGTAAATATAAAAATCAGCTGTTTGTTCAAAATGAATCGCCAAATGAAAATATGACTAAGTATTTATTATTATTATTGCCATTATTAACTACTTATTTGCGAAACTGGAAATTGGAAGAAAAAAACACGCCAAGACCTGGCGAAACTCGAGGAAAAATGGAGTATGTGGGGAAACTCATATTTAATAGGCAGAGCTGAGAGTGGAAGAATTTGTAGAGATGTACGAATTTTGAAGTGAATTAATATTGCAATAACATTATTCACATTTTGCGGAAAATAGTCAGTACAAAGCCATTGCACGGAATCCGGCAGCATTTTCCGAAAATTTTCACTTGTCCTCGGATGTTTTCATTTTTTGCGGTGTTGGAGCCCCACATGGTTCCTTTTAAAATCAAAAGAGAAATTATCATTGAATATGAACCAATACATTTTGCCATTCGCAATGCTGCTGTCAGCTAATGACAACTGATGGCTCGTAGGGTTTTCATTCACACTGATTTGTTAGGCGGCATGAATATTCAAATTTATTTATCATAATTTGGTAGCGAAAAGTTTCAAAATATGCTACTTTTTATTGATCCAATAATTTATTAGCTTTTTAAATCACTCTTCGAAATCAAAATCATAAATAAGTGTCCAAATGTACGAACATTATTTTTGAACAGTTGCAACTCTTTGCTGCCATTCTCGTAAATATTCTTGAACAATTGTGCGAAAAATGAAATCTCTGAGATTTCCAGAGAGATGGCAAGAGATTTGGTGACAAACTGTACCCAAAATCTCTAAAGAATTCTATGGCACCCTAGCTTGTTATGTGTACTCATGTGTAGAAATTTTCATAAACATTTTCAATCCTGCCGTCAAAACTTTCCATAGAATACGCATAATACGCTCAACAGTTGGCTTGTAGCGTATTCCACTCCTGAACCGACTGATTCTCGATATATAGCCAGCTAAAAATGTTGGCGTATTGAAACTTGGAAGCATGAATGGGTGTTCAATTCGAAAAACAACCGCCCACATGCGTTTAAATATTTTGCGAAAACAAATTTAGTTAGATCTTCAATTTTGGGTTCACCTTAGTTGTAAGTAGGTTTTTGTTATATGTATTTTTAATACAAATAATCAAAAATACACAAATTTTTAGGAATTTTAGTTTTGTTATTTTTAATTTTGAAAAAGTTTTGTTTTTGTATTTTTTGAGTTATAAAGAAGATATGGTAAGATATCGTACCTGTCCCAGGTAGTAAATGAAAAGTCCTTTAAATTTCTATCAAACTTTGCCAATTGAAATGTTCTTTAAAAAAATTAGATTGGTAGCATCAGTGGCGTAGATAGCTTTTATCAATGGGGTATGAACTAATTTTTCGCCATAAATACGAAATAGCCCCTTGGGGGGATTGTTCCACTATTCAGCTGGAAACATAGAAGTCATTACTATAAAAAAATTTTAAACCTACTTATGCCTAGTCTAATCTGTTGAATCATTTCACCGCCCATTACTTTTCCGACAAAAAGACCAAGAACAAGCTAATGCTCTATAGTCTAGACAATTAGGTTTGAAGTTGGTTCCTTTCATTGTTACACAAAGATTATCCCAGAGGTTGTGGGTTCAAATCCCACGTAAAGCCATGGTCCTGCACTTTCCACTTTTCCTATTCCCCAAATTTTTCCTGTCTATTCTATATCCTTGTCACTTACTCCCATTATCGGTATCACAATGGGCCTATTCTTGGCCTAAGTGAGTTGGGACGATAAGTTCCAACTGCCACCCTAACCTACCTACCTACACAAAATATAAGATGAGTCTTTAAACATCGTAGCTCCCGAATATCCGAATTCTTGTTGTCAATTGAAGTGTTAGAGTTGGAATTTTCGATTTAATCCATATCTCGAACAGTGACTTTAAAACTAGTTAAATTTCAGGTATCTGGTGCATCACTATTTTCTCAAAGCTGTAACTCTAAGTAAACAAAGCCAAAGCTGCCTCAACCGCATATTGTACTCAGCTATTCACAATCAAAATTCCAAGTCAAGGCAAACTTTTGCCCACAATGTCAACTTTAAGATATTTGGTCTTGCCCAATCTTCTAATGCTCTCAAACTTTGCTGCAGCAGCACAAGGCGTTCAAGTGCGTAAATGTTGAGTATTATACCCAGGGGGAGAGCGTCAATGCAAATAAGAGCGGCAGAGTCGGAGAGTGTGAGAGTACACATGCCTGAGCAAAATCAGCACGTGACATTGTTTGACATCATTGAGCTGGAAGATGACGCGCGAACAGCTCCAACGACATCTCTAAGAGCAACAACAAAGACTTTCGCTTCATTCCTCAAATAGACAAAGCCGTGTATCAGCCGTATGGAGTTCTAAGTTTATTATTATTTCACTTTTTTTGCTTTTAATTTTTTGGCGGCTGTCGCGTTCAGCTGTTGCAAGTGCACACTTGAGACACGGAGACACGAAGCGACAGCGGAGCAGGCATGAGCAATTTGTCAGGTAACCAAAAGCAAGATGAGAGCAAACAAACTCAGTCCAGGAGCTGCATTCAGCACGTAGCGCATAGATCAACCGGCGTGTTGCATATGAATGGGATGTAGGTGTCGTTGAGTATGCCTGTGTGTGCGAATGTTTGCTGCAATCACGTTAATTAAAAAGGTGCAAATTGTAAAACGCGCAGCACCAAAGGCATCCCATCCATTCTCCCATAGAAGCCACGTTGCCGCGACGCTAAGTGCTGCCAAGCTGACAGCTGTTAATGAACGCCAGCGTGCAAGCGAATAATGAAGGAGGAGCAAGAGAAAGGGCGCCGAAGTGGCAGGTGGGAGTTGGGAGTGGCATGGGTTGTGTGTGTGTGTGTGTGGGAAGTGCAAGAGTTAAGAGAATGCTCTGCTTGATGCGCCAGCAAGTCACGTGCTGCACGTCAAGCGACAGCTTGGTAATTAAACGTATCATAATTTCTTATAGGTGCTTAGGGGTTGCCAACATACCACAGACCAGAATGGCAAAGAAAACCTGAAGAGATGCCATAGTGGCCGGCACGAGCTATGTAAACGACGTATATATACTCTTTCTGAGGATTACTAAATGGGTTCTATAATGGTATGGAGATCAGATAAGAGAATATGAGCAGACGAGAAACGTTAGGAAGCGCTGATCTCAGCAATGGATAGATTTACAAGAAATGAAAGTCGAGGAGTTCCTAATCGAGTGTTCATATCATACTCTCCAATATAATAATTCAGTGGGTTGTAGTGACGTTAGTCGAAGCTACTTGTGGGAGAATCCGGGCTTGCAAATTAAAAATGATAGCAATCGAAGATATAAGGCATCCTATAACTTCTATGTTACTCTCCGGCACTGTCTAGTAAACGCACCCAATGTCTGAGAAAACCATAATTGGAAGATTTGGGCTGTCCAGCAAATCTGCCCGTAGCGTAACTGTCTCTCTTTGTCGAATCCGCAAGTGATTCAAAGACAGATAAGAGGTGCCAACCAGCCATGTCAAGCTACTTAGCACCCCTGAACCCCATTTCATCAATCATTTTATTCGTCATGACCATAGACAGCACTGTCTCTGGGTGATCTCGTCTCATA
Source organism: Chymomyza costata (assembly GCA_018150985.1). NCBI lineage: Eukaryota > Metazoa > Arthropoda > Insecta > Diptera > Drosophilidae > Chymomyza > Chymomyza costata. The sequence continues at coordinate 22,926,458 of JAECWU010000001.1, forward strand.
ACGAGCAGTCTAACTAACCTGACCTAACCTTCTTGTGGGAGGAAGACTCCAGAAGATAGATATAGGCTACATGTCGATGATTTTCACTGAGGTATGGTATCGGGCCATGCGAACTATGAATGACATGTGGTAGGTGTCACACAGCAAGCACTTCGTTGGTGTTCCTGCAAGAAAAGTTTTCAGTGCGCAATATTTGCAACAAAAAAAAGGTGAAATGGAATGGTGGTCCATCTCCTGGAATATTTTTTCCTGTGGTTACGTCAAGCCGCAGTGTTTATAGTAACAAACCAACAAGAATTCGTCAAATGTAGAGTTTGGAAAAGTGGATCAAGCTGATAGGACGAGCTTAGCCTAGGAAATAAAATAAAAAAAGGAACTTTGAGAATCAATTTGATTTGATAGTTTGCTTTTAGGATGTATAAGCACTTTGGAGGGACTGAGGTGTTTTTCAAGCTCCGCGTTAAAATCTAAGATTCAGAATGAAGATTGTTGAGCAGATTGCTTAGTTGAGAAACAGAGACATATCTTTTCATTCTCTGGTTGCCTTGTTTATGGACCACTGCTCATTTAAATGTCCTAGTCTAAATGTCTAGTTTAGTTTGCGTAAAAAAAGGTCTTTACGAATGTAGATAGGGGCTACTAAAATGCACTTACCCTTTGGAGAGTATACAAAAAAAGGAAAAAAAAAAAATAAACCGTGAAGTGAAAATATGTTGGCTCCCTTTTGAATTTCTATCATTTCTATATTCTAATTGCACATGTGACGCCGCCAAAGTGCTGCCTTTGCCACGCCCATTGGGGGCGCATTTTTACATGCATTTTAATATTAACACCAAAACGAGAAGCGACACGCAGCAGACAAAAAGGATTTTCCATGCAAAAAAAAAGCAAAAAACGACTAAAAACAGAGAGAAAGAATGAAAGAAGAGGATGCGACAAAGCGACGACGCGTTGCTTTTGGGCATGCTCTGTGGACGGGGATTGCGTTTTGGTCTGTCTGCTGCACTTGTCGCCAGCGGCGTGAGAGTGGAAGACGTTTTGGGGTTTCTGGTGTGGGAATAACGCCGAGTATATTAAATGAAGTCTCCAGGCAAGCCCATAGAACAAATTTTTGTGCAATAAGAAAATATGAAATTTCATTTTTTTATTTGCTGCCGCTGTTGACGCCAAACAAGAACAACAACAACAATGGCGGCCCTCGCGCGCAAACACACACACAGATGAATGGACATGTAATGCATGAGCAGGGCTGCTGGAAACGGGTTAGGGGGTGGAGCGGGCAGCAGCAACGCATGAGCCATATGGGACAGCTGCTTTCAGGCGTGCACATAAAATAGATATGCGTCCATGTAGTTTGTATGTATGTGATATATATGCATATACAGTCAGAAAAGCAATTATTCAGACACTTTTAAATTTTTACTTTAAAGATTTGAATTTAGCTAAGAGTTGTAACAAGGAAATGATTTGTTTACGTATATTCTGCCGTGCTCCTGAAAACAAGAAACACAAAACCGATTCGTTTTAATGCCTCTTACAATAAAACATTCGTTTTCAAACCACATAAAAAATGAATTTTAGTGAAATTGGAAGCACCAAACATTCGGTTTCAAAACGTATCCGAATAAAATGTACGGATTTGATTTCCGAAGCAATGCCTGAAGCACTGAATACCATGCAAGAAATTTAAAAAAACTGCAGTTGCATCCATGCAGTGGAAAATTGAGCCCAGAGTGAACAATATCTTGTTGAAAAGTGTTAATTAACAGGTCTGCGAATACCTATACTTTAAACGAAATAATCACTTTATCAAGTAGTATTAACTCTTTCGTATCATATACAAATTTTTGTTTTTAATTGAAAAGCATATAAGAAACATGATATTTCTCTTTTCTTTAAAAACTTTTTGGCTAAAGTACAGAGCCTTAAACCTAAAATTTAAAAGTGTCCAAATAATTTCCAGTCAGACTGTGTGTATCTAGGCAGTGCATTAAAAAGCTGTAAAAACAAACAAGAGATCCAGGGAATCTCGACATAATTTTTTCAAATTAAATTTAAGCAAGTGGCGCTGTTTTTTAAAAGCTCTAAGAAAAAGCATTAACAGCTGACAACATTTAGTAAATGATCATTAAGTAGAGGACTTTATGTTTGTTTAATGAAGTGATGTGAGCATAGTAGTCGGAATAAATGTTGTGACAATAAAAATAAAGTGCTGTGAAATGATTTAATTTTTTTATCATCCAGAAGATGAAGAGGCTAATTCCCTTATTCCCTTCCGCTCTTATCTTAAACCATTGAGGAAATTTTTGTGTGTTTAAAATATGCAGCAAAGATTTTCTAAGGATAAGTGGATAGGGAATTCCATATTGAAAACTTTTAGGCTGTCGAACAATCACGTTTCGTGGTTCTTCATCGATTATCTCGCTTGACTTTTTTTCACCAAATTCTATTTAACAAAAAAAAATAATAATTTTTACCTAAGCTGATTTGTTTCCAAGGCCCCAATTATTGTTGGCAACCTGCTTTTATTTACGTTAAGACAGGGTTGTATTTGACTCAAGTAGTCAGGTAAGAAGCTACACGTCTTCAAGTCTACAAGTCGGATTGGGGATTTTGAGTTTAATTGATCGAAAAATCTTAATATTTTTGAGTGATAATAAGATCCCTAGGTTTGCAGCATATTTTTTGGGGAAGGTCGTCTGATACTTACTGGTCACCAGTCACTTAGCAATTTTGTATACTTTGTAAGCAGGGAGTAGTGCTGGAGAAAACATCGATGTTATATCGATGCATCGATGTATCGAAGTTTAAAATATCTATATTTCGATGTTGGCCAACAGAGATGTTTCTGCAGCACTACTAAACACCCATTTGATGAGTGCAGAAGTGCTGGAGAAATATCTCTGTTGGCCAACATCGATATATAGAGATTTTAAACTTCCATCCTCGATGTTATCTGCAGCACTAGCAGGGAGCTACTGTGGTTCTATTTCCCTACAAAGAAACGTACCTATATATAGAAAGAGTATATAAGTATAGAAGGAAGATACTACTACCAGCATAAAGCAAACCCAGAAATTAAAAATTTTTCAATCAAAAGATATGAAAGCTTATCTTTAGATGAAACATCCTGCTCCAAACTATTCCTGGCCATCTCTGTTAATGCACTAATAGGGATCGTTGCTGTCCGATTGCAAGAAAAAGCTGGTATCTCACCTCATCCTACTATTCTGCTCAAATCTCCGATTTTTTCGTGTTTCAACCAGCACATAGGCGCTAAAATATTATTTACTTGCATAAGCGAAAAGAGAGTCGTTCCACTTTCGTCATATTTTCATCATTAACGATCACTTTCAAGTTTTTCCAACAATTTGAAGCGTTTTCCTAATTCAAAACTTGTAAATTTTAACAACGAGACTAGTAGCAGCTAAAAAACTATCGGCATCCATGGCTTTGGATGCAATAGCTTTAAATACATGTATTATATGCTTGATATTAAATGTATAAACTGCAGTTAAAATTATGCGAGCTATAATTAACATTTCATAAAACGCCAATCGTGATAAGAACATTTTCCATTAAGAATCAATTAAAATGCAAACCGTGGCAAAAACTCCAAAAAAAAATAAACTCGTAAAATCGAACGTAACCAGAAAGTGTTTGCTCTAGTTGGTAATTATTTATATATATGTATTTACTATATGGGGCTGCTGCACTGACTGCAGATGAAGTTATCGCGATTGAACCACTTTTCACACAAGATATAGTCAAGTGGCAATAAAAGAAAAATGAATTTTTATTGAAATAACATAATTTACATAAAAATACCAATAAATTGTCAAGAGATTATGGACGGACGGCCAATGCGGCGTATGCGCAATCTACGTAGTACCACACAGGCGTCGGCTGCTGCTGCTCTGCTCCATTAACCGCAAAAAAATTGCACAAACACATACATATATATATACCTATATACAATGTTTGTATCTGTGTGTGCTTGTTTGTATCTGTGTTTGTGGCCAGATTTAATCGCTTGCTGTGCGCTGTTAATGAATTGAATTGAATTTTTGCTATCGCCAGACAAAAAAACAACCAGCCGCCACTTTGGACCGACCAAAGAACAGTCCGCTGGACACTGGGACGTGGGACAGTGGGCAGTGGGCAGTCATGTAGTTGTTTTTGTAATTGTTGTAGTTATTATTATTGTAGGCTTTGCGCTTTTTGATCTACTCAAGATTGGCACTTTGGCATGGTTTGGCAAAGCGCCAGACCCAAATAGTGAGCAACAGTGGCGTTGATGATTTTTAGGCGATACAAGGGGGATATATTATAAGGGAATTCAATTTTTATTTATTTTTTGTGTATAAAGGAAAGGGCTCAAATGCAGTTGGGACAGCTAGCCTATTAAATATAACCAGCTTTAAATTAAATTTTTATACTTAAGTCGATGTGATTTATGAATGATATTTTTACACCGATTTTTCCAAAATTTTGCACAAGACGAAAACTACTCGTTTGATCTTTGTTCCCAAAATTCTATTGGAGGAAAAGAAAATTAGGGTAATTAATTTAGGGCTAGGACTTAATTAAGAAAAATTTATTGTAATAATTTTTTAATAAATCGTCATGCACCGGGATCGTTTGTTCTTCGTTACTCAGGGACCCTCTGAAAGCAGGGAAAAAAACGAACATTGCTAAATATATTTATACTATTGCTCTTTTATAATATTATTTTTAATTATTTTATTTTTTTTAAATATATTTTTTTTGTGCTTAACACTCAACCCTTTAAGTACACTTTAAAAAAGTAGCTTGAGAAAAAACAAATATTGCAATAATTCAAATGGAAATGTAATTTGGAAGATATTTTATAAATTTATTTCTGATTTTTTTTAATAACATTTTTACATGCCTTTTTATACTTTGCACTTTGTTCATATAAATAAGTATGTACTTACCTATTTATGCTTTTAGCTGTGCAACCTATAAACATATGATAATATATGGATATTTTTTTGTTTTGATTTAAAGACCATTGCCCCCTATACCCACCACTGCTGGCCAAATACTCGTATTAAATATCAAAAGCGCATATCAATATGATACAAATTTTTGCACTTGCCAAGTGTATAAAAATTTGCATAGACGTACGACTCTATTTTCGGCACAAGTGCTTATATATATATGAACGTGAGTGTAGTACGTGTGTATGTTTGTTTTATTTTGTTATTTAATCATATTTTGGGCATCTATGTAGGTTAGTTATTCAAGTGCTATGGAATGTGTAATATAATCGAGTGGCTATTGAATTACTGGCGCCATCTAGCCGTAATAATGCGCAACAATGTTTTGACAAGTGCTGGGCGCTGGCCAGGATGAAGGTTTGTGTCTTGACTGTAAGCAAGGACAACTAATTGGCACAATTTTCTTTAGAATGTATAACAGTAGAGTGGTGCTTAAATTAAAGTGTAACAAATGTATTGAAAATTAAAAGCAAAAATAATTTTTTTATTAACCCATTTTCGCTGTTTTCGCGAAAAAAATTTTTATTGCAATGAAATAAATGTAGGGGCGTTAGACAAGTTATTTGTAAAATTGTAGAATTTTCTGACACCTGGGAAGGGCTTGACATCATGTTGGAATAGTCTCGGAAGAGTAAAGCATAATTAAAGAATTTTATCATTCATGATGATTTATTTAGGATGAAATATATCCTATTTTTAGGTCGAAAAGACAAAGATTTCGCATTTAGTTCATTTTAGTTTAGAGTTCAAAATTTGTCCGAAACGATGTGTGTCCACAGACGCCAGTGTGTCTGTCAGTGTGTGTTTTTCAGGAGGTTGGAATAAGGAGAAATACCTTTTAAACAAAAATTTTGCCGATACCTCACACACAAGTCACATAAGAATTTTTTAAGCTGATGTTGCGTGTACGCAACAGAGGAAGAAAATGGGTTAATAGAGGACTATTAATTTGGTCTTGTGTAATATGAAAAGTATTTCGTGATTTTTTAATAAAAATTTGTATTTTTAAATAAAATTTGAAAATTTACTATTGTATTGTATTGTTTTTTTTTTTTTATTTTTTACGACAAAAGCGTAAAGACCCAATTAATAAGTTAAAAACATTTTATATTGTATTTTTTTGTTACACGTGACATACGTGTTGTGACAGTTTGTACAATTTGGTTCTAGATCGTAAAATTAAAATATTTCGATTTTCCGTACAACAATTTATATGATGACCCCACACACCATGGCTTGAGAAAAACCTGAAATAAGTTTCATCGATAAAACACAAGAACTATTTATAAAAATCGATGCTAAATCTGGAGTCACCGTTTTTTTTATATCATAGATTTTTTCAAAGGTTTTTGTTTTATAATTTGAATTTTAATATAACGCACTGTTTAAGTTTGTAAAATTTTTGCTTCGAAATTCTTAGAACTTGTGCGGTTTTTATCTGTACCTGCGCTAGCTGAGCCCTCACATCCAAAGATTCTTTTGAGTTTTTTTTTCACTCTCCTGCTTTCTAAATAAAATGTTACCTCATTTTATTCTACCTATGTTATTCTATTCTATGTTACCTCATTTTATTTAGCTGCAGTTGCCAAGCCAAATATTGCTGAAGCTTCTAGGTAAGCCACCAACTTTTAAACGAAAACGCCTAAATACATTTTTCAAATTAGAAACCACTTAATAGACTTATAAGATTTAATTACAACAACTTATAGCATACTCTTGGCTTTGGATAATTTATTAATGAACATCCCACACACCATTTAAAATGACTTTTAAATACTACCTAAATCCGCTGTGAACATGCCAAATGGCTAATGCAAACAACATACAACAAACAACAATGCCCGCATTCCAAAGAAAGCGCCGTCCAGCAGCTGCAACAACAACAGCAACTACAAGAAAGGGAACAACAACAACAACAATCGCAGACACAAGTCAAAGAAATTTGCTGTTAATTCACGTATTAACCTCTTGACATTTGGCAGCAGCAGCAGCAGCAGCAACAAAAGCGACAACACACAAGAGCCAAAAACAACAAGACGACAAAAATTCCAAATGGAAAAACAAACGAACAACAACAACAACACCAACACACATTCCAAATCGCACATCTGCCGTTGGAGAAACTGTGTCAATGTGCCAGCAACAGGGCGTTGTAAATGTGATTATCTGTGTGCGCCGGAGTGTGTGTGTATTTGTGTGTGGATGTGGATATTTATTTGGCGTGTGGGAGGGCTAGTTCGGTGCTGTGAACGCTGCATATGCAGCCACGCCAATGGAAGGCTCTGGCCAGGGAGTCAAACTGCGATCAGTGTCGGAACTGCTAGCCCGCTTAAGCTTGGATCCGAATCCGGAACCGGTACTGGTACCTGTACTATTCGGTAATATTTTTGAAGTGGCATACGGCATCTATCTTGTTCTGTTTCTTGCAAGTAGTTTGATTTCGCGCCATGATTTTCGAGATTCTAAAGTTTCTTTTTGCAGTCTTCGTTTCCATGTTGTTTTGGGCTACCCAGGCTTTCTACAACCTTGAGGATTCGATTCAAGAGCTTGTCTCCTAATTTCGCTAGGATCTTTGCGTAGCGTGTGACCGACACAATCTAATTTTTGGGCTTGATGTTTACTTATTGCAGTGGAGAAAGATCATTTTCAAAAAGGAAACTGATGAAACATAGATTGCAAACGAGTGTGGAAAGAATTCGTCTGGTTTGTCTAATGGTCTTCAGTATCAAGAGCGATATAATGTGAAGCTATTGACATTTTTGCATTAAAAAAAAGGCCAAAAGTTTACATGTCTTAACATATACGATGACACTGTAGCTTTTTAATGAAACCCGTTTTATTATCACTATTAATTCAACATTTAACATTTCATTACCTTATCATCGATCGCACCATCCTATTGCCTATTGCCCCGGCCCTCACACAACCGGCCCTTATATAACTCTAATATGAAATAATAATAGTTTTTATTTTACTTAAAGGAACTTGTTTTATAGTTCCAATCATACCGTACTCTCCATTTTTTCTGAACAAGTAGGCGATGATTTTCATCAAAGTGTTACAAGATTCATCGACTTGTCCTTGAACCTATCGGCGAAAAAATCTTCTAAATGAACATATAGCCAAAAGTAATTGTCTTTTTTTTTATATTCAGATCACTTCATCAGACAAAATAATCTCCAAATCAAGTTATTTTTCTTTAATCACTTACCTTTATCATCTTTAACAGCAATAGATAAAATAGAAGAACCGATAATGAGATCTCAGTTAATCATCTTTTGGAAGCTCTAGTCAGGACACTTCGTTTGCGGGCTAGTAAGAGGACAATCGATTGCTTCGTGCGTGGAGTCTTTGATTTGTTTGAAGACCTAGTTAATTAGAACCGAGTAATATTGGAAGCTCTTCCTAATCGCATCACATCGAGGCCTTCTACCAAATACAGCTTCCGGGTCAGTTCGGAACCACTGTAAGCTGAGGTGTCGCAGCCCTGGCTAAGGTTGTGGCTCCTATGTCTTCGGGTCTGTCTGTAACATCGGCTGCTCAATGACTTTCAATTAAATCAATATTCATCGTTTTGGTTGCCTGGGGCAAAATGGCAACAGGCGGCAGCCAAAATGTTTGCCTAATAACCCCTTGCTAACCCCTCTCCGTGCCGCTGACTGTGTCTAATGTCTCTTCGGCCAAACATTGATTAGAGGCGATGGCAACGTTGCCAGACAACAACAACAACTGCAACAAAATGTTGCACTCGTCGTCCACTGTGTGCGCCATGGGAAAATGTGCAATTTTGGCCAAAAATAAATAAGCAAGGCAAAACTCAAGCTCAAACTCAAACTGAGACTGGGACTCAAACTGAAGCTGAAGCTGTAGCCAAGCCAAAGATGTAGACTGAGACTGCGACTGCGATGGAGTCTTCGACTTGCAGACTTACATTCATTGCGCAAAATTGTGAACTGCCTGCAAAAGTTTCCGCTCGCCAGGCCAACAACAACAACCACTACAACAACAGCTCCAATCAATGATACACCAAAAAAAAAAAGGAAAAAAAATTAAGCATTTGAACTACTAGCCTTTCACAAAGCCAGCCAAAATCTCAAAGAGCCACATAAAGTGGCTAAAACTAAAAATACACAATAAAGAAAAAAAAAATATACCCGAATAATTAATGTTTGGCAATAATCGAAGACACCTTCTGTGGCATTCGCTTGTTTCCACTGCTGTGGCAACAAGTGCCAAGTAAAGGCGCCCGCTGGCCATGCAAATGAGGCACTCTTTTGTTTTTTTTTTTGGTTTCGGATTTAATTTGATGCCGTTATTGCCACCATCAGGAGGCGTTAACGCTCTCCGGGCATACCCAAGGTATGTGTGTGTGTGTTTGTTGGTTTTGCAACAATCGTATGATTTTATGATTTTGACAAGTGCCTTTAACACCCATGCAAAGACTATGCGAGATTTCTCGTGAAAGCTTTTTTTTTTGCGATCTGCGTTTCCCAAACTGGGCTCACTGTTACAGCTCCGAGAAAATGTGTCCACAAAATAATTAGTAGACTGTGTTCGATTAAAAAAAAAAATAAAAAAATATATCAATCTGGGTGCTGCCAGACTTCTTGCAGACATTTTCTTAAAAAAATAATTATGTAACCCATATATCAGCTATACATATAAGAAGCTTTTAAGTTTAGACATTTGATTTAGTTATATTTTTAGTAATTAGTGATTAGTAATTTACATTATATAGTAAGATGATGATTGATTCTGTACAAAAGCAATTTCTCCTTTTTGCACTTCGTGGCTTAAACTGGGACCCAAATATCCGACTCCCGCCATATTCCGATAGACTTCGCCTTATAAAGTTGCCTTCCTTAAGTCATCGCAGAACATGACACGGCGTGTTATTCTTGCATAAGTTGTTACTCGGTCTTATCGATTCCAACGTACTTCTTAGCAAAGTTACCTTTGTCATACCGTCTAGAGTAACTCGTAAGTTTAGGCCTTTAGCCTCACAATTTTGTAGATCTAATTATGCTTTGCACGATCCTTTCCGTGTCTTATGCTCTAACTATAACAACCTTGACAATTTCCTCTCTTTCGAGCGGTCTATTCAATCTATCACTTCTTCTATCTTAAGTCATCTTGACTTGCCCATTTCGAGCATCCTTGACCAACCCTATATGATGAGTCACTTACATGGTCAACGGTGATCTATTGGCTCTTTTTGTGATATAATGTTTAATTTTTATCTTGTTTCCTTGTTTCCTCTTTAATATTGTAAATCCAAGTGTCTGGCCAGTTCTGGTGCATATCGTTAAAAAGTTCACCCACCGGGCTAGAGACGCGGATTAGTTAATATATATTCCCTCTATCATCATTTTAAAAATAAATTATAATTTTTTTTTTTTATAATATAAGGTCAACTGCACTTAGTTGTACTCCTCTAATTACATAAATAAAAATAAATGTTCACCTTGTATAAAGCCCTGAAACAAAAAAAGTTCAACTTATTTTGTGCGCAAAAAGAATTGTATATGTAGCGTTTGTAAGCAAACAGTGCTGCCCATTTCTAGGCAATTGACATATAGGTGGCGCAATTCTAAATAGATGGCGCCAGCAGTAAAAATAGCTATTTCTTCCAATTTGTTACAAGCGTAAAAAAAAGTATAAAAAAGTGAAAACACGAATCCTCAATAGTAAATTAATGTACTTTCTTGCGACATTTTTTTAAAGAAAATTTTACGTTACCATCAGTTCCTTGAGTTGAGAAAATAAGCATATTTTCAAATTTTAAAATTTTTACTTGTAGTTAATTAGTAATAAATTATAGAAAATTAATAAAATAAATTGAAAGTATTTTAAAGGGTCTATCTGGATAAGGCACTGTAAACTGCCCCGAGCGATTTTTCGCAAAATTTCAGTTTATAAATTTAACTCGTTACAGCTTAATTTAAAAAAAACGTTTTGTTTTTATTTAATTGTGATTAAACTATTGAATATTTGTGGACCAATTTTTTTTTTTTCAAACTATATTGGGCTCTTTAAAAAAAATGTTTCACTTAAAAAAAACTTCTTTTTTTAATCTACATTTTCTTTCAAAAAAATTTGAAATTTTTATATATATTTTTTTTTAATGTCAATGCTAAAAAAAAAATCGCAAATTTACTAATGTTTTTATAAGAAATGTATGAAAAAAAATTGTTATATATAAATTTGTGCAAGCCGAAAATGTATGGAACATACAGAAGGAAACGTCGGAGACCCCCCAAAGTTACCTAAAGTATGATCAGGGTGACTAGAGAAGTCGATATACCCATGTCCGTCTGTCTGTCAGTCCTAATGAACGCCTAGATCTCAGAGATGGTAAGAGCTAGAGCAACCAAACTTTCAGATAAGATGCGTTATTATCGGTCAAAAAAACATTTTTGGTCCAAAATTCGGCTCTTTTTGGTTGTTTATGAAGGTATCGTAACCTAATTTGGCAATCAAATGTCTTTTGGTGTTCTTACGCAATAAAAGGTAAAGGGTTTCCCAAAGTCGTCCGGGTCCGACTTTAACCTACGCCAGCTTTTTTTGTTAAAAGATGTTATAATATTCAAAAGAATACATACTTCTTGTTTAAATGATGAAAAAAATTGATTTATTTTGAAGGTAAGTATAAAAATATTAACATTGCGCAACAAAAGATTTTTTAATTAAATTAATTAATTAAATTTAAATAAAACCAAATTAACTCTCGTTATGTAAGAAATTCTATTATACACTTTTTCATGTCTAACACTTATTTAGTTTGGCAAAGATCCGCATTCAATGATGCAATCAAAATTTGTTTACTTACTTAAGCTTTAATTAATCTACTTAAAAGTATTTATTATTTTTTTTTTTTGATATACTGATTTGCGTTAAGATGGGAAATCGGCTTGTAAAAAGTCTCTAAAAATAAGTGTGACCATTTTTTTTCAAATTTCACTTTTGCAACTCATTAAATACAGTGCTGCTGAGACCATAAAATGAAACTGTCTAACTAAGCCATAAATTTAGATTTTTAATGTTTTAAAAATTTTGGTCACAACATCCCCAGCTAATGTCAGCAATTATCCATTTGACAGTTAGTATGTACCTGTCATCTTCATTAACATAACAGAAGGTGAAATGTGCCATAAAATGGCCATTATATACACTGTAGCGATTGAATGCCTATTTGTGTTTGTGCAAGTGTGTGTAATAGAGAAAAGGATTTGAACTCCATAAAGATTTTATGGTCATGGCCATGGCCATTGGTTACGTTGAATGACGGACCTGCAGAAACTTTAGTAATTGAGCAGAACTCGTTTATTATATGCCATCAAATCCAAAAACTATCGAGCTTAAACAACATCAAGTAAGCATAAATCCATAAAAAGCTGTCTTATTTGAATCTAATTTTTATTGTCGAAATCGATTTATTGGAATCTTTTATTCTAGCATCCGACATATTGGAAAGCTGTTATAAACGATAGCGAACCCCGTAGAGTGCTTTAAGCTTACAGGAAAAATAAACTCTGGAGTGTATAACATACATATACCAAAAAGATGGCTTTATTTTTTTCACACTTATAATATTTATACAACTTTACCATTCTAGACAACTTTAATAATTACATGTGTAGCTGAATATCTTACGAATGGCAATGGTATAGGTCTTATAACTAAGTTGACTTCATTTCTTTGTAATGTGCAGCTTTTTGAAGCTGATAAGTGTGTCCGCTAGATGGCGCGAAAAAGTTGTCGCCGCTAGGAGGCGCAAGCATGTTATTGCATACATTTGTTCAAACGTGATTAATGGTTATTAGTGATCAAAGAGAGATTGTAAGCCCGCATATTAAATATTCTTTTAAAATTAAGGTGAAGTGTGTTGCAACATCTACATTAGGGTGGGTCAATTTGTATGGAGCCGAAAAAGTTTATTCGCGGCGCCCCTTAGGATTATTCTAAGGACAATTCTAAGCAACTTTGCCGAAGAAACCATAGGTCTATCTTGCATTTAAAAATAGGTTTTTTCCCTATAACGACAGAAACATAACATTTTAAACCAAAACTTCATATTCGCAAAAAAAGAAGCGAATTCGAAAAAAATTTGACCCACCCCAATCTATATAGACTCGATTTTTTGATTATTTGCAAAAACTTCCACTTACTAATGTGCACTTAAGCGCTCCCAGACAAAACACATCGTAGATATGAACAAGCCAAGTGCCCACAGAGCTATTATAACATAATAAAACTCCAAATCATTCGATTTGGTCTCCAAATAGCGCGTGCTGACAAATTGTAAAACTCCACTTCTTATACCCTGCTCGAAACCATCGTTTTTTAGCTTAAGCAACATGCCACCCTCAAACATGCGTCTTATATACCAGTTGAACAATTGTAAATAGGGTCGTCCATAGGGCGCGGCTACATAGAAGGGTTGCTGATAAACAGCCTGAGGAATCTTGCGAAAGATTGGAACACGCAGAAATTTTTGCTGATAAAAGACAAAATCTATGCGATCTTCAAAGCCGCTGTGCAAAGAGCTGGTATTTAGCTGACGCCGATACACATCAATTAGCTCCTCCGGTATGATCAACATGCGTTTGGCCAATTGCGGATGCAGATCCGGCAGCTGCATTTTAATCTCATAGTCGCCAATATACTGCAATAGTTTGTAGTCAGTGTCAGCCAAATCGTCAAAGCTATTGATTTGCTTGTCAAACAAACCCACAGCCTTCATGCTGGACAACAAGGCCTGATAGAGATTGGTCAGCACAAAGCTTGCCAAAGTGATTAAAATGAAGACAAACATGAGACGACGTCCAGGACGCGCAGCAAATACTGTGCCCGTGGAGACAAACAACATTTGTCTTAGGATTAGCAGAAAAGCAGCGGAGAGACTCAAACGTCTGCGGCACAGCCAATATAAGGCAGGAGTACAACACGCCAACATGCCCAACCAGGCCAACCAGCTGCTCCAATTATACGGTTTCAGCAGATACATGTAGATGGGTAAAGGTCTGGCTGTGGGCACCATTACAATGCAATTCTCATGCCAGAGCACCACACTGTTGGTAAAATTTTGGGTCTGTGCGATAACAAAGGGCAGAAAGTCTATCTCCCGACGTGCCAGCGCCTCCACGCCCTGCTGTATGCGACTTAGGTTGTATGTGCGTATGCTGGCATTGTAATGATGTATGAAATCCAAAGCCATGGTCAGCATATAGCCCGCATAGACGTCCCGATTGTGTGCATCTTTGAAAATAAAGGCATGCGGTGCTGCATGTCGCAGAATGCCGCATCTGATGGCATAACCTTGAAAATCCCAGAGCATGCCGCGTGTGCGTCGAAAGTACTCCTGCACGCTGTATAAGCCCAGTATGCGTAGCTTGGGATAGGGCATATAACTATAGAACTGCTGACTCTGCGGCTTTAGCACGAGCACATGCACCATGCCCTGTTGCCAGACATACTCAAAGAGTTCCATAAGTTTGCGCATAGTGGCTCCTTCGTAGACAACCAGCACGTGTATATGTTGCAAGCGCCAAAGCCATTTGGTTAGGTATTCCAAAATGTTTACTCTCACATGTTGCTCGTCCAGATAGAATATGGTCAGCGTTTTATCACTATACTTGCCCAGTAGCAACAATTGCAGCTGCAAATTGCTCAACCAAAGCGTGGGCAGGTTGGCTTGCCTCAAGGGTCTTACACTATGCGACGAATTGGTAAAGTCCATATAAACATTACATTCCATCTGATACAAGGAGTTCAGCTGGGCTATGGAGTGACTTAAAAAGACACTGGACAGCAGGGTTACGTTCTGCAGTGCGTTGTGATAAAGCAAATCCATAAGTTTAACTACTACTAAACACTTATTTGTTACTGCTTTTATAGTAAGTCCAGCAGACCACTACCATATCATTAACATTGACAGTTGTCCAATTTAGATGACAATGGCTGTCCTGTTTTTACGCTCCACAAGTACTTCGATTATGAAGACAAAAGAGCTGACAATCCAACCGAGTGATAGCAGGGTATAGGCAAATAAATAAAACTCCATATCGAAAGTTTGCAGCTCCAGCTTGCTGGTCAGACGAAACTTAATCTCTCCACTCAGTATGCCCTCCTCATAGGCATCTATTTGCAGCTTTTTATAGATACCCGTCTCAAAAAAGCGTCTTAAATATACATTGAAAAGCTCCAAATAGGGCAGCCCATGGGAAACAGGCACATAGTATAACAGCTTGTAGAGCACCTCATCCAGTAACTTAAACAGAGGTACACGCAGAAATTTCTGTTGGTAAAGCACGAAATCCATGCGATCCGCATAGGCGCTGTGTATGAAGCTGGTATTGAGATAACGCCGCTGCGTAGTAACATCCACATTGGAAAACATTTTGGCATGTTTGAGTAGCTGCGGATTAAGACCCTGTTGATAGGTAAGTATGCTCAAGATTTCCATATCGAATTCGTCCTGCATAAAAGTCAGCTTTGTGCGGCCCAAGTCGCTGAAGCTATTGAGCTGCGGCTCGTAAAGACCCGAAGTCAGCATGCTGAGTAGTAAGGCCAGATAAAGATTGGTTAGTATAAAGCCGCACAAGCAAAGCGCCATAAAGATGCAAACACGTCGCCAGCCCTGGCAATAATGCTGCGTATAACTCAGTGGCAAATAGCTGAGCAGCTGCAGCACCTCCAAAAATGTGGCAGACCAGCTGTAATGCGGCAACTGCTGTCGCTGCAGCCAATTTAGTAGAGCCGTATTATAGAGCACACAAGCGATGACTGCCAGCCAGAGCAGCGCACTGAAGGGACGCAGAAAATAGTAAGCTTTGGGTATGGGACGCGCATAGGGCACCATTACATAGGTGTCCAACTGATGCAGCACAATGCTGCCCGACCAAAAGGTCCAGTTCCAATTAAGACCCGGCCGCGTAGCCATATTAATGCGACGTTCCCAAACCGCTGTATAACCATCCGCTAAGGGTATGGGTTCCACACCAGGAAACATATGCAACTCTGTGCCGTTGTAGTAATTCAAAAACGTACGCACCAGATTGTACATATAACCCGCATAGACATGACTACCAGTGCGATTGGTATAATGAAAACAGCGTGGTGATATGGATTCCTTTGTAATGCCCACCAAATGGCCTTCAAGATTACGCAGCTGCGTCAAGCGTCGAAAATTGCGCAAATCTTGCAGCTCAACTACGCTAACATGCGGATAGGGCTTATAGATATAAAGTTTAGGAGCACGTAACGCCAGCACCTGCACAAAGCCATTATCCAGCGCGTGTCTGAAAAGTTTTTCCAGCTGTGTATAGTTCTGCGGCAACACATAAACCACGGGCAGATGATGCAAACGCCAAAGCAACTTAACCACATGTGTTAGTGTCAGATTATTGTGCGACGACTGCAAACAGGCTATGGTAAGTGCACGTTCCGTAAATCTGCCCAAGATGCCCAATTGTGCTGAGGCAGACTTAAGCAGCAAACTGGGAGTAGCTGCTGCATGTTTCAGTGGCATATCAGCGCCCTCACAGTCCACATATATATTAAGCTTACTCTCAAAGTCGCCACTCAGCTGCTGTATGACATTTCGCAGCAACCCAGTAGAGACTTCCTCAGTAGCCGCTACTTGGAGCAGCACTAAAACTAACAAGTAACGCTGCAGGCTCTGCATGACTTTTAAAGGACACTGTGCTGACCTCCACTTGATCTCGTCTCTTTTATGCTTGAACTTTCGTTGACCATTTAACCATTCGCAAGATCTTTATCTTGGCAATTACACCTGGTTAGCAGCCAAGTCGTGCGCGGGTGCTGCACTCACTCAACTTACTCAGTCACTCATTGAGTCAAGTTTCCTTATCGAAGATCTACGAAATAGCCCCGTAATTGTTTTCTGCTTGTTTTAACGTTGTTCCAAACAACCTGCCAGCAATAAGTAAATGTCATACATATAGTTAATAATAATTATGCACACACACACGAAGTATCCAAATGGCAAATATTGCCGGATTGTCGGGTTGACTAAATGATAATCAGGGGGGTGCTAAATGGTTAGTTGTGCTGCTGATGTAAGAAAATTATGTCAGCAGGGTGGTATGTTGATACTGAGTTTAAGATAAAAACGAATTGTACATAATGCATTTCTAGTATATGGGAAAACTGGAAGCAGCATGATGTAATTGCTTACTATAGTTGCTAAAGTTGGAACTTTTGGAAAATTGGTAAGTCACAGATCACAGGTTCGAGACACACGACTGATTTTGATTTTTTCCAAATTAATAGGAGATGGATGATGGATGTATTATTGGTGTGTCTTAAAGAGAGTGAAAAAACAACCAGTCTGAAAATGTGAGTGAGACCACCCGTTCCCATTTGATCAGATAAGGGTAAGTTGCATTTGAGAAGACATCCGAAAAACAACATATTCGGCCATGCTCTAAAAAACGAATCCGAACATAAAATTCGTTCATGTTTATAAAAATAGCAAGAAAATGCCATCAAAAGGTATAATAATAAATTGTTTTTTTTATACCTCCTACACTAGAATTAAACTACTTGTAAAACTCTTTGTAGAGAAGCTACATTCAACTAAACTAGTGTGTAGACTCATGTAGGCTAAAATAAACGAATTCTTATAAGTTTGTGGGAACACCACCTCCAGTTCCAAGCAACAGGAAGTGAGTAAAACTATGAACACAACTTTTGAGAAACTCGGGCGCCATCTATCGCCCAAACCATGGATTCAGTAGAGTTGCCTTAAAAAAAAAAATTTGTATAATTTTTACCATTTCTTTTCTTTTAAGTTGTTTTTTACCATTCGTGAAATTTTTGTAGAATTCGAAATTCTCAAAAAATTAATTTCTCCAAGGTAATAGAAAACAAAATGGCGCCTGTATAGAGCTACGATTATATGACTAGTTTTCGGAGAGACCTTCACGGCTGCAGCTTTTTGACGTCGCCATTGACCTGAAATATAAAAAAAAAGTTCCGCTTAATCTAAGGACCAAAAGCAAATTATCACTTTTAAAAAAATAGCTTCGGATTGAAAAAAAATCATGAAAAATTAGTTGTAAAATAAAAAGTTTTTATTACATTAATAAAATTCTACGTTGTCACTAGAAAATGATATTATAAAGGTTGTGTCAAAGTGTCAAATCGTTCGAATGATATTGACTAAGTTTTTCGTGAAGCCATTCGATAAAAAGTGGTTTCGAGAATAACGCGTTCAAAGTTTTAAAACTGAACTGAAACGAACGCGCGGTGGTGTGCCATGCGCCCGACGCTTATAAGTGGGGCAAGAAAATAACTTTCGGACATTAGTTCTAACTGATTGTCTACCAATTTAGATTAAAAAAAATGGATTTTTTGAAGATTCTACACAAGTGTTACCCCTTAAAAAACGGAAAACGGGGAGGGGGTGGTCACCACATTGTTTTTTGTCTTTTTGGATGAAGTCAAAATTTTCCCAGATCAAGCGCATATTTGATATATACAATATTTACTGTACTCACATACCTTAGTATTTTTTATTGTTATGTAAACTTTATCAAAATAAGTTGGGAACTTCGAGAGTTATAGGCAAAAAGAATCAAATTTTAATAACTTTGCCTAGAAGATTCCGTAATAAAATCTCTTGGTTGTCAAGACTTTCTGTGAAGAAGCTGCAGCTGCCAATATAGCTATGTAGACTCATGTAGACCAAAATAAACAAATTGCTTTTAGTTTAAGGAGATACCATCCACATAGATGTGTCTTAAGAAACTTTCAAATATTGCAGTTGCAGTGATTTGTTGCGCCCCTAGATATCAGTTGATCTTTGCTTATCAAAAGCAATTTCCAGCGGCGTTGGTAAAGGGTATGCTAGAGTCGAATATATAGCGCAACTATAGCTTTCTCAATGGGAATGTGCCGGAGAAGCCATAGTCAGCCAATCTGCAAATTACTAGAGATAGCCGCGCGAAGCCCCCTAATTTGTACTTTTATTTTGGCTTAACATGCTCGTTTTTAGTTATTACATTTTAGGTGCTAGGCCAGTAATAATTAGTTAGAATTTTTCGCCTAGTTCTTAAGCATTAGTGAGTGTAATTGTCGAGTTTTAAAGATTATTTTGTTGCTCGCGTTTTCGCCGCGTTTTTATAGCGTTTTAAAACGCACTCAACAACAACTCACCCACTTGAGCACCCAAGCATTTAAAGTCCAGCTGTGCGAAACTAGTTACCCCACTGCCCACTAGTTCTACATATATATACATATATATATATATAACTATGTATATGACAGTCCATGATTGCCAACAACTATAAAAACAGTAACAACTACAGTAACTTGAAATTGAAATCGCTCATAAATTCTGTCACTAATTGTAAAGAATGGCAAACCTTGAAATCACATCAACAGCTCAGTTTCGTGCAGCTACTGCACAAAATGTCTTGGAAAAAAAAAAATGAAAATGAAAATAAATTATGAAGCGCGCACAAATCTTACACGCAACTTGGACAAACATAGATACAGATAAAGATACAAATATATTGATGCAGATACATAAAGTCAGAGCTGTCATTATTCGCACACTTTTGAATGTTACGCTTAAAGCTTTGTAAATTTGCGAAAAGTTGTCATAATAAATACAATTTTTTGGCATATTGGAAATATAATTTTCAAATATAGTAAAATATTTTTCGAATACTTCTCAATAATTAAAATATTTTTGGTAGCGTTCCTTGGCTTTAAAAATGGCTTCAACAGCACCCCTTATACTTTTTAGCAATTTATTGGTCAGCTTGGGATCAATCCACTCCTGCTCCGTGGCTGTTCTTATTCTTATTGACTGCTTGGATGTTATTTGAAGATTCGTTAGTCTTTTATAGCAAAGAACCTCCAGTCCGGAGACTATTGTAGACTTTTATATTGCTAGCAAAAACAATTCTTAGTCGTAACGGGAAATATTTTCAGCTTTTTAAGTTTATTCAAATTAAAATTAAAAAAAAAAAAATATATATGAAAACTTTCCGACCATTTTTCTGGTATTTATCTACTTATAAAATTTAAAGAGCTCAGCTCAAATTCTAGTATTTTAAATAAGGTTTTTTTTATACTCTTTTAAACTTAATTTTATAAACATGTGGTTACAATATTATTAAATTATTTTAGGAAAATTTAAAAAAAACTTAAGCTAGTACAGGCTAAATTAAAAGTGTCTGAATAACTTCTGCTCTCACTGTATAAACATGTTTTTGTATTTAAAAATGCAAGCTATTGTGTATTTGAAAATAAATAAATATAAATTTAAAACGCAAACATAAAGAGCCATTGACTGTTGACTTTTATGAACAATTAGGCGGCAGCCACTTAAAAAAAAAAACAAATATATATTGTATGCATGCAAAGATACAGATACATAGATACACTTATGGGACGTGCATATAAGGCATTGCTATTGCTTATAAATACGATTCTAATGCTCTTAATGTTGTTGCTGTTGTTGTTGTTTTGGTTCTTTGGGCCTGGCCTGCTGCTGTTAGCAACAAAAATACATAACAATAAACTTCAATTGATTCGATCGACAAGAGCTCAAAATGTGTGCAGTATCTTAGCGGCGGGAAGAGTGTGTTAAGCTGTCATTAGGGGGCAGTTCGGGGTGGTAGGGCGGGTTTTTTTGCCACTGCTTGCGAACTGCTGCCAATGTAAACCATGAATTGTAAACTTGCCGCATTTTGACTTTAATTAATGCATTGAAAGCATTTATGCAAATGCCGGGAAATAATTTATCACCCCATTCAAGATGCTGGCAACTCAAGCACACTTCCAACAACAACAACAATAGCTTTGGAAAACTAATGCAACTACAACAACAATAAAAACAATAATCAGCAACAAACTCAGAAGTTTCATACAAGTGTAGGAAATTGTTTTGGATATACCCTTGCTGAAGTTATACACTCAAATAGGACTCAATATCTAACGCATAGGAGGAGTTTAGGGTGACCCCAAAAAAATAATCGGTTTATCTAAAGTTGTTTTTTTATTTCTATTTGAGAACAGATAATAAATTTTATATCTATTCAGATCTAAATGTCAAGCGGTATTATATTAAGCAGCCCCAGTTTAAACAGATGCAGCTAAATTTCACGAAAACTGACTTCAAATAACCCAAACAAGCTGTTAAAAATAATTTTTAAACTTTCTCTAGCATTGACTTATACGCCATGGCGAACATTAAATTAGTTTCAGAGAGGATCAAGCGTTTCCACAACAGATTCAGGGATAGAATATATCCAAGTCCCTCATCTTCGTGGGATTGCTGAAAATATATTTTCCTGCCTCATATCACTCTTATGTCTTCTTGCATATTCAGCCCATTTGGGCGATATTATTATTCATACATAAACTAGTAGTTTCAAACTTGCATTTGGTATACAAATGTGCCCAATTTTGTTGAAAAACTTACGAATAAAATACAATTAACAAAAAAGCAACAGAAGACCCACCCTATATAATCTTTTTACTATAATAGCTAAGTAGAAAAGGCTATAAGCTCTTTATATTAAAATATCAGACTTCACATGTACTTCATAATTTTTAAAATAAAACGAATTTCGAATTCAAAACTAAAATTTATTTTAAAAGTAAATGCATTTTTTTTTATATCAAAAAAATTTTGAAATACTAAGTATTTTGCCCTATGTTCCTTGTGGGAATTTAATGGACTAAATATAAGTAGTTGGCCAAGCACTGTAGCCGTCAGAGCTAAATGCTTTGCAATAGTGCTGGAGAAAACATCGATGGTATATCGATGCATCGATGTATCGAAGTTTAAAATATCTATATATCGATGTTGGCCAACAGAGATGTTTCGCCAGCACTACTAAGCACCCATTTGATGAATGCAGAAGCACTACTTTGCAACCCCTTACCTTATGATAGGTTTACATACAAGTCTATAGAGCCGATATCGCATCATACAAAATTTCTTGATTTTCGATGTCTTGCAAAACCTCTCTTAATTTTGCTCAAATTCTCAGTTTTTAAGCGTTCCCAAGGCTTTGAACTAAAATGCTGAGACTCACATAGTCCTAAAAATTTAACAGAACTTCTTAAAATCCATAACTTTTTTCTAGAATTCTGTCCTACACTTCCATCGCTTGAAAAAATTTAAGTTTGAGTGGAAATGAGTTATGTAAGAGTATGCTGAATTCGCCACTCCAAAGTTACCCAGATCTATAATTTTTTACTCTCTTGGTCCCCACGCCTACGCAACAACAATTAGAGGGCGTGGCTAATTTTTGCTTGAATTTTTTTTCGGCTTTTGTTTGATCACGTTTTTTTTGCATCGATCTTTGTCTACATATCGTATCGTTCTCTCCTTCTGTGTCCATATGCATTTAAATAATTACTGCTTAATTTATAATTTGTAGCGGAAAAATTTTAAATTACATTTTGCAATTGTGTTTTATTTAGTTGCAAAATCAGCTCAAGGTTAAGTCCGCAGCTGCTTGGCATAAATACACTAGTTGTGTGGGTGGTTCGATTGATCTATTGAATTGTGGGCAGTACAAACTTATATGGAGGGCTATTAAGTTTTTTCAAGTTGATTGTGGGCAAGTTAATGGACAGGAATTGATTATAATGAACAAGTGGCTATTGAAATCAATTCTCAAGCAATATTTGTTATATGCAAGTAATAATATTGAAACTATGAGTAAAGTTGTGCAGCGTAATTTTTTGTGGGATTTCCCTAAGAGCTAATACGGCATATCCGGATACTCTATGTGCAGTCATAGTGTCGTTGACAAATTGAGGCTGAGAGATTCTTTGAGAATGAGATAAAACACAACTGGGTTTTTCATATACAGTCAACCTGGAAAATCTATCTAATAGATTCTGCCGAACTTAATCTCACTGAAGATGATGGCCAAAACTTGGCATTCCGATGGGTACTTCGCTAGTACCCGTCTATGATATCTCTACCTATACAGGCTGGCGATCTCAAAATAGAAAAACTGCAAGTCTTAAAAATAAACCAAAAATTAATGAAGAGAATCTAAAGAAGGTCATCTCAAAATAATTGTATGCATTTTTTTTTTTTCAAAAATTGATTTAAAAAACAAATTTTTATTCAAAATATTTTCCGTCTTTGGCCAAAACTTTTTCGGGCAACATACGGATACTGCGTCGAAAGAATGACGACACTTTTGATGCGATCTATGAATCGACCCATTTTTATGGTTCCCTCGTATGAACTAAAGTGCTGCAAAGCCAGGCCACACGTTGTTGAGCGGAGAGGCGGTAGTCGGAAGGAGCCATGTCTAGGCTATGCGGCAGTTGGGGTAGTACTTTTCATTTCAGCGATCCCAAATAGGTTTCAATGGGCTAAGCAACGTAAGGGCAAAACTCATTAAATACATTGTGCGCTGGTCGAAAATTTTAACGTCACCTTTATTTAACACACCTCAAAAAAGCCATACCTAGCAGGTTCTATTCAAATCAAATTGTTAAAAAGACAGCGATTCCTTAATTGCAGTAGCGACAAGCAGTGTGACCATATTTCTTGATAAAAAAAAAACACAATTCTTTTTATCTGATTACTGAAATACGTCCGCTTGGTAGATAAAGCTTTTAATTGACGTTTCACAGAAGAACACTTTCTCAAAATCTACTGTAACTAGTGCCCCAAGAAGGCTTTAGAAAACCAAAACTTTCTAATCTCTTTTCCCAATTCCCTTAAGATTTATTGCCAGCTATTTGTCACCGCCCCCCAACAACAACAACAACAACTACAACTAACACCCACTTGCAAAGAGCCACAATATGACCACAACATTAAAAATAACAATCATCTACCACTTAGTTATCGCATTGTTCATGCAGCACTGTCTCTGCTGCCGCCCCCCTTGGCCACTCCCCTTCAACGGTCACGCCTCTTAGCCAATGGCACAAATCTTAAACCGACGATCTGTTTAAAGTCTAAGTATGCCTTGAAGCGACATTTGAGTTATATTGTGCTCATATTTAATTTGATTGCCACAGAGCCGCCGTGCTAGCCGTAAAAATCAATTTGCCAAAACGTCTACAACTTTATCATAGAGCGTCACTGGGTCTGCCTCCGCTGTATATCTATATATATACCTACCTATGTATATGGCTATATGGTTATATGAACATAAGGCGGCTATTGCCGTTTGAACCCGAGACCCGAGACCCATGGCAAATGCCAAAAATACAGTCACAGTTACAGTCTTGGACACAGACAACGTCTTCTGGCTTAGACATCGACATCAACATCAACGTCATCGAGATCTTGGTCAAAAATAAGGAAAAAGCTACGTTTTCATATAGCTGCCAGGCATATGGGCATAGAAAAACACTTAAATTTTTGTTATCGCCTCAACTATATCAATTGACTTTTGGGCAACTTGAGCAACGACCCGGTCAGCAATATAAATTATATGTCCAAGTCAATGGATCATAGCCATGGCTTAAATAAAGAAAGAAAAAAAGCTAAAGCTGCTTTTGGGGTGTTAAAGTTTGCATACTCTTCGATGTTACTGCGATACACTACAAGTGTAAAACTGTCCTTGGAGCAAATATAGTGCTCCTTAAGAAAAACCTTATGGCACTTCACGCAAAGGTGACGCCATGCGTTTTCTTGAGAGCGAAAAATTGTTTTACGGACTTACTTTACTCATCAAGCACTGTTATCCACAGCTTGGATCATCCTGTCACCAGAGTGGCAGCGGATTGGTGAAGACAAAGGATGCGCCAGGTATCATCGCTATCTCGGATTAAAGGAAAAGTGCTTGAAGAAGACATACTAAACTGATGACTAAAAGATGATGACGACTAAGCCCAATATAGTTTCTTCTTAAAAGTGTAGATGAACAGACGCCAAAACACTGAGACGCAATAAACTTATCGATAACAAACTTCTTGATAAATTTATAATACTGCTCCTTTAGCCTTACAGAGTATTAAACAAAAAAGTGGCAAGCATAAAAAATGCATGCATTTTTCTTTAACAAAAATAAAATTTACTTATATATTATATTTGAGGGCCGTAATTTTCGCATCAAGAGCTTTCAACTAATGTCAGAGATTAGAGAGCTGAGTTTTCTTTTCTCTTATTTTATTTATTGGCAAACTGCAGCCGATAATGGTTTCATCGACAATTGGCCATTGGGGCCAAGATATTAGCGTGACCAACTGCATTGGGGTTAATCAAAAATTGTTAACCTTTAAGTTAACCGCGCCTCAGCGACTCTCTGTTCTCTAAGCCAACTGATCTCAGTGTTTGGCTATATCTAACTGAGTATCTAAGTGCTGCAACGCATACATTAAATTTAATTGGCTATCGTAAAAATTTAAGAAATTGCTTAATCAAAAAATCATTGTTATGTATATACATATACCTACATATTTATGTACTATACATATATATAAATATTCGAGTGTGTGTCAGGTTGATTAGCTGGGCGTTAAGACTTTTTAAGGTGTTGCCAAAAAAATTTTTGCTTGGGAAAAATAAAAAGTTTATGGCTTTTAAAAGTGAACAGTTTTAAAACAAATTTTTATAATGTTGTATGGTTTTAGTTGTTGTTCTTCTATATGGCTGAAGAATGCAGCAAATGTGAGCCTAACTATTTGGCCAACTGTAAACATTAATCAGCAAGATAAGTTTTTTGAGGAGTTCCGAGATTTATGCACTGCTAGTTAAAACTATTACAATAAGCATAAAAATGATCCAAGCTCGGCTACAAGGTACTTAGCTTTTTCATTAAATTCTTCTTAATCGTGTGAAAGAAAACTTTTAAAGGCGAGTCTTTTTAGGAAAAGCAAAAGAGAGAGCAGTAACTTTCCGGCTTGGAAACGAATCGCGAATTCCGACAAAGATTTAAGAATCACATTTAAAATATCATACTAAGCCAACAAATATTTTTAGATTATGAATATCTTTAAGTTTCTTCAAAACTAGTTTACTATTTCAACTTTCAAAAACTAGGGGCTCCGTACCCTCTATGCTTCCCACGCCAAGCTCCGTAAAGCCTTCTATATTCATTTCAAGATTCAATTTCTTTAACTTCTAAGAATTTGAGGAGGTCTGAAAAATACATTTTTAATTAGAACTTTTGAAGTTTTTATACGATACTACACATTTTTGATAAATTCTTGAAAACCCAGCGTATAACTGATTTGGATTAGTTTTATTGTGTGGTTGTAAAAAGTAAAATTCTTTTGGGAATCACATAAATGCTGAGCGACTTGTAGTTAAAGTAGACATAACATCCTCGTACAAAGAGCGTAGCATAAGCGTGGAAAGCGGCAAATTTGATAATTACAAATTTTTTCATACTTGATGTATTTTTACAAAGTTATTACATAGCTTTTTTTTTCCACATGTATTTTTCATTTGTCATCGCTTTTCGAAGAAGTGGCTCTTGTTCCGGTCGATTAAAAAAAAAAGAGCAAATTCTTTGCAACTCATATGGAAATTTAATTTCGTCAGAAGCTCTGCCTTCACTAGTTCGACTCTCGTTCGATTCCTCAAATCGGTCCAACCATTTTTCATCACTGAAAAAACTTTTTCCACGTACGCCTTGCTGATGGGGATCGATTAAACATTTTGCAACAATTAAGGGCAATTGGACAAATTCGTCAGAGCTTTCGAAAATTTTTCCACATTTTATATCGACAGGAAGGTCAATTTGTTTGATTTTGGGGATAATCTTCGCCAAAGAATGTATTTCGTCGTAAAGAGCGTCTTTGTCAACATCAAGATCAACCGCTCCAAGAAATAGTTTTCGGTCTACTATTTCGTCTTCAAGGTTCAACACTGAAAAGTGATGAAATGGAGATTTTTCAAAATCGTAGCATTTTTCCAAATATATAAGAGATCGATGGTAAACTAATAATGCCTCTCTCTCAAATTTCGTTCGTTGATGCTGTGTCAAGTGCGGTAGACTTTTGTTGACTTTAAATCCAAAGTACTTTTCATCAATTCTGGTTTGCAACCCGTCTCTCAATTCAGTCATTACACTGTGAATGTGTGTACTCATCACTGTTCCTTTCTCCAGATTTTGTATACTTTTGGTCATGTGGTGCAAAACATGATGAACGATTCTGGGAACGCTAAATTTTCGTTGAGATCGTCGTTCAGTTCATTCTCATGACCTTTCACAAAGCTCCAAATTGTTTTGTCAACTTCATATTCTCCTTCTTTGATAATATATTGCTTTAAATCCGGCCATTTTTTGATAATCCGGCATTGCCGCGCGAGGCCCGTGCAGGTGGCAACCCTACGCCCAAGCCATTATCATAATGAAAAGACTTCCTTAACTGTGACGATCATTAAAAGAAACTTTAAAAAAACTTTAAGTTATGCTCAAATTATTTTCTCTACTCTATAAAAAAAAACCCTGCAAAACATCCTGCCTACACTACGCTACACCCAAATTCCTTCTTCTGAAAGTTACAAACTTGCTTCCACATTTAATTAACTTTCTTTAAGTTCTTCAAAAATATTAGAGAAATCTCTGCAGAAGTGTTAAGATTTGCGTATTTTGTGCAGGCGTGTGGATGTCTGTGTGTTAACTGTCAAATGTTGACATTTGGCAACGACGCTCTAATATGTTTGACATTCATTGAGGTGCCATGCCACATGTTGCATGTTGCTAAAGTGGCCTGACATTTTAACGGGTTTTTGCATTAGTCCAGCAACAACACTAACAACAACAACTCGGCATAGTTGCCAATTGCACTTTTGAGTGCATCAACATTGCCAACTGATTGCACTTGTTGCATACAGTTAAAGTATTGGCAACATTTTTTTGTAACTTGATTGCCAGCAATTTTCGAATTGTCACAAGCTCAGACACATTAATGAATTGAACAAGTGCGTATAAGAGTGAAAAGTTTGAATAGAGTGGGTTAGGAGAGTAGCAGAGAAATGGGGTATCCTTGCGGGAGTGCAAACGAATTCAAATGCAAATGTTGTTGTCATTGTTAACATGTTGCCACAACATGTGCACAGTCTGGCAACATTATTTTTCCTTTATGAGTTGTAGTAGTTGTTGAAAATCATTATGAAAGTGCATGTAAATTGAACATTTTAACACACATTGCTGGATTGGCAGGACTTTAATGGCGAAATTGGTTAGAAAGTGGATTTAATGCAATATGGAAATGTACATAATAAAATTTCTGAACATACATACATACCTATCGAAGCATTATTAAAAGGCTCGCAAATATTTGTATTCATTCTTACAAGTTTGCTAAGTTCGTTAGACCAAATTGAGAGGCAAAGGCCTTAGTAACTACAGGTCATAAAAATAGTCAAGGGTCAAGTTTTAAATACTGAATTTAATTTGTTAATATAAATATAAAACAATAAATATTTCAGATAATGCCAAATTTTTTAATAAGCACATGTTACCTCAATGATGCTTTACATTATTTAAAGATGCTCTGAAACTAAGAAATATTATGTCTTCCATCAATATGACAATAATCGCTTTATGCCGTGTTCTTCTCGAAGGCTCTGAAAGGACGATAGCAGCATTGAGAAAACAAGATAGGACATACCATACTTAAGGAATGCAACGATATACCGCACGCCGCTCTTACCTGGAGTCCGCAAGGTACCAGACGTCGAGGTAGACCATCAACAACTTGGAGAAAAACTATTCAGATCGCAACTGGCAAATTGTTTAACGAATTAAGAGCTCTATCTAGAAATAGGAATTATTGGAAGAACTTTTTAGAAACCGTATGCTCCTAAAGGAGTTTGGAAATAAATAATAATATCAATAATTCACAATTTCTTCGAAGTAAAAGGAACCAACTAATACGAACATAATGTTGCTCCTATTTAGACGAGATTTTTTATCCATATCTCATACAGAAATGCTTTATTTTGAGTTGATAACCGAATATCCTTTGTTTGGGTTTTCTGAAATTATTTCAATTTCTAATCGCAATTATATTAGCTTAGCCGAACTTTAATCCGAAGACAAAGTTCTGCTGTGGCACTATGAATGCAATTCGGTATTTTTGAGGCAATTATCATTGAATAATAAAAAAGTTTTCTAATTGAATTGAAAAGTTTAATTCTACAATAATAAATGTCAATGCAATTGGGTTACATACCAAAAAAGTGTTTTTTGACTACTGGATAAAATTGCTTTATAAAAGCTTCCATTACGTCTTGAGGAACAAGTCGAAATAATTTCAAAAACCCCCCGCCGCTTGACTCCTTTACAGTTCATTCGACAGATCAATTATGGAACAACTTTCAGAAACTAAGGGCATACGAATCTTGTTTAGTAAAAGCATTTAGGGTGTTCACTTTATCAGGCAGAAGTGGCAAATAATGACTTGGGCAACCATAACAGCGATGCAGAAATGCAGAAGTGCCAAGTTTACGTATGCACATAGCGTGCTTTGTTTTTTACAAACCAAAAAGATTTTGTTTTGGATATTTTTTAGTAAATATATATCGTGCTGATCGTCCACTGGAAAGTTAAGTAAATAATAATTTCCCTGACTGACTATTTAGTCAGTCGCCCCTGGGCAGAGCATTGGGGATCTCTATAAATATCTGTTCGAAGAAACCAGGGACGGCAGTGTCTTGAATTAATAGAGACTTTCTTGGGCAAATAGCGTCTTTGAGCTAGCGATGCCAAAGCTAGACAAAAGTACCAGTGCTAATGCGGCGCTTTGAACCACCGACCTTCGGCTTGTTACACAAAAAGTTAAGTAAAACAACATTTAAACAAAAAGAAGAGTCTATACACTTGTGCCGTTTGTTTCAAAAATTAATTACTATCAATTGTAGATTTGCTCATCTGGAACTACTATACAAAGAGAACTAAACGTTACTTAAAACAGTATCAATTAGGGGGATACGCCTCCTGCCTGCTTCGCATGGCAGCCCTAGTTTGGACATTCCGATGTACTGTACTGTCGACTCCCCTAATTTCTACAGTGTTCTTACGGTTGGCGTATGAATTTGAAGGCCTTAGCTGCATGAGTCTTTTTAGTGGGGCTACATTTTTGGCTGTAAAAGTTTTTCTGCTTGCCTCCACAAACTGCATTTGGGGACTATAGATTCTCATACCTTTCAGGTTATTGGTTTTTTTTATTTTTTCTATACATCGTGAAATTTCCAGCTGATTTAATAAATTAAAAAAAAATGAAAGTCTCTAACAAGATTTAAAATTATTGGTTCAAAAATGCTGGAGTAAACCAAAACTGAATGCCTGCAAACTTTTGCAAAATTTCCTTTGGCTTTCGAGAAAAAATCGTTTTCTTTTTTGTCGAACTGATCATTTTGGTTTAATGCTTGTGGAGACTTACTCTTTTTCTTTATGTGTCATAGATATTTTTTTTAACCACAAACATAATATAGCCTTTTTTTTACATCAGTGTTTGTTGGACCCCTCTCTATTATCATATTATCCACACTAGAAATTCGTTCTCTTGTATTGTTTCGAAATTAAGAAAAGAAGCGTCCCTTAAACAATTGAAACTTGTTAACAAATGAGCAGAATATAAGGAAATTTTGAAAAATATCATTTGAAGAATATTACAATTTGCGGCACCATCTATAGGGTGTTTTTTTAGAGGTTCACAACTTTGAGTTGGCAACACTGCTTTATCGGACAGCCCATTTAACAGCTGATAATTGATTTTTGTTGAGTTTGGTTTGACATTTCATTATGGATAGACTTATGTACACCAGAGCAACGCTTGCAAATGGTTGACATTTTTTATCAAAATAATGGTGCCGTATTCAAAATTCAAAATTTTGTTCTCCGATAAAGCGCATTTTTGATTGAATTGGTACGTAAATAAGCAGAACTTTCGCATTTGGAGTGAGTATACACATGGCCATAACATTGTTTAATTATGATTTAAACTTGTGTAGCTCTAAAAAAAACACCCTATATATGTTAGATCGGACATTTTTTTCAGGCTACGTATTATGGCTGAAAAGATTTATTTTTTGGTACCTATGAGCCTTGAAAATATCTATATTGTCTTCATAGTAGTTTTACAAAAATTATATGGCTCAAGCCTAATATACACATTTGGGTATATAGCCTAAATATAAGATATAGTATAGTCATTAATTTTGTTACTGTCAAGTTGGCGATTATCGTTATTAACGAAGTGTTACCTTTAAAAAAGCAATTGCTCTGGCTGGCCTGCATATCGTATGAACAACTTAAATGTTCTACTGATTAAAATTTTAGTTCATAATTATCACAAAAAGCGTTTGGTGTTAAATGAGTTTCGCACCCACGAAAAGAACAACAATGACAACATCGAACATAAAAATAATGCAATTTGCAATACTTAAGAAAGGGAAGCAAGGGGCTAATGGAAAGCCGTTAAAAGAAACTCAAAGTTGGCTACAAAGTTGGCTTTGTAAAGTAAGACATAAAAAAATAAAAATACTACTTAACACACCCTCTTAACAAAGCTGTTAACGACGCAAAATGCGTAGGATATGGCCATAAAATGTATGCTCAGTGTTGTTATTGTTGTTGTTGTTGCTTTTGTTGCAGTTGCCAAGTTATTGTTGTTGCAACAACAGGCGACGAGTTGTTAGCAATTTTTCTTTTTAGCGCGACAAATGCCCCAAAGGCGACACAGCGACAATTAAAATGCAAACAAATTGAATTGGCCTAAGTGTGTGTGAGACTGTGTGTGTGTGTAAAGGTTAGCCAAAGTGTTTTAAGCCATAAAGCTGCGTACTTAATTTGGCCAGCAGCAAGCAACAGCCAGCAACTTGGCTAATCTGGTAAACTGGCAAACGGGTTGGGGTGGCGTGGCAACGCACGCGCTTAACAACAACAACAAATTTTTCGTGGCGAAAGTTGGCATGTGCCGTTATTTTAATTGCAACATGTTGCCGGACTAATTTGTCTCGCACTCGTAAAATGCAAGTGAATGCAACTTATTGTTGTTAAATGTTGTTGCTGTTGTGGTTGTTTGCTATGTTTCTAGTTGTTGTCTTTATCAATTGCTAGGCACCAATGTTGTTGTCAATGTTTGCGGGCAATACTAGAGATGTTGCATGGAGCATAGGCGTGAAGCTGTTGTCACTATTGGAAAAAGAAATGTCACATTTTGTTAAAGAATTTAAGGTACCAATGAAAAGCAATTGTTTGAGTTCTGGCTTGTTTTCTACTTACCGTCGTAATTAAAGTGAATATTTAAAAATTTGGTTTGAGCCATTGGCCATATTTCTCTTATTTATTTTGCATATATAGGGTTTTCCAATAAGAGGTGTTATAATGGTATTCAAAGAAAAATGCAATTTTTTTAGATAAATTATCGGATGTTTATTTCATAATAAAGAGGAAGGTATGCCGTTAATAATGAAAAACAACATCAGCCAAATGGCCACCACGACCACGCTTACAGGGCCATATCCTTTTCATGAAATTTTCCATAACCAAATCGCAAAGTGGCTGCCCTATGTCCTCGATAGCCTCACGAATTCTATCTTTGAGGTCTTGAATCGACGCACAGTGGCACGGAAGCCGAAAAAGCGTTGCAAAAATCATATTTTCTAAACCAATAGACATATTTTAATGAAATAAATTGTAGTTGAAAGAAAAATATTCAGGCTTTAAAATAAGTTCTCATACATGGTGAGACGATATCTGAAAGCTGCGCAATATGTTGTGGAAGTTGGATTTTGTTGCCTTTACAGTATTTACTACTGAAAAATATATACATATTTTTTTCATTTTTTCTAAACCAATTGAGATATTTTTATGAATTAAATTTAAATTGAAAGAAAAATGTTTAGGCTTTAAAATAAGTACCCATGCATCGTGACACGATATCTGAGAGTTGGGCAATATGTTGTGGAAGTTGAATTTTGTTGCCTGTGCAACATTTGCCATTGAAAAATATGTACCTAAATATTTTTTTTGTTCATTTAAAAAGATATTTTGATAATACATTTTCTTGTTCATAATTTTATATTTCAGTCAATAAATTTAATGTAACAATGCTTTTTTATTATAATATGTTATATAATTTGTCTTATCAGTAGTTTTTTGTAAAATAGTCATCCACGTTTACATTTGAAGGAATATCCAAAAGACTTAACATTTCTTTTGAAAACCTACTTGTTTATTCTGTATTGAATCTCACTTGTCTAAGGGATGAAACTAGTGGATCTGAAAAGGCTGCTAACATATTAAAAAGATCCTCATTTTCCCTTGATCGTGATATTTTACATGTATTCATAGCTCTGAATTTTTTATAATCAATGTTTCTCGATTCCTGGGCTTCTTCTGACATCTCCCCAATGGGTATGCAATGATATTCAATTATAGTTTGGCCATGTGCCAAAATTTTGTGAAGCGTAGGAGTCAGTTTCTTTCCTGGATATTTTTCCATTAACAGCTCTGCAGTCTTGGTGGCATATTCATTATTTGCTGCCGTTAATGTTTTCCTTGCAGTTCATAATGTTTAAAATAACACCCAATCTTTTGATAATTTCATCATCTACTCCAGTTTTTTCTGATGTCATTTTTTTTTCTGCAAAGAATTTTCGTGATGAGTTTCCCTCGTTTGAGTTACCGTATCCATATTTGGGGCGGTCGACTATCAGTCCAAATCGATTAAAGGTATCGTCTTGAATTTTGCTTTTCCTGATATTTTGTTTTTCTTTGTCTGGTGTGTTGTCTTCAAAGGATTCGTTAACTTGCGGAAAAGTGTATGCAAGCTTCAAAATAAACTCCATGCATCTAATTCTGGCATGCAATGGTGAAGTACCAAATTCCAGATTTCCCTCTTTAAATAAGGAATTATCCAAATTTTTGAAATATTCAGGCAAATATACAAGGTTTAATCCTTAATTCACAAAACGCGTAACAGGTAAAAATGTAGTTACATTAAATGTTTTTTAGTTGGTACCTAACATTATGAAGGGAAAGGTTACATCCCTATCCGTATGTTTTCGGTTCAACTACCTAAAAATGCAAAGAATTTGCATTTCTCTTAATAATAATTAATCTTGCTTTTTTTAAATGTCACAGGTAGGTGCTTTTTTATTGTCAAGTACAAATATAAGCAAACATCTCTTAATTTAGTGGATGCATCTACTGCGTGTTCTTCTTCTTCTTTTACCTGCGGTAGCATTTTTTTGAGTTGGGTTTCTGCACTTCTAGTGGCCTTACAGCCACAGCTGGATTAAGGCGGACACAAAATTTATAGAGAAGGTAAATAAATTGATAACAAACGTATTTATGTTAAAACTAAAAAATATAAAAAAATATAATTTGAATTATTTTCTTCCAAAGTTGAAAAAGTGGTTCAAATATAGTGGTTCAGGTAAACGGTAGTATTGAAAAAACCAGAAAATTAACGAAGTCATTTTTTTCTCTTTTATGTTTAAATTTCATATACCTTTTCATAGAATCGAAGAAAATATGGATTGGTTGCGTAGTTTTTTTACAAAACGATCTTAAACACGCACTTTTATTCAAAAAATTCCGATTTTTTTCAAAGTTGAAAATATACTACACTTTGAGCGGCTGTAGCAACTAAACTATTTATCCGAGTTGAATAAAGTTTTAATTTTCTTGATCCCTGGGAAATTCTAAATAAGATGCATGTATTACTTTTACAAAATGATTTCATCGCAAAATCGATTTTTGCAACGCTTTTGCGGCTGCCGTGCCACTGTGCGACGCTGGGCTGTTGGCGTAGACCTTATCTTTGACGTGGCCCCAAAGGAAGAAGTCGCAAGGTGTTAAATCGCAAGATATCGGTGGCCAAGTGTGATCACCTCTTCGAGAGATAACACGGTCCGGAAACTTTTCCCGTAAAAGAGCAAAGATACGACGTTGTTGATGATCGGCCGGCTTGAGTTCTTGTATTAACTGAACTTTATAAGCCTTAAGACCCAAGTCTTTATGCAAAATACGGTGTAATGACTTTTGTGGAATGCCCAATTCCAAAGAAAGACGAGGAATAGCAGCAATATTCTCAGTTGTTCTTGAGCGACGTGCACGAGTTTTATTCTTCACATCACTAACTTGTCCCAACAGCTCGAATTTTTCAACCAATTTCTGTATTGCGGTCCGACAAGGTGCTTGACGACGACCCAAAAATGCTTTAGTTTTGCAAACTGTGACTACAAGATTTTCACCATTTTTGAAGTGAATTTTAATAATTTCAATGCGTTGTTGAAGCGTGTATCGTTCCATTTTTGGTAATGGCGTAGTTTTTACTTGTAAAATGTCAAAGAATAAAAGCTTTAAAAGTGACAGCTACCGAAATACCGAGTGATTCAAAATAACACCTCTTGTTGGAAAACCCTATATTAGATAGTATTAGATACTTTACCAATTTTAAGACAGCAAGTAAAATTATTTTTCTTTGACTTTTTCGTAATCCACAACGACATAAATAATAATATAGATTTGAATGACTGCTACTAATCAAGCAAGCAGTGCGTCTATGAGTCAAACAGTTTTTTTTGATGTACTCTTTCTTTTTAACTAAATTTTTTAATCGTTTTCATAGCGAAAACCATCCATTGCGTTTAGTAACTATATTTTGCCAAATTGTCTTGATTGAAATATACCGCATTCGATACTATTTTTCAATTTTCACAGAGCTGTTCAGTCTGCCCCCAAAAATAGTGGTATGAATTAGTTTATCCAAAAAATCACAGCAACCAAACCCGATAAAATTTTTTTAGATTGATGATTTTCAACGATGTTATAATATACGTTTGGCGGTCGCTTAATCCGAATCCGAATACGAGGTACAAAAACTGCTACCATTTCAGAGCTCTGGGATACCTACAAAATAACACGCTTTGAAAAATCCCATGTGCTCCTTTAAAATGTTGTCACAAGTGTATTTCATTTATTGGTGCTTACAATTCACAATTTCTTTAGGTTGTAAATACCTTAAGAAGAAACTTTTTCAGGCGTATATTATTGTATTTATTATTTTGCGTATATTATTGTAGATTTATTTAATTTTTTTTATTATGTTTGTTCGCTTATAATCCAGTTTTTAATTTCAACTGTATCAGACTTTGTTTGGTATCCTTGTTGAGTTTAAGTCATACAAATAGACCAAGCGCTACTTATGGAAGAGCAAAAACCAATACATTTAAAGTTGACAGTTATTACGGAAAAAAAATTGTATGTACTTCAGTGGTAAAAAATAATGAAAAATAGTTATGGTACAAAAAGAACTTAAAATTTGGTGAATATCAATAATTATTTTAGTTAATGCCTTTAAATGTTCGTTTGCTAATCGACTTTTCAGTTTATTTTTAATTAATTTGAAGCTTGAAAACGCACATTCACAAATATATGTGCTTCCAAAATAGATAAAATTCGCAAAATATCTATTTACCACCAGATTTTACAAATAATATATATTTTATTCACATTTTTTTTACCAATAGCCGCCTTCTGTCTGTTATATACATTGCATAAATCCAGTATACCCTTTGTACCTAAAGGTGCAGGGCCATAACTACTTTTTGTTTGCAAGCAATGCCTTAATAAAAGTCTCATTTAACAAGTTTTTCAAAAAAATAGCAAAAGAATATACCGATTTTTTGAGTGAAGCTCAAACGAAAAACAACAAAATTACATTGAAAGTCTGTGGGCCAACAACAAATATACGCAAGGGTTGTTTTTGTGCTGACGAGATCAGAGTGTAAGAGAGAGTAAGTGAGAGAACGCGCGAAATTGTTTTTGTAATTTGCATTGGCATTGGGTGATATACAGTTAGGGCCGTGCATGTACACGCGCATTGCTGCCTATGCCTAAAAGCCATTACAAAAGCAGAAAGCGCTAGATGAGCATTGGGCCTGGACACCCCAGAAATAGACTAAAAAACGGATTGACCTGGAAAAAAATGCACACTGGAATTTCTCTTGCTTAAATAATTAAGGACCATCCAAAAAGGCTAAAACAAAAATGGTGAACTCCCCGTAGGGTTTACCGTTATTTTAACATTTGTGTCGGCCCATTTATCTCGAATTCTATCAGTCGTACAAAAGACTTTCAATGAAAAAAATGATCAAAATTGAATTTCGAGCGAATTGTTTGTATTGGAAGGTATACCCAGAAGTTCATGTTTTCGCCGGTAGAGGGCGCCAAAGTTACAACAACGCAGTTTTTCGTATTTTTACCCACCCCCTTGCCCTTTTTTGTTTTTGTCGAAATGAAAAGTATTTTGCTTTGTTTACTTAAATAAACGCATTAATGCCACTAAAATTCATTTTGTATTATTTTTTAATGCTTTAAGAAAATTTAGATGTGCTCAATTGAACGAAACAAGGTTAATTTTCACCATATATTTTAATTACAAAAAATGTCTATGGAAATTGTGTGTACATGCAAAACCAAAACGAGTGGAATGAAAGTAAGGTGTTCTGGATTTAGACAAAACAGAACTTCGAAAAGTTATGTGTTGTCGTGTTGCACAAGTTAATTCGAAGATAATTTTATTAATGGATGGCTTAAAATATATATATATAAAATAAATTGTACAAAATTTGTACATAAATAAAAAATATTTCTCGCTCAGAAAAATGTTGGCCAAAAGAAAAATAAGTTATTTAGTTAGTTGTTCGAAAACTTGTGGCAACTCTACAATGTGAACTTATCGATATCACACAGCTGTTCAATACAAAAGGTTATCGATAGCACTCGAAATGAAAACGATTCGAAATCGATTCGAACTCAGTCGAAATCTAGAACACCATTTGTCGGAATGCACTCGTTATGACTTTTCAAAACGAGTCGAAATCTAGAACAGGCCTGGTAGATATCAAAAAAGTACACAAGACTGTATAAGTATCTCTAGTAGTTTCCAAGTTATAACGCGTTAAAGTCTTCTACCGCACCTTGAAAAACAAGCAAGACAAAAACAAGAAATAAAATATGATTATTTGTGTGACATTTGCTTGGATAAGGTTCAGTAGACTGCTAGCTAAGACCAAGAACAACCGGAGACTTCCACACATTCTGATGCCTAGTGGAAAGCCTGTGGAATGTAGGCTCAAAGATTTTCGATGATTCTAGTTATTCCATTGCGCCTATGTGCCGCTTGTCACGCACTCATCGCTAGTAAACACTAAAACTTGCTGCTTCTTTAATATATATACCTACTTGTATGCCTAAGCTTGAACGTAGAGGTAGCAAAGTAATTTGATTTGATTATATCTACCAGTTTTTCGCTCACCCATTCAGTGTCTCCATCTCAGCTACCTCCTCCTATGTAGTACGTGTATCTATCGTTATTTTTCCAATAGCCACACAGACAAACATTAAGCTGTCAGCGTGCGCCCAACTTGGCAACACATTTAGCCATGGCTTGCTCTAATCTATAAGCAGTAATCAAATTTTTGCTGCAAGGCCTCAATCGTGGCACCACTTGGGCTCGGGCCTGCACGGGCACAGCCTATAATTATGCAACACATGTTGAATCCAACAATTGGCCATAATTTAGTCAAAGGTAATTGAGTAAGCGCGACGCGCGTCATCCAGCCTAACGCCACAGCGTTGCTTGACCTATCATTAAAGCCAATTGAACCCATCCCTCTTTCCGGGATCTCTACGAAACTAAGCCAAAGTAACTACTACACATAATATACGCACAGTAGCAATGGCTGGTCATGGCTTTTTGATTGAGCACTGCCAAGCTGCCGGCTAGTACTGTAAAGATGATGATAGTCGAGGAATACCGACTAAAGGATACACTAGCTTATATTTGGCTAGAAACGCGCTTTGTTTCTTTAAGAATCTTTGGTGCATTTCACAAGGAAAACTCCAGCTACTACTTAGACATAGAGTACAATGTATTGTTTTGTAACAAAAAAGCAGAAGCCTTGTTTATTTATTTCTAGTTTGGCGCATTATCTCTGCGCCAAGCTGTTATTTAATTATATGGCATTAGAGACGGAACGGGAGCTGCTGAACTTGGCCAGGCTTAAGCCAGGAGCTAAGCGCGCGCGCTTCAAGAGTAGTCCGCATTACGATGCCTGGCATGTCTGAGCTGAAATGCAAGAATTCCTTTATAAAAGCGAGTAACTCTGGTAATTGCCAGCTTTAATGATTACCAAAGCAGTCAGCTTGAAACTTAGAGAGTGCCACAGATAGCTCTTTAATTTGCGGAAATTGCAAAGTATTGCAACGTTGGGAGGGGCGGAAGGGGGGATGTTTAGTTACTCTATGCTTTCGGGGCTGGGGCTGATACCGGGGGCTGGGCAGGTGTAATCTTGATAGCGTGATTGTCTTGGCTTAACCTTTGAGGCCGCTCCCAAGTTGCCAACTAGCTGCAAAATAATCTGTGGCCATATTTGTTGCACACTTCACTTCATTTGTGCCACATTATACACCTACAAATGTCATTCAAAGCACAAACCAAGAAAAAAACATGTTAATTTAAATGCAAAAAACAATACCAAAAAAAGTAACTATATAACAATACCAAACAAAAATAGAAAAAATAAAAAAAACTAAATCAAACGACTCGAGATCACAAGTCACGATAATGATAAATCGCAGCTAAACATTTAAGCAGTCCATATTGTTGTTGTTGTTGCCACAAAAGGTCGAGGGTGGCTACATGCAACAACAACAACAACCATAACAGCAACAACAAACGGTAGAAACAAAAGTATCTCAGTAGCAGCAAAAAAAAGTTATTTACTCATTGTACAATAAAGAAATAAATAATACCAAAAAAAGATGGCGCAAGGTGTGTGTGCACCAACGAAGTTCGCATACTCTTTCCGAAATATCAAATATTTGTTTAATGATCTCAGGGGATTATGTTTTGGATTACGTTTTAGTATTTTTTTTTCAGACTGGGGGTAAAAGTATTAAGTATTTGTATACTTTAGTCTACCTAAAGGTACTTTCCTTCCAGCGATGGTTTGGGACTCTTTTCTAAGTCTACCAACACCCCTATCCCACAAATACGAAAGCTCGGTTTTAGACTTAGAACAGGGTTCCAAACAATCCCTGAAAGTTTCATAAACTAAGTTTCTTTCCAGCAGACGTTGGGTTTAGTACTCCCGGAATTTTATATTGCCTGCTAAGGATGGATCATGAACTCAGAAAGATTTGATTATTTCTCAAAAGTTTGAAAGTAAAAAACTTTATGGTGGATTGGGGAAGTATATCCCCCAGCAAATAAAAGGAATCAAATTTGGTAGATCTAGCATTTTTTCATTGGAAAAAGGGATTGTTGGTATACTTTTATCTTTTAAATCCGCAAACCAAATTTCATATATTTTAGCGCATACTATTCTTAGCACTAGGATCTTTAATTATACCCAATTTCGAACGGGTGACCCTTAGAGTCTGGGCCGCGAAATTTTCCTTAAGGGAAGAGGGCAAGATATGGACATGAATCGGCAAGCTTGCAAATTTCGATTCTCTAGAGCTTCTTTTGCCGGAGAGCCGGTCGGATGAACAGACGTGACTCAAGAATACTTTACGGGGGAAGGAGTTTCTTTCTTCTACACTTTAAATAGAAATATCGTGTCAAAAGAACCTTTTCTGTTCTTATAAATAAATAAATATATTATATAATGTGTTACAAACTAATTTTTTAGTACAGATATTTGTAAACTTTCTAAGTATTTTATAGGTATGGGGGTCAATCCTTCTATTCTTCTTCTCCCAAACCCTTGTTTACCTCTTTTCGGACTCGCTAATGCTCCTCCTGAGGTATGGGTATGCGATCTCAGCATTCGTCTGCAGGCATTCCGATCCTGGATCATGTCATCACTGAGACCCATTCGTTGCTGAAGTTTTTTCATTTGAAAAAGGTGTGGTTTTTGGCACATGTGTATGGATATTCGTTAGTTATGGACTTTCCTTTTACACCGGCGGTTGTCTCCAGACCCGGTAACCAATCGCATACACTGATCTTTGGAAGATCTTTAAGATGTTAAAAATGTGCCTCAGGCTCAATGTGATGGTAAGTATGCCTGCATCTGACTAGTTCTCTTTTAGGAGCCTCTTACGCCAGGTAGAGAATACCATGGTGCTAAATTCCTTCAATAAACCGGAGATATCTCATTTAAACACGCTCATGCAATATATTTCATATTTTGATCTAAATTTAAAGTCTAAATTGGGTATAACTTTTAAAAATACTTTGAATCGTACTTTCGTAAGTACATACACATATTGATACATGGTTGAAGTTCTGAAATTCCAATAAATTAATTATCTTCAATATTTTTAATATCTTATGTGCTCATGCGATCAGACAAAAAGTTTTTTGTTTCAGAAAACGAATCATTTTTTTAACTCAAAGCCTCTACTTTGTAGCTAGACTCTGTATAAAGAGCCCCCAGAACCAAATCTGATTAGTTTCGAAATATATTTTTCAGTTTTTTTTAAGAAGGCAGTGTTTTCGTCAAAACTGACCTTCTATGTAAAGTTGATAATTTGAAAAAAAAAGTCATAGCAGACAAAGAGCATGTGTTCAGTTGATCACAAATTCTTATCTATATCAACATGGCTTTCTTTCTTTTTCGAGCAAGTAAATAACTTACAAGCTTTATGGCCAACTTGTGAGAGTCTACCTGAAGAGTATATAAACACAACAAAACATGACCAGAAAAAAAATCAACCAACGTGTCACAGTTCGTGAAATAACAATAGTTCACAATCGAGCCGGCGGCTGGAAGATCAAGTCCCAAGCCCACCGTACCCCAGACCCAGCAGCTCCACTCAACTCCGATCAATATCTCAATGAGTTGACGATTGAGCCAAGCTGCCGAATCTTTTGGTTACTCCATGGCAAATGCTTGTCATTGATTTGGCTTCTGTTTTTGGAGTCCGGAGATTGTTCCAAGAGTTTTAGTTTGTAGTTTGTGCCCTCAGTTGATTGCCAGCGACAACTGGTAGCAAATAAATTAAAAAAAAAACCTTTTAATAAAAACGTTTTTTTGTTTATCCAAAAAACTGTGTTTCTTATTTATAAATTTATGTTATGCATAAATTATTAATGTTTATTATAGTGCATTTAGCTATAAAAGGTCACAGTTAGTTTATGGAGCGTTATTTACTTGTATATGTTTTTTTTTTTTTTTGTGAGATTGTTTTGATTTTTGTTTTTGTTGTAGATCACGAGCGACCCAAATTGATTTTGGTAAATGAGAATGTTTTGTAAAGTTAAATTTGGTCATATCGTTTTAAGCTGATTGATAAGGCAATAATGTTATACCAAATTAGCTTGTTTTTTTATAAGTTAAAGCCAGTAAAGTCTTAAGTTTATGTTATGATGTGCTAGGTATGGTAAGGGTATTGAAAATTATGTTGTTGCTGGTTAAACTATAAGATTTAGCAAATAAATTAGTTTTAAATGTTTTGAATATGGTATTTGATTTTAAAAATAAGCTGAAGCTGATTAGCGTCAAGCTTTTTTTAGTCGAAAAATGAGCAAAATATCAACCTATTGGCCAATAGTTTACAAACGAAATGGGACTGTAGGAAAAAGTATTTACATATTTAAAGTCACTAAAAATCCATAATTAAATAATTTAAAAAATTAAATCTTTAATAAATTAGTAGGCACTTATAAAGGAATTCTTGGATAA
Organism: Chymomyza costata; assembly: GCA_018150985.1. Lineage (NCBI taxonomy): Eukaryota > Metazoa > Arthropoda > Insecta > Diptera > Drosophilidae > Chymomyza > Chymomyza costata. The sequence goes on from JAECWU010000001.1 coordinate 22,969,112, forward strand.
CATAAATTTTAAAAGGTTATTACCCTAACGATTTCAAATTTTTATGCTTGAGAAATTCCAAATCTTTTGTTTTAAACCCTTTAGAGTAGTGCGGGAGAAAACATCGCTGTCATATCGATGTTGGCCAACAGAGATGTTTCTCCAGCACTTCTGCACTTATCAAATGGGTGTTTAGTAGTGCTGGAGAAAACATCGATGATCGAAGTTTAAAATCTCTATATATCGATGTTGGCCAACAGAGATGTTTCTCCAGCACTACTAAACACCCATTTGATGAGTGCCGGAGTGCTGAAGAAACATCTCTGTTGGCCAACATCGATATATAGAGACTTTAAACTTCGATCATCGATGTTTTCTCCAGCCCTACTACCACTGAGAAACTAAAAGAATAAATTTATAAGTATAAAGAGTTTGACTCGAAAATTTCATGCTGGAAACAATGGCAAGAAAAAAAACTTAATTATGAGGGCAACAAAAAGTTGAGAGTTATAAATTAAGCTTATTAAGTTAAAACAAAATTAATACGTATTACAGATAAAGAAAAAATTTAAAATAAATATTTAGAAAAACGACAAATATTAAAAAAAAATATATTTTTTTTTTGTTTTATTTTTTTGGAGTTGATTTGTTTTATTTAAAATTTTTGTATTGTTTTGAAGTGTTCACTTATTTATTTTTGTTATATAAACCAAGTCATGTATCACAGCCACTAACCAAATGTGAGAAAGTGCGTGTCCATTGACTTAACACCGAACTAAATCAGTGATCGAACACCGAACCAATCAGTGTTCGAACTCAGGGCATTTGAAGAAACGCACAGCTGGGATTTTCGTGTTACGGGTCGGCGGCAGCTCAGTGATGAGCACCACGACCCCACAAATGCGGTTACTGAAAACTTCACACTTAAGTCTACACAAGTACTCGTCAGTCAAAAGCGATTACTTTAGTTTTTCGTTACCTACCAAATATGGTTACTTTAACGTTCATAAGTACTCGCTAATAGAATCAACTTTCAAATATAACTGAACAAAATTGAAACCAATTATGTAAATGCAAATAAAATCATCAGTTATATTAATAAAAACTTGCAGAGCTGCGGCACCATGTCAGCTGTTTTGCATTAACCAAAAATAATTTCGCGCCAACAAAACAATTGAATTTATTCGAAAGATAAGGAAACATAGGAAATTTATCGAAAGTAAAAAGGGGAACTATTGACAAATTAAATCGCCTTCCAGAGCACGCAAAAACGAATTTGGATAAAATTGTTTGGTTTGGTTTTTTTCGTTTTCGGATCACGGCTGATTATAACGAATTTATTGAGTCTTTGAATTTTTAACCTTTTTCTCAGCATTTGGTGAACCCCCAAAAACTGCTTCCTAGCTACGCCCATGCCTTCACCTGTTGAATATTAAAATATATATATTTGCTGATTTAAGGTAAGATTTAGTTTAAGGTATTCGTTTAATAGGATTGGCGTTATTGAGAATTCGGATAATAATTATCATTATTTTTGCTCGAGGTCCTCTACTTTGCAAAAAAAAAAATCCGTACAGGCTTGCCTTACTGTTAATCTTGTATATACATATTATAAATTTATAAAATTATAAAAATAAATTAAAATTTAATTTCAATGTCATATGGTAGGTATATCAGATTAACATTTTTTCCATCAACTCCGAAGACATCATTTAAATAAATGCATTTATCTCCAGCACTTAGCTGTAACTGAACCTCTTCAATAAAGCATCAAACTTGTATTTTAAATCCAATTAAGTTTTAAGTGTGACCGTAACTGCCACTCGTCCAATCTTCGACTGCATAGTAATCAGACAGTTTCATTCCGAGCATTCCGGCAATCACTCGTTCACTTGTTTCACTTATCGTCGCAATTTATCAATTACAAAATCAACAAATATTTGACTATTTGTGTCGCTAGTTGAAAAATCCACGTACATTAACAAATCGACAACAAAATGGCCGTAAAGCATTTGCCAGGAAAAATCTCTTAACACTAATCAAAAAAAAAAAAAACAACAAAAAATACTAAAACTTGTGGTGCGATAAAATTCAACAGATAAACGATGCAAATTCACACGTTTGACAACATCTACAACAACTTCTTCTACAGCAACAACAAGATCTACAAATATGCAAAGCTTCATGTCTTGGTATTTGAATGGGATAGTCTCTCAGCAGCCCACCTGCTCAGGTGCTCGCCAAGGTGTCAAATCAACACAAGTTGCGATCGTTGTCAAACTTTCTGTAGCTGGCAACATTTTTTATACTCTACAGTCAAAGTATGGCATACTGGACCTGTGAAGAAGTTTGTATGGTATTGAGCAGTTGCGCTAATAGAAAATTAGAAAAATGTCTACTAGTAGACTGCGAGAATATCTGTACCTAATAGGCTCAAGTTTGGAATATCAGCTAGAATCTTCTTGGGAAAAATGTTGCCGAAGCAGCCTTAGGTATTGTACGAAACATTTTGAGAAGAATTGAAAAAGCTAAAATGTATACGACCTTATTTCAAAAACTATTGTCATTTGAAGTCGGGCTAGACAATGGAAGACACTTAAAATAAGTTATTTTTGGTATTTTTTAGCTTACGAATTATACAGGGCTCATATTAGTGAATGTGGTCAAAAAAGAAAAGTATAAAATCAACATCTATACTTTTCAAATATTAAACTTTGCATTTATGTGTATATTGAGTAAATAAAAAGTAACATAATACTGTATTTAATAAAGCTGAACTCTACAACTTTGTCATTTAGAAGAGCTACTGTGGACACTTTTTTCTCATGAAGCTATCAACGAACAAATTTCATATTTTACAACTAAATAAGGGATTAACTTTGAAATTAAGAAATAAACTTAAATTTGTTTTGAATGTTTATTTTGGGTTTTTTTTTCATGACTAGGGGCTTCGGTACCTGCTCGATTCGCTTTTTAGCTTCGAACAGTGGCTCACTTCGTTCGGCAAGAGTATCCTATAGAATTTTTTATGTGTAAAAAAACATTCGAAAAGATAATTATTATGCTTTCGAATCTTTGTGTTCCTATATTTCATAACCTATATGGGTAATGTAATGTATTAATTTTTACAATTTCATTTATTTATACTAATTAATGTGTGAATAGTTTGCTGTGAACATAAACATTATATTTCATGTTAAAGTTTCATCTCTTAATTGAACACATTTCTCACATTAGGGCAAGCGGTAGATTGCTCTGTTTAGTGTGCAGGACAGAGACAGGCAAGCTGACTGCCTATATTTATATTTTATCTAATTAATATTTGAGAATAATTGAATTATAGCATAAATACTAAAAAAATATGCAACAACTTACTTGCGTCATCTAACGACAAACACTTATATGCGCAACTATCTCTCCACCTAGCGACAAAAAATTAAATTCAAAGATACGGCCACACTGAACAAAAAATAAATGACGACAATGACCACGACACAAAATATAACAAAACATAATGCAGGTTAGGGGCTGTACCCAAATAACGTGACCCACTTTTTACAAGTTTTAAACCCCTCGGTGACCAACCATAGTATATGGACCCCCCTAAACGGGTCACGTTATTTGGATGCAGACCTTTTTGTCCCAGAAAATAAAAATAAAAATATCTTTCTGGTGAGGATCAAATCCAAAGTCTCTTAATGAATGGCGTTTACATGGTAAAGTCTGGTCTCTCTAATTCAATTACTTCTTTTTGTTTGTAGTACCCAATGCAGAGTATTTAAACGTCTACTATGTTTAAATTTTAACTTTTCGGTATCTTATTTTTACCAGCAACTTGTTGTTGCTTAATTTATGCCAAGCTGCTAATTTGCATACCGTTGATTACAGAATGCACCCCTGCATTTGTACCCCCCTCTCGCCAAACGAACCAAATCAATCTTACTGCATATAATGCTATTTACTAGAGAGCACCGTAGCGCCGGTAACACACACACACACACACACACATACACAGAGTGTGGCAGAGAGCCAATTTAAGCGTAGCAACATTTTTTTCATGCCCCTGGCAACATTTGCAACTGCGTCAGCAACATGTCGCCACGCTGCAAGTTTTTAATGCATTGCCAAAGTGCTGAAAACCTTTTTTTTTTTTTGATAGGCGGAAATTGTTGCTGCTGTTGTTGTTGCAAATTCAATCAGCCAAAAGTGCAATCGGGGCAGGCAGGTCAAATGCCACTAATGAGTTGCCCCAGCAAGAAGAAGAAGAAGCAGCAGCCAAACCAAAGCCGAGTTAAAGCCAAGCCAGTTGGCCGGCAAGTGTGGGCTAAAAGAACACTCAAGGCTATATTATCAAAGTGATAGGCTTTATATATTATTGATGTTGTTGCTGTTGTCTTTCGCTGTGTGGCAAGGTAATTGCAGCAATATTATTGTTTTTTTTCAAAAATAGCATCACAACAACTTTGGAAAAGCTACTGATGACAAACATCACACACGCTGCCAAATGGTGTGTTGATATATACTTTTTCAAAAGTTATGCTTACTGATGATATTTATATCTCTGTGAGTCAACTAGGTTAACTAACAACTAATATATATATAGTTATCGACTTCTATACGTGACATAGTTATAGCCGAGACAAAGAATATAAGTTGGATCGTTAAATACCAAAATTGTTATACTTACCATATACCCAAAATAAACGAACTTAATACAATATAAAAATCTCTTGAAGAGTAATTTAGCATCGACACAATCCAACTTATCTACTCGTTTTTCCACTATTTTACCATTATTTATCGTTTATTTTAAGCTTTATTTAATGAGTAAAAAAATGCGTTTTTCTAAACATTTGACTCTTGCCTTGAGCTACGCCCCAGATTTATTGGCCTTAAGTAGCAGTCAAATGCAAATTGCATACAAATATCTTCTTGTTTTTCTACATGCAACATTATGTGGCAACATTCCTTTTTTTTTTGTAATGCATCATGCCAACAAAAACTGATAAAATCATTCATTTACTCATGAATTAATGTTTGTGAGCTTGTTTGGAGGGAAGCTGAGCGGAGAAGAGACAAAATGATATGTGACGACACAATGAACGCTTATTGCATCCCATGAAAATATCAGATTATTGGCAATTATGTGCTACAAGGATCTTTTAGATGCATCTCCGTAATGGCATTGACAATGGAAACGATGACAAGGCAGAGGCAGCAAATTTTTTAATACTGCTCCGTCATGTGATAATATTTTTTTGCACATACATAAATGTCAATTTTTTATAAATTGTTGGATTTAATTTGATATAGTGATATGATCAATCAATTTTTGGAGCTGTTTCTTATAATATGGGATTTGCATGACAAATTGCGTGCCACGAAAATGTTTTGCGATCGTGATGTGGGATAAACTAGGCTGAGCCGCTTAGGTTAGGTTACCTAGGCAGCTCGGCACAAAGCCGAGATCACCCGGAGATCTTGCGGCCAATTGTGATGCCTATTTAAGAGATACGAGGAGTAAGAAGAAGGGAATGGTAGGAGGGTAGAAGAATAAATGCTGGATGTGGGGTAGGGCAAATAACTAGTGGGTGCCCAAAATTCACTTAATCATCCCGCTTCCTGAACCATTTCGAGGATTCGCTAAAAAGTATCAAGTTCGTTAAGGGCAGATTTGTCAGACTGCCCAGATCTTCATAGGAGGGCATTCACAGATACTGGGTGCGTTTCTTAAGACGGGCAGTCACCCAACAGGAAGATTTCTTTCTATTCCTCATCCCCTCAGTTGCGACAGAAGTCGTTGTAGGGAACATGCATCCTCTCAGTCAGGAGGCCTATGAAGCAGTGTCCCGTTGCAAATCCTGTCACCATCCTAGTCCTGCTCTTGTGGAATCCCAGGAGTTCGGAAGTTCACTTTGGGTTAAAAATTGAAAAGAGTGCTCGGGAGATGTGACAACCGGATACAGTGTCCCATTGTCTGTCTGCCTCGGATCTGGCTGAGCCGATTAATATAGATATAGTTCCGAAAATGGAGACAATGGAGATGGAGTCGCTGGAGAAACCAAAAAGTTATAGTCAGGGTGATTGGATTAGTCAATATATTAATTTCGACTAGGTCTATTCTTTCGTTACTTTTCAGGTAGGAGGTCGATTCAAAGTCCTAGCTTGCTTGAGAGATGATCTTAACTCAGAAGCAAACCGTATTCTCCTTGACTGGCCGTAAATAGCCTTTATGGGCTTTATTGGTGACTGTCGTAAGCCACTCCTTCGAGGAAAGAAGGTTCGTGAATTTAAATGGTCCCATCAAAGTTTGACAAGTTCAAGCGGCCAAACCTTTGGAGCTAATTAATTTTGGTAAAGTGTCTGCCAAGCCTCTAACAATTGAAAAACAAGATAAACTTAAACAATAAAATTTTAAAGCACTTGGCAACAACTTTAAAGGAATTTATCATTCAGCCCGCTATAAAAAGATGTTCTTCAAAAAGCCAGCATAAGTATTCCTCTGTCAAAATATGCTCTAATCCTAGTGAATATTTCTGCTAAGCCCACAGCTCAGCTAACCCATAGCAATCACATAACCACACAAAACCATCATCTTGGAAACTCCGAAACATGTAAGGTATTCGCATAGCAATAACTCAGCTCATTGTCAGCGCCGCTGACGACCCACACACTGACCCCGGAGAGAATTACTATAGCGTGGAGTTACAAAGGTCGTACAAAGCCAGCTAGAGAGTCGCCTCATCTTTATGGCCATGGCAATTTGTCAATTCCATAAGTAAGAATCTCTGGCCATGCGGCACATTGAGGCGGCCCCACACGTCAGGGAGTCATAAAAAAGGCATAAAGAGTGAGCAATATCGGAGGTGCTTAGTGATGCTGTGGACTTTGTGGATAGACTGACGGAAGGCCGGGTTGTTGGCGATAGACGTAAAGTCAGAAGCCAAGAAGCCATGGCCGCAACACTTTCTGCTACAAACCATATACATATGTATGGGGTTTATGTACAAATATTTTTATTACAGTTAGCATGTAGGTTTTAGCTGGAATTCCATTTTTATACACTGTAGCTGATGGTACAAGGGTATGCTAGACTTATGCAGCAGACAGAAGGAGGCTTGGAAAGTGGCTTCATATCAAATTATAAATCTTAGAGACCTTTAAAGCAGAAAATTCGATACCTAGGCAAGCACGTAATGAATTAAACTTCAAAATATTTAGTCAAAATCCTTCAAGTTGTAGACCCATTTTCTATAAAATGGATCCATACCTTGGTACACTAAATTTTATTGACACTGAAAGTCATTGCTATTTTTGGTACAATAAGTTTATCGTTCGTCGAAATGACGACGACGGTTTTTAAAGTTATATAAGTGAACAAAGCTAGCCTTGATAAAAGGAAACTTTGACATTTCGATGAAACATCCATTTTTCCGCCTACCACTAAGCCCGCCCTAAAGCCCTATCGTGACAATTTTTTTAGGAAAAGTAGATGCAGAGTATCCCATCGTCGGGCACCGCTCCCATCTGATTCTTATTTTCTTTTTGAGTTGCAGTTGCAGTTGCTTAATGGCCGCAGCTACTGTTGGAAGCTGCTGCACTTGCAACTTGGTGTCCTCTATGTTGTTGCTGTTGTTGTTGTGTCTGTCGTTATGTTGCATTAGAATAGGGCAACAAATCATCTCCATTAACCTAAAACAAAACTGCGCAGACAATCGCGGAACGTGCATCTGCAACACGCCAAAGCAACTGCACACAAAATGACTTTTTTTCGTTTTTTGGTTTGGGTTGATTTGGATTTAGGTGGTCCACAGGTAAAACAATTTTCACAACAGCAACAACAACAACGAACACATAAAACACAACAGCAAAAGGTGATAAAATTGGTGTCACTTGTCACGTAGAACGTTAATTGTGAAACGGAAATGTTGCTACGTGTTGTTATTGTCGTTGTTGTTGTTGTTGTTGTTGCCTGTTGCATTTGTTGTTTTGTGCTGTTTGGCACGCCTGCTAAGCAACATGTTGCAAGCAACTTTGTTATATAATTTGTGTCTTTTGCGGCAACACTAACAGCTGTCAGTTGTCAGTATCCTCCCACTTGGCGTTGATCTTGTTGCAAAAATTGAAAAATTCAATCAAGATACACGAATTATACCGTCAGGCGCGCCAAATCCCTCTCAAACACTCACAATTTGCTCTCTTTGTTAATCTTTGTTAAAAAAAAAAATGTAATTTGTTAGTTCCATCGCGTACGCGGATGTCGTCATAACGATCATTAAGTTAGAAGTGGATTTTTAATTTTTATAGTACGGAAAGAGATCCGCACTAAAAACCATTTTATGAAAGAGTAAGACGTATCTTTGAGTACATTTGAAAGCAATTATGAAATCTATTAAAAGAAAAAGATTTGAAAAATCTTGAGAGATCTCCGCTCCAACTCAAAATGTGTTTAATTGTCTACATTTGCTTAGGAGATATGTCTTGTCAAAGATACATTTGTCTAAATAAAATCTAAACATTCAGTTATCGATAACTCAATAAATAATCGAAACTTCGCAAAAAAAAATTATGTGGGTAATATTGGCTAGAGCCTCTACAACATTTAAAAATCATCAAAAGCAAAGAGATCGGCCTAAAAAGTGGGCCGCTTCACTTATTTTCGACTTATCATATTATTCCACTCTATCCAATAATAACAATAATTTCGAAGGTTTTAAAAAAAAAAATGAATTCCTGAAAGTAATGTTCAACAACAAAAATATTACAAAAAATATATTTGATAATCCGAGGTGTGTGCTATTGATTCGAACCTATTTTTCAAGAGAGTTTTAACTAGACATCAGGTATTTTAAGACAGGCGGAGCTGTATATAGGGTGGGGTTTCAGTTGGTTTGTTTGTTAATTGCATTGTATTCGTATATTTTTCAATAAAATTGGGCGAATATATATACCAAATGCAAGTTTGAAACTACTTATTGATGTGTGAAAAAGAGATCTCCACCGTATTCAACTGTTCTGACTGTTATCCCATCCATTGAACGAATAAGCGATGATGATAATGGTACGTGGGCTTCACAGAACGACCATTTTTATAGTACACCTTAACCACTTTTACGCGTTGTTCAGTTGTTAACGATCCAAGACGAAAATTTAGTAGTTTTGAAAGATCAAATATCATCCACATTGGATGGGTATGCTCCGAATTATTAGTGTTTAACAACTAAACCAAAAGATGGCCCACCCTATATATACCATCATGTAATATAAGTGATTGTATTCCCATCTTATGACTGCTTGGTTAACTTTCAGTGATCAAAACTACAACTTCTTCTAACAGTCGATCCAATTAAGTGATCAATTTGCTTATCTCAGTGTTTTTCTTTTCAAAATGCTACTACCTTAAATTTCCTACTGTCCAGCTGCTAAACACTTGCAATCAAAAATGTCAACATTTAATTACGCACACAACAAACTGTTTAAGTAACTTGAAGCCGTCATCTGACAATAACTACAAGAGCACAATAACAACAAAACAACGACAACAACAACAACAACGACAACACCAAAGTGTTGCACAAATCTGGCCAGAAATTAACATAAATCCAATCACAAAAGCCCCGCTTTGTAGTTACAACTTGGCCAAGAGTCTCAACTTGAGTGACGCGGTTCGGCCAACAACTGACTGTAGGACGTGCCGTTTAAGCTGCCAAAGAAAGAGGGGTTTGGCAGAAGGGGGTTGCCAGACTGTTGCACATTCGCCCACGCGACTAATCGCGCAACTGTGCAACACGCCAAATGCAGTTAGTTGCTGCAGTTTTTTTTTTTGATTGGATTTCATTTCGTTTCAATTTTTTGTGTTGAGCGCCCTCTGGCTGCCGAACTCGCAAACTTACTTTGTCAGTAACGGTGGCAACAAATTCCGCTACCCATCACGCGTTCAAAGACCAGACCAAGTGACACTCTCTTTTTTTTTATACTCTATCGGAACTGAAGCGATTAATTGGACAAAAAGTTTTTAGCGAAAAGATATATGAGATACTGTTTACATTTATTTCAATATAAGACATAGAACTAAGACTTTTTTGAGTTAAAAGATTGCGCTTCAGATAACACTTCCGCAAAACATTTAGAAGTTTGATTTCTGCACAAAGGTAAAAATTCAACTGAATTTTGTAATCCAGGTTGATGGATTTTTATACCCTTCGTATACCCTTTTCTGGCGCAGAGGAAATGCTGTTGCTATATCCTGTCTAGTAGAGTGTTGGCAGCCCTACAGCCTAATCAGCTGCTCACTTTAAATTTTAACTGATTACTGAAACCGAAAAAAAAGAACAAGAATTGGAACGAACTACGATAAAGACTTTTGGCATGCAATTATGTACAAGATTTGGAATTTGCAACGTTAGGACACTGCTGGAACTCTCCCGGTTGGGGCAAGTCTGCAAAGAATTTGAGGCTCAATGTTCCTATTTGGAATAAAGGGAACACATATATGGATTATTTGATTATGTCTGAAGAATTCTGTTTTTTTTTTTGCAAATTCTTACCCAGAAGGGAATTGACAGGAGGCAGCGAAGAGCATGTCCCAAACAGGTTTTTATGTATCCCCTAGCCAGCGCACTCCAAGAGATGGAAAAGGTCCCCGAAGGTCATGGCATGGACGCGACGCCTTGCCAACTGGTTCTAGTGACGCAGAAGATTGGCTTCTTGTACCAGATACGATAACACAATAGTTAATACCAGCTTTTGTCAAATGTTCTGGCATCTATAAATTTTTTATTAGTTCCCTTAAGTGGTCATGTCCAACTACTGTCCAATCCTTTTTGTTTTAACCCAGTGCACATAGTATCAAGACTGTTAAAGATCTGTGCAAACTTGGTCGTGACAGACCATAATTTTTTTGTACCATCCTCATGTCCAATTGTTCGTATAAACTCTTTAATCTCACAGATTTCAAAGATAGGCATAGTCCGCACGCATGACGATATCTTAGTATCAGCCCGTAACGTCTGATACGATGAAAGTCACCTTAACGAAAAACGAAAAAGTGGAAGCAGGGTATCCTTACTCAAATGTTTCCATTTTGTACACTCAGGTATCATATACGAGATTTGTTTCGACAAAGAAGCTATTTTTGAGATTTAAGAGTAACCAAACTTTGTCACGCCAATTTTCTCTGCTACTTTTTTGTTGTTGTTGTGTTGTTGTTTTTTTTTTAAATATGTTTTTTATGCAATGTTTGTGATTTGAATATTTGTGACCATGTATCTGTAACTGAATTGTCATTTAACTGACGCGAAACTTTTTGCATTTTGCGCAAGCGCGGAGGCTGCTCAAGTCAAGTCAACCCAGTCAGCTCGAGTAGAGTCGTTTGGAGTAGAGTCAACTGGAGTATGGAGTGGAGTGGAGTGGAAGTGGTGTAGAGTCGACTTGGCTGTGGGCTCATGAGTGTAACAGACTGTGTGTGCCGTTGAATCTGTCGGAGTGTCTGTCGGGTCTGCCAACTTATGAGGCATATAAATGTTTAGGCAAACAAAGTCACAAACAATTCAATTATAAAAATGCAAATGGCCTGGCAGATAAGCAATGCAACTAAAACTAAATTTAAAAAAAAACTATAAGTGTCAAAGTGTTGCGGCATTTGCATGTTGGGGCAATTATATATAAATGTATCTTGAAGATACTATTGCAAATGCAGTGTATTTGAAGTGCAGTATTTTTTTAGACTTTAATAAAAGAACTACTATTTTGTACCCGAAGAAATAATTACTGAAAAGTAAATTTGTAAGGCAATCTCTGGGTAACATAATGGAATTAATTTGAAACACATTCTATTGCGAAATATTTGTTCTATTACTTTTTACACTGAACGGAAGGGATACAATTTATACCAGGCCCGAAAACAGTTCCATTTCCAGTACCAAGTGAAATGGCACGATTCTATTAAAAACGTCGCTTAAATCGATAACCTATGAAACAGAGCATTTCAAGAATAAAAAATTAGGGAATCGTATCAAGTATAAACAAAAATTATCCGACTTAATCTAGTAACTTTTACCAGAAGAAGCGGTCGACCAGATTGTTGAACAAAAAACATGGTATCTACACATTGTATGTATATGCACATTTGGCCTAGATACAACCTCAAACAAACAACATCGCTGATAAACAGGAACAAAAAAGACACCTCTAGACTGGTGGCAGTCATCACTGGCTTCTGGTCTATTGGAGAACAGGCGGCCAAAATGTGGCTTCCCCACAATATCCACTGTCACAGTTGCAACCAGCCAGAAGAAAAAGAAACCGTTCTTAATTTTTTTGTAAATGTCCTGCTCTTTGGAAGCAGAGAATGGACACCCTAGGAAAGCCGCTTTTCAATGGACTGGGCGAGCTGGCGGAAATAAACATCAATGACCTCCAGAGGTTGCTAAGCCACACGGACTGGATCTAACCGAGCTGTCTACACCAATAACAAATAAACGAGTTGGAAGGAGGATGTGGCAACAAAATGGTGCGGAAGCGCTAGTTGGGCTCATGGACTGAGCCACCACTTCAACCAACCGTGCACATTTGTTGGTTTTTTGGAAAGTTTTTGTTTGGTTTTGTTTGAAACGACTCTTATTTTGGAAAACTGAGAAGATTGTCATTTTTACATACAAGTCAATTTATAATCAATTTTAGAGCTCCAAATGAATGCATTTGGCAGCTTCTATTTCTTCTTTATCTTCGCGTTCTATCGCCAATTTCTGTGAATTTCCAATTAATACTTTCTAAAATTCTATAAGAAAAGCTTTGAATAAAGAACCAAGTACACGCTGTATCCATGACGTCTACTTAACATAAAATCCTGGTTCGCGGATCTCAAATAATTGCTCCAACAGTTGTTAACGTATGTTGCTACGTCGAAAATATATCGGGAAGCGCCAAATAAATCGTATAAGCACGATAAGAGGTCACGCATCCGTCACAGATCAACAGATGTTTAAGATCCCCTTCTTTCGAGCTTATGTATTAAAACAAGTTCAGCTCAGTTCAAAGAAATTATCTTATCAACACCAATTCCGAGACTCATTTCGAATATGATGGAACTGTGCTATCTTTTTCTTTGTTCCATTTACTCCTAGTGGAGCATAGGGCCTCAACAATTCCTCTGAACCGTATCCTATTGGGAGCTGCTGTGCAGATGTCGTTCCATGAGTAGCGCGCAGATGTAAGTTCGGCATCAATAGTCTTTCTCCATGTTCTTGAGGGAGCGCCCGGCCGTAGATCTTGTATATTTCCATGTTTCGCACCCATACAAAAGTAAAGATTTGACGTTTGAGTTAAATATATCCGAATTTTTGTTTTGGTGCGTAGTTGGTTGGATCTCCAAATGTTCTGCCCCCGAATGTGGACTTTGCTTTATTTATGCGGGCCAATACGTCTTCATTTGCTCCGCTGACATTTGTAATTACGCTGCCAGATATTTGCAGGATTGTACAGCACTTATGTTTGTATTCTCTACATCCATAAAGGGATCTGCAATAGCACAGTATCCACTGGACATAACAACCGTCCTAGAAGTGTTTATTTCCAATCCTGCTACCCGAGCGTTATGATTAAGGCTATTTATGTTATGTTGGAGATCTCTGCTGCTGTGGCTCAGGTGACAAACATCATCTGCATATTCTAAATCTTCTAATTGAAAAAAAGGAGTCCACTGGATACCATGGCGACCATCTAGCGAATTTCTTAAAATTTCGTCCAGAGCCAGAATAAAGAGCACCTGTGAGAGAAGGCAGCCATGACGAACTCCTGTGCTCACGTCGAACGCTTTGGATAACACTCCGTCATGCAAAACTCTGCATTTAAACTGTGCTATAGTTTTGTTTAATTGTAAGCACAAATTTCTTTTCCGAAATTCCGAGTGTATACATTAAAAAGTTATGAGACTTCTAAATAAAATTACGTATACGCAATATTGAATGATATGGTAAATCATTATTAAATCCGGCAATTTTCCTTACTGCACAAACACATCTCCAATTAATTCCAAAAAATTGTCAACTTAGCCCAGTATGCCTTTTAGAATTTTCTGGGCGCGCAACCCCAATCATCTTAAAACAGTATATATACGATACATAGAGTTACATAAATTACACTCACATACTTATTGGTTGTTTTGCATTGTATTAAATGTTTACAAGTGAATTGCTAAATTATAGTACATAAATCAATGGTAAACAGCAGCACATAAGTTATTATTATATACTGTAAGACACATGTGTCTCACATAGCCACAAATATGCAGTTAACCCCTTTGCGCCTTCAACTCTTTAATACTCTTAAGTCTACTCTAATTTATAAATAGCCACAATTGCAACTGCAACTGACAATGGCAATTAACAAGCCTGAGAATTTGGCTCAAATATTGGTATGCCAATGGACCAGCTGGCTTTAAAGACACACACACAAAGCCATAGCAAATAAATGGAACACCAAGGCTGCTCCAATTTGACCGCTGCCAAATCTCAGTGCGAGGCAAATTGTTGATGGAATTGTTAACAGACAGACGGACAGATGGACAGATCGGACCCCTTGTAGTTTACCCCACTTGAAAAATTCTTGCAAATAATTGAGCCGCATTTTGAATGCTGCCAATATGGTCAAAATTAATTATCGCTTGGTCCGCATTGCTTTGTCTTTGTCGTTGTCTTTGTATTTGGCTAAGTGGCTGCCGAAAAGCCAGAAAGCCGAAAAGCAACCGCAATAATAACAACAACAACAGCGACAAATGCAACAAAAAAAAAAAAAAATGAAGGAAAAGTCAAAGTTTTATGTAGTTTTGCACCTGGCTTCAAAAGACATCGACAGCGACACGGACAACAACAGCGATGTACAGTGGGCCGTATATGGCATTAAGCAAACAAATTATTGGTTTTGGTTAATGTTGGAATTTCTTCTTCTTTTTTAAAGCTTTGGATTAAAATGTTAAATGTTGCTTTATTTCTTTCTTGGTTAAGAATTCGGAAATTTTATTCGGTGTTTATTTATGTATTGTTTATTGTTTGGTGCTCTCAATTTCACCAAAACGAGTTTTTTATGTGGTTTCAAACCGAATGATTTGTTGCAAGAGGAGTTAATACGAGTTGGAAAAATACGTATAAAATTGTACGCATTTTAAACTAAAATCACCAAAGAATTCTATTTATGCCCATTTCAAGTAAAATAGTTATTTAAAAATATTTCTAATTATTATTTTTTTTTTGAGTCAACCGAAAATATCTGATTTTTATTTTTATACAATTCATGTCTTAAATAGTTAATATCATGCATAAACAAATTTTCTTTTAATAGGAATAACCATGGATAATTTCCCTCGAAGTTGTAAAGCTAGCAATACGCAAGGGAAATATGAGTAGATTGCGACAATAAAAAATTCGGATTTGGGAGCACGCAAAAACGAATCAGTATAACATTTTTATTTATTTTTTTTTTTCGTTTTCTGGAGCACGGCTGTATACATTCCTTTTGAGATGTTTTGGTAAATTATTCCACTCAGATGTTATATTCAAAAAATCCAAATCTTGCTGAATAAGGCTTTACGTAAATTTATGTAGTACATATTTATATTATCTTATTATATACCACGACTTTGGCGAACGCCCTTGGATACCAAGAAGACGTTTAAAGTGATTCAGTAGATGAACAGAATTTTAACATATTGTATATATTTTTATATTTGAGTAAGTTCATGATTTAATAGACTGCAAAATAAAAATAAATATTTTGTATCCTGTATTTTACAATCGCGGGATGAACGCCTTATGATGATTTAATTTAAATATTAACTAAGCAATTTTATTATTATACATTTTTGGCTCGAACAATAAAAATTACAGTTTAAAAATCATTAAGACATTTTCAAAAAGCTTTAAAAAAACATTTACAATATAACCAACTCCAATATTTCGAAAAAAAATTTTTGCCAATTAACTTTCAAATTCAAACCACTGTGCACACTATGCTGGCCGCATTTGCGACAGGTCAGTTTGGAGCTCACACATATTGCACAAAAAAGTTGCAATTGCTGCAGTTGCTCGGACGGTAAATGTGAAAAATTAACTACAACTGCTTTTTACTTGTATCTGTTGTTGTTGTTGTTGCAGTTGTTGTTGCTGTTGTCATTTTATCTGCCACAGCTGTGGCAAAAGAGTGGCACAAGTGTCTGGCAGTTTTTGGCGGTCTCTCCGTGGCACTTGCAATATTTTGTGTTTTTCTTCATTTTTCTTATTTATTTATTTTTTTTTTGTTTTTAACGAGACTTGAAATAAAATATATGAAAATTTATGATACATTTGACTGCACTTGGTTGTCATTGGTTTGGACATGGAGGCAATGCAGGTATTTTTTGTTTAATTTATTTTTATATTTATATATAAATATTTTTTTGGTTTTAATATGGTGGCACTTGGAGCTAATTGGCTTTGACCTAGTTGTAATTAATGATATAAGGATTGTGACCACATTGAAAGGTGGGCATTTGAGAGAAATCGTTATGGCAATAAGAAGCATTTGGGAAAATGAAAAATTCATGGCTAAAAGAAGCAGTTGTGACGATTAGATTTTTAAGCTTCTTTATCTTTGGGATGCAAGAAAATTTCTTATTTACCGGATCCCATATCAAACTGCAACATCTAATTTCTTGTTATAGAAGCAAGCTAGCACTTTTTGATTACAGCTTGAAATCTGGACAAAGTTAAGTCTTGGGTTTCCCTTAAGTCTGCAACCAGATTTCAAGCTAGAGTAAGAATTTTCAGACTATCGCATTTGAAACTTTTTAAAAAAGATGCTGAAAGAGTTTTTCAATGCGCCCATTACTAAACTATATCGATCGAGATTGGAAGGTGGAAAGCCTGTTTAAACGCAGATAAATCAGCTCAAAAAGAGAAAACCATTTTTTTTTAACAATAAGAAGTTTAAGCTGACCGCATTGGCATATTCTATCGATTTATTGAGCGATTAAAACTCAGAAAAATCCGTTTTTAGAAACGGATGGGGCTGCAATTTTGCAAAACACTTTCACTTTCTATAATTAATATATGAGCTAGATTCCTCAAATTTGAGACGAAATGTTAACTATATACAAAAACTTCTCCTATTGCCATACACCATTTCAAATTAATGTGCCTACAATCCTCAACGTATTTTTGTTGGGAAACGTGAGCACAGAATATCCCATTCTTGGAAACCGCACACATTGCCATATTTCTGGAAAAATGTCAAGAAGTGCCTGTACTGAACTAAAAGTTAATGGACTTGATAATGTGCGTATATTTGCACAATGTATGTAATGGGCAGAAGGAGCCTTGTCAGAAGGTGGCGTGGAAGACCATATGTTCTTTATACGGGTAGCGACTGTGCCGTATCCGTTGCCAGCCAACATTATAGCATTATATAAGGATAATTAACTTTATTATTATATATTATAAGAATCCCTCCTCAGACGTTTAAATAGTTTTTTAGGGCAATAAGATTTTGTTATGTAGTACGATGATCTTTGCCCCAATTAATAGGCAATATATTTTTTTTAAATGTGCTTAGAATTCACAACTTATTAAAGCGTTTATCGTGTATAAAGACGACAGAAATTTGGCAGAGAAAACTTTTTTTACTTTAATGATTAGTGGTGATGTTTTGAATGGACGTTTCATTGAAAACAGCACTAAAAGCCAGTTTTTCGTGGATTTGATCACCCCATTGGTTTTATTTTTTTTTGGTTGATAAGCTTGTTTTGGCAATTTAGTGATGGAGAGTAGGGATGGGCATCGCGTACCCGAATATCAATATTCTGCATCGATGTGTATCGAATGAAACCGATGTGCAGCATCCATATATCGACCCAAAATTAAAGATATCTCGATATATCGTCGCGTACAAATAATTCAACATAAACACACAAGTGGCACTTGTCAAGGGGTCATTCCACCTTGCACGCTTAGTTTTGGCGCCGAGTTCGTTAATATCGTCAGTATCGGAGGAAAATATCGATATCGGATATATCGTCGAACATGGATATCGATACATAATAGTTGACTGCCAAAGAAATAATATCGATATTCCGACATATCGATACAGTATCGCCCATCCCTAATGGAGAGTGCGGCGAAATGCTTTTTTGATTCGAATTTTTAAAAATGGCAAGCCAGTACGGATTCTCAATTATCTCGTCCATTCCGCTTGCTTCAAAGGCTTACCTAGTTCATCACCAAAATCGTCTTTCTATCTATTTCGCCATCCGTATCAACATCAAAATCTATTCCAAGATTTTTTCGATTGCAGCATCAGGAAGCGATGACAATTTATGTTTGCCATAATTGTCTATATCTTATGACAGCATTTTTTACCAACAGGATCGAAAATAAAATATCTAGCAACTTTTGGTAAGTCTATACACTATATACCTTCACGCTACTGATTCATTGTTTCAAAATGTATTGAAATTGTATGAAAAGTGTATGAACTGTAGTCAATAAGATACAGTGGGATATTTGCGTGCAAGAGCCGGGTTGTACCTACTTGTTTTACGACTATACCAAATGGATCTAGCTATACTTTTGTTAGTTTATTGCTTAACCGTCAGCTATCCAAGAGGTGTATTCGAAAACCTCAATTTCATTGCTTCAGTTATAAAGGCATCCAGTGACGGTTCCACGTGGGAGATTTTCAAAAGTTGGAAAAATGGGTTGACAGTCTGCTTCGAGCTCTGATATATGTACACTTCGAGGTGAATAACCCTCCCTAAGTGATTCTAAAAGCCTCTTGACGATATCGTTTTAAAACTTTATAGATACAAATCAGGCGTACTTTTTTGTTTACTAGAAATTGCCTATAAAGCACTGTATAACAACTTCCCTTTAGTTTATAGCTTTAAGATGTGTTGCAACAATGTATCTTGCTATTACGGCATAAATTGCCTCTTAAGGTTTTGTATTCTTACCTTAAACGCAGTTTTGACTTTTATGAATTGAGTAAACGTTGCAAGATGCCCCACCTCTAAAGCTAAAGAGTTGCCACAAGGCGCTGCCAATTTGTGCAACCTACACCTGCCCACGCAGCATAACGCACACTCACACATACACAAGTAAACGAATTTTATACACACGCCCAACAAACACCAATAACAACAAAAGTTGCAACAATGTTGCTTCTCCGTATAAGTACAGGTGAGCCTAGCATAAATGTATATTTTGTAGGCTAAAAATAAGAAGAAATGTAACTATTAGAGAATATGAATAGATAACTCCGCGAATTAATGATAATGCGCAGAAAGAACTTTTTTTTTAAGCTAGCAGTATATACAAAAATATTCGCTAGAGAGGCCTACTCAAAAACACAGAGATATTAGAAACCCCTCATTATTTAAAGCATCAAAATATTTATTTATATTTAATCTGATATTATATATAAATAATATAGGTCAAAGGAGTTGCTAAAAAGTACCAGAAATCTTACCTTACTGCTTTGGTGGCAAAAAAATGCGGCGTGGAACAATTTTATCAAAAAATTAAAAAGAAAAGTACCAGTTTAAGGCAACTTTCTGTCTTGTTATTCGTCAGACTTTGTGTGCTTTATAAGTCTTACGCACTCTCATAATTAAAGGTTATAGATAAGAAGAACGCTTGAAAGCAAAATGGAGAACTGTTTCCCAAATTATTATTCGACCGTGCTGCGAAAAACGAGTTCGAAAATTTTATTCGAATTCGTTTTGAAACCGAATGTTTGGTGCTCATAATTTCACCAAACCGAATTTTTCATGTGGTTTGAAGCCGAATGTTTTGTTGCAAGAGAAATTGAAGCGAAACGGCAAAATGGGTCTAAAAAAGTACGAATTTTAAACAGAAACAATTTTTTAAATATTCTAAGATTGTATTAATGCCAAATTTAAGTTAGATATTTACAGATAATTATTCGTAATTATTTTTTTTCTGACTCAACTCAACTCAAAATAAATAGCATGCACAGCCAACACGATTTTTTTTTTGTGTTCGTGCATGTGCACGTATCATACACGAACACATGACGATAAGTGCGACAGGGCATAGTAATAATTTATTAAAAATTAAAAAAAAAATTAATACGTAAGATATTTCGGAAAACAAGACAAAAATAAAAAAAATTTTTTTTTTTTTTTTTTTGATTTTACTTTGTTGTATTTTTTATTTATTTATTTTTCTTTGTAATTCAATAATTCAAAATTCAAAACCCCTCACCATTGGAACTCCGAACTAAGCGGTGTTCGAACCCAGGGCATTTGAAGGAAACGCGCATAGCTGGGATTTTCGTGTTACGGGTCGGCGGCAGCTCAGTGATGAGCACCACGACCCCACAAATACAGGTACTGAAAACTTCACACTTAAGCCTACATAAGTACTCGTCAGTCAAAAGCAATTACTTTAGTTTTTCGTTACCTACCAAATATGGTTACTTTAACGTACATAAGTACTCGCAAAAAAATCAACTTTCAAATATAACTGAAAAAATTTGAAACCAATTCTGTTTTTATTTTTTATTTTTATTTATTTTTATTGGAATAACATTATTATTAAACAATAGTGTAATATATACAATTTAGTGTTTAGGAGTCTTATACCTGTTCAACTATAACATAACAATAAATATAAAATTAAATCTAAATAAAATGCCAAAAATTATGCTGGAGGAAAAATGCCAAAAAACCCATATGAACTGATAACTAAAACTAAAACTTAAAAACTAACTTAACCTAAAAGCCTGGAGCAAGTTCCCGGATATGATCGAAGTCTGATGTTGAACACCTATCATAAAATTTACAACTAGCTTTTTCGATTTTATCTGCAACAAGATCAACATTACCAAGGCTGTGTAAGCGTTGAGTTGCGAAATCCCGTGGCAAATTTTACACTAGTTTTAAAATCTTGTTCTGACAGACTTGCAGTTTTTTTAAGTGACTCTTGGCAGTTTTCCCCCATACTGGACAGCCGTAATAAATAACTGCGAAGAAAATTAGTTTCATGATCAGTACTTTATTATCTAAACTTAATAAGGAATTTCGGCTTAAAAACGGGTACAGTGTTCTAGAAAGAATGTTGATCTTATTGGTAACATAAGCTACATGATCCTTAAAAGTTAATTTAGCATCAAGGACAATGCCTAAGTATTTAACTTTTTGTTCCCAATCTATACTTTCATTATTAAAAGTTAAAAAAGACTGAGGTAGATAGTCTCGTTTTCTTCTTCTACTAAAGTAAATAGCCTGTGTTTTGGTGGTATTAACAAGAATATTCCATTTCCTAAAGTAACTCAGCGAAGCGTTAAATGCATGTTGAAAAACCAATTCTGTTAATGCAAATAAAATCATCAGTTATAGTAATAAAAACTTGCAGAGCTGCGGCAACCATGTCAGCTGTTTTGTATTAAATGAAAAGCATTTCGCGCCAACAAAACAAATGAATTTATCCGAAAAATAAGGGAAAAGGCATACGAATTTATCGAAAGTTTACGGAGCACGCAAAAACGAATCCAAAAAAAATGTTTCGGTTTATTTTTTTCGTTTTCCGGAGCACAGCTGATTATTTTTTTCATATATAATAAGTTAGAATAGAATACCAGCGAGCCAGAGCGTTTAGAAGAAATTGTTCGTGTTAAGCGAGGCGACCTGTACTGAATGCGACACAAAGCCAAACTGTCTCTCGCGTTGTTGCTGTTGTTGTTGCAAGTTGCAGCCGCTCTGTCTGACGCATAGCAGCATCAACAACAAAAACACTTACAACAGCAACAACATGGGCATCACATTACATTGCAACAATTTTGAAAACAATCAACAAATAACTTAAAATAATTTTCTAGCCATTTGTGTTGGAACTTGAAGTTGAAGTTTTTACGGCTGCAACGTGTGGCTTTTGGTTTTTGCGGTCTTAGACTTGGCTTAAACTGGAGGCGCAGCCAACGGCTGGCCATATTGCCATGTTGCCAGGTTGCCTCTAATGGGTCTCATAATTTTTGAATTATGCAGTTGTTGTAAGCCGCTGCCGCTGCTGCTGACAATACATAAATTTGTCTTTGAAGTGGCCCAAAAGGCCGCCGCCAACAACCAAACTCACAGCCAACTTGTTGTTGGCTATTGTTGCAATATGTCGTTGTTATTGCGGCTGCAACAGCAGCAGCAGCGGCGGTGCATTATGATGCCTTGTGTCATTGCTTGATTAGTTTTTAATTGTATGATTTATGGTCAATTTTTTCTGGTATTTTTTTTTTTCTCTCTACAAACGTTTATGCTAATGCCGGAATTCGCCTACCCAATATCTGTACCCCCCAAACAAATGTAATTGAGAAATTAGCATTATAAAACTGAGTTTAATGCCAACTTATAGCTCGCCCCCCTTGGCAAACTTGGCCCAGACACTTGTCACATGCTTAGACGCTTTAATGCTCATCAATCTTTTTGGCTTGCAGGCATTTTTTTTATAAATTGTTGATTTATAAGCACCTGGCCAAATGTCATGTTTAACGGCTGCAATAGCAAAAATTTTGCCATTAATATTTATGGCCAACGAAAGCTGGCTCAACGAAGTTTATATACCCTTGCCATGAAATGAAATTTATTTATTGCATCATGTCATTACAGAGACAGACCCTGTTCTCTGCTTGCAAGGACAAGTCTACAGTGTTAAAAAAATGTCCAAGTTTTTCTTGAAAGAAATTGCTGCACACTTAACCAATCGATTTAAAACAGTCTTTTAATTTTGTATCGGAGCCCATAGAAAATTTCAACTACGGACTATGTCCCACATTCCATCTGTTCCTTTTCAGAATATTTTTTAAAAAAGTGCTGCAATTTTAAAACGAAATTGAAACCTATATAATAATATATTAAAGAGTATGTATTCCTACAAAAACCCAATTTTAAGAAGTTTTTGGGAAAAAGCTTTGAATTTGATTATTGGTTTGGTTCGCGGTTTAGATCAAAGAAGCCTGCGAAAAAAGCCATCATTAAAAATGCTGAATGAAAATATTGCTGCACCAAATAAAAAAAATCAGTAAAGAGTAAAAAACTCAATGGCCCCTTCAGGATATTACCTTATTAGATGAATTCCTTTATAAAAAGCTACAGTTTTATTTCTTACAACAGTTTTATAGCTCTATATTGCAGCAGAAAGCGAAAATTCCAAAGTCTACATAATCAGATCAACCCGTCTAGGTCAACTTTATTACTTGCTTTATTTATTCTCTGCAATCTACTTACGTTACGTTTTTTAAATCCATCATCAACGTCCTCGTCATCATTTATTTTTCTATTTAGTATTGTCGCTAGATGGCGCAAGCAAGTTGTGGCATATTTATGTTACAGTAATACAAATATATGGCATAAACAACAAAAGGCAGGCGTCAAGATTGGTGAGCAATGCGCCATTTTGTTTCTAAGCGTAACAAACGTCTAAGCCAAGTTAATATGCACAGTAAAGGGTTTTAAAAATTGGCAACAAGCGCAACATTTTTTACTATTAAAATGTATATGCATGTTCAAAATGATTAGCATAACATTTTATGTTTGCTTAGCATACAAAATAGTAAATAAAATCATAAAAATAACTAAGCCGGAGGCCAAGTGCAGCCGCAGCCCACACTACAAAAAATCGTAAAAACAAAATGAAACGCAAAAAAAAGCTGGCGCGGCATTTACCAAGATTTTCTCACAGTGCCAAACTCTTAACGCCCACCAAAGTCATACAATATGTACATAAAGGTGTACAAAAGTATACAAGAAATCGGCTTAAGCTCGAAAAAGTGATACAAAATGTGCAAAATGGTAAGCTAAAGTCGGCCTCTGACTTTTGGTAATTTGAAAATTAATAAAGTCGTTTGTTATGCAAAGTGGCGCAGCTGTTGAAGTTACGCGAACTTTGGGGGGTGCCTCGAGGCGGGTTTCGGGGGGTCTTGACTTGGCTCTTGACTGCTGTTGGCCTGGCCAGCTGCCGCCTGCATTGTTAACTACGGCGGCAGTGCATGACGTACGCACAGTAAGCCAAACATTGCATTTTTTTGTTCAGCTTTTTTTTGTAACTAAATTTTTTGTTGTTGTTGCATTGAAAGCTTTTTCATGCTTGGAAAATTTGTTCGCCAATGGACCTCTGCTGGGAACGAGGTTGTCATTTAGAAGACCAATAGAACAGTCGACACTTTGCACAACAGCAACGTGTGATAACTATAATAGCTTTGTTCTATGTCGACCTAGTGCAGAGAGTCTTCTCAAGTAGTGCCGCCACAAGCGTCTTAAAACCAATTAATCCAAGCTGTCGCAAATACCAGCAGAGAGAGTGCTTTCTTCCGGGCTTGGAGACATCTTGTAGACATCTCTATAGCAAACATGAGCTGAAAAGTTAAATATTTGAAGTGGAGGGAGCATCATCTTTGCTTTAAAAAACTTTTGAGTTGAGTTTTCCGTTAAATACGATTTCAGCTGGGTTACAGCGATCCTGCACATTTATATGCCTTTTAAAAAGTAAGATTTCCAAGGCCTCTAAAATAGTCTAAGTTTTACAGATGATGATGTTCGTTCTACTAAGCCATTACATCGACAGTAGAAGAAGGTAATAGTTACAGGAGTCACATACGGCGAAATTTTATCACTGGGAGCAAGCTTTTGTGGGCCGACACGTTTTTTTCCCAAATGCGATCTTTTGTTCTTTAATTGATCCAACAGCTTCATTAAATATTTTCCAACTATCGTAGTGACATATGTTGACATTACCTTGTTGTCTCGCGGACTTCAGTTGGCCATCTTCGGTTTTATTCAAAGTATCTACCTTATTTTGATCGCATCTTTAAAATGGTCACACCATTACGTAAGCTTTAAGAACTTACTGCATCCATCTGGAAGGCAGGTTTCTCATATCCAATTATAATTGGATATAATTATTGGTGCAATATATTTTATTGCAGCCGTTCATGTTCATATACTATGTGTATAAAATATGTGTGTGCTGTTGATTTCTCGTGGAAGTGCAGATCCCCCGTGAACATCCTTCGCTTATTTTTGATCTCATCGTTTGAATTCGTATGACCGAGGCGGGAGAAGCTCAGACGTCGCTGTTCGGTCGTAGTCACATGCAAATATGAAGAGACGTTCACGTAAATTGGCACAGATCCATCGATTACAGTAACTCAAAAACCCTTGGAATCACTCAGTTCCTAAAGTTTTAAATGGTCTGCTATCATAATAAGGCAAAGATTTAACTGCAGGCTTCAAATTCTTTAGCAAGACTTCTGGAGAAGATTAAGCAAACGTTTTTTTCGAATCACGGCCAAATCTCGAAGAAGCTGGCAAGCTTAATTGATTATGCTGGACTTCTTCTTCTTAACTGGCCTATACAACACTAACAGGTCTGGTGCCTGGTGCAACATTTGCCTCTCCTGCCTAGCGCGTGCCCTCTCCAGTTAGTAACACCAAGGGCTGACAGAGCTATAGCCGGTTGGTGTTGCCAACGCAGCCGTGGTTTTACTGACTGTCAACTGTCGAACACCTTACGGGCTGGAGTTTCTACAGTCACATGCAATACATGACCCAGCCATCAAAGTCGCTGAAGTATTATCTGCTTCAGCATCTCAATACCGCCATATAGCTCATACGCTAATCGTTCCAACGATAACAATAATGGCGAAGAACCCTTCTCTCCAACACGCCAAGAACATCTGGCCCAGCGCCATATAAGAGGACTGGAAGGATACGTGTCCTACAGACTGTAAGTTTCGTCGGACGAGTACACCACTTGGCAAGAGTTATTATTCCCTTGATTTCCAGGCTGACAGCAATCATAATAGGAATTGGACTCATCGCTTCGTCAATATTGTGTCAGAATTTGGCGCAGTCTGAATAGCTGTTCGATGGTGGATTTACCAATTCGGGAACCGCAATCAGGCTCAATCAAGTGGTTTCAACCGTTCACACAGAGAGAGAACCTTATAAGCAATGGGAGAAGTCTAAGATTCTATTCGGCCGGCATGCACTCGATAATCAATATGTTGCAAATGTGTTCGTGCATACACCCTAGCAACTTTTCACCACCAGCCTTGAACAAGCTTTATTGTTCTTAAGTCTTTGAATTGCTTTGACCTCATTATGGCTTGGAACCGGTACATCGATGACATTCTCATCGGTTGGCATTAGTGGATTATCTTCCGACTTGAGAAGCGATACCTTCGTTATTTCAGTACGTCTTCCACTGTCACGACCAGATTCCCGTCGTCATCTTTGCAGGCATAAGCTTCGGTCTTGACTAGACTCAGCACCGTCAGACAAAGGACTTCGACTTTTGATTTTTCATTAAGACTTACTCCACTCTTACTTCCACGTCTTCACAAAGCCTCATCTGGAAAAGTCTGTCCTTGAGCACAAATGCCAGCTGTATGACAGCTCAACTTTTACTTACTATGTAAGTACATACTTACCGTAACTTGACGCCGGCATAACTGTATAATTTCCAAATAGTTTCATACGGTAAACAATTCAATTAATATTTCTAACCACATTGTTACATAGTGTTTATGTATTATTTCTTTTTGCTGCTGTTGTCTTTTAAGCCTTGGTAACAGCATTGACAACCGGCATTTAGTTTGCCATTGCCATATTTAAAATTCAACTGGTGTTGAATTACAAATTACATGGACAAACTCGCCGAGATATATACGATATTTTTGCAGGCAAATGCAGTTTGTGGCAGTAGCTGTTGGTTGGAATGGTCTCTGACCATATAATCTCGTTTAATATATCAACGTGTCTTTGTCATTTATTAAAAACAAATTAAATGCAAGGCCCTAGGGGTCTCACAATGGAACCGGGCCACCCATAAACTACTCTATATGGGGGAAAAATGCCACGCATATTGTTGTTGTCGACGATGTTAAGGCGTTAAATGGATACTCACACACACACAGATATAGTATATGAAAACAACTATCAACACATTAAATACGCATTTGTTACGTGTTGCAATGTATTCAGGTGCCACGCCCATAGCAACATTTGCTTGGAGGCGAAGGCGTAGTTGGCCATTTTTCAATTGAGCAATTTTCGGTAGTAATTTTTGGCATTGTCAAAGTTGGTGTATACTAACGTATCACTAAGTTTGCAACGCTTCTTGAGGTACGAGTAGCATTGGGATTCGGGAAAATATAAGGAGAATTGATGATGCAGTCGAGGAGGTGCCAGACAATGACCATCTTTTTTTGAAAGTAGCTATATTCTTGCATACTTGTATGAAGATTTGATATGTTGATGCTGATCAAGAACATATATATTTTATGGAGTCTGCCACGCCTTCTTCTGCACGTTACACAAATTTGCACGAACTTATTGTACATTTAGTACAGGGTATAACAGTGTTTATTTTATAAATATTTCCCAATTTATTACATACAAATTTATTATCTCATTTAATATTCTGATACTCAATTAAAATTTTAACAAAATAAAAAAAAATTTATTTTGCTAATTTTATCAAAATTTTTTAAGAATTTTCAGAAGAATTCGCACAAAAAAAAATTATTTTTCTTACAAATTTTTTTTTTGCCGTTTATTATTTTAATTTTTTTTTTCTAAAATTTTTTTTAGTTTTAATATAAAAAATTTTTTTTTTTTTATTAATTAACTTTAACCAATCGTAGTCTCTGCTTTCTTTTCTTCGAAAAAGAGTTGTGCTTTTAGGGTCAGTCGCTAACCCACTTTTCGTCGGCCCTGGTTTTAGATACGAAACCAATTCCAGGTAATTTATAATAGTATAGTATGTCTGCTTGTAAAAAATTTAAAATTAATTCATTTTTCCGATTAAAGGCCTATACGCAGTGTCTCAAATGGGATATTTTTTTTATATGGAGTTTTGTCATTCCGCGCGAAATATTTCGAACTGCGTAAACCCCTTAAGGCACAATTAAGGATGAGATATTCGCTTTTATAAAATCTACCAAAAAGCATCTTAACTGCCAAAAAGTATCTTAAAGTCGTTGCACAATTTCTTTGAATTTCTATTTATCCAGTTAAATTTTTAATACCAAACTAAAATTTCATTTAGTTGTTGATTTGCTTGTAGTTGTTGCTGTTGTTGATGTTGTTGTTGCTAATGATAATTTGCTCCATAATGCCCTGGGCAATTTCCTAACGGTAATTTAAGCTATTGCCGCAAAGAAATCGACTTTTAAAAACAAAATTGGAACAATTTGTTTGTTGTAGCATTTGATCTCTTTGGCTCTGGTACGGGCATTGGCTACCGTCATTGGGCCCAATCTCTTGGCCAAGATGAATGACATTGCCGTTGTCCAAAAACGCCTCAACTGACGTTTTGAGTGACGCACAGCATGCCATGGCAGAGCATGACGACTGTCTGGAGCAATCCAAAGACAGACCGACCGACCGACCGACCGATCGACAGACTGACTGTTGACCCACCAAGTAAATCCATTCCATTTCCATTTGTTTCATTTGTTCAATTCGTTGTGCTACAAATGACCAATACTTAATTTTCCTATTGCGCCTTGTGGGGGCGCTTGAATTTTGGTTTCGGGTTCGTTTTGGTTTTGTTTTCGGTTGTTGTTGTTGCTTTTTGTTTTATAGCATTTCCATCTAATTTTCATTCTATTTGGCGCACGTGCCGCACGAACCAAATTGATTTTGCCAGTAGGTGGAAAATAAAATTAACTTTGCGGTTATTGCTCGGATTTTGGCCCCAAGTCCAAAAGCTAACTTAAATGAGTTTTTTTTTTTTTTTTTTGCTATAGACTGTTTTTAAATTAGTTTGATTTAAATTGTGTGTTTGTTGTTTGATTTGTTAAAGTTACGTTTGTTGGTCAAGATCTTGGAACGTAGCACATTTATAAATATGGTATAAGTCTAGGTAAATCTATTATGTGTATGGGTGAGAACAAATGAAGCAGAACACATTTCAAATCGATCTCTTTGATATTAAAAATTTGTACTTATGCTATGGAGATAGCAACAAAACAAAAAATTTACTTTTAAACTTCTTAATTTTTTGTTAAATTAAGACATAGTAAGGGTTCTGGATACGGTTGCATATGAAAATGAAATAATTAGTAAGCTTGAAATTTGTTTGTAAATTAAACTTTTCCTATTTTTTCGAAAGCATTTGGAGTTCTTAAAAATACTTATAGAGTATTTATTTCTCATCATTTACCTCTTGTTAACCAATAACTGGAAAAATAATCTAAATTTTCTTGTATCAGATTTGTAAAAATCATCCAAAACGAAGGGTTCAACTTCAAAAGCTAACCCGCTTGAGATATTTTCACCCACTTATGTACTTTGCTTTACAGTTGTACGCCTGTCAGTCAGCCAGTCAGAGTCAGTCAGCAAGCGGCACAGTCTCCGAGCCGGTTACAAGGCGCCTTTGGCTATTTTGTATGGCTTGATTTATGGCAAGAGATTGGCCACGGATACAACAACAAGAACAGTTTTATCAACAACAACAATAAAGATTTGCAGTTGTAGAAACATATTTTGAATGCATAGGCATTTTACATTATTACTTAGCAGCCTTTTTTTTTCTTATATTCCTTATATTAAATATTATTTGCTATTAATTTAAATGAAAAATCTTTAAAATTTTGGCCAAACGATCTGACAAATTCAATTTGCATTCAAAAGCAATTTTTTATAAATTTTTGTAAAAATTGTTTTCGTAAGATGATGCCTATCAAAACAAAAGACTTAGGCAACGAACTTGATTTTTCTTATTGCAAATAGTTTGCTGTTTGTTTACTTTTTATACGCTTTAGCCAAGAGATTAAGAGTATACTAGGTTTGTGTAATGCATGTAACAGACAGAAGTAGGCGTGGCAGGCTATAAGTTCTTTGTATCCCTGAGACCATAAAAGTTAGGGAAGACAAAAGCTTCCAATTTTCAATACGCAGCACAGTGGGAAAAACGGTCGATTTAGCGGAACGAAATTTTAACCGTCTAAAATACTACAAATATATTCAAAAATATATATATTTTCCCGAAATACTAAAGGTAAAAGAAAAATTTTTTTTTTTTTAATTTAAATTTTTTTTATAATTTTTTTTAATTTTTTTTTTTAATAAAGTATAAAAGTATAGTAAAAAATATTTGCCTACATCACCTTAGTCAAGGTCACATTGTTCACTCAATACGATGTAGGCTCTGTTGCTTTCTTTCCATTTTTCAGTCACTTTACGGTAATCTATATATCCTTTAAATCGTCTTCAAAGCATTCATTTTTATCAACAGCCGTTGAAAAAGCAAACGACTGTTCAGCTGGAAGTTTAATTTCAGGATTTTTCTCAGCATGTCATACCAAAAATGCTGTCCACCTGCTGACCAACATGGATGCATCATCCAACATCATTTTATGATTGCGCTTTCAGTGCATTCCGTTGTCGTGGCACTGCACCGAATTATTAACTTCTTTTTTGCATTCGTGTTTCTGGCCAATTACAAATACATACTATAACATAATATTTTTCTTCTAATTTTTGTTTTTACATGCAAATGTCATTAGTTTATTACAATCTGCCGCGGGCATTAATTATACGATCTCAAAATGTTTTATAGTTACAACCCACAAAAAACGAATGCAAGTGTTGAGGATAGTCAAATGCATATAATCGTTCTGACGCCTAACTTAAAGAGCATTTTTTTTTTTTACTAGAATTGTATAAAATATTACTCTTATTATTAAAATTAATTATGAGTTTGTGACTAGCCAATGCACTATATGCATGTAAAAACTTTAAAAATTTTTATTGGTTATGTATTTATTTAAATTGAGCTAAAATTAAGTTTCTTCTTTCTTTTTTTCTCTTTATCTAATGCTATAGTAATATGATTTTCTTCAGATGTGAGTGTATTTAAGAATACAAAATATACTTTTAAATATCCTCAAATCTTTCTGTTTTTGGCTTCAAATTGTTTACTTAAGGCCCATACGCAGCCTGCAAAAATTTCGCACGAAATGTCAAACCTTCATTTAACAAAAAAAAAATGTCCCACCATTTGGGATTTTTTTTTTATATGAAGTTCAGTAATGAAGATTTTTGTTTAACCTAAAAAAAAATTAAACAAGAATACTAGGAATTGAGGATTTTGATACCGAAGATATGGAGCTTTGCGGGCAGGTGAAAAAATTCGAAGACCAGTATTTGGAACAATCGCATGCCGGGCAAACACCAAGTAGAACTTTTTGATCATTTGGAGTTGGTCAACAATCAATCTCACAATTCCTCAATGCAATTTGATTGATTCAAATGCCAGGAATTTCATTCCCATCTGAGCATAACTTCCAAGACGTTGATTGCCAAATTTTAACTTTAACTTTTTAAGAATACCTCGAAACGCTCAAATGGGACATCTAACCTCACCTGCTATATAGCCCTGGTATTGCTTGTTCTAGCACTTCAAAGTGCACATAACAGCTATTACAATAAAAAACTTTGAACCTCAGTTTTGTGAGGTCTGGACGCGAAAATCCCCCATGGCACCTTCTGATTATCACTTGTTCCCATCGATATAGAACACGTTGCGTTATAAGCTCTTTTGAAAATTAAAGGAAGTCAAAAGTTGGATCGAATTATTGGAGTAACTGCTGTTGTAAGTGGATAATGGATGAAGAAGTGATTTTTTGTCGCCGCGGAATTCATATACTACTAGAGAAAGTTAGAAAGTTCTAGCTAGCGATGGGCAGTATTTGCTATAGAACCGATCAAACCATTTTTTCATAAAAAAGTTTGGAAATAAAAAAAAGTTCGCAGAAACTAAGTCTTACAACTTATATTAAAGCTTAATATGTATCTAAAAACTTAGTTATATTTCAAAAACTTACCACAATTTTTAAAGTTTTAAAAAAGTTGCTTTAATTTAAAAAAAATCCAAAAAATTTTCGATTCCTTTGGCTCAACAATCACCATACAAACATTATGAAAGGAAATATCTTAAAGGAGTAAAAAATATATTAAAATTTTCCAGATAAATACTTCAAAAAATGAAGAAAAATTTAGGATTTATGTTAAGAAAAACTGATGGGGAAAAATGGAATAAAAAAAATTAAATAAAAATAAAGAAATATTTTTTAAACTAATTTAATTTTAAATTCAAATTTTGTATACATCTTTGCTATCTCAAATGGATATTGGATATGGATATGGATTACGTGTACTACAGGTGTTTCTTTGCCCAGGATAACGAGTAGATTACAGTGCGTCTAAACCTAAATGTAAAATTAAAAATAATAAATGATAATAATTAAAAATTTGGTATATTGTAGCGTATTTTTCAACAAAAATGTTTCTGTTCAGGATCATATTTTGTTCTGCTTACTTTTAAATAAATCTTCGTAATTGATATGACCATTTACCCAATTTCTGGTTAAAGTATATCAAAAACAGTTACATAGTCGTATATGCTGCAATGCATATTTCATGAGCCTGAACCAAATATTCATTTATTATGTATGCATTTATGTATATACATATGTATGTATGTATGAGAATGCACGTCTTGAGTATGCAATTTTTTTTACTTATTAAGGGGTGTGCATAATTTTGAAATTCAAATGCGAACAAAAGAGCCAAGTTTCCAAGAGCCAAGTTGTGGGCAGTCAGTGGAGCATTCGGGCAGTTTTGGCAAACATATTTCAAATCAACACTTTCAAAAAATTGTATGTACTTATGTGCAATATAGTTATTATGTGCAATAACTATATAAAGTGCGATGGTAAATGACTAGCGCATCGTCTTGCTCAATTAAAACAAATTTTTATAGACTTTTATGTATTTCCTGTGTTGTTGTTGTTGTTAGTGGATTTTGCAAGCATTTTTACTTTAGAAAAATTTGCAACTAGAAACGGGATGTGGCATTAATTCAATTATGCAAGCGAGCGGAAATTATAAATGATGTGCCATATATTAATGCCATATGTACAATATTATTTTTTATTAGTATTATTGCCTAAAGGTTGTTGGATCATAGTTGTTGTTGTTATATACTATTGTTGTTGCTTTGGCAGCTTGACTTTCAAGGTTTCTGCATTGACTTTCCAATAAGAACATTCGCACACACAGATACACATACACACACATACATACAGAAACACTCCATGCTATGATTGATTTATAATGTCAGTTGGCGGGCATGCAACAACTTTAATGGCTTGTAGGAGGGCCTAAGGGGGGCGTGATAGCACACATATGAGCATAACTGTGCAATTTGCTAATTGTAACCAGGGACGTTTCTTAGGGGGGGTGTGCTTTGCAGCAAGAAGTCCTGCGTGAGAGAATCGACAAAAATTTTGCAAAAATTTAGCAACTTTTTTCTAAGTGCTACTCCATGAATAGATACAGGATACTCATAATACTGTGCCACATCCAAATCGGTGGATTTTACCTCTGAACAACACAAACAATTTTTAAAATTTACTATACCCATCGAGCTTTATCATACACAATAAATTTGCATAAACATTGCTCTTCTAAAAATTTAATTAAACAAATTTTCATAACGCGATATTAAGCAATTTTCGAAGAGCATCATCTAAGTATACTCCATCGAAATGTTCGAAAAAATAATCAATTATCTTCGGTCCAAATTGATGGTATCGGTGTCGCCAGCATGATTCTCAAAAAAACAGAGCTGGTGATGCCTTTTGGACATAATAAAAACTATATAGTCACTTTTTTAAGATGCATCGACTACTTTTGATATTCACGAGTTCTTGACCCAAGCAAATTGAAAAGATTGCATTTAAATTCGATATAAAGTATTGCTTAAGAACTCCAAAATATATTTATTTGCCAAAAAAAACTATAAAAAAAAACGAATTTTTTCCCAAAAATGTTTTTTTGGACCAATCGGTCCTATTGGGGCTATATAATAATAGTCACCCAATTTTGATCAAATTTGATACAGTGATAAAGGACTCTAAAGAACCGTGAATACCAAATTCGGTTATTTGGATATCTTCATACAAACAAAGCACAACGAATTTTGCATCAAAAATATTTTTTTTCCAATCGGTCCTACACGAGCTATATGATATAGTCAATCGATTTTCATCGAATTTGGTACAGTAATTGGGAATCATAAAAAACTTTCGAGCCCCTAATTTGGTTACAATTCCTTCATAAACAAACGAATTATGCATCAAAAACTTTTGGTTTTTTTTCAAAATCCTCTGAAACACCCCTATGGGCGCTATATAATCCCCTGAAATAATAAGGCATCTAATCTGAAAGTTTGGTTTCTCTAGCGCTTACAATCTTTGAGATCTAGGCGTTCATACAGACAGACAGACGGACATGAGTATATCTACTTTTCTAGTCACCCTGATCATACTTAAGGTAACTTTGGGGGGTCTTCGGCGTCTGCTTCAGTATGTTACATACATTTTCGGCTTGCACAAACTTAATATACCCTTTGTACCATACGCTACAGGGAATAAAAAGCTTTATTTTTCTCAAAAAGTCCTCAAGGAGTGTACATGTAATTTGAATTGAGAGATACTCGTTCTGAATAGGCGAACATTTTTCCCCAGATCACAGCACTTTTTTTTGTGTGGCTATTTATGAATTTAAGATTTTGACCCCCACACAAATTTGTTACAAGTCCGTCCCTGTTCGTAACATATAACGGTGTCTATAGTTCTATCTCTTTTTGTTTAGTTCGCACTTTTGACTGGCCTTTTGATGTTTTTGCTGCTGCTGCGCAGTCGCGGCTCAGTCGCAGCGCTTTTTAATCGTTTGTTGTTGTTGCTGTTGTTGTTGCCAAATGGCCTTCAGTTGCATGTTACCGTTAGTGTTTTGTTGCTGTCGTCGTTGTTGTTGTTGTTGTTCGCCATTGCCTTTGTTGTTGTTCTTTCTCGCTCGCTTTTCGCATTGATGTTTCAAGGTCTCCCAATTAAAAGTGACATTTTGCAACATAATGCGCCTGCACTTAACATGTTTTTTTTTTTTTGTTTTTCTTTTGTAATTCGTTGTTTTTTCTTTGTAGTCTTTTTGTTGTTGCTTATGCTTCTAACTATCTAACATTGCCTCAGGCTTTGACTCGAATCAAATCACTTTTGGTTTTTGTAATTGGCAAAGATTTTGCGAAAATGTGCATTAAATTGCAATTGAGAATATTAGGTGACTCATGTAGCTCAAGAAACGGAGTAGTTGTCTTTTAATTGGATCTTTTATGTTAGACCCTTGAGTTCAGTTTAATAACAATATGATGGAAGCTAGCAGTACTGCTTTCACTTACAAATAGGTTTCCACTGCTCGAACATGGCAAAAAAAAAATATTTCTACCGGTTCTGTGCTTTTTCTGCATTTGTTTCTTTTAAAGAGTTTAATTATTTTTTTCAAAAATATTGATTGTCCGTTTTAAGTGCCTAAAGTTACATGAACCACATTTGGCAGATCATTTATAAAAAGTGTAAAAAACAGGAGACCTAGATGACTACCTTGCGGAACACCGGAAGATACTTGAACAATTTTGGAAACAGTAGACTTAACTATAACTCTTTGGGTTCCATCAGCAAGGTAAGAAGAAATTCAATTGACGAAGTTGGTCGGAAATTCTAAGAGTCCATGCTTAAAAATAAGGAGCTTGTGGTTAACAGAGTCAAAGGCCTTACTAAAATCAGTACAAATGACATACATATGTTTGAAGTTTATTTGAAAATACTTTAAATGCTAAGGATGTAAACTCAAGAAGGTTTGTAGAGGTAGAACGACCTTTCATAAATCCATACTGGCACGGAGAATAAGGGACTTACAAAAATGCTGCAAATGAGCCACTAAAATGTTCTTAACATACAGAATGAGACATCACAGACCCCCAAAGTAGCCTAGAGAGGTCTATATATCCATGTCCATCGGTCCGTCTGAGATGGTTAGAGAAATCAAACTTTTATATGCATTTACAGGATACAAGTTTATTTTATTTTTTTCTTATGGGGTTTGTATTTAAGGGTGTTTTATTTAGAGTTACATAAGTTTAAATCATAATAAAATAATACACATATTATTAACATAAATGAAATGCGCTTTATTGGATAGAAAATTTTATGAAATTAATGTTAAAATATGATTTCGGCCATGTGGCCGCCACGTCTGGCTCGTACAAGGCGCAATCTGGAACACCAATTTTCACAAACTTTCCGCAGCATTTGCGGCCGTATTTCGCCAATAAACCTTCGAATGCGGATATCAGCAGGTGTTCAATTGTCTCTGGTTCATCGATGTAGACAAGTGACATAAATCTTCTGTGGATGTAATGGTCTTTAGACAAAAGTTTGTGGATTATCCAAACTCCAAATGCGACAATTCTGCTTATTTACGTACCCATTCAACCAAAAATGGGCTTCTTTGGAGAACAAAATTTGTAATTTTTAATAAGTTTGACGAAC
Organism: Chymomyza costata; assembly: GCA_018150985.1. Classification (NCBI taxonomy): domain Eukaryota; kingdom Metazoa; phylum Arthropoda; class Insecta; order Diptera; family Drosophilidae; genus Chymomyza; species Chymomyza costata. The sequence goes on from JAECWU010000001.1 coordinate 23,005,523, forward strand.
GGAACCATTTAAATGGGTTGTCAGTTAAAGCAATGTTGCCAACTCAAAGTTGTGAACCTCTAAAAAAAATACGCTGCATATAGCTCCCATAGAAGTTTTTCGGAGCACCTCGAAAAAGCTAAAACTTTTACGAAGATGTCGTAAACCAATTAAGCGCTCCCAAGTTTTTTAGAGTTTCTAAGCACAGTATCAAAACCGGTTGATCTAAATCATTTAGCCCCAGGGCCCTAGAGAGAAAATCCGGGCCCGGGGGGAAATGTACCGGCACCTCGATTACACCTTTAGCTTAAATCACGACAGTACGATAGTAATTACACCGGGCCCCTGAGAAAACTCCGGGCCCGGGGGGAATCCCCCCTTTCCCACCCCCCTCTCGTCAGGCCTGTTTAGCCCCAATAGTACCAATAGTAAAAAAAAAGAAACGATTCCGGGCCGTAATTTGTTTATTTTTCGTCTGTTTATGAAGATATGGTAACCAAATTTGGCAAGCCAAAATTTCGTGAAGTACTTAAGTAATACATATATCTAAATTGGAATGGTACAGGGTATCTCAAAGTCGTCCGCGCCAAACTTTAGCGGTTCGTTGGATCCCAAAAGACCTACTCCTGATAGATAGATCAAAAGCCATCCTGGAGCTTTGTATTTGTGATGCAAAGTTGTCCAGCTCGCTATGTTTTAAGTATAAATCATCTCATCCCTCAGAATTACTTAAGCTTAAAGGTATTTCTAGTAAAATAATAGTTACCAATTAAACTTACCCGGCTCCATTCCATATGCAGATTCTCTTTGTAGGAGCCTAGCGTTTTGAGTAACTTTACGTTACTCACTCTTCACAGTCTACACCAAAATGTTTACTATTTATTAGCATTACAAATCTTTGAAGCGGTGTACATCGCTTCCAGGTGTCTGGTTGTAGGTTTTAAGTCGCTTTTATTATGCATAGTCATAGGCTAGGCTACTTGTGGACCCTTTGGGGCAAATGCTAAGACCAACAGGTTAGCGGCTTGCCTTAGCTTTCGAGAAAAGAAAAAAATCGGCGTTGAAAATTTCAGTTATTTTTCACCAATTAAAAACGGATTCTTCGCAATTCGTTACACTGCGGCTGAGGCGCTCCCAGCTATATTACTATGTATATATGTATAGTATATAAGAGTGCCACTTGTTGTTGTGTTGTTGTTGCATGTAGTAAAGTGAAAAAAATAATTTTTTGTTGCAGCAAGTTGTTTTTTCTTTTTTTGACTTGTTGCATTTTTCACACAAGCGTAAATTAAGAGAACATCTTAAGTTGGCCCAAAAATTAAGGTTTATTTATTATGTTTAAAATTGCAATAAAATGCATTTTATTTTCATGTCGACAGCAAAGCAACGCATAAATTTCATTTATGCATCTTAAGCTGTGCATTTGCGTTTGCGCAAAAACCCTAAATGTCAAAATAATTCATAATAATTGCCCACAGATCATTTTTGTGAACGTTTTTAATGCTCTACACAAAATGAGTGGACTATTATAAATTTGTTTGCCACTTTGTGACGTACTTATTACCCTGTGACATAGCATAAGGTATGTACAAAAAAGTTTATTGCTTATAACTTTTACAAAAGTAACCGAATAGCATATCCGATGCATCTAATAGATACTACCTATGCAGCTATGTTCTAGAGTTACTACGACAATACGAATAATTTTGGTGTTAAGCTCCATTTAAAAATATAAAGTAAGCTTATTAATTTATATTAAATTAGTAGTAATCGTAGTTTTGAAATAATTTAAAAATTGGAAAACTAGTTGCAGATTGTATTATTTTTTGCAGAAATTGGAGCTAAGTATCCTACTTAGGGTAGTTAGGTATTTCACCGTCAAGCTTTGCCAAGAGTGCTTGGTATTTTGTTTTACAATATTTAGTCAACCAAAAAATTATTTTATTTCTAGGAAATATGATTACAAAAATCATTTCCGAAAAAGCTAACGCATCAAATATAGTAACTTTTTGACTAAAGAATTGGAACTTTGGTTATTTTAATGTGAAAGACGTAGGTATTGAAACTTGGCTTTTAAAAATATATTTTTGTAAAGAACTTTTTACAAAAATCACTTTTTATTTAAAAGCGACATGTAAAAGTTGTATTTTTTATAGTAACTAAAAAGGGCATTCATGCTTCGTTTCAGCTTATTTAACACTTTGAATTCTTTTTCTTTTGCGTTTTTCATTTTCGCGCGTTTTTTGTCGCGCTGCTTGACTTTGCTAGCGTTTTTCGTGCTTGTTGCTTTTGGCAGCAAACGCAACAACAACAAAAACAACAAAAACTACAACAACAATGTCACTGGGCATTGAGTGAGTGAATAATTGCTGGCATGAAGGCATGTTGTTTATACTAATTTTAATTAATGATGACTTTTATTTATGAACGTGTGTCCAAGGCGGCAAGTTATGAGAACATCAGAAGCATAAATATGAAACCTCAAATATAAGGCATGGGCTAAATAATTCGATGGGAAACTAATGAAAACTTGTCAAATCGGCAAGTGAGTCTATTTATGATTTTGGCATGATATGGTTTTATTAATTTAATTTTAATTTTCGATAAACATGGAATAATATTTTCATTAAAAAAAAGGTTATATGTACAATTTTAGTGTTTAGGTTTCTGCTACCTGTTCATCTATAGTATAAAAAAGATGGCGTACGTTAAAGTCGGGCGCAGACGACTTTGGGATACCCTGTACCACCACATTGCAATTAAGTCCGACACTTGTTAAAACATCCTAAAGATATTTTATTCGGCAAATTTGGTTACGATACGTGTACATGACTAATTTTAGGAGAGGCCTTCACGGCTGCAGCTTAAATGAACATAAAGAAATTTTGTCTCTCTTAATCTATGGACCAAAAGAAAAAAATATCAAGTTTGAAAAAAATATTTTATTTTTCCTCAAAAAAATCGTGAATGAGTTGCAAAACAAATTTTTTTTATTAATTTGACAAAATCCTACGTGGTTCACTAGAAAATAATGTTATAAATATTTCGTCAAAATTTCAAATGGATTGGATAAAAATTGACTAAGTTATTCGTGAAGCCATTCGAAAAAGAGTGGTTTCGAGAAAAGGTGTTTATAAGTGAGGAAAATTTTTTATTTTTAAATCACTTCGGGACATCATATATAACATAATTGTCTACCAATTTAAATTAAAAAAAACGATTTTCTGAACATTCTACACTGGTGTTACCCCTTAAGCTAGTTAATACTGAAGTGTTCATATTAAAGTATGCAGGAATATATTTTTTAATCGGAAAACAGTTTACAGGGTATTGCATTGTTGGCCACCGCCTTGACTGTATTTTTAATGCAACAATTTAAAAACATACTACATGTTAAGCTCCCAATAGTCAGCTGTTTCTGCTTCTAACAGATTTACCACATTTTAACGAATTTTTATTCTTGTAAAAAAAAAACAACTTAAATTTACAAAAAAATAATATAACCTAACACATCCAACTATTTGAGCTGACACCGTAAAGTGATCATATGAAATACATACCATATGTAACAAGAGCAACACTTTTTTGCCATGCATTTTAGAATGCTCTTAACAATAGCAACAATAACAACCACTTACAAACTCCAAGCTACTTTAAAGTTTCCCAGGCGACTTTATGGATACATTTTCAAGCCGCTTTAATTGCTGCCACTCTTGTTGTTGCTTTTGTTGATTATACTCTGCACTCATTGGGTCAAGGGTATACTAGATTTGTGCAACATATGTGATAGGCATAAGTTTCATCTGTCCATATAGTCACATAGATTCCAATTTCAATAGTCGAAGTTTGTTCATTCATATCTTTCTTAGTATCATTCCGCATAATTACACGCATTGTTGCTCAAACCAGTCTGCTGTAAATTCTTAAAATCGCATAAAAACTTGAAAAAATATAAAGTCAAAAATTTATTCATTTTAGACCTTTTTCAACTTAACAAATATTCCGCTCTATTTCAAGAATAAAAAAATCTAGATCCACCAAATGCGACTTAAAATTATAAAATGTTCAAAAACCATCTCTCTAGCCCTAATACATTTCTGTGAATATTGGCTGCTGGGTATCCCATAGTCGAGCACTGCTTCATATTTTTTTTTCTAATGCAATTTTCAAAAGCTTACGCAATGAACCAAAGACAGTCACCACAATATCAACAACAACAATGGCAACATGTTGCAACTGCAAACTACCGCCGCCTTGAACGTGTTGCGCGCTCATAATTACCTAACAGCAGCAGCAGAAACGACGACAAGCCACTTTTTAATCCCAGCCAAAGTTCTCTCAACTCCGCCGACTCTCGCACCAGTGCTAATCATTCCACGCATACGCGCATATTTTATGCATTTTTAAATGGTTGCATTTTGCGAATTTTTTATGACAAGAGAAACTCTCTTCCACTGAAAGTCTCCAGCCTCCAGGCGGGCTCTGCAACCAGCCGGCGGCTAGCGACTGTAACAGGTTGGATGCTGTGTGTGGTTTCTGAGACACACAAAGTCACGTCTCATGTGGTTATTATAAAAACACATATCACACGAAATTCTTTTCCTGGTGTTGTGTGGCATTTTGAGTGAAAATTGTGATTTGATACGTTGAACGAACAAAGATGTGCTATTTAGGAGTAGCTGTAGAATATATAGGATAGAGATATGTGTACGACTAAAAAATTTGACTTTTTTTAGTCTTTGTTACATAATAAGATGGCACAAGTTGTTATTTTACTCAGGAGAAGGGGGTTGAAAAATCTAAGTACCATATATCTTAAATCTTTCATCCGATCCTGATTTCTACCACTCAAATGGAGCCTGGTTGGAGTCAAATTGAAAGCCCAAAATTTTTTTTTTATTTTAACAAATTAAATCTAGTATTTAATACTTAACTTAATATATATTTAACGAGCACTAGCTACTGGAGCCTTAGACTCGAAATTTAGTAACCCAAGCTCTCATGGTAAGCGTGATCTATTTGCTCACACGGACTTCATATTCATTGGTAGACAAAATAAATACCAGCTGTTATTAAAAACAAAACAAAGAGTGAGAGTATTTGCTATTTGCGGCATTTCCGTCCCAATACCCAATATTTAAGTGGAAATTCGGAATGCATTTGGTCTGAAAAAATTGCAAATATTTAACACACCTATGGATATGATAAAAGAGATTATTAGCACAACACTGATTGACTTTCAAATATTTTAATTAGCGTTGAAGCAACAAATTGTTTGTCTTTAAATGGCAGCTCGCAAAATTAAAAATGAGTAAAAAAAAACTGAAAAGAAATTCTAATTTCAGATAGTCGAAGGGTGCATACCCTTACAAATATAATCGGCCTTGTTACGGAAAGTGAATCCGCCTCAAGATATTTACTAACAACTTGTTTTGATTATTTTTTTGTCGGTTTCGTTTTTTCGATTCCCGGAGCATGTCTGAATAATACTTTTATATAGGTTTCATTACAGACCCTACTTAATTTCTTTGTAATACGCATTTAAGTTACTTTTCCCGATAAATCTATGTACCCAAGTCAGAAAGTTTCCAACACAAAACAAAAAAGTGTATGTATATTAAAGTGGACCTTTCTTGACTTTCTTTCACCCAACAATTTATTTCCTAAATTCTGAACTTTATATTCTACAACTTGGATTTTTCAGTCTTAGAAAATTTCCCCATTGAGGATTAATGCTTGATCTACCCCGTTACTAAGTATGGGTTCTAAGAAGACATGAGAGTTACCAATTTAAATTAAAAAAATTTACCAAAAAAGAATTTTGATTACACAATATAAAAAAATGTTAATTTAGTACAAGGCCTTGTGCAGTGCTTACTTTTGCTTTGCGTAACAAATATAACCCCATAATTAATGTACCCTTAAAATAAAATCGTACTGTAGCTGAACAAATTTTAAGTGTGTTTTGTCGTAGGCCATAAAAATGTTAACAACATTATATAAAGCTTAACACCTGCGACTGAGTAACTAACTAAATAACAACAACTGCAACAACAACAACAACAATTACATGGCATATAAACATTGTTCGCATCATTTATGAGCGCACATGCTTCTTATGCGTTTCTTGTTTATCGTTAATCGAATAGAAGAAACAACAAAAAGACAAAAAAAAAACAATCGACTTTTAGCTTTTTGCTTAGTTTTGCATTCATGCTGCATTTTCTCACGCTCCTTATTGGATTTGGAACGCAAAGTGCACGCGATCCACACGAAACGATTGCATTTTTTGTGGTTGTTGTTGTCGTTGCATGTGTAGCGCCTTGAGGGTGAATGTTTTGGCTTGGCATGGATGCCACATCATGTGGCATGTGGCCATATTTGCAAATTGCATACAACAAACCAAGCGGGCGATCCACAAACGGCAACCCAGTTGTCAATTTAAATGATTTACGTTACAAGACTTTAAATAGTTGTTTGAATTTTTATGTAAATAAAAATAAAATTAAGATTTATTTAAGCAATTCATATGCCATTTACAAAATACTTTTTTCTTTTTTAGTTTCAACTACATTTCGTTGTTGCATATCAAAAGGTGTTACTATCACTTGCATTGAATAATAATTTCTTAGGAGCTAAAATATAGTATCAGTTCTTTTGAACTGTTTAAGTTGTTCTTGCCTTTTAAACGCTCGTGTAATAATATAATATATAATAAAAAAATCAACAGAGTTTTTTCAGTCTTCAGACTAATTATAGCTATAAGTTGGTGAGCTCATCATGGAGCTTTTTGAGATATAAACATTTTAAATGGGCTGATCAAAGCCGCATGATCTTACATAGGCTGCTATGGTCTGCACTTGGTCTTCGTATATTTTCGCCCATTGTGCTTGACACATATTATATTCATCTGTTTGTGTAGATGCCTCATTTGTGGACTTATCACTAGCTGAAGAACTCGTTGAATTATTTTCATCATCGCTTTCAGAGTAGCTCAAAGGAGCCTCGGTAGAAGTACTATATTCGGAATCATTAGAGTATCCATCACTCTCAGAACTAAACTCATGGAACAAAGTTGAAGATGTGCTGTACTGTGATGTGTCAATGCCAGAGCTAGCACTCTCTTGGCTCTCAACAAAGCCGCTGGATGAGTAAGACGCAACCAAAGACTCAGCACTATAGGATGAGTGGTCCTCTTCATTGCTGGATATAGCAGCGTCTGCATCTCTTTGCTCAATATCAGAGTCGTCGCTTGCTACATCCAAAGCAGCGGCTGCAATTATAGGAGCTATACACAACTGTTGATTAACGTGCACGCTGAGCTTGGCCTGTTCTGGAAATAGTTCGCGCTTGTACCATTCGGCCGGTGAATTAAGATGCCCCGGCTCTGGTAGCGCCAAGCTTTGAACACTCGTTGGCAAGCTTGGCTTAAGTGTTGCTTGCTTGTCAAAATCCGCATTATATAAACACTGCATTGCCATGTATAGCTGCTCCAACCACTGCATAGTTTTAGCAAAATTCCAATTACGTTTGCGTACATATCGATTAATCCATAAACTTATTTTCTTGCTGTTGGCAAATTTGTTTAGCAATTTTAAATATTTACGTCCCGACATCATAAAGATGGGAGACTTTAAAAAATCACATCTCTTGGGCATACGCGCATGTGAGCTCCAAAGACTTTGTATTTCCGGCACATTTTCCGGCAACTCATTGATATCTGATTCATCCATTTGCTTGGCTAGCTGTAATAGTTTTAAGATTTAGCTTTGAATACTTTTTATTAGTCGTTATACTCACCATTAGTTGATGCACTGTTGAGAATTCGCCCAAACTTGCTGCCAGTTCCTCATCTGTCTGCAAAGGTTTAAAGTTTTTGAGTTTATGTATGTATGCTAAAAAATAAGTACAACGATAAATATGACTTAAAAATCCTTAAGCAGTCATTTAAGAGAAAGTTTAACCCTTTAAAGTGTGCCCACGTTTTGTTTGTCATTAACCCACCAAAAAGTGTAGTATTTCTAAGTCAAACTTTTCCTCCTACTAGAGACCGTCTTATGAGAAAACAATGTACGATGATTTTTGACTTGCATTTTGAAAACAATGATTGCCCAAAGCCAGATTTTTGCAGCACTCAAAACGTGGAATTAATAAGTCATGTTCGCCTTACAGCCCCTGGCATGGCTTCTATTGTTACTGGGCTTCAAACACCCTCTTTAGCGGGTAATCGCATAAGAACTTCAATGTTCAAGATAGTTTGAAGCTAACTTGAGACAAGATTGTACTGTCGAAACTCGAGCAAACAAGACGTATTGGTTTTGTGATTTACATTTTACACTGTTTTTTATTCAAGAGCTGTTTAAAATGTTGTTTAAAAATTCCTTAAGTCGCTGCGAAACTTGAAATAAAGATGAGCATCCATCTTCTATTGCCAACATCGCGTCCGACTCAAGCTCTCGAACAAAGTTTAGGTTTGTGGGTAATTCATCATTATTGTTTACTTCAAAGGGGCAAAGCATCTTTGTCAATGCTTTAGCATCTACTCCTGAGTGGTTTTTGTCCACTCTATACTTGAAAGTTGCTCCTGCGTACTCAACACTTGATGGCAAACGTAAACACGAAAATGCTTGCCAAGTTGTGCCTTGTACTCGATTATAGACTTTCATGGCTCTCACTTTTATTAATTGGCCTTGAGAACCAAACTTTGCAGTTGGGAAATCACACACTTTTACAGCTGGCATATCATCAATCCAGGATTGTACCATCTTCATAAGCTGCAAGTTCAAGCAAAGTTGGCCAGCTGAGCAATTGAATTGTTTCATAGTTATTCCACACAAATTGTAAGTGGCAACCTGCCCTTGATGCAGCAACTGAGCTGGGGCATAACCAAGACAAGCTTGTGTTAAACCATGACCGGCAAAAGCCAGGTCGTATGGCAAGTTCCAAACCTCGTTATTCTTAGAACGCGCTGTAGCAGCAAGATCCTGCATTATGCGCTGAGCGTAAACAGCTAGGCAAGGATACGAAGAATAATACTGGGCATTAGTGCACATCGATCCAAAATACCCAGGCAGCTTAATACGCAAAGAGCTGCACACATAAGCTGGCTTGGAAAGCCTAAAGCGGAGTGTGTGAAAGCCGCAAGGATACTTGGTATCACCTATTGCACTTAGATAACTCGCCAATAACTTTGGTGGCTTGAATTGCAAACTATGCTTAACAAAGTTTCGCTCACTCAACGTGATTGAGCCTCCGTTCTGTGAATCAACATACAACATCCTTGCCCAAGTTAATGCAGCTGCGTAGTAAGCATAACCTGATGCGGAAATGGAACATTTGACACCTGCTTGTGAGGTGATCTTCAAGTATTCCGACTCCACCAGGTCAGTCAATCCATCAGCGCCGGAGTATATATATTTTTCTCCCGGTGTGGGGCTCATAAAACTTGTTAAACTAGCCATGTTGAGGTCGCAGTTCAATACATCAAATTGTACTTCTTGTGCCTTTAAAAATTGAATTTGTTTAATATTTTTTTTGGGAGTCTATCTATTATTTATGCGCTAAATAAAGATCGACTTGTTATGACATATAACCACAAAACTTTCGAATTTTCCTTTTTATAATAAAACCTAAAAGTTAACGAGTAAGAGCCTACAAGTACCCACTATAACAACGTTAAAAAACGTCACTGAACTTCTTTTTATCCGAAAACCAAAATAAAATATTCAAATTTCTTCTCCTAAAAAATCGTTCCTAGCAATCGGCTCCCGCGAAACGCGTCAAAATCGTTTTCAGTAAATCTTACCTGATTTTCATATTTTTTCGAAAATTCAGCCAACTGCAATAAATATCAAAATATAAACAGTTTGTATTTATTTTTTATAAGCTCAGCATTACTCACCTTATTCTCTTCTGCCAAATTAGCTTCATAAACTAGCTTTTCAGCTGATGACAAAGAATTCAAATCGTAATCATCTTCGTCATCGTCATCCAAGTTGAGATTTTTAATAGATTTTGAAGCATGCTTCGGCAATGAGCGAATCCTAAGCCATCCGCCATAACGCCAGTAGTAGATATGTACGCGCTGGTTGGCGAACTTCTTATGCGCCTTTTGGACTTTATAGCGTTTCCAGATTTCTTTTTCATCACTGTCGGTATAAAAACTTTTGTAAGAATCATCACTAGCATAGCCATTCTCCATGCTATCGGATATAATGCTGCTGGCATCGTCTACCGTGTTTGATATAGCCAAAGGCTGAAGAGTGGTGGAGCTACGCTCGGTCGGTACAGCCAGGCAATAGGTTTTTGTATCAATTTCACTGGGATGCTGGGTTGGACCAGCCAAGTCCTTCGTGTCGAGTAGTTTGCACGCTTTAGAGGACTTCTCTATGTCTTCAAGTTCTTCGTTACTTGCTAGTGTTTTGTTTTGCAGCTCTTGTGTTGTTGGACCAGCCGAGTCCTTCGTGTCGAGTAGTTTGCACGTTCTAGAGGACTGCTCTATGTCTTCAACTTCATCATTACTTGCTAGTGTTTTGTTTTGCAGCTCTTGCGGTGTTGGACCAGCCGAGTCCTTCGTGTCGAGTAGCTTGCAAGCTTTAGAGGACTTCTCTATATCTTCAAGTTCTTCGTTACTTGCTAGTGTTTTGTTTTGCAGCTCTTGCTGCTTGTTTGTAGGAACTATAATTTGCTCATCAAGTGCGTCTTTAATCTCTTCAAATGTATTTTCAGCTATTATGTTGCTTAAAGTTTCGTTTAAATCTACGATTGTATTATTGTTTATGTTGGAGTTATGTATTGTTGCACTGCTCTGTTGCAGGGTTTGCTCTTGAAAGCTCCCGATTTGCTTAACATTCTCCTTATCTTCCACTATTGGATTCTCTGCATAATTATCGAGTGTCTTGGTCATGTCTGCTGTATTTAATGTTTGAATTATATTTTCTGCGCTGTGGGCTTGCTCTTTCAGAACTTCTTTCTTGGGCTGTTTAGCTGCTGCTGCAGCTTCTTTCAAATTTACATCGCCGCCGAAGTGACTAGTATGCGCAGCTTCCACTAGAGGCTGCCCAGCAGTCATTTCATTGGTTACATCATTTTCCAGCTGTTTTTCCTCAGGTGTAGTATCTGCAGTTGACATTGGCTTTACGCGCCTTATAATGTTTTTCAACGTGCTGTCATCCTGTTCCTGCGACACCGACTTAACCAGATACGGTAATTCATAAGATTTAAAATTCCAAAAGTCTAGCTTTTCTTGCTGTTCTTTTGGAAAGTACATTACAGACATGCCTGTGCCTGCTTCGGCAACCCACTGTTTGAACTTCTGTAGCTGCTTGGATGAGCAAATCACGGTTATAGCAATGCCTTGCGAGCCAAAACGCCCAGCGCGTCCAATGCGATGAAAATAGGTGACACGATCTTTAGGCATATCCATGTTTACTACCAAATTGGCATGCGCAGAGTCTACGCCACGCGCCATCAAATCCGTGGCCACAACAGTGCGCACTGTAAAGCTGCGATAGCCCTTGAAGGTATCCATGCGTTCGCTTTGACTTAGAGCGCCGGACATGAGTACACAATCCACGCCGCTGTTTTTCAAATAACTACAATACGAGTCTGCGCGCATTTGCGAGCTTGCAAAGATAATCGCCTGTTCGTAGGATAGCTGTGCGAACAGACCAATCAAGGCGGCAAGCTTGGCTTGCATCTCTTGCATGCTGTTCTTTGGCTCAGGTAACTCCAGTACAAATTGACGTACGCCCAGCAGCACAGTGGCACGCTCGCTGTTGCTTATTAGTAATGGACTGCGCATAATCTTGGACAAACGCTGGTCCAAGTTATCCTCATAAGTAGCGCTGCAGGCAATAATTTGCAGTTGCTGCGGCAACATTTTTATAATCTCGTTTACATCTTGCAGCATCGATGGCGTAGAGTAAAGTTGATCAGCTTCATCCAGTACTAGCATTTTGATTTCTGTGGTATCAAAGGCATTATTCTGCAGCAAATGAACCAGGCGACCAGGCGTGCCCACAACCAATCTGCACTTGCTGAGACGCTTGCGATCATAGCTCACATTCGTGCCACCAATGCAGCTGATTGCAGAAAAGTACTCCCACATAGCACTACCAATACCATTGAATATATCCTCAATTTGTATGGCAATCTCACGTGTGGGCGCTATAACAAGCGTCTGCGGTTTTTGGTTATCTTTGTCAAAATTGTGCAGCGCCGCAGCCACAAATATGAGAGTCTTGCCCGTGCCGCTTTTAGACTGCACAAGCAGATCTAAAAACCGAAGTAGTATTTAGAAAATGTTTTAACAAAATATATTCTAAAACTTACCCATGCCCATCAGGGCCATAGGTATGGCTGCTGCCTGAATTTTCGTCGGTATCAAAAAATTGTGGCGCTTCAGAGCGCGCAGCACTCTATGGCGCAGTTCCAATTCACCAAATGTTTTAATGCTGCCAGCAGCTACATCGCTGGTGCGCTGCTCGCTGGCCAAATTGTGCGCAATTGGAGCGCTTTCCATTTTCACTTAACTACAATTATATTTTGTAATTGTACTTTAATTGCTTGAATAAAACTTGACAACTTTTTCGCACCGGCAAGCAAATCAACGCTTGCTAGTCTAGTGTGACCGTTTGCGATTGTAGTAAAACACCAAGCCATGTGGCTATAGACTTTGAAAATTATGCAGCACTAAAAGCGCATGTTGGCGTGCGTAATTTTTGCTGTTAGATGGCGCCAGCTGCAATTACACAAAGCCATCTATTGTTCAAAACAGAAGAGAAGGCACGAAATTTAAAAGAGATAAAATAAAATTTGCGCTTATGCTACATTTAATTTATTGTAGATGAAAATTTTGTGATAATGTATTTTAACATAAATATTATGTTTAAAAATTCAATTTTTTTTAGCTAATTTATAATTTAATTAAACTAAATACGCTTTTGTCTTGAGCAGATATTGTAGTGTAGATGGCGCCAGCTGCATTAGATAAATCCATCTACTGTTCAAAATATTATGGGAAAACGCGAAATGTAAAATAAAAATCCGCATAGTTTTAATTTATTTAACGTTTAATTTTTGTGAGTTCATTTATTATACCATAAAACTAACATAGAGTCAATGTTTTAAAATTGAATTATTTTTTTGGCGACTTGAGCTGACATCTACACTACGTAGATGGCGCCAGCAACTATTCCTTTGAGCCATCTATTGTTGAACAATACAAAAAAATACAGGCAATAAATATTTCCGTTGTTAAAACTTGTTATTTTTTAAAACTTTTATTATTTATGTATTGTAATGTAAGTAAGCTACAAAAAGCTTCCAATACTCGAAGAATTATAAAAGGCAATACAAACACGTTTTTGTTGTTTGCAAATATCCATTATCATCGCAATAAGGAACACTTTTCCTCTAAACAAAATCCGAAAATAATCAAAAAAGCATAATGATGAAACTTGAATTTACTCTAATAGACGATACCAAAGTTAAGTATTTTTGAGATTTTGATTTTTCTAATTTTGAGCGGGGCGCGTTCGAAAAATCTTGTTTACATAATTGATCAGAACATACATTTTTTTGAAGCAATAGATTGTCAGATAATTTTTCGCGTTTTACAAATAATTTTTTAAGTTTTCAAATACTTTATTTATATTATGAAAAATTCGGCTTGATGAAATTGTGAGCTCCAAGCTTCGGTTTCAAAACGTATTCGAATAAAATGTTCGGATTCGTTTTCCGGAGCATGGTGGTTGGGCATGTCGACAATTCCCTCGTTTGAGTATGAAGGAACTTTACGAGAAATGAAACTAACTTCTTTTGATGAGAGCCATGAAGATTTAGCTCAAAATGGTTCATAAGCAACTTTGCCATGGAAACTGAAGTATTCCCATTTTTCGTGACAAACTCCCTCCTTTCAACCCTTATAATAATCAATATAAACAACAAGAGCAGATTTTCTTTCTCTGCCCTTTTCAATTCAACATAGTAGCCATAGTTGACAAATTTCTTTTAAAATATTCTGGAAAATTTGGAAAATTCATTAGTATCATTTATTTTCGCAGCCTAATAGCACAAAATTATTTCATTTTATTTTACCTTTCCAAAATTATATAATGTCTACAAAATCCTTGTGTTGTATATTTATTGTATTGACTGTTCTGATGTTGTGCGGCAGCTTGCGTCCAAGGTTTGAGGCCAATGCTACCTTGAACTCGGATCTCAATAAGTGGTATCCTGGCATTGGGCTACGAGTGTCCTACGAGTTTAACATGACAATGTTGAGACAAGCCATCGGTTTCTCCTCGATAGTGGTCATCGGCATTTGGTTTTGCCAGGAACGCTCTAAAAATCCGCTACGGAACCAAAGCCAATGGATTCAAAGTCTTGCGTACTACGGACCTTTCTTGGCATGGGCTACCATTTTTCTTATTAACACATTCATGACAGTTGCTACGCTTAACTTGGTCTTAAAAAGATTCTGCAAGTCCAATACCGAGGTGCTGCAATGTTTTCTGAACTTAAATCTTTTATTTTTGCAAAATATCTGCAAATACGCTATTAAGTCATTCTGGGATACTAATACGGAAAATAACTATATATTAATGGATTATCCCTTGTACATTGATGAAAATGTGGCTGCCTGAGATCTACGTCAAAATAATTAGCAGAACAGTTTGAATACCATTTTGATTAATAAAATTGCAGTTTCCATTTTCAAACTAAACAAAAGTTTCTGATATAAGATAAACCCGGACTTGGAACAAATTTTGAGCTTAACAAAGAACAAAATTGTGCAAAAGTTGTTTTGTTTTCATTGTTGTGGCTTTTTTTCGTTATTTCCTCCCCACGTGGGAAATATGAAAAGTTTTGCCACAACAATTTGACAGTTATTTTTGAATACTTGTTTTTGTTTTTTGTTGTTCATTGTTGGCTCACGCTCTCGGTAAACTGTTGCAACTATGTGTCCAGAGCATAACTTTTTATTTCAGCTTGCATCACAACCTGAGGCTGGAGACCGTTGAAAGGCTTACAAATTAATAAGCACACTATATCCCTCATAAGGAAGTGTTTTTCTCTTCATAAAAAACTTTGCACTTCAATTTTGGGGGGGGGGTCCGCACACGAAAAATATTATTTCAAAATGTTCACACTCGAGAACCAAACAGTATATTGAAAAATGTGTAACCATTTGATTTTTGCTGCTGAAAAGTTGGCAGCTCTGTCTCAATTTGTAGTTACCAGCAGGCAGCTGCCAGGAAATATCTCAAAGTTCGCTGACACCAAACCAACCTCAGGCAAAATCTCTAGAGATACTCTTGACGGACCTCAGAAAGTTCAATTTTCGCAGTTTTGTCATTTAACCGGTTTTGTGAGTGTGTGTGTGTGTTGTTAAACCAAGATCGTGTAGTTTATGGCAATCTCTCTGTTTGTCCCACTCTGGCTCATGAAGTTGTTATTTATGATGGACATTGACAGGAAACGGATATGCGTGCTGCAGTGTTGCTCTTGTTCTTGATGTCTGTCTATAGGACGGTTGCATGCATTGCCAATGCGCTCTGTCCTAAGTGAAATGCCAACAAAATGTCATTCTCTACATGTTGTTGCTGTTGGAATGGTATGGAATGGTATGGTTTTTGTTGTTGTTGTCATAGTTGCCACAATGGTTGTTGCAGTTGTTGGCCGCGCGACTACGTTACAATTTGGACAGCAGACAAATCGTTTTGCTGCCGTTTTGTTGCCTTTATTGTGATGTCCAGTTGGCAGTTCTGATAGTTTCTGTCTGAGAGCGAGTCCAGGCAATCAAATAGGGAAATTGTATGGGAAACGATATGAAATTGGCGAAAGTCACATTACATACAGGCAAACATACATACTAGTTGAAAAACTTAATAACGCAGCGCAATAAACTTTATGTGCCTTTGGCAATCAAGTTGTTTTTTTTTGCTTCACTTATCGTGAAGAAATGTTACAACCCAACTAGTATGTAGTTTCGTTATTAATTTGAATAGTAACTGAAACTGACCGATTTTAATTGGTAATCGTTACTAAGATAATTGCTTTTTAAAATCGAAATGCTGTAGCACTGAGGCTCGTAATCATAAAATCACATTGAAGCCAAACGAAAAGAAAATAAATGGTTTGCTTGCACTTTTATATCCAGTACACATAGGTCAGTAAGTGCTCTTGTTATAATAGAAGAGGCGCTCTCTTAATAATTTAATCAAATATTTAACAGAGCTCGAATGAATGTAACTAAAGTTATTGTAAAAAATAAATAAAAACGGCTTCAAAATTCGACAATACTTTGATGCGATTCCACGTCCACCCCCACAATTGCTTGGAAGTTATTTTCGTGACTGCTCCGCTTAAAACGCTTAATTGTCATTTAGCGGCCATTTTGTTTGCATTAAGCAGTTAGGCACGAGCTGCGCCTAAATAAATGATTAGCCGTGCTCCTGGCGGCTATCTAGCGCCAACTTTAAGCTATTAAAAGTGACTAAATTTCGTTGCTAAAATATTAAGTTATTAAACTTTTACGCGCCCAACAAACAAAATGCTCCCAAAACGATACGAGGTACAGAGACTTTTCTGTCGCCAAGTTGACTTACAACCCGTTTCCAAACTAAAAAGCTTTTCAGCATACCTTTTCGCTGGGCGCAGGTACAAAAGGTATAAAAGATTAAAAGCGCAACACTTTATCATTAAAAACTTGACAACGCAAAATGAGTTTTCCGTCTACGGCAGTTGGGAACTGACAGAGGGTACAACATAGGTCCAAAACTTGCCGGAAAATGTGCGTACTTATACTATGTAGAGATATATGTATGTGTGAGTGTGTGTGGGAAAGAACTTGTGTGTGTGTGTGCGTAAGAGTGCGTGTGAGTGGCATTTGCGGTCTTATTAATTAAATTTATAAAAACAAGTTTGTTACGTGCCCTGCATTTTATGGCACATGTACGTATGAGGTGTGCTCAACTAGTTATGGAAATTAAAATAACATGTATGTTGGTACAGCTGCATTGAAAGTCCTTTTCGGGCTGACATTGCTCCTAATAATAAGGCTTAAAATGAATGAAATGTAACTACTTCAAATTTTAGTCGACGAACTGGAAAGGGTATTCCCCAAACTTCTGTTAGCCAGAGAAAACTTCAAAAGAAACTTTAGTAAAAATTAATGTGCTACTTTAGAGAAGACATACCCTATAAAAAGAGACGAATCTTTGGATTCTAGGCCGGAATATTTCGAGCAGATGTACCAGGGTGGTCCGATAAGTACTTAGCCTCACCGCTACTATCGCAAGAGAAATTTACCATCGTGTAAATTTTAGCTGAAATTTAGACAGTAGTCCTCTACGAGAATGTACTACACGATGTGCAATCAAATTCGGTGTATTGCTTAAGAGTTACAGAAGTGATTTGATTGCCAAATTTGGTGACGATATTTTCATAAACATGAATATTGCACCAGAAACGTTTTTAGACCGATCGGTCCTTTGTGGGCTATATAATATATAATATAGTCAACCGATTTTGATCAAATTTGGTACAAAGCAAGGAAACTCTTAAAATTACTCAATATCAAATTTTCTTTCGATATCTCTATATACAAACGAAACACAACAAATATTTCACCAATCACGTTTTTTTGACAGATCGTTCCTATGGGAGCTGTATGATACTGTCAACCGATTTGATGAAATTTGGTAATTTGTTGCTGGGAAGCACTCAAAAACATTCGAATGCCAAATTTTGTTACGATATCTTCATTCATCAACGTTTTTTCGAGGTTCTCTGAAACACCCCCTTATGGGAGCTATATAATATAGCCCCGATATGGAAATATTAAAATAAATTTATCTCCCGTGACAAAATAAGGCATTTAATATGAAAGTTTTGGCAGCAACAATTAAGCAAGAATTCTCTTAAGATATTGCCATGATGGAACACTGCAGTCTTAGAAAACACCTAAGTAAAAAGGGCGAAACTCAACAAACTTATGTTTTGTGAGATTAAGGAGGATTTCTTCCAAAACGTACTTACTCAGAGCACAGAGGGACAGTTGTCTTTATCATAGCGAGTACTTTCTTCTTCTCTGATTCCCAATAAGCAGAAACAGAACCTGTGTATCTTTTGGTAAAATTTAAGCTCCATAGCTCTTATAGTGTCTGAGATCCTTTTACTCATACGGACAGAAAGACAGACGGTCCGACAGATATGGCTATATCGACTCAGCTGCTGACGCTGATCAAGAATATATATCCCTTATGGGGTGTCCCACGGCTCCTTCTATCCGTAACATACATTTGCACAAACTTACTATACCCTTGCAACTTTTTAGTACAGGGTATTAAAAATAATAAAACAAAATAAACTCTTTTCGATATTGACCAAAGATATTGACGCCTTCATTTGGACTATTCAACTTTATTTACAATTCAATATATGGAAGCCCTTGCTTTTTTCCTGTTATGACACGTTTAAGTAATTCGGCATTGTCTTTAAATTTTTTCATTTTTCGCACGCAAGATATCAGAATTGAATATAAACCTTATGTTTTGTATTGTTCTGGTTATGATTCAACAATTGCATTTCTTCTGGTTTCTTCTTTCTGGTTTCTGGCATGTTGAGGCTTTGACGATCTTCGTCATCTTCCACTATTTACTTCAAACTTGAAAGCGCTTATGGCACTTGTACAACTTTGTACGGCATATAACTGGAAGACAGTTACTTGCAGGGATTGCAACTCTTGAGTACAAACCATCAAGTAACAATTTTTTTTTTAAAGCCATAGCTCTTATATCGATCCCTGGTTACCTGTAAATAACTTAATTATCGTGAAATAATTATAATAAAATTAATTAATTTTTTAAATATTGCCACTTTCTAAAGTTCCTAAACATTGTTATGACTTCACTCTATCTTATCAAATAAGCCCCAAACCAAGAATAGACTGGTAGATTTACTTTTTTCCCCTTATCCAGAGTGGTATAGGTAATTAACGACGATCATAACCAATACCTATAAACCATCTTATTTTCATCTGCCAAAAATAGGTAACAAAGACATCTAGCGCCCTATCTTACAGTTCCACTGGACATGGCAACTCTTCTATTGGAGAGTGCAATTATCTCTGAAAGACATCCTTACACAATTTATTATATTATATACTATCAGCGAAATTACACAACTTTTTATACTTTTTGAACACACCTCGCTTGTAGCAAGCCTATGTAAGTCAAGTACTTGCGGCACTTTGGCAAGATGAAAGAGAGCGTGAGGTGAGAGAGCGCGGTAGACACAGAGGCAGCGGAAGCAAAACACTCTTGTGGACTCTTTATATACTGAAGCTATTCACGCATTCAGTTTATGAAGCGTTGAGGAAAATTAAATCTAACATGTGAGTTGGAAAAGTTTTGCGCTTCAGTTGAAAAGTTGTCAACCTTTTAATTACAAATGGCAGCCGAATATTTCTGATAAATGATGCACGTCGTCAGCTGCAGCTAATTGTCGCAGTGTGCTTTGACTTTTAATAAATTGCATAAAGTTCAAGCCATTATATAATAAGTACGAGGGGCACATTATGTATAAAACATACAAATAAATCGCAGTAATAAGCCATACCCTTAAAAATAAGCTGCATAATGCTTCAATTTCCACTTGAGCACACCCCAAGGGTACCAGCTGAGTTGCACGTGCCGAGCCAGCTCAAGCATTTTAGCCGTGCATCAATAACATGCCAGCTAAAAAGACAATAAACGGAGGAAAACGAAGCGAAAGGGAAAGCAAAACAGGAAAAAGGAAATTCAAGGCAAACAGCAGCAAGCGCAAATATAAACAAACGGCTCATTGATATGCCAAAAGTCAGAGATACCAATGCAGCAGCTGGCCAGAGATAACGCACTCAAGTGCATTGTAAGACTGAACTGGGTTATAGTTGTGCCAGTGGGATTTGTTGTGGGCGTGTAAGTGGCTGTATTTGCGGCAAAGGGCGTGGGGCACAAGTTCCAGCATTAGAAGTCATTGCATATAGCTTTGTTGTTTTGGTTTTATGAACAACAGCTGCTAAATAACCGAAGTGGATTTCAATAGAACTATATTGGATATTAACATAATGAGAAAAGTAGTGGTAGTATCATCTGGTATTTGTGCACTGTTGCCTTCAAAATTAAAAAATTTGTATTCTTCCCCCCACCACTGACTTGTTGTTATAGGGCGAAGTAAGCTGTGTGCAGAGACCACTAGTCTATAAAAAGCTAAATATGATTACATAAATTTAACTTGGATTGTCCAAAAGTCGAGCACTCATCGTGCTTTTCTGACCCATCTCTTAAAAATCGTTGGGCATTCCAAAAATGGTCCATTTTTTGTTACATGGTTTTCTTTCTCCAAATAGTTCGTGATGTTTGTCTGTAAATGAAATTTATAGCTCTAAAGAAATCAAATGTACCTACATATTAACATTTTATATATTTTATTTTATTACATTTATTTAAATTTTTCTTTAATTTCATCTAATTAATTTCGCCTTCCAGCTCATAAATGTTATGCCAAAAGTTTCCAAGTGGATTTCTGTTTTGTGTAACACATTGCGCATACGCAATGTTAGTAGTAGTAATAGTAGCATATTCAACACGCGCTTCAGTTAATAAGTAAAAAACTGAAACTTCAATTTGGATTCATCAATCTCAAAACGATAACTATCTAGGCTTGGGCCAGTCACTGTTTGGGTTGCTCCGGGCAGGCTATTTGATACAGAAACTGTACCAGCGTGCGTGTGGGACGTCCAGTCATTAAGTTTTTGTTCAGATACGGCACAATTCCATACTTGCTGCTCAGTCCTGTGCCAAAAGTATCCAAATGCGCCCAATCGCTGCAAGGCACCAATTCGTTCAGTACTGCAGCAGCTAGGCAGGATGAAGCCGTACCAACGCCATCATTCAAAAGATCAAAGCTCTCATGTTTGGTCACACGATCCTTGTAAAATTGCCAAAGCGGAAAACGCCAGACACGATCACCAGTTAGCGAACCAGCCCGCTGAAATTGCTTCCAGATATAGTGCGAGTTTGACCATATGCCTGTGGCGCCACCGCCAATACACTTCTTGACGCCTACACATGTGGAACCTACATCGACAACCAGGCGCGGCTTGTAGTTGGTCTGACCATAAAGCATGGGATCAGCAACTACTACAACGCCGGTGCAACGCAGATCACGTATAGTCATAGATTTCTTATTAAGCAGCGTCACCACATCGCCTGGCTTGCAGGACATGCCCGAGGGTAGATTTTCACAAAGTGGAATAACAGCCGTGATATTTATGGGCAGCGAAAGCGCAGCTGCCGCGCGCATAGCAGCCAGAATGACAGCTGCTCCTGATAAATCTCCACGAAACTCTGCCATGCTGTCGCACGTACGCAAATTGAGCCCACCTGAGTTGAAGGTTATGCCCTGGCCTATCAACAGTACGGGCTTCTCATCCGGGGGTGCGCCGCAATATGAAATTTCCAGTAGGACAGGCGGTTCGCACGAGCCCTTTGCTATCATTAGAAAAGAGTTAAGCTCCTGTTGTTCTATCCACTCCATAGTGCGCACCTCCACGGTAAGTCCACAGGGGCACAGCGCCTCCACAGCCGCCTGTGCAACCATGGTGGGCGTCATACAGTTGGCTGGTGCCTCACATAGACGACGCGCAAGGTTCTGCGCCTCAGCCTTGAACAGACCACGCATCCAGCCATCAACATCTTGCGAGCCATATAATTCTAGCCGTGGCATGCTTTTGCGATACTTTGGGGACAAATTCTCCTCGTAGCGCCATATGGCCAAACCTGCACCTTCTGCAGCCTGCTCCGCATAGTCCATGTGATCCACATGTATGTCACTAACGCCTTGATCTTGCAGGGATTTTGCAGCTATGCCTGCAGCTGCACGCACGTTTTCCATCCCCTCGTCCAGCATTTCCAACTCATTAAAGGCTATGCCCTCTAGACCCAAGCCCACCACGCAAATTGATGGATACTCACTGTCCAAATTATTAAAGATCTTTCCACGGCCCAGACGTCCCGTAATCTTGGACTCGCATATAAGTTCTGCCAGCTTACCGCCCAAACTATCATCGAACTTTTCGCCAGCAGCTGTTAGACGTGGGCCCTTGCCGCTCTCCTTCTCGTAGAGTCCCAGTATGAGACCTTTGGTCTTGCTCGATCCACCACTTGCCACATAGCGTACTTTTTGCAAAGTTAGCATGGGCGGCATCTTGAGGAGCTTCAACATGGTTGTACCTTTTCGTAACATTATTATGCGCGTTTAGCAAATAAATTTGGTTGTAGTTTCTTTTGAGTTTTTTTTTTCGTCAAATCTTTTGTAAAAAATTATCACAAAATAAAAAAAATATTTATTCTATGTTTTTAACACGAGCGTCTGTTTTGTCCGAAATATAGGAAAATACTGAATAAGTTAGACGAATAAATAAAAGGTTACTATATTAAATTGAAATATTTCTTAAAATATATAAAATTTTTTGAAGTATTCTTGGGTGGTGTTTGTAAGTAAATTTTTAGCCTTCTAGCTACATGGCCTGTTAGTCCCAATATCCACTCTTTAATCCCCAAAACGTATAGGAAAGCAATAAAATACTAGTATAAGGCCGCGCGTACACAGAGCACTGACATGACATGAACTTATCAGCGCGGTCAGCTGCATGATTTTTTTGTATGCTATTTTCAGCGTCAGCTTATGCACGCTGTGTACGCGCTCTCATAGACCACAGTGTGTTTGACTTTTTTGCGCTGATATTTTCATGTCATGTAGGCGCATATCAGCGCGGCCTTAACAGGAACCAGTTACAAACCACTCCCAAAATACTTTTTTTTTAACATTATTCCGCTGTTTTGTACTCACCAGCTCTTAAGTCTGCTCTGCGAATAATTTTACGAAATTTACCTTTCGATGTGGTTACGTTACAATATAATGTGTTTATGAGATTACAGATTGAGAATTGTGGAATGGGTTGCTATGTTGAGAATTTTGTTTTCATAATAGGATACTGGCCAAAGTTACAAAGGGTTTTACCAATAGGATGATGAAAGGATTTTGAAAGCTTATGGCTTTGTATGTGGATTTTTGACATCGCATATAAGTTGAATGAACAATGAACAAGGTCTCGCTGCCACAACATATGGAAATTGTTTAAATTTTGTATCAAAATTTGAGAAATTTTGTTGCTACTCAAAAGCCTTTCGTGCCAAACATGGTCGTCATTCTGTTCCTTCTGAGTTTGCCATACGCCGTATAATTAATAAATTGAAAAGTGAATTAACTTTGCATCATAGTAAGCCAACGAAAAGACTCTGTTCTGAACGCAGCGATGAAAATAATGCTGCTGTACAGGCAAGTATTGCCGCCAATGATAATAAGTCGATTACGCGCACTTCTCAGGAAGAAGTAGGCCTCCGATGACTACCTGTCGTATTTTGCGCTTGGACCTGCGTTTACATACAAGAACTAAAGCCAAATGAACATCGAACATTGAACCCTGGAAGCGATTAAAACCGAGCGCGATTTTCTTCTCCGATGAGGCTAATTTTTCGCTGAATGGCTTTTTAAATAAGCAAAGCAAGTGATTCATGAATCACCATTGCATCCAGAAAAAATTTTTGGTGCGGTTGATGGCATGTTGGGATTATTAAACTGTTGTACATTCTCAAAAATGAAGAAGGACGCACCGTAAATCTGAATGTTGAACGCTACCGTGCGATGTTAACCGATTTTTTTACCCCGAAATTTGATGATATTGAGTTTGACTACATTTACTTCCAACAAGACGTTGGAAGAGTTATTGTGAGCAAAATTCGGTGAGTCATTAATTTCGCGAAATGTTCCTAAAAATTTGCCGCCAAGATCGTGTGGTTAACAGCATTGAACTACTTTTTGCGGTGCCATGTTAAATCTAAGGCTTATGCCAGCTAACCCAAGACTCTTGATAAATTGGCAGCTAAGATACGAGCCAGCATTGAAGCCATAACATCCGAAATGGTGCACCGCGTCAAAAAAAATTGGTCTGACCAATCCGGACCTAGAGCAAGAGAATGATGGTCATTTGAACGATTTATTATTTAAATCATAAATGGCATAGAATATACTATCCAATAAAAATAATACATACCACATTTGAGCAAAATTAAAGTGTTTTATTTAAATTCGAAATCCTATCGTTCTTATTGGCAAACCATTTGCAATGCATCCATATATAGAATATCTATATATACGGTCTGCTTTGAAGCTCATTAAAACTTGTTCTACTTTTCAGCAACAAATATTTTTTATAGGCAAGATGTCATTTCAGGTTTGGCAATCAAGCTAGTGGATATAAGCACACTTTCAAAAAAAATTAAGTATACGAATTAAAGTACACTTTCAAATTTTGGTCTTTTTGAAACCAAAAGCTCACCTTTTTGTTCCACAAATAATCACTTCCAACATAATTGCAAACAATCAGCATAAGGATAAATATTGTGGTCGGTATGTGCTTTGTGCATCCACAAATTGAAGCAGTTGCCCTCAGCAAATAGCTTTGTGGCCAACAAATTGCCTCCACAACTGCAGCACAAAGTAATGGCTCTAATGCCAAACAGTCAAAGCAGCCCAGTCCTAAACCTAGCTCAATAGCAGCCCCAAGTCCTGGGAGTACAGTCTGTCTGCGGAACGGAATTGTTCGGTCATTTTTAATTAATGTCGAGGTGCACACAAATTCATTCAGTAAACGAGCAGCTTAAATGCGCCAAAAGGGAGTTAGTGTCGGTTTTCAGGAGCAGAAATATTCAGTGGGAATGGCTAAGTTGTGTGGAATTTTGGGCGGTATTTACGTTTGAATAACGTGAAAATCAAGTTTAAATTGTAAATTAAAATAAGCGCAAATAAAAATTTAATTTTTCTCTTTTTTGGCAAAATATCAAATTAAATTTGAACATAAATAAAGATAATGTATACGTCGTATGTGTGTATGAAGAAAAAAAAAACACTCTGCTCTGCGGTTTCGAAGCTTAAATTATGGTGTGGAATTTATTGGCAGCTGAAAAAGGGTTGAAATTCTTTTCTCTTTTCTTTTGTGTGTTTTTATCATACTCTTTAAATGCTGGAAAGTAAAATGCATTTAAAGCCTGTGAAGCAGCTTGTAACTTGTATAAGTAGACGTACCAACGATAATTTATTTAAAACATAGTTCCTTTATATTCACATCTGGGTTTTTCAAGAGATCTTCTTACTGTTTTTTTGGTACTGTCGTATAAATACAGAGTGGCTCATCTACATGTAACCCATTTGTTTTTGAAATAAAAATTATTAAAAATTCTATTCGATTTTTTCTTTGCATAGACATTTTATTTGGTTCAACGAGATAAATGGGAGCTACTATTTGGTACTGTTGGTTCAAATGTTTTCCTTTTGCTGTAAAAGCATAATGCGTGCTTTTTCCTTCAACTTTTGTGGCTGAGAGCGACGAGCAAGGTGAAAGATGTGATGAGAATGAGGGTTTTTGTGACTACTGCTAGATGCAAATTTGTTAAACTAATTGAACGCAAACGAAAAATTTGGAGCCCAAATGTGTGATTTTGTGAAGCTTTCGTATTTTTCGTACATGGTTCCATAATATTAACAGTTCTCACTCGATTTTAAAGATCTTAGGCTCGAAATTTTCGTAAAAGAATTCTCTTTCAACTCGAAGCTTAGCAAAAATGTAAAAAAAATGTCTTTTTAATGTAAAGCAAACTGAAAGTTTATAATTTTGAAAAATGGACGACTTTGGTTGCTTGTAACTTCAATAATTTTGACTTAAACTGCGCGTATCGTATATTACCGTAAAGAGCCCATTAATACCTTTGGATCTAATCGTCTTTCATGTTGATACAATTTTGTTCACAAGCTATTCACGACTAACTAAAAAAAGCACCCAAAAACATGTTTTTCGAAAAAATCCCGAAAATGGTTGTTAGAAAAAAAAATGAATGTAATTTTCGTGTTTCTCGACCCAAAATTAACCTTAAAAAATACTTTTATATGAATGTTCATTTTTCGTGTAAACTAGTGTTACATAGGGTCGGTCATCTGTTGGTTTCTGTGTTAATTGCAGATAAGTTCAATAAATTGATTATTTTTGTTCGAGAAAGTGCGTTTTCAAAATTAAATTTAATAAGCACCAATTATATAGGGTGAGCCATGTGTTGCTTTGTTTGTTAATTGCATTTTATTCGTATATTTTGCAACAAAATTGCGCAAATGTTTATACCAAATACAAGTTTATTTATTTATGAAAATTAATATCATGCAAATGGCCGCCGCAGCTAGCTCTACAGGCCCGTATGCAGACATCGTAATTTTCGATAACTTTTTTTTGACAAAAACTCATGTGGCTGTTCCCACATCCATTGAACGAATAAGTGACGTTGATAGTGTTCCGTGGGCTACAATTCGACGCAAAGTGGTCGTAGCAAGTTGTAATTCTTGCGAACAATATCGCATCGATGTTCCCGGCGGTTTATCGACACTAGCCTCAACTATGCGTTTTTCACAGAATGAGCATATTTATAGTACGCTGTACGTTTTTTACGTATTGTACGGTTATTAAACAATACATGGCTGAAATTTGGTAGCTTTGAAAGTGACATACCTATGTTTAAGAGCATCCACTTTAAATGAGTATGTTCCGGAATTGTAAGCGTTTAACAACCTAACCAACAGATGGCCCACCCTTTACTATTAAAAGTTAAAGTTAGAAATAAACAATGGTATTTTTTTTCTCTGAGTAAATATGCTTCTTCTTTATGTTTGGTTCAAAATTTTTTATTGCTCTATATTTTTAAATGTACTTTATTGCATATTATTGTAGATATTAAAAGAACATATTTATTTTAAAGAAATTAGTCCCATTTTTGTTTCGTTATTCGCAATAAGACAAAACTTTGTATTTGTTTATATAATATTTGAACTCTTTATATTTCTGCATTTTTGTTTTTACTGCCAAAAGAAAGTTTTGTGCATCGCTGACTTAAAGAGAGCATTAAAGCTTCGATGGAACAGGAGTACAAACTTCTTCTTGAACTTTTGCACTTCTTGTTTCAAATTTTGTTTGGCACACACAAAAGAAATGACAGCCGCCAATCGGTAAATTTATTAAGTTGTGCGTGTGTTGTGTCTGCGTGTGTCTGTGCTGGAGCATTTTTAAAAATTTAATTTAGTTTACGCACACACAGACACAGACGCATACAGACACACAGTTTTACACAGATACAAAGAGCTATATACAGATAGCCAGCAGTCGGGAGATGCAAACAAATTTTAATTAAATGGAAGCAGTTGCC
Source organism: Chymomyza costata (assembly GCA_018150985.1). NCBI lineage: Eukaryota > Metazoa > Arthropoda > Insecta > Diptera > Drosophilidae > Chymomyza > Chymomyza costata. The sequence goes on from JAECWU010000001.1 coordinate 23,032,858, forward strand.
AAAGAGTGGCAACGAGTTGCACCGCAAAGACTCTCTCTCTCAAACGCACACACAAACGACAGAGAGGCAGAGGAAGAGCGAGAGCAGTTAGAGATTGCTATATCGCTAGCGCGTATATAGTAGCTCATCAGCTTGGTAGTCCTGGTTACAGATATTACAGCGAAACATCAATAGCATCTAATGAGCACATATTCAGCTGAGATTGTAATTAGCAGTAATCATAATGTTGGGTGAAGCTTGGTCCACAATTGAAAGCTATCATCTATGCGTATTGGTAGAGACGAAGTTTAAATTCATTTATTTGGAGTGGCAGCTAGTTTTAAGGTTCATGCCAAAAAAGATGTCGCTTTCCTTGCTAGAACAAATGAACCTACCCTAATTTTTGGATTACAGAGGCTAGATTTGGGATTTATTTTTGGATTACAGAGGCTAGATTTTGGATTTATGTTAACATTCAAGTTGTCTTCCTATTAACTTTATGAACTTGATAAAATTTTGAACTTTACTTTTAGGGAGATTGTAAGGTCTTTTTCGAGGCAGCAGATTCAGATATAACTTAAATACAATGATTCAGTTGTACTCCATTTGCTATTAACTTGACAGTGCTAGTAACAACCAAAATATCAGTTTTAAAAAAGACCAACCAAGTATAGGTTTGCCAGGCAGTTGAACTAGAAATGCAAAACGTTTTCACAAAAAGCATTACACTCTAATTTATAAAAAATATAATATTAAATAATGGAATAATGCATTAAGAAATATAATTAAAGTGGAATGGTCTTGCTCAATGCGTATACCAGCTGGGGCTTACATCTTTGTAAAATCGGAATATGTATGGAAAAAAAATTTTCTATATTATATTTACGTTCATAATTTCAAATTCAAATTTAAAGCCTACTAAACGTGAGAATAAAAGAAATATATTCTGACAAAATTTTTGGTGCAAATAAAAGTCGGGCCATACTTGAGTGTATTAGTATGTATATTAAGTATACGTTACGTGTACTAACGCTTCATCAGCCATCAAGTGCATGGCCATACGAATCAAAGAAATATATTTTGACAAAATTTTTAGTGCAAGTGAAAATGGGGACAAACTTGAGCGTTAAATATTAGTAAGTATGCATATTTAGCATACGTTACGTAGACTTACGCTTTATCAGCTTTCAAGTACATGGCCATAATATGCGTACAATTTTAAATGGATATTTATATCAAAGAAATATATCTTGACAAAATTTTTTAATGCAAGTGAAAATCGGAACAAACTTGTGCGCAAAAAATTAGTATGCATATTAAGCATGCGTTACGTGGACTTACGCTTCATCAGCTATCAAGTACAACGCCACATTATGCGTACCATTTTAACTGGATAGCGTTGCGCACAGCTTGACTCTATTATATAGTGTTACGAAGAGTTCGATATGAATGCAATTTTCATGTGTGCCATGTCACACTTTTCGAAAGCACTTCAAAATTGTATGGTTTACTTTCGGGCTAAATGCCAGCAGTTCTCAATGAGATGCGCTCCGACAAATAGTTGTCACAGCAGATCCACTTAAAATGACGCAGTTGTCAGCTGTCACCTGTTGGCGGTAACAACTACAACAACCACTAACCACTACGAGCCACTGCAACAACAACTTCAGGGAATAGGAAAAAAGCAAAAAAAAAAGTTTGACAAGCTAAAATGTCAGAATGGCGTGTTAGACTGGTTCTTGGTGTTTTTACTTTTTTGATTTTTTCGGAGCATTTCGCTGCCGCGCACAATTGAAAATTTATAAAAAAACGGATGTTGTGTTTTCCGCAGTTAAGAGAAAAGTGAAAAAAAAAAATTAAACTTGGCTGCCATTCTTATGCCATTTAGAGTTTACAAACACAAACGGAAGCAAGCAACTTGATTCCATTCAAAGACGTAAATGAAAAAAAAAAAAGAAAAGAGAACGTGTGTATGGATGGCATAGAGTAGGCAACAACAAGCCATTGTAATCAAAGCCAAAGCCTTTTAAAAGCGCAGCCAAAACACGAGCAGCCTTATGCGGAATAACTCCCAGAACTGGCATCACGAAAGGGTTTGTGCAAAATAAAATGGCGGCAAAAATATTCGCTCTTTGCAATAAATTTAAAATTAAAGCTCAAACAGCAACTGGCAAACCATTCAAGCGCAAAATGTTATTCTATGACTGCTGCTATTCCTACTTCTTCTGCTTCTTTTGCAGCCTGTTATATAAATACACACATTCACACTTACAAAAACATTTAAAGCACTAATACAAACACAAACACGCATATATTGATACAAGCCAGTCAGGCATACATACACACATGAACTTTTACCTAGAAAGGACAGCAGTGTTTGTGTCCATTGGTATTAATACACTCTCATAATATTATGCCAGGAGAGCTAGATTAGTTTTCCGTTTTTATACCCTTTGCTCAAAGGGTCAAGCGTATTCAAGAGATTTTCGTAATGTTTGTTACAGACAGAAGGGGACATGAGAGACCAAGGAGAAGAGCTAGGGTTGCAACATATATCCAAGAGTTGCGGATAACAACCAGACATATAAAATTGGTTCAAAGAAAGATCATTTTAAGTCTTACAGCCATGAAGTATAGTCTGCCAGCCACATAATGACTTAGCTTTTTTGACCAAAGATTGACATTGTTTCGGTTAAAAGGCTCACATGAAAATACGTTTAATTGCTCTACTATAGTTAAAAATACTTCTAGTCAAAGCCTGAAGGCCTACGTTGCTCTGGCTACAAACCTTTTATAACTTAGAATTAACTTATATTTTATAAATATTTAAATAAAAATGGCGTACGTTAAAGTCGGCGCAGACGACGTTGGGATACCCTGTACCACCACATTGCAATTAAGTCCGAAATGTTGCTTAAGACCTCCAAAAGATATTTTATTCGGCAAATTTGGCTAGGAAATTTTCATAAACAAACAGAAATCAGTCGAATTTTGCACCAAACAATTTTTTTGACCGATCGGTCCTATGGGGATTACATGATATAGTCAACCGATTTTGATCAAATTTGGAACAGTGCTTGGGAACTCTAAAAAACTTCTTAATGCCAAATTTGGTTACGGTATCTTCACAAACAAACGAATCACAACGAATTTTGCACAAAACACGTTTTTTGACCGATTGGTCCTATGGGACCTATATGATATAGTCAACCGATTTTGATAATTTGGTACAGTGCTGGGAGTCCCTAAAAAGCTTCCGATTGCCAAAATTGGTTATGATATCTTCATAAACAAACGAATTATCCATCTAAAACTCCTCTGAAACACCCCTATGGGAGCTATGTAATGTAAACCCGATATCAAAAAAATAAAATAAACTTATCTCCTATGGATTAATTAAGGTTAGATCCCTTTAACCTGAAAGTTTGGTTGCTCTAGCTCTTACCATCTCTGAGATCTAGGCGTTCATACGGACGGACGGACGGACAGACGGACATGGGTATATCGACTTCTCGAGTCACACTGATCATACTTTAGGTAACTTTAGGGGGTCTCCGACGTCTCCTTCTGTACGTTACATACATTTTCGGCTTGCACAAACACAATATACCCTTTGTACCATACGGTACAGGGTATAAAAATTTCTAGTTAAACGATTATTATGGATTTTTGTGAATAATGTATACGCCCAGTAACGTACAATACGTTTAGCAGCCCCTTCGACCGTCCGTCATTCCGCTCATCAGTGTGGACAAATTTTGTTATAGATCATATTAATATGGAACTTTGTTTATCACTTGAATATTGCAGATATTTACAACAATACTAAGTACTTACATCCACATACATACATCCACCTGGCCGAAAGTGTGCAATATCTCTGAGAAAACTAAGCTGGCTTGAAAAACGAAAGAAGGGTACAAAAAGTAAGACCAATTTTTATTTTTTTCCAAAACTCCTTATATTTTCTTTCTCGCCGCTTTCAAAGTACTTATCTCCGGACATAAAACCATATGAGTAAATTTTTTTTCCAATTTTCCAAACATGCTAAAAATTCATTCGCCGCCGATTCACATCTTCAACCGACCCAAAACGGAGTGCCAGGAGCGTTCTTTTGAGTTGAGGGCATAGCCCAAAGTCGCATGGTGTTAAACCAGTTAAATGCAATGGATTTGGAAATATATCGGTGTCATTTCTGGCAAAAAGTCATAAAGATTCAGGGGAAGGGATAGAGGAATATTATTTCGAGGGTTAAAAGATTTTGTGGGCATTCCTAGTCACCTAAGTTCCTTTTCTTGCATTTTGAGGATTCGAAAAAAGCGGCTAGATCCGCTATGGGCACAGCTGCCAGGCTACCCAGCTCTGTAAAGAAAGGTTTACCGAGAAACAGGGTTCGTCTTCTAAGAAGCGCCGGGCAGTCACATAGCAGGTGTTGGATGCTTTCTGTCTCTCCGCAGCTGCGGCAGAAGTCATGATGGGGGACGTGCATCCTCTTGGCCATTGGAGGCCTATGCTGAAAACGCAGTAGCTTAGATGTTCGCTTTGAATTATACCGTAACCAGAGTGTCGGGAGATGCGACAACCGGATCCCATTCTCTTTCCGCCACAGCTCTGGCGGTGCCCCTACTTTGCGGTCCGACGTCCTGTTAGGGTCTTTTTATATCGGTAACTGGCACACTTATCCGTCTCCTCGTTACGCTGGAGTACCCCGGTACCCAATAGAGGGTGATTGAGTTGTGATGGATACGTTAAAGCGTTAGCACCGTCTTACGGATAGGCTTACTCTTCATGGTATGCAATATCGGAGCCTTGATTGCAGCCTGGCTATCGACAAGAACTAAAACGTTCCATGGATTCGACCTTGATTTTTGACTTTCGGTTTTGCTTCAACTTTGGCACGCTTTTCACTCGATTGATCAATTATTTCCAGGTCGTAAGTCTAGTCAATGATAATATTCGAAAGAGTTGCATGTTTTTGCTAAAATTTCCTCATTTATTCCCTAAGCATATCATAGGAAAACTTTTTGCAGATTGACGTACTTACATGTTCTCTTCTGTTATACACTGTTGGACATTTTTGATAAAATTTACTGTCTTATGAGTTAGAAAAAATGACTTTTGAAATTCAGTGCCAAAGAAAAACAGTTTTACTTAAATCCAAAAAAAACCTCCCAAAAGAGTATCCCCTTATCGGCTTTTTATGCTAAAGCATTCATGCTCTCTCACATTGTTGGCATCTAGTATACATATAAAATTGGAATTAGACGTGATTTTCTGTACAAACACTTACTCACCCATACTACTGTGTACTCATATGTCATTTAAATATAAACACACACACATTTAAGCACATACTCACACACACATAGCACACACTTCTACCCACATAGCAGTAAGTTGGCAGCTTCATTGTTATATAAACTCTATGCGCGCCATTTAATTTTTAATTTTAGTGCGTTACGCATACGCCGCGTGTGCGTCCGCTTTGGCCACAAATGATGCACATATTTTGTATAGAATGATTATTATTTATTATTTATTTTTGTTGTTGCTGCCACAACTTGTTTACAATTAAATTTTGCAATTATTTGTCAGATATTGCATAATATAGCGCAAAATTTCATATTACTTTTACAATTTATATTTTGCCTTTTATTTTATTGCAGCTATTAGTTTTTGGTTTGGTTTGTGCGCCATGTCAAAGTTGGTCGCTATTGTTTTTGTTGTTGCTTATGTTGGTCTTGTGGCATAGATATGTCATTCAAGTCAGTTGTTTGTTTTTGCTGCAGTTGTTGGCAAAGTTTTTAATTGTGCTGCACTAAAATGTTGCATTTATATTTTCTGTTGTTTGTTTTTGCTTTTTTAGGCATTGTTGCACATATAAATTCATAACGTGGCATAAGAAATATATATCATATATCATTGTGCATATAGAGCTTAGCAAATTGTTATAATAGCTAATTGAATTTTATGTAATTATATAATGAATAGTGTATATTGAATTATGGAAATTGATTTTATTTGATAAATGACCAATTGTTTCAATAATGGTTGTGTGCGAGTGAAACTATTGTCACGGAAGATAATTATACCCTGTACCTATAGGTACAAAGGGTATACTAGATTTGTGCAATGTATGTAACGGCAAGAAGGAGGCGTGGCAGACCCCAAGTCCTTTATACCAAAATGCTTATCATAACCTCGGGTAGCGATTGAACCATGTCCGTCTGTCCGTCTGTATGAACACCTAGATCTCGGAGACTATAAGAGCTAGAGATACGATCAAGTTTGTTGAATCATGTCCATATCTTTCCCCGTTTCCCCGTAGCAGAGTTTCGCGGTTTTTAGCTACACTGTTTGATATTTAAATCTGAAACTTGACAGAGCGATGTGGTTACATGCATCTGTGTGTCAAAAATAAACAAAATTGGACAATTACAACAAAAGTTATAGTCTAAAATGTAAAAATTTCACCACCCCTTGCCTATAAACTGCGTCAATATTTGACTCTACGTAATAAGAGTAACAAATGACCTAGAACCACCAATTTTGGTAAGCTGATTCATGTGCCTCTAATAAACAAATCCACATCCAAATTTTATCAATGCAGCCCCCTCACCCCCCGCAATCGATTTACCGTGTTTTCTCCCACACCCCTCAACATATCCCCATGAAACTTACCCCATATACTTTTAATAACTCCTTTGACGTAAATTTCGATTTTCATCAAAATCGGTTAAAATTTGCGGAACTTATAGGTATAAATATCTTTTTGCACCAACAAAAAAAATGGTCCAATTGGAAAGTTCTTAAAAGGAATATGCAGGAATAAAACTTTTTTCGAGAAAAAAGGTACAGGGTATTACACTGTCGGGCACCGCCTCGACTGTATTACATTTTTTTAAATTGATAGCTTGCTTATGAAAATATTCACATACTTGGCGCAGCATTTTTTAGGCATATTTTGACGAAATTTTTATCCAATAATTTTTCTTGCTATTTTTCTTAATTTGAAAAATTAATGCAGTTGTTATGTAAATTATCAGGAAAGCATCATTAAAAAATTTTTCATTTTTTATCTGAAATATTATTTCGTTTTTATCTTTACACCTAAGATCGTTAATTTGGTTTCTTTTGGCAGAGGAAAATCTGTTGTATTTGTAACAGAGTAAAAAGCGTTTCTAATTTCTCTCACTCTCTTAAAATTTATAAATTATATATTCACGCCTTTTAAGTAATTCGAAGGTAAACTTTTCTTAATTCTTAAATTATGTGCTTAGTTATATAAGCGAAATATCTTTCATGCTTTTATCTACACAATTGAATTAACACAGTATTTCCGGCGTGTTTCTTTTTATTACCAAGTCATGCGAATATGAACTGATGCAAAACAAAAATGGGAACCTACACAATAACAGAACTAGAAAAAGGACCTTTCCATTCTGCCAAACATTGTCATAATAGAACACAGTGCAACTTGTAAGTTATCAACATCTTCTAAATTGGCCTTTTGTTGTTCAAGCAACATGTTTCTTCTTTTAACTGATTGATAGCTGAATGGTTAGCAGCAGTAACAACTCAAACTAATACTAGGCCAAGCTGTCAATCGATATATATATAAAAATAATACCCAAAAAAAAAAAATATGCCATATACAAAGCAAACCAAGTGCAAAAAATATGTAGCCCAAATGCCACACAAATACCTAATAAAACATTAGGAACGGCCAACGCCCATCGATGTCTGTAATTCTGTAAATCCTTTGGCAAGTTTCAGCTTCGCTGATATGCCATGTTCATGTCAAGTCAAGGCAATCCAATTGAATTATGTTGCCAAAGCTGTCGGCAAGTTGAGCCAGGTAAATCAGACCAAGATACGCCATGAAATTGTCGAGTTTTGGTTTCCATTTTAGCTGAGAATAACAAAATAAAAAAAAAAAAAAGCTGTAAAGTTAGCTTTTAAAATTCGCATTAAAAATTCAAGCTGAAAGTTTATCAATAAATCATGATAATTAGTCTGTGACCCTGATGTCTAATGAAATTCCATTTCAAAATGTTAAATTTAGTTTGCAAATAAATTGGTTTTAGCGCCAAAATGTTTTTAAGAGCGTATAACAATTATACAGAGAGCAAAAGTTAAGAGTTGTTGCCAGCAAAACTGTTATACGGCAGTACTTTTAAAGTGATTTTTACTGACTGCTCTTGTACGTTAAATTTTTTGGCAATAAAAATTGCACATAAAGAAATATATATACAAACATATATGGTATATAAAGTGTTGCTGCATTTTAAAGCAATTTAAATGTTTTGATTGGTTTATGTAGATGTTTTTAAAAGCAAGACGTTGCATCTTAAGCTGTAACAAAGTTTTCACAGTAGTTTTTAAATACTTATTTAAAAAGTTTTAAAAACTTGCTGACTTTATTTGTTTTATGGTTTGCTTAGGATACTTGCTTGCCCTCTTAATAAAGTACTAGGTGTGTAACAAGTTTCTAAGAGTATAACAGTTTTTCAACTTGACGCATTGCGTTTTACTTAAAAAAGGTAATTTTTACTTTTTATTTAATTATAACTGAACAAAAAGTCTTGTGCGGTTTTCTGCTTTTCCTTGTGCCTTAAATATACCAATCGCCATTTGTTTCTCTATTTTCTTTTAACACTTTCTACATCCTTTCAAGACATTCCTTATCTAGCTAAAAAATAAAACGAAATTTTTCCGATTTTTTTTTAATGTAATGCGTGCAAGCAATTAATGCGCAGAAACAATCGATTCATTTCCGCTTTTAATTTTAATTTCAGATAAAAATGGTTCATATCTAGATGACCCTCTAAAGACCAAAAAAAAAATGTTCAAAAATTGTTCTAGTATAACACTTAAAGCAAGCGGTTTCATATTATAGCTTTTTCAATTAAATATTGCAGAGTTTATATTTATTCACTCTACACTTAAACCCATTTATTGATAAATCTGCGTTCAATTAAATTTTCTGCTTTTCCATTTTAAATCAGCTAGTAAAAGATATATCTCTTCTTTTTTTTATGCTTACAGATAAATAGAAAATAAAAAAATTATGCAGCAGCAAATACTTGCCAAAAAATTTATTTATTTATACCCTGTGTATACATAAATCTATATACGAGCATCTCTTTATTTCTTGCTTGCTGCAGACATGCAGCAACCCTATACACACAAACACACACACACGTTCTGTGTGTGTAGCATTCAAGGCAAAATTTTCTATTTAATAACACCAAGAGAAATTATACTGCAGCATTTGGGTTTGTATCTGAGTAAGCATATATGTATCCATGTGTGTTGTATTACGACTGCATTAATTTATGTACGAATGGCATGGCAATGGCACAGCACACAGCTGCACACACACACACATACATGTACCACACTCGTCGCACGTACAATACAAAGCCAAAAGTCAGACAGGCATAAAGATGCAAAAGCCAGTGTGGCAGGAAGTGCGGGCCCATGCAAAGAGCCAATGTGACTACGTGCACCACACACAGATGCTACACTCTTTCCCCTATATGTCTGCGTGTGTGTATTTGAGATAGTATGCGTTTTGCCCTGGGCGACAGACTCATTACGCAGTTACCGACTCTGCCTGTTGGCCATGCCAGCTGCAGCTACCATTGCCAACAATTTCATAGTGTATAGATACAGATACAAATGTATCTATAAACTGTCAGTCTTATGCGGTTTCGTCTAAGCAACTTGCAGTTCGCATGGGCTTAGACCTCAAAGTGCTACACGGTCGTCTTAATTTGGTAGCTGCCAAAGGATATAAATGTTGGCTGTGTGCAACTTTGCGCCTAAACTTTTGGTCTATGCGGTTCTACACTGACAGAAAAGTTGGGAATTTTTTATGAACTGTTAAGTTAGGTATAGGTATATGTTGTATTGAAATATTTTTAAATTTAACTTTTATTCACAACTGTTTAATTGCTATATACCAGTAGTCAGAGTAGTAATTAAAAAGTATCGATACTTTTCCCCTCTGCATATATAACAAGTATCGTAGTTTAATGTTTATAATTTGGCTGCAGCCATAAAAAACAAACTAGTTGCCATAACGGTTGAAACATTGTATTTTATGAAGCCAATTTTTCGTAAAGTATACGTACTGTTGCCATGTTGCTGCGTAACGCAGCCTTGAGGTTCTTGCGACAATAAAAAATATAATGTTATTATTACTTTATCAATAGCTGCATTTTTTTTTCAATATTTATTTAGATTTAATAATTTAAAAAATTTTTGCAAAACTGGCAAACTACAAAACTCCTTCAGATATGCAAATAATGTGTCGAATTGACTCAAGCTAGGGATATATAATTTTATGGTTTGTGTTATGTCATAGACACTATCACAAAATTTATAGAAAAGTTAAAATAAAAGGAACTTTCTATATAATTAAACAGAAACTCATCATTTATCATTAAAAATTGAAATAAACACAAAAATTCAAGTATTTTAGACTTTTTAAGGATTTAGGAATTTTTAAGCGGAAATAAAAATTTGTTTTGTTCAGTGCTGTAAATAAGCTTTTGTTTTGTGGCCAGCAAAATTTAAAGTCAGTTCTGGTTGTTTATTTGCTTTTATTTCCGCTAACGCGGAAAAATACAAAAACAATCAAAACAGAACTTGTAATTTACATTTAAATGATTTGATAAGGAAAATAGAGAGTATGAGAGATACAAAGTGTAAAAGATAGATATAGAGACAGCGGGGAAAAAGGTAGTATGGGACATACATACATATATATGCATAATTTGTAGCTTGGCAATTTGTTGGTTCGTTTTAGCATTTCAACAAGTCGTAGAGTCGCTCAAATGTGAGATCTATGCAAAATTATGCAAATAAAAGAGAGATGCATGTTTTCATTGTTGTTGTATGCAAGCAGGTGTGTGTTTATGTGTGTGTGCGTTTGTGTGTGTGTGTGTACTCATGTTGACCGAGTTATTGTTAATTATTTAAAGCAACAACAGTAACGACAAAAACAACATGTGCTAAATGACTTTGGCACACATACATGTCAATGTGTAGCTGCAGCAGCAACAACAAAAACAAGCCACTTGAAGGCGAAATACTATATATGCGGTGAGCGAGAGGGGAAACGGAAGTGACAGTGGCAATGGCATGCGCCTCAAAGACGACAGCTGCTGTTAACTCTTCTTGTGCTTCCACTGCGCTTGACATTTCCATTTGATGTCAGTTATCATTAGTACGGCAAAGCTGTCCATGATACACGAATCATGGAAACAATTCACGATGTCCTAGGCCCGGGTCAATTGCCACCATTGCACAAAATATTGCACAATCGCTGCAAAGACACTTTGTGAATAGATAAATAGGGATCAATTTACAACACTGTATTACTTATTCGACAACTGTTCCACGGTTTTTGTGAATAGCTAAATATTTTCGTTGGAGTCAATTGCCACCACTATACTGCACATATGCGAAAGTCATTTAACAACCTCTTAAAGTGTAAACTGTGAGGGTCAATTTACACCCATTACACTTTACATTCAAATGCGTTCTACTTTCTCTTTGTGAATAATAAATTTCATGCTTAGGAATCAATTGCCACCATTGAATGGTACATACTTGACAGTCGTCTCACAGTGATTTTGCGATTGGTTCAATGTATGAATATGGGTTAGTTTGCACCACTGCACTCGACAATATTTTTACAATGCCTTTGTGGGTTGCTAACTACATGCCTAGGAGTCAAATGACAAATGTCTGCTACAGTCCTTTTGTGTGCCAAAAAAAAAAATAAACAAATTTTTGTTCAATTCATTTGATCTTTATTTATTCTCAATAAAATATTTCATAAATTTTTAAAGCGGTGACTTTCCTTCAAGCTAACAAATATGTGTGCTGAAAAATTATGCACCTTCTGAATCAGAGTGCTCTATTGAAGTTTTTGAACCTTGTACGAGTCACGATCAATACATTTACCTAACAATAATAACACAAGCTGTCTTTAGTATATTTTCCACTAAAATCCTACTTTTGATTTTTGCTGTCCCGAGTATACACAAATACTACTTTACAACAATTTTACGTGCAGTGCACACTGGACTAAAATGCAAAATTTTGAGAAAAATAATCGAAAAGTGCTTCTACAGAGCTGAAACTATTTATAATAAGAGCACGCATAAAAGCTTCCAACAATGTTTGCCTCACGTAATCACCCCTGCCTTCAACGTACATATGAGGCCACGTTGCGTATACGTATTTTGTATAGCCTAAACATTATATTGCGTATACGTATTTTTTTTTTAATAGTCAAAATTTTGAATAGTTGAATAGGTTTTTTAATTAATTTTATTTACAATGAGGTCTAAAAAGGTTGAACGGAATGGCATGACTGAACTCAAACTTACCCAAAAGCCAACAAATGTAAAATAATGTATTTTATTGCAGTTTTTTAATTTTGAGAAAACCAAACCAGAATGTTTTTCAGTACATAATTTAGATGGATGTCAGCGAGGTTCCCATTAGAATGCAAAGTTTTCGCATCATCTACAGAGTACTTCTTACGAGGTGTTTAAGTGCGTCGCAGCTATCCGTACCAGGTTTTTAATATCTCGTTTTTTAAACTTATATTGGTGAAGCTAGGCAAAAGTTACATTTTACTACACAGAACAGATGTATTTTGATTAATTTGTATAGTTATCACTGTAACAGATATTATATATATGTATATATGTTCCTTTAACTCCTATTTGGAGCATAGGGCGTCATGACGATTCGGTAGCAAGAAATGTTTCAGGTAGGCAGCTTGCCAACCCTCCTACCCTAGCTTGGTGATAGAATCCTTAAATGCACCTCCAAGCAGGTATTTTGTCTGTTTTAATCCGCGAGTGGTATTTTATTTCCCACTGACACTGCAAAGTGCTCAGCATTCCCCTATCCGCCACCTAAGGACGCGTCCGATGGGAGACAGACAACTCCACACGGAATAAATATTATGCCAATGCCATATATTATTTTCGTTAAATATAATACAGTCTTTTATTCAATTCTTTTTTTTAATTTTGGTTACTTTTATGTTTTAAAGAAAAAGTTAAGTTTGTTGATAAAAGTTTGCATGCTCATAAAAATGCCAGGGTTGTCAACACATTAATGTTTGAGGAATCGTTGTGCCTTAGGTATGCACTTAAAAAAATGCAGCTTATTAAAAATGTTGACTTTGTTACAAAAAATTTGACAATTCAGTTCAGTGTATACTGGTAGCAATTGACCCCCTTAAAAACAATAGGCTGTTTGCACTAAGGATCAATACACACAGTGCGTACTGAAAGGTTGCTTAAGGTAGCTGAATGTGTTTATGTGTGTATGTGTAAGTGGTATTTGCATTGCAATGACTCGACTTACCTCGACACAAGTTCTGCAACTCAATTTGTTTTCCCAGATCATCAGTGTGTGCGTTGGTGTATGTGGGTGTGTTTTGTTTAGGCCTTGACGCAATAACTGTTTGTTAACGCAGCCAGTTATTAAAGCCAAAACCATGTCATAACGAACAATATGATAAACTCTTATTAGCGAGTACGAAGCAATTGTAATTAAAATTAATATGCATATTCATAATTTTCAATTACTGATTTAATATTCACTGTACCTTCAAGAGTAATTTAAGTTAATTTAAATGATTTAATAATTGCAGAATAATGAAGAAGGGCAATTATAATAAACGATATCTTAACGCTGTGGTTAACTGACAACTGTATAACGTGCATTTAAATTATGGAAAACATGTCAAGTTAAAAACTAAAACAATTAAAAATATTTTTTTTTAAAATGGAGACCTTTAAGTTCTATAAAACCTATTTGGGCTACACTTGTATTCAAAAACTTGTGTTCACAAAAAAGAATCCTCTTTACATTTTATAAAATTTTCATGAGATGACTTAAGTAAATTGGATATAATATATAATTATATATACAATTTTAAGAACCAAAATTTATTAAAATGAAGAGTTTAGGCTTATAGTCTTGGTATTAAGATAGTATTCTAACTATGAATTCTCTTTGAAACATTATTTTGCTTTAATCTTTAGTGTTGAACCAACGAGCTTTTTCGTTGGCCGTAAAAAATTAAACGATTTAATTTAAAACTATTAACAATGTTTATTTGCAATTATATATTTCGGCGGCTTAACCGATCGTAAGGCCGATTGATACGCGCTGGGCGAGATTGAGCTGGCTCGAACTAAATGCACCGGGCAATCAGTGAGAACTAATTCTAGCTTAAGACAAAGTGAGAGCCGATAGCGGCTGCGCTTAGCTTGCAGATGGCAAGCGACAAAGCGACAAATGAGATTAACATAGTTTAGATTGAGTGATAAGCATTAAACTCTTTACAATAGTTACTCTAGTTATCGCTGCGCAGAGCGATTTACATATTTATGATTTAACATGGGCGGGGAATTATTTCTGCTGCTTGGGTTCGGCGCATAGCCGAACATACTCCCCCCGTTGGGAGTTACTGGCTTCCAACATCCTTTATAGGCAGTAGACACAGCTTAGCTATAGCCCTTGTAGTGACGCCGGTAGCTGTTTTTAGGGCAGCCACTCTGGCGATGCCATCTCCTCCGACAATAAGGTCCTGTACCCTGGCTAGTGGCCACTTAAGTGGCGGCAAGTTCTCGTCCTTTACAAGAACTACGTCGCCGACGCTGATGCCAGGTTTGGAAGCTCGCCATTTCGTCCTCTGTTGCAGGAACGTTAAATACTCCTCTCGCCAGCGAGCCCAAAAGGTCTGTTGTATGTAACAGACATGTTGCCATCGATTGAGGAGGTTGAAGTTTAAATTGCTGACATCAGGTTCGGCAAAAGACAGTAGAGCAGCAGTACCTATGAAATGAGCAGGTTTAAGGACATCAAGATCATCTGGATGCTCTGTAATGGGAAATAGTGGGCGTGAGTTTATGATTGCAGTGATATGACAAACAAGAGTGCGCAATTCATCAAGAGTAAGAACGACGTTGGCAGTGGATCGGTAAAAATGATATTTTGCAGTTTTAACTTCTGCCTCCCAAAGACAAACAAAATGCAACGAACGAGAAGGAATAAAACGCCAATCGATGTGGTCAGTGGTGGCGTTGAAGGCTTGTGTTGAGGTAGCAGCAGTAACAGGATGACGTTTTGGCAAGATGATTGGATGACGGGCGTTGAAATCCAGGAATGAATTCTGGAGTCTTCCGCCAACGCGTAGAAGCCCGAATTCTTTTATAAATGAAGCAAGCCAGGCCAACGAATTTGAAGATGGTACTTGCTTGCGTTCTAAAATGATTTTGACGCTCCATAAGTGCGATCTTTGTATTGAACGCAATAGTATTCGTGTGCCACCAAGGGTGTGAGGCACAGTTAATCCTGGGAATATGATGCGTTGAATGAATATGAATGCGTATCCAAAAACACGCTGTAATTTTGCGAACGAATTTGAGAATTTGCAGCTAGTAGAGACATCGACGAATGGACAAACTGAAATAAGCACTCGTCTACGAAGCTCTGGTAATATCTTTTCTGGCAGGCATGACTTTGGCCATACATCTTTGCTCTCGCATAGAAACGATGGCCCGTGAAACCATAAGTGTGAATGCTCTAGCTCATCTGGCAACGCGCCTCTGGACAGAATGTCTGCAGGGCTTAATGCTGCTGAAACATAGTGCCATTCCATGTTGACTGTCAGCTCCTGAATGTTAGATACTCGATGTGAGACGAAAACGTTAAATCTGGCTGGTTCGCTGCGAATCGAAGATAAGACCGCTGAGGAATCTGACCAGCAGTAGAATTGCCCAGAAAATATTTGCAGTTGCGCTATCTCCTTCTGAACACAATGATGCGGTAGAAAATAGCGACAAAGACTCAGTGACTCAGGGCCTACCAAAGACATATGATTTAAGTCGAGGTATTCTTTGATGAAGGCTGAGTATTGAGTTTTTAGCTGTGGACGACGTTCATGCTTACGTTCCAAATAAGGAAAACGTTGATATGCTTGAGTATAAGAATCGCTCAAGAGATCCACATTTCGCTTGACTGGCAACCGAACTGAAAATTGACCAGATGGCAAGCGTGAAAGGTTAGCTGAAAAGTGTTTTTCGCAGTCGATTTCCTCTTTTGTAGCCTTGACTGGGAGTTGTGTGCAGCTTTCAATTTCCCAGAAGCGCTCCAATAATTCTTCGATGTGGCTTTGCGTATTCTGCTCAATTTCAGATGAAGCATGCGCTACAAGCAACGGCGTTTTTTGTGACTGTTTTTTTCCTCCAGACACTATCCATCCTAATCGTGTATTTTGCAGCGATGGTAGTCCCTCTGCCAACTTAATTTGGCCAATGCATAAAAGGTCATAAAATAGACTTGCACCTATAAGCAGGTCGATGCGCTGAGGCTTATAGAACGCTGGGTCTGCAAGACGAATATTTGATGGTATTTCCCAATGCGTAGTTTTTAATTCACAAGAGGGCTGGCGGTCTGTGATGTTAGGAGCAACCAATGCTGTTATGTTTGCATCATAGTCTGAATTTTTGGACTTTACATTAAGGAGGACAGTAAAACCATTCGTTGCGAAGTTTGTGTTACCAAGACCTGTTACAGAAACAGATGACTTGGTTTTCCTTAATTGCAATTGATGTGCTAAGCGAGCAGTAATTAAATGCAGTTGAGATCCTGAGTCCAGGAGCGCTCGGCATGGCACAAATGATCCAGCTCGATCCTTTACCAAAATAACAGCCGTAGCTAAAAGCACTACATCACTGCGATGATCCTGGGCCACAAGAGAGCTTGATATGGATGGTGATGGTACGATAGGCTGCGGCATGGATGGCGATGAGTGTTGCGTTATTTGATTAGGCAGCGAATGGGACTGGTGTATGTGCAGCAATGAGTGGTGCTTGGAACCACAAGTACGGCATGAGCCGGAATTGCACTCGGTAGCTTGATGGCCTTTTCTAAGGCAATTGAGACACAGCTCCAGTTTTTTGGCTTCTTTGAGCCGAAGCATAGGCGATAAATTCTTAAAGCGGCTGCAGCTGTATATAACATGCTCAGACTTCTCGCAAAAATGGCAGCTAGAGACAGAAGATTTAGTGGCAACAAACGAACTATTTAAATGTATATTTGTGCTGTTTTTTCCCACCTTGTTGCTAGGCGCGTATGTGGCCGTAGCATGCTCCATATTTTCCAGCCTTTGACAGCGATTCTCCAAAAATGTTAAAAATTGCTCAGACGTTGGAATTGTATCACTTGAAGTCTGCTCCTCCCATTTCGCTTGTGTATTGCTGTCCAATTTTTGTAGAAGCATGTATACAATCATGCATCCAGCAATCTGCTCCAATGTGCCCATTGTTTGAAGCGCGCGCATGTGCGCATTTAGTTTGTCCGAGAATTCTCGAAGTCTCATTGCTGATGACGCATCCACTCTCTTGAGCCCAAAGATATCGCGGATATGTGCCTGAAAAACAAGTCGCTTGTTGTTAAATCTTTTATTAAGCATATCTAGGGCGATTTTATAATTTTCATTAGAAATCTCCAGCGCACGAATTGCATCCAAGGCTTGGCCTTGTAAGCACGAACGTAGATGCTGGAGTTTCTCGATACTTGTTAAATCCGGATCCTTGTCGATTATAGATGAGAACATCGATATGAAATCTGCATATTCCGTGTAGCCACCAGTAAACGTTGGTAACTTGAGCTCAGGCAGACGTGGTCTGCTGGCCATAATTACAGTCGG
This sequence comes from Chymomyza costata, assembly GCA_018150985.1. Taxonomy (NCBI): domain Eukaryota; kingdom Metazoa; phylum Arthropoda; class Insecta; order Diptera; family Drosophilidae; genus Chymomyza; species Chymomyza costata. Next base: position 23,050,595 of record JAECWU010000001.1, read on the forward strand.
CTGCTCCATTGTTGAATTATGATGCATTGTAGAACTGGCTGGTAGGCTACGATGCTGATGAATATGAGCCCGAATGCGCGTTTCCATTGTAGCTACAAGCTCGTCAAATTCATCGCGCAAGGAACTGCCAATTTCTTCATAGTCAAGCTCTTCGAGTCCATCATGTGCACTATTAAACGCGGCTTGAGCTTGTGAAATTAACTTTAAATGCACTTCTAAGTCCACGTTGCTTAATGAATTGATTTTTTCACCAGCAAATGCACTTTCAATAGTTTTTGCACGCCCGTATAAAGATATGGCTTTACGCCTATAAAAGGTTACTTTGCTTTGAAGCGATGTATTAGACACATTTTCACTTTCCATTTTTATTAGAGGTTAAAAAGTCACGGTCACCTTTTAAATTAACCGTAACCGTTAAGAATTAAAGAAAATATGCCGATAAAACGTAAAGTGGGTGAAATAAGAACTGTTCAATATAAAGAAAGGGCAATGAACTAAGAACTGTACTAAAACTAACTGTTTTAGCAGTTGACTTATGTTAGGCACTTTTAACTGTTTAGAGCCACCCTAATGCATGCGCATATGTACGTACATATGTATGTAAATAAAACTGTACTTTATTTTTTGGCACTTGCACTTTGAGAGAGTTGTTTGTATGTGTGTATATGTTCTTATATATCTGTTCACTTTTATGTTTGTTAAACGGCGGTTTTGTTGTTTTAATAATGTAATAATTATTAGCGCGATCACGTCGGGGTCACCAAATGTTGAACCAACGAGCTTTTTCGTTGGCCGTAAAAAATTAAACGATTTAATTTAAAACTATTAACAATGTTTATTTGCAATTATATATTTCGGCGGCTTAACCGATCGTAAGGCCGATTGATACGCGCTGGGCGAGATTGAGCTGGCTCGAACTAAATGCACCGGGCAATCAGTGAGAACTAATTCTAGCTTAAGACAAAGTGAGAGCCGATAGCGGCTGCGCTTAGCTTGCAGATGGCAAGCGACAAAGCGACAAATGAGATTAACATAGTTTAGATTGAGTGATAAGCATTAAACTCTTTACAATAGTTACTCTAGTTATCGCTGCGCAGAGCGATTTACATATTTATGATTTAACATGGGCGGGGAATTATTTCTGCTGCTTGGGTTCGGCGCATAGCCGAACACTTTAGTTTATAAAAAAATACAAAATTCAAAATGTATTTTAAAAGAAAGCACTATAACCTGCCAACAATTTAATTTAAGTATAAACAACCAAAAAAATTCAAATCAATTGCTCAAAAAACAAAAACATTTTCGATCCACGTAAATTGTAATTATCATCAGAAAACATTTCAAAAAAATTTAAATTTTTAATTTATTTATGTAAACAACTTAGTTTGTGTTGCAAAAATATCGCTTCATACAAAATTGTCAGTAATCTGCTTTCTCAAAGAATTTTCTTTTCTTTTATTAGTTCTTTTATTAAGAACAAAATGGACAGCATTTGCAAATAGTATTAGCTCGCAAATATCAAAAAGTATTTATGAAGGAGTTAAGACCATTAATTTTAAATTCAATAAAATTAAACAATTGTGTTTTTGATTTATTTATGATGACTATGAATTTTAAGTAAGTTAAAAACAACAATTATATGCATGATTTATGGTATGACACATAAGAAAAAGTTGAAACCATTTATTTAAGAATAAATTTTAATAAAACAATTATATATATATGATTTATGCTAGATTTTTTAACTTTGTACACGTAAGAAAAAGTTTAAGCTTGATGAGCCTTTTTGTTGCAGATATGTATATAAAAGCAGTTGTCATTGAACTAAATTGATTGCCAGTACATGCACAAATTTTGGGTGGACAAAAATGAGCTTCTCTTTTAGATTTTCAATTAAATTAGAATAATATTAACTCAAGCAGACAATCTAGATGAGCTGAAAGAAAAACAGATGGTTGTTGCTGTTTTTCGTCGTGCTTTCAAGGCTGCTCAAAAATTCATAGCATGCTTTGCGGCGCGCAGATCCGAATTCAACTCACTGAATAAACGACTGACTGAATGAATGAATGACGTACTGACTGACTGAGTGAGTGACTCAGTGACTTACAAGGTGCTGTGCTGCATGAATTTCCAAGTGAATAAGAGACAAGCAGACCAAGAGACATACAGACATTTTATGTGTTGAGCAAAATGAACAGCGCAGCAGACAAAACGCTTAGTCTACTTTTGGGCGCACGACTTGACTTGTGTGTGTGTGTGAGATTAGATGTGTGTGAAGGTCGTGCAGCAAAAATATATTGCAAACAAAGTGTTGAGCATAATAATGCGATATGACATACTCACACATACATGCACTGTCATAAACATGCACATGCACACACATAAACAACACGCATATAAAATACAAAGTGTGCAGTTGTATGTGTGTATAGCTGCGTGTGTTTTTTAGACTGACTTTGGCTTTTATGCTCATTCTTTTTGTTTCTTTTTTTTTGTTGTGGTTGTTTTCTTGTCTTTTTTTTTTTTGTTGTCCTACGCTTTAAATAAATTAAACGCCCTATCTCTTTTGCTTATCAAGTTTTAACCAAATGCATTACATTCACTTTATTTTACAACTTGTATATTTGGAAGTGTCTCAGATTTCCTAAATTTGAAAGTTGTTCCAAATTTTGCATGGTTTTTTTTAATGCACCAAAGAATTGCAGATTAATTGAACGAGATTTGTTTTTTTCATTAATTTAAAAACTTTGCTTAAAATTTGTACTCGATTTGGTCCTAGTTGTATTTAAAATCTTCTTCAGAACATCTTATAACACTCCCAATGCTTAGCTAAGCTTAGCTTAGGTGGCCTTCACAACCCATTACCGGGTTACAGCCGACCTCAAGAGCTCTCGCCAGGAGCCTCTGCTTCTAGCGCGTCTTCTCCAATTTATAACACCAAGTGTAGATAGGTTCTCCTCCACTTGGTCCTTCCATCGGAGACGCGGTCTCCCTCTTCGTCGTCATCTTTGACTCTCGTTTCGAACACCTTTTTCGCTGTAGCTTTTTCGTCCATACGAACGACATGTCGATGTCGCTGTAGAACTCATACAGTTCGTGGTTCATTCTTATGCGATAGTCGCTCCCAATACGGACGGGACCGAAGATTTTGCGAAGAAGTTTTCTCTCGAACACTTCAAGCGCTGCTGCATCCGTCTGCGACACAACCCAAGCTTCTGCGCCGTAAAGTAGCACGGGTAAGATGAGTGTCTTGTCGAGTGTAAGTTTTGTCTGTCGAGAGAGGGCTCTGCTACACATTTGCCTTCTGAGCCCAAAGTAACACCTATTGGCAAGTGTGATGCTTCGCTTAATCTCCAGGCTGATATCATTTTCGATGCTGATGGCGCTGCCAAGGTATATGAATTCCTTCACAACTTCAAAAGTATATTGGTCCGCTACAACGTGGGATCCTAGACGCCGCGTATCCCTCTGCGTAACGAGCATATACTTCTTCTTGCCCTCATTCACCGCCAAAGCCACTTTTGCTGACTCCTTTTGGATTGCTGCAAATGCAGCAGTGATATCTCGCTTGCAACGGCCAACAATATCAATATCATCAGCGTATGCATCTCTAAAAAAAACTTCAGACGCTTGCCAATTCTTATATGTAATAGCTAAATTTTGTTTGGACCAAATATGTAATTTAAAAAATAAATTTTATTTTTTTGCTCTTGACTGTCTAAAAGAATCATGACTAAAATGAGCGAAAAGGCATTTAAGCGTATCTAAATATAATAAAAATGTATTTGTTGTATCAATAAAAATAACACAAGAAACTCAGCCTAACGATCATTTGCCTTTGGGAGCCAAATTTGCTTGAAAGAGATATCTGGCACAACACTGCTCATCTGCTTCTCTTACTTATGCCAAATATTTCTTTGCATACTTTCAGGCTATTGCACTAAAATATTTATGTGTAGAGCATTTCGTTTGCTTTAGCCATTGCATTCATCTTTGCTTTTTTCAATCTCATCTTTAAATTTACGCTCATCTAAGGCAATTATGTTGCCAATTAGCTCGCAAGTGGCTGGATATGTATTAACTATGTGTGTGTGTGTGTGTGTGAGGGTGAGTATTTTTTGTGGCACGTGCAATGGCAAGCTACAATTTCAACTGCGGGTTGGGCTTGTTGGCTTTTTCCATTTCTTTCTTTTTATTTGCATAAAAATTAAGTAAATTTGCATAAATTAAATTGAGAGGAACTTACGGGAAGCAACAGTAGACACTCGCAAATAAGAGCACTCGGAAACTCTTATTTAAAAAGTGGAAAAGCTATAGTCGAAACAAGCCTGTCAAATTTACATAATTTTTCCACGATAACGACAGCATCTATGTTTTAAAAGAGAGTTCGACGGGTGGTTGCAAAAAGTACTAAGAAATATTTTTTTTTCAATATTCACAGGAATACATACATACAAATTTATATAAGGTTTAAAAAACGTTTGAACTTATTTATAGGAATCTCATAGGAAGGTCCCCTGGATGACACCTTTTAAATCTTCTCTTTCTACCTCTCAAGGTCAGCCGCCTCGCAAGCGCATTTGGATGAACATACAGATTTTGGATTAAAAAAAAAAAAAAAAGTTTTACAAAGAATTATATTAGGGTCTTTATTTTTGCTTCTACTTGCTCCTAATCGATTTTAGTTCAATTTTAGCCATAGATGGCAAATCCAAAAAAAAACAACAAAAAACTGTGTGCATTGATGTTCAAGGTCAAAAAACGTAAACTTAATTTTCATTAAAATATTGAAGATTTAAGCTACTATGGCTTGTGCAAGCCGAAAATTTATGTTACACATAGAAAGAAACATCGGAGACCCCCCAAAGTTACCTAAAGTAGGATCAGGGCGACTAGAAAAGTCGATATACCTCTTAATGGCTGTCTGTCTGGTATACTACAATATATAGCTCCCATAGTGCTATTTCAAAGGAACTACAAAATAATCAAAAGTTTTAGATGAATAATTCGCTTATGAAGATATCGTACGTGAATTCGGCATTCGGAAGTTTTTTAGAGTTTCCCAGCACTGTAGCTTTGATCAAATTCGGTTGACTGTATCATATAGCCCCCATAGGACCAAAAAACGTTTTTGGTGCACAATTTCACTGTTTTGTTTGTATATGAAAATATCGTAACCAAATATAATTTTGAGTTCATAGATAAATTACCGGATTTGATTGCAATATGGTGGTACTGGGTATTTCAAAGTCGTCCGTTCCCGACTTTAACGTACGCCATCTTTGAATCTGCCCATACTGACATATAAAAAAACGCGGCTCAAGCTGGCTACATTAGGTCCTATAATGGACTAAACAGCTTAATTTCCTGTATTGCTTACAAAGATTAAAAACTCCGGTTTTTTGATTTAATTTAAATCTCTGCTGTGGGTATAGCCTTAGAGGCTAATACAAATACAAAGCTGAGAATTATATGAATGGCTCAACTGCCAAATCAATTAACTCCACTTTTTTAATTTTGCGAAATTTAAAAGTCAAAGTACTTGGAGAATAACCATTAGCTACGTGACAGTGATTTTCGTCAAAATAGACCACTCCTCTCCTCCTTGTGACACAGTGACGGAATATTTCTTTTTTTTTTTTTTTTTTATTATTTTAGTTTCTTACAATTTTAATTTATACAATCTAAAAGAAACAAATTAAGTATGGCACCTAGTACATGTAAACTAATAAGCAATTTTTTTATAATTACACATTGTGTATACACATTATTACTAACCATAAGTTATTTTATCTATTAACTAGATCAGCAGGCTTTGTGCGTTTAAGTCTACGCATTATCTGGTCAGTCTGAAGAAGACATGATGCTTCAGCATTGACGTGTGTGCTGAGTCTGTTTTGATGTAACTTTGCACAGCGTGTGATCTCTTCATCGACGGTTGTGATATCGAGATCTCTATGCAGGTCACTGTCACGGACGTACCATGGAGCATTTGTGATTGCCCTAAGCACAATGTTTTGAAATCTTTGGATGATCTGCCGATTTTTTGTTGAAGTGCAACCCCATAGTTGGGCTCCATATGACCAGATAGGCGTAAGGACTTGCTTGTATAGCATGATTTTGTTAGAAATTGAGAGCGTGGACCTTCTCCCAATTGACCACTTCATTGTGTGAAATTTCTGGTTGAGTTCATTTCTTTTTTTCTTTACATGCTCAACCCACCGGAGCTTGGCGTCTAATGTCATTCCAAGATATTTCGCTGTATCGGAATAGGGAATTTGTATACCGTCTAGATATAGCGGCAGATAGCTGATTTTTTTGTTTGTGAAGTCCACATGCATAGATTTAAGATTATTCAATTTAATTCCCCATTTTCTAGTCCACGCCGTGATTTCATTTAGCCCCGATTGTAACTTTCTTGTGGTTTCCAATTCGGATTTCCCTTCTGCAATTATAGCGGTATCATCTGCGAAGGTGGCTATCTTTGTGTTGCTTGGACTCGGCAAATCGCTTGCGTAAATTATATATAAAAGCGGTCCAAGTACGCTGCCTTGGGGGACACCAGCCTTTATTGGATATAATTCAGAATAGCTGCTGCCTTGTTTAGTTCTAAAGAATCTGTTGCTCAAATAGGACTCAAGTAACTCTGAGTAACTTTCCGGTAATATAGTTTTTATTTTATATATTAGACCTTCATGCCAAACCTTATCGAACGCCAGTGCTACATCAAGAAATACTATTGAGCAGACTTCCTTTTTCTCCAGAGAGTTTTCAATTATATTGGTTATTCGGTGAACCTGGTCAATAGTAGAGTGATTAGCTCTGAAACCAAACTGATGACTTGGTATCAGACTACTCCGCTCTATTTTTAGCATTATCTTTCTGATTAACAATTTTTCAAATATTTTTGACATCATGGGAAGCAGAGATATGGGTCTGTATGAATTTACATCGCTTGAGTTTTTGCCTGGCTTAAGGATCATTATTACTTCGGAGACTTTCCAAGAAAGAGGTACATATTTCAATTTAAAAGCAGCATTGATAATTTGAGCTAATTTAGCAATAGCTCTAACAGGTAATTCTTTTAGTACTTCAGTTGTGATGAGGTCATATCCTGGTGATTTGCGTGGCTTCAATTCCCTGTAGATAACCTCTATTATTTCTAGCTCTGAGACAGACGTTATAGTGTCTTCAAGACCATTATTTATGGATTGGTCAGGCAGACTAGGAACTGTACAAGCAGAAGTAAAGACGTCTGCCAAGTAGCTGCTAAACAATGCGGTTTTTTCTGCGTCGTCTCTTATCCATACTCCATCTGGACTTTTTAACGGATAGTTTTGTTGAAGTGGCCTTTTCATTTTTTTGGTGCATTTCCAAAGCGAATAGTTTGTTGAGCTGTCGTATGTTAGGTTATGCAAATAATTCTGGAATGCTTCGTTTTTGAATCTCTTTATTTCATGAGATAATTGCTCTGTTAACTGATTTAGCTTTGTTTTGAGCCTAGGGAATCTCGTTTGCTGCCATTTTCGCCTTAGCTTTCTTTTTTCAGTAATAAGATTTCTTATGTAATCCGGATATGAGGAAATAATTTTAAAAAATCTTACAGGAGTACTACTCCAAGCAGACATTTGTATATGTTTTGTAAATGCATGTATTTCTGAAGGTTTTCCATATGATCGTGACGCTTCGCCTGACTCCCCTACCCCCTGGAGCGTTACGTAGTTTATGGATGATCCCTTGATAGATGCCAAATTTTCATTATAATAACCTCAAAAAACAAAAATGTACACAACTAAAAGACAAAATATAATATAATATAATAATAATTAATTTATTTCCAATTTTTCTCAACTATTTGTTTTATGGAGTTAATCGATTTGGCTTGCTAACCATTCATGTAAGCAATAAAGAAAGTCGGCGCGATATATTTTTTAGCTTCAAACAATTTAAAAAAAAATAAATATTTTTTTGTTGTTGTTTGCACACAAACATTGTTGTTTTTTTTCTTTTTTTGTGCAGCTATATAAATATAAGTACTAATTAATCTACAAAGACCTAAATATCGCAGAGGTATATACGGGAACAAATGTTGCAAGTTGCTAACTTTTGCCCAAAAACAATATTGTATTCACAGCTCTTGTGGTTACTGCACTTAAAATTGAATAAAAGGAAGACCACACGAAAGAGTTGGGGTCAGTACTAAATCAACATCCAAGGCATACTGTAGTGCGCCTTAAGACATAGTGCCTGCACATTAAGTATCTAATCCATAGAACCAGTAAATGTTGGAACTATTTTATGGTCTTATAATTTCATTGTACAGTAAATTAATTAAACAAATTGGTTCTTTGCTAAGTTATTGCTCTCGTTGAGCAGCTACTGTACAAAATATATAGTACATAGTAGGTATATATATATCAACAATGTTCACAGCAATAAATAATGCAATAAAATTTTAAACAGATTGTAGTCTGTTGAAGCTTATATCTAACTCCAATGCCAATTAGCAAGCTTATCACAGTCATAAAGTCTAAGTCCTGACAAAAACAAAATGCAAAAGTGCAAACATATATCATCAATAGCTCATCTTTATGAGGTACTTAAGGACTGTCATAAAAACGTAACATAGTTGTTGATGTTGTTGTTGCTTAGTTGTTGTCACATCATTTTTCATAAACATAAATCAACTGAAAATAAATATAAAATAAAACTAACAGCTGCCATTAAAATGCTGCCTACAACAAAAACAAAGCAAGAGGCAAAAATAAAAGTATGCGTAAAACATATTACACATACGCCATGTTAACAGTTTATAAACGCATTAGGGTCCAAGTTCAGTGAGCTTGTCAGCCATTTTGGGCGCAGAGCGTAACTACTTCGTTTATATAGTTCATATATATATGTGGGTGAGAATAAGTGAAGCGGGAAAGTTTTGTAATCGATTGAGCTATACGATTTGAGTGTTAAAAGGTATTACTCGTATTATCGATAAACGAGTATTCTGCTAGAATATTTTTTAGCAATGCATAGCTCATAAAGAAAATTAGATATTTGAATAATTTTTAATTTTTATTAACAATATATTTTTGGGCTCTAAAAAGAAATTGTGGATTTTAAAAAACTATATATATTCTTATAGTTAAATTGAAATATGTTATAATCGATCTCAGATAGATAATATCTTTGTTTAAGCGCCTTCAACGTTCTTCTTAATAAGAAAGTATGAAACATAAGCTGAAACTTTCTAAAAATTAGCTTTTTTGAACTTTCAATGGATGAATATCGTCGCATCTAAGGCTACTAAAAGTCAAATATCATAAAAATCTGACTACGAGTATTCCAAAACATTTCATATGTCAAAAAGAGTTATAGAATATAATATCCTTAACGAAATCGGTTAAGCATGATGTCTTGCTAAACATTCTGTCTCTGATAACTAAATAGTTTATCCTAATTTTATTAAAAATTTTGAAAGCTGAATATACGCTAGTACTTTTATCACTCATTTAAGCAAAAATCATCAAAATTTAAGAGCTCAATATATAATGTCACGCTTCTTTTATTTTTGCCCATTTTTATATATTTATGTATATATCCGCAAACAATTTGCAAGTTTAGCAACAACAGCCAACCACAAATGTATAATATATATCACATCAAGTTTTTATATAGTATATTTATTTCTCTGCACATGGCCAGCCGCCATAAATCATCTGATTATAGAGGTCCTTCGAAAAGCGAAAAAAAAATCACGTGCCCAAGATAAATAAATAAATATACAAAACTGAAATAGACAAACGGTCGGCATATTTTGAAACCAGTGCCACGCCCCATCATAAAGAGCAGCTGTGAACATTAAGCTCAATGAGTTGAAATTATTTGCCTTGAAGGTCAACTAAAAAATGTTGCAGCCAGACTGACTTTGTCATGGGGCACTAATGGGGGCTCTGGCACTCGCCATTAAAGACAACTTCCGCAAACAATAAATTTTGCGTACCAACGAAGCGTTGACCGGGAAACGCACGAACGCACGCCCTTCCCCCCAGGGATTGTGGTACAGAGTACCCGGGAAGTCGAAAGTTTACCCTGCAGCGAATGAAGCCATGAGCGGCACATTTTCTACACATTTTTTTCATTTTTATTATTTCTTTTTATTTTCATTTGTAATTTTTTTTTACTTTCTCTTCTTCTTCTGCAGCATCCAGAGTTCTTCTAAGTGGCAATGCTTGGGTAATCAAAACTGTTATATTTAAAGTGAGGTAAGTGTTGGGCATGGCAAAATGTGGACTGTACTTGGCTGAATGCTCAGCTTTTTTTCTCGCTAAATAATTTTTTATGCACTTTATTAGCCAAAGAGGCGATGCCTGAGCAGTATGCATTTAAAGGAAGCTCTTAAAAGCAGAGATAACAAATCACTGTGAATTCTCTGGAGCGCCATTTGAAATGCTTTTTAAGGGATTTGGTTTTTGTTATTTGTGCGCAAATACATATATACTATACTACTTATACTATACAAGTTTCTTTGAGTATTGTAATTGGTTTTGTAAGACTCAGGGTAGACAAGCTAGAACAGAGATAGTATTGTTAGAGGCGAACAAAACGCTGAAGCTTTAGATGATAAGTTTAGTCTTTATCTTAATGAAAAGTTGGTAAGTACGCGTATTTTTGGTCTTATGATTATTCCGAAATTATCGATATACCTCATATCATCAATTCGCACAGTCGCAGTTGATATTTAAATTGGGAACACTGTTTTTTAATATAGTTCTACCAATATTGTTCTACCAAATTACTTTTTAAAATTAAGCCGAATCGAACTGCATCATTAGTTTTTAAAAATCTCTGGGGGCAGTTTCCAGTAGCTTATCCAGCTACACCATTTTATACAATATAGGGTGCGCCATCTGTTGGTTTGTTTGTTAATTGTATTTTATACGTATATTTTTCAACAAAATTGGGCAAATATATAGACCAAATGCAAGATTGCAACTACTCATTTATGTATGAAAAATAATATACCCCAAATGGCTGCCGTAATTTTTGATGATTTTTTTTATTTTATATACATAAGAATTCTGTTAAAGTGGTTTCAATTATTATGACCCAAAAACTATGATACCGCCTCTAGCAAGCGTAGTACACCCTGAACCAACCATGCCAAAATGAAAAGCCTCTAGTTTTAAATTTATTGCTCTTTTATATGAACTAAGTAAATATGTACCTATACATTTTAACAGCCATTTCTAATTGATTTATCAATTACTGCTTTTCGCATACAATTACAGCTGAACTTTAAACATGCAGCAACAGTCCATCAATGGCCACGCAACTGCTGCCTCATCTAGTTGCAACATTGTTGCTACTTACTGACGCCTGCCTGGCACAGCTGACGTCTATGCCCAAGGCTAACATAAGGGAATGCTATGATAGGATACGAATGCAAGATGCCAATCTTAGCGAGATAGTTGAGTGTATGGCACAGTCCTTGAACGTAACAGCCCAATATGAAGACACTGTGTGGAAAATGGAGCTGCTGGACCGTCGAGTAGACCAGCTGTTGCAGCAGCCGAAGCCTGAACGTAAGCCAACACCCTATGTGCATTTTGATGATGTGCTGCAAATCGAGGGCAGTATGGCAGGCTATGATTGCCAGCGCAAACGACACCTGCTGCAAGCCATACGTCGCAAGCTGGAGATGTACAGCCTGCTGAGCGGCCAGGAGAGCACGTTATTTGACTGGCCCAAGCCAATGGAACAGGCAGCAAGTAACTCTACTCATACGAAATGGGACTTGGTGCAGCCGCAGTTACATTCAAAGCGGCAGGATATAGAAGAGCTGCGCTGCCTTATTGTAATGGCTATTTCGGAGCACCCCTAACCAGGGCTTATGAGCGAGCGTTATGCGTGTTCATCCCTAGTTAAATCATGTAAGCGTTAAGCGTCTGTTGGCTCAATTGATTGCATCAATTAAAATGACACAAAAAGTGCGCCGCCACAAATGTAAACAGTTGCATCATGAGTTGCACTGGTGAGTTACCACAACTGCGCCTGGGCTTCGACAGCATTTAAGTTTTAAATAAATACGTGTGTGTGTGTGCGTGGGCATGTGTATGTGTATGTGTGTGCACTGACAATAACATGCAATCAGCGGCAACAACAAACAACGGTGTGCAAATTGCTAGCCGGCACAACGCGGCGTATGTGTAATATACTATAAGCCAGCTGTGGCAACTCTGGCAGCTGCTGTAGCTGCAAATTCATGTCAAGCGGCATCAGCTGCAACTCAGCAGCTTAAGTGTAGCCTGCCTCGCATTTGCAATGACCACCGGCACTTGGTGGCATGCAAATCTAGGGCAGCAGGCACGTAGCACATGCAACTAGGATAGATGCCTGGTCAGTCATTTGTAATAATTGCTTAGACATTGTGCAACATCATGCTAATAATAAGAGTACTAATAATAAAATAAATAATAATCATGATAATAATAACGATAAGTGTGTGTGTGTGTGTGCGTGTGACCCGAAGTGACCAACTGGAACTTGGCACAGCATACATTGTAGTTGTTTTTTTTTTTTCATTTATGCGTAGTTTATTTTTATGTGCGTTATAAAATTATTTTATGATGCGGCATGCAACAAGCGATAAGATAGCAGGAAGTGAGTAATGAGTGTAATGGGCCGCAAGTTGAAGGGGGGTGAGCTTTAAATGTGTTATGCGCGGCCAATGCTAAACAATTTGCAACAGTTGAGAGTGCAAGTATACGATGCGGTACTTAAAGTGTTCATACTTGGCTTTAAGTTCATGCAGTCAAGTAGATCTTGATTTCCCGGCGAATGTTTATAAATTTGCTGTTGCCCGGCATAACCAGTTCAGTTTGAGTGTACTTATCCACTTGACAATACTCCATCATTAAAAAAAAATCGTTTTAAGCGACTTTGTTAAGTTAGATAAAAGCAAATAATAAAATTTTCTCATCGTAACTAACTCGATATAAATAGCAAGTTACAATGAAAAAATTTACTTACCGCCTATTAATTAATTTTCCTTTTATTATGCCTGTTTATTGAAATAATATAAATATAGAAGTATCGATCTGAGAGGTGGTTTTGTTTTCGAAAAAAATGTTTAGGCTGTGATGATTCGAAAAGCTTAAAATTTTACTTTGCTATGCAGAATTTTGCATGATAGGATCAGAATTGTACCAGTAACCTAAATATAAAGTGTCACTTTTTCGCATCTTCATTTTACAACGGACTATTACCGATTAAGTACATTATTGTAAGGTCCTTATGCTAAAATTTAATTATCCGCACATGTTCATGTAAATATCTGAAAAACAGTTTGATCTAAGTTCAAAAGATACCATCAAAAAATTTCGACTTAAGGCCCATACGCAGTTCAAAAAATTTCGCGCGGAATGACAAAACTTCATATAAAAAAAATACCATTTGGGAAATTTCCGAACTGCGTATGAGCCTTTAGTCAGTCCTGCTCCGGAAAACGATTACGAAAAATTTAATCGGATTTGTTTTGAACGCATAATAATAATAATTTTTTTAATATTCTTTGATATTTTTAGTTTCTATCTTAAAGAAAATAATTCTTTTTGAATCAATCATGTACAACTCAAAAGAACTCAAAAAATTCGGATTTAGGAGCGCGCAAAAATTGAAATGAAATTGTTTGCTCCGAAGCACGGCTGGCAAACATTTTTTTTAAGCTTATTAAATTTTTATTTAAAAAAGTTGGGAAGAAATTTATCAGCTTTAGGTTTTTCCAATTTTCCTAACTAATTGAAATGTTGTTATTGTAAATTAAATTTAATACTTTTAAAGACCAACCACTCAGTTGAAAAGCCAAGTCAGCTAAACTCTGTATATATATTTTTATTTGTTAAAAATAAATATTAATGCTATGGAATAAATTAAATTAAATTAAATAAGTTGGATAGCTTCAAGAAAACATTAGGCAAGAATTCTCCTAGGGTACTGACTGGGTTGCATACGGAGCACGGCAGATTTCGGAAAGCCATGAGTAATATTGAAATAAAGAATTAGAACACAGGTTTTGTGATATGGAAGAAGAAACCTCCCTAAACATACTGGCAGAGTGTCCGAAAGAGGAATGCAGACCTAGACCTATCGAAGCTAATTTAATTGCTTTCAGAAATCGGTCTGGTTGAACTGCTCTAGGGCTAGTAGGTAACTCAATAGATCTATCAGGTCACAGTGCAGATTTTTCAAATTTTGTTCTTATTAATCTTTATAATGAGGAGGGAGAGGGCATAAATGTAATTTACAGAGTGATGTATTCTTCTTAACTGGACTATGCAATCCTAATGGGTCTCGGCCTTGTGTAACTTTCATTAAACATCTTTCATTGCATTTTTTACAAAGGGGGACCTCTAGTCCGACGCCACAACCTATTTAAAGAACCCGCCGCGCATTTTAGTTTGCCATCCAAAGGATGTTGAATGACAATCTGTAGAGAACCACGCAGAGGTGGTACGTTGGCCTGAGAAGAGAAGGGTTCAGGATCGTGCTGGCAGTCCCCAGGATGAAACGCATCCAGATACTTTGCCTAGTGCACTCACTCTCCCCCAATCTTGTCATTATTTTGCTTTCTAAACAAAATGTATTGCGTTTCCTTATAAAACATGCTCAAAATTTCCAAGAGTGTCGTCAACAGCTACAAAAGGTTCACTGATGTTAAATTATTTAATTATTTCACACATTTTGGATAATATTATAATTTTTTAGTTTTTTGCTCGAGTTTTCTGCAACCAACCTATCCAAAGGAAACAAGCACAACAGACATTAACTCCATTGATTCAAGCTGACAGCTTCCAATTAATTTATTTTTTACCTGATTTATAATTTCTTTCATTCGATTTTATAACACTTTTTACACATTTGTGGCACTTTTTTTTTAGATTTTCCTTAACTGTTTTGCGATTTCAACAAATAGTTTCATTTTATTTTAATACAACCAATGCAGTGCTTGCCCTCTCACCTTTCTCTCTCTCCCTCTGTGTGACCTCTTGTCGGGTTTTGCTTGCTCTCAATTGTTATCAGCTGGCAGCTCTTCAATGTCAATAAGAATTCAATTACGTTTTACGTATCCAACTTGTTAGTGCGCTTTTCCTTTTGGCCACAACTTTTGGCTGCTCTATTTTAAGTTTTTTCCTTGACGCATTTTATCTGCACAAAGAGCGCTTTACAGGCTTTGTAGTCTACTTTTGGGCCAGTGCTCACAGATTTTGTTTACCATACCAAAAGTTATCTAACTTTTATCTCGAAATGTCTGCCGTTTGACATTTTAAAAGCTTGAAAATAACTCAAACACTGCTATTGGCATGTTTTTTAGTGCTTCAATTTAAGAACCTTTGTGTCGGTTTCGTATTGGGGGAAATCAAAGTTCAGCCACTTAAGCCTAATGGCATGTTTATATTATATGACTTTCACAGTAAATAATCATAATCATAATTTCTACTGCTCATTTTGTCTCAGAACGACGACGATCTATAGCTGCCATTTGCCATATATTTGTTTGTATATAGGGCCATATTTATATAGGCGTTAGCCAGGCATAAGTGCCCCAAGATTGGCGCTCATAAAACACGCTCAAGCCTTAATAAAAACAAATTGTTATTTACACACACCCACACAAAGACACTATATACATATATACCAATACAGTTGTAAATGTATGGGCAACACGCACATTAAGTTGCTAATTTAGTGGAAGTGATTTGGGTAACATTTGAAATCTGAGAGCAGCATATGATATTCGTCACTAAAACACCAAGAAACCTAAGGAGAATAAAGTTGATTGGGGCTTGTGTACGCAATCGATATGCTAAATATCTAAGATATAAATTTCTGGGCATAAATAATTAATGCAAATAAATTAACTTTGGCACAAAATATGCAAATTCAATACACTAAGCCAACAAGGTCTAAATTTGTTGCAGAGGTTTAATATTTTTAGCAGTGCTCTTAAAGCACTAAAGAGTGGAAATTCCTTTAAAAAAAAATTGCAAAAATATGCCAAGATATTTAGGGTAAGATGAGACACCTAGTAAAATGCTTATTTGTCATCGGATCAACTCGTTCGATATAGTACCAAATTGAAGCTAGCTTTCTAAAACTAAAGATTTTTTGGACACTCATCAATTTTTGAGATAAGACCATTTTTCAAAAAAGTCCATATTTGTCATTTTCAAAAATGTTGGGGTAAGCCCGACCGCCTATTTTTTTAGCCGATTTATCAAAGATTTTATCTAAATTTAATGGTTTTTCGATTAAAAAACAAAAGTACATCTTATTGTTTCACAAGGCGGAATGTGTTTATTTAAAAAAATTTAAAATTTAGAACATATGTATAGATCGAAATGAAAGTTGAATGAATATCAATAAAGAATGATTGGTTGAATAACTAAGTAACTAAGCAGAGTTATTTGATTTGCTGGCGTATTTTTTGTTCGAGCTAGACGTCTGGTTGGCCTCAACATTTAGACGTCGGGTTTGCCCCACTACGTCATTTTTCATGACGATGCGAATAAAAAAACAATTATACGCAACTTCCAACCAATACTATTATTCACTATATTGGTCTATGTTTATAGTATCTAAGCCACTTACCGCTTTTTTTCGATCACTTTAACAAGATAAAGTGTTATCAAATATTCACAAAATTTAAATTGAAAAACGCTCTTGTCGTTGAGCATCTAAATGTATAGATTAAGTGACAACTGTCATTCTACTATTTTGCTTATTTTTAATGCTCTATACTACACATGTTTTTTGAAAAACGGTGGGAGGTCGAGCTTACCCACACTGACGGGTTTGACCCACCTTACACTATTTTTGGGAATTTATTTTTTTTCTAATATTATGATGATTGCAGAAAAAAAAATAAGACGCGAAAAACAATAAAAAAAAGATATAAAAAAATTTGTATTTGGAAGTTGGCATAATTAGGAGCATTCCCACTTTCATATTTCAACCATTCGAAAAAAATTTGGATGTAACCATTTTTCAATGAAAATATTTATATTCGCTATATAATGTGCTCCAAAGTGCAAGTATTTTCTGGGAAGCTTGTTTTAGCCTAGTGGTATATTATCCTAAAAACCGAGTCATAGAAACCATTCACATTTTGATAGTATCATTTCTTTGGGTAAGTCCGTCGCGGATCCACAGAGGGATCCCCCACCCCAAATTTGGAAAAATGGGTTGACAGTGTTTTTCGAGCTCTGATATATATACACTTCGAAGTGAAGAACCCCTCTAAGACAAAATTCTGCATCCGCACCTGGGGTAAGCGTTATATTATATAAATGAATTGACATTTTTTTCATGTAGAAGTAACGAGTGCCGCGAGTAGCTCTAGTTCTTCCTTCTTTACTTGCATGCACTCTTTAGACAGTCTTTGGTTTCCCAATAGAATTATGGACTCCTTTTTTAAATATATTTAAGTAAAATTGAACAGCAGAACTGTGAAAGAACAGAACTGTCAGAGGTGAATGCAGGGTGTATGCTCTCGGGGTTGGCATCATAGTCACAAAATACACTCTGAATAAAATTTAAACCCTTCTGATGGGAGTTGTATGAAAAATGTCAAATTAAAAACCCTTTCGCATAAATCTAAATCTGTACAAAATGCAAGTAACCAAGACTAAGTGGCTTCAAATAAACAATTCTCTTTAATTTTGTGGAGAGATGAAACATGTCACTTGATATACGTCATAGTGAAAGTTTTTGTTCAAAGTGGTGTGCAGTCGAATTGTTTCGACGATAAAATATTATAATAGAAACTCCACTTAAACAAAATAAGTTTCATTTTCATGGCTTGCATTAAAGCCATAAACTTGCATTGCGCTTTTAATACAGTTTGTCAAACATACTATGGATAAGAGAAAAAAAAACTATATATTAAAAAAAAAGAACGGAAGTTATTGTGGCACCCAAGGTCGACGTCGCTGCGCTGCTTATGCGCTGCCATTGTCAACTTTTTATTTTAACTTTCACACGACGCTCAGCAGGTAATCAAAGTGCTGCTACTGCTGGTTGCCACTGCCACTGCCACAGTTGCAGCCTCCGTGGTATTGCTGCCACAAAGAGCGCACGCTCTTTTCTTTTTTGTTGAGAGCAAGCAAAACTGTTATACAGCTGGCATTGCTGCTGCATACTTATGGGCGCGCTTTTCAGTCTCCCATTGCCTGCGCTCACGTCGACACGCACAGCGAGAGAGAGAGTGTGAGTGTGAGTGTGTTAAGGAATAAACCGTTACGAACGCCAAGGCAAGTTCTTGAACCGCGTAATCTTTGACAAAGTGTTTTTTTCCCAAAGAACCGCCGCTTAAGGAATTCACATTCTGTGCAAGTTTTTAATTAGACGCTTTGCCACTTGCCACCTGCCACCTGCCGCGGGCCACATGCCACGTGTGATCTTGTTGACAAAAGTTTAGAACTGTTTCGTTTTAATTATTGTTGTGCTGTTGAGTGTATAAGCGTCTATGCCGTAGTGTGCGTGTGTATCTCTGTGTCTTTTAAGATTAATGAGGCAAAAGTGTTTTACTGTGTCGTGTCTTAAATATTTAATATACAAAATAAATGTTGCATAAGCGGTGTACAGCATTACATTAGCATTGTCATTAGCATATATTATTTACAAAAAAAAAAATATACAAAAACCCGGTTGACCCGTGCGGAAAGTAAAATATCGCCAAAGTATCTCAGACATCAACAGCTTGGCAGTGTCTGTGACAGTTCTCCAAAGTGGATTTTCTTATCAAGCAGGCAAGTAAGTAAAGCTATTTGATAGATTTAACAAATTTCCATTGCATATCAAGTAACCAGTTAAAGTTGTGCTGGCAAGCAAAGTTTGATAAATTACTTGCAACTTAGTAGTACATAATATATATGTACTTATAATCTTATCTAAGGCAACAAATACTCTTGATAGCTATCGGAGTAAATATTAAGGCGTTTTGATATATTGCTATCGCATGTCTATAGACAATAAGCGACTGCTCTTTAAAAAAAATATACTTTAGAAATTTTCTATAAGTTTAAGTATTTAGTTTATTCTACAAAACTATTAAATCTCATAGCCTTACATTTGGCTACTCTTAAAGCAACTCACATATACAAAATTTCCGTACCTTAATTTTTACGTCCACATACCCAGTGGAAAACTACCAAAGGTATTTCAAGTTTTTTGGCGTCCCTACAATGTCAGCTGTTCGTGTCGTACAAGATTTTGCTTGTCATTGACGCAAAATTTGTTATTATTATATTTTAATTTCATGGCATTTCTTCATTATTTCACCGAAACATGAAGCCTAAGCCACTAGGTATGCAAAATCTATATCATAATACTAGTATTACATACGCTCTTACTTTGTCTTGGTATCAACGTGTATGTTGTGACGTCATTAAAGCAGAATTTTAATCTGTGCTTAAAAGCTGTGCTTTGTGGTTGGTTCTTTTTGGTTAAACTGCTTATGTCGTATTTTATGTTAATACATGTATTTAAATAAGAGTAAATATATTATTTCCCAGTTATAATAATTAATTTAATCAGATACCAGCGGTGGTGTCCTACAAATCTTTTACATTAATCGAATTTTAACTCAAAAGAGCCTCTGCTGGGCCAAACATCTCTAAACAACAATATTAAAGTGTAAAATTATATTATCAGCCGTGTTCTGGAAAATGAAAAGACAAAAACGAATCATTTTACTCGGATTCGTTTTTGCGTGCTCCGAAAAACGATTTTTTATCGATAATTTCGCCTGTTTCACTTTTTATTTTGGATAAATTCGTATATTTATCTTATCTTTTCGATAAAAGTTGTACAAACTGTCGCATTGTGCATGGATTGCGTTGACTCTGGTTTTTAGTCCTATTGCTTAATTTTGATCAGTTTGTAGAAAAGTTCGGTTTCTGTTGCAATATCATTGTCATTGAAACACAAATTTTCCAGCTCCACCTGTAGACAAATTTGTTATAGTCGTGTTTTAGTCCATGTTTCTTTTGTAACTGACGTGGCTTAGCAGTTTCTAGACACTAAGTTGTAAGCTTAAGGATAAGTATGACAGGCTCGGTTAAGCCCTTTGAATGGCCAGCCACCTACTGAGGTAGACGCTCGTAATATGGAGAACAGACGCTGTGAGAGAGTTAAATGTGACAAGTAGCAAAGAACCAAACATAATGAGAAAGTTATGGATTGTTGTTACCTTACCGGCTTGGGAGACCCTACCAGTAGCTATGCTATCACCGGCATCGTTCTCAGGATCTTTACATATACTGAGTGCCTTAGCTACGACAAGGCCGCAATGTCCAAAGGGCCCTTCGCTCCAACTAAGAAGCTAATCTATCACACTAACTAACTTTAGAAAAGTTACATATATATTTTTTCACAAACACATTATGTAAGCAAAAAGAACACAACCCCTCCAAAAAAGGGTCGTAATCTGGGGTTGACGCGCTGAATCCTAATCTCCTATCAGAATTGGCCCAATGGGTCTTGGTCTTATCCTTACCTCAAAAAACTTAATACACCTGCGTTTCCAAAGCTCTCAAAGATATTTGATCTCAAAGTCGTAATTTCAGAACTTGTACAAATCGTTATTTATTTCGAATTTAAATAGTTGCCTTAGTAATTTATAGATATCCATCTGTGCAGCATATTATGATGCCACCTTAGCTTTCTAGCCAGCCTGGTTCAATGTGCCAAAATGTGTTTTCTTGAAAGAGAGAAGAAATTGATCTGATTATCAATAGCGCTCATTCTAACGTCTTGCTCTTAAGTCTTAGTGCATTAATAGCTTCTACAACCAATAAAGTTTATAGTAGTACCGAACAGCTTGCTTGAAATTTAGTTTTATAAATTTTGTGAAAAGGACCTTATTGAAAATGGCCCATTATCTATAGACTGCATGCTGGTCAACAAGAACTATACATACATACAAAGTTTGCAACGACATAGAGTTTTTGCTTTCAGTTGCAAGCAGCCTTGGCAGTGCCATGACCCGTCAAGCAACTTTTTCTACACAGCCACATGTCAAATGGAATTTTTTATAGTGTTGACTCTTATCGCATACAACACAAGTTGTGATGTGATGCCTCTTGAATGCCTGGTGTCGACTGTTTTAATATCAAAAGTAGGTACACATATAATGCTTGTATATAGTATTCAATGCATGCACTACACATAGGTATATATTAATTCAATTGTTTTACTCATTTTGCCAATAAACTTGAATATTTTTTTATTAACGTTAGTCAATATAACAAACTCAGGCATTGTTCTAAAGCATCGAATTTCAACAGCATATCATAGGCAAAATACCAATATCATTAATCTATAAAAATTATAGCACATTAAAATTTTAATTATGCCGCTATCAAATTCAATTGCAGCCGCCATATTTCATTTCACTTTAAACATATATTGAAAATGTAATTATTTAGTTATATGAAACTTTAACTAGTTTAAAGTATGCCAATGAAAATACATTGAATACCACAGCTGCACATTTTATTAGTGACTCCAATAAAACTAACCCCAAAGCAAATTTAAATTAAAATTGCCCCATATAAGACACACACTAACTGCACACTCAAGTACACAGAGATACACACACATACACGTGCACAAAGTTAAATTTTTGGCCAAAAACTTTGGGCAACGTGAAGAACATTTCAATTTCGGTGCAGAGTCTAGGAAAAGTCTTCAAATTAATTGTAGCCAAACGTTTTGCTACTTGCCACAACTTACTTTAATGTTAGTTCATTTGCCACGCACACATATCCAAACACATGAGCGTATGGACCACGCCCACTCTGCCACACATGCACACACAAGCAGGCGCAACACATATACACGTACATGGCCAGAGTTGCCCGCAGCTTAGGAACACACGTCATGACTAAAGTAAACCAAAGGCGCACGTAATGCGGCTGCTTGGGGGATCATTGTTTTGGCAGCGAGAGAGAGAGTGCCGTTGCAAGTATGGTGTGTGAGGCAGTTGGTGGGGGGAGGCTGTGAGGGCAACCAAGCCAGCATCCAACTAAGTAAATAATGCGTAAAACAAGTCGAGTGTTTTAGCCACCCCTCGCATTGTGCGCACCGCTAACTGTAACAAATGCATACACATACAAGCCAAACACAGACAGTGAATACACTGGGAGAAACAATCGATTATATTTAGTCAACAATGGCGATTTTTGTAAGAAAAAATGTAGGACTCCGAGAATGAGCTTATCTAAGCATTTTCAGCAAGCAACTTGAAGTGAACTGAAGATTTTAATATTTCTAAAATATAGCTGATTAAAATTTTTGTTTATAAAACTAAAAAAAAGTCCCAATATACTTAATACTTTACAAACTAATGTTTGTTCTGAAAAGTTCCTTGTCTTACATTTGCTAAATAATAAAAGCAAGCAATTCTTTAAGTATAATATTTTTCCCCAAGTGACTTCCTTTATAACAATTCCCTGACTGACAATTTTTGTCAGTCGTCCCCTGGGCGGGGCATGGGTATCTCTATTAATAACTGTTCAAAGAGAAGAGGGACCTACGGTTTTTATAGCCGAATCCGAACGGCGTTGTCTTCAATTAATAGAGATTTTCTTGGGCAAATAGCGTCTTTGAGCTAGCGATGCCAGTGCTAGGCAAATGTCCAAGTGCTACTGCGGGGATTCGAACCACCGACATTCGGTTTGTAAAGCGAGTTCGCTACCACTACGCTACTGAAGGCCACACTTTAATGCATAAATATCTCCATCTGATTTATTTATCAAATTTGGTCAAGTCGTTACAAACTATTCTACTTCGCCAAACAAATTTTAAAATTTATAGCTTGATAACATTTTAATGCATTTTCTCTGTTAGCTTAAGAACGCTTTTATAAAACATTTGGCCTTGACTAAAAACTGGCTTGGCGCAGATTTTGGAGCTCAAGAATTACGATAAAAACACAATTTCGCTTCAATATTCATTTAACTCGCAAACTGTAAGTCTGATTAGGATGAAAAGGCAGCAAAATTAAAAATAATCGATTTAAGAATTAAGAAATTATAAATGCAAGTACATACCATCGTAAAAATTTCATTTCATAGCGCCAAGAAGTGAAAGAAACTAATCATTAAAGTATTTTTTGAGTAATTATTATCTATTATTTCTTAAAAATATGAAAATGTATTTTTATAAAAAAAATGAATGAATCTTTCGATTACATTGTTGATTTTTGTTTTAAGGCCCATACGCAGCATGCAAAAATTTCGCACGAAATGTCAAAACTTCATATAAAAAAAATTTCCCACCACTTGGGATTTTTTTTTATATGAAGTTTTGACATTTAGTTCGAAATTTTTGCATGCTGTGTAAGGGCCTTTCAAAAAAAAAATATACAAATTTTTTTAGACTACTAAAAAGTGTTTATTTTATTGCCGCCTTATCGGACATTAAACCAAACTGGTGCGAGCTGAGATATATGAATAATTTTTTTGAAATTAAGTCTCCATTTTTTTTAGTTTTAATCAGAGTCCTCATTTACTTTATCTGAATAAAAATTGGCTATAAAATATACAAAAAAATAAAAATAAAAACATTAAAAAACATAAGACAGCTCTTATTTAAAACTTGCATGTATGTACTATATATTTCTCTCAGTGTAGGTATACACACATACACAAATACTTGTACAGTCAATTGTAAAATTGTAACGCGCTACTTGCTATCAACACAGCATAGAGAAGGAAAACTCATTTGAAGTTGTTGCTGTTGTTGCCTCCGATTTTGTGGCTCTCATTGTTGTTTTTGTTGTTTTTGCTGCTTCTGTTAGTGGCGGCATGCGTTGTTGTTGTAGTTGTTGTTGTGCGCCTGTGTTGGCTGTAATTCATTATGCTGACTACCTAAATGACGTTGTTGTTGTTGCTGCTGTTGCTGTTGATGAAATGCGCTCTGCGTCAATTGCAGCATATATATAAAAAAAAAAAGAATTGAAATACATATGTCCGTGTGTGCGTGAGTGCGAATGTGAGTGTGTGAGTGGCAGCGATGACTGCTCTAAAAGCATGTTACTAACTCTGGTGTTTCATTGTTGCCATTGCTGTCTTTATTGTTGTTGTTCACGCAAAAATTGTCTGTCACTTTGAGACTTCCGGCAACAGGAAGCTGAACACATGAATACAAACACAGCAGCTGCCACTTGAGGTGTATGTGTGTCTGCGTAAGTGTGGGTGTGTGGTTATAAGTTGCTCTCTCTCTGTAAGTGTGTGTGTGTGTGGAGCCACAGCTACTTTAAAGACAACACAGCATGAAGCAGTATTTTTGTGTTTTTTGTTTTGTTGTGTTTTTCATTTATTTCTCGTTGTTTGTTTTTACCACTATTCTCGTTACTTTGCTCCATTTTGTTTTATTTTTGTTGCCTGCTTTTTAAATATGCAAGTGCATGAAGTCGCTTTGTTTTGCCGCACTTTGGCTCTTTGTTAAGCACTAGTTGACGGGCTTTTAATCAAGCACCGAAAGGTTGGGCTGCTTGTTAAGCATTTGTCATGCAACGCCTCAAAGTATGCTATAAAAAAAGAGAGTAAAACACGAAAAACACGAAGAACAAGAGAAACAAACAATTGCGCTTGCTACGTGTTCAAGTTAATGCAAAAGTTTATGAAACCAGAATAATAACAATAAAAGTAAGTGCTGCGTAAATGAGTGTATTGCCGACTTGGTAATGCTCTTTTAGCACAAAGAAATAAATATTAAATACAAATAAAATAAGTTTAAATGAAACAAAAAATATATGTGCTTGATGCACTGCTAAAAAACTGCGAAATAAATTTTGGAAAAACTGTAATCTTAAGCTTCATAGAAACATAAGTATATGAAATAAAACTTAAGCAAGTTCACATAAGACATAAAAAGGTTTGCACTGGTAAAAAAGGCGGAATAAGTTCATATAAAAATTTACTATTTTGTTTTTCTGATTTCGTATTTTTAAGGGAAGTCAGTTATATAACAATTTTTTAGTAGGGATAACCACTAACGATGGATATGTAAATTTTTGTGTAGCTATGTTTAGTGTCCTGGCGTTCATACGGGTCTATTGATTTTGGAGTGGAAGGGTTTTGATTCGAGCGTTTATGTGGCTTTCTAGTTAATGCAAAACTCAACAGTACGCGGTTTTGTTCCTATTATACCCAAGGCAGGATTAAGTTTTTGAGATTATGGCTTCGTTGAAAAACAAAATACCTGTATAACGTTAATATTCACTAAATCGAAGCAAATATATTATATATATTGGTCATTCTCTGTCAAATCAGCCACCCCCACCTCACACTTCAATTTTTAAGATTAATGAACTTTTTTTGGCTAATTTTTAATATTTCAAAATGTCGGAACTACAATGTCCGCCAAAGCAAAGTAACTCTATGATTAATTCACTATTTTTAATCTTATTCTCAGAAAAACATTATTGCCAACAGTGTTATGTGCTATTCAGATACTTTTGAGGTGGTTCAAAATTTAAAAATGGCGAATGAAAATAGTCGTCGAAACGGAAAAATTATGTTTTTATTATAATACAAGTTGGGTATGCAAATATATATTTTCGGGGTCGCTGATCACGATTCTGAGGCTAGAATTTCAAAATTCAAAATGGCGTACCCAAGATGGCCGGCGGAGAGTAAAAATTAAATTAAATTTAAATCATGCTTTCTTTGGCTTAAGGGTTATTAAAAGTGTAACATAATTATAAATTAAATCAAAACATTTGTTCAAATCAAATAACTAATTAGTCCACGCATTAAATTGTCTTTACTCTAAACACGTCTTATTTGGTCCGCTCTCTAGGATCGACTGACTGCTTGCCTTCGTGATGGTCGTGAACGAAAACTATGGTACTATTACTTACAATCTCAGTATATCTTCTCTCTGCATACCTTGCTCTCGCTTTTCATGCTCTTTACTATAACTGTCGTGGACTCCCCTTTTCAATCTTATTCCACATATATGACATTTAGAAGAATAAGTATTTTGCTATATCTACGGTGCAAACTTTTTCGAGTATCTTATAATTTGCATAAGAGTTTCCATGCCATGGAATACATTCTCTCAAAGTTCACACAACCTTGTCACAGCTTTATGGTCAGAATTGGTGAGTCTTAGCCCGCATGAAAAAGTTTTACAATAACTTGGCCACAACCCAAGGTTCTAGAATAACAGGATGCCATTTTCAAAAGATAACAAAACGAATCTTTAGCTAACAACAGCCACAACAGTTTAAGCTCTTCCGACTTATTTATGGCATTCTAATTAATTGATAAAAATACGACTGTCAGGAAAATAATGAAATTTCTCATTAAAATGCATCAGATCGATGGCAGCGCATTAGCATGATGGGAAATGGCTGTAATAAAAACCAAGAGCCAACAACAACAACAACAACAAGTACTACCAACAAACGCAATTGGCACAACATAAAAGTTTTTCTTTTTCTTTTTATTCGCTGTATAGGATTTTCACGCCCTGCCCGACCCCCAAAAACTTTTTGACAACGAGCTTTGGAAATTTACGCCATAAATCAGCAGGGCGTAATGCAGCACGAAAAAAAGTACACACACTCACTCACACATACACACACTTTTACAAATCTGTTAAAAAAAAGTTGTACAATAATTTGGCATAAACAGCAATTACTTTAAAAATTCAAACCTTGACTTTATGCTAAACTTTATCCTGCATAATATTTCAACAGTTCCCATATGCATCTTTTTTTTTTATTTATGTGTGTTGCAGCAGCAAAAATATAACAACAACAAATGATATAAACTATGCGCGTGCAACATGCTGCAACAGTTTTGAAATGTATTTTATGGCTGCCCCACTGCCAAAAGATAAACAAAAATAACAACAACAAAAAATAAAATTTGTTCTACTTTATAAAATTTTATATATGCGGCATTTTGTTTGTTTTTTAATGAAGCTGTCTGGGATTCGCCAGAATTCGGGAATGGCTCTAGGAAACATTGTTTGTTTATTTAGGATTATGCTTGAATTAAGAGGAAATGAAGCTTGGAATTCTGAGAATTCTAAGTTGCTAAGTCGTGCATTTATTGCATACGCTTATTTAAAATTTAAATAATTGAAATGTTTAAGAAATTGTCTTAAGAGCTTTGAATCTATGAGAATCATTTGAGAAGTTGGGAGCTCATAAAGTTTTTATTGGTTGAATAACTTTTAAGCGGAAAGTTTTTAATAATTGAGTTCAAGATTAATGATTCTTTAAGTTAATTAAGTATCACATCAAAAGTCCTAATATATGGAAATGTAGCATTTTCATTTTAATAATATTAATAAAATTATTAAAAAACTATTAACTATAAGTTGAATCATTTAATGCAAATAATAAAAAAATCATTTGTTAAGCAATACTAATATTTTTATATTTATCTACAAAATAATTAAATTTTTTTTATCATGTAAACAAGAAGTATGTAATTCATTAAATATTATAAAAAATTTTTATAATTTTTAACAACTTATTAAAAAAAAATGTTATTAAATAAAAAAAAAAAAAAATTAGCAAATTAAAATTTTTTTTTTAACACTGTTTCAACGAAACGATTTGATTCATGTTTACACCAAATAAAGAACTTATAAAAACACCTGTTTTAAAAAATAAATGGTGATTGACATATTTAAGAAACATACTTTAAAAAAATAAGATTTAAAATCAATATAATTTTAAATAATTGTTTAAGAAAATGTGTTGATTAAAAAAAATTTTTTTTTAAGAGTCCTGTTGCCGACTTAGATCAAAAGGAGGAGCAATTAAGTAAAAACAAAAAACACGTTTTTTAAATTAAGTCCTAACGCGTTAAGCTTAAAAACTGAAATTTTGGGGATTTTTTTTTTTTGTATCCTATGAAACGAACTTCGTCATTACTTTTCAAAAATCGCTGGGTGCAGTTTCCGGTACCTTATCCTTACCTTATTTGATTTTTTTAAATTTTTATAAGCACATGCCTATTATTAATTTCAAGAAAATAAAATTAACTAATTTTCGCATATTGCATAAAATAATTATTTATGCACACTTATGTGTTGTATGTATATTAGAGACCATAAGTTATTAATAAATGCTTATCATCTTCTCAATCGTGATGTTAGTTCCTCTATCTGTCCGAGATGATAAGAGCTGAAGAAAGCAAAATGGCCCAAAAGATGCGTGTTATCTCCTACGTAGGATTCATGTCCATATTTTGATTTTTTCCCATAGTATTATTGAATTTGAATTGCTATCTGAAGTTCGACAAAAGTTCGCATCTTGTAACTAAGAATAATAAAGGGTTTTCCAATAAGAGGTGTTATATTGGTATTCAAAGAAAAATGCCATTTTTTGAGATAAATGATCGGATGTTTATTTCATAATAAAGTGGAAGGTATGTCGTTAATAATGTAAAACAACATCAGCCAAATGGCCACCACGACCACGCTTACAGGACCATATCCTTTTCTTGAAATTTTCCATAACCAAATCGCAAAGTGGCTGCCCTATGTCCTCGATAGCCTCACGAATTCTATCTTTAAGGTCTTGAATCGACGCTGGGCTGTTGGCGTAGAACTTATCTTTCACGTGGCCCCAAAGGAAGAAGTCGCAAGGTGTTAAATCACAAGATCTCGGTGGCCAATTGGGATCACCTCTTCGAGAGATAGCACGGTCCGGAAACTTTTTCCGTAAAAGAGCAATGGTTTCGTTGCTTGTGTGGCACGAAGCGCCGTCTTGTTGAAAGTAAACGTTGTCTAGATCAATACCATCGAACTCCGACCATAAAAAATCATTAATCATCTCTCGATGACGTTTGTGGAATGCCCAATTTCAAAGAACGACGAGGATTGGACAAACCTGGGTTTTCTTCAACACTTTGGGCAACAGCAGCAATATTCTCAGTTGTTCTTGAGCGACGTGCACGGGTTTTATTCTTCACATCACTAAATTGTCTCAACAGCTCGAATTTTTCAATCAATTTCTGTATTGCGGTCCGACAAGGTGCTTCACGACGACTCAAATATGCTTTAGTTTTGCAAACTGTGCCTGCAAGATTTTCACCACTTTTGAAGTGAATTTTAATAATTTCAATGCGTTGTTGAAGCGTGTATCGTTCCATTTTTAGTAATGGCGCTGTTTCTATTTGTCAAATGTCAAAGAATAAAAGCTTCAAAAGTGACAGCTACCGAAATATCGGGTGATTCAAAATAACACCTCTTGTTGGAAAACCCATTATAGGCGAAAAAGTATTAAATTTGGACTCACTCCTCAATAAACTGTAGCATAATTATGTAAGGTAGAGCCATCAAATTTAGAATTTTCAATCATGTGAGTCTAACAAACAAAACGTTGACTTTTGTTTTAAAATAAACCGGCAATGATCACAGCTACAATTCTCCCCATCATCAGAATTATCATCATCATCTGCAGCATCACCAGCATCATCTTCATCATCATCATCATCTTCACCACCATCATCAACATCATCATCATCAACATCATCATCATCATCATCATCATCATCATCATCATCATCATCATCATCATCATCATCATCATCATCATCATCATCATCATCATCATCATCATCATCATCATCATCATCATCATCATCATCATCATCATCATCATGACTACTACATTAAATTTTCTTTGAAAAAACTAAGAGAATATTTGATTCTCTTTTTCTGAAAGCAAACATTCTCTAATTAAGAAAATCTCTGCTAATGAATTTTCGCAACATTGGATATGGGAAACAAAATTTTAATTCGCAGAGTTGCAGTCTACATGGTATAGTTTTCCTTCTTTATTCAACTTAAAAACAGGACGCAGAAAAAGACTCAATATTAGATTTTCTAAGATTCATCTCATATTCTTTTTACAGGCATTATGTACATACATGTCATAACTATTAAATATGCCATCGCTTACAGTACTTCAGCAGTGAACTAAACTTCATTTTATCTACCACATTTGTCATCTCGAAAAACTTTTTTTTTTTTTTTGCTACTCTCAAAGTGACTTTAAATCTGCATTGTTTTTGCTCGTGGACTAAAAACTATACGAACATGTATGTGTATATGTGATACTATGTATCATGTAAGCTCATCTCTAGAGTCTCTTGACTGAGCAAGAGAGAGTTTGTTTTTAATAAACTTAATGGCATTTTGTGCGCATTTCTTGTGGCCATTTCAAATAGTAATAAAGTAAGTATATGAAATTCCCTGAGAGGCTAATGTAACATTTTTGCAGCTTAGTAGCCCTGGCAGTGGCACTGCTTTTCCAGTTTTCATGCATAGCTGCCTGATTTAACATATGGAAGGCAAATAACCATTTCTATGGTTCTTTCTAAGGGACAAAACAAACCAAATTATAAATCGGCTTAACGAATTGAGCCAGCCAGAGGAAAAATATTTTCAAGCAAGGCTGCCAGAGAGTCATGGCAACAATACTGTACATAGCTACGGGCATATACTTGTATATACTAGTACATATACATGGAGCTACTTATATATAATTCAAGCTTTGTTTGCCTTTTGCCTAGCAATATTTGAGTATAATATTTTCTTTATGCCATAGTTATAATTTTTGCAATATTTTTTTTTTTTTTTTTTTTTTTCTTTATGGCCTTGGCAGTCGACAATTTATCAAACATTTCAGTAAACCCCTCAATTCAATCATCAGTTGAATCATCAATCATGTTAAACATATTTTTATAATGCCTTCAAGTACCATATTGCTGATATCCTAAATGGTTGCGACATTTAGTCATAGATTGAGTAAAGTCGACTTATGAATATATTTGCAGCAAATAAAAAAAAAATACAAAATGGAGTACATAACGTCGAAAGTGATCGATATACTTGTGGTGGCAACGCACTTTGGGATACGCTGTACACTTTTTCTCCAGCAAAGTTGTTTTCCTTTAAACCTTAGTCTATCGACAAAAGCAAGGAAACTCCTATGGAATATATAAAATTCAACTTGACATTTTTTTGAAGCTTTATTCATAAACATTTTTAAAATGGCTGCCTCAGACATAGTGGCTGTGCTTTTTGGCCTACATCAGTATCTTTGAGAAGCATTTGAAACGCCCTCACGCAGTTGTCTATAGTCGTCCGGCTTAAGCTCTTGAATCACATCAATCCTTTACGGATGCACTTCCAAATCGATTTGCGAAATAATCGTATTGTTCAATTCAGCTGGTCAGTACCGAATTGTCCACAGATATATGTCTATTTAATAGCTTAAGGTCAACAATCGTAAACTAAAACTTTTTTTGAACTTTGACAGCATCTGCAATATAACAGTTAAAAGAACTGGCATTGCTCTCTGGTCACACTTTATTATTGAATTTAAAAATATTTTCTGTCCATAAGATGAGATTATTAGATGTTATTAGATGAACATGTTCACTTTTATAATAAAAAACCATTAAAAATGTAATAGCAGGTGTTAAAAATTCTTATCATTATTTTCACTCAGAAAAAAGAACGGATATCAGCGCCTTTGCAAACATGCACATCTGTTTGTAAGGCAAGTTGTAACTTCTTTACCATTTCCTTGCGTTCTAAGTCTTCATAGAGAGATAAGAACTCGCATCGAATTGCCTACTCAGGCTTCCTTATGACTTTACACACATGTATTTCATGTACCATTTTACCCTCTTCTAGAGCAATGCTAACAAAAATCCATGAACTAAATTCTCTAACGTTGTCAGCGAGTATTACACATAGCTGCCTATATATAATCGTATTGGGTTAATAAACTCATTAACTCACATACACACACACACACACACACACCAATGCTAACATGGGCTTATGTACATGTATTTATATCAGTTGAGCGCAGCGCAGCGCGAACATTAAGTATACGCCAAGTAGGCTCACTTCCGCAGCCAAATCAATGCCATCAATGACGTGGCGTTGCCGCCGCGTTCCATTTAGCAAAAAGCATTTAAGCCAAACAAAAGCAGGGCCAACAACAAGAACGTAAGAGATGCCACACACACAGACACACACGCACACTCACACTTGCACACATACTCTCGCAGTTACGTTATATTTTGATGTGCTTATTGTTGTGTTTGTAAAAGTGCGGTAATGGCGAAGGTCAGGACGTTGTTACGTTTTTTGCCTCTTCTTTTTTTTATTTGGACTGAAGTGTGTGTTGGTTGTTGTTGTCGCTGCCGCTGCCGCTGCATCCGCCCTGTAGCATGATGATAATACAAAAAAAAACATCTTTCTCTTTTTTCGTTTTCATTGTATGCGCTCTCTCTACCCTTTTTGCGCTCTTGCTAAGCATGCGCTCTGTGCGCTTGTAGCACAGTTTATGCTGTGTATAACAGTTGAAAGACAGTGCAGACTTTTAGGCGCTGCTGCTGCTGCCGTTGATGCTGAAGCTGCTTATCTTATAATTGTGTGCGTGCTTTTTGGAAATTTTTGTGGCCACACACGCACAGACACACATACACAAATGCCATTTGTTACATATTCTATGCTTCCTCTTATTTATGGTTGATTTACTTAGAATTTTTTGGCGTTCGTAAAGTTTTACGTTTTGGCCATGACGCCAAAAACTATGCTCTGTATATATGAAATATGTTTGCCATTAAGAACGGTTTTAAACCAAGACGCATAACTGAATATTCTTTTTACGGTCAATACGAATGATTTTGATATGAACGTTAAGGTTTTAAAAAATTGTAAATTACAAAATTTATTGCTAAATTAAGTTGTTCGTAAAAACAGTGAGAAAAGCTACAGCTTCATGGATCTTAGCTTAGCTTGAATTTAATAATTTTATATAGTGAGCATATATAACTATTTATAGTGTATTAATAAGCTGAGCTCAGTTAAGGAAATTTCTTATTATTTATGTTGTTTTTTAAAGGTTTTATTGAAAGTGTGAAAATAGTAATATTTTAATCAAAAGGCACCGTAATAGGATGATAAAAGGATTCCCTTATGAGAATCCAATAAAAAGGTTAAAAAAGATAAGTTTTCAAAGCCTGATTCGATAAAATATGATCAGAATCCCACCAAAAGATGCCCAGTATTGCTGACCATTTTTTGGGGCCGTTGTGGCACTTTTTTTGATATCTCCAGTTAATCAGGCTGGATTATTTTTTTTTTTTTATTTCTTGATATTATGTATCGCTCCTAGTCGGAGCATAGGGCAGAAGAATCAGGCTGGATTGGCGAGCAATAATTTGGAAACTGCGATTCATAAATAGTTTTGATTATTTGCATTAAAAAAAAGAACATTTTTGGAGATATACCTAAAAAAAGTAACCTTTTTTTTTTTGTTTCTTAAAATTTGTTTATATAAAAAGAGAACAAGGTTTTATGTTTTATTACAAATATACTTCTCAACTGTTTACCAACGCTTTTTAAATTTGTTTATATAATTTTGAAAAGTTTGTAACTAAAAAATATAGTAAAGTTTTTTAAATTAAAAAGAGCTTCAATAAATCAACTTATATAACTCTCATACCAAGAGCACTTTAATTTGGAAGCATAACCTTTTTATAAGTGCATCTTAACTTAAACCTCCCATAATGAGCCACAATAAAAGTTCGAATTGCTCTAAAAGCTCCTAAGTCTGCAATGTCAAAGTTCCTTGGTTCGCCGAACCGTCACAAACTCAAACGTTTTGCATGCAGCCCTATATCAAATTCACACACACACGCACACAAGTAAAACAAAAAAGAGTTGGTTTTTTTTGTGGAAACGTGCTTTTTTTTGCTTGTTGTACCTATTTGTGGGCAACGCTTCACTTGAACTCCATTCTTTCAATTTTATTACTAATCTCTTGCTGCCATTCAAGTAATTTCCAAAGAGTTAAGCTAGTGTCCATTTTATGGGCCACTTGCAGAGCACTTAAATTTACATCCCCATCAATGCTCAAGAACCGCTATCAATGTTTGCCATTCCCACTTTCCTCAAATTCCATTTCTTGCATAATTTTGTGCGCTGTTCAGCTTAAATACTTGCTGCCAAAGCATTGCTTCATATTGCCACGGCTTTAATGTCATTTTCATAATATGCCAGAAGCACCTTAGCCTTTTTATTATCATCTCTGGCACTGACTGCCAGTCTCTCGCACTCTCGGCAACTGATGCGGCTTTTACTTTGCTAAACTGCCTTTACTTTACTCAACTTTACTTAACTTTATATTCTCATACTTTTATGGCAATTTTACGCGTTTTCACAGTCCAAAAGGAAATTTCTGAGTAACTCTGGTGTTTGGTTGCTTGTCTGCTTGGCTGCTTCAAAATCTGTCTGAGAGTCCGACTGTCCGACTGTCGCCTTGATGCCGAATGAAACTGACAGCGAAAATGCGTATTTAATTTCACTTGCGTAGACAGTACAACAAAGTTGTTGTTTTTGCTGCTTTTTCTGCGACTTGGCATTAATAAATGTCAAAACAGAGTCACTGTGACGTAAGCAATATGTGATGCTCAGCAGCTGCCTTTTCATGCATTGAAAAGTGGCGCCATAATTACAAGCTGAACTGAAACATATTGCATACTTTTCAGCTGAGCCGCGTATCTCTCAGCTTTTGTGTCACTCTCTACGTCATGCAGTCACCCAGTCAGTCAGCTCGTCAGTCTGGAGTGTTAATTTTTATCCGTCAACTAGGCAGTCTCTCTGGCAGCTAACGTTTTGATTGCCACAGCATTTTAAATTAATTAGTTGCTCTGTCTTTGCGCTTGTTATTATATTTGTGACAGGTTTATGCGCGCGAAGCTAATGAGATTTATAAATTGTAAATGGCATAAGAAACTTCGAAACTGCCTTAGGACCTGGTCTGTGAGTGCTAACTTTAGAGGTGCTTAAAGTTTTTTAAGCGACTCGTCTTAAGACATATGCAAAGAGCTTTGTCAAAAATTCATTTCGAGCATTAATTAGTCGAGTTTCTTGAATTTAAGGCGGCTCTATGCGTAACTTAGGAGAAATGTAATAAATTATCATCACCTAATTTATGGTACGCGTATGAACTTCTCAAAGTGGATACAGTTTGTCAGATTTGATATCTTGACGTCAGACATCAAAATCCCTGACAATGAGCGCCAATTGTTTTTATGGTAAATATTTTATTTGCTTTGAAATTTCGACAGCAATCTGCTGATAAAAGCACATCATTTTTTAAGCTTGTATTATTGCAAAATCAAGTTCAAACTCATGATCTTTAGTTCTCGCATAATCAAAGTGTTTAAGGATACATAGTAGTAACGTTTGTTCATATTACTCAAAACTTTCCATCAGTCTTCTACTTATGTGCTCTCTTGACTCACGCTTGAGTTGCTCTGATAAGTTGCTGACAAGTAGATTTTCGTTATTGGAAATTTGTTTGTTTTCCTTTTTTTAATACCCTGTACTTTGAGTACAAGAGCCAATTAATTTTGTTTGTAACATCTCGAAGAAAGTGAGTAAGACCACACAACCTTTATACCCAAATGGTTAGGGTAACAAATGATATCAGTTAAGTCATATAGTATATAAAAAACAAAACTTAAAAATTTAATTAAGGGTAACACCTGTTGGAGCATAGATTTTCAACGTAATTTTTAGATTTTTTTTGAAAGAAACTTTATTTTATTATTATTCAAAATCCAAAAAGGTAACGATATACATATTTTCAGCTTCAAAAATTAATTTTTCCAATTTGTTAAAACACACAATGGCGCCTGTAGAGAGCTAGAGTATTTGACTCATTTTTTGAGAGGCCGTGGAGCAATTTTTGACGACGCCATTGATCTGAAATATAAAGAAATTTTCTCTTAATCTGTGGACCAAAAACAAGTGAATCACGTAGGGGTTTTCAAAAAAACAATTTTAGAAATATTTTATAAGTTTAAAAAAAAATTTTTTTTGTAAAAAAAGTCATGAAAAATGAGTTGCAAAAAAAAAGTTTTATTATTTTGCAAAATCCTACGTGGTTCACTGGAAAATGAGATTATAAAGATTGTGTCAAAATTTCAAATCGATCGAAAAAAAGTGGTTTCGAGAAAAACGCGCTTAAAGTTTTAAAATTGAACCGACTGCGCGGCGGAGTGCCATGCGCCCGACGTTTATAAGGGGGCAAAATATTTTTTTAAATTACTTCGGGACATTATTTCGAACTAAATGCCTACGAATTTAGCTAAAAAAAAATCGTTTTTCTGAAGATTCTACACAGAGGTTACCCGTTAAAGCTATAAATTAAAACTTAAATTTAACAAGTCATACCAGATCAAGAAATTTCCTTTTGTTTTTGATTCTTAATTTGAACTTTTATTTTAGAATCTGCATATATCTTTATTAGTTCACGAAAAATATATAGTTATCGATAACTAGATAAATAATCGAAGTTAGCTAGTACCTCATAACATCATAATTTACAATCAGCAAAATCAAAAAGATCGAATTTCTTATAAGTAGAGTACAGTGTATCTTCTAGTTGGGTTGTTCCGACTATAATCGGCTGTCAGTCTATGGAATTTTTGTTGTTTTTTTTTTACATAGGGTGTACGTATTACACATACGTGTGCGTGTGTGATTGTACGCGTGCACTAATCGGATTATGTAGTCTTACTGCCATAGCTAATTGATATAGGTACATAAAAGTTAATGTGTGTGCGTGTACTACTCTGAAAATACATGCGCATGTATATAAGTATCTATATATATGCTATCTGTATATGTGCATGTTCATCTATGTGATTTTCTACGCCTAATTGCATGCAGCACTTTTTTGCAATTACCTTAATTATGCATGCCAATTGAATTTTAATTAAGCGAATTAAAGTTAAAAGTTCAATGCATGGTTGGTCCCTGTTTGTGGCCAACCGAAAAACCGAAAGTTCTTTGGAAGTTACCGTAGTTTATCTGACTCCTGTTGTGAACAGCAGTGCAATACGCCACAAAGGCAGCAACGCAAACCACTAAAACTAGTTTTTAGACCAAGCCAAACCAAACATTTAGGCCAACAAGGCAGCAGAAAATATGGTGCATGTTAAGCCAGGCATGAAGGAATTCCATATCACCTTTACTTGTAGCAGTACCAGACAGTGGGATACGCTTATTTTCAAAAACAAAAGTTTGCTCCAGAATATAGTAAGGGGAAAACTTTATGTGACTATGTGACTATTCTATAAAAGCTGACGAGCAATTTAAAATTTGAATCTATTTTAAATATTTAGCATACGACAAGAAAAATAGAGAACCGCAATTTTCAAATTTTTGATCACCAATATCTAGCCTGATTAATATTATACCATAGAGGCAGCCCTTAAAAGTATGCTATTATTTTTGAAAATCTATACAATTGTAGCAGACGCTTACAAAGACCATATGCTATGTATGCTTGGTATCCAATCCGAATATAAAGTCGCAATTTAATAGAATACAAAATTTGATCTCGTCTCCAGTAAAAAATTATATATAGTTTATTTGGTTGGGCTGAATTTGGATCCGTGTATATGAGTCAGATGAACATGCCTATATCGAGTAGCCTGTTTAAGGCTGATTAATACGTTGTATATTTTAAAGCTTTGGAAGTGCATTCATCTGCATTTGGACAAACCTTATATGCCTTTCACTCGCTATATAAAGCGGATAAAAACACCAAAACAGCTAAACTTTGGCTAACTTGCACACACACGTTTACGCATTAGTGCAGTTGGGTCTCTCACAAAAACCTGGTTCCAACTTTTTTTGCGAATTTAGCTTTTGAATTTTTGTCAAAACTGTGCAAGCGTAAGAGCAAACGGTAACGCTAACTGCATATACATATATTTACCTGCAATTTACATGACACAAATTGAATCCGGTCTTAGAGCGTTAACGTCATAGTAAAAAGCCAAGAAAAACTTTTAATTAAGTCAATTAAATCAATTATTAATTTATTTTAAGTCTGTTATATCGTTATTGTCTAAAGTGCTAGGGTAAATATATAATCAGATTAGCTTATTGAATAAAAGCCACAGGGAATAAGTATTAAAATAAACAAAAGCAAAAAACCACAAGACATAAGCCAACTAAACAAAGCACAAAATTGCTTAGAGATTCTCAAGGTTCAGGAAATGCTTAGAGGCTATGGCATTTGAACGCATTTGGCAAACAATTTACATTATCAATTATTTATACAAATACAACTGCAAATATTTGTATGTAAAAGGCAAGTAAACAATGCAACAAAAGCGCAGCAGGAGCTTGGGGCGCACTGCATTTTCATAAAACTTGCAGTGAAAATATTATTTCAAGATAATTACGAAATATATTTAATTGGAATTTTGAGCATATTTAAATGCATTCGACCACATATTTAATAGTTTCTACAACAGGTGCGGTTCCAGGACTGGGTCTTAGGGGGGTTTTCACTTAGAAGTGCGTATACAGTCAGTTAGGCAAGAGCGTATACGCCACTATACACTATAAATAGTTTATCAGAGGTCGCATAAAACTGTCAACTCATTTTTTTCAAATTTTTCCTAAGCATTAGACAAACAATATTATTCATTGCTTAAGGTACTATAAAAGTCGAGAGCTCAAGTGCATTTAATAAATATTTTGTTTTAATTTTTTGATTTATAACCACAGAGAAATTCTTAAGCAGAGCTTAGACTGAAATGATAGAAAAATCTTTTCTTAACAGTGTAAGGTATGCTGTATGCACGGTTAATCAAAAAGCACCAAAAAATAAAATACAAATATTTCATTAAAAAAAGAGCCAAAATATTTTTCTTCAGTCTCTCTTTTATTCCTTTAACTCCTTGAGGAGCATAGGGCCTCTGTAAAATATCTAAATCGTATCCGGTTTTGTGCCAATTGCTTCACTTCCCTCCAGGAACGCCCTGATTCTTCGGCTTCTTTCAAAACAGGTCAGCGCCATGTTGTTCTGGGTCTTCCTCTTCTTCGGTTGACCTGCGGGTTCCAATCAAGGGCCTGACGACAAACATCGTGTGGTGGCTTTCGCAAAGTATGCCCAATCCATCCCCATTTGCGACTGGTAATTATGTAGGATATCGGCTTCATATTGCATCGCTGCATCAGCTCAAAGTTGATGATTGTGTTTGGCCACCAGATTTTCAGAATGCGCCGGAGACCTCTTCCAACAAAGGCCTGTATCTTGCTAAGAATAGCTTCTGTTGTTAGCCAAGACTCACTCCCATAAAGTAGAATGGATAGCACATTAGATTTGTATATCTGGATTTTCGTGTTTGTTGATAGAAAATTGGAATTGTCTTCAGTAATACTTTTAATTATATCACAAAATTGCATCTAGCTTGGAACTTCTAGGTCATATTTTTAACGTCCAAAATAAAATATTTGTGTGATACAAAAGTAACACTAGTCGCTCGCAAATATGGGGTCAGAAAAAATATACTAATTTGAATTTTTCCATAATCTTGTTATTACTTAAAAAGAAGAAGAGGACCTTCCAAAAAAGCACCCAAACATAAAAATTTGTGGCTTTAAGAAAAAACTACAGTCGAAAATATGTGCCCAAAACCTTGAAAACCACAAATTTTTTGTGATTTTCAATGCAATGAAATATTTCAGAAAAAGTCTTAAACACTTGAAATGTTAGCTATGGCATGTTATAGACATGGTATGAGGGTACGATTTCTGTATAGTGTCGTCGTTTTATTATACGAAATGAATGATTTATTACAATTTTTAGAAAAAATGTAAAAATTTGAAATTGAAATTTTTAGAAAATATTTAAACATTTTTTCGAAGGTCTTTTTTTGCACCTTAAACTGCGTTTAAGCTATGAGATGTGATACTTGTATTTTGGACTATTATGTAAGTAGTTATCATTACCTTTCAAGTGACCCCGTTTTCATTAAAGTCGAACCGTCCTTTGATCATGAGTATCTATACGAAATCTCAAGATTTCACAAAAAATAAAAGAGTTTTTATTTATAATGGTTGACGACGTTGAAAGAGACTAATTAATTGGGCAAAATGAAAACGATGTTAAAATCGATCACGTAGAACACGAATTAGGCAAGCTGAAAATTAAGGAAGGAATATTTTTAGGTCCTCTAATTTGTAAAGCAATGAATAAAAGAAAATTGACACCTGATCAACTGCATGCTGAAATTACTTTGAAGGAGAGTGTGAAAATTTCTAAAAAACACCAAAAGCCCAACAACAAAGTTTATTTGCGCCCTCAGCTGCAAAGAATTAATATACTTAATAAGTATACTGTTCATTTTTTAAAAAATCAACTGAACGCGCTTTAACTTACAATTTTTAAAACCACCCGGGCTCTTTTAAGGAAAACAATTTTATTTTTATGAGATAGGCTTAGGCTTATGTGGTTTCGGTAATTTTACAAGTCTACAAATACCGGGGTCATGTTTGTTGTTGGAGAGCTAAGGGTCATTTTCGAAGTAATTTGCTGCGTAGAATACGAATCCGGGGTCAGAATTGGTGCATCACGTCAATGAGATATATTTCGTAACTTCGAATAGCCATAACTTTGCGAAAAACAAAATTGATCTCTTGAACTCTTAAAGGGAAATAGTGGTACCAAATGATGTAACTGGAGAGACGGACCATACACATTTTTTGAACCCTGTACATAGCCTCAAAAGTAGGAAAAATCGCCGATGTTCGGTTACATAACCTCAGTATCTCAATATCCTGACGTGATGGGTCAATTCTGACCTAGGACTCGGATTCTACGCGGCAAACTACTTCGGAAAAATAATTGCAACTTTTTTGACTGAAGTCAAGAGGAAAAAAAGCATCAGTTTTGGCCCCAAATCATCCGTGTTAACAAGTCAAAAAATTCAAAAGCTTATATATTTATTTAAAAAAAAATTGTATGTCGAATTGATTCGATCAAACAAAACTAACTTTTCAAATTAAAAGCTTCAGTTTTAAGGACTTGAATGTGTTTTCCTGACTGTCTTATAAGCTTCTTTAATATGACATCTTCTAAGCTTACAACCAGATAGCACTTATATAATTAAATAAAACAATTTAAAGCCACTTTCGCAAATTATAGTGCTAGCCAGGTAGAGCATAAGATTTTCTTAGAAAATTTCGTGCCCCTTACACTAATGGTCGCCCCGGGCAAACAGAACATTACTACTGTACTTCTCTACGCTTGTTTTTATAATTATTATAACATTTGAAACTATCTTCAGACCATTCATAGTCTATCTCAAGTAGTTCTCTACCATAGCTAAATATTTTTGCAGCAAAGCCTACAAGTCTGCCAGACAACTTAACACACTTAACTTTTGAATGTATGTATTGTATATGCGAAATATTTATTTATATATTTTTTTTCTGCGGTTTTGTATAAACTCTAAATGCTTTTGAACAACTTTTTGGCTTTTAAAAATTCGCAGAAGCTGCTTCTTCTTCTTCATCATGTGTTGCCCCAGCGGATACGTGCTTTAAAATGGTGTTGATGATGGCTAGAAAAGCAGCGAATGTGTGTTGTAGTCATGTGTGAGTGTGTGTGTGTGTGTGTGTGTGTGTGTATCTTTGTGTGTATTGACAGTATTTGTTGGCAACAATTTCATTACCGCGCATTTAAAGTTTTGCCAACACACATAAAGAAAACTAGATGTTGACTTGTGTATGTGAGCGCGAGGGGAGCAAAGTATGGGACGAGTGGCGAAGAGACTTATAGAAACACATTTTGTACGGCCCTCGGCGCACTTTCTATTTGTATTTGGCTTGTATAGTCTCAACCACACACACACATACACAACCAAACTGCCCCCCACCCCCTCAGACACACACTCACTCACACACAGTTACAACCCTCCACAGAGCAGAGATCTCGTTATAAATGAAAAACTTTTGCTACTTGCTCAAGTGGTTTTGCTGTTTTTAGCCTCTTCCACTTCTTTTGCTGCTATTTCGTATCGTAATGCTCTGCTTCTTCTACTTCGTACTTTTGTCCACCCCTGCTCACTCCTCACTAGTCTCTTGTTCGCTGTTGCTGCTTTTTATTCACATTTGATTTCGAAAAGTTTTGCTTGTTTATTTTATTTTTTAATGAGAACTGAAATCGAGTTTACGATATCACATGACACGAATTCACCACTGCCCCACCACTCAATCCGCCCTCTCGTAATTCCCACTTTTATCAGTAAGTTCAACTTGGTTTCCACCTGTTTTAAGCTTTGCTGTGTTTTGTTATAGCTTAAGGGACTTGGCGATTAGCCATGTGAAATATGCGTCAACAAAAGTTTTTGCACAACATCTAACCAACTCTGATTGTATCTGTATCTGTGTGCAGAGCTGCCTATGTGGATTTTATGCTACGATAGTTACAAAGAAACACACATCCATATGTAGTCAACACTTGAACAAAAGTTCCGACTTTTGCACAAGTTTTCCAGGTTTACAGTTCACAATTTGTCAAGTGGCATTCTCAAAGTGCGTGAACCTTCAAGTTTGATGCGCCTCAAATGGCACCGAGACTGCCATGTGATCCATTGGCCATGCAACAGTTTGCTAAGCTCAACTCAGCTCGGCTCAGTTCAGCTCATCTGAATGACTCCTGTTCTGCATAATATTGATTTCCTAAAACTTTTTAGCATGTCCAGCGTCCCTTTCCGAGCCAACATACACTCGAGTGTTTTTAATTTGAACTTTTTTTGTCCAGCACTCGCATATCAATGAGCCAGACAGCCAGTTGGCCATCCAAGTGATTCAATGACCAGAAGCAGGCATTGAAGTGGCAACAGCCGTCAGCAAATAATGCTCTCTCATCCAGGACACTTTTTCATTTTTTTTTTTGTTCCGATTTTTTAGATTTTCTTTCTGCTGCAGTTGTCGCTGTATTCTTATTGAAAAACTTTGTTTATAGCTTTTTCTGCTTGTTTTTTACTGGCGGTTTATTAATTTTTGCATTTATTAAATTTTTTGGCTCTGTGACAACAGTCTGCGCTTTATTGTTGCTTTGGGTGTAGAAAAATACTGTAAATTTTTTTTAAATCTATTCAATAATATAAAAACTGCGCTTTTTATGGCTTTTTTGGCATTAAACATACAGTAAGGTACTTCTAGTTACAAAAGTTTATTTAAGTAAAATGTACTCCTACATAGATAAGAAATAAGGATTTGAAAAACTTCTTATATTTTACCTTCAGTATAGTACTTTAAATAAATAAAAACGATTAAATAATATAATTATGCCAATTTTAAGTCATAATGCGGGAAAAATAATAAATAGGAGATGCACTTAAAAAAAAGTGCTTAGTTTACTTTTGGAGTAACTAACTCTTTAACTGAAAAAAGTACTTCATCCAGAAAGTGATGGTACATATCGAATACGAGATAACAATGAAATAAATGGATTGATGAATGCAGACACCATAATAAAATGCATCAAGAGTCAAAGATTAAAATGGGCCCGCCACAGAAGAAAATTTTTACGGGCAGTTTACCAGGCAGCAGAAGAAGAGGTCGACCATGTAAGAGATGGATAGCCGCAGGTACAGGAGGATCTGCGAAAAATTGGGAACACTTACTGAAAGACAGAGCGAGAAATAAGAAGAGTGGAATACTGTTACGCGACAGGCTTGTCCATCGATAGAGGGGTAGAAAGCGGGGGATTCTCCACGGGACTAGAGTTTTGTCAGGGGCCCGGTGTAATTACTATCGTACTGTCGTGATTCAACCTAAAGGTGTAATAGAGTTGCGGGTACATTTTAACACTCCGGGCCTGGATTTTCTCTCTACGGCCCTGACGACAGGCTTAGGTCTTATACGGTCTGTCAACGTCCTGGAAGAAGAACTTCATCGAACTCTTAAGACATCGCGTATTTTTTAGTTACGCTTAATCTAAATATACAAAGATGCAGCTATAAGGACTTAAACAAAATTATGCTAATATGTAGGGTAAAGTGGGGAAAATGCTACCTAGTAATTGGTTTTGGCTATAAAATGCTTATTTGATATCGGATTAACTCGTCCGATACACCAAATACGCTTTGAAAACAACTTTCCAGAATGACTAATGTTTCATTACGATTATTAATTTTTGGGATATGACCATTTTTCAAAAAGTACATTTTTTCATTTTAAAAAATGGTGGTGATTAATTCGCTTATAAATCAAAAGAGCATGTTATTGTTTTACAAAACTGAATGTATTTATTAATGTCGGGTTTGGCCATTCTAAAATACACGACAACACTAATATGAGCTCGCTCAGTATTTCCGTTTTTGAGAAACAGTGGCAGGTCGGGTTTGCCCCATTTTATAAAAAGAAAAGAGTCGAGACATATTTTGACGTTCCTCCTCGAGCATCGTTGATCAATTCTGAAATGTGAGTTCCCCATTGTGTCAAAATTCCATTTAACGCATAAGAGTCCTGGACCATATTATAACTATCTATTCATTATTATTTTCATTTATGAAGTTGTCACTATTCTTTTACCCTTTGGCCAAGTATTCATGCTCTCAATCGTTTTAAATAGTCAAATAGAACTAACAATTATGTTCTAGTGCTTACGGCTGCCACAACAATTGTAACTATTCCAAACGCACTT
Organism: Chymomyza costata; assembly: GCA_018150985.1. Taxonomy (NCBI): domain Eukaryota; kingdom Metazoa; phylum Arthropoda; class Insecta; order Diptera; family Drosophilidae; genus Chymomyza; species Chymomyza costata. The sequence continues at coordinate 23,095,176 of JAECWU010000001.1, forward strand.
GCATTGCCTGAAACTACTTCAAGAAGATAAGAGATACCCGATAAACGTTTAACCACTCAGTTACGTAGATAATCAAAATACACATTTTGTGCTTTCCGGTCTTCCGATCAGATGACTCTTTTAGCCAAAGAGCTCCAGGGATGAAACTAACAACTGTTGAGGACTATTTCGTTATTATCTCATTTGGTCTTAATTTAATAAAGCAAAAGTATTTTTTTCAACAGCAGTACTCCACCTTTTAAAATAAACTCTGCTGCAGATGATGGTTATGCATGACCAAATTCCGAAACTCACAAAAAGCTTGCCAAACAGCAGAATACTATGACGTCTTTTGTGCCACAAATTGTTGAAAAATTCAATACATATTTGTTGGAGACAAATAAAATCCAGCACATAACGAATAATATTGTATGAAAAAATGTGCTCTCATTAATATTTAAATTGTTTTCACATACAAATTAAAATGCAACGTTTGCCAACAATTTGTTGAAACTAATTAAAAAAGCTTGTGGCAACTTTGTTGTGTTGTTAATTTGGTGCCGCTTAAAACAGTTAACAATTTGACATGAGTGTGAGAGGATGTGGGTGTATGTGTGTATGCATCTGTGAGTGTGTGCGAAATACTGACTGTAATTACGTGAAACCAATGCTAATTAAAATCAACTTGGTCGTGGTTCAGTTACCCAAAAGTCAATTAGACGCGACTGCCAATTCTGTTACAGTACTATAGACCCCTCGGATTCTGAACTGTCGGTTTGTCTGATTGTCGAAAAGCCAGCTCCGAAGTTCATTAGTTCGTTAATTATCGACACATTTACATAAATTAATGGCCACAATTAATTGTGCGCTAATTTGCAAAATAAAGTACCGATTTATTTCTCGCTCTAAGCTACTTCAATGCTTAAGCCTTGACTTGCGCAGCAATTTGCACTTTTTCAACTTTTTAAATAGTAAATTAAGCATCATCTTTCTTGGATGCAAATATTTTGCAGCGCAGAAATTCGAAATTTCAATTTTGATTTGTGCGCCCCAGGTTGGGCGCCATGGTAGCGTAAATTTGAGAAATTGCAGTTGGCAAAGAGTTTGCCTAAAGAAAACCATCAATGAAGTGAAAGAAATTAAGTTATTAACTAAAAGAAATATTTAAAAATAAAGATATACAAGAAGTTTGTGTGTTATCATGAAGCTGCTGGAATCGAAACAATCTTTTAAAAGACTACGAAAAATTTAATTTTTTAATGCTTGCAAATATTGTGCTGTCGACAGTGCAGTATAACACTTTTAAAGCACTTTGGTTTTATTTTTCGTATTTACAAAAAATATTTAAAAATTTTTTATATTCATCATATCTCTGATCAATTAGCTGCTTTAATATGACGGCCATTACCATATTAACTTGCCCGTAATTATATTTACTTGGTGTAACTTATTTTTTCACTTCCATCAAGATTAAATCTACATGTTTTCAAAGCTAAGAAGAATTATAAAAACAATTTTTAATTTGTGGCTGAGATACGAGAAGTATAATAGACGTGACTATACATATACTCTTCCGGCATATACTTTGGTTTTTTTCTTTATAATATTGTTTGCTTAACGAATTTAGCAGTTAGCAACGCCCTTTGCCCAAATATTGGAGTGTCATAAAGCCCTTGGGCTGATAAAGGATATTTGCATTTAGTCGTCACCTTGCTGAATCACTCCTCTTCCCCTCTCTGTCTATCACTCTCTCTCGCCCTCTCTGTACCCTTCTCGCACAGCTGTGCGCTTTTGTGAATAAAATTGCTGCAGGATATTACTTTGAATTATCATAAATAACTGAGCATGGCAACGACAATGTGCCTTTAACTTTGTATCTGTATGTGCGTGAATGTATATGTGTGCGTGTGTGTATGTGTGGTTTTGGGCTTATACGTAGACGTGCATGTATTGTATGTACGTGCTTATGGCAGGGTTACTTTTGGTTGCCTTATGACAGGTATAGTCAGGGCTGGATTGGAGTATGGGACGACGGCCCTGGGGCATTATTTAATGTTGTTTGCATATTCAAAAGATATTTGTCATGAAAAATTTCGATAGAAAAATTTCAGATGCGCGTTGTCGCAGATTCATTCAATTCTCTTAAAGTTATTCATTGTTCCTCTTAGCTGCAGTTTTTGCTTCATCATTTTACAAGATGGTACATAAGGTACATATTATGACATACAAAAAAGAAGCAGTTGACAATGTTCAAGGATTCCCTTACATACGCAAGCAGTTTTTACATTGTCCCTAGCCGATATCCCAACTTTTAAAGTTTCAATAATATTTGAACAACCATTGTAAAAGTTTATAGTATATAAAATGAAATATTTGCGTTCAATTTAATATTAAAAACTGCAGCTTATTGTGATGGGGCCTTGTGTCTTCACAAGTCTTAGTCAGGCCCTGAATATACTATATATATGCATGCGTTTGTGTGTGCTGATATGTTTATCAGGTAATCATATTGGAACGCTTGAAGAACGGATGGAAAATTGGTTTGTACTTGAGTTCATGTTGTAAAGGACAACAAACGAAACGACTTTAAATAGCACAACAATAATGCTGGCAAATTTCATGAGAATTTGTTTGAAAATTTATGACGTCATAAGAGAAAATGACCAGCAGGCACTTTGTTTAAATGAAGGACTTTACGAAATTAAATTTAATTCAAGTAATGGTTCTTCGGAAGCCACATTAAGACTGTTTTCGCTGTAAAGCTGCTATTATCTGACAGTCTCTCTCTCGCTGTCACTTCCTTTCTCTGTCATTTGTATACGCTTTTTGGGGCACATTGGCAACACTTTTGCATTACATTTCCATTTCTGGGTATTAAACATTTTTCCCATTATCAAACGACAGCGTACAACAACAAGGAACGTGGCCATCTCATAGCCCCCAAAATGTTTTTAAGCACATTTGGCGTGACATTTATGAAAGCCTTTTGCCTCAGTTCCGAGTGAGCGTGTACCCCCCGAAAGTACCACAGTACAAAAGATACCAAGGTTTCGTCACGCAGCAAGCTCTGACATTCATTTTATTGAATTTTAAATGCACTGAATTTAAGCGAAATGAAAAACATTGAGCTGAGCAGCTTTATTACAGTGCCTGCCATAAATAATTTATACGTTGTACATATTTGTTTAAAAATTTATGGCGCTTTAATGCAATAAATGTTGGAAAATTAAATTTTCTGTCACAAGTGTTGTTGCGACAACAATGGAATTAAGATAATTAAGCAGCCTGTGGCAACACTTTTCCCAAACAAATTTATACTCTTCTATTAATAAACATACATATCCACTTTTGACGCTTTAGTCAGCAGTAACGATATGTATATAAACAAATTAAATTTAATTAAAAGTTTCCCTTGGGAGATTTTTTAAGCTCATTTATAATGCCACAAAACCACATATGGATAAAGCTTGACAAGTTGGTTGAATTATTTTAGTGGCCCTAAAATGTTTTTTGTGAATTTTATAAAAATTCTATAAAAAAATGAATTTTTTCGACTAAACTGGCAGGACATGGGTAAGAGGAGTCAGTTGTACTTCATAGATTTTTTGATGTGACACTAATATGAAAGAACTTAAACGTTTTTTTTTTGGAAATTGCGATGTTTTATTATGAAAGTATTATTACAGTGATATTATTCAAAGTATTGTCCATCGTTTTCTACTTGCTTTTTCCATCTTTCTGGCAAAGCACGGATACCACGTTGCAAGAATTCTTCGTCTTTAGCCCATTTTCGCTGGTTTCGCGCACAAATTTTTTTTGAGACGTGACATTCGCCTTAAAAAACTTATTTGCAAAATTTTATAATTTTCCGACACATATGAATGCCGTGGCATCATGTTGCGTATACGCAACGCTAGCACATAGCTCGGCAAATGGAATAGTCTCGAATGAGTAAAGCATAATTAAAGAATTGTTTCATTCATGATGATTTTTTTAAAAAGGAATACAAAATATTTTCATGTCGAAAAGACAAAGAATTTAATGCAGTATTTTTAAGTGTACAGTTCAAAATTTGTCCAAAAAAGGTGTTACCAGAAACGCTAATATGTATGTCAGTGTTTGTTTTGCAGAAGGTTGGTAAATGAAGAGGAAGAGCGCCTGAATATATACCTTTTAAGCAAAATAAAAAATTGGCGATACCTCACACACAAGGCACATAAGAATTTTTTTTAAATTATGAATGATGTGTTGCTTGTACGCAACAGAGGAAGGAAATGGCTTTGATTCGTTAAAAGCATCGATCTTAATTCTTGGCACACTCGCACTTGTCGAAGTGCTGCTCTGACAAGCCATTCGGCATGGACCGGAACGAGTTTAAGTTTGATGGAGCGATGTCTAGTGAATATGGTGGGTGGTATAGAACTTCCCATTTCAGTGTTTGCAAAAATCCCCTTCTTGCCTGCCGTTGAAGCAGCTGCTCAAAGATGGCTTAACGCCGTTTGACGTCCCTCGGCTTCATCTTATGTCAGACCCACTTTCCCTGCTTTTGTATCACTTCAAGGTAGTGCAGGAGAAAACATCGATGTTATATCGATGCATCGATGTATCGAAGTTTAAAATATCTATACATATATCGATGTTGGCCAACAGTGATGTTTCTCCAGCACTTCTGTACTCGACAAATGGGTGTTTAGTAGTGCTGGAGAAACATCTCTGTTGGCCAACATCGATATATAGATGTTTTAAACTTCGATAAATCGATACAACATCGATGTTTTCTCCAGCACTACTTCAAAGGCTTTGAGACACTTTCCAACCATCGATAAGACCAGTTCAAGGGATTCTGACAACTGTGCAAGCATTTGACACGGGTCTTCTTCGAGCATTGTCACCAATTCTTCATCTTTAAACTATTTCGGCTGTACGGGACGTTTCTTGTCTTCCAAGTCGAAATTTCCATTTTTGAAGCGCGCGAACCACTTTCGGAACGCTTACCAAAAACATCTACTAAAATGCGATGACTTTCCGCGACACTTTTCTTCATGTGAAAGTAATGAAGCAACACTCCCCGCCAAAATCAGTTTTTCGGACACAAACGTTGATATGTTTGATGACGCACCACAAAGTGTTATAAACTCGATAATGAAAAGTCGTTCAATAGACTAGATGCGCCATGACAGTAGCTTTATGGAGAATTTTTGCTTTTGTACATGTGACTACGGCTATTTGAGCAACGCCATCTTTTGTAAAACGCTATAAATTAATTCCAACCCCCAAAACTTTCAAATGTGGGTCAATAAATGCTCCTTTTTTTTCCTTTGATTACCAGTCGAGTATAAAAACTTTGCAAAAAAAGAAGTACCTTCACCTTTTCAGCCAACTTTACATCTGCAAGCAAAAATATGTTTGCAAAACTAAGGGACTTCAACCCCTGCGTGCTTCAAACGCCTATTCTCGACGAGACTTCTGCGCGTAGTAGCTAAGCATTAAAATCTCCCCTCGTTTTTCCAACGCCATATAGTGGTTTCCCCTCTTTTCTTTAATCATCAAAAAGAACATTGTCCCAAGTTGTAGATTGTATTTTAATGAACCAAAATTCTCTCCCAATCAAAAATCAGTCTAAGTCCCAAGTTTGGTTATCCTAGCTTTAAAGATTTAAAAAGACAACTTTTGTATTTAAGTTTAAACCCACAATAACAATATACAACTTAAGCCATCTCCAAAACTTTTAATTTAATATTAGGCTTATAAGATTGAATAATATTATTCTATTGTTATACCTATTTATGAAAAAATTCTACAAATTTTATTTTAAGCATATAAATGCTTTTATTAAAATAAATGTTCTTTTTTGTCCATCAGTTTTGTCAGTTTTTAAGCCACTTTTATAAATACCAGATGTCTTACTATGTCAAATGAAAAAACTCTGCTTTACCTAGTGTTTGAAAATGACCGCATATGCAATTTCTATTTAAATCTTTCTCATGTAGATATTTTGCAGCACTGAATTTGGTCATTTTATTTGACCACATTTCCTGTTTTTGTGAAAGAAAAGTCTTTGTTGAACAACATATATTTGACTAAAATATTTGTTTGCTCAAGAATTGCACAATTTAGAAAAGTTTTGAAATATTTTTTGTGAACTTGTAATGTGACGAATGGACGGACCACTGGCTTGTGTTGCTCTGCCCTTAAGGCGACATTTAACCATATAGCTTGCCTTGACCGGAACAGAGTGTTTAACGCAAAGTTCCAGGATCGCCAGTGAAATTATTGGGGCTCTTTGTTGTTCAAGGGCACTAGGTTCTGTTGGAAAAAATTATAGCGTTAAGTATGTTTTAAGACATTTCCGAAAGATGCTTACCCGGTCACTCTAAGAAAAAACTTATGATGTATAATAAGTGCATAGTTCAATTTACCGACATAGTCACAGATACAAATTCAGATAATTTTGATTTATTATAAATATAAGTTCAATACGCATACTTTTTGGAGGTGCCAATCACTAGAAATTGAGAGAACAAAATAAAATTTTCGTTATTAATACATAAGCTACATCATGTCTGACTGTACTTGTAACTTTGCTATAAACAGTGTTGCACAACTCTCTTTGGCAACTATTCACAACGCTTAGTTATTGACTGACTTACCAAGGCATTTATTTTCCAAATAATTTGAAATTGGTCCATTTGATTTTATTTATCTCTTTTTGCTTGTTTTCCAACGCGGCCATCACGAGCTTCACTTGCGGTAATTCCCGAAATCGTGACGCGGCAATTAAAGTAAACGGCACCAAGGAACGAACCATTTTTCTCAAATTTGGTAAAAATTAAAATTACAATTTATTTAATACTCTAAAACAACTAAAATGAGTGTACTAAAGCTTTGACAAAATAATACTGACATTTAGGGCAAAGCCTAACTAGTTCGTAGCCTTTTGGCCAAAACTCATGCATGCAAATGAACAGCGGCAACACATGGTAAATGGGTCATTTGGTTGGCTAGCTGCTGCTTTGGATACTGAGCTGTTCATCAGTCCAACAGTCCATGAGTCTATAAGTCCATCAGTCAACTGCCAGCTGCTGTGTTGCAGACGGTGAAGCGCATTTGGCCAAACAAACTTTGCCTGCCAATAAATCAAATTGCAATCACATCAAGTAAAGTATCGAACTAGCAAGCTTCTGCTTTCTTTTCCAGCCATTTTGTTTTTATACACTGTAAACGTCACATCCAGGGTATACGAGATTTGTGTAATGTATGTAACAGGCAGAAGGAATCGGAACAAACTGTAAGTTTTTGTATTAAAGTGATAATCATAGTTTGTATTGGTGTTTAAGCCATGTCCGTTTGTGTGAAACCAATATCCCGGAGACCACAAGAGCTAATGAAACAAAATGTTACAAGAGAAAAGAAAGCGCAAGTAAAGTTAAAAACTTTAAAAAGATATTGGCAGAAATCTTAATTTTAGACTTTACCACAAACTATTTTATTGATAGCTTATCCAGAGAGAACCATGTGAGCCCAATGAATAGTGTGAGGTTGACATATTCACAAAACATCTTCCTACCCGTAAGCCTTTACCTTTATAAACGCTCACAATCCTTCACGTATCATTTCAAAATTTCTCGCAAACAATTATTTTTTCTTGAAAAAAAAAAGCGGGTACAGTGTATCCCAGTGTCGCGTACCACACCGACTTATCCACTTTTTTTTTGCTGACAATCATCCACATATATATATATAGCTATTAATCAATCAGTGTGCGCTTTAAGCTGTGGGCGTGGCAGGCACATGGCATACTCTACTTTGCTTCAAGTTAATATTTGATTTAATTGAAGCGCGTTTAATTAAGTTCGTGGACAGAGCGAGCAGTGCTTAGATAAACCTGGCTAAGGCCAAAGCTATCAAAGATGAGTTTGTATATTTGTATGGATGTGCGGGGATGTGCCCGCATTGGTATTGCTTCTAAGTAAACCAAACTAAGCGCTAAACGTAAACGCTGCCAACAAGCATATGAAGCTGGCCAAGTTGACACAAACACAGATACAGACGCACACACACTTACAGATACACAGGTACATAGACCATACAAAAAGACACATATTGCCCATGGCAATAATCGCAATTTAATATTCATGGCGCTCTCACAGTCAATGTATTTTCAAAGTGTCACCAAAGTTGCCAACAAAGATGAGCAAGATGGAATGTGAAGTAAGAAGGCCTTGCACCTCCATTAGCAACCTCCATTGGGCTTGTTGGTTTCTGCACAGCCCACAAAAGTGTCAGGTTCAATTTGAGATGATTACGCGATTTTCGAAATGGCCATAGTAATACCCTTGTTAGCTTTGATATACTTCTTTATTTGTAGAGAGACAGACCTATGTGGAAAAAGTAAGGATAAGAGTTTGACTTTTATTTTATTTTTCATAGAGCTTGACTGTTTCGTCCGCATATTCGTACCAACAGCTATTGCCAAAAACCTTAAAAAATGATTGCATAGAAATTTATGTCAGGTGTTTGGGTTGGCAAAAATATTGAAATTCTGCACCTACCTGTTGTATTTTTTTCTTCTTCTTCTTCTTAACTGGTTTTAGCCTGGTGCAACATTTACCTCCAGAAACTTCTACATGGCGTGCGCCTTCGCCAGTTGTTTAAACCAAGGGCTGACAGAGCTTCAGCCACTTGATCCTGCCAATGCAGCCATGGTCTTCGCCTTCTCCGCTGACCGCCAACTACCGCATCGAACATCTTAATAGCTGGAGTTTCCGCATCCATAGGAACTACATGACCCTTATTCGCTTCACTACGTCAATAACGCCGTATAGCTCATACAGTTTATCGTTCCATTTAGCATGACAATTATCGCCAACGTGAATGGGATCGAAGTTTCTGCAAAGATTCTTCGCTCACGAACAGGCCTCTGCGCCATATTAGCGGACTGGAAGGATGAGTGTCCTATAGAGTGTCAGGATCACGTCTTCTTATATTATATTAATGAAATGGTAGAAATTCTTTGCTCTGTGGTTCCACTATGTCACACCTTAGACTTGGTCCCACTGAAACAAGCAAAGGCGTTTTAGCTGCCAAAGCCCGAAATTGTTTCGTCGAGCTAATAATCTCCAACTGGCTAGAATTTCTTGAAAACATGATTTGGTTTTCTTAATTGATGTTCCAGACTGATATATCATTTATTCATTACCTTGAAGATATCCTTGTATAAGTGATTACTCATTCTAAATTCAATACAAGTATAAGCATGTTCTGTTCCTCGGTCATAGAAACGAGTTGTAAGAGAGAACCCTTTATGAGCGACAGCAGTCAATGTTAAAAGTCTCTAGGTCAGTCGGACGGATGGTTCAAACGCTACCCGAGGTTACGATAAGCGATAAACGAATTGGTGTCTGCCACGCCTTCTGTCCGTTATAGGTATAGGGTATACAAATTATCGAGAATTAGTTGCATTATATTAGCTTAAAAAGCTATGCCACAATGTTGCTTCCATTTCCATTGAAGTTCATTCAACCAAAACTGTCGATTATCCGGATAACTTACAAATTTTCATCAAGTCGATTGCATTTTCTTGTCGCCTGGCTTCTATAAATTCTATATACAGTACATAAGTTTGTCTCTCTGGCTTTGTGTGTGTTTGTTTAGCCAGCAAGTGTTTGAGCTCTGTCATACTCGCAATAAGCAACAAAGTCCAACATGGGTACTTGCTGGCCAACAGCTGGAGCAACTACTCCCCAGAGGAGGCTGCAGACACCCCTTGCTTATCTTTTATTTATCATATTGAATTTCTCCCCTCGTTTATAATATTCTCTACTTTGCTTTACTTCCGTTGCCAACGCGACGCGTTGAAAGTTTTGCGCCTTTTGTAAGCAGCGTCTTCCTTCGCTTTCTTATAATATTATTCTTTCTTCTTTCTTATTTTTTTTTTTTAGTTCTGTCTTGCACTTCCGCTTTGCGCGACATGTTTTCTTTTTGGCCAGATTTGCTTTTAGCGATAAGCCAACAATATGAAGACAGACAGACTACGGCACTGCCCCACAGTCAGACAGTTACTTGCTTGGCCCCAATAGTTCTGACGCAGTAGTTTTATTATACTCTATAAAGACAGGTTATTAAGTTAGTGTTGCCAAAAATTCTGTTTGCATCATCTGAAAGAGGCATAGTTAGACCCTTACCACTTAATCGATTAGTTTTCCAATGATACTCCAATTTTTGTTTTTAAGTAACCCGCATGGAATTTTTTATAGAATTAAATGTCATATGCTTAAAATACGTGGGTCATTCTTAGTCAAATCAGAAATTAACTATGAAATGGGGTTCATGGGGTAGAATGGTCTCAACGTTGCGCCAGAAATATGCTTTTCTAGATATATAGAAATCGACTAAAACTTTTAGGAATTTAAGCTTATAAGTTGCATATAGAAGTCAAGAATAGAGTGTATTGTCAAGTCATTACGTCCCGCTTTTAACTGACCCAATTGTTTTCATTTTTCTTGACTCTGTCTCCTACTCTTTATACAGCTCTTTCCTGGCCAAAAAACGAAATTTATGACTACTTGCGAATTAGACGCTCTTCTTGTTGTTAGTTGCTAGTTTTTATAGTTGTTGTAGTTGTTATTGTTACAATATTTGTCTTTGGTTTTTGTTTGAGGCGCTCTTATCAAGGCATCAGCTGTTTATACTGATTGGCGTATTAATAACAGGCCAGTCTCAAAATGATTTCTTTGCCATGTGTATCCCTTGGAATGAGATTATTGCCAAATTTCATCTAGAGTTGAAGCCCTATTGCTTATGGCCTACGCACGTGCCCCATATGATGTTTGTACTTTGCTTTAGAAACGAACTCTTAGCCAGAAGGCAACAAAACCAAATCAAACCGCACCCAAGGCTGTCCTTAATGTTTATCAATTGTTCTTTTATGCTTATGCGTTTATCGTGGGGGTGTAAGAAATTTGATTTTCATAACTTTCTGTGGTTTTGGTTTTAGTTTTGGTTATGGGTTTTTGGCTACAACTGCTTTGTCTTACTACAATTGTTGATTTGTCAAATAAGAGATTTTGTTTGCACTATCTAGGCAAAAAAAGTTTTAGCTTGGCTTGAATATAATATAATAGCTTGGCATACTTTTAGTCAGTTTATGACCTTACTGCGTGCCCCTTCCGCAGCCCAAGGGCTAAAGTAGTTAACTCTCTTACAGTCGCTTCCTTTCTTTTCTTTCTTTAGTCTTTTGATCCCTGCTTTTAATTACGTGCGGGTCAACATAATTTATATGGAATAAGCAACCTAATGCGCGTAATATTCAATGTATGCACTTGGTTCTTGCTTGGAGCCATTTTCACTGCATCTCCTTTAAACAGAATTAAAAATACAAAATAAATAATAATGAACAAAATAAGAAATTAAAATAAAGTTACGTAATAAATCGAAGGAAATAATTAAATACAAGTTTCTAAAGGCAACTTACATGTTGATATTTATTTTTTAGTACAACTCCAAAAGTGCAATAATCTCCCCTACTTCAAAAATAAATAATATAAAAAAAAAAATAAAAATTAAACTAAAATTTAATAAAACATTATTAAGCTATGTCTTATAATAATATTTTAGCTATAATAGCTTAATTTTTAGTCTTCAGCTCAATAGAGAAAAATAGGAATAATTTTTTGAAGCCTTTAAAGCTTCTGAAGAAAGCAGAAATTAAAAACAAAAATAAAAAAAATTCCTGAGCCTTATGCCTCATTGTGCAAAAAAATGTCGTGGTCGATTTGTGATAGAATGACCCTTACCCCGAAACACTTAAATTTTAATAAACAAATTTTGAAAAAAAAATTAAGTATACGCAATAAATCGAAAGAAGAAAGAAATCAATAAAAATTGCTGATGGCACACCCGAAACGACTTAAGGGCTTGGATTACAAATAAGGTAAGCAATGCTGTTAAAAAATAACTAAGTTAGGCATCTTAATAATTTAATGTTAATGAGAAAAGGTAAATAATCAGAAGTGCTCCGGAAAACGAAAGAACCAAACCGAACAATTTAATTCGTATTCTTTTTTGTGTGCTCCGGAAAACGCATTGCTTTGTCGATATTTCGCCATTTATTATTGTCAATAAAAACAGAAGATGCCATAAATACAATCTAAGAATATCAAAGAATATTCAAATAATTATTTTAGTATAAATGCGTACATTTCTAAACCAATCTTGCCGATTCGTTTTAATTCCTCTTGCAACAAAACTTTCGGTTTTAAGCCACATAAAAAATTCGTTTTGGTGAAATTGTGAGTACCAAACATTCCGTTTCAAAACGAATCCGAATAAAATGTTCGAATTCGTTTTCCGAAGCACGACCGAATATATCAAAAAAATTCAAATTGCAACTACAGCAAGAACAAACTTATTTCTAGTACCATTTCAACGCAATAATATTTATCAAACAAAAAATAAATGGCTTGAAATTTTTTTCACGGATTCAATAAAGTTTCCTGCCTTTCATCTTTTTTATCTTATCATTATCTTATCACATCATTTCTCTACCTTCTTACCCTTACATTATCGTCTTCTCTCCCATAATTAATCCTTTCTTTCATTATTTTCATTTTATCATCATATCATATAATCTTTCTTTCAGCTTACCATCATGATACCTCAGATGATAAATCTTCTCTCTAATCTTTTTTTGCTATTTTATGTATATGACTTTGACTAACTCTGCTTTTAATTTATTTTTACTTAAGCATAATCCTCAAAACAGCTTAAAAAGTCAAAAATCAAAGTTAAAATAAATAGCCGTAAGCTTCTGAACTGCTTTTGGCCTTTATTTCTTTTAAACTTTTTTTCTTTAACATTGCTTCTCTTTAAAATAAAGTTTTAGCATTAACATAAACGCCTAGATTGTTTCTTAATTTCAGTCACCTGCTTTCTAGCTCATCATTTTGCTCTTTAGTTATATATTTTTTAGGAACATTTGCATTTAAGCTTATCTGTTTATTCTTAGACTCTTTTACTGACCCATTTTTATATTTAAATACTTCTTCTTTTTGTTGCTTTCAACATTTTCTCATTGTCCAGCTTTTCTAATTCACATATTTTTCATTTTTCAACCAGCTCAGTTTTGTTATGCTCCTTTTTTTCACATTGCTTTAAGCCAAACCCTTTCTGTCGCCCACGGCCACGCCCACGAAGTGTATACATTTTTTCTTTTCTTTTTTTTCTTCTTATGTATTCTTTGCACAAAAGATGCAAATGATTAATGATTAAAATTCTTTGTGCTGCATTCAAAGCGGCAGCCATCATAAGTCTTTCATGTGTCTCTCTCTCTTTCTCTCTTCGTCTGCCACTATTTCCGTTTCCTTAGACACTGGCATAAACAATTAGCTTCATTGACATAATTGCGTTTCATTAAATATTTAGCTGCCTTTTTCTTGGCATACCCTTAACTATTGGGCCCAGAGCTAATCTGGGCGCCATTTTGAGGCAGCCGCTGCTGCCATTTTGTTGATGATTTATGTTGGCCAAACATTAAAGTTTGGCCTAATGAGCAAACATCATTTGGCCCAAACCAAATATTTGCTCAAACAATGAAAAATTGCATAATTAATGATAGACCTTAACAGCTCGCGCTGCGCTACTCTTGGCCTGCAGCTAAGTTCCAAATATGGCAGCTGAATACACTTCATCAGCAGCATCTTTTGGCACAGCGTTGCCAGACTGCAGCTACTTGTGCATAATTGAAAGATGCCGCCAGGAAGTTACATTTTATGACAGCAAAAATGGCAGCTCAAAAAATTACTTTGTTAAGGGAAAATACAAAAAAAAAACCTTACAAAAATGCTGCCGGAAGTGCGCAAGGACAATGGCTAAAATTCTGTAAGACCCAGCCAAGCAACTACTACTATACACATAGTATTTGTTGTTGTCATTTTTTAGGTGTGACGCACGCAAAAACTTTACTTTTTTTATGCGCTCTCTTCATTTTGAGTTTTCTATTACATTTTTTATGTGTCGCAGCGGCAAGGATGATGAGCGGGATGATGTTGTAGCTATTGTTGTTGCAGCTTTTGTTGTTGTTGTTGCGGTGTCATATAGCTCGAAGGCCGTATAAGCGAAATTGGGTTGCTTTGAAAGCAGAATGAACTGAGCTGGGCCTCCTGTACCTATGCCTCAGGCACTGAGCTGATCTGGTTTTAGACTTGCCTGTAAAAACAAAAAGCGCGTATACGTAATACACAGCAGCTGGTTTGGATCTATGGTTCGGCAGCAGCTCTGGTTTTAGTTATCCCATGTGCCATTTATTACACTTCAAAGTTGTCTCTCTCTCTCTGGGTGGTTCGGTGGTTCCTTGTTGTTGATTTTATAACCACGTTGTCATTAGCATGCCAAGGTTTTCGCCATTGTTGTTGTTGTTGTTATAGCTCTTCGTTGTCTCATTATGTGGCCAAAAATGACTGAGATAAATGTAAACATTCTCTGTATTTTTTGGCTTTTAGAGTCAACGTTGTTGTTGTTGCGGCTGTGGCTGCCTTTTGTTAAAATTATCCAATTAAAATTTTACGTTTTGTGTTGAGCTGCTAAGATATCATATAAACTTGGCAAACAAATGCTACAATATGTATTCATGATACTGCTAAGTTGCTCTCTAAACCAAAAATGCAAATTGAGTATCTTCAACTTTATGCAAGTGTTTAAGTTAGCTGAAAGATAATTTTATATCTGTTTTTATAATACGTGGATTAAAGTCCAAGCTGGTGGTCACCTTTAAGCAGCTGTTTCGGTTCGTGAGTTACCGCTGGTAGGTGACACAGCTTTTTGGAACAATTTTTTTTTTTCTTATTATACAGGGTAGGACATCTGTTGGCTTGCTTGTTAAACATTCACATTTCGGAACAAACACGTGATGCTCTTCGACATATGTCAAGCTCAAAACTTCTCAATATTCGACATGGACCAAAAAACGCGTTAAAGTGGTTCAGGCGTACTATGAAATGGTCGTTCTGTAAAAAAAACAAACATAGTTTTTATTGCTAAGTTTTCCATTTATTGCGACAAAATTTATTTTAAGAAAATAAGAAGACTAGAGGGTACGTGCACATATAGTAAGGGCTCGTTCCATCGCAAGAAATTATTCTCCATCATATTACATTAAGTATACGTATAATTTATTTTTTTCTATGGATTTATTTTTTTCTATGCCCAAACTGTCAGATTCAGTTCAGATTCAGAGAATTTTGATAAGGACCATCACCTTTCAGGAGACGGAAAAAAAACTTTTTTGGGATAGTGTGATCTAGGGACAGATTGAGGGACATCAAAATGTCAATCATGAATCATATTCAAATCCGCTATATTCTACAAATGAACTACTGCATTCACCTAACCTACATACCTTTTGCTATCTGGCTTGAAAGATTTGGTTGGTCCAGTTTTTAAATAGAACAGTTTATATTTTCGACCGCCATTTATTTGGTAATGGAGATTGCGAGCAGCCCACAAGTGGTATAAGGGTAACCTTATGAGAGCATTGAAGTCTTTAGTAACCGAAGGGGCTTAGGGCTTGACACCCAACGCATAAAGATTGGAGTCTCCCAAATTAAATATATCATACATTATAATATTTCCATATAATTTTTCCCATTTTCAGAGTAATATATAAAGAGTATTCAATGGTCTATGCAACTTGCCATTATGCATAATCTTCTTTCTTTGTTGGCAGGAAATTAAAATACCGAAAACAAAAGTTTGCTTTAAATTTTAACAATCAGCCCATGTACACTTATTGTACATAGTTAAGCATATTTAGGAAAATTTCAAGTACATATGTAAGTATTAATGTCATGTCATTTAACGCACAATATGCAATGTATTTTAATTTAATTTCGCTGAATTGTTTTTGCTGAAACTAATCATATGCAAAGCTTCAATCAATTTTAATTATCAAAATAAATGCATAAATTTTAAATATTTAAAAGCCAATAGCAATAAATCATTTGAACATAACCTCAATAAATTGAAAAGTTCCAGTTCAACTAAATTAAATAAATAAATTTAATGGCTTTAATTTTGGACAGTTTTAGGAGCTATGCAAATGCATTCAAGCGGACTCTTGGCCAATATTTAAGCTCAATTTGAACCAGACTTAGTGGCGTCCTTGTATTGGCTAACATACTATATAGTATATACAAACACACACAAGCTTGTATATAAGCTAAGTAAATTTCTTGTTAACAACAAAAACAACGACGACAAAGAACATAAAATGTATGGCACATGAAGTCTTTGGTGGCATTCACACAGCAACTATATAAAAGAGTGTGCCGAAAATCTCTTTCAACAGCAATGCAGCAGCTACCCAAAAGCCATTCCAAATCTATGGAAGATACTTTTGATTGATCAAAGATTGTAGATACATCTACTTAAGATTGAGACTTATTCATTCTGAGATTTTCGGCACAGCCCCAACAAACTCCGTACATTTTTTGTAGCCTGCTTTTGCGCGCTGGCATTTGTTTATTATGCAAAAAATGCAGCAAACTTTAACAAAAATAAAAAGTGAAAAATAAAAAGATTGCTTCAACAAACTTGTAAAAATTAAAGCAACGGAAAGCGCTTTTCCATGTTATGTCAGCATCGTCATCATCTACAAGTTTTTTGCAGCTGCCACGCCCACTTCAGCTGCCTCTAATTATTGAGTGCTGCAGCTGCAACTCAATTAAAATTGCATTTCAAGTGGATTGGAAGCAGTCACTCCATGCTTGATGGCTTCTCTGCTCTGCTCTTATATATGGCTATAATTACTGGCTGCGGCTTTCGAGTTGATTTCATCGAGACTTTGATGAACATTTTTCAGTTTTTGTTGTATTTGTTGTCGTCCTTGCTGTTGACTGACCCGCCATGACTTGACATATTCATGCAGGCATAAACTGTAATGGAAAACAAAAACAAAAAACAAAAAATGGTGGTAGTAAGCGAAAAAAAAAGCAATCTATATACTCCAAACAAAATGGCTACGGAAATGCAAATGTAAAATTCAAATGAGTTGAAAGAGCATGCTAAAAAAAATAGCAGCAAAAACAATAAAAAAATTTAAAACAGCGAATAATGCAAGAGTGAGAGAGTAAGACGACTGTTAAATACTTTGTAAATGAGTTAGATAATGAAGTCCTTGATAGCCATGTTAGCCCAGTTTAGAGGTAACATGATTTTTCCTCGCGAGACACAACACACTGCTGGGGGGAGGGTTTTCGGGTCCCAACACGCCCCAAAAGTTTGAAAAATGGGATGACAGTCTTTCGCGAACTCTTATATGCATATATACACTTCGAAGAGAAGAACCCCCCTAAAGCCGGGAATTCGCATACACCGTTTTCGTTGACGAAAACGAAAACGAAAACGAAAACTGAAAAACGTTGTTGTACGGTGCAGTTTCGTTGCTATTTCGTTTCTATTTCGTTGCTGTTTCGTTGTACGTTTTCGTTGCTGGCAAAGCCTCATGCAACAGAAAAATGTATTATACATTTTTTCTTCAGTCTATAATAAAATTTTGAATAAAAATATGAATTATAGTGCTGAGGAGATTGACGATGCAAATCGTCGCATAGACGCATATAATAGGGCTCAGCAGCAATTCGAAGACGACATTTTATTATGTGTATTTTCATTAAAAACAAAAAAGAAGAGGCAAAAGGTACATACAATGTACAAACAGCGGTCCCAAGAAGGTGCACATTCTGTTTTGGTTGATCGCTATTTGATGGATAATGATACCAAATTCAAAGAATATTTTCGATTGAGTCCTGAACTTTTTGCGTCTGTTCTTGAATCAATCAAATGTGACTTGAAGGGAATACCTACAACCTGGAATAGGAATCCAATGCCGCCAAGACAAAAGCTTTGTATTACTTTGAGGTAATTTTTTTTTATTTAATATGTATTTATGCATTATTGTTAACGCTTGAAGAGGAATTTTCATCAGCTTGCGGTACATACAATATTTCAGCTTGTGAAAGGAGCTGGTTTTGTTCGGCCAATGAAACTTCTTCTTCACCGACAAGCTGCGATATTTTTAATTTCAACTTTGCGATTGACAGCGGTGGAAATGAGCGCATTGTGTCTGCAATAGGATCAAAAAAGCGATCCAAATGGTCCTTTGGAGCGGGCTGCGGTGGCAAAAAGTCCACAGGATTTGGCTTGCGAGATGATATAAGATCATATAAAAGCTCAATGGGATTATGATGTTGGGATTGTCTTTTTTTTTTTGTTGGCGGTGGAGCTTCCACATCAAAAATAATAAAATGATGAAATTTTATGTTTGGTTGCAAATTATTTTATTTTTTTATCATTTTTGTTAAAGAACAAAGTATGCAATGTTGTTTATTATAAAATTTTAAGCGATATAATAGAAAAAAATACGTTTTATGTGATTCACTATATCAAATAAATGCTAATTTTTTTTTCTATTATATTGTTAAAATCCTCATAATTAACAACATTGCATACTTTATTTTATGAAAAAATCACCACAGTGTATCAAAAGAGTGATTTCGTTGCTGCAGCAACGAAAACAACCCTCAAGTAGGTTTTTTTCGTTGCTGCAGCGACGAAATTTCTCTTTTGATACGCTGTAGCACGCTGTGGTGATTTTTTCATAAAATAACGTATGCAATGTTGTTAATTATTAGGTTTTTAACAATAAATAGAAAAAAAAATTAGCATTTATTATTTTTAACTAATCACAATCAACGAAAACAACCCACATGTGGTTTTCGGCAACGAAAATCAGCAACGAAAACGAAAACTGAAAAACGTTGTTGTACGGTGCTGTTTCGTTGCAGTTTCGTCGCAGTTCCGTCGCAGTTACGTTGCTGCTTTTCGGCAACGAAAATCAGCAACGAAATTTTTTCGTTGCTAATGTATGGGATTTCGTTTTCGTCGACGAAAACGGTGTATGCGAATACCCGGCTTAAGACGAACTCTGCATGCGCACCTGGGTACAACCTACTCTCTGTTTTTGTTTAAATTAAAAATTTCAGATCAGCTGCACTCCCGAACTAAGCTCCTTGCTAGATGATTCGGTCGCAAAGATATTTCAATGCAGTATTTGCTCATTTGTTGCTCTGTAATATCTTTAAGGCGTAGAATGTTCAAGTCTCTCTGAATATATTTGTTGCCCAATGCCTAGGAAGCATCTTGGATTTAGTTCGTTGGACAATGTGAAAGTTGTTCCCTTATAGCTGGAAGTTAAAAGCTTAGTACAGATTTTGAACGGAGTAAGCGTTTTAGGGAAAAGACTGCTAAGACTAAGTATCGACTTATCGATATATAGGCTATTGGACAAGAGATTCCAGAGTGCTGCCTCCAAGCAAGATGACAGTCAAGATGGACGCCAAGACTTACTTCATTTACTTGAGGAGATAGCGAATTGTTCAATTCTTGTGGAGAACCAAACGATATTTTTACATCTCAATGAGAATACTCATTGCCGAAGAAATAACCTAAGTAACATGTTCCCTATGCTCCACTGGGAGTCAGGTATAGCAGAAGAAGAAGATGAAGTAGCATGTGAATAGGTAAGCATGATTTTGGATTCTTCTACTCGCAGAAAGGAAATAATTGAACAATTATGAACTGCTCCACAAAGCCTCTGGTAGTCTTGCGCTTAATATGAGTTAGGGTATCTATATATAAACAAACATTGGTTATAAAATTAATAAATATGTAAATGCTCTTCTACCTTCCAGAGCACACTCAAGAGGTTTTGGGAGTACTTTTGAAGTAGATAGACGCTTTTCTCTAGTTCGAATTGGAAGCAACTGCTCGATGCAGATTGAAGTACATATGTACTTCTCTCTGAATGCTGATCCATTTCGATATATATCCATTATACCCTAAGTATAGTGTATAAGCAGCAAACTACAGATACATCGAACTAAACATGGACACACACACACAAACACACACTTGTACATGCATACAAATTGTCGTCACTTATGTTGTTTTAGCTACATAAAAGTATTTGCATATTTTTAGCCACATGACCGAGTGTGTGTGTGTGTGTGTGTGTGAGAGTGGTAGAGTGCGTAAGTGTGTGTGTGTATGCAGACGCAGTTGTCCTTGTTTATGCATAATAAAAGCCTTGAATGTCAGCCATCTTGTCGCTGCTGTAACTGTATGTTGGTATCACAATGCGAGCGCGTGTATGTGTGTGTGTGCTTAGTTAGTTGTGCAAACTGTGGAAAACGCAGCTTAGAAATTTTCAAGAAGATTTTTCTTTTTAGTTGTTTTTGTTTTTATTTTATTGCTGTTGTGGTTGTTGTTTTTGTCAGTGTTGCAAAAATGTGACATGTGTTGTTTTGTCGGCTTTGCTAACAAAAATTTAACAGCCCATTTGGTTGTTGTTGTTGTTTTTGTCGTTTGTGGCAAGTGTTTGTTGCTGCTTGTCTACCTTTTGACATGACCGCATAAATTTTTGTATTTTGAAAAAGGTTCACTGCCAAAAAATGTGAAACTTTAAGCTAAGGCTAAAAAATGCGCACCCAAAAATGACACAACAAAAAAAAAAAAAAGAAATGACAATAATGCTAATAGAATATGGGACGTAAACGTTTTATAAATATATAAGAGGATTTGGCAAATGTGTGCTTTTAATTTACATATATGTTAGTCAAAAGTCAGAATATTAGCCGGAAGCATATTATATTGAAGTCATGCTTGAAAGCTTTCGATTAAAAAAACATTATATTAGAGCACTTCATGGGAATGCGATAAATTTGCATAAACTTATTAAAGAATAAACCATTCTAAAAACGAAAATTTTTATTAATGTACCCGTGGACTTTCGGAGCTTAAAATTAAATCTTTAGTAAAGTTATCGCTGTAACTTTTTTAGAGCAATTTCAAATCGGTTACGAATCGACATTGAACCCTCTTTAGATAAATATGAAATATAATGAAGTAATTAATATGCAACTAGTTGGCCTTTTGCTCCAACTAGAAGTCTAGTTAGGAAACTAACTGGTTCGCTTTAAAAAAAAAAACCAAAAATGTTATTTTATTGGCGTTGACAAATTTTAAAACATATTAATATTCCGTCCTAGAAAATTGTATAGCTTAAATAATTTGTTTGCCCTTGAATAACTTAAATAATTTATTTGGCCTTACATTGTTCGCTTATTAAATTAGCATTAAGAGTTTTCAATTTGTCCGGCAGAAATGCAGAAGTGCCCAAAAAATAGCGCTAGCAATGTACTGGCCCCTCTTTTACTCCTTTAGCTTGAATAACGACAGTACGACAGAGATTACTCCGTCCCGGGGGGGAATGTCCCCCTTTCTTTGTTGTTTTTTTTTTTCTTTTAATTTTCCATCAAACTCTTCTTCACCCAAACCCTTGTTTACCTCTTTTCGGACTGAGGTTTCTTTCCTGAGGTGTGGGTATGCGATCTCAGATTTCGTCTGCAGGCATTCCGATCCAGGATCATATCATCGTTGCTGATATTTTTGCATTTGACCGATCCACGTATTTTTCGGTCAGCCTGCCCTACGGCCGTTTACTGGAACTACGGTAAGTATTTCCTTCTTGGCGGGGTTCTCCGGCAGTCGCCTTTGAACATGGCAACACCAACGCATCGGACATACTTTGAGCGTCTCAATGATAGGCTTTTTAACAGGCTGCCTCGGATGTATTTGCTCTTAATGTGATCAAGCTTGGTCACACCCGCAGAAAATGCTAGAGTTTTCTCGCCACTTCATCCACCCAGCACTGGTGAGATGTTTGATGTCATCATCGCATGTAGCTTCGCTGTTTTTTCCCCGCCTATATAGATATCCGTTTTTGGTCTTTCTGGATCTGAAAATTGACAGGGGAGCAATTCTGTCTTTTTTACGCTTATTTTCAGCTCATGATCCGTCAAAATCTTATCCCAAATTGATAAAGCATTTTGCAGGGCTACGATATTGGTGCTACCCAGAATTACGTCATCTGCGAAAAGGAGGGATATTTCAGTTTCGTCGCCGATTTGTTTTAAGTAGTACATGATGATATTAAACAGCATAGGACTCAACACACTACCTTGGTGGACTCCCACCTTAACACTGAATTCGTCCGACTCACCAGCTGTACATCTGACTTTAGGCCTGGCGTCATCATACAGGTCCATAATCATGCGGACGTAAACTTCTGGTACATCATGTGCTCTCAAGGCCAACCAAATCAATTCATGAGGGACTCTGTCGAAGGCTTTCTCCAAGCCGATGAACACAAGGAACAGGTCTTTTGGAATTTTCTATCAAACTATAATACAAGCTTTAAATAATAACAAAAACACAATAAAAATGTGTACACACTGGTAGATACTGGCGCTTTGCACAACATATTTTTGGGAAAAGTACCCTATTCTCGTAGTCAAGGGTTTGAGTTGGGCAAATATGCAGATCTTTTTTTTGTTGTTTTAGACTTTTGCATTTAAGCACGACATAGTGAACAATCTAATTATATTTTCAATATTTGATAAATAAATAAGCTTAGTCATTACTTACTACATCAAAAACATCTACTACAGTTCTAGTACTGTGAAAACTATTTAAAACTAGATAAACAAAAATTTGAATAAAAGTCAGCAAAAATACAATGTCTTTAAGCTAACATGTTAAGTTTATGATTAATGTGTTATTATGCGGCGGTTACAGTCGCCCAACTTTTGCTTCTAATTTTAGCACATTAAAACAAAAAACCTTAAAAGAAAACTTTTCAGTTTCAATAAATTCCACGAATTTCAGTCAATCGCATGCCATAAACTACTTAAAAAGACTGCATGCACTTGTGCAGCAATCATTATATACTACTTCTGTCAATAAGTATGCTACTGCTTACGTCGGATACTTATCCAAATGCTTTTAACTATAAACCCAGCAATTACAGCTTGAAGAGGCCACTCTATCTCTTTTATGTTGTGCCCCAGAAGCCAATCCATAAGCCAAGCTAAGCATTTGTCTAAAAAATAGAAAATCAAGCCTTGACAAACCACTCGAATGCTGAAATGCATTGCATAAATCTCTACAAATTGCTACCAATCAGCGAACAAGCCACAAAATCCCAATGCCAGCTGCCCTAAGACTTCTCCAACCAAAAACAAAAAAAAAAACAAACTTGTCGAGCCAGTGCACGGCATTGAGCGGAGACTCTTGATTGCTGCTGGTGCGCTGCTAGAAGCCAACTCTACTAATACTACCAACATATTATGGCCAATATGCAGACGTTGCAGACAAGCGTTGAATTGTTTCAATGTCAGACAGTTGGCAATTAATTAAAGGTCAAGCAATCAACAACAGAGTAAACGATTTATGAGACAACTAACAAAGCAACAAATACAACAACAACAAGTAGAGTAAAACAAATTGCCAAAAGGTTGTTTTTATGTTTCAATAATAAAGGCAACATGCTGCCGAGGCATGTGGCATGCCACAAGCTCTAGTCAAGTGCTCAGCAATTTGTAAATGTAAACAAACAGAGTGCGGCAGCTGTGTAAAAAATAAGAGCAAGGCGTAAAGTAAAGAGAAAGCGAGCGCGCAAACTGTTATACGCAGGAGTGCCAAGCCGCAGACGTCATATATAACAGACACATACACGCACGCAAGCTCTCAGCTCACACAGCTACAATGAGAGGCTGGCACAAAAATCGCTTTCTCGGCTTACCAACGCGTTTAATTTCATTTGCAAACAAATGTTTAATGGCCAAACTTTGTGCAGCATGAAAATTTTCAGCACCCAAAAGATAGTGGGCAAATATTTGAGTTAAATTAGAAAATGCCAGCCAAGGTGTATCTATGTGTGTGTATGTGTGTGTGTATCTGGACGAGTTACAAGTTGTCGAATTGAATTTATCTTGGCTACTTTTTTCTCATTCATTTTCTTCAAGCGCTGCAAAAACTTTAAATGAATTTTCTCAAACTTGTGCAACTTGAATTTATTATTTAACTAAAGTGCTTTATAGCCAAGCTTGTTGTTATTGTTGTTTTTGTGCTGCAGCCCGCAAGCAGGACACTTTTCAGTGGCGTAGTTGGGTAGGGTATTTGAGGCATCACGGCAAAAACTAAAAATCAGTTAAATTTTTTATGATGTGGCATTTGTCGTTCCCAGCACAACTTGCTTACTGAAGAAAACAACGTCAGGATTTTAGATTCACTATTAATAATGATTTACGAGGGCAGCTGAATAAGTTTGTGACTTTTTGAATTTTCCGTATAGTAAATTTGATTGCAACACTTCTAGAGTGAGTAGACTGTCGCAGTTAGTTTTGGTTTGAAATCCCCGAAAATATTATCGAAGATAGAAAAAAGTGACTTTCTATTGCGGATTATTCCCAATAATCTCCTGGAGTGGCCCCTAGCTAATATTTTCTGCTTTTTAACCTGAAAAACCTTGTTATTTTGTTTTTCAGAGAACGGCTGAATATACTTTATATCAAAGCTTTAACACTTTTACGCCAAATTTCTTGCGGAAAGCTTATCGGTATGCGTAAGTTTGGAAAAAAGTTTTTGATTTCCTAGTTTGCTGCTACTTTCATAAACTACCAAACAGTAGGAATCAAAACAGAACTTCCAACTTGCCTGAAACTTAATACTACTAAGACATATCACTATTCCAGCTACGCCACTGACCCACAGACCCAGGCAATCAGCAAATCTTTGTTGTAAGTTCTCTAATCAAGACAAACGCGCAGCAAAAATAAATATAAATATAAATAAATAAAACTGTGAAATGGCTTTTCTTCTTTGCTTCTATTTGATTAGCTGTAAAATTATGAGACTATTTATACCCCATGCCACAACAGCCACTTACAAGAAAAATATAAAAAAGAAACAGCCACCCAGAAAAGTATGCTACACTTTTGTGACAAATTGCGGACAGTTTTATTTAACAGCTTAGAGTAAGAGTCTGATATATTTTATGTGCATTTTTCTCACTCACTCACAACCCACACAACAAAAGTTGGCCACACTTTTTTTTTATTTTTTGACAAATTGTGGAAATTTACATTTAAACTCATACAATTTGCATTTACATTGCAAAAGTATGTACAGCAAACTTTTTGCATAAACTTGCAACATATGTGTTTAAATGTGAGTTGTAACCAAAACAACAACAAAGTTGCAGCAATTTCAAATCAACGGCCAAGGCCAAACAACAATTTCTTTGTGCGTCATTAAGTGTTGAAAAACGCTGCTAAAAACTGTCAGTAGTAGATTTATGTGTACATGTTTTTATGTGTTGACTTTTTCTTAGCCTGCAATGCGAGCATAGTGAGCATCCAGTGGCATACACCACATGCGTCTATATATGTTTTATGTGTGTATGTCATGGACATTTTGTTGCAAGCATAAAATTCTTGATTGCCAAACAAACAAAGCGTACATACTCTCTCGCACACATAGATACGCATGCTTTTAACAACATGGTGCTTAAATTTACGAGCACAGTGCAGCAGCCATATTAAAAAGCATAAAACAAACAAACTATTCAAGAACCCTTCAAATAGCATCTGAGCATCAAGTCGAAAACCTTTTCGTAACCAACGCAAAAAATAATAAAGAGAAACGAAATACAGAGCGCACCAAGTTTATGTACAGATTGCTTTTAAAGGACGATGTAACAAGTACTTAAATGTGACAAAAAATTACTGCACGGTTCTCATATTATATACCATAAGACAATATAAACAGCTTTTATGATGTTTACGTTGCTAGAATATAGTACATATAACTTGGTTTAAATAATTCTATGAAGTACTTTTATTGCTATTTTTATTCACATACGTAATCGTAACATCACAGTGAAGCAAAAATAATATGACATAGTTGTGCACAAAGTATATAATTTAATTTTTGCATTTAAGCGATTTTTGACAGTAAGCAACTGGATAACTTTTTATGTTATAATTAAAAAGCTGTGTTCAAAAAACTTATAATATCTAAAGCTAAAACTATCAAACATATCCATTCATTGCATCAGCCTATAATATAGAAAATATTTTTCTCCGTACATCATTTATTTGTTACCTACCCCCTAGTACCCCTAGTATGTAATGAAAAATGATTTTGTTTTTACTATTTTAATAAAATTGAAAGCAAAATATAACTTCTTTTAAGTAATTCTATAAAGTACTTTTTTGCTATTTATTTTATTGTAGCTTTTGTTACTCCAAAGCAAAAATATAATAGAGTAAATAATTTGATTTTTGCTTATGAGCGATTTTTGACAATTAGAAGTACTCAGTGTCATATTTAATACTTTTTGGGGTAAAATTAAAATACTATTCAAAAATTCCATAAAAATCGTATGGTCACACTAAAGCAGCGTCAATGCTCAACTATGCTGGCAACATTATTAAAAACGGATTTTTACTGCGATTACTAGTTTAAATGTAATCCATTCTAATCTTCATCAAATTACCTAATGAAGGTCTTGGGAGCTATCACAGGTTAAATGTAGTGTGTGTGTCCTAGCTCGTTAGATAGCTGAGGCAATGAGTTTTCAAGAAATAAGAGCGCATACATCCATCCATTCCATTTATATCCATATGGTACGTTGTATACATTCCAACTAATTGTGCCACTTTGACAGAAATAATCGGCTTTGGCGCTGTTGGAAAAAGGACTCCAAGAGAGATGCATTTCTGCTTAATAAGATTTGAAAAGGGATTAAAAAAAAGTGCAGCTGGTTGCTTTCTATTCGCATCGCCATATACCACTTGAGCTCATCTACTGCAAGTTTATTTGTTTTTTTAATTTCTGATGATTTAAATTCATATTCATATACATTCATTGAATGTATAGCTTTTTATTAGATGCATATTAGATTAGGTCCAAAAGACTTCACCCACTGTGAAGAAGCAAGGTACGAGGAGAGCGGTGTGAGTTGGTGGAGTAACCAGTGAAAGTATAATATGAGGATTGAGGATTCAAGTGCCAGATTTGTATTTCCCAAGAAGCTCAGATAGCCGCAGATGGATTCTTTCTCTCTCCACGTCATCTGCACAGCTACGAGGGAATGTGTGGTGGGGAGCATACATCCTCTAAGCCAGTGGGTTCCACATTGCTTGCAACAAATTTATTTTTTATTGTTTCATACAATTAAATACAAATTTGTTGAGCTTTAACTATTTTGCAAACATTTTCGAATAAAATTCCCGCAACAACGTAGCATATATAAGATATACATAAATAAGTGTACCCCATTCAGAGCATAAGAAAGAAATAGAAACTTTGTATGTGTGGCTGCTTGTGTGTGTTTTTTTGGGTATACACGAGTAGTATTTCTGCAGTACGGCATACTAGTACGGAAGTAGTGAAACGACTAGTCTATGGGTATATACGACTGGTCCGATGTCATTCCACCAGCAATGCGTTTAGCTGTATACTTTACTTTAACCGATTTTATTGGAAATTTACTTCTTTTTTTTTTTTTATTGCACCAAAGCTTTTACAGTGGATTTAGTTCTGCCATGGCATCCACAATGTAAGTCAAATGGACTTTCATAATATTATTTTCTTCCGAAAGAATAAGCATGAAAGAATTTATTCTTACATTTTTTCGATTTTCCATAACTTGCAAAGTATTCATTTTACCATAGACTCTATTTGCTTAGTAAACACCATAACTTTTTCCACCAAGGACTTGTCTTGTGCTTTAGTTAAGTTGTCTAAAAATGGCATGATGAAAAATTAAATGTATTACATATGCTTCAAAATTATTTCTGGTAACCTGCAAGTTGTGGAGAAGGAGAGAAGTAAGTTGAACAAACTTTGTGTCCTCTTGCAGCGTTAAACTCGCACAAACAATTTGATTCGACTGGTCTTTCGCTTGTATACCAAGTGTATAGTGCGTATACAATCACCATCTACCACGAACGGGCTGCTGCGTTTACAGTACAGCAAGTGTCTAGTGCTGAACTAGTATAAATTGGGCTATAGCTACCAGCCGTACTGCTGGGATTTGTATATGTGTTATGTGGCTTTGTTGTGCCTTGTTTAAAGTCACGTTGCATACAACAACAAAAAAAAAAAAACAAACAAAACGTTTGCAAAGAATTCTTAGAAATATTTTACGCGTGACAGAGTCGCATTTGCTATTATTGTTATTGTTGTAGCTATTTGTAGTTTATGTTGTTGTTAGTTGTTGTTGTTGCTTCTGCTGCATTTGTATTGCCTTGGGTTATATTGTGAAGAGTTTTTAAGCAGAACAAACAGCAGAGCGCAAACAAAACAAACAGACAAACAAACAAGCGCAAAAAGTTTTTAGCGCAAAATAAACACGTGCACACACACACGTACATATACGCAGTGAGAAAAGAGGGTGTAGTGAGACGAGAAGAAGGCAGCGCCAGAGCAGAAGGACATCAGCGCGAAAGCAGCATCGAAAGTTCATATAAAAAAGTTGCAAATGGCAGCCATATTGCCAAAAACAACAATGTCGTGCTTCAAACTTTCAATACCTTTTTGCATTAAAAGATCTGCACACGATGAAGCGAATATGCAAGGAATTTGATAGAGTACTTATACTTAATATGAATTGAAGTATCGAAACATGGAAAACTAATGGATGCCAGTGAGTACTTTGGAATTATTGGCAATTGATGTGCAAACTTTTTAAGTGTACACTATTTTATGCAGTAAGGAGTTAGTAGATTTTGGGTGCAAAGTGTACGTGTCTGGTAGATCTATATACTCGGAAAACGAATTCGTACATTTTATTCGGATTCGTTTTAAAACCGAGTGTTTCGTGCTCCCAATTTCACTAAAACGAATTTGTTATTTGGTTTGAAACCGAATGATTTGTTGCAAGAGGAATTTAAACGAATTGTCATAATAGGTTCAAAAGTGCACGTAGTTTAAACTTAAATAATTTTTTAAATATTCTTTGATATTTTCAGATTCTATTTATCTATTTATTTGCACAACATATTAGCTCAGGCATTCACTTTATAATGTGGCATCAACATAAAAAAAAAACCCTATGCTTAAATTTTAATTCCATTCATTGTAGAAAAATGTTTAAAACTAAATAGCGCTGAAGTGGCCCTATGTCCCACCTTGGAATTTAAGGAAATATATATAAATAGTGCTGAAAATATAGTGTACATAAGTTTGTACAAATTTTTTGCCCTAAAACTGCAAACGTATCTCACAAACTTAACTTCCATGCACCTTAACAAAGACATGAGCTTGACGCAAAAAAAAAATAGAGCAAATATACGACTAAAAGCTATCTAAAAACCGTTTATACCCTGCACAGAAAGTTTTTACACAAAAAGTGCGGCATTTAGTTTTTCAAATTAGCCTCATAAAACTGTAACAATTCCGCAATAAATTATTTCACAACATTTTGCTCGCTTAAGCCCCAAAAAAGAATCTCAACACACTTACATACGCCTTGGAGGCTTCCAAACAATCTGTGTGCTTGCTTTCATTAAGCACACACTCATTAAAATAAAAGACATATACATGCATTAAAATTCATTTACCACACCCCAAAACAAGAACAAAAACAATGGAAAGAAAATGCTAAACCAAAAACAAAACCGAAACGTATAAAAATTGCAACTAATTTGTGCCAGCAACGCCAAAAGGCAAATGTCAATGTGGACTTAGCTGAGACGGACGACAACTTCTGACGGAAATCCTGGCAAAAATTAAGCAATTCACACGCCAAACGCAGCGACAGCCAGCAGTTCACCTAACCACCACTGCATCCCTTCCGCTCCATCTCACTGACACATTTGGCACATGCCAAAACGACAACCTCAAACTAGTCGCTTACCCCTTGCAGCTCTGGCGCTCAACAATTCCCAGCGACCAAGAAGGCAACGTGGTACATTGCTAATGTGTCCCATTTGCAACACAAACCACTGAAGCTTAACACGTTGTCTCCGCAGACATGGCCTGAACCGAACCGAACCAAAACGGCACAGGCATAGACCACGCCTTGCAATCCAATTGCAAGAAAATAACAAAAAAAAATCACTCACACACACACAGGCGCACAACAAAAAATAAAACGCAAGCAAACTTTGCGCTGTTATGTATGCTATAGTTTTTTTTGCAAGTTTGTTGCATGTGTGTATTGGCACACATTCTAGCGCTTGCGTGTCTGTGTGTTCAAAGTTGCATGTTGGCCACTAAAGGGACGCAAACACACATACGCACATATATGCACGCAAAATGAGAGGCAACTGTGTAAAGCCAACAGTAGTTCCCCCTACGGTAATTGTCTCGTTACTCGTTACATGTTGGCAAACATGGCACATTTTTGTACACAACACTAATGCAATGAAAGGGTATATTGATTTCGATCAAAAGTATGTAACAGGTAGTAGGCAGCATGTGCGATTTGTGGTAACGAAATGGATCAGTACGATTAGCCAAGTCAATATAGGCCGACTCTCCCAAGATGCAATGAAGTTTGCGGAATTTGGTTCATATCTGCTCAAAAAAAATCAGAAGTATTTTATAAATAAAATCAGATATTCAAATAATGTCCAGTCAATTGTTGTTTAAGGTTTGCTATTGCTGCCGTTGCTATTCCACCTTTCATGATACATTTTAATGTTTCGTATGAGTTTTCACATGCATGATTACAACGTATCGAGGAAACTTACATTGTGCACATTGTAGTAAGTGTAGCTATCACATAGTATAAGTTTCACCTCGATACGTTCATGCATACGAACACAATCGGTACCACACTGATTTTACATTACTCAAAAAAAAAACTCCAAAAACAAATTTTTTCTCCATTACCCAGAAAGGAAAAGGTAGACGGCAGAAAGAAGATATATCCGTACATCGAGGGACCCTATAGCAGCACAAGTCTGGAAAACTTCTTTTTAAACCTGCAATGAGTTTGTCGTTGACTAAAGAAACTAAAGATGACATAAAGAAACTATTTTTGGAAGATCTTACAGAGTAAGTCAATGTCGGCCATCTCCACTAACAGCAGATGTTTCGATGTCGCTCGCAGCCAACTTTAACGTACGCAATTTTTCATACAGTGCTTAGAGCAGGGTGTTGCCAATGTGGCATATGCCTTAACAGCTAGAAAAGCGCCAGCTAATAATTTATTTACATTTAACATTTTATAAGAGAGCGAGCGATGTCAGGAAAGGAGTGAAAATGAGAGGCAGCCTGCAACTGCTGGTTAGCAGATGAAAGCGAGTGAGAGCCTCAAGTTAAGAGCTACCCAAAAGCCATTTGATTTTACAAATATTTGTTACGACAAGGCACAAGATGATTGCGGCATGTTGCAAGGCAGCGAGAAAGGGGCAAATGAAGAGTACCTACGTAGAGTGCGACAAATGCCACATGCCGCCTGCCAGCTGCCACCTTCTACCAACCACTTGCCACCTGGCTGCCATTTGCCATTTCAGCTTGAAGTTAAGTGAAATATGCACAATTTCCGTTTGCCATTTTGTACACACACACACGCATACCTGTACAGCTGATAGAACGACAACTGCCAATGTAAAATACCGTTAGCTCTATGTATTAACACTTGCATATAGCGTATATGTAACATACTTAGATTGGGTCGTTTAGTCAGTCTTTGCCATTTCAAGGCAGGGGTCTAAAGATAACTTGATTGATAAGGTAACTTTGCTGTCAGCAAATATTTGGGATGTGACTTGTCAATTTTTAAATTGATGATAACCATAATGAGCTAGGAAATTAATAACAGAAATTTAAAGTTGTTTATTTTTAGGTTTGCTTTACGATTAAATAGTAGAAGTAAACATGCACATAGGGAGTTTTCAACAATGTGCAACATTTTTTTTTTTTATTTTATATATGCAACATATGTTTATATTTATTTTTTAAGTTTTTTGCAGATTAACGATATAGCAAAATGTTACAAAAACTTAAAATTTGAAAATACCTTAAAGTTACGAATTGTTGACTTGTTTATGAGAATTTCCAGATGGGTTCAACAGTAATAAAATATAATATCAAATTAGTTGGACATAGTTTTGAACTGAAAGATTTTCCAATGTGCTATATGTCGGAACGAAATGGATCAGTACGTTTAGCCAAGTCAATATAGGCCGACTCTCCCAAGATGCAACGAAGTTTGCGGAATTTGGTTCATATCTGCTCAAAAAAATCAGAAGTTATTTATAAATAAAATCAAATATTCAAATAATGAATATTCAGTGAATTGTTGTTTAAGGGTTGCTGTTGCTGCCGTTGCTATTCCACCTTTCATGATACATTTTAATGTTTTGTATGAGTTTTCACCTGCATGATTTCAACGTATCGAGGAAACTTACATTGTGCATATCTTAGTAGATGTGGCTATCACATAGTGTAAGTTTCATCTCGATACGTTCATGCATACAAACACAATCGGTACCACACTGATTTTACATAATTCAAAAAAAAAACTCCAAAAAGAAATGTTTTTCTCCATTACCCAAAAGGGAAAAGGTAGGAGGCAGAGAGAAGATATACACGTACATCGGGACCCTCGCAGCACAAGTCTGGTAAACTTGGTAAAGATCAACGATATAGCAAAATGTTACAAAAATTTCAAATTTGAAAATACTTTAAAGTTAAGAATTGTTGACTTGTTTGTTTGAATTTCCAGATGGGTTCAACAGTAATAAAATATAATATCAAATTAGTTGGACATATTTTTGAACTGAAAGATTTTCCAATGTGGATCATATTAATCAAATAAACACCTTGGCTCAAAAAATTTTAAAAGCCAAGCATTATTTTGTATGAAACTTAATATCGATGCTTCAAAAACATATAAGGTATCAATGCAAAGGTATTGCTATACAGATCATATCATGGACCAAGTATTGTAATGTACAACTTTATTCAAATGGTATTTGCATAAAAAATGTAATTCGGATTTAACTTAATATTGGTTCTTTAAGGATACATGAGGATTTAAGCATATTTGAATTCAATCTGTGTTTTGTGTGAACTCTAAAATTGATCTTTCAATGACATGTGAGGAACCAACAGAGGGGTAGTCAAATGTAGATCGTATATAGATCATCATGTAAATTATTGAATTTGGAAATTTTGTAGCTATTTTGATTAAAAGTATCAATTTTTGCGCAAGACATATTTTTCTAATGTTTTTGGCTGAAATTTTGTACTTAATTGTATCACAGTTTCCTTTATTTGAATTGCATTTAAGCTATTAGAGTTTAGAGGTTATTACAAAAAGTGAATGGTATAATCGAACTAAACAACCCAATCTACAATGTACAATGTAAATGTAAATGAACGAGGCGACGCAGCAGCATTTGGTTAACCGGATCTACGATAGGAGGCAATGGAAAAAAGTTTCCACTCGACTTTCAATGGAATTTACAGAATTTTTTTTTTTGTGTTGTTAGTGTATATGTATTTTAATATGTGTATATTTGTATATATGCAAGTGTGCGACACTTTTGCTTGAAGTGTAAATGGAAATGCATTCCTAATGGCCATTCAAGACAAAAAGTTATGTGCACTTTTATTTTATAACAACAATTACAATAACAACAACAACAACAATGTCTTTGATACCTAGTAACTATGTAGAGTCGTAATATACAACAAGTACATACGTTTAAATGTATGTAAAAGCTACTTACAAGTGCTTTAGCAATATAATAAATTGTTGCTTGTTACATTCTGGATTGCGCTTGAGTGAAATTTATGTCAAGTTTTTTACATAGAAATGTAATTTTATATACAGGAGCTGTTAATAGAGTTTTGTTGGTAATTGTTTTATTAACTTTGAACTTAAACTGAGTATAGTTAGTACTTAAAAGGATTTTGCAGTGGGAAATACTTTTTTATGTTCCATTTAGTATTTTACTTAGGTAGTCTTATATTTTTGTGGATACCTTTGTTTACACATAATTGATAATGATGAACGAAATATTGTTGGGCAAAAAAACTTAAATTAAAATCATTATTAAAATTCGAAAAATGACGAACGATTTTTTAAGTATAAAATTATATAAAGTTCAAGAAAATAAGTAAAGCAGACCAATTTTTTGGTCGACCTCTTCGATTTTGAAGATTTTTACATATGCTATAGAGCTACTACAGAATGGTAACCACGAAAATTTTTATTGATAAATTCTGATTATTTATCGAGCTATCGATAATATTGGACTTTTAATTTTTAGACTTTTTTTTGACAAACTATATCTCCTGTGATTCATGACGGCAAAGTGTCAGAACCATTCACAACAATTTCTGGAGTAAGGCAAGGCTGCCTACTGTCGCCACTTATATTTCTCATAGTCAATGATGCAGTTACAAGGCGTGCAACGCTTGACAAACCTAGGGGTATCATATGGAACCCACTGGACCCTGCA
Source organism: Chymomyza costata (assembly GCA_018150985.1). NCBI lineage: Eukaryota > Metazoa > Arthropoda > Insecta > Diptera > Drosophilidae > Chymomyza > Chymomyza costata. Next base: position 23,129,537 of record JAECWU010000001.1, read on the forward strand.
GCAAGACTGGAATCACTCGACTATGCAGATGACAAGTGCGAACTCTCGCATAGACATGTTGACATGCAAAAAAAGCTACCGGATCTATCACTCGAATCAGCAAAGGTGGGTTTGCTTATCAACGTGACCAAAACAATAGAAATGAGAATCAATCAAATTGAAAGAGTCGGTGAATTTCAATATTTGGGAAGCGCAATAACATCTAGCGGACGCACAATGACCTATGTAACGGCAAGAATTAAAAAATCAATCGGTGCTTTTACACGACTAAACAAGATCTGGTCATCGAATTGTTATAGTATCCGAACCAAAATCTCGATCTTTAAATCTTGTGTCTCGTCCGTACTCTTTTATGGTTGCGAAACATGGTTTGCAACAGAACAAGTACAGCAGAAAATACGCAGCTATGTCAATCGTTGTCTTCGTAAGATTTTACAAATAGTTTGGCCCAACCGAATATGAATATGAAGAGCAGTGGTCAAGAACTGGCATGTTGGACGTCAATATAGAAATTCGAAGAAGGATCGGCCATACATTGCGAAAACCACCGAACGACATCACATATATGTCCTTGCAATACAACCCGCAAGGCAATAGACGAAGAGGCCGCCCGAAAATTACCTGGAGACGATCTATCCTGAACGAGATCAACACCAAATTTTTTTTAGAAATTTTTTTTTAATTTAAAAATTAAAAATTGATCTCTCACTATCTAAAAAAAAAGGGTTAATGCCATTTTATGCGCTAAAAATTCGCTGTGACAAGCAAAAAAATTGAATGTAAGTAATTCCTATAATTGTGGAAGTTATGCTTACTTTAGTGATAGCACCTCGCATGGTCGCCATTAGATGCTGATCCAAGATTTAGTCTTAGGTGAGGGTTCTTTACTTTGAAGTGTATATCAACTCATTTTTCCAACTTTTGGGGGGGGGGGGTCCGGGCCCGAAAACCACCCCCGTGAATGCGTCTCTGGGCACCATAGTAAGCCCCTTGGAATTCAAAGATACTAACTTGAATCTGGTTATGAAAGTTAATTTTGGCATGATATGATAAAGTTTAAAAGTCACAATAAATGTCATGAACCCGTCTTCAGATTTTTAAGACTTTAATAGTTTTTTGTGCAAATAAAATTTCACCTGCGTATTAAAATGTTTAAAAATTTTTAAAAAAGTTGTAGAGCATAAAATTCTGTAAGAAATCGGTATACAACATTATCCCATACAACTGACCCATCACGAAATATATTGTTCAGAGTGCAACCCCTTAAGACGCAAATTTATAGCATTGCCGAACCAAGGCACTGCCCACTTTCGAAGCTATATCTCAAGAATATTAATCTGTAGAGAATCATGTTTAATAATATTGGTAAGGTTGGTAAGGATACAATCGCTTTGGCAAAATCTTACGGAAAGTGAGCGGAAAAATAAATTTGTACACTTTCTTAAATTTAAAATAAATTGTAGGTTTCCTCCTGCGCCCCAAAAGAAGGCAGGGCACGATTTTACTGATCTAAGAAAATACGCTTTAGTATTAATCTAACACTGAATTAAATTTTTCGATAGTATGCCTCAAAATTCACAAGATCTAAAAATAAAAATGTTCTTTTTCATTATTATTTATTTAAAATTTTTTTCTTCTAACTTCTAACTACCGCTCAAGTTATCCTTGCTCCGCAGCAGTATTCAAAGCCAAGATTGATTTCAAGTGGTTTCAATTTTCTAATCTTAATTCAAAAAAGTTTTTTTTACTACTTTCGGTATTGACCTACTAAACACTAGAGTATCTTATCTTTAGAATTACAACTTGTAAGCTCTTTGCTTCAATTTAATCAAAACTCGTTCACTTCTAGAGGTTACAAATTGTATAGCATACTATATGAAGCAATTTTGAATGGCAAAACTAAATGAATTCGAAAGTCAATCTAAAACTCATCTTGCACATTGCACCGCATCTTATGGCCGCTTAGTCAACTCCCATGTGCCATAGAATTCGCATTCCACATTCAAATCCAAAAAAAAGAAAAAATAGTCAAAAAAAATAAAATTAAAATAAAAAAAATGTCAGCCAATCAATCGAAATTCACTCGAATACCAAATTGCTGCAAGTTGGCCAATATACATATATGTATATATATTGCCCTGCTGAAACACACACATGCCCATGGAATCACGCACACATAGGCATTGATATATGTTTGTATGCTAGACACACATACACTCTCGTACACACACACGTGCAGTTATGCTCACCCTTTTGCCAAACAAACATAAAATGAATGAATTCCAGCACTTCAATTGACATAGTCACACACACACACACTTTCTCACTTACAGTCACTCACACACACGTTTGTGTGAATGTGTGAGTACATCACGCACGTGTGTGCTGAGCTATTTGTCAACCATTTGAAGTTTACGTTGCCTTGGCTGCCATTGATGGCCATCATTTTTTAATTCTCTCACAGGGTTGGGTTATATCTATTTTGGTCACAGTCTTGAAGCTTTTAAAGAAGAACTCGGTTAGAAATCAAACGGGATTATAAATACTTTGAAAACGAATTTTTAAGTTCTTGAATTGGCTTATATAGGGCAGACCATCTGTTGGTTGGTTGTTAAACAGACATAATTCGAAACATACGCATCCAAAGTGGATGCTCTTCGGCATACTATATTTTAAGTTTAATTAATAAAAAAAACCAACAGATGTCCCACCCTATATAATAAAACATTGAAAGCCCAGTATCAGAGATGAGCTTCTAAAAAAAAGTTTCTGCCGCTTATACTTGTTCATATTTATTAAGAAAATTTTCAGATTGTCTCCAAATTTCATTCACATTTAGGCTGATGCCTAGCATCCATAGCTTGAATCCTTGGCATACACGCGCATGCATAAATTATACTATAATAAAGCTTAGCTAAAGCTCACTTTCCCAGGAGCTCGCTCTCAGACCTCGTTACGCCAACTAAATCTAACCATAAATCACCTAAGTAAATCATTTGGTGGCAATAAAAAAATATATTCAAGGGCACGTTAGCTTCCAAGCAAGCCAAGTTAACTTACCCTTTAGCAGTCTTTCCCTCCTTTGCCTATACTTACAGCTGTCAGGCTGCTTCAAGTTAAATTTAAAATACGTCTTATATTACACAGTGAAAAAAATAAATAAGAAAAACAAAAACTTTTCGATTTGTCTTTTTGCAGTGTGGCAGCAAAACAAAAAAGGGCAACCAAAAACAAACATAAACATTAAATGAGCAAGCAGTGCAAATCCGAGTGAAAATCAATGCGGGAATCACAAAGCTAAACTAGTTGAAATCAAAGTACTTTTTGCAGTCACTGTGCCAAAGACGACAACCAGAAGTAAATTAAGGATTTTGAGCTACTAACAAAGGCATATTACGTGCACTTTTTTTGTATTGGTGACACGTACACGCATACACTATTGCCATCGCACTCGCTCTTATAGTCTAGCTTGCTTGCTCTAGCCAACAAAATATTAACAACAACAAAACAAGGCCAAACAAAATCTCTGTGCGAATTCAATTAAGCGGAAAAAAGGCGCATACAACTTTGGGGACAGCAACCACCCGCTCGTGGCCCCCCCGCACTACGCCGCTGTCTTTACTCAAGGGACTGCAGGACAAGGTTTCGTTTTGGCTCAGTGTTAACTTCAGTCAACTCACACACCCACACACACACACATACATTTACACAAAGTGGCCATATACATATTAACCCACATAGTTTGCACAGTGTGCGTGTATGTGTGTGTTTGCAGGCGCGTCATTGTGTGAGTAAGTGTATCCCAAACACAAAAAATCCAAACAAAAATAAAGGCAAAGAAAAAGCTGGAAAAACAACATCAATAACGTTATACAATTTTCAAGCCAAAGGAAAATTAGCAATAAAATTGAAATAAATGTCGGCAGTTGAATTAAATGGCAGCGTGCCCGCCATGGAATTTCATCAGCAACGACAACAGGTGAGTCGAACAATATCTATATATATGTGTGTATATATTTGTAGTATATATGTACTGAAAGAGCTGGCTGACTGGTACAGCGGTTCAGTAGGGAAGGAGCCTGAGTTGATTAACAATGTGTTAAAGCAATTGAGGGTGGTACCATAAACAGCTTTTATATTGAACGAGTTTTTTGAGTTCGAGTTGGCTTTACAATATAAGCCGCTTGTTGGATTTAATACCCCTTTCGACAGATATTGGATTAAGACAACTTTTATGCAACTATTTGTCTTTTGACAGATTAAATGGTTTCGAAGAGTTAAGCTTGAAGGATTTGTACTCAATCTTAAACTTAACGTACGATATACGAAATATCAGACGTAACAAAGAATTGTGTTGCTGGAAGACTGCTGCAATGGGAATCTTGGAATACTCTGCTGTATACTTTTGATATACATTTAATTGCTTGGGATGGCTTGAGCAGGTTACCTAATGGTGAAGAGGTAGAGGGATTAGCGATAATTGGCGATCTTTCCTAGCATGTCTCCTTCAAACCCTCTAAAGCGATATGGATAAACTTGAGTCTTGCTTAAATTAAAAGAACAGAAAGATTGCTGGACATGCTGAAATTCCAATTTCAAATCATTTTTGTTTTAACTAGGGCAGACACTGTATCCGCCGCTTCGGTTAACCACAATTAAAGACCCATAAGAAACTTTTTGTACATCGAGTGTATCGCGTCTAATATGTTAAGCTTTTGTGTATTGAGTTTATTAAGCTTATGGTAAAAATAAACGAGTAGGACGTCGCAATCTTTATAAAGATTGTTTTTTTAATAGGGTCCGAATTTCCGAAAGGGATATGTCTGAAACCAGTTGTCATTTGTGACAAATGTCAATGTAATTTTATTCAATTAGGCCTAACAATTCATCATGAGAAGATTTACACCACAACAACACCTTCAAATCTTTGAGATTTTTAAACAAAATCAGTGTTCTGTTGTAATATTTTATAGACAATTAATTTTATAGACCGAATAATTGTCAATCAAAAAGTGCTATACGATGTCCGACCACCAACCAGAATGACAACAGCACGTTCCGAAGAAAATATCGTTGTTGTAGAGGCCAGTGCAGGGAAAAATCCAAGTTAATCATTTCTTCCAACAGTTCTTTATCTCTATAATCAATAGGTAACGGGCAGATCTTGTGCACATTTCGCTTGAAGAGACCTGCCTTAGTTTTAATGGTGACGACACGAACTGCTCCATCAGCATCAGGATGTGTCTCTCGTACAGGGCCCAATGCCCATTGCCCTGGGGTACGTTCTCCTCTCCTATAAGGACCAAAGTACCTTTTTGAATGTTGTTGCATGCAGATGCCCACTTGCTTCGCTTGCAGCAACGTCAAATATTCCAGTGACCACCTTTTCCAAAAGGCATGTTGTACTGCAACAGTTCTTTTCCAACGATTTGTCGCAGACAACTTAAAATGGCTCGGCCATGGAGTTCAGCGGCCGACCGATTAGCAAATGACCTGGCGTTAATGCCTCGAAGTCATTAGGGTCCGACAACAGTGGATGAAGTGGTCGTGAGTTTATTACTGCCTCCGCTTGTTAAATGGCTGTGACCAGTTCCTCGTAATCTCTGTATAGATCGATATATCGATGTTGGCCAACAGAGATGTTTCTCCAGCACTTCTGCACTCATCAAATGGGTGTTTAGTAGTGCTGGAGAAACATCTCTGTTGGCCAACATCGATATATAGAGATTTTTAGCTTCAATACATCGATGCATCGATATAACATCGATGTTTTCTCCAGCACTATAGTGTATGATTGTGCGTATGCATTATATGTATGTGAAGCAGTTAGCGAAATTAGAGGGCGTTTGGAGGAGTGAGTATTTGAGCTTTTTTTGGTCTACCTGCTTTAAAAGAAGTCATTGCCATAAAGCTGTTGACCGTATTTACAAAAATGTTTTCGTCGAAATGCATACATAACTTTTTTTAGTTGCTATAATAAACTGAAATTAATAAAACACATGCATTTTTATTTTAATAAATTTATTTAACATTTTTATTAAAAATATTTTTTTATATTATTCACAATTTTTGTTTTTTTGCTGGAAAATAAACATTTTTGATGCAAAAGTTAAAAAACAAAAACACTAATTTAAATTGTGATCACTTGCTTAATCGATTCTTGTTGCGGCTTTTTGTTGGTAGTGCAGTTTTTGTTGGTCGTTGTTGTTGCTTTTTCTTTTCAGGCAGCGCATAGTCATACTAGTACACAGTGGGAGAAATTACTAATTTAGCGGCGATAAACATCTTTTGAAAAAATTAGGCCATTAGTAAAAATTACTTTTCCTACTAGTATTACAAAAAACATAACATCTTGGGACAAAACACAATTAGATTCCACAAACAATTTTACTTTTTTGCTGTTCATAGTACATATGTACATTTAACTTTTATTAAAAACACAAAGCTGCATAACGTAAAAAGACCAAGCCAAAGCAGCAGTTGCCAATAACCTTTTTGGTATGTTATAAATCGAGCTCAATAAATTTTGGGCCAATTTAGATTTTGAAATGAATCTCCAGTAGATTGGTATTCCACCCACTGTGCGGTTACGCGAATCCGTTGTTGTCCACGCATACAACTACATGCATATATTGTTTTTGCATAGATATTTTTCGTTAAACAGAAACAGAGTCGATAGCTAAATACCCTTCCTTGCATTTTATATATGAATTTGTTAATATAAAGACATACGTGGTTTACAAGTATTAAAACAGTCACATACTCCGAAAGCATAAAATTATGAAAAACTAAAGATCTATAAATTTAACTAAACAACAAAGCTCAAAGCCGAGTTCAATTGCTAACTCATGTGAAGTTCTGGCTCTATTTATAGATTTTCACTTTACCACCGCCTATACCATAGAGCTCTAAGCATTTTGTGCACAGTGAATATATGAAAAAATTTTGTTTAATCATTATATTATATAATTGGTATTTTGTTTAACTTAAAAAAGTAAATAGAAAGTATTCCACTCTTACTAATTTTTAAACTCCTTAATAAGACTTGTTTCGATTTATTAAAGCCATCAAACTTTCACGTGATATACTCTGAATCTTTATTTCTTTTTGAAGTCATTTTGCTCTCACAATTTAATCAAATATAAATGCAATCAAATATAAAAAGCTAGTTGAGCCAATGTACTCACACTCGAGTTAGCCTTTCAAAAACATATGACTCGAATAATGCACTCAACTTAGTGCCAACAAATTGATAAATCACTCAAAGGCCGAATTAATAAAAAAGTCAAAAAATGCACTCAATTAAGTGCCCAAAGCTAAATCACTCAAATGACGAAATAGTGACGATAAGCAATGCAAAACATAACTGCTCAATGTGTATGTGTGTAAAAAGCCGTATATGTACAACAACAACTAATTATTCGCTACTAATGCGCTCTGCACACGTGTATTCAAGATCAGTTCAAGGATATGGGTCGTCAACACTTGCCTACATACATACATACATACATTCATATGCGCATATGTACATATGTTTTTATAATTTTCAAGCAAGTGTGAGACACACTTATACATTGTATGTATTTGTGCGTATTACACACTCGTTTTCATTAAATGGTAATGGAGCCTTAACTCATTATGTACTCAAGCACAAAAAGCTCGTGAGTGACTTTTGATTGCTCAAAAGATACACTTATGTGCATGTTTTGATGAATTGATTTAGATTGCTCAAGAATTTGAGTCATGACTGAGTGTACTCGTTGCAGCTCTCTAATACACACTGGTGTTCATTAAAGGGTAAGTGAGTTTTAACCCATTATGCACTCAAAACACAAAAAGCTCGTGAGTGACTTTTTGATAGCTCAAAATGCTCAGCTAGCTAACGATAAACACGTTTTGAAGAAAAATCAAAAAGAAAAGGCATAGTTTTCAGTTTGTCCAAATTAAATTATTTCATTTTATTATTATTAGTAAGAGTATGCAAAGACACCATTTATATAACTTATTACTTCATATAATAAACATTCAAAATAATAAAAAAAACAATAATCATTATTACAAGCAATATTAAGAATGGACTATATAGTAGTTGAGTTGTATAATGCGTTTTAACAAAAACTGCTGCTTCTTGAACTGATATTTCATCGCTGCATCTCATTGTCTCCTCTTCGTGGTCCGAGTCAGTACTTAGTTCAATAGAGTATTCAGATTTAGCCAACATCATAGCATGGCCGTTTTCTGACGCAGCCGCATCCATGCCGTCATTGCTCAAATCGTTTAAGTCCATATGATCGTGATGCTCGCTCGATATATTGCTGGCCATATTGTTAACGTCTTTATATTGTATAAACAGCGCAAAAGTTTAACAAAGAATAAATTTAAGTTATACTTAGCTGGATACTAATTCCAACAATGTTTTAATCAGTTATGAACTACAAGCTTCAAATGCGAGCAGAAGACTACGCAGGCCAAAATTGGATTTTGAGAAATTCTTTGTCTTTGTCTTCCATGCCAAGTTACACGTCAAAATATACATTAGCATTTGAGTGGCCATCGGTAGCGAAATGGTAGCATAGTCGCTTTGCAATCCGATGGTGGTCGGTGGTTCGGTTCCCCGCAGAAGCATTTTTTTTTGCATTTGCCTAGCACTGGCATCGCTAACTCAAAGACGCTACTTGCCCAATAAAATATCTATTAACTCAAACACCGTCGTTCGGATACGGCAATAAACTGTAGGTTCCTGTTCTCTATGAACAGTTATTAATAGAGATTCCCGTGCTCCGCCCAGGGGTGACTGACAAAATAGTCAGTCAGAAAAATTTTATATATTTGAGTACGCTGCGTTTTTGTGAGCTACTAAAAGCACATTTTTCAATTTTCACAATGTCTAAATTGAATTTTTGGAAAAAAAAGCCGTCGCGTTGAAGTATGTGAAACAATGCTTTCTGACTACATTGACAAGACGAAATGCATAATAACTGAAGATGAGACTTGGATCTATGATCTACCGATCAATCGAGCGAATATCGTGTCAAAGGTGAGGCAAGACCAAAAAAACCGCGCCAAAGTCGCTCAGAAAGGTCATGTTGACTGTTTTCTTCGATTACACTAGTCGTCGATGTAATATCTCCAGAGATGAGACTTATATTTTATGTTAGGGCAACATTTAAGCATTCAAAATCCGTATTTTGTTTTATCCTCCCATGGCTTGGTTTTTTTTTAATGGCTATTTGAGTGAAAAAAGACATTTATTAAAATATGGTTTCACATATGAGGTCGTAACAACTATACTAATAGGAACTTTTTCATTATTTTCATTTTTAGATAGTTCGAATTTCATGAAAATGGACTTATTTGAAAGGTAATGGGTACTTCATTATGTAAAAGTGCCAAATATTGATGAATCAACCACTTAAAAGAGCTTTAAAGCAGTTGAAAGTGACAAAAAAAAATTCTTTCGAAAAAATTGTTTTTCATTTTTACTAAAAATTCAATAAATCAGTCATTTTGTATTATAAAACGACGACACTATACAGAAATAAGGTTAAGACCAAGGTGGTCTTAAGGTTACCAATTTTTGTGATTGGGGGCATTTTGGAAAGGTAGTCTAATACCTGCTCTGCAGTCCTTAACTCAAACTTTTCTCTGAGCTGTTTTCTAAGCATAGTATTTCTTCTCTACAATCTTAGACTCTATGTCTTCTCTGTGCTGCGTTCTAAGTATAGTGTTGAAAACTTGCTCTAGTCGCCGAATTTCTGCATCACGCCACGAAGCAATGAATGCAATGGCTCGGGTGGCGGAGTCAATAAAGTCAATTTCACTTAGCCATTACTTCAATGCGCCACAATGCCCTTGGGCCTTTGCCGACAAAGGGATGCGAGCTGTAATCAAATGTGTGAAGTATTTCTTATAGCATGTCGAAAATTGCCTCGAGACATTTTATGGTTACGGATTTGTTGAGAAAGATTCGATCTTCTTCGTGGTGGCAATACTCGCTCAACAGACAAGTCGACGGTGCTATTCATGGCGAAGCCTAATCGCAACAAATCATAAATCTGTCCAGCCGATCTTGTTTCAAACATCTTCTTGCCTATCTTGTATCTAACACAACTTTGTTATACCCTGTACCAAAAGAATTATAAGTTCGTGCAAATGTATGTAACGCTCAAAAAGAGGCGTGGTAGACCCTTTAAACAATACATATTCTTGATCACTATCAACAGCCGAGTCAATATAGCCATGTCTGTCTGTACGTATGGGTAAACGAATCTCAGAGACTATAAAAATTTTACCAAAAGATGCGCATAATAGTGACGCAGATGAAGATTTTCCATTTATGTCGATATATGGCCCCCAGCCTCCAAAAAAGAAACTCGCGATTTACTTCTTTTATGTGATTTTTTTTTCCGATATTCGTTTTCTGTTAACCAGTGCGTGGAAGAATCCAACAAACCATAGAAATCGGCCCAGCCGTTCTTGAGTTATAAATGGTGTAACTACTAACATAAATCTTAGCTCTCTTTTATATATATAGAAAGAATAAAAAAAATTAAATTTAAAAAAAAAATTTAATTAAAATTTAAATTAAAAAATTAATTTAAAAAATTAAAAAAAAAATTAAATAATATTCCCCTGTTCTGTTCTTTTTACCTTTACTATTCCGGGCAAAATATTCTTTTGAATATATTATTATTATTTTAGGCGGCATTAATGTCGATCCGCTAAATCGACCGTTTATCCCAATGCACAATGGGCCCTCGTGGCCAGATTTTGGCCAAAAGACCTCCTGATGAAAATCAAAATTTGGACAAAATGACAATTTAATATTATTTAACACATATTAAGGTATCCTATGTTGAAAAAATTTTTAAATTATAATAAGTGGTTTTTAAGTTATTGGCAATCAAAGTTTACATTTTGTATTTTATGAGCTCTCGCGAACATTTTCAGAAAAAAAGCATGCGTTTACCATGATACATGTAGCTACGAAATCTTCATACACTTTATTATTTATAACTATAAAATGTTCAAGTATCCCCAAAATAAATGCATTCATTAATTAATTTTTTTTAATTTTTTTTAAATAGATAAGCACAATATTTTGATCGGAGTTAGAAGCATAAGAAATCAGTACTTGGTAATCCCATCCACTGCCCAACCTTTCCGATACTATGAGCGCCTTTAACTTTACAAACAGTCTTACGAAATCTATGTATGAGCTGGTAACAAGTTTTATCTTATCGCAATAGAAACTTTATCAAAAATGCTTCCAGCCTATACTTACTTACTCTAGGCCTCTTCTCCTTGTAGAGCATAGGGCCAGCCTCAACTTTTTTCTTAAATGGAAAAAATTACAGGTTTCCATTTCTCTTGGACTTTGATTATTCAGTTTTTAAAATTTGTGAAATAATTTCTTGAGCTTAAAGCCAAGCTTAAAAATTTTTTGCATTACGGAAGCACTGTTTAAGATTTTTTTATAACACAGCGAGAACGCTTTAGTTTTTCAAATATTTCCCTATTCACACATAAAGTTATTTTGTTAATAACCAAATTAAAAAAAAAAAAACTTTTCAATTAAAGACTTACTAAGAAAGTAAAATCTAAATATTAATATTTATAGCAACAGTCTCTAAGTTTTACAACTTTGAATGTTCAACTCTCAAAAGGCGCCATATTTGAATTTGACGTACAAGTTCTGCTAATCGCATATTGCAATGCCAAGCAACATCGTTTTATATACTTTTTGCAGCACTGTTCTATGTATAGTATTAAAAGTAAATTTTGCATTTAATATTTAATTGATTTCTCACATTCATTCTTTATCCAATAAGCAGCACAAAACACAACCAAAAGTTGATTTCGAACTTAGTTTACTTTTTAAATGCAACTGCAAATATTTACACATCGATAAGATTTCACTAATTCAACCATCGATATAATTTGCCTGCACAAATAAATATCCCCAAATGTCCTTAAAAAGTTCCCCTGTTAGTTAACAGCGCACTTGTTAAGTGCACATGTTAAATAACAGTGTGCGCTGTTATTTAAACAATTTGGCGAGTTGTTCAGCGCGTGCGGTTCATTTTTTTTGTTTAAGTGCAATTTTGTTTAAATATTTTTACAATTTGTTTAAGACTCTTATTTTTGTGCCGTAGTACAATTTTAATTTGTGTGTGCAATTTATTATTTGTGTTTTTTGTACTCTCGGTTTATTATTTATTGACAAAATTGCAACAATTGCAAAGATTAATTTATTATGGATTGGCCAGAGGAGCTGCTGGAGCCGGAATGCATCTCAATTGTGGGTCATTGGGGCGTTTTTTATCGTTGTTGCCAATTAAACGAGGAACTAAATGATGAGTGGACTGATTTAAATGAAAATATTTGGGTGCGTTTTTTTTAATTTTTGTTTTTGATGCTTTCTTATGGTTTTTAATGCTTTTGTTGCAACTGTATTTATTTGCTTTGAGTTGTTTATTTTACAGTTAGGTGCATTTTTTTTTTATTCCTTTTTTGTTTAATCTTTGTTCCTTATCCTTGTCTTAACAATTTGTTGCTTTTGAAAGTTGCTGCTTAAAAGCACTAAATCTAGCAAAGTGTACATAGATGGCGCTAGGCACTGAATTTAAAAGCACTGTTAAAAGGCGTATGTTAAAAATGTTACGCTGTTAGCGAGCTTTAACTGCTTCTTTGTTGTACTCATAGATGGCGCTGTAACAAATTTTGCCACAAAAACGTTAAATTTGGTATACAGAAAGATATATTTATTTATTTATGTTTATAGCACGTTTTTTAAATAATTTCAATGGAAAGCATACCCAGAAGTTCATATTTTAGGCGGTAGAGGGCGCTAAAGCTACAACAACGTAGTTTTTCGTATTTTTATCACCCACTTGACCTTTTTTGTTTTTTGTTTAAAAAATTGTAGATCTCAAAAAGATCTGCAAAAAATTAAAAATAAAAATTTTTTTATACTGTCGAATTTTTTTAAATTATTTTGATTGCCAGTTTTAATATTACCCAATTTTAAGAAATCTATTATGCTGTGATATTAATGAAGCCAATATAAAATTTTGCTAAATACACTTTTATTTATTATATGGTCTACTCAAACAATTTTAAATGATTAATTATTAATTTGTGTTGCCAGAAATTTGGTCACACCTGGGAAACATGGGAAACACTTTTAAAAGCCATTATAAAATAATTGATTAAAATAAATTTATTCAGCTTCTTGTGCTTAAAATAATTTACCACATTTTATTGAATTAATTTATATTAAAGAAGCTTACAAGTTTATCCAAAAACTACTGAAATAAATCAACTTGACCAATTATATCAAGCTCCCAATCTAAGTTGTATTCAATCTGCTCTCAATTCAAAAAAGTTCGTATATTAAAAAAGCACTTAGCATAATTTCTTTTCGAAAACTAAGTGCATAACCCCAGGCACTAACCAGCATACCATGAACTCAGCTAATTCAAATTTAATTTCATTGCGTAAAACTCTCTTGCTACCTATTTATGGTATAAACCTTGGAATATCCGTTCCACATTTCACCGAATTCCTGTGTCCACCATGTGTCAAGCTGCAGAACTGTGAATACCAGCACCGCCATTTTGAAATTAAAGTAGCCTGACCAGCGCGAAACTTGACTAACACACACACACGCCCACACAGAGGCACACACATATGCACACTCATATGCACTAACACAAACGCAGTGTTTGTTTTCGCTGAAAACCGTCGAAAAACCGCAAAACCAAAACAAAAACTAAAATCACACAAATGGACAGCAAAGTGAATTCCGTGCGCCATTAATGTGAAACTTTTGAGCTAATGCAACTCTGGCTATAAAATTTTGGCAGGATAATTGGATAAACAGGGAAGCAGTCGAGCAACAACAACTACTCGCCAAAACATGGCAGCAGTCAAACAATAATAAGCGTCAGTGTGAAAAATAATTTTGCTGCAGCGAAGCATTAAATACCCTTTAAAATGCAACTTGAATGGGCAAATACGAAAAAGCTTATTTTGAGTTAAGGATTAACGCAGATACAAAGATGATTCACACTCTGAAGTCTCTTAAACAGTTTTGGGATTCTATGAAAAACAAAAAAGAAAACCTATTTGATTTGTATACCGTGTAGCTTATGGTAAAAAGGGTGCATTAAGTTTGTGCAAGCCGCAAATGTTTGTAGCATACGGAGAAAGACGTTTGCGACCTCTCTCAAACTATGATCAGGGTGACTAGATAAGTTGATATACACATCCGTCTGGTGTTTCAAAGGACCTCGAAAAAGCCCATTTTTTTGGTTAAATAATTCGATTGTTTATGAAAATATCGTAGCCAAATTTGGCAATCAAATATCTTTTGTACTAGATTTGATTGCAATTTGGTAGTGCAGGATATCCCAAAGAAGTCCGTGCCCGACTATGGACAGCAAATTTCGGTGGGGGACTCTTTTACCCAGCAATCATAACGCTTACAATTTTTAAAATATAAATCTTGACATAACAATTATTATTGATATTTTCATTAAAATCAAAAAATAACCCTAGTTTCTTGACTTGAAAATAAAAATTATGAAATATTATTCAAATATAAATTTTTATTTTAAAATCTTGAAATAACTGCTTTTTAATTTTTTAATAAGAAAGACATGACTTTTATAAATTTAAAATAAATAATCAAACAAAATATTATTGGAATCAAGGGACGTATTATAGAGGTCGAATTTGGTGACTGTAGCTTCTTTACTAACAATTCAACTTATTCGAAAAATATTAAAATTCAATTTTTTTTTTGAGATACTTGGAAGTCAAAATCTCAGCATCAAACAATGAAGTAAGTCATACAGAGTTTTGATAATTTATTGAAAGTTAGGTTCTTAAATAAGCTAGCTTGCCGTAAGAAAGGGTATTTGGCTTTAGCATATGGGCTAATCGAAAAACATACACTTAATGAGCTTGTGCGCTGTTGCATGATTTCACAAATAGTATTTAGAGTAGTATTACTCCGAACAAAATAAATTTTATTTTTTAAATGTGCACAAATAGGTTATAGCATAGGCTGGTAGATGGATTATGAATCGCTTGATATAATTGATTTCGAGCTACCATGTATCAAGCGCATTAGGCACATTTTTGGAAGCACTTTAAAATTTGTATTTTGAACTAAAAATATAAGAATGTTAGATAATAATAAAAAAAATAAAAAAAACCTTTTATAATTTTAAATTAACTTCTTTACAATTATATAAATAAATAAATAATAAAAACAAATTATTAAAATTTTAAACTTGTTACAAAAAAAAATTCAAATTCGGAACTGCTGATTGTTTTAACTGAAATCCTAGGAAAAACTACGAAATCGATTTTCTTTTGCGTTAACCTACTTCACTACCTTTTTAAGAGTGAAAACGAAATAAAAATATCATCCTATATCATATATATTATATAAGTTTCTTTGTGTTAAGGTTTAAAAATCAAAAAATTTCAATTCATGTATTTCTTAAAAAAAATACTCGTTAAAAATTTTAGGATCATCAAGTGAACCTTGAAAATTAAGAGTTTTTTAGGGTAATTTTGGGTCAAGAAACACGAAAATTATCATTTTTGTTTTCTTAAGAACCATTTTCGAGATTTTTTCGAAAAACATGTTTTTGGGTAACTTTTTCAATTATTCGTCAATATCTCGTGAAGAAAATTTTGTATCGACATGGGAGACGTATAGTTCGAATATCATATATCAGCTTAAAGAGCAAATAAATACCTTTCAATCTATTCGTATCTCATGACGATACAAAGTTTTACTTACAAGATATTAACGAATAACTGAAAAAGTTACCCAAAAACATGTTTCTCGAAAAAATCTCGAAAACTGTTCTTAAGAAAAAAAAAAAAATTCATGTAATTTTTTTCATGTGTCTCGATATAAAATTACCCTAAAAAATACTTTTTATACAAAGGTTCATTTTACATGTAAACTAATTTATAGGGTTTTCCAATAAGAGGTGTTATTTTGGTATTTAAAGAAAAATTCCTTTTTTTGAGATAAATGATCGGATGTTTATTGCATAATAAAGAGGAAGGTATGCGGTTAATAATGAAAAAAAACATCAGCCAAATGGCCACGACGACCACGCCTCTCCTTTTCATGAAATTTTCCATAACCAAACCGCAAAGTGGCTGCCCTATGTCCTCGATAGGTCCAATGATCCCGCCGTACCATAAACCGCACCAAACAGTCACACGTTGAGGATGGAGAGGCTTCTCTACAATAACTCTTGGGTTTCCCCAGATGCGACAATATTGCTTGTTGACGTAGCCACCGAGGTGGACATGGGCCTCATCAGTCAAGATGATTTTTCGATGGAAGATTTTCACCATTTTTCTAGTGAATTTTAATAATTTCAATGCGTTGTTGAAGCGTGTATCGTTCCATTTTTAGTAATGGCGTAGTTTCAACTTGTCAAATGTCAAAGAATAAAAGCTTCAAAAGTGACAGCTAAAGAAATACCGGGTGATTCAAAATAACACCTCTTGTTGGAAAACCCTATAGTTGAAATAAAATCTTAAGAAATAAAATTTTATTATCCAAAATTATGTCTTCTAAATCAAAAACTAGTAGTATACTTCAATTGTCCCAAGTTTCTAAAAAACTTATTCTAAAAGAGTTGTTTGATCAAAAATTTACCTGATACATATCATGCGTTCAAGTCGAATCTTAAGATACAGTGGCGTAGATAGGGAGGTTTTAGGAATCAATCCGTCAAGGTTTTTGTGTTCGTATGAAATGTAAAATTGTTCAAAAAAATTTATGTAGAAAAATTAGTTCGCGTCAAAAAACGAGCTTTTGGTTTTTTTTTTGTGTGAGGATGGCGTGTTGGAAGTTAGGTAACTACCCACTATAGCAATATGCGGCTGGTGCTATGCTCGATTATGGAAATCTGTTTATCGTAGAAAATTGAAAGATTGCTTATTTTGTAGAAAAGTGCTATATATGAAAAAATCTACTGATATTAGGGATATTTGCAGATTTTTGGAACATCATTTTTAATATTTTAGATTTGAGCGATTATTTTCATTAAATTGAACTATGAATTAAAAGTGAAACTTTTAGATAATTGAGTAAGGCCTCGAACTTTTAGTTTAGATCCCGACGGGTTTGGAACAAAGGGTATACCCATGTCCGTCTGACCGTCTGTCCGTCTGTATGAACGCCTAGATCTCAGATATGGTAATAGCCAGAGCAACCAATATTTCAAATTTCGTTTGTTTATGAACTTATAATAACCAAAGTTGACATACAGCAGTGAGCAAAATCGGGTGACCAATCGGCCAAAACGCGTTTTTGAAGCAAAAATCGTCTTTTTTTTTGTTTTTATGAAAATATCGAAACCAAATTTTAGAGTTCTTTAGCAAAATACCGAATTTGATTGCAATGTGGTGATACAGGGTATCCCAAAGTCATCCGCGCCCGAACTTAACGTACGCCAGCTTTTGATATCGGCGTTATATTCCAAGCACTGTACCAAATTTTATTAAAATCAGTTGACTATATTATATAGCCCCGATAGGATCGATTGGTCAACAACAAGTTTTTAGGCCATAATTTGTTTGTTTTCCGTTTGTTCAAAATGAAATTGTAACCAAAGGTAATCTAAAATTTTTGGAAGTACTAAAGCCATATATTGAATTTGATTGCAATGTATGTTACAGTGTATCTCAAAGACGTCAGCGCTCAACTTTAACGTGCATTAACTTTTATTTTGGCAAGCTAATGACAAAAAACATTTTCGAAATAAATTTAGCCATACAGCTAATATAGTCGGCTATTGGGTTTTAAAGGGTATTAAAATCCTCTTTGAATTTGCAGCTGTTTGAAAATTCGGCAAGTATGTGTGATGCTTGTGTGTGTGGTGTAGTGGGTGTGTGGCTGTGTGTTCGTGGACCCATTCATTGATTAGTTAAAACTTTATGGCTTACAAAGTCTGTTTTCAGCTTTTGTTAAATTTATTTTGGCATTTAGAGATTGGCCGACTTCAACTTGAACTTTAAAGGCTTTTCAATTTACTATGGCGACTTTTGTCTATGTGCATATGGATGTGTGTAGTATGTTGTTTGTGTGTGATTGTGTGTGTGTGGCGTTTGCAGCAGTCAACTTCAATTAGACATGCCGCAGCAGCAGCATAAGCAACAACAACATGCTCCAAGCTAATAGCAATGCCTTTTGCCAAGGCACGTTTCAAGACATCAGTGAGTCTGTGAGTCCTGCAGCGTTTCAGTCAATGCCTGTTTATTGCCTTTTGACATGTACAACACCTAAGTACGAAAAAAGTCCATATAACTAGAACTGTATTTGAGTCTCAAGTCTCGTTTTTTTTTTGTTCGGAGTAGCCATTGGCTATTGGCCAAGTTGTCAATTCGGATTTGATACACGCCTCAGTGTCTCTCTGGGTCGCCTATTTTTTCGGGGCGTCTTGTTCTGTAGTCTTGCATCAAATCAAGTCGCAATAGACTTGCGATACTTGTCAGTGGAAATTATCATCATGCAAAAAGCAAAAAGTTATAAATTTTCAGCTTGCAGCCAAAAGGCAATCAAGATCAAGATACACATACAAGCACACACACACACACAGACAGCATCGGCTGCAGCCGCCATTTTGCTATTTCGCCATTTTGTTACAAATAAGCAGACATGCATGGCGGCATTTCCGGCTGCTTGGCACCATTAGTAAGTATGTAAGCAAGTAACTGCCCAACTCCTCCTTGCCGCTCTCCAAGTTTATCTTGCTCTGCACTTTGCTGTATTTTTCTTCTCTCGTGCAGATAAGCAGTTTTCCTTTTCAGCGCTAGAAGGAAAAACTTGTTTTTCAAAAAGCGCATTTGACATGTGTTTCACTAGCAACAACAACGCTAAGAACTATAAAAACTCGCCCTCGGCCCAGCCCTGTCTCAGCCGCACTCTAATATCTTTGCGTGTTTTTCTTAGGCCAGCGTTTGTGGTTCCAACTTTTTGGCATCTTCTACACTCTTAGCGCACTCCATAGATACTTATATATATATATATATATATATGTGTTTGTTCATTATTTTGTTTTCATTTTCTTTGCGGCAAGTTTTCAATTGAATTTTATTGTATCTCTTGGATTTTAGTCAAAAATAATAAGTTTTTTAGCTATAAAGTGCCCCTGCCACTTTATCTCTTGACATTTTCAAATAGATTTTTATGGCGTTGCCAAAATAAAGTAGCCCTTGGAAAAAAAAACACAAAAAGCTTATGTTTTTTTAAGGCCTTTTAGTGGCTTTCATAAAGTGTAATTTGGCTCACAGCTTTTTTGCCCAGAACATTTTCTTTATTTGTAATTATGGACATAGAAAGTAGAATAGACGCGTCTACTGCAAATTGGCAACTTAAGCTGCAGCAGGCACAAAGTAAAAGTTAGTAGCGCATTTGAAGTCTTAATTGCTAATTAGAATTAATCAATTAAATAGAACAGCGTATTAAATGCTTTGGATTGGAGAACACTCAGTACTTAGTGTATTGAAAATTTGTGAGCCTAATTAAAGAAACGTTTGTACACTTTTTTTATACCATGGCTCAACCAATACTTACTCTATTTTATATCATTAATAAACAAAATATTTAGACTCACGTGAGCCCAATCAACAAAAAAACGTTTACATTTTCACAAATTTTATTTCATACCCGCTGCATTGCAAATTTGTGAGCTAATCGAGGAAACCTTCGTAAATATCTTTTTTATGCCTTGGCTCAACCAATATTCCATTTTATATGATCAATAAACAAAATATTGAGGTTCGTGAGCCTAATCAATAACAAAACGTTGACATTTTCACAAATTATTTGCCATAATCGCTGTAACCTTTGTAAGTATAATTTTTGTGCCTTGGGATAAGTAACATTCCATTTTATTTCATTAATAAGCAAAATATTTAAGCTCTGGAGCCTAATCAATACAAATTTTTTGACATTATTACAAATTATTCTCTACAATCGCTTTCCGTGCTCTTCAATACACCTGCATTCCTCAACGTATTAATGCAAGAATTTTCGCAAAAAATTACTTGGTGTCTGAGAAGAGTCTGTCAGAGTTCTCGAAAAGGGAAAGCTCGGAGTTCTCTAAGCGGCCCGTAGAGTTAAAAAAAATAGATGTATTTTAGATATTTCAAATTTTTCCTTAAAGTTTTTATACCCTGTACCGTATGGTACAAAGGGAAGTAGTAAGTGTAAGCAATCCGAAAATGTATGTAACATTTAGAAGCAGTCGTCGGAGACCCCCCAAAGTTACCTAAAATATGATCCGGGAGACTAGGGAAGTCGATATACCCATGTCTGTGGGTAACGTCTGTCCGTATGAACGCCTAGATCTCAGAGATGGTAAGAGCTAGAGCAACCAAACTTTCAGATTAGATCTCTCATTATTTCATAGGAGACAAGTTTATTAGTTATTTTTTGATATCGATGTTACATTATATAGCTCCCATAGGGGTCATTCAGACGACCTCGAAAAAAACCAAAAGTTTTAGATGGATAATTCATTTGTTTATAAAGATATCGTAACCAAATATGGCATTCGAAAGCTTGTTAGAGATCCCCAACACTGTATCAAATGTTATCAAATTCGTTTGACTATATGCTATATGAAGCTACCGTAGGACCGATCGATAAAAAAAAAAGTTTTTAGAGCATAACTTGGTTGTTAATTATGGGATCGAAACCAAATTTGGCATTCGAAAGTCTTTTAGAGTTTTCCATCATTATACCAAAAATCAAAATCGGTTGACTATATCATATAGTTGGTAGCGTACTCGCTTTACAAACCGAAGGTCGGTGGTTCGAATCCCCGCAGTAGCACTGGTACATTTGTCTAGCACTGGCATCGTTAGCTCAAAGACGCTATTTGCCAAAGAAAATCTCTATTAATTCCAGACACCGCCGTTCGGATTCGGCTATAAACTGTAGGTCCCTGTTCTATTTCAACTTTTTTTAATAGAGATGCGCATGTCCCGCCCAGGGGCGACTGACACAATTGTTAGTCAGTAGTAATTGGTAGTCATCACTGGGTTCCTCTTTGTTCGCAGGGCATTCGTCATTCAAGCAACGTTGCCACCTCTGTTAAAGCCTACTAGGGAACGCTATAATGGGAATAGTCCTATCTCACCCGCCAGATTCTCCCGATATTGTGCCGTCCGTTTATTACTTGTTCTGTTCGATGGCACATGGTCTGATCAGCAGTTCCACTCATATGAAGACATCATTTGATTGGCTTGATTTGTGGATAGCCTCAATGGACGAACACTTCTACCGTCAAGATGTTTGCGTACCTAATAGTGCTTAGAGAGTAATGTAGTATGATGATTTATATGATGTACATATATTATTTCAAAAATCTAGGAAAGTCTGGTAGTAAGTGGATAATCTCATTTGACTTTATCGACTATTTGTCTTCGCTCTAATGAACTTAATTTCAATCTTAAAAGCAGCTGGCTCTGCGCGAGAGTTAATTCTTATAAATGACTTACATTTGTTCTAATTTGTACTGCTTCTATTAGAACTAGTACTTACACAAAAAGCCTATGTACTTGCTGGCAAACATATTCTTGTCCAACGCTCTAGTTTAACTTCGCTTTGATTTCACTCCACATAGCCCTTGCATATTATCACTGCCTAAGCACTTCGGCCACATGCCTGATCCCATTTAAAACTCAACCAAACTAGCAAACATTTTGCTTTAAGCCGCATGCTGTTGGGCTTTTTGCTGACTTGGTTCCACCTGCAAATGTACTCCGAATAACCGCAACCACATTACACCAGGCTGCATAAAAAAAGAAGAAGTCATATATTATATTTAAGCATATATCATTCATTTAGCCTGCTCCAAAGCACTTCACCTGAGTAACACAAATCAAGAAATATTACGCAGACCAAGATAAAAGTAGGCAAAAAGAAACCACAGCTAAATAGACAAAGTGAAAAGGCGCAAAATCTATGAAAGGATTGGTTTACTTGCTGTATGGCTCACATTTTAGATGAGCCCACAAATGCTCTTAACTGTAGTAAATATTGCATACTTTTTGGCCACAAGCACACATGGCTTGGCCAGCTTCGTGCTAGAGTTATCAGCCTTGTTCCCCGGAGGCCTTGAGTTTTGCCAGCAAATTATAATTGAGTGCATTGAACCGTCGTAGCGACGCGTGGGAGCGATTTTGTGCTCTCTGAAATCCCACTGCGGCGTTGCCATACTGTTTATGAGCGCCCACCTGAAAGCAAAAAAATACAAAAAAGTGAAAAATAAACGAAACACAATCATTTGGTGAAGTTGTGCAGATTTTTTTTTTTTTTCATTTTTTACCCAGCGCTTTGAACCGACTGAGTCTGGGTCTTGGAACTCTGCGCGTCTCTGGGATACGCTTGGCCTGCCACTTGAGACGCACATATATACATATTTATGTATACATACATATGTACGCATGTCTGCATGTGTATGTGCTGGTTGGCCTGACTCGGTGCGTCCTCATCGTCGTCTTCTGGGCCATAAATTCACAACGTTGCCATTTTAATGAATGGATTTCTTAATGTAATGTTTTTTCGTGTTGTTCTGCGGGTTCTGCTTGTTCTTGGCCCATTAAGGCCCGGCTTTCAATGCTTTCAACAGCTCTTGCTTACGCCCAAAAATATGCTTTAATTTATTGACTAATTTAAGCCAATGTCTTTTTGGCTTTCTTCTGCTAATAAATAGATATAATGGTAGGCCATAATGGCTGCTTTTAGCGCTTAGTTATAGCCAACTTTTGATTTCATTTATGTAAGAACCAAAATTTTTCGACTTTTTATAGATATTTTTGGGGAAAAAAAAACTTTTTAATTAGGCCCAATTCGTTGCTGTTGTCAGCCAGCTGTCAGCTTAAATGACGATTATTAAATTTAATTAAGCGAGATTTCATAGCACACATGTGCACTGAGAGAAAAACTTAACTTAACTTCTAGGTATTAAATAGAAGAAAATTGCAAACACAATAACAATTTTTCTACTGGGCTAGTGTGACCAGAGCTGTCTTTTAAACAAATGCCAGCTTTAAGCTGTTAGTTGTATGCAGCAGTCTGTAAAAAATATAAGCTTAATTTTTAAAACATATTAATTCATAATTATGGCTAATTGTAGCTTAATTTAAAAAATTTTTAAAACCAAGCATTCCAACAATTTATTTTAGACCAACCTTGCATCTGCTTGGATCATAAAATTTTTCACAGTGTGCGCACTATAATCATATATATATGCAACCACATACTCTTGGAAACACCTCATTAGAGCCTCACCTGAGCTCAGACCCAAAACCAAATGGTGGGCTGTAAAAAGGTTCACTAGGGGCGCATAAAGTTCCGATTAGACTGCCATACAATTTCCAACCCTAGTGAAGCACCCAAAAACAACAACAACGTAATTTGGTACAAATGAATGAACACATGTTTTGTGAGCTTATACGAGCGTTGCCGAAAAGTATTCCATGCTATTCCGCAAGAGATGCGTATACGATATTATCTGCGCACGTCATTGCCATAACCTGTACCCAAGGCAGAATCTCAAACCCCCAAAGAGGACGACACCCTGAACAACCCACGAGCATGGTGCGAAAACATACGCCTTGGGCGACAAACACCAAATGTGTATATGAGTGTGTGTGTGTGTGTGTGTATGTGGGACTGTGTGTATTGTTGTTGGCCACCTTTTGTCATCGTTTTCGTCCTTGTTGCGCGATAACAAGCATCATAAATCCTTTTTGCTTGTAAATGGCGCACGGCCCCGGTCTCTGTCTCACGTAGTACCAAGCAGCGCACAATGGGCCAAATGTGTATTAATAAACAATAAATTTAAATCATAATTAAAAGCCAGACTGTAGGCGTATTTTGAATAAAAAAATGATATAAGAAATACTGATAATGGCAGAGGCTTCATTAATTATTTTTTATTATATAATATTTATTAATTAAAAGGCATAAGAAGCAGGAATTGGTCATAAAAACGAGCACTAAGTGCACGATAAAAAAGACATAGGTTTTTTTGTTTTATAATTTAATTAATCAATTTAAAGAAAAAGCAATTGATTCTATAGGCAAGCTGCTTTTTTCTATTTTTGAAAGGAATTAATTAAAAAAAAAAAAACATTTATTAGAACTTATAAAAAGTTTTTAAAGGCAATTAAGAGTTTTAGGAGTTTTATTCAAAAGTCAATTTTTTTTGGAAAAAATAGTGTGCAAGATAACGTCATATAAAAAAAAAACTTGAAAAAGCTTTAAATAAATTTCTCACTTTTAAGACACATTATTTATGATTTTCTTTTAACATTTAAAGAACTATTTTGAATAAGTGTTGAAATGCATAGTTGGAAAGAACTGCGAAAAGTGCTACCAAAATGCTGACTGGAACTAACCGGTCATTTTTTATTTCAAAGATTTGCAGATTGTTTGGGTTAGGTAGGTTAGGGCGGCAGTTGGGACTTAACGTCCCAACTCACTTAGGCCAAGAATAGGCCCATTGTGATACCGACAATGGGAGTAAGTAATAAGGATATAGAATAGACAGGAAAAATTAAGGGAATAGGAAAAGTGGAAAGTGCAGGACCATGGCTTTACATGGGATTCGAACCCACAACCTCTGGGATGATAGTCTAGTGCACTGCCGCTAAGCTATCGAGGCCGCCTTTGTTTGGGTTAACTGACATAAAAAAAATGTTTGTTTAAGAAGAAAGTTTATTGCTATGTAAAGGGTGTTTTTTTAAGCGCGTTCGGGTTTCAAACTTAAATAAAACATAGAAAAATTAATGTAATGACCCCAAATATGGTTTTATTAGATAGATAATTTCGTATCATTTAATATTTGAAAAAGATCTCAGGCATGTGACCACCACGACTACGAGTTACAAAGCGCATCCTGTGGGTTCAATTTTTGACCACACAATCGAGCAGTTGGGGCCGTATTTCAGTAATGAAACGTTTAATGTTGGTTTCCAAGTCGTCAATTGTTGCTGGCTTGTCTACATAAACCAACGATTTGACGTATCCCCAAAGAATATAATCTAAAGGGGTCAAATCACACGACCGCGGCGGCCAAATTGTAGGCGCATTTCTTGAAATAACTTTCTCACCGAATTGAGTTGTAAGTAAATCAATGGTTGCGGTCGCCGTATGGCACGTCGCGCCATCCTGTTTAAACCAGAACTCTTCGACATTGATGTCACATAAATTTGGAAAGAAATATTCATTGATCATCGGTTTGTATCGATCACCATTGACAGTAACACGTTGCGAATCGATAAATTTGGATTTTCCTCTACACTGGCCCTCTACAACAGCGATATTTTCTTTGGACCGTTCTGCTCTCATTCTGATTGATGGTCAGACATCGTGGAGTGTCAAATGAGTTCGTACATGATCAAGAACCCGACGAATAGCACGTTCTTATGGACGATTATTCGGTCTATAAATTGTACGAAGAACTCTATAGGTGTTTACAACAGAACACTGATTTTGATTGTAAATCTCGATGATTTGAAGACGTTGTTGTGGTGAAAATCTTTCCATGATGAATTGTGAGTCCTTACTGAATAAAATGAAATTTAAATTTGTCAAAAGTAACAACTGGTTTCAGAGATATCCTTTTCGGTAATCCGGACGCTGTTAACAAAACACCCTTTATAATCAACAAAACTTTTAAGTATCAGCATAAGTAGATGCTGAGTTTTTATTAAACATACAAATTTAATAAATTAGTTTTAATCTGCAAAAAATTTGAGAAGCTGCATTTTTTTTTGAATTGAATGATATTAATTTAACCGAAATTTGGAAGAAAGCTTATGATTTTCATTATTTTTAAATTTAATAAAGTTTAACTTTTCAAAGAATCCAAAAATTTTAGAAGCTTTATTGTTTTCTGAATTCAATGATTTTAAACAAATCATAGTTTGGAAGAAAGCTAATGATTTTAAGAGGGCTTTCTTTAAAAAATTTTTTTTTTATATAAAATTGTCTTAAGTTTTCAAAAGCTACTTTGTTCCAGTGCGATCAGAAAAGTTTCTATCTAAATTCAGTTCGCATAAGCCTCCTTTGGTAAGTCGGAATATGGCATCTTCAAAAGATTAACAAAAGACTTAAAGTAAGGCCACTTGACGCATCTCAATTTTAAGCATTTAAAATAAAAGAAAATTTTTGATTTAAGGCCCGTACGCAGTTCGAAAATTTACGCACGGAGTGACAAAACTTCATATAAAAAAAAAAAGTCCCAAATGGGATTTTTTTATTATATGCAGTTTTGTCAGTCCGCGCGAAATTTTTCGAACTGCGTATGGGCATTTAAAGAGAATTCGTTACGGTATGCCAAATTGTTGCTTAAGATAAGTATAATATTTCTTGAGAAGCGGCAAAACTTATGCATTTTGTATCATTGAGAAATACACCCAAATTTGTTTTCACACGGCCTTTTCTTACACGGTTTTGAAATAACACGGTCTAGAAAAAAATTAATCTACGCAATTTCATTCTATTTAGCACTATTAAAAATTATTTGATTGAAATTTAAAAGGAAAACATTTTTATTATATGTAATAACATAATTTTTCAGAAATTTAGTTAGAAAATTCCGCTTTCTAATTTATTTCATAGCAGCTTAAGAATTTACTTAATGTCTTTTTTTGCTCGAATTTTTTTTACACGTTTTTTACTGGAACGTATCTACCGTGTAAAAACAGCATTAGGTGTACATAGTTAAAAAATCATTTATATACCCGGAAATTCTTTGCAATTTTGTGAAAAAAACCTCCTTTATTGTGGTTTATAAAATAGCATGCGATAGCTACATTTTATCTATTGCAAATAAAATAAGTGCTTAAAAATAAACAAAACATTCTTGGTCAAAAAATATTTTCTTAAGCTCACTCCGCCAACCAACTTCCAACACTGACTTTTTTAATTTTTTTATAAAAATACATAACTTTAATTATGTATACAATATTGTAAATAAAATATGCAACAACTTGCTTGCGCCATCTGGCGTTCACACCAAACAGTTGAATAAATCGGCAACTTTTTGTCCAAAGAAATTTATATCAACAAAATTCCCACTTCGCCCACTGTGCATAACTACACTGTACCAGGCTCAGGCTCTGGCTGCTCTTTTGGTATCCATCTTTTCCGTGCATTGGGCGTAGCCGCTACTTTGACTCCAGTTCCGAGCCGTAGAAAATATGTCTGTCTCTCTATCTACTGGGCTTTGCCATCGTTTGTTATTGTTTGCGGTTTGTTGGGCGCCACGGCTTTGGAATCGCGACCTCATTGCGTCCTGTACCGTCATATATCAAGTGGCAGCACTGGTACGCCCCCTAGCGGCGACAATTTTTCGTTAGTTTTCTCAGAACTTTAACACCTAGGGAGACCTGAAGACAACACATGTTTCTTAGTATTTGCCAAACCATTTGTGATGCTTTCAGTTAAACATTTGCCTCCTAACGTTGCCAACATTGTGGCATCAAAAATTCCACTAACTTAAATTTCTTGCAATTTAAATATTGGCCATATGCACCGCCGAGCTGTGGCCAAAGCCGGCAACACATTCTCTGCTTCGAAAGGATTAAAAAGTTGTCTTTTCGAGCCAGCCATAAAGTAGACTCTAGCCATAACAAAAAAAAAAAAAAAGAAGTATGTATTGCGCGGTTGCATTCAGGACTTAGTGAAGGACACCAATGACCAAGCGACTACACCCACTGAGTCTACATTCAAAAATTGCTACTTTAACGCCTGTGGTTGCGGTTCTGTCTGCAGTTCTCGTTGTTGTTCCTAAGGATATTTGCATTTCAAATCTACATAGCGCGACCTACGACAGGCTCTGCCTAATAAGCCTTGCAGCCCTGGATGGCAGCTGCGTTTTATCCTGGTTCTGGTTCTGGTACTGACTCTGCCCAAAAATGGCTTTGGCATCAACGAAAACACATGCACAAACACATGCACAAATTTATGAAATTTTGTGGTGTCTACTGGAGTCCAGCGGCGTACACTGAGAAAAAAATGGGGCCTAGTATTGACTGAAAGTAAGGAGCATATTCTTTGCAGATATATTAGGCGTGGGAATTGGAGCCATAAATGAATTTATTTGCCACATCTTTAGATTCTTGGCATAACCCCTTAAGTGCAGTAGAAAATTGGATTCGGGATGTCCCGGCTTAAAAGTCTAGTTTTTTCTCCCGTTGTCAAAATTCTCTAGGGAAATCACGCGCTTTTTTTAGTTTTTGGTTGCAAAAAATTTTAAGATCTTACTTCGATCAAACTTATGAATGGCTACGTGACAACTAGAGAGAGGGGGGTCTTGCCATATACTGTGGTTGGTCACCGAGGGGGGAAGGGATTAAAAATTGTAAAATATGGGTCATTTATTCCCTAACTTCCGAGGTCCTAAGAATTATTTAAGACTTTCTTACTGCTCGAGTATATCATTAACAAAATCTGATTAACCGCTAAAGCTAACCCCTAAAATCCCAACAATTTTCCAAGAGATTGGATTATGTGCCTGAAAAGATGAAAAAAAATTGTTGCCATGATATAGCTCCCTCCATAAGTTATAAAGTATTCTCCCAAAAATATTGTACGAATAACAATAACAAGAAACATTTTAGACATTTAAGATGAAGATCTGTCATAGATCCCCAAACCGCAAAATATCCCCCAAATAAATTTTCCAAATAAGTCAAGATCTTTCACTATTCAGTTCCAGCTGTGCACACCAAAATCCTTAAAATGTTATTTTCAACTGAAATTTCTCAACATCTTGCGCTTAATTTCTCTCAGTGTAGCTGCCAATGTACAGAAATGCTTCGCTTCCATCTATGGCCAGACACAACTCTGGTAATGCAATCTTGACAGCATTTGCCCGGTTTTTGGAAAGCTGAAAATGAGTCTTGTCACTTTTGATTTGGTTTTACTGGCATGGTGAATTTTTGATTTGTTGCCATGGTCCTTGTTTGCTCAGTTTCATGGCAGGACTACAGTGGAATTGAGTTAAGAGCAGCAGCAGCAGCAGGAGCAGCTGAAGCATCCAAATTTGATGGAAATAAAATCGTGTGTGAAATTGCCTGCGAATGGAGGACACTTTATTTTTGGAAATGCAATCGAGCAAGTTGTGAAAATATCAATGAAAGTTTAAGCCCGTGTGCTTTATGACAACAGACTCTCAAATTGGGAAATTATTATGGGATTTAATGGGTCATTCGCGTAAGTAAAAGGCGTTTTTAGGGTCATTAATAGTTTATAGTTGGCGCACACTGGAATTTGAAAACTATTAAAAGATAGCGCTGTTGGCTGAAATAACTTGTAAATTGCTTTTATATTGGTGCTAAAATTGTCTATGAAAAATACTTCGTTTTTAGAATCCTTTTTGTGTAAGCAATTGTTTTTTTTACTACAGAAGATGAATTCCAGAGCTATTTGTAGAGAAAACTGCTAAGCCAAGTCTACTTTATTAGCCATATTCGGCTAGCAGCAACTATTTTTAAGTACAAACTATTTGAAAAAGGGAAATCTGTGCAGAATTCATTATGTGATTCAAACAAATAAGGAAAGTAATTATTTTATATTAGTAGGTCCTTCGTAAGAAATTTTGTACACATATTTTTTTTGGTGATCTTGTTATTTGAAAACCGAGACCTTGTTAACAACGAATTGTTTGTATTTTGAATTTGAATATGTCAGCTACGAATTTTTTTCAACAAATGACACAGAAACTTAAAAATAAGAACATTTATTGTTTTTACATATTATTGTTATTAATTTTTATTTTTTAAAAGCAGCAAAATAAGGAACCCATTAAATGTTTTCATAATACAAAACTATTTTTCAGCTCGAATTTACATTTTCGTCTTTTTTTTTTTTAAATATTAGTAAATAAAAAATATCTTTTGCACTCAAAACATTTTCACTTATTTATTGCAAATTGCTTTATTTATTTAATTTATATTTAAATTTTTAAAAATTATTTATTAGTTTTAAATATTTGCCTTGACAAATATTTGAATCTTTAATTGTATCAGCAACTGTTATTACTTATCGATTAGCAAGCACAAAATAATAAATGCAAAACAAATACCTTCAATTATTTATACCTGTTTTATAAGCACATATATTTATTATTATACTTCAATTTTGCCTTATATTCAAGTTTTTATATATGTATAAAAACAAAACTAAACAAATATTTTAAACATTTAAGCGCCTTCGCGCCGATAGTAGTCTATCGATAAGCGTAAACGGCAAGCACAAAACGTAATGGCAAAAAATACCTTTTTGTTAGGCAACTAAAATACCACGCTCTCAAAATACCAAATTGCAATTTGAGCGCACACAACTACGCTCTCTTGCTGTTAAACTCAACATTGCGCCATGCTCAAAAATGTTACTAACATGCGTTTTTCTGACAAAAGCCGTAGCGTCTGTTAAAGCGCCCTTTTAAATTTATAGAAGCAAACTACGCTCAAAAATGTTACTAACATGCGTCTGTTGAAGCGCTGTTAAGAGTTAAAATGCGCAGAGCTCGCTGTTTCTTTTCAATGCCTATTCGCATTTTCTCTCAACAAGTCGTGAGTCGTGGGAGTCGGTAACGGAATAAAATTGAAATTCGCCGCTGAGTGAAAAACGTCACGCATAGAGTGAGGCAGAAATATGTAAATCTAAACGGTATAGAAAACAAAAATAACAAAACACACGATGATAATTTTAATAATAATAACAAAGTGCATAAATTTATGAATAAGTGAAAACAACAACGACGGCAACTGGGTGTAGCAGTTGTTGTTTCCAAGTGGCGCTGCGTTGTAAAATATCTGATGAAGCAGCCAGAAAAATCTGTTGTTAAATCTTGCAGATACAATTTGAGTGCGCGGCCCGCAAAATAAAACGAAATGAAATGAAAAGTTAAAAATAAATATATGGCATAAAGAGGCAGCAACATCAACAGGGCAAGGCAAAGGCGAGACGGCAGCAACGACGTCGACGACGTCACAGAGCAGCACACAGGCAAAAACAACAACAACAATGCCACAGCAGAGGCGCATCATCTAAGAGGGACGTGATTTCTCTTGTGCCTGCCTGTTCTTCAACAAAACGTTTTTGTCCTCTCTGCGCTTGCCCCCCACCCTGCTGCTTATTTGTTCGTAGCATCATTCAATTTCTCACAAACTTGGCTGCTCACATGTTTTGTTGCTCTCACACATTTATTTTGCGCACATTTTTCGCTCGCCGCTTTTGTGGCCATCTTTCCGTTTACATTTTATGCACTGTTTCGAGTTGTTTTCATCCTTTGATCCTTTTTGCGCTTGTCATTCGCCACTCGCCTACCGCATGGGCTTTTGACCCCCTCATCCCCCATAGAACTGCCTGCTCCACAGCGGCGGCAGCAGCATCTCTCTGTCGCTGCTAGTTGTCTGTCTGCTTTGGTCCGTCTTTGTCTTCCATTCAGTCGCAGTCGCAGCAGCGAAGTTCGTACAAAAATAAAATCTGTGTGCCAGATGATGCCGTAAGAAAAAAAAAAATGTGATTTCTGTGTTGTTGGCGATTGCCGCCGCCGCCAATCGCCAACAAAAAAAGGAATATAAAATATAAATAAATATCTAAAGAGACAGCAAAAAGTGCAGCAACAAGAAGCACGTCGCGACGCGCCACAAAACTGCAAATATTTTGCGTAGTATCTTTTGGATGTATCTTTGGGGCAGCTGCTGTTCTCTTCTATAGTGCCACAGCTAAAAGTGTTTTTAAATAATTAATAAACAAATGAAACTTATAAACAATACGCTTATAAACAATTAATACGTTTGTTCATTGAAAAACGCGTGGCTGCTGTTGGTCGACGTCGTCGCTCCTGTTGGTCGTCTCTCTCGCTTTGGCACGCGTTTGCGCCGTGTTTGCCTCTTTGTCGCTTTTTTTTTGCGCATTTTGCTTTAGCATTAAAATTCTGTTTTCGTTTTGTGTTTTGGGCATTGACGAACAGACAGCACAAAGCACAAAAAGGATGCTTGGCAAACCCTTAAAAAATAGTATAATTTTTTTTAAGTTTCTTTGTTCAGTTAACACGTGCGTAATTAAATATAAATATAAAATAACTGCGCAAAAGTGTGACAGCCATAAAAATTTATATCTAATAATGTTCAAGTGCATAATTTTATATTTTAATGTTTTTTATAATTATTTGTTTTCCATTAAATGCCGCAGTGCTGCAATTATAAAACACACGCAATAATTTATTGTGCCAAACAAAAAAACATAATTATAGCCATAACTTGTCAATAAACAAGCAATCAAAATAAAACTATAAAAAATATTGTTTATCAATTAAAACTAATAAAAAAGTGCTCAACAACTTAGCCGCCCATTTTAAAGCGCTAAAAAAAATTCAATTTACACCACAAAATAAAATCAAAGCGTGGTTTTTGTTGTGCCCAAGTATTTGTGACGTCACTGTTAATATAAAAAGCCGTCAAACTGTGGGGCTCAGGGGCATTTTTTCTTCCTCCGCAAGGAATGTATTATCCGGTAAGCAACAAAACAACAAATATACATACATATATCTACATATAAACAAACAAATTGTCAGTTGACAAATTGCTTAAACAAACAAAACGTTGATAAACAAATACAAAAAATTTCAAAGAAAAATGTTGAAAAAAAAAAAAACAGTGTAAACATAAATACTTCCAAGCAGCAAAAACAACAACAAGCAAAAAAAAAACCAACAACAACAATAGCTTGCAATTTGTTTGTTTGGCTGCTGCTGCAGTTTTGTTGTTGTTTGTTTGTTGTTGCTTTTACAATTTCTGCTTGAGCTGCTGCCGTTACTTTTATTATTGTTGTTTGCTGCTGCTGCTGCTGTTTAAGACAAACACTCTCACTCTCTCTCTCTCTGAATCTCTTTCTCTCATTGTAACCAAAGCTCAGCTGTGAGTTAACTTGAGTTTACTTTTACTTTGACTTTTTCAAATACACTAAACAAAGAGTTAGATTAGGAATGTCATGATAAGTGTCACAATGCAAGTGAAAGTGTTTCTGGATATCGAATTAATTGAAAAGATAATAAAGTTGAATCGGACTTTAAGGACGCGCCAAAGCTGTCTACAGGATAGTGCAAGGGTACAGATAGACGTTTAGGTGACGCGTGGTGTCCCAACGTTAAATTAAAGACAATACTATATGGTTATATTTAATTTGATACTTACATTGAATGTGAGGTTTCTTAAAGCCAAATGTATCTTGATGGTATTAACATAAGTTAAAGAATTGGATAGAATTTTTTTACTCTCGGAATTATAATAGAATTTCCGGCATAGCTATAGAAAAAATCTAGTAGATGATCGAGTTGTTTTTTAAGGCTTGCGAAATGTGTGTAATTCTGTAATAAATTGAAACAATATACACCCAATTCTGTTTTTACACGGTCTTTTTTTACACGGTTTTGAAATAACACGGTCTAGAAAAAAAAAATTAATTCCGTTTTTACACGATTTCATTCGATTTACCACGATTGAAAATAAGTATTTGTTTCAAATGATTAAGAAGAATATTTTTACTAATCGTAATCTTGCCAAATTATTTTCATAGCAGCTTAAGTCTTTTGTTTAGTTTCAATAAAGTTGGATATGTTCTTATAGAAATGAAGATGCTATTAGGAAATCTGGAACGAAACTATCTGCTAAGTCGTCATCTTACACTAGGGATTCTGTTAAAGAAAAAATGGAAAAAACACTGTTCATATGGGTAGAGGAGCTCTTTTCCCATGTCGGGAGACTTGGGCTGAAGGCAGACCCTGTGGAAAACTCCGGTGGCAACAATGGTTCGAGGGTGGGTCCAAAACTGAAAAGGGTGTAGGTGCTGGAGTCACTGGGCTCAACACCAGAATCTCTATTGCAATGAGTATTTGGCCTAGCGTCTTTCAATCAGAGAGTCATGCCATTGAGATCTGCGCCCCTTCACATGGGATCTTAGGGAGCAAACATTTTTATTTATTCAGATAGCTAAGCTGCTGGGTAGAGGACAATAATTGAAAGAGGATGCCATTTGACTTGATATTTTCAGCAAGTACATCCTCTATATCCTATTTTTGCATACGATCAATGTCTTTTTTTACACGGTTTTTTCTGGAACCAATCTACCGTGTAAAAACAGAATTAGGTGTATGTACAATTATGGTATGTTATAGTCTTGATCAAAGCAGCGGTGCTTAAAATAATGTGTAACGAAGTAACTCTTAAAGGGATATACGCATAAATTTTTATACTTCATATAAAAAATCCCAAATGGGATATCCCAAATGGGATTTTTTTGTTTATATAAAGTTTTGTCATTCCGCGTGAAATTTTTCGAACTGCGTATAGGCCTTAGGATTAAGAAAATTTGTAAATGATTTCTCAATAACTGTATACTAAAGGGTCATCAATATTGAGGTTCTTTTTTCAATAGGGTTTTTTTTTTTTTTAAAAATCAAACATATAGAAGACTTAAAAGATTTCATATCCTTGATCTCTCAAGCTGATTTTAATTTAAACTTTTTTTTGCGTAGATTTCTTTTTAGTTCGTATATAGCAACTAGTCTCAATGGAGTCTGGCTGTTCCTATTATTTTTTAACTAATTTCATATAATTTAGTGATTGTTTTTAGCACAGATTGCAAATAAAATGAAAAAATAAAAGCATAAAAACAGCTTTATCTATTTTAAAAATGTATTTTTGTGAACACGCCATATATTTCTAAGATGCAAGCTAAAGAATTGTAGAAATTGATATCATCTGCTGTTTATAGCTGTGTTTTTTTTTTTAATTTGAACTTTGTCCACAGGCCACAAATTTTTTGTAAACTTTCATTCTTCGTTTAAACTCTTAAATAGTCCAGAATTTAGATTTAGTTTGTCAAACTAAATATATTTGAGACTGAAATAATTTCAAACTGTTTCGAATAAAAATATCTGAGCACTTGATTACAGAAAACATAGCTCAATAAATAACTTTCCTTGATGTAAATATTTTTTGTAAAGTAATTCGATCTGGTCATCAATTAAACAGGTGTTTGACTAATTTTTATTGATATGGTGTCATTTGTTCCCTTTGCTGTCAGCCTGTTCGCTACTCCGTTTATATAACAAAGTATCGGCTTACTTCTTAGGCTTTTGTTTTGATTTCGGCAACGTGTTTTATGGGCTTGTGGTAAACTGAAACCCATGTTCAAATAATATTTTCTCACGACACTTTCAAGCCCATAAGGAATATTTGTTAAAAAATGCTTGCCATCTTCAGTGGAATTTGATTTCTAAAACTTTTTTTTATTATTTGACCTAGAGACGATAACAAGCAATATTGTTGCATAAAAACGCAATTTTTTCTATAATTTAATATTTGACTCTTATCATACTTTTATACAGAATTAAGTAAAATTGAATAAATGACTTTTTTTAAGTTGTAGAGCTCTTTGCTCTCTGATTTTGAATCATTTTTCTTGGGAAAATCTGTTCTTTTGTTTGAATATCTTTATGTCTAAGCTCAGCATGTGTAAGTAATTGCTTAAAGTGAGTGAATTCTGTAAGAGATCTACTTTTTCTCAATGAGATAAGTAAGAACGAGCGCAATTGCTAGATGCAATGAGTGTGAGTTCTAAGTAAAGATACGGCATACTCAGTCTTGGGCTTGCTTGATGTGTTCATTTATGGGAGTTTTACGATTGCGATATAATAGTTGACTTAGTACTTCTGCAAGACGAGCAATCAGCACTTGTTCTCACGTTACGGTCCGAACGAACTTGCGAAGTCCAGCGCTTTCACAAAAACAATACTAGGGCTACGAAAGGAGTAGTATAGGTGTAATTGTCATAAGAATACAATTTTAGACAGTCAATAGAAATCATCCCATATGATGAATATCTTTCCTACATCTATCACATAACCTTTTAATTCTTAAACAATAACTAAGTATTTTAATGGGAGGCTTCTGGTTGATCCCAGCTTCCATCGAACAGCCTATCTAAACTTACTTAACTGACGGTTCAAAGTAGAAGCTAATGCTTCATGCATTCATTGAACACGAAAGCTCTTTCATTCAGATTAAGATATTGTTGGTACTCTATACCTTTTAAGCTAAACTAGGCTTCTATAAGCTTAAGCCCATATTGAAGAAGCACAAAGATACTTACGTTCTTTTAGATACTTTGAGCAACAATTGTTTTATAAGAGTAGTCAAGTAAATACTTCTGAAAGCCTTCGTTTATGTATAGTTAGCGTATTTAAAATTCTGTGTTTTGACTAGCCAAAAGATTTTTCGTCTTTCTATTTACACTTATTAGCTAAACACTTCAATGCCACGCTTTTTTGCTCGCTTTTTTTTTTGTGTTCAGTTTGTCTGCCCTTTTGTTTACCTGCAACCAATATGAGGGTCTCTGTGTGTATGTCTGTTCACACGTGTGGACCCCACGCTTCTTCTCATCTTATCTTTTGTGAAGACACCTTTGGCCACACTCGACAAACGCCTTTCCCTGGTACTTAAATATTTGACTTTGTTTACTTAACTTCTTTCCATTGAACGTACAATGGGACGATTGTTTATATAGTCTGAAGTTTCACGATTTTGTCATTATTAGCATGGTATCCAGATCTGGGTCGCTTTTGTTCTTTGGCATTGGAAATTTGATAGCCGAAAAAACAACAACAAAAAAAAAAGATAATATGCGGGTCGCTTGTGATTTGTTGTTGCTGTCAAATTGTCAAGTATCTTTGCTTAAAAGTAAGACCTTGTAATTTAAAATGTGTGCAAATATGCAGTGTTAAAACAGTGTTATAAAACGTGCCAGTGTTATTGATAACATGAAATAAATTTGATTTAACGTTTGCATAGTACGCGTCGTACCCTTATCCTATGGCCAACTATTTTCAAACTACAAGATACATCACAGTACCAAGTGTGAACTTATGAGGGCGCCATGTGCGCTGCTATATTCTTATTTGATATATTTTTTCCCACGTATCATACTTACAAAATTTTGCAAATAATTTATGTAAATTCTTGATAATTAATTTGTTTCTTTATTTTGTTTACTTCCAGGTATGTTTTACGCGCTAAGATTTGATACATATGCAAATGTACTATGCTATATAATAAGGTGATATGATTGATAAAGCTGTTAAAACAAAACTATAAATAATTTTGGAACTTGGCTGACATTTGAATAGAGCGTCAAATGACGCAAGAGTGTTTTGTTTTATATTAGAATAAAACAAGTTTAAGGCTAATATAGCTTCAGTTTGTTGTTGTTGGTCGGTCTTAGGTTGACCGGCGCCGGATATTTACAAATTAGCATAAATTATGTGTAGTCTTTTGATACTGAATGGTGACTAGGTTTTGTTAATTTTACGGGAACGACGTGAGCCAAGTAGAATATGTCTTGAATATTAATTATAATTAATCACGGCACTAAAAATTTGGTCAATGGAAAGGAAGTTGATGCTATGCGGTCTTTGATCTATGTAGCTTGACAATTTTATTAAAAGTTCAAAAAACATTAGCACATTTGAAAGATGGATTATGCATAATAATATGCGTCAAACTGTTTTTTGTCCTATTTAGAATGTTTGTCGATTCGAAAGAAAATATCTTAACTAGATGTTTTTAAATGGCTTGGTTGGTTGGGTATAAGAGATAGTTTCAGTACTTTTCATACATCAGTTGAATAATATTTATGGTAAAACGGAGTCCATATGGAATCAAATAATTCGCATAGCGCAGGGTAGTGCTGGAAGTCACATCGATGTTTTATCGATGCATCGACGTTTTTTTATTTTTTTCCGATCATCGATATTTTTATTTCGATTTTCGATTATCGACCAAATCCCATTACGGACAAAATATGCGCAATCAATTTTTAGAAAAAAACAAATCTCAAAAGATCCGAAATAGTCGGGCTGACTCAATTTTGGCACTTCGACAATATTTTGATGTCAAAAACTTAGATTCAAGCATGTGCCCGTTAAATTACTGGAAGGTAATACTTTTTAAAGTTTAGCAAGGCTGGCAATCTAGTGATCGACAAGCATTGACATGATTTTATTTAATAACCATAATTAAGGGATCTCAAATTAGTTTAAAGGTTATGAGACTGCAATTCCAGCTGGAACAGAACTTTTTTTTGTTATAACATGCGACAGAGGCATCCCTTATGAACTTTGAGCAGCTGAATCCGAAGTCCAAAAAGGCCATTAGTGCTGGAGAAAACATCGATGATCGAAGTTTAAAATATCTGTCTCTCGATGTTGGCCAACAGAGATGTTTCTCCAGCACTTCTGCACTCATCAAATGGGTGTTTAGTAGTGCTGGAGATATTTTAAGCTTCGATACATCGATGTTTTCTTCAGCACTAATAAAAGCTATAAAAAGCATACACTGCCGATCAAAAAAACTAGACTGATGAAGTGTGAGCTTAATTTGAAAAAAGCGTGATATTTTGTCAAAATAATCGTTATACAAAAAAAAAAAGAGTTAAGTGAAACACAAATTTTAACATTTTGACTACTCTTCTATAGCTTAAACGAGTTTTTACCCATAAATCAACTAAAACTTATTTTGAGGACTTGTACTTTCCTTTTAAGTATCGAAACCAGTATATTGTTTAAATTTAAGGCCTGCCAAGCTATTATAGTATTTCGCAAGGTGTTTCATTTTGTATATACTCACGGTGTTAATAGCTATAGCTTTAATAGAGATATATTAGTTTTTAGTGTGTTTTTTTTTACTACGAACAAAGCTGCTTCTGAGTTATGCTCAAAATGCATTGTAAAACTTAATTAGTATTTTTTTAAATTGTTGGAACTTATTGCCTAAGCTTCCTCTCGTAAAATGCCACTAATTGCACTACTTAAAAACTGCTATCAAACTGCCGGCTATCATAAATGTCAAAGCATAGATAAAAACTATTCATTTTAATAACTCAATGTCAGCGCCTGCGACTTTTACAAAATGTAGATACTTTTAATTAACTGCAATTAAAAGTTCCTACACGCTTAGGAAGCAACTTAAGCTTTTCAAAAACTACGCTACCCCATAACTTCCTTTGGGCATAATGCTTTTCATATGAGTGCAATTTACAGCTGGGGGGCCTATAAAACTGTACAACTCAAATTACTGTAAATAAAACTTGCAAACAAAAAAAGAAAGATACAAAAAAGTACGTTGGTATTAAATGAAATCTTCCTGTTGGCGGTGGCGGTTGGCTTTCAATTGAAAAATTGCACATAAATTGCACAAAATGCTCTGCGGTCATATATTGTCTTTGCAAAATGTAAAAATACAAAAATTAATGGGCCTGCGGGCAGAGGCGGGTAGCGGGCTGTATTGCCCGAGGGGGCTATTGGGGGCCAATGTACAGCCTTTGGCATTGTGCGTGTGTGTGCAGTTAACCGCAAAGTTGGTAAAATTTAAAATATTATATATGAATTTTTTATTTTTTTTTGTAACTTAACGATTTAACGTTTATTTTGCCTTTTTTTTTTCAAACGTAGCGCCAGATATTATTAATTATATGTATTTTTTGCGCAATAAATTTGAAGGTTGCGCGTTGTTTTTGTTGTTGTTGCACATACGTTAGTAATTTTTTATTTTTCTGAGCTAGGCCTTAGCTGTTATTTAATTTTTATAATATTTCGTTTTTCTTTTTTTTTTTTACTATTGTGCGAATAAATTACTTTCACTCAATTTTAAAGGCATTTATTTTGAAAAGTGTAAGCTGTATCTATGCAACTTGTATCTACAAGTCAAACAGCTGTTGCTTAGACTTTTACTTTTTTTTTGCTCGTTTATTTTCATTTTTTATTTTGGCTATGATTCTGTGGCAAACTCGTGCGATTGCTTAGTTCTGACATAATGCAAAGCAATTTTTCAATAATTGTTGGTAATATTTTTGTTGTAGCTTGATTGATGTCTATAGCTCAATTTTGTGCGTTGATTTTTAGAAAATCTGAAGCAGCGGCATTAAGGTTCTTCAAATGATTGAATAGACGTAATAACTTGTTTTTTTTTATATTTTTTTTGTGTGTAAAGCTTGGAGCAGGCAGATTCATTATATTTGTATTTGAGTAACATGTTGTTGGACAAAAGACTTTAAGTGAGTAATTGGCATATGAAAATATAATTTCATAGCATTAAAAATGGTTTAAAAATTTTATAAATAATTTCTTTTAAAGCTTTTATAAGGCTTAAAAATCGCAATGTCTCAGAAAACAAAGAATCTTGACATAAAAGGTTTAAAAGTTTTTATGGCATAAATGGTCATCTTTTTGACTGGCCTTATAAACTTGTTACCGCGTGACGGCCTAATGGAGGCAAGGCGTTCTTTGAGGAGCCTCTGCTTCGTGCATGCGTTCTTCAATTCGTGATACTAAAGCGAAATAGTGTAGACTCTATCTCGGAACAGCAATGATTATTTTTGGCATCTTTTGCTTAATTAAGTTACTAGAACGACGATCTGTAGCACTCTACTTTGAAGGCAAAACTTAAAATTTTGTTCTTTATATTATTTTTCATGTACATTCTTTTTTTCATCGGTAAAATTAAGAGATGCGATAAAAACTTAAGTGTGGAAACTTTTGCAGGATAAGTACTATCGTGCCTGGCTTACTCAAAATTGTATTAATACTCAGTCAGTGTGACCAAAAAATTTCAAACCAACATAAAATAGTTGTTTTATTAAGTGAGATTTAAAGACTCTTCAAATCATAGATATTTATTAATCCTTTTTCTCGCATATAAAGAAGTTCTAGGCAAAAATCAAAAACATAACATGTACTTCAAAACATAATCGGACGTGCTCCGGAAAACGAATTCGAACATTTTAGTAGTTTTAAACTACATGTTTTCGTTTTTTTTTTCAGACACAATTTTGTACTGTTCTCTTATAAAAACTGAATATTGTTTTGAAGCTTTAACAAATCGTTTAAAAATTTCCATAAAAAGCTAAAAATTTTGAAAAGTTGTAAAAAATTCACATATGATCCATAATAATGTGTCCTTAGCACAGTTATAAAATTATAATAAATATTATAAAAAAAAATGTCTTTATTTTCATCATATTTAAGATCTAAAACTATCAAACCCAAGTCAAATTCAAAATTCTTCAATATTAAAACATCACTTCCAGAGCTTGTAGAAGCTTAGAGAGCTGTCAAAAATTGTCTTTCAGCATATTATCTAGACACATATTGCTTTTATGAACTCATTTTTCTTTTGCTACCTACTCAAAAATATATTTAAATTTAATGGCAAAATTACCCACAATTTTACATGCTACATTTAAAAAATAAAGAGCACAAAAGATCTCTCGAAGAACGACTACTAGTAAAATTAGCTCTGGAAACTAAGTCGTCGAGTGCTTCTTGAAATGATCTGACAATTTATTTCAATTAAAGTTGATTTAAAAAATTGTGTGCCATGGCACATCAATGCCGCTCCCTACACTCTTGCCCACATAGTTAGAGCCGCTTAGGTTAAATTTTTGTGTTTTTTTTTTTTTTTTTTGATTGATGAAACTGCGGGAAACGGCAATAAAACAAAAATGTGCTCAATTCAAATGCTGTATATAAAGATGTATGTATATTATGTACATGGCAGTATTAGCGTGAGTCGCATTTGCTTTTAAATTAAATAAATTGAGGCTTATTTTTCTCTGCCACATGCAAAGTATATAAAGATTTGCCGTTTGATACTGATAAATGTGGCTTGGGCATTAGTAAAAAAAAATGAATATACAAAAAAAAAAAAAAAATGTATTTGGTGACGTATTTGATGGACTGATAAGACGTATTATTTGGGATATCCCATATTGCAGTTAAGTGGTACTTAAAGCTGCTTATTTATAGCTTTACGGCTTAAACTTAATTAACATAATTTTTAAGACTGCTGAAAGCAGTTGAGCTCATGAATTATATGACTTTACTTTCCAAAAATTTCAATTAGAATATCAAACATGCAAACTGTTAAATTGATATGGTAAATAAATGTTGACAAAAAATTCTGAAAATTTGAACGTTTGTGGAGCACAAGCGATAATTCAATGCAAAATAAACAGGTATAAGGGGTTCAGGTGAGAGCTTCTTGAATTTGGGGTAGTATGTACTTGAATGCTAAATTTAGAAAATTAAATGCTTATAAATGCTTTTAGCTCCATATTTTATGGGAAAATTTTTCAACTGTCTAAAGTTTAAAAATTGCGTTTTAATCTTTTACTCTCATTCTGAGCTCTACGCCAGATAAGTCATAGGAAAGATGTTCATATAATATATATTCAGTCTGAAAGCTAAAAACTCCCAAACTGTCATTATTGCAGTATGTATGAGGTAGTCAAGATCTCTTGAAATCGTTTAGGTTTATTTATTTATTTATTTATATAATTATAAAATAGAAGTTAATTCTAAATTATAAAAGATTTGTAGCCAGAGCAACGTAGGCCTTCAGGCTGGCGTTTAGGTTTATCTTACTTATCTATTAAGAACTACACCATAATTTTGTTAAAACAGATGTGATTACTACAAAACTTGAACAAGTCGCTAAGCCAAGTTTTGGAATCGTAAATGTTATATCTTTTATAAAATTATCTCGAAATCTTTTTAAAATTCTTGAAGCCAATGCTTTTAGAATAGATTTTTCACGCTCTATCCTTCTGGGACAAAAATGAAGTTATAAGTCTACTAACAGATTAAGATTTCTAAAAAAATTTTAACACATTATTCAATTTTTAGAATCTTAAATCTCGATATCTTTTTAAAAGTCTGTCAATTCAAATCATTCAGAATAGATTTCTCACGCTCTCCCTCTAGTTTAAATGTCGGTAAATAGATATTCCTAACACTACAAAATTTCAGGAAGATACTCAAGCTTCCAAAATCTATCGTCTATATAAATAAAAGTATCTTTTGAAAAATTTATTGGATTTATTTGCTGGCATGCTGATATCGTCTCATAATAACATTCTATTTCAATTTCAATACAGTCAGTTTTGTAAGCGTTACTCCTTATAGACACTATTATCTAGATGGTATAGAAACAAAAAAACTTGTTTAATTTCTGGAAATTACATAAAAAATCAATTCGAGAAATTCCAATATCTTTTTCTTAGTCAATCGCAATAAATATACTTGGATCGCAGCTAAGTAATTAATTTGGTAAGTTTTAGATACATGCGGAAACCCAATATGCCCCTTACTAAATTTTATGTCTATCTCTTCTATAACCAATTAAACCTACGGCAATGTGATGACCGCAGCAGCCGTCAAACAGCAAAATCAAAAGCAACAACAACAGCCACGATCCCAAAGATACAGATAAAGCAGTAACAAATGTTTTAAGCTACATTTAAGCAAAACTTCATGCAAATGATTTTTGGTTCAACT
This sequence comes from Chymomyza costata, assembly GCA_018150985.1. Classification (NCBI taxonomy): domain Eukaryota; kingdom Metazoa; phylum Arthropoda; class Insecta; order Diptera; family Drosophilidae; genus Chymomyza; species Chymomyza costata. The sequence continues at coordinate 23,173,006 of JAECWU010000001.1, forward strand.
GTCGTCGACAACAACAACAACAACCAAAACAACAACAACAACGACACTAATCGCAGGTGTCAGTCACACGAGTCGACAACAATTTCAACTTCGACAGCAAAAACGACGAAGCCAACAACAACAACAACGTTGTGGCGACTTCAATTAGCAGGCGGCAAGCTTCGCACGTCTGCGCAATGACTCAGCAGACGCTTTGGCGCAGACGCCGACGCCAACGCCAACAGAGATACAGATACAGCTACATTGTAACTGTAACAGGTTATGTGTAGCACAGTGTAACTGTTCAATAGTAGCCACAACAGCAGCAACTGCCACGCCCACTCACTTTGGTCACAATGGCATCAAAGCCGGGGCGCCAAATGTTAGCTACACTTGCCACTTTTAATTGTTGCCGGCTGCAGCTACGCGTTGCAACCAGTTACAGATAAATATTGTATCTGAAAGATACTTTTTTTATGTATAGCTATTTGTTTTGATTTTTATACGCAAAAACTCATACATTATTTATTTTTTATGGCTTAAACTGCATGTGTGTGTGTTTGTGTGCCACTGTTATAAACATAGCACATAGAGAAAAAAAAATGGTATATTAGATTGATCCATAAGTTTGACATATATAACAAATATAAGGTGCGCGAAATAACAACTTTTTCAAACTTTTATTTTTCATACTATTTGATACATCCAAATATTTTGCGAAGCTTATTATCGTCATTAGGCGAGTCGATAAATGCTAAGATCTCTTAGACTATGAGATCTATGCAAGCCGAAAGTTTTTCTTAAGCAATGCTCACAAATTGTAAGCAAATTAAGTTTGTGTGGCTGATTTCACTTTCTTTTGGCAGAACTGCAACTTTTTGATACCAAAATAAATTTTCGGTTTTAACGTATAAGTAGACTTTACTCGTTTAGCCGGGAAAACAGGCTTATCGGCTATAAATCAAATTGCCGAAAAATTGTTTTAAAAATTGCGTTTATTTTAGACTTGAAATGATTATATGTATTAAATTATGACTTTTTGGCATGACCAGCTTAGTACTGTAAAGCTCTTAACATTTAAAAAAAAGAACAGATTACTCAACGCGCAGGGCTGTCGTTTCTGTCTCTCTGAAAAAGAGAGCGCTGGCTCAATATTTGTAGCTATATGAAATAGTGGAACAATTTTCAACAAACTTTCCACAAATGTGTAGACTAATAAAAAAATATAAAAATTATTTCATTTTTTTAAATATCGTTACCAAATTTATGTCAGTTGAAAAAAAATTTTTTTAGACTTAACATTTGTGTGAGGGTTGATCAAAATTGGTTCACTATTTCATATAGCTACCATACAAAAATTGAACCAAATTGAACTTATACAATTCATTGCATCAAGGAAAGATAAAGACTTCTAAAGGAACCCTTAACATAGAGCTCCAAATAATCTAAATGAAACTGTTATAATCGCATAATGTGAAATTTTTGCAAACTTAAAGAACTCTTAAAACTGATAAACTTTTAATCTATCGAACGGCCGGTTTTCTTTCCTTTTGAAGTCTAAAAGACCAACTTGCCAAAACGATGCAGGTTTTTTTAATTTTTAATCCATTCCATTATTAATCAAGATTTCGATACTTAAATAAAGCTTGGCTCCTTAACAATTTGTATCTTTTACTTTTTAATTTGCATCGAAGCTCTTAGGATACGTCACAAGTTTGGCTTGAAGTTTCATTCAGCTAAGAGGTTTTCTTAATTAAACTTCAAACTTTTTGGCATGTTAAAGTTTTTCAACTTTCGAACTAATTTTTTAGATTAAACCGATTTACAAATATCAAAAATTGGAAACTGCTGCTTAGACTGTTCGAGAGAAACTTTTTTATTTCGAAAGAAAGGGTATAGGGTGTCCCACTGTGGTACAGCGCTCAGAATTATGAGTTTATTAAAGATAATCTTTAAAAATTATGTGTGTGCCACTGTCGTGTTTTTTTTTTTTTTTGTTTATGAGCCAGCCGGCTTTTAAGTATATTTAGTATATTTGCATTTCTATTCACTTGATTTTTTATTTTTATATATATATAGGTATTATATTAAATGCGCCACAGAAATTAACATTTTATTGGCTACGATATAAAGTGTTATATTGTCTTTTGACAGCAAACAAGATTTCTGATTTAAAATTATTTTTATTTTTTGGAATGTTCGTTGTTTTTTTTTTTTTTGTAATAAAAAATTCTTTTTCATTGAGTAATACAACGCATAGCTGTTTGAGTTATTTTAAGATATTGTAGCTTTTTTGGTTTTCGAAACAAGGTGTGTCTTATTTTGGGGGGAATTAAGTGGAGCAGCCAAAAATAACTAATGCAAATCCATAAGCAAAATGCCCAATAAAAAGTGAGTGAGTATAAATATATCAAATGATTTAGAGATTATGAAAGCGAAATCTGTTGAGAAATACCGCAGTATTTATAGGCACAAATATTTGGGAGCAGAGCAGCTTAAGGTGTATTTATGTGTGACTTTTGGCATAAATTTTAAATATTGGAAGAAGCGTTTATATTTTGATGTGAAATAAATTCAGTCTTAATCGTCACTCTCAATTTTTTTTCAAGGTCTATATTTTTAATTTATGACCATTTTGGCAGCTATATAATGTCAATTTTTTCATTATGATTACTAGCTACTGTTTGAAAACTATCAAACCGCTTTTATTGTCTATAAACTCTCTAAGGTCTGAAAATCACTTATGATTTAAGCCATTGATTTTATGTATAGCCGGAAGTCTAGCTGAAAATATTTATTTATTTCTCCTCTAGGGCCATATATTTATAACTTGACTCATTAAACAAAAGTGTAATCTACGCTTTAATTGAAATCTATACGTAATTTATGCAAATTAAATTAGTGAGTAATTAATTACCAATACCAACTTGCACTGACAAAACAAAGTTTTGCGCTTTTAAAATAATAACAACCAAAGATTTGTCTAGGCATATTTGCACGTTTTTTAGCTATAAATCTAACAATAAATTTAATTTGACAAAAATCGTTTTAAAAAAAAATGCTGCAATTTAACACTAAGCAAAACGCGCACAAAACGCGCACAAAACGCGCGCGTTTTTGTTCGCCTTTGAGCGTTTTTTTCTTTGTTGTTTTAGCAATCGTTTACGTTCCAACAACTACAGCAGCGAACAGCTGATTATTCCCCTTTTGGGCTCTCTCATTCTCTCTTCCCCTTTTATAAGTCAATGATTTTAATTTATTACCGAGCTAAAATGTGCAAATGCCTTTGTATGATGCTATGCTAAAAATGTTTACTTTGCATTTAATGTAAGCGAAATTAGCATAAAATAAAAAAGATACCAGATACAACAATAGCAACAGCTGCACTGTGAAAAATTAGAAGTAAGAAATACATATTTTAAGCTTTAAGTAATCAGTTTATTTGCAAAAATTTATAAATTATAATAGAGGAAATTTTGAACATTCAGGCATGGAGAGTATATGAAGAAGTATTAATGCTGGGTGTGGGGGAGGTAAAATAGTCAGTGGGTGCCCACTTCCGCCTTATCATCCTGCTGGCTAAAACATTTTAAGGATTCGATAAAAAGAGCCAAGTCTGAGATTTGTCAGACTGCCCAGGTCTTGAAAGAAGAGCTTTCCTAGATAGTGCGTTTCTTAAGAAGTGCCGGGAAGTCGCGCAACAGGTGATGGATGCTTTCTATCTCTTGCTCGGACCTCTATCTTCGTGATCTCTTATAAAAAAAAAGCTAGAAGCTAACTTTATGCAAATTTTCACATACATTTTTTCGACTCTAGCAGTTGAGATCAAATTTCTGTACATATTTTTTTGAATAAAACTTATGGTTAAGCAAAAGCGTGGAACATCACCTTAGAACATAATAATTTTCTGCTTTTTATAGCTTCCGGGCCATAATTTAATTTAACCTATTAGTCTCTTAAGCAATCTCTTATAAGACGAACTTTTGTTCAATTCATGACGGTATGGTGGTATGATCTAAAAATCTGATGCTGCGACAAGTACGAGTGCTCCTTATTACGATCAGTAAACATTTTTCTTCGAATATCCTATAAAAGTTTGCTTCGAGCTTGTTCTATAGTCAAATGTATCCGCAAATATATTTGTATGCCATATAACATGCAATTGTTGGAAAGAAAACTTCTTGAAACAAATTTTAACCGTACTTGAACTTTTCAGCAATATTTCTGAATGCATTGAAAATATCAAGTTAGCTTTTGATCGTTGCATTTTTTAAGGAAGCTTAAGGCAAACCCGTCTAGAAAAAACTCTCGCAGCATTTTCAAAGCTTTGGCATTCGACATTTTGTGCTGTTTCACAAAAAGTCAACTTACACGCATTGTAAGCATTTTTCTCAGTGTATAGCTACAGCGACTTGCAATCAGTAAGAAGTCGAAAGATAAATGAAGATGAGGCCGAGTATCAGGCGCCATTGTTTGCAGCTGACCATAATACAAAGAAGAGACAACAACAAAAACATAAAAAAAACCTCTGACGTCACCTGACTGCGCCTGAATAACTTGCTGCCACTCTGACCTTTCGATGTTGGTTGACCTTCAATGCTCGGACTGTTGTAGACTTGGACTCCCTTAACGGAGCTGCTGCTGCAGCAGCTTTAAAGTTTTTATTTGTTTAATTAAACATTGAACTCGTGACTATATATTGGATGATGATGTAGTTAGTTACTTGGTGAATGCAATTGAGGACACTTGGCAACATGTTGCTGCAACATTTGTTCGTATAGCTCATTAGCGGCTGTTTACATTGATGCTGCTGCTTATTTTAATGTTTACCTTGTTGGTTTATTTTGTTTACCTTCAACTTAGCCATGATGTAAACAATTTTTATTCATATAAGTAATGATTTTTTTTTTAATATTTTGTGTTATTATAATGCAATTAATATGCATTATATTTATTTTCAATATGTGTTTAAAACGGAGAGTTATTTGACTAGAAAACTTTTATGGTGAAAAACTATAGTTTGTGAGCAAGATTTTATAACTGATCTTCTGAAGTAAAGTTTTATTTAAGAACTTGTACGCCGTGCTTCGGAAATCGAAAAAACCAAAACGAACAATTTTATTCGGATTTGTTTTTGCGCGATCCGGAAAACGAGTTTTTTTTTGTCGATAACTTCGTATATTTCCCGCTCAAAATTAAAAATAGATGTCAAAAATGGATTCCTCGACTCCGAAGTCCCGTTTCAAACATTTGGCTGAAGAATAAAATTGGTTAAAAACTTCTTGAGTTCCTCTTTGACTATAGAGTAAGTTATATGCTGATCAGCAGTGCGATCTTTTATATATGGATCGTATGCTTCAATATTCAAAATACAATCTTCGATAATGGTCTCGTCCTGAATGGTTTTGCGGTAATCCTCCTTAAAATCTGTCGGACTTTTTGGCCTTATGAATGCAATATCTAATTCGGTTTTTAAATATTTTGAAAAAAACCTACTTTGAAAAATTGGGAGACTCGAAATTCGTTTTAGACGTATAGTTTCTTAGAGTGACCCATAGATTCAAAACCGCGAAGGGCGTTCGTTTTGGCTGTGCATCCTATTTTTTGGGTTGACTCAGAAAAAAAATAAAATTAAAAATAATTGTTTATAAATAAAACTTTAAGTTGGCATAAATATAATCCAAGAATATTAAAAATATTTTAGTTGAAAATTCGTACTTTTTTAAACCAGTTTTGCCAATTCGTTTTAAATCTTCTGGTAAGAAAACAAATAGCTTCAAACCACATAAAAAATTCGTTTTGGTGAAATTGGAAGCACCAAACAGTCGGCTTCCAAACGAATACGAAGAAAATGTTTGTACATATTCGTTTTCGGAGTACGGATCAGAACACGGATGATTTTACTTGACAAAAATGTTCAAATTTTTTAATTTATGTGAGTAAAAACCTTCTCCAAACCTCTGTCTACACTCTAAGGGCTGTCAATAAATGATGTGCTTGATATTAAATTGCAATTAACATGCAATATGCTGTTTGTTGTTCTTGTTCTTGTTACTGTCATTGTCAGTGTCATTGCCATTGTTGCCATCTAAGTCCAACTTCATTAACACCGAAGCGTAAATCTCATTTAGCTGACTCTGGTGTCGGAGGCAATCAGAAGCAACATTTTGACAGGCCAACGGACTTAATGAAATACCAAACACGAGATTCGAAGCAGAGTAGAAACAAGAGCAGGCAGGCAGTGCCATACTGCCTCGATATCCTTTTGTTTAGCAACTAATTCCCTTTGATTACAAGTTGGCAACGCTGCTGACATGTACAAGCAATACGAAGCAACTTCCTTTTTAGACTCTTTGAAATCGGCAATTTCCTTTTCTTATTAAATGCTGTTTGTGTTTGACTCACAGATACACGCACGCACAAACCCTGCAACAAAAATAACAACAACATGGACTATATATATTTGTTTTTCTGTTTCACTCGTCCTTTCAAATTCTATCTCCCTGGATTCTCGGGCATCCAATTACACAGGCGCAGGGCGTATCCAACACGTGTGCAGCATCTGTTACAGTAGCTCTACACCAAATCGATTGCCAGCAAAGTAAATCGTTGTACTAAATCGAAAAAAAGTGTGTAGAAAAAAGATGTCCGAAATAGCCAACATCTAATTGTGTATCCAGGACTCATACACGAATTCACATCCTTAACAAGCCACCCTTGTTGTTGTTGCTTCGCTTGTTTTTTTTTATGGCAACACATTTCTAGCATGCTGCCTAAAACAAATCAAATTGCTTTAAGTTAAACATATGCGCAGCATGATGAAAGGCGGTACTGGAAAACCTGCTATGAATATGCCTAGCTGGGGTCAGGGTCGTCCGACTGCCTTCTGTCGTCTCCCTGCTGCTTTGCCTGAGATTCGAGCGAGCACCGCGGGCTCTTTAGCAAGTGCAGAAATAACAGCTTTATCGTAGAGACTCATGCATATATGGTGTATTAGGAGGTGAGAAAGCGAACTGCGGCTGAACCGAGTTGTTAATACTCTTTGAGTTGCAATCGAAGCAGGTGAGGGTGAGGATGCTATGGATTTACGCAATACGCTTAGAAGCAAAATTAAATTAGTTTGACAAATTTAATACGAAAACCGATTCAGAAAACTTTTTCGACATTTTTATTCTTTGAAATATTTTATTTAAAAGAAATTTTGGGAAAATACTTCAGAAATTGAATATTTCTAATTTAAAATCCCAATTTGCAGAATTGAGTACAGAAAAAGTTCTAGTATATTTTTTAGGCGCTACAGTACAACTGATAGAAGCATGATGCAATGAGTTTTACAAGGTGACGCAAAGAAGTGCATGAGTTTGACTGCGCAGAAAATATTGCGGCAGTGGTCCAATTTTGTATGGTAGCTATATAAAGTAGAAAACTAATTGTGATCAATCTGCACAAAAATTTTAAGTCTATAACAAAATACAACTGACATAAATTTGGTCACGATATTTAAAAACAAATAAAAATTTTCTAATATTTATTTATGTTTTTATGTGTTTCGTATAAGTCCATACCTTTGTGTGAAGTTTGGTAAAAATTGGACCACTATTTGATATAGACAAAAAAAAAAGTTTATCCAAATAAATGGTAGGTACTTTTTTAAGTAAACGGTAAAAAACGCTGAAAAAACATATAATTTCCTTAAAATGAAATTTCTATATAAAAAGCCCACATTCTGCTTCCGCGAGAATTCGCTAAGGGGAAATTCTAAGGTATTTTCGATAAATCGTAGTCGGAGTCCAAATAAATAGTACTTGTTTTTTAAAATAAACGTTAAAAACCTATAAAAAACAAATAGTTTCCGTGTAAAAAAATTTCTGTGTAACGATTCCACTTTCTGCTTTCATGAGAATTTGGTTAAGGGAAATTCGAAGGTACTTTCAATAAATCGTAGTCGTTATCAATAAATTATACCGCTTCTCTTTCTTTTTTTTTCTGATAAATTATATGTATTCCATCGACGCTATCAAACATTTTTAGCGCTTCACTTTACCCATATTCTGCTTTCGTGCAAATTTGCTATAGGGAAATTCTAAGGTATTTTCGATAGATCGTAGCCGTAGTCCAAATAAATGATACTTGTTTTTAAAAAAATAAACGTTAAAAAACGCAGAAAAACATTTAATTTCCGTGTAACAAATTTTGTATGTAACGATTCCACTTTCTGCTCCCGAGAGCATTTGGTAAAGGGAAATTCGAAGGTACTTTCAATAAATCGTAGTCGTTATCAAACATTTATGCCGCTTCTCTTTCTTTTTTTTTCTGATAAATTATATGTATTCCATCGACGCTATTTTCACAGTGACGTCACACTGTATACAATATACTCTAACGACACTTCAATAACTCTAATCCGAATCGAAGTTGAGTACTACAGGTACTTTAGTATTTTAAGGGTTAAAAGTTGAAGCGATAATCAAGAGTTCTTTAGCAAAAACAAAAGAGGATTATAGAAATATATTTCGTTTGGGGTTGAAAATAAAAAAAAACCTCGTTCCGGTTCTTGTTTCGCACGACATGCTCTGCAACACAAGATTATTGATCATACAATGATGCGTTACTAAATTCCTTTTAAACTTCTAATGCTATACACTATTTTCAGAGTATAAATGGAAATATATATCGTGTGTGTGTGTATATATATAAGGGCATACGCATGGGCACTTGAGAGTGTTGAGAGCACAGGGGTGAATCAAGTGGTGCTGCTGCTGTTGCGCTTGCAACCCCAGCGAGAGGCATTGTGACAACTAAGCTTGATAGGAGGAAGGGTTGGGGTAAGGCGGGCGGACAAGTGTTAAGCTAAAAACAACGCAAAGGCCATACGCCCCTGCCACTGCCACGTTGCCTAGACAGCCGCAGCAGGGAGTCAACATTCTGCAACCCTCGCAGCTTCAGAAGCACCGTTAAAGGTATAAGAAGCAGCGCGAGCGTGTATTTGTCTGTGTGTGTGTATGCCTGTGTGTGAGTGTTATTTTTTGTTGCATACTTTGCGGTGGCTTTACTGTGGCTGACTCTGCTTAAAATAATTTAAAATCAATATTTTCACTATGCAGCTTCAAAGCCCGCGCTCGCAGCGCTTAAAGTCAAGCTGTCAAGATCCCCGCTGCTGCCCCTGTTAAGGCATAGTCCCCCTAATATTACCAAAAAAATATACATATTTATGTTTATGGCATAACAGTTTGCTGCCAGCCCAAAAATTCGTTGCTTTATTTGCATAATTTTAATGTTGTTACAGAATTTAATCATACCTTTTGGTATCTCTTATATTATTTTAACTAATTTGCATAAATTTTGCGCGAATCCAAGGCACAGCTCTTGGCAATATCTTATTTCCTTTGTTTGTACTATATTCCGACTTGTTTTCGAAATAATTTTGTATGTGCAGCTACTTGGTTTAACGTTTACGAAAAGCTTTTACTATATAGTTAATAATTATTTAAATAAATATTATATGCACAAGTTTTTATAAATAAATGCATAAATTTTTTATTGATAATTATTTGAGACCTTGCCAATGTTATTTCAATTTGACAAAAATTTGTCAAAAATAGAAAGCTTGGTCATATATTTTGCATTTATATACAAAATCAGCTTTTGTTTTATATTGTCTTTTTTCTTTTTTTTGTATAAACAATAAAGCTTTGACTAACGTTAAGGTAAACAGCAGCACAAAATCAACTTTGTAGCTACATAAAGTATTCAGCCAAAGTAAATAAATCACAAAATATTGCATGCAAAATTTGGCACTGCCAATATTTGTATATATACAACAGAATATTAATATTTTGTCTATGCTTAAATGCAAAGATATTAAAAAATATTGCAAATTGATTTATAGCAAAAAGCTATTTGGCATAAAATTTACAAGTATTTTGCATTTTTTATGGACCGTAGTTGAATTATGTTATTGCATATTGAAATTCAGTTTAATTTTAAAACTAATATTTATTTGTTTGAAACAAATGGGAATTAATTGATGAAATATGAAATGAGTTGTAAACCCATTTCTATTTAGGAAAATTTGAAATGATCTAAGCAATATATTTTCAAATATTCGAAAAAATTACTAAAAAATGTGAAGAAACTCAGAACTTGAGGTATCAAAAATAAAGTAATGTTATCATTAAATTTCCAAAGTATCACCAGAAACAATATTTCAAATATTTAACTAGATCTGGATGATGTATAATTACGTATCTAAAAAAAAATGTTTAGATTAATGCTCTATAACATTTGCGAAATTCGAAAAAGTAAAAAAAAAAAAAAGTGTAACTAGAAATACTAAAAATATCTTAAATATACATGACCCCAATTAAGTTGTTTTGAACTTGACATATTTCGAAGAGCATCCACAAGAGCTCCATATTATGAGTGTTTAACAACCAAACCAACAAATGGCCCACCCTATATAATAAATTTGACAGTTTGTTTGATAATCAAATATCAAAAATTTGAATTTTGCATTAACATTAAAATAGTTTCAAAACTTTGCCTTTTTTTTGGCACACAATACCTTAATTTATTAAATTAGTCAAGTTTCTGGCTTTTAGTTAAAATTTGGGTTTCGTGAAAATTTTGTTAATCCAATTTCTGTCACTCAGTGACTAATTTGATCAAATTAAAAAAGTTTCAAGGCTGTGGCGCACTGGAATTTAGTTGCTAATCACACTAGTTGAGCTAAGGGGCAGTGGCAGGGGCAACCAGCACTGTGGGTTGTAAACGTCAAACTATTCTTAGACGGGTATCAGTTGGTATACTATTAAGCTTTATAATCAATATTATGTGTTTTAAGACAACAGCACAGTTTCTCATGAAACCCACTCCTCCCGCCACTTTTGGGAGCTAAGTGAAACCGCTTTGAACAACAGCTGATTAGCATTAAATCGTCTAGCAATATGCCTGATAATGTCAGCCCAAGGTGGAGTTTCTCACATGAATGCGCACAGCCAATGGCAATTAGTTGGGTTTGGTTTTTTTTTTTTTTTTATGGTAGGTTGTCATGCCTTAACCCTGATAAGACGCGACAGTTTATGCCAATCGCGTGGAGAGTAGCGCTCTGATAAGATAAGCGCTACAAAAGCTGGCTAAACCAATTAGGTTGGTGGAAACCCTTTTATCGCTTAGCGTGGCATAAAATGGCGACAGCTGTCACACACACACACAAAAAATACACACACACATACACTGAGCAAAGTTGCGGAACTTTAAGTTTTGTGCGACGCCATTTTGGTTGCCATTTTGTAGCTTCAATCAAAAAAGTTTTTTGACATGCAAACTTGCTTTTGTGTGTATTGTTGTTGCTTTTTGGTTGCCTGATGTGTTTTATTGGCAAGTTCAAACGCTCTTTGCACCGTTTGGTCTTTTTATGGTCTGCTGATAAAGCTTAATAGTATGGAAAAAAAAAATAAGTAAGATGCAGACGGTCAAAGTTGACTTTAAGATACTCTGTATCTTTAACTTGTAAGAGTTAAGCATTTAGTGATGAAATTCTAAAGCCTTGAAAGAAGGGGTAAAAAAGGCAATCATTTGACAAAAAACAACGTGGGAACAGGCTATGTTAAACAGCTTGCCAAGTCTAAGTTTTCCTACTTTCGAATAAAACAACGATTTGTCAGCTTTTAGCGATTTTTGCACGCATTTTTCAACCAGGTAACGCAGTCAGTTTAGGCCAGAAGAAAGTCAAAGAAGGCACTGAAGAGATGTTAAACCGATTTCGTTTCGTCTTCGTAGAATCGACAAGTATTGTATGGAATTCCGATACTGTTGACCCGGCTCTTAATATTCTTACTTTTGCCACTCGGTCTTTAAGAAACAGTTGGACAGATGATTGGATATGACTTAATCGGTTACTCTTGATTTCTTTAGCGCAAACTCCAACAACCACTTGCTCCCAAATCTTACACGCATTATTCAAGTGCCTTAAATCAATATACTTCTTACGCAAAGATATAGAGCATACACAAAATGGTAGAGGAGAGCAAATATTGTATCTTATCTTGATATATGTTACTGTCACTGCAGCGTCGACAATATTGGCGGGGTTTTTGCGCTCTAATAGTTGGCTTTTGTTGTTGTTGCTGCTTAGTTTTATTAACTGCCAATCATTTAGGCTCTCACTTTTTTTTGTGTATCTTTTTTTAATAGGAATTTCTGGCATGCATATGTACTATACGAGTATATTGTATCTCACAGATATGAAAGCTGTCATGACTTGGCAACATTTAAACTAATGCATTTCAAATACTTATACGTACTCAATTGACAATTTAATTTTAATATTGACGTTCATTATAAACATAATTGCTGTGTATTTAAAGTTTATGAATTATACAGAGATATATAGTGCTGGCCATCTGTTTGCTAATTGCATTTTATTTATATATTCGTATATAAGTGCATCCACTTGGGACGGTTATGTTACGTATTATGAGCGTTTAACAACCAAACCAACAGATGGCCCACCCTATACAAAAATCTACGAAAGTCAAGTGCAGCAATTTAATGGGAAGTATCTGTTGAAAGTGTGTTGTAAGAGGATTGAGTATAATTCATTGTATTATATATGGCTTTTGGTGCATGCTGCATTGTTCGTAGCATTATTCATTGTGTCAAACTTGAATTCAATTTTCATGTTGTTCAAATTTGCACATAAATTTATGTGCCGAAACACAGACACAAACAAACAGGCACTCAAAACACGCTGCAAAAACAAGGCCTCGACCAGTCCGGACACGACTCGACTCTCTGTGTATATGAAGTATACGTACGGCTGTCCAATCTTTTAGCCAGCTCTGCCCATTTAAGCAAACATTTTTGCTTTATGCGTATGAGTTCTGGGCGTTGATTGCTGTTTACCAAAGCATATTTAAAATTTTCATTTGGTTTTTCTTTTTTTTTTTTTATTATGTGTGTATTATATTTGTGTATCTTTATATTGCTTTTTTGATCGCTCAAATTGCTGTTAATTACACATAGCCCACCCGTAGCTTTCGACGCTTTAAACCAAGCATGAATAAAATATTAATTAAAGGCTTTTTGTTGGTCCCATCATCGCGTCCGACATTGGATCATCTCGTTTGGTCTGCTTTTTGGTGGCGCACTTTTGACATTATTTTGATGGCTAGCGAAAAGTTTTTGCATCAAAATTTTATTAAATGTCACAACAGGCGGTGCCCCTAGTGAATTTCTTGTTTTTGTTGCTCTTCTTGTCGCTTGGTTCGTTGGTTGTTTGATGATATAAAAAAGTAAAAATGTTGTGCGTCAAAATTAGGTAGACAGCTTGAAAATAAATTAATTAAAAATTCGTAGAAAATCTTTTCGATAATGTGAATGAGAAATAAAAGTTTTTGGTTACATGATTTCAATAATGGACCAGTAAACTTAATAATGTTGGTTAATAGTTTATTGAAGTTTTAAGCTATAGTTTGGATTTTTCCAAATAATGGAAAATCATTTTTTATCTTTGAAGGCTTATTTAAGGGAGCGAAGTAAGAAATAAACGCCAGTCCCAGTACAGTACTCAAGGGACAAATAATCCGTGCGCTTTTAGGGAAACAATGAGATAAACTTCTTGATCACAGACGGTTTAAAAATAGATACAGCTATTGAAGGTGTAGACTATTAAATGAGTCGGGCTATGCAAACATTGCTTTTTGAATACTCAGCCGTGCTCCGGAAAAAGAAAACTCGGATTCGTTATTGTGTGCTGCGGAGAACGAACTTTTTGACGATATTTCCCTATTTATTTTCTATAAATTCGAATAAAATGTTCGAATTTGTTTTCCGGAGCACTGACGACTATTCTTAAATTCCGAGCTATTGGCATTAGTTACAACTGATCGATTCTCCAACCAAATCGTTGTTAGACTAGATATGTGGATGTGACATGAGTTGAGTTGAGTCTACTAAGAACTATCATGAGCGTTCAAGACATCCTGAGCATTCACATCCAGTTTCCTATAGATATTTTAATATTCTTTCATGAGATTAACGCTATGAGTTCAAAACCGCGCCGATTAAGACCTAAAAACTTAAAACTTGCAAACTTCCCCTGCTGCGATCTTATCTTATATAATTTTTGTGATTATGCCAATCAGCAATAGTTGGATACTTTTTTTTAAAAACGTTCGTATACAAGATTTTTGGATCACTTTAACTTCTCTCTTGATTGTTTTATGCTCTCGTGAGGAATTTTTTCCCCTTTTGAGCCGTCACCTAAAAACCGTACCCTTAGTAGTTTATATTGGACGTAGAAATCTCGGACTACTTGTCCAGATTTATATTGCATATAATCCGCTTTTGCTTTTTATAGACTTCTGTTGCACCAAGACTTTCGAAGAAACAAGAGTCATCATGATATGATTCCAAGCCAAGTATGCCTTCGCAGATTATTCTAAGCAGAACCAGAGATACCTATAGTTCAACGAACCACTGCCAAAGATTTCAAACAGCACCAGTAAGAAACCAAACCATGTTCCCTTTTCGTATTATCCGTGGGTCGTTTTACTGCTCTTGAAAGAAGAAAGAACGCGTTGGATTTGGAACTAAGCCACACACGTTAGGCCCAATATCTCCATGCTGGCTGGCTGTCTATTATCCAAACTTTTTAGGACTAATTCCAGCTACTCTTTGCTTCTATAGCCTGCTGTCATGCAAAATCTTTAAGAGAAGTAGGACCTAGCACTGCATGAAGTCCATTATTTTGAGAAGTGCTCACGACACCTGTAATTGCTGCCTGTACAACATGCCCAGTGGAGTTAAACTGGACTGCTTCAACGAAGCACTGACCCAATGCTATCCTTACTTTAAAGGTAGAGCATTGAAATTGCCGGAGCTGTAGTAGTTGGTCAGAAATGTTGATTGTCATTATTTCGGAAGTTGTGACCGAGGACATATTGCACTTGAAGGCACTTGCAGGATACACAGATATCCGTTAAACATTAAACAGTTTTGACGACGCAAACACAGGCACACACGCTTTCTGTGTGTGTGTGTGTGTGCGAGTGACAGGCATAAACATGGCATTCAGTTACATAAGCTCATAAATACATATTTACATACCAACTTCATTTAAATGTCATTCGCACTTGAAGAGTTAAACTTCCATATAGCCTGTAAACTTTTGACTGTTTTTGGCATTTAATTGTATAATTTATAGTATAAATGAATGAGTGAGTGTGTGACAGAGTGTTTGAGTGAACGAATGAGTGAGTGTTGGCGTGTTAGTGTGTACAAGTGTGTGTGTGTGTGCGCTTAACATAAATCTACGATTTGATTTTACTCTCGTGGCATAATAAATTTGCCTTGAGTCATGTTTGATTTGCAAAAACTTGTTTTTGCACTGCAGTTGGATATAATTCCAATGACGACGACCCCCGACGACAGTCAAGTGAATAAACTTAATGCCAATTTGCTTATATACAACAACAAGTTTTAAGTGAAAAACTTTTGGCTATTTGGTCAATGATCTTGCAACTTGCCACAAAAAAAAAAAAAGATTTTTTTTTTCAATTTTTTTTCTCAACTTCGTTTAGCCGCCTGGCATTCATTAGTTTAATTAAAATAATAACTGGAGGCTTCCTGCTGTCAGAGTTCTGTCAAAATAATCACAGATCCGCCATCATTAGTTGTTGGCCAAGAAACGCACGAAAAGCTGCCTAAACTCAAAACGCTTTAGGCCTAAGCAAATTTTTGCCTGCTATATTTAGTTACAATCGATAAATGCGTTGATTATTAATTATAATATTTATTATGTTTCATGCTTATATCTATCTACCTATCTATATATTTTTTTATTTTTTTTTTAATAATTCAATCAGCCGAGATTATTTACCGACAACAAAGCGGCAAAATCAAATCAGAGAATTTTGTTAGAGCAAAACAGTCAGAATAATTAATCAACGAAATTGTTTTCTGTTTACCGTCCCAGCAACTAAATTCAAAGAAGCGTTTGGTTTTTTCTTTTTCGGTTTTGGAGTGGTTTCGTTTTGGCTGGGGGGAGTGGCACTGGCTAGAAGGTTGGTCAGATTGGCAGTTTGGCAGCTAGGTGAATGTGATACGCATTTTGAGTGTGGTCTTGCAGCTAAATGTCTGTCAAATTTTTGGTTGGCCAAAAGATTTGACCAAAGCAGAATATGGCAAAAAAAAAACAAAAACGGAAAATAAATAGAAACAAAATTAAAAGTAAAATGATGATGTATCAGCTCTCTGACAGGTCTATTAACATTATATTATATTTTGCTGTTTTTTGCTGTAGATTTTTTTTTAAATAACGCAAGAAAAATTCTTTGCACAATTTAAGCTCTCTATGCTGCACATCACGTATGCGCACTGTTGCACAACGTCAATACGCGATTTAGTGTGAACAATAAGACATGGCTTTTGGGCTCACCAAAAACTACAATAACTAGACAAGCTACAGCCGTGCCAATATCTTTCTTTGACAAATTATAGGTCTTACATGATCCTTTGGAAACTGCCAGGGGGAAACACGCTACATATCCGAAGTCACTGTTTTGTTTGAGTTGCTTCTAAGAAATACCTGATATTTAAAATTTGGTCCATAGTTTTCGGCACTATTCGAAAATTTGAGAACAAAAAATTGTAAGTCATAATTTGCTAAATAATATTCAAACCAGCTCTTCAAATTCATAGTGTTAATTTGATATAAAATTATATATAATTTGGTGCTAATTTTTACAATTTAAATTTGATTGAAGATTTTTGAGCAAATGTGTCTTAAAGTATTAAGTAGCCGCAATGTGTTCAAGTTAAATTCAAGTATAAAATCAAAATTTCAAAATGGCGCTATTAGCGCCTGTCTAGAAACATATTTTTAACAAAAAACATAAAATTTTCTACAACAAAACTGCAATAAAAATATTTTTTTGTTTGGCAAAATATAAAAAAAAAACTTTGGGCAGTAATTAGGCGCTAATTAGTTTTTATCGTATATCATTTTATTTTTTTTGTTTCAAAACTCATGCGTTATGAACTGAAGTAAACGAACCCAACCATACCAAATCAGAGCGTTAACTTTAAATAATTAATAGAGCGCTAATTTTGACAAATATAGTATTGAAAAATTAAAAAGATTATTAGAAAACAAAAGTTAATTGAACTTTAATAAAAGATACTGAACTTGTGTATTGAAAGACAAAAATTTTTATGAAACGCTAATTCTTTAATATATATAAATATTATATTTGGCAAAATTGTGAAAAAAAGTTTCTTCAACTGCTTTATGAAGTCTGAGCTAAATTTGTACTAATTGGCTGCGAAGTTATTGGAACCAAGTTTCTTGAACTGTTTTAAATTTATTTGTAATGATTAAAGGTTTTTCACTTCGAGGTTTATATAGGGTGGGCCATCTGTTGGTTTGTTTGTTAATTGCATTTTATTTGTATATTCCAACAAAATTGGGCAAAAGTTTGTTTCTGTTTCCGGCGACTCGTTGACACTAGGTATGTTTTTTTCCCGGACTCGAAAACCAATGCTGTGGATATCTTTTTGCCAGCAGCCGAAAACCTGTCAGTGGTATTATTTTTATGCAGTATTCGAAGATTTCAATAAACGATTCTGTAGGTTCCAAGCCAGAGATTTTATAGAAGACTTTGACGCATAAATAAGGTCATTACCCAAAAACTGGCCTCAGACGAATCTTATGCTCTTCAGTTATACCGGACTTCTGACTTATAAAATAAAAATGGTTGCTAAAAACTATTCTGACTAGGTATGAGCCTTCCCAAGCTCTTTACTGGCAAACAAAATAAAACCCACTAATATTTTAAGCAAGTCCACTCTATGGCTCAAGTTGTAATTAAGTGTGTTGCACGCTTGAAGCAATTCGTCCTTGAGTTAAGAAACGTCACTTAAGTCTTCGTTGCCATCTATTCTCTTTTATTTCTTCTATTTTTTTGTTTAATCGCAGTTTTAGATGTAGTTTGTTGTTGCTGGTTACATAAGCCAGTCGCTAAAACCACAACTCTGTCGACTGATAGCTGAGGCTAGTCGCGTGGCCATGTGCCGCATGTGGCACTTGTGGCCGGTGTGGCAGCCTCGTCTGGCTTGGTTTGGCTTGGTCTGGCAACAGCTAGCTTACTGGCTGATTATGACACACCGTGCACCGCAATTGCTAACCACGCGCGTAACTGGCGCGTTGCGGGAATTGCACAAAAATTGTTTAACGAGCATATATTAGAAGAACCGGAAAAACCAGTGGAAAACTGTCATGCGCTTAAAACGAGTGCAATAAACCTGCAGACGTCAGCTAGGCAGCCGGGCAGCCAGGCAGGCAGCATTCGGACCATGATATCGTCCGGTGACGACAGTGAAAGTGGTTTGGCAGTCGGTTTAGTTGTAACTAGATATGGCAGTTGGTTAGTCAAGCGATGATACCAAAGGCAAATGAATTGTGAGTGGCGCAGTGGGGACAAATGGGTTTTGCAAATAAACGTTTGACCGACCATAAACAATTGCCAAATTCCATGAAATGTGAGCAGTTAATGGCACTTTAAAAACACTTAAAAAAAAATTATGATAGAAATTGTAATTAATGAAAGTTTTGCAAATATTATGCAAAGGCATTGTTTAAGACAAATTTATGAAAAATAATATGTTAAAAGCTGGCTTGAGGCTTTTTGAATCTCCAGTAAAAAACATAGTTTGCTGCAGAAATTAGATTAGAATTCTTGGGTAATCTTAAGTGGCGCATAGAAGTAAATATTTGGTTTTTGTTGAGCATTTAAAATTGCAATATTATAGTTTCTTATACTGATTCTAAGCCAAAGGGTCTAGCTGGATAAGGTACTGGAAACTGCTCTCAACGATTTTTGAAAAGTTATTATGCAGTTCGATTCTTAGACAAAAAAAAAATAAATTTGGAAACATTTCAGTTTTGCGAAAAAATTAATTAAATGCTTAAGTTGAGGGATTCTTTAACTTAATCGATAAACTCCGAACCTAGTTCTCCAGATTTTTGTAGACTTATTTATTTCCGAATTGAATACTGTGGCAAACATGAAATGTGCATTAAATATAGGGTCGATAGACAAAAAAATAATACAAATAAAAATATTGTATTTTACTAAAATTAATATATTTATATAAGTACATTTTTTAAGAACGTTTGTTTGTTTCTGCCAAATTCGCTGGAAAATGCTGCAGATTGTGATTTAATTTTCATTTTGAAATAATAGCCTACATTTCATTTTTGCATATCTTGTTTTATAGCAAACACATTCTTTGCAAATATTTTGTACATAATGACTTAAAATATATATAAATCAAACGAATAGCAGTGAAATATTGTGCAATCACTTTACATAAAGTGTTTCAGCTTGCAAGATAAAAAGACATAAATAAATACATGTACTTATATATAGTAAAGAAGCGGCAAAAGTATTCATTTGAAAAGAACAAAAAATGACGCGCCATTTGCATTTAATATGGCAGCACAAATATGGCGACGCGCATAAATAGCAATTTCCGGTGCTAGCCAACAAGAAAAAGAGAATTTCTTTTTTTATGCGTAAAATAATATGATGAAGAGCCCTCGGCTTGTTCTGGGCACAAAGTATAAAACATTTTTGAATATGCACGCGCGAGTGGCAATAATTTATTCAATCAACGCATAAGTAGCAGGAACAGGAGAAACAACAGAAGAGAAGCACAACAGAACAGAGGAACAGCAACAAAAGCGACAACAACACCTAAATTGTCTAATGATGCTATCATTTAAGTGGCTCTCTCTCGTTTGTTATGTGCAGCCAGCAACGGCATCTAAGCTAATAAAAAAGAAGTACGCATTGCTGCACAGAGAAAGAGAGGCAGGAGAGAGAGTGTGCGGGTTGCTTGGTGTCCGGGACAGGAAGCGGCAATATGCCGCTTGGCACAGGAAGCAACAACACTTGACGCGTGCTACTTAAGAGAGAGCGCAAGCAAGAGATACACTACAATACAAAAACAATAAATAAACAATGGGCAAGGTGAGAGGGCACAGACACAGCTACACACACACAAAGAAAGAAGCAGCGTGTAATCACAAAATATTTAGCCCGAAATGGGAAACACTTGTGCACTCTAATAAGAGTGACCAACATCTCTGCTACTCAATCTTGCGAGTCAGCTGCTCAATCTGGATGAAAAATTTACAAGTTGACAAAATTTGTTGTTGTTGCTTTTGTTGTTTTGTTTTATTGTCTAATTGCAAATGATGTGCTCTGATGAAATATGCAATACACGCACACACATGTAACGAATTGCAATGACAGGCATATAAAGTGGACAAAAGACAAGAGATAAAGCAGCTGACAACTTAACGCAAGACGAAAGACAAAGAATGGTCAAAGACAATGATAGTGTTAATGATGATGATGTGGATAATGATGATGATGTTAATGCCATAATGAAGCTAGTGCGGCTGTTGATTATTTTCAAGATATATTTTGTTTTTTTTTTGTTGATGGGTGGGCATGATAATGCCAAAAAGTCTGCGCACCAGAATAACAAGTGAGATGAAATTCGTTATGCATCACTTTGAAATCTAATTTGGCAACTATTACTATATTATTATTATATTATGTGTTTTGAAAGGAAGTAGTTGGCACTTGGTTGATAGGCATATGGATTTCACATCAGTTTTGAGCTTAGAAATTAGAAATGGGATATGGGTTTGTCTTTAAGATAAAAAGTTAATTGATACACTTAGAGATTATTTGAAGAATAGTAGTATGTATAGCGATCAAACATAAAAACGATTCCGATATACATACATCTGTCGACATTATTGCTTTGGCTGCTATACTCTTAAAAACTTCTTGTAATATGTTTGGTTACACTTTTATTTACAAATAGGAACATCTTAATTTTGTTTGCTCTAGTTTTTAATATAACGATTATTTTAAGATCACATAAATAAATGTGATCTATCCAAAAACTCCTAAGAAATAAATCGCAAAGCGTTAAGTCGTTAAATCTTTAAGTTTTCAATTGCTTCAATTACGTATTATAGGCATAAAAACAAATCGTAAAATCATGTCAAATTCTTCAGAACATCGATTTGTAAGTAATTGTTTTAATCATTCTCTATGCTGGGTCAAAACTATAGGTTACTCACTTGGTCATCGGCAGTAAATTAAAGGAGTCCTTCGCCGTAATGCGATGCCTTCTATACACAATACCACTTGAAATTTCACCAGGTTCGCATGCCTGTTTAAAGTGCCTGTTTGGACCAAGACAAAAATTTTTGTTGAAAAATCATCTACTTGTTGGTTGATTGGAAAGGAAGAAAGAAGTATGGAAGAGGGGGGAAGGGGTATAGGAGAGTCACAAACTGGTGGGTATTAGTCACTTTCCTTGCAAAACCATTTTGGGAACTAAACAAAAGTGGCCAGATCCGCTATTGGCACATTTGTCAGACTGCCCAGGTTTTCAAAGAATGGTTTATCCAGAAACTGGGTCCGTCTTCTAAGAAGCGCCGGTCAATCACATAGCAAGTGTTTGATGCTTTCTATTATTCCTATGGTGTAGTGCACCGTTACAACTCCTATCACCATCCTGGTCCTCTTTTTCTGAGTACAGAGTACAGATGTTTGCTTTGGTTTGTACCGTGGACAGAGTGCTTAGGAGATGCAACAACCAGACGCAGTGTCCCATTCTCTTTGCGCCTAAACTGTGGCCATCCCCTAATTTGCAATGCAACGTCCTGTAAGGGTCTTTTTAATACGTAACCGCAAGGTTAGCTGGCAATGCTGAATCGTTCCTGGCACACTCATCCAGTGGTAGTGGATATGGTTAAGCGCTAGCACCTTTAATCGACACAATTGTCGGGATGCTGGGAACCGTCCGCTGACTTACAAATCTTGCAGCAACTATATATTTTAAGACTTTTAAAGAGGAACCTTATGAAACCTTCCGACTGATTGTCGCAGCGAATATGCATCTTTGTTGACTTAGCCTTAGAACCAAAAAATCTAGTTACTCCTGCAAAGTTTCTGTAAGAATGTTACTGTTTTTGGATAAATGAGCTATAAAAGCAACCAACGAAGTTTGATTAATTATGAGAAATAGCAAATCATTAACTTATGTATGTCCAAGGAACTAAAGGTAGCTCGCAAAAATAGCTTCATCTCAGGATAGACGTATCTAGGGAACTATTTATTATACAAACTCCTACACATTCAATTAGACAAACTACCTTAAATTTTATACTTCCTTTTGGATAGTAAACAAATTGTTAAGCATTCAAAAGTAAACATTAAACTAAATGGCAACACCCACAACAAACAGGAGAACAACTCTACTCATCATACTTAACTGACATAATATATTATGATAACCCTAATCAATAAACAGACAAGCACTTTGGGGGAATGAATTCAATCCCAAAAGCAATACCCCAATATATTTTTGATCCAACCCTGCTCACATATACGTATGTAAGTAAATATGTATTCCCATATGTAAAAACGCCAAATGAAAATCTAGCATTAATTTGAAATCATCAATCAGAGCCAAGACAGGGAAGGAGTAACAACAACAAAAACAACGAAAACAGAGAGACAAAGGCAGTTGCTTGGTTTGTCAGTCTGGCAAGCCCAAAACAGTCCCTGGTAGTAGATCTGCTGCTGTACCCCCTCTCATATACCAGCAAAGACAAATGCATTGTCGCTGCAGGGCGTGTCAGCGGGGGAGGTGCTACATCAGGAAAATGACTAAATCGAAAGAATCAAAAGACGACAAAACAAAGTGCAGCCAAAGTTTTCAACTCTTTTGTCTGGGTGACAAAAGTTTTATAGGCGCGGCCCAGCAGCAGCTACCCGTTGAGAGAGTTACTGACTGCTGGGTTTTACTGTACGTTGTTTTTCGTGGGATATGACTTTGACAATGAATTTTTGCCTTTAAGGCAAAAGGCAAATCCTGTTTTGTGTTTTTGCTGGAGGAGTGCGATGTCCAAAAGAAAACTGGTTTCTTGTCGTGGGTGTGGACATCATCAGGCCACGATGTGGATTGATGTCGTCGCAGCTTGATGGGGCGTTACCCTAGCGCGGTAGCTTTGATATGGATACGTTTAGTGTAGAATCGTTACCAAAGCTGAAAGCTTCTTTGACATAAAACTGAATAATTATTTTTTTCCACTTTTCTCTTTTCATTACAGGTAAGTGCCACAAATCTTCAACTTTTTAGATGTACAAGTAATGAACGAAGCTATGGGACAAGTAAGCTTAACTTAACTGCTTAAGTTTTTATACTCTTTGGTGTTTTATCTTAGACTAATGAACAAGTTTACATAAACATAAAGAGCTGGCGACTAAGGCATGCTCTGCGGACAGTACGGAGACTACTTGAGCGTTTTAAACATAATTCGTTTAATAACATATATCTTGTCTATCTGGCATCTCTACTGGCAGTTTAACTGCCTGATTTAATTTAACCTTAATTTGCATACACATTTACATATCTGGGATCTGGGATTCGGTTGACAGCTTTATGAAATGTGCTTGCATTTATTTAGTTTTTTGTTAAAAATCAGCTTTTACCTGGATTTACAAGAATTTATCGACTTTTTATGCTTCTTTGAAACATTATATTTTTGTTGGTTTTCTTTAACTGAAGGAGCGTCACTCTGTGGGAAAATATGAAATCTGAGCTGAAAGCATTTCCAATAGATTGCGTGCCATAAAGTTTACTGGAAGCGTACCTTAGTTCTCTTCAATAAGCTATGCAGCCGGAAGAATGCAAAATTGAAAACAGTGATACAAGCAAGTTCTAGAAGGATATATAATATACATAGCGTAAGGTATGGCAAATACGAACTAGTAATTGGTTTTGGCTATAAAATGCTTTTTTGACATCGGATCAACTCGTCCAATATACCAAAATAAGGCTAACGCTTTGCCGCAACTTTCTAGAACTACCGATTTCTTCTGAGCATTATTAATTTTTGAAATATGACCAAATTTCAAAAGTGGGGTAAATCCGACCGCCTATTTTTTTTGGCTGATTTAGCATTGATATCATCAAAATTTAATGGTTTTTCGATTATAAATCAAAAGAGCATGTTATTATCTTACAATCGAATTGAAAGTTTCATGAATTCCAATGAAAAATTATTGGATTGAATAGCTAGAGTTATTTGATTTGCTGGATCATAACGTCTGGTTGGCCTCACCATTTAGAGGTCGGATCTTTCACATTATTCTGCATTCACATTTTTTTGCAAATTGTCATAAAATATGCTGATAATCTTCTGCAGTTTCTTTCTGAGCTTCTTTCTGAGCTTCTTTCTGATTCTTTCAACCTTGTAACAGCTAAAAACTCCAATGCCTAGATGCTATGGTTCATTGCACCCTACATTTTAAGCAATCCCACGGCCTTAACGCATATAATTTTTAATCATTTAATGGTTACAGTGTATAAAAATGACCATAAACCTAGCTTAGCTTAGATGTACATAAATCGTATCCCTGGTAAATCCAACAGGTGCCTGAAAATCCACATAAATTGAATTAATGCAAAAAAAGTTTGAACAAAAAGTTAAAGGCCTAAGTAAAAAAAAATAAATAAATAAACACAAAAAGTAGCGGCAACTTTTTAATGTTCAAAGTAGGAGCTGGTAATTTTTTTTTTAATGCTGAATCTTGTTTTTTTTTTTTTCATTGCTGCGAACTTTACGCTAAAATTTACCTGCGTAAAAGTTGCACGGATTCTTCTATATATACTTTACTTTTTTTTTTTTTAATTTATGCACACACACCCAAGCTGCCCCAAGTTAAACAGCTGCTGTGAGATTTCCAGCTAAAGATAGAACCTGGCTGGGTACGATGAGATTGTGTGAAAAAGCAAAAGGGAGTTGGTCTAAGTGTACGCTCGGACATTTCATGCTTAACAAGATAAAAATCTCTACGGATTATTTCATACACTTTGGCTAAGTATAAAATTTTTATAACTTTTCTTAGCGTTTTTTTTTTTTCGTTGCGGCCTCTTTGCTGAACTACCCGCTCTTGGGCTTGGGCCCATAAGGCGCTTGCGGTTGCCCCAAGAGCTGCCTCTTTACTTTTGGTCATACCGTGCACAAGAAAAAAACGGCATTTCTTTTTTTTTTTAATTTTTTATATATTTTTTTACTCTTATTTTTATGTTTACTTTGCTTGCAAGCCAAAAGTTTGCTGTTTAAATTATTCCCAGAGACGTTTGAGAAAAACAACTCAAAGCCAACGAACGGTTCATTTGCCTGAGCTTAAGTTCCAGTAAAGTAAAAAACCTACAAGTTTTCACCCACATCTTCAACATTATTATCCTTGTCGCAGTAATTTTGGGCAGCTGAGTCTTTTGCTTATTTGACATGTTTTGACAGTTTTTAACAGAGATTAAAAAGCCATACAACTTGTGAACTTTTTAAAATGTCAAAAGAGCGTACGTCAACGCGGTACAGTGTCATCTAGGTAGGGCCTAGGGGCTGCTTAAAGTCAAATTTGTTATTTTTGTTGAGCTCTTAGAGTCTACATGTAATTTTTTGCTAACAAAATACAAAAGAATATAAGTTAAATTGCAAAATATGCTGACCGCAACAAAAAGACATTGATTCTAGATTCAAAATAGAAAATAGCTTCAAATAGAAAAAACAGCTTAGAACCTTATGTAGTACACTTTTGTTTTAATTTTTATAAGCCTGAGATATTCCAAAAAAAAAAAACATTTTCAAGTATAGGGTTTTCCAATGAGAGGTGTTATTTTGGTATTCAAAGAAAAATGCCATTTTTTGAGATAAATGATCGGATGTTTATTTCGTAATAAAGAGAAAGGTTTGCCGTTAATAATGAAAAACAACATCAACCAAATGGCCACCACGACCAAGCCTGCAGGACCATATCCTTTTCATGAAATTTTCCATAATTTTCCATAAATCGCAAAGTGGCTGCCCTATCTCCTCGATAGGTCCAAGGACCCCGCCGGACCATAAACCGCACCAAACAGTCACACGTTGAGGATGGAGAGGCTTCTCTACAATAACTCTTGGGTTTTCCGAGCCCCAGATGCGACAATTTTGCTTGTTGACGTAGCCACCGAGGTGGAAATGGGCCTAATCAGTCAAGATGATTTTTCGATGGAAGATTTTTACCATTTTTGTAGCGTGTATCGTTCCATTTTTAATAATGGTGTAGTTTCTATTTGTCAAATGTCAAAGAACACAAGCTTCAAAAGGGACAGCTAACGAAATACCGGGTGATTCAATATAACACCTCTTGTTGGAAAACCCTAAAGTTAAACCTTCAATGTCTTAAGACAAAAACAATCATTCCAAGTTTCCATTACCACGCCAATACTCTGCTTTATTTGAGTTGGTCACTATGCATGAATACTAAGTTATCACAAAAACTATATGTTTGGGTGAAAATTAGTAAAGCGGGCCAACTTTACAGTCGATGTTTTCGATTTTGACAATTTTTACATATTTATAGAGGAAATATTGTAGCCTCGTATATTTTCCAATACTGTCAATTTTATACTTTTAAGTAAAATGTAACAAATATTTTGCATAATTTTTGATTAAATTCTTTCTCAAATTTTGGAGCATTTACGTAATCTGGCATATTTATTCATTGCTTCACTGCTGTCAACAGATAAGCTGTGCGCATGTGGCAACACTGGTGATATCGATAAAGTAAAGACAGATGATTTGATGATATTGTAACAAACAAGTTAAGCCGAATATCCATCCTACAAGTATTTGATTAAATCTTAATTTAAACTCAGTTGGCTTTTGAATTTTTTGCCACAATATAATATATATTATAATAGTATCATTGTAAAGAACCTGAACTCTTAAAGTTACTATATTAGAATTCATGTACACTGTAAATCTTATAAATTAAAACTGTGAAATAAATTGAATTGAAATTGAAATAAATCCAAACTCATTGAAACAATAGAGGGGGATTTCCAATAAAGCTTAACAGATTTTATTTTTAGTTTATGTGTTTTTGCCGTTTTAATCTTCTTTTTTAAGTGTAGCCCAACTTGTTAGTCAACTCTTATAAAAAAATTCCGCATTTCACATCTGCGCATGCTATTCTTTGTAATGCATCCCTACTCGTAACTCCCCCATCCCTTCGTGCCCAATCCCTTCATAATGTATTCGTTTTATTCATTCCGCTGCTTATCTGCAGCGCTTTTCAGAACCCTTCGAGCGTGCAAAAACTTGTCATTGTAACTGTATCAAAATGAATTGGTATAAAAATAAGCTGCCCCTCTTTCTATATGTAAAAAACCCCCATTCAAATTTTATCTCACCCCTTTACTGAACGGTGGCATATAAAAATATTTTCAAATGAGCATGCAACAAAAAACGGGAGTAAAAAAATAAAGTGTGAGCAAAAAATTTCATAAATGTTTTGTTGCTATTTTTCATAAATGTAAATGAAAACTATTGAATGTCAAACAAAATGCTCAAACACCATACGATGCGTATACTTAACCAAAAAAAAGAATATACACATTTGCGACTGGATTATGCGAGTTTTATGTGGAATTCGCAAATATTTTTAAATGTCTTTGTTGTTGTGCTTACATTTTGTTGCATTCCACTTGTGGCAACGAAAAAACAGCAAAATATTGCATGCATTTGATGGGGTGGTAATTGGAAAAATTCGAGAAAGTGTATTTAAAAGAAATGCGACTGTTAAAGCATAATGGGGGATGCATTTGATGACATAACGTTGCTACATGATAAAAATTGGTGAAAAACAAATCGTTGCATTTTATTTCGGTCGCTGCTGTGAATTATTAATTGAAAAGGTAGTTAAAATGAATGCTTGGAAAATGTGAATAAAATAAACAAAAAATTTAAATATAATAAGAACTCAGAACTTGCATTTAAAAGTTATTTAATGAAGTTGCATTTTTTTAATGCATTGAAGATAATTTTTTATTTTAGTGTGACCATATTTTTGGTCTTCTGTTTTTAGTTTATTTTAGTATATACTAATTCGAACAGCGTTAAACGGGGTAGCGATTAAATTAATAATCAAATGCATTAGTGTGACCATATTTTTTAAATGTTCAGTCACTGCTTAGTATTAAATATTTTGTCATTTGGGTGTTTACTTTTTTTGAGTACATATTTATTTTGTAAAGAATTAAAAGCTGTAGTGATTAAATTGGATATCTTAAAATCGAATTGTTTTTGTCATGTATAGATTTATGGCATTTTGGTTCAAAGCTGCCAATTTATTTTACTAAATCTATATTTCTTTTCATTTCACTGCTCATTTCATTTCTTGCACAATTTAAACCCACACAACAACTGTGCTTTATTACAGACCCAATTGCAGATTTTTGTGCACTTTTTTTCAATACTAAATCACTTCCTAATCATTAAATATCTATTTTGAAGCAATTGCCAAACGTATAACCGTGAAAAAACGAAACCCAATTAAAAGTCATCTATCAATATGTACTAGTTATTTATATATATATATATTGTATATAGATATGTACTAACAACATTGACGATGACCTTGATAAATTTCTGGCGCGCCACTTGCCAACTATCTGGCTCTGGGACATGCCCCACCTCTGGGGTCTGTCTCTGGTTCTGTCTGTCTATTTGCAGTTGGCCCTGTCCAATATTCAATGGCTAACTGATAAATGATTTTCATTTGTTGTGCAAATTAGTTGCAAGTTCTTTGTACCTAAGCTGCCACAACGTAGACCCCCTTAAGACGCCTTTGTAGCCCAGAAGACAATGCCAGATTAAGATTTCTATTGCTCTACATCTTTGTCTGCAATAGTTTTTGATGTAGTTATATTGGATGCGGCGTAGCTCATTTATTAGCATCACAAAGATTTTGAGCACTCATTGTTTTATTCGAAAAGAAAAATTAGTCTAACAACGGACCTAACATATAACATCTTGAATACTCTTTTTCGTTCAAAAATCTCATATTTATCAGAATATGGTAGCTTTAGTGTTCGAATATGGTGTAGTTTTGTAAATTTTTTATCCTGTCCGTTTTCGTTGGAATTTGGTAGGACGTTGATCTTATTCAAATAAAAAAAAATTATTTGCAGAAAGTCCTTTAAAGGTGCTTTTTTCCAAAAGCTAATTTTAGTAAATTTTTCATATAATTTTTTTCTCCAATGTTCCAAAGTGTCTATACCAAAAAATTAAATAAGAGCAAAAGTGAGTTTTACAATTCTTAATCCATAAACATATCGTACTACCGTCTTCGAAAGAAAATTTCGATTTACCTAGAACTCAAGATTTCTTGTGGCAAAATTGATCAAATTTTGTATCCCTACAAATAAAATCAAAGCTGTATACCCAAAACACAAACTTACTCCCAATCCTTTAAGACTCATCGTTATATAAAGAGCATAAATAAATCGTCTATATAGAATGCAAATATTCTAATGCAGATAATGAAATTAAGCAAGTGCAATTTTGGCAACGAAAAACAAAGCAATTTAAACCGAGAAATATATCAAACGAAATCATTTTGCTTGCGCTTTTTGGCAAGTTCTGTATGCATGTATCTTTCAGATACATTTTGTATCTATTGCACTGCGTGGCTGCCGCAATTTAACTTAATTAACAGCTAAGCTGCTCTAAGCCTCAACTTAGCATTGCAGCAAATTGTTTGCCTCTGGCTGTCATATAAAATGAGTCCATAATAATTTTCTTCATCAAAAAGCAAGAAGACGCAGTAGCCTGCTCCAAACGCAACAGTTATTAAGGCTTATCGCATAGCAGCCCAGCACTTGGATTGCCCTTAAAGAACTTATTGATTAAACGGCAGGAAAAAAAAAAAAAAAACTTTTGGCAGCGGCGTCGCAGTCGCCGTCGACGTCATTGCTGCAGGCGTTTTGAGCCATGGCCAAAATGCGACCTGACACGCGAGCTAGCAATTTTCAAGTTGAGTTTTTAATGCCAAACGTTGCTGAAAATGCTCCGGAAAAGGGAAAAGGCGGTTCTTAAGTGGAGGCTAGCTACGTTTGTGTGAACGCTAATAAGCCGCGGGGACTGGACTTGGTTTAATGTTGGTAGTTGGTAGTAACCGTTGTTGTTGTTGTTCTTGCTTTGACTACAAATTGTTTTTGGCTTGATTGTTGTTGTTGTGCCTATATAGCCTAATAACAAATGTAAACAATTTACAAATTTAACGCTGCATTTTTAACAGCTGTTGAGTAATGTTATACATATATAAATACATGCATACACACACATAGGGAGAGCTTTTTTTTTGTTTTTGTTGTTGCCTTAATTCGCATAATAAAGTAATTTAATAATTTGAGCTAATTGATATTGATTAGGTGTTGTTTTAGTGTAGCTAAGACAGAAATTTGTTTCTATATTTTATTGGTAGAGTATGACATTAAGTATACGTACAGCCATGGGAAAATGTAAGCACTGCGAAGGTGTTTTCTTTACTTGAAGCTCGTATTGGTGCATTTAATTAGCTCTTTACGAGTGCCTCATTTTCAGATAATGAATCTCACAGCACTTTTTGATTCAATGCTTCTAATTAAGCTAGACCTTAAGGTAGCAGAGCGCCCTGGTAAAACTATGTTTGGGAAGATCTTCTTCTGGTCAGCATATTTTATATGCAAGCTTGACGAACAGCTGGTACTTTGTGAAATTTTACATAAATAGATAATAATGATATAAAGAAGTGTACACTTGGGATTCCAAAACTCATTTATGGAAGTTTCGCTGCAAAAGTTTAAATATGAATCTTTTCCCTTGAGCACTGTCTTGCAGTTGCTTAAAGATTCCTTCAACTATTATATGCTCTTTTAAAAGTTACAAACTCGTTTTGTATTAAAAATATGAAATAGTTTTCAGCTGCCAGCTGCTAAAAGTCTTCCAATGCGTCGTATACGCGATATTTTAAAGAGCTGGAAAATGCAGCTTTAAATTGACAATGAGATATTGGAAGATTCTTTGCCAGAATTTTACGTTTGCTAAAAGCAAGTTCCGCCAAATAAAGTTCATTTTAAAGCCCCACAATAGTTATTTTTTTGGCCTATTTAGTATGGCTTTTAATTTAATTTTGCAGCAAAAAGCCATTCTTTTGGCAGTTGCTATAAAGCTGTGTTGGCCGCAAATGAAAGAGCCCTTTGGCTGGGAGTGTTTAAAAAAATGATTACAGGGTGTTGGCCATGTGTGGCGGAGGAGCCACACTCAGATTGGGCCAACATGAATGCTGCACGTCAAACGAAATGCAATTTGGTTAAAAAAGGTCAGACCTTGCATTGAAGTTGCAGTTTATATAGTGTGTGTGGATAGTGCTTAACAAAAAACAAAAACCCCCGTCAGCCAAGTTAAGCTGACTCGGAAATTTTTTTCTTTTTGAACTTTGCTTATTTTTGTGGATATTGTGTAGCTGGTTTTGTTGTTCTTTGTATTTGGCATCCTGTTCATAAAACTGGTAGAGCAGCGAAGAAGCTAAAAAGTGGGAAGGGAAGGTTGATGCTGCTTGTTTATGGCAAGTGGAACGCTTTTTGTTTCGTGCAACATACCAAATACACATGTGTGTGCAACATTTTTCCAATGTGGCAGCTTTTTTTCGATGCTATGCTGTCGAAACATGCATTGTTTTATTGGCAACACATTATTTGGCTAATTGTGTTTACCTTATATTTATTAAAATTGCAATGAAAGCATTATTTGAATTTGCTGCGCTGTCAAAATTTTGTAAATTTATTGCACAAAAATAATTGAAAATAGCTATTTTAAAATATATAATAATAGTTTATTAAGCAAATGCTTTTAAAATAAAACAGTTGGAGGCAGTGTTCGACAATGAAATACACTGTGATAAGTTATTTATACATACATTGAGTAGTGCTGGAGAAAGCATCGATGATCGAAGTTTAAAATCTTTATATATCGTTGTTGGCCAACAGAGATGCTTCTCCAGTGCTGGAGAAACATCTCTGTTGCGGCTTCAATGGATTTGGGGCTGAAATTGAAACCAAGTATTGTACATATTTTCTTTATTCGGGAACAAGGATTGATATGATGAGCATCCATTGATAAAATTTAGTTTCGCTAGCTTTCAGGGTCTCGGAGATCTTGGTGTTCAGACGTACAGTATACTATGCTGATCCTTATTTCGAAAATAACTCTTACGTACATTGCGCAGATATATGCCTACTGGACCTCGAAATTTCATTAAAAATAGAAGTGAAAACCGGTATAGGCCTAGTAAATAATAGAATAAAGTTAATTAAGTTGCAATTTGCCTTTGTCACTGATTGTAAAACAATTTTCAAACACTGTAATTACATTTAAATCAAATCCATTTAATGCAATTTGTTGAATTTTTCCAATTTTAATAAAATCACTTATTTACTGTGCATTGTAAAAATTTCCATGAAAAATTCTATCGTTAGACTTGGCTTTTTCCTTTTGCTGATTTTCTGCAGAATTTTACTCTACTTACATAACCAAAAAAAAAAAAAAAAAAAAAACAAATTTATATATGCTTTTGTGACAGCTACAATTATGTTTAACCCACACAGTATTATTATTATTTGTTGGAATTTTCAATTTGACTCTTGAGCAACTTGCTGCTAAGTTTCAAATTTCCTGCAGGTGGAAAGAGCCTCAAAAAAAAGAATAGATGAAAATATCAACCAATATGAACTGTCAATAATGCAGACGACGTCACCTGCTGCTTAAACTCTTTGACAATTTTAACGATGAAAATGTGTCGGAAAATGTGCCAACGTTTTACACAATCGAACCCCGAGCAGCAACTTATCAACCATTCATACTTCTTTCTTTTCCGCTACCCCGTCGCTTTGTTCATCATCATCCACTTATACTTTTCAATTTTCATAAATTTTTTTTTTTTTTTTTTTGGCATAACGCCAACGCTTGATTTACAGTTACGTGTGAGCGAGGGGCAACTTGTGGGGAATTTTGAGTAAAATTTTGCTCAATTGATGGATGGCTGCAGCAGACGCCTACGTTCTGCTCGCCCCCAGCACAAAGTCATCGTCGCTGTCGCTATTGACGCTGACGTTGACGTTGACGCCGCTGCTGCCTACGTAAACGGAAGTGACTTTGGCTGTTGCGATTTTGGCTTTTTCGAAAATGTACAAATTTAATGTCTTTATATGTAAGAATGGACATAAATGGATACAGATACTCTGATTGGAACAGGATATTTCTGGTTATTGGTTTTCTTTTCTTCAAAGTGGTTGCATATGGTTTTGGAATTGGGAATTGGTGAATTAAATTTTGTTTTTAACAAATATTCTTAAAAATATATTTATCTAAACAATTTTCCAAAATTTCAAGTAGGTTATTAGATTCATCTTCCCTGATTATATAATTATTTTCTCTGTGCTGTCTTCTTTGCATAGTGTTCCTTACTAGCTCTTCCCCTCTAACATATTTAAACTAAGATCTTTTGTTTTTTTATTATGAGTGGACTTGTGTTAAATAGAAATATCTTGGCTGTAAAGCTGTAAAGGCTTATATGCATCGTAATTAGTTATTAAATGAATATTTAAGACATTAGGGTAAATAAATAGATTGAAATTAAAGTTCATTATGAGTGCACTTATCCCTTTTTACATGGACAATTTTCTTGCTTTGTCACCCACCCCAATCACTTTTGTATAAACTAGGAGTACCCTCTAAAATTTAGCTATCAGCTACAAAAAAGCTGTCCTTTTCTTGTGCAAACACACACGCATCCTAAACAACTTCAAAATCAAACTTCTAGTTTATGTTTTTCTATATTTACAGTGTATATGGTTTATTATGTAAAGAATTACTTGGGGTTAACATAACAAAAATTCAAGGGTCCTTTGATAAAGAAATTAGTTTCCCTTTGTTATGTATAAGCAAATATTTGCAGACAAGCGCATACCCTTTCCGGGCTTTGTCGGAAACTCTTGCATTGTATTGCTTTGCTTTCTTTGCTTTATACATATTTTTACTTTGGCTTTGGAAATATTAGCTCAATGTCGGCATGTCAACCTGTGGCAAGTATTGGACAATTGCAATTGTGTTGCATGCCGCTCGGTGGCCACACTCTCCTGGTTGACTGTCATAGTACTCAACATTTTCATTGTTTGCATGTCAATCTATTACAGGCTTTGTGTGTGAGTGTGGGTGTGTGTATGTGTAAGCAGGAGTGGATTTAAGCACGGCCCCACATGGCAGGAAAATTTGCAGCAAAATTAAACTGTGAATCGATAGAAATGTATCGATCATTTTTACATTGCAGTAAACATAGGTTATTATTAAAAATTTAAAATCTTATTAAGCTGAAACTGTGGCCCCACATATGTGCCGGCCTTGAACCCGCGTTTGCTTAAATCCAGCACTGTATCTAGGTGTATGTGTGTGTGTGAAGCTTTTGCTTGTGTTGTGTCATTTAAGTGCCTCATAAAAGTGTCAACTTATTGTGGCCTCTATGGCACTCGGCTTGAATGTGTGTGTGTGTGTTTTTGCGTTGGTATTTCATTCATAGCAGCTTTTGTTTGCAGTACAACTATCAGATATATGTATAGTATATAGTACAATATCTATACATACATATAGTATATGGTCAGTGTTTGTGAAAGAAAGGCTTTCATTTTGTTGCTTTCATGCTGGTTTTTCATACCTTTTAGCCAACTGTTGTTGTTGGCCTGTCTTTGTTCCATGCACCTAATACATATTTTTGTCACCCTTATCTGTTCTTGGACGTCATATAACCACAGATAGCATTGTCTAGTGTTGCCATAGTCCTGGCACTGACGGCAAAACTGTTTCAATTGCCTGTCTATCTCTCTTGGGGTTTCTGTATGGGGCTGTAGCAGCGGGAGCTTCTTTTGTGCCGCCAAAGAGTTGCCACACATTGCAATTATGCATACGCCCGTTTGTCTTAACAAAAAAAAAAGAAGAGCAGAGAAGAGTTCGTGTCTTGCAGCGCACGCGACTTGCTCATAATTTAGCTACTTGGGTCATAATTTACGCAACATGCACAAAACTTGTGCCGCCTTTTATATTTTACGACTTTTTAGCAAGTTAATAAAGCAGCTCTACACACAGACACATACAATTACAGACGGAGACACATGTGGCACACACTTACACAGCCGCACATGTGTTGCACACACACACATATACAGCTGTCCGCCATAGTGGCAGAGTCTTTGTCGCAGACAGTACGTGACTTCCGGCCAAAAACAAAACGTTTTTCAACATTTTATTATAATTTATTTGATTATTTTCTTGTTAAATTACAAACTTTACCAGCTTTATATACAAAATTTTCTTTACTTTTTTTTTCATTTTCTTTTATTTTTTTGTGCTAGCTTTGCAAAAAGTTTTGTTATTTTTGCTGAAAAACAAAAATGAATAGCAGCAAAAGTTGGTACATTTTTTAAGCGGAAACGGAAATGTTGCACAACATATGCGTCATATATATATATATGTATGTAGTGGGTAGAGACGCTGTTAAGTGCCGTGTATAAAGTTATCTTGTTGTTTATAAGGCATTTCGGCGTTTTTGTTTGTGTATTTGTTAAGCACAAATGTGCGAAAAATAAATTTCATTGCATACTTTTTTGGCGCCACGAGTGTCAGACCACATGGCAACCCTGGCGTCGGCTGCTGCTGCTCTTCACCCTTGCTGCATTTTTATTTTAGTTGGCCACACTGGCGGTCTTCTTTTTTTTTTATTTTTATTTTTTTTTTGCTGTTTCCTTTTGGCCTTAGCTATTCAATCAAGCTAGAAAATCAACAGTGCATGCTGTAGACCTCTACCAAAAAAAAAAAAAAATACGAAATAGAAATGAGCAAACAAAGCGATTCCGAGACGGTGGGATTGAAAAAGTTGCGGTATAGATTTTTGCATACTCTTTAATGTTTGGTTCGCTCTTAATGCAGTCAGAAGTTTAAAAAGTTCTCCGAGCTCTTGCGATCAAAAGAAGTTGTGAATCTTCAGACTATTTGGGGAAAACCATTATCTATCCACTTTCTGTAAAATGCTTGATACAATATTATAAATATTTTTATAAAACGTTATGGACTTACCTTAGCGGCTAACACCTGTGTGGAGCATGGATTTTTAAGGTCTTTTTTTTTTCAAAGAAACTTTATTTTATATTCAAAATTGTTAAAATAGTTGACCATATTATAAAATATACCTATTTTGAGCTACAAAAATTAATTTTTCCAAAGTAATAAAAAGCAAAATGGCGTCTATTGAGAGCTACGTATACATGACCAATTTTCTTAGAGGCCAACACAGCTGCAGCTTTTTGACGTTTCCCTTTAATCTATTGACCAAGTGATCTATTGGCAAGTGAACCACGTAGGGGCTTTCAAAAATATAAATTCCAAAAAAAAAAAAAAAAAAAATGGAGTAAGTGCGCATCCCTGGTCTGCCTCGAAAGTAGTCTGATTAAATCAAGTGAAAGCGTAGCTAAAGCAAAATCCAGTCAATAACCAATTATGGAGAGATTTTCAAGCTTACCCCAAAGAGAACGCTTATTCGTCATGCTGTTCAAGATATCTGGCTAAGTCTACAATTCTTTACTTTTGAGTTGATGAGATATATATAAGAATCACACATGTTTTATGGGTTCTACGGAGTATTATTTTTTCGCTATTTTTTTTACTTTGGCAAGATGTGAAATTATATATACAGTGGCATCCTAAATTAATAGGAACGCTTTGATACACGCTACACAAGTTGACTAAAAAGTGATTGTCTGAGACGAAATCTTTGATGCTTTCGAGGTCTGCTACTCCCCAGACCTAAATCTTTTTGCAAAATCTTTAAGCCAAAGATTCGCAAAAATATATGCATGTTAGCTTATTAATTGGGGACAACTCATTTTTAACAAAAACTTTCACAATGAACAAGTCTCACAAAGTTTATTATGCACTTTGCCTTGAGGGGAAAAAAGTTATTCCCTAAAAAGTGGATGCCCCTATTAACTTGGAACAAACTACATAAATATGAAAAGAGTGTACTTCGCAGCATAGAGCTAGCTACATTATCCAAATGACTTTTATGTGAATACTTTTTACGATGAGACTTTTCACAGCCTTATGAAAACTGACGAATTTGCTGCACCTGAAGAGTATCAAAAAAATAGTGAAAGACATCGCAATTGTGGTTGGGGGGGTGGGAAAAAAAAGAGCAAAAAGCAAATTAAAAACTCTTTTTTAGATTCTTTTTTTTTCGGCTTTTTTGCTTTGCATTTTGGTCTAGTTAGGTTTGGTTTTGTTTGGTAGCAAAAGTTGCCACTCTTTCGCTTTGGTGGTGGGTATGACTGGAAGGCTAGTCAAAGTTTGTTTGGCATTTTGTGAGCTACTAGACATATACAGACATGCTATATATAGACACTATGGCAATATCCTGGGCGCCAACGCAGACGCCGGCGTCGCAGTTGTTGTTGCTTTTGTTGCAGCTGCTCTTTAAACTTTATTTTTTTTGTATTTGCTATTTGGCAGGCCATTTGTGGCAGGTTGCAAATGCCGCACGTTTGTGTCAGTATGTGTGTGTGTGGCATATTGACTAAGCAATGAAGGCTTGCCTGCGGTTTGCCTTTGCTAGTTTTTATTTATTTCTGCATATAGTTTTTCTTTTACCATTTTTGGCGTTTTCATTTCACTCATTTAATTAATTTTCAGTGCATATATTTTTTTTTGGCCAATTGTTTTTTTTTTAATTGTTAAATATTTTTGCTAGCAAAAATTGCAAAAAAGTTTTTGGCCAATTCCACAGCAAATCCCTGCTTCTACTTTTTCCTGATGAATTATTATAATTTTTTTTTTTTTGTTTTTATTTTACACTCTTTTCCAAATTCTGTAATTGAATGCATAAATTTTATTGTTGAAAAAGTTAAGCGCTAAGCCGGATGCTGAAAAAGGGTGCTTTGTATTTACCATTTCAAAATAATATTTCTCTTTGGTTTTGTCGAGTGCTGCGCATTTGCATATAAAGTCTGTCGAGTTTTGAGTTTCCCTTTTCAAAAAAAAAAAAAAACGAAAACCCATCCCTCGCACAATACATCTTTATTTTCCAACTTTATTATGATTTCCCTACTCTTTTATTTTTTTTTTTACTTTTGGAGTTTTCGCGCTCGATTTGTGCGGCGCCTTTTGCCAAGCGAATTAAATGCGCATTTTGGGCTAAACAATTACGCTTATTTTATGTTTGTGTTCGTTTGCGGAAATAAAGCAAGCAAACAACACAAAGAACGAGAAAAAAAAATATTACATACATATATACTTACAGCTATACTATATACTGTGTACTGTAGTCATAATCCAGTGTATCCGGCGCTTGGAACGCCTTTGGCTGCCGCATCATTTGTTACAATTGCGCTGCCACCAAATGCTAAAATATCTTTATTTATTACACTATAACGATCAAATCTTGGAAGCAGTATATTAGCTTTGTGCGATATTATGAAGCAATTGTATATTCAAGGGTATATACGTTTTCAGATTCTGTTGGATCTAAATTTTCATAGCCTTTGCCGAAAAACATATAGGGGACTAGTTATCTGCGATTTGAGCTCTTGATAACAATACACAAATGTTAAATATGAATATCAATTTAATTCGATATCATTTTATCTGAAGATCCTAAGTTCTATATCAACAGAACAAAAAAAAAAATCAAGAAACTTTCTTTTCCCATGGTTTCCTCCATCATCTATAATATAGAAAAATAAGTTGGAAATTTTTGACCGATTTAGTTTGTTTTTCTCACTATATTTTTGCGATTTTATGCCAAAACTACGTTAATCACTATTTAAGTCAAATTAATTAACAATTAAAAAAAATTCCTTGATTTTATTTAGATCAATGCATTCAATTTTTTATGAGTTTTAATTTTACTTTGGGTGTTACTGGAAAGCTCTTAATATATCTTTAAAGAAATTGAGGAACTATACTTAGTTTCCTTTTGCAAAGAACAAAATTAGAGTAGAGTACATAGACTTCTTGGTTAATTTGAATTTTTATTCTTTAAGAGTTCAGCTAACAAAATAGGATCCAAACAAATGATTAGAGCCTACAAGAAGTAAGAACGATCCTATCTTATGGAACCCCTACTTAAGGTACTTGGAAGCGAAAGTAAAGGATTCTGAAGGAACTCCTTCTTAAGTCTCTTATCGGAGTTGTGTTGAAAAGACACCTCGCCAATCTGTTCTGGGCTTCGTATTTTTAGTTCCTTTGTACTAGTGGTCACTTCTTCATCCGTACGCAGAAGGGAACAGATAACATAGAAGGGAGATTAGAACCTGCCAGATGTGATAACGAACATAGACGATCCTATCTTATGAAACCCCTAGTCAAGGAACTTGTTACGGAGAGTAAAGTTATCTGCAGGAACTACTTTTTAAACTTCTTGTCGGACTGGCATTGACGAGACTCCTTGCCAATCCGTTCTGTGAATCGTATTTATAGTACCTTTGTACAGTCAATGCGAACTTTTGTTACCAAAAGTCATCGCTCTTCCACGCTATAATATTGTCTTTAGAACTTTTTTATAGGTCAAATTTTCGTCAAGTGTTTCGTATTCATAAAATATACTCTACATCGTTTTGCACTTTGTCTTATGCTTCCTTTGTCTGGCCCTCTACTCTCTGAGACTTGCAACCCTTTTAGCACTTCCGTTGCGACAGCGAGAGCGACAGCGACAGCTGAAATGGCCAAAATGCGCTGCTTCCTCTGGGCTCTTTTCGACCAACATTCTTCATACTTGCCGCACACCTTTTGTGGCATGCATAAAATACACATTTTGCGAGAACTTGCCCCGCGGCCTTTGCCAACTGCAAAGTCAACATCTCTGCCGGCGTCAGCGTCATTGCTCGCATTAATTTAACCGCATTGCTCTGGCATTGTTGAAGCATTTTCAACTTTTGTTGATTCTTATTTTTTATACCCTGTTTTTTTTTTTTTGGAGGCAGGAGCTTTGAAATGGAGGCATAAAAATGCAATAAAGCATAAAAATAAAGATGTTGGGCCGGGGGGTAGTTAAATGAGGCGAGCTGCTTCACTAATTACACGCGTTTGCATAATTGCGTATACATTTAATTAATTTCTTTTTTAAGCCTGTACAGGGTTGGGGTTTTTAAAATCTTGCGCACATTTTCTGGCTTACATGTATGCCTGTAGAGCAGCTGTCTGGCGGCCATTTTAACTGCTTTTGTCTCACTTTGTTGCCAAATGTTGTCAACAATAAAAAATGTTGTTGCAAGTCATGCATATGCAATGTTATGCAAATGTTGCAGAGCCGCACTCTATATGCCACATGAATGTCCAACTATCCTTCTGTGCAGCTGTCCGTTCTGTCTCTGCAAAAAGTTTTCACTTGACCAAAAGGCTCGTAACTCTTCCTTTGTTTAGTTAGAAAAATCTTTTTTTAAATTTTTTCTGTTAACTTTTTGTTTAATTTTTCTTCTAGCTCTTTTTTAAATTGTAATTGAAAACCAAGCCAAGCTGACAAAATTTTTAGCCAGCAGTTTTTAATTGACATGTGCAGAAAGTTCTTTTTGGCCAAAGTTTGCAACATTGAAGGCATGCTTTGCAAATCCTCAAAATGATTCAATTTTCAAAACAATTTCCCACACTCTATTGACAGTTGTCTAAAAAGTCTAAAAACTTTTATTTGCATTATGCAGAGTCCAAAAGTTTGCGGAGTTTCTGCAAAAAAAAAAAAATGGAAAGTAATTAAGTAGAGTATGTTGGCTATGGCATTTTTGGTTGGAATTAAGAGTTTTTAAAATTACGTGTGCAGAACATAGTTGCTTTTAAGCCTAAGCTGTCCCATTGAAATAGGTAGAGGTTAGTTCCCATAATCAAGTTATCTCAATTGGATAGACACATATTTACGGACTTATATAGGGTGGGTCAACTGTTGGTTACTTTCTAAATATTGGGTTTGAATACTGACAACCTAGGGTAACCAAAAATATTTGCAATTAATCGCACGCAAGAAAGGACAAACATGGATCCTGTATCCCGAACAAGAGCATGTTTTCCATCTAATCCTATTTATTATAGCAGAAAATCTTCCATTCTAAACTTAGCTCAGCTCATGATATATTCTAAAATTTTCCAACTTTTATCAGCCCCTATGCCAGCCAACAAATGAAATACAATTGAAGTAAATAAATTGGTTCAAAGTCTGGTCTTTCTTAGTTTGCCAAGTTGCGGCTTGGCAGCGCATTTCACAAACAATTTACAGGCTCTGTTGCATGCTGGGTTTAACAACAAAAGCAACAACAATTTTTGCTACTAATTGCAAAACGCCATGAGAAGTAACTCAAATTTGTCATTTGCAGCTGTGGCGACTCCAGCTGATACAGCTACTACTGGTGAAGAGAGACTAAAGTTGCATGCAGCAAAGTTTCTGCTGGCAGACAACAACAAAGCATTAGACATTTTTCACCTCCAGTGAGAGCAATAGACGCAGACGAGTGCAAAATGTTGCAGGCACTAAATTGGTTAGCTGCTGGCTGGCCTTCTAAGTGTAACTTACAACAGTGCAACGCGGACGTTGATGATGACAATGCGGCAACAACAAACCGAGAGTCATAATCAAGCGCCTACACATAACCACACATATGGTGTGTGTGTCTGAGTGTATGTTACTGTCTGTGTTTGGTTTTGTTTTTCACGTTGAAAATTGCAAGTATTTGGTGTGCGCATAATTACGTAGCACAAAAGTGTTGCATGCAAACAGGCGGCATAGCATTGAGAGTGCTCGAATTTCGTTGCAGACACTGTGACGTCAACGAGTTGACTGTAAACTCATCAACAGCGTCGCACTGTCTGCCATATGACGTATACGTCATGTTGTGCGCGTAACCAAACTGAGTGCATATATTTCTTGTAATTAAAAACGCATTGAAAGCGGGTGAGAGCGGCAAGAGCGTGTGAAATAGAGTAAGAGTACGGTATGGAGTCGAAAAATATAAAATGGAGTGAGTGTAGCACACTACCTTGCCTTTGAGGCAAGGCAACAAACTTGTTTACTAGTGCGTGTGTGACGCCCTTTTTGCTCTGCCTGGCTCTCTCTGTCTATGTGTTTTTCGCGTATCCGGCATTACTTTTTAAAGCTTTCTGTTTGCCTGTGTATGTGTGTGTGTGTCTTTGCCGTAATTAAACAAAATTAACAACTCCTTTGGCATTTAAATGAGATTTACACAAGGCTGCCAAAAACAAAATGCAACAGAATTTTTCAGGAAAGACTTTAAGCTAACTTTAAAGTTAAACTAGATATTTTTGAAGACCTAGAGTCGAGCCAGCCATTAATTTTAGTCATTAGTTCTTCGTTAGTTAGCTCCGTCACCAGAATGGCTGTAGTCCGATATAAAAAGTCGTAGAATAAATGATCAATCCCGAAGACTTACAAAAAAAAATTGAAAGAAACTGACTATAGCTAAACAAGCATAGAACACTGCTATCCCAAATCTTCTGGAAATCGCACGAAAAAAAAGTTTCGCAAGATTCTGGAATACCCGCAGAGTTGGGATTTCCTTTGTAAGTGCCTGTTTGAATCTATGCAATAGTCAATCTTTACTATTTCAGGCAGCGGAACAATAGTGAATTTTATTTCCAACAGCTAAGGCAAATCTATAAAAATTAAAGAATATTCTTTGAAGCTCCCACAGAACTCTTAATTACTGTATTTTTTCTAAAAACAAATTCAGTTCATCACAAAACGAAATTCTAATTTCTGTAAAACGAGAAATCCAAAACTACATAATATTTGGAATGTATTTTTTACTAAGAAAATGTATCTCGAAAAAAAAAAACCTCAATACTAATGAAAAGGTGTTGAAAAAGTAAAACACACCATACCATTGAATATGCAAATGAAAATGCATGAGTAAAACGAAGATGATGATGATGGAGACCATGGTGACAACAAGAATCAAAACAATTGAGGAAAGAAGAGAGAAGCAGCTTGATGAGCAAGAGGGCCACGAATTGTGACTGGAATGAGGTTAAGTTGAGTAGCAGCGCGTCAATTGTAGCTGACGGAAATAAAAGCAAGCTGCTTTTGGAGCAGAGTTTTTGGCTGAGGGGCCGTCAACCCATGCGGCATATGTGGCGTATGCGTTATATTTTTATTTTATGCGCTGCGCTGCAGCTGGATTGTTGGATGCGCTCTTGGGCATAAAATTCAAATTAAAATGTCGCCTGCTATATGAAAAATGCAATATAAAGCGCATAGCAAGATATC
Source organism: Chymomyza costata (assembly GCA_018150985.1). Lineage (NCBI taxonomy): Eukaryota > Metazoa > Arthropoda > Insecta > Diptera > Drosophilidae > Chymomyza > Chymomyza costata. The sequence continues at coordinate 23,216,259 of JAECWU010000001.1, forward strand.
ATGAAAAGAGACAGAGAGCAGAGATAGAGAGATACAGATGAAATGTTATTTTTCATGTGTGTGTGGCATACAGTGCGTATGCATGTTGCATACTCTATGCGGAGTAACAAAATTTCAATTACAAAGTGAAGACTCTAGCATTGTTTGAGACATAACTAAAAACTAAAAAAATGGTGGAGAATTTACTAACAAGAAGCAAAATTTTAATTAAAATTGTTAGTACAAAGCAAAAAGTTGTTAAAACAAACACAAAAAATGAAGTGAATTCTCAGACAGATAGATACAAAGGAAAAAATCGAAAGAGAATCAATTTAAGCCTTTTGCTTTGGATATTTTTTGTTGTTGTTTGAAGTTTTGTCAGCTGCCTGCCTGAAATGTTGATTGGCAATACACAGAGAGAAAATAGGTTAGAGTGATGACAAAAAATATGGAGAATGGGGGGAATCTGTCTATAAGTTATGTATAGAGTTTTTTTTACATTGTTAAGTCATTCTGAGTAACTTCAAACAAAAATCTTTTTTACTGCTCGTAGATGACTAGACATGTTTGTTCATCAATTACGCGTCAATTTTCGAACTTTTGTGTCGGAACTTTTTGTTGTGGCCAAAACTCTACTCGATTTCGGACTGCATTTGTAAGAAAAAAAAACGCATTAGTCTTAACCTTGAGTTGGCCAGCCAGCCCCCCTCCACCGGCAATTAATCAAATTGTAAAAACTTGCATAATGATGCGGCACTATAAGCAGCAGACCAGAGTTGGTCAATAGGCCATTTGATGGGCATGTCTGATATTGTTGGTCAGTCATTAGAGGCACAGTTGCCTCACTTTATTTAACTAAGTTGGAAATAAAAAAGCCACAAATTGTATAAGGTTATAAAATTATTAACCAAGCGCAGCATATTTTCCGCAATTTGAACACACAGTAGGCACAATATATGCTTAAAAAAACATTTTAAACATCGTTTTAGGTACATACAAGCATACTATGCTGGACAATTGAATAGTTGCAGCTTAATTGCGTTGGCTAAGCAAATTATGGGAAATATGTAAAGATAAATAAATTATAAATTTAATTTTAAACAATGCATGATTTTTTTTAATACATCATTTTTAAAAATTTTGTTCGAAATTTTTTTAGAACAAATTGACTCTGAATGCAAAATTTCAACTTAACAAATGAAAATGTACTTTAATGAAATGAATGAAATCTCCAGACGACTTGGTCTTTAATTCTTCTCAAAAAAATCTGCAAAATTTGTACGCCAAAATACTTCATATGAGATATAACGATTTTTAGAATATATTTGGCACAACGTCTGTTACTCGAGAGATTTCATTAGATCTCAGTAAACCTGATCCATTTTGAGTAATTCGGAAAAAGTAAAAGGTTGTTGCTTTGAGGTTGCAGTAGATTTTCATAAATCGCATCCATGCGAAAAATTTCGGAAAAAGTAAAAACAATACAAAAACTTGTTTATATTATGTATAAACTATATTTATATATAGTTAATTTAAGAAAAACATAATTTTTAGAATACAAAATGTGTTTATAAAGAACTTGAACTCTTGAACTAATCCAAAATCGAAGATTTTGAATGCAATATAGAGATATACGATTTTGACGAAATTTGACAATGTTTGCAAAAATTTTCTTTCCAAAGAATTCCAAAAATAATTATAGCTACTATTTGTTTTCCGTTCACAAGCACAAGAATTAGGAGTACCCGTATTTCCGTCTTGTTTTTAATTGGTAACCTTTAAATTTTCTGAGATTAATTAAATTTCAAAATAAATGAGTGAAAGGTGAATTTTGAAGAATTTTAATTGAGTGCTTCATTAATTTCAGTTAATTTGATAACTAGCGAAATAAAACGCTTTATCTCAAAAATAATTTTTTTTTAGATAATAATAAAAAGATGAGAATTGGTTAAGCTACTAAATATCGGTTCTAGTCTAATTAGAAAGCGTAAAAAATGTATTAATAAGCTAAACCAAAGACAAGATTTGGAAAGTGGAAGATTATCTTTCTGAATCGATTAACTGAATAAATGAAAGTCAATGAATGACTCATTGTTGCCTAATGCTCAAAAGTTTCAACCGTGACTCATCAAAAGTAATGTCAATTGTTGGAAAATCAAGTGTACTTATGCAACGCATCACAATTGTATTACCAACTTTATTGTAAAAAAATTATATGATTCTTTTTAAAACGCGCTTTTAATTATGTCTTATTGTACAATACTATATACTACTTATGTATATGTAGCCTTTTTGGACTTGGGCTTTTGGCAGTTTGTTAATTTGTGCCTGGCTAAAAAGATCATAACACACTGCTTGGGTCTATAATAAATGTTTTGGGTCTTTTTGGAGGTCTCTGCTCTGATCTGCTCATTAAAACTAACAACTCATCCCAGGCACAAACAAGCGCCTAACGAGTTTTTTTCTTCTTGACTTTGTTCTTTTTTTTTTTGTTGCATAAGCAAAAGTCCAAATAGTTACAAAAAAATAAAACCTTTTAATTTGTTTGGTTTGTGTTTTGTCAAAAGGCGTGCTTAAAATCTTTTACACAAGTAAACTGGGCGGGTAGGGCTCAGAAATCTGCAAGTAATGCTAAATTTTTTACTAGGCTGACTCAAATAGTTATAAGAATATTAATAATAATGCTTATGAGAAATTAAAAATGTATATATTTTGATAGATTGTTAATTGCTAATCATTATTCTTTTTTTTTTTTTTGTATCTTTACAGGTATGTTACCAAAACGACAGCTTGACAAATGTATCTTAAGTTTTAAGGCGCAGTGCTAAGTACAAGTTGTTTATCATATTTGTTAACATCTGCCAAAACATAAAATTGTTTAAGATGTTTAGATGGGATTAAGATAAATTGCTTGGGACTTTGTTTCAATATGTACAAGCAACTCAATTTGAAATGGAACTTAAGCATGCATAATCTAAAAATGATTTTACGAAAATTAACATTAAATCGAAGCAAGCTCATTAAGTTAAATTTTATGGACTATAGTTTTTGCTAGAGCTCTCTATCATGTAGAGAAGGGTAGCCTTCGCTGCTATGGATTATTTTTGAACCGTCGATATCAATAACGCCACCGCCTTAAAAGTTTGACCTATTTCAGTGACCATCAAATACATTCGGATCGCCTTTAAATTTTACAGGCGCTACATACATGTAAAAAGGAAATTTTTAAGATCATGAACAGCCTAATTCCCTCTTGAAGTCAAGAATCAGAAAATTTTTTCTGAAGTTCTTGTTGTACTAAGGATAAGAACCTTCTTTCTCTGAGACCGGAAAGAATATTTTAATAGATCAGAAATTATTTGTTAAAAATTAAATTTGGCTGAAACTAAAACGATTTCTTAATTGTTTGTTTTTAATGATGTTATTGTTCATATAAGCAATATTCTTTCCTTTTCCGTAGTTTGGTTACGTGTAGAACATTAATATAGCCCTTTTTTTCATCTCTTTCTATCCTTTTTTTGACGGCGGCGACGATATTTTTCTCCTTGTCATTATTTAGTTTTCCCTTTAGTCCGCTAGATGTCGCCAGCAATTTATCGCTAGGTGGCGGAAGTTGTTGCATACTTGTTTTTACACTAATATACAGCCGTACTCCAGAAAACGAAAAAACCAAACCGAAAAGTTTTTTTCGGATTCGTTTTTGCGTGCTCAGGTAAACGAATGTTTTTTGTCGATATTTTCCTTATATTTCCGATAAATTCTCCTGTTGTATTGGCGCGAAAATATTTTAGCTTGATACAAAACTGCTGCCATGGTTGCCGCAGCTCTGCACCTTTTTATTTCCATATGTTGTGGACATTACGTTTCCAATAAAATATTGCTAGTTCTTTATTATGCTATCTTTTAAATAAAATGAGACAAAAATATTACATTAGCAGCAATATTCATTGAAATTAAATACGACAGAAAAAAAAATATTAATAAAAATTGTCAATATATATCTAACCTGAAGTTAGCATAAATACAATCTAAGAATATTAAAGAATATTTTAAAAATTATTTCAGTATCGAATTTGAACTTTCTTAAACCTATTTTGCCGATTCGTTTTAATATCACTTGCAACAAAACATTCGGCTTCAAACCACATGAAAAATTTGGTTTGGTGGAATTGGGAGCACCAAAAATTCGGTTTCTAAACAAATCCGAGTGAAATGTTCGAAATCGTTTTCCGAAGCACGAAAAAAAACAACCATATGTGAAATTTCTTTTTTGGCAGGCTTTTACGATTGAGTTATGTTTATTTTTTGTTCCCTCTTATGTATAATGTAACCTGGCGTGGTGCCTATTTTTTCCCACTCGCGTACAAATCTATTTTTTTTTTCCATCGCTGCGACTGGTAAAGCTGTCTAGCACTATAAATACATTTTTATGGATAAGCATACCTGAATCCGATTTAAAGACAAGAAGTATGACAGTATTTCAGCAGCTTTAAACAACTCGTCTAACATCGTTGTCAAAACTTAAAGTTTTGCTTTTCAATATCAACCGGAATAGTGCAAAATTTATATTATATATTTTTTGTTTTTTGCATACACAAGTCTTTTACCGCGTTTTGTTTTCTCGGAAATATATCTACAAGTAATTTTACAAAATTTGAATAAAACCTCGAGTTATACTATATATCAGAACCAGATAGGCGCAAATATTATATCATAAATTATACACAAATTATGACCACAATGTGGTACACACACCCACACACAAACACTTTTCACAACAAAAAAAAAAACACATACACTCTGCGAAAAGTTGTCTATCGATAGCAGAGCACTCTATTATAGAGCTGTCAGTTTGGCTCCACAATAAATGACACAAGTGCGTGTGTCTGAAACTTTTGTCTAACCAAACGATTTGCCTAGGTCTCTTGTTTACTCTCTCGCCTGCACGCGCGCGCACTCTCACTCTCTTCATCTTTTCTGGCCTAACCTTGTGTTATCAACACCATCAGCGTCATTTGCATGCACACAGAAGCCAAAAGCAAATTGTCAGAGTCATAGAAACGTAAACCTAAACTTGTGAGCTTGTTCGAGTGGGGAACGGGATAGCTGTGTTTATTGAAAACGCAAAAACACGAAAATGCCAATAAACCACAGAAAACAAGATACAAAGCAAAAACGTAGACAATTGAAATGCAAAACATAAAACCATTAATGGAATTTATGGAAATATAGAATGGATGGAGTTAATGTGTGTGCCTGAAAATTCAAAAAATTAAAGAACCTGCAGGGCTACCCGTATTATATACTACATACTTACCACATATGAGTGGAACGCGGGCCGATGACTTTTTAAATGGTTTATTTAAGGTGGCAACTCGGCAGACAAAGTTCACAAAACTGAAATGCACACTCAAATATATACCTATAGAAGAAATGTATATAGATATAAATCTGTACGTTTGTAAGCGAAAGTACCAGTCTGGTAGTTCGCGCTCTCGGCGCTCTGCTCTCTGCATGTGGTTTATAGAGCAAGCAAGTGAGAGAAAAAAAGCAGCCAATTTAACGCTTGAATACAATTTTCAATTTAAAGTTTTGCGCTTTTTCACCAGCTTTCTTATTGCTCTGGCAAAGTACACCCCAAAAAACTGAATACACTGGAACACTCTCTATATATACTATAGTACCTATATAAAAACTTGCTCCTCACACACTACTGGCAGCCATTATGTGCAGCAACTTGTTACGTTTTTATACACATTTCCACACCAAGAACACCCGAGAACCAGCGCAGGTCTAGCAACCCTTTGTCAGCCAACACAATCCGCCTCTCTTTAGTAGAGTACGCACAATGTGCTCAAATGGAAGTTTACATAGAGTCTGGATGTTGATGAAGTGCAGCACATGATTCTGTAACAAAAATCCATCAAAATGTAACAAAAACCAGAGTCAAAAAATAAGAAAAGTGTAGAAAAAATGAAAGCAGCGAAGAAGCGTTGCATAAAAGTTTACTTTGATTAAAGTTCAATTCAAAGGCACCAAGGTACGGACTCACATTTGGAAAATGGGGGCGGAGTACATACAAAGATGCTATATCGACAACCAAAAGGACATGCCGCTTAAAGTCAACTAAATCTGATTGAAATAATTGCGGGAAAGTCGAAAATGAAGAGTCAAGTTGGAGTGTAAAAAGCATTTGACAGCACTGTTGAGATTGCAGTATTGATTATTTGATGGCAGATTAAAAGCACGACAAGATTGAACATGACATAAATGAATTTTGGTAAAATGTGGGAGAAGTAGTGCGCTACGATTTGGAAGTGCATATGTGAAATCTCTGCAAAAAGCAACGAGAAGTAATTTAAGTCACTTGGGATATCAAACATTTGAGCAACACAGTTCCTTAAAGCGCAGAAATTGAAACTACAACATGCCCCTATCTCTTGATTTCTCATAAATTTACCTAATAACCATTTAAAAAGTTTATGTCCTATTTTATAAATAATCAACCTTGATTAAGTGAAGTTGAAAGCTCTGGCCGATTATTGGGCTTCCACAAGCGCGCTATAAATCAACAGATTATGATACGCTAGAAGCTAAAGCACCATGACTAATCTAAAATTAAAAGACTCATTTTTTTTGATTGAGGAACATAAGACTTAATATACAGTCAAAACAGAACTAATTACGTACGGGTTCGAGAACCTTAACAGAAATGTTACAAAAAACTTCGAGGCAGTCATGATACAATTTGAAAATTTAAGCTAAATTTTTGTGATTTCAGATAATTTTTATGATTTGTAAAATACTCAGCCGTATTCCGGAAAACGAATCCGAATAATCTATTCGGATGAAAATTGTGAAATTGGAAGCACGCGAAATCGAAAACATATAAAATTTGTTCAATTTCGTTTTTCGGTTTTTATAGCATGGCTGACTATTTGAAATATATTTTTCATTTTTTATGCAATTCAAAATTCTAGAATTATTTTCAACTGTTTTTGTGACATCTCATACTTAAATTGAAAAACAAAAACTTCGTTACTGAATCGAACTTCTTTGTGATTAAAGAAATCAACCTTATTCTGTTTTTACACGGTAGATACATGGCAAGAATGGTTCTTCCTTTCAATAATAAAGGTTTTCCGATTCATTTAAAATTTTTGTGTTTTTTTGCATTTAAAAGAAGAAACCTCAAGATTGATGACCCTTTATTCAATTAATTTTTTATTATTTAAATATTTTATCATTCTTTTGCTTGTGGCCGGAAGTGCTCTTATAGTAGGCAGAAAATTTTGATATTTTCAGTCTTAGTCAAACTAAATCTGTGTTAAATTATAAAATTTCTGAAGTAAGCAAAAACGTTATAGCCGTTCTAAATTCGGATTCAGCAAACCCAATTTCTTCAGTTAGGATCTCCTAAAATGTTTCTTAGTGCTGCTAACCTGGTAGGATGGGTATGTTTTGAAATTTTCCAAAAAAAATCAGAAAATGCCGAAATCGCTCATTAAGCTTAATTTAATTAAAAAAAATTTTTTTTATTAGTTACATATTATTACTCCTATCGCACAGTTCCCGCATATTCGCAAATTCTTAGATAGGTACACATTTAGTTTTTTTTTATTTTTGCAGACACAATAAACTTGACGCCTGGCTAGCTCCTAACAAATTTCCCTATTATCTGCCCTCAAACTAACAACTTGCTTTGTACGGAACTCAGACCCTACTTTGGATGCAATCATTGTATCAAATTTTTAACAAACAGTAGCTGCTTCGTCTGACACATATCAAATTATGCTTGCGTCGCATCCCTGGACAAGACATACTGGAGTACTGTCCATCCATTGCGTGTCAGACACTAATCAATACTATATGCTGCTGTTGATATTTATGGGCATGCCCGCAGGATTTCAAAACTGCCAGAATGCCAAACCAAGCTCTAATGATAGAGCAAGTAACAACAAAGAGCAGGACAAAAAGCAAAAAAAGCCAGCACTTAATTTCAAGTTGCAATGGACGGGGTCACAATCAATAACGATTTAAGGCGAAAAGCAGTTACTACAATCTACAGGCTGCAGGATAAGGTGAAATACAAAATACCAGATACAAGATACAACATGCCAGAACGAACACCTAAGATATGCCTACAAACAAAATATCAGACATTGGCCAGTTAATTGTGTGCGTGTGTGTGTGTGTGTATAGGACATAAAAATAAAACGAAAGCGAAACACACAAAATAATAATGAGGGTAATATTGGGCAAAAACAAAATTGGTAGCAACAACAAGAATCCGAAGAATAATAAAAACTAGTGGTACGCTTAACATCGAGATGTAACGACTATAATGTTCCCTGTATTTTTCTTAAATTACCAACTTTTTCGGAACAAGCGTGTGTTATCCTTAAATCCTTTTAAAAATAAAAATTTTATTTAGTACTATTAAAAATACAATTTTTTTAAGTAAAAAAATAAGATAAAAAACATTCATAATAAAAAATATATAAAATAAAAAAAATTATGTAAAATAAAAATAGATAAAATGAAATTTTTATTTTTTTATTTAAAAAAAAAAATTAATTTTAACCATTATTATTTTAATTATTTTTTTTTTTTTGTTTTATATATTTTTTGTTTTTTTTTTTGCTATTGGGGTCACACTTACTATTTGAGTAAAATGGAAGACACTTTTCAATATGAAAATCAAAGAAAAGTTACAGAATATATAAAAAAAAAAGTGCATTTAAATTCAAATTTCTCTCCCATTGAAAAAAATAAAAATGAAAAACAATAAATAAGTTCGATAAAAAATCTTAATTTCGCTGAAAAACGTTAAGAGATGAACGAACATTGGCTGTAAGGCAATAATAATCTTCAAAATCGAAGATCTCGATTCATAAAGTGTTCCAACGATTTTTCGTAGCGACGCAGATGCTTCCTCCTTGCGTTACGTACACTTTTACAAACTTAATATGCCTTATTAACTTCTTTTAAGTGTATACCAACAACGACAATAAGCTTATAGATATTTTTTCACCGTCTTTTGGCCGAGAAAAGCGAAACTAAAAGTGCCAGGGCTGATGGCTTTGTTATTATTGTTGTTGTTGCTTCTGCTTTTTTTTTTGTGTTTTTATAGTTCGTTTGCCAGGCTTTTAATACATGGCCAACACGCGAACCTTTGCCTGCCAATTTGTACGCTTCCTCTGTTGTTGTTGTTGTCGCTGTTATTTCAACTTTTGTTGTTATTGTTACTGGTATTTGTTGATGTTGTTGTTCTTGCCTGTTTTTTTTTTTTTTTTTGTTGCTTTTTACGACTACCGGCAAGCATATTTTTTTAGTGTGTGTGAAAAAACTAATAAAGGGCAATTTTGGCAATTCGTTTCGTTAGTCAAAACTTTGCCCCCGGGGGTTAGTTTTGATTCTGAGCGCAATGACAATGGAATTTATAATGAAATTATTATACACGACGAGTCGTCTAGTTTTGCAGAGGGGAGCGGGGCTTACACATATGAGCAAAAATATTATTAAACTGGCATATTGGGCCCGCATGTGCTGACCCTATTAAAGCCATGTGCCTAACCTAACCCACCCTCATAGTCAAATAATGTGACTTACACCCACACAAACATAAAAGCCATTTATATACATGGATACATATATATTTATTATATGTATGTGCATGTGCTGCTTGTATATAACTTTGTTAAGTCAATGCCTTCGAAAATCAAACACAATAACATTTAGAGGCCTAAATAAATGGAACTGTTATATTTTTAATGCAATGACCAAAGGGCATATTAAATTTATGATGATGTTTACACGAAAGGGAGGCAGACTTTGGGCATATAAGTGATTTTATCATTGTCGAAAATAAACTTCCTAGAAGTAAGGAATTTAATATGCACTAAAAAGTTGTTTACTGTAGTCAAATTTTTTGCTTAGTGTAACTTGGGTGAGTTGGACAAAAAAACCATCTTTTCAGAATTTTTTTTGAAGCACTAACTACGAGGTAATTTGATTTGAAGAAAACAACAACAATTTTTTTAAAAGTTTTAACGATTTATCCAAGAATCACTGAATGCCCAAATCAAGAAGCTATGAATTGATTAAGTTTTGACGCATTTGCAAGATGTTTGAGAAGAAAGAAGAGACCTCTTGATACATATTTTGCCGTAATAGACACTATATGAATGATTTTTTGATCATAGTAAAAAAGAATGGATTATGCTTGGAACTGGCATGTAATAACAACAAATTTTTTACCATCAATACTTTACTTTTTAATGCAAAACATAGCTTCTAACTGTTCGTGCCTCTGGTAGATTCTTCTTCAATGGATGCCAAAACTACGCTAACATCTTGCCTTTTGAGATCAATGATACCTTACCACCTATGCATCCCATCAATTGTTCCTTCTTATAAACAGTGGTCCAGTGCTTTGTAGCACACTCTCCTTAACACATTCAAAAAGTAGAGGGCGCTCCAAACTGGGAACCACTTCACTTTCCAAGTCGTGGCTAATCAAGCGTAAAGACTTTGTAACGTGTTTAAACGAGTGAAGATATTAAACCCAGTTCTTTGGAAACAGAGTTATTGATTGATGATAATCAATTTAACTTTTAAGTAAAACATCTCAAGCGTATTTTTTGCCAAAAAAGACCCTATATGCCTTATCTATCTCTAATAAGGGATACTTGTAAGACAACCATGTTTAAATTTTCGCTTGTCAAAACTGCTGTATATAGACATAAGAGCATTTGAAATTCGGCGTGAATACACACTTTGGCTTGTAATTTTTTTCTTTATAAAGGCCTTTACATTTATTTATTTTTATATATTTGGCATAAAGTAAACAACACACAGCTATGCTATGGCTATGTTGGTTGGGTCTGAAGGTAGTCACACGGGGTGGGTGGCAATCAGTCCCCTTGCACGCCCATCTATAATTCTACTACTTGATGATGTACTCTGATGGAACTGGGAAACTCAAACTGGGGCTAGTTGGCTGGCAATGGTAATGTTGACGCCACGCCTCATGCCGCCGCCTCGTTTGTCACTGAGCGCTAAATTTTCTTGTCTAATTTTGAATGCCAGTCACGCATATCCTGATAGGCGGCAGGCTGGCAGGGTCATGGGCGAGCTGGGGAAGGCGGAGCATTGTGGCATTATTTTTAACTTATTTATACATTTTTGCCACGGTCTGTGGCAGCTTTGGAGCTGCCTGGCAACCAATCCGACCAACCAAAAAGAACGCTGTAACTAATTTATGTTTTTTTTTGCCCTTACTTGTTAATTTTGACTTGGGGTTTTTCTGGCTTGCCTTGGATTGGATTTGGTTTTGGTAAAAGGCACCATGGCTACTTGAAGGCACTCTGGCATTTCCGGTAATATTTTCCAAGGAACAAGTTAATTAAGGGCAAAGCAGCAAGAAGGAAATGGAAAAAACACATGTGAAATGGAATATGCTCTGAGCTAATCTCCCTCCTCTCTTTGCCTCTATCTATTTTGGAAGTTGATGTTTTGAATATTTTAAATGCCGACGCCCCTGACTCACTGACAACTAAGCGAAGAAGCAGCAGAGAACAACAACTACAGCAGCTAAATGAGAGCAGAAAGAAAAACCAAAAAAATTTCTATCTTTATGAATTTGACCCCCAGTGTCAATTTAAACTGATTAAACAGAGACCCGCACTGTATGCATGAGAGCAAGCGAGAAGCAGAACAGTCGATCTCAGTGTACTCAATGTTTCGCTCTCTGTCTGCTGGATCGCTCTCAGCGGAAATGCGTCGAGTGGAATTGTCTGCGCAATTTGAATTTATAATTAAAACAGCAGCGGTTTTGAATATATATTTTTTTTTTTAATTTTTGATTTTTTTTTTTTTTCGTCACTTGTTTATGGTGTTTTTTTTTAGAACTCTTTTATTGTGAAATTTTTTATAAAATAAAAATTTGGTGAGCCAGAAATTTCTAGATACTTTTGAGTTTTGTTGAAAAAAAAATGCGTCGAACTAAAGCTTAAGCAAATGATTAGCAACGCATTTAAAACTATTTCTGATAGTGTATCGAGGTATGATTGTTAGACCCATTAGGTCAAAGGGTGTAAACGATTTGTCACAGGCAGAAGACAGCTTGGCAGTCTAAATGTTCTTATATGCCAGTTCGATCCATTCGTCTGTATGAACAACTAGCTTTCATACTCTATAAAATCTACAAACTCCGAATTTCATCTTGTAAGCAGGTTGAGTTGCCAAGGTTTATATATATATCTTGCTTCCAAGCATTTATGCTATAAAAATTTAATAAAAACTTCAAAAGACTTATGGAAAGATATAGTTTTAACCGGTTTCCGAACAAATTGCACAAATTTTCGATTTTTGTTCACTAAGACTCATGTGAACAAAATGAATAAAGAGACGTTGACATTTTCACACAACGTCCCCGTATCACATAATCGATAGACCCTTACTCTTGAAGCCGTCTTTTATCCTCACGCAAATAATTTTTTATTTTTTGAAAAATTGTTGGAAGGATTTTCTATTGAATAGAATTTGTTATAAATGGGAGCTTTACTAAAAGTTGGAGTTACAAAGGGTCGTAATATGTATTTAGCTTTTATTTAGTGTTGCATGTTAAAAATCTCTTTTTTATTATTTTGTTTTAATTGTGTTCAGCTGGCGATAAGCGGATTTATGCATTTTATATGCCTTTTACCATATTTCGGGTTTTTATGTAGACGACTTAATTCCTTAATACAATATATATGTATTAAATGTTTCGTTTTTAACTTAATCCGCAATTTATCAATACTTTTAATTAAAACACTATGATATGCTAAGCCCTGATATTGTTGCAAATTAGTCAGCAACATTTTAAAAGCCAAAAATATTACAAAAAAACTAAAAACAAGCTGAATACATAAAATATTAATTGTTTATTTGGCGTTGCCAGCTTTAAAGCATTACAATGTGTACACAAAATATTTTAGATATTTTAAATAACCATTTGGTTGGCAAGTACAATATAAAATATGCAATATATAGCTTGTTATGTACAAAATGTTGATTGGCATTCCAATTTTGGAAATTCTTTTTGTAAATGCTAAAAATATTTGTTTAAATGCTGTGTCAGAAAACATGAATTTTTCACATGATGTATATAAATTAAGTAAAAATTTTATTAATTCCTATATTTCTATGACTAACTACATGAAAAGAAACAAAATAAATTTGTACAAACTGAGTCTGATATTATACTAGAATAAACTGTCTTAATATATACATAAATAATAAACATGCAGAGACAATGAACTCTTAAATTTAAATTTTCTTGTTTTTTGTCGCCACGTTTGCAATTTATTATTTCTTTTTCTTTTCATTTTTCCTGACAATACATATAAAATTGTGCTTATAAGTAAAATATTCTTTTATTACCAAATATTTATATCTAATCACGTTTTTTCTTCTCTCTTCTAGGTATGTACAAAATTGGCAACATCTTTCAATGAGATTTAGATTAGACTTAAAAACGGAAACTTGGTAAAACATATTCATTTTTTTGAAAGTGCATAAATGTAAGGTTTGGACTTAAAGATTTTGTTGCATATTTATTCAAGGCGCCAGACGGTTTTTGCAGCATACATTTTTTTGTGTACCAAGGGTATTCCAGATTTGTGTTTTGTGTCTAACAGTGCAAAGAAGATCTAGCAGACCATACATTCTGATAAAAAAAAAACAAACTTATAAAATATTGCAGTTTTTTTTATCGTAACAAACGCTACTGATAGTAAAAGATGGCGTACGTTAAAGTCGGGCGCAGACGACTTTGGGATACCCTGTACCACCACATTGCAATTAAGTCCGACACATTGCTTAAAACCTCCAAAAGATATTTTGTTCGGCAAATTTGGTTACGATATTTTCATAAAAAAAAAAATCTGTCGAATTTTTCACCAAACAATTTTTTTTTACCGATTGGTCCTATGGGAGCAATATGATATAGTCAACCGATTTTGATAAAATTTGGTACAGTGCTGGGGGTCTCTAAAAAACTTGCCAAATTTGGTTATGATATCTTCATAAACAAACGAATTATCCATCTTAAACTTTTGTTTTTTTCGAGTTCCTCTGAAACATCCCTATGGGAGCTATATAATGTAATCCCGATATCAAAAAATAAAATAAACTTGTCTCTTATGGATTAATAAGGGATCTAATCTGAAAGTTTGCTTGCTCTAGCTCTTACCATCTCTGAGATCTAGGCGTTCAGACATACAGACGGACATGGGTATATCGACTTCTCTAGTCACTCTGATCATACTTAAGGCAACTTTGGGGGGTCTCCGACGTCTCCTTCTGTACGTAACATACATTTTCGGCTTGCACAAACACAATATACCCTACGGTACAGGATATAAAAATACTCCTCTGAGAAAAAGGGCATATAAAAGCAATGGATGGCAATTTAGAGTCGAATAAAGATTATAATGGCAACCTTCAAGTCAGTTCAGGTCTCTGGTATTACTTCTATTCCTCTAAGTCACGATTGAAGCCGCGGGAATTGTGTCTTCAATATGTCTTTTCTTCGTACCTTTCTTTGGTCAATAATATATTATTGATTAGGTAGATTTATTTCCGTTTGTTTATAAGTACATATAATTCGTACAGTCAACTTACATTTATATAGTTTTTTAATGCTGTTTTATTTCACAAAAAAAAAAAACAGTTTCCACTAGTTCCATCCCAATATTGCCGATAACTAAAAAAATGTTGCACCCTCGTCTACTCAAAATGATTATCGTTAATATCGATGGCGATAGACTTAAGAAAACAGACAGACTAAAGAAAACAGACAGAGAGGGAGCCTGTCACGGTTCTTATCAATGTTTTTAAATTAGCTACAGACTAACATTGATATCTTTTGGCTTCCCCTTCAACTAAAAAAGTTATCGATACACTTGGATATATTCTATATAGACTTAAGAAAACAGACAGACAACGAGAAGGATCCTGTCACGGTTCTTATCAATGTTTTCAAATTTGCTACAGACTAACTTCAATATCTTTTGGCTTCCCCTTCAACTAAAAAAGTTATCGATACACTTCAATATAATAATAATAATTTATTCTCATTAAATGGTAAAAAGTAACCTTGTCCTTAGTTGTCAAATAATTTTGGTATTGCTTGTAATCAATTAGAAAAATCAGATATTAAACCATTATATAAAAAAAGGCTTAAAAAACGTTTTTATCGACAATGAAGCATGCCAAAGGCAGATGCGCTAAAAATCTTGCTCATGTAAAAAATTTAAATCCACTTGAAGAGCGTGAGCTGATTTACAAGGAGGACCAGCAGGAGTACGCGCAAGTAACTAAATTGTTGGGCCATGGAAATTTGCAGGCAATATGCTTGGATGGTGTCCAACGTTTCTGCTATATTCGTGGCAGACTTCGCAATCGTGCTTGGATCAAAAAACATGACGTCATATTGGTCAGTCTAAGAGATTTTCAGAACTCTAGGGCTGATGTTATCCATCAATATACACCAGATGAAGTTGAACTTTTGATAGCACAAGGTGAATTTCCTGAATCATGGAACAGCCGTGCGCCGTTTGGTGAGAATGGTTTAGATGAAGATGTAAAATTTGTAAAGGACTTTTGCGCTCAGGATGATGATGCTTGTTTCTAAAATATTGCTACCACTATCCACTAAGAAAAACTTTAACATCCCAAAAAAAAGAGGCGTTAACAACAAGAATTGCAATTTTATAATAATAGCTGCAATAAAAACCGATTGAAAGGACATTTCCAATTTGGGGAAATACAAACATCTTGTAAACTTTGAAAGGGCACGGGTTCAGTCATTCAAGCTTCAAGTTACTGTTTCGAACTTACTTGGCGCCCCTTTGTTGAGATGCTTTTAATTTCATCAGCTGCGTAAGAAAAGGTAAAGAGTGCAGCGTGCGTCTTGTTCTGAGACCTGATTAACAACTAGATCTTGACTAGAGAGATCCATTTTAGCCAGAATTTCACATTATTTTTAGGTCCGTGGCGATATCAGACTTATAAAATATTTCACACTCAAAAGACATTTTCATCTTCTCAATAGCGGAAAGTTCTACTTCCTTAAAGATCCAACTAAGAAGTTTTTTATAATGTCAGCTCATACCATTATTTTGCGTATTCTAAAACGCAAAAAAATTCCAACTTCCTAACAAATGTTTCCTTAAATCTTGGCTAGTCCCGCACTTGGCATATGTAAGACTACATGTCCGACGCTGCCAAAGCCTTTAATGCTATTAGGTCTATTTAAAGCCATATATTTAACTTGTCTGTGGTTAATAATACCACGCCTATACATAAATATATGTATACTTATGTACATAGTAAGTTAAATACCATGACAATTGCGATACGCTTGCCTTATTTACTGCGCATTAATGCCACAAATTAAAATGCTGGCAACGTTGGCATTGCCACGGCCATTTCCAGTACAGGCCCATTCCGCCAGAGTTCCTTAATCAGAGAGAGTGAGTAGAGTACGTAGAAAACGTACGATGCATTTGTCTACGTCTGGAGTCTAATTTTAGCAGCAACTGTGTCCGGGTCTCTTGTCGGGGGCACTCAGACAGTAGCCGCAAATACGCAGCATGGGGTGCCACTTGAAATCTCGACGGTGCAGCAAATAAAAGGGGCAAAGAGAAAAGAAAACAAAGTAGACACATATACATAAACGAAGGTGGCGCGGTAAGAAAGGGGAGACCAGAAAGGTTTATTAAAGAGCTGACAACGACGTAGCAGTAGTAGACATTGACGATGACGATGAGCACTCCATACGCAATTACGACAAATCCAGTCTGTGTGTGTGTGACGTCTTGAGCTGGGTGATAATACAAATAGAGCGGCGATGGATTTACGAAACGACAACATTGAATGCTACTGCACAAGAATAGACACAGCCAAAAGAAAACAAAAGATGAAGCGAAAAGAAAGCGAGCAAAAAAAAAACAAGGATATTGTAGCAAATGGCAGTGTACATAAGAGAGTGCAAACAAAGCCAGATGTAGCAAAGAGTTGCAAGCATCGAGAGCGCGCTGAAGTTGCAGCTGCAGCCATGTGTTGCATTTCAAAGTGGCAAAGAGTTATGGCAAGCATGTGGCGCAACGTTGTGGCAACTGCTCGAAAAAAACAAATCACAGGACACAAACAAGGCTTAACTGTCCAACTGTATGTGTGTGTGTGTCGCTGTTGGTATCCAATAAACAGTCAGTTCACAAAATATTCGGACAGTTTTAAATTTGCCTATATTGAAAAGCACTAGGAGAAGATAAATTCTAAGGAACATATGAGCTTGGCAAAACGTCGTTGAGAAATTCTTATTAAGGCCAAAGTGTGCGAATAATTTTGGGTCGTCAAGAATGACTGTATGCCGAATATCAACTAGGGTATTTTATTTTGCCCAAATAGTTTCTGTTTCGACTGCATGTGTTGCCTACTTTTAGGCCTACTGGAGGCAGTAGTTGTTGTCCAAATTGGAACGAATCTATTCAAATTGCAACACTTTCTTAAAGTGGGCTTTGGCCAGTGGCGGTTCGGGTCCGAACCCCATCCCAAAAGTTGCAAAAATGTTTCGACCTCTTATAGTTTTGGCATACTGCTGCATGTTCGCTAGATCTGTCTAGAGTATCTTAGACCCTAAAATGTAAATCCTTGGCTGTAATTAAAGTCAATGATGCTTGGTGCGGCAGTTTTAACCAGTACGGATTCTTGTGGCTGTTGTGGCACGGGTTGCACTACGGTTTGTTTGCATAATTGCAACCAAAAACAACAAACACTACCAAGCTACAAGCTACCTCGGAAGCAAGCAAAGAGCAAGTGCGGCACTTGAAAAAAAAGTGGGATCGGATGCCTGTTTGTGGGAAAATACATTGGTTTGCGGTCCCAAATAAAGCGAATTTCAGTTGAAAGTGAAATCGAAGATGAGAGCCTATAATTTTCGGAGCCAGTGAAATAGTCAGACAGGACATCGTATCCGTATGGCAAATTTTTGCTGAATAGCTGCCTATGGCTAATTTAAAAGAAATTCCAAAAGCAATATTGAGAGGGTTTAAGTGACAAACATTAAAAGCTTAATGAAAAGCGTAATTAGGAAGTGAGTAATTTCAGGAAGTGAGACATGGAATTTAGAATCAGTCTCTAAGTTTAAAAGATGCATCTAAATTTGAGTTAAAAATTTTTAAAAATCCAAGCGATTTTCCTAAGTTCAATCTACGGTAACTAGTACCTATGGAGAATACTTCTATGCGATTGCTGGAATACTAGTTAAGCCTAAGAAGGGAAATTACGATCTTGCTGAGCATTATTCTGAGAGTTCAACGAACCGAATTAATATCATAGCGAGAGTATGTATTAAAGACAAAAAACCTTTCGGCCTTACTTACAACTCGAGATCTATGCGAATAACAACAAAATTACGTATCGAATATAAAACTTAAACAGTAGGGATCCATTTAATGTATTGAGCGGAGAATCTTATGTCTACCTCAACCAATATGTCCCATACCTTCTTGGAAAAAACAAAAAGCTACATCGACAGCTGCTTTGTCATGTAGCCGGGAGTGCGGAAGCATCCTACTTTCAGTTATAAAAGATTATAACGGAAGCTCTTTGACTGTCTTTTAAAGAAAGCTCTTAAACCACTTAGGAACAAATCTAAGACAGACAACTTATTAAAAATTCTAAAATTTCGCTAATCTTTCTGTTTTGAATATAGTTATGCCCATTTTCTCTCCGTGCATGTACAAGTAACTGATCATATGGATATAGCTTTGGTTTAACTGGCATACAAACACACACACATACTTATAAAATACGTTATGGAAATGCGGAACAAACAACAACAACAATAGCAGTAACGTTATTGACACCCATTGCTATGTACAACGTACCCAGCATCTGCATATGCAAATTAATTTCACATAATTAATTCCAACCAACTTGGCTTTTAATATTGCATTTCGCCACAGCCAAGATGGCAGGCCAAAAACTGGGTCAGCACAGGCAACTGGCTGCAGGTCAGTCAGAGGCAATATCTTCAATAAAAATATTTTCATAAATACCAGCAAATAGTTGAAATTTCTTAAATAATGCCAACAGGCTTTATCAAAGGTGTTTGGGCCTAGGGCTACTAACTAATTCAAAGGATACGAATGCATTAAAATTTAATTGGTTTTCATGGCTTAAAGCTTTACATGTAAAATAATTTGAGATTAATTTATGGGTGTTCATCTCTGGTAGGTACTTGCATCATCTTGTTTGCAAAAGCATCATCTTGTTTGTAGATGCATCGTCTTATTAGGAGATGCATCAAAAAGTTAATAGCTGAAAATTGGATTTTTTATTTAAACATTATTTCTCCAGAATTTGGTGAAATTTAAAGAAGAATACGTTGCACAGATTAATTCAAATCTACGAAATCGTTGCTAATGTTCACTGCAAAAGTCTGCTGAAATTCTATGAAAACCGTGCCCTAATTTAGGTTATGGTTATGTTCATACAGCCCACCCATTCCCGCCATAAATGTGGCACTGCTGACAGCTGCAGAATTTGAAAATGGGCTCTGCCACGGCATTTATCATCATCGGCAAATAAATTTGCACCTGCTGTCCATAACTTGGTCAACTCATCTTCGGAATAACACAAAATTCTAATTAAGCCCAGCAACAACAGCCCTAGCAAGAAGCGTCCACTAAATCTCAAATGTCAATGAGGGGGGTTCTACGTAATAGCGAAAGGCTTCAGTATTTTTGGTATTTATATTGGGCGCCCAGACTTTAGCCATTATTGTTTTCGGTTGGGGTCAAAAGTGGTGGCTCCAACTGCCAGCGGCAGTTGTCACTGCTTCACAGTGCAGCAGGGGCAACAACAAGAACAAAAATGGCCGCCGGAAGCCATTGGTGTAAAAATGATAAATTATCTAAAAATTTGCAAAGTTTTGAAAATTACGCATTAAATCATGCAGAAATGGTTCGTGGCTGAAGTTCAGAGTGCAAAGTGCAAAGTCAGTGCAATTTTCACATAAAGTTCATCAAGGTGACAAAAAAACAAAAACAAAAAAAATATTTTAATGCACTTTTTAAAGTAGGTTGTATGTGACTGGATAGTTTGGCGGGCATAATGGGAATTCTACATGTTTTAGTGTTGCCTAGTGCAAAGGTTTTTTTTTTGGAAGCTGACGCCAAACTACGTCCTCGCTAGATAACATGTTATACAATGTAACTAAAAAAAAAAGTCAAAAGAGTGCAGTTATAGGATATAAAATTGAAAATATGTATCTTTTTATAGAGTATACATATCGGTGCACTTGGACTATGGAATTATTATGTGCTGAAAGTAGATACTACTACTACTAATTTGGCCATTAAAACCGGTTATCGGTCTTGGCCGCAGAAATTATCCTACGCCAGCGGTTTCTGTCCTGTGCTTGCTGGCGCCAATTGGCAATCCCAAGGCTACGAAGATCTTCCGTTGCCTGATCTTCCCATCGCAGGGGCGGGCGTCCCTGCCGTCGTCGACCTTCCAGTGATTTCCGCTCGAATACCTTCTTGGCTGGAGCATTTTCATCCATTCGTGCAACATGACCTAGCCAGCGCAGACGTTGTATTTGTATGCGCCGAACTAGATCAGTGTCGCCGTATAGCTCATACAGCTCGTGGTTCATTCGAATACGCAAATCACCTTCCACATTTATCGGTCCAAGGATACTTAGGAGGATTTTTCTCTCGAAAGCCCCTAAAATCGCCTTATCGGATGAAGACAATGTCCATGCTTCAGCGCCATAGAGAAGCACGGGTATGATGAGGGATTTGTAGAGGGCTATTTTCGTATCCCGAGAGAGGGCTTTACTCTGAAAGTAGATATATTTGTTATATCTCGTTGAAAAATTCAGCTTGGTCTGCATCTTGGTTGAAATTCAACTTTTTTGCAGCATTTCAACAACAATAAGCATTAACTGCTAACAAAACTTTTTAAATAAAAAAGTCTGATTCATTTTGCTAGACAATTAAAAACTTGTTTAAATTTTACTAGCGCTTGCTTACCATAAACAACTTTTTAAATTCTCAAAGGAAACGTCTATAGATTTTTACGATTTTTTTCAAAATATTTATTTCAGTGAAAATCCAAATTTCATTTTTATGTTTAGTGCTTTCTCTAACCTAACACCTAAGTGTTTTTTGTAGACTTGCAATTGGATATGGGTACACTTAGCTTAAGTGTTTCCATTAGCGTTTTTATCTTGGAAAAAATAATGTTCTTATTGTTGTCAATTGCCTTGCCATAATGTATATAACATTATCGAAAGGGTATATCCGTTGTGTATTGATTATTTTTGTAAACATTCAAGCCCGTTCTACTTATCTATGGTCGTAAGTGCGTTGCCGGAAGTTACCTTGAAATCCTTGATCACTTCTGGCGAACTAAAGGCCTGATTACACATAAAGTGCTCTTCGCGTGTGACCAACAAGCAACATATATGATTTACAACTGCGGATCCCCTGCTGCGTCAAATTCCTATGGCATGAGGCGTTCGTCCCAGCTGAAAGATATTTGTAGCCTTTTAAAGACGAATCCCGCACTTGACTCAGTGCTCAATTCGTCTGTTCATGAACATCGTGGTATTTAAGTTATGTAAGATAGTGTACGCTGGCCCAGATTCCTATACCAACTTTTTCCCCTACTATGCATTCAAAATATCTTGTACACAATATAAGCTCGCTACATTTTTCTAGTAAAAGATAAAAATCTGAGAAGAAAGAAGTTTGCTTCAACTTTATAAACAAACACATTTTATATCAAAAAAATTTGAAATTTAAAACACATTTTGCGAAAATATTTGCAGATTACAAAAACTTCAACAACGTCTAAGTTATACATTTGCAGCAGTGGTGGGCAAAACTCATGTAATCAAACATTTCTTTGTGTGAGTAAGCAGTGCAGTAAGCTAGAGCGCAGAAGAGATCATGCTCAAACGAGAGAAAAAACTGTCACACTTACACCTATACGTGTGCCGACTGCGCTGCGGCAGAATCTTGTGCCCTATCCAAATTGAGAGACTGCCCAGCACTGATATACAGCCACTTGCTAGTGTGACCATGTTTTTTTTTTTGGTAGCCATATTGTCAACTGGGCACATCATGGCCTCTACAAGAACTTCATCAACAATGTTTACTTGTTATTCCCAAGCTATTTTTAACAATACAAATGAAAATTGTTTGTTTTTGGCATATTGTACTTAAGCCCTAGTTCTATAGTGTATTCAATAGTCAGCCACTTGATATAAATCTCTGTATTCGCACTTGGTCACGTTTTTGGCGTGTGTTGAGGACTGGGACTCTGTCTGTTTGTTTTGTCTTTGTTGTGTTTTTTTGCTCTTGTGTCATAAATTTTTTAAACAAACATCGAGCAAAGGTAAGCAACAGCCGGAGCACATTCATTATCATGTTCAGTTTTTCCTGAATGTTTTTTTTTTGTTTGTTGTTGCAGCATAAAATTTTATGCTCCTTGAACGAACTACTAGTTGGTAAATATTTTGCTTTTGGATTTTCATTATAATGGCTTGGTTCAGTTGTTACATTGGGCGGCGAGGTTTTTGTTTTCTATATTTTATGGCTATGATTTGCGCTCATTGTTCAGGGCTGTTGACCAAATGGCAACAACTATGAGTACAACAACTCAAGCATAACCGAGTGCTTGAGCTTAGACAAGTTTTGGTGCTGTGCAGCGTCCACTTGGCCTTGATGTGCTGCTTACCTTATAGCACTTTACAACACTGACCCCTGCACTCATTCACTCGCTAGCTCTCTATGCCTCCCCATACCATAGTCTCTTTCCCACTGACTATGTTTGCTTTGGGTTGACTTGGGTCAACTAGTTGAGACATGAACCTAATTTACTGGCTGAGTGCTTTTCATGCTGTGCACCGAATGAATGAATGTCTTATTTAGTTTTGTTTGTTTTCTCAAGTTTTTATTCCGCATGCCTGAGTGTAGAGTGAGAAGAGTAACGCATGTTAGCTGAAACTCTGTCTGCTATTTGCTAGCCAAATGCAAATAGCAAATTTATACACGTGATAAAAGTTTAAATTAAAGCTGTCTGCACATTTAAAAAAAAATAAACTCAAGAGCCAAAAATGTAAGCAAGAAAAAATACTTGAATATTTTTTGTTGAAACGCCAAAACATCTTGTTTAAGCAGCAACAACTTTTAGGCCAAGCTCTCAATATGACTGTTGCCAAGTGTCTGCTGCACAGCAGGCGCCTAATTGCCAGAATTCAATATATCCCCATTATTTTCTCCTTTTTTTTTTTGATGTCTTGTCATAAACTGTGCTACACATGTCCTAGTGCACCTTCTTCTATTCAAGGGAATACATACAATTTCCGCTTTTTATCTGCTGCTAGTTGTGTGTAAACCTCCACTTCACATCATGTAGCACCATTTCAGTTGAGTGGTGAGCATGCTGCACCGGGCCCTGAGCGTTCCGAGCGCAACTTGAGCGCTTTAAAGCACTTGATATGCTTAACTGGCACACAACCAGCCAGCTAGAGATGGGCATGTGAGAGTAAAGTTGCAGACAACACGTTTGTCTAAGTAGTCAAATCGATATGTGTAATAGGGATAGTTTATAAAAACAGTTTTCTTGGGAAAAATTTTAGTTTTTTCATCAACATAGTTTCTTTTGAGAACGATATAATCTGGGAAATGGTATCCCTAGCATTCAGATACCTTTTTGGTAGATTGATTTGTCGGGGCTCTCAGAATAGCCGACTTTTCTGGCATAACTTTGCTATTCGAACCAGATCTCTCTCCAGCGAGCCTGCTTAAACGATGTTTTTCTCATTAAAAAGCAATGATAAGCCTACAGGTGTTAACCGACGTCCAGAACATTAGCGCTTGTGCAGATGTGTTAGATAAAGATGTAAATTTTTAAAAATATGCTATTCAAAGAGATGCTGGTCAAATAGATGGCAGCTTAGAGCTCAAGTTTCGATGAATTACCAATCACTGGCTGGTAATCGTTTAACAACTATGCGAACAATATTGCTCCACTACGAAATAAAAGTACATCTCTTAGATACTGCCATGTACAGCACCCATAAGCTTTATTTCTTTAAAAATTCCCACAATTGATATGAGTCATCGTCACGCTACGATGAATTAAACTTTACTCACGTGCCCATCTCTAAGTCAACTCATGCAACAACTGTGCTTAATGAAGGCTCATCTACAAAGTTAGCTGAATAGGATCTTATTCACATTCACCCACACAATTGGCGCCACATTGAGCTGTTGGTCAGGTAGTCAGCCAGCTAGTCGACTGCCGGCTTGGAGCTTAAAGTCTGGCCCAACTGCCAATTACTTAGCTATTACACTACCTTACTGTAGGATTCCCTGTCTATCTCTACACTAAATGAGTGAGCGTGTGTCTGGTGTGTGCGATAATTGCTACAGTGCCTAGACACTCATTTAGCAGATGCAGTATAGTCTACTTTGTGGCGTCAATTTGCCACTTGAAACAGAATTGAGTTGAGCCAAAGATCTAGACAAAATATATTTCAAAAGGTACGTTTGAAAGACACTCCACAGAACAAGCCATTCTAGTTGCTTTTAATGTTTATAGCCTTCGCACTCTCTGTATGGGGCAGAGATGGCACTTGCTCTCCTGCATTCAGTTTGTAACAGTAAAGCTGATGTTTCTCAACCGTCGGATTATAGACAATATTCTCACGCCAGAAATTCGTAATGGCTGCCTGATCGATTTCTGTATTTGGTGCAGGAATGCATAAAACGTAAACACGGTCACGGCCCATCTTGGATAGTTGCACATTTCCGGTAAGCCTAATATGTACCTTCACCTGCTCATGAGGCTGAAGTTTGCCGGAACGCGGTGAGAAACTAAATTTGCCTTTGAGAGTGCTTTGTAGCTGTGGAGAAGCCATTTGATACGGCTGTGATAAATGGCTTGAATACGAGTCTTACCTTGTATGTGACAGCCTCTTTGCTGATGCATTTCAGCTGCAGTTCTGCGGTTTCTTGCCCATCGGAAAATACAAGTGGACCACAAGGTTCTACTTTTAGCATGTTTTTTGGAAACATTTTAGTGAATTTTTTAACATTTGAACAATTTTTGGGTTTTTTTTTTTAAGTAGAAGCAAAGTTTTGAATACTTATGAAGCGCCTACGTAAACCAAATTTCTTGTAAGATGCGGCACACGTGACCAGGCGGTTCGAACGGAAGCAAGTTTAATTGCTGCAATGATTCTAAGAGGGCAATTATTAAGCAATTCATAGTTCAACCAAGACTGCTGCCCAAGGCGAAAAAATTCAGAGTAAAATTATAGATTTTATTGGGAACATTTGAACCAGCTGTCGTAAATCCAGAACTAAATTAGTCTTTCAATGAATCCAAATAATGCTGAATTTATCCTTGCAGAAGCTCAAAGAATACTACCACATTTATTGCGCTAAACTTATCAACTAAAAATCATCATAAATCAAAAGTTTTATCACTCATAAAGAAAATGTTATTAAAATTTATGTTTCAAGTGCCAACAAAAGTTTCACCAACCAAATAGCTTGACTGACCCACATAACTAAAAACATGTCCGGCGTATTAATGAAAAACATTTCAACACTCTTTAGAGCATATTAAAAGCTTATGCATCAACTAACCAAATAACGACTTTAACTAACTGTTGTTTGTTCATGCTAAACGGAAAGCACGCAATACCGTTAAAAGTTCCCACACTATTGGGGCTTCAACAACCCTTAACTCTTTTGTGCAAGCCCAACAACTACTATGGTTTATTTTATTTTTAATTCTCGAGCGTTTTGGCTTAGCTGCGCTTAACTAAATGACCAGCTGGAGCAGCTATAGAAGTAGCTGAGGCAGGGAGGGGGATGGGTTGTTAGGGCGCTACTATATACAAAACAAGCTGGAAAATTAATTGATTTACAAGTGTGAAAAGCGCATACTCATAACAAACAATAACAAGCGTATACACAAACACTCACATACACAAAAAGAAACGATTGTAAGCAGCAGTAAAAATAATTAACACTTAGATGGAGCTCTAGGCAACATCGAAGCGTGTATACTCTTTACAAAAAACAACAACTAAATATTTTGATTTTGAGTTTTCTTTTAAGAGTGAATGATTCTTTGGCCATTTTGAATGCAACAAACTTTCTGGCAAAACCCATAATACTCTTATTTGTAAAGTGTATATTGCGGCATTTTGTTTTAGTTTGGTTGTTGGTGGAAATACAATCCGCTTAACGGTAATTGTCGCTGCAGGTATGTGGTGTGACTGTGTGTGTGTGTGTGTGTGGGCAACAGCTACTGACCGGTTTGCTCTTCAAACGTCACATGGTGTCCGTCAAGCGCTCCGGGTGAAGTGAGTTGAGTTGAGGTTAACCTCCAACCTTGTATCCCTGTAGGGCTTATGCTCCCACTGTTGCGTGCTTTAAAACGCCCTAAGCACACTTTATGACATTTTATTTGCTGTTGGCCAGTTAGTTAATTCGCGTGTAATTTACTTTCACACGCATGTCTTGATTTGTTGTTGACCATGTCGAGGCGTTAAAGTTCAACTAACCGTATACGTGTTTTTTCATATCATAATGCGCCTAATACAATACAATATAAATATAAACACAAACATGCCATACAAAGTCGACTGGCGGGCTCATTTATATTTCATAAGTTCGACGTGACGCAGTGCGGCACTGAGCCGGAAGTGAGCTTTTGTTTTTAGCCGTTAGTTTCTTCCGTTTCAAAATGGCGGGCTTTAGTAGGTGAGTAGGAGCGTGTATGCTAAAAGGCGTGTTTTGGGCTTAACCATAAATGCCAGGTTTGCGTGTTTGGCTATAAACATAATGTATAAGCCATAAGCGGTATGTGCTACGAGTATATATTCAGATAAGGCAATAGAATAGTAATAAATTTAAGCTATCAGGTGTGTGTATCGATTACGTATGTAGCTTACACGGCGGGCGCGTCCTAGATGACTTTAAGATTTATTGTGTTTTGTGGACATGGCCTGCGTAACTGAGTGTTAGGGGAAGGGATAATTCAAACAAAACGTTGATTGCATTTAATGCTTTCAAATCAATCAAACGTTGTAGCAGAATGTGCAACGTTGCAAACGCTCTAGGAAATAAACGACTTGCCCTGATTTGTGTGTCACCACTTGGCGGCAATCTTGCAACGTATATCCTACCCATGTACCTCCCATGCGCTCTTTTCCGCTCAAAAGCTCTCAAGCAACTCTGCAAGTCGTTATTGTAGCAATTTTTGTCATCGTTATTGCAACATGTTTCACTATATTTGTTGTCTTGGCCCTTCTCTTCGAGCTGTTCCAAGCAAGAAATTGCTGTTCAATTCAAGTCGAAATCTGCACAAGTTGTGTGTGGTTTTTTTTTTATATTTTGCCATCGAAAATGCGAGTGTCTCTTTCGAAGTTCTTTTATTGTTTATATTAAATTTGCATAAAGTAGAAATTGTTGCTAATATACAGACTACCCTATGGAAGTAATCCCACATTGTGTTCTAAGTTCTTTTATACATAGTATTTTCTTAAGAATCATGAATTTTTTAAGCTTTAAAAATATTGTGAAATATATACACACATATGTTCCTATAACTCCCATTTGGAGCATAGGGCTTCAATGACGATTCGGTAGCATGAGATGTTTCAGGTAGGTAGGTTGATTAGGGTCCCTATCTGCACCTCCAAGCAAGGGTTTTGTCTGTTTTGGTCTGCGAGTGGTATATCGTTTCCCACATACCCTGCATAGTGCCGAGCATTCCCCGATCCGCCACCTGGCGACGCGTTCGATGGGAGACAATCAACTCCACACGGATTATTGGGAAAGCTGAAGCACTATGTATTTATTGCACTCCCTTCTAGCCTTATAGCTCCTCAACTAGTGTGTTATCCTAGACAAACTTATTATTTGGGCTCTTTCTAGTCAGGTTTCAACGTACCTCGATATTCTACCTACAATACTCCTAGGTATCTACGATACCCCTTCTTCTGTCGAGACTCTAAAGCGTCACTCTCTGCAAGTTTATGTTGGAAAGCTTACTCCAAAATTCAACCAAATGAGCTCAAATTTCTGATGTCCAGTGGGTCAGTACCTTAGGGGATTCTTTGGGATATGTTTGACACTTTAAGGCTTTTTCAGTAAGACACCTTATAGAGAGAAAAATTCACGGATTCCAACATGCGTGCTGGGAACTTTTATAGCCACCCTCGCATATGTAAGCGGACAATTTGAGTGACTGAAGCGTTGTCAAGTTAACTTGCCTTCACTTGCAACTCCAACTCAAGTTGTGTGCACCGCTCACCCCATTCCAACCCCTCATCCCGCTTACCAACAAGTTCACTCTTTCATGTTGCGTCTGTGTAATGCGATATTTTTGGCTTCATTGCATTTTCAGTGCGTGACGACGACAACCAGTAAGTAAAATAAAGTTAAAAAAAAAATTACTATAGCAACTAGTGATTTGCCACCTGCCAATTGTAGTGCCACACCCACAAGCCCGCCCCTGACAAAATCCCTGCTGTAGCTAAGCCACTGCCCAATTGTAGATTGACGCTTCAGTGCATCAAGTTAATGTTAAGTTTCAATTGATGTCATTGCTTATGGTTGGTTGGCACATATTCCATTGACTTTACAACGTAATCTAATATAGCTAAGCAACGGCGAGGAGTGGTTGAGACGCAACTCTGTGGAGAGACCATATTATTCTAGTAGCTCTCTGTAAATACCGAAAAACTTCACTCATCATGCAATACAAACTGTCAAATTGTGCGTATAAATAATGTGTGTCTGTCAGCGCTGAAGATTTATGAGAGCCACATTAAAGATGAAAAGTGAAGGAATATAAATGGAACATTTTGCAAATATGCAAAATTATTAAAAACAAAACAAGAAATAAGCGTATTTTTTTTCATAAGTATAAGTACCATGATTCAGTTGAAAAAAAAAAAACACGCCTCGAGAACAACGTCGGCGCCGTCTATAAAAGATTTACTTGAGAAGGTTTGCTTTTAAGATTTCCCCATTTCCATTTGCTGTCGACAGTTTTCTTTTTGCTTTAATGTTTTTTATTTCACATTTTGCCACTTAACGCATCATTTAGGCTTAAAAGAAAACGACAGCGGTGGTCTTAGCCCTTTTTAGCCGATACGCTTTCATGATTTTTACCAACCCAAATGGTTTGCCTTTGATTCTTTATAATTATAAGAAAAAAAAAGTAGCAAAATAAGAATCTGTCAAATAAAAATCAACTTTTTGCTTTTGAAGGCGTTTTTTTTAAGCTTTCTTGGGTATATTAGTTCTGTTGATACTCTTACTTTTTTGATTGGCAATGCCAGTCTATTGCTTTCAATGCCTTACTTTGTAATTGGGAGAACCAATCCGTAGGTTTTATTCTAATCTTATATAGTTCTGGTATATAGTGTATTATGGCACAGTAGGAACCGATACGCGTACAATTGTAGTGAGTACTGAGATTATCCCAATCCAGATGAGGCAACAGTTGCTGACATGTAGACGTGACCAGTACAAGACTGGCGGCCAGCATGGTTAAGGTTATAGCCTCAATTACATGAGGGCTGACAGTATAGTCTTGAAGCAAGTTATATCGACACAGTTTAACTTCGTTCGGAGAGCACGCACGCTGAAAATATTTGCAAAGAAAATTTGTATTGGACCAAGCATGTACCAAATGATCCGCCATTACGACAACAGCCGTCTTATTCAGATCTCTTGGCATCGTTAAAGTATTGTTTTTGTTGGATTTTTCGATTTTGCTAGAGCGTAATTTGTTACGTCTTCTTAACGCATGCCTCTTTGCTCGATGCTCAGAACTCAGAGACCGTACTGTCTTCACGCATTTGTTGAAGCCGTACTCATATCTGATATTACTGAAGATCTTGCCATGATCTAGGTAACCAGTTGGTTTTCCTTCATCGATAGTTATCGGCCTTGGAGCATTATTTTGCTGCTTTCCATTCAGACTCACGAGCAGCTCCTTCAAAGCGCTAATTTTTTTCCCCACACCAAAGATACATCGCACGTTACTGATCTGCAATGATTTCACGAAGTTTTTAGATGGATTTTGCATATTTAACGATTAATTTGATGGATTCTGCTTGAAATTTAAAATGTATAAAACTACTAAATAAAAAATTACAACAAATTTGTAGCAATTTTTCTTGTAAATTTTTATGCTTTTTGGAATATAAAACTGATTTTTTTCAAAAAGTATGCTTGGTTAAAATAAAACTGCAAACGATTTTATCTCTACTAAATTTTGTTTTTCGTTATTATAAAAATAACATAAGTCTCATCGTCAGTAAACAAAGTAATTAAGGAGCCGCAAGCTAGAGATGAGAAAACGAACAGCAAATGGCTCGTGAGTTAGAGATGTGCTACACAGCAGCATTCGACACGTGGGTTAGAAGAGAAGTAAAGAATACAAAAGAGAATAAAAGAAATGTAAAAAAGTTAACTTTGTTGCATCTCAAATTGGCATTTGGGAAGAGCAGGTAATAAATTTAACTAGAACTAAGATTACGATGTTTGCAAACATCTGGCGTGTAGAGCCAGTCTCGTGAGTAGTTTCAAGCTTACATTTGGTCTATAAAATTGCCCAATTTTGTTGGAAAATAAACGAATAAAATGCAATTAACAAACAAACCAACAGATGGCACACCCTATATAACTTGTTTTTTTGCGATTTTTTGTTAGATATTTGCCTTAGGCCTTGACCTAATAAAATGTCTCAGGTTTCCCAAAATATCAATCTATCCGCATTATGCTACAAAGTGTATGCAGTATTTTCTTATTTACAAACATTTTATTGTGGCATATATGTATTTATTTTTTTTTTTTTCCCCCAATTTGATGATTTATTTTTGTTTGTCAACGCATTTTTAAGCTCTTCCATATTTCAGTCCCTGGCTGTCTGGTGTCTGTTGTCTGCTGTCTGTCTCTGCGCTCTGCTTTATTGTCGTTTATTTTATTCCTCTCACTCTTTGGTACGCCATTTGCATAGCTAAACATTTGTTCCTAAATAAAAAAATTTGTATTTTTTTTATTTTAAATATTTGTTTGTATTGTGATTTTTTAAAATTCTTTTACGTGCCATTTGCTTTGTTTATTGACAAGACAATGTAAAACGTTTTTTGTATAGTATACTTTTGTTGTTGTAGTATTGTATTTGTTGTCTTTATTGTTGTTGCTTTAATATTTTATTGAAATTTATTGCACAACAAATAAAACTAAGTGTGTGCACTTTATAAGCAGAGAAGGTCTTTTAACGACCCTCAATTGAAGTACGGAAAACTTGTGCGTTCTGTGCTTTTGGCCAATCAATAAATGAACTTTTAAGCCAATTTCGATTTCATTTGCAAAGTCAGTGAATAATCACAATGCAACTGTGCGCAATCTTTCACTGCTTTTTGCCAATTTTCGCATACTTTTAGCTGGTTGGCTGCTCTTCCTTCCAATTATTTAATTTTCCACTCACGTTTCGTTACGTTTCCACGTATTTTTTATTATACTCTGTAACGATTGGATGAAGGGTATGCTGCACTGGTGCAATGTATTATATGTAACAGGCAGAGGGAAGCGTGGGAGTCCAAATGAAGCCATGTCCTTTCGCATGAACACCTAGAGCTTAGAAAATATAGGAGCTAGGGACAAGTGTGCGAGAGAACATTGTTTAAAATAAAAAGTCTACCACTTTGAATGGATTCATTTTTTAACTCTTTCCTATAAACTGTAGCAATATTTCACCTTATTGATTTATTTACAAGCGAGAGCCACCAAGTTGACTCATGTGAGCCTAATAAAGAATGAAACGTTGACATATTTTAATTTTGCCTACAACCAGTAGTAGCAGTGTATACCACTTTTCGGATTAATTCAAACTTTTATCCATTTGACTTTATTCAGCCAAGTTGTCGACAAAAAAAAATGTCTGCGATAAAAACTCTTAAAGTGCATCTTCAAATTGCACTCACAAGGTGGCCAACTTAACGATGACGACGATCAAGACGACATTCTCACGTTTTCTTATTGGCATTAATGTTGGAGTGTTCCGCCCCCGCGGAGCCAACGTACCAATGTTGGCGGCATTTCTAGGCGCGCTTCATTTGGCCAAAGCCATGATGCTCAACTGCAGTTACAATGGCCAAGATGGCAATTGATGACAGCCAGAAATAATGGCCAAAGGTCTGATGAATGCTGCTGCTGCTATGAGAGGCGTGGAGTGTGGCTTGAGTTAGTGGCAAGAGGATGGTGCAAGTTGCAAGCTCATACTAAAGGTAGCTGCATAAATTCCATTTAAATGTCAGGCAGAGGCAACAGCAGCCATTGTCATTTGCTTCATCATTATCATGACTATGAGATGGTGTTTGTGTGTATCTGTGTGTCTGTGGGTTGGATGGTTTTGTGTCAAGAGTATAAGAGAAAATGCTGCATGTATATATATAATGTGTATATAAAAAGTTATAAACAGAATCCAGTGACACAAAAAGTTTTCTAAAATATAAATATATAAAAGTGAAAAGAGAAAGGAAAAGGAAAAGCAAGCATTGTCGCCACAAAGTTTATATACTCTGGTCAGAGATCTGCGAAAGTTGAGAGAATTTTAATCAAAGTTGATAATAGTACTAATAAATGTTTCTACTTCCTGAGAATGAAAAGTTGTTGCTATCTAGAACTCTATAAGGCGTATGCGTAATTTTAATGTTAATTAAAATTTCGTGCTATTATAGATGGTACAAAGGGTATATTAAATTGTGCTAGCCGAAAGTGTATCTAACATACAGAAGGAAACATCGGAGACCCCCCACAGTTGTCTTAAGTATGATCAGTGTGACTAGAAAAGTCGATATACCCATGTCCGTCTGTCTGTATGAACGCCTAGATCTCAAGATAGTAAGAGCTAGAGCGACCAAATTTTCAGATTAGATGCGAAATTATGTCAGGGGAGACAAGCCTATTTTACTTTTTTTGTATCGGTGTTCTATTATATAGCTCGCATAGGGATATTTCAGAGGACCTCGAAAAAAAACAAAAATTTTAGATGGATAATTCGTTTGTTTATGAAGATATCATAACCAAATTTGGCACTCGGAAGTTTTTTAGAGATCCCAAGCACTGAACCATCAAAATCGATTGACTATATCGTATAGCTCCCATAGGAACGATCGATCAAAAAAAAATGTTGGTTCAAAATTCGTCTGTTTTTGGTTGTTTATGAAGGTATCGTAACCTAATTTGGCAATCAAATGTCTTTTGGTGTTCTTAAGCAATATACCGGATTTTATTGCAAGCAGTGGTACAGGGTATCCCAAAGTCGTCCGCGCCCGTCTTTAACATACGCCATCTTTTAAATTATCGTGTTCTGCTATTAAAATCCAACTGAAGCTTACAATTTTTATAAAGTTGAAGCTTTTCAAAGTTGCCACATCGAAAAATCTGATTTTCACTTCCTTTTCTTGAAACCAAATATTTTACATCTGTTAAATATTTATGAGCGAGTTTTAAATATTGACAGCAAGTGAACTTTAAAAAGTTGAGTAAAAAATGTAAGCATCGGAAATGCTCTTTATGCCTTTCAAACCTGGTAACAAAGTTAAGATACCGCTTTAAGCACTTAGAAAATAAGAAGAAGAAGAAGAAGAAGAGGCCAAGTGGCAACTGCAACAACAACAAATGTTGCACACAGTAACCGCATTTAAATGTTGGTCGAGGCAGCGCTGCTGCTGTTGACGTCGACGACGTCGACAGAATTTTTGCGTCCGGCATAAAAAGTTTTGCAGATGCGCCTCGCAACGACCTAGTGGCAAAGTCGTTGCTAGAACCTTCAGCAAAACCGGTTTTCATTATTTTTTTATTCTTATTTTGTCTTACTATATTTTTTTTTTGTTTCTTTTGGTGACTAAGCTTTAGATTTGCGGCCTAGGGCTTAGCCAGGTGTGCAGCACAAATAGCAACAAGAACCAACGAAGCAATACACTGGGGAAAAAAAAAACCAACAACATAGCACTCAATGTAGTCAAGAAAAGATAAAGCTTGACAAATTCGCTGACGCTTAAATATTAGGTTAAGATATAATAAGAGAAGGTACTATTGTATATAGAACAAATTATTTAATTTTTTGAGTAACTATAAATTTAATTTCTTAACCTTGCTTTTCTCTCTGTGTAGATGTTAATATTAATGCTGTTACAGTTGCTGAAATTTTGCTAAAACTTAAGCTAAGCTCAAATCTAATTACAAGTAAGCTGCCACATTTAGTGCATTACACATACGCCTTGTATGCTGCTGCTGCTACTACAACTTCATTAATTTGCTGGAAGGCTTGATGGGTTTTCACTCTAGGTTTTCGCTTTCGCCGTGTTGTCTATCTTATTATTAAAAGGATGTGCTGTGCACAACGTATTTGTATTTTGAAATAAATTTCCGTTTTTGTTGATATGCACATACACACACACACACTCATATGCATAACTGACACACACATGTCGTATACTTGATGCTTGTTAGTTGCTGCTGCTGCTGCTGAATTTGTAGCAAAAGCAGCAGCCATTTCTGTTAGTCATACAGCATGTCATATTGCCAAGATGCCTCTCTCTTTATCGCTCTCTCTCTCTCTCTTGCTCTGTCTTTGTCCAACTGTAGCACAATTCGCAGTCTCTCAACTGGCGCACACCTGGCAGAGTCCTAGTTAGACACATCCTTTTACACTTCAACACGCTTTCGCTATAATTTCCTGTGCAAAAACCCAACTGAAATTCAACACAAACTGACAGCAGCTTCTGGCTGGCATGCGGGGTTACAGCGTGTGGGTGTTGGCATTGCTTTGGCTGCTTACAAGTTGCCACTGCTGCTGCTCTGTCCTCTACCCCCTGCTGGCTTGTTGTAAGCCATGGCTCTAATTCAAATATCATATTCTAATATCCTTGGCAACTGCACAAAACAGGCGCGCAAATTGCTGAGCATGTAAATTGATTTGCCTGCAACTGGCAGCTCAACTGACTTGGCCTCCATGGGTGGCTCTCAAAGTGGTTGCTGCAGTGGGGGGAGGCCACCACGCACACCAGGGTTAAGCGTGCCAGCAGTTAGCTCACGATTGCACTTACTTAAACATGGTTATATGCAGCACATTGCATTTGGCTTGTTGGCGCATTTACTTTTTTTTTTAAATTCAATTTTTTTTTTTTTTTTTTTAGGCCATTCAGCCAACTTTGGCAAGTTTGTGACAGTTGTCTGACCTTCGGCGCACCTTTAATGTAGCTTTTTGCTGCCACTGTGGCAACTTTCAGTAGTCAAAGTCAATTGTGATTTTTAGCACACAACAACACTGACAGCTGTAGAGGAGTACTATATAAATTATATCTGTATCTAAATTGAGTGGATTTGGACAGAAATTGAATGCGAATTGTAAAGCTTTCACTGACGAATGGCTTGGAAGCTAAAATGGTACTAAAAGCAGCAACTTAAATGGGATATATTTTGTAAGGCGAAGTTATTGCGGCGCTAGAATTTTTTTACTTAAATTTAGAAAGAAACTCACTGCAGCATACTCTTTTTTAAAAATTTGCTAATACAAGCAATTATTACTATTAAATGGCTGAGCCAACACCAGAACAAAACTAGGAAAGCGGAAACACAAACTCAACTGACAAACTAGCAAAAAGTGCGTTCACGCTATAGTTGAGTTTTTGTGCAACTTTTCAACAGTAAGCGTGAATACTTTATATATTTACCGAGCACTACCATTCATAATTGGTATCCTCCATTTGCTAAGTATTTTTGCAAACAAACTAAAGTTCACCAAACTAGAAACATATATATATAAATAAATAAAGGCTATCCAAAAATATATGCATCTTTAAAGTTTTCAAAGAGATATGTATTTATTGTTTAGACATAAATGCAATTTATTATATTTTATCGCATTCCGGCTTAGTTTGTTTGTGCTCAGTACGCAATGTGCGTGCACTGCATATTTGTAGTATGTAGTTAGTTGCAAGCGACCCACATAATATAAATATTATATATAAAAATGTGTATAAAAACAAGTATATATATACTATGTATGCACTGTACTAGTTTGTTGGCGCTAGCTTCCAGTTAGTGGGTTGTCTAGTTTTTTTTTATATTATTGTTAAATCCATTGAGTAATCAAATCAAACAATCAGTGCCGCATTTGTTTGGTGCGCGTGTTAAGCAAATTTCAAATTCAATTGCAGCGTGTTCGGGGTTTTTTTTCGCTTCAAGTTTTAGATGTATTTTGTAGTTGTTGAAGTTGTTGTTGTTGTATTAATTGACATGCGCCGCGTGGAGCAAGTTGGTTAACGAGCGTCAACTGTGCTACGTCTCAAACGCCCCTAATTTTTTGGTTTTTTTTTTTTTGCCTGGTTTTGACCAAAATTGGGCGCACACGTCTCATGAATTGCGTCAGCATTAGGCAATTGGTCAAAAAGCAATTTTCACTGTGTCAGGTTCATCATGGAATGTGGCAGCGGGCAAAATTGGCAAAGCAATACTGAAAAATTTTTGAACTCGGCACGTCATTTTTAAAATTGTTTTTAATATATGAATGAAAATAAATGAAGCTGACCAGTGCTTTTAGAGATTTTAGAGAATAATTTTGTGTAAAATTTTACGCACTACAATAACATAGTTTTTTATGCAAAAATATTTAAATGCAAAAAGTCTATATTTTGTGACTTTTGATCTAGGGAGACGAATATGTGATTCATTGTAGCTTTGGAAATGTTTTTGCTGATTCCAAGAATAAGTAAAAAAAGTAAGCATAGCCTCAAATAAAATGGTTAGTAGATCAATATGAACAATAACACTATCACCCACTTGGTCAACGGTGATCTATTGGCTCTTTTTGTGATATACCTAATGTTTAATTTTTATCCTGTTTCCATGTTTCATCTTTAATATTGTAAATCCAAGTTTCTGGCCAGTTCTTGATGTGAGTTGGTGCATATCGTTAAAAAGTTCACCCACCGGGCTAGACTCGCGGATGAGTTTATATATATTCCCTCTTTATTCTTTTTAAAATAAATTATTCTTTTTTTTATAATATAAGGTCAACTGTACTTAGTTGTATTCCACCAATAAATAAAATACAATTTTTAGCGCTAAGAATTATACTCTGTGGTACCCAGCTTGACATGTAGATGGCGCCAGCAAAAAGATCAGCTGTTTTGTTTAAGCGCTAAAAACAAAACATTAATGTGCAGCAACTTATTTTGATAGCATATACACAAATTTTACTAAAGAGCAGAAAATTGTCGTTTAGGAAGCATGTGAGGATGCAACAACGCAAACAATGTGTTGAAAACATAAGAGGACATGTGAAAATTTTCCGAAAATACTGCAGACTTCGAGCTGAAAATTTTCCGCGATATGTGAGTTACTTTATTGCAATATTACTTCACTTGCACGTCTGTACAAAATCTCAGCTCTGCTTATTAAATAGTTTACCTACAGACTTAGTTTTTGCTTGAATTTTGCCAGCTCTTGGGGTATTTTTTTCTTCCACCATATCAGGTAATGTTTTCTGTAGGCGATTGATTTTTTCAATTTTTATTATTTTATTATGTTAAAATTTTTTTTTTTTATTTATTTAATATTATAGAATTAATTCTAGGGAACAAAAGTAGTTTTAAATATAACAGCTGATTTATTTATTTACTTTTCGTTTGTGGCAACACCGAATCAGTAATGCCGATAGGCGATATTGCGATAACATCGTGTTATTGCCATCGGCACGAGCCATTTACTGAAGCGTCTCTCATCGCTATAACTCTCAGTCAGACGCGCCAAAGCTTAACCAAATTCTAATGCATCTTTTTCTTTGTACAATTTAATATAAATAAAGTATGTATTAAGTTTATTATTAGTAATCCCTGCGCTTGATTGCTAAATGTTTGTTTTTACTGGCGCCATCTATTGTTAATTGCGCCATCTTCACGTCAATTGACCAGTTATGGGCAGCACTGTTTGCTCACAAACTTTACTCTATATAAGTAGCAGATTTTTAATTCACGACTTTGTAATAAAACATAATTAAAAAATATATGCAATTAACAATTTTTATTTTTATATATCAGTTATCAATGATTCGATAAATAGTCAAAATCGTTAAGATCAATTTGAAGCGATCAGCTTTGCTTATTTTGGCCCCTACATTTATGCACTAGTGTTATTTCAATGCAAACTTATTTTAGTTTTTAAGGAATGTGTAGCATATAGTATACTTACATGCCTTAAATAACGTTTGCGGCATTTAGTATATTTTGTAGAAAAGGCTAGCGCCAGCCTGCTCCCTGTTTCTTTCTGTCCATCTACTCAAATATATAATATGTATATATATTATTTAGCGCTTAAAATTAAAATTGCGCTTTTGATTGAAAATTTGCATGCCATTGAATGGAAAAGTAAATTTGTACACGGCCAATGGCTCTTCAAAATGCAGCTGAGTTTGTTTTCAATTTTTTTTTTTTCACTTTTTTGTCGCATTTTTGTCAAAGAACTGCACAAATTCGTAAAGTGCTTTGTTGAAAATATTCCAATAACAATACAAACAGTTGGCCAATGTAAATACCGTGTGCACAAAATGGCGTCTGTCAGACTGCCAGGGTTGCCAAGTCAATAAAATTTTGCCAACCAGCTGCTGCCGACGGCAATTGTTCACAATGCAAATTTATATGAATTGCAGTAGCGCGTTTTGTACTCTGCAAAAATATTTGCCATGTAAATAACATCAAACATTTTGGATTGAACGGGTAGCTAATGCAGAGGGTTGCTGCGTAAGTTCTTGTTAGCTGTGTGAGAGAAAGTCGCCTGATTTTTTGACGTTTTAAACCGCTCTCGTGAATTTTTTTGCGCTGACTTATGTATTTCTAGTTTGTTCTTTTCGAGCAATTAAATAAAAAATGCTTTTATGTATGTATGTATATGCAAAAAATTAAAAATTGTTTGCATTTGCAGTTCAATTATAAAAGTAGCGCTCCTCTCTGTCTGAGTGAGTCAATCAATGGAGCACATTAATTGTCAACAGCGTCTGTATGTAAATGTTTGTCTAAGTGGCACTTGTCATGGCTGCCTGCTTAATTAAAAAAAAATAAAAATAAATTTATAAAAATGAAATAAAAATACAAATAAATAAAATTTAATACAATATAAAAACTTGACTGGGGCCAGCTATATACAGAACATATATATACAAATGTATGTAAATATACTCAAACTAATATAAGACCCAACGTCCCAAGATGCGGAAGAAGCAGCAGATGACGACGACAACGACATATTTCAACATGTTCAGCGTAGAGTGCGCTTATTTGATGTCCGCACAATTTTACCAGAGATATATATATATATATATATATATATATATATATATATATATATATATATATATATGTATAAGTACTTGAACATGTGCATAATTTGTTGCGCCTTAGCCGGCGTCTGGGTCGTACGCAGCTCTTTACCCGCCCAAGTTCTTAGCTGCTGCGCTTACTCCTGGTTGTCATATATTTTTTTGCCTAGACATTTTGAAAAACATTTTCATTGGCACATCAAAATGAATTCGCAAAAATTTTATATGAATTTAACATGACAGTTTTTCTATTTAGTTTTGCTTGCAATATATCACACATACGCACCTATGTACCTACATGCATATATACTTACAATATACAAGTATAACATGTCTTTGCTACAACTTGAGCAATTTGCACTGCGATTACATCACAGTACATATTATGCTACAAGACGTATACGTAATTTTTTTATATGTAGTATATGCAAGTTGCACACACTCTTGTGGCACAACACTCATATGCTCATTTATATGTATGTATAAATAAATAAATAAGCAAAGAACATGTCATATGGCTTGAATTTAATTAACAAGCTAATTTTTCAAAGCACAAGTCGTTGGGCACACTAAGTTGACCAATTTTTGGTCAGGGTAGCGTTGGGCGCAGGGACGTCTAGTGCTCTAGAAATATTGGCACTAGACGAGCTATTGCCGGAAAGTCAAGAGATTGTGGGCACTCAAATGTTATGCCACAGTCGGTGCAAATAGTTTTCTACCAATTAATGGCTATAGATTTCCGTTTCTATGCCAAGTTTTTTTTCGAATATGCTTTATGAATGTAATTATTTGTAAATAATGCGAATTCCAAATTTGGAAAAAAAAACAACTTTTGAAACATAAATTGATGCAAGTTGCATTTTTGAATTTTCTAGTTTTCTCAGCTTGTTCGATATGAATTTATTTACCGTCGTCGTGTGGCCGCTAGATGGCGCAATAAAGTGGTTAAGGCTAGATGGCGCCTGCATTTAGTTGATTTTTTTGTAATCACAATAGCAAACACAATTACTTAAAATCTATTATGGATTCGTTGAATAACTTTTCCAGTGTCATTCAGTTTTACTAGTACATGACCAATATTTGTACTTAATCTAACTCAAAAAAACGTAAGCAGTATTGTAAAATATTTTCGAAAAGTATCGTAAAGAAATTTTCCATCAGACGCAATGCAATATTATTTCTACAATAACTAACAATCGGCTCAGATGCCAAAATCGAGTCAAAGCGACTCTAAAATTCCATCTTATATCAATAACAAATAAATCTGAATAAAACTTTATTATTTTAAAAATAGCAAAATTTACTAAGTGAGCCCAATAACAAAGAAGGCTTAGAAGGTATTTATTGGGTTTGCTAAAATGTTGATTGCTTTAGCCTCTGCATAGCATTTAACTCAATAAATTGCAAATACCATTTAAAATTGTTCTTTATTTTAAATATTATGTTGGCAGCATTCTCTTAGATTTTAGAATATTAAATTAAAACACAAATTTTGTGCAAAAGCCATTTATTATATTGTACTAAAGCTAAACAAAATAATTCAATTAAATTTGCTTTGGACTAGCATAATTTTTGGGATATTTCAACTTTTCATGCCATGTCTAGTTTTGATAAATTAAATGCATTATTTTTTTTTTTTGCGTATCATAGCATAAAGCTCTACGCTGCAATTTGACGTTTTGTTAAAGCCAAAAATTAATAGCCATTTCATGTTGCAGCCAACACTGCAACTACATCGAAAACCATAGCCCAAACATATTAAAATGCCACTCACATGATAATCCCTTTTTGCTATTTTTTGAAAGCGCCACAGCGCACAGTGCTTGCAAAAAGTTTGTTGACAAAGAGCTTGCTTAAGTGGGTGGCGCACAGCTCGTAGCTGGCTGCCTCTTTGGGGTATGTACTTGGGGGTGGTACATATTTAGCTACAATAAGCTGCAAATTTTGCATATTTCATAAATGTTGACACTGGCGGGCTCTGGCTCTCTCTCGACTCCGACTTGGCTCTCAGTTGGCTTGGGAAAGTAAACAAAGCCAAATAATGGCAAAAATTTATACAAATAGAAATGACAATTTAAAGCGCACAATTTCAAAGTACAGTTGTGTAGCTGAGAGAGAGAGAGAGTATGTGTGTGTGTGTGTGTACCCTGTGCCTGTGTGCGCATCTATATATCTGGCTAAGAGCTTAATGGGCGAAATGCGGGTTACCTGCAAAATAAACTATCTGGAATTTCATTTTGCACTTTTATGGCAGGCAAAAAATATATATACACATACCATACTTGCTTGGGGCTAGCAACGAAATGTGTCACCAAAATGCAGGCTACAGACAAAAAAAAAGGAGCAAATAGTAGAAAAGTAGAAATTCATTTGACATACAAAAGTGTAGCATGTTTTAAGGCGCAGCTTAGTTTGGGATATTTTTTTTTAACCGCAAAAAGCTTACAGCCATTTTAATACTTTGCGTGGTGGCAACTCTTTTTTTTAAGCGAATATATTTGTGGCAGCGAAGTGTTTTTTATGTACTGCGACTTGGACTAGGTAAAAAGTTTTTTTTCACAAAATAATTGCTATTTATGATAATATGTATTGAGAACAATTAAGCTGAAACCCATAATAATAAAAGTGGAAAACTTGAACTAAACAAAGATCAACCCAACCTCCTTAGAATTCATTAAATATTATTGAAACATCTT
The DNA here is from genome assembly GCA_018150985.1 of Chymomyza costata. Taxonomy (NCBI): domain Eukaryota; kingdom Metazoa; phylum Arthropoda; class Insecta; order Diptera; family Drosophilidae; genus Chymomyza; species Chymomyza costata. Next base: position 23,258,423 of record JAECWU010000001.1, read on the forward strand.
TTAAATTTCAATTTAGAGTAGGCCAAATGCCATGAAATAAAGCAGGTCGCTTTACTTAGTCACAGATGCTCGTACATAGATGGCGCCATTAAGAACTGCAATGTATTGTGGGGCTAAGTTCTTTCCAGTTCTGACCAAACGATCATTAATCGAACTCATTTATTGATGAATGCATGATTTTTCTTAGAAATACATAGTTTGATGTGCCCTAAATCACTTAACTACGTAATACTGCACTCATTGCCACTATCTGGAATATTAGCTTGAATTAGATGTGTCCAAAACTGAACTTCTCCTCTTCTTGGGTATTTGCATATTTTCTCATATAAGTTCTCGATAGAACTAAGTATTTTTTAATTTTTTGTATGTAACATATACGCAAGAGCATTTACCATTCATCAGCATAGTAATTTTTTTTCCATTTAAGTCTATTTTATACTGCTTACAGTCATTTTTAAACATGTACTAAAAATTATCTGTCTCTATACTCTACTTGCAGCACATGGTGCAGGCCGGCGTTGCGCCCTTTCCCGGCGCACCGGCTGGCTATGCAGCCGCACCAAGTCCAGCAGCAGCGGCTGCTGCGGCCGCGGCAGCTGCACAACAGGCTGGAGCAGCCGCTGCCGCCGCTGGTGCGCCCACAGCCGCTGACAGTCTATCGTTAGCAGTGGCTGCTGCCGCTGCCAAAGCTGAACCAGTGACCCAGTTAAAGGGTAGCGACAATGGTGGCAATGTAACCGGTGCCGGGGGCAGCAATGGCACAGCCTCAGTTGGAGTGGTGGCCACAACGGCAGCTGGCGATGGTGGAGCCAATGCAGCGTTGTATATGCAACAGACGAAGGTGAGTGAAGGGCGAATTGAAGTGGAATGACTGGTTCAGATGGTTAGCATGGCAACATATCGGTCATGTATGCACACACACACATTCACACAGACATATATGTTTAGACATTTTAAGTGTTTGTGTGTGTGTGTGTGTATGTATAAGCGACTTTGTTTGTTGTGTATTGGTATTTTTTGTATGCATTTGTAGTGGTATTTTGCTTGGCTTTGGGTTAAAATGGTACGCTTTGATTTGGTTTACGTTTCATTTTGGTTTGGTACGGTTCGGTGCTGTTTGGTTTGGTCGTTTTGTGCGCCTATAAATATGCACATATACCACACACACACACACATACACAAACAAACACATATACGCAGAGAAAGGGCACATTTTGTGCATTGTTGATTGTTGTTGTGCATTTTTTACACTTTTTAATCGCATGCGTTTCGAACAGCAGCAAAGCAACAATGGTTTTAACAACAACAATAAAACGCACTGACACGACAGCGCGCCAGCAGCCTTACTTAAGCACACACACACACATAGTCAGTTTAGCAACTAAAACACACACACCCATACACATGCATACAGCAGTCGCCATTTTGCATTCATATTTTGTACTTTTATGTTTTGTCATTTTGTGTAGCATACTTTTAGTTGCTGCCGCTTTCGCTGCTTTGCAGTTGTGCACGCCAGGTGGCGCTTTTATTTAAACAACGCCCGAGGACAATTTTACGTTTGCCTTTTTGGTTGTTTGTTGTTTGCAGTTTTTTTTTTTTTTTTTTTGTAAACTATTTTGTAGCTGGCATTTTTTCTAATTAAAAATTTACTTGCAAACGCAGCAGCAGCAGCAGCAACAACAAAAACAGCAAAATTGTAACCTAAAAAACTCAAAATCATGTCACCCGCTCTCACAAATCAAAGCGAATTCTAACAAGATTTTTTTTATTTCTTTTGCTTTGGTTTTTTTGAATTGAAATTGAATTTGTCTTTGATACAATATTTGCACACAAACATGGCTATTTGATTTAATTTTGTTAGTTCGTTTAGATATAAATAAATAGAAAGAAAGCATCAACTATATTTTTGCCATTTGGAAAGGCAAACAAAAGTGAAATAACTTTTTACACTATATCATATCATTCACTATGCAGTGGAGCGTTATTTGGGTCTGCACTGTACAGGCTCCATGTATTTTCATGTAGTACGATTGGACAACACAGTGATTGCAGATCTTTTAAGATTGGGCTATTTTCCGAAAGTGCTTGTGGCAAGGCATCCACTGTATGACCAGTACAGCTGTACTTATTGGAAATATCCTGGCTGTCAAGGAAACAAGTATAAATTGAGAGTTGCTCAGAACTTTTTCTGTTCTGTTCACTTTCTGGCGACAATTGACGTTTTAGGATACGCAGGCCTTGCCATATCTCTGAGTGCAGCCTGGCTGACACTGCAGATTCCTTTCTCACAATGGAATTAGTTCGCTGGTTTCGGGATTACGAATCATTTCGATCTGAAGAAAGCTGCCATTGAGAACCTTGATACTGTTTCTTCATTTCCCTAGCTATAATTTGTTCATTTTAAGCTGCTTTTATAGCCATGACAAAGTTCTAGTCGACTTCTTTCGTATAATATTATTATTATCCAGTCATTCTGGCGTTCCAGGAACAAGCTCATATCACATTCCTTGTCAGCTTAGAAACAAAGGTCACCCCAAGATACTTTTCAATACGTTTGCAGAGGCACGTGCTTAAGTATGGGGGAATTTAGTCCAGTACCGAATAAAAAGAACTCCCCCATTGTGTAAGACAATACAGAAACGTGTTTGCATATCCAAATTAATACGTGTATTTGAATAATGTTTTTGTTGACATTCATTTTTTGCTACTGATTTTTCGATAAATTATTTACCTTCAACATATACAAAGCGCGCGAACACACACACACACAGATACAATTAAGACCAAAAATTTAGGCACACTTTTACATATTTATTTACATTAAGATTTAAGCCTTTGAGATGTTATAAATTATATCTCATATTTAATTATTTGCAATAAATATTGCTTGTTGTTGTAATTATTATTATTATTGTTGTTGTCATTGTTGTCTCTTATATGCTGTAATTATAAATGTTCTTATTATACTTGTTGTTGTTGTGGTTGTTAGCATTTCCCACCTTAAAATGTGTGTGTGTGTGTAAAATAAATAAATATATATATATTAATAATACGCAACGTTGTGCACACAATACAATAAATCTGATAGCCAGAACTTTATTACAATTTATTTTATGGCCCCTTGGCAAACATTTGTGCCTGTTAAAAATTACATTTCAAGGCAATAATTTCAATATTTATAGCCATTGGTAAATATTTTGGTTTTGTATTGCTCTGGAATATTCAGAAAATCTTAAGCTAAAAACAGCAAAGTGCCGTAAAGTTGTTTCCAATTAAAGTTAATGAATGCAAAAACACTATAAGAAATACAATTTCAAATTTAATTTGCTTTATTTACTTACTATACATTTTTTCTCTTTTAAGTTAACAAATAAAATGTTTTAGCACAAATACTAAAAATGAAAAGTTATCACATTCAATTAAACACAACTGACCCAATGTGAAAAATAAATTTAAATTTCGTAGTCCAAAAAAAAGGAAAATTCAGCATACACTAAAACCATTTTCGAATACAACTTTTTAGGCAACGAATTTTGCAGCTGTCAAATACAAAATGACAGCTTTGAATTTTCATTGACGCACAAAAAGTGTCACATACACGCACACACGCACACAGACACACAAAAACTTTCACACAGATAAACATTAGAAATAGCTGAACGATAATTTGTTTGCATTTGGTTTTGGAAACTATATCATCTTATATACTTTAGATTTGGAAACTTTTGATACTTTGAGTGTTAAACAAAAATTAGGCAAACAATGGTTTGTAAAAAAAATGTATTTTGCGTGCACTAGACGAAGGAGCTTTGGAATAAAGTGCAACAAATTTGATAGTTTGAAAACTGCAAAAGATATATATTAAAAAATTTAAAGTTAAAATCAATTAATTCCTTATAGTGCAAGTTTTTTAGACTTTGTCATTATTAATTTTTCCATTTATTGTGCCCGCTAGATGGCGCAAGCCAGTTATTGCATTCAGCTCATTATTAATTTTTCCATTTAGTGCGCCCGCTAGATGGCGCAAGCAAGTTATTGCATACATGTTTTTATGACAATATACATATTATTTAAATAAAATTAAAGTTAATGCTGAACAAAAGCTATAGGGATTCAAGAACTCAAATAAGATTTTGAGAAATTTTCAAAGATATCAATTTAGTGCCCGTGTTTAATTTTTGAATAAAATAATTATTTAATAGACGAGATACAAAAGTCATATGTTCACCTTATTAAGTATATGAATTCATTCAAGTTTGTTTAATCGTTCTTTTATATGTATATGAAAGATTAGTTTGTGTACCTATACTTGTCATTCGTCCAAACAGCTAGTTTCAAAAACTAAACAATCTTTGAAAAATTAAAATTTTCGTTTTTTTTTGGCTACTTAATACTTAAAGTGTCATCTGAATTAGCATTTCTTACTTTTGAATCTTTCTGCAATGATATCATCTACTGTACTCTACTGCAACACCAAATATATATAACGCATACGCCCTGTTACTCATTGGTTGTTTGTTCTGTTAATTGAACTTAATACAAAATTTAACATTCATGTTAAAAACCAAATTAAGGCTTATTTTTTGTAAAAAATAAATTGCAACAAATATACTCAGTGTTGGTCGCATGTTGTATTCACAACTTAAAAAATAAAAAATAATATAAAACCATGTATAAGCTCTCTCTATCTCTCTGGCTCTTAATATATACATCTATATATATAAACGTACATTTTGCAAAGCTATATCTAAAAGTAATTTAAAAACTGTATTAGTGCCCCTTTTAACCATATCCATGTATGCTACATTTTGTTTATAGCCTTATTTAAATTAAGATACTAAGTAATATATTTTAAAAATTAATGATTATGAGATTAATGCATTTGTGGATTGATGGATTGATTGACTGATTGTGTGGCATAACATTTTATAACTACACAATTATTATATCTAAACAAATTAGTTGAACTTGTATTTGGTTTTTGTATACTTAGCTTAAGTACTTCATTAAAATTGTTATTTGTGTGCAAATTAAATATTAAAACGTAATGGAAATGAAAAGTTTTTGTGAATACTTTTTGTAAAGCTTTTATCAACTTATATAAAAGCTTTGTATTCCATTTAAAAAGGAACTAATTTTTTAGTTTTATGTAACCAAACGTTATAGGCCCTGGCAAGGGCTACATAATGAATTTTTGGAGGTACATACACAGTTGCTCTTCTAAGACATGCTTTTGAGTATCTTGTACTGAAATTTCGCATGACCTTTTTTTAATGCACGTACCACATATCCAATAGTTTTTATACAAAGGATTGGCTAAAAAATAAATGTACCTAAAAGTCCATCAGAAAATTAAAAATATTTTTTCTATGTTGAGCAGCTCTTTTAGTTAATTTCTGAGTAAACTGTGTTTTTTTAAATTTCATTTTGCACTAAAAGTTTAAATTTTGAACAGTCGGTACAGCGCCATTCAGTAGGTGGTCCATAAGACCCATTTTCGGCAAAAGAAAATATATTTTTTAAAAAGTAGCGCCAAGTTAGATCAATATGTTTGAGAAACTACTTAAATGGTGGACAAAACTCAACAAACAAACATTTATTTGTGTGAGTAAGCAGCGCAGGAAGCAAGAGCGCAGGAGAGAGCAAGAACCGCAATCAAGCAAAAAACGAGAGGGAGACTTGGCACACGCGTATCGTGTGTGAGCCGACTGCGCTGCGGCCGAAATTTGTGGCCTATTCACGCGTGTTATGCAAATTGAGAGACTGCCCACCACTGGTCTACCTACGATATATTTAGATGTCTGAGAGAATTGTCTTCTTCCAACTTTTTTTATTGCAAATTTTTGTGGCGTAGCGGGGTTCACTTATATATTTGCTAACGAATATATTCTTTGGCTCAGGCACGGCTCTAGTACTAACACAAGTTGCTACATATTTCATGCAGCTTGCAGCTTCTTAAATTGCTCAAGAGCAATTTACGTAATACTCAAAATTTTGTTCAGAAGATACTACGGAGTTTCCAAAATGTATGCTAACCAAATTGGCAACTACTATTACATCATAATATGTTTTAATTTGAACTAGAATGCAAACTCACAAGTACGCCTCTTAACGTTGACTAGCTTAAGTTTTTTTTTTTTAATTATTAATTTTTCTAAAATTTTTAATTTACTCTAAAAGAGCTTAAAAGATAGCTGCATTAAAAAGACAAATTGACAAGCATGTTTATAACTACAAACTACGACCCTAAAATAGACTAAATAATTAAAAAAAAAGCGAAAACTACTTATTATTATACTTAAAACTATATATAAACTAAATACTCGCTGCTCGTTTTGTACTCGTATTCAATGCATAAACACTTACATAAATATTTAAATGTACATTATATATATATTTATTTGGAACGTATTTACTAAGCAACTTTGGTGTTGGTCAATTGGTTTTGGTTGCTTGTTTAACACTTTGTAGAACGTAAGCCACAAAATAAATACACAAAAAGAAAAATAAAATATATATACATAAAGCATAATAATATTTAAGCGCAAGCACAAAACAATAGTAGATATAAAAAAAATTAAATAAATTCAAAAGCGAATAAAGCTTCGCACTAAAACGCAAATCCTTGTTGTTATCCGCAAATTTATCGCAGACAAATCTGTCAACACAACAACAACAGCAGCAGCAGCAACAACAACAACAACAAACACAATACAATGGCGGACTAAGCAACGGTACAACCGCAGCATCCGCTCATTCACATAACTGCAGCAATGGCCTCAGCAGCATCGTCGTCAACGCAGCAGCAGCAGCAGCAACAATATCCCAGCAACAACAACAACACAATGGCGGCTATCAGCCGATGACGACAGCGACGCTGACGTCAACGCCGACGTCGCTAACAAACGGCAGCCACGAGCCGCAGCACCACCAGCAGCAACAACAACCGCAGAATATTCTCAGCATAGTGAGTTTGAGTTTTAGATCAGTATGAGAATGAGAGAATGAGCTGGAAAAGCGCTTAAAAAAACAAAAACACAAATAAATATATATAACATAATAAACTAAAATAAGAGAGCAAAAGAGAAAAGAAAAAAAGAATTTTTGTGTAGCTTGCATTGTTAAATATTTTTTTTTTTGTGATATTTAACCGATGTCAGAACTGTTAAAAGGAAATATCCTCGAATGAGCCTAAAAGATCTAGCTCTTTCAAAATTTATAGAAATGCGTGTTTTTTACAACAGATAGACTTCAATGAACCATCAAATGAAGTGATAGAAATAAGAGTTCTTCGTCGTCTCCATCATCATTAATTTGTTATTAACTGTGGCCGCTAGATGGCGCAAACCAGTTGCTGAATATTTAAACGTAGTTATAATAAATAAATAAAAGGCAAGCAGGGGGTAAAGCCCCACTTTTATGAATAAAAAAAATTTTTAATTATAATTTATGTTATTTTAAAACCAATACTTAGGGTAAAATTTTAAATTTTTTTGTATGGGCCAATGAGTAAAGTCCAAATCAGGTGCGGATCCAGAATTCGGTCTTAGCGAGGCTCTCACTTCAAAGTGTATATTTATCAGAGCTCGCAAAAGACTGTAATTTGTCCAACTTTTAGGTGGTGGGTCCAAGCAAGCAACACCCCCGTGGATCCGCCACTGGACCAAACTATTCTAAATGTAAATATTTAATAGGTCAATGCAAAAACTCAATATTCTGTAAGACGCAAGTGAGATGAATACAATTTCGGAACACCATTCTGCACAACCTCTACAAGGCATCAAATATTTCTCTAGTTTGGGCGAGATCATTACAACGGCTTCTGTAAACAATTTATTTTTATCATTAAAAATTTTTTTTTAGATTTGAGTTAGGAAGGGTTTCAAAAAGTTCCTTAACGCAGTATGCTGCTTAAACTTTTCTGAAATCTGCTGACTGCAGAAAATTTATAATACTATAAGAAAAGTATAAAAGAGAATTTTGCCAAATAATTATGTTTCGGAATTCTTGACATCTTTATTTTATGAAAAAGAATGTTCAAAAACTATTTGATAAATAGGTCAGAAATTATTGATTGAAAGTAATATACTTAAATGTAAAAAAGACTTTTCCCACAAAAAACGTCATAGAGTCAAAAACTGCCATCAAACGAGGCATTTTCGGGGCTATCTCAGAACCCTAAAGTGATAGAGTTTTTTCCACCTCGGGCACGGAATTAGCAAACCCCGAAACATATACAAAACATTGTCGGACTTCCACTTTTAAAAAAACTTTAAAACAATTTTTCAAGGTTATGTCGGAGCCAGAGCTTTTTTTTTTTTAGCGTTTTTTGGGTTCAGATGACAGGCCAAACGTATTTGAGATCGCATAATCCGAAACAGAGGTCCAAAAAGTCCAGCACTTCAGGGTTATGTCATAACCTCAAAAAACTTAATTAAACGAGGTATTATAGAAGCTGTCTCAGAACCCTGACGTTATATGCCGTCGGATTTAGATTCGGCAAGCCCAAAAAAATATAAAAAACATCATTTAAACTCATAAATGGAAAGAAAAATGCATGTTGTTTTTGAAGCTTGTTACAGAACCTTGCAGTTTTTTGGCCATTACATTAGGATTTAATGGCTCAAAATCCATAGAGGTAGCCCCACTTTTTTGTGAGTCTATATAATCTGTTTATAACAATAATCTGTATTATATATATTCTGTGTTTGCACCTACAAAAATAAGACTTGCGTGATTGTCTGGGGACTTTCCTTATTGTGTTGCTCACAACTTTGTTAGCTGCAGTTCCTACGAATGTTCTACAGTATTTCACGCTCAACCATTCCTGCTGTCCGAGTCCATTAACCAATGTCTACTTCAACTTTTAAAACTACTTCATTTTTTTGCAGTTTCTGCATTGTCATCATGAATGCCCTCCCACATAATCCAAAGTTTTTTTATTGTTTGGAAGTTCATTTGTTGCCATGCGGCTACTTTGCATTCAAATATGAGCTTATTCCCTTTTGTTTTCAAAAATAATCTTTCTTACATAAGTTTCGTTAAAATCATTAATCAAATGAGGTTTGCTGTGCATACGAATTTTGGATTTGCATTTATTTTCTAGTATTTGTCAGTTTTTTTAAATCTTAGCTAAAATGACTTGCATTAAATTGGGGCAACAACACGCAAGTGCATTTAATAGAAAAAGTATCTTGCAGAGTCAAGTTCAAAACTTCTTGATTATGCAAATACTTCATATTTAATAAGATATTCTATTTGATATTTGATGAGCAGCAGAAGACCTAATGCTTTTTATTACTTGATTTTTATTAAATTTTAAACCGAATAACTTTTAAAACTTTTTCACATGATAAAATAGTGAAAAAACTTTGCTCTAAATGTTCTCATAACTTGCTCATATGCAATACAAAATGAAGATTACATTCGGGTACCCACAAGAATTCTTTGTCAAAACTTTTAACATGGCAATCAAATGAATTTTCCCAAATGCCTTTGCATATTCGAAGACCTCGGGGCAAGTTGAAATTTATGCAAGAATTTTTCGAATTACTTGAATTATATGGCGACCTTTTTCAGTCGCGTGACAACTTCGCAATCAAATAAAAAAAATATAAGTAAATAAAGAAAAGCTGAAACAAAGGCGGCATTTAAAACTAAAAAGCGATAAATGACATTTAGAGAAATTGTATGCCTTGAGGGTTTAAGACCCGCGACACCTTCGGGTCTTAGCAATGCAATTGCCCGTTTTTAAATAAAGTTTCCACGCCATTTTATAATAAATCAGAAAGGAAGTCAGATTAAGAACTCCAACTATAAGATACTCTGCTTACACGTTAGGGACTCTGTAGGGAAATTGCTTCATGCCGGTAGCTGAAGTTAAAAACTGTAAGGATATTCAGTAGCATAAAAAGGTTTTGTAATCTGCGAAAACTAGAATTTACAAGATACGAATAAGTAGAAAATATTGTAATTGTGATTAATATTTTATGTCGATTTTTAAACCAGATGCATTTAAGGCAGATAATGACTCCGAAATTGATCGGACCGCATGGGTTTCTTTGACGAGATGTCGGCGAGCGTTTCACCGATATCAGTAAATTTTTCTGGTTAAGGGGACTCGTTCAATATCATTTTATTCGCAGGGTTTGATTGAATTCCTTTAATTTTAAAAATTTATATTATTAACAAACATAATTAAAAAAATGTTTATGGGAAATGTCACCGAAATTGGTGCACTATTTCATATAGCTACCATGCAAAAGTTGAACCTGCGGTCGCGTTTTTAGAGAGACACCTGCGCATTGCGTCACCTTCTTATTGTTGGACCATGGGATGAGATCTAAGACGTAGACAGCAGTTTGGCGAGATGCTAAGCTGGTCTCTCAAGAGAGCCAGCAAATTTTAGTTAAATAATTTCAACGCTCTCAGCGCCGCTGTTCTCTCTGGCACACTCTTATTGCACTTTTTTAAATAAGTATATCTGGCTTGCATTCAACCCCAACTTTGCTAGCTTTAAAAAGAAATGTTGCCGCTTACAGTAGAGACATCCCAACTGCAAAATAACCTCTTCTCTCCCGAGCTTCCGATGAGATATTTTAGTCTTTATAACATTTTAGCAACATACCATCTTCACAAACAGTTTTATAAATATTTTTTTTCTAACAATGTTACTTGACAAAAGGACTTTCAAACTTAAGATTTTATAAGTGTTACCTCGTTATCGATTCAAGACAGCTTGGTATCGAATCGACGTCGTATAGAGAATCCACTTATCGATAAGGGATATAATTTATCAGATTGCTATCGCATATCCCTGGTTCAAATTTGTTATGTTTTGCCGATACCTTACGAAGTTCTTAAGCATTTCCAATAATATCTGCATTTTTAATACAAAGAACTGCAAATTGTGCCAGTTACTCACTTTTTTCTTTTGCAATTGTGTGAGAATTTTGAGCGTTGCATATATTTGTAGAAATGTACCTTTGTAACTTCGATATAGGTTGTAGAAAGTTGAATCTAAATGCGGTCTAAACATGCCACAACAAAAAGCAAAGTGAACTGCGTGAAAAAAAGGAAAAGCCTCGAACATGTCATGCGACATAAGTTATATGAAAATGCTGTTTAGATTTATGTGTCAACAAAAGTGCAGCAGGGCTTTTATGGGGCGCCACCAAATTAAGTTAAGCGTTAAGTGTTATTTCTATTGCCTACTTTATGGCGCGTGCCAGTTCAACGATTTTGAACTTTTGTGGCACAATGCAAACCATTTTACTATTGCTTTTCATACATGACATGTTCACACACACACACACGCTCGTAAATTGACAATTTTCATATTATGCAACAAATCTCAAGTGTGGAAAAGGTTCGCGGCAGGGGCACATACAGCAACAATGCAACACGCTGCATGCCTCATGCTGCATTTTCAGCATTTTAATAATGCAAAAATACAAATGCAAACATTTCCGTTGGGTCGCTGCGATTGCAACAGTTGCGCGACAGTTTTATTGCATAAGTCAACAGAAGTTTGTGCCACAAATATGTTGCAAGCGTGGTTCTCTCCCTCTCTATAAAATCTGTGGCTATATGGGAATGTGCGCGCGTGTGTGTATTGTCGCTTGTCTGTTCTTTTCCGGTTCGAACTGCAATGGCTCGCGTATTGTAACTATTCATACTCTTTTATTTTTGTGGTGCAACAAGTACTACTAAGTTTTAAAAGCTGTTTGTGGCGCATCAAATAGTGTGTGTTGTGCCGCAAAGAGGTAGAGAGCCCTGAAATTTTTGTGGCTTGGAGTTTATTTCATCAGTTTAATTGTAATATAATAAAAAAAAAGTAAACAACGATCTGCCTACAGTTTTTGTTGCATGGTTTTTGTTAAAAAGATTTTTTTTAACTATTTTTCGATATCATAACTGCAGGGGAATAGCAATCTCTGGGGTAACACCGCGCCACAAAAAAGAGTTGAAATATTAAGGTTCTATCCTAACCACAAAAAACGCAATAAAATAAAAAATATCAAGACAGGTCTTTTTTTTAATAAATTTTTGGGGTCGTTGACTACCCAACACCGGCACATTGGATTTCTGCGATAACCTCTAAAATACCAAATTTTTTGAGTTTTTTGTGGTTATGTCAGAATCCTGACGTGCTGGGGTAGGGTGTTCTCAAAAACCATATAAAAGACAGGCTCTGGCATCTGAACCTGAATATCGATATTTTTTTTTTTACCAATTTTCCAAAAAATCGCATAAATAACGACAACGAAATTCTTTCTATCCATGATGATTTATTATCTGTAGTACCCGCCATTAAGCAGAACTTTTTAGAGAAGATAGTTCCATATTTATATTTTCCGAGATGCGAAAGGTTTTACATATTCATATATCTGTTTCCACATTTCCATTTTCACCTATCCGATAGTCGTGACAATACGTCATAGACATGACATTCTTTTACCTCGAATTTCCTTTTGTTTTAAAGAAATAATAGTTATGGTTATACGTGACCACCAATCCATAACTCGAAGTAACAATAGATAAAAATATATTGACTCATAATTACTATATTACATGCTCAATATCCTTACACGACTGTACCTTAGATGAATGAGCGAACTAATTCGAAATCTCTTTGTAGATCCTTCAGTCAAAACATATATATATACTAATTTTTTTTAATCTGCTTTATCAGCTATTATTATTTTATTAAAAATGATATCTGACAGACAGGTTTAGAGTTAGCTATTAATAAAGTTTTTTTTCTATACAAACGATAATGAAAGAGTATCTCAAATTCGATGTACCAAAGTTATGCGACAATATTTTGTATCTTTTATTGGGTCACACACGCATACTCTTACCCATATTTAAATGTATACAGCAGCAGTTATGTGTGTCCCTGTGTGTGTGCTGTGGCAACCACTTGAAAATTGTATTTTCATTTCAATTGTTTATTTATTGCTGCACTCTTCGCATTCGATTTGTCATGCACTGCAACAGCAACAGCAACAAAAACAAGAACAACATTGTTAGCAATAATAACAACAACAACAAGAGCAGTAGCTGCAACAACAATAAAAACAAAAGCTTGCAACATCAGGGCTGTTGATGCCACAGCATTAAGTTTTTATAAAAAAAATCTTTTATATATGCACATACTATATACATATTGCAACCAATAATGAATATTTACTAATTTATTTTTGCAATATTCACTTTGCTCTCATTTATTTGCACAGTCCACAGTATTGATTGCCAGTGAAACGGATGCACAGCAGCAGCAACAACAGCAGCAGCAACAGCAGATGGATGGTGGCGGAGGCGGTGGCGGTGGTCACGGTGTCATAGCCAGCGGCACGCCCAGCTCCCCGCTTACCAGCTCACCGTCCAGCGTTACAGTAGCCCAGTCACCCGCCGGCAGTCTAGCCGTTGCCATAGCCGCAGCCGCCGCTGCTGCCGGCGCTCAGCCCACACTCAACGGCAATGCCAATAATGATGACATGACCTCGGGCAACACATCACCCATAGCTCAGCCGTTGGGCGGCAACGGTGAGCCGCTGCTGCAAACACCGCTGACAATGGCCCAACCCATGAGCATGTGCAGCAGTCCGGTGGCGGCTGCAGCTGCCACCTCAGTCACAGCCAGCTCGATAGCAGCCGGTGCCTTGGCTGCAACCAGCAGCAGTGGCCCAGTTGGTCTGCTGCCTGCAACTGGTCTGGATAGCAGTGCAAATGGTGTACCCGCTAGCACCTCACAGGTTATTGCCCACCTGAATGCGGCCAGCGGCATTATGACTGCCAGCGTGCAGTCACCCAATGTGGTCACTAGTCTGAGCAGCGCTCTAGTGTCGGCACAATCGGTGCCAGCGGTCGCAGTGACTGCCACATTTGATGCCAAAAGTCAGCCGAAGCGTTTACACGTCTCGAATATACCGTTTCGCTTTCGGGATCCCGATCTGCGCGCCATGTTTGGGGTGAGTACTGGTACTAATATAAGATTAGTAATAAGACGAACAAAATAAATGAAGCGGCGCAATGGTGTACCCTACTTTTTTTCTTATTTTATGGGAATGATCTCTCCTCCGAGTCTGCATACTAAGCATAGTTGTTGAAAATTCTTTAAAACTATAAATTATTTAGGTTCTAAGATCCAAAGATGAATAGTTTTGATCTAGAGAAGCTTGACTTCCAGAAAACTTGATATTTTTGCACTGCTTCCAAAATATGTAAATTTGGAATTTTTCAAAGACTTTACAATATTATTTTATAATAATCGGCCGTGATCTGGAAAACGAACAGTTTTGTTCGAATTCGTATTTGCGTGCTCTCAAATCCGAAGCTTTGCTGTCGCCATCTACTATATTTCCCTTGCTTATTGTTAGCACAGCTTTACACCCTTCGAGGGAAATTATGCTATAAGGGACTTTTTTTTTATGCAAGACATGAAAATGTAAAATGCGTACACTTTTCAATCTATTTTGCCAATTCGTTTAAGTTCCTCTTGCAATAAAAAAGTCGGTTTAAAACCACATTAAAAATTCGTTTTGGTGAAAACATTCGGTATCAAAACGAATCCGAACATTATTTTCTCAGCACGGCAAAATAACTCTTTTAAAATCGAATAATTGAATGCCGTTTAAAAAATATCGGAGTGCTTATATTTTAAGAAGAGAAAATACTAAAAATCAGACGGAAATATGTGAAAATTTCGTATGCAGACTTATGTGAGCCTAATAGTAAAAAAAAACGATCACTTGCTCTCCAAACAATCCCATGCCCCTCTCCTATTAAACCCTATTACCTGTCACACCGCCTACACCTCTCAATATATCCTTACAAAACTTTATGTAGCCTAACTCTTTTTAAGAAAACTGTCTGAAAAATAATCCAGCGTTCGCCAACTCACTTATAAGTAAATATAATTATCTCAGAAATATGTATCTCGATTTGATAAACTAAAGTTTTTGCATTTTTCTCTCTATATATTTTACAGCAATTTGGCACCATTTTGGATGTGGAAATTATTTTCAATGAACGCGGCAGCAAGGTAAGTGTTTGCATAATAAAGGAATGCTCTGCACCAGGACTTACCTATATTATAAATCTAACTCTGTGCTGTTAACTTGGCTTTTACTTAGTTCTTAAGTTGTGCCCCAGCTAGCCCCTTGTTGCATCTTACCAGCTCTTTATGCCTCTTTGTAATTGTCGCACAATTCATCTAAATTATGCACTTAGCATCATCCTAGAGGTAGAGTGAGAATTGCGCCGTCCGTTGCCAAGGATACGCTACTGGCGGACCTGGGCCAGCTGTTGTTATAAGCATTTATAGTTGTAGTAGTGCCTTTTTGAGCAAGTATCTCAACACTTGGCACAAGGACGACGACACCTTAACAGCTTTATACAAGCTGAAGCATAGAAAATAATTGCATAGTTACAGGCGCCAGGCAGAAAAGGCTTTACAAAATTGTGCATAGTTTAGGGCCGGATTATGGAATGCAATTGCAGCTGGAAAAAATACTAGCTTTAGATAAACTTAACTTTAGCTTTAGCCCAGGCTGAGGCACGTGCATGCTAGCTACCACTATCCTAGAAATCCAAAACAAAAGTTGGTCAAAAGTGCTCGGCAATACAAATATAATAATGCATGTTCAGGCTAAGAGAACCAAAAACCTCGCTCCAGCAATTGTTGTCGTTTTTTTCTTTATTTGTGTATCGAAATCTGTTTACAACAGCATCAATTCGTAATACATACATATATTATATAATATATATATATATATATACTCTATATGTTATTTTTTTTAATTGCATGTTTGATTGCGAATGGCAGGGATTCGGTTTTGTAACATTCGCTAACAGCGCAGATGCAGAACGAGCACGCGAACGTCTACACGGCACCGTGGTTGAGGGACGCAAAATCGAGGTGGGTGCATGTAAACAATACATACATACTCTATATAACGTATTACATACATCTATAACACACACACACAAAAATACACACACACACAGTCATAGTCATGCAAGCAAGCTTTATCTGCAACTAATTGTGAATCTATCAAAAGTTTTTTGTTTTCCAACACTTTTTAATACTAACATCTTGAATCGAAATAGTTTAAAAGTTACAAATACTAAATTAAATGTAGAAATGCAGCACTATTTTTTGGAGTTACTAATTATTAAAAAAAAAAAAAATTTACTTTCATTTGAGTGCGAATAGATTTGGTTCATCAAGCTGAACTTAGTCTAGTACCTTAGTTTTGGACCTACGCTGTGACAGAGGTAATCCGGATAAGTGTTACCAAATTCAGACAAAAAATTCAGGCATCATTTCAAAATCCGAGGAATCGGACTCTTACTGAAGCTATTTGACATAGATTCTTCTACAAATATATACTTTGTGGATGCCTACATGACTTCCTACGTTGCAGTAAGCTTTCATCAAGAATATGACTTCGAAACGTCTTTTATAACATTTTTTTTGAAATATATGGATAGTGCAGTAAAAGTAAAAGATCCTTAAAAACTACGTTTTTTTTCTTGCGAATAAAAAATAATAACTCAAGAAAAAAGTAGTGTGAAAATAATTCCTCAAAAAATTCTAGGTTTCAATGTAAAGGCCTATACGCAGTTCGAAAAATTTCGAGCGGAATGACAAAACTTCATAAAAAAAAAAAATACCAAGTGGGATATCCCAAATGGGACTTTTTTGTTATATGAAGTTTTGTCATTCCGCGCGAAATTTTTCGAACTGCGTATACCCCTTAAATCAAGAAAAGCGCTCTTAGCCATATTTTCAAGATGGCGGCTTTCGCATGAACCCTCAGAGGTTCTGAATGTAAGGGATAAGAGAACGTACCCATACTATGTGACCCGTTCAGGTGGGAAGGGGGTTCTTGAAAATACCACACTTGGTCACAGGAGCGGGAGGGGGATTTGGATTCTCGTCACGTAGTCAATATACTCTGGGATAATCTAGCGGTTTTTTTTTTAATTTCTTTTTTCAAAAAATTATTCAAAATCATACTTACTTAATGACTACGTGAAAAATAGAGGGCGCGGTGGGGCTTGGCATATACTACTGGTGGCCACTGTGGAAAGTGGGGTATAAGAAATTGTAAAAATTGGGTTACTTAGTATACCCACGTACCCACGTTCGCCAACTTGACACTATTTCATGGAACAAGTCATGGGCCTTACCAAGACTCCCGCACTCATTTGCTTTTTACTTTTTCTATAGTAATAATAGCCAAGACAAAATTTGTTCATTTTAGAAAATGTTCTTAAAAATTAAAAAAAAAATTATCGTTCTTAAAATTAAGAATACTTGTTATTAACACTTGCCAAAATTGGCAAATTAAAACAACCTTAAATATCTTAATTTTCAAAACTAAATTATGCATCGGAATATCGATAAATCAAATCGATACTGGCTTCATGGCTTAACACTAGTACGTCCATATTTCTCTCTTTTGAAATCTTTTAACATTGTAATTGTAAATAAAATGCCACAGTTAACTCGATATTTATTGCCTCTCGTGTTAAGTTGACATAGATAACAGGCATGCGAGGTGTGTTCAAAGAGTTACAGGAATTTTGTGAAAACGCAGAAGCTGTTTCAATAATTGATTCATAAAACAAAAGCAAGCAAGGGATTTTCTAAAACTTTATTACGCATCTAAATTTGTTCGCAAATTTTTTTATTTTTTATACTTACTTACAAATAATCAAAAATGCATAAATTTTTATGTATCGCAGTTTTCTAATTTTTGATCGACATTCCAGCCTGATTAGCTGGATATATCTTGAAAGAGGCAACGACGCTGTTTTTGATCAGAAGGCCAAGAATTGATGGTGATTTAGTTCAGATCATTTTGAAATTGTTTTTCAAACAAACACACATACTGTTTTCTTCCTTAACGCTTAGTTTCAAAATTATTGAACGCCAAAAACCATATAAATATTACTTAAAATTTTTTCAAGATATAGTTTGGTAACTTTGGCAAAATAAATTTAGTGCAATCAGTTTGGCCAAACAATTATATAATGGTCTATCGTAGCAAAGTACTTTTTACTTTTACTTTAGCATTACAACAAAGTATGCTAAAAATACTTGCATTACTTTTTGAGCACACCTCGTTTATACAAAAAGGTTTCTTTTATTTTTTTGTTTAATGCCAATTTTCGCATTGATTTTATATCAATCATTTCAATCAGAGTGCTTGCTTTTTATTTATTGTCAACGCTTATTGCTAACCAGACAAGCTGGCAGATAGACATTGTGATTGATTTATAAATAGTGCTTGCATTTTATTTGCCTTTCATTAAAAATTAATTAAATTTTTGCAAATTTGCTTTTTCATCGTGTTTTTTTTTTGTAATTTAAATGAGCAACAGCCACATATAATTGGAATTAAAAATATGCTGTAAATGCGCAAAGTGTAAATTAAGTAAATAGCTCATCAAATATTTGCAGTCAATTAGCTGCCGGGCCTAAAAGTATGCTATACTTTTTTGTTAATAAATTTAATAATTAATGCTTGCTTGCTGGACTACAATGAAACCTCTACACATACACACACACATTGAATTCTTGTAATTGTTAACTAACACATAATTAATTTTGTTTCTATATACATTTTTCTATATATTTTAATGTACGATTTCGAACGCTGCAACTCTTGCTAAAAAAATAAAAAAAAAACAAAATATAACTCTAAACCAAAAACAATAAATAAATATATCATTGTGAAGGTGAATAACGCCACTGCACGTGTACAAACCAAAAAAGTGACAGCAGTACCCAACGGTAAGTTTGTCTAACACATACATACTTATACATATACACATTTCATACACACCTAAGCTAACACACAGTACATACATATTGTAGTTGTACTTATATACTACTAAAAAAGCAGGCAAAGTTTAAGGCTATATAAAAGGAACAAGTTTAAATGTTGCACAAAGAAATGCAATTACGCCTTGCCTTAGAGAAATGAAAAGCCCGCAGCACCAACAACAATTGATGTAACAACAACAACGACATAAATTTCTAAAGCTGAAGTAGGAACTGAACGACTTTGATATACTCTTTACTACATAAGTAACAACTTTTTTAGCAGAGGTACTTTGGATACCTGTGCCCTGACTAGGTATTCTATAAGTTAGAACGCAAGGGAAAAAAAATAGCAGTTGCGAACTGAACTAGTTCAAAAGAACCGCATCAAATTAAAGCAGCTGTTGAATTCACCTAAATCCCCGGGAATAATTTTACGGAAAATCTGACAACTGACGGTGCTCTAAAAGGGAGTGACTGTGAAGCTTTTAGTTCATATAAGAACCCAAGAATCTCAGAGCAAAACTACTCCATACCATCTGACTCCACTATTCACGCAGATACAGAATATATAGAGACAGAATTATCGGAAATGCTTCCTTTTGCCTATGACATATATTTAGACGAACTTAAGATACCCTTAAGCTACATAAGTATCAGGTATAATGACCGTAGCAACAAACAAAGCCATGCCAAAAGTTACAAAAAAAAAATACTGCCATAATATTTGGCAAGCTTACCGACTCGTTTGTTGTTGTTGCTGCAAAGCATTTTCATTTTTCTGCTTTTTTTTTTTAAGCCATTTTCTTGATTTTTCATTTAACTTTTCACATGAAGTTCTTTGGTGCCCGAGAAATTCAGTTTGCAGCCAAAGGCATTGCCAACAATTGTAAATGTTTCTTAATGAAAATTGTTTGCTTTGCAACACGCAACCATTTTATATAATTTACTTAGTTTTTTTTTTTTTTATTTGATGTTAATACCTATTTTTTCTTGCCTGTACTGCAATGTTGTCAAGGCCCAAGCAAACTTTTTTTAACTTAGTTTTAAAAACTAACAATTCTTTGGTTACGGCTTTAAAACACAAACAAAAAAATTACTTTGTTTAATGTTGATTTTATTTTTAATGATTATGCCCTTAATACCTAATGCTCATATTGATGGTGTTCTTGATGATGATGATGATGATACTTATTATAATTTTCATTTGTTTTTCTTCAAAAAAAAAAAAAATATATATCTATAAACACCCACACAGTTGTACTGACCAAAGACGGTGCCATACCGGCCCCAGCTCTAGGTGAGCAAACAAGAAAACAAATCAAAATGAAATGCATTTTTAATTTGTTTGTAACTTGCTTGCAAAAACAAACTTATATAACTACTAAATATATATATAATGTAACTCTGCAATAATCCCCTAACCCCCATACTCGTATGCTTATGTTCTATGTTGTCTAGCATAAGCAAGGCACCTGCTCGAAGACTTTAAGCAATATTTAATCCAACTTAATAACTTTCCGGAATGCCCCGGCATGTTGCACGTTGACTGTAATATGTAAACCACAATTGGCTCAATCAAACTCAAACTAAATCAAAAGCAATCTAAATAAATATACATATATATCTAGAGCAAATAAAAACCAAAAATACAAAGAACCAGCATGCTAAAAAAAAAATACTGAACTTTACTTGAAATCTATTTGTAAATCAAAAAACTATTTGTTTAAACCCTGTGTGTAACTGGCACAAAAACACTTTACAGAGAACAAAAAGTTATGAACTTATTTTGACCTCTAAAGCCATCCCAAGATTTCTAGGCTATACACCACTTTACAAAGTATAAATGGCCGTGCTACGGAAAACGCATCCGCACATTTTATCCGGATTCGTTTTGAAACCGAATGTATGCTGTTTCCAATTTCAGCTAAACGAATTTTTTATGTGATTTGAAACCGAATGTTTTGTTGCAAGATCAATTAAAACGAATTGGCAAAATAGGTTGAAAATTTAGACTGAAATAATTTTTTAAATTCTTTAATATTCTTAGATTATATTTATGCCAATTTCAAGTTAGATATTTATTGATAATTTTTTTTTTTCTGACTTAACCCAAAACGAATTTTTGCAAACGTGCACATATATGAACACATTGCTCTATCGATCTTAGGCGGTTCTCACTTCGAAGTGTATGTATATTAGCGCTCGCAAAAGACCCATTTTTCACGGACCCGAAACCCCCAGTGGATACGCCACTGTATGTTACACGAAAAAATCCCGTGGTTATAAAAGTAGCTAAGTCTTGGTTAATTTTAATATCGATTATTGCTTTGTATCAAACAAAAATAATTTCGGGCCAACACAAAAGAATTCATCGCAAAAAACAAGGGAAATAGATAAATTTATCAAAAAAAAACCCAATGTTATCGACAACAAAAAAATCGTTTTCCGAAGCATGCAAAAACGAATCCGAATAAAATTGTTCGATATTGTATATCATTTTCCGAAACACGGCCGAATATAATTTTTTGGTTTTTTTATAGAAGTTAAAGGCAGTAACAGCTTTATTGTTTTTTATAGGAACTATGCAGATACCTTTAAACTTTGTTTTTAAACCTATATCCTACATAAGTTTCTCGTCAGTCTTAACTAGGGATCGCAACTGTTAAAATTTTCAGAATAAAAATCCTCAAATAATTATTATTTTTTTCATAAAAATTGCATAATAACTCTTACTTTTTGACTTTAAAAATAAAAATTAAGGAATAATTTTTAAATGCCAATTTCTATTTAAAAAATGCCTCAATAACTCTTATTTTCAATTTATATAATAAAAACTTTTTTTTTCAAATTAAAAAATAAAATTGGCAATTTTTTTTTTGTATTAAGTTTTTCATTCCGTTCTGCGTATAGGCCTTTTGGCTTGATTTTTTGATCGAAATTAAAAATAAAAGTTTAAATCATCTTTTCTCTTGTGAGTTGAAATTAGGTTAGGTTAGGTTATGGCGGCAGTTGGGACTTAACGTAGGCCAAGAGTTGGCCCGTTTTGATACTGCTACGGTGGACCATTCACTGCTCTTCCCCACTCAAGAGATCCCATATATGAGATTAGTCACAACCATAAAGCATAAAGTTGAAATTAAAATTTTATGAACTTGAAACCCTGAGCTTGATGTTATTCTTATTTCTAAATATATGTTGCGAGAGAACTATTTTTCAACCTAAACTTAATCCCTAAGCCAATCAGCTATGTGCTTAAAAGCTGAAAAAAACGCATTTTAATTCAATACGATTCATCCCGCATAATAATTGTTAGTCTTAAACCAATCTAATCTTTGAAATAATTTATTGGATTAAATTTAGGTTTTTTGGGCTGGACTGTTCCAAATATTTTCGGTTTCTTCGGCTTCAACGCAAAAGCTCTCCTGATATCTCTTTCAACCGAATATGACAAAAAAAAATATCTTAAGCATCTTAAGAAAATTAACAAAAAAAATTAAAAAGCGGTTTGAATTTAGGGACTGCTGCTTTGCTATCTTCTTAGAGCATATAGCTTGCAGTGCCATAACTTACCAAAATCTTTCCATTCGCTCTTTTATTTACTTTAAAATCTTCAACTTGTGTCAAGAAGTCTTGAAATTCACGCGTATCGACATTAAAGAGCGCAACGTTTCAAACCAAATCCTTTCAAACTTAAGCCTTCTCTTCACAATGTTTCTCTGCCATTAAGCACAGCTGTTCTTCTCTTGTCTTCAATTCAAAAAAAAAAAAATTTCAACAAAATTTTTCTCCTATTTCTTTCATTCACGTTGTCAAAAGTAGTTCGTAGCAGCGGCAGCAAGTTTCTCCCAAAACTATTCAACCAGTGTTGATAAAGATACCTCGTCTTCGTGCCGAAGTTTTTTGCCCGGTTTGAATGCCTTAGTTTATTTTCATTAACCCTTTCAGGCCCGAATTAAAATGGGAGGACTTAAAAAATATTTGACCCTAGAATTATCTTAATATAGCTACAAATAGTCACAGAAAAAAATTTCAAGGTCCTGGGTATCCTAGTTAGGCCCCACCGAAATGTTGCCTATAGGCAACATTGGGCCTGAGTGTTACATTTTTATACTGTACGTATACGCAATTGCTGAGTACAATTTTTTTGCATTTTAATATATGTTAATAAATTATTTGGATGGTTTTTTTATATCTTCAATTATATTTAATCATTAATTATGTGTAAAATGAAACAAAGAAGTTTTTGAGTGAATTTGAGCAAATATAGAGTCGTCACACTTAAAGCATTTTGGGTGGGGATATCCAGTTTTTTACAGTCTCCACTGTCCTTTTGGGCCCCACTCAATCCAATAATTGAATTGATCGCACGTGATTGCTTCAAGAGTACCCAGGGCATATTTTTAGTTTCTAGTTTTGGAGTTGAAGTGTCAAAAACAGCTGATGATGCTGTACCAGAAGACCATGGCGAGGAGTCAAAATGGGATATTATCTATGACTGAAGACCTCTTTTGGAGCAGAATTTTCTTTAGTGGGGCTTAGCAGCTAAATGGCAATGTCCGATTGACAATAAAAAATGGATAAGCGAATGGTCTTATATTGAATATGCTTCAAATCTCTACGGAATAGAGCCAACTATTGAGTACTGCAATGTTTATACACCAAAAGATAATGAGCATATACTATTTGTTGGATCGATTGGACCATTTAGTATTTGTTAGCATTATACACCTCGAACATTACAATATTTCGAAAATATCAATGCGACTTATGTGCATATTGTTGCGGCCCAAAATAGCAGGGCACAAATTTTAAGTTATTTTCTAAAGCAATAACATCCAAAATTGCCCCAAAATTGAGTTTTCAGAGTAGTAAAGTGTTTTGAATTTCTCTTAATTTCTTTAAATTTATTTTGTCTATGAATCTATCCGAAATAAATTTGATAATGCGAAGAACTCCCAAAGGCCCGCATATCTATACATAACAAAAATTTAAAAATTTTTTTTCCACTCAGGCCCAATGTTGCCTATAGGCAACACTGACTTTGGAAAAATCCTGACACAAAACTAAACCACTCTTGTTCATAAAGTTTGATTTTATTTATTAATTTATCTATCTTTAAGCAATAAAATCATTTTTTGTGTAAATATAACTAATAACGTAAATATAATGAAGATAAATGTACAAACACTTTTTGCGCAAATTTTTAGGCACTCGATGTTTTAATGAAAAAGCCGGCAAAACTAAATATTAAAAATAAATACATGCATTATGCTATATATAGAAATGCACAAAAAAGAACAGCCTACTAGATAAAAACAATAACCAATGCAAAATAATCCGATATAGCTGAGTTTTTTGCATTTGAATTCAATGTTGCCTGTAGGCAACAGCGGGCCTGAAAGGGTTAAGTAGCTTTTTGTAGTTTGCACAATTTCACTTGGAAGTTGTGCCAGCAGCAAGTGAGCGACCAACATAAAAAGTTTTCCATTTACCATGTGCTATATATGTGTACACTATATAATAAATAATGCTGCTGATTATATCGACTTGCTCCATGCCATTAAAATGTATTCAAAGCACAAAATCTATACTTTAGTTTCGCTCAATTCGATAAGCCGCTTACAAACCAACCAAACCCAACCACATCGAAGCAAACCAAACCAAACCCAGGCAAACAGCGCAGCCGAACCACAAAAAAGAAAATAAAGCACAAAAAAAAATGGCGAAAAACCAAAAGACGGAAGTAAAGCAGCTCAAATGCTGGCGCCGGCTGCTGGAAGCTGGAGTTACCGAGTTTTTCCATCTATGCAAAATGTTTTTCTTGTTGCCAGTAAAACTTAAATCGACACGGACAACAAATAGAAAAGCCAAGAAAATGCACATGCTACATCTTTAGCTTTTCACCGCCTCCTGCTGCTGTCCCAACTTGAATGCTCTTCTTCTTCTACGTGTGCACCTCCATTCACTTGCAGCCTTTTCTGCTTACGAAGCCCTTTTGCATTCGATGGCAAATGTCCTGCTTAAGTTGGCCACGTGCAGCTAATGCGCTTCATTTGACTTGTGTCTGTGGCGCCACCAAGGCACACTGTCCGGAAAAAGTAATAAATGTGAAAAATGCTGGAACAAACGGATGACGAAGAGGCGACTTGTTTTTATAGATTTTATTGAAGCAGATTTTTATAGTTAGACTGTATCTCAACTTACAGCAGCTGCTAGGAATATTTTATTTTTTGAAAAAAAAGAAGGCCATAATGGCAGAAATCTAAGGATGCCAAACTTTCCTAAGCCGTCTACAGAAAATAAACTAGCTTTTAATAAGCTGTCATCTGTAGACGTTTATTTTCTCAGAATCTATTTGTTGTCTTATAGGACTTTTACAGAGTAGAACTTGATTCGACTTTCTCAGTTAAATGTTATATTTGATCAGCATTTGAAATCCGGAAAAAATTGCAAAAGGATAAAAAAAGAGTACAATATAATTCAATTCAATTTCTTTATTTACCCTCACATTTTATATATTTATTTACTAACTAATTAGTAGGTACAATATTATTCAGAAATCCGAATACCTACGCTAATTTTAGATCTGCTAAATAGACGTAGTTTTTATTACAAAAAAACGTTTTTCACTTTATGTATTCAGACTGAACATAACAGAGACTTTGCTGGACTTTTGAAAAAAAAAATATAAAAATTAAATTCCAATCATCTGAAAACTGAAAAGAAAAATATATATATATATTTCAAGTTCATGCCAAAAAATGCATTTCGAACCACTGTGCAATGGTTGCAACTGTTGTTGCATATTTTGTATGTTGCAACATACTATGATAGTAGTTATGAGAAACATCAGAGCGTACGTTTGGACCCAAACAAAACCACTTTGAGTTACTTTATCACGTCGGTTTATAGATGCTGCTCAGTTTGTTATATGTAGCTTTGGTAGTTCCAGGTCTTTACGGCTTTTTTGCATGCTGCTTTTGCAAATCGCCTGAACCATTACGAGCTTCACGTTGTCCTCTACTTGCAGCTAGGATAATTACAAATAGTAAACCACAAAGTTGCAAAACATGTTGCAAGCAACGACATATACATAAATTTTAAGTAAAACTTTAACATTCTTACAGTATTTTTTTGTTGTTGTATATATATATACACACAACACACTCGTATCTGCATGCAACCATGTGGAGGCGCCCTTTGCATTTTATTTGCTACTTTGCTAGATATAGTTAAATGTGGCTTTGTGCCCCTATAATAATTTGGTTTTCCTGTGGGAACTTGTGGAACGTTGCGTGTGTTGGTTAAATTAAAATTTTTGCAAAAAATTGTATTTTGTTCTACATAAAATAGTCTTATTTGCTATAAGTTAAATTATGCGAGAAAATTGTAATACTTTTCAAAGTAAGAACTTAAAAAAAAAACGAAGTTAATTTAAAAAAAAAATTTTCCAAAAAACTATTTTTGGCATATGGCCAGTAAGCAAAAACGCCTGAAAGAAAGCAAAACTTCATATAACAAAAAAAAAACGCTATCAAAATTCTTAGCGCCAAGAAATTTGTTCTTTGGTACGCAGCTGCAGTGCTGCCCGTTTTTTTTTTAAAGTGACATGTAGATGATGCCAGCAAAACTTTAGCTGTTCAGGCGCTCCGCCCATTTATTTGGTACCTCAAGGCTAGTACGCAGCAAAGTTAAAACGCCTGAAAGAAAGCAAAACTTCATATAAAAAAAACACTATAAAAATTCTTAGCGCAACGGATTTTACTCTTTGGTACGCAGCTGCAGTGCTGCCCATATTTTGGCAATTGATATGTAGATGGCGCCAGCAAAAACATCAGCTGTTCTGTTTGAGTGCTAAAAACAAAACATTAATGTGCAGCAACTTATTTTGATAGTAGAAACAATGTCGCGTAGGCATAAAAAATGCACAAATTTTACTAAAGAGCAGAAAATGTGCAAACAATGTTCGAGGACGTGTGAAAATTTTCCGAAAATGCTGCGGGATTCTGTACCATGGCGTCGAAGTGAAAATTTTCTGCAAAATGTGTTGTATTCAGTTGCAATATTAATTCATTTCAAAATTTGTACGTCTCTACAAAATCTTCCACACTCAACTCTGCGTATTTATTTATTTATATAAAGCTAGTTTACACTTAAAAGATATAAACTAACAATAACGAAAGAAAGCCATGGCTACCAGGGCCTTTAGCTAAACTCTGCGTATTAAATATTGGCTTACCCATATAGTTTTTTTTTTTTTTTAAATTTCGTAAGCAAGCAGGCAATAATAGCGTTATTTGCAAAACAGGTGCCAAGTAATTTTTGTTTGGTGTTGCTGGTGCCATCTATTGTTAGTTGCGCCACCTACATTGTCAATTGGTCAGTCATGGGCAGCACTGTTCGGTCACAAAAATTGATTAATTAACGTTTTACAACACTGCCAACTAACTGTGAAACAAGTATGCACGACTATCAAAAGTTGTGCCAGATTGAGATAAATGAATGAAAACTAGATGGTACAGTAAACGAAGAGTTTCGGCTGGAAAAAAATACTTCGGCTTAAGACTTTAAACAGGGCACCAAACAATCCCTCAAAGTTTCATCAACTAAGTATGTAGCCTTCGTTTACTATACTAAAAGCTTTATCCAACCATTCGCTTGCAGTCATTTTTTAGAGTGACCATGTTTTTTTTGCACTCACTGTGTTGAACCCATTGGCCACTTTATCGCGATTAGTTTTTTATGCGAAGCTGTACAGGACATCTTTGATTTTTAACCAAACCCATAGATTTCGTTAAACCTTAAAAGTTATGATTAGTGCAAAAGTTTTTCCAATAATTTTAGCCACTTGCATACAAAGTTCCAATGACCAGCATCTACTACAGAGGTTTAAGTCCACAGAGCAACCTAACCAACTGGGTCGTTACATCTTATGCAAATCTTTTTCGATCTTTTTTAACTGCTTGTTAACTCACTCTACTCTGTCTTGGCTGCAATATATACATAGGAAGAGTGAGAGCTACACTCACTTTGTGCATTTTAAGAAAGTTTGTCTTATATGTTGATTTCAATGCTGCCACTGCCTCCAACGTCGTCCTCTCTGCTGCTGCTGCTGCTGCTACCCCACCCATTTCTAGTACTTTATCTCTGCTGGCAGAAAACATGCACGGCATTTTGTAGTTTTAATTTTTTTTCTTGCTGCTTTGCCCTCACTTTTTGCCTTGATCCTTTGACATGTTAAACTTAATGCGCCTTTATGTGTTCGACCCCAAACCGTCATCCATGCAGGAGATTGTGTGTGTGTGCTGTAGCACCAGCTACACCGAACTCTACTCTTTCTTGTCTTTTAGTGCATTTCAGTAGTTTTTGTTTTTGGTATTTATTTTGCAATTTTTCATGTGCTTTTATTATACTACTACTACTACATAGTTTAAACATTTGCATAGTCAAATGCAGTACAAGCTAGAGTCGTGCTCCCCCTCACTTATTGGATGCGCAACCAAGCAGTCGAACGTGAGCAGATTGCTATGAAAATAACCCAAGGCGGTTGACAAACTGTCAAGCAAAAAAAAAAAAAAAAGAAACAATGTACCATATATTTTATTATTATTTAGTATTTATTTGTCTATATACACTTTTTCGTTTTCTTGTGTTTAACAACACTGTTTGGTTGTCTTGTAAGTTCCTGCATTTTGTATGTGAGTTTTGCATACAACGTTGCATACTTTTAAGCGCCCAATGAAATTTTTTAGTGTACCTCCTGTTTGTTGCATGTTAACAATGCAAGTATAAAAACGTGTATAAGCAGCATTATAGCATGTTAAAGCAACAAAAACAAAACTATAAAACACAATAAAAGGCTGTTTATAAAATGAATATATATATATACACTTATATTGTATGTATGCAGGGACGGATTAAAGCATGGGCGGACGGGGCCCACATATAAAGAGAAAATTAGAAATGAAGAATTTTTAAAAGAAAATCGATAAAGTAGATCGTATTGAACTAAAATTGTGTCTAATCGTGTTAGGCCCCTGGGCCCTGCATTTGTTTTAATCCAGCCCTGTATGTATGTTATGCCAGCATGACAAGTATAGCAGTCAAACTGCAATATTAATGCAATTAAAAAACTATTTTAGCCTGTTTTGTGCCTAATAAAAACCAAATAAAAAATACCAACGTTTATTATATAAAATACCAAATATTAAAGCTTATATTTTCTCTTGCCTTTTACATGCAAATTCAAAACAACTTTAAACTCAATTGCTGCAGTTTGTGTACAATGGCCTGAAGGTAAGAGATTTGTTCATTTTCTTATATGCCTGCAGTATTTTTGTTGTAAAATTCATCTAGTATATAAACAACTTTACATAAACACTCACACATAAAAATACACACACACTATCTCTCTCTCTCTCTCAGCGTACTATAAGCTAAACATATACTTTTCGGTTTAACCATCTAATTATAAGATCTAGTCTGTAAGCATTTAAATTATATATTAAAGTTAAAAAAAGCATTTCAAATCATAAAACGTACTTTATAGGGTTTTTTTCAGGCCAGCCATATAGCTTAAGCATAGTTTTTACACTATACAACAAAGAATAAATTGTATTTTTTTTGCAGTAAGCTTAAAAGTTTTTCAAGTCAGCTACAGTTTTGTTTATATAAGACAAAAAAATGTTTCGGTAATTTGAAGCAGCTATATTTTTGTTATATGCATTTCTTGTCGTAATTTATACTTTGTATTATTTATATGAAAACTTAAAATTTAACATTTCTACAAGTTTCTTAATTTATTTTTTCATGTATGACTCTAATAATTTATTATTTGAATTTGGTTTTTTGGTGGTAGTAGGTCCCAGAGGTATGCAAGTAACTCATAATTGCGTTGATTATATAAAACATTACTATGCATACGAAATACATATATAATGCTACCTACTATTTAATAACTGTTTGTAACTGTTTTGTGCGTCATTTAATTTTTTTTTTTTTTTGCATATAACCAATGTTGGAAAACGTACGAAAAAAAATAACACCCGCTCGTTCCTTTACCAAAAGAACTTTTAAAATATTTGAACTATAAAAATCAGCAAAACAAAAAAAGTCGCCATTTTCTTTAATTAGTTTTTATGATAATGCCGGTAAAACTAAGCCAATTATGATGAGCATAATGGCCATATATAATGATGATAATGATAATGATGATGATGATTGCGTTATAAATTTTAGCATATTGCGGCTGTGTTGTCTTACATGCATACTACATAACTCTATATAACTATTATATATGAAAGTTTTTTTTATATATAAATATCTACAATTTATTTTGTTTGACACCTTAACGTTATGTTATGTATGTGCGTTTTTTTTAATATATTTTCTGTTTTGTCCTGATTTACGTTTACGTTCTATATCTGGTACTTTGGTCTGAACCATGTGAAATGCTCTCTTAGCGTAATATTACTTATATATAACTATATATATATACACATATATTATACCTGTTTGTACATGGTAAATCGTGAACAGCTGCGCGAACAGCTGTTTAAACCAATTTAGCACTAGTTTTTAAGCGTTCGCTCTCACTGCATTTGTGTAAATACAACACACACACACTCACATACTGTATCACTCTCTCTCTCGCTCACATATACACATTAGAGATGGAATCGAGAATGCACGTTTGCTTCCATTTCACACGTCCCGAAAATCTGCGGAATTTTTAAAATTTATCCCACTCGAAATTTTGTTTAAACGTATTATTTGCAATCCGTCAGATGAGACAATTAGCAAACTTTATAAAATGGCAGAATTAATTGGAGCACACTCCAGTTAGTCCAATCAATATAAAACAATACTTTTTGCTTAAAGTTTATATTAAGCAAATCGATCTGGAATGTCCAAATCGTGAGAACTTTTACTTTTCTGAATAAAAAAATGTTCTTTTCGTTTTCTTTAATTTATTTATTTAAATTAAATAATTAACTTTTGTTATATTCTTTGCTCAAAAAAAGAATTTATTTCAAATTGAAACCCTGTAGCTGACAATGTTAGCACATTTCAATCCAGCACGTTATTTTCAAAATTCGTCGAAAAAAAAAAAACTTCAATAACCTCTAGATAACGAAAAAATGAACCATTTATATGTTGGAATGTAGACTTCCATACTAGAACATTCAGATCAATCCTTAATGATTATTAATTTACAAAATGCTAAAAAATCCGGATTCCAGCATACGAAAAAAAAATTTGTTTAACATGCACTCACGATCCCATCTCTAATATACTACTCGCCTACAACTTCAATCACTTCGTCTTACTACATTACGTATATAATTAAAAAAAAAAAAAAAAAATCCTGCTGAACCCTGAAGGTTATCGACTGCCGGTGGCCACCGCTTGGCCATTTCTGGGCGCGCCTGTCGGCGCTGGTGCACAACTAACGCACGTACCGCTGCCCATGTCCCTGCCTCATGCTGCGCCTGCAGCAGCTGCAGTCAGCGCTGCGCCCGCTGCGGCATCACTGGTTCTTGCGCCACGCCCACCACACAGTGCTGTGCCCACAACAGCGCCCAATGCCGCAACGCCTAGGCGGAGGTATACAAAAGAAACAGAGATATATAAAAATACAAAATTAAAAGCAGAATTCAAAAATTCGAGCACATAAAAGAAACTACAACTAAAAAAAAAAAACAGTCAACACATTTTCTTAGCTAGTTTGAGATGTATCCTTATGTATTTGTTGTCTTGGTCAAGTTTGTTACGTATTTGGGTTTGAATATTGCATACTTTTTGGCGCCCTTGACTGTGATAATAGACGCCTGCTTAGGTTCACACAACCCACACACACACATACACACCAACTAGTGGCAAGACATACACACAATTGTAACTACATAGCTGTTAAGTATGTGAGGTCTTAGCCTTTAATATATACTATTATATAATTATTACATACATCTATAAATATCGTATCTAACGTTAGAGGCAGCATTTTGTAAGGCATTAAAACTTAGCATACTTTTCGCGCTACCCGCTCTCTCTGTCTCTATATATATACATATATTGTTTTTTTTTGTTTCTTGTATATTTGTTTAGCAATATACCGTTTGCACGCTCTATACAGTTATCTCTGTTTATTATTAGCTCTAATTTAATTTTTTTTTGTTGACCAGTGTTGCCAGCTCGTCGAAAATGTGCGATAGTGCTGCCCAATTTGCATAAAATTTGCTATTTTTGCATGCCAAGTTGGTTTTTGTTTATATATTGTTTTCCATATGTTTGCCCCTGACCCCTTGCCACATAAATTAACATTGAGCCAATAAAACATTTTACACAAATTTTTTGGCGCCTGTCAATGGCAAATAATTTGCATAATATGAAAGCAAATTGAGTTCTTAATTGCATGTGGCAAAATATAAATATATCTCGTATCCGAACTGCCAGCTATTTGGCAATTTTCATAAAACAGAAAGAAAAAAACAAATTTGAGTTTTAATTAAGTGCTTTTGATTTTGCAGCACAATTTTTGGCATATATTTACAATATTATGTGAATATAATCAAACATTTCAAAATCTAAAATACGAATTTTAATTAATTTTTGTTGTTTTTATATATGCTCACTACTGCCAATGAGCTAATTGCTGTGCAGTTTGGAAATTAACTGCTCAGTCCAGTGTTAGCTTATCTTTTGCTTTCCGTTAACCTATTTTGTTTAATTTTTGTATATTTATATCTGATGCTATGCTTATTGCTGTCTACAGCAGTTTTTAAACAAAAAGTGTGGCTCTACTTATTTTTCAAGCAACTGTCTATTTCTCAATTCTGTTTAGCATTAGTGTGCAGTGTGACCTTATCGTTTTATTAAACAAAAACTTTGTATTTTCTTACTACTTTTAATTTATTGCATACGAGACCAAAGCTGAATGCTATGTGTACGCTTGGCAGCACTGTTGCGTTACACCAATGTGACCCTTTTAGTTTTAAGTTCAAATGTCTATAACTCTTAAACGTTTAGTTTAGTTTTGAAAATTCTATTTGTTTTAGCTATTAAGGTGCAAGGGTTTCCAGTTTTTAATAATAGTTTATAATGCTTTATATACAAGAATTTCTTAACACACATACTCACTGCAAAAAGTTTGCAATGAGCAGCCTTGTCGCATAAATATATATATATGTACTTGTACTAAAACAAAAAAAAATGGTCGAATGTTTCCTTTTTGGTATAAAGTTGTTATGAGTATATAAACGAAAACAAAAAAACAAATTATTGCAACAACTGCGTAGCCTTATTTCTTCGTAAATAAATGTTAATGTTAATTAAGTATGTTTTAAATGAAACTCATTATGGCTTACTACTTACTTATGTCTTATGTATTGTTATATGTATATATATCATCATCAGTTCAAACTGCGCGCTATATAAACTATATATATATATTCAAACAGTTATTACATAAAGCCTAGAAAATTGCAATACATTTACTACATACATTCATATCACATATATAAACATACTTTATATATATATATATTTACTTATATAAATCGAGAAACTAACCGCATGCGTTTTATGTTCTTTTCTTTTACTTTTTTTTCTACTTTTTGCACACAAAATACAAATACAAACACACATACACACACACACACACTGACACTGGTAAAATGTTGTGTAAAATTGTTGAAAAAAAAAATTCGCAAACGTTTAAAAAAAAAAAAAAAAATACTTGGCTCACAGCCGCCGTAGCCGCCGCCGCTGCCATGCGTGGAGTTGCCATACAACGTGGACATGTGGGCGTCGTCGGCGCCTCACCCTTCCACCATCCGCACCATCACCCGCACCATCATCCGGCACTGGCAGCCGCCGCTGCCGCCGCTCAACAGCAGCAACAACGCCAAGTAGCCGCTGCCGCCGCCGTGGCTGCAGCAGCCGCTCAACAGCAACAACAACAGCAGCAGCAGCAGCAACAACAACACCATCATCATCATCAGGCGCAGCAGCAGCAGCAACAACAACAGCAGCAACAAGCGCAGGCGCAGCATACGGCACACGCACACACACACCCGCATGCGCATGCTCTGCCTCAGCTGCATCTAGGCGTACAGCAAACTTTGCAGGCCGTGGCCGTGCCCACAGCCGCTGGACTGCAAGCCGCCGCGGCAGCTGCCGGCGCAAACAGCGCTGCTGCGCAGCAACACTCACTGCAGCAAACACTGGCCGCTGCTGCGGCCGCACAAAATAACGCTGCAGCCAATGCAGCCGCTGCCGCCGTCAATACAGGCGCCGCTGCCGCTGCCTATGCAGCACGCTTATCGGCGCACACGGCCGCCACACAGACGCCGGCCGCTGCTGCTGCGGCTGCTGCTTCCATGGCGGCGTCGGCGAATGCGGCGAATAATGCTGCCGCTTTGCATGGATATGCGCCGTAAGTAGAGAGTGTCGTCGTCGTCGTTGCTGACGCCGCAGTTGCGTCGCAGTCGTCGTCGGCAGATCTTAAGTTATTTGTCTTATGTATTATGATTATTATTTTTGATTGGTTTTTGCTTTTGTAGTTGTAGCTGTAAAATTTTTTCGTTTAGCTTTTAATTAATTAATTAATTTATTGTATGTGGATGTAGTTTTTTAGCGCACTTTTAACTTTTGTTCATGTGGTGTGTACTCGCTCTGTCTCGTTCGAACGCCTTATCTCTCTCTCTCTCTCTTTTTAAAGCTTATTTAACTCTTATTTACAAGCCCAACAACAACAACAGCAGCAGCAATATACAGCTACTATATACCTTGCTCATTTAAAACACATTCATAAAAGAAAACACAAGTTTAAAAAAATATATACCTATTATTATTTTAATTTTTACACAAACTCACGTCTCATTTTGAATTTAGTAGCAAATCTATACGATTTTTTTTAATAAATAGATATACAAAATTCGACTACATAGAATTATTCTCAACTTACGATACATGTATATTACATAAAGGACACATTTTTCTATAGTACAACTTATTTTAAATAGATAACTACTATATAGCGATTCATATGTAATCGTTACATGTAGTAGTGAAGTGAAATCTCATGTTTTATTTACTTACGTAGATTTTAGGGGAAAAATATTTTAAATACTTAATGGTTTGGTCTTGGGATCATTCTACTACGTGACGCTCCTGGGAGGAGGGGGGTCTGGCGAAGCGTCACGATGTGTCACGTGATACAAAAATCATATGGAAAATCTTCAAAAATATTCTGTCACAAGGGGGCGGGGGGGTCTATTTTGACGAAAATCAGTCGTAATTTATGGATGATCCCTATATGAACAGCTCTAGGTTGTTAGAGAGCACACACTAAGTACTAAAAACTCTTACCGCCTGCACTTAAATTCGAAAGAATCGAAAAGTTGTTTTTCTTTAACGGCGATTTAAAGATTTGTGCTATATTTAAGGATGTACGTTCTGCATACCGGCTGTTCTTCAATATTAAAATTTTGTTAGGAAACTATTGCAGTTTTGATAGGACATGCTAAATTTCTCAGTAGAATTAAATAAGTGCTTAGTGAGGTTATTAGAACATAAAAACCGAAGGTAATACAGAAGTCGTTCCAATAAACTTTAGATCTTAAATTTAGAACAATTGGCAATGTTTATTAGGATTATTTATTTATATAAAAACAAATAATACAGATGCTGAGAAGTCGTTCCATTAAACTTCAGATCTTTCATTTAGAACCATTGGCAATGTTTATTAGGATTATATAGTATACTTATGAGAGCAAAAATATACTTTTGATTTCAAGCACAAATGTATTAAAAATTTGTTTCAGTGTACCATTTATGATTCAACAAGTCATGAGTAAGGCTAAAAATTTATTCGTCACAAAGCTCTTAAATATTTATCGTAATATAGCGTTCATATTCGAGCTACATATTTAAATGTGATTTATTGGACAGATCTTATCAAAGTTGTTTGCTTAAGGAATTCTTGACTTTTTTTCTCAGTGCACTATTCACATTTCGAGTCGACTAAAAGACATCTTAAAGGCGTTGCAAGCTTTATATTAAAGCTACACTACCTTCTTCGAATGGTATATAATAAAAGAAGCGTATATCGCATTAATTAACTCCAAACACATGCACAGCATCAACACACATTCACACACACATAGCTTCAATACGCACTCTCACAAGCACAGCATCAAAACATGCTCTCTCCCACAAACTGGCTCTCTTGATAATGCTCATACGCTCTGTGTACATCACACGCAAACCCACAACACAACACATACATGTACATTTTAGCTTTCTCTCATTTCTATTATTTTTTACTCTTATAAATAGCATAAAAATAAAGCCCAAAATTGTTTATAGCTTTATCGTTGTTTTGTGTTGTTCTACTCTGGTCTTATACGGTCCATTTATTTAATTTTTAGCTAACTTTTGCGCAACAATTTGTGTATATCTTTTACATACATATAGCTTACATCTAATACACAGAAAGTAAAAAAAACAACTACAACAAAACCCAAACACAAAAGTACGCAAGTTTAGACTTGTTGCGTTTTTTTTTTTTTCGTTTTTTTTTTTCAACCTGTACAAAAACAAAGCAAGCAGCAAGTAAATAATTTTAATGAAGCACGAAACTTACTATATACTCGTATATACTACTACATACTTACTTACTTACTATACTTTACTATGCATACTACATATATCTTTTGACTGACAGCAGTTTGGTACTATTTGTTTTTGTTCTATAAACATAATCATTTACTATGGTATGGTTAAGGGACCTACTTAATGTGTATATTGTGTACAACTAGGCGTATAAACAATTTGAATTTGAATATGTATTTGAGTATGGAATTTTTAGGTGCGAAAGCTGCTGCTAGCGCCTTGCGTGCATGTTTCCTATCTTTTATATAAACATACAACATATAAATATATAATTACAAATTTTGTTTGATTTTTGTGGCTGCTGTTATATAACTACATATCGTACTATATAAACTTTATATATAGCGAGCGTATGATGTTATGCTAAAAAAAATTACTACCTGCAAATATTTGTTTAGCCAGCTGCATGTAAGATTGTCTACGTACAAAAACAGCAAGTGTATATGTTAGCTATATAATAGACAGCAAGCCATTTACTCAGCTTAGGCAGACTGGGGTTAAGCTTAGCTCGTATAGGTTAACAGCTTAGTGCAGGACTAAATTCAGCGCCTTTGACCGTATCACACACTTCCTTTTTTACTTTAGTTATGCCTTAAGTTTTCAGACATTTACCCAACAAAAATAAAAGCAACCACGTTACAAAAACATACATAATTTATGGTCAACAGCAAATGCTGGCCATAAATTGTGCAGACACAAAAAAAAAGTGCGTTAAAGAGAACAAAAATATGAAGAAAAAAAAAAGTTGAAAAAAACTAAAAATTATTTTTGAATTTTGCTTTTAAGTGCTTTGTAGTGTTGGACAAGTCAGGATTAAAGGCATAAAAAAAAAAAATTTATTAATTGGCTCAGAGCTGCCTTTTTCCTCTCTTGCGCTGGCATAACTCAAATGCGACCAACTTGGCTATTTCCCAACTAATCTCAAATGTTTTTGTTTTTTTTTTTTCACAAATTTTTCACAGTGTATACTATGATCACTACCTAGCAGCTGCTGATCCAAGTCTGCGCTTCCAGGTAAGCTACTGCAAACTTTAAACCTTTTTTTATATCTACATATACATATATATAACTTAATTGTTAAGCCTAAGTACAAACTGCGCTAATATAGTCATAAGTTAAAGCTAAAGCTAGCTAAACTAAAACCCTAACTTGTTAAATACATAATATTATATATAAATTTTACAGGCAGCCAAACCGGTCACTGAAGTTCCAGCCGCACAGCCAGCCGCCATTTTAAATGTAATGAAACTTTTTCAAATTCAGATCTTTCTAACCAAAGTTTTATCTAAACTTTTTTGAATATGGTAGTTTTTTTTCATACATATATATTTTGTATAATTTTTCTGATGATAGTTTCATTTGAGTTTATGGAACATTTGACTTGGTTTATGACATTCACAATTTGTGCTTTTAATTTTTGCCTTGGAAACGATGATAACTAACGAAGCGTTTTTATTTCGCCCTTTAACTTGAGACACTTTTGTTTATATTACACATAATTTTACAATATATATTTTTTGGTAACTGGTCGTGCAAATGCGTCTGTAAAATTTTGTCATATACAAAAGGGTATCTAAAAAAATTAAAAACAAAACAAAAATAAAACTTAGCAGCTTTATGGGCTACACTGCATAATATATTAAATTAATGAATTAATTATTAAATAATATTTGCTCTATGTCTCATAACAACAACAAATACAAAACTTAACTCTATTACTTAAGTATTTTGCATCCTTAATATACACCTACATACAAATACATTTTCAACAACTCTTTTTGTTTTTAATTAACTTTTGCTATTTGTTAAGCAGTGAAACAACAACAACAACAAAAGCAACAATTATTTTTAATAGCGTAGTCATAAAAAAAAAAACAAATAAACTTAATTGAAGTTAATTAAATTTGCTTTGACAAGTTTTGACGCGAGGCATTGCATACTTTCAGGCT
Source organism: Chymomyza costata (assembly GCA_018150985.1). Classification (NCBI taxonomy): domain Eukaryota; kingdom Metazoa; phylum Arthropoda; class Insecta; order Diptera; family Drosophilidae; genus Chymomyza; species Chymomyza costata. The sequence goes on from JAECWU010000001.1 coordinate 23,296,895, forward strand.
GCCATTTGAAAAAGCATGCCCAGCTATTACTACTACTCTTACTTTTGTTATTATTATTATTACAATTATTAAATGCAAGGTTGAAGCAAGTCTCTTTTAGTTTTTTGCTGCTCATTTTTAATTTTACTTTGCATTTTTATGCCTTATATATCATATATAAATATTGATTCTCTATTTCAATGCTGTATTTTGGTAACATTTCGTAACTACTTACAAATATACTTTTTGTTATTTACTTTTTCACGACTGTTACAACTACAACAACAACATTTTACGCCACGACCACAACACTGCAAAAAAATATATCTATATATATATCGCAAAAATACCACAAAAATACCAAAAAATACCAAACATCGATTTGAAACTATCGATAACGAAAATTACGTTATAAACAGCGCCGCACTGTGACTACGCTAAACAGTACCCCACATACGATCAACCGCATTCCGGTACCACAGAATGTTTTGGTAAAAATACTCATTTCTAGTTAGCCAAAAAAACTACTTAGTATATCGTATTAAATCTAGCCAAATGTTTGTTGTTTGTTCTTCATTTGTTGTTGCTAATTCTTTTTACGTCCAAGCCACGCCATTTTGTTTTTACTGCACCCTACATAAACATATAATGCAACTATGTCTTAAAAACAAAAAAATTTACGTTTAAGCTTTTACTTACTATTTTTTTTTATTGGCATCTTGGGTTTGTAGTTGGCCCTGTGTATATAGTCACATATATTTAAAACTATATACGTTATATATAATTTATATACTACACCTAGAAACAATTTTTTTGCACTTGTGCTTTTATGTTCGTCCATTTTAGACTCACACTGCCACTTGCGATTGCTCTCTCGCTAGTCTTTGTCGTTAATTGGTTACTCATATTACGTTATAAACTCCTCTCTTTAACACACTCTCTACTTAACACTATTCCAGGCCACTGCTCCGCTGTTAAAGACTCCCCTGTCTCAGGCCCAGCAGCAAGCGTACGCCCAAGCAGCGAGCACCTATACGGCGGTTGCCGCCCGCGCTGCCTACGGCGCCGCTGCCGCTGCGGCCGCTCAACCGGCACTCGCTGGCTATGCCACCGTTGCGGGGTAAGTTCTCTCATTTCTTCTCTTCATCCTCTCTATTCATAAAGCTAATCATGCATCCAGTATGCGAGTTGCTGCCTCCCAAGTTGGGTGCTTCATTAAAAAAAAACACACTAATTCAGCAAACATATATGCATATATAATATACTACATGTTACATGGCTTAGGTGTAATCATAACCTAACTAAATTACTAATGAAATGTAGAGAATAGATTTATTGTAGATAATAAATATTCTTTTATAATGAGAGCAGTTTTAGCAGCTACAAAAATAGGTTCAGTTTTTGTTTATGCTCTCAAAAAATGTTTGAATATGCTACGAGACTAACTTACTAAGTCATTTTTTATTTTTAATTTTATTAATTAATAGCTTGTTTTTCTTTTATTTTGATCTCAAAAGAACATTGTTTATTTGGTATGATTTGAATTCTAAGTATGTATATATGATAAAACTATATATGCTGGTATAAAGTTACATAAAAAGGAGATATTATTATAATATTGTAGTTCCTTGGTGTAAGTATAGGGCTTTCCAACAAGAGGTGTTATTTTGAATCGCCCAGTATTTTGGTAGCTGTCACTTTTGAAGCTTTTATTCTTTGACATTTGACAAGTAGAAACTACGCCATTACTAATAATGGAACGATACACGCTTCAAAAACGCATTGAAATTATTAAAATTCACTACAAAAATGGTGAAAATCTTGCAGTCACAGTTTGCAAAACCAAAGTATTTTTGATGAGGCCCATTTCCACCTCGGTGGCTACGTCAACAAGCAAAATTGTTGCATCTGGGGCTCGGAAAAGCCAAGAGTTATTGTTGAGAAGCCTCTCTCCATCCTCAACGTGTGACTGTTTGGTGCGGTTTATGGTCCGGCGCTATCGAGAGATGATTAATGATTTTTTATGGTCGGAGTTGGATGGTATTAATCTGGACAACGTTTACTTTCAACAAGACGGCGCTACGTGCCACACAAGCAACGAAACCATTGCTCTTTTACGGGAAAAGTTTCCGGACCGTGTTATCTCTCGAAGAGGTGATCACAATTGGCCACCGAGATCTTGTGATTTAACACCTTGCGACTTCTTCCTTTGGGGCCACTTGCAAGATAAGGTCTACACGAACAGCCCAGCGTCGATTCAAGACCTCAAAGATAGAATTCGTGAGGCTATCGAGGACATAGGGCAGCCACTTATTGGAAAACCCTTTATACATATGCGGAATATATAAAGTAAAGACGCTAATCTTAGTAAGAGTATAGGAGACGAAGTTTTTCCATTATTGTCTGTCAAGAGCTTTTTGCCGGATCTCACTCCATGAGCCAAACTGCCAATGCTTAGCGTTGATAGAGCGCAATCACGCGACTCGTGGGCGCCGTGGCCTACGTGATCCTTGGGGATTCCACTCGACGGCCATTTTTGCAATGTCGGTGTTGTCTTTACTGAAGTATATGTTCAATCCAACGCCACTTCCTACTTTTTACCTCGAGTTCTATGAGTACATTTTTGGATATGGTAAGAAGTGGCCAGAAAATGTTAAGTATACGTGGAAGACATTGTCTCGAAACTTTACAAATCAAATCAGACTAAAGAAAAATAGAACAAATGGGCCGTTTATGCTTCAAGTATTTATTCGATTTAAGATTCTGCGCAATTGTCTGCAATTTGGGTCTATCAAAAGCTAAGATTGCGTCTAGCATGACGGGATTACTTATAACAAGTATTTCGCCCAAAAGCAGCTGGCACAAGGCAAGCACAAACAATGTCAACATAAACTGTAAAAAAGTTCTTAAGGAGTAGGCTCTGTAGTATGTTCTATAACTTCCAAACTACCAGCAAGATTAAAAAGGCTTTTCGTTTGCAAACAAAATAAATGGCCAGTAGTAACAGAAAGGCACTGGATAGCTCGGTGTATATAAGAAAAAGAAATGAGCCAGACCAATTATAATTGCCACCCAGTTTGTGGTTGGTAGTGAATGGTAGTCCAATACAGGCAGAAAAGTTATCGAAAATTTAAACATACAAGGTACTTTATTTGCAAGCTTTATCATTGACATTTCCGTGTAAAAATTATAATGTTTACCAGGGCTGGTTTTATAGGATTTTCGATCTTCGAATTTTCGATGATATTGTTTATTAGATTTTGGAAGGTGGCTGGCCGTTTAAACTTATTTTTTTGTAGTTCCTTAAGCGCCCCTTACAGTCTTAGTTTATAATTATTATTTACATTTATTAAGCTTGTACATATTTTTATTTTGTTTATTTAACATTTTTATGTATATTTATTGTTTATATTTTATAATTTGATTTAACAATTTACTAATTATATTTTTGATTACTAATTAATTTAACAGTAGCAGAAATCTGATATCAAAAACTGATGAGCTTCAACTAATACTAGAAATATTTCTTAAAACCACATCGAAATTGAATAATTTTTATTAGCATAAGAAAGAATGAGAAGAAAATTATGAAAAAAAAAAGAAAATCTACATCAAAAAGAAGAAAAAAACGTTGGAAGAATCTAAATGAAGTGTTGAATTAAATGGAGTATTGAAATGGTTAAAAAAAAAAAATTAATTACACGGATATACCAAAAAGTATGGTTAAAGAAATGAAGTGTAAATAAAGAAGACGGATGAGTAGAAAGCAAGAATCACAAATATTAACAAATCTACTAAACTAAAGTAATATTGCAACTAACGCGTTCATCAAGCTCATAAACATACTAAACTAATTTTAATGTCTGAGTAGTATTTTTAATGAGACTATCAAACATATTTCTAGTTATGCGCGCGAATATGCGGATCCTTATCTAGGACATGGAATTGGACCCATGCCAGGATATGGGGTAAGTTTTAAACAACACTGTGAAATAAAATTAGAAAAATATCTGTTAAGAAAGCTAACTGATTATGTGAATCAAGTTGGAGCTTGTGAGAAGAGCTTAAGAAGATTTTGAAAACTATTTATAGAATGCTTGCCAAATAGTTTGTTAATCTATGTATGTCTCTTGAAAGCTTTAAAGTACTAGGGGCTCTGCGCCCTGCTCACTTTATGCTCCCAAAAAAATACATCAATATTATTGAATTTTCTTACTGGAAAAATTTTCTTAAAATAAGCGGAATTTCTTTAAAAAATAAGCAAAAACCGAAAGCAAACTTTTTATGGATTCAAATAGGAAAATAGTGTTTTTCAGTATATACCTAATTCTGTACAAAGTAGATACGTTTCAGAAAAAAGGGAGAAAAAAAACGATATAAAGTAAATCCTTAAGCTACTATGAAAGCGGGAATCTCTTACCAAATTTCTAAAAGATAATGCTAATAAATTGAATTAAATAGCTTAAAAAAATGTTTTTCTATGCTGTCTTACTTCAAAACCCTGTAAAAGAAGACCGTTTAAAAATAGAATAGATTTATACAATAAATGCACTAAGCTTTGGACAGACGAATTATTAGTAAACGAATAAACGCTGATTTTTGGAAATTATTCAATATTATGTGAGTTGTAGCCCTTCTCCCAAATGGCCTCTTTTGTAGAAGCTGGCGGTGGCCTCGATATATTTCCAACAGCTCAACTGAAATTATAAAATTCAACTTTTTCCATTAGAGTATTGAAATTTCTAGCTAGTGAATGATAACAAATATATTATTTTTTTCTCTAATGAGAGAATTTTTGCGATTTCGATTTCGATTTAGATTTTCCATGCTGAGAATATGTAGATAAGAAAAGTTATTCGCGAAATCAAAACAAGGAAGTAATCATTCACTAACTTATTATTATTATTAGCAACAGTTAAGAAAAAATTAGACGATTTGGTGAAATAGTTTGTCAGAAATAGTAGAAAAAACAATATTTCGAGATAAGCGCCGGGTGCTTAACCTTTCTCCATAGGCGAAGAGTACCATGAATATAGTTACTTCGAATCTACTGCTCCAATATGCTTAAGATTTTGTAAATACTTATTTAAAACTTTTTACCTCCAAAAAATGTCATAAAAATTTATTCGGTTTTTGACATACATATCAGAAGGTACATAGCAGAGAACTGCAACCGGCATCTTTTTTTATTCACATCGGATTATTGACTTGAATTTTGCGTTCTAAAGCGGTATCAGTCACTATGCGGTCAAATCAGTTGTGTTCATGCGGTAAAATGCGGCCAGTGACCGGTTGTGATTGGTTTGGTTTTGCGGTCAGCTGGCATGCGATATGGCATCGCAATTGACCGGTTGGCAGCTCGATTTTGTGCGGTAAGCTATCGCAATTTGAGTAGTTGACAACTCAGTATTTTGGAAGCAATGCGGTAAAATCAAGTCAGTCACAATATACCACAAATGATCGCATGATTGCAAACGAAAAATGCGGTATGACCGCATCCTGAACGCATTTGGAAGCATTTTGCTACGTGCGTTACTTGAAGAAACTAAAACCTGTCTTTATCGCATCCGACTGGGAGCGCATTTTCAGCAAACATGATTAAGCTGACTTGTTCATATCGGTTGCAGGTCTCTGTTACATAGCTGCATAAAAACTCAAATTTATCAAAAAAAGTTCAGCTTGCTCCTCGAAAAAAATTGCTTGTTGCATTTTTGGTAACTTAGCAGCTAGGGGCTCTGCGTCCTGTTTGCTTTGCACTTGAGCACAAAATAAACAAAATATAATCATAAAATTGATTCACATTTAAAAATCTTTGTGTAAGCTTAACATTTTGTAAATATATATTTAAAACTATTTACTTGGAAAAAAAAGTCATAACACATGAGAGACATATCCATAAAAACTCAAATACATATATCGAAAAAAGTTCAGCTTGCTCCTCGAAAAAAATAGCTTTTTGCATTTTTAGTAACTTAGCAGCTAGGGGGCTCTGGGCCCTGCTTGCTTTGCACTCGAGCACAAAATAAATAAAATATATTCAGAAACTTGATTCACGTTTAAAAATCTTTGTCTAATATTCAAATTAAACAATTCTAATACATTTTTTTTTTCTTTTTTCTTCTTCTCCACAGACAACTATGTACCGCGGTGGCTTCAATCGTTTTACGCCATATTAAAGATAATTACCAACGCAAGTCAGCCAAATAAAGCACATGAACTACACTTGACAATGCTCAATAAATGAACAAAATTAGACGTAAAAAAAAAAGAAGAAAAATCTCAAAAAATACTCTACATGCAGTAAGTAGCAGTTAAAATTCAAAGTCAGATACTCAAACTCAGTCGATGAAGTTGAAGTTGAAAATCGAAGCTATAAGCGCGTTCAAAATTTTCAAGAAACCAAAAACAAAACTAGCGCCTAGTTGTTTGCAGTAAAGAAAAACTCCAAAAAAAAGCAAAACACAAAAAATTGAAAAACAAATCAATGTCGTCCAGCAAAACAAAAGATTAAATTTAAAAAACAAAAACAAAAAAAATGATATGCCGCTAAATAAAGTTCTATGAAGTTTATAAAATTAAAGGCAAATAATTTTGCAGAGTGCTTCACACATAGATTTTTACACAAACAAAAAATTAAGAAAAACAAAAAATTTACAATAACAAAAGTAAAATACATAGAAAAGCTGAAAAACTTTTGTGTATACTTTGCAGCCAGCAGATCAAAGCATCAGAATTTAATACACATGATATACATGATATATTTAGTATATACATATACTAATGATATACATAGTTCTTATAGGCATTGTATTTGTATTTGTATGTATATCAAAAGCGAGCAATTTTACACATATATATATAACTCATATATACATAAATGCTGCATACTGCTTATGTTTTTAATTTTATTCATTAAGTTAGTCATAATTTTTCACTTATTTTTCGCGAATTGTATTTACATGTAGCTGTAAAAGCTAGATTTGTAGTATATAGTAAAAAACATAAAGTGCATATTATTTTTATATAAACAAAAAGCGCAAAGTTCAACAAAGGTTGCCAAAAAAAAAAACAGAAAATATTACTTTGACGCACATTAAAATATTATACATTTTTTATGTTATGTTTTAAAATAATTTTTCTCACATGTTTATCCAAAGAAAACTAAAAAAATACTCATTATTTATGTATTGGTTTAATATTTTTGTCAACGAATTTATTTTTAAATGTTCCTAGACAAACACTTTAAGTATTTTTCAGTCTTTTACTTTTTGTTGTACAACACTGGCAGCTAAGGTTCATGAAAAAAGTCAACTAAATGAAATTCATTGCTCAAATGTAGCGCATAAGTCGTATAAAAAAAAAACAAACAAAAAAAATACTAAAAAATTAAAGATCAACACGTAGACATATCCTTGGAATATACAATAATATTTACTTTAATGCCGCCGTAGCAGCAAAACAAAAGAAAACAAAAAAAAAATACTAAAAATAAAATACTACATTTAAATATGTATTAGTTTTAAAAGTAAAAAAAAAAAAACCAGTAAGAGTCAAGCTTCCAGTGACAAAAACAAAATTTATGAAAAGCGAAAATTATATAAGTGAAAAAAAAAAAACAAAAACAAATTGAGTAGTAAGCATTAAAATTAAAAAGATTTTTAGATTCTACTTCGTAGCACTTTCTTTGTGTGTTGTGTACAAAAACAAAAAACTACTAAAAACAAAACTCAACATTGTTGCAGTGTTGCAAAATTTTTCAAACAAAAACTTTTCAAAATATTTTGTGTATTTTTTTAACACACACTAAATTTATGCACTATTTGTGGCACACACTGTGGCCGCCATTTTGTCGCGTCTTAAAATTGAAACCAAAATGCTCAAAAACTAGTATTTTTATTTTTCGTTTTTCTTGGGCAGCTACTGTCATATTAAAAAAAAAAATTCAAATTTATACTAGTTGTTTATAAACTATGCTAAAACATTTATGTGTGTAACTAATTGTGCAATTTTTCAAGTGTTTTTTGAAACTCGTATTCAGAGACACTGCAGAGCTTCTAGCACACTAATCAATGTTTTTAACTATAATACGAAATTTTTTTAAAATTTGTACATACCTTAAAAACAAACATTATGAACAAACAAATTTTTATAATTTTAGTTTTAGTTAAGCATACATATGTTGACATTTTTAAAGCCAAAGTTTTTAATTATAAATTCATTTAATTTTTCAAACTAGTTAGTTTTAGTTTTACTACAACAAATATGCATAAAAAATATGATACAAAAAATAAAAAAAAAAATACAAACAAAAATCTTCAAACAATTGCCAAATTAAATGTAGCTTTCAAATGAATTACATAGACACGTAATTAAATTTAATAAAAATAAATTTTTAAAATAGCGCTCACTAAAAATAGTTTTTTGTTTGTCCAAAAATTTAAAAAAAAAATTAAAAACACAATATTTTTTGTATTTGTTTAGCAACAACTTAAAAAAAAAATAAAAATAGTTGTGCTAGCTATAATATAAAAAAATATGGTATATACATTTAAATTAAAAACTCAACTTCCACCGCAATTTTTTAAAACAAAACAAAAAAAAAAACACAAACACAATTTTTGTCTTAAGCAAGTTATGAAGTAAAATATTTAAAAGAAAATACTAAAAAAAAATACCAAAAGCATATAAAGCAAATGCAATTCAATCAAACACTGCAGCTATATAAAGTAAATTATAAATTATATATAAACAAATTGCAAAAATACTTTCTAAACCTAAGTTTCACATATTTTATTTCATTTTTGTTTTTAAGTACAAAAATACTGAAAATAAAAATAAACACACTGTGTAGTCTATACGTAAGCCAGCGCTGCTTTTTTTTAATTTCACATAGCGCGCCACATTTTAAAGCATAGTTTATGCGTTATATAAAGTATAAATATTATATTATATATATATATATAAATTAAATATATTATATAAAACTAATCTATAATGATGTGCCAAATTGTAAGTTGTACCATTTGTTTATGAATGGCCATGCAAGTGTTGCAAATATGCAAAAAAAAAATAAGTATATTGAAAAATAAATATTGAAAATAAAAAACAAATCAAACACACCCAAAAACAAAGCAAGCAAATCTATTTTAATTTTTAAAGTATTTTTTTAAACTTAACAATTAACAAGTCGTGGCTACACCTTACAAACCAAAATTCAAGAATTTATAGCAACAACTCGGCCATGGAAATCAAGCGAAATTCTCAAAAACTTAAAGTATTATAAAAATTGACAATTTCTAAAAAGTTGTTTCAAAAACTTGCTCAATCTACTAAATTTAATATTTTCTTTCATTCGTTTAACTTTTTATTTTGGAAATTTGTTGCACAGCAAATGTTAAAACAAACAAGTGAAAATTGTATAACGAACACACACAAAAAAAAACGAGAACTAAAATTCATAAAAAATCTATTGGTTTATATCAATTTTCAATTTGTAAGGTTGTGACAAATTGTAAACAAACATACAAAAATAAATAAACAAAAAAAAGCAAAATAAAAGAAAAACAAAATGAAAATGGCAGCAAAATGTAATTATGTATGCAAATTGCAACCAAATAGCAAAGTGAAAACATTTGAGATTCTTACATAAAAAAATAACAAAAGCAAAAATCTGAAAAAATGCAATAAAAATAACTTTTAAAAATGCAAAAAAAAAATGGAATTTATTTTATTTAATTAACGAGCTGTTAAATGCGCCTGGATTTACTTTTTGTTTATATATGTATGGTATGTATATAGGTGTTAATTGGTTTTTATTTGCAAATGAAGGTTTGTTTTTTTTGGGATTAACATAACGAGTGAAATTTATATCGATATGCAAAGTTATCGAAGGATATTCGGCCCAACCTTGGAAGGAGACATGTATAGAAGCAGGTACAATTTAGAACTTGAAGAGCTGGCTAAGCACGAAAATAATTATACGCTACACAAAATCGCAACGCCTAAGATGGCTTGGGCATGTCCTGCGAATAAGCGATGACAGCGCGCAAAAGAAACTTATAAAAGGTCGGCAATACGGACTCAAAGCGAAAGGTTGCCCTAAAAGCCGCTGGCTGGACGCAGTTGAGGGCGATCCATACAAGATGAATGTCAGCAGCTATGAAGCCAAGGCACAGTTTCGGGCGGTTTTGAGAGGCATTGTGATGGAAGCTTTGGTCCATCAAAGGTTTGTAATGCAAAATAGAGAGAGAGAGAGAAGTATCGTAAACAAAGAGCCGCATGTCTAGAATGTGTTTGTCTAAAAAACTCAAAAGTCATATTATGGTGAAAAAAATCGTATTTTTTCTGAAGGATTTAACTGATAGAAATTATTTGTTCCATTCCAATGCTCACTTTTGGTAAGATTTTGGGAAAAAATGTAAATTAATCTTAAGTTCGTGAAGTATTTATAGTGCTTAAGAAAACATTTAGTTAATTAAATTTTTTTCGCAAAGATAGGTTTAGCAAATACTTTACCCATACCCTCTATTCCAGATATCTAAAGAGCTTGATTTGGAGTGAATTACATACAGATAAGACTCTAATCTGCATATATAAAAATTTATTGCCCAAAATTTGGATGAGAATTTTAAATGTAAATTTGCCTACAACACTAGTTTACAAACTTATGGGTCATCGAGTGAACCATCGTAGAAAAGTGTTTTTTAGGGTAATTTGGGATCGACAAACACGAAAATGGCAACCTTTTTTTTCTTAAGCACCGTTTTCGAGATATTTTTGAAAAATATGATTTTGGTCACTTATTTCAGTTATTCGTCAATATCCCGTCAAAAAAATTTTGTATCGACATTAAAGATGAATAGATCGAAAGGTATTGATGTGCTCTTTACGTTCCAGAACATCTACAATTCTTACCCGATTTTAAAGATCTTAGACTCGAAATTTTCGTAAAAGAATTCTCTTTCAGCCTAAAGCTTAACATAATTTAAAATTTTTTTTCCTTAATAAAGGTCAAACCAAAAATTTGTAATTTGGAAAAAAGGTCAAAAATGACACGTTTTTTCGACTTTGGTTGCTTGTAACTTCAAGAATTGTTACCCAATCTGCACATAATTATATATCATAATTATATATCACTGTATATCACTTCTCCTCTTCGGACCTGGTTTTGTGCAAGGACTCTGACTTCACTCCATGATAGATTGAAAGATTTCATTTCGGCCTCTGTGGAGCGTCGCCAGGTGATACGCGGCCTACAAATGCTGCGACCTGTTTGCTGGAAAGGGTTCCATCGCAACGCCTATTTTGCAACGCTGTTATCGCTCTTCCTTAGCGTGTGGCCAATCGATTGCCATTTCCTCTTCCTAATTTCTGTAGCCACATCTAACTGGTTTGCGTTTCTAAGCAGCTTGGCAGTTTGATATCATGCGTGGCCAAAAGACTCATGATGCAGCGCAAAGACCGGTTGTTGAAAACTTGGAGTCGTTTTGTTATTGCTGACGTAACTTTCCAGGTGGTACAGCCATAGAGCAGGACAGACTTAACGTTAGCATTAAATATTTGAAGGCTTATGCTATTATTTTGCCAAAATGGTGCCAGAATGCCGAAGGAGGCCTTAGCTTTGTTAATTCTGCATTCAACATCAAGCTCACTTCCGCCATCCCGCGGTGATCATACTCTCAAGGTAGCAAGAATTTTTCGACATTTTCAAATTGCTGCGATCCTACTGTCAAAGTATTCGGAGTAGGTTCACGGAGACAGAGCGATTTAGTTTTGCCTTCGTTGATCTTGAGTCCGGTTGCTTTAAGTTCAATTTGCGTTGCCTGAGTCATAAGTTTCAGGACGCACAACTTGTAAGAAAGCAGGCAAATGTCGTGATCATATGCTAGGTAGTTAAGATAGGTATTATTAATCTGCCACTGGATACCACGGTTGCTTACACCGGCAAAAGCTGTACTAGCTAAATTTGCCTATAAACTGCAGAAAATTCCTTTTTGTTGCAAATGCCAAATTGATAAAAAAAAAGAAATGGTAAGCACGGGTCATATAGCATAGTCATAGTCATAAGTGAAAAAGTTGGCAGCGTTAGTAAAGTAAGGAAAAGTGTGAGTTGGCAGCACTAAAGCAGCAGTGCGAAGTATTGAGATAGCAGCCAGAGTACTAAGACGTGAAGTTGTTACGCTGTTAAGAAAGAATGAAGTAAAGAAAGTAAAACGCAAATACAGATGTTTTAATAATGAAATAATAAACTAATTAACATTTGTTAAGTGAGCTTATGAAAAAACCTAAGATGTGTGCGTTTTATTTGAACAGAATCGAGCTTTTACAGCTCCAGTTCAGCAAATATTTAGATCTATTAACGTTGAAAAGCCTCAAGGCGGCTTTTAATAAAATGATTTTCTTTGTAATAATTTCACCAAAGCCAATTAAATTTGTTATCGTCATTTCAAAGGGAATTATTGGTTGCGCAGTCTTTGAGTTGATGTTTGCAGAAGATGTTTGAAGCATCTCCTCTTCAGTCTAATTAATGAGGCCATTCTAATAAGTCTTCTTGCAAAGCTGTTGCCATGGGCAAACAGCCTATCATTGTACCTACCGGAGAAAAAAAAAAACTTGATTTGAATACAATATAAAATTGAAAGCAGACAAAAGAAGGGTATTAGATGAAAGTATTTTTACTTTACCTCAGATAGCCATTTGGCTATCAATGCTCTATTTTATATATTTTTTTTAAGTTTAAGTTTTTCTAAAATGATTTAACTTTGAATGGGGGAAAAATAGTTACAACCAATTTTATCAGCTCAGTATGATTCGTTTTTGCCTAGAAATAATCGTGGCCCTTCAGATATGTCGAATTTATGTACAAAACAAAAGTAGAATTGTATTTTTATTTTACTGGGCTTTTAAAGCAATCTGAAAACTGAAGACATCTTAAAAAAAGGAGCAAATTTGATTGCTACGCACAAAACAATCCTTCAGAATTGCAGTACAAAAAAAAGCTTTTGCACACTATCATATAGAAGTATAAAGAGATAGAGATGACATTATTTGTCTTTTGCTCCATATCCTATAAAATTGTGAAAAAACAGAGTAGACAGTTTAGAGTCAAAAAAAAATAATGATGTAGGCTGAATGTAGGGTATTTCCGACAAAAGCCGATTCTCTCCCATGGAAATTACAAAATGAATTTCTTTTTGTCATGCTTCATCGTTCTCTTTTTTGACATTCGCTTTAAAAGGTGCCCCAAAGCCTTTGATTTAAATATAACTTTTGTTATAACATACCCACTTTATTTTTTTTTAAAGAATTCACATTGTATATTACACAAATTATAACCACAGCAGTACCCCAAAGAACTTACTTGTAGCAGTAATGCTATACGGACTTTCGAACTCAAGATTTAAAACACTCAAGAAGATATAATGCTTCAAACTCTTAGAAGGAAATCACTATGAAAAAATTAACAAACAAAAAATCTTTTTGCTCATGAAATGGTATTTTTTCATAATTAGCTTTAACCCATATAAAAAGTCATCAAAATACTAAAGTAATACCAAAGTTTCTTGTATCATAATTCCCTATCTTAATTGATAAATTACAGTCAAACCATTACGATAAAACAAAGTACAATGGCATTGGCAAATCACTGTGAATGCCTGCTGTCGCTGATTACACGTTCAAGACGCGCACAATTATGCCCGAAATTAATTCGGTGTGGCACGTTGCATACCGCTGTGCTGTCAAATAATTAATTAGAATATAATTGCACGTAATAATTCATTGGCCCATTGGGGCAGCCCAATAGAGATATGAATGTCCTGGCTGTTGTTGTTGTTGTTGGTGCGTGAGACTGAAGAAAGCAATGGCCGCCGATAGGCATAATGCCCGCAGCTGTCAGATAACATTTGACAGACACTGTATTGGTACGGTGAGTGCGCGAGTGCGTGTGTGTGTGTGTGCACGTATCTTTCTTTCGTTATGCCCTTTAAACATTGAGTAGAGGCTATATTAGATTTTGTGCAACGGTTGTAACAGTCAGCAGGAGGCATGGGTACGAGTGTCGTGGAATTGGCGCCATCTTTAAAATATGGGTGAAAAAGTTTTTCTCTATTTGCATCAAATATGTTTATTTTTCGAAAAAAAAAAAAACAGAAGAAAGAAATAGTTCTACTTTTTTGTACTATAAATTCGTTTCATCTTATTTGTCCATTTAAAGGCCCATACGCAAAATGAAAAATTTCACATGCAAAATTTGGGAAATTCCATTTGGAGATTTTTTTTTTTTATATGAAGTTTTGTCATTCCGTGTGAAAATTTTTGGAACTGCGTATGGGCCCTAAAGAAAAACCTTGCATTAAGCTAAAACTTACAACTATTATTTCATTATTAGCCCATAGGAAACAACCAAGATACCGCATTTAATTAGTTCATTGAAAAATTCGAAAGTTGCTGTAGATGAAAATTATTATGATACTATGAAGTAGGTTTCACAGTCCACAAGTGCTAGATATACCATATTCCACCAAGAGCTGTGCAAGGTAAAGGAATTGGATGCAGTGTATCCCAAAGTCGCGCACCGCCCCGACTGATTCATTTTAATATACATATAAAAAGTGGGAATAGTGGTCGTACTGCTATCTGGTATCCGTGGAACCGCGTGCGTGTTGGCCAAATTTAAGTGGTCATTTTGTATGCATTTGATTCAGGCGCCCCCATTTGTGGACTGTCATGTTGTTCGCATCTAAAATTAATCAATGCTATGCAGCATAATTTATTATGTCACACAGCCGACACAGCAACGGAACCAGCAGCCGCAACCACAGTAACCGCAACCACGCAGTAACCACAGCCGCAGTTCTGTACGTTAACAAACAGTAAACGCAAAGCCAATATACGCTTGGCCATAGGCGATTATCGTATATAGTACCTACACGGACGGATTATTTTAAAATGCAGACTTCCGTAAAGGTGCGCTGTTGCTTCATGTCGTGCCAAATGTTGGCTCTTCAATCAAATGTGAAATTATAATTACTGTCTGCCCTACGCCGTTTGATTTAATCAGGTTAATAGCATTTGCATGTCCTGTCCTGTCCTGTTCTGTCATTGTGTGCCACCACGGACATCTTGGCAGTTTCTATTAAGGTGCTAAATGATTTGCGGCTGACTGGCTATAAACATGCATACAAATGGCTACATCTACTTTAATTACAGCTACAAGGCGGTTGATGAGCAGAAAAGAGATGCCCCTTAGCAATCTTAAACTTGGGTGATAATGATTTAACATATTTATGCTCTGCACTCTAGGTATATAGGTACGATAAATTTGTTGCAAGCTTATGTAGCGATGGAAGCCGGCATATCCGCGTATTTCTGTGGCTTCCTGGCATAACCAGTTATGTCCATTTTTATTTTTTTTTTTCAAAAAACCAATTTTTGCCAACGTTATTATTAACCATTAATTGTGAAAAATTGTTCGAAATTTATCCACATTTTTTCAATAAATAGCCAAGGTACAAATCATACAGTTGCACAATTTAATTCAAATAAAACAAAGAGTATACCACATAAGTACAGCGTGTGTTTTTTAGAGGTTTATAACTTTGAGTTGGCAACACTGCTTTATCTGACAACCCATTTAACAGCTGATAGTTGCTTTTTGTTGAGTTTGGTTTGACATTTCATTGTGGATTGACTTACACCAGAGCAACGCTTGCAAATCGTTGAAATTTTTTATTAAAAAAATGGTTCCGTTCGTCAAACTTATTAAAATTAAAAATTTTGTTCTCCGATGAAGCATATTTTTGGAATTGTCGTAATTGGGGTGAGGTAATCCACATCCGCAGAAAATTACTGTCACTTGTCTACGTCGATAAACCAAAGACAATTGAACACCTGGAAATCAAAATTTGAAGAGTTATTGACGAAATACAGCCGCAAATGCTGGGAAAAGTTTGTGAAAATTGGTGTTCCAGATTGCGCCTTGTACGCGCCAGCCGTAAACATTAATGTCATAAAATATTCTATCAATAAAGCCCGTTTCATTGTTATTAAAAATATATTTCTTGTGTTACTCTAAAAAAAGCACCCTTTGTGTCTGATAACTTCTAGAGAGGTAGGTACAAGTAGGTAATGATGTATCATTTTTAGATGCCCTATCCTCGAGTTCCTAGAGTTAGATGGAAAGCTCTTGTAGAGGTCCTAAGCTCCCAAGATGAGTAAATCAGGGAAAAAAAAATTCATATTACATATTTATATTACATTAGGCGAAAATAAGTGAAGCCACTACTACAGAATAGTAACCACTTAAATTTTTGTTGCGAAATTCCTCTTATTTATCGATTTATCGATAACTGAATATTAGACTTTTAATTTTTAGACTTTTATTTTTATTTTTTTTTTATTTCATTTATACATAGTAACCTTTTCGAACATTTTTCAAAATTAAAAATTTGTAGCTTGCTTTTTATAGAATAGAATTTAGCACTACGGTATTCTCTACCAGGCGTAAGAGACGCCTAAAAGAGAACTAGTCAGATGCAGGCATACTTACCATCACATTGAGTCTGAGGCACATTTTTAACATTTTAAAGATCTTCCAAAGCTCAGTGTATGCGATTGGTTACCGGGTCTGTAGACAACCGCCGGTGAAAAAGGAAAGTCCATAACTAACGAATATCTATACACAAGTGCCAAAAACCTCACCTTTCTCAAATGCAAAAGCAACGAATGGGTCTCAGCGATGACATGATCCAGGATCGGAATGCCTGCAGACGAATGCTGAGATCGCATATCCACACCTCAGGAGGAGCATAAGCGAGTCCGAAAAGAGGTTTGGGAGAAGAAGAAGAAAAAACCACATCTCCATTTCTCATAAACATTTTTTTTACATGGTAGATAAATATGACAAAATGTGATGATAGATTAAATACTGAATAAAAAAAACAAAACTATTTTTTTTTTTAAATTTTTTTGTTTGCTAATTTTTTAACAATTTTATTTTTTTTTTATTTTAAATTTTAAGGGATATCCCCCACTTTAAAAAAAGTTAGGGCCATTTTATGCGTGCAAATTCACGACTCGGAATGTACGACTCTAAGCCAAAACAATCTACTTTTCGATTTAAAAAAAATTCGTATTTCTGTTAAAAGATTAAAGTTTCAACCTTAAGTCATGGGATAAATATATAAAATTACTTTGCACTTATTCTGTTCGGACATATTTGAATCTTACAACTAAAATATCAGATTAATGTTTATCACATTCCAAGTGGATCTATACATATAACATAGCTGCACCAATACCCAGCCATAAAGTAGGAAGAACAAAGAGTGCTGACCCGCAGAGCCGGTCAAAAAGTTGATTTTTAAATGCTTAAATGGTCATGGCTCATTTGAAAACAGTTGTAAGCCCGGATTGTTGTATATATTACCTTTAAGTGATTCCTTTTTTGTCCCTCGCCCGTGCCGAACAGAAATTCAGTTGGCAACAACGTTTTGTTAGTATGCACCTGGCCAACTGTAAACAGTTAACTGTTAACAAAGCCAAAGCCATCAGACGAGAGTGTCTACAATGTCAGACAGCGGCACCAACATGACCAGTTCCCGTAACCTCTGTTCAGATTGTAGCCACTCCACGCACACGTACACATTCACACTCACAAACACACTCGCACCCACACACACACACACACACACGCACCCATACACGCATTCAAATTGCACAAAAACTAATTACATTATTTCAAGTTGTTGCAATCAGTGCGTATGCCTACGGTTTACCCCAATGGCCATCATGTTCGGGTTCAATTGAATGGCAGAGAAAAACGGGCAAAAATCTGACCACTGTACGTTGCTTTTGTAAAAGGCTCGCAGGACACGCCAGGACATGCCAATGCACGCAAATCATTACAAAATGCAATGGACCACCATGTGGGCGATACGAACAACGCTTTGCAGCCATACGTATGCACCATGTCACAGTGGTTCCAATTATAATTCGATGTTTTAAATTTTAATTTTATGAGCAAGTCACTTGCGGTATAGGTATATATTTTAATGGCTGACCAAGAAGTTTCTAATTTGGCGTTTAAATGTTTTTGTAAAAAAAAAGTCTTCATTGGTAAATTTGTTTCCAGAGGCAATAGAGTAGGTACTGAAGGTTGTTCAATGTGTATACGGCCGAGCCGCATCGCAAGGTATTGGACTATACTAAAATTCTTCGACCTATAGAAAAAATAATTAATTATTCAAACTAAACAAGAGAATTTGCTGCGATGTGACCTCCGAACCCGAAAAAAAAATCTTTTTTTTGCGTCCGTAAGGACACTAAACACGATTTGTCATGATAAGAAAGCTTTTTCGATTACTTTCGATAGATAACGATAACGATAGCTTCAATTGGAATAATATAACGAACTTAGTTTACATATTTACATTACTCCCTTTGACCACCGTACGTTACCGTCAGACTGTTTTGTATGGCATCGCGGCATCAACTCTGTTGGCTGCTTTACGAGCCGCATCGGTTGGCATGCTGGCCAAGCTGCAGGCTAGCTACGTCATCGTATACGTGTCTGCCAGGCAGCATTAATGCTGCCGGCTGCAGTGTCCGATGGCCGGAAAAAAAAAAACATAAAAACAGCCGCCAATAATTCACGGGAGAGCAATGTGCATAAAAATCGCAGCATCTGCAACATTTGCATGAACATTTTATTTGCTCTTATTTGTTTGTGTATCAATGTGTGTTTTTGCTAGTGTGTGTGTCTGTGTTTGTTAATTGCTGCTACGCAACAATAACAATATGCAGCCACAGATGAACGTGCCTCCATTTTGGTTGTTATTATAATTAACAGCATAGTACCACTGCCAAGTGGGCGTAACTTGGCAGCAGTACTTTCAAGTAAAAGTTATTAAACGCTTGTCAGCTGCTAGGTCTGTAATTATGCAAATCAAAAAGCTTAAAGCTTTAAGGCACTTAGAGCCCAAAAAGCCGCATCTAATTAATCGAAAGTTGAAGTGCATTTGAATTGCATTTTCAGTGCTTTTAATTAAAAAGTGCCGCTGCTTTGAGCTCACTTTGAGTTGTTTTGTTTGAGCGCAGAAAAGTAGGCAACGAAACGGAGCCAAACGAATTTGAGGCAAAGTTGAACAGCAACAACAACAACAACAGCCACCAGAGTATATTTACATGCACACAAAATGCCTAACCAAGTGTAAAACAGTTGCACAACACTGAAACATTAGCAACACCACAAATAGCTCAGTGTCTGTGTGTGTGCTTGCCTTCGCATTTTGCACCTTGACCACATTTTGTATCTGCCCATTTATTGTTGCTACTGTGCTTGTAATTGCTGTTGCTATTGCCACAGGCAATTTGATTGCTAAATACTTGCCACAAAATAAATTCCAATTTTGAGCCAAATTCTTGTTTGATTGCCAGCAATTGTTGCATGTCAAGCAACTTGGTAGACCACCATTGTTTGTCAAATTTTAATCAATATCTCTGACATTATTAGCCACAAAATCTTGGTAACCATTAAAACTTGAGTTATTTAACATTAAATTTAATTTAAAGTATGTAAAACATTTTATGCTTTTAATCATTGTTTATTATAAATTCATTTATTTTCAGTATGAGTTCCATTCATAAAAAAAAAGTGCTGTAAAGAAATTGGAAATTGATTTCTTGGCTGAAATTGATATGACAAAAAAAATGTATAAGTGCGAAAATTCGCGAAAAGTTTGGGCTTTCTTTGTATGCACTTTTTTGCATAAAATGTATTCACCAAACGGCAGCTGAGACTTACATCGTAATTTTTGATGACTTCAGTTGATTGTTCTCCAATGAATTGAACGAATAAGCGACGCTGATAATGGTCCGTGGACTTCAGTTGTTGCGTCATTTGAAACTTGTAAGCGTGTAAATGCAGATCCACATGCAAAATTCGACGCAAAGTGGTCCTAGCAAGGTCCCGTCGACATTTTTTGCACAGAACGACACCTGTACCATGACTAAAATTGAGTAGTTTTGAACATGACATATGTCAAGTATGTTCCGAATTATGAGTGTTTCACAACCAAACCAATAGATGACCCACCCTATATATATATATAGATATTTAATCCATTTAATTCCTAGGTGGAACATAGGGCTGTTACAAATATTATCCATTGAACCCTGTCTAGGGCTAGGTGTTTGATTTCACTCCAGTATCCCGGAGTTTCGCAGTTCGACTTCAACTTGTCTTTTCCAGGTGTTACGCGGGCGGCCTTGTCTACGGCTGCCTTGGGGATTGAAGTCTAACGCCTGCTTTGCTAGATCGGTTGCCGGTTTCCGCAAAGTATGCCCTAACCATTTATATTTTCGAATTTCTTCTGCAATAGCAGGTTGCTTGGTTCTGAACCATAGTACGTTGCTTGGTATAGTATTCGGCCAGAATATGCGAAGAATGCGCCGCAAACAGCGGTTCACGAATGATTGAAGACGCTGAGTGTAGATGACATTAAGACTCCAACTTTCACTGCCATACAGCTCGACAGACGACTTATCCGACTGGTCTTTCACCACCTTGACGTCCCGGTATGTAGGCGAGTATGAAACGACAACAAATACTGCTTAGAAGTCAACTGTCACCAGACATTTTTATAATGCTTGGAAGCCAGGTGGCTAAAGCTGGCAGCCCCAGCACCAGACTAGGATGTTTGGCCAATCATCTACTCTTCTGAACCAAACCGATTAATGAAACTGAAATCCACCCTATATTATATTATATACCTTCTCGTTGTGAACAAAAAAATAAAACTAAATATATTTACCTGGCTTTTAGCTTATTTTATGAGATAAATTGAACATATATAAAAATTAGTATGCATTTTTTATAGTTTACAAAAAATAAGCGTAGAAAAATAAGCTTGGAGCCAAATATTAAGGTAGCCATAGATTTGTTGTTTAGCTGTAGGGACATTAAGTATTAAAATAAGCTGAATTATAAGAATTGAAGGTACACATACAAGAAAAAAAACCATCCAGCGCATTTCTTGTCAAATGTACTGAAATCATTAATCTCAATTGCTGCTGGAAAGGAGCTGCAACTTCGAACAGAATTGCTTAACCAAAATACACAGTAGAATTGTTGCAAGGATGCCAACAAAAAAAACAAATTGCTACGAACACCTTATCCGCCATTTGCAATGCATGAGACAGCCGCAAGCACATACACCTACACATACACATGCATACAGCTAGATGTGCAGAGCGAAATGGAGAACGGAAGAGCTGTCTGACCTTAGTTTCTCTGTCTGTCATAACTCAAACTATGGTGCAACGTTATGCAATCGAAAGCAACGCTGCGATGGCATGTTGCCATTTTTCAAAAATTCAATTGTATTTACAATTCAATTTTTGTGATCAGCAACGCGTCGACGACAGTGACAGCCCCGAGAAGCCGGAGAACTTAGAGACACTTTGATGTGACAGCATAACTGCAGGGGATTTTCAGGGCCAAAGCTGCAAGCGTCGGCTACATGACTGCAGCAAAAATACGTCTGCAATGAGATGCAACTTGTGATTGAACTTTACAACTTTCAGCCAAAAAATGCTAAACAATTTTATCGAGCGCGAAAATGAAGCAATTTTATGCACGCTCCAATAATAATGGCCAAGCAATAAATGGCCAAATAATTACGCTAATTACATGCACTTACAGTCACTCAAATTAATAAAGCTGCTTATGTAAGTAAAAGCAATTTACTTATTTATAAATAAATAGAGCGCAGCGGAAACGGAAGCGCAGCGAAAAAAAAACGTCCCATCCGCTTGGCCATCAATCACATGGAAAAAAATAAATGAAATGGCTTACTTCTGTGGGCGGAACGTCAAAAAAAAAACAAAACAGCCAAGTGGCAGGGCATAAATAAATCAGTTTTTGAGACATTTTCGGGACACATGAACAATCAGAAGAGCTACAAAAATTGCGTACATAAAGACGGGCGTGACCAACTTCGATGTTAGTCAAAGCAGTGAGAACCGGGATACACTGAAACAACAACAAAATTATTTACCTTCAACACTAAAGGGTCAAGCTTAGTGCTTAAGTCTTTTTTAAGGAAAATATTCGGCCATGCTCCGGAAAACGAATCCGAACATTTTATTCGTATCCGTTTTGAAACTGAATGTTTGGTGCACCCAATTTCACTAAAAGGAATTCTTAGAATTAAAAAAGAATTATGTACGAAATAGAATAGAGTCTAGAGAATAAAACCGACAACGGAAAAAGTTAGCCAGTTTTGGCTCCATCCACCAAATATGACAACCCAGATTGAGCCGGCTATTTATTCAATTCAAAACTCCATTCTTTAGGCAGTTACATATACTCGGATGAACTTAATATACTCTTCTACTTTATGAGTTACGGGTATAAAAAAACAAAAGCTGCCGTAAGGCGGGAAGATGCGTTAGGCTTATGCATTAGTGTATATGTGTGTGTGTTTTTGTCGGTGTATGTGTCCGTTTGCCAGTGTTTTTTTTTTGTGTGTGTATTAGTAGAGTGGTTTTTGTACGCTTGCGGTTTTACAGTGGCAACAAAACCTGCCGGACCACAGTAAAAGGCCGGAAGTAGGCGTGTCTGCGTGCTGACGGAAGTGCGCTTCAATGCGTGTTGCTCTTTCCGTGTGTGTGTGTGTGTGAGTGTGTTACATTATAAGCTCAACGGCACTTAGCACACATTTAAGCCGCTTTGGATTTGAGGCTTTGCCCAGCTTTATTGGTATGTGTGCGTGTGTGTGTGTGTCACTGTTGGACAACAAAACATTTTTTGTTGCTTGCCATTGTTTGCCACTTAATGTGGCCCATTCGGAAGCCTGAAAGTTGGCAAAAATGTTGCTCACATTATTCACGAAAAGTTTTGTGCTTCAACAGTTGGCCCGGTGCCCATATAACCAGTTAGCAGCCTTGTAGTATTTTGGCACATGCTGCCATTTTTGCAATTATTTCATTTTGAATTTTTTACCCCCAAGTAATTTAAAATAATTGCAAGCACTTGTGACAGCTACACCAAGAGGCTACTACCCTTCTCTATTTTATAAAGTTCTACTATTCAACAAGTTGTTTAGTGTGAGAGTGCGAGTGTGAGTATGTATGCGTGCATCATTTATGTTCTCACAGCGAACTTAAGTGCAACAATTTGTTTGGTGTGCTTTCAACCCCAAACATAAATGAGGCTAATTAAAGTATAACAAATGGCTTAATATAACACAATGTGTGCGATAACAGTTGGCAGCAACTCAACCCTTCGACAATCGTGCGTATACGTAATGCAAGTTTTGTGGGCCGTTTCATCTCAAAGCACCTAGGGCTTTTTTGGATCATTTTTGCAACTATGTTATTTGTATATACGTTTAAATTTGCAGTTGATTGCTTAAAATTTTTCGTTCGATAACGAATTCTTACAATTCCTTGGAGATTGGAATTATTTTTTCATTACATTACTTTTCTGTGTAGAAGGTAAACAAGTTATACGAGTATTTGTCGAATTACATATTTTCCATATCTCAAGTGACATAGACATTGGACAATATATCGAATTTAAGTAGATACTACCTTTTTAAATGTTTAAACGATATAGTTATACGATAAACGATATAGTAGCGTATATTTTCATATCGATTGCTTTAATCGAACAACAGTTAAAAACCACTTTTAATAAACTGACAAAAACAAAATTTTTAATTTATAATTTTTCAAAGCACTTTATCAGATCCAGGCATCCAGGATTTGAATTAACTCCATAGTTTTGAGATGGGAAAAAACAGCATAAAATCCATAACCATCCATTGCACCAGCTGCTTTATAGAGCACACTTGTGGATGATCCTTCGGTTTAGATAGTTCAAGAGCTGACCTCTTTTTTCATTTTTATAACCGAATTTGAAACTTAATGAGCAACCTTAAAAAACGATTTTAAGTCAAA
The DNA here is from genome assembly GCA_018150985.1 of Chymomyza costata. Classification (NCBI taxonomy): domain Eukaryota; kingdom Metazoa; phylum Arthropoda; class Insecta; order Diptera; family Drosophilidae; genus Chymomyza; species Chymomyza costata. The sequence goes on from JAECWU010000001.1 coordinate 23,320,838, forward strand.
AATGAGAATTAAGTGAGAGAGTTACGTCAAAAAAGAGAGTTTTTAATAGTTGGTGCGCCAGCTATCCGTAGTAAGAACCTTGTTTTATATATAAGAAGCTCAAAAAAGCCGCTTCTTCCAACCTATATTGGAGGAGAAAAAAAATTTTTTAAGTAAATTCTTTTGTTCGATTTTTTTACCAATGAATGACTAGGAATGACAGCTGACTAACCGATGTTTGCTTATTATTTTCATAGAAGAAAATTAAAACTGGACGAACAAACAAGAGAGAGTTGCCAGTGCTAAGGATGTATTAGGAATAGGGTAGAATACAATTTACATTCAATCGATAAGCAAAGCCATATTCGGACGTGTTTCGCAAAACGAATCCGGACATTTTATTCGGATTCGTTTTGAAACCGAATGTTTAGTGCTCGCAATTTCACCCAAACGAATTTTTATGTGGTTTTGGCAACATAGGTTGAAAAGTGTACACATTTTAAAATGAAATAATTTTTCAAATGTTCTTTGATATTCTTAGATTCCCATTATGTCAATTTCAAGTTAAATAGTTATTGATAAATATTATTTATTTGTTTTATTCTGAATCACAGCTCTAACCGAATTTTTATATGGTCCATGTCTTGCTTAAATAGTTCATGTCATGCATAAAAAAAGATTTCCTTTGTAATAGAAATAGCATAGTCGTGGATAATTTCCTTCGAAAAGTGTAAAGCTTTGCTAGCTATAAGCAAGGGAAATATGAGTAGATGGCGACGGCGAGGAATTCGGATTTGGTAGCTTGCAAAAACGAATCCGAAAAAAATGGTTCGTTTTGTTTTTTTCGTAGCACGGCATAATATTAAAGTATTGATCTGTCTTAAGACAGACTGCATAGGTTCTACATAAACTCATATTTAACTCATAGTTTCATAAATATTTCAAAGTAGAAAAATGAAAAGTAAATAAATCAAACTATCAACGCCCCATTACTTTTTTTTGCACCATAACAACATGCTTAACAGCTTAATTCTTCTTTTTAGTATATAATATAATTATAAAATAATTTAGTTCCCACGCCTCATTTGCCTTATATACTCGCATTCTATCACACAGCTGACATATTTCGCAGCATTATCTGACTTTGTGTTTAATTGTATTAGTTGGCGCTTGACATAAGCGCATTATAATGCTTCATAAAACTCGCCCATATTGCCATGTTGTCAATCAAGATAACTTTAGGGCACCCAGCTCCTCCCCACACTATATTCCTCGCTTATTTTGATTACAATCAGAGAATTCCTGCAATTACGCGCTCTGCGTTCAATGAGGTGAAAGCAATTCGACTGTATTTGTGTTTTTTTTTTGGAAATTGTTTCGTTTTGTTCTTGAAACCTAAACGACTTTGGCTCTCTTTACGCCCTATAACCTGAATGACTTAATTGCTGTGCGCATTTAAGGCCCACAGAACAAGTTCAACTTAAATGCTGGCTGGAAAAAATCAATAGACTAAAAAGTAATTGCCAGTTGCCAGTTTCAACGTTACGCCAAATGCCTAAGATATTTTCACGCTTTGTGGCGGCGGGTTTTAGTATCGTTGTCGTTAACCTGACAGTAAGCAAATTTTCTGGCCAAGACTCGAGTTCTGACTATAATGTGCCTAACACACGCAATGGCAAAGTGTTAGCAGCAAATGGAACAAGGCTTAGTAGAAAGGCCAGACTAATCAGGCCTTGACTTGGGCAAAAACTACAGACCCTTTGGAACGAAACTCAAGTTGAAACTAAAGACAAGCATCTTGAGGTCTCTACCAATGTTTAAGAAGCAGCTTGTTAACCCTGCTCACACACAAGCAAACAAAGAAAAAAAAAAAATAATTGCAGAGTAAGAAAGTTTTGATACACTAACAGCGTATACATATGTATTTAAAGCAAGCTATAGATAGTTCGGACTTTCTGGTAACTGTCTTAAGAATAAGCAAAATACAAAAATTCAGAAGAAAAAATTAATTTAAAAAAATCGCGAAAAAATTAAAAGTTTGAGCGATTGCGTTCGTATTCGGCACAATACTGATTGGTGCTAGTCAACCCATTTTTATCAAAATTAGTTCTTCGTAACTCTTAAAAACGCTGGATCCACGGGGGGTTTTCGGGTCCGGACCCCAACACCCCAAAGTTGAAAAAATGGGTTGACAGTTTTTAGAAAACTCTGATATATATACAACTCGAAATAAAAAACTCACCCTAAGACCAAATCCTTGATGCACTACCTATTTTAAAGATAATTCTTTTCATAGCTTGTTGCTATTTCCGGGTTTGGTATTATACAAAAATGTGTCAAGTTTGGTTTGAAAGCATTATGGCTTATGTCCGTCCAGATATATCTACCTGGGAGTCTTAATCACAATGAAATATGATATTGCGAAAAAAAAAACCTCCATTGCTGCCAAGTTCTATTAAGAAAACCCGCAATGCTATAATGTTTATTATACAAGCGCCACCTTACTTTTCTACTAAAATTTCTCATAGAGATAGATAAAATATGATGCCCAGCTTATCCCTTAATGCCCTTCAAACTTTTTGGCAAACTAACAATAATATTCAGACATGTAGAGTATAAAAAAATGAAAAGAAACTTTCATTTGAACATTTGTTTGTGGCTTCGTTATTTTTTCGGCACACAAGTTTTTGAGGCAGCTGCGTAAAGTGAATTTATTTCTAGCCACAGTTTGTTGCAACAAAGATAGCGAAGAAGATAGATACATAGAAGGCAAGTGTGTGTGAGTAGTAGAGCAACAAAAATAAGTGAGGGGGAGAGACCTAGCTCCAGTTGCTTTGGGGCCCCTGCTCGGGCTCGGCGGTCAAGGCTGGCGCACCTGCAACTGTTTGGTGCTTTGGCTCTTTGGCTTGTAAATTTATGCCCATAAAAATGCACAAAAGGAAGCAGAAAATTGTTGTGTGTTAAAGAAACGAGAGTGAGAAAGACCAAGAGAGCTGCTTGTCGACATCAGAGTTGCCAGCGCCAACGCAGGCGATATAAAAAATAAAATCAACAATAAATTTTGCATGCAGAAACATTACGAAACAATGGCGCCTGGCTCTGCTGCGCCCGCGCTGCTGCTTGTCTCCACGTCTGTTCTTAACCTTTTTCTCTTTTAAATTGCCACATATAACGTTGCACAAACATACACACACACACACAGTGCCCACCCACACACAGAAAGAGAGCACGCTTGCAGGCAACTTGCAATTGGTATTTTTATTGCGTGTTCAACACGGCGTATGCGTAATACAAGCAATACAGCACCCCCGCACTTTGCTGTCAGCCATTTTATAGCTCTGCGCTTTTGACTTATGCGCCATAAAATTAAAAATAAATACAAAAGAAATTTAAAAAATGTATTTTATATTTATTGAACTTATATTTCCTTTTAAATAAAAACCTTTTGAACCGAAATTGTTGCTTTTTCGCTGTGTACTATAAAAATGTATGGCAATTTCTTTTATATGCATTTTATGTACAAGTATTGTATATATAACGTCTGTATGTCAAATATTTATGGCTGGTACGTGTGTCCTCTAGTCAAAATGTTTAGTTAACACATCAAAGTACAACGCGCCACGCCCACCTCATACGCTTCGCAGCGCAGCACAAATACCCCTTATAAGCTTAAGCAACATTAGCAGTCACGTCTGCCCGGGCAGATGCTGATGAACTCTAACCGGGACAGCTTCCAACTCTGACCCGGCCTAGACGCCATTCCCTTGATTAACAATGTCGTCGGGGCACGCACGCTGCTGCCTTTTTTGTTGAACACAGAAAAAACAACACGCAGTCGGTTGCCATCATTAATCAACTTGCTAGGCATTGACATAGGTATAGAAGGAAATGTTAGCAAATTGCTGTAGCATTAACCTGCACAAAGACAACATTGGAATAAAGGGTAACAGAAGTCGGCAAAGGACATGAAATTCGCATTGACACATCATTTGGAACGGAGTTGAGACTGATTAAAAACAACAACTTCTTTGTAACTGCAAGTCTGGGATGAAGTGGAAAGATGGTAGCATTTGTACAGGATACATTAAAGGTTTCATTATCACTAACATCGTCCTGCTAGCTGTATATGATACAAATCTTAAAGCAATAAGGCTACTCTATAGCAGAGCATTTCGAGCATTTAAATTCTATATATAATAGTTACAAAAATAGTTATTTACTTAAGAAAAAATGTTTACATTCAATCAACTGTGCGATGGAATTGTTGTCCCTAATGCAAACACTTGCTTTGTAACTACAACACTAGAGAACATGGAATCACAAAAAAAAGGAGCTGAATATATAGTAAAATATTGATATACCTAAACCGCATAGCTTAGAGCAAGAAAGCACTTGATTAAATTGAAATTTGAAGGAATTATAAGGATTCAAATCCTAAAAATCATTAAAAAGAGCTGCAAATCTGGTTTATATGGCATATTTGGGATTTTAGCCGTTGTGGACTGACCAAACCTATTCACTTGATCTTTTTTCCACTGATATTTACGAAAAGCAAAATAGAAATCATTTTATTTTATTAGTTATTATAAACTAAATTTTTCTTATTATTTTAAGCTAGATTGTTAATAAAATATGAAGAAAAAAAATATATATAAATTGAAAAAAAAATTTAAAAGTTAAAAATAAATACTGAGTTTAAATATCTCTTTAAGCAAGGAGCGCATTATACTGGTTGACTGTGTGATGTGCACTTCAATAACTTTCCATCGATGCCTTACATATTCCTGAAGGATCAATATTAAGGAATCCATAAAACAAAAACTAAACCCTTACTATCTTTTAAATTAATAGGCGTATTAGTACAATACCTTTCTACGATGCCTACACATGTCCTTCAAGGACACAGCGACATATAAATACTTACTTGACAGATGGTCAAAAATAACTCAGAGACAATACGAGAAGTTTTTAATTTCTTTTTTGGTATGTACCAATATAATAAGTAAATAGAAATGCAAAAAAATTTCGAGTCCAAATAAAATTGCTTAAAAAATCCTTATTTAATAACATGCTGACACTGAGTTATGTATGGCTACCTACGCATTTCCTAAAATAATAATCATTTGATGTGGCCCTAAAACACTAAAAATCAAATATATGCCAATTCCCTTTCAGGGAGCCCAAAATGCAGCAACAATTACATAAACCTAATAACTTGATGGCCCGGCATAAACATCAAACCGAAGATGCTACAAAGCTGCACACAAAGACCCAACAGAGCCACAAAATCCCAACCAAACAGCAGCAGCCCAAAAACCAAAAAAGAAACCGGGGAAAAGGGAACAAATATAAAAGGCTAGAGCCAAAGAGCAGTTAGAGCAACGCAGGAATGCCCAAAGGAGTTGTGTCGTAGTAATGGGCGTGGCAGATACCAAGCCAGATGCCAAGCTGCTGGTAGACTCGGCTTTGACTTGGACTGTGTTACATTTTATGGCCACAAACACTTTTCGTAACGTTTGCTAAACTTTTCAATGAAAATAGCAGCAAGTTGAGGCTTTTAATGTCGCACGGACAAGCAACATACTCGGCCTTGTTGTTGCATGATGGGTTCTTGTTGTTGTTGTTGTTGCGGTGCGGTTGCAAATACACTTCACTTATTACACTTACAACTGTAAACGAGCTTGGGCCTTAGCCCCGGGGCAGCCACTGGGGGTCGCATGAATATTGCAAAAGTAAAAGTAAGTGAAAGCTGCCATTCAGTGTCTGTGTGTTTGTGTGTGTGTGTGTGTGTGTATGTTGCATATAGAAACAGAGAGAGAGGCAGAGGGACAGTACATGTATCTGCAGCCTTAAGACTTGCCGCAACAATTTATTAAGCGCCTTAAAAGCACATACAGCTGCACATACACACAGATGCACACACACATACAGTGCAACAATTGAGTTTGTTGTTTTTGTGCACAATTTTTTTGTTGCCTCTTGGCATTTTATATACAAAACAACGCGAAGAAATTGACGCACTGTGGGACATGCTGACGTTGTTTGTTGCAAAAATCATATGGTATCCTATAAAACACTAAAGAGAAATAGGTTGCATAATCTTTCGAAGCTCTACCAACTAAACTATTCATATGAATGTAATATTTTCTGAGCACCATACTCATTAAAAAAACGTCCTTCAAAATTATGATTTGGTACCACTGTGCCATTCGCCATACACGCATGTTGATGACGATGATGATGACGTTGCAATGACATGACAAACACACACACACGCGCAACTTTTTGCATCACTCCCGTTGTCTCTCCGCCAACGTCCCCTTCTCCGTCAAGCAGGCTGTCTGCAATTTGTTGTGAAAAAAAAAACAAAGATGGCAACGAGGCAACTGTCAGCTTTGTTGCACGCTCATGAGCTAATGGCAATTTGGCTGTCGTTTTAAAATGGCAAAAACGAGAGCCCTCTTAGGGCGAAGTGAGGTAAAGTGAGTGTGCAATAGAAAATGTCGCATTTGCTTGAAATTGAAATTCGTGGCAAGTTGTTGCTTGTTGTAGTCACTTTTTTTTTGCAGTATCTTGTATCTTCAGCCATCAATCATGTAACTGCTATGCGTGTTGACATTTTTCAAATGAGTTAAAAGTTGCGGCCGCAGGGCTCACGCTGCGTATACATCATCCACGCTCAATGCATCTCAAATGAGCTGAAAAGTATGCTTCACTTTTTTAAACTTGTTTTTAATGGGTGGCAATGCAATTATTATTGCACAGAAGAGTGTAATGAAAGTAATGCAAATGTCAGTCTGTACAATGCCAAATATCCATAGAGTTACGGTGTTGTTGGCTTCTTGTAAATTATGGATACATAGGACTCAGGCGCATCCCCGAAGCCAAATAGTAAGCAGCAAGAAATACCTTGTAAGTGTGACCAGCTGCTTTTGCGAATATAAAAAGCAGACTAAAGTAACATGCTCAAACTAACTACTACTAACCGCTTTCCAAATATTTCTCGATTTGAAATAAAATATGCCGCAATTTTTTTTAAATTTACAAATTTGGGATACATTTTTTTATTCAAAACAGTGTCAAGCACTGTTTGCACAAGTTAAAATAAATCGTTTGAAACCAACAAAAATTCGCCCGGAGAAATGACTTTCCAGTCGAATAATTTTAAGTGCTTTTTACAGTTTTTCGAAGTTTTCACAATATTTTCAATTGTTATGCACCACGCTGAACAATCACACCAAACGTGGCTTAGTGATTTATTTGGATCTTTATTTTGTCCCTTTTTTATTTTTTTTTGCAAAATTCGACTGTTTTTTGTTTGTTTATGAAAATATCGTAACCAAATTTGGCAATTTAATGTTTTTTGGAGTCCTTAGGAAATATATTGGATTTAATTGCAATGAGGTGGTACAGGGTATCCCAAAGTCGTTCGCGCCCGACTTTAACGTACTCCATCTTTTTTATTTTTTTGCCTACATATGTATATCCTTTATTTGCAGCGTGAAATCTTCGCTTCAGTTTGTTTTATCTTTGAATTGACTGTTTGTTTGATGTTTATGTATAAGACATTTGAAAGCATTCCATTTTAAAAGTAATTATAGGATATACTTGTCCCTTAAGCTCCGTGGATACATTCCAGTTTCAAGTAAAAACCAACACAGTCCCAAACTTGTACTAGTAACTGCAAACAATTTGTAGATAAGTATTAAACTTTATAAATTACTAAATTAAAAACACATATGCGACAACATAAACAAATATATTATGTTTTGGTCATTATAATCCCACAGATTTTCTTCGCATAAGTTGACAATGAAATATTACGCATTCGCCGCATGTTTTCACATAAAAAAACAAAACACTCAACTGAACAAACTCATTTAAAAACTATTTCGTAAGACCCAAAGAAACCACAAAACAACAAACAAACAAGTATGTTGACAGCTATGAATGACAAGAAAAAAGACGTTTCAAATGCTTTAACTTTAAATGAAGCAGTTCGTTGAGTGCAAGCAAGGCTCAGGATAATCATTTACAATAACAATACAATATGCTACATGGCTGAGGACGCTTGCCCAAATGTATGGCACAGACGTTGCTCATCTCAATGTAACAACAACAAGAATGTTGTTTTAAACCAACAACGAGAGTAAGCTCTGAGTAAACCAAGCACCGAGTAACTTTTGTGTATGCCCATTGTGGTCATAATTTATAGACTATCTGCCAAAATATTCCAGCTGAACCATAAAGATTCAATTTCACAAGCAATTTATATAACACAAACCCCTTTTGCTGCTATCCTTTTATACAATTTATATTGGCACACACACACACACACGCACACACTAGTGTATACACACACACATGGTTTTATAGATGTTAGCATGTAGGTAGCATATGAAGGTCGCTGGACTTTGCCCAACGTAAAATGTTATTTATGTTCAAAATTTATAATAAAAAAACAAAATGGAGTAACTAAAGTTCAAATACTCTTAAAGTTTAAAATGACTCTCTTGCAGGCTGGTGATTGAGTTATGCGTTATTAAATCATTTTTGATGATATTTTTCGTTTATAAAAAGAAACTATTTATACAAGAGCATTGCGTAAGCCGTTGTCTTGACTTAGTCAGAATACTCTTTTTTTAGTTGGCTTATTCAATTTTTTTCTGTCAACAATTTTATTTCAAAAAATCAAAGCTAGATAAAGCCACTTGTTGCATCTGAAATGACAAAACTTTTTTCAGAAAATTTGTATCACGTCGTCAAGGCCTTCGGTTATACTACCATTTTAATGATCAACGATGTTATCATAAAAATCAAGCGTAGAGTTTCAATTTTGATTCTATTTTCTTTGGTCTAAGGAGATAATTAAACAGGTCATACCTTCCTGCTTATGATTCCAGTGTCAAGTCCTTGATAACACCAACGGCATAATTTCCTACTACAATCTTGAGATCTGTACGTCCTGGATCAATACTAAAATATAAATAAAAAATTATGTACTATAGCTTTTGTTTTGTTTTCAATAGTTTGTTAAACTTCATGAAGCAGGGTAAATAAATAAAAAAAAATAAATACCACATAAATGAAATTCTTTCGTGAGTGAGTTGAAAATGAGCATGAAAATTACTTTCAAATGGCAGCGGGCGGAATTTCTTATGCATTTAAAAGGTTTGTTTATTTGTCTTAGCTTTTTTTTCTTTTAAAATATTTTACTCAAACTCTAATTGAATTAAAATAATAATATTTTATAGCCGTTGGCAGTTATATATATATAAATACATTGCCAATGTATTTAAAGACAAACAAGCCACGTGCAAACTTTAATTAAATAGTGTTTTTTGTAGCTCTCTGCAGTCAACTAGTGAGCCCCTTCAAAACCCCCCGCTCTCTCTATTCCTTTCTGTATCGCAACTGTGTGTCTTTGTATACTTTTATGTGTTTGTATATTTATACGCTGTACTTAAGGGGTAAGGGGTATATGAAGTTAGTCCAAAAAATGTCATATTAAGTATTAACTTAATGGAAACGGGTTAGGTAACTTTGTCCTCCAGTTTTTATATTCTTATATTCTTAGAGATGGTCATGTCTCAAAAATTGGTTATGGTCCGAGGAAATCGGTAGTTCTGGTAAGTTGCGGAAAAGCGAATTTGGAATTCGGTATATCGAAAGAGTTGATCCGATGTCAAATAAGCATTTTATAGTCAAACCCAGTTACTAGGTCAGATTTGCCCCACCTTACCCTATTTCAATAATTCGAGAAGATATTTCAGTACACTGATAAGCTTAAGTTCGAAGTTGGCTGTAAGCCTACTGCCAACAAAGCCAAAAGCATAAGATCATCCCAATTATTGTTCCATACTCCAATTACTCAATTACTCACACTACCAAAGGTCAACTAATTATTATTTGTTTAAATAATATTTACAAAATTTTAGTTTAAGGAATATTATAATCTAATTGTCTATCCGGACCAATGAACAATAGGAAAGGAAATAAAAATGATGAAATATGATCTTAAAGTACTAAGCATGCTCTAGCTTCCAGCTCGACATTAGTTTCCTCATTTTTGTGTATCCCGGTTTTATATAAGGACATTTAAGATGTATCCCTAGAAATTAATCATTATTGAATTTGGACTAATACTTTATATTATTTATATTTTCTTTGTGGTAAATTAAATTGTAATTACTTATGAAGGATGAATACAGAGTGAGGAAATAAAGAAGAGCCTAATTTGTTTCCGAAAGGCCTAAGGGATGGTTGACGTTTTCTTTTTATTCCTTTAACTCCTTCAGAAGCATAGGGCCTCAAGCGGATCCATATACATATATACATTAGAAAATAGTTTCCCTTGAACTCAAGAAAATTCCCTAAATCGCGGTTCAGCACATAAACGAGCTGGTACTCTATTCTTTTATACAGTATAGATGAATCCAAGTAATCAAGAGGCAGAGTAACCGATTATACATATGACCATAGCAATCCACTACACTGATGAAAAAAATTAAATCTTAAATCAAGAATTTTGCATTCTTGATTTTAATTCTAAAATGAGCCCAAAAAATTGATAAAAAGATCAAAAAATCTTAAAATAGGATTTAAATACTTGAATTAAGAAATAAAACTCTTAAATCAAGAACAGCATGCTTAAACTGACAACAAAAAGAGCTTGCGATACTTTCGTGACCATTTGGCCACGATTTCATGACCAAAAATTTCGAAATCAGGCAGTTTTTCTTATCAGTATAGTCATTGAACTGATTGACGAAATGCAATCTATTACTATCCATACGAATGATCATTTTTTCTTTTAATATATGCTTATATAAATTCTCAACTTAGATACGTTAACAAAGAATAAAAAAATGTATAAGTAGTCGAGATTCGAGGGTATTTTGTTGTCGAGATTACTTACTTGGTTTATACTTCAGCTTGTTAGAGTAGACTCTAGTTTATGCGCATAACTCGTACATAAGTTTTTTCTCAACTCATTTTGTTGCTTTGCTGTTGGTGCAAAAGGAGAGACCGACCTCCTTTGCCCTTTGCCTTCACATATTTGCGTCTATATGTGTGTGGGTGTATATATGTATGAGCTGGAAAAGTTTTAATTTGTTGACTTAACCGCAGTTACAGTTACACAACGCACTGCTGGCTCACTCAGCTCTGCCTTGTTTTCTCCACTATACACTCTTCTTTCAGCACTTCTTTACTCTGCGTTCTCTTCACTTTTCTCCCAGCTCTGCTGCTCTGCCTAGTTGAACTTTTTTGCTTTACGCAACTTAACATGCATATCTCGTCGGCAGCTTTGGGAGCAACCAGCAGCTGAAGCAACATCAATAGGAATGGGAGCAGTGCTGCAGTCGCGCCCACTGCTTATCTCAGCTGCTGCAGCAGCCGCCCAAAAGCTTTGCATGCAATTGTGCTGCCTTAAATGTTTTTTTATTTTCTGGCCACTTTTATTACACTAGCCAACACTGCTGCAGTCTGGAGCGTATTTATCCTAGACAAATTAGGGGTCTCTCATTTATTATTGAATAATCTTCAACCAAAAAAATAAGATAATGTCGAAAAAAAATTGTTTGTACGTGGCTTACACGATACCTACCGGGTTTAAAATCGTTTTTAAGTTATTGGGGGAAAAAAATAGCTACTAAAAATTCATTTAATCTACAATAATACCTTTTTTAGTATGTATGGGGCAATGCATTTTTTGGCTAAGGGTAAGGCGGGGCAAACCCGACAGTGTGGGTAAGCTCGACCTGCCACTGTTTCTCAAAAACAGCAATACTAAACGAGCTCATATAAGTGTAAATAACTATAATAATGGCGACAGTTTTCTGTGAGTCATGACACAGTGGGGCAAATCCGACCTCTAAATGTTAAGGCGAACCAGACGTCCAGCTCGCACAAAAAATACGTATGCAAGCTATTTGGACAGCAAATCAAATAACTCTGATTAGTTACTTAGCTATTCAATCCAATCATCCTTTATTGCCATTCATTCAACTATCATTTCGATTTATATTATATGTTCTAAATATTACGATTTTTTTAAATAAATAAACAATAAAATGCTCTTTTAATTAATAATCGAAAAAGCATTAAATTTAGATCATATCTGTGCTAAATCAGCAAAAAAAATAGGCGGTCGGGTTTACCCCACCATTTTTGAAAATGGCAAAAATTTACTATTTGGGCGTATCTCAGAAGTGAATATTGGTCAGAAGCAATTAGCAGCTCTAGTTCTAAGTTATGGCAAAGCGTTAGCTTCAATTTGGTATATCGGAGAGTCCTTCCAATGCCAAATAAGCATTTTATAGCCAAAACCAATAACTAGTGCGGATATGCACATAATTTAAAATATTCAAAATAAATACTCAACATTTGCTTCCAGTGAAGTAATGAATCCACGCACATTTTTTGCTGTGAACTTTTTTAATTTTAAAACGATCTTTGTAATCGGAAAAACTCAATTTCAAAATGTTGCACATTATTTAAGCTTACAATACTAAATTGAAGGTAATATTAATGTTGCAATTATTTTTGCTGTATTGTATAGTACTAGGTTATAATGGTCATAAAGGTCATAATGCTATGCTAAGGCTTTATAAACTATACTAATGAGTTGCTTCTAGAGTTTGTAGAACATATTGAAAACGACATTCTAAACCGTATTCTATCGAAATGATACTGAAAATCATATTTTGTAAGTCTAAAAAGAGAATATTTTTGTTTCGAACTTAAATTATATTTTTCCAATATTCAGCTGCATGAACAAACACATTAAAAATAATAATAACTTTTAATACAATATTTTTGGCTTTCCAATTATAGCCGAATAATGTTTTTAAATTTCAGATTCAGTTGGCTAAAAAACTATTGTAAAAATTTGCGAGTTTTCACCAAATATTATTTTTAATTTTGTCGCTCAGTGCTATTGCCGTTACTGCTGTTACAGATATGGTCGTTATTGTTGTTGTTGTGCTCGTTTAGCCATAAATTTTCAGCTTTAAAAGGCTTTGAGGTTGTTCGGTTCTTTGGGTTTGCTTACCGCGCCTACATGGTGGCGCATACTTAATGCGCAAATATATACGCCCATTAACATTATTAATCTTAAATTATGCGCGGTTATTGCGTATACGCCATGTTGAACACATTGCATTGCATTGGCATAAAGTTAATTGAAATAAATAATCCATCAAAAGTGAGACAATGAGGCAATTGAGAATGCATCCCATAAAAGATTATTATTAAATGTTTAACGATTTTTACTGTTAACATAAATATGCATGTATGTATGCTGTGTTTCAGTAATAAACTTTACATAAATTATATAATTATTAATTACATTTGTATTCTTGCGTATATAATATTTGTGACAATTTATTATAAATTGCTGAAAAGTAGGGTAAAAAATATAAGGCTGAAAGAAAGTTGATTGATAAGGTGCCGTAGTTAAGATACACTTCAGTTTATCGGCGAGGGAAGTGAAATTTAAAAATTTTTGACATCTTCAACATAAGCATGCAGAATATTAGACTAGCTAGTAAACATTTGATATTAATTTTAGCATTTAATAAAGAAAAGATGTTTAAGATATGCCAGTAACAAGCTCTATACAAAGTACTACCCTTTTAAGTAGTGCCAAAAAATGTTACAATTAGATTTACAAACTTTAAATTGTTAAAAACTTCTTGCTGCTTAACACAACCCCACATTGATTAACTGATTTTTCTCATGAATATAATAATCATCTCTCGGGCTTGCTTTTGGCTTCAACAATTTCCAAAAAGAATGCCTCAAGCAACTGACAATGTGTAAGCGTATAGATAAATATACCTTTTTACACGCTCTAATCAATCCAACTTTTAGCCATGTCCCAAAGCGATGCCAAAAAAGTCACTCATTCGTCACTTATGCTAAATTAACAAAAAGCGTTGAGCGTTAAAAAAGAGACAGAGTTGCCGCATAGTACATTTTGTTCATATGCAAATCACAAAATGCATGCAAAACTTGACAACCCTAAAATCAACAAAAATTGTAAAACGCAACGTTGGTTCGTGGGTTTGGGTTTTGTTCGTTCGTAACGTTGTTTCATTTTGTTTGAACTTTGTTCTATTTAAAATTATTCTTACTTTTTTGTTGCTTTTGCTGCTTAGTTGACTAAAATTTACATTGTGCAGTTTAAACATAATATATGAATGGCTAAGAGGGAGAGACAAAAAAACGTCAGATAGCAGAGCTTAATAAAAGAGAGCAGAGCAGAGCAGAGCAGAGTAGATATCTATTTGTGTTTAATGCCCAAGAGCTTGCCTTTTCGATTTGTCCATTAGCTTTGGTATTTAAATTGCCAATATCTCTTTTTCTCTCTTTTTTTGTTGTTTGTTCATTACATTGACAATGTCATACAAAAAAGGGAGCTAGCAGAGAGCAATACACATATCAGAATTGTCATTTTCATTAAGTAAACTCGAATGGCTCATGAAGCATAATTGATATGACTGTGTTCATTCTAGCTTTGTTTTATTCCTTACATTTATCCCTCTCTATATGACACCCACACTTTGACATTTTATGAGCTTTGTTTTCCCGAATGACCAAGGCGCTTAAAAAATAAACCTTGCTCTCGTATAGCCAAAGCACAAAAAGTGAAGCCAAGGTAATAAGCAGGTAGCATAAAAATTTACAGCCCAATTGCTGCAGAGCATCAGTTTGAAGGCCCAAGCTATTTCAGCATCACGTTTCACATTTGTTGTTGCTGTTTTGGTAATACTCTTATTCAGGATACACATATTGTGCGAGCATATAACAATATCGTCTTTTATTAAATGGGTTTTCAAGGCAATTAGCCAACTATTAAAAAGGCCGCCATCTTATATTTCGAGCAATACATTGCAACAAGTTAATTTTAACATTGATCACTTAAAGCTTAAATTTGGGAGTTATGCAAACGTGCGGCATATCCGAGGACACCACATGGAAAAAATCCAAAAGCAACTTCGGTAATAAGGATTATTAACACTATTAAGCGAATGAAGAATTTGGATATTTACAAAAAAAAATCATTATTGAAAGCAAAAATTTTTTTTATTGTGTGTGTTTGTAAATGGTGTTAAGAAGGTTTTTGTTAAATGTGTGTTCTGTCACCAAGTCTGTAGCAATTTATTTTAACACTACAACCTAGTAATTGGTAATCGGATCAATTATTCCGATTTACGAAATTGAAGCTAACGCTTTGCCGCAGCTTTGAGGAACGGATAATTTATTCTGACCATTTTTAATTTTTGAGATGTGACCATTTTTCAAAAAAGTCTCTTTTTGTCATTTTCAAAAATACAGGGGTAAACCCGACCGCCTATTTTTTTGCTGATTTAGCACAGATATGATCTAAATTTATTGGTTTTTCGATTATAAATCAAAAGTGCATGTTATTGTTTTACAAATCTGAATGCAAGTATATAAAAAAAACGTAATGTTTAAATTGAAATGAAAGATTAAGTTAATGAATGTCAATAAAGAATGATTGGATTGAATAGCTAAGTAACCAATCAGAGTTATTATATTTTTAAATTGAAATGAAAGATTAAGTTAATGAATGTCAATAAAGAATGATTGGATTGAATAGCTAAGTAACCAATCAGAGTTATTTGATTGCATGCAAAATAAAGGTCTATGTTTATAGTATATAAGCAATTAATCGTTTTCTTTTCTATCACTTATTAAACAAACATCTAAATGTAGACTGACAAACAACTTACATGCTACCTTTTTGGTTATTTCAAATGCTCTACACTAATATGAGCTCGTTCAGTAGGAGGTCGGGTTTACCCACACTGACGGTTATGCCTCACCTTACCCTATGCTTCATTTACAGTGCTTGTTTTAATTTAATAAAGCGCTAATGTTTTCTTAGGCTTAAAAAACTTCAGCTAATTATAAGTTTTAATTTCTTAATACAATTTTTAAGTTATTGCATTTATTAAACAAAGTTAGAACGTTGATTAGATCTAGAAACGAGAGTATTAAAAGCTACGCTTGGCTTTCAACTTGACGTATTGTTGCAAATTCATTAGAAGGCATCATTGTTGAGCTACAACAATGTTGCAGCAAAACGAACGAACGAACGAATGAATGAATGAGAGTGAATGCCTGACTGAACGGCTGGATGAGTGAGTGAACAAGTGAGTGGCTGTCGGGCTGAATGACTAGTTGACTGACTGAATGTACAAGTAGTGAATGCACAAGCGCGCACATTGGGCGACAACAATGTTTTCAATTCGTTACAAGCATGCACTTAGCATGCACAGCTAACAGAGTAGCTGGAAACCCCAACCAGCTCCATACCCTGACCCAGTCCCAGTCCATAACCTGTCTGACACGTGCTCCATTTGCAGCTAAAACTTCGTTGCACAGCATTTCAAATGGCTAATCAGTCAAATTCCTGCAGGCAAGTAAGCTGCACCCTCTCGAACCATCCTCTATACATTGCTGATGAAATCTCAATAGCATATACAAAAGCCATGCTACCCACTACATACACCATATACTAAACATGCCCACAATGCTGCTCTAGCGCTTTCCATTCGATACTATACGAGTAAAGCGAGAAGTTTTCCATTCATTTAATTGTTCCATGTAAATCCCCAAAAGCAAATTTATAGCACAGGTGTGATTACCAGCTATGAATGCGTATACCAGTAACGTAGAGGGTTCTATCCACTCTAAATATTGCATTCATTATGCTCGACAGGCTGAGGCAACAACAGCGTTTAATGAGTTTAGTTTCGAACTGGAATTCAGTTAATATGCGCTCCATTTTGTGCCCTGGCAAAGCTCGATGATACAATTTTCAGCACTTGAGCCAAATGAGTTGAGT
Organism: Chymomyza costata; assembly: GCA_018150985.1. NCBI lineage: Eukaryota > Metazoa > Arthropoda > Insecta > Diptera > Drosophilidae > Chymomyza > Chymomyza costata. The sequence goes on from JAECWU010000001.1 coordinate 23,337,696, forward strand.
TTCTTATCTGTGCGTATATTGTGTGAATGAGAGTGTGTGTGTGAGAAGTATTGTACTATGGTCTCTTCCACACATACTTATACACACAGCAGCACACACAAACACACACACACCCACAACTACCGCGCTTATCTTTTATTGCAATGTTTTCATTACGTTTTTGTTGTAAAATAGTTGGCAGCTTGAGTGTGTGTGTGTATCTGTGTGGATGTATGTGTGTGGCTGTGTGAGTTGTTTTTGTTGCAGCTTCAAGTGTAGTTTTAACTACATATGTTGTTCTTATTGTGAATCCTTTGTGTGCTACTTGAAGTTGCTTAACAGCTAAAGCTGGATCTGCCAAATTGTGTTGCCTGCTTTTAGGCGTCGCTGTAAGTTTGATGGAATCAGGGCTGGCAACAAATTAGTGGTTTGTCGAAAATCATTTTCTTCAAACTTCAGTAGCAATTAGATGGTGGTCTATAGATCCAAAATCTTAAAAAAAGCAAAATGTTTAAATCATAGCATACCTTCAGGGGCTACCCTTTAAATGTTAGAAAAGTAATTTTTTCATTTTTTTTATGGCTGTGTCAAAGCGAAATATCTTTGGCCGATAAACTTTATAAAAGAAACAAACAAAAATCTGGACTTTCAGCGGCTTCATTTATTAGCATTTGAAATATTTTGAACTTACATGCCACATTGCGTATACTTTATATTGTAACAATGTAGCTTCAAACTGCGTTTTTCTTGAGTTGTATTGTCTTTGATTTAAAAAGTTGAAACTAAAATTTGGAAAATGCCAAAACCAAAACACTGTCAATATTAAAAGATCTACTTGGTTTGCTCCGGGCAAGCCAACTGATACAAAAACTGTACCAAAGTACGCGTGGGTCGTCCAGTCATATAGTTGCTGCTTAAATAAGGCACAAGTCCAAATTTACTATTCAAGCCCGTGCCGTAAGTATCCAAATGTACCCAATCGCTGCAAGGCACCAATTCATGCAGCACGGCAGCAGCCAGGCAAGATGAAGCAGTACCGATGCCATCATTCATAAGATCATAGCTGGGATGATTGGCCACACGATCCTTGAAGAATTGCCATAAGGGAAAACGCCAGACACGATCGCCAGTCAGTGAGCCAGCACGTTGAAACTGCTTCCAGATATAATGTGAATTTGACCATAAGCCGGTGGCGCCACCGCCGACAGCCTTCTTTACGCCCACACATGTTGAACCAATATCTACAACCAGACGCGGCTTGTAGACGGCCTGGCCGTACAGCATGGGATCAGCAACGACAACCACACCCGTGCGACTTATATCACGTATGCACATGGTTTTTTTATTGAGCAGCGTCACCACATCGCCGGGCTTGCAGGACATGCCGGAAGGTAGATTCTCACAAAGCGGCAGTATAGCTGTTATGTTAATGGGTAAGGAGAGTGCGGCTGCAGCGCGCATAGTAGCCAGTATAACAGCAGCTCCGGATAAATCCGCACGAAACTCATCCATATCCTGCATTGGGTGCAAGTTAAGCCCGCCTGAATTGAAGGTTATGCCTTGGCCCACCAAAAGTACGGGCTTGTCTTCGGGTGCTGAGCCGCAGTATGCAATCTCCATTAAGACAGGCGGCTCGCAGGAACCCTTGGCGATCATGAGAAAAGAATTGAGCTGCTGCTGTTCAATCCACTCCATAGTACGCACTTCCACTGACATGCCGCAAGAGCACAGCGCCTTCGCAGCCTCCTGTGCAACCATGGTGGGCGTCATGCAATTGGCTGGTGCCTCACATAGACGACGTGCGAAATTCTGTGCTTCCGACTTGAACAGACCACGTATCCAGGCATCTGAATCCTGCGAACCAAACAATTCTAGGCGCGGCATAGGCTTGCGATATTCCTTGGAAAGATTATCTTGATAGCGCCATATGGCTAAGCCGGCGCCTTCTGCTGCCTGCTCCGGGTAGTCCATATGATCAATATGTATTTCTGTAACGCCTTGCTTCTGCAACGATTTTGCACCTATGCCTGCAGCTACACGCACATTCTCCATGCCCTCATCCAGCATTTCCAGCTCGTTAAAGGCAATGCCCTCCAGACCCAAGCCCAAAACACAAATCGATTGAAAATCATTGTGCAAATTATTGAATATCTTGCCGCGTCCCAGACGTCCCGTCATCTTGGACTCACTTATATATTCATTCAGTTTGCCGTCCAAAGTTTCATCAAACGTTTCACCCGCGGGAGTTAGACGTGCGCCCTTGCCGTTCTCCTGCTGATAGAGTCCCAAGACGAGGCCCTTGGTCTTGGTGGCATCGGCAGTACCAGCGTATCTCACTTTAGCCAGATGCGGCAAGAATGATGCAACTTTGTGCCACATGATGATTGAATGTATTTTTTTTTAATTCAATTGAAAAATGCTTTAAAAACTTGTTGGTGTGCAGCGATTTGGTTTCTTCACAATAACAATAATATATTATTTCATGAACTTTAACGCAACGTGTATTTGATTATATTTATAGAATAAAATTGACTGATTAGTAAATTGTCCTTTTAAAAATGAACGTGATGTAGCTGGAAAAATAAAAATTAATGTTGTATTATAAAAATGCGCATAGGTACATTAGAAAATATAACTTTTATGTAAATTCGCTGATGTTACAATCCCAAAATTTATATGAAGCAAAATTTTTTTTTAATATTTTATAATATGTTATTGGACTCTGTGAACTCAACCGCTCACAGTGTTCGGCAGTTGTTAGAGCGATCACCGGTCACTGGCTTGTCGGAGCACATGCGACCAGAATGAATGCTCCGAACAACGACTTCTGCAGAAGCTGTAGAGACGAGGAAGAAGTAGAAACAGTAGAGCACTTCTTCTGTTCCTGTGTAGCTCTATGCAGACGCAGGAAGAAGTACCTGGGAAATTATTTCCTCAATAACCTAGAGGAGCTAGGTTCCATCTATCCGAAAATGATTGCAAGCTATATAGCAGCAACAGGCTGGGACTCCCTTTAAGAACATTCGCCTGGAGAAGGGGGGTTTTAAATAGAGATCCTAAGCGGTATCACACCGGGCCAATCTAGGCCTATGTGTGTTGGCTTTTTAAGCCAGCTGCCGCCATAACCTAACCTAACCTAACCTATTGGATATTCAGATTAAATTGGCATTCCCAAGTCCTTGTGATATACGCGATTTATGACCGCCTTCCCAAAACACGCGGACCTAACATACTAGTGTTGATAAATGTTTGAAAAAAAATTTTTTTTAAAACATTCAGCTAGCTCACGAACTTTTAGTCGACCATTTTGTATTTGTGACCACCATTTTTTTTTATTAAATAGAAAAACCTATTTCAAAACAATAGCCAATAATATGTGGACCTCGGTGGTGCAGTGGTTGGCCTGCTGCATTCCCATACCTGAGGTCCCTGTTTCGAACCCGCAAAACGTCCAGCAAAAAATACCCATAAACACATTATTCCTGAATTTCCAATATTTGCTATCGTTTATTCTTATCGCAAATTTTTCTTCTAAAAACCCCCCAAGCCGCTGTTTTTTAAAATATCACTGATTTGTACTCACCCGTTCTTATGGACGGTTGGTAAGCACTCAAATGTTTATAATGTATGCGTATCGATGTCCGAAGTTAATGAGCACAAGTACTTAAATGAATTTTAATATTTTTTTTATGTGAGTTCAGATTGAAAGCTATTGTGTGGACTGCTATGACTTAGATTTTTATGAAAACTCTCTCTTAGGTAACTATGTTTTTATTTTTTCCAATTAATTATAGTCTAAAATATTTGACTTTTTTTACTTGTTTATCATTATGGTTTAACTTTAAATATTAATAAGATAAATTATAACATAAACTTCACGAATAATTTTCTAGCCCTGGTTTCATAGCTACATGAAACATAATCCGTTAAAGAAATGAAGTTCTATGCACACAAAACAACATGGCGCATGGCGCTATATTGTTCAAGATGAACAGCTTTTACTGTACTACAGACACATACACAAACCATTTATTAAATAGAAACGTGTAGTTGGACTTTAATTACACTCTCAATTTAATCGATATGGAGCACTATGAGTCTACTTGTGCTTATATGAACATATAAGTATTAGTGGCAGCGATGTCAATGGCTCTATGAATGTTTTTCTTTATAAGAAAAGTAATTTCCTCATCGTGCACAAATTTCATGCTCAATGCTTCAATAAAAGACACCATCAATGTGCAAATTAGTCGCCAAATGATGCCAGATGATGGCTAATCAGGCGCAACATTGACTAGCACTAAACAGCAACAAACTTGAAGAACAACAATAACAACAACTACAACAAGTACAACAACCCCTAGCGAGGATCCCAGCAACGTCAAAGCCATTTCCACTTATAGTATATAATATGGGCATGGCTTATGTATAGTAGCTGTGTGCGTGTCTGCCATACATAATCTGATTAATAAAGCGATTACGGCTAGTGATTAGTTATATCTTTTATAATTAGTAGATATTAAAGCAGACATTATATCATACTCATACTCAATGCAAAAAGCTTAAAAGTTTCAGACTTGAATAGACGACAGTGTTTTTTAATCAGTTTTAGTTTTAGCTTTTGAATTTTGTGCTTATAATGAAAATTTTACCAACAAAGCTTTAAGTTTGCAACAAATTGTTGCTTTGTTGTTGGCGTAGTTTTAATCTCTTTATAAACTTGTGGTATGTAGAATTTATGGAATAAGCTGGGGCGGTGTGGGCTGTTTGGCTTGAATAAGGCAAAACTTTTGACTGTCATTCACGTGAAAATTAAGATTCCAGTTTCAAGCATGACAAAGGTGAGGCATAAAATCGTCGTGGAGCGCCTACTCATCCCTTTAAAACTAGTATACTAGCAGAACAGGCCTATAAGTAGCGCTCAACAATGACAAAATTTGTGAAAAGCCTCAAAGTCCATGACTGTAACGTGACATTTGATAACCCATTGCAAAATTGCAAATACGCCACCTTGTTTGAGTTTATAATGAGACGGCACCATTTTGGACAAGAGTGTCCAATTTAAACAGGTTTTAAGTGGAGAATCACGAGCAAGCCATTGAGCAGTAAAAACTAACAATAGCACTGATTCTTGGAAGATGCCACAGTCATATGCAAATGCTATTGGTGTGTCAGAAAGGAAAAGTTGCTCCATAAGAGCTTTAAAGTTCCATTAGGATTCTGTAGAATGGAAAAAATGTAGATATTGCCTGCGTTGTAGAGGGCATATACGCAGCAGTGATGCTTGGCCTTAAATCCATCCGGCCATAACCTAGCAACGAAATATTTTGTTTGTAAATAATTATTTATAATTATTACAAATTATAATTTGTGTTCTTACTATAAGCCTAGTAAAGTAAACGAAAAGAGTTAAAAGCGTTTTTTTTCGGGATATAAATTATTGTAAGGCTAATTTTTAAATTATTACTTTATATCAGGTATTAAATTAAAAAGGGAATGCTTGGATATCGGGTATAAAGCGATCTACAGGCATTAATAAAACTATTTATTGCACTCAGATAAGTAGCCCCGATGGAAAATGCAATTACTTAAATTTTATTTTTTCTCTCTACTTTGACAGAAATTTTTAAAATATATTATAGCTTAAAAAATTATCTTCATGTACATGTTAAATTTTTTTTAATATTTTTTTTCCAATTATTTTTAAATAAAAAAAGCCTTTACTTGTAGAACATAATTTTTTATGTATTTATATCCAAATAAAAATAAAAGGAGAGATATTTATATACCGATATTTCATAATATATATGATTGCAAAATTATTTTATATATAGGGTAGTTCGAGTCCGACAAAGTGGGTAAATTCGACCTCCCATTGTTTCTAACAAACGGTAAGTGGCTTATATACTATAAGCCTGTATAGTATTTGTTGGAAGAGCAGTTCCTTAAAGCTGCGGCAAAGCGTTAACTTCAATTTCGTAAATCGGAAGAGTTGATCCGATATCAAATAAGCATTTTATAGCCAAAACCAACTACTAGGTCGGATTTGCCCCACCTTACCCTATATTTTTTTTTATAATTTTTAGCGACAAGAAGTTTTTTTAATATTACACAGAAAAATTATATTATTTAGATATTGACTTTTTAATATTAAGACTTATTTACTTTAGATCCAATATTTTTTGAGTTTAATCAAAACCAGCCATAGAATATCAAATTTTTTTGCAAATACTTGACGATTCACCACTCTTAAGCAAATGTGGCAGCTTGCAGTTTACTTATACAAAATATAGCATACAAGTTCCCCTTGGCTGTGGCAACTTAAGATGGCAGCTTAAGATGCGGTTAGTATCGCTTGCAACTAAGCCATGAAGCAAGCCACAACTCCACGGAGACGTGGAACGCTTGTTTAATTTAAACTTGGCGCGTAACTAACGACAGTTTTTTAATTAAAATACCAAAGACAAAGCGAAAAATACTTATAGAGCATACTGACAACGTTGACAACGAAAACTTGGCGAAAAGTTGCTCAACTTAAACACCTGAGTGTTGAAATATTTGTAGCGTAGTGTAAGTAGTGTTGTGCAGCGTAGTAGAACGGCGCCATTGCGTTAAATTTTTATGAAGCACTTAAGATGGCTGCCACCTTCAAAAAAGAGCGAGGCTGCATTGTGGAATTTCCTTGCGCTCTTCAAAGTATATGCTACAATAGTTTAGAAAACAAGCCAAAGTATACAAATTGTTTCGCATTGAAATTGAATTACTTCCAAAAGCAGCTTAAAACAAAAAACCATGAAATACAAAAATCAATAGTTGAGCCCGAGAATGAAAGACAGAGCGAGAGAGAGACTGAGCAAAAGCGTAATTGACAGCCTTTGAGTGACAAGGTCAAATAGAAAAGTTTGCAAAAACTCTTTGAAAACTTATTTGCATTTGCCCAGTGTTGGCAAGGGACACAGTTCAGCCAATGAATATTTAAACATTGGTCATTGCTGCTGTGACAATAACAAAAGCAATTAATTTTGCAAAAAAAAAAAAAAAAAAAAAGGAAAGCGGCGAAAATTTGTTCAATTACCTGGCCACTTCAATTCGATGGCTCAAGTTTTTCACTTCGTGCGGAAGTAAGTTTTAATTGAACGACTAAATTTGAGGTGTACAAAAAGTAAGAATAGCTGCGCATTTTAGTTAATTACTTTCTCTAAAAGTTGATAATTGATAAGGTTTCTGAGTTGCATTCGAGAAAGTTTAAGCTTAAAATGGATGCGCGTCGAAAGGAAAACTGCAGGATTAGCTGGCAAAGTTGAAAGTTGAAGCGTGGCATAAATGGCAGCAATAACGACTTGGAAAAGTTTCGAAACTGACCGAATTAACAATCGAAGCCCTAATTCACAAAAGAGAGAAAAATAAAATTTTGAAATTGGACACTGACATTTTATTACAGTAGAAATTACAAATTTTTGTTACTAAAAAATTTATAGATTTTGAAACTCTCGTCCCAGGCACATATTTCCTCTCGAAACTTAAATATTAATTTAGAAGGCGCTTTATAAGTCGAAATAAAAAATGCATGGGGAAATATTATTAATATTATTATTAATATTTTCATTTCGAAACTGAATTTGTTTTCTTTTTTTAATTTGAGGCATTTTTGAATTTCAAACAAATGTATTAATTACATTTAATAGAAGTGACAAAATATTGATATCTGCGATTTTAACCTTGCTGATAAAGCCAAGATTGTGAGGAGTCAATTTGTCGCCTCACAACAGTTTTCCTATTTTGCCAATAGAGCAATAGGAAAACTGCTTGAACTGCTTGGTGAGAGTAGCGGTGAGAGCGTTTCTATTCTCACCAATACTAGTTAAAGTATAGCGGCTTTAATCTTGGCGCGCTAATTATTGCTTAGTATTAGTGCGTAGGTTGAAGGCATTAGTGCAATGGTGTAAGTGGGTGATGGATATAGTGTTAGGTACGGCGAACTCTTTCTTTTCAATTAGAATAGATAGATATATAAGCAGAGTGCCGTTTAGGATTTATTAGTATAGGTCTGGGCGGGAACTCCAAGATTGGGATTGAGTCTTGGTCAGTGAGTAAAACAAGATGAGTCTCAGTGAGTCGGACAGTGAGGGAAAGTGAAGAGTATCAGAGTCAGTGCCGCAAATTAAAAGGCGTTATGCGTGAAGTAAAATTTAAAAAAATTATAAAGAAGAACGAAAATCAGGATATTCGGCTTAAGTGTATTGTGATAATCAGACCGAAAAAGGACGGTAATTAATTTATAGTTTGTGAAATTTATCCTGGAGTTATCCCAGCCATTGTTCTTGCCAAACCAGAGGTTAGTTACAAGATCATTATTTTTTAGTTATTGTTATTCGTTTGTTTTACTAAATTTTATTAAGGACTACTAAATTTATATATAAAATCGATTAAATTTTATCTAAGATTGTCAATTCAAATTAACAATCTGTTTGATATGCAATTAAAATTTTTAAAGCTTTCATAAATTCCAATTAAGGCAACGATGCATAGAAACCAAATACAATAATTGCATTACTTGCACGCAAATTAAATTAAAGCAATTGACAGCGACAATAATTAAAAGAAATTAAATTTTACCCATGCTGAACAGCAGCAACAAAGACAACAAACAATAATAAAAGCTTTGAAAGTAACATTAAATAACAAATAATTATAATGAAGAGTAAATATTATGATATACAACAATTTCCTCTATAATCCCCTCAATGGATAAATGACGAGTTGCTCTATTCATATGTCATGTGATAACAAAACCAGAACAAAAAAAAAGGGAAAATTTATAAATAAATAAGTTGCAAAAAGATATAAATACATTAAAAGTATAATTTAATTTGCATATTGTATGCGCAAGCTGATATGTGTGCCTTTGTCACTTTTTAAGTAAATATGTATCTAGATATTTGCACATATGTGTGCTTATGTAAGCTATCATTTAATCAGTGCATCATTGAAATTGCATTTTATATATATTATATATTTCGCTATATACAAACATAAATTAAATTCCGCAACTGTTTATGCAAATTTTTAAAATCAAACACACACTCACAAATAATTTACACATTCTACATTAAAAGTAGAGCATAAAACATATTTCATAATTTTGCGTTATGCAATACTCAATTTTATTTATTTATTCATGCAAACAAAAAGTGTATCTCTGTGTGGGTGTGTGTGTGTGTGTGTGGTGTGCGCTTATTATTTCGTTATATATTTAAATTGAGTAGCAAACCAATGCGTTGATTAGGCAACTATAAAAACTATACAATATAACTAATTATGTATTGCGGTTTTGCCTTTGTGGTTTTCAAATGTCAATAATCCCCAAATGCAATAAGTAAAGTTTTAAATAAAATTGATTAAAAAAAATGTATAAAACCTTTTCATGTTGGGTCAGTCGAGGTTTCAATACACTTCAAAAAAAAAAAAGGCGATTGTTAAAGTCCGCGGCGTACTTTGAGGTACTCTCTATCAAAATGTAAGAACACTTTATGTTTAAATAATATAATATGATTTTGAATATATTATAAAGTACTGGCACCAAACATGCGCTATTTTTTAAGTTAACTCCGCGCCACAAGAGAGAAATATTAGCGATGGGAAACGCTTCAATTAAGCTTGATGTCGATGGCAACAAATTGATAAGTTATAGCATTTTCGCATAGCACTATCATGTCCATAAGACGTAAGAAACATGTTGTATGCAGTTGGAATGCCATCGTTTACTGGAAAAGCAGATCACGTTGTCAGAGACGGTCAAAATCTTGATTCACAGACTTGAGAGCGCACTAACCACTTCTGAACTGGAATGTAACACTCCTCGAACAGAATTAGCAAATATCTTCGCAAAAACGCTCTTTATAGTAATTTGTAAAAGACTGTCAATAATAATTTAAAAATTTCCATTATAAAATTACCTGTTGAAGAACTTTTCACAGAAATTAAATGAAACTATATGGTCCGGAAAATTAAGACAGCCACTTGAGAGCCAGACAGCTTAAAATAGATTGGTTTCAAAAAATTATAATAATCAAGCAAAATTTCGATACGTCCGGTATATCGGAAGTCGTTGAAATTTTGGTATCATGAATATAAGCGGGATGAGCGTCCGCATATCTTGAAATCCTTTTCCATTCCGCCCATACCGCAAGTTTTTGATGGACCCCGTCCCAAGTCCATCTATACCACAAGCCACCTTTTATGCTACATCGAATAGTAAATAATTAGTATATACAGCAAACAGCTGTTACAGAAGACGAAAGGTGTTTCGCAAAAAGGTAAAAATAAATTAATATTTAATGAAGAACTAAATCATAGAATGCAGCAAAACGTTCGTATAAGGTAAATTTCGTAGACACCTGCTCCGCCTTTTCACCTTGGTCGTAGTGGTACTGAAGAATGTATTTTCTCTTTCTTAACCTTCATTTTGAAACGTTGTACCACAAAACTCACCAATCAAAAATTAATCCAGATCTTTTTTTTAAGCGTAATGTCGCCTTTAAAATGCGATATGGTATGATGTGAGGTAGTGATATATACATCGTGAGATATTGCTAACTAAAGGCAGCATCATTTTTATATGAGAAGAAGGTTAACAGACTCAATCATGCTTTACCTATGAGAAGATTGCGCATATCATTTGGTAATTTTTTTTTTCTCCCATGTATGAGTTCCTCACAAAGAGGTGGGGCACTGCGACCAGAAGATCCTTTGTACCATACCCATAAATTACGGCAAAAGACTTTCCGCTTTCCGCATGAATAGCAGTAGGTCTTTCGTTGGTATTGACCTAAGATGGAAGGGACTAATCCGTTCCTTTCCCAAGTGACAGGCTCTGTCCCATACCAGCGCTGGGCAGTCACAGAGAGTATGTCGGGTGGTTTCATCATCCTCGAGACAGAGTCTGCACTCTGAAGAGTCCAATAGGCCAATTCTCTGTAGATGGTATCTTACAGTCTGGTGGCCAGATAGGTATGCTACCAGGAGTTTTAAGTCCGCTCTGCCAAGACCTTTTATCTTGATATTATCCTGAGGTTTGACAAGCGCTTTTGCTTGACGCAGACCCGGTAAGGAGAACCAGCATTTCCTATGCAGCCCATTTGTTTACCATGGTTTTGATTGTGGACCAGCCAATACCACAGAAAGGCGCAGGGGCAGTGGTCAGGGTGGAGGCACCCTGTTTTATGGTAATACTTAAATAACTTTTTTTGATAAAAAATAGGGAACATACATATTTACAAATGCCATTACAAAATATTAATATAAATATTACATAACGTACATATCTCTAGAATGTAAATATTATTTATAAAAAAAAAAATTTATAATATCTATAACTCAAAGGCTGCAAAACTAAATTTATTTACTCAAACTTAACACTATAAAAGAAAATATTTATCCTGTGAGTATTACAAAAAATATTTGTACAAATTAAATATTATTCGCTTGTATGCAACAATTTTGCATAACTTCAATGCACGCTAGTGCAGTATATAAATTTTGCGAATTTTTGGCAGCTTCAGCAGGGAATGATTCTGATCAGGCTATGGCAGCAGTTTTACTGCTCGTGTTCACTTGATGGACTTAAGCTGGATGCTGTCAGCGGACCAGGGAACCGCAGCTGCAGCGCTCTAGCTGATGTTATATATAATACCCGGCACTCTTTGCATGGATTTGTCGATAAAAATTGCAACAACAGCTGCAATGTGGATACAAACATATGAGTAAAACCCCATGCCATGCTGCACATCAAAATCATGCGTTATTTATGATGCTCAACGCGTAACTTGCTATTGAAAAAAAAAATTCAACAAAAAATAGCTAAGGAAAAAAATAATATAGATTGACATGACATGACATGCCAATCGTGCGGCAAAATGTTGCATGCAACGTTTTTTAATTTAGAAGCCAAAAAGGATTTATATGCATAGCGCAAAAGGCAGACAGATTATACAGTGTGTGCCAAATTAATAGACGCATGCAAGTTTTTGGAAAAATATCTTTGATTTGCTAACTGGGAAGTCGAACACAATTTTTGAGCCTTATGTGCCTGACACTGTTCAAGTGGCATTAAGTATTAAGATTCTATGTATCTTTACCCGCAGGATAGGAATCTCTATTTTCTTACAGTACTCAAGTCTCAAATTCATAAAAGCTACAGACGTTAGAGCCGATTCTTCATTGGAGTATACCGGTGTTACCCCAAACTGCTGCCTCAAGCTCCACAATGTTCCAAAATATTTGTGCTCAATAATTAAAGCCAACTTGGTACTAAAATTGGTTTCACTTCTATTAAAACTACCTACTCATTTTATAGAACTTTAAAGCTAAGCAAATTAATTGCCTTACTAAATGAATTAGAAGCTATAGGTAATATCAGTATGAGTCTATAAATTTGCGACAAGTTGTAGTACGTTATAACGCAAGGTTTCTTGGTTGTTGTTCTGTATTAAAGTAATGGCTTTGCTGAACTTTTGCTGAGCTCCAATAAGTATGCTACGTTATAATTGCAAGCACTCAAGTAGCGCCATTGTGCTGGATAACTAAGAAAAGTAAGAAAAGGAAGTAGCGAATAAGAGCGGCAAAAAGCGGCTGAGAGCGGCAGAGAGCGAGAGCAAGCATGGCAGATTGCAGTTGCAACGTTTTAAAATAATTTAACAGCATTTTGAAGCGCATTCAAGTCAACTTCCGTTGCTGACTTGGCTGACTTCCTTGGCGCTTACTCTCGCTCTCTCTCCCGCTCTCCCCAACTCACGCTCTCTTAACACTCTATTTTCAAAATGCCACTCTGCTGCCCTGCTGCTCTTGCCTTGGCTTACTTGGCTCGCAGACATTTGTGCAATTTGTCATTTGGGCAAATACATGGAAGACGAAGTGCATGTCGTTTATACTCAGCGTGTGTGTGTATGTGTGCGTGCGTGAGTGAGTGTTGCCGCAAACACATATGTGCCTTAGTGTGTGTGTGAGACAGAGCATGTGAGTGTGTGTGTGTGGCAATTGAATAGATGAGCAATGCGCATTTCAACAGCTTTCCAAGCCTTGGCTAATTTTTCAGCTGCCCGCATTTCTAATCTAATGGAAGTTGCTGGGGATTTTAAAACATGCTATAGCTTTGATTGTAATAGAATCCAGTAATATTATTTATTACTTTACTAAGCTGACAACCATGCTGAGAAGTGTCCAGACGCGCAAAAATATGTTGACTTAGGTTGCAGCGATGGTATCATGGTAAAGCCTCACAATACTAGAAATTTCAGAAATTTAAAGATTTCGGTAAAAATAAGTTTTTTTTAGTGTAGCTGACAAATACAGTGCACATCTCACAAGTTACCAATGTAAATAGACAAAAATGGACACAAGTAATATTTTTGGGTTAAAGTTCTTTTAGGAAGCGTAACGAAATGAAGCATGTAATAAACTAATTATAGATTGTTGTAAAAAACTTAAAGTCAGCTCAAGTCACAGGTACATATTTTTTTGTATAAATATAATACTATATATATTTTGTACAAATCATTAATTAAAAATCCGTTTTATATCCTTTACCTTATTGTACACAGAATATATTGAGTAATATGTCCAATTGGTCAAGCCAAAGTTGGTTGTAAGAAAATTTAAAATTTATTAATCCATTAGTAGAAAATTTTACCTAACATTAATGGATTTCAAATAATGACATAAATAAGTCATGAATAAAATATATAAAGCAAGGGATTTGTATGCGTACATTATGTTTTATGTGGTTAAATTTGAAAGGATATGCGCCTTTGTGGTTTAAGTATTATGTGACATAAACACAATATTTGCTCTTTTTTAAATCGCATTAAATACTTATGTGGTTGTGAATACTATATTTGTGGATTAAAAAGTGTGTGTATTTATATTGAAATGATTTTATATATTAGGCATTTGCATTATTTTTTAAGAATTATGACCTATATTATTGCCTGCTGAGTAATTGATTTTAGGACAATTTTTTAGGATGCGCATCCTACATATTCATGCAAAAGCAGTTTCTCATATCATGCTCATATTTAACCTCGTTCCACTGTGCAAAAGCGTAGGGGTATAACTCAAAGCGCCAATATTTGTATACCAGTGACGGTTGAAAAAATGGGCTGACAGTTTATTGCGAGCTCTGATACTCATGTGAGTCTAATAAACAGAAAAAGTTAGCTACGCCTACCCCCGGAAACTTTTTTCTGAAAACGCTTGCAGTTCTAACGAAAACCATGGTTCCTCTTCGTTTGTTATAATTCTTTTCAATCCATCCTATCGCGAGACATTCGCATAGATAGCGAGTCTATGAGGTTCGTCTCATGTTGAGCGGACGATGAGTCTGAAGTACCCAACCCTTGCCAAAAAGCCTGCCTCAAATTATCACTCAAAAATAGCTGCAACTACTAAAGGACTAACTATTTAACTCTAAAATATACGTACAACTTTATTAGGAAATTGTTATGGTATCCATATTTAAAAGAGTCTTTAGTGAGAGCTGATATTCCTTAAAGTTAGCATAAACAGCTTAAAAGCTATGAGGCGACAAGTACATACCTATATGCTAAGGAAAAATACTAAAAACGAGTAACTAGCACACACATACATACACTTAAGCCTTTACGCACACATACAGATACACTCAGACAATTACACATAGAAATACACTCTTAGGTAGACTTAAGTGCGATATAAAAGACTGTCCGACGAATGAGCGCCGTAATGTATGCAACAGTTTTGCAAGAGGCTGCCAAAAGCTCCTCCGGATATGGCCAGGTTTGTTGTAGCTTCATCTGATTGAAGTAGTTGTTGCTGTTAATGTTGTTATGTGCTCGTTGTTGTTGTTGTATGTTAGTCGCCTTTGACTAACTTAGTCGCAATTGCTGCCAATGGCAACAGTTTCAAAGCAGCGCATAATTTTCACACACACACACACACATACACGCATGTTAATCGCACACAGATTGGAAAAGCATATAATTTGCAAGTGAGCGAGTTTGTTGGAGAACTGCACACGGCAGTTGTCGTCACTGTGAAATCCTTTCCTGCCTGCAAGCTAATCTTGCCAACGATGATAAATCGTTAAAGTCTGTTCCGGGCGGATTAAACAGCCAGTGGGCTGCTCGGTCTGCTCGTGTTAGTCAACCCAGCAGCCATGCTTATAATGTAACCATGTTGCCATATCTATTAGGTAGTCAGCTATGCAGTAGCTCTGGGCCAGTACGCTGTTAGCTGATAGCTACAACCATGTCCATTCATTAAATTTAATTTTCACTCGCTTTTAATTAAACCTGGCCAAGTGAGCTTCATCTCATCCGTTCGTCTGTCCCTGCTTCTATCCTGGCGTCCATCCGGCCTGTGCTTGAATTTTAATTAGTTGCATATCAGCAACATTCTCAACTTGCCATTTGCTATGCATTAAATGGAAATGAGCAGTGAAAAAATAAAAAAGTAGTTTTCATAAGCAAAAACTTTGCTTTACTAATTTTTCAGCATGTGATTTACATAATTCAATTAAAATAAAGTCATTATATAAGCGCAAATTTCAGTTGCCAACAAAATGGACGTGCTGTTCCTGCTGCTGCTGCCTTATGTAAACCACTTGACTGTGCAGATTTTGAATGACTTCAACTTAGGATGATATTTTGTGTTTGTTGAAACAGCAAAAATAAATAAAAGCGCCAGGGAAAGCGCAGTTGTACTTAAAATGAGCTGGCAATGACATATTTAAAATGGTTTCCGAAATTAAAGCGATTATAAGCGAAAGAAACTGGTGTTTTAGAAAGTTCAAACGATATCTGTGACAAATTTTTGGTTTATACTTTGAGAGCTAAGTTTGACGAATCGCTACGAGTTTAAAGCATGAATAAAAATATTACTTTTGACACAAAGTCGGCATTGTTTGGTTATAAGGCTCTCTTAATACCTATTCTATATACCTTATTTTAATATTAAAATATCTACAAGATGTAGAACTCGCAGCGTTTAAAAGCAGAAAGGTGTATGCCGCAAAATGCACCTAATTCTCTAGTAGTTTATAAGAAGACACGTACATTATGAAATAAATTTGCTTATTGACTCTGCTAACTTTTACAAAGGGAGCAAAGGGAACCGCCAACAAAGCCTTTCTCTTTAATGCGCGTGACCCTATGTTTACTGGATATACAGCAATCTTATATAAAGCATTAAGTTCAATCTCATCTTATTTAATAAATTGTCAAGCGTGACACTATCCTATAAATATATATTACTTTTCGTAATTCCCTTAGGACACATGATGTCCAATGCTTCATCTTAATGATTTATGCTTCGTTTGCCAATAGAAAGACATCGACATACAACTGATAGCTATAATCTCTCTGATAAACATTAAATTGTATTAGCTGCCAAGGCTTAAGTTATCACAACTAAAATGTTACACAAACACCAACAAGCTAAAACTTTCCTGCAGGAACAAATTTTAGTTCTGAATTGGTTTCGAGCCAGTCCATTTGTGTAACTAGTATGTGCAAAATGTTATATACGTTAGGTTATTACATAGGTATATTTTTGAACTAGTAGTAAACTATACAAGCTATGTAGGGATTAGTATGAGTTCTTACTGCCAACAAACCAATCGTTTGGGTATGTCGACAAGAGAGTGGAAATTACACCGGGGTCCGGACTCTTCTCTCAGTGGCCCTGCCATTAGCAAACTAGTGTGTTTACTTAAGACTTAAACAAAATTTCTTCTTCATTATAATTTTTTTACTACTAAGGACTATCTAGTCTATATGTTACTCCCCCCATGGGTCAACCGGTGCAACCTAACCTATAATTTTTTTTCACTTGTAGTTAATTGTAGTCAATAAAATAAATTCTTTACAAGTCTAAAAATTGTAACACAAATTTATTTTAAATATTTAGTGTATGTTGTTTTAGTCACTTTCTTGTTCTAGTTATTTCTTATGTATTATTACAAAAATTAAGTAAGCCTCAACAACAGGGTCCTTAGATGTATCATGATTTTCGCTTTCAAGAGCTTAATTACCTACTCACGTCCTTGTGGAGCATAGGGCCTCAAGTGCTGCCTGATTGCATACCTTTAAAATCTCCTCATTCGTGTATATAAAACTAAAGTTGGAAAAATAATGCTTGAATAAAAATAACAAAAGCTTTTGCTCCAAACAATTTCGCACCACCTTAGTGCAGTACATCATCGCTCTTAGAGAGCACTTGAGCAACATAAACTTAACAGAGAGAGCTCTGAGAGCGCTCTTTTTGACCATTCTGTGCTTTGCCGCAACTATTCTTTTTTGAACTGTCCACAACTAGTTACGTTCTGAGTAGTTGAGGCCATTTACTACTACCAAATTGCTGCAGCGTATTCACCCACAACACCCACACACACACATAAGTAGTATATACGTATACATTAACCTTCCACTTCAACGTTAAGGCCTGTAATGCTGACAAAAGTAACGATATCCGTAAGTTGTTAATGACATGGGCCTATCTTAGGGTCAATCTGTGAGTTGTCTCTGTTTGTTTTCCACCTACGCCCAAACAATCTCTATAAGCACTGTGACACAATTTACACTACATTGACATTGGCATAAAATAAAAAAAAATGTAACAAGTTTTCTTATTTTCTTCTTCTTTTTCTTTTACTTCTTGTACGTTACCGTTGTACACTCAATTACTTTTATTGTCTTACGCACGAATTTGGCCAAATTTGGCAACACGCCGGAAAATCAGATGAAAAATAGTCTCCAACCACAAGGGCGCACGGTCAGAACATATTGTAGATGCCAATCAATCTAAGGAATGCTTTCAGTCCATATTGAGGGCAAAAAACTTTTCAAATACGCTTTAATGGATTTCGTTTTATTTGAGCGCAGCCTCTGCCGCTCGCTCTCTCTATACATTCTGTAAGCCGAATTCAAGACATATTCAAAACGAAAAACTTTTACAAACAGCTAGTAGTAAAAAACGCAAAACTTTTTTTATAAGCAGGGGGGCGCACATAATTCAAGTTAAAGTTGAATTGCGTGTACAACGCGGCGTATGAGTTATAAACATTATTTGACTATTTGCTGCTAATGCATGTCACAGACGTCAGACGACAGCAGAGCAGCATCAAACGCGGAACATGGCAGGGAGAGCACCGGAACTATAAGAACTACGTCGTCGCATATTAAATTCGTGCGGCAACTTTCATTGCATGGTTGCTGCAGGTGAAGCGAAAGTTGACAGCTCCGTCGCATCAGCAGGAAATATTTCAAAAATAAACTAGACTGATAAGACCGGAGTATGCGTATACACTTACAGGCAGACAAAATGGATTAGGCTGCATTGGTTCGTACATATTTATAATCATACACTGGGAAAGTAGAAAACGGCATAGATTCTTGGAAAATCAATTAATCATTTTAACTCGGTGAATTTTCAGATTTTGACTGGGAACGTCTAGCACAATTGATAACTTCTACTACGTTATCTTGATTTTAAAATAAAACTTTCAAAATGGAGACACATATCGATAAATAACGATTTTAGAAAATTGGCGAAGCAAAACGCAAATTTGAAACAAGTGGCAACCTTCTGAAACTTAGACACATAACAAAAATTAATGTAATCGTGTTACGGGTGATAGGGCTACCCATGTGAAATTTGAGCCGTTGAGTTCGAATACGAGGTCCGAAAACCCCCAACATCCATGGATTCCGAAATAACCTCAAAAAATCACATAACATTTTTCAATTTATTGATTCTAATGATGTTTTTTTATGTTTGTGGGGTCACTAAATCTGAATCCAAGCTCCCCATGCCCCTAGCGTGCCACCTTTCTGAGTTAGCTCCAAAGTACCTCCTTTATTGTTGTCACAGCTTTACTTTAAGTTTATCAAAAGTGTCTTATGTTTTTTTTTAATTAAAAGCTAGTTTCATGAATAACTCCTCAGTTGGAATGTTTCGGCTTTTCATGGCATATATCAAACCAAATTTAACGTACCCTCACCAAGTATACTATAATCAGTTTTGCTTTGGTTGCACGTAGCAGACGCAGACGCAAACATTAGGTCGTTGTCGACGTCGACTTTGACGTAAACGGCGCAGTTGCCGTCGCTGTCGCCGCCACCGTCATCGTTGACGTTGACGTCAACTCTCGGCTTTATACGCTGTAACCACTAAGAGCAAATGATGCCAGGCATTAGCTTAGCTGAGTGGTTCCCGAAATGCAAAAAAAAAAGCTGGCAATGCATAAATAAAATATTTATACGTATAACACAAGTACATACATGCTTGTATATACACATAGATGCACATAATAAATTTAAAAAGTTAGTCAACTACAATTTCTATGGCTGAGAGATAAAGATGTATTTTTCTATATGTATTATATGTTTGTTTAACTTTTTTTTTCTTTTCCACAAAAAAAGCAAGCAAGTATAACGGTAAATATACTACTATATAGAGAAATAAATATGCTGGAAAATTAATTTTGGAGTACCGAAGCTAAAATACTCTTCAATTGTCAAAATATAAATATTAAATATTATAATATATCGTAATATTTGAAGCAACATAAATAAAGAGTAATTTCCAGGGATCATAACTCCTATAATTTGTAAAATCATCAAATAATTATTATTTTTGGAATTTTTACCTGAAAAATGCATAATAACTCTTATTTTTTGACTTGAAAATAAAAAATTGCGGGATAAATCTTTATCTATCTTTCATATTTCAACTCAACATAATTTTCTTAGTTTAAGGCCTATACGCAGTTCGAAAAATTTCGCGCGAAATGACAAAACTTTATATAAAAAAAAAAGTCCCAAATGGGATTATTGTTTTTTACTGCGTAGACCCCTTTAATCATTTATCCAAAAAAAATTGTTTGACTTTTCGTACGTATTCTAGCAACATTTGATTGTACTAAAAGTGAAAGACAAATTTTTGTATAAATGAACTATTGGTAGAAATAGTGTCATATAATGTCAATTTTTATTATAAAAATTTAAAAATAATAGTTAGTTTGCTATTTTTAAAAAAATAAAACTCTTATTTTTCAATTTTTAAATGAAAATGGGCTATAAATATTATTTCATAATTTTTATTTTTTAAATCAAGAAATAAAAGTTACGCTTAATTTTTTTCCAAAAATTAAAATTAAGAGTTTGTCCTTAATCCGCATATTCCTTTCAAAAATATGATGCCACAGTTTGCATGTTCATCCAAAGCACCTTTTCGCTTTGATATTTTTCAAATCCATACCTCTTAATTGCGTTCCCTGGTAATTTATTTAAGATTAATTTATTATTATATCTCATTCTTGCTCCCTCTAGCGGACAATTTTGGAACTTGATGTGCTCAAAAAAAAGAAGTAAAACATATTGTTAAAACAAGAAGTTGGTATAGGATAAAATAAAATTAACTATCTTTTGTAATAATTTCACAAGATGCCTTAGTGTTAATGCGGATTCCTCTATAGCTTGCAACACGCTGACATTACGCATAGTGTATAAGAAGTATGAAAGAAAAAAAGTGTGACAAGTGGACAACAAGCAGCTGAGCAAGTGACTCACTTGGCCATTTTCTCTTGCAGTTTTCTTCTTCTTAGCACTTTCTTTTCAATTTTATTTTTTCTTAGCTTTCTTACTCTTTTTCTATATAAAGAAATTTTTTTGTTGCCCCGAACAACAGGCGCCAAGGCTAAAAACAGAGCTCGCATCGTCGAACAAATTGTTGGCCAAATAGTTGTGCAAAATTAGCAGACAATAAGAGAGCACACATACTAATATGCAAGCACACAGTTACATGCCCACACACATACGTAGGAGGCTACTTGTAGCATTAGCTGTGGAAATTAATTAAGGCATTTCTTTTTTTTTTTTTGGGCTTTTGTCCTTGAGCTGCTGCAGGTGGCTCTTTGGCACTTTGGCCGCTTGCTGGTTGGACTTTTTTGGAGTTCTTTGTATTTCTTGGGAAGGTTGCCTGCCTGTCTGCTAAATGTAAACTTAATAGCAAGGCATGAACAAGTCTAAAACAATGACCAAAAGTAAATAGTAGCAAAGAATTCAAGCGCCAACTGCGAGCGGAAGTTTTATCTAAGCCAACAGGCAAAGTTCCAAATGGCAATTAGCGCGTAGTTAAAGAGGATCCAGCTTGGTTTATAGAAGCAGTGGCAACACCCGAGGATTGCATTAAATGTTTGCTCAACATTTGACTAAATGAAAAAGCAAAAGAAATTTGATGTTAGGGTAAAAAGCAATAATGATGCTAGTTTATGCTGTGAATAAGGTGTTGTAGATTATTGTTGAGATAATGGGTGTCTTAATAGTCGGTTCAAGCAAATAGCAATCAAAGCCGAAATGAACAAAAACAGTTGAAGTATATGTCTTTAAGGCCGGCAATTGGGTTGGAATTTTCTTTGATTCAGAAGGATACATTTTTGCTAACAACCTAAATCCATTCCGAGTTATTAGTGGTAAACAACCAAATAAACAGAAGGCCCACCCTATACTAATGCCAAATCATATGCCTATGATCCATATTCATGGCTTTTATAAGGCAGTAATGTTAACGCTTTCCATTAAAAAAAATACTATATATATATATTAGGGCGGGTCAATTTGTATGGGTCCGTAAAAACGTTCTGGGGCTCACCGCGATTTTGATTCTTTGGGTCATTCTAAGCAACTTTGCCCAAGAAACTATGGGTCTAAAATGAATTTCGAGTCGCCCACTTTTTTAAAGTAGGTTTTTTTTTCGAAATATTCAAAAATCGACTTGGACATTGCATTGAAAAGGCCAAAAAACGTTGTTTTTCCTCTAGAAAAATGAGTGTTTGGAGGTTTTTGGGGTCGAGGAATCCATTTTTGACATATAATTTTAAATTTGGGCACCGCCAGAGGGCGCTTTAGTGTATTTTAGTGTATTGTTTTTTTATTTTTTTCGGTTTTTTTTTTGAAAATTTACAAAATGTGGCGAAAATCGACGAGTATTTCACTTATTCATAGTGCAATCTCAAATTTGAAGATTCCCAAAATATTCAACGTTGAAAATGTAAGTGGTGGGAGTTTTAGGGGCGTACTCTTTGACGTCGTTCATAGGTTATATTCAATTTAAGACAAACAATCGTTTTTTTGATTTACTCTATCAATAAAGAAGAAATATTTCCCTTTTTTTTTTTTTTTTTTTTTTCAAAATTTCAACTTTATATTTATGTGTAAATACGGAAGACGAGCATTAGAAAAGAATCCAGATAGCTAGGAGCTTGGAGATTCTTTATAAATTCTCAGTTCCTTCGGATCTTCCTTACGCTTACGGTAGTGAACATTTTTTAAAGCTAAATCGCGTTTTTTTCGATTACCTTCAAACAACATTGCTATTAAGACGTTTTACAAGTGAGCATAAGTTGCGTTGTTTTTAACAACATTATTTACAATGTGGCTCAAATTCGAATCTAAGTATTGGGTCCAACGAATGAATTTACAAAATAAAACACTACCGTACATGACAGAGTTGTAATGCTTCATATTACAGATCTTTAAAATGGAGATGACACATACACTAATGCAGTGGCCTGATGATGTTATACATATATATGAATATCAAACTTAACTCTTTTGGATAAAATTTATAATATGGAATTTTTGATTTTTTCAATTCATACAAAATTAATTTATACCAAAACAAAGATGGTGTATCAAGTTCAGTATATTTCCTGCGATATTTGTATAAACAAGCAAAAATAGGTAAAATTTAGCACCAAATACGTTTGTTGGATTGATCGGGCCTATGGAGGCTATATGATATAGCCAACTGATTTTGATCTAATTCCTTGCAGTGCTGGGGAACCCTAAAAAACCGCCAAACACCAAATTTGATTACGATATCTTTATAAAGAAACAAAACACCTCGAGTTTCGTAAAAAAAACAGTTTTTTTTTTGACCGATCGGCCCTATGGGAGCTATATGATATAGTCAATCGATTTTGATCAAATTTGGTAGACTGCTTGGAAACTCTAAAAAATTTCCGAATGCTAACTTTGGTTACGATATCTTCATAAACAAACGAAACAAAGTGAATTTTGCACAAAAACCTGTTTTTTGGACCGTTCGGTCCTTTGGGAGATATATGATATCGTAGATTTTCGCCACATTTTCCCAATTTAAAAAAAAAAAAACGGAAAAAAAAATTCACTAAAGCGCCCTCTGGCGGTGCCCAAAATTAAAAATAGATGTCAAAAATGGATTCCTCGACCCCAAAAACCCCCAAACACACATTTGGTTTGAGAAAAAATAACGTTTTTTGATCTTGTGATACAATGTCTAAGTCGATTTTTGAATATTTTGATAAAAACCTATTTTGAAAAAGTGGGCGACTCGAAATCCATTTAAGACCCATAGTTTCTTGGTCAAAATTGCTTAGAATGACCCAAAGAATCAAAATCGCGGTGAGCCCTTATAACGAAAAAAATTGACCCGCCCTAATATATATATATATATATTTATTCCTAGACTACTGTAGAGCTTAGTTTTGCATTAACGAGTAGTCGCCCCGTTTCTTGAGTATGTGTTGTTTTACGGTCGGGTTACTAGCCCAACGCAACCTTTTTATGGTCTGAGATAAGACCTTTGAAAGCGTCGCTCGAATTCCTTACCACTTGGTTTACACGAAGGGTACCCAGGGAACACCACGGGGAGGCCCTTTCTAGCAAGGGGGTCCGCAGGACCTTGGAGTCGGCTTGAGATGAATTATTAAGGATCTTGGAAAAACGCGTTGCCTTATGCTTATTCGTAGTGAGTAAGACTTACTAAAGATTGCTTGACCACTTTACCTTACACAGCCCCATCGTCCCCCCAAAAAACGTAATGAAATTTTAATCAAGTTTTTCTGGCATATTAATCTATCCGCATCATTAGTTTTTAAAAAACCTTGAGGGCAGTTTTGTGTGTCGTAACCAGGTAATCCCTTTAT
The DNA here is from genome assembly GCA_018150985.1 of Chymomyza costata. Lineage (NCBI taxonomy): Eukaryota > Metazoa > Arthropoda > Insecta > Diptera > Drosophilidae > Chymomyza > Chymomyza costata. Next base: position 23,361,676 of record JAECWU010000001.1, read on the forward strand.
CATTGATAAAAATGTTAGATCCTTATCAATTTCTCATAAATCTCAATCGGCATGCATGACAGATCCGAAATTTAAGAAAAATTACTTCGTTTCCTAGTACTTACTTACTGCCTTACTGCATTTAAAACTTTTAAATGTTCTTAAAATAAAACATTCAACACTGTGCCCTACTTTCACATTGTGAATACATTTATGGTATGGACACTTATTACCGCAATTGAGTTGGTCTTAAAAAAACACAGAAAATGCAGAAAATTCAGAATATACAGTATATACTATATACAGTAAATATGTATTACACAAGCTACCTTGATTTATCGCACATTTCAATGCAGCGCACGAAAATTGCAAGCACTTCGTATAAGCTGACATCTTATTAATATGCCATTCATTTTGCTTGCCATAGTTCATTAAAGCTACCGTCGGAGAAGAATTGCAGTCACAAACCGTGCCGCAGTAGTCGTCTCTGTGGCAATAACGTATACGTATAGTTGGCAGTGGCAACAGAAGCAGTTGCAGCAAAAATTATGCGGCTCGTTTGCCATGAGCCGTCAAGCCAGACCCAGACCCAGCTCCCGAACCAGACATAGCCTTACAGCTCCATGACCACCATAACCCGACCCAATGCATTTCGAATGCAACTTGAAGTTCCACTCCGAATTGCACTCGACTCGACGACGACGACTTGACTGCGCTACTGGACATTCGTTTATCCTTTTGTGCTCATTTATTTGCATGTCATTTGCTTATGTGTGAGAGTATATGTTTGCCATGTCTGCGTGTGGCTGTATCTGTACGTGTCCACCAAGTGAGTGTGTGTGTGTTTGTGTGTAGCTTTGGATGCCGTTTTTTATATGGCACGCTTGCCTGCCTTTGGCTCCCTCGGACTGTACTGAGTTACTTATTGCTGTTGTGTGCATTATCAATATGCATTGTGGAACGCACTCTTTTCTTGCCTTCTTACTACGTTTACTTCTTGTTATTATTCCTGTTTTGTTTTCTTTTGTTTTGTTTTATTTCTCCATTTTTATTCTTTCACTTCCGCTTTTTATACATATTTTGCTGCCGTTTACGGTTTGCCTTTACGTTAAGTACTCTAAGTGCTGTGCAGAGTCTCTTAAGTTCGTCGACACTTTCTGTTTACGAGATATCTTTAGAGATACTGTGCAGATTTTGTTGAAATTCAAATACGTGATATTAACCTTAGGACCCAGCAGGTACTTACCCACTCTGTAATTCAAAGTGAAAATATTTTCACGCTTTTCTTTCTCATATAAACAGATTTTTGATCTCCTTGTCGAATGTTGTAGTAATAATTATTTTGTTTCGTCGTTCAATCTAGACGCTAGATGGCGCACGCAAGTTGCTGTCGCCAGATGGCGCTCGTAAGTTATTGCATATTGCAAATGTAATATTTTATGTAACAAAATTTAAAATAAAACAATTTTAAGATAAATACTTTGCAGCTTAAAGAGTATTTGATCTGCGGCTTCACCGATTCGTACTTTTATCGCTGCTCCTGTTTTTGCTCAGCAAAAATTATTCCTCATTTTATTTTGTTTGACTTTGCAGTTTTAATAACGAATTGCTTTTTTATGGTTTCCGGCTTAAGAAGAACCGGCCAAGTAGCAGCAAAAAATATACTCTTTTTTATGCTGCTAAAAAACTTGCTGCAGCATCTTTGGCATATTTCATGTTTATGTTGCTTATTTAAGCCAAATTTGATTTTATATTGTTTTCCTATTTATTTCTTCAGTCTTACTCAATGCATATACTTCTAGATGTTGTTATTGTTGTTGTTGCATTTTGTTCATCAACTAAAGTTGACTTTCATAGTAGAGAAGATGTCGTTGTTATTGTTGTTGTTGCTTGTGCTGCTTTTATTATTGTCTCCAATATAGCCAGTGTTGCCATTTGTACGCCAGACTTAATTAGTGCTCCTGGCATAAAGCGCACTTCCTGGAACGTTGTTTTCTCTTCTATTTCGTTTGTGTCCTGACATCATCGTCGTCATCAGCGCTGCGTTGCCTTTCATTTGTAATCACTTTTTGTCATTTCAATGCTTTGTTCTAGACAAGGATCCATGGATTTACCAGCAGCAGCTAGAGAACAAATTCGCGGCATACAATTACTTTTGGTTCGCTCTGAGGGTCATTGTTGTAATTTTAATTTTTATGTTAACTAATTTGTAATTTAGGGCACATTGAATTCTTGCTAATTGGGCACAGCTCACTGTCTGGAAGCCACTCGAATGGATGAAATGACAAAGTCAACGCAAATTACCAACTATGCAAATTTTTGTATTTTTTTAGTAAGATTTATTTTTTAATGAGTTAAGATGGATTCGGTAGATATACCAAATGGAAATGGCGAAAAAAGCTTAAGTTTATAAATGCAATCGCAGCATTCGAGTGTTCCAAATTTTTTACCACTTGAAGAAGTCATTAGCGTTGAATGTATATATAGCAATAAGTTTATGTATTTAATATACGCTACAAGGCTCACTTGTAGTACCTTTTTAAAAGATATACGTAAGCAGCTCAAATAGAAAATTGAAATGTACTGGTGCTAGGTCTGCGTTCGCAACTTATTACAAAAGAAAGTAAAACATCTGAAAGATACTTACATAAATTATCTTACCATGAAATCTTACTTGCAATATCGAACTATACAGTAACCATAATATGGAATTAAGATGTCTAAGGCCCTTTGCTCCAAGGTCAATAACTAAGATTTCTACCCTCAAACACTTTTTCGAAAACTGTAATAAAATACACAATTAGTAATTTAAATTGTCGTATATTAAGTTGCAATCAATCCTACCATTTTTTATTCATATATTAGCACCTATATACATTTGCTTTTAAATGGATTATTGCAAGCCCAGAAGACATCCATCAGCTGGGCATTGTAGACTCTAATAGATATAGGTCTTGTGAAATTGACTTACAACACATACTCTGTGTCAAGATTGAACCCAAAGAAGAACATCCCCCTTCGGCGGGCATAAAACTCGATGCTGAACTGAGTTTTTTTTGTGGGAACTGGGACTAGCTAGACACTTTAGTCTTCCCCACAGACATTATTGTTGTCCCTTTAACCAAAATCCATGACTTATGTAGCAACGTTGTGGAATAGACCCGTCTCAGCCAGAGGCCTATTAAATGATATGCACTATCGCGGCTTAAAACCGTCGACCCAGGACTTTAGCTACAATTTCCATTTCTTTTTCTCCTGCATTGACTATGCTGATTAATGTTTGTTTGCTAGCTGGACTATGGTGCCAAGATACTTACATGTACAGAATGTTGCCCGCTTGGAGACTAATGGAATTCACATGTTGGGACACGATTGATTATGTACACATTAGTCGACTGATTTGCAATTCCAAGTCAGTGTGTGTGTTTGTGTGTATCTCGGTGTGTGTGTGTGTTTGATTTGTGATGGGCACAACTTAATTTTTCACTTTACGGCAGCATAGAAAACAATGTCTGTCATCTACGCGCACAAACACGCACAAATGCACACACACAGAAACAATTCCGCATACGTATATACACTCACACACACACACACCCGCCATGACTAAGCGAATTAGCCGACTGACATTAGAAGCTGACTGTCTGGGCCCATTTGTGCGCTAATTGGGAGCACTCTGTTACCGTAAAAGCCGCAGGTAAATCAATTTGAGAGCCAACATAATTTGCTTAACAATGCATTATCATTTTTATAATTGTTTATTGTAGCCATGACATACGCACACACACAAACATACCATCGGCATAAACAAACAGGCATGTGCCGTTTGCCGTTTTCCAGTGCAAAAGTGATTTGGTTTAATTTCTAGCAATCTTATACGATTTCAAAATGAGTGCCTTCTTGGAATGATATTCGTGGAATCACATTAATTTTTTTTTAAACCGATTCAAGCTCAATCAAAAATACATAAATTTTCATCGCTGTTTTCTAATTTGTGTCAAGAATTGGTGGTGATTCAGCTCAGTTCATGTTGAATCAGTTTTTTAAAACTGCAGCTAAGATGGCGACTAAATTAAATTACTGCCTAAAAGCATGCTACATTTTTTTTACAATCGCTTTGGTAAAGACAAATTGCCTAGGTAGTATGTATTACCATCTCTATTGAACAGCTCCTATATGCGGCATTTTTAATTCATCAAAGTGAATGATGCAGTGCTTCCTATTAATTTTTAACCCAAAAGATGTATACCTAAAAATTATAATAATTCAACTTAAATGAATTGTAATTTTTTTAATAAATAAATAAGTTAATTCTAATTGTGGGTGGTAAAGGTAGTAGGTAGACTAAAAATTACTTTAAAACTATTGAAACGCCTCCATCTCAGCAATGGCCATTATGAAATTTTTAAATCTGAAAAATTTCCACATAAATGAATAAGTATGTGTGTATTTTTGTATGGGTATCGCATGCAGTGCCAAATGCAAAACTGTACAAAGAGTGGCTTTAGCTTCCTATGGCGTCATTTCCGGCTTAATTGAGCATGTAACGACTGATGCTTTTGCCGTTAACCCACGCACGCACACACATAAAGTTGGACTTCTGTATGGATGCACGCCTCACACACACACACAAACATATTGTAGTAACTGCCATTGGCAATGGAATAGATATGCAAACATAAGCGGCTGACAAGGCAATCCAAAAACAAATTCATAGCTTTGAGTGTGTGTGTGAATGTTGGTGTAAGTGTGTTGGTTTAAGCCGCGTGTTATATGATTTCTATGTGTTTATGTTTGCTGGCAACGCATCAGCTGCTGCAGGGTAAACACACAAACACACACCATATGTGTACATGTATGCTACCAACACCAACACCATACACATGCACATGCAATTTGTGTTTAGATTTTGCTCACGCATTAGACAATATTTAGCTATTGGTGGCGTTGCATGTGCCACACTTGCGACACTACATCAGTTCATAACTGCAAATTCAACAAGGGCTGCCTGCAACAAAAACAACAAATGTAACTAAAAGTTGAAACAAACAGAGGGATACACGCTATACCCTGCATCCAAACTTACCTATGGTAGATGTGCGAGTAGTTGTATGACATATTAATTATATTTATTTTTGCATCAGTTCAGATTTTAGTTCAATTTTTAAATTATCATACGAATTTGTCAATTATTATTATTTTTTATGCTCTATACTAAGCTTTTTTGCTGGTGCATTCTACAGCCTGTTACATACATTACACAAGTCTAGTATACCCTTAACCTAATAGCTACAGGGTATAACTACATGTGCAACAAAGTACCAACACATTGGGAAACTAATTGCAAGCTAAACTTATGGCACGTGCGTCTATTAAAAAGTATTACGATATGTGAAACTGACTATACACCCTGCTGTTGCTGGGTGGCACTTGTAAACGGAACTTGGCTAAAAATTGTTAGTTCAATTTCGTTTTAATATACCCTATACCCATAGGGTTACGGGTAGTAGCAGAATCAGAATTAATCAGAAAACCGATTTCGATCTTATTCGGCAAAGTGATTTATACTCAAAAAAAACATTTAATTGCCGAATTTGGTTATAAGGATCTGCATAAACACAAGCATTTTTTTGACCGATCGCTCTTATTATACTATAATATAAGAGTCTAGTAAAAGTGCATATTGACTTCTCTAGGCTCCCTGGTCTTAGATTACTTTGAGAGTTCTCCGACATATCTTTTTCTATATTTTATCTTTGTAGTTTGATGTTTAGTGCAAAAATGAATCAATTTCGGAGCCCCTGCAACACTTTGTTTCATTTATAAATAAACGATTATAGAACCACCAAATTTGGTTTTAACTGGCATGTGTGCTCTATGTACTACAAAAAATTGATGTCTTTACAAAAAAAATCTCCCTTACCAACGTATACCACAATATACCTTCAATTCCAAATGCATTTCGATTTTTTTTTTTTCAAAAAGAGTGTGCAAGGTATTCCGCTGCCGGCTACCCAACTTGTTCATTTTTTTTGTTTCATTTTCTTCTAGCTTGCTAAGGAAATCAATCAATTTCCTGCCTAGACTGCGCCAATTGAAAAAGTTTTCTTTTTTCGCTTCGTTTTTCTTTTGTGGCCAGGGGAGGGCACACTGCCCATAATGAAATAAAAGTGCACATAAGCGTACAAGATATAACTAGAAAGAAGAGCATAAATATTTATATTCTTCTACACTTTTTTGTTTTTCTCACTTTTACAAACAGCTATACTCACGTGCCTCAATAGAACATTTTTTTTTTTTAATTCGACTTAGGTTTCCACGGGTCCTAAGCAACTATGAAGCATATGACAAATAATCTACGTGATAAAAATGTTAAGCTAATGATTTAACTGAAATCTTAAAAAAAAAATGTTCCGCTCAGCTGGTTTTAGCAAAAAATAGAACCAGTTCTAATATTTAGTTAAATAAATCCAAGAATATTAATTCAGCCAAACCAAAAAATAATTTATGGTCTAAACTCTTTAGCATTAGAATTTTAAGCACAGAAAAAAATTCAGTGTAAGTTTCAAATGTTTCTTGGCGATTGTAATATACATCTTGAAAGGGTAAACCGTTGCCAACTGATTATTGTCTATGGCCATTTGTGTACATCGTGAAGAATTCCAATTTGAAAAGTTACCTTATTTCGCTTTGGGACTCTGAAGATTAAATACACTAATAAACGTCTATCTGAATTCCAAACAAAATATTAAAAATTCTTTTGTTTTAACTTGGATCATTAAAACCCAACCATCCACCAACCGAAACGAACAACTGGTTCCCAAAATTGAAAACTATTTTTAACACAGCTTATTGTTTATTATACCCCATAAAGCTACAACGTGTTCAAAGTAGTTTACTTTTGTAGACAAAGAAATATTTTTTCGTTTTAACTTTGCACATAAATTTTTATTTTCACTCTTATCGATGCATTAACAAAACACTAATTAAATTTTTACAGCCAAATTACAGCGAAAATCTAGTTGTACGGGAGGCAACTACGCACATAAGTTTTACTACCGAAACCAAGTGACAAAATGCCACTTCACATAACAACAAGATCGATAAACCCCATCTATCCCCTGCCGCCGTTTCCTCCCTTGCCGCCGGATCCACTGCCTCCATCTTCGCCGTCTCTTCCAGATGTACCTCCTCCACCACCTCCACCACCTCCTTTTCCTCCTTGGCCACCTTTTCCTCCATTGCCACTTTTTCCTCCCTTGCCACCAGATCCACTGCCTCCATCTTCGCCGTCTCTTCCAGATGTACCTCCTCCACCACCTCCACCACCTCCTTTCCCTCCTTGGCCACCTTTTCCTCCATTGCCACCTTTTCCTCCCTTGCCACCAGAGCCACTGGCTCCATCTTCGCTGTCGCTTCCAGATCCACCGCCACCTTTTCCACCCTTGCCACCAGATTTACCACCTCCATCTCCACCTTTTCCTCCCTTGCCACCAGATCCACTGGCCCCATCTTCCCCGTCGCGTCCAGATCCACTGCCACCTTTTCCTCCCTTGCCACCAGTTCCACTGCCTCCATCTTCGCCGTCGCTTCCAGATCCACCGCCACCTTTTCCACCCTTGCCACCAGATCCACCACCTCCATCTCCACCTTTTCCTCCCTTGCCACCAGATCCACTGCCTCCATCTTCCCCGTCGCGTCCAGATCCACTGCCACCTTTTCCACCCTTGCCACCAGATCCATTGCCTCCATCTCCTCCTTTGCCACCAGATCCACTTCCCCCTTGTCCACCCTTGCCACCAGATCCACCACCTCCGCCTCCTCCTTTGCCACCAGATCCACCACCTCCATCTCCTCCCTTTCCGCCAGATCCACGCCTTCCTTTGCCACCCTTGCCACCAGATCCATTACCTCCATCCCCTCCTTTGCCACCAGATCCATTACCTCCATCTGCTCCATCATTGCCACCTTTACCACGTTTTCGACCTTTGCCACCGTTTCCACCTTTGCCACCTTTTCCACTCTTGCCTCGTCTTTTAGATCTACTGCCGCTCTGCACACCTTGTTTCGGATACACATCTTCACCGGATATCTCATCTGTGTTAGCGTATGCTAATAAAATAAAAAATACAAATTTATTTTGTAATATAATTGAATACCATAATTACTTTCATCCACTCTTAAGATTCTTGCATCGGCATCTATTGGCATATGTCTGCCAGGTGCGCGCAACATGGGCATTCCCATTTTAATGTCATGATACTTTCCAAACGGTTCAAGTTCCTCCTTCATTTTGTGTCTGTATGCTAATGTTTTATGCTTGCCTCAAAAATTTACAAAAAAATAAAATAAAAATTTGTTAACGTTTACTAATGAAATGTCAAAATTATTCTGCTTACTCCCAGAGAGCAGCAACACATTGCCAAAGAATAGAATGCGAAACACCAAACGCTTCATGATCGACTGACTGACTTTATGAATTTTTCCGCTATATATATTCGAGGCACGGTTTATTACTCTCTTGCTGGCAACTTCTCAAGTTATTCTCTTACGATTGTTTTCGCTCCCAGATACTCTTTTGCTCTGCGTACTCTCAAAACCAACTATATACTTACCAAAGCAAAGACAAACACCTTACCTTGTTCTGATGTAACACCTCTACCGCTAAATAGCCAATCAAACCTATGGTTAATAGTACGAGCAAAATATAGATCTTTTCGCGTATGCACAGCAAGTTGGAGTAGACAAATCCAAGGACGAAACCCAAAGACTCGAAGAGACGATAATTAGAAAAGGCAGCCTCTTTGTGACGTCGAAAAAGCAGACCATAGAAGCCACTGATTTGTGTTACCCAAACTGCATCGCCCATGCCCCAAATGCCGGCCATGAAATAGAATACCCATGGGTGTAGGTCATTCGGCATCCAATAGAGCTTAAAGCCCAAAGTGCAAATGTTCACAGTAGAGCCTATAAAAATGATTATAGTGCGTCCAATGTACTCCATGGCAAATCCAAAAACGGCACACATGCAAGAATCCACTACGCCCCATGTAATCATTACATAGCCAATCATCTTTACGCCCAGCACGCATGCCACAAAGGCATTGGTATACTCTGCAGCAATCCAGGCTTGCTCCAGACCGATGTAAATTGTCAGTGGTATAAGCAGCTGTTGATTGGTGCGCTTCATTTGATGGAATGTAGCTATAAGCAGCGTTTTGGTGGATTCTTGCTGTCGACGACCCTCGCCATAACGTTTGAGAGGATCCAAAAACAGAGCTATTATGAGTACAGCAATAGCAATGCATGGTAAGTAGATCATTATGAGTATGCGAACGCCTTTTTCGGCGGGTTTTACCACTTCAGCTTCATCTTCCGGACAAAAATGTGAACCACAGACAGCAAAGTTAAGGGCGGTATCATTTGGATTTGTGCTGCCGTCATCTTTCAAGGCTGCAAAATATTGGAAGATAGTGTCACATATAAATAATGGGCTGAACATTATTTTATTGTTCAAAGGCAACAGCGGCTGTGGTATGAAAACTGCAATCGCTGGAATATGCTAAAAGTTCTTGAAAGACTTGTAAGTCTTTGAAAGGCGTTACTTAAATAACATTACCATTTTTCTTTTTCTCTTTTCGCATGTCAACCTATTTTCTGATCGCGAAACTATTAAAACCAATTCAGAGACTCGGGTAAAACTTACAAAAATTCTTTAGTTTGACTTCCAAAGTCAAAACTTTGCAGATAGTTTGAGTCATCTTGCAATGCGTTATTCCTCCAGAACTCTGAAAATGGCGCAGAACTTACCAATACGCTATAATGAGATTGTATAAATATGTACGAAGTATGCTTAAGAGAACCAAATATTTCGCAACTCTTAAATGCTCTTCAATTCCTTTAACTGCTTTGTCAGATCCCATAACTTGCACAACTTGGCAACCATTTATATTATTCTCTCCGAATAAAAACTTTCTAAGTTAAACCGAAAAAAGCTCTTAAAATTTTTTGAAGTATTTTTCAAAACAAAACTAAACTAAAAAAAAGGCGGTGCCCTTTACCTTTTTACCGAAAAAAAAAAACAATTTTTCTGTATACTGCATCATGGCAACTAAAGTATTCAAGTCCGAACTGCTTCTAAGCAGTATGCAAGCAGTTCCCTAGCGGAAAGTTGGAGAACCGCATTCAAAAAAGTCGATGTGGTTAAAAAAATGATCGTGAACGTTAAAGCCGGACGCAAACGACTTTGAGAGTCCCTATATCGCCAAAAGAAACCAATCGATTTCGATGAAATGTAGCATACCTAGTTCTTAAGTACTCCAAAAAAACGTTTGATAACTTTACGATATCTTCATAATCCAACAAAAAAAAAACAAACAAACTGTGACATGAACCCGTTTTTCGACTTATCGGTCCTATTTGGGGCTATGTGATATAGTAAAGCGATTTTGGTAAAATGTGGTAGAATGCTCAAAACTTCTGCACCCCAAATTTGATTACAATATTTGCATAAATAAATGTATTATATTATACCCTTAAAACTTTCTATTTTTTATGTTACTGACTCTTAATTGCTTTACCATACTGAATATAAAAATGAAATCACCAAAATCGATAATAGACTAAAAATTATTATTAATATTCAATTACCATAAAGAAAACAATTTTTTTTACTCAAACCTTAACAAAATGTTATCAAGTTTTTTAAAGTAACTTTCACAGTACAACAAAAGTCAACAAAATGTGGTTCATGATTTCATTCGGTTGATTGTCTCCAAATATTTAGCTTTCCACGCGACAGCATTATATTGACAGTTGGGATGACAAAGTCAATGACATTGATATGAATTTGAATTTCAATGTAATTTGAATTAGATTTAGCTTGAAATAAGATTTGTCTTAGGGTCGCTTAAAAGATGCCGCATCATTTGTTTGCCACTGACAAAAGTAACTGAGCAACGGAAACGTAAAACAAGAAAACGGAAATGAATCAATTTCCGTGTTGCAAACCATTATAAACTACAAAGCGTATTTAAAGAGATGTAAAACAACAGCAAAGCGAAACATAAAGAGCGCATAAAGTGTAAAACAAAATGGCGCTGGGCTTTCAACTAGAAGTAAATGGTTCCCAGCTTGCTGAAGTTCTTGCTTTATGGCTAAAGCTAAGAAATGTAAGGAATATAAAAATAAAATAAATGTTTTAAGCAAAAATTAGTTTTAAATTTGTTAAGGATCAATAATTTGTATATAGGCCACTTCAGCTGGGTTGCATTGAGTTTGGTTAGTTTGAATCAGATAGGGATACAGGCTTTGGTCTTGGGTGGGCTTTTCACTTCAAAGTGTATATATATCAGAGCTGGCATAAAACTTTCAGATACGCCACTAGTCTGGACAGAAGGTCAACTATTTTATTAAGCGAAAATTTCAAAGGAAGAGTGAGCGGATTCATCCGCGTTTACCATGATGTTTCATTAAGCTGCCACGGGCCCGACAGACTGAGGTGCTGTTGCAGAAGAGTGGGTGCCAGGAAGGCCATATATTTTGGATACCGGCCATAAAAATGCTAAGAAGTACTGGGACCAGAACATGACTTGTCTAATCTGGGACTCGTTATCAACGCAAATATGAATTTAAAGCCTTTTTTATAGGAGGCATTAGTTTACAATAAGCTTTTTAAGTCCTCAGATGACATTTGAGATGCTTAAAAACCTTATTTCGGTTAGTATTTCGGTACTAGGCGCTTAAGCCCCGTCAGTGGGATCTATATTTATATTAATACGACAATGTTGAAAGGAACTTTTTGTTTTTGCTCTATGAACTGTGCGTATAAAAAATATTTTCAGTACAATCCAAAAACAAAAGATCTTTAAAATTATATATAAAACTTTAAGTCTTCTAAGCTTACTGCAATTGGTAATCGATTATGATATATGTATTTTAAGTTCAAGAGCATAAAGGGTGTCTTTTATACTACGAAATTCTCATACGGAATGAAGACGTGAATCCACCAAATTTTTTCCCACGCGTCACTAGCTCTTCAAATCTCAAAGATCTAGATGTTCAAAAAGAGAAACAGAAGGTTGACTAATTCTCTTCCACGAATCCCTCTTTATCATATCAATTTATGCGATAAAAATCCACAGTTTAGAACTTTGAATTTTTTTCAAATGATTTTTATCTCGTCAATAGTAGTAAGAATCCTTTTTATTGATTTGAATTTTTACTTACAAAATTGTAAAAATTAGAGATATTTAAAACGAGAAGACAATTACCAAAAATTCTGGACAAATTAAAAAAAAAAAAAAATTTATTTTCTTAGCAAGTTTATACCAATTTGTGGATAAATTAAAAAAAAAAAATGTCTTTGAAAATTTTCCCTAAACATTTTATATTCCTTCAAATATGATTTGCTGCAAAATTTTTGAAATTCCGAATATACGCCACATTGGTTTTTGTTTTCTTTATTTTATTCTCAACAAAAAATTGACAAAGTCCATGCTCAATTTATGGAATTACAAATATATTACCAGACTTTTTTTTATACATACTAAGGCCGGTCGGCTTCTTAAATAATTTCCCAAAAAAAAAAAATTACTATAAGTACATACTATAAGTAACTCTAAATAATACCTATAGTACTCAACAATTTGTTCAACAATTCAATTCAATTTAAATTAATGGCGTAAGTGTTACCAATATGATGTTGTTGGATTAACAAAATTTTGATAGATAGTGTAGATGACGAACACAAAAATACTTTCTATGCCTGTAAAAAAAAAAATCAAATTTAAGTAACTCTTGGAATGTTTAAATCTTTAAAACACTTCTTACCAATAGTTGTGGCTGTTATCATAAAATTATTAAAGCCGTCTATAAAATCGCCCGCAAAAAGTTCTGAAAAAGTCCATACCACATATAAAGTGTCTAACATTACACCGGCCATTGCCCATAAAATCCATCCTAATATGTAGTTTGGGTTTTCCTTAAAAAAAAGTTATTTTATAATTTTTTGTAAATAATTGTTATTAAAATAAATAAGTCAGTACTTACGTATATAATGCCAATAATCATTAAAGCAGAAAACCCAATCCATATGTTTAAATACAGCAGAGAGAATATAAAAAACGAATAATAACTCGTGGAACCACGAAGAACTTTTTCTGAAAAGTTACAAAACTGTTTAATATTGAAAAAAAAAAACTAAGAAACGAGTCTTTCAATTACCTTTAGGTCCCAGTCGCTGCTTTTGTATAGAAATTGGATTATTGGAAAACTTCTGAAGATGATTGTAAAGCACATAAATTATAAGCAACTCAATTACGAAGGCACCCGTCAAATCCATTGCGCCAATGGCCACGCCTAGATCATTCCAATTGTCCATTTTCAAACTTTTTATTTACTTGTCAATATATTTATTCTCTTTATATTTTGATATGATATAAAGCACAACGCTAGCTGAGCTTAAATTAGAACGTTAACTTTGAATTTAGTTCTATGGAACTTTGAAAAGTCCCTTTTTAGATTTTTTTAGCCAATACAAACATAGGGGCCCTAAAAAACTTAATATTTTTCTCAAGTCTACGGGGACACATTTAAGAAGTTTAAGTCCGGTGGAAATCCCTTCCGTTCCCGCTCCTCTGTCGACAGACTGGATTAATGCGCTTGTTTATTTGGAAAGGATCGGCTGGATGACTTTTATAGCGCACACCTGCAAATTTGGTGTTCCCAGCTCCTATCATCTCCGCAGATCTAGGTAATTATGCCAACGATCTCTTTAAAAAAAGAAACGTGTTTTCTGTCATGTCTTCTTCCTATTGCATATTATAACAATTCGGACTACCCGTTACCGCATGTGTATCAAAAAATATTTTTATAGATTGATGCACTCTTATCCATGGATTTTTTTTTGTCCCTTAAAGCAGCTATGAGCTTAGTAAGAAATAAACCTATGGTGTATGAGCTTAAGTCCGCTGTTTTTATTCAGAGTACTTGCCTTCGCTAGCTAAACATTTTTCCCATCTCTCGGGCAATTTGTGAATACCACGCCAAAAAAATTCCTTCTCTTTCGAGGCAAACCAATCATCAAGCCATTTACGTATGTCTTCGTAAAAATCGAAGTGCTGCCCAGCGACGAAAACAGCAGGTTAACGGCAGAGGGTGCAGGTCTGGTAAATAAGTGGAATGGGGTAGCACCTCCCAGTTGAGTGTCCCCAAGTATTTCGCACTATTTTTAACGTGTGCGATGGTGCGTTGTCGTGGAGGAAAATCAGCTGGTCATGTCTTTGTTGATAATCCGACCTTTTTTCACGCAGAGCACGGTGCAATTTGATTAGTTGTTGGTGGTAGCGTTGGGTATTGGCAGTTTCACCAGGTTTTAACATCTCAAAGTAGACGATAGTCTGCTGATCTCACCAAACGCACAACATCGTCTTCCGTCCGAAGCGATTTGGTCTTGCGAAAAATGTTGATGGTTGACGGGGATTAACCCTTTTTTTTTTGTTTGCGTTTAGAGTTCTTGAAATATATCCACTTTGTAACGCTTGTCACAATCCGATGCAGAAACGACTAAGTAAAGCTTGAAATAAAGAACAGACTGGTAGTTGTACTCCTTTCCCACAAGCAGGAGGGAATAGTCAGAAAACAGTTTAGAGAGTCCCAAAATAGGTAACAGGGCTCAAGGGGCAGATCATATAAATCCCCAAATCAGGACATCCGTCTGCTGAAGTAAGAACCAGTTTGTAGAATCAATCAGCCAATCTGCTGCAGTCTAGGGTCGTGTTTTATGTTTGAGTTCCTTACATACCATTCAGGAAAACATCGCGAGATCTTATTTTGCAATGCCTGTATATGTTTGGCTAGTTGGTCAACATCTTTTACTATTCAGCAAGTCCCATTCAGAGATCTGCATTTCTTACTAAATGATAATGTTCCCCTTTTACACGATGCAAGTCCTCTAGGATTGTCACCTCTAGTACCACCTTATGTTTAAACGCTTCAACCTTACCAAGAAAGAGTATTTAAAATCGTCAAAGCCATTTATAAATGTTAGAGTATATGTACGTCTGTGAGTGTGTATTGCAAAATGAGCGCGAAATATGTAAATTATATGTGTATGCATATCGCTGGGGAGCTAAGGATATAGCTCACTCTGCTGTGTTAAAACGTATGAGTGCTTCTTCAGTTGCGGCGCACGTATTTCATCAACGCGGCATTACGAGACGCTCTCCAAGTATAAATATAAAAAAAAAATATACACACATACACTTATACCATCTATGTGTGTGTGTGTGTGCACATTTTTTCACATAAATAGATGCATTGTTGTTGCTGGCAAGTCAGCGGCTGCTCGAGTCGCTGTTTCCGTTTCTGCTCTGCGCTGCTCAGCTGAATATATGTATATGTGTGTGTGTGTGTGTAAATTATTTTAAAAGTATTTTATATTTAACATTGCAAGTGTGCATGCTGCGTATGCATATATCAAAGTAAATATGTATGCATGCACTATATACAACTGTTGCGCTTTTTGTTTCATTTTGTTCGTCTCAGTGTCTGCCTTTGTATGTGTATCTGTGTGCGTATTTTGCATTTGTATCTGTTAAATGGTATAATTTTAAAGCTCTTGCTAGATAAACACAAAGCATAAAAGATTCTGCGTTATGTAGCATATAAATTTAAAACTTAAGTGCAAATGTCGCTTGACTTAATGCATTTATACCTATATACATACATATTTATTATACATGCATGTACAAATATGCATAAGATATATGTGATCATGCATATGCGTAGTTTTATGTGCTGGCCAGGTTTTTATATTTAATTTTTCAGAAAGCAATTTTTCTTAATGAAAGCCAAAAAATTGGCAACCAAAACGCAATTTGAATCTTTGTTCAAATTTAAATCCTTAAAATAATTTAAAAAAATGTGAACCAGCATGGGAAGCCCATCGCATTTTTGCACTAAATTTGGCATTGTTTAAAAATGTTTTGTCTTTAACCCATTTCCTTCCTCTGTTGCGTACACGCAACACATCATTCATCATTTTCAAAAAAATGCTTATGTACCTTGTGTGTGAGCTATCGCCAAATCAAAATATTTTATATTCCTTGTTAAATAAATCATCATGAATGATACAATTCTTTAATTATGCTTTACTCATCCGAGGCTATTGCATTTGCCGAGCTATGCGCCAGCGTTGCGTATACGCAACATGACGCCACGGCATTGCTAGAAAATTGCTGGAAAATTATAAAATTTTGCAAAAAGTTTTTAAGTCTTTTTATATAGAACCTTTCACTTTCGCTTTAACCAATTCACTACTCACTTCACTCAATTTAGGCAACATTTTGCGAATTGAATTCACTTAATAAACCTGACCCGCTTTCGCTGGAAGATAATTAATTTTAAATTTAAGTATATTCTGGTATATAACTTATTTATTAAATAAATATATAAAGACTTCAATGCAAATAATAAAAATATAAATATGGGTACTCAAGAACCTAAGTTTTTGATTTTGTATAAGATCCTGAGCCTGCAGTCTGATTTTAATTTTTAATATGTTGAAAAGTATTTCCAAACCAAACTAATTTATAATTTTAACTATAATAACCTACTGCTCTTGGGGGTCTCAAAAAACTGTTTGATGGCAGCGGTCGACCCTTATCATAACCGCGTTTATTTAACAGAATGCTAGGTCTTGCAGACTTTCTAGAATAGTAGCCTTCCCGTGATTTCCTTGGCTGTGTTGGCTTTAAAAGTTCCGCTTGATTAGGTGCTTCTTGGTCTTCATTATTATGGTCTAAGTACCCTTGTCGCGTCAGCTCGTATTCTGGACACTCTGATAGACGTCTATAGAATTCATAGATGACATAAGCAAAAATTGACTCAATAACTATGGAAAAAAAGAATTAAATCCAATTATATAAAATTAACAGGTTTTACTTACCTAAGCCCAGCAAAAGCAAGCCAGAATTTTCTAGCACGAGTAGCTCAATGTTGCTTTCTTTGAAGAAGCAAAACATTATCAAGGTCATTTCCATGACAATTCCCACACAAGAAAACATAAGCCAAAACCGCACCAAATGTGGTTTTCGCTATTGGGTTAAGTATTATTAAAAAAAAAAAATTTTGGCTGATTCCTTTTAAACTTGCCTTATAAATGCCTACTATAAGCACTACTATGAGCGAGATCCAGAAGCAACCAAAACATACCGCGAAAACTGTCAGCCAACTAAGCTGTAATAATGCAAATATTAACAAAGATCTCAGAGATTAATGATATGGGATTTACATAATAAGTAAGTTGGCTAATACAAAGCCCTGCAAATACAAGCGCACAAAGCAGATCAAAGAACGCAATAATATAGGCAAAATACTTCAGAATATCCATAAGTTCCATAGTCTTAAAAATTATATTTTTTGAATACAGTTTATATTCTTTTTTAATGCCACAAAAAATATTTTGATTGAAAAAACTAAGAAAAGATTAAAAAACTTTTTGCTTTTTGGTAGAGTCTGCCTTATGATAGGTTGATTAGGCTGCTCAATCAATAATTGAGATCACCCAAAGACCATGAGTTCCATTGTGATACCTAATTATGGAAAGGAAGAAATAAATATGAAGAAGGTGGAAAGGGGTAGAGGAGGATTATTCCGAGGGCCAAAAGATGGTCAGCATTCCTAGTCGCCAAAGTCCCTTTCCTTGCAGAACCATTTTAAGGACTCGACACATTTGCCAAATTGTCCAGGTCTTCAGAGAATGGCTTACCCAGAAACTGGGTTCAGGTGTTGGATGTTTTCTGTCTCTCCGCAACTGCGGCAGAAGTCATGATGGAGAACGTGCCACCTCTCAGCCATTAGGCTCCGTTACAGCTCCAAGCACCATCCTGGTCCTGTTTTTGAGAAAACGCAGGAGTTCAGATGTTCGCTTTGGATTGTCTGCTTTATGATAGTTACCAAACAATAAACACCTAAGTAACCTGTACGGTATTTTAAGGAAGACTGTCTCGACTAATCTTACTTATAATGCTCTTAGCTTTGAAACAGTCAGTAATGGCTCTAATCTCTAAGAATATCCATTATCTGCTGTTATTTTTAATTCAATATCTTTAGTTATTTATCTAAAAATCAAACAGTAATATATCTCTTATAAAATAAAAAGCAGCTAGCCACTAAGTCACATTCCTATACCATTGCCTGTGCGACTCCTTCTTCTCAGCCTTCTCTTGACGCTTGCGTTCCTTAAGCAGATTCTTGAGCTGCTTGCGCGCTTGACGGCCTCCATACTTGCAGCGTGCCTTTAAATACAAATCAGAATAACTGCTATCGGCGCCTGCCTTTGCTCTAGGCTCTGAATTCTGTAGTTCATTTTGCCATATAAGTTCCAAGTACAGTTGATAAATTATATAGACAAAGGTCATTTCAACGGCCAAGCCCATAAAAGGTATGACAGTAATCTTTACGCCCTCCCAGTTAATAGATATGGCCAATGTAAAGCCATAGAGCAGCAAAATCGCATCAATCAATATGCCTAGACAGGTAAAAACTAACCAGCAACGTACGAATAACAAACGACGCCTCCAAATGCCCACTAGTAACAAAAAGATGAAACCAATCCAAAATGCGGTAAAGCAAAGAGCCAACAGCGAAGTCCAGTTTTCCTTTAAAGAATCATTGTCTTTGAAGTTGAACATTTGGCTGAAATTTGCAGGACTTACATGTTCTAAATAAATTATGGCCGAGACAATGGCAAAGAGCAGCGCGGAGGCAAGATCAAGCACGGCAATGGCATAACTGCAAATGACCAAATATGCGGTGGAGCCTTCATTCATTTTTGGCACTTCCTTGCAAACAACTCCGGGCGAATCTGGCTACTTTTTCGTATAGAATGTCAAAGCGAGTTTGTCTATTAAATCAAAGCAATAATGATAAGCACGTAGTGTTGAAAGAGGGAAGAGAATAAAGTCAGTTAGCCAATGTTGGTGGTTGGCTTAATCAGTGTGCCTGATTGCCACAAAACATTGCAAGCCACAGTGGTCGAGAGACCAAACAAAGTGCACAAAAAATATAAATTTCGCTATACCAGAGGAAACCATTCGAAATACTTTTTTTTCAATATTTATTTATTATATTTTTGACTAGCCACTTTACTATATTTTCGAGATATCGCGGCATAAAAGTATGATTTTTTTGTATTACACTAGTTTGCAAAATAAATTAACCTGCGTATAAATATGTTTTTTTTGGACTTCATTTTTGGATTTAGCGTGCCATTTTACTACGAAAATGTCTTAAAAATGTTAAGCATACAAAAATTTTTTAAATTTGTAAACTAGTGTAATCTTATAAAACAATAAAAGCGCTATATGGGACACCTGGATAGCTGACTCCAACCGATTGTTCCTTAACTAATCAGAGGACTTCTGTAACCATTAACCATGTGGCCAAATAAAACATATGAGCCTACGGAGTCAAAAAAACAGATTAAGCGGAGCTACAAAATCCCACGACGACATATACAGGGGTGCCACGGAAAATAATTTCTCTTAAATTTACTCTGCATTTCCAATCCTCAATTCCACGACACGGTTCGGGACAGTATTATAATCTCGAACAAGTTTACTATTAAAACCAGTTTTATTAAAAGAAACTATTACTTATTTAAAAAGGTTATTCAATTTTTAATTTATGTGTATCTCTTTATTTTAATATATCAAATGTTTTAATTCATAATTTTTAAAAAATCTCTATTAAAATCTTTAGTAAATATGCAACTCTATGTCAACTTGCAAAACCACCTCGAGCTAACGAGCTGCCACCTAGTTGTGTTTTGAAACCGTACCCAAAGTCTCTAGAGGTTTCTGTGGCACCTCAGATAGAAACAACAGCTTAAAAATTAGTGCATATTAAACTCGAGTAAGAATGCCTGCAAAATCCAGGCAGTAAAGCTGCTAGCATAAGAATGCTATAAAACTTTATTTGCAAACTAAAATAAAAATATTTTTTTATATCTCATTTTTATTATTTTTTTGCCACAGTGCACTACTTCCATCTTTTATTTACTGTATTTGTCTTGCTGACCAACGATGAGCCTTTGGAGATTAGATTTGCGCAGTTGACAACGTGACACTCTACTTCATTGATGGATACTAAAGATGAAAAAAAAATCCAAACTCAATTATGATTATTGTTTGTGTTTGTAGAATTTGCCGTGAATTTATTTTTATCTCTGTGCACATTGCAAGTAAATTGGAATATCTACTAACTTTTGTTTTAGCATCTTTCGGCGGAGTTTTCTTATCAAAATTATTATTTTTTGGCAGTTTCGTTTCTTATTTTTCTTGTGTTATCCGGGAAAGATTTTTATTGTATTTTTGTGCCGATGCCTTGGATATACAGAAAACAAGTGTTCTAATCACATTTGTACATATTTCCGCCCATAACATTCTAGCTCATAACTGGACAAAGAGGCAACTGATCAATCAAAACCCGAAGCTAGATTTCGAAATATTTAATATTTCTTAAGTTTTTTTAGGCACAAAAAAATGAAACATAAATCTAAAATTTAAATCTTTGCAAATATAAAAAGCTGTAATATACAGAATGCTCTATTTTGTTGTTTTTTCCTTTTTATCGCTTTGCTTGCTTGATTTCTTACCATTACTTTTGTCATTCTTCTTGTCTGTAAATATTGAAAATACATGTTAATAAAATAATAAATAATGATATTACTAGTAAAATGATGCCTAACCTTTTGAATCAGCTTGACTTTTATTCTTTTTCTTTCCTTTTTCAGGCTCATCAATAGGCCGGAAGGAATCCATGAGCAAATAGTACTTGTAAATGAAGTAAATGCAGGTTAGCTCAATAACTAAAATAAAATCAAATAATTTTGCGAAAATCTTTATGAAAATTTATAAAATGTATATACTTATGCCCACAAAAAGTATGGTAAACTCTTGTATGCGATCCCAATCGACTACGATAGATGTCGCTATGCCCCAAAGCAAAAATATGAAATCCACTACAAAGCCAACAACGGAAAAGATGAGCCAAGCACGCACAAATGATGGACGACGCTGAAAAAGGAATAGTACATATCATCAATTTGACATTGTAGGATAAGTCAGCGTTTGTACAAACCTTCCATAAACCAACAACCAGAACTATGACAATCACTGCCCAGAAAATTGTACCGACCAGCGCAAGAATCGCATAAACACTCGCCTGAGAATATGCTCTACAAAATTTAAGCGCCTACTTTCGTATAATTTTTGCACTTACGTTCTTGACCAGCAATATGATGGCCTGCACAGCAAAATATAATGCATGAAACAAGTCAAAAATAGCAATAACGTAGCAAATTTTCAATAAATTATTAAAAATAATTCTTGCAACAGGATTGACTTTAAGTTCTTCGTTTGTGGTCTTGTCTTTGCCTGACTTTGGTTTCTGCTTTTTATCGGCGCTCATATTGCACTATATTTATTGAAATAATGATCGTTACAACAAAGCTCACTTTATTGTAACGTAAAACAAAAAAAATTTAAAGTCGCTGTAGAATTTTAAATTTACCTAAATTTGGTGGTATGGCAACACTGCAATCACTTTCGATTTGTGAATTAAACCCACTTATCGAAACTATCGTTATCGATTGCTGCAGCTCTGCGAATTCTGGCGCTATTTTATGGAGATAGAGTCGTTGTTTTTTTATTTACCAAACGTTTTAAAGTGCAAAATTTTGTAAACCAAACTTAGAACATGGGCATTTTAGTAAAAACGTAAGTATTAGCGCATGCAAAATAATTTTAGTTCGTGTCAGTGCAGTCCACAAGTTGATATCAACTAGTTGCGGAGTTGCCATGTTAGTCCAATGCGTGCTGCCGTCTGGTGTGCAAGTGCAGCTGTATAGTTTTTTGTGAATTTGTGAAATTATTTAATTTTGTAAAAAATGGGGCCGCCAAAAAAATCCAAAAAAGACCGCAGCGGTGGCGACAAGTTTGGTAAGAAGCCGCATATATATATGATTTGGTTAAATTTACTTGAGAACACCGCTTTGTAGCTAAAAAACGCCGCGCAGAGGATGAGGCTTTCACGCAGTTAGTGGAAGACACAGACAGCTTGGACAACGCAAGCGAATCTGACGGCATGCCAGGTGCAGCATCTAAAAATGCTGAAACCAATGATGAACAAATTATGACAGACGAATATGGTGCCAAAGATTATCGTTCGCAAATGCAGCTGCGTCAGGATCATGAAAATCGCCCGCTTTGGGTTGCACCTAATGGGCATGTCTTTTTGGAGTCCTTTTCGCCTGTGTACAAGCATGCGCATGACTTTTTAATAGCCATATCGGAGCCAGTGTGTCGTCCGGAACACATACATGAATACAAACTGACCGCGTACAGTCTATACGCTGCAGTTTCCGTGGGCCTGCAAACGCATGATATTGTGGAATATTTAAAACGTTTAAGTAAAACTACCATTCCAGAGGGTATACTTGAGTTTATTAGATTGTGCACCTTGTCGTATGGCAAGGTAAAACTGGTGCTAAAGCATAACAAGTATTTTATTGAGTCGCCACATCCAGATGTCTTGCAAAAATTGCTAAAAGATCCGGTTATACAGACATGTCGACTAATCAGACAAGAAG
The DNA here is from genome assembly GCA_018150985.1 of Chymomyza costata. Lineage (NCBI taxonomy): Eukaryota > Metazoa > Arthropoda > Insecta > Diptera > Drosophilidae > Chymomyza > Chymomyza costata. The sequence goes on from JAECWU010000001.1 coordinate 23,384,309, forward strand.
GCGAAGGCTTTATACAGGGCAAACTCGATGGCAAAGCTATCACAACCTTTGGCACCAAGCTGCCGCCAACAGCGGGCGCGATAGATAAGCCAGCAGAGGACGCAGCAGCAGCTACCACTCCCGCAGCAACAGGTCAGGCCGCAGATGGCAGCGCAGTTGTGCCCGAGGATATTACAGACTTTTATGAGAAAATCGATAAGGAGGAAGACGATGAAGATGAAGTCAACCTGAAAACTGTTTCCTTTGAGGTGGCTCAAGAGAAAATCGAATTGATACAAAAGCGTTGCATAGAGATAGAGCATCCGCTGCTGGCAGAGTACGATTTTCGTAACGACACCAACAACCCGGACATTAACATAGATCTTAAACCAGCTGCTGTGTTGCGTCCCTATCAGGAAAAGAGTTTACGTAAAATGTTTGGCAATGGTCGCGCACGCTCGGGCGTAATTGTTTTGCCTTGTGGTGCAGGCAAGTCTTTAGTTGGTGTAACCGCTTGTTGTACAGTGCGTAAGCGTGCTTTGATCCTATGCAACAGTGGTGTGTCCGTGGAGCAGTGGAAGCAACAGTTTAAGATGTGGTCCACAGCAGACGACAGCATGATTTGTCGTTTTACTTCGGAGGCCAAAGATAAGCCAATGGGCTGCGGCATACTCGTCACAACCTACTCCATGATAACGCACACGCAAAAACGCTCTTGGGAGGCGGAGCAGACCATGCGATGGCTGCAGGAGCAGGAGTGGGGTATCATGGTGCTCGATGAGGTCCACACAATTCCAGCTAAAATGTTTCGACGGGTTTTAACAATTGTGCAGTCTCATTGTAAATTGGGATTGACTGCCACATTGTTGCGTGAAGATGACAAAATTGCAGATTTAAATTTTCTTATCGGTCCGAAACTTTATGAAGCCAATTGGCTGGAACTACAGAAAAAAGGTTATATTGCAAAAGTGCAGTGCGCAGAGGTCTGGTGTCCGATGTCGCCTGAGTTTTATCGCGAGTATCTGACCACAAAAACATCAAAGAAAATGTTACTCTATGTAATGAATCCTTCCAAGTTTCGAAGTTGTCAGTTTCTTATCAAATACCATGAGCAGCGTGGCGATAAAACCATAGTTTTCTCGGATAATGTATTTGCTTTGAAGCACTACGCCATCAAAATGAATAAGCCGTTTATCTATGGCCCCACATCACAAAACGAACGTATACAAATTCTGCAGAACTTTAAGTTCAATGCCAAGGTAATAAATGCCATACTATATGGCTGCAAATTTCACTTGCTTAATCTTTTTTATATCCCCTAGGTCAACACCATATTTGTCTCCAAAGTGGCAGATACCAGTTTTGATTTGCCCGAGGCCAATGTGCTTATACAAATCTCTTCCCACGGCGGCTCCCGTCGACAGGAGGCGCAGCGTTTGGGTCGTATACTGCGCGCTAAAAAAGGAGCCATTGCTGAGGAGTATAATGCTTTTTTTTATACGCTTGTTTCCCAAGATACTATGGAGATGAGCTACTCGCGCAAACGTCAACGCTTTTTGGTCAATCAAGGCTACAGCTATAAAGTTATTACTCATCTCAAGGGTATGGATACTACAACGGATTTACTGTACGGAACTCAGGAGGAACAGGGACAGCTGCTACAGCTGGTGCTTTCTGCCTCTGACTTGGACTGCGAGGATGAGAAGGTTCCGGGTGAGCCGGGCTATCGTCCTGGTACGACCAAACGTACAGGCGCACTCAGTTCCATGTCTGGCGGTGATGATGCCATCTACTATGAGCATCGGCGTAAACACGTGGGAAGCGTGCATCCATTGTTCAAGAAGTTTAGAGGTTAAGTGAAAGCCAATTTATAAACTGCTAATGTTGTACTAGTAAATAAAAACCTGCACCAACATATACGACTATGGCTTTATTTTTTTTTGGTTGGGTAGCGCAAAAAAACGTTAAACTTTTATATGCACATCACATCCAACTTTGTTGCGGTACGCAATCCCGTAGTTAGATTTCAATTATAGTAAACAAGAAGTCTTAATTTTTAGTCACAGCTCGCAGGGAACTCCTGAGTGGGCCATAATTGAGCTGCAGGGTGATCTGGAAGTACGGTCAAACCAAGACATGCACGATCAGTTTATAGGTGACCTTTCCTACAACAAATATGGACAGCCGGTAAGATATAGACAGACCAAAACATCTCGTTCCAATAATAAGCTCTATTGATCTTATTAGATACTCATAATAGGCCACCATATACTACAAGGCAGAGAGCAGAAGCTAGACAAGCCCTTTGCTGTGCTGGAAAAATCTAAGACTAATGAGGGTCAACAGCTACTTAACACCACAGCTAATGCCACACTCGATACCAGTAACTTGAATGTCACCAGCGGAGAGCGCACCTTACTAGATCATACGCTCGCCTTGGAGCACAAATCGCGCCAAAACACTGAGTTCACTGTACGCGCCATATGCAACAAGAAGCTTATATTTAAATCGCGACCAAAGCCTATCATAGCTAATGTTGCCAAGAGCGTTTAGTTTATGGAGCCAAGGTTGGATAACCAAATATAGTTTAATCGGGCATTAATAAAAATGAATATTACTACAATATGTAATTTTTGTATACATACAATAAAGTTTTAGATAGTCAAATAAAAAATTAATTGGAAGTAATGCTTAACATCTACAATTTTCAGCTGATAAAAAAATATTCTATATAATATTACTACAATATGTAATTTTTTTATACATACAATAAAGTTTAAGATAGTCAAATAAAAAATTAATTACAAGTTATGCTTAATATCTACAATTTTAGCTGATAAAAAAATATTCTATAGATAGTTTCTATAGATACATAAACGTTAAAAGATGAGTTAAATTAAACAATTTCCATTTCCCGCTCAATGCCCACAAATTTCAGTTGCTCGGTGGGTCCATATCTGTAGTCAAAGAATAGCTCCTCGCCAGGTTGTATAGCCCGTTTGGCAAAAATACCGATGCGATGATCACCGGTAACCATCATAACTTTTGCATAACAATTGGGATTAATGGAATGATTGGCAAATCGTATTTTGTTGCCTTTGCGCGTAGCATCCACCACAAAATCGTTGTTGAGATTGAAGAGAAATGAGCACATGTACTTGTCGTAAACTTTGCCGCGACGATCTGCTTCATCTTGTGATATAATCTCGCCACAGTACTCCGAAATAAATTCGTTTTTCTGTGCGCCTTCTTTCAAGAAAATACCCCAGCCAGCTATATCCGAGGGAGCCATGAGCAGATGCTTATCTGTGGGCAAGGCAAGACAATTAAAAAAATCTATAAAAATGAGAGCGAATAAACTGTACTCACGTAAACCGCGTTGAACGCACACATTTTTGCATGTGATTTTTTGCAGCTTAAACTGATCAGCACCACAGGCCTGACACAGATCTGGATCACACTCGCGTACGGCCAGATAACAGGGACACTGTTTCGTATTGCATTGCGCCTTGCAGCGGCAACCTGGAAAACGATTTTGGCAATCGCTGCTACAATTGCAGAACTTTTCGCAAAAATTCTGTGTTTGAATGCAGGAACAGTTAATGTCACAAGGACCTGCATGATCGCAGGGCGTATAGTTGTAGACATGATTGGAGGTGGAGTCCTTTTTTAGTTGTATCTTGCGGCAATGCAGCGACCATAGACGTTGCTTCTTCTTCTTCTTACGCGGTGGTGTAAAGTCCTGACGCATATCTTCAAAGCAAAATTCGGCAGCTTCCTTTTGAGCGAATTCGTAGACCTGACGACAAGTCTTGCTAAGCATATTACGTGCAATGGCACAGTAGTTCTTCAAATAGACACTATGCATTACACGGAATAGCGCCTTATCTGAGCCAGTCCAAACACACTGTGTGTCCGTAAGATTCATCATGCCGGCTACGATGAGCGCTAGTTTAGTAGATATTAATACAACTGTTTTGAAGTGAACTTACCCATTATTGAGTTGATTTCGTCCACGGCGGCGCTGTTGACAGCAATACCATTATCCTTGCCATTTTCATGATTGAAGTCCTTGTTACTAAACTGGCTGTTGCTGTCGTTGCTATCCTCTGAGCTGGCTTCGTTGCAAGAATCTATGGGCGGCGATTTGCTGTCAGCAGCCAACTTCTCCTTCATACCATCCTATAAGAAATTGTTGATAAAGTTTAGCGCAATTTTATGCTTGGAAGTGGTTATAATTACAATAAGCATGTAGCAGTCATTGCCGCATGGCTCAGTAAAGGCCTTTAGCTCCGGATAACGACGCTTCTGCAGATTGGGACCAGCATGTCCTTGTAGACCTGTGCATAAAAGAACACTTGGATCAAAATTCCATCAATTTATAATTCGCAAACACATGACATGACTATGAGACGCTTTTTGGTTAGCATGAGGCAGCCATTACTTATTGAAAAATGGGTCCAGGCAAAGCCAAGCGAATGATGCGAAAACCAATAAAAAATTTTTACAACACATTTGCCAAATTCCACAAAGAGAAACATAGAGATAGAAAGTGGCTGATGATGAGGTGGAGGCGAAGGCGAAAGGTTTTAACGGCATGAGTGTGTGTGAGTGTGGTTTTCGAAACAACAACTACAACAAACACTCACCCTGAACATGGTGACCTAAATTGCAATTAAATTCAATACAAAATTTTTACGTATTTTTTGTTTGGAAAAGAGAATTTTTTCGGTTTTGCAATGTTTTTTCCAAATAAAAGAAAAAGCAAACAAACAAAAAGTTATTAAGAAACCCAGTTGGTATTAGCTTCTCACTGGCAACACTTACGATGTAAGAAACAGTCGTACTTAAAACAACGACGGCAGAATAAAGTATGGAATGAGTGCATAGTGCGCTCTCTAGACACACCCTCCGCCTTGATACCATCTATGTTGGGCGTGCATTCCTGAGGCCGCTCAGGATCCTGATGCTCTGTCAGCTCAATATATCTAAAAAACAAAAGCACATTAATAGAAGATATCTAGAGTAACGGCTGAGGACAATAGGTTGGTAACTTTTTTAAACAATTTTATCAGTAAAAAAGTCCCAGCAATATGGCATCGCAACCGTTTAAGGTTATTTACTTTTCCTTCAGTTCTTGCGCTGTGCCTTTATCAGGAAAGTTGGCGCTAATAGCATGAAAAATAATAGGCGCCGGAAAGGGCAGCTTTTCCTTTGCTTCATCAGCCAGTTTGCCGCTGCCGGATTCATTAGTACTCAAATCAGGCATATCTTTCTTGATGTCCACATTTTGGCTTGTCTGTTTTTCGTCAGAATCCAGCTCTTTTTTCTCTGCATTTGCCTGCGTCTCTGTAGTTGTTGTTACGGTTTCACTTTTGACTGTCGAAGCTGGCGCAATCTCTTCCAATTCCTTTTTATAAGCGCGCATCAAGGCATGCGTCAGCTCAACAAATAAAGCATCATCCATAAACGAAGCATCTTTATCACCATGCACTTTGCCATCATAGTTTTTTATCAGCTCCTCAATGAACTTGCCATCTTTGTCCAGTACCTCATCGCCCATATATGGTATATTGTGCAACACGGTCTCATCCTCAACCATGAAATTCTGTTGTGTGGGCGCCCAAGTGTACATTGTTGGAATTGGCGTGACCGCATTGATAACACATATCGGAACTCGCTGTGGTCGGTTGACGCCATTAAAGGTGGTTACTTCAGCGCGCTTTACGCAACTCACGTGCGGCGGATCGTAGGGCTTTGCTTCCCAAGTTGTTGACTCACAATACAGGTCTTGCACATTGTGATTGTGCTCATCCCTAGACAGATGGAAACAAGTGCAGACAACTTTTTAAGGCGGGAACCAACAATGATGCCGCTTACGCACGCTTCTTACCAATTTTTTATCCAGGCCTCCTTGATTTCATCTGCACGTTTATAACGCTTTTGTTGCCTTATTTTCATATATTCGGACTTTACACGACGTTTCCATTCCGGTGGAACCTTAACGTTGTTCATCTTTAGACAATTTCCTAACACAAGCCGCCTTTTTCGCTTGTTAAAAATTGCTAAAAACTAGCACTGTCTTATCGATATTTATATGTGCCGCCTATCGATAGTTCACTGATGTGACTGTCAGTGCTGTATAATGTTCAAAAAGCACATAGTTTGATAATAAAAATTAACAAAAATTTGCATGAAGAACATATAAAATACTAATTAAAATACGCTGCATTAACTTTTTATAAACTGGACAAATTCGAACTCATTAAGGCAGCCACGAGCATCGAGGAAATTGGCGAAATGGAGCAACCATCAGCTTGTGAAGGCAAGTGGTCTGCAATGTTGCAGGCACGCCGCTTGACTATGTTTACCAACTAAAATAAATGCTTCATTTTTGTTTAATAGATCTAAAGGCCTTTGAACGGCGGTTGACCGAAGTGGTTTCACAATACAGACCCACAACAGTGCGTTGGCGTAGTAAGTATTGATAAGAAGCTTAATTTTGGTTTCCTTTAAGTTATAACTATCCTAATTTAGTTATACTTTCAATTATCTCGCTCTGCACGGCTGTTGGTGCCTTTTATTGGCTGCGGGATCCGCGCACAACAATAGTGCCACTATCTGAATCGCTCGTAATACATCCCGTGTTTACAGTCTCCACAATTACTTTGAGTAAGTGCAGGAACAATCAACGTTAGATCTTAAATCAATTTGTTTATAGCTATAACATTTCTTGCAGTTGTGCTCTTTATATGTGGTATACATAAGCTGGTTATTGCGCCACAGATCATCACTTCCCGGACTCGCGTAGTGCTCACAGATTTCAACATGAGCTGTGATGATACGGGGAAACTGATACTTAAACCGCGGCAAAACAATAACAGCTCTTAGACCTGTATCGGAAATCCTTTTAGTTAGTTACCAAAAAATTAGCTTGCCCTATTTAAGTTCTAGTTATATTTTATCTATACCTTTTGACAATGTTCTTATTTCTTGAGCCTATTTCATTCAACAAAAAACTGTAGTCAGCTTGCAGTAAAGTAGTCCTAAGTCAAAATTTAAATATCATTGTGGGTACAAAATTCTTTCACATATAGAGTTAATTGTGTTTCTTGCTGCCAAAACTAGCACATTTTGACATTTAAATAAATGACGTTCAAATTGAAATATGTTTTATTATGTATTTACTTTGTTTATTGCGCGTAGAAACTAATTTCCGCTTGTGCAACACCAACTGTTTTTGGCTATTTCACCCTAGAGTCAAAGTAACCAAAACTTCTCAAGCTGCTATAAATACTCCAGTCGATTTACTCAAAGCATACAGAAGCAAACTAATCAACAATCATTCAACATGAAGCTATTCCTACTCTGCGTACTTTTGCTGAGCATTGCCTGCTTTATGGTTTGTGGTGAGTTGAGTTTTTCAAATTTCATTGGAATCCTTGTATAAACACTTATATCTACAGGTCAGCCCACATCCGCTAAACCAGGATCCTCTTCGGACCCACACGGCCCGCACAAGCACATTCATGTACGCAGTCTAGACATGGAGAACCCTCATGGCAATGAACACGCCAAAAATGGTCCTAATCCAGGTTGCTGCGGCTAAAGTTGTAAAACATTTAAAAATTGCTTTATAGTTGAGTGGCAAATGTTCCCTAAAAATCGCCACAAGCATTCAGACATAAAGCAAGTTATAACAAAATAAAGCATAATTAAAAAAACAAATACATAAGTATAAATTTTATATTACGGTTGTGGGGGGCACACAGAATGATAGTTCCAAAGATTATTGTTATATATCCTTGTTATATACCTGGCTTATTCAGTTTTTTTCAGTTTCAAAGCAAAGTATATCTACAAAAGGCAATCTTATTCTTTTAAAATATATCAATAGTTCTTGCGATGCGGCCCATTGTTCCGATATCCGAAGAAACATATTAATAGGTGTATCCCTAAATAAGTTTAAACCTATTTCGGCTAACATGTTCTTAGCCAGTCAACCAGAAGAACGTCGAAAAATATCCTACTTGAAGATTATTACAATTGTGTCTATTAACAAGGCACGGAACAAATTTTTGTAAGAAGGTAGGGAAGCAGTGTCCAAGCAGCGGAGGATGGTCATAAGGATTGGCGGTTGAGGGCGGGACAACTTCCCAAATGGATCATGTCACTGACAAACATCATAAATCGTTGACAAAGTTTGCTGCTCGATTTATTTTTGGTTTGAAAATACCTGAGGCGAAAATTTATATAAAACGCGTAACAGACTTAAATCTTGTAAGGTTTCCAGTCTTAAGAAGTGTTCAAATTGTTGACTGTTGGTGTCCTGTAGCTGAACTAAACAAATTTATTAGCCAGAGTTTCCGCTTGCAAACAAATTACATATGTATTTCTATAAATTTTTATTCTTCCTGTGTACATACATTAAATCATCCAACATTCTTTTAGAAACTTGCTTAATTATAAGAAAAACTACAAAATTTCATTGACTTTCGTCCTTTTCATGTATGATATTTATTCTCATTCAGCTTTCCATTATAGTAGTTGTTGATTTTGGATCTTTTTTCTTACAAATACGTTATGCATATAAATCATTACTTAGTTTGTGTTTTGTTTCCATATTATTTGTTTCTTGTTTTCTTTTTATTATTTTTGGTACAAATATTAAACGTAGACTTTGCCCATCATAAATTTCTATAAATTTTACAAGTGTAAATCTTAAAAAGTAATAATATTGCGCAGCTGTTTTTGTTTATAGTTTTTTTTTTTTAATTTAAATATGCTTATAAAATTTTTATTTATTTGCAATTACGGCGTGGAAATATAAATGCATCTGTTTTGTTTTTTCTCTCATATTTTTTGCTGATAGCGTAGTGGGTTTTACATACATATGTATAAATATATATGGTTTTTATATTTATATATATATTTTAATGGCTGCCATGTGCCAATATTCTATAAATTACTTTTTTTACTACCACAACTGCTCGGCCATGTACAAAATAATATGCTAAATTTGATTTAAGTTTTACGTAATTCGTTTTAAATATATTTATAATCTCTCTTTTTTTTTTGAAATTTGATAGGTTTCAATTTATACTTTGCGCTAAGTTTTGTTTGTTATTTATTTATTATTAATTTCTTTTAAATAATAATTTTTGATCTTGTCTTAAAATAAGTGCTAAATTATAACTAAATATGGTTTTCTTGATACATATTTATATATTTGATTTAACAGGGTTAGGGTTTAGGCGTTTGCTCTTGCTCTTGCTCTACACTCTGCTAGTACAATAGAATATTACAAAATTAATACAAGTAAAATGCTGGAATCTGCATAAATAAAAACTAGAGGCTGCCTCCATATTTAAACACAGCTTTAAAATTAAGAGCGTATTGCATAAATTAAAAACACATTAAACATTTAATTTTACACATAGAATAAAAACGGCTGGGCTGGTCGTCTCTGGCTCTACTGGCTGCTTCTGGACCCTACATTATGCGGCCAACAGATTGCGTATATTCTTCGGCGTATTCTCCTCGTTCAGATGTTTTGTCGTATAGCGCAGCGCATTGAGCAGCGGCTCTGCCTTGTTGGCGGGCTGCTGCTGAAGCAGTCTTACACAGCCCTTGACATCGACATGAGCACCGCGCGCAAAAGCACCCACAGGATGCACATGATCATAGAGTATGACCAGGCCGACCATGACACGTAGCACCAGCATTTGCGTCTCCTCGCGTTCAATCTGCTGCAGCAGTTTACTGTAAGTAAAACTTGGTTAGTCAATTCAATCTGGTATTTGTAGAATGTTCAGTTCACTTACGGATTATCCAGCATTCTTAGGCATACCTTGGCCATGGTACCCAGCGTTTCTGTTGTATTTTGCACATCATCCGCATTGTCGTTGACAAACTTGGAGGTGGCATCACTTAGAACCTTCAACATTGGTGTCGCATGCGCGTAGAAGAGTGACATGCGATTGGCCAACTCCGTGCTAACTAACATGTTCTCCGTGGAATCAATGCGCTGGCGGCTTACAATGCGTCTGTAGTAACTAAAGTCGTTCTGTATGGCGGGTGTTTTCATCTGTGGAATCATAAGTTAATCAAGACAAGAAATTAGTTAAGAAGAAAGCTTACTTAAACGTGGGCAGCAGTCAGAGACGTTCTGTCAAAACTCTTCTGCTTATCACAATAGACTTTTAAAATTAACTTCATATGCTATACAATATGATACGACACAAGCTGCTAAATGATCTTTAAACGATTTCCTTCAAGCAGCATTAATTTATAAATTACAGTCCAACTTATCATCTTAAATAAGCATAAGACTATTTTGAGTAGCAAGCTATCCCAATTTATTTGCCTCGAGTGTACACTGCACTACACTTCAGCAAGCAGTTTAGACGGCACTGTCACCTCATACAACTGCAGTGCGACAAGCAGTTTACACTGCTTTGCTTATCGCTAATTGCAGTGTGCCTCATCTAATTGGAACAACGTACGTGAAGCCGCATTTAGCAAAGCATTTACTTATTAGTTTTTCATTTGGAAATCCAAATAAGATCCCTCTTTGCACGTTTTGCTTTTTGCTATAACAATTTTATGTCATTTCAACGTGCATTAAATTGTCAGGGCTGCACTAACGTCGTGCGTGAGAGAATCTTTTTTGACAGCCCCGTCAGCCCAACTGTTGCTCATCAAACACATCACATCACCTTGAACGCAAGGCAAGGCTTGGAAGTAAGTATGCATTAATTTTGTTGTAAGAGAACTTATTCACGTATTTTGTGTTGAAAATATATATAAATTCGTTATTAGCATAAAGTATTCTAACAGTTTCAAAAGATGCGCCAACCAAGACGCAGCTGCGGCTACTACAATAGCTGGGTGAGTACATAGTAGCTACAGTACTCTCTATAGTTAAATATTAATTACCTGATTTAATCACCTGCACATAACGTCATTTTTCAGTGCCTAGCTTTATTAATATTGCTACCTGGCATTACACAATCACAAGAACAATGGAGCAGTCAGGCGTATGGCTACGCAGCCACACAACAACTACAGCAACAACAACAACAGCAGCGTTATAATGCACGTCCAACGCAGCCCTATGGAACTCCTGAAACAGCAAACGCATATTCGATTTGGTCCGGTGCACCAATTGTGGTAGCCAATGATCTGGAATCGGAACGCAGCTATAACAACGCTGGCGGCAATGTTTACTACAATCCCTATGACTATGATGCAGTGCAGCAAAGGCAGACACCAACACGTGCTGCAAATCATAATTATAACAATGTGCCAGGCTATCCTTATTACAGCCAAACGGAGCTGCAACAACAAGCACAACACCAACCGCGCTTAGACACAGAGCTGGAACGACGTGAAATGTTAGCAGCTGCCGAAGCGCGTCGCGAGGAGTCCAAAACTGTGGTCCATATTGGCGGCCAAAATGGCGCAAATTATTACCAGGCACCACAAGCGTTGAGACGTGATTTTGCAGCCAAATATGCAAAACTATATGCCAACTATTTGCGCAACAATCCGCAACGTTTGCAGCCATTATACAACACTGGCGCCCAGTTCAATGACAAATAAGTGAAATATTATTCCGCCCTGGTTGAAATTCACCCAAAAATTGAGTGCAAACAAACAATTTGAAATATGTAAATACTTTTGCCTTTACTGAATAAACCGCAAATTGAGTGTAGCCCCAGTTGGAAGCAACAAATGTGGCGCCGCTGTTTTTGTAAAATTGCCAAGAAATTTCGCAAAATATGCGACTAATTGCAGAGCGTGTGCAGTTCAATTGCTATGTAGAAGATAAGTACATAAAAGGGTATTGGCTGTACAAGATCAGCTATGATAGAACTGCATATGAGTTGGTCAATTTAATATTTTAAATTCATCGGTTTTTATGAACGCGCACAGAATCTTAATGAATTTAATGAGCTGTAACGATCTGAGAGTGTTCGTCTGTATAATCTCGAAAGGTTTTAGAGCTTAAGCTAAGCTTTTCAGCTTATTCCGAAAATGGCTATGGCAAATTTTTAAACTAAGCCGACACTCATATTGCCCTTCTACCCATCCATGTACATAGTAGAAAAATTGGAATTGGGTTCACCACTTCGAACTGTATATATGTATATCAGAGCTCGCAAAGACTGTCACTAATTTTTCCAACTTTTGGGGAGCTTCCGAACCCGAAAACCCCTCCGTGAATCAGTGGACCCAAGTAAGGACCCTATTAACAAAGCTGCCGGTACAGACGCCCTGCATGAAGTGAGACCCAAAGACAAAGCCAGAGGTCTACATTTGGCAAGAATATCCCGCATATAATCCTAAAGCATTTGTTTATGAATGACTGAAGTTGATGATCTTCAGCTTAGTTATTCTGCTTATTAGCCGGTTTCTCCATATGCGTTATAATCTTCCAAATGCAGATTGTGCTTTGATTTCAGCAACGGCTTTGGAGGCCTTAGCACTAATTTCCGAACGAAGTCAACAACAAGTGTATATCACACCTGCACACAAAGTGGAGAAGCAAAGGCACCTGGAGGAACACCTGACATCAAACAGTAACCCGGTAACGAGCTGTTATGACCAGTCAAGGAGACGCATCAACTAAACCAGAGCACCACCTATTACAAGTGGCAAAACATGTAGTTTGCATTGCAATTAGCCGAGCTCATTGTTCCTTTAATAGAAATCTTTGGACAAAAGCCAAGAGAGTTAAAGCAGGCCGCAAAAGTCAATAAATGCTATAGCATACTTTATGGCAAACGGAAGTAAGCAAGCACGTTTGCACTATATATTGTATAAGCTATATTATTATGTGTGAGTGTCTATGTGCTTGACAGTTTACGACAATGCAATGCACGTGCAGTTTGCTCCTATCATCATCAGTTTCGACATCATCGTCATCATCATCATCACCATCAGCAAACTGCAAACATTAGAAAATGCCGGCACTTGCTGGTTCCTCTGACTAGACAGACTTTTGCTCCACGTTGAGTTTCATTAAATTTTTATTTGTTCTCAACGGGAACGGCAGAAAAACCCACAAGAGTATATAGACTATATACTCAACTGACAGAGATTGGCAAAGATTTGCTATAACATTAATCGATTTATTAGCTAGACAATAAACATGGCATATGTAAACAAACCAACCAGTGTATACACTTTGTATACTACAATAAAATAGTTAACCCACTTCATACACAATAGCTGTGTATATGGCATTGTACATACATAACACGCCATTTCAATTAGATCAGCTTTGTTGTTGTTAGTATTATTATTTATAATAATATAAAAATTCGGACTGCTTTAAGTGAGGCGTAAACAACTAAATGATGAAATGATAAACTGAATGGATAACTAGCTGGCGACGCGCTCTATTGCGTGTTTATTCAAGCGCTGACAATTTGCAAGCGTTTTAAATGACTCTTGCGTGTTGCATTTGATGAGTCTTCACTGTACACGCACGCATTCATTGCAAGCAAAGATTTTTCATCAATGAGCTCCAGCACGCGCACACACTTCCAAGTCAAGCCAATTAAAAATGCACCACGCGCTGGCAATGATTTGGCCAACAATATTGACTGGCTGCCTGACTGACTGACTGAGTAACGACTAACTGCCCCCACATAAAACGTAAACAAAATGTAATAATACCGGCAACTTTTACAGTGCCGAAGTTAGAATACTCTTAAAGAAAGGGTATTGGGAAAAATACAATTAATTCAGACTTCTATGCATTAGTAAAATTGGAGTCGAAATCCGAAACAGACCTGAATGACCATTACTATATAAAAAATACTTTTAACGTCGTCATCTTGCTGACACCGCTAGATGGCGCAAGCATAATATTGTATATTTTTGTTCATAGTATATAATCATGATATTAAATGAAGCATGGACATTGTCAACATCCGATAAGGCAACATTAAGGGCTTTTGAGAGTAAAATCCTATGACGAATCTTCAAATGTGGATGGTGATTTCCGTATTCGAATGAACCACGAGCTGTATGAGCTTTACGGTGACACTGACCTAGTTAGACGCATACAATTACAAAGGCATGTTTTTCGCATGGATGAGAATGCTCCAGCTAAAAAGGTATTCGAGCGAAATTCACTGGAAGTTGGGATCACCAATTGGCGCCGGCAGGCACAAGATAGGAACCGCTGGCGAGGGATAATTTCAGCGGCCAAGACCGACAACCGGTTGTAATGGCCAAATAGGTAGAGATAGAGGAGGGGGTTAAGCGAAGCGATCAGGAGCGAAGCCCAATTATTGAACAAAAAAAAAAAATAAACAGACTAATTGAAAATAGACTGAAAAGATATGTTTATTCAATTCATCCTGAGGCATGTGGCGAAGCTAATTGACAAAAAAAAACACGACCAATACGGAAATATTTGCTATCTTGCATGATGATAAGGTGATGCGCTGGTAGTTACCTTAGGAAAAATATTAGATCAATTGCTGGATTACGCCTGTCAACGGTTTTTACAAGAAATAGCAAAATATCGGTATGACAGACAAAGATTTTAATCGAATATTAACCCAAATTTTATGTCACAAATATCATGGAAAGCTTCATATCATGGAAGGTTGTAAAAGAGATCTAGTGCAGAAATGTCTATGCGCTTTTTATGCCAAGAAAACTACAAAGGATTTCTGATAAGACAACTACCTTAAGATAGTCGGATAAAACTAATGCAAGTCAATTCATCTAGGATAAGAGTTCGTAGGCGTTTTTATACTCTTTAAAAGGTCATTCGCTTTTGTAGCTTTTAAAAAATGCTAGCTATGAATATTATCCTTCTACTTGTTTTGCTACAAACTTCATAAGAATTCCAATACAACTCTTTGTAAGTTAAGTGTATACAAAAAGACGTAGGACGTGCCAGTAAACATAAAAAAAATAGAAATATTTACTTTGACCCACGCTCATTCAACTAACTTCATCTGTGGGCGGGGGCCAGACCATATAAGGCGTCATGTAACACGCGTCGTTGCTCCAAACTCACTCACCTTGTGCTCATCGAATTTCAATACGAATTCTAAGATTTCAGCCAGCTGTTTGACCAACGCCTGTTGTGTTTCCAAATGTTGCGTTGGATTCAGTTTGCCACCAACCAGTTGACCCAACAATTTCGGCACTATTTTTTCCAGTTCCATTGAATGCTCATAGCAACGTTTCAGTTTAATGACCAAAGGCAAAACGGCAGACCAGGCTTTGGTCAGGCATTCACTTGTGGGGTCCGCTATGGCCTCTCGTATTTCCTTGCCCGCACCCTGTAATAAATAGAGAGAAGGAGAGTGTGAGACAGAGAGTTAACATTTAGAAGTTTGATTATAGTGTAGTAGGCCTCGGCACTTTGTTCTTCTTTGTTGCAAAATGTGCTCTTAACATGCAAACAATAAACGCTTTTCATGTTACTCCTCAGCCAACCAACCATATTTCAGGTATTTCATTTGTTTTATTATTACAACAGCCAACAACCGGGAACCGAACTTTGTGGTATAGTTACTGTAACGCATGCAATGACTGCGTTCCGTACATTGACCGCTACTGCGATTTTTATCGATGGTTTGTGATCTAAAAACGACTAAGCAGAGACCATTGCATGTTTTAAAAAAATGTATTATATTAAGTCCCTGAGGTTTGAACACAACGCTCTGCAATCAACAAATGGTTTAAATCATTTTAGTTGAAAGCATTCTGCGATTGCACTTGTATATGGTAACTTTAGAGTGGCATATAACGTTTTCTGGCATCAGGGCTGTTAATAAGATTGTCGCAAAAATAAAAGTTCTCTCTGCTAAAGTGTGTCATTTTGATATATATTTTTATATTTTTAACTCAATGATGTGCAATTGTTTAAATTAAACTATTTATCGTACAAGCATGTTGTCATCACAATCACGATTTGTTGATAAAGACAGAGATTATTTTTTTTCAGTGTTCTAAAACATTTTTATATTTTTAGCGCAATGATGTTAAATTGATTCAATTTTCAATTCAATTTATTCACAAAATCTTAGGCATTACGAATACATTGTGAAGCTTAATTTTTTTAAAATACAGAGTTCAGGCTAAATTAATTACCTTTTCTACTTTTCTATTATAATGAATATATATATAATAGCATTAGAGTCATTATGAGGCGGGGAAAAATTTACGAAAAACCCATGAATATGATGTTAAATTGATTCAAATCAACCATTTATCGTAGCAAAAGTCAAAAGTCGATTTTAGTACAAGCGTGTTGTCATCACAATTACGATATTTATCGTTAAAGACGCAAATAATTTTTTTACAGTGTTCTAAACGTTTTTTTTTATTAACCGAATTTATGCGTTTTTAGTTTAAACAAAAATTGTATTGTCTATTAAAAGCCGATATCGCGTTTCTGAGTTTAATAGACAACCATAAAAAAATACGTATTGATAATTAAGATAGGTAAGGGAACACAAAAATGTGCATCATTTAGACATTCTAAAGTTGGGAACAATAAAATTAGTATTCTTAACAAGCTTAAAGATTTTAACAAAATCTTTTGGTAATACAGCTACAATGCACAGATAATGCAAGGGTTTTTGAAAATCATTGTGCTATCAGTTGATGATATAAATTATCTATAGGTGGATTCGGATTCTTTCCTCGTTCAATAGTGGGAGAATTTGTTTACACTAGCACTATAAATACTACCGTCTTGTCAAAGTAGACACCCTTTTTGGTCTGTAGACTCACGTAAGCTTGAAAAAAATGGTATCCACCGTAAAGCAGCGTCCCGTCTGTTTCGCATTGCTTTTATTGAAATTTTGCTGTTTTTTAACAGCTGTTTTAATGAGCAATAAAATCCATAATATCCAATAAGTTGCTCACTTAATCGTACTAGCCTTTACTAAAAACCCATTAAAGTATCACTTGCTTACTTGGTCAATGTTTAACGGCCCAGCTTTTTATGCAAGTGTCAAGATAAATACACCTCAAGTTCACACACACACATATAAATTTCATTAAGCTGCCACGCCCACTCAATTAGACATACAAACAGCTTAACAACACCTTAATTAGTTTATTAAAATCTACGACCAACCGCTGCGTCATTGTGTCGTTGCGTGTGTTTGTGTCCGTCCACAAATAATACATTTCTTGGCGTCACCTTGTGACCCCCAAGGCACACATTTGGTCAGACCTAAACAACATATGTATTATAGGCATGCGTTTTTGCATAAATTTAAGAATTATGTAGAGGAAACGTCCTGCCCTTAATAGCAAACATGCAACTTAGATCCAACTCATTGCACACAAATGTTGAAGACCCCGCCGTGTAGAGTTATTTTTGTTTTGCACACCTTTTGATACTAGAATATAACCCTGCACGTGTTGTGTGTTTATAATTAAATTGCTGGGCATGCTTAATTTAGTATGTACTATGTAAGTAAGTAGATAAGCATATACATTTATGTAAACATCATGAACACACCGCTGTAGACAACTTTGTGTGTTCATAATAAAAATGCAACTGTCTGCAGTTAAATCAAATGCCTTTAACATTGCATTTACCTGATGTGTTTCTTTGTTTTTGCTTTTGTTTTGGCGTTATTTCACTCTAAATAATTTACACCTGTCTGTAAGTCAAGTCATGTCCTTGGCCATAAAGACAGATGTCGTTGTTGTTTTTGTTGCTCTTGCTGCTACTCGTTGTTGCTCTTCAAGCTCCACAGAAATGTTTAACGCGCATATACAAACAAACAAACAAACACCCTCCTCCTCGCTCTGCTTGCTTACCATGCAGTTTCGCTTCGTTATGTGTTCTTCTTTCAGTGCTTCCTTTTCACCACGTTTATGCCAGACGTTTCATGAGTTCCCTTATTTCAAAGATTTGGAAAATGCTCCACTTTTTACCTCGGCATTTAAGGAGTCTGAATCAAGCAAGACGTTTCATGAGTTCCCTTATTTCAAAGATTTTGAAAATGTTCCCCTTTTTAGCTCGGCTTATAAGGAATCCGAATCAAACAGTTTCCAACGTTTCTACAATAAAAACTATTTATCGTACAATGCCCAGAAATATCAATTCGGCGCCGGTCGCCAAAGCAAACCATATAGTACTTCACCACGATTTCGCTAATGAAGCCCTGAATATCTAGATTTTGTCCATAAGAAATTTATTCCAAAATGCACAGCTCTGACTTATTCACATTTCTTATACAATGTAACATAATGCCTTTATTTCAGTACATAACGTTCAGTGTATAACACAAGTGGAACCCAATTTATGCCCACTATGCTATCTTAATTTGGTAAAGTTGGAATCGTTGAACGCGAATCCGGGAACAGATATATTTTATCTGTTTTTGAGATATTGCGATTTTAATAAAGAAGTCAATTTTAACTTATCTCATAATAGCAGGGACGCGAATGACTCGGAAGTTTTATTTTACATTTTCATGGAATTAAATTTTTAATATACTTGGAAAACATAAATGAAACAAGTTTGCCGACTACAGTCGACACATCCCGAGTATTTTATCTCAAAGAGTATGAAAGCAAACTGCAAAATTCTATAAGGGCGAAAGGAAACCAATATTAAAAAACTGTATTCAGCCTTATGTCAATATACTGAGGCGAAAGCGTCTATGGATTTCTGGCAGCCTGACCACAATTAACTTTCATACTTCTAAACAACTCCAAGTGTTCGTTTCCCGCATAAACATAGTGCATGTGTTCAAGTGTTTCTAGCATTGTCTCGTTTACGCCAGTGACTCTCTAAGGACTCTTATAATGAAACAGAACGGAAACTAGCGCTATGTGGGCGATGTGCAGCATGCAAGCCAAGCAAGGCTTTTGGCATGCCATTGCCAGAGATTGCTGTCCGAGATTGTGCCTGCAGCAGGCTGTAGAGACACTCAATTGCCGCCATTGCTTAGATGTTTTACTTTACTTGTACGTATGCAGATATATATGCATTTTCCAAACATATGGCCAAGTGCCGCAAGGTTGGGCCATCAGACAGGGCCGTCCCGTACTGCATGTTTGCCGTTTATTTTTCATGCATTTATCTTGGATCACGACATGTGCATGTCAAAAACAAAGCGCCTGGGCATGTGCGCGTAGGTGTATCCGTGGCGCATCTTGTGATTTTTTGTCGCAGGAAATTGCTGCCCCGCACAGCTGCCACACTCCCGCCACGCTTAAACAACTGGGCTCTGGGCTTATTCAACATTTGTTGATTCACCGCGTTTCTGCATCATTGCAGCAAGCTAACAAAGCAACCATGAAGCTGCAACACATTAAAACAAAAAAGAAACCTGTCTTTTCCACTTAGTGTTTTTTTTTTAAGATTCAGCAGCAGTTATAGCACGTGCTCCAAGCATTTCCAAAGAAGTTTCCTTCACCCACACGCAGGTTTCAAAACAAACTTGAACTTGTATGACTTTTATATGCTGCATGTAAACGTCAAATGGGGGAAAAAACAGTTTCGTTTTGTAACTGTTTCTACTTATTTTCTTTTTCTTTTTTTTTTGCTTTATGTGCTTTTTTTTAATTAACACTTGATGCGCCAAATGAAGCCACATTTACGAACTCCTATACAATTTCTCCTGCTCATTAACAGCAGCTTGACGCATAGCCGAAACTTTTATACTCTAGCAAATCTATTTTGAAATCTTTCGCTAAACTGATTCTGAGAACCATTTCCCGTCATAACTCACTGGCAATAGCAACGTGACACACGCAATTGGTACCATTAACCGACTACAATTACTACCTCTTGTCCACTTGAGCCAACAACAACAACAAAATTGATTTCCAACTAAAGCTGGTACTAATAACAACTAATTTATTTATTATTTTTATATTTATCGTCTTTGACCAAACTAATCAATGCGATGATTACATATACAATTTAGTCAGCGCAGCTGAGTTATTTTCAAAGACCCAAGTAGTTAAGTTATTTGCCACAAATTTCTTTAATAGAATACGTCTATTATGGGATAAATGCTTTCTCAATAAAATTCCCAAAATGTCATTCTAATCTTGATGTTTGAGCTTCCATGCGCGAATGAGCTTCTATGGTAGGAAGTCGCTGTGACATTTTTTACGAACAGCATTGACTGTACTAAAGTTGGTGTTACCAGTTTTTAAGAAACTGATATCCGAAAAATGCATGGCTAATTTTTACGGCTTTTTTGAACAATGTTAAATCTAAATAAGTTAAAAAAACTAAAGTTCGAACATTTTATTCGGATTCGCTTTGAAACCGCATGTTTGGTGCTTCCAATTTCACCAAAACGAATTTTTATTTCAGCAAAATAGGTTCAAAAAAGCACGTATTTTATACTGAAATAATTTTTTTAAATATTCTTTGGTATTCTTGGATTATATTTATTATTATTATTAATTATTTTTTATATTTTTCTGACTCAACCCATAACTAATTTTTTTGTGTTCGTGTGTGCACATATCAAACACGAACACATGACTGATTGATGCGACAGTGTTGCCGCGTTAAACAAAGAAAATTTTCCTTGTAACAAAAGTAACTAAGTCGTGTTTAATTACAATATATATTGTTGCTAAGGAAATATTTATTTTTGTCTTATTTTATTTAAAAGATGAAATAATAAAGGTCTAGCTATATATTGATAAAAATGAAACGTAAACCACATATAGTAATAAAAATGTGCAGAGCTGCGGCAAGCTATCAGCTGTTTTGTATAAAAAAAAAAAAAAAATTTCGCGCCCAAAACAGGAGAATTTATCGGAAAAAAAATGGGAAATATACGAATTTAAAGAAAATAAAAAGGGAAGTAACCAACCAAAAATTCGTTTTTCGGAGCACGCAAAATCAAATCCAAAAAAATTTTTCGGTTTAGTTTTTTGGTTTTGCGGAGCACTGTTGAATATCACATATTAAACAAAAAAGCTACTCGACTTTATTCAGTATTATTGTATATAATAAAAAGCCTGGGATGTTTTGTGAAGTATCTCTGCAACTTTCTTAGCTCACAGGCATTTCAATGGAAATTTTCATAAATTTAAAAAAAATTTTGATCCAAAGAAAGAAAAAGTATGTGAAACCCCAGACATCTGATTAAAACTTATATTACACATTAGCCGAAGGCCTATGCTGGCAGCGCTATAAGTAAACACCTCCTACTCATTAGTTTATTTTTTAAGCTACTCTAATAATATTAATAAATAAATATATTACACATAGTCGTCTAACTAAATCCACTGTCATATTGTTGCTGATCATTTTGACACATTTATCCCGATGGAGTTTTGAATGTTTCACAAGCCTGAAAGCAAACTTAATAAGCCCCCTGCTAGGGTATAAAATGCGCAATCAGTCAGCATCTCATTTATTCATAGAGCAGCAACTCGACTAGTGCGTGACCGACCATTTAACAGACATAGGCATAAGTATATACCTATGAATGCATATGTATGTACATGCAGACCCAGCTAGACGGCATACATAGATAATTAACTGTTTGCCAGTGCGAATTGTTGCACTTTAAACATGCTACGAGTATGTATGCACACACAAACTCACATGCATTAACGTAAAAGTGTTGGCTTTATAATTGAAAATTAAATTACAATGCGGAAGAAGTTGAAAAGAGAAAGATTAAAGGCGCGCGACACAACACTTGCGCTTGTCATTTGTCTTGCACTTGCATGATGGTTATCGATGACATTTGCAGTGTTGGTTAATAAATATATGTATGCATGTTTATATGGCAACAGGCCAATGAACTGTCAAACTACCCAATAGGAGCATATGGAACGACGAAAACAACGCTCAGCTGATATCGTTATTTCGATACTTAATTAATTTTATGATTATTTCGCACAAGTAAGCGCCAGCTCGTTAAATGTGTGTATGCAGTTGTTTTTATATTATCAGCACTTGGCGCTTTGCTTTGCAACAATCAACAATGGACTTTCGCCCACAATTTAAACGCGTGACGCTAAAGAGGCACAAGAGAAAATAAAAAACAATTCATAAAATGTTCACGTTAAATGTTGTTGCGAGGGCAGTGCAACAGGAAAGTGTGGGTGGGCTTTGTAGTGCGCGTGCATAAAATTCTTTTGTAGCTGCCACAAAAGTTTGTGTTGCCTTTGTTTCTTCACTTAGTAACTGAACTTATGAAGTTGTTGCAGCATATTTTACTGCAGTTTTTTTTGTCGTTGTTGTAGTTGTGACAACAAACAACACCTCTGGGAATGCATGTTAACAGTAATGTTGCACACATCGTGTTTAAGCTCTTACTTTAAATTCAACTGCAACGTTCAGCTGCTGCAACAATTATATTATAAGATATAACTATGCATGTATATTAATCATTTAAAGTTGTCTCTGTAATTTTACAATTCATCTCTGCACAGCTCAGCTTTAATTCAAGTCACGTTAAAATCAATGCATGAATCAAAAACTTTACGATACAACAATGCCCATAAAATATGGTATCATACGATATGACAGCAAATCAATGCAAATGTATTCCAAGAATTAAACTGAAACATAAAAATGATGAGAGCAAAACAAAAACTGAATTTTCTGTAAAATTATTTTTAAAGACGTAATTCGTATTATTAATTTTTCAAAAGTACAAAGAAAAATACAAATAGAGCGCCTGCCAAAGTAGACATAGAGACGCTTGCTATAGCAACAAAAATGCAACAAAAGTGCTTACAGTAGATGATAAATATTTCATAATATTGTTTTTTTTTTTTTTTTTTCAAAGTGTCTTCCGCTTATGCGACATAAAACTCAAGATGCTTAATTATTCAATAGCTAAAAGATGACGATTTGGTTGGGTTAAGTGCGGGTTAGCTTAGTTTCTGAGATAGGCGTCGTTTTGGTATCGTATGAACAACAATATATGTTTGCTTATTGCAAAACTTTGTTGTTGTTGTTGTTATGAGCACTAAAATGGCAACAGACGACTTTTATGAGTCACAAGAGCGTCATGAACTGGTCTGAGCTTACCAAACTATGTAGTATTGTTATGTATATTTTTTTTTTCTGCTTCTTTCACTTTTTTTTATGCGGCATTTGTCGCTTTGTTGCGGTGAGAAGAGCTCACCACATCATTAGACAACAATAATTAAAAGTTTTAACACATTCTTCAGTTGATGTAAAGGTTTAATAATAGCTTTGATCGTAATACTTTTTCTATAATGATTTTCATTGGAAAATTTTATGTGGCATATTTGGGCAGTGAAGTGTATGTGCGCACTTGTTATAATTGAGCATACGCTGCAATAACAACAACAACAAGGTCAGAGCTGAGTGCCTAAAAATATGCACACAGGCATAGTAATAGCAGCTGTGGCACAGCTGAATGAATTTATATATGTATGTAGTATATGAATCACATGCCATGCCATATAAATTACAACGCAACAACTGAACAACGACAACATCGAGCAGAACATTGTGCCAAAGAGCGTTGACTGATTGCCAGGGGGCATGGGTCTCAGGGTTAGCAAGTACCCGGCTGCTAAGTAGAACAAAGGATGCTGCTAAATTAAGCTAAACGTTTATAAGGCTCCTGTAAATAAAGCACAAATGGTGCGTAAATGATGTTAATAAGTACACACATGCAATATTTATAAACAACAAGGCACAAACATAAACTTTCAAGGCCCATAAAAATAGGTTAACACCAGACTATGTTTATATGTGTCTTGTGGATTGACGTATGTATATGTCACGAGCACCATAATTTGCTATTATATGTAATCGAACTAAGCAACAACTAAACCACAACAACAACAACAAAGTCATAAAGATAAGATAAACATGTCAATTATCAATGTCGCCGTCGTTGTGCCACAAAGGCACCAATGAAGCGATATGATATGCCAAACTGATTGCATTTCATTATCGTTCGATATAGTATATATGTACATATATTTTGTTATCGAAAAGCAATGTCATATGCGAGGATGCCATACAGCTGCAAATGTTGTGCGTGTGTGTGTGTGAAAACTCGCATATGGTGCCCTTTATTAGTTTTTGTTTTTCTTTGGATTTGTTTTTTTTATGTTTATTACCAGTAAAATAAAAAAGTATATTGACTTGGTTCATATGTATGTATAAAAAAGCGTCAAAACATGAATAGCTGAATAGATAAATAAGTTTCAACCGGTCTACATGAAAGCTAAAGTGTGGAAAACAATACGAGCAAAAGAATTCTACGATTAGCTAAACTGACTCTTCTGTCCATTATTTATCAGACGAAAATCAGCAAATTTATAAATATATAATTAACAATATATTTTGCTAACAGTCTATATTTCTACGAACTCCAAATCCATTTAAAATGTTCCTAATAGGACATCTATTAAGACGTCTAACAACTATTCTACTGTCTAGTAGACTTTCACGACTGGAAAGTATCTCCACATATTTTGCTGATTTCATCTCTAACATAAGGTACATTTTAAGAGTTTGAAATTTTCTAGGTTCCTTACATTCTGAAGAACGATAGCGAGAGATTGGTATCCAATGAGGTGTTATGCTATAGTAAACCGATTTTTTTAAATTTGGAATAGTGTTTGGAAATACTAAAAAACTTCGCAATGCGAAATTTGTTTAAGATATCTTCATAAGCAAACGAGTTCTGCTCTATGGGAGCCTTAGAATAAAACGCCGATATCAATTAAATAAAACAAATTTTTCTCCCGTGACATAAAAAGGGAACTAGCCCACAAGTTTGGTTGTTCTAGCTCTTAACATCTCTTATTTTTAGGCGGGAAGACATACATAAAGACTTCTCAAGTCACCCTGATCATATTCAAGGTAACTTTAACGGCTTGCAAAAATTTAATGCACCCTTTACATCGTACAAGTACAGGGTAAAATAAAAATGACTCCTACAATTTAAAAAAATAGTTTTCTTTATCATTTTTAAAGTAACTCTCTCTAGAAGTAATATTTGAAAGGAAAGCGCTGAGTAAGGTTACACCAATAAAACCCATATCTATTTATCGTCCTAAAAATTTTCGTTAGAATTGGATATCTGTGCGTCTGTCGGTTTCCAGTGTCAATTGTAAAAATACATATAAAAGACAAGTGGATCATAACACACTGGATCACAGCCGGAAGCACTCGGAGGCAAAACTCTTCTTATCAACTTGAGAACAGGTATATCAAAGTCGGTGACGCCCGCCTTTCAAGTACGCGAGTTTTTCATTAAATCACAATAAATCACAATCGATCTATACGCAATTTACATTCATTTGTACAAAATTTCTTAATGGTTTGTGTCTTTGAAATTGGGTTAAATACAAGTTTAAAATAATGAAATGTGCCAGATACAAGGCAGGGTTATTTTTAATTGACGTTGGTTGACGACAAGCACACAAATATTCCTGTTCTATTTAAGATACTTTGCAATTGCAATTGTACAATGTATACTTGTAGGATTTCTTATTTATTTTTTGCACACAGAACACATTTTGTAGCTTGTTTATGGCACAAAGAATGCAAACATTTACACGTAAAGCATTGCAACATTAAGTATGCGCCTAGTAAGTGGCAATAAATTTTAAAGATACACAAGTGCAAAAAGCTGTCTGAACTGTCTGTGCTAAGCTGCTTAAACAAAAAAAGGAACATAAAATGCGCAATACATTAAACTGGACATTGACTCTTTTTGAAGTATTTGAAATCTATTAGCCAGGATTTTACGAGTTTGAGACATTAGGTGGCAAGGCAAGTAAAGACGCGTGTTAACTTTCAGTCTCAAGTACAAAAATGTTGTCAATGACTGAGTGACTGACTGACTGAACACATGAATGACTGACTGCACACTTGGGACATTTGGAGTGTGTGGTTCCGTTTGCCAGGCAGACAATACATGTGGCTAATCCTACCCTAGACAAAGACAAATGGTATGTTCAAATTGTGCACATAAAACAAACTCGAGTGCTTGGACGTGAGTGTGGGTGCGAGTGCGATGGGCCATAATTGCATTTAACCTTTCAAATTGTGCAAAATTGCAAACAGTAGTCAGGGGCAGGCAGGCAGACCTCCAAACAGACAGCTACAGTCAGTGAACGATTTAATCAATTGAACGGACTGAGTTAAATTCGACTAACGTAAAAAAGTCAAAATATATTAAATCAGTAATTTTGTGTAGAACAAATTTAGATGCTCTTTATTACTAAGCTTCAAAGTAAAAAAAAAATCTTATAGCATTCTTGCTTAGCGAGCTTGACTGCTGATGCGGGTTAGTTTTAGTATGTTAAAGTTTTTCATTCAAAATAACTAATTTTGTGGCTAAAGGCCCATACGCAGCATGCAAAAATTCCGCACGAAATGTCAAAACTCCCAAAAAAGGTAATTTTTTTTATATGAAGTTTTGACATTTCGTGCGGAATTTTTGCATGCTGCGTACGGGCCTTAACGTGGATTTTTTCTTTTTAGAAATTTGGCTTGGCTGGTTTCGAAACACACAATTCCTTACGAAATCCAAACAATCAGATGTTTAAATAATCACAGAGCGAACTTTTTAGAGTGAACTCTGCACAAAATCTGAATATACGGCTATAATTACGCGCCAACACAAGATGAGAATTTATCGGATAGATAAGGGAAATATACGAATTTATCGAAAATAAAAAGTGAAATCTGCGAAATTATCGACAAAAAAACGAAGACGCAAAAACGAATTCGAATAAAATTTTGCGTTTTGGTTTTTTCGTTTGCCGGAACAAGCCCAATATTTAAGCCATTTCTATATTTTTTCCAATTTTGATTAAGTGTTGGAAAATTGGCAAAAACAGCATACACACCACTTGGGCAATTTTTTTTACGAAATATGGGCAGACATTTCCAGTGTTACCGCAAATATATAAGCCTGTCTATTTGGATAAAAAAAGTTTGTTGCGGTAAGTGGAACCACGGACTACACTACCGTCAGAAAGTTTAAAACCAGTGACCATGAAATATGTGCGAAATTGAAAAAATAAATCAATGTTCGTGTGAATTATTGCTGTTATAAAGAAAAACCCTTTTATTACAATCAGTCAGTTAATAAGAACTGAAAAAACAAGTTAATATTTTTTTAGTCGAAAAACCACCTTAACTTTTAATGGCTTTAGCACAAAGTCGCGGCATTGTAGCAATACATTTTTCAATAGTTTCACGCATTTTTCAGGATCTCCCACAATAATTTTTAAAAGTTGAAGACTTTTTTCTTACTCGTCGTTCCAGCTCATACCACAAAAGTTCGAGAGGATTGAATCAGGTGATTAATGTGGCCACAGCATTTATTTCAGGGCTCCACATCTTATTCCTTTCTATCTAAATAACCTTTGTACAACTTTGATATATGTTTGGGTCATCATCTTGCTGAAATACGAATCGAATTTGTCGGAGGGGAAATATGAACTCACATTACTTAAAGTATTATTTATAAGACTGAGCTGTACTTATTTTTCTTCTTATGTAGCACTGGTCTTAAACTTTCTGACGGTAGCGTAAGTCAAAAACTTTAACATTTAAATAAAATCTGTAAAGACGTCCATTTCGACAAGTCTCGCAAAAGATAAAATTTAAAGACAATAATTTGCTTAATGGGCTGTCCAAGCTGCTTTTTTTTTCAACTTTACGACAAAATACTATTTGCTATGTAAAGAGTATAAATAAAATGAATGGAAATTTACAATAAAAGAAAAATGTGTCAAATGCAAATGAAAAGTCTAGAGGGTCAGACTGAAAACTGTTCGACGCTCACAATTTGCATAATTTGCGTTTTCATTTCATTCATTCATTTATTTATTTCAAGGCGTTTTCAGCATAATGAGCATTTAACAATCTCAAGTGCTTTTCAAGTGGGTGTTAAGTGAGTGAGTTTGAGTGGAAGCATGAGTGGATGGAATATTCACTATTAAATAATGTTTATTTTTTAAAAATAAAGAAGACTAAAAACGCTTTCTGCTTAAAGCTTTTAGCTTGTTTACTTTGGGTTTGTCTTGATCTTTAACTTTTTCTTGGAGCCAATAAATTTTCAGCAAATGACGTCGGAAGTACCAAAATAAATATGCATAAATATTGTACAGCAAAGAAAATAAACAAATGTGCGCTTTAGAATTACAAGACAGACAAATTTGTGTATAAAAAGTAGTATTCAGCAGAAAAATTTAGTCTTTGTTATTTTAGAAGCAACCAGAAGGCAAAACGCTGAATTGAATCCAGAGTTCAAAGAAAACATTCAAGTATATTATGCCCAGAAAACCATGTACAAATATGTTTAAAGAAACCACATGTTTGTCAAAAAAAAACTCTGAACTTGATTTCTATTACTAATGGGTAATGTAATGGGTTAAGGTCATCCCCAATTGAAATTAAAGCTACATGATGGGAAACGTTCAAAGTTGGAGCTACCATGATCATTGAGCTCGTTTATTTATATACTTTTTGTTTAAAGTTTTGAAATGCTCGAAAATAAGCTCAGCACTAATTTTTAGCTAATATGGCTAGAAAGTAAATAGGTAACTAAGAACTAGTTTTATGCAGCCAAGCCAACAAAATAATATTTCAACATAATTGTAACTTAACTGCCGAGCCCAAATTTATACACAAATAAAGCTCTGTATTGCAAAATTCTCATGAAAGCGAAATTCCGCTTAAAAACTAACTAAATGCTTTTGCATTAAAAAAAAAGTGGAAACGTGATTTTTATCTACAAGCTGAGTCAGTCTACAAAGCATTTATAGAAAATTTCTTATTTTAAAAGCATTGCACTGTCTCGAAGCACTTAAAAAACTTACTTTGATGATTAAGCAATAAAATAAATACAAATAATCAAAAACATGTAAGCTTGTTTGCCTTTAAGGGAGCAAGCGCATGGGGCAACTTTTCACTATGTAGACACAGGCGTTGAAAAGTTTTTTTTTTATGATTGCTGTGAGAATTTCTATACGTATAAAAATGTAAATGGAAAATGCGGAAATTGAACTGTCACATTTCAGCAGGGACTGACTGACCATATCGGGAAAGCTTAGACATGGATAGCAAAGCCAGCAAAGGGTTACTACACACAGGCTTCAAATGTTTTGGGTTTTAATGTGGCGTGTTTCATGCCTATAAAAATTAAGTCAACTGTTAACAAAAAAAAAAGGCAGATAGACGGTTGCAGTCCAGACAACTCGACTATAATATACTCTATTATTTCTCTTATTCCCAAAGTGTCAAGGAAATGAGTGGTTTTATTGAATCGAAAATCCTGAACGTGTAATGTAGATCTTTTGGCTAAATTTCTATTCTCTAGCTAGTTCCCAATAATAAATAATCCTTAAAAACTGTATTTTCTTAGTTTTGTAACGATTAACCAAACGATCTACCAAAAAAAAAAAATTTTTACGATTAACAAATATGTGAAAAGTATCTTATCTGCTGAAATTTATTGATGCATTTTTTTTTAAATATTCAATATAAATGAAGAAAATCCCACAGAACTTCACAAATTTGGTTTTAACATTACTTTACACTCCTTAACAAAACTCAAAATGTTTCATGGACATTACAAATTATACAATAGACAATCGGTCTTCCCTATTAAGAACTTATCTACAACGAATTTATAGATTTTTTAAGATTTTCTGAAGTACAGCAATTTGCCTAGTGTAGTTCGATTGCACATAATATACTTCATAGGTTCGGAGTTGCCTCCCTATACCCGTTGCATACCTCAGCATGAACTTACTATACCAAGTAACTTCATCGAAGAGTATAAAAGAAAAACAGTTTTTTATGTCACGATATCCAAAGGTACGCACTAACACACATGCTCAGCGAATTATGCATATACATATGTATTGACTGACTGACCGAGCGCATGGTCATTCAATACAACCCTGTCCACACCGGAAGTGAGCCGGCGCGACGCTTTTGTTTTTTTTGTTTTTTTGCATTTTCTACGCACATCATTTAAGTTTTTTTTTTTATGTGGGGAAAGGGCTTTTGTAGAGAGCGCTCATCTGTCTAATTAGTACAGTAAAAATAGGTTTTGACCTGGAAAAAATTGCACACTGGAATTTCTCTTGCTTAATGTATTAAGGACCATCCAAAAAGTCTAAAACCAAATTGGAGACCTCCTCCCCCCGTAGGGTTTCCCATTATTTTGACATATGTTTGAGCCCATTCATCTCGAAATCTATAAGCCGTACAAAAAAACTTCCAAGGCACAAAATGTTTAAAATTGAATTTAAAATTTTATTTGCACTGGGAGGTATACCCAGAAGCTCCTATTTTAGGCGGCAGTGGGCGCTAAATTTACTACAACGTAGTTTTTCGTATTTTTACCCACCTCCTTGCCCTTTTTTGTTTTTGGTGTGTATCAAAAAATTGTAGATCTCAAAAAAGTACACAAGACTGGTCTTTGAATCATGTAAGTATCTCTATAAGTTTCCACTTTATGACGCTTTAAAATCTTCCCGTGCCTTGAAAAACATGCAAGCGCATCGCCGCTGCTGCGCGCAGGGGGCGCTAAAGTGCTGAACGTAGCGCAGCGCTTGCTTGTTTTTCAAGGCGCGGGAAGGCTTCAAAGCTTTATTACTTGGAAACTACTAGAGATACTTACATGATTCAAAAACCAGTCTTGTGTACTTTTTTAAGATCTAAAATTTTTTGATACACACCAAAAACCAAAAAGGGCAAAGAGGTGGGTTAAAATACGAAAAACTACGTTGTAGTAACTTTGGCGCCCACTGCCGCCTAAAATATGAGCTTCTGGGTAATCCTTCCATTGCAAATAACATTTTAAATTCAATTTTAAACATTTTGTGCCTTGGAAGTTTTTGTGCACGGCTTATAGATTTTGAGTTAAATGGGCTCAAACATATGTCAAAATAATGGGAAACCCTACGGGGGGAGGAGGTCTCCAATTTGGTTTTAGACCTTTTGGATGGTCCTGAATACATTAAGCAAGAGAAATTCCAGTGTGCAATTTTTTCCAGGTTAGTCCCTGTTTTGGTCTATTTTTACTGTACTAAATGACTGTTCATTTTTGTTGCTTTGTTATTATGGAAATTGCCTTTGTCGTTGTTATTGTTAAAATGACATTAAATATTTAAGTGTTTATAAAAATTTGTATATGAAAATTTAATTCGTTTTATATGTGGAACACTTGATAAATGGGTCGACTGGGGTGAACTTTGCTTGTTAGGGTGAATAAGTTAGACTGTTGAATGAATGCAACTGAAATACACTGAAAATTGTTTTGAAATAATTGAAGTGGAACTGACTTCTATTAGGGTCTGCCAATGTTGATATGTGATCAAGCATAAAAAGTTTAGCTTTAGAGTCAAAAAAATAAAAAGAGAAGAAGGCCGCTATAGAAGTGCTATAAAGGTTTTTATGGCAGCACCTAGATAAAACTCTAATGCTTTGGTAAGCTTATTAACTGCAAAATTCCGTGGGCTAAAACTGGAGCACGTAAAATATTAAGTTTATTGTTTACGCTTTATAGCGATAAAAATTGCTCAAGTTGAAATAAAAAGTTAAAAGTGGGGTTATATTTGAATCGGACTCTGAAGATATATTCTCGTAGTTTATGTTCCTATTATATAAAATTTTGTTATCGACAACCAGTCTTTTTAAATAGAACTTCTGTTCATGCTTTATATAAACATGTATTTCTTCTAAGTGTGAATAGGCGTTAGGAAAGCTATCAACACACAGAACCCATAGGTGGACCTACGGAGGTAAGACACTGATCTGAAAGCCTATAGCATTAAGTACATAAATTTATCGAAATTAAAAAGGGAAACATCGACAAAAAATGCGTTTTCCAGAGCACACAAAAATGAATCCGAATAAAATTGTTCAGTTTGATTTTTCGTTTTCCGAAGCACGACTGACTATTCCCATATAGGATTCTTAGCTTCGCAACGCCAGCAGAAAAATTTTCGGCCTTCAGCGAAACGAAACAACGAAGATGCACAACTAGGCCAGGGAAAACTATATTTGTATATTATATAGTCTTCAATATCAAATTGAAAATCTTTTATAAAAAGTTCAATTATTTTTCTTATTTTCTTCATATTTATTCTCTGTTCTGAATCGCATCTGTTCTACTTTTTATCTGAAATAAGCCCAAACATTCATATCACTGATATATATCACTCTCACATTGTTATTGTTCGCTTTATACTTGTTTGTGATTATTGTTATAAGCATGTGTGTCTGTCAGTTGTTGTTGTTATTATTATAGTGCAAAGGTTTCATGACGTAGTTATTGTTGTACTTGTTAGCATTGTTGTTGTCATAATACATACTTTTTTGTTGTTGTTTTCGTAGTTGTTTTTTGTTGTTTTGCGCGTGTTTTATTGTTGACTGACTAGCTTACTGACTGAGTTCTGTTGTTTATTGTTTATATTGTTGCTTTTGTTGTTATTGTACATTGCAGCTACAAAAGAGGCATTTGTTGATTTAGCTTGCCTTGTTTGGCCTACACTCTACTCTCTCGCAGTTTAACAATGAGCCGCTAAAATTAAAAGTTACTAACTCTATTTGCGGCAAAAAAGTTTCGACTTTAGTTTAAAGTTCAAACTTTAAGGCTTATGCATGTCTACAACAAAAAGGCAAAGGGAAAAGTTTAGGTTATGCGAAAAAACATTAAAAAAAAGTCTCTAAAAGCTGCAGCATAAACAACAAAAACAACCATAACAACAAAGCGCCAGAGCACGATTTTCCTAGGCGCAGTTTTTGCTCTATTTATAGAGCAGCAAAAAAAAAATCGAAACACGGAATGTAAAATTTTTTCTCCGCCGTTGTTGTTTGGCGCCTGGCCAAAGTTTTATGTGCCATGGAGAGGAGCAGTTAGTCAAGGAAGTGAAATGGGTCTGCCTCATAACCAGTTCTTATACTCTATGCGCACTCAATATTAGTTTACTAACAATATTCATAAAGCTATTCAAAATAGTAAAAGCTTTTGACTGGAACTTTCTCTAGAATAACAAAGTTAGCAAAAATCTTTAAAGTTAAGGATGATTGTAAAAGTGCAGTTTTATATTAGGGCTAAATTAGCTGAAATTGGCATAAATCAATTAAAATTAAATTAAGTTTTGCGAATTTGCAAAATTGAAATATTGAAACATCGACTTGAAATATTTTATGGTTTCCTTTGAATGCAAAGAGATATTATATTCTTATATCCTGGACTGGATCTTGGGGGTTCCTCACTCCCAAGTGTATATATATTACAGCTCGCAAAAGACTGTCCACTCACTTTTCAAACTTTTGGGGGGTCCGGCATTACTCCGAAATTTTTTATTAACT
Source organism: Chymomyza costata (assembly GCA_018150985.1). Classification (NCBI taxonomy): domain Eukaryota; kingdom Metazoa; phylum Arthropoda; class Insecta; order Diptera; family Drosophilidae; genus Chymomyza; species Chymomyza costata. The sequence goes on from JAECWU010000001.1 coordinate 23,417,619, forward strand.
TGGCATAGCGCAAAAAAAAAAAAAAAAAAACTAAACCCAGGGAAAAATTCTGGTATTATACGAGAATTCTTAAAAATCTTAAGATTTTGTAGAACTAAAGATTTTTCTATCGCAACTTTGCGTTAACTATAAACTTTGGATGTAAAATCTTGACATTCATTCAGAAGATAGTGGTATCGATACTTCAATATAATTTAATAAGTGCTTTGAGAGTATGTATACGTTTATTTACTTCTTCAGGTAACCTCACTAGCAGCCAACCACCACCCACAAAAAACAGGCTGTTGGCGAAGAGCCTAGCTAAAAGCAAAAAACCGCGCCATTAAAAATTGCAATGAAAATAAATGCACACAAATTAAGCATGTTTTAAGCAGTCGTTTGACTGGCTTGGTTTTGCATGCTATTAAAGGGTTAAATGGTTACGAGGTTGATATTTTTTTTGTTTTTTTTTTTTTGTGCTGCGTTGGTCACTTTATACTGGGTCACACAAAGGAAATGAGCTCATTGGTGGTATACATTTTCCAGTTCATTTGCGTTGATTAAGAACAGCGACGCCCAGACCCTGTCTCCGACTCTGTGTTCGTTCGCTGTCAGGCCATTTGTTTATATGACTCTCGCCTGTCCGTTTGTTTGTCACTCTGGAAAGCCTATTAATATTTGTTTTGGCTTTGCATGTTCAACTCACACATAAGTATTGAAAAACCTATGCTAAGTTGTTTTTGCTTAACAGAGGTCATCAGCGTGTTTTTAATCAAACCAACAAAGCCATAAACTAAGCCACAAACTTGAGAGGGTTGGCTTGTCATATTTCGGGCATGGAGGTCTAGAACAAACGCCATCATAGGGTTAAAAGTAAACGGCAAATAATGCAAAAAGTCTCTTGTGCAAGAAACTTTTTGGTGCAGAATATTGAGCAGCTTCGTCTTTTCATTTCTCACTTCTAGCAAACAGGTGAAGGCTAATCATTTAAAATTTACCACCCTTCGATTTGTCGTTTGGATTGGGAAAAAGAAACAATTAGCTTCGAAGTGATACGTTCGGAAACAACTTTTGTTGGACTTGGCTAGCCTTTAAGCTCCAAGCTTTTAAATGCACCGCGTTTTCAATTCATCGACTTTTCTTTGCACCAATCGACATGTAGGCTGTTTTGGCAGGTGTTAATTTCTGTCTCGTAAATTAAACGTATGTCTCTTAATCTCACAAAAAGTCATATATAAATAAGTATCTTGCAATACCTGTTTGCTGCTTTTAAAACAATAGATAAATTCTGAAAATCAAGCGTCTACTCTAGTTTTTGATGCTGCGTAAACGCCGAAGATCCAGTTTAGTTGAAGTTTTCAAGTTAAATTATATTAAAAACATTACTATTTGTTTACGTTTCAAATGTATAAATATAAGATGTGTATTATAATCAAACGACACAACAAATAGATACGCCTGTTGCTGAAATATCAAAGGCAGCCCTCGTAGAACTCCCGTTTGCTGACTAATGTATCTTATAAATACATAAAATGTATCGACAATGTGTATGAGAGAGATGCATAGTTAGACGCTGAAATTTCAAATTTGTTAATTATGACGTCAAAGCTGATACGCTGTCGATCATGCGGGTTAAACGGCGAGAGCTTTGCGCTCAGCACGTGCGTGAGTCAGCACTGCTTTGCCCAAGACAAAAAGGGAGAGACTGAGAGAGAGATAAGAGCAAAAGAGCGTTTTAAACAACAAGAGCGCAAGTAACTGCTGACTGATATTGGCAAAGGTTAAATGCTCAATTTGTTCAGTCTGCCGTTTGTCTATTTCTTACTACTTGATTGGCCGTTTTAATGGCAGCTCTTTTTTTTAAAGAGTCATTTACTAGTTATATTTTTAGCAATTGTTGGGCTTTTATCAGAGTTTTTGCTTAATCACTGATAAATAAACGACATATTTGCAGCACAGCTTAAGCGTGCAAATATGTGAAAGCTAATATAACAAAAAGCAAAAAATGCTAAAAACCCAATTGGTACATCTCTTAAACAAGCTATTTCATACTAAAGCTAACTTACAACCGGTTGTTATTTGTTGTGCCAGGGGCTTTACAAAACGGCTATGATTGATGCGTGCATGACGTGTTCTCAAACTTACCTTATAGATTTGTATCTCCTCTAGCACCACTTCCGATTCCTTGAGCACACGTTCGACCTCATCGTATACCTCACGTTCAGTATCTGTAGGCGCGGCATTCTCAAAGTCCAGAAATACATCGTAGGATTTGGCTGCACAACAATTTGAATCGTCGCGTGACAAAAGGCTTAGAAGTTTGCCCATTTTGTTGATTAAATTTTGATTTTTTGGTATATAATTTTTGTGTTAGCCTTGTATTAATTTTGTTACTTTTATTTATGAGCACTTTTTGTGGCCTAAATATAAGACTTTTCAACACTGTAAACGGGTAGAAAACAAAAAAGAGAGTGAGAGAGAGTAACAAAACATTAAGCAGCTGCAGCCAATTGCACCTGTTGGCGCTTTATAAGGGTTAAGCATTGTACACAAACAGCTGCTATATATTGAAGATCATTTTTATTTTGGACCACAAATCCTGTAAATGTGCCTTAAACTTGTTTTTCTCTGAATATACCACTAGTTGTGTGTGTGCGTGCATGTGACAAAAGAAAATGCTGCAATACACAGCAGGGTGGAAAATGCGGCAAAACTAAAATACAAGAAAATAAGAAAGAGTCGAGGCGGTGCCTGACATTGGCATACCCTGCAGCGTTTTTCAACAAAACGTTTAATGCCTTAAGTCGGAACTTCGAGGTGGTCACTGACAGTGGGATACTCTATAGCCTCATAACGTTTGTTTGTATAAAATCTAGCTTTTAACTGAAAACTTAATTTTTTTTGGGTCAAGATTTATATTTTAAGAGATTTATCTTTGGCAATTTTTACGGAATGGGCTGTTAAACAATTTCGAAACACGAAAAATAATTTCAATGAAAAAGACGAAACCACAAAATAAATTTGACGATAATACGGTCTAGGCGCATTTTAAAGCAGTTTATGGGCAAACGGTCGCTGCAAAAGCAGTGTTAAGATTAAAGATGCTTTACCCATCATAGCCCACGAAATGTGAGGAAAAATGTTAATTCGTAAAATTGAAGCCGGCTTTGAATGTTTTTATAGTACATACATATTATATTAAAAAACAATACATGTACATATAATCATAAATGGACAGACATCGTGCTGACATGCCTATTTCTGTTACATACATTTGCATTAATCTAATGTACTGCTTTACAATTCAACTGCAGTGTATAAAAAACATTCCTTTTTAACACTAGCCAAGACACAAACCAAGTGCATTGCGGGGGGTGGCTAAGGCAGCAACTGACAGCGACTGCTGTTGAGCATGTGTTTGTTTGTCTTTACGGAATTGCCTTTGCGTTTGTTTTTGTGTCGCAAAATGCAGGAAATGATGCGAAACTTATCGAAAATTGTAAACAACACATACGCACACTCCACACACACACACACACACACACACAACAGTTTAATATTTTCACACATTGCTTTTAGTATGAACGATATTCTAGGCATATGTAAACAACATTTTCGTTATGCTAATTGCAAAAATAACAACAAAACACAACTGCTTTAATATAATATAATGTAATTGCTTGTATGTATGGGTAATGACGAACGGCTAAGGCGCCGCTGTTTTTGTTTTTTCTGCTTTTGTTTATCTGCACGCCTTATCTGGCTGTCATTTCTCCTTTTTTTTTTTTGTATTTGTATTTTATTGCGGCTGCTACATTATTTTGCGCGCTTATCGCATTTTATATACATTTTTATTTTTATTATATTTCCAGCAGTGTGTTTAGTTTTGTCAGTGAATATTTGATTGGAATTGGTGTGCTCTCTACTATGTACTCTGCATGTTTGCGCCACGGCTCAAGCATTGGAATTTTTGCAAAACGTTTTCCTTGCGCTTATCACCTTTTTTTATACGCCACTCACGCGCTTGTATGCGTGTGTTTGTTGGTAGTTGTGTTGCAAAAGGACGCCCGCACTTGATTTCTTTTATTTGATTAATTTTTCTATGTATTGTAAATATATTGTGTTTTATTAAATTCGTTTAGTAATACTTGCACTCAAGCATTTGCGTCACACCATCGTTTAATTTCGCAGAATATTTTTTGAAAAACACGCGCAGTAACACCGTACCGACTTGCACACTTGAACAAAAAAAAACAACTGCAGTGTGACCGTAATGCGCATTTTAAATGTCCAAATGAAAGTTGACTGTGCGGGAAAAATCTTTGGTATTTTGCAGCATTTTGGTATTTTAACGCGTTTTTCAATACGAGCTGTTGTTTTGTTATTTATTTAAAAAAAACTTAATTTTGTTAATGTAACGAGTGATGTTGATATGGTAGCTATTTATGCATAAATTAAATTGAATTTAGTATTTTATAAATTAAAAATGGTACGCAATATTTAATATTTGCTTTTTATAACGCTGTATTCAATGACTTACTACTGAGTTGAATATTAATAATGTAAATATTTTAATTAAAACTGCTTCGTTGTACCTATTTCTGTATTACGCGTAGTTATGGGAAATTTCGGAGTTACAATAGCACGCCTGCCTTTAGGACTAACTCTTTTGAATACCTTAAGCGGTATTTTTTTATTGAGCAAATCTATGGTATTATCTTCAAATCACATATTCGGTCACACTGTTTACATCCCCACATTTGCGAATTGGTTTTTTCTGCATTTATTATCTATAAATTATTGTAAATATTGCATAAATTACATTAGCATGACTGAAGAAACCAACAAGAATGCGCATTTGGATGATATACAAAAACTGGTGCTGGAGCGCATCACAAAGAATGATACGAGCGGTTTTAAACAACTCGCGCTGCAGCTTAAAGGCGGAGTGAACTTTGCGGATGACAGTGGCACCACGCCGCTACAACATGCTTGCTTCAAGGGCAACAAGGAAGCGGTACAAACGTTGCTAGATATTGTAAGTGACTTCTATTTACACATACATGTCATTAAATTGATTATTGGCATGTAATTTCAGGGAGCTGATATAAACTTTAACGTACATGGCGCCGACTACACGCCGCTGCATTTTGCTGCGCTTTCGGGCAATACACAAGTTTGTCGCATGCTGCTTGACGCTGGCATTAATCCTAATAGCAAAAACAATGTGCAACGCACTGCCTCACAAATGGCCGCTTTCGTGGGCAATCATGCCTGTGTGGAGACCATTAATAACTATGTTACACGCACATCCTTGGAGCACTACACACAAATACATGGTCAGCAGACGGAACCGTATATACCTTCAGCTTTATTGAAGGCCTTTCACAGCTTTGTCATTGACACCAATCTGCATCCAGTGCGCATAGCGCTCAATGCACAAAATCTGGGACTACTTGGACATTTACCAGGACTGCGTAAAGCTTTGGCTTTAATGTGCGAAAAAGAAATGCAAAAGACAAACGACATTAATGAGCTGATGGCTTTTAAGTTTCACTATATGGGCTGGATTGTGGCCGAGCTAATACGCTGCGAGGAGCAGTTCAAGGCGCAGCACAAAGACAAGGCCACAGCAGGCGATGCAGCTAATAAAAATGATTTTATTGAGGTGTTTGTCAAACGTGTGCTTAAGGAAAACAAACAGGGTCAGCTAGACTATGTAGAATTTACGGTGCGTGAGTGTGCGCGCGAGTTTCCCTTTCGCGAATGCACCATTTTCCGGCAAATTGCTACACAACTGGGCTCCAAAGATGCACAACCGGCTTTGCTGATGCTGCGTAATGCAATCAATGGCATGCGTGGCTTTGTGGTAAGTCTTGGAGGTTAAAAAATCGCTTGAAGTAAACTAAATTTGCGTTTTTTTTTTGACAGGATGAGACTAGCTATTGCAGCAGCTGTGGGCAGGAGAAGCCGGATAAGAAATGTTCCAAATGCAAGGCTGTACAATATTGCGATCGTGAATGTCAGCGTTTGCATTGGTTTATGCATAAGAAGAACTGTGCACGTTTGTTGGCTGCAGCTCAAGCAGGAGCCACTGCATCACAACAACAAGCACGTGCGCCTATTGATACATCGGAGCTGCGTGAAGAACTGGCCAAAATGTCCGCCTAAAGAGGGCAAGAGTTTAAGCCATAGTGTGTTTTTATTTGTAATAAATGTGTGTTTACTATGAAGAAAAAAAAAAAAAAAGTGTAAAGGGAACAATTTGGTGAAAAAAATGTAAAATGCGACTGCTGGCGCGCTCTATGTGTATAAAAGATGCAATTAAGACTTGTTGAACTGCATACTGCTGCCATCTATTGTAAACATGCAGCAACTGTGGTATATTTAGCAAGTACGCACACCTGTTAAGACTGCCATCTAGCGTGCATATAAACGTATATACCATTATCCAACACTGTTTAAGCTAGCAAAGACGCAAACCGTTTTAGCAATTCAAAACTTATTGCCGCCCATGAAAATATTTAAAACATGTTGCTTTACAAATTCAATTCAAATTTTTCACACTCAACCAGTTTTCATTGCCACTTTTTTAATTGAATATATTGCTCAATTCATATGCTTTGTTTTCTTAATATTGTTGCTTGGCTTTATATCGTAAAACAAAACTTTAACATTTTTATGACTATAAGCTTGGATTCCAAAGCATATATATTATAATTAGTAATAATAATAATAAACAGACACACACGCACACACAAAAATTCAAATTCGTACGGCAACACCTTCTCAATAAAACATCGTTATCCTCATTATCATTATTAACAGCTATGAACACAATCGAAAAAACCTGATTTCTATCAAATTAACTATACAATCTGCATATATGTGTCTCTATAGCTGCCCATCTAAAACAAGCACAAATTAGAAATGTGATTTTTTTTTTAACGATTAGCATTTTTATCACATAATCTACGAATTTTGACGCTTCTTGCCACTGTTTAAGCTGCGACTAAGAGCAACCGAATTAAATGCCAGCTTGTGGAAAGGAAAAAAAAAACTAAATTAAAATTTAATAAAATAAATAAAACGAAACACTTCTAAGGCTTAGATGCCGATAGCGACTTCCATTTTAAATGGTGAAAACGTGCAAAATCCATAATTTAATTGTGTCAGCATTTTAAATGCAAATTTATATGACAAGGCCCAAACAGAAACACAAATTGAAAAAAAAAACAAAAAGAAAATGTTTCTTTTGTTGCATCGCTGCTTTAATACACTTGAGAAATTGTTTTCATTTAAAGTTAAGGCCCATACGCAGCATGCAAAAATTCCGCACGAAATGTCAAAACTTCATATAAAAAAACAATTCCCTTTTTTGGGCCTTTATACAAAAATTTAATTATATTTAAAGGTTTTTAATATTACGAACGAAAATTTTCCAACAAATACATCCTCAATAGGCAATATTTAAAAAAACTTGATATAAATTCGATTCAATTCTCTCAAAAAAAAAAACGATATCAACATTATCGGTATAGAGTTCTTGACGTTTTTTTTAAATACAAAATATATACGATAAATTGAGAAACCAAATATCGGTATCAAATATTAAGTATCGACTTCAATATTATTATCGATATTCAAATGATTCCCTAATCATCAAATCTTAATAACAAACATTTTTTTATTCTCTAGCTAAATTCGACTAAAAGTTATTTTGATGACCGATTTTTGAATATCGTTATTATTATTTTATGCGAGTTTTGAACAAAAGGCTCTTTAACAATTAATTTTTCCGTGGATTCATTTGGGGTCCTAAAAAACTTATGCTCTTTCCATTTCTATCATACAGTCATCATATCATCTTTCCTTTTTTTAAAAACAATTAAAGACTCGGAAATCAAACTGCTATGGATCAGTTCTAGGCATGTTAAGTTAGGGATCTTGTCATGATGGCACGTGTGCTATTTCAACTGTCAATTTACTTTGGAAACAACGTACAAATTCCTCAACGTGTCGCGAGAGATTGGGTACCAATTTCTATCTCTACTCGTTCGCAAGAATTAGACCATACTAGGACCACTTTGCGTCGAATTTGCATGCGGATCTGCAATTAGACGCTTATAAGATTCAAATGATACAACAATTGAATTTCACGGACTCTTATCAGGTGAGTTTTTGTTAAAAAAAAAGTCATCGGAAATTACGATGTTTGCATATGGGCCTGTGGAGCCAGCCGCGGCTGCCATTTGGGCAATATTATTTTTCATACATAAAAAAGTAGTTTCAAACTTGCATTTGGTTTATACATTTGCCCAATGTTGTTGGAAAATATTCGAATAAAATGTGATTACCAAACAAACCAACTGATGGCCCACCCTATATATGCACCGAACATTAATATCGATGTGACTGACACGAATCTGGGCTTATTTTGGCAGTGTTCTTGTTTAGAAGTTATGGGCACTCGACGATAAGGAAATAACTTTTTCCGATTGCTAACTAAAGCTATCCACAAAAATATAGGTCTACCTAAAAAAAAAACACTAAAGAGGTTATACAAAATGTTGCCTCAGAGTTTTACTATATTCTGCAAGCATTATTACCAACAATTGGCATAATACCGTCCCCAGAGAAATTGCAAACATGCCACCATGCGAATGCCAAGTAAGTGCTTTAAAATTGGCCAGATCTAAAAAAGAGTTTGAAGTTTTTCGAATTCATAAGCAATAGTAGTCTTCTCAAAGTCTAAGAGTTCGATGATCATACATCTTAAAACTTCTGAGAATCTTAAATTGCTCATAATTTGTGTGAAGTGTGTGATGTATGTTGTATGCCACGCCTACTTCAAAGCGTTGCAACCAGCCCTCTAGAATGGTGATGCTTTCTTGATGTTTATTAAAAAGCCTACGACAGTCTTAGCTCAAAATGCTCAAAGCAATGCCGAGCTCGGCAAGTTCTTTGGGCAATGGCCCAGTCAATTCGTATTAAGAGTCACCATAATTTATGCAAATTATAGAACATGTGTCTCTTAATGATTTCCATGAATGAAATGCTAACACAAGCCCAAAAATGCCGCCTAAGTAGTAATAATAATATATTAAGCTTTCCAATATAACGTCCAATCTATTCTAGTGCATTGTTTATGGCCGTAAGTAGCGCACTTAAAAACTTAATTAAAATTATTAAACACGAAATGCTTGGCGCCACCGTTTTCAATATATTTTATTATTTTCCATCAAAATGTAGACCGCACGCATGCGTGGCCCTATTCCAGTGGAGACATCGATGAAGTGGACGACGATGCTGTAGGCAGCCTGCTTATCAGCACAATTATGTGAGCTAAAAAGCAGCCGCTGGCGCACAGACAGATTTGTCGCATTTGACGCGATAATGCACTAAGTGTTGGCTAAAGGAGGGTGTAAGAGGTTAGGGAAGAGTAAGGCAGCAATGGCTTTCGGAGTTGACCATAAAAGGTGCGATAAAAACGAAAAATTTCACAAGACCCGGCACAGCAGCAACGCCAGCGTCATCGACATGGACACACTGACTTGGACATGGACCGACCCACGGAGTCGGCAAAGACCAAACACTTTCAAAGCCGTCAAATCGCTGCTCATAATGGACGCCTTATCGTTGAGAATTGTTTAAACTACTACCGGACTTTGTTTAGACGCTTGCCGCAGTGCTTTTGCTACGCTAGAGGTTTCAAGTCTTTATTGGTATACCCAATACACTAACACGTACTTAGGGCATATTAGCTTCGTGCTGGAGTTTAATTAAAACAAAGAATTGGTTTGCTTATGTTATTTTCTTTGTGGGCAAGCTTTCTCTAACTTTAAGCTCTATACAAATCTATGTGCAACTCAGAAATGGGATCAGGAAAGAAAGTTAGGCCCCATACTGTTGCCACCCGAAATTTTTTTATTCAATGCCTAAGCTAGGACCTTCAGAAGGAGTATTTATTAACAATGCTACATAGTGATAAGTTGTGACCTCACAGCAGCTTATTAATTACTTCCATGCCAAACATGATTTCTGAATCTTCAATACGTTTCGAAAAATTACAAGCAGATGAAAAGATATTGTATAATAGTATACAGCAGAAATTTATATACGCGGCATTAGTTTCGATACACCTGGAAATTTCGAAATCGTTAAGAATCCCTCACTTTTTTTTCTTCTTTTTTACCTTGCACATCCCGCAGATAAACCCGATCTTGAAGTGAAGAATGAGACTGGGGTCTTGGACGTTTTAGACTTTTGTGACTCAAGCAGATTCCCGACATTCAAGTCCTTTTTGATCGCTTAACCGAGAGTCGAGAGATCATTTTCGGCAATGAAGAGAATTAAAATCAACATACGGAACGGTATAGGCGACAAAAGACTTATGCAGTTTCCATATTGTTATTCCATTGGGTTTTGAGGGTTGATCCCAATGAGTTTCTCAAGATAATGGCCGCGAAGAAATTTCAAAAATTATAGTTTTATGATGTGAGTAATAATAATACTTATATGAAAGCTCTCTTGTAAATGATCCATTTTAATTTATCAAAGACGCACTACCTTAAAAACCTAGCTCAGTTTGTTTTTGGTTTTTTATCGAAAAATTAAAGCATTTTGATTTTTCGTACAAATACATACAGCGACATAACACACGATAAGACCGGTTGAACAACCTGCTCGATAAACAGACAAGATGTACAGTCGCATCGCATAAAGATGGTTCCATAACTTCGAATTTTACTAACCTATCCAAACTTCGATAGCTTCAATTCAACAACTTCCTAACAAAGCAAAAAATGAGTTCGTAAGAGCATACAAAATTCCCCACGCCAAGGTAATCAATTGCCATACTGATTAATTTTGTTTTTCTTTGGTAGCGCCTTCTCTAAAGGCTTAGCCACTGTGACTGTCGCACAAGAGTCGGTTAGCCACATCGAAACAGTTCCATAATGGAACACATTAATTTGTTTAGGCCAAGTTTTTGTTATTTTGTTGTTTGAAGTAGTTGGCGCGACAAGTTTGCTAAAAGCCGCATAACCCGTAACAACGGAAGCCAATTGAGAACTGAAACTGAATCGGAATCTCAGACTATGGTCTTTGATTATGGACTGTTGCTGATATTCAAATGTATTCCATTATAGCTGTTCTCATTAAAACTTAGGATTTATTATGGTCTTTGCTTAAAACTAATTAACAATTTACATTTTAAAAATATTAGGCTACGCGTAAAGTGCACACTGGAATCACAAACAGCAGCCAAATAGATGGCCAGCCACTAGCTAGGATGTTTCTAATAAGCCAAGATAGCAGATATGCTAAAGCTGCTTCGCTTGGTGGATGTGGCTGTGCTCGTTGGAGCTGGCGCTGGCGCAGGTGATTTGCCTGATGAAACTTCCGAGTTTGTGTTGGGAACAGACGTGCCTGCTGTAGCATTAATTGGCATAAAAGGCATGGGCAAAGACTGCGCGGTTCCAAAGTAGGCATAATCCAAGGCTGCTGCTGCTGCAGCTGGCGGCATTATAGTTGATGCGTAGTTAAGCGCTTGGTAGGACTTGGGTGTGCCATAGTAAGCGGGCGACAAACTACGCTGAGAATCCTGGTCAAAGTCCGAACGCTGACGCTTGGCTTGTGGTGAATCACAGCTGCTGATGCTTGAACGATCATCTTCGGAATCATTCTGGGAATTGGAGCTGCTGTTGAGCTTGCGTTTGCAGCGAGACTGACCCGATTCGCGAAAACCTTTGGCAAATGGATTGTTGTCAATCTTGAGCTTAGTAATGCGATCGTTCTGCAAAACAGAGTTAAAGAAATGCTAAAGATTAGTCAATTGTAATATGAGTAAACTGTCATGGTGGCAATCCGCCAGCCATACATCCACTTGAGCGTTATGTTACAGCCAATTAACGCCTGACGCGACAAACTCAAGCATTGTCTGGCGTCTGTCTCAAGTGCTCAAGAATGTACAAATTAGTTACTCTCTGACTTAACGTCACCACCCGCTGCGCCTTTATCTAGGCCATCTAGCAATCTTGAATGAATGTTACCCACCTGATACGCTGTGACAGCTACAAATTCCGTCTCGGGAAACACAAATGCCTGCTGCGGTGCCCAGGGCAATTGGGTGAGCTCATTGCTACGTATAATATGCAGGCGTGGCTGATACTTGTGCATGCTGGCCAAGACAATCTGCAAAAAGGCATTGACAAATTGGGCAAATTAGTCCCGGGTTCTAATAGAGTTTAACTGTATAGATTACACTTACATGTCCATTGCTGTCCAGCGTATTATTGGTCAGCTTGACCTTGTTGAAGAGCAACGCCTGAGATTGCCAGTGTGCGCCTGTAGCTGGACTATCCGGGTGTAGATACATGCGTTGTGGGCTTTGTGGTTCGGCGCCGCCTGCAGGCACCCATTGCGAGCCGGAGAATTTGTAGCGACAATCGCCAATGGGCACCATCTCAAGCAGCACGCAATAGCTGCTCTCCTCTTCAAGACCGCTGAGTGAGATGCGCATAGATGGGAACATGCGTCTGTAAGGCAAGAAGAAAAGGATTGGTTATTATAGATACATTTACTTTAGAAAGTTCATCTTCTGAGATTTCAAGCATGTAATCCTTATTATGATTTTTGTCTAAGATTAGTTTCTTGCCACTAAGTTGTATCTAAATATTTTGATAATAAAGCTTCAAACCTCTTGGAGCATCTTTTTAAACCAAAGATGCACAATAGCGCAGAAATATATCAAGATACTCGTTTATAATAAATAATTAAATTTAAAGAAAAATCGATGCAGTCTCTGGTTTGCTTTGAGGTACATAAAATACCCTGGCTATAAATCATTGTTAGAGTCAGAGAGTCGCAAAATTGGGCGTAACCATGGCCTATTTGATTTGTGGCCAGTCCCTAACAAGTGTGTAATTATGAGGAGCGTAAACGCACGCAGCGGGGGCGCAACTGCAGCATATCGATTTAAAACGTAACACAAACAAAAATATACAACTAAACCCTCTATATACCAAATAAAGCGAATGCCCAGTAACAAAATCAATCCCATGGCCCGTGGAATACAATACACGCTCATTTGTCCATATGACACATGATTAATTGTGCGAAGCGAAGCATGGCGCCAAACAATTAGACAAGATCTCTGCAGCATTTCTTGAGAGAGCTCTTAACGGCTTTTAAATGTGGCGCTAGTAGCCCGTCAATGCATGTCTAATGAAAGCCGAACCAAGTGCAAGATTCAAGATTTCATGTCGTCTCATAATTATGTTAATTTTTGTATATTTTCGGCTGACGCTCAGTAGTTCCCAGGCGTTATCAAGACTGTTGCCACGACTCAACTCTCACTGACCGACAATAGAGCCAAGTGTGAAAACGCAGGTAGAGCACTTCAGTTCCAACGCGCTCTTTCTATAGTATGCTTTGGTCGGTCCGTTTCATTGTCAACGCAGCAGACAAGAAAGATTTTTATGATCGCGCCGGCGCCAGCATGATCTTAACATCAATGTTGTGCTCTCTGGCTGAGTCTCAAGACTTGAGTCTTGCCTGCACTTGTTGTTGTCACTGTTCCGTAAAGAACTCGTGTCTCAAGAGCGAAGCGTAAAGAGTAAGGCTCCTGCTGCGTTTTGAATTATCGCTAGGCGCCACATTAGCTTGGGTTACCAAAATTCGAGGCCTTCAAATGTGGCAAATATTTACATAGGTCCAGATTCGTGTCTTGCTGCACCATCAACACTTGACTTGCTTTTACTTTTCTCGATTTTAGGTTAACTATTTGCATAGGATGTCTCAGTGCTTGTATTTGTTGTTTAGAGCTCGAGTTCTGCGTAAAAAGCTATGGGTTTGCTTACCTGCCACTTTTGGTGATGATCATTTCGGTGCCAATTTTATGAAATTGCTGCCAAAGATCGTTATTCTCCAGCTTGGCTTCTACACCCGGCAATGTGGGACGACTGGGCATCATCATGGGCGGTTGAGGCAAATGCATGGGCAACATTGCCGGAAAGGGATCTAGCGGAATAGTAAAGAAAATAACGTTACGGAATGATTAAAAATAACACATTTAAAAGGAAAGTTTTTAAGTTTAGGTAGTTGTTAGATTCTTAATTGGCTCAGATTAAATTTAAATTACTTTTAAAAGTTAAAGATTTTTTCTGTATCGAAAGCTATTTCCAAAACCATATACATAGTACCGGTTAAAAAAATCAATGATTTTTTTAAGCAGTTTCAAAGTGAATTTTTTGTGTGGAAGACGTTATGTAATCGTTATCGTATTGCGTTAAGAATTGGGCCTATAAGTTTTGAAGCCCTTTTGAAGTTATTTTCCTTCAACATTAAAAATAAGCGGGTTTATAGGCGACTTACACAAAATTGCAAATCTAAAGGGTTTGTAATAACTTGGCTAACTGCAACTGTTATTCTGAACGAAAAATTTCTATCATCATAATTTCCTTTATCTCCCACTGGAGCATAGGGCCGAAAAATTTCTATAATATGGTTAAATTTTCTACGAGTTATGACCGCTGAATTTTAAAACAAACATTCGTGTCTTGTCCAGATATTAATTTTACTTCTAACTAGTTGAAATAGGTGTGTGGAAAATATTTTTTAAAAAAATTAAATCGAAAAAGTTCCGAATAGGAAACAGTTTTTTAAATGCGTTCCTTCTATCTATTCTTGATAAATTATTAAATGGTTGAATGTGTACACTTTTTATCAAAAATTCCAATTAATTTCGGCTCTACAACCTTAGAATCAAAATGTAAAGTACACGTGAGTTGAAGCAGCCAAATTTTAAAAAATCTATGTTTATTTCCCAGTTACATTCTAAAATGCTGCACCGCTGCACTTTATACTGCTTGATTAATTAACTTTATTATTGTATTCTTAATGCATCAATATCCATAAAAAATGCTATTTATTACTATTCAAATCTCGTTTTGTTTTTTAATACTGTACTCAAGGCAACCATAATTTGCGTTTTGTGCCATAAACTTTATAATGTATTCAAATAAACATATTTCCCCGTCGGCACTTTACACTTAAATTCCCATCTGTGAAACTTACCTGGTATACGTTGCATAATCTGTTGACGGTACAGCTCATGCGCCAGCTGCTGCTGCATTCTCATATCCATTAATTCATGCATGGAAATCATTGTTGCTTTTAATTGATAACAAAAATATTTCAGTTTGAAAGCACTTGTGTATTGCACTACAAGTTCAAATAATAACTTCTTTAGTAGTAATCACTTATAAAACTCTGTTCTTGCACTACGACTATGCGCTACGTTCTTACACCACGACGTTTCGTAACGAACTGATCTCAAGTTGAACCACGCTGCTGCTGAGCTCAACATGCGTCGTAGCTGCACAACTCACACAGACACAGCAATACAAAACAGCGTTTGTGTGCGTTAAACCTGTTTAACAAGTTTGAGCGCAGACGCAAGTCGATTGGCTGACAGCGGCCGCCTACGCAGCACTATAGCTCACTCTTTCTAGCTTTAGCAATGCGGCGTAAGGCGCCATTTTGAAACTAACAAAAAAAAAGCGCAGCAAGAGCGCAAGAGCTGTCGCAGCGCGAAGAGAGCGCAAATTAAACGGCGGCTGCATTCGTGCTGCGTTGAGTGGCGAAGTTAACGCTTTCTGCTGTTGATTTTCATCAGCCGGCCATTGCAGCTGCCATATGCCTCCCTTTCGCACTCTCTGCCTGCTCCGCTTGTGGCAGTTTCATGTTGTGCTTTGTAATTTAGAAGTGAGATTTTCCACAGCGTTGTCTGTCTACAGCGCTGACTGCTGACGGCGGGCTGCCGTTTTTTTTACTTTTCCGTATTCGTTTTTTTTTTCTTTTTGGCGCTGTCGGAAAATGTCTGTTGCTATTTTCATTGCTGCTGCTGTTGCAGACAGCCGCCGTCGCCGCCTTTGCCTCCTTTTGCCGCTCTTGCAGCGTCAGCATTAGGGTCGCTCTTTTTGGCCAAGCCATGTAATTAGCCGTTTGACTTGGCCACCATCTTGTCTTGGCTCTTACAGCAACAAAACATTGTCTGGCATTTTGTATTTATTTTATGTAGACAGGTGAAATTTTGTTGGTTTTGTTAATTGCCAGTTTTGAATTTCGACATTTTGGTCTTGGCCAGATTGGCCGGCATTTGGTTTCCCAGAACAATAGCAAGCAAATTTTTTAATACATTTTTGTTTGCGCACTGCATTTGGTATCTAATTGTTGATTAGATCTTTTTAGCATTGGCTTTTGCGATCGGCTGCAGTTGACTAGCTGCAAACTGTTATTAATTACATGTGCCTCCGTGTAAGAATACTAACATGCAATGTTTCTGCAGTTCTATTGTTGTATGTGCCAAATTGATGGATGGCTTTTTGATTAGCTAGACATTCAAAACACTAGTTAGTCGTTACCTTGGGAAATTTAAATTGGAATAACTAATGTATACACGATTATATATAATTTGACATCTTAGTCCTAAAACATGTTTTAACTATCAGCTAAAAATCTATAAAATTAATAAAGATTTGAAATTGAATAACTTATGAAAATATCATTTTAAGTTGTTGATAAGTAAATAAGATCAATAAATCGTTTTGTTTTAATTCTCAAATTTTTCAAAAGCTACTTGTTATATGCCTTAAAATCGATTCTATGTAAGAACTTAAGGTAACGTACCCATACTACGTAGCCCAATTTTGAACATTTTTTCTCCCGCCTCCCCACCTCGGTGACCATACGTAGTATACGCCAAGATACCCCTCCCCCCTGTCTAGTTTTCACGTAGTAATTCGTAAGAACAGAAAGTAAAAAAAGGCGAGATTTTCCTAGAGGATATTGACTACGTGACGAAAACTTAACCCCCCCCCCCACGATCCTGTGACCAAGCGTGGTATTTTTAAGAATTTTATATTTATTATTTAACAAGAGTTTGAGAAAAAAAAAATACTTTTTAGTTACTTTCACAATATATAACAAAGGAACATGGTTATTTTTTAAGAAAACTAGAAAGAAATAGTTTTATTAAATTGTAGAACTTCGTCTAAAATTGCTTTCGGGATCCGCGTCTTTACACAATATATTTTTGTTTGTCAATAATAAGTATACGTAGTATAGTGTATGTAAAGATACTTATGCCTACAATTTAAAACGCTCAGTCCAAGTCTATTTATCAATTTGTAATTGACAATTACGCGATTGACGCAAATCACACTAATATAGTAGTTTATATTTACTTATAATACATTCCTCCATTACATCTGGTGGCACGGTAGTGCCCCCGCCAAGACGAGCCAAGCGAAGCGAAGCGTAAGGGCACTACCTACCTTTTCTCGAAGCGCTTCGTCGTTTTTTTGAGCCCTTATAACTTTGGTTAGGATTATGCTAGATCAACAAAATTTTCGGGATATGTTGTCAATAGCGGACTTATTAAACGTATAAAGTTTTAATTGCATAGCTCCCATACTTTAGATTTTATTGATACCTAAAAACGCTGATTTCGTCACTGATGATCATCAAAATTCTTAGGTATTTCCCAATGTCCTAGAAAGCTGAAATTTTGTATGTAAGCTAGTATTAGCACACAAACAACAAAAAAATTATAAAACTTGTAACTTTCATCCCCCAAACCCCTTAAACTAGGTGATGCAAGTTTGTAGGAGACCTGCAATTTTCAATTTTGACGCTAGAGCAGTGGTCGACACAAAATACACTCACATTTTTTTTTTTGCGTATGTATTGTACGATGCTAAGCAACAAACACGCAGTTGATGGTGCGTGGCTTCGGCTCTTGTTGTTGTTGTTGACGTCAAGCAACGTCAGCGTCGCAATACGTCACTGCGGCAGAGAAAATTTTAGTAGTACAAAAAGCACGCACATATGCATGCGTTTTGTGTATAACACTTGAAGTGTGTCGACGTCGCCTTAGCCTATGCGCCAGAGATAAGGCCGTGCCGACCACTGCGCTAGAGGGGTAATCTGAACTGAAACTTCATGCCCCCAGATATATACATATATACATATATATAGAGGCTCCTTGTTATTATAAATTATTATTAAAAAATATAAAAAAAAATAAAAATTAAAAAAAAAAAAAAAAAAAAATTTGTTACAAACAACTTACAAAAAGAAATGAAATCCCACCAAAAAACATTTTCATGTAAAATGTTGCCAAGACGAGAACATATAACTCGCACTGTCAAAAAGTTATCAGATCTCATATAGAGCCAAGCTTCTAACTCTACACGCCCTAACTCTACAAGGCCTAACTTCACAAACTCTACACCTTAGTCAAAATACATATGTGGCTTGGCCGTTCGTTACAAGAACTATTGTATAACAGAAAAGTAATGAACAGTGAATTAATTTTTCACCTTACGCCTATGTGAATGTAGCGAAATGGCCAAGCCACATATGTATTTTGACTAAGGTGTAGAGTTTGTGAAGTTAGGCCTTGTAGAGTTAGGGCGTGTAGAGTTAGAAGCTTGGCTCTATATGAGATCTGATAACTTTTTGACAGTGCGAGTTATATGTTCTCGTCTTGGCAACATTTTACATGAAAATGTTTTTTGGTGGGATTATTCTTTCTCTCACTTTCTGTTTCTGAGACAGCCTTTACAGTGAAATCTGCATCTCAAAAATAGCATCTTTCCAATTTTCTATTTAGTACTTCCTTAAGTTTCAGCAAATATCTAGAGTTGTGGATGCCATGAAAAACATCCTACAAATGTCATATATGCATTGGGCGAAAAAAGTTTTGGGGAAGACCTTTGACCAAGAGATCGCGCGGAAAACGTTTTGGCTACAGACTCCTTCAAAATACAAATACCCAAAATATTACTTTATAACACAGTTACAAAATTTATTATTCAAATAATAAATTATAATCGGTAGACGGTTAAAGGCGCTATGCTTCACAAGGAGAAGAGGACTATGCCTTAGGTTTAAACAAAGATATCTTACAAAGCCTTCGGTAAAAGTTTTCATGACCGATTTATGACGTTTTCAATATGCACTTATTCCAGGCTTTTACTATATTGGCAGTCATTTCGTCAAAACACTCAATGCACGCTTCTAATTGGTTTTCTGGTTCATCCTAACTTCAGCTTGAACCCCTAATTTCAAGCTTGACTTCACTTGAAACCGACTAGAAAGAAAGTATCCAACTCGAATGCGCTATAAAATGTTTTTTTTTTTTCACACTCATTAAATTTGCATTTTGTAGACCTTTTTATGCAGCTTGGCACTTGGTTAAAGCCTGATGGTTGCTGGAAATTGGTAGACAGCATATATCCGGCAAGCATGCCCAGTTAACCATGTCGAGCTGGAAGTCCACGTCCATGTTGTGGACGTACGTTTGATGAGACGACGGGCGCCAGAGACTCATAAAATATTTTTGTACAAATAAGTCTGACGGTTTCTTTGATTGTCAAAAAATGGCAAAAAAAATAAAAAATAAAACTAAAACAAGAGAAAATTGTAACGCTTCACGCCTGCACATAGTAATAGTGGTCCATAAGCCCAAGTTCTGCCGACAAAGACTAACGAAAAACAAAGGCGCAGACGGTAGTCAGCAGTATCCTAGGTTGACAACTGGACCAAACTGGCAGTTTTATGGTTTGTTGCGCAACATGTGCAACAGCTGCAGAGATAGTCAGGAACGCAGCCTCTGCCATGCTCAGGTGTAGTATGTATGGCTAAGGTCAAGGAACATTAGGCTGGGTGACAAGTGCGTTGCACGACGCGACATCGGCACTTCCCTCAAAAAAGTGTCCCGTCTGTGCAACGTTTTGCGGTTCCTGGTGTGAAGTTGGTCAAAGGCGGGCACATTTTTTTTTCTTTATTTCCCAAACTAAAAACTGCTTAAGATGTTTGCATTTTACCTGAGCTGTCGCCAATTTGAAGTAATAATTTTCTATTGTCTTTGAGTAATAAAATTACGAGCGCAACGAGTCGACGCGACAAGTGGCCTCCTCTACGTTTTCTAGGGTCTCTACTTGCGGCTGCCTCAAGTAGCACTTTGCTTGGCGCCAGTTAGGATGCGTGTTCGTATCCTTTGTATGCTGCTATCTGCCGCCTTGCATCTCATAGCTACCCAGCTACCCACATAGCACAGTAGCAGCCAAGGCGCGCATAAGATTCGGGTCCAGACAAGCACGTTCAGAACTGGAAAGACATGTGTTTACTAGTGATAAGATTATTTAACAAGTTTTGGGTAGCTACTGTTGGTAGAGTTAAGTGACAGTTTAACTTTTGGTGTTCCACTTTCCCTGGCTCAAAAAAGGTGAAATAGGTGAAGGAAACAAATTGATTTCTAAAAAATTTAGTTGTTTCTAGAATTGGTTACTTTTATAACCCAGTAATAAAAGAATTTGTCATAGATGCCAAAATGGATTCTACTAAACCTAATCTTTGGGTGTAGATTCACTAGAGTTTACTATATTGTATTTTTTTTCGCATTTTAATACGCCCACCACCGCCATCTATAATCAAACAGCTTTAAGCTTATACACCTTAGTACCAGACCATAAGAAACTTTAGAAATAATACTCGTTTAATTTTAAGCCATACACCTATGTATTAATCACTGATGAGTGTCACGGGAAGAAGTATGTATAGCCCATACCTCATATAAGAACTAGATAGAAAAAACTCTTCCAGAGCCACGCAAAAACGTTTGGCAATCCTAGCAGTTAGACATTATTTCAAAGTAAACCGGAATGGAAGCAAATAAGAACTTCGTAAGAGTTGTATATTTATCCTGATGTGTGTCTTCTACCACTGCCAAATGATCACCGTTTGTCTCTACCTCAAAGAAGCTGGAAGCCTTCAAGCATAAGCTGCGTCAAGAGTAATCAGTTTAAATATTGATTCTATATATTTTTGGAGCTAGTTTTATCTGCTTAAGTGCGTCAGTGGATCGCCGCTTTCTCTACACTTAAATAAGATTAAGAAAGATTGGTAATGGCTTACATCGAAGAGAGTTAAAGCATGACTAGTACACAGGCAGCCTTGCCTTGAAGAGAAATAAATTTGAATGGAGAATGGCTTTACTTCCCATATGCTAATTTTTTCCCCTGCATATAGAAAAGAAATATAGAAAGTGTTCCAGCAATGAGAACGATGTAACCCTAAAGTCTTACACAAGTCTAACCTCTTTTGAAAAAGTAGACAACTGAGAAATTGGGAAAATTCATTCATTTACCTACAACGAAGATTAACAACTAGAAATCTGTCATCTCTACAATTCTACCTTGCTGACAAGAAGAATACTGTCAACTTACTATTTAAATCAAGATATCAGCCAGAATAGTTTTAATCTTCGATTTGGAAGTGTCTGTGTAGAAGACTTGCGTTTTCCACCTCTGACAGTTCCAAGATCACTTGATTGATTTCTGGGTGATATAACAAGTTTTTTACAAGTGCGAAATTGAATGGGTTCTTTACTTCGAAGTCTATAAATGTATTTCAGAGCCACCAAAAGACTGTCAAACCATTTTTCTAACTTTGGGGGGGTTCCGAACCGAAGATCGCCTTTCCCCCTTGATCCACCAATGGCTCTAACACAGCTGCCAGTCTTGTCATATTGTGGGAAGTCTTCTAACTATTATTCTTTAGCCAAAGAAACTCTTTGCTTCTGATTGAGGACTTCACTTGAAATATTTAGTTACTCAATTGTTTCTTCAGATTTTCTTATATGAATAGATAGTTGAACCTATAGCTTTCAGCTTCAGTAGTCTCTGACTTGTTTCTCTAAAAAAGAATTCAACTTCGTCGCTATTTAGTGCATTAGAAAAACTATGCATATAAACTAAACTTAGGCCCAAACTAGAATGACTGATGTTTAGCCATTTAATTAGTTAGCTACCGTGACAGTAATGAGGGAACTGTCATGCTTTATTCTTCTCTGCGTCTCCCAAGTGACCCAAAATATGCAAAAACATTAATTCTAACTACCAAAGATTTGATTTTGATTCTTCATTTCATCTTAATTTAAAAGTATTAATGATCTATTGCCTTATTTAGAAGCTTAACAAGTCTTGATTTTCCACTTTTTCCGCCTGCACTCCCTCTGTTGCAAGTGACAGTCGTATGCATAACCGACATTGATGACCCTTCACTTTTATGGAGTTGAAGCCCCCACCATACATGTCAGAATGACAGCATAATTAAAATATAAATTAACCCAATGACATGTTGGTTGTGTTTTGAGTGAACTGAGACGCAGTCTGGCAAGTGGAATAACTTGCATTTTTTTATGTGGGCAGCCAATCAATGATCCAACAAATCAATAAATCATGGCTTATAACCCCCAACCTTTGTCAGTTAACCCTAATTAACTACACGAAGCTGCACCAGCCAATGATGTAGACATTGTCACCTGTAAGCAGTACACAGTGCCCCAACAAAACTCTAAGTCACATATAATTTATTAAAACAAAAGATCTACCAAAAAGGGCTTCATCATAAAATAATATAAATGATATAAACGACACTGTCTGCGCCTAATAAGCCAACAATTTTGAGGCGTTGCCCAGCAGTGCCTGATCCTGAGAAAAAACGGCAACGAAATGTGGCCCTTAAGAGATGCAAACTATGCGATAAAGTTAAGGCCAGGCCTAGGCGCCTGCTAAACGAGTTAACTCGCTGATAGAGATCTTTTTGGTGGGTAAATACTAAGCTGACGCTCAAGGTGCGTTGAGCATCATTAAAGCCCAAGAGTTACCAAAAAAAAAAAAAAAAAAATACAAATACATAAGCAGTAATAATAAGAGAAAAGAACGGGCCAAGTTGGTACATGGCGACGACTAAGACGACGATGATTTAATTTTCCAACACGCTTTCTACCAGTGCCTGCTACGACTGCTGGCATGATCGATGGCCTGTCGTTGAGATGATCACTTTCTGTGGCTGCCTAGCGGCTACTAGTTGAGATACTTAACGACCACGACGATGATGATGATGCTGCTGCTGCAGACCCGAGAGTCGCAGCATAATAATTTGTTAAGATGTTTGTTTCATTTTTCGACTTGATCGTATGCTTGATAGATCGACGGATGTATGCGTTTTTAAAAACCGTCTGCATAAATTTCCACTTTACAGCCAATACATATTTATATTTCTCACGTTTTGTTGTTGGTCTCCACTTTAACTGCTGCTTACCGCCACTTGCTGTGCTGTGCCCTCCAACAGCAGCCGCATGTCACAAAACCTAATCAATAAGTATCTGTTAGATACATTATGACTAGTCGGCGGCGGGCGCCCACAAGTGCTGCTCAGTCCAGCTACTGAGCGTTCTGATCTTCTGCAGACATCTCTACGCGGTTGCTCTTATCTGACATTCGGCATCTGTGCACATTAAACAACTACTTAAGATACATTTGCTTGCTAAAGCCCTGGCTATCGATTGCAAGCGGCGCATTTTGCAGCGCTTGGCCATATCGATTACCATGCTTTGTTTTTTTTTTATTTTTCACCCTGAGCAATTGACCTGCGCACAGAAGTCGATTTGAAATCAATACCAAAAACCAACTGATCCGCAAAATCTCTCAGTTGCCGCTGGCCCGTAATCTTTGGTTTGAGCCGCCATCAGCTTGACCAGCCGGCAACTGATCAGCTCAAATGTCAGCTACCAAAACGCTGCCCACAACTTAAAAACAGCATTGTTTAGTTCAGCTCATTAGTTATGCCAAACACAACTTGAATTGCACTAATTAAAATAAATTCTGTCAGACATTCTCATTTAATTTTTTCGCGCACCTCGTCTCGAGACGACTTGTTTCATAACAGCATCCCAAATAGCGCAAGGAGCGAACTTCCAAAGCGAGAAAACATGCAATAAATACGTCAAAGCAATACGTCAAATAAACCAAGAAAGCAACAGCCATTTTACGGATACCAACCCAACCAACTAAAAGTCGTAGCCATCGATCTACCTGAACGTTTGAATGTCTTTAAAATGCACATTATTAATTAGTTGTTATAATTGCATTTAAAAATACATTAATATTTATAGAATTCATAATAAATAATGAGCTGGTAGTCGCGCTGCCTAAAGACGGCGACAACGACGCCTTTTAAATGTCAAAACACTTGGTTACCCATTTGGAACGATCCGTTGTGACGTTCCGACTCCAACGTTCGACCAAGTTTGGCAATTTATGCGTCTTTCGGTTTTGGAGTTAGTAGCTGCACGGCCAGAGTTGTGTTTCTGTGTGGCATATCTGAAATGAATCGTGACGAAAATGTTGCTAGAGTTGCCTTTGACAAATTCTTTGCAATGGATATGACAATTTTGAGTGTATTTTTTTTGTTTGGTAGAGCATGTTGGTTTCGCAATGCAGCAGGCTACATAAGTACATCTTCTTACAGAGATGATAAGTGAATAAATCGTCGAAATATATATGTACTGTGCATGCTAGTGTGGCCTCACATAGTCTATAACCAGCGGATGATCAAGACGCTTCGAACGGATCCTCCTTTGTAAAATTATGATAAGCAGTTTAGAAGTTACGAGGGAACAGATGAACATGCCTATGTATATATAATACATACAGGTCAAGCACATAATCCTCTCTCCGCAGTCGGGTAAAAAATGGTTTTCTACAACCATTATTTACTTTTTTCTTGCTGCCTCTAACGAAAAGTTTTGAAACATGGTGTGACTCCATTTTATTTTTGACCCCCTTCGCGGACATTTTTGGAACTAAGGGTGGTCTCACCCATGAGAAATTCGTACTGCTGAGCCAGCGAAAGAATCTTATGTATACCAAACGAAGAAAGTTTAAAAAAATAAAATCGAAAGAAACGAAGAAAATTTTCCTTTAGATACAACGAAAGAAAAGCACACGGAAAGTTTATTTCCTGATCAAACTGAAAAAAAGGAGACATGTTGCAACGAAAAGTAAGGACCGAAAATTGTTATTAGGTTTGCAGAAAGTAAAATGTATCAATACAGGCAAGCAAAGAGAAATTTTGTATTTTTGGAGCTAAATGAGGGTCGGTCTGAATTCGAAGTATGTTTCTGTTTCTTAGCACATTGGCTGGGTTTTGAGAAGCTCTCCCGTCAGATAGTTTTGGCTTAAAACTGTAAAACGAGGTCCTTCTGGCCTGTAGAGTACTTTCGCTGTAGGCATTACTTCGGTAACCGATTGCTATGGCAATGGCATCTAAATCTGCAAACCGAAGCTGACTAGAAATTTCAACGTTTTTGAAGTTCCGCATTACAACATTTGAACAAATTCTCTCTAAACGTTATTTGGAGACCATCGGGTAGAGTATTCAGTGCCTGCCAATTTCCTACAAAAACACCATATGCACCTTTATCCTTTTTTTTATTGTTTTTTCTTTTGTATAGCCTTCATAAATATTTATGTCTCGTCATTGAACCCAATTTTTTATAACGCATATTAAATTGTAAATTAAAAACAAATTTTTGTTGACTTTTCTACACGGTGTTTTATTGCAGTGATATATATTTTATATACAGACATTTATATATATAGAGTTATGTTATATAGTCTGGCCATAAGCCCCTAATTAAATTTTAACATTTCCACCTTTGGCTGTTCTCCTTACCCTTTGCCTCATTTCGTAGTGCAGCAAATGTCGCCTCTGTCCAGTTTCTCAGGCTGTCGGTTTATCGTACACCCGACAACGGACTCCGTGTTGACCCATGCTGTGCTGGGGCGGGAGGCGCGCACAAAGAGTTTCTCAGTATCAAATCATTGGCGGAGCAAGGGTGAAATATACGAGTGGCGCCAAGGTACCGCCTGCTGTGCTCCAAGTGGTAAATTTTTTTATCGCAGGCCGTTTAGTCGAGCATTTTACTGTTAAGTTAAGGACATCAATCAAAATTTTCATTCTTCTTAACGACATTGAGCAAAGTGTGGGCTTTAAAGCCATTAGACATTAGATTGGATTCTTTTTGTTTTTGTTGTACGGCGTTAATATGATAATATGCAGCTAGATTTGGTCAGGTGAATGTGTTGCATGTTGCATATTGCCTACTTTACGATTTGTAGTATCTTTCACTTTTTTTTTTGTATATGATGGAGCAATTAAAAATGAATTTGAGTAAACATCATGCTGGCTCTTTAATGGCTGCCATTTAATTGGATTTCAATGTTCCTCTATTTTTTCTATCTATATGGCTATATGTGGTGGGTCCTTTACAAACACTCAATGCCTTTGTCTTCAGCTATTATACTACTAAACACTAATTAAATTCAACATTTATATGAAGAGTTTATGAACCTGTAGACAACATAGAGACTAGCTTACCTTTATGAGTTTATATGGCTTGTAAAGTTTACTGATTCGACAATTTTCCAACAAAACGCGTACAGATTTAAAGCAGCAGTCTTTTGGTAAAGAGCTATGAAAATATTTCACAATGGATTTTTGAAACAAGAACTTAATCGAAGCTTGTCTTATGTATCTTTATTTACAATTGTATTCTTAAATTTAGACAACCAAAAAGGCAATGAGTCATAAACAGAAACTTTACCAGGATATGATAGGATTCTTTTGCATTGACCCAGCAGACGGTAATGCATCCTGAGCGCGGAAGCCGGGATGGGGTGTTTCTTCTTTGGCAAGACCCATTTAATAGCCTGGATATTGGTAAAATGGAATTCTTTAAAACAGCGTCTTGCAGAGGGACCGAAAAATTTTAATTTCAGATTAACTTCATATTTCTTATTCCTTTAGAACAATTGGAGCTAAAGCCGCTTTTCACTTTCATAAGACTACATAAGAAAAAATAAAAATCTTTTGCTTTGACCTTTATGTTTTGCGATGGATAGTGTGTTGTCAAAGGGCGGACGATATTAAAAATGGACAGTTTTTTACAAAATACCTTGGTACCAAGCTAGATGCTACTAGATCCTATGCGATTAGGGCAATTAATGAAGGCAGGAGTGAAAAAACGGGATGGCCAAATAAAAAAAGATTCGGAGGAAGGAGTTTGTCTAGTAGATTTCTATGGGTGACGGCATAGGGGTAGACCATGTCTCCATGGGTACAACCAGTGCAAGGAAAGTAGAAAAAGCGTTCGCAAAGCAAAGGTGCCGGTAGAGATGTCCTTACTCACTAACGGGTTGGCATAGCCAATCGAAAAGAAGAAGAGTTCTACGTCTTAACAGATTCTAAAACAGCATGTTAGGCTTTCTTTGTTTGTCAGAGTAGCAAATGCTAGAGAGATTGGATATCAATAGGTTACGGCATAGGGGTGTCTCCATGGGTACAACCAGTGCAAGGAAAGTAGAGAGAGATACGCGAAGCAGAGCATAGAGAACTATGTTCTTATTTAGTAACGGGTTGCTTGGCCAAAATAAAAGAATTAGAGTTCTAAGTCTTAACAGATTCTAAAACAGCATGCTAGGCTTCCTTTGTTTGTCAGAGTAGCAAATGCTAGAGAGATTGGATATCGATGGGTGACGGCATAGGGGTGGACCAAGTCTCCAGTGCAAGATAAGTAGAGAGAGCGTTCGCGAAGCATAGGCGCTGGTAGAAATAAACGGTAACGGGTTGCTATTCCCAATCGAGAGGAATAAGAGTTCCATGCCTTACCAGATTCTAAAACAGCATGCTAGGCTACTTTTGTTTGTCAGAGTAGCAAATGCTAGAGAGATTGGATTTCAATGGGTGACGGCATAGGGGTGGACCTAGTCTCCATTGCAAGATAATTTGAGAGAGCGTTCGCGAAGCATAGGCGCCGGTATTGATAAACGGTAACGGGTTGCTATTCCCAATCGAGAAGAAGAAGCGTTCCAAGTCTTACCAGATTCTAAAACAGCATGCTAGGCTTCTTTTGTTTGTCAGAGTAGCAAATGCTCGCGTTTCCAATATCAAAACCCACAGGAAATTTGAACTGAACCTTATGCAACGCTTGTTTACATGTCTCATCAGTCAACCTTGAACTAGACAAATCCATTTACAAACAACTATCCCATACATAACTTGTGTAACACCTACAAACGCCCTTCCAAATGTCATACTAACTAGGCTTTTTTTTTTTTCTTTTGGTCAGCAGCCACAGCAAGGGACTGGCGACTGGCGCGACGTCTTCCAACACGCCCCTGTCTCCAGTCAAATGACTCATTGCACATATGTGTGCGTGTCTCATACAATCGAATCCAAACGAACGACCTATAAAATTAACGTTATGCCTGGCCTTTTGTTTCAAGATCCCACAAGTTGCTGGCGGCAGAGGCACTCGGCACTCGGACCTGAAATCTTTGGTTTTTAATATGTGAATGCGTTGATTGCCTCTGCTTTTTAATAAAATGATAACTTTTAGACCAGACAAATATTTCATTTCCTTTCGACGACGACGAAGACGACGATGACCAAGGCGACCCAGAGGCAGACAGAGAAACCAAAAATCATCATCAAGCAGCATTACAGCAACAACAAGCAGACGCATGAATGATCACTTTCGAGCACAAATTGGAGACTGGCCTGAACGTATTTGCACCTCCAAATTCGGTGTGGGCAAAAGCCACAGTCAGCAAGCAGCAGCCAACAACAACTTGGCTCAGACATTGTTAGCGCCAGTTGTCGGTTAACCTTAGCAGGCAGTTGGTAGTCGTAGTGAAGGGTCCCACCACCACGAACCTAACCGGTCGCAGTTCGTGCGTGAGACTGCGTCCCTCCAACTCTCACTCTCTCTCTCTGCTCTACCCCGCTCTCTTTCCATGTGCGTGTGTGTGGCATGGTGTGGACGGGCGGTGGCAAGATCGTTTAGCAGCGCGCCGGCGCACTTCATTGCCCGCCTGCTTGTCGCCCGCCCCTTGACCCTTTCAGCAAGCAACTCCTCCTGAGCGTTCTCTGCTTAGCTTACTCCATTCCATCTTTTCATGTTCGGCATTCCAACCAAATTTGCTCACAACATGTTGAAATTGTTGCTTATTTGTTCGTGCCCTCGTTGTAGTTGTCGAGATTATATGGACATGTTACGCTGCTGCCCTGGCGCCAACTTTTTGGCTGTGCCCCAAATGTGGCGTTTAATGAAATTTCCCTTTGTTTATACAGTGTTTCGTCTTCCATATGTGTGTGTTTGTGCGTCTTCATATGAGTTTTTTTTTTTTTTTTGCAGCCCCTTAGGGTTATAGTGTTGGGTCTTCTTTAGTTGGACTCTGTTGTTATGGCTTGCTTTAAGGTTTGTGCTTTGTTTAAAGTTATGTGGAAGTCGTCCAATGATGGTTAAGTTTTGTGTTATGGGAAGCTTTGGTGATTATGCAAATCTTATAAATTGTTAAGTGATATAGCTAGCTACTCGAACACATTTGGATTTGAAAACTCTTATTAGATACTGTATTCCGAAAGTTGCAAAGTAGAGAAAGGAGGCAATCTTATGATAGAAAATTTTTTAATCGAAGTAAATGGTATTAGTAGACTCATTTCAGTTGTTTGTGTGTCTAACTAGCGGATCCGCAGACTTAGTCCTGAGTTCGATACTCGAAATTTTGGTATACCAAGTAGAATTTCTCATTGATTTTGATATTTAAAAAAAGAGTTATATTTTGGAATTTATAGGGAAGTTGTTTTTTTTTTGTTTCCTTTCTCATTATATTTTAGAAATTCACAGGTAATTTTTATTGAGGCCTATTAGCATCGAATATTGATTAGAAGAAATATTTTTTCGATATAACTTTGTGGGAATTTATCGAAACTTACAGACAGAATGCTTGAATTTGTAATGACTTGACTTGTTATGAGACTGGTTTGCAAGAAATGATTATATATACTTTGGTGGTAATATATACTTACCATTTCATGCAGCTACTTAAGAACCTCCAATTAAATACTAACCAATTTTAGCTATCACTAATGTACAATACCTACAATCTACTTTGCCTACGTCACTCATTTTCACCCCGCCTCTTTCAGAAGCCTAGCCTAATCAAAAACTAAAATTACTTACATTTTTGATAACAGCAATCTTTTCTCCTTCTACTCTTTTACTTCCATTCTATTAGCTCATTGATTGTTCGTTGCGATCCCACCAAAAAATAAAGAAGGGGGAAAAAAAAGTCTGCTGTTGGCGTTAACGAGACTTTTGACAGTTTGATTCATGCGCACGTCGCTGACTTGGCTTATTTGACCCAAAGTAGGGGCCCACCATAAAGCCAAGTCAACTAACTGGCAACAGTCTGAACGCCTATATGTTACCTTTGTTTGTTTTTAGTTGGGGAGTTGACCGACCACGCAGAAGAACCGAGTCAAGAAAAAAATACATTTTTATTAATGACCGCAGCACAGCACACACACACGCACACACAGCACACACAATAAATACCACACAATTGTAATGGGCGCCAAAAGGGCCACTTGAACCGTGGCTATATGCAACTGGGGGGCAGTACCAGCGCCTCATCCTACGTACGTTTGTTATAAGCATGTGTTGAAATGTGGTAATTTGTCTCGCTTAGATGAGGTAGGAGCAGCAGAAGATTTTGTTCATTAATAAAACATTTGTGCATTGAACCGGGTCCAGCATATGCAGCTAACTAGCTAGGTATGCTATGTCACAGGGCTTTTAATAATTCATAAATTCCACTGCAGCAACTACTGGTATTAAGTTTTTGTCAATAGTCAAAGCTTAGATACAACTGCTACAGTCTTCCAAGAGTGTCTGCTGCTGTTGGCCAAGGGGGAGGGCTATGTTCTGGCCAGACAAACAATATATTTCACAGCTTAACGCGATCGCATAATGAGCTTGGTCAAAACATGAACATGTCCACATCATCATCATCCAAGTTGCAAACAAGTAAACAAGCTGACAAACCCAACAACAGGCAAACAGTTTCAACACTTTTTCGAGCTACCCGCATTGAGTTGACTCGTTCGTATTTACTCACTTGACTGCTGCAATCATAACTGGCTGAATCTTTTCAGGGAACTGCGAGTGACTTCAATAGAATTAATTTACGCCTCACGTTTGCTGCACAAACACCACGCTCAGTTAACGGCAAAGCTGACGGAAATCTGGTAGCATCATTTTCTACATATATTATAAAAATTATCAATATTATGGATACGTGTAAACAGTTAGAAAAAAATATACATACTCTCCAACGAGGTGTCAAAATGCATTTGCATAAACACTTGAAACAACTTTGTCATGCCTCATTTCGTATAACACGTTGGTTCTTATTGTGTAGGTCGGTTATATAATAAAAAAAAAGGGAATAGAATTTTAAAGGTGAGGAAGTTCTTGAATAAGATATTATAGCTACAACCCTATAAGGTAGGTGCGGAACCAGGATTTGGTTTGAGGAGGGTTCTTCATTTGGAAGTGTACATGTATCAGAGCTCGCAGAAGGCTGTCAACCGACTTATCCAACTCTGGGTGGGTGAGTCCGGGTCCGAAAACCCCTCGTGGTTTCGCCACTGCTATAAGGTATATAGTCTTGACTTTAAGATTCATGTCGGTGTCTTGCCACGTTTCCCTGTAGTCAAATTTTCGGTGTTACTTTAGAGCCCGTACCACTTCAGCACATTTTCATTGCGAGGGGAATTAAACATCCGAGTCGAAATAACCAATCCTGTCCGTACGTCTTCTTGTACGTAAAAAATCGGAGAATTCTTTAAGAGCTACAGAATTGCAAAAGAACCAGGAAGCGTTATCACACATTACTTATTAGGACCCACTCCCACACTCTTTAATTTCTACAATAACGATGCTCATCTTCACCAGTCCGACATTTTGAACAGCAGACTTCTCTGATATAACCATATGATTCATGTTGATATCTTGCCCAATTCCCCTTTAGCAGAATACGAAGGAGAGATTTTTAGGGTTACCTACTAGGCTACTCCCACACTCTTTAATTTCTACAATTTCAATGCTCATCCTCACCAGCCCGATATTTTGAACAGAAGACTTCTCTGATAGCTAGTAGTGTCATTATGCACAATTCTTCAATCTCTCCAAATTCAAAAGTTTTCCGCAATCCCATTTTCAATCTTCCAATATCTCATATACATAGTCAAAATTCCCAGGCTTTTCCAACTTTTAGCACTCAACATCTCACATTTCTTAGCCAAGTCAACAGTCACAGTTCAGCAACAACACGTCAGTTACTTTCCACATCATTCCAGCTTAGACAGTTTGTACCTTATGATAATCACGCCCTATTTCAGCTAGGTTTTTTTTTTTTGTTTTTTAAGGTAATAGCAATATGCACCACATACGCGACATGCTCAACTTTTCGGCATACCACAAACGATTATCTGCATCGGTGCACACTCAACGAATCTCAGAAAGAAAGAGCCGGCTTGTGCACCATTGGACCAAGTAGAACAATGCCAGGCGGTTGAAGTACAAAGCATCGCACTTTATTAACTACTTGAGATTAAGACTGATAAAGAGCTAATCCCCGACGGTCGGCAACTGAACTGCACTCAAAGTGTATTGGATGCAGAGAGGCTGTACTCCTACACTGGTCCACATTCGGTAGCTATGTCGGTGTAATAAGCATAACAATATCGTTGTCCGCCCAATTGACAAGCCAGGCCGCTGAAGTAGTATCTAGACTTCGGCTACATAAAATGGATCACAGGTTTGACTGTGTGTGTGTATGTGTGTATCTATGTTGTTGTCAGCCAAGGTGAGATCAATAGCAGCAGACATAGACAAGGCTTATCGCTTATATTGACGAGTCCCTCACTCTTACAGCGCATCCCAAAAAACAGATCTAGTTCCATATACATCCACACGTCACTGCACTTTCGCTTCGAAAGATCTTCTGTCGAGGACGTTCAACATCATCAACTTACTATCTATTGCAGCTGCCTTTGATCATTGTAGCGTAATTTTAAGCCAAATTGGGCTGCCTTTTGGTAACTGCCGACGTTATGTGCTAGGGTCTAGGATCGAGCCTGGTGCCAATGTCAAGGCTCCCTTGGCGTTGCTCTGCCGCACTTACTCAATGGTTTAGTGTGAACTTGTAACATCTTTTCTTGGGCAACGTTGCGCATGATCAATGGCGTTTGGGTAATTTTTAGTTTTTCTTAAGCTACTGGTATTTAATGGGATTTTCTTTTAACGCTTTGTTTGAAGAAATTTTTTTATGACAGGGTAGTGTTTTTTGCGTGCTGGTTTGGGTAAAGCTTCAGAAGATTGTTTTATGCAGGCATGTTGATAAAAGGACTCGATGTTATTTATTTTATGATACAAAGGAGCTTTGAAATTATTTAAGAATCTCCACATTATTATGCTCTTGATTGGCTTAAATAATCTTTTGAACCATCCTTAGCTTCATACAAAAAATCTCACTGTGTCCTCATTGTTTATTGATTGGTTTCGCTTATCTATGATAGTTAGTTAATTACGATTCAGTAACATCCGTTGCTCTACTAAGATAATATCTGTGTAACCAAGAGCGGAATAAGAACAAAATTCAAGATATTCTAGATTTCACTAATAGTTAGATTTCTTACTGAGTAGCATACCCATGTTTAACATTTGTAAGAACTTGGCGTGTGGACCCCTTTTATCTCAGCCTACGCCCTTGTCTCCTATCGTAAAGCTGTAAGATGGGTCCGGACCCAAGGAAGGATCCAGTAAATGTATTCCTGATCTACGATGTCAGTGTTCGAGCCAAATGTTCGTAATTTCGGGAAGTAATGATTTTCTTATTGAAAGAACATGTCTTGTGTTGTTTAAGTCTTTCGCAATCGGTGATTTTGACGTCGAGATTTTTTAAAGACTGCGAATTGGAGAAATTGATTAGCAATATCATTGGGAGTGATTTCCGTACAAGACGAAGCAGAGAGCTGTTGAGCGACGATTCTTCTCTTGTGAACAGCTGCTTCAAAAACAGAATCGGAAAAACCCCTTTATATCGAATTATGATCGTCGATGAAAAATGGGTACACTACGATGATCCCAAGCGCAAAAATCATGGGGGAAGGCCAGGACGTGCCTATACGTCGATGAACAGACCGAATATTCACGGCGCTTAGGGTATGCTCGGTAGTTGATGGGATCAGACTGGTGTAGTATACGAAAGCATCTGAAACCGGGTGAAACCAACACAAAGGATTAGTATCGAACGCAATTGATGAGTTTGAGCCGATCACTGAAGGAAAAATGGCCACACGACAAAGTCATTCTTCAGCATGACATTGGACGGACACATGTCGCCAGATCAATGAAGACATGCCTCTCTAAAGAGGCAGTGTGTTATGTTATTGTTAGATACTAATTATTTTGTTTGTTAAATATAAGATTTTAAATGAATTACATTATTAAACGATCAACAAAAAAAGGCGAGTTATAAAAAAAACTAATTTTAATACTAAATTATTTAAAGCAATTAATTTTTTTTATTTTTTTATTTAAGGTCTACATTAGCTTAGTCTGGTCAATGTTGATTCTACAAACATAAATAAGAAAATTTCACAGACTTCTAAGATCCATCATAAATGATACAATTAAGGTGAGACGTTTTTTCTTTATAAAATTTAAACTTAAATTTAAAAAACTAATAAACTATAAGCGTCTCCACAATAAGTTAAAATCCAATAATAAAGAATTTCATCTATGTACTCTACAAGTTTACCACGGTTGAAATCATAAAGATATACAAAATACAATAGTACAGTAAAAATATATTTTGAGCTGGAAACTTACTTAAAGTTTTAAGGACAACCCAAAAAGTCAAAAACCAAAAACGTTAAAAATACGAAATACTGATTTTTAGTAACTTTGGCGCCCTCTGCCACCCAAAATATGAACATCTGAGTATGCCTTCCATTACAAAAAAAAATGGGACATTTAATTTTGAGCATTTTGTGTCCAAAAGGCTTTTTTCTAAGACTAATGGAATCCAAATATACGTAAACCCTACGGGAGAGGGAGAGGTCACCTTTTTGGTTTTAGAATCTTTGGATGGTCCTGAAAACAGGAAGCAAGAGAAAATGCAGTGTACAACTTTTACCAGGTCTGGTACCTATTTGGCACATCTTTACTTTTAACTAAAAGTATGAATACGAAAGCTTAAAACTTAAAGTTCAAATAAAATAAGAAAACAAGGTGGATTGGTTATCTTTATCTTAGGGATAGAGATCTGAGCTACTCAGTACTGAGTTTCTCAACGCGAATAAGAAAACTTGACAGTTTTCTAAGATCGATCAACTATGACAATATTAAACTGATCCCTTGTCAGCTGCATTGTTTACGCTTTACAAAATTTGGGGCCTTTCCGCTCAATTGCAGCTAAAGTTGATTTCATCCTTTCAGACCAAGAGATGCCATCTAGAACAACAGCTGAGAGCAAACCTTCAATACAAAACTCGCTGTTTTCCCATAACAAAAAAGAAGCAGTAAAAATAACAACCAAAATTGTCAACAATGACAAAATGATGGTTATCCTTTAACGAAGCCTCTTGTGGCTAACCCAAATCCCATTTGCCACAAACAATTTAAGCAAAAATTGTTTAAGCAGTAGTAAAAATAAACCAAAGATTTCTATACAATCACAAATTGTACGCACATGTTCGAAAATGGAGCAAAAATGAAAAATCCTTTAAGCAAATCTCTTTGAAACAGAGACAAACACAAACGAAGCAAATAAACCTCGGGCAGGGAGTACACTCCATGTCGTTTGTCTTGTAGCAATGAAAACAAACCCAAAATGGAACAAACTGTAAAAACAATTTGCGTTTTGTTTCAATTATACAAGGATTACACATAAGAACATCAAGTACCATCTCAAGGGTCGGCATCGGCGTCGGCCTCGACGACAAAAACGCACAATTTGCACTTGATTTTTAAGTAGGTGATTTCTATTATGCGAGACATTAGCTGTCATACAAACGCCCTATTCAAACCCAAGGGCCCAGCCGGCTAAGCGCACTTGATTAGAATATACTTGTAGTCTGCACGTAGCGCACATATGGCCCATAAAACTCAAGGAACTCAAGTAGCTTGGGCATTGTAAGTGTGACGCCGGTGCCAGGTAAGACAATAAAACCGCATCTTGCACTGCCCAAAAGCTGAGCTGGGTATCAGCGCATCAATGGTTTAGCTGCATGGAAATTCGCAGGAATTTCCCAACGTAGCTCATCAAATTATGGCGTATCATAAAACCCACATATTAAACGCTACTAAATGCGCGTCATTAGTCAATACACACGAGATTTACTAGTTCTAGGAAGCACACGCCGCAGGCCAAAACGCAACATATCAGCGGGTACATAACTCTCTCGTGAAATCCTCTAATGAGTTGGCAGCTTGGACGTCGCGTGAAATCGTCTGGTGATTAATGGATTTAGTGCGTGGGATTTAATATAGATCAGTTGATCTGAAACAGGTAGTCAACGAAACTTTGGAAAGCCCGCTAGCAAGTGCTATTCATGGAATAGATGAAGAGCCAACCACATAACTTTGAATAACGCCGCATGCAATAAATTATGCGGATTTTTTTTTCATCTTGTCTCTATACGTTTAACACGATTCTTTCAATTGTGTGTGTTTTGTTTATACATATATTCCAAAGCTTTCCATTTCTTTTTTATATATGCTAAATAGCGAAGGTGTAGAGAGACTGACACTTACACACATTAAGAGATTCACATTTAAATAATGTTGTTTAGGAATTTGAAAAAAGAGAAGCTTTTTTTTGTTGGGCGTTATTAAAAGGTTTAAGAAGATCAATCCCTAATACTGTATTACTTTTTTAAAGAAAGGGAGACCTTTTTAGGCATTATTTGTGAATTTCGAACCCTAATTTATGGGTTTTCTGGTAACAGTTGAGCATAGCGCAATACAGTGGCGGATCAACGGGTGGTTTTCGGATCAGGAACGCCCCTCACTCCCCTCAAAGATGGAAAAATGGGTTGACAGTTTTTTGCGAGCTCTATATATTCTATATATTCTTCCAGCAAAATCTTCTAAGTATTAAGGGCAGAAGCGACAAAATGTCATAATAAGGGTAGTCCTCCCAAGTAGTAAATTGTTAGGGTCGAAGTATTAAGGGCAGAAGCTACAAAATGTCCTCCCAAATCATATTTTGGTCAAACCTAACCACTTACGGTTTTTTCGAGTATCAGAAATTATTCCAAAATTACATTAACTTCTACTTACAGAGTTTTTAAGTTTCTAGCATTTTCCATTATTTGTAATTCTATGAATTTTTCAAAGCAAATATGCTAGTCATTACAATGAACTTGATCTACGTAACCAGAACTGATTTGTGAGGAAAAGTGCTCTTCTCAGCCTGCAGTCTATTTCCTTCTGGGTGAGCGAATATATGTGAAGCAATCATTCTGTTCTTTTATTTGAAGTTTATTTTGATCGGTGAACAATATGTCTCAAGTCGTCTTCCACCCCGACATAATTTACTTTTGTTTATTATAGCCGCTAGATGGCGCAAGCAAGTTGGTATGTCTTAGTACTCTATTTAAACATAAAAAAGAGGTGGCTGTTGGGTGAAGCAAGCCACTTCTATAAAAAAAGATACCTTATGTTATTTATTCATTTAGTCAAAGGGTTTCAACAAAGCACAGTTGACCTTAGATACTAGAAAATAACTTTGGGAAGATAGAATATTAAAAAATTACATATCAACAACTATATCATGTCTCTAGCCCGACGATATGCACCGACTCACATCGTAAATTGGCCAAAAACTAGAATTTAAAATAAGATAAAGATAAAAGGAAAAGAAATGAAGCATTATCTTAGGAAAAAGCCTTAGGAGCACCGTTGACCAAATGGCTGATTCATAATTCAGAATTGGTCAAAGATGCTCAAAGAGGCAAGTCAAGTTGATTTAAGATTGAAGAAGTGATAGATGATAAAGACAGTTCGAATGAGATAAAATGATAAAGACTATTATAGTAAGAGCATAAAACATGGAATGGATCATGCAAAGCAAAATTGGATCTACAAAGTTGCAAGGCTAAGGGCCGTAAAATGTAACTTTATTAAGAAGTTCGATAGAATTTACAAGACTAGGTACGGTTTTACGATTGCTTAAGGAAGCAAAATTTATAAGGATCCCAATTTAAGCCGCGAAGTGCAAAAAGGAGGAATTGCCTTTGAACCGATTCAATTTTGTCCTGATGAAGAAGGTACTGAGGAATTCAAATGCAGGAACATTCTTCCAGAATTGGGCGGACGAGACAAATATAGAGAAATTTGGTTGTATACGAGTCGTTAAATGCTTAATAAACACGTAGATGCCTCTATTTATTTTTGATTTTACAATGCTTTAAGACACAACGAGGCATGGCATCGGGGCATTAAGAGAAAAGAATGATTAAACTAAGGGAATAATCAAGAGTATAACCACCTAAATAGCAAATAAGATTCTTTTAGTTGTAAGTATCTCAGCCTGTTTTAAGTTTTAGTCAACATCGTTACTTTGCATATACCATTTTTAAGTTGCTTTACAAAGGCTTGTTAGCCTTAACACCTCAAGGTTATTTCTCTTTTCTTTTGACTGTTGTCTGAGAAAACTTATCTTTATAATTAACAATCATTCGATAGCATTATTTTTTTAAAGCACACTAATGTTATTTTAATAACTTAATAAATATTAAAATGTTTGTTCTTGGAAAATAATTTTAAAACCAGAATTCTTCCAAACACACACAGCACAACCGTTTTTCAAACGCAATTCCGGTCTAAAAAACAAACACAAAAACCAACAAAATGTAATATGTACCTACATAAAAAAAATATTTATGCCTACTTCATTCATAAGATTTTTATTTTAGTGGCGCCTGGCGCCAAACAAATTTTTTTTATTTTTTATTTTTTGTTAACTTTGCGTGATGCTGCAGCAAAGAGTTGGAAGTAAGTGTATCTATGTGTGAGTATCTGTGTGTGTGAGTGACTCTGCGTGTGTGCTGGAACGCATGCGCTTGGATGCATTTGGAAGCACTTGACTTGCAGTGCCAACAATTTCATTAACTTATTGTTGTTGTTGTTCGGGAGTTATTCAGTTTGGGGGCTTTTGACTGCATTTCGTTGATTTAGCGTATCGCTCATAATTGTTTTTATGGTTTTGCATTAGTGGCAAACGCCTTGGGGGCACGAGCTGATAAGCCCAGCCTAACAGATAGATGCAGCACAAATGTATCTATTAGTTAGGTCTAGGATTAACAGCAGCTGTAACTTTAAAGAATATCAGTGTATCTACCAGCTGCCAGCTACAGTCGCGTGTTATGAAGTGCTTCCAAAAAAACACAATGACAATAAAAAATTGTCAATCGTGCCGCAAGAGATAAGCATTAAATATTTTTGAATTGTCAATATAAATAATGGCATTTTTGCTTGTACTCGAAAACTCATAATCATTGTGTTAATTTTAAAATAAATTGCCAAAAATTATCCAGGCGCCCACGCAATAAATAATTCCACCTATGTATAGTATTCAATCTTTGGTGTCTAGTCATTGTTAATCTTATAACTCGAAATTCGGCTTTGCGCTGATTCTTACATTTATGGTTCTATAGTATCTCTACTACTATATTTATTCATATACATATACCATATATTATGTGCATTGTATTTATGTTCATTCCAAAGCAAAGTCGTGTGTATATTGACACTTTTAATTTACGTTAACGTCAACTCGTCTGGTACTGTGACTGAGACCGAGACTGAGACGAAGAGTCTCGACTGCGACTTCTGCTGTTATTGTTAACTAAATATTTTGTTATTCCCATATGTAAATGTTGTTTAACGACTTTGTATGAATTCATTTGTATGTATTTGTGTTTATTGTGCCTTTGATTGAATATGCAAATGCATTTTCACACGTTTTGCGTATGGGCTACAAGTCACCAGACATGAACAATAAAGATCCAAAGTTAAAGATCTCATGGTAAATATTGCAAAGCTTTGGCTTTGACTCTTGATCAGTGTTTGTCTGTCTTTAGCAGCACCAGCAGCTGCTACTTATTGCCACCTCAAGGCAGGTTAAACTTCAAGCTGGTTCAGGATATATGTTTGGCTGAATACCTTAACTTAATCTTTACGAGCTGTTTATTATTGAATATTAATAACGTTTTTAGCAACTTGTATTTGTAGAAAAAGAGTTAATTAAAGCTTAAGCTTAGCTTAAAACTAGTTCGGTAAATGCTATAAAATTTTTTACGACAGAAATATGCCATTAAATATGTTAGAGAATATTGAACCTATTTGAGTTTGGTTCAGAAACTGATTTGAGTAGAACGCAAACAAGCTGGTTTAAGCAGCTTTTTTTCAACTAGTGCCCATTAGGCGTAAGTGTAGATTTTTAGAGCGTATGAAATAAGCTCAAGAAGGCGTGGCAGAACATAAATTGTCAATTGATCTGAACAGTCCGTGTTCGAATCTTATTTCATATTGCCAGTGTCCATATTTTCAACTAATTGTCCTGGACCGTTTTCTCTCTTTTTCAGTTTCCTACTCTTTTCTGTTTCTTTTTTATACCCTGCATTAAAGGTAAGGGGTATATTAACTTTGCGCAAATGTATGTAACACGGAAAAGAAGACATCGGAGACCGCCAAAGATACCTCCAATATAGTCAGGAGGACAAAAGAATTGGATCTTGACATATCTGTCCCTCTGTACGTCTTTACTGGAGACTATAAAAGCTATATATAACCATACTTGAAATTTGAACTCATGTGACAAGTTCATTTCTTTTTTCTGCCAACTCCCAAACAATTTCAAAGAAAATTTTCAAAAAATTTTGATTATTTTTTTTTTTAACTTTTTAAATTTTTATTTTTTTGCTGTAGAACAAATGTTTAACTGAAAACTGTGAAAGCGGCTCTGACTTTTTCAAGCGTGCAAAAAAAAAAAAAAAAAAAATTTTTTTATTTTTAAAATTGAAAAAATATCTACCATTCTCTAAAAAAAATTTATGCGTTTAAATTCACAGCGAAAAACAAAAAATGAAAAAGTTAATAACTTCTTTAATTGAGAAAGTTATGCTTATTTCAGTGATGGTACCTCGCGTGTTCGCGTGGAAAGTGGGAAATAACTTTTAAATTGTAAAATTAAAAAAAAATTCTTTAAGAAAGCTTAAAAAAATTCAAAATTTTATCTTTCATTGGAAAAAAATTTGCGTCGATATCTTTATTCGTTTAGGAAATATGGCTTGTTAAAGAAAAGTCTAAGGATGAAAAATCCAATATTCAGTTATCGATAGTTCGATAAATAATCGAAATTTTGCAATAAAATGAGCTACCTTATAATGTGATGGTATACGATTGCGAAATTTACCTAATCTTCATTTCGAATTTTTGATCTAATTTCTTTTCATACATGCTTTTTTGCATTATCAGGATCTCATTAGGTTAAAAAAACAGAAATCACAGAACTTTGGAAAAAAAAATAAAAATAAATGATGGACGGAGAAAAAATTGTTTTTTCTTCTTCATCGTTAAACCCTGTTAACTGCTACTTTTTCGATTTATTTTCGGATCAACACAGAGAAAAAAATTCTGGTTCGCATTACAAAGAAATCCTGGAAAAATTTGTATGCCTTTTAAGCAAAACAATCTTTAGTATTAGTCTTAGAGGCCATATTTTAAAACACACAACGTAAGGACAACTCTTGAAGAGACTTAACGACTTGAAATAAAAATGGTAAGTGTCATATTATAACACCTCGTACTTGAAAATAGTAATTTTTTTAACGAATGTAGCCTTTATTTTGCTTTTGGGACCCCAGTTTGCAGCTGCTTAGCTTAACTTAGTGCTAACCCGCCCATTTCTCTTACTATATCAAATACTTCCACCATGCAGTCTTTTATGGGAATAGTGTGTAAAATATAAAGCTAAAGTGGGCATAGGCGCGCCTACCACATGCTCTGACAGCTAGCCGGAGCAGAGTTTTGAGAATTGCTGTATGTAGTTTTTATCTTTTTTTTTTGTTTTTTTTTTTTGTTTCCCAGCCATGGAACGACGTTTACCTGTCAAATGTTGCACTCGCATACGAAAATGATGGAGTGAAGAGTTTTAATTTTATGACGCAGCAGCAAAGGAGACGTCGACGGCGTCTACGGCCAAGTAGGAAATCCAGAAGACGGCAGTCAAGTTAGCGGCGATGAAGATGGCGCCAAGAAATTAACAAAACGCGCCACAATAAACACAAAATGCACAGTTTGAGTTATAGGTTTAAGGCTTGTAAGCCGTGTACGCACTCAAGGATACGTTGCGGCCATAAACTGGGCGTTGGCTGCATGACAAGGCTGTTAAGCGCAGATCTAGTTAATTTTTTTCAACACTTTTGAGTTTGGAGCTTGTTAGCTTATTAGAATTAATTGACTATGTCTAAGCATAAAAAGCACTAAAAGATTCATTCAATAAAATCAAAGTCGCTAACAAAAACGAGTATAACAAACAACAGCTAACAACTCTCTATTAAGCTGTGGTCAACACTTTCCCACAAAAGTCCATTGACATCTTGCAGCCGATACAAAAACCGATTGTGCTACAAAGACTGTGATCAATGCGTATCTATAAAAACAAAAAACGATACAAGATTTGTATCTTACAACAACAAGATTGTAAATTGCTATAAGGTCTGTATCGATACAAACACACAAAGTTAATTACATATGCCGAACACTTAAGAGTTGAAAACAACAAAAACAAAAACAAAAAACTAACCTAAACATTTTTACGAGCGAAATTTGTAATCATTACCACATTCATATGCAAATGACCAACCATATCTATCTGTATCTGTATCTCAAACTACGTATGTATCTATGGCTTTGTTTTTTTGTATCTTTAGTGTTAGCAGCTGCTCAAACGGCAGCTACCAAGTCTGTCGCTTCTGTTGGCCAACTGTTTGGTGTTAAAAGTACCGTATTGTTTACCATATATGTATCTCTATATACTACAATAGCTGCATATACCATATCAAGCCGTATAAAAAATTGTCTTCGAAAAAAACAACATGCTGTGTGTTTGTTGGCGATAACAAAGCTGTATGCTTCCATTTACCCCTAACCCTCTGCCTCTCTGCTCCGCACTATGTACAGCTTTGCCACTAATTTATTAAATGTATGCATCCTTAGTTTGAGTGTGTGCGTGTGTGTGTGTGGTGTGTGCGTTGTCCACAAAAACATCCAAACATAAATTTTCAATGCGACAAGTTTTAATTTCAGCTTTGGATGCTGCTTTGCATTATTTACATACCCTTACCAAGAGTTTAGTCAGTTGGGTTGCCTAGACGGCATGCCAAGAATTTATTGTAGAAGGCAAGCCCGTAGCTTGCAATGACGGTCAGCCTGTTCTAAGTTTTATTTCAATTCCCACCTTGGCATATTGATCAATTTAAGAAGTTCGATTGGAAAACTATACAT
Organism: Chymomyza costata; assembly: GCA_018150985.1. Taxonomy (NCBI): domain Eukaryota; kingdom Metazoa; phylum Arthropoda; class Insecta; order Diptera; family Drosophilidae; genus Chymomyza; species Chymomyza costata. Next base: position 23,460,940 of record JAECWU010000001.1, read on the forward strand.
GAATAAACGAGGGTTTCTTGTTAGGTTAAAATAGGACACAGAGCAAATATTAGAATCCAAAATAATTTTGGAAAATCTTGGCCATATATGTTTAATATACAATATATGTTTAGTTCTTTAGAAAAAGTCAAGAGAATATTGCTAAGCCGAAACGGCTGGAACTCGGAAACCCAAAATTTTGTTTCGTAATTAACCCGAACTTTTTTTTGGTTAAGCCAACATGAGTATAAATATCTATCAAATATTTTATTTGTGGCGCCTTAAGGGCGAAGGAGTTTAAAATATCTCGATTATTTTTTAAAAGATTCGTCTAAAAAATTATGATGCTCCATATAATACAAGATTTGCAAAAACGGAAAAATACTGCACTTACTAAAGCAATTTGAGTAAAAAATTATTAGGTTTATAAAAACTTATGGCTCTGCATTAAAAATAATATGATATAGTCCAACAACCTGAAATACATTTAATAAGCATAGCTTCTTCAATTATGGGATTTACTAACTTTTTATCACTTTTGAATTTTGAATTAAAAAACAATTATTAAAAAATGTTTAAAAAATATTTAAGAAATTAAAAATTTATTTTTCATATTCCAAAATTTATTTTTTAAAATCAAAATTTTATCTTTCTTGGGCAAAAAATTGCGCCGATATCTTTATTCGTTTAGAAAATATGGCTTGTCAAAGAAAAGTCTAAAAATGAAAAACCCAATATTTAGTTATCGATAACTCGATAAATAATCTGAATTTTGCAATAAAAATTTACGTGATTACTATTATCTCAAAATCAGTAAAATCGTAGAGGTTGACCAAAAAGTGGCCCGCTTCACTTAATTTCGCCGATATGGAATTTTCGAAGTTAATTAACTCGTTCTTCGAGTCTATTTATTTTTTTAAATGGGCGCACTGGTTCGGTTTATAAGCTTTTTTCTAAACCGATGCAACTAAAATTTTCAAAAGTTGTGTTTGTAGAAAAAATTCATAAGGGACTTGTGCTATAAAACGGTCCCCTAAGATCTAAGATCTATAAAATATAACCAAATATGGTAGAATAAGGGAAAAAATATGCTTGTGAAACTCAAACAAAATATGGCCGAAACTTGGTGTACACAAATAGTTCGATACATAAAAAATAATTTAAAAAAAGTTATATGAATTTTGACAATTTTGTTTAAAAATAAAAGCTTATATTTTATATGTTGAGTTGCTTAAAATATGGAAGTACGCGCTTCAAATTTACGGAATTGCAGCGAAATCGAACTTAAATAAAATCAGAGTTTTCCAGAGCAAAATATTAAGAAATTTGTGCGGCGGTATATGCGTACTAGGGATATAGAAAAAGATTTGAGGGTGCCTAAAATAGGAGATGTTATCCAATTGCAGGCCAAAAAGTATTTAGAGCGTCTTGGATCTCATCCAAATTTGCTAGCACGACTGCTAAATTCAGAAAGACCGTCTTCCAGAGCACGAATGAGACGATTAAAACGGTGCCACCCACAGGATCTCCCAAGGAGAATCCTTTAGTAAATTTATATAAAATCTTCAATAATATTAATGTTGAATCTTTAGTAATTAAAGAATATTGTAATGTTTAGTTTTGTTATGTATATATTAATGTTTCTTTTTAGTCATTAATTATCTTTGTTTTTTATATAACTTATAATTTGTTTAAGCTGTCATTTTTTGGTAGTAGTACACAAATTTTATATTATTGCTTAATAAAATATACACATTTTTAACAAAAAAAAAAAAAAAAAAAAAAAAAAAAAAAAAATTTGTCATAATTTTTTTAAGTCCACAAATAACACTAGTTTAAAAAGCTTGTAACTAGCTTTAGAGCTCTAAAAAACTTTCGATTGCCAAATTTGGTAACGGTATCTTTATAAATAAATGAATTATTCTAAAACTTTTGGTTTTTCAAATAAATTTAAATTTTTCACTTTTTACAAATATACTTGATATTTCCATATTTTTTCTCCGATTTTGATAAACAACCACTCAATTTTTTTCGTAATCGATCAAACTTTACGAGCAATTTTTTTTAATTTTTAAATTTACGTTCGAAATATAATTTTTTTTAATAGCGCCCAAACCGTAAATTTGACAAAAATATGTTCCAAGTATAATGGATAGATAATTCAATTATTTACAGTTTAGTAAAAAAAATTCTCAAAATCAGTTTGGTAGAACCAGAGATATTTGCTTTTAAGTAAAGACATTTTTTTTTTATTTTCGAAAAATGGTTTTTTCGAAATATCTCGAAATCCGTTCCATGAAAATTGACTTTATTTTCGGATTAAGCGTGCCATTTTACTACGGAAACGAGTGAAACATGTTAAGGATACATTTTGCTGTAAGCTAGTGTAATTAATTAATTTAATTTAATTACTTTTTTTTTCCTTTAGATTTACAATTTAGAGAGTTTAGCTTTACAACTAAGATATAATTATATACATACTTAAAATAAAAATAATAAAAAAATTCAATCAAAACTACAAACATTTCAAACATTTTTAATACGGAACTACTCAAAAAGAAGTTTTCGACAGTGTATCTCCAATTCGTTTGAGGCAATAACCCTTCCGGTATCTTTTGTTTTGTTTAAATTGTTTTTGGTTGCTGTTGATTTTCACTTTAGCCCAGTAGCTGCTCAGGTTGTGAAAAAGCTTAAATTTTAATCAAAATTAGATTTTTATCTTCCCGCAATTTATTTGCTTTTTAACAAATATTTTCATGCTTTTTGATCTCGCTCTAACATACTAGCTATCTTTCTCTAACTGCCTATCTCTATAGTTTTTTTTTGTTTCAGCTGCTCCCTTCGCTATAGCAGCTCTATTGTGTATCTGTGAGTGTAGTAGTGCGTATCTGTGTGTGAGTATCTATGCGTGTGCTTTGTTTTCGGGTCTTATTGTAAATATTTAAGCTTTTGACGCCTCACATGGCAAGAGACTGGCGTGCAGCTTGACAATACATAGCTCCCTGCCTTTTTCCATTGCAGTGGCATAAATTTTTCTCGCTTCAGTTTCCGCCATTGAATTGTTTGCGTGTGTGTGTGAGTGAGTGTTTGTAACTGTATCTATGTATTGACTTAACGCCATATTTGTTTGTGCATTTTGTGGTTTAGGGTGGTGATGGACGCTGAAGGTAACTTGACGTTATTCGTAAATTGCTTGCCACAAAGAATTTGCGATAAAGAACTAGTCCAGAGTTTTTTGATAAAAATACGCATAAGTGTGCTGCGAGTCTTTTTGGCATATAATATCACGAGATTTTGTAACGCATAATCAAAGCATGTCATATTATGATGTTTTATAGATTCTTGGTATTTACTTATTTGAGGAAGACCGTCGATTTAACTAAGTTTGGAAAATATGTCTTATTGTTAAGCTAAGGTTTGATTATGTCTGCCTCTTATATTGTCATCCCACATTAATTTTAATTTTATGTATTTTTTGCATAGCAGCAACATAGTGGAATAAGAATTTTTCCACTTTCATTATTTCTAAACCAGCTATATACTGAAAATGTAGCTTTAACTCCGTATTGAACCTGGTTTCAAAATCTTAATTTTTAGATTTTAATCTTTTAGATATAACAAACCTAAAACAGCTACAAAAATCTTAATCTTCGTTCAAAGACAAGCGAAGATCATTTTGACTTTTTGATTTTCGAAGCTTTTTTACAAAAAGTTTTAAGTCTGAAACCGATAGCTATTTTCAACATAATAAATTATATGCTCTCAGCTATGCTTATCTTATCGTTATTAATTTTTTTAAAATCTTACTCTTTTAAATAGTACAATAAATTCAGTGGATACTCTTTTCAGCTAAGAACTTTAAAAAGATACATTGGGTGGGCCATCTGTGGGTTTGGCTGTTAAATACTCATAATTCGGAGCATACCCGACCAAAGTGGATGCTCTTCGACATATGTCAAGTTCAAAACTACTCAATTTTAGTCATCGATCGTTTATTGAATGGTCGTTCTTTAAAAAGAAAAACATAGTTAAGGCCAAAATCGACGAGTCACCTAGGACCACTGTGCGTCGAATTATGCATGCGAATTTGCATTAACACGCTTACAAGATTCAAATGACGCAACAATTGAAGCCCAAGCCCCATTATCAACGTCGCTTATTCGTTCAATGGATGGAAGCCAAGCCAAATGAGTTTTCGTCAAAAAAAAAGTCATCGAAAGTTACGATATTGGCATACGGGCCTGTTGGCTCAACAACAGGGCTGGCTAGCCCTGGCGGCCATTTGGTCAATATTTTTTTCATACATGAATGAGTAGTTTCAAACTTGCACTTGGTATAAACGCTTGCCCAATTTTGCTGGAAAATTAAAGAATAAAAATAAATTAACAAACAAACCAACAGATGGCCCACCCTATATGTTTGGTCATAGCATGTGGGCATCAAGGGCATCACTTGCGCCCAGTTTCTCTTAAAAAGAATTAATTATGAAATGTGAGTATAATCAAGGTGATTGGGAGTTAAAGCTACTAAATTTGCCCTTAATTGGCATATTAACATTTTTACGAAAGTGAAATTTCCCTTTAGTTTATAGAATACAGTTTCTTTAATCGGATCTCATGCACAGTAACTTTGTTTCAAACGCAGGATTTTTACAATTTCTATCCGAAATTCTGCTATGGGGATCGTGGTCATCGGATATGGATATCGATCTATATGGTTCGGCGCATAATGCACATCTCGTGGTAGCATTTAAGACCCTTAGCTCTTGAAGTCTCCTGTTAAATATAGTGTATACAAAACTCCCATTTACTCTGTTCCCATTATTTGACTTATTTATTGCAAACTTTTTTTGGCAACAAATCCTCAGGAATTTTGTCCAAAAACAATTAGACATTTACAATAAATTAATTTTAATGCTAACAAATCCCATTAGAAACACTTACCAACTTAACTATACAAACAACACTTGTTTTTCTACGAATAAAAGAACTACTCTTATCCCATTATCAACAGTTTTGTTGTTGTTGTTTTTTTTTATTATGGTCACATTCCTGCTAACGCGCCTATACCTAAATAGATACAGACACAAGTTTCATGGAAACAGTTGCTCCATAAAAGCGAAAGTCTTGACGCCATTAAAGTACATAATCAACTACATAGAGCGCAGCGCAAAGAACTGACAAAGTGTCAACTATGACTAGTGCCATAAGTACACAAGAGACGAGATACTCTGAGTTCTAAGCTATACCTACGTACTATTTGGTTATTCTATGGAGCGGAGGGGAGCATGTGCTAGAGGCCAAGTCAAATAGAAGCAATGATGCGTTATACTCCTCACATGTTCCATGACGGCATTGCCAGTAACAAACAATTTTTTAACACTAAACTTTGAGTGGTGCTACGACTGTAAAAGATAAGGACAGAGCAGCGAGGGAAACTCTAGGTTGTGTGTACGAGATTAAGGCATTTCCTCTTTGACGTCAAACATTTTGTGGCATTTTAACTAGTTCTTGTTGCAGTTGTAAATTTACAGGGTATATTAGCGCCCTATGCTCATTGTTGCCAGAAGAAGATTACAACTTTTATTGTTTTTTGACAGAATCACCAAAACGGAACACTGGTAGGGAAATATTTTTTACGTTTCGAATACGGGTTAGATAATCGATAGATATATGTTTCGATTTCACAATAAGAAAAGCTTAAAAGCGCTTTTAGTTAATATCAAAAAAGGGAATTTCAGGAATACCGGTTTGGGATATCAAGGTTCCAAAAACTTTGTCAGAATTTTTTAAACCAAAGCAGAGTTAAAACCGCAAAATTTTTTGACAAATTTTAGTTGTCGTTAAAGTGTTGATAAACGTCTCAAAAAGAAAGTTTCCAACACCTTTTTTTCAGCTTATTTAAGACACGGTTTTATTGCACTTTTATTTTCTTCCTTCTGCATAAGATTTTTTCTGTCTATATTCAAGGATACATCTTACTATATGGACAGAGCAAAAAAATAATGCTTATATTATGGATAGTGTATGTTAATGATAACCTATGCTTCACTGAAATAGCATTATGCCTATGGTTCGACTGCCCAAAAAGGGCATCCCAACTTCGATCCAAAGTACTACTACTTGTTCTGGATGTGTTTCTTCTACATGTTGTTGTTATCAGAGTCGGTGTACTTAGCCGCAGCATTGAAATTGCTCACTCATGCCTATTTATGGCTCTGGAACAGCTCTGGACCCGCTCTGGTCAGCAGCGACAGCGACAAAATGTTACCCCGCAGCTATATTGCTATGATGGCTGCCAATCAAAGCCAAAATGCCGCCATTATATAAGATAATTTCTTTTTTAGGTAGCCAAAAAGAAGAAGCCGTCAAATTGTTACACATAATGGATGTTTTCATAAGCGAAATGATTTTTTGACTACTGGACTTGATCTGGGACTTTTCATCTATTGTTATATGGCTATGGAATCGTTTTGATGCTCTTGGCCTTTGTTGTGCCATAACCATTCATTGCCCGGCAGCGTCAAATTTTGTTCGAATCGGCGTGACTTTGATGTCAACACGTGGCCATTGAACTTAATTCGTTGAAATGGCTTCCATATCTATCTATATGTCTTGCGCTTATGTATATTGGCCATATATCTTGTTTATCTAATGCATATTGAATTTGAAATTGTTTAAATTAGCTTAAGTGTTTTATATATTTTAATATGGAGCAAGTTCGTGGGTTTTTAAATAAAGAGCTTTGCTTTTGGCAAGCTTTCTCGCAGCATTTTTATTGTTACATATTTGAAGCTATGGTTTATTATTATTCCCGACATTAACATGCACATTTCCAACACTAGCAAAGTGCTGCTCAAAATGTATATCATAATGTTTATGCAAATTTTTTTTAAACAATTTTAATTGGGTCTTGAATGAGTGAATAACAAAAATAAAAAAATGTACATGATGATAAGGAATTACAATCAACCTGTTAACAGATTCAGCTTTAATTAAATACTTAAGAAAAAATTATTCACTATATACCAAACATATATATATGTATTAGATATTACATAATATAGATGTACATTGGGACGGTCAATTTGTAAGGTGCCGAAAAAACCTTCAAGGGCTCATCGCAATTTTGGTTCTAGGGGTCCCTTTAAGAAACTTAGCCCATGAAACTATAGTTCTAAAAAAAATTATTTTTTTCAATAAAATCCTTTTTTTCCTTTTTAAAGAAACCCAAACTATAACACATAATAAATTATGTCAGAAAACTAAAACTAGAGGACTATTGTTTTCCCAGTTTCACCATTTTCTCACTAACCGATATGAGATACTTTTATAAAATATACCTTTTAATACATAAAATAAGTTTGATTGCTTAAATGAATTCGTTTTTCGAAAGCTGTTTTTAAAAATGTGCAGCTTAAAATAAATACCTCAATATATTACCGAAAATTACGACATTAACTAACATGTTTGCTTTTAAAACACCATTTAAGCAAAACTTTAGTTCTCCCAAATTGCCTCTTAGAATATATGACCAATGAGAACATTTTGAAAAATACCCTTACAAAACAACAAAACAACAAAATTTTCACCAAATACGATTTTTTGACCGTTCAGTCCTATGGGAGCTATATGATATAGATAACCGATTTTGATAAAATTGGGTACAGCGCTAGGGAGCTCTAAGAAACTTTCGAACTTTAAATTTTGCTACGATATCTTAATAAACAAACGAATTATCCATCTAAAACTTATTGTTTTTTTCAAGGTCCTCTGAAACACCCCTATGGGAGCTATATATTGTAGCCTCAATATCAAAAAAAAAAAAAAAAAAATGGCCCACCCTATATAGGGTGAGGAAAATTTCACATTGTTTTTGCATATTTTTTACCATCAAGAGACAGTGTGTTTTCTGCTATATAATTCGTTTTATGCAGGTACTACATATATATATTTTTCATTAGGGAATGTATAGGATTCGTACCAAGCAACATCTTAGTAGTGCATCCATCAAAATTACGTACGTCGGCATAACTACAAGGATTGCACACACTATCTCTCTAAAAAGTTTTTCCTACTTTCTTACTTCCTTATTTCTTGCTCCCTCTCGCGGAAAATTTTGGAAATTGGTTCGATCTCACTTATGATCGCTTATGAAGATCGCAAAATTCGAATTACTGAGCAAACAAAAAAAGTGAGGTCAAAAATTCAACACGTAGAATAGCAAATTTTCTGTTAAATAAAGGTGATTGAATTAAAATTTTAGCGCTCGATCATGTTGAAAGAAGAGAAATCAAAAGCAGGAGAATTACAATACGACAAAAAGCAAAAAGCAAAAGATGATGTTAGGTTTGTACAGAGAACATGATAGGGATCAGGATGTCTCAATACAGGCAATCGAAGAAAGCAGGGCTAGCTGGCTTTTTTTTAAAGATACTATACGCTTTAAAACAGGGCTGCTAGCCACAACAGGCATTCTACTTTATACACAAGCTTTAGACCTAAGGTTGCTCTCTTGACTTAATCTAGTAGAACAAGGAAACTCTCATATAGTACATACGTTCCACACAACTCGACATTGTTCGAATGCCCTTTGCAAGGTTACCAGAAAAAAAATATAGTAAACCTCAGCGCCAGTAGCCACTTGACTATGCATATAATATTGTAATAACTGAAGTACCTACACACAACAGAAGCGCCTCTTAGCGTAACTTCAACTCCAGGTTCATCTCAAATCATCTTGTCTCTGTGCGTCGCCAGCAACTTTGGCACTTAAGTTGGTCTGAAGCGCGTAAAGTAGAAACATTCATATATGTGGTCTGTGTTCAATCGACTCATAATAACATTTCATTTTTATTTGCTTATGATAATTTGAGTGCAAACAGCAAGTAGAGAGATGAGAGGTCTACCGATCGGTAGTCTCTACGTAGAGCAGAAATGTTAAGTAAATTTGTTTTAGTGCCACCCGTGAAACGTAACGAAACACACGATTAAACACCTCTCAATTATATGTGGGGCATGGCTATGGCTCGATAAAGCAATGAGGCAGGAGGGATACCGGGAGGGTTCCGACACATCATCAAGTGGCCTACGTGAACCATTCAAAGCTGTTAAGAGGGCTAAGGCTGACTATGGAGTTTCATACGATGATGACGACGATGATTATGAGCAAGATGATTTCTGTGCGCTTAATGTATTTTTAAACTATACAAAGCTACTGTGCCTACGAGTTACCTGTTGATTTTGCTTCTTGTTGATTGAGTCACTTGATTTGCATACAAAAGTCGATTTGCATGCCAGACGGGCACAGACCCATTGAAAACCCATCAAAAAACATCTTTCAACGCTTCGTGTTGTAATAATAAATTTCAAGTGCTGAATGCTTAGCCAGTAGTTGTTGAAGTATGCGTGTATCTACTGTAGTAGGCGCTAGGGCAGCATCTTTAAATATGCACAGCTAAAAGTTTAAATCAATATATTGTGCGATCTACTAAAGTTGTTATAATAGCTAGCTATATCAACTGGTCATATTTTCCATGGAAAGTTACATTTTGTTAAGGTGTATGCAAATTTTAATTTGTAAAGCCATGTGAGAAAATTCTTGAGGTAAGTTTATTTTGGCCACAACAAAGGTATCTACAGTTTGCACGTAGAATTGAAATCTCAAATATAAATAAACAGATTCTTGCAGAAATGCGGTAAAAATTTAGATAGAAATATTTAGCTTATTTATAATAATCTTAACGATTCTTTCTGAGATCAAACTTGTAAATGGTGTTTTTTCTTAGCTTATCTGTTTTTTCAGTCGTGGTAACTGCTGTTTATTAAAGTTTAATAATTAAACTGTAAACTATCACATTGTTTGGCATTTGCAAAATCACCATGAACAATTTTATGGTAAAATTGCAGAAATTTATTTTTGAAAAATCTGTTCATTACTTGACAGACCTGCTTCGTAAATGGTTATATGGTTCACAAGACCAATTATCAAATATAGAGTGAAATTAATTCAAATCTTTTTCATTACAACATTATCTGTACTTTATCGTACCATTTACCAATCAACTAAACGTCGGCAGCTTTTGGTTTCAGCACGATTGGGCTACGTGTAATGAATCTTATAAAAACATCGAACTATTGAAACGCCGTGCTCCGGAAAACGAAAAACCAAAACGAATAAATTTTGTTCGTTTTCGTTTTTGCGTGCACCCAATTCCGCATTTTTTGCTGTTGCTTTCTACTCGTATTTCCCTTACTCTTTGTTAGCAAAGCGCTACACCTACGACTGTGACATTCCTATTACAAGTGAAATTTTTTCTATGAACCATATTTTATGCAAGACATTCACCATGTTTTGGTATGTGAACGTTTAGCAATAGTTCGTTTTGAGTTGTGCCTGCTTTTTTTTGGATTATCAAATTGGCATAAATATAAACTAAAAATATTAAAGAATATTTTAAAAAACATTTCAATTTAAAATGCGTACACTTTTGAACCTATTTCGCCAATGCGTTTTAATTTCTCTTGCGACAAAGTAGTCGATTTCAAACCACATAAAATATACGTTTTGGTGAATTTGGGATTATCAAGCATGTGGTTTCAAAACGAAATCGCATAAAAATAAAATATAAAAAAAAAAAAATACTAAAATATTCGGATTCGCTTGCCGGCGCACGGCCGAATGTTTATTCACAAAATCGATCAGTTTAATGGCCACTGCGATTTAACGCCTCTTTACTAATTTCCTTGGCGGTACGTTGAATCCACGTTTTATGCTGACAAACAAAAAACTCTTGATCTTTTTCAGGGCAACATAACTCGTCCCATTAATTAAATAATACCATAAGTCATTGTAGAGGTTTTCAAAAATTGGGCTTATAGGATGCGCTATGTAATAGCTAGACGTGGTTGGCATTTATCAGATATTATTCATAAAAAATAATTGCCATGAATTTCCCTCCAACCAGAGTACACAGTTCAATCAATTCATTAATTCTTAGCTGTTTTATTTCAATTTAAAGTTTGGACGCTCCTAAAAAAACACCCCTTGTTTATTTATAAATTTGCGCCTAAATTTAAAGTTAACTATTTTACTAGCTAGACGTGATTGTCATTAATCAGATATTATTTTTTTTTTAAATAAATGCCATGGAATTTCCCTCCAATCACAATACAATTTTCATTCCATTCGTTACTTTTTCGTTGTTTTATTTCAACTTAAAGTGTGGTAAAGTGCTTGATAAGAATCTCCAAAAAAGAAATGTTCAATTAAGTGATACAGTCAAGGCGGTGACTATGTCCTGTTCAAATTTTTATTATACAAACATCAGCTATACGTTGAGCTGTGTCCGCAAGAGAATAGCGGAAAACTCTACCATGCCGCCATCTGACTTGTGTAATAGCCTTGGTATAAAAACTCTTGAACCTTAAGCTTTTGCAAATTCCTCCCATTCTGCCAATTAGAAACAGTATATCAGGTTCATAAGGTGTCCCTAGTTCCGATATAACACATAATCTTGTAAAATGAAGCTTTATTAAAAGTCAAATTTTCATCTATTTGAAACTAACCCTACCTGTCTACAGATAGTAGGTATTGAGCTTATTAATTTCTTAAACAAATTATTATGGGTTACTGTAGGTGTTTTGAGAAAAGTTTCTTAAATATGCAGTTCTCAAGTTAGTGTTCTAGATTAGGTTCCTAGTTGGAGCAAAAGGCCTCAAGTAAGTCTCAAATACTGAATTTAAATATTTTTAAAGAGATTTCCAGAAAATATGTATGTTTTTCAAACTGGCATACAATAAATCTGTTACTATACGTACATAATCACATCCTTTGCGGATGTCTATGCAGTGGCTCGAAATGTTGTTTAATCGAACAAATACAATTCAGATAGAGCCAAGATTTTTTTGCATAGCCTTCGAAGCCATATGATGTTATTCAGTATACATTAAAAAAATTTGCACTGGGAAATTTTTCTCCCTACATCCCGCCCTCGACATTCGCTGCTGATTCAACACACAGCAGTGCGCCTGTGCAGCCCAACAGAATGGAAAACTAATTACCAAAGGTAAATAATGGAAAACGAACAATTAGGAAATGGCTACCTGTTATCCTGTTGTTGTTATTGTTAGTAGATACAAAGCGGAAGTACAGATACATTAGTCAAACAGTAGGCATTAGGTTAAGAGGGGCTAGCTCAATTAGATGGGTGCTGACAAATTGCGCACCAATTGTCCTAATTGTTTTTCAATGGCAAAAAAGAGAAAAGGCAATTTGAATTTAGAACCGGAAATGTGCGCGACCAAATGTGAAAATGTAGCGCATAAATTTTCCAAGTCAAATGGTAATTTTAATTTCAAGGCTTATCAGCGAAACTGAAAATTATGCGCGCTGACGTGTGGCTTTTTTTTTATATTCTGGACAGGCTGACAGTTCCTAGGCATAGTACCCGGGGCCAAGTGCTGTGTAAATTAGCTAAGAGACAATTTACTTGAGCATTAACATTTTCGCAGTAATGCAAACGGCTTTCGGGGTTTGCACAAGATAGAATAAACTGAAATATGTGAAGAAGGTTTTGTTGTTTTGCCATTTTGTTTAATTACTTAAGATCAGCTAGCGGAAGTTGTGCTGTTTATCTGCTTAAGTACCAGATACACGCGACTTGGTTGGTTGTGTAAATCACGTTTTGCTCTTGGAAAAATAAAAGTAAAATTGGGCGAAAAAGCTGAAATTCGGCGCAAAAGAAATTTACATGGAATTGCATAGTCTTTGAACCAATATTTGTTATAAACAGCTAAAGAATTAAAATCCTAGAGATTTCCGACGAAAAAAGCATATATTAAAGCTATACAGACGAGCTACAAATCTTGAAAATATCTCTTCAAGTTTCTTTCAGATATTCGGCTCCAATATTTCCAAGCACACATTTTTTTAATCAATAACCAAAGTTTTCGATAAGTCATAAATGACTAAAGTCTTGTAGAAATATGGCATGTTAGACTTAATAATGGTCTGCTGCATGTCTTAAGAAAAAATTTCCTTCTAAAACAAAATTTTTTAGGCACTTTCCTTACTGTCTTCTCGTGTGATTGATTTCCACTGAAGTCTATTTTGAATATGATAAGGGAAAAAGGTTATTCTTACATGTGTCATGTTTAATGCCGCTTAAGTTTGTATTTTTATACTAAATGTGCGAAGTTTAAATTATTTTTAAATTCATTTGAGGTCTATTACAAATCTAAAAATCAAATAAGGCAACAACAAAATTGGAGTTTTAGGATTGCAGTGTAGATTTAAAAAATGCGAATTGGCCGACATAAAATTACTTAATAATATGCAGCAATATGAAAAGTTTTAGTTCTAATTAAGGCGTCATAGGGTAAGGTGGGGCAAACCCGACCCCACTGTTTCTCAAATACGGCAATACTGCTGCGAGCTCGAAAGCCCATTTAATTTGGATCATATCTGTGCTAAATCAGCCAAAAAAATAGGCGGTCTGGTTTACCCCACCATTTTTGAAAATTACAATATTTTAATTTTTATGAAAAATGCTCATGTCTCAAAAATTAATATTGGTCACACCTTACGCTACGTATAACCAGAGATTTGCATAAAATCTGTTCTTTTTATACAATTACGAAATGCCAATATGTAAAAAGATTTATTTTAACATACATAAAAGATCGTATAAAATGAATCGGTTTGGTCTATTTATGACAAAAATTTTTCAGAAATTCTTTCACAAGCTAGCTTGAGTTTTACTATAAAACAAACAGTATCCGAATACCTATACTGCTCAAATGTCAAAATGTTGGAAAATTTTTGTACAAAAAAAAAAGGCATAGAAATAAAATAAAAATCTATCAAACTGCCACCTGCATGGGGGCAATGCCGGCATATCAACGCCTGGATGACGCAGCGTTCAAAATAAATGAGCAGCAAAACGGCAGCAACAAGAAACCACAACAACAACAGCCACAACTTGGAGTAAAGACAAGAGGACCACCATGATGCTCGACGTCTACAAATGGGCAAAGCATACATAAATATACAGTATAAGAAATAAAAGATGCCAAATAAAACGAAAAACAATTTTGATCATGATGTATAATTAAAAGGCAGACGCAGACACACACATAGAAATACACGCACAAAATTACACATACACACTTATAGAAGCCTGCCAGTGACGTAGACAGCGGAATTCGGGGGATCAGTTAGCTGCAAGAGTTTGGTAAGCATTTTTTTTAAGTGTACAGATTACAACATTTTAAAAATTAAAAAAAAAATATACCAAAAAAAATCTTATTTTTTGCAACAAATTTTGGTTCATTCCAAGAAACTGCAAGGTTCAGCACATATTAGAAATTTAAAAGTTTTCAAATTTTTGAATAAAACCTTGGTAAATGCATCAATAAAATCCTAAAGTCATAAAAATTTGATGTGGAGCACTTTATTGGAAAAACTGAACATATTTCATAAATGAACAACAACCATTTAAAATAGCGATTCATATCTTCATTTTATGTGTTTAACGAGAATCTTAAGAGGCCTCCTTTAAAAACCAATGCGTCTGCTTGATCTATCTAAGCTAATTAAAAAAACTTTTTATGATTTATTCGAAATTAACACTAGAAGAGTTATTTAGTTCTTAGAGTCGATGTTAAGTGTAGCACCTCAACCACTTCAGTTGTATTAAATTTTAACACAGCAACTAGAATATATATTTCATAAATGAACAACAACCTCTTCTGGTAGCGATTTTAATCTATTTTTTAACCTTGGATCTCCGCATAAATTTCAACGAGAATCTTAAGAGGACTCCATTAAAAACCGATGCGTCTTCTCGATTTTTAGGAAATAAATTTATTTGATTGTAATAAAACTTAACGCAGAAACTTGAAACGTATAAAGGAAACTCCAGAAATTATACAACAACGAACAAGAAAGCGGATTGTCACCTGGAATTTTCGCAAGATCTAAGTAGAACTCTAATCAATTCCCATCGATTTAAACGAAAATCGGCTTAGTGTAACTTTACTGGCATAAAATTTTAACACAACAAACATTTTTTAAGCTTGAATATTGACTATGCAAAGAACTACTCAGCAACAAACCCGCAGCTTAATTTTCTTTCGGGAATATGGCAAGAATTTGTCAAAACTGTTTATACTTTAAACAATTCTTCCACAAGAAAATAAATTCATCTAAATACAACTGCTAAATAAATTGTATTTAATGCTTCGTTATACAACCCCCCTTGCCGCTTGCAAAAAGCTAACCATGCCACTGTTGCCTGCTGACTGTGCAACTTCGCACTTCAAAATTAAGTACAATTAGAGTGCGGCTGCTGCTGTTTGCTGCAGCAACAAAAGAGATAGCGCGATCAGGGGCGGAGCCAATGCACAGCTGTTGTGTGATTTTCAAAATGGAGGCGCGAAACAAAAGTGAGCACGCAAGAGAGAGCACGCTAGCTGGCAGAGCGCAAGCAGCAGCCAATCATAAGAGCGCAATTGTATCTTGTAGCCTGTATCTGTACGTAGTGTGTATCGATCAATGGCTTGGAAACTCGTCAAGCTCGTTCCAAGCGGGCACTAAGTCGGCGGCACATCTTTTATTTTATTTTGCTTTATTTTTTTTTTTTCTTACTACTATTAGCAGCGTCGGCGACATTTTTGAAACTTGTTCAGTTGATATGCGAACTTAGTGAGCACAAGTCACGAGTGTCGGCAAAATTCATGCTCACGATGATGACGTATCTTAGAATTGTGTTTGTTATTGTTTTTGTACAATCACCATCATCATCATAATCAAATTAACACCCACGCATATTGAGCGTTTTTTTTAGTGTGTGACTTAAACGGTAGCTGTGATTTGCATAATTAACGCTAATCAAACTCACCTCGTGCCTGCCCAAAAATAAATCACTTATATTAGCAGATATATATTGTATAGTATATATATATAAATAGCATTGCCATTGTGTTTATGTGCAATTGTTCAAGTGACAAAGTTTTTAACTAAAGTGTGAAACATTTAGCCTTAAAATGATTACCATGAACGAGCTGGTGGATCTGCGCATGCAACAGCATATAGCACATGAGATATATAGACAGCAGATCATGCAGCGCATACCAGGTAAGCAGTATGTTATAAGGACACATATAGTATCTTTGAGCTTTGAGCTTTGAGTTTTGACAGATTTGAAACGCCGACAGCTCATTTGAATGGGATTTCTAGCACAATGGCGCTGGTGTAAAACCAATCAAACGCTTTAAACTTTGGCTCATTAATGCAAAATGCAAAAAGCTGTTAAGCATCATTAGCATTAATGGCCATATCATTTGACTCAAATGGAGCGCTTTATGCCTTGGTAACTTGATATCAAGGTTGGTCATTGACGGCGGTCTCTTTATGATCGCTCATAAAGCTGAATAATGTGGGAAAGTAATCGTTAATTTGGCAAATTTAAAATGGCGTTGGGGTGTTTTATTTGCCCACAAAACATGAAATGTCTTTTAAGAATTGTATTTCGTTGTTTTTGTTCAAAAAGCCATTTGATGTGTGTTTTATATTGCATTTTATATTGCAAAAAAATTTTAATTAGAGTTCGCCAAACTTGGCAGATTCTTGATGCAATAATTTACGCCTTTATGGTTTTGACACAATAAATGTCCCAAATCCTGTTTAAATTTAATTTTTACACCTTAACAACTTTCTGGTATTGCCCATATCTTAGCAAGTTATTGCGTACGTACTCTTAAAACGGAGTAATTAAAAATCTATCATAAAAACTGAATCCTATTGCAAATCGTTAACAGTTTTCTGGTACATTTTTTTGTTAATGTTTCTAAGCTTCGAAAAAGTAAAACGAGCCCCACGAACAATTTTTGAGGGTTGCAGCAGATATTGGAGTTAGTTTATAATATCTTTTTTAGAATATTTATTCCTTTACTTATTTTTCATACTTTTATAGTGAGAAAGAAACTGGATTTTGGTTTTTCTTAACTCAGCAATTTTTGTATTGATTTCCCATTTTTAAATTTATTTGAAGAATAGAATGTCCGTATTTTGAATTATTTCACATTGTTATATTGAGAAATGTGGAAGCTATTCGTCTTTTTGTAGTAGAATATCAATACAGCTTTAGATCGTCTCTTAATAAAGGTGTTTAAACTGTGAGTAAGCTTTCTATAAAACTTTTCTAGCGACCTTCAAGTTTCCCGCTTTCGTCACAAATCCTATGCACAACCCTGTAGAAAAGAATCATTGAAATACCCTCAAACTAAAAAAACTCTATAGGTAACCAGAGTATTTTATGAGAAGATTAAAAATCAACTTCATAAAGATATCAGAAACTTCTCTCTCATCAGAGAACCAGCATTCAAACTTCAATAGCTTATAATCCGGGGCGGATCCAGGATTTGGTCATAGGAGGGTTTTTCACTTCGAAGTGTATATATATCAAAAGGTCGCAAAAAGCTGTCAACCCACTTTTCCGAATATTAAGGTGGGTCCGGACCCGAAAACCCCTCACCGTACATCCGCCTTTTTTTATTTTTTACCCTAATATTTGGATAAATGTGAAATTTTGTGGCATTCTACATTGAATTTATCCTTTGGAAAAATCGATTTGTTCTCAATTCGCAAATCTGAAAAAATACTCTAAAAAGCACCTTTACAGTCTATAAAGAATTTTACTCCAATGTTTTAAAATTTAACAAACACTAAACTTTCCACTCCAAAAAAAATTTTAAAATCAAATACAAGTTTCTTTATTTTCGATGTTGGAAATCTATATTTTGGAAAAAAAAAATAAAATCTGACATAAGCTAAAGGCTCTGGTAGCCATGGCTTCATCATCATTTCCTATATCTCCCACTGGAGCATAGGGCCCCATGGCTTACTATTTGTTATAGTTAGTTTATATCTTTTAAGTGTAAGCTTTCCTTATATAAATAAATAAATTAAATCTGACATAATACAGATTTCTAAAGTAATTGGGAAATCTTAAAACTTTAATGGTAGATTTGGTAGCTTGTAATTGCGAGGCATATCTCTCTCATAGTTTCGTGGTTAAAAGATATCATGGGACTATAACTTTATTTACAGCATCTTTGGCACACGTTAGTTATTTCAATTACATATAGAGTTATAGACTAAAAATATTTCACCAAATCAGTCTATCGGATCACTTAAATCTAAAAGCCAATTTCTAGTGGTACTTTTCAAAACTAACCCGACAATCATATAACCTGCTTACAGATCCCTTTCCCCCCATGCTGACGATACCCATACCGCGGCACGTGATAATGCCGCGTGTCACGCTGCCTGGCGTAGAGATGACGCTGCAAAATGATGAGCTCTGGAAGCAATTTCATCAAATTGGCACGGAAATGATCATCACAAAGAGTGGCAGGTAAGTGTATCGAACGACAACATTCAACTAACGACTTTGATGTCGCGACTCGCGCCCAAAAAAACTTTTCAAATGAAATTAAAACGTAGATCGGTTTGGAAAAACAAACGTCGAAAACTGAGCCTCGAGTGCATTAGCACATAGCCGACAACGACGTTGACGACCACGACGACGACGTTGTGAAAACTAATACTTGAAGAAAAACAACGCTTGGTTAGGGGCATGGTCATGGCATAGCACTTAGAAGCGCCTGGAAAACGCTTTAGATCTTGTCGGCGGCGCTGTTAAACGCTCATTAGACGCAGGCGCCTGCAAATTGTTTACAGCGACGTCGCGACAACAATTTTCACAGGCAAACAAACGGAAGGATGCATTGGCCAGGATGTGAAATTTGTGTAGGTTGGCTGGACATGAGAACAGGTATAGGCAGAGCCAACCAAATGGCCAGGCCAGCTTGACTATCGCACGAGGCGTAAAACGAACAAGTTCGTTGGCAGTTTGCGTGTTCTCCAAGCTGTATCGTGATCGTGTCTTTGTCGCTTTAATGAAATATCAAAGCGCAAGCGCCTAGAGATATTGTATCTGCTAGATACATGTATGTGCGTACAAACTACCTAACTAGTGAGTGTCCGGCACTTGTTCAAATGTGCGTAAAGTGGCGTCATCGTAATTTATTGTAGGCCCAGTATGGACCAAAACGCAGTGGGACATCCTTTTAGTCGGCGTTTTTTGACTGCTACGTTCTGACGATCTTACGTTATTGCTCGCCTGCTGCTGCTGCTGCTTGTGGCATAAATCTTAGCTTCAAGGATACTTTGTCGTCGTTGTCGTGGTACGTCGTTTCAACGTTCTTGTCATCTTCTATAACGACGTTTTATTGTGGCGCCTGTCTGCTGTTCGATCTTTTCAACTGTATCTGTCAGATACACAGCTAGATATAGAAAGAGCGCGCGCGAGCTCATGCCCTTTTGACAATGACCACAGCTTGTCAGACAGATACGAGCAATTTCACACTTGTTTGCGATGCTGCAAGCGCGATAAGAGCAGAACTCCAAAGGGTTTTCGAAAAAAAACAGAAACAACTAAAAATTAACATAACTTTTTGGTTATATGCAACGCAACAAATTTTGGAGAAACTTGTATGGACAAAAACAAAAACCAAAACTGTTTCAACTCTTTCTATATATAAATTATTCATAAGGTCTGCGTATTAAATGCTTTTTATGCTCATGAAAAATTGTTTATGTGAAATGCGTTGCAGTTGGACCACTGAGACCCACTGTGAACTATCTATATATGGTTATATATGCATAGATCTGAGTCTAAATGTGTGTTGCTGTGCAATCGATTTGAATTTTTAATGATTAGGCGCCAGAGTGCCACCGTGTAGTCCCTGTCGTATCTCCAAAATGCTTCCCCCACCCTCACTGCCATAAAAGCTAATTAGTTGAAGCTGTTGCTCTGACTTAGCCTGGGTGGTAAAAACCAAAACAAGCTACATAAAAGCTATAGAACAAATGAGGCAGCCATTTATATGTAGGCATAAGTATTAATGAATGGCTTGAATGAAATGGCTTAAAATGAAAATGACTTTGTCACGAAGCTTTTAGGGCTAAAGACAAGATTATATAGCTTAAATGTATATGCATGAGCCGTGAATGAGTGCTATAGAATGTTAAAGAGCTGAAACCTCAAGGCAAACTCCATTAATAACTAACAAAAGCAAAACTGCAAGTTGGACTTTCTCAAAAGTTCTCTTTCGCCATAATAATCAACTTAATTCAAGTTTTGAAAGTCTTTATAATAATTAACTATTATGTATCTCAATTTTGCAAATCTAAAAAACCACAAAACTGGAAAAAATGTTCAGGAATGTCACCGCATTTTAAATATTTCTACTAAACTTGTCACCATTAAGCCAGCAATCTATTTCATGACTGAAGCCTAACATGCAAAAGCACAAACCGCAATGTTAATCTCTCGCATTAAATAACAACATTCCTAAGTTCTCCTACTACTTAGGGTAAAGTCTTGTGGGTTCATTAGAGCCTGTAAGCTTGCATTAAGTCTTCTCTAATGTTAAAGACTTAGACTTGACTGAGGTTTACTTTAAAATGGAACTACCTTTCCAAACGGAAAACATCGCCATGCTACTCGTCGTACCCAAGATTTGTTTTCTACATCGTGGTGATCGGAAGAACCAACTCTATAAGTTATAAAAAAGATACCAACTGATTTGAATAAGACGCCATACTGCAAAAATTGGCTTAACTTACAATTAGTACACTTAATCAAATCCGATAAACCTATTGATCCATTATTAAAAAAAAAGTTTGCGTACGTTAAAATCGGGCTTTGGGGTGGAAGGGGGGAATTCCCCCCGGGCCCGAAGTTTTCTCAGGGGCCCGATGTAATTACTGTCGTACTGTCTTGATTTAAGTTAAAGGTGTAATAGAGGGGCCGGGAAAAATGTCCCCCGGGCCCGGATTTTCTCTCTACGGCCCTGGATATAGTCAACAAATTTTGATCAAATTTGGTACAGTGCTGGGGAACTCTGAAAAACTATCTAAAACCAAATTTGGGTACGATGTCAAATTTTTGCAGCGAGTCCGTTTTTTTGACCTATCAGTCCTATGGGGGCTATATTTCTACCAAATTCGGTACAGAATTTGGGAGCTCTAAATTACTTTCGAACAAGAAATTTGAGAACGATATCTGCATAAAAGAATTATCTAACTAAAACTGTTGGGCTTTATCGAGGTCCTCTGAAACACCCCTGTCGGAAAGTTTGGTTGCTGTAGCTCTTACCATCTCTGAGATCTAGTCGTTTTTACAAACAGACGATAGACGGACAAACAGACAGACAGACAGGCGGACAAACAGACGGACAGACGGACAAACAGACAGACAGACCGCCAGGCAGATAAACGGACATGGATACATTGACTTTTCTAGTCGCACTGATTAACTTTAGGTAACTATGTGGTCACCGACGACTCCTTCTGTACGTTACATACATTTTCGGCTTGCAAAAACTTAATACATATACCCTTTGTATAAACACAACAAAATCGATCTGAAAAATTATGACTGGGATATAGTTTTGGGATGTACTGTCCATTTCGCTTGAGCATATAGACAAGATGCTAGGGAAAGGCATGCCTTGATTAGAAACAAAATGATCATTAAATATTCTTTGTGGCCTAGAGGAAATCTTTAACTTATCGACTCCCAACTTATTATTCTCTTAGTGCCATTGTCAAAGCAATAAAATTTGCATGGTGGATTTCATTGGGATAGATAGATGGCAACAACAAAATCTTCCCAACTTTTGGGGAGTCTGTACCCAAAACTCCCCGTGGAGCCGCCACTGATCTAAACAGACTTGACTTAAATCGTTCATATTTTACCCAGCCAGATATTAGAAAAGCCTTCAAAACAAGACGAGCTATATATTTTCTTTAGATAAAGAAAGCCTCGTATTGTAGAATACTTTAGTTTTGGAGTTGTTTTGCAAGCAAAGTCCACTTAGCACTGAAGCTTGGGAAGAAACCAAATGGCAAGTGGTGATAATCAACGCCAGATTTAGTAAACACTGCAAGATGGTAATAGCGGAAATCTTTGTAGCGATCAAAATATAAAAAAAATTTCCGGAAATTCTTATCCGATAGTTGTAAGATTTTAACGATAAAATATATTAAGCCGTAGGGAAGCACATTTTTTTCTATCAAACCTTTATAAAGCATCGTGAAGTATACTATTATATAAACGCAGTACTTGTCTCATAACTCAATATTACCGATAAGTCCTTGGATTTTTCCCCCTTATAACTTTATATTCTCACAAACTCAATGAACATTTTTTCAGAAGCGTAAAAACAACTTAACGATCCTCGCCACATGCCCCTCCAAACTCATTTCTATCACACTCTCAAATTACTGCACCTGCATTGAAATATCTGACCCGCTCAGATCGAATTTTGTATCTGTTAATTATGCGCATATACGCGCCAAAGATATCGATCTTAACAAATCGTTTGTCAAAAATGCACAAAGCAACTCTAAAGAACGCATGCGGACCGGCTCTTCATTTGGTAGTTGCCAAAAAAAATAAAAAATAAAATAAAATAAACCAAAAATAAAACGAAAAATGAAATTCTAAACCACATAAATGTCGAAATATTTGTATCTGCTGGATGTGTGTGCGTTGGTCTAATGAAATTCAGCAACAACCACAAGCCAGAGATGGAATCAAATTAAATTTAAGCAAACCAAAAATGCCACAAAAGTTAAATTAATTAATCATCGAGCCCAAAAAAAAAAGTAAAAAAAAAAAAAAAAATAAATACAAAATCATTGCCAAAAAAAACCTTAAACTAAACAAGCGAGAGATACACTAAAAAAAATTAGTAAACTTTTCTAGTTTTTTAAGTACGATGGGAAAAAGTTATGTGAACATGAAATAAAATTCTTATTGGAAAACCCTTGAATTTGATAAATAAAGTTAAAGGTATAATTAAAGGGAAATTTAAAATCCAACAATTTGATAAAAAAAAAAGAATGATCGAAAGAGCAGAATTATAGATAATTTTTCGAAGGATTTTTTTTTCCTCACAAAATCCATTCCATACAAAAAATTTCTCTGGAAATTATGTATGCTACCTTTTTTATACAAAAAAATACTTTGTTTACTTAGAATTTAACTTAGTTAAAAATTTTGAGAAACATATTTTTAATTATTCGCCCGTGCTCTGGAAATCGAATCCGAAAATTTTATTCAAATTTTTGGTGCTCCCTGTTTCACCAAACCGAATTTTTCATGTGGTTTGAAGACGAATGTTTTGTTGCAAGTGGAATAAAAACGAATCGGCAAAATAAGTTTAAGAAGTATCATCCACAATTAGAACAATTCCCCACATTAATAAGATAAAAGATTAACTTAACTCTTAATAGGTCGGTCTATAAAGAAAACGTCATTCTAATAATGAATACACATACCTAAAGCTTCTGCATACTACAAGATAAATCCTTTAGTTTCAAAAAATGTAAAGCAAAAAGTTTAACCACTCTAATAGCGTGGGTTTTTCTCGCAGTGTACACACAAATGCGCATACACAGCAGCAAATGTTTTAGGCTGGCGCCAAGTGCCCTGACCACCTGCTGTGCCTTGGCAGCAGCGACTGCATCCTTGTTAGCACAGCGCAAACGCGAGCCCTGATCTTGGATAGAGGGTCTGAGATGCAGCGCGGCGCTTGGGTTCGTTTTGGTCCTGCCTTTATTTGTTTTTACTGCGCCTGCGCCTAATTACATGGCTCTCGAATATGGTATATAAAAAAAAAAATAAAATAAAAAGTCATAATTAAATATTTGTAACGCCCTCGAATTTATTCTTTGTTCTGATGTGTTTGCTTGTCGCTTTCGTAAAATATTACCTAATCTTGTTGACTTTATTTGTGCCGACGTTTATTCTGTAACTCACTTTAACTTATTTTTCTTACTTTCAGACGCATGTTTCCCTCAATGCGCCTGACTGTATCAGGCCTAGAAGATGAGACCAGCTATTGCGTCTTGTTGGAAATGGTGCCCATTGGCGATTGTCGCTACAAGTTTTCGGGATCTCAATGGGTGCCCGCTGGCGGTGCCGAGCCACAAAGTCCACAGCGTATGTATTTGCATCCTGATAGTCCAGCCACGGGTGCACACTGGCAGGCTCAGCCCATACTCTTTAATAAGGTGAAGCTAACCAACAATACCTTGGATAACAGTGGGCATGTAAGTATGATAAGTGATTACAGGAAATTTCAAATTCTGTAACTATGCTTGCGACACCTTTAGGTTGTGCTCGCGAGCATGCATAAATATCAGCCGCGTCTGCATGTCATACGCACCGCTGATCTTGCACAGATTCCCTGGGCTCCTCAACAAGCCTTTGTGTTTCCCGAGACTGAATTTGTTGCTGTGACGGCATATCAGGTAAGTTTTCAAACAAAAAATAACTTTGCAAGTGGAAAAATTTGTCTATGAGCGTATCCAAAAATCCTCCTTTGTGAACTAAAAGCTTAATTTAATGATTTCGAGCTCTTACAAATATTGTTATTATTTTAATGAATCCAACGACTTTGATTTGCGCAATTTTCTATACTGTTGGGTTCCCAACAAAGTGGAAGCGAATTGAGTCTTTTGATTTTGATTTGTAAAAGTAGGCGGTTTCACGAACTACAAGTTCCAAATTTGAATTTATCGATCATTTGAGCTTACCGATTTACGGTTTTGCTTTGAATCCATGCCACAATGATCTGTTGGAGGCGCATTCTACTTCAGTAGGTTACCCGATAGCGGATTGTCACGATCAAAATAAGAAGTTCTACACAGACTCCATTATAGAATAAGCTTTCTGTCTGACTGTCTTATCTCTGAGCCCAACAACAAATTTCATCCATTTCAGTTTCTCTCAAGTCTAAAATCACTTAAAGCGAAGTCTTCCGTCCAAAATTGTACCCCTACTCAGTTTTTAGGGGTAAAGACGCTGCGCTGATCAATATGATAGTCCAGTGGGAATGTAGTATATGGAAGGCAATTTTTGCCAATTCATTGAGCCTAACCAGCTAATTAGTCAATTTCGTGGCAATCGCTCACGCCATAGGTAGCTGGCCAATATGGCTCAAATTAGCATGTAACGCCCTTTTGTCCAGACGGCGCCTGCCAGCCAAGTCAATGCCGAAAGTCAGTCGTTCGGTGTGCGCTGCTCTAGCATTTGTTGTTTTAGGAAGTTGGATAGCCACATCCTTGTTAATTTGAGCGCTTGCTGTGTTTTTGTCTAGATTCTGAGAGTCGTATGTCTCAGTTTCAGTTATGAACTGTCAGTAATGACGCCAGTCGGCTGTGCCTGAGATCTCTAATTAGCAAGATCACTTCAACTGATCGTCACAAAAGTTGTCAAGTCATTTTGTTGGGTCACTCGACTCGTCGTCATCGTCGCCGTCTGAATGTGGTGTCAAGTGGCCATGTTACTTAACGCCAGCTACTGCTGCTACTCTGGTTTAAGGTTATGCTCATTGGGTGCGCAACAATCGTCATATTTCACGCAATTTACAAGCTCATTACTTGCAACTGTCTGTAGCTTCCTATGACTGCTGCTTAACCAAGCCATAACGTTCCATTTCATTTCACAGAATGATCGCATCACCAAGCTGAAGATCGACAACAATCCATTTGCGAAGGGCTTCCGCGAAACGGGACAATCACGCTGCAAACGCAAAATGTCTTCATCGCCAACGGATGAAGATCAAGATCAACCTCAGCTGCAGACTCAAAGCCAGACAACCCAGTCGCAGTCACAGAACACGCTTGATATGTCGCCAGCAAAATCAACGCTGACAAGCTCCAGCGATGCGACAATCTCATCGATTTCTGCCGAGCCACAGTCTTTGCTCTCCAACAACAATAACAGCGACTACGATGGACCGCAAATTAAGCGCCTAAGATCAAATGGTTCCGCCTGCTCGTTATCCTCATCACTAGACGGTGCTGAGCCTGGCGCCGGCATTTGCATGCCGCCCATTGCCGGCGCTCTATCGCCGCCAATACCCGCTGCCAGCTCCTTTATGCAGCATTTCCAACAGAACATGCAAACTTTGCTGCGACCTTCGCTCGTGGACTTGGCCTGCACGTATTTTGGTCGTCCTATGCAGTCCGAACAACAGAGTTTATATGCTGGGGCGGCAGCATCACATTTGTATGCTCCAGCTTCCATTTTACAAGCAGCAATGCCAGCACTTCCTGCTTTAACGCAAAGGCCTCAAGGCATTTCCGTCGAGCAGACGCAGCTGTTGCAGCAATCTGATGATTCCACAAATGATGAGCTGGATGTGGGCTGTGAGGCAACTACACAACAACAGCAACAACAAGAAATACCAGCTGAATCTCACAATTCACCGCCACTAAAAAGCAGAGGTTTTAGTATATCAGCCATACTAGGTGGAGGCAGTTAATAGTGTGTAGTGTAAGAAGACTTTCCAAACGGATTACTAGTGCCTTCTATGGAAATAAATTGCAAATCTCTTTATATTTAACTTGATATTAACTTAAGTGTTTGGTTTACAAATGAATTTTGATGGCAGCGAAAATGTAACTTGATATTATCCCAATTTTAAGTTTTGGTAAAATCTCTTTAAAAAATACTTGAATTGTTATAACCTTTGGGCTGATTAGCGTTTAAACTTAGCTCTAAGTAAAAGTATTTGCTTAAAATAAAACAGAATTTAAAAAAAATGAGTTATAAGGATTTTATCATTTCAACTCTTCGGCAGAAAACCCGCTGTGTGCAATTTCAAAGCCTGCACACCCACACGCTGCTGTAGGTAAATTACCAAGATGAACATGTAGCTAACAATCTGGGCAGGTTAAACCTTTATCTGTAGACCAGCATCTAACAGCAGCAGACACCAAAACTAGAAATCACAACTTCCGCTAGACATTAATCCCAACCAATTTACAAGATAAACGCTAGAATTTCAACAACATCATCAACAACTGCATACTAAACTATCCAGACAACGATGACGACGCCGCAGCATCCAGCCATCCATTAGCCACACAAAAAGATGAGTTCGTCTGACTTGGACCAGTCTACTACATAATTTGTTTGCAATTAAATAGCTCGACAAGGCATGAAATTCGGTTGCAGCCCTATAAGATGGCAACAGTTGTAACAGCAGCATCAGAAGCAAAGACCCTAGAGACCTAGAAAATATTTATGAAATGGGCAGATACCAAAACGTAGTGCATATAAAGATCAACAACATCGACGACGATCTACGTTATGTAAGTGCAGTTTGTTGTTTTTGTTTCATAAAATTTTTTGGGTAAATCCCTAAAATGCAGCCAATGAAGTTTACGATGACATGGCGTCACCACCCACGTCCATGTCAAGCAGATCCAACTGTTGACTGATGTAACGAAATCGAAAGAAGGGCGTGTAGCCACTTGGTTGGGCCAAGGGTACATGTAGTCAGTCAGTCATCCAGTCAGCATAAAAAACAAACAAGCGAAATGACAATAAATAGTACGGCTTTTAGACTACGAGATACCCTACAAAACCCTTTAAAATATCAAACTAAGATCGCTTGATTTTGGATATCTCGAAACCATGTAGTAGTTATTTGTCCAATTTTGAAGAATGTTGTAAGCTATTTGAGTCGCCATGATTAAGAGTAATTTTTCAATATATAACCGCACAATCTCAACGCCTTTGGACAGGGAGTAGTTCTCCATGGTAAATACAAGTAAGTTCCTTCCAACTGATTCCGTAGTTCACTGATTTCTCATATGGTAATTTAAAGTGGTTTTTCACTTCAAAGTGTATGTATGTATATCAGATCGTTAACAGTCAACCCATATATCAAACTTTGGGGGGTCCGGACCTGAAAACCCCATTCCCCCGTGGATCCGCCACTGTTTTAATCTATCGTTAATTTTGCAACCGATGCTGTTTTTTAACCGATATAAACAAGTAACTTTCTTCAAAACAGG
Source organism: Chymomyza costata (assembly GCA_018150985.1). Taxonomy (NCBI): domain Eukaryota; kingdom Metazoa; phylum Arthropoda; class Insecta; order Diptera; family Drosophilidae; genus Chymomyza; species Chymomyza costata. Next base: position 23,488,867 of record JAECWU010000001.1, read on the forward strand.
AGCTTAAATGAAGGCTTCCCATATTGGTTTTAAAGCGCAAAAGGTCGTTTGAAAGATAGATTTTCAACGTGTTTGGGAATACTTCTGATACATATAGTTTTGGAGGTTCACCTATCGGAGCAGAAGTCGGTGATAAAAAGGGGGTTTTATCATAGTTTTTAACGCTGGTAATGAAAGTCTTGATTCTACAGGGTGGGCCATCTGTTGGTTTGGTTGTTAAACAATCATAATTCGGAACATACCCGTCCAAAGTGGATGCTCTTCGGCAAATGTCAATTTTAGTCATAGTAAAAAGTGGTACGTGTGTACCATGAAAATCGTCGTTCTCCGAAAGAAACATAGTTAAGACCAGTGTCTACGAGTCGCCAGTAACATTGACACGGCATCGTTCCCAAGAATTACGCCTTGTTACAACCACTTTGCGTCGAATTTTGCATGCGGATCTGCATTTACACGCTTAAAAGATTCAAATGATGCAACAATTAAGCCCCACGAATTAGCGTCAATTATTCTTTCAATGGATGGGAAAACAGCCAGATGAGTTTTCATCAAAAAAAAAAAGACAAACTAGTTTTAAAATTTCATTTGGTATATACATTTGCCCAATTTTGTTGGGAAATATATGAATATATGAAAATGCAATTAACAAACGAACCAAAAGATGGCCCACCCTATATGCTTTGCTAGGTTGTTTTGTTATCGACTTGGAAATAACTAAAAATCTAAGAAAGACGGACAAAATTACGATTTCAGGATGACTCTTTTGCCTTTTCTTCTATTTATATATGTTCTTCGTATTAGGCAGCAATAGAGCACTAGCCTATTGAGGGTTGGACCCTTGAAAAATCTGCAGCATGATCTGTAACTTGAAATCTAGATATGGCTAAAAGGCGCATCTAACGTTAAAACAATGCTTTATGCTTTTCCTGTTGATATCCATTTTATATTAGTCTTCCCAGTAAAGTCTTTCATAAAAGGCAAATAGAGATGAAATTCTAATTTTCTTTATTTCCCTTAAATGCAACATTTAAGTTTATTGGTAGAAGATTGGGAGGGACCTTCATATTGAAAAAGATGCAAGAATGCATCATAACCTATCCCGAGGTTCGCCACATCTAAAAAGGAATCTTGACATTCTTGACTTAAGATAGTGAAAGAAAACTGATTTTATATTTAGGATTTTCAAAGAAACTGGATAGTGAAATGATAAATTAATACTCTGTTTACGTATTTACGATTTTCGGGAGCTCGCTATTTTGGTTACAAATCAATGGGTCTATAAGCTACAAATATCAATCTAAAATTAATCTACCCGCTGCTAGAGTATATAAAAAAGGCAACAATTTCAATTTACCAACGATTTGTTGCTTTTTCTATTCCCCCCAAGTCGCTAGGGAACTAAACGTTCTGTGGTTTTATTGAACGGGTGACAGATGTCGACATCTTTGGACACACTACAAACATATGCAAGTATGAGTGTGTGTTTGTTGACAGGCGCAAGGTTGTCCAATGCATTGAATGGCTCATTAAATGCTACCACTGACAATTGCTACTTGGCAGATGGTGCAGGTTCAGCTCGGTAGTTCCTCCTACAGTTCCTCTAAGACCCGATCTATGGCATACATAGTGCGTACATACATATGTGTACGCGTGTAATTAATGCATTTCGCTGTTGGATTTTACGCGCGACATTTGTTGCCCTATGAAATTAGATACACTTTACGTGGCAACATTTTTGTTGTATGTAAACAAAATAAAAGGGGGGAAAAACCAAAAAGTAATTTTTTAAATGAAAGTTAATTAGTGTTTGTTTTTTTTTGTATATCAGGGGGTGTGTCCAGAGGAAGTGCTAATGATTTAAAATGCTTTTTACGCTGCGCACGCGTGGCTGCCACTTTAGAGCGAAAGATTAAGTACAGTGGCGTAGATAGCTTTTGCATTGGGAGGCTAGTAACGAAATACTTAAACATATATTTCTTAGTGCGTCTTAAACAAAGCCAAAAATTCTTCTTTAATTTTGTGACTAAAAGTCTTTCTCCAAAATTTATGATGTGAATGTCTAGACATGAATTGGACATCGCCAGACGAAAGTTGTCTTCTATATTTCGAGCCTCTAATCAAACCATTTAAAATTAATTTTGTGCTTAAAAGGATTTTGTGATATCTTATACATTTTTTTATGTAATATGTAGAATGGATCCCATATGTTCTTAACTCATCTACGACTCTGTATACCTACGTACATATGTATATATATAAATACTACCAAAACTTATGCGCAGCTTCCAGTAGAGTAATTAACGCCAGAAAAACGACGCCAGCGAGGCGCGTGCAGTCTGGCCAAATCCAGCCAAAGGCTGAGCAGCTGTGCAATGCTTTAATTCATTAAAAGGATGCAAAAGTAGACCTTAGTAAACGTAAATCCAGTAAAGTGAGCCGGTAGCTAGGCCTGGGATACGATTTCCTGCCTGGCGTTAGGCAGATAGCCGCAAACAAAGCCTCAGTACTTGAGTTTTTATTGTTGCACATGCAAAATATATGGTTGGCAAAGAGAATGCAACAAAGCGTGGCCAGAAAAGGTTGCCGAAACCAATAACAATGCGCGGCCGGTGCCAAGCCATAAAGGGCAAGAATGTCTGGCCAACATTCCGAGGCGGTGCCTAAGTCTTGGTTTTAAACTAGAGCAACAAACCCTCTAAGCAGGCTGTGTGTGAGTATCTCAAAACCAAGCAAGCAGTTTATGCAAATGGGCTCATATGGGTCGGTACAATTAAACAAAGCGTGTAATTTTTCAAACGTATCGTGTGAACAATGGCACAAACAATTAGAGGATAATGAAAATCACCCACACACGCAGGACACTATTGTTATAAACCAAATACAAAGCAATATGGCATGGCATATCGGCACAATTTTGCAAATATTCCTTTGAGCTCTGTAGACATTTTGCCTGGTCACAATTAAAGATGAGCCCAGGACAATGTTCGCTGTCAAGTAGGTCCTTCTATGCTGCAGACTTAGGAGCATTGTAGCGGCTTTGTTTACAAGTCTATTGAGTGCAAACTGCTGCGCCCTAACTAACCGCAATATAATGCAGCTTAAATTACATATGTACGCTACATATATACTATATACATATGTGTATGTTGTAGGCACTTACCTGTTTTAATGTTAAAATTAACAAGCGTAAAATTTGAATTAATAACTGCAGCACTTTTGATAATTTAAGAGCATCCAAATTTTAACCCCTGACGCTACAAAGAACACTAATGAGCTACATAAAAGTGTGGCCATTTATTTAATGCACGTATTTGGGTTTAATTATGCACATAATGTGCGCAATAAACATCTGCAATTAATTTTTTAAACTCAAAAACAAAATTTTAACTAATTAGAGCACAACAAAAAATGTATTTTATTGTTTATTCACCACGAAATATTGTAACTCACCACGAAATGTTATCAACAATCTAGTGTTGTGAATGCAATTTACTTTTGCAATGGTACATAGAACTTGAAGGTGGCGCCTAATGACTCGTATTTGTGCAGAATATTGTATGTAGCGCAACCAGACTTTAAATTGGTACAGAGAGAATTGGGATACTTCCTTGCCGCATTAAACTTAATAAACAAAAAATAGGTTTATTTTTTAGTTTTATTAAAAAACAAAAAGTAAGGAAGATTAAATAAGCTACATTTGGTCTTAGCATTTACAACGGACTAAGTCAATAGATTTATTTATAATGCTTATAAAAAAGAGAAAAATAAATTATTATTATTTTTTTTATTTTTTAAGCTGAAAATGTTTCCCTGCTAAAGCTACTTGTAATTGGTGTAAGTTACTTTTTATAAAGCCATAGATATATTGTTATAAATTTATTAATTGGAATGGTATTAATAAAATGTTAAGGGATCATCAATAAACTACGTGACGTTCCAGGGGGTGGGGGTGGTCTGGCGAAGCGTCACGATCATACGGAAAATCTTCCAAAATATTCCGTCACAAGGTGGGGGTGGGTCTATTTTGACGAAAATCAGCGTCACGTAGTTTATAGATGATCCCTACATATATACTTAACGCCTATACGCACGGAAAGGCAAAACGAAATTTTTCGTTCTGCGTATAGGCCTTTAGATAGCAGCCCAAATCTGAAATATCGCAATCACTGTTTGCCGCCCAATAAATACATAAATAGATAATAGAGCGTAGGCGGTATTGAAAATCTGTCAGTCGGTCGCACAGCCAAATTTAAGTCTCACTTTTAATGATATCAAAGCACACCTTTCAATTGTTAACGAATTTTACTCGAGCTATCAGCAAAAAAATTTTTTTATTTTGTTTAATTGAAAGAATTGTCAATTGCTTTTTAACCAACCAACCACCCCAACAATCCAAAGTAATACACATATATGTATGTATGTACATATATACAAGATAACAATACTCAGCTTAACTTGCATACATACATGCGACTTTTCTATATACAGCTTATTTTGTGACGTCACATCGCGAAATGCAGTAAGCTGTGGGTGGCGCCATCAAGCGTGCAATTACCTAGTTTTCGCTAGACTGCAAGTTTTTTTAAATTTATTTTACTTAATATTGCTAGCGAGGCAATATGATATTATGACAAACTAAGAAAAAAATGTCCATAAGATTGGTTAAATTTTTATAACAGCTGTAATCACATTTCACGAACTTCTTTTTAATTACATTTGTATCGATATCGATTTGGTGACAAATGAACGCGATTAAAGTCTGCGAGCATCGACTAGCATAAAAAAGGAGCCTAGTGTGTTTTTGCCATCTCTGAAAATTAATACAGAATTTTATTGCGAGCTACTTAGAAGAAATTAAAAAAAAAAAAGATTATTGCAATGTCCGTGCATTCAATAAAAACCGACTCTTATTACTCCTTTAATATTAGTTCCGAAGATTCAATTGGAACAACAAGTTTCAAAGATGAAGATTTTGATGACGATGTGCTAGAGAAGCAAAAGGCTAAAAAAATGGGTGTAAGTATTTATGCATGCTTGTAAGAATGCATATGTACTACCATTATAAAATTTTTAACCTCTTGCTGATAAGCAGTTTTTAAGCCGCAAACGCACCGACGAGTTAGTTGAAACCCAAGGTGCTGCGCACTTTACCCCGAAGAGTACACCTTCAAAGCTCTTGGTCAATACGTCGCCATTAAATCGTCGTATGATTGACGAAAAGCTACAGCAAGAGCAAAGACGTGTTCAAATGCCCAGCCCTGGTGTATTTGAAATGGATGACGACGAATCTCTTCAAAAGCGGGCTTTTGTTGAAGTTTGGGTGGACTCCCAGCAGAAAAATGTGGCAGTTCAGGGTTCGCTCGTTTGCCGTTTTAGTAATGCCTTAGAAAGCTATTTCAAAGACCGGCAGGCTAGCTCTGAGGAACACGAGAAAAAACGCAAGGGAGAAATTAACAAGCAGCTATTTGTTAATTCGCCAAATGTAAGAAGCTTTTTATTAATATTATGTGTAAAATAGTGACATTTTTTGTCTTCTCTAGATTGTAGGTGTGCAGACACCCAACTCAAAAGTAAGTAAACGCCGTTTCCAATTATTTGTATAGTTGTAGATTTCTTGCATTCCTTAGGTTGTAAGCACGCCATCAACCAACTCTAGCCCTTTAAAGCCCTATGTTTCGCCATTTGAACATATGCTGCCTGTCTCGGCACCATCGCCGTCTATTAATTTGACTGCCTTGGAGAAAAACAAAAAGGCTCCAATTATAGTGCCAGCTGGATTCGACTTGACCACATTGGTTCAGTACAAAGACCCAAATCACTGGCATCGCTGCTCCACCACTCGCCATAATAGTAATGGTTTCGAATAGACATAGAAGCAAACGTTTAATCCACAGATTAACATATACTTGAATTATTTCATAAGTCATGCATTTAAATGTTTATTTTATCTAAAATTTAAACACAATTCGCTAACAATAAACAGTCAAACACAACTAAACGTCAGCGAGTCAAAGACATAATATCGCCAGCGTAGCCAAAAGCGCGGCTGTTTTAGAGGGTCGCCAGTGATTGCATACTCCTAATGATTTTATTGTACTGCCGATAAAATTGTCGCCAGCGAATATGTTGCCCATGACTTTGATTTTGGCCGCCATAACATTAATTTCCTATGAAATTACACGAACGAGAGTTAACAAAAAAATAAGAATAACAACAGGGTACAAAAAAACGTTTGCTTATCAGCACAGGAAGATCTGAGCCAGCGACGACGTCGGCAACCAAGACGATGGCGTTCATTTGACTTTGACATGCGAAAGTTTGTGAACTTGGCTCTGGACTCTAAATGTGAATTCAATAAAATATACACTGCACCAGAAAAAGTATACATTAGTTCTTTCAAAATAATATAACCCATCACGGTAAACATTGTAGATTTCAAAGTATTACAAATTGTAGTTACATACATACATACATATATGTAAATGTTGCTACAGATACTTATTTCCGCAATGATTAGTGAAATTGACCAATTTAAATCATAGATTGGTATAATAATTAATTAAAACATTAGTCATAAATGGGGTAAGACGTGCAGTGTATATAAAATTCGTCTCGCTTGTTTTATTTTGTATATTTTTTTAGCCTCCAGCACAACAACAACAGCAAAACAATGGCTTAATGCTGCGCAGTCGCCGTCGTTAGTCTTTTGGCGACGTTTAACATGAATATGCAGTGTTGCTAATGTGGAGCCCATAAACACTTCCAGCGGCAACATGAATGAACCTTACCCCAACAAGCGGCAACAGATGTTTGTCCGTTCCTAAAACAGGTTGTTCAGGCTGCCATTCGAGTTAGTGTAGGGGTCTCTACATATGTACTTATGTGTGTGTGTTGAGGGAATCTGTGTCTGTGAGTGGGGCTGCCAGTACCTTGCTTAACAATTGTTTCTTAACGCGAATCGAAATGAAATGCCACCGTAGTTGATTTTCAATTTGGCCAATACAAGCGGCAGGCAGTCAAGCAGCCAGCCCACAGCAAAGCAACTTCGATCCAATAACACTTGCTTCAAAGACGCCGACACGTTTCCGCTTGGCCAGGTAGCATGCATATGTGTGAGGCTTTGACAATTGCTTGTAAACGGCTTGTTATGCGCTTTTATGGGGTATTGCAAGCTTGTCGGGATCGTTTGGAAGCTATTAAAGAATGCATAAGAATCGTTTGAACCAAAAATTTTGTTTATCCCTTATCTTTATATGTATATTATTGCTATATTAGGTTTTATTATTTTGACCTATTTAACTTTTAAAAGTTTGTCTAATAATTTTAATTGATATGGGTGATTTTTAATTTGGAAGATAATTACACCACCAGTTGCCCTTTAATTTGCTTTTAAAAGATTTCAATAAAAGGATATACAGATTCAATTCTAAGGCAAAAGACTGACATAATGCGTTGCTTTGTTCCCTAAGTAATAGTAATAGGCACTAACTTAATAAAGAAGCATAACATAATATAGGCATCCCCAACAATTCAAAGATAAGAGTCTTAGAAAATGGCTTTGTAAATATAGTAAATATTTACTTTAAGAAACAGAGATTTATTAGCAACCGAAAGATCTTTCAGATAATCCCAAATTTTGGGGCCTGCTCGCCAATAACCATTAAAGGAACAATCCGTGGAGTCAATAGTGTATGCGCATACACTTTGATACTCAACCCAAACCAGTTACAGCAATTACACATGTAGTCTACATTTAAAAACATCAGTTAACATACATATGTACATATTTGTACACGTACTAGTATCTATGCATGCATGTGTGTTTTTGGGCTCCATGCCAGGATCTCTCTCGCTCTCCCAAGCGTTTTGCGCTCAATCAACGCATGTGACTTGGCGCCAGCATTTAAGATGCGGTGTGCTCTGATCTGCTGATAAGCCATGTCGACAACAGCATCGTTGGGTCTACCATCGTTGCTGCTGTTGTTGTTGTTAGTTTGTGTATGCGTGCAAGTGTGGACAAGGTAAGCGGCGGGGCCATGTGCTGCACATGGCATTGAACAGGTTTTATGACTATGCTGAAGCTACAGAAATATAATTTATATTTCATAGATATACCATCAACGCGCGTAAATTTCGCATAAAAAAAAAATATTTGTATTTTAAAGGAAAATTCTTTTATATTTACAAATTCTTTAAATATTAAACTTATGTTACAATCGTAATTATTCATATAAGTATTGCTACTATTTATTGTAATCGATACAACTCTTGCAGCAAAAATCTTTTAATATACATTGCAAAAATGCACGCAATTTAATTTGATCGCTTATTAAAATGCCATTGACAATGAATCCATTACAAAATCATTTAAGCAATTAAAATTGCATAATAAATAAATACTGTACGTAAATACCTGGAAATCCTTATTAACTGCAAAATATCACAATTTAACGTAACCACTAACTGCTACTATACAATGATGGCCAACATCTTAACGCTAATTAAATATCAAAAAGGCTGCAAACTGCAGCCGTCTTCACTCATAATTGGAGCAGCTACTAAACGGACACTGCCGCTGCGCCTAATATGTCTAAGATGCTAAAGCTACTGCGTTTGGGTGCAGCAGCAGCTATTGGCTTTGACTTGGGCAGTTCCAGTTCGGGCACGTTTGTGCTAACCACATCAACAAAGGTGTCTGTTGCCGCATCGCCATCGCAGGGCGTCGAGCTACAGGCTGACAACGAGCTGGACGATTCGCAGTCATCGTGCGCATATGAGGCTGGCGATGGCGGCGTATATGCCCAACTTGGATAGCTGGCAATGTGTCTAGCATAATCAATAGTTGTTGCTGACATAGGCGGCACATACAAATTCTGCGCGCTGCTTAAATTGCTCTCGAGTGTATCAAGCAGATAGTTGTGCTGCATAAAGAGGGCAACTGGCTGTTGCAGTTCCTCTACAAAGCGCAAACGTTTTGCCGGCGGAGAAACGCTAGGAGTGTGACTAGCAGCTGAAGTATTTGTAGGCGGCGGAGGTGGGGAATCACTAAGCTTGCGCTTGCAACGCGATTGACCGGACTCACGAAAGCCCTTAGCAAAGGGATTGTGGTCGATCTTTAGCTTGGTAATACGATCGTTCTGCAAGAATATAAATTTGGATGTTATAAAAATGTCCATGACACACAAATTCGCATGCACTACACACCTGATAAGCTGTAACCGCAATAAACTCTGTTTCTGGAAAAACGAAGGCTTGCTGTGGAGCCCAGGGAATTTGAGCTAAGTCCGAGGTGCGTATAACATGCAAACGCGGCTGATACTTGTGCATGCTCGCAAGCACTATCTTTAAGGGTAGAAATAAAGGTAAGATTAAGGAAACTTTTTAATGTAACAGTTTCTAACTTACATGTCCATTGTTATCTAGCGTATTATTGGTCAGCTTGACTTTGCTAAACAGCAATGGCTGCGATTGCCAATGTTTGCCCGTGGCTGGACTGTCCGGATGTATGTACATGCGCTGCGGACTTTGTGGCTCGGCACCGCCAGCGGGTAGCCACTGTGAGCCTGAAAACTTATAACGACAATCGCCAATGGGCACCATTTCAAGCAGCACACAATAACTGGCCTCATCTTCGAGGCCGTTAAAAGAAACGCGCATTGATGGAAACATACGTCTGGAAAAGCAAGAAGAGGAACATTTGTTTAAAAACTGGGTGAACAGTCTTGACTCTTTGAAGCTTTATCTTGTAGTGCGCTTATCGGACAGCATTCTTTGTAAGTGAATATCGCACAGCTAGATAAGCGCCATAGATAGAGTTTATATGGCATGTTATGTAAATATTTATTTTGTACTCTACACACACCTGCCAGTCTTGGTGATGATCATTTCGGTGCCAATGCTATGGAACTGCTGCCAAAGCTCATTGTTTTCCAGTTTGGCCTCCACGCCATGTAAAGGCGTTTGTGCGGGCATAAAATGTGTGGCAAAATTGGGTAGCAGACCGCAAAGTGGATCTAAAAAAATTTTAAATATTTTATGTTAAAGCCGTCGGCTAAACTGAAGAGCTAAGTACTTACCCGGCAGCCTTTGCATGATCTGTTGACGGTAAAGCTCATGCGCAATTTGCTGCTGCATGCGCAGGTCGGCAATATTTGGAAGTGCCAACATGTTAGAACTTAAAAAATACGATCTAAAACCTTTTGCGTCTTTTAGTTTATTAGGATTTCTTCTTTTTTTGTCGTAGCGCTCAACGAACCGTTCGCCTTGCTGTTCGAACTGAAACTGTTGTGCTCTGTCGCGGTGCTCACCCAAATTTGATTCTATACGAATCCGGTCTGTGTTGATTCAGTGCTCTGCTTCAGGTAGTCTCAATTGCGACCTGTTTTCATGCCCGATCATCTCAAGTGTTTTTCAGCGTGCTCAGCTACGGTCTGTAAGTGTGCGTGTTTTTCAGATCTTATCTGCTGCGCTGTCATTGGCTGCGCTGGTTTGTAATGTGGTCTCACTCTAGTCATAACGCCATTTTAGTTGGGTTGCGCCATGTGTTGGCGTTCTTTCCGGGAGCTAAATGTTGCGCCATGGATGCACCATAATAGCTAATGCATTGCGGCTATTAGGGCAATGATTAGGGACGCATCTTTTTTACGAGTCATAGGTCAAAAATTGAAATTGATAGAGACTTTAAAATGCGGCAGCCATTTGGGTTTATAAGACAAAAAAGCTGAAATTACGAAATCTTACTAAGAATAGGTTTTCCAACGTTTTATGTTTAAAAATATTACTTATCTTGTAAGCAGCTTTGTTGTAGTGTGTGTTGCAAATGTTGTGTCTAGGAAGCAGAGTTGATTTAGCTGTGATCGTTTGATTTTTTTGGCGATTTGGTTTATCGGTTTCATAATATCCAAATAAATCTTGACCTTTTAAAAAATATGAAACTTCTTTTTGTATATTTTTATTTCATAAACTCAAAAATTCATTCATTTTTATAAAAAATTCACATGTAGTACTGTCGCCAATCCAGGGTGTAACTGGAGCCATCACTGTGCATGAACTGGCATAAGGCCAAATATCCAATGATCGTCTTCATAATCTTTTTACTGGGTTATCATTAAGTAGGCGTTTCGCCAGCCTGTCTGTGTGTCTGGCTAGAAGCTCATTGTATCTGCTTACGTGCTTGTTAATTTAGAGGTCCACGGTATCCAGATTGAGGTCGTGATGCAGGATAGAGTTCCTCACGTACCATTCGCAACTATTAATAAAACGAAATATGTATGTACCTTATTTTTAAACGTCTGTATACGTAAGCGATTCGAGCGAGCCGCCATACCCCAGATCTGGATAGCATATCTCCAAGTAGGTACCATTATTGTATTATAAAACGCTATTTCACACCGTAGAGGGAGCGGACTCTCTTTTTTTTTTTTGTTTAGCAGCCAATACATTTTGGGCATTTTAAAGCGGCAGCTTTTGATCGTTTGGAAAATGCATGATCGAAATGTTAGTCATTTATCAAGTATTACGCCAAGATACTTCGCTTTCCTTTGTATGGTAAGAGGCTGGCTATCTAGCCATACTGCGGGTGGAGTCTTCCTCTTTAGAGCATACTGAAACGACTGATATTTGAGCGAATTTAAGGTAACATTCCACATGCGAGCTCAGCTCTCAAACAGGTTGATGTACTCTTGAATCCCGTCAGCTGCTTCATACTCACAGGATGATGTATGAAATAGCCAGGTCCTCAGCGTAAGAAGCGTTTTGCATTTTCTCGTTCACAACAACGTGTGCTAGCTCTATTGGGGTAGGGATGTCAGCAAATATAAAACTACTCATTTAATTATTTGTTTTAAAGAAAATCACAAAACGGCTGTCAAAATATTTAATTGCTATTTGACTAGTTCATAAGAAATAACTAAATTAAACAAATATGACTGGCTGAACTCTACACAACAAAACAATTTTGAAGTTACCGATTAGAAAGTATGCCACAGCTCACAGCCAATAATTTATCTTACACTGTTTAGTAGCCAGAAGATTTATCTTCCCAGGTTTATGCAAGATGTAGTGTCCGGAATATGTTCTCTAGATAAATGTTCCATAAAAGTTCTATGATAGCATGCTTTATGACTCCAATATTTGTAAGGACTAAAAGTTTAACAAGGTCATTATAAAATTACAAACATCGTCATTTATAATGAAGCTAAAATTCCAGCAATAGCACTTAATAATAAAATTTTGCCAAAATTGGAGTGCGCATTAGTCCTAACGTACCTTGGGATCATCCATAAACTACGCGACGCTGATTTTTGTCAAAATAATAATTCTTTATTTTACTCCCCTCTCATAACCAGGACATCTAGAGCAAAAATAACTTTTAGAGATTTCATAGAGCTTTTAACTTTATTGGTGAAACAAGAGCTTAAGATACATACTACATATGTAGGTTAGGTTGCACCGGTTGACCCCTGGGGGAGTCGAAAACATATTATGTACATATAAAAATGTATTCCTAACAAAAACATTCTCTTGTTTTTCTCCTACTGTTTTACAAAGTGTAGCTCCGATAAAGAAAATATGCACTTTTACAATACTTTGTGTAAGCCATGACGTGCCTAAAATAATTTTCCTACTGTATTCCATATGCTACTGCCTAAGCATATTGCCAAAGATAACAAACACAAATTACAAGCCAAACAGCAGCAAATAAGTGAATGCTACTCAAATTTCCCCGGGATTTTCCAGCCCAGGCAATGAATGAATGAAATTGAAAACGAAATGACGCATGCTAATGACAGGAACACGCGCAGGCGCAAAACAAATCCGTCTGCAGCACTGATGACCAGCTAATTGTCATGAGTGAGTGACTCAGTGCACTTAGACTGGGCTCTTAGTCTGGGCGGAAATGTTGCGCAGAATTTATGCAAAGCTGTTCGAATTACCGGAAATTGCAGACTTGAGTGACTTTGTTAGAGTTAAGACAAAATCAGCGTAATGTTTCGTTGGAAGCATTACGTTAGGACCCCCCGGTGGCTGCGGTTTTGTGCAAGGCATTTTACAAATTCTAGTAGTGCTGCAGACCCACAAAACAGACAATAATCATAACAATAATACCGAAAAACAAAAAATAATGCTTAAGCCATTTCGAAGCCGAGCTACAGACAGGCGGCAGCCCATAAAATTCACATTTATATGACGTGTTGTGCCTATTGTTCCAGCAGCATCCTAGTCACAAGGCCTACAAAATGTGTGATGACTTTTTATGACTTGTCTGTGAATTTTTGCCGACAATGACGCCGTAGTCGTCGGGATTGTCGCCGTGCCGAGGTCCTTAACTAAAGCATACAAGTGGCAACAAGTGACTACCGCCGACTGTCAAGTGGTTTGGTATGCCAAGGGCGGCATTTAATTGGCGCCAGTTTGATCTATGCACCGACTGTTACAATTTGTAGTACTCATGTACCGTTTAGCAATCAAATGGTCTTCTTATCGTAAAGATCTTGGGTTTTTTGTCGTTCTAAAGGACAGTAGCTATAAAATGTTTGAATTTATAATCGTTATGATTGCTTCAGATAACCTTAGGAGAGGAGGCACTTTGCGAGCCATCTGTTGGTTTCCATGAGTCGACTAAATGGATTCGAGAAGGATTAGTATTATTTTAGTTAATGGAATAGAAAACATTAATGTGCTTAGGATATTGATTTTTAAGTAATATTTTTCTTGCTCCAGTTTTCATATTAATTTGACAAACTTCGAATTGTTCTAAATGTTCAGCTCATTAGTTACACTTGCAAAAATTTTTATATTCCATATCCTTAGCAATAAGGGACCTAAATATTATGCAAAAACGCACAGCCGGAGTTTAAATCTGACCAGAATCATTATCCGTACTCTGTTGAGCCCCTTGCTTCGTAAGAGAATTTCATGGCTTCCAACCATCTGTCAAGTCATCTGGTCGAATTATGGCACAGTTACTCATCTTTCTGTAGAAACTGAGCTTACCATTTGTAATAAGCTTGCTTTTTGTATTGCCATAAAGACTTTGGGTATTTCTTAACTTTTTTTGTTGGCCAAAAACGATTTTGCTACTGACCTAATAAACATCTAAGAATTCGACTTATTTTGCACATGAATCAGACATATAGACATATTTATTATTGTTGCTGTTCTTGATTTTCGTTACAATTTACAATTTTCATATATGTTTTAGCTTATAGAATACGTTGATTAAATAAATGTAAACAATATTCTATGCCACATATACATACATTTATTTTAGTTTTATTTTTTTTTAATTTTTATCTATTATTTATACATATTACACATACCAATTTATTTTACAAATTGAATTCAGCTTGGTAATTCTTCTATGTTTTCACTTTTATTGAGTATGCAATAATTTTATTTGAATTTGTTTATCACAGCTATACGTTTATATATTTATTCTTTTATGAATTATTTTTGTTTGTTGTGTCTTTAGGCTTAATGCAAATTCTTCAGCCACCAAATGTAGCATACTTTGGGCTACTTTTAAAATTTGTTAAATAAAAGCTATTGTAAATTGCGAATTACTTAAACCTAAACGAATAAAGAAATTATTTTAATTATACAATACATATAATAAATTTTAAAAAAGTTGCGCCTAAAAGGCACCAAGAAAAAATTTGTATCAGCAAGTGGTGAAGTCGAATAAAATTAAAAACAATCTCTGCTGGATATGTAAAACCACTTTAGGACAACTCAAATCCTGTGTTGCTACTTATAGCATAACGTAACTTATCACGCAGCGTAGCCTTCTTTTGATAATTTGGCAGTTTAAGCAGATTGAAGCAGGTGGACGAGGTGGGCAATCGATTGAGTGGATCCTTTTTACGTATGGTAAAGAATCCGCGTATGACGCTGCCTATGGTATCGCCTGTATCCTCGTCGTCGCCTACTTCCACGCAGCGTATGGAGAATGGCGGTTCCAGATGAGCAAAACCCAAGAGAGGTGGCTTAGAGCAGCTTGTTACAAACTGTAAGAGGCAGGTTTAGTAAACGTTGGTAAAATTGTGACAGTAATTTTTATATAAATAAGTTTTACATTGAAACACACCTTTAAAAACAATTTGCGCTCCTCCTCGGTGAAGTCCTTGCCCAATATATCCCAAAGCCAGCCAACTACACGATGCGAGTCGTGAAAACCGCCATAATACTGTGTGTGCTTGCGTAAATCTTTCAAGTCCAAAGGTACCGTATCTCCCGATATAAGACGCTGCAATTCCGGCGGCGAAAACAATGACAGCCATTCCTGATTGACAATGCTGCGAAAGCCGCGATTGAACGCCTGCGTTTGTTCGCGTATTTGTGTGTTCATATGAAAATAGGCCATATAGTGTATGTAGATGAGTTTGTTGTGGTCGGAGACCACACGTGTTTTGCCACCTGGATGAAGTTCGTGAGTGACGATCTTTCCCATGACATCCTGATCCACAGAAAAGGTAAGATTCAAATCGGATACATCTTGTTTATAGTGCTTAATAAAAGTTAAGCTGCGATATAGTTCGTTGTCCAGCGAGGGCAGCTCATCCATGCAGGAGTATAAGGCCTGCTGGGTTTGACCAAGCAATTGCGACAGAAAAAATGAGGCAAAAGGCACATCTACAACAATGCCTTCATAGACTGCCTTGCCAAGCATGCGACCAACAAACTCAAACAACTGCAAATGATTATCTTGCACGTAGGAGATGGGCGATGGATACAAACGTTGATCCGATGTGGTCTTAAATAGGTTTAGCGATGGATCAAATACTTTTTTGATGGTTTCCTCAAGAAATTCTTTGAAAACGCCATCCTGATCAATGCCTGCCTCATGTAAGCCCTGTTGATTAATAAAACGCACGCGTATAACTCCTTTTAAGCCCTGCGTTGGCTGTGCCGCCAACTGCCGATACCCATCCTCTACTATGCGCTCACGATGTATAACAATCAAGGCCGAACGTGGCGATGCGCAGGCACTTTCCGTAAGCCCCATGACAGCTTTTTCATTCTGCACAAATTTGCGAAATAGCTTAACACGATCTTCATGCGGTATTATGTGCGGCATCTTGGCCAGCAAAAGCATCGCATTACGTTTAGCCTTTTCTAGATCATTAATAAATGTTGAAGGCTTCACCTCGGGTATGAGCCAGTGATTGGTTGGCGTAAAGGTACGACGGCAATCGCGGCGATACAGACATGAAAGCAGCGTGTGCAGCGATACAAAAACGGGATTTTGCACGACGTTCTTGGGACCTGGAAAAAGATTCATAAAGTTAAATACATTTTCTTTGGTATTAA
Source organism: Chymomyza costata (assembly GCA_018150985.1). Lineage (NCBI taxonomy): Eukaryota > Metazoa > Arthropoda > Insecta > Diptera > Drosophilidae > Chymomyza > Chymomyza costata. Next base: position 23,505,178 of record JAECWU010000001.1, read on the forward strand.
ATGTATTAACTTACCCAATATGTTATCGTTGATAAGTTTGTAAAGCATATTGTTCAGAAAATAGGTAAGCATGACATAATCGTTAAGCCGAAAGGGATTCTGCTCGGTATACATTTCATACTCATCCAGAATGCTGAAAACAAAATTTAGATTAACAATCTCAGAAAGACCATCTGGAATTTTTACTCAACTTACGTCACATAATGAGTCATGCAGTCACAGAAGAGCATCAGCATAGCTGTCTGTGGTTTTTGTAGCGAGGTCTCACATTTTAGAAGCTCCAGATAATCCTTCATGCCGCAATTGGGACCCAGAGAGGTCAACAGCAGCCAAATATCATAAAGCACATTATTATTATAGCATATGCCAGTCAAAATGTCAAGTTTCATTTGGGAAAGCGTATTAAGCGCTGCATAATACATGCCACAAATGCGTGCGACCTGCACAACATCGTTGTTATCCAGCTTGCGCCATTGGTGCTTGGTTTGCTTGCCTACGCTGCCGCCTATAAGTTGTACGCCGCGCGTAGAGCTGCGTTCCAAGGCACGGCGCAGCAAATTGCTAGTAGAAGGCTGTTGCGGTGGATGAAATTCAATGCGCTCGTAGTTCTCGTTAATTTCTCTTAACAAATCTCCAAGAAGCAGTTTGATGCAGCGATGATCCCAAAGCATATGAAATTGTTTCTTGATCAAGGCAACATTTTGATTTTGGGCGGGCTCGCTGCTGGGTGTATGCCAGCCCAGCAGCTCGTGCCATTGCGTAAATACTCCTTTTGTGGTGACCGTATTGGGAATCAGCTCCAGCAGCGAAGTGGTGGTTTCCTGTAGCCAAAGATTAAGAATTAGTAGTCGCTTTTAAATGTAAACGTCAGCATTACTTACACATAGAAGAGGAAAGGCCAGGAGCTTTGCTTCGGTCATATTGTCAATATTAAATAAGTTAACAATATTGCCAAGAAATGCCAAGGCTTTGGTGCCCGGCATGCCGGCGCCAAACTCTTCAAACCATTGAAAATCCTCGGAAATGCTAAGTGCACGCTTAAGTAGCCACATTGAAGAGAACTGCTCAATACATTGGGGCACACTTTGATGCAAATGATAGATTAAAGCAGGTACCGAAAGTATTTCAGTAAGGAATTGTGTAAGTAGATTGCGACTAAAGTCACCATCGATAAGCGGACGTAGGCAAAGTGTTATAATAGCTACAAGAGTGACAGACTTGACGGTTAATTCCTCCCTGGCTGTGCCCTTGATCAGAATGATCTGAAGTAATTTAAAATGTTAAGTCATTGATGGGGGCATATGCAAACTTTACTCACGCGCATGGTTTTATAGAAGCCTTGCTGCACAAGATGACCCTGTATATTGCAGCATATCTTTTGCATGGCCGGCTGAAGACGCTCAAACTGTGTGTTGCGCAAGATGGCCCAGGATTTAGGCGCCGTAAATACAATTAAAGTGTGTAGAAAGAGTGCGAGTGAAATACTATCGGCATGGTTTTCAGGCTTGAGCTCAGCCAAAAGCTGCAGGCAGTTGGTTAGCAGCAGTTTGATGTGGGCAATCCAAGGCAAACTGTAGTGTGGTGACAATAAATGGAGTGAGACAGCTTTTGTAGAAGGTATGATGGAAGAGCTTACCTGCGCTCCTTGTGCAAACAAAGCGCAGCGTATGACAATTTGGGATTTTCCACTTCCATTGCTTTATTAAGATAGCGACAAATGCGCTCTAAGCGCTCACGCATTTGTGCATCACGTGTATTTAATTTGATTTGTGTGAGATAGCGGCGCAGCACAGGATAAGCGGTTGAAGCAGTGACATCTAAATCGGCCTCCTTGGAGTCTTGGTCAGGCGTGGAGCTGCCCACGAAAAGTGCATCAAAATCATCGCTGTAAACGTATGCATTAAATAGGGACCCTTTTTAATTCACTAAAACAATCTTACATTATGCGTTTTTGGTATTTGTTGCGAGCTACATAGCCTTTAAGGGTTGATTGCAGCAAAGTTGCTGCATTTTCGCGGCGCTTCTCCAGCGCTCGCTCCTCTCGAGCTGCTTTTGTGTGTTCCAAGAAGCTGCTTTTTTGAGATTCGGCTTGTGCAAACATTGTGTACTCAGCTATATGTTAGTGTGTATTTGTATGTATGTATAGTTTTGTTGTGTGGGTGCTCCAGCTACTGCTGATTTTTTTTTTTTCTTTTGGTTTGTAGTTACTTAGTCGATGGGCTTAATTGTTGCTGCTTGGAAATTTGTTAGGCTGTCGTTAACAGCGCGCACTGGGTTAAAAATTCTTCTTTAAGCTGTGCATTGCTATAACTATTGCTTTTTACGCACAATTGCAATTCAAATAGTTTGTTCTTTAATTTTCCAATAACAATAATAATTTTTCATTTTTCTCTTTTTGGCTGGTTTCCAGTCCGGTAGCACAGGCAAATGTGACTGGGTGGCAATACCACAATGATAAACAAATAACCTTGACAAGTGGGCAGTGCCGAAAAATGTTATATTGTACTTGAAATTTTAAAGAGGGTGGCTCAGTCCAAGATGCATTTTTTTTATATTTAGAGTATATACTATACATATTAAAGAAATATAATTGGGAATTTAATGTACTGGCTATACAGTCGCTATTTGTTATTGTAATTGCAATTTAATTAATAAGTGTAGAGGCGCATACCAAAATATAATTGAAAAGTCAGAATCACAACTCAAGAAATGAAGTAAAAGTTACTTAATAATGAAAAAAATTAAAAGTATAAAATATATATAAACGGGAAGTTCAAATAAATTTCAAATCTGCAGAAACGAAAAGAAAGTTAAATACCTACTTGGTCAAACTTAGTTTGACGTCGATAAAATTTGGTCACACTGTTTTTCGTTCATACACACCTTTTGGTATATTTGGGCGCACTGTTATAAACTGGATTTAATATGATTGTTTGCGTTTATGAATTAAAATAATTTTTGTCTACGTTTATTGCTGACAATAAAGTTAATGCCAATATTAGTCATATAACCTTTGACAACTAGTCAACTTTTTAGTATTTATAGTCGGTATAAGTATTTTTGGTAATATTGTTTTTTAGTATTTCAGCTTTGACATTGTGCAGTCACACTATCTTCATCGTCGTCGTGAAATTAATAATTAATTAGCGTAAAATAAATTGCAAAAAATGCACATAACTTTAAGCAAATACAGTTGTGTGTAATATTTTTCTTTACTAGAATGAAAATGTTTTTCATTAAGGCGTGTATAAGTGATGCCAAAGTCAGCTAAAATAATATGCAATATAGTATGATTTGCAAGACTTCCGTGGCAAAAACAAAATAACAAAGCCAAATGTGCTAATGAAAAATATACATAGTACATATATGTATGTATAGATGAAAAGGTGAAAATTATAAATTAATTATTTGTGTTGCTTGATGGCATATCATCACATCCACGAAATATGCTCAAATTTCGTGTTTCGAGTAATCAAAACTGTGAATTGCAACAGAAAATAATTTCAAGGTTTGCAGCAAGCGAATAGAAAGCAAAAGGTAATTGGAAAATAGAACGATTTTGGCACAAGCGCAGTGTATAGTGTAGAGCAGCAATATTATTGTTGTTGTTGTTGGTTGTTAACGTACATATGTCTGACGACGGCGGAGATGGGTCGTCCGTGGGTGGGTGGGGCATGATTTAGGGTATTACTATTGTTGCTGCTTGGGGGCCTCCAACAAAACAAAACATTAATACATTGTACGTATGACATAAACGCTTCCCCCAAACGGAACAGAAACTAAGTGTAATTGAAAGAAGCGACATACAAAACAGTTGTTCATACATTTGTATGCGCGCGCGCCTGTGTGTGTGCTTGTGTGTACATGTTCAGTAGCTGCCTGCTATGCCCAATGCCTGAAGCGGCGCGCAGCGAAAGCGCGCAATAATAACAACAACAAAAGCAAGTAGAAGAGAGCGAAATGCCCGCCGCTTGTTTGCTTGCTTTGTCTTCTCACCCGCTCTGCTTCTTCCTTTGCGACTCTCGCTCTCTCCTTGTAATCTCATGTAATTTGCCGCAATTTTACCCGTGCATTCCCATGCATTCGTATTCATATGTGTGTTACTGACTGTGTGTGTGTGTGAGTGCGCGTGTGCTTTGGGGTCGCATTTTGTAGTAGCTGCAATTTATTGTCAGCGATACAGTCTCACAAGGTCTTCCCCAATTTTTGATACAGCTCCTCCTTGGCTGTCACTGTTTGTCAGCACAACAGATTCTATACTTTATGATTGGTCTTAATCGATTTTTTGATACACTGCACACACAAAATAAACTTGAGCTTGCATTGGATGTGTAGTTGACGAAATGTCATCATCAGAAACAGCTCAAAAGTCTCTTGATCTCGTATACAGCTAGATATAAATTTTTCAAAATTTTACCTTCTACCATTTTGTTACCCTGTTTGCCCATTGGGACAGTATATTTAGAATTTTATTTCATTAAGTAAACGGGTCGATTTAAATACTGAAAGAATATTCAAGTGAGGTATTGTGTGGTTTTTTGCAAATACAACAAATTACAAATGAATTTGAATCATCGTTATCCGTTTTATACAAATATGTTCACGACAACAACTTTTGATAAAAGACGAGTTCAAGTTTCAATTCTAAATGAATCATGCTTAAAAAACGCTTTGCGTTATTATTTTGTGATTGATCTTTCTACAAACGCAGAATTAATACTTTTTTTTGTTTGTATCTTTTAAAGAGCTCTGCAAAAAAATATCCAAATTTTTACACTGTTCAAAAAGGTGCAGAAATATTTAATGTTAGAATAGAACAAAGTACGAATTCCATGGCCAACAGGTTTCTCTTTCACGACGATTAAAAGAGATTAGAGTCAGCAATTTTTTCAGAAGATACATTATCTGCTTTAGCTCTTCAATTTTATTAGATTTTTAAATTGTCCCTGTTTTGTCCGTATCTTGTTTCTGGTTTGCATCTCAATTTAAAATTTAGAATCCAAAAATTCCACAATCACATTTCTTTTGTTATTCTCCAACATAAAAAACGCATCATCAAAAAAGATTTCCTCTTGAATCTATACTTGTCAATTAAAATTTCGAATTGACGTTCTCACAAAACAAATGTTGGGTCATCGAATTCTTAAACATTTCCTAACCGTGAAGCTTTCATTTAGATTTCGAAATCTCTAATATGTTTATATTATTACCAACGGTTTGCATTTAAGCCATTGATATTGTATTGAAAGACAGTAGATGATTAAACCGTATCTTTGGCTGACAAATTAAGCTTTAAAGCGATTCTTGCGCATGTTGCATGCCTTGATAAAACTTTCTTATGCCCTTAACCCTTTTAGGACTGCAGTGTATAAAAGGCGCTCTAAGTTGTAGCTGCCGCTCTTCCTTTGCACATGTGTTCCCTTATTTTTGTTTTTGCAAGCTCCACCATTTTTAAAACGCCTCAAAGTGCTGACGCCGTCCGACCAACAGACCGCTAAACGTCGTCGTCGCTCGTCAGTCGGTCGTCGCCCGCCCAACTCATCTTTAGTGTGTCTTGTGTCTTGGAGCGTGCTCTCGTTGCAGCATTTAAGTTGGCGCATTGCTTTAATTTTGCTTGTTTAACTCAGTTCTTTTTTTTTTATTCTGTCGTCATTTTATATTTGTTTGTGCTAAAGCGATGTCTCTGTTTATTTAAGTGCAGATAATCAAATTTATATTGTGCATGTAAAAAAAAAACAAAATAGGAATTAAAAATGTCATCGGAGTGAGTTGTTTGGATGCCGCTGACAGTGCAATTAGTAAATATATAGCTATATCTCAGCACGTTGTGAGTACATAAAAGCGTTATTCATTATAAATAAATAAATGTTCAACATAATAGGGTTCAAACGTTTAAATGTTATAAAAGCGTGCATAACCTTTCTTTTCTTTGCCTTCTCTTTGAGTAAGTTGTACATGGTTACCGTTACTTTGCAAAAGCGCGCAAACGCTGTTATATATTTATGCTTATGTGCTTTTAATTACATACACCCCTCGTCACTTGAATAGCCCTCATATATATATTTTTTACAAGTACCTTGCTGTTACTTCATTTTCAAAATCAGTTGTTTATAACTAAGTTTTAAAATTGTTGTGTTTCATCAAAAGTTTATCTATTTAAGAATTTATAAGAACATTTGTTGCTAAAAGGAGTAAAACCTGTGCAAGCTAATATGCCGGTACTTTAAGGGAATTTTATGTGTTCGTAAAGGATGTGTTTTTTGTGTGGTTTGGGGCGTAGGCGCGTTATATTTAGATACCAGTAATAAGAAAGTGATATGAATAAAATTGATACAACTCTTAAGCCGAGCTTGAACATTTTTAATACCATTTATAGAAACAAAGCCCCTTTTTTGTTTTATTTAAAATTAAATAATTTTCTTAAAAAATATGTTAGCACAAAAAACGTAAGTGCTCTATTGAAGTAGCCCGGGTTGTATGTTTAAAACAAGTGCAAAGCTTGAGATGTGCTGCAGCAGCAACAATTAAACAAAAAATGTGAAATTGTCCAAAAACTAGCATAAAACGAGTAAATAAAAAAAAAAAAGTTTTAAGAAAATGGTAAAGCTTTAAGTACTGTAATTGGACCGTTATGTTTTAATGCTTGTTCATACGCACACACACATAGACACACACAAACCTCACGCACGCAGGCGCGCACGCATACCAAAGCAAAAAGAGAAGAAAGAGTCAGCAAAGAGCGCTGCTAAGAAATTATAACAGTTGCTCCAACAAAAAACAACAACAATAAGCATTCGAAGAAAGTCGTCTGTCTCAGCAACAAAAAAAATAACAAGCTTGAGATATTTAGTTCGCGCTCAAATTGAGCACAAAAGAGACAAGTGGGTTGGCTACAGTCGAGAGGATATCCCAACTTTAGTATACGCTTTGCCAGAGCTACAACTAATTAAATTTCTGTTTTCTGTAATTTTTCGCTATGTTTTTACATTATTTGAAAACAACAAAAAATAAGTAATTTAAACTTTTTAAATTTACTCAGCTTTATCCATACAAAAAGTTGTTTCCCAAGAACAATCAGCCAAAATCTTCTGAAGAGCGAAATACTCCATTTATTTCACCAAAAATGTAAACGAACAACTTTTACTGTCTACTCGTACATATGTACAAATTTAAGCGAGTGTATCTTCAAACAAATTTATGCTTGTGACAAAATAGAATCAAATTTTCACATCATCCATCAGGGGAAAGGCACATATAAATGTACTAAAAATTTATTGTTTTCAAGAAACCTATGCCCCGGATGAGGCTACAGATGTTGACTTCTTTTTAACTAAAAACATTGTCGCGTTTTGCTACTTACTGAATAGACTCCTTGTTTACAGGGTATGAAAATTAAATAAAAAAGCGAATTAAATGAAAAGCGCAAATTACCAACCAAAGTCGGTAAGCTGTCTCAAACTCGCTGAAATTAAATCTAATGGGTAAATAATGATTTTTAAAAAAAATAAAAAAATTTATGATTATTGATTTATCGCCTGTCCTCACACACAACTCACGCCATCAACGAAAAGGTGTTATGTGTTATACTGTTTATATAATTTATTTATTTATTTTTCTGATAACGCATGACAAAAAATAATAATAAATTCCACTGGCAGTCGGAGAGATCGGGCGAGCTTAATGCTAATTTGATTTTCTTCCATATTTTTTTTTTACTGCAACTTGTTGCTTGTAAATTTAACAAATTAGCGAAAAAATTGATTTAATTAAACTTAACATGAGCTGTTTTCAAGTGTATATGTATGTCGTCATCATCATCGAGCAACTGTTTGGTTTTTTTTTTGTGCCAGTTTGACTTTATCAATGCTGTTTAGCAATTCTCATTTTCTTTGAATTTCTAAAGATCTTGTTTTGTTTGTTTTCGAATCACATGAAACGATTTAATATTGAAAAAAAAAAAAATGTTGCGAATGGATTTAAATTTTAATATGTACAAATTTTTGTAAATGTTACAAATAGATCGGAATGGTGAGCTCTTGTAATTTGTTATTGTTTAGAATCTTAAAGGTTATCGAAATTAATTTCTTTCCAACAAAATTTACCCATTGATAGAATCCATGAAAACTTTAAATTTCAATTTGAAACAAATGTTATTTTTTTTTTCTTATTTACCTACAGCTTCCATATGATCAGTCAGTCAACGCAAAACGCAGAACGGAACCAAAAACTACAAAACATCAATTGATTAAACATAATTTAAATTAAATTACCTTAGAAACATAATTCTTGACAAGCAACACGCTACTAAACCAATAAATAAAACAACAACAACGACAAGCAAAATGAAATACATAACAAACACAGACAACGCGCTGCGTATTAGCAGCAGCAGCAACAGCAACAACAAAACCAACTGCAGCAACAATGCATTAAGTGAAATGCAGCAAATGGCTAATGCCACTCCCCAAACCACACAGGATCAAAGTACGCCTTCGGCAAAGATTACAACTGTGGCAACAACGACAAGCGCCGCCGCCAGTGCAACAACTACAGCCAGTCATACTACTGCACTCTTTTGCGAACAGGTGACCACAGTGACCAATCTCTTTGAGAAATGGAATGATTGTGAACGCTCAGTGGTCATGTATGCGCTGGTAAAGCGCCTGCCATATCCCAACCTTAAGTTTCTACAGTATTGCATTGACAACAATCTGACACAGAATCTGGGCACATCGCAGTCCAATCTTAGCAGCGTGGTCATTGAGATAAATGCCAACAATCCCACTTACTTGCAAAATCTACTTCATGCCTACAAAACCTTTCAGCCATGCGATGTGCTTGATGCCATGTCCTCTTCCTCTTCCGATAAAGACTCAATGCCATGCTATGGCTCCGATTTTCAAATAACCACTATGGCACAATGTGATGAGCGTAAGCTCTATGCACGCAAGGAGGACATACTACACGAGGTGTTAAGTATGCTACCACTGCTCAAGCCAGGCAATGAAGAGGCCAAGCTTAGCTACTTGAAGCTAATACCCGTGGCGGTAAAGGATACTATGCAGCAGATAGTGCCCACAGAGCTGGTGCAACAAATCTTTTCCTATTTACTAATACATCCAGCCATTAGCAGTGAAGATCGGCGATCGTTGAATGTCTGGCTGCGACATCTGGAGGATCATATTCAGGCAGCCGCAGCAGGTCTGACCAATCGCAGTTATTTTTTACAACCTTCGCCACATTTAAGCGCCGAACATATGGTGGGTGCGGCAAAGACTACCATGAGCACATCTGGTTCCAGTACAGCATCCTCTTCTGCCACATCTTCTTCGGCTGCTTCTTGTTCTTCGGTGGCGTCATCATCGCTGGGCAATTTGGCGCCGCATACTTGCTCCACTTCCACCAACTCGTCATCCTCACACACAGCGCGCAGCAACGACTGGCAAACCATTGCACCGCCCAGTAAGCAGCACAAACTGGCCAACGACTGGCGGAATGCCAGCGGCAGTGGCAGCAGCGGCTCCAGCAGCATCAATCCACTCTGTGATAATTTAAATGGTATTACACTGAACGAATTAGCATCTAGTCAGAATAGTTTAGGCCTATCGCTGGACAGCTCCTCGCTTGTTAATGGTGTGGTAGCTGGAGCAGCATCGGGCAGCGGTGCATCTTCCTTGTTTGGTGCGGGCAATAGCAGTATGATCAGCATATTGGCAGGCAATGTAGTGAGCGCGAGCGGCGGTGGCAGTGATGATCACGATAACTCATTTTCCAAGAACGGCACTGAAATACTTGACTTTGATCCAGGATGTGATGGTTGTGTTAATGGTGGAGAAGCGAGCAGCAGTGGCAGCATTGGCAGCAATATTTGCCAGCATCAGGTAGGCTAATAACATTAACTTGTACCTTACAAAGATTCAGACGTTTAACAATTCTGCTTGTTTGCCTTTAGCTAATGCAACCATCGACTTCACAACTGGCCCATCAATTACCTTACGCTTCCATGCTGATGGACAATGTGGGTGATCAATTTGGTGAAATCAATCGCTGGAGCTTAGATAGCAAAATTGCTGCTTTAAAGACTCGTCGCTCGAATAGCTTGACTACACAAACGATCTCCTCTTCATCGTCCTCCAGCAACTCCTCTGTGATTACAGTGAACTGCTCGAATTCCACGGAAAACTTGGCGCAGTTTGCTAACAAACCTCGCAGCTTTTCACTGTCAATTGAGCATCAACGTGGGGGACTTACGAATAGTGGCTCAGACACACGATTGGATGAGTTTAAGCCGAGCTACATTAAGTTTCAAACACGTAATGTGGGCATGTCCGGTATTGGACTCTGGCTTAAGTCACTGCGCCTGCATAAATATATCGAGCTGTTCAAGAACATGACATATGAGGAGATGCTGACAATTAGTGAAGAGTTTCTGCAAAGTATGGGCGTTACTAAGGGTGCATCCCATAAGCTAGCTTTGTGCATTGAAAAGCTGAAGGATCGTGCGCATATTCTTATCAAGCTCGAACAGGAAATGCACAAGGGTCATATTAAACTCAGCGCAGCTGTTGAGGAGCTTGCCAATATTGTATTGACGCCAATGAAACCGGTTGAGGCCACTAATTGTGGTGAGGAGAATATTGCATTGCGTTTTCTCAAGATCATCGATTTGGTAAATAATGCGCTGCAGCAGGATCCCTTTTGCGCACAGGATGATGAGACGCTTGGCGTTTTTATGTGGATTTTAGATCGTTCCATACACAACGAGGCTTTCGTTAATCATGCAAATCAGCTAAAGGATTTGAAATTTAAGTTATCAAAGCTGAAAATGACAATGGTACCTAAAATGCACCATATCAAAACTACCGGTTCCAATGGTGGTAATATTAACAAACCAAGGTGATTAAAAAGCGACGCTTCAACTTCTCTATAAAATACAATTTTAACTTTTTATAACTAAGACCATTTATTTCTTACAGATGGAACGGCAAGAGTCGCAAATGTGAATCCAAGAACGGTAGCAACGACCGCATAAATCATCGCAAAAACTCCAATGATATGCTCAACTTTTCGCTTAACTGTCTGCAGCATCCCTTACCACCGCCGCATCACTCACAGCCCTCACAACAGCCGCCCTATGTAGGAGATTACAATAACTATGCTGGCCCCTCACATGCACAGTACAAGAGCTCATCGTATCCCAGTTTTATGAACAATCCACAGCCAATGAAGCATCATCAGCAGAGTCACAACTCTCAGCAGCAGCAACAACAGCAGCAAATGCAACAAATGCTGCAGCAACATGCGCATTTTCCTGCGCTGCCGCAACATACGCCTCCGCCACCTCAGCCACAATCAGCACATCATCGTCGCTCGCTCAACAATCTGATTGTTGTTGCCGGCGGGCCACAGCAGCCCCAGCAGCTGATTTTCAAGTCCGGCCAGGGCGTGCTCACAAACAACGCCAACGATAGTCTGCAGCATCTGGAGCGCAATCAACAGCGCAAGCCCAGTTTGAATGGTTTAAATGTCAACAATGTTGCAGTAAGCAGCTCAGCGGCAGTGGACAATCAACAACCAAAGAAAACAATGGCCGCGGTTGTAATGGTTAGTAGTCAGGCGCAGGAAGCGCCACAACAGCCCTCGGATTCCGCGCAGCTCCCGCAAATACTAATTAACAACAACAATAATAACAATATGTTAAACAATAATCTGATTAATCAGCAGCAGCAGTTGCAGTTGTTGGCCGCAGCAGCCGCTGCAGTCAGCAATGGCAGCTGCCTGTGTGGCGATTTGTGTAGCAATAGTCTGTGTCAGCCCAGCAGCAACAACATCAATAACAACACTCTAAATGTTGATCATTGCCTGGCTCAGATGGAGGTCACTTTGCCGCCGCAGCCACAACTTATATCTAATATGAATATGTCGCTAAAGGATAAATATGGCAATGCCATGAATGATTATAAGAGTTTGGAGCAGCTTGAAACATTGTGTCGCCAAATGACAGAGCAGGCAATGAATTGAAAGAGCTTTTAATGTGTTGTTGTTGTTAAGAACTAAATTTATGTTTATTTTTGTATGTTTATATGTGTGTTAGCTTGTAAAGGGTGTTTTTTGTTTGACTAATAGAACTTTGTTTTTTATTTTGCTAGCAAACACGCATAGTGTTTACATATAAGCAGCTCTTTGCTTAAGTAGAATTCTAAATCATTTATAATATTTACAAACGATTGCAAGTGAAAAGCATTTTCATATGAAGATTAAAGTTAAAAACTGCTTTCTTACTGCTTTTAATTTTGTTCAATAGAAAAAGAAAGCTTATCTTTGGTAAATTGGCTTTTTTGGCGTAATATTGCAATAATTTTTTTTAACTCCAACAGAGCTGTTATATTTATGTTAACTTTTGATTTAGCCTGTCGTATGTTAAAGCAAGTTCGTTGAGCTCTTTTAAAAACACCCTATATATGTATGTATGTTTGTACGTGTTTATCCCTATAATGTATTTAAATGTTATTTTAGATTTTAAGTCCATCTATCCACTTTATTTGTACTAAATGTTAAGTTTATGTATTAAGTGTTTTAAAGTGTGCAGTCTGCGTTGACTTGACTTGAGCTGAACTTAAGGATCCATATACAAACACCTATTAAGTTTACTTCGGCGGGCCGTTAAACTATTAAGAAATATTACAAGTTCTTCAAACAGAAAACATTTGAGTTTCCTTAGTGTTCAGTCAGTCAGTTTAGAGAATGGCAAAAAAGCCTTCAATGTTTTTACATACTATTATGCAAAACTATATTTATTGTATTTGTTTGTATTTATGATTCCCAGCTTATTTGTTTTTTTAAATTGTTAATTTGTTTTCGTCGCCATTTGTAGTTCAACTAACCAAACGTACAGAAAGCAAAGTCAACAAAAAACAAGAAATTAGTAACACAAAAACTCAAACACACAATCATACAAGAAAAACACACTTTTTTATTTCTCTCTCTATAGGAAAATTTGGCCAAATTTGATCAACATTTTACGCTATTTTGAAACAACGCCGCATAGCTGACAAGTATACAATATACACATGAATATATATATATATATACATTTGTATATATATGAATTATGATTATGTAATGAACTCTGCATCGTGACCATGAGACTGACTAAGATTACTTTTTCGCAACTAATAAATAAAAACTAAAAATTGTGTTAAAAAAAAATACTAAAATATAACAACAAATATATTTCAAATTAATTTTGAGCATGCGCCAAAGCCACACGACGACACGCGACTTGAAAAAAAAAACAAATCAAAACTTTTGCTTGCTGAAGTCAATGTTAAAAAAAAAATAAATGATATAAATATATTAATATAATTTAATTAGGATCATAATTGCTGAAAACTAAGCTATAAAAACTCATAAGAAAACAAATATTGTATGTAGTAAAATTGACTCAGAGTTTTATGTTTGTTTTGAAAGAAATTAATCATATTGTTGTCAGGCATAAATATTTTATGCTTCTATTAATGTTTTTAATACATTTTTGCTTTAGTCAATTGTTTTAGAATTAATGAAAATTTTTCATTGTGCTGCCAGCTTAAAAAACTCAAAATATTTTAATTTTAAACATATTTATTTAAATTTTAAGTAGTAAATTGTTTATTTTTGTTGAGTAAGCTAAAAGTTTTATATAACAAAAAAAAATATACTTATATTTTGCATATTATGTGCTAACATTGAACACGCTGAACAAAATGTCATACATAACTAGTTTAAAACACATTTTTTATATGCTTCTACAAAAAAAAAGTTAGAAAAGAAATTATTATGTATGCGTATATGCCTATTTACATATGTACATATAAGCGTTTTTAATTGTTTAAAAGCAAATAGTTTATATATTTATATATATTGTATTGTATATTAAATTTATGTTCAAACTAACGACAGGCTAAAATTGGCCAGAAAATCCAAAAAAGCGTATAAAATTGTAGAATAAATTTTAATTTAACTGTGTTTAAATGTATCAAAAGAAAATACTTAAAAAAATGTATATTTAGTTTTGCCAAACCACAAACAACTAAATAAACAATTCGCTGTAGTAGTATTTAAAATAGTAAACTTAAAAAGCGCATTAATATTGCCAGCAGGAAAACAAAACTACAAATTAGCAAGTTCAAAATTCAACAACGGTTTAAAATATATGGTTCAAGCAACAAAGAGATATGCAAACTACTATTAACAATTATAAGATTATCAAATACATTACATTACAAAAAATAAAAAGTCAGTTAAATGTTTTGCATGTAAAAGCCACAAATTAAAATAAAAATACAAAATAAATTTAGTGTTTAATAGAAAGCAGTAAACTCTTGAACAAGCAAATAAATAAAATAAATAACAAAAATTCTCAAAATTGAGCAAATTGTACCTACCAAGCTGCATATATGTACCATGCATAAACATATATATTTATTTTAAATAAATTATTTGAATGATTAATTATATTTTTTTCAATGTTTTTTTTTGAGAGAATGTGTACACGCTTTCGTTCCGAGTCTTTGCCTAAATGGTTTCCAAACTCTTCGCTTAATCCTGTTGAAACTCCAGAGAGACTTCACTACGCTATAGAGAAATAAGAGCAGGCGCAAGCTTTAACTTGTTCACCAGCCTCTTCTTTTTGTCATCAACACATATTTATGTATGCATATACTAGCTTGGTTACCAAACAAATCAGGTTGCCATGAAATTTTTGTTGGTTTTCATTCAACAAAAAATTTGAACAATCGAAACAAATCACAAGGTATAAATACTTGAATTATTTTCTTATATAGAGAAAAAAAACTTATTTCAAAATTAAAAGATGAGCAAACATCGATACAATCGTGTTGATCTGAAGGCTCTTAGTCCTTTGGTATCCGGCACAGCACAAGATGGTGAACAGCAAGGGGAGGAAAAGCTTCCCATGTGGCCCAGTGAGCGCATACCGCATGGAGGCCTCTTTCATACACCTAAGGTGGAGTACAGCAAGGACACAGCAGAGTTGATAAAATGTAAGTATTTAAGGAAGTAGTCGCTATAGCGAGTAACAGAAGTTGATAGGCCTATTGAAGGCTTATATACCATATTGCTAGGCTGTTCTCCCAGTTCAAAATATTAGACAATTTGTGGGTTTTAACGACAGTGAGCTTTGGGTTTGAAGCGAACTATGAGATTTTAAGTGAGTTATTTATTCTGAATTCTGTCTGAAATTTCAGTGCTGGCCAAAGAGTCCAAGATGTCTATGTTGATGCGCAAGCAAATTGATGAGAGTCTGCGCAATGGTGTGCCACTGCCATTGCCCAAGCCACCACGTCCAAATACTAACAATGATCCGGATAAAGAAACCCTAGCCATATTGGAACGCGCGCGTAATGCCAAACGCAAAAGTTTGAATAAGATCAAGGCCAGTGGAGCCTATGATATAAGCTACTATAGACCACCGACAGATAATCGCATGGCTTGCGAGAAGGCCAAGGCAAAGTTGCAATTCAATATGGCGGGCACACATTTACCCGATCCAGCAATAAAGCCCTTGCGTCGACCCCGCGCGGAGCCGGAAGTCAGCGAAGAGGACATCGTCAATGAACGTGAGTATGGTTTGGAGTTGAATTTGTTGAAGTTGCTAATTTGTGTAATTTTTTAGTGCTGGAACAAATCAATGAGCGTGCCAGCTGGCTTGCCGAAATGGAGGAGCTTGGTCAGGGCAAAAAGTACCGCACTGAGATACGTGATCAAATATCCGAACGCTTGCATCGCATCCAGGCCTTAGAGTCTAAGATCAAGATGAAGGCTACGGGTGGCTATCGTTTTGTTGATTAAGTAACACGAGTTTTAAAGTTAATATATGTCTTAATGTTTTTGAGTTATATGAGCAATAAAAAAATTGTGCAGCAAAAACGTTGCGAATATTTGCTGAAATTTAAAAACGAAATTTTTTAGGAAAGCTGGAATTGGCGGAATTGTCTATATAAACTCGTTTTTTTGTGTTTCTTAAAATTAATCTTGATACAATAGATCGGACCAAATGGCAAAGTATGACTTGACTTTTGTAAATATGAACTACGATGCCTCGATAACACATATTTAAAATTTTTAAGCAAATCTTTTTTTTTTCTGATAAGGACCATCAATCCGAATCTGACCCTTTCTTTGCACTAAAGACACTGACCCGTCAGTTAAAAATTCTTAATATACACATGTGTACGTTCTTGCCCACTAAGTTAAAGCGTTGAAAGTTGTTTTTTATTTGGGATTTTAGAATATTAGGGAGTAGGTAGATTCAGCTATTTGTACGGGCGAGTTGATTCTTCAAGTATCGTCAGTATACGGTTAAAAAGATGAAATCATTAGCAATAAACAGACAAGTAGATCACGTTTTAAGCCTAGCTTTGGTACTGGGGCGTGCGTTTTACAATAGTAATTAATTACTCCAATATTAAAGTAGCTTCGACTTAGTCAGTAACTTAACTGCATCAGCGAGTTCTGGGATATCTGGTCGACCGTTGCAATGCAAATTGCACATCAGCGAAAACTTTCCTGTATTGTTATACAAATAAATATATTTGCAACATTGAGCACGCTAAGATCTGCACAAAAATGAATTATTAGCTTTATGAAAACATTCTATACTTGCATTCCCTTCATTATCGCGGGCAAAATATCAGTCATTCTATGATCCATGAGACAGTTTCGACATTGCTACCACCACCGCAGCCTACAGATCCTCTCAAAATGTTGAAATAAGCTTGTCTGTGTTAATTTTGTCACATTTTTAAAAAGTAAAACTTTAAGCCTCAAAAAATGCATGCATTCTTTAAGGCTCGGTTTTTAAAACTATTTGATATTAACCGATTTATTAATTTTAATTAGCTTCAGTAAACTTATAAGCAGTGTATAATAAACTTTCGTTAAATTACAACGTATTCTGGCACACATTTAATACAGTTACGCACATTTATAACAACAATATAAGCAGCCCAAAATTGACCAAAACTCATTTATAGAATATTTCACTTGATTCGATTGGCAAAAAGAGCATAAAGTAGTTGGGAATTTTATAAAGATCTTTAATTAAAATTATTGAATAAATTAGAGGAGTATATATACTCTAAATATTTGATCCTAATCACTATAAATTGTATATATATATATATATATATATATATATATAATGTGCTTATGCTTGCGCCACAGCAAAAATGTAATGTTCAATTTCAAAATAAACATATTTTGTTTTTTTTTTGTGTGCATTTGCGTATGTGCTAATCTCTGGATGCAGTTGATGTACCGCTTAACAGGAGGGCATATGACAGCGAAACTCGCTTGCTGCCTCTGCAAAGCGATTGCGTATTAAATAACCGCTTATAACCTCGGCAACCTCGTGTGGACGGTCCTCATGCACTGCATGACCACAGCGAGCCAGCACTTGCATCTGAAAGCGACCCTGCATTTGGCCAACGGTTAAAGTGCGATCCAAGCCATCGATGCTGGCCAAAAGCAGTTGTTTTGGCACGCGCAAATTGAGGAACTTGTCGCTCAGGCCTGAGAACCAGCCTACCCAATACTTTTCGGACTTTGACAGATCAATGCGCCAGGTGTAGCTGCAAGAATTGATTTTGTTAAGTAATTGTTTCCAATTATTTTGTAAAATATAACCAACTTTTTTGCTGGATCAGTTGCTAACTTGTCCGTTGTGGGTTTTTTAAATTCTGCACCATCTGCGGCAGCACCTTCGGCACTGTTGTTTTCAGAATCAGCTTCATCGCCGCCACTGCTACCAACTTCTTCATCTTCAGAAATACTGAATGGATTGGGAAACATGCTTGTATGATGTGCCTCCTCTAACACATCATCAGGCAACGGCAGGTCATTCGTTGCTAGTTTATTCGTTTTGCAGCTGTAAATCAACAGGTAAACAATAAAAACGATTCAAATATCTATTAAAGCCACACACATACTTAATAATTTGTCCTGGCATTGAGACTTTGGCACTGTCCACATTGCGTACCTGTCCGCTACGTATACACCACTCAATGGCATTCGGTATAGTTTGGAAGAACTTCGGACGCGATCGTAAAAAGCTTTGCATGCTGGCAAGCGCTTCCATGGCTGTGCCTTCCACCACATCAATGACTGTTATGCCTATAAGATTAGGACATAAAGCCATATATGCAAAATGTACAGCAATGGCGCCGCCCATTGAATGTCCAACAACAAAAATTTCTGGCATTTCCTCCGGATACAACTTTGTTAACAAATCACCAATATCCCTGAAAGCATTAAAAATACAAGTTCGTATACTCTTTATGTGCGAAACTTGTTAGCCAACCGCTTGAAATAGTTTTTTAGAAGCAAGGACTTCTTAAAATAAATGTATGTTGATATTTACAAAAATAAAGAAAATTTTTATAGAAAAACTTATGGAGCTTATGAGGCAAATGAAATTAAGAAATTATAGATGCAATTATTATTGCAACTTATTAGTTGAGCTCTACATTGAACATGGTTTACTCTAGAGTGGTTTTTCTACTGATTGACTTTTCAAGTCTTTGGAAACAATAGAAAATTATTTACCGTAACAATCTGCAATAGGATAAAATTGTTACTCACTTGGCGAGCGTATCCGCAGACAAGTCATCTTCATTGTCCGTCTTGGTATCTCCGTGACCACGCATATCAATAGACAAGCACTGACAATGTATCATTGCTGTTACTTCTGACTGCGATACAAAATTAATTTAGTTATTAAATCTTTTTAATTGAAATGCTTCATACATACACAGAAGTGTGCCCAGGTGAGTGCCGAGTAGCCACCACCGTGCAATAACAACAACAATGGACCCCGCTTTTCGGGCATTTTTGTGCGGTAAACGCGAAAGGTTCGCTGCTCATCGACAACAACATCTTCACGCTCGGCAAAGAACTCACTCCACATGCCTGGTTTGTAATCGCGTATGCGTGACTTTTTAAAGGAGTCGCTGAAATTAATTCATATTATATGCTCTTACGGCCCACACACAAAATTGTAGAGTTGCAGCAGCATCTCGTCATACACAATACTTACGCACGGCCTATGCGCCCGCTCGGTATGGTGGGAGGTAATTTGCCCTTGAGCATTGTACGTTGTAAACTGGACATTGTGTGCGATTGTCTGCGCTGTAATTGTGACGTTTATTATTAGTTATCTTCGATTTTAGAGTTTTTTGCACTGTTGGCGTACGAAATTAATTGAAAAAATTAAAATGGAGATTCTTCGTTTAGTTTTCGTTGCGGCTACATTAGAGATGGTAAGAAATAAATCGAAATTAATTATAGTGCTGCCAGACAGCGTTAAAAAAAAACTATTGCCATCACTATCTCATAAACACTAAGTAGGACAATACAATCATTAAACCACCATTTTATACAAGTTGGAGTAAGAAATGTCGCCGTCAAACAAGACTAAGAAAATTATTATTAAAATACCTCGCCATCCATACATCGCGTTAGTGGAAAATCAGGCTTTAGATTTTCGCGTCCGTAAATGTCGCGTGCAGGTTGAACGCCTAAACTACAGACCCCGATGCCATGGACCATCAACTAAACGCTGCATTGTACGTGTGGCTCGCTTGCCGGATGTAGAACGTAGTGAAATATCCACAGCTACGCCAGCCAGTTCCATTGTTTGCTCGGATTTTGAGGGTCTAGGTGGGTAAAAAGACTGGTCACAGCACAGAACGCTTTGCAAATATTATAAATTTACTGCCCAACTTTACATACGAAACTGACAATAACAAATGACGCCAACTTATTGCAGATTCATCTTCGGAATGAGTAGCGGCCAGCAGACCATGATTGGGAGCACGAAGGGTCAAGTATCCGTTATCACAAGGACTGTGTATTACCATAATACCTAAATATATACATAAGATTTTGGTTTATTGTTAATAAGGTCATTTATCTGACTCATAATTTAAAAACACTCAGACGTAAACGATAACTGATATTAAAAACAATAATAAACTTTTTGCTATCGATAAAAATGAAGTTTGTTTTTTAAATCGTCGCTAACAAAAGTCAGCTGTCAAAAAGAAAACTACATACATTTGTAGTAGTAAAATTTTTTTTTCGTAAATTACTGCAAAATTTCCATTCCAGCTTTACTGCAAATCTATAAATAGGCATTACTAGTAGTAATAAACAATAAAACAAAATGAATTGGTATACCGGTAACATAGCTGAAGCCGTAGCAAAATCAAAAGTAAAAGATGCAATTTTCGTTGTATTTATTGAAGGTATGTAGTTATGTATGTAGCTGTTGGGCTTTAAAGCAAACCCACGTCATTGCATTGAACATGCAAATTTATTATTTTAAACGTTTAATTTTGGGTACACAGGTGAAGACGAGATGTCTCTAAAACTTCAAAGGTTTGTCGATGACGAGAGTGTGCGCGCAAAGTTGGAAACGGATGATTTTGTGGCCATTAAAGTTAAGGGTGATAGCCCGGCATATGGCCAATTCCTATCGTTATGTATGTTAGCCGTTAAGCATTTCGTATCTCTTTTGCAAATAACATAATTTTGTTGTTTTGCAGACAAAGTAGTGCCTATTCCATCAATCTTCTTTATTGGCAAGGCTGGAACTCCTCTAGAAATCGCCACCGGAATTATAGAAAATACCCAAGAACTTATTAAAAAAATTAATTCAACTCTGGTTGCTTCAGGCAAAAAACAAGATACAAAAGCAGCAAGCACTTCAAGTGACTCAACCGACCCGATTAGCTTTGAAAATTATAAAAAGCCACGCTCCAAGGCTGGTGAGGATGACTCAGACACTGAAACAGATATATCACAACATGAGCTGCCGCAGCGGCAACAGCAGGCATCAGCAGCCTCAGCATCACAACTAGAGCAGTCGACGCAGCAACAGCAGCCATCAGTAGTTTTATCATCCCAACATGAGCAGTCGAAGCAGCAACAGCAGCCATCAGTACTTTCATCATCAACAGAGCAGTCGCAGCAGCAACAGCAGCCATCAGTACTTTCATCATCACATGAGCCGTCGCAGCAACAACAGCAGCCATCAGTACTTTCATCATCACATGAGCAGTCGCAGCAGCAACAGCAGGCATCAGCAGCTGCAGCAGCAGCAGAGCGGCGTGCAGCACAATCCTTGGATACACCAGCGACAGAGCTTCCCTCGACATCTGGTCCATCCATTTCAAATAGTATACCTGCAGTGCCTGCTCTTCTTTTGCCATCCTCTCCAAATTTTACACCCACGTTCGCTGCACCACTCAACTCTGAAACTCGTCCTCTAACCGATTCCGAACTGCGCGTTGATGAAGTACAAAAAATACTCGAAGAAAAGCGTCGTGAGCGTGAGGAAGAAGAACGAAAAGTTGAAAAAGAAAACGAATTACGTCGTCGACGTGAGGGTAAAGAATCGCAAAGTATGCAGGGATGGCAAAAAGAGCAGGACTTCAAGAGTATGCAGGTTTGTAGATCCAATTAACAGAAAATAATACATCATACTCATTTAGTTAAAACAAATTTAAGGTCAAGAAATGTTCATTAATAATTGCTGGCTACATAACTTTTACTTAAGCATCTTTGTTTTACTTCGCAGGAGCGTATACGCCGTGAGCGCCAGGAAGAACTGGAAGCACGCGAGCGCATACGCGCCCAAATTGCCGCAGATCGTGCAGAGCAAGCACGTCGCGAACTTTCCGATGCACAGATGAATACGGTTGGTGAGTTGCCTCCCGTAGCACGCGCAACCTCGCTTATTACTGTGGATGAAACTCGGTTGCAAATACGATTACCAGGCGGCATACACCGCAATAAGGTATTCCCGGCTGCAGAACCGCTGTCCTCGGTGCGACATTTTGTGCGCAGTGAATTGCTGGCGGATAGCAAGATACGAGACTTTACACTAGCCAGCAGTTATCCACGTCGCGAGTTCAAGGTGGAAGAAGAATCTAAAACCTTACTTGAACTGAATTTGGTGCCTAATGCTGTTGTGCTTGTACTGGCCCATGAGCAGATAAATCGTGTGGCACGCACTGGAGGCTCGTTGCTTAATATGTTGACTACCGTAATGTGGGCTTTGATTATGCCGGCTGCCAAGATTTTTGATGTTATAAATAAGATGGGCTGGAAGCGTTTTACACAGCGTATTATGCAGGCATTTTCAAATATAGGGTGGAGGCAACCTACGGAAGGCGGGGATCAAATGCAGGGTGATGCGTAAGTACAAAGTATTGCTGCTAGCAACAAAAAATACTCAAGATTTAATTTTGCCGCTTATCTTCAGTGCTGCGCGTCGCAATTTGGACGTGTTTATGCAACCGGGTTTGCGGCGAACGGGTCAGCAAACAAACGAGCAACCTACGTCAGATCAGCCGTCAGCTACTGGAGACCCTCAAGCGGTACCACAGCAACCCCAGAGCGATGGTTTGCAACCACAAAGTCAAGTGCCAGTTGACAAAGTGCAGTTCCAGCAACGCTCGGGTGGCTATCAGCCGCCACGTTATGGTAAGTCTAACATACGTCGTCTGCAGGATTCCCAGAAGGATGATGAGGATAAGGCCACTTACAATGGCAACTCCACACAGCAGCAGTAAATAAGCAATAAATGTATAACCAAGCTATACTATCTAAATAATCCCGCAAGTTGAACCCAACATTCACAGTACACACTTACATGGCTTTATATAATTATGGTTTAAAATAAAAATAGCAAAAGAAAAACGTTTAAAATGTAATTTGGTGTTTATTTAAATCAAATGTTGAGAAAATAAGCCAAATAACTTAACCTAACAGTACCTCTAAAATTTAAACTCAAATGTTCCGTGTCATAAGGCTCAAATAAGTGCCCCCTAAAAAATAGAAACAGAAAAACGCTAGTTTCGGCTGGGCCGATCTTCTAATACGCTACACGTAGCTTCTTTTTATAATAAAACATAAGACGGCTTCTACGGCTCCAAAGATCGCCCGGTTGCATAGGTATAAGACCAAAAAGTTCGAGGTGGGAACAATTTTTATCTCAAAGGATTTCTTTAATATTGACAAGACTATTGCAGTTATTTGAAACCTCTTAATGGGATACTTTAGTATAACGAAAAAGTATTTTTCGATTAGACTCACTTTTGACTTGCATACAGACTCACAGATAAGCGTTCATGATTTGTTTTATACTTCATGCAATCTATAGTGATAATCTTTTTATGAAAAGTATATTAGTTACTTCGTGTAGCGCATGAAAACCACAAACGATTTTCCTAACTATGCGAATTTTGATTGCACACTTTCCAAACTTGAGCTTACAAAGTGAACCACATTAAAAATTGCAGCAGTTTGTAAAAATTGACCAAGGGAAATTTCCATTCCTCTTTACGTTGTATCGGGGGCACTAGGCTTGGATAATGCACAGGACTACCTATACGACAATTGGTGGTAACTGTGCCACCAGGATAATTAATGGATACCGCATCGCCGCGCTTGACGCCATCGCAGTCAATAAGCTCCAGTGTTTTGTTGAAACAAATGCGTATCTCGGATAGATAGCTTATGCTATGCTTGGTATCAAATAGACAGTGTATGGACGGATTTTTGCCCAAAGCTTTTACAATGGCATTGTTCAGCACAGTGACCGTGTTATTTGAGTCTGGATGTATGTCCGAGGCATCTAAAATGCGCGACATAATATACTTTTCACGCCAATCGAGACCCTGACCAAAGTACTTGAGTTCATCGTCCAATGTTTCCAGCAGCGCGGCGCAAGTGCCATGTTTCAGCCACTCGTGCTTCCACAACCAATCTGCAGGTGATACTTCACCATCCAGATCCGGCCAGAAATTATGCAAGCGATCTGTTATGGTTTGTAATTGGTCTAAATCGAAATCCGCTGTTTTATTGCAGAAATTGGGACCAATTTGACCCAACTTCGTGGGCCAAATGCCGTGTATGGTCCAGAACTCTTTTTTCTGCGGCAAGGTGCACTCATGATTGGGATCATGCTCGCGCCAATGGTAGCAGGTGGTCACTGGCCATTGCTGTGTGAAAATAAGCACATCCCAGTTATGATCCTGCTGGCGCCGACCTGGCGGACGTCCAGGCGTTATGTCCGTTAAATCATCGCCAAATTCCAGCGCGTAGTCCCCATCATCGTCCTCGTCAGAAAAATCCGCTGCGCTAGGTCTTCTCAGAGGTTGCTCAGCGCTTACATCAGGTGCAACTATAGCAGCGCTTGAGTCAGATATGTCTTTTATGGTGCTAAAAAGAAATAAAATTGAGAATATATAAAAGCCGTGCTGAGTAATTGCATTGATTTTTCACATAATGCGGCTATTTAGGCGCTACTGGGTCAACCTTGAACTTGAGGCGTGCCAACCCCTTGAGTGTAATAAATAGTATTGATTAGCTCAGCTGTTGCCATTGTTGCGGTTAAAATAGTCTTAGTTTTATACATATTTACATATAAAGTATATAAGAAGATTTTACTTCCTAAATTAATGCGCGTTTCTATTTTCAACTTTCGCACAATGTCAACAACACCCACACAAATTGGGCTAAAAAATCGAGCTGCACTACTAAACCAAAAAGTTTCTTTTGAATACTTTTTGATTGCGTACTTACCTTTCGGCTATTGTAAGTGTAATAAGCAAGCAGCTTATTAAAATTGTCACGTAAACTAAACTTTGTCGATTTTGCATATTTAAACAAGTTTTAATTTTCTATTCGAAATTATTAGGCAAGAATAGGCTTCATTTAAAGGCTTGCGGTTGCAAAGTGCATGTAGCCAGGCGCCTTCCAGTAAATACTATTTTTATTAACTTAAACTTTAAGAGCTGGCACACAATTGCTGTAGTTGTTCCAATTAATTTTAAGTTTTTCCCACAATTGTATTATCGCTCTCAGCTACGTTTTGCTGGCTTTGCGTTTTTGTGCAGTTTTTTTTTTTGTTTTGCTATTGCGCTAAGGATGTGCAAAAGTTGCCATGCATATCGATAAACGATAGTGCTACATTTTTAGTGTTGTTAAACAACATTTTATTTGTTTGTTTTAGATAGCTGCAAAAACAGCTGTTAGCGCGCGCTGCTGTAGACGTTCAAATTATTTTTGTTTTGTGCCTAGCTTTGTTTCTATGTGCTTAGTTAGCGCAATAAATCAATTAGTAATTTATTAGGCCATTCATTTTAAAAATAGCACGCAATTGCTGCTCAATTACTTGGATGGGCCATAAAAAAACTCATTAGTTATGATTCATTTGATAATGTTATCATATTTAAGCCCGTAACTCAAGCAGCGCATGAGCTGATTGCATGTTTCGCTGGATTTATGAAATACTACGCCAAACTGTCTGCTTTTGCTTTGTCAGCAGAAACTATACAAGCGCACAAAATCCAAACAACTAATGAAAGTTCCCCCAGCCTTTATCAGAATCAAAACTTTACTCAGCCATTGCGGTACATAAGAAAAACCACACGGCAGCACTTTAATTAGTGACAACGACAATTACACATATATGATATTGTTGCTCTTGCGCTATTTTATCTCAGAAATACTAAACATGACAAAACACCAAACGACTTCTGTTGAAAATCGTACAATGACACACAACAGCTCGTAGTACAATCTACTACAACAAGTTTTTGCTACCGAAATTAACTCAAGCACAATTATAGTTTAACTGTACTTTGTACTACGTGCTACTTATAAATCCCAGATAAGAGCCTATTATTTATCGGCTTATTGCACATTTGTTGCTACTTATGGCAACTTGTAGTACGTTAATATCTATGAAATTTTATCAAAATCAATTAGTAACCACTTCTGAAAAAACTCATTTACATCAAATTCACTTAGTTCAACCCCTGTTAGCATGTGGAGCTCTGTTTATTTTATCATAACATTTGTGATTATTTTGTCATGTTTTTGTCTGTCTGTGCATTAAAAGCATTTAACACATGATTTTAGTACAACAACCTAAATAAACAAACCAACAACAACTACTACTTAGGGTGGTAGCTTTTATGCAGATTTGGCTTTTGAACTTCCCCACTTTCCATTTTTCCCTTGTGTGCGCTCGATTTTGTTTAATTTTTTTGCTGTTTTGTTTGATGACATATTAATTTAATAATAACAGCTGCAAACATTTTGTAATCAATTTGCCGCTCAAATCAATTAATGTTTGTTAGTTGCTCTTGTTATTTTAGCTGGCATATTTTGTGCTCCGTGCTTGTTTAATGTACACAGTATTAGATAGTGCTCAGGACTTGTTGACATAAGTGGGGATTTTTTTTAATGTGGACATTTGATGAATTAGGCTAAAAGATACAAAAGTCGAAAGTCTAACTATACTAAGGTCTTCTATCATGCTGGGCTGTAAAACTATGAAACATGTTTTAAGTATGCGAGAAATCTCGAACAGCTAAACTTTAATTTAAATTGAAATTTTTTAAGCAACTCATTTCTGACGCACCAGCATTTTGTAGGTTGCTGAAATGCAGCTGTGCACGGATGCATTAAATTTCAATAGAACAAGATTTGTGCAATTTTTTTAATGATCAAGAATCATTTAGTTTGTTTATTAGGCTCACATAAGTCTAAATTTGGTGTGCCTAACTTGTTTATAGTTTTGTTGCAGTTATGTGGTGAGTGGATCTAAAATAATTTAAAGCTTTTATCCGAAGCTAGCGCTTTAACACGACACATGTAGAGTTATAGGGTGCGTAACATTGCCAAGCTTAATCCTAATGTAGGAATAACTAATATATATATATGAAAGTCAAATCAGCTTTCGACTCGGAAGAAATAGAAAATTTTTTACTCAAACATAATGTCGATTATTTTATATGGATGCTTTCAACAATCGATTTCTACACAAAATACTCCGCATCGTCCACAGGCAATAACAAATGGCGAATTGGCGCGAACCAAGGTAGGTAGGTAGGTAGAAGTGGTCGCCTTATGACACACAGCCACTTCCAAGAGCGAACCAAATGCAATTAAAAAACGCAAATGGGCATGGATAGGCTACTCATTGAGAAAACCTGAGTCGGACCTAACACGAACTGCAATCGCATGGAATCCCCAAGAACAAAGCAGACGCAGTGGCAGGCCAGCTCACACAAGGCGCAGACAAGTAGACCTGGAATTGGAAAGTCTAGGAATGAACTGGCACCAAAATTAACAGATATCTAGAGATTGCCAACAGTGGAGGAGATTTGTAACAGCCGTCTAGTCCTTGTAGGGCCTATAGGAACTTATATATATAATGAGGAAACTGGAGGTTTTAAAAAATACCTTATAAAATATTATTTCTGGGCACACTTGAAGAACACCAGGAAGGATTGCATGGTTTGGAAATGAAAGGTGTTCAATGCTCGTGACTTAATCACAGGGGAGTTCATAAGATTTGCGCCAGGAACATAGATAGATAGAAATCGACATATTTTAATCGTCGAATTATGTAAATAGTAAGTAGAAAGTGCATTTGATTTGGTACTTTAAGTATGGCATGATTCATTAACTCTTATATTAAAAGCAAAATGCTTGGAACGAAACGCGTGCGTTTTTACATCCAGAAAGAAACTTACTAAGCGATCAAACAAGACTGAAATTTTTCTGAAGTACTATAAGAACAATTCACAAAAGGGTGAATAATTTAATTTTAAATTGGGTGTATTGCTTTAGTTCTGAAAACTATCTCTTAAAAATAATGATTTTTTTTTAAAGTGCGCTGTCAACTTTAATTCCTACCGCTGCATTAAAAATTTCTTTTGTATATATCTAATTGTCGTAGAACAACATACAGGGTATAGATTGTGCGACTGCTACAGTTTTTCATCTTTTTTCTGTCCTTTTCCCGAATTGACAAAATTATCATCATTTAGCGTAAATAGTCAAAAAATTGCGCACAGCGCCAGTAGAAATAAAAAGTTGAGCCATTAATTTTAAAATGAGCCCATTAAAAGAGGGGCATAATCAACGTCATCATCAGCATTTACGCTCATTATTAGCGGCGCTCAGCCGCCATGACGCGCAAAACGGAAGCCCAAAACGGCAGCCATAGTAAAACGGCCATGATGTTGTCGCGGCTCTCTTTGCTGTTGCTGCTGCGGCTGACGTCGCTGCTTTTGTTGTGGATGCTGAGCGCAAAACGCAGCGCTGCGCATGCGTTAAACTGCAGTGAGAGTGAGCATTGCCATGTGGGTGGAGTTTACGCTGCTAACGTTTCGTTATGTAGAGCGATAAATGTATAGAGTATATCAGGGCAGTAATTGCCTTAAATTGGCGCATATATATTGCAGCCAGTCAGTTGACGTGCTGCTTTTTGTTGCTGTTATTGTTGTTGTTGTCTGTGCTGCTTTCTTTTGGCCGTCAACGTCAGCATCGTTGTTTGTGTGCAATTGCTGTGTGTAAATGGCATGAGAATGATAATTGTAGCAATTATAATATAAAATTGGGAGATCATGGCTCACAAGGTTTGGTTTCATGGCCCAAACCCTCCCCTAGGCGTAGTACACCACGTTTTATATAGCATACTTTTTTGCAGTTGCCACAGTAACGATTTTTTTTTTTTTTGCTTGCGCTCTCTTTCTGTCTTACCCACACTTACTTTTTGTTGTTGCTGCTGCTGCTACTGCTGTGTATTTTGCCGGATTTGTTTGTTAATTAGAATTCTAGCGTTGAAATTAAAATGCTCACTCCAGCATTTCTTACCCCACGCTTTAGCGCTAGTATGAGTTGGCAGTTGCATAAAAAAAAACCCGAAAAAAACTTCAGCAAGCAAGCAAAACTTTAGTCTAGTTTTTTGGGGCGTTGTCGCTTGGCTACTTTGTTAAAGGTGGAGCTTCGTTTGAGTTTAGTTTAGAACGAGGCATCTCTTAATTACTGCAGTTTATTTTCTAAGTGAGACTAATTAACTGGCAATTCGTAGCATTGTGGCATATTTTTTTCTGACTAGCATCCTCTATACCTACATACATATATGCATGTGTTTGACTTTGTGGCAGCTTTAACTTGATGTAGTTTTTATACATACTTTGCAACACTTTTTGATCATGTGTATGTGTGTATCTGTGTGGTATTCATTTGGCTGTTTGAGTGGCTGAAGAAATTGGTCAACATTTTGGCTAGTTAGTTGGTTATTGGTCATGGCCAAAGTTTTGCAGTGCATTGGTGTATGCAAGCATTTGAAAAGTTTTGCTTTAGAAATTTACGCCTCAATAATTTAGAGAGATTTTTCAAAAATTGTTTATTGGGGTCAGTGGCAGCTAAGAATTTTTAATGTTGTACCGAAAATGAAGTTGAAAATGATAATTGCAATATAGAATCTACTTAGCACCAGGCTACGTTAAAGTCGTTGTACCTAGTCACTAACCTTTTTTCTCATCCTTTGTCTTCTTTGAACTGACCTGACTGCTCACTCTATCTTTCTTAATCGTATATGGCGCAATAGATTTGGAAGATGTGTTATGTTCAAAAGCCACACATATTCTTTCGCATTTACGATTTATGTGCTCAAAAATAAAGTAAAGAAATGATTCTTGACCAACTTTTGTAAGAACAAGAAGAAAATGGAATAATTTTGATAATATAAAGATCAAAAGTTGTGATTTTTCAATCAATTCTAAGAATTGATACAGCGCGTAAAAAGTTCTTTTAAGAATTATATGTACAAACCAGCTTTAACTTAGTTAAGTTTATTCAAAAATAGCGCTTAGCGCCGAGAATTTCTCTAATCTTTAGCAACTTTTTCCATTACTTCAACTACAATTTCATTTGGTGTCATATTTTTTTTTTGCCAAGTTTTCTTAATTAGTACTTTCATGCCTATTAATACAAAATATGTAGCTTAAGACTTCAGCATCGCCATTTTGACTACATTCTTATAAGCTTTCAATAACTATACACAACTTGGCTATTATGCGTACTCATACACTAAGCCACAAATTTCCGTTATTAGCGCAACATTAGACGCACTGCTAATTATCAACACGGTCAAAAACCATACCATAATCATACTCATACTAGTTCCAGATACTATGCGCAGCAGCAACCCCCAAATAAAACGTGATATGCTCCCTGCTCCAGACGCATGCTACTACCCTCGCACGTTAATGAACGTAAAATTCACTTAATTCCAACTTTAGCCATGAATTAAGCACGACAAATGGACGACAAGTTGGTTGAAGTTGTTGGGAAATAGTTGGGGGAACCCCTCTACTGTGAAACTTTGTGGGTGGCTCTGGCAGAACTGCTTGGAATGTGTTGTTAAGCTGGCAAGGCAACATAAATAAGTATAAATACGTGCCAGAGCGAGCAAGTGTATTATATACAAGGCTGTGAGTAAGGCAGATAGAAACAAACAACAAGGGCGAGTTTGCTCATTCACAATAAGTAAATGTCCTTTTATGGCTCTTAATTAAGGCAATGATGGGGTGTTTTAATACGTTTGCCAAATGTTAAATGACAAAGTGCCTGGCAGCCAAGTGCCATGGCAGTCATCGTTCCAGTCGTGCTCCTTGCCATACTACTCCTAACCAACACTTGGGGGGCTCTGGCGTTAATGAAGCTGCTTTTTTGCTGCTTTTGGCTTATGTTTTTTTTTAATGCCTGCCATTTTCTTGTTGATATTTTTTGGCCAACTTGTAGGTTTAACTATCAAGGCTAATTGCAGGCTTATTGCACATATAGGCTTGGAAAGTTTTTCGAAATTATAGTGGATTATAGGCCAGTCTGTTGGAAAAAAACATATTTGAATTACCTAAAATTGTATTTAAGACAAGTTGAGGCTCCCCATTAAATCTAATAGTTTAGCAGTAAGCCTTGCTTAAATTCGAACTTGTAAAATTTTGTAAAAGCAATTTAATTTAAAGCTGTCGAAAACTTTAGAGGATTAAGCAATTCGATTTCTTAAGCGGTAAGAAAAGATTGTGTGCCATAATTGTGTTTTCCAAAATCTATAAAACTTATAACATGTACTTAAAAAAAAAAATTAAATTAACGAGGGCTGCCTTAAAGAATTTTTGAAACTAAGAAACAACAACATGAATTTTGGGAAAAAAAAATATTTTTTTAATCGAAAATAATTTTTTGTTAGCACCATTAGCTTTCTAAGATTATCTTAACGAGGGCTGCTTTAAAAGTATTTTTAAAACTAAGAAACAACAACATGAATCTTGAGAAAAAAAAATATTTTTTATTCTAAATAATAGCCCTATTACCTTTCAGATTTACCTTTTAAATTTTAAAGCTAAAAAAAAAATTGTAAAAAAAATAAAAATAAAAATTTTTAAATTTAACTCATCCTTAATATAACGGCCTGATGTGGCCTAATGGCATTACCAATGATGACTCCAGCTCAACCCTGGATTGGCGACAACCCAACATGAGATAAATGCAAAATATAAAAATATATGAATTTTTGAGTTTTCGCAATAAATAAATAAAAAAAAAAAAAAAAAAAAAAAAAAATTTTTAAGGTAAAATAATGTTGACTAAAAAAAAATAAAAATAAAAAATTTGATTTTATTAAAAATAAAATAAAAAAATGTTGATTTTATTAAAAAAAAAAATTTATTTTTTTTTTTTTAAATTTTAACTCAATATTTTATCTATCAAGGAAAACTAGTATCAATATCTGTATTCGCTTAGGAGATATGGCTTGTCAAAAAAATTCAATTGTCACTTATCGATAAGTCGATAAATAATCAGACTTTTGCAATAAAATTTGACGTGGGTACTTTTGGCCAGTAGCTCTACCACATATGTAAAAATTATCAAAATCGAAGATTTCGAGGAATAAAGTGGCCCGCTTCACTTATCTTCGACGATATATAAATATTTATTACGCTAAAACTTCAAGTACAGTACAACTCATGTTCGATTGATTTTTATAGCTTAAGGCATTTCGAAAGCAAATTCCTTATTGAAATTTTGTTTTTGTCTGATATTTTTATGATTTGTAAATGTTTATGCTCAAGTTTATGGCATCATTAGAACAACAACAAAACTACGTCATTTGTGGCTTTTTATGCTTGTTTATAGAGACGTCACACACACACACACACCCATGCAGAAGAGCATATGTGTATGTATAATAAAAATCACTGTAGTAGTTGGCACATAAAAATCAAATGCGCCAATTTCGACATGCCAAAAATAACATTTTCAACACTTTTTGTTTGATTAATCAAATGTTTATAGGCAACACAGACAGACACATAAAAAACTGCTCACATACATATATATACAAACACACACACACACATGTTAGTCAAATAGACATGTACGAGTATGCAGCCATTTAGACCAAATTAGTATGCTACGCACGTTGCCCAAAAAAGTATGCAACAAAAAACATACGAAAAGTAGCAGCAAAGCGGAAACAGACAAAGCGGAAACAGCGAAAATATAAATGGCGTAAGCATTTATTGTAGCCTTTGCTGTGGTTACTTTTTTTTTTTTTGTTGCTTTTGTTTTTGTACGTTTATATACATATTTTTGTTGTATGATTTATTTATTTATTCAAAACAAATGCAATTGGTTTATTACACATCAATAAGCGCGCATTTATCTACGAAAATTGTTGTTCAAAATCCCAAATTTCAATGGTGCGCATAAACGTGATCAAATTATAGATGATTTAGCAAAATATCGTAATTTTTTTTTTTTTATATGTAAATAAATATTTTTGTGCCATGGCAAAATTGTTAACATGATATATTGACATGAGAATGGGAGAGAGAGCATATTGAAATGGTAGAAATTAATGTGGTGTGATATTAAAGTGTCTCGAAATACACAAAAATGCTGCAAAGTTTTGTTAAATATTATTATGCCTAGCTTATAAAGACTGTTTGGTTGGCTCTTTGTCGTTTTTGGTTTTTATGAGAAAGCAGATTAAACGAAAGTAAGATGGGAGACGATGTTTGCTGTCCAAAAGATGGATCAGACAGTTTTTATAAATCAGATTACAAAAGATATGTTATGTTATCGATATGCAAGTGGGACGATACTTGAGAAGTTTCTAGCATTCTTTAAAAGGTTCACATGAGTAGCTGCAGGCCCAACGAGAGATGGGGGGAAAGGGTTGGATTCGCCCGGTTCCGGAGTTATCACAGGGGCCCGGTGTGATTACTGTCATAATACAGTTTTTAAGATGGATACTTTTTTCACGCTATCTTTTTCGTGTGCAAAAGTTCGTCGTACTTACAGAACACAATGATTCAAGCTAAAGGTGAAATAGAGAGGCCGGTACATTCCATACAGTATGAGTCGCACTTTTCCCTTATAAACTTAATATCATTGTTCGTGTATATTTTGTGATTTGCTTTTTTTCGATTTATAATTACATAAATATATAGCGAGATTTTGGTAAATTTTTTTTGTTTTCTCTCTTTCAAAATGAAATATGGATACATTTTGATCCAAATTTATTCTCTCTATGTATATTTGTACGTACTGCAAGTATATAACCATATAGCGAAGCTAGCAGGGTGTTGAACCCCTTCTTCAGTTATTCAGTATGTACAATTTATTTGTATAATGAATGTTTTACCCAGACAGCTTAACTCAATTTATCAAACGTAAAACAAAAATCATAGAAAAATTTGCGGTGCCAAGGACTCTTCATACTCGTCTAGCAATTACCCACCCATCCATATATACTTCAAGCATGCTTCGTTAAACACATACGCAAATTTGGCCATGGAAAATTGCATATCAAAATATATAACTTGGCATATGCCCTTGCAAAATGTATGTATTTGCATGCATGTATATAAAAGTATCAGAAATATCTGAGTGGAGCTGTAAGCAAATTTACGCACGAATACTTTGAACAAGCTGGCAACAATAGCTGAAAATTGTGTTCAAGTTGCTCATTTCCACTAACGATAGCAGTTATAGAGCTGCAAACAACAATAACAACAATAAACAAATGCTCCCCAAACGAAATTGTGCACAAATTGACTCCATGACAGTGCCAACAAAGGCAAAGTACCAAACTCCAGCTCCCAGACTTCGACTGAAAACTGAGACACAAATCAGAGTTGCATGCCAATTGAAAGTGTCTAAACCTAAAAGCAACTGCCAAAACTCTGGCAGACAGCCCAAAAGTGCAAACCAAGATCATTGCTATGCGCAATTGTTTGCCCAGCCAAAACAGACACAACTTGACTTTTCACACTACCCACATTGCTAGCACCACATCAAAACCCGGCCAAAACGCAACCCCTAGACCCTCACTTGGTCTGGCCCATTTGCGTGCAGATAAATTGCAATCTATTCGAAAGTTATGGGCATGGGGCAACCGCCTACTTGTGAGGCACTGCTCATCGTTGCAAGTGTTTGTTGTCTTTTAATCATCGCCATGTTGGTGACCGGAATGGGATCGACTTCACCAGCACTTCAGCACTTCATAATTTTAATTGCCATGAGTACTATGTTGGGGCTATTTGGGTATGACATTAGTCAGTGTACGTGACTGAGCCTCGGTCAGGTTGCAAGGGTGGAAGCATGGGTATGCCTATGAGGCTGGACTTGGGTCTGAAGAGTGTAAACAATCAATTGCAACTGCAGGCTATTTGCTTGACTCAATAGAGCCAGTATTAAGTCAATTTAAGAGCTGGTTAAGTGCATGATAAGTGACCTGTTGAGGGCAGCAAACCACCAAGGTGTCAAGGTAAATATAGGAACTGTATTAATATAGGCTGGGCAGTTAGGGATGCAATTGGAAGGAGAATGAATGGGCTAGAAAATGGGAAAAAAACGTAAATATAAAGATGTCATATTCTGCAGAAAGAACTTTGTTCGTGATATGAAAAGCGAGACCAAAATTGTCAAGAGCTAACAAACGTTAAAGTGCATCTCCGTGGCTCATTTATTATTGGACACCGTGAATTCTTAATCTACTAGACTCATATTAAATTTATTAAAATTTATCCTAACTTTATAAATTTTAGAACAGCCATAGTTTTTTTCAGTTGTAAGTATAGTTTATATATAAAAATATGAGTAGATTTTTTAATTTAATTTGACCCTTATGTGTTAAAAGAAAATCTAACCAGTTGACAGTAAAAAAACTATCAAATGTCAAACACTACTCACAGATTTATCATTACAATACACTTTGTCAAATAAGAAAAACAAAAACAACTAATAAAATCCCGGCCTTAGCATGCTTAAATCCTGATACAAATGCGAGCCCCAGGGAGCACATGAGATGAATGTCTTGCTGTTAAGTAGAAAATTTCGACACCCCTCTGATAAGATATTTCCAAGTGTATGTCACTGTCAGCTCTCAAAAGTTAAGCAAGGACCTTGGCAAGACCACAAAAGGCGTATGTAAACAAGCAAATAGCACGTGCTGTCATATATACTTAACATATATATATACATATACTTATTTTTGTCTTGAGTTTGAGACTTGAAGATTATGATTTGTTTTACTTAGTGGCGCATGATACAAAAGACAAGGCGCCCATAAGTATGCTAAACATGAACCTATATGTGTGTATGTGTGTGCAAGTAATTTTACTTTGACAGGAAACAAATTTTTTCAGATTTGTCAGAATTTGCAGCTGAAGTTCTTCATGTCAATGATGGTCTGACAAATGCGCCTAAAATAATACGAACAAACGTTATTTGTTTAAGTGTTAGAGTGTATTGGTGTGTGCGTGTTTATGGGAGAAACAGTGACCTAGATAAGAGGGGTTTGCATGTACTGTATCCGCTGCGACCTATAAAAATTTTAAGCAAAGTTTTTTAGTTTGGTATACATTTTTTTTTTTGGTCTAAATATTTTCCATGTTTTAGTACGTCTTTACTGCTCCGCCTGCTTCCATTGTATTGGAATGATTTGTCTTTGGTCTCGACGTTACAATAAACGTCACCAGACTTGACACTTTTGAGTAAATGTGGATCGTAGTTAATGTTATTCCACAGTTCCTGAGTGATTCTCAGGCTATGGTTCGGAAGAAGTTACATGCCATGAGCCTACTGGCATGCCAATGAGACTCAATTTACCATTGTTCACGTCCGAGGCCTTCCAATGCGAGCATTGTTATAAATATCTTCTTGAACAACTGCGATGAAGTTTAACGACCTATATAGGGTAATGTGGGGCAAACCCGACAGTGTTTCTCAAAAACGGCAATAGTAAGGGAGCTCATTTTAGTGTTGTCACGTAGAGTATTAAAATTAACCAAAATTGTACCATGACTGTTGTCTGTCAGTCTACATTTAGCTGCTCAAATGGCAAGAAGTATATTTTTACTATTTACAATTAAATTTTTGTGAATATTGTGATCGAAACACCACGGTAAGTGGCTTATATACTATAAACATAGACCTATATAGTGCATGTACATTGGTTTGAAATTTCGTATTTCATGAAAAACAACACAGTGGGGCAAACCCGACCTCTAAATGGTGGGTCTAACCAGACGACCAGCTGATTGGAAAGCAAACCAAACAACTCCAATTAGTTACTTAGCTTTTCATCTCTTAATGTCATTCATCTTACTTTCATTTCGATTTATATGTTCTAAATATTACGATTTTTAAAATAAATACATTAGGTTAGGTTAGGTTGCACCGGTTGACCCCCGGGGGGAGTCACACATAGACTAAATAGTCCTTAGTGGTACCGGAAGGTGGACTGGTGTACAATGCACATTAGTCAAGTATGCGCGTGTGCTTGACGAACGCCAGAAGCTTTTGAGGTGCCCTGTCGGCTGCCTCTTCCAGTGAAATAAATACATTAAGTTTTGTAAAAAAATATGCTCTTTTGATTTATAATCGAAAAAAACCATTAAATTTAGCTCATATCTGTGCTAAAGCAGCCAAAAAATTAGGCGGTCGGGTTTACCCCATCATTTTTGAAAATAAAAAAAATGTTTTTTTTTTTTAAATAGTTATATTAAACAACAATTAATAATGGTCAGCAGAAATCAGCAGTTCTAGAAAAAGCAAAGCATTACCTTCAATTTGGTATATCGGGCTATATCCGATTCCAACTAAGCATTTTAAAGTCAAAACCAATTACTAGGCCGGATTTGCCCCACATTTCTCTACATAAATTAATTTTTGTTCAATTTAAATTCCATATTAAGAATTTTGGGTGCGTTAGGGCATACACAAAAATATTATGACTATCAAACATCTAACTTATTTGCGTAAGGATGACTCACTATTAGTTTATTACACTTATTTTGGGGCGCTTAGATATTGGCGGCCATGATGGTTCGGTGGCTTCTGTCTAAGCTATTGTAAACTTTTCAGTCATTGATGCCAAATCTTTATGGCTAGAGTTATACAATTAAACAGCAAGCCTAAATAATGAACCACTTGACCCAATTAAACTATAGACGACATATCCACCAGGACGACGCTAACTGTCATTTCAACAACTGCCCATCTTTATTGTTAATAAATTAAGCCTTATGGAAGCCATAAAAAGTAATTGGCTTTGAATAATAGCGTATATACCCCAGCGCAAAATCTATCTACGCCACTGGCAAGCAAGCATATGTAAATAAACATTTTGAGCGCCATTTGCACTTAAAAACCAAATTTATTTATGCCTGGCAATGCTATTGCTGACATCATGTAAGCAAATTGCGTAAGTAGCTGGAGTTTGAGCTTGACATTGATTTGACATGACGCCGAACCCTATCCCGACCTCGAGCTAAAGATACCCTACCGGCTGAGGGAAACAACAAATTTGTTTGTTTTTATTTTGTCTTTTCTTTATTGTCTCAATCAACCCTTAAGACAGTTTTCTAACTTAACCCTTTAGTAAATTGATATGACAAATCCGTAAAAATGTTAAATGAAGTGAAAAATTGCAAAATAACCAAAAATTAAATTGCCAAAACTGAGAAATGTTATTGTGTATGGAAAATTTGACATGGGACTGTGGTTTTATTTTGTTTTAAAATTAAGCGCCTGGTCAAAGCCCCTTGGCCCCTTTTGGTATGCATAACAATGCGATATTGTCAGCCAGGCCAAAAACAAATTGTGTAAACAAAAGCTTGGACAGTATCCAGTTGACTGGTTTTTGTGGCCAGTTGCCATTTCTTTTAGCTACGGGTAGTCAAAGACTTGTAGTAAGTGGGTATCCCCTCCTACATGGAAAAACAAGCAAAATGGTAAAACATTTTATAGGCAAAAAGCATTCAAGCCAGACAGCAGCCAATTGGTATACAATTTATTTGTAGATTTTACAAAAATTGGGTGTGTCTTTTATTATTATGTGAAATGTAAGTATAAATATTTGTAGTTATTTTGAGTATGAAATGGGTGGTCAGAGCATAAGAGATACCAACTGGAACAGTAAATAAAAATACAATTGGGCACAATATATTTTAAACTGTTTTTTGCATTATTATTGCATAGCAGAAGCAACGGCTAGCCCAGAAGATTCAAGCCATAAGCCATTCAAGAACGTAGTATAATTTCATACGTTTTGACAAACTAATTTTGGACTGCAATTATTTTTTGGAAAAATATACTACATTGCGATAAATAGCTCTCAGGTTAAATGACGGTTTCAAGAAACTTCAGGCAAATGTCTTATTTAATAGTTTTGAATGCACTGCGGAAAAATTGAAAATAAAATTTAAGAAATGAGTCAGAAATCTCTTGAAAATGGTTTAATTTCATTTCTTATTTAATAGCTTTGGATGCAGTGCGGGAAAATGGAAAATAAAATTAAGAGCATTTCTTTGGTCTTCTTCAAAAGTAAAAAAAACAATTTATAGAATTTTTTAAAATAAAAACAACAGTATTCCTTAAACTGTTTTACATCATTTAGGTCTGTTGATCCGAACATTTAACTCGGATTCGTTTTGAAACCGAATGTTCGGTGCTCCCAAATTCACCAAAACTAATTTTTCACGTGACTTGAAAGCGAATATTTTGTAGCAAGAGGAATTGAAATGAATCGGGAAAAATAGGTGTAAAAAAGCCATGTCAGCCGTTTTGTATAAAACAAAAATAATTTCGCTCCAACACCACAGGAGAATTTATCGAAAAAATGGGAAATATGTATACGAATTTATCGAAAATAAAAAGGGAAATGTCGACATAAAAAATTTGTTTTTCGGAGCACGCAAAAACGAATTCGAAAATGCTTTGGGTTTTCGTTTTCCAGAGCACAGCTGATTGTACTGCTTTTTAATAGCATACTAAGATTGAGACATTTTCCAAATATCTGAAAGTCGCGCTAGTAACGATGATACCAGCGCCAGAGAAACAGCCCACAGATGTGGACGAATACAGCCCAATCAGTCTTTTCCCTGCCCCGGGTAAGATGATGGACAAGGTGATGCTAAGCCAAATTCTCCAGTTGGAAAACGTGTCGCTAATTCCAAAGTGGCAGTTTGGCTTTCTTCAAGTCACGGCACTCCGGAACAATTCCCAATTTCAACTTGAATGCCTAGATTGCATAAGATTCGTTCAGTGAATTCAATATCGCCAACGTAAACGGGACCAAAGATCTTGCTAAGCATCTTTCTCTTGAACATCTCAAGAGCAGCTGTGTTACCGTCCAGGTCTCTGCGCAATATAAGAGGACTTGAAGGATGAGTGTACTATAGAGTGTCACATTTGCCAAAAGACCACGACCATTTTAAGGTATTATGATCCTGGGCTCCACTCTAAAGCATGAGTCTGCTTTACTTTCCAAATGCTTGTGTCTATGGTGACTTACTTAAAAATTATAACATTCGATCAAAATCTTAGACATTTTCAAGTGAAAATGTTAGCTTTCCTCTCTTTCAATCTTCCTTGATCGATTTGCCTTACTCAGCAGAACCGTTTACCAGTAACAACCTATCAATTGACTTCTTTATTTTTCTATATATATAAAAACACAACACGCCATATAAAAATCTCTTTACTTGCCTTTCTTTTCGTTTTTATTAATTCATAAAGCTACTGTTTACGACGCGATTGTTCATAAATTATCAAAACACTGAACCCACTGTTTCTAATCTACCCCAACCCAAAACACTCAGCTACTAAGCACTATCAATATAACAACAAAATACCAGCACAAGAGCTGCTATAAGAGCTTCACATGGCCAGCCCAAGCCCCTGCTTAGAGCAAACATTAAAGAACCCAACCCATTGGGCTGTTACCTCAGTATCCAAAAACATTACTCGCCTAAACGTTTTCACAGCTTTATTTAACATGTTAGCCCCGCTCTTTATATAAACAAGAACCACATAAAAATTATCAATCAATGCCTATATCATATACAGCTGCTTCTGTTACTGAACTTCGTACCAAAGTCAAAAATCAACTACAAAAAAAAAACCAACCATAAATATCCAATAGCAATATCTTATCTGTATTTGAAAGCACTTTACTAATAATTAAAATGTCATCATTAAGAAATATGAAAAAGTCAATACAAAGACCTGACTCTGTGGGGTACGTAGTATCGTAGTACCGTGGTAGTTTCGATAAAGCTGACTTTAGACAAAACTGACGCACATTGTGGCCTAGCTGCATGTACCTAGTGCAGGAATTTATTGTTTTCTATTGACTATTTAAACTCTGATGAGTTTATGGGGCTTTTCTTATACGTAGTACCAATTCTTATCAGTTGACTTGGGCTACCGTCGCAATGTTTGCTTACCTGAGCATGGACATGGTCTTGGACTCGGAACTTACTTACTTATTGACACTAATGGCAACCATTGGCGTCAATTTTCATGTCACATGCGTCCAAACGACAGTAGCTGCATTTTCAATTATAAACAGATGTAAAAACTGATAAAAGAAAGAGCAGTGTAAAAAAATGTTGTATTTAGTGGGGAAGGTGCCTGACAGTGGAATACACTGTATCCTAATTAACGAAAAATAAATTTTTTGTTGAATACAATAATTTGTTAAATTATTGGTATAGGCTTTAGCCTATAAACATATCCTGCCATCGGGATTCACTTCAGTGGAATGGGGCTATGTATGAAAAAGTCTTGTTTGGACCACCTTTCAATTTTTTCAAAAATTGTTATGTAAAATTCTATTGGGGCGTTTTAGATTTACAACAGTGTCCCAAAGCATCCCTGAAAGTTTCATTAACTAAGTATTTTTTTCCAGCTGAAACTCTTCGTTTACTGTACTAGGTGCACGACAGTAGGAGGCACTTCATCAGCTCTTCCCAACAAAAATAATGATCTATGCCTTTTGCCTTGATACAATGAGGTTTATAGGCGCATTCAAAGGGGGGCGACTTGGAAGACTTATGGTAGATTAATAAACAAAGTCAAAAAGAGAGATACAATTTTTCTTTATTATGAAATTTTTCATTTTAATTTCATAAAGCATTCTACACTTAGCAGTAATCAATTAACAAATTTTCTATAGTTCTCATAGTTTCTGAGATTAAGATGATTATTGCACGGACAGATGGGCATGGCGCAATCGGTACTCGAGTTTTTGCAATTTATAGAACTTATGAACTACCAAGTTATATTTTTTGCATAATTCCAGCATCGCCTTGAACTAATGGTTGCACAAGCATTTTTTACATCATAAAGGGTGCTCCATTTTTGACTCAACAATCTCGTAAATAGGCAGAATGGCCGCATTTGGGTAGATGATGAGACTGTCTCCATTCTCCATTTGCATGAAAAGAAACTTATAATCATGCGGCGTCATTGCTTCATCGGCCCCTGCAATATGTGCATCCTTGGAAATAGTTTTGCAATAATTATGTCTTTTGGTCTGCGATCTTAGTACAGGCAAATATAGAATATATTTATTGTAGTGGTTTTAGTTAGTCCTTTGGCCGCCGAAACCTCAAATTTCATACCCACTCAATGCTGACAGTTTTGTTATAAACATTGCCCAAATCTATAATACCCTTGACCCTTTAAGTATAGTGTATAAAAAGAAAAACCTGCATTCAGCTTATCAGTATTCTATCTGAAAGTTGTCGTTGTTGCAAGTCTGATACTTGAGCTGTAATGAGTCTTGTTGCTTCTCCATGGCGTCTCCCACTTGCTACTTTTGCCTTTTGTCTGTTTGCACAGATGAGTTTTTAATTAAATGCTATCGTTGCGCTTAAATAAATTGAAATAATCAATTTATATTACGTATACGTACACTCAACCGCCACTGCACAAACCAAGCATTATGAAGGGGTCCACCCCGGGCAGTACATCATTCCATGCG
Source organism: Chymomyza costata (assembly GCA_018150985.1). Classification (NCBI taxonomy): domain Eukaryota; kingdom Metazoa; phylum Arthropoda; class Insecta; order Diptera; family Drosophilidae; genus Chymomyza; species Chymomyza costata. The sequence goes on from JAECWU010000001.1 coordinate 23,547,392, forward strand.
CTCTGTCAACAAATTTAATTGAAAATCTAAACAAAAAGTCAACATGATGAAAAGTCAAAATGGTTACCAGCTTTATGGCAGCACGTACCAAGTCGGTTTGCCGTTCAATGGCTACCTTTTTATGCACTGAAAAAAAAGCAGGTAGTGACCAACTCGAATTATTTCTAACATATATTGTTAAGTCGATAGGAACATAATTGTTAAGATTCGGAGAGCGCATTTTATTGTTGCTGCTATAATTTTTTAAATAAAGTGATAAATCATAAGAACTATATCCAAGCAAATTTTGCTATTGCGCCTCCAATTTTTAAAAGTTAAGGATACCTAAGAACTTTTTCTTGTAAAAGTTAAGGGCGAGGAAAATATTATGTATTTTCTTGCTAAAACTTCCTAAACAAATTACTGGATCGATTTGCTTGAATCTGAAACAAATTTTTTTTTAAATATTTTAAATAAAGATTCTTGAATATATCTAATTTAGTTTTGATTCCCAGATCCTTCTTAAACACTCAATGTGAACTTAACTCTTAAAGTCACTGTGTTTTTCCTTTGCTGATGTCTTGGTAATTTTGGCTTTGCATTCTCTCAGTGTAGCTCCTCTTGGCAGCACGTTCATGTTCATGTAGCTGGCTGTCAGTATGGCAAAAACAACATCCAGAGGAACAGCAACAACAATACCAACAAAATTGCACACTGTTTGTGCGCATAATTTTAAAATCAATACAAATATATCCATAGTAGCAGCGGAGCAGCTTCATCAGTATCATCATCATCATCGTCATCGTATACGCTGGAATTGAACAAATAAAGCATCGCACAATTATTCAAATAAATGGCAATCAATGGTTTCATCAGGAGCACAGCTACTGCAGAAGTTGAAGCAAACATACAAAAAAATAAGCAAATAAACTGAAGTCCGCATACTCTTGGTTAAGACTCTTGGGCCTTGAAAAAAAATCTAATATCTTATCTGCTTTGACGGAGCGCTATACTAATCGAAGCGTATTGTGATTTTCACAAATTGTATTCGACGAAAGTAAGTGTAGCGGGCCACTTTTCCCGCAACTTTCTCCGATTTCGATGATTTTTACATATTTGGAAGAGCTACTAGCTACTGCGTTGCTTTATCAATTATGCGTTTTTATTTCAGTTTTCTCAAATTTGCAGCGATTTTTGCAGTTGTGGCAACTTGCAAGCCTTTTTTTTTGGTGTTCGTTTGCAAGCTCTTTGCGAAATTGTAAAATTCTTACAATCTGAGCTGCATTAAATTGTTACAAACTTCTTTACAAAGTCATAGTTACTACTCTTGCTGCAGTGTGTAGATTCGTCTATCCTTTCTTATCTGTGCCCCAAAACGCACACATTTTTTTTTTTGGATTTGCTTGATTATGAAAATTATGCGCTTTGCTTTCAATTAAAGCTGTCCGATATGGAACTGAATCATAAATCTTTTTTGCCTCATATATTTACTTATATCAAACTGTCGCATAGATCTGCTCCATTGAATTTGGGCTACTGTCGATAGTATTTTTATCTTTATGATGCACGGTATCGGTCTTATCGACTTCATTAAACAAACAAATTTGTTTATTGTTTAATTCAAGCCATAAATGACTTGGCGAATGTTGCCAAGTCTCACACTTTATGAGTAAGATAGACAAACAAATTAAATAAACTAACAAAGAATTTTACTTAACATGTCTAATATGCAAAAACTTGTGTGATGTATTAATGAAAATAACATTTTATGGTACGTGATGAGGGCTGTGCAATAAAAACAGAGACGGCGTTCTAAGGGGGTCTTAGAAATTTGCAATACTCTTGATGATGATATAAAGGGTCCACCTGGATAAGGTACTGGAAACTGATCCCAGCAATTTTTGAAAACTAAACATGTAGATGGATTCATCGGGCAAAAACAATTTTAACGCGTTCCGGCTTAGTTTAAAAAAACGTGTTTTTTGTATTTAATGAATTGCGACCAAAGTAATGAATATTTTTCAAACCAAATTTTTTTTCGGTATATTTTTGCATATCTTCACATATGTAGGTAGGTAGTAGTGGTTGTCTTTCGACACACCTAGGCCTATAAAAGGCCCGTTGTGATGCCACCTGAGCTAATCCTTACTCACCCGTGTCCTCTCTAAACCAACCTGTGGATTTGATGAACGAATTTATCTTATTTATTCTGATTCTTGCGAATTCAGTAACATTCCCAATAGTTTCGAAGCCCAGTGTATTCTGTCTCCTCCTGCATAGTGCCATGCATCCACACAGGAGGTGCTCCACTGTTTCCTCTTCTTCTACCTACTGACAGCTTCTACAGTAGTCGAAATAAGGCACCCCCAATCTGTTGGCGTGCCTACCAATAAGTCAGTGTCCAGTAAGAGCCCCTATCGTAGCTCTTATGTCTAGTCTGTTAAGCTTTAAAAGTTGCTTGGTTCTATTCAAGCTCCATTGCGGCCAAGTTTTCCTACTAATAAGACAGGTTCCAGTTTGTTCCCATCTATAGTTCGCATCATTAATGATATTCTTAGCTCAAGGCCATGTTTGGCTGAAGTGGTACCATTGTACCCCGTCTAGCTAGCTCATCTGCTTTGCAATTGCCTACGATATCTCGGTGCCCCGGTACCCAAAGCAGCTTAATGGTGAAGAAGTCTGAAGCATCTAGTAAAAGCTCATAACATTTCATCACTGTTTTGGATGTGAGCCCTACTGATTGTAGTGCTTTTAAAGCAGCCTGACTGTCAGAACAGATTTGCATTTCTCTTTCGGTTAAAACACGATTCTTAATGATACGAAATGTTTCCATTATAGCCATGACTTCTGCTTGGAAGACACTACAGTGATCAGGTAAATGGAAGGATTCGTTAAAGCCCAATTATTCCGAATAGACACCCCCTACCACCTGATCATCGAGCTGATACTCAAGCTTGCCGCCCTCTATCTTCACATAAAATGTTGAGATATTTTTTTTAAATGTATTTTCATTTGCAATCTGTCGTATGAGACAATCTGCAAATTTTATAAATAATATAAAAATGGCAGGATTGATTGTGCTCCAGTGAGTCTGGTGAGATTTCTGGGACAACAATCAATTTTGATTAGCTCAGGATTTAAGTAATAAAAATGGATGCAACTCTGTTAGCGAAGTCATACAATCGATTGCATTGTTTGTGAGGTCGTTGTATAAAGTTTTGAATACTTGCACGAAAAATCAAAAACGTTTCATTTTTCAAAAAGTAAGCAAATTGTACAAACAGCCGCATCGTGTATGCTTAGATTTAAGTAAGCGGATCAAGCACTCGAAGTTCCCTTTACCCATAGAGTCAAAGGCATTTGAAATAGATGCAGGATATCACTCTGTCGGGCAACATCCAAATACTCGATACATTTTTTTTAATCGTTAACTTTTTTTTTACTAAGATTTTATTAAGAGTTTTTATTTATACTTGGAACGACTTTTGGGCTAATATAATATACAAAGATGAAATCTTATAAAATATAAAATTCAAGAAAAATGTTCCTAATTGTATTAATAAGTAGTCGTTTTATTCCCTAAATACCAGTTATAAATACTTTAAAGGGTAAATTATTTGAAAGTCTGAAAATAGGTCTATGCGGGATTAATTTAATTTAAAATAAATTTTACAAAAAGCTACTTATAACTCAGTTAGAAATTAATATTACCAAAAACAAGAGGTTCTGGCTACTGCTCAGCTTCGCTCGCTTGCCCTCATCAAAAAGAAAAATCCAAGTTGCAAAATTGTCCCCGAGATGAAATAAGAAAAAATAAATGATGGACGGAGAAAATATTTTTATTGGGGTGAATAGCCAAAACATCGTATATTTTTCTTTGTTACTGCATTTAATTAGAAGAAAGGATACAGTCATTTAGGGAAATCTTATTAGGTAGTTATCAAAAATTGATTTTTTTGTAAAAAAAAACTTATCAGACGCACGTCCATGGGTATATTTTTCAACATAATGATTCGAGTTCGGGGCTCTTCGACTACTATTTGAATGGTTCCCAAACCAAATCGATTAACTCCATAAAACAAACAGTTGAGAAAAATGAGAAATAAATTAATTATTATTCTGTGTCTTTTGCCTTTTATTTGTCATTTTGTCTTTTGGTGGTGTAAATTTTTATTTTTGGAGGTTATTATTCCAGGGGGTGGGGGAGTTAGGCGAAGCGTCACGATCATATGGAAAACCTTCAAAAATATTCCGTCACTGTGTCACAAGGGGGAGGGTAGGGGTCTATTTTGACGAAAATCAGCGTCACGTAGTTTATGGATGATCCCCAAGTACTTTGACTTTTAAATTTCGCAAAATTAAAAAAGTGGAGTAAATCGATTTGGCAGTCGACCCATTCATTTCTGGATTCGCAATTAGGTAACATAGATTTTAGGAATATTTTTATTATTTGTGAAAATAAAACCAATAGCTGATGAGTTGAAAAAAATCGTTTTGAAAGTATTAATTGCACGAAAGTTAAAGATATATTAATCAGATGCCCAAAATTGTACGTTACTTACCAAAGCTTATTCGCAAAAACTCTATGAAAAACTTTCGCATCAAATGTAGTCAAATTTTTAACAAAAAGTGCTTCAGTTGTTTTCAGCAAGACAAGTCAAAGGTCTCTGAAGTGTGTCTGTCTTGGCTGTAGTCTAGCTTAATCCCTTTCCTTGAGCGTTAAGTGCCGCCTCTGGACTATTTAATATTTATGCGGAGTGTGTTTGTCTGGCAGCGCCTAAAATGCAAGTTATCGCCATTTGCACACAATTAGTGACACAAATTGGGGCCGTAAACAAATGGTAGACACTGTCGCTGCTATTTCAGTGGCGTTCAGTGGCACTGGCGACTGCGTAGCAAATATTGGTGGCAGAAAGTCGTTTGCATAATTATTTCGAATTTATTGTGCGATAATTGTAACGCCAAGGTTTTAGGTAGTATACTACGCCGTAATATTTAGTAGGTGCCGCCTAGGTGCTAGGGCGCTGCTATTGTGCTTTAATAATGCATAAGTAGATTTGTCAGTTTGGGGTTGGAATGGCGCGTATTTGTGGGATTATTTGATTCTAGATTGTAGCTGCATGAAATTTACATAATCGCAATCAATCACTGAGCTATTTAACGCGCACCAAGAACCACCCTCGAAAAAAAAAACCAAACAGAATATTTCCATTTGAAAAATTACGCTACACTTGTTTAAACAATTTGCTGCTTGTTTTTTCATATAGATACATACGTATCCATTGACAGAGCTTGGGTGGGGCACACAGTCAGTAAGTACTATGGGTGGAGCTACAACCAACAACAACAACAACCAAAATGATAAATGCTAATTTGAGGCAAGATCACGCATAAACCAACAATAAATAAATCAAATGGCAGGTCATATAAAAAAGTTGCCCCCTCCAGGAGTCACTATCATATGAATGCGATTTAGGGCCACTTATGCGTACACATGTAAAAATCCAAAATCAAGAAACCTTAGCACGATTTTTACTTACTACTACTACCATGGAAAATGTACGTCCAAACACACAGAAATTTTGCAAATTGTTAAGTGATTTACGAGACAAGAGAAGCCATTTATAAGATAAGATTAAGTAAAGGGAGCACAGAGTGCAGGGTATACTGGAAAAGTGTAAGGCACTCTGCAGGCAGCACAAAGTTTCCACAGCTTGTTGGAAATTCAAACAAAAGTTTTGTGTTCAATACAAATTGCTGCAACATTATGTGAGATTATATATCCATAGAATAGTTTGAACTGTTTGTTGCTGGTGTGGTGGGGCGACGTTGTTCTGTTGGTGTAGCGCATCTTAGCTGTTGGGTATATTGGTTTTAATTTTTGGGGAGACTGAGACTTATGAAAGCAAAATTATGGTAATCGGCAGTGCTCTGGAAAGGGAATCTGAACATTTTAATCGGAGACGTTTGAAAACCGAATTTTTGGTGCTCGCAATTTCACCAAAACGAATTTTTTATGTGGTTTAAAACCGAATGTTTTGTTGCAAGAGAAATTAAAAAGAATCTGCAAAACAGGTTTAAAAAAGTACAAATTTAATACTGAAATAATTTTTTTTTCTTTGAATTCTTAGATTATATTTATGCCAACTACAAGTCAGATATTTACTAACAATTATTTTTAATTAATTGTTCGGTTTGGTTATATCGTAATCCGGAGCACGATTGAATAAGTTTTACTTTTGTTTCACTTTTTAGTTCGACCTCTTTGACTAGTACTACTCTTGGAGAGGTACTAGCCAGCATTAACCAAGTAAATTTTTATTGCCAGAATTCAATTATCTATTGAGTTATCGAAAACCGAATATTTAGATTTTTTATTTTAGATACTTCTTTGACAGACCATATCTCTTAAACGAATAAAGTTGTTTGAACAAATTGACTAGACTGAAATATTCGTTAAAGAAAAATTATGATGAGAAAAATTACAATACAATAAAAAAAAAGTGAAAGGTAACCTTAGTTTTCAAAAATGGATAAAATATATTCAGTGTTCAGTCACAATTTTTTTGTTTACCTATCTATAGATCATCATCTAGGCATCATTACTTTTTTTTTTAAGTCGTTGGTTTTTAGTTCCTTATCGCTAGACCCTTTATGCCATACTCTATTATAATTCTATTGCGCTCAGCATAAGCGCAACATAAGCTGAGCGGGGTCGGGATCATCTCTTGCGCAGCTTTTCACCTTAGTGAGCGCAGCTTTCGCTCTTTTGATGAGCGCAGCTTACGCTCTTTGAGCGAAGCTAAGCATGGAGCTAGGCTTAACCCATTCATGCTGTTTTGGCATGAACCATATACTCACCTATAATAATAAAAATACCGATAATCAGCCCCACATTACTGGGCTTATTTTGTAGTTTTGGGATATAACGTCTTTCCTGTTCCTTGTGTTCATCGACTTGGAGAAAGCCTTCGACAGAGTCCCTCGTGAATTGATTTGGTTGGCCTTGAGAGCACATGATGTACCTGAAGTTTACGTCCGCATGATTATGGACATGTATGATGACGCCAGGACTAAAGTCAGATGCACAGCTGGTGAGTCGGACGAATTCAGTGTTAAGGTGGGAGTCCACCAAGGCAGTGTGTTAAGTCCTATGCTGTTTAATATCATCATGTCCTACTTGTTAAAACAAATCGGCGACGAAACCGAAATATCCCTCCTTTTCGCAGATGACATAATTCTGGGTAGCACCAATATCGTAGCCCTGCAAAATGCTGCATCAACTTGGGATAAGATATTGACGGATCATGGACTGAAAATAAGCGTAAAAAAGACAGAATTGCTCCCCTGTCAATTTTCAGATCCAGAAAGACCAAATCCGGATATCTATATAGGCGGGGAAAAATTGATTATAGGCAGCAAATTTAAGTACCTAGGCTCAGTTGTAAATAGCGAAGCTACATGCGATGATGACATCAAACATCGAACCAGTGTTGGGTGGATGAAGTGGCGAGAAAACTCTAGCGTTTTCTGCGACAAGAAAATGCCACGGAAATTGAAAGGCAAGCTGTACGCGACAGTCGTTAGACCCGCACTCTTGTATGCGTCCGAATGTTGGACGATGTACAAAACGTACGAGAGTACGATGACTGAGACTGAGATGAAAATGCTAAGGATGACGGCGGGTGTGACCAAGCTTGATCACATTAAGAGCAAACACATCCGAGGCAGCTTGTTTGTTAAAAAGCCTATCACTGAGACGCTCAAAGTAGGTCAGATGCGTAGGTATTGCCATGTTCAAAGGCGACCGCCGGAGAACCCCGCTAAGAAGGCAATACTTACCGTAGTTCCAGGTAATGGCCGTTGGGCAGGCAGACCGAAAAATACGTGGATCGGTCAAATGCAAAAACATCAGCAACGAATGGGTCTCAGCGATGACATGATCCAGGATCGGAATGCCTGCAGACGAATGCTGAGATCGCATACCCACACCTCAGGAGGAGCATAAGCGAGTCCGAAAAGGCGTAAACAAGGGTTTGGGAGAAGAAGGGATATAACGTCTTTAATCTTCTGTGAGTATTACTGCTACATTAAGTGTTTATGGGAATGGGCCATTATTCGAACGGAAATGTTTGCCTTATTGAACTGTACAACGTAGCGTATCTTTTGAATTTTTAGAAGCAGAGACTTTTTTTTCCCTTTTAAGTTTTGAGTTCGGATCTTTACGCTTCTCTAACAAACGTAGTGAACCCTTGGAATTTTTAGTAGCTGAGACGGTGTATGTCCCTTCGGAGTTTGGGCGTCCAGTTCCAGTTTCGGATGCCTTCTCTTACCTTAATTGTTTGCATTCCTAATAACGTTCCTTGGTAAGTTTGCTTATTTTTAATTTCATTTGTAACAACATAATATAGAACTAGATCCATTCCGTCATTCTCCTGTTAGTTTTTTAGAATATACTCTAGTTAAATATTTTTAATATCCTAATCAGGTTACAATTGTATTTATTCCGTTCCCAGAACTCAGATTTAATCACTTTACAGATATGCATATCCAAGTATTTCTAATGATACCCAAAAACACATCAGCCCAGTTCTAATCATCTACACCAATGCCTTGCTCTATGTTGCTCTGCTCTCAAAATGTGACCCGTAAAATACACATTTTCTGGTGGTAGAAAATCCAGCAAATTGATTTTAGTGGGTGTTTACACAAAGCTTAGAAGTACTTTCAAGCGAACTTTTCACAATTTGCTTGCCAACCACCCAGAAAACAAAAAAAAAAAGAACGCCCATACACACCCACACACTCACTCATATGCACACAGATACACACACACAGACGCAACGACAGGGCAAGTGGCAAAACCTCACAAATGGCAAATGGCAGCATTTAGTATGATTATCAACATCCAGAGCAGTGAGAGAGTGCGCCCAGGAAACTTGCTGTTCCGTAGTGCTGTTGACCAAGCAGCTTGCAGGGGGAAGAAGCGTGGTGAGTGTGGTCGCAGCCAAAAAGAACAAAATACTCGCTGGATCGTTTCAACTGCTGATGGCGACGGCGTTGATGATGGCAGACAGTCAGCCAGACAAGTGCATCCATAGACTAAGGGTAAATGCCACTTGCCGCTAAACATTTGGGTGTGTTTTTCATGCCCCCCCCCCTACCTCACCCATCTCGTTCATGTTGAGGGTGGTTTCCTTTTGTCTGATGCTGCTCTAGGCATTTTATATGCCATTTCTTTTATTGCTTTAATATGTTAATAGCTTTTACTGCTGTTGTTGTTGTTGCTATTTTTCTTTCAAGTTTTTTGAAATATTTTTTTTTTGTACTTTTTGGGGCGGGTTTTGGCTATATGCGAATCTGGCCAAAGGATTTTTGCACATTATCATCTTTTATTGCCATTATCATGCATGTCTGTGTCAGTGTATTTATGTGTAATTGTGGTTGTGTTTTTTACTGGGTATGTGAATACGTAAGATATTCTTTTTTATTTCGCCAATACTGTGTAATGTATGTAGTGAGCACTTGAGATTTTAGCTAGATTGTGTGCTTCCTTCTGTTGGGGATTTATGAACAGATTTTGGAATACTTTAAATATTTTAGCATACATATTTTTGGGGGGTACGCACTAGAACATAATTGTTGTTGTTTATTATAGACATATTCAAATCTTAGATACATAAGCATTGATTACAATGAAGTTGTTAGATTTAAGTAGACCTGCAAATCAGGTCAAACAGGGGTATCCAGCAATTTTTTCGGTTATATATTTTTGGATTTTGAAGCAAAACTAAAGTAATACATAAAATTGTATCATAAAAAGTCGAATAAAATTTTGTATTCATAAATAAGTGAGTTTTTTGTTCACAAATTTAGGCTTTATTTAAAAAGATGGCGTACGTTAAAGTCGGGCGCAGACGACTTTGGGATACCCTGTACCACCACATTGCAATTATGTCCGACATATTGCTTAAGACCTCCAAAAGAAATTTTATTCGGCTTGGGCTACGATATTTTCATAAAAAAACAGAAATCAGTCGAATTTTGAACCAAAAAATTTTTTTTTACCGATCGGTCCTATGGTGATTATATGATATAGTCAACCGATTTTGATCAAATGTACAGTGCTTGGGTACCCTAAGAACATTTTTAATGCCAAATTTTGTAACGAAACACAACGAATTTTGAACAAAAACCTTTTTTTTGTCCGATCGGGACCGATATGGGACTTATATGATATAGTCAACCGATTTTGATCAAATTTGCTATAGTCCTTGGGTACTCCAAAAAAACTTTCGAGTGCCAAATTTGGTTATGATATATTCATTAACAAACGAATTATTTTTTTGAGATCCTCTGAAACACCCCTATGGGAGCTATATAATATAACCCCGATATCGAAAAAGTAAAATAAACATAAAATGACATTATTACGCATCTAATCTGTAAATTTGGTCGCTCTAGATCTTACCATCTTTGAGATCTAGGCGTTAATACAGACGGACGGAAAGACGGTCAGACGGACATGGGTATATCGACTTGTCTTGTCACCTTGATCATACTTTAAGTAACTTTGGGGGGTTTCCGACGTCTCCTTCTGTATGTTACATACATATTTGGCTTGCACAAACTTAATATACCATTTGTACCATACGGTACAGGGTATACAAAAATGGTTTCGATAGCCGCTACTTTTTCCCATGTTTCAGGCAATTTACGGATTCCATCTCGAAAGAGCGATGTATCTTTTGACGCTATCCACAAATCGACCCATTTTTTGGTATCTTCATAAAAAGTTAAGCACTGCTTAGACAGGTCACGACTCATATATGTATTCGTGGAAACAAAGCTGCATATATAATCTAATAATTTGTGGAGCTTATTTTTTTGTTGGTTGTTTGGCAACGCTTGGCTGGCACCAAAACCTTGCTTCATATGATCGGCTCTCTACCCTCAACCAGATATAGGCACTTATATATTTAGATATGAACCTGTAAGCCGAGCCTCATTAGTCATTTAACGTCAATGGTTAAAGCTATACTTGCGCTTGTGATTCAATCCCTTTGCTCTAAGAAATGTATTGAAGGGCCTACTACCATTTTTTGTCTAAATACATTTATTTTCCTTCCCAACAAAAGTCTATTTCAGTATTAAGTATCCTCCAGTGTTCAAACACCGACACTTGTCTTTTGTTTAGTAAAAAAATAACTTTAAAAAACTAAGACCCGCTTGAGGGCACCATTTTCAATTTTATGTAACGTCACGTAGACTATAACCAGCTGTCGAATAGAATACTTTCAACGATAGATCATTTGTCAATTTATAACAAGCGTTTAAGAAGTTAGGAGTGAACAGACTAACAAATATAATACAATATATATACAGGTCAAACCAAAAACCCTGCTTTTTATTTCATCGTAGTCGAGTAAAAATATTTTTTTATTTAGCAACTTTTTCGATTTCAAATATTTTTAAAAGTTTTCTACAAGCTTTATATGTAAATGTATGCATTAAGGTCATTTCAGTACTTAAGGTTAGGTGGGGCAAATCCGACCTAGTAATTGGTTTTGGCTATAAAATGCTTATTTGACATTGGATCTTTTCTTCCAATATACCAAATTATAGCTTATTTTTCAAAAAAGTAAATTTTTGTATTTTTCACAAAATGGTGGGGTAAGCCCGACCGCCTATTTTTTTTGGCTGTTTTAGCATAGATATGATCTAAATTAAATGCTTTTTGTTTTAATCAAAAGAGCATGCTATTCTTTTACAAAACTGAATGTATTTATTAAAAAAATTATGATGTTTGAACATATAAATACCAATGAAAGTTGAATAAAGGATGATTGAATTGAATAGCTAAGTAACTAAAATTTTAGTTATTTTTAATGCCCTACACGATAACATCAATATGAGCTCGCTTAGTATTGCCGTTTTTGAGAAACAGTGGGAGGTCGGGTTTGCCCCACCTTACCCTAAATATAATAGAATGGTTTAAGTTAAACGATCTTATCTTTTAAAATAATAACAAGACTTAAAAAACTGCATCTACTAAATATAGTTTCCCGTGCTGTATTGTTATGCGAGATCAATAGTATCGATATCGATAGTAGACGATGCTGACCATGATAACGAAGCTCTGATAAGCATTCTTTTTGTTATAGGTACATATTATACCCCACCCGAGTACTTATGGGCTTAAATAAATTTTAAAAAAGTGAATGTTTTATGATAACCATTTTGGTCAGCTTTGATTCCAGTCTCTCTTCAAGCAACAACTACACTCATTCTACAAAGCCTTTTAGGGTAAACTTAGTTTCAGTTTAGCGTTTCAACATTCACCAATGCCATCTAACAACTACTAACACACAAAGTATCTCTAAACAAAAGTGCCAGCCATTTGCAACCAAAGTTGACGCCAAACTTTCTGTGCAAACAACTCCGCTGGTGCTCCACTCCAGATTATACCACTTGGATATGTAAAACGAGACCCATAAAAACCTAAGCGCCCTCAGGTATTTCAGCCAATTAGTGGCAATAAAATAAATTCAATTTAACGCACACATAGATACACACACACACACACTGAGAATTGTGGTTTGACTGGGCTTAGGTTGAGTTGTTGGATTGTGTGCATCTGTGTGCGTGTGTGTGGGGGGATACCCTAGGGAACCGCTTGCTCAGTTAAGCGTATGTGTGAATAATTCGACCCTGCGGCGTCCCGCTGCTGCGCAAATTAACGCCGTTTTAAGGGTTGATTAGGCACGCCAAATTTTCGTTAAATTTTCTGTAGTTTCTGTTTTGTGCACTTGCCATGCCTGGAATCAGTACCAGAGCCCGAATCCTTACCAACAAAACGCGGCTCGCATTAATTATGCTAAACATTTTTAAATATTGTCCTCACGTGCGTAGGACCAGGATCTGGGTCTGGCGCTCTGAGGGTTGGCCTTGCACACTGTTTTGTTGCCTTACTTTTGATTGGATTGTCAGCCAAAGTTTTTATTTTTTTTTTATTTTAGATAAATTCGTATTGTCATCGTCATTGTCAGTGTCATTGTTGAGTTTCATGAGTTTTTTGGTGTCCCTTGGGTTGGTTGATTCCGGCGCTCGCGCATTTGAGCAATTATGCAAATGAGTTTTAATACCTTTCTCATTTAAGCGGATTACAATTTAATATTTTTGTATTTGTTTGTATACATTTTGTGATTGTTGTTGTTGTCGTTGGTGTTCCATTTAAAAACTTTGTTTAAGGCGCAGGTATTAGATGGGCACACATGGGTTAATTTGCATACGCGACGACTTTTGTGGCAAAACATTTGTATTTTAATTGTCGCAATTAGTGAAGCGAAAGCAACTGAATTGAAAATGTTTTGCCAATTTGTCAGCAGCTGACAGCTGAACTCGATGAGGCGTGGAAATTGAAGAAAGGGTATTTTTTAGGTGGTTAATAATTGGTTAGTTTTTAACCGCTTTTCAATTACTACAAAAAAAGAAGGTGCTCAATTTGGAATTAAAATAAACTTTGATGCCAATTTTTATTGATAACACAGGCATACAAATACCGGGGTCATGTCAGTTGTTGGAAAGCTATAGGTCATTTCCGAAGTAATTTGCTGCGTAGAATCCGAATCCGTGGTCAGAATTGGCCCATCACGTCAGAATCTTGAGATATTTGAAAAACCGCCGTTTTTCGGGTAAATAACCTCAAATATCTCAAAATCCTGACGTGATAGGCAAATTACTTCGAAAATGACCTATAGCTTTCCAACAACTAAACCATGTTGATCTGTGTAATAGGAGGGAACGTACCCTGAATAAAATTTGGTGGAATAGTTAATACATTACCATAGACAATACATACACTGCATACAACATGCTAAGATCTTCTGATAAAGTTAGATTTCGAGCAGGGGCTCTTCCGAATTGTTGAAAGATAATAAAAATTTCTTATAAACTAAGATCTCGAAGACAGACTACACACCGCCGAGGTACTAAAGTTTTGCTTAGAAAATAAATCTTTACCTCATTACGCAGGCTCAAAAGAAATCGTATTTAGCTGAAATTAAACTCTTCTGAATGTTTTAACTCAGGTTCAACGAACTTAAAATGCTTGACCAAAAATGCGCAGGGAAAATGCTGTCCCAGCAGAAACATCTTAAATTCCAAAGCATTCTTCCATTTTGAACTCCCTTGCACTAAATGTTCACCAAACGTGCAGTTAAATTTGCTAATTAACTCAACATAAGGTTTTCTAATTTCATTTAACGCACAAATCCACACAAGACACACAGACACACCCGCACAACATCGGGATGCTGCACCCCTGAAAAGTGGCTGGATCTAGAGCTCGCAAAACTCAGCTCGACCCTCTGCTGCACTGACTCAGTGAGTGAGTCAGTCAGTCAGCTCGTCCGTATCATTAGCCTCCGGGGATGATTTGTTGTTTGGCAGCACTTGATCAACAACATCAACAAATGGCAATGGCAATGAATTCAATTAGCACCAAAGAGCGCTGCAAAAGAGCACAATACGAGAAAGCCAACGGGTATGTCTAGGGTGTACTCTAAGCGTCAGGAAGCAGGCACTTGCTGCAGGCACAGAGACCATCACCATCACCATCACCATCACCACCACCACCATCATGCTAAGCACTCGGGGTACACCCCCCATATTAGTAGACATCAATGCTGGGTTTGTCTGTACGCTTTAGCTGGTCAATTGTTTGGATTATTTTTCTGGTGAATTATTGCGTGTTGACGCATATGGTGACAATTTACCAGAGCCCTGGGCTGCTCCAGTTTGTATGGGACACCCAGAGATCTAATGCGCTTAGCATTAATTTCGTACACGACTGCATTGATGGCAATTAGCGTTGATATTTGAGAATTTTGATTGCAGAATTTCCTAACGATTAAATCGAAATCATTTGATGAAAAATTGTTCGTATTTCGCGATTGTATTTTCTGCACTTGTAGTAGTGAGCGTGTGTGTGTGTGTGTGTGTGTGTATATTGTCTATGGCTGTGTGTGTTTAGCGAGCTAATGGTCTATGTGCCCAATTGATGAGCATGCTGCATTTTTGTTTACTCTAACGCATACGCACGGATTTCCACTCTAGATTGATGACATGCCCAGTATATGTATCTGTCCATATTTAGTATGTGTGTGCTTGTCTGTGTTGGGTTTTTGGAATGCAGCCAGATGGATTGTGTAAACATGCTAAAATTATGGCATTAAGCAGCATTATGCATGGTATGATTGATTTTGGGTCATAAATTAATAAAGTACCAAATAGCGAATTTTCCAGCATAATTGCTTGGGGTGGGAAATTGGAAAAATAAATATGTTGGTAATCTTTTAGAAAATCAGTAAAAAATTTTCGTTAAAATAACAAAATTCTTATAAATTTTTCGCAAACTTTTGAGTTTTACGTATTGAATTTTTATTTAAATAAAGGATCTAGCTGAATAAGGTTCTGAAAACTGCCGCCAATGATTTTACCCTGTAATAGTGCTGGAGAAACATCTATGTTGGCCAACATCGATGTTTTCGATATTTTTTAACTTCGATACATCGTTGTTTCGATAAATCGATGTTTCGATACATCGAAGTACATGTGGCGGCCATTTTTTGAATGGGAGTGGGCCATCTGTTGGTTTGTTAATATAAGTATTTTAAAATTCAGCTGTACAAAGTCCATAAGAGTGCCTCTGTCACATATAAAGTTTACGCCACTTTTTTTTGTGAGCCTGTGAGTTATAACAAAAAGTGTTCTATTTCAGCCAGCATTGCAGTCTCCTAATCTTTAAACTAATTTGAGATCCCTTCATTATGGTTATTAAATAAAATCATATCAACATTTTTTGATTCAAGCGATTCCGCTTGTTGCTCACTAGATTGCCAGCCTTGCTTATCTTTAAAAAAAGTAAAGTATTACTTTCTAGTAATTCAACGGGTACATGGTTGAATCTAAGTTTTCGACATTAAAATATTGTCGAAGTGCCAGAATTGAGTCAACCCTACTATTTCGGATCTTTGGAGATTTGTTTTTTTCTATAAAGGCGAAAAGTGTCTGCGATGTGGATGCCGTTGATTGCCCATATTTTGTCCGTAATGGGATTTGGTCGATAATCGAAAATCAAAATAAAAATATCGATGATCGGAAAAAATAAAAAACATCGTCCTCTGTCCGTCTGTATGAACACCTAGATTTCAGAGACTATAAGCGCAAGGGTACGAAACTTTATCAGCTGGTGTTTATATTTCCTCAGAAGATGATTTATGTTAAATTATGTCAATATCTTCCACCGTTCCTTCTAGTAGAATTTCTCAGTTTTTAGCTACGCCGTCCAATATTTTCATCTGAAACTTTGCTTCGTGGTTACATGCATCTGTGTAATACCCTGTACCTTTTTTCTCGAAAAAAGTTTTATTCCTGCATATTCCTTCTTAGAACTTTCCAATTAGAACATTTTTTTTGTTGGTGCAAAACGATATTTATACCTATAAGTTCCGCAAATTTTAACCGATTTTGATGAAAATCGAAATTTACGTTAAAGAAGTTATTTAAAGTATATGGGGTAAGTTTCAAGGGGATATGTTGATTTACCGTGCTCTCTGCCACACCGCTCCACATATACGTACACTTGAAACTTACCCCACATACTTTAAATGACTTCTGTAATGTAAATTTCAATTATCATCAAAATCGGTAAAAATTTACGGAACTTATAGGTATATACATCGTTCGACAAAAAAAAAAAAAGACAAATAGAAAGTTCTTAGAAAGAATATCTAGGAATAACTTTTTTGTTTCGAGAAAAATGTACAGGGTATTACATTGTCGGGCGCCGCCTCGTCTGTATTGCATTTTTTTTTTAAATGATGATGCAGATTGTGATTTTTGGAAAACATTTTTTTTTTACAAAATTTCAGTTCCTAAAGACGCGATAAGGCTAAGCTTAAAAAAATATGCTTTCACTAAACAACTGAATATTTTTTAATTTATTTTTTTTAGGCTAAGTTGTTAATAGGGTATTTAAAAAAAATTTGTTTTTAAATGAAAAAAAATTTAAACTAAAAAAAAATTTTTAATTTTTTTAATTTTTTTTAAATAACACATTTTTTTTTTTAAATATGAAATTTACTTATTTTTTTTTTTAAATTTGAAATTTCCTTTTTTTAAGCGTCTTTTAAATATGTCATTCACCATTTTTTTAAACATGCGTTTTAATGTTTTAATCTTCATATGGTATAATTGAATCCAATCAAAATTTTGTGGAATAATGTTAAAACAAAATTAAACGAAAATTTGCCACGTTTTCTTGTTCCTGAATGAAAATGTTATTTTTGCTGTTCCTTATTAACTAATTTATGCAACTGGAATACGTATAAACTAATTTTAAATAAAATACACAAATATTCGACCCTTAAGTCCTCTACGAGTCGCTGTATTTAGTCCTGGAGGGCCGTAACAGGAGAATTCCCCCAGGACAAGAAAAAAAACAATGCGCTAAGGGATCGCCGATAATCACAACCGGTCCCGCACTTTTTCCTCTACGGCTCTGTATGTTTGTGTATCCATAGTACCAGAGCTAAATTTAAATTCAATTGGAGTAATTAATATATGCATTGTCTTTAAAATACTATAATATATGAAGAATAATTAACGCGATTACCCCAAATAAAAACACTATTTTAATGCTTTACCCATTTTTTCAATGGCTTAATTTCAATCTAAACCCCACTAAAAACACATAAAATTTAATAATTGCCTTAGGGCTCCCAGCAAATATTGTCGCACTATAAAATTAAAACTAAATGTTCTTATAAATTACAGCATTTGCAAATCATAAAATTAATCACAGCCCACACAGCGACAACAACAATTACAATAAACAACCATTAGCCAGTTGGGAGAACTAAAAGTATCTGTATCTATAACTGACTAACGAGCGCTGATGCACAAATTCAAATTTGACAATAATAAAATTCAACATATGACAATAATCGCGCATATTGACAATCAAATTCCAGGCGTAAAATCCATGAAAAATAACACCAAATTGCAAGAATGAATGTATCTGCAAAATGTATCTGCAACTGCATGTGTGTATCTGTGTATCTATGCGTTTATTAGGCTTATAGAAACATGCAAAACTAACGACAAATTTGCAGTGTATGGCACGAGGAGAAGGGGCAAAATCCTTTAAGCAAATAGAGCATAGAAATTAAGCATAAAATGTGATCATCTGTGTTGACATGAAGATCAGCACATGGCCAAAGGCTCGAGGGTAACTCTGGGGTAACCAAAATTATAACACCAGCAACAACAACAAAGCAATCATGACAGCAATAAAAAGTCATGGGGTAGCTACGATTCGGTCTAGAACCGGCTGTAGACGACCGACCCTTTTGGGCAATTCAAATGACAATTTTTTGGGTGTGCTCACGGCATTTCAATTCTTGCTCGACTATTGTCACTTTATGACAGTGTGTGCGTGTGTGTGTGTGTATATCTGTGTTTATATAAATTATAACTCAAATTTAATTTGCAACAGATGCGACAATCGTCAGCAGCGCAGCAAACAACCAGCAACAAAAGCAACAGCATCCCAACAATTAACAAACCTATTGCCTGATCTGGTTTGAACTTTGTCACCCTTTTATTGTATTGTATGAATAATAGAATAGAAGAAGAAGAAAAATGCTCTGCAATTGTTACAAATTACCCGCTAATAGCTCATGAATTGTATTACGAGTCCATCGCCAGAACTTACAGTAGCATCCTTTATGTCACTCAGGCTCAACACTTGGCCACTTCAAGTCAAATCAAAATAACGCAGCATCAGCAAACTCATTGGCACAGTGGTTCAAGAGTCGATGTTTTTTGAGGTCAGTTCAGGCAATTTGAGTTTGGTTCAGATGCTGCAATTGAACTTTGTTGTAAATGTGGGATGTGGCATGGAAAAACTAAAAGGGGTCAAAATTTTAGACTGTGAGATAGGTGTAAAATTCGGAAAAGCGTAAAAACACGAATGGGACATGGAACGATGACGCTCGTCGTGTTTTTTTGTTTTCATTTTTAATATTAAGCTTGTACAAATATTTTTTTATTGAAATTTGTAAATTCCAAAAGATTTAGAATAATCACTTAAAATAAGTTTAAAGTAAGTTTATATAGGAGATTCCATTGATGTCTATCCTTTCGGGATTCGCTCAAAAAAATCGCATATCTTATTACGAAAATAGCTAAGGTTTTCAAAAAGCAAATCGTAGATTAAGTTTGTTCTGACGTTTAGGGTATAGGGTGGGCCATCTGTTGGTTTGTTTGTTTATTGCATTTTATTCGTATATTTTTAAACAAAATTGGATCTATACCAAATGCGTGCTTGAAAGTTTATATCACAATCCTGAGCTGCGGCGATTTTATTAAACTTCGAATTTGGATTTAGCGACCCCAAAAAATAAAACTTCTCAGCTAAAAAGCTTAGCTCGATATATTGTTCATATTCTAGCTTGTTCAAATTTTTATATAATAAGGGAAAAAGCATTAAATAAATAAATAACAATAAGTATTCTAAAGAGTGATTGATTGGTTCACAAAAACATCTTGCTTAACCCACTGTGCTCTCTTAAAAGGGAACATCTACGTCATTCATTTAACAGAATGAATTCAGAATATTTCTCTTGCTTTTTATTTACTCAATGCGTTGCGTGTCTGCGGACAACGAACAAATGAATTTTTATTAGCACATCACACGCATAATCAAGCGACAACAACAACAACAACATCTACAACAAGAACAACAACAACAAGGAAAAGTGCTGCATAGTAATAATAACAAAAGCATATCAAACAAGCAATAACAACAATATAAAGCATACTTCAAGGCAAACCGAACATCAAAGTTCCCTCGTTATGGGTTCTAAATATTTTTGTAGCGCACACGAACACACGTCATCTCGAGTTTAGAGATACTTGAGAATTATATACGTGATAAAGTGGCCAGACATGTTTCTCACATAAACCAGAATAAAAATAAAATAAAAATCATATATGTGTGTTATGTCAGACTCAATCCGGTAGTCGATTTTTGATTTTATTAATTTATCATAAATAAATTTTTATTCTTAAAAAATTGTGTACGATCTTGCTATTAGATGGTATGGGTATTCATTGGAATTTTTTACAAATAACTACGCCAAAAATTAAAAAATTTTTTTTTTTTGATTATCAGAGCTATCTGTTAGGCAAACGACTATAAACCAAAATATTTGGATCAGTTGAGACGTTCTCCTCAGTGGAATACTATGTCCATATTTCGCAAAAAAAAAAGATTACATCTGCGCCAAATTTTGTAGCGACTTTATCGGTTGATAGCCAGTTTTTAAAGAGAAGTACAGATTTTTAGCTTATTAGGTCGCGCTCGACTTTAACGATCCTAGTATTTTTAACAAACTCTTAAAAACGAAGGCTGGTATTTTTGTTCTACTGATTAAAGGCTCAAAACTTTAGATATTTGCCATCATGAGTCAGCAGTTAAAAAGACCAGAACGCCATTCTTAAATACCATATAATCACGATTTAATGACCAAAAGTTTTTAAATCTTGATTTAATGTTTTATATACTTATCTACCATAAAATATATAAAATTAATTTGAGTTTAATTTTTATGCAAACGCTAGAAAATTTGTTTTAGTAATTTTTAAAAAAAGAACATAGTTAACTTTCGGGACCCTTGGGTCTGCCTACCGATAATGCGCATCTTTTTTACCGACCTATTATATTCACCAAGATCTATATATTTGTTAATAGGGACAGACGAGAATGAATATATCAAGTCAGTTATGGATGCTGATTGTTTTGGCAAATCGAAGCTATGGTTTATAACGCTCCTCACAAATGTATATTAGAAGTAAATTACATACTTGGCCCTAGGGGTACAGCTTATACAAAAAGGTCAGGCCTATAAGTCTTTTATACTGTTGCAAAACACTAATAGAGATTACTTTAATTAAGCTAATAAATTAGATTATATTGTTAATGAAGGCTCATCATGATTTTGGATTTTGCAGCTTAGCTCTAAGTGGCCTTACTTGTATATACATTTTAATTAGCGAAATAATTCTGAAGTGTCATTATAAATTTGGTCATAATTATTGTCTCAACAATTATGCTGATAATGTGCTGCGCACATTTTGATTTATTTTCCAATGATAGGACTTATCGTTAAACTAAACCAATATGTACCATACTATATAAAAGTGGAAAAACCCGAATGGAAAAAGTATTGCTTAGGTATTAAGATTAGTGAGCCATATAATAGGCCTTGGGTATTTATAAACAAATTTTAAATGCAATCAGTTTTAATTAAAGTAGTTATAAGTTAAATATTTAATCTTTTCCGGTTCTTAAATGCCATTTTTTTCGGCATAAGAGCACAAGTCAAGTAGGGAATTATAGCAAGTCTTGAACGTCTCAAGGCAATCATTTATTATTAATTAATAATTTCCACAAAGTGATCTTTTGGTTTGAAAATATATTTTTTTAGTGTACAATTTTTGTAACTAAAATATTTTTATTAAGTTGTAAATAATCTCGAATTCATGTGTTTACAGATTTCCCAAGTTAATTGCCTTTTTATCTTTTTAATGTAGTGATAAGGAAAATGCGGATTCCTTAGACATGCCCCCTTATCTGCAGCTAACTTTTTGGTTGCTTAAACAATATTATCTAGTATTACAAATTGAAGCATACTTACTTTTTTAATTTTACTCTAAAATATATTTGTGGCTTTTTTTTTGCGACTATACTTGATAGCAGGCTTGGATGCAGGATTTGGTCATAGGGGGGTTTGCTACTACGACGTGAAGTTTTCGGTTGATAGTATCTTAATACCTTGCACAACTTTTTGAATTGTATTCTGAGCTAAAAAGAATTACATAATATTCAGCAAAAAGATATCAGTCATTAAAATTAAAAAGTTTATCATGTGGATCCATAAAAGGTTTACTTCTGTTACCGATGGGCTGAACGCATTCGCTGGAAAGTAGTGCTGGAGAAAACATCGATGTATCGAAGTTTAAAATTTCTATATATCGATGTTCGCCAACAGAGATGTTTCTCCAGCACTTCTGCACTCATCAAATGGGTGTTTAGTATTGCTGAAGAAACATCTCTGTTGGCCAACAATGATATATAGATATTTTAAACTTCGATACATCGATGCATCGATATAACATCGATGTTTTCTTCAGCACTACTGGAAAGCCTTTATTTGTTACCAAAGCTAAAAAGAGTGAATTGAAATTATGAAACCAACACCGATCGCCACGATTCCACTTTCTGTCATAAAATCACGTCCGACTCGGTTCCGTCTATCCATACTCAAGCACAGATGGATCATTTTAGGGATTTCAATAGCAAACAGTTCGCCTTTCCTGATCCGAGCCCAACATTTTGACCCACTTCAAGCAGCTAAGTACCCCTTCCAATACACTAATTTTTGTTTAATTTTTTTACAGCATATTTATTTGATTTCAAAATAAATTCAATAAAATTTACTACATTATCATACTACTTATATCATTTAAATTACATAATTACAAATATTTACACAAACGAATTACGCAAAATTTTTTACACACTAACATACTTGCCGACGCACACATATATAAACTAAACTAATCTCAATATATATTATTGAACGTAATTCATATCTCAATTTTTTTTTTATGTATGTATTTATTTACATGGGCTAGGGCTTAACTTAAAATACCTTTAATAGCATTATTATTTAATTTATATATTATTTTTAACGTACATATATCACACAGTGCGTTTTGCTGTTGTTGTTGTTTGCACACAAAAAAACATTTCCCACACAAATCGCGCTGGACAAAATCAAAACAACAACCACGAAAAACCAGAAAAAGATAATAAATTTGAACTAATTGCAAAGGTAAATAAACAAAAAAAAAAAAAGCGGCTAATTTTACGCAATTTCATGAAATGATTTTGGCAAATTGTTGGGTTGTTGTTATTTGGCTAAGAGAGGCGGGCAGCTGTCACAGTTGGGGACGGTTGTTCGTTGTGTAGAGAAAATTGATGACTAGAAATTTTAATGCCCCATTTGGCGGCTGACATTGAGCAACTAACTGCCGGAGCTGGCAACTGAGGAGCTTTGTTGTTGTTGCTGCTGCTGCTGCTGCTTGGCGCGCTCCTTGGCCTCTTGTTGTGCCTTCTTCGAACGTTTCCATTTCATGCGACGATTTTGAAACCAAATCTTGACCTGGGTTTCCGATAGCATTAAACCGCTGGCTACCTCAAAGCGTTTAGGGCGGGATAAGTATTTGTTTTGCTTGAATTGTTTTTCCAGCTCAAGCAGCTGTTGCGAGGTGAAGGCTGTGCGCGGGCGACGTGTCTTGCCTAGTATGGCATGATGTGGATAGGCAGCCAGTTCTGGAATGCGATGATGCAGCATGCCAGCGCGTGCCAAAAATTCAAATTGCAGTTGGGAGGGCATGAAATGTTGACCCATAGGTATCTGTGGCATTGAGAAAAACAAATTACCAACTACTTTCTCGCCGCACGTTCTTTGACAGCGCTTACCGGTATGGGCTTGCCCGAGGGATCCAAAGGTCTGTGAAAAGCAGAGCCACCTTGCGCCAAAAGCTGATAGGGATGTCCACCTGCATAGAGTGAAAAATCTTGTGGTCTGATGGGACTATGTGGTGGTACTGGCTTCTTGAACTCTTCCGGAAAATCAGACATGCGCATGGCTAAATGATGACTATGTGTTAGCTGAGGTTGCTGTTGGTCCTCGCAGCCCGGGCTAATGGGCGGACTGGAGCGATGCGAAGAGCTGGGAGATTCAGATCTGCAAAGATGAAAATGAATTGACAATTTTTAATTTTGTACTCAAATTATTTAAATAAACTTATTCGCTCTTCAAAATATCTTTTGCCAAACTAGCACACATTACGTATACGTAATCAGCTTGTTATGTTTAGGCTGGTTTTAGAGCGCTTAGATGGTTGAAATTTAAACTGATCGTAATTATTTATTTGTAGCCCTGCCTAGAGTCCACTAAGCGAAAAGTGCCTTTTGTATTAAGAGTATAACTTTTTCAAAATCTGTGATGTAGGTGTCAAATTACTCGAAAAACGTATATAAATCAAATGAAATTGTTTTTGAAAATTGTAAGTCTAAACTAAAATTTAAATTTCACAAAAAAATTCATGAAACTATTTTTTCTTAAAAACTGCCTCTTGTGTTTTTCTACAACATATTGCACCAGATTTAAGGGAAATTAAATATTTTTGGTGTGAGAAATTGGTTTCTTTGATAATCTATTTTGAAGAATTTTGAAAAAAGGACATACAATTTAAACCTTACAAATATGATCTATATGTAACTAAAACCTGCACTTAATCCTAATTGTGTTGATATTCAGAATAAGACCATAAAAACTTATGAAACTATTGCTTAAATATATTTCCAGCTCAGTTTCGGATTTTAATTCAGATTTTTTACTGCTTGAAATGATCTTCTGAACTGTTAAAATGATCGATATCCGCAAAAAAACATGATTTCCCATCTTAAAAGTGTAAATATGCTTCTTTCTATAACATTATTATATATATTATAAGATATACTATATACTTATTTTAAAATGTATTTTGAACCTTTTTCAACGCTTTTTGTTTGGTATTTAAAGAGGCTACAGCTACAATAAGACATTTTAGAATTTATCTTTGACATTTTTTGAAAAAAAATTTTAATTTCTGGCATTCTCTTAAATTTGTGCTCAAATACTTAGAAGCGTAAGATTAAATAAAAACTTCAAAATTTATAGATGATTTATGAATTAAAATTTAATTTGGCAAAAAATGAAGATTATGCTGTAATCAGTTTCTATCTTTTAAAGTTGCCCGTATATATTAAAAACTTATCTTATCTCTCTCAAGATTAAAATTTGGCAACAATTTTACGTGTACCTATTTTATAAGCATATTCAAATAAGACTTCATTAATTTATTTATATTGAACGCACCTGGACATGCCATCGGGACTGGGCGTATCATAGTCCCGCGACTCTCGCATGCGTTCCATAGCCTCGTAATCACTCATGCCGACGGCAGCCGCATTTGGAGCTGACTGATCACGTGCATAATGCAAAGCGGCAAGACGATCATCGCACACACTAGTTGGCAGTTGTTTATCGACCGATTGGTTCTTGGCAAGCAGCGCATCAATGCAAAAGGATTTTTTAGGCTGACTCTGAGCCGGTGCCAGTGTTGTGGTGGCATTAGTCACAGCAGGCGGTGAACAGCCAGCAAGTGAAGCTGGTGGCAGCGGCAACGATGGTGGTGGCACATTGGCGGGCAACATGACTGTCGACAGTGGCAAACGCTGCAAGGCATAACCGTTTACCAAAGCCGGATGTGGCACATGATGTGAAAAACTGTCCACATAAAGACGTGGATGCGCATGTGGGTGGTGTGGTGGCAGCGTTGCGGGTACCATGCTGGGAGCTGGCTGTGATGTGGGCACTTGAGTTGGCGAATAGTTGGCCAATCGTTGAGCTGTGGGCGCCACTAGTAGCGGCATGACAGGTGCACTAACAGCTACCGTTGCTGGTGCTGTTGCTGGCGTTTCCTGTGCCGCGGGACTGTGCGTGGACGCGTATGGACTCTGAGGAGAGCCTGTGGTGGGTGCAGAATGTGTGGGACTTGGTGTTCTAGCGTCGGCGTTAGCCGGTGGACTAGAGCTGGAACGTGGCGACAGCGTGGAGTGGTTACTGCTGTTATCGTGCTGATAATCCTGAGGCGTGCTGGCGGGCGAACAGTTTTGTTGTTGTTGCTGCTGCTGATGAGCGGCGGCAATGTGGCTAAGTAAGTGACTAATGTGTTGCTGTTGTTGTTGCTGATGCGGCATGCCGCTGGGCAACGTGGTGGGCGGCGGTTGTGACACTTGTGCACTGGACATGCTTTGCCTACACTTAAATGCACTTGTTTGTTTTTTAATATCTTTATAAATAGATCAAACAGCTATTACACGTACGTGTAATAATCACTGACGTTACGCGCGTTTTGGCTTTTTCTTTATTATATTCCCAATCGAAAGCGCTGCTGAACTACGAACTCGACGCGACGAGCGTGCATGAACGACTGTGCACATTGACGCGCCGCTAGCCTTTTCATATAACGACAACGATAACAAGAGCCACCACCAGCAACAACAAAAACGTCAAAAACAGCAAAGAGCACACTCTCTGCTTGCGCGCTCTCTTTGCTCTTTGTGTCTTGCGCTCTCGCTCTGGCACGCTGTAAGCAATGCTTTCAAGATGGAGGCGCTCAGTCGCTTGCCTGCTTGCACAGAGGAAACGCGCTGCTGGGCGTTGCCATATTGATTGCGCATTGTTAAAAATGTCGCCGTTGGGCGTGGTCATATCATGCTGCCTGCACGGAACTTCTTTGACTGAAAATTTCATATAAATTGTTGGAAAAACGAGCTATAATTGCCATCATTATGGAGTGTTGAGCGCTGCGTTGAGTTCAAAGTGGCATTTGGGTGCTGTTGAAGGGGGCTGCAGCATCCTAACATTTAATACTAAAACTTCATAATCAACTTGGTTTAAGTCGAAGGGTAGCCTTGCACATCATTAGGCCAGCAATTAAGGCAGTTGACTTGCCATTTTAGCCAGTTTGACTTAGTTTGTACTAAAGTTTTGTCTCAACTTTAAGCTAGAAAATCAATAAAGTCCCAGTCTGGTAGCTTATTGATATTCAATTGTAACGGTCACTCAAATCGCTGTCGCTATGACACAATAAATGATTCCTTTCAACGCTGACAGTGTCAATGTCGTTAGCTTTGATTTTTATAACATTGTCGTTAGTTTTCTAGACAGACAAGTCTATAAGTTATGTAGTTGGCAGTTCAAGGTAATGTCCGTATAATGCATTTTTTATAATACTACGAGATGTATATGTAGTATTAGAGGATTTTAATTATGCGTTATTTGGCCATCAAATGTTAAGCTTTTTGTAGGCCATTATATTCTGTTGATGGATTTCTGAGTGCTTTTTATAAAAGACTTAGAGAAAATATGGCTAAGGAAGACAGTTTCTTAATATGCTAACGAGGGTAAGTTTTTGTTCTGAATGCTGTGGTACGGTACTTTTTTAATCTAATTGGGACAGAATGCAAACTGAATTCATAACTAATCTTTTTTTCTTAAAGCATTCAAAATGCAAATAAGTATATGACTTTTTAATGTATAATGTTTCAAAACATTTTTATACCGCGCTTGCCTATCTTATTGTTGTAGATGCTCCGACATTATGAAAAACGATTGAGCAATCTTATTTTTTTTTTGCCTTTTGAGGTTTGAGTTTGATTATTTCAGATTTTCTAGTTTTTTGTAAAATTTTCCATCGAGCCAGGTTTTAAATTGCTGTTAGATAAACCTGTAGATCTTAATTCGCAAATCGTTTTTCAAAAACGGCCTTCCTTCTTAAAACACTTAATGCCTTCGATAACGTCTACTCATATCATTCTCTGTTTCTACCAGTCACCACAATTCTTGCTCATCCTTAAAAAACACCCAAGACAGCCAATGGTTCATCTTGTTAAAAAGCTTTGCCGAGTGAGACTTTTGTTTAAGTTAAAGCAGGTGCGGATCCAGGATTCGGTCGAAGTCTATTGTCTCGCAAAAAACCGTCAACTAATTTTTCCACTTTTTTTTTTGGTTCCGGAGCCGTAAACCCCCAGTGGATCTGCCACTGAATTAAAGCAATCTTTTTTAAATTTAAGAATTTTCACAGGTTCTTGTAGCCTATAAGAATATTGGGACGATATAGACCAATTTTTATTATCATATAAAATCTCAGTACTACAGCTGTTTAGATGTTCTGAACGAGTATCTTTATGTATTTTCTTTTATGGTGGTATGGTATTTTATGGTGCCTATGGTCTAGTTTGGTTCAAAACCGAATTGCAAGCATAATTTAAATTAGTTACTAAAAAAAAAAAAACTAAGAATAATGGTCGGATGCGTGGGTTTTTAGAAGACGCCTCTGCTACTGGCATGCACTCTCCAACTTTAATCCTTAAACTTATTACTACATAAGCATAGCATAACCAAGACAAAATCCTGATTTTGAATTGTCTCCAAATCGTCAAGCACAAAGAACTTACAAGGCAATATTTTCTCAAAAACTCCAAGATCAACTGTAAGACAGCGTTACCAATAAAAAATGTACTTGGCCTATTCGATACCACTTTTACCAGATTATTTGTTAACATGCCCGCTGCGTTCCTAACCCACACTCAATTATCTTCTTATATATCCATTTTCAACTTGTTTACAGTCGTCTGTTACTTAATTTGAACCGCTCGCCCATGCCAAAATAAACAAACTTGCAGCTGGCACAAGAACTTGCTCTCTAACAACGATTCAGGAACAATCCATTTAATTCTTGTACATATATCGAGACATGCAATGTCCAAAAACCTAGAAAACTGCTTGCTAACAAGAAACGTGCTAAAGTGTATTTTCTTTGACCACGTACTCCAACTGACAAACTGAACCCAAAAACTCACTCGAAATTAGTGCGCTGGACTGCAAGTAAAATTATCATTGTTTTTGTTGCTGCCTTTTAGCTCTTTCCTATTTTATTTTCATTATACGATATTTATCTACTCATCCACGTGCATTTAACTAACATTTATAAGAGGAAGCAAGCGTATACGCCACGTACGCCCGGGCAGCCCATGTACGAACGTATTCTATGATTTGTGTTGTTCTAAAATAGTTTAGCTTATATAACAAAGGCAGTCGAGACAGACAAAAACAACAATATGATATAAATTGAGTGGAGTGGATCTAGGGGATATGCTGTTTGGAATTTTCATTGTCTTTGTTATTGGGCTAGACTGATTTCATTTTGATTTTGGGGAAATGGTTACGTAAATATGCAATTAAGTTGAGTTTTCTTTTAACAAATTGAATTGTTAGGGGAAGCACACTTGAATTAAGTGTGTTGAAGGGTTGAAATTAGGTAGAGGCTGCAGATAAGCTGAAACAATGGTGCGTTCACACTGCAGCCGCAATACTGCCACTAAGTGTCGCAGCAAAGGCAAAACGCAATAGCTGAACAGCTTTTAGGATAAAATTTTACACGACAATTTAGTTTAAAAAATGCAGAATCATTTGTATAAGGCAGTGGTGGGCAGTCTCTCAATTTGCATAACTCGCGAGGCTATTGCACCAAAATCTGCCGCAGCGCAGTCGGCTCATGCACGGTCCAAGTGTGTGAAATCTCTCACTCGTTTTTGCTTGATTGCGGTTCTTGCTCTCTCGTGCGCTTTTGCTTACTGCGCTGTTTACTCACACAAAGAAATGTTTGTTTGTATGAGTTTTGCCCATCACTGGTATAAGGCCAAGATTTCCTAAGACACAGCTCATGCCCATGGGCTTACATGGGCTGCTCCTCGGCAGCTTTTGCTACTCCTCAATCCATTTCTATAATTTTTGAACAGGCTTATTTGGAAAAGAAATTTTTCTAATCAGCTGTTTTAGGTCAAAGCAATATTGCCACACTGTGCAAAAGTCCCAGAGTTGCCAGTTTGTTTGGATTGCGACTCCCATGCTTGCGACCCTTTTGCAATACCAGTGTAAACGCTTCATAGAAAAGTTCGTGAATCCACTGCAACTGTCAAATGCTCAACAACTATTAGCACTACATTTTAGCCAAATTTCCGGCATATTAGCACAAAGCTAATCAGGCATTAAATTTACCCCGCCTGAGCATTTAAGCAAACAAAAACCAGATAAAATAAAAATAAAATACAAGGATATAAAATGTCACATATGTTGCTGCAATTTCGCTTGTTTGCGGTCAAATGGGCGTCTCTGGAACCACCCCCTCTAGATCAAAAATACAATTCAAAAAACAAGCCAAATCAGCCCTTAAACTGGAGTCGTGTTAATTCAGCCGATAAGTGAACAATAATGTCGTAAAAATTTTGACGCCTGCAAAATCCGACAACATTTTGGGCTTATTAGTTGTGCAAACAAAAGTCACAAATGCCAAGAGTATGAGGGTCGAACCTGTCGCAGTTTTGCAGGGGTGTCTTGTTAGTGGGGGTTGAAACTGCCACAAAAATCAAAAAATATCAAAAGTCAAAGTTTAAAAGGGTTATATTGGATTTATATTCGGTTTGTTTGTTTAAAATCAAACTATAAACTGTAATGATTTGTTTTGACAACACAAATTGGCTGCATTTTAAAATGCTATAAATAAATAAAAATATGTACTTGCTATATATGTATACATAGCAATTTGATAAATATATTTTTGAACTGTATTATGCGTAAATGTTGCATTTACAATAAAATAAATATTTATATGCACTTAATTGGCATTAAA
This sequence comes from Chymomyza costata, assembly GCA_018150985.1. Classification (NCBI taxonomy): domain Eukaryota; kingdom Metazoa; phylum Arthropoda; class Insecta; order Diptera; family Drosophilidae; genus Chymomyza; species Chymomyza costata. The sequence goes on from JAECWU010000001.1 coordinate 23,577,809, forward strand.
TTGAGTTATCAATAAATAATTTTTTTTATAATTGAGTTGCTGGCTGTCAGTTGCTACATACTATGGTATACATATACTATGTATGTATCAACTATACTATAAATATGATACAAGCATTTATCATACATTCTATAAATATATCAGTGTGCACTTATATGTATATGTATATATTGACTCATTATGTGCGCAAGGGTTTGTCTTGTAGCCCTTTTTTTGACTCTTTGGTCATAAATCACTTATTATACATATGTACAAAATAATATGACAGTTCTGTTAATTTTTGGTAATTGCTAGCTTTTTTTTCATTAAATTAAAATGCAAGTTACAGCAGACACTTTGCTTGCTGTAGTACATTAAAAGTGTAATCGAAATTTGTTAAATTCAGATGAATGTGGGATAAAATCGATTTAATGTCGATTAAACTATTCTTAAATTTCAAAGTTTAGAAAAAGCTCTTTTAGACTTTCAAGTTAGTTCAAACTCCAGAAAAGAAAATATATTATAGAAAAGTTAATCTCTAATTTTTAACTTTTGTTAAGTTTTTGGGATTATCTTTATTTTTATTGTAGTTAAAAGGTTTTGTCTTTTGTGAACTAACGATGTTTCATTAAACCATTTCTTCGAAATTGTGTTATTCTTTTGTGAGCTCCAAATCCTTAAAGCAGCCTCTTTTTCCCTGTTCCTAAATTACATTCACATAAGCTATGCAAAGGGCTTAAGGCCCATACGCAGCATGCAAAAATTCCGCATGAAATGTCAAAACGTCATATAATAAAAAAAATTCCATTTTTTGGGACTTTTTTTTTATGAAGTTTTGACATTTCGTGCGGAATTTTTGCATGCTGCGTATGAGTCTTTAGAAATAAAAACGATAGAATTTTAAATTTAGGGCCTATACGCAGTTCGAAATATTTCGCGCGGAATGACAAAACTTCATATAAAAAAAAATCCCAAATGGGATATCTCAAATGGGTTTTTTTTTTTATATGAAGTTTTGTCATTCCGCGCGAAATATTTCGAACTGCGTAGACCCCTTTAAATAAAACACATTAATTTTGCTCAAATATGGTGTGTATTATTTTTATTGGTTGGTATATTCTGTGCCATTTATGATTTAAACAATTATCGTTCAAATGACCACCTCGGCTCCTCTTGGACTGGGTGATGCGGATAGACGAATTTTCGATGACGCGGTGCACCATTTTGCGTGGTATGGCTTCAATGGTGGCTCGCATGTTGGATTCCAATTTATTAAGAGTCTTGGGTTGGTTGGCATAAACTTTAGATTTAACATGGCCCCAAAAAAACATAGTCTAATGGCGTTAAATCACATAATCTTGCCGACCATTTCGCGAAATGAATGAGTCACCGAATTTTGATCGCAATAAGTCCATTGCAGCGTTTGCTGTATGGCAAGTTGCACCATCTTGGAAGTAAATGTTGTCAGCCTCAATATCATCAAATTCCGGAGAAAAAAAATCGGTCAACATCGCACGGTAGCGCTCACTTTTCAAAGTTACGGTGCGTCCTTTTTCATTTTTGAAGATGATTCCACCGTACCATAACTTCAACAAAAAGTGATTTTTTCGGCATGTAATGGTGATTCTTGAAACACTTGGGGGCTAGAGTGGCACCAATAACGACAATTTTGCTTATTAACAAAGCCATTCAGCCAAAAAAGAGCATCATCGCAGAAGACGATTTTTCGATAAAAATCGCGAACGGTTCCCATCGCTTTCAGGACCCAATTAGTTCGTGTGTGTAGTTCTTGTGCCAAAACCATCTTGTATGGATGCAAACCAAGATCCAAGCGCAAAATAAGCTAGGTTGTCATCGAAGACAGGCCTAACTCTTGCGAAGGAAGCGGAATCAGCACATTATCGTTGGCGGCTACAATTGCCTGTACAGCAGCAATATTTTCATAGCTGCGTTCAGTACGGAGTCTTTTCGATGGCTCACTATCATGCAAAATAAATAAATTTTTCAACTTATGAATTATACGGCTTATACGGTAGGAGCAGAATGCCGACCACATTTTGCACGAAAGGCATTTTGTGTAGCAACAAAACTTTTCGAATTTTTATAGAAAATTTTGACAATTTCCAAACGTTGTGGCAACTTGAGCTCTTACATGGTGAAATGGCAAACCTTACTGAAAACAGCTAACATATATATATAAAAGTTCCTATAAGTCCTACAAGGACTAGAGGGCCGTTGAGCTAACATGAGATGTAAAAAATCCATCTACAAAGATGGCCTCCATAAGCATATGCCTTGGCAAAAATAAAAGACAACATTTATCAAATGCAACATAATTCTCATTTTTGCAAAGAAACTATTATGGATTACGATCATCATTAGCAGCTCAGTTAAATGACCCATGTACATATATGTAAAAGTATACTATATGCCTCTCTTATCTTTTATTCAAAACTCTAAGGCATCCAAAAACGTAAAAAATTAATATATATTTATAGTAAAAAATATGATTTTCCTCTACAGGCAGAATGGTAAAACTCATGCTCCGCCCCATATCAATTCCAGCCTGTAGAAACTCTTTAAAATTTCATTAAAAATCAACTAGTTACACATCAGCTACAAGTACTCACTTATATCATTTATATACAAAGCACAAATACCAATAAAAAAAGCATAACAAACTGCTGTACATATATATTACAACAAAAATAAAATACAAAAAAGGAACTGCTGCGATAATAAAGTAAATTTCATTTATTGACACAAAATTTTAATTCATTTTCAACATTGAAAAATACTTTTAACGTATGCGTTTGATAAAGTTTATAATTGAGTTGTGTTTTTTTCATTAAGTGCGCGAATTGATTTTCAGTGCTCGAATTTTGTTGTTGTTGTTGTCGGTGTTGTTGTTTTTATTCACAGAGCAAACTTATTAAAAACTGATAAACGAATTTTATTGAAAATAATAAACAGCATAATAATGACGATACGTTAAAAAACGTGTTCAGAATAATTATGAAAATTTGGCAGTTATATAAGAATGCCAGAGATTACGTTATGAATGGGATTTTGAGAGCTAATTCTTAAGTGGGTTTTAAAAGATTAGTTAACTCAAAGTAATATAATGGTATTATAATTTATAAATAATATTTTAAATATTTTTTTTTATGTTCCTCAATAAAATCACTTGTCTAGACTGCATTTATATTATAAGTGTGAACTAATTTATAATTATAAAAAGCAAATAAATATTAGAAAAATTTAAATAGATTAAAACATTAGTAACAATTTGCTGATAACTTAAGACTACGATAGAGCGTTTAGTGGACGTTGTTTAGTTTAAATTTTATTTAACAATCTTGGCAGTTAGTCGCAAAATCGTATATCAGACATTTTACAACACTGCATCATGACTAACCAAGCAAGCAGTTTTGGGCTAATAAAAAGAGTCCAAAAAGACTAATGTAGCTTCACCGAAAAAATATTTTTCATGCAAAAACATTGCTTCGATCTTAAAGGTTGGTGTTCCTAAAAGACTCACTACCACTTTGTGATATGATGATATGTTTTTTTTTTTTTTTTTCCTCTTAGTACTCCTCCAGGGAGCTTAGGGCTTCTACAAGAACTTTCCACCGGACTCTGTTAGGCGCAGTTTGCTTTGCTGTGTCCCAGCTGATGCTGTGAAGGGACAATTCGTTAAGTATTGTACGTCGCCAGGTTGCCTTTGGTCTTCCCACTCGTCTGCTTCCTTGAGAGTTCCATTCCAGGGACATCCTGACAATGCTGCTTCGATGTTTTCTGAGAGCATGGCCAATCCAACGCCACTTGCGTGTTCTTATCTCGGTGCCGGTGGAACTTCACTTGTACAGTGCCATAGTTCTGCGTTTGATATCCGATTGGGCCAGAAAATCCCGCATATAATCCTTAGGCACTTGTTGACAAATGACTGCAGTTTCGACATCATTTTTAGCGGGGTCAGCCACATCTCGCTGCCGTACAATAGGATGGATTTGACGCACGCATTGAAGATACGCAGCTTTGTTCTTCTGCTTATTTGCTGGTTTCTACTTATGCGGAACAAGCGTCCAAATGCTGATCGCGCTTTGTTGAGACGATTCTCTATATCCTCATCCACCCCACCACTGGTGGATATTGTGGTACCAAGGTATGAGAAGCAGTCAATGATATGTAGTATTATTTAAATTGTGATATTTATTTTACTTTCAAAAAATTAATATTTTGCTTCTATCATTTGACTTTAACCAATTTTTGGATAAATAAATTGTGCCTCGATCATCATTTGATTTGGAACATGGCTTATAACTTGATTTAATAATGCCATTTTGAAAATCTTAATACAAATCTCGTCTACAGTAACGAAAAAACCTTCAAGGGCTCTTCAACTTAAAAAAAAATGAAAAATCCAAAGAATACACATCAAAACTAAAAACAGATTTCAAAAATGAATTCCTCGATTTGTATGCAATGTATGATTTAATTTTTAAAAATTTTGAAAAAAAAAACAATTTTGAAAAAGTGGGCGACTCGAAATTCGTTTTAGACCTATAGTTTCTTGAGCAAAGTTTCTTTGAATGATCCATTGAATCAAAATCGCAATTAGCCTTGGAAAGTATGTAACATATAGTAGGAACATTTTTTAAAGTATGATCAAGGTGACGAGAGAAGTCTATCAAGACAAGATTTAAAATTTTATTTGTCAATATTAGTCTTTTAAGATATCGGAACCTTTGGCATTCGAAAGTTTAGAGTCTTCAAGCAAACAAAAATTTTTTGGAGTACTTAGAGGGTATTTCAAAGTCGTCCGCGCCCGACGTTAACGTGGCCATTTTTTAGACATTGTAAATGCCAATACATTACACCTAAGGTAAAAAAGTATCAAAAATATAATTTAAGTTAAATAAAGGGTGTTTTTTTAACAGCGTCCGTGAAACCAGTTGTTACTTTTGAAAAATTTAAATTTCATTTCATTCAGTAAGGACTAACAATTCATCATGGTAAGATTTACATCACAACAACGTCTTCAAATCTACGAGATTTACAATTAAAATCAGTGTTCTGTTGTAAAAACTTATAGAGCCCTTCGTACAATTTATGGACCGAATAATCATCCATAAGAACGTGCTATTCCTAGTGTTCTTGATCATGTACGAACTCATTTAACATTCCACGATGTCTGACCACCAATCAGAATAAGAAAAGCACGGTCCCAAGAAAATATCGCTGTTGTAGAGGCCAGCCAGTGTGAAGGAAAATCTAAATTTATCGATTCGCAATTTGTTACCGTCAATGGTGATCGATACAGAGCGATGATCAATGAATATTTGTTTCCAAATTTAGGTGACATCGATGTCGAAGAGTTCTGGTTTCAACAAGATGTCGCTATATGCCATACGGCAATCGCAACCATTGATTTACTGAAAACTCAATTCGGTGAGAAAGTTATTTCAAGAAATGCGCCCACTAACTGGCCGCCGCGTTCGTTTGATTTGACCCCTTTAGATTATTTTCTTTGGGAACACGTCAAGTCGTTGGTTTATGTAGACAAGCCAGCAACAATTGACGACTCGGAAACCAATATTAAACGTGGCATTACTGACATGCTAAATGCTCGATAGCGTGGTCAAAAATTGGACCCACAGGATGCGCTTTGTAACTCGTAGTCGTGGTGGTCACATGCTAGAGATCTTTTTCAAATATTAAAAGATACGAAAATATCTATCTAATAAAAACCATATTTGGGGTCATTACATAAATTTTTCTATATTTTATTTAAGTTTGAAATCCGGACGCGCTTAAAAAAACACCCTTTATTTATTTTTTTAACGATATTTTGTTTAAGATCGGATAAGCGTGGCTAAAGATATAGAAAGAAACTAAAACGACAAAAATATAAAATATAAAAACATATCTTTCGTTTAATATTTAATTATAATTTCAAGAGTTGTTGTTGGTTTTTGCATTTCTGCGATTATGTGTTACTGTCTTTGCATTTAAAAGTTGCTTTATTGTATCATATTATGAAATACCTCAAAGTCGTTGACATAAATGTTCCCCAAATATTTTGTATGTAGTAGGTTTCTCTATAAAGAGTCAGCCACTGACTTAACAATATAAAGATATTTTGGTTTATCTCGAACAAATTTATTCAAAAATGTATGGGTTTCTTAAACTTTTTTGCTTGCTATACTATGCCTTATCTCAATTCAATGCATTTTCTTAACTGGTATTTCTTTAAAGGCAAACACTGTACTCAACGATATTGACATCTAAGACCTTATGCTTTTATTCAGTATCTATATCTTTTAGATACTCGTATCTCAGCTCGTCATCGCTTCTTGTAGCGTTGCACAAATAATGTTGCCTCATTAGGCGCGCAGCGTAAACAAATTCCTTGGATATGTACTCCTTATAGAGTTTATAGGTAGGCAGACATATCGACAGACCTCTGTATAGGGTATAGATAGAGGGACGGACGTACAGCTAGGCAGACAAATGTGTAGCAGCGACATTTGTGTTTGCTCAGATACATTTTGCTGCCGCAAAAGTTTTTTAACCTTTTATTTGGTGAAAAGACACATTTGCTTGTAGCGCCAGTCACTCGACTCGATTCAGTCGGTTTAAAGGTAAACCTAAGAACTTGCGATAAGAACCAAACGGCAGCAGCAGCAGCAGGGTCTACCCAGTTTACTCGGTTTACTCAGTTTACCTCTTCGAAAATGGCATTTTGATTTGTACTTTTATTTGATCAGATTTATTTTTTTTACTCACTTACTTACTTAGTGGCTTGGCTCTCTTGGCATATATTTACATTGCATTTTGTAATTATTTGTTTTGTAAATTCAATTGCCAGATAATGATGACGACGACAACAGCAACAAGAACCACTCTGGTACTGCAACAATAACATTGCATTGGATTAAAGTATACTCTTTTAAAGAGAATGCTTAAAACTTGGTCTGCATGGGTTAAAGTTTGAATAACGACTTGTAAGAAAGGTGGGAAAAGTGGCTAGATTTTTGGTTGGAGTTAGTTTAATCTTATTTCCGGGAATTAAACTGGGAATCGTATAAATGATCTTTTAAATTAGGTTTGTGAATTCTGATCGAATAAATTTATCAGATAAAAAGTATTTTCAAGCCAAACCTTTTGGTTTTCAGTTTTTCGGCGAAATCGATAAAATGAATATTGGAAGTCTCCTAAAAAAATGTTGTTCGCAAGCTCCAAAGTCACGTTTTTCCCCTTACTCCTAAGGGAATTAACAATAAGCTGAGTAGAGTCTGGGCAGCAGTATATAGGTCTATTCTGCGAGGGATGGATAATGAGTCTGATGTTAAAGTTGACAAGAAACCAAGAGCAAAAAAGCTCTTACACGAGCTCTCAACTCCTTTTACTTTTTTTCTTGTATATTAATAAGCAAAGAGCAGCAAGGGTATAAGCACTTCGTGGCTTCTTAGCAACGCTCTGCTGCTCGTTATCATTTGGTAATATTTGCTCTTATCCTGGCAAGCCGATAGAGCATATGTATGTATATAATGCATATCCATATTTTGGGTTTTTATTTGCTCTGTATATGTATATAGGAATTTACAGTTTACTTACATTTATTTCATAATTTGTTATCGGAAATGATATATAAATACTTGGGACTGGCAGCGACACTCGAACTACTTCTTGGGCCAAGCAATTGAAAGCAATTGGAATGATGTCTTATGTTGACGTCTATTATGATGGATTAGTTTTCAATTATGGTGAAGTAATGGAACTCGGAAGGGCAAACTGCGAGTTTATCAGGCTCGCCCACACAAACTGCGCTTAGTTGATTTGTAGTCTCTTCGGGATTGGGCTATATATGCCAGTTGGTTCTTGGACTTATCAGTGTTCATATATTGCCTATAATCAATTTTCAATTAATTCAAGCAAAGGCTTATGGAAGGGGTGCGCAGTAATAGACGCTGCCTAGTCATATCAGGCGCTGGCCTAGCCTCAATTTACAAAAAAAAAAAACTTGCGATAGCAGCTACTATTAAAAAAATAAATACTTTAGATTGGTAAGAAAATTAAAGAAATTTGTTTAAAGCCGTTTAAATTGCACTTTAAGCGTCGTACTGTCACTTGACGTAATCTAATCATGGCCGCGATTTAATTTATATAATCAACGTGTTTTCATAATTAAAAATATTAAAATTGTTTATTATATTTCGATTTTGGTTTAGTATGGGTTTGTTTTATGGTCAGGCAATTGGTCATTTGATTGGTTTGTGGCGCGTCGTTCGTCTTATCAGTGCAGAGTTTTTCTAATTGAAATTGCATTGAAAATGATTGATTTGATCATAAAACCAAAAAAAAAAAAATATATTTTTTTTATTTGTTTGTTTGCTAATCGTTTTATTTGGCCTGGATTAGCTGGCAGTCCAGGTGTATCGCTTGATTTGTGGTAATTAAAACGCAACAATCTTGGAAACGGGCCTCTAAATTAATTCCATGATTGTTTGTTTTATAGCTAGCGTACAAAGTGCTAGAGGGAAGTGCCTGTCAAATGTTATAAATATTTAATTAATATAAAATATTTTTGGCAAATAATCAACGATTATGGCCGAGAATACACATTATATTTATGATTATATTTAATTACTGGTTAAAATGTTCATACATCAAGTGTTTTGCTGAATGGTCAGATTATGAGATTGAAATTGATGTATGTTCTTCGGCTTTTTCTGAGTGGGAGCTAAAAATGTATTACCATGTAAGGCGACGCTTTAGATGCCAACTTTCGAGCACGCCTGCTATCATACCGTGATACCAAAATAGTCTCTTTTACAAAGACCACGCACTTTCCTGGATCTTCGTTATACAAAAGCATGCATCGTGCTCTCGATCGATTGACCAAACGAAAGGGATTCTCCGGAATCTTCATGCCGGTTTCTTTGTTCTTTATAACAGTGTTATAAAGACAAGAGATCTTCCTCTTTATTGAAAATATCTGCGGTATGTGCTTTTCTACTTTAGGGAACTGCGTGTAAGTCATTCTGCCAGCTGGCATTAAATTTAGAAGAAACCGACTTGCTTTATAATCGACAAAGAGACTGTTGATTTAATACTCCTCGGGCTTTAAAAGGATTTTGCGCTCTATAAACATGTCAATGACAAGCTGTGCCTTTGCTTATGCTTTTGTCACAGTCATCCATTACCAAAAGTTCTGGGAAGTTTATTCCAATGGAATTCGGAATTGTATCATTTTTTCACGAAACAACTGGAATAGTAACTTCTCCACAATCATAGTGCACACTACTATCTGGTTTTACTCTGTATTTTAACGGGTATGGGTATAATTATAATATTATCTTATAATCTATTGTGCTCCCTTCAAGCCCTAGAGTTCCTTAAGTAGCCCAATATCTATGACAAACTTAATTATTTGAAATGGTTCTAGTTGAGTGATATCATGCATCGATATTCTAGGCCCGCCGAAGAGGGATTTCCTTCTTCTGGCAAGGGCGTCACACTCTGCAAGAATGTGTAGGCAGGTCTCCTCCTCAGTTTCACAAAATCTGCATGTGTTTGAATTAAAGATGCACAGGTGTTTCCTAAGTCTACAATGTGCCATTAGTAACCCAGTCAGTATCCTAAGGGAATTCTTGCCCAGTTGGGATATCTTGTTCAATCTATTTAAGTTGTAGGAACCACGAAGTTGCTTGGTAAGCCCGCCGTGCCGGTCGAGTCCATTTCTAGTCTGGACCATTGGGTACGGGCATGGTACTATGCGTTTTTTTGGTGTGTGTATTATCAGCCGTGCTCCGCAAAACGAAAACAAACCAATTTTATTGGACTGGCTATGTTTTTTGTAAGAAACATTTCTTGTTAGCAGACATAAACCAAAGGCCAAAAATTCGTTTCGAATTGACTCAGAAAAAACTAATTATCAATAAACATCTGACTTAAAATTGGAAAAAATATAAACTAATAATATCAAAGAATAATTACAAAATTAGGTAAACTTTTGAAACTATTTTGTCAATTCGTTTTGATTTCTCTTGTAACATTCGGTTTAAAACCACATAAAAAATTCGTTTTGGTGAAATTAGTAACACCAAATAAGTATGTGGTTTTAAACCGAATCCGTGTATTTTATTCGTTTTCGTTTTTCACAGCACGGCCGTATATATTGGTAAGACAGAAAAGTGACAAAGTTGGTCATCCCACGACATATCTATATTTCAAATCTTTATTTACTATACTAGATCAATTAACTCTTGTATGGTATTGTAAGTTGGTAAGCGTATTCCCATTAGTATTCATTTCTGTTTTTATTATTTTAGATCTTAATAAAAAAAAAAACTATTTAATGTCTCCAAAAGGCAATGCGTAGCTTATTATTGCTACTTTAAGTTAATTTCACAAAATAATACCTGCAGGAACAAGTATTCGTGCAAAATAAGTTTTAGAAATATCATCCCAATTTGATCGAGTGCCTTTTTTTAGAATAATTTGATAGTCGATAGCAATCACATTTATCGTTTTATCCATTATTGATTAAAAAGATCTTGAAAATACTTTCTTTTAAGATTTCGATAAATGACCCGCATCTTAGAACAAAATTCGTTTTTTCATACGACTCCTGAAATCAATCTTACACTATTTTAAGATTTCGAAAAATGACTCTGTATCTAAGAACAAAATTCGTTTATTTTTACGAATTTTGCCTCCAATCTTATAATTAATAATTGCAGCATACAATTCCTACACCGGTGGTCTGAACATAAATTGACAAACTTCTTTCGCTTATCGACAATGCAAATCTTTTGATTAAACTTTGTGTCCCCATGTCGTATGGTCTCCGAGATCTCTGTTTTAAACGCAAATCCAAACTTATGATAAGCGTTTTGGTATAGCAACTTTTTTTCTAAGTATTATTATTGTTTTCATTGTTGGCCATATATGTATGTACATATGTGCATATGTACATAGCTTGGCCAAAACTTTCCCACGTTTTTAATTAACTTATGTAAAGGAGGCGCCAATAAAAATCTAAACAAATAAATTGCAGACGGGCATAAAATGCCATAAAAAACTTTTTGGAAAACATTTAGCAAAGTCAATAGAGTCAGTTCCAGCTACCCAGCAGCCGCCTAGGGGCAACAACAATATTAATCTCCATTAAAACGGAATTTCAATGAATTTATGATTTGATGCTGTCGTCATGGCGCCAGTTTCAATACCATCTCCAAACAGCGACACTCATCTCGTCCCTGCCTTTAAGAGGGGCTACCGCAGTTACGCTTCGGTATTTGAGGTACATTTGCAATAATTCGAATGCAAACAAAATGCCAAAAATGCTTGGAGAAAATTATTTTATAGAGCCAACGAGGCAAGTAACGCCAACGCCCCCGAAGTTGGCTGTGGCGCGCCGCAGCGTAAATAAAGCGCCAAGCTTTTGGGGCAACGCAGAGGAGCAACGTCGGGCAGGGCAATGGCAGAGGGCAAACATTTTAGCAGCCGAAAACGCTAATGGGTAAACAAGGCCCGCCGCAAGTACTTAGAGTAGTAGCTGGGTACAGGAATCGAGCTGCTTGGGATTGAAAGTTTTGTAATGTTTTCTAAAAACAAAAAGGCGAGTTGCGTACGCGTACGGAAATGGACTCTTGAGCACAGCTGCCTTATAAGCACAAATCTGCTGATTAGCTGCTTATTGCTGTAAATACAACATTTATGAAATTAAAAAAAAAATAACAAACTTCGATTTGGTTTATTATATACAATGGCATGTACTATATGTATAAGTATAGTTAGTATGATAAGAGCCGACCAACAAGTCCAAGTGGAATTTTGATTTATCAATTTGTTCCAAGCCTTCTTCAAAACTAACTACTTAAATTGAACCCAAACGAAACGAACGCACTATCGAATCGTATTAGGATTTAATCATATACGTTGATTTACCAGTAAGCATTTGGCAGTAGTACCCACTGCTCCAATCAACTTTATAAATAACAAATTACGAACCGCTACGAATCGTATATAATGAAAGTTAATATTAGTAATAATAATAACACCAACAATTGCATTTATCAGCATTTTGAAATCGTTTCGGCAATAACACGAAATTGATTTGTGTACTCTGATAAAGACATCGAGTAGTTAAAGCCCCGACTGCCACAAAGGAACTCAATGGAACTAACTTAGCTAGTAGAGCTACATAAGTATGACAAATCTGTTTACGAGTTCGTTTATGTCGGCTTCAGTTGGTAACATTGACATATGAGTGGCTAATTAGTGTCAGTTCTTCCGTATCATTATCTAAGCCTTAAATTAGTGTGCAATTTCCTAAAAAAAAAAATTGTTTATATCTTGTAAAATGATTCAATTCTAATCAGTTTGGGTATTTGATATTTGCTTCCTTATAGACATTGTGTCACCTACTATGAGTACAGTATTAAGTTGATGAATAGTAGGAATATTGTAAACACTAATAAATGACCACATTTCCGGTGAGCAAGTTAGTTCTTAAAATAATAATGTGCATTTATTCGTTGGAATCGATTTTCAGTTAGTTTATGCATCACCCGAATTTCACAAACGCGCTCTAGAGTTTATCAACGAAGCAGGTTTTAAGCAAAACCTTTCCTACTAATAGCCCAAACCCTGCACCACAGAGAACCCTTCGCCCCCGACTCAAGGCAAAGCAATATACTTTTGTGGTCCGATCGAGTGGAACTTCTTTTTGTACCCTGTATCTTATAGTACAAAGGGTACATAAAGTTGGCTCACGCCGAAAATGTATATAACATACAGAAGGCGACGTTGGAGATCCCCAAAGAAAAGTCGATATACCCATGTCCGTCTCACCGAATTTTGCGTTCGGAAGTCTTTTTAGAGTTTTCAAGCAAATTTGATCAAAATTTATTGACTACATACATATAGCTGCCATCGGTCAAAAAAATAAAAGAATTTGGTACAAAATTTTGTTTCGTTTGATAATGAGATATAGTACCCAAATTTAACAATCAAGTGTCTTTTGGAGTACTTAACCAATATACCGAATTTAATAGCAATAAGGAGCTACATGCCATCACAAAGTCGTCGGCGCCCGGCTATAACATGCGCCATCTTTATTTTTGTACTTTGAACGGTACAACTGGGCGTATAATTATTATTTTTATACGTTTAACTGCAATTATTTTTTTCGAATTGTATCTACATCAACAAAAAATTCAAATAAATATATCAAAATATAAAAGAATTTTAAGTATTTATTTGGTTGTATGAATTATTAGTGAAAATATTTTTGAACTTTTGATTAGCATCACATTAGTTTTAAGTTGAAGTTTAAAATAATGATCACATCTTTTTGAAAATATTCACCCAGTATTTTCAAATAAGTAAGCTCTTACTTAATAAATTTAAATTTATTGTTATTAAAAACATAGAAAACATTAACTTAAGATTTATGACGTCACGAAGTTTTCATAAATGTTTCTTAAATAAACCAGATTCGCATATGCTCTACGTTGTTAAGTTAATAAGAATGATCTTATTTTTTTAAGCTTCTCTGATGTGATCTTTTTTTATTGAAAATTTATACCGCCTCAGGACGGTTTTTAATATAATTTAAATTAAATAACCATATTTGTTGCAAATGTCTGCAAATCAGATTCTTAGAAGTTGGCAGGAGATGATAAAAGCTCTACAAGTTTTGTTGCAAAGCTGTTGCGATAGTCTATCAGCCTATCATTGTATCTGCAGCAGAAAAAGGAGATCTGGTCCTCTACGGTACTCAGATTAATCTCTCGATGCCAAGTCGAATTACTGACATCCTTTAAGGTACTCAGATTGAAGTCACAATGTCAAGTCGAATTACTGACGTACCATTCACATCCAGAAACAAGTCGGAGTACCTTCTTCTGTTTGATTTGGAACCGATAGCGGTTGGACTAAGCAAACGATACCCCAGAGGTATCTTCAGGTAGACGTTTTGATCTGCTTGTAGAACATCTGTTTGCAGCGAAGAGATCGCTAGCTCCGTTTATTTAGAAGAAAGCAAAATCGATAACTATTGCAGTAGCATACCGCTGCAGCTTTCTTGAAGTGCTCAAAATAAGGTAAGCATTGACTTGCCACAAGTAAATTTATTTTTATTTAATTTATTTATGCACTGATTTTTTAAATAAATTTCCACAATTGGGAAGCTTTTCTTATTATGGTGATTATGTACCCCTATTGAACGATCGGACGCTTAAATTAACGAAAATACCAAATAATGTCTTAGCTGAAATCAATTGTATTTACATATATACCATATTTTGATGGCATATCTACAAAAGGTGAAATTTTTAAAGAATCTATTGCATCTTTTGGTAAAGTTTCATATTACTAGGCATTTTAGGTAAAAGATTGAGGTGATTTCAAGGCTTTATCGATTTGAAAATTAACGCGGATCAATCAACATAAGTGGATATTAGTTGGATGCAAACACTCATGGACACAACAGTTTTTGAGGTCGGAACCAATAGCTTGAACCGATTTTCTGATGACGCATTAGGTTTATAAATCTTTTATAATGCAGGTTCAATTGCATCGTATATGGGTAAAGGTAGAAATCCGTAAAGATACCCAATTAGCTGAATAAGTTCATCCTCGCCACCGGTTTGACATATGGAGAGGCTGTATGCATGGAAAATAATTCGCCTGTTATTATACTCCTTAAGAGTAATTGCCCAAAAATGATTACAAAGTAGTTCTTAACATTATACCGCACTTTACTAACTCCAAAATGGTTGCGATAACTAAAAAAAACTTTCGCATGATTCAGCTCATACTCAGCAACAACAACATTTGGCGGCTTCATTTTTTGGGCTTGTCATCTTTGACTTGGGTAAACTTTGCCCATTTCCCCACTTCAGTTGTGCAAATAAACGACGTTTAATTATGGCCATTAGCCACTGTTGAGCGGCTACCGTTTAAAACCAATAGGTTAGGCTTAGTGCACGGGTCTTTGAAATCATATTTAAAATGTTTTGCGGCATAAATTAAAATTTCGCTTTGTTGTGCAAATGATTGTTAGAGCCACTAATGAGCTTTTCTATTGACCAATATTACTGACCGAGTTGTTATGGCATTACTATAACTGATGACTAAGACCAGCAGTATGGTATCAAATCTAAATAGAATTTGATTAAAATCGTTGTGAATCAAATATATTCGGTGAGCTAATTATTGATTAAGCAGTTAACTTAAGTATCAATAAGAAATGATGCAATAATTGAAATAGTTTCATTTCCCAGAATGGTAATTAATTTTGCTTTATACAAAGGAAGTTGGGGGAAACCATTGAGTGCTGGTTGTCCACAGTTGTCCTTCTTTTAATTTTTTTTTTGATTATGGGCTTCATCGCAAAGGCCCTGCTTGTAGCTAAGAAAATCTGCAAGCCATTAAAACCAGTACCATTATTTAAAAAGGTTTCGGAATTGGAGATGATTTCGGGTTATCCAAAAAGAGTTCGTAACTTCGCCAAAGCTTCCTTCGATAAGTTAAGGGACATTCCTGAGAAATTGTGTACGGTGAAGGGGTGCGAAGTTGGGTTTTGTTATAACCTTTCTTCGGGGGAACTGTGTGCTATATACACATGAATATTGATACATCTTAATCTTTGATAATTTTCTTTATTTCGTTAGATTTATGCAATGTGTTCATACACATATAATCGACTTGGCTTAAAAACCGTCAGTAGAACTTCACCTACCGTACCTTGTAACACCATCTACAACACATGGTTTCTAGGTCTTCCTCAATTTCCTCTTTTCAGTTATAGCCCGTCTGATCAGTGTGTTCATAAGGACAACTGGACGAGTTCACAAGTTTCACTATTGACAGCTCATGGGTTACCACACCTTCTGCTTGGACAAATAATTCTCTTGACCCTACAGATAAACCTAATAATAAGTTAAATACCCAAACTTAGCCACTATCTGCTTTGGAGTATCGTTATTAAATTTAATTCATTGCTAACTGTGGTACAATATCTCTTTAATTAACACCATTACGTGTCATAAAATGCAACTGAGCGTAATACTGGTAGTGTACTCGCATACCACAACTATGTAGTAATCATCTACTGTTTATTTTGACGCCATAAAAAGTCTTTACGATATTTGTCAAGTTTATCGGTGCACGGCGTGGGTAACTGCAGTATCATGAGGGGCTACCCACTGCGCCTAATTAAATGCACCCAGGCCCCACCTAATCTACTACCACCATCCAAGTAGGCAATGTGCAGACATTATCAAGTTGTTACGATCAGGGAACTACGTTTCATTTATGGTTATACAAATACGGTAGCGCACAACAGATTCAACTGATTCCATACACTAGAAGTATGTAATAGTACTTATGTGGTCTTATTCATATCTGTATACTTTCAGATTGGCTATTTACTTTTAAGCCCTGCTGTCTTTTGATTTCTATAATTCGATATCTGTTAAAAGACCAATTGTGCCCAGAAGTACAGCCAGAATCGATTGTTATACGAGTATTACATTTTATACAGAGGAAGAAACCATATTAAATCTTACAACTTTATTCTTTAAACCTCAAAATGTTCAGACTTTTAAAAAGCATATTTCGGAGCTACCGCATTTGTATGAGCAATCCTCGTATGATACATAGGGGGGATTGTTCAAGCTTCGAGGAAACACATTAGGCGGGCGCAACGAACTCCTAAAGTGATTGCAATGAATGCACGGTAAACAAAAGATTCAAAAGCACAAAACGGCAAACATAAACATCCGATAAGCTGTGCTTTGCTGGGGCAAAGTACCTAACGACAAACAGAAGCCAAATGAGCTTGTCAATGTGCCGACCGGAAACTGCAAGTTATTGGTAGACAGTTTTGACGCTTGGCGGTACAAACATCAAAGCGCCAAGTGCTGCTGCTTGAGCTGCAACTGTAGGGCCTGAAGAGAGTGCGATCAAACGTGGCCGGCGGATCGGTCTTTGGGTCAAACAAACGTTTTAGGCTTAATCCAAAGTGGCTACTGAGTTGCCTAGTTGCAACTGCCGGCAGATAATGCTCTCTGACTGCCTGCCTTCTGTGCGTGTGCAAACACTTCTTGTGGTATTTGGTCAACAACACTTTAGGGGCTACCAATACCGAACGACAACGCTACTGATCTCTCCTCATCAATAGACTCACGCGCACTGCTGTCAATCTCCTGCGGCAAATAAACTCAAGTGGCTTATATGCAAATATTGAATATTTGCCATGGGATTATTAAGTAAGTAGCAGTGAGTCACAGAGCAGTACAGCATCTTCAGCAGCAATATTCTGCTTCAGCAGGGCACACACCTGCGTAGCATTATTGTTTGTTTTGGCTGTTTAATCGCTTTAATGGCTAAGCAATTAACATTTTTTAAACAACTTTTTGTTGGGAAATTACAAAAGTGCATGACGTACAAGTGTTAAATCACAACGAGCGCTAAAAACGCGTAAAGCAAAAAACAAAACTTTTTAAATTTACAACGTCAAAGTTCTGGCAGCGCCATCTATAGTTCATTCAGCGCGTATAACTATCGATAAATCGTGTAATGAAGGCTGCTTAAAAAACTAAAATACAAAAAATGTTACAAATAGCGCAATTTAAGCCATTCCATGAAAATATGCTGCTTCATTTTGCCAATATAAATACACATTTACATTACATATAAAAACTAATTGTAAATTTTACAACTTTTGCGCTGGCGCCACTGACGCTGTTGTGTACAGAGCTAACATTTATAAAATGTTATTTAAATTAAATTACTCTTGTTACCACAAGCACAGCCGTAACCTACCAACGCCTTATACACTAAATATCAAAATTGCAGGTGAAATCCACGGCACCGCCAATTGAAACACGCGTTGTCTACAACAACAAGATACAAACACGAGTTGTTGTGGTTGTTGTTGCTATTGTGCGAGTTCCATTAATCCAATTGCTGCCGTGGCCAACATTTTGTTAAGCTTACTCCTTGGAAGCCATGTGTCCAACCAAATTGGTTGTAATTTTTTCAATCTTCTTCAAATCGGGCATGTTTTCCGCCTTGTATTGTATGCACTGTAAGTTATAAATTATTATAATAGCAACGTGTTTGCTTCATTTGCAATTTGCGGCACGTACCTTTACATTGTCTGTCATTTTGAGCAGTATATGTCCCTTGGAATGCACATATTTCATGGTATAGCGACAGTTTTGTGGATTTGCCATATACATATTTTCGGCAGCAATTTCAAAATCTTCCCAATTTTTTACAAAAACCATTTTAGTTTACTTTACTTTATGCCAAAAACAATAAATGCAAACACCAGCTGGAAAAGTGAAACGTCAAAAGACAGTGCTGATGGGCGATGGCATCGATAATTATATCGGCACAAGGTCATCGAAATGTTAGTATAATAATACTAGGCAGTATTTTCAGCTAAAATGTTTATTAATTTAAAAAATGTCAAGTTTTATTCTAAAACGCTTTTAATAAGCGCATCATATCCTTAAGATAAAAAAGTAGTTATTAAAAATTATGACAAAAAGTTACAATGTGTAAAAAAAAATACATTTAAATTTAGGAAAACCAAGCAGTTGAAAGCTACATTTTTAAGCTACTGATGAGCCTAGCGATGGAGCTGCAATATTGGATAAAGAAATATCGATGTGTAGCTGCATTTGACAACCTATCGCTATTACGTTACAGATACAATTTGGCGCTTTCCAGCACTCGGTTATTCTTCATTCACGAAAATTAATGATTCGTTGCAGATCGCTGCAATATTTAATGCAAAAATGCACTAAAAACGAAAAATTTTATTAATAGAAGTACATAAAAGTGTACTGCAGTAGCTAAGACATGTGTGTGATATGAAAGTAAAGAGTAATTTGTTCCAAAAATGTGTAAAAAACGAGCACGAAAAATATGAAATCTAGTCAGAAAAACGTCGCAAATGGCAGGGGGAACAGCAGTGGCAGCAGCAGCACCAACAAAACAACAGACAAACATAGCGAAAACGAAAAACGCAAATAAAGTGACACGCAGAATAATGAAATTGTTTTAAAAATACATAAATATAGCATATAGATTGCACACAAAATAAGCGAAAAGTGACAAATAATATATAAAAACAAATCGTGTCTGTGTGCGTTTTTTTTATGTGTGCGAGTGGGTTGTTGGGGCGCTCAGCACTTTTAGCCATACCCCAAAACAGTTTTGTTGTCGTTGTTGCTTTTGTTGTGGGGTTGAAAGCTGCATAACGCGTGACGTGAAAGCAGCAGCGGCAGCGCAGCCACGAAGTCAAGTGTTCCAGCGCCCACGCTGTATTAAAGCCAACCCCCTTACACCACTGCGCCCACTCAAATGCGTATAATAAGTATAAAATCGCAATCACTTGCTTGTGTGTAAGCGTAAAATTTGTGCTTTAAACCGTAAGACCCTATCAGGTCTAAAAATCATTTGAAAAAATGATGGACAACGATGA
This sequence comes from Chymomyza costata, assembly GCA_018150985.1. Lineage (NCBI taxonomy): Eukaryota > Metazoa > Arthropoda > Insecta > Diptera > Drosophilidae > Chymomyza > Chymomyza costata. The sequence goes on from JAECWU010000001.1 coordinate 23,597,304, forward strand.
CACAATGCTCAATAATTGTGGGCCACAGACTGGCGCTGAAACAGTCTATGGCACCGAGGACAACAATATGGTCATGTCCGAGAAGGTAGGTCTAAAAGTCTAACACATTAGATGTAATTAAAGTAAGTTTTGTTAAATGAGTCATGAAAACCAAGATTCCGTCACACAAGGCGTGTTAATTTTCATTTGCCTTGATAAGCAGCCAACAACAAGATAATGACCAAGAAAAGAGCACAGCGGAAATGCTACAATCGCAGTTATGTTTGTTTGCTATCTCTTTTAAGCACAACATCAGGAGTGCGCCCGAAATCTCTGGGAGGGTTTTCACGAAAATTCGATGTAAAATGTTATAAAACGCTAATAAAGCTGCAAGACTCGGAATTATCTTGTGGTGTTTTGTTTTAATTTGTTGGATTGAATCAATGGGGTGCTTAGATGTGGTATCAACAATGGGTTTGTTAGAGTAAAAGAAATAAGAGCTGCGTCAAGTTTAAAAATTTGCCGCGAGATAGATAAAAAGCAAATAAATGCTGGACAGAGAAAAAACGGTCTATTACAGAGATGATAATAGGAAATTGATTGGCTTGCAATCAAACCGATTGATATTCGGTTAAAAGAAATATCTGATACATTTTAGTTGAACTTAGAGATTATGGGCACACTACTCCATGAAAAGGCAGTAAAAGTCACTTGTTTTTTATGCATCAGCTGATGCGGCACAAATACACGCAACACAGCAACAAACAACAACTACAAACAGCATGAAGTGCCCAGTCATTTGGTCATTGACATTCACATTTGCCAAGTGGTCCAAAATGGGGGTCTAAAAAACACCAGACAGAAATCAATATTGAGCACTGAAATTTTATGTCGAACTGGTCGTCGTCGTTGCTCGTACGCACACTTCCTGCATTCTAGTTTATTTTTATTGAGGCACACATTCCACCCCAGACAGCACAGTCTGCCTTTTTTATATAGAATATACCCAGGCAAAGTACTCAACAAACAAGCCCATTGATTTTGCATTTTATCAGCTTCGCAGCTTAATGTCGCATGCAAATTGCAAATGTGAGTGTAATTAATGCGGCACAATCCCTTTGGCTCAATCTAATGAGCTCATCAAACTAGATTTGTATATGAACATACATATGTACGTACATATACGAGTATATGTTATCGTAATGACTTCAACGGCTAGCACATGTTTGACTTGCTTGATAAGCCGCTACCTGTTTATTGAGTAATTTCTTGAAAGACTACGTCAACCCACATTCAAAAACTCATTCAAGCGCCAAGTTTTTGGATGTCACAGCTGCTCGACTAACTGGCTCACTTGCTGGGAAAGGCGTGTTGTTGGTGTTGTTGCATATGTTGCCTTCTTGAGTTGCTTGCTTATGTTTGTTGTTGCATAAAACTTGTTTTAAATCAAATACTCTTGTAAATAAAGTATATGCATTATGGTGTATTGGTTGTAAGCCCACTATAGTGCATAAAATAATTCAGTTACTTTTTAGTTTTAATGCCTGCATAAAAATGTACATAGTTTAGTTGACACTTTCATTTTTATAACGTTTATCCGTCACTTACATTGCCATATTCTCATATCTTTGACTATTAGATCATAATTTCATATTAATGCCAATTAGGATATTGGCATTTCTTTCAAGTCGAGGTCCAAGTGGTGTGGCAAATTATTAACCAACACTAAATTAAAATTATCATTAACCTTGGCAATTAATATTTTTGCATTTTAACAACTACGGTTTGAGTTCACAAAACTATGCTTGAAAAACTAGCTTTGATATATGCTTTATGTTCATCCAAAAGGTATTGACAGCTCTGAAAAAATGTATGTATGGCAACGCCAAACAAATGTTTAGTAAACAAGTTCCAACTCTTAATTAAAACAACAGCCAAATAGGTCCTCTGACAACTCTATCTTCTGCCATTCACAAAAATGTTGCTAATTCGTTTGCTTTTAAAATAGAAAATTATATATCCTTGATCAATGTTTGTTTTATGAAAGGCAACAAACTTAAAAAGCAGTCATAAAATTACGGTATATACCTATTTTTAGCGTAAATACTTTATTGCCAGACTGTGTAAAAAATGAACACAGAGCTACCCATTTGTTTGCGTCCATTTAGTAGTGTGACCATATGCTGGTGGTACTTTGGAGTAACTTTATTGAATCTTCTGTCTGTTTTGCGGAGCTTGCAGCATCAGAGGAAAAACTTTTGGTATCTCAAAAGTACAATCTAACAAATAAATTTTATGACCGTGAACAAATTTCTAAAAGAATTAAGACATTTCCGAAAAATCATTTTACTTTTACAATCTAAGAAGTCAATCTTAAGCCAAAATACATCAGACCATAAAATGTGTTTCAAGAAGAAGCTATTTTTAATGAATTTTTGAGAAAAGAACTCTTAAGTTAAATACTTTTTAGGTCGTTAGCTATAGAGAATCTTCTGAGAAGCAAAGCTGAAGATTGTGAGATCAGGCCTTGACAAGTTTCAAGTTATGCTAACGATTATCTAATATCTAAGCTGCAAGGGTATACAAGCGTCGGCTGCTCAAACGTCAATTTTAATTTTTGCCATTTTGGCATTTTTTGTACTTGGTTTTACCGTGAGTGTATTAAATGTTTGTCTGTTAAACGGGTTATATGTCTAGCCAAAAATTTATGCATGAATACATGACCTTATATGTATGTACCCAACCTTGATAGATTTTATTTTTATGGCATGACAAGACATGTTAGAGTTAGAAACATGTGCAGACAGAGGTAATACCAAGCAATAATTTTTAATGTATTTTACTTATAAGCTTTCTAATTTAATTTATTAAAGTACAGAAATCTTTATGTACTTTCAATTATCCTATTTCATTTAAACTTGATTCCAACATTTTCATAAAATTTGCACATATTTCATTTATGCACTTATCATTTGGTTCTTTGGTGAAATAAAAAATTATTATTTAATTTTACTTTAATTTTTTTAACATTTGGTTTTTATTTGTGCTTTTTCTTTTTTTCTTTCCATTTCAGAATGAACAGGTTGTCAGCATCGTGAGTTAAAGTTTTTATGGTGTCTCTTAAGCATGTTATGTTTGTTTTAACTTTTTTATTTGCCTCTTAATATTGCACTAACTATGATTAACCAACGAGAATACGCTATGCTTAGTAATTAAGTTAACTAAACGAACTTTAACCTTTTCAACTAACTTTCTTGTGCACAGCACCAACTTGTTTTCTTTCTTTAATGACTAACTTGTGTAAAAATAACAAACGCACATAATATAACGCTGAACGAGTATTATGTATCTTATATAAGAACTTTAGATTCATTCAATTTGGGGTTGGAAACTTCTTAGGTTTAGTGCTCATAATGTACTCATGCGTATACTATACTTACTTGAATAGTATCAGCGATTTCATTCATAACAATTTGAGCTCGCAAAGCTTTATATTACGTTGATATAACTTCTAAACTGCCTACTGATGGCATAGTATTTTACGGTCTGTAAACCTCAATGTTAAGGTTTGCATTTCATGAGCGCGTCTTGGCTCCATTAACCCAAAGAACTTTGCACCTAACTCTGCTTTTGTTTGTAACTACTATTCTATATATAATCAAAATTTTTTTTTTTAATTACTCTCACTCATGCGAGTTTTATAACGACTTTGTTTCTAGGTGCAACAATTGGCGGGCAGCATTTATCAGGAATTTGAGCGCATGATCAATCGTTATGATGAGGATGTGGTCAAAAATCTTATGCCCTTGCTAGTAAACGTGCTCGAGTGTTTGGATGCTTCCTATCGCATCAATCAGGAGCAGGATGTGGAGGTGGAATTGCTGCGTGAGGACAACGAGCAGCTGGTCACACAATATGAGCGTGAGAAGAGCGCACGCAAGCAGTCTGAGCAAAAGGTGAAAAAGGTCATTAACTTTGAAACAAAGAGAACTAATATATATTTAATGTAATATAGCTGTTGGAGGCCGAAGACCTGGCCGAACAGGAAAACAAAGAGCTGGCAAATCGCTTGGAGTCACTGGAGAGCATTGTGCGCATGCTGGAGCTGAAACATAAAAACAGCTTGGAGCATGCCAGTCGCTTAGAGGAACGCGAGGATGGGCTCAAAAAGGCAAGCCATACTACAAGTATTTTATATGCAACTTGCTTAAAAGTTTTCTTTGTTTTGTTGAACAGGAATACAACAAGCTGCACGAGCGCTATACGGAACTGTTCAAGAATCATGTAGACTATATGGAGCGCACAAAAATGCTAATGGGCTCGACGCACTCACAAATGAGCACTGCCTCTGATCGTCTAGAGGTTAGTCGCTCGCGTTTAAATCCCATAGCGCGTAGTTCTGGACCTGTATCGTATGGTTTTGCCTCCTTGGAGAATTCGGTGATGCTGGATACGGAAACTATATGCAGCGTGGGCAGCAATTCAGATGATTCTGGTCCGCCTTCATTGCAAAATGAGCTAGATAATTTGGCAAGCTCTGTGGAGCGTGCTGCCGAAACAGATGCGATGCAGCAACAACATCAGGCCACATCACCGCAAAGTCCAGATAGTCCTGTTGTGCCAAATGTGCCGACAAATGGTAGGCATCTTAATGTGGCATGTTTGACTTAATGTTTGGTTATATTAACTGCAAAACACTTTTACTAATTTTCTACTTTCTCTTGTTTGTGCTAACAACTACAACTACAACACTTAAAACCCCAACACCAACCAACAACAACAACAACGTTTGTTTATGCTTGCCCCGCTGTTTTAAAACGAAGTTGGTCGCACGACCACCAAAAAGGAGCAACGCTCGGCAAATACCCTATACCAAGAGTTATCCTTTCAGGATAACGAAGAGAGTGAAGAGAATGAAATTGTTACAGGTGAGCGCGGAAATGAATTAAACATACTATCGCACTCTGTAGCTTATTGGATGGAAATCTATGGGGCTCTATTTCTATATGTGTTTGATTAAACTTTTGTGTAAAGTCACAATTTGTGCAAGATACTCAATGTTCATAATCTTTCTCTCTTTTTTTTTGTTTGTATACTTGATACTTTGTGCCAAAAACTCACCAAATCTTTGCTACACTCAATACACAACTGTGGATACACCTAAAATTCAAACGGGGGACTCACAAAACGTCTCTTGGTTTGCTTGAAAAACCTTCCCCTCATAAACAAACAACCAATACACAAATGCATATGAGAACAGGCAGCTGGGTGCATCCTGGAGAGTACGCTTCCTCAGGTAGGTACAACAGCAACAACAACAGCACACAAGAACATGATAGTTGTTTACCATACAATTCGTATATATATGGATTCATCTATATAACCTGTAAATACATAAAATATAATTATAACTGAAAATGATATGGATCAAGGATTTGCTAGATGGAATTTTGTGATATATTGTGTAATTTTAGCGCTCGAAAGTGTCACATAACCCATAGATATTACAAATTTATTGAATTTTGATAATTATATTTATTTATTTCAAAAATTCAAAAACAATCTTTCCATCTCTTCTCAAATTTTTTGAAATTGTTTCCCGATAAAAAAAAATTCAAAAACTCAAACAAATTTAATGACACCAACAACAATTACAACAATTTTGTATTGAAGCCAACGATAATTATTTTGGTAAGTTTAAACTGCAAAATGATCTGATAAGTAGTTACACAGCATGTACTTAAATTTGTAGTATTGCCCGTAAGTAGCTTTCCAGCAGCACACTCATCCTTTTTCGCTGTTTTTATTATATCTATAATAGAGTTCGGTTGGTTTTGGAGTCGTCATTCGTTTTGGTTTTAAGTTTTACTCAATAGAACTTGTCTCTGTTGCGTAACTATTTCTTATTTTTATTATCTTTAAAATTTCTGTTGGTCTTGGCTTCAGTTGGTCTCATCATTCTTTTTTTTTTGTTTTAAGTTTTTCTCAATAGAACTTGTCTCTGTTGCGTAGTAATTTCTATATTTCTATTATCTTTTAAGCTTCTCTTGGTTTTGGATTCAGTTTTCGGTTTTTAAAGCTCTCAAAAAACAGATTTCTGTTGCGTCATCCTTTCTAGTATTTCTTTGGTTCAGTTTTGATGCTTTCATCCGTATATTGTTCATACCTATGTATACATCATACGATTTTTTTTTGATCGTTCTAGTTTTCATTTAATAATATTTGCATTTCGTCAGTACTCGCATCTATTCTTGTCATTCATCTTAGTTGCTGAACTCATAGTTCCTTGAGTTCTTTTATTATTTAAAATTCTAACACAATTTTTTTATGAACTTGCAGGCATGGGCAAAGAGGTCGAAAATCTTATCATGGAGAATAATGAGCTGCTAGCAACCAAGTAACTATTATTTTGACTTCTTTAATTGTAACGTCCATTAAAAAAATGTTGTGTATTATAGAAATGCGCTAAACATTGTTAAGGATGATTTGATTGTCAAGGTGGATGAGCTGACTGGCGAGGTTGAGATTGTGCGAGAGGAGCTGAATGCCATGCAGCAATCGCGCGCGAAACTGCGTCAACGCATCAGCGAGCTGGAGGAGGAGCTCAAGAAGACTAAGGAGCAAGTTAAGCAGCAGAGTAAGTGTCAGGCTAGGATCTTTATTCAAATTACTGAAACCGTTTTTATAGAACAATTTTATAAAATAGTCAAGCTACAATTTGGCTCGTTTCGGATCAAAACGGATTAGACATAGACATTTCTTAGAAGTGTATAGTGCACCAAAAATGTAGAGTTTTCAATTTCATAAAATTGCTGATTCATAAAACAGTTCAAAAACCCTTAATTTTAACATGGATTTCATTTATCGCCCGCAGCTACTGAACAGGAAGAAAACGATGTACCGCTGGCGCAGCGCAAACGTTTTACACGCGTGGAAATGGCTATGGTGTTAATGGAGCGTAATCAATACAAAGAACGCCTGATGGAACTGCAGGAAGCCGTTCGTCTAACTGAAATTTTACGCGCCTCGCGCACTGTTGACAATTTAGACAAGAAGTCCAAACAAAGCATTTGGAAGTATTTTAGCAATCTTTTTACGTGAGTTGTTATCTTAAAATCTTTGAAAATTTATTAATCATCTGCCATTTGCAGCCCCTCCAACCGCCCGACGGAACGCATTGCCGACGGGCTTGGTGGGGGGCCTATGTTTCGTCACACCGGCGGAGGAAGCCCTGCCCACAGTCACGGATCCCCAAGCCGTGGAAGTAGCGACAATCGCCTTACCATAGCCGGGAGCCAACCACCTCCACATCCAGCCAGCGCTGGCCTAGCTAATGCTCTAATTATGGCCAAGGATTACGCTGAGGAGGGCACATCAGAACGCATAAATGCGCGGCGCAGAGAGCAGTACAGACAGCTGCGCGCTCACGTTCAAAAAGAGGATGGTCGTCTGCATGCCTATGGTTGGAGCTTGCCGATTAATAAAGCCAACCAGGAGCAGCCGAATCGTCATTCTGGCGGCGTGCCTGTACCAGTCTACTGCAATCCTTTAGCTGAGGCTTCGCCACACATGAAAGTATTTTGCGCAGCAGGTGTTAATCTTAATGGCGGCTTTACTAAGGACGGCCAGTCGATTATACCCTCAGACTCGCCTTATGCGCCGCATTCTTCACTTAAAATAGCCGAGATTACCAGTCCTACAGTAGAGCATAGCGCCGAGGCGCTGGATCGTCAAATGGCGCGTGCCAGCCTGGAAACTCTGGAGCCGGAAACACAGCTAAGCTCTTTTGTGTGGATTTGCACCAGCACACATGCTGCCAGCACTGTAACCGTAGTTGATGCCAATCAATCGGCAACAGTGCTCGATGCATTTCCCATATGCGCCTCGCATTTACTGTGCATAGCCTCGGTGCAGGGCGCCATGGAGAATGACTATGCACTGCTAGAGCAGTCGGAGGTTATTAAGGCGGGAGAAAGTCTGGAGCGCCCTGGCGAGGGCTCAGAATTGCTGGGCAAGGTTGAGTTTGTTCGCGTGCGGCCCAAATCGGACAGCAACAGTAACAACACCACCAAAGATGAGACGCGGGCGGAGACAGAAACGCCAGCAGGCGTAGCCGAGGCTAAAGAGGCTACAGAAAAATCAAATGAGCTATCTGCAGCAGATGCCGCAGAACCACTTGGCAATGTGGAGGCTATTAAGATACGTCAAGCTTTACCTGGTGTGCCGCAACGGTTAAGCAGCGATGGTAACGCCTTGGTTAATGGCAATCAAGCCAATAACAACACAACAGCCACAGCAATGCCACAATTTACTACCAGATCGCTAAACCCCATATTGGGCACCAAGGAACGTGAGGATCCGGTTATGAGCTCAATTGGACCGACCATGTGGCTGGGCGCACAGGATGGTTGGCTGTATGTGCATAGCAGTGTGGGACGTTGGCACGAATGCCTGCACAAGGTGCTCCTGCCCGATGCGGTGCTAGCGATAGTTCATATTGAAGCGCGCGTTGTTGTAGCCCTGGCCAATGCCCAGTTAGCTGTGTTTCGCCGCCAAACAGATGGCCAATGGGATCTGAATAGTTATCATCTGGTGACGCTTGGTGATCGCAATCATTCGATACGTTGCCTCTGTGTGGCCGGCGAGCGCATATGGGCCGCGAATCGCAATAAGATCTTTATTGTGGATCCCATTTCGTTAAACATTGTCCACTCGCTAGACGCGCATCCACGCAAGGAGAGCCAAGTGCGGCAAATGGCAGCCACCGGTGCTGGCGTTTGGGTATCCATACGGTAGGTTTAATAACTAAAAAACAAGTTGAATTTGATTAATTAATTTTTGTGTATATCAAACAGCTTGGATTCCACACTGCGTTTGTATAATACGCACACATTCGAGCACAAGCAGGATGTGGACATTGAGCCATATGTATCTAAAATGCTTGGTACTGGCAAACTGGGCTTCTCTTTTGTACGCATCACAGCCTTAATGGTTTCCTGCAATCGCCTATGGATTGGCACCAGCAATGGCGTCATCATATCTGTGCCATTGGCAGAGGGTCAGCAAAAGTCATGTAAGCTAGGTCACCTGGCCTTTAAACAGGAAAAGTATGCTAAAGTTGATATTTCTATGGTTTCCCTTCAATGTGTGTAAATACGGAAGATTTGCTAAATTTTGGTTATTTTAAATTTAAAATGAAATGTTGACTCCGTTTCAGTACTTATCGATACTTTTGTAGCGGTGAGATCCATTTTGCAAAGAATACTGACAATACGGATAGATAAAGATGGATATGTTATTATTTAAACTTAATTTTTCAACTGACTCGCGTTTATACCGAATTTAATATATTAAAACGGACCACAAATCACTAATTATTCTGCTCTAATACATTTAATGTTATTTACAGCTGATCCCCATGGCCAGATGCCGCTGTGCTGCATGGCTAATGCTCAACTCTCCTTCCATGGACATCGAGATGCGGTAAAGTTTTTCGTTTCGGTGCCCATGTTACAACAACCAAATGGTGCAATAACATTTACAAACAAGCGGCCGGATATGTTGGTCATGTGCGGCGGCGAGGGCTATATTGATTTTCGCATAAGTAAGTTTAGACTCCATTGAAGACTCAATTGGTATATATGCAAGCTTATGCTAGTTCACTTTCAAAAATCTGCACTATATATAAACCATTTCATTTCATTCTCTGCAGGAAATGATAAATTCGATGCTAGTGATAATGCAGCGCATTTGATAGTTTGGAAAGTCGATACGTAAGCGTTTAATTTGATTTTTAGTTCTTCTGTTCAAAAATCTTAATTAATTATTTTTTTTTTTTTGCTTTCTATTACTACTGACCACTTGCGTTTACTTATAATCTATTTTCTTTGCATTTCATATTTAATTCGTTTCGATTTGTTTTTGATGCCTGTAGTACCTTCAATTTGTAGTTCTACACAACGCAGCCGCTGCTGGCTTAGGCTTTATATGCCAGTTGGAATGCAGCATTTGTATCAGATGTGACCTGATTTAATGCCCCTAAGGTTTTTGCAAGTTTATTGTTTGTTTTTATTATATGTTTTTAATTGGCACGGAAGTTTCCTTATAAGCACTATGTCACAGTCCACCCGTATACCACAGACTATACGATACGATGTGTGTTTGTTGTATATGTATTTATTTGGTGTGTTTGTCCTTTGCTTCAAAATTGTAAAATATTTTGTTTCGACAGTTTGAATATACCACAGATATTTTTTGGGATTAGTGGAAATTTATGGAACAAGGACTTTTTAAAGACTAATTTTTCTTTATATTTTCATAAAACTGTTTTTAGAAGATTAGTACTTTGGTATCTATATATTGAAATTTGGAGTTATTTAAAAAATTGATTCAATTAAAAAGAAACTTTCCAGATTTTCTTTCCCAAAGCATACGTTTGGTCTGGCGTACTTTTTTGTAAATATATAATATATAACAGGTTTATAACTTTGTTTATAAGTTGAAACTGCAAAAAAATTTCCCACATTAATAATATTAATTTTACAAATTAAGGCGAAAATAACTTTCTAGGGCACACTCTTTCAAAATGTTTTTAAGTTTCTATATATGTATAATTAAAATTTTAAAGAATTTCGTTTTAAAGGTGCGTTGTGCCTATATTTAAAAAAAATAGCTTTTCCACGATCTCTATTGTAAGAGTCAAATATTTATAAACATTTTTATTTTCTTCTAATATCTAATGCCTACAATATTTTATATATTTTTTTTCTATATTTAATTTTTTTTTATTTTAATAACTCTCGTAATTCTGACTTCAAACTACCAATATAAACCGCGCACATTCACTAAATAAATTGTTAATAAAAAAATAACAAAAAATATATATATATATAAAAATAAACTAAAAGCGGTAATAGACATGCAGCCCAATCATAAATAATTTAAAATGTAGTTATCTGCTACTAAAAAATGCACAAAAAGCACTGTATAATAAAACAAACAAAAATGCTTGTGCTTTTGTGTATATTTGAAAATAAAAGCTCATCTTTATGCTAACAAAATTTTATAGACTACATTGTTATTAAAAAACTAATTGTGTGATTTATTTTACAGATGACAATGACATGGAGAACAGTATTCAACTGGAACCAAATCAGACAATTGAAAATCGAGGCGATAAAAGTTATTTAATAGTGTGGCATGTTAGTCAACGTTAAAATACTTTTTTAAAGTTTTAAGTGCAAATGAATATCTATAAACAAGTTATAAACAAAAACATAACTAGCTGTTTACAAGTTTACCTAAAATTTTAGTGTTTAAATATTTAATTTATGCAATGCATAAAGACATTGGGTACTACCAAAACTACATAAAGTACCATATTTTTTAGTTTAACAATTTAATAATTATGCCTCACGAGCTATTAAGTTTAAATCAGCTTCAAATATTCTATAAAACAAGTGAGTTTATTATCAGTGATAGCCAGCTAAATATTACACATATATGTGTACACAGTAATATATATATATACATAAATAACTGTACATTTTCTGCTTTATTTATATGAAAATCTAAAATACTAACATATACATAAATATGTGCGCCTTTTATAAGCAATTTGTGCGTGATTCTTTGTCCAAATACATAAATAGTTAAATTTTTGTTTAGTTGACATAACATTTTTATTCGAGTTTCGTTATGTAATATTTTTAGTTTTTCTAGTTAATTTTTAAATAAATTTAATTGTTGTATAAGTTTAAGTTCAAATAAAACCAAGCGACCAAATTTTGTTTTTTGAAGTTTTGAATTGCATTTTTTTTTTTTTAGCTTTGTTTTTAGCACGGCGCAGGCGAGTGATATTTATTTATTGCTTTCACATTTAGTGACATATACATTTTTAATGTCAAAACTTATAATATACAAATTCCAATTAACAATTTGAGAAAATAAAGAGAACTTGTGCATTAGCTTTGGCTTGATTTAAGCAAATATTAATATATACAAATATAAATATATATAAACAGCAAAAAAACACATAAATACTGTACATAAAACAAAGATTTATATTATAGTGAATTATAAAAAAAAAGAAAAATATAAAATATTTTCTTGGTGGTTGTTTGAAATTCAAATTTTTTGGTCTAGGGCGCCATTTTTATTGCCTGCCAGCTGTTGCTTCTAAATTGCCGTTGACGGCGTTCTATGTCGCAGTAACGCCGGTAAAAGTTTTGTCACGGCTTGTAACTCTGGTAAGATGTTCTAATGTTGCCCACATCATTTCGCAAACAAATTGTTATTTTCAATGCTTAAAAAACTTACCAAGCCCTAAAATTATGGCCACATTTGCGGAAACATTTCGCGCACATTGGTTTATCTCAATATTTGGTATACTGCTGTTTCTCGTCGGCACTGCTGTGCTCTATTGGAATGAGGTAATTTTACCGCGCTTACAAATTTCTTTTGTAGATGTTGTAGCTTCTTTTTTTTTTGTGTCCAGGGCAGAGCTGTGCACACACGTCTAGCGCTAGATGAGGTCTACGAGAATGCCTACTCCATACAATTCAAAGAAGAAGAGCAGGATCAAAACTTTGAAGGACGCATTGTACATTTGTCTGGTCCGCTGCTTATAGGAGAACCACTCACTGAACCCGACTATAATATACAACTATTGGCGGTCAAGCTCAAGCGTCGCGTTCAAATGTATCAATGGGTAGAGGAAAGCGTGTATGTGCACCAACAGCTTTATATAGTAAGCCAAACCCTTATGCGCACTTTCTTTTGGCAGTGAGCACAACTTTGGCGAGAGCGTGGACACGGTACATTCAGATTCGCGTTCCTATTACTACAATCGCGAATGGCGCGACAAGCTTGTGGATTCTCGTAATTTTTACAATCGTTATGGCCACACAAATCCCACACGTTTTCCCATTGAAAGCGCTGTGCAAGTAGCCGATGCCGTTTACATAGACAAATACGAACTAGGTGCCGAAATTAAGGAAAAATTTAATAACTTTAAAGAGCTGACCTCGGACATAAGACCAGAGGATAGCAGCATTAAGCTACATTTGGGTCTCTACTATCATACAAACGATGTGTTCAATCCGGAAATCGGAGACTTGCGTATACTCTTCACCTATGCAGGAATGGAGGGTGAATCATTTACCATAGTGGGCGTTTTGAAGGGAAGCAAGATAGTGCCTTATATTACATCTAGATCCACGCCGGTATTGCTGGTCTATCCGGGCGGCTTAAGTTTAGCCGAAGTATTTGCGCTGGAACATCGTGTGCAAGCTTTAAGCACCTGGTATTCGCGATTTTTTGGATGGCTACTCATTTTTTTCGGCGTTACCTGCAATTCAAAGCTATTGCGCATGCTGTGTAAGTAGTGCATTACATAAAAAATCTTGGTCTTGGGCTAAACAAATTTTGCAATTGGCAGTTCTGCGCGTTCCTTTGTTATCAGCGCTGGCACCCGACGCACACTTTCCAGTGTCGGGCAATTTCATTATTGCCTTCTCATTGGGGTTGATTATTGCCGCTGTGGCCTGGATCCTGCATCGACCTGTGATAGGCACCTGTCTATTTCTGTTAGGCGCTTCACCGTTCTTTTGGCTTACACGCAATATTGTGGAATATCAGCGCGTGGATTAAACAAATGAGGAGCAGATGAAAGCCAAATATACAGGTTCCTCATATTTATATTTATGTGATTTTTCTATGTTCGTATTAATAATGTGTGTGTATTTGTGGGCTGCACGAGTAGAATCGAAAGTGTAAAATATCCGTATATTTCATATTGTCGGTTCTATCAACATCTCATCTAATCCTACTAGTTCAATCAAGCCCATCCGATTTTTTTCCTCTATCCGTATTTTGTATGAACTAAAACAAATTCGGTGTTAACGAATCTTATATCCTAAAAAATAATCCCAATCATTTCGGAAATTTTTGAAATCTGTATCATTGTAATTTATTTAATTTCATTTGGATTCGATTTTTTGCAATCCAAATCCTTTGGAATTAATTAAAAACGAGTGGGATTGCTTGTCCATTAGACTCCACTCGTGCAGTCTACTTATTTACAACTATTCTAAATCTACAAGTCTATGCCACAATATTTAACAAAGTTTGGTGAACTAACCAAAAAGTGACCATGTCTTAGGCTAGATATCAATAATAACTCAACACTTAATAGAATACTACTACTTCTGCTACATTTTCATTTAAAAATCCCTAACCAAGGCGCCGTTGGTCGCTGCACCAGCTGAGCCTCCTGTATGAGCATCACCTAGAGCTGCTGCTGAACTCGTCGATTTGGGTGTGGGCTCTGTGGAGGTATGCACGCTGGGACTTTGCGATTTGTCCTGCTCCTCAGCACATGCGGCAGGTTCCTCGAAGCGTACAAACGGCTCAAAGCTATTGTTTATTTGTACAGAACCACGATGCAAGTTAGAGGATTCCGCCTCAAAGAGTATCTCGTTGATGAATTTCTCGGCTAGCAGACGCTGTTCGCGCGGCAAACGTTTAAGCTTAAATGTCCAGGTGCGCGCTATGGACTCTTCCTCGGGATAAGTGCCGGACAGATACTCGCAGGCTATGTTTAGCAGCTCATCTGTGTTGTGGGTAGTAACGCTACCCTGATTGTTATTGCTGCTGCAGGGTGGCGTCTGACGTGAACGCTTCGGCGTGCTATAGTCCGTGTGTGGTGGCATGTTATGCGGTGCTGGCGGTGGCGGCGGCAAAATATCAACTTTTTGCACATGCCCAAAGGACTTGTGAAACATTTCTGAAATGTTTGGAGTTTGTCCTGCTGCGCTGCGATAGGGATAGTGCTGCAATGCTGCCGCCGCTGCCGCTGCTGCGCCACTATTGCTATGCTGCTCCATAAAAGCAGATGTTGTGCTGGAGTTCTCATTGAACAAAAAGGGCTCATTTTTAAAGGTGGGATTGACGGCCAGAAATTTCTCGGTGTTGCGCAGAAAGTCAAGTTCCTGGAAAGTCCAGCAACGCGGCGTATGCAAAGTGCCAGTGCGTATGGCACTCTCCACCACCTTGAGCTCCTTGCGATAGTTTGTGCGCAGTGTGTTGATTTTTTTCTTAACATCTTCCACTGTGGCATCACGTTTAAGATAATGGTAAATAGGCACTAGCCGTTGATAGGCCTCGGCACGTCTTTCGCGATTGGTGTAGTCCCGCAGCGAGGTGTCCCAAAGCACTGGCAAATCGCGATAGGTCTGTATGAAGGCGCGCAGGTAATGACGATTCTCCTCTGCACCTGTCATTATTTTGATGTTGTTGGTGTGCGGTGGCGCTTGTTGTAGCATTTTAAAAATGCTTTTTAAATATAACGGTGTGGTGCGAAAGCCCCAAAAAATTGTTTTGACTTTGGCTAATGTGAAAAATTGCAAATGTATCTATGGATCTATTGACGAAATGTCAGTGCGCTGTTGTTTTTGTTGTTGTAGCTGGTGTATTGGTGGTGGTTTGTTTGACAGATTGTTGGGCACATGGTAGAATAAACAAGGTATGCTATTCCCGAAAAATTTTCGCAACTCAAACCTTATTTTAGTTTCGTTGATATTTTACACGAGAAAGGTTGTTTCCGCGCATAGTTTTTCAGCATTTACCGTAATTTTGTGCAGCGGTAAAAAATAAGCCACTCTAGTTGCAACCAGCAGCACAAAAAAAAAATTTTTAATATGCTTGCCTACGCACAACAACAGCAATGGGGGTGGTTTCGCTCTCTCACTTTTTCGCTCAGACTAAAAATAAGGTTTCAGTGCAGTGAATAGCATACCTTGTTTATTCTACCATGGTTGGGCATATTGCTGCATTGACGTAACTGTGTTTGTGTGCGTGACGTCACAGCAACAAGTGTTGCCGCAGCAGCACTGACTGTTATTGTTCGAATTTGGGTGTGGCAACACTAAGCAATATCGTATGCGATAACCATGTAAGTGGTAACGATACATATTATTTAAAATATCCAGCTTGTATTAGTAAAAAGAACTTATTCGAACCGTAAAACTTTGTAGCATTTTTAAACATGGATTGTTGTTGCAAGCATTTAATTTAAAGTGCATATACCGTCTATTTATTTTTTGAAACGTATGATTAAATTAAATTATATTAAAAATTTCAATAAAAACAAACAAAATTTCAATGTTATATGATAAGTTTTGCTTAAATTGTCTTTGATAACCCTTTCAAAATCCGATTTTATGTAAACGACTTAGGAATGCAGCGCATCTTTAAACGAGCTTGAATTTAAGTTACTTTAAGTCTCTTTAAAAAATGGATTAATGGATACAGTAAAAAATTAACAATGAAATTAATTAATTATGTCTTTTTTGTCGAGTATTTTAGTCATATTTTAAAACATACTGTGCTATTTTTAAATTCTTTTGTGTCGTTATAGTATATGAATAGATTTGTTTTACATATATAATGCAGCACACTCGTCTTAAAGGTTTTGACTGGCCTAAAATTTGATATTTTTCACAGGTATACGCAGTTTCACTTTGTCAAATTTTGTCGCATATTTAAGTGAGTTTCAATTTTTTAAGAAATTTAAATTTTACGTTTAGTATCGATAAATTTTGCACAAGTTTTTAAGCGTTTTAAGTATTTTAGGTATTTTTTTCATCAATGGCTTTATTGTATTTTTACTTTTTGAATATACGGTCACACTCAGCGCATCAACAACACAACGCTGAACAGCCGTTGCAATTTTAATTTTTACCTCCGACGCGCAACACAAATATAGAGTCGCTGCGTAAACGGCTGACAAAAGTTTAAAAAATAAGAAATATTTGTTTTTAACAAATCTGGGCAGATTCTATTTCAAAGTGTAAGAAGTGTAAAACACAAAAACCGCAGACAAGTTAATAGTGCTAAAAAGCGACGCGCGCTGCGTCCCAAAAAAAAAACTTCATTGAAAGTGAAGCGCCTTTGTGCAGCTGTGTGCGCGTGTTTGTGTGTATTTCTGCGCGCCGCTTTTTAATTGAAGAAATTAATAAATTTGTGCAAATGCAAAAATGCTGCGGCATAAAACGCATTCTAGAAATGCATAAAACATAGCAAACAAATTGATTTTAATCAAAATACTTGCATAAATAAAAACCATATCAAAGTGTAGGCAGGCAGCATTAGCTGCGTTTTAGCATTTTGTGTGCGTGTGTTTGTGTCGATTTTATGTACCAAATATTTTTTTAAACAAAAGTGCTTGAAAGTACGTACTTCAAAGATACATACTATTATATTTGGCCAATATGGAGACCATAGAGGAGCAATCAAAATGCGGTAAGTTATGGCATATGTCGGCAAAGTCGAAATTCCTTTGACTTAACTTTAAACTCATAAAAATGCCGCCAGCGTCCGCCGCCCTGCTGTAGCCCATAGGCCAGAACACATTTAATTTTTCAATGTCGCTGGTTGCAAAATAAAAACCAAATGAACAGCAAAGCAGCAAATACAATACTATAAAAAATGTCGTTGGCACAGGAATAAATATTTTTTATGGTACATATTTTTGTATAGACTAAAAAAGCAAAGCAGCGCGTCAGAGCATAAGCTCTTATTTTTTTATTTAGAAATTTATGTACAAGTTTGTGTGTACATAGTATAAAACATGGGCTTAAGCGGTGTATATATGCGAGTATGTGTTTTTGTGCCAAAATGCGTGTGTACTTCATACCCCGCACCGCCGGCACTGTACATTGTAGTAACACCGGCGCCGACAACAACAACAAGAACCAACAGACCAAGGGACGAATAACACAGGAACTAGCACGCACTCGCTTGCACACATGCGCAGCAGCTTAGTTCCTGTTTGCGCTCGTTCAGGTAAAGGCGAAGAGGCAGCACAAAGAGGGACACACAAAATGGGGTGACTCAACTATGAGTCTATTTTGTATACGCTGCAATTTTAAGGGAAATGCGTTGTTTTGTGCTGATCCGATCTTTACCTAGAGTTCCCCGTGTATTCTCATCATAGTGCATTCATTTTTACACATGTTGACAGCGCGCACATGCCGCCATTTAGGCCAGTGTTAATGACTCTGAAGGTCACACTCATTGGCCACACACACACACATACAACATACGCCACAACGCCCGCCATGTAATCCCCAAAAGAATGTGTACGTCAAGGCTCTGGCTGGCTACGTAATTTTTTATTACAAGATATTTCGTTGATGAGTCTCCTCTATTGACGAAAATCTGGCAAATTGCTCATATACGAGGGTGACCTTTTATGTTTCTGGAGTAGTGAACAAATAAAACCAACACATTTCAGTGGGAACTATTTTATGAACTGCTCCTTGTGGTCGTACGCTAAGCGTTTATTAAAATTCTTCTGAAGAGCTGATCAACGAGCAGCATCAAAGAGCCTACACTCTGGTTGATTAATGTGAAATCTTTGGGACAGGCGGCATGCTTGAGCAGCGCCTGCCAAATCAAAGCCGCCTTGTGCGGCATGGACTTTGTGAAATACTGCATTAGCGAGAACTGCCATTGAAATAGAATTTTGAGATGTACCTTGTCCCAAAGCATGAGCAACTGCTGTGTCATTACCTGCAAAAGTTATGTGCTGTTTTAGGTTTTGCGTGGTATTGGTAAATTATATAATAATATGCCTTCAGTAGAATCTATCTTCGAAATGCTTCTGCCACTCCGAATGAGGTAGCTCCAAAATATGAGTTATCAAAGCAGCTACACCTTTTTAAGGCGGATCATTTAATTCGATGATTTGAGTGCTCTCTTGTATCAACCGATGTGCTCTAAAAACTCAAATTGTCGGGTTGACGAAAAATGCGTCTTCATGGAACACTTCTGCCAAAAAATTATACCCAACAAACTGTTACCCAACAAACTGATGCAACGTTTTTGAAAAAGTTAAACATTTGCTTCAGAGTTCAACTTTTATAGGATTTGGTTCTTCTTTCATGCCCTTATTTTTGGCCTAGTTTAATTCACAAGTGACTTGTTTGGGCAACAAACGCATGCCCAGTTCTCTGAATATAAATGGCAACCCTCGAAAATCTCTGTGTGTCTTTCATTTGCTTTTAGTTACCACTCAATTAGTTTTTCATCATGGTTTCTGGCCAGCAGCCAAATGATGAACGACAAAAACCAACGCATTTGAAGGAAATTCCCAAATTAAAATAAACGTTAAAAATTCAAATGTTTCTTTTTCACCTCTTGAGGCTTTCTTAGTTACTTCGTGCAGCTGACGACGCTCTCTGCACGCCTCTGTTCCTTTTTGCAACCTTTGGCTGTTGGCCGCGTTGTTTTTGACGGGTTTCACTTCAGTTGCACTTAAGACGTTATAAGCCAAGGGTCGAACCCTATTTTAAGAAACATGTTGCACTTGCCATCAAAATTTGCAACTTCATCGCAGCTCACTTGTTATACCAAATTTGTTACGGTTCGTTGCCAGGCTTCTTCGTATTTCGCATTTGGTATCAAGAAGAAGAAACAGAAGGAAGAGACACGGGTGGTAGCGAAGCTCGAGCGCACACTGTGTCAAGTGTATGAGGATTTTACAGGTAATATACACTACTTGTGTTGTTGTTGTTTTTGTGCGCGTTTTCGCAGGAGTAATGCTGGTTTTATGAAGGTATACACTTTAAATACTTTGAACTTCATTCTCAATGTGTTCCATACAATTTCAACAAAAAATCTAACAAGTTTCTCCTGAAACAAAACTTAATTTTAGTTAGCGTTTATTTTAACTATTATAGATGCAAATTGTAAATAGATTTGAAATAATTTAAGATTTTTTTATTGTATCGAAAATATAGTTACGTCATTGTGAAAGTTGTGTTGTGTCTTAGGGCCTATGCGCAGTTCGAAATATTTCGCGCGGAATGACAAAACTTCATATAAAAAAAAAATCCCAAATGGGATATCCCAAATGGGATATCTATGCAGTTTATTTATTATTGAAAATTTTGCAAAAAAAAAAGTTTATTGTAAACTCTCTTAAGATATCGCTCATAAAAGAGATTCAGTGGGGCGATCCATGCGCGGTTTTCGGGACCAGACCCTTCAAAAGTTAGAAAAATGGGTTGACAGTTTTTTGCGAACTCTGATATACACTTTGAAGTGAAAAACCCCCTATGACCAAATACTGCATACGCGCCTAAAGACATTTTTAGTTTAAAAGAGTAAGGTTATAGTACAACAATTTCCAAACAGTGACAGTCCAACGTCCTATAATTTTCTTTTAAAATGAAGTATTATATAAAAACACTTTCAGTTCATTTCTTCAATAGCTAGTTATGTACAATTTTTGTTTAAATACGTATGTATGTCTACATCGCGAACTTTCAAGTAGTATATTATTATAGTTAGTGACTGTTATTATATCAATTGTGCAAATATATAGTTTTCAAGTTATTTACGACCTCATTATTGGCAAGCGCGTTTTTATAAGCAAAGCACATATTTACATTTGTCAGTCAAGGCATAACATTATAACAATATTTAAGCCACATGTTCAAGAAGCTAAAATTTGCTACTTTTAGGGAGCAATAGTTTTGACAAAGTCAAATAAATAGAGCTCCTTTGTAAAACAATGGCATGTTATGACTGGAATGTGAAGGTTTTTTTTACACGAGTCAAGAACAAATAAATATTTATAAAAGAACATGCCTACATTTTGTTGTTCCACTGAAATAATTCTGTATGTATTTGTGAATATATTGAGACGTGATCTTGAATATTAATTGATTTGAATTTTAGTTTTTAAAACTAAGATTCACTAGTTATTCTGAAGACATATACTATACTAATGTTTATTATGCTTATAAGCTTATTTTAGAAAAGTTTTTCTAACGCATCAAATGTTTCAATATATTTTTATCACCTATTACTTTTAATCATACTAGCTGTGTTTAGAATTAGAACAATTACAATTACAGATGTGTCATTTAGATTTGCAATCACGAAAGCTTTCCATCTTCAAATGGGCTTGTCTTAGAATTAGCAAGTGTTTTTTTAAACGCTTCAGGTTGAAAGCCTGAATAGAATATGTTTTGGCATAAAAAAATGCAATAAAATGTTGTTTATGAAAAAAATTAACTCAATTGCCATTTCAGCTGCCTCAATACGAATGTTAGCTTAGGTTTTTATAAGAAATTACTTTTCATGTTTAACAAATTTTTTATTGTTTACGTTAAATATTTCGTTTGAAAATTGCCTTCCACTGCTTGCGTCACTTGCCGCCAGCTGTTTGTGGGCTGCCAACAGGGCATCTCCAGCTTTAGCCCCTAGTCGCGGTTTTGTTGGCGACGCACGCAAGGCGCTGGAAATTACACAAATATCGGACATTTATGTAGATAGATAGATATATATAGATATTGCACAATTGGCAGCGGTTACAGCTGCACATTTCTGGATAAAATTGAGATGCATATCTGCAGGGGGAGGCAAATGAATTGCACTTGAAAATTCTAAAGCATTGGCAATGTGTGGGCGGATGATTACAAGTTATACGTTGGATACTCTTCTAGGAAGAAGTATTATTGTGAACTTGTCAAAAAGTTTGTACAGCACGGGGTGAATATTTGGCATGTTCGTGCAAGTAGTTAAGAAGTTTCTAAACATTTTTTTGTGGCTGAGCATTCGAAGGTACATAGATATTTTTATACAATGAAAGTAACAAAGCAACTTAATCATTTAATTGGGAAATTATTAACCAAGAACATCCAGGACTTGATTTTTGTCTATATATATCAGAGCTCGCAAAAATCTGTCAACCCATTTTTTTTTCCATTTCGGGTTCTAGAGCCTAAAAACCTCCGTTGAAGAAAATATTTAATACAGCAATAGCTGCGCTGTTGAAGGAGACCAATAACTTGGTCAATATTACGAGATGTCGTTTCGAGCCCTTAATTAATGAATAAGGCTGCACTACCAAACATTATTATTAGTTTTGATATTTTTATTTTTAAAAAATAATCAAAAGTTCAATTTCATTTAATAATTTGTTGTTAATTTATAACTAAATAAAAATTTAATTTTAATTTAAAAAAAGTATGTTCAAATAAAAAATAAAATAAAAATGTTCAGCTGCGCCACAGAGTTAAAGTGAGCTTTTCCAACTCTGCACTTAATATCGATAAAAGTATCAATACTCCAAATTAAGATTATCGATTACATTTCATTAACTAAAGGGTATACAAGTTTCATCACTTGTAGTTAACAGTAGCTTTTTTTTATTTCTTTATGGTTTGACGAAACTAAAACAAACAGAAGGCCCCGTTGCACAAGACAAAATAAAAACAAACACAAAGACAATACTCAACCACAATTAATATTTATGTCAACAATTTGCAATGATCGTTCGCAATGATCGACGTGATCTTCAGCTTCTTCTTCTTCTGTTGTTGCTGCTGCTGTTTTGACGCCCTTCAGCCTATGACGGCGGCGGCGTTAGTGTCTACTAACTGTTCTATTTCTTGTCTCATTTTTATTTTATTTCATTTCATTTTGTTTGCTTTGCGTTGTTTATTTGTTTTAGTCTTTCAAACACTTTTGCGAATTTGCTTTTTTTTCTTTCGTTTTTGCATAAACAAACAGACAGCCGTAAATCAAAGCACTCAAGTCGTTATAGACGAAGCGCCTAGGCTGCTAGTCGTCTATTTTAAATTTGTACTTCTTAAAAATATCTATTGTATGTTTATACTATTCGTAGTCTTTGCTTATGATTTGCACTTTGCTTTCGCCTTGCAGAAATGTCCATTACAACGTTGCCCACACGTATTTGTTTGGTGGGGCTGACTGGCCAAGATGCAGCCACAGTTGAGGCAGCGGAAAGTTTTGGCATGCCTGTAATCATATCGGAAACTGGTCTGGATATCATTAACGATATGGATTGGCGCACTTACTATGTGCTGCAGGATTTTGAGAGTGAAATCTTTGAGGCCATACACAAGCAGAAGCAATGGTAAGTCTGAAAATGTTTTCCTAAAATTAAATATGATAATGATAAAATGTACAAAATACTTACAATGCAATACTGCATTAGTTTACAAGCCAAGTGGCTCAAAATATAAAGCAGTGCTCTTCCCAATATTAGCTGTGTTTGCGATTGAAAAACTATTTATCATGAAGCTGTCACAAAGCTATAAGCGTTTGAAAATTTCATTTAATAAATTACTTTTTGTGAGCATATTTTAAATTCTTAAGAAAATTTCTTTTGTTTTCATTGTGCCTTGACCCAAATGAAGTGCGTAAGATAAACGATGTAGAGATAACGCTATTTATTTAGAGGCCTTTCTTGTAGCGAAACACCTTCAAATATAAACAATACGAAAATCTTAATTTTTGCAATAAAAAAATTTTGAAAATAATTTTTTTTGGTTGCCAAAATGATATTTAATCGTGTTTTTCTGAAAAACTAGGTAAAAATTTGGGTTAAAAGACAGTACTAACTTAAACAATAACTACAAATTAAAGGCATATATATTCTTGGAAGCGTTAAAAAATGAGCCTGAGACAATTGTATCTGAATTTCTCTTCTTTTAAACTAATTTTATTTGAGGAAGTATGAATTAGAGTATGAATAAAAGAAGAAAAAGGTAGGTCTCTCTTAAGTTTAAAGGATCGTGATAAAATTGCAAAATGTATCATAAAATGTAAATTTAAAGTTTGTATTGTGTCCTAGCGTTGTTATCGATAACACTACTTTCCAAAATTTTTTTCATGGAACGGAGATATTTCGAAAAAAACACTTGCGAAACTAAAAAAAATGTGTGTCTACTTAAAAGCGAATATCTCTGGTTTTACCAAGCAACCACTCATTTTCTTCGTCTTCGATCAAACTTTACGAGCCATGAAAAAAACTGTATGAACAAATTTTTTTTAATTTTTAAACATCTCTGTTGGCCAACATCGATATATCGATATTTTAAACTTCGATACATCGATTCATCGATATAACATCGATGTTTTCTCCAGCACTACCTGCGCAAAGCGGTTTATTAAGGTTTATCGAATCAGAAATTTAAATATTAATATTATAGAAAACTAAGAGTTCAAAAAATTGTTGAATCAAAAAATAAAATACAAAATTTCATGCATAAAAAGCGAATACTTTGATATAACTTTTCGCTTAATTGGGTTAGTTATGCTGATCGGTATAAGCCGAGTTCGCCCAGAGACCTACATTTTAACTTAATTATCTTCCTTTTGGTATAATTGTTTTTGAAATTGCAAAATATGGTTTCAAAGCAAACAAGTCTAAATTTTTAAATTTAAAGCACATAGTCAAGGCCAAAAGCTAGTCTAAGAGATCTGCTTGAATCAGTCTTTATACCTGAAGCTAAAATTCCCAATCAGTTTTTGAAGTCTCGCGCTTCGTTTTTTTGACATCATTTATTAGTATGATGATGTTATCTTATAAAGAAAATAATAATGTTTATCTTTTAAAAATACAAAAATGAATAAAATCAATATTATTGTTATTGTTAAGTTGAAATGCATGAGCTAAGCAATCTATATAAATAATAAGCTGAAGATGGGTTCCCAACTTTTTCAAGTGATGCTTGAGAAATGCCCAAAAATAATCCAGGTTTCCGATTGAGTATGGTTTGCGTCTCGATTGGTTTGCAGCTTTATTTTTTTTTACAAACTTTGTTGCGCCAAAGTAAACAGTTTCAAATGCCACATTATGTTATAAATAAGTATGGTTTAAATATAGACTAGAGTATGTAAGCAAATTGTGCTAAAAACAAAAACTTAAACAAATGTGTATTGTCATATGTGGCATACATATGTTTGTGTGTGTGTGTGCTAAATGTGTCACACACGGCATTCACTCTTAAAACCCCATCAACAAATTATCGAAATAGAAGGCAAAAAGAAAAATTAAACGTAATATTGTTGAAATTGAAACGCAGACTGTTGTCTTTAGTATTGGGGATTGACAGCGGCAGCCATGCGCGCCAAACCGCAGACAAGCAAAAGCCACGACATGGAAACGAATCCAATCCCCCAAAGACCCCTTCACAAGTCACTTCCCTAAATCACTAATCGACCGCGCTTTGGCTCCGGCTAATTTGCCAGAGCAATTTTTTTGTTTGCGCCTTTTTTTTGTTTTTTGCTACAAATTGTTGTCAAATATTTGGAAAAATTAAAAAATACACAAATTTAAAACAAAATTTGCGCATAATTCGCTACGCTTGATTAATTTGAGTGATGCGCATTAATAAGTCGCGCAAAAATTATATACTGCACATATAAATTGAATAATATATGGTAAATAAAAAAATATATAATAAGAGAACATGCAAACATACACGCGATTGCCATTTAAATAAATTGTTTGTTTATTTATCTATTTGTACAATTTTTTTTTTAGAGGTCACCAAATGCGTTTATTGTGAATGTAGTGCAAAAATTGCTTTGCTTGGATTGCGTGTTCACAAGATTCATTTGAGTTCTCTTTTTGCAGTTGTTGAACTTTTGGTTGTTTTTTATACCCTGTAATCACCCATAGGGAGGCCATAGATTGAGCCAAAGCATGCAAGAGGCAGAAGAACCAGACCATAGGCAATTTATACAAAAATGCCCAACATCAACTTGGATAGCGATTGTGCAATCTGAAACACCTTGATCATAGAGACTGAGACAACCATTTGTCACCATTATTTATGTCGATATCCTAAATCGTTCTCCTGTAGAAGAAAGCTACTCCTCCTGTTCACAATTTGGTAAAAATATAGAAATTGTCAAAAAATTTGTCAAAAATCTACAAAGCTCAAATGAAAACTTCAAAAGATATAGGCAAAAATGTCGCAATGAAGTGCCCTCCGTTTCTTAACTTACCACCCAAGAACCCTTTGCCTTGAATAGGCCTACAATCCTAAATTTCGTCGTAAATAACTATTTTTGGGAAAGCTAGCTGCAGAGTATTCTACTGTCGAGCCCCACCCCAACTGACTCACATTTTTTTTGGAGATTGTATCTTTTGGTTTTGTTTTTTCATGCTTTGTTGGCACGCAGTTATCTTCTTTAATTTGTACTTTATAAATAAAAAGAAAAAGTGAGCAAAATAACAAGAAATACATACGCAATAAAATTCATAACAATAATAAAAAAAATCAAAAAATTATTATTTAAGAATTTGTTAGATTTTCATTCATCTTTTTGACTTGAGTTGGCGTGCGAAACTCAAAAAACAACGTCATAGATACATATGCATGTATGTACACTCATAGTATGTATATTTGTTATTATTTACTTAATATGAAAAACACCGGTGTCTATAAATATATATACGCTAGTAATAAAAACACAACAGTTAAAGTTTAACACAATTTGGTTAGCTCGTAAATTTTAATTAATTAGCTACAAGTTATCATACTAACTAATTATAATTTATGTGTTTGTGCATTAGGTGAAAATATCAACAAAAACAACAAAAATTAAGGTAAACAATTTGCACATATGTATGTGCATATGTATATAATACATTTAATAGATACATATGTATCTACCATAACACTTTGAAGTGGCTATGCTACAAATTCTAATTGGTGAAAATTAAGATTTTTTTATTAAAGAAGCAAAACAAAATATAAAACTGGCGCATAATTTTGATTTATAAAATATTTCCATGAGGGTCACTCTGTGATATATATTCTGAAGTTCATGGCTTTTTTTTTTAAATTTTTTGATATTGTTTTTTCGAATTATACAATACTTGACATATCTATATGTGCATGTAGATGTGATTAAATATATACGTATTCTAGATAGTTCTTTTTGTGAATAATTTTCATGACGTTCTCCAAATGCATTCGTTGTAGGTAAATCTATCAAACCTTCTACATTTATTATAAACTTACAAAAAATATTTACTAAATATTCCTTTTAAGTAATAAAAAGGATGAAAATGCGTCCGTACAAGAACTTCTTCTTTTATTTTCCTAAAATATCCTTGGGCAACACTGTTTTGTTTGGAATTTCTCAGCTATTTTGCAACGTTTTTTTTTTATCATTATGTGTGAGAGTTGGTAAAACTTAAAAATAAAATTTTCAATAAAAATCCAAAAATTTTTTCATGGAAGCGATTTCGAGATATTAAAAAAAAAACACTTCGAAATACAAAAAAAAGTGTCTATTTAAAACAAATATCTCTGGTTTTTTTTTTTTTTTCGTTTATTAGTGTAATTCTATAAAAAGCTTATATTTAACAAACAAAATAATTATTATCTAACAATAACATTACACACTGCCTCTTAAAGAGTTCTCAAGTGTTAAAAAAACAAATATCTCTGGTTATACTAAACTGATTTCGATTAATTTTTTCACCAAAATGTATAATAGGTTATTGAATTACCTATCGATTATACTTAAAACATATTTTTGTCAAAGGGTCTAACTGGATAAGGTACTGGAAACTGCCCCCAGCGATTTTTGAATACTAATGATGCAGTTCGAAAAAAAAAATTTTTTTCTCAAAATTTCAGATCTTAAACTTAAAAAAACGTGTTTTTCGTTTTTATTTAATTGTGACTAAACTACTGAATATTTTTGAACCAATTTTTTTTTAAAGCTAAGTTGGCAACAGGGCTGTTTAAAAAAAATATTTAATTTTTTTTTAACCAACATATTTTCTTAAAAAAAAAAATGAAATATTCTTAAAAAATATATGAAATATTCTTTTTTTTTTTTTTTTAAGTATGTTCCTTAAATAACTCAATCACAATTTTTTTTTTAACGTGTTTTTATACGATCTTTATTTGCTGTGAGCATGAATCAAATCGATTTGGTGGAATAATGTTAAAAAAAAATAAAACAGAAAGATTGTTTAATGCTTTTTTTAAAAAATTTATGCATTTTTTTTTGTTTGATGTTAAAAATTATAATAGATTTTTGTAATATTTTATAGAGTACAAACTTCTTGTTATTATGATGAAAAAAAGAGATTTATTTTGTATGCAAATATACAAATATTAACAATACTTAACAAAAGATTTTTTTTGGATTATGCAACGAACTGCATCATTAGTTTTCAAAAAACGCTTTGGGCAGTCTCCAGTACCTTATCCAGTTGGACCCTTTACGGTTTGGTCGTTATTTTTCCATTCATATGAAATTTCTCCTATTTTTCAGCAAATTTTTGAAAAAATTCTATTTCGAACGTAAATTTAAAAATTAAAAAAAAATTTTCAAATAGTTTTTTTCATAGCTCGTAAAGTTTGATCGATTACGAAGAAAAAGAGTGGTTGTTTATTAAAATCGGAGAAAAATTATGGAATTAACGGAAATTGCTTTCTGTTCCTATATGTTGTTTATTTTCATTATTTAGTCTTTTAAATAAAATTACACAAAAATATTACTTTAGCAAAAATATGCATTGAAATTAAACACGACTTAGCTATTTTTGTTACAAGGGAAATTTTTTTTGTGTAACGCGGGAACCCTGTCGCTCCAATCGTTCATGTGTTCGTGTATGATATAGTACGTGCCCATACACGAACATAAAAAAAGATTCCTTTTGGGTTGAGCATGCTATTTTTTGGATTGAGTCAGAAAAAAAAATAATTAAAATTAATTGTCAATAAATATCTAACTTAAAGTTGACATAAATATAAACTAAGCATTTTGGTGAAATTGGAAGCACCAAACATTCGGTTTCAAAACGAATCAGAATAAAATGTTCAGATTCGTTTTACGGAGCACGGCTGTATATTGAAGATAGCTGATCGATGATTCGTGAAGTCTGTGGAGTTTTTTTTGAAAAGATGAATATGCATGCTTGCCATAGTAAATAAATAAGTGCGCTTATTTACCAATAATTTTATAACTGCTTTTGAAAATGTTAATCCACTTACATTTACAAATTAAAAGTTCAAGTGTTCCCAGAAATAATGCAGTCAATTTTAAATTTTTATGTTCTGAGGAATTTTTGCCAAGCTTGAGAGCCTTTAAAATTGTGAAAATAAATTTTTGCAAAATTTAAGTTTGTTTTGATTTCCGGGCTTTGAACCCAACATAGAACAAATAAATTGCACAGTTCTTATTAAAGAGCAGACACACTTAACACCTCATTAGCCCTGCCCGAATTGGCAGAGCTCTGCCATAAAAGGCTTGAAATTTGTTTTTGTAAACAATTTGCTATGTGTGTGCCACCCATATATAAGTATGACCATAAATATGACTCATGCAAATTTGTGCACATTAAAGAAAAGTGGGAGGCGGTCACGGTAGTGATTACTACAGGAACGCATTGCCTATTTTGGGGCGCTGGGCATTCATTCAATGAAAAGCAATGCAAGCAAATAGAAATAAAAACAAAAACAAATTAATTTGTATGACAATTTCAAATATTATTCACTGGTGTGAAAAACTTTGAGTTTTTCTTAAGAAAATGAGCATGAATCGTCGCCAGCAGGCAACATTGCAGCAATCCATTGGCGCCAAAAGTCATATAAAAAAAAATATATTGTATATAGAACGATGTCAAATTGCGTACAAAGTGTTGACATATACCGTGACAGAATTTTAAACGGAAATTCTTCAAAAAATAAAAACTTGCTAAAAAACATGCATATATATGCGAGTATATGTGTTGTATATATGTTTATTATGATGCGGTCATATACAATCAAATTTATTAGTTTTGATCTGGCATATTAATAATAAGGAACTTGTCGTAGGGCTGTTGCTTGCTCCCCAATACGTTTCTCACACTTGATCTGTACATTGCCTGATTGCGATTGACAGCTCTCTATAGTTTTGACCCTCAAAAAGTTCGAGTGGCCCCCGTCTAGAGTGCGCCGCACTTTACAGCACTGGCTGCTGTGCTCATGGGAATGGCTGTGTGGCTTCCAACCCCCAGCCAGCGGTCAAACGCTGAAATGAAGGTCAGTTACCAAGACTAAGGACACAACATGAAACTTGTAACCACGCGCTGCGCATATTTCTGACTTGACTAAGCACTACTAAGAGTTTTCCCAGCGTCACACAATGTCATCTGGGTTTTCCTCATATGCGCCACAAATCTTAATTGTATTTCATTTTATGTAGAGATATATATATACTATACATATATTTTGTGGAATTTCTTTAAATGTTTGCTCTCAAGGGGCATGTTTCACCTGCTATCGTTCGCTTCCTTTGCGCGCTCATTGTGTTTACTAAAGACAGCGCGCCTTGCTCATATGTGAGATATGAGAGCACCATTTATAATAATGCCACCGCCACCAAGTGGCACTTTTCTATTTCCATTTGGTGCTGCCCTGTGCTCTATGCTCGCTGGCTGGTTCGCTCGTTTATTCAATATTTTTCCCAAGCAACCGCCACAGTTGTATTTGTTTAGTTGAGCTGATAAATTCATATGTTCCCCAAGAAATCAACAAAAATCTTTTACGGACTTTATACATATTTTTGTTTTTTGTTTTTGTTTTGTACTTGTGACAAAGTGGCTCCGTTAACTGTTTAAATATTTGCACATATGGAAATTTACAACGGGTATGTGGAGATCTTGAGCTGTGTATGTGTGTGAGTGGTTCTATGCAACGCGTGTGCAAAGTGTTGTCAAGTGTATAGCCCGAAGCGGCGGGTTTAATGTACAACCAAAATGTGTGAAAATGTACAGCTAATAAAAAGAAAGTGCATCTTAAGTTATAAGAGCCAAGAACTGAGTACCGGCAATCTTGGTTCGAGGATCATAGTGTAGTTCCTAGGACGCCTCAAAAGCAATTTCGTTGGATTTTATGTGAAGTACTTACTTACTTAGTCGGGCGTGAGCGATTTCCATATATCTTAGAGCTGCCCTTTAGTGGTATATCCCAAAAAAATTAAGAAATTTCTGGACTCACATTAAATTTGCTACCAATTATTCGTATTGCAGAAGGCCTCAAAATATGTGTGATAAGCTCAGGGCTGTCGAGAAAGAAATAGGGCCCGGGCATCGTCGACCGTGGTGCCCTAAGCGCACTGTTTTTTCCCAATGAATTTAAGTGTTTAACGCTATTGTCAAATCTACGAGTGCTTAAGACTAGGGGAAGTAGCCCGTTCAACCCACCACCCCCAGAACCTGTCGACTAGTCTGGATAAGTTGCATCGATAAAATGTCGACGTCGTTTGGTTTATTAGACTTCCACGAGAAAATATACCAAATCTTGGTTACGTACTCGACAGATAACAATATATACAATATATTTTTTTTAATATAGTTACTATTGATCCATTTTTGTCAAAATTTCTCGTAGGCAATAATGCCGGTTTGTGGATTAAGGTATATTTAATAAATTAAATCTATCCAAAGTGTCGTCTTAAATCATAAGCGAATTCAGTCTGTGCAAAAAAGGGGGAAACACAGAAATTTATATCATTTTCATCTAGAAACTTACTTTGTGCTCGATCTAAAATTGGTATTTCTTAAAATAAATTTACCTTTTTTGTATACATTTTTACCTTTGGGTAGAACAAAAAAATTAGAAAAATCGGCTTAAGCTCGTGAAATAAGAGAAAAAATTGCCCTAGATTAAATTCTGGTCTTAATTATTCAGCGTTAATCTGTAAATTTCGAATAGTCGTTCGTTTTTAATCTTAGATCGTTAGACGGAAGTTCGACAATACACCCAATTCTGTTCGCGGGCTTTTTTTTACACGGTTTCGAAATAACACGGTCTAAAAAGAAGTTTTTGTTTACACATTTTCATTTGATTTAGCACGATTAAAAAAGCTGTATGATTAAAGTTTTAAAGAAAAAATTTTTTTTTAACCTAATTTAGAAATGTATTTAGGGAATTCCGTTTTTTAAATTATTTTCATAGCAGCTTAAGGTGTTTTTTTTACAGCTTTTTTCCCCACGGTTTTTTCTGGAACGTATCTACCTATCTAAAAACATAATCAGGTATACCTGAAATCGAATTAGTTTGATCGATTATGTGCTTGGAAAAAACTCTGAAAAAACTTATTTTATCCCTACAGTGTATTTTGAAATAAACTGTTCTTAATTGTTTTATGTGTTGTATTAAACAAAAAAATACAATAACAATTACCAAAACAAATGTTTTTCAAGTGCCTACATATGTTTAAAATATGTACAGATGTAAATCCAAAATTTGCAGCTTAAAAAAAATTAAACCTAGTTGTCCTATATCAACAGAAATGTGTCTTTATCTGCTCTCTTCCTTTCCAAAGCCAAAGCATAACTTTCTTCAATAAATAAATTAGTTTAACGCCCCTTAAGCATAGCAAAAACAACAAACCACTCTACAACATGGCAGTCCACTTCCGTCAACGTTTTTTAAACAAAGTTTTTATATAAATTGATTTGTTTATAAAGACTTCCGGTTTTATGACTGCCACTTGAAGCAGCTGCTTGCGGCACAGGCTATAAACAAAACAGATGAGTGATATTCATAGGAAAAGTATTTCAAAGTATCATTCCAGGGAAACTGTTTGGGCAGGCGTCTCGGCGCTGGCCAAACGTGATACGTGACACAGATTTGTTTACATAGCTAAGAGCATTGCCACCTGGTGTCGGATGTATTTTAGTACTTCTTGTAGCGTAGGGAGCTGAACTAGGGAGCTGTGCCACATTGCATTGTCTGTTGCAGTTGCTCGTGTGTTCTGAGCGTGTTCGGTTCGTCATTTGGTGTGTTTATAGGCCTGAAAATTTGCCAAAATTAATGGCTAAACGATAAATGGCAAGGTCAATTGATGCATAAAAACCACATTGCCTTGCATAACTCAAGAAAAAGTGTGCCACATAAATATTTAATTGGGATTTTTCGATCTCTCTCTCTTTCTCTGTGTGCAGCATTTTGGGTCCACCCGCTTTGAAATACGCGGCAGAGATGAAGCAGACACTGGGTCAGAACACTCGGCCCATTTATAACTATGCAATGCGTGGAGTGGTCACTTGCTTTACGGGCATACGGAAGAAAGATGAACTGGTGAGTAGACGCGAAAGAATTTATTTTTAAAAGTAATTTTGCATTTTAAATACTATTAATTTTTTGTAATTTGTAGACGAAACTTGTAAATCTTATACACTCCATGGGCGGTTGCATCAAAAAGGACTTAAATACCAAGACAACGCATTTAATTTGCAATCACAGTGGCGGAGAAAAGTATCAGTAAGTATCGACTCTAAGAGCATATTATTTTGTCGAAACAAGGGGGCTACACACCCTGTTTATATAAAGGCGCAATTTTTTTTTCCTTTTAATATTTACAATCTAATCATAGAATAGTCACTGGGAATCATAATCTTTCTGGCTCGTTTCTTGTATCTTCTTTTATATATTGTACCTCCCCCATTTTGATACTAACTCCAACTTTTTGTGCTCTTTATAGATACGCCAAAACCTTTCGCTTGACCGTGGTGCGTCCCGCCTGGGTCTATGCCGCCTGGTCAGCTCGTGATACACATCCATTTGAGGCCACACAGGATAACTTTACCAAACAACATAAGCTCAAAGCCTTTGAGGGACAAAAGATTTGCTTCTTTGGCTTTCCCGCTGAGGAGCATCAACATATGGTCGATGTGTTGCTGGAAAATGGCGGTGTATGCGCCGAACTGGACGATCCGGAGTGTTCGCATGTCGTGAGTTTTAGTTTTAGTTGTTCCTTAAGCAATTTTTTTTTGTAAATCTTGCATGTGCTGCGCCAGGTTGCGGTTGGCTTTACACTCATATATGTTACGTTTTGTGTGTAAATTACTATTTTGTGTGTCTTACAGGTTATGCCCAATACGGGCGCTGTCCTTACAAGCACTAGCACTAGCAATATCACTAGCACTGATAACACTACTAATTCCAAACCCCTTACTAACCCAAGTCCAAGTAGTACTAACCATAATCCAAAAACCGAAATTGATGCTGCTGAGCTGGGCGCTGAATTGACCAATGGTGAAAAGGAGAATCAAGTGGACGAGCTGGACATACATTTCGATGAGCGTTTATTTGTGGAAGCTGCAGATATGCAGCGTGCAGCTGACGACGAGCTGCCAGATTCGGATGAGGATTTGCCTGTCGAGCCGATGAAGAGTAAACATGTAGAAGGCGATACAAGTACGCCCAAAACCAGCAAGCAACAGCCTAGTCTTATTATAAAAAAGGCTACGCCACCTACGGCCAATACGGATGGAGTGGTGCTGACGCTTGATGAGTGCCACGGTTTTCAGGAAAACACACAAACCTTGTCACCCATTTTAAAAACGGCAAAACCGCTGCCCGCACAGATAGAAACCATCAATGAGTGCGATATGGAAGTAGACGATTTGGCTGAAGGCGAAAATGAGCTCAAACGCAAAAGGGATAGCTATGACAATGTTTCACTTATGTCCGTGGACTCTTTTGTCTTGCCAGCCAGCAACAAGAAACCAAAGCTCATACGCACGGGCTCCATAACACGTACGCTTAAACGTTCCATGAGTTTTGTGGCCGATCGCACTCCTATTATTAAAACACTGCGCACACGTCGTAGCTCTGTTGCCGATGCCTCTACCTTTTTGGGCAGCGAAGCCGCTGATGACTCACTATGTTCACTAGCCTCGTGTAATACCACACTAAATGAGTCCATACGTAAACCTGTTAAGGACAAATTTCGCAGCATTTGTGGACGCATTACGCGCAGCAGCAGTCGCAAGGCAGATAAGGAAGTTGGTTTTCTGGGAGCAGCAGTTGCTACACCCGAGTTGGATAGTGGCTTTAAAACACCCAAGGCGCCAATGCAACGTTTTGGAGGCAATGGCTGCAATAGCTCCGCGTCAAAGACAGCAAAACGTCTCTTCGGTCCGCTTGGTGTTGCCTCCACGCTAACACTAAACAGCAATGCTACTAACCCAATTAACGATATAAGCACAATAAATGCCTCTGCGCCAACGGCCATGCTGCCCATAGCACAAATATCGACATCCATATCCATTGCAAATGCATCATCCAACTCATCCATTGCTGTAAGCAGCGTTGCGCAAGTCATACAAAGTGAAGAAATCAAACAAGAGCATCATACAACACAACTAAATGGAGTTCAGGAACCTGCTTTGTCCATGGTATACTTACTAAACACTAGAAAGAGCTTTGAAACGGCTTTAATTTTGAGGCAACTTTGTATTCTATTATTTTGTATGAGCAAAGTGTATATGTTTATATGAAAAAGTCTTAAAATTTTTAATCAAAATACTTTTAAAGGTTGGGTCTTGGGGAATCATGCCTGTACTAAATTTAAATTTGGGCCCAGTGGCGAATCCGCGGCGATTTTCGGTCCCGGACCCTCCCAAAAATTGGAAAAATGGCTTGATAGCTTTTTGCGAGCTCTGATATATATACACTTCGAAGTGAACAACCCCTTCCACAAGACCAAATCCTGTATTCGCACCTAATTGGACCTTAAAAAATATTGTTTTGTTAAAAAGCTCAAGAAAATTTACTAAGCTCCATTTGGGATGTAAAAGACTCCAATAAAACTCAGCATTCAAGTAGCTGGCTGGAGCAAACTTCTATTACGGGTCATGGGTTTTGGTTGTGGATCTTAGATTTCGGTGTCGGCTTGAATTTTCTAACATTTAATATCGGTTTGGGTATGATAAAAGGTCAACTTAAAAGTCATATAATAAGAAATAGTAAACAAATAAGTTCAGAATAGATAACATTATGCACAGTTTTTTTTGCATTTCGACACCAAAAAAAAAGCAGGTTTCATTTTAAGCAAGTTTTGTTTACATTTTTTTTTCAACTCGTACGTGAAATTATGTAGACTTTGGTGTGAAACATTTTTGTATAATAATGTTTAAACAAATGTAATCATTTATGATAACTTAAATGACTCAATATGCTAAATTTTTACAGCGTGTACTTGCTTAAATAAAAAATTCGCTCCTTTGCCATCCCATAAGCTTCCTCATGCAAAATTCCCCATAAGTTTAATAAAAACTTAAACATATGTTCTTAGATAGTAATAGACCATTCGTATATATTTTGTTGTAGTTTAAGTTTGCAAAAATTCGGTGTTCTTGTTGTACATACTATACTCTATAAATATACATATATTTTTGCTTATTCTTTCTAATCCACTCTTACGCATTTTGCGCAAACAGCACAATAAAATATTTCACTGCAATATTTATTCAAAGTATATCAATCATTAGATTCAGCTTTATTAAATGTTAAAAAATGCTGTCTCGAAAAAAAATGAAGAAAATTAATTTTATACAAACGTATTTAAAATTTAAAGGCACATGCTTCGTTTGGCCTGAAAAAAAAGAACTTGATGCTATACTAACAAATATTTGCACAAATGTTTCATACGAAATGAGGAATTTTTATAAACAATTTGCACACTTGCTCTATATACATATATATACACAAATACATATATACATACATTTTTTGTTGCCATGTCTTGCTTGCAATTTTTAATGCCGTTTCAAAGTTTTTATCTAAAATTATTGCCAAAAATGTGCAATTAAAAAATGTTTTGTTTTATTTTGATTTTGCCAAAATGCATAAAAATAATTTATTGTGCTGTTGCTTTTATTGCCTAAGACCAATTTGCGTTGAGATTTATACTAACTAAATTTATATTATGGAGCTACTTGATTTGAGTTTACTAAATATCTTAAAAACTAAGCGCAGCACAAACAAAACATTTTTTATAATGCACATTTCTCTAAGACCTCACACAAAGCATTGAAGTATTAAAACATATTTATGTTTCCCTGCAGGTTGTTGATGAGCACACAACGCTGACCAAGCCGGAGACCAAGAATCATCATACGCACATATTAAAATCGGATTGGTTTTGGTATACCATACAAAATGGCTATGCCAATGAGATGGACTACCTGTTTGGCGATGTAAGTAAACCTCAAATATAAGTTTATCTAGAAAAATGTCAACCGCTTTTTTTTTTGTTTTTTAGTATCTGGACAGCATTACGAATACGCCGCATACGGATCGTCGTGACTCACTGCCCATAAGCTTTAATAAACGCAAACGCAAGCGTTTTTCACAACGTTTGCAGCTGGAGGGCACACCATTGGGTTCCGGCAAACGTCGTTCCTCGGTTTCCGATGCTGGCTTGCTGTCCGTTTCGAGCAGCTTCTTTGACTGCACTACGAGTCCGGATAAGCTAGAGAGCGAACATGTGCATGTTGAGCCGGTGAAATGCGAGCCCACGCCGGGCAAAAAATCCATGCGGTTTAATCATTTCATGGATTTCTTTACC
Source organism: Chymomyza costata (assembly GCA_018150985.1). Classification (NCBI taxonomy): domain Eukaryota; kingdom Metazoa; phylum Arthropoda; class Insecta; order Diptera; family Drosophilidae; genus Chymomyza; species Chymomyza costata. The sequence continues at coordinate 23,634,483 of JAECWU010000001.1, forward strand.
ACAGAATCCAACTATGTGAGCATATTGGATACAATACTGAATGTACGTATGGCTAGCTACTAGTTGGTTATGTTTGTAATGTTTAAGCTTTGGAATATTTAAGACGCGAGCTCAAAAAATATGCCTGGGGAAAAGACTTAAAGAAACTAAATCCAAGTCCATTACCATAAAAATTGTACAACCTTTGCAATATTTTTGCATCTTTTAGAAAGTGATGATACGCGTTAAAATCAATCTTGCTGCCCCATTGATAAGGTAGAATTCGGAAAGGTAAAAATCTTTAAGCTTATCTAAAGCTAGCTAGCGGAATTGATGAAAACATAGTCAGATTTTATAATACTAAATGAATAAGTTTATCACAAAGCTAGTTAACAAATCATAGTACTGGTAGACAAGAAAGAGTAAATTGCAACCTTATCTTATTTTCTGTGTTTAGTTAGATAAATTTAAACATGTTTTGTACTATAATTAGACTTACGTGGCCAAAAGCATGTGGAAAGAAAACTGCTCTTTCAAAATTGAATATTGAAAATTTTACAATGCTTGAGTTTCGTCTGTGTTGTCAGTCTTTGGAGCTTTGTGAACCGGTTTATAGTTGGTCAACAAAAGTATGCAAAGGTCTGCAATATTTCACTTTCTTAAATAAACAATTTTATGATCGTTCCAAAAACTTATAAGCCATAATAGTGCAAGAGTTTGATAACTGGCTCGTTGGTCTAGGGGTATGATTTCCGCTTAGGGTGCGGGAGGTCCCGGGTTCAAATCCCGGACGAGCCCAAGAGAAACAAATTTTTTTTTTTTTAGATTTTGACGGTTGTATTTTATTTTTGCTTTTGTTTATTTTAATGGGTTTATAAATATTTTATTATGAAAGGCATTTTTGTAAGCTTTTGTAAATAAAAATGAAATTATTTCAAGTAATTTTTTTTTTAGTCTATAAATAAACATTAAAATCTTTAACGTTAAAATTAGATAATGAGTACCAGAATAATTCATAAATTATTATAATTATCATTATATTATCAAAGTTAATTAGCTACTTGATTTTAGATGACAAAATATTATGTATATATGAATCATATAATTCTTTTTCTTTAGGCTTTAGATTGCTTGAGCCTAACTCTTAAATAACCAAAAAAAATCTGCTTTAAAGGTTTTTTTTATATGAACATAACCTGCAGCTACTGGATTTCATATAAGTTATTTAATTTATTTAAATGAAAACTCCATTAATTTCACTTATTTCTATTATTTCTTCTAGCTTTTTAAAAACAAATTAGAGGAGCTGGCCGAAACGAATGATCCACTGCTTAATAAATCGGAAATCAAGTCAATATTCGGCAACTTTCTGCCCATACATGAGGTGCATCAGAGCATGCTGGAGCATTTACGTAAATTGCATGCTAATTGGCGAGAGGATTGCCTTATTGGCGACATCATAATTAAACATCGCGATGAGCTAATTAAAGCCTATCCGCCCTACGTTAATTTCTATGAGCAAATGAAGGAGCAACTGTTGTACTGTGATCGCGAATATCCACGCTTCCATGCCTTTCTGAAGATCAATCAAACCAAGCCCGAATGCGGTCGTCAAAGCTTACAAGATCTTATGATACGGCCCGTGCAGCGATTACCCAGCATAAGTCTGCTACTTAAAGACATACTTAAGCATACAAGCAATAGCATAGCGGATCATGGGCGTCTGGAGGATGCGCTCAAGGCCATTAAGCAAGTGACCATGCACATAAATGAGGACAAACGCCGTACTGAATCACGCATGGCTCTCTTTGATATATTCAATGATATTGATGGTTGTCCAGCGCATTTGGTTAGCTCCAATCGCAGCTTTATCTCCAAATGTGAGGTTAATGAGCTATCCGATAGCTTGAGCGGACGCGGTGACAATTTGTTGCTGTATTTGTTCTCTGATTCCATTGAGGTCTGCAAGCGACGCTCTCGCGGCTTCAACACAGCCAAATCCCCTAGCACTGCCAAGTCACATAAGCATATCAAGCTGATATCATTGAATACGATACGCTTTGTCATTGATATTACGGATAGCGCGCGTGCCTTTGGTCTGCTGCAGCGTGGTGACAAAGAGAAGCTGTACACGTTTAGCATTAGCGATGAGGAGACAGACAAGTTGGTGTATCTCAAGAAATTGTGCTTGCAAATGGCTGAGCATGCGTGTCGCACCGATGCGGTAAGTTAAAGAATAACCTAGTCTAGAACCTTAAAGAGAATGCATCCAAGTTAGGGAATACAGATTCTTTGTAATGCTAACGAATTGTTTGCCTAATTTTGGACGACATCAAAGTACTTGAAACCTGCTGGCTTTGAAGATGTAGATGTTGGCTTAGTGCTCATAAGCAGAGGATTTTTTTTGTGGCGTGTAAAATCAGAAACCTGACATTTATATGCTCTTTTTTGTTTTGTTTTACAGGACAAAATGTTGCTGTTTCGTACTTCTCAGGAACTAGAAGTGGACATAAGCGATGTTAATGTGAGCACATTAAGTAAAGCTTTCAAATTGGCTGCCAAAACGCGATTAAAGGTAAGTTGTAAGTTGTTTTTTCTTATTTTGGTTTCCCATGGAAGTCGAAATTCGAAATGCAGTTGACCTGAATATATATATACCCAAACAAATTACTCATTTAAATATATGCTACATTTACAGGTTGGACGTGCATTCTCCTTCAATAAAACGCCAAATAAGCTGAAACGAGCCGTTTCCACCATGATGACCTCGCCTTTTGGCAGTACCAACTCACTGACGCCTGCCTCCCAATTAGCCCAAATGCGTTTGGCTAGCTGCACGAATATAAATGTATGTAAATTTAGTTGGTATCATATTTAAAAAAGTTTATTTACGTATTTTTGTCTATTGTATTTGTAGGAAGTGGACGATGAGGATGATTATTCCAGTATGCGTAGCAGTTCATCATCAGCGCAGTCTGAAATGCTAGTGGTACCGCCGCTTTCCGTGCTGCCCACACGCAAAAACAAGGCCGTAGTTGGTCGCATTTAGGTGCACTCCATTTGCTCTAATTATGTATTCCATTGCGATTTTGTGTGTGTTGGAAACAAGTTCGTTTTCAAAAACTCGCTAAAATGTTTATTATAATTATAAATAATACATGCAAAACACACACACGCACACACAAACATGTTAAGCATTCAATTGTTTAGTTTGTAAAATTAAAAGTTTAAGTTTTGCGTGCGTACGCTTAAATGTTGAAGCATTTTGTACACGAAATCACGATTTTGGCATGTCAGCGTCATCGCTATAACATATATGCACTTAATTTTAACTGTAAATAGTCGTATCTAGATACTTACAATATTTGTCTGAACAACTGCCTGTTGTCGCGTCTATATGTATTCGTTAATTGTAACTAATCATAGTGACTTAAAAATCTACAATAACTTTAGCGTTAAATTCGCATTCACATGATTTTGAAAAAACAAATCCCACAAAATGAATGAGTCAAATGCTCTAAATAAAACCGATCGATTCGGTTTGGTTTAGCCGCTTGGACACACTGCATAAGCTGTGAATGTTTACTGAGTAAATTTTAAAAAATAAATGAAATCATTTTCATTCGAACTTACGATTTTGTAGTATGTAAAAACAATCATATGTTTAACAGAGTATTTGTGGAGTATCATAAATGATTGTAAGCATAATTCGTAATTTAAAAGAAAAATATAAAAAAGATATTTTAAATGCAAACTATTTGTATGTTTATTATTATATTGAATCATATTTATCATGTAAAATGTTAAATGTAAATCTGTTGTTTTCGTAAGTTATACATCAGAGTTGCCATACTTTAGTACGACTATGCGTTTTTTAAAAGTCAAAAAAGAATTTTTTTTTTTACTTGAACTTTAATTTATACATTCTTTCGATAAAATTTTTTTACAGCATGGTACTACCCAAAACTTATACCCTTCACACATACCCAATCTGTTCTATACACTTTCTGCAATCACAAAAGCCTCCGTATACATTCAAGTTCTGCACATTACTTATAAAATATAAATGGGCTTTACCACAGAGTGTGTCTGGTTCATAGTATGAGAATGTAGTTGATATTGCAAACTATACGAATTTGCATAACATAGACACTTTATTTTATGCCCAATTTCTAATATAGCAGGTGCGTTAAAGCCATCGGCAGTCCAAACAGCTAAAATAAGTTGCGAAACAGCTCATTAGATCTTAAAAAATGTACTTACTTTTACTTACAAATTTTGTTGTTCTTTGCGCGTATGTTGACCACAGCACCGCATATTTCGGAGGCATGTTCGAAATTCTCACCAATCATCATTAACATTATGTTAAGCCAAAGACGATCCAAGATTACTTTGGAACTCTTGTTTACAGTAACCAGCCAGCGCCCACCTTTGCTATTGGCCGCATCCTCCCACATTGGTCTAAAATTTTACTTTACCCAACAAGCTCTAAAATTGTGTGCTTAAAAAGAAACTTACTGTATGCCCTTTTTGAATAGCGAGTAGTCACAGCCCACTTTCAGTTCCGAAGGTGTATTGATGGTATAATACAATCTGCAGGCATGAAATACATTAAAATTAAAAATAGTGCGCGGTAGACATTAAATCAGCTTACTGCCAAAAAGTTTCCACGTTATCAATTTGAATAACTTCGTTGAGCATATCTTTCCAGTGTTTGTTACGATCGTGTTCCAAATACCACAATGACCAAATATGCTCCAAACGATGCTTTCGTGGAGGTGCTTCTTCATGCTGTATTTGATTGGATGTTGTACCATCGTCTTGCTGTGCTTCAGTGCTAGGCTCTTCGGTAGGCACAGAATTTTTGGTTGGCTTGTAAACAAATGTACTAAAGCGTTCGTGAGGTTGTTGCATCATCTCGAAAATAGTTTATTTTAAGCTGCTTGGACTGCGTAATTTATTGAGGTATTGCTAAACCGTAGATATGATCAAATTATGTAAACCGAAAAGTTTCTAGAACATATTTTTCAAAACCGGTCGAACATACTAAATTCAACTACAGAGTAGAATTATGAGTTTGACAAAGACTTGTTAAGCAAAGCATACTGAGAAAAATTTGAAAACACAAATATTACATGCAATTCAAACGAATGTAGTTTCATTATATACAGACTCTATCGAAATTGCTAGGATCTGGGAACTTGTTTAAGTTCATACAAGGTCAACGTTTTAAGCCCAAACTATTGAAAAGCCTGAGGCCTCAACCAGCAGTCTGGTAAAATAAATTAATCCCAAGAATTGTATAAAAACCGTGAAAAACCAAAATTCGTGCAACGAAGTTCAATGGTGCAACATTTGTCAAATAATTGATTTTTTTTAAATTCTTCCTGAATTTGCTAAATTAACTATTTTAATAATTTTAATCATTTTAATCATTTCATCCAACAGAGGAGTTTATTTTTTGCTTTGTGGACTCGATTGGCTCACTCGACTGACTCACTTTTATTGATTTTTGCCTTTACCAGGCGAACATAAACAATAAGCAAGTCGAAGTCTACAAAAAATATCTGCAACTTAAAGTATGCAACAGTTTTATACGCTCATAATTTAAGATAAAAAGTGTAGCATACTTTAAGCTACCAATTTTTTGGAGACTTCGACCTACTGAATATTTCTGTTCGCTTGGTAGATCAGCTCATAGACAATCGTGAACTTGGCTCACTTCGAACCTAGCTTTGCTGAAAATGAAGAAGTCCCCAAATAATTCAGATTTTTTTTGCAAGCATAACGATTGAGTCAACTTATTAGTTCCAAATTAGTGAATTGAAATTAAAATAAATTAAGAAATATGCATAGCGATGATGCTTCTAAATCGAACTAAGTAAATGACATATAACATTTTTTGAATGTGGGTGGAGCTTTTGGAACTAAAGCGCAAAGTTTGATTGCTTGCGATATAGAAGGAACTGTAGTTGTAGAATTGTAATGTAAAGTATTTTTAAATCAATCAGTGGAATATATAGAATGACCAGACAGGAATGGTAGGAAAACAAAATTTTAATAAAAAAATAATTTTGGGGAATTTTTTTTGAAGCTACACTTAAAATATATGAACTACCACATCGTAGAAATTGACGCCTCCGCTTCACTGGCAGTAGTTTTTGCTCAAAAATCCAGTTCTTTAAGATTACCAGCGTCACAGAGTTGTCTATAGACGCAAATAAGTCTAAATTTCTGATAATTTTGAGTATAAGGCTTTACTAGTAAAAAATGACTTTTTACAAGGGTTACAACAAAAGCGTACCTGATGTTACTTGGTACACCCGAAACAGACAGACAGACTTTTTTATTTAAGTCCTTACACCATTTCATTGATTTCCATTAAAAAGTACAAACTCGCATAATTTCGGTGTCTTCAAATAAAAAATAAATTGATTTATTTTTAATTAAATATACAAATTATAAATACTGTATTTAGCTTTCCATTGCTTTTTTCCTTTTGCAAATTATTTTCTGTGTTAAATTCAATAAAACATAATGTTTAATTTTCAAGTAAATGCGCCACGCTGCACAAACTTATACATAAAGTACAGTAGGTACATAACATATAAAATAAATTTGAATTAAAGTAAGGAACACGCTAAAAACTAAATGAGAGGCACTAAGAAAAACACATACATAAAGACAACTTGTAGTGAGCACTGGATGTAAACTATTTATTATTATTATGTAGCATGGATAACTACACCCAGAGCACAGCAGCTGCATCCTCGTTGGAGAGCGTGGAGAAACGCTGATAGCGATTGGCATTGCGATATGTCTTGGAGGGCGATTGTGATGGCGTTACGGAAGAGCACTGGCTGCTGACGGTGCTGGCGCTGGGCGAGTGTTGCGGCTGCAGCGGCACGCCCACCACATTGTTGGGATGCGCAGCGGCTAGTGTAGATTTCAGCGTAGAGTTGCGACTTTCTGTGGAAACAGACAGCCGGCGGTTGTTGCCATGTTCAATTAGCGTAGAGCTGAGTGGCAAGCCCACATCATGAAAGGAGCTAATCGAGCTGAAACCACTTTCATCCTCCGTGCTGGAGCCATTGGCAGCTTTTGTAGCCTTGGGCTGCACATGTGTGTTTTCCTCGTCCGTTTCAGTTTTGGAGGAAGAAGAGGCCGTTGAAGAGATGGTGGAATGCACGGAACTATCGGTGGAGCTGCGCAGTGATAAACGCGAATCACGCATGTTGTTGGCGCGCAGAAACAGCATTTCAGCGCTGGGCACACTATTGCCCTTGCTAGCTGGCACAGGCGATGGTGAGCTCTGCAAGCCCAGCGTTGGCTCAATGCTGGTAGAGTTGTGCAGCGGTGGAGCAAGTAGGGTTAGCACAGAGCTGGTGTTGGCCTTGCACAAACGACCAACACTGCCCAGAGCCAAAGAGTTAAGCGAGGAGAGCGAGTGACGCGGCTGTGTGAGATCTGGCTGCTGCTGTGAGGTATGCAACAGATTGCGTATGGTGCGTGCCAGACGAAAGGCTTCCTGGTTAAGCTTCTCTTCGGCATCTTCCAGCGCAGACAGACGGCACTTGACGCCGCCCAATTTTTTGGGCGAACGACGCCTGCAATGAGTTTTTATTAATAAGCAAATCTTTGTAGAAACTATCGAGCACTTACCAGGTAAAATCCTTAAAGGCATTATAGCTGCCCGCTGGCGCAATCGTTTCATAATTTTGTTCTTCGTTCATGGTCAGCATGGATTTGTTGAGCATCAAATTGGTGCTGCTTCTGGCACGCAAATAGGATGAACTACCAGAGCTACTTGAAGCTTCCGGCTGCACTGCACCATTTGGATCTGTTAGTATGGAGCTGCTGCCCACACCGTGTACATGATGTAGGCTCTTGGAGCGCGCTATTTGTTCAGCGCCGCCCAAGCTGTTGCGGTTGCTGTGTTGTTGTTGTTGCTGCTGCTGCTGCTGTTGTTGTTGCTGTTGACGCAGTTGTTGTTGTTGGAGCTGATAGCGTTCAAAGAAGCGTGCCACTTCCTCCATAACGGCGCGATACATTTCACAATTTGTCTCCGTCTAAAAAAAAAATAATAATGTTAAATAATTAAAACTTGGTTTACTGCTTGGAAAACTAACCACAAATATAACAACTAGACTTGGATTGTGTCATAAGTTGTGGTAAATGCAAGGGGATTTATAACACTTTATATATGCTTAATTGTTAATTATATAATAATCACATTGTAACTAGTTACATACACCCTTCCGATGTGCGCAAATGTTATACTGCTTTTGTGAACACATAATCATGATATAACTAATAAGCAGGGGTAGATCCAAAAGAGACTGGATTGTTTAAGTATTCTTTGATGCAGCGCTTATGGAAATTACTTAGTCCGAAATCACACATCCTATTATATTAAAAGCTTTTTGAAAATTATTCTTAATCGGCTGTGTTAAAGTAATCTTCTATCGTTTTGTTAGTCTAGATCACATTATTTGTCCAAATCGATCAATGTAATATACAATTTTTCTTTAAAAAAAATCACACGATTCCAAATATGTAATACGTTTTTAATGAATATAGCAAAACCAAATTTGTTTCTTAGATCAAGCTTATTTATTCAAAATGCTTCACGCTTCACAAGGACACTTTCGTCGGAAGTTCCTGCAGTCACTATCAAAGAGACAAGAGGCAGTTGATTGTACTAATAGCTTCACGTTTCCGGAGAAGATTTCATATACAATATTTTAGCAGGCGCGGATTCAGGTCATAGAGGGGGTTTATCACTTGGAAGTGTATATATATCAGAGCTCGCAAAAAACTATCAACTGTCGAAATCTCCCGAAGCAGATTACCCTTGGCTACACTTAACTTTTGATACGAGGGCTGCTTGGTAAGTCAGTGACTTTTCATAGACTTCTGTTGAATTTTAAGCAAGCCAAGCCATTTAGTTTGTGTTTGGCAGCTATTGAAAACGCAAACCTTCCTTATATTAGCGAAAAAAATAAGTTACTTTAGCATTTTATTTTTTGAGTAAACCTAATATTTGAAAGGAAAACAAATATTGGAACTAAATGCATAGAGCCTAAATAAAATGCTTATTGGGCGAAGTAAAAATATTAAATATATATGTACTTTAATCTGCCCTCGTATTACCGTCTTAAGAAAGGTATGTACAGGAATCCGTTCTCTCTAAAAACTCAGAGTTTCAAAAAATATATAGGGTGCGTCATCTCCTGGCCACATTTTTTTCCATTTATTGTGAAAGTTGTAAAATTATTATTTACATATATTTTTATGGATTGCAATTTTCTATGTTAAAGGAATGTCGACCCAGCACTGGCAGCTCGAATTATCTAAGGTGGTTCATTGGAATTAATCTATCTTATAGTAAGTTTTGACTCTAAGTCGGTCTTCTTGCATTGCCTTGTCTGAATAATTTGTATGCTGAAGTAGGTTCTTGTGGGACCTTCCTTTTAGCTTCTTAATTGGATGATCGTTTAGGAGCGCTTTTACCAACCTATTGCGGTGCCTTAACAGACGTTCGTTTTAGAGGCTAGTGTGTATGTTAATTTGGAGGTCTACACTCCGATTCGTGAGAGCAGCAATATCCCTGATCTGGAAGGCGTACCTTCCAGTTGGGCGGTTGTAAGTTTTTTTATTTTTTTAATTAGGTTGAAAAATACATAAAAGCATTTCATTTTTGTGTCGGCGATTTATGTGGTCATTTGTGCCATATGACACAGAACAAATGTCCATCCTTAGCAGCAACTCAAATATTTGCTCTTTTTTCGGCGTTTTTCTTGGAATATCGGAAATTTCTCAGCAAATGTTGGGCTTATGATGCTCTATGACTGGCCGACTCGCCTATACATTTCTATTGAGATATCTCTACACAAAAAATCAGAAGCCAATAAATCTGGAGACCGCGGCGTCCAGTTATATTCGCAACATTTCGATATCAAACGTCCCTTCAACACTGGGCGCGGTAGTGCCAGTAATCGAGCATATCATTTTCTTCGAGAATCGAGGCCCGAAAGTAATCCTCATTGACCGTCACGATGCTTCTGGCACTGCCATCTAAAAAATAAGAACCGTTGATTCTGTCAACCAAAGTCTGACTGAGTATAGAGTAAGTTGTGAGTTTTCAGTCCTCCAGTTGACCAACAGTGAGGAGTGGAGGAGGAATTATTCATGTGTGTACTCAAAAAAAATTTAGTGATAAATGTGTATACATTTTAAACTTTGAAACAATTTCTTTACGATTTTTGGTACAACTTCATCTTTCATTTGGAAGTGTTCTCAGCTTTGCGTAATTTTTTCATTTTCTGTATAATAATTTTCTGTAGCCTATAACTCTATCTTTATAGCTCGTCAGGTTCTTTAATTAGCTTTCCTAAGATTAATAGAATGTAACTCTATACTCCCAGGTGATTAATATTTCTGTAATCTTCGTATAGCTCTAATAGGTCTCTGCTGTGTTTCTTTGTAAAAGTTTACCATTATTTTAACGCTGCCAACTGTATCACTTCTATTTTATATAAATATTTAATTATTCAAAATATATAATTTGTTATGTTAAAATGTCATCTACGCCTTTATTCTATTCGTTAGTTATGTCTTTAGCAAGTGGCAACACTTTCTCAAATAAAAGCTAGGGCGTGCTGTGCAAGGTCGTTTGTTTACGATCTTCCATAAGTTACTGTGCCTTAAACAATCTACATGTTAATTTGGTATCGTTTTCTTTTCGTTAGATTTATCGGGTTACCCACAAGCGACACATCTAACGAGCTTTGGAAGCAACAACTTTCACTTCCAAATCAAATCGAATCAGCTGCAACAACATCTCAAAGCAGTTAACTAAAATTCTTGTCCAAAATTTAATGCTGCACAAAGCTTTAAACAATAAAATCCAAATGTTGCTTAAATTGTAGTGCTAATTAGATATGGCAGCTGTTAAAGTCGTTGCCAAATTGTCTGGCATCTGCCCAGCTCTAGAGATGCCACACCTAACAGAGATGCATGTAATTTTTGGAACAATTGGCCAAAAACTTTATACCAGTATGCTACATAGTCAAAGCCAAGTTGGCTGGCAATTTACTTGGCCAATACTTTTGGCCTCTGTTTGTTTTTGGGATTTTCCATTTTGGTCTTTTTGTTGCACTCTTTGTTTTTTCTTGTTTTTATTTTTGCAAATATCTATCTATCTGGTTGCAACGATTTTCCATGTTGGCGTCTCTTGCAACTGATTATGTAACTATTGTTGTTGTTGCTGCTGCGGTTTGAAATCGTTGCTAATTTTTTTCGTAGTCGTTTTTTACCCCCCTGGTTTAAAAGCAGCTGCTTAAATTTTTGATTTTTGTTTTTATTTGCTATTTTCTGGTATTACTATTTTGGCGTGTTTAAGTCGGCTCAGTTGGGGATTATGTGAGGTGTGTGATGTATGTGATGTATGTGTGGTATGGTAAGGTATTTGTGATTTATTTGTATTGCATTGATGTTATATGTGGAAATGCATATTTGTATCCTTTCAGAGAGTATGTTTATTTAGACATGCAGTTGGGTAGCCAACAGATAAACCAGATAAATCTAGAAATAATTACAAGCCAACACTAGAAAAACAAAAAAAAAATCCAATAAATTGAATTTTCTTATCAGGGAATGTCAATCACTTAAGGTATTCTCAGTACATACTCTCATTATGGAAGAATTTACGCTAAAATATGATGAACTCGATCAAATAATTGGAAAATTAATAAATAATTTTTTGGAATATATTTTTTTCTTATTTAAAATAAGTCCTTTCCAGCGGATATTAGCGTGAATATTTTCCACAGCTAACAATTTAAAGACTTTTTGCTATGCCCAGACTTCTTCGATGGTTTAGATCGAGGTTTAACTAATTCTTGGGAGGACCACTACCCGGAGCCCACTTTCCAAAAGCCGATTATACCTAGTTGACCCTGAGCTTGTGAATTTAATTACCAAAGGGCTGCATACGGATCAAAAAGCTGCCCTCAACGATTTTTAGAAACTAATGATGCTAATCTAAGTCCATTCCGTTCAAAGATTCTGTCACGCAGCCAAAAATTCAGAATGTACAAAACACTAATAAGACCAGTACTAACATATGCCTGCAAACTCTGGGTCTTGAAGAGCACAGATGCAACTTAACTCTTGGGCTTCAAGAGAAAAAAATGGCGAAAAATATATGGCCCTGTCAGACTGTCGGATGGCACCTACCAGATAAGATACAACCATGAACTAGATTCGCTAGCAGGACATGAAACAGTTATAAGATTTGTTAAAACACAGAGAATAAGGTGGCTGGGTCATGTGCTAAGAATGCCCACTGAAAGAATAGCTCGAAAGGCCTTTGTATTGAAACCGATTGGAAGAAGAGGGCGCCCAAGGGAACGATGGCTGGACGATGTAGAAGCCGCTCTCAGAAAAATAGGAATCCGACACTGGAGAGTTGTCGTTGTAGAAAGGGACAAACGGAGAGATTGTTGCGGAAGCTATGGTCCACCAAAGACTGTAAAGCTAAGAAGAAGATGAAAAATGATGCTAAAAGATTCCTTCCGGCTACTTCGAAAAACATGCTTACCTTTTTTTGTTTTTAATTTTGACGAAATAACTTAATATTGTTTAATCAAATTTTTTTTTTTTAATTTAAGTCTAAAATAAAAAAATTTTAATTTTTCCTTGAAAAAAATTTTGAAATTTTCTTCTTATTTGTAGTATCAACATTTTATTAAAAACACGTCGTTTGTTCCTCTTTTACATATGAATCAACAACAATATGAATATATGAATGTGCAACAATCTTTAATAAAAACAAAATATTTATGTTTTTTTTTAATTTATAATCAAATTGTTATTTGTCGAAAGAAGTCTAAAATTAGCATCATTAAATATCATTTATACGAATAGGAATTTAGTATTTCTTAACAAAGATTTTTTTGTAGAAAATTTGTGAATTTTTTTTAAGTGTGTTCTTTAAATTTCTTTGTATCTCTTCTTTATATGGTGTAAATAACACTAGTTTACAAATTTAAGGGTAATGGTAAAAATTTTCGATTTTTGTTGCTTGTAACTTCTATAATTTTGACTTTATATTTACAGAATTATATATCTCTGTAAAGAGCAAATCAATACCTTTCGATCTAATCGTCTTTCATGGCGATACAAAATTTTGTACACGAGATATTGAAAAATAACTGAAATAAGTGCCCAAAACATGTTTTTCGAAAATATCTCCAAGACGGTGCTTAAGAAAAAAAAAAGGTTGCCATTTTCGTGTTTCTCGACCCCAAATTACCCAAAAAAAACACTTTTTTACGAAGGTTCATTTTTCGTGTAAACTAGTGTAATCGATTTTTTGCAACAATGATTTAAAAAAAATAAATCGAAAATTAAAAAATATTTTTTTTTAAATTGTGTAAAAAAATTTTATTGTCAAAAGGCATCAAGAACTATAAAAAATGCTTATATATTTAATCGAATAAAGAATTTCTTCTTAATATGATGCGAAAAAAAAAAAAATATATTATATGAACATTGCTCATTCGAGGATTTTTTAATAAGCAAAAGAATTGCTTAAGCATAAATAAAATAGGAATTATTATCAGCACTTTGTTGAATCTATATAAAATAAATAAGTTAAAAATAAAAAAAAAAATGTTTTTAAAACCGCTTAAATAATCAGTAGAAGCTCTTTAAAAAAGTACTAAATTATTGTGTAACTTATGCTTGTGCTTATCAAAAGAAATATTTGAAAGAATGCATTTATATTTTTTTTTAAATTTGTAAAAAAATATTTAAAAATTGATATTGTTCAACATTCGTTTTTTATTATTCGATGTGGCAATGTTACCTTTAACACAAAATTTATTAAAATCTTTTTCGTGATTCAACAGTTGTTGCTGCTAAGCGTAATTTCGAAGCCGGGACCAAACCTATACGTCCCATTTACAACCAAAAATTTAGTTAACGAAGCCACCATTTTGAAAAATTACCCCCTCCCCCCTCATGATTTACCAGGCAACAGTAATTTTGAACTGAACTTTAACTGGCTACAAAATCAAGAGTTCTGAACTAGTTCAACCCACTCCCATTTTGCATAGAAGCTACCAAAGCAAGTCCAAAAACTGTATTGAAGAAATTTATCTAGATTAAATGATTCCTAAATATTATAAGATTGCACTTAAAGAGTATTTAGGCTGTTGCATTGAAGATTTTATTTTCGATTTTCTTCACATTACATTGTTAAATGCATTATATTAATGTATTACTAATGAATTGGGACTTGCAACTTGAAGTTCGTGATAAAAAGCCATTTGATAGCCAAACAACAAATCAAGGGACTTTCAATTAACAATCGAAAATGCATAAATAATGCATTAATAACATAAATCATATATTATATACTAGAAATACAAAGTCTGTATGTAACTCATTAATCTACTATGACTTCCGCTCAAATGCAAAGCAAATACTTCCTGCGTAGTTTTGACACCTTAAAAGCTCGACTCTCCATTAAAAAGCCATCAAAATTAATACATTGCGGCTAAAAGATGAAGAGACAAGAGGTTACTCTTGTGGCTACGAAATTGAAATACTCTTTTGTCTGTAATACATATATGCAGCCACAAGCCAAACCAATTTCTTTAAAAATTTATAATAGCCTAGGTGTACCTAGGGTAAGAGCATGTAAATGGCAATTTCCCGCAAAGAGGCGGTTAGCAACCGACAGACCCGTTTTCAACGTTTCCAACAACCCAGCAGCTACGCATAAATTATGTTTTTCACCAATCAATTGATGCAATCAATCAATATGAAAGTCAGCTACTATGTGGTCCAGTGTTTCGATCTGGGCCTACCCACACTTGATGCCTGCCTGGACAGATTTGTTGTTGATGTTTTTTGTTATTGTAATTTATTGAGAGATTTTTCCTTCAATAATGTTTGCTGGCAGACGTGAAAAAGTTTTTCTTGACCGCCTTTTCGAGCGTCGCGCTTTAAAGTAACCCAGTTTTGTTTTTCTTTCGTTGTTATGATTTTTTATTTTACGCAAAAGTTTTCCGCGCACATTCCTGACGCACACACAGTGGCTTAGTGAAAGGGGAGCGGGTGGAGCTGGAGTCTAAGATTAATTTTTAATATTTATAAGTTTCTTTAAGACAAGATAGTAGTTGACTACCAAGCTGGATTTAGAGCTGGCAAATCAACGATCGACCAAATCTTCATCGTCAAACAAATCTTAGAGAAAACTCGAGAAAACAATGTCACGACATTACACCTTTTTATTGACTTTAAAACAGCGTACGATAAAATCAGGAGAGATGGATTAGTCGCGGCGATGAAAGAGTTTTCTATCCCAACGAAGCTAATAAGATTAACAAAAGCTACCATAACAAAAGTAAGAAATGTAGTGCGAGTTAGGAATGAAAACTCCCGTGAGTTCGAAACTCACTTTGGTGTCCGTCAAGGTGATGGCCTCTCCTGCCTCCTTTTTAACCTGGCACTTGAAAAAGTCATCAGAGACTCCAAAGTAAACGTCAAAGGCACCATCTTCTACAAATCAGTGCAATTATTAGCATATGCCGACGACATAGACATCATATCGACTTCAATAACGGACCTCAAGGAAGCCTTCAACAGCATCGAAGAGAATGCGAGAAAAATAGGTCTTATAATTAACGAAAAAAAGACGAAAGTAATGGTGTCCACAACATCTGACACAATGAGACATAGACTTGGCCAAAATGTTACCTTCGGGGAATACAACTTTGAAGTGGTTACAGACTTCACGTACCTGGGCGTAAATATAAACAACGAGAACAAAAATGTAGAAATAGATCAACGACTTCTTGCTGCAAATAGACAGTACTTCCGCCTAAATAAATTTCTGAGAAACAAGAAGCTCGACAGAAATACAAAAATGACTATATACCAAACGCTGAGTGCCCCAGTCTTAATGTACGCCAGTGAAACATGGACACTGTCTAAGGCAGATGAAAATAAAATAAGTATCTATGAAAGAAAAGTTCTTCGAACCATTTTTGGAGGCGTATGCGAAAATGGAGTATGGAGAAGGAGATACAACCACGAGCTTGAAAGACTACACAAAGGGGCCAATATAATAACGCAGATAAAAGTGAATAGATTAAGATGGGCCGGGCACTTAATAAGAGCAGAAGACACCTATCCTCCGAAAAAAATCCTATTTGGCAAATGCCGCGAAAACAGATCAAGAGGACGCCCAAAACTAAGATGGATTGATGGAGTCGACCAAGATGCGCAAGATCTTGGTATTCGGTCTTGGAGAGCAAGGGCGCGAGACAGATCAAGTTGGAGACTCATGCTGAAGCAGGCGAAGACTTGACAAGAGTTGTAGAGCCAACTATGATGATGATGAAGTTTCTTTAAATGAAAGTTCGTTTTTTTTTTCGCATCAAACAAAACATTTTTGTTCTAAAAAATCTTTCGACAAATTTTCTTAAATATTTTTGAAGTTTTTTGTACCCTAAACCAAAGGTGCAAACACATGTAACGGGCAGAAGGCGGCGTGGCAGAGTCAATAAGTGTATGTATTCTTATTAGCCGAATCGATATAGCCATGTCCGACTGTCCGTCTGTATGCACAAAATGATCTCCGAGACTATTAGAGGTAGAAAAAGCCAATTTTATTAGAAGATACACATTATCTGTAAGAAGAACAAGATTGTTAATTCCCCCGTAGTAGAATTTTGAGATTTACGCCCACTTTTTAAAAGGTACCCGGTTAAAATTTAACACAGTTGTACCCTTTTTTACTACCATCCCCAGCTCCCCGTCAATAGAATTTTACTATACTCCGAAACTTTTTTATATGGCAAGTCACAACTTGTCACATACCTTCTTTAATTCATTAGCCACGCAGTTGGTTATATTAAAATCCGATAGAAAATACTAAGAGTTATAGCCAAAAATGACCATATTTTAAAGTCTGGCAGTCACGATTGTAGCACTCTCAAAATCCTAGAAATTATGGAAAGTGCAGGGGAAATTATGGCCGCAACGACTTGAAATTAATAAAAACTGCCTTACGGAGGTTGGCAAAACCAAAAACATTTTCGAATCAAATTCATGTCATGGCGAGTCTTAGTCAAATCACAAAAAAATAAGGGCATAACTTTAATAGCTTGGTGGAAGCCCCATGTTTTCGGAAGGTTTTAAAAAGTTATTAAGGGGCCAAATAAGATTAATTACCTTGCCGAAAAACAGCCGTACTACTTACTAATACATATTATAGACCCACAAAAAAAAGTGTTCTGAGCTTTAAATATGTCAGAGCATCTACAGCACTCCCACAAAAACAGCCATTAAACAAGGTATTTTGGAAGTTAACTCAGATGGATTTTTGTGTTTAAAGGTCAGACCACGTTTTCGGGATCACTGAATCCGAATCCAACGACCAAAAAACACCAGCACGTCAGTGCTCTGACATAACCTCAAAAACACTCCCGAAATGAGGTTATCTCAGAACGAGCTTGGAATCAGATTCAGCGACCTACAAAAATTTAAAGTTAGGTCGAAAAATATAACTCCCAAAAAAAATGTATTATGCCTCCCCTATCGCAAAAAGCTATCTACGTCACTGCTGCACACATATTGATGGATGCTTGCAGTAAAAAAAAAAATATATCACTGATTATTTTGCAATTTTCTGCTGCTACGCTGACTGGGCTGCGCTGCTCTGCTCTGCGCTGCTCTGCTCGCTTTCCCAGCCAGCTTTGTTCAAGCGCATTAAATGCGCATTAAATTGAAATGAAAGCGTAAACATAGTATCTCAGTATCTTCGTATTGCAGTATCTTTGTATCTTATTGTTGTTGTTGTTGCGGCTACTGCAGTTGTCTTCGAGTTGTTGTTGCTGTTGTCTATAGAATCTTGTTGTTAACTGATTGAAAGTGTTGTAAACATTTGGTGCGTAATGCATTCAAGTTGAATTAAAGTTGACCAAATAAAGAAAGTTGAAGGTCATAAAAACCGAGCTTGGAAAATGGAAAATTGAGCACAAATGAAACCAAGCTAAGCTGAGCTTTGTAACTAGGTTACTAGTACCATGCGCTAAAATCACTAATGGGCTAATCTGGAGGAAAAATGAGAAAAACTGCCAAACAGATAAAGATCAGCAATCAATTTGGAAATCTTGCTAGTATCTGGGAAAGTGTTTTTTTTTTTTGTGATGGTTTTTTGTAAGTCTCATCAGGTACATCGGATAAATTGTTTTTTAGCTAGCATAAAGTAATTTAAAAAGCAGGTTAGCGTATAGTGGGTTCTAGATTGCAATATATATTAGCTTGCGAAAAGGGAGTAGAAGATGCGGCAGAATTAAGCTCCCACAAAAGAGAAACTAACGGCGGACTAAGGAATTTGACTCAGGCTTTAATGAAGATTGATTTTAATGGCAGAGCTTCACTTGCAAAACTTTTCCAGCTCTTTCCTTAACTCATTTGATTTTCTTGTCGGTCAAACTATACATAACAGACCGTATAAACACACGAGCTACGGATACAAAATTTTATAGCACTCGAATAAAGTTTATTGAATCTTCGTATTAATATTGCTTCACCTTCCCCTTACACACTTCTGTGGTTTACATCAGGAAGTTAGTTACACCCTGTCTTGAATGCCAGCCTTTTTGGTTCCTTAGAAACTACTAGAACTAACTTTAACCGTCCAGGTGTCACAAAATAGTTCTTAAACGGCTTTCGGCTAAGTTCCAAAAACTTTAACTAGAAAAACGTTTTAAATTCGTTAGCTCGTCTGAATAGTTATTTGCATCTAAGTGATCTCGACCACAAGCAAGTGCCACTTTAAACTTTATTTTTAATTTTATGAAGCCTTTTAAAATCTTTAAGCAGATTTTACGCCAATTAAAATAAACAAACAGATTGCGATCCCAAACCCATTTCTATACTAGCTTATCTACAACAAGAATCTATTCCAATCCAAATGACACTAAAATAGGTACTTCCTCAATAACAATTCAATAAATACAAGCTGGCCTTATCTCGGCTCTTTAAAACTTAATCTCTATAATACAATGCAGTCAATCCCGTCAATCTAAATTCTCTGGGTACATCAATGGACAGAACAATTCAATAAATACAAGCCCCCGAAGCTTTAGAAAGGAAACGAAAAATTAACGCAGCTGTTAAAAACAAACTTCAAAGCAATAGCAAAAGAAAAGAAAAGGAAATGGCCAAGGCAAACAAAGACACTGTGGTATAGACATTGTCGATAGCGTCGAGCCGGCGATTCGGTTGGGACCACCGGGCCTATAATTAAGCGTGAATAAGAATGTGCCGCCTAATTGTCGTTGTGGCTCTGTCGTCTAGTTGGCTTTGTCTGCTGGCAATGCCCTTAACCAAAAGCCAAAACAAGAAACAAAAACAAATCAAGGAAATGCCACATATATACGAGTATGTAAGTATATAGATACGATAGATAAAAAGTAGATGTTCAGCAAACATATAAGGGTGATTCTTTTATAAACCAAACAACAATTTCCATATCAGAGCTCTCCAACTTTTTTTGATGAAATTTTTAAGTGCTCCAAAATGGACTTACGTTTTTCAGTCCTACAATAACTTTTGGGGAAAACGCTATTAACCTAGTTTAAAGTTTGGAAAAGGGGTCAAGTTAGAAAAATATGGTGGGTAGGACCAATTCGTAGCGCTATGCTGAGTTTAACGATGGCGACTTAGCGCATGCGTTCCCTTGTTGGAAAGCATTTATTTATAGGTATGTTTTGTTTTTAATTTTCAGAATAACGTACTCCAAATATCGGTTGCCATTAACTTGATATCGGATAAAAATTCACCGCTCTCTCGCATGAGATACCTTAGGCTTCAGCATTTTCGAGATCCTTCTTCATTTATTTTTCTAATTTCGGAACAGGGGTACACCTCATTTATTAAAGTTTACTAAGAAAGCAATTTAAGTCATTTAAATTATAGATAGATAGAGTGTTCCCGTCAGGAACGATTTCCCTTTTTGATGGAACAACTTGCTAGAATGGACCAGAGGGCGAAGCTATTTTGAAAAGATGTATCTTCACTATTTGCTGCCGTCATAAGCATAATTTTCAAATTTTCTTAATTGAGCGATGATTCCTGGCTAATGGAGATACAGATTTTAACTACAAAGCTGAAGCTAGGCGGTAGGTGATGGTTTAAACCCAGTAAAAACACTTAAAATGCATCTGCACACAATGGCATGGTATGGTATACCATATAAATCAAAGAAATTAAGAACTTGTCACGATACCTCATTTCATTAGGTGATAATTTTTTTTCTTGTCACTCTGCAAGCTCCGTAAAGAAGCTTCTTTACAAAAATTTGACAATTTCTGCCAAAATGCTAAAATCGTTCAAGTATAAGATCCAACAAAACCGAACTAGCTGATGCAGCAATCAGCTGAAAATGATACGGGAGTCCTTGCCAAAGCTGCTGAGTTGTTAGCTTCTTATTTCAGAAAAAAAGTTTTCAAGTTTTTTAGTTTGCTCCAAGTCCATTTGGTTTGTAAAAGAATTTCCCATATACCGAGTACTATAAAACACATGCAGCAAAAGTTGCCACTTAGTGTGGCGCTGAAAGCCAGACAGAAAAAGAGGAAGAGACAACCGCAACAAAAGGAGAGAGTGAGAATGGCAAGCAGAGTGAGTAGAACCAACAGACACTGTTGGCAATCTCCGGTACACTCCGGGTACACTGGCATTGAGTTATAATTATGACTAAATTAGGCGTGAGAACAACAACGACATCAGACATGGATGGATTGTTGTTGTTGTTGTTGCTGTGTGTGTGTGTTAAGTCAAGGGAACAGGTTGAAGTTAAAGTTATTTAGAACGTGCACAAGCTAATATTAGAAAAAGTGTGGGCCAACGGGGGGGCACACTTGGCATTTAACACAAGACTGAAATCCGTTTTGTTGCTCCCAATAAAGTCACGTTTGCATGAAAAGTTTGTGTCTTAAGTCTTTTGTATTTTTTTTTTTGTAAACATTTTATATCTGTTCAGTCTGTGGGGGGGGGGGTATACTAAATTGGTTAAAGTATATAAAGACATACATTTTTATTGTATGTATTCATTTAATTCTTTAAAATTTAATTTGAATAAACATAAAAAAAATGTTGATTTTATTGGATAATGTAGAGTTACTATATAAATAAAAAAAATCTACAAAATTGTTTAATTTTCTATTACAGATTAGCCGAAGGCCTGAGTAGCCAGTGCTATTTTCTTTTTTATGTTAATTCTATTACAGATTTTGATTAAAAGAAAATTTAGGTTTTGTGATCTCACTCACTGTCTTCAGAACAGGTATGATAGTTAGTGAACTATATATCAGAAATTCATACGTATACTTATGAGTTCACTTCATCTGATTAAAATAGACTTCAAACCAAGAATAGACAGGTAATTTAACATTTTAGGAAAGAAAATATATGAAAAGCAAAGCAGCGCCTGCCTAGAATAGGTAACAGAAAATCAATAAGTTTATCTGATAGAACGCCAAATCATTTCATTTTGTCTGTGGGGGAAGGAAAAAACATTACTATAAGTCGCACAACTTTGTATCCCTGAAATGGCTTGATCTGGACACCTTAATTGTGTGAGCTGAACCAAAAAATATGAACTGGTATATCAACTAATGTACTATATACCTGACTGGTTAGTTAAAAATAAACTTTAAAAGAAAAAATAAAGGAAAAGCAAAAAAAAAAATATAATAATTCTATCAGGAGAGGTTTCAATAAACCAATTTATATAAAGACGTAGCCAAATGTGTCTTAATTTTTTCTGGCAAGCCCCAAAGAAACTCACCTTCTGGTTCTCTAAAAAAGTAGATTGCCCAATGCAATGGTTTGAGATCGCAGCGACAGTACCAGTTTCTTATCTAGGCCATACTTAAATGGTATTTTAAACACTTTTTTATGCCAAACCACTAACGATTACAATCAATGAGCCTTTTAAATAATTTTTCTTGAACAATATTAATGAATTTTTAAAGCCAATAAAAAATAATTGTTATAGCCAATAGACCAAGTTATAGCCATACATATTTGTTGTACTATGCCCCGTCAACAGTGCTTGTGGTCACTATTATGGTATATCTTTTTAATAGCTCATCCAAAATTACTCAACCAAAAATATGTCATTAATTTTATTGATAATTTTGTGACTGACTAATATTTTTATTTTGACTCAGTCTAAAGTTCAGCGTAGACCAAAGCTTCTACAAAATTTGTATCCGAAAAAAATCAGTCGTGCAACAAAAGTTTCAGAGTTATTTGCATTCGATATATATGAAGTTTGTTCTGTTACGGTTGTGAATTCTTCTGGGTGTCCTCAAGTAAAGGGTCATCAATTTTGAGATTATTTTTTTTAAGTGCAAAAAAACACAAAAATTTCAAATATATAGAAAATCTTTATTATTAATAGAAAGAATCATTCTTGCCATTCAGATTTTAAAGATAATCCCTTTCAAATGTCGGCCGCAATTGCGCCGTAGCTCGTTCATGCGGAGGTTCCAATTTTCGATGACGCGTTCGAGCATAATTGGCCTATGCGCGCGAAAAGCATTCTTTACAGAACTCGAATTTTCGTAATATGCATAAATGTACGATTTGTAAACGTTGTTCGGGTGTAAGTCTTTCCATGATGAACTGGCAATGAAAACTGCATAAAAAGCACATGGCAACTAGACAGTACTCACGCGTGATTTATCAAAAAAACCATATTGAAAAAAACCTCAAGATTGATGACCCTTTACTATATGGCATAAACATTTTTTTATCTACTCTTTTTGGATCGTAAGTAAAAAAGATTTCGCAATGAAATAATTTAAATCCTAACAATCTGTTATTTGAAAAATGCAAGTCAGGATAAATTAAAAAGAACCAGCTTCTGATCTTATTTCATACTCGGAATTGCTCAGTCACAAATCACAAAGGAATTTCTTAAAACTTTTATCTCGAGAGCTGTAGAAACTAGAGGAAGTACGTTCCTTTTGCGTTGGAATAATTGGCCAAATATTTTTCTCAACATTTGCGCATTTCTTTATAAAACGGGATGCACAGGTTCCTAATTTTTCGTCAATTTTTTGTAAGGGCCTACACGCAGTTCGAAAAATTTTGCGCGGAATGACAAAACTTTATATAAAAAAAAAATCCCATTTGGGATATCCCTTTTGTGATTTTTTTTTTTTATGAAGTTTTGTCATTCCGCGCGAAATTTTTCCCATTTGGGATATCCCTTTTGGGATTTTTTTTTTATATGAAGTTTTGTCATTCCGCGCGAAATTTTTCGAACTGCGTAGCCCCTTAAACCCAAAAATTTCGTGTAGTTGAAATCTTTAAATGACAAAATTTGTATAATCTTTAAAACTAGGTTATTATTATAAGAAATATAATATTTCTATTTTTTTTTTTTGGAATTTGGTTTTCCGAGTATAAATGGGGTATAAGCCACTTGATACAAATTTGAACCTAAGTAATGATATTTTTAAGTTCTAAAACAAGTGCTCCATGAATTCATATTGCTTGGTAATACAAGAGTATTCAAGTTTTTTTTTGTATAAAATCACCTTTTTTTTTAATATTTATTTTCCCAGTGTTCTTGTTTTTTGTTTTTTTTTGCTCACCTGCTTCAATTGCCATTGCAATGTATCCACCTGATTTTGTAATATGACCGCCTCGACATTTAAAGTTTGCTCATGTGGCGCTGTGGCAGCCACCTGCTGTTGTGGCAGCAACTCATAGTTGTGATTGTTGGGTGCGCCACCGTTCGAGTTGGCATCCTGAAAATGTTGTAAATAAAAGATACAAAATTTGAGTTATAATTATAAATAAGCGTTAAATTAACTGACCATCTTATGAGACAGTGAAAAATATAAAATGCCAAAAATGTTGTCAACCAACGTGTTGCCAGCCATATTAACACCATCATGGTAGGTGTTAGCCATAACTTGGGTGGCTTGTTTGGCTTTCTTCTTTGGGTTTTCATGCGAAATCGTAAAAACCAAAAATGCATTGGCAATGCCGAGCAAAAGCCAAAAGCGGAAAACTTAAAAAAAAACCCCAATCCAAGCTAACTCTACAACTCATGTACAATTAATTAGAGAAATTATTTCATAGCCAACGCGTCTGGCCAATGGCCACTTGGTCTTGGTCATATATTTGTTTTTTTTAATACTTGTTTGTTGTTGTTACTTTATTAATATTTATTTTTAACACCGTATTAAAGAAAAAAAAAAAATGGCAAATTACTAGCAATAAATTTCTGGTATACTTAAAATTTTTAACATTTATTCAAGCATATGAAGCAGTCCATCCATCAACTTGGCAGAACTTGTTTTGGAGTTATGCGCCATGTTTCATGTTTTTTCATATATAACTTTGTTTTAGTTTTTCTTTAGCTTAAGCTTTATTTTCTTTACGTTTTTTTTTTGTGCATTTATGACTTACTTTTTCTTTTGTAATGCCATTTTTTCAAAGACTTTGACCCTGGTGTAAAGCATTATTAAAGCTAGGCAAAAGATACGCAGATACTCTTTAAAATTCTGCAAAACATCTTGATTTCCATTTGGAATTATTTTAAGTCGTTAGTGTTGTGGAGTACAAGTTTTCAAGTAGATTACTTCAAAAAGTTTTTTTTTTTTTTAAGGCCTATACGCAGAATGAAACATTTTGCGCGGAGTGACAAAACTTCATATAGAAAAAAATCCCATTTAGGATATCCTATTTTTCATTCTCCTTATATTATAGGCCTTATAATCTGGAAAAAGTCTGTCATTATTTATGTAAGAAATTCTCGACGGGTATAAATAAAATAAATTAAGATCTGGAAAAATCAAAATTTTAGCTAAAGATGAGGATTACCTGCAGGCTGATCAAGTGTGTCAATTTATGTATTTCGATATTTCCCTGTAGCAAAACTTCACGGATTACATCCATAAGCTAAGAACCACCAGAAATTTGGTATAAACACCTTGCTATGAATAGAATCTCGTAATGTTTCAAATCGGATGAAAGTTTCCTTTGATAAAGGTTTCAATTTTAGACCTAACTCCCCGCGACAAAACCAGTCACCAAATAGAGTATGCAATCTTAACTATAAATCCGGAACATTTACGTATCCGAAATATTTGGTTCTCAAGCCAAGGTTGCAATAGCCTTTTAGTGCTAGTTCCTATACACAGATTAGGCGTCATCACCTCATCCTAGATGTTTTTTGGACTAACTTTACATAAGTCTTTCAGCACAGGTTGTTCAAAAATATTTTCTAAAATTTTCGGACTGCAGGATATATGACAAAATTGTCGGAACCAACACAAATGTGCGAAAATCTTTCTGAAATGTTTTCAACTATCAGATAAAGTTGAGATGGAATGATAAGTTTCGGAAATATGGCCAAAACCGAATTCGTTAATTCCTAAAATATTTCCAAATGCCAATATTTGATGGAGTAGGTTAATAAGTTGATCTGGGTCGATGTATATATGTTTTATTGTTTATTTTGACGCGCTGAGTCGGCTTCTGAGATAGCCTTCAAAATAGGCATCTCGTTTTGTGTGGTTTTTGGATAGGGTTTTTTTTTTCGGATTCGAATTCAACGACCATATAGAAGGCTGACCAAGGATAACTTATATGTGTATAACTATGTGAAAATATAACCTCAATTTTTTTTTGAGTCCCGATATCTGATGATATTTTATATATGATTTTTGATTCGCAAAGTCCGAGGTCAAAAAGACCCCAGCACGGGTCGTGTATCTGAGATGATCTCCAAAGTACTTAGTTTTATTGGGTTTTTTTGAGGTAAGGATAAAACCAAGATCCCTTGGGCCAATTCTGTTAGCGGATTCTGACTTGGCGCGTCGGAATACATAACACAACATCAGGTCCCTTTTTTGTATTTTAAAAGTTATTGATTTTCTTCGGCTAGATAAATATACCACATTCTTAACTTATTGAAACCAAATATTACATCCAAGTTACTCTTTCCAACAGCAGCGTATTAACAACACTTTAGGTGCTGGTTACAACTAATGGCCATAAAAGTGCGCTCAAGTTGAACAAGTTTTTCCTTGTTTATATATTAAATTTTTGCTTCAAGCGCTACTTGACCTCCATTAGCCAATTGCTGAATGCTGCAATAAAGGCTTAACTGCTCGACATGTGTTGTTAGCCCACTTTCTTAGCCCACCCACCCACATACAAAAAAAAAAAACAACCCACAAATTGGCCAACAATTTTAAAGTTTTAATCAAAATTATTTCAAATTTCGCATTGTTTGAAAGTCGCGTGGGCTTCATTAGTTGAAGTTGGTCAGCAGCATTTTGTTGGCCATAAGCAAATTAGCATTTGTGGTCTATGCAATTGTGGCTGAGTGCTTCCAAAACGTGTTGGTTGTTATTACTACCATGGCAGAAAAAAACCAAAATCCAATTTGGTGTAATTTTACGCTTGTTAATTAATGTTTTTTAACATTATTGCCTGGTTTATTACTAGACCTATAATGTTTGACTTTTTTTTTTTAATGTGGAGAGTTTAAAAATTAAAGTGTGTAGTTGGTTTTTAGTAAGATGTTTATTTAAACTTTTGGGTAGTTACAAGCCAATATAAACTAACAAACCATAAACTAGGATCCAACAGTTTTGTCTGTGATATAAGTTTGGACGACTATGTGTACTCGTTTCTACGTAGTTGTGCATAACCAGTAAAGAGCAGCACCTTAACTACCTACTCATGTACATTTTGTGACAAAAAACATAAGTAATACATTTTTTTAGCGGTGCCAATTTTTATACCCTGTACCGTATGGTACAAAGGGTATATTGTGTTTGTGCAAGCCGAAAATGTATGTAACGTACAGAAGGAGACGTCGGAGACCCCCCAAAGTTACCTAAAGTATGATCAGTGTGACTCGAGAAGTCGATATACCCATGTCCGTCTGTCCGTCTGTCTGTCTGTCCGTCTGTCTGTCTGTCCGTCTGTCCGTATGAACGCCTAGATCTCAGAGATGGTAAGAGCTAGAGCAACCAAACTTTCAGATAAGATCCCTTGTTAATCCATAGGAGACAAGTTTATTTTATTTTTTTGATATCGGGATTACATAATATAGCTCCCATAGGGGTGTTTCAAAGGACCTCGAAAAAAAGCAAAAGTTTTAGATGGATAATTCGTTTGTTTATGAAGATATCATAACCAAATCTGGCAGTCGGAAGTTTTTTAGAGACCCCCAGCACTGTAGCAAATTTTATCAAAATCGGTTGACTATATCATATAGCTCCCATAGGATCGATCGGTCGAAAAAATGTTTTTTGTACAAAATTCGTTGTGTTTCGTTTGTTTGTGAAGATCTCGGAACCAAATTCGGCAAGAGGAAGTTTTTTAGAGTTCCCAAGCACTGTTACAAATTTGATCAAAATCGGTTGACTATATCATAAAGCTCCCATTGACCGATTGGTCCAAAGAATCGTTTTTTCTACAAAATTCGTTGCGTTTCGTTTGTTTGTAAAGATATTGTTAGCAAATTTGGCATTAAGAAGTTTTTTAGAGCACCCAAGCACTGCACCAAGTTTGATCAAAATCGGTTGACTATATCATATAGCTCCTATAGGAACGATCGGTCAAAAAAACGCTTTTTTTTACAAAATTCGTTGTGTTTCGTTTGGTTTTGAAAATATCGGAACCAAATTTGGTAGTCTTAAGTTTTTTATAGTTCCCAATCAGTGTACTAAATTCGATCAAAATCGGTTGACTATATCATATAGTCCCCATAGGACCGATCGGTCAAAAAAATTTTTTGGTGCAAAATTCGACTGATTTCTTTTTTTTTATGAAAATATCGTAACCAAATTTGCCGAATAAAATATCTTTTGGAGGTTTAAAGCAATGTGTCGGACTTAATTACAATGTGGTGGTACAGGGTATCTCAAAGTCGTCTGCGCCCGACTTTAACGTACGCCATCTTTTTTACATTGTTCGTCAAATTTATTTTTACCAATATTTTATAAGTACTTCCTCGATTGACATATATAAATGAATACAATATATTTAAAATTCCTAGAAATTTCTTGAGTCTTGTTTGGATTCATCACCGAAACTCAAGTAGAAGCCATAGTATTTTATAAGTTAAAAGTATAATATATATAGAAATTTGTTGGCAAGCAATTGGATACAATTTAAATATTATTTATTAAACGCTTTATAATTTTCAAAAGCTTCAGCCAAGCCAAGAACTAAGTTAAAGTTGGCCATATCCGAAAGACACAAAATGGTTTTATGCCGTTTTTTGATGCTGTTGTTGCAGCAACTGCTTTTCCGTTTATGGCTGCTGCAGACTGCTTTACTTCCTGCTTGGTAAAACTGGAGTTGTATGCGATATATACATACTACATATATATGTAGTATATGTATAACATATAAATACACAGGAAGAAATAAAGCTTATCAGAAATTAAATCAAGTATTTTAAATCGTCTAATACTGATAGCAAGAGAGAAAAAAGGTGGTATGAATTATTATCTTCATCCCATTCTTGTCATCGACAATAATACTAATAATAATTTTAGTGGAAAAGCTGTACTGCGTATCTTGTGCTATCTACATGCCCTAAAGATCCTCAGTTAGTCCGATAGCCAAAACAAACTTATTGTTTTGGGACGGTTGTAGTTGACATCGAGCTTAGAGATTCTATGATTGCCAAAGATCGATAGCTTTCTCTCTAGCGTCAAACTGAGACATCGTGTGCTGAGAGGATACCACCAGAAGAACGATATCCATCTTATATGGATGCACATTGTTAGCCGATTAGACCCAGCTTAAATAATGAAGTTTATCTTGGATATTGGGCTAGTTAAGGAGCTCTAGAACTAGGTTAGGTTAGGTTAAAGTGGTTGCCTGTCTTGAAACAGCCCAGACGCACGTAGGCACAATGAGGCCCTTTGTGATGCCACAGGTAACGCTGTCGAGAGCTGACCGGGGTTGTCTCTATAGCTGCGTATACAGGCATTCATGGTCAGCACCCGGTCAGCTCTGAAGAAGAACAGGCACAACTATTCAGCTGTAACCATACTATTGCTGAACCAGCCTGAAAGTTCAATTGACCTGGCAATATCCCTGGGACAGAGATTGGACAGGTCAGTAAGGCCGTTCAGAAAAGGGGATCCTAGGGTCCTTAATCTTCTTCTTGATAGGGAGGGGCACTGACACATAAGGTGTAAAACGGTTTCCTACTTCTCTTCGGAGCCGCAGGCACGGCAGTCTAGAACTAGATGGAAGCCCAATAGTTTCGAAGGGTTCCAGTGTATTATTCCCAATTATGCTGTTTGATTGTATCCGTATTTTTACTTAATATTTTTGTGAGTTTTCCTGTCCAGTTCTTTTGTCCTTGATGACAGTACAGCTTGTTCCTTAATTGAGACCAAAAAAATTAGAATATATAACTTGGATCGGGCTTTTTTGTTACCAAAAACGTTTCCTAAAATGTGTTAAATTTGAGTACAATTTTCATAGATTATTTCTCTCAGTGTATGCATTTTTGTATGATCTAAGTGCTACATAGCTAACAACAACAACAAGAGCAACAAACACAACGACAACTTTATTGTGCACACATCAGGTTAATCAACATCAACTTCATCATCATCAACGTCAACAAACTGGGAACAGAAAAAGCAACAGCTCCATGCATGAAAGCTATTTGACCCTTTTATGCCGCCATATTTTGTATATATGCATATGTACTAAGTAGTATATAGTTTTTTATGCACAGCTTCTAGCTCAAAACAATTTGAATAACAAGCTGCAGTGCAGCAGCATCGTTGAGCAGCGACTCTGTTGCTAACATGGCCAAGAGCCTGGGAACTAAACATTGGCCACATATAAAGGAAACCCTTTGCCAACTTGTTGATGCTCCAACGCGGTGACTGAAAGCAGCTGAGTGCAGAGACCATATGTGATGGGGACGCAGTGGTTTGGAGGGGTCAAAAATTACTGGAGCATGGCAGTTGTTTGTTTGTTGTTGGTTCTGTTCAGATTTTTTAGCCGAGTTTTTGTTGTGTGTTGGTTTTTTTTTTTTTTTCATTGTAATGTTAGCGCTGATTTGAAATGCAGATTTTTACTTTGCCAGCCAACTAGATTGGGCTTTATTTTGTTATAAGTATATATATACTTGTATGTCTAATATGTTTGAAATGTGCTAGAGCTGGGCATAATTGGTGACTCGTGAAAATTGTGTTGTTGCATTTGGTTGAGGCATGTGTACCTCCAGCTCGCACGTGCCGAACGTTTGTCACAAATACGAACGATGTTAAGAAAACAATGAATATGCCTGAACTTATGAGCACCGTGAGTGAAATTCGTGAGTGAGTCGGTTTTATGGCATTTCTCACAGAGTGAGAGGATTACGTACTCTATTTAATATATAATAATAATAGGTAATATTGACTACTGAAGATAAGAAAAAAATAGGCACACAAAGCTGCAAAAATTTTCCGCGAAAAATAAATGGAAAAAACTTTTTTTCAATTGACAGTAAATGTTGTTAATGGTTTTAAGAAACCCAAAATGCACAAATTTTGCAACATAAAGAAATAGAAAATTGAAGGGACTGGTGAATGAGTTTATGGTCATACAAAAACAAGACAAAGATTACTAGAAGGAAACAAGAAGTAATGCTACCTGCACAATTTAACACAATAACCCCTTCTTTCTAAATCTTTAAAAATTGTATTCTACATGTAGATACTTTTTCTAATACTACTCTGAAAATAAGTTTGACGCTTTCTGAAAACTCGATGTATCACTAGTTTAATTCAAAAAGTTATTTAGAAAGCAATTCGATATATTTCAAATTTCCATCATTTGTTTTGACAAAAGCATTTGTCAAGAAAAGTTAATAGTTTAATATTTAAAATCTTTATAGACTTATTTTTTTTTAATTTTTAGAAGCAATTTTTGTTCTTTAATCAGTTAGACCCTACGATAGTTGTTTGAAAACTTGTCACGATGCCAACTCTAAAATATACTTATAGTAACTATAAGCGGCTGTTTGATGAGCTGCAGCTAAAGTTGAAGTTGGTTCTGTATCTATAATATCTGTTGCTGTTGTTGTTGCTGTCAATTGGCAGTTGATTGTTGTTGGTGTTTGTTGTTGTGACTGTTGGTAGCAACAAAATTTGCATGCCAAAGCCATTTGTTGCAATGAGGTCGCTGCAAATTGTAACGCTGCATTTTAATAGGATTTTGATGGTATGAGGCAGTGGGGCAGGTCAGTTTAGGTGAGTATATACTCTATACATGCTGAGTATGTACTTGACAAAACTGATTATGTGCTAGTGTAAAACTTTGGGAAACATATATGTACTCTTATAACTGGCCATGAGCTTGACATGTGATTAGGGCTGGGCGGGCTCTGTTACTTGGTAATTAAAACTGTTTCGTAATTAATTGGCTTACATTGTTGAAAATAAAGCTTAGAAAGGCGGAATAAAATTATGAATAATAAAAACTAGAACACAAAAGACAAGCTAAGCAGAGTCTAGGGAACTTGAAACGAATGTGGGAAAGAGTTTAATAACACATTATGTTTGGACTTAAAGTACTTATTTTTACAATTAAGATAACCCTCAAGGATGTGTGAAGTTTTTTAATTAGTCTTGTTATTTATTAAAATTGTAAAGAGGTCACACATCTGACATATTTAATCAACATAACAATTAACTGGTTACTATTTAATTAAGCAAAGGCGTAAAGGGGGTTTTAGAGAAGCTGAGGTAGCGGTTATCAGCAAAATAATTCCTCAATCCCTACTCTCACCTCCCAGTGGTACACCCTGGTGACCTGAGCAACCGTATTGAAGATGAGGTAAACAACCCGCATGGGAGGTACGGTCAGGGCTAACGAGAGAGGGAGCTTCGGGAGGGCTTCTTCGTCATATATGACTTGAAGGTCCCCCGAAGTTCTGCAGCGTCTGTCTCGGAGCGAGCGGCTGCAAAAGGCGTCTGTTCCTCAGGTAAGAGGCGGCCTCTTATTATAGATTATCTGGTTATCTATTAGGTGGAGCTTACCAGATCTTCTTTAGGCTTGTCACCTATAGAAGTTCTCCACTTTACTCGAACTATTTGCAAACTGAAATTTTAAACATGAGTGTAAACCCGTATGGAAACGAGTCTCCAAGTGGTAACCACATTTATATGGAAAATCCACCTGCTTCGGCAGCATGCACATCGGATTTGGAGGTGCAAAATTCATGTTCAAATGGAAATGGAAATGGTTCCACAATTGAAACCTCTACAAAACGCGTAAATCGCTGCGACACTTTAGAGGCCCTATGTCCCACTGGGGATAACAGGAATTGAGAGAGAGAGATTTAAGAGAGATTTTTAGAGAGAGCACCTCTTTTGGTCTTCGAGAAACAGGTGATACTGATGAAAAGATACGGCTTAATCGAGTCTTTATGTCGCTAAGATTATTGGTTTAAAGGTTGTTTTATCTTATATTTAATGTTAAGAATTGTTCTAATTTTTTTACCAACTATATTTAAACTTGAGGCCCTATGCTCCTTAAGGAGTTAAAGGAACAAAAACTTGCCGCAGGTTTCATTTTTTTGAAATCCCATCTCTGGGCGCAAATTTTAAATCGATTGGGAACTTTGCTAGTTAAAGGTAACATGAAAGAAGCCCTACTATAAACGAATTTATTTCCAAAGAAGCTACAGCCACCAAAATTGACTCATGTAGGCTTTAACATACAAAATATTTTTTTTATTTGAAGATGCCACAGCAGCGACTCCTGCAAATGTTTTTCACTATTTACCAAGCCTTTCTCCGTAAAAAATTAAATTTCGACAATGTCCTTCATTTATTCCAAATATAAACATAGGGATTCCATTTAATATAACAAATCAATTTATTAAAATTTTTTGGAAGTTATAGCCAAAAATGAAGAAGCCCTACTAAAAACAGCTTATAGTCAATAGAATCGGTTTGTAGACTCATTCAACATATATATTAATATTAATTCAATCAAATAACATAACACTAAAAATTAAGGAAAGTACAGGGTATAATACAGTCGTGATGTAACGATTCCCGTGGGTTGGCATGTGAAGCACGCAAGGGCGGAGCCCCTTAGTTATACTTTCAATCTATTCCCCAATTGGTTTCTTGTTAAATTGTTAACTCTGTTTAAATGAGTTTCAAGACGAGTTTTTATTTCACTTCAGCTAATTTTTCTTCTATTTTATTATGTGTAAGAATACATAATACACGACAAGAAATTTGATTTATTTATAAAAAGACCAAAAATTCCAAGTGAACTGCCCATACTTTTATTTTTTTTTTTTGCATCTTTATATCACTTTTTTCTGCTGCTTAACTCTTGGTGTCATTTTATAGACAATGAATACCACAACAACTTTTTGAACTGTTGTTAAAATGAGTATAAAAACTTTAATATAGCAAAATATTCTATTTCGGAAATTGTATTTTAACTGTGACGAATTATTTTTAAGCGACTAGACGATCTGCTACACAGCTTTTGAAATAACACTGGACTTTGCTTTGACGTGCTTAACCGTCTTAAAATTGGTTGTCATTGAGTCGTATACTTAATGCTTTCCAGCAAATTTTTAGTATAATTTGCTTAATAGATTTTGCTGTTTTTTTCAGCTGTCAATGACACTTTTTTAAAAAAAACTCTGTCAAGTCACAGGTTAAACTCCTAACTACTAACTTGGCGAATAATT
Organism: Chymomyza costata; assembly: GCA_018150985.1. Taxonomy (NCBI): domain Eukaryota; kingdom Metazoa; phylum Arthropoda; class Insecta; order Diptera; family Drosophilidae; genus Chymomyza; species Chymomyza costata. The sequence continues at coordinate 23,668,267 of JAECWU010000001.1, forward strand.
TTAACTAAATTACTTAATTTGTTATACTTGTATATCCAAGACAAATTGTTTGTTAAACAATTATTTTGTTAGCAAGTGTCATTGACATATATACATTTTTGCAAGAAGTATAACAATAGAAATTTGGCAAACCTGAGCTTAAATTTTTAAGCAAAATTATAATGTTAATGCAATTAAATAATTAATATGTGATACTACAAATTTGCAGTCAAGTTATTGCTTAAGACATAACAACTAATTTGCTCTTAAAATTTGTTATAAGGCATTAGTTTTGATATATTTTTGTTATTGTAGCATTTGCCAAAACTAAGCTTTGAAAATTAAGCAATTAATTTGCTTAATCTATAATTTTCAATCCAAAGTTTGCAAAAACTTCCTCAGCTTGTCTTTAAGTGGACCAAAACCTACAATTTTGTTATCTAAAATTTATTTTAAAACTTTAAATTATATGTGAAATACATTTTATTGACAAAACTAATTTGCCATGTTTGGCTATATTTAATTAATTAACAGCTGGCAAAGCAAAATAAATAATATGTTGGATTTTTAATTAGTCAGTGATTTTAAACACTTTAATTGCTGCGAATATTTTTTTAAGTCATATAATTTTCATTTTCTTTATAATCTCCATTAAATGCTATTGGTCTATAGATATTTGCATGTCATAAAAGGTTACGTAATTGTGATGAAAAAAGTTCAACCACTTGCAAATCATTGGTTTTAAGACATTTTAGGATTAAGTATTTCGTTTTCGGTTCGAGCAGTTTTGAAGCAGACCGTATATTATAAATCTGTATGAAATGTTTCGTTTATATTATGCAGTTCGAACTGAACCCTGAACCGAAAGTACATTTCTATAAAAAAGGTTAAGCTTTAAATATAAGAAATCTAAACATTCCATCAAAATTTATCGGCGAAAATAAGTGAAGAGGGCCACTTTTTTGTTCGATCTCATTGATTTTTATGATTTTGACATATGTATTTGATAGAGCTATTAGACGAATCTTTAAAATCGGGCTAGAATTGTAGATGCAATGGAACTATGTACGGCAGTTTCAATCTACACTCAATCACACTTTTGTATGAAAAAAAAAATTTTCACTTAAAGTAGAGTTACATCTTCACGAATTTGTATGCAACTGTAGTCGTGATTTTTCGTTCATGGTTCTATAACATCTTCAATTCTTATCCGATTTTAAAGATCTTGGACTCGAAATGTTCGTAAAAGAATTCTCTTTCAGTTCAAAGCTTAACATAATAATATAATTAACACAATTTTTTTCGTTAGTAAAAATCAAATAAAAAATTTGAAACTTAAAAAAATGGTCGAAAATGGTCTATCGAGTTATCGATAACTAAATATTGGATTTTTCATTTTTTGACTTTTCTTTGACAAGCCATATCTTCTTAACGAATATCGACTCAAACTTTTTTCCCGTAAAAGATAAAACTTTAAATTTAAAAAAAAATTATTTTTAAATTATTTAAAAAAAAAAAAAAATTTTCCAAATAGTATCTTTCATGCGAAAAAATTTTCGTCGATATCTTTATTTGTTAAGGAGATGTGGTTTGTCAAAGAAAAGTCTAAAAATGAAAAAACCAATATTTAGTTATCGTTAACTCAACAGATAATCGGAACTTTAAAATAAAAATTTACGTGGTTACTATTCTCTAGCTTTATTCTAATAGCTCTCTCACATATGTAAAAATCAACAAAATCCAAGAGGTCGACCAAAAAAGTGGCCCGCTTATAAATACCATAAAAAATTGCTTGAACAATTTTTAATTGCCTTTGAGAGTGCAAAGCGAGCAGAACGCTGTATGTTTATTTTTATTAAAATTTATTTAAAAGTTAAACAAGAGAAAACTTTCCTAAAAAAGAATAAATTTATTTTAGCGATTCGTACCAATACCTTCCCTTTTCTCGAACCTGAACCTAAACTTCCACGGTCTCGAAACCGCAAAACAAACCTCACCAAAAAATGCAAAATATTTAAGGTATTGGAGTTTCCCTAGATCTTCCATGCAGATAGTTTGCGCTTATAGAAGAAAAACCTTTTCTTCTCAATAAAAGAGAAATTGTTATAACTAAGCACAAGTTAAGATTTCCCTAATTTTCAAAGCATAAATAAAATTTACAAGACTGTCTGTCTAAAGATTGCTGTTTGAAATTCCTTCTCTATAATTTTCACCTCTTAACAAAGTGCTGTACAAATTAGCTTGACCAAAATGTGGCATATTATTAAAAGCAACATCTACAACAACTTCAAACAAAGACAAACTGAAAAGCGCGACAAATTGCTTCACAAGAGACACAAAATCATCGCTTTGGTAAGAGACGACAGTTTTAGCCATGGTATCATTATAAAATCTGCATTTGGCATGACTTTCTCACATGAGTGAGCATAAAGCTAACAAAAAAAGAGAAGAAAAAAAAACCTCAATTGTTGCGTACAAATTGTCAACATTGGCGGCTTGCTCTGGCCATCATCAGTAAAAGCCAACTTTTTGGTATTTGGCAACTGAATGTTGCTTAAACTTATTGCTGTTATTATTATTGACCATAATTATTATTATACACTGTGTTCAAAAGTTAAGAGGTATATTCAGTTAGTTCAAAATAATTGTGTCGTTAATACTTAGAAAGAAACGATTAAGACCAAGTCTGTCCCTATCAATTGTTTCCGAAACAAAAAATTACTAGAAATACAAAATTTTCTCCAAATATGCGTCTTTTTATATAGATCTTCATTACAATGCTCTTTTAATATTGGCCGCTTTCGAAAAGCAATCTTAAAACCCCACACAGATATTGCCCTTTTTAAAACCCAACCAAAAATTTGATTAGAAACTCTTAAATACTTCGGGAGTTATTCTAATTTGAATCTATTTGTTATCTGTTTGTATATATATAAGGCCACAGTAAAATAATGATGGTCCGCAAGTTTTTATTTCGATTATAAAAAGTGTATTTTATAGTCGAGATGTCCAGATTGTAACAGGCAGACACATTGGGTCAAGGGTATACTAGATTTGTACACTGCGTATAACAGGCAGAAGAAGGCGTGACAAACCATAAATCCTTTATGCAAAACGAATGTTGCAGCAAAAGCTTTTAGGCTTGAATAAACATTTTGAGATATTTATATGTAGGTATTAATTTGAGTCCCCCTGAACAAATATTCCATTTAATCTGGAACCACCAAAAATCGTTATATTGTCTCAAGTGAGTTTCTTCTCAATGTATAGATGAAATATTTATTGCAAATAATTACTTTTTTTTGGGACAGTTATCCTGCTGTCGGGCCTGATTCACATTAACTCTTTAGATACAAGAATTCTAGGCTTTTTAGGTAGGTAGGTTAGAGCGGCAGTTGGGACTTGGCTTCCCAACTCACTTGGGCCAAGAATAGGCCCGTTGTGACACCGATAATGCAAGTGAGTGATAAGGATCTAGAATAGACAGAAAAGCTAGGGGAATAGGAAAAGTGGAAACTGCAGGAAACTGAACTCACAACCTCTGGGATGATAGTCTAGTGCACTGCCGCTAGGCTATCGAGGCCGCTTGTTTGGTAGGTAAATCCACGTGATTTTAATTGATTTTGGCTAGACATTCTTGGACTTATTGTAATCGTTTAATTCTAAAGCACTTTAATATTATTATTTTGTTTTAATTAATATACTTCGGCAAAAATCATCAATTCACCCAAACGATTTAAAATCGTAAATTGGGGCTATGTTAAATACCAAACCGAGCGGACATCAAACAGACTCCTCATACAATTTTTTTTTGGAAAAGGTTCTGATAAGAAAATACATTTTTAAATAAAAAACTTCAATTGCAATTTGGAAAATTTTATATATTTTCTCTTTTGCATTAAAATTCTTACAGAAAAGAGATTAATGATCAGTTGATTTTTAACATTTTAAGATTCTGAACTTCAATGCAAGAACAATTCGACATTTTAGCAGACATACTTTTTAAACAAAATTCAAACCACTTGGAAGCTTTGATAACTTTAAAAATCTTTTTTGAAAAAAATTGGGCAATGCAACTTAAAAAGATTAAAAAAAAATTAAGGGAAAATTTTAAAGTAAGAAAACATAAGAAAAAAAAAATTTGTTCTTAGTGTAAAACTATCGATATGTCGCTTTAAATTCGATACTGAAACAATTCCGTTCAAAGGGTCCAATAAAAAGGTGTTGTAGCAAATAGAAAATTTTGTTTCGAAACGTTTCTTTTTTTTTTATATATATTTTGTATTGAAACTTACTTTTTATTAATTAATATCAAATCAAAAAAATTTCTCAAGATTTCTAGTTTACTTCAAAACTAACTTTTATAAAAGGAAACACAAACTACGGCGTCGCAGAATTGTTTTTAAAATAAAAACAAACTTTTTATAAAAACATTTTCATAACTTTGACAATAAAAATATAATAAAAAAACGACAGCGTCTACAAAGTTTGCACATTTTCCTAGCCATTATACTATCTAAAAGCTGCATCATTAGCACGTTTTTTAGTTGAACATATTTTTTAACTCGAAAAAGCGAGAAACAAAAATTAGGTTACCCATACGCCATGTTGTCTGCTGACTGTCTGTCATTTGTCTAACATTTCCGTTTAATTGTAGCTATTAGTGGCGGCGGCATCGCTTGATTGTCATTTTGAATGGCTTAGTTAAAGTTTGGCGCTGCATCACGCATGCAGTTGAAAAAAAAAATGTATCTGATAGATACAAAAGCGCAAAATGCATTGCATATTTTTGAAATGCAGGCGCTGCGAAGTGGAACCATTTTCAATATCCGCTCAGTTACGCGACACTTCACTGGGGCACTTGTTGAGTACATTTGCAACTGCACCACTTCCATTGAGTAATTTGACCTTCATTAGGCAGCATTAGCTGCCGCTTCTTTGTATACCCCAAAAACGCTGTCTATGGAGCAACTTTGGCTACACCTTTTACATTGACAGTGAAATAGTTTCGCCCGCGTCTTGACAACCTTCTCCCTAATGTAGTATTTATGGTTTGATATTGTGTAATTGTCGTAACCCCCAACAGAGCAATCCAAGCCAAGCGTGTCAAACTATATTTAATGACACTCAAATGGAACTGAGCCCTTTACGGACTGTGGGTGGTTGCATTGGGTGCGGCCCTTTGAGGTCATTGTTTGTTGTTTCTCGTTGCTTTTGTTATTGTGAAGCTTTTCATGCACAATCAATTTCAATTGCTTTGGAAAATACCAAATTAAGGTTTTCAAATCGGTTACGGGAAAAAATAACTATTAACACTAAGATAAATGCTGGATTTGTAAGCAGCAGCACATTAAAGAATTATTATTTTTTTTTAATAAAAAATTGGAGTATGGAAATTATGAAACACAAAAAAATGCACTGGATTAAAAAAAAATAATATAAAACCTGGGAAGCGGTATTGGCATATCCTAAAGAATCTTAAATATAAGCTTTGTCTTTCTTGGCTTCAATGGATACTTTCAACTTCTCGTAAACGAGAACTGTTTTTTAAGAAGCAACAAAATTTTAAACAATTTATTTGTTTGAATTTTTTCATTATTCCTTTTCATTGTTTTGCCCTCTAGCCAAATTTTTAACCATTTCTCATTTTTCAAGTGGCTTCAATTTACTTTGCTTTCGGTAAACCTCAAAAAATAAAGAGAGAGAAAGATGAAGAAAAAAAAACACTTGAGCAATGTTCACAAGTTGTGTGCAAAGAAATACAAAATCTTTTTCTTTTTTTTTTTGCGTATTTTTCTACACTTAATTTTTCTTGCAAATCACGCAAATGAATTGATTACGCTTTAAATTGATTAATTTTGTTGTTGGTGAACCTTTTTCAAGATATCCAACAGGCATGCCAGATAAAAAATAAAAATTCTAATAAATTGAAAGCCAGCAAAAACTCAATTGAATTAAAAACCTCAAAACTAAAAGCATGGGAGCCTGTTTTTCGGACCAATGTTTGATGTGAGCTTTACATTTTTTACGCTTAGAAGTTTGCTAAATTTAAAGTTTTTTATACCCTATAGGTTCATTGGTATGGTAGATTTGTAAAACAGCAAAAAAAAAAAGGCGTGACAGGCCAAAAAAAGTGCTGCGACTACAAAATTTTACAGAAAAAATAAGCATACTACAGCAGCGAAACAAGTTTGTTCAATAAAGACTTCTTTCCACAGTCTTATAGTAATATAGGGTGGGTCATCTGTTGCTTTGGTTTTTAAACAATCATAATTCGGCACATACACGTCGTTGCTGTTTGACATATGTCAAGTTCAAAACCACTCAGTCATTGATCGTTTGACAATCGAACAACGCGTAAAAATTGTACAGCAAAAGGTTCATTCTGTGAAAAACATAGTTAAGGCCAATGTCATCGCGTCGCCGGGAACATCGACACGCCATCGTTCGCAACAATCGTCATCGCACTTTGCGTCGAATTTTGCATGCGGATCTGCATTTATACGCTTACAACATTCAAATAACGCAACAATTGGCCCACCCTATATTATATTATTGTATACGAAACTTGATAGAGCTGATCCAAAATTACATACATTTTCCGCAAAATATAATAAAAACAAAATTTCAAATTTTTATATTTAAGCTTAAGCCATATAATCAGGTACATAGCGTTTTTGTGAGCCTAATTAACTAAAAAATGTCGACCATTACTTGCTTGTTTTAAAAAATTGCAGAGCATCCCACTGTCGGGCCCCTGCTTGATTGTAACAAATTTTTTTTCTCATTTGTTTATTCGCTATAACAAGCGCAAGAACTTTCTAGTAACTTTCAAAAACAATAACAACAAAAAAAAATTCAATTTAAACTTAACTGGCCATAAAATTTTAAACGCTATCAATTTTGCTAGCTACTTGGCTCCAACTGACCTTTGGCTAGCTTCTTGTTAGCAATTATCACTTCAGTCAGCCAAGTTAACTGCCAACAACAAAGTGCATTGGCCATCCATTCACTCAACTCTTTCGTTTGCTAGACATAAAGATTTTCCCAACTAAAGCCGTTGGCCTTCAATGACCAGGCCAAGAACGGAAATGCAAAAGCGACAAGCCATGTGCAACAAGCGGAACTGGAAAATTGTTAACCAACTATTGATGGCTAATATTTAAAAGACGAGTTTGTTAGTTTGCACCCTCTCTCTCTCTCTCTCTCTTTTCCATAACTCTTCAAAACGTGGCAAGCATTTTTGATATAATGATTAGGTAACCAGGCGGTATCCATTCAAAATTGTTATTCAGTTTTTTTTTTATAAACCATTCTTTTCTCATAAATATATTTCACTTTAAAAAGCACAGTTAACAGCGCACGACTGACAAGACAATACCAGGCAGTACACCCCTCGTGTACTTCATTCACCAACTATAACCAGCACATGTTCATAATACTCTACAAATAGCGCAAAGTATGACAAGTTTGTCGCGAACTTTGTAATAAGCACAAGGAGACAATAAGTCAATCAGTGTGAGCAGCGGCGTCGATTAGATAAATCGAAAGATATATAGTTAAATAGATAGACGTAATACACTCAACAAAACAAGCTTTCATAAGTCAAGTCCTTAAATACAATTACACGAGATTTCAAACAATTCTAGACGAATAGAAAGATTGATATCTCGATAGACTGATTGATATGCAGAATACCCTTCACGAAAACAAGCTGTTGCTTTACCTTAAACTGGTAAAAAAAAAACAGTCCGATTTTAAGATTTTTGGTTATAAAATGGTCACGAAAGTATCGCAAGCTTTTTTTGTTGTCAGCTTAAGAATGAAGAAGAACTAGTCTTTCATTTTATTTCCAAATTTTTTGGTGTTATTTTACGATTTTCTGGTCTCAATTTAAAAATTTAAATCGGGAATGCAAAAATCTTGATTTAAGATTTAAATTTTTTTATCAGTGCACACATAATTTTACGAGATTTCTAATATTTCCAGATGGACTATTGTTTTGATAATACCATCGATAAATAAAAATTCTGAATTCGCAACTGATTTAATCTTTTGCAAGGATTCTTATTTCCAGGGTGGTTTGAAAAATTATTTGCGATCCATGACTGAAAATTTTTATTCTTTGGATGATTTTTACATATTTAATAGAGCTTCTAGACAATCGTAACCACGTAAATTTGTACATGTTACAAAATTCCGATTACTTATCGAGCTATCGATAGCTTCATAGCAGATTTAACATTTTTAGATTTTTCTTTGGTAAGCCATATCCCCTAGACGAATAAAGATGTCGACGCAAATTTTTTTTTCATGGAAGAATTTTCAATTTGTAAAAAATTTTTTTAATCTTTTTCAAATATTTTTTCGTCATTCTTCAAATATTTTTTTATTTTAAAGTCCCACTAAAAAAATAAAAAGTTAGTATCTTATTTTAGTGATGGCACATCGCATGTTCGCCATAGTAAACAATACCTCGAATTATGACAAAAAAGCATAACTCCTCGGTATTGAAAGATAATAAGTTCAAACTTGATATGAATGATCGAGTTGACATTTTATGATAAATTTGAAAAGTAACAATGAAGGTCACAAAAATCGGTTTTTCACAAATATAAACTAACCCGCTTCACTTATTTTCGCACTAAATTATGATGACGACAAAGAAATGTTTCATATTAAAAGGAAAACTCAAAACCACATCTTTAAAAGCTTTTATTTGAAATGCAAAAAAAAATGTCGGTCCTTAGTAAATATTATCTTCAAAAATTAACAAGAATATTCGTTTTTTCGACCTTTAAAAAAACAATTTTTTTTTAAATTCCATTTCGTATTTTAGGGACTGTTGCTTCTTATCGCAACAAGAGAGTCTTAAAAACAAAGGCGTAAAAATAGTTTTCATTAAAACACATGATTCTCTACGAAATCTATATAAATATAAATATACGTATATAGAAATCATGTGTTTTAATGAAAACTCTTTTTAAGGCTTAGTTTTCAAGACCCACTTAGTGGGATTTCAGCTTTTATGAAGTTTTGAATAAATCAAGGGACATACTTTTAATAACTTTTGATTGATTTACTGCTTTGGTATCACAAAAAAAATTCCGACTTATGCGGCCACACAGAGATTTCTTAGCTGAAAACAAATACACTCAATCGTGTTTAGTAAAGAGTATAAAAATTTCCTCATTCGCAAGTTACTTTGCGGCAATTTTTTTTTAATTTTCTCATAACTACAAATAAGTTCGACTCGTGCAGCAAATTTTTACCGCTTCAGAGTTGGGTGCGGGCTCTACGAGTGCAACATGGTTGCATGCCCTGCATAACCGATGAGCCTCCACCGTGCAAACTTCTGGCACGATTCGCTTTTTTTGATTTTTTGTTTTGTTCTTGACGGTGTTTTGAATCGCAGACTGAATTTATTTATGCGCCGCTTGTGGCAGCGTCATAATTCAGCGTGTGAAGTAACATTAATTTGCTGCTGCCTTATATACTTGGAGCACTTGAGTGCAACTTAATTGGTGCACTCTGCTGGGGTTGGGACTGCTACTCTGGGATCGTGCCGCGAATGTGGGCGCTACCTCTTGCAACAATAAAGTGGGTGTAGATAACTGCTGATGAGTGTCCCTCAAGTGTGGGCTAATGTCAAGGATAAGTACGCAAGCTAAAAGCTGTCTGACTAGGTCAACTGTGGATTCCATTTCAAGCTCACGTTGTAGACAAGTGCAATATGGAAAGAAATAACAAACTCTAATTAGCTTAAGTGCAAATGGATAAGATGTTGACAAGTTTTTTCACTTTACAAGAGTTTAGTCAGGAAATTGCTTTTAGGAATTGAGTTAAAGATTAAAAAGGTGTTGTGCAATTCTAGCAAGAAGTAAATATTTATGGAATTTTTTAGTTTATTGGTCCACATCTCAGCTGGAGATGTTTTTGCTAATGCATAAGACACACAAGACTCGGAAATGTTTTTTAAGTGTTGCTTTGAAAATTTCTGTGCAGAAAAACAAGGAAGCCTAGAATACTGACAATTTATTTAATCAGTTCTCAGTTTTCAAAGAAGTTGAGTATTTCTGAATACGTCGTTTATTTTACCTAATCTTTGCTTTAATTTGTTCATCCTCAGCTTCACATTCGAGCTACCAACTTTTTTGAAGACGACGAATCATTACTTAAGAATGCTTCAATAGAGCAAACATCCTCAGTAGTACAATGTCTATTTCTCTAGAATTAAGTCGTTTAAAAATAATTTATAAACCTGATCGTATACTCCAATTCTTTGTCTTTCCAAACCATCATCTTTATATCATAAAAAACGTGTTTCTCTTCGTCAGATGCACAAATGTTTCTACATTCCTTCTCAGCATATTACGCAAAAACTAACATACTCCACTTTTTATTTTTATTAAACCGCATTTTGTGCTTATGCCAAATATTTGCAGTTACATATTTGGAGCTCTTACAGAATATCCAATAAATTTATTTTTATACCTGCGAAATCTTATTTACAAATTCTTCCCACGTTGCCGACTTGAATTGTAGCGTATTTCGAGCATATTGTAGACTTTAGGTGTTTACATTATATATAAATCATGCGAAGTGTTGCAGATACTTTGTGTATGTATAGATACGAATATATCGCATCATACACATAAATTATGGCGAATTTCAACTGAATTTACTTTTGAATTTTTTAAGAGTTCAACAAACTGTCGAATTGAATCATAAATATAAAGAGTTAAAGATTTTGAGATTACAAAGCGTACAAATAGGACTATTAGCGGAGATTTATAGCACATAGTGTTCTTTAATGTTCTTCTAAATGTTAGGTGAACAACTCTTTTTGAAGCGATTTTTGTTTGCTATGCTTATAAAGATAGTTAAAAGAATGGTCTACACACTATGGGATTACATTATAAGCAATAAGCTTTTAGCAACAAAGCTACTTTAACAAAATCTTAAAAAATATGCAAATTTTTTATTTTTGCTTCACTATTAGTTTAGAAACAAGACAAAACTTTTACAGATTTTTTATAAAAGAAAACTTTATAGAAGATCAAAGTTAAGATTTAAAATATTTGTAAAGCTCATCAAGTTTTTATGTTTTCTTTATATTTTTTATTTTTAACTCAACTATGGTCTAAACGTTTATCGAAAAAGACTTATTAGAATTATTAAAGAGCGTTTTTTTAGGTTTTGGGGAACTATTTACACACGTGCTAAATTTAGCCTTACAAAACAAAATTTAACTTCAATTACACTAGTTTAAAATTTTGGTATCCTCAACATGTTATAGCCCATTCCGTAGTAAAGTGGCACGCGAAATCCGAAAATAAAGTCAAACTTTTTTTTCATGGTACGGATTTCGAGATATTTCGAAAAAAAAACATTTTTCGAAATTTAAAAAAAAGTGTGTTTACTTAAAAAAATTGTGGAAAAATCAAGAATTTTTGTAAAAAGTGAAAAATTTAAATTTTTTTGAAAAACCAAATGATTTAGATGAATAATTCATTTATTTATAAAGATTTCTTTACCAAATTTGGTAATCGAAAGTTTTTTAGAGTTCTCAAGCTCTGTACCAAATTTTATCAAAATCGGTCGACTATCTCATATAGCACCCATAGGGTCGATCGTTCAAAAAAACGTGTTTGGTGCAAAATCCGGTATATTGCTCAAAAACTTCTAAAGATACATATATATTTGCCAAATTTAGCTACGATATTTTCATGATATAAACATCCGGTTTTGATAAAATTTGATGCAGTGCTTGGGAGCTATAAAAAACTTCGTATCACCAAATTTGGTCACGATATCTTCAAAAACACACGAAACACAACGAATTTCGTTGAAAAAACGTTTTCTTTTGACCTAGACAGAAAAATTTAGTTCTTGTACTTTTTACGAAAATTCCCGTCAATTCCATAATTTTACTCCGATTTTGATAATACTCATTTTCTTCGTAATCGATCAAACTTTACGAGCCATGAAAAAACATGAATGAAACATTTTTTTAAAATTTTTACATTTACGTTCGAAAGATAATTTTTTAAAAAATTTGCTAAAAATTAGCACAAATTTTATATGAATGGATTAATAACGACCAAACCGTAAATTTGACAAAAATATGTTCCAAGTATCATCGATGGATAGTTCAATTATCTACACTTTGGTAAACAAAATAATCAAAATCAGTTTAGTACAACGAGAGATATTTGCTTTTAAGTAGACACACTTTTTTTTTAGTTTCGAAAAGTGTTTTTTTCGAAATGTCTCGAAATACGTTCCATGAAAAAGTTTGTGGACTTCATTTTCATATGGATTTTTGTCATTTTACTACGGAAAGGAGTAAAACATGTTGAGGATACATTTAGCTGTAAACTAGTGTTATTAAAATTTAAATTTTTTAAATATATAAAAAAAAAATAAATATTATTTTGTTTAAAAAATTAAATAAAAAAATTTGTAAACATAAATATTTATTTTATTTAATATAGTTTTAATTTAAATTAAAAATTAGATATTAAAAAAAAAATAATTATAAATAGAATAAAAAACATTTTATAACTTGCGATAAAAAAATTTTGGGCCGCACAAGTTTAAAAAATTAAATATTTTTTTTAAGAAAAAGATTAAATAGAATAAAAAAAAAATTTAAGAGTCTCATAAACAACTTACAATAAAAAAATTTAGTGCCGTAAATTTTTTCAAATTATTACTCCCTTAGGTATAATAAATAATAAATGGCTTTGTAAAAAACGTTTCGCAACCATTTTTTCTACCAGCCACATTTGTTAACATATTAGTTCTGCTTGTGGAGGCAAAACAAAAAAGCTGTTGTTACTGCTGGCGCCATCTAGTACCTTGGTGGCGCCATGACATGTACGGAAAGCATCAGTAAAATCATACCGTTCGCTTTTGGACATGAATTTTTGCAACTGTTTTTTTTTTTTTATATAAAATTTGTTCTGTTAGGGATGTGATTTTTGGTGCTGCATAAATGAGGAATAGTAGAAGTTGGAAAATGTTTTTCTTTGGCGGACAACAAGCATACACAAAGAAATCGGTTGATGTTAAGAAAACGTTCGGTTTGAAAAGGTCAACTGAATCAATAATTTCATATAAAATTTTTTTACAGTCACTCCCTACGATTTTATTGTTAACATGAGCTATAAGTAAAAAACTGAAACTATTCTGACGAGGCATCATTTATAGTGTGGATGCAAATCTGTAATTTTTATATGCGTTAATATGTCAAGATACTAACCATTTTATTGCCGTACCGATAATGCGCATCTTCAGTTCACTATTCGAAGTAGTATTCTGGTACAAATTACTCTATATAAATTGAAGCTTTAATTTAAAATTAACTTATTTACATTAAACACTATTAAGCTGTAATGCAAATCTGAAGACAGCTCTTTGCCTTTATAGTACAATAACAATTTTTAACTATTTTATTTTAACACTTTGGGCCATTTTAGAATCTTTTAAAAAATTCTTAAAAATTTTGGCCTCAAGTCTGCTTTAATTATTGCCATTTATCTTCATTATCTGCCTTTTAGCATTCACATAGATTTTGTTATATGCTCTTCTATTATGCTTTGTTCTTTCGCCTTAAAGGAAGCAATTAGAAGACCTAGGGCTGGCCTATTATTTAAATCTGTTTTTAAACCAATTCTTAACTCATTCTCATCTAGCCTTTTGGGCAGCTTCTAGGCGTTACTCTTAGATTTGAGCATTTAGCATAAATATTCATCAACATTGGCTCATTCCTACTAATTCGTTCATATTACAAATATGGTTAGGCCTTTACATGGATCATCTCATTTTAGGCGCTAATGAGCCAAGTAGCATACGACTACTATGAGTATGAGTACTATATGCATTTTAATTAACCATTTTCCAGCTTCCATAACTGAAATATGTTAAAAGGCAATTAAACGCAATTAGCCAATTAGCTTGGGTCATCAAGAGTCCCAGCCAACACAACACAACACAACAAAACATCAAAAAGCTGACCAAAAGTTGCCACAACAACAACAAAAACAACATTACCAACACTTCCGTTAGAACAGAAAACAAAAAATTATGAATTATTTTGAAATTTTGTACGTTGTTGTTTATTTTTTTTCTTTTAGTTTTCCAAAGCGTGCAAATTGCTGTCCCAATTTTTTGAAGCATAAAGCAACAAACTATGTACAACTAACAGAGTCTAGTCATATCTATATCGAGTGGGCAAGTGAACAAAGTTGGGCCCCGAAAACGCACATGAAGTTGTTTATAAATAAAAAAACACTTTAAAATATATTTCTGCCGACACACAAAACGCATTAAAGAGGAAAAGTTTAAGCGTAAAAGAGAAGAAGATAAAAAAAATATACGATGTATAAAAAAGAATTATTATGTAATTTTCTTTGGTCGGTCAATCATAGCAACAACTTATGAATGCTTTTTGAAGTATAAGTATTATTACACACAGGGTGCTTGAGTTTTCAACGAAGCAGGAAATGCATTTTTAATTACTATTAAGTTGAGTTGAATTTATAAGATAGTTTTCAATGAAAAATTATTAAATAAAAAAAAAAAATACAATAGCAAAAACTTATAACGTAGCCACACAAAAAAAAAAAACAGCATAAACTTTATTCGATTTTTGGCTTTAATGATGTTTTAAATATTTTTTTGCTGTCGCTTAATCTGAAACTAAGCTCCAAAAAGCCGCAGCACGTCAAGATTCTACCATAACCTCAGAAACGACTTATTTTGGAGGTTTCAGAATCCTGATTTGTCAGAGAAGTTTTTAAAAAGTAAAAGGTGTGTAAGTTCGTGCAATGTATGTAACGGGCAGAAGAAGGCGTGGCAGAACCCATAAAGTATATGTCGGCATGTAAACATTGAATAACTTAAAAAAAAAACATCCAATCTCTGTATATGCGGTAGTTTCATTTAATTTGGTCCTTTGCAATTTATTTGGATTAGTTTTTGAACACAACATCAATCAAGTGGCCGCCTCTATTGGCCACAGCAAAATATGCCCATTAGCTTTTCAAGCATCTCATCTATCGATGATTTCGGCACGAATGTTCTCCTTAAGCTCTTCAATGGTCTGCGGTTTGCTGGCGCACACTTTGCTTTTCAAATAACCCCACAAAAAGAAGTCCGGAGGGGTAAATCTGGGGATCTGGTTGGCCATTCAATGTCGCCTCGTTTTGACATCAGACGTCCAGGGAATTTTCGTTGCAGAAACTGGATTGCTGGATTCGCAGTGTGGCATGTCGCACCATCTTGTTGAAACCAGTAATCTTCAAAACCTTTTTCGCGCATTTGCCGGCAGACATAGTGAGCCAACATCCACCGATATCGGTTACCATCGACCGTTTGGTTCTCTTTGAAAAAAAAGGCCCAATGATGGTTTTGGCGCAAACGCCGGCCCAAAAAGTAATCATGTAAAGGCGTTTCATGGATCTCGTGTGGATTCTGCGTTCCCCAAACGGCAATTTTGCTTATAAACGCCACCAGAGAGTTGTGTCATCCATCAGGAATGCGTTGCATAAAGCTAGAATTCCCCTGAGCCTAATCAATTTAATAAAGGCACATTATGAGGGTTTCAAATGCAGGGTTCTACACAACGGAAGCTTGTCTGCACCTTTTCCAACGAACTCTGGAGTCCGTCAGGGCTGCCTTCTGTCACCGGTTCTATTCCTAATCGTCATCGACGGAATCCTGCGCAATACACTAGATGGAAAAAACAGAGGCATTCCCTGGACGTCTACAGAGCAGCTTGAAGATTTAGAGTACGCCAATGACGTCTGTTCCCTTTCTGTTCGACATAATGATATGCAAGGTAAACTGGACGATCTAGTCGAAGAAGCTGGTAAGCACGGTCTCGAAATAAATGTGGAAAAAACAAAGGCATTGAAAGTGAACGCCAACAGCGATGACGACTTTTTAATTCATAATGAGCGCATCGAACTTGTGGACTCTTTCTCCTACCTTGGTAGTGTCATAGCCGCAGACGGGGGCGCAAAGGCAGACATAGAAGCCAGAGTTGCTAAAGCCACAGCTGCTTTCGCGCAACTCCGAAAGATCTGGAATTCCAATTTTCTATCAACAAACACGAAAATCCAGACATACAAATCTAATGTGCTATCCATTCTACTTTATGGGAGTGAGTCTTGGCTAACAACAGAACCTATTCTTAGCAAGATACAGGCCTTTGTTGGAAGAGGTCTCCGGCGCATTCTGAAAATCTGGTGGCCAAACACGATCAGCAACTTTGAGCTGATGCAGCGATGCAATATGAAGTCGATATCCTAAATAATTACCGCAAATGGGGATGGATTGGGCATACTTTGCGAAAGCCACCACATGAAGTTTGTCGTCAAGCCCTTCGGAACCCGCAGGGCAACCGAAGAAGAGGAAGACCCAGAACAACATGGCGTCGACCTGTTTTGAAAGAATCTGAAGAATCAGGACGTTCCTGGAGGGAAGTGAAGCAATTGGCACAAAACCGGAAACGATTTAGATGTTTTACAGAGGCCCTATGCTCCTCAAGGAGTTAAAGGAATAAAAGAAGAAGAGAGTTAAAACAACTGAACGACTGTTTTTAATGTACAAAATAACTACCTAGGCGCGTTCTTTTGGTGTGAAGCGATACATGATTGAAATTCTACTGAATTGACGTTTCCCAAAACATGTAAAATCAAGTCGATCGATTGTCAGATGTTTAAGTTATTCAATGTTACAATACTGACATAAGAAATGGCGCACCCTGTATATTCTTGATCAGCGTCAACCAAGCCATGCCTGTCTGTCTGTCCGTCTAATAAAAGGATCTCAGAGACTTTAAGAGCTATTGGGCAGAAATTTTACCAAAAGATGCGACTAACAGTCTTGCAGATCGAGTTCTCCATTTATATCGATATCTTTCTACGATTCCTCGTAGTTTGCACCCACAATATAAAAGATATCGGAATCAAATTTAAAACGGTTATTCTCATAGATTTTAAGAATGGTATTCCGTAAAAATTTTTTAAATCCACTGAATCATTTTTAAATTGAACTTAGCTTATATAGCTCAGTTGAACGCCTTAACTCAAATATTGCGAAATATACTTATTATCTTAACAAATATTTGGCCTAGTACGACTTTGAAATTAATTAACAACAAAAAAAAAAAACACTGCACCAATTTAATCAACAACTGCATTAAATAAACTGCGCGTTCAACACTTTGTCCAAATCAACATAAATTAAAATGCAATCGTAGAGGAAATTTTTTCAAACAAACTGCATCCAATTGTAATAACTGGGACTAAATAAAAATCACAGTGATTTATGTATCTTACAGGCACATATGGCAAATAAAAGCAGCAACAACAACCACAACAACATCAAAGCAACGATATTTAAAGAGTTTTGCTTGCTCTTTTATTATACTTATGCTTTTTGTATCTTTTACAACATATCTTTATTACAAGTGCAAGTAATTTATGTACTTGTAGTAGTTGCAGTCCCCAAAAGCAGATAAATTCCATAGCATCAATTTGAGCATTGGGTTTGGTTGAGTGCCACATGTGGCAACTAGCAAATGCCAACAAGGCAAATAATAAAGCTATAAATGTAACCATGCCTCAGTTGACTGTTGCATTGAGTGTTGAAGTGAATTGCTGGCGAAATGCGATATAGTATGATTAATATGATAGCCCTAGCAAGAGACAATGCAAATGGTGCTTATTATATTGTATCTCATAGATACAAAGTTACAACTATACAACTAGTGAGCGCAACACGTTGCCCGTTGCATGTCAATGGCCATAATTAACTATGCGAAAAGGGAGCAGCTGTTAGTGCAACAGCAGCAGCTTCGTTTTTAGAAATGAAAACAATGCAATCTCAAAGAGGCAACAAACACGACAACAACAAACTATTAGCTGGCAACATGTTGGCCATTTTCATTAATGGCTGCATTGTGTGGCATGCGGCATAAGGCATTTGGCATAAGCTCATACCACAGACAATATGCGTATCGCTGCATGACGCTCATACCCCGCAATCAGATCTCTGCTGCACATTTTCCACTCCTCAGCCGTTGCCGCTGTCTCTTCCTCTTTTCCATTTCTTTTTCAGTTATTGTCTCGCTGCCGCATTTTTGTTGTTGCTTTTTAGTTGGCTGCATTGTTTTTGCCACTTTTTTTTTTTTTGTTTTTGTTTTGATTTTGGCCATGTCGCTTTTGTTGCCTTGATAACACAGCAGCATCGAGAGAGTAGAGCAGGGAATGGCATCCATCTACAGCGCGCTGCGCGCACACCCAAAATGCCACCCTGGGGCAGTCATTATTTTGTGCAGCATTTTTATGCTCTGCTGTTGGGCGACATGACTTGGTTAGATGGTTCGTTAAGCGCGGAAGTATCTGCAGCGTTGTAAACCTTGTTTTGAGATAAATTAAAGGTATACCCATACATATAACTTTCTTCACTAATCCCAACCCCAATGTGGGAGTTAATAAGACGGCAGCTGAGAATAGCTGTGTATATATAATCAGCTTAGATCCCACAGCATCTAATATTGTGATGCACGTTGGGCTTGAATTTTATTCAAATTCTTGAAGAAATTGCTACGAAGTAAGTGAGTTTTACAACAGGTTGTTCTTAGATCTGCGAAATCGAAGTTCTTATGTACTTATACACTTCTAATGCAAAAAAAAATAGAAACAAAAAACTAATTGTACAGCATTTGAATGCTTCCACCTACTATTGCATAATTATTTATTTTGAACGTTCAGGATTACGTTTCCCCACGATTCTTAACCTCAGACAAGTTGTCTTATTTTTTCTAACAATTTTTTTTCCCCAATCAAAAATATAAGACATACCAGCAATAAAAGATATCGGTTGGTTAATATGTCTTACAAAGAAGAACAATTCTGTTTAAGATTACAAAGAAAAAATGGGATTTTTACTTTTTTTAAAGCAAAATATTCTATTCGGCTCGTCTTTAGCCATTAATTTTCAAGTCATTAGCCGAATAAGCTAGGAACTTGTAACTTAAAATAAGAATTAAAACCTGTTATGAAAATTTTCATAAGATTTTTATACACCTGACCATATTTTCTCCAGACCTTGCGCCTCAGACTACTACTAATTTCGATTTATGCAGAATACCTTGCCTGAAATGTTATCTTCTTAAGTTCCTTGGGCTTGAATAGGAAGCAGTTTTGTTAAAACGAAAACCATGCAGAAATTTGAGGCATAAAGTTCTTTCAACGGAAATCAAATGCAACATGAATGCTTGGGGGCTTAAGAAATATTTCTCAGCCCTATCTCTACTTAAAACCAATCTCAAGAGGTCTTTTAGAGAGATTGATCAATTCTATTGCTAGACGTGAGATTATTAGTATTTTATGAATTTTACAAATGACATGATATAACAATTAAAAGGTCACACAATACGTCTGTCTCTCTGAGAGAGCGTAGGTTCAATTTTTTGTATGGTAGCTATATAAAATACTGGATCAATTTTAACCAAATTTGTGTTAGTTTTATTTTTTTTTAAGTCTTACAATTTGTATGATGTTTACACAAAGTTGGTGCACTATTTCATATAGCTACCATACAAAATTGAACCAGTTGTTCGCGAAATGTGAAGATAATCGATAATCCCAACTGACGCTCATATTCGTAAGTAATCTGCATTATCTCAATCATCTTTAATTCTAACTATTATTAATAAGATTTTGCTTAATGCATTTTTCCAAGGCATACAACATTCGATGCCGCACATTTTGCTTTTCTTTCACAATTGTTTGCAATTGCATAAACAACAACAATGCTACAATAACAACTAAGCTGATGACGACCACAAGGTATCATAGTTTGATGCTTGGGGCGAATTGCATTGCTCGCTAACGACCAAAAACAGCCACCACCCAAGTACTAGACTGCCATGACCTTTATATTTGTTGGCTTAAAGCTTAAGCTAAAGCCATAAAATTAGTTTTAGATATTTTCCATAGAAATGTAATGCCCATTGGTATTTGAGATGCTTATTCTATGCAATTTCTGGCTTGAGCTATTTGTCTGACCTGGATAGCCTTATTGGAATGTAAGACTCAGTCTGCTAAGCTCTTTACTTTACATTTTGTTTATATAATTTTTACGTTTGTTTTTTTTTCGAGCAGCTTAGTTACTTATTTGACTGTTTGTACCCAGCTCTAGATGCATTTGTAGATAACTCTGGTAAAACCCAAACATTATTATGCATTTGCGCAGCAGTTTTCATGATAATTTAACTTTCACACATACATAACAAGCTTTGTTCACACTGTCTATGCAAAGAATTCACCCCTATACATTACAATTCCAAAAAAAAAAAACTATTCAAAAACCCAAAAAATGAAAATTTCCCACAACATTTATGCATCATCACCATACTTCTTTTTCTCTTGCTCTTCTTCCTTTAAATGCGTATTAACTTAAACGCTATTAATTTAGTTGTTACGCTTCAGACAACAACAACAACGACAGCTACAATAATGAGACAATGACGACAACAACCATCTTGATAAAAATAGTGTGCCTTCTATTTTTTTCTAGTTACATGAATCTTCATAATTTCACCAAATGCAAGTTGGTTTTCGAATACATAAGAAAGAAAAGCTATATTGTATATAATGTGACATGAGAAAGAGTTAAACGAATTCCTTTTGATTTCTACTTATACTAAAAAAAAGTGCTGGTGAATGGCAAATAAAAAACAACGCAAGTAGTGTGGAGATCGTGTTCGAGAACAACTACTTACAGTAAGCTCACGAGCCATACTACTCACGAAAGCTTAATTCGAAAATTTCGTTAAACCTATGCAACTATCATCTGAGATAATATTCAATATATTTCATCGAAACGAGCACGTCGACAGACAATCATGCCTATCCTCAAACTTTTTGACCAACAGAGTAGATTACGCAAAAACCAAAATTTCTCAAATGAAAAAATTAAAGCTTCTATTTGGTAACAAAGCTTGTTAGTCGATTTAAATCGATAGTTATTGATTGCAACTATTATTCGTAAGTGATAATAACTGATCAACTGAAAATGGCATATAAAAAGCAACGCAAGTAGTGTGGATATCGTTATCAAGAACAACTACTTACAGTAAGCTCACGAGCCATACTACTCACGAAAGCTTAATTTGACAGACAATCAAGCATGTCCTGAAACTTTTTGACCACAGAGTGGATTACGTAAAAACCAAGTAAAAATTTCTCTTATGAAAAAAATTAAAGCTTCTATTTGGTAGAAAAGCTTGTTAGTCGGCTTAAGTCGATAGTTATTGATTGTAACTATTGTTCGTAAGTGATACTAACTGATCCACTGAAAAATTTCGAATAATATTTTGGTTTCGAAAAAAATTATTCATCAAAAATGTAACCAATAATAATAATAATAATAATTGGTATTCGGTTCAATTTTGAGCTACAAACCCATTTACGGATTAAGCGGAATTCGATTACAATCTCATTGACTTAGAACATTTATTTTTTCTGGTGAAATTTCAAGTATTAACAATTGTTCGTGTGTTTTCGTGATTGTTTGTTCTGGATGTATTTTAGTTAGTTTTTAGTCGGATCAAAATCCAAGCGAACAATTGGGACCACATATTGAAGTAAATTTTTTGGACTTTTCTAGACTTTGCATACTTCACCATTTGCATGAGCACGACTCACGACCGACAGACAGTTGCTGCCACAACAACAGCAACGTGTTGATGCGCAGTTGTTGCTGTTGTTGTTGCAGCTTTTTTTGTGATTGTTTGTTGCTTATTGTTGTTGTTCGCTTGCTAGAATTTATTATTTCCGCCAACATGTACCGAAAACTCCCCTAAAAAAAAAAGAGTTGACAGGCATACCACCGACGACAGCCAACCAGCCATTGAGTCATTCATACAGATACACTGCACACAGATACACCACACACACACACATTCAGATCCAAAGGCAAAGCAACAGGTACGCATGCGCAACGTTGAAGCAAAAGCTAAGGGTGGCCGCTGAAGAGGAACGCGATCGAGGTAAACGCAGCGAAACGCGTTCACTACGGGCTGTTTTACTTTAATATTATTATATTTTATACACTTAGAGAAATTAACCTTGTAAAAACAGATTATTTTGGAGATAAGTAGGTCATAGTGCATAAGTTCAAATTGAAAACAGGGCTGCAACCCTTAGAAATAACATTTGAAATGTTTAACATAGTTCGATATGTTTGCAAACAAATTTTATAGATGGTATCTCGAAGATTTTCCTAATCGGAAGTAGGCCAGAGTAAGTTGGTGGGCACTCCAGAAATGAAATATGATGCACCATAAAGTAGTCGAGCATCTGCACCCTGGTGTAATGCCGCATCAGGCCGAAATATCCTCCTGATATGGTACTGAATATAATTTAATATCTTTCTATGCATTTATTCGACCCAATAAAAAGCATCTAGGGATCTTGCAGAAACCACTTTTTACAGGATCATGAAAAATTCCGCACAATCGATTCATTTTTAACAAATGTCATGGTACCTTAATTAACAAAAAAAAAAGATAGATTGATTTGTGAAAAACAAACACAATGGATGTCTTTAAAAAAATGCATACTCGATATTTGTCTTGGGTAGTAGGAACCGAAAAGAGAATTAAATAATTTTAATAAAGATTCTCAATTCGAAGGCCAAATTATGCGGATTTACTCTGTAAGTATGACATTTGTTGTGGTTGTTATGTCCTGTTACTCCTAGTTTGCTCCCTAGTGGAGCATAGGAAGTATGAATGGCAAAAATATATTTGAAATTTTTTGTCGTGACTTTTTTAAGTTTAACACAAGATGAACGTAAAATGTAAAAAGTTTTTCTCTATTTTGAATGCTGAAATTTTAATCGTTGCCTTTTCGACTTTTTCAGTTTAATGCTAAGAATTGAGTCAACGTAGTAGAATATTTTCGAAAGCAATTTTTTCTCTCAGTGTCAGCACACATACCTAGATGCATCAGGTTGTTGTAGGTGATTTTTGTGTTGTTGTTGCTGATATCGGCGCAATTCCGCCTTTTGAAAATTTGCTGGTCTGTTGAGCTTTATATTTCTAGTTTTTTTTTTCTGTATTTTTATAGCGTTTTACACTTGATGAACTTTGCGCGAATGTTTAAAAATGAAGACAAATGAACAGCAGAACGTAAACAGATTACAAACAAATATAATATATACATAGTACATATGTACGACAGCAAAAAAAAAAAACACAAATACGTTTAATTTGTGTTGCAAGCAAGTGTTTCATTACTTTTAGCAAGCACTGTACACTATACAAGTATATAAAATTTTGTTGAAAAATAAATATCAAGCAATTAAACTTGCGCGAAACGTTTAACATTTTGGACATTTAAATGCTTTGGTCATTAAATTGAGAATTTATGTTTTGCATTTTTTGAATGGTCTCATTTTGTGTGATATTAATAGCTGTAGTAAATGAGTGCGAAAAATAAACAATGGAGAAAAAGAGAAATATTTTATAATTATGATACATATAATTATATGAAAATAACTCAATTACTTAGTGACTTAATTAGGAGGCATAGCTAGAGACAGTTTTACAAGCTCTTTATAAAGTTTTAACGTTTTTTGCTTAGGCCTCAATTTTCATAGACGCCGCAAGCTAAAGAAAGCCTGTGGAAAGACGTAGTAGATGTAGCCTTTGGAGCTAAATAATTGTTGTGACTAACACAATTACTGCCGTGGATACTACTGCGACTAAAACAAAGCACGGTCACACTTGCGCATAATAGCAAACAAATGGTAACTTTGTGGCTGGTTTTTCTCAGTATGGCAACGTTGTACACAGTACAGTAATTACTTTAAGTTTAAGGAACAATTTTATAAGTACAATTATAAAAGTCATTTCAAAATTTTGTTTTGTTTCCAAAAACTGTTGGACATTGTGTAGTATAACCGTATCTAAGGATTTCATGATAGTCTTTTATTTTAAATTCAATCGAATTATTTACTATTTACTTGATTTTGTTAACCAAAATGTGGCTGTCCATTAACAGACAGCTTTTATCAGCTATCTAATTAATATATAAAGCTTATTTTCAAGTTACCAAGTTCTCGAAATATTATTGTTTATTTTTATTAAAACATGTTCCAGCATAATTTGCGTTTTGTTAATGCACCAACTACAAGGAATTTTTCATATTATCATATTTTTTTTTTAAATATCGATTAAATCGATTTTTGTACCTATAATTTCGTTTCGTTATTAAAAGCATTTTGGCATGCAAAGATCTATCCTAAACAGTCTGCGTGTTTTCTAATAGTGACGTCATGATTTTCATTTTGGTACATATATTTTGATGTAGTATCGAAATCAATCTGAAAACTGTCTGTATAATTATTTTGATTAACATCATGCTTTTCAGTAAACAATAAAAATGTAGGTGTCGGTTCATGCCAATAAGAAAATCTTTCTGAAATATTTATGAAAATGTCCCGAACCGAGTCTTGCCAAAGATTTTATTTTATATTGAAAAATACTTTATTGATATTAAACAATTTCTTTAATTGCCAACAATTACGACTTCCTTGAGGCTGTCATCAAGCTCAGTTTTCTTTAAGCCAATTTCATGCTATTAAGCCAGACACTCCAAGCCATTACACTACTAAAGACTTACATTAACATTTCGCGTTGATCGACAATCGATTTCAATAGCAAACTAATTGCTTGTACATATTAAAAGTTACCCAGTTGATCGGGTATTTAAATTGCAGCCTAAAAGCAAATAAAAGTTGTAACAGAAATAGCCTGAACTTTTATTAGCAATGGCCACAAAATGCCTTTCCCAGCAATAAAAAGAAAAAAAAAACAATAATAATAAGAAAATATAAAGAAAACAATGTGTATCAATGTGTCAATCAAATGTTAAACATTGACAGATTGTTGTTGACGCTGCCGTTGCCATGCCACAAAATGTCATGGAAATGGCTTAATTGGCAAGTAAAACACACTAACACACACACACACACACACACACTTACGGCTAATAGCCAGTTAGCCAAGCGTCAGCGGCCAAGTGCAGGCCAACAAAGTAAAATGACCAAATATTATGGCTAAATAGTTTCCGGCCAGCCTAATGAGACGGACCTGTGCATATACAACGATTTCGCTGGCTGCGTACGTAAACACAAACAAAAACAAATAACAACAAAAAACAGCTGAAATGCAAAATGGCCAACACAAGTGTAACAATCTTTGGTACAAATGGGTGCACACATACACTTGAAGAAAATGAGCATATAATTTCAGCTGATAACGTTTTAAAGCCTAGTGCTTCCGAATTTTTTATTAAGTCAAAATAAAAATAATGTACGCCATATTATATAACATTAAAAAACTTCAGCTTACTTATTACACTGTTAAAAATGTATATATACTTTTTTTTTTAAACTACTAATCATTTCAAATATGTTAGGAATACCTTGAGGGAGACAACTTGTATATTGATAAATAAATGAAAATATAAAATCATCTTTATTCACAAGCACATTTGATTTCAGTTAAGATGATTAAAATACGGTTGAAAACGATATAAAATCCGAAACAAATTTCTCAATTATTCATGTTCTTCTTCCCCTTTCAATTTTGACCTATTTACATTTACACATTTAAGCCGTGCAGATTTCGTGGATTTCACTTAACATAAACCTCGACAAGGATTTTTTTAAAACAGAAATTCTTTTTCGATACTACATTTGGGTTTTTTGAAAAAAGTTATTTCCAGATGCCAAATAAAATTTGGATTTGGCTTCTATTGAATGAAGCCGCATTCAGTCAAAACACTAATCGAGGGTGAAATCGGACTTAATGCTATATCGTACAAAATCTTTCCGAAAGACCCAAAACTTAATCTGTTGTGGTAGCAGTCAACGCTGAAGAATACGCTTAATCTTACATGATTCGCTTTATGTTGCTGGGTTATGACCTAGTATTCCTCATCTTTTATGCTTTGGTAGAAACTCTCACATTCGGTGGATTGAAGAACTGTATGAACGGATAAACTTTAAGCTCATCTGACTCTGTCGTGTTCTGCGTATGGATGAGTAAGCTCCAGCAAGTAAGATTTTTAAAGTCGGATGTTGGTGCAACGCGGCAAAGGGGTAGATCCTACCTCTGTTGGAAGGACGTGATAGTTGGCTCTAATAACAAAGTAAGTATGGGATGCGGGAAGCAGAGACGCCAAGAGAAACGCTCTACGTTAGGCCGTAATCTAACAAAGAATTGTGACGGCCAGTT
Source organism: Chymomyza costata (assembly GCA_018150985.1). NCBI lineage: Eukaryota > Metazoa > Arthropoda > Insecta > Diptera > Drosophilidae > Chymomyza > Chymomyza costata. Next base: position 23,694,575 of record JAECWU010000001.1, read on the forward strand.
TAGACTCAATTTCTTAAAAGGTAGGTTTTCCGGTTTTTTAAAGGTAGTGAGCCTCTTCAATCAGCTTTAACTCGGATTTTTGAGTTTTACAAGCCGTGAGTCCCAGCTTTGGTTTCCACGTGACAAAAAAAGAGCTATGATCGCATATGCCTGGCGAAGCTTTCAGAAAACTCTCAATTTGAGTTGTTATGAAAATATGTATATCCAATATCCAAAACCGTGGAATCTCTCTCATTTCAACCCACCCGTATAAAACGCAGAAGTTCTCTAATTTTAAACCACCCGTATTAAAAGTCACAGTATCAGTTTTTGCTCAAAGGCTAAAAACCTTGTCATTTTTTCAAGTGTACACCTGCACTTGGGCATGTCTCATTTGGTTTCAACGGCTTTCTTCGATGCACACCCATTTGAAGGCATTTTTTTACGAAATCAACTGCAAATTGTTGTTAACAAAAAACGAGAAAAAAAAAGCCATACATTAACTTGGCCATTAAGTCGTTTGACTGCCAGTAGTTTTAATTAGCCAAGACACAATCAAAACACTGCTGTCTGGTGTGTGTCTTGGCTGTTGCAAATATTTCACTGATCGTTTAACAAATTGCAGCAAACACAGTTGTTGCCAATTGCAATTGATAGCAGGCTTTTTGCAAGAGATTAAAAAATTGTTTATAAATTGCTTTGATTTGTCTGCGGCTTAAATATTTAAGTTGATTTTTTGTTGTTGATGTTTGTTTGTTTGTTTGTTATGTACATTCAAGTTGCTTGTTGCAGTTGTTGTTGTGTGTTTGCACATGAATAAAATAGTTCTGCCAAGATAACCCATTTCCATTAATCTCACTGACGCTTTGCACACGCACACACAGGCATGAACATGCCACAAATACAGATGCATAAAAACATACAGTCCGATAAGAAATTATTCGGACACTTTTAAATTTTATGTTTAAAGCTATTTTTATTTTACTAGCATAATAGTTCTGGAGCCCAAGAAGAGTGTCACAATAGCTTATAGAAAAGTATAAGGAAAGTCCTACCAAACATACCAAGGCTTAAGAGACATTTTTTTTAAGTGAAATATTTTATTTTTTAACGAGTACCTGAACAATTTTTAGTAAAGACGTGATTTTTTTTAACACTGTTTTCTTTACTAAATATTCGGCAGTGTTCCGAAAAACGAATCCGAATTTCCGCAGCACGCAAAAACAAATCCGAATAAAATTTTTCGGTTTGGTTTTTTCGATTTCCGGAGCACGGCTGATTAATTTCGATATTATCATTTTTTTTTTAAATAATTATAATAAGAGTACTTTTTAATATGCCAAAAAAATGTCATTTAAGCTTTTCGTTAAAAATTTTCAAAGTGTACGCATAATTTCTAGTCTGACTGTAAGAATCTTTGTTTGGTCTGTGTCACTGCAGTTATTTTAGCCAGCAGCAACTTCTGCTATAAATAAATATCACACCAGTTTGCAAAAAAAGAAAGAAAAAAAACAAAACTAGAGTGTAGGAAATTCTGCTCTGTTGCTCGGAAAATTTATGTGGGAGCTGTCGCTGAGTGACTCAATGCAATTGCCAAGAGCTCACACAGCGCTGCGGAAAATGCGAAAAATCAGGCAGCTACATTTTCCACACTTTTTTTTTGTGTTTTCATTTCTGGCTTTTGCGTAATGCTTAACCTGAGGCACTCGAGTTGCTCTTCTCTAGCCCAACTCCCCCCCAGATATGCTGCATTCAGTGGCGGATGTAACAAAAAAATTCGAGGGTCGTCCAAATTTGATAAACAATGAGATTTCCGACTGAGTTGTATAAACACAACTGTGCTCAAAGTTGGCAGAAAACTTAGCTATGTTCTAAACCCTGCTACTTTTCTACCCCTATACGCCTCTGACCACAATGAATAATGTCATTGACGATTGACACGGAGACTTGAGCAAAAATGGAAATGTGCATTGAGAGCAGCAATTCTCGTCAGGATTTGCCATGTGATACTAAAGAAAACGGCTAGAAATATTTATCTTTTTATTTAAAAGTGGATGTCTTGTATAAAATTTTGTAGCTGTAGAACTTTCTGCGTCTTACTTATGGAGTGCTAGAAATATACGGAATTCAAAAGTCACTTTCTGACATCCATAAAGTGTATGAGTTATGCATATTCTTGAAATGGTAAGCCATAAATTTTATGTTAATGCCAAAAATGTCAAGAAATAATTGGCTTAGCTGTTAAAAAAAACAAAATAGTTTACATTAAGGAAATCTTTGAAATTAATGATTTCAAAGAGCATTTGCTTAATTTTTACCAGAAGTATTTTTCTATAAAGCTCAAAGTATTTTTGCTGTTTTATATAATAGCTTACTGAAAAGTCGCCTTTTAAAGGAAAACGATGAATATACCTGAGGGAAGAATATGTGTAACGATTCATACCGAAAAGTAGTACAAGCAGTGGAGTTATAAGCTCAGTAGGACTACCCAACAGTTCTCGCAGTTCTTTGTGAAGTTCTCTCAATATCTTTAATTATTATTATAAATCAGGTGGGCTTTAAAGTTTTTATAGCAAAGGCTGTATTAAATGTTCGATGGTGTATATAATTTTCGCCAAATAAACATTTTTAAAAAAATCTTTTCCTCTTCCTAATAAAATTTTTGTTTTGTTTCGAAAAGTCAATACAAAAATGTTTATACAAAAGTTAACTTTGGCAAGGTTTATGGGCGTGTTGGCGCCTTATAAACTCTTAAATTGACCTATAATTAGCCTTAAATATTGTGTACAAGCCAGAAACAATCTGCAACCTGCTATTTATTGCATTCAACTCATTAATTAAGGCGGCTTGTTAAATGCTGTGAAAAATCAAAGGTCAACCATGGTCATAAATGAATGTTTGGGCCATGTGAAAACATTTTACAATATGTAGAGACTTTTTAAAATTTAAGACTAGATAAAACATTGTATTTAGTCTATCTATTGTTTGCACGTTAAGAATACCATAAAATACATCAAAATAAGACTATTACTCATTTTCACGTCAAAAATATTTTGAAAAAAAAAAGATCTAAAGAAGCTTTTGTTCCAAGAATATACAAAAATGTAACCGAAGAATATTTTATGTTATTATAACAAAGATAAAGATCGCTCACATAACCATTTGGCAAGCATCTTTCGAGTTATAAAGATAGGACACAATTTAAATTTTCTAAATCTTAATTTATTTAAGGGGTAACATCAGTGTAGAATCTTCAAAGAAACTATTTATTTTGGAGAGGAAACAAATTCCTTAATGTTTCCGATCAATGGCGACGTCAAAAAGCTGCAGCCGTGAAGGCCTCTCTGAAAATTAGTCATGTACTCGTAGCGCTCTGCAGGCGCCATTTTGTTTTTTAATACTTTAGAAAAATGAATTTTTGTATAATACCGCCAACTATTTGGATTTCGAATGTAAAATAAAGTTTCTTTGAAAAAAAATCGTAAAATAACCTTAAAAAACCGTGGTCCACACTGGCTTTACCCCTAAATATATATATTAAGATGTCTAAGTTGAACTATAACCTGCTCACTCTAGTTAACGTGTAGGTTTATTTTATTTAACAGAGTAATAGAGAAAATAAGATCCCACCAAAAATATTTTCATGTAAAATGTTGCCAAGACGGGACCATATGACTCGCACTATCAAAAAGTTATCAGATCTCATGTAGAGCCAAGCTTCTAACTCTACACGCCCTAACTCTACAAGGCCTAACCTTACAAACTCTACACCTTAGTCAAAATATGTGGCTTGGCCGTTCGTTACTACAAGAACTATTGTATAACCGAAAAGTACTAAATAGTGAATTAATTTTTCACCTTACGCCTATGTGAATGTAGCGAATTTTGTTGATCTAGCATAATCCAAACCCAAGTTATAAGGGTTCAAAAAAAACGACGAACCGCTTCGAGAAAAGGTAGGAAGTGTCCTTGCGATTCGCTTGGCTTGTCTTGGCGGGCGCACTACCCTGCCCCCAGATGCAGAATGATTGTCGAGAACTGCGTTATCATGCATCAAAGCATTTTCAAAAATTTCACAATGAGTTAATACACTTTCCTCAAACGACAAGTAAATCTGAGAACTGTTACAGAACTGTTAGAAAATGAACAAAACCGAGAGCTAAGAAATCTGATCTTCGGCAACTTCTTAGCCCTTAAAAAACGATTGAATCGTATTAAGCCGTAAATCTATTAGATCTTTTAGTTAGAGCTGGGTTAAAAACGGCTTATAAAATAACTTCATATTTTAAAGTTAATTTTTTCAAAAGCACATTTCGTCGGAACATTAGCCATATAAATAAAGATATGAACTCTGCAATTCGTAAACAAATTTTGAAAATTTTACTTGCTTACGAATTGAAAACGGTTTTTAGTTCAAGCAAAAAAATTTTCTGGTAAACTTTTGATTTTTTTCGTTTTAAAAATGCCAACAAAAGAAAAGCTTGCTTAACAAGCTTGTCTTATAATAGTTTCCGTCAGCATTCCAGTGACCCGGCATTCATACAAGTCTCATAGCGAACTGTTGAACCATTTCTTTTAAGATTTGCAGAAGATTGCTTCCGTATTCGAATACTCTGCACTAATGGAGTTTATAGCCACTTCATGGACTGTAACTATCAAACCTTAAATAAAAAGAATTTGTGCAGCTGGGTAAACGCTATTGCTCTCTAAATAGGATAAGAGATCAATAGCGTTTAGTAAAAAACATATTACAAAATCAGCCGCAGCTGGCAAATAACCAGTGGAGGATCCACGGGGGATTTTCGGGTCCGAACACTCCCAAAAGGCGGAAAATGGGTTGACAGTTGCTTACGCGCTCTGATATATATACATTTCGAAATAAAAAACCCCCAGACCAAATACTGGATCCGCACCTGGAAGGAAGGAATTTAACAAAACACATCTAAGTAGATATTTTTATGAACAATCTGTCTTCGTTTAACCATAATGATGAGCAATAAATAAGGTGTTACAAGGTAGAGCTTTTGGTGGCTAATCGAAAAAATCCAATTCAAATTTAAGTTGCAATTTTAGTTGATATATAGACACTTACTGTCATTGGGCATATATAAAATGGACATTAGCTTCAGCCCCAGTAGCTGTCTGACTAGCCTACCTCACTATAATGTATCTTTAGAAGATTTGCACTTTAATAGTCAACGATAAAAATGTAATGAGAAAAAGTTGGTACCACAGTAACCACAATGGTTGAATGTAACCACCACATTGGTTGAAATGGTTGACAGCTTGCTTGGATTGTTAAATAGCAAATGTCGTTTATTATTATTATTATTTTTTTCTTTTATAATTGTCTTGTTGGACGTCTTTGTGCTTAGTTGTCGTCACTTGATACCACTTGGACACACTTCAATGGAGTTGAAGCGCATAATTTGAATTTTTTCTAACGCAGCTGCTGCCTCTGTCGCTGCCACTGCTGCTGCTGCTGTCGAAGCTTTCGCCATTGGGCTCTGTGTAGGAGTTGTTATGCCGCATGCCCCAGAGTTCATTGCATTTGATTTTCACTTTCAATTGGCAAGAAACCGCAGCGTGTTGATAGCTGACAATGTTAACCCAACTACGACTATCTGCTGGTGACAACAACCCCAAGTGGTAACAACAACAACAACCAAAACAACAACGACAACACAAAGAGGCAAGTCAATTTGGTTGACCTTCAGGTTCAAATGCATATTGGTTGCATAAATACGTTTCGTATTTTTTTTTTTGGCGACACATTTGAGTGGCTTCGCTGCTTTTTTCTTGAATGTATCTGTAAGATACTCTATATCAAATAACATTATATTGCTGCTTATAAACCATGACTAAGTATGGTATTGCATTATGATAATGGTTATGGCATTACAGCGTCATTTGAAAGTTGGAATTTGTGGGTTTTTCGGCTTTTTAATGACAACAAGATACTTTATAGCAAACGTCAAAGATTAATAGCATTAATAGAAACCAATTTCCGACTTTTTCTTGCCTATGTTAACTAAATGTTTTTTTGCGTTTTTGGTGACTATTTTAAATAAAACCTGTAGACATAAAAGGAAACCCAATGGATTAAAATAGACTGAAAGCTATCTCACTAAGGCGTAACATAAATGGTCAGTAACAAATTTTAAAACTCTAAAATTGAGAATATTCTGGAGACTGTCGAGATGTCGAAGATTTTTTGTTTTACAAAGAACTAGATTAATGCTTTACATTTGTTACGGATTACTTGTTAAAACAGAAATAAATAAAAGAACCTTTTTTTTATTAATCAAATCATATCATGCTTTAAATATTTTTGCGATGGTTCGCAGCAAGTTTTTTGAAAATCGATTATTTAAGCTGTTTCAAGTCGTTTTTAACATAATCCAATTTAAATTTTCTTGAATGCTTTTATTTTTTTCCTAACTTGACGTTTTAGATCGATTGCCCACAACACCATGACGGTCAATGCAGCCTCATATTGTTTTTAAAGCAGCAAATATGTGTCCCAAGCAGATAGACTGCTCTGTTAAAAAAAATCACTTTGAAAGCTCTTAACTTGTTTACCAATTGCCGGTCTCTTGTCCATATAAGAATTTGTATCTTAAAAGCGCTATTAATCTTTGAAGCTATAAGCTGACTGTAGCAGGTTGTGCTGCTCCAAAAATGGGTCAAAAAACTAAGAAATCCATGGAAAAACTAATTCTCTCTTTGTTTATTTCAATTAACAACTTAACGGTTTTCAGCATAAATTTAACCATGAAGTATTCCAATCTTAGTAGAAAACACTTTCAATTCAATCAATAAACGCTTAATTAATTATACACGAGCTTCAAACAAACTCGGCAAGCCATTTTCACGCATAAATCAAGTTGACCTTAAAAACTTTGTCATAACAGGGCCATGGCAACAGACGCCAATGATGGCAACGGCGACTACTACACTCAGATACTATAGCGACAATGATGTCGACATGCCAACAACACACAACACTGGACGCCCATCTCCTGTTCAGTCAAGGTGCCTCTTGACATAAATATCCAGTTGCAACCCAAAAAGGAAACTTACATTGCCAAGGCGACAAAAGCAAAAAACAGCAAAGAAAAAATATAAACGAAAAGAAAAGCGTTTTCAAGAGTGTCGGAATTTTAATACACTTTATACATTTAAATTCGGGGTTCTTACGAGGAATCGTCTCCAGCGTGCTTCTTCACTAAGTTATTAGTATGTGTTGGGACAGCTGAAGGAACAGCAAAGTCGCATGTAAATATGAGCAGCTGGATGCTATTTGAAATTTGTAACAGAGAGCGAATACAAGATGGTTGGTTCCATCCTCTGGTTCTAGCAGGCCTCCTTCTGAAACACAAATCATTTAATCTCTGGTTGTATCTTCACCAAATCACGAGTTTTAAGTTATCTTAGACGCTGGCCAATTGTCATTTCTGCCGCTGATAATCCAAGGAATACTTGCTACTTGGCACCTCCAACAGTTGAATGGAAAAAAGGAGATTTTTTTCACAACTTTTGAATGAATTTTTAAATTTTTTTAAACTTAATACCCTACTGCTTCATTTAAAAGACTGATGGGAGCTTTCATTCTGCTTAGTAGCCCTATACCTTAGGTAGTAGCGTTCCAGTCAATTTTTCTTGTCTAAAATATTTTTGTTCAGTTAAAACAAACACTTCCTTAAGTTCTACAGAAGTTTCTAACACACATTGCAGTTATTTAACACAGTGATCCAATTTTAGTCAAATTCGTCAAAATTACCACAACACTCATTTAAAAAACCAACAAGCTTAAAATGAAACCATAATTCGCACCGTTAACCAAAATCATTAAAACTAAACCAGAAAAAGTTTGTCGCTCCCATTTAAGCCAAGTGTGATTTAGGTCATATTTAAGACAAAATCTTATACTTTTTTTTTGAAGCCAAAAACCATTAAATGCTATTTTGAAATGATATCCAAATAATCGCATTATGTGCGCGATACAGCTTTCGAAAAGAACGGCTCCCAAATATATTGCCACTGTCAAACCTAAACCAACAACGGTGTACAACATGATGCAACGATTTTTACAAGGTGCCACACAGAAGTGCGCGAGTTTGGCTGCCGGCATATTGCAAGGGCTCAATTTTTCTATGGTAGCTGTGTTAAATAGTGGAACCATTTCGTGTAAACTTAACACAGATGTGTGGTCTAAAACAAAATAGAGCTGAAATGATTTTATTTTTCAATATTTCTTAATGTGTTTTTATTCGTTTTGTGCCAGTCTACAGAATAATAAACCTTGGCAATGCGTCACCTTCTTATTGCTAGATCATGAGTGTCATGGTAGTGCTGGAGAAAACATCGATGGTCGAAGTTTAAAATTTCTATGTATCTAATAAACACCCATTTGATGAGTGCAGAAGGGCTGGAGAAACCTTTATTTAAATGTCAGGAGGTCACTTTTTTGGGTGGTCCCTAGAACTTTAACCAAGAGAAATTCTAGACTGCAATTTTTCCAGGTGAAAATATATTTTAATTGTACTACCATTCTAGAAATGAAAACAACTTGTTCTTAGAATGAGCCATAAAAGTTTTGTTTCAGGAATGCTCCAAATCTGCGCCCATTTGCTCATTAGATGACCAACTTCTTCAACTTAGACTGTGCTTTGAACAGTGTACGACTCATGAACTTGTAAGACCAAAAAATATGGCTATGAATATTCTTGCAAAACTTGGGCGTCTTGGTTGGATGCGCTCCTTTAAACCACTATAATGTCTAACCAAAATGCCAGATCAAAAAAGCAGCAACAGTTTTGTGAGCCTATAATTTAAAAACTGCCTTCTGGATTAACTCTCAATTCTACAAATAATGTAACTAGTCCGGGATACCTTAAGCTAGGGTATACCAAACATAACAAACAATATGACATGCGTGTTGGCATGTTGCAAGCGGCTTATAGAGAAGACAGTTCAATGAAAGCGCGCGGCTAATAAAGTTTAAGGCTTAAAGGCTAGCAACTAACCAGTAAAGGCCAGGCAAAGTTGGCCAGATTCCTGTGCTGCGATTGTTGTTTTTGTAGCTGCAGCTGTTGTTGTTGTTGCTGCTGCTGCGGCGACAGCTGATTAGCGGTAGCTGCGCCAAAATGTGTCACGTTTTGCTCCAGGCCAAAATTGCCATTGGTGTTGTTGGTGTTGCATCTGTTGTTGTTGTTGTTGGGTCGACGCTCCGGCAGCGCTGGTGGCAGCGTTGAGGATGCAGCGCCAGCAGACAACAACAACTGTTCGTTGTCATTAGCATCGAAATGGCTGGCGTTGGCCTCAATTTGTTGCTGTTGTTGGTGCTGCTGAAGTTGTTGCTGTGCTTTCTCGCCTCGTTTGGCCAATGCCAAGGCAGCCGCATTGTTGTTGTTGCTGCTATTAGCCAAGTTACTGCTGCCATTGTTGCTGTTGTTGTTCAGCGAAAGCGAACGCGCAAAAGAACTTTTGAAAAGGCGGCACGGCATTTGAAAATCAAAATCAGGCGGCAATGCAGCTGCGCTGGCGTCAGCGCCGACTGCGGCTTGAGGCTTCAAATTGTACGCTTGCATTGTGTTTAATTGTTAATACCGCGTATTACCAAATGTTTTTTTTTTCGTTATTTTAACTTATGTTTGCATATTGTTTGGTATTTCGTTATGCACTTTTAATTTGTAGCTTTATTACTTTGTTTATTGCCGCCGCTGCTGCTCTGCTTTAATTTTTAGTGCATTTTTGCACGCACAACTTAACACACGCGCGCATGCACACACATACAAGCCAGTACACAAAAACAGCGACACACGTTAAGTTGAGATTTTTTGGCCAATTTTCGGCGGTTTTTTTTTATTGTTTGGCAAAATGCATGTATGTTAAATATTTTTGATTGGCCCGGCACTATTTAATTAAACCAAAATTGACACAAACACTTTATATACAAAATACACACAAATCAAAATCAATTCACGAAAAATTTGCGCGCTCGCGTCTGCAAAAAAAAACACGAACGTCCGTCTGCGTGCAGCTTTTTTTTGAGAATGAGCGAGGCAGAGAAACTTCGTTGGTTTCTTTGCGCGCTTTGCGCGTTACGATTTGATTTGTGCGCAGGTGGCAACTTTGTCAGCTGTTTAGTATTAGTAGTTTTGAGCGTGAGCACGATATTTTATGTTCGATAGATTGTAGTGTCAAAAAGTTATCGATGTCTAACGAGTTTGCTTATCGTATAATAAATATTGCAATAAGTTTTAAATTGTTTAGTTTTTAAAGCTAATTAGTAAATATTTAATAATTTGTATATAGCGTAGGACAGTTTATAAATTTTGCTGCAAGCATACTTAAATTTAAATTATGTTAATGTTTATTTTCGGATTTTACGTCAAAGTCAATGTAACGAAAGAGTTTTCGTAGCCAATTTTAAATAAACACATCGTAGTGACTGCAACCAAGGCAAAACTTTCTGTATAAAATATGTTAAGCCATGCTGCAAGTAGTATCATTACTTTCCAAAAGGAGGTTTTTAGGCTATTTTAGAGCAGGACAAATGTTAAGTGAATTGTAAACATTGAATCCAAAGGATCGCGTGACACAGCGCTTAAATATTATTCCTAAGTGATTAATAAATTTAATATTGTGCATTTATGAAAAATAACAAGACAATGTATTTTTTTTCTAAAACATTTTGAAATGATTTATGTTTACAGAAACGAGAGCTTTGATATAAATTGTGCCATGCTTTAATATTTTTTTGGTAGGAGCAGGCGTTCGTATCGGTCGGAATTTTTCACATACGTTTCGCATCAAATATGCAAAGATATTGTTTCACTTACCATGACCTTAACTGGCTAGGGAAATTGCTAATCTTCTAAAAGTTTTGTGAAAACTGGTTAAGTACGCAGCTGAACATAATTGTTGCATTTTAAAGAGAAAATTTGTGGCATACTTTTCGGCGGGGCATCTATTTACATGTGTTTCCAAGCAACGAGCTTTTGAATGTTTTAATTTTGTGATTACTTACTAGATATGAAAAGTTGTTTTGCTTAACATTAACTTAACTGTTGAGCAGATTTGGTAAGCTAATTTTGGGCAATTTAAGGTTAAGGCTAATCTTTTAAAAGTTTAAGCTTATGGAGAGAACTTGGCTGAAGTAAAGCGTGAATACCACAAACAGAAAAAAAAAATATATGTGGCATACTTTGCGGCGTAGACTTAATTTACATATATGTTTTCTAGTGACGAGCTTTTGATTGTCTTGCAGTATTTGTAATTTGGCACTTAGCACAAAAATTTCAAATGTTTTATATAAATTCAATACAATTCATGCATTAACAAAATTTATATTAATAATGACATGATAAGTAATCAGTTATCATAAAAGCGCTATGTACACTTTTTTCTATAGATAAATGAACAAAAATTGTAGGTATATTTCAACATAATCTCATTTACTTATTTTAAGTGAATATAAGCCCCATGTTAATGCCTGTATTTAATGGTATCTATAATGAAAGACGTTTGGACAGCTTGCCAATCAAAATATTTTGTGTTATTTTTAGTTTTGTTTTCAGGAAAATGGGTTAGAAAAACAATTTATTAAACTCTCAAATAAATATCTAGCACGGAGTTACGATCGCTTATATATATATTTCCCCTTTGTGCTGTGGGTCCAATGACGAATCTTTTTGGCGTTCATACCAGAATCTTCCAAGAACACATTCCGCCGGCTACTAGTTCCATCTCAGGCCAAGAAAGCTGGAAAATGTAAAGCAACAGGCATCCGTTCCCCTTTATTTGACAGCAAGAGGTCCACTACTTGTCTGGACAGGAACACCTAAGATGTTAATACCGCCGACAACTTCAAATAAAGCAAACCTCTACTTTGGTCATCACCAATTGTATTATGACACTTAAGACCCTGGCCTTTGTTCGCTCCGGTAGGCCACATTTCAGATCACTTTCTACACAACATTCGCAAAGCCCTATCGATCGATTAAGACTTTTACCCTCCTCTTAGAATTGAAAAAATGCAGGATCTCTGTCTCAATCCGGTAGTTCTTAATATTAGACTTGAGCGTTCAATATATTAAATATGTATAAATTTTATTAAGGATACAGAACGATTCATTTCATAGGCATATGTGGTGCTAAAAGTTTTGTCGTGTGAAAGCAAGTCATTAAAAAAAAAAGGAAATTTAAAATAAGTGTAAATAAAACTTCTAACTTATCACAATTGTAGGACAATAGGCGGTTTAATAATGTACAAATTTTGATTGAGAATATTAAAAGTTTTTAATAAACGAAGTTAGTATGAAAAGTACCCGTCATCACTTGATAACAAACAAACCAAAAATAATTTTTTAATTAAACAAAACAACTGAGACAAAGCAAGGATAATTTTCAGCTGCGTTATATTGCGAACGCAACTTTAATCATTTGTGAATTACAAGCTGCAAATGTTAGAAGTATACAAGGACTGCATGTGCAGCCCATGTAGCGGATCCAGGATTTGGTATTAGGGATGGTTTTTGTATATGTATCAGAAAAAATATTTTTCCAACTTTTTGGGGGGCTCCTAACCCGAAAACCCATCCCGTGGATCCCCACTGAGCCTATATTTAAATTATTTGCACTATTCTTATTGCATTTATTCGTATTTAATTATGAAATCTGTCATATTTTCTAACATTTTAATTAACACTATTTCAGCTATGCGTGTCGAATGTTTTGGGTTAAGATAGAGATTATGCGCATTTTTAAAATCCAAGATTTTAGAGCTTATACAAACGGATAGACATGCCTAAAATGACTCTATTATTTAAGCTCAGTTTATATTTTATATTATTATTATTGTATTATTTATAAAATATATTATATTTTCCAACAATTGCTCCCTGGTAGTACAGCCTGGTACTCTATGGGTCATGATTGAAAAATCGAAAAATTCCTTAAACCTAAATCAGTCACTAAGGTATAGAATAAATTTTTTTACATAATTCTTGTTTACTCAGTCAGTTCGGAATTCGAAGAACCTAACGGGAGTGTCCGATGTAGTCGAGTAATACCTTAAATGCATTAATTTGAGTTTTAATGCACTTGAGGGTTCTGGAATAAATATAGACCAATTCAACGAGACCATAAAGCTAATAAGAGACTAAATTAACAACAATACTAAAAAAAAAAACAAACTAAAGTATTCAATATACACGTTATATTTTATACATATTTTAGTGCGCTAAAGCTTACTTACTACCTAGTCTCGTACCAGTTCTGGGTACTGAAGTTTTAGAAAGCTTAAAAGCTCAGTTTAGTTATACTGCAGTCGCAGTTGGTAACAGTGGTGTCGCATTAAAAGTGACACTAAAATAATACATAAATTTTATTTTTTATATGTACTACTATCATAATCCACGTGCAGTTCAAAAATAGACCAATTGAGCAGAGCCAAGGCAAGATTACTCACTCTACGTCATACAAGACGCCAAGACGTCAGCAAACACTCAAACGTAAATGTTTATTTATAAAAATGCTGCCCACTGTGCGCCCAGTTTGTGTGCGTATGTGTGTGTGTGTGCGGCTGCTTGTATTACATAAGCCTTATATAATAAGCCAAAGGTGCAAGCGAGACAGCCAAATGCGCAAATAGCTCGGCATATAATTCGTGTGCGCTCGTTCTCGTTGCTGGGGAAATGTTGCTTCCACACACACACACACACGCGCTCATACGCTCTCCAGCAACAACTGCGACCACGTGATGGAGCTACCCCCCGCGCTCGCGTGCTGTTATGTTCTTCTGATGCGTTTACGTCGTTTGCCGCCTGCATGTCATATGGCCTCAGACTCTCGCTCTCACACGCCGCATACTTCATTCAGTGACTGCTGCTTATGCTCACAACTCTGCTTCTAATCTCGCGCTCGTATTTTGATTTTCAATTTACAACTATTGCGCTTTGTATTTCGTTATATTTTGTTGCCGGCCCCCTTTACTTATTTTTTTTTTCCATTTTTTTTTACATTTATACATTGTATATTTTTGTACAATTTATCAAATCAGCCTTCAAGTGCGCGAGGCGCGTTCAGTTTGCTTTCATTTTGGAGCGGAGCGGAGCGGTTTCGGGTTGTTGTTTTTTTGTCACTGTAAGTTAAATTGTGCGCATTGCGAGAGAAATGTCCAGCACAAGAAGAAGCAGCAGCGGCAGCAGTGCTCACAAATTATTGCATTGGCAACGTGAGAAAATTATGGATTTATCAATTAGAGGTGAGTGCTCCCCACTTACACATTTACTATTCGCAAGTGAACACATTTTGGAGGGTTCCACTGTGTGTGTGTGTTTGTTTGTGTGTGTCTTGCTAAGCCGCAAACTGCCGACAGCCAGCCATGTGACAAATTATTTGAATTATTTTTGCTTTTTATTATTATTAATATTTGTTCTGCTACAAATTGGTTTGTGGTCCCTGTGCGGCTTAAACAAATAAACGTAAACAAATAATAATGATACCGTAGCGAACAGGTGCGCAAAAAAGAATACCAAAGATAGTAGGCGTGAGAGTGGCGAGTGCCAACGCAAGCAAATTGAGCAAGGATGGAGAGCAAGCTGGGCTTAAGCTGCTTAATGGCTAAGCTTAAAGCTTGTACGTATTGGTTTCAATAAGCTTTTCGTTATACGCTATAGCCAAAGGGTATGATAGATATACATACATGTACATACATGTTATAAGCAGAAGAGCTCGAAAAAACTACATTTAATCTCAAATTATGTATATCATTATAATATTTATTTATTAATATTATAAGAGTAGCTTTAAAACTAAACTAATAAGGAGGGGGTGATTTTTATAGCGCTGGCAGCATAGGCCTTCGGCTAATATCATTATAAGATATTTACATATTATGATATTATTTTACATGGCATACACATCTAAAACAAAGTCATGTTTTTTACGTCAGTTATAACTCAAGAACGGCTATGTCGATTTTTATGACCTCTGATTCCTTGGATTCTTCTCCGCACCAAATAGCAGACTAAATATGACATCGAAAAAACTCACGAACAATAATTTATGATAAAAATTTAATTTATTATATTCTTTCTATGGAACTGCTTTTTTAAAGATAATTTCAGAACGGATAGACAGATTTTTATATATTTATTTTTATGCAATATTTATGCAAAGGGTAGAACAATTTCAAAACGAAACGATAGGTGTTTTGACGATATGCGTACATATTTAGTAACGATTTATTTTTGTTGTACATGTGCAGAAAATTTAAATTATTGCAGTTTTAATTCTTAACCTTGCCTAATATTTCTAAGAGCAAGCTAATGTGCGGATAGGTCAATGTTTGTAGGTTTCACTAGTACTTAGAAATTTTTTTTTTTTTTTATAAAAAAATTAAAAGAGTAAAGTCCATAAACAAGTTATGCCCCTACTATTAGTCATTTCTAGATAACAAGCTCAAAATTTTCAAAGCAACAATAGAAAATTTAGCACAAATAGGTATTTTTAAGAATACTGTGACAGAATAAATATTTCAATTTTTGTATTTGTTAGTTTTTGCTTTTTTTTTTCGTGCTTTCTTTCTCTTTAGTATGCGTCATTCTAGTTCAGTTCATAAAAGAAGTTCTAATTTTTGGTTCAGTTCACACAATTCGGATGCTTACAAAAGTTTTGCTAAATATTATTATTTTAAACAATTTTAACAAAAGTTACACTATCCAATTATGTATTTCGGCGAAAATTAGTTAAGCGGTGCGAATTTTTTTTCGACCTCTTCGATTTTGACGATTTTTACTTATGTTATACAGCTGTTAGAGATTCGTAACCATTTTATTGAAAAATTCCGAATATTTATCCAGCTATCGATAACTTAATTTTATATTTTTCACTTGCATCATTTTTGAACTTTAAATTTACAAAAAAATTAATTTAAAAAAAATCAAATTATTTTTTTTAAATCCGAAAATTTATCTCTGATCCAAAAAAATTGTGCAGAGATCATTATTCCATTATGGGAAAGAAAAGTCTGAAAATTAAAACTTCGATATTCGGTTAACGGTAATTCGATAAGTAATCGAAATTTTTCAATAAAAATTTACGTGGTTACGTTTGTTAAAATCATCAAAATCGAAGTGGTTGACCAAAAAATTGGCCGCTTCACTTATTTTTGCCGATTTAGCGATCTGATCAATAGGAACTTTATATATCTTTAAAATTATAATTTAAACATTTTTTTTTTAAATTTTTATTATCTTTCTTTGTTGCATCTATTAAAAGAAAACCGTGTAAACATACATTAATGACTCACTTTTGCATTGTGTTATAAATAAATTTAGTAAAGCTTGGCTAGAAGAGGTCCGCTTAAGTAAATGCTTGACCCTCATATCACGTTTCCCTTAAAACGATCCACCCACGAAATTTTTGACAATTAGGGCAACCCTGGCTTCTTGCAGACCTCCACTAAGCGTGCACATCATTGTCTCATATGGTAGAAATTTGTTGAATGTAGAGCTAGAGAATTTTTACCATATGCTTGAAAGTCTAAAATTGCATATCCCAAGACACCTGTCTATTGCTGGACAAACGTTGATATGCAATTAACTTCAAGGCTTTTCCTGCTTTTCGTCAGTGCGGCTCAGCTGCTTTTGATATCAGGCTAATCAAAACGATAAAAGCATTGGGCTAGCACAGTTCTGATAAAAGAGCTATACCTTTTTTTTTTGGTGGTTTGTTTTGTTTTGTACTTTAAAACCAAACAGGTGACGTCGCTATGATGGACTTCTGTCTGAATTTTGTGAAATAATGCGACGCTTTTGTCGTTGCCATTATCAAAAGCGCTGTCATCATTGCCGGCATGGGCTGTTATCAGAGTTATAGAGCTCGACGTCGAGGTTACCAGGCGACTATAAACATTTACCCTCATGATTATTGTTGGCACGCATTATAGCATTTAGTAGTAAAATGGCGTCAAATGAAAGACGATTTTAATTATAAACACACACAGACAAAGCACAAAAAACAAATACTTTCAAGCAAGCCATTCATCATTCGATAGTACAAAAGCGGCGACATTCGAGTCCATTTGATAATCAAAATAATCAAAGACCAAAGAACACACCCACCAAACACTAAAGACCAGTTCGATTGAAAGATGTGTCAGCAGTTTTTCAAAAATATTTTGCCTATGCTGGCTAAATTTTGTTAGGGCAACCTTAGCCGCGTAGCGCATACAAGATGCCTTGAAGTACAGCCAAAAGCCAAAATGAAGCTTTCAAAGCTTGTGAGCGCAATGAGCGCGAGAGAGAGCAAGAGCGGCCAAGGTATATGACAAACGAATCACATGGTTCAATATCAGTGACGTGATTTGGCCGTTCACTTTTGCTGATAAGATCGCTGCGCACGCGTCTGGCCCCAAAGGAAAATTTTGTTGAACTGCGTTTTAACAGCAACTAAACTTAATAGGCTCAAGTGTTGTCTGTCTGTGGATTCGCTGAGTGTCAAGCGCGCAAGATAAGTGGCTCTAATCACGCCAGTTTTTCATAACTTGGCGCTGAATGAACTAGGCTTACCATTAATTAGTACACTGATCTGGAACCACTAATCTGATCTGTATTTGAGTGTTATTAAACAAATACCGAAGGCCTTGGCACGCGTCTCTATCAGCTGATAGTTTTTGAAGATTTTTTTTAGTTTTTTTTTTCGACTAGACTGAGTCAGACCATTGCATTAAAATTGGGATTATCAGTGGCGTGATAAAATGGCAAGGCAGCAAAAATAACTTTTTTATGACATCAATTATATTTAGGCGGACAAGTACAGTTGAGAATGAGTTGATTGCGTCAAAGAGTTTTTTAAATTGCAAAAAGTGTTATAGTTCGAAAAAGTTTATGTATACCAACTCCGTTGTTACAGAGATAAGATGGACAGTACAGAATATGTAATGTTGATTTCTAGAAGCCTGACGTATAAGGATTTGTTAAGGCTTATTAAGAAGGGTTAACACTTAGCTAGCACTTAGACAGCTTTGCCCCGAGGCAGACGTAGTAGTGGATAAAAGTAGCTATCCTTTTGCACAAAGTCTTTGCGATTTCCGTATGAAGTTTTATGAATAAAAAGCACATAATTTGCTCAAGTGTATCACTTACGTTCATGTCCTTGAAAATTAGTACGCCAAAGAGACTTATATTGGTCATATGCTGCGATTGATTAAACAAACCTTGGCTCGAAGATATTTCTTGTCTAATGACGTAGAAGATATTTGTAGCCTAAGGATAAGAATCTTTTACAATGTTAACTTACTAAGTATTCATTATATGAGTCCTTTAAATTCTACCACTAGTTCCGCTCTATTTCAACAATGTCTAACAAGCTTCAGCGTTAAAGCACTACAAGCTTTTTATTTCCAGTTAATTTGCCATTATAAATGCCCATGAAATAAATTTTAGTGTCCACACACATCCAAAAAAGTCCTTCAAATTAAATTAAATTTTAAAGAATGCCTTCAACTGTATGAAACTAATCCATGGGCTACAAATCATTTCGCATTATGCCAGTAACAGTTAAAGTTAATATATATAGCTGCCCAAATTTCAGCTGAGTTTCGAGTTCGAGCGAAAAAAAAAAAATCCCTAACTACTGCTTCGCCTTACTGTCAATGCCAGCACAGCAAAACTGGCGTTGGGTCCGTTGCTTCTTGTTGTTCTTTTAGTTACTATTACGTCAATGTATATACATAGATACAGACATATGTACCTATAAAAAAATAAAAAACTGCAGCGCCATCGTAAAGTGCGGTAATAAGCAGGCTATCTCTTTTACAAATATACAAACAGAATTGTAAAAATAAAAAAATAAAAACACTTGCTTACTCTCAAACACACACACAGACGTACTTACAGATTTAGATGGAAATCGCATGCAAAGTGGCTGCTGACTGGCAATAAAAACAACCACAGAAAATTGCAATACGAAGAGCTTTAATAGTAAAGCCGACGACTGTATTATTGTTATTGTTACTATTATTATGTCATGCACAGTGCATTGCAGCACATTTGTGCAGTGTGTGTGTAAATTGGCGCTACACTGCACAGTGGGCAAAAAACCAAATTAGCGATTAATTTAATTCATTTTATAGCCAACTAAAACTGTCTTCAAGAGACCTAAATCAACTTTTAAGACTGAGAATTGTTACCAAAAAGTAAAATTAACGTATAAAGTGAAAAATTAAAAATTTCTAACAACATTGGTGCACCATTTCATAGGGTTACCATACTCCATACTGAACTTCATTCAGAGGGCGGCTAGCTTGAGTATCAGCGGCGCCCTTAGAACGACCCCCACAGCAGCATTAAACGTTATGCTGCATCTATTGCCGATAGATCTTTATAGTAAACAGATAGCAGTGAAACCGGCATTAAGGCTAAGAGAATCTTCGAATCTAGCCATTAGCTCTAGAGGACACTCGACTATTCTGCGCCAATTTCCGCAAATTCCCAGAACTACTGACTTTGCTAACTCAATGGAGTTATCCTTAAACAAACCGTTCAACATTTTTACGGACGGTTCTAAACTCAATGATCAGGTGGGAGGAGGTGTCTATTCGGAATCGTTGGGCATTAACGAATCCTTCCGTTTACCAGATCATTGTATTGTCTTCCAAGCAGAAGTCATGGCTATAATGGAAAGTATTCGTATCATTAGGAATCGAGTTTTAACCGAAAGGGAAATTCAGATCTGTTCTGACAGTCAGGCTGCTTTAAAAGCACTACAATCAGTAAGGCTTACATCCAAAACAGTGATGGAATGTTATGAGCTTTTACTAGATGCCACAAATTTCTTCACCTTTGCTGCTTTGGGTACCGTGGGCAATTGCAAGGCAGATGAACTAGCTAGACGGGGCACAATGGTACCACTTCAACCAAATATGGCCTTGATACCTATGCCACTAGCGACGAGTAAATTATTAATAGATAAGAATATCATTAATGATGCGAACTACAGATGGCAGCAAACTGGAACCTGTCTTATTAGTAGGAAAACTTGGCCGCAATGGAGCTTGAATAGAACCAAGCAACTTTTAAAACTTAACAGACTTGACATAAGAGCTACGATAGGGGCTCTTACTGGACACTGTCTTATTGGTAGGCACGCCAATAGATTGGGAGTACCTTACTTCGACTACTGCAGAAGCTGTGAGGAGGTAGAAAAAGAGGAAACAGTGGAGCATCTCCTGTGTGGATGCATGGCACTATGCAGGAGGAGACTGTACACACTGGGTTCCGAAACTAACTATAAAAGTTACTGAATTAGCAGGAATCAAAATAAATAAGATTAATGCGTTCATCAAATCGACAGGTTGGCTTAGAGAGGATGCGGGAGAGCAAGGACTAGCTCATGTGGCATCACAGCGGGCCTTTTGTAGGCCTAGGTGTGTCGGAAGACAACCACTTTTACCTACCTACCTACCTAACATACAAAATTAGAACCAGACAAACTCACGCACTTACTTGCAGAACTTTGTAACATGCATTGCATCTTGGTTTTAAAGTTCTACGACTATGAATTATTACAGCGACAGGCGTTATTTCGCACTGCGCTAAAATTTCCAATGTCAATAAAAACTTGCCCACTGTGCGCTTTTATGGCAGTGACGTATAAAGCCATGCTTAAAAGCTGCGTTAAATACACGTGTTTGATCACTCAATGCCACGCAGACTTAAAAGCCTCAATGAATTGACAACAGCATAAAAACGGGAGAAAGAGAGAGAGAGTGAGAGGATGTGTAAAAGCTTGTTTGTTATGAACGGCAAAAAGTGTTGGCAAAGGACGGAAGAGCGCTTTATTTTCAGCTTTCATGCGCGTTGCGTCTGACCGAAGCGATTTAATTAAAAGGGGCACAATAAAACATACAAAACGGTAAATTCTGCCGACAACCAGGCGCGCATACAAATTGCAGGCAATCAATTTGCAACAATAACAACCACAGCAGCAGCGGCAGCAGCAACAGCAATAACAATAACAAAATAACAATAAAAACACAAAATGACCGCAAATATTGAACAAGAACCCAATGTTGATGGTCAGTGTAAAATAAAATGTTCAATAGCCCCACAGCAACAACAACAACAAGAGCAACAACAAGAGCTCTTTATTTATGACACACTGTGACAAACGAGTAGCGCTTAATAAATTGCTTCTATAAAAGTGTGAGCAATTGTGGCATAGACTGCAAATATAATCTGGCCAATGTTTTTTATATACCTCTTTTTGGACCATAACAAACTGTTAAAAGCAACATAAAAAGTGCGTTAAGTGAATAATATTAAGCGCCATGAGCGCGTTGGAGTGTGTGTGTGTGAGAGAGCGACTGCGAATGAGATTAAAACGTTTGAGTAAAACACGAAAAACAACAATTTAAGAGTTGGGAACTAAGTGGCGTTTAAAAGCTCAGCTTGTTAATACAACAACTTATGTACTTAAAATTATGCAGTGGGGCAAATGTTATGTTATGTTGTTAAAAAAAATAAAGATATTGTCGCAATGTTATTGCTTTGTTGTACATACAATTTTTTTTTATTTAAGAAAAAAAAGTTTTTAAAAGTAAAAGTTTTTTTTTGCTTCAAAGTTTCTGTAAATATTAGGGCTTGGTTTCAACTGCATTTGAATCGAACGACAATTAGCACAGCTGACATCATCGTTTGCCTTTCACTTGAAAAAATGAAGCATTAGTCAATAATTAGTCTGTTAACATTTGTATTTACAACAAGTGCAATTTAATAAGAAGACGGCTGCTTTGTTGCTACTATTGCATAAAATGGAATTTTTTTTGTATTTAATCGAGAAATAATAGATTTTTTTATTTGCAATCTGTCACATTAGACAATCAGCTAATTATATAGTTAATAAAAAAAAAATGTAATACAGTCGAGACGGTGCCCGACAGTGTAATACCCTGTACCTTTTTTCTCGAAAAAAGTTTCATTCCTGCATATTCCTTCTAAGAACTTTCCAATTGGAACATTTTTTTTTTTGGTGCAAAAACAATATTTATACCTATAAGTTCCGCAAGTTAAAACCGATTTTGATAAAAATCGAAATTTACGTCAGTTATTTAAAGTATATGGTGTAAGTTTCAAGGGGATATGTTGAGGGGTGTGGGAGAAAACACGGTAAATCGATTGCGGGGGTGGGGGGCCCGCATTGATAAAATTTGTATGTGGATTTGTTCATTAGAGCCACATGAATCAGCTTAGCAAAATTGGTGATGCTCGTCCATTTGTTACTATTATTACGTAGAGTCAAACATTGACGCAGTTTATAGGCAAGGGGTGGTGAAATTTGTACATTTTGGACTATAACTTTTGTTGTCTTTGACCGATTTTGTTTATTTTTGACACACAGATGCCTGTTACCACAACGCATCGCTCTGTTAAGATTTAAATATCAAACGGTTTAGCTAAACACCGCGAAACTGTGCTACGGGGAAACGGGGAAAGATATGGACATGATTCAACAAACTTGATCTTCTGAGGAAATATGCGCATCAGCTGGTAAAGTTTCGTATCTGTAGCTCTTATAGTCTCCGAGATCTAGGTGTTCTTTCAGACGGACAGACGGACGGACAGACGGACATGGCTCAATCGCTACCCGAGGTTATGATAAGCATATTGGTATAAAGGACTTGGGGTCTGCCACGCCTTCTTCTTTCCGTTACATACATTGCACAAATCTAGTATATCTTTTGTACCTATAGCTACAGGGTATAAAAATAATAATAATACAGAAATAATAGTTGAAACTATTAATTTTGTTTAGTTGCTGGCGGATTTACAGCGGACTTTTGTGTTCAAGCCCACCTCCGTATAGACCGTTGAAATTTCATTTACTAATGCTTTAGAAGTATTTTTATATATCACATAATAAATTATAATGTATTGGTATACTTTTCATTGCTGTCCACTCTCTAACTAATAAAAGTGAATCAATAAAAATCCAAAATAATCTCCTCACCCCGTGGTAAAATTCTGAATCGGCCATCCCGCATTTGACAGACATCACAATAATTCTCAGTGTCACTTTTGTTAAGCAAATGTCATATATAAATGACAGCATGTCTTGTCAATAGCTTGATGGCTGCTGAATAAGATTTTGCTAAGTATTTGAGTTATTGAAAATCAAAATTTGGCTGTTCTTTACTAAAGACCCATACGCAGCATACGAAAACTCCGCAAGAAATGTCAAAACTTCATATAAAAAAAAATTCCCTCTTTTGCGAAAAATTTCGCCTGGAATGTCAAAACTTCATATAAAAAAAAATTCTCTTTTTTGGGATATTTTCTTTTATATGAAGTTTTGACATTTCATCATTAAAAACAAAATTCCCTTTTTTGGGATATTTTCTTTTATATGAAGTTTTGACATTTCTTGCGGAATTTTTGCATGCTGCGTATGGGCCTTAATCCACCACTAAATAAGAAGCTATTCGTAAACTTTGTACCATATACTTACCTTAAAAACAACTGGAAGCTTCTGTAAATGACAAGTACTGCTCAAGTCTAATGTTTCAGATCCGCCCAATCCGCCCGTGCAGTCTCGAATGGATTTAAATCAATAAGCCGATTCTGCTATAAATTCTCTACGTTCTTTGCTCTACTGATAAATTTGGAAGAATGCTTTAAGGAAAACCCAGTTTAATATCAGGCACTCACTTTCACATAAATTTAGTGAAAATTATTTTATAGGTTCAAAAACCAACAAGAACATAAGAAAGCATAATCTCTGATTCTTAAATAATTTTCTTCTTTTCTTTCATCGTCTTGACAAACATCTTGTTGCACTGTGCGCTCTCCTAAAGGCGCCGGCAAAAGTTTAATTGAAAAGCCAACTTTAATAACCACGTGGTGCGTTGTTGTTGCTGTAGCGTTGGTTGTAATTTGGTTGCTTTTGTTGTTGTTTTGTTGTTGTTGTTGCTGTACTTGAGTTTGTATTTGTTTTTGTTATTGTGCGTGTTGGTCCCTGTCTCTTTGAGAGTATGGTATGTTTTGAATTGACTGAGCACTTATACTTTTGTTTGAAGCTGAGGGCGACGTTGGCGTCTACGTCAACGTCAACGTCGACTTCGAAGCGCTCAATGAGTGTTGTTGTTTTATGCATGTGTTTTTGTTAGCAGAGGCTTGAACACTTGTTGTAGCTACTATTGTTTTTGTTGCTGTTGTTTTTATTGTGTCTTGGCAAGCAGCGAAGCGTCAAAAAGATGATGAAAAATGAACGCAACTTCTGCCACTTAAGAGTAAGAGGACGAGCCTCCAGCTGACAGTTTTCTTTTTCTTTTTTCGTTTTCATTTTCATTTTATTTTTCTTGATGTATTGGCAGGCCAAGCAGCGTTGCTTGGGCAAGGATACAGCAAGTGCGTATGTGTGCGTGTGTGTGTATCTGTGTGTGAAAGGTGAGCGTTGTGTGAACTTAACGTTGACAGTTCACACGAAGCAAGTATCTTATGGATATATTCCAAATGCGCGGCATTTGTAGTTTGCTTTTCCATTTTAACTGCTGTAACTGATACTTGTCTGGGTTTTGTTTTTTCTATTATGGCACTAAATTTTAATTTTTTTAGTAAATTGCATGATTGATTTTTTTGGACCCTCCCTGTGTGTGAAGTGTTTCAAAGTTGATTGATTCCAAGATTTTCTGCTTAACCAACACACAACTTGTATGTAATGCTATTTTAATTGTAAGCTGACAGCAGCAGCATATACATTTAAACATTTTTTTGTACTTATTCAAATTTAACATCAAATTTTACAAAAATTTGAATTCACAATACAGTAGATACACACAAATTGAAACGATTTGACATTTTTAGAAAATATGTAATTGAGAATTGCATTTTTTTGAGATATTAAATAAAATAAAACTCAAATGCATCCCATGTAGAAGACTTATTTATAGAAAATATGGTATATTTGAGAAATCGCTTTTTTTGGATCATTAGGGTAAGCTAAGGCAAAACCGACATTGTGGGTAAACCCGACCTCCCACTTTTTTTCGAAATCGGCAATTCTGAGCGAGCTCATACTAATGTTGTCGTATAGAGCACTAAAAATAATCAAACTTTTAGAAAGACAGTTGTTTGTCAGTCTACATTTAGACGTTCATTTTTACGATTTTCAATTCAATGAATGTTTGATTACACATTTTTTCTTTTTAATTAAAGTGATTGTCTGTCAGTCTACAATTTGATGCTCAAACAATAAGAAGTATATTTTTACGATTTTCAATTCAATTTTTTTAATACTTGATTACACATTTTTTCTTTTTAAATAAAGTGATTGAGAAAAAAAACGTTAAGTGGCATATATACTATAAACATAGACCTTTATAGTGCATGTATAGTGTTGGTTAAATATTTCGTATAATTTTTTTTATTCGTGTCATCATGAAAAATGATACAGTCGGCCAAACCCGACCTCTAAATGATGGGACCAACCAGACGTCCCGCTCGAACCAAAAATACTCTAGGCAGTTATTTGGACAGCAATCACATAAATTGGTTAGTTATTTAGCTATTCAATCCAATTATCCTTTATTGAAATTCATTCAACTTTTATTTCGATTTGTATGCTCTAAACATTGCAATTTTTTTAAATAAATACAAAACAATAACGTTTTTTTGATTTATAATCGAAAAACCATTAAATTTGTATTATATCTGTGCTAATCAGTCAAAAAAATTGCCGGTCGGGTTTACCCCACCATTTATGAAAATGATAAAAATTAGCTTTTTTGGAATCAAAAAATTATCATATCTTAAAAATTAATAATGTTTAGTAGAAATCAGTTCTAAAAAGATGCGTCAAAGCTTTGGCAAATCGGACGAGTTGATACAATGTCAATTAAGCATTTTCTAGCCAAAACCAAGTACTAGGTCGGTTTTTCCCCACCTTACTCTACATATGGATCCATTATAACATTAGACATTTTTTTCAGATATTAAAGCTCAATGGAAATAAAATAAAACTCTGATATGTATCTAATGTAGGGCTTTGTATTCTGTTCATAATTTTGAACGTACCATTGATTAACAAAGCAGTTTTAAAAACTGACTATAAGCTCAATCTACAACCCATCAAGTAATAAGCTTAATATACAAATGATTATTAATGGTTCGACATCTTGATCACGATGAGCATTGGAGTTAGGGTTCTCATAAAATCGACGTAGGTTAAGATTGTCGTAGATACATCAATAAAAAATCGCTTGGGAAAATCATTGGCTTCAGCTATATCTAATGAAAATATAAAACTCTAAAGGCAATAAAACTGAAACTTGTTGATTTATATAAATTTTTAGAACCATGTTAAAAAATTTACAAGATTTTATGAGATTTTTTTAAATTTTTAAATAAACAAATAATTTAAAACTAAGCGCAGGCATGTTCTAGTGCTTCAAAAGTGATATAAAAATAGCCTAAACACATAATGTTATTGTTTTCAATGATGATGAGTTTTTTTCAATATAAAAAATAAAGTCAAAACAACTCATGTTTATTGCTGTACAGAGTATTTACACTTATTTATGTATATAGCTTAAATGTTTATGTTTTATTCTCAAAACAAATTTAAAAAATAATGAAAAAAATTAAAGCAGTTCCTGTTCACGAGCGTCTACTGTAATAATATAAAAATATTGTACAACAACAACATAGTTGTCTTTATATTCTATGTGTATTTATTTACGTGTATTTCAACGCTACAACGAAAATAAATTAAACAAAATGTTTAGTTCAAGGTTAAACTGTGCAAGTAGTATATACAAAGAAATCTATATGTTTATAGATTTTAAAGACTGGACATACAATGCGTCTCATGTCTAGCTCGCTAAAAGTCACATGCAAAATTTTAATTGCTTCTTATAGTTTTACACAAAGATATAAACAAATAAAAATATTTTTTGCAATATCTATTCATATTTGTAGTCTGATAAGACACATACATACATAAGCAAATAAATAAATGAGTAGAGCCAAAAAAAAAACTAATTCAATTAGCACCCAAGCCATAAAAAAATAGCTAAACCATTTGCCTATTAAAATTGAGTGAGTATTAAATATTAAAGCAAATAAAAGTTTAATCAAATTTGCGTGTTAACAAAAAATATAAAGCTGCAGATAACCGTCATGTTGATGGCCATTTTGCTGTGCGTGTGGCCCACTGTAAGTGTGAGTATCTATGTGTGAGCGTGTGTGTATGCGTGTTGTCATTTTTTGTAGCTTCATTTTGACGCACTTCCTGCTGCAGTCCAAAAAAAGACCAAAAGAGAGTGAAAAATAGAAAGAGAGTAAAAGCCACGCACGTTTTAGTCACTGACAAAAGTTTCTGAAGTTTATAAATGATCGGCGTGTTCTTGGGTCAGGCTGGGGGTGGAGTAGCTCTGAGGAAGCTAAACAAATGTCATGGTATGTGTGCACTGTGCTGTTTGAGGGAGGTTTTTTTTTTGTCAGTGTCGTTGTCACGTGCTTGGTCGGGCATTACGGCCCTGAAACTATGCGGCAATGTTTGCTTTCGGTTTTTTTGTAGTTGTAGTTTTTGTTACAGTTGATAATATCTTATACATAGTAAGTATATGCATATAAATATGTTTAATATATAAACAGTAAGTATATATATGCTTATATGCTTGTGCTTGTTAAAGAGAGCAGTTAGTTCAAATAATATCTTGGCCCCCTTGGTTGAAAGTGAGCCGATTTGTCGAGATTTTATTTTAAAGGCAATGTGGGAAAGTAAGTTATGATAAGATCGCGTCATTAATCAAGATTTGGCATGCCAAGTGACAGTCAAATATTTGGATTATCTGAGTAAATATAGAATGAAAGAGTTGCAGGTCGAATTCTACGCTACATATTTAATGCATGAATTTTGTTTTGGAAATTTAATTTTTCTTTTAAATTTTCATACAAATATTTGAAATTGATTTATAGACAGCCATTGACTAAGTATTTGTATAGTGGGCCTTTGGGCCAAGGACACCAAAGAACCTTTTTTTTATGAGGTATTCCAGTCAGAACGTACAGCAAAATGCTTAGATCGTTCTCCGCCTTAACTCGGAGGAGTCCGCAGTCCGCATTTTGAGATATTTTTGTGTTCTGTCTCTCCAGTTACATCATTTAGTACCACACCTACCTCATTAAAGATTTCAAGAGATCAATTGCACAAAAATTGTTTGCACCCTGTACATAACCTCAAAAGTAGGAAAAAACCCGTTTTTCGGGTACATAACTTCAAATATCTCAAAATCCTGATGTGATGGCAGACTCTGACCCCGGATTCGGATTCTACTCAGCAAATTACTTCGGAAATGACCCTTAGCTTTCCAACAACTGACATGACCCTGGTATTTGTAGACCTGTGCTATTTTAAAACAATTGTATGCTAAGAATAATATATAAAGGGTTTTACAATAAGAGTTGTTATCTTGGTATGCAAAGAAAAATGCCATTTTTTGAGATACATTCAAAAAGAGGAAGGTATGCCGTTAATAACCTCTTCAGAGATAACACGGTCTGGAAACTTTTCCCGTAAAAGAGCAATGGTTTCGTTGCTTGTGGGGCACGTAGCGCCGTCTTGTTGAAAGTAAACGTTGTCCAGATTAATACCATCCAACTCCGACCATAAAAAATCATTAATTATCTCTCGATAGCGCAATCCATGCACCGTAAATGTTGATCCTACCTCATTTTCGAAAAAGTAAGGTCCAATGACCCCGACGGACCATAAACCGCACCAAACAGTCGCACGTTGAGGATGGAGAGACTTCTCAACAATAACTCTTGGGTTTTCCGAGGCCCAGATGCGACAATTTTTCTTGTTGACGTAGCCACCGAGGTGGAAATGGGCCTCATCAGTCAAGATGATTTTTCGATGGAATTCCGGATCATTTTCATGCATTTCAAGGACCCAATCAGTAAAGACACGACGTTGTTGATGATCGGCCGGCTTGAGTTCTTGTGTTAACTGAACTTTATAAGCCTTAAGACCCAAGTCCTTATGCAAAATACGGTGTAATGACGTACGTGGAATGCCCAATTCCAAAGAACGACGAGGAATGGACAAACCTGGGTTTTCTTCAACACTTTGGGCTACAGCAGCAATATTCTCAGTTGTTCTTGAGCGACGTGCACGGGTTTTACTCTTCACATCACTAACTTGTCCCAACAGCTTGAATTTTTCCACAAATTTCTGTATTGCGGTCCGACAAGGTGCATCACGACGACCCAAAAATGCTTTAGTTTTGCGAACTGTGACTGCAAGATTTTCACCATTTTTGTAGTGAATTTTAATAATTTCAATGCGTTGTTGAATCGTGTATCGTTCCATTTTTAGTAATGGCGTAGTTTCTACTTGTCAAGTGTCAAAGAATAAAAGCTTCAAAAGTGATAGCTACCGAAATACAATTGACAAAACAACTTATCTCTGAAATACCAATTTTACAGGAGAGCGAAAAACCACCTTAAATGTTGGCCAAAACATTTTGTGTACAAATTTAAGGGAATGTTAAGAGCTAATATAATAAAATAATATTTAAAGCTTATTTTACGCCTGAAAAAAAATCAAAAAAACTAAAATGAGTTGTTTTGTCAAAATGATTTTAATTTAAAAAATCAGCCTATCTCAGCCTAAGTATTTTTGCCAATTTTTTTTTAAGTAAGAAAAAAGTAAATATCGCATCCTATATCGGAATAAGTTCTTTTGCCAAACTGAAATTTGAGGAAAAAGTAGACTTTTGCATTCGACAAAAGAACTTCTTTCGAAATAAGTTAAAGCTTAAAGTGAAATAAGTTCTTTTGTCAAATGGACGTTATATTGATTTTTGGAAAAAAGGCCAACTTAGTTGAGTTAAGTTGTTTTGTTATACGCAATTGGAAAAAAAACTAGATAAGTTGATTTGACGTACTCGTAAGTTTTGAACCAGAACGCCTAGAAAGACCCCGATAAGACAGAAATATAAGGTCTCAAAAGTTACAAAAATCCTGGAAAATTTTCCTATCTCGAGATAAGTTGTTTTGCAAAAGGTCCTCAGATTTGATATATATATATATTTTTTTTTTTTAATTTAAAAGATCGATTAAAATAATATTGAATCTCAACATATATTTCTGATCTAATTCGCATTTTTAAACCTAAACCCAACTATTTCTATCTATTTCTAAAAGAGATTTATGGGAGTCTAATAAATAAAAAAAGGATGACTTTTTTACTAAACATAATTTCCCTACACGATAGATTGAGAGCCTTTCCAGATTTTGATACTAAATTTGCCGAATATATATATACTTTTGCGAAAAAGGCTGCAGGGTATCCCACTGTCACCGTGAAAGTAAATTTATTAGAAATGATGAACCAGTTTTTTTTTTTTTAGAGCATCTTCTGAATTTCACGCCTGCTACTTATGTACTCGACAAATGCAGAGATATGTTGTAGCAAATATTGTAAATAAATATAAGCTTACAACTTATAACGACCCAACCTTATAGCTGTTGCCTTGAAAAGCTGTTAAAATGTTTTACCAGTTCCCGCTTGGTCATCATCGTGTCCATCTATATAATAGACTTGCCCCGTGACGTTTACATTAAAGCGCTAAAAAAATAAAAAATAAAACTGCTTCTAGTAGTTTAGTGTTATTAATTCATTTGCATGACGTTAATGAATTGTTGCCACAAGCACACACAGCAGACAGTCAAATGAAACGTATCCAATAGATACAAAGTTGCCGAGTGACTAAAATGCATTGTTATCCGTCGTTTAATGCTGCGCATTCGTTTGCATTAAACGTTTGCTGAGTACGAAAATCTCTAGACCCTTTAAATGAACAACGACTAAGATGCTTCCCAAACCCCGCATTTCTAACACTATGGGGCCAACACACACACACAGCTACACACACTTACTAATTCCGTCATTCATTTGTACGTTAATTTGTTCAAGTTGGCAGCGCCTTTGCAGCTCTGCCCCTTTTTGTCATGCTCTTGTTGTTGTCTCATCCGTTGATATTGTTGTAGTTGTTGCTTTTAGTTATATATGTGTGAGATTTCAAATAGAGCAAAATGTAGTTCAGATCTTTTTTGTATACTATATACAAGCTGATAATGATTGTGAATGCTAAGAGGGTAAGCGGAGCAAGGTAAATACACTTTTTAATCTAAAGCAAAGCTAACAAAAAATGCTAGAAGCAAATAAAACTATATAAAAAAATAGAATACTATACATATAGGTATCTCTAAGGCATATATAGTTTAAATAGAGTGTACAGCAGTGACGTTGACGATTGTGTGTCAAGATGTTGGGCACATTAAGGTCATTTGGAGACCAGCAAAATCGTTAAAGATTTGGGCGGTTCATTGAAGTTCATCTTAAGTACATACTTTCAAGGCGATATATGTCAAAAAGATTAACAAGCTACTTTGTAAAAAAAATTTATTTATTTGGCACCTAGGCAAATTTGCGCAGAAAAGTGTTCTAAGCATGATTAATCGTTGAAAAATTTTTGAAAAAATTTAGCTCATTTTTTCTGCCATAAAAGAAAGCGCTCGAAAGAGAGAAAATCTCAAACTGAAATTATGTAGTTACAAACAATTTTAATATGTGCAAATATAAATATTTTAAAGTATAATAAAAAATCCATATACATTAGGTGGGTCAATTTTTTTTCCGATTCGCGGTACACCTAGGAGTACTCTACGCACAATTCTAAACAACTTTGCCAAAGAAACCATCTATCTTGCATTTCAAGCCTGCAGATTTTTAAAAATAGGTTTTTTCCCTATAATGACAAAATATAACATTCAATTCAAAGTTTGTATTTTTAAACCAAAACTTGTCATCTTTTTATGTGTATATGGAGGCTTTTGGGGGTCAAGGAATTCATTTTTACTTTTGAGTGCCGCCAGAGGGCGTTTCATGCATATTTTGCTATTTTTTCACTTCTTTTTCAAGAAAAATTAGTGTCAAAAAACCAAACTTATCTCTAGTTTTTCCCATAGAAATAGTCATCTCAAACTACAGGTGGACTGCGTGTTGTTCAAACGCCACCAAATTTTGTTCCTTATATGGTTAGTCCAAAACCAAAGTACTTTCTGCCCGATATTTGAAGATTCTAGAGAAAGTGCAAATAATGATCAGTCTATTTTTCAGTGTACGTCTCGGAAACTTAAAAACACATGCCCTTTGACATATTTTCCAAAACTAAAAGTTTCTTTTTTTATAAAAGGCAAAGCTTTTTTATATCTCTAGGGCTTACAAAATATTCAACTTTCAAAAGTACCTAAGCTTTTATTTTGAAAAATTAAGGCAAACAATTTGCACATTTTTTTATTCTACAGGCCCTGGCTATATAGTAGGTTAACAATTTTTTTTTAATGTGTTTTATATAATAAAAATATCTTAATTAATTTGCTGCCTTTGTTATAAAAAGTTAAGGCTAACAATCTCATACCTATTTTATTCTACAGTCCTGGCTATATTTTTTATTATAAAGGGTTATCAATCTTGAGGTTGTTTTTTTTTTAATTGCAAAAAAACACAAAAACAAAAAAATTGGAAAATCTTTATTATTAATAGGAAGAACCATTCTTGCCATTTACTTTTTAAAGATAATCCCTTTCAAATATTGGCCGCAACTGCCCGTAGCTCGTCCATGCGGAGGTTCCAATTTTCGATGACGCGTTCGAACATAATCGGTTAATGTTGGCCTCTAATGCTTTAATCGTAGCTGGCTTATCCACAAACACTTTAGACTTCACATAGCCCCAAAGCAAAAAGTCTAACGATGTGATATCATACAATCTTGATGGCAAATTCAACGGTTCGGAGCGTGAAATTAATTGTTCACCGAATTGGCTAAGGGCGCGAAAAACATTCTTTACAGAACGCGAATTTTCGTAACATAATTGTACGATTTGTAAACGTTGTTCGGGTGTAAGTCTTTTCATGATGAAATGGCAATGAAAACTGATCACTGATCACGCGTGATTTATCAAAAAACCCCAATTGAAAAAAACCTCAAGATTGATAATCCTTTATAATATACATTTTATACTCTTTTGTATATAAAAATATCTTAATTGATTTGCTGCATTTCGGCTAATTATGTAGGGTAATTTGGCATTACCTTTATTGTGTTCTCTTTGAATTGTTTTATTTTATGCTGCAAGATAATTTCAGAAAATTTATTTAAGTTTCGATCTTGGAGCATACTTGAACTAAAAAATTGTTGCAAACGTGCAGGTGCAGGCTTTTTTAATTATTCGCATATTTTTAAAAATTTGACCTTGTAATTCGCAACTGGTTCAGGTAGTGTTTGCAATATAAGGAAGGTGCAAATTTTGTTTGGGACTAGTGATGGGAAAAAATTTCATTAATCGATTGATGAATCATATGATTAATTGAAACCGAGCGATTATTAATTGCAATGAATCGAAGGAAAAGAAAAATAATCGAAGAATTTTTTTAATATTTTAACTAAACCGTGTAATTTTGTAGTATGTTAAGTAAATATGTAATACAAATGCCTTATCGTAATAATAATAATGAATTAATAAATAAAAGTGCATATCAGTGAAAAAAATATAAATTTTTATTTTATTTGTTCATTACTAAATTCAGGAGCAATAGTTTTGCCAGGCGCGAGGTCGTCAACCTGTTCCTCTTTTCAGTGGCAGTAGCACCTGCCTTTGAAAAGAGGCGCTCTGCTGGTACCGAAGTGCCTAAAAGATAACCGTACCGACGAGCTATTATATAAAGCTTAGGGTACACCGCTCGCATTTTCTCCCAGGCATTGATGACGTTGGGCTTCAGTTCCAAAACGGGAGCATTCAAAAAAAAACTAAGCTCGTCCTGAATATGGGTTGGGTCGTTGTCTTTTTTGCGACGTTTGTGAGCCAGCGATTTGTGGTGGGCCCATAAATCAAATTCAACATCGCCAGTAGAGGATCCATCACTCATACTTTCTAGACTTTCATCCCTTTGAGAAAGTTGCACAATTTCGCTTCTGATGTAGCGATTAATTTTTCATCAATATTGTATCATAACCTAATTTCTAATTGCCAATAAAAATATGTATTAAAAAAAAAAAAAAAAGAAGATAATTTCAGAAAATATATTTTAATTTCAATCTTGCGACATACTTGAACTAAAAAATTGTTGCAAACGTGCAGGAGCAGGCTTTTTTTTAAATATTCGCATATTTTTAACAATTGGACCTTGTAATTCGCAACTGGTTCAGGTAGTGTTTGCAATATAAGGTAGGTGCAAATTTTTGTTTGGGACACAAGGAACATTTCGTTATCCAAATTAATTTAATTTTATTAAATGTTATTAAATATGTATTTAAATGACACTACACAGTGTGCTAAAAACTTGCTTTCTAAGAACTAAATTTTTTGCGGGACGTTACGTAAGATTTTTTGTTAGGTTGTAGTATTTTTAAACTTTAAAAAACCAGATAAAAACACTGTTAAAGTAAAACTTTTAACAAGATGCTGCGGGATTTAAATTTCCTACGATTTTGAGTTTGTATATATATATTGAGAAATGGAGTGTTAAAAATGTATACCTTCAGACTGCGTTTTAGACTTTTTGAATTATAAGCTTATCAAATAAGTATGCGGCGATAAGTAAAAAAACTTACTTAACTTTATGCCAGGTTGGGTTCATTATGAATATTCCTGAGCTCGTACAACTATTTCAATATTAATGATCTATCTAAGTACCTGTTACGCTTGCTTGACGAGATCCCAAGTTTCTTATCTTCTCGGGAACCAAAGCGAAATAAAAAACAAATTAAATAAATGCTGTGAAAATATGTAGGTACATACATATGTATGTACATTATATTTTTTATATACTATTTTCATTTGCTACGTCGTCGTTTTGTTGTTTACTTAGTGATAAGCTGGACAATATTTGCCAGAGAGACAACCTTTGAAAAAAAACCTCAGACACGAATTTTTAATCTTTAGCATTGCTGTTGCTTGGCCTGTACTTGAAAAAGAATAAGAATTTCGAAAAATCCATTTTCTTAGTTGCTGCGACAGTTTTTAAATGCCATAGCAGAAACACGCACACATACACACACTTATATATACTTAAGCTTGTATACAATGTATACATATATACGTATTTGTGTACATGTCAAGCGATATTTATATGCTTTTTGCCCAATTCCTTGACAACTGACAAACTGACGCGCAACAAGATTGTTGGAACCAACGGATAGCTGATGATAATGATGATGTTGTTGAGGATAATAATGATGCTGCTAATGATAATGTTGCTCATACCACAATACTCAAATATTTTTCTATCTAATTTTCTTAAAAAACAGAAAGAAAATTTAAAATTATTATGCTACCCACACAAAGCTAAACAGCTCTACCATTTGGCTTTGGATTTGTATATTATATCTTTTGTGTTGCATTAGCCAGAGGCCCCGAGACCCGAGTGTCTACAATGTGTTGGCCCATGTTGGCTTTTCCATAACCCAAATGGCCAACTCTTCGGGGCTCATTTATAATTTATTGCGCTTGAACACGTTTATTTGTGCGATCAGCTCATTTCCGTCGTTTCTATTGAGTTTTCAAAAAACATTTTCATATACGTAGTACTACGAGAGTGCCTAGAAGTCGATCTATGCACAGCTCCCCGCAGTTGTTTGTTCTTATTGTGGCATTCTTCTTCCATTGAGAAATGTCACATGATGACAAGCGTCAGAAATTTTTTCCTTTTTCTTTTAATTTTTATTTTTCTTGGTATTAAGTTGTGCATATTTTTGGGCTGTTATAAGTAGTGGGCCAGATGAGTCATATACATTGAGCACTAGAAATAGTCGACATAATATTATATACTACTATGTCAATAGATAATTTTGTGTTTGTTTTTCTTTTTTGTTCATTTGTTTGCTTAATTGAAGGTTTTGATGTTGAAGGGTTAATACAATTTGACACAGAGACAAGCAGCACAATGATTGAGCATTGAAAGGTTGCTAAGCTTAGGGGTTTACCTAAAGAAATGTATTTACTTTTGAAATAAATAAATAAAAGCGGCTCTTGAATTTGAAATCTAGAGTGAATATCTAAACGAGTCAACAAATCCCAAATAATTGTCTGATTTTTTAAATTTTCATCTTGAACATTCGTATATTATGAAAAATTCTAAAAAAATATTGTTCAGTTTTATTCTAAAATTTCTTGATCTTCAATTGTAGTAGAACAAATAGTTCGTTTATGAAATGTTCAATAAAAAGCTTGTTTTAACATTGTTTAAAATGCAAAATTACGATTTTGGTAGTTTGTTATTAGCCTATTTTAATTTGTAGACTTTATTTTTTTTCTAAAATATTATAAGTATTTAATAAGTATAATTATAAACTTAAATAAGGAACGCTTACGGTATCTTCGTGTCCATTTGGTCAAATTTTTAATACCAAACGACTAAATTTCAGACTTTTTTTTTATTGGAAGGGATGTACTACTTTTTTGTTCTGTCTTTAAATTTAGCTTCAATCGTCTGAGATATATAACAACAATTACGCTGTACAAAACTTTTTTGCTGTGCTTTACTGTCAAGTTTCCAATGCGCTCACAAGCGACTCAAAAAAAAAATATATTTAGATATATTATTTTAACATAAAGTAAGGTTCTTTGAAATTCAACGGCTTAACTGATTGCGAATAAACGTTAATAAATTTATCATTCGCATTGACTTGAGAAAATTAATCAATTTAAAATTTTATGACTTAACAAGTCAGAGCAAAACTTGCAATAAATTATAAAATCAGTTACATCAGCAACTGATACAACTGACTCAATAACTTCAGCTGTTATTTAGTTTTTGCCCCCCCTAGTGCGCTATAATATCATGCAATTTTGCAAAATTTAATAACAATTGCAAATAACACAAAATACTAAATCACACACACGCGAGAATCAATATTTGTTGCAGTGTAGTATGCGCATATATGTATCTTTAAGACAAATATACTGTTCGTGTTGTACGTATGTATTTATTTATTTATACAAATTACAGTGAAATGCAAACAGCAAAAAAAATTTCCACACATACAACAATTTTTAGCTATAGATTGTATGAATGTATATCTAAGAAAACGACTCACGTGAGCGCTGCTGCTGCGCAGCTGGCGTCAACGTCGATGTCGACGCATTCAAATACAAATATTAGAAATAATAACATGAACGCAAAAAAAAAAAAATAATAAATACAAAATAAATTAAAAACCCAAAAACATTGAAATGAACGATCAGCCTGCCGCAGTGCCTCAGATACAAACAGTGCCTCAGATACAAATACACACACGCATACATACGAACGTCAGCGTTGTTGTCGCATTGACGTAATAGCACGCCGCGTGCATGTATGCGGCCAACAACTGTAGTAAATTAAAATTAACACAAAAAAGATTAAAGAGCGAACACAGATCGCCGGCTGCTCAATTTGAGCGTCAAAGCGCGCCAAGCAACATAAAAATAAAATATCAAATTGAACTTTGAGCGCAATGGAAAATGCCAAAGACGCCAAGTGTGTGTGTGGTGTGCGTGTGTGTGCTAGAGAGGCAAACAGCTTAATTGTTCTTAGAGCGTTATTAGAATTGAGAGAGCGCTGGCAGCTGGTTTAAAGAGAGCAAGCTTGTAAGCTAAGCTTAATCAGCTGGTATTGCGCGCGCGCGGCTTAAAAAGTTGCCAAAAATACAGCAACACACACACATGCACGTTAAACAGATGCCAATGAGAAAGGTAGAAAGAGCGCGCAAATGAGCGATACTGTGTGCTGAACATTCGCGCTTGTAGTTTTGGTTTTGCATGTGCTTGTATCTTGTAGCTCTCTTGCTCGCTTGTATCTGTGCGTGTGTGTGTGCGCGCATGTATCTGTGTCTCTGAGTGGCCCTTATGCTTTTAGGTAAATGCGCTCTTTGCGCCTATGTTGCGCGCGTATGTGTGAGCGCGCAAGCATTACGCTGAGTGAGCGCATTTTGTACACTTTGCGTTTTTAGTTTTTAGCTGTGCCACAGAAAACGAAACGAGCGCGTGTCAGTCAGTCAGTCCGGAATTTCAAACGTTAGAGACAAATTACAAATTAAATTAGTTTCGTAGCAAAAATAAAAAGAAAAATTGTAAAAAATTTGTAACAAAATTGCATGGCAAATTTTTTTTTTTTGCCAAAATATATAATTAGCATTTTTGCTGTGAACGTTGACTGAACATTTAAGTTAAGTGCCAAGCACGTGTGCGGCGCGTCGAAAAAAAGCACTTTAAAAGCAAAAATAAATGTAAAAAAAAGCGAATAAAAAGCATAAGCTGGCGGTTTGACAACGACTACAACGACGAACGGACGGACGACGACAACAGTGCTTGTCTCTGCGCGCGTTTGTGTGTGTGTTTATACAAATGTCATTGTATGTGTATGTGTAAATTTATTTAACATGTATTAGTGCGCTGGTTCATAGTGCAAAAAGCAGCTATAAAACGGCATAAAGCAAACAGCAAAAAAAACACAAATCAGCTGACTCGTGCGCAAGGCAAACAAAAAAGCTCCCGCGTACTCTGGCAAGTTGCGCGCTCACTCTCTCGTGCTCTCTCTATCACAAGTGCAGCCAACTGCCAACTGCAACGTGTGCAACATAACGGAAGCAAACACGCGCTCAGCGTGTAGAGTTTCAGCTTCCGCATCCTACTCGCTGCTCCTTTCGAACTTCGAAAGCGTC
Organism: Chymomyza costata; assembly: GCA_018150985.1. Taxonomy (NCBI): domain Eukaryota; kingdom Metazoa; phylum Arthropoda; class Insecta; order Diptera; family Drosophilidae; genus Chymomyza; species Chymomyza costata. The sequence continues at coordinate 23,733,336 of JAECWU010000001.1, forward strand.
TGTGTGCATAAGTGTTAGTGCATGTCACATGCGCGCTCGCTCAAACGGTACCAGTAGCAGCAGCAGCAGCAGCGACACCCACAACGCAGCGTCAAAGACGAAGACAGGCAGCAGCGACGACGAACAGTCGTCAAGCAGCAGCAGCAGCAGTAGCAGCAAACTATACAACAGCAGCGCAGCTAGTTCGCAGAGCGAGTCACACGTCGAGCGTCTTTGAGCGTAAAAGCACAGCAGCAGCGCAGCGCAGCAGCAGCAGTAGCAGCTGAACAATTAAACAAATTAATATTATTTAAAATAATTGTCTATAAAATAGTAATCAAGTTTTTAAATCTACTACTTCAAGCACACACACACACACAGCTCAAACGTGCGCGCCATTTTCAAAAAGTTTAAAAGAAATTGTGCCCGATTATTTTGCAAAAAGTATATATACATATATATATACAAAAGAAAAACTTGCGCCTGCATTAGTATGTGTTGGCCTGCGTATATGTGTGCGTGTGTATAAGTGTGTGCCAGCGCCTGTGTTAGTGTATTAGTGCGCTGTCAACATTTTTCATCGATTTTCCTCGTGCGCTGTGCTTTGTTATTCGCAACGTCGTCTACGTCTTCGTCTCTTCTTCGTCGTCGTTGTCGCGTTAACGCTCGGCGCTCCTGTCGTGTTTGGCGGCCGAATACCCCTCTCTACCTTACCACTTGCGCTGCTCACTCTCTCTCTACAAACTATTCACCTACACAAACACAAAAAAAAAAATTGGCAGCACGCTATCTCTCTCTTGTATGCCATTAGGAACACCTCACCTAATTCTTGCGTTCTCTATCGCACGCCGGCGCTATTTGTTTTGTGTATAAAAAAAAAATAATTGTTATTAATTTTATAATTAAACTGTTAAACTATTCAAATGCCATATTAGTGCTTTATAATTGTACAATAATTAATTTAAATTAATTGTTAAACGTTAAATTTCGTGCTGCCACAAAAATTAAAACACTTTAGCCAAACTGTCTACAAAAAATTTAGAAACAAAAAAAATAAATACGTCGCGCTGTAAAAAAGTTTATAAAAATAGCGCAATTAGCGTATAAAATAAAACTACACAAAAAAAAAACACAAAGCTACTAAAAATAAAACTACAAAAATTTGAAAAAAAAAATAAAAATAAAATAAAATTAAGGCAAAACATTTTGTTAAAGTGTTACAAGCATATAATTGTTGTTGGTTCTTGTTGTTGTTGCTGTTAATATAAAAAAATACTAATAAAAAAGTAAGCAGCAGAAATTGTTGAATGAATTCGCGGTGCCTTTATTTATAGCTAAACAGAGCAAAGCATAAATACATACATACCTTAATATATACATATATCTACACATATATATAAAAAATAAATATTAAAAGCCAGCAGCAAGCAATAAGCTGTCTTAAAGCCCTTAAGTAACGTGCAATATTTAAATTATAAATAAATTAATATAAATTAATTTCAATTGTGATTCGGGGCGCCTAAAAAAAATACATAACTGCAACCAAAAGCAAACGCAAAGTTAACTCACGCAAATAAATCAAAAGCAACATATAAAGTTAAAATAAATTAAAAAAAAAAAAAAAATAAAGTGAACAAAGTTGTTGACACATTTGTTCTTGTTATTATCTTAACTAAATCATTTTAATTGTGAGTTTCAAAACGTCTAAACAAAAAGCAATATTGAAAAAATACTATACAAAAAAAAACGTCGAGCGAATCTTGATTGTCTAAATAAATTGTTTTTTCGTGTATAATCACAAAGTTGCAAAAATTTTTATGAAAAAATGAGCGACAGGGAGCGATCGTCCCCAACACTGATCGAAACTGGTTTAAAAAATTTAATCGGCGGCCGAGATGGAAATTATCCACTTATAAGCGGCATAAATGGTGAGTTTGTGTTATGCAAATTAAAACAAAAATTAAGAAAATTATGTGAAACACGAAAATAAAAAAAAATTTTCATCGCAATAAAATATTTAACAAATTTTGCGGAAATTAAGTTAAGCTTTCTTTTACATGGCCAAGACTTTTAGTTTAAATTTTTATAATGACAATTTATTAATTTCGGTCAATTTGTATGAAAGTGATTTGAAATTGTGGTTTCGGTCAATTTGTATGAAAGTGATTTGAAGTTGTGGTTTCGGATTTGACTTAGATTTTTTGGAAAATTAGCTCATACATAAAATGCATTATCAATTTCGATCAATTTGTATGAAAGTGATTTGAAATTGTGGTTTCGGATTTGGCTTCGATTTTTCGAAAAACTAGCTCATTGATTAAATGCATTATCAATTTCGCTCAATTTGTATGAAAGTGATTTGAAATTGTGGTTTCGGATTTGGCTTCAATTTTTCGAAAAACTAGCTCATTGATAAAATGCATTATCAATTTCGGTCAATTTGTATGAAAGTGATTTGAAATTGTGGTTTCGGATTTGGCTTCGATTTTTCGAAAAACTAGCTCATTGATAAAATGCATTAGTGTAGCTTTACAATAGACTTCATTATTAGCGGAATCGAAAATCTTGTATCTATTTATCTGTCAAGAACCTTTTGATTTGAGTTCGAGGTATCTTTTCAAATAAAATTTAAGCTCAGAGGCTGTGCTAGAAATGTGTTTAAAGGTATTGTAATGCTATTGAAATTTTTGTTAGGGTTAGGGGCCCGTTTCCAGATAAGCCTATGATGAGCTCAATATCATTCTTGTTTTTCTATAATTTCAATCCTATATCAATCGTCTAGCAATCTTTGAGTCAGTAAATGTCAACAAACTCGTCTCAATGAATTTCTAGAGAAAAGCGATCCGTCGATTCGTCAGAAATATCATTCAAGCTTTTGCGCTTCAAATTTCTGTCTAGAAATCTTTTTCCAGCGAAATTCAACACATCCACAATTCGTCTAGCGACTTCTGAATTATCGAACTTACTTTCTCATAAAGCATTGATATAGAGTGCCTTGAGGAAACTCTGTCAAATCTCTTTAGTATGCTAGTCTTTAATTAAACCAAATTCGGCGCCTTATCAGCTGTTTCTCCAAAGTCATCTCTGTTCGCATTCGAGCTTAGCTTTTTCACTTTCCGCTCTAGTTTCCGGACACAGCTGGTACACACTTAAAACGCTTATGTACTGAAACATAATATATAACACATATATTTAAAACAACTTGATGTTCAGGTCACGAACAGGTGCGGCCATCCCTTAAAATGTTTTTATTTTTTTTTTAAATTTTATTTATGTACATGCATAAAAATGGCATATCCAAATTAATGGCAAAATAATTTATAAAACTCTGCCGGAACCAGAACTCTGCACTCTTGTTACATTTGTTTGCTCCTTTTTGGCGCATAAATCATTGTCCTTGTGTGCGTGAGCACTCAAAAAATAAAAATCCTTTTTAATGGCTGCGCAAGCTTAAATTATGTTTAAATATGAGCGACGGTGAAATGTAGTTACCTTTAAAGTGAGTTTTGCGTATTCAAAGTAAACTTGTGGTCACTTATATTAAAAAATTATAATAAAAAAAAGCTACGACTGATTTTGACGATTACAAATAGTCGAACCGGGTGCAAAGTATGCGTTTATTGGCACTAATTTATTAATACAATAAATGATAAGTTGATAAGCGTATGATTGATGTCGTTGGCGCTTAAATTCCCAAAGTAATCGGAAATTGAATAAATTAAGCAAATTTAATCTCAAAAGCATCAACAGATAGGTTTATTGTGGAATTTTGTACAAATTGAAATTTTTTTAAAGTTTTTCGAAGTAGTTTAAAGAAAAATTTAATCTGTCTTAGGATTTTAGTTGCTTTATTTAGATTACAAGAAATTTTAACGCGTACAAAACAAGCTTAGAATTTAATCGTTTCTCAATTTTTCTGTGAGAAAAAAAGTTTTTTGTATCAGTCCCCATTAGATTTTGTAAATTTTCTTCAAAATGATTCATTATAAGTTTTCTAATGATATTACATTATCAGCCGTGCTCCTGAAAATGAATCCAAATATTTTATTCGTATACGTTTGAAAGCCGAATGTTTGGTGCTCCCAATTTCAGCAAACCGAATTTTTCATATGGTTTGAAAGCGAATGTTTTGCTGCAAGAGGAATCAAAACCAATCGGCAAAATAGGTCTAAAAAAGTTCAAACTTTATACGGAATCAATTTTAGTAATATTCCTTGATTTTCTAAGATTCAAGTTAGATATTTTTTGACAATTATTTTGAATTACTTTTTTTCTGATTCAAACAAAAAAATAGCATGCACAATCCAAAACGTTTTTTTTTGTGTTTGGGTATGTGCACGTATCGTACACGAACACATGACCGATAAGTGCGACGGTTTTTCGTTTTCCGGGGCACGGCTGAATATTACTTTATTAAGAAACCCACAATTGTATTGTATTAATTTTTCAAAAATAATACTTTAAAAAACATCCATAAACGTAAATAATTGAAATTGCTCTGTTGATCAGTTTTAAATTTTTTAAAAATTACCTACAAAATTATTTAATTTTTTTTATCATACGATTAGCATTTTTTTTTTTAAACTGTTTTTGAAAAATCGATAAAAAATATTCGTTTTATTTTTTCGTTGTGATTGTCATATTTAATAAAGAAAGAGTAAGTTTTATGAGTTGTTTAAATAAAAATTAAAAGAAGAAAAAGTGTTAGGTTCAAAAAATGAAATTTTGAGAAATTTTGTTTCACGCAGTTCGAAAAATTTCCAAAAACGGATATCCCAAATGGGATATTTTTTTTATATGAAGTTTTCTCATTCCGTGCCAAATTTTTCGAACTGCGTTTAGGCCCTGACATATGAATTGTTCAGCATTTCAAAAAAATAATTGTATTTTTGAAAAAAAAAAAAATTCTCACAAGCACGACTAGAAAGAAAAAAAAAAATAGTTTTTTGAAAATCGATAAAAAATATTAGTTTTCTTATTTTTTTCTTGTGATTGATATATTTAATGCACAAACTTAAAAAAATATGTCAATAAAGAATAAAACGGGGAAAATTATTTTTTTAATTAATTGACTTTATTTTAAAAATTGAAATTTAGCGAAAAGTTATTTTTTTATTTGATTCATTAGTTTTTAAAAACGGTTGGGAATAGCTGAAGCATCTAAAGTAATTTATGATATATTTTTATAAAATTCGATTGCTTTTAGTATTAAAAAATTTGTTAAAGGATTCATTAACTGCTTTATAATGACTGTGCTGCTTTTTTAGCAGAGAAACTTAACTTTTGTTGGCGAATATTATGCAAATTAATCAAGCTCTGCTTAGGTTGAGTTGCGAGATATTTTTTTGGCAATAATAAACTAACTCTATAACAAAAGGGTTTCTCCAAAGTTATTTAATAAGCGAATATAATTTTATTAAAACAGATGAAGGCAAAACAACATTTTGGAATTTTCTTGAAGAAATTATCGATAACTTTGCAGTGGTTTTTTTTTTTTTTTTGAGAAATGTAACTAAACTTCTAGCAAACAAATCTCAACAAAACTCAATATAAAGTACTAAACTATTCGTTGACTGCTGTAACATTTTTAAATCTAATAAAAAAAGTTTCAAACTTAAAAAAAGTTAATTTAGAGTCTATTTTAAATGTATTGAAAATTTTAATAAAAATGTATTTATTTTTTTTTTTTAATTTAGACAGCTACAAAATTCTATTGTAGCGTCGTACACTTTTAAAAACTTTTAAAAATTCAATAAAAAATTAATAAACCTGCATTCTTCTTTAACTGCGCCAAAAAGTTAGTTCAGCTCGGAGCACAAATAGTTGTTAGTACCGCCGCATATTGCTTTTGGCCAAGTTTTACTTAAAAAAAGTTGTGCACAATGGCTTTGACTGCTTAAAGACGCCAAAAAGTATGCAATATATTGTTACAGTCTATGAAAATCCCTTTAGTCCACAACTGCAAATTGATTTCATTGAAACGACGACCTTCGGCATATTATTTTTCAGCATTTTCCAAGCAATTACACATCAATTTGTGTCGTTCCATTTCTCGGTTAACTTAATACACTCGCACTTATTTGCATTAGAATAGAGTGAAATGGAATAGAAAGCCAGCATAAGGCTTCGAAAGCAACAGTTCTAAAATAGAGTAGAAATGGAAAAGCAAAAGATAAAAATTATTTCAAAACGCAAAAAAAAAAAGTGTTTCTTTCACATAAAGCGAAACTGCCAAAATGAGCTGCCATGACATTTCTGGTATGTACTACTTGTGTGTGTTTAAGCATATGTACATATGTATATAAGTCTAGTATATATTTGAGTCTAACGTAACAAAGAAATCGATAGCATAAAAGCAAAAGGCAGAGAAAATGCTATTAAAAAGTGTCATAATCGGTCAGCATAAAGAAACGTGGGCAGCGAGTAGAAATGCTTAAAATGCATTAAGTTTGCATATGCCTATAAATCAATAGCCGGAAAAACCTTAGCTCTCAACTTTTTCAAAAACCTTCATCTTTATGCAGCATAATTTCTTGAGGTCTATTAGCAACGCAGCGCGCTAATATGTCTTATCATTGCGCATACGCCGCGTGTACGGGCAACAAGCAATCAAATACCGCATTAAGACAAAAAATAAATAAATAAAAAACGTTTCAACGTTAGTGAAACATGGCCAAATACATGTCGCAGCTAGTTGATAAGCCCCACTACTTGATAGCAGATAATGCGCTCGTTTAAATGAACCAAGTACTATGTAGTTGTATTAATATAGTAGTAGCTGCAATAGATGCCGACTGTACATATCAGAGATAAGATTTCAGCCTAATGCTGGGTTTACACTGCTTCACGAAGCGGCAGAGTTTAGTGTGAACAGGCAATGTATTGGCACAGCAGAACAACGCTGCCGCAATGAATTAAAATGGTGGCACAGCATTGAATTAATCATTTTTACATTAAAATTTCTTCTGAATTACATTCTCAAGTTTCTTTTTTAAGTCAGGGAATCTTAATTTCTTTGATTTTTTTTTCTAGGCTCGCTCAAAACTAACAGATTAAAGAAATCGATTTGACAGCGTTCTTCTGTTTATTCTGACCTTGGTATTATCTGAAGATTTTTATTATTTTACTTATCAAGCTATAACAAGCTTGATTTTTTGTTTTATTTATTAAACTTTTTTACAAACTTGAAATTCAAGGCAGAACTACCTTTTTTATTTACCCTCAACCTTATGAAAAACTGAGCCCATTTTCACTAAAAGCTTAATAAAGTTTTTGTTAATCTATAGTTTAACTTAGACTTAAAGACAAAATATCAGTTGCTTAGAGCTCTAAAAGAATATTATTTACTTTAAATTTGTTCTTATATTTGTTCACTACCCTCTTGTTAAGACCACTTGCGCACAAAAAACTGCCGTCGCAAAAGTATCCACTTGTTCCACTACAAGCTCTTGCCACACAACTCTAACTTTTTTAAATGTCTATTTAAATACTTTTTACTGCACAACTCAGCAAATGCCACAAATGCCGCATGTAGTATGGGTCCAGTGTAAACATAGCATATTACAAACCGCTTGAGCTGTTTGCAAACTGCTTGAGCTGCTTTTTCAAACTGCTTGATAGCGCTCTACGCTCTACTGTCATTGCTACCATTTCTTTTGACATTTTGACGAATCTTTAGCCCTTTTGAAATTTATGTGCGACTATTAATCAAACAAAAAGCATCAATTCATGCTAACCAAAAACAGCTGCCAAATATTTGTTTTAAACAAAAATAGCTTGCATTCGATACAATTTAATTAAAATGAAAAATAATTTAATTTAATGCCGTTTGTCGTTTTTTTGGTTACAGGCAATTTAGCAGTCTTCCTACATTCTCTGTCATAAGTTTGTAATATAAAATAAAAATTATAGTATTAATTTTAAATTCAATTTTGTGCAATTAACAAACGCTTGGCTTCATGTGGGCCTCATCGACATGCTCATGTGCCTCTCTGTTGTTTGGGGCAACTTCTTGTCGATGTGCAATTATACTCGATTTGCATGTCAACATTTTGTAGCAACTACAATGGTCACAATTGCTGCAACGAGCTGTGCTGCCAGCCCCTTTTCCTGGTTGCTCTCCCCACTATGCTATGCCCAATTCTATGCCTGAGTTGCAGCTGTCACAACGAAATCGAACAACGACAACCATCAATTGTGAGCAAATTCAACAAAACCTAGATAGAATGTACAACTTTTGGGAGACGCAGTTTGTATACTCTAGCTGTGGAATCACAATTTTACTTCATAAGATAGCACTAGACGTTTCTTTTAAGTCAGGAACTATACGTTACCTAAGATTGTTATCAGTAATTTCAGACTTAAAGCTTGACTCCAGTTCATTTGAACTAGTATGTTCTTAATAGTTCACTCGTTCTCCTACCTACGGTCTATCTATGGCATTTTTTTTTTGTTTTTCCCTATGAGTTTCTCACAAAGAGGTGGGGCACTGCGACCAGAAGATCTTTTGTACCATACCCATAAATTAAAGCAAAAGACTTTCCGCTTTCCGCATGAATAACAGTAGGTCTATTGTTGGTATTGACCTAAGATGGAAGGGACTAATCCGTTCCTTTCCCAAGTGACAGGCTCTGTCCCATACCAGCGCTGGGCAGTCACAGAGAATATGTCTGGTGGTTTTATTGTCCTTGAGACAGAGTCTGCACTCTGAAGAGTCCGATAGGCCAATTTTCTGTAGATGGTATCTAACAGTATGGTGGCCAGATATGTAAGCTACCAGGAGTTTTGAGTCCTCTCTGCCAAGACATTTTGTCTTGATCATATCCAGGGGTTTGATAAGCGCTTTTGCTTGACGCAGCCCCGGTAAGGAGAACCAGTATCTCCTATGTTCTCCTGCAGCCCATTTGTTTACCATAGTTTTGATTGTGGACCAACCAATATTACATAAGGGCGCAGGGGCAGTGGTCCGGGTGGAGGCACCCTGTCGTGCTAGATCGTCAGCGATCGTGTTACCATCCACTCCTGAGTATCCAGGTACCCAACATAGCACGACTTTGTTCCGGGAGGATAGGGTTTGGAGGTAATTATGGCATTCTTTGACCATCCTGGAGGAGATGCTCCATGATGATAGTGCCCTAATAGCAGCTTGGCTATCTGAGTAGATACAGATGTTTGCTCCCCTAGTTCCCTTACTAAGGATACTATGAGCGCAGATCTCTAACTATGGCATAGGGACAAGACTGAACGAAATTATTACACTTTCCCATTAAAAATGTGCCTAGACATATTCAGATTACTAAAACAGTTTCGATAAAATGTTAGCATAGTTGTTTCTGAATTTATAAAAAAAAAATTATTTAATTATTTCGAAATTAATTTAAGATATAAAAAAATTAAATAAAGAAAAGTTTAAATAATGTCGAATAGTAAGTAACTTTAAGCTTATACTCCTAATGCTTTAAACACAATTGATGTGCTCATATTATCGGGCAAAAATGCACAAGTGCCCGACTTGCAACGTGTGAAAAAAAAAACTTAAGTCTTGCTTAGTGTTAGTTTTTCTAAGTCAATTGCCCTTTGAAGGCATAAAAGTTAAAGTTTTTGGATGTTACCTGATCTTCTACTGCAAAGAAATTATATCTTTAATTAACTGGTTGTAGATACTTTTGGCAGTTATTAAAAAGTGTTTAGCTTTCCGTCACGCCACTATTACTAAATAATAAAATATAAAAAAAATGTGCACACTGGTAGCTGTTGGCACAGAAGCCCTCTATTTTTTGTAATCAAAAATCTCAGTGGGGCACAAATGCATAATTTTTGTAGTGCAAATATTTGTTTTACACTTCTGCATTTCTGCCTTTCTGCATTTATTCCCGGCAAAAGGTTAAGTTTTCTGTTACACCGCTTCCACTCAATAATACACACGGTATATTTGACGATAGTTTTTCATTTGGCATTAAGCTTTTAAATATACAAGAATTAAAATGCAATTAATATAAAACAAGAACATTTTGCTGTGCGCTAATTGCATTTTATTAAGCTTTCATCATGCATATTATATTGCGCAATTAATTCTTTTTTTTTTTGCAAAAATTATAGAATTGTTTGGTTAAGCTAAATTTTGAGTCACATTTAGCAAGAAATTTTTTAAAATACTAAAATACTCTTGAAACAATTGTCGCTTACGCTGTTGGCATATAGGTATATCAAAATATTTCTTAAAGACAAACGAAACTATAAATCGGATCACTTACAGCATTTTTTTCTATTCCGGATTTCAGAACCTCAGTACACGATGCGAATAGCAAAGTGTTTATATAAAGTACTTTAAAAAATACACGTAGAAAGATCTGATAAGATTTTGTTCCATTAGACGGCAGTTGCGCTGACTCAATCTCTAAAGGTTAGACTAAGTTCAAGTATACATAGTAGTGCTGGAGAAAATATCAATGATCGAAGTTTAAAATATCTATATATCGATGTTGACCAAGAGAGATGTTTCTCCAGCACTTCTGCACTCATCAAATGGGTGTTTAGTAATACAAGAACTCAAGCCGGCCGATCATCAACAACGTCGTGTCTTTGCCGATTGGGTCCTTGAAATGCATGAAAATTATCCGGAATTCCACCGAAAAATCATCTTGACTGATGAGGCCTATTTCCACCTCGGTGGCTACGTCAACAAGCAAAATTGTCGCATCTGGGGCTCGGAAAACCCAACAGTTATTGTTGAGAAGTCTCTCCATCCTCAACATGTGACTGTTTGGTGCGGTTTATAGTCCAGCGGGGTCATTGGACCTATCGAGGACATAGGGCAGCCACTTTGCGATTTGGTTGGTCCTGTAGGCGTGGTCGTGGTGGCCATTTGAGTGATGTTGTTTTTCATTATTAACGGCATACCTTCCTCTTTATTATGAAATAAACATCCGATCATTTATCTCAAAAAATGACATTTTTCTTTGAATACCACCTCTTATTGGAAAACCCTATATAATAATATATAATTTTTTTTTTTATAATACATATATATATTTTTTTTTATAATATATATATTTTTTTTTTTAGCTACTCACTGTTCCAAAGTTTTTCCAATAAAATTTGGTTCTTATAATTTTTGTAATTTTATAGTCTTTGTTACAAAGAAACTTTGCTACATGAAAATTTGAAAAGTTTTTTCATTCCACTTTCTTTTTGAAATATAGAAGAAAGAAATTCTAAAAGAAGCTTATTTAATAAAAGTGAACATCTGTAGTTTTTTACGAATCTGTAAAATCCGCACCTTTTAATTGCCTTAGGTCTCCATGTGAAGAACTTCGGATATTTTTTAAACTTCATAAATTGCAGAGAACGCAAATCTTAAAACTTCTTGAATTTTATTAAATCTTAATTATTTTATAAAATTTTTTTATTAAAGTAAAATAAAACAGTTTGGATTTTGAGGGGCGAGCTCATCCTATACATATGTAGGTATACCACACAATTGAGCCTCAAATGATTTCTCTTTATACATTATGTACCCTTCTAAAGAGTATAGCAACAAATTTCAAAATGCAATTTGAGCGTGCTTAAAAAAATTACGACGAATTCATAAATAAATAAATAAAAAACAAATTGCCTGACATTGATTACTATGCGATCCCCTTTTGAGTGCCAATTTACTTGCATAAAGCTAAAGTTTTTTTTTTTTTTTTTTTGATTTGATTTGTTGTTGATTGCAAATTGGTTGCTAATCATTATAACAATAAATTATTTTTGTAACTTTAAAATTATTTTTATTTTAAAAAAAAGAAATGTTTTTCATTTTGTGTGACATAATCACAATTTAATGACTGCACTTGCCTGCGCGTGTCGCTTTGCTATTAAGTATGGCATTTATTGATAATTTAAGTGTACATATGTACACATAAAGTATATAAGCATTGTATATAGTAGTGTGTGTACTCAAGTTTCATAACGGGTTGCATTGATCTGATATAACAGTTAGAGATAAGCAATTGCAAATGTCGGACTAGAGCTTAATATTTTGCGAATTTTTTTTATTTAAGTGGAACGGAATGTTAGATTCAGATAAGATATAATACGCAAATAAAGAGGGCATTATAGTAAAAGAAATGTATTTTTGGTTGTATGCTAGAAATTGAAGTCCAAACTGAGTAGTGATATGAATTAAAGTGCAAATTTGTGTGTACTTAAGTGAATGGGAATTTGCGGAGCTTAAAGTAGTGCAAAAAAGTAAAAAATGTTATTTGCACTCATCATCATCATCACTAGCTTTACAGTCTTGGACAGACCATAGCTTCCGCAACTATTCCTCTACATGTTCTTCAATTGACCGCTGCATTCCTTCAGTTCAAGACACCAAGAGAACGAAGATCATTTTCCACTACATCTAGCCACATTTTCGTTGGGCGTACACGTCTTCTTCTTCCAATCGGCTGTTATTTGCACTCACAATGTTTAAAGTTGCTGTCGTTTAATCCAAGAAACTTTAAGCAGATATCGCAATTAATCATAACTGCTACGCTAAGTATCTGTTGTGTTATCTTCTACACGTAGAACTCCACAGCTATTCCAATTTCCGAAATAAACTTGATTCCATGGTATTGTTGTGACGTCAGTGATGTCGTGCATCGAGATTCTATGTCCACTGCAATCTCACAGCACTTCAGTTTTTAGAGATATTTCAATTAATCAAATACTAGGGGTCTTCGCCTCCTGCACACTTTGCTTACCAATTTTGTCTTGCTTTGCTCAGTGTCTATATTGACTCTTCTAAGCCTTCTATGTCCTAAAATCTCACAAATACAATGTAAACGACAAACAAGCAGTTTGTTTAAAAGTTAAGCTGACACATACTTCCCTTAAGCCAAACGAGACATATGCTCTAAAAATTTCACATATTGTAGCAGCATGATCCTTAGTCAGCCTGTACTTAATCAATGATTACATAGTTATAGCATGATCTCTAGTCACTCTGTACATAAGTAGGCATAAGTATCGTACGTAAGCTGTAAATGTGTAACCGGAGAGGGCTTAGCATAAGTGAAAGAGAATAAAGCAAGTCATTCTAGTGAGACGAGCTGAGCAGAAAGGTTGCGTTTAATTGTTGCCGTTTTTGGGTTTGCTGGTACAATATGGACAAAAAACGTTTAATCCTTATCATGTCATAAGGATTGCATGATCTTTGCAGCCATGTTGTTTTTCATATCCAATTAATTTGCAGGATACGCATCATGTCAAAAAGTATAAGTGGCCTTCCAATATCTTAAGCTTAGCTCTTTCTGTTCAGACCTCTCTCGTCTGTCATCGTATGAGTGATAACAAAATGCACTTAAACTAGTAAGATACAAACACATTTTCTCAAATATGTTTTTGCTGGCAGCTGCAGGACGAGCGACATTGTTGAAATGTTCAATGCAATGTTCAATGTTATTAAATGTCAACAGACAGCTTGCAAAAAAAAAAAAAAAAAAAACATATAAAAGCCTTGCCTACTTTTTATGTTTTTCGAGTTTAAACCGAACTTATTAAATTGGCATTAACCAAACATAATTTCTTTTATTATTATAATATAAAATCATACAACAAATATTTTGACAGTTCTGAAATATTTATTTAATATTTTTTTAGTATTTGTTTTACTATTGATTTAGTATTAATATTTTATTTGTATTTACTGGCCAGCTTCTACGAACTTTATATGAGATTAAAATTTTGGCTTATACATAAATTATTATTATAATATGAAATACTACTATAAATAATATTTTCACATGTACTTCATATGTTTGTTAAATATTCAGCCGTGCTTCGAACATCACAAAACGAATAATCGGCCTTGCTCCGGAAAATGAAACCGCACATTTTATTCGGATTCGTTTTGCTCCCAATTTCGCCAAAACGTTTTTTCGATGTGGTTTTGTGGCAAGAGCAATTAAAACGAGCGGCAAAATGGATTTAAAAAGTTCGCATTTTATAGGTACTGAAATATTTTTTTTAATATTCTTTGGTATTTTTAGATTATTTAAATGCTCACTTCAAGTTAGATATTTATTGATAATTATTTTTAATTACTTTTTTTCTGATTCAATCAAAAAAATAGCATGCACAGCCCAAAACAAATTTTTATCATACTGCTTATACACGAACACATTGCTTTATCGATGACTAATAGGTGCCACAGGGTTCCCGCGTTAAGGCCCACACGCAGTTCGAAAAATTTCGCACGAAATGACAAAACTTCATATGAAAAAAAAATCCCATTTGGGATATCCCATTTTTCGTGTCCCCAGTTTCACATTTTCTGCTGTTGATAACTTCTTATATTTCATCCACTCTTTTCGATAAATTCTCATGGTTCCCTTGCTTTAAACAGCTGAGTGACTTTAATTGAAAAATCGTAAACATTACAAAAATTTCATTCATTGCTAGTATGTATAATATAAGCTTGAACCATAATTTTCATTTACATTAACCACGAATTAGCTAATTTTGTTACAATGCATCAACCCTGTCGCATTTGTCAGTTATCGATAACACAAAAAAACGTTTTGGCTCGTGCACGCAATTTTTTTGGGTTGAACCAGAAAAAATAACTCAAAATAATTGTAATAAATATGTAACTTGATATTGGCATATAGGATGCCTAAATAGAATATCGAAGATTATTTAAATAAATTATGTCAAACTGTTTTGCTAATTCGTTGTTATCTCTCTTGCAATAAAGCAGTCAGGATTGAAACCACATAAAAAAAATTCGTTTTTGTGAGATTGGGAGCATCAAACATGTGACATCAAAACGAATTCGAATATTTTATTCGTTTTCGTTTCCCGGAGCATAGCTGATTATTTTATTGTTGGCTTACTATCGACTTAGTTACTATTTATTTGAGCTTAAAATATGCTTTGCAAGAAACGTGTAAGCTTTAACTTTAGTTGCTCTTAATGCTCTCCAAATTTGAGCAGCTTATATACTTATATATAACGTTCTCATATAATTCCAATCAGCACACTGCCCTTTACTTAACAGGATAATTGATGAATCTGAAGTTGGTTGTAATTGGCTAAGAATTTATTAAATTTCATTAATCATCTCTGCACAGCTGCAACTTTTATATCTCTTTTATCTAATAAACGCATACACAGTAAAACTTTTAGAGAGCTAGATGGACAGCGAATGAGCTCTCCTGATTTGGCCATAACTTTATATCGCTATTAAGTTGGCTAACTCCTGCTGCGTTGCAATTAAAACTTTTAATTGAAAATGTTCAATGTGTGAAATGTTATTGCAAAGTATCAAAAGTGGTTAAGTTTTGTTCATTGCTCATAAATGTATAAAGATGGCCCTGGAAGCCTATCGATTTGGGCATAAGCAAATACAAAATGGCTGCGATGTGCAGTTTTAAGGACAGAGTTGAAGGTGAAAACGGCGCTAGAACATAAAGAGTAGGTACTACCGAGTAGAATTGATATAGCTGCATAGTTGAGGGGACAAAAGTTTCAATTAGTTTTAATCTTGTTAAGAATTTTACAAATATTTGTGAGCTGTTAAAACTTTTGCAAGTGTTTGACTCAGAGCTTTTGGCAGTTATGTCTGCTTAAAGGCTATTTATATGCCAAAAGTTTATTTAAAGTTGACAAATGCTTAAATTTTGTTAATGTTATGCGGCTTGAAAGTATTTGGTATAAAAGTCGCTTTAAGAAAGTTGCTGCAGAGATAAAAAATAATGCTAGATGAAATGAAATATTTTCAACATTTTTCCGGCCACATTTTATTGCTACAAAATATTGCAACATCTTCAATAATCTTAATTTCAATTAAGACATTAAAGATTTTTCGCAGCAACCCTAAAAATTACACTTAAGCAAAAACAAACACAAACTGCCATTAAATCCCAACTCAATTAGCATTAAAAAGCGCACAAAACTCTAATGAAAATGTAATTAAAATTTTTAGAAAAATAATCAAAAAAGCACAAAATTTGTATAGTCATGATTTTTTAAGAACATTATCCCAAAATTAAAAAAGGCATTGCGTGGCCCATAAAAATGTAGGCAATATGTGTGTTTGACATTGCTTTAAAATAAAGACAAAACATCTAGTAGATGAATGAATAAATGAATAATTTTTGGTTTTAAAACCAATTTTATGTTTAGAGTAGAAATCGTTTGATATGATATTGGCAACAAGCCTCAACAGCTTTTGCAGAAGGGTTAAGAGTCTAATCTTGGAAACTACTTCACGCCATGTAAAAGTTTGATTTGAGAGTTAAAAGTTTATTTCGAATGAGTTTAAAAAAAAAAATCGAAATTAGCATCGAATCGGTTTTTCTTATTTTTAAGCTTTGAAGCAGAACTTAAACCACACAATATTTTCTACATCAATAATGCGTCTTAGAAACAAATTCTGAATGACTATTTGAGGATTTTGGCCATTTTAATGATTTAAATGATTAAACTTGGTTTTTTACATAAAATGATTTCTATAGCTACATTCATTTCATATTGTTTTTTTGTAACTATTTGTGGTGTTCACTTTATCGGGCAGAAATGCAAAAGTGCCCAACAGCAATTTATACTAAGAAAGTGCTACATTTCTGCCCGACTCAAACCCATGGCTACGAAAAGTAGTTCACTTCTGCCCAAAAGACTGTTGTTAAAAGCGTCGACTACCCTAATTGATAAATTCCGTAAAAACTTTAGTACATTTCCACGTTAAAATATGTATTACTCAATATGAGGTTATATTAAATTTAAGTATACGAGTAAATTTGCTACAATGCACTATGGGCCATACGACCACTTTGGCTGGCCAAAATCCATATTTTAAAAATTGTTAAAATAAGGTTTTTTAATCGCCATGCATCGAATAACATCAATCTGTAATGTTAAGCAAAACAAATGTTAACAGAGCGTGTTGTCGCTGTTAAGTTATCAGCTGTTAAACACTGCTGCTTATAGCCAAAAGCACGTGTATTTTAAAAGTAAATGAAATGGTTAAAAAAGAATAGTTAAGCAAAACAAGTGAAATTATTTTAATCTGTCTTTAAAAACTTAAATATGTTCCTCAAAGAGTATTTCCTCAGCGCCATATTGCAACTAAAATTCAAAAATACATTTTTATTAAGAGTTTAACAAAAGACGACAGCAGCTAAAATTATTGTTACAAAGTGTGAAAAATATTTTCATAATTTTGTCACACACACACAACCCATACACACATACAATGTCTTTTGCATTTTTAGACTTTTGTTGCATGCAAATATTTGTCATGCCAAGCAGCTGATGGCCATTTGTTCTTGGCTTTGTTGTTGTTGCTGCTGCTGCTGTTGCTGTTATTGCGGTCAAACAATTTGTTTTTAGTCTATTTTAAAACATAAAGCCGGCAATGTATGTATACTTTATATATGTCTAAACCATTATATACTTAAGGCATATGAGTAAGACAGCAACTTGCCGACATTTACATACAAAAATGAAACCAAAATTGTTTAATCAATTCAGAGCTCAAACTCTTTAAAAAGGTAAAAAAACAACAAAATTAAACAAAATGCTGAGCTTGTATACAAAGGCTATAATGGTTATATACTTACAAGCACACATACACTCGAGACACACACATACACACACAAGGACACGACAACAATGGCGCAAGTCGACAACTTTACCTGCAAAAGCAAAAAAACAAACGAGTAGGGATATGCCGACTTTAAAATACTCTTTATCGAGGACTTCTCACAAAAACTTAAAACCCTCAGTTTTCAATCGATTTAAAGCAGTTCGGCCAAAAATTTGACAATAATCTGCTAAACATTTTCAAAGTTCTTTTAAGGAAAGCCGTAATCTGGTCCTAATTAATTCCTTCCAAATTCCTAATCCAACATACTGCTCTTGGTAAAGAGTATAGAAAGTTTAAGAAAAAAAAAAGAATCAAATTAAGGTTAAATGCCACAAAGCGAACGACTGAAGCACACCAACACACACTCGCAGTCACCCACACATATACCCATGCATATATATATTTAAACGTTAAATCCAAACTAAGCCAAAAGCATGCACAAACACACGCATATACACATACATACAAAGAAATAGCTATATAGCATATAGACGGCGCCTGAAAGCAGGCAGCACATTTTGGCATTTTTCAGCTGTTGTTATTTTTGTATGTAGTTCTAGTTGCTGTTCAGAGACCCCCCGTAAGGCGTTTGCTGGTATTGTTGTTACAGCCAGCCGGAATACTGTTGGCAAAATGATGGACAACAACAAAAGGCGGCAGGAAGTTTGAAACGGTCACGAAAGCAACACTACAAAAATAAAGCACAAGAAACAGCAATAACAAGCATATAAATACAAATATACACAGAGTATGTAGTAGCACAAGGAAGTAAGTAGTATAGCTACCCCGCCCGCAACATTAATAACAAAATCCATAAATGAAATAATGTCTGCTACATTCATTTGCCGCATGACGTCAGTCTGCGCGCCTCAAAGTATGCAAATAAAAATTACAAATAAAGGGCCATAAATATTGTAGCAAGTTTGTGTAAGTGAGAGAGAGAGGCGCAGGATTGAAGCAAATGTCACTTGCGAAATGCCTAAAATCGAAATACAATCGAAATACAATAGAAATACTTTGTTGAACTTTAACCTGCATATAAACATATAAAAATACTTCAGGTCCACACGCCCCTAAGACATAGACATAACGGCATACAGACCTACTAAAGGGCCGAAAAACGAACACAAACATGTGTTGGTTGTAAACAGGAAGACAACGCGCACAGCACGAAGTAGCAACTATGTAGTAAGGTATTTGACAGCAGTGGTGGGCGGGTAGTGGAGTGTATTTTGAAAAATGTGTTGCGAATTGTAACCCAGTGCCCAAACCCAAAAAGAAGCGCTCCCAACGCAGATAACTGCCCAACCCGCACGAGCATGTTGCAAATGTCAAAGTGGCAAAACCCGGAAATTCGAAGGACATGTTCGAAAAGCTTTTGTTCGAACGCACGCACACACACACACACAGATAAATAGTTACGCACACCCACACACTTGCATACGCCCACACAGCGCAGCTTGTCAAGTCTACAAAAGCGTTGAGCGTGCGCAGTGTGCGCGCGCTCTCTCTCCCTCTCTCTCCACTCTCTTAGTTAGGCGCTCTCTTGTTATGACTTGCTTTTGTTATTGTTTCATTGCTGCCTTAGCTGCATTTGTTATTGTCTTTTGAGCCGGCAGCACGCACACACACAGACACACACTCCCATGCACACGCATACTTATAAGCACATTAAGTAACACTAAATGTCACTGTGTTTGTCTGTATGACGTGAGTCAGTGACGTAGTTTGCCTTTTGTGTTGGCGGGAGTATTTAATTCAATGCATTTGTTAGCGAAAATAATATAGCAGCACGGCGTATACTTAACTTTAGGCAAAACTTAAGCAAATTGAGATTTTGGCTATTTTTAGATGAAAGAACATTAATGTCCGCGTTTGCTATGTCATGACCAAATGTTTAAATAGCCGAAACATTAAGGCTGCTATATACAGTGGTATATACCCTTCTGCCCATGGAAATATATTTCTTTATACTTTAATATAAAAAATTAATATATAAGTACTCTCCGTGGAGCTTAACTAATTTTGATGTCTTTCGAAAGTTAAGCCAAAAATATGTATGTATTTCAAAAACCCATGGCTAATTTCAAGCGCATGTGATTTCGATTGCGCCAAGTGGGGTCGCATCAGATATAACAAAAATAGATGTTGCTTTGTTTGTTGCTGTACTGGGTTTAAGCTTAAATAATAAAAAATACTTCCTTTATCGTAATGTTTGAAACCATCATTATCAGTTTTTGTGAAAGTTTCGTAATAAAAATCAAAACAAAAGTTATCTTTTGTAATTTGAGCCAAAAATATGTTATTGGTTGGAATTCTGTTGAATTTTTTGAGTACATTTTTGAAGTGCTCTAAAGCTTCGACTTACTTTATATAAATAATTTTTATTTTTTTTAATTATTTTAAAATTTGCAACCCAAGCATAATTAATTTTAAAGCCTAGTTCAAGGGTTTCTGGTCCTTTTGTTTTTATTATTTTTTAATTATGAGAGAAAGTTTTTAAATATTTTGAATGTTGAAATGTAGCACAATGGTAAGCAACGACTCCTTAAAATAAGATTAAATACTCTTTAGACAAAACTGTAGCTATTTTGTTTTAAGATGGGCTAAGAAGTACTTGCTCAGAATTCACAAAAGAAATATTTCAATTGGTGCATAGCACCCCTCGCTTTAGTTAGCTGCCATCTACGCCACTGGCTTGTGCAAATAAGCCAAGCAACTTAAGCCATTTTGGCCACGCTCTCTAAGCCTTAACTACTCCATTTTAAGCTGCTCGTATTCTCTTCGTAGCTTGTGACTTATGCTTAAGTTTTAGTTTCAACTTTAGTTTAAGTTTCAGTTTGTTCTGCGTTTTGCGCGTGCTTCAATTATTTAATATAAAAGATACACAAAGCGAAAAGTTGCAGCACATCACGAGTTCAAAAGCATGGCAAATTGCTTGTTCACAATTTGATTAGCAAGTTTTGGGTTTAGTTTTTATTTATGCAATATTAATTTGATGTTTATTTTCGTGAGTATGTTTTTCTTGTGGTTTCACGAATTTTATCATAACTCGTGAAGCAAAACTTGGACTTTGGGGCATCAAATTGAAATATTGCTGGCTAATGTTAATTGACATTTGGAATTAGGCTGGGAAATAATGAGATAAGCGTGTGGGAATGAAAAAAAAGTTGAGATAAGTTGGTGAAGATGATTTTGGGTTTTTCTCTGGTCTTCTATATAAAGTTTTTGTTATGAACATATTGTACTAACATATCATTATTGAATGTTAGGCGCATTTGATAAAGTTCTTGTTAATTTTATAACTTGATTCAAAACTCTCAAGCTTTTTATGAAAAACTTTCAAATCATTTTTTATAGACTGTATAACATGGGAGATTTCGTTGGATTTTGGAAATAACTTTTAAAAAGCAGTTTACTTAATGTTCATACACTATATTAGAACAATTATTTAATTTTCGAGTTTAGTTTTCTAAATTTTTTTTGGAAAACCAACATTGGCATTATTTTTAAGTAATGTTTAACTTAATGCTTCATAAAGCATTACCAAAAATGGTAGCAAACTTAAACTTTATTATTTTTTAATTACTCCCAAATTTGTATTAAATTTCATGGTAGTATTTTTTGCTAAAACTTGTCAGCCATATAATTTACATACATTATTGCTATTAAATGCTATGCATGACATATTTTTTGCAGTTCACGCTGCGTATAGCTAATGCTTTGTACTTAAAACACAGCATAAATATAATGCGTATACGCACAGTGGCAGGCAAACAAACCATGGCCATAGCTTTTAAGCCCAAAACATATTTAAAATATGCTTGACAAATTACGCAGTTTATCATGCCCTAGTTAACACAACGACATTATTTTATATATATTTAGTTTATATACCATATTTAGATAATTATATTTTATTAAATCAATAACTTGGGCATACATAATTACAGCACTGTTGAAATGTGTCAACAAATGCTAATTGGCAGAGCAAACAAACAAAAATAAAGGTCGAGCATTTTAAAATTTTTGATATATCAAATTGGCAAGCAGACATAATGACGGCAACTTGTACATATATATATGTATATATACAGAGATTTATGTACACATTATGTGTAATCAGCATTATATTAACCAAAATGTTTACTGTTTACTGTTTATATATATAGTCGCTTTATATACGCACAATACTAATCAAACTGATTGTCTGACTGTAACGTTGACGTCCACGTTTGATAGACATGAAAGTTGATATTATTTTATTATTTGAATAAATAAATTACATTTATGCTTGGCGTACATATTTTTTTAATTGCTCAACAATTTGGTTGCAATTTTTCCATGGTTATTTTAAGTGCAATGTTTAAATTTAGCCACCCCACTCGTAAAATGCAATTAAAATTTGGAACAGCTTGCAAAAGACACTCCCCTCTATATAAACTAAGCCAAACTAAATCTATATATAGTTTTTTTGTTTTTATATGTAGATATATATTTATTTTTTTTTATACTAGATGGTATGTTGTATGGTATATGGCATTTGGTATGTTCTGTTTAGTTTTCATTGAGCGTCGGACGCTTTCAGCGCCCACACAAGTCACTTTCAGTATTGTAGCTAATTTACCTTAAAATTTAAATGCAGCTCTTTTGACTTTTGGCTGTTGGTTTTATTAATACCCTATAACTATAAAATGGCTCAAGTGGCTATATATAGTTTTGTGGTTTCATCAAAATGGGCCATCTTGTGTGGATTTTTTCAGTAGCTGCAAATGTTTTTATTTCGAAAATTTTTTAAAAATTTTTTACAGAATTTGTACAGAAATTCAAACGCAATGTGGAAACCTAAAATTGTTATTTAGTTGTATTCGAAAGAGCACCCTTTATGCTTACTTGAATTGCTGAAAATTTGAACTTATATTTTTTGAGTGACTTAAATTTTGTTTACGACTGTCTATGAACGCATTAATTTAGAAACTGTCATCTATACTAAAAATATGTTTAAAAAGCATATTACCCCTAATAAATTGTGGTTTTATTTTTTGGTTAACTTTTTCAAATTTTCATGATTTTCTACAATGAAGCATTGATGGGATGGCATATTCTTTATATTAAAAACTCAAATTCCAATCCGTCATGTACTATATAAGAAATAAAATACTAGCAGTGGCAACGTTTGGGCTTTATGCCCTTATCATCCATTTTAATTTAAAAAATCAAAATTAAAATCAAACATTTCGCCGTAGTAAGCAGAGAATACAGTACCGGCCAAAAAAAAAAACGACCGATAAAGAAAAAATTATTTTTTCGACTTTTTACTCCTATTTCATGTACAATTTAAGGTTTTTTTTTAAACGTTCTAGTTGAAAAATAAGGGAAAAGAATAGAATGGTAATGGCAAAAATGGCCATCGCCGTTTTGAGAAAAAGCAGCAAATGCGCCGCAATCAACCAATTTGAACCAGGTCGAATTGTTTTGGAAAGAACTCAAACGAGAAGTCATTAAACGTCGACCAACAAATCAATCCGATCTCTGGAACTGTCTTCAATTTGCGTGGAACAATATCAAAGAAGTAAAAGAGAAGAGAAAACGTGTCAGTCACTTCCTTGAAAAATTCGTTTGAGTGTATTTAACATATTATTTTATTTATTTTCATAATTTTTTAAATATTTGTTTCAAAAGTTTAGGTCAGCTTCAATTATGTATATTGGAAGTTGTACAATTGAATCTGAAACATATGTAAAAAGTCGAAAAATTGTTTTTTTCATCATCGGCCAAGTTTTTTTGACCGCTAGTGTAAATTTTTTAATATGCTACCTTTCTGCAAGTTTTAAAGCATGCTGATGGTGTGAACATTCCTAATTATTATTTTACTTATACGAAAAAAATTTGTCATTTTAAAAGCAACCATTTTGAGTCCAAAACAAGGATAATTTCGAAACTCTGACGTTTAGCTCTATCGTATCCATTTCTCAGAATAGTAGTTCGTGTGGATCTTCAAACTCAGGCTACAAATTACCACAAAAATTAACATTATTCACATTTTTTTGTCTATTAAAAAAGTTTTTCACTTTGTCTTCGTCGTTGTCATAATTAATTGCTCTGTTTAGTGCCCGCTAGATGGCGCAAGCAAGATGTTGTCGCAAGATGGCGCTAGCAAGTTGTTCTATATTTGTGTATTTATAATAATTATGTATCAAAGTTACAAAAAGACAGGGTAGTGTGGGTGGTCGAGTGACGTTCCCAAGCGAACTAGGGTTTAAATATAAAATACATTTTAATATTTTTTCTGTATTACTATATGCATTAAAACAAAAAAAAAACAAAGAACGTTGACTGTTTTAAGTTAGCTGTTTTAATTTTTATGTTCTTTCAATTTTTTTAAACATTTTTTTAAAGAAATCCTTTTATAATTGCCTGCAAAAATAAATTTTTCATCACTTTGATAAGCCACTGTTACATACTCAGCTATCGGCTACAGTGTATGCCTCATTCGTTGCTACTTAAAACTTTTCTTTCACGCTGCTTGTTGTTGTGTTTTTAATTGCTAAATATTTGTGCTTTCCCAGAGTTTCTTGGCTATATTATATATTGGAATTCATTATACATAAAATATACAAACATTTAGTATTTGTTTAGTCAGTCGCTGCTGACGCAATTTTCGTTTGTCTAGTATTAAATAATTTTTAATTTATATGATTTTTTCATTTTTTAAAAATATAGCATAATTTGTTGCGTGTTGCATTCAAAAAGATATAATTTTTTTGTTAGCGCTATTAATTTTGTTTATTCACAAATTAACGTTCTGATTTTTTGTATTTAATTCATGTTGCTAACGTCAAAGTATATATTGCTTTTTACCTTTTTTTATTGATAAGCAATTTGCAATTTTTTTTTGCCAGCTTTGATACTTGACCTTAATTGTTTTGTTTGTAGTTTTTGCAAAAACATTCTTGTTTATAAAGTAGCGAAAAATATAATAACATAAATACGCATATTAGAGGGGGCTTGTGTATAGTGTACCTAAAGCTGATAGCATTAGGCAGTGGCTTAGTTGAAAGTTTGGTCAAGAGGGATTGCAGTTAAAGTTTGTCAGCAGAGAGCGCTTAGCTGGCACTGTGAGCTGTCATAAGTTTTATCAAGGATATTTATATCTGGCTTGATTAGCTTTTGCATTTCTTGGAAAAACACTAGCGGCACTTTATATATATATATAAACGAGTACATATAACTATGTACTGCACTTTATGAGTTACTCATAAAATAAACAAGAAAGCGGAAATTCTGGCAATTTATGTTTTGATAAGCCAACAGTAGACTCGACTGAAGTTTTTATTATATACTTTTTAGCAGCAAAAGTTTTTAAAAATATCATTTTATGGCTTAATTGGCACAGACTTTATTTTATAAGAACTTTAATGAATTTTATTTGTCCAAAGTTTTGCACCTTCCGAAATGTTAATTACTCTGGCATGTTTGGACTTAAAAATCTTTCGCTGTTTTTTTAGCGCTTTAGTTCTATCATTTGTCAAAATTTTGGCAGCAGGCTTTTGTTTTAACCGCCAACAACAATTAGTAGATTTTATTGTTTATTTTTTATTTATGCTATATCTGTAAACAAAGTTTTTCTTTTCCTGTTTTATTTTTTTGAAATTTATCGAAAATATTTGCGATAAACTGTACGCATATATCAATTTTGACTGCTAACATGCACGTATACGTAATTTTTTTTTGTATATGTTTATTTTGGCCAACTTTTATCAGCATTAAATGTTGAAAATATTTATTAATTTTTTATTCAATTGGCATAAAATTGTGCAGGCATTTGTTAAGTGTGTGCTGGGGGCTTTGTGGTCTACAAACAAATTTCACCTAAAAATAAATGTTTATATTTTTTAGTTATGTGTATCAAATATTTATGTGGATTTTTTAATAAGCGCGTAGGCTGCAAGTGAACTGATATAAAAAAATCCTTGTTTGTTGCAATGTAGTTAAAAGTTTGAGAATGCTTGAAATTCATTTTTTGTTAGGTAACTATACTAGAAATAGCAGTGGTTCAAATTTAAAAGAATTTTCTGAGTTTATGGAGCTTTGATGATGGTTTAGAAATATATTGAATTTTTTTCTACTGCTACTGTCATTCATTTTTATGTGAAAAGTTTTATATGTAGTAGTTTGTTTCCAACGAAATAGTAGTTCGTTTAGTCAGCTCGTTTTCTGTAAAATGTTAAAAAATTTTTTCGCACTTTTTTTTTTTTTTATTCGTCTTAGTATCTGACGAAACTTTACATGTTACTCAAAATTCAATTTTAAAATTTTGTTCAATATATTTTTTGTACAGCTTAAAAGGCTAAACTCTATATATGTTTTGTAATTAGTCAGTAAATGAATATGTAAAATATTAGGTTCAACAAATAAAAAAATAAATAATAAAATTTTTTTTTTTTAATATTTTATTTTTTTTTTTAAATAATTTATTTTTTTTTAAATATATTTTTTAAATTTATTTTTTAAATATATTTTGCTCAAAATATTTTTTTAGTATATTTTGTTCCATATATTTTTTTTTTAAATATTTTAATCAGTTGAAATTAATCGATTTATTTTATCGAAATCGTGATCTGCTGCTTCGTAGCAGTATTTCGCTGTCATCATTTAGAACCTCAGGTATTAACAAGTAAACTGTACCAAATACAAGACCATATTTTTTTACAAACCTATAATGGTTCTTTAATTTTCAATGCTACCAATAATTACATAATAGCCAATAAATTGGTTGCTTACATAAACTCAACGATTGTCATAATTTGTACAAAACGCATTTCATGTGCATGTCACTTTTTATACCCTGTAGCGTATGGTACAAAGGGTATATTAAGTTTGTGCAAGCCGAAAATGTATGTAATGTATGTAACATACAGAAGGAAACATCGGAGACCCCCCAAAGTTACCTAAGTATGATCAGGATGACTAGAGAAGTCGATATACCCATGTCCGTCTGTCTGTATGAATGCCTAGATCTTAGAGATGGTAAGAGCTAGAGTGACCAAATTTTCAGCTTAGATGCACCATTATGTCAGAGGAGACAAATTTGTTTTACTTTTTCGAGATCGGGATTATATTATATAGCTCCCATAGGGGTGTTTCAGAGGACCTCGAAAAAAAACAAGAGTTTTAGATGGATAATTCGTTTGTTTATGCAGATATCATAACCAAATTTGGCACTTGGAAGTTTTTTAGAGTTCTTAAGCACTGTACCAAATTTAAATCGGTTGACTATATCATATAGCTCCCATAGGATCAATCGGTCAAAAAAAAAAACGTTTTGTGTACAAAATTCGTTGTGTTTCGTTTTTTTGTGGAGATATCGTAACCAAATTTGGCACTTTGGTTTCTTAGAGTACCCAAGCACTGTACCAAATTGGATCAAAATCGGTTGACTATTTCATATAGCTCCCATATGAACGATCGGTCAAAAAAACATTTTTGGTTCAAAATTCGTCTGTTTTTGGTTGTATCGTAGCCTAATTTGGCAATCAAATGTCTTTTGGTGTTCTTAATCAATATACCGGATTTTATTGCAAGCAGTGGTACAGGAAAGTTGTCCGCGCCCGACTTTAACGTACGCCATCTTTAATAAAAGCTCATCAATCCATATTTATTAATTTATAACTATAGTAAATTGCACTTAATTTGTTTTGGGTCATGCCACAACAAAAAGTTCTGGCTGCCTGCTCAAAGATTTATACGAAGGACTTAGTGTCGTCCACTGCTGTATGTAGGGAAGAATGCATTTACTTGACTTCACAGACTTGACTTCTTCCTGCTGTTTATTGAACTTTTTGGGTTAGGTCTTTGACTGTAGTTGTCCATATATGTTTGTATTGAAAAACTCCATTAAATCGTATCGATTTGAACAGTGTTTCAAATGCGGCTAGTCGGCCAAGCTTTTACATATGTATAAGTATAAATATATAACACATAAGTGTAGCTAACAATTTATTGTCAGTTTTGCTGTTGCCTGCCATTAGGTAAAAGATTGCTGTCATTTAAATAAAATAGATCTAGCTGTTGCTAGGCTTTATAAAATGCATAATAAATTACTGTCATATGCTTAAGGAGTATCTGGGTAGCAACCAGGGCGCTTTTCGTGGGTGTGTAACGAGGGACAGCTATAAAAATTGTGACTTAACGTCTATTTGCCATAAACTAGGCAGCCAATAGACAAAATCTACAAACACTTTAAGTCACTTTGGAATTGTAAAATATTTGAAAAATTTTTACAAAATTTCCGCTGCAGTCCAAATAAATTTGTGCCTTATGGAGATGGCTTCGTGTTGTTAAGTGATGCATACTGTCTTAATAAAGTTTCATTAGAAATAGGATTTCTTAGATAAGTCTATGAGTATGCTAGCTTTGTTGTAGATGCATGTGTTCTTTGGGGCATTATCTCAAAAAAATCCTGCACAGTATGCAAAGGCATCAACAAGCAGCTTATACTGACCGGCAGATAATGACAAAAGTTCTTTATACCATAATTTTTATCAAAATCTTGGGCAGCTCTTGAGCCATGTCCGTACAAAAACCTATATCTATGAGAACATAAGACGTCAAAATTCACAAAAAGTTGCGCCTTATCCGTACTCAAGTGTAGTCCATGTCCATGTGTTTAGCTTGCCGAAGGAGAATTCTTGCTGACAGATCTTGACAGTTCTTGCTTTGATAAGGTTTTTGCATTTAAGTATAAAAAGTACTTATAATAATAAAATGTAGTCAAAGTGGTACTAAAATGAGTAGTAAATATAAATAGGCGATCATTTATGAGATTAATTACTTTTAAAACCGATTTCGTCACAATACTTTTAGCTATCGTTAACTTGATAAGCATCGAATATTGGCCTCTGTTGTATATATGTACAAAAAAAATAGCTAAAATCAAAGAGATTAACATAAAAAGTGATTAATTTGACATATTTTTCTCATTTTTTAAAAAACCGATTATTTCTAGTCCATCCAGATCTCAGCTGCAAATATCAAACAGCAAAGTATTTACCTTGTACACTTAGAGAAAAAAAGTTAATATACACTTAAGCAGTGTATATAGAACAATTTGTTTGACAAAAGGCGTTAAATGCTGCATACAAATATATAGTGTATATACATGCATATAATATAATTTTTTTTTATTATTACATACTTGCAATTTTGTAGCAATTAGTTTGCAAAATATTTGCAGCGTATTTGACATTTTGAATAGCTTTTGTTTTTGTTTCAGTTTTTTTTTTGTTTCGTTAAATGACATTTCTATTTTCTAGTAACTCATACATAGCAACTATTTACCTATATACACACACATATATAGGTACAGCTGTGTCTGTGTTGGCAGTGCCTCTAATGTAGCGTTGGTTTTTTTTTGTTTTTTTTTTTGGCCAACACTTTATCAAGATGGCAGACGCTTTGGCCGTGTGCCAAAAAGAAAAAAAATAATGCACAACTGTAAAATGCTACAAGAGAGTATCTTAGCCTGAATGTTGTGGGCCAACTGCAACAGCAAAAAAAGACGCCTACAACAATTTGGCCAGTTTTGCTTAAGTTAAGTACGCTTTAGCACATATTAGCCGAAATCTGCATACAAATTGTTAAACTAGTAGTTTTTCTTTTTTTTTTTGTAATATATGAGTCAGCAGGTTAAGCAGAACTAAAAAGTTGAGTCTGTTGAAATGCGCACCGACAGTTGAATACCCTGCATCTGAAAACACAATGAACTTAACGTTAAAGGTAGCGCGCATAACATTGAATTTTCGACCCATCTGCCCATAGAAGGCAATAATGCGTATACGTAATTTATATATTTATATATATTAAGTATGCGACGTGTTGTTTATAGTGTTTTTGATTGCAAATTTAAACTTTTGAAAACAAATGTACTATTATAAAAAATAAATACACCTATCTGTTCATATAAGGCCACATTGCGTATACGTAATTTTTATTAAGTATGCAACGTAGCATTTTTTTAACAATTTTGTTTTAGGCAAAATAAGCGCACCTATTGCATAGTTGCGCAATTATTGTTTATATTTTTATTTATTATTGTTTAAATAAAAGTTATTGCCTAAGCATAGGGCTCGATTTTTCTGGTTTTTTGAGTTACATACATTTTTCGAGCAACACTTTTATTTTAAAACGTATAATGGCGTTTTATATCAATATGATGCCTCAAACTTAACCTCTAGATTATGCGCACAATTTGCTCTAATTTGTTAGCCCCACCTCTTAGCGTCTCCTAATTCTAGCTGTTCAAACAGACAAACGTTTAAACGTCATTGCTCCACCTGCCTTGATAAGCACATCTAAAATACCGCTGATCTTTTAGGTACAGAGTATTTAAAATGTGCCCAAATATTTATGTTTAAACATTTTTCATAGCATTCTGTCGTTGAGGTTGTACCCCTCAGTCAGCCCCAAAAGACGCTTTTCGCGCCGCTTCCCTTTTGGCGACAACGTGCGCCATTTGTCTTAACCTTCAAGAACATTTAGACGTCATTCATCTCTCATAATTTCGTGCGAAACAAAAACGATTTGTTTTTCTTTCGTTTTCTTTGGCTTTTTGGTATTTTTCCACGCCCGTTTCCCTGGGCCTGTTTTAAAGGTATTGGCCATTTTTATTTGGTCTGCTGACTGCTTAAAAGCAAAAGCAACAACTAAAAAGCTTGAAAAATTAAATTTAGCTACATTTTTGTGTTTGATTTTGGCGTCGCTTTTAGTGCTCGACTTTTATTTTTGGTTGTTGTTTGGCTCATTGACATTTGCTTTGTCGTACAAGTCATGTGCCTTAAAGGCGTCTGTGGCATGCCACAAGACCATTGCAGGCATCAGAGCACTTAGGTTTTAGCTCTACCTAGATATTACTCAATTTTATTAGCATTGCTTATACAGAAGCCATAGACGCTCAAGGTCATTGATTAGATAGTAGTTAGTAGCGCCGGCAGCGGAAGTCCATAAGTATGGCTGGGCTTAGAAAAAAAAGAAATGGGCTGTTGGCTAAAAAACTGTTGAGAATTAAATCTAATCTGCTCTAAAAAGTTATTGAACTTAAGAAGGTCGCGGAAGCAGATTTTAATGGTTGAAAGTTAAGCTAAGAAATAAACTTTATTTCTCTGGTAATTAAATTTTCTTTTATATCCAACAGCTGTTTAAGTTTGCGTTCAGTGGGCACAGATATTACGTATACGTAATTTCTTAAGTGCTTATAGAAAATGGCGGTATTTATTTATCAGTTGCTTGCATATTTAAATTTCGAAATGGTCTAACAATATCAGGGTTTGCAACTCTTATAACTTTAAAAATATTACGTATACGTAATTTAATAAGTGCTTATAGAAAATGGCGGTATTTATTTATTTGTTGGTAACGTATTAAGGTATTGAAGTGATCTTAAAATATCAGGGACTGCAACTCTTGAAATAAATCTTATTTTTTAACTTAAAATTATAAAATAATATTTAAATGTAAATTTTTATTAAAAAATTGAAAAATTTAAATAAGTCGAATATTTAATGCTTAAGGAAAATAATGCCAAGAAAACTCTTAATTACGTTGGATTAATTGTTGAAGGCAAAACTTAAATAACTTGCTGACCAAATGACTCATAAAAAAGGTATTCCAAAAACAAATTATTTAAAAACTGACATCATTTTGAAAGCATTTTTTTTTTTTAGAAAATACTCAAAAAATTGTTTGCTGCTTTAGTTTCAAAACTACGAAATGTTATACCAAAATCTCTTTTTTAACTTTATAATATTTATTTTTACAAATTGTGCTGCTGACAGCCAAGTACAAACATTGATCATTTCCAAATTTTGACTTGTATAAATAACACTCTCCATTTTCTCGAATATTATTTTCATACAATGTCAGATTTTCCAAGATCCCTGGTTGTTGGAGACAGCGCTTCCAAAGTTAGATTTAACTAATCCCTGGCAACTAATCACCCAAATATATGTCACTATGCCTCAAAGAATGTGCCATTAAAATTAAGTCAAGAAAAACACAAAAACTTGAAAATTTTTAAATTTATGAGCACTACGCAAATATTTCACATCGTTTTGGAATGTTTTTCTGCTGCTATATGCATAATAAAAACAAGAGTATTTCTTTTTTTTTTCGTCTTAATAATATAGTTATTTCTATATAAAAAAGCAAAATAAAAAGAAATAATAAAATAGTAAGTTAAAATTTACTGCGCTGTGCAGGGCAATAAAATATGCTACGCTGTTATTTACTTTTATTATTGTTGATTAGAGGTGTTTGTGTTGGGGTAGTGCATATATAGATATAGATGTTATATACATATATATGTACAACCATTATTACGATATGAAAATTATAAAATATTAGACGCGGCGATATGATTGCTTGGCATGTGGCCAATAAAACTGAAAATGAAAACGAAATACATATGTATGTATGTAGATATATATGCATGTATATCCATGTATATGGTATAGCTCGTCAAAAAGAAGGTGCAAACTGCAACAACAATTACTATAACAATATAAATAATAACAATATCTATAAATTGATTAAAATAAAACATTTCGTTTTGGGTTTATGCACTTAATAAATTAAACAGAAATTCAATGAATTTTATTTATTTATGACTATTTTTTATTGCATTTTCAACACTTTTGCTCTTCATTGAGTACGTTTTGTTGACACCCATCAATCATAGTGTTAAAGAGCATATTAGGTGCGTCTTGAAGTACGTAACATGAGTTATGGTTTGCTTGAGTATGGTTTAAGTCTTGATTGTGGATTTTAATACTTTTAATAGTATTATAATTATATTTATTTATATTTATATATATTTAGCTTAGCTGACAGCACTTGATTCGAAAGGTCAAATATCTTGATTCTTGAGAATAATTAGACCTGAATCTCATCAAAGGAATTTTTGCACCTTTTGGCTGACCATATATAGCGTGGGCCATCTGTTGGTTTGTTTGTTAATTGTACTGTATTCGTTTGCTTCCTTACAAAATAGGGCCAAGCTGAATACCAAATGCAAGTTTGAAACTACTCATTTGGGCATGAAAAATAATATCGTCCAAATGGCCACCGCGGCTGGCTCTACGGGCATCCCAATGCAAACATCGTAATTTTCGATGACTTTTTTTTGAAGAAAATTCATCTGGCTGTTCTCCCATCCATTGAACGTAGTCAATGTTCCCGGCAACTCGTCGACACGGGCCTCAACTATGATTTTTTTTCACAGAACGATTGTACGCTTTAACGCGTTGTTTGATTGCTTTTGTTTCGAATTATGAGTGTTTAACAACAAAACCAACAAATGGCCCACCCTATACCATACCTAGTGTGTCCAATCTGTCCTTTTCTCGGACTACCAAGCTAAATCCAGTATTCCCGAATTAAGCTAAATGTACCAGAATTCTGCAATAATTTATTTATGTATAATGCTTAGTTTTTTGATCGGGCGTTTGATAAAATTTTAACTGCTGGAAAAATGCAGCTATAAAAAATGTAATACAGTCGAGGCGGTGCCCGACAGTGTAATACCCTGTACCTTTTTTTCTCAAAAAAAGATTTATTCCTGCATATTCTTACTAAGAATTTCCAATTGGAACATTTTTTTGTTGGTGCGAAACGATATTGATACCTATAAGTTCCACAAATTTTAGCCGATTTTGATGAAAATCGCATCAGCTGGTAAGGTTTCGTATCTCTAGCTCTTATAGTCTCCGAGATCTAGGTGTTCATACAGACGGACAGACGGACGGACGGACAGACGGACATGGCTCAATCGCTACCCGAGGTTGTGATAAGCATTTTGGTATAAAGGACTTGGGGTCTGCCACGCCTCCTTCTTGCCGTTACATACATTGCACAAATCTAGTATACCCTTTGTACCTATAGGTACAGGGTATAAAAAGGAACAAAATACCTTTTGACTTGTGCTGGGTAGATTGTTTCAAACTTAGGTAGTCTTAGTAGGGCTTCTTGTGTACACTATCAGAACCCGCAAAAGACTGTAAAGCCATTTTTCCAACTTTTTTGGTGGCGGAGGGGTGGTCCAGACCCGAAAACCCCAAGTTTGGTTTCAAACTTTAAGATATGGTCCAACATATTTGTTGCTTCCCGGTACATCAACTCAATGCACAAAAAAAAATCAAGCCTTTATATAATAGCTATGGAAAGCTTCATATGAAGTTTATTTTTGCACCTCTTAGCAGAAGAGCACGACGTTTATTAAATATTTGAAATCGTTTTTTTTTTCATTATTTTATTATTTTTCAAATTATTTTATTTTCATTATTTCATTATTTGGCTTCTTCAAAGAAAAATGTTTCCGATTTTTCGCCGAATTTTAATTTTTAGCCAAAAGCAACAGCATCGTGTAGAAAAGAAAATGGTCACACTTAGAATACGGAAAACTTAAAAAAATCAGTAATCCACACTGTCTTTTTAGAAATAAAGGTAAATTATGGTATCCCAACTGTCATCGTCCTCTGGAGTTTGGATGCACGCAGGGTGCAGAGCCCCGTAGTTTCATTTTAAAATTATCGTTTTCATAAAAAATTCTTTGATTTTGGGTGAAATATTAATTTTTTACCGAATGTTCTTGAGTGGCGTAAAAATAAGATGGTCACACTAAATAGGTATATCGATAACTTTCAAAAATGAGGAAGTACCACTAAGTGGTGGAAAGTGCGGTATAAGGTTATGGTATCCTGACCTTCACCTTGCAGGGAGCGGAGCTCCGTAGTTTCAAGTTAAAATTTGCGCTTTAAAAAAAATTCTCTGATTTTGGGTCAAATATTAACTATTGAGTATGTTCTGATTGACTTAAAGTTTATCGATTATATTCGCTATTGACGGTCATTGTTGGCATGGATCAAGGAAGCTAGCTTCCAGGGATGCAATAAAGAGACACGCTTTTCCCAAATAAATTTAGTGTCTCAAATTTAAACTAATCAATTTTCACAATAAAACTTTGGTATTTTCAGCATTAAGAGCTCCATTGTAAAATATGAACTAATGTAGGATATAAACCTCTATCTATCATATTTATAAGCTGTCAAAACTTAAACATAAATATCCAAACATCATTTTATCTAGAAATATTTATGATGCTTTTTAAGCGCAATAACTTTATGTAAGCTTTTATATATTATAATAATAATAAACTAAAATGCATTTGTCTTTGCTCTTTGCAGGTAAGCTGAACTTTAAAATGATTTTCCATAAAGTTTGCTTTAAGAGAAAATCTTAAAGCGAGTACATAATGGGTGAGTAAAAAAGGCAGCTGTGTGTATGTAAAGCAAAAATGGCAGTGTGGGTGAATTTTGTAACAATAGCAAGAAGTTCCTACAATAAAAGCAACTTATGAAATACTTAAACTTGAAAATGGCACGTAAAGAGCACGTTATTGAAAAAGCAAAGCATTAAATAAAATTGCATATTCAACTCTATTTTTATATGCGGTTCCTAAAGATCAAGGGCCAAGTCATATGTTAACAATGCATGTAAAAGACAAAAGAAAGCGGAACAGACTATAAAATAATTCGTTTGTACGTCTGTAGGAATAACTAGATCTCGCAGTTCAAAAGAGCTAGAAACGAATTTCAAAATTACAAAATGGCGGAGCTAAGAAGGATTTTTTAGGTTTGCGGCGGTCATCTTATGTCCGCCGTTTTGTGATTTTGAAATTTTAATTCCAGATTCGTGATTAGCAATTTCGAAAACCCATATTTGCATATCCAACTCGAACTTTAAACACAAAATTTAAAAACACATCTTAGGTCCGCCATTTTGAAAAACCAACAAGGTACTTATAATCAGTTACCTCCAAAGTATCTGTATAGCATATACCAAGGGTTGCTATAATGTTCTTCTGAGAATAAGATTAAAAATAGTGATTAAATTATGGAGTTACATCGCTTTGGCGGCCATTGCAGCTCCGCCATTTTGAAATATCAAAAATCGCCATACGGCTTTAAAAGAGAACGAAAATTGTAAGCCCCAAAATGTTGATTTATTTTAATAATTGAAAAGGGGCTGGTTTGGCAGAGAATGACCCATATATATATTTTTGTTATTGTTCTAAGAGTTGTTTTTATGCAATAATAAGTTGAGTTGTTAGATTGCTTGCTGTGTCTACAGTGTATCTTAAAGTCAGCCACGTCCGACCTTAAAGTAGTTCATATTTTTTTCTAATACTCTTGATCATTGTTTTATTGATGCATTTGAACATGAGTAGCTGTTGTATTTATGACCATTTATTTACAACTTACGGCGTTGATAGATAGCAATTTATCTATGCTCTATATAGCACTCTAGAAGCATTACAAACAGATTCCTTTTCCACAATGTTGGTTAAGTTTTTCCACGTTTTTTAGATAGTTCACACTGCCCCTGTGGTTGTTGTTTTTGTTTACGCCTCACGTTGTGTAATTTATTGGGGTCATTTGTACTTAAAATGTAATTCACATACTGTTGTTAGTTTTATGCTCGTAAATAACTATGTACAGCAACAACTACAAAAACAGAAACTACAAGGGTCAAGAGGTTTGTATAAACTGCCATTTTGTCATACATCATATATTTATCTAGTATACATTAAGATAAATAACTATCTAGACATGTGAGTGTGTGTGTATGTGTTTCCCACACATTTTGATGAGCAATTAAGCAAAAAGTGATAAATTAGTGCTTATATTTTACATAGAATTTTCAAAAATTCAAAAACTTTTCTTTTTTTTTATTCCCACATTTATATAAAGATGGCATTGTCAACAAAAACTAATAGCTTATCTTAGCACAAAAAGTTTACTTGTAATGAAAACGTAAATTTTCGAAATAAAACTACAGAGCTTGTAAAATATATGGCCCAAAATAAGTAAAGAAGCTATCGAGTTATGGATATGGAGAATAATGAGGTTGAATTGATCAAATTAGAAAGAAAATCAATGTTCACAATCGTTTGTTAAATTTTGATTGATAATAAAAAAATCTCAAGGAGAGAGAATTGATAATCTTAATAATTATATGCAAACATGACTTATTTCTTTCATTAAAAGCACATCGTAACACATCACAACGCAAAACGGCATAGATTTGTTAATAAAAAATCCGATAAATACTTGCTTTAGTTTCTGACAGCTCTTTACACATCATCTTAACTGCTTAAACTATAATTATCTCATTTTTTCATAGACACCGCCAGTTTTGTCAAGTTTCAATTGTACCGCACTAAACTCATATTTGTCGAAACTACTTCACATTCAAGTGACTTTCAACTCAATTGAGTCAGAGTTCAGTGCAGTACAACTGAGTTCCAGCTTGTCCAGCCCTGTAAGATGTAGCTAATGCCAGTTTGTCTATTTACTTTTTTAGCTGGAAGATACATAGATTAAAGTGTCACGCGCTTCAGCAGAGACTTGCTCATATTTCACAACCTTAGTCAATTTGCGTTTATTAGATGCACACGGCAAACAAGCTTCAGTCTATCTGAGCAACATTGCTACACTTACCGCATTATGGATACCCGCTAAATCCATAAGATACAAAGATAGTATGTATACACAAGGTGTTGGAAATGATGCAGCATTTTGAAGCACAGGTATTGTGACTTTGTTGAGCTTGTTTGCTTGGTGAGTATAGGGCACAGCTGGCAGCTATAACAACAACAACAACTACAACAAGTAGCTCTTCAAAGCCAAAGCGTGCTCAACTATTTTCAACGTACTACGATGTGTGTAGAGTGTATGTTGCTTGCTTTTTCTTTTCTTACATCCTCTCGCTTTCTCTTGCTGCTACACACACATACACATACTCACACGCACATACACACACACACACACATGCTTTTTATTCAATTAACCGCTAGCAGCCAAATGTTGCTGGCACTCGCTACCAAGGAGAATGAGACATGCATTAATTTATGCCAACAACAACAACTACAACAATTGAAGCAGCTGCCAAAATTGACTTAATTTGTTGTACAAACAAAAAAAAAATTTATACAACAAAAAAAAAAAACGCCAACTACAACAAACAACACAAGCAAAGCGTGTACTGAAATAAATGGAAAATTCTAATACTCTTTGTACTGTGAGAGTTGTTATAGGTTAGTAAGAAAGCTTATAACATGTAAGAAGTTGCCAAAGAACTGTGATAAGGATTACCAGCTGAAAAAGGAAATTAAAAACAATAATGTGGGATTTAAAATTAAATTGGTTTTGGTTTTCCTGCCATTATCTATAGAATAGCTTATTATCTCTGCTATACTTTTTAGCCAAAGTTCGGATCTTTAACTAACATATTCAGCTCAAATTGTATCGCAAAATAATCCGAGCAATAAACTTCGCGCCAACATTTATGCATCTTCTCTAATACTTTACGCTATGGTGGCTATCTATTCTTCACTTCGCTTTAATCTTCGTCTGGATGATAGTTTATGGTAGAGGTGGGATACTATCGATGGCACTATCGATAGTATCGATAGTTTCATTTTACGGGTACTATCGATGGTTTTGTTCGATATATCGATAGTATACTTCGGTATGAAAAAACTTTTTTGACAAATCAACGGACATAAAATTGGCAACATGTCAAAAATAACACAAAATCAGTGGCAACACGTCAAACCTTTTTGACCATCCGACGTTTTAAGAGTCACCAAATCCGATTGGCACCATAAAAAAATATTTATGTAAATCAAATTTTTGTAAAAATTCTTCGCATAAAAAACCAAAAATTGTTAGCCTTATTGATGCCACAGACGTCTAGCATTTACGGATAGTAGACGATTTTGGCTTCCGAAACTTCGAATTTCATAAAACTCGAGTTGCAACAGAAAAAAAGATCTCTAAAAATTATGTAGCAGCAATATTTGACATTCCACATTATTAGGCCAGTCATAAGGGCTCGACTGAAACTTAGAAATGTGGACATGTTGATCTTCTGCCACAAAAACAAGCTACTTGAAAGATAATTGCTAATTGTTGAATGGACAGTTTTAGGTTTTTTAAGATGGAATTTCAAAAGTATCTCCTTTTACAATGTCATAGGCAAAACGTTTCTGTTAAAAATTTTGAAATACTCTTTTTGTAAGTGTTAGAGTTCTCCCCACTTGCTTTATGGTACTTATTTAAAGAATGTGCCTTTTTTGTGTGCCACTTTGTTCGATAGTACTATGATAGTTTCAACTATCGAAGTCTAAACTATCGAGTGGTGGCACTATCGATAGTATCCTACCTCTAGTTTATGGTGCAAAAGAATATACTCAAACAAGTTCACAATTCGATGACTTAACTCTGACAGCTTTTCACCATAGGTAGGTAGATTAGGGCGGCAGCTGCAACTTAGTGCCCCAACTCACTTAGGCCAAGAATAGGCCCATTGTGACACCGACAATGGGAGTAAGTGATAAGGATATAGAATAGACAGGAAAAATTTGGGGAATAGGAAAAGTGGAAAGTGCAGGACCATGGCTTTACGTGGGACTCGAACCCACAACCTCTGGGATAATAGTCAAGTGCACTGCCACTAGGCTATCGAGGCCGCCGCTTTTCACCATAACAATTGTAAAAAATATTGTTGCTATCTGGCCACACTATAAAACATGTATACGTACCGTGTTCACAAGTTCTGTCAGATTTGGCGAGTATTCTTGTCAACGCTAGGTAAGTTATTGGCATGCCTGTTAGATTATTAGGATCCAGCGCAGTTGTAATCAAAAAAAACTTTTCTTTTCACAACAAAATATTTTCGATGAAATTTTTAAAGCAAAGCCAACGTTAAACATTTTTTTTTGTAAACATCCGATTTTTTGAGTTTAAAAAATGCATTTTTTCTATTAAAAAAATTTAAAAATCTGTAGAAAAACGTTTTTTATGATTTTCTCTCTTATGACTGCAATGCTTACATCCTTGGGTTGGGCGTATGGAATATAAAATACTCATTAAAACTTTTTTGGCTACTCACTAAAATTATTTTAAGCTATGTAGCTCGCAAAATAATAATTTAATATATAAATGATTGTCCCAGGTGCAATTAAAAAAACACACAAATATTAGCCGGTTTTGACTGAAACATTCTTTTTTTTTGTTTGGAGTATTACCATTATCTGTGCGCATAGTATTGCATAAAGAGTATACAAACTTCACCACACTAAAAATCAAAGCGTTTCGTTTATCTACAACATTGAAGAGATTGCAAGACATAGGGGAGACTTGATGCTGCGAAAGATTGTAACAAATTCGCATTAAATTTAAAATAACAAGCAATTGTCATGTTTTATGTGCTAATTAGTAAAGCAAATTGCTCAAAGCTATAAAGCTCTTCACTCTTACTTTTAGCCACAATAAAATTGGGCTGCAGTTAACCCAAAACAAAGTAAACCCAACCTCAATACGCAACGCTTGGCCAAGTATCTGCTGCAACTGTTAGCCACAGGAGCAAGCAAAGTCAACCACTTGAATAGTTTCTCTCTGCTTTCTGTCTCTTTGAGGGGATGCTGGGGGAATGCGAAACGCATTTTGCAAGTGACTATAAAAACAAAAAGTGCATTGAAGAAAATTGAAAAAAAATAAAAGAAAATAAAAAACTGTATAATGGGTGCAGAGTAAAAAAATAAAAATGAAACTTATTTGCGGTTGTTGCATTTGATGAAAAGGCGGCAGTCGATTCATGGCTAGAACGAGGACCGAGAAGGAAGCAGCTAGTGATAGGGCAGAGGGAATGACACTCATTTCATTGAAATAAAAAACACTTAAGCCAGGGAGACGACAATCTGCCAATAGAAAGAAAATATATATGTATCTAAAAGATATTACGCAGAGAAATGACAAAAAAGTAAAGTATCTAGAAAAAGCAGCAGATACTTGCAAATGAAAATGTTTGTGGCGCTACTTCATTAAAAATTTTTGGTGACAAACTGAAATTAAAAAGCGATACAATTGTCTAAAGTAAGTTAACAAATAAAATAAGAGTATTGTGTAGATTGCTACAGCTTTTATGATAAAAGAGTACTACAAATGAATTGAGTTTAGTTGAGAATTTTAATGGCTTTTAAAATTTTGAAGTTAGTCGGCCGTGCTACGGAAAAGGAATTTTATTCGGAAAAGTTTTGTGCTCCCGATTTCACCAAAATTAATATTTTATCTCGTTTGATACCGAATGTTTTGTTGCAAGAAGAAGTAAAACAAATTGGCTAAATAGCTTGAAAAGTGTACGAATTTAATTTGAAAGAGTTTTTTAAATATTCTCTGATATTCTACATTTTATTATTGTGTAGCGATTAATTTTTTCTCATCAATATTGGATAATAATATTGATCTGTCTCGTTTGATCGCAATAAAAATATAAAAAAAAAAAAATTATATTTATGCCAACTTCAAGTTAAATATTTATTGATAAATATTTTTAATTATTATTTTTTTTTAATCAACCCAAAACACGTGGTCCATGTCTTGCAAAAAAAAATTTCCCTTCTAATAAGAATAGCATAGTTGTAGATAATTCCCCTCGAAAGGTGTAAAGCTGCGCTGACAATGTGCAAGGGAAATATAAGAAAGAAGCACGAAAAAACGAATTCGAATAAAATTTTTCGTTTTGTTTTTTTTTTTTTCGTTTTCCGGAGCACGACCGAGTATCGTAATAATTTTTTACGTCGTTTTAAAAGTTCCGATTTTGGTTTTTTGATTATCTTTTAAAACTGGCAAGGCATACTTTTGAATAAAATAATTTAATTGTGAGAACTTTACTTCCTTAAATTATGAAGGTGAGTTTAGGTTAGAGAGACTGCTGGGTAGTCTGCCGCTCAAGTAATTGCGGAGAGGAGTAAGATGTAAGGAATATATTTATATCGGCGAAAATAAGTGAAGCGGGCCACTTTTTTCCTAGACCTCTTCGATTTGGATGATTACATATGTGGTAGAACTACTAGCCAATAGTAAACACGCCAAATTTTATTGCAACATTTCGATTATTTATCAAGTTATCGATAACTAAAAATTGGATTTCATTTTTAGACTTTTTTTTGACAAGCAATATCTGCTAAACGAAGAAAGATATTGATATTAAATCTTTAAAAAATTTTTTTTTTTATATCTTAAAAATTTTTTTTTTTTTTAATTCTTAAAAATTTTTTTTTTTTAAGTCTTAAAAAAATTTTTTTTTTTAAATTTTAAAACTCATTATTGAAGAGTTTGAGAAACAATGTGGCTTGCTTCGCCGATATAAATTTTTCTTTATTATAGTCAATAAATGATTATGAGTTTACTTTAACAATTTGGATTAATTAAATAGTGCTGATATATATAAGATCTTCTTCTTTTATTCCTTTTACTCCTTGAGGAGCATAGGGCCTCTGTAAAACATCTAAATTGTATCCGGTTTTCTGACAATTGCTTCACTTCCCTCCAGGAACGTCTTGATTCTCCAGCTTCTTTCAAAACAGTTCGGCGCCATGCTGTTCTGGGTCTCCCTCTTCTTCGGTTGCCCTGCGGTTCCAATCAAGGGCCTGACGACAAACTTCATGTGTTGGCTTTTGCAAAGTATGCCCAATCCATCCCCATTATTAGCTACTCGGCTTATTCAACCGGTTTAAATGGAATGTCGGGAGGTTGGAAACGTTTCAGGCGGCGACTTTTGGTGCGGTTGTCCAGCAGCTACGATAATTTTAGGACTTTTTTGATGACTTTGAGGAACTTCTGTCATTATCCCACATATATAGTTTCTATCTAGCTATAATGCTGGAATTCGGATATTCAACTAAGTAAGGCAGCTCGGCAGATATGATATCCAGCTGCAGTATGCCCTTAACTTTCTTCTTATGTTCCTGGTTGTCATACCTTCCTAAGGCAATCTTTTGGCGATTTATATTTTGTTTTTTGGGTTCTGCAAAATAATAGCACGTTCATCCTAAAGATGTTTGGTCGTTTCTTATACTGCTGCAAGCCATCTTCGTATGAGTTGTATCTTTAATTGTGACTTTATCAAAATGCACTACAACAGTCTTTAAAGGAGCCATTAGTAATAAGGAAATTTTTATTCTACGACGTGAGTGCTTGCAATTCTAAGGATTCTGCTTTTGTTTGTTTCGCTCTTCACTAGAAGAAATAATTATGAAGCGATTTTTAGGACACGACGAAAGTATTCTCTTGCTTCTCGCTGTGCCCTCGTTGTCCGAGCTTACTGTAGATCTAAATTAGTTTAAAGCTGTTTAAATTTTGTAAAACTTTTTTATAAGCAATAAAATGAAAAATGTTATTTTTAGTTCCCATTGATAAAAAGCTGTGTACAAGTCTTGAGATATATTCGCATTTTTTGACCTTTTATTTATGTACTCTTAAGTTGCCTCACCTTTCAACAGTGCTATCACATTAAATATGGCATAATAGTTATTTTTGTTAAGAAAATCCCATTTTCCCTAAACGTACCACCTGCAAAATGTCTCCTTTAAAGCATCGAAAAATAAACAACTTTGAAGCTTATTTACAAAACATGCTGTTTTCTTATACAAAATGAAGCTCTTAAATTTTTGTATGCTTAATGTTTTCTTTGCTTTATTTAATTAGTTTTACCAAGTGAACATTAGAAACACTTGTTAATTTATTAATTTGACAACATAAAAGCGCGACAACTGTTAAAGGAAAAACTCATTAGATATTAATGTTTCCTAGCATATTTTTGTGTTATCTTTATTTGCTAACTCAAATTTACTTTTTATACATGTCTCGCCTTTAAAACTGTTTCTAAAGCTGATGGCCACAGCTGCTAACATAAATACAATTAAAACAAATTCGTACATACATATACAAACACTATGTAGATACACCTGACCGAGTGCAAAAGTAAATACATTAGTATACATATGGTATTTTTGTTTTTATTTTTATACAGTTAGAGTCTAGGAAGCAATATGGCGCGCACATTTTTGAAAAACATTTTATGCCAATTTTAGCTTTGATCTGAAAATACTATTCAAAAACATGTCCAATGCATTTCCACATACCATATATAGCTGTTTCTACTTAAATATTAAGATG
This sequence comes from Chymomyza costata, assembly GCA_018150985.1. Taxonomy (NCBI): domain Eukaryota; kingdom Metazoa; phylum Arthropoda; class Insecta; order Diptera; family Drosophilidae; genus Chymomyza; species Chymomyza costata. The sequence goes on from JAECWU010000001.1 coordinate 23,777,007, forward strand.
CATAACGTTCAACAGAGCGTATGCGTAATGTTAAGTATACCAGCTGTGGCCTCCTTTGAATGTTGCCAAACCAAATTGTTTGCACACCTAATGAACCAATAAAACTTTTGTTTTGTGTTTTGTGCTTTAACCCCCATCCCGCTCAGCTTAAACAATAAAAATGCAAAATAAAAAATAAAATTTTTGAGATATTGGTTTGGATATGACTAATTGTCAGTGCGGAACTATGTAGACTGCAACAAAACTAAAAGCTCTAATAAACAAGTGCAAAATATTATGATTATTAATTTTTATTTGACATTTTACGGCTTATATACTTGCGACAATTTCGTTAATTACTTGACAAAGCACAAGTAAACAACAATAAAATCTATGTTTAGGCAGAATATAGAGATTTTTTTTTAATAAATGAAAAGAAAAATTGTGTGAAAGTGTCAACAATTGTTGCGGGTTTTTAATTTCTTTTCTTTGTATTTAAATGTGAAAATAAGTATTATTTATTTGTAAGGAAGTTTGCAACGTTTATTTAGGAATTCAAAAAAGTCTATTTGCATATGATTTTTAATAAAGAAGTTTTTGAAAGCTAAAAATTTCCGATAAATAGATGAAATTATTTTTTGGACTAAAAGATAAAGGCTATAATTTTTGTAGACTTTGGAACTTTTAATGAGCATTGAGAAGCTGTTTTTTTTGCGACATTTAATATCTAATAAGCCTTAAGAATATTTTCGTGGCCCTTGTTTACCAAAAAAAACAACTGTGTATGGTATAAAGTTTACTCGAAATAATTTTATAGTTTATGTACCTGACTTTTAAATATTCGCAATAACTAAGAAAATGGAAATCTTCGATAGGTAAATTTTTCTTGGCTCATAGTTGCATTTAAAATAGTCGAAACGGTCCACTTTTCATCTTAGTGATTTTTATAAATCATATGCATCACGTAAAATTCTGTTTATTTTTTTGTCGATAACTTATCGAATTATCGATAACATAATATTAAGGTACACTTTGCTCTAAACGACAAAATATTTTTGCATCAAATTTTTATTATAATGAAGTATAAAATTAAAATTTTAAAAAATTAAGCATATAAAATTTTTTTTTTTGGATTTTTAAAATAAAAATATTTTTCCGTTTTTTTTTAAGAAAATATTTTTTCATTAAAAAAAACTTAAATTTTTTCATTAAAAAAAAAAGAAATACTAAAATAATAATAATAATAAATTTTTAATTAAAAAAAAAATTTTAATTAAAAGAAAATAATTTTTTCATAAAAAAATAATCTTTTAATTAAAAAAAATTATTTTTTCATAAAATTTATATAAATATAAAAAATTTTTTTGGATTTTTAAATTTTTTTTAATTCAAAAAAATAATTATTTAATTTAAAAAAAAATCCTTTTTTCCATAAAAAAAAATAATCTTTTAATTAAAATAAATAACTTTTTCATAAAATTTATATAAATATAAAAAAAAATTTTTGATTTTTAAAATAAAAATATTTTTCCGTTTTTTTTTTTAAGAAAATATTCATTAAAAAAAAAAAAATACTATAATAATAATAATATAAATTTTTTATTAAAAAAAATTATTTTTGAATAACAAAAAAATTACATATGTGGTAGAACTACTAGCCAATAGTAAACACGCCATATTTTGTTGCGACATTTCGATTATTTATCAAGTTATCGATAACTAAAAATTGGATTTCATTTTTAGACTTTTAAATAAAAATAATTTTTTAATAAAAAAAAAAAAATAGCGTTTTCGTTAAAAAAAATGAATAATAAAAAAAAATTATATTTTCATTAAAAAAATAATTGAAATTAAAATATGTACTTGTTTTTTAATTTTAAAATTTTTTCATTAAAAAATTGTTCTCAAAAATCCGAAAATAAAATATTTTCAGTTACAAGGCTACACCTTGCCTGCTTATTTAACACACCTCACATATAGATGGCGCCAACACGGCATGACCTTTTCCTAAATCTCTGAAAACTTAAACTGCAGAGTATTCAAAATCCATACGCCCCCTTGTCAGCATTTTGCTTTGTATTGTACTTTTTTGATTTTTCTTCATTTTTGAAAAAGCAAATGTTGTTGAAAATAGTTGAAATTTGGCAAATGCACAAAATTTTTAAATGATTGCTCGCTGTGCAAAACGACAGAATCTCTCGCTTTTTGTCAATCGGTCAGTTTGTCATTCATTCAGTTAGTTGGTACGTCCATAGATTGCTGCTGATATATGTTGCACATTCATTATGGGCTTGTGGATTTTCGGGGGTTCCAAGAGGCAGTTCTAGGGAGTGCTGATTTTTGTGTTTTCTTTAATGAATTAGTTGGGATAAATGTATCTTAGCTGCCTCTCTTTTGCACTATAGCGCTAGCTCTGTCATTCTCCATTGCTCTAGTCATAATATTAAGCAAAAGGGTAAGAATGAGTTTTGATGTTGGGATTTGTAGGCTTCTAAGTAGACAGCTACATGTACATATCTGTAAGTATGTAGCTACCTTGAGCATGTTCTCTGCTTATTAAATTTGTATTTTTAATTACCCAAATTGTACGCAGTGTTGCACACACGTCTTATAAAGCCAACAACATATGTTGGCATTTATTTGCACAGCATTTCCATCTATATAATTGCAAAATGGCTGTGCTCTTCTTCTTTTCTCTTTATATATCTTCAAATTATAATAAACTAAATTGTATTTGTTTTTGTTCTTTGCAGGTAAGCTGAAATTTCAAATGACATGCCACATACTATATCTTAAATTAAGTTTGTTTGGGAAGAGACCAACTTAAAGCGCGCACACTGCGGGTAAGTAATGTATAAATGGGAAAGCTGGGAATACTTGAGGCAAAAATTGCAATGCGGTTGAATTTTATGACAATTGCGAGAAGCCCTTGCAATGAAAAGAACTTATGAAATGCTCAAATTGGAAAATAGCTTGTCAGCAGCAAGTTATTGAAAAGCAAAGCGTTAAATTGAAACACATTTTGAGCAATATTTTTATATTCAACATCAATTGGGTCAAGGGTTATATAGATTTGTGTAATGTATATAACAGACAGAAGCAGACTTTAATAAGCAAATAATTCTTAGTGAGCTTAGAAATTTGGTACACCAAATTTTAATACAAATTGAGCTTAATACCTTAATAGCTTAAGTTTTTCAAAAAAAAAAAAATGGCCAAACTATATATAAACTCGAACTATCTCAAAACAATATTTTTGGTTAAGGCCCATACGCAGCTCGAAAAATTGCCCATTTGGGATTTTTTTTTGATAAATAAAGTTTTGTCATTCCGTGCGAAAATTTTCGAACTGCGTATGGGGTTTACTCTAGAATTTATAAGAATTTTTGCAAACTAATAATACCTTAAATAAATTTCAACAATAAGGCTAAACATTCTTACATTGAGCTTAAAATGCTGTTTGAGAGCACTTCTTTATAAAATAATTCTAAGCTTTCTTGAATTAAGAGTTTTTGCTTAAAATCTATTTACCATCAAGCGCAATACTTCTCAAAATTATTCAATAAAAGGCCTGCACGCAGCTTCGAAAAACGCGTTGGTACAAAAACAACTAATTTTTTTGAGCGCTAAACGAATTGTTTGGGCGCAAAAATCGTATTAGGTATTTTTTAAGATTTGTGGATTTTTGGGTATTTTTTTTTCGCGTTTGCGGTATTTGTTGCGGTATTGAACAGAATCGATCACAATAAAATCAGCTAAAATATTAGTAACATATATTTCTGTGAAAATGTTAGTTGCCAAATTATGAAAATTTTTTAATGACGGCGTATGCAAATTATTTTAGCGGCCTTGCTATAAATGTTTCACAGAATTTTTTCCTTCCGTCATTTATTATGCCATCAAAATAACTCGCTGCACAATAACTTTTTTTTTTGTTAGCGCTAAAACCAAGAAAACTGTTGTTACTGCTGGCGCCATCTAGCCGTTAAATGCGCCAAAAATGGGCAGCACTGTTTGCTAACAAACGCTGCGCACTTAATTCCTTTTGCATGCAAAATAAGTTGCAGCTTTTTTCAATGCTGTCTGCTGACCTTAAAACAGAACGGCTGTTGTTACCGCTGGCGCCATCTAGCCGTAAAATGCAGGTATAGCAAATAAGAGCTATGGTGTTAAAAAAAAAATCAAAGGGAAAAAAGTGCTTTGGATGAAAGTACAATCCACTATATATCATATTTTTGAAAGAACTATCCGAAATAGAATAAATTTTTATTCTTAATTTTTATTTAGCTCTTTTAGCAATCAAACGCATTAATTGCTTATAATAAACTTAATACTTTATTTATATTAAATATGTAGTTATGCAAAGAAATGATGCGTCGACGTGTTATGTGTTTTAGCGCGAGACGATAGATCGAGATAGTGACGATAGACGCTTCGATAATGAGTCGTGCCGATAGCAACCAAGCGAAGCGTTTTATCGCACTATCGTTTATTGGGAATACTGCTTCGGTGTTGCCACACTCTTGTTACTGCTGGCGCCATCTAGCCGTAAAATGCACGTAAAATAGGCAGCACTGTTTGCTAGCAAACGCTGCGCGTTTAATTCGTTTTGCACGCAAATAAGCTGGACATTTTTGTTTTGAAGCTTTTTTCAGTGCTGTGTACTGGCATTACAACATAAGAACTGTTAACACTGCTGGCGCCATCTTGCGTTAAGTGCGACAAAAAGGCGTAGTACAGAAAACTTTTTTCGCAACTGCGTACTGGCCTTAAAGAAAGAGAAAACGCTCTTGAAATAAGAGCTCTACCGTCAATTACAGAAAAATCGCTCTTGGCGCACTTTGGAAACAGAAAATTTTTGTTTTGAAGCTAGCGCTTGCTTTAGAGCTCGAAATCATGTAATTTTTTTCTCAGTGTATGTACTCATGCATTTCGACCGATTTTGTTGTTCCTAATCATTAATTTGTATTATGAAAACAAAATTGGTTAAAGCCATATGAAGTTAAGATATATCGCTATCTGCCAAGCTTGCCTCCAAATAAAGTTATCGATTTTCAGTCCTGCAGCTAAATTTAAAAGTTGACTGAGCCTCAATAATTATATTATTTAAAATTTGTTATTTAATTATAATTTGCCCACTACGGTTTCTAAACACTCTCTCTCTTACATCATGCATTCAAATTTATGTTTCATTTTTTTACGTTTATTTACAATCTATCGAATATTGGCAATAAGTGAGTTGCGGAAACTTTTTAATGAACCAATTTTTTCTGAATCCTTTTTTAGAATCGAAAATGCCTACCATGCAGCTAAGAGACAAAAACAATCTCTATGCGTTGAAAGCCGCAACTTTTTTTTTTTTGAGTGGTTACGATAAAAAAAAATTATATGAGGCACATAAAAAAAACTGCAAATGAAAGATTTTTATCAAAGAGCGAAAGCAAAACCAAAACCTAGCTTGCTTTAAAAAAAATCCAAATTTTTCTTAGTGTGATAGTTTTCATTTTGTTTTCAGAAGTATAGAACATGAAAAAAGTTTTAGGAGCATGGAGCGTAAAATGAAACTAGGCAAAAATTACAAAATACCTTTTTCAGTCCAAATAGCAATTTGTTTAAAAAAATAAATTACACCTAATTCTGTTTTTACGCGAATTTGATATAACGCGATTCAGAAAAATCATTTCGTTTGTTTTTTTACGCGAACAAAACCATTGATTCGCGCACGCTGCGTATACTTAATATACACGTCATAGCAATACACTAGACTATAGACTGAAAAAAATAAATTTTTACTTTATAGTTAACAACAGCTAAGCTATTTTAGTTACAAACCCTAAAAACTATATATCTTTTATGAATTTTGAGCACATTTCTTTTGTTGTAAGAGATTTTTAGTTTCAAAAGCACTTGTTAAAATCATTTGAAATCTTTTTTAGAAAAGTTAATAACTTGTTTTCTTTTGTAACTATGTGAAGTCAGAGCTGCGGTTTGTGTAACAGCTTCTGAAGTTTGCGCCATTTTGTAATCACTTAATTTTTGCACCTTATATACTTTGGCCGTTTTGTTGCATCATATACTTTTAATTGGTTTGAACTTGCCCTAGACTGATGAGAAAAGTTGTGATTTATTTAACGAGGCTCTATGTACTATACATGCTTGTTATCTATTTGCTAGCTTACTTAATTAACATTCACACACTCTAGAAATTAAAAAAAAATAAAAATACACAGTTGTACATATATACACACTGACAATAAACAGCTCAATTAACGCCAGTCACAATAACACACATCTGTGACGATGATGATGATGAGGATGATGCTGATGCTGATAATAATAATAATGAGGGTTTGGTTTGGTTTACTTCCCATCTATAAACCATTCAAAATTACTAGTTTGAAGTAGTTCTCATTGTGTTAGTGCGACAATTAGAAAACGCAATTACATCATTTTGTTGCTGGGTTAATTTTCATAAAACTCAAATAGCGGAAGCCTAAAAATGCTTTCAACCAAATGCAGTTTAAAAACTATCTTTTGAAAATTTTGTTTTTGAAATTTAATATAAGGCGGCAAGCCTTTGAATTATTTTATGTTTTACGGAATGTTCACACATTTAGAACTGTCAAAAATAATTTGTCAAAAAAGTGAACAAAAATGTGTATTACTTGTGAATGTCAAAAACAGCACGAAATATGCATTAAACTCATAAAATATATATAGTTTTTAGGGTTGGTAACAAAAATAGCTTAGCTGTTGTTAACTATAAAGTAAAAATTTATATTTTTCAGTCTATAGTATAGTGTATTGCTATGACGTGTATATTAAGCATACGCAGCGTGCGCGAATCAATGGTTTTGTTTGCGCTTAGTTAGTGCAAAGTTTAACCCCAATTGAGCACATAATGTCAGTTTAGACACGCATAATGCTCTTAATACCAGTTTGATGAAGATATAACCAAATTGAACAGACAAAATAAGTACAGTTTCCATTCAATTGTCAAGCGTATAGTTTGCTTAATGAAACACTGGCGCCCGCTGGCGTACGCTGGCGGCTTAAAACGCGCAATGGCGAAAAAAAATTTGCACGCGTTAAGTGGGTTGTGAGCGACTTTGAAATACTCTTTAGTTAAGACGGTACCCTGTACACTTTATCCTTTGAAAAATTAGTAATTTTGTTTATTGTCTAACAAGCATTTTTCAATTGAAAAGTTCATTTTCATAGCTGAAAAAATTATTTATCATAGCTCCATAGCTTTTGTTAAATCAGTCGAACTCTGCCTTTAATTCGCACAAAAGCAGAATAAAGAAATTCGTTTTCCGACAATCAAATAAGCAGTGCACTTGAAAAGTTTTGTAGTATAGAAAAATTCATTGTAGAGGGAAATTTGTTTTAGGGAAATTCGACAGTACAACAATATGATTAAAAAATTAGAGCTTTTAAGCATATCTCAAGTAAACTTTAAGTTCATTATTTGAGTAATCGAGTTAATAAGGTAATTTAGGTAGGGAAATTTATTTCACAGAAGGTCTACCTGGTTTGGTTTATTGGAGTCATGTAAGACTTTACAACAAAGGGACTAGCTGGATAAGCTACTGAAAACTATACCCAGCGATTTTTGAAAACTTATGATGCAGTTCGATTCATAGAACAAAAAAATAGAATTTAAATTTAAAAACTTAACGCTTTAACGCTAAATTAAAAAAAACAGTTTTTCGTGTTTTTCATATTTGGGCTAACAAATTAGTATTTTCTTTTTGATAAACGTATTTAAATTTTAAAGTGCCTAGCTCTTCTAGGGTCTAGAGTGTCTGAGAGCTGTACAGAAGTTTAAGGTTCTATTAACTAAACTTCTTGCAAAACTTTTGACAAACTCAATACTCTTTCTTAACGTTTACAAAAAATCGCATTTCAACGTTTTTATGAATGAATAGCATTGCATTGTTTTAAATGACATACAAAAAAATTAAAACGTTTTCAATTTTGCCGCTAGTGCTGTGAAAATGTTTATACCCGTTGGCATATAAAACTTTAATTATATTAAACCATATAAAAGCAAAAATTTTGTGCATTTTAGAGATAAGCTGTAATAAGCCTGCGGTGTAGTTCGTTGCTATGCGCTCTAATTTTCCACACCTTGACGCTTATAGTATATAATAAACTTAGTTGAACAATTGCCTTTCGGCTGCTCTGCACATTAATCAATCAAATTGACAAATTCGTTTAATTAAAATAAATTTCCAAAGTCGATAACGAAAGGCAGGCATCATTTGGCTGCTACTAAAAGTTGCCCAAACCACTAATGCTGTTGAATACTACTAATTGCACTAACAAGGCAACACTGTGCAAAGTTTTGCACTGTAGCGCGCTCTGGTAACAGTTGCGCGCAACTACTTTGCGTTAAAGCTTTGTCAATAGCAAGCTTTTAAAAGCTGTTCAAGTTGTATTTTAACAGAATTGCATTTATGTTAAATATTGCGCTGCAATATTTCTGTGCGCTGTTATTGTACAGAGAATTTTTGTTTTGCAAGAAAATAAAGTTTTTAAATGGACATTTATATGTTTTTGAATCATCCATCGAACTTACTTCCCTATAGCAAATTCTTATGGTGGCAGAATGCTGGAATATAAGTATAAGGGAAAAATAAGAAAATTATCATAGGAACTTTCGACTTACTATTTATTGAGAATATGTTAGAAAAAGGTTTCAAATGGCTTATATATAAATATCCTTTATTTCGCTAGAAGTTACTGGTAATAAAAAGACAATAACAATAACTTAAGCAAAAACATTCAAAGTGAACATAGGGCATCGACAATCTCTTTCCAACTTCCTCTATTTCTGGCTAGGGTTTTTGCTTGAATCCACGAAATGTGGGCCAGATTTATTTCCTGTTTTGTGCACCGAATCCAGGTATTTCTTGGGCGACCACGACTACGCTGCCCTTGCGGGTTCCAATTTAGGACTGATGGTGCAATGTCACCGGCAGGCCGGCGTTTAACATGACAAAGGGCTTACCTTTACTTATTTTTTTCAAAAGTCCTACGATTGCACACAGAGTGCTTCTTAATTTGCATCGGACCTATAAAATTCCTCGTATAATTTTGTTGGTGGCTTCAACTCAATAGGCTAACTTGGTTAAGCGTTAAGTTTTTCTTAGAGCGAGACTTTTAACCTAGGTTTTGATTAAAGGATGGTTTAAATTTAAATAATTAAAAAGAAAATAAAAGGGACAACATTATATGCATGTATAGCTTGTCCAATATTTGCTGCGCTTACAATTTTGCACCTTAATCTGCTCCATTTGCTCATTTTACAAATCACAACCAGTTATGTTTTTCATTCAAGATAGACGAAAATCTGCTTGATTTTACTAGCGCTCTTTTCGAGTATACCCCGAGCTCTAACAAGCTCTACCAAAATCGAAAACTGTCATATTTGTTGGGTAATCATTTAAGGCAGCACGTTCCTTTCGGATTGTCATATATGACGTTCCCTGTGTGCAGGCTTGTTGTTCCCTTTATAAAGCTGATTTTAAGCCCACAATATCTCACTAAAGGAAAAGTCCAGAAAGACTTGTATACAGGCAGTTTCCAGGCTATGTGACAGCTATTTCTACCGACATCTCCCACCAAAAATATATTAATATAGAGGCTGTTAAGTTTGGCCGCCCTTCTAATTTAGATTCGCTTGTTGACTTTTTTTTGCCTATATTGGCAAAATGAAGCTTACGAGCATATCTTTTTTTTTTTTTTTTTAAACAATCGTTACCTGAAGAAATATTTGTTATTAGTATTTGTTGCAAATCTCTTGAGCACGAAAGCTACGCGATAACCTGATACATGCTGGGTCCTTACTTTAAAATAAGGGTAGTGCCTTCTGCCCCTCTCTCTCCTCTTTTTAACTTTGAACTTATTCAGCATTTAAAGTCAGAAATCATTTAGAACGCCTTCCCTTTCTCAATCTGTCATTGGCAACAAGTTTTAACATTTTCTACGTGCGCATTACATCATTTATCTTAATTTTTAACAGACTGTCAATGTAAGCGTTAACAGCCCTCTGCGTCTTGCACTTAGCATATCACCTTTGTAGATAATTATCGAACAACGTATTTTCGCTCTTTACTTTGTACTAATACTACACACATATATTCGCTCTTTACGTGTATAAGTAATTTGGCAAGCTTATACATTTTGTATATAAAAAATAATACAATGAAAGTTTATTTTTCTGTCTGTCTTTAAAACAGTCCTTCTTGGTCATAGCTCGCAAGGGCCGAACTTTCGTTCGTTGCTCACACAGACACAGCCGAAGCTCTAGCCGAAGAGTAACAAGAGACAAAAAGCTGCATTGCAGTTGCCTACCGATCATTTCTTTCTTTTCAACATTCACACTTATGTGCATTTTCTTTTCGTTTCTTAAAGCACTATTCCATATCAATTTTAAATGTCAGATTGTTTGACTGCAACGTTTCCACCACTTTTGCTTCCTCTTTCTTCTTTTTGTTTCGTTCGTTTCTCTGCATTGCACACATTTCCTGCACTGCTCTGCTGCTGACGTCTAACGGCGGCTGCTTGCAACACGTGCGCGCCGCCTTAACATCACACACATACTCTCTCGCACATTTTTATTCTCTCACGTTAGTTACCCTTGCAGCACTCTCTCACCCCCTTCTTGCTGCCTACGATAATTTTAAATAAAATTTATTTTTGTTTTGGTTGCCTTTACCTTTGCCGCCTCCCTGTCTTCTCAGCACTGCCTAAGGGCCCAACATTTGGTTTTGTTTGGTCACATGTTTGCGCAGCGTGTCGATGGCTCAGCTGCTTCCTGCCCCCGCCTCTGCTTACGCTTTTCCTTTTTGCTCTGACGTTCTTTTAATTTTGAACAACAATAACTTGGAGCAAGTTTCAAATTGCAAATTTAACTGCATGGAATTTTTTGGTTTTGGGAATACCTTGTTTTGGCTTGTGTTGCTGACTTGGCCAATTGGCGTTAATTATGTACAATAAATTAGTTACCGATATTTGTTGTCAATCAATTAGCTTAAGCTTTATGCTTAAATATTCTATATTTATTATTTCTATGCAAATTTAATATCTTATAGAAAATTAATAGAACTCTATTTTATTAAATAGTTTATTATTAATGTAGCTATAAAAATGTGTTTAAATAATCAATAGCGAGTTATTAATTGGCAGTAGTTGCTATAAGCAAAACGGAACTCATAGTTACGTTAAATTGGCAATAAAATAAAAAGTAATAAAAAAAACCAGCTAGCTCTTGAGTAAGAAAAAATTTTAAAGTTGTAATAAAATGAATCAAAAGCTCTTTATGTAAGTAATGTAATATGGCTGAAAACATTAAAAAGAAATTGACCTTAAATACTTAACTTGAATACTAAGGTACACTTCAGTAGCTTGGTGTATAGATCGATAGCTGAGGAGCTGATGCGCTGAGATAAGTTTATATTTGAAATTTATCTTCTCGAATTTTATTTTAATTTATTTTAGTTTTACATATAATAAAGTGTAGGATAAAAATTAAAATTAGTCTAAGCATGAATTTTTTAGATTTTCAATATGATTTTTGGTAATGACTGCAATACTCGAACTTTTTTGATAAACTTGATCGTAAGTAAAAACTTATCGTGGTAAGAAAATATTTTTTGTTTAGAAGCTTTTTTTTAATTTTTACCACGAAAGTTTGTCTTTATAAAGTAGCACTTATAGCTAAGTCAGCATTTTGGGTACGACCTTGAGTGTTACTACATATATGAGTGTCTTGAAATATGAGATACCCCTTTGCAAACTTAAGTCATGTTTTTTAAGCGTCTAGACTGCACGACAGGCGTTTTAGCAACGAAGTTGTCAAAACAAGTGGAAGAGTAGATCTACTGACTTCTGCACAATCTTAGCCTCTGTAACCTTTTGTAGAGCTTATGCCATTCCTTAATTAACAATTACCCCTTTTTTTTATTGGGCATAGCCATTTTTCATGACTACAGCTTTATTGCAAAAAATAAAATTTTTTAAACATTCTATAGCATTTTATTAAAAAATTATAATGTCCCGGATAATATAAATGTTTTATGTTTCTCAACGACATTATAACGATATGTCTTCATACTTTCCTCACTTTTCGATCTAGGTCAACTGGTAAGCAACACTTACGACTTGTCACATCGTAAAATAATTTTAAAATTTCTGAATAATTATTTAGCGAATGGTAATTTATGGCTGCAACAATTTGTGTGCAACTGTGTGTATGCCTTTGTGCAAATTTCAAATTGCGATTCTAACACGGATGCAACGAAGCCCTAGAACTTGATGTCATTTGAATTGAAGAATATACATAATATATTTCACTGTAGTTCGGGCTACTGAAAGCAAATCAAGAATGAATGCAATTGTAATATGTTTCTGCTTGTGTCAGCCCAACAAATTTATTGTGCTCTTCAATTAAACTATGAACAAGATGTAAATTTATTTTGCGCTACACGCGTACAGTGGTTCATAGTTTATTCTATGCAGTGATTAAAAATTTTGACACTATCGGCCGTGCTACAGAAAATGAAAACGTATAAATTTTGTTTGTTTTTTTGTTTTTGAACTATTTTGCAAATTCGATTTGCTTTCACTTGCAAAAAAGTAGGCGGATTTAAAACACATAAAAAATTCGGCTTGGTGAAATTGTGAGCACTAAACGGTTTCAAAACGAATGTAAATAAAGTAAGCGGAACAAAATATTCGAAATCCTATTCCTGAGAAGAAGATAACTTTTTTAGCAGATGAAAATTCGAAAATAATCGTTAAGGATATTTCCAAGATTTTTTTACTCAATTTCATTAATTAATAATTAATTTTTAATTAATATTTTTTTAAAGTACTGTACTGAAGCAAGAAAAATATCCATAAATTTATATATCCAAATTTTTTCATACATTTTGTATCTATATATTTTTTACGTGGGAATACTTGGGCTTGCTTAGTTTTATTTTTCGACGTTAAGTGCCTAAGCCCAGTTTCTGGCAAAATAATTATGTACAGAAAAGTATTAATACAATACCCTCAAAGAATAGTCAACCAAAGCTAAAATTGTAGCAATAGGTCCAAACATTGAGCGCATAATAAAGGCAATTTTTTCATATTTCAATGTTATTTGAGCACTGAAGACTCCCAAATAGATCATTGTGACCTTTACTGATGTGGACATAAGCTGCAGTTTTCAAACTATTCCAAATGTTTTACAGACTTTGTTTAGGGCATCGTATTTTTACGACTCATTATTAGCAGATTTTAGTAATATTTTAAGACATAAAGAGATGTCATTAATTCAATGAATTTTCTTAGGTTTTCAAAAAATTATTTTTAGTTCTTATTTGTCTAAATATAATCAACATATTCTACAAACTTTATACAAATTCATCTAAATTAAAAATTTGCACTTCATCAAATAAGTCGCAACCCAGTGTACATGTAAATATTCAAAAACAAAAGTCCAGTACAGGCAATTGTACAATTATTTTGTTTACTTGTCAAAGTGTCTGTTATTGTTAGGGGAAGGGGGAGCCCTGAAAACTTTTCGAAACTTTCCGTTTCAATTTGCGTGCTTCCGATATTTATAAAGATTTTCTTTGAGGCACAGAGAGAGAGAGAGAGAGCAGCGTATAACCAAAATGAAAACTATGAGAGAGCGTAAGTTTGTGTGAAGCCCATTGAGCGCAGTCTATTCATTATGTGCATGTGTGCGTGTGCGTGTTTTCAAAGCTTCAATTTGCTATTTATAAACGTTGCACATATCAGCCCCCTTGGGAACCGCTGCAAAATATAGCAACAACAGCAGCGAGTTTGTTTTGTTCTTGCTCAAAGAGAACGAAGACACGACGAGACATGACGAGACGTTGACGACGACGAAGACGAACTCGTTGCTAAGCTCACTCACGCTCAGCTCGCTCATTCATGCAAACGCCTGAGTGCGTATGTGTGTGCGTCTATAATCAAAAGCAAAGGCAAAAACACACATACACTCACAAACAAATACAGTCGCACTCACACTCATGCAGCAGGCAGCTCGGGCACGTGGTAGCAAAACGTGATGACAAAAGTACAACAACTGACAACAAAACAAACACAAAAAACGTTGTTGTCGACGGCGAGGAAGTTTGACGTTGACAGGCAAAGTCGCTAGTTGTTGACTGCGCAGCTGACGTCGGCAGCGACGCCGGCGTTAAGCAGCGCCTGTTGCTCTGATTGGTGCTTTTGACGTTAAACATGCAATGCACCAATGGCACAAGGCAGCAGTTGGTCCTGCCAGCTGTCGCCTCCAATTGGTCCTGTTGTCGACTTGTTGCTGGACTCTGGCACCGATCAGCCATGTCGTATGCACGCATACACATGTATTTCAGTACTATTTAAATATAGCTGCTACACGGGGCGTATACACGATGCTTTACAGCTTAGCTGTGACAAAAATGTGACAGCAAAAGCTTTGATATTTCTATATATAGTATATTTTTAAAATTTACAACGCTATAAATAATTTTTACAATTGGCTATGTCTAAGTTTTTAGCTATTTTTTTTATTAGTTTTTTAAAATTAATTTTGTTAATGACTGTTATTCAATTTTGAATGACATTTATGAAGCATAGTTCTTGTGTTGCGAATAAAGCTGTTACATTAGTCAAATATTATCATATTGAGTATACGCTAGGTGTGCTAATATGGTAGTAGGTGTTATTTTTACAAGTATCTTGCCAAAAAATAAACAAAACAAGAAGGTGCAATGAAATAAACACACTTTGTAAATTTGAACCGCATTTTTTTCAGGAACTGCGCTTTCTGGTGTGAACACAAGACTTCTTTATTGTTCGAATTTAATTTTTGTTACAGCTAAATTGCTAAAAAACATTGAATTTTCTTTTAATTAAGTTAATGATATTACGTTTATTTTGTAAAAATACCAGTTGCAAATAATGATAGTCAATAATATTTTTTATTCATTTTTTTTATAATCAAAATTCATTATTTTGATTTATTTGGAAAACCAACTAAAGACAAACTTTAATTAGAACTTTGAAAATCATTCTTGGTTTTGGTTTATTTTTGAAAAACTGGATTTTGAGTATCTTTTTACTATAAAAATTATTATAAAAATGTAGAAATTTTATCTTAAATAGCATTCTTTTTTAAACTTAGAAGCATTAAAGTTTATGCCATAATCTGACAGCTAAATATCATTTGTTCAACGTTAGAAAATACTAGATTTATGAAATCAAAGTCAAAACTAGCAGTTTATTGAAAATAATTCTAATTTGATATTTGATTTGTATTTATTAAAAATTGACATTTAACTGTCAAAAACTAATATTTTATTGTCAATTAGCGTTTGTATATAAAAGTCCCGAACCAGTCATTTACTGATATTATAGACATTAAATAGACAATAAAAACACACTTACATTATTGAACATGCAACACAGCTCGATTTCCAATTTAAAAATACAATTAATGTGTTTTTTTTTTTTATAAATAATGCATTTAATTAATTGAGTATACGCTCAGTATGACTCATACTATGGATATGTGCTGCCTGATAAGCATTATATTAATAATATATATTTTAAGTTGCCAAAATGACGCAGCAGTTCTTGCCACACATGTCTGCCACCGCACTGTACATGTGCTGCCATTAACAAGAGAATACAAATTACGCATACGTCACGTGTTGCGCACGCAGCAAAGTCTAACGCTGTTGCTTAGCTACGCAGTTGTATCTATTGGATAGCCTAATCAGTTGCCAAAAAAGGCAAAGAGAGTGAGCGCATTGAACAGTGAGCTGATTAATTAGATTGGCAATTAAAATGCCGAGCCCTTTGGCCGTGTATAATGCAACTGTAACTGAAGGAATGTGCCAACAAAATGAAATAGCATACTAATAGAAAAAAAAAAAAACAACGACAACAACTTGAAGAACTTGTAGCTTGTAGCTGTGCTATCTGTTTGTTTGACGCCGTCAGCTATCTCTGGCCATAGCTGTATCTAAAGCGTATAAGTATCTGTATCTGTAAGTATGCCAAAAGCTGAGCGCGCAACGTGCGCCTGTGTGTGTATTTGCAGCTTTTGCCGGTCGGTGTGTGTTCCAAACACGTGCTTAGAACGTTGCTAGACTGTTGGTTGTGGGTCATACTGGAATCCGCGTGACTTTGCCTTTGTCGTCGCTGTCGTTTGGACGATTTTCAATAGCTACAAGCGTCACAGCAGCAGCGCAGCGCGGCTGACGCTAGCGCCAACGTCAGCATTTTAACGTAAGCAACAACTGCAACGTCATTTGCTTAAATTTTGTTTTGGCTGCTGACAATATTTTTTTGGGCAAAAAGTTGGCTTTGAATTTTTTTTTTTGTGGGAAATGAAAATTGAACTGATTTTAAATATAATTACTATTGTAATAAAAAAAAAACATATTTTTTTTTACTCTTTTCAATAAGTTGGCTGCTAAAAATTTCCACTTTACAGTCAAATAAGTTATTTTGAGTAGGTGTATACAAAGCACACTCCGCGTCATACGCATAAAGCATTTTTTAAATTTTATGTAAGTAAGCCTTACACTCTATAAAAGACACCACGTAGTTAAAAATAATCCTTATTAGGTTTTTACTCTATTTTGTATATTATTTTGCTGGTATTGTTTGGTGGCTTAAAAATGTGTAGCATGGGTTTTCAAGCTCATTTTTCAATTTTTTTTAAAAGGTGCTTTATTTTATATTCAAAATCCAAATAGGTGACGATATTAAACATATTTTGTGCTGCAAATTTGAATTTTTCCAAGGTAATAAAAAACAAAATGGCGCCTGGAGAGCGAGTACATAAGAAATTTTCTGAGAGTCCTTCACGGCTGCATAAAGACATTTTTTTTCTCTCAAAAGAAAGAGAACCACGTTGCGGCTTTCGAAAATCTTAATTTAAAAAAAAATGGCGTAAGTTAAAAAAAAAAATTTTTTTCGCCAAAAAAATCATAAAAAATGAATTGTCAGGCACAATTGTTCAAAAAAGTGGAATTTTTTCACACCAAACTTCCCAAACGATTTTTTGGCGACAGCACAAGTATTTCAAAGCTGAGTTCAAGTGAATCAGCAACTCAACTTCTTATCTCGGTTAGATAAAAAAGCTTATAGCTGAATCGATTTCTTTCCATGTAGTAGTACATCCACAGACTGCCTTAATTCATCTCTTACCCTGTGAGTACCACAGAATATTCAAAATCGTAGCTATTATAATGATACGGAGTGTAGTGCTGCTGTTTCTAAGCCCTTGCGAATGGTGTGCATGTGTGTACGTGTAGGTGTGCACCCTTTTTTAGCTAGCCCACACTCGCAGATATACAGCTACCTTAACGCTGACGTTGACGTCGCAGCACTGTGACTGCGCTGCAACTGCGTCGGCGCTAAAGCCGCTGGCGACATTTAGCTGTTTGCAATGCCGAGCTGAGCCTCGGCCGGCATTCGGTCGCATCGCGTTCTCATGTCAAAATCGTTGGAATTTTCTGATGACAACTGCGCGTTCGGTTTAGAGTGAAAATTTTGTGGAAAAACAAAGGCTCAATGCTGAAAATTGTATTTAAAAAATACATAAAAAAATAAAAATACAAAGAATTTGAAAATAAAAGCACTAAATTGTGGGCATATTATAAATAATTGCAAAAAAGTGCATAGTTATACTATAAAAGCGAGGCAGCTTCTATATACTGCTTATACATATGCAATGCATATACATATGTAACTAAAGTGTTTCTCTAAACAAAAGCAACAATTGTGAAAATAATTTATTGTGTCTACACTTGTGTATTTGTGTGTGTTTAGAGCTTTTTGCAAAGCGCAATTTGTGAAAAAAAAGCGCAAATTTTTAAAGAATATTAATTAAAAAGCAAACACAATAATTAACTGCATTGTATAAAGCGCTTAAAACAATTTCAATATAAAAGAAATACATAAGCCTACAAAGTTATGGATAACATTTCAAACAGTTTTATTTAATTTTAACAAATTTTTTTTTTACAAAATACACACAAAATTAATTTGTTTTAAGCAAAAAAAAAAAAAAAAACAAAGCAACAGTCATTAAAATTAAACTAAAAAATAAATAAAAACTATAATAAAACAACGCAACAAAAACTGCAAATTAAATAAGAAAAGGTATTGAAAAGGCGAAAATTAAAAATAAATTTTTGTTTTAGTTAAAAAAAAGTTATGTTATGTTTACACAAAATAATTTCAATTGATATTAATAATGGATTTAAATCTTAATTGGCTTATATTAAAAATAATAATTCCAAATAAATTTGATTGATTTAAAAAAAATATTTTTTTATGAATTTTAATAGTACTTAACTAAATAAATGTAAGAAAGTTTCTTAACTTTGTATATTTTTAACACAAAGTTTTTAATAATTATATTTTAATATTTAACATTTTCTACTGCACTCTTTTGTGCATATTATTATGTTTAGAAAAATTATTCATCTTATTACAATTAATTGAATTTGGTGCAAATAATAACAATGCCTTTTCTTATTCCTACAAAAAATTACTTTTAATCAAAACCAAAATATTTCATGCACATAACAATAAAAAACTCATGCAAATTATGTTAATTTTATAAACAAGAAAACTATTTAAATTTTAACTTTTACATAAGCTTGAACTGCATTAAAAGCCTCATTTATTATTTAATATTTTTAAGGGGAAGAATTAAATGTTATGCCTTATCAGATATTTTTTTAACATCATTTCATAAAAAATAAAACACCATAGAAAAAACAATTTTTATTTTGAAAATATCAACAATTTTTTAAACAATTGATTTTATTTTAAAAGCTTCTTTTAATTAATTAAAAATTCTATCTTCAGTTGTGTTTTTTGTCAGTTCAGAAAAATCCTAAATTTTATTCTTTAGACAATTTTTTATATAATGCTATTTACGTTTTTGCTCTTTAAGTACTAATTTTTAATAAATTAACTTATTACTGAACCTCAAAACTTATACTGAACGCATAAATATAAAAAACTTTTCAAAGATGTTAAATTAAAGTTCACATCAAGTTTTGATTTGCAGATTACTTTATCGTTTTTTGACAAACAATAAACAAATCAAAATAATTTTCTCACAAAAATCATACATGCTCTATACAAAGATGCTTTAAAATGTGTTCCAATCTGCTCACAAATTCAACCTACATCCTTACTCATTAGTCCACAACCAACATTTGCTAGCAATCGCACAATCCTTAATGGGCTTAACATGATCTCTAACTAATTCGGCTTTTCAAAACGAAAGCACAATATTTTCAGTTATGTTTAAATCTGCAAGACGCTAAGAAAAACTTATCGATAACAACATCTATACATCAGTCTAGCAAATAAAACACAAAAAAAGTGTATACAAACCTTAAAAAAAAACCGTGCAAAGTGTATTTGAAAATGCGCAAAACTCAATTAATGTTCATTTTGCATTATAGCAAATATAATGTAATAAATATTTACAAGTATTTGTTGATCTAAAAACTAAAACAAACTAACGCCTATATATTGGGAAAAAAAACTTTTAAACAAAATGGCGTCCGAGACAAATGCTTGCGCAAATTTCTTTGCGCAAGAACATACAAATACAACACTGTCCCAGTATTTCCAGCAGCTCAACTCTCAAGTTGCAGCTGCTGCCGCTGCAAATGGTGGCAACAATAGCAACAACAACAACAACAACAGCAGCAGCAACAGTGGCGGCAACAGCAGCGCCAATAGCGACAGCGGCATTGATGGCAGCCAGACAGGATCAACGGGCTCCTCGCTAGAAAATCACAGAAGCAGCGTCAGCAGCAATGACTCCGGCAAGTCCAACTCTGTCGGAGTTGCTGCAGCTGGCGTCGCTACGGCAGCTGCAGCTGGCGCCAGTAGCAACACCAGCGCCTGGGCTTTGCAGCAGCAGCAGCAACAGCAGCAAGCGGCGCTGCATCAACAGCAGCAGCAGCAACAACAACACCTACAACAGCAGCACGCGCAGCAGCAACATGCAGCAGCCGTAGCCGTTGCACAACAACAAATGCAGCATTCACATCAAGCGCAGCAGCAGCAGCAGCAACACGTGCAGCAGCAACAACAACAACAACAGCAACATGCGCATGCTCATCATCCACATCAAGCGCATCCGCTCCAACAGCAGCAGCAGCAGCAACAACAACACCAGCAGCAGCAGCAACAGCAGCAACAACAACAACATCAGCAGTTAGCGCATACACTCTCCTCTGCCGCTGCTGTGGCCGCTGCTGCACCCAATACCAATACGCATTCCATTTTTGGCACCGGCAACTTCCACTACAAAACCAACAACTCCTGGACATTGCCCACGCTCAACTATCAACGCCTCTACAATGAAAGTCCGCATTATCAGCGCAGTTTCATGCATGCCCAGGAGGGCGCAGGCGGAAATGTAGTAGGAGCTAATCCTGCAACCGGTTGCAATTTGACTGCATCGGCTGCCAGCAATGAAGGCAATGCCAATAATGCTGCTGTCAATAATGGCGGTAACAACAATAATGCTAATGGTGGCAGCAACAACAACAACAATAGCAACAACAACAACAACAGTGGCAACAATGTGTCCTCCGTGCAAAATGTGGCCAATGCAGTGGCCGCCGCAGTTATAGCCAACGAGCATCAGAATCATTTGAACAGCTTGAAAGCGCGTTTCCAGCCATCCAGCTCAGGTGGGTTAAAAATTCACATAGTGTGACAACACTGAATATGAACGGCAGCAATCCTGGCGCTAAGATCACAGTTTATATTTTCAGCTATTGCAATTGGAAATTTTTGAGTGAGCGCTTGGGCCATTTAGAAATAGCTTTTACTGCCGAAATTGGAAAATAACGTGCTTTACAATATTTATGATATGAACTATACATCGTATATTCCTTATCCAGCACATCCTACGAGACATAAATATGTATAAACATAAGCCCAAAAAGCTTGATTATTCTAAAAACCCCATTACTTATGTTTGGATACTTTTATATAACCTTCCTAAGCGTTTATAATTGTACTAGTCTTCTTGTAGATACAACGCAACAGAACCATTATGCGTGTATCTAAAGGCTTAGGGTTTTTTCCTAAATACACTTTTTTCCTTTATGTAATCTCACGCATTTAAGAAACGTAATATAATACGATAGTAGACGGTCGCATGATCCCGTTTGCATCACAATGAAATTTATTCTCTAATGTTAACAAAATTTTGCGCTCAGTTTGTATAGGACTCAAGTTTTCACTCAATTATTTGCACTCTT
Source organism: Chymomyza costata (assembly GCA_018150985.1). Lineage (NCBI taxonomy): Eukaryota > Metazoa > Arthropoda > Insecta > Diptera > Drosophilidae > Chymomyza > Chymomyza costata. The sequence goes on from JAECWU010000001.1 coordinate 23,798,315, forward strand.
AGCTGTAAAAAAGCAAAGTTGCTCAATTTGGCATTTCCTTATTCCAACAGAAACATTTTGCTCTACTTCGCTCAGAGGTGATATTCTCAGCGTGTTTCGACTGAGTGCGCGAGTACGCGAGAGATATATTAAACTTGGGATATGAATGAATGCGTATATTATTCAGAGCTATATATAACAAAAGCACATCTCTAACTCAATTAAGAAGTAAGGGTAGACATTACAGAAAAGATCATTATTAAAAATTAAATTTCGAGAAACGAATACGATATGAAAACCAAAAAAAATTTGAAATGCTGGAATAAATATTTAGAGCTAAAAAAGCCTATGTTCACTTTTTAAACAAGAGATCTTATTTTGAGTCACGTTTTCGAACATTTCGACTTTGTAGAAGTTGTATAAGAAAATGAGCGTGTCTAATATATAAGCCCATTGTCTGTACTTTTTCTTTTTTAACAACCAAAGCCTAAAAAAAGCACGACATAAAAGTTTTTCTGATTTCACAACGCAGAGTAGAACAAAAATGGCAACTTAAGCTTAAAATATTTGCTTTGCATGTAGCAAATATTTGCTCAGAATGCTTTTATGTATTTGGTCAAATATTTGATTGTCAGTGTAATAAATGTTTTCCCAAATATTGCTATGAAAATAAATGAGAAAGAGGAATTAACTAGCTAAATTTTTAAGAGATTAGATTAATAAAAATATTTACTTTTAAAATTTTAATCAAATAGCTTTTTTTAAAAAAGCTAAATCGAATGGAAGTGAGCAAACAAATTTGTCTTTGAGCATGTTATTTCAAAACCGTGTAAAAAAGAGCGCCAAAAAACAAAATTGGGTATAATAGTTTGTACCTTTTTTTTAAGAAAATTAAAATGCACGAAAAATTAAACGAAAGCTTGTCAAAAATTGATATGATGAAATCCAAAGTTTCCGCTACTTCAGTCTTCTAATTGGAAGCTTTTCTACAAGTATCTTTGCGTAGCGAATATTTTAAAGGCCCGTACGCAGCATGCAAAATTTACGAATGTAATAAAAAATTTCATGTAAAAAAAAATTAAACTTAAACAAAATTTCATGCTAATCAAAATTCTGAAGTCGTAAAAATTTAATTGCCAATATACGATATTTATTTTTGTAAAATTTGTATAAAATAAAGCTGTTTTATTTTTTAAGGGCTTTTTTACAGCCAACATTTTCAGTTGCTGATATCATCAGCAATTTGCAGCTGAGAAAGTTTTACCTAAAAAGCTTGTTTGAAGTTCGTCTCGCACACGTAAACGTCTTTCGTGTGAAAATGTGCATACAGGGAGGCGTAGGTAGAGCCGTTCTACGGTAATAATAATATTATTAATATGTTTCTTCTGGGCGTGTTCCCATTCTAGACATTGCTGAAGTAAGCGCAGTAATTTATGCATTTTAATATTAGTCTTAAATCACTTTTAAAAACTATATTTATTTTTTTTGCCTAATCATTTGACAACTGACAAGTATTTAACGACCTACATCAAATTGCGCCGCATTTTTATGACTTTGTAATCATGGGAGTGCAAAAAGTATTATTCACATGCTTATCAATGACTTTTTGAACTGCCTACTAAAAACAAAACAAAAAAAAAAAACTGTTCTAAAAACTTTACTAGTTCTGGAATTGCCGACTATGCATGCCAAATGCAATTTTCTATAGCTAAACGCAAGTTAAGTTTGTTGTAATATAATTAAAGCTGTAAAATTGTATTTAACAATACGTAAAATTTTTATTTAAAATTAAATACGATAAAAGTTAGTTTTAAAAAAGCTTTTCGTTTTACGAAGTCTTGGTCTACTTTTTGGTTTTTGTTTTGTCTAATTTGCTGTTATGAACAAAGCTTTTGAAAGCTCTGTAGCTTTAATGCTTTCATTTTCTGAAATCGAAAAAGAGATCCAGTCGAAATCTGAAATTGAGTCTTTATTGACTGGAATCGTATTGACTTGTATTTTCTCTAAATTATTGTATTATTTTTTTATATTATTTCCAAAATTTTTGGAAATAAGTCTAACCATCGTAATAATGGCATAGAAAATTTAAAAAATTTCAATATTAAGTTTTAGAGTACTGAAAGATTAAAAAAAAAAAAAATTATTATTTTTAATTTTCTTGATTTTATTTTTTTTTCTATTCTTATGAATCGCAGTTTTCTAGTTTTTGATCGCTAATCTAGCCTGATTAGCTTCAGATATTGTTTTTAAATTATAGCTATAAAAAGTATGCAAAGATTTGAGACTTAAAAATTTAAATGAAATGAAACAATTTAAAGCTACGGCAAGGATATTCACAATTTTTGTAGTATTTAATATGCCTTTAGTACAAAGAAAAGAAAAAAGCGAAATTTAATTTATTGGGTCGTGCATCATATTTGCCATTTGAATTTGGGCTGCTGGCAATTTTTTGGTGTTTTTTTTTTGGCACTCTAAAAGGCTGCGGGTTTTGTGCCACTTTTGTGTATTAACCCTTTGGTCAAGTCAATGCATTTGCCTTGATTAGATTTTGGCCAATGCCATTTTTGTGCCACTGCTGCAGTTGGCCAAAGCTGAAAAAAAAAAATACAAAATAATACTAAAGAGCACAGTTCATATTTAGGCTGATGAAAGCAAACAAAATGAATACAGTACAAAATGTCCATACATATATAAAATGCATATTGAAAATTAAATGAATGCTAAAATGACATCAAATTTATTCGCTGCCATATCAATGACATCGCTCATCATCATACAGATTGATTTACATTTACATTTTGCCGTTGACAACGCCTACAAAGTATTAAAAAAAAAAATATATAAAACCAAAATAAAAAGAGAAAAACCAGAAAATAAAAAAAAGGCTAAATCGTACAACAGTGCTGGTGAAATTTTGTTTTCAAGTTTATTGCAAACAAGAGTTAATACATGCAAAAGTTTTGCATATTCTTATACCAATGTAAAGGTATCAACTATATGGGAAACCAGCACAGTGGTACAGTGTTCACTTGAAGAGCAAAACACAGAAGAGTAAATCGAAAGAAAAATAAAGTAATATAAAACAATCCTTAACGATCCGATATTCTGAGGGTAAAACGAATGTCGATGATGATATCGAAATATCCCAGGAATATTAGACAATGGAAGGCTCATGTGTTTTCTTTTAACTTTTTATCAAATTTCAAGTTTTGAGTTTTCTATATAGACGTGAAAAAACATAAATTATGAATTATGGTGGTAGGTAGGAGATATAATTTGAATCAGTTTACAAAAAATGTAAATCGGTATCGAAGTCCAAAACATTCATGCATGAATATTTTGAATATTATTTCAATAAAAAGTTGTATAGTATAGAACAATCTTTCGCTTTCCTTCTTTCTTTAAAAAAAGTCAGAATTAGAAGACCACAATCCGTCGAAATATCGTTTTAGATTATAGTCACAAAACTGCTTGTATACGCAGTGAAACAGTGTCTTGAAAACTCTTACTTAGGATTCTAAAAAGCTCAAATATTGTGGGTTAAATCTGTTTATATACTTACTGTACCACTACTCAGTGCAAAACTAATAATTTTTCAGTGAAAATTGCAAACTTATGACCTTTTACAGACACTATCCCAGAGTGGGTGCATCAAAATTGCAAGTGTATGTGTTTTGTGTTTTTTTTTAAGGGAAAGCAGCTCTAGCCATGGGGGGTTATTTTGGTCATGACTATGACAGCTGCGGCCAATTCAGCGCAGTGGGTGGGCCAAGCCCCAGACCTCTACCCAAAGTGGTGCATTACCATGTGGGTGTGCGAAATTACCTTAATAGCCTTACATACCTACCCTTTTATATACTATTAACAATGTCACTTTTAATTTATTTCAATAATGATTTTTTCTCATCTGCTCTTTACAGGTAAGCTAAGCGCTCAACCGTTGTTGGTCTTGTTTAGTATTTGTGTATTTATATTGTGCCCGGTGCGCGTTCAATATGACAAGCGACTGCATCATCTGTAAAACATTTTGTTATGTGCCTCCTCATTGTACACACTTTTGGTAAGCCATAGCAGTAAAAGCATTTTAAGCTGCAGTACGAGGGATGCCTTTTATAACTCGAAAATAGAGAACAAAAACAAATAATTTACATAAATATTTCTAAGTTCAGCACTGCCTTCTGCCGTAACATATAAGACAGCCCTCGTACAAACGCAATACACAGCTGTTTAGACTTAGTTTACAAACGTATAGCCTGCTCATCACTTGCTTCTGCTGCTTTCACTCAATTCACTGAGCTAAGCGCGCTCAAAAAGCTTGCGCTCAAATGCCACTCAAAGTCAGCGTTGCGCTGACTGCGCTGCCATGCGAAAAACTAACCAAGCTGTGGAAAATCTAGCTAACGCTTCCGCATACAATTGACTCTCACGACTGCCATACGAAGCGTAGCGGCAGCTTTTAGTCAAACAAACACACAGACACACACACACGCGACGAACTTTGGCAGGCTGTGCGCGAAAGAAAGTAAACAGCAAAATACGCAAAAAAAAAAACAAAAACAAAACGCAGCGTTGAAATGTGAAAGAGCAGGCAAAAGACAAAAACCGCTGCGGTTGTTGTTGTTGTTGCTGGTTTCAAGTTTGGCTTTGACGCCGACTGCGCAGTCGCACTCAGTTTTGGCTGCGGCTTCAGCAACGGCCGCTTTGGGGCTTTTGGGCTGCGTTGCATGAGACGCGCGCGTTCACTCAACGTTCGCAGTCCGGCGGCAGCGGTTCGGTTCACGGTTCTTCACTCATAGCTCAGCAAAAGCAATACTCTGCCACTGCTGCTGCTTTCGAATTGTGCAACGTCGTGCGAACTTGTGAACTTTCGTTTTCGACTCTTGCATGTGGAAGTGGTGTCGATCAAATACATACACTGCGTGCTTAAAGTTTTCGTTTAGCAAGTATTAGACTGTAGCTGGTCTAAGAGCAGTGCGCGACAGATCTCAGCAAACAAAAAAGTATAATAATAATTATAAAAATCAACAAAAAGGCGTCAAATGTCAAAAAGCAATGTGAAATTAGCAAGGCAAATAATCTAATACAAATTTGAATACATAAAGCAAAGCCAAAAAAAAAGAGTATATAATAAAAAATTTACGTACAAAGCAAATACAAGCTTGTTTGAGATTTTCCAAAAGGGATCTCTACTATGCCAAATTTAAAAAAACAAAATTTTTGTATTATTTGGCGATTTGAAAAACTTTTTGAAAATTAAAAATACCTAAAACTAGATTTGCAGCCTTGAGCTGCTTTTAAAAAATTACTCCTTTTTTGTGCTATGCTCTATAAGTATACACTAAAATTTAGAAATTAATCAAGAAAAACTTAAACACCCCCCGCTGCTAAGTAATCAAACAAAATTCGCGCTACAGCGTCAATTATAGGATAGCTGAATCAAAGCATTGTCGCCAATAAAGAGAGTGCACACAACAAAGTTGACAACAACAACGACAAATAGCAAAAACATAAAGCAAATTTGCTTTGCTGCTATTTAATTCAAGGTCAAACTTTTCTCATTCAAACGATTCCGAGCGCTTTAAGCAACAACAATAACGAGAACCCCTTAAAATGACAGACCGGCCCAGCCGCAGCCCAAACAAGTACGCGAAATAGTTGAAAACGACACACACAAAAATAAATAAATAATAATAGCGCAAAATAAAAATAATAATAAAAAAAAAAAACAACAACAGCAACAAAACGCAAACAAAACGGCGGGCATAATAAAAGCACTGTGCAAAAAACGTCGCGAAAATTAGCAAAATTGTACAACAACAAAAGAGCGAGAGAACGTGAGCAAGAATTTTTGCAAGCTCATGTTGCGTGCTCTCTAAAAAGTCACGCGCTAGCGCGCTCTTTAAAGCGGCGCTTAAAGCTTCAAACAGCTATTGTTTTTGTTGTTGTGGCTGTCAAACAATTAGAACAGAGCAGCAGCAGCAGCAACAACAACAACAATAACAATAGCTGTGATGCGCGTGCATTAAGGCGCGTGCGCATGTGTACGTGTGTGCGTGTGTGTGTGTACGAGTGAGTAAACGCGCGTGTGATAAAAGCTCTTTAAGCGAGCAGAAGCTGCACGCTTAAAGTTCAAGAATTTCATTTTGTAATTTCATGCAGCAGCCACAACAACAACAACGTGCAAAATGTTTCTATATGTTTTAGTGCAAAAAATGATAAAACAATTATAACCCATAAATTAAAGCGTAATTATTGACATTTAGTGTGACCCCAAGGCAAACTTAGTGGCAGTCATGCGCATGGACTATCAATTGCCACCGCCAGCTTTGGCTTTGCAACAGCAGCAGCAACAACAACAACAGCCACACAATAGCCTGCAACATCAACAGAATCAGCTACAATTGCTGCAAAATGTGCAGCAACAACAACAGCAGCAGCAACACCAGCAACAACAACAAATGCTGGGCAACATGTCACAAACAGCCGCCTTGCCACCGTTAAGCAGCCTGCCACTGCAGGTGGTGCACAATTTGCCGCATTTATTGGCAGGCAACAGCAGCAACAACAACAACAACAATAGTAATCTCAATGGCAATAATGTTGCCTGCAACAGCAACAACAATGCTGTCAATGCAAATAATCAGCTGCTGCGCAACACTATGCAACATGTGGTCAATGCGCAACAACAGCAGCAGCAGCAGCAACAACAATTGCTCAATAGCCTGACCAATGGCAATGCCAACAACAATAGTGGCAACACTGCAGCTCTGCAACTAAATGGCAACTCGGGCCTGCCAGCGCCCACGCAATTGTTGCAACATCATTTGCAACATTTAGCGCATGTCAATGTGAACGCTGCAGCGGCTGTTGTGGCTGTAGCTGCCAATAATCTCAGCAACAATTTGCAACATGGCAGCAATGGCAATAGCAACAACAGTAACAACAATAATAATACTAATAACAACAATACCTTAATCAATCACAATAATCTCAATATAATCATTAATAATCATGCCGCCAACAACAACAACAATAATAACAACAACAACAATCCAGCCACACCAAATGCAAATCTCACAGCAGCAGCGACGCTTGCAGCAGCCGCAGCAGCAGCAGCGGCAAATCCCAATGCAAATACGGCTGCCACAGTGGCACAACAACAACAGGCGCATGAGAATAGTTTGGTCAATAGTTTGGTGGGCGTCATCAATAACAACAACAACAATAATGCAACAAACAACAATAACAACAACAACGGCGGAAACAACAACAACAACGATGACAACAATCGCTGGACACAATTCCAAGTGCAGCAGCTGTGGAAGCAACATGCAAACTACTTGAACGGTATGCAAAGCTCATTCACTCACTCTCTCGCTCTCGAGTTAAGCTGGCGGAAAATTGGAAAAACTATTTCCTCAATGCAAAAAAAAGTGCTTATAAAAGGGGAAAACTTGGTATTTTCTTTTAGCATTTGTCAAATTGATTGTAGACTTGACTAATTATCGCAACCCTGAGCAGCAAACGGCTTAAATCGATTTTGCTGCGGTTTTACAAAGTGGGTTCGTTTTATTTTTTGGTTTTAGAAGGTGTTATATGGATTCAATTAAAGTACTTCCGTATAAAATGTCTGGTGCACTGAAGCTTTTTTTATAACATTTTTTTATGAAACAACCGTATCCGAAATACATTTCCAAAACCAAATAGCTCATAAAAAATTTTGACTATTGCCCTAGTTAGCTTAAAAAAGCTCTTCACTCAATTCATCAAACAAAAAATGTGTCTTCAGTAACAAAAATTAAAATTCTTAATTTTTAGTAATTTAATTACAGTTGGGAGTATTCACGCTTACTGTTACGTTGAGCAGTTGAAAAGCTGCGCAAAAATGCAACAGTTTAAAGCGTGAACGCCCTTTTTGATCAAGACGCACTTGTTCAATCTTGTTAACTTTATTTAAAGCCACTTAATTTGCTTTTTTGACACTTTTTATATCACCAAATTCGTGACAAATCCTGGAATACTGTAGTGTATAATATGCTGCTGAGCGGTTATTTTGCAACACCATCTCCTCACTACAACACTAGAAAAAAATTTCATGTGAATATACATTTTTTTATTGTAAATGTCCTCAACTCTTCAAATTCTCAACACAAAAGCAAGCGTGAATACCCTGACTGTTATTTCCAAGCCCTTGGCGTTTATTCGTTTTTAATTGAACTTTTTTTGTTCCTGTTTGTATCCTTTGGAAATATTTTTAAATTTATGCTGTTAAGAGTTTGATAATTTTGAAGAATCGTGAGATGAACACTTTTTAATCACATTGCATTGTTAATATAACTATGCCAGATACTACTTCAAAATGTTTTTCAAAACTCACTTGAAAAATATTAAGCTTACTATGTATTAAGAAATTTTTATTCAATTCTATATATATATTATTACATATGGGCATTTCCCAGCAAAAGCTTAAGCTCAAATATTTTCTTAGTTCTTGTTCACACATATTCCAGAGCATTAAATTTTTACTTTTAGTTCGAAATCGAACTTTAGTAAATCTCAACAGAAATTTTTTTGCATCGTGTCTGGCAGCCTGGTCAAAAAATTGTTTTCTCAAAGTCTTCTTAAGCCTCAAAAAACTTATAGAGCGCTGCTTCAATAATTGTCTTCAGTTCTTGGGGCATTTAAACGTTACGTATACGTAATAAAGCAGATTGATATGATTCATACTTTGTATTGCAATGAGACGCCTACTTACATATATTGTCTTAAAAACTTTTCATATGCTGTTTGGGCAAAACAATAAGACCTTTTTTGGGCTAGCTACCTACCCTGCGGCAAACTCTGGTCCAACCTTTTGGCATTCAATCTTGCGGCAATCTTTTGGCAAACTCTCGACTCTCTCGCAATCATTTCACAATCACTTTTGCTTTCAACTTGAATGCAAGGGCCAGCAGCAGCAGCGACAGAGTTGCTCTGGCGACAGTTTTTCGGACAACTTTCGTTTCGGCGGGGTGCTTTCCCATATTGTGGTACTTGTAAGAGACCCCCGAAACTTTTGCTGTAGCTGACCAAGACCAGACACAGACCCAGAGCAAGCGTCGGAGCAAAAGCCAGTTGGGCCCACAGGCCTTTTTGTTTCTGCATCTCTTTCTTAGCTTGTTTTGTTTTGTCTTGGTCAGTTTTTGGTTATCAAAAAATTTTATCTGACAATTGTCGGCGTATTTTGCTTTTATTGTGCAGATAAAGACGGGTTTTATGCGGTCGCTTGGTACGGATCTACAATGTCTGCTAAATCGCACGCTCTCGCTCGCACGCGCACAAAAGGGCAACATTTTTGTTGTTATTGTTGCTGCTTGTGTCGCGCACATGTGACATTGCGGCATAATTTATATGTGTCCAAAGTAGCAGCAACAACAACAATGACAACAAACAACTACAACAATATCAAAAATTCATATAAGTTTACCTGCCGAAAATGCGTTTTTACTTTCATTGAGCGTCGCTGTTGACGTTGGCAGCAACGTCGCTGCTTCGCTCTGCCGGCTTAGCAACATCACAAAAATTAACTTTCACTTTTTCGGCAGTTTTTAAATTCATTTCTTTTTTTTATATACATAAATTGTTGTTTTTTTTTTTTTGGCTGTTGTTGGAGTTGATTTTGGCTGCTGCTGCTGCTTCTTCTTCTTTTAAATGTGCCCCAACTCAAAGAGTGGGAAATATTATCAACAAAAAGAAAACAAGAAATAAATATTAAAGAAAAAAAAAATATATATAAAATGTCCATTTATTCGAAAGTTTAGTCCAATAATTTGTTAATGCGCATAATTTTGTGCATTTTCCCTTTGAAATAATATTTATTATTTGTCTGTTTTCGAAACTTTTAAGTTTTTGCGTTTAAATAAAAAATTTGCATTTAAAATACCTAGAAGCCCTTTTATGGCTGCAACTTTTGTCGCCAAAAATATTATATAGTATTAAAGTATAAAATTAAGGCGAATTGGATTAATTATAATATAGCGAAAGTGTTAAGCTTTAGTTGAAGATCTGATGCTCTTAAAATAGCGCTGTTATTCATATTACTTTTATGGTATCTGCAGAAATTAATTAAAATTTAAATAAAATCGCAAGTCTTTAAAGAGATACAAGTTCAGTTTTCCCACTTAAATAAGGTTGTGTCAGATATCACTTGACAGTTTTGCCTTGTTTATATTTTGACCTTTTTATACAAAAATTTTTGGTCAAAAACTTTCATGTCTTTAAACACTAATGGCTTGCTTAACTAACATGAACAAGATATTGGCACATAGATGGCGCCACCCAAAATAATCTTATTGAAAAAGTCCTGTTTACTTTGTGACATACTTTAAGTGTCGGAGCTTCGGGATCGACATTTGAGTTTACTCTCGAGAATGCACGGAAAATTTAACTGCAGCCTTATCAACAAAAAAAAAAAAACGAGTTCTTATCAGTTTTCGCTACTGTTTACTCGACTTAAGAGCTTTTCATTTAAGTGCGCCAATAATGCGTCTAATCTCAATATATACAAACTGCAATGCACTTCCTTTCGTGCTTTTCGACGCAAAACTCTTATCTAGGCGTTATTTTTGAGCTGTTCGTCAGGCCCCAAGTGTGTGTGTGTGTGTGTGTGCGTGTTAGCCACTCACTTGAAATGCATTTCAGGCATGCACGAAAAACATGTCAAAAGACAAATTGGCAAGTGAAACAAAGGCGGCAGCAGCATTTACGCTGCCGCAGTCCACTGTACATTGTCTCTGCCACGACTGCGCCGCCGTCACACACTCACCCAGATATGCGGCCTGCCAAAATGCAACGTATTACAGTTACTTCAATCAAGACTTAAGTATTGGCTGGCCGCTAAATGCAGTCGCAGTCGCTGCCTCTGCCGCAGCCGTCTTACGCGCAGATTGCGCACAAATGGTGCAGGCGACTTACAGTGGTCGAAATGGTAGCTTGGAGTGGAAAAAAAAATCAAACATAAAAACTTTTTTTTTCTAGTAAGTTTTTTTTATTTAAAATCTTTCAGCAAATTTTACAATGTAAGGTTAGCTGAGTTGATAAAGTATTGGACTCAGAACTTGTTTTAGATATAAAATATATAAAGAAAATATAGACGAAATTATTTTTTTGCTGTGTGCTGTTATTATGTCTTCCACTTTGAACCAAATCATAAATTAAAGAAAGTTGTTCATTTCTGTACTGCCTTTTTTCCCGAATTTTTTAAAGACTTTGTTACTTTTCTAATTTTTCTGACAATTTTGTAATCAATAAGTTTATGATTTACAGCAATATTTATTTTTTATTATTATGGTGGATTTATTTTGTGTGGTAAAGGCTGTTGAGTTTTAAGTATTTCGAATTATTTTTTCTGTATTTTGTGGGTCTGTGTTGAAGTGGAGTTCTTTAGAGATGTTGTTGTCGAGTATACCTGTTTACATAATGTTATTTTTTATGAAAAGTTGTTGAAATTAGGAAACTTTTTGGGCATTTCATAATCACTGTAAACTTGTAAATAAATTTAAAAAAAACTAGCTTGAAAAGCATAGATTTTTAAGTCTTTTTTTGAGTCTAATTTTATTATTCTATAATTATGAAATGTTATATCGTTACTGATTAAAATATTTTTATACTGACTAATGTTTTTTAGTAAGAATGCTCGAAAAAAAATATCAAATCGAAGTATTGGGTATTTCAAAAACTCGATACAAATTCGTTTCGATTTGCCAAAAAAAAAACCGATATCATTGGTATCGAGTTTTTGGCTTTTTTTAAAGCAAGAATTAAACAAAATGGAGGTGATTGCTCAACAAAGAAACCAACATTTTCTTAAACTGAGATAGGAGCTATTAAATGAAGCTAAAAATTAGTTTTTGCTTATTTTAATTTTAATTTTTCCGCATAGTTTAATGCAGCGTTGGCCACGCAGTGTTTCATTTTAACGGTGTTCACTCTGTTATTTTTTGCAAGTAACGCCAGCCTGACCCATAATAAGAATGCCAGCTGGACTGGAAAATCGCATGGGCAACCATAAAAAGACTTTTTTGAAAAAAAAATTTCAAGCAACAAATGTAAAGCGAAATGTAGCTCGATATCGATACTAAGCAAATTGGTATCGAATCGACGATTAATCCGGATCGGTATCGCGCATCCCTATTTTGCAGAGTAAGTTGATTGCTCAGCCACGATTCGAAAACATTTTGTAGAAACAATAAGTATTTTATTTCATTTCTAACTTTTTGTAACGAAAATTAAGTCACAACAAATATTTTTGTAAAAAGCTCAAAGCTATCCATGGAAGTAAAGTATATTCACTGCATCAATGTGACTTTAATATTGGAAAAAAAATCTAAAAAAACTTGACGGCAATTAATTTTCGGACACTGCAAATAATTCTAGCTAGATCAATTATTTCGACCACTGTGCGACTGCGCCGTTAAATGAGAGGCTTTGGCCAAGTAAGAGCGTAAGCGTGTGTGTACGTGCAGCAAGAAAATGTTGCGCAATCGCAGTACAACGGTAAAAGAAACGTGCGAAAAGCCACAGACACGAAGAGCAGCTTGCAGTCAACATCAGCGCTGGCAGCGCTGTCGACGTCATTTAGTGGTTAGGTGAGAAATTGCCATTGTTGTTGTTATAGTTACTGCATGGCTAAAATCAGTGAAAGTGTCGACTGGCTCATGCGGCGTATGAGCAATCTTTTAATTGTTTCACACATTGCCCGAAAGCTTAAGCAAAAAACGTACGAAAGAAATAAATAAAGAAAGATTGAAGGAAAGACCAGAAGCAGTTTCATGTTGATTGAATTTTTGTATTTTGATTACGTTTTAATTTACAGCTAAGCGTACCGCCTTGGACACCGCCTCCTGCCACACGCCTCTGCGGCCCAGAGACTGTCGTTTGATTTATTTGGGTTTCGGTGTCTAGCTTGTGCTATGCACATATGTATCAAATTTATTATGTATGGCAGGCAGCGCTATATAATTTTATATACTAGTAGCTCACGATATGTATTATTATCATTTGCTTCCTTATTTTGTTTCACTTGCTTTGCTATTATTATTAGTGTTGTTGTTGTTTGTTGCTAATTAACTTGCAACTAGTATGCGGCTTTCTTTCTGACTGCGTTGTTGTTGTTGTTGCTACTTTTGGCCTGCTCAACAAAATTGGGCTAATGGGTTGGCAATTTTGTTGCTGTTGTTGGTTTTTTCAATTGGCAGCCTTTTCAAATATGTTACAAACGTTTTTTAATTGTGTCGCAACAGTCTTGGGGCGTGGCATTTTCACTTTTTTTTTGCTTCAACTCGGTTTTTCAACTTTTCCAACACTTTCGCTATTGCAAAATTAAGCATTTTGCGGTAGTTTGGCATACATAATTTTTATAAATGATTTTTTAAAAGATTTCGTAATCGCATGAAAGTGATTGAGGGGGAAATTTCTTTTGCTAATAGTTATATATGTGACAGTTAGTTGGTAAATTGAAAGGGAAATGCAAAAACCGTTGGTTTTAAGTGGATTCCATAAATTCGAGTTTTAGCATATGGAAAGCGAAGCATATTGTATAAAGTATTCTGAAGATTGAAAATTTTTTATCGCTGGCGAAATCTGATTTTGACGGGTTTCAATGATCGTTGAAACTGAACAGCCATATAGTACTATAAAAAGTTAAGTTCCGAACAGTCCTGATAAAGCTCATCTCTAATTTTGTACGATTTAAGTAAGTTCGGCAAAGCTAGCCTGGAGAATGTGGAGCTTCTTTGTATGGCGTTTTTTTATAGATGTAGGTTTCAAATTTCGAACTGGAATTACTTATATCTTGTTGTATACACAATTAGTCTCCGATGATCGTTTTAGGCTTTATTAGGCTTCTGTTGAATTAGGATTGAGTTTGGTTAATAAAATGAAGTGCCTGAAAAATAATAATCAAAAGTAGTCTGCTATTGCATAAAAGATTAATTACGCACATAGTGAAATTTCAGATTTGCATTGTTTCTATCTGCTTTGTTATAATATATTCCAAGTTTCCAAGAAACTGCATGTGTAAACCATTGATCTACATAAATCTGTATTATTATAACATATTCATAAATACACTCAATATAAAATGTGAATAAATCAAACTCAAATTAGGTGGATTCTTTTAAATTCCTTTTAATTTTTCATTGTTAGGAACTTTTAATCCATAGCAGAGTTTAATATAAATGCACTTTAAAGGTACTAGATACATTTACGTTCAAGATCAATTCAATGAATTCGATGAAATGTGGGTTTCTAATGTATAGTGGGTTCCATTATAGAAATTAATATTTGTGTCCAACATTCTCATTATCTACTCTGTTAGCCGCGTATCCAAGTGTAGAGGTCCATTATATATAGAGTTAACATTATTTTCAAAGCACTGCAATGTTTATACCACTCAGTCCGACATCATTATTTGAATCCAAATTTAAAACCACCTCCCCCTAAAAAGATTTTGTTTGCTTGCTTAAAATTATAATAATTTATTTATGCAAATTGCCTAATGTCTAGTCTTTTTTAAGCTACATTAAAGCTTACTACCTTAAAACTACATTTAGTTTGGCAACGCGTTCTATAAATGTCAAAGCTTTAAAATGCAACTTAATTTCGCTGTTACCTTGAGTTACTTACAGCCACGAACCCGGAAATAAAATGCTCAATAAAGTTTCCCACACATAATTAATTTTAGAAATAAAAAAAAAAAAACCAACAAAAATTAGACATAAAAAAAGATACACAACAAAAAGTGCTCAATGTAAATGAGCGCAAATGCGGAATGAATGCAATAAGCTGTAACAGGCAACAAAAACAAATACAACAACAACAACGAAGCAAAAGCAAACATAAAAAAAAAACAATCGAAAGTGTTACACTTTCTGCACTTCACTCACACACACACGTTCAATTTTATTGTACTGTACATAAAAGCCATAAAAAGAGTACAACGATGTAATACAAGCAATAAACAGCAACAACAACAACAACGCGACTCACAAGAGTTGCGCCATCGCTGCAAGAGCGACGTCAACGTCAGCGTCGGCGACGCATGCGCCGTGCTCAAAAAAAGCCAGACAGGTGAAAGGGGCGGCTTCAAATGCTTGTGTGAGCGCGCAAAAAAGAGAGTGCGCCAGAGCGTAAGAGAGCGCGCGCGCGCGGGCAAGCGTGTTAGCGGCAACTCGAAACTCGTACGTGCTTCACTCAAATGCAAAATGCTCAATTGAGCTGCGATTGCGCCGTGCCATGTTCAAACATTGCATAATTTTTATTATACAGCGCGTACTTTACTTATATTTCAAGCATTTGACTGCGCGCATACTCATAGATACTTTCGTTTACGACTTGTATCTACAAGTACGTGAAGGAGCTGAAATATGCATATTGACTTGGCAGAGACTACTCTGCTGGTTGGCTGGCTGGCTGCGTTATTGACAATGTCAATGTCGCGGTCGCCTTAAGCCGTTGCTTGTGTTCTACTTAAATTCTTAGAATGCGGTCGATTATCAAACAAACAAGTTGAGAGCGTTTTTATTTCAATAGTTACTGTAAGCTTTTATATTTATTTTTTCTTTTTTTTAAACTGGTTTGACTTTTGGGCTTAAATTTCTTTCTTTCGATTGGTTTGTGGCCTTTACTGTTTAAGCTGACTTGATGTTTTTTTTTATGAGCTGATTTTTAAGTTAGTTGTTGGTATTGTTGTTGTACGGAGTTTATAGAGAGTCACTCTCACTTTCGTTTCAATGCAAGTGCTTTGAGGATTACGGACATGAGTGTATTGATGTAGCTCATAATTAAATGAAAATAAAAATAAAACAAACTTGGCTTACAAGTTTAACAATAAAACTTAATGTCAAAGCAGTAACGATCAATGCAGACAGTTTGTTTTTTGTGGGTTTTTGAGTGTATAAATTCTTGACGGCTATTTTTTATAATACCAATAAAAAACAGCAAAAAAATTTATTGAGCTTTTTGGTAGAAATATAAAATAATTAAAGTGCTTTTTATTCAGGATACAAAAACTTCAAAATTTGTACGCTTGAGCTTAGCTGATTTCACTAGTTTACACGAAATATTAAGAGATTTTCGAGATTTTTTCGAAAAAATGTTCGTAAAAGAATTCTCTTTCAGCTTAAAGCTTAACATAATTTTTAAAAAATTTTTTTCGTTAATCAAAACCAAACCGAAAATTTGTAATTTCACGAGAAATTGTCGAATAACTAAAAAAAAAACATGTTTTTCGAAAAAAATATCAAAAACGTTGCTTAAGAAAAAAAATGGTTGTCATATTCGTGTTTCTCGACACAAAATTACCCTAAAAAACACTTCTATACGACGGTTCACTCGATGACCCTTAAATTTGTAAACTAGAGTGTCTCATATTGGTTTAAAAAATATTTTTGAATTGTAACTTAAACTTTATGCCACCTTAAGATCTAAGCTGCATTTACCTTGGTTAGCTTGTTCAATTGTTTTACATAAGCTCAAAATACATAGATCGGTACATCTTTTAAGTAAGATCGAAAAAAAAGTATTATGTCGAAAAAATCTTTTTCTTAGGACTGCAAACAAAAAAGTAAAGAAATTGTGAAAAAAAAACGCAAGTCAACATGGTTTAGTTGTTGGAAAGCTAAGTGTAATATTCGAAGTAATTTGCTGTGTAGAATCCGAGTCCGGGGTCAGAATTGGCATATCACGTCAGAATTTTGAGATATTTGAGGTTATGTACGCGAAAAAGGGCGTTTTTTCCTTTTTTTGAGGTTATGTACAGGGTGGTCTGTCTCTCAAGTACCATTATTAAGTACCACTCTTACACTTTAATTTAAGAGTTCAAGAGATCAATTAGTTACGAAATCGAAACCTTCGACGTCATAAGCATTTGCATTTTTAATTTCTCTTGAAAATTTTCACCCAAAATGTACCCTCTTTGTCAAAGAAATCTTGTTTTTATTTTTGTATTTTTCGAGCGAATTGTGTAGTCCTTATAAAAACTTTATATGCAAAAGCAGTTTTCTGCAGAATTACCTTTTTCAGACCCCCTTAAGTGTTAGATGATTATCAAATAAGCTTGTCTATACAATGTATGTCTTGCACAGTTTTGAATGCCCATAAACTGATAAAAAGTATACAAAATTTAAGTTATTAGTCAAACGCTGTGACAAATGACAAAACGAGATTACAGGTACTTTAAATACTGACCACAGACCACCAATAGTAATCATAATAAAAGAAAAAAAAGATCATCACATAAATTATTGTATATGCCAACTTATACTAAAAGAAAAAAGTGAAAGTTTAATTCCGCATTAAGACCTACGCCATGGTCCACTAAAAATGCTCAAAACACAACAAAAGCGCAAAGATACAGAAACAGTCAGCAAAAAAAAAAAAAAAAATAAAATTATAGAAATAATAATAATACTAATAATGCCATATGTAGTTATAATCGATGCTGCAGACGTCATAGCTGGCATGCTTAGAAAATTGAGCTTGGAAGATATTTTCACCCGAGTACCAATAAATGTGTTGTCGTAGGCCCGCAGCAAACTCATCAGATATTGTATCTGCGTGCGTGATCATTTCTAATGAAAGTGAAAAAAAATATTTTGGGCAGCAAAGCGGAACAAAAAAAGAGTCACGAAAATTATGCAAATTATTTTAATTACGAATGAGAAATTTTGTGGCTTATAAAAGCAACAAAGACAAGGCAATAAAAAGCTAAGAAGTGCGTTAATGATCTCGAAGTTGGCCCAAAAAACCAAAAAGACAAGTTGACCCAGAAACCGAAAAAATGGCAAGAGAAAACGAACGTTGCCAAGAGCCTGTCTCAAGTTATTGCTGGAACTGATTTTTTTTTTTTTGGTTTTTTGGTGCCATCTAAAAATAAAACTGCGCTGCTCCACATACGCCAGATTCCTGGTCGTTATCAGACAGTGAAAGTGAACAGAAAGAAATAAAAGTAAAAGTAAATTTATCTCTACATTTATTTATGCACTTAAATATTTTTGGCTTGCTGAAATATATAAATATACATTTATTTTGTTATTGTATTTACTTTTTGCCTGCAGCTTGCTCTGCTTTTGTTGCTTTTGCTGCTGATCCTCATTTATGTCATTTGGCATTTTGTTTTGTGCTTTTTGTTGTACTTTTACTTTTATCTTATTTCATTTGTATCTGCATCTGTTGCCTGAGCGCTGTTCATATTTATTTTGTGCGTATGTTTGTTGCTGTTTCCGTTTTGTTCAAAAAAACAATAAATTTGTGTGCCTTGAAAAAGCACAAACAAAAAAAAATATTATTTCTCTTCTACTATCTTTCTTTTCTTGTTTCTGTTTTTACAGGCAGGAAATCTCCATTTTTGGGTTTCATTTGCAAAGCAAACGGTAAATTTTATAGTTTTTTGTGTTAATTTTTTGCTGTTTTTTTTTTTTGTTTAATTTTTAAGTATTTTTTATGTCGTTTTTATGTTTGTTTTTTTGTTAAAGCTTTAGTGGAACTTTTTAATTACTTTGCGAAAGTTTTGATGTTATTTGCTTTAATTGTTGAAATACGTGTATATTAATATATTTTATAGAATTTTTAGGCCTAAAGCAGCGGCTTTTTTTAAAAGCTAAAATAAAGTGCCAACTTAGTGTCTAGAGGCAGCTTAAAATTAAAAAAAAAAATAAGTGAGCGCTTCAGTAGACTTCTGTGCAAGAAAAATACTCTCACCGCATCTTGGCCAACATTTTACTTAATATACTTAATGACTTAATAAAACGTTAACTATTTATAGCTTCATTAAGGCGTTTAAAATAAGTATATATTTCGAAGATTGGGCACATATTAATTCCCGACTTCACCAAAGATTTTCAATTAACTTTTAAGAGCCTTGAGCTTTTCAGATTGAAGGCTTTACACTTTCGGGGCTGTGGTTTCACAGCACATGCGTCTGCCAACCAATTGGCAAGACATTTTGGCAAAATTCAGAGAGGTCCAATTCATAAAAGTTGCAAGCAAAAAATGCATTATCTTCTTTGTTAATTTTTTGATTCTCTCAAAAGATTGCTATCTTAATATCTAGTTGGTTGCTATTAACTCCTAAGAATGTGAGTTTTGAAATATTTCTTTTAGTTTATAAATAAATTTTCGTTAGAGTTTTATGCGCTGAGATTCAGTGAATGCCAAGATATGTTGCGGATATGAGTCGATCCAAGTGCAAAACCGAAGTCTGCGATCTTAACCACTTATTAATCCTCAAGATATGCGCCAAAACATTGCAGATCCAGCAATTGGTCTTAGGGGGCTCTTCATTTCGAAGTGTATATATATCAGAGCTCGCATAAGACTTTCAACCCATTTTTCCAACTTTGGGGGGGTTCGGATACGAAAACCCCTCTGTGAATCCATCACTGCTTCGAACACATTCTAAAAAAAAAGAAGCTCCTAAAACTGCCCAAAAGGCGCATTAACTTTATTATTCCAAGTTAGCGTAACTGCCAAATTTCTTCAAAGTGTATCTTTCTACCTTAATTGTTTACTGCAATTAGCTGTCACTTAAGGCACCGCTAAGAGCACTAAAAGCCTACACATAAAAGCTTAAAAAACCCACAATGCCCAAAATTAAAATGTTTTAGTTTAATTAAAAGGCAAAAGATAAAAAGCTATTGCAAAATTGTATCTAAATGTTACTCATACGCCCCATAAGACATTGCATGCATGCAGATTTCAAGTCCTAATTTTCACTATTACTTCATTTTATACACACTCACTAGCGCTCTCTCACACATACACGCTCATTACTAACCAGCTCATTTCACTTACGCTTCGCTGCCGACGGCGACAGAAGCATAAAAAGAAAAGATATTACTTCATTGCAGACCAGAAATGTGTTTGCTGCATGTAACTGTATAAGCACATGCATGTTTGTCTGTGTGTGTATGTGTGTGCAAGTATAAAAAGTAAAAATTTCATAGCTCAGCGTCGGGCAACACCGACTACGATACACCTTTTACTCAATTTGCGTATTTCTAAGCAGTTGCGAATTCTTCTAAGCTGAAAAGGGTTTTCGATTTGTCCTTTTAATAACACGAACTGTCAAAGTACTTTTATATAATTTGGAATCACTGATTGTGTGATTTTATGAACGAGTTAATCAAGTTGTGCAGTCATTTCGATCGAAAATCGAAATCCGTGGCGTATACGCAATGTGTGTAAATTTTTTCTAACAATGTGAGGGACTAGAATGCATTGAAGCAGACTAAATAAAATCTTATTTTTTTTCGTACTAAATTGCATGCTTAGTATAATGGATACATACAAGCTTGAAGAAAAATTAAAAAATTATGTTTTTCTCACTAGGCCAGTATCAAAATTTTAAAGCTATAGGGTTTGACAAGATAAGCAAGACAATATTTAGCAAAGTTGCAGTTTCTAGTTTTTCGCGTATCCAAGATTTTAGCCTTTTCTATAGAAAAATAAATTCAGTTTAAGTTTAGCAATTTGCTTTATTTGCATAATATAGATAGTTTACTTAAAGCTAGCCATTACATTTTACACAGTTGGACATAATTTTTTTAGCACAAATATTAACATTTGGCTTATGAATTAGTATTGTAATGGTAATTGTCGTTATATTGTCAAAGGAAAATGAAGTCACAAACCTTGGCCCAAAAAAAAAGTTAAGTTAAAAGTTTCTCCAAGAGCTTTTATATGGATATACATAGGTAAATGTACGAACTCGTCCGTTTATGCTTTTCAAAAGTATATAAACTTTAAGGATTCCAAATGCTTGCTTCTCTTAGTTACATACATTTGCACATAGGCAATATACTCCTTATACTCTATGTATAACGGGTATAAAAAACCACAACATGGCATAAAATTTCGCAATAGTTGGTAATTCGCCTAAAAAGCAAGATGCCGACTGCAAAGTAACAGCAACAACAACAACGACAACTACAAAGCACAACAAAAAGAAAAAATTTGTAAAAAAAAAAGTTCGCAAATGAAAGTGAGAGTGAATAAGAAAGCGGAAACTAACGCAAGCAAAACCAAAACGCTTCAAGCTGCCCGCAGCACACACACACACACAAAGTGACAGACACACACACACACACGCACAAACTGGTTTAGCGCTGCGGCAAACTTGTTTGATTTTTGTGTGAAATGCAAGAAATCAAAGAGCGCAGAGCGCAGAGAGGATAAGGCCGAACCAAAGCTAAAGCACGACAATGAAAGACGCAGCACGACCGCAGTGCGCTGCGCTGCCACGCTCAGCTGCGCCTGCGCAATGCGCTCTTGAAGCTTTTTGTACCCGCTGCTGCTGCGCTCTCTGCTGCTTGTTTGAGTGAATTTTGCGCTTCGATTGTGGCGAGCATTGATACAAATCAGTCGAAAGCAGAAGTTTCACTTTCGCTTTTTGTTGCAGCCGTCAACGTCGACAGCGACGTCGACTGCGGCATTGCTTCCTCTTTTGACTTTTTGTGTTTGACGATTTTGTGGGTTTTTTTATCAGTTGGTTACATTTTTTTTTTTTTTTTGCATTTTGTTGGCCTCTTGTTAGACGCTTTGGCTTTGGCTTTGGCTTGTCTATCTGTACTGTTTGCTTTGGGGCTAAAGTTTGCTTTTGTCTATTTAACTGTTGCTTTGCCTGTTGTATATTTTTTTTAACTTGTTGTGTTTATCTGTTTGTCTGTAACCAGTTTCCTGTACACGGAAACTAACTGAGCCCCGCTTTCCTCTACAAAAATAAAACCCAACAAAATAAAGTGCGCACTTTTTTGGGTGAAGTTGTAATATTTCAAAAAATTTTTTTTTTAAATATTAAATGCATTTTAAGGTGACCCACTTTATGCCAACAAGGTTTGCAATCAGTGACGTAGTCTTTAAAATTCGTGGCCTTAGGATAATGCATCATTTTAAAGACTAAAACACCTATTTTTTATGAGCATGTTCATGGGAAGGAATCGGAATTTGAGAATTCTTTAGCTTCAAATAAGTTAACAGCCAGACAATACGAAAGTTAAGATTGTAAAGACTACATAAGTAAGCTGGAAACTTAAAAATATTTCAGATCTAGGCCGATACATCCTGTTTTGCAAGTACTATCGTAAATTGCAACGTTATTTCCTCAAAGTCAATATCAATGGTCTCTTTTTGCTATATTTTCTTTTCGTATATCCAGACGCGGAACCAGGATTTTGTCATAGGTGGGTTTTTCACTTCGAAATGTATATATATCAGTGGTTGCAAAAAACTGCCAACTCGTTTTTCAAACTTTGGGGGAGGGTCTGGAACTGAAAACCCGCCCATGGATCTGCCACTGCCCATATCGTATGTTTACTCTGGGATTACTTCGAATGTAAAGATATTGAAAAAGTTTGCGTTGTTTCTGAACAAGTTTTTTTAAGAATTTTTGAAATGTACTGAAGAGATTTTGAAAAAATGTCATTCAATGGCGATTCGTAGTTGGCCTACTGTACTTGTTTGAAGTAAAGTTAAATGATTACTGATTCTTGCTAAGTAATCAAATCAAATTATAACCTTGTTGCACAGTGTAAACAGTATTTTGGAGCTCGAGCTTGGAAAATCTTGATCAAAGAATTTTTCTGATTTTACAGGGCAATACCAATAAATGTTTAATTTTATGAAAAATTTCAATAATTATTTGTTCCCACAATGTATACACAATTTTTTAAATTTTCAAATGTCTACAAAATTTTGAAAATATAAAACTACCACATGCTTTATTTTTCTGTACAGTGTTGTTTAAAGTTGGTTCTCTTTGCGAGCGTTTACTGTACAGAGAAGTGTAACCTCTCCACTTGTACTTAGTTGGCTTATCAAAATGTTGTTCTTATCAAAATTGTAACTAACTAGTCCCGCATTAAATTTATTACACTTTACAACTAACAAACAATAATATCTCATAAAAAAAACGCCGCTTATCAGCTTGTTGAATATGATTCAAAAACTACTTGGCGCCAAGACGCAGTGTCTTGTCATTAACTGTTTGTTTCTTTTTTTTATCTTACAGTATGAAGAACGATTGTATTTTTTTTATAATAACTAACTTAATATTTTATTATTATTTATTTTGCAGGCAAATCCACATCGAATAGCAAAGAAATCATCTGTCCCGATGATAAATACAAAGAAGAGGGTGACATTTGGAATGTTGAGGCGCAAACAGCGTTTTTGGGTCCCAATTTGTGGGACAAAACATTGCCCTACGATGCAGACCTCAAGGTAACACAAGTTAGTATCATTTCATCGCTGCGTAGTGGCTGCGTCTCCTTGAATGTTTATCTCTGAAATTTGCATTAACTCTTTTGGCATACAAAATACAACAAATACAAAAACGAATGCGAATACACAAAACGAATGTGAATACGAATACGAATACGAATACACTTGAAGAAAGTACAGTCTGTATGAAGAATGTAAAACATTAAGGCATATATGCGCATTAGCTGTAGAAAGATGTGGGAACTAAATTAAAGTTGTCTAGAAGCCATGTTAGAGGGACAATGTGAATCAGGATGAGTTAAGAGTCTGTTACAAAAAACATCAAGAACTGTTCTTATAGAATTTTTATAAAGAAATATAAACAGAGAATATTGAATAATTCCGAATAATTTTTCACCTCAATGCAAACACCAATGTGATTAACTATTTTTGGTAGTCTATTAAAAAAAAACCAAAGTTTTGTGCATTTTTGAAGGAAAACTTTTTGAAAGTGTTTAAGTAAAAAGCATAGTGAAAATTTTTCTAGAAAGTTTAGCACAAAAGCCCAGATTTCTCAATGGGTATAAAGAGCTTCTAATATTATTTAAGAAAATAGAAAACAAATGTCATACATTGAGTGTATAGTAAAAACTATAACGAGACTTGAACTTGACAGGAATTTGGAACCGATGTATTAAAAAAGAACTGGCTTAGCTTTCGGTTTACAGCGCGCCATTAGAAAACTTTACAGTCCGATTCAAGAAGTATTCGTCTAAACGTTTTCGAAATGTTTCGTTTTTTAAGGTTTTGAAATTTTTTCGTTTCGAGTTCACATCTATACAGCAAACACACACAAGCACAAACAAAATTCATTAAGTATTTTAACCAAAACTGCTT
This sequence comes from Chymomyza costata, assembly GCA_018150985.1. Lineage (NCBI taxonomy): Eukaryota > Metazoa > Arthropoda > Insecta > Diptera > Drosophilidae > Chymomyza > Chymomyza costata. The sequence goes on from JAECWU010000001.1 coordinate 23,822,426, forward strand.
CTTAGTGCGAGAATTGTATTCTCATCATTATGTAAATATAAAATTTTATAGCTTACAGCTTTGTAACGTGTTTAAGTGTGTGCACATGTACATATATGACTAACATTAACAGCGGGCTTACACTGGCAGCTGCAACGGCTATTCTAAACAAACGGTTAGAACGAAGAAACGTCGATATACCTATATATTTAAAAAATATCAAGATTTATGGTATTTTGTTTTGGAAAACACTTAAATATGTTATATATGTATGTTTTTTTAAGTTTGGTAGTTAAAAGTGGTTGTCTTCCGACACACCTAGGCCCGTTGTGATGCCACTTGAGCTAGTCCTTACTCTCCCGTATCCTCTCTAAACCAAACTGTCGATTTGATGAATGAAATAATCTTATTTATTTTGATTCCTGCGAATTCAGTAACATTTCCAATAGTTTCGGAACCCAGTGTGTACAGTCTCCTCCTGCATAGTGCCATGCATTCATACAGTAGATGCTCCACTGTTTCCTCTTGCTCTACCTCCTAACAGCTGCTACAGTAGTCGAAATAAGGCACTCCCAATCTATTGGCGTGCCTACCAATAAGACAGTGTCCAGTAAGAGCCCCTATCGTAGCTCTTATGTCAAGTCTGTTAAGTTTTAAAAGTTGCTTGGTTCTATTCAAGCTGTTTTTTTAAGGCCAGTACGCAGCCGACAAAAACGTTTCCGTTGTGGTATCCATCGTTATATTGTTGCGACATTTTGGGCTATAAATGTTCACCAAAAAAACCAGCTGATTCTATTGTGACACAAAATCTCGAGCAATACTACGCACGCACAAAAATACCAAAAAATAGCAAAAACAATCAAAAAAGATGTCCTTTCGCTTCAAGGAACACACGGCTAGCTCTGTAAGCAAAACAAATTGCAGCTTTGACTTTGACATGGTTTTGAACGCTGCGTATGGGGCTGAAGCTTAAACGTTCTGAACAAACTAAGCTGGTTTTTATTGACAAATACCGCCAAGGTCTAGTAACTGACATTTTTTTTTTTTTGGAAATGTTGGCTGCCAAGTGATAATAACTTTCACATGGCGGTGAATAATAATTTATTTTATAGTTTGTTTTGAAAGTTTGGAGCGCCAAATAGTCCCTAAATGTCTGACAATAAATACTTATATTAAACTTTGTAAAAAATGTAACGTTGTTTTTTCTACTAGCCATTTGTTTTGCGTCCGTAATTAAGCTGCTGCAGCACAGAACAGCGCCTTATATTTTTCAACAAAAATAGGGTAACACTGTTTCCGCGTCCAACGTACAACAAGCGTATGTGTTGAAATGATGTAACACTCTGCGCACAACAATCGTGCAAGTTGAGTTAGGGATTTTTGCAGCTATTTCTCATAACGAGTTTGTTTTTGTAGGAATGCGTTTTCGGCTGCTGCGTACAAATCTTAAAAACCAAAATTTGGTATTTTTCGTTAAATCGACATATCTTCACTTTTTTTTTTGGTCTTGTTTTAACGCTATGGCAATGATGATAATTTTAAAGATCTAACAAATTTTTATCAGCGATTATCTGTTAGATACTAGACTTTTGACGTACCCAAAGAAGCTTTTAATTACCTACTTAATTTTAGTGAGTAGCAGTTGAGTTACAAAATATGGTATTCAGCGGTATTTTTTCGCTGACAACATGCCTTTTGTTATTGTTGTAAAATATACTAGAAATGCCCCAGCGTTTTAGTTAACAGTTCTTTTCCAGTGTGACCGTATTTTTTGGTATTTTTTTATTAATTTGATACATGGACTGCAGTAATTTTATATTACAAATATTGTTGCACTCAGCCCAGTGTAAAATCGTTAAAACATACAACACATAATCAATTTGAATATTTTTACGTTTTTGTTGCCATTTGAGCCTTGCAATTTTCATACGCTTCTTAGCCAAAATGAACTATAACTAACCAATTTATATGCAATTAATTCCAACAGTATGCCGACTTAGATGAATTCTTGTCGGAGAACAATATACCCGATGGTCTGCCTGGCACCCATTTGGGACACTCAGGTGGTCTGGGCCATCGTTCGGATTCACTGGGACATGCAGCCGGTCTGTCGCTTGGTCTCGGACATATAACAACAAAACGGGAGCGCTCGCCATCGCCATCCGATTGCATCAGTCCAGATACGCTTAATCCGCCATCGCCGGCTGAGTCAAGTGAGTTATGCCAAAACAAAAAGAAGTCTACCCAGATTTATCCGATTCCTCAAATCCTGTAAAAATTTTGAATTAACTATTTTTTTTTTTTTTTCTAATTTTTTATTAAACACAAATGGAATGGACATTGCTAAATCTTTTACTTTAATTTTATATAATTTTTAAAACTTAAAAGTCCTATAAGATAATCATATGGTTTCCCTATTTAGTGCGTCAAAATGTTATTGCTCGTGACTTATCAAATGCTAAATGTTAATGGTTAAAGCCTTCAATGATTCAATTACATTCCAATTTGTGTGTGCTGATTTTTTAAAGAACAAACTACAAAAAAAAAAAAGGCAAATAATTTTCTTTCATTTTGTTCAAAAACAAATTTTGTTTTTATTTTGATTTCTTGCGCCCAACTTTATTATTTAATTTAGCACGAACAGTTTGTGAAACATTGTTAACATTTAGTATTTGATATTACAGCATTTTCATTCGCATCCTCGGGGCGTGATTTTGATCCACGCACCAGAGCATTCTCCGATGAGGAGCTTAAGCCGCAACCGATGATTAAAAAGTCACGCAAACAATTTGTTCCAGATGAGCTCAAGGATGACAAGTACTGGGCACGCCGACGAAAGAACAATATTGCGGCCAAGCGTTCAAGGGATGCGCGCCGCCAAAAGGAAAATCAAATTGCGATGCGTGCACGCTATTTGGAAAAGGAAGTGAGTGCAAATAACAGCAAAATACTACAAAAATACCAAAAATATACTAACACATTTTTTGTTTGTCAACAGAACGCAACATTACATCAGGAGGTGGAGCAGCTGAAACAGGAGAACATGGACTTGCGTGCACGTCTATCCAAATTCCAGGATGTGTAATGAAAATTGTGACGTAGGCAAACTTTGCGCTTTGGCAAACACCACAACAATTAAATAATAACTAACTAATAATAATAATAATAATAATAATTTTTAGTAAACAGACATGAAGGTACACTATAAACACAAGTTATACATATATAATCTATATATATATATAAATAAAATAAGCAAAAAACATACAAACACACACACACACAGACACATGCAATAAGTAAAACATAAATCAGCAACTTTGTAAGCGCTGGCAACTCTAACTTGCAGCAAATAACAAAAAAATATATAACATATGCATATATATATATATATATTTATTTTAAAACTAAACTTAAACTAAGCGCAAACTTAGCTAAACCCTAAGCTTAACAAAGGATTTTTAGTGTAGCTAAAAATTTCAAAATAAAGCAAGTTTCAGCTAAAACTTTTAAACTAACTTGTAACTAACACTAAACTACACTAAAAAAAAAAATCGAAGCAAAAACTCTATAAATAGAGCAGCAGTAAAAACTATAATTTTTTCACTAAACTTACGCGTTAAAGTTAAAAAAAAAAAAGCTAGTTGTTTAGTTTTTTTATAGCCTGTTTTCGTTGTTATTTTTTATAAGCTAAGTTAAAAAAAAAAAACAAAATGCCACAAACATTTTTAAAGCCTTTTTTGTTTTTACTTATTATAATTCAATTATAAATGATTTTGATTTAATTTTTTTTGTTAAGTTTTGTTAGTGAATTTTATGCGATAATTTGCTTTTATATTTTAGCTGTTACACATACACACACACACATGCATACATACATAAACACATTGAACGCTGGTCACACTAGTTAACTAGCTTGTTGCAACTAGCAGTGTGACCAGCGCTTTAAACATGTAAATAATTTTGTTGCCTTTTTTAAATTAACTCAAATGACAAAACAAAATAAAACAAACAAAAAAAAAATTGCAAAATAAAATTTAAAAAACCAAAAAAAAAAAATATATATACTACAAAAACAGTAAACAAAAAAACAAGCAAACCATTTAGAAATGAGCAAAGAACTTCCCTCCTCAGTTGCCTGTTTATCAGGCAATTGTTAGTTTAAGTGAGCTATGATTTTTTATACATTAAAAAAATTCAAAAAAAAAAAAGAAAACACAATTCGCTGTAGCTATCCTAAAACTATGTTTATAAACTAGTTTATTTACTTGTTATTTGTTTTATTGGCTTAACAAAACGAAAACATTTAAGCAGCATTAAACATTAGTCAGTCAGCATTATATGCTTCAGATTTCAAAAAATTAGTTTGAAAAACAAAACTAACTTAAAAAAAGTTGCAACTTTTTCTGTTACTAGCCCTCAAAAAAATCCAACTACAACTTTTTCACTACACTTTCTTTTACTTTTATTATCTATTTTAATGCTTTTTGTTTAAAAGTTTTAACTTTTTTTTTGGTGTGATTTGCAAGATCTTAAACATTATATAAAAAAAAAACATATACAATACGTACTATTAATATATATACATTTGGCATTAAGTTTTTAAACCTAATTGTTAATTAAACAACAAAAATTGAGTTACATTTACCTGCGTACCTAGCAACTTAAGCAAACAAAATAAAGTTTAAAAAATATATCAATTTTTATACAAACTGAAAATTCAATTATACTTATACATATATATGTTACTGCAAGCAATTTTTCAATGAAACAAATAAAAAAAAAAAAAACAATAATTAAATAATTTAGTAAAAACAACAGTGTAGTTAATTTTAAGCACTTCTTACAAATTTCATTAAGTTTTATTTATTATTTTATGGAAATTGTGCAAAACAACAAAAAAAAACAAAAAAATACTATACAAAAAACCAACTGATTTAATGAAAACGAGCAAGCAAACATTGTGTAATAATAAAAATCTAAGCGTTGCTTTTAAATATTGAAAATGTTTTGAATTTGTTTTTATTTTAATTTTAATTTGATTTTTTCACAACTACTTTTTTGAAAGCCCCTCAACAAAAACTGAACACTAAACTAAAAACAAGGATCTCACTAACAACTAAAACAACTAAAGCAAAATAAATGCAAAAAGTAAAAAATCTAAACCGAAACTAACCCTAACGATAAAAAACGCATTGAAGCAATTGATATACATAGTTATCGATAAACATTTAACTAGCACAACTTTCCATAAAATTTCTGCGAAAAGTTGCCAACTAAACAACCCAAATAAAACTAACCTATGCCTTTTGCACTGCTATGAGACCACCTAGTAAACATGAGAAGCTATAACAGAAATATACTAGAAATATACCACAAATACTAGAACTCTTGGGAATTTTAGTCAATATTTGAGCTTCGGTTGATTTTTGTAAATTGTAACAGTTATACCAATAAATACAACAACAAAAATACTAGCGGCAAAAATACTAGCAAATACTAAGTAATATAGTTAAACATAATACTAACAGAACAAAGCAATTGCGCAACTATACATAAAGATACCAGAACAAAAAATAAAATAAAATAATAATACATTATTAGTTATAACTAAAATAGAAGCCGTGTTATATATTTATATAAAAATATTTTTGTGCAAACAAAATATGCATAGAGGTGAAATATTTGCGTTAAGTGCAAGTGCAAATGGCTTATTAGGCTTTTAAAACAAAAATTTCAAAAGCGAGTCCAAAAGTATGCGCAGCTGGTATTTTTTGGTACTTTTTTTCTAGAGCTCAAGTTTCGCCAGACTTTTTGGTATTATTTTTTTTGTGTCTATCTAATATGAGCTTTTGGTATTTTTTTCTAATAATACACTTGACAAAAAGCTAAAATTTATTACTTTTACTTTGTATTTTTGTTATAGTAAATAATTATGTTGTTATAGTAAATAAAAACATTTTTTTAATTTTTATTTTGAATATATTGGATTGGGAAGGTTTTTTTTTTTTTTAATTACACAAGACAATTTTATACTAGCAATACAAATAATATGATCTATTTAGTATGTTTTTAAAAGTTCCTCAATTTTATCCAATTAAATGCAGCCCTTTTGATTTGCGCCCAAGAACAGATGAGTCGCCACTTAAGATTTCTTTTCCAAATCCCTAATAAATATTTATGAAATTTTATTAGGGACATAGTTTTTAGCTTAAAAATTTATTTAAGAAATATTAAATTTTTTTATATATTTAATACTTTTCAATGCAGAGTTATTTGTTTGTATAAATCTTTAGTATTTTTTTAGCGTCTCAAAATGAAATAAAGAATTTTAAAATGACTTTTAAAAAAATTTTTATCCAATTTTAAAAAAACGCCCTATGCTCCAAATAGGTGTTAAAGGAATATATATATTTAAAAAAAATATGACATTAATAATTTTTATAAGGCAAAAAATTATTATTTATTTTTTTAACTATATTCTTTAATGCAGATAATCAAAAATGCATATATTTTTGTGAATACCAATTTTCAAATTTTTGATCGCCAATTCAGCCTGTTAAAAAAAATTATTGTTAACGAACTTAAAAATTTGGTTATAATGTTTCATTATTTATTCTTTCTTTTTGCTTGGAAAATTTTTTAAAATATTCAATTTCACATTTTTTTAACATTATTGTCTATATAATTATTTGGAGAAAATTTTAAAAGATAAAGGAATTTTCATTGTTGGGTTTTTTTAAGATTTTTGAACTCTTTTTGTTTGCTTATATTCCTGAATTTCGCCATTTATTTCTTGCAACACAGAGATCTCGATAATATATAGCATCAGATTCTATTGATTGCTTTTTCACTAAAGGCAACGAATGTTTTCTTGCCAAGCCAAACTGTCAAAAGCTTTGTCGAAAGTATTATCGATAGTTTTTATTTTTAAACGCAATAAAACCAATTCGATTTTCTTTAATTTGAAAATTTAAACTCTGTCAAATATTCCAACTCCAATGTTGAATTTCTATAATGCTTTCATTTTGTACGTGCATCTCTTAAAAAAAATATTTTGCTTTTATATGATCCAATAAACCTCTTTTTATAACCCAGCACATAAAACAAAAGTTGTCTATGTTTAAACAAAATTTGCTTAAGTGGCTAAATTTAAACAAAAATCATTCTGTTTGCTCTAAAATTTGTCCCAGTTATGAAAATATAGCATTTTCACTCAAAATATACGCTCAAAATTAAAAAGGCTTTTACATCCCATTTTTACAATATAATAATTAAAACTTTCCGCGCTTTTATTTATTTATTTTTATACTTTAAATATTTTTAAAGCTGCACACATTTACTTTTACAAACCAACACTTATAAGCATTGGAAGTCGTTTGAGTTTTTCTTGAGAAACAAAAATGTGAAATTTTTTGTAGCATACTTTTGGGCTCCAGCTTTAAATTGTCGTTTGCAGCCGAAAAGCCAGCTAACAAAATTTCTGATATAGTTAAAAAGCAAGTTTTATGCAACGAGTTTGTTGTAGGTTTATGTGAATTAATTACAAATTAACAACAATTTAAATTAGTTTTAAAATGCAAAGGATATGTATTATGTATAATAATATTATTTCTTATAAGAATGTTCCGTAACAGAATGCAAAAAGTAGACTTAGCAACAACAGAAGACGATAAAACTGAAAGTAAACCTTTTGTTAGCAAAAAAAAAAGTATATAAAAGTAAAACCGATATATAGAAACCAAAACTAACGAAATTATGTTTAATATACAATATATACATATACATTATACATCAATATATTTATTATATATACAAAAATGCATGTTAAAAAAAAGCAAAAACAAAAAAAATAAACATTAAACTTAGTTGTGCATGAAAAATGAGTAAAACTTTTGTAGATAAATTCAATATTGTAGTTGATGATTTTTATATACATACGAGTATAGTGAATATATACATACATATACATAATAACTATACATAGTGACAAAGAGCAATGAAGCTATATAGTAACTAAAGACACAAATTGTTGCAGTGCAAAGCAAATAGAGAGGCAAAGCGTAAGGCTCAATGCAGCTAAAAATTAAGCAAAAGTTAGATTTAAAAAATTAAGTTAGCAATTAAAATTAAGTGCGCGAAAAAATGGCGTAAATGCAAAACATATTAAACGCTAATATATATTATTATAAACATATACATAATTATATAAATATATATACTTATATATATATATATATTCTTATTATTTAAGAAACAAACGTTGTTGAATTTTAAAAATCAATAAAATAAATGAATGCATATAAATGTAGTAAAAAAAAATTTAATAAACAAAAAAAAAAACTCAAAAAAATTGTTAGTTGTTGCAAAACATAAATTAAATTACCAGCTAAAAACAAAAAATAAATAAATAAAAACCACTGCGTTTTAGAGCCTTTACTTATATTTTGAGAATTTTGCGATTGAAACGAATGCAAATAATTTTATATAAATAAAATAAATAGCATAAATTTAAAGTCAAGTGCATCAATTTAAAAAAAAATTAAATACAAAAAAAGTAAAAATGGCATGCTAAAGCGATACAAATAGCATTAAACCTTAATTTAGAACTAACAATTTGTAAAACGTTTGTATTAGTCAAAATGAAATTTAAATTTAAAAAAAGTATACAAAATTAAGCTTGCAAACTGCTAAAGCAATGCAAAAAAAAAACTGCGCCTAATTGTTGTTGGCTGCAATTAAATAAAATTAACTTCAAGTAAAATTGAAAAGGAAATTCAAGAAAAGCCTAAGCAAGGACACTAACATGTACCTAGATATATATACAAAAAACAAAAAAAACAAAAAAAAAAATCGTACTTAATGCGAGAACCTAAGAAATGGAAATATGAACAGAAACTAAAGTGCTCGATAAATGGCGCAAATGCTGCAGAGATATTAATTAGTGTTGTATGTACTACTTAATTTTAAAACTATGTTTTTTTTTTTGTATCATTATTATTGAGAGTTATGTATAAGTCGTTATGTTATGTAATCGTAGGCAATATGCGCTTATTAGATACTTTCATTCAGTTTAGTTTTGGCTTTGTGAATTCTGTTAAGTGCAAGTAAAAATTTCAATAAGGTAACTCATTCTAAGAATTATAGCGCCTTGAGAGTGGCGGTAATACGTTTTATTGAAACTGAAAAAACAATAAAGGTTTAGATACAAATTTTGAAACGATAAATGCAAAAAAAAAAAAAACAACAAAAATTAATTCAAATGCGTTTTATTTAAAAAGGCTTTGTGGGTGCCGACAATTGAAGATATCTGTTGGTCTGACCAGCGCAAGACTAAAGCGTGTGCCAGCAACAGGGCCGTGGCAAGTGTGTGGCACTCCACGTAAATATATTTTTCTCGCATCTCCATCCATTATATGTATTACTTCAGAAATATTGTATAACAATTATATGTCACATATGGAACGAACCGCTGATTTGGCCAGAACAACGGCTAGGATAACTCAGCGTTGTCCAGGATAAATGTCGCAATGAATTTATATTCGCTGATACTTTTGATATTTCAAACAAAAACAAGTATTTGCTTTAAGTTTTGAAAATGAATTATCCGTTTTTTTTGCGGCACTGACTGAGACTCGTCTCATTTCACTAACTGGCCAAGACTCTCCAGATTTGGCTGCTGGTCCACCTTATATTGGAATCGATCGCCGGCAAGCCCTGAAATTCCCGCCCAAACCTATACTAATAAATCCCAAACGGCACTTTGCTTATGTATTTATCTATCCTTATAGAAAAGAAAGAGTCCGCCGTACCTAACACTATCCCTATCACCTACTCTACACTTACACCCATGCACTAATACCATTAACTTACACACTAATACTAAACTATAAGCAGCGCTCTAATCTTGAAAGCCGCTATACTTTAACTAGTGTGGGTGAGAGTAGGCGCGCTAACACCGATACCCTCACCAAGTGCAAGCAGTTATCTTTTGCCCTATTGGCAGAATAGGATAACTTCTTGAGGCCGCAACTTGCCTGCTCACATATACTAATACTATAAAAAAACATCTAAATACCACATATTAATATAATTAAAAAACAAAATACAAAATTTTGCTGAGCATTTAAAATTTTCTAATTTTTCTCGTTGTTAGCACATGCCATGGGTCTGGCACAGCAGAGATCTCTAGAAAGCCCATCTTAACTAGTCAAAAATATTTATTTTTTGCAAAAACTGTTCGATACACACTCACAAATTTTATAAATGATTAATGTAACGATAATAACAAACGGCTGCTTCACTGGGCACAGATACCAGGACTAAAGCAGTCAAAAACCCTCCTCTCTAAGTACAACCGCAAGAGGTTCAAACACATGATAACTCACGGGAAAAATACCGTGAGGATCCTGACAGGCCTTTTGACGGGACATTGTAGGCTCCGCAGCCACTTAAATAAAATTGGCATAGCGGATAGTGGGCTTTGTCGCTTCTGCAGTATGGAGGAAGAAACTTCAGTGCATCTACTATGTGAATGCATAGCACTCGTCAACAAAAGAAGCAAGCTTCTAAGCATGCACGTCATCTCACTGGAGAGCATTGTTACCATAAATCCAAACAAAATACTGCAGTATATGCAGGCAATTGGACTTTTGGGAGAGCTTTAAGCCGTGAAAGGGGGTACAATAGATCCACTTGGGTCGCAGTACATATTACACCCATTACAATAATAATAATAATGTAACGATAAGACACATATTTTCAGCTTCAACGTTACAAAAAAGTTTGAGTTAATACTAATTTGCAATACGTTGCGATATAATCTTCTAAGAATCAGTCTTATCAACAATCAGACAAAAAACAGATCGGCATGATGCTCGTTTTTAAGAGCAAGGTGTTCACGACACTTCTATTTCTCTACACTAAATGAAAAAAAATTATTAAAGTCAGATTCATCTTTCCGACCTATGAGCCTGGAGAGCTGGAGCAATAAAATGTTATCAGAATGCCTCAGGCCATGTTAACTAACCATGCCTTCAGTTTTTATACTGCAAACCAAAATGAACAGTAGGATAATCAATTAAGCTATATTCGTCTGACTGTACATTTTCCTGTCTTTCTGTCCGAAGGAGTAATGAGTCTGAAATTTTTACAAAAAGTGCGTTTAGAAGAAGATTCTTTACTTGCAATCTACATACATTATTTCCGCCCTCTATCAAATACAGTTTTGCGATAAAAGCCAAAATTTTTTAGTTTACCATTTTACTCAATAAAGATCTTCATTGTTTTATCTATGGCTGCAAATTTGTATTAAGGAAATCCGTCAGTTAATTCAAAAAATGATGACGATGAGCTTATTTTGCCTTAAGCCACACTAAAAGCCAATATTTATGAAAACATCATCACCAAAATTAGTATCTAGACTTACGTACAGCAAATTAAAAAAAAAATTTCTTAATTTTTGGAATACCAGCCATAATTTTTAAACCTACCTATGCAATATTTATACTTCAAATAATGCGATATAAAATATTTGCTTAACATGCTTTTAAAAAGCCCCAATATTCCTCGATTCACCCGCTGGAGTATTGCGGGCGTCAAAAATATAGAGCTCTTTCGCTAGGTCAATCTACATCAAACAGGACCAATGCATTCCTTGCTTTCGTAATATTGTTACTTACTTTTCGCAAAAATGTTTCAAAACAAGTTGCCTCAACAATGTGGCAGCAACATTCAGCTGCAACTTTTTCATATTTTCTAGGATCTCTGCTACAGAAGTTTGTCAAGTCAATTTATACCGCACATAACAAATATGTGTATAAATACGAAGCTGAAGGTCACTTTTATTATATATTGCGTTTATAAATATATGTAAAGATTACATAGTATGCAAAACTCTTTCAAATTTGCGCTTATGCAAAATGGTCAAGTGGTTTTTATTGACAATGTAAAGAGTTACATGTTATGGTTATATATAAACCGAATGCAGCTCTTAACTGGTTATATTACAACTAATTTCCTAGTATTTTTGTATAGACACATTTGTACAACCAAAAACCAATTTCCGTTGACAAACTACAAAAATGAGCTGCATTTTGGCAATTTGTGAGTTTACTTCCTATCAAAAAAAAAAAAAAAAATGCTGTAACAAATGCGAGCAATGTTAACACATGCGCGCCATAAACAAGACATTCCCCAAACGCAACAAATTACCAAATTGCGTATAAAAGCAGCAACTGCGACAACAACAACCCAAGCGCTCCAAAGTGCCAGTTAAAATGTTAATAACAACTTGAAAAATAAAAATAAAATTGCTTGCTTTATGGTTGGCTCAGAGCGACGTTGATATACCTTGTACTCAATGTGTAAAAGTTTTTTTACTGCAGATATTAACGTTTTTAATATTCCAACAACAAATCGTGAAAACATCCACTCTGACTTCCCTTATGACAATAACCAATCGTTTTTGATGAAGTTTTGAAGTAGTGTTGATCTAACGAAAACATCTTTTTAACGAATTTATTTTTCCTAGCTATATTAACTAGTTTTCAAAATCTTCACGCTGAATTAGACGGCTAATCGAATATGCTTGCTACTCACTGTTACAAAGATTTGAACGATTTGAATATACCCTTTTAGTTTCCGAGTTATACCAGTTAAAAACGTAAAAAACACTGTTGGCCATGCGCAAACTGGTAATATGCAGTGGCCAACGAGTTGAACTTGAGCTTGAAATATATTGTGTGGGGCCTTTGTGATAAAGGGGCCAGGGCGACGGGAATTGAAGAGCGCTGAATGCTTGGCTGAGCGCAGGCGCTGCTTGCAGTTTAGCGCTCTTTTTGGACATTTGATCAAACAAATGAGGTCAACGCGTCGCATACGTAATGTGCCTTAAGTGACACAAAACTTATGAAACAACTTAAGCAAAACAACAACAACAGCATGCCACAACAACTACGCAACAACAAATCATTTTTCTTATGTGTTTTTCTGGCCATTTTCTTGGCCAAGTGGCGCCGGAAACGCGCTGCGAGCATTGTACGTTAAGTAGCCGCCCATATGGCGTGGGCGTAGCAGAGACATTGGCAGAACTGGCGGCGCACGTCTTGGTTTTATTGTTTGACAGTTGACGTTTTGCCGGCAAAAAAGCAACAACAACAACAACAACAGCAATGACAACAACAATTGTTTCTTTGTTATGTTGAAAAGAGCGCGCACGCCGTACGTCAATGTCTGCTGATGACGTAACAAACAAAGAGCGCGCGAGTGACATAATAAGCTGTTGTAAGAGTGTGCAAATGAGCGGCAGCGCGCCGCTGTTAATCAACAGAAATTGAGCAGCTGCGCTATAGCGCCACTGTTAAGGCTTAACATATGTTAGTGCCGCGCTCGCGCTCTGAGCTGCTGCGCTGCTAAACTTTGCGTCAAACAAATATCAACTGCGGCCGTGGCAAGTACTACGCAAGCAGCCAGTCGCAGAGCTATACTTGAGAATACACGTTGTCGTCTCTGTCGACGTCGTCGTCGTCGCGTAACGTAAGCGTATTACAAAACACGCCATCTACTTTGTTGTCGTAATCAGTTTGTGTTTGTGTGTGACAAAAATCTTTGGTAATCTGAAATAAAAGAAAATGCATTACATTTTGCTAGCTACAAACAGTGCAGTGCTTTAAATATATATATATATTTAATAAAATATATAAAAAGTTATTAAATAAATAGCTAGCGAAATTGTCAAACAAACGCGCCAAGCGCTGTGCAGTTACGTAAAGCAGGCGTTTTGTTCTTACAAAATCGAAACTGTGCAAGTTACGCGTAATACCGAACAGCAGCTGTTTATTGTATATAACTAACGCTGGCGCTTTGTTTAATATTAGTCTTAAATAATAAAGTTTGTTTAAATTGCAAAAAAATAAAAAAAAGCATAAAAGAAGCGCGTGTGGCAATAAATTGTAGCAAAGAATTTTTTGTGTTTTTTTGCCAGGAGGCGCGGCCGTGCAAGCAGCAACAGCGACAGGTAAAATATAAAGAGTGTGTGAGCAGCACTCTTAAGCTTGCGCTCTCTGCGTTTGCTTTTGTGTATGTGTGCGTGTGTTTTTGTTACGACATCATTGCATGTGTGCGTGTGTTTGTGTGGTGAATGAACGCCAGCGCTCTTTGGTTTGCTGCAATCAAATCATGAAGCTGCTCTCTTACGCTCTTTAGCGGGAAAAACAGTTTTTCTTTTCTTTTCCTTACGTACTGTTTCTGCGAATTTGTTGTGAAAACAAACTGCGTTGCAGCGGGTGGGCGCTTACGTGTTGCCATATTTTTAAAGGCATTACTAAGCGGTTTTTTCGTGTTCTATTTATTTCTATTTCTGCTTTATTCAACAATTGTCATGGTATTTGTTGTTGTTGTTGTTGTTTTTGACGTACGTAATGGCACTTAATAATTATTTATATTTAATTGTGATAAAAGAGCTTTGATGAAAATTATTCAGAATTCAATTTGCGTGTGCTTGATAAAAAACAAAAGCAACTCAATAAATTATTATATGAAAATAAATATTCTTTTTACCTAACTTTAAGATTAAACTGTGCGCTTACAAAAAGATGATGTAATATAAATGTCAATTATGTGATAAGCACTAAAAGCATATGTCTAAAAAAAATTAATTTAAAACTCATGTTCACAACTTTTTTTTAAAAGTATGAATCATTTTTGTTATCAAAAACTATTAAGGAAAAAACGTATTGTTATGACCTAAAAAGTACAAATACACATACAGTATAGAATTTTAATTTTTAGCCGCGAATTTCTATGCAATAGATCACGATTTCAGTTTCATTCACTATGTTACACAAGCGACACTTATCACTATCAAAATATCAAGCATGATGATGTTCGATTATTGCAACAAGTTTTTCAACTGACGTAAAGCTATAATTATTGCACAACTTGCAAATCGTCATATAAATCTAAGCGTTATAAATCCATAACAAATTATTATATATTTTTTATATAATAAACTAATAGTTACATGAACTTCTAGAGTCATTTATTGCTAACAGTTCCATATAAAATAATTAATCAATTTATAATAGAATAAACTGCCACAAGTTATTAATTAGTAAGTTTCCAATGCTATAAAATTAAGTGATATATGTATGTTCTTTTAGTAGATATAGTATATAAAGCTATATAATTAATTGAATTTTAATATTTTCATATGAAAATATAGGTTTGTACTTAAAGAATTTATAAAAATATAAAATAAAAGCTTTTCATAAAAGTTTAAACAATAACGTTAAAGTAATAGCAATACAAGTTTGTTATGTTTTGTTGGCACATTGCGTATACGAACCGTTTGCCCCTGCTTGACCTAAACTTCAGTATCATTATCGTAAGCAGCATTACAATGATCATTAAGCTCATGAACAAATCATCTTTCGTCGAATTAGCAGCAGTCAAAGTTTAAGTTACACCGCTTTACCATGGCTGGGTTTATTACCAAGTCCCTGGGGTTTATGTTCGTTACGACACGCAGTGCCTTAGACCACGTTCGCCCACTTGGGCAACAGCAAAATGAAAATTGTTTTTCTTATTTGTAAACTGTAAATCAGTTAAAGTTAAGAAATGTGCAAATATTTAAATGTACTCGTATATATGGCTATGTCAGATTTTAGTTATGCACGGACTATTATGAGTCATGGCAAATCGCGATTATATAAAACTTGTTTGCATGTTTTGTCGTTTTACACAACTGACAATTAGTCAGAATTGAATGCTTTGTGGCTTATGTAACGTTGACAGTTTAAATAATATTTCCTTATCAAATCCTGCTTAAATCGTTCTTTGTTGCAATTACGTATTGAGCTCACACTACTGAGTCAACATTTCACTTTATACAAATGTAATTTGTGATTAGAGTGATAAACAGCACGTTTCTAAAATTCTATAGTATTCAGCGAACTAAGCAAACTATAAATTTTAACTTTTACATAAAAAACCAAAACGTGAGCAACAATTGTGACGTATACGCGAGACATAAATTGTCACGGCGTCACCAACTTTTTCGTTGCAGCATGTGCTGTATATATCTGGTACATGCATATTTGCAACATTTGCAGCTTGTAATTCACAACTAATTAAAACATTGTTGGCATATAACGCAGCTGTAAAATTGAAAGAGTTTAATTTCGTTAGTATCAATTTTTTCGTTTCTTAATATTTTTTGTAATTATTATTATTATTATTTACTTAACTAAATTTAGCTCATGTTTTTTTAATGGCGTAATGGAATAGTATTCCCGGACATCCTTTTTTTTAGTCGCACCTGGTTAGAGCATAGGGTCTATCAATAACAGAGCAGATACCCACAGTTTACAGCCGAATCCGAAAGGCGGAGTCTTCAATTTCTTTCCGACCATGTTTTTTTTTTTTTATTTATATTAAACCAAAATGAACCCGTACTCACATGTACCATAGCACTAACGGAAACAATTTTAATAAAACAAAGCCAAACTTTGTGCGCGCTAAGCACACGTTAAGAATTTTCGTGAGAGTGAACTTGGGGAATAGCCTACCATTTATAATTATATCATGAGCATGAGGATTAATAACACGGAGAATAATCATGGAGAATCATCATGACTGAAACGTTTTGGCGAAACCTTGTTCTTTGAGCCGCCTAAGAGGCCTAGCTGGAAGTAGATTCCGGGCGAGTGCACTGCTGTGACACTTGAGTCTGTCACTGTATCTACTCGTGTGCCTTCCTATCTGCTCTTCTATCGTATGCAGATGAAGATCACGATGCTGCGTCAAATTGCGCACGTTTTGCAGTACCTGAATACTCCAAATCTGCAGCCCATAAAGCCAGATCGGGGCATCATACTGGACCTGCTCTTAATGACAAAGTGCTTTTTCTGTTAAGCAGCCACCACAGTTGCTGCATCTTTTGACCACACTTCTTGCGAATAGCTTTCAGGTGTGGCCTAAAGGAAAGTCGCATATCCAGCGTGATACCATTGTATTTAACTAGATTAGGCTTCTTTAGAATCACATCCTCTAACTGTTTGGGTGGGGCGGATTGTCCTAAGTGTGAAGCACTGGGTTCATTATTAAATTCTATCTGCTGCACCAGTCAACCAGTGTGTCGAGGTACTTTTGGAGGCCGTTAGCCGCCTAGAAGTTGGAGCTGTAGAGAATGGCGATATCGTCAGCGTAAGTCGCAATTGAAGCCTTCGGGGGAGTCTCCAAGTGTTCATAGTCAGGGACTGGTAGATCGGCAGTGTTAAGCGAGTAGAAGAGCGGACCAATAACGCTGCCCTGTCGGACTCCAGCATTCATTCGGCCAAGGGTGGAAAAGCTGTCTCGTATCTTGACCTTGAATACACGATCGTCTAGATAGGACCTAAGGATGCGGAAGAAGCTTCTTTACCAGTAATGCTGCACCATGTAGCTGAAATAATTTAATTTGGGCAAACTCAAAACCATGCTATTTCTTTCTAATTTTTCTTGAAAACGTCTGAACATTTTGAAACAAATGAAATATCAATAAAGAAAATTTCAAAAGAAATCAAATTCTATGATATACACATATATGTATTGCCTAAGCAGCAACGGCAGACCCGTTTCACTTACCCCTCCCTTTTCTTTTATAGTTCAAAGCAATAAACAGCTTTAATTTGATTGCACAATAATTTGCTTACAAATTATGAACAAATCTTTTTGGTCGAGTATTTTTTTATTTGTTTTTGTATACTGTGTAGTAGTATACTTGGTTATGCGCACAGCTCAAAAGTATTTATGTAATTTCATTACCGAGAAACACAAGGCAAGCATTTTTCATTAACTTGTTCAAGCACACACAGATACACACATACAAAGTGTGAGTAGGCGCAGTGTTCTCTGTAAGCTGTTGGAAAACCTTCGTGCCTTGTCAACGTCATCATATTAAACGGCTACGTATTGCAGTTTTATTTTTTCTTCCCATACTTTTTATAGGGTGCATAGTATCAGATGTTTTATGTTAAGTTTGTTATTATTTCAAAAATTCATTGGATACTTTAGAGAAAAAATTTCAAGCATGACTGCATAGTTCGTATCGTTTTAGATAGAATTTTTTCGAACCGATGAAACTATTCTAGATTTGTTCACGATCCTTGAGTCTATGCTCTTATTGTTCTCTACGTGCTATATGCATTTTTGTGGTGGCTCTTTATTGTGCCCCGAATTCAGGTTGGCATTCTATAAAATCCTCGAAATCGCAATCTAAAATTATTTTTGATATTTTAGCAAAGCTTTGCGTGTGTTCCACAATAGCACAATAATATATTCTTCAGCAGTAGCGGACGGGATTTCGGGTCCGGATCCCCACCAAAATGGGCTGACAGTTTTTTGCGATCTCTACAATAGGTATATATATTTCGTAGTGAAAATGCCTCCTATGACCAAATCCTGGATCCGCGCCGGGTCTACAGTCTTTTCCGTGTTTTACTCATGTTCTTAAGGCCTAAAATTATTCCAGAATAAAAGATTTCGAATGTTTAGAAAATGTAGCAAGTAGATAGTCAGGAACGTGCCTAAAATCGTTAAATTTTTGATTTTGAATCTGCTTGAGTGATATATTCTTCTTCATCAGTTTCCCTTACGTTTGATATCTTTGTTGGAATCCCAAGAGTATATAAGCTTCGTTGTCTTTGCCTACAGCAAGCTGTCTAGTATGTTTTCTTTGCACTTTGAAAACAATTGACTTGAGTAATAATAATAAAAAATACTATGTACATAATATGCAAGTTTATATGTACGTGTGTGTGTGTGTGGTGGGCCCAGAGATAACATGTGTGTTTTGGTGGGTGTGTGTGTGAGTTTTTATGTACTTGTTGTAGTTAGAGCTTGTAATTGGTTTTTGCTTCAGAATGTTGTCGCCAACGTTGCCAAGTCGTCTGATGTCAACGACAACAACAACGATTACTGCCTGCAACAACAATAACAACAACATCAGTTATCAGCGATAAATGCAATCGTAAATTATGATTGACATTGCATAATACGAATATACATTTGCAAACACACACACACACACACATACTCTTAAACTCAGTTATAAATGAACTGCAACTTACGCAAAAAAAAAAAAAAAACGGCTACATAACACAATTGACAACAACAACAATATTTATGAGCGCGACATATTTGCAGTTCATTTAGCAGTTTTTTTGTTGTTTTGTGCTTTACTTTTATTTTTATCAACTCTCTGGCATTATGCAATTATACAAACACACACGCGCACAAAATTTTCAACAAGATTGCACTTACGTAGATACACCTGCACCTTAATCAACTTTACACAATATTTTTATACTCTATGCCCAAAAGAGGTAAGGTCAGCTGCGGATTCAGGATTTGGTCTTAGGCGGCTTTTCATTTCGAAGTGTATAACTATACCTATTCCCCATGTATCCGCCACTGGGTATGGTATGTATTTAGTTAGTTCAGAAAAATTTGGTGACCCACAAGGTACATGTGAAAAAAAAATTCCATTTATCCGAGTCCGTTTGTCCAGGTTTTCTTTTTCTAAAAGACTGTCGTTCTTAACATGATTTGGGCCTACCTGTTTTACCAACTGCCAAAAAACTTTCCTTTCCTTTAACTTATCTATACTTATCTATTGCATTAAAATCGCTTGAGAAATGTGAAAATACTCAAATGAAACCTCTTATGCCTAGAATCTCCGCTACAAAGTAGCTTTTAGATAACAGCTCGAAAAGAAACCTACAATTAGTATGTGAACTACTTTGAACTTTTAAGGAAAAATTATTTTTACGTTTTGCATATGCCACATGCAAGGCTAAGTGAGTTTTCAGAGATAAAGTGCATTTTAAAGTCGTTATAGTCCACTTTCTTTTAGTTTGTTATTGCTTTCGCGACAAAATTCACAATGATAATAACAAAACCAATAAATATTTCTATAAATGCATTAGAGTTTGCGAAGGTGTGTGAGAGTGTGTTCTTTTATACAATAACTATTGCTTACATGCGTCATATATTGACTTGCAGGTGTGCTTTTGAATAGTATTTATTTTTATTCTGCTTTGCGCGTCAGAGAGTTATGAATGCTCGAGTTATGACAAAGTTAAAAATACAAATAGTAGGTATCAATTAAATCTTATTTAAGGTTGAAAGAGAACAACTTGAACTTGGAAAATGTTATGCAAA
Organism: Chymomyza costata; assembly: GCA_018150985.1. Taxonomy (NCBI): domain Eukaryota; kingdom Metazoa; phylum Arthropoda; class Insecta; order Diptera; family Drosophilidae; genus Chymomyza; species Chymomyza costata. The sequence goes on from JAECWU010000001.1 coordinate 23,842,607, forward strand.
TTGACTTTGAGTAGGAAAAGTTTTTAAAAATAATATAAGGGAATGAATAAATGTTAAATAAATAGAAAGTTTCTAGAACCTGTTTTTTATTGACAGTCAAACCGGCATGATATTTACAAAATATATTAACATAAGTTGAATATTTGTATTTAACTAGACACTAAAAGAAAAACATCTTCATAGCTAATAAGTGAAAAGTAAAAATTTCTTCAATAAAAATCTCTCTGTCTTAAGGAACTTCAAAAATTCTTATTTTTTAACTGGTGGATTTGAAAATTTTGTGGGCAAATTTTTGTATACTAATATACAAGATCAACATGGCAAAAAGCCGTGCGAAATAGTTTATTCCATTAATGCTTCACTTTTGATGAACAAAATTTTCTAAAGTTAATAACTTAGTTTCACATAATTTGGGCCAAAGTATAAAACAGCTGGTCAAAGTTATTCTTATAATTTGAAGATACAAATTCACCTTATGTCAAGTACAAGATGAAGTTAAAGTTTGTTCCTTTACTGGATTTCGCTACAGTCAGACTATCATGACGTAGCACCACGAACTTCCTATTACAAGTAAATCTTAAAAAAAAACAAGTCAATTCTTTTTATAAGTTTTTTTTGTTTAAAACCGAATACCCAAAAAGAAAATTAAGAAATCAATTTTAATCAAAATATTTTTTTTTTTTAAATTTAAAATCTATCCGTGGATAATAAGTAAATGATTCGACATAATTAACTTATATTACAGGATTGACTAAAATTCAACAAAATCAGCCAATATAAAACAAAATATTGAAAGCTTAAAAAGAAATACGTTTAGATACTTAAAATATCTCAATTCAAATTTTTGACAGATTTTCCTAACCAACAAATTTATTAATCGTTCTACACTTGCGCATATTACCTAATCAATTAAAAAGCGCAATTCTATTAAATTTCATGTACTAAAATAATATATGATATAACTTTACGCACTATAGATAGTTGCTATACAATTGCAAAACAATATTTTGCCAACGTTTAAAATTAAGATCAGGCCATGACGAATAGAACAACAACAACAACGGCAGCAACAAATTTCATGTACACGCAATTTTCTTTGACACACTTTTTGGGGGAATATTTCATGTTGATTATTTATTTTTCGCGTTGAATTCTTTTATACGCTGTAGTATCTGGCTGTGCGAAATGTAAACAAATTATAAGCGGAAAAAAAACTACTACAAACTAACTCGAAAACATAACGACAAGAAAGAATAAAAAAAAAGAAAACGAAATCCTCATGCCGGGTATAAATTGTTTACATAACAAACTCAGCCAGCGCAACGAAGAGTCAAGAACAACAGCAACCATGGTATAATAAGTAAGGTAGAGTAAGTTTGTCGCAACGTTCTCTTCGCTGGAGCCATACTTTTCATTCTCGTTGCGAATGTATGAGTCAGCTTGTCTGTTGCTTCTCTCTCTCTCACATTTCTTTGCTCTCACAAAATTTATGGCCCCGAGTGAGAAAATCTTACTCTACCTTACTTATTCTACCATGAACAGCAACAACAAAGTGCGTCGTCGTCGTCGTCGTGGTTACTCGCTCTTTGCCACTGTAGTGCTGTGTGTGGCGTGTTGTGCCGGCATTGTTTATCTTTAAGATACAATAACGAGCTAGCTAGATACTACTAGATGGATGAAAGCAACGGCGACGACGCAGTCAAAGAAAAACGTGCGCATAATCAACCAGGCAGAAGTAAGCACAAAACACATAAAACGCAGAGCGCGAGAGCGTTTGAGCGTAAGGCAGCAATAAAGAGCGCGCACAAAGAGCGGCTGAGAGTGCTGCTAGAACATTATTGTTCTTGGGGCGCTGCTTTTGCTTGTATTTTTGTTTTTGTGTTGTCGACGATTTTGATTTTGATTTCGTTACTTTGCGCGCTGCGTGATTCAGTGTTAATTTTCATAATATTATGTAATAGCATGTGTATGATTCTGGCAGCTGCCGGACGCACGGCCAGTCGGTCTGCAGCCAATCCGGCCATGCAACCATCAGTAAAGCAATAATGTGAAGCTGAATGTGTGAATTTAGTGCGCAAACTTTAAGCTAAACTGCATAAATAAATAAATGGCATATGTTTGGGCAAGTTCAATGAACCACAACTGCGCGTGTGTGTGTATATATGTATGTATGTTCTGTCTGCGTTTATTATATAACAGCATGCTGCAGCTGCTTTGAGAATTTTGAAAACGCGTCAACTGTCACGTTACATTGCATAGGTTAAGTAATAGATACTTACGTATGTCCATTGTTGCTGGGCTTGACTTATAAAAGAGAGCAGTAATAAAACGTAATCAAAAGCAAACAACAACAAAATGCATAAAAAAAGAGTAGCTAAGGCGCTAAAGAGCGCCAGCTAGCGCTCTTTGCCTTTGCGCGCGTGTGTGTGTTTGGCTGTGTGTGTGTGTGTGAATTATAAAACAGAATCAAAAGCAGCAGCAGCAACAACAACAACAGCAACAACGTATACAATGTACGGCATTTTGTGCGTTACGTAAATCATACAGTTGAATTCATTGCGTCTTCATTTTGTTTGCCTCTCACTTTGTTCTTGCTTGTTTCGCTTTTTTTTTCTCATCGTCTCTTCCTCTGTCTCCCTTAGATGTGCGATTGTGTGTGTCACGCCGCTTCCGCCGCTGCTCAAACAAACTACAACAAATACAGCCGCATTCAAACTTCAGTCTTCAGTCATCAACAAAACATTGCCGCAAACAGAACATCCAAGCGAGACGGCTAATTTGAGAGCGGCGCAAATATATTAGTACAACAAACTAATAATAACTAATTTTTCAACAAAAATCAATCATGTCTAACAAAATTAGTGCAAAAGTTCTTAAGTGCGTTGACATCAAGGCGGTAAAAGTGAAATTTATTTAAATAAAAAATACAAAATGTAAAAAATAGCTTTTGAAATATAGTATCTAATTGTGTTTTTTGTCAAGTTTAAAAGTGCCGCCATAATATAAATTTAAGCAACTGCAACGCCCACAGAAACAACCACAACAACAACAACAATAGCAACAACAACCAATTTAACAATCAAATAAATAATAAATACAAAAGATTTTGTAGCACAGACGCGTTGTGACGATTTCGTCGGCGCATACGTGACCGCGGGCACCTAGCCAAAGTGCCCGGCATCGTTAGTAGCAAACAACAACTTATACTATAGCTAGAATAATAGCAACAACAACAACAACAAGACTGTCACCATGCCGCTCTCGCAGGGCTACTATATGAAGCCCGCGCTGGCCACTAAACGTGGCCTAAAGCCACTAAAACTAAACGAGGCCAAACGCAAGCAGAGCTATGCTCACGAGCACAGCGCTGCCTCGGCGCCCAGCTCACCGCTCAACCTGCAGGCGCTGCTTCAAAACAACAACAACAGCAACAACCACACCAAAAGCTCGCTGCAGATGTTCTATCTGCTGGCCGAGTCCTATGCACGTTTAGGCAGTCTGCCCAAAGCCTTTGATGTCTATGAATTGATTGCCAGTCGCCAGCAGGATGGTTATGTGCCGCTGGATAAGCTTGGCATGCTGGCCTCTGCACTGGTGGCACACATACGTCAACTGGTTGGCATTGCCACGCCCACACATAGCCAGGCGCAGTCACTGGAAAGCACGCTAAAAGCGCGCTATCAAAACGCACGTCATCATGTGGACAGCTGGAGCTCACACAGTCTGGAACTGGGCTTGGCGCTAAGCAGCACGCCCGAGCAGCTACAAATGCATTCACCCACGCGAGAACTAGGTCTGTGCACAACCACGGAAGACTTTGATCCGCTGCTGTGTCCATTGTGCCGCGATTTTCTACGCAGTCCGGTTACTACCAACTGCGGGCATACCTTTTGCCAGAAATGCTGCGAGTCTATAACCATGTGCAACATCTGTCTTGTCAAGTTTCCGCGATCTATTGCCGCCGAGCCACAAAAAAGCCTGCGCTTCAACACAACCACCACTAGCACTACCGGCAGCAGCGCCAGCACAGCTGCCCGTTTCTTTACGGGCTTTGGCAGCAGCAGCATCAGCACGCCGCCGCCCAGCCTAGCCAACAACTATGCAGGCTTACGCTTGCCGCTGCCAGCGCTTACGACAGTGACCACCACCACAGTGGCCAGCACTACAGCCACAGCTACCACTACTATGGCATCTACCTCGGCTGCTGCAGTAGCTGTCGGCGTGGGTTATGTGGCAGCTGCGCTCGGCAGCACTCCAGCTACATTGTTTATGCCCGACGTGCTGGTGCAGGGTCTGGTAGAAAAATGGTACGGCAAGGAGCTGCAGGCCAAGGAGATATCTGAGAAGGCCAGCAGCTGCATGCATGCAAATCGGCTCGATGATGCGCTGAAGTTCTGCAATGCCAGCCTGGATAAGGGTAAGTTGTGCCTTTGCGTTTTATTTTGTATATAGATTGGAAAATCGAATTCACTGGAAAATCAATAGAGGGTGGGACAACTCGTCTGACGTCAGTCAGCAATAGGCCGCTCTGCGCAACAAGTTTTTGCTCACAGTCAGGGTTACACAGGGAGAATGTGGCACACACATAGACTCACATGCTCACATTTGCGACAGTCACTTGGTTTTTGTTATATTTGCCATTTGTCCTTTGACTTGGCGTGGCGCAGGGGTCGTATGAGTAATTTATGCCAGAATCAACGCAATTTATATGAAAAGTTATACGAAAATGTAAAGTGACGAAGTTTTAACACGCTTTGCGTAATAGTGTATCGGGTCGTATGAGTAATATATGAGTGCACTACGCAAGAGCTTGTAAGATATTAGTTTGTGAAGTTTACTTGTTAGAATGAGCAAGTCGATTGATTGTAAAACCAATAGCGTTAAATTAAGACTACTTAAGGAAGAACGTCTGGTGTGCCATAAAACGTATCAGTTGGGTTAATTAATCTCAATAAGTTTTTAGAAAGCTTTGATAGATGCGGATGCAGATGATTCCCTTAAAGTCTGAGATTTTCACAAATTATTTAAAAGGATTCACGCGTTAACTATCCAAAGCGTTACAAATGTCCTCATACACTAATAGTGCTCCTTGCTGCTGCAAAGTGTATAAACCTCAAAGGACTTTGTCTGTAGACGCATAATTTGCATGGGACACATTTGTCAACTTGTTGTACTCAGTGTAGTTTAGCTTCTTGCAGTTGTTGCTTTTGCTGTGGGGGTTGTTTGTGCTTGTTTGCTTGTCTCTAATTGTGTTTTGTTTGTTGGTTTATATACGTATAGTATATACTTTCTACATATATATGTATTGTCGCAGCCGCAATGTTTATTTAGTGCTTGTGTTGCAAGTTTAAAATGTAACTCCTTGTAACTGAGAGTGAGTGTGTGCCCAAGGACTTGCTTATTAAATATTTATTGTACAAAATCGTAGTAAATAAACCCTGACATAAAAAACAAACAAACCAAGAGTTGACAGTTTTGTATCTTTTACCATCTAAATTGTTTCTGAGCATATAAATTACAAAATGGCGTCCCAGCAGTAATGTAAAGCACTCAACTCTTTTGTTTTTATTTTTTTTTTTACCACATAGGTATAAAATATTGCGATGAGTCAGCCGCTTGTGGACTTAGGCATTTCCCCAAGTTCCATGTCCCATATCGCGCATATGACAAATATATCGCCTAATTAATCATTTAGACAATATATTTTTTTCTACACGTTGTGGCAAAACGAAAAAAAACGTAGTTTTCTTCTTTTTTTTTTAAATCACAGCGCTTTACGCACTTAGAAATCCATCAAACACAAAAGTAAGAAAAATATGCCAAGATCTACTAGAGAAACAAAAAAAAGAAAGAAAACCCAGATGGCCCGGCACTACGTGAAACTTGAAAAATACAAACAATAACAAATTCTGCGGCGGGTGGCAATTGCCGTATTTCATATTGATATTCTAAATTTAGTTTGGATCAATTGGTGGAAAATGTGTGGTCTGATTTATATTATTTTTCTAATGCGTGGGCCGCAGAGCTGGTATTTATAGAAGACTTTTCGAGCACAAAATGCAAAGCACTGCACTGTGTGGTGAAGATTTTAGTGCTATATGTTTTTAAAAGTGTGTGAGTATTATTATATTTTGATTGTGTTGAGTGGAAAATTGCTTTGAAAAACATTCACAGCATTTTATGCTTATAAAGCTTAAAGGCGATGGATTTTCAAACAAGGCAATGCGTATGCAAGGCGTTCCATCAAAATAATTGCGCAAGGTTGTTTCGACTGCAGATTTGAACTAATCGAAATTCTGATAGTCTTTTTTGTAAAAATAATTATTTTACTTATATATCCCAATATAACATAAGGAAACGTTTGTTTTTTTTGTTGTACTTTATGACGCTCAAAGTTATACAGAAGACTAGCAAAATGGAAGATGGTTTTTATTATAAGTATTAAGATTTGTTCATAGCTGTTATCAGGGAGGTAATTTTTGGAAAGACAGTTCTGCATACAAGTTGGCATTCACTTGCGGCTGGACTTTGCCGAAATGAACTTAACGCGCACTTTGACATTCTTTTGACATTCGAGCTTTTTAATTCCATTTGCAAATTTAATTTAAAGGAATTTTTTAGAAATCAACTTTAATTTTGGCTTTAATTATTTACGATTCGGTATTAAGCCTTTTTGTTTCAGATGATTTTTTTTTTATTTTTTTAACAAATTTATTGAAATTCATAGGAGTACTGTGGCAGAATAGTTTAAAAATGAGTATATTTATCAAGCCGTTCCCTAGTTTCGGGGAAGGTTTATAAATATATCGGTGAAAAGAGATGAAGTGGCCCAACTTTTTTAGTTGACCTTTTCGAGCTTGATGATTTTTACATATGCGATAGAGAATAGTAACCACGTAATGTTTTATTAAAAAATTCCGATTATTAATCGAGTTATCGATAACTGAATATTGGATTTTTCATTTTTAGACATTTCTATGACAAGCCGTATCTACTAAACGAAGAAAATGGCATAAATCCTTTTTGTTAGAAAGTGGGAGCTCACTTTTGAATTTTAAAATTAAAAAAAATAAAATTTTTTTTTTTTTTAAATGAAATTTTTTTTTTTTAATTTAAAATTTATTCATTTTTTCAAATGAATTATTTTTTTTTTTTTTTTTTATATATGTTTATTTTTAACACACGAGTTGGTAGATACATAAATAAACAAATGTAGCAGTATAACATAGAAAAAAACTAATCACAGTCTCTAGTCGAGCACTCGTGACAAAAAATCTTATTTATAATTCTAATTTTTAAAGATATATAACAATGAAAATAAAATGATTAAAGTGTACATGAGTGTTTAAGTGTCAAATGAATTATCTTTCATTGAAAAACAAATTTGTGTCCATATCTTTATTAGTCTAGGAGTTATGGCTTGTCAAGAAAAAGTCTAAAGATGAACAATCCTATATTTAGTTATCGATAACTCGATAAATAATCGAAATTTTGTAACAAAAATTTACGAGGTTTTTGATTTTGGACGTTTCCTTGCAAGCCATATCTTCTAAGGTATTTGAAAAAATTTTTATTTCATAAAAAAGTATAATTTTGAATTTAAAATTTTAATTTTTTTAATTTAAAAAAAAAAATTGCTGTTTGAAAATACCTGCTTCGTTTAATTTCGCCAATGTATATATGCATATAGCTTTATTATTAATATTTTTATTATATTATTTATTTATTTTTATTATTTTATATTTTTGTTCAAATTATATGTTTTGGAAAAGAATTTTCTTAATCGCTTGTTGCGTCTAAAATGTTCGTGAATAGAATTCGCAAACATTATTTGTAAGGACATTTGCAAAGAGGGACGGAAGAATTGGCCAATTTTTTGTGCATGGAAATTCGCTGAAAAGAAATTGAGAACGGAAACTGAGCCGATTGATTTAATAGCCTTTGTGTGCAGGCTTCATTGTGTTTTGCATAGTTTATCAATCATATTAATCCACTTTGCCGTCTAGATTTTATTAAACATTATTATAATACGATGCTTGCTCTATTAATTTCTTTTATTAAGACTTTTGGTGAATTTACATTTTTGTTGCTTATTTATATACTTACTATTATTGCGTGACTTTTGCTGCATTTGCCTAAATGTGATAATAGGCCTTATCAGTGATAGCTGTTTGTGTTTGAGCCTGTTAGTTAACTTATTTAATAGTTTTTGCTATCCATTTAATATGGCGCTTCATTGTAGCGAATTGTTTGCACTGACATTAACAACGAAATCAAATTAGCACAATTTTTCATAGCACTTAGTTGGAACTTGTACAAGAAAATCATTCATTATTTAGGAATATGACATAAAACATGCAACAAAGTCAACACTGTGGCATGCCACGCCTTAAGCTGAAAAGCAAATATGCGTCCGTCACGCTTGCCTCTTGCTCCTTACCAAGTTTTAGCCATTTAGAAAAATTTTTCTCTTTTTATGGTTACTTTTTGTTTTTTTTTTATTTTTAGCTTTTGTTTGCTAACCACAATCAGTTATTGACTTTTGTTTTACTTGCTGATAAAGACAGCCATAAAGAATGGAAAAAAAAATCATAGAAAATTAACGCAAAAGCCAAGTAGAACAACAAAAATGCTTTAGTAAACAATATATTATATTATTTTTTTTTTTCGTTAATTTTTAAAAGTTGATAAACAAAGTGCCAAGTAATGGCAACTAGTGAACTAGATTTTTAAAAATAGTTGCAAAATAAATTAAAGGAAATATTTGCAGAATGAGGCAAAAGTAAAGACGGAATTTGTAAAGAATAGAAAGTTTTAGAAGTCGATGTAGAAGCTTAGATGTTCTTATATAGGATGTTGAAATCTTATGTTACTATGTCTCTTAGTCTCTTCGTTAATGAGTATATTTAGATTCTCACTGCTGTGACTAGCAAGATATGGAGAAAAAGTAGAGAAAAACTCTAATGTGTTTTTTTTTTTTCACAACATCTTGCATCAATTCGATTTCGGCATTTGGCTGATGAAGTGTAGAAACACTGAAAAATATCTCACAGCTGCTCGATATAAGTTCCAAATGAATCTGAAATTTGATCTCTTCATTTTGTTGCTCTTTTGACAAAAAAAAAATCAATTGGACTCTAAGGTATCACAAGGGGCGTATTGATGATTTGAGTAAAAATATTTCTGCAAATGAGTATAACCAATGCTACTTACCTAATCGCCAAAGAATTTTTATAAGCGAAGTAATACGCTACGCGAGTTTGCAAAAGAGCCCGTAGACTTAAAGAAAATGTTACATGTGTAATCAGAAAAAATGTCGACGATAGTCACATTAAATAATATTTATATTATTTTCACGCGAGCTTGCAACAACAGCGCCATCTAGCGTCAAAATAAATGATGACGATGACGACATCCAAATACTTTTGCAATTAAATATAGAGGCTTTTAAATAGAGACTTAGATTATATATAAAACAGTCAAATATAAAGTCAATAGAAAAAAATAAATTAATTAAAATTTATTAAATTATTTCAAAACTAGAAGATATAGAGCCAAAATAAACTAATATGCTGGCAATAAGCTTTACAAATTCCTTCAAACTTGTTGTTATACCAAAATCTAGCTGACCTACAAAAGAACCATGCTTATGTAACAAGCTCCAATATATAATTAAACACAATAATATACAATAATGTGCAATAAAAATAAGCCTCAAAATGCCTTCAATTTCTCACAAATATTGGAGTTCAAAGCTCAGTTCATTTCCTAGCTACATTAATATGCTTTCTTAGTTAATAAGCTGTTTCAATAACAAACCCCAAATTTCCAAAGCTCATTTATTAACCAATTTCCCATGTTCAGTGTTTAATTTATAGAGCAGTTGACCACGGTCTATACTTATATACAAAATATATACATGAGAAATAATTGCATGCTAACTTTTATTAAAATTCTGTATTTTTGTTTGCGCTGAAACAAATTAACCAAGTTTTTATGCATATAATAAGAACTTGGCTATAAAATTATACGATATGCGCGATATACGATAAATTTCCGTAATGTCCATGTGGAACTAACAGGACGAGAAAACAATGGATACCACGCATTGCATGACAGCCGGACATTTTTTTTAATGCAATCAGCCAGCGGCAACAAGAACAACAACAACAAACTACAGGAAAAAGGAATTGCTTATACTACTATACTATATTATATACTAAAATGTATACAGACCAAGTCCTTGCGGGCCATTTCGTCCGCAACTCTTTGCACTTGGCCAAGTTGTGTGTACTTTTCAAAGCTTTAATTGCAAATTCGCCCACAACAGCAATAACAACAAGAGCTGCAACAATAATAATAACAAAAAACAACGGCAAGAAAATTGCGAACGTCAGGTCGAGCCCAAACGACTAGGATTTACACTGCACTTCAGGTCATAACCGAAATTTTGGTATTCGGAATAGTTAGTAGCACAAAATTCTTATCGAACTTGGCAACTTTTCTGGTTATTTTGGAAACAGGTTTTTAAGACGATGCCATTGAAGCTATAAGAATCAATTATCATAGCTCGAAATCGTTTACGATTGACTCCGAATTTAAAAGGTCCAATCAACACAAGACACTTCCTGGCTTCGAATGCAATGGAGACTTTTAACAATACTGTGGCTTTCTTTTTCTTCAACTAGAAATTTAGCCAAGAATACGTTTCTTTACTGAAGCTGTTTTTTTAATGAAAATTTTGGTTTGCAAAAAACTAATATACACTTGCATAAAGAGAGCTATAAGCTGTCATAGTTCAAGCATAGCTATTGCTATTGATTGATACCCTTTTGTTAATTTTTGTAGACGCTTATATCAGATAGATTTTTATCTGATTTTGTTCATATGACGCATAGCTCTATCAAATTTTAGTTCAAAAGACTGCAGCTGGAAAGGGTATCATCTGTTCTAGTTTTTAGTCGAATTTGTTGTTCTTTGCTTTTATGATTTTGGAGATATCAACGGAAGGATATATTTCTTTCACGTGGAAATGCTTCCATTTCCCGGTTACATACACTTAGCGAAACTTAATGTACTGCTTTATTCTATGACTAAGTGGTACAACAAGTTCATGTAGAAGTTTTTGCGCATGGCATTTTATTAAAGCCTCGAGGTCGACGACTACATTAGCAGCACTTACACATGCATATAAGACAGCGTCTGTGTGTAGGTGTGACGCTTTGTATGTTTGTATAAGTGCTCTGTAATTTTGATGTCTGGCGCGTGTTGTAGCTCATTTAGTGCCGCAGTTAAGTGGCTCTTTATACTAAAAAAAAAGGCGAAAAAGAAGTGGCACATACATTATAATGCGACACCCCTACACACATTAGCAGCTTAGCAGCTGTTAAAGTCAGACCCTGGGGTACACACACACACACACACAAAAAAGAACCCCTCCCCTGACATTAGGCCTTATTGTCATGCTGTTGGATTTAGGTCAAGCGCAGCCAACTCGCTGTCTGGACGCATTTCAGTTAGCCAAGAAAGCTGCAACCGAGTGCCTGGCTTTTACTGCTACTAAAATGTAATGAGCTTTAGCAGCCCTGGAGCCAAGTTTTAGCCATCATTGCTGACAACATTGTTCGGGCTTTAGCTCTGGCTGTAGCTCTGAAAACCAACCAGACAAAACAAGTGCCTGGCAGTCAAGTCAAGGATTTTTGTATGTCTGAGTATGAAAACTGCCAACGTTGCGTATGAAACTCTTTGCAAGCACTAATACACACAAACTATATATAACAAACTTATGTATATATGCATGTGTGTGTATATGCTGGCTGCCTTTTGTTTGGTCTAGCCAAAACAAATATGTTGGCAAATGGCTTAATTTGTGAGCTTTTGAAATATGACTGTAGGGCCAACAGTGCGTATGTGTTATGTGCCAAACAAATGTTTCGTTGGTTTTTGTTGGCTTTAAAGCGACGCTTACTGCGTTCTGCATATACATTTACTTTGTTTTTTAGTTTTAGTTAAATTTTTTAAGGCTACTAGTATTTTTTTTTTAAATAAGACTGTGGGCCAACAGAGCGTATGTGCTTTGTGGACCAAACAAATGTTTTGCTGGTTTTGTAGGCTTCAAAGCGACGCTTACTGCGTTCTCAATACAAATTTACTTTGTTTTGTGGTTTTAGTTAAATCTTTTAAAGCTACTAGTATTTTTTTTAATATTAATGAGTCGTCTGCTAGACTAAGTGTTTCACTCTTTATACTCTAAGTTTGACTTTTTAGATGTTTAGGATTTGCTGCTACAAAGCGATCTGTAGTTCCTTTGTAGCCAACACATTTTGCATATATACTAAATTTCTACTATAAATGCTGCCTTTATCATATATTTATATAATAAATCCCCCTATTGAAGCAACTTTCTAATATTTTTTTTTTTTTTTTTGTGTGTACATTATTACTCACAACTAGCTTGCGAATTTGCACTGCTAATTGAAAAAATTAAAAAATAAAGCACACAAAAAAAAATGGAAAATTTAATTCAAGGGCGTACCTTGAACTTTAGCTGCGTTTTGTTATCTAATAACCCAATTGCTTGACATGGTATTTCAATATGCATTTATTGTTTAGGTATATATATCCATGTGACTAAGACGTGACGCTTATCGCCGCCTTTCCAAATCGCACATACTATATATACCTATATGTACATATATACTTAGACCACAATAACAAAACTGATAAATACTGCTATCAAGTTGGTTTGATTTGGCATACATAGCCTATAGCTATAATTATAACCAAAAGCCGCTCGTGTTTGTGCTCTCTGGTCACGCTCGCTCTTAAGCTGGAATCTAACTATACGCTGTGCCTTATTTACCTACCATTTTAGCTAAAGAGCAAATAAATTTGTTTACCTTTGTTTTTGTGTGGAACTCGTTTGGGGGATACTAAGCACAGCTTCAGTTCTTGGTGCTTAAAACTTTAGCAATTATTCAAAGTGAGTGCACTTATTAAGACACTTTTTGGTATGTATATAAATTTGTTGTGCTGCTTTTTTTGATTAGTTCAACACTCACCCGCACAGCCTTTGACTTATTTTTATTTACTGACAACTTTAAGTTGTTATTTTTTTTTGGGCTTTTTTTCTAAAATGTTTATTTAGACGTATTGCAGGCACAGTTAATGCGCATTTGGGGGTTCTTAGTCAAGTTCTTTGTGTATATAAAGTCATCAGACAAAGGCAAAGGCGTTTCGAGCAGCTTCTATGTATTATAGTTCTTATATGCAAGCGTTTATTGACCACCCAAATGGCGTTGGCCTTGAATTCAAGACAGTTGTTGCTTGTCAAATAGCTTGAGTGATATATAAGCCTTATAATCTATATCTACATATATATAAAAATATGTACATTAAATTGCTTACCTAGCTAATTTATTTGCTTTTATTGAAATAAGCAGACGCCACTTTTTAATTCACTTTTCAAATAGCTTGCATTGTTAACATGACATTCCGTGTATCTTATAGATACTTTTGGCAGCTACACGCAATACGGACGCGTGAAATGCGTCTCTTTGCTATTTCGTTATTTGATTTTTTCGACTGTGAAAATGTTTTTGCAACTCAATGCTCAAGTCTGGCGCACATTTTTAAAATACCAAAGCGCATTTTTCTCCCTCTTGTGGTTTTCATTTCTTTTATTTTTTCTATCTTCTATGCAAATGAGCAAAGAGCAGAAAAAGAATGTACTTTGATATGGGTAAATGGTATGTTTAAAATGCGTCTAGCAGATATTAAATTTTGTGTACATTTTTTATTATGAATTGTAGGAGTAAAGAAAAGTAAGTCAATTATTTAGTGCTCTGTTGTTCTAAGGTCTTTTTGAGATGTTTGAATTTTTGTTTTTTGAAAATCTATCTTTGCTTTTGTGATCACTGACAAAATCATGGCTTATCTTTCATAAAGGTGACGCACTATTTTAGTAGTTGCTGCTGTCACAAAATTGCATAAAAATTTAAAATTATTTATTGTCGTCCCAGGGGAGCATATGGCAATAAATTTTCTTACAACAAGTTCTTTTAACTTGGGTGAAAACGTTCGATCGTATCAGACCATAATATACCAATCTCGGACTGCTACTCCTACAAACTGCAACGAGATACGGTTATATATGAGAGACTCACCTCTGTACTTCGTAGTGTATATGTATATCAGAGCTGATATATATCAGGTTCCAAACACAAGAAGAACCCACCGTGGATCCGCCACTGCTCAGGACTCTCTGCTGCCTTGAGACTTTCTATGGTCTGTCGTAAAAAGATTAAGCTGATCTTCCGCTCAATGGAATTATATATTTGTTTACAAGGGGTATCTGCATATTAAGACTTTTAGTATACACTTTTTCTTTAAAGTCTAGCACATATTTTTAAGGACCACCTACCAAAACTCAATTACCAAAATGTGTCAATTGCAGTCTATATATGCCTTCCAGTTCAATTATCACCAAGTTCATCTAAAATTTGTCAATCCAAGCAACATGACGTAATAAAAACTCACTAACTGTGCCACATACTCCGACACAAAATTCCAAGAAAAAAAAACACACATATTCAGAAATTTTCAGTATCTGTTCGTAGCTTAATTAAAACAAAATGCCAGCATATTACAAGATTTTCCACACTTGTCCTCCCCTTCCAGCCGCATAATCTAACCGCAATCTTGGACTCTCAAAGTGCGGGCGGGCGTCTAAGCCATTTGGTGGCAACACCACTTGGTTTGGTTGCCACTGCTGCTGAATTGAGTGCAGCGCAGTCTGTAAAAATATTTTGCAAAATTCATTTTGTAATTGCATAATGAGCCGACGGGCCCAAAACGAACTGGCAAGAAAACTGTAAGAAGAAAAAAAAAAACAACCAAAACCCACAAAATACAAAATGCAACTCGGACGGGGCAACAGCTGCTGAAGTTGCAAATGTTGTTGTTTTTGTTGCTGCTGCTGCCGTTGCAACAAGCAATTGTCCTCATTTTGGCTGCAACTGAAACTCAAAACAAAATGTGTTGTAATTTGCGGCAAGTCTTGTTGTGACTCAGCAGCTGCCATAATTTTTTTGTTTTGTTGATTTTTTTCGATAATATATGAGTATAAGATGTTTTTATACTCTAGCAGAGCAGCAGAGTAGCTTTATTTTATATTTGAGAGATATCTTGGTTAGCGATCTTTATTGATAGTTAAAAAAAATATCTTCTGGTATAGAGAATATTGTATTTTTCATCAAACTGTTTGCACTATTTCTGTTGCTATTTTCTTAGAAGTATGCTTAATATTTCGTAGCATTAGACTGCATTTGGCGATTACATATAACCGAACAAACGAATAGCAGTTTTAACCCGGTATTTGAGACCTAGAATGCATTCCATCATTAATTTGCATTCACACTGATGCTGCTGCTGTTCACAAATCTTCAACCTCTTTCTTTCGCTCAGTTTTGAGATACTTTCGTGCTCTTCTTATATACTGAATGGAAATAAAAGCAAAAGCTTAGTTCAGCTTGGCTGTGAACTTCACCTCGAATTTCTGTCTTTTGGAAGCTTCTTCTAGCTTATCCTCATTTTTAACTTATTGCTGGTACTGTATCAAAGCAAACGCCGTAAGAGCTTCTTCTAGAAGAGCATGTTGTTGTTGTCTTTTTGCTTAACTCATTCTCACTTGATTTTTCTTCAGAGCTTCTTCTGTTTGTTGCTTTTATGCTCTACTCATTCTCAGCACAAGAATAAATTGATAGGAAAAGCAAAGCTTAGCTTACAGCTCGAGATAAGCTTTATGTCCCAGTTGGCATTATAAGTTTCTTTTAAATACAAAATGAGCTTTTTGTTTGTAAACAAGAGCGTTGGGGTGCTCACTTGGTCAGGCAGAAGTGTTCGACAAGTACTTACATGAAAAAAATGTTTCATTACTATCTAATCCATAACCTTAACTACGAGAAATAGGGCACTTCTGCATCGTTGTTGGGGTTGCTTACTTTGGCTAGTCATGCACTTTTGCATTCTGCCCTATAAAACGTGCAATTTAGTAATTACGTAAATGCTGTATGCCAACCTAGAAATGTTATTTCTTTAATATGTTGATCAGCAAAATGTTCAGACAGAAATTCTAGAACTTTTAAAAAGCTGCACTTTGTGCCAACTGCTGTCTTTTGGCAGGGTATACGCAACTTTAACATCTTGAATTTGGATTTCCTTTAAAGCTGTTTTTTAACAGTCTCAAGATTTATAGCGATTAAGTAATATTCTATTGTGTATGCGTCAACTTTTAATTGAAAATTCACTTTCAACATTTGTAAATCGCAATAAAAAAAACCGAAAAAAAAAAACAAAAAACAACTGCAACAATAACAACATTGGGAAATTACTCAATAGAGTTGTCCGCTCACTTGCACGCTTGCCGCCGCCTGCTCGCTCTTAAGTCTCGCTTAGCGCTGAGGCTCAACGTTCACCGTTCGACGTCTTACGAATTACAGTTATGTCATAGAACGTAGCTGTAAATTGTAAGCAAGGCGACTTGACTGTAGGTGTTGTTGTTGTATCTATGTATGTATTATATGCGAGTGTGTGAGCATTTGTATCTGTAACCGATTTGACGGCAATCAGACGGCAAATTGCAGCAACAATCCGCTTAGTTTTAGTTATTGAGTAATGCCCACAAGCGCTTAATAAACGGCAGGCGGCATGCCAACTTATTTATATGTAGGTGGGCAGCTTTGATAGGGCGCCAGCAAAAACAACAACAACTTTGACAAAAACAGTGTAAACAGCAGTCACTGCACAGTGGTCGGTTTTGGCAACTATGTATAAATGAGTTATAACTATTTTTTTTTTTGTGGCACCATTATTTTTTGGATTTTTCCATAATCATTCAAAAGACTTTGAGCTAGATTTTAAAAGATCAAGCATCTTTAGTCAGATTTGAAAATGTAAGAAATTTGGTATTCTTTGAAGTGACGAAACCGAAAGTTCTAATATTGCTTTGGGTTTTAGTAGATTCAACATTAAAGTTAACAAAACTAATGCACAATTGAAAGAAAAGACAAAATGGACCCATTTTGAATGTATCGATAAAATCGTGAATTAATATTATGCACAGGCCCGATGAGAAGGGTAGGGGAGGGGGGATTCCCCCAGTACTGTCGTGACTCAAGCTAAAGGTATAATAGTGGGACCGGTACATTTCCCCCCCGGGCCTCCGATTTGCTCTCTACGGCCCTGATTATGCGGGTAAAAATTAACCTTCGCTGGTAGTGAGAGCCCTTTTTCTGATTTTTATTATGTATTTGTGACTAACATTTTAAGATTCATCAACTATGATTGAAAAATATTGCACAGAATCTAACTTTCTTTATCAAAGGTCTTATTTTATTTATGTCGTATTCTCAATTTCGCCCACTGTGCAGCACTGCGCTGATCTGAGACATTACATCACAAAGACAACAATTGCACGAACAAGCTCATCAATCTCTGACATTTTGTTAAGTTCCTTATTGCTGTTTTTGTTGTTGTTATTTATATCTAAAGCAAACAAGCTGACAAAGCAATGCATTTAACTAAATACATGGCTTAAAAGTCAGTTACGAACACCCTGAAAGAATCGCGAAGCAAAACTTCAATTATGCCAAAAGTCACTCAAGCAATTTCAAAGTTCAAAATGTGCCATAAAATGAAAAAAAAAAATACAAAATCGAAAGATTGTCGAGTTTTTTGTCTGGGTGTGTTATGGCATCAACAAGCACTACAACAACAATAGCTCCAAGTAGCCGTAAAGCAAATCGAAGCATTTTCAGGCTTTTCGCGCAAATAAGCTTTATCAAAATGAGAAATCTGTTTTAAAAGCCGCCTTCAACAAATTGCCAGACAAATCAAATGTGGCTAATACTTATGTATATAGCATAGTATGTAGTATATAGGGAAAACTCGCAACGCTGTCGACGACAGCCTGAAGCAACAGTCGTCGTGCCCCTTATGCAACAGTTGCCCAGAAGCGAGGCACAGGCTGTGCTACGAACACATTCCACACGATGATTCCACAACGTATCCTGCATGATTTTCATTTTTCTGCTCTTGGCTCTTATTGGCATTCATGGGCTTAGGGCAAAGCCTGCCAATTAGTTGAGCTATGTGTAGCAAATTCTATTAAAATGTAATCAAGCTTTGATGTGGTGGTTTTCGGGGCGTTTTGGCTAAGTGCTTGAGCTCAATAGATTAGCCATGTGCACAGGCTGTATGCATGTGGAGCAGTTGGAAAATGAGTTTTAAAGCAACTTTTGTTGTATTGGCTCAAAGGTAGACCGTTGGTACAGTTTCAAGGAAACTGTTGGAATTGAATTCTAACATATTTTCTATGACCTATATAATGAAAACAATCACAGCAAAACTTTGAAACTTTTAAACTCAGCCTAAAAAAATTTTTGACTAACTACACTTTACCTACAACAACGAAAAAAACTATACTTATGTTGCTCTAATAATGAAAGAAATGTCAACCTTTCTCTGCTTTATTGGCTTATAGAAAAACAGCTGGAGATGGCTTTAAAATTAGTCGCAATTATTCCTATAATATGTTTATTCAAAACTCATATCAGCAAAGTTACATACTAAGATGTATTAGATATTTCGTCATGCTCTGAATCTTGAAAAAAATCTAAATTTTCTCACTGTGTAAATCAGTTCAGCTATTTAAGATGTTTCATAAATTTCGTCACAATTTTTGCTTAAAATTCCATTGAAAGCTATTTACAGAATTCTTAAGAATTGTTGTTGATTAAAAATGCATATGGCTTTTTTTCTAATTCATTGCTACAGTTCCGGCTTATTAAATTCCGGTTTAAGCTGCCTTAGTTATGAGCTTATGTTATACAACTAATATTGAATAAATGCCTTTTATTGCACTAAACATATTATATAACTTTATTGCTTAAGCCATTTATTGCTAGACTAAAAAAAAAAAAAATATTTGTTTTGTTGAAATTGTAAAAATTTGCGAGGTAACATTTCATGATAAAAATGTTGAATTTCATTTGACATTTTGGCATGCTTCGAATTAGTTCTAGTTCTGGCTAGTTATAGACACTATGTGTATGTTACGTGCATGTTACGTATACGTAATTACGTATACACAAAAACTGCAGTAACTATGCGGAAAGTATTAAATGTTTGTACACACTGTCAGTTAAAAGTTTGCAGACACTTAACAATAGAAAAGCGCAGCAACAGTAACTATCGTAAGTTTTAGTATTGTATAGCAAAGTATTTTAAAAACACTATTTAACTTTTTCGCTAAAAAAGCTACTATTTATTTAGCATTTTTTTAGGAACCAATGCTGGGAACTGAAACTTTTAATATATATATTTTTTCTGTTTAATTAGCAGACAACGAATTCTAACGTTGACTTGTTGCATGCAAAACTGGTACAAAGAAGTCTTAAAATATTGTCTTTCCTATATGTTCACAAATTCCATATTGAGTGTTCAAGCGTCTGAAAATTTTTCTATGATAGTGTTCATTAAAGTATATTTCCTTATTATAATACGCTTTTATGTAAAAATTTATAATTTATTACAGCTTCTAAGCTAAATTTGCATTTCTGTTAATTGTTGCATAACAAGCCTTGCCTATACAGACGTCATTGCAAGCTAGTTTTTTTAATTGGTTCTATGTGTTGTGCTAAGCCCAAGCTTATACTAGCTTTTTATTTAAGCCCTGTCGTCATAGCTTAACTTACAAAAACAGCCGCATTGTTATAAGCCAGTTATTGCCTTATGTGGTGATTAAATAATCGCACAAATTTCAAACAACCAAAAAAAAAATTATTACAAAATTTGGTGAGCGCATTTATGTATGTACAAATCACGATTCAGTTGCAGTTGGCCGAAAAGTCAAAGCGTTGAAATTGGCAACAAACAAATGAGCAGAAATCGGGCCAACACACACATACACTCAATCACAGCGACAGAGACAAAGGCTTAAGACGACAAACATTGTCGGAGAGACGATTGAGGCGCTGGTGTTAAGCTTTTTTTTTTTTGGGCTTAACGTAACAGCAGCAGCGGCCAACAGCAGTTGTCTGCTGCTGACTTACATAATGCGTCAGCAGAGCTGGTGAGTACTGCAGCAGCTCCACTTACCAAACAAACATAAGAAATAGTGACGTAGCCAACAACAGCAGCGCAACATAAAATGTTTAGTAACACAGCGCTGGCAGCGACGCAAGCAGCGGCAGCAAGATTTGACTTTGACATACTTTTGCTTTTTGCCATATGCGCGAACAGGCAAACACAACAACTGTCAAATTTGACAGCACAGCGCTCGCTTGTGCGCGCTCTGCTGCGCTCTTAAAACAAGTGACGCTCTTTTTTGGCACCTTGTCATTTGGCTCTTTTGCTGTGTGTGAAGCAAAAAAAAAAAAAAACAACAAAAAAACTGTTGCGTTGTTAAGCCGCTCTCACGCTCTCTTGCTGGCTGTCTCTGGTGCTCTTTTTATGTGCTTGCACAAGCGCTCATGCTCACGCAATGACCATACAACATACGTCTGTGTTTGTTGCCACCCCTCCCTTTGGTTAACTAACTATCTTTTTTTTTTTGCTTTTAATTTTGTCAGCTTTGCATAAAAAGCCGGTTTGCAGCCTCAGCTCCGCTCTTTGTCTTTAGGGGCTGTTCGTAGGCCCGTAGTAGTTGTAGTTAGTTACATAAGCTTCAACCTCGCAATCGCCTTCACCAATTGCCCAAAAATAGTCCAGCAAATAGGGCATAAAAATAGCGTTGCAGCTTTGAAAATTTTGTTGTTGAAAAGCGCCCCAGTTTTTTTTTTTTTTTTTTTTGTCATGATTTTAAGTGGATTATTGGCCCCTGCCCATCAGTGTTGGCCTTTGGCCCCCTCCCAAACCGGCTGTGTGTAGTAGGTGTATGTCTGAGAAATCAATTAACTGCGCGTCAAAAAACGCGTATGGCCGGAAGTGTGGCAACATTTATCAAATGTCAACGACAGCATATGGCAAACAGTTGACAACATATGGTCAAACATACTTTAGTTGCTTCAACATTGTGAGGGAAACACACACTCTACCCCTCTACATGCGCTTCTATGCTCAAATTACGAGCGAACATAAGGGAATAAAAACGCTTGTTATCATCATCAATTGGGGATTTGTTGGGAATGTTGCTATGGTCTTACAAGAGGTTACTTAACTTATTCATAAAGTTAACAAAATGAAGTAACTCTAGGAGACTAGTTATAGGGTTGGACATAATTTAATCATCTTTATTGTTATAGAAGTCCAGCGGAGACCTTCTACTTGCGGATTCCTTTACTGCTTTTGCAAAACGGCTGTGTTTTCTTCGTTCTCTGCATTTGCATAGATAGCGAAAAGCTTAATTTTAATGCGGAAACTAAACGATATGAATTACAAAAAAAAATTTGTTTTGGTACTTGTCAGCTAACAGTTTCCGGGCACTTGAACAATCTCAATGGAATTTATGTATAAACAAGATAAGAACCTTTAAATGATTATTCATTGATCACGTAGGTGTTTTTTCGTAGAAAGAGAACTTTCTACTTTTTAAGCAAAAAGAAAGTCTCATGAGTGTTATGCTGTACATTTCAGAACTTTTTTGATATGGTAGAATTTTTTATTTTCTTCAGCTCTTAGTCTCTCAAACTTTAAAGCGACAAGTCAACAAGATTACAATCGTCAATAAATAAGATTCTTATGAAACATGCCTATTTTTGGCATAAAACGTTAGAGGAAAGAAAATTAAGAAATAGAGTACCAAATCGCTTTAAAACAACGCCTTTTAAAGAGTATTTAAGCGTCTAGTTACAAAGCAGTATTTTATTTTTTAATTTTTTTTTATTTTTGTAGGTCATTTACTTATGCTAGACTGCGCTTAAAAGCATTTTAGATAAAATTGCGTTAACAACTTTTGCGGTTTTAGGCCCCTTAACTGATGCTTTGAAGTTAGACATGGGCTATGCCGACAAAGCTCGCGTCTGCGTCGACGTCGGCGTCAACGCCAACGCTTTGTTATTGCATAAGTTGTGTGTGGCTTAATAACAATCAACTCTGTATAACAACAACGATAACAATGCCAATAAAACATTATTTGTGTGTGCGTCTTAAACATGAGCAACACACACTGGCATACACTCACACACTGTACAGTGCTGGGCAAAAGTATTTTGACAAAATTATTTATTTTCGTAATTTTTTTTTGGCAGTGAGATTAAAATTATTACGACTTATTAACTGCTTAATCTTTTTATAATCACTTAGCTTTATAACTAAAACCAGGGCTACAAGCTCCAAAATTAATATTAGATAAAAAACCGTAAATGTGTTAGCATATTGTTTCTGTGGCTGGTGGTGCATTCAGTTGTGAATCCGAGATTTGGTCTAGGGATGGCTCTGCACTTCGAAGTGTGCATAAATCAGAGCTTGGAAAAGGCTGTTAGCCTATGTTTCCAACTTTGGTGGTCCGGACCTGACCCTCCCTGACACCTTATGTATGGCAACTTTGGCAGTTCTCGAGAATTCCGAAATTGAGAAAAGAGACAATTTGCCTTAATTGTATACAGCAGTGGTGGGAAAAAACTCATACAAACAAGCATTTCTTTGTGTAAGTAAGCAGCGCAGTAAGCAAAAGCGCACGAGAGAGCAAGAGCCGCAATCAAGCAAAAACGAGAGAGAGATGTTAAGACACTTGGACCGTGCATGTGCCGACAGCGCTGCGGCAGATTTTTGTGCAATATTCTCACGAGTTATGTAAATTGAGAGACTGCCCACCATGGGAAAACAGAATCCCTTGATTCCAGACACTCGTTTTAAAGTTTTTGTTGGGATTGCAATAATAATAACTTGAGCGAGATTTTTTTTTTTATAAATAGTTAGAAACTTGATTACTAGCAACAATGGCTTACGGCTCAGACCCATATTTCCATTTTAATTAATTAGGGCAAAAACCTTTTAAATTGACATTTCAAAAAAACCTAAAAGTAATAGAAGTAAACAAAGAAATTTTGGTAAATGATTGATTGATTGATTGAGCTATTATAAGACCTACATAAGAGTTTTTAATGCAGCATTAAAAATTATTGTATTTTAATTGTTGTAAATAGACTTTTTACGTGCACTGTAGTAACATATGTGTGTATGTGTACATATATGACCACATTAACTTGGCTCGCAGCAACTTCCTAGCCTTTTTGGCTGACTCTCTGACAGACTTAACTTGGCTGGTTGACCTTGAGCCAAGCCAACATTGTCGCTGCCGCACTTCATGCTCTTATTGTTGTAGCTGTTGTTGTTGTTTGTCGTTTTTTGGTTTTGTTTTTGTTGTTTTGGTTTTATTGTTGTTGCGGTTGTTCATTGAAGCGCATGGAATGTATCTGCACATATGTGTATCTGATTTGTTGTTGTTGTTTGTTTTATATATATGTATATATATTTTTTTTTTGGGCATTCAATTTAAATGGCTTGCTTCATAAATTTGTGTTTTTTTTTTGTTACTTGCATTTAGCTTTATATTTATTTTTTATTGTTCATTCTCACGCCTCACAAAATTCGTATTGAATTTTGATTTGCGTGTTTGCAATTTGTAAATTCAATAAAAATGGCTCTGCGGTTTTTCAGTTTTCATTTTGCATTTTCATGGTCATTGATTATATAATCACAGTCTGGAAGCTGCTTTACCTTGACATGTTTCAAGCTTGCAGCATAAAATATATATGCATATTATGTATGTATCTTTATTGTATAAGCAAAAGCCAACAATATTAAAACGACCAGAACAAAATAGAAGCAACTTAATGTCAGGCCACAATATATTCTACATACTAATTGAAAGATAAGCAATGCTCATATGACGCATACGCCCCGTTGACACCCCACACGAAGCAATCATGCATATATATACAAAAAGAAGCCAAATGAAATAACTACGACGCAATTAAACCAATTGCCAGCTGCTAACAAATATAGATACAGATACAAATACAGAGTCATTTAGTCAGTGCGTCTCAACGCCTGTCAGTTGTCCGTTGGGTCAATCACCCTATTCTGGGCGTCAATACAAAAAAAGAAGGCACAGCTACAAGTTGAATGCTACACTCGGATACACTGTATACAGCATACAGCGATGGTTTAAGATACGAAGATTTACGGCTTAATTTTAACATTTTAAGAACAATATTGTGAGAAGATTTCAGATAAGTGGGGTTCTTTGAGGTCGGTTGAAAGAACGTAAAATTTGGTGAAACTATGAAGATTGATGTTGGGTAATGCACGCAGGCAAGGGATATTTGCAAAAGACGATGTTCTCTTCTGCGACCTTTTCAACTGGGTCACACAGAGTATTTTTCGAAAGGTCTATATGCATTTTCACATAAATACTTATGCCAATAATAATGATAAAATGGAATAATATTTTCCTTAAAAGAAGCATGGATGTTAGACTAAGATTGCGATTGGAAAGACAAAGACATCTTCTCCAGGGATTTGGGAAGTTATACATATAGTCATATATGTAGTTACGATTGGAAAATAATAATAGACAGACAGACTTGTGAACCATATGAAAATAAAACTGCAGCTCAGCTTCTCGTCCCCGCAAGTCTAACATATCCTTTACCCATAAGGTACAGAGTATTAGAAAGGGAATAGATTAAGTGGGTGAACCCAGCAAAAGTCTATTATGAAATGCCCACGTAGCCACTCTGTGTGTGTGCGTGTGAATGAATGAGTTCCAAATGAGATGCGCAGAGGCGGCATATATTTAATGGAAACTGTTATCCCAACTTTGCCTGGATAACCCTTATAGCTACAGTTACGCGAGCAAAATTATATAAAAAAAAAAGGGAAGCCGCTACAACTGCATTTTGGCTCTACTGTTAACAGCTGAAACTGTATCCGTATACACTCTATATAAGTATACATACAAGTTGGACGATTATGCCAAACTTTGGCGTAGGCTGTAATATGAAATATAAAAGTAACGACTACATATTTTGACTACTTGTTGACCCAGCCCTGACAGTATGACACTTTGGTATTTGGCGTGCTTAGCAGGAAATTTATTTTGTCAGTGGCTCAGTAACACACACAACAACAAATTCCCAGCTGCCTCTGCCACAACTTCGCTGAGGGAACAACAAGCAAATTTGTTTACACTCTGTTGATTTTTGCTACCACCAAAATGTACGCAAATTTGTTGTCACCAGTGTTGTTTGCCTTGACTTGACATGCAGCCAGCCACGCCCACACAAGCACACAACGCCCACATCTCACCGAGCAACTAGTACAGACATGACGCAATTTGAAACGGGCCACGCGTCGGGAGACCCACAACACAAACTTTTTATGACAGCCAAAAAAAAAAAAAGTGAAAAAATAAAAACAAAAATAAATAAAATAAAAATTGGGCTATAAATTTGGTGTATATTTTAAATAAAACCATGAGAACTTAAATTGCAAAAAACTGACTCAAATCTGCTGTTTATTTGTTATGCAACAAAAAAAATTCGAATTTTATCTAATAAGAACTAGAACATTTGAATACAAGTAAACTTTATGTTTTGCACACAACTTCCTGGACACACCTTAAATTTTATTCGAACATGTTTCCAAAATTTACTTCTGCTGCGGTAAATAAGTCGAAAATAAGCTTCAGCTGGGACAGCAACGCACTGCACTGACAAACTGCATATATATATATCTTCTACTACTTTTTATGCTCTAAATGTTTACAAAAAAAAGCAAAAAATTATCCTCTTTAAGGCGTTTTTTCTATACAACTTTGCCCGACAAAGAATTCACCTATTTTCAATTTTGAATTTTTCAAAAAGGCTTTACATTCCTCTACCATTTTTGTGTACTTTCTTGTTGCCCAATGTGCTTATTTAAAAAAAAAAAAGTTTCTCTTAATGCATAAATTATTTAAGGCTTAGTTTAAAAGTAATTTAAAGTCAACTTTTTAGCTTTTGATGAACAAGTTGTTTTGTTCTAAGAAAAACGTTAAGTATACGTCAAATGGTTGCCCTGTATATTATTATTTTGGCATTTTCTTGCTGGCCTACAAAATGTTACATTGTGTTTTGTGTAAATATTTAATAGAATTCGTTTAAATTATAATTTAGCAAAATTTCTTGGTATTAGAGCGCAGTAAGTCAAATATCAAGTATACGCTGTGCTTTGTTTGCACAATATTTTTGCTTGATTTAATATTTTTGTCTTGCTTATTTAGTACAAAAATTAACTTAATTTATGCAGTACTCTACACAAAGAAAAATAATCGCATAAATTGTCGCCTTTTTGCATAATTAAATAATTCTTAAAATGTCACAAATTTAACGTTAAATAAGCTAGAGTTAGTCATGCAAAGAGCTTTATGAATACATATAGTGTGAATACATATTTTGTATACACACTACAAATAACTATAATTACAAAGCATTAGAGGCGTATGCAAAAAAATGAAAATACTTGAGAAGGGATGAAATCTGCCCAATACATTATTTCCTTGGCAATTGCACAACCTAACTTACAAAAAATATAAATTAAGTTATATATGATTGCCGCTCTTAGGAAAAGCATAGGGCGTAAGACTTCTGGCCAATACAATATAAGTACTACACTGAAGCTGTAGCAACTATAAATATTTTAGGCGATCGCAAATATTTAGCCCCCTAGTTGCGCCCCTGCAAAAAATGCATACAAATTGCAAAGAATGCGCAACAAATCTAACACTTGTTTTCCGTCAACAATAGCTTTGTATATGTGTAGCCTTAAAATTAAATTGTTTCCAACATTTTGTTTTTGCTGTTTTCTAATATTATGCCGCATTTTGATAAATTTATTTTTATAAATTCCGTCAAACTTTTAGCAAAACATATTTTGCCCAAAATACCAAGTTCGCAAATCATAAAATCAGCGGCAGAAACTGCTATCTATGGCTTGTGGCTGCTGTCGCATAGAGTTCCGGCTGTTTCTAAGGCCCCTAACCGCTACACGCCTCATTACAAACGGCGTGTTTATGTGCATTCATTTTGTATTTAGGTCAGTTGTTTGCTTGTTTGCGGCATGTTCCATGTTCCATGCTCCCATATGTCCATATACGCGGCACCATGTATTCTTGCGGCTTTTACATAATAATTTCTGCTTTATTTTTTGTGGTTGTTGTTGTAGCCTTTGCCAAGCAATTTGCACAGAGCATAATCAAAGCGCACAAGGCGCTTAAGTTTGCTATGCGACCACGCGGCGTATACGCAACATTTATTTTTAGCAAATTGTTTAACGACTTGTGCGTCGCTTTTCTGTTGGCTATATATTTTATTTAATATTTTTCTCCATATATAAAATATTTGTGCACTGCTGCTTTGCTTCAGCTTAAGCGCAATTAAGTTCCAGCGAATTTAGTCATTTAAAAGGCAGGGTTCGCTGTCGGCATCTGTATCTGTAGCTCTTAAGTGCCTTGTGTGGCCCATTGTTGATTTATATGACAAAAGTTTATTTTCGAGCAAGCAAAATTAGATTACAATTGCATGGCCACAGTTGCAATCGCTTGACACTACTATACATATATACATATTTATTTTTCTTACTTGACAAAAACACAATAAAATTTATTATTTAATTTGCCACATATCAAAATAAGCAAATGATTCATTGCAATCTGTTGACTTGAACATACTTAATGAGTGGAATACCTTGAAATTGTGCCAATGTTCGAAAGAGTATGCTAGAATCTATGTCTACGTGGCGTATACTTTACATAATATTTTTGAAGTAGTGAACTTTATTATTGAAATTAGTCGGCTCAAGGAAATTAGCTAATATAAAATATTAATAAAATCAATATGAAGCTTTTCAAATCTAAAATAATTGCCGACAATTCAAATAAATATTATTTAATAATCATCAAAAGGAAAAAATAGTTAAGGTGACTATTCGATCAGATTTTGTATAGTTATTATCACGTTTTTATCCTGATATGCAAATTAATAGTTTTAGATAGTCTGATAAGCAACCTGAATTGTTTTTTTCCGATAAAAAATCATCAACATAGAAGTTTTCCTGTTCGAGTTGACGCAAAACTCTTGCATTCTTTTGAAAAATAGATTTTTTTTTGTTAAAATTTTTTTTTATTTTTGAACCACTTATTTTTTAAAAATTGTTTTATATAATTTGGCAAACTTTTTCAGCTCTGATCAATAACTAGTAAAAGCGAGATATCAGCTTTTAAAATTTCTAAGAAAGTATATTTGTAGAGAAGGAATGTTCTAAATAATCGATATTAAAATTTCTTTATAGAGCATATCATAGTCCTTGTGCTGACAGATCAATTATTAGCTTCTCAGTTTTAGCTTAATTGAACTTGAATTGATTTTTTAAACAATTTTGTTTTTAAAAGAGTAGCTTAAAAATAAGTGAAGCCTAGCTTTACTCAGCTATTATCCACAACGATGACCTTAAGTCAGCTCTGTGTTTCATAAAAAAAAACAAAATAAATCTCTGTCAATATGTTTGGTTTCTAGTTATTATTATTAACAATTATACGAATTATGACAGCCAAAATTATGACCATAAGAACGTTATCAAAAATGCAGTATATAGTAACATTTATCCTCTACTTAAGCTGAAAGCCTTGTAGCTAGTGCTCTTAAATTTTTATTAAATAGTTTAAGAAATTACCTTCTTTTTAATAAATAAATATAAAAAAATTATACGAATTATCCACATCATTGAACGAATTGTTGTCTTTTAACTTTTCTTGGTTTTTACTTTTTTTAATTTTTTTTTTATTTGTATAACTTTTTTTCGTGAACTTCACTTTTTCTAACGAATTCTTTTTCGTTTCTTTTTAAATTATGTAATATGTTAGATTGTTAGTCTTAAGATGTTTCCAAACAATTTTTACGATCTGTATTTCGATTCACTGTCCTACTTTACTTAAATAGTATTTTATACCATGTTAGTGCTTATAATTCACAACTGCTTAAAGCTGTGCTTGCATTAATGCAATAATGCAATAATGCTTATTATTTGCAGCACTAATTGGTTTTTTTTTAACAAATTGTGCATTTACTGTCTTTTTATATTGCTACTTCTTTGCATTTATTTATGTATTATAATATAAATTATGCTCATTGTATGGGTAATAATAATATTTTGGAAATGTATAAATAAAATATAATATTTTTGCTTTTTTTTTTTATTTGTGAATCTTAATAACGAAGAAATCATATTTTGATTATAGCTTGGAACAATAGAATAACTAATGCAGGGATGTCCAAACACTGCTTATGGAAGAGCAAAAACCAATACGTATAAAGAAAAACACTAACACATTTAAAGTAAACAGTTATTACGGTTTATTGAGTGCACTGAAATAAATTGTATGTGCATTCTTATAAGAGTGGTACAAAATAATGAAAAAAAAGTTATTGTACATATATTTATAAAGAACTTGAAAATTGGTCAATATCAATATTTATTTTAGTTAATGATAGTTTTAATAATGCCTCTAAATGTACGTTTGTTAATTAACTTCTCCATTTGAAAAAAATTAATTTTAAGCTTGTAAACGCACATTCACAAATATATGTGCTTCCAAAAATAGATAAAATTCGCAAGGGATTTCCCGAAAAATATCTATTTACCACCGGACTTTACAAAAAATATATATTTTATTCCTATGTTTTTACCTATAGCCACCATCTGTCTGTTATATACATTGCATAGATCAAGTATACCCTTTGTACCGAAAGGTACAGTGCCATAACTAGTTTTTGTTTGCAAGCAATGCCTTAAAAGTCCCATTTTACAAGTTTCCCAAAAAATAGCGAAAGAATCTTATACCGATTTTTGTGAGTGCATGCTCAAACGAAAAGCAACAACAAATTACATTGAAAATCTGTGGGCCAACAACAAATATACGCAAGGGTTGTTTTTGTGCACACGAGATCAGAGAGTAAAGAGAGTAACAGCGAGTAAGTGAGAGAACGCTCGAAATTGTTTTTGTAATTTGCATTGGCACTGGGTGACAGTTAGGGCCGTGCATGTACACGCGCATCGCTGCCTATGCCTAAGAGCCATTACAAAAACAAAAAGAGCCAGATGAGATGGGCCTGGACATCCCTGAACTAATGCATACGTAGGGTTGCCACCTGCACGGGCCTCGCCCGGCAATGCCGGTCCTAGGAAGTGGTCGTCGGGCCAACGGGCCAATGAAAATTTTGCCGGGCCGCCATATGAACTAAGTAAATTCGAGCGGATTATCAAATATGTCCGGGTTAAAGCAATATTTTATCAATGAAGGAGAAGATGAAGTTGATAAAACGATTTGGAGCTTTGAGAAAGAGGCATTATTAGTTTACCATCGAGCTCTTACATATTTGGGAAAATGGTACGATTTTGAAAAATCTCCATTTTAACACTTTTCAGTGTTGAATCTTGAAGACGAAATAGAAGACCGAAAACTATTATTTCGAGCGGCTGAAGCAGTTGATCTTGATGTTGACGAAGACGCTCTTTACGACGAAATACTTTCTTTGGCGAAGATATTCCTCAAAATCAAAAAAATTGACCTCTTTGTCGATAAAATGGGTAGCTCTGACGGATTTGTCCAATTGCCCTTAATTGTTGGAAAAGTCTTATCGATTCCCATCAGCAATGCCTACGTGGAAAACGTTTTTTCAGTGATGAAGAATGTTTGGATTGATTTGAGGAATCGAATGAGCGTCGAACTGGTGAAGGCAGAGCTTCTGACGAAATTTAATTTGCATACGAGTTGCGAAGAATTTGCTCTTTTTTTGAATCGACCGAAACAAGAACCACTTCTTCGAAAAGCGATAACAAATGAAAACTACATGTGGAAAAAAATAACTATGTTGTAACTTTGTAAATATATATGAAAAAATTTTACATTTTCAAATTTCCCGCTTTCCACGGATACCCCCACCCACTACATTGATAAGTTGCCGGGCGAGAGACGCGACCGAGGTGGTAACCCTATGCATACGGTGTTCGAACCATATTATTCCAGCGTGCTTGAAAGAAATCATACTATTTGTATGGAGCAACGAGGAAAGTTTCATTTAAACTCATAACCGGATGCTGAAAGTTATGCTAAAAAAATTATAAATTCTAAACTGCTTAGTAGGGATGGGTATAGCGTACCCGAATATCGATATTCCGAATCGCATGAAACGCATGTTGAGTATCGATATATCGACCAAAATATCGATACATTGTCGCGTATAGATAATTCAACAAACACACAAGTGACAGTTGTCAAGTGGCCATTCCACCTTGCACGCTTTGTTTTGGTGCCGAATTTGTAAATATCGATATCGGATATATCGTCGAACATGGATATCGATATAAAATAGACTGCCGAAGAAAGAATATCGATATTCCTAGATATCGATATACTATCGCCCATCCCTACTGCCTAGATATTTGCGATGGTTCCATTTAAAATTATAAGGCGCTATCAGTTAGCTTAAGAATATTTAAAAAAACTACAAAAAATGTATTTACAATTTTACAGATATTTTTTATATCTGCATCGTATCATCGCATCGATTTACTTTGAATAAATCACGAGCTATTCTACTATTAACTAAGCAACAATTATACATAAACCATAGCATCATCTTGCTAAAATATTTTCTTCCAAATTTCGTAAAATATTTGTTTCACTACCACAAAAAATTATTTACCATATTATGCACTGCTTAAGCAAATGTAATTTATCAACTCAAATTGTCTGCGGTGTTACGGAAACTTGCATGCTCGCTGCAGCTGTGTGTATCTATGTGAGCGAGCTTGTCTACGTCATCGAGCGTAAAATTTTCTAATAAGTGCAAATTGTCTTATAGCTTAAATAAGGCGATAACAACAAATAACACGCCAAGCTGCATGGCTTTGCAATTTAATTTACTTATAATAGTAGTAATATTTAGTGAAAATTAAAAGCTGGCTAAAGTAGGGATATGCTGACTAAAACATATCCTGTAAGCTCCTAAAGACACTATACCTTTTCGATTCATGCAATCTTCTTGCAAGCACAGTTTGAACTTCTGATTTCTATGTCTAAACTCTTCCAAGGACTCTTATTCACAATCGCAACCATTTTGGTATAAAAGACTTATGGTCGGCCACGCCTACTTGCAGATGTCTTAAGCACATACTCCTTTTACTTACAATGCAAAAATATATATATATCCTTGTCGCTATTGAGACATAATTTTAAAAAATGGATGCAAGTGAAAAACTTAAACTCTGCTTCTTAGTCCTTGAGAAACAGTTGCTCCGCAAAAGCCAACCATGTCCTTTCCACATGATCATTTAACCTACTCGTTTGCAAAAACTTAATATAGCCCTTAAACTTTTCGTACAGGGCAACAACATGTAGGCAGCAAATATACAAAGAACGCGAAAGATTTTGTCA
The DNA here is from genome assembly GCA_018150985.1 of Chymomyza costata. Taxonomy (NCBI): domain Eukaryota; kingdom Metazoa; phylum Arthropoda; class Insecta; order Diptera; family Drosophilidae; genus Chymomyza; species Chymomyza costata. The sequence goes on from JAECWU010000001.1 coordinate 23,875,083, forward strand.
ATATAATATACATACTATGTACTACATACGTTCATTTGTTATGTTTATAAGGCCTTAAATGTTGTAACAAGATGTCTGCCAAAATGACAAGCAAATATTTGTTTGAAATTTGGCAACTGCTTGGTAACTCTTCTTATTGCCAGTCATTTAATCACAGCTAAGCTGCGCGGTTTAGGCATTTACTTTTGGCCCACTTGACACCAATTATGTCAAAACATTGACAAACATTTCAAACAAAAACAAAGACACCTTTACATAAGTTCGCGCTACAACAAAAAAGTCATCAACTCTGTCATCATCATCATCATCATCTTGATTATAATCAACTTTACGCCTCGCATTTAAAATGCAAATTAAAATCTTAGCAGCTGCCAACATTTGACGCCTATTCGAGCTGAGCTTAACTGACTGACTGACACTCGCACTCGGCTGAACAGCAAGTTTTATATGTAATCAATTGTATTATTATTTTTTTTTTTTGCAACAATTTGTATAACAATTGCAACAACAACAACAATGACAATCTAGGGCCACAATCTAAAACACATTCATTCATATCGACTTGTTGTTTTTGTTGTCGTAGTGTCTACGTTTGCATTAGTTTTTTTTTTTTAATGTTGCGTAATGTTAGGCTACATAATCGCAGGTTTTTTTTTTTTTAACAGACGCGCCTTATTAAATGCTTAACAGCATAAGAGTAAGCAGCCAGCTAATGCTGTTAAATTTAAGAGCAAGTCATTGCTAAGAGAGCGCTTTGCTTTAGCATGCTGTTAAATGCTCTTCTCTGTTAGCCAACATGTTGCGCAACTTTGTTGCTAGCTCAGTTGTCTTTTGAAGAGTGAGCGACTGTGAAAGGTGATTGGGAAAACTTTACAACACAAATTTATTACTAAATCGCAAAAAAACTGAATTTTTATTAAAAAATTAAAAAACGTCAGCTCTAGGGCTGGAAAAAAAATTTGAGTTGCGTTAGAAGTGAGTAATTTGCCATGTTGAAGTGATTGGCACTTAAATACTCCATTATAAGGGGAAAATAAAAAAAAACTAAGTGTGCTAACTGCAACATTTAATAATGAGATTTAGATATGAATATGTCTTACCCACGTCCACTTAATGTAGGCTTAAGAAAATTTTTTTGGATATCCCAACTATATAGAAATTAACTCTCATAGATAAGCATTTTTTTTTAATAAGACGGTAGTACAGTGGCAGGCACAATACAAATTTTAAAGTAAAAGTGTATTTTTTATATTAGGTATATTTATTTCAAGTAGAATTTCTTGGTGCCAATTTGTATACATTTCATCAAGTCCTGCGCGGCTCCAAATTTCAGGGAAAGCCATGAAATGTGCACCCAATTCACATAATAATAATTTAAATGCTTTCCCAAGTTTTTTCTTTCTGTGCACGGAAATGAAAATTTGTTGGCAAATTTTTATACAATATCTATTGAAACGCTTCAGCGCTATTTTGTCAAATCTTTTGGCTGTCCATCAATTTGACAAGTTTGTCCTATAGATACTCTGACGTTGCGCCACACGACAGACATACCAAGAACAACAAACAAAACTGTGACAATTTCGAATAGATCCAAGTGATCTCTACTCACTTAAATGGCGCGTGCGGTCAACTAGAGGAAAACACTAATTACCGAATTTGCAGCCACCCGCATGTAGCTGCACGCATACACATATATATTTAATATATACATCTGTCTATATAGACAAGTATCTATAGCTATATATATAAAATATATCTATAAGTTTGCTTTGACAAACGCAACAGGACGCCGCTAATTGGCGTCCATAGCTCGGAACAACTGTGCGCTATGTTCTTGGCCCAGTCAGTCTGTTTTCTATGACGAGATCTTGCTTCCAAATGGAAGAGGTGCTGGCTGAATTTTGACATTTTCATTAGAAACGAGTGACATTAATTGCATGAGCAGCAGAGATTTTCATAATTTTTACGGGTGTGACGTTAATTGTCGCCCCCAAGTTGCGGCCAAATGGGGCGGGCTAGTGCTAATTTGTGTCCACTTGGATTGCTTTTAAAACTGACTGTTTTTAATTGCATTTGTTTTTATTTTGTTTTTTTTTTACTTGCAGCTCCTAGCAACTTTAAGAGTCTTTGTCTGCGTGCCGAGGTACTGCTCAAGATGACGCACTATCAGAGCTCCTTGGCGGACATTGAGAATGCGCTCAAAACGCGCTGCACTTCGCCCAAAGTAAGTTTTTATTTATAAATAAAAATTTGAATTAAATTTAAATTAATGTATTAATTATTTTACAGGCGCATTATCTTAAAGCATTGGCGCTCAGCGGGCTGGGTCGCCTGGAGGAGGCTTTATTTAATTGCTTTCTAGCCATATGCCTGGATAAAACAACAAATCTCAGCAATTCGGAAATATTTCAACATGATCTCGCCAAGGTAGTTTTCGAATTAAAGAATTTGAGATATAAAAAAGGATATCATTATCCATTATCTCTTATCCGTCCTCCCTAATTCATTATCCATTCTCTCTTATCCGTCCTCCCTAATTCATTATCCATTATCTATTATCCATTATTCCTAATCCATTATGCCTTATTCATTATTCATTATTCATTATCTATTATCCAGTATCCATTGTTCTTTAGCCATTTTCCATTATCTTTTATCCATTACCCATTTACCAATTCTCATATATACCAATCAGAAACCACTATTAACCAGTTCCTCAATTCTTTTTCAGATACTGCAACGCCTCTTGGCACAAACGCCCAAAAGCAGAATCGAGGCGCCGCCGCAGCTGCGCAGCTACGTAGCCGCCAAGACGCCGTATGCGCTGCTCTTTAAGCAGCTGCGGCGCCCCAAGAATCTCTTCAATGTGGACATCGATGCAGAGGATGAGGATGAATTTGGCGTAAGCTGCGAAAAGCAATACGACAATTACATCATGGCCGATGAGGAGAGTGCACAGCTGCATATGGACAGTGATTATTTGATGAACCGCGCATTTGATTATATGGATCAGAATCAGGTATATGAGCTGCACAATGCCAAAGAGTTTGAGCTGGATGCACGGCGTCATGCCACACGCAAGCATTTTCGCAGAAAATGGGCACAAAAACAGGCGGCACAGCTGCTGCCCGGCTTGGCGCAGGAGCAGGAAAGTCGGCGCTGCAGTCGACTGCTGGATAGCGTCTTGGAGCGCATACAATTGGAGCTGCAGAGACTGAAAAGTAAGTCTGGGTTGCATCCAAATCCAAAGCATGTGTACTAAAAGCTATTTTCTACCATTCCAGAGCTCGATGAGGCGCCGCTGACTAATGTGAGTGCTGAGAAAATAGATGCCAGCGATTTTGATTGCGTGCTGTGCTACCGCACGCTTTGGAAACCGGTGGTAACACCCTGTGGACACACCTACTGTCTGGTATGCTTGGATCGTTGCATGGATTACAAATCCTCGTGTCCATTGTGTGTGTCACCACTTGTGGAACTAAATGTCAATAATAATCTGTATCAGGGCTCATCCTCGCCAGTACCCTTTGCGCTGGCCAAGCGGCCAGTTACGAAATTCCTAGAAGCCGCAATGAAACGATTCATTCCAGACCACTACGAGGCACGTTTTCGCCAGGAAATCAATCAGGAGCCATCGGTGCCGGTCTTCATATGCACAGCGGCCTTTCCCGCCGTGCCCTGTCCGCTGTTTATCATTGAACCACGCTATCGCCTCATGGTGCGGCGTGCCGTTGACTCCGGCGACAAAACATTTGGCATTGTGCAGGCGCACAGCGGCAAATCCCGCTACTATGATGTGGGCACCATACTGGACATACGGGACTGCGTGCTGCTCGACGATGGCCGCTCCATACTCAGCACTGTAGGCTGCAAGCGCTTTAAGATTTTGGCGCGTAGCGAAAAGGATGGCTACGAGACGGCCAAGGTGGAGTATATATGCGATGAGCCCATAGCTGAGGAGCAGCTAAAAACCGTAGCTGCTATGCATAATCTGGTGCTGAGCAAAGCCAGCGGCTGGTTCGAGAGTCTAAGCATGGAACAGAAGCATCAAATACTGCAAACCTATGGTGAAATGCCACCCTTGGAGCTAAACTGGGAGTTGATAGCAGATGGACCCGCCTGGGCCTGGTGGATCATTGCTTTGCTGCCGCTGACGCAGCATATAAAGGTGAGTTTGTCAGTGATTATGTGAAGCATGAAACTCAACTAACTTGTTTTTGTATTTAGGTAAACATTTTGGAGACACCCTCGCTGGAAAAACGTTTGCGCGCCATAGACAAAATGCTGGACATGCTGCGCGAGCTAAGCCAGCAGCATCAGCAGCAGCAAACGCCGCAGTCGCCGCAGCAGCAGCAGCAGACGCATGAGCTGTCGCTGGACTGCGAGGATCAGCATAATGGCGCCAATGGCGTCGACTCCGTAGACTCAGCTGCAGCAGATGTGGACGAATGCTGCCTCTATGCCGATGCTGCAGAGCAGCACACGGACGAGGAGCTGCTGCTGTAGTGCGAGCGTGCAGCAGCACTTATACTTCATAGGCACAATCCCGTCGTTATAGTCGTCTCATTTATATTAAGTTTAGCCTATAACTGTAGTCTTAAAATAAGCGTAACCGTTAACTGTTAACTGTAAACTGTAGTTATGTGTGACAAGAAAAAAACAAAATGGTCGTAAATGTTTGACATTTAAGTTTATTTTATCTTTTCTGTTTCTGTATCTAAAACCATTCGTATTACTTAACTACATACTTGTTACTGTTATCCTAGGGGCCAAAAATGCGAAAATATATATACTATGTAAAACTTAGCAGAACCAAATTATAAATTGTAGTTCAATAACTCTGAAAATTGTAAAACTATGTGTGTGAGCGTGTATGTCAAAGTTCAACTTGTCGGTGTGTATGTCTATATATAGATCGGAGTATAGAATTTACCTTTAGTAAACTTAGGTATCTTTTTAACGTAATGCAATCAAAGTTGTTAATATTTAATAGACAACTCCCCTTCCCTACTTTGTATCCAATTACTATAATTTCTACATCTATTCAGTTCGCTGCTAAAAAATTAAACAAAAATTGGCATAAATAGTTTAACTAACTTTCAAAAGCAAAAAAAAAAAAAACACATTCCAAACAAAACAAAACTTGCTTCAATTTGTCAAACAAAAAACTCGAGTATCTTCTGCTACAGAACAACAACTCATGGTTTCTATAAACACAAATTTTAAACATTATATAAACGTTTATATATAAACACAACAGCAAACAAACAACTTACAAAAGATACATTTATATTTTCAACTAGAGCAGCGAAAACTTCAGAGTTTCTCTTAATTTTCTTTTTCGAAGCGCTGGAACTGTAAGACAATCTGCAAACTTTTTTAAATACTATAACTTATATGTAAAGTAAAAATAAAAAAACTTACAAAAAATTATATACAAACTTAAAGAAAACTCTTTAAAAGCCTAGCACTAGTTAAACTATATGTAAAAAATTCTATGTAAAATTATATTTCTGTATGTATAACTTAATTTAGCAAATTGTACGCCCAAATTTATGCTATATAACCCCACACACACACACACACACACTCACTCACTCTCTCTCTCTCTATCCGCTACTCTCTTTATACGCTTAATTATATACTTGTATGTACTACTATACCGTTTAATTAAGCTTACGCTTCAAGTTATATGCTCACTTATGTATACACTACACTTTATAAAGCTAAGCTTATGCGATTATTTGCTATACATAATTTGTATCTGTATCTGTATTTGTATTTGTATCTACAGTCCGCATTCCTAAACATTTAAATACGTTTAGTTTCGTTTTAAGCTCATGTCATAGAACTCTTTGCAAAGCAAATCAATTTTTTAACATAAAATTTGCTTTCTTGACTCTACACAGTCAGCACATTATATACTGTATATACATTATAATTTTTTATTATTTCATTTTGTACGCATACATTTTTTTTAATAACTAGCAAAAACACGAATTTAATTTTGACATGCAGCTTATCAACTTGCATTCAATACATTTAGCTTTAGCTTATAAATATATATTTACAATTAATTAATGTAATTTGTAATTTTATGCAATATTAAAAATAATTATTTTGTAATTTAAGTTTGTAAAACTTAACAAACTTGACATAAATAATTTTGAATAGTTTTTTTATGTAAAGCAAACAATTTTGTGTCTAATTTATATAAAAGACGAACTAAAAAATAAAACATGTATGAAAAAAATGTTAACGCATTTGTATCTTTTTGGCAAAGTTGGAAAAAACTATGTATCTGTAATATTGCGTTGGTAATGTGTTACCTGTTCCAACATTTTTCAAGGGTACATTAAATTTTCAGAAAATCAAGAAAAAAAGGCATAAGCATAATTTTTATTTAAATATATGTATGGGTCACTCTCTGCCAAACCGGCAACCCCACTCTCACACTTCAATTTAAAAAAAATATCAAGGTTTTACATATAGTAACCTTTTCGAACATTTTTCAAAATTAAAAATTTGTAGATTGCTTTTTATAGAATAGAATTTAGCAACACGGTATTCTCTACATGGCGTAAGAGGCCCCTAAAAGAGAACTAGTCAGATGTAGGCATACTTACCATCACATTTTAACATCTTAAGGATCTTCCAAAGATAAGTGTATGCGATTGGTTACCGGGTCTGGAGACAACCGCCGGTGTAAAAGGAAAGTCCATAACTAACGAATATCCATACACAAGTTCAAAACACCTCACCTTTTTCAATTACCTAAACATCAGCAACGAATGAGTCTCAGCGATGACATGATCCAGGATCGGAATGCCTTCAGACGAACGCTGAGATCGCATACCCAACCACATAAATAATTCGTTTCGTTTTTGTGAAATTGGCCACACCAAGCATGTGGTTTCAGTAGTTACTATTTGCTAAATTTTGAGACTTAGTGTTACGACAATCGCGACTTCAAGGAATACGCAAAGTATATAACATTTTAAATCTTTGCGAATTGTAAATCAACTTTTGTTTGCATCGAAACGTAATACACTAGCATTTTTTTACTCTACTTGTTAGCTAGTGTTCTGAGAAGCCTTCAACTCGGTTTGAGTTCAACAGCCCACTCTGCACACACACACACATAGGCGTACACCCACTCACACAGCTAGTTGCATTCAAAGCTATTCAAGAAATCTAGAAAGCGAGTTCAAAACTTTACTTTACTTAAGTCTATAAATATTTAACAATTTGCTTGTTACAAATCACAAGCCTCAGATATATATTATTTTTTTGCTCTACAAAAATGCGTACAACTTAATATACAGATATGCTAAGTGATCGATTACATGAGCATAAAATAAATACTAAATTTATAGTGTATTTGGTAACTTTTGAATTTATTATCGGAATTTAGTTTTAAGGCGACAGAAAATACACTAAGACTGCAAGTTACTAGGTAGTCGTAGGGTAAGAGAACTGCTGGAGCCAGAAAATCAACAAACTCTACGGTTTTTATCAAAAACTTAAGGCAGCAATTACAATTATTAGTGGTATTAAAAAAATTTTGAAATGACAAAATGTTATCGATATATTCTAAGTAAAGCTGGTATAAAAATGAATCGAAAAAGTGAGTGGCCTTATAAACTAATAAAAAAAGATGGCGTACGTTAAAATCGCGCTCAGCCGACTTTGGGATACCCTGTACCAGCAAATTACAATTAAGTCCGATATATTGCTTAAGACCTCCAAAAGATGTTTTATTTGCCAAATTTGGCTACGATATTTTTATAAGCCAACAGAAATCAGTCGAATTTTTCACCAAAAATGATATAGTCAACCGATTTTTAACAAATTTGATACAGTAGTTGGGACCTATGAAAAACTTCCGAGCGCCAAATTTGGTTACGATATCTTTATAAACAAACGAAACATACCAAATTTTGTAAAAAAAAAAATTTTTTGGCCGATCGGTCCTATGGGGCTATATGTTGTAGGCAACCGATTTTGATAAAATTTGGTTTAGTACTTGGGTACTCTACAAAGCTGCTGAATTCCAACTTTGGTTGTGATACCTTCATAAACAAACGAAATACATTGAATGTTATTTTTAAAACAATTTTTGGCCGATTGGTCCTATGGGAGCTATATGATATAGATAATCGATTTTGATCAAATTTGGTGCAGTGCTTGGGAACTGTAAAAAACTTCCGAATGCTAAATTTGGTTGCGATATCTTTACGAATTATCTAAAACTTTTGGTTTTTTTCGAGGTCCTCTGAAACACCCCTATGGGAGCTTTATAATGTAACCCCGATATCGAAAAAATAAAAAAAAATTTTTTTCCTACGGAATAATTAGGGATATAATCTGAAAAATTGGATGCTCTAGCTCTTACCATCTCTGAGCGTTCATACGGACAGACAGACAGACAGACGGACATGGGTATATCGACTTCTCTGGTCACCCTGATCATTTTTTAGGTAACTTCGGGGGGTCTCCGACGCGTATATAGGTGTTATTGATTGCCTATCCAGCCTGAGTTACTGGGGATATCAACGGCCCCATAAGACTACTCATATAGTTTTTGAGTCGCTGAAACTGAATCCGAGGTCAAAAATAATTGCAACTGCCAAGGATTCTAAAATGAGCTCAAAAAACTCACAAAAATTATATTCTGGGAGCAATCTCAGAAACCTAATGTTCAGCGGTTTTTTCTTTAACTCGGATTCGCATCCAGCGATGCCAAAAAGATATGAAAAAAGGTCGGACAACCGGTCTCTAATAAAAATGTTGTGGTATTTTTAAGATATGTTATAGCAGACCCACAAAAATGAATAGTAATATTCAGACCAAGTTTACTAAAATACCTGTTCTTAGGGCCGCTGAACCCAATTCGAGATATAAAGAATGTACATAACGTTGGGGTTCTGATAAAAACTTTAATTACGTAAATATCCCTGACGCAAACGTCTCCACATATTGGTTAATTTTGACTCGCGCTTAAAATAATTTGCCGACTCCCGATCTAAGAAAACAATTTTCCCTAGCAAGACGTATTCATCACTAAGCAAATGATCAAAATCATCATCTCAATTCCGTATTGTAAGAGCGATAAGGAATCTTATCTTGGATTGCATAAGTACGCTTAAGCACTACATATCATACCAAACGTCAAACAAGCAGTGTTATGGAATACCTTTGAACAAACAAACCCCTTTATTATAAGCTCAGATAACCACAACGTCATCTATAAAATGCATTCCCAAAACACTCAAACCCACTCATACACACGTAGGTTTGAGAGAGAGTTCAATTGTGTTAGAAACTTACTAATAAAGTAGCTCAAAGTTCTGGACGATCGTTGGCTGAGTTGCGAGTGAGTTCTAAAGGCACTGTTGAGTGCTTTCAGAGTAGCAAGTATTAAATAATAGCAGCACGCTCGTTGATGGTACGCTCAAGTGTCAGGTAACGCTGAGAAGACGCATATCGCGTATACGCCCCGGCCGGCAAAACGAAAACGCAACTAAAGCGCAACATGCAATAGCTGTACGTGTGTGTGTGTGAGTAGTCTGTGCTAGTGTGTAATATATACGAAGCGCTCAAAACTGTGCCGAGTCCCAACTATGTCTGGATGAGAACATTTCTTGGTCGCTCGAATTACATTGCATTTTTTTATTGTTGTTGTTGTTGTTGTCGTCGTTTATCCACATTGCTGAGCGGTATCGCTTAAAGCTTAGAAATTGCAATTCTCATACGGTTTTGGGTATTCAGTTTTAGATGACACGCGCACGCGGCCCGACGTTATTGAGCGCGTAGCCAGAGAGCGATCCCTTCCAGCAGTGGAGCAGCCTAAAGGGGGCGCCACTCCAAGCGTTGCTTTCAAACGTAAAGCGTTTCGTTTAAAAAGTATTTTTTATATTGTATAGTAAAAGCAATTTGCTACTATATAAATATTTTTCGCAACGTGTAATGCGGGTCAACGGCGGGTTTAATAGTGGACTTGAAGCTGTAATACGAGCGCAAATTACACGCTTGGAACGTGTTGTACTCCCGGCATGCAATTTCGATTCGATTGTGTTTTGTTTGTAATACTATTATTATTATTTTTTTTGTTTTGTTTGACATATTTTTGGTTGTTTGGCTTTTGCGCTGAAGCCAGGAATTCGGCGGAATTTTAAGTTTTGCTGAGCTGTTAAAAATTGTTTACAAAAATTCACCAAAAAAAAAGTGCAAAGTGCAAAAATGTGTAAAAAAAAAACAGAAAAAAAATAATTTTTGTTTATTGCAAAACTAGAAAAATCTAAATTTGTTATTAAAAAAATTAAAAAAAAAAAAAAAATTGTCAAATATGTATGCCAAAAAATTATTATGTTATACCTTTGAAAATAAATGCAAGAAGCAAATAAAAACTAATGAAAATCAAAGCGGTGCCACAAATTATTTTGAAATGATTTAAAAGAAAACGTCGTGTTGAAAAAAAAGAGTAAAGTAGTAAAGGGTTGTGCCAAATTTTGCTACCAAATTTTAATCGAACAGCGACTTGATGTTGCGTCTCCTCTCACCGAATTTCTTTCCAAAAGCAGTTCAAAAATATCTGTCGTAAAGTTTGGAATAATTTTCAACATTTTTTATCATAAATGAATGATTTCTATTATGAATGATAATACTCGATGAGAAAAGTAAATTCTTTAGAGAATTTTGTAGTCAGATATATTCGCCTATATCCTAAAAAAACAAACAAATTTAATAGTTGAAAAGATACTTCAATAGCGCTAATTATGTTCTTAGCTCTTTTCAGCGCACTTATAGTTCAATAATTCGAAATTAATATTTTGTGTTTTGCTTTTAGTTTTTATAATTTTATGAAAATTTTAAACGAAATTTTGCAAGTAGTAGTAAATAATGATACAGGGTGGCTGATGAATATTGCTACATTAAGAAACTCGAATAACTTTTTGTTTAATTCACGTAATTTATTTGTTCTTGTTTCATTTGAAAGATAATTCAATTTTATTAAGTTTTTTTTAATGTGTCTTAAAAATAATGGAAATTAAATGGCCTCCACGCTCAGTGACACATGTGCGACATCTTAGCAAAAAGTTATTCATGACTACCTGAAGGGTTGCAGAGGGAATTGCCTCAATTGTCATTCGAACGGCTTGCTTTAAATCATTAAAATTTGTTGGTTTTACTTTTTAAACTTCCAGTTTGCAATATTCCCAAAGAAAAAAATCAGGCGGGGTAAGGTCTGGAGACCTGGGGGACCAACGGAATATGGAGTTTCTTGAAATCAACTTATTGGTGAATTTTCGATGCAATTCTGTCATAACAGGCCTGGCTGTGCAAGAAGTTGCACCATCTTGTTGAAACCACATAGATTTGAAAGCGATTCTCTTTCGGCGTAGATCTGGATAAAAAAACTCTTTCAGCATCTTTAAATGTCGGTCTGCAGTGACTGTAACAGTAACACAGTTCTCTACGAAAAAGTAAGGCCCGACACTGTGACTCGAATTGGATGCAATCCCAACTCATGGAGTATCTGTGGGGTAGAATCACTCCATATTCGACAATTCTGTTTATTAACATAGCCTTTTAGTTCAAAATGTGCCTCCTAGTCGCAGGAGTGCCGCCAAACGTGCGCCTATATTCTCTTTGTACCAATTTTACGGACTCTAGCGGGACAACCCAAATTCTTGTCTCAGTGTCCCAATCATCCCTTTTCATTAAATCTAAAAATCAATTTTTAAAATCAAAAAGTGAAACAAATTAGAGAAATAGAAAAAAAGTTTTTCAATTTTTCTTGGGTAGCGCCTTTCAACAGTAATAAAATTGATCAAAGAACATAATTGAAGTTATTAATTTTTTTTTGTAATTATCATCATTGATAAACTCAAAAATATAAGAATACTTTGATTTTATAAAACAAAAGATTTGGTTCTGCATTTGAAAACATTTTACAGATTAACTAAACTCAGTGATTACTTTCATTCAAAATTGGAATAATCTTCCACCACGCATAATTGATCATAAAAGAAGGGAATGAGGAGGGGATGAATAGATTGCGACAAAAAAAAAAAAAAATTCGAGTATGGAGGCATTCAAAAACGAAACCGCATAAATTTTTCGTTCTGTATTTTTCGTTTCCGAAGCACGGCCGAATGTAACTTATAATTATTTTCAATTCAAAAACGGTCTAAAATGTAAAAGTTTAAAGCTTTACATATTATATACCCAAAAACAACTTAAGTTTATTAAAAAAAAAAAACGCAGCTGCAAATTAAGCTTATATACTAATGAAAGAAACGGAATAACTTGAAAAAGTAGCGACAAATAAAATGCATTAACCATACGCCTTGTGTGCCGTCATATAAGTGCTTAAGCTAAAACGCCGAGTCTTAACAAAAATCTATATAGTAAAAATATTAGAAAATACCTTACAGATAAGCGGCGTAGAGAAATAAAAACAAACCTGTGTATAATAATCAAAAGTGCATTCAACCAAATATTATCTACGTGTTTGTGTGTAAAGAGTGTAAACCCCAGAGGCAAAAAAAACTAATAATATATAAAAAAAAAAAAAAAACTAAAAAATAAGCAAATAGGAAACAAAATGTTCGAAAAGCTTTTGAGCTGTTGCTTTTTTTATTTTGTTTTTTGTGTAATTTTTCTCTATTTTCTTGCAACTTTGTTGTTGTACTTATTGCATTTTTCATTGTCAAAGTCGTTTGTTTGCTGGCAAAGTTAGAGGGGGGCTCTAGGTGTTCTAAGGGGTTCTAGGGGTTCTTAGAGCGGTGTCAGTGTTGAGCGGGTTTATTTGAAACGTCATCGTCAGCGTTTGAGCGCATCGCTTTGCTGTGTGCTTAAGCGCTACCAAGTGTGTATCTGTGTGTAAGTATGTGTATCTGTGTATGAGTGCGCGTGTGCATTTTTTTTATTTTTGCATTGGTTTGAGGTATATTTTATAGTTATAGTATGCGATCATGCGCCTGCTAAAAGCAACAAAAACAACTGACTCAACTGAAAAGGTTTTCTTCAATTGACAACTAAATTATAAACAAAAAAATGTATAACAGTTTACATATAATATACAGTAGTAATTTGTTAGATAAATCAAAGTCTAAGCATCTGAAGTCTACCAAGTAGATGAAAGAGATGCAACTTTATGTATTTCCTTAGTCGATCAATGTTGACAGTTCAAAAATGTTTGCAAAAAGTACAGAAACATTATTAATCCAAAAGTTCGTATTCTGCAACGTTTTCATATTATACTAAATACTGCAGCTACCTCAAGTGCATCTTGTCTTCAAGCCATATTACAATTTATTTCTATCTACAACTAAGAAACTATCGGTTGTAGCTACAGGTTACAGCTCCATAGGCCTAATGCCTGCGTGATTGCGCGTCCCCCACCACAACTTCTGTCGCAGCTGTGGAGATGAGGAGCAGACAGAAAGCATCATTACCTGCTATGTGATTGCCTGACGCTAAGAAAAGGAACCCAGTTGCTGGGTACTAGTGCTGGAGAAAACATCGATGATCGAAGTTTAAAATCTCTATATATCGATGTTGGCCAACAGCGATGTTTCTCCAGCACTACTAAACACACATGTTATGAGTACAGAAGTGCTGGACAAACATCTCTGTTGGCCAACATCGATACATAGAGATTTTAAACTTCGATCATTGATGTTTTTTCCAGCACTACTGGGAATATAAAGAGCTGGGCAGTCTGGCTAATGTGCCCAAAGCAGATCTGGCCACTTTTGTCGATTCCTCAAAATGCTTATGACAAAGAAAGGACTTAGATGACTAGGAATGCCCACTAGCTTAGAGCCTCGACATAATCGTCCTCTACCCCTTGCCCCCTTTCTGCCTGTCTCATACTTCTTTCTTCCCTTACTCAATTTGGCAACACAATACACCTCATTGTCTGCTGCCTAATCAACCTAACCTAACCTACAGGCTTTAATTTTTCTTTGGCAGTTTTAATATATTATTTTTTAGAAATTTTAAGATTATCTTAATTGCTTCAAATAGTTTTTTTTTATGGCACTCTGAATAATTTTTGATAATAGAACTTTCATTTTTTTAACAGTCATTATTTATTTAAAAAATATTATTCTACTGCTGCTAAGCATCGAAGTGCCTCTAATAAAAACGACATCTTTATAAGGTAGCTTATGCTTGGAATTTCTTCTTCGGAACTTCAAATTTGATTTCGATATTTATATACATATATGAATTAATCGATCGGTGCTAAGGTGGCTGTATGATATAGTAATCCCTTTTGATAAAAGTTGGCACATTGTTGAGACGCCATATTTGGTTATTAAGAATTATGCCCTTAAGACTTTGGTTTTTTTTTTTTGTGAGGTATTATGATGCCTCTAGGTTGCCGATATCGAAAAATTCAAATAAGTTAATAATTTGGTGCTACACTTATTGCCCTATGGTCCTTTTTATCTTGGATACTAACCAAAACTCATTGCAAATATTTTAACAAAACTCGAATCTTCCTTAAACATTTCCATCGATCTCCCGGCGGTGTCTCTGGTCGTCCGACTCCAATCCTTGTGTAAGCACAATCTTTTATTGATAAGCATATACTAACTGATCGGCGCCAATTCGCCATTTTTGGTACTTCTATGACACTCGTCACCATGCAGCTATATTTTTCGCAATTCGCAACAATTTTTATCTGGTTGGTAGCTTTGGGCCCTAAAATGTTAAATGAAGCCAAATATTTTGTCAGTTGGATGCCATCAAAAGCCTTGACAGCTTCTAGGCGTAACATTTGGAAAAATAATTCGTGCTTGTAAAGTCATATCTCTTATATTTTTCAGAGTAGCAAAGTTCACGTAGAAGATATCCATTAAATTTTCCTTATAGTCCAAAATGCCTTAAGAAGGCATTTGCTTTACTGGCATTATAATTTGCAACTTGTTTGATTTAATACCGATTTTAAATTCAATATAATTCGCTTCGGCTTTAACCATGAGCCCAAATGTTGTTTGGATTGGGTTGGACAATTTAACAGAATATATAATATAATTATGCAGAATATCTGCAAATTTTTTACGTTTCTGTAGAAATTTCTTTTATCCAAACGGTCCTTTGTCAACTTCTTTTGTTATAAATTAATTACATTAAGTTAGGCTTAAGTATCGATATTTTGCTCCTTTTCCATAGCTCCAGTAGGATCAAAAAGTCTCTACAGTACATTAAAAAATGTAGCTTAGATCAAAAGATAATTTTTTTTTATTTTCGTTATAAATATTATATTCGCTAGAAAAAAGTTACAAATTGTCGAAGACAGTGTTTAAAGCTTTTTTATTGATTATTTAGTCGTCAAAACTAATTTTGAGATCTGAGTTACTGTTCTGCTTTGGCTGTCAAGCAGCAGTACACGTGCCTTAGAATTTTAATGACAAATGTGCATTTTCATGGAAGAATCCAGTACCAAAAACAAATCATCACGTTGCTAATTAAAAAAACATTAAGATTTTACTATCATGCAGTTTATTTAAGCCATAAAAAAGTTTAAAGCTGCAATTGTATTACGGATTGCAAATGCTAAGAAATCTACACATGAATAAGCCATGGACACGCCTTTACTAAAATTTCACCTATTATGCAACAATCGATAGGTTTTTTTTCAACGGATCCGATTTGCTTAACGTATTTAAAGGTATGCACTTTTTTGCGTTCGACTTGAATATACCTAACTCTTTAAGATTGTGACTTTTAAAATGTAGGTCAAGGTCGCAAAACTCTACTGATGGAAAAAGGCAGCCAATACTACGAAACTGAAAAGTATAAGCTCCTACCTTTTGCAGTCTTGAAGATACAAATGGCATGTACAGAAAGAAGTATAGACAGACAAACGTGCATACAATTAACATTTTTTTGCACTAACTTAATATATCTTAATATATATCGACGTGGCCGTCGGTAGCGTAAATTTAAATCGAATATTTTTTATAATTAGGCCAAAGGTGGCGCAAAATAGTGTCTTCTCTAAACAACGACTTTTTAATAGGTTATTCGATCAATCATAGCGACCTCTAAACGTGTTCGTATAGGGCTAAATTTTAGTATATATCCGATTTTTGAGCAATCGAACAAAATGAGACTTGTGAAGCACGAAAAAAAAAAACTTTTTTATTCCAACTGGCTTGGACCAGTCTAACACACATGTATAATACTTCCTCCACTCCTCACTGTTGGTCAACTGGAGGACTGAAAACTCACAACTTACTCTATACTCAGTCAGACTTTGGTTGACAGAATAATCGGGACATATTTCTTAGATGGCGATGCCAGAAACATCGTTACGGTCAATGAAGAGATTATTTGGCCCCAATTCTCGAAGCAAATGATATGCTCCATAACTGGCTTTACTGCGTTCAGTGTTGGATGGACGTTTGATAACGAAATGTTGCGATTATAACTGGAAGCCGCGGTCTCCAGATTTATCGGCTCCTGATTTATTTGTCTATAGATATCTCAATAGAAATGTGTATGCGAATCGACAGTCATAGCTTACCACCGCCCAACTGGATGTGCGTCAACCAGATCTGATGTAGATGTCCAAATTAACAAACACACTAGCCTCTATAACGAACGTCTGTTGAGGCACCGCATTAGGTTGGTAAAAGCGCTCCTAAACGATTATCCAATTCTACCCTCTGAAGAGTCCCTCCAGAACCCACTTCAGCATACAAATTAATCAGACAAGGCAATGCATGAAGACCGACTCAGAAGAGGGCCAAAACTGAACATAAGAAAGATTACTTCCAACGGATTTTGTTTATTCCCTTTTTATTGTGGTAGCGTACTCGCTTTACAAACCGAAGGTCGGTGGTTCGAATCCCCGCAGTAGCACTGGTACATTTGCCTTGCACTGGCATCTCAAAGACGCTATTTGCTCAAGAAAATCTCTATTAATTCAAGAAACCGCCGTTCAGATTCGGCTATAAACTGTAGGTCCCTGTTCTCTTTGAACAGTTATTAATAGAGATCCCCATGCCCCGCCCAGGGGCGACTGACAAAAATTGTCAGTCAGGAAATTATTATTATAATATATCTTTTGCGCTTTGGAAACAACTTTTTTGCCTGCCAAAAATTGTTGTGCATTAATCTAATGATTAAACTATAGCTTAGTTTTTGTTATCTTCGGCCTTGGCATTTGTAAAAATCCCAAAAATTACAGCTTAATGCCACAAGCTGCATACGCAAAACTATAAAATTAACGATAAGAATCGGTTGTAACTAAAGAAAAACAGCGAAAAGCAATCAGCGCAAAACCTAAAACCGGTTATTAGACGAGCCTTTAACCCTATAAAACCAAAGAAACTAAAAACTTTAAGCCGATATAGCAAAGTAATTAAATTATCAACCATTATTGAAAGAATTAAATAAATAAACAAATTGCAATTTGCGTCATAAAAAGTGCGCCTAATAATAAAATTTTAAGAAAAACGAAAAAAAAAAGAAAGAGAAAAAACACTTTGCATAAAAGAAATCAATGAACGCCAATTGACAAAAGAGATAAAAATAAAATCATAGTGAAAAACGTAATTAAGTCAAGTCTAAGCAACGAAAGAGAAACAAAAACGATGCGAGCAAAAGTAGCAAAAGAAAACTAGTCAAAACGTAAGCAAAGACAAGGCACTAGGTGCGAGTGAGTGCAAAAATACTACAAACAGTGCAGTCGAGCTTTGTAAAAAGGCGGAACAAGAAAACGAAAAAACAAAAACAAAAAGCTGCGCAGCGCGCTACACGGCGTATGAGTGCTGCAGAATGTTATCACATACACCAACACATAGGCAAACGCTCACACACAGAGCTATGCTGTAATCGCAATGCAATTAGTGCCGCTAAAAAGCTCAAGTTCACTAACAAAGAAATCAAACACTCACACACACAAACACCTATACTATGCGATAATTGCGCTCAGAGCGAAGCTTTATAAATGCAATCAAATTACATTAGTTGCACACTTGAGCTTTACTCAGCTCACGTCATAGTATATGCAAGCAGAGAGCATAAAAGAGCGGGTAAGCGGGTGAGAGCAAAAGAGCACAATAGTGGGAACAGATTGCGATCTGTTGTGAGTAGGTCAGTCAACGATCTTTGAGTTTAGTAAACTTAGTTGTGTAATTATCCCAAACCAGTGTCTATCGGTTATCGGACTGTAACCGGCTTTTGTGCTTTGGCCTTTACGCTTCCGCATTGCAAAATGATTTACTTTCAATGCCAAATGCAATTAATAGGTAATAACGGCTTTATAGAACCAACATTGATCAAATAAAAGTTTTTAGATACGGCACATAAGCGTAAAGGCGACCAAAATTCAAACAAAATTTTAAAGAGTCGATGATGCTCGACTTTGGAATACCCTGCCACCTATTAGACCAAAAAAGTGAATACAATATTTATATTGAAACGTTAGTAGTAGGAGATGATTTAAGGGAAATGTCTTGCGCGGAAAGTCGATAGAGCGAGTGCTTTAAGAAAATGTGAACATGGTTTTTGTTTTTTGGTTGCTCGGTCTAACATTTTTAGATATGCTTAGAAAGTGGAGGTATGTGGTGCCATCTAGCTGGTCTAATAATTTCTTTCTAGATTAATTATATTTTTATCAAAACTCTGGCCTATCGATAGTGTCGTAGTGAGACATTTCTATAAGGAAGGAAAAAACCATTTATTTTTCTTAAAGTTTTTTTTTTTGAAAGTTAACAAAAATCAAAAGTTCTTACAAAAATTTTGAAACAATGCAAGTTTTTGCAATTTCTAATTATTGATTATTTAATTTTTCATCATAAACATCATAATGTGTTTATGTTTTTAAAGGCCTTTACGCAGTTCGAAAAATTTCGCGCGGAAAGACAAAACTTCATTTAAAAAAAAAAGTCCCATGAAGTTTTGTCTTTCCGCGCAAAATTTTTCAAACTACGTAGAAATTTTACGAACTTAACTAGAAAAAGGGGAATTCATGAGCTTCAGGCCCGTCGATAGTCATCAGCTGGCCCTAATTTTTTGTCGACGGCACTGCCTAAATCTTTAAAAGTTTTCAATCTTTCGCAACTCAGTATATTGTCTCAAGAAAACCAGATGAATCATATAGAGTAGGGATAAGACGAGAATTTCTGCTTCAAGGCCCATACGCAGCATGCTAAAATTTCGCACGAAATGTCAATAGGGCCTTGAAACAAAAAGGATCATAAAATTATTTTTTAGTGTGTCAAAGATCTATAGACGGGCTTCATTAAACTAAGATATTTTTGTAAAACTTCTATATAATTGGGTCAGCTAAAAGCTCTTCACGTTTCTTTCTCCCTTAGATATTACTTACACATTGACAGACTTATTTTGGTTTGAGATAAAAATAATAAATTAAGAATTTGAAATTAAAGAAAGGACTAATTGCTCATTTTTTGAAATAAAAATTTGCAGTAATTTCTATTTTATGTCAAATTTGAGAGCAATTTTTTTTTTAATACCAACTAAGTTCTCGCTGTTTTTTTGATGAAAATGTAACTTTATTATAAAAAAAATGGTTATCAATGACTCATTCAAAGTATTGCCCATCGCTAGCTACAACTTTTTCCCATCTTTCTGGCAGAGTTCGAATACCTTGACGGTAGAAGTGTTCGTCTTTTGAGGCTATCCACGAATCAAACCATTTTCCGATATCTTCATATGAATGGCACTGCTGATTAGCCAGACCATGTGCCATCGAGCGGAACAAGTGAAAATCGGACGGCGCAATATCTGGGGAATATGGCGGGTGGGGTAGGACTTCCCATTTGAGCGTTCCCAAGTAGGTTTTAACAGGATTGGCAATGTGAGGCCGAGCGTTGTCATGCAGTAAAATCACTTTTTCGTGCCTCTGCTCGCATTGTGGAAGTTTTTCTCGCAGTGCTCGGCTCAATCGCATCAATTGAGTTCGATACCGTTCCCCAGTGATGGTTTCGCCTTGTTTCAACAGCTCATAATAAACAACACCGACCTGGTCCCACCAAATGCACAGCATAACCTTCGCAGCGTGAATATTCGGCCGAGCCAGTGACGTGGAAGCATGACCGGGTTGTCCCCAAGATTTTTTCCTCTTTGGGTTGCTGTAATGAATCCATTCTTCATCACCCGTCACGATGCGATGAAGAAAACTCTTCCTTCTTTGTCGCTGGAGCAGTTGTTCACAGGCGAAAAAACGACGCTCAACGTCCCTTGGTTTCAAATCATAAGGAACCCAAGTTCCTTGCTTTTGAATCATTCCCAACGCATGCAATCGCTTGGCGGGTAACTCTTAATGCTGAAGCAAGCTCTTCTTGCGTTTGGCACGAATCCTCATCGAGCAATGCCTCCAATTCAGCGTCTTCGAAGGTTTTGGGTCTTCCTTTACGTGGACGGTCGTCAATATCGAAATCACCGTCTTTGAAGCGACGGAACCAATCACGGCACGTTGTTTCGCTTGGAGCAGCATCTCCGTACACTTTTTGGAGCTCTCGATGCGCTTCAGCTGCCGTTTTTTTCGAACAGAACAAGAAAATCAACACTTCCCGCAAATGAGGATTTTTTGGCACAAAACTAGACATTTTCACACAACCACAAGTAAATAATGCAAAAAGAAATTCACAAATGTGCCATAGCAGTTTGCTTACCATATGCCTAAGCTTCGTTAATGAAGTTTTGGGCATGTCAAAATCGACCAGAACTTTCTGCTAAAGCCATTTATTGCCAAACAGCGAGAACTTAGTTGCGCACCTAATAATATTTTCACAATGCACAAACCTGACTATTTTTATTATTTAAGGCGGAAAATATCATATTTCTATTAAAGTTTGGCTTAAAAATTCTTCATAAGTACTTATGTATAAAATGTATTTCTACACTGAGTTTTTGTATTCTTTTCTTTTTAAGATATGCTTGGGATTATAGTTGTTATTTTTCGTATTAATTTTTTAGATGGTGCTCTATTTTAAATATTCCTTTTCGACTACGCGTCAAAAAAATTTGTACATTACTACTTACTACTACTTGCTTTCAGCATAAATAATACTAAGAGGTAGAGAGCCTAATTTTTACCAGAAGATACGCAATTTCCGTCGGTATCCTGCCCCGTTCCTTCGCAGGTGATATTAGCGGCTGACATACCTACCACTTAACACCTTGCTGCCAAGATTACTATGCCGGATGAGGAGCTTTCCTGGTAATGTTTAAGTTAGTGGTGTTAGAAGGACAGATATATACGAAAAAAATTCTGGTCCGATTAGGGGAAACCTTAAAGATAACTCAAAAGTAGACCGATACATAAGCAAAGATACTCGATGCGCTTGGGCTTAAATTATGGCTGAGTTGGAAAGACCTTTTAAATAGCGCACTTGATTAGGAGTCCACAATTAAGTAGTCTAAATGATTGATATGATTTGAGAATATACCCGTTTATAACCAAAACAAAGTACATTTTCAAGAATGTCACTTTCAAAGCATTCTATGTATATTTAAAAAATCAACCAACATATTTAATAACTTTAAATTATTGGCTTTATATTTGAGCTACTTTTTAAATTTCAACCCAGTTTAAGCTGGTTTTATAAAACAAAAACGAAAAAAAAAAACCAACTAAACCTTATGCCAAGTAACATTGTAACCGCACTAATTGCAATACGAGCCATTTAACTGGACATTGGTTATTAACAGCAGATACTTTTGCTAGCCAAGTCCAGCAACAACAAAAACAACAACAGGTACTTGGGGTTAACCAGAGTGCAACACTTGCCAAGTCTGTGGGTTTCATTGTAGAGCGGGTATTCAATCCTCAAACGTTTAGCTTTGAAGTAAACGAGCATTTAAAATGCCATGTAAATAGGTACAAGTAACTGTTGAATACATATGGGAAATTATGATTCGTTAAATGCTTCACTTCCTTTGCAATGACAAACGGATTAATTACACACACGGACACATATGGACACACACAGATACACACACACATACATACAGCAATACATCAAAAGTGATGTGCAGCCATTTTAAGCCGATTAATGGTTTAAAAAATTTAAAGCCAACTCTCTCAACTTAACTTCTCACTGGCTTTAATTAATGTCGAGCTATTTTCTTACACCTTTGGTTAAATCTTTGACAAGCTCTGACCTCAGCCTCTTAAAAGCTGTGCAAGTTTTTGCTTAACTTCCAAGGGCTTCATCAGAGTCGTCAAGTTTTTCCTCAAGCATTTGCCACTTGCAAATCATTTGACATTTTCGCTTTTCTTCTGTCATGAAACGTTGACGAAAACGATGCAAAACTTCTGTGCAAGAAATTGTTTGTGGAAACCTTGCGTTTGGCAATTAAGCAACTTATTGTTATGTATATTGTTTATGTACCCAATACACCATGTATTGGTAGTTGTAAGAAAAGTTCCTAAGCATATAAAATGTAGCTTTGGCAACGTTTTTTTATGACTCACCAGTTTCTAGAACATGCAGTCTTTTATATGCGCACCCTTGAGTAAAAAAACGAACTGATATAAGTGGAAAAACAAATGTATTGTTATATTTTTTCACAGAACTAGTAGTTATCACACTGGAAACACTTCTTGTATTATTTCAAAAAGTTTCATTTATAGGTTTTAATAATTGTTACTCATAGAGTAATATCTTAGATGCAATTATACAAAAATAAAATAAAATAAAATTCTGATATATTGAACATAAGGAATAACGACTTCAAATATTATTCAAAGCTACAATTATTCCCTGAGCAGATTATGTTTGTTGTATTGAACTAATATCCGCTCCTCTTCACCCAAATAATCCCATTGTTTTTGTTTTTGTTGATAAATCTAATGATTTCTAATGACTTGACGGAGCTATCACATACCGAAGTTAACGAATATACTTCAGAATTCATAATTCTTAATAGATATATCGATTCATGTTGCCAACCCAATAATCCGATGATAACCATCAAAAATTTCTTTCTGAATAATTGAACTTGAATGAGACTTTTGAGTAGGGTGTACATTTAGTTGTGGAGGCTAAAAGTTTTCTTAAATTAGATCAAACAGATAATGCTAGATTTGGTCATAAAGCGTCTGTATGTAAAGTTAACTGAATCTATTTATTTTCTCGTTTATTCAAGGAAGTCGTATAGGGTGGGCCATCTGTTGGTTTGTTTGTTAATTGCATTTTATTCATATATTTTCCAAGCAAATTGGGCAAAAATATATACCAATGGCATTTTTGAAACTATTCATTTATATTTATATGAAAAATAATATAGGCCAAATGTCTGCCGATTCAAACATCGCAACTTTCGATGAATTTTTTTTGAGGATAGCTCATTTGGCAGTGCTCCTATCCATCAATCAAATAAGCTATATTGATAATGGTCGGTGCAAAATTTGACGCAGAGTGGTCCAAGCAAGTTGTAATTTTTGCAAACGATGGCGCGTTGATGTTCACGGCGATACATCGACACTGGCCTTAACTATGTTTTTTTCATAGAGCCACCATTTTCATATTAGACCTGTACTTTTATGCGTTGTTCGGTTGTTAAACGAGTAGATCCATGTCTAAAATTGAGTATTTTTGAACTTGACATACGACGAAGAGCATCAACTTTGAGCAAGTATGCTCTGCATTATGAGGGCTTAACAACCAAACTAACAGATGGTCCACCCTATATTAATTCATGTAGTTTTTGATTTGTTTTTTTGTCGTGACGTTGGTACAATGAAATTATATTAAATACAAGCGCAACCATACGCTTATGTATGTTACGAGCTACGTCGGTAAAAGATATCTAAATTATGATAAGGGAGTCTAGAGAAGTCGACATAGCCAAATCTGTTCCAAATTACAAAGATGTCAAAAGCTATAGCAACTTAACTTTATGATTAGATCTCTAATTATGTCACGGGAAACAAGTTTATAGTATTTTTCGCTGTTGAGCTTATATTCTATAGCACCCTTAGGAATATTACAGAGCAACTTGAAAAAAGCCAAAAGTTTTAGATGGAAAATTAGTTTGTTTATGAAGATAGTAACTTAAACAAACTTGGCGTTTGAAGCTCTTAAGCACTTATACCAGATTTGATCAAAATCGGTTGAATATTTCATATCCCATTAGGACCGATCGGTCAAAAACCGTTTCCAGGCCATAACTCGTTTGTTTTTCGCTTGTCCATAAAGATTGGAAATTTTTTGGTGTACCTAAGCAATATACGGAATTTTGTTAAGAAGTAACGTTACAGGTTATTTTATGTCGTACCTCAACATTTTATGGTAATTTCCTTTTGTTAAAGGGTTTATATATTAGAGATCGCAAAAAACTGTGAACCAATTTTTCCAACTTTTGGGGGGGTCCGAGCCCGAAAACCCACCGTGGATCCGCCACTGATCCCAAGTATCTGCGTTACTCTGTAAAGTAAACTAATGATTTTTTTATTTTTAAAAGAAATTTTTATTTTCTTATAAATCAAAAATGCATTAATGTTTTTGAAACGCAGTTTTAGAATTATTGACAGCCTGATTAAAGTGAAAAACACCCCCACGGGCGGGGTTAATAAACAATAACATACTTAGTTATCTTTCACTTCAGTTTGACAACTCAGTTTTTTTAATCTTAAAACAAAAAAAAAACATTTTTCTTCATTTTTTCTTGTAAGTGTTTGTGCCAAAAAGTGTATTCCCTTTGTAAGCTTTAATCCTAGAAATCCCCAAACAAGTACTCTACACCTACTTTTAGCTATAGTTTGCTTAGGACAATGCTCCTCTTGGCATAATTAAAACTGAAATAAACTGATACTAGTATACTACAGTTCTAAGCCTATACAAATGCACTCAAGCTCATATATACATATATAGACAGTCTCTATTGCAATATTATGCAATATGTGAGAGCTAAAAATAAACAGCACAAAAGCCAATGCTGACCGGCAATTGGTTAGCAGCTGCTGGACAAACACACACACAAACGCTACCACACACATGCACACTACGCACTCCCTCACACGCTACAACACACACACACATAGAACAAATAAATCCGCTCAAAAGGTTGTTATGGCATTCAATAAAGCAGCAGCAGCGTCATGATTATGACGCAGCAGAAGCAGCGCCTGAGGCAGAGCAGCAGAGTTGCCAACCCACACAAAATAGCATAGCATACTTTTTAGGGGTTGCAAATGCAACAAATGCTGGCTACAACTACGGCTCCTGTCTGTGGCTCCTAGCTGGTGGCTGGTTGCCTGCATTCATTGGTCTTGTGCAAATTGGCCACTGGGCTGTGTGCGGCACATGCGCAGGCGTAACGCAGTGGCAACGCAGTCAGGCGGCAGCTGCTTACGTTACGTAACTGCAATACGCAACAGGACACAATAGACAATAGACAAGCGTACACTTCAAGCCACTTGAATAGCTACTCTGAATGTTTTTCTATTAGACTCTATAAGCACAAATTTTTTAAGCTTATACATATAAGCTTAAATATTTTTGTAATATGCTTTTTATTCGTTCTTAGCTTACAACACACATAAATAGTTGGTAATGCTAAAAAGGCAAATTATGTATGCAATTATTTTCTTTTTAGTTACAACAATGTCAAATAGTTGTGACTACCAAAGAAAGACAATAAGTAGGCACAAAAAATTCAACTCACATATTAAATAATAAATGTGAATATTTTAAAAAGAATTTTGACAAATTACTTTTTTATTAAAGCTGGAGACATGGGTTTCTGTGAGCCCAATAGAATGCATTCAAAGAACTTTTTGATTAGTAAAATTTAATAGTATAGCCGTGCTCTGGAAAACGAATCCGAATATTTTATTCGGATTCGTTTTGAAACCGAATATTTGGTGCTCTTTATTTCAGCGCAACGCATTTTTTATCTGGCCTGAAACAGAATGATTTATAGCAAGAGAAATTAAAACGAATCGGTAAAATAGGTTTAAAAAATGGTGGATTTTATATTAAAATAATTTTTGAAATATTCTTCGATATATTTATATTATATTTATGCCAACTTCAACTTGGATGTTTACTGACAATTTTTTTTAAGCAGAAGAAGTTAAAGGAAAAATAAGGGAAATATCGAAAATACAAAGAGAAATATGCGAACAAAATCGAATCCTAATAAAATTATTCGTTTTTTTGTTTTTTGGTTTTCCGGAGCACGGTTGATTATATAAAAGTTATAAACGAACTCGATTTATAAAAAATTATAATTTTTACTAAATAGAGTACCTTTCTCTTATTTGAATTCCTTGTTTTTTATTTTTTTTTTATATTACAAACAAAAAATAAAGTTGCGCTATTCAAGTAGCCGGAAGTGTATGTGCGAATGGAAACGCGTGTGTGTGCGTGTGGCCGTGGCTGTTGAAGTGTGCGTGATGCGTTAACGCAACAGCAAATCAAAGGCAGAGCAGAACTACTAGGGAAGCGCAATTCGGATAAGCAGCAGATACTCAGTTGCACTTGTTGCTGACGGTTCGGTCGCGGTTCAAATCGTTTTGGTGCAAGGTATCTCATAAGCGCTTGACGCAACGCAAGCATAATTGTGTGCTCTAATTAAACAACTAGCTTTAATTATTGTGAAAATTTTGAATAATTAATTAATTGTCATTGAGTGGCATCACAACGGGCCTTTTACAGGCCCAGGTGTGCCGTAAGGCCACCACTTCTACCAAACTACCTACCTACCTTTACCTATCTACCCAACTAATAGATTTTTTTAAAAACAGTTTGCCAAAAAGAAACAAAAATGTGTCACGCATTTAAACATATTGAAATCAGCTGCAAAGTGAATGTTACCTAAGTGCATAATAATCAAATAAATTCATTAAAAAAAAAAAAAAAACAAATTAAATATGTAAAGAAGTGCCGTGTTATTTAACAAAAAAAAAAAAAAAACTTGCCAAAAGTATATTGAAAAAATTCTCTATACCGATTATATGTTTTGTGAATTTGAAAACTTAAAGCACCTTGAAATTTAACTGGATTATCCAACACATAGCAAAATGGACGACGAAAGCGACGACAAAGATGATACAAAAAGGTAAGTCTATATTTATTTACCATATATCAAATGATGGAACTGCAATTGACAGTTTGTTTTACGTGAGTTTCATTCATATTAAAGTTGGCAGCGGTCCGGGGGACCAGCGCCAGGGATCTACGCATGTAAGTCGTCCATTACACTTGGTTAGGTAAATAAAATGGTAAAGGAAATATTACAGCTTATCTAAAAACGAAACACATAAGATTATATATAGAATGCAAATGCGCAGCAAGGACTTATGTCTTATGTCATTGAAAAAATGTATCCGCATTCATTTGTTTGAACTTATGCAAAAAAAATATCACGTTACAATATTTGTGAGCGTGGGAAAAGCTCTGATACGAACTACGACTGAAAATGAGTTCTACGAATTTTTACTAACGTAACATGAATGAAATGTGTTAGGAATTATTATTGCACAGCTTTAGTCGTTCGCTTGATGGCTTATTAAGAACTAAAACTGATACACATTATATACAACTGCAGATGGCAATTGGCAATATCTTTACAGCAGAGTGAGAGACCAATTACACTAGTTTAGAGCAAAATCCGAAAATGAAGTCCAAAAAGTCCGTTTTTTCATGGAACGGACTTCGAGATATTTCGAAAAAACCACTTTTCGAAACTAAAAAAAGGTTTGTCTACTTAAAAGCAAATATCTCTGGTTGTACTTAATTGATTTTGATTATTACCACAGTGTAGATAATTGAATTATCTATCGATTATACTTCAAACATATTTTTGTCAAATTTACGGTTTGGTCGTTATTAATCCATTCATATGAAATTTTCGTCATTTTTAGAAACTTTCAAATGTCAAAATTGGTAACGATATCTTTTTAAATAAATGAATTATTAATCTAAAACTTTTGGTTTTTCAAACAAATTAACTTTTTTCACTTTTTACCAAAATACATGATATTTCGACATTTTTTCTCCGATTTTGATAAGCAACCACTCATTTTTTTCCTAATCAATCAAACTTTACGTGTCATGAAAAAAATGTATGAAAAATTTGCTTTTAATTTTTAAATTTACGTTTGAAATAGAATTTTTTCAAAAATTTGCTAAAAATAACGAAAAATTTCATTTGAATACATAAATAGCGTCCAAACTGCAAATTAAACAAAATATAATATTATCCAACAATTTTGGTTAGGTTTAGTAAAAAAATTGTCAAAATCGGTTAGGGAGGACCAGAGATATCTGCTTTTAAGTAGACACACTTTTTTTTTTAGTTTCGAAAAGTGTTTTTTTCGAAACATCTCGAAATCCGTTCCATTAAAAAATTTTTGGACTTCATTTTCAGATTTTGCGTGCCATATTACTACGCAAATGACTAAAGAGAATACAAAAATTTTTTAAAATTTGTAAACTAGTGTTATCAGCGTTAGCTCTCAACTCTGTTTTAGTGCTGGAGAAAACATCGATGATCGATGTTTAAAGTCTTTATATATCGATGTTGGCCAAGAGAGATTTTTCTCCAGCACTTCTGCACTCATCAAATGGGTGTTTAGTAGTGCTGGAGAAACATCTCTGTTGGCCAACATCTATATATATAGAGATTTTAAACTTCGAGCATCGATGCTTTCTTCAGCACTACTCTGTTGTGTAACATTCTAACATAATGCTTATGCAGATCGTATGTAGCTTACATTTGATAAAATTTCAACAAAATGAATTATGAACACTCTGATTTTTTTCTTTTAAATTCCGCAAAACAAAAACGGTCACATTTTAACCATTTCCACATATGTTGCAACCTTTATATAAAGCTAAATGCCAAAAATTCAAAAGAAGTCATTAAATAAATATAAAAATATACTTATTTTACGCACATAAGCTAAATTTCCTTGCGAATTTATAAAAATTAGTGTTTACTCAGCGGCGGATCCAAAAATATATCTTGGAGTGTTTGCATTTCTGAGATAATTTACTTCTCAATGTAACCTTAAAAGCAACCCTGGTCACTTAAGCAATTTATTTTAGTCCATGTCCCTTTTAAAGGCTTACTGCGAACTTTTCTTTATAGAAATTCCTCTTTTCATTTCTATAAATGTTTTTTTTAGAAACTCGATTTTCTAAACTTCTTTAACTGCTAAAAATTGCATACTACTACTGCATACTTTAACTATAGTTCCATAGTTCTTAATTTTATACTATTTTGAATAAATTTAATAGCCTTGTTTAAATTAATTTGATTTTTAAATTGATTTCAAACAAGAATGAGTATCAAAAACAAGCTGTGTTAAATATAGTTTTGACCCTTTTTACATTTATTACCATATATATCTGATTATTATATAATTTTTCTTATTGTCCTGTCATTAGGCAGATTAAAGTGCAACTATAAATTCCGTGATTCAGAATAATTTTATATCATGTCAAGGCTATTGTAGGTTTGATCAATGTTTTTAAGTGGCGTTTGTGAGTAGCAGACGTTATTTATAATGAGCACCTCATACCAAGTTTCTTACCTCGGGTTATTATTTACCTACATCCGTCTGTCTTTCCGGGCATCTGTATGAATACCTAGATCTCAAAGACCATACGAACTAGCAGTACCAAATTGTTACTTAGCATGCATTCCCAAAAGTCAGTTCTTTGATATTTCTTGTCATATTCCTCCATAGCAGCATTTCATGTTTAGTATAGTATGTTATCCTATTAAGATCGATGGATTACACAGGCCTACAAATACCTAGGTCATGTCAGTTGTTGGAAAGCTAAGGGTCATTACCGAAGTAATTTGCTGCGTAGAATCCGAATCCGGGGCCAGAATTGGCCTATCACGTCAGGATTTTGAGATATTTGATGTTTTTGACCCAAAAAACTGAGTTTTTTCCTTTTTTTTCGGGTTATGTACAGGGAGCAAAAAATTTTTGTGGTCTGTCACTCCAGTTACATCATTTAGTACCACTCTTACCCTTTAATTTAAAAGTTCAAGCGATCATTTACGATTTTTTTTCTCAAAGTTATGGCAATTCAAAGTTACGAAGTATATCCCTCGACGATTACTTCGGAAATGACCCATAGCTTTCCAACAACTAAACCATGTTGGTCTGTGTTATTTAAGAAGATAAAAGGCAAAAATGCATCAACTTTAGGTTGCATAAAGACACATGTGATTCTGATTCGTTTTAAAAGCACATGTTTGGTGCTACCAATTTCACCAGAATGCATTTTTATGTGGTTTCAATCCGCCTACTTTGCTGCAAACGAAAATTAGGCTCATAAGTCCAGGCAATAAAAACTGAAGAAGCTGTTTTAGTGAATGCTTATTATTTTGAATTATTTATTTGCCTGATGAATTTTTGGCATATGTTCACATACATGGTTCATGTCATGCATAACAAAATATTCATTTCTTGCATTACATGGTTCATGTCTTGCATACCAAAATTTCCCTTGTAATCTAAACAATATAAATCGCAGTTAATTTTAATAAGTATTGTTGCTGAAGTGATATTATTGTACAAATTTATTTAAAACATAAAATTAATAACGAAAACGTAAACAATATGAATTAAACGTAAGGTGCAGAGCTGTGCAAACAAAGAATTAGGGAAATATGAGGGTATTCACTGGGGAAATTTAAGATATTGATAACAAAAAATGTGATATTGGCAGCTCACAAAAACGAAAAAGAATAAAGTTTGTTCGTTTTGTTTTCCAGAACGAGGCTGTATATTTTTTTGTTTTCAAATAGTAGGTGCATTGTGAATGACATGAAGTAAATCCTTAAGCTGCTATGAAAATAAATTAGAAAGGGAAATTCTCTAACTAAATTTATAAAACATTAGATTAATAAAAATAGTTTTCTTTAAAATTTCAATCAAAAGCTTTTTTTAATCGTGCTAAATTTAATGAAATTGTGTCTAAACAAAGACAGCATAAAAACAGAATTGGTTGGCACTAATAAAATTGTTTGGAAAGTTTGTATCTAAAGTGTTGCCAAATAGCCCCCAGATCTCCTCAGCCAAGTGCCATAAACAAAGTAATGTAATTATTTGTCATTGCTGAAAAGATATGACACACTTTAAAAATTCTCCCAAATATATTCAACGCACTGAATATTGCAATTGCAATTATTTTTTGGTTTCCATTTTCATTGTCAGCCTGAAGCATGCGCGAAAAACTTCAATTAACTGTAACTTGAGTTGAGGTTTGCTTATATTAATTATTTTTATAATATATAAAAATGCTTTGACTACGTCATTGGCTCCCAATAACGTCATCTTATGTTATATGTTGCTTACTTAAATATCGTATTACAATAAAACAAATGCATAATAATTGAGTAGATCCTTGACTGACTTGCTTGGGAAAGCTTTACTTAGCATAATAATTTATTTGGATTGATTACCATATATTATATAATATAGGATACTTGGATATTTATTTGGTCACGGTCACAGCAAGTGGCCTTTGTTAAAGCGCAGTGGAATCTTTTTAACATTAAATAGCTAAATAAATTTGTACGCCATTGAACTTCTTTTGATGAGTCATAGAAAAGTTATTTCTTTTTATTTAAGTTAAGTTTATATTAAAAAATTATTATATTAAAACATTTTTTAAAAACAAAGAGGATATATTTAGTTGACTCTTTTATTATGTAGAACCATAAAATTGCAAGATATATGCTTTCCATGTTATTCAATACGTTGAGCAAGCCAGAAGAGCAGCGACAAAAGATTTAGATGGTTGTTTGATAAGTTCGTGACTTTTTGAATGAAAGAAATATTTTTATGTCCTAAAAACGTTTTATTTTGTAACATACAACTAATAGGGCCTGAACCCTTCTGTGGTATTGGCAGACACACCATTAAACAACTGCTACGAGAAGAGGAGAGATCCAGACGACAATCAAACTGGATTGGCACGACTGGTTTACGACAGTCCAAGCAGCTCCTCGGTTCCTATGATCTGAATAGGTTCAAGAAAATCTCCCAACTGGGCAAGAATTCCCTTAAGATACTTACTTGGTTACTTACGGGACATTGCAGGCTAAGAAAACACCTGAGTATGATGGGCATCGTAGATTCTAACACTTGTAGGTTTTGTGAAATAAGGGAGGAATCCTCCCAACACATACTTACGGAGTGTGACGCTCTCGCCAGAAGAAGGGCATCCATCTTTGGCGACTACAGAATACCGATGCGCGACGTAACTGGACTAGAACCATCCAAGATAATTAAATTTATCTCCATAATTGGACTAGCCAAGGAGCTCTAGAGCTAGTAGGGAGCACAATAGATCCTAAGGGTCGCAGTGCAGTTTTCTTCTTAAAATTATTATTAACATACAGGCAGGGCCGTAGAGAGAAAATCCGGGCCCGGGGGGGAAAATGTACCGGCTCCTCTATAAAACCCTATAAAACCTAAATCACGACAGTAAACGCTGGGCACGGGGGAATCCCCCCTTTCTACCGCCCTCTCGACGGGCCTGCATACAGGGGTGCCACAGAAAACGATTTCTCTACAATTCTAATTCTCGATGCCACAGACACACCTTCGAGATGGTCTTAAAATCTTTACTAAATTTGCTCGAGATAAAATCAATTTTATCCCAAGGTACTCTAACTTATTTAAAAATGTTATTCAATATCTGAACTGTCTGCATCGCTACAAATTAATAAATCGAATGTTTTTAAGTCATGATTTTAAATTTTCAAAATCGAATATTCAAATATGTCATCCCGTGTCAATGTTTAAACCCATCTCGAGCTAAGGAGTTGCCACCTAGTTTTGGCTCTAAATAATAACATTCCGGAGTTAAATTAATGTTGAAAAATTGTATTTTAAGTTATAATGTGTAATTTATTACATGGAACTATAAAGAATTGAGTGCACAATTAATTAAATAGTTGTTGTTATTCTTTTTTACATAAGGTGGCAACGTGCGCTATGTTAGTAATGGATATGATACCAGATAGTTCAAAATTTAATGGAGTAGCAGTTTAAGGAGAATAAATGAAAGACATTTTTAAAATCAAAAGAAAAACTAAAAGTAAACGTAAACAAATGCATTTTGCCATTCACAATGCTACTGAAAGCTCATGACAACTGAGTGCTAGTAGGGTTGTCACTTAAACTCATGTGTTGAGCGGGATAAATATTCAAATTTATTTATTAGAAATTGGAAGCGAAAATTTGTTAAAGTTCAATAATAAATTGACTTTAAAAAGCTCTCTTTAAAAGCATGTAATTAAATATGTATTTAATTGTACTAAAATTATTATTATTGAACAGTAGCAACTCTTTTCTGCCATTCTCGTACAAGCGTAAACATTCGGTGACAATTGCCCGAAAAATGAAATATCTGACATTTCTTTGGCACCTACGGTTTTTACTAGATATTTGGTTTCAAACAGTACCCAAAATCTCTAGAGATTTTTCTTTAAGCTTGATAGATTTTCAAGTTTTTCTTTTTTTTACTTCTTCCGAATAATATTATAGCTTTTTGCTAGGTAGTCCAAATAAGCGTTTTTTCAATGATGACCACCTTATTTTACCAACAGTGAAACAGAAATTCTTAGTCTGATTCATGAATTTTCCATGGTGACTTAGTGACTAGGGTTGGACCTATGATCGGGTTTCAACAATTGCAGATAGTTTTTATATGTCCAACTCATCAAATCCAAATTGATGGTGCAAAGTTCTCATGATTTTCTTCAAACGTTTTTTTAGTTTCTGTGTTGGTTTTTGTACTCATAAAAACATGCTGAAGCTTTATGAGAAAATCACTTTTTCTTGTCATTATTCTCGAGATTATCCATTTTTGATAATGCAAAGTTACTGCGCGTAAGGCTCAACGGACTTATAAAACCACCCTATAATATTAGTCAAATATTTCCGCTAAAGTAAACTATCGTTCAAAGTAGATGCTACAAAGGAATTATTAAAGGAGTTTTCAAAACAATAACAAACATATATGCATAGCATCTATTAACTCCATATAACAGACTAAAAAAATTCCCCAAAAAAAAACCATATAAAAGGACTTACATCCTACGTCTGACATGTAAATGTCAAATGCAAAAAAGGATACCAAAAAAGTCTGCTCTAGCGCAACAAATGCGATGCGACAATGGCAGCCAAATCCAGGAGGTTTGCCAGCGGCAGGTAACAAGCATTTCAAGGATGCCATAACGCATATGCGTGGGGGTGTGGATAGCATATGGGCATATTTGTCTAATAAACGCCAAACAATGAATTAAGAGTAGCGCACAGCAGGGCAAAGGTTGCCGGGTAGCGGCATGCCACAAGGGGTTGCAAGTTGCCATACAATACTACTACACATATCTTATTTGCTCTACTTATATACCTACATACATATTTTTCCATATTTATTTATTTGGCAGAAAATCACGTAATTTGAGCGAGAAAAAACGCAGAGACCAGTTTAATACGCTGGTCAATGATTTGAGCGCCTTGATAACGAGCTCCAGTCGCAAGATGGACAAATCCACGGTATTAAAATCCACCATAGCGTTTTTGAAGAATCACAATGGTATGTGACCCAGTGTTCAACCGAATCTTTGCGAATTTAATTTGTTGATTTTCTTTACAGAGGCCACGGATCGTTCAAAGGTTTTTGAGATACATCAAGACTGGAAGCCAACATTTTTGACAAATGATGAGTTTACGCATTTGATGTTGGAGTCATTGGATGGTTTTATCATGGTTTTTAGTAGCAGTGGCGCCATATTCTATGCATCGGAAAGTATTACCTCACAGCTGGGCTATCAGCCGGTAAGCAGAAATTATTTTTGAATCTAGCCGTAGTTTCCGAATATTTTGTTTGGAATATTTTCTTAAGATAGAAATTTAAGGCATAACCTGTTAAGTGAATGAGTTAAGTGCAATTTGCTTAGTTAAGGGACTAGAAACCAGTAGAACCAAAAAGATCTGTCGAAATTTAACCGAATTTCACAAATAAAAACTATGGTACAAAACTCTAAATATAAACAACCCCGAAGATGTTTCTATAAATCTTACATGTATGAAAAATCTTCTAAGCCACGATATCTCGAAAAATTGGAAAGCGAACTCAATTGCTTATACCAAAAATCCATAGATAAGCTAGAGCTTAGTTTATTTTAAATTTATTAGGGGGCTCTGCCTCTTTTCGCTTCGTCCACCAACTCCCGCATTTCATTTTCTATATTACTTGCAACTCTATAATTTTTGCTTTGCCTTTCCCGTGCAGCACGAACTGTACAACATGACCATCTATGATCTAACCTATGAAGTGGATCACGATTCGCTGTTCAAAATATTTCTGAATCCCAAGCCTGTTATAGAACCTCGGCAAACGGATATAAATGCCAGCAACCAGATAACTTTTTATACGCATTTAAAACGCGGTGGCCTGGACAAGGTGGATGGCAATTCCTATGAGCTGGTCAAATTTGTGGGTTACTTTCGTAAGTAGCCATAGCACAAGTCCACCGACTAGTTGTAACAATATTTCTATATATTTCATAGGCAACGATGCCAATACCAGCAACCCATCCAGTTCCGAGAGCAGTCCATGTAATCCCATGCCGGCGCGTGTACTCCAACTTAATTCCAATGTGGAGGTTGACAAAAAACTGGTCTTCGTGGGCACGGGTCGCATACAGGCGCCGCAGCTAATACGTGAAATGTGCATTATAGATCCTACGAGCAGCGAATTTACCTCCAAACACAGCATGGAATGGAAGTTTCTCTTTCTGGATCATCGAGCACCGCCCATTATAGGCTATATGCCGTTTGAAGTACTGGGCACTTCTGGCTATGATTACTATCACTTTGATGATCTGGACAATATTGTGGCCTGTCATGAGGAGCGTAAGTTAGCGCACATATAAACTGTTACCATAAAACTAAAGACATTATTCTGCTGCAGTGCGTCAAACAGGCGAGGGCAAGTCCTGCTATTATCGTTTTCTAACCAAGGGCCAGCAATGGATTTGGCTGCAAACGGAGTACTATATTTCCTATCATCAGTTCAACTCCAAGCCAGATTATGTGGTATGTACACACAAGGTAGTCAGCTATGCGGATGTTGTCAAACAAAGCAGCAAGGAACCTTCCAAGTCCTCAAAGGCTCCGACCTCTGCAGTAAGTAGCAGCAAATCGGCACCTGCTACCATAACACTGCAGGACTTAGATTTGACAACTCATAATCTGGAGAGCGCACATCTGCTTAATAGTTTGACGAGCTGCGTCAATGAGGAAACTTCAGCAGCCAACACTTTGAGTTCATATCAAATAAATACGCAAAAGACCTCAAGACCTGCTTCCAGCATTGGCAAC
Source organism: Chymomyza costata (assembly GCA_018150985.1). Taxonomy (NCBI): domain Eukaryota; kingdom Metazoa; phylum Arthropoda; class Insecta; order Diptera; family Drosophilidae; genus Chymomyza; species Chymomyza costata. The sequence continues at coordinate 23,911,450 of JAECWU010000001.1, forward strand.
ATTAGCTCAACTGGCGTTTCACCCAAGGCCAAACGAAAACGTACCTATCACAGTCGAAACACGGAATCGGATTCTACATCGATGTCGGCAGATTCAGTGACAAGTCGTCATTCCTTGATGACACATGTAAGCTCGGTGGGTAATCAGTTGTAATTGACGTATATTATATTTTTATAACTCTTATGTCACATAAGCTATGTGGTAAAACAAATTGTTCGTGCGTCTGTTTTCTGGGAATTTTTTATTCGCACTTGGAATAAACTTCCTTGAGGTATCCCAGCATCTTTGTATTTATATTTAAAATTTTTTTCTTCCCCGCCACAGAGTCGTCAGCAGTCACATAATCATGACAGTCATCACCACAATCGTCATACGCAGCAATCCCGACAACCCACCCCACAACAACAACAACAGCAGCAGCAACAACCACAACAACACCCACACCACCAACTCGCGCTGTCACAACAATCTCAAACACAGCAGTTGCAGCTGCAAAAAGCACAAGGACAGCCCAAAATGATGCCGATATTGCCACTTGCATCCACGCAAATAGTAACCAGCAATGCATGTCAGTTTCCACAGTCCAGCTATCCCTTGCCTAGTCCACAACTGATAACACCCACGTTTCTGGAGCCGCCACCATATCTAACGGCAATACCGGTGCAACCAGTCATAGCACCCTTTCCGGTGGCACCCATAGTATCGCCGCTGCAGGTAAGTTGTCGCCTTTAAATGCATTCAATAGCTACTCTAAAGCCCTCACTTTTAGACCCAGTCGGACTTACTGCCGGCAACCATGGTTGTGACGCCCACGCAAGGTCAGCTGCAGGATCAGCTGCAGCGCAAGCATGATGAGCTGCAAAAGCTTATTATGCAGCAACAGGATGAGCTGCGTCTGGTCTCTGAGCAGCTCTTGCTGGCGCGCTACACGTACCTGCAGCCCATGGTGCCCATGGGTTTTGCCAGCAACAACATGGCCAGCACTAGCAACGCCACAAGCACCCACAGCAGCAGTCATCAGCAGCGCAGCATTAACTATTGTGGCAACAATACGATGGAGCCGCAGTTCAATCAGTATGGCTTTGCTTTGAACTCGGAACAGGTGCAGACTCAGCAAATGATGTTGCAACAGCAGCAGAGCATGCAAACCCTACAGCAGCATAACTTGCAGCCGCTGCCAAGTCCACAGCAGCAGCAGTTGCAGCTGCAACAGCAGCAGCAGCAGCAACAACAACAACAACAACAGCTTCTGCTGCAACAGAGCAACTTATTGTCGCATGAGGAAATGGAGGATATTGATGCATTTCTTAATCTTTCGCCCTTGCAATCTCTGGGCACACAATCATCTTTGCCGCAGCTCAACAGCACCGCCAACAGCCATAACAACGCGGGCAACAATAGCAACAACAACAACAACAATAGCTCCAGCAACAATAACCAAAACTACAATTCAAACAGCAACAACAACAACTCACATGCTCCACATAATACCAACGATGATTCGCTGCTTTCCTACATGCAAATGGCCACCGAATCGAGTCCTTCTTTAAATTTTCATATGGTCATTAGCGACGATGGCTCAGAGTCGAAAAGTGATGATAACAATCTATTGCCGAGCTCCTCCGGCAACGGGATGCAACAACAACAGCAACAGGTAAAACTTATTTCGATTAAATCTTCCCTTGCAATTCGCGTATCAGATAGAAATTCTATTGTTGAGTTCCATGGTAAACAAGGCGTTCCTCAAAGTGCAGTCATGATTTTTCCGTCGTAAACTCAGATTGTGGCGTAGAATTGTAGAGTAGTACAATATCGTGATCTAGCCTCACATGTTTTCCTAGAGCGAATTCTCAGCTCATCCATAGAAGACCAAGGCCACCCCACTACTTGGACAAAAAGATCCCTCTCCACCTTAATATCCTGCATACAGATGGCTATGTTATTGCCATAGTGAAGTTTTCACAATTCTAGGGACCACCTCTTCCAAAGCTTCTTACATTGTAAGTTCGCTTTACACGTTTCGCCCATCTGGACCGCTTTTTTATTTTGACACATTCTCCCTCTTTGCCAACCAGTCGGATGGGACTCCAAAATAGGTCTCTGGTATAAACAAAGTTCTTTAAGCCTTAGTCATTAGAACCTGGTACAAAGAAACGAATTATTAAGAAACACCTATAAAGCCTCTTTTCTTTCTTAATGATGCTGTTCCACCCTTCATGACTTTGTGGTGCTTGCCCTTTGTATTAGGCTCACCAGCCGCTTCCATGTCAGAGCGACCCCAAGTTTCCCCATAGATCTTCGCAGCTCCCTGCCAAAGAATTGTTGGCTTCAAACTAGTCACATGGATGTTGTTAAAAGTTTCAAAAACCAAGGCCTTGGCCCAGAATATTCCAAGCTACTAAATAGCTATCGTACAGACCCTGTCAGAACGACCCCAAGTTTTTGCCTAGATCTTTGCAAGTTTCCTAGCTACTAAATAACTGGCAACAGACGCCGCCGAACACCCCACTGACCGCAGTACTAGATCCGGGTTAAACTTAAGTTTCATACATTTTAGCTAATAATTTTAATTAAAATCCCTTCTCTCTATATTTGCATACTGGACAACCAAACTTGGTGTTTCCGTAAATCCACTACAACAACAACAGCAGCAACAACAAATGTTGCAGCAACTTCCGCAGCAGCAGCAACAAACTTCAAGCAACTATTTTCATAATAATTCATTCGCAGCGCTTAATTCTAATCAAAGTGCAAGTAACTTGCCCAACAATTTGGAGGTATTACCATATCAAATGTCCCAGGAGGCATCGCGACATGTTTTTAACCCACAGCATTCCGCAGGCAACAGTCAGTAGTTTTATTCAAAGATGTTTCAAACTGTCTGACAGTGTTTTATGATATTTCTTACTACACATATTTATTATATATTCTTATCTAGAGACAGCTTATCCAGTTCAAATCTTGTATTTAAGCCAACTTTGAAAACAAGTTTAGCACATGGCTCTCTTTATTGGAACTTTCTTTAAAACGCTAGTTGTAGATCTCAACAGACTGAGTACTCTTCCATAAAGCATTATATATATTTGCATATAAAGTTTATTTATAGTTTTCAATATATATACATATATATATTTATGTTTAATATTATGTGCTGTTTTAGAACTCACAAAAGTTACGCTTTTTCTCAAAACTTAAGTATACGTTATGCATATAAAGAATTTCTCTAACTCATATGTAATAATAGACAAACCTAATTCTTTGCCTGCTCAAGAGACCGAATCATAGGGAACTAAAAAGCGAAAATCTTTTCGTTAGATTTATTATCATGTAGAGGGACTCGAATTGGTTAGTTCTTAACTTTAAAATATACATATATACTTCATAATTTTTAAAAATGTTTAAAATTACAAAACTGTAATTTTTTAAGCCAGTGGCGGATCCACTTGAGATTCGAGTCCAGACCCCTCCCCCAAAGTTGGAAATATGTGTTGACGGTTTTGCGAGCTCTAACCAAATCCTGGTTGCGCAACTGTGTTAAATAATAAATAAATTTAAATATTTCCCATAGTTCGTGCGATTACTTCAACTTCTAGTTCTACTTCTTCTAGTAAAATCTTAAATGACAGCCATATAACCTAATGCTTAGCTGTGCTATAAAATTAAAAAAAATATCTCATTAATTTTAACAATTTTTCTTTCTGCTAAAATGTAAAAAATTATTCAATTTTGTAAGCATTTGTTTTATTATTAATTCCTTTAGCCTATTAAAGCTAAAATTTTATATTTTTTCAAGACTGCGCTTCTTTTCGAAGCCTTACTAACTTTATCTATATAATTAGTGAATATTTAATCTAATTTTTTATATGTATCAAAACTCAGGTTGAGATTGCAACTGAATTTTTCTGTGAACATATTCAAATATTAATGGACTGTATATATAGTAAGAGGCACTCTTTGCAAAAAATAAGTTCATACCAGTTTTTCTTTTAATTCTTACTAGTCCTATTTTTATTCTAAGCATAACTCAAAAATATTAAAAATAATAGACAGATCTGTTTTTCACCAGTTCAGTTTCACCTTCTCTATCCAATGAATATGTTTTCTTAAAAGCTCCAACTTTCTATAAAGCAGCATACACTATGGCACTATAATTTCCGAAAATTGTAATTTAAGCTGCCCGCGCTGAATACTTTCCAGCAATTTTGTTTTTTTCAAGTTGGCAGGACTGTTCTTAATTACTATGTCAAAAATTAGTACGATCTGTCAACTAGTCTCAATCAGTCTACCTCAGTACTGTAGACTAAGAACATGGAGATATCGAGAAAAATATCGAACAAAGAATTTGTAGCCAACTTTGTGTTTTTAACCAACTACCGTGTGCGGAGTCATTGCGAATATTGAAAAATGCTTGTAAATCTGATTTTTCGATAACCCAAGCCTACGACTGGTACAAAGCCTTTAAGAATGATCGAGAGACCGTCGAAGACATGCCTCGTTCCGGACGTCCTGCGACATCTACCACTGACAATAACATTAAAAAAGTAAAAGAATTCGTATTCGAAAATCCTCATATGAGTATAAGAGATATAGCACGTGAGCTAAACATCAGTCGTGAAGTAGCTCGTTTAATCTTCGGGGATTGATGGGCCAACAACTCATGGATTTTGCATAACGACAACGCGTCATGGCACCGAGTTGTAATTGTGAATGATTACAATAGTGTACAGCAAAATGTATCCTCAACATGTTTTACTCGTTACCGTAGTAAAATGCCACGCTAAATCCAAAAATGAAGTCCAAAATTTGTTCATGGAACTGATTTCGAGATATTTCGAAAAAGCACTTTTCGAAACTAAAAAAAAAGTGTGTCTACTTGAAAGCAAATATCTCTGGTTGTACTCAACTGATTTTGATTAATGTGTAGATAATTGATTTATCTAACGATTATACTTGGTACATATTTTTGTCAAATTTACGGTTTGGTCGTTATTAATCCATTCGTATGAAATTTTTCGTAATTTTTAGCAAATTAGAAAAATGTTGGTATCCTTAACATGTTTTAGTCATTTCCGTAGTAAAATGGCACGCTAAACTCGAAAATGAAGTACAACAATTTTTTATGGAACGGTTTTGGAGATATTTCGAAAAAACCATTTTTCAAATTAAAAAAAAAGTGTCTTTATTTAAAAGCAAATATCTCTGATTCTACCAAAACGATCTTGACAATAATTTTACTAAACTGTAGATAATTGAGTTACCTATCCATTATATATGGAACATATTTTTGACAAATTTGTGGTTTGGAAGCTGTTTATGCATTCATTTGAAATTTTTCGTATTTTTAAGCAAATTTTTGAAAAAATTCTATTTCGAACGTAAATTTAAAAAAGTTTTTTCATACATTTTTTTTCATGGCTCGTAAAGCTTGATCGATTACGAAGAAAATGAGTGATTGTTCATCAAAATCGGAGTAAAATTATGGAATAAACTGGAAAGTACAAAAAAAAAGTACAAAAACTAAATTTTTCTGAAAACCTTAAGTTTTAGATGTATAAGTCGTTTGTTTATAAAGATCTCGTAACCAAATTTGATATTCGAAAGTTTTTAAGAGTTCTTAAGTTCTGTACAAAATTTGATCAAAATCGTTTGACTTTTTCATACAGCACCCACAGGACTAATCGGCCAAAATAACGCGTTTGATGCAAAATTCGTTGTGTTTCCTTTGTTTATGGAGATATCGTAACCAAATTTTGTATTTGGCAGTTTTTTAGAGTTTCCCAACACTAAACCAAATTTGATCAAAATTGGTTGACTATATCATATAGCCCCCATAGGACAGATAGGTAAAAAAAAAACGTTTTTTCAACAAAATTTGTTGTGTTTCGCGTGTTTTTGAAGATATCAAAACCAAATTTGGTGTTCCGAAGTTAGTTATAGCTCCCAAGCACTGTATCAAATTTGATCAAAATGGGTTGTATATATCATGTACCGCCCATAGAAAAGATCGGTCAAAATATATTTTTTGTGCCAAACTCGTTTTGACTCGTTTGTTTCTGAAAACATCGTAACCAAATTTGGCAAATATATATGTATCTTTAGAAGTTTTTGAGCAATATACCGGATTTTGCACGAAACACGTTTTTTTGAACAATCGATCCTATGGGTGCTATATGATATAGTCGACCAATTTTGATAAAACTTGTTGTAAAGCTTGAGAAATTTAAAAAACTTTCGAATGTCAAAATTGGTAACGATATCTTTATAAATAAATGAATTATTCATCTAAAACTTTTTGTTTTTACAAAAAAATTGACACTTCAATTTTTACAAAAATACTTGATATTTCCACATTTTTTCTCCGATTTTGTTAGCAACCAGTCATTTTTTTCGTAATCGATCAAACTTTATGAAAAAATTTTTTTAAGTTTTTAAATTTACGTTCGAAACAGAATTTTCCCCAAAATTTGCTTAAAACTACGAAAAACGGATAAACGGCCCTTCTGGGAAGGGCTTGGCATCATGTTGCGTATACGCAACGCTGGAGCATTGCTCGACAATTGGAATAGTCTCGGAAGAGTAAAGCATAATTAAAGAATTTTATCATTCATGATGATTAATTAAGGAAGGAATATATACTATTTTTAAGTCGAAAAAACAAAGAAGTCGCATTTAGTTAATTTTAGTTTAGAGTTCAAAATTTGTCCGAACCAATGTGTGTCCACAGACGCCAGTGTGTCTGTCAGTGTGTGTTTTTCAGGAGGTTGGAATAAGGAGAAGAAGGACGCCTAAATATATACCTTTTAAACAAAAAAAAATTTTGCCGATACCTCACACACAAGTCACATAAGAATTTTTTAAGCTGATGTTGCGTGTACGCAACAGAGGAAGAAAATGGGTTAAGCCACTTTTTTTTTATTTCGAAAAATGTTTTTTTCGAAATATCTCGAAATCCGTTCCATGAAATAATTGTTGAACTTAATTTTCGAATTTAGCGTGGCATTTTACTACGGACATGACTAAAACCTGTTGAGGATACCAAAATTTTTTTAAATTTGTAAACTAGTTTTATAAGGCCAAAAACTCATTCAATATCATTGATCAAGCATCGTATTAGTCAGATTTGACGCCAAGTGATTTTTTTTTTGTTTCCAAAACTTAAGTTGCCACTCCGTGGAACCCGATGTGCTGAAGGACATCCTGGCCGACAGCTGCTGTAAACAAACTAGTTGACAGAGCGCGCTAACTTTTGACATAGTAATTAAGAACAGTCCTACCAACTTGCCAATTCAGCGCAGGTAGATTTATTTATAATTTCCGGAAACTTGCTGCTCGCAGTGTATTTCCCAGCATACCTTGTAACTCCAAAATTTTTGATCTAGAGCCAAATGCTAACAATCTATTAAGCATACAAATTGTACATGAAACTCGTCTACCTTGTTATAACTTTTATAATAGTTTTAAGATATAGTACTAAAAATTTGTATATATGGAAGCTAGCCTAATTTTAAACATAAGCCTTGTACATACCTATAAAATTGTAAGCAAAACTCTTGATATAAGCTATAAAATAAGTTGTAATATAAGTTGTTTTTATGTTATTGCTAAAACAAGTTAAAAGACGCAAAAAAACCTAGAAAATCGTATAGGTTATATAAACAAAAGTTGCAAATTTTTTAAAAGTTTTGTTTTTATTTATTTATGGCTATAAAATATTAAATTCTTAGGCTATAGATATAAGTTGCATTACAAAAAAGTATCCCGCATACAAGGATAAAGCATTAAACGCGTAATTTGCCAATGGCGTTCTGCAGTATCTGGAACTCTGAGTTTATATTGTTCATCAGATTGCGAATCTGGGGCTTCGAGTCGAGCACCTCAATGCTCTGCGTGTAGGCATTATAGCGCACACCAAAAGGACGGGGTATGGAGTTGGCGAATTTTCTAGATCACAAATATATATCAAGAGTGAAAAAAAATTTCATTTTGGAGTAGTGATGAACTTACATGGTCTTCTCCTTGGCCTGCTCAAAGCTGTCGGCTACATAGTAGAGCGGCTGGAACTGAGTTATGGGATACTTGGTAATGCCCGTAACTTCAGGTTCAAAGTCTTTTAGTTCCGGTTTGGAAGTCAAACAGTATTCCAACTCTCCATAGGAGGAGAGCAAGCCAGCGCCATAGGCCTTGAGCTCACCCTCCTGACGACACAGTCCATACTCTACCGTAAACCAGAAGATCTGCCGACAGAATAAAGCATAAGTTTTAAGAAACTATTATAATTTTAATCAATATTGATTCAAAGTTTATAATTATAATTGGATTCTTTTAAGTTCTAGATTTTATAGAAGCTTCTCAAAGGTCCTCCAATAGTTAAAGTCTCAGTCTTTTAGGTCTTACCAAGTGACCAAATCTTTTTTAAGACTTACCGTTGATAACTTCTCAATATAATCATCGGGAGCGCCCAGCGAGGCCAAACCGATTTCCTGACTAAACTGCGCAAAAGCCGGATCTGCAAAGAGCGGCACATGACCCAAAAGTTCATGGCAGACATCCGGTTCCGGCGTATACATGGGCTTGCTAGGATGTCTAATATACTGCGTGGAATGGAAAACACGGAAGGCCAAACCAGCCAGAAAATCGCGCGAGCTCAGCAAACCAGCCACAGGACGTAAAGTAAAACCAGTACAATCTGCGCCAAAATGATTGCTCATTAAACAAATAAAAGATTCAAAATTCAGTTCTTTTACCTCTCAAAAAGTTGGAGACATCTTCCAGCTGTGGAATATTGTCTTCGCGAAAACCGCAATTATCAATCAGCAGCGGAAAGACATGATTGTATTCTCGACAGGCATGCGTCTTGTACAATTTGACAAGATTACGGAATATAATGCCCCAAGTTTCAGTTTCCTCTTTGGAGTATTCCACATGCGGCAAAGGCTCTCCATGCTTATAGTTATAAGCAATGTCGGCAAAATACTTGCGACGTTTGCGATATTCCGGATCGGTAAAGCCAGGATGATCCGAGTCCAACTCAGCGCCATAGCTAAGTATCTGATTGGCAAAACGATCCAAATCACGTATACGCCGTGGAAACCAAGGCACTGCGGTAGCATTATCCTTGTAATCACGTGATATGACATTAAAATATGAGCACTGCTCCTGCAGATCCTCTATAGCCTTGCCCAGAGCACCAGACTTGGCATCACACTCCACATAGAACTCATAGCCGGGCACACGCAGCGAAGAGCGCGATTCTATATGCACCAGATTAACATCATGCTTGTTGAATATGTTCAGTGTCTTGGCCAAGGCGCCACTGGACAGTGAAGAATCCTTTGGTGAAAAGAGCAGGCAGGTATTACGTGCCTCCTTGACATCTACGCCCTCGGCAATATAGGCAGAATCCTCAATGCGCGTGGGCTTGAAAGAAATAAAAATCGTTTAAATACAAACAAAGCTTCTTATCATTGAGACACTTTTTTGACCCCTTTGCGAATTATTTGTGAACTGAGTGCTCCAAAACAACGCTGTGCCGCTTATCAGTTTATACTGTCTGCATAATCCGTGATTAACAAAACACGCGACACAAAATGTACATCAATCATTTTTTTTATTGATCAAAGTATTCGAATAATCATACTTATATTTTTTAAAGCTATTTTCCATTGTTACATCAAGTAAGAGATCTGTAGAAATTAAAACTAAAAATGCTTTCTGTATTGACCTTGTGGCGGGTTTTTAAACTTGCATCAAATTTCAAAGGTTAATCGCAGACCTTGCATTGGGCCAACTTTGGTTGCAAAAACTGTTGAAGCGAAGCCCTAGAAATCTTATTATCTAACACACATTGAAAGTGTATATGAGTTTTGAGGGTCTATGTCTAACCGCAATGAAGAGCATTAATGCGGCCAAGTTTATGGCCTAGAACTTGGCGGTATACACTAGGCTTGAGAAATCAAAATTATTGCAGTTCTTAAGACCTTTGGCAACAAAGTGCATCGCGAGATTTAAAAATTTTGTAATTTATTCTTAGTGCCTTTAGAGCAAACATTTCCCGCTTACTGCTGAGGTGTCTAGCCCGAGCCATAAACTATGCGACTGGTTGTACAACTTGGCTGTTTAGTGAGCAGGTTGCATAATCGATTGCATTGCATTTTGCGCTAAACAACCCAATTGTAAGGATTTTTAAAGCAACTTTTAAGACCCTTCAGCTCTTTTTGGAAAACAGTCTTCATGTTGTGAATCTTTTCAATCTATAGTGTAAAAGCTATTACTATATAACAAAATGTCCAATGTGCACATTCGCTGAATAATGGATTTATAATTTTTCGCAAATATTTCTTGGTGCCACATAATCACATTATGATATAGAGGTATGTTTGGAGTATGTGTGTCAGTCCCAAACTTTTTTCAAAACCTAAATTTTATTCGTATAAAATTGTTTTATTCATATACACTCGAAATTCCCAAAGAGCTGTTCTATAACGAATTTTTCCATATTAAGCATTTTTTTATTTGATCTTATAAATTTTTTTTTTATGACGATCTAACTATATAATGCGCCAGTGTAGTATTTGGTTTTTTTTTTATTATTTTTTTTTTTTTAATTTTACAACAGGTTCAAAAAATGTTGTTATTGTGTGATGTTTTTTAAGATGTTTTTTGGAAATTAATTTATTATTGAATTTTTATGATATCGTGCTATGTATGTTAATTTAGTTTTTTGCTCTATATCTTATTACTACGTAGATAAAGTCATTTTTTATGATGATCCGAATTTCTTTCTATTTTTTATTTAAAAAATTTTTTATGCGATGATGTTAAAATCTTTTATTTAATTTTTTTTTTTTTAATAAATGGTAAAGCTGTCATGGATACCTAAACAAATTGTGTTCGCTCATTACACTAGTTTACACGAAAAATGAACATTCCTGAAAAAGTGGTTTTGAAGATCTTAGCCTTAACATAATTTTTAATATTTTTTTTCGTTAATAAAAAGCATACCGAAAATGTGTAATTTTGAAAAATTGCCAAAAATTACTTTTTCTCGACTTTGGTTGCTTGTAACTTATATTATTTTCATTTAATCTTTACATAATTATACATCACTGTAAAGAGCACATCAATACTTTTCGATCTTATTCTTTGTCGATACAAAATTTCGTTCACGAGATATTGAGGAATAACAGAAAAAAGTGCCCAAAAACATGTTTTTCGAAAATATCTCGAATACGGTGCTTAAGAAAAAAAAAGGTTGCCATTCTCGTGTTTCTCAACCCCAAATTACCCTGAAAAACACTTTTTTACGAAGGCAAACTCGATGACTCTTAAATTTGTAAACAAGTTTTATGTATTATATTTTATTTTTCGAAAAAAAAAAAATTTTTTAAGTTTTTTTAAAAAATTGTATCTTTTTTTAGAGAAATGTTTTTCGAAAAATAATTTATTATTGAATTTTTATGATATCACGCTGTAAATATTAATTTTATTTTTGCTCTATATATTCGAGATATTGATGATTAACTGAAATACGTGCCCAAAAGCATGTTTTTCGAAAATATCTCGAAAACGGTGCTTAAGAAAAAAAAAAAAAATTGTTGCCATTTTCGTGTTTCTCGACCCCAATTACCCTAAAAAACACTTTTTTACGAAGGTTCATTTTTCGTGTAAACTAGTGTAATCATCATCTGAAGGGATACCATAGATCTTTTATTCCAGCTTTTATATATTGTTGTTGTCTGTTGTAAGTCTAAGCATTTTCTTATATTTTTCATAGTTTTGCTGATTTTTATCTTGGCTGCTTGCTTCGAATTTTTATATCCATTAAACATATCCTTCACTACAAAAAAATTCGACACCACTTTGGTCATTTTGTTTGTTCACTGTTTCAACATGTCCCTGAACTTCTTGAATCCACATTATTTTTATGAGTTGAAGTGTCTTTAAACCACGGTTCACTTATATTCATTTTAAATGTTTTACGTCACTTTTTTTTCAAGATTAGTAAAAGTTCAGCATTTAATAGGATTTTTTTTTTTTTGGGGGGATAGTACGCAAATAATAAATTTGCTCTGTTTTTGTTTTTATTTTTTTCACACCAACCTTATCAAAGGAAACTTGACGCTGATACATTTTGTATGAATTTTGCTTAGTAATTTAATTCAATTAATATATTTTATTTATTGAAATTTTTGTTGTTTTTATTTATGTTTTAATTTTTAAGGAGCTGCTAGCGCACGAGCCAGCATACGACTTGAAACTGAATTAAGTTTTTACTTAATCATGCGCTTAAATAGACTTGTTCATGCCACCAACTAGAAGCTAATCATGCAGATAGTATATACATGCATATATAAGTATATTAAAAAATAATAACAACAACTGAAAAAAAATAAAAACGAAACCAGCTTGCACGATTGAACGTGTTCATAGTGAACAGCATCCACACGAAGACTCAGCACTTGGCAAGATACTTAAGTCGGGGTTATCAGTAAGCTGGGGTTTTAAGAGCAGATACGTTTCCACGCCTTAGACAACAATATGTATGAATGACTGACCGCATTGTTGTACACTCTTGTACTAGTATCTGTATCTGTCTTATAGACGGCCAAAAATTATTATAATATTCTTATCAATTACTCGAAATTGTACAAAAATATTTTCGCTGCTAGTGGTCGCAAAAATCTTAACTTGACGTAGTGACTGACTAGCTTTGTTTTTGTTTTTTTATATTGTTATTGTTTTTTGTTTATAGCAAAATTAAAGCACTCATAACAATTTAAAAAAAAAAAAAACAAATTTTAATTGACAGGTTCTTACCAAACAAGTTCAACAGCATTTCTAGGCAATTATATGCCGCACGGCTTTCTAGTAGTAAATAGATGGGCGTTGTATGCGTTTCCCAGTTTTTGATAGTTATGACAACTTAGTCCTAAGTACTAACGGGCCTTATATGGCAGGGGCTTTAAATGGGGTATATTTGTGTAGAACTCTTATCAAGCTTTAATTAATATAGTCTGTATATGCCTCTTCATAAACACGTGTAGGTTAATTTTTGTGTAAAGATTTGTATTAAAGTGAGGGATTTGTTTGGACTCTAATTTATGGGAAATTTGATTTGGAATAGACTTAGTGATTGACATGAACATATGGGTGAAAATTCTCGAATTTGATGGTTTTTACAAAATATATAAAATTCTCTACAAAAACGACTCAAAACAATTTCTTACACAAATGTTCCTTTACAAGATATAGCGTTAAGAGTACAACGTTCATAATCCCTTTATGCCTCTGGAGTTTCTGGTACTAAGTACTCCATTTCAGAAAAAGTAATATGTAGAAAATATTTATTTATTTATTTATTTATTTATTTATTTATTTATTTATTTGAGGGGTACAACTACGAACAGTTGACATTATATTATAAAAAGTCCATATAATTTATTTAGAAAAGAAAGTAGAGCGAGGAAATTGATATGAACTAATCCGCGTCTCTAGCCCGATGGGTGAACTTTTTAATGATATGCACCTACTCACATCAAGAACTGGCCAGAAACTTGGATTTACAATATTAAAGTTGAAAAAAGGAAGCAAGATAAAAATTAAACATTATATCGCAAAAAAAGCCAATGGGTCACCATTGACCTAGTGGGTGACTCATAATATAGGATTGGTCAAGGATGCTCGAAGTGGCAAGTCAAGGTGACTTAAGATAGAAGAAGTGATAGATTGAATAGACCGTTCGAAAGAGAGGAAATTGTAAAAGTTATTATAGTTAGAGCATAAGACACGGAAAGGGTCGTGCAAAGCATAATTAGATCTACAAAATTGTAAGGCTAAGGGTCGAAAATAACGAGTTACTCTGGATGGTATGACCAAAGTAACTTTGCTAAGGAGTACATTGGAATCGATAAGACCGAGTAACAGTTTATGCAAGAATAACACGCCGTGGCATGTTCTGCGATGATTTAAGGAAGGCAATTTTATAAGGCGAAGTCTATCAGAATATAGCGGCAGTCGGATATTTGGGTCCCAGTTTAAGCCACGAAGTGCAAAAAGGAGAAATTGCTTTTGTACGGACTCAATCATGTCCTGATAAAGGTGGTATTGAGGGCTCCAAACGCAGGAACAATATTCCAAAATTGGACGGACGAGAGAAATATAAAGAAGTCTGGTTGTCTAAGGGTCGTTAAACTCTTTAGACCAACGCTTAATAAAAGCAAGAACACCTCTAGTCTTATTCACGATGTTACAAATATGGTTATTAAATTTAAGGTTATGATCAAACAAAACCCCAAGGTCAGACACACTCTTGATGCGTTCTAAGGTAGAAGATTCTAAAGAGTAAGTAGCCAAATAAGGAGCAGAACGATAAAATGTCATAACGTTACATTTTGTCTTGTTGAGAAAGAGTTGGTTGATATTGCACCAAGATTGCATGCTATCAAAATCTTGCTGAAGAAGTAAGTAATTATTATTATCGGAGTAGGACATACAGAGTTTAACATCATCCGCATACATAAGAATGTGAGAAGATGAGATTACCTGAGGGAGATCATTTAAAAATAAGTTAAAAAGAAGAGGGCCTAGATGGCTACCTTGAGGTACCCCTGACGTGACCATAATTTCTGTAGATTCGCAGAAAAAAACTAGATTATTCTAGTTTTTGTGACTTTTAGCCCGGAATGTCTTGAGTTGATATGCATAGAACATTTTTTTTCGCAATTATCTTTCCATTCCCAGGATCAATGATTATTTGAAACTATTACTTGGTATAGGGTGCAATGAAGTAAATTCGAAGCGCCTTCACAAAAATAAACATAACTTCCTAAATTATATAAAATGTTAGTCATGTTTTAAAAATTTTAGTTCAAGTTTGAAGTTTATTATTTTTATATGCTAATAAAATCAAGACTTTAAATATTATTTTAAGAGTTTTTGATCTCAATTCGAGAATTTGCCGTCAGAGTTTTTGGTCTTATGTACATTTAGAAAAAAAAATTATCGGCAATTCGATAAATAATCGAAATTTTGCATAAAAATTAAACGACGCTATTATTGATTTCATTACATATGCAAAAATCATCAAAATCGTTGAGATTGACACCAATAGTGACCCGCTTGTTGCTTTTTCGCTCATATACAAATAAACCTCGCTAAATGTGCTTCTTTATAATGTGAATAAATTTCATCATACCATAAGTAAGACAGATTACATGGCATTCCCAAAATATGATGAAATTTCATTAAAAACTTAAAATAATTGTAAATTAAAAGCAGGTAGCCCGGAATTAATTTTAGAGATAAGAGCAAAAGTAAAGCATTATAAACCCAGGAAACAAACATCTTACGAGGTTGCCTGATATCAAAAGTCATCAAACAAAAAAATGTCAAAATTATTTGAAGTTGTATCACATCCACACAAAAAAAATTAAGTTTTGGGTTCGGAAATGAGACCACTACATTTTTGTGGAGTCGCTGAATCTGAAACCAATTTCAAAAATAAAATCCATCACGTCGGCTCTGAAGTAACCTCCAAACCACCTCGTTTTTGAGGCTATTTATGGGTTCTGCTGATAAAAACGTCTCCAGTATCCTTTGTTGTTGCATATTGTAGGATCTGAGATGCCTTTCACCTTTCAACCTTCGCAAGTGCATACGAAAATAATTCATTACATAATAAAATTAAATTTCATATTAAAATACAATATTTATTTAAATTACACATAAAATATACAAAATATTCAAATGCAGAAATTAAGTATACGCACATTGCATTATAAAAGTTTTACAAAAAATCTTTACACTCGTACATGGCATAAATTGATAAATAATTTAAATTAAATGCATAACGATTATTAAAAATTACCATATGGACGCCAGAGCGAGGTGAGCAGGCCACGTTTCAGATAGGCCTGGGGACGCGTATTTTTGCGTACGTTCTTCAAAGTGCAGCCCACTGGTAGATTGACCTACAAAAAAATCACACAAATGCAATGCACAGATGTAGATACAATCAATACAGATACATTTGTATCTACAAGCTTAAAGCTAAATGCAAAGCCTTCGCACAAAGACTCGTATTACAGTTAGAAGCGTTGGAAGCTTTGGAAGCCATGTTGTTGTTGCCAATTATAGCTATAGCGCTGCAGCCAATCGTACCAATAATAACTTACAGATTGTCGGGCAGTCACTTTGACGGGCTCTTGATTAGGGCAGACTACATAGGATTCATGTTCATGATGCTGCTGGTGGTGATTACGTTGATGATTGTGGTGCTGGTCCTTTGCAAGAGTTAGGGATGCGGGTGCAGAGTTGTGCGAATTTAAGTCAGACCAACTATTTGAAAACACTTCCGGTCCGCGTGAATGGGTGGGAATTCGAGATTCTGTATCAGAACCGAAAATGCTCCCAATATTAGCTACATGTGATTGTGTTCCTGGTGCAGCAGCTAAGAGTGCAGTGCTAGAGTGAATATTTGTGCCATAGTAAGTGTATTCAACAACTTCTTACCTTTAACATGTATCTGGAAGGTGCAACGCTGAGTAATGCCGTCAGTAGTTGTAGCCTCGTAGCGTATGGTATGATCGCCAAGACCAAACAAAGCACCAGGGAACTAAAAATAGTTAGGCATTGTTATTACCTTAATAGCTACTAATTGCAAAGTTTGTAAGGCAACGTACGTGAGTCTTGTAGATCTTGAGCAGGTTGCCCTCAAAGCGTGGCTCTTCCCAAGCAATTGAGCGCAAATTCTGATTCTCCTTTAATCTAACCTCAAAGGAGGGCGTGCAAAAGCTGCCCACTGCAAGAGTTGCAGATGTGGCATCAATCAGCTTTGCGTTGTTTGAGAATTCTGGCAGATTGTTGGATGCCGTTGCGTGTTTGATGGTTATGACGGTCTTGCAGCCCACATTTTGTCCCGTTGCTGGATCACGACCCTGATAGCTGATCTCGTGTATGCCCGCATGCAGATGCGCCTGCAGCTGGCTTGCCCAAGCTGGATGAGCTATAACATGACGATAGTCCAAGTTGGTAAGCGGCCGCTGCAGTATCACATGCGCCTTGCTCTGTCCTGGATTAAGCAGAATTACAGTATTTTGTGGACACTTGATGAACGGAGCTGGTCGTAGGGTTTGCGCAGCAATAGGCTGTCTAAAATTTGAATTAATGGCCGGCACGCCAGGCAACCAAGTGGATTGTAATTGTCCAGGCAGTTGATTGCTAAACATTGTTGTACCAAATGGACGGCATTCCAGTACACCACCAAAGGACCAACCCTGTGGAATCATACAGGATGTCAATATAGGCGTAGCAGGTGCGAAACCGGGGTGACAACGCAGATGACAACCAGCGCCAAAGTTTGATGGACCCTGCGTGCAGCTAGCCGGAAAGATGACACCATTACGAGGTGACTGCAAAGCTGGACAAGTGACAGTGCGTCTAGTGGGTATAAGTCCAGCGCCAACGGGATTCATGTTGCGGCGCTGGGTAATTGCTAAGCAAAATAAGAGTGTAAAAAAAAATTAATTAAGCTTTTGGAAGATGTCATCAAATATCAGTTTCTACTTACGCAAACACTTATTTTCCTGTCCTTCCCAGTTACCCGCAGCTCCACAACTTCTGATCTCAGAGCCCTGCAGCTGGAAACCTTTGTTGCACCAAACCCGACAGCGTGTATTATAAAACCGCTTCTGCTTGTGTCTATACTTGTTGCAGCGTGCTTGTCCATTGGCTGGCGCCTGGAAGGGCATGCAAGTATCGCGCACATCCAGCTCTACCTTGCGCACGGCCAAGCAAGTGCGTCCATCTGGAGATAGTGATTGACCTGCAGCACATTGGCACTTGAAGCTGCCTGGTTGATTGATGCAGCTGCCACCCAGACATCCACCATTGCCAACGGAGCACTCATCGACATCCACGCAGTCACGTCCATTGGACGCCAAGCGGTAACCGGCTGGACATAGACATTTGTAGGATCCCGGCGTATTCTCACACTTGTGCTGGCAAGTGCTGGCCAGAGCACATTCGTCCACATCCACGCACTGACCGTCATTCAGCATGCTGCGTCTAAAGCCTGCACCGCACTCTTCCATACATTGTTTGCCATCTACGAGATTCATGCCAGCGGGGCAACCACATTCAAATCCAGAGGGTCTATTGATGCACTGATGCGAGCAGCCGCCATTTCCAAGCTGGCATTCATCTATGTCCACGCAGCTGCCATCGGCGCCTAGCAGCAGACCCGTAGCACACTCCATAGGAGCGCAACCCTCGGCAGTTTGACGACTACCGGGAGGACAGCCCACCAAAGCTGGTCGGCAGCTACGCAGATCCTCGTGTAGAATGTAGCCTAAGGGACATGTGCATTCATAGCTGCCGAGTTTGTTGATGCAATCGTTGCTGCAGCCAGCAGCAGTGGCATCGGCACACTCGTCTATGTCTTCACAACTATGACCATCCTCGGCCAGCTTATAGCCCGCCTCACAGGCGCAGGCATGTGTACCTAGAAGATTAATACAAATGCCGCTGCAATTACCAAAACCCAGCGCACACTCATCAATGTCCAAGCACGCAAAGCCATCCGCAGCCAAGGTATAACCATCGGCGCAGGCGCAAGCAAAGCCACCGGGTGTATTGAAGCACAGCTGTGCACATTGTCCATTCTCGTGCAGACATTCATTATCGTCCTGGCAGCTGCGCGCGTCCAAGCCTAAAGTGTAGCCCAGCGGGCAGGAGCAGTAAGACAAACCGGCGGCCAGATTGCAGACATGCGAGCAGCCACCATTATCAAGCAGGCAAGGATTATCCGGCAGACAGGTGCTGTTATCCTTAGAGCTGAGTGTGTGGGCGGGCGGACAAGCGCACTGAAAGCTGCCCGCAAAGTTTAAGCAGAAATGTGAGCAGTTGCCATTGGCCAAGGAGCATTCATCAATGTCCAGGCAAGCATGAGATGAAATGGTTTCGGTTGAATATGCGGGTGTATCTAATGGTGAACTTGTGGTTTCAATGCCCAAAGCATAGCCCGGTTCGCACAAGCAGGTGTAAGAGCCATTAAGGTTCTCGCAGCGCATATTGGAAGCACACTCGTGTGTGCCTTCTGTGCATTCGTCAATGTCAAAGCAATAGCCACTGGGCGCGCCTTCCAGCAGCTCAAATCCCTGTTCGCATTGGCACTCATACGCACCTGGCAGATTACGGCACAGCTGTTGGCAGCCGCCATTCTCCACCTTGCATTCATCCACATCAATACAGCTCTTGCCCTCCTCACTCAGCCTATAGCCGGCGCGACAGGCACAGGCACCACCCTCATTGGCCAGGCAAAGCTGTTCGCAGCCATTGTTATTGACTGCACATACATCCTGTGTCACGCAACTATGTTCATTCTCCGCCAGCAACATGCCCACTGGACATAAACATTGATAACCACCAGCAGTATTAAGACAATTATGGCTACACTTATGTGTGCCTGTGGTACACTCATCGATGTCCTTGCAGCTGTAGACTTCATCAGTATAACCAGGTGGACACAGACAACTGAAGCTGCTGTTATCCTCACTACTTTGACAGGTGCCAGGACGACAGCGCTCGTGACCATTCTCGCGCGAGCAGGCGCTCTCTGAGACCTCACAGTTATGCAGATCAGCAGCCAACTTGTAACCCTTGGGACAGATGCATTCATAACGTCCATTTGGCAGGTTGACACAGTGATGTGCGCAACGTGTGCGATTCAGCTGTGGATTGTCCAAGTCCTGACAGTTATCCGGCGCACAGCTACGTTGATCCTCTAGCAAATGATAGCCTGGTTGGCAGCCACAGTGGTAACTGCCCAGAGTATTCTCACAACGCTGCTGGCACACGCGATGTGGCACATGCTCATCATCCGCATCGTCAGCCACTACAATATCGCATTCGTTTATGTCCTGGCAGTGTTTGCCATCGGCGGAAAGATCGTAGCCAGCGGGACAAACGCACTCGTAGCCTCCGTCAATGTTTAGGCAGTGCTCGCAGCCATTGTGGGAGCTCTCGGCGCACTCATCAATGTCCACGCATTGTTTGCCATCGGGCGATAAGCGATAGCCAGCAGTGCACTCCAGATGTTCTTCTACGCGTGTTATATGTGGTTCCACATCGATTTCGTTGTTCTCTTCTGGCTCGGATTCGTCTTCGCCCTCCTCTTCTTCGGCTGCTCCCTCTTTGGAATTCAAGGGCAATATGCAACGATAGGAGCCAGGTAAATTTTCACAACCATGAGCACATTGCTCGGAAATCTCTGGCTGTGCGCACTCGTCTATGTCTGCAAGAGATTGAGATTATTGCGTGAAGTTCCTTACAATTTTGGGCTTAGGGCATAAAAAGGACCAACCGACCCAGCAGAAGAAGATTAGAAGATTAATGGAAACCAACACCCAGATGCAGTTAGGAAGAACTACAGGAAGAAACTGACAAACCTGTACAATGCTTGTCATCCCCAGACATGACAAAACCACTGGGACATAGACAGAACACACGACCCAGCGTGGACACACAGCCATGCGAGCAGCCGCCATTTTGTCTAGCACACTCTCCCGCATCCAAGCAGGTATGATTATCCGGCGCTAACTGTGTGCCCGGCAAACCCTCGCAGCTACAACTATAACCAGGCGTTAAGTTGTGGCAGGTGACCTGGCAGGGACCATGACCGTTGCGTAGCAGACACTCGTTGATGTCTGGACGGCGGCAAAAGTTGAGCAACCCGTCATCTAAGCGTGTCTCTCTACTTACCCACACAGGTGTTCCGAGTCACAGTATCAATTTGGTAGCCCTTCTCGCAGGCGCATTCAAAGGAACCGGGCAAGTTGTTACATATTTGCGAGCAACCACCATTAGACTCCTGGCACTCATCAATATCTAGGTTGGGTATAAGTTAGTGTTGAGATAATCAGAAGCTTTAGTTAGCTCACCATGGCAGTTAGCATAGTCATGTGGATCCAAAGTGTAGCCCTCATAGCAGGAGCACTTTAGTCTGGGCTCATTTTCGCCCGGAAAGAGCAGACGTTCGCATTTATGAGCACAGCCACCGCGATCCTCGCCGCAGTTCTCATCCAGCAGTCGCGGTGTGTAGGGATCCTGGGTGGGTTCCACCACAATATTAATATCTGTGGCTGTAGCAGGGGTTATGGGCTGTGTTTCCACCACGGCTTTTGGCTCTTGTTCAGGCTCTGGCTGCGGTTTCGGTTCCTCGACTTCCACTGGCACTACAACTTCTGGCTCTGCTTCTGGTTGCACAATTTCGGGCTCAATTGGTTGTGGCACTGACTCTGGCTCAGGAGGTGTCTCAGAAGCTGGCGGCACTTCTGGCTCTACTACAGGCGGTGGAGGCGGAGGTGGCGCTGCTGGTTCTTGCTCCGCTTCTCCCTCCTCTGCCTCATCCTCTCCTCCTTCTTCGACGTCATTCTCACGCACTGTTTCATATTCATCATATTCCTCTCCCTCGCCACCCTCTTCTTCTTCTTCACCACCAACATCCTCTTCTGTGTACTCGCCTTGGGGTATGCAAGTGGGTACCTCACCCACCCATTGCTTAGCTCGACAGAACAAGGCATTCACCTGCTCATCCTCAAAGTCATAGTTATCGTTGCAGCCATAGTAGGCCACAAGGAAGACCTTTTCGCCCTTGCGTCGTCGCTCGTATTTGGTGACCAGACCGTGACGTATTTCAGGTGCCTGCACTTTAGCTTGTATGCAGCTCATGTCCAGAATTTCAGCCATGGCATCGGATACATTGGGCTCTTCAGGTATGGCCAGCAGTTTCTTTTTACGATCTGTTACAACAGCATCTGCAAGTATTTAGCATACATCTCAGTAAATGCTTCTCTTTACATAATTACTATATGAAGCATTACTCACCTGACACACATGTGGGTGGCTCACCCTGCCAAACATCTGCATCCAAATCACAAACGAGCTCGGCTGCCCCTTTTAGGTCATAGCCCGCCTCACAGCTATAGATCGCTTTATAGATATCATCAGTTTCATCGATCTTGAAGCTAGCATGATCCACTTGCGGCGGATTCTCACAATCCTCATAAGCGGCATGCGTTACTGCGGAATAGTGCGAAATTCAGGCTAATTAGTGCGACAGCTGTCGCATTTTTATGTGGCAAAGTCATCAGCCAAAACATTGACTAATCTTCAAACCTCAAAGTCAACAGCCCCAACCACTCGCCCACTGTCATATTTTTGCCAAAAAAAAAATAAAACTTTTCATTGTCGCGATATTTATTTCAAAGTTGTCTCGCTTTTCTTTGAAATTTATGTTTCGTTTTTATTAGGTATATTTTAGATTTTAAATGCCGGCCGGTAGTTAAATAGCCCATTTGTAAGGCAACAAACAATAAAAAGAAAATCTCTGATTCAGCGTGTACGATGTGAAAATTGAAGAAAATTCAAGGAAAAGTTGTAAAATATTGGACATATACGCTTAAATGGCAGCTAAGATGTTATACAAATTTGAATTATACGTTTTTTTGAGATTTTAATAGATTTATTTTGTAAATTATAAGTAATAATAAAGCAATGAATTTTAAGCCAAAGTCATAATTTTTATTTAAATGCTAAAATGTAAGAAAAGCGAATGTAGAATTTCCCCCTTGGAACGGGCAACCTATAGCATCTATATTAAAATTTAAAAGTAAATAATGCTTTTCTGAGAAATCCTTATCTTTTTAAAAATTAGGAAAAAAATATTTACTAAATTGCGAAGAAGACGGATTTTCAGTTAATTAAAAGCAATGCAAAATGAGTTGAGCTGAAAAGTTGTTTAGTTAAGTACTTAGACCATTGAAAAGAGCATTTCGGTTTTGGGTTGCAAATAAACAAAACTTTTTGTTTAATCAACTAACTCAGCAGAGTATTTTAAATCTTATACAAGCCAGTTTACTTATAGTTCCCACAAAAGCTTATTTCTCAATCAATTCGATTATTTAACAAGCTAAATATGTGACTGAATAAGCATTTTATTTGGGTTTTTCTACGCATGAATCCTGGGTCATACACATCGATGTTATCGTAGTTCAAACAGGTGGACATGGATATTATGACCCTAAAGCTATATGAACTTATGGTTGCATAAAAAAACCAACTTCAAACTTCCCTATGAAACAAATCCTGCGCTTTGCTCTGAAAATATGAATAATTTATGCAAATAACTTTTTTCTTTTTTAAGTTTCAAAAGCTTGTCAATTTAAAATTTTTTTTATTTAAAATAAATTTTTCTCGTTCATCGTCATCAGCATCGTTTAGCTCTGCAACCCTGAGTAGGCTTTGGCTTTCTCTACAATCTTTCTCCATTCGTTTTGATCTTGTGCAAGGTCCTTCCGATTTCTTATACCGAATGTCTAATGTCTAGTCTTTTTCGCGGACGTCACTTTTTTCTGGTCCAATTTTTTTTCGTTATATAGATTTTATCCAAAAGTTGATCATTTTTTGTGGGACAACAATATTAATTCCTTGTGTAAGAAAAGCTACAGTCCAAACTTTGTAACTAGACTTAAACTATTTATAAAAGTTTATTTTTCGGAATATGGAGCAGAATAAATATATAATTATTTTATATAATTCAAATGCCGAAAAATTTTGCAAATGGTCAGTAAATTGAGACAATTATGACCAGGGGAACTTTCGGGTCCAGCCAAAACATAGAAAGGCACAGGAAAAGTCGAAATTAAGAAAAAACCCTAAAAAACATCATAAAACAGCTAAGAGCTTAGCAACTTTTATTAAAAAAGGAACAAGAGGATGAAATGGTTTTCTGAGTTTAAAAAAACGTTATTATGATTCCTCCAGAATTTTTAACTTATAGAAATTATTCTATACTGGAATAAGGCGCATACATAGATTTTTGCACTGAAAACAAAACCTTTCATCTATGATCTAAAAGACATAAAAAACTTTAAAATTAACAGAAATTAGAATTAAAGAAGAATTTATTTGTGAATTTCTAGATGTACAATAAAAATTCATGTTTTACGCAAGTCTCTACCTATGTCGGAGGACCAGATATCCTTTTTATATGCAATGATAGATCCATCATAACTTCTATGCGAAGAAACTTATGGGAACGGTTTCAGATTTAGGAGAGATTTTTCAATAATATAACAAACCGCTGGTAATTTGATAAAAAGCATGCATTAAAACCCAGTGCCATAAGATATAATAAAGAGAAGATGCTTCAGCCATTTCCTGTCAAGAATATCCTCCATGATTACTTTGCCATGACGAATTTCAACAAATTATGAAAAAATACCGCCCCTGAAGCTTTTGCAAATTATGACAAATACACAAAAGATATGATAAAAATAAATATATTTTTTTCGGAGCCAAAAAGGCCTTACGTTCCTACTAGTAATCATCTATATAAAGATCCAGCATCTATTTCAATACTTTATTATCTCAGCCATTTAAATAATATTGTAAATTTTCGAAGGGCCTTTATTAATTAATTAATTAAATCCCATAGACATTGATTGTACTCCAATTAAGGATTTAAAAGAACTGCCTCTGCCGCGTTTGATAGTTCGATTTCAAGTAGCTTCATGCCAACATATTTATTCAATATGTATATCTGGTTTACAAAAACACTTAACTAGTGGTGAATATATCAGTGCACTGAGAGCGCAGAGTGTTTGTTCCAGTGAGCTACACTGATCAAAAATAGTTTACTTATTATAAGTACGAAATTCAATAACAATATGTGTAAGTTTAGTTATACGTATGCTATTCTCTCCGACCAGATATACATTACTAAGGACACTACACCATTTGTCACCCTGTTAAATTTTAAATAGTAACCCTGTAAATAAAATCGTTATATTAATATTTTTGCTACCCATCAATTTGAATTTATATAGTTTGATTTTTCTGAAACGCAATGAATCTTGTTGTATGTACACTGAATAATAAAACACAATAATAAGTATCTTGCATAGATATTAAAAAAAAAAAAAGAATAATACTTTCGTATCATTTTGAAAAATTTCTAAAGCGGTATATATTGAATCCTTTTTTTCTTACAAATAAATGCAAAGCTAAATAAATTATAAAAGCAAAAAAACATTTTCAGATGCTGGCATATTCGAAGAATTTTTATATCCCATAATTTAGCTAACGTTTTAAAAATTCTGTCTGAGACCACTTTTAGCCAATAATTTCTTAGTAATTAAATTAATTTACGGTCCATAAAAAAACGCATTTCTATGACTTCCTAATATAATGCATAGACTTAAGATTTTTGATTTATTGGCAATATTACTTCCCCATTTTGTCATATTTTAGCCATGCCTTTCCGCCTTAAACCGTATATGCCCAATATATACCTATACACAGCCATACACCCACTGCGTTAAGACTGATTCATGGATTCTCGAAAATGAGGTAAACACTCACCACCAGCAAATGCAGCGCAGATTACTGCGGCCAATATGAATTGTGTTGGCCACATTTGCTTGCCTTCTAATCCTTTTGGCGGGCAAGTCAACTACTGAATGCTGTCAAAGCTCTTCAAACTATTTCCGCAACACCTTTAAACTTTTGGTATATTTTTGTATTTCTTCTTGTATATTTGCTTTATAAATAACAAGTCATTAATAAATTTCACTTTTCAGAACATTTTCATTTTTGAGAGGCGACCGTCAGCAAGCTGAAAATATATACGTATGTATTATGTGTTTAGTCGGTATAAAAATCCATTTAGATTAAGGATTTATAAATAGCACATGAACTCGCACACAAACTACTCAAAACTACTACACATAAGCAAATATATATATATGCACATATATTTATATTTTTATGGGTTAGAACTATTTTCACTTGGCACTTTTGAACACATAAAAAAACTTATTGAAAACACTCAAATGGCCTTAATGCATTTGCAATCAATCAGAATTTGTTGTGTGTTAAAATATATAGATCAATTGCACTTGAAACACAAACACACGGATAATGTTAAAGGACTTTAAATGTTGTCCTTACTCGATGGAAGAAAACGCACCGCTCCGGACGAGTGCCAAGGCAAGACTGAGGCACACAAGAAAAGCCAAGCGACCACAAAGGGAAAACACACTATTTGTCTCCAAAAAGATATATGCTGATATTTTCACGTTCATCATAAGGAAAAACTAAGAGATGAAAAATTGTTTATGGTGTGTGGCGAATTTTGCATACACTTTAAAATCGCGCTGTTTAATGATTTAGTATGCGTAATGTTTGCGCACACTTCTTCCTGTTAACTTTGTATGAAGCACCTCCACTACAAGAAATGTAAGAGAATAAATTGTATTTGTTTTTAAATTTATGGTTTGAATTCATCATTCATCGACATATCTCAATCGCTTTATAGGTATAAAGAACTTATAGTCTGCCATGCCTCCTTCTGCCAAATACATGCATAGCACAAATACAGTGTTCCCTATATAGTATTATTCCCTATATTTTCTCAGAATACAAAATTTTGTAAGCTAGTGTGAAATGAGTTGTCATCTTAACCAGCCCAACGGGCACTTTAAATTCGTGAGTTTACACAGACACGAGGCCGAAGTCGTCGATTTGAGCACAGCTGAGATTAAAATTATTACCCAGTTCAACTCAACTGTGGCTTTGTACATTTTGTGCACTGCACTGTGGGCCCAGATTTTCATATTTTGGCCAAAACCCTGTCATTTCCATTATAATTTTTTTAGAGTGATGAAATTTTACACACATGTTCCTAAATGATTGAACTATTTTTCTGGAAAGTTTGAACCCCGTCCGATTTATTTGAGATAAAGATAATCCGGACTAAAATTGGAAAAAATTTAAGAAAACCAAACAATTTTTTTAATTTAATTAAAAAAAAATTTGTTAATTGGAATTGGATCATATTTCACACAGAGGTAGATATGAGCTCCTCATATATTTAGAAAATAGCCTATACCCAAAATATTGAATGGTTTTGGAGTTATAGCTCCAAATTGTTTCAGCTTTCCAAGCAAATTACAGAAAGACGACATCACCAATACATCTGGTTTCTAGCTGTTATATTTGTTTTTTGCATGCTTTTTTAATCTTAGAAAAAAAATTCAAAAATCTATATTTAATTTTTACGTTTTTTCGTCAAAATTGATTATTTTTACATATTTTGATTTGCTCTATTGTAAGTATGCTATAAAAATTTCCAATTGAAAAAAATCGTTATTGAAGCACACTTTTAGTCAGCTAAGAAATTAAAAAAATAGTCAAATTTTCTGGGTGTCAATTTTTAAAATTCAACTTTTAGATACAAAATGCAATTTCCGAAAATCGGGAGGAATTACATTTTGTTGTAAAACATGTGAAGAAACTTATAAAAATTTGTTCGATCAAATATCGAGTGGTAGTCGCAGGCTCCCTTAAAGCAAAGCAGCCAAATGATACAAAAACCAAAAAAATCTTTTTAACTACTCGAATATATTTAAAACCGAAAAGTTGTTAAGCTTAGCTTTATTTTTTTTCTGAAGCTATACTTATAAATAATAAAGTGAGTGCAGATTTCGTAGCTACATGTATCATGGTAAATGCAGGTTTTGTTTCTGAAAATGTTCGCGAAAGCTCATAAAATACAAAATGTCAACTTTGATTGCCAATAACTTAAAAACCACTAATTACAATTTAAAAATTTTTTCTGCAGAGGACACCTTAATATGTGTAAAATAATATTAAATTGTCGTTTTGTCCAAATTTTGATTTTCATCAGGAGGGCTTTTGGCCAAAATCTGGCTGATTAAATGCGTCGCTATGTCCAGTTTTCACAAGAATATATATTTCAATATTGGCAATCAACACATTTTATCAATTCAAAAACCAATATTATAATAAATATGTATAAACAACGGCAAAAAATTTCATTCAATATTCTGCACTTCAAACATATATGAATTAACATTTTCAATAATAAATTAAAAATAATTCAATAATATATTTTGACAGTTCATATGTAACATGTTCACTCGTTTGAGTGTTTCTTTCTCTTACACTTTTTATCATGTCCAACTGGCACACAAAATTGCATGCACTCTCTTTAAGAGTATAATTAGCGCGAGAGCGCACAAGTGCCGGCTGTCACACTCTGCTTAGGGTGGCCCTGTTAGCGACAACATCGGCAACATGTTAGTATCTTTGGCATCTTCGTCTTTAACTTCGTGAGGGCTGTCGTTCTCATCTTGCGTCTCTTTGCTGCCGCCTTTGTTGGCGCCGGCTGCCGACTGCAGCAGCTCCCCCAACAACAACAACGACATACTATTTATAAAACGCATTCAGATGATCAACATCATTATTATCATTATAATTAGCATTGATCATTAGCATCATTGGGACATTGGGAAAGTCACGTTGCGTGAGAATTATTTAAAAGCATTTCTTTTGGGGCCATTGGGGGCATTAGTTGAAATGGCACCGTTGCACTTAATGCACATTGAACTTGGCTGACATTGTCAGCGATGCTTTGGGAGCTTAATTTTCTAAATTTTCATTAATGCGCATAAAGCTGTCGGCTGTCTACCTTTTACAGTAGAGCTGTAGACGCCCCCAATCAAATACAAATGGCTGTCAAAATTGCTCATTATTCAATTGTAAATGTCTATAATAATATTAATAATGTTTGTTATGCGAGTTTTATATAAATAAAAATTGTTGAAATCAAATGCGCCGCTTACAAAATATATACAATAAATTAGAGCTACTAATAATATACACACACACACATGCAAACAACGCTTAGACACATAAACAGCTAAATTGTTTTTAATTAAAATTAAATACATTGTGAAAAAATAAATAGAAATAAAAGTCGCATAGGTGCGGTACACTCGCGATTCTTGAACTTATTTGGTGTGCAACAAACATGTTGTATCTAGCTATAATAGTTGCGACCCATATAGGTATAAACTTAACTATATAACAAATAAATTATATTGACTGGCTTTTGGCTTGACTTGTTGACTTGACTTTAAAACGCGCAAAAAATGCGCTTAAGTATTGACAGGGAATTCGGTACATAGCTTACAATTTGATTGACAAATTGATTGGTGTACATAACACATAGTGGCTCATTTTAAGGTTAAACATAAATGAGTCCATTCATTGACTGGCCCATAGTCTTTTATATACAATTTCCGAATCGCTCAGCTGTAACCAGTTGTAAGTGTGCGCGCGTTTTAAAACGCGCACAAAACGCCAGCAAACAGCGTGTGACTTTTTGTTTACTTTTTTTATGTTTTATTAGGTTTAATTGAATACTTTTATTTACAGAGCCTATATGGCACCTACTATGCGCTGCTATCTACAGATCTGTTCTTATTTATTTTTAAAAATTGCAAATATCTAGTCAAATTGATGTAGGACTTGTTGCAAAAAGTGTCACAAAGTTGTTTTATGTTGGCAGTTGTTGTGGCTGCTCTATATATATTTTTAAAATTAACCTTAGTTGGCATTTACGGAAATTGCTCAAAGGCGTTCTACTTATATTACTTCCAGTTTCAGTTCCAGTTCCAGTTCTGGTTTTTGCAGTTGACTTGTTCTTGTTGCTATCTATTTTTAGTCCAATTAATGTTGACATTACAGTAGTCTTTGAAATGCATCAAATAGGCAAAATGAATTAAATTTAGAAACAAGCTATATACTTTAATAAATTAACTCTTATTTGCAAACACTTTAAGTTAAAATGTACTTTTACTCTAGTTGCTTATTTTTTATACTAATAATTAAATTAATAAATATATAAATTATTGATAAAAGCTTTAAAGTCCGAATATTTAATTTTATTCGAATTCGTTGTAAATTAAATGTTTGGTGCTCCCAGTTTCGCCAAAACGAATTTTTAATGTGGTTTGAATTAGACTACTTTGTTGGAAGAGAAGTCAAAACGAATTTACAAAATAAGTTCAAAAATGTACGACTTTTAAGCTTCACTATTTTTAAAAATATTCTTTGATATTGTTAGTTTGATATAAAGATAGGTATATAGATACAAAGATAAATAGATAGATAGATAGACAGATAGATAGATAGATAGATAGATAGATAGATAGATAGATAGATAGATAGATAGATAGATAGATAGATAGATAGATAGATAGATAGATAGATAGATAGATAGATAGATAGATAGATAGATAGATAGATAGATAGATAGATAGATAGATAGATAGATAGATAGATAGATAGATAGATAGATAGATAGATAGATAGATAGATAGATAGATAGATAGATAGATAGATAGATAGATAGATAGATAGATAGATAGATAGATAGATAGATAGATAGATAGATAGATAGATAGATAGATAGATAGAGATAGATAGATAGATAGATAGATAGATAGATAGATAGATAGATAGATAGATAGATAGATAGATAGATAGATAGATAGATAGATAGATAGATAGATAGATAGATAGATAGATAGATAGATAGATAGATAGATAGATAGATAGATAGATAGATAGATAGATAGATAGATAGATAGATAGATAGATAGATAGATAGATAGATAGATAGATAGATAGATAGATAGATAGATAGATAGATAGATAGATAGATAGATAGATAGATAGATAGATAGATAGATAGATAGATAGATAGATAGATAGATAGATAGATAGATAGATAGATAGATAGATAGATAGATAGATAGATAGATAGATAGATAGATAGATAGATAGATAGATAGATAGATAGATAGATAGATAGATAGATAGATAGATAGATAGATAGATAGATAGATAGATAGATAGATAGATAGATAGATAGATAGATAGATAGATAGATAGATAGATAGATAGATAGATAGATAGATAGATAGATAGATAGATAGATAGATAGATAGATAGATGGATAGATCGCAATGTATAACTTTAAGGGTGAGCCATATTTGGATAATTTAGACTTATACCCTAAGACCCTTTTGTCAATTCATATAAGACTATCTCGGCTTGAAATGCTTTAAGGAATACAAAAGCAAATATCAATATCTATAGCTCTTATCTAGCCGTTTTTGAGATCCATATCGGATGACCTGGCACCTCAGCCAGATCAATTTATTTCGTCGAGCTGTGGGACTGAGATTGCAACCCTATTTATTGTGTAACTTTTAATATTATAAAACTTATAAACTCCTTACTTTTTGGGATAAGTATGCAACAATCTATTGAAAACGTAATAAAGCATTAAAAATAAAATAATGCCATTTTTTTATTAAAATGATTTAAACTAACATTAATTGAAAATAAACAGCAGTTCATAGCAGATAATTAAACAATTAAAGAGTTCGTTAAATAAAGTGCACAAAAATGAATTGAAATGATTAAGCATTTAATACCTACTCATTATTGTTCTTCAATACAAATTGATCTATAAAATACAGCAATTATAGTTGTTAGGCCTAAAATGAGTCAATTAATGATTAATACTATTATAGAATATTATATTTTATTGTAAATTAAACGATCATTGGATCCTTGCTATGATTTTTCTCTATTTATTAAGCCAGTCTATAATTACTCTTTTTCAGAATTAAATATCTTAATATGGCTTTTCTTCCTTGTTTTTCAGTCCTGTAGCTTTTTTTTATTCAAAGCATGAGTATTATAAATTTCATACAAAAATTCTTGAATACTTAGCTTTAAGCCTTAAATCACCTTATAACTAGGTTTCTGAGTTTTTATTCTTATACAATTTTTTTTAAATACAATAACTTTTATTTTTTACTTACATGGTATATTGAGCTTCTTCGTGTTTACGACAATCCTTCAGACTGGTAAGTTAAGCAAAGCATCAAGCCATTAAAAAAAATAATCTTCTAAAAAATTATTATTTTTTACATTTATATTGAGCTTTTTCGTGGATACGACAATCCTTCAGAATGGTTATTTTGGAAAGATTTCTAAGTAAAGCAAAAAAATTCTCTTAGCACAAAAATTAATTACTAAAAATACTTACTTGATGCTTACGTATATATATACTCTACCATAAGGGGAGGGGTTCGCCCCCTGCAGACTTCACTTATCTGCAAAAAGTAGCACTAAAGAAACTAACTTCTGTTTATAGCGCACTCACTGCCCAAAAATTAAACACTTTTTCATCTAATTTTCAATAAATTAAACTTTTTTGTTTTTTATTGAACTAAAAAAATGTCTCATGTTAATAACAAAAAAAAAGTCCAAATTCATTTGTAACTATTTTCTTTTTATATATAAAAATTAAAAAATATTTTGTTTCGTCTATTATGTATTTTTAACAAATATAATCGTTTTTTTTTTTTTGTGCCATTTGATTTGAAGCCCTTTGCGGCTTAGCTTCAACGCAGTGCAACCAACAGAAAACTAAAAACAAAACACACAATAGAACATGCTCCAGGGCTTCGGTTCCACTTGCTCCTATTTCTAATTCTTAATGGCCAGATAGGAGGGACCCA
This sequence comes from Chymomyza costata, assembly GCA_018150985.1. Classification (NCBI taxonomy): domain Eukaryota; kingdom Metazoa; phylum Arthropoda; class Insecta; order Diptera; family Drosophilidae; genus Chymomyza; species Chymomyza costata. The sequence goes on from JAECWU010000001.1 coordinate 23,943,912, forward strand.
CTTGACGCACATAGACGCTACGCTCATTGCTCAGATATGGCGGACAGCGCACGGTAAGAATACCATCGGAGGAGAGCTCGGAGCGCACATCATTGGGATAGTAGCCACGCGGCAGTACAAAACGCTTGACAATGTGACGACCCACAAAAGTGTCGCCATCGCGACGTTTCTCATGTTTGGCTTCCACTACGACCGTATCTCCGGTGGTCTTGACGGTTATTTCATACGGTTTGAACAGATGCACATCCACGTTGGCCTCAAAGCCATCCTTGCCCACAACCACACGGCTAAGATCGGGCGCCGAACCCACTCGTGACGATAGACGTTTCCAGTAGGGCAAATCATAGTCCACCAGATCCCAGTCACGCCATAAACGACGTCGATAATCCCATAAATCCCAATCCGTATTGTTTGTGGCAGGCACCAAAGCCATATTGTGTGTGTTTGAATTTAAGTTTGGTTTTTGGCAGGATGCAGCAACGCGTGGCGAATTTCACGGTTAAACGCGCTCGAATCTTATAGATTAATTTTTTAGTTCAACTTTTCCGTTCGTTTCGTTTTCGTTTTCTGGCATCCGCACGCGATTTTAGCACTTGGCAAATTAAGCTCGGCACAGCACCGCGTAGCCGCTTTTATAGCCCACTGAGTATCTGTGAGATACAACCGTGCTCAGACTGAGCTTAAATTCCAGTGGGCAACCATCAATGACAGCTGTGACGTTTTTTGCGCTGTTTATCTTGAAAATGTTTTTAATTCGTTGTTGTTGTTGTTGTTGTTGTTGTTGCAGTAGTTTTTGTTATGGTGGGGTTGATCGTAGGTTGACCAAGCTGCTGTAAACAAAGTACTGCTCAAAGTTATTTCCTTGAGGTGGCTCAAGTTGGTGGGTTGCTTGTATTTGAATGGGTGGCCAGCGAAATGAAATAAAAAATTAATTCTTCAAAATAATTTTGTTTTTTAATGGCTATAATTGTCGCAAAATTTTCGAAAGTAACAAACGTAAAAAATCTTAAATCCAATAAGATTCTGGAACATTTTGAAATTTTTCTTTGATATTTTTTTTCATATTTTTGGCAATTTTTGATTTATTATTTTAACCAATTTGTACTTGAAATTAATTGAAGTTAAGGTATAAGATTTCGAGGCTGTACACAGAAATATTTAACAACCGGCTTACCCCTATGCATACCTTCGTAAGGATTAAGGAGACCCTTTGAGCACAGCTTGGAAGATCGGCATACACATGAATAGTATGAGATAGGTTCATATGATTTTTTAACTATGGTCCATTACATATTCGGTTTAGAGCAAACGTATATGGCTATTTCAGATTTTGATTCCGAATTCAGTTACACTTTTCGGGAAATATCTACGTTAGGCCTTAGGAAAAACTATACTAGTGTAGCTTGAATAAAAAACTTCATTGTGAAATCAAAAAGTCCGAGTCAAAATCGAAATCACGAATCTGAAATGTTATTGTACTTTTTAGCTCTGATTTTTTCTTTGTCACAAGAATGAAGGTGGCACTCTTCGACCAAATCTTATAAAACAAAATTTTAAATGCAAAATAAAATGTTTTTTATATAATGTTTTCGCTTAATATTTTATGACAAAAGTCTAATGGTCAGACTCAACAAAAAAAATTTTCAAAAATTTTGCTCAGTGTGAAAGATACTTGAGAGAGAAGTACCCTGCACCCAATTTTTGTTACCAAAAAATCTAAATTTTATATTTTTATTAAGCTCACATAAGCGTGCATACAAAATTTGATATCTTATGCACATTTTCTGCTCAAATCTACTGGCTCTACTTCGTAGTTTCTACGAGACGAACGCCTACACGAACGGCTCAGCATTTTCCAATTACTAGAATTTTTAACACCCTCAACTTAAAAGATAAATTTAAAAAGAAAATGTACTTTAACTACCGATGTACCAAATGTAGGTTTCCTAAATTTCAACCCGATCATTTTCAAAATTTATTTTTATTTTATTTATTATAATTTTTTTTAATATTATAATTTATATTTACCTCGTTTAGATTTTCTAATTGATTTTCAAAATTCCAAAGCATTTAATATAAAAAATTATTTTTGAGTCACAATCGAAGGAAATTTAAGAATTAAAACAGATATTTTTTTAAGCAATAAGTCAAACAGGCTTCTAAAACAACTACTAGCTACAAATTTCGAACTTTTCTATTTTTTCATATATTTTTTCTAAAATTAACTTTCTTATCAAACTTTTAATAAACAGTTAGCTGACTCAAAACGTTTTTTTTTTTCATAATTGGCTTAAATTTTGAGCAACAAAGCGTTTCCGTTCACAGCATTTAACTAGCTTTATATTTGTTATATATAAGTATTCTGTATATAGCATCTATATAAATCTATAAAACCAAACTCAACATTGCCTAATTAAATTTCTTTAGCGGAAATCCGAATAAAAATCGCAGAGACCAAAGCAAACAAAATGCGCATAATTCTTTTCACTTTTTTGCCAAATTTGGTAATGTTTTGTTTTTTTTTTATTTTATTTTTTTTATACAAGCATTTTCATTTTCAATTTGCTTTACAAAATGACGCAGATATAAATCTAAAGCATATTGAGATAGATTACATACACATATTTAGATACATTTATAGACAAGCAAATATGTGTGTATATAGCCATAACAAAAGGCAATTTACAAGCGTGCTGTTGAACGGCTTTGGCTGCGCGATTTTCGCTAAAGATTAGTGACAACAACAACAACAGCCATAACAATGGTAGCAACAAACGACAAAGATACAGATACACACACTCGCAGATATTTGACATCGCACAGATACGCGCGACATAAACAACAACAACAACAAAAACGACAACATAACAATTATGGGCCTGACCAGCCCACGGCAGCCATGACGACACGCTGTCGCTTTGCATATGTATGCGTATGAGTATCTCAACATTGTGCATGAGTATCTGTGTGTGCATGCGTGTGCGTAACTGTGTGTGAGTGAACATGTTGTAGTCCGTCATGTGTCCAAACTTTTGTTTAATTGTAATTTTGTTGTTGTTTTCGATTTGATAATAATAACAACGACATCTACGCAATTTGCATACCATAAGATATCCAATAGATACATTTATCTACAACTGCATTGGTTTGTTTATATGTACGTATTAGTGCAAATAATGCAATATCTATGTATGTCCAAAGCGTATATTATGAGTTCAATTAGCTATGCCGCTATTAGGTTTAATCAACAATGCGTTTTACAGTGCTGCACAGATATTTAGAAACACTTTTACGAAACTAGCTATGGAGCTTAGTGACATGCTATAACACTTAAAACAAAAGTCTTTATATGTAATACCTTTTGTTGATGAAATTTAAATCCAAAACTTTCAGCTCGTAAAAGCCTCTCGAAACTACTTGTTTTCGAATATCGCGAATTCAAATAGTCATGTATTTTGCCGCAGTTCGAATTGGCAAAATTAAAAATAAAAGTTTCTTACCGAATACAAGCTCTTTCGTTTTTCAGGAACCCTTAGCAGTTTTTGTAAATAACGTTTGTAAACAAAAACAGGGGCTTCACCCCTGCTCGGTTCTCTCCGTGAGCGCCTACCAACATAAAACTTATAACCCAACTACAATGAAGCACAAATTGGGGCTATGTGCAAAAAAAAAAATCAAGTGGCTTTAGCCTTATTTCGCACCAAAAAGTCTTTAAAAAAAAGCAAAAAAACTTAAAAAAAAATTAAAAATATCCATGTTTTGGAAATTAAAAAAAAAAAAATTTAATGTTTAATTTTCATTTAATTTAATAATAATTTAATTTAATTTTTTATGCGTAAAATAGTAATTAAATAAATATGTAAAAGACATCCAAAAATCTTTTGCAGTTTTTCGAGTTTTATTAAAAAAAGCAAAATGGTTTTAACCTTTTTTCGGGCACTGTATGCATGTTCATCTGTTCCCACGTAACTTCTAAACTGCTTATCATGACTTGACCGATGAGGTATGGTTGGATGCGTCTTTATCGTTCTCTGGCTATAAGCTTTAAGACGTCACATTAAATTAAATATGACGCCCTCTAGAGAACACAAATATTTTAACAATAGTCAACAATCAAAAATATGCTAAAATAAGTAATTTACCAGTATCGAAAAAATGTTTAAGCTGTATCGGAAAATTTGGAGAAAATTGATTTTCATACAGAATTTCTCTCCAACTTGTTATCCAACTAGTGGCTTTTTGTACTTGCAACTATTCTATCTTACTTAAACACTTGAAAAACATGTAACACTGCGATCTTAAGTCATCTTTTCGAATTTTATTAATAAGCAAAACCATAAATGCATAGCCACATAAAACCATTTTTCCTGTAGATGTTTTGAAATTTATAGCGTCTCGTATAAATTAGTCATATGTTTGTGGGCTTAAGACGATTTGGAGACACAAAAATACTCTTGAGAAAATGATCAGAATTGTTATTTATGTAGCTCTATAAATAAAACAGCAGAGGGTCGCAACTAACCAATAAAATAAAAAATGAATTTTGACATAGGTGTAAATTGACAAAATTGCTTAGAGTATGACGCATATATATTTAAAACAAAAATTATGTAGCGCAGTGTAAAACTTAGAATCTTGTTTGGAAATCAATGAAAGCCGACAGAAAAGACTCTCCAAGTGACTTTAGCTGCTAACAATGTAAGCTAGTGACAATAATGCCAAGCAATTACATTTATAGGGGGGACTATAAATCGAAAAACAATTTAATAAAAAGGCAGCAACAACCTTTGGATACAACAAAAGATACAAAGCCGTATACTAATTTGTTTGACTTTATGGCAAAATCAAATCAAATGCGATCAAGCGATCAGCGGCGATCAACCCCAAAAGGTGTGGGTCGCTTTAGAACGTACTTTCTATAAGTCTCAAGCCCTCCCAGAACGCTGCTTAAACTTGATGTGCGCTTTCTATAGATACAAAAAAAAAAATCGAACTATAAGGTAAATATAATTTGCATCCACCCACCAAATGGCTGCAACTTGGTGCAATTAGAGGCACGCGCCCGCCTTGACTGCAGTGGCTTTGTTGCAGCTGTTTTTTGTTGTGAAAAATGTATCTCGTACTCGGTTGGAACATTTTGAGTATGATTCTGTAAGTTGACTATGTCATTTGCTTGTTTATGATCTGAAATTGTGCTGCGGCTTGTTGCTGCTTGTTTTACTCGCCACAAATTTTTCAAATATATTGCCACTGTGGCGGGCAACGTGCCAGGTTCTCAGTCTCACCTTAGGCAGAGACAGTGGCGCAGATACAGAGGGATTGGCAGTAATCAGGGCCCCCTCACAAATATATGGGTTCAAGCAAATCAAAAATTAATGTTTTATCATTGTCCAAAAGCCAGTTGCACTGAGCAAATATTATTTATATAAAACTGCAAATAAGTGTGTTGGTTACTTTTTATATTTCTTAGTCTTAACCGAACATGGCCTTGATACCTATGCCGCTAGCGACGTGTAAATTATGAATAGATAAGAGTATCATTATTGATGCGAACCATACATGGGAGCAAACTGGAACCTGTCTTATTAGTAGGAAAACTTGGCCGCAATGGAGCTTGAATAGAACCAAGCAACTTTTAAAACTTAACAGACTTGACATAAGAGCTACGATAGGGGCTCTTACTGGACACTGTCTTATTGGTAGGCACGCCAATAGATTGGGAGTACCTTACTTCGAATACTGTAACTAAGCTGTCAGGAGGTAGAGGAAGAGGAAATAGTGGAGCATCTCCTGTGTGGATGCATGGCACTATGCAGGAGGAGACTGTACACACTGGGTTCCGAAACTATTGGGAATGCTACTGAATTAGCAGGAATCAAAATAAATAAGATTAATGCGTTTATCAAATCGACAGGTTGGTTTAGAGAGGATACGGGAGAGTAAGGACTAGCTCATGTGGCATCACAACGGGCCTTTTGTAGGCCTAGGTGTGTCGGAAAACAACCACTACTATCTTACCTACCTACCTATCAAGGTCCGCATAAATTTATGTAAGCTTTATTTATTTCATTAAATTTTATTTTTGTTATTTTATTTTATATTATTTTATTTTATTTTGTTTATTTTATTTTATTTTATTTTATTTTATTTTATTTTATTTTATTTTATTTTATTTTATTTTATTTTATTTTATTTTATTTTATTTTATTTTATTTTATTTTATTTTATTTTATTTTATTTTATTTTATTTTATTTTATTTTATTTTATTTTATTTTATTTTATTTTATTTTATTTTATTTTATTTTATTTTATTTTATTTTATTTTATTTTATTTTATTTTATTTTATTTTATTTTATTTTATTTTATTTTATTTTATTTTATTTTATTTTATTTTATTTTATTTTATTTTATTTTATTTTATTTTATTTTATTTTATTTTATTTTATTTTATTTTATTTTATAAAATAAATAATTTTGTTTGTTGTTCACTGAAAAAAAATCGTTTATTTAAATTAAATTTTTTTTAATTGTTGTTTGAAGGAACTAGTGCGATTTAAAGCAGGTGTTGATTGAACGAGTTTCGAAAACAGTGAAATAAAATGGTTAAAAAAAAATTATTTAATTGTTTATTTTATTTATTTATTTTAATTATTAATGGCCCTTAAACAAAAAAATCTCCCGACGTCACTGACAATTGAGAGCTACAACGACATTTGATTAGCGCAAGATTTTCTTTTCGTGTTCAGCGTTAGTTTTATTGGACACCTCCTCCGCATAAAGTTCGAAAATCAGAAAACGAAAAAATCAGAATATCAGACGCTCATCCGTCGTATACCTAGTTTATTACACTTGTCAACGTGTTGTTGTTATTGTTGTTTTTGCGGCTCGTGTTGTTGCTGTATCTGTATCTAAAACAATAAAAATGCTTAAATCATTTTTTATATCTTTGTGCGAGTGCGTGAGTTTTCAAAAAATTATGAGCAGCCAAAAACAAATACACGTTTGTTGTTTTTCGACTTTTATTAAATGCTTATGAAATGTTAAGCCCTTCAAAGTCTGCAGCGACCCAATGGGCCAAATGACATTTTAGGTTGCTCCAAGCATAACACGGCAGTGGTAAATATAGCATGCAAACTATATTATAAGTAAAGACACATATGTATATAACATGAACCACAAGGAATTTATATTGCTGCCTAAAAGTATGCCACAAAAAAAAAACGACTAACCCAAAAGTTTGTGCTAATTATTGCTGGCTGGTAAATCAATAAGGCAAAAGATAGCTTTGGCCTGACTTTATTTTCTTATGTGAGACATGTTTATATATTTCAAAGTCAGTCTGCTCAACTTGCCACATTTTGTGGCCAGAACGAAGTGAAGTTGAAAGCATTGCGAGTGTATAAATAAATTGCGGCCAAGTAAAAGCAACACAGGCAACAGAGTTACCAACACGTGCAACAAAAGGCCAACAACTCGGCAGGTGCAATAGCTGCATTGCGGCTGCAACAAGAGTCGAAGACAACCAACCTACAAAAGCAACAACAATCAGACCAAGTACAACAACAACAAAGACAATGTACTGAAAACTTGAGCTATAATTGGCCGTGCAAGCGAACACCAAAAAAGAAACTCTCTATAAGGAGCAGCCAAAAAAAAAGTTTTTCTTTCATTTCTTGTGGAAAATTTTTGTATACCCTCACCAAAAAAAGGCAGTACTACTTTAATTCTGGACATAAGTTTATAAATTTTGTTTGCTTTTGAAGATATTTGTGGCTAATAAGCTTCTTGAGTTGGATAACCGATGAGTTGTTTTTTGGTTGCTAATACATCAGCAACGGATGGGTCTCAGCGATGGCATGGTCCAGGATGGGAATGCCTGCAGACGAATGCTGAGATCGCATACCCACACCTCAGAAGGAGCATAAGCGAGTCCGAAAAGAGGTAAACAAGGGTTTGAGAGAAGAAGAAGAATAGCTTGCTGAGATTGAAAATGCATTTAATAAATTTTTTTAAAGAATTTTGATGTAATGCGAGAAAAACCTTTTTTGGAGTGAGTGCAAATACTTTTTAGACTTACAAATATATCAAATGATTAGTAATTAAATTAAACAACTTTTATTCCTTTAACATTATTTCTTCCCTCCATTTTTTCGCACTTTTTTTTCTAAATTTTGGGAAAATTCTAATTTGATCTCAATTGCTCTATAAAAAAAGATCCTAAGAAATGATTCATTTCTCATTTCTGAGAATATTGATATAAAAAAATCAGTATATACATTACTTTCATAATCAATTAAAATCCAACATCTTACGATATAGTAAGTAATGTACAGCTCAATTAGAAATTTTTTCCTAATATTTATTAAAATTTAAATTAAATCTTAATAGTAAGTGAGTAATTTAGTAAAGTTAACTCAAAAAATTATTTTTTTTTAATGCGATTCTTAAAAAAATTGTTTTACTGCATTTTGGGCTTAGGGGACCCAATGTTTAAAAAAAATTATATAACTTGAGGATATAATTTTCTATGAACCTGTGTTATCAGTAAATGTTTTCCCATACATAAAATTAATTTTTGAACCAATAATATTATATTTATGACACATGTTAATTGATTATGTTTAAGGACTTCGTTAGCTTAAATTCAAGCTTGCTAATAGGTCCATCTATCTATTAATTTTAAATTTTCACATAATTATCGCAATATTCAGAACTTCTAAATCAGAAGTGAATCATTTAAAAATTTAGTTTACTAAATCTTAAAAATCCACGTCTCGAAAATTGAAAAATGTGCTAAGATAGAGTACATATACAGTACAGGCAAGCTCAAGATACATTTAATGAGGAACTGAAAAAAAGAGGACTTTATTTTACAACCAATTTTAAAGGCAATTTAAAGGATAGGCAAATAAAAATTTTAAAACGTGTCCCCTATTGCCTCCAGATTTTGCATTATTGCTAAAGATTTAATCCGATAATATTTGATATCGCCTTTCGCTCTACAGTCGTTATTACCTACATTCTAACTCATCAAATGAATGAGCAATATAAGGAGTTTTCAATCTCTTCCCATCTGAATAGCACAATGTTGTATTATGTATACAGTAGAGTGGTTCAAATGTCAACTCGGTGGCCATATCTAAAATTGGTGTCCCTGCAAAGTTAACACGTTACGTTCAGCTCCGTCAGGGTAGGAAATGACCTCTCCGATACCTTTGAAACCAAACAAGGTCTCAGACAAGGCGACTCGCTTTCTTGTACGCTCTTCAATCTCCTAATAGAGAGCATTATAAAAAGGCTGATGTGCATTGGACGGGCACAATATTAAACAACAGAGGTCAATGACATTGACATCTTTGGCCGCACCAAGCGTGACGTCACTGTTGCCTTTGGTGCTTGGGTAAGACCAAGATTATGGTGTGATCCAGTAGAGAATCGCGGCGTCTTGATTCTCAGCTCACTGGAGGAAGCAATAGCTTTGAGACCGACAAGGAATTCGTCTTGGCTCCGCGGTAACAAAAACCAATGATGTCAGCCTGGACATCAAGCAAAGACTAACTCTTGCCAACAGGTGCTACTTTGGGTTCAGCAGGCAAATGAACAGTAGAGCCCTCTTTCGTCAGACAAAACTGATACTTTATAGGACACTCATCCTTCCAGTCCTCTTATACGGCGCAGAGGCCTGGTCGGTAGCACAGTCGGATGCAGCTGCTCTTGAGGTGTTCGAAAGAAAGATTCTTCGCAAGAATTAAGGTCCCGTTTACGTTGGCAATAATTATCCTGCTCGTTGGAAAGAAGAGCTGTATGAATGTAGTGTTGTGAATAAGTATTCAGCGACTTTGCTGGCTGGGCCATGTAGTTCGTATGGATGCGGAAACTCCAGCTCTTAAGGTGTTCGATGCGGTAGTTGGCGGTCAGCGAAGGAGGGGAAGACCACGGCTGCGTTGGCAGAACTAAGTGGCTAAAGCTCTGTCAGCCCTTGGTGTTATCAACTGGCGAAGGCGCGCGAAATGCAGAAGTGCCTGGAGGAAAATGTTGCACCAGCTTGAGACCTGCTAGGGTTGGCCACCTTAGGGTGGTTCAAATTGTAGCTGGCCCATAAAATCTACAAATCGCGCATCTAGGTAGTTGTTGTATTGGTAGCCTTTCTGCTCGAGAGTTCCACAGTATCGGTGTATGGTTAAACTTTATAAGGTTACAAAATCGAATTTCTGCGGCACAGTTAACTAGTTTCAACTAGTTGGCCAAAAGATGTGCCAGATCTGACTCCGGCATCTGCAACTTTGGTTAATCGATATGGGAGCACCTATAGAGCAGCAGCTAAGCAATTCTGACGACGTTCAAGTTTGGAAGATACTTTTTTCCTGCTTAGGCTACTTTCAGCGATTCCCAACTCAAAAGCGTCGATTTGTAGAGGATTCCTTCTCTTAAAGTTGCGCTAAATCAATACTCTTAAAATTAATTGGTAGTCTTAAAAATAGAAATCAATTCAGCCGTTTTGATCCTTAAATACATATCCATCCATTGTCTTAGGTGGCAAAGCAAAGAAAGTTAATATCTGTTTGCACTGCAATCATGCGATCCTTGCTTTGATTGATTTTAGTGACCAAAGCCAAGCGTTTCCGTTACAAGGTATAAAATCTTAAATAAGAAAATATTTATAGATTGTGGCAGTTTGAAAACTATATGGTTTTCAAAATACTCACCTGACTGATTAATTCGATTCCTTAAATCCAAACATTTTTAAAAGGTATTCCAAATTCGGCAAGCGCATAGCTATCTTCCATAAATTTTGCAGTTGTTTTGTTTTCGTCTTCTTCCTTTTTGTTGTGAGAAGCACGAAAAACATTTGCTTATCCTTGCAACACGCCCACTAGGCACGCCCAATTGTGCACTTGTTTGCATACGAAAAATTTATTTATAGCCAGGGGGGCCAGTCGGAGGGGGCGCCGGTTCGGTTAGTACGATGGATCTACGGTCCAAGCAGAGTCGGCCGGCCTATTAGTCTATTTTTGTTTTGTGCTATTGAACCCAATAGTCAGCGACGTGGACGTAGACGTTGACGTTGACGCTGACTTCTACGCTGACGTAGCTGAAAATGCAGCTGAAAGCGAAAGTGGGCGTTATGTTTGTGGCGGGGGCGTAGCAGGCGCTATCTGTTTGGAGTCCTTCTCGATGCGCCACTGTTACTGTAGCTCATTTGAAATTCCAAATATAACAACGTTGTATCCTTGGCGTATCATTGCCAGGATTATATACACACAGCCACCCAGAACAAGTGTGCTCTGCGCTCGGCTCATATGCATGCAAAAGGACATGCCGCAGTTGCCTGACTGTCAATGTGTCGCTCGTCCTTTAAGGCAAAAGGTCAAAAAATGCCAACAGTTTTCTAGATACTTCTTTTGACTTTTATTACAACTTGCACTTGAAATTTTTTTCAATTTTCTTCTTTTTTTTTTGCTTCATATTGACGTTGGGCATTTTGAATGTCCTGAATGTGCTGAATGTCCTCGTGTTGTCTGTGGCGCCAACTAACTTAATGCAAGTGACAAGTTTGAAATTCCTTTTGTGTCGATAGAAACATTTTTGCCATTAATTTGTGAAGGACACGCAGCAACCTTGTTGTCTCTTTTGAAGGCTAAATAAATTACGAGTTTTGCGTACTTGAGCTAAATAAAGTTTTATTATTAAATTTAAACAACTTTTTTTAGTCGCAAATAAATACCAAAATTTTTTTTATTTTTTTTTTTTACATATTTATTTGTTGAAGTTCAAGTTATATGCGCGTATGTATGTATGTATTTGATACGATTTAGCAGAAAATTTGTGATATGCTTTTCATGTTTTTTTTTTTTAAAGTATGTACTTTGTTTTTTTTTTTTTAATGGAGTAACTTTTTGTCATTCTCCATTTTTAAAGTAAGTTAATGTGTTTTTTAGTACTTTTTTAACAAGTTTTGGGTACATGTATATGATTCTCTAGGCTTATTTCTTTGACTTTTGTATGTGTTCTAGAATTTAAAAACATTTTTTAGCACAATATTGCAGTGAGTATGAAGTAGTAAATTTGTTTAAGGCTTTTCTTAGTGTACAAAGAGCTGCTGGAAATTTTTTCGCAAAAACTAGAAACTAAAATATTTTTATGGTATAAATATAATTTTCTGTGGCTGTGTAAATTTTTAAGAACTGAGCAAATCTCAAATATTTTTATTTTAATATTAACTTAACTTAAAGTTTGGGATTTAAAGAATTATAGTTATAAATTAGTATTATAATATATAAAAAGCGCCAGTTTGCAATTAGTTTAAATTCAAACTTTAGTAGCTTTAACTTTTGCTTTACACTTTTCTTTTTTTTACCAAAAACTTTGGCTCTTTTGCTTATGTTTAGAGAGTAAAGTTTGCTCTTTTTCCTTTTTAAACTGTGATTGCATAATATGAGATATATATATATATATATATGTATATAGATATATTTTTGAAATTTTTGGCTGGCAGATATGTTTGTATGTACGTCATAATGTATGAAGAAGATTTTTTGCTACATTAAAGCTATGCAAGTTGTTTTTTAAAAAGTGGTTTTATGTAAAATTCATACATAAGGTATAACTTTATATGTGTCTATAGTATGCTTTAATGTATTGTAGTTAATATTTAAATTTGTTTTCTTTTAAACTCTGAAAGTGCAAACAGTGTAGTTATATTTTATGTTTTTTCTTTTTCTAATTCTTACTTTTGAATTGTAAATACATTTGAAATCTTTTGTTGGGTTTATATGTAATTTTCATTCGTTTATTTTATAGTAAGTATATGCTTAGTATATTCTTTTGGTTTTAACACGACATTTAGAATATATTAAGTATACGAAAATGCATATATATATAATTTATTTAATTGGCTAATTAAATTGATTTTTGTTGCCAGTTAAGTAGACTATTGTTTGTTTCTAGTATATGTTTATGGGTAATTCTTTTACAAACCGAACGAATTTGGAATTCAAATACACCCAATTCTGTATATACACATTCTTTTTTCACACAGATTTTTCTGAAGCGTATCTAAAAAACAGAATTAGGTGCATTTTTTTTCAAATTTTATTGAAAAATTCTATATGAGCATTAATTTAAAAACGATTAATAAACAAATATTCTCAGTGAGTTTTAGTAGATGGACATTTTTTTTAAATCAATAGTCTATAAACTTTAATACACAAATTTTTACATGTTTTTAAATTTTATTTAAAAAATGGCTTAAGCATCTTGATAAACAATTATTTTCTGTGAGTTTTAGTCAATGAAAATGTAAGACTTTACTGCTATTTAATCATATCACAAAATGAATAATTTCAGACGCAAGAAAAACATAACTCTAAAAATATTAATTTATGTATAACAAATATAAATTAAATACTGTGCAATAATTTGAGAACATTTTTTTTATGTATAGTTCAATTAAGAGTCAACTAAGCGAGTACATGATTTCCCAAAAAAAGAACAGACTTTTTTAATACAAGTTAAAAATTATAACTTCTGGACTAAAACGTATCCATGGCCAGAGCCGTTTAAGCAAACTAAATAAAAATGATTTAAGATATTTATGTTTTTTTTCATTGGGGAGATGCAGAACTTTTTTCAAACATTTTACTTGCTGACATTTTAAGTTTATAAACAAATCATATAAATAAAAAAAAAAAAAAAATATATTGTAGAGAAAAAAATTTCACCAATATGTGTAAACCCTATAAAAACCTTACTAGAACTCTTAAAACAATCTGCTATGAATCAAAATTCTAAAGCCTTAGTTCAGTTTGTACAAGAACTACCCATAGGCAAACTGCGCGCCATTTTTAATTTCAATCAAACAAAAATTTCGCTTTAATAGCGCCACAAACAATTGCAAAATGGCACAAGGTTGAGCCTTTACCTTTTGCCCGTATGTCCTTAGCTTCATTTGCAGTTGGTTTTAGCTACTGTATTTGTTGTTGCTGCTGCTGTATTGACTTGCTTACAGTGGCCAAAAAAAGAAAAATTGGAAAACATGTTTCACTTTCAACAGTAGCTCAAACAACAAACAACAACCAACACTTGCCGACATTGTCAAAGTTTCAAAGCTGCAGTTTTCCTTTTTCCTTAACTTTTTTTTTTTTTCAACTGGCAAATTTTCCTTTTTGTGCTAGAAAAAGTTTGCGCTGCATACTATATCAGTGTGTGTGTGTATCTGTGTGCGCTTGTTTAGAAATGAAATATTGCCTTTGGGAGTGTGTGTGTGTGCGCCTATTGAATTAGGAATCTTGTTGTGTGTGTGTGTGTGTATTTGTTGTAGTTGCTTTAATTGTTATTATTTTTTATGTGCCTTCTGTTTTGCTTTTATAAAATATATACGCCATATTTAAAAGTTTTTTACTTTTGGTATCAAAAATGTATAAAAAATTTTAAGGCTTAACAAATTTAATTTGGTTTCCCCTCTCTTTTTTTTTTTTTGTTTTTGTATAAATCTGGCTTAAAAATTGTAACTGCACATTTTTGTTTTTATTTTTAGAAATTACTACAAATTTCGGTGTCGTTTTTTTGTTATTTTTTATATTAAAAAAAAAGTGTGTTCCATTTTTTTGTTAGCGCTTTGCATTCAGACATATTTATTTTCAAGCTTTTCGATTTTCATTTTCTTCCTTTTTATATAAATATTTATACCCTGCAATCGTAAAATAGTTAAAAAGGGCATAAGCATTTATTAAAAAACTTTTAAAACACTCTTCACGCTATGAACATCTATACAATATATCTGCAGACATCTTGGCTTATAATATTAGTTGATTTTACATCTTGTATGCTTGCCAGGTAAAACGCCATACCGGCAGACGCGAATTTTTTTAACCTTACTTTCTTGACAATTCTCATTCATTCTTCATAAATTTATTGACTCCTCCATATTTAACTTAATTGTAAGTTCTTAGTCCCTACTCAACTTATCTGGTTATCAATATCGCATTTATCCTTTAAAAACAAGTGTTTTGTTCACGAAAAGTTTTGAATCAAAATATTCGTCAGAATATTCCGTCGAAATGCGCTAGTACACAAAATGGGAAAGAACTTGCAACCTCATTCCAATCAATTTCGTTCATGAAAATAGTTTGGGTTTCTTTGTCGGAAATCCCTTTTTTTTCTGCCATAAATCAAAAATCAGAGGTGGCTAGTCAGCTGATATTTTATTTTTGACGTTGCCAGACTGTTGACTTTACGTAAAAAAAAAGTATCAAAACAAAAAGTTATGCCACCTAGTCGCGATTTTCGACCACTGTGCCATGTTCCATATTTTAATTCTTCTCAATAGGTCTGAACACTTTCTCGAAGCGTCGAAACTGATCTGATACTAATGCGCCTCAAATTTGATAGAGTAGTGCTAAGATATTAAAAAAAAATCTCTTGCGGAAAAAGTTTATTTCCATTTTCATTTATAAGGACAAAGATTTTGTATCTTATTTAGGCACATCCTTTAAACCAAGCTAGTTTTAGTTTTCGAAATTCACAATTTCGACTGCATATCTTTGTTTTTATTTTCAATCACGTGAAGGGCATTTAAACTTCGGTGCTCCAAAGTTTAACTTTTATTGTTATATTATATTTTCTCAGCTGCTTTTGGCCTTTGTTTGCTACAATTAACTAAATGGCAGCGTCCAATTTTGACGTCCAATTTCAACGCCTGGCCGTGGCATGCAAGCCAGGCCATTTATAAATGTTATAAATGAGTCACAAAACTGCATGACGTCTATATACTATATTACATATTGTATGTATATACCACTCCACTGCACTTGACTGTTTCTAACTAGGGCTACAACTAGGTCTAGGATCTAGGGGGTAAAAAATGTGAACTGTAAACAACATTAACACTAATTAACTTTTGCAAGCTAAAAAATTATTCAGCGCGCCAGGACGTCGCGAGTCGTATGTGTTGCACCCTTACCCAACTGTTTGCCGCCTGTCAGCGACTTAGTAAGCAATGCGCCCCAGATGCGAGGCATGCAACGAGGGCGGCTCAGAGCTGGGCAGCTCGCCGCAACGTTGCAACCAGTGCCAGGCATCGCTGCACAACACACCGACTCGGGCCAACATTCAGAAGCAGTTGCTGCGACGCTTCGACGTCACCAGCGCAGCCGCGTTCTATGTCTTGCTGAGCTGCGGCTTGGCAGCGCGGCTGCACTTGGGTGCACGCGATTTCTTGACCAGAAAACAGGTGAGAAACTCTATGGGCGAGGGCACCTTTTGCAGGCTCTCCTCGGAGCTGGAGCTTAGCTGGCTGTCCGCATGCGAGCTGCTGCATTTAATGCGTCCGTTGGCATTGGGTCCAGTTTCCAATGCATGACGATAGTAGTTCTTGCAACACTTCTTGGACAGATTATACATGCGTACGGTGCGGTCTATGCTCTCATCATCCTCATCAGCGCCCGCCTTGAGATTCAGACCCAGACCGCCCACGCCCACATCATGCGAATTGGATTTGACCATGCTGGTAGTGCGATGTGCAGCGGCAATGGCTGTGGCTGCCTGAGTCGAAGTGCTGGCATAGGCCGTAGGTGACAGATTGTCGGTTAGGTGAGTGCAACTAAGCTGCTGTTTTTGCGCTCTATCATCAGCATCTTCATCGTCATCGACGGCTACCTCCTCCAGATTGTTTTGCTTATCATCGTAAAATTTGTAGCTGCGATAGCGTGCATGACGATCCTGCATCCAGTCTGTGCTGGCGGGCAGCGAGAGCTGTATAGTAGGCGAGCGATAGTATTGACGATGCGGATGAAAGCCCAGCCCAAAGTCATCCATATACGACTGGGAGTTGATGTTGTCCAGCTCGTCAGCGACGCTGAGCAAAAATGGCAGCGTCGACATGGTTTCTTTACAGATTACGCGCTGTATTTCGAAGAATCTTAAAACCTTTTGTTTTTTGTCTTTTGCACTAGTGCATTTAAAGTTTTCACCCAAAAATTTAGGTATCTGTATCTATGCTATGGCGCAGCACAAATACAAACACACTTACAACGACAACAATAACAACGACACCAACTCGCACTCACACTCTCGCACAGACGGACACTCTCACACGCGCACGTACAACGTATAGTTACTTGTTTACTTGTTGTTTTTCTTTTTTTTCCGTTTCGGTTTTTCTCTGTTTTGGTTTTTCCCGTTTTCCAATTTTTGCTCCGCTCTGGGACAACTGCACTGACTCGTTGTTTGGTTCGAACTGAAATGCATTTTGCTTTAAAAAAGAGCCAAGACCCACGACTTGTGATTATGTTGTGCGCTGAGAACGAAGCTGATAATGATGAAACTCCTTCGTTTGCGCTCTCTCGCGTGCTCTCTGTTTTGGTCACGCGCTCAGCGCAGGAAAAGCCGAAGCTGATACACGAAGTGCACTGAAAAATCCAACAAGCCTTACACTACCTCCCACGACCCGCTGTACTATAGTTTTTGGAGCTACGCTTGGTTTATGTTTTGATTTTGCACGTACAACGTGGCGTATGCGTATCATTATGTTTTGTATGTGGTTGCGTTGCTCTCTTTTCTCTCTTTTGTATGTGTGCGTGTGTGTGTATGCTGACTTTAAGCTTTCATTGCTCGTTTTTCGCGCTTTATGGTCATTAGTATAATTTTTATTCTTATAACTGCTGCTGCTGCTGCTTTTTTGGCGCTTAATTTGGCCTCCAGCGCAGCTGTCTCAATGGCCACCAAAGGCTGCAGCAGCAGCTGCGTCTGCTTGGGGGCATGCAACCGACGAAGGACAAACCTGCAACCTGCAGCCTTAAAGCTGTGCGTGTGTGTATCTGTGTATGTTTGTATGGATGTGGGGTGTCAGTGAGTTTGTGTGTGTGGGTGGGGGGCGACACGTTTGCGAAATTCTAGTGCGCAATAATTTATTTGATGGCATTTTGTGAAGGTTTCGGGTATCGTATTTCAACTGTTACAGAAGAGATTAATTTGATAGGTAGGACACATAAACTACAACTACTTTTTGTACATAAGAGACAATCTCTAAGCGTGTTGTAACATGTGAGTATAAGGTATGTTTTTGGAAAACTAACTCTGCTAACTACATAACATAACTAACTATTATGTTACTCATTCAAGGTAACATAATACAACCAACTAACTAACTAATTTTATAATTTACATTTTAATAATTAATATGAAAAAAAAAAACACTTTGTCAGTTAACAGTTAATCAAAGTGCCGCTTGGTGTAGGCTTGCAAAGAAAATTTTGTTTTGTAAAGGGTCATCAATATTGAGGTTTTTTTTTAAAAGAGTTTTTTTGATAAATCACGCGTAAGTACTGTCAAGTTGCCACGCGTTTTTATACCCTGTACCGTATGGTACAAAGGGTATATTGTGTTTGTGCAAGCCGAAAATGTATGTAACGTACAGAAGGAGACGTCGGAGACCCCCCAAAGTTACCTAAAGTATGATCAGTGTGACTCGAGAAGTCGATATACCCATGTCCGTCTGTCCGTCTGTCTGTCTGTCCGTCTGTCCGTCTGTCCGTATGAACGCCTAGATCTCAGAGATGGTAAGAGCTAGAGCAACCAAACTTTCAGATAAGATCCCTTGTTAATCCATCGGAGACAAGTTTATTTTATTTTTTTGATATCGGGATTACATAATATAGCTCCCATAGGGGTATTTCAGAGGACCTCGAAAAAAAGCAAAAGTTTTAGATGGATAATTCGTTTGTTTATGAAGATATCATAACCAAATCTGGCAGTCGGAAGTTTTTTAGAGATCCCCAGCACTGTAGCAAATTTTATCAAAATCGGTTGACTATATCATATAGCTCCCATAGGATCGATCGGTCGAAAAAATGTTTTTTTTACAAAATTCGTTGTGTTTCGTTTGGTTTTGAAGATATCGGAACCAAACTCGGCAAGAGGAAGTTTTTTAGAGACCCCCAGTACTGTTACAAATTTGATCAAAATCGGTTGACTATATCGTATAGCTCCCATAGGACCAATCGGTCAAAAATCGTTTTTTCTACAAAATTCGTTGCGTTTCGTTTGTTTGTAAAGATATTGTTAGCAAATTTGGCATTAAGAAGTTTTTTAGAGTACCCAAGCAGTGCACCAAGTTTGATCAAAATCGGTTGGCTATATCATATAGCTCCCATAGGAACAATCGGTCAAAAAAACGCTTTTTTTACAAAATTCGTTGTGTTTCGTTTGGTTTTGAAGATATCGGAACCAAATTTGGCTGTCGGGAGTTTTTTATAGTTCCCAATCAGTGTACTAAATTTGATTAAAATCGGTGGACTATATCATATAGTCCCCATAGGACCGATCGGTCAAAAAAATTGTTTGGTGCAAAATTCGACTGATTTCTTTTTTTTTATGAAAATATCGTAACCAAATTTGCCGAATAAAATATCTTTTGGAGGTTTTAAGCAATGTGTCGGACTTAATTGCAATGTGGTGGTACAGGGTATCCCAAAGTCGTCTGCGCCCGACTTTAACGTACGCCATCTTTTATTCAGTTTTCATTGCCAATTCTTCATACAAATTTTATAAATGACGACAGATTGCAGATTAATGAAACAAAAAAAAATTGATCTCATTTAAGAACATCACTTGTTGCAAATATAAATCAAATTAAGAAGCCTGGATTAATCTAATTTATATCGAAAGTGTATTTTATTTAATTTACAAACATTTTTAAATTATTTTATATTTTATTTGTCAAGCTTTATGTAATTAACAAATAATTCAAATGATACATATTAACAAATAAAAACAAAATTATTTCTTTTATATATATGTTATATACTTTTATAATATATTATATTAAAAATGTGTTTATTGCTTAAAAAAAATGAAATCAAATTGTGCAATCAGCAATCAGCTAGCTCTTTGTTCCAATAAGTGATCCATTACATACTAGAAATACATCAACTTCAGTTTGTCCATCTCTATTGCATCCAAATAACCTCGGGAACTGTTAATTTCAAGTTCATTCCATAAGCAAGAGCTAATGCACAATGCAATTTCTAAATAATTTAAGTCTTAAATCAGCTGCACTGATCTTAAAATCCAATTAACCTGGCTAATCCCTGGAGAATTTACAAGCTCAATTCCATCAAGTCATGGGGTCAACTATCTTACATGCACAGCAATTAGACAAAATGTTGGCACACTTATATACATAAGTGTACTATGTAGATATATATAGAGCTACACACACTAGGATAGTAACAACATGTTTGTATGAACATCTTAATGTGAAATATAGCCACAGGCAAATTACAATATGTACCGAAGCATGAATACCCTACAATAGAACGAAGGAAATTAACAAGCACTTTTTTTTCACTAAAATCGGATGCCTTGAACTTTTAGATAAACTTGTATCCTCTATGCAAGACTTTCCAGCATTGCAGTTGTCAGCTGGTTTTCATTTGTATTGGCCACCTCATGATTGCCACATCATATTTAAAGTTAGAATTTTTTACAAAAATTGGCTTAAAATAATAATAAATTTCGTATACAATACAAAGGGTGTTTTTTTAACAGCATCCGGATTTCCGAAAGGGATATCTCTGAAACCAGTTGATACTTTTGACAATTTTAAATTTCATTTTATTCAGTAAGAACTAACAATTCAACATGGTAAGATTTACACCACAACAACGTCTTCAAATCTTCGAGATTTACAATCAAAATCCGTGCTCTGTTGTAAAAACTTATAGAGCTCTTCGTACAATTTATGGACCGAATAGTCGTCCATAAGAACGTGCTATTCGTCGGGTTCCTGATCATGTACGAACTCATTTGACATTCCACGATGTCTGACCACCAATCAGAATGAGAACAGCACGGTCCGAAGAAAATATCGCTGTTGTAGAGGCCAGTGTAGAGAAAAATCCAAATTTATCGATTCGCAACGTGTTACCGTCAATGGTGATCGATACAGAGCGATGATCAATGAATATTTGTTTCCTAAACGTGACTTCGATGAATAAAAAATATGAAGAAATTCTACTTTTTCTGACATTTTGAAAAAAAAAAATAGAGCATCGGAACATCTTAAAGAAAACTTATAGTACCCTCTGTAAGAGTAAATGCAAACACACAAAGTGACATACTCATACATGCGCTCACATACTTATATGATACGGACAAGCACTTAAGGTCCTTTGCTAAGCGCCTGTCGTTGCTGGCAGTTGGTACTCTTTGTTGTCGTCTAGATGTTTCTTTTGTTTTTTTTTAGTTGTTGTTGTTGTTGTTTGTGGTTGTTGTTGTTGTTGTCTTTGGTCGTTACCATTGTGCCAGTTATTGAGAGCAATAGACAGGCAATTGCAAACTGGAACTGACTGAGCGCACACTGAGCTGTGGCATAAATCTTTTAGCACTTTATTTGACACACTTTTCCAATTCTCCTAAAGTGAGCATGTCAGTCCAGTTTGCCTGAGAGTCAGTTCAACAGTCTGTCATTCAGTCATTCAGTCAGTCAGTCAACGGTCTCTACGTTCTACTAGTCATTCACATGCTCATCAATCGGGCACTAACATTGCCACCAGGCGCTGATGTCCATGCACCTTGAAGAGCCTTCAGACGATGCCAACAACAAACATGACGACTACGATAAGCGCCTTCTAACTGTTGTTGCCCGACTTAACTGGGCTTAGACTTTCGTAGTCTGCTTTTGTGCTGCTTGAGTGCATTTGTGGCTCTCTCGTACTCTCTTTCTGTCTCTCTGTTTTAGGCATATGTATGAGTTTAAAGCAGTGTGCGTATATTTGCTGGTACGTGTGTGTGTGCGAGTGGGTTTTCCTTACAGTGACTGTTGTATTTTGTTTAACCGTGATACTTTATGCTCTGCCAAGGAGAGTATGTAAATAATAGTAATGCAAATATGTAAAAAAAAAAGTGTATTTAAAAATAATATTAACTGGCGCTTAACCATGTACGTTCAAATATTTGGC
Organism: Chymomyza costata; assembly: GCA_018150985.1. NCBI lineage: Eukaryota > Metazoa > Arthropoda > Insecta > Diptera > Drosophilidae > Chymomyza > Chymomyza costata. Next base: position 23,965,873 of record JAECWU010000001.1, read on the forward strand.
ACTTGATTCGCAAAATTTTATGGAAAAGAAATTTAATTCTGTATTTTTATAACTTGTTTATATTTCTTCACCCTATGAAAGTGAGAGTGATGTGGGAAAGTTTTGCTTTGTAAAACTGTTCCTGCCAAAACTCCATTGCCAAAGAGGTATATGGAAATTTATGCGGCCTTAAATATATAAACAATTCTTTAAGCTTTTTTTGAAATTCTATTGTTCTCATTGTTTTTAAAGAAATTCCAAATAAGATTATGCTATCGGTTTATATGTTTTTTCTTAAATTTTGACCATTCCAAGCTCCATGTCGTTTTTGGCCATAATACGGTCTCTCTCTCCTCTAAACTAAAAGTCATATCTTGCGGCGTTTTATCATAAAACGATCAAAAAGTGATTCAAAATTAAAATAAAATATATTTATGCCATCCTAACACTTAATTATGAAATTCACTGTATGTGATATTTTAGAGAGTGGTGTAGATTGTGTTCGCAAGTCGTGCTCCAAGCAAAGTAAAATCCTTAACGAAGATTTTCGATTAAACAAAGTTCAAATGAAAACATTTGTAATTATTTGATCGCTCAGGATACGTTCATACGTTCAATGTAAAGTTTAATTAAAGCATTACATTTTATAAACATATTTCAATTCCGGTCATAAATAGGAGCAAAAAAAGTAAAATATGTAATGGTTAATGAAAATAAATTTTTTTTATTATCCATATGCTTACAAATCGAACGGACTTCAGGAATACAAATTTTTCTTTATTTAACAATTTTTTAATATTTTGGTTATGGTCCTAGGTCTATACTTTATTGTTTCTAAGAGCTTTAATTTTTTTCAAATTTTTAAAAATTTCCAAAAGTAAGAAAAGTTTATATGCTCAGAATAAATTTGTCCTGAAATTAATTTAAGGCAGAATGACTCTTATATTCTCTTAATAAGGCTTGTACTTTAAACTAAGTGAGATACTTACTCTCTACTTTTTTTTAATTCCTTTTCCAAAGCCTTGTTTGTTTGCCCGCATGTCATTTAAGCTAGTTAATTGCATTTTAAGCCTTTTGTTTTTGTGTATTCTACTTTCTCTTTATGTGTCTCGCTGTGTGTGTGTGTGCCTGTATGTTTGTGTAATAGTCTTTTATTTGTGTTTGCTTTTTTCTTTGTGTGAGTGTGTTTGTGTGCATACATGAGCACAAACAAAGTGTTTGCCCCGAAGCATATGTAGAACGTGGGTGCATTTGCTGACTAAGTGCGCAAATAACGCATACGCCCCTTTGGCCATTATTTATATATGTATAGTAGCACAAAGTTGGCGTGCGGCAATTGCAGCTATTTGTTGCCGGCATAATACAAATTCGTATCAAATGCTTGCCACATAAATAAAATTATGCCGGCCGGCATAGAGGTTTTGGTAGAAATGCAGCCATTATTTACTAAACCAAGTCCGTGCACCTGTTCTAGCAGCTGTCCTTGTGCCACTTGCAAAGCTTACCGATTGAACTGACTAACTGACGGCATGGCTCTAGCTCTGTCTATCTATCGGTCTGAGTGACGTTTCGTATCAAATTATCTATAAATTGTAGGCACGCCATATCGACAACTATTTGCTAAGCAAGAAGTCAAAGGATATGCTAAGCCTTGTGTGCGCGTTAAGTTGCATTTGATTGTTCTGCTTAGTAGGACAGAGGAGTAGTGGTAACAAAAGGAACGCAAACTCATGGCGTGTGAAATTTTATATATCATTTTGACAGGTCATAAAATAGAGGCGCCTGCATGCGAACTACTTTCAGCCAAATTTCGCAGCTGTTTTTTGCTTTAGGCCATAGCCGAGAGTGTATGGTTTGTTGTTGTTGTATGTATCTGTGTGTTGGCGTAGGTCTTCTTTAGACTGGCAACATGCAATCAATTTGTAAAACACGGCCTGCTGCCTGCCAAGTTTTCTTTTTTCATTTTCCTTATTTTTTATTTGCGCCTCCTACCATTTCCCTCTAAAGTATTTGCTTGAGATTTGAATATAATTTTCAGGTCAAGCACCAACGCTGTTTGTGTACATATAGTATATTTGCTGTCTATGAATGAGCGCCTTAGTGTGCGTGTGTGTTTGTATATAGGTCGTTAGTCAAGAGGTCGCACTTGTGACTCTGCAAAAACCGTGCAAAGTAAGAAATGTTAAACATAAATGCATATTTAAATATTTAAATTGCAATATCGACATGCGGTTAATACAAAATTTATAAACATATTTCAATTATAAACAAGTTAAGTGAAAATGTTGCACTGCAAGCTCATAAAATTGGCAGACTCTCATTTATTTATCATTTATTTTGATGCAGTTTATTTTGTGTAAATGTTAAAAAATGTATTTTAATTTTATTCAACGAATGGCAAAACTAAATTTGCACACTGCATCTATTTTTTTGAATATCTAGACCAAAGTCAAGGTAATCAGCTTGTTAAGTAGGTGCATACCAAATTAGGAAGCTGCTTTAGCCAAAAAACTAAGTCTGAGCGATTTGAGAATACCAACAGAAACGTGAATATGAAGACATAAATATTTAAAAAAAAAATAGAGCTTTCTAGATTAAATTGGCAAAACAAAATAGGGCATGAAAGCCATGTTCTAAGAATCAGGCTTAACAGCATCCATTACTACACTATTGGGTACAAATTGCTTTTATTATTAACAAAATTTTTATTTATTAATTAAACTTTGAAAAATGTGTTTTTAACTTCTACATTGTTTTAATTTTGTTTATGTTAAATTTTACTTATTTTCCTTAGGTCCAGCATTAAACACTCAATTTAAATTTAGTTACCTTTGCGATTTTCATTATGACATGGTTATATGTAAATTCTTGACCTCGTTTTTGCAAACCAATATTTTGTCGCCCTTTTTATTACTAAAAAATGTTTGCTTCTTCTCCCAAACCCCTGTTTACCTCTTTTCGGACTCGCTTATGCTCCTCCTGAGCTGTGGATATGCGATCTCAGCATTCGTCTGCAGGCATTCCGATCCTGGATCATGTCATCGCTGAGACCCATTCGTTGCTGATGTTTTTGTATTTGAACTTGTGTATGGTTATTCGTTAGTTATGGACTTTCCTTTTACACCGGCGGTTGTCTCCAGTCCCGGTAACCAATCGCATACACTTATCTTTGGAAGATCTTTAAGATGTTAAAAATGTTTTAGTTTGGTCTATTGGATTAATTTCAAAAAAAAAAAAAAGTTTTTCCCTAAAAGTTTTTTATTATTTTGATTTGCGTATTAAAAGGCAACACTTCATTATCAAATCATAGTAAGATATATTGGGACTGGTATTTTGTGGCTCGTGGCTTACTTTGCATTAGAAAGCTAATCAAAAATAAAGGGTACAAGGGTTCGTCAATGCCGATATAAGCCAATCTTATGTTATCACTTAACATTTTATCCGCTCTTCAATCAATGTATGAACATGCCTCGAACATTGACTGAAATATTACTCATACGCAACCTTTCAAATAGCGGCTTGTTGAATTTGCCTTTGGCTAAAATGAAAAGTTCGTCTAACTGATTAACCTAAGTCTGACGCTGCGCTTTGAGCCGGCTTTGCTTTTGGCATTTGTTTAATATTTAAAGCTTTACATTTTTGCACAACAACTAATTCAACAGCAACAACAATAATTACAACAATAATAATGTTAACAACAACAACAGCAGGCGGAGCAGCGGCAGCGAAAAGCAATTTATATTAACAACAGCAGCAAAGCAAAAACGTGTCAAGTTCAAAAATACAAAAAAGCAAACCAAAAAAAAAAACAAAAAAACGCTTCACCCGCTGCTCTTTTGAGTGCCTGTCGATGTTGTTGTAGTTGTTGTTGTTACAATTTTTTACATACATTTGGGTCAAAACATGTGAAACGGGCCACTATTTAGTTGCATCTCTTAAGCTGAGTAATCTTTACCATGTTTTTTGTGTCACAAAGTGAAGATAGTCGCTTAAATTAAAAAAAAAAATGTTTAAATACAAAAATTTTATTTTCGGTGTTTTTTTTTGTCTGCGCAGAAATTTTAATATTTTTGAATCTATTAAAAAATTTACAAATTTCTTCTACATATTTTTACATATGAATCGATCGTCATCGTCAGTTTAATAAAATTTCTTATACTTGAAAATGAATTATAGTCATATAGTCATCTTTAGTTTTTTGTTTACTTGACAGTTTAATAAAATTTCTTACACTAGAAATTCATAGTCAAAAAATACCATCTTTTATTAAAAAATAATCATTGAAAAAATATTTAAAAAAAAAAGTAAATAAACTTTTTTTTCCTTATTCAAATCTAAGAAATTGTCAATTTGATTAAAAATTGTGGAATCAACGACGAAAAGTTTGACAAAATTTCTGCTAAAGTTATTTGCGGATTTCTTAAAATTTAACGTTCTGCCGTTAAGTTTATGCACCTTAAAGAATTTTTGCGTTTACAAATAATTAATTTTTGAAATAATACAGCTAGCTTTAATACAAATCTTAATTTTGCCAGAAAAAAATTGCATACTTACTTACCTTGAAAATTCAAGAGATCGAATTCGAAAGTGGTCCGCTTCACATATTTTGCTCCATATATAAACAAACACACGCAGCGCATGCAAACCTGTTAATGCGTTTGGAGTTGTTTTTTTTTGCCACTTTTTGGTAGCCAAAACTTGCACCCACGCGTCTTAAAAGAGCGCAAAGATAAGAGCGTAAGGAACTAAGAGTAGTTCGTCTGAACATCATGGCAGTAAGTACATATATTTGACAGAAGTATATTTGAAATCAATAAGTTTAACTACAATATCTAAAAAACAAAGTGGAAAGCGCAAATGTTGGTTAAATTGGGTAGATAATAATTTAAATATTAGAGTTAATAAAGGCAGTAATTATGAGACTAATTTAATGACATTAAGCTGTCTCGCTCTAGCTTAATGTCTTAATGTTTTGCCCCCTTCATTAATTAACGCAACTCAAATGAGCCAAAAAAAAAAAAAAAACTTGCACTAATTTGCTAATGGCTTGTACACATTTTTTTATATGTAAATTACACAAAAAACTGACAGCTAACTTCAAAAAAAATAAACATTGCTCATCATTACAACAACAGCAACTACAACAACTATTTAACAGCTAGCGCGACGGGGGCGCAGCATCATTAAAGGTGCCAAAAGTTAACAAAGCCGTAGCCCGCAAAGCAAAGCTGCCACACTTAGATGAGAAGAGAAAGATTATCCTAAGTAGCCGAAGTTTATATACCCTTAAGCAAAAAAATAGTACAGACAGATGTAAGCAATTGCAGAAAAGTAAATCAAAATTGGGACCCCTTTTTAAAGCCCTCGGCTTCCACTCACCAAATTTTTGCTATAAAATCGATAAACATTTATATGGACTAAAACTTGATGAATTTGATAATGATAGTGCGCATTGCATTTTCACAAAGTTTCCGCCCCATTTGTCTACGGCTACCTCTTCCGTTCATAAGAGAACACATTGCGTATACGTAATTTGTATTAAAAAGACTCGTTATGCTTGATTGTACACTCAAAATTTCGAAAACAAATGTTATAGTACTGGTTAATTATACATATATATATATATGTTCCTATAAGTCCTGCAAGTACTAGAGGGCCGCTACAAATCTCCTCCACTGTTGGCGATCGCCAGACATTTGTTTAATTTGGTGCCAGTGCATTCCTAGACCTTCCAATTCCAGGTCAACTTGTCTGCGCCATGTGGGAGCTGGCCAGCCTCTGTGTCTTCCTTGTCCTTAGGGATTCCACGCGATTGCAGTTTGAATTAGGTCCGACTCAGGCTTTCTCAGTGAGCGGCCTATCCATGCCCACTTGCGTTTTTTTGATTGCATCATAACAATAGTTTTTTAAATTACTTTTTCGCTTCACAGCCCAGCTCCGTTCCGCCACCCTTATTTATTAAAGGATATGCATTATTACAAATTTCACAATTAAATCGATTCCTTTCATTGAGGCATCTTGTGATGTACCACTATTGGTTTTTGTTTTCATTTGCGAAAATCAAAAAAAAAGGGTTTGCCGGCAGCTTCAATTAACCGATTGAGAAACTTTCCTTTCTTGATTCAAGGTCAAAAATATTTTTGAATTGACCATTCGATTTTTTAATCGTCATTACGAAATCAAGAGGAATCGAAAATTTAAAGCAAAAATGCATTGTGGGATTATGGATATTCTCGGAATAACATCTTTCTCATTTTCATGAGTTAAAAAATTTAATTGGATAGTCGGTTGCTTCATCTTTACATTGGTATAATGATTCGATTTTAAACTGTAAAGTTTATGAAATCTTGTTTAAAAAAAAAAAAAAAAAATAATCCATGTATTACCACATTGACAGAAAAGCAATAGAATAGAAAGGCTAGCATCACTGCACTATGGGCACGGAACAGCATATTTAAAACATAATCTTTTAGGAAGATAAACTTTTGCACATATACTCTTGAGAGATTGAATTTTATCAGTATTAAGAAAGTTGTGCGATCCAAATATCTGTTGAAAAGAAGCCTACAACAAAATGTTAAACAGTTTTGAGAAAGATTGAAAAATAATTTGCGAGTCAATTAAAAACAATTTGAAACCATCAATCTATCTGAAAAACAGATAGATCAGATGTTGTTAGCATAGAATTCTACTTTTTCTATGATACACTCTTAGTTATACTGATCGGTGTGATCGTGATAACCTTCAATTCGTTTATCAGTAATCCAACAATGATCAATGATTGCTATGGCTCGGAAAAACGTGTCATCACCAAAGCGTAATTGTTTCCACAGAATTCATCCGGCTCCATCTTCGCCCTTCTTTTATCTTGTTACAAACGTCATCTAAAATAGTCTTTAGTCTTTACCACTCACAGCAAGAGTATAACAACTAAATCAAGGCATTCATTGAAACTCTCTTTCTTTTGTGGTCTTTACGCTCTGCATCGGCTGTCAACATTGCGCTCAATTTTTAGTTACGTTTATTGTTGTTGTTAATGTGACTCTGCTCGTTGTGTTTGTTGTTGGCTCTGCCTTACATGGCTTGGCGCATGCCTCGCTGGCTCTGCAGATAGTTCGAGTACTTTGCTCGCTCGCTCGCTCGCTCTCTTTTAGGGCTTGTAAACTACTCAGTGGCATCGCAGCTTAAACCTTGTAGCTTGAAGCTTGCTCTTGGTGAGTGTGTGTGGTGCACTTGAGTTGAACTTTGGCAGTCGGTTTTGGGTATTCATAGCGGCACATTGCACAAAACGCACAACGCGCAACGACAAAAAGCTTGAAAAAAATAATTTAGATAGTTTTGGTGTTTTACCAGAAAAAAAAAGGCCAAGTGAGTCTCGGTATCATTAAGCGTCTGAAACAACTCAATTACAAAGTGAAAATTATTTTACTAGCGCTTTAGAGCTTCCATTTTCCGTTTGATTTTTGCCTTTCGCGTGCGGCACAAAGTGTAATAAATGTGCGCGATTTTATCGAATTGCGCGCAGCACGCCAATCCTTAGTGGCACACAAAATACACACACGACTTACACAGATACTCACACACATACACACGTGGTTTTGATAACATCAGCTACATATAACGCTTACGTTTTTTATGCCGAGCCAAACCAATAAAAAAGTGCCGCAATTATCCTGCCGTGTCACTTCCAAAACACAACGCGTTCAGCTATACGTAGCAGCTCCCTAAATAAAAAATAAAAGATTTTTTATTTTATTGACATTGCGACCTAATTAAGTTAACATTGTGGAATTGAATTTTAATCAAATATTTCTTTAAAATAAAACAGCTGAGCAGCAGCAGCAGCAGCAACAACAACAAGCTTTCACTGCTACACTTTGCCTGTTCGCGTTGCGCCCCCAAAAAACGCTTTGCCCTCAACAACAACTACAACAACAACATTATTAACACCCTAGTTGGCCAAAAACTTGTTTTTTGCGCTTGTACTATGGCAAAATAAAAAAAAGAGCAACAGCAAAAAGCATAATATAATAATATATTTTATATATATACATATGTGCTATATATGTATAAGCATATATATGTAAAGACAATACCTACAGCAACAAACTAAACGACATACAACAACGCATCCAACTTGTTTATTTCAAAATATAACAAAGCAAGCAAAACCAGAAAACGAGTATCTTATAAATAGTGCGCTTTGTTCACCATAAACACACTCACTCTCACACACACACTCACACACTTCAAAGATACACCAACAACAACAACAAAAAACACCGCATCAAATCTTCACAAAAGCTTCAATCAGCTGCTCGCCTCTTCAAAACTTAACCTAGGTCAGCATCATCATCAGCGAACACCCCCCCAAAAAAAAACCAACACATCAATCTATAAAAAAAACAAACCATGAGCCTTATTTGAAGTCTATCTGAAGTCCAAAATCCAAGTGTAACCTAACAATTGCAGCTAACGGCATTCGAATCGTGACCAATGAACACAGCCGCTCTTTTGTTTTCTTACCGGCTTCGTTTCTTTTAACTCGAAAATGTTCAAAATGTTTAAATTTTTACACTGGTCGCTACTAGTTAGCGCCTTGGGCGCTATTGTGGCACTGCTGGGCGCCTACTGTGGCTGGATTTTATTCCCAACAATGGTGCACAAGAAAGTCGAACAGGTGAGTACAATATGAAACGAGAATTTTCTTGCAAAAATTGATCTAGTCAACAAAATTTAACTTCTTAAAATTAGGTATCTATATAAACTTTATTTTAAAGATAAATAGTTACAAGTTCTATATATATACAATATATAAATATATACGATATACAATTTTGAAAAAAAGCTCAAGAAAGAAAAAATTCCAATTTCCCTGTAATCAATCAAAAATCTTTCTCTTTTCCATGAGCAAGAGTATATTAGGAGACGGGCTTGTAACTAAATTCTCAAGTTTACACATTAAGTTGAGTCTTATATCTACAAGTATGACTTTGAAGTTTCAAGAAAGTATTTAATCTTACTTAGGTGCACGAGCCGGAGCATATTAGGGGACGGGATTGAAAACTAATTCTCAAGTTTTCACATTTGAGTTTAGTTGAGTATTATATCTACAACTATGACTTTGACATCTGTTTATAATAAGTATAAGTTAATAACAACAATATCATTGAAAAACTACGCATGGCATTTTTAAGAAAGTATTTATTTTCTTAAGCACACACAAAAGTTGTCACCTTATAAATATTTGCATTGCTCTTGAGAAAGTATCTAACATGCCTTTATATACTTAGTCAATTCCAAAGTGTCAAGCCATAGATCAATAGTTTTCGTTAAGCTCACGCTCGAGGCAAATCACATCACGTTGCCATTGACGTCACATTTCAATCCGAAATGTGCGGATGCTTTTTATACCTGAAAATATGACAACTCCAACATTCTAGACCATGGCATAAATAGTATTTTGTTCATAAAAATAGCTGTTCTATTGAATAATGAATCATTTTTTCATTGAAAGAGGCTTGACCTAAGGCTTCATTAATTCGTTGCGAAATCTGATATAGAACTATATGTTTGGCACATGCACGTTATATTAGATAAACGAAAACTACACTGCGTGCAACATTTTCAATCGATAACCATTAATAACCCAATTGAGTACATAGAATATGCACAAATGGCTTTTCACTAACGAGATACAAAAGTTGGCTTGAACTGGGTTACTATATAACTAAGTGTTATACTAACTTTTGTTCAATTGTTCTGGCTGGTTTAGCTTCATATAGACCATTTGTATTGAACCCTGTAATCATGCTTTAAGTAGTGTCTTGTAATCAGTTGAAAAAGAAGCTACGATTGTAAAAAAAAAAAGTGGAGTCTATAATGCTTGTGGACTATTAAATTCATCTGTTAAGAAATACTCTCTTTGTAGCTATTTATGTAAGCGACAAGATAAAGAGAAAAGCTGAGAGTTCGACTGCCACATAAATAGCCAAATTTTTGGAAAAGGTCAAAAGAAGCTTAAAAAGAGCTGAAACTTGATGGATTCGATAATGATAGCACTCATTAAATTTACACAAGATTTTTGATTGATCTGTCCAAGCCTACTTTTAACGCTCATACAACGCCACATTGCGTATACGTAATTTTATTTAGCTAATTTATAACTTTTGATTGCACACTCAATATTTGAAGGAGAAATATGTTTTTATGATCAAATATCGAGAGTTTTCTCTTTAGTTATTCTATTATATTTTTTTTGTATAATAATTAATATAAATAAATCTATGATCATATACAATAAGTATTTTATTACTTTAAATTATAGCATAGTATTAAAGTTGACGTATATTCATTTAAAAAAGGTTTTTTGGCGAAAAGATAGACTTTTCTCGAAATGACTTTAATTTTGTAATGTATTTTGTTGTACAATTCAGTCTAAAAGCTCCAAAATTCCTTTTGTTTTCGAGTCCACATTTAAAATAATGGCATATTGTAACCAATAACCAACAGATGTACTGAGCATGGGTATAAAGTGTTAATAAAGTTTTGAAGTACACACTTCAAGGAATATTTTGATATGTAAACATATTGGATGGAAGTTAGTTTTTGATCTAAGCTAGCAACACAAGAGAATAAAATCATTAAACAAAAATTCGGCCGGAAAACAAATACGAACACTTTATTCGGATACGTTTTGAGAACGATTGTTTGGTGCACCCAATTTCACCAAAACAAATTTTTATGTGGTTTGAAACCGTATGTTTTGTTGCAAAAGGTTTAAAAGTATACGAATTTTAAACTGAAATAGTTTTTTAAATACTCCTAGATACTCTTAGGTTATATTTATGTCAATTTCATGTTAAAACGTTATTGATAACTAATTTTAATTATTATTGTTCCGAATCGACCTAAAAAATGACATGCACAACTCAAACCGAATTTTTTTTATGGTCTATGTCTTGCTTATAGTTCATGTCTGGCATAAAAAAAATTCCCTTGTAATAGAGATGCATAGTCGTGGAATATTTCCCTTGAAAGCTGTAAAGCTGTGCTAACAATGAGCTAAGGTAATATGAGTATGCGGCGACAGCAAAAAATTCGGGTTCGGGAGCACGCAAAAACGAATCCGAATAAAATTTTTCGTTTTGATTTTTTCGTTTTTAGGATGATTCAGTTATTATTACTTTATGTTATTTTCGTTCTACATACCATTATTCTTCATTTTTTATATTTCCTTCAATTTTTCTGTACACCCGAACCCACGGGCTTCTATTCAAAAGCTTAGTTTCAGTTTTGTGCTTTTTGGTGTAAACAACCTGCTGCTTAGAAAAATTTCAGCGTGCACAATATTATGCAGTTAAAAAAATATAATTTAAATAAAGTTATATGACTTTTTTCCAAAAATTTGTCAATTTAACCCAATGAGCACTTGAAAAATAAATTGACTTTGCTTTAATGCACCATAATATCCATTATGCCGGATTATCTTTCTATATCTGCAGAGACTTTGGTGAAATCTCGTTTGGTTTACCTAATGATATCAATATGAGCTTCAAAAGCAATACACAGGATACTTTGTAAAAATGATGCTGTTCCCTTTGTAGCCCCGGACTTTGGCAGCAAATTTTCTTTATCGCAAATCATAAGTCGCCAGATCATTCAATTCCCTGCGCGGTTTCAAATAGTAAGGGTAGGTGCTTACCTAGTACATACTTTGATTGAGCTAGGGAAACTACCCATCATCTGCGAAGTCGCAGCAATTCTTTAAATATTTCAAAGTTAGATTAAGCAAGACCTTATGTTTGCTGTTGATTAAGAATTTTTTGTTATTTTACAGAATTTGTCGTGGGGCCTGAAATACGCCTAATGAAATCCAGAACAGTGAGCAGCATATCTTTGCATACATATTATGGAGACATAAATAATTTGTATTATGTAGTTCAATAGACTTTGTTGTTTAGTTCCTATTTAGATAAAATGACAGCCTTATGAAAATCAGTTCCTTAAAATGTCAACAGGAATTGAGCACGCTATAAAATGATGGCATTGAATTTTATAATATTACATTATCAACTTTAACTTAAACAATTAAAAAAAACAATAATACAGTATCTCAAATCAAATTGCACCACAAAACATGCATTAAACGCGCTGTTATAGTTGCCGCAAAAACATGAGCTTTGTTTTTTTATAATTATAGTATTTATAGTCTATATATGATAAAGTGAGAATTTTCCAACCCACACATCCAACACTAAATGAAATGTATTCAAAACAACGCAAGCGATAATATCTCACAGATGCATGACAATTTGCCATAACAAAGCTGATTTATTAAATATATAAAAGCATTTAGTATCTATATGTAACATATACCTACAAACTAAGTCGTTTTTATATAGTATTCCTAGAACTCCACCAATGGCCGCTTTAACAATTGAGTATACTGGGGCAAGGCTATAAATAATTTGATTTGCCAAACAGTTCTAGGACAATTCCAAGTCAAAGAATGCCATCAAATTAAAATGCAACGTGCAACGATAAACATAAATTTCTTATAAAGCAGCTATGAGTTTTCAAATACTTAAAATGCAGCGCCATTAGCGCAGAATGCAATGCACAAAGAATATCCAAACTTGAAGGCCCTCTCCAAAAATTCTTGGCATCAAATAACCATACACTGTACATAGTCAGGGTCGGATTTAAACAAAGGCCCAAGCGCCGTGGGGCGCGAGTATCCATAGTTGCTGCTTAACACGATTTCTTTAATAATACAGACAAACCAAAGAAAAGACGACTTTAACATCCAGAGGTAAGACCTAAATAATTTTTGGGTCACTCAGTCCGAAGTTATTATTAGTCGAGTGACATTACCCTGAAGCTCATGAGGGTTCTGATATAGCCTAAAAAAACACATAAGTAGGAGAGGACTTTCGTAGAAACCTGGCTTGGTGTGTTTTTTTGTTAGTCGTATACTTATTCAGAGACCCCAAAAACATATGGAAAAAATATTGCCGAGCAACCGGGCCCGAAATAACATTTTGCGCGTTTTTTTTGAGATAAGCATAGAACCAAGACTCGTTCAGCCAATTCTTTCAGACCGCAACACTTTTTTCTTCATATTATTGCAAAAGTATGGTCTTACAATTTGTACTACATTACAAAATTTTCAAAATTTTTCTAAATTTCAAACTTATTTTCTCGCTTATTTACGGCCCGAATCAGGTTGCCCCTGGGCCGCGGTGTTTGCTTTATTGCGACCCTGCATACAGTATTAATAGCTGCACAATTTTTATATATGATTCAAAATATTTTGCAGTAAATCAAGTTAGTCACCGTGGGCGTAGCTATATCTAAAGTCAATTCAATAGATAAAACGAGTATCTGACGCTTCTGTATGTGTCATTTAAGATACTTAGTTACTGTTGCGGCTTCAACTATTAGTCAGTGTTGACAGTTGTTTTATTTTGAGTTATTTTATCCATTAGAATGCAAACCATAAGCTATGCGGCTTTTAATGTATCAACTGACCTGTTCAGCCTGCACTTAATTGTCTCGAAACAGCCATAAACGAAAAAATAAATATTGTTTTAAGTTTTTAAAACATTGTAAAGCACTTTTGAGACCTTGCCCATGGCTCGGCGCTATAAACTTTGACTTTGCACGCCGGAAAAACCGCTTAAAGTTTCCAACTTTACGAACTTCCAACTTAGGCATAAAGTTTCTTCCGTATGTTTTTGATACGATCTAGAATAGGTTTAACTATATGGAAAACAATTCAATGCTTGTGTGAAACATAAAACTAAATAACATGGCATTAAGAAGGTTAAAGCAGGCGCCGTCGAATGTCACACAAGTAGCAAAACGCCTTCGAAACGCCTTCAAAACGCATTGAAAACGCGCGCAAGTCGCCAAGAGTAGCCAACTTGAAGGTGTTCATTGCACATAAAAATAAAATAAAAAACCAAAACAATTTACACGCATTTCTATTTAAAATTCAAATGCAATCGAATAAAAAACAAATAAACAAATTTATCAACATCAATAAAAACCAGCAGAGAAGGTTAGTTGCGAAGGCAACGAAGTTTTCATACTCTTTAGGCAGCAAATTATTGCAGTTTAAAGGTTCAACTTTTATTTTAATATTTGAATAAAATAGTTACTATATTATTATTAAGTTATTATAATGTTTTTTAAGAATGTAGGCTAGATCTGGAAGGCAGTATCAAATGGTTACAAAAAACGTTCAAGTCCAACTCTGCTAAGATTCTAAGGTAGTAGTGGTTTGTATTAATTTTATAAAAATTAGTTTTTATTTTTAAAAATAGGTCAAAAATGTATTTCAGTTCAGTTCTAGTTTATGTAAGCGTCTAATATAAAATCAACAAGTTTATAAAAGTTTATATCAAAAAAATAAAAATTTATAAATAAATTATAAAAAATTACAAAAAAAAAATTAAAATTTTAAAATCAAAATTAAATTAAAAATATCATACGCGTTCTCCGGAAATTCATTAGGATTAAGTTTATTAAGTAATAATATTAAAAAATATTTTTTAATACTTTTTTATTATTTCCTTAACTTTTGTATTCAATGTATCAAAAATAATGAGAAAATTTAAAAATAAATCAGAACATTTTGTTAGTGATACCTTAAGGAACTCTTATCGAAGACCAAACAAAATATTTAAGAATTTTTTTTTAAGCTTCCGCTATTAAATATAGTATGGAAGCTCCTATTAAAAATTGAAGCGACAAGGCCTTAAGCTTTATACTTGTGTCCTATTTTGAAAAGTTCTTAACGAACTGAGTTAGATTCTTATTTTATAAAAAACAAAAAACCGAATTTTAGTATCAGATATCTTTAAATTAAGGCAACAGCTGAAATAATTATTTAATAGTTTCGAATTATTTTAAAGAGATATAAAAAAATGTTTGAATGTTTGAACTGCATTTAATATAAAATCTTTACCTTTGGAAAAGTTAAAAAACGAAGATTGTTTTCTAAAGGCCCATACGCAGAAGTAAAAATTTCGCACGGAATGACAAAACGTCATATAAAAAAAAAATCCCAAATGGGATAACCCAAAAAAAAAGTTTTGTCATTTGGCATATCCCATTTGTGATTTTTTTTTATATGAAGTTTTGTCATTCCGTGCGAAATTTTGCATTCTGCGTACTGGCCTTAAAACAAAACAATCAAATTTTTTTTGGTGCTTTGGAGTGGGATGAAATTGGTTCGCTAGATGGTTCGATTTTTATCGTATGCATCAACAGTTTGTTGTTTTTCCACCTTATTTAACTTTTCTTCAGGACAAAGAGAGATTTAAATTTTATTTCACTATGATTTATCCTATAAAACAATAATACATATGTGTTTTTGGAAAGGTTAATCAAATGGTTTTAAATGAAAAAATGAGACAAGAAATGTGTCAACAGACCTACTATTAATCTTTACCATATTTGCAGTTCCTTTATTTTCATTTATATTGACTATGTAGCAAACAGCTTCAGAAAACCCAAATACACTTCACTGTGGTTAGAGTAGTGTTTAACAATTGAAATCTCAAAGCAATTGAAGTTGTTTGACAAATGAAGGCAGACTCCCAGTCATAACCATATACATATTTATTTAGTATTTGCATTTTATTTGTGTGTTGTGCAACACTTAAAACACAAGTCAGTGAAATTATGTCGTCTGCTAGAAAGCAAAACTCATTTGAGTAAATATTGCGCATACGCCACATTAACTAACCTCTTTAACCCTATAAGTGCACGGCATTCTTAAAGATGCCGCTTTATTTGCATTTTGTTTTTAATTTAAATTCTTTAAATTTTAGTCACGTTTCTCGCACAACATTTCAATTCACTTTGACTTTGATTTTTGTAGTTGTTTTTGTTGTAGATTGTGCTTTAATTTTTGCGGCAAAAGACAATAACAAATGCTTTTGGGCCCAACAACAATGCCAACAAATTTTATAAATTGGTCAATTTCGCAATAATTATTTTTATTTTCAAGTTTTATTTTTTTTTGTGAATGAATTTTGGGCCAGTGTCAATAGTTGTGGTGGTTGTTGTTGTTGCTGTAATTGTTGTAGGCTCTCTTTGCGTTGGCCCTCTTAAGGTTAATCAAACGTTTTGTATGCTCTTTACCAAGCCCACTACGACGGTCGTTTTATGTGCATTGACCTTGAAAATTTTGACGAAGATTTGAAAACAGTTTTTTTCAATTCAATTGTATCAAGTGTACACGTTTTATTTATTTTTTTTTCTGTTTCTGGAAACATCTATAAAGCTTATATATTATATACTTAATACTTTGCAATTTTGTTTTGTGTGATTTTTGAAGGAATTGTAAATATTTTGAGTGTTGTTGATGTAGGCGCCAGTGTTTTTGGCGCTCAGCTGTCATAAAATTAAGCAAAACTTAAACTAAAGTACAAACAAGGTCAAGAGTTTGAAGTGCTGTTAATAAGTTTAACATAAATTACCAAAAAAATGACTCTATAAAATTCTTAAAATTGGCATACTGTTAATTAACGTTAAACAATCAGCTCTGTACCCAAGGGATAAATATGTTAGTCATACAGTGCACAAAAATAAGTGAGAGTCCTGAAGTCATCAGTACGATAAAAAATAAACGATTAAGCCGTGTTCCTCTTTCCGCCTTGCTGTCCATCGTATTAGCTGATTCTAGAAGCCCAATAGACTTAGAAGTCTTTCCCCACATTTCTCAAGTTATCAAATTAGTATATTTTTTATTTCCAATCTATGGGTGAGTTTTTATACTCTGTACCGTGTGGTACAAAGGGTATATTAAGTTTGTGCAAGCCGAAAATGTATGCAACATACAGAAGGAAATGTCGGAGACCCCCGAAAGTTACCTAAAGTATGATCAGGGTGATTAGAGAAGTCGATATACCCATGTCCGTCTGTCCGTCTGTATGAATGCCTAGATCTCAGAGATGGTAAGAGCTAGAGCGACCAAACTTTTAGATTAGATTCCTTATTATCCTACGGGAGACAAGAGTATTTTATTTTTTTGATATCGGAGTTCTATTATATAGCTCCCATAGGGGTGTTTCAGAGGACCTCGAAAAAGACCAAAAGCTTTAGATGGATAATTCGTTTGTTTTTGAAGTTATTGTAATCAAATTTGGCTCGAAAGTTTTTTATAGTTCCCAAACACTGAAGCGAATTTTATCAAAATCGGTTGACTATATCATATAGCTTCCATAGGACCGATCCGGCAAAAAACTTTTTTTGAACTAAATTCGTTGTGTTTCGTTTGTTTATGAAGATATCGTAACCAAATTTGGTGTTTGTCAGTTTAGGGTTACCCAGCACTGTACAAAATTTGATCAAAATCGGTTGACTATATCATATAGCCCCAATAGGACCGATCGGTCAAAAAATGTGTTTAAAGCTAAATTCGTTTTGTTTCGTGTGTTTATAGAGATATCGTAACCAAGTTTGGTAAATAAATATCTTTTAGAGTTCTGAAGCAATATACCGGCTTTAATTGCAATGTGGTGGTACAGGGTATCCCAAAGTCGTCCGCGCCCGACTTTACGAACGCCATTTTTATACCCTGTACCGTATGGTACAAAGGGTATATTGTGTTTGTGCAAGCCGAAAAGGTATGTAACGTACAGAAGGAGTCGTCGGAGACCCCCCAAAGTTACCTAAAGTATGATCAGTGTGACTCGAGAAGTCGATATACCCATGTCCGTCTGTCTGTCTGTCCGTCTGTCCGTCTGTCCGTATGAACGCCTAGATCTCAGAGATGGTAAGAGCTAGAGCAACCAAACTTTCAGATAAGATCCCTTGTTAATCCATAGGAGACAAGTTTATTTTATTTTTTTGATATCGGGATTACATAGTATAGCTCCCATAGGGGTGTTTCAGAGGACCTCGAAAAAAAGCAAAAGTTTTAGATGGATAATTCGTTTGTTTATGAAGATATCATAACCAAATCTGGCAGTCGGAAGTTTTTTAGAGATCCCCAGCACTGTACCAAATTTTATCAAAATCGGTTGACTATATCATATAGCTCCCATAGGATCGATCGGTCGAAAAAATGTTTTTTGTACAAAATTCGTTGTGTTTCGTTTGGTTTTGAAGATATCGGAACCAAATTCGGCAATAGGAAGTTTTTTAGACTACCCAAGCACTGTTCCAAATTTGATCAAAATCGGTTGACTATATCATATAGCTCCGATAGGACCAATCGGTCAAAAAAACGTGTTTTGTGCGAAATTCGTTGTGATTTGTTTATTTGTGAAGATACCGTAACCAAATTTGGCATTAAGAAGTTTTTTAAAGTTGCCAAGCACTGTTCCAAATTTGATCAAAATCGGTCGACTATATCATATAGCTCCCATAGGACCAATCGGTCAAAAAATCGTTTTTTCTACAAAATTCGTTGCGTTTCGTTTGTTTGTAAAGATATTGTTAACAAATTTGGCATTAAGAAGTCTTTTAGAGTACCCAAGCACTGCACCAAGTTTGATCAAAATCGGTTGGCTATATCATATAGCTCCCATAGGAACAATTGGTCAAAAAAACGCTTTTTTACAAAATTCGTTGTGTTTCGTTTGGTTTTGAAGATATCGGAACCAAATTTGGCTGTCGGGAGTTTTTTATAGTTCCCAATCAGTGTACTAAATTTGATCAAAATCGGTTGACTATATCATATAGTCCCCATAGGACCGATCGGTCAAAAAAATTGTTTGGTGCAAAATTCGACTGATTTATTTTTTTTTATGAAAATATCGTAACCAAATTTGCCGAATAAAATATCTTTTGAAGGTTTTAAGCAATGTGTCGGACTTAATTGCAATGTGGTGGTACAGGGTATCCCAAAGTCGTCTGCGCCCGACTTTAACGTACGCCATCTTTTAGATTGAATTATCAACTAGAAATAATTCGAAAATATGCGATTGCTTAGGAATATCAATATAAACAGAAATGCTTAAAGACTTAAAAATCAACTGATAATTTTGGAAATATTGGACGATATTAAGGACGGAGTGAAGTGTATCCCGATAGATGTTAGTTATTTTTTGTGTGTTTATAGGGGACTTAATGGGGTTCAATGGATCCACTTGGGTTGCAGTACATCTTACACCCATTACAAATAATAATAATAGAGGACATAATCATTTTTGAAAAAGAAAAAAAAAGTAAACTTTTCTCTGTTTTTTGGGGAACCTGTACAGATTGTACAAATTTACAAAAAGCAGTTCCCTTCTGCTTAACCACCAATTGCAAATTAACATTAAACCACTTGTTAATAAAAAAGAATCTTAAATACGTCATTAAAAATATTTCAAAATGGAAAAATTTAGCATTTAATTCAATTAATATCGCAATTCACGCACAGTCTTAAGAATTCCACTAATTGTCATGTAATTAAAATTTTCAATAACACATTTCTTTCAAATCATATATCGTTTTGATTTTTTTTTTTGTTTCCATTGTCAATTCTTAAATACTATAATTAATTTTTTGTTTTGAGCATTTTGGTCATTGCCCTTTTATGGCTGAACAATTCCACAAATTCAGATGACAAAACGTCAAGAGTAAATGGTCAAGAGTTAAGAGCATCAAATAACAAATTCAAACTTGTCTCGTATATAAAACAAATAATTTATTATAAACTGCAATGTGCTGAGAAAATGTTGAAAACTGGTTCGTAGCCAAAGTGTTGATGAGTTTATCTTAATTTTATGGCTAATATTGGAACGACCGTAAACTCATAAATTAAATTTTAGAATAAGCAGTAAACAAACGAAAATGCTTGTATTTATAATAAATATTAATATTATTGGGAGAAGGCGGCAAGCTAATAAGCATTAAAAAACAATTTGTTTTTATGATGTTTTGTATTATATTTTTATGTGCAAATAGAATATTTAGTTGAAGGCATATTAAATAAAATACAAATTAAACGTAAAACATAAAATTCAACATTATAAAATATTTATTTAATTTTGTTTTTTATGTGTTTTCAATTAATTAAAAACAATATATTTATTAAAGCTTGCCCAGTCTGTCTATTTGTCAGACATAAATGGCTAGTAAGCTACTCAGATTTTTGCTCCACTAATCTCTATCAAAGCACAATATTTAAGTGCAAGAGTATTGTCCCAGATTTCTCTCTACATTTCTGTGCGAAGATGCTATTATTCTAAATACTTATATCAGACTTTTATCAGCATACCTGTATTTGTTATCTCTTCTTTAATCTCTTTAGCTTGCAAAGTAACTAAAAAGAGTGAAAAACGTAATCTCAAAGTCTACCAAATTAAAAGACCTGTAAAAACTGTGCTACACGGTTTTGGAATAAAAATCACACGCATTACCTACCAAATCATCCTAGAATACGGCAGCGTATTCTTCTTCAACAACTAACCCTCAAGTTCGGGAGACTGACGTCTTTATCAAATGTTGGTCCATCGCTTACCAGAAAGGAATCTCTATTGTTAAGCCTAGTACGCAGCAGTGTAACCGCGTGAAAGAAAACAAAACTTCATATAAAAAAAACACTGTCAAAATTCTTAGCGTCAAGAATTGTTTCATTGGTACTCAGGACCAGTGCTGCCCATTTTTCGTGAAATTGACATATAGATGGCGCTTTGCGCGCTAAAAACAAAACAAAGCGCAGCAACTTATTTTGATTGCAGAAACATTGTCGCGTATGCAAAATAGATGCACAAATTTTACTAAAGAGCAGAAAATTGTCGTTTAGGGATCATGTGGGGCTCCAATAACGCAAAAAAAGTCTTGAAAACATCCGAGGACATGTGAAAATTTTGCGATAATGCTGACGGATTCTATACCATGGCTTTGAACCGACAATTTTCCGCAAAATGTAAAAATTTTAATTGCAATACTAATTCACTTCGAGTTCTAGGTCTAGGTCTCTACAAAATTTTTCACACTCAGCTTTGTGTATTAAATCTGAGTTTACCCTCATACTCCGTTTTTTCTGGGGTTTCGCAAATAACTAGGCAATAATGGCAATAATAATTATAAATATTTTCATAATGCGATTCATTTTTGCACTTTTTATTATTTTAAGCACTTGTAACAAATTTGAACAAACAGCTGATTTTTATTTTTAATTTTTGGCGCCATCTGTTGTTAGTAGCGCCATCTACATGTTAATGGCCCATATATGGGCAGCACTGTTTGGTCACAAACTCTACCCATACAATTTTTTTTGCGCACAAAATAAGTAACACTTTTTTCTTTCAGGTGGTTTTACACTGCTGCGTACTAGCCTTAAAACAACAAATCCTCAAGTGTCTTTAGCAGTTGTGTCCCTTATGGGAAGGGCTAAGGAGACTTCATTGTTAACCAAAATAACCACCAAAATTCTACAGAAACATTTGAAATTAATTACAATAGCAAAAAAATTACTATTGCAAACACATCGTTAACCAGTTGTGAATTATAAACACTCATTTACGAAATATTGCTCTACTTAAAAAAGGAAAAGCGTAATTAAAGTATAGTTTTCCTAAAACTCTTAAACACAACATACACATGTAAATATCTTAAAAATTATCATCCCAGCCTTCCAAGAAAAGTTTGGCTAACGAAAAAAAAATCTTCATTTGAAAGCAAACTCTTATCCAGCTTTGTTTTTGTTAGTTCCTTTATCTCCTTGAAGAGCATAGGGCCTCAATGACGCATTTCCATCTCGTCCGGTTGTTTGCGATTACTTTTAATTCGCTCTAGCACTTCCCTGATGTACACGTCTCGGCTTGTAGCGTTCGTCTCCATAAAGTTTTTGGTCTACCTTATGGATTCCAATCTAGTGCTTTACGATATATTTCGTTTGGATCCTTACGAAGCGTATGGCCAATCCATCGCCATTTGCGTCTTTTTATAAAGTTTGCATTGGTTCGATGTTGCATTTCTGGTAAAGTTCTTCATTGGTTATAACATTTGGCCACCTAACTCTTAGAATTCGTCTCAGGCATCTGTTTGTGAAGCTTTGTATTTTCTGTATTATTGTTTCGGTTGTAAGCCATGTTTCATATCCATATATTATAGTATAACTGGGATGACGTTTGTTTTGTAAATTCTGAGTTTAGTGTGAGTTGATAGCATTGACGAGCTCCAGACTTTTCCAAGCTGAGCGTATGCGCCCTTCGCTTTGTTTATGCGGGCAAGTATGTCCATTTTGGCGCTATCCTCTTCGGATATAACACTTCCCAGATAAGAAAAAGACTCCACAGTTTTAATCATGTCGTTTCCTATTGAATTAAAGCTTTGTTCACCCGTAATTTAATCTGAGATCTCTATAGGGAACGTACCCGAATTTCACGTGATCGAATTTTTTCCCATTTTTTAACATACCCCCCTCCCGTACCCTCTTAAGTTATCACGTAGCCACACGTAAAAAAAAGACGCCCTCCCTCCCCTGAAATGGCACGAATTATGGGAACGTTCCCATTAATGCAAGAATGCGATTAATCCAGATCGCGGCTCGAATATGCTTTCGATAGTACAAAGGCTAATCGGTATAGTGCAACGATACTAAGGAGGCTACTCTAAAAACTAGAGGTCAAAAAATGCAGTACGGAAAAAGGAATTTAAAGAACAAAAGAAGAAAACTGGTCTTCGCTATACTCAAGTTATCAAAAAACTCAGATTCCAGCTAAAATAAATTATATAATTTAGAAAGTGTGGTATATTTATTTTAGGTTTTAACGTTTATTAGTTTTAAGTTATAAGAAAAACTTAGAAAGATTCTTTTGTATCCAATATAGCTATTAAATAATAACTATCACGATCAGCAGCTCGGTGAATTCCCATTTATTAGCCTTTAACTTATCTTATAGTGTAAATAGGTCTATAATTGCGACAAATTTTGTTGACTAGTGTTTTTATGCGAATTTGCTATTATTTCTAAAAAGTAAGAACTAAAGGTTTTCTTTTTTAAATTTCAATCTTTTTTTTTTTTTGTTTTTTAGAGCGTCATCATAGCGGATGGCTCTGAGCAATTTAAACGCTTTGTAAATCTACCGCAACCCTTAATCTTTAAGGTTTATATATTCAATGTCACAAATCCGGACAGAATACAACAAGGTGCCATACCCATAGTCAAGGAAATCGGTCCATACATATACAAGTAACTATCACTACCCAATATGACTATTACAATTTTTAAATATTTTTTATTCCAAAACTCGCAGGCAATATCGCAACAAAAAGGTAAAACATTTTTCGCGGGATGGTTCTAAAATAAGCTATGTACAAAATGTGCATTTTGAATTCGATGATGATGCCTCGGCGCCCTATACAGAAAGCGATCGCATTGTGGCACTCAATATGCATATGAATGTAAGTAATACTAACTACACGCTAACTAAAGAAAGTATCTTTTGATTTATTTTGAAAATATATAGATATCATATTTAAATGCTCAACTTTTCAACACATCTTGCAGGCATTTTTACAAGTATTCGAAAGAGAAATCACAGATATCTTTCAGGGTTTTGCAAACAGATTAAACTCGCGACTGAATCGCACGCCCGGTGTACGCATTTTAAAGCGTCTGATGGAGCGCATACGAGGGAAACGTAAAGTAATTTTATTTACTACTAATTCTATAGAGCGACAAACATACTGTATCTGTTTCTATCTATTTCTGCCACTACTACGACAAACATACTGTATCTATATATTTCTGCTACTTACTAGTACTATATATATATTTTTTTTAACAAAAGCATGTATGGGTATGGGTGCTAGAAAATGTATCTTTTGTTAAAAACTTAGCTACTGCTTTGGTTATGGATATTGGTTTTATGATTTAAAATGCATTACCGAATGGCCAGGCCAGTTCCGTTGCTGCATTATAGATAAGATCTACGTATACTTAATGCATTTTGCTTGTACGCCATTTTACGCCTGAGAATTGTTGGCAATTTTTTTTTCTCATTTCTTTGTACTTTAGTTGACAGCCATTAAGTTAATTGTGATTTCACTTTAGACTTCCGATAACTTTATATTACTCTAGTGGCTAAAAGACAAAGTAATTAAGATTTATTTTGGCTGATTGATTTTGCAGTCAGCTTTTGACATAGCCCGTAATAAATAAATTTTGAGTAAAATATTAAATAATTAACTGAATATGAGGCTTAGTCGCAACTCTAGGTAATTTAACTAACACGTCTAAAACATTTAACTCTCAAATGATTAATAAAAAAAAAGAAAACAAAATTCTAAATTCGGTATGCCGCAGCTTAAATACTCTTTACTTGTTAGTTTATAAGAATGCTCGCTATGTAAAATAATAAAAAAAAATATACTCAGCAAGTTCTGGTATAAAAAATGTTATGATAGATATCTACCTAACAACTTAACTTTTGACTGATCTTTCTAACATCTCAGCTGAAAATAGAAGGATGTGGGACCCAGTGTTAAAATTTTACCTTTTTTTAAGGCTTTATTCGAATTTTTTTTCTTTTGTGCTGTATTTATTTAAAAATAAAAATTATGACGACTGCAAAATTAGCAACGATATCCCTTGTCTTGAACAATTTTTCGAATAATTCCAATCAGAACGGACTCAGACTAACGATCCACTCTTTCGAAAAGTCTGCGAAAGAAACAAAAATGAGCATCTACCACACACTTGAAACTCCAGAGAAGAGGTGGGATAGTATCGATGGCACTATCGATAGTATCGATAGTTTCATTTTACGGGTACTATCGATGGTTTTGTTCGATATATCGATAGTATACTTTTGTATGAAAAAACTTTTTTGACAAATCAACGGTCATAAAATTGGCAACATGTCAAAAAGAATACAAAATCAGTGGTGACACGTCGAACCTTTTTGACCATCCGATTGGCACCATAAAAAATTGTTTAAGTAAATCAAATTTTTGTAAAAATTCTTCGCATAAAAAACCAAAAATCGTTAGCCTTATTGATACCACAGACGTCTAGCTTTTCCTGATAGTAGACGACTTTGGCTTCCGAAATTTCGAATTTCATAAAATTCGAGTGGCAACAGAAAAAAAAATCTTTAAAAATTATGTAGCAGCAATTTTTGCCATTCCACATTATTTGGCAATTCATAAGGACTCGACTGAAACCTAGAAATGTGGACATATTGATCTTCTGCCGCAAAAACAAGCTACATAGTTGAAAGATAATTTTTTTATGATTGCTAATTGTTGAATGGACAGTTTTGGTTTTTTAAGATGGAATTTCAAAAGAATCTCCCATTACAATGTCATAAACACAACGTTTCTGTTAAAAATTTTGAAATACTCTTTTTGCAAGTGTTAGAGTTCTCCCCACTTGCTTTATGGTACTTATCTAAAGAATGTGCCTTTTTTGTGTGCCATATTTCATTTTGTTCCATAGTACTATCGATAGTATCAATAGTTTCAACTATCGAAGTCTAAACTATCGAGTGGTGGCACTATCGATAGTATCCCACCTCTACTCCAGAGCCCTAAGGCTTAAGAAATTTGGAAAAAGTGGTATCCGCCGGAGGGATACCCAGTAAAACTTACAAAAAAACGAATATTTTTATACGTCTCATACAGGTACTACTCAACATAGGTTACTAGAGTATATAGATGAACATTTTTTAAAGCCGGATGAGGTACTGGAATGGTAAAGTGTATCTCAAAGTCGGTCCCGTGCAACTTTTACGTTCGCCATATACGATTTTTCCTTTTCTATAGACTTTTCAGAGGCTAGCATCTTCCGAGATTTATGTTTCATTTGTTACTAAGTAAAGAGTATCAACCAAATTAGACACCAAGTACGAAACAACATCATTTGAGTCTTGAATGTAATTACTTTTATACTAATAGATAATAATATAAATAATATGCTATAATTATAGCGCCCTTTAGCTGGGCTTACGGCATCTTTGCCAACCTTGTTCAAGATGTCAAAGTAAGTTAAAAAAATAAAAAACAACTGTCAGTTACTATTATTACTACTGTTCATTTTTTTTTCAAATAAATACATTACATTAATTATTTTGCTCATTAAGTCCAAGTTCATATTGTACAGATACTCAGATATCACCTATGATTGGCATTAACCTTCGCATTGGCTACCAAGTGTAAATATTTTGATAAATTGTCTAAATGTAAATCAAAATTGACGCAAATGACATGGATAGACGACATTGGAGATGTGCGTGAAGATTGATTAGAATAAGCTGTCAATCAAAACAGCACACACACTAATACATATACACACACTTACAGCTTGTTAATTAAACAACTATTAATAATTAATTTATACAAAAAAAAAAAAAAAAATTACTGCCTGCTGTACATGCTACTTACTAATCCGCTTGAATCTAAAACGCCCCAAAACGCCTTCTAACTGCTATTGTTATATAACTGCTGCTGCCAACTCCCTTCCTCTAGCTTTGACTTCACGCAACTTTATTCAGTACCGGTTTTTTAAGTCACAATTTTCATGCGTTTTTTACTCTTTACAGTCGGTGCTACAAATATCCGAGAATGATCCTGGTCTGGCACTACTTTTGGTGCATCTCAATGCCAATCTCAAGGCAGTCTTCAATGATCCACACTCCATGTTTGTGCACACCTCGGTGCGTGAGTATCTCTTCGATGGCGTGCGCTTCTGCATTAATCCGCAGGGCATAGCCAAGGCCATTTGTAACCAGATCAAAGAGAGTGGTTCCAAGACCATACGCGAACTTAGCGATGGCAGCTTGGCATTCTCTTTCTTCAATCATGTAAGCGTTTGTTTAAATATTCGAAGCTACTTTCGTGCTAATAGTTCGTTGAACTTTTTACCCAACAGAAAAATGGTTCTGGTCATGAGGTCTATGAGGTACACACGGGCAAAGGTGACGCCATGAAAGTGCTGGAGATACAAAAACTTGATGATTCGCATAATTTGCAAGTTTGGCTGAATACGAGCGGTGAGGGTGAGACCTCGGTGTGCAATCAGATCAATGGCACAGATGCCTCCTCCTATCCACCTTTTAGACAACGTGGTGACTCCATGTATATCTTTAGTGCGGATATTTGTCGCTCTGTACAGCTATTCTATCAATCGGATATACAATATCAGGGCATACCGGGTTTTCGTTACTCCATTGGTGAGAACTTTATCAATGATATTGGACCGGAGCATGATAACGAGTGCTTCTGTGTGGACAAACTAACGAATGTGATCAAGCGCAAGAATGGTTGTCTTTATGCGGGAGCTTTGGATCTAACTACCTGTTTGGGTGAGTTAATGAGTATTGAGATACTGGAAGCAGTACAGAAAAATTTAACATCATTAAATGCAACAGGAGATAGTTTTTATCTAGAGCATAGATAGATCATCGATGATCGATAATGTAAAATATGAACTAGTTCTCTTGTAAAAAAGGCAGTGAACTGAATGCATAAAACTTAAAAAGTTCCCGCAACCGAGAGAAATTGTTTGAGAAGAAGTTAGGAGGATCTGCTACTAATAGGGCCTACTATTCGCACAATGAACTTGGAGACGAGCCATATTAGGATTTTTGTTAAATACAACTACCAACCAACAACTCCATTTAGCGCAAACGTTCGGTTTTACCCAAGGTCACTTTTTTCTGTTATCGATTTAAATTTAATCGCAAAGTTGGCATAAAGCAGGTATCCGTTAGCTTACAATGTTTTGAAAAACAAAAAACTTATCAGTTTATTTCATTATGTAGAATTCTGTTTTCTTGCTATTTTGAATTGTAATCGAAAGATGCGATCTATCGATAATTAATATATTGAAGAATTTAATAATAATATGAAGAGCAAGCAAAGTTGCCTAGGGTATCAAGCGCAGGAATGTGCTGCGTGCTTTTATCAGAATTTAGGATCCAAGGATTTTTTGTTTATTTTACGTATTGCATAAATTAACAAATAAAATTATGATACAATAAATTTGGGAAATGCCGGAAATGGAGTAGATATCAAAATATTTGACTAAAATTGTTTACATTTTATGTCTTTTAATATAATAGTCAAAAATTTCAAGAATTCCATCGTTGGTCTCTTTGGAATATGAATATTATACAATTCGATATTAGGCGATTAAGTTTCGTTCATTTTTAAGAAAATTCCATTCATTATGCACATTTAGAATATGCGTTTTTTCTTTTTAGTACATTATGTGCATGATTTAGTATCTTAGAGCTCGTTTAGCTCAAATACTAAGATACAATACAAGTTCGTAGGTTTTTAAGTATTTCGTATAATTAAAGTAAAGTTTAAAGTAGTTAAACAGCTTATAGGCTAAAATTTACATTTCAAATGTAGTTTCAGTTTGCTTTTTGTTTTCTTTAATATTTAGCTATTGTATAAATTGATTTAGAGCTTGCTTTTGTTATTTATATTAGTTTGATTAAAGTTAATTGGTAATTTATTTATTGATTAGTTTTAGGTAGTAGACAGGTTTGTTTTTTTTTTTTGTCTCTTAACATAATATTTTAGGCTAGTTGGTCACTTAGCCATGTTAATAGTTTGAAATAATTTAAAGCAAATCATGTTTAAAGTTTTAATGTTTGCACAGGTTGATGGATTTATGTACTCCGCTTAAAGGACTTATGCCCAAAAAAGTGACTTCCAATTTTTTTGCAATTCGGTTGTAATTAGTGTGCCCATATTTTTTTTTTAATATTGCCAATTTGCTATCGATATTTAGCCAAAGCAGCTGGTTTCAGTATTTCCTAGCACATGTGCTGTTGACACAAACTTTTAGTCCACGAACTAGTTCATTGATTACATCTAGTAAACAATCCAGGAAAGAGTGTTCACACCGTATTGATTTACTTGAACTGTATCAAAAACTCACACTTTGTGGCAATGTGAACAGGGCATAAAAGTCTGTTGATTGCAATTATTTATAGTTAGTGTGCCCATATTTTTTGTAAATTTTGCCAGCGTGCTATCAATATATAGCAAAATGAGCTGTTTTAGTATTTGCCAGCACATGCCAAGTTTTAAAACTTAAAATTAACACATT
This sequence comes from Chymomyza costata, assembly GCA_018150985.1. Lineage (NCBI taxonomy): Eukaryota > Metazoa > Arthropoda > Insecta > Diptera > Drosophilidae > Chymomyza > Chymomyza costata. Next base: position 23,994,875 of record JAECWU010000001.1, read on the forward strand.
AACTTGACTTTATGCACTTAGTTCTAATTCGCGAACTAGTTCATTGCCTTCATTTAGTGAACAATCGAGGAGTGTTTTCTCACCCTATTAATTTACTTGAATTGTATCAAAAAGTCAAAAAGTTGTGGCAATGTGAACAGGGCATAAAAGTCTATTGATTGCAATTTAGTTGTAATTAGTGTGCCCATATTTTTTTAATTTTGCCAACGTGCTAACGATGTACAGCCAAAGCAGCTGCTTTTCGTATTTGCCAAGTTTTTCAAGTTATACGCTTAGTTCTAGTTCACGAACTAGTTCCCTGCTTACATTTAGTGAACAATCGAGAACAATGTCGACTTGCACCCCATTGATTTTCTGCAATTGTTTCAAAAAGTCACCCATTGTGGCAATGTGAACAGTGCATAAAAGTCTATTGATCAGCTTGATCTATTCCAACTCATATGTGCCCAAAAAAGCACTCATAAATATGCGTAAATACCAAAAAAAGAAAAAAAAATATTACTAACAACTTTCATTTGTTTTGCCAAAATTGGCAAAAATAAATAAAATTGTTCGACGTCAGAACAAACAAAAAAAAAAAAGAACCAAAAATGTTGGCAAATATTTTCAACAGAAACCGGAAATCTTTACCAAGCGTTTGACATTTTTGTGTAAAATCCCGCTCAGCACACTCTCTGCTAGCCAAGTCTATTTAAATTTTGATTTGTACTATGATTCATATGCAAATAGGCTAAGCCAGGTTCACATGTGTTTTATTTATAATGTGATTAGCTTGAAGATAAAGCCGACAAACTGTGGCTATAACGACGCTTCTCTATAATTTGACATGTGTTTAATTATGAGTCCCGTGTAAAATATCTATTAGCAGCAGCTCCTAAGAAATTATAAATCAATGCAGAAATCAACAGGCCATTATTAAAATTTTGGGAAGTCGCAGAATTGAGTTTTGTGGCGTTTTTGATGTTTCCAGTTTTTGGTTAAGCAAAATTTTATGCTATTTTCTAGTAAAGTGGCTATAAAGATTTCGTTGAAAACGATTCCACACCCACAGGTGGTTCATCCGGCTTGGTGCCACATGTGCGGAGCCAGTTCGTTTTTTTTTGGTGAAATTTACGACTAAATTGTAGCTATCCTTGAGTAGAGAGTTAAAAGCTCTTGTGTCATAAATAGATAGTTAGAACTGCTACCACTCCAGAAAAAAAGAGCTGCCTCATTGATTGCTGACGTCTTTGAACAAGACTTTGTGTGGGGCCCCGTAGACCTCCAAACATCTGTAACAAGCATTTAATGAGTAATTTGAAAATCTTCTTTGATGTTTTTAAATCTTTGTATCATTGTTTCATCTTGTCTTCGACTGTTTATTGACCCATTGCCCACTTCTGGCTCTTAATAATTTTGTAATTAACACTTTAAAAATTGCTGACGCAGCGGCAAAAACATTTCGCATTGCGCATTTGAAATCAAAAGTGTTTGGCCATTTCTTCAACAACTTCTCGAGCTACTTTATATGGCATTTTGAGTGGTTATTTTCGTTTAAGTAACGCTGCGTACGCTCTACAAACTGAAGTATTAAATTTTTTAGTATTGTAGTTATTTTTTTTTTATTTCTTCAGATTTTATTATTATTGTTTTATTTATTTTGTTTGGGTGTTTGCCGCGCGCACGTTTCAACTCAAGATATTCTGTTGTACGGCTTAATTGGCGAAACGTGATTTAACAGTTTTCATTAATGAGCATTTGAAATATTTGTCTTAAATGTTTGCTGTTTATCAGGAAATCTTTACAAATTGGTTCAATAGTGATCCCCAGTCTAATCAAAACTAAAAACTTGTATAGATATTTTGTTTGTTTTTATCTTTAACGTTGAGCACGTTGCACGTTTTCCAAGTGCACTGAGCAAAGTTTTAACTTCCGCTCGTTTCTGAAGTTTTAGATGAATTTCAAATGATAAAGTTGTCATTTTACATTGAAGGACAATGTTTTTATTTAAGCGTATTAGATTTGTGGTTTAGATATGGAACGTAAGCGCGCCTCTATTTATGTTTTTTTGCACTAATATTGAAGCCTACTGTGTTGGTAGTCGGTTCTTAAATGCACAGGCTTAGAATGAGCTCTAGTTTCGATCAAGTATCCAGCCGAGGTTAAGTGTTATGCCCTGCAGCCATTTTTCTAATAAAAAAATGTACCATGTACCGTTGAGTGACACGAAATATGAGTCCGCCTTACAAATTGACCCAAGTTCTATGACATCCTACATTTACGCATTCTTTGGGAGAGACGAACTACTGGTCATGATCATTTGATGCCCAGATCGATGCTGACTTCAGCCTCTTACATATATATTATACGCACTGCAAAAATTGGCAAGACTCTTAATTTCTGGGTTACCTATCCTATCATATCCTTTCATTTTGCGTCATATCGAATCATATCATATCCTATCATATCCTATCATATCCTTTCATATCCTATCATATCCTTTCATTTCCTATCATATCCTATCATATCCTCTCATATCCTATCATAACCTATCATATCCTATCATATCCTATCATATGCTATCATATCCTATCATATCCTATCATATCCTCTCATATCCTATCATATCTTATCATATCCTATCATATCCTATCATATCCTATCATATCCTATCATAACCTATCATATCCTATCATATCCTATCATATCCTATCATATCCTTTCATATCCTATCATATCCTTTCATTTCCTATCATATCCTATCATATCCTATCATAACCTATCATATCCTATCATATCCTATCATATCCTTTCATATCCTATCATACCCGATCATATCCTATCATATCCTATCATATCGTTTCATTTCCTATCATATCCTATCATATCCTATCATAACCTATCATATCCTATCATATCCTATCATATCCTTTCATATCCTATCATATCCTATCATATCCTATCATATACTATCATGTCCTATCATATCCTATCATATCCTATCATATCCTATCATATCCTATCATATCCTATCATATCCTATTATATCCCATCATATCCTATCATGTCCCATCATATCCTATCATATATATTATATACTATAATATATATATCGTATATTATTATATATACTTATATCGTATATTATTTCTATACAATCAAGCCTTATTGCAGTGCAAGTTGTTACAGGTATATATAGTACTGAAGATCATTAGCCCCTTATCACAAAATACGACTGCCTTCCACACTTATTACCCAATCCATCATTCTCAACAATTGTTCTAGTCACTGACCCATTCCTCGTTTACTTTTCGTAAAAATCCAGTTTCGATTTAGACTAAATATCTGAAATTTTTCTCAATAACAACTTAGCATCTAAAAAAAAAAATCGTATATAAATTAAATACATACATTGTATTTTTTTATTGCAATTAAATGCAAATTTAATGCTGTGTAATAAATTAATACATTTTATATGTCTCAGATGCGCCGGTCATACTGACGCTGCCTCATATGCTAGGCGCCTCCAATGAGTATACGAAAATGATACGGGGCCTTGAACCAGATGCCAAAAAGCATCAGACCTTTGTCGATGTGCAGACGGTAAGCCAGTCACTACAGTGCCAAAAAAAACTTTTTATTATTAAAATCAATTATAATTAAACAAACAATTAAAACCCCGAACAGCTGACGGGCACGCCCCTGAGAGGCGGCAAGCGGGTGCAGTTCAATATGTTTCTCAAGAGCATCAATCGCATAGGAATAACCGAGAATCTGACCACTGTGCTGATGCCTGCTATTTGGGTGGAGGAGGTCAGCAGAAAGTAACGGTTAGTAGCGGAAGATCATTATTTACTGTTATAAATCTTTAACAGGGCATACAACTTAACGGTGAAATGGTGGCGTTTTTCAAGAAGAAGCTCATCAACTCGCTGAAGACGCTGGACCTAGTGCAATGGGCGGCCATATTCGGCGGAGCGGGCGTGGCAGCTATATGTCTCATCTATTTTATTATACAATGTAGGAGGCCCAAGGAAGTACTGGTTAAATAGAGCAGAGATAAAATTTAAAAAATTTATTTGGCGTGTGCCAGAAATCTCTTAAGCTTGACTATTACGCGTTTATTACCTTTAAAACGCTCTTACCTGTGCAGTAACTGAGTTGAAAGAGATTTCTGGCACGCAACTTTTAAAATATTTGTAAATGTATTTTATTTTATATATAACTCCGCTCAGTGTACGAATTTGTGTATAATTTATTGTTTAAATGTGATTTTATTACTATATATTGTGATTTAGCGTTTACTAAAAAAAAAAAAATAAACTACTATAAACTAAAATTGTTAAATAAAATGTAAAAAAAAAATGCCGCTCTTTTTAACAGAACTTATTTTAATTAAGCTCAAATTCAGCAGCTAGCAACAATAAAAGCCATAGTTAAAAACTAACGCCTTGATCTGGCAGCAACAAGTTCAAGATCAACTCTTGAAAATAAAAAATAAAACTTAGAAAAAAGTGCGTAAGAAAGAGACATCAAAAGATATTTAGCAGCTGCCCAGAGCAGGCATTAAATTAATCAATCAAGCAATAAAACATAAATAAATAAAAATTTAAAAAAGAAATATAAATAAATAAAACCGGCTATTAAACATTTTGGCAAATGCTTAATTTGCGCGGAAATGCAAATTGAAACATAGTTTAAATAGAGATGCAGACATGCTTAAAAAAAAATTATATAAAATATAAAAATAATAAATGATATAGTAGGGTTGTGAGCTTTTTAAGCAAACTATAAAGTTCAGCAGCCGCATAAATGTAATAAAAGCTGCTTGTTTAATTCACAAATAAAAAAAAATAACAAATCGCTAACAAAGCGCCAAGGTGTTTGATTGAGACACAGTTCAGTGTCTGGGGTCTGGGTCTGGAACTTCAGCGAACCGAACTCTGTCGAACTTTATGTTGATTTTATAGAGCCCATTGATTGACGCTAACTGTGAGCGGCTGCTGAGTAAAGATGACTTGAGATGAATTGAGCTGACGATCTATTCATGAGCGAGCAATAATGCCCAGCGGTAGGTATGTACTACTATAGGCGCTCAAGAGGTGTTTCAACTGTCGAAAATTTTTTATGGTTTTTTTTTATGCATTTTGGAAGTGTCAAAATGCGATGACAGCTAATATGGGAACATATGTTTTTATTGGTATGGCATAATTTATTATATTTTAAGTGAACAAATCAAAACATTGCAATCTTGAAAAACTGTAACATCAAAAAAGTTTTAAATCAGTTGAAGCTCTCGGTTACGGAACAAAGTCTCCTACAAAAATATATACTACAAAACATGGGACAGACTTTTGACTACGAAAAGTAGTGCATTCTTGCCCAAAAAGTATTGTAAAATGCGTCAGCAGTTACTAGTGTGACCATATTTTCATAATGCATTCGGTACTCTTTAGTGCTTATAGTCTGTTAGATAGCTAAACAGCTGTTTGACGTTTGTTTGACGTCGGAGACAACCCTAAGTTAACTAAAGTATGATCAGGGTGACCAGAATTTTCGATATATCCATGTGCGTCTGAACGCATGAACGCCAAGATCTCAGAGATGGTAAGAGCTAGAGCAACCAAGTTTTCATTTTTTGAAATCGGGGTTGTGTTATATAGTTTTCATAGGAGTGTTTAGTAGACCTTAACATAATTCAGGGATGTCCAGGCCCATTGCTCATCTGGCTCTTTTGTTTTTGTAATGGCTCTTAGGCATAGACAGCGATGCGCGTGTACATGCACGGCCCTAACTATATATCACCCAGTGCCAATGCAAATTACAAAAACAATTTCGAGCGTTCTCTCACTTACTCTCTCTTACTCTCTTTGCTCTCTGATTTCGTGTGCACAAAAACAACCCTTGCATATATTTGTTGTTGGCCCACAGGTTTTCAATGTAATTTGTTGTTGCTTTTCGTTTAAGCATGCACTCACAAAAATCGGTATGAGATCCTTTCGCTATTTTTTGGGAAACTTGTTAAATGGGACTTTTAAGGCGCTGATTGCAAACAAAAAGTAGTTATGGCGCTGTACCTTAAGGTATAAAGGGTATACAAGATTTATGCAATGTATATAACAGTCAAAAAGTGGCTATTGGTAAAAACATATGAATAAAATATATATTTTTTGTAAAATCTGGTGGTAAATAGATATTTTTCGGGAAATCCCTTGCGAATTTCATCTATTTTTGGAAGCACATATACTTGCGAATGTGCGTTTTCAAGCTTAAAATTAATTTAAAAAAAAATTGAGAAGTCGATTAACAAACAAACACTTAGAGGCATTACTAAAACTCTCATTAACTAAAATAAATATGGTATTGACCAATTTTTAAGTTCTTTATAAATATATGTACCATTACTTTTTTTCATTATTTTTTACCACTCTTATAAGAATGCACATGCAATTTCTTTCAGTGCACTCAATAAACCGTAATAACTGTTTACTTTAAATGTGTTAGTGTTTTTCTTTATATGTATTGGTTTTTGCTCTTCCATAAGCATGGTATAATAAGTAAGGTAGAGTAAGTTTGTCGCAACGTTCTCTTTGCTGGGGCCATACTTTTCATTCTCGTTGCGAATGTATGCGTCAGCTTGTCTGTTGCTTCTCTCTCTCTCACATTTCTTTGCTCTCACAAAATTTATGGCCCCGAGTGAGAAAATCTTACTCTACCTTACTTATTATACCATGTTCCATAAGCAGTGTTTGGACATCCCTGACATAATTCGTTTGTTTATGAAGATATCGTAATCAAATTTAGCATACGGTAGTTTCTTGGCGTTCCCAAGCACATTTCCAAATTGGTTCACTATACCATATAGCCCCATAAGACTGATCGGTCAAAAATACGTTTTTGGTGTAAAGTTCTTCTGTTTTTTGTTTGTTTATGAAGATATCGTTACCAAAGTTGGCATTCAAATGTCTTTTGAAGTTCTTAAGCAATATATCGGAGTGTGGTGGTACAGGTTAGCCCAGATTAGAAAATATTTGTTTTAGCAAATATCCAGAACTTTTTCTTTTATGCTTTTTAATGACATTTTTCTCACTTGCTGCTCAAGTTCCTAGACGAGCATCAACGAGTGTTGATTATTTGTCATACTCATTGTTCGGGCATTCATCTTTTCAAGCCTTTTTGTTGGGGTTGCTCAAGTCTTTGCTCAGGCATTCTTGACTTTAGGCCTTCATGCGCGACAAAGTGAACACCTCAATTTTATTTATGTATTACACAAATTGTTATCGTTTTATTTATCTAAATAAAGGCGACAGAAACCGCAGCTAAACGCGTACATCGAAGTTAATTTAGCTTAAACTGCGACGAAATTCTTAATTAATTAATATATTAATATTAACTGCGCAACTGATTAACAATCAAAAACAAATATTCAATTAGATGAAAACAAAAACAAAAATTTAGTGGAGAAAAAAAAATAATCGGTAGTTTATCGAAGTTAATGATTTGGCGACTGTTTTTAATAGCTAGTTGTTAGTACGTAATATAAATTATATGGCGACAAAATCCGCATCGAAAATGCTTGAATACTAAATTAAACTGAGCTTATCTTGAATTAAAAACAAGAGACAAAAATTTCTGAAAAGCACATAAAATTATATGATTTATTGATAGATTTCCCAAATGGGATATCCCAAATGGGATTTTTTTTTTGTATGAAGTTTTGTCATTCCGCGCGAAATTTTTCGAACTGCGTATAGGCCTTAAAAAAAAACCAAAAAAAAAGAGATATATTAATTTTCCCCAATGTCGAACTGCGTAGACCCCTTTAATCTTAAATAATGACAAGAAAGGAGAATTGTAGCTTTCTACACAATAGTGCTGGAGAAAAAATCGATGATCGAAGTTTTAAATATTTATATATCGATGTTGGCCAACAGAGATGTTTCTCCAGCACTTCTGCACTCATCAAATGGGTGTTTAGTAGTGCTGAAGAAACTTCTCTGTTGGCCAACATCGATATATAGAGATTTTAAACTTCGATCATCGATGTTTTCTCCAGCACTACTACACAAGCAGCGATCATACCAAAATCTCATCTGTTTTGGAAGAGATCTCCAGCTTCACTTCATTGGCAGGCTTAAGTTCGTACTTGGCAGTCTAAAAAGCGTTTCCACCCCCTGAGCCATATATTCAGATAATCGTTATCTTCTAGCTTTCTGCATATAATTATAAATAATTACTCTTAGTTGAAAAGGTGAACTAATGAATATTTGTGGCCCACAGATCATGAAGAAAAAATTCAGTAATAAAAAAAATTTTAACATAATTTGTCAACAAATTTTCTTTTGAAAATTGAACTATCGGACAGATTGAAATGGGTATTCAGCCCAAACATTCCCGATTATTTTGTAAATATCTTAATTTCGAAAATTTGGTATTTTTATTGCATATGACTAAATGTGTGGCATCCAGGTGCGGATTAGGATATGGTCTTGGGGGGGGTTCTTCACTTCGAAGCGTATGTATATCAGAGCTCTCAAAAGACTTTCAACACATTTTTCCAAATTTTGGGCAAAAAATTAAACTTAAAAAAAAAATTGTTATAATTTAAAATTAATTGCAAAACAACTATTAGAACCAGTTCAAAAGCACAAGAAGCTACTTTAAAATTTTTCAAGATGAATCCATTTTTTTTAATAGAGAGGAAAAAAATTATTAACTTAACTTTTTTGTTATATTATTAAAGCAGCCATTTTTCGAATCTGAAGTTTTAATTTCATAATGCTCAAGAAGCGACTTCAGAAATCTTAGGGAAAAGTACTTTTTTTCAACATAGACTTTGTTGTCCACCTTAGATTTTAAAAAAATTGAATCACATTTAGAATATTAAATTATTTGAAAGAATTTGTGAATATACTCCATCCATATATATATACCATCTTTCATTCAATAGCCATTTGTTGTATCAATTTAAGTCAAAAAGAACTCAATCAGAACGCTTGAATAGAAAAATAAAATATGCTCAATAGTGATAGAGCTTTGGCTTTAAATTAATTAATTGATTTAAATATACTAAAACTAAGTTTCTTAAACATAGTCAATAATGTCAATAGCTATAAGGCGAGCAATATACTCACAAACACGCTTAATTTTCAAAAAACTTGGCTTAAACTGTTGTCTCTTCACTACTGTTCAACGATTGACAGTAATTACGCCACTAATTACCTAAAATAATCGAATGTTAACTAATTTTAAATGATTTTTTTTTTTTAAATAGCAGTTAAGTTGCTAAAGGCGTCAAAAGTCAAGCAAAAACGCTTTAACCCAAAACTGGTCGCTTCTGCTCAATTCATTAATAGACGTCCAATTGCGACGCGTTCCAACAATCAAATATTGATCACTTTAAATGTCTAAGACGCGGCAATTATCGGTTTGTGGCGACAAAAAACGCATTAAAAACGCGCGCGCGCATAATCAACTAGCTTGCAAAGTTTCATCAAATTTATTGCTAAATCTTTGAAAATGTATCCAATAAATTTCGAAAATTAATATCATTAGAAGCAAAAATGGTGAAATGAATTTCATGTTCGTTTTTGCTAATGGATATGGTAACAGTAACGGCAGCAACAAGAACGAACAAGATCTAGCAGAGTCATGCTGACTATAAGATACTCTGTAAGAATTGCTTTTAGTGATGAAGAATTTTGTTAAATGACGTTTCACGATGTTTTCTCTGGGGTTTAAACAAGACTCGCTCGCAGCACCACGGATTCATTGTAAAAAAAACTGTCCAAGGATGAAACATAAAAAACCTTAAAATTGACAACCTACGCGAATGACGCTTTGAAAAAGTTTAGCGCTAAGTTGCCTAGATCCCGAATATGTCATCAATAAATCAAGGATACTGTAGCTTTATGGATATCAACCCTTTCCAATATTATTTTAATACTAAATACAAATGAATACAACCAGAAAACATACTAGACCTTGAGTTTATCCTTTGCGCCAGAGTTGAGGCCCTTTTTTTAAATTTTTGGCTCAAAAATCTCAAATTTAAAAAAAAATCTAACAAAAAGGAAGGGAGATATATGTATATAAAAATCGTGATTGCGAATTGATTTCAACAATTCCGCTGTAAGAAGGACAACAGATATACGGACGTAGCTTCAAAAGCACAGAAAAAGATGCAAAAAGATTGATGGGGACTTGGAAAGAGATTCAAATAAGAAAAGACAGGCAGATAGGTAGATGGTTAAATAGACGAAAATTTGGAGAAAGTATACTTGGAATGACTGCAGAATGGCTAAGCGGCATTTCAGAGCGAGGACGAATATTTCAGAAAGCAAACGAAAATACAAACAAGATCAAACAGACCAAAGAATAGATAATCGAATATTTGCAAAATGACTGCGGGATAAAGGAACATACCACGTGACCCTTTTAGGGGGACGGATTACTGCTGAAGAAACATCGATGTTATATCGATGCATCGGTACTTCCAGCACTACTACGAATGGTCACTGATAAGGGGGGTCAAAAATTTAAATAATCCGGTTACGTAGTATGATTAATATTGTCTAAGAAGAGCCGCGATTTAAAAAAGACAGATGACGCAAGAGTACAAATTTAATAATAAAATAAAACAAAAAAAGTACGATCCCTAAGCTTTTTCCAAGAAATATTTAAGATTTAATCCCATTTCTTTAAACTTCGGGCAGGAAAATCCCCCGCTTCTACCTCCTGTTGACAGCCTTACTGGGCCCCTACAGTTATCCGAAAAATTTCGTCTCATTTTATTTCTGCTAGTCTAAGAACTTAATTTTTTAGCACCTCTGACTTTATAGGGTATGAAACACTATTAACAAGCTTTTATCTTGATCACTTGGCGGCTGTCTAAAGAGCTCTGAGGCGCGTGGACATTTCGACTTAGACTTAGTGTCTCTATGTCGAATGGAGAACTATTTTTTTTTAATTTCTATTTCTGATTTTTTTTTTTTTGCGTTTTTGTTTTATGATTTTGGGAGCTTGAGTTCATGCAGAGGCATGGCTTTAATTATGCAATACACAAAAAGCGAGCTGACAAAGCGCGTCAACAAATACAACTACAACCAGTTTGTCCACGTTGTTGTTGTGGTTGTTGTTGTTTTTGTCGTCATATTCAAATCAAACTCGCAGTTAAGTTTGAGTTGGGCTGAAGATGAGCAGAGCGCGCGGACTCAGTCCACGTTGAAACGCGCAAAGGCACGCATCCGAAAAAAAAAAAAAAAACGTACACCAAAAAGCAGCAAAAAAAACAACAACCACAACAACAACGATTAGCCACAAGTGTAACAACCAAAAAAAGTCAAATACAAATACAAATACTATCTAAAATCTCAAATAAAAACAACAACAACAACAACAAAGTGTGTGTAAATATTTAAATTTTAAATGCGCGCACGTTTTAAGAAGCTTCTATAAAAACCCGAGAACTCACACGGTTCAATGTCAGTTGACTGTTGGTTGCCAATGAAGATGAACATGTCGCGTGCCAAGTTTCCACTCCCACTGCTGCTACTACTAAGCTTTGGCTTGCTGCTCCAGCTACAGCCCAGCGCCGCCAAGGTGTTTGAGCGCTGTGAGCTGGCGCAGCTGCTGCAGCGTCAGTTCGGCATGCCACGGGAGCAGGCTGCAGTTTTGGTGTGCATAGCGCAGCATGCGAGTGATCTGAATACGGCTCATTTTGGTGGCGGCAGCGGACCCGGCGGCGGCTCTCATGGACTGTTCCAAATCAGTGATGTGTATTGGTGTTCACCGCCTGGTCAGGGTGCGGGCTGTGGTGTGAGTTGTGCGCGTTTGCGGGATGATGATATAGCGGATGATGTGTTGTGTGTGCGTAAGATTTATGCGGAGCATCAGCGCATAGCTGGCGATGGCTTTACGGCCTGGCAGGCCTATGAGCAGTTCTGTCGTCATGATGCAGCCAGCTATATAGCTGGCTGCGGAGGAGCTAGCAGCAGTGTGGGACATGCCTTGGCGGCTATAGCGCCCACGTATGCCAAGCCGCACAGCCAAGTAAGTTATCCACAACACAACTCTGTTTATCAAAACGCTGCACCGCAGCGTCAGGGCAAGATCTATAGTCGTTGCGAGTTGGCGCAGGAGCTGTACTATCATCACAAGATGCCCATGCAGCAGATACCCACCTGGGTGTGCATAGCTCAGCACGAGTCCTCGTTCAATACGGCTGCAGTGGGTCGCCTAAATGCCGATGGCAGCGCCGATCATGGTTTATTTCAGATCAGTGATCTTTTCTGGTGCACGCACGATCAACGCGGTGGCAAGGGCTGTCATGCGTCCTGTGATAAATTTTTGGATACGAATATAGCCGATGATGTGCAGTGCATTAAGCGCATACATCAGGAGCATACGGGCATCTCGGGTGATGGTTTTACAGCCTGGACAGTCTATAACCGGGATTGCCGCAATCAGCGCTATGAGCAAGTAGCGGCCTGCTTTAACAAGCCGCCAGTGGCGCCAGCTGCACAACATCCCAATGCTATTTCAGGAGCAACGGCTGGCAAGATCAGCTATGCCTATCCATTTGCGCAGCCGCAGAAGACCTACTACACGCCAGCCACAAATAACTACTATAAGGCATCAACCAGCTCCAGCGTCAGTCGTCAAAGCTATCAGGGCAATCCTTTCCTGCGTCAGCCACAGACACACACACATCACCCCAATGCCATAGCGCAGCCCCAAAAAGCACACTATAGCACAGCAGCTCAAGCCAATCCCTTCTACAAATACAAACAACAAACACAACAACAACACTATTATCATCAACAACAACCACATTACCAAGCACACACACCTGCGCGTTCGGGTAAAGTTTACACACGCTGCGAATTAGCACAAGAACTCTTTTATTTACACAAATTTCCCATGCAGGATATAGCCACCTGGGTGTGCATCGCGGAACATGAGTCACGTTACGATACAGCGGCTGTGGGGCGTCTGAATACGGATGGCAGCGCAGATCATGGTCTCTTCCAGATCAGCGATCTATATTGGTGTACACACAGCGAGCAGGGCGGCAAGGGTTGCCAGCTGCCCTGCGAGAAGCTGCTGGATGACGATATCACGGATGATGTGCAGTGCATACGCACTATACATGAGGAGCATACCAGACTCTCTGGTGATGGCTTTACGGCCTGGACCGTGTACAATGGTCATTGTAGGGATAGAACTGAGTCGCAGATTGCCAGCTGCTTTGATGGCAATGAGCTGGCTAGCGTTGTTACTGAGGTCAAACCTTTGACAAGCAATGAGGTTACACATGTAAGTTCAGCGCCCAAGCCAAAGCAGCCAGCCAAGATCTATAGTCGATGTGAGCTGGCGCAAGAGCTGCACCACAAGCACAAGCTGCCTATGCAGCAGATACCCACCTGGGTGTGCATAGCGCAACATGAATCCTCCTTTAATACAGCCGCTGAGGGTCATCTCAATAGCGATGGTAGCGTTGATCATGGTTTGTTTCAGATTAGCGATCTTTACTGGTGCTCGCATGAACTGGGCGGTGGCAAGGGGTGCCATATATCGTGTGATAAATTATTGGATCAGGATATCTCAGATGATGTGCAGTGCATACGCAATATCTACGAGGAGCACACACGTATCTCGGGTGATGGCTTTACTGCATGGACAGTGTACAATGGACATTGTCGAGATCAGAGTTTGGCGCAGCTAAGCGACTGTTTTAAGGGCAATGAAATTGAGCAGGCCTCGAACGATCTTAATGGGGAGAAGCCACAGTTAGCTTTGGCCAGTTTTTATGGTGCGCAGACACAGGTAGCTCTGCCAAAAACTCAATCACCACAAATTGTCAAAATACCAGCTAATCATCCCTATGGCGCCAATCCTTTTCTGCAGCATTTAAGCGCCTCAACAAGCTTCAGTAAAACAACAGCAGCGCCGACTACTAGGCCTACCATTAGAACCACAGATGCGCCGTACACGGTTCAGTCCAACCACCCATTTGCTGGTAATCCCTTTTTGCAGCATCTTAAACCCAATGAGCCAGCAGATAGTATTAAGTTTGAGCGCCCAGTGAGCACTGTAGCACCGAAACCACAGCTTGCAGCACAACCTAGCTATGCAAGCAATCCTTTCCTAAATGGAGATTTAAAAAAAATCTCCAGCAATGCCTTGAGCAGCTCTCTAGCTCCCTTTAGTAACAGCATTGAGGAAGTACATTCCTATGCCCAGAATCCCTTTTTGAGCAAAATGAGTCAAACTAATAATAAGACTACTAAACAACCGCAATACACTAGCTCCACCAAGTCAAAGGCAACCCAACAGCCACCAAAGAAATACGTTAATAGCAATAGTTTTCGTGAAGACTCCGTAGCTGTGCCCACCACTACAAGGCGAGCTGTAACCACATTTGCTGCAAAAACAACCACAAGAACAACAAGTAGTCCCGCTGTGATCAGCACAACCAAGGCACCAACAACGCGAGCAGCAACTGTAGTAAGACCCTATGCAGCCGTGGGGCCAACAACACAACAAGCTTGGTCTACAACAACTCGCCCTTATACTACTAGCAAACTAACAACAACACGTTTACCCACTCTAGCCAGAACACCAGCTACAACTCGTTCAACAAGCACCACAACCACACATCCAACTTTCAGGTACACAACTCGCCCAACAACTACAACGAGACAAACAACTCGCTTTACTACAACAGCGCCATCGAGACAAACTACACGTCCAACAGCTACAACAAAACCAACTACTCGTTTTGCAACACCAGCGCCAACAACTCGTTCTACAAACATATCTACAACGAGGCAAACCACACGGCCAACAGCTACAGCGAGACCAGTTACTCGTTTTACGACCACAACAACGGCAAAGAGGCCCACACCAACACGACAAATAACGAGTTTCACAACCACAACGAGACCCACAACCCGTTCAACAACTTTAGTGACAACGCGGCAAACAACTCGCACCCCAACCACTTATCGTCCCTTATATGCACCATGGACGTCAACCACGCCACGCACAACTACTCGTTACATAACCAAAACAAACAACACGACAACGTCTAAACCACTTAATGTTCGCACCACTCGTTTAACAACAACCACTCGCCCAACAACAACCACTCGCACAACAACCACTACGCAACGCAACGCGCAAACCACTCGCTCTTACGTCATTAGCTTCCCACCTTTTAAAACAACCACTCGCCCAACAACAACCACTCGCCCAATAACAACCACTCGTCGAACAAGCACTACGCAACGCAACGCACAAACCACTCGCACGTACGCCATTAACTTCCCAACTTTTAAAACAACCACTCGCCCAACAACAACCACTCGTCGCACCACCAACACCACGCAACGGAACACACCAACAACTCGCAATTACGCAATAAATTTCCCACCTTTTACATCAACAACCATTCGTCCAACAACAACCAACTTAACAACAACACGTCGAACAACAAGCACCCAACGCACCACACCAACAACACGCCCTTACACTTCAACCACGCCCAAGCCATATCTATTTAGTTTAAGCAACACCACCACCACACGACGCCCATCAACAACAAAAACAACCACAAAATATAGTACCACAAAAGACCCATTCGATCATCCATTCTTTGCCAAATTCAAAGCCAAATTTGAGCAAAGCCGCACAACAACCACTGCAAAGCCTGCCAATACCGGAAACCCAACGCTAGCCGCACAAAACCTCACACTCAGTCCGTATTATCAGAAATTCCAGCAGAACAATGCCAAAGTTGCAGCCAAAACAGTTTTTGCCTACGATTTTGGACTTAATCGTACAACAACAACCACAACAAAGCAGCCCGCTGTTAAAACTGTGTCGACAACAACAACAACAACAAAAGCCACAGCCAAAACACGCAGCGCCTTGGATTTATATCTAAACTGGAACAAACAAAATTAAGTGGGCTTTTAGCGGGGGGGTTATTGTAAATACATATATCACACACTGATCTATTGTAAAAAAAATTTTGATATAAGGCCTCTCTAGCTTAATGTTAACGTAATAATAATAATAACTATAAATTATTAATGATAAGTCGCATAAATAGGATTGCGAAGAATAAAACGAAAATAAACAAGATGCGAAAAAATCAAATTTATTATAGATATAAAAATTCAATGCGACGAAGAGCCGCAAAGCGAGTCTGATAAAGAATACAACGCGACAACTCGACAACCTGCCAACGACACGTTGATTTGTGATTAATTTCGTTAACTTGTTTCTGGTCAGCGCTTTGTGTTAGCCTTGTTAACATAAATGCCAACCGCCAACTACAATCTATCTACAACAACACCAACAGCTTTGGGCATACAGCAGCCAAGAAAGGCGAGAAAATGCAAACATAAAAAAAAATTAATAGCTTTATTAATTGTTGTTTGGAAAATTTATGTCTCAAATCAAATTGCAATTAGTTTAAAATGTTTTTTAAAAGGCCGCAAGCTGTCATTGTACAACACGCGCTAAAAAATTTAAATTTTAAAGAGCTGCTTAGTTTGCCAGTGCCAGCGCTTTACAGCACTAGCGTCGAATAGAGTGTTGCCCTTATTAATTAAAACAAAAACCTATGTATGTATATAAGAACAAACTTAAATAAAAGACGACTTTGAAATTTCTTCTCAGCAGAGCTCTTAAATTTTTTTTAATAATTAGTTCCTTTTGACTGCTGTTTTAAAACTGCCTTTTCAAAATATCTTTATGAATTTAGTAGACTTTCAAATATTATATATCTTAAGCCTAGTACGCAGCAGTGTAAAACCGCGTGAAAGAAAACAAAACTTCATATAAAAAAAACGCTGTCAAAATTCTTAGGGCTAAGAACAAAATCAATGGTACGCAGCAACAGGGCTGCATACATATTTTTAGAATTGACGTGTAGATGGCGCTACAAAAACATCAGCTGTTCTGTTTGCGCGCTAAAAACGAAACATTAATGTGCTGCAACTTATTTTGATACCAAGAGCAATGGCGCGTAGAAAAACCGGTGCACAAATTTTACCAAAGAGCAAAAAATAGCTTTAATAAAGGAAGTGGAGGACCACCCAAATATTTGGGACCTCACAAATAAATATAATTTTCACGGGAGCTCCAATAAAATTAAATAATAATAATAATAAAAAAATAGGCAATAATGGCGTTATTTGCAAAATAAATACTAAGCAATATTTTCATTTGGCGATTCATTTTTTCACTTTTTATTATTTTATGCACTTTATGCACTTGTAAACAAAAAGAACAAACAGCTGATTTTTATATTTACTTTTTGCCGCCGAAAATTGTTTGTAGCGCCATCTACATGTCAATTGCACTGAATATTAGGTCACAAACTCTGCCCATACAATTTTTTTAGCGCACAAAATAAGTAGCACTTTTTTCTTTCACGCGGTTTTACACTGCTGCGTACTAGGCTTTACAGCGAAGCCAACCGACTTTTTACTTAGTCCGCCTACTATTTAAATTTGAAGTGCTGGTAAATACGCAAGGGCTACCATTTTACAGCACTTACTTCAAACGATGTGTAACATCGATATATTTCATAGCACAAACGACAATCGATAACATCATTATATCGCTGCCTTTTGACATCGCTAGAAAATGTCGAAAATTTCGTCGTCGTCGTCTCGGCGGTTGTAAACAGAATTTATTAGATTTTCACCCAAATCGCCAGCAATACACAACAAAAATACGCTAAAAATGCGCTATAGTGCACAAAGTTCAAATGCTACATGAATTGAAGTGAGTGCCTTTGCTATATAAGCGAAAATATGTAAAAAATTGCTGCAGCCTGTACAAAACTGCATACACACGCACACGCATATACACCATAAGCCCAACAGCGCCAGCGGAGCACCATACCCAGAAAAGAAAAACTACATAAAACCCAAGCCAGACGTATGCCAAACAATAACAACAAATAAATAAATGTTTCAAACAACTGCAAATAGCTTATATAAATGAAAAATATTTTGCATTGAGTCCATTACAATTTCCTTGTATGATTTTTTTGATACGCAAGTTAAGCAGAGCACCCCGTGCGTCGCCCTGTACGTCGTGTCGCTCGGTTGTTCGATTTACGTACGTGTGTGTGGCTGCTTTTTTTCTGCTTTCGTATTATTACACGACAACTCATACGTGCGCGGCTGCATTCGCCGTCGCCGCGCTGCTGCTTCCGAATGCCCGAAACGCGGTCGCGTCAGTGTTGTTTAATGTATGGCAAGCTAGTGCTGCAAACTATCAAAGTAGCGCTGCCACTTGACGAAATTTAAGCATTTTATTTTTTTTTTTAATGCAGTGCCAACACTTATTAAAGCAACAGTTTCTAACTTATTATAATTATTTGGAGGCGCTCAGCTTGCTTATGTGTTTTAAGCATGAGAAATGCGTTTTTTTCATTTAAAATTTGTCTTCAGACAAGCGAAACAACACAACTGTCTGGCAGCACTGCCTTACTCATACGAGCTCTTGCCTCTTACGTTTTGTATGCGCATTCGTGAAAATGGCGGCGTTGTCGCTCTGTCGCTGCCAAATTTTTTGTACATCAAAGTAATCAAAATAAAGCGAAATTCTTTTAGTGCTCAACTATCTGTCTTTGCCAGCGCCTGAGCCACTCGCTTTTCCAAAACAAAAGGCGCTGCGACGTCGCCGCTGCCGCTTGAGTTGTTGCTTAAATTGCAATTGTATCGTGTGCGTGTGTGCAGTTAAAAAATAAAAAAAAATTCCTATAAATATTGCCTTTTGTTCAACAGAAAAATTGAATTGCAGCAATAAGCTGCATTTGTGTGTGTGTATAAAATTTAAGAAGTAAATAAAATCTACAGCGGCAAACGCCAGCATTTGTGAGAAGAAAGAAAAGAAAAGAACTTTTAACAAATAAATCCACACGCGACAAGGAGTCATTGTCGCCAGCGCAGCAGCAGACTGAAAACAAAACGGCAGCAGCGACAGTCGCAGCCGCGCGCTTTTTGTTGCTTGACATCGAAGTCGACGCCGCTGCTTGCCCATTGCCAGCGGAGCACCCCCAGGGTCGTTGAGAAGGCTTTGGCCAAGGTGATTATTATGTATATGCTCCATGCTCCCCCACCAACCCGTTTTAGCCAATGTGTTGTTTTCTTTATTGTTGTTGTTGCTGCTGCTGCTAGTGGGGCGTAAGGTTGCCAGACTTTGAGACACCGGTTGCTGCGGCACGGCTTTGTGAGAGTGCATATGTATGTGTTGTGTTAGTGTGTGTGCGGCTTTCACCAGGTGTCGTTTATAATTTGGCAGGTTAAAGAAGAACAGCTGCAGCAGCTGGGCAGCAAAAAATCTAGGAAAGACCTGGCGTTTTATGGCGCCAGATCATACTTGATGCCCTACCTGCGCCGCCCATTCAACCTGCCCTGCCACAGGTAGCAGAAGCAGCAGCAACAACAACCGCCAGCACCTTGAGCTGCAATTAGCCTACTTTGCCTATAAATACTAAAGTATCTTTTTGCTTGACTTACAGTACGCGCGCATTAAACCAACGCAACGGTCACACAGCATGCAACAGGAGCTTGAAACGATATTGTGTTCAGTGATATATATCAACAGCATGCTAAACTTGATCAGTTGATCGCAGTTTAAAAAGCGGACTACACACACGCACTATAAAGGGGCACACAAACACCCACGCACACACACACATACACACACAACAACGCTCCAAAGGCTAAGCCCACACACTCGTCTACACAATGAACACCAGCCAAACTGCGCCGGCCACAGCGGCCGGCAATCGCATAACATTCACCAGCCAACAGCTGCCCAATGGCACCATTAATATTGGCAGCAATGCCGGTGGAGCCGGCGGTGGTGCCACAATTATCTCAACAGCACAGCTGCCAAATACAACAACCATTAAGACGATTACAGCTAACATGAGCGGACATCCGGGCATGCCACAGTTGCATCATCAGATTCAGCAACAACAACAACAGCAGCAAACGCAATCAGTAGGTGCCACCCAAACACAAACCTTAGTTATTAAATCCAATCACCATGCTGTCACCCTACCGGCGGGTCTAGTCTCAAGTGCACCAGGAATCGTAACAATGACCAAGACCATCAATCAGGTATCCACATCAAGCCAACAATCAAACTCCAATGTGCGCGCACGCCTTAGGCGTTACTGGCGTTGCATATAGCCTGATATGGTTAATTCCTACTTCAAATTTCCATCTAAACCTTAAAACCACTTTATCCAACCATTCAACCAAATCAACTGCTTATCCTGGCTCACGATTAGCGTGTAATCAAGTATCTTCTCATCGAGTGTAGTGCTTCAAAATTCTCAACAAAAATTTAGTAGTTAAAACCGCTTTATATTATTTGCATTGTCTTGCTCTTTGCTTATTCTAAACATCAAATCAAACTTCATTTTATATAATTGGCTTTGTTAATGAAATTCAAATTTGTTTCTGAACATTCCAAATTCCTTGAAGTGCTTACTATTTTAAGTTTTACTTTTGCTTAAACACGAAATCTATTTGTATCTCAAAATAATACCCCACTTCAATGTAATTCCATTTATAATTTGCAAAAAAGTGATGTCCTTTGACTTAATTATACTTTTAACCGCCATGAAAAAAAAATCTTTACCCTTAGTATTGTGTTATACAAAAACGAAATACCCTTTTTTCTGTACCACACTTGCGGATCTTTTAAATCTATGAACTTATTCGATCCTTAAATAATTTATCCCTAAAAACTTGATCCATTCACATCCATCAAATCCCATATACATATTAGACGCTTTTTGTAGACACATTTTAGTTCACACTTAAAGCTTTAAAAACACGTAGTGCATATATACATCCCAAAAAAAAAATTCACTCTTATATAATTTGTAAACATTTGTGCACACTATCGACGTGAAATGGTACTCTTTAAACAAAACAAAAAAATACTTGGAACGCGATCTGCTGCATGTTGTAGTGAGGCAAAACCAAAAACAAAACTATAAATTCTATCTAGTTAATGCCTTCCAAAACAAGCTTAAACCAGCCCGCCTAAAGTGTCTAAAAACTGTATCATACTCACATGTATTTTGTGTATTCGCAGGGCGGACAACAGTTCAACTCCATGCTGCCTGCCGGCGTAGTCGTGGGCATGCGTCCGCAAGGGCAAACGCAGCAGCAGCAAAAAAATATGGCCGGCAATCAGCTGGGTCGTGTGGTAATTAGTAATTCCCATATGGCAGGCGTCAGACCTCAAAGTCCATCGGTAAGTTGTTTGGATAGCAAGCGATCAATTTCGTTATGTTGTTGTAGTGGGTACTTCTCTACTAATCCACCAAGCACCTAACCAACACATTCATATGCTTACCAAAAACACACCAACACCCACCATAACAAATATTGCATATAAGATTGCTGACAAGATCACTTACCATCCAACATACAATCGCATATATACAGAGAGACTTAACCAGCGGGCGCCTTGTACTATTCTATGCTCTTCTCTCTCTTTATCTCTCTTTTAGATAACATTAAGCACACTTAATCCAGGACAAACGCCTGCACTGTTATTGAAAACTGATAATGGATTTCAATTGTTGCGAGTGGGCACGGCCACATCGACTGGGCCGCCAACAATGACACAGACCATATCCAACACCAGCAACAACAACACTACAACCACAAACCATCCCACAACCACACAGATACGACTACAAACTGTGCCGGCCTCTGCTGTAAGTAGATATCATGGGCAACCGCCACAAGCCTCACAACAGCAACAACAACAACAGCAACAACCACAAGCATCTTCTACCGCACCACAAGCAACAACTGCCACCACTAGCATAGCACTGCGCAAAACGATTGTCAGAACTTCATCCATAATCCCATCCAACAATAATATTAATAATAGTACCACCAATCTCACCGTTACCAACACCACAACCACCACCACTACCAACAACAACAATCAAAGCCACAGCAACAACAAACCCGCTACTAACCTGCAGCAACTTAAGCTACAACAACAGCAGCAGCAACAACTTAAACAGGCCCAAGCTCAGCAGCAAAAGCAACAACAACAGCAAAACAGCGCAGCAGCTGCAGCGGCTGCAGCAGCTGCTGCAAATGTAGCGGCCACTATTAAGATCAAGCAAAACGTAATTGTTAGCCCCAAAACAGCTATTAGTCCAAACAATTTAAATATTCAATTCGATTTTTGCAAAAAATCGCTTTCTTTCTCTTTTTTTTTTTTTAATATTCAAAACAGAGGATGTTTTTTTTAGAGCGATAGAATTTTGTACACATAACCACTTGGGAGTTGCACCGCCTGTATTAATTTTGGAAGCTGGAAAGTGAAATTCTCATATGAAATTAAAATGTTTTTTTTTTTGTTCTTAAATTGACAGGAAACCAATCTCATATTTTCCAAGACATGTACTTTACGTTTATGGTGGGTAATTACAGAGATCTTTGATAGGGAATTGAAGCTCGTTTTTTATGTTTTGTTTGTCTAATAAGAATGATAGACAAATAATGACGTCCCATAAAGTTATGTTCATTGCAATTTCTATCCATCTATTATAAACATCCTTTTTGTATCAAATTTCTTTATCACTTCTACTGTCTGTTATGTTTGATCTAATTTCTGCTACGCTTCAGTTGTTTTATCAGCGCCAGCAGCTACACGCTGTCAAAGGCAAACTCTGCAATTTAATTAAAATTATTGGTTTTTCTACTTTGTTTTTAATCCAATTTCTTTTTACATATAAATACTCTAGTATAAAATATTATATACGCTCCGTTTTTGCATGCTGCGTTGTAACTGTCTGTGTATTTGATAGATTCATACATACTTTTGATTTAGTTTTGCTTTGCGTTGGCGTAGGTGTGCTGCTCATGTTGTGTGCAGCGTGCCGCAAACTGGAAATCTTTGGATGAGCGCGTGAAATCATATAATTGTCATAAAACTGCATTGAAACTCTTTTTCATTTTTGTTAAAATCTTGACTCTTATTTGTTGTTAATCAGGTGCAGCTCTTGCTTTAGCTAGTTCTTGTGTGTCTGCTTATTCGTTTCGAATCATCCAAATTTACTAACCCCACACGCACACAAGAACTGGAACAGCAAACTGTAAACGCCTTTATAACTTACGCTTGCATATCTTTATTTGCACTTAACGTTGTCTGCTTGAACTAAACTCAATTCCAAAGCCACACATACACTAATCTCTTATATTCTTACTCTAATTCCCAACAGTCTTTGACCAACACAACTGCTACAAACAATATTATTGTTAACTCGGTAGCCTCAGGCAATGCTCATGGCTATACTAATACATCGCAGCCACCGCATCTCACGCAACTGCAAACGCAGGCGTCACACCTGCCACAAATCACGCAGATTCAAACCATACCGGCACCGCATACGCAGGCGAATAGCATGAACAGTGGCGCAGTGGTTACGGCCACAGCAAGCCCGGGTGCGGGTACGACTACGACGACGACAACCGCCGCTCAGGGCAATACCAAAGAAAAGTGTCGCAAGTTTTTAGCCAATTTAATCGAATTATCGACACGTGAACCCAAGCCGGTGGAAAAGAATGTGCGGACACTCATTCAAGAGCTGGTCAATGCGAATGTTGAGCCGGAGGAATTTTGTGACCGCCTGGAGCGTTTGCTAAATGCAAGTCCACAGCCGTGCCTCATTGGGTTTTTAAAAGTAACTATTACAAAATAGTATCATTTCGAATCATCGTCTAAACACCCATAACTTTTTATTACACAGAAAAGTCTACCATTGCTCCGCCAGGCGCTCTTTACAAAAGAACTGGTTATTGAGGGCATTAAGCCGCCACCTCAACACGTGCTGGGTCTCGCCGGACTGTCGCAACAGCTTCCTGTAAGTCAGCTATATGCCATATAGCTAATAAAAGGAATACCATTGATGAAGTTTTAAGCAGAATCAGACGAAGCAATATTTTTGTACGATCCAAAACTTAAGACGAACTAAACTCAAATTTGTGAAGACCAGAAAAATGCAATTCATGTCCATACACCTTTACTAATTATTTGCGAGTACTCACATTCTTTTGTCTTTCATTTGGAGAAGCTTAACACAAAAATAAAAACTATTGTAATCGCTAATATTTTGATACAGAATTTGCCACAATTAAAGATTGTGCTTTGTAAAATTGCTAAAAACGAACGCCATCTTACTTTAAATAAATAAAACTGAAAAATTCAATTCACGTCCACGCACTTTGACAGTTTTTTTGCGACTGCTCGTATTTTGACAGTTTTCTTGCGACTACTCACATGTTGTTTGACAGTCCCTTTTGTCTTTCGTTCGTAAAAGCTGGAAGCACAACTACAAATATAATCGTTGATATAGTGACTAAGAAACTGCCAAAGGAAATGCACAGTAAATATAAAACATTGTTAAATGTGATGTGAAAAAACAAATGTAAACGTCCTAATACTTTAATTGAGATCTAAATGGTGACGATCTAACCTCAAATCTGTACTGTGCAATGAAATTCAGAGAAGCTAAACTGACTGACACAAACACATATATATTTAGGTCTTCTTCTAGCGTTTTACACGCTCGCATTGATTCGCATTTATTTTGATTATATTTGTTTAAAAGCATCCGTCAGGTTTCCTTTTTTAACAAAAAAAAAAAAAAATGGCAAGCTTGGCCTTAACTTCTATAATACCCTTACTAACTTGTTTTCTCTTTTCCTTAGAAAATCCAAGCGCAAATCCGTCCTATCGGGCCCAGCCAAACAACGACCATTGGACAAACGCAGGTGCGCATGATTACGCCCAATGCATTGTCGACGGCCAGGCCTACTATAGGTCATACGACAATATCAAAACAGCCGCCAGGAATGCGTTTGCCTACAACGCCGCGTTTGGTTAGTACAAGCAGCATACGCGGTCCATTGCCCACGCTGCCAGTGCCTACACAGGCGGTAAGTTTAGCTGCTCCAATATGCTATACTACATGAATTCAGTATGTTTTTTGCTCTCCTTACAGAATATTGTGCAAATACGAGCGCCTCACAATGCAACGCTGCAGCGTTCGGGTGGCGTTCAAATACGCGCCGCGCCTCGTCCGAATAACGCGCCCACGAACAAACTCACTGCCGTCAAGGTGGGCCAGACGCAGATCAAGGCCATCAATCCTGGCTTGCATCCGCCGTCTTTGGCCGCCATATCGAACAGCGTTCCACCACCCACGCCCACATTATCAGTGCTATCGACAATAAATTCAGCCTCGGCCACATTGCCGGTGCCATCATTGCCTACAGTGCATTTGCCGCCGGAGGCATTGCGAGCGCGCGAACAAATGCACAATTCACTGCATCATAATAACAACAATCTGGATAAACACAAGTTCGAGCCGAAGCTGGTTGAGATTAAACCAGCGGTGCCGCATATCAATGCTTCCCTTACGCCCATTTCTGCACACAAAACGATAGCTAAAGCTTCACCTGCGCTCAGCAAGGCGGCAAGTAAAAAGAAGAGAGATATATTGGACAAAGATGGCAAGGATGATAAGGGAAATAGCGTAAGCGGCGCAGCGGCAGCCAATTCATTTTTCCAACAAAGCTCCATGTCCTCGTCCATGTATGGTGATGATGATATCAACGATGTGGCGGCAATGGGTGGCGTCAATTTAGCTGAGGAATCACAGCGTATACTCGGCTGCACCGAGAATATTGGCACGCAGATACGCTCCTGCAAAGACGAAGTGTTTCTTAATTTGCCGGCCTTGCAGGCGCGCATACGTGCTATTACGACAGAGCGTGGCTTAGACGAGCCGTCGCAGGATGTAGCCGTGCTTATATCCCACGCGTGTCAGGAACGGCTGAAGAACATTGTAGAGAAATTGGCTGTGATAGCGGAGCACCGCATTGATGTCATCAAGGTAGGGTATCATAAAATAAACTGTAAGAACGTCAACTGATGTTTACGCTTTGCTGCGTTTTTAGTTGGATCCACGCTATGAAACCGCAAAAGATGTGCGCGGACAAATTAAATTTTTGGAGGAATTGGATAAGACAGAACAGAAAAGGCACGAGGAGCTAGAGCGTGAAATGCTGATACGTGCGGCCAAGTCTAGATCGCGCCTGGAGGATCCAGAGCAGGCCAAGATGAAAGCACGGGTAAGCTTGATATAGTTAAAAAAAAAAAAAAAAACAGTCGATAGAATACAACTTTTTATATCTGTAGGCCAAAGAAATGCAGCGCGCGGAAATGGAGGAGCTGCGTCAACGCGATGCCAATCTGACAGCTCTACAGGCAATTGGACCACGGAAAAAACTCAAATTAGACGCCGAAGCGGCCGGTTTAGGCACGGTGCGTACAAGTTTTACGTACAGAAAGTATCTTTGAGATTTAAATTTTCGTTTTTTTTTTTAATAGGGCTCTAGCGGCGGCAACTTGCAGAGCAATTCGGCCACAACAACCTCCACATTAAGACCGCGCATCAAGCGTGTCAATCTGCGCGACATGCTCTTCTTTATGGAGCAGGAGCGCGAGTTTAGTCGTAGTCCCATGCTATTTAAAACTTACCTCAAGTGATTGCTGCTGGCGCTGTTGTGAGATTCATTGCAATGCTATCTAACTGTTCTTATACTTTCCCAACTATCCCTAATATTATTTGCAATATATGTTAAACCTTTATTTTAATTAGGCATATTAAAAGCGTCTAGCTGGTTAAAGAACAAAAAGTGCCCCCAACGATTTTTAAAAGCTAATAATGCAGTTCGATTCATAATTTAAACAAATTTCCTGAAAACGTTTAGCGTTAGGGCTTAATTAAAAAACAACTGTTTGTCACTTTTATTTAATTACTCAAACTTAAAATCATTTTTTATTTTATTTTTTAATATAATTTTTTCTTAAAAAAAAAACAAATTTGCTTATTTTTCAAATACAAAAACACACCACTGAGATTCCTTCTTACGATATGTACATAAAAACCAAATCGACTTAGTGCAAAGAAAAACAGCGTCCGTTTTTAAAAATTTTGTTTAACTAAAGATGTTAAAATTATATTTAATTTTTGTAATATTGTATAGAATAAATATTTAGATTTTATATAATAAAAAATGTTTTCAATATTATAGGTTAATATTCAAATTATTATTGCTCAACAAAAGTTTACAAAAATAAATAAACATTTTACATATAAATTTGTAACAAAATAAGCCAATTTAAACGTAAACAATTCTTTATTTTATGAGTTTCTTACATTATTATGATGACAAAGATCTTAGTTCACTGGGGCAATTATTTTATTAGGTAATCAACTTGCAATCTTAGCAGTTAAGTTTAGAATTGATATTTGCATGAACATTTTTTTATTTTTTTTTTACGATAAATCGAACAGCATAATTAGTTTTAAATATTATTGATGCAGTTTTTGTGCTTAATCGGCTAGACGCTTTATATTAAATGTTTTAAAAAAATACTTTTCTAAATAACGAAATTGTTTCTTTCCCATAAAATGCCTAAAAACATAAGCCAAACCAAAACGGTCCCAAAAACGGTGAAACGCAGTCAGCAGGCGTTTAAGATTTTAATAAAAAAAAAATATATATATATATATATACATTTATTATGTATATTTTGCATTACTTTGTTGTCTGCTGTTCGAGGGCAGCAAGCACTGACGGCCTTATCTAAATAATATAAACACAATGTTGAATAATTTAGCTTAGTTTGTTAAATAAAAACAAATAAAAATTAATTCAAAATCGTAATGAGCTAATAGAGCGCCACAAAAAAAAAATATTATAAATTGCCCTTAACAGTGGTTTGTAAAACCACAAGCAAAAAGCGAAACAAAATTTAAAATCAAATAGTTTTAGTTGTTTAAAGTAATTTTAATTAGCTATTTAGTATATAAAACATAAATTTGTATGTATACAAAAGATATGTAAAAAGTCTAAGCTAAGTTTTTCTATAAACCCTTAAGATAACTAGGTAAACGCAATGTAATTAACAAATTGATAAAAACCCCAGCAAAGGAAACGTCGTACTAAACAAACACACAAATATATAAAAAAAACAACAAAGTGTAGTGTTTAAAATTTAAATTATATTTTATTATAATGCTGCGTTAAATTACACGTTTTAAGCTAATGTATTTGTAAATGTTTTCAAGCGTTTAAATAATGAAAAAATTCAAAAAAACCAAACTATATGGCATTAGTGTGTAGTAGCAGCGTGCACAGCGTACATTCTAAAACAACAAAATAGACAAATTTTATACATAAAAAAAGCAACATCAAAAATAAATCAAATTAAATGTAAAATACAACAAGCTAGCCTCTAATAAATAGTAAAAAAAAAATGCAAACAAAAGTAAATCAAATTTTTGACTACAAACATTTAAAAAAGTATAAAGTGTAAAATATTTCAAAATAAAGTTAGCAACATAGCTATGTATATGCAACTAGCTTCCAGCGTGCATATATAATAATAATAATAAAATATTATTATGTTTTACATATAAAAACTAAACAGCAAGAACAACAAGAACTAATGAGTGTACAATTTAAGTTTAACAAAACAGAAAATAAAATTTAAAATTCAAAAACAAAACACAAAAAGTTTTGAAATTTAACTGGGTTAAATATACACACCGAGTTGCACTTAAAAAAGTACTCATAAAGTAGTTAGAGTAGATGCATTTGTTAATTTTTGATTTTTTTAAGCACACTAAATACAATAATAATTTAATGGTATCTCAGTTAATTAGCTAGTTAATTCATGAAATTGTATGTAGTTGAAATTTATGTTTATCTATTGATATTTTTTTATAAAATCAATTATTATTATTATTATTGTAATTATGTTTATTATGATTATTGAATTCTGTGTAGCACGTAGTTTAAAACTAACACAAGAACAATAAAAACCAAATGTACGTTTGGATATAAACAACAAACAAAACTATGGGCTTTGTGTGTTCCTGGAAAAGGATTATTTGGTAAAGACTTTGGGCTACTTAATTTTTTCATTTAAGCTTTAAATTACTTGAACGATTTCTGTGAAGTTTTGTAAAATAGTTGATTTTGTCAATATTGTTCTGATATATAATATTTAGTTAGCTAGTGGCTTAACTTTTTACGAGATAATCCGCCGGTACCGGAAACCTCTTCAAATGTCTTGAATAAAATGTTGGATAAGATTTTTTCACTTTCTTGGTTGGTTTGATATTCGATTGATGTTAATAAGCATACGAAATATAATAAATTCTTTATTAAAATCAAAATATCTATTGCTATTGCTACTACTTACCGGTACTCCAGATATGAGAAACTTTGTTTTCCTAACGTTTAAGCTTAAGCTATAGAACTCCAAACCGCTTTTTAATGAAACTTTAAAAAACGACTAGCATTTTTAAAATATTTGTGTTTATTGCAATATTGCCATTTTTATAATCATTATTTTTTAATATTTTCTAACAAAACAAAAATTATAAACGTTTTATTCAAAGCTTTCATCTTATTTAGACGTTTTCTTTAAAAAACCTTAGAATTTCATTTAAATCACAGTTTACTAGCTAAGTTTTGCAATCCAAAGTTGAAAAATATAAAAAGAATTTCGAAATTACTAAATTTTTAAACCGAATGGTTTTGGGTAAATAAAAAATCTGCTCATTTGTTTTATAAAATATTTTTATTAAATTTTGCAAAGCTCTACAAAAAGTTAAAGTTGCGCTCAATTGAAAGACTTTTAAAATTTATTTTTATTTTAATATAAATTATTTTATTTAAATTGGAAATATTCAACTAGTTAAAACTACTTTTTACAAAGCGAATGCAAATTTTGAATTTTAGACTAAAAACCAAACTTAGAACTAAGTAAAAATTGCTAAGTGACAAGTTAATTATTTGAAACCTATGATAACGCTGCTTTGCCAAAGTATAAATCACTTTTAATTTGCTTGATAATTTAAGCTTTTTTTTCCTAATTAATTTTCATTAAGCTTATTATTGTGTGTTTATATTTTATTATCAACATTTCTTTTGACGGCTACGTTTTTTTTTAATTTCTATTTCTATTAAATATAAATTGCTAAAGTACTTAACAGCAGCTAAGAAGCCTCATCGGCAACCACGTCATCGGGTCTGGCCAATTGTAGATATTCCTGAATATCATAGTCAAACAGCTCGAAATCATATCTGCAAAGGTATTTTGTTTATTAGTTGAGCAGTTGCAACTTTGTTGGCTTCAGCTGTAACCTACTTGTAATACTCATAGAGCTCCAACATGGTTTTCCGCGTCAGTTGCGTATAGAACTGCTGCTGCAGCTCCTGTGTCTTGCGGCTACCCTTGCCCATGTTGCGCCATACGGGCGCTATAACACGTTTCAGTCCAGTCTTTTCGATTAGATATAATTGATCTTCTGCGAGCGATTCGAACTTCAGAATCATATCGAAGCGTATCAAACAAGGTGTACAAAATGATGTGGCTGCCACAAAATGCATATCAATGAAACTACCCCGCTTCACCTGGTCGAGCAGCCAATGCACAAACTCAGAGAATGAAGGGTATTTGGTATTCGCAGCAGGCGCACCAGTTGTCTAGGCAAAGATGCAAAACAGTTAAGTAAGTACTTGCATCTGGTACTGACGCTCAAAGTATATACCTTTTTGCGATAATTGCGCACAATGCTGCGACCCAGTTTGTCATGAAAGGAATAGGGCAGAGCAAAGACCATTTTATCACGATAGGCACTCAAGAGGCGCTCGAACGGATTACGAGCTATGATAAAAGTTAGTGAGTCGTTTTGTGCTTCACGCAACTAGAAATAAATAATGTTAATTTATTAGTAAGTACCTTAAGCATACAAAGGCTACGTCAGACTTACCTCTTCCAGAGAGACGCGTGGATATCGTTCCCTAGCCAAATTCAGTAATATTTTCTTGGTTTTGCGCAAATAACTAGGTGAATATCCAGCAAGTACATTAAAATTAAACATCCAGGACGAGGAGGCCGCCTTGAAAACATTACACCTACATATAGAATAATAGTTTTTTTATCTTCTTTATATAAATGCTTAATTAACTTACCATATAATGTGATATTTTTTGTTTACTAAAAACTCCCATGTGTTTGGTGTATGCCATGAATCAGGACCTGTGAAGGAATTTTGAATAGACTTTTAATATTCATTATATATTATTTATTGTTAGTTTTTGAAGACTTTGTAGAGTCAAAGAGGTTTCTAGGAAAAAATATGTAAATTTATTTGCTTGTCAGCAAAACTTGTTCCTATTCTACTTGCCCTCTTAGTATATATTCTCTGCGTTCCTTGCTCATGCTCTTAATAATCTTTAATGTAACTGAGGTCGTGGCAGTTTGCTCTTCCCACACATATCCTACACATGTTCTAACTAAAATTTAAAGATGATTAAAAAAAAAATCAGAATACTAAAACTTTTTTTTAATCTGAAATTGTTATATACAAAGTATTTAATACATCCAGGGATCGCCAACTCCATGTTGAAAACAATCTAAGCGAGAAAAGTGCTTTAGCTGAGAGTGCAAGCCACTATATATCAAATTTTTCATATTTTTGAAAAGACATTCCGAAATAAGGATACATTTTTATTTTTCATTTTTATCAAAAAAATCAAGAGTAACTCTTGCTTTTTAGCTTTAAGGCCCATACGCAGCATGCAAAAATTCCGCACGAAATGTCAAAACTTCATATAAAAAAAATATGCCAAAAAAGGGAATTTTATTTTTTATATGAAGTTTTGACATTTCGTGCGGAATTTTTGTATGCTGCGTATGGGCCTTTATAAACAAAAATTATGAAATGATATTTAAATGCCAATTTTTATTAAAAAATTGAAGAATAACTCGTTTTTTGCAATTTTTAAATAAAAATTGGCATTTAAATATTATTTCATAATTTTTATTTTTAAAGTAAAAAAATAAGAGTTATGCAATTTAATGAAAAAAAAAATTATTTACGATTTTTATTCAAAAAATTATAAGACTTGCAATCCCTGAGTATATCAATATATTTTCTTTCTTTTATTTATTCTCTATTTTTATCAAGTTCCAATATTTTATTTTTGTAGCTCAAAACAAGAAACAATTATGTTTTTATGGAACGATCTTTTCGAAAAATGAAAAAAAAATTTTATAAGACCAACGAGTTTTTAAATTATAGATAAATAAATACCTTTGAGGGAAATTAAGTAAAACTACGCATGTAGCCCCCCAAGTTAGGCAACAAATTTTGACTTACCCAAAACATCCAGTCCGAATTCGGTACATTTGTCCCTAAGCCGCTCCCTGCGTCCCTCCATGCGCTGCTCCACCTGCAGCATTTCCGTTGGCGTAAGCGTCTGTACGGCATATTCCGGTATAAGAGGCAGTCGGGTTTGATTGATGTCCTGTTAATGATCAAGCCAAGCCAAAGTGGGGAAATGTGTATAGAGTATTTAATGACCAACAGTCGGGAACAAGACAAACATTGCGTAATAATAAAATAAGCAAATTTCAATGTAAACATAATAAGTGAATGGATGATGATGATGAATGTCAGTGGGGGTGGTAGAACAATGTCTGAAAGCGGATGGCCAAAAAGAGGAAGCTACGACGAGACACTAAGCCCAATGCAATGCCGCCAATGTGTGTATGTGTGAGTGTGTATGTTTGTGAGCGTTGCCAAGTGCGTGTGCATGTGTGAGTAGATGCAGTTGGGGTAACCCCCCTTTTGCAAAGGGTTAACATTTATTGTGATTAAACTGTTTACAATGCTCGTTAAATGTACATTAAATTTGACTTTTATTATATACGTTTTATTTGCTTTGGTTTTATATTCGTGTTTGTTTTTATACACTATTTTTTTTTTTTTTTTTGGGTATAAGGGTATATTAACAAATATGTAAAAAGTAAGCCCAGTCGCGGATTTACGGGGCTGGAGGGGCTTTGGTTTCGGACCCCCTCCCAAAATTAGGAAAAATGGGTTGATAGTCTTTTGCGTGCGCTGATATATAAACACTTAGAAGTAAAGAACCCCCTAAGACTAAATCCTGGATGCGCACATGAGTAAGACCCTATAATTTTTAAACGAAAAATGATCACGAAGAAAATAGACTTGGATTTTGAAATGCCTATTTTAACGTCCCTATGTTCGACAGTCTTTGTGTCCGTTTGTTTGCTCCTATATCCCTCAGTACATTTTACTTCTTTCTCGAAGATCATAGGATCTTCTAACATTAGAAGAATGACATTTCAGACGTCTTGATTCATTGACTTCTAATAGAATTTTGGGGTTAGCTTCCATTTTTTTGCAAATTAAAATATTTTTGCTCGACCAGATAGTACTTTTTTATAACC
Source organism: Chymomyza costata (assembly GCA_018150985.1). Taxonomy (NCBI): domain Eukaryota; kingdom Metazoa; phylum Arthropoda; class Insecta; order Diptera; family Drosophilidae; genus Chymomyza; species Chymomyza costata. The sequence continues at coordinate 24,028,277 of JAECWU010000001.1, forward strand.
CATGCGTGGGTGAAGAATTTTTTAATTGTCTAGGAACTTCACAAAACTACATATTAAAAAACCCACTAAAACTTTTCGTGAAAAAGCTAAAGGCATAAAAATCGGTAGACTTATGACTAAAATAAAAAAAAAAATATTTTTTGTGGATACTGTGGAATAGTAAAATGACTGACCTTTGTGTTTTTATAACCCGTCCGTAGGTATTATATAAATACTACTAAAATCGGTATATCAAAAATTTAGTTGAAGACCCTTTAAATAAAATATATTTGTACAAAGCTAAAATCCAAAAAATCGGCAAAAATGCTCAATTTTATAAAAATTCTTTTTATTTTTTGGGGATACCATACCTACGCTCCCTTCTAAAGGTTTTTTTTGATAATTTAATGCGAATACAAAAATAATCGTTTTCAACAAAACGCCACAAAATCGCTTAAAAACTGTGAATATTAGGGTAGGAATAAATTACAGGGTATACTATAGTCGGTATGTGCCGACTATAACCGGCCCGTAGCTTTGTTATTTTCTCATTAATTATGTGTATTTTGGTTAAATATTTACTTTATCAACATAGCGCCACTTGTTTTTGGTCTTCCCGGTTGCTACCACGGTTAGATCCTTGTGTTTGTTTTTGTTTAGTAACAAGACTGGATAGCGAAAGGTTTGTTGTTGTTGTTGCTGTTGTTGTTGTAGTTGTTGTGTCAGCGACAGTTGATGTTGTTGTTGCAGCACTTTAAAGGCCTAGAAAAGCAGTTTTGATTGTTTTCTTTTGGTTTTTTTCAAACAACATACAACAAATAATATTTTTAAAAGATTAACAGATGGAAAAAAGACAAACTAAAGTAACTATAAGTATAAGTATTTGTTAGGCATTTAAAAGCGGCATAGTATGTACAATGTATGCATTTATGTATATATGTATAGGCTAATATGTTTATGTGTGTGTGTGTTTGGCAGGGCAAGCGTCTGACAAGGCGTATGCTTAATCTACATAAGAAACTAGCTATTAAAATCGTAGCAGCCATCAATTGAGTCACGCCAATGTCAAGGTTAAGCAAACAGACAAATGTCTGTCTGTCATCTATGTACTTAGTATGCATATACTTACGAGTATATATAAGCGTTATCTCAATTAAAATTGCATTGTCAGTTATTGCTATTTCAATTGGAATTGCTTTTGTTATTGTTATTGTTGTCAGAAGCGTGTCATCTGCACATTTAAATTCTAACCAACATTTCAAATCTCCATGAAATAAAGTGACAGTGGCGCGTGTCGTTGCACAGTGGGGCGTCATGATAAATTGCATGCTGCTGGCATTGTGGCTTTTGTTTTTTTTTTGTGGTTTTATTATTATTATTATTTTTATAGCCTTGTGGTAAAATGTACAAAGCAGGCATATTTGTTTTGATACACAATGCATATTTTTATTTTCATGTTAAAAGAAGAGCAAAAAAGCTTATTCGGTTGCTGGAAAACTGATAGAGTACCCTTTTTGTAGATTATTTCAAATACAATTCTGCAAGGTATTTTTTTCACAGTTTTGAAATAGCACGCTCTAGAAAAGAAATTGTTTACACAATTTCATTCGATGTGGCACGATTAAAAAAAGCTATTTGATTGAAATTTTAAAGAAAAATATTTTTTTTGGCTTATCTTTTAGGAACTTAGTTAGGGAATTCTCCTTTCTAATTTATTTTCATAGCAGTTAAGGGTATCTTATGTCTTTTTTTACACGATTTTTTCTGGAACTATCTAACGCGTAAAAACAAAATTTTGTGTACTTTAAAGCAATATCGGGGAATTTATCCAAAAAAAAAGAAAACTACCAACATTTTTAAATACAACAAAATCCATTCATAATATAAAATTTTTTTCATTGTTTATTTGATTTAATTTTTATTTGCATGAATTTTGTCTACGAGTGAAAACACAAATATATTATGGACCAACCCATACTAGCTAAGCTATTCAGTATTTCCTAAAAAAAAAAATCCCAAATGGGATATCCCAAATGGAACTTTTTTTTCATATGAAGTTTTTTCATTCCGCGCGAAATTTTTCGAACTGCGTATACCCCTTAAGGTTAAAATTCTTTAATTATTGTAATAAAACAATTCATCTTAAGCTATCTGCTATCCTCGAAAAAAACGAACCATTGCATTGGTAGAAAGTGAAGCTCTGGTACATTATAGTTTCGAGCCAAAACCAAGTTGTCTCCTCCCATTCATTACCACGAACCATAAACAAAGTAAACTTTATACGAGACTGGGATTTTGGATTTTGAGCTGCTGACTTCCAGCAGACCCAACAATCAAGATTTCTGAGATAACCCTCAAACACCCCATTTTTCGATTTATGGTTTTCAACGGCTTTATATAAGTCTATTTTCGAGCTCGTTGAATTTAAATCCGAAGCCCCAGACCGTCTAGGACGTTGCCGTTTAGAAATTGACTACGAAATATGGTTTTTTTTGAGGATATATCAATCATCAGATTTGGATTCACTGAACTGAAAAACTTATAGTAAACATGGTCGTACCACCGAATCAGAAAATCGATTATTTGGTGTGGCTGTCCCATAACGTTAATTCAAAAACCCCAGAACGTTTTTTGAGACCGGTTCTCCGCCGATATTTTGTATGTTTTATTGGAGTTGCTACAGGCGAACCCGAGTAAAAAAAACCCCGCACATCAGATTTTTGGGATAGCCACTAAAATACCTTATTTTATTATGTTTTTGTAGGTTATTTGGGTATTACTTGTTTTTAGGAAGCGGATTCGGAGTGGCTCAAAATGCATATGGACTTATATTCTTGTAATGCAAAAGTTAATTTTATAACATTTAACAAAAGGTATCTTTTATTAAGTACCTACTTGATATTTTGCTTAAAATCTTAGATATAAAAAAACGTCGGATAATTTTCATTGCAAGCCCACTTTTCTTTGGAAGCCTCATCACGACAATAAGTTAAAAAGCAACTGTACGAAAAACAGGATTAAATTTGTCACAAGAGTGTGAAGTGGAAAAAACCGGAAGACCATGAAACGGAACTCTTCTGCACGTTAATGTTTTTTACTATTATAAACTGGAAAAAAATACTCATTTTTCAATTTTGTTGGTTAAAAGCCCATACGCAGTTCGAAAAATTTCGCGCGGAATGACAAAGCTTTATATAAAAAAAAAATCCCATTTGGGATATCCCTTATGAAGAAATCTAGCTATCGGCCAAAGCGACATACAGAATCTATTTTTACAACAAGGGTATAAAAACTTTGCCACAATGAAATAAAGTTTTTTTTTTATGGTACATATTTTAATAAAAAATTTTTCTTTACATTTTTAAGGTCAGCAGCGAAAGTGTCAACTCAAGTGTCGCTCTAGGTGTAAGTATGTAATTATATATGCGTATATGTGTGTGAAATTGCCTATCTCTGTATATGTGTGTGTATGTGTGTAATTACCACGCTGTGCTTAATTAGATGTGCGTGTGTGTGCGCTTGTTCAAAATGGAAAAAAATGGCGCTCAACATGGCGTATGCGTGTTTTAGGTTGTTTATTCGTTGGCTCTTATTTGTTTTTCTTATTTTTCTATTGGCGCTTAAACATGGCGCTCTGGTACGTAATGTGAATTTTTTTTTTAAGCACCATTTTGGTACTTTGAGTTATATACTTTCATTTGTTTATTGATTGCTTCTTTAGCAGTTAAGCATCGATTTTTGCTTGCCAAAAGCTTACGTGACTCTCAGTCACTCGCTTTCTCCCTCCGTTTTTATTGCCAAGTGTATGTAAGGAGTGTCTTCGTGTATCTGTTCATTTTGGCTTATGCAAATTTCATTCTTGGCCCTTTTATGACGCAATTAAATTCAATTTAAGCCACAATTTTGTTTTATTATTTGTGTGTGCTTGACTTTATTAAAATTAACATGTCGTCCAAGGTCATTTCATTCTTTTTGCCTTCATTTGGGGCGTCTCTATGTCTCGCACATGTTTGAAACTTTTGCACAAAACGCTGACACAAGCGTCGGCCGCGTCAAAGGCAGCGCCGCAGCGCCTTAGCGGCTTAGGTCAGCCAAGCGAATTGCGACAAGTGCGTAGAGCACGAAGGGTTTGGGGCGGAGTGCAGAGGTTGTGGAAAAAAGGGCATCCAGTTGGCAGATGTCAGCAGTTGGCTTATAGGAATGCTAAAGTATGCCGCACTTTTGCCTCGACTGCTGTTCCCATATTTAAATTTAATTGCGCGTCGAAAAAAAGACCAAACAAAAAATTCAAGTAATTCCTATTGCTAAACGTATTTCCCTTAGTTCCCGAATTTTATTTTAAAGCTCAAAAAACAATATTTTTTGCATATTTGAACTTGAAGATAATCATTATTCCACTTTTACTCAATACTATTTCTATATTGCTATTATTTATTTAAGACTTTACTTAGAATTCAAATTCTTCGAAAAAAATCTTTAAGCATCTCTAACATATATTGCGTTACTTTTCTGTTTATATAACATGAACGAACTTAATTCCAATTGAATTTATTTTGGTTATGAGGAAAGTCCCACTCTTTGTTTAATTACATAATTGTTTCTGTAGTGATTGCGAAACCAAAAACAAACTAATATAATCAGATAATAAATAATGTCTAAAAATATATAAACATATAATAACAAGAACACAAATGCTGATGGATATATTAAGTTACCACAAAAAATGTTGCGTGTAACATCAAGAAGAAAACAGATATCGATAATACCCCACAAGCTATATAACAAAAGTAAACGAATCTTACCGACAGTATGATACCCTTTTTATGTGTTGATACCTTGAAGATTGTAGGCGTATTGTAAGTTCATATATGGTTACATGAGTTATGGGAATCGTTTAACGAGAAAGTCAACGATTAGTCGTTTAAAAGGCTCACATGAAGGAAATCTACTTATTTTTCTGAGGTGTATGTAGTGTCACGCGTTTATGGACCCCGATAGATGCTCCTCCAGACAGACCAATATTATACACATGCCGATGCCACGTTTCCCTCGGCATTTTATATTCAAGCCTAAGACCCTTTGTTTGCCTAGCACTGGCATCGCTAGCTCAAAGACGCTATTTGCCCAAGAAAGTCTCTATTAATTCAAGACACCGCCGTTCGGATTCGGCTATAAACTGTAGGTCCCTGTTCTCTTCGAACTGTTATTAGTAGAGATCCCCAATGCTCCGCCCAGGGGACTGGGGACTGACTAAATAGTCAGTTAGGGAAATTATAAGACCAAAAAGTATATTTAGCTGTAGCTCTTAGAAATATCCAAATTAAATGACAATACTTAACACTTTAAATAAATAGTTATCTTTATCATGAACTATCAAATAAATGATATCTTTAAAATAAAAAGATGGCGTACGTTAAAAACGGGCGCGGACGACTTTGGAATACCCTGTACCACAACATTGCAATCGAATCCGATATTTTGCTTAAGAACAACAAAAAATATGTTGGCCACATTAAGTTAAGATCAAAAACAGTCGAATTTGGCAGGATCGGTCCTATGGGAGCTATACGATATAGTCAACCGATTTTGATCAAATTCTCCTTCTATATGTTATATACATTTTCGATTTGCACAAACTTAAACTTTGCACCATAAGGTGCAGGGTAATGCTGGAGAAAACATCAATGTTATATCGATGCATCGATGTATCGAAGTTTAAACTATCGATATATCGAGACCGGCTTTTTCAAAGTTCCAGAAAATTCCAATCATGGCCACAATGCACGGCTTTAACACCCCTTACCAAAGCCTCTTCACGAATTAATTAGTAATACTCTATAATTTTAAATACAAACCAAAGTAATCTTCGATTTGGTTTTAGCAAAATTTACCTCTAATTTATAAATCACCTCTTATATACATTGTTAGCAGATTCTATATATGTATAAGCAGACTATAAACTTGTGCAAATTTTGAATAAATTTACACCCAATAAGGCGGTAATTATAAACTTGCTTCATTAGCGCAGTATCTGGAAAGCATCAGCAATATGTCCAATGGATAGACGAGCGGGGATGAGGCGTATAAGTAAAATTAAGGCGCAAAATATGTATTGTAACAAGCTGTGAACACGATTATTATAGATATTCACAAGGCGCTAAACACTTTTTTCAATAAACAAAACGTAAATAACTTAAAATATTAAGCTAGTGAAAATTCTTTAAAATAATATTTATATGAAATGCTGTTTAAAGCTGTGCAAAGTTTAATTTGTAAATGAACTGTGGTATTTGTAAGTGTGTAATTATGAAGAATCTGCTATATACAAGACTTAGAGAGGACGCTTGTAAAATGCACTGGAATACCTAAGTCCAGGGCTGTAGAGAGAAAATCCGTGTCTGAGGGAAAAATGTACCGGCCCCTCTATTACACCTTTAGCTTGAATCACAACAGTACGACAGTAATTACAGCGGGCCCCTGAGAAAACTCCCCCCTTTCCAACTCCCTCTCGTCGGGTCTGCCTAAGTCTAGTAAAGGATGAGGTACTAGTGGAGGAACGCTTTAAAAACAATTAAGCTAAATATTGAAAGAAAATACAGTCTAGAAATGAAAGAAGAGAGTTAGGGAACGCACCCTTACTACTTGACCCAATTTTTACGAGTGTTTGGAACTTGAGCAAGAGCTATCCACATGGACTTAGAGCCGCTGAAGAAGATTCCCAGGTCCAAAAAAACCCACCGCCTAACGATTCTGAAATAATGAATGAACTCAAAAAAAACCACAAGAGTTGAGCACTGAAGTCAGTTACTAGTATATGTCCCACTGCTGATTTATAGGCCAAGAATTGCTCTTCTTTTAAAATAAACAAAAAGTCATTAAAATAAACTCTGCCCAAATATTCTTAGATTCGATTTATTTTTATTAGATTTAGCTTGGAATCTAGTTCTATAAACTTTGTACAAGACTGTAAGCTTAACGTAGTTTGCTATCTTTTCTTTTTATGCAGCTTGAATCTTATACTCCCGATCTTTAGCGCAAATAAACTTTGCACTATCAGCTTAGGTTTTCTTATCATTTTTTTCTAGAATCAAAACAACTAAAAGTATTTATATAATTTCATACAAATAGTTATTAGGTATTTTTCTAAAACTTTTTTTTACGTCTGAAACTTTGTTAAGTTCAAGGATTTCACGTGTTATCTTTCTTTCTTATAGCCCTAGGAAAGTACCAGAAATATCTATACAGCCTTGAAATAAATTTAAAAATTTTTTTTAATTTTCACGGTAAGATGGTTTCATGATAGTCTTAGAGCTCTCTATTTAGCAGAAACAGACAATTTGAAGATATTTTTGGCACACCTTTAAGAAGCTTCTAATTTCCAAAACAAAATTTTTAAAGGCGTACATTTTTACAAAAAATTTCAGTTGTTGCCCTCTACCAGATCTGGCACGGACTGCCCCTTCGCCGGGTTACTACAACAGCAATATAAACTTTTCTCGCTGGACCTTTTTCTTCCATGTGACCAACATGACCAAGTCAGCGGGGACGCTAGATGTTTGCCTTTCTCACTATGTCAATGTCGTCCACCGTTCCATCGCATGCAGTAGTCATTACCAATGCATAAAGGGGCAAAGATCTTATGGCGTAAAGTAGCTCTCTCAAACATTCCAAGTGTATCTGCATCAGACTGGGTCATCATTCATACTTCAAAGCCATAAAGCAAAACGAGGAAAGGAGGTCCTTTACAGTGTCAATTTTTTGCTCACAAACAGTTTCTGGTTGAAAACTGACACCACATCGTTCGAAGGAAATTAGGAAGCAATTTGCGGCACTAAACAAATAACGAGGTCCTTACACAATTTAGTCCTTGTCAGCCACAAATTCTATCGTTGGCTATAAATCTTCTTAATAGGTGGAAATTTCTCCAGCTGTATGCATGTTTGACATGGAGAACTTATATCTCTAACCAGTTGTGCTCAAAAAGTTGAAGTTATTATTGAATCCCGCAAATATTATTCCCTAGTATACAACTCATTACTCAAAGTCAAATGGATCAATTGCAATTATCCGTCAAGGCACTCCCTGTCCATATTGATGGTATATACTTAAATGTGCACATACTTAGCTGACTCAGTGTCAACTATAGTATGGTATAGTAGAGTATATACCATACAATGTACAATATCTGCACTGCATTGCACTTGACTCAAGTAATTGGAAATCAATAAAATATATTCATTTTTATTGGCAGCTGGCTGTATTACATGGCCAGTTACAGGATATAACTACCTAGTGAGGTAATTTGCAATTAGGCTGTACATAGCATATAATGTGTACTACATGAGGGAGGCACTACATGAGGCACTACAAGCTATAATTGAGCGACCTTCGACAAAAGCTAAAGGACTAAATTGATTGAATTCAGCTTTTTGGCTTACCTCAAATCCTTTGATCTTCTGCAGCTGCTCATTCCAAACCAAATAGATTAGAGCCAAAGGCAGCAATGAGATGGCCGTAAAGATGAGCAAATATCGCCTTATGGCGCGACAGTTTGTTGTCTTGCTCAATTTCATTTAAACTCAAAGCAAAATGCATAGGAACTGATTTCTTGGAACTAGTCGCACTCGTTTTGGTTTCTTTTCTTTTTTTTTTTTTTTGGTAGCTTTGATTTATTATTATTGAGGCTGTGATATATTGTATACTATATATACTCTGTGTATATACTTCTTAAACAATTTACTATTTCACACGACGTTCATCATGAGTACGACAACGACTGCGACGTCCACGGCGACTGCGACTGCGACAGCGACGTCGACTTTCGCTGCTACGCCGAATTGTTTGCGTGCAGTTGGCGACAATTTTTGTAAAACTTTTTCATATTTATTTGTTGTTTGCTCTTGTTTGTTGTTTTTAGTACTTTTTGTTGTTGTTGTTGCTTAGTCTAAATTTAGTAGCGTGCTAAATTTTTGTTTATTTAAAGGCGAGCACACAACTTTTCAGCATAATTGATGACAATTTTTTACTCAAACGCTGCGCTTTAACTAATCCAAAAAAAAAAAAAACGCACACATATAAAAAATGATATAAGATGCCGGAAGCATTTATGTAGATTACCGAAATAGAGATACACTACTGCGTGAGAAAATACAAGGAACGAACACAAACTTGATTTTTCTGGTGTTAAATAAGGACGACAACTTTATCAAAAACGAGAAATAGCATCTCAAGCTATATAATTATAAATATAAATAAGCGCATATAACCTCTGATGCGAAGTAAAGAAAATATGTCCACCCTAGCGGCCCGTACCGAAAAAAACCCAGAAAACCCGATTCGGTACCGAACAGCTGAATTGAGCAACGCCAGAGAATTTTGGAATTTGGGTCTACGTCCATAAAATAGCATGCATCCACAATAATATGAAGCTTCACAATAATGCAAGAATAAATACATACATACAGTACAGGTCAAATATATGCATACCCCTACAAAAAATATATTGTGTCAACTTGGTCAACATTATTTATAATAAAATGTTGTTTTTTTTTTTTTTTTGGCTTTTTTGATACAAAAACAAATTTATTTATTGAAATGAAATCCATGTTCATAAAATAATTTTTTTTTACTCGTCAGTAATCATTCATACGCCGCAATGGAAATTTGTTTAAGGTTTCAGTGGTGTTCAGAAAAAGTGGCCAAGAAACTATAAAACCGGCAGTAAAAACAATAAAAAACCATTGAAAATTAGATATTAGGTTAAGTTGTGTAGGCTCCTCGGCACAAGGCCGAGATCACCCGGAGGCCTTGCGGCCCATTGTGATGCCTAAAAAAATTAGATATTAATCCCATCAAAAAAAATTTTTGGAAGTAATCGCTGCCAGTTCGATTGTCGTCAAAGGACAGCAGCTTAAATCCGAGTGTATCGTGCCAACTGTCAAAGACGGTTGCGGCTCTGAAATGGTTTGGGGCTGCTTTTGTTATGATGGAGTCGGCCAACTCTAGAAAATTGATGGAATACTGACAAAAGAGTCATATCATTGAATTTTTCAACGACAATCTACTCCATCTGGAAATGATTTGATTGGTCACGGGTTCATTTTCTATGAAGATAATGATCTAAAACATACTTCGAGACTGGGTGCCGGTGATTTGAAAAAACAAGAAGACCTTGCCGTGCTCAATATCATGGATTGACCGTCACTATTGCCTGACATCAATCCTATAGAGATTCTATGGAATGAGCTCAACCGCCATGGGAGATATCTGCGACCAACTAGCCTCCCTCATATGTGGCAGTATCTCAAGAATATATGGCAAAACATACAAGTGCAAAAATTTTGCTTCGCAAACTCGTCCAAAGCATTCCAAAAGTATTTGCCGCAGTGACCAAACAAAATGCGCCCATTTTCAATAAATTCGCCTTAAGTTCGCCTTTTCGTTAAAGGCCCATACGCAGTTCGAAAAATTTCGCGCGGAATATGGGATATCCCATTTGGGATTTTTTTTTTAAGGCCTATACGCAGTTCGGAAAATTTCGCGCGGAATGACAAAACTTCATATATCCCATTTGGGATACTTTTTTTTTATATGAAGTTTTGTCATTCCGGCCTCAAAACGTTATTCCTGTAGGCGTATCCACACTTCTGGCATGTACTGTATATATTTCCCACTGTTGTTATATTTCCATTTTTTTTTTCATCAATCACCTTTTGCCAAATCGAAATTTTTCTAAGATCAAAATCTAAAAATAGTTAGACCCCATCCTTCTAAGCGAACGGCGTCCAGCTTTATTGTTTCAGAGCTGCGTTAACGAGGAATACAAAAAAATTGGAATTATCGTCCGTTTCTGAACAGTAAGTGCTTTGGATTTCCGATTTTATCTTAGCATTTTTAGCTGATAAAAGAGCTTTAGATCTTGCGTGATCAAAACGAGCTTAAGTGAGTTAGGCCAACGACGTTCTTAACTTACTTATCGAAGTTCAGGTGTATTTGATCAGTTCAGCAACAAGATCGCGTTTTGGTATTGTGAGTTTTTTAAATGGAGTGAAATATCTAATCAATTCAAAAAATCGAACAGTTACTTTTGTAAGATGTCAATTTAAACTTTGATTAATTGAATTCTTGTTTTTTTTTCTCCATATCATGAAAAAAGTAATTACTTTAGGTTGTTAAGATAAAGTGTTCTGAGGGTACTCATATGCAAGAGACGGACAGGCCAATACATAAAAAGTAACTTTTCGCTTTGTTTAACATTATAGTACCTAGGTTATATTACATAACATCTTAATGCATTACAAACTTCCTCACTTGAAGTTCACTTCACAATTGGAAAGTGTATAAAAATACTTCGGAAATACTTAGGCAAACATTTCGAACAATGCTTTACTGTATAGCAGCCAAGTCTTAAGGTAAGTGAACCTATGCAAAAGGTCTTTGAAGTTTGAACTGTGCACGAACAAATCAATTTTCTAACTCTTAACAGTTGGCTGCACAAATACAAGTACCAGCTACCTGAATAATATATTATATACATACTATTGTATGCACTTTTTTATACCATAAAGCATCTCGAAAAACTGTGTCAAACATGGTAACAAACAATGGAGAGGTACAAAATAAATACTACTGTAACAGTAGTAAGAGGAAGCAGTTCTGGCAGCCCACAACCCTTAACAGACAAAACCCAAACAATTGAGCTTTTTTTTATAGCCATATTTTTTGGGGGTGTGCTTTTTGTTGTTGTTGTCGTTGTCGTTTTTAGGAGCGCACCAGCTGCAATGCTGAAGTTATGAACAAACAGTCAAGATGTAAGCTATTGATTTTTTCGACTACTGCCGGCGGCATTCGAAAGGGGCTTGAGTAGGTCTTAAATGCAAGGCCAAAGAGATGGAGATTTTATAGAGCTTGTTCTGGCGCAGCGCACAGAAATTGAAATACATGCTTAAAAACAACAAACGCCTGACATTTAATTTTCGCAAATTTAGAATTTAGAATTTGGAATTTAAATTTATGTTGTTGTTGTCGTCTTCACTTTTAACCTTCGCTGTGAATTGTAGGCATAGCTCCAAGTTTTTATAGCGCTACGTATATTTTTATAAAATTAATTCACAAACAAACAAACAAACAAACAAACAAACACATACACACACACATATATATGCATACACTCACACTGCGCTTGCCTTACGCGGCGTATACGTAATGTGTTTTAATTTTCTTTTTTGCCTTATTTTTTGTCAATTGCTGTTGAGCATATAAAAAGTGACAGAAACTTTTGTTGTTGTTATTGTTGTGTTTGTTGTTGCTGGTTTTGATTGTTTGCCAATTTGAAGCAGTTTCGAGGCAATTATTGAATACAAACAAATAAATACGCGCAGTCAGTTAATTTCATTTTTTTTTTGTTTTGTTTTTTTGCATAAAATAATTCATACTGCTTCAGCGCCCCTCGCAGCACACACCAACACACTTACACACACACACGAACAAAACAATGAACCAACCGTACGGCCCAACGCACAATTCACGAATGAAAATGAAAAATGAAATCAAATGCGAAATGAGCACGAATTGTTGTTGTAGCTGGTAGCTGGGACTGAAGCAGAATCAGTTTGCATGCAGCCATAGTAAACTTTTTCGCAGTCAACGTTAACGCCAGCGCTGACGCTGACGTCGCTGCCATAGACCGTTAGTATTTGCCACGCGATTCCTTTCGATTGTTTACCGTTGTCGTAGTTGCCGTTACTTCGCTGAGAAAGGGATTGAGCAGAAAGTTTGATTTGTTTATCAGCGAGCGCTTCAAGTTTTTTCGCGTGCCAATTGGCAGGAGAACAATTTGTTTATGCCAGAGAGCGTTGAGCTGGCCGGCAACAGAGTGCCTCACTGAGAGAGAGTGAGTGTGAGCTGCGCAATGAGCTGCAACGCAGGGTTGCATGTACAGAGTGGGTTGTTTTAAATGTTGCACGAAATGGAAAAGTTTTGGCAATAGTTAAGAAACTCATCTAATACTACAAAGTGCTTAAGGTGCATGAGTTTAACCCATTTAGTCAATAATGAAATATAGGGTGGGCCATCTCTTGGTTTGCTTGTCAATTGCATTTTATTCGTATAATTTCCGATAAAATTGGGCAAACGCAAATTTGAAACTACTCATTTATGTTTGAAAAAAAATAAATCATTTTCGATGACTTTTTTTTGACAAAAACTTATCTGGCTGTTTTCCCATCTGCAGCAAAATATTATAGCGCGTACAAACCGGACAGTCATGCAAATATGGTGTACCACTGAACCAGTTGACTCGAACCGATCAATAATTTTTTTGATTCCGGGCTCGGAAGGCCTTAAACTGTACGTAATACACTAAATGTTTGTTTTTTTTCGCAGAATGACCTGTTAAACGATCCTTGACTAAAATTGAGTAGTTTTGAACTTGAGTTACGTCGAAGAGCATCCATTTTGGACGGGTATGTTCCGAATTTTGAGTTTTTAACAACCATACCAACAGATGGCCAGCCCTATATAAATATAGATTTTAAAAATTTACTAATTATCAAGCATGAAAATCTACCATATATTGTAAAATTGGTTAAAATCATGATTTATCTTCCAATTTGGAAAATTTTGGGTAAGTAGTGAAAATCTATCTCAAGGACCTAGGAAGTAAACACAATTACCTTATTTATTAATAGAGTTTCTGGCGATGTCGCCCCTGGGCGGCGCATGGGGATCTCTATTAATAACTGTTCGAAGAGAACAGGGACCTACAGTTTATAGCCGAATCCGAACGGAGGATTTTCTTGGGCAAATAACGTCTTTTTGCTAGCGATGCAGTGCTAGGCAAATGAACCAGTACCACTTCGAGGAATCCAACCACCGACCATCGGGTTGCAAAGCGAGTACGCTACCACTACGCTGCCGACGTCCACAAATTGGCCATTGCACAACAGAACTCCTGACACCTTTATTTGGTTTAAATATATTTTTTTTAAAAAAAAAGGAAAATTTAAGGATTTTAAAATGAGTTTTAAATCGTTTAATTATGTCAGAGGCGAAGTCATAAAACTGAGTGCAAGTGAAGAACTATCGTAGTCTGTAAGATGCATGTTGTGGCAAAAAAATACTCCTAGCCCTATGAATCTTTACGAAACAGCCAATAAGAGCAGACGAATGTGGCTAAATCAACTTCCTCTTTCGTTTTGGCCAATTCGGTATAAATTTAGTGCGGGAAGAACCTTTGTACAGCCTTTTTTGAGAGGGAACCCAAAATTTTCAAACCAGCTATCCAAATATCAAAGATGGCAGCAAAAACAAAAGATGAATAACAGGAAAAATCAACTAATGACAAAGACCTTTTCGCCGCTTGATGGACTATTTTTTTTTTTCTAAGCTTTTGTTATAAATAGGTATATATTGTCTGTGACAGAAAAATGTTTGTTTATGATTGATACTAAAATTTTAACAAATTAAATGATATACAAAAAAATCCAAATAAAAAATGAACTAGTTTTACATTCAATGAAAACCCTTGCATTAGGCACGAGAACCATTGGTTTTCAACCAAGCATGAAAAATGTGTAAGTCAGCCTATCGATTTTTGAACTTATGTGAACCTTGAAAAACAGCTTCCTAAATATATCTATAAATATGTACTTTATACATATTCCAAATTGACATTGACAAAGCGTATTGCTAGTTTGTAAAAGTAAATGCTCATAGTTTATTTTTTGGAAATATTTCGCTTGACAACCTTTCTGTTTTTAAGAAATGTACAGTTCATTGGCTATTCATAACTTATAATTGTAGAAAAACTATATAATTGGTGTAAGGCGTATACGCAGAACGCAAAAAAATTTCGCACGGAATGACAAACAAAATTCTGAATGAAATATGCCAAATGGTTTTTTCATTCCGTGCGAAATTTTTTTGCATTCTGCGTATAGGCCTTTAGTTGCATTTGTTGTAGGTTGGACATCAAAAGTTTAGGTACATAGTATAGATACTAATCTCTGTGTTTGGAAATTCGTCAGTAATAAATGCCAATTGTTTACATTCATTACATTAACAAAGTAAATGATTAATATTGTATAAGGGAATGTATATTGCAGTCCAGTTTCTGACGACCCCGCAAATCGGCCAGTTCAATAATAACCAAACCTTCCAAGACAACACCGCCAACTTTACGCACCAGTTGACAGGCTGCATCCAAAGAACCGCCGGTGGCAAGTAAATCATCCACAACGATAACCTTTTGTCCGGGCTTAATGGCCGCACGTTGCAGCTCAAAGGAGTCCTATGACGTAGAGATATGGTTATAAAGCAGTTTTAAGGCTTCAATGTGAGCATACTAACACTGCCGTATTCCAGCTTATACTCCACGCTTACAACGTCACCCGCCAGCTTGCCCTTCTTGCGTATGGGCGCACAACCAATGCCCAGCTCAGTGGCTATAAGCATATTGAAGAGAAACCCACGCGAGTCCAGTCCCACAATGAGTTCCACTTCGGGATATTGGGCGCGTATGTGTTGTACCAGCAAATCCCGCAAATATAGACAGGCCTTGCCATCGGTCAAAGCGCCAAATATATCACTGATAAGACACAAAATAGGTGATACAAAGTGAATTAAGCGATAAGAACTACTTTTGTTTTATTAGCTGATAAAAACAAAAGTATCTTTGATGATGCCTTCTTACCGGAATACTATGCCCTCTTTGGGAAAGTCAGGATAGGTGCCTATCTTTGACTTAACATAGGCCAGCTGCTCGTCCGCATTGCTCATTTTTTTTTTGTACAGATTTTATTTATCAAAAGCACGCTGCAAACGTTTATATTTAAATTGAAAATTGATTTTTTTTTTTTTTCTGTTATTTTCAGCAGCAGAGCTAGTATGTACGTGAGATTATGTGCTTCGACACTGTTGAGCACTGTTTTGTTGGGTCCGCAGCTGAAAGCAGCTCAGCTGTTTATCATCGTCTGTTTGGTGGTTGCTAGTGATGGTAATTAGGAAAAGCGATGTTTTTCTGCAACGATGTTTCCCATGTATGCCGATTATAGAACTTAAAATTTAAGCGACTTAAGTGAGAAATGAAAACTATAAAAACCAAGGCTTAATTTCCTGTTTGACTTACTATAAAAAAAGCGAAAAACTTTCGTTAGGTTATATGCGGAGAAAAAAATTACGCCAAGAGCGTATATTATAACATAAGTTACAACAAATTTTTGGTAGAAAAATATAGTTTTGTGTATTCACTTTTTAAGTTACTAAATATTTCTGAAAAGGATTTGCTCGAAATAATAATTTTTGAAATTTTCAGTTTTGCAATTAAAAACGATTATTTGTAAATAAAAAAAGAATATATAAAACTCGCTCTCTTGTTAATAGTATCAATTCTTAAGAGGTGTTGAATTTTTTACCAAGAGTTTATTCATAATTGTTTAAAAAACAATTCAAATATCTTTTTACAAAAGCGATGTGTATTATTCAAATTAAGAAAATATGATTTTTTTTGTACAAAAAAGTGTTAATAATAAAATATAATTTCTGGTCTTTGGCAACAAAAAAGACATAATAATATTGAGAAGTATTTAATACCTAAGTTAATTTAATTTTAAAGTTAAGGGAAATTTCTTGGAAACTGATTTTTTTTTTAAATTTCTTTTGATCCATTTAAGCAAGGAATATTCATAAGAAAACTGAATTAGAAAATGCTTCAGCCATCTATTTATATTATATAGGTGGCCTAAATTTTAAAGTAAAGATTAATATTTTCTTATAACAAGAAAAATGATATCACAGGCCTACAAATGCCGGGGTCATGTCAGTTTTTATAAAGCTAAGGGTCATTTCCGAAGTAATTTGCTGCGTTTCAGCCGAAAGCCTTAGTAGCTATGGCTGTCCTCCTCTCTGTAGCTTTAGTTTTAAACTTTAAGCATACAGTGTAAAAATAAATAAATAAATAAATTTGCTGCGTGGAATCCAAATTGGGGGCCAGAATTGGCCCATCACGTCAGGATCTCGAGATATTTCCTGACGTGATGGGCCAATTCCGACCCCGGATTCGGATTCTACGCTGCAAATTACTTCGGAAATGACCCTTAGCTTTTCAACAACTGACATAACTCCGGTATTTAGACTTGCGAAATGCTAATGACGTCGAGGGGATATACTTGGTAACTTTGAATAGCCATAACTTTGCGAAAAAAAATCGTAAATGATCGCTTGAATGATCTCTGAGTATGCTTAAATATGCAAGACAATATTTTGGTACTAATCATTATCTTTTTTTGATAACTCGAGTATCACTTTTGATAACAAATGTCTAGAATAGTTATTTTATCAATAATTTCTTATGCTTGTTGACAGACAAAGTGCATTTTTGAACAAAGAAACGAATAAAATGTCACGAATGTTTTTCATTCTCTTTTTTGATTTATGCGAATTTTTGTTAACCGTCAACGCTCAGGAATGCGGGATATCCTGCCGACAGGTAGCAGGTAGACGCAGTGTCTCAAACTTGTGGGAAAATTGTTCACAACATTTCCAGCAACAAAAATGATCCTATAAGTAGCTAAGAGTATCTAAGCATCTGGTTTTTCTGCTTTTCTAATACATAATTGATGGAAAACTGAAAATAATTTAAAAGAAATGCAAGGTATTTTTGCCTACTTAGCAAAGGCGCGCAAATTGCTAAACTCTCTCTCTCTCCACTCTCTCTCTCTCTCAAAGCAGCAAACTAACGCGCTCACATATACAGAGAACACAATGAACTGTGCTTAGCTGTATTGGTGAGCACGAAAGTGACTCCCGATGCTAAGCGTGACTTAAGCCGCAGTTCGTTTTAAAACGTCGTGGCAAACAGTTCGTAGTGGTTGTGTTAACTCAGCGCGCAACAAGTGAAAGATATTTTGAGCAGCCTTTGGGTGCAAATTTTTTAAACAAATCCAAGAAGCAAAAATAAAACGCAGAAATTGTTTAAAAAAAGCTTTATATTAAAACAAAAAAATATACAAATAAATGAATAACTAAAAAGCGAAATTCGCGGTGCACAAAAACGAGTTTTTTGATCAACCAACAAAAAAAGTAAGGCTTATAGAATGCTATCAAAATTCGCATATTTTAAATAAAGTTGAATTTTAACGAGAATGTTGAAAAAAAAGTAAATGTCAGCTTTGACGTCGACTGCAACGTTAGCGGCGACTGCGCAGTTTTGACATTAGAAGCAACTAAAGCAACAAAAACAAACAAACAAACCGCAAACGAGCCTCAAAGTTCATGCAACATAAAAACGTGAAATTCGTTTAATGCAGAACCTACAACAACAATATACTACGTATAAAGTGCAACAACATAACCACAATATTGCAAGCAGCAACAACATTCACATTCATAGATACACACACACACACACACAGATACATACTCGCTTACAGATACATATGTAGCACATGCAACACATGGGAAACCTAAATGTTGTTGCTACTGCTGCTGCCGCTGCCTTTTAGTGCGCATGTTACTGAAGACGTGCGTATTTAAAGTGCAACACTCGCGTGCAACAAAAATAAAAACAACAAATACAGCAACACTAAAACCGCGCAAACAACGTGAAAAACCAGAAAGAGGCACAGTTTTTTTTTTTTTTTTTTCAAGCATATACTACGAGTAGATACATATGTATATGCATACTTACTATATATTTTTAAGGCAAACGAGCTTCTCATTTAACTTTTAGTCGATACCTTACTTACCTTAAGGTCCCTCAAATACTTAAAGGTTAAAAAAAATAATACAACAGTTATTAACAATTGTTTGGATTTAAGGGTTGCTTTGAATTCTTAAATAAATTCATGAAAAAGTATCTTTAGTGAACTTCCGATGCTATCAAGTCAATTTTGTTTTGTTAAACGTTTGTATCAACTTCATACTGAAGTTTTTATGGCTCTTTTGGCATACATTTTAAATAAAGATCAAAAGTAAATAATTTTATAATGAAATAAGTCAGTTTCAGAATTTTACCACTCCACAAAAATTTTTAGTAAATACATACTAACTATATATTTTTTTTTAAGTCAAAGAAGCTTCTCATTTAACTTCTCCTCGACATGGAACTACTTACTTTAAGTTCCCCTAATACTTCAAGGTTGCAAAAAATATATCGAATTTCAAAAGTTGTTAAGAAAGTTGCAATGAAGCGTTGGTTTTGGTTCTTAAATGCATCAATGAAAAAAGTATCTTCAGTAATTTTTGAAGCTATCAAGTCAATTTATTTTTGTGCTTAGACACCATAAATGCTTATTTCAACTTTCGTATTGAAATTTATAGGGCCCTTTTTTGGGTATATTTTAAATGAAGATCAAAAGTTAAAACAATGTATTGTAAAATAAGTTAGTTTCAAAAACTTTTTAGTCTATTAAGAAAAGAGAAAATAAGTGAAGCAGACGACTTTTTTTTACCAACCATCTCTTCAATTTAAATCATTTTTTCATTTATTTACCTCGTTTTTTTTTGCATAATTTCGATTATTTAATGAGCTATCGATAACAGTGATAGAGCTTGGAAAGTAGGACAGTAGTCTGATTTGAACGCCTATGACATGCGGCTATAGGACTAGTTCTCTGACCACTGTGATTACTCATGATGGGTCAGTTGTGGAAAATAATGTTGTACGCCGATTTTATAGGGAAATTTAGAAGCTTACATTTTTTGGAATATTCTAAGACAAAAAAATCGTGATAATCTGTTAAAATATATCAGAGTCAAAGAGTTTAGCTTATTTGTCACTATTTCAAGTCACTGTCAAAAATATGATAGCTGCAGAAATATCCTTTTTTCCTGGAATTTCTAGTCTATGAAGAAAAGCTTCGGCAGCTTTCTGATTTGCTGTAATGTTTTTTCTCAAATCAAGCGCATATTATTTAGTTGTCTTAAAAGCTACCACTAAAATTTTGCGAAGTTTAATAATATGGTTGCTGCAGTGCCAAATTCCATGCAAGAAATAATTGAAAATACAAAATATATCTTGTAACAATTCTACATAAAAAGTGTCAGTTTTTTTTTTTTCAAAAATGGAACCAGTTTTGATTTGGCGAACGTAACTAGCGAGTTTGAAAACTTTGCCACCAGCTAATGACTATAATTTACTTGTTGTCTAATAAGGTACAAAAAATGTAACCGAATCTTATTAAGAGGAAAAAAAATCAGTCAACATTAATTAGAATACAAATGTTTCGTTTCATCTAAATATGGCTTGTATTTTAATACACCAGTTAAAAATACGTAAAACCCTAATACATGAGCTTTTTAAAATTGTTAGTGAACCAAAAAATATATAAAAGTTTTTCATAGTTATCGAGATTGAGAACAAGCTTTTTGATTTTTTACTTATTCTTAAAGGAATCTTTGGCATATCGAAGTTTAGAGTCAAATCCCATGTCTGAAAGTGCTGAGCGCTTTGTGAGCCTTGGTTATAGCTAAAGGCCCATACGCAGTATGCAAAAATTCCGAACGAAATGTCACAACTTCATATAAAAAAAATATTCCCTTTTTTGGGATATTTTCCCCTTTTCTGGGATATTTTTTTTTTGTATGAAGTTTTGACATTTCGTTAGGAATTTTTGCATGCTGCGTATGGGCCTTAAGCCGTAGAAAAACATTGAGTGCCGCCAAAAACGCCTCACCTAAGAGAGTGTAAGGGTTCACAGTAAACATAAGTTTTGGCGAAAAAAATTTATAAATAAAGAACGTAGTAAACCAAACTGATATAAAAAAAACGCTAAGAATTTTGACAGTTTTTTTTATATGGAGTTTTGTTTTCTTACAGGCGTTTTTACACTGCTGCATTACTAATGCCTTTATTCTCAAATTAAACGCCAAATACCCTAATTAAACACAATCCGCTACTGTCTTTTGGAAGGTAAAAAAATGCTGAAGAATCTCAGTAAGTTACTCTTATGTATGTGCCCATTGTTGTTGTTTTTAGCTTGCTGGATGTTGTTTATTGTTGTTTTTGTTGTTGGTGCTGAAGTTTTTGGTATGCGCGTGAATGTTTGCTATAACGTAAAAATCGTGATCTAATAAAAAACACACACTAAAACGACCCGATGAGTGTGTGATTGAGTGAGCGGGCTTATAGTATCTTATAGATACAAAGTTGGCAAAAGAGAGCGTAGTTATGCTAGAACCGCCAACGTTTGAACATAGCAAGAGCTGGATGACGATGACGTTTTTGTTGGCTAGCGGATATAGCCGAACGCTCCCACATTTTTTTATCGCTTTCTGCTGTGCGCTTTTTGACTGACTGTTGGAGGAATGCACAAATTGGCCATGAGCTGCATACACTCTGAATGCTGTTTTAGACAGCTAAAATTGTTGGCTAAAATCTGTAATTTTTTTTTTTTTTGGTAGTCCATGTGGCCAATAACTGACCGCATTTTAAAGCTGGCATCAAAGCAGATGCGGGAGTCTTTATATGCTAAAAAAGAAATCGTCTGCCAAAAGAATATGTTAATATGTGAACAGTGGGTAGAAATAAAAGCGCAAAGTGTAAACAGACAAAACGAATGAGAGTAATATAAAGTCAGGCGTGACCGAGTTCGATGTATCCAATACTGAAGGTATTGCCTGGCAGACGGATACCCTTTCAACTCTAAACCAAAAATTAATGAATGAAACAGAAACAGTAGAAACTTTGGATGCGAATCTAAACAAATTTTGTTTCTAGGCCCACTTAACTTCTTCCAATGCAAAATTTTTTTATTTAGGAAAATATATTCAAAGTTTTATTTAACATTTTTTGACATTTTCACCGACCTTGTGGTTAAAATTCTATGGGTTGAGAAACGTGGTAACAAGCATATTTTGTTTATTAGGCTCACATGATGCTACATTTAAAATGATATCTTTACTCGAAAATTTACGTAAATTTTAAACGATTTTGTTGTGCAACTCGAAAAGACGATTGCGAGGACAGTGAACTGCTATCAACAAATGGTTGATATCGTTTTGTTTATTTGGCTAACATTGGGCTTCATGCCTTATTTTGTGACTGTTGCTCATAAATAACAATATTAACGTATACCTGAATTAATAAGTATTTTTTAAATTTTTGGCTATATGTAACTTTAAATATGCTCATCATAATTAGTACATCTTCATAAGAACTATTCCGTTTCCGGACAAATAATTTACCATTGCTTAAGAATTCGAAAAGAGATGTTGATTTCATTAAAGAAAGCTACGTCTTCCAAGAGATTAAACTAAGCTTTGATACATACAGACTTACGGACTAATATATCTACAACGACATGCTAATCAAGAATATAATATACGTGCACATAATAAATTTCCAAAATCTTTCTTCCAACTGTCACATAGACTATATAAGTTCCTATAAGTCCGACAAGGACTAGAGGGCCGTTGTCCCAAACATTGGGACGAAATAAATATACTTTTTCACACTATAAGTAATGGGTATAAAAATGCGACAAGTTGCCTTAAAAAGCAGAAATTAAAGCGTTAAAAAACATAAGAACCAATTTCCTTTGAAGCAGAATAAACAAAAAAATTCTGTTGGCTTCCTTCGCCAACAACTTTTACGTATTTCCGCATAGTTCTTAAAAGCCGCTTTTGTTTGTCGCTTTAGTGGCTTAATGTGCAGCCTTTTGGAACAAGTTTTTGTTGTTGACCAAAACGTAGACAGCATGATATTAACGTGTTAATAAAATGAAGAAAAAAAAAATCGAGGCACCTAAACACTTTATACCCTCCGCTATTACTTACATGTGTCTTAACTTGTTTTGAGGTTCCACTTTGTTGGCTAACAAAATGTGTAACAAGTGGCCAAATGAAAAAAAAAAACACAATCAGCTAACTAAAAATGCGGAAACTACTTTTGTAAAAAGCAAACGATGTTTCTTTGACTACTACTAGCCATTGGCCCAAACTTAATTACATATTAAGCTGGAAAAATGTAGAAAAAATGCTTTTCCTAAATGTGAAAATTAATTGCAGTAAAGTCGACTTACAGCCTTTAAGCGGCTGTCGGGGCGTATTAGTAATTGTTGCTGCTGTGTCAGCTACTTAGTCGTATCTAATGTGAAACTTCTGCTGCGTTCCCGCAGCAGTTGATCCGAGAGCTGCTTGGAGCTTCAAGCTTGAAGCCATCACATCAAGTAGAAAGTCATTAAGTGAGGCTGTAAGCAAAAAAAGAGAAAAAAATACGACTTGAAAGATTTCAACGATGATGACCAAACGCATTTCACTCTTTTGGTGCTGACTTACACTGCGCAAAATGCTTTCAAAAGAAAGCCAACTAAGGCGTATTTATTTATTTGTAATACGAGTGTGTACATAAAGCTGTACTTGTTTATGTGCAGCAGTTTATTGCAAGTCAAGTTACCATACAACTCAGCTAATTGCCAAGTTTGTTACCTTTTACAAAGACTTCAAAAGGCGAACCAAAAAAATTTTGCTTACATGGAAAATGTTTTTTTTTTTTTCATTTGTATTCCAATTATTCCATTTCATCCTATAAGCAAAACGATACGAAATTACCCAACTGACCTTATTTTTCTGGCATATGCAATCGTTGGCGTTTTACTTAACAACGTTTACTCCGATTTCTTTTGGTTTTCTGTATTCTTTTAAAAATGTTTTTTTTTTTGCTTAATCAGCATAAAAATTGAATCCAATGCTACGCGGTCAGCTTTTACTACGCTAACAGCGAGCATATTAGCTTTGAGAATCGTATGAGATCTTAAAGATTACAAGACGCAACTAACCTTTAAGCTACTAAGTATGTGTCAAGGTCTCTGCTTCTATTTTATTTAGACCGATAAAAGGTCAAACAGTTTTTGTTCATTAGGCCCAGTTTAAGCCACATTCTAGAATTTTATGCATATAAACTAATTTTCGGTTACATTTTTCGCGCAATTTTGCTGGGTTTGAATGGAGAATGTGACGTGAACTTTTTAAACTGAAGAGAGAGACCAGTTACGGATACAGGACTTGGTCTTAGTTGGGGCTCTTTACTTCGAAGTATATATTGTCAGCCCACTTTTCCAACTTTTTGGTCCGAATACGAAAATCCTCCGTGGATCCGCCAATAATAAAGACCCTAGTTTTTGCAGTACTCAATATCTAAATTTTGCGTGACCATGGACCAACCAGAATATTGCCTTATTACATTTTTTTATGTTTTTGGGGATAACCCAAGAGTTAAACGATGCGACTGATTGTAAAATGTGGCTGTTTATCGAAAAATATAAACATTTAGATTTCATGCACAAAAAATTTCATACAACGACCCCATACACGATGCAATCGATTGTACAACCTGCTCGATAAACTGCCAAGCTGTACAAGCTGTCGCATCGTATATGTCTAGCTTAACAATTATTTATTAACTAAGAATCTCAGAAAAAATTCAAGAAAAATCTATAGTTCGGGTATTCATTTAATGTCGAATTTCGATTTCGATTTTCCCAACTTTTGCAGGTGTCTCTATTGTGTTTCGCCGTTTTCACTTATTTTGAGCACATTGCAGCAAATATCAGTGCAAGAATCTCTTAATCTGTCAAGCTATTTATACCTTGGCCAGACCAAATTTATCGTCTCTTACCGGTTTTTTGTAAATTTTTCCCAGTTGGGCGCTGATAAACATTTATGTATCGCATGCTTGTAAGTGAAAACTTGAAGCCGCTTTTGTATGTCTGGTACATAGTATGTTAAGTAGGCACATATACATAGTATATGTGCTGTGTGTTTGTACAGAAGATGCTTTTTTAATGCTGCGTCATAATTCAACTTCAAGATCCAACAGCTTCAATTGCTTGGAGCGAGTAACCAAACAACCAACTTGGTCAGTCATTGGCATTTGCCACTTTCTTTCTTCAAAAACGAAGCTGCAACTTGAGACTGAAAAACATGTTTTGGCATCGACATCAGTAAAAACTTATTGCTGGTCTTGGCCAGACTGGGCCACCGATGATTGAAATGCAAGAATTGTCCACACCCCAGACGAGACTACCTAGCCAGTCGTTGACTGCAGCAGCAGCAACCGGAGCAGCAATTGCAGCATAGTTGGTATACGAGTATCTATAATTATATGGACAGCTTGGCCAGGAAATTATTATTGTCTGTGGTTTGTCTGAGTCTGGCTTAAAGTGGACTGCATTGGTTCAGTGTAATTTTATTTTCAGTCAGGACTTGAAATCATATTTTTTACTAGGAGAAAGATAATATATGAAGCTTCCATTTCACGGCGTGTTTTCAATATGACTCATGCTAAATTTTATTGCAAATTTTTATACACTCTACAAGAGTAGAGTAAATTTGTGCAATGTGTGAAACATATTGGACTATAGTTGCTTAATCTAATGAACATGTATTTCTCAGATAGATTATTAGCTAGAGATACAAAATTCATCCAAAAGATGCGTATACAGATTAAATTTATTGACTTAGATCGATATATTGTCTCATTCCCAGTCGATTTTAGTCGATGTTTAGAGCAGCTGTAAACCTTCTTGCTAAAATAGTAGGGTATGGTGGAGCAAATACTTCTTGTCGTTTGGGCATCTAAATATAGACTGAGAGACCCTACACGAGAACACTAATATGAGCTCGCTCAGTATTACCGTTTTTAAGAAGCAATGGGGGGTCGGGTTTACCCACACTGTCGGGTTTGCCCCACCTTACGCTATGCTGTTAAATTATTAAGTTCTAATGAAAACTTTAAAAGGTGTAGGCAGTTATGTATTATACTGAGACAAATTTTCCTACAAGCTGCACCCATACTCACAGACTTGGATGAGCCTAATAAACGAGCACACATTGACACTTACACATAACATTCTCCCACCATGTACCCAACAATACAAACTTTGTCGCAAATAATTTTTTTATTTTGAGTTCAGGGTATCCCACTGCACTCACTGACTGATTCAAATTTTAATTTAATTCTTATTTTTTCTTTTAGCTGTCTGCAAAGTTTTTCAATACAAGATTTTATAATAAAATGGAAAATTTGTATGTTAATGGGTTAGACGTGCTTCACATATTTGTTTCTCACTCACTCTATCTTCTTCTGGCACTCAAAAAGCCGCTCGCTCTCTCTTTTACACTTATTAGCACTGCTATGTTAATCTATTGTTGTTGTTTTTATTTTTTTTTTTCAAGTGCTCTAAAGTTAAGCCTGAAATATTTTTGACTTAAACCAGATTTATGAGATACAACTTATATTTTGGCATTCACTTGGTCACGCATTTCATTGAGGAAACGGCCAACTTCATTAATTATAGTCATAAAACTAAATTTTTATGCATTTTATTTATAAGTTTTTTTTCCCACAATTGAACTCGAACTGGCAGTCAGTCGACTTTCTCTATTAAGACCTTTTGTCTGCGTTCAAATCTAGAGTCAAAAACTTGAAAATATATATTTATTACGCATACGCAACATGCGCTGAGAAACTTGCTGACAATTCAACAATGCAATTGATACTTAACCTACCCATTATGCCGCCAGAGGGCGCCACCAAGTGTCGCAGCAGTAGTGTTTCTATTGAGCGAATAGCCGCAGCTGAAAAGCGTCATTTTTTTACGCTAAGTTGTGCGAAAATTAAAAATATCAGGGATTTTAAGATTTTTGCAATAAGATAAAGCCACAAAATGTTCAAAAGAGATATTGCCATTATGAGTTTTAGATTGTATTTAACCAAGTGAACGAACAGGTTACAGTCGGGACATGCCGGCTACAATATATCTTGTACTCAGCCTAGTTTATATAATCTAAAAATATATACTTCTCCGATGTTTACGTTTTTTGTGCTGCTTTTTTTTCCAGAAACGGGTTACTTGTTGATAGTGAAATATTCTTGCGGGGGCCTGTGGTAAAACAACATGATGTACTTAGGCGCGGATCTAGAATATGGTCATAGGTGGAGTTTTTCACTTCCAACTGTCAACGCATTTTTCCAACTTTTGGGGGAAAACCCTTCCCCACTGGTTGTACTTAAGTCTTCATGAGTCTATACATACCAAGTTTAGTTAAGTTTTGAGACATCTTTTCGAACATATTTTCCAATAGTATTTTTTAGGGGGTATAATTGGGTGTTGGTGTGGTTTCCTCCTAAGTTTTGCAGAACAAATTTTTTTGCACAAGCAATATACCATAGTTTCCAAAATGCAAGTTTTTCCTGCAAGTATTTCCCGCTTTATGCAGGATTCACCCTGACGCCACAAATCTTTTCGACAAGGTGTTTCCGCTAATGAGTGCAACAAAATAATTAGCTTAACAATCTACATTGTACATGTAAGACTTCCCAAAGCTACCAAAAATATGAAAAGATATATCATAGGTGTATTACACTAGTTTACACGAAAAATGAACCTTCGTAAAAAGGTGTTGTTTAGGGTAATTTGGGGTCGAGAAACACGAAAATGGCAACTTTTTTTTTTCTTAAGCACCGTTTTAGAGATATTTTCGAAAAACATGCTTTTGGGCACTTATTTCATATATTCGTCAATATCTCGTGTATCGACATGAAAGATAATTAGATCGAAAGGTATTGATGTGCTCTTTACAGTGAGTGTAAAAAAAAAAAAAAAAAAAGTGTAATTTTCGACCATTTTTTAAAATTTCAAATTTTTGATTTCATTTTTACTAACGAAAAAAAGCTTTTAACTGAAAGAGAATTCTTTTACAAACATTTCGAGTCCAAGATCCTTAAAATCGGATAAGAATTGAAGATGTTATAGAACCATGAACGGCAGTTCCAATGTTCACTAAAAGTTTTTTATTTTCGCTCAGTTACGTCTTCACGAATTTGTATGCAGATGTAGTCATGATTTTTCGTTCATGTGTCCATAACATCTACAATTCTTACCCGATTTTAAAGATCTTAGACTCGAAATACTCGTAAAAGAATTCTCTTTCAGCATAAAGCTTAAATTAATTTTTCAAAATTTTTTTTTCATTTATAAAAATCAAGCCGAAAAATTATAATTTTGAAAAATTGTCAAAAATTACATTTTTTTCGACTTTGGTTGCTTGTAGCTTTTATAATTTTTACTTAGTGTGTACATAATTATATATCACTGTAAAGAGCACATTAATACCTTTCGATCTAATCATCTTTCATGTCGATACCAAATTTTGTTCACGAGATATTGACGAATAACTGAAACAAGTTCCCAGAAGCATGTTTTACGAATATATCTCGAAAACGGTGCTTAAGAAAAAAAATAGGTTGCCATTTTCGTGTTTCTCGACCCCAAATTACCCTAAAAAACAATTTTTTACGTTGGTTCACTCGATGACCCATAAATTTGTAAACTAGTAAACTAGAGCACCTCGAAAACAACAGAAGGTAACAGTGGCAATCTGAGTATTTCTGGAGTATCTAAACTCTATTCCATATTGGATCGAAATAGGTTTGTTAATTTATTTCTTTGTTGTGATGAGAGCCCAAACTTCAACATCCGCTATTTTTATTAATCTGCTGCGGTCCTGGGGCTCCGTGCCGCCTATCATAAAGATTTTAAGTACATAAGTCACAACTTAGCCGCAAATTAGAAACGTGCCGTAAAGTTGCTGCTGCGCGTATAAACAATGTTGCCAGATCAACCACTGAAGTTTTTCAGAGCTACCCATTCGTTCACATACCTTTTCTAGTGTGACCATGTCTTTTTTCAGCCGCAGTAACCGCGTAGGTCACTGTCACTGATTGCTTGCAAGTGGAAACGCGACATTTGCTAATTTTGTGCTTATTATTATTTTTCGGTATAGTTTTAATTTTCCACAGCTAATTTCTTTTTTGCTTTTCTCAAAATTCTACTTTTTCAGAATCACACCTGACTATAAAAACAAACTGTGTTTCCTCTTATTCAATCATAAAACACGCTTTCGAATTCGTTTTAAAATGTAAACAAAAAACGTTAAACAAGTTTATTGATTTGTTGGGCTGTCTATAAGCCAGTTCTACGACTTTTGGCCAATGGTCACATTTTTTGGCATGAATCACAGCTAAAATTAGATGAATACCAAAATGCCAAATGTCTTTTCTACGTCTATAATTTAGCCATCGAGATCTGCTCGCTGTTTGTTACAACTTTTGCATAATGTTTAAGAGTTTTGCTTTTTCTTCTATAACATATATGACTCTTATTTTATGTTGATTGACTCTTATTTGTTTGAAGTTTTCATTAGTGACAGAATAAGTGGTGAAAATTAAGCAATAGCTTGAGTTTATGTTTTTAACAATTAACTTTATGGTTTACATAAGTTATAAGATTTGGTTTTATTATTATTTTTTTTTTTTTTGCCGCTGGCCATTGTTTAAGTTAGTTGGCAAACATTATGACTTATGTCTTTGGCATTGTGGCCATTATTGCGGTGAAGGGAAAAACTTAATGAAATTTTTAATGATTTGGCATATGAAGTTTTTTCCTAAAGTGTAATATATAATATAATATATATTTAATTATGGTATATTATGTGTGAGCAATGACAAAATAGTCATACGAGTAGATGATAATTAAGCAGTATTCAATCAATTTGATAGAGTGGAAATCTTAACATAAATGCTGCTTGGGCGAACAACACTTGATAATAAACCGGCTAAAGGTCATAATTGGAAGAGGTGTAAGCAGGTGCGGATCTAGGATTTTGTCTTGGGGAGGGGTTCTTCACTTCGAACTGTTTATATATCAGAACTCGCAAAAGACTTTCAACCCATTTTTCCAACTTTTGGGCGGGGTCCGGACCTGAAAACACCCCCGTGGATCCGCTACTGGATGTAAGATATAGAAAAATATTAGGTAGATCAGCTGGATTAAAATTTTTTGGAAGGTTATTCACTCGCTAAAATATTATTTAACAATGCATTCATAATTCTGTAGATTTTGCTGCAGCTCAGCTCAAAACCTTGAGAAATAATTAATTATAATGAACTTTAAACCAATCCCAACAGACATGAACGTTAATTACTTAAAAAAGACTAGCACAATAAAAAAGAAAAAAAAATCATAATTTTTAAAACATTTCTACGAAAGGACTAGACTATTTCAAAATAAAATCACAAACATTGGTCTTAAATTAAAAATAATAAAAAAATAATTGCAAATTGTAGGGATATATTAAAGCTGGTAGAATTATCACAAAGCATGTGCCTCGAAAGAATTCATATCTCAAAATTTTAGAGATAATGTTTCGTAAATATTTTAAACAAAATGCTATTTAAAGCACTTGAAGTACATTAAACTTGTGCTGTAGAAAACATCGATGATGAAGTTTAAAATCTCTATATATCGATGTTGGCTAACAAAGATGTTTCTTCAGCACTTCTGCACTCATCAAATGGGTGTTAAGTAGTGCTGGAGAAACATCTCTATTGGACAACATCGATATATAGAGATTTTAAACTTCGATCATCGATGTTTACTCCAGCACTACATTAAACTACTCTCTTGAGCTAAAGTATTTTTACTATACCTAGATTTAAATTGCAACTAATTTGCTTATTTATTGTCTCATTAATGGATTCAATAAAATATTTGTTTTTTTAAATTAGGAAAACAATTTTTTGTTATACTTTTGAGAAAAACACCACCATGAAACTTTAAAAAATTTCTAACTATTATTTTAAAAGGTCAAAAGATTCTCACAATCATAAGATCTTAAAAAATGTCACAAAATTTCAATAAAAAGTTTTTTAGAATTTTTGGGTTTTTTTTTTAGAGCCCAGAAAAGTTGAAGTAAATGTGCTCTCAAAAAGTGTATATGACTATATCTGTATGAAAGAACGAGAAAAAATTATAGTATAGAAAATAAACTGAAGCTCACTTTAGAAAAATATGATGGGATTTCGATACAATAGCAAACAAAAAAAAAATTTGGTTTAACAACTATTCATTTTCTTAATAATCGATCAAACTTTACGAGCCATGAAAAAAAATGTATGAAAAAATTTCTTGAAATTTTTATATTTACGTTTGAAATAGAATTTTTTTCAAAACTTTGCTTAAAATTACGAAAAATTTCATATGAATGCATAAATAGCGTTCAAGCCGTAAACTTGACAAAAATATGTTCCAAGTATAATCTATAGGTAATTCAATTATCTACAAAAATTGTCAAAATCAGTTTGGTTGAATCAGAGATATTTGCTTTGAAGTAAAGAAACTTTTTTTTAATTTCGAAAAATGTTTTTTTCGGATTTAGTGTGCCATTTACTACGGAAATGACTAAAACATGTTGAGGATATCAAAATTTTTTAAAATTTGTAAGCTAGTGTAGTTGTTAAAAGAATATTTTTAAGAAAATAGTTCTCAAATTCAAAACTTTTGAGTTTTGAGGCTATAGTAGCTAATTTTTAGCTCAAAATAATTTTGTAAAAGTTTTTTTTACGGAAATCCAAATCAGTTGCTAAGTTTTTGGAATTCCATACTAATCAAGAAAATACTTCTCAAATTCAAAACTTTTGAGTTTGGAGGCTCTAATAGCTTGGTTTTAGCTCAAAAATATTTTTTTTAAAGTTTTTTTCACGGAAATCCAAATCAGTTGCTAAGTTTTTGGAATTCCATACTAATCAAATACAAAAAATAAAAATTATATATAAGTTGCTTTTTTTTATAGACAATTTTATTTTACTCTTTTTCAAAGCTCAAACTTGCTCTCTTAAAAGCTCCAAATTTTTTGTGGTTTTAGAGATTACTTGTTTAGATAGGTACTAATAAATTGCGAAATTTGAAATATTTCAAAATTTCTTTGCTGGAAAAAAGTTTTTAAGGTAATAACTTAGTCGGTTTTGGATCAGTTGTTACTTGGCCAATAAGGTATAATTTTTTATTGTGGAAAACGCAAGATTTTAAAATAACATATACAAAAAAAAAGTTTTTCATAATTTCATGGAATTGTTAGAATCTTTTCTGGAAAAGCGTTCAGGATTTACATTTGAAGCATAGGTCGTGCCTCTTCTTAGATCGTACTTTTTTAATTTTCCAAGTCTAACGATTATTTTAGCAGTTCCCAGCATTTGAAAGAATTCCATGAGCGATTTATTAGTTTGTTATGAATGAAATTCGTTTGAGAGCTTAATAAAAAGAATACTGGGTCACTTAGCTCTACAATAAAGCTAACAAAGTAAAATTCTAAGCTTTGGATTTTTAAGTATTTCAAAAGCAAACAAAGTTTTGATGAGCTACTATCATTATTTGGGTTCATTTTTCTGGAGCACCTTGCTTATAATAAAAAGTGACTTTGAGGTTTTTTTTTTTATTGTTATGGTTTACGACAGTTTGGTATGAATTTCTGCGCTATTAAGCTCCAGTTCATGTCATAAGTCCATTACGGCTGTGAAACTTTAAAAAACATATAACAAATGGTTTATAAAGAAACAAACATAACGAGGTCATCAAACTAAAAGCTGGCAATTTAATAAGCTTAAATAAAATACCCGCAGCTATACATAACTGATAGAAAAACGCAAAAAAAAAAACCTGTGCCAAGTGCCGCACAGACACATCCAACATATTCCAGACCAAGACCAAGATCATTATTAGCTTCTATTTGTAGTTTATACAATACATTTAACCACGCTTAACTTCTTTTACAGCAAAGCGGGGTCCAGCAACCGCATATCTCCAATATCTTAACCACAACAAAGGCCCTAGATATAACTCCCGCCATAAGCATAATCATCAGCTACATTGAGTTACACAGAGAAGCCACAGAATGGGCACAAAGATCGAGTACGTCGACACAACACATCTTTATGCCTCCAAGTACATACGCAACTCCAAAGCGATAGGCGTACTCTGGGCTATCTTCACCATTTGCTATGCCATCATTGGGATTGTGGCTTTTGTGACGCCAGGTGAGTGAGCCGCGCCGAGTCCAAGACAATGGCTTAGGAACTGCGGAACTGCATTAAGCATTCATTCGGGTCATTTGTTATTTTGGCAGAATGGGTTGGCGATCCGGACAGCGACAGTGCGGGCCGTCTCGGCCTCTGGCAGCTGTGCCAGCGCGATGAGATCTTTGACAATTGCAGAAGACGCTGGGAGAGTATTTTCTCAGTGCCAACGTTTTCGTTTCAGGTAAGTGAAAAAGAGTTTCTTCTTTTTTTTTTTTGAAAGCAGAAGATGCTTTGTATACTCTTTTGTTTGGTTAATATCATTTTGCCAGAAAGTTTGTATTGTTTTGGTCACACTGAATAATTTATGTGACCAAAAAGTGCTATAAGTTAAAAGCTCTGCGGAATATTTTGAGAACAGAGAAAATATGCATAAAGTGTAGAATAGATTTAATTTATTAACGAATTGATTTTGTGGTAAATGTTGCAAATCTTTGTTAATACGAATCTTAGCTTCCAAAGTTGCAGAGTTGTTTAAGACAACATAAATCTGCAGAGTTTTGTAAGTCTTTTTTTAGCTATAGACTTCTTAGAAGATTGCAAGTTTAACTTAAGGAACAGCAGTATATAGGTTTAACGATTATCGTTTATGCAACTATAAAACATATATTGGTATAGACGATTTTTAAGAAAATGAAGCTATGTACTTATTTTTGGCATATAATTAAAAGCATTTTGGAATTCGACAAAATGAAATAATAATTTAACCCATATAAACAACTTGCAATATTTTAATCGAAAGCGCGGAAATGTTCAAACAAAATGCCAAATTTTTGAAAATTCACATATAAAATAAAAAAATATATTTTCTTATTTCTGGGGCTTTTGTAATGAACACAAAAAAAACCGGTATACAGACGGAACGTACCAACTATAATATAACGTATTTAATTCCTTAATTCTAAAAACAATTTTCACATTCCAAAACACAGAGCGTACATACCGATTTTCATGCCGACAGCTTTTGAACTGAATAGTCCGATTTTAGTGGGCTTCTAGCAAAAGAAGCTTATTTTTGGTACATCAATTGTCATGCAACACTTTTCTTTTTTAAATTGAATAGTATTTTTTACGCTAGTGCTTATAATTCACAACAAGTTACAGCTGTGTTTATAATAAATAGCTACTTTTTGCAAGAAGATTCGTTTTTTTTTGTTATTCCCAACTTAGTTTTTTATGATTTATAAAATTATTTCTGGCATTTTTTGTGATCAAATCCAAGTTCCGGTAGTATATTCTTCTTTTTTTTAATTTGGTTTCTTAGGCTGTTTTTGAACCTTTAGTACTACCAATTTCACCAAAATAAATTGTTTATGGCAGGGGTGTCCAAAAGCCGCTTATGTAAGAGCTTATGATAGAAAAAAAAACGAACACATCTAAAGCAAACCGTTTTTTCATGTTATTATGTACACTGACAAAAACAGTATATACTCATATAAATGTTTTGTTTTTCGTTGCAACTATTTTTTCTTTGCAAGCTATGTCCAAATACTCACATTTAACATGTGGTGCACAAAAATTTCGTGTCCGCGATCAATCCCATACCCTTTTTTGTATAATAAGTGCAACAGTTCAGAGAGCACAAACGAAAAACAACAACAAAATTACATTGAAAATCTTTGGGCCAACAAAAAATATACGCAAGGGTTGTTTTTGTGCTCACGAGCTCAGAGAGTAAGTGAGAGCATTGACATTGGGTGATTTCACACTCTTGGACCGTGCAATAGCCTCGCGAGTTATGTAAATTGAGAGACTGCCTACCACTGATGTACACTGACAAAAATAGTATATACTCTTATAAGTGTTTCGATCTTCGTTGTAACTATTTTTTCTTTACAAGCTATGCCTTATTACTCACATTTAACACGTGGTGCACAAAAATTTCGTGTTCCCGATCAATCCCTCACCCTTTTTTGTAAGTGCAACAGTTCAGAGAGCACAAACGAAAAACAAGAACAAAATTACATTGAAAATCTGTTACGCAAGGGTTGTTTTTGTGCTCACGAGTTCGGAGAGCAAAGAGTGAGAGAACGCTCAAAATTGTTTTTGTAATTTGCATTGGCACTGGGTGATATACAGTTAGGGCCGTGCATGTTCACGAGCATTGCTACCTATGCCTAAGAGCCATTACAAAAACAAAAAGAGCCAGATGAGCAATGGGCCTGGACACCCCTGGTTTATGAGGTTATAAGCTAAATGCTTTGTTGTAAGAGCAAGGAGGAAATTGTACCCATTTTAAACTGAAATAATTTTTTTTTTTTTTAATACTCTTAGATATTCTTGGATTCTATTTATGACAATTTTAAGTGAAATAAATATTTTTTTTTCTGAATCAACCCAAAAAATTTCCCTTGTAACAGGAACAGTCGTGGATAATTTCCCTCGAAAGGTATAAAGCTGTGTTAACAATCAGCAAGAAAAATATGAGTAGTTGGCACCAGCAAAAAAAAATTCGGATTTAGGAGCACGCAAAAACGAAACCGAATAAAATTGTTCGTTTTGTTTTTGTTCGTTTTACGGAGCAC
This sequence comes from Chymomyza costata, assembly GCA_018150985.1. Taxonomy (NCBI): domain Eukaryota; kingdom Metazoa; phylum Arthropoda; class Insecta; order Diptera; family Drosophilidae; genus Chymomyza; species Chymomyza costata. Next base: position 24,063,689 of record JAECWU010000001.1, read on the forward strand.
GGCCGTTTTGAGTTTTGAAATCATGGATGGGCAATACAAAAATGAAAATCTCTAACAATATTGCAAATTAATAAATGTGCTTAAACGAATTGTTTCTATACTCTCATAATTTTGGTATCAAGTTTGTAGTTCTTATTACTTTTCTTGTCGAATTTAAGCAAAACCTTTTTTTTTTTTGGGTGGGGGGGGGGGGTTGAGTATACAAAAGCTTTAAGTCCCAGCACTTTATTTCTAATCATTGCGGAAATTGATTTTAGCTTAATTTTTCATTATCAGTTTATATAATTTTTGTATTATACTGTCTACAGTTAGTATTTAGATAAATTAAGCATTTATCTTAATTTGATTAGTCATAATTTTTGTTTTTTTAATTTTTATCTTATAGCTTGCAACATTCTTCATGGTTGCTGCCGTTGCCTTGGCCTTGCTGACAATATTCTTTTTGGTTTGTTTGTTGTTTATGAAATCGACGCGAGTTTTTCATATATGCGGTTGGATGCAAATAATATCAGGTAGGTGGAACGCTTTCTACGACACAATACGCTCCACTCCCCCGCGCACATACCACAAAAGCTTCGATGATGCATTTCGCTGAGTCTGTCATAAAAGCCATGGGCGTGGTGCAGTGGGCGTTTGTATACAAAGCAACAGCATGAAAACTGATATCTGAACTTGGATTTGGATTTTGAGCACGTTCTGCTGTCAGCAACTGATGCCTAGTGCAAAAAAAAATCAAAAATAAATTTCGCAAAGCTTTCATATGGTTAATCGTAATTGGAGTGCTTTGAATTTTTTTGCCTCAATCATCATTGAGCACGTTCTTTTACAAATTTATTTATCCAATACTTGTTTTTTTTTGTGAACAGCACTTTGCATGATTGTGGCCTGTGGAGCTTTTCCATTTGGCTGGAACTCGGATGATTTTCGTAAAATTTGTGGTCCGGAAGCAAATCGCTTTGAGCTGGGTCTGTGCGGCATACGCTGGGCCTATCCACTGGCCATAATTGGTTGCATTGATGGTGTTGTCTTGGCCACATTGGCGTTCATCTTGGCCACGCGACATGTGCGCCTGCAGCCAGATCCAATCTATCAAAACTCGCTGTACAAAGGTAAGTTGGATCGAGCTTATAAAAGGCAAAAATATTTGAAGATGGAGTGAACGAATTATTCGAAGAAAGGCAAAGCATTCTGGTGACTTTTTAGTAAAATAAAAAAGTTTTTTCGTTATTCTCATAATAATTTCGAAACATCGCACTTAAGCTCTAATTCTTTGATCTTCCAGTGCCCTATTTTCATACATAATAAAATTGGGGCTCAATTTAGGGACAACCATAATGATATATACAAATTATTATATTTTTTTTTAATTAATAAAGTTCCAAATTATAAATTTATGGGAAAATCTATATTATTACAACGAAGTATATTACCATTTTCTAACGAAACATTTCGATTATTTTTAATGAATCAAACCGTGATGAAAGCGAAATTTAGCGGTCCCATATCGACAAATTTAAAACCGGTTTTGAAAATATACAAGTCAATCCATACAGCATAGGAAAATGGTTTTTTTTTCCGCGCAGCTAGACAAACAAGATAACATTGATCAACTTGTCAAAATTGGGGAAGAAGAAATTGTAGTTTTTAAGTTACCAGAAAATTGTTTTTTGAATTCCGTGATGGAAAAGTTCAGAAATTTATGGACATCGTCACGTAAAAATATTCTTTTGGACTTAAGACTCCCTAAATTCGCGAGTTTCCAAGAAGTTTATAAATTTCCAAAAATAAATGCTTCGAAATTTTTGGCGACATACTTTTTCAGTCTTCACCGAAAATGTTTCAACTTATAATTCTGATATATATCAATTTCACATATAAGATATCATAGATCTAAATACAAGATCGATAAACAAAAACTAAACTCAAACAATAAAAAATTATAAAATTATAAAAAATTCATTTAAAAATGTGAAAAATTTAGAAAAAAATTTTATAAATTTTTTTAAATTTTATTTTTGAAACTAGAGTGATCTAAAACATTTGATTTATTAAAAATATACTCTACACAATTTTTTGTAGACTCATCGAAGCTTTAATTTCCTAAATCCCCTCAATCGAAGCTTTACATAGCTATCTTAGGTGACTTAAGTGTCAACTTATTATAGGGCTACGGACTGACGTAGAGCATCCGATATACGAGGCTGCTACTCAATCTTTTATTGGAAGATATGCAGTTTGTCTCAAACCCTACGCATAGCCCTGCTGAAACGTCAGGGAAACTTTAAAAACCTTTTAGTTCACAATTTAAAACAATGTGGTAGAGTCGAGTTGGTGGAACGGTGGTATACCCTGTACCTTTTTTTGGGAAAATTATTATAAGTCATACTTTTTCATGGGAACTTCAATATTTTAGTACAAATAATTTTTATGAAGTATACGTATTAGCATTTTCAGATTAAAAAATTCATGTTTTTGGGGTAAAATTGTTATATCACAGATAAAAGTCAACATATTTAAAAGCTTGCCTAATAGCTTCTCCCACTGGGGAACAGGCAGTCTCTAGATCTTGGATAATCCGAATTCATCGTGTTTATACAGACGAACAGACCAACAGACGAACAGAAAAAGATGGCTTAATTGTTGTCCGGGGCTATAATGGGCATTTGTTCTCATCTCCATTCATTCACACCCTTCACTAACATCCCGAACGTAGCCACGTTATGTGAAAAAGAATACCAACACTAATTTATTTAACTGGGCCCTTAATTCGTCTCACTTCAATAAGAAAACTAAGTCAATTTAAATCTTAATTATATTAATTATTTTATTAGAGAAATTTTAAAAACTAATTTTAATGAATTAAAACTTTTGATACATTAAATTCTTAAGATACAGATAATTCAGAAATTTAATAACCTTTTTGAATAAGTAATAGTTTATATAAATAAATTGTTCCTTATCGGTAAACTAAATCATATCTCAAGTGAATTTACTAGAGATTTTGAAACCGATACCCAAGGTGCTGTCTGTGTCACCAAGATTTTGCATTTTTGGCGAAATTTAAGAGAAATTAATTTCTGTGTCACTCCTGCGTAAAACTCTTTGTAGGCTCATTGTAGTTTTCATGCCCTATCCCTGACCGACGCTTTACTTATCTGACTTAATTGACCATATCAACCCATTATCGGATTACGAACTGACCCAATGCGTTCCTTAAAGCGCCTCAGCCGTGCACATTCGAGGCTTAGTCCAAGTGTTGCATAAAGATATACTTTTTATATCCATGGAAACTTAAAAAGTGGCTTAAAAAATATATTCAACCAGTATTAAAAGGACACCATGTTGAGGATTCAAAATCTTAGCAGAAATTATTAGGATCTAATATTTTCCCTAACATTCACACCTTTACTCCATAAAATTAAAATTTTAAACTAAAAAAAATGTTTTTGCTTTGTTATTTGCAGGTGAAATCAACAACGCGTATCTGACGGATGCAATTAGTTTGGCTGGTTCTCGCAAATCGCATTCCCATTTAACCGGCTTGAACTTGCAGCCCATTTTGTTGGTGGCGCCACCAAATGAAGACACCATTTCGCAATTCTCGCGTTATCATTGAAATAGCTCAAAAGTCTAAAGCGTAGATTATTTAAATATTTTAATTTAAATAATTAGTTTTTGCAATTTAATTAAATGCTATGCATAATATTGAAGCCATGAAAGCAGTCAACATTCTGGTTTAGCACGGACAACAACCCAAACAAGTTTAAGCACGAACACATGACGCTTTGATAGTTGCCAGCTGTCAAACGTAGCATACTTTTGCGCTGTGCTGGTTAAAAACAAAATGAAAAAACAGCTGTTACTTTTTGAATGTTGTTGGCTGCTTTGTGTGCGTTTTTTTTTTGTGCATGTATTGTGTGTTTGCGAATGTGTGCGTGAGGTTTAAAAGTTTTGTGTGAATTTTTTCGACTGAATGCTAAATTAATTTTTAAGTCTGAACTAATTTAAAATTTGTGTATAGCTTGTGCCTAAATAAAATTAGTTTATAATAAAAAAATATGCTGTATATTTAAAAAAAAAGTAAATAAATGTGTACAAATTTGAAAGTTGTGTGCATTTTTATGGGATTTTTGGTGAAGCGAAGCTTTTTTTTTCGATTTGACGCTTTGTTTTCCTTTAAGTGTAAAGGACTCTTTTGATCTTATCTAGTACCAGTACCAGTCTGCAGTTTACAGTGTAGTATCAAAAAGTTGTAGGACTGAATTAATTAAAATTTTTTTTTAAGAACTTATCGGTACAATTCCTTAGTAGTCCTCGAAATTGCAACCTTTTGCTTTTTTCACAACGCGTATTACGCAGTTCCCTGGATTCTACTGGATCTTCCCTTCCGTATTCCACTTTTCTGGATGCTGCTTTACAAAATCTGTATCAATCATAGGAACGCTTGTAGGCCGGTCAGAGTCCAGTAACGCCTTCACTTTGACCACATTGTCTTCAATGCTCGATATTGATGGTGGTCTTCAATAAGCTCCGGACCCTTCTCGAACAATGCTGAGGGGTTCATGGCAGCAGTCCCCTAGGAGGACCTTACAATTCCGAGGGTCTCCATCGCGGTTTTCTCGAGTTCGATGCAGAATTTAACAGAGGTTCACGGAAATCGACTTGCTTACTCTCTGAAATGAAAAAATATCAGTTTCCTCGAAAGACCGCCAGTACCAAGTCCAGGTGATTCGACTGCCCTCTACCGCTCCGTTCGCGCTACACAAATTTAGTCCTACGACTTGTTGATCCTACCCTGTATTCATTGGGTGTAAGGCCAATTTTCCAATTTTTATTTTTATTAGAAATGGAAATAGATTTAATTATTGAAATTTAAGTGACATACTAAATACTTAAAAAAAAAAAATTAATTACTAGTTATTTTCTATTTTCAATATCGGAAGGGTGTACTGGCTTGAGACGTCTCGGCTTGGAAGGTCTTATATCACTTATGGTATCAGGGTGCTGATGTTTGATTTTGATCCAATGTCCTTTTGATTGCAAGCTATCAGATGACTGCCAACCGAAATACTACATATACATAATATATTGCACATACATGTATAAAAAATACGATTTTCTAAGCAGTTCTTCCATGGCAGTGCTTCCAATTGTGGTAAAAAATCTATAATAAGACATCTTTTCAGACGTCTGCCTCGGGCAAGAATAGCTGCGAGCTTTTAAACAAATAATTTCGATTCGACAAATCTGGAATAACGAATGCATTATAGATTTCTTAAATTTGAAAAATTAATATGGAAGATATGATAAACATTAATATTAAATAAATGGTTAATTTTCAAATGTAAGTTTTGTCGAAAAATTTGGTTTCTTTTTAATGATATTGACACTTTCCTAATTTCCGATTGGACACATTTTGATTCTTTTCCAAGTGGCAACCATGACCGCAGCCCATACAATTATGCTATTACCAACAACAACAACATTATCAACATCATTATTATCATTATGGTCATTATTATTACGCTTAACGTCAGCAAGTTTTGTTCACTTGGACAAACAAAAATCAAATTATGCCCAAAATCGCACATAAAAACCAATAACAGGCAACTTAGCGCCCAATTTGCTCTGTGTTTCGTTCCATCTCTCATAACCATTTGGCACATACTTTTCCAATAAAGTATTTACAGCAGCATTCTGTGTAGGATGTGCCCCACTCCGACATCACAAAAAAAAAAACTTGCCTATGGAATTGAAATATTCCGAGCATCACGTCAAATAGAAAAATACTTAGGCAAAGCTAAGTAGCTCAGGACCTACGGACCTTGAGCTCTGTGCACATCTCTCTCCCTCTTATTCGCTCTCCCTGTTTCTCTCTCTTACTCCCTCCCTCCTCTGCACGTTTTAATATTCTTGTATAATTCATAAGCAATTCCATCAACGCTTACAAATGCGGCCTAAGTGGCCAACCAGCTGACGCCAGTCAAAGATTGAGATTGTTGGGTCCAAGAACAAAAAAGAGAGCAACCAAAAAAGAACAAGAAACCAAATACAGAGAGACGCAGTTCGAATGCTCTTTATGGTAGATACCTTGATACCTTATCTCATGGAAATTATATCTATAAAAGTATGTAGCCTTTTAAATATTTTCGTCTTGAGTCCTTATCTTTCAGAGATTTTGAATTTAGAATTTTGGAATATATCAATCCAAAGAAAACATTACTTGGGCCGAACTTCATTTTTCACAAAAGAGCATTGAAATTTTATTCCTATAAATCTGCTTTAAAAAAAAGTTATTACTAAACGTTAAATTTGAACGGACTCGAAACTTTGGAAAACTTCTGCCTTAAGGCCTATACGTAGAATGAAAAATTTCGCACGGAATGACAAAACTTCATATAAAAAACAAAATCCCATTTGGAATCCCTGCGAAATTTTTCATTCTGCGTAGAGGCCTTTACACTAAAAGAATACAAATTGCATCTTCGCGTTAAAAATTTAAATATTTTTCTTATATTCAATAAATTTTACATCTCGACTTTTGGCAAGCAAAAAATTAGCAATTTCTATAAGATCATTTTGACCAAATCGAGTAATCAAAAATCGAGATGTCCCAAAAAATTTTTAAAAAATTACAAAAAAATCCGCAATTGAAAAAGTTCCATAAAATTTTTTTTTTTTGAGATTAGGATCATTTGGATACTGGTGGGTACAATGACTTCGAAGTTGTGTAAGCTGCCCCTATATCTGCATCTTCTAAGAACTGTAGAAGATTTCTTTGTAGCTTTCCAACTTTTCAAGGCGAAAAACTCAGATTCAAAATATTGTAACAAGAATATTAGATCAATAAGATGGTGCTTTTAGATAAGAGTTTATCATTATTATTCGAGTGTAGAATTTTAAGAAGATCTATAGGAAATGAGAATTATTTTTTTTTTCTTTTCTCCTTATAGGATTAGAAGGTAGTGGGTGTGGAGTTCTGCGGAACTTTAGTAGCTTGGAAATCTTACTTAATGTTCTATATTCTAACGAAACTACTTTTACAAATTTTCATCATATCATTTTTTGTCGATACCAATTTTTTTTTGTAATGTTTTTATAAAATTGTTTGTCCTTCAATATCCTTTTAATTTTGTGTTGTATTCGACTTTTTTTGTTTTCTTTTACAATCTTTTCTGAGTTCTACGATACTTATTACAGAAATGATTTTTCCTTGAAACTCCAGACGGCTTCCTTTTATGCACGTTTCCTTATTCGCAAGAGGTCTCTAGAAAAGGCATTTCTGGAATCAGTGCCATTTTGAAGTCACTTCAGCTTTTTGTCTTAAACATATCATATCATACAGACTTTCGGTAGCTCCTACCAGCGTTATGTGAAAGATAGCTTTTGCACCTTTTAGATGGTCTCTTTTAAACACTCCAAGAGCAACTGCATCAGCTTTTTAAACATTATAAATAAGAATATTTGTGGTTACGTCTTTAGACTTTTATAGACTTCAATAGACAACTATTACAGACAACAAAAAAATTACAGTCAAAATTTTGGACTATCCCTTTTAAAAGTAGTATAAATTGCCTGCTTATTAAGTTGAAACAGACGCCATTTTTATTTAGCTTTCCAGCCACTTTATGACTTCTTTGGCGCGCCTCAAAACTTCTTAGCCAACTTAGGCAGCCTTCCGCAAAGAGTATAGGTATAAGTACCATAAGCCAAAAACCAACCCCCCCAAGCACTCACCAATGCTTTTTATTTACTTCTGGTGTATTTTCTTTGAGCCACTCTCACCCTCACTACGAAGGTCTCCTCCCCCACCACAGCCCAAGTCAGTTTAGTCTGTAACATATGGCCAAAGTTTTTCCAATTGCGCGCACGCATTTTCCTCGTCTATGTCGCTTATTGTTTTATATTATTTTTTTTGTGGCACCCTCATCCGCCTTCTTCTGGCGCACTCTCTTGGCCAAAAGACCACACAATGAAGATCTCTGGGTGCTTATTGCATTGATTTTGATGTGCCAATTGTTTTTATTCGATTTTATGGCGCGTCATAAACGAATTTTTAACTTTTCTTATGCTTGGATGATTTGACGGCCATTTTATAAGCATGTCAATATGTGTGTGTGTGCGCGTGAGTGTTGTGTAAGTATGTGTGCGTGCATGTGCTTACATTTATGGCCATTTGGGCAACATGTGTGAGCCATATTAGCTTTGGCTTATTAGTTTGCCACTTGGGGTTTTTTTTATGCATTTCCAAGTGGCAGTGAAAATTTCCTAGAAAAGAAACTTTTTCATGACTCATAACTTTGGTGCACAGCCTAATTAGAAAGCCACAAATGTTTGACCATTAATGATTGACCTTTTGAGGTCAAATGCGGCAGTTACAAAGGGAATACACTGCATATGCTTTGTCACAAAAAAGGTGTCAAACTTTGCATTGGAAAGGAGATTGAGTGTATAAGGTTTTTTTTTGTGTCAAAAGTCAAAATATGTTTGTTGATTAGGCTCATATGAGCCTGCATCCCAAATACGCTAAAAAAAAGACTGCAAATTATTAACGTTTATAGTGGAAGGCGCCTTGTGTTGTGAAGTATTGATCCCATCTAAGTGCAATAAATTTTCGAAGTGGCTTTTAAGCTGTGTCTACCACGCCTACTACTGCCTCTACCATGCATTGCACAAATCCATAATTCTCTTAACCCTACGGGGACAGTTGGTAAACGTACTTTAAGCTGTTAGGAGCACATGCAGGCTTTAACGGACAGACGAATCTTTAAGCCTGCTTAGATTTTTAAGCAGCTTTTTGTTACATTCAAACAGCCGCCCCTGGGCTGCAGCGGAGGTTTGAGTTATGTTTTGAGCCAACGGGGAGATGTGGATGAATTGCGCCTTTAAGGTTTTCGTTTAAGTGAAATGTCAGCAACAGAAATTGAATCGAAAATTGTAAAATTGGTTTTGTATAAGCATTTTGGCCAAATGAAATGAAATGAAAATGCTTTTGTTATAGCCAAGCTGCTGTCGTTATACTTGTTTATACTTTTCTTCTCTCATTTTTTGCGCTTTTCACTCGAACAATTTTACGTTTGAGTTTTGTTGGTACAGTGTGTGCAAGAAGTTCACTCACATCATATTTCTTGTGCCTGTTTTTTATTTCAGAGCAGTGCAGTGCAGCATGTGCTTTAAAACCTCTATCACTATCTCATTCTCTCAGCTCTATTCTAGCTTGCCATACCGCTCGTACTTGTAGTATTTAATTTATTACTCATACGTTCCATGTGCGCTGAATGTGCAGAAAATAAATAAAAAATAAAAAAGCAGAGAAAACACACACATTTTAGTTCCAGCAGCAATTGTGAAAACGTCAGAAGTGCGTCAATCAAGAAAAACTTCAACAAAACAATTCCTTGGCCATTTCTTTGGCACAATTTTCAGTTTCCTTTTTTTTCCACATTTCACTTTGCGCTTTGTTTGACTGAAAAAATATGGCCGCTTTTCACAGCATTTTCTTTTGCACATAAAATGCGGCCTGTTTTGTTATCGTTAGAGCAAACATAAAGTATTTTTTTGATTTATAGATGTTGCTTTTAAGCAAGAACTATCATAAATTAAGAGTTAGACCTGGTACTGTTTACTCGTACATCATACAAAACACTTTGTGTTTTTCAAAAGCTTAACTAACATGGTTGAAAAACTTTTTTTGAACATTTCGTAGGCATTGTATATTTTTTTTGTATTTAAGACATATATTTCAAATGGGCTATAATCTTAGAGCTGCCCACTATATCTGTACAGCTAACTTGGTAAGTACGGTTCCGTGCTGTCTATTTCTTGAAGACCAAAAGAGCTAAGTGCATGAACTAAGATTATTTCGACCTTTTGCTTTTAACAATCCAATCGGTGGTTAAATAGGGCCATGGCAACCAAAGTACAGTCAGACTTCCCAACATCGAACTCTAATATAGCCAAACTTTCACTACTACGTATTATTTTCAAGAACTATAAAGCCAATTTTTCACTATTAGTATAGTAAACGAAGAGTTTCAGCTGGAACAAAACACTTAGTTGACGAAACTTTCAGGAATTGTTTGGGTCCCTGTCTAAGTCTAAAAAACCCAGTAAACGATCAAATCTTTAAAACATTAACGAATATTTCTCTTTGAACCGCAAATTCTTTGAAAAATACGTTTTAGTGTAAAATATACCAAGAAAAATACTACGAGCAACAAGTTTTTAGGCATAAAAAATTTGCTTATACCAATTTCCATTGCCTTTGCAAGCGCCGCCCAAAATTATGCTACAGTTTTTTGTTTTTTTTTTTTGTAAATTTTTTTATACCAAAATAAAATTTTTATCCATTTCGCATGCATTATAAAATTTCAAAATTTGTGATTTTTTTTTTGCCTAATTAATATTTAACAATAAAATTTGTTTACAAATAACTAACTAACTTAAACATTTAAAATTAAACATTTAGTTACAAAATATAAACTAGAAACGAACTCGCATTTTTCACATTGTAAAAATGACTAGTGAATTAGCTTTAATATATATAATTATATTATATAAAATAAAAAAAGGGAGTTGCAGTTTATTTACAAAATATACAATACCAAAAATTAAAGGAAAACAGTGGGAATGAGGGAAGACTAACTACAATAAAATGAAGACCGCAAGCCGCACATGATTTGGTTTTTGTTGCAACAAATGAAATGTTTTAAATAAAGTATACGCGAATGATGAGTGAAAAAAAACCTTTGCAAGAATATGTCACAATTTTTGACTAACACAAGATATAGCATAATCCTAGGCCCAACAACTAGATGACTCGAATATCGGCCATGTTGTTGCCATTGTCTATAATGGGCATTGCATCCTCCTGCTCCGGCTCGCCCAGACAGGCGCTCATGGCATGTGGCATGGTGCGCAGCAGCGCATAGCTATCGCGATGATGCAGCAGCAACTTGTGCTGCTGATGCGCTATAAAGCTGCTGCCACGACGCAGCGAACGACGACCCATTTCGAGAATTTCGAGTGAGGGATCACTTGCAAAGACAAAGCTTTGATAGGCACGCACGAAGCTAAAGATAATGGCAAAGGCCCCACCTACAATAAGCATATAGGAGCCAATGGGCACGGCATGTGGCGCTATGACAGTGGCCAGATAGATCCAACCTTTGATGGCAGGTGTCAGCTCCGAGATGCCCTGCAAGTTATGGTGTTAGTTAAGTTGGTTACTTTATAAAAGTTTGTTTAATGAGATATTACCTCTTCTAGCCACATGACCGGGAATATAAAGTCTCGGAAGTCACGTACCGGATAGACATCCTTGGCCCGCGTTACCTTCAAATTCAGCTGTATGCGCACCTTACCTTCCAGCGGCACTCCAAGTTTCTGTAATACGAAGAGTCAAAAAGTGTTAACAAACGAAGTGAACTTGTAGTTATTTTTATTATTAAAATTTGTTTTTAGAGTTCAAGCTATTACAGTTTAAGAAACTCGAGTTTGGAAATTTTAAAATTTTTTTTAATTTTTTTTTTTTTTGGAAAAATTTGAAATTCATTTCAAGCTTTTAGGTTTAACAAAGAAATTTACACAGTGCTTATAACTTAATCTATTTGAGGTATGTAATTTAAAATAATTCCAATTTTTAACTCAAAATCAAACCCAAAATTGGCAAATGGGGATCCAAAATCGAATTTAAACCGCGAACTCGAAAATCGAGCTTCGCGTGCAAGTTTCAGATTCGAACATCGAAATAAAATTAAGCATAAGCCCAATTGTAATCATAAATAAAGCAAAATAACTTTTTGTTCAAAACCGATCGATTTCAAAAGCTTTTTTTTTACATTTTAATTAAATTTTGACTATTTATGAAATCGACTCTTAATGTTATAAAAAAGAAAAGAGTTACTCTAAATTCGATTAACAAACGGTAGTGCCGAAATAGGGTTCCACTTTGAATTATGCGAAAATCGGACTTAACAACCGAAAATGAAATTAGCACTAAAAACGTTTTTTCCGAGTTTGGGTACAAGTTTCGTGAATCGAATTCGATTCTTAACTCGGATTCGCAGATTGAATGGTTTAATCAAGCAACTGTAAGCATCGAATTTATTGGACTCGCAGAATCGATCATCTTATCCGAAAATAAATTTCCGAATTCAAATTGACGAAATAAAAATCACGATTATCTAAGGTCATTAAACTTTTTCAATATCTTTCGGAGTGGTTTTTAAACATTGATTTCAATAGATAAGGAAACTTTCGATCGTCGCATCTGGCCGGAACGAACGAAAAAATACGATTACTAACACCAATACAAGCTAGGCTCCTGTAGAGGCGCTAAGCTCCCAAAAGGAGTAATGAAGGGGATAATAAACACTTTCGATCGAATACTAAATAACTTTCTAAAAAATTTGGGTATTTTAAAACCCCCAACTTACCGGCTGTATTTTGAAGTATGTTTCATGCTTTTCACGCTGCGGCGTCAGGCCCTCCACAGCATCTAAAAGTTCCGGATGCGCTTCATAGAAATGCGGATTAGATATGTAAACAGGTGCGCCATACTGACACGGACTTATATTCTGCAGTCCACGAACAGATTCATATTCCGAAGTATCATAACAACTATTTTCGGGATTGTTTTTGGCATCGCCATATGAATTATTGGGCAGTCGAAACAAATCCGCATCAATGCCATCCTTCTGCACACGCTCCACGTATTTCAAGGGTATAATGCGACATAAATCCTTATCGTAAACGTAAACAGTATCCGCTTTGGTCTGTTCACGTGGTGGAAAAAAGGAACCCTCGGAACCGGCTATGCTCGTGCAGGGCGGCTCATTCCAATGCGGCAAATGATCCAGCCCATTAAGTGAATCGATATAACCAAACTGTTCCATGCCATTGTAGCCCGTCTTGATGTTGGAGATCTCAGTTAAAGTACCATTGCGCCCCAGTAACAGGCCCATGCGTTCCATGGGGCGCATATGTTCAGGATAAAATCGATGGGCCAGACTAACCAAGGCATCATCATAGCCAAAAACTAATTGATCTGCGGTAACATTGATAAACGGTTGAAACTTGGCTGCGGTTAGCACCACGGAAATGGTCTTGGATAGCAAATAGCCCAGCTTCGGGCTTAGACTGGTTAGGGTCTATAAAGAGAGAGATTTAGTAAACAAGTTGGCTGCTATTAAGTTGTACTACAGACTTACCAGCAGCGGTATATTGGGCGTGACTATGGGCGTATTCTTATCTATACTCAGTTCAGGAACAAATTGTAATATCTTCTTATGCTGATATGACACCGTCAAATTGTGCTCATGGAATTTTACATTCACCTTCTCCATGTCTTCTCTGCAAGTTACAAAAAAATAAACAAAACAAAAAAAATTAAATCGTATTATCATGCACGTGCCCAGCTTTTAAACTAGTTTCAAACGCAACTGAATGTCAAGTTCAAAGTTGTAAACCTTTTTTTTTTTTTTTGATTTGTGCAGCTTACTCGTAAAAATGAAAAATGTCCATAATAACAAGATCTGTAATGGAGATATATTACCAAAGCTTTTTTGTGGCTTTTTTTTGGGCGCCTAATAGTTTGTTTTGTCATTTTTACAGCCACCTTTTGTACACTTAAGTAGGTATAAACTTTTGTGATTTAATGTTTAAAGTAGTAGGCATGGCATACTCTTGGAGGTGTAAGCCAACAAATATTTTTAAGTCTAACCTATTGAGTCAAAGCAAATATGTTTGTCTGACGTATATCTGTCTGATTTTCTTGTATGCATATTTTGTATTCTGCGAAAACTACTTCAAATAAGAGCGTTCGTTATAAAAAATGTGGAAAAAATTCGAACCCTATAACATTTTCCTTGTCACTGATTGCGCATATTTTTTTGCATCCTAAGTTTAAAGTTATCGTTCCATAACGTATTTAACTCAAGATGCAGATTGTGAAGTTTTTAGAACGAAGTTCTTAAACGCAGCTTAAGGCTACTATTAAAAAAATTATGTACGTCACGTAACGAAACGAGTTGTGCTATGTGTATGCGTGAGAGTATCGAGTAGACTGGAGACAGCTGTGCTTGAAGCAAACATAAGGATACCTGAGTTGGTAGAGTATTGGCCGCAAAACTTTAGAGTCAGCTTTGATTCTAAGTCGGGACAAATTTTTGTTCATTATAATTTTTTTTTTATTAAAGAACAACAATTTTTTACTGTCTTGGTGATAACTTTCTTTTTGTAAGCCTTGTTGACAGCTGTCAAAAAAAACTTTATTTCTTAAGTCACAATTAAATTAAAATTTGAAAACAAACCATAAGTTTTATTATATTGTTATTTATATAGTATATGTATATCGGCGAAAATAAGTGAAGCGGGCCACTTTTCCTACGAAGTTCTCCGATTTTGATGATTTTTACATATTTGGTTATTTATTGCGAAATTCCGATTATTTATCGAGCTATCGATAACTGAAAATTGGGTTTTTTATTTGTACACTATTCTTTGAAAAGCAATATCTTCTAAACGAATAAAGATATGGACGTGATTTTTTTTCAATTATAGATAAAATATTAAAATTAAAAAAAAAAATTGTATTTATTTTTAAGATTTTTTTTTCAATTTTTTATCATTTTTAGTTTTTAATTTTAAAATTCAAAAGTGATTTCCCACTCCCACTCCCAAAAATTCCGCACGAAATGTCAAAACTTCATTTAAATTCCCTTTTTTGGGATTTTTTTTTATATGAAGTTTTGACATTTCGTGTGGAATTTTTGCATGCTGCGTATGGGCCTTTAAAAAACAAAAAACTTAAAAATAAATAAAAAGTTTTCACGTCCATACCTTCATTCATTTAGAAGATATGGCATTTCATCATAGGTCTTGGGAAGCATAACCGCAAGAAACTTTGTTCCGAGGGTCATAAGACCGTACGCCATTTTTTTCTTGAAACAATCTTATTGCTGTTTTGGGAAGTATTGTTTTTGCCTATTATTCGCCAAAGCCGTAATAAATTTTAATAACAAAATTTTAGGTCAAGCTTTCAATTTTTCTGAATACAAATTTTTTTTTTTCTAAAATTGACATATTTGGTCAAATTTGAAACGAGAAGTTTCTCACTGGGTCACTGCCTGATGCACAATTTTCCTCCACACGTTACTGCTCTGTGCGCGCCTCCTCCAATTGGTAATTTCAAGTGATGTTAGGGGCTTCAGTCACTTGGTTTCGCCAAAGTCCTCTTCTTTGTAGTCCGCCAACTACCGCGTCGAATACATTACGAGCTGTTGTTTCGCCCCTAACATCACTTGGAATTACCAATTGGAGGAGGCGCGCACAGAGCAGGAACATGTGAAAGCAAATTGTGCATCAGGCAGTGACCCAGTAGGGTTGTTAAAGCCAAATAATAATAAATTGTGAAAAACCTTTTGATTGAGATATTTGACAAGAGATTTCGAAAAAAAGGTAAAAAAAAACTGACCGGATCACTTAGACACAATACAGGTATTGATGGCTTATAGCGTATTTGTGAGATTTATGTCCTTTGTAAAAGTTTTTTTTTTAAATGTTGTCACATAATTTAAGATACATCGATTCTGACATATGATGATTATTCATAAGATCTTTAAATTGAATAAAAGTCTCAAGAGAACAATTAGAAATTGATGCTAACTATTGGTCATTCGAATATATCAAAAGAGTTCAAGAACTCAAGAAGACCGCAGAAGCTAACATTGATAGTTAAGACCTCAGACCCCACTTCTAACCAAAATGCTCATCATTACCTCGGTTAATTATTTAGCCATGTCCGTCTGTCGGTATGAACACCTTGATTTCGGCATCTTTAAGAGCTAAAAATATGAAACTTACCAGCTGGTGCGCATAGTTCCTCAGAAGTTGAAGTTTGTTGAATTATGTATATCAATATCTCCCCAGTAGAACTTCAGGGATTTTAGCTGCACCGCTTAATATTTTTATCTAAAACTTTACAGAGCAATGCGTCGTAGTTTCCATTTGTATATCAAAAATGAACAAAGTCGAACAAATAAAAAAGTTATCGGCAAAAATCTACTAAAATCTTCTACATCAATATTTGGTAATTGAAAATGACCGAGAAACACCAATTTCGGTTTAAATACTCATGTAGACCTAAAAAACAAGCCCACATCGAAATTTTATGAATACAAATTTCCCACCCGCCGCAATTGATAAACCGTGTTTTCTCACATACCCCTCATCATCACTGAAAATAACTTCATTGACTTAACTTTTGATTATCATCAATGTCGGTGAAAATTTACGAACTTTATAGGTATAAATATCGTTCTGCACCATAAAACAAAAATTTTTCAATTGGAAAGTTCTTGAAAGGAATACGCAGGAATATATTTGTTTTTCAGAAAAAAACTAGAGGGTATTAAACTGTCGGGCAACACCTCGACTGTGTTACGCAGGAATTATATTTGTTTTCCAGAAAAAAGATAGAGGGTATTACACTGTCGGGCAACGCCTCGACTGTATATTTTTTTTGTACACCTTTGTGAAAGAGCGAAACAAATCAAATTAAACGGATCGTTGACGTCATGCAACCTCGCTGCTAGAATAAGCCCTGTTTTAAGTAGCTAAGTTTTATAGTTAAGAGTGAATATATTGACAGTGGACTACCAACAATCATCCAAAAAACAAAATCTAGTACTAAACAAGAGTATCTCAACTGCGGTTCCCAAAATAAAGCTCCGTAAGTCTTTAATTTTACAACTCAGCTACTTTTTTATTTATGTATCACTTTGCTTTGCTTAAGCTTAGTTGAAATGTCAAATTAATCTTATTAACGGCGAAGGCGTACAAGCTGCTAATTATTTTATAAGCATTTTGTTTGTTTATCTAACTTGGCTATCTAAAGTGGCAATACAAAAAACCTTAGTTGCTAAAAAGTCATCTAATTGCATCTTAATTTATTTAACACTCGACTAAAACCTCAATTGAGCGATCAAATCGGAACTGTCAATTAACAACTCGACAAAAATGCATAATTCATTATTGATTATATATCTATTAGTTGATCTGTGATTGATTGCGTTCAGCTTTGAAGCTATCCTTCGCCGAACCGGCTGACTTTGCTGTTACTACGAACACGCCCATTACGCCCTTGCTTCAACATTTTAATATTAATTAGTTTGTGATTTTTTTTTTTTTGTGATAAGCTTATATTTTAATAAAATATTTGCTGTAATATTTGCTGCTCATGTGGTAATAATTTATTTAATTTTTTTTTCGATGCCTCATTTAGCGGAAGCCGCTTATTGTTTACTATTGTTTTTGTTTTTGTTGCAATTGAAAAATTGCTTAAGCTGCAAATTGCAATTGTGCTGCAATTTTAATAATTAATTGATCGCCTAATTGCCTTATTAGTCATGGAAGTGTTAAATTTCAAATTACCATGCAAAATAGTTGCAAGTTTTTAGTTTTAAGTTTTTTTTATTTTTTATTTTGTTTTTGATCTCAATATTTGGCTAAAGTTTCTGCTCAACGCCTTCAAGCTAAGTTTTAATGCAAATATAAAATATTTTGCAATACCAAATAGTCCGTAGATAGCTTTTGACACAATTTCAAACGCATTTAAATAAGCTTAATGGCAAAATAAAATAAGCTATTTTTTTTAGTTTTAAATTTAAATAAACATTAAATTTGGCATTTCTTTGCTTTAGTGTTAAGATACATATTTGGAATTATCTGAGGTTAAGTTGCTAACTCACAGACAATATTTTAAACGTAAAATATTTACTTTAAAAAAAAAAAAAAATAATAATAACACAGGCCTACAAATACTGGGGTCATGTCAGTTGTTGGAAAGCGAAGGGTCATTTCCGAAGTAATTTGCTGCGTAGAGTCCGAATCCGGGGTCAGAATTTGCCCATCACGTCAGGATCTTGAGATATTTGAGGTTATGCACCCAAAAAACGGAGTTTTTTCAAATTGTTTAAGCTTAATGCAAATGCTAATGACGTCGAGGAATATACTTCGTTACTTCGAATAGCCATAACTTTGCGAAAAAAAATCGTAAATGATCGCTTGAACTTTTAAATTAAAGGGTAAGAGTGGTACTAAACCATTTTTGGGGTAAATAGCCTCAAATATCTCAAAATCCTGACGTGATAGGCCAATTCTGGCCCCGGATTCGGCGCAGCAAATTAAACCATGTTGGTCTGTGTAATTTAAATTTTGGATATGATATGCTTAATTGGCACTTTCTTTCTCTTCCAAGTTACTTCTCAACAAATTTCTTAATTTGAGGAATTGTATTTGTAGAGGTTTATTGAAACTAAAAAACATTTAATTTTATCAAAAACTATTATTTTTAGCACAACGAAGGTTTATATGGTTGACCTGTATATATGTTTATCTGTTTGCTCGTAACTTCCAAAACTTTAATCATAATTTGACAAATGAGGTATCGTTGGAAGCGTCTTGATCGTCAACTGGTTATAGCTTAAGTGACGTCATGTTAAATTTAAATTATAGTCCGTTTTAACAAAACTCACACGATCTCAAAGTTTTGTGTCCAAAAAAACTTGGCCCAAACCAGCCTGAACTCAATGGACTAGATTTTCGGACATAATTCATACAATACATTAAAACACATTAAACAAACATTTTCTATGCCTCAATGCAGCAGAATAAACGTTGACGTTGGGACTACCCCCTCATTAAAGTCCAACTGCGAATTTATTTTTTAGTCATTATTATTAAAAACCATTATTTAAGAATCCATTTTAAAATAATTGCTTGAAAACAAAGTTCAGCTATTAAGTTTAAGCTAGCATGAAAATACTTTAAAGTATTTAAATGTTTGTTAAAAAACCAAAAAGGCGTAACAACTTTCATATGTCATTAAGAACTTTGAATCAAATTAAACAAATTTTGATAGCTAATGACTTGAATAGGTATTTATATAAGGAAACAAGCATGTTTAGTAGTTTTATGGCATTTAAGTGTAAATATAGTTTACCTGTAAACAAAAGGTCCCACCTCTTGTAGTTTGGGCTTTTCCCCGCTAAGAAATCCATCTGGATTGGTTACATTGTATATGTAAACCTTGGTTAAGCGTATGACGCCAGGTCTTTGCCAATAATGATAGCTTAATGTATCATTCCACAGCCTTAAATTCTGTGAAAAGAAGCAGTTAAGATATGAATACATTATGTAAGAATATATATAATAATATTTTATGTTTATAAGTTTACAATCGTTTTTGATATAAACCAAATTTAATGCCAGCGGAAATGTTTATTTTTTTGTAATATTTTATTTATTATTGAAGCACAATTCTTACCTTTAGTATAAAATAGTCCAGCCATGGTATGGACGTTAAAACTATGCCTAAAATTAATGTAACTATACCAATAATTATCACAGCTAGTCTATCTGAAAGCAAATACAATAAAAATTACACAAATTAGTTTTCAATTCATATTAATTAAAAATTCGAAATACTTAAATACTATTTATAACGAAATATGCTTTAATGACAGCATTATTATTGAACTTGACTCAGAACTATATTTAAAAAACTTTATTTAAATTAAAGGGTCATCAATCTTGGGGTTTTTGATAAATCATGCGTAAGTACTGTCAATTTACCAAGTATCTTTTATTCAGTTTTCATTGCCATTTCATCATGGAAAGACTTACACCCAAACAACGTTTACAAATCCTACAATTATATTACGAAAATTCGCTTTCTGTAAAGAACGTTTATGGCGCGCTTAGGCCATTTTATAGAACCAATTCGGTGCACAATTAATTTCACGCTCCGGACCGCTGAATTGGCCATCAAGATCGTGTAATATCACACGATTAGACTTTTTCCTTTGGGGCTACGTGAAGTTTGAAGTGTTTGTGGATGCTGCGATTGAAGCATTAGAGGCCAACATTATCCGGGTTATCCGATTCTTCTTCTCCCAAACCCTTGTCTACCTCTTTTCGGACTCGCTTATGCTCCTCCTGAGGTGTGGGTATGCGATCTCAGCATTCGTCTGCAGGCATTCCGATCCTGGATCATGGTCATCGCTGAGACCCATTCGTTGCTGATGTTTTTGCTTTTGAAAAAGGTGAGGTTTTTGGCACTTGTGTATGGATATTCGTTAGTTATGGACTTTCCTTTTACACCGGCGGTTGTCTCCAGACCCGGTAACCAATCGCATACAGTGATCTTTGGAAGATCTTTAAGATGTTAATAATGTGCCTCAGGCTCAATGTGATGGTAAGTATGCCTGCATCTGACTAGCAGGGTTATCCGGTTATGCTCGACAATTGGAACCTCCGCATGGACGAGCTTCGGTGCAGTTGCGGCCAACATTTGAAAGGAATTATCTTTAAAAATTGAATGGCAAGAATGGTTTTTTCTATTGATATCAAAGATTTTCCGATTCATTTGAAATTTTTGTGTTTTTTGCATATAAAAAAAACCTCAAGATTGATGACCCTTTATAAATACAAAGAAACTTGCACATGATTTAAATCACTTTATTCGATTATCTTCAATAAAGTATAATGCACTAAGCAAGTAAGTTTCCCAAAGAATACCAATTATTACCGATCTCAATTTCAATATTGGGGAAAAGAATTTTCTTTAAATGTTTCAAAGGAAATTCGTCAACAAATTTGTTAAAGATAAGGAAGTCAAATTTTGCGGATTAAGCAAAAAATGTATTGGAACAACCTCATTATGGTATTTATTTTTTCGAAACTTATTAATTTAATTCTCGACTGTTAGATCAAGATTTGATGGATCGCAAAAGTCGAAAAACCCCCATAATACGAAGTTTTTTGGAGCCTATTTAGAAACCCAATTGCACGGGTTGCTTTGACCACGGGTTCGGTTTTGGGGCCCAAAAATCTATAAAAAACGACGAATAAAGGGGAACGAAAAAAAATGTTGTATTGTTTGTTGTGTGGTCGGACTATGTTTACCACATGGTATTGGGGTCGCCGTATTTGAATCCGAGGTAAACAAAGCCACAGCACGTCAGATTTCTGACATAACCTCAAAATCAAAGTATTTTGTAGGTAATCTCAGAGCCCTGACGTGTTGGTAATTTTTGCTTCTTGGGCTCAAATTCAGCGTTCCTAAAACATATAAAAAAATCTTTAAAAATTATATACCAAAAAAATTGCTATCGGCTTTTTGGAAGTTATTACAGAAACCTTTGATATTGGAAGGTTTTTGGAACTCTAATTCATATTCAGCTGCTCAAAAGCCATATGGATTCTTTTTTTGTAGGGTTATTCATGATATTTCAAGTTTTTTAGTTAAGAGCTTTGAAGATAACATCATTTGTGGGTCCTACGTTGTGATATCTCCAATAAGTTAAGGCAATATTCTTCTTAAGCGTACATTATTTTGTGCATCAGGTAGGGTTGCTCTAGCTTTTTGATAAGCTAATTTAGAAACTTTACTTTTTAGTACTTTTTTGGATATCATATTTTTCGTAACGCTCAAACAACTTTACAATAAAAGTCATGTGTCGAATTTCAAGAGCTAAAAAGAGTGGAAATATGTTGCATATTGAGGGAGGGTGTCAAGAAACGCACAATCTAAAAAAGCGGAACACTTCTAACTTTCAGAGTTTTTGAAACAGGAGCCTCGAACATATGGAACTACAGGGGAACAAACATACAGTACCTAAAAATTGTTTTTGTGACGCTGGTTTGCTTTTTGGGGTACTCGCTTGCTTCTAGGTGTTATACACAAAGCTTGTTTCCCCTTAGCTCCCCCTAGGGTAGCAGGTATACAAAAGTAACAACTTATAATCTGTATTTCCCGCCAAGTTACACCAAATATTTGTGCATCCAACGCGCTTTGCCTTTTTAAGCTTCAAAATTGTTTCACAAATAATTTTAACTCAAATAGTCACAACTTTTGCCGGAACAGAACATTGTTTTGGAGCAAATACTGGTATTACACTCCCAAAGTACGAGATAAATAGTCATGACTCGGACTTCTTACAACACACAGATACTTATACACTATATACATAGGCATGACGCCTGAAACACTTGTAAATTTCGTCACTGGGCTTGTGCGGAGTAATTCACACCTCGAAAACTTTACGACTTGCTGGCATTTGTGGGTTCCCGAGAAGGTGACGTCGGCGCGTATTCCAAAAACAAAACAAAAAAAAACAAAATCGCGTAAAAAGTAAATCGCAAATTGACTTTAGCCATAAAATTATTGCAATTGATTTTACAAGTCGGTCAGGTAAAAATTTAACGGATGTCACACGCATTTACAATGCTCAATTACGGTCTAGGTCAATGTATTTCTGACAGACCCAAGATGCTACGATAATTTATGAACCTCGTTTGCTTATCAACAGAAATTTTAATTTTAAATTTTTATACACTGTAATTATTTTCATATTCTTAATTGTTTTATGCACTTAGAGCATTCCAGCACCTTGTTTGCATTTCGAGGTAGGCGTGGCCAGTAGTATTATGGTAGCCGTGGGCGTATGGCATGTGATGATGTTGGCCCAGAACCCATTGGCATACAATGTCAACGAGTTTGTACGTAGTTTGGGCCAACGCATACTACAAAAATTTTATACTATTAAGAACTAACTAAAAGCTATAGACCGATTTGCACTGCAGTCAACAAACTGGATGGAACCACTGACAAATGGTTCAACTCTTGGTTCAGAAATGCCAAGCTTAAAACAAACAAAATGCACAAAAAAAAAGTGCAAGGTCCAGCATTTAGACATAAATTATAAATTTATTAAAAACTTGTACGAAAAGTAAATTTTGATAAGCCAAAGTTGAAATACACTTGCTAGTCATATAAAGTAAATTTACATTTTTTGAAACTCATGCAAATTGTTCGAAAATAATAATTTGGTATCCAGTGTATGATATACCTAGTATATACAAAATAATCAAATTTTGCTTTAAAATCCTTCATCTGTTAAAACCAACACTTACATACGAATATATATTATACATCTCTCTATAATATACAAAATTTTTGTCGTCGTCGTCGTCATCATTTATATAAAAATAAAAATTTACCGAATTTACCACCGAGGGGCCCCCATTCTCCAACTCCTTTCTACCTTCTCTCAAATTAGGCAACAAAATGGACCTCATGTTCTCTGGGTGATCTCAGATAACTGAGCTGCCTACTTAAGCTAACTTAACCTACCATGGGGATATACACACTTTTACATATTTATAAGGTAAGAATTTTGCAATGTGATCAGTTTGACTTTTTTTACATTTCTTTTGCATTAGTTTATTTACAATGATAATTAAAAATTTACCACAATGTCTTTGAGCCATCTAGTGGCCGCACTAAACTGAAAAATAAATGATGACGAGGACGATGACGAGAGCAGCAAAAAACTTATAGAGAGTAAATGTTTTCGAATTCTTGCAAAAAGTTTTAATCCAAATATTTGTATATAAAATATCGAGAAGCATTTACTGTCTTAATTGATATAAGAGAGAGCTGACATTGTATAACCTTTGGAAATTTAAAAGCACAACATAAGTAATATTCCTTAAAGGTTTTATCTTCTTTCTTTATTTTTATGTACTATGTAGCATACATGGGCATAAGGAGAAAGTTATCGGCTCATTTAAAACTAAAGACATTTCTTCATTTAAAAGTTCCAAACTACTTTACCAAGTCCACATACTCCCTAAGCAGTGTATAGATATAGGCTACACTTGGAGCCCGCTCTGTGCCATTTACAGGTCAACCGCGAACGCTGCTCTCTGCTTGATCAGCATTTTTTTTGTGCCATTTTCTTTTTTATTGTATAAAATAATTTTTTTTTTGGCTATTCCATGTTATCGATAAGGTTGGGACTTGCTTCTTGATGTTGTTTCAGCTCGTCGCTGTCAGCTCTGTTGATCGCCGCAATAAATCAATTCATATTTTTTTTTTTATAAATCATATTGATATGGTTGCTGAAATTGTTTCGAGAGCTGTCAAAATATTGCGACTAGTGCTAAGAGATGTTGACGACCGGCAGTCTGACTGGCTACAGCCCCAGCTCCAGCTCTGGCTCTGGTCAGACAATGACCCTGAAATATGCTGCCTAAAGAAAGTTACGTAAAAAGTTTTATATAAGTAGGCGTATATATACTATGTACATATGTATATGCCTGCTACCATGTGAAACATATGTGACACACAAAACGTGAACTTCTTTTTTTTTTATGCGCTTTTTATTTGGGGCATATTTAGTCAAGGTCAAGGGAAGAGTTGAAACTTTTTAAAATGAAAAGTTGCCGTTGAACACTGAAACAAAAAAGCGCCATTCATTGCAGCTGTATTTTTTTCGTATATTTTGGCTCTACTTTGCTACCAACTAAGCGCCAAAAAGTTGTTATTAGTTTCAGCTAATACCAGTAATTATATTTAAGTTTAAAAACAAAGCAAAGCCACTCTGTTTGGTTGTACTTTATGTATGTACATACTTGATGTGTTTGTGTGTGTCTGCAACTGACTGGTTGCAATTGCAAGTTGCAAGTCTTGGCCAGTGAGGCAAGTCATCAGCTAAGCCAAGTCAGTACGTCACTAAGTCAGTCTGTCAGAGAGTCAGTGAGGCAGTGAGGCAGTGAGGCAGCGACATGGTCACTTAACATTTGGCACACAATTGATACGTCAGCGCGTGGCAGTTGACAATTATGTTAGTCGATTGTTGTAGTTGCTGTTGTTGTTTTTGTATCGGTTATTGTTTTGGTTGTTGTTGTTGTTATTTTCGATATTGTTGTAAATGTGTTGCATTAAAAGCGGCAATGTTTTAAGTTACAGCAGCATTGATGGCAAGGCAAGGCCACAGGGGCGTAGTAAAGAGGGATTGGGCCCTTGCCTACAGGCTAGATCTCTAGAAAGTTAGAAGAGAAAAAATAAAACAAGCATACATGCCCCAAGCGATAGCTGAAATAAGATTTTGAATAATCACAATAACAATTAGGTAAACTTTAACTTATTGATTATTTGTAGAAGATATGCTTATTACCACATAAAGCTACACAATGATCGAAAATTTAAAAGTTAAATAAAAAAATGAAACTAACTTTTTTCATGAAAGAAAATTATTAAAAAGTTTTAAATTAAAGAGTTGAAAGTTGTCCTGTTGCAAGAGCGAGAAATTTTTTAAATTTAAAAAAATTGCTAGAAAAATTTTTAAAAATTAAAAAAAAAAAATCTCAAAAAAATAATTTTTTTTTTTTAATCTCAAAAAAATAATTTTTTTTTTTTTAATCTCAAAAAAATAATTTTTTTTTTTTTTAATTCAATATTTTATCTATCATGGAAAAAAATTGGCGTCAATATTTTTATTCGTTTAGAAGATAGGGCTTGTCAAAGAAAAGTCTCAAAATGAAAAATCCAATATTTAATTATCGATAACTTGATAAATAAACGGAATTTTGCAATAAAAATTTATGTGGTTACTATAATCTAGTAGCTCTTTCACATATGTAAAATTCATCAATGGTCGACCAAAAAAGTGGCCCGCTTCACTTATGTTCGTCCGTATACATAAGAGCAGGTCAAATTTTTACGACCAAGATGCATCATTGTTTTGGTTCTACGGGTCATTCCAAGAAACTTTGCCGAAGAAACTATAGCTCTCAAATTAATTTCGAGTTTCGCACTTTTTCAAAATATAAAGTTTTAGTATCACATGTTATATACCTATATGTTATGTTTTTTTTAATTGAATAGCTATAAATAAAGTTATAATTCAAAAATTTGTAATTGAAATTTAGGTAACGTAACGCCAAGCACCTAAATTAATAAATAGCAAATTTTTGACCTTTTAAATTTGCAGAATTAAAAAACATTATCTCAAATCACACTAAAAACATTTGATACCAAAAGATTTGCACAGCTCGCAGAAATGTTTGCTTTTTAATCCAAGTCAAAACTACCACTTTTGGTAACGTAACGCCATACACAGTTTTCATTGTAGCTTTTCAATAACCGATTGCTATAAAAAATCTTTTAAAACCTTTAGCTTGATGCTTTGATATTCTGTCGTACAAACGTAACGTCACGCCAAAATAAAATTGCCCAAAAAATACCAAATATGTAGAGTAGGTAGACTATTCTTAAACAAGCATTTGCAAACATTTTTTTGCAAGGATTTTTAAATTAAAATGAGTTCTATGAAGAAAAAAAAACGAAATCGGTATCTTATATACTTTGAGATAACTAAGAAACGTTTTCCTGGCTTTTTTATGATTATCAAAATTTGCTATAAAAATTTAAATATTTGAAAGCTGTGGAACCTTCTAACTTTGACAAAAGTTAGAGAGCTACGATTGAGTTCAAATTTAAGCCATTATAGAACTAAAAAATTATCAAACTCGCATTTTTTGAAATCTAAAATGTGGTCAAAAGAAATCAAAATTTTTTAGCTTCCCCAATATTATTGTAAACGAATTTATCACTAGCCTAAAGATTAATTTTGTAATTTTTAATTAATAATGAAAATTTCAAAAACAATTCAAATTCAAATTTAAAAGATATCTTGGAATTTAATTGATTTTTTTTATCTCAAAAGCGACTAAGCGATGAACCCCTTAAGCTACTTCCCTGCTTCTCTCACTTATTGGTAATATTACATAAGCCGCTCGTTTAAATTATAGCTAAACATGCTAGATTCTCATTGCCAGTTTGGAAGTTTCCCGAAAATACTAAAAGCCGCACTTTACTTGGAGCTATGACTACTTAAAGACCAATTCCAATTGTTATAGTTCAGTCCACAGCTAGCTTACTGCACAATAGCAAGAAGCACATAATTAAAACCCGCATATGGAATCACATTACTGGGTGTTGATTTTTATTTGCTTCATTCTAGCCAACTTGAATTGTTGTCTCAGAAAGTAAACAATGGCTAAAACTGCATAAATAGTTACAAAGCTTTAAGCCACTAAACAATTAAGCTTAGATTTCAGAACGTGCTGCATTGTTGTTGCACGTGTAAAATATTGTATTGTTGTATGTCTGCTTGTTGTTGCATTGTCATTGTTGTACTGTTTCATGCTATGTAAACAATTCGTTTTAAGCAAATTATTACAATTCTTTGGAACAAAAAACAAGCGCAGACAAATGGAAGATGCATGATCTGGCTTGGCTTGGTCGTACTTCCTAGTACGCCTTAAGTAATCTTTTTTACAGCCTTAACAGCGTCTCACGTGATCAGGTTCAGGTCAATTAGTTGAACAGCAAAGTGCATGCCCATTTCGAGTATGCATATTCATATGGCTTCACCACAAAAAAAAAAAAAACAAGTTTCAGCAGTGCCATTACCAGGCCGTGCCTTCCTGCGTGCTCAAGTCCATTTGTGCGCCTTTAATTGAAGTATTTACAAGTGATTTCGGGCGGGATAAGGCAACGAAGGTTAATGTGATATATTTGCCCCTTCGGTGACTCGAGTAGGCGTGACAAAGGTTGACCAAAAACCAAAAACAATACCATGGCGTGGAAAGTTTTAGTAGCCTATAATCAGCGGCAACAAAAGCCACGGAAGTTTACAAAAGGCAATAAGTTGGGAAAAACGATTATGGTATTTCTAGACTTGGTGAACATAAATTACTTTAACGGAAGTTTTGGTAAATATACAGGAACTAAAGAGTAAATGACAGGAACTGTTCATTTATATTTATGTATTTGATTGGATGTTTTGGGCGTACGTTGTATTATAAACGCATAAATCAGAGGGTCTGTAAGGAACTCTGCTTGAAGCCGGACTTGTCTATAACTTAAGCTTAAGCGATTTATGAATATGTTTTTTAGCTTTTGTATGCAAGGGTCAAGGTTAGAGTTTAAAGTTTTTTTTTTTTTTATATTTATTGAAAGTCTTGACAACATGACGCACGAATAGTGCATACTTTTATATGATGTTTGGATTCGTGAGTAGCAAAAAGGGTTTTTCCCATTTGCGAATATTTTCAAATATGCAAATTTTGTACAGGAAATGCCCCAAGTTGACAATTTTTTGTTTGCGTTTATAAATTTGCATTTAATTTTTGAACCTACTCTAATGGTATTTAGGAATCTGCATTCTTGCTCTTTGGAACCTTGAAGGGAATGCGTATCTTGAAAATAAACAAAAAATGGTTTACTTGGCTGTGCGATGTTGTAGAAGATTTATAGATACCTAGAATGTGTATTACCAAAATCCCTCATCGATTTAAAGTTATTTAAGTCTGCAGGTATAGTTTTTTTACTTGACTCCTTAACATTATGCCTAATACTCTCTAGCTTACAAAAATATAATTAAAAACTTTATTTTATGGGTAGGTTTGGCCATTATATAGCAAATTGATCATCATGTCAACAGATATAAATTTTGCCATTTACGTTTGTTTTTCACTTCGTCTTTTTGTATCCCAACCTTTTTGTATCGCCATTTAAAAGCCTTATACATCATAACTAATTAGTGCTAAAATATACTAAGTGTACTTCTACGCCAAGATTATCTTATAATATAATATCATGGTAAGCGTTAATAAGTTATATTTTCTTCGATATCAAGTATATACATAGACGCGTGTTCTCGCTTGAACTGTGCAATTATATATGTTATCATTGTCAAATCAGTTTATCACCACTGTGCACCATATGCTTGGGTAATTCTAATACAAAGCCTAACTTGTTGCATGCCGTTTAACTCGCACACACATAGATACTAATTCACATACAAGCAGACAAATGGACAAGAAAATAAATAGCAAAATAGTAGAAGCAAAGCAAAACAAAACAAAAAAAAAATAAAACGCATTTGCAATTGAAAAATGTTAGCGTACTTAACCAATACTTGACCAATACACCAACTATTGTAACTACTACCAGTGTTGGTTACTAGCACAACAGCGATACACCAACACACACTCGCACACACACTCAGTCGGCAAATATGAACAGTGTTGCAAAACCAATACGCTCGCAAATAAACAAGTGAAATACCAAATGCTGAAAACCAAAAACTGAAGCTGCAAAATCAAAATGAATGAATGTGAGTGAATGAATGAGCGGCAACAAAATGCTGGACATGTTTATAAATGAGCACAGACGTGAGTGAATACAAAAATTTATTAGCTTATAGCTGCACATGAACGACTATTGTATACTCCTTAAATTACTAGGCTGCCGATCTATGAAGAGGATCCGCTGTAATGACAGTTTTTCACTTGGCTGGCTAATGCAAGTTCTCTGTGAACGCAAGGTTTTAGAACAGTGTCTCAATTTACATAACTCGCGAGGCTATTGCACCAAAATCCGCCGCAGCGCAGTCGGCTCATGTATGGCCCAAGTGTGTGAAATCTCTCTCTCGTTTTTGCTTCATTGCGGTTCTTGCTCTCTCGTGCGCTTTTTCTTACTGCGCTCTTTACTCACAAAAAGAAATGTTTGTTTGTATGAGTTTTGCCCACCTTTGTTTTAGAATGTGACTTGAAGAGTAGATCATCGCGGCGAGTTTCAGAATAACTTTACTATACACTTTTGGCATAATTTGTGGCAGAGTAGTCAAAACTTTACAAAGCTTGTCCCCCTTTCCAATATTTGCCTAAAATTGATCTTTTAATCCGATATTTTTGATTAATCGGCTCGATATTGCACAGTGGTCAATTTGACATATCTATCGGAAAAAATAAAATGTATTAAGTGTGAAAGCCCGCCAATTTTTAAATGCATTTGAATATTTAAACTCTATCGTAATCTTTTTTATTATTATATTAGCTCTTTTTGAGCTTTTAAAAATAGCATATGATACAAATATATGATATAGTCAGCTGTTTCGGACTTAAATCGACAGATTTATATAACTTTTTAAAATGACAAATGGTCTAGCTGGATAAGATACTGGAAATTGCCACCAGCGAGTTTTGAAAACTAATGATGTATTTCGATTCATAGGGCAAAAAAAAAAGTATTCAAAAAAATACGAAATATGAAATATTTTTTTAAAATGCTCTGTAGCTCTTCACAATTAAATAAAAACGAAGTACACGTTTTTTTTTTTTAAATTTACCCGTAAATCGATAAGTTTGAAAACTAAAATTTTGCGGAACATTTTTTTATACCCGATAAATCGAACTGCATCATTAGATTTCAAAAATCGCTGGTGGCAGTTTTCAGTACCTTATCCAGCTAGACCCTTTGGACGATATGGGTTGATACATTAAGGCCATAAGGCCATAACCGATTACGGCGTATATGACAGCCATATGATATAGTGGACCAAATCGGATCAAATTCATACGAGACAAATTATAGTAATATCACATTTAGTTGAGATAAAATGATAAATGACGAAGATATGAGCAAACCCGATTTCGATTATATGGCAGCTTTATGATAAAGTAATCCCATACGGAACACGTATTTGTTTGTTACATATATCTGCATGTTAAATTTGAAGGAGATAGATTGATTATCTTAGAAGATATTAATTTTCTGCCGCTAGAAAGGCCAAATCGACCAATGTGCACGTCATGTAAATAAAGTTTTTTTGGCTCCAATTCTTCAAATCGATTTTTTTTAACGCACTTTTGTTAAAAATTTGTTGGTCTCAGTTCTTAAATTTTCGGAGATCTTAACTTTACTACATGTCAATATTGATTCGCCTATTCCCGCCTACCAACATGTTATGTACTATAATCGGACTTGCTTTCTTCTCACTGTTACATTAGTTGCGACGAACGTTATATAACCTTTTACTTCATAAGTAACGAGTATAAAAATTAACACTTGCCGCAGATGCAGTAGCAGCCGTCTTAACGTGGCCAAAAGTGGCTGAGTAGCCGGAACAATGTAAGCCTAGCGTATCTGGCCAATTCTAAGCCACGGAGCGTCTATGGACAATAGTCGGGTACAGGCGTAAGACTTTTGTTTACCTTGCCAAGAGCTCAAACAGGCGCGGTTGCATTCAGCTACTTGGCCGAAAGAGTCTAGCTGTTAGCCAAGCGACAGTTGTAAACAAACCGAAAAATTGCTAAAAATCATACACATACTATATACATATATATGTATATAGATATGTTTTGTACATTGCAGCAAAAGAAGTTTTGTGTGCGCAAGACTGTGGCAATAACGAGTCGAGTGTGTTAGTGTGTGTGAGTATCTGTGAGGATTATATAACTTGTAGTTGCATTAAGGCCGTTCAGGCCGGTCATAGCGACTGTTTGTTTTTTTTTTTTATTTTGGTGTTAGTTCTGTATTTGTATTGGTAACTGGAGGCTCTTGGGATTGCATTGAAAGTGATTATATTTTTGATGTCAAGAATTGTTTTTGCAAATTGAAAGTAAGTCTTTCGAATGTCATCAAAGCAAAATTATTTAAAAAAAAAATACTATAAAGTGTTTGCATTGAAAATCTTGGCTTGAAAGATAAAGATGCTTGAACAAATTAATTAAATAAATTGTAATAAATTTAAAAAAAGGGTATGTAGTGCTTGCATTGACTGTGCCGCTTTGAAGATCTACATTAAATTAAAAAAAAATTAAATTATTTAAAAACTGATTTTTGGTTGCAGAAATAGGCTTAAAAGGTTAAGATGCTTGGAAAACAAAAAATCAATTTTAATTTAATTTAAAAAATTAATTTAATTTGAAATAAAAAAAAAATTGATGTAGTATTTGCATTAATTAAGATTTAAATTAAATTAAAAAAAATTAATTATTTAAGTAATTATTTTTGCTTCCAGAAATAGGCTTAAAAAGTAAAGATGTTTGGAAAAAAAATTGAATCAATTTTAATTTAATTTAATTTTTGAAAAAAAAAAAAATGTTTGTACTATTTGCATTAATTAAGATATAAATTAAATTTAAAAAAAAAAAATAAATATTTAAAAAATTTATTTTTGGAAAAAAAAAATCAATTATAGTTTAATTTAATTTTTGAAAAAAAAGCATGTAGTATTTTAATTTGGCCGAGACGCTTTGACTATCTAAATTAAATTAAAAAAAATTAAATTAATTAAACACTGATTTTTGATTGCCCATATTGACTTGAAAAGTAAAGATGCTTAAAAAAAACAATTAAATTAAAAAAATTTATTATTCAAAAATTTATTCAAAAATTTATTTTTGGGAAAAAAAATAAATCAATTTGTTTAATATAATTTTTGAAAAAAAAATGCATGCAGTATTTTAATTTGGCCGAGCCGCTTTGACGATCTAAATTTAATTTAAAAAAATTAAATTAATTAAACACTGATTTTTGATTGCCCATATTGACTTGAAAAGTAAAGATGCTTGAAAAAAACAATTAAATTAATTTTAATTAAATTAAGGTTTTGTTTAAGCGAATTTTGAGGAATACGCTTTTTTATCCATTTCTAAACGAATTAGTTAGCTTAGAATTAAATTAATTATTTAATTTGTTCATTCTAAATGATAATCCCGATTTTATTTACAAAGATACTAAATAGCTTAATCTAACCCAAAATGTTGAATTTATGAGAAATTTAATATAATGAAAATCTTTAAATACGCAGAGTCCGTTTACGCTAAACTATTAATCCGTCTTTAAAACAGAAAAACGAAAAATTAAACTTAATTCCGTGCTGACTCCAATGGATCCATAAGTTTATTGTTAAGTTTGATTGTAGCTTTTTATACAGAAAAAAAAAACATCCAAGAGATTTTCAACACATTATAAATTAATAATGCTTGGTACAAAAAATGAATCAAAATTTTTTTTTATATTTTTTCCAATTTTTTTTACAATCTACCCTAAAAACAATCAGTAAATGATACAAAAATTAATTAAACAATAACAGGAACAGCTAGTCTCCATTGAGACTATATACGAACTAGTGGTTATTATAATATCATGCGTAGTCAGAAAAATGAATCAAAAATTTAGTTTATTATATAAGTTATTAATCTAATTTTCAAAAAAAAATTTATTAATTACTTGAATTTTTATTTTTCGTTGATCTTAGATAATTTTATTTATTTTTTTTTTCAATTAAGTAATGCCAAAATATTTATCAAAAATACACATTTAGCCAGCTAAAAGTCAATATCAACAGCTAAATTGGCCGAAAAAAATTTAACGTTTTTTTGTTGTTGTAATTTTTTGCTTGCTTTAAAATTAAGTTTATAACCAAACAAGTTGTGCGCTACTTTAAACTTACAAGAAAAACAAAATAAAAAAAAAAAATAAATACGAGTTAGATAAAATCTCAAGCTACTGCTGCAGTTGGCCAAAAAAAAATTCGTTAAAACAACTACGAAAAAAAAAAAAAATTAAAACTGGTCATCCAAGAACTGCAAGTCAATGCAAAACGTAAAAACAAGTATTTGGCCAAAAAATTGTTGCAAGCTTAAAACTAGCAACTAAACACAGATAACCACACACATAGACTTGTGCATCAAGGAAACACACACATATGCATAGTGGCACACACCCATAAAGTAAAGCATTTGTCTAGTTAACAGCGCGCAGCTTATGCTGTGCACATTGCGTATACGCCAGTGTATCAAAGCAAACCAAAGCAGCCAAGTGTGCAAATACAACGAAACCATGGCCAAGAACATTGCCTTAGCGCAATGTATCTCACACTGTGTGTGCGTGTGTAACTGTGTGACAGCTGCTGCGGCTGAACTTGGTTTCAATTTCGTTTCGTATCATTTTGTATCTTTGAGTTTTTAACCGTTTCGGTTTCACATTGCAACGTCAAATTGATTGCCTTCGTTTTGCGCAAGTTCTCGTCATCATCGTAAGAGAGAATTATTTTTTAAGCGTTTTGCACTTGACTGTGTACCAGGCAGCAGCCTTATAACTAAACAAGTGTTTGTACTGGCTTTATAGCCATATTTGCCAAGTCGTTATGCATTTTTGACTTTTTTTTATTGGCTGTACTACATGAGTAGCTTATTATGAGCATCGAGCTTTGACTTTTAAGTACTTCTGTATTACGTGTCTCTTGATTATGATTTGGCTTAATCTGATAAGTTTATATGAGATTATGCCAGGGCAGGGCATATTAATTAAGTTGTTTGTTTTTTTTAATGGTGTTGATCATAGCCAGCTGAGTAAGGCTAGCTGAAAGTGAATTTGGGTTTTTCATAGCAAATAATTTGAATGAATAATTAGCATGCAAGTTTCATCAACAGACTTTCGATTGCTGTGTAAACGATTTGCTGCTTAACTGACAATATATCCTGGCGTAGGATTCAATGTAGAAAAACAATCGTAGCTGATCATTGGCTGGCCTTCATAATCTAACAAAGGGTCACAAACTTCAGATACAACTTAGAATTTTCAATTCTAAATATTTCTCTATCTTATAAATTGTATTTGTCAATATTTTTATTAGGGTCATAGTAAAAATCAGTTAACTTTTGGTTTTTGGAGCAAATAACGTGTAGGCTTTATATATTGTAAACCTTTTATAAATTTATAATTCTTTTAATTAAATTATTATCTGCATAGGAACGTGATAACAACAAAAAAAAACCGCTTTTTTATTTTAAAATTTTTTTTAGAGCAGATTCAAAACTTGCTTGATTTATTTCCGACTTTTAGAAGAAAAACACATGCACGTAAGCAAATTACATTTTTGAATTTATTATTTCCTGTAATGAATGAAGCGTGTTAGATTTGAGACAGAAGTTTATGCAACGAAAGCATAAATAGATATTGACATTTTGTTCCCAAGGGTAAAGTGGTCACCGTTTCAAAACATTGTCTTGACAACTGCTAATTCTAGAAAAAATTTGTTTGGCATATAACTCTAAGCCCAATAACTTTTTAAAATACATACTCATAACTTTTTTTTAACTAACAGATAAAAAGTTTCCATCACGTGGATGTAAATGCATTGGAGTAGTTACCCAATAAATTTACAAGCATAAAATGTTATCCATATATCATATAGGCATTATTTATAAATCTTGTAATTGCTTTTTCTTTGAAAAAATTATTGCTTTTAGTACTTACTATTGCTAATTTTAGCTCCTTGTGATATTAACATGGACAATGGCATGCCCCGATGGGTCACATGCGGCCGCCGCCTTGTACTACTCGTTGTGCCCGTGGCAGCTGCTCCATGTTGTTGTGGCTGTTGTAGTTGTTGTTGTGGCTGCGGCTGATGGGTCTGCTGTTGTTGTTGCGGCTTGTTTCTGGCACAACCAAAACTGGCCCAGCCCAGTATATGATCTCTAGCCGTGCGCCCATATCTCAGATAATGTTTTTCTAAGCCCATAATTTAAG
This sequence comes from Chymomyza costata, assembly GCA_018150985.1. Lineage (NCBI taxonomy): Eukaryota > Metazoa > Arthropoda > Insecta > Diptera > Drosophilidae > Chymomyza > Chymomyza costata. Next base: position 24,098,928 of record JAECWU010000001.1, read on the forward strand.
TCTGTAAAGTGAACACAAAAAAAACAAAGTACAAAAAATTAAAATGATATCAACTCTAAAAAAAAACAAATTCAAATGCGTAAAAGTTTAGTTATAATTTTTATAGCAACTATTTATAGCATGCAATTAAAGTTTAATTCATCTAATCTACGTGCTACTTGAACGCTTCCTGGGGTCATTGTCTAAGCGTTAGTCGAGGGTCGGTTGGTTGAGATTGTTATACTTGGTAAGTAATTTAGAATAATGCTTAGTTTTAATAGATTATTTAAGACAAGTGCTGCGCGTGTGAGTTACGTAACTTTTGAAGTCTTTCATATTTTCACTAATGTTGCAAAAAAATCCAAAACGGCTGTTCATCAAAGCATCCGGACAATACGGAGACAGTTTGGTTTTAAAAAGCGAGTGCTTTAAAAAGCAGCATGGTCACACTAAAATGGTTAGCCATAAATCACATATATACACCTTTACATCTCTAGAGGCAATTTCCCCTTTTGATCTTTATATTATGGAGTGCGTGCCTTTCAAGAAATCCTGTTAGAGGATGTACTTGCAGAAAATATAACATCAAATGGCATCCTCTTTCAATTATTGTCCTTTACCCAGCAGCTTAGGTATCTGAATAAATAAAAATGTTTGCTCCCTAAGTTCCCATGTGAAGGATACTGTGGGCGCAGATCTCAATGGCATGAATCTCTGATTGAAAGACGCTAGGCCAAATACCCATTGCAAAAGAGATTCTGGTGTTGGGCCCAGTGACTCCAGCACCTACACCCTGTTCAGTTTTGGACCCACCCGTGAACCATTGTTGCCACCGGAGGTTTCCACAGGGTCTGCCTTCAGCCCAAGTCTACCGACTTGGGAAAAGAGCTCCTCTACCCATATTACCAGTGTTTTTCCATTTTTTCTTTAACAGAATCCCAAGTGTAAGATGACGATCTAGCAAATAGTTTCGCTCCAGATTTCCTGATAGCATCTTTATTTCCAACTTTATTGAAACTAAACAAAAGACTTAAGCTGCTATGAAAATAATTTAGCATGATTACGATTAGTAAAAATATTTTTCTTAATCATTTCAAACAAGTACTTGTTTTCAATCGTGCTAAATCGAATGAAATCGTGTAAAATCGTGTTATTTCAAAACCGTGTATATAAAGACTAAAGACTAAAAGAATTGCGTGTATACTGCTCTATCATGAGTACGGAAGAACGATTTGAAAGTCAATGGAATGAGTAAAAATTTGATTAGAAAATATCAGATCGCATTCTGTCAAAAAGTGTTACTTGTCTAATCAAAATTGTACAAAGAATTTGAATGCTCTTCCCACTTCCTTCCAATTATTTAATGTTTGAAATTAATATACATTGTAATATTTTTGCATTTTTTATTATAATCTTAGCATCATAGGTGTACCATAAAGTTAGTTTCTTAAAAGTATAATTTTTTATAGAAAGATAATTTCTTTCAAACTTTCTCTTTGAATTTTCTCATGAAGACCCAAATTGCTCGGTCTATAAATTTGCTTACAAATCATACAAAACATAAGAACAGCTCTTAAACTGAGTCACGTTTTACTTCAAAATTCTATATTATATTTACATTAAAAATGTCTGTAAATTTAAGTAAGACACTTTGAGGTGTCCCCCAGTACAGTGTAAATCTTAATAACGATATTCTTTTTTCGGTTCTAAAATGCTTTATAAAAGTCCTCATGCCTAGAGGTATACCTCGAAGTTACCGCCAATATGACGAGAAGTAGTGCTGGAAGTATCGAAGAATTGATGTTGGCCAACAGAGATGTTTCTCCAGCACAACTGCACTCATCAAATGGGTGTTTGAAAGTGCTGGAGAAACATCGATGTTTTCGATATTTTGAACTTTGATACATCGATGCATCGATATAACATCGATGTGTCTCCAGCACTAGTCAGAAGAAAAAAATAAACTGATCTAGACGAGGACATCCGTCTGTCTGAATGCCTAAGTCTTCAAAACTATAAGAGCTAGAATAATTAAACTGCTATTAAAATAAAATTAATTCGTTTTTTTTTTTTGCTGTCGATAACTTCTCATATTTCTCTTATTCATTTCGATGAAATGTATTCTCGTGCAAATACGCAATATCGTTGCGTACTTGTACGCCTTCAATTACAGTGTTATACAAAGGAGAACTAAAGTTGATTAGCTTAAATCGTCTAACAACACTGTCGTTACCATTGCTGGGTTCTTTCTTTTTATTGCTGGCAATGCTGGAAATGAAAAAAATGGCATTACAATACAGCAGCTGGAATGCATTGTTGTATGCATAACAACGCATTGTTGTTGCGATACTAAGTGGCGCCCTCTTGCGACGCTAGCCCAATATTAAGCTATCAATTTATAGCAGTTTTTCCATACTTATTCAGCAGCCAGTCTGGCCAGATCCTGCCTTTCTCTTTTATATCCTTGATGCAGACTGCAAAAACACGCTTAATCATTTCCTCATTACACAAATTGCGCAAATGTTGGCAAATTAAAAGCGGCCTTAATTATTTTATGCTCATTAAGCGTCTGCCAACCAAAAAAAGTATATTTGCAGCGATTTTTTTTTTTTCATATATGTGTAGACCGAAATGTGCGCAAATTAAAACATTTTCTGGGCAGACGCATTGCTGTCAATGTTGACATTCATACGACAAGACAAACAGACACCAACTGAACTTGGCCTAAAGCAGTTGACAATGTTGTCTACATGGAAGCTGAGCAATTAACAAAAACAAAAAGCAGCTAAAACAACAACAACAACAACAAGAAATGTAAGCTTAATGGCATTAATTGTGTTTAAATAATTTTATAAAACTTTTTGCACAATTTAAACTTTACGCTCTGTCTAAAAATCGCTCAATTGTAACAGAGAACAACAACAACAGCAAAAAGTTAAACAACAACAACTTTTCATTTAGTACTTTATAGAGTTTAGGTTTATAACTTACAACAAAAATGCAAAAACTTGAAAAAAAAAAGTTATGTCAGGGCATGAGTCAATTAAATATAATTTGCCCTACAGCCAACACGGGCCAAAATGTGCCCATTGACATTATTAAATGTAGTATGTTTAAAAAATTTCGCTAAACATAGCTGCATATTAAGTATATATGTATGTTATACCATGTCAGTCATTAATGATGAAAGCAAAAGTTATAATTATAATAATAAAATATACAAAATTATAAATGAAGCATATATGGCAAGTTCGTTGCCTAAGTCTTTTGTTTTGTTTGAGCTAAAAGCAAATATTTTGGAAGCTGCCGAAGCGCTCAAAATTTCTCTAAAATCTTTGCATATATGTTAAGTTTTTTCAACGTATTATATAATATCTGGCTCGTGAACTTAAATGCGGCTAAACTTAAGCGCTGTTCCGGATTTCGATGAACTGAACTATAATGTCAAGCCAAATATTTTCAATGGCATGGTATAGTAATCTCAATATTAGCGAAAAATAGAAACAATATTTAAGACCTGGGAATCTTAGATACCAATCACAAATTTGTTTAAAATTTATGTTGACAGTTGTCCCGACTTTGAAGTCATGCTTCCTATGATCATGCACAGTGATGGACTGATTACTAATGGTTTATTTATTTTGTTTATCCAAGTTCGTACATATAAATAGAAAATCAAAAAAGAGCAAGCTTTTTTTCGAAAATATAATAAATAAATCCAAGTGAAGAACTAAGTTTATTGTTTTGGTAACATGTCTTATCATCTTTATAAATTAGTCGCCCCAGACAAAGATGGCCAAATGTATTTCTGTGATATTATATCCTGTACTTAAAGTATTAAGAGTGTGACGTTTGTAACAAAGAGAAGAAAACATCGGAGCAGTGGCGGATCCACGGTGGGGGTTTTCGGTTCAGAACTCCCCCAGTGAGCCGACTATGTTGGAAAAATGGGTTGACAGTTTATTGTGAGATTCGATATACATACACACCGAAGTGAAAAACGCCCCCCTTTGGCCAAATCCCGGATCCGCGCCTGCAGCGAAGACTCTCCAATATGGTCAGAAGCACAAAAAATAATTAATCTAGACATGATCGACTATAAGTGCTAAGATAAGCAAATTTGACATTTGGAGCCCTTATGTGATCAGCCTGATAAAGATTAACTTTTTTTTTTTGCTCTGCCGCGCCCCCTTACCCCACCAATTAATTTCAAAGCGTTTTATAGTTATAGTTACAATTTTTAAGTTACGAGTAGGTATAAAGGGTTTTCCAATAAGCGGTGTTATTTTGATATTCAAAGAAAAATTCAATTTTTTGAGATAAATGATCGGGTGTTTATTTCATAATAAAGAGGAAGGTATGCCGTTAATAATGAAAAACAACATCAGCCAAATGGCCACCACGATCACGCCTACAGGACCATATTCCTTTCATGAAATTTTCAATAACCAAATCGCAAAGTGGCTGCCCTATGTCCTTGATAGGTCCAATAACCCCGCCGGACCATAAACTGCACAAAACAGTCAAACATTGAGTATGGAGAGGCTTCTCAACAATAACTCTTGGGTTCTACGAGCCCCAGATGCGACAATTTTGCTTGCTGATGTAGCCACCGATGTGGAAATGGGCCTCATCAGTCAAGATGATTTTTCGATGGAAAATTTTCAACATTTTTGTAGTGAATTTTAATTTCAATGTGTTGTTGAAGCCTGTATCGTTCCATTTTTAGTAATGGCGTAGTTTCTACTTGTCAAATGTCAAAGAATAAAAGCTTCAAAAGTGACAGCTACCGAAATACCGGGTGATTCAAAATAACACCTCTTGTTTGAAAAGCCTATAGTGAAAATGTGAGTAAAGTAAAATCGGAACATTATATATAATCTATTATATTCACAATTGAGTATTGTAGAGGCGGGAGCTCAAATCGTTTCAGTGGCAAAAACATACATAAAGGTAGCTTAGATGGCTGAGTGTCGGCCTCAAAGCATGACGTCACAATGTCTAGGGACCAAGGTTCGAGTCGCCGTTGAAGCGATTCTTTTATTATATTTTTGAAATACTGTTTTATAATCAGATATAAAAGAACAGAGCATGAAAGAGTTGCTATCTAAAACCTCGAAAACCATGAAAGATTTTATAAGTACTTACTTTTTAATTGCAAGTTTACCTTCATATTTTGCTGCTCATTCACAAACAAAAATTTCGTCTGCTCTGCTACTCTCATGTTCTGATATTTGGCACTGAGAATATTCCAATTTTTAATAAAGAGTTTTTAAACTGCAAAATTGTCACGTTGTAAGCTTGTTTTAACATGTAAAATTTTGCCACTGTCTCTAGGCAATAAACACCACTAAGCCACTAACCAATAAAATACTAAATTGAATTCATATTGCCGTTTATTCATACTAAGTATTATAATATGGCTTAAAGGTGTATTTTTTTTTTTTTCACTTTCTGCGCGTTTTCATTAAAGATTTGTAAACAAATAAAACTGTGCCAGCAATATGCAAAAATGCCGGCAAATGAAAAATTTGCATATTCAGCAAGAGTTGAAAAAAAATAAAAAATAATGCAAAAAAAAAGAGATGGCAACGCGTGACAGAGCGTGATAGCACGTAGCTAAGTGATAAATGGTTTATTATTTTTTATTATAAATATACATAAGCATTTTTTTGCGCGTCATTCCCCCATTGAGCATTTTAATATACAAGTATATGGTTTAAACAAACGTCCCTTTTAGAGACTAGCTAATAAAAACATTAATTATTTTTGAATTTAATTAATTTTACAGCACGAATCATTGCGGTTGGGCGTGTTTGCGAGACGGGTCTCCTGATAGTAGCTTACCTAACTAGATTTATGTATTTAATTAAGTCAGAAGTAAAGAAAATATTCATTAAGAAAGTAGGAAATTTCTCAAGAGATTAAGTAATAAATATTGGTTTGTAATAATTTAGTATAAATTATTTCATAAAATTAGTTAGTTGAAACTATATTTATAGAATTAAGTTACTGCCTATTCTATTGTTGATCTTATGTAGATCAACTATTTATTTTGTTTTTTAACGTTACTAAAAAACTAGACTGCTTATCGTTTATCGATAGATTTCATAAGCCCAATAAAAGAATGTAGACAGTTAAAAAAAAGTTGAGAAAAATAATAATTTTTCAAACGAATTTTTTTTTTTTTTTTGTTAATCGAACTGCATTATTACTTTTCAAAAATTGTTGCGGGTAGTTTCCATTCATTATTCAGCTAGACCCAATTTGCCAAATTCCGATTTTTTTAATAAAAGTGTTCCAATAACGATTTCAATTTAGAATTTTATAAGAAAACAATCATATAGGCGAGTCTTTTTTAATTAAAACGTCAATTACTTTGATCCCAATAAAATTATTTGTAAAAAAAATTAAAATTCTCGTGTTTCAGGATCTTGGACGAAATATTATTTTTAAGAAGTTTGCAAAAATTTTGAATTGCAAAGCTTCGTTTCTACTTATCAAGTGGGCTATTAAAAAATTTTATAGATGTGGAGGAGAGTGGGGCAAAATGCGGCCCTTTTGATATTATTGCATTTTTGAGGCATCCAAAGGGGCTGAGGTGATCTTAAGTTGGCCCTATGTTGGAGCCCACATATGTGCCTAAAACTTTGCCTCCAAAAACTTTCAGTTCTAGCTGCAGTAAGTGCCGCGAATATTGAGTTTTATAAAAAATACCCCACCATGAGGCAAAACGCGCCATTCCGTAAAACGCGATTGTCAAGGGATTTATTGGTGAAAAAAGTGTGGGAAACGTAAAATGGTAGATTGAATTAGCAATTTTATAAAAAAGTTTTATTTGCAAAATATCAAGAAAGTCGAAAAAATTGGTCTTGGGCTGAGCCGAACACTTTTGAGCAAAAACCCAAATGAGTGTGTTTTGTCAATCGTTTCTCTCAAAGTGTTCGTAAAAGAGCGGTTTATTTCGGACAATCTGAAAGTGTTGACTGTTTTTTGCGAGCGACTTTTTTTGTAACACAGCGAAACAAAGCAAACAAAAAAAGGGTGGCGCACTTTTTGCCCCATGGCTACATTTTCGAGACGGTAACGCGTGGTTCGAAAGCGCGCTAAAACTTCGCCAAACCGATTCCATTTTCGGTGTCATTACCCACAAATTACTATACAAACTCACTTAAAATCAAGTGCGATGAAAAAATTTGACCCAAAGTTGATATTTCCTCTCACCGAAATATTTATGATGCGGTGCTCAAAAGTTACTTCCTATAATAAGTAACAAATGCCACGAGCAAACGAAACGTGCTTATCGAAGTTTAGAGCTCTACATCAAAGCTATGTATGGAAAAAATTTAAAGCCTCCAGCGATTACCGTCGTGACGGTAGTCCTGGCTGAATATTTCCCGAGTGGCGCATTTTGCCCCAGTCTGCCCTACTTTTTTTGAATTTCTTTAGATTTTAGTAACTAACTTATTATCAGTCACATCGATTCATGGCCTTTTCGTATTCCGAATTCGTTAGATCGCAAGCTACTGAGTCTCTAAAGCTTGAAAAATGACTCAAAAGAACTTATGCATATAACGATAAATTGATTTTTTCAATAGACTTATCGAATCGATAGCATGCATGTTTAAGTCGATAAATCGACATTGAAAGTACTCGAAACTACTGCGATTTCTACTAGTTCGAATTTTTTTGTGTTTGCCTTGAAAGAAGCTTTTACTTAAACGCACAAGGTCGTGCATTTTTTTTGAATTTATAGCACAAGAATCTGCCAAACTGTACTTTATAAAAACTATCTACCAAAAGCATCTGCAGCACGTAACAAACTTAGCATCGTTATTCAATTTGTGTTTGTTAGAAGTATGCAGATCTGTGAATTGTTTTATGTTGCATGCAATTTGGCTTAAATAAAAAAAAAAAACACGTTTTAACAATTTTCTGCCATTTGGCGGCATTTTTCACTTTTGCTTCTTTTGCTTTGTCCACTTTATTCGTATGAATTTGTTGTTGTTGTTTTTTGTATCTCGTCTCGTCTCGTTTCGTTTGGTTTTGCTTCTTTGGCATATTATGTAATATTAAAAATGCAAGTGAGTATCTTAAGAGACACTCTAAAAAAAGTCTGTCAAGTTGGGTGTCTCCCTCTCTCTTACTCTCTCTCGCAATCTGACTATCTCGCTCTGCAGCTGGTCATTGACCACTCGCATTAAATAAAGCAAGAAAAAAATAGCACGAGCATTTGCGTAAAATAGAAATTAAACCTTTCAAAACTTAAAAATTGTTTTTTTTTTTAATCTATTTGACCCAAATACACTTTTATAACCAGTCAGCAGTTGTGGCATATATACTGCATGCCGCCAAATGTGGCAGCGCCACAACGCGACGTTGCATGTTGCAATGACAGCCAGACTGCAACAGGCCTGGCTTTCTTTCACTAAGCCAAATAGCAAACAGCTGATGTGACTGCAACTGCGGCGGTAACTGAGACTCTGATTTAGAGCGAGACTGGGAATGGGAATGGCCAAATGGCCAATTGAATTATGTTATTGGTAACACTTTCAGTTGCAGCCGCCGCAGCAGCAGCCAGTTAGTCAGTCAGTTGGCCAATTGAGTCAAGAAGTAGGCTAAAACCATACTGGATTTGGTCAGTCTGGTCTCTGGCTTGGCGCGCATTGGCATTTGCCAAAATCTGGCTGCATCAGGCTTGTTGCACCTGTTGCATGGCTTTGTTGCAATCACAGCAACAAATGCATTTGCAACATCTCATCGAAGCCTGGCCTGAGCTTTTTTGTTGTTAATTGTCTTATTGTTGTTTTTGCACAGTAGCTGCCACTGTGTGTTGTTGTTGTTGTATCTGCTGCTTTTGTTGGCTTATTCAGTTTACAGGCTTGTTATAAGTATGGCATACATTAAAGCCGTAAACTTAAACAATTTCACACAGCGGCGAAGTAGTGCGAAGGTCACGCGCCGCTTTTCTCTTTTTTTTTTTTATTAATACTCTTTCATTTGGCTTTGCATTTGCGGCAGTTTATAAGTGCTTGATGATGCAGTTTTATACTCTTCTTCTCTTAAAAGTACAGCACTCCGATATTCTCAGGAATTATAAACATAGTTGAAAATAAATGTTAAAGAGTAGGAACTGGACATGACTCTGTTTTAAGCTCTCGCTGATAGAGTTAATATTTTTGTTAGATCGTTTTAGATTAGTGTAGCTAAGTCAATTTTATTTTGAATTGCATTCTTAGATGAAACATCATCTTATTATTAAATGATAGATTACATAATTAATTTTTTTACTCTCTAATTCTTTCTTATATTTTTTGGGAATTGTAAAGAAGCAACTAAAATTAAAATAAATTTTATTTATGATAATTTTTAGGTACATTAAGGGTTAATGTAGTTATACGAAAGCGCTCTTTTAAAAAAGTATAGTTATAAAGGGTGGGTCGTCTGTTGGTTTGGTTGTTAAACACTCATAATTGGGAGCATACCCGTCCAAAGTTGACGCTCTTCGACATATATGAAGTTCAAAGCTATTCAAATTTAGTCATGAATCGTTTAACAACCGAACAACGCCTAAAACTGATAGAGGCGTACTATTAAAATTGTCCTTTTTTGAATAACAAATAGCTGAAGCTATGACGACGAGTCGCCGGGAACATCGATGCGCTATCATTCGTAAGAATTATTAGATCTGAATTTACACGCTTACAAGATTTAACAATTGAAGCCCACCGACCATTATCAGCATCGCTTATACGTTCAATGGATGAGAGAACAGTAAGATGAGTTTTAGTCAAAAAAAAGTCATGGTCGAAATATTCGATGCTCGCAGACGGGCCTGTAGAGCCAGTAGTGAGTAGTTTCAAACTTGCATTTGGTATAAACATTTGCCCAATTTTGCTGGAAAATATACGATTAAAATGCAATTCACAAACAAACCAACAGATGGCCCACCCTATATCTATAGTTTTGAATAGTGTCTTTTGTCACCTAAAGTAAGAAACCCAACTCTCAGAAGCATTAATTTAAAGTTAATTGGTGTTTTGTGTTTTTTAAGCAGTGCCTCATAAAAAAATAAATTTTAGTAAGTATCTTTTTAGATCGAGTATGGAAAATCATTAATCACCAAACATCTAACAGACAAATTTTTGTGCAAAATCACAAGTTTTTTAAAATAAATATTATTAATAGAGTATGCATAGTTCCATGCCTCTCCATAAGTTTCTCCTTTTCTTTCATTTTGTTGATTTTTGAACTGCTCAACTTTGCCAGCTGTTGCATATCCAGTTTGAGTTTCGGTTTCGATCTCCTTTAAAGTTGCGCACTTTTTTTTTTTGGCAGCATCATTTTGCATTTTTTAACTTTATGCATTTTTAATAAATTTAAGCTGCCATTTTATATTCACTTTTGCAACATGTACAATGCATTTAATTTAAATATATGTCTTATATTATATATTGTACATTGTATATGATATATATAAAATATCAATATTGTTGGCACTTGTACTGATTATAGGCTGCTGCCAAAATGGCTTCATAAGCAACACTTTGGGGCATTTTCAATGTCGCTGGGGCAAAAAGAAGAAGCGCTGTCCAAAAATTCATTTCATAATTGGCATTTATTGTTGGAACGCGTTGATTGGAAAATTGTATGCAATTTAGCTAAGTATAGACTGCAACTGACAAAAACCATCCAATAATTTTGTTAAATTTGTAAAAGTAGCCAAAGAGTTCGACAAGTTTTGAGGAAGTTCGTTCCTCTTTCGACTGTGTTGACATTGAGAGCAGTTGCAACACGCCCAGTGCGGAAGCGTTACGTGCAGATTGAACTTGCCTCTCTTATTTAACTCTAATTGCAGCTTACACATTTACTTACAAATTACATTATATGCTCGTCTGGATACGCACAAGACGAGCCTTAACCTAGCATAACGGGCTCGGTGCCACTTAAAGTATCTTGTTCCCGCTGTTACCAATTTCTTTACGCTTGTTGGCGCGCACGCAAACTCTCTTGGATGGGTATATCAAAAAGTATCTGAGCAATGTAAAGCGTTTTGTTAAAGCTCAATTAAGGCTTAGCTCAGGCCAAGCGCAACAAATGCTTTTATAAGACATACATAGTGTAAGAAGCAGTAAATATTTACTTAGCCTATAATTTAACAATTTAAATAGCATTAAGTAATTTAACATTAACCTTTTTTAGACAAAGTGTTTTTTTTTCGCTGAATATTAAAAATAGCGTGAGGATATAAAACAAAAGACTTAGACAACGAACTTGATTTCCATTAGATTCTGACTTCGAAGCGAAGGCAACATGGATTGTGTTATGTGCGGATATGGTCTTATTTTTTGTTAAATTTTTTAATTGACATAATTCGATAAAAATAATATTGGCTACTTTTTAAAATGGAGCAATTTTTTGGTACCTATCTTTTTTATATTTTAACAAAAACGACACCAGTAATCCCAAGAGCATTTTCTTAGATGTGAAAAAACTTGTTAGCTTTTTGCAATACAAACGGTCTTATCGAAGAATTGTATTTAATTTCAAAACGACTGAAAAATTAAATATTTTTAAGGTATTCACGCTTGCTGTAGTGTTGAGGGGACTGCAAAGTTGGGGGCTTTTGTAAAAAGAAAATAAATTGTAAATTTTTGTCGATGCAAACGGTCTTATGAGAGAAATGTACTTCATTTTAAAACGCTTTAAAAATGAAATATATTAAGGGTATTCACGCCTGCTGCAGCATTGAGAGGCTGAAAAGTTAAGGACTTTGTAGCAACAAAATGTACATTCACTTTTTTCAATGCAAATAGTCTTATGAGAGAACTGACTTTATTTTTTAGACGGTTTGAAAATTAAATATATTAAGGGTATTCACGCTTGCTGTAGCGTTGAGGGACTGAAAAACTTTTGTAACAACAAAATGTACATTGACTTTTTTTCGAAGTAAATGAGAAAACTGTATTTAATGATTATTAAATTATACTAAGGGTGGGTATTCACGCTTGCTGTTGACTTGGCGAGTTGAAAAGTGGAGTACGTTTTCAACAACTAAATGTACAAGATTGATTTTCAACTCCCAACACAACTTTTTCTCAATCCACTTTTTAGCTAATGAGTTGGTGATATTTGCGGCATTTTTTAATCATTTGTTTATGTAAAACGAAAAAGATTACCTATAAAATGAAGTGGACTAAATATTTTAAGTTGTTAGTGGCTAAATTAATAGCTTACAGGAAAATTAAAGTATTTACAAAACTAGAAGAGAAGAATCACAAACTTAAAAATTCAACTCACGGGCTTCACGCTTTGTTGAGTTTTTGCGCAGCTTTACAACACCTCCACTCATCATGCAGCATGAATACCTTAATTAAATATTTTTATAAGAAATCAAAAACTAACGCAAATAAATCATAGCAGCAGGCTTTGACTGTTTTAACAAAAATAGTTGTACTATAAACAGTTTCTATATTTGTGAAAATCTTTCCACTTCTATAAAATTTATATATAATAAACTAAAATATATTGAAGCGACTAAGGAAATACTGCAAGGAAGTACAGACCTCGGTGGAATTTTGAACTTCAAATGTAAGTATACCATCGTTTTTCTACAATTTTAGCCAAATTGCTTGTAGTTTTGTCTTATTGGTATTCGCGCTTTAGTCCAGGGGTGCCCAGGCCCATCTAGGTCTTTTTGTTTTTGTAATTGCTCTTAGGCATAAGCATCGAAGGTCGGTGGTTCGAATCCCAGCAGTAGCACTGGTACGTTTGCCTAGCACTGGCATCGCTAGCTCAAAGACGCTATTTGCCCAAGAATATAATATTATATATTATATATTATATATTATATATTATATATTATATATTATATATTATATATTATATATTATATATTATATATTATATATTATATATTATATATTATATATTATATATTATATATTATATATTATATATTATATATTATATATTATATATTATATATTATATATTATATATTATATATTATATATTATATATTATATATTATATATTATATATTATATATTATATATTATATATTATATATTATATATTATATATTATATATTATATATTATATACAGTATTATTCCACCATGGATGTGTTAGTGTTTTTGTTTCAAATGTATTGGTGTTTGCTCTGCCATAAGCAGCCTTTGGGCACCCCTGCTTTAGTCTGTTGAGTTTTTGCGCAACTTTACAACACCTCGACTCAATATTCAACGTGTATACCCTAATTCAACATTTTTTTTTCTGAAATTATATTTTAACGAAAATAAATCAGAGCAGTAGGCTTAGACTGTTTTGACAAACTTTTAACTTTTGCATAAGTCACTTCTATATTTGTAAAATCGTCTCCACATCTATTATATTTTCAATAAATTATATAAAAGCGACTGCAAGAAAGCATAAAGGACCGCGAATCAAGTTGTTATTATATAAATTGCTTGAAGCGACTAAGGAACTTGGCTAGCAATAAAATAAGAGTCCGCGAATAAATTATTTGGCTATCATTCACAGATCAAGGTGAAGGCATTTGCAGCTACATATATATATAAAATGTAAGTATAATACCTTTCATATACAATTTTGTACAAATTGCTTGTCGCCTTGTTTTATTGGCTTATACCTAGTTAGAAATTAATGATTTTGGTATAAAGAGGATATTTTGCATAATTTGTTGACGCTTTAACACAATTTCCAGCTACTGTTCAGTTGCCATAGCTCTGCCTTATAAAGTTAGCCCGCCTGGCCTCGCCCATATAACATGTTTTATCTTACAACTAATTGACCAAAACAAAATATGTTGTTCACATGGCTTTAAGCCATGGCTCGTGTGCGAGACGCTCATCAGCGATTCTTAGACAAGTCAAGTAGTTCAAAGTAGCTGTGGTAGCTTCAAAAGCATTTGCGACGCTCTTTTGGCCAATTGCCCCAGCGGTTGCCGTGTCTAATCGTTGAAGCGTAGTAGTATAAGCCACTGACGAAGCTGCGTTGAAATATTGGCAAACAATTTCCAATAGCAACAATGGCAACAACAACGGCGTCTACTTTTGGCCAATTTTGTAATCTATGTATTAAACTTATACATTGCATTGTTTTTGTTGCTGTTGTTGCTTATGTACTTATTGTGGCCATACGGCTAAGTTTATGATCCAATTTTACACGCGCTAACTTTGTAGCAAATTTCGCTAAATGTTGAGGTTATGATGAGACTGGGCTAAAACAGTGAGTGTGGTTAAACACATTTTGGACATAAATTCTTTTTGAACTTGTACAATATACGGTTTGCGCAAGACTTTTTTGTTAGTAGAGAGAATGGAAGTCCCTATGGTATTAGGCAATTCATCGCTAATATGGTTCTATTAAGGAAGAATCATGGGAAGAGAACTTTAAGATTCAAAGTTTCTAACAAATTTTATAACGTCCAACATGTTGGATCAAAAGAATACTGAGAATTTCGTAACTTTACCAATTTATAAAGCCAATTTAGCATTATTTTGATCAAACAAAGATATATTCGGCGTTAGAATACTGAGAGCTCAGAAAAAACGAAACATCGAAGTTTTTTACAAATTCTTATAACGTTTGACAGGTTTAGGTCGGAAATTATACGAACAAATTTTGGAAACCCGAACAAAAACCTCGAAGTCCCTCAATGTCTCCCGCCCTCCATTACAACAAGACATTTTTTAATTCTTAGTCACACCGAGTGCAAACTTTCATAAAGCGGAACTCCCGAACTTTATATAACCGTTAATAATATATAATATAAATATATTTTTTTTTTTTTTTTATGTATATTTTTATTGGCAATCAACCGATCATCAAAGTTGTAACTAATTTTTGTGAAAGTATTATTTAATAGAGGGTAACAGTTTTGTTGGCTACGATAGGATTTTTTTTTTTTCCCCCGTGCCGAGTATGTTACTTTATAACTAAGAATAAGCGGATAGTCTTAGTTTTTTTTAGATAGCTTCGAAAAAGTGAATTCGATACCGTACTCTCCCTCACGAAACACCCTTTAAGACTAACACCCCAACCCATCCGAGTGTTTTTTAAATGTATTCCCGATCCCAAACGAGTTATTTTTTCGTTAATTCTTCTAACACTTTTTTATAAATCTGTGTTTAAAAAAGAACTTGCCCAACATTTTTAGTTTGAGACTATAGTAGCTTACGATATGGTCACATTTCTATTCGATATCTACTAAAGTTGGCCAATTTTTTAGACTTTCAGTTTATTGATTGAGGATAGCAAAAAAAAAATACTCCATCAATTTTAACCTTTGTGTATTGTCCCAGAGTGTTGGAACGAAAAGATTTAAATATAAGCAAGATACAGCGCTATTAAAGGCATTTAAGGTTAAAAATCGCTTAGTTGAAGGCGTTTTTAGGCCTAGATACATGTCAAAATCAGTTAAAGCGCTGTTTTGCGACATAAATCCTTTTTAAAGTCAATCAAATAGCTTTTTTTCAGCTGACAGACTCGAAACTTTGATGCAACAATAATAAAGCCGTTAAGTCCTGACCTAAGTCACGAAATGCCTCACGCATATTTTAATAATAAAATTTCATTAAAATAAAAATAAATTAACCAATTTGTTTATTAATGAAAGGCGCCATTTGATGCTGTCAACCGTTTGATGGATATTTTTGTTTTTGTTGTTTTTTTTTTCGCGCATTAAACGTTACCCAAAGTAGACACCAAAAAAAAAAATAATCAAATTTTGTATAATTCGCGCTTATCAATAAGCAAATCAATTTGTTATTAAAAAGCATGCCGCATTATGTAAACGACTTAAACACGCGGCGCTGTAAAGATACAGATACAGATACTTATACATATGCAAAAGTTTATAATATAATATATTGTTATATTGTGTGCTCAGGTTATTAGCAAACGCGCGCTGTGGGGCACGGCTATGGTTACAACAACAACTACAATAACACCATGCAAAACGTCACTCAAAATACATGTAGCTGTGAATCATAGGCATGTCAATATTTCAATTTAACAGTCAAGAAAACACAAAAAGATACAAAAAAAAAAGTTAAATTTTTTTGTTGCAGTTAACTTGACGTTTAGTGCACTTAAAAAATTTGTTGTAGTTTGCGGTTAATTAAGATGACTTCTGTGCTCAGCTGTAACCAATTGAGCTGATGGTAGTAGGTGGACGTTAAATAGATGGCTAAGATAACTAAGTGGCTTATGAGGCTTTTAAGTTGCTTGCAAATAAAGTTGGCCAATTTGAAAGTGAAACTTTTTGGGGAACTTTTTAAGGAGTTAATAATGTTGAAGAGCTAATTGGTGGAGTTTTAAGATAGCCAGAGTAAAAAAAAATTCAAATTGATGAACTGTACAGATTAGACAGATACATGGCTAGCCACTGCAGCTGTATGCTAACGTGAAACTGAACCATGGACTAAGAATGGCCAATGACTTCTGCCGTAGCTGCGTTGATGGGTAGTGGTAATTGTTTGTGGGTTAGGCATAGGCCTGTTTGATATATTGTGCACCAATAACTGCGGTGATAAGAATATATAGAAAGCATTCAAAACCTCCATTTTTACTGGTTTACATTTCGATCAATACTTATATAACTGATCTTCCCTTACCCTCGCAATAAGATAAAGCCTTGTAGGAAATCTTGGTCTTAAATTTGTTATTAGGAGCAGCTCAGCGGATACTTTCAATAAGATTTCTGATATTAGTTTGTTATGAACGAAAAATAAGCAAGCAACAAAGAAAGCATCTTAAGGCCCATACGCAGTTCGAAAAATTTCGCGCGGAATGACAAAACTTCATATAAAAAAAAATCTCAAATGGAATATCCCAAATGGGATTTTTTTTTTTTATATGAAGTTTTGTCAAATGGAATATAATTATAATAATAATTTTTTTTATATGAAGTTTTTTCATTCCGTGCGAAATATTTCGAACTGCGTATGTGCCATTAACATAAATAAATAAATAAAAAAATATTTATTAATTATTTATTTAAATATTGTAACTTAGAAATTAATTCTAGGGAACATAAAAAAATGTATAAGCAGGCACTGAATAAATTGGCAAATCAAAAAGTATTTTATTTATTAATTTATATTAAGATAAATAACAAAAAAGTATGCATAGGCTCTGAATTGCTTGTCAAAACTAAAAATATTTTACTTTATATATTAAACAAATATAGTATATAAATAAGCTCTGAATAATTTATCAAAAAAAAAAATTATTTTATTTACAGGTTTCATTTGGACTTGCGTAAAATATTATTCTATTTTGCTATAGAAATAACCAGCAAAGGAAAGGAAAATCGCAATATATTACAATACTGGTAAGTGCTCAGTTAATCTTTTTCGTAAAAAGTTGAATTTATAGTTTTGCGCTTTTGAGCAATTAAATAGCTCTGCTAGAAGAAAAAAAGTGCGCGAAACAGAAGTCTTAGTTTTAGATAGCCCAGCTAAACGGTTAACATCCAAGATGTACAACAGCTCCTGAGCAATGTTAATGCGATGCTGTTTTTGGTCGAAATTTAATAATTTTGGTACGAATTTTGCGCCGACCCGCCTCGTGCCCAAACTTTTGGTGATAATCGAACGACACGAGCCAATCGATATATTAAGGTCATCAGTAACTTCTCTGGCAGTGATTCGACGATTGGCCAATACTAGTTTCTTAACTTCATCAATGTTTTCGTCTGTTGTTGACGTGCTCGGGCGTCTAGAACGGTCTTCAACGCTTCGTCACATCTTCTCGGCTCTCTGAAAACATTTTGTACCACCGATAAACGTTGCAACGGTCAACATCCAGAATACTTCCGCGCATTTTTCACTTTTAACACAAAATTTGATACAAATTCTTTGATACATTTTTCCGAATAGACAAAAATCGAAGACAAGCTAAAACACGTCCACGTACAATAGCTTTCAAAAACTGACTGAACATTTAAAATGGCCGAGATTGTCAACATAAGTGAGGGTCATGAGTACCAACATAACGCCACAAAAAGATCGAAAATCGAACATCCGTAGCCCGCGAAAATTCAAAATTCGCGATACTTTTTAAACAAACCTCGTACATTATTCACTTTCGAAAAGCAGCCCCTATAAAAAATGGGAAAATGCGTATTGTAGAAAGATATCTGTTCTAACTAATTTGCTTCTTTGCTTGGCCATATACCGAAGAAGACTTTAAATTAAGAAACGCACCCAACTGGTAAGATTGGTAAAGTCAGACCTACATTTGCTCATTACTTTGGCACAAATCTCCAACCATTACGTGCGTTGATCTGCAAACAAAGCGTTCAACTTAACTTGACATTTCAATTGAGCCTTCAACTTGGTCGGTTTATTTTAACACACCCAAAAAGTGTTGAACTTCTTGAATTTACCGCTGTATGTTTGTAATTTCACACATTTTTTTTTTTTAACTTTTACGCATTTTTTTATATGTTTTTTATTTTTAACATTTTATTTCCAACTTGACATTGGCTTACATATTTTACGTGCTTTCTTGTTTATTTCGGTGTAGCTGATTTCGTATTTTATTTTTTTCTTTTAATTTACTAATAGGTTCCATTTAAAAGTGATCTCTTTTAGGGTAATATCTAAAATAGTGTATAAATAAAACTATGCTTAATGACCAGAACGTTTTCACAAAGTACTCATTTTGCTTCAAAATTTACACAAAAAGCATACATCATCATCAATTGGCCATTACAACCGTGGGTCGGTCTTGGCCGCATCCAGAAGCCTTCGCCAATGGTTTCTGCTTTGCGCGCGTTGACGCCAGTTGGATCAAGCTTAGCCAGGTCAATAGATACCTGATCTTTTCATTTCAGAGGAGTTCTCCCTCTTCCACGCCTACCACCAGTGGGCACCGTTTCGGAGGCTTTTTTCGCTGGAGCCATCATTTTGCATTCTCGCCACATGACCTAGCCAACGCAGTCTCGCAACTTAATGCGGTATAGCTCATTCAGCTCGTCGTTCCATCGTAAACGGTACTCACCACCAACGCAAGAGGGACCAAAGATCTTAGGTAAAATTTTGCTCTCGAAAACTCCTTAGACTCGCTCATCATCGTCCATGATTCTGCGCCATACATAAGGACGGGTATTATGAGAGTTCTTTTAGTCCTGCGAGTGAGGACTCCATTTTTTTTTTTGTCCTCGTTCACTGCAAGACCCACTCGCCTTGCTTCTTCATTAAGCTTGAAAAAGGCAGCACATACGGCGCGGTTGTTGCGACCAATGATATCGATATCATCGGCATACGCCAGTAGCATAACATAAAAAGCATACCTTTTAAAAAAACACCCTATATTTAAATGTGCAGTTAGCTGTTGCCATGTTCACTGCATTTTTTTTTTTTTTTGTATTTATATTCTAGTTCTGAGCTTTATATTATGCTGCATTAGCATTTTTTACATATCTGTATCGTCTTATTACCCTTACTTTGAAACTTGAACGCTTATATTGTAGAACTGCAACAGGTATCTTTTAATTAAGAAAATTTATTTGAATTTGATGTGTTACAGTGATCTAAATCAGTAGCTTGTGTAGCTCGCGTTGCGCAACGGATACGGAAAACCGCAGCGGATATTCCTGTATTGCTAATTGGTATAAATCAGTTTAAACAAAAACAAAGTTCGGTAGTCAATATACCATAATAGAATACAAGTACCAAACTGTTTATTTTTATACATTAAACTAATTTAATTTTAATAAAATTTTTGTATTTTTTCAGTTTTGAAATCATGTCTAACTTTGGTATGATGCTCAAATGCTGGCTGATGCCAAGTTGCCAGTACTGCGTTGATAAGCTCATAAAGCAGAACTCATTCTGTATCAAACGTCATCCTTATGCTAGTTCGTCCTGGCTCAAATTACTTTACAATCGTTTCTTTGGCGAGTCTCAAATTGACTTGGAAAAATATTTAATTCGTAAAGACAAAGAGCATTGTCTCATTATATTCAAGGATATAACTCAAAATGTCAAATTGGAGTTCTATGATGAGGCTTTGTTAGAGGATATGTTATACTTTTTTGTTGGAGTCACAGCAGTCTCGGTTTTTATTTTTTATGTGCGTCGAAAATGTGCCAATCGCGTAGCTCATTAGACGTCAAATGTTATAACACATAAAAAAAATTAAAAATTAAACTGCAGTTAAGCAATAAGAATACTAAGATTAACAATTATCTACATTTGTCATGGAATGAAACCCGTATTATAATTTCATTTATCTGTAATAAAAACAATGCTACACATAACAAAAAAGGTTTTGCTGAAAACTCAACTTTAAACTTTATTTTAAACTTGGTGATCTCTATTCACAGAAGTGAAATTTTTGTGTAACAAATGATTTGCCAAAGAGTGTTTAAAAGAGCTTTCTAAAAGGTATTAAATTGGAAATGCTTTGATAAGTACAGAAACTGTGCACAAACAAACACAAACACCCAAAGTTACCTAAAGTATGATCAGGGTTGACTATATCATATAGGTCCCATAGGACCAATCGGTCAACAAAACGATTTTTGTATAATACAAAATTGGTTGTGTTTCTTTTGTTTGTGAAGATATTGAAACCAAATTTGGCATATAGTCCCCATAGGACCCATCGAAAGAAAAAAATTTGTTGGAGCAAAATTCGACTGATTTATAAAAATATCGTAGCCGAATTTGCCGAATAAAATATCTTTTTTGGAGGTCTTAAGCAATATGTCGGACTTAATTGCAATGTGGTGGTACAGGGTATCCCAAAGCGTACGCCATATTTATTTTTTAATGCCGAGGAGTTTTGCTTATTTGACATTTTTCGACGCACTGTTTACAATGACAAACATGCGAGGTGCCATCACTAAAATAAGTATAACTTCCTTAACTATAGAAGTTACTAGCTTTTTATTTATTTTTTTTTTTGTTTTTCGCAGTGAATTTAAGGAATGAAATGGCATTAACATGTGCGAAGTCACTTTTGAATTAAAAAAAAAAAAGTTAAAAAATTTAAAAAAAAAAATGCTTAAAAACAAATTCAAATTATTTTGTACAAATTCAAAATTTTATTTTTCATGGAAAAAAATTGCATCGATATTGTAATTTATTTATGGTAAGACGCAATATTCAGTTATCGATAATTCGATAAATAACACAAGTTTGCACAAAAAATGAACGTTCGAATAAAAGTGTTTTTTAGGGTAATTTTAGGTCGAGAACACGAAAAAACATACTTTTTATAGCCTGTACCGTATGGTACAAAGGCTATATTAAGTTTGTGCAAGCCAAAAATGTTTGTAACATACAGAAGAAGACGTCGGAGGCCCCCCAAAGTTATCTAAAGTATGATCAGAGTGACTAGAGAAGTTGATATACCCATATCCGTCTGTCCGACTGTCTGCATGAACGCCTAGATCTCAGAGACGATATGAGCTAGAGCGACCAAGTTTTCAGACTAGGTGCGTAATAATGTCAGTGGAGACAAGTTTATTTTACTTTTTCGACATCGGGGTTATATTATATCCCATAGGGGTGTTTCAGAGGACCTCGAAAAAATCAAAAGTTTTAGATGAAAATTTCGTTTGTTTATAAAGATACCCCAACCAGTCAGTAGGAAGTTTTTTATAGTTCCCAATCACTGTACCAAATTTGATCATAAGCGGTTGACTATATCATATAGCTCCAAAGGGACCAATCGGGCAAAAAAACGTGTTTTGTACAAAATTCGTTTTTTCGTTTGTTTGTGAAGATATTGTAATCAAATTTGGCATTAAGAAGTTTTCTAGAGTACCCAAGCACTGTACCAAAGTTGTTCAAAATCGGTTGACTATATCATATAGCTCCCATAGGAACGATCGGTCACAAAAATATTTTTGGTTCAAAATTCGTCTGTTTTTGGTTGTTTATGGAAATATCATAACTTAACATATTTTTTGTAGTTTTTAAGCAAAATATCGGATTCGATTGCAATGTGGTGGTAAAGGGTATTCCAAAGTCCTCCGCGCCCGACTTTAACGTACGTCTGTTTTTGGTTGTTTATGAAGGTATCGTAACCTAATTTGGCGATCAAATGTCTTTTGGTGTTCAGTGGTACAGGGTATCCCAAAGTCCCGACTTTCACGTATGCCACCCTTTTTCCTGAAGACTAAGTCAAAAGACATTTTCGACCATTTTTCAAATTTACATATTTTTAGTTTGCTTTTTATTAACAAGAAAAAGTGAATTCTTTTACGAACATTTCTAGCCTAAGATCTTCAAAATCAGGTAAGAACTGTAGATGCTCAAAGGAACGCATATTTTTGGCAAAAAGAAATCAAAAGCAGAAAGTTCTGGGAGTACAACTCGAAATTCTGACTTAATACTAATACATAAAATTAATTTTCTTCAATTGTCTAAAAATGTTAATGCCGCACTTTTAAGCTCACGCACTATACTTTGCTCAAGCTTTTCTAGAGATAGTTATTCCCTGGAAAAAATTCATTTTGGTGCGTTTTTAATAGCACTCTTACAAGTACACTTCAAAACAACCAAATTTCGCTTGAACAAAGCGCCCAAAAAAGTAAAAAGTATATGTAAATGCAAAATAAATGCTTTAAAAATATTTTCACCTTAACATTGACCTGACCTTTGTCAAAGCGCATTCAAAATGTAGGTCAAACCGCGTCAAGGGGGAAATTCGCTACGTGTTTTGGACAAATAAAAAACCCAAACAAGCATGCGAAACTATTTAAAAGAGAAATACCATCATATAGTGATAATAATAACAAGAAATGACCATATAAGCTAAAACTAGCTTTGCATAAGAGCTTTTTATTTTAAATATTTTGTGACAGCCGCAATTTATTGGCATTTAATTTCAAACTGTCTCAGAGTTTTTGGCATGCAATGAAATTATCGACTCTCAATGAAATTGAAAAGAAAACTTGGATAAAGTCAATTTTCATATATTCGCGTGTCTTGATTTAAATTAAAAACAGATTAGTTTTCAAATTGTTGCATGAATTAATAATGACAATTGCATAATATCCAAGCTAAGTAAGACTATGTTTAGTCAATTAAATTAGCTTAAGCATATATTTCTCTTAGTTCTGTATGTTATGCTCTTTTGGCACTGGACTGATAAAGCACTGTTTAATTTAATTACATTTTATTTAATTGATGATTTTTTAGTTTCGTTTCTATTGCATGACTACCCTTCCTGTACTTTCTTCAAGTCTGGAATCAGAAAAAAATTTAAAAGTCGTCTACTAATATTTTGTAAAGTTTTGGCATTCGAATTAAATTTAGCTTTTAAGAAAAAAAATTAAAAAAAAATTTTATTTTTTCTTTTTAAATAAAATTTAGGTTTTTTAAAAAAAAAATAAAATTAAAAAAAAAATTTTTTTTCTTTTTAAAGCTAAATTTAATTTAAAATATTTTTTTTTAAATAAATTTTTTTTTTTTTTTTTTAAAGCTAAATTTAATTTGCACTCCAAAACTTTACAAAATATTAGTAGTAGACTTTTAATTTTTTTTTTTTCTAAAAATTTAAAAAAAGATTAAAAGAAACAAACTGAATTTAAAAATTTTGAATATACAATTAAAATTCTTAAGTGATTTTTCACTTAAAATACAAAAACTTATTTTAAAAATATTGAATATAAAATTCAAAATCTTGAATAAACAACAGATAATTAATGTTATGAATATAAATGCCCACTAGCCTTTAAAACGATTTATGTTTTAAATTAGTTTTATTTGGCATAGACACAAAATCTCACAGGCTTTGTTTATAAAACGAAAAAGAAGATAAATTGCAAATAAAAAAGTTTTAGACTTTATAAATATTTGGAGAATTGAATACCATTTAGTAATATTCAGCTTTAATTTTCTGTAATTTATTAATTTTTTATTATACTTAGGTAATATATTGTATATGGAAGTAGATTAATACTAACTCTTTTTGATTTAACGATTAATGAATCTTTGTATCACAATTTGGTTCATTAATATTAATGTTTGCATATATTTTTTTCTTTTTAACTAGAAAGCACTTTTTAGTTATTTTCAAGCATTGTAATAAGCAAGAAATAATTTGTAGTTTATAACAGATACCAAGATAAGCGGAATAATTGTAAAAAAAAAAGGAGTCAAATATTGCAAACCTGATTACGAAAATAATTTTATTAATATAAATAAAAAAAATTAAATTAAAATAAAGTCAATTGTTTGTTATTATTTTTTATGTTTTCTATTTTAAATAAAGTGTATTTACCGAGTACATTACATTAATAAAAAAAAAGGTG
This sequence comes from Chymomyza costata, assembly GCA_018150985.1. Classification (NCBI taxonomy): domain Eukaryota; kingdom Metazoa; phylum Arthropoda; class Insecta; order Diptera; family Drosophilidae; genus Chymomyza; species Chymomyza costata. The sequence continues at coordinate 24,123,211 of JAECWU010000001.1, forward strand.
TGGCAAAAAATTGTTTTTTCAATTAAAAAAAATGGACTAATAAAAAACCATAACTAATCGATCGATAACTATATGAACCGAATTTTTACATCAACAAAATAAAATGGAAATCCGTGAAGTAATATATTTTTTATTTTTTTAATATTTTTTAGCCCGCTTATTTTACTTAATAAACTTAGAAGGTACGTAAACTGTCACATAATTTTAAATTAATTAAGTACAAAATATTGTATATTTACAAAATTATATTTTAAAATTTAAAAAATTATTTGTTTTTTTTTTTTTGAATAAATTAATTTTTTTAAATCTCATAATTTATATTTTTTGTTATTAAAACTCTTTTGCTTTTAATTATGTGCCACATAATTTGGTAAATTGAATTACTATTATTTATATAAGTCATAATATTATCATAACTTATAAAATATCTTGCTTTTAGTTAAGTTACTTTTACTACTTTTTTTTTTTTTTTCTCTACTTAAATAACTTCGGCCGCAAAACAAAAAAAATTTCATAGTTTTCTATGTATCGTTTAATAATTTATTTTATTTTCCTGAATTTTTTTTGTTTCAAAAATATTTTATATTGCTTTAATTATTCTGCTGGGTTTTAAAATTAAAATTTTTTTATTAAATTATATTTTATTTATAATTTTTGTTTATTGTATATCGCTTATTTAATTTGTGTTCTGTTTCTTTTTTTAAGTTTTTTAGCTTAAGACGTTCAATTCGGCTATAAAACTAAAAACAAAAACTTGATTTTATACACTTCTTTTAATAATTTATTACATTATTTTCCCTAATTTTTTTGAGTTGAAACATATTTTATTTTACTACTGCTGTTTTTTTAAATGTAAATTTTTTTTAAATAATTTATTTGTATTTTAACTTTTTGTTACATTATAATGATTTAATTTTGTTGTTTTCCATTTTAGGCGTTCACTCTACCTAGACAATTGCAGCTATAATGCAAACTCCCTTAAACCACATTGCGCATACGCAGTGTAAACACACTTAAGAACTTAAGTTACTACTTACATGAAGCACAGTTCTTGGCACTGCACTGTTCCAAAAATAATCCAATTTAGTGGGCACTAATCAAATTGGGGGAATTTGTTTAGAAAATGTAAATTTTTCTCAAAAAATTAACCGCATATTCACTTGCATTAATTTGTAAGTTTTTAGTAAAAACATATAATTGTTCTGTTTTTTTTTTTTTGTTAATTGTAACACAAATCACGCATATCCTGGCCTGTGTATATTACACTAAAAGGCACATTTTTGTTTTGTTTTAATTTATGCACAAATAACCAAAAATTTTTAAATATTAATATTTTTTCTCAAAAACACAAAATTTCAGGCCCGTGGATTTTATAGCGAAAAATAACGCGCGCGCACGCTCCCGAGCATGTGTCGTTTTAAAGTTGACGCGTCGAAATGAAAAGCTCGCATGAATGGACCGTCGCAGTCGCAAGACGTTTTTGTTCGAAACGCAAGACTTCAGTCGGCGGCGGCAGTGACGCGTGCAGCGCAGCAGCAGCAGCCGGCCAACTAGTCGCAAGCTGCGCCGCCGACTAAGTACAAAGCAACACGGCGCTTAACGGCAGCCGACTGCGACGTGCTATCGATGTATATATGCATGTGTGTGTGTGTGCAAATCTCGGCTTTGAGCTTGTGCGTGTGTGTGTGTGTAAACGAGCGCTTGCTGCAATCCTAGCTGCGTGCTGCGCTGCCGACAGCTGCACTTTTGACTTGAGTTTTAATTGTTGTTTTGGTTTTTTCGCTTTTGCGCGTCTTGTTGTTGTTGGTACGTTTTAAAATTTGGCAATTTTTTATGCGCATGCGCAGCAGTGCAGTTAACGCCAATTGCTGTTGAGTTCTCGCCGCGGTGTGGTGAGTTTTAGCAGTGTGTTGAGTTTTTTCCTTGTAGCTTTCCATTAGCCAGGGGATTTTTTTCTTGCGTTCGTGTTGTTGTTTGCAACTTCGTGCACCGCTTGTTGTATTTTTTTTCTGCTGATTCACTTTTGACAGTGGCGTAGCCAACTTTTTTGCGTTGAGGTAGGAATGACTAGTAGTAAATGCATAATAACTGTAATAGTAATAATTTCCTGACTTGACTATTTTGTCAGTCGCCCCTAGGTGCAGCATGGGGATCTACAGCGACCTACAGTTTATAGCCGAATCCGAACGGCGGTGTCTGGAACTAATAGAGATTTTCTTGGGCAAATAGCGTCTTTTTGCTAGCGATGCCAGTACTAGGCAAAAGTACCAGTGCCTCTGCGGGGAATCGAACCACCAATCATCGGGTTACAAAGCGAGTACGCTACCATGTGTATATGGGGGTTTTGGGGGTCAAGGAATTCATTTTTAATGTTTATTTTTACTTATGAGTGCACATAAAAAGGTTAAGTTTTGATTTAAAGTGTTATGTTTTTTGTCGTTATAGGGAAAAAACCTATTTTTAAAAATCTGCAGGCTCGAAATTCAAGATAGACATATGGTTTGTTCGGCAAAGTCTGTAGAATAATCCTAAGGGGCGCCGCGATTCAACTTTTTCGGCTACATACAAATTGACCCACCCTAAGGTACATACTAGTAGCAAGATTTTTTTTTTTAGGAGTGGTAAAAGAATCTTTAAACATAAAATTTGCAGCATAACATTTGCAAAACTCATGGGGGCTCGACCCCTAAATCCCCTCACCCTTATCTACGCCACTGACACTGCATTATTATTATTTGCTGGTTCTAGTCGTTAAGTACTTTAGTGGCTGCTTTTAAGTAAACAACAATAACATCAATAAAAACAACAACATTTCTACTTAAGCGCTCAGCGTTGGAATACATCCGTTATTGCTGTGCAACTTTAATTAGCTTATCTTCATGACGATTTGGGTTTTTTCTGAAGGATGTCTGCAACTGATGCTGAATCAGCTGCCTGGAAATTCGCATCCTTTTACTTTTATTTTTTAATGGTAGCCATTAAGATACAAACAAGGTTAAGACATTAGTTTCACAGTTGAGCGATATAAACATTTACAATTATTTACATTAAAATATACAATGTTTAAACAAATTTCGCAACATCTTAAGTTTTATAATTAAATATGTTTTGGTTCACTAAATTTACAATTTAAGCCGCGAAGGGCAAGTTGTGGTGTTTATTGTGTATAAATTTGCAGTGGCCAAGCAAATTTTCCATGCAATTGAGTAATAATAGTAATAGACAATAGGCGTTAAAAGTATTTTAACAGCACTGTATGCGCTATCAGTTTACTTTTTAGGAATTTTTTTTTTTTGAAGCTCTGATGCGTCGTTAATAACTTTAAATTCAACACGTTCTTTAACATTATTCATTTTTTTTATCATATGCATTTTAAAAATTAAGCACCATTTTCAAAAGCTAAGCTAGTTTGCTGAACCTTTAGACAAAGTTCGCGCATCGAAGTATAAACAAGTATAAAAATAAAAATTATAGTTTCTTATTTGCATGAGTTGGCTGTTAGTGTTGTGATATAGTGTCAATATTTAATTATATATATATAGATGAATTTCAAGGTTTATTTTCGGTTCTTAACTTTTCAATATGCATAAAATAAATCGCTATTATATGTAAAATAGTTTATCTGCCGTGCTCCCGAAAGCGAAATAAAAAATTTGGATTCGTTATGGTTTCACTTGCTCCTTATTACGAATTTCGTAATTGGTTTTAATTAATTTAAATTAATTTGTAAAAAAAAAATCAAAGCGTATTTTAAAATGAATTATATTTTAAAATATTCTTTTATATTTTTAGATTCTATTTATGCTGATTTCAACAAAGAAACTTTTTTTTTTTTTTCTGATTCAACTCAAAAAATAGCTTAAGGGGTATACGCAGTTCGAAAAATTTCGCGCGGAATGACTAAACTTCATATAAAAAAAAATCCATTTGGAATATCCCAAGTTTTGTAATTCCGCGAGAAATTTTTCGAACTGCGTATAGGTCTTAACACACAAAAAAAATCCTTTATAATAAAAATAGCTTTAAAAAATATTGTTGTTAAAGCTAATACTTTGCGTAAATTCATTTTAAGGACAGAGAAAAAAAATTACTAGCATTATTTAAATCAAACTTAAATTTAAACGATATGAAGTTATCGAAAAATGCAGAGCTCTAGCAATAATGTATTACATGAGTATTTTTCGAAAAGAGTTGGAAAAAACTTAAATATTAAAATCAAAACTAAAAACATTTTTTAAAAATTATTACATCTCAATTTTCATATTTATTTATCATAAATTTAATACACTTCAAAAAATTTTACTAAAAATTGCGCCTTATTTTTTGTCAAAATACTTTTGCCGACCAGTGTATTCATGAATTTTCATAAACTGTCTGAACTGTCTTAACAGAGCAGTTAAGAAAATAATAGTAACCCTCGTCTAGGGTTCAATTGGAATTGGATCTAGTACAAAACGCACTGTTTAGTTTTCTTTACACTTTTTTTATGGCGTGCGCTTGCCTTAGACGTTATAATTATAGCTGTCTTTATTGTTTTATAGAGTCAGTTTTAATAATATAAACAAAAAAATAAAAAACAACTTGAATATCCCTTGACGTCATAGCATCTGGTCAGTTGAAAATATTCTCATGCATATATTCAAAGTTTAACATTGCTATAAGCCAGTGAGTTTATATATGTAATGGCAGCTTCTAGCTTTTGGCTCTTATGGCCAGTTACTTTATGATCTTGCATATATCTAAATAATCACAGCTTTATGTACAATTGTCATAAAACATTTATTTATTACCATGTGCTATGTATTTAAGCAGTGCCTGGAGGCATTCCCGATATAAATTGTAAGACAAATTTTTATGTTGACTTAGTTGCTTTTAAATATTTAAAACTCAAAGTCCATAAGTCTAGAAGTGAGGACAACTGCACCTATCTAGCTGTCTATAGTTCTAACTACCTAGTAGCTAAATTTGTACCTACAGAGAGCTAATTCAGTACTAATTGCCACCTAATTACTTAGAGGCGCCTTGTGGAGAAGTTAGCCACAAGGCAAAGTATCTGACCAGTTGAACCGGGTCAAGCCCATTGACTGCGTCAAGTAAACTCACATCCCAATGTGCAGCGTTTAGAATTATAAAGCGTTTAAGCTCTCCAAACAAAAAGCCCCAAAAATTGTAGGTGACTATCAATGCGATGACGCTACAGTCCGCTGGCTGCTCCGTAACATAAGTATGAAGTCGTGCTGGAGAAAACATCGATGTTATATCGATGCATCGATGTATCGAAGTTTAAAATATCTATATATCGATGTTGGCCAACAGAGATGTTTCTCCACACTACTAAACACCCATTTGATGAGTGGCTGTTGGCCAACATCAATATATAGATATTTTAAACTTTGATACATCGATGCATCGATATAACATCGATTTTTTCTCCAGCACTAGTATAAAGTGCTCCGGAATGGCTAGTGTAGATGGTAGCTCTCCAAAAGGTCAAAGTTTTACCTATGTGGAGATAGGACCGGATAACCGAAAAGATTTTTCGGTATCCTGAACGATGCTATTAAATGGCGACAGCGTTAGTGAAATGTTAAAGGTATCCCTTTTTTAGATTTTAGGAAAAATAAACACTGGGCGTTTTAACAATAAAAAGTATGCTCTTTTAAATGAATTTTTATTAGTGTATATTGAGAGGTACTAGCCAATATTAACCTCGTACTAATTTTTTTGCAAAGATCCGATTAATTACACTAGCTTACAGAAAAATGCATCCTGAACATGTTTTACTCGTGTCCGTAGTAAAATGGCACGCTAAAACCGAAAATGCGTCCAAAAAATTTTCATGGAACGGATTTCGAGATATTACGAGCCATGAAATTTCAAAAAAAATTTAAAGTTACGTTCGAAATAGAATTTTTTTCAAAACTTTGCTAAAAATTACGAAAAATTTCATCATCATCTTCATTGTTGGCTCTGCGATCCGTATCGAATGTTGGCCTCCTGTAGCACGCGCTTCCATCTATGTCTGTCTCTTGATACCGTCCTCCAATTTCTGATTGAAATTTCGTTTGCTGTTTTTTCGAAGTTTCCAATCCATTTTGTATTTGGTCTTCCAATTTACCTTTTAGATGCCGGTTCACCCATATAAACTTTCTTGGTAGGTTTTCTTCCGACATTCTTGTTATATGACCAGCATGTTCTATTTGTCTTAATTTCATCAGTTGGCTGATCACCGGTCCCCCTAGATCACTTGCACACTCCTCATTGTACCTTAATATAAAGGTACCATCGTCCTCTCTCAAAATTTCATATGAATGCATAAATAGCGTGCAAGCCGTAAATTCGACAAAAATATGTTTCAAGTACAATCAATGTGTAGTTCAATTTTCTACAGTTTAGTAAAAAAATTATCAAAATGTGTTTAGTACAACCAGAGATATTTGCTTTTAAGTAAAGACACCTTTTTTTTAATTTTCTCGAAAAAGCAATTTTTCGAAATATCTCGAACCAAAAAACACGTAAACAAATAGTGGGCAAAACTCATACAAACAAACATTTCTTTGTGTAAGTTGGCAGCGAGAGAATATTGTCTCACTTATGTTACAACTGCGCGTTAGCCGACTGCGCTGCGGCAGAATCTTGTTCCCTATCCACGCGTGTTATGTAAATGAAGAGACTTCCCACCACGTAAACTTATACGGATTTTATCCTTTTGCTGAAAAAAAAAAACTTTAAATCAAAGAAACTTTTACGCTTTTTTTTTCACGGAATGACAAAACTTCATATAAAAAAAATTCCATCTGGGATATCCCATTTGGGATTTTGTCATTCCTCGCGAAATTTTTCGAACTGCGTATAGGCCTTAAATTTTAAAATTTGTAAGTGCCCTGTAGCTCAAAAAAAGGAATGCTTACATTTTATGGGAAAAAATAAAAATCTGGGTAAAAAGCTAAAAAAATCGATAACTTCTATTACGTGCTTTGTAGTGGTGAAAAATTAAAATTAGTTCTTGGAATAGATAGGAAATAAATAAACTATAATAAAGGGTTATTAATCTTGAGGCTTTTTTTCAATAGGGTTTTTTTGATAAGTCTTGCGTGTGTACTTTCAAGTTGCCATATTATTTTTATTCAGTTTTCATTGCCATTTCATCATGGAAGGAATTACACCCAAATAACGTTAGAGGTCAACATTACACGTGTTATCCGATTGTGTTCGAACGCGTCATCGAAAATTGGAACCTCCGCATGGACGAGCTTCGGTGGAGTTGCGGCCAACATTTGAAAGGAATTATCTTTAAAAAGTGAATGGCAAGAATGGTTCTTTCTGTTGATAGTAAAGATTTTCCGATTCATTTGAAATTTTTGTGTTTTTTTGCATTTATAAAAAAATAACCTCAAGATTGATGACCCTTTATATAATAAAAATACTATATATTTTCCTTTGCCATTTTTTAGGTAATCTTAAAAGGGTCTAACGTAACAAAAGCAGCCCACGACAAATTCTAAAAATTAATGATGCAGATCATTTCGTGGGTATAAAACAAACAAAAATATATTTCAGAAAAAAAAAATTTTTCAATCTAATTGGTAAATAGGGCGCTTTAAAAAAATGCTAATTTTTAAGCAAACTCATTTTTGTAAAAAAAAATAACAACTTTTTTTTAAGTATCTTTCTTAAATATTTTAATCTTTTTTTTAACGTCTTTATATCCCATTTACATGTTGTAAATATGAATTAAATCGATTTGGTGCAACAATATTAAAAAAAAAAAACGAAAATGTTAAATATTTTTATTATGTGTTCCTTTTTAAAAAAAAACAAAAGATGCTAAATATATATTTATTCGATGATTCAAATTTATTTACTTTGTGGGTAAAGGCCTATACGCAGCATGCAAAAACTACGCGCGAAATGTCAAAACTTCATATAAAAAAATATCCCAAAAAAGGGAATTTTTTTTTTATATGAAGTTTTGACATTTCGCGCGGAATTTTTGCATGCTGCGTATGGGCCTTAAATATTAAAAAATTGAAATAGCCCCAAAAAGCATATTTTAAATATTAATTATAATTAAATGATGTAGTTTCAATAAAAATGGTTGAGGAGGTTACCTTCAATACAAAAATTGATTTTCATATATCGATATCATTGACGGATTCACAGTGAAGGTTTTCGGGTCTTGACCCCCCAAGAAAGTTGAAAAAATGGGCTGACAGTTTTTTGCGAGCTCTGATATATATACGCTTAGAAGTGAAAAACTTCACCCATGAACATATCCTGAATCCGCAGCCTGATAGATATATCATCAAATGGGTGTTTAATAGTGCTGGAGAAACATCTCTGTTGGCCAACATCGATATATAGATATTTTAAATTTCGATCATCGATGTTTTCTCCAGCACTACTTCTAGCAACGCAATTAAGAGAATTTGGTACCCATACAGTTTGGCAACAGCAACACACATTTTTTCTAGTCGAGATTTCAATTCCGGCTTGACTTTAGGATTAAAATTTTATTGATTTATTTATACACACATTTCGCTATGTCATAAAATTTACCAATAAAATCTAGCAAAGCTAATTTATATTTTATTTAACACGTATTGCACATTTTTCAATAAAAAACAACTTAGTATTTGTTTTAAAACAACTTGTTAGCAATATTTAACATTAGACTTATTTCAAGTGCCCACATAGTAGCTTGTTTGCATAAATCTAAGACTCTGTGCAAATTTTATGCATATGCTAGAACTAATTTTTGATTAAATTTATAGAAAAAAAAAAACTTGAAGTATTAAATTTTATGACAGCCGGAAATGTTTTTAAGCGGGAAAACTGGGTCCAGCCATAAAGTCAATAAACAAATATTACACATTAAAGTAAAAATCAATATCAACAAAATTCAAATGAACTTTATTTAGCCTATCTATATGGTAAAAATTAACAGTCTAAAGCACCCTTAACATTAATATTAAGTATTTGTCAATATTAATATTAAGTTAAAATATTCTAAGGTGAGTAATAGTGTACATGCATTTTTTTATTATAGTTAACAAAGTTCATTGCAGTCAATGCATAGTTTCAAAATAAGACTTACACGTGTTACAAATGCTCAAGTAGTGACCAAGTTTATTAGCATTGCAATTATGGCCCAACTTGTTCCAAAAAAAAACCCAAAAAAATCTACAAGGATTTTTTTGCACTTATGCAAAAGACCTTAATCTAATAACTTTGAAGGTTATTGACAGCTCTTTAGTTTTAGTTTATTATGGGGCTGTACCAGAACAGGTTAATTGCAATGGTTTAACAAGCTTTACATTTGACACTACAGTAGATACTACAGTAAAGTAACTTGTTGTAGAAACATGCATAAAAATTAAATTTATATTGCTTATAATTATAATTGTCAGCGTTTTTGCGGAAAAGGCCACAATGCACATTAAAAAATAAAAAACTATGTAGCCACAATAAGTAGTATATAAAATAAATACTGACCAACTGTTTTGTTCAAAGCTTTGTCTTTGTAATGACAACAAAAACAACAACAAAATGCTACAACTCGAACAGTTAAATCTCAGTTAAGAGTTAAAAGTTGGTAGCGCAGTCGAATTAGTTGTAGACTAATTAAAAATTATAAAAGTTCAAGTTTACAATGTTGCAAAGTGTAAACGTAAAAGGGACAATTTGTTACAACTTTGGAAAAGATTTTATGGTGCAGGGAATTAACAACTAATGTTTAAGCCTCGTTCTTTGTATATTTCAAGGTTTAAGCGATTCTCACTTTCCAATTTCCAACATAATATATTGAAATGGAAAATTTTGACTGGAAACAAATATGTACAAGATTTTTAATTTTAACGCTCATACGCAGTTCGAAAAAATTTCGCACGGAATGACAAAACTTCATATAAAAATAAATCCCATTTGGGATATCCCATATGAGCCCTTACAAAATATTTCTACATGTATCTTAAATATGCAAAATATCTCAAAAAAAAATTTTTATTTTGCTCTATGGGAGTCTACATGCCGATTTTGGTTCTTTAAAACAGTTTTATGACTAGCTTGTATTTAGCGAACTTTGAGAGCCTTCTTCCAAAGTTTAAAACTATTTTAGTCTATGATAATTCTCATCTTCGGACATAACAAGATAAAAGATATATCAGTTAGTATCGAATATCAACTTGGCCGTGAAGAGTTTAAAACTTTTTGTGGGGTTTTTATTTCCAAAAGGTTAAAACAATCCATATTGTTTAGTTACAAATAGCCGATATCTAAGTTTTGGAACTCTTGCTTTTTTGAAACAAAACAAAGCGGAGTATTGGTTTAGTGCAGTGGTCTGCACGGCCCTATACCATGGGCCTATGGTTCACACGTACTGTGTTGTACACAAAACACATGCATGCAAGCGTGATTTTTGTACTGAAATTCCCTCAGCCAATTCTCTGGCGTTGCCACTCTCTTGTTGCACAGCAACAGACACGAAGTTGCTTGTGCATGACTTCGGTTCTTGCTTAGAGAGCGTGCTTGCTTTTTTACTCTCACAAAACTAAAGCGGTCCAGCATTTGTATGCCGTGGCTTTGTTACTCTGTGGCAGAATACACAAAATCAGTTCTGTGGACGTTTGACAAAACAACTTATCTCTACAATACCAATTTTACAGGAGAGCGAAAAAACATCTTAAATGTTGGCCAAAACATTTTGTGTACAAATTTAAGGGAATGTTAAGAGCTACTATAATAGAGTAATACTTAAAGCTTATTTAACGCCTGATTTCTTTACTTTGGCCATAATCATTTTTAAAAAAAATCAAAAAAAATAAAATAAGTTGTTTTGTCAAAAGGATTTTAATTTAAAAAATCAACCTGTCTCGAATAAGTTATTTTGCCAAATTTTTTTTAAATAAGAAAAAAGTAAATATCGGATCCTATATCGAAATAAGTTCTTTTGCCAAACTGAAATTTGAGGAAAAAGTAGACTTTTGCATTCGACAAAAGAACTTCTTTCGAAATAAGTTGTTTTGTCAAAAGCGTTTTTGGAAAAAAATTAGAAGCTTAAAGTGAAATAACTTATTTTGTCAAATGGACGTTATATTGATTTTTTGAAAAAGGACAACTAAGTTAAGTTAAGTTGTTTTGTCATACGCAATTGGGCAAAAAAAAAAGAAATAAGTTGATTTGACGTACTCGTAAGTTTTGACTCAGAAAACCTAGAAAGACTCCGATAAGACAGAAATATCGGGTTTCAAAAGTTATATTTATAACAAAAATCCTGGAAAATTTTCCTATCTCGAGATAAGTTGTTTTGCGAAATGTCCACAGAGCTATTGTTTAGTTGGTTAAAAGCTTAGATCACTAAACTTTAGTGTATGCATACAGCAAAAAAGTCGAAATTTTTTTTCAACCTAAAATTTGTTCAAAACACGACTTTTTCAGTCTACAATTTATGACAATTTTTCCTTCTTATAAACAATCTTAATCCCAGCATTAAGCCTAAACATTCTTGAAATGTATCCAAAACCAAATTCTCTTGTATACCTATACTAAAAATATTCAAATTAAGAGCTTTTGTTAACAAAACATCACTTGTGAATTAACAATTTCCCTATCAATTATAGAAAGTCGCTCTTGACGCATTTTTGATACAGAAATTTCTTATTCTTTGCAGCTGTCAAAATGGCGTCCAAGCAAAACAAAACTTATTCAAATTTCAACACAGTCAGCTATTTATTGCAAGCTTATTGTCAAGTTGTACGCAGAAACAGTGTTGCCCCATTTTTTGTAGAAAAATATGACGCCTGTTCTGTTTGGTCGCCACAATCGAAACTATTGTGCAGCAATTTAATTTGGAAGCAAAATATGTGGCAGATAGAAAATCGTTGCGACACATTAAATGACTTTTATTATTTATTGACCCGTTTAGGAACCAAATAATGCTCCACAAAAATATGCTGAGCTAAAAAAAAAGTATTAAAAAAGACATCTGTTCGTTTTTGAAACTCATTTCAGTTTTTGTTTGGAAACGTTTTGGGTAGCGGCGGTTAGTCCTTTAAGGTAGATACGCTCAAAATTCCGAAATTCTTTTTTTTCCTCAATGTAGAATAAGTAAGACATCAACTTGTATTGACAAACTTCACCTGCGTACAGATAATACTCACTTTTTATTATGATTAAGGATTCTCTATGCATATTGACCGTATTCCATCAGGAATATAGGTTGTTTATATAGAATCCCCAATTCTGTTTGTTTAAAGTGCTAAGTTTCGTAGTTCATTAAAAGATTTGCCGGTTTCGTTAAAGATTGTGCGCCTCCATGTAACCTTGGGTCTACCACGTCTTCTGCTGGCCTGCGGATTCCATTCCAGGGTAGCATAGCATATATCGTCATGTGGTTTTCTTAGTGTGTGGACCAGCCAGGAATACTTTCGCCTTCTAATTTGCGTGTTGATGTTTTTTTGGCCTGCAAGTTGTAACAGATCACCGTTTGAGATAATCCTTGGCCACCAGATTCGCAAAATATTTCTTAGGCATCTATTCGTGAAACTCTGCACTTTTCGCATTATTGTGGTATTAACCAGCCAGGTTTCAGAGCCATACAATAGTGCTGAGTAAGTTTTCCTGTTTGGTACAGGTAGTTAAAGTTCCATGCGGCAAATCTTATCCGGGAGCGGGATGGTGTGGTCATCAGGTAGTCGATCCGGTTATTTCTTCTTGTTTCTGTGTTAATGTATTTGAAGTTTCAACTACAACAATTCCTGTCAATACATGGATGTAAGACTTATATCCCGCCCTTTATTCGGTCGCCAGAGCCTCGTTTATGAAAACGGGAGGTACCACGAGAAGGTGAGGATGACAATTGAGCCGCAGAGGCTATTTATTCGCGTTTCAACTGCTTTCCTGTAATAATCTTGGAATGCTTCTAATTCAAACGGACTAACATACGGACAAAAGGGAACCCAAACATGGCTATGTCGACTCGGTAAGTACAGGGTATATGGTAGTCGGAATGTACCACTACTAATGTAACCGGCTCACTTTTTTTTAAATTTTACGGTAGGTCTGTAAAAAACTCACATATTTCAATGTAAACTATACAGTACGAAGCATATACACACACTCATGCAGCAGATTGCTTTCTAACTATTAACAACTTACTAGAATATTTGTCATAAGATATTACGACATTTAATTAAGTAGTTTGCTTAGTTAACCCTTTGAGTACTTTGTACATCCGTTGTAATTTTAAAGACTGCAAAATATTTAATCATAACTTGTTGTTGTACACGCTGAATATGCGCATATATTGAAAGTGTGCCTCTATAGCAGATGCAACAAAAACAACTTTGACAAACAATTGACGTATAAGGTACAAGTATCTATGCACATACATAAGTACGTATCTTTGAGAAGTGGCTTTAACGCGAAAAGGGTGTGGCACATCAGCCAGAATAAACAACACAAAGTCACAAAGTCCTTCACATTGAAAGTCAATCACTTTAGGCCATGTTTGGGTTCATAGCCTAAAAAATCTAAAGATCAAATGTTGTCTCATTGCCAAGCATATCGGAACAACCGACAACAGATCCACCTCGAACGACACATGACCTAGCAAAAAACAAAAACATAATAAAAAATACCCAAAATAAAAATGTTTCTAGAAAAAAAATACTCGCATGAGCTTATTGCCAAAAAGTATGCATGAAATGAAATAATTTTTACATATTTCAATTACTCATAAACGATCCCATAAACGGGTTTACAAAAGCACCCAACATATGCGCCATAATTCACAGACGGCTGACTTAGAAGCCACAACAACTGCAACAACAACACTCGGTTGTTAACTTTTATTTTCAATTACCGCTTGAAGGACAGTTTTTAGCTGCTTTTTTTCTTAGCTTCTGCGAATCCAAAAGATTTACACACACATTTATTTGCGCAGACTTACAAAAGTTTAAGATAAATAAAAAAAAATTTAAGTGCGCACATAAAAGCGTCGAAATGGAAATAATAAACCGCAGACAGCTTACATTAATTTGAATACTTTTGAAATTTGGCCCAAAGCAAAAGAAGTGGGCTCTTTGTCAAATTCTGTATAAATATCTTAATTGTTAGCAAAACTTTTTTCTTTTTTACTTAAATTGTTTTGTGAAGTGAGACTACAGAAGAATTTTCAATTTCTATGTTAATAACAGAGCTGCTAACATAATGCGTTAACATTATGTTGATGCTGATTGTTGCATAGCATACTTTTAGGGTGGCGAACAAATAACAAGAAATTATGTAAGTATTTATTTCACAAAGGAATATATATGAAGCCCCTATTTCTAATAGCTGCCATATAGCCGCTCTGGCCGATTTGCAACAACTTAATTGGTTTTCTGGGCTATTGATCTAAAATTCAGTTTGAACGCTTATTTTTTTTTGTTTTTTTTTTAATGTGTAAGTATATTTTATTAAACAATAATAAAAGTTTGTTTGCCACTACCTAAAAAAAACAGCTTAATGACTAAAAAGAAACATTAATATATGTATAGACAACAAAAACTTAATATTACAATATTCTCTAATTAGTTAGTGTGCTATATTAGGTTCCTACTTAGAGCAAAGGACCTCTACAAACTTTCTCCAGTTTTCTCTGTTTTTCGAAATCGCTTTTATTTCCTGCCAGCTTTTTCCAGATGCATTAACTTCCCTTTCCAGCGTCCGGCGCCATGTGGATCTTGGCCGCCCACGCCTTCTGCTGCCTTGCGGATTCCAGTCCAGCGCCTGCTGGCTTAAGTAAGGTGTGACCAATCCATTTCCATTTGCGACGCCGAATTCGGATCAACACGCATCTGCTCAAAAGCTCTCAATTCGAGATAGTCCTTGGCCACCATTTCTTAGGCAGCGGTTTATAAGCACCTGAAGTTTCCCTGCTAAGACTGCATTATCTGTCTGACTGTCATCAACGGACTTCACGTTTGATTTGAATATACGTAGTTTGATGGCCGTGGATAAGCTGTTGATTTCCATACTTTATTAAGTTGACCAAAAGCTGCTATGGCCTTGTTTATGCGGTTATTCACATCTTCAGCAGCTCCCCCCTTCGGATGTGATTACGCTACCCAAGTAGCAGAAAGTGTTTGCATATTCTATGTTTTCATTTCCGACATTGAACCGACCCACCGTCCTGGAAGCTGGCACAGACATGCTTTTCGTCTTGCTACGGTTGATGGTTAGACCCACATTCTTGGAAGTATACATTTTTTCCTACATCTAGACAGTCTAGACGAGATCAAACATAGGTCGTCGGCGTAGTCGAGATCTTCAATGTGTTCCATTGTATGCCGCGCCTCTCAAGGAGAGCGCCTGGGATAGAACATCATATTCTCTAATTACTATAGATTTAACATTATTATTATTGAAGATTTAATGTACATTTAATTAAGGATTCTCTTTGGGAGATCCTGTGGGTGGCGCTGTTTTAATCTTCTCTTTCGTGCTCTGGAAGACGGTCTTTCTGAATTCAGCAGTCGTGCTAGCAAAATCAGATGAGATCCAAGACGCTCTAAATACTTTTTGGCCTGCAATTGGAGAACGTCACCTATGGCACCCTCAAATCTTTTTCTATATCCCTAGTACGCATATACCAGGAAGTGCCGCACAAATTTCTAAATATTTTACTCTGGGCAACTATAATTTTATTTAAGTTCGATTTCGCTGCAATTCCATATATTTGAAGCGCGTTCTTCCATATTGGACTTAAAATGGATTTGTAAATCGTAAAGCTTATTACTCGAAGCGAGCAACCATGCCATTTTCCTCGCTTTGGAGTATTTTTATTAATCAAATAATTTACATAATTATTATTTTCTGAAATTTAACTTTATTTTTTTTTATACACATTTTCCTTCTAGTTAACTATGTTTGTATGAAAATATATATTAAATTTTGTATTTAAAATTTTGCCGTGAAGCTACAGTAAGACAAATATGTAAACAACCGACAGTGGGATACCCTTTTCGCATTTCTCAATAAAGTCGCGTTTCATTTCGATGGACAGACAGTGGGATAGACCGACGGACATGGTTATATAGCTACCTGTGTAAAATACCTGATACTTCTATATATTTTTCTGGACATATCTGTACCTTCTTTATGTATTGGACATCGATATTACACTTGAAACTATCTACAGAGTAGAAATATTGAATACAAACAGCTTAATCCATTTCAGGAATCCCCTATAGATAGTATTGTATTGCACTTAGATTAAAGTTTTATTATGCCATAAAAATCAAACTAGTTATCGAATATGACGTACTATTTCCTTTTCAGATATAATAACAAATGTATTTATCTTAGTTCGCGTTGCTACAATATGATTAAAACTAATACGTAATTTTTCCATTTAAAACTTGTTTTTGATAAGCAAGTCATTCCGAAAAATTTCCAAGAAAGTGTAACAGTATCTTGTGCATTGTATGCATTTTTTATAACATATCTTATAGATATGTATAATTTAATTATATATGTGTAAGTATATAGTTCGCATTAATAATAATTTATGTTAAATTTTCTATTCATTTTACTTATAGTACTATAAAAAATGCTTGAAATTTATCATCTTATTATTTTTATAATTTTTGCAACTATCTGAGCACATTTTTAACATGTTTTATTTCATGTTTCGTTGACTCTATAGTATGGCACAACTGCTGCCACATTTTTATGACTAATTGAATTACTTTTTTGTATATTTAATGTACATAAAAAAAAAAATTATAAACATCTTTACAACATTCGCTGCCAAAGGGCCGCATATTGCTGTCTGACCTCAGCGGTCAAAATTTCAGCGTAAGTGGGTCAGACACGGTTTTTTGCGTTATTTTTTATTATTTTTTATTTTATTACTTGATGCAATTGTTATAAACTATAGACACAGTCAATCAATATCAATCTACTTACACACTTGTGCACTCACCCATTGCAAATAGTTTCGACTTAAATTATGAACTCGCAGCACGACACGCATTTAATTAATATGGAAATGATTGTTTAATTAATAAAGTAACTACCAGTGTTTATTTTTTGTACTTTTTTATTATTTTTGCTTATTGATTTTATTTTAAAAAATATGCCAGCGTTGTAGTTTATCCGATAAATGACTTCATTATTGTTTGCAATAATTTTTATTGGCTTAGTTGATCAACTTATAATTTTTGTTACAATATATCACAATAATTGTAATTAAACAATTTATCACAATTCACAGTTTGCATTTATACGTAGCAAATTATATACTTCTATGCTACATTTTTTAACTATTTGTTTATATTTATTTTATTTATTTACAATGACAATTATAGTTTCAAATTTATAATTAATAGCCAGTTTTCTGTGTAGCTCTGGCTCCGCATCCTTCGACTTCATCTATAAGCATTATATTTATTATTAAACTGTAGTAGATTTATTCGTGTATTATTTATAAGCTTTATTGAATATATTTGAAAAGTTATGCCATTTATTTTGTATTAAAGAATATTCACACTACCGTAATGAATGTTTACGCACTGTGGAACTTAGTTTACTCAGATTGTGATTTCTATTCTGCATGAATTTGATGCCAGACTAGCTTAAGTGGCTTGCACAGGGGCGGAATGAGGGTAATTCACTCAATAAGCGTGAGCGTGAGACACAGTTGATTCATTACCAGATCTGTGAAATTGGCAAAAGCTCTTCACGAGCAAATGTTCAGGAACTATAGATATGTATTTTGGCCAAGGCTTTGGAATTTTCTTTCCTTAACGACAATACACTTAAAATTTTAATTCATAACTTTAAAAAATATACCTGTCTCAGCTGAAAAGATTTTTACATCTAACTCTGTAATTTTGAGTGCCTAGCTTTAAGCAAAAATGCATATTATAAAAATAAAGAAAATTTGTAAACTTAAACTTAATAAGTTCGTACAGTAAAAACATTAAAAAAAAGGGGTTGACCAGGAAAAAGTTGCATGCTGGAATTTCTCTTGCTTAATGAATAAAGTACTATCCAAAAAGTCTAAAACCAAAATGGTGACCTCCTTCCCACGTTATAACGCTTTAAAGTCATGCCACGCCTTGAAAAACAAGCAAGCGCTGCGCTTCGATCATCACGTTAGCGCCCCCTGCCATTCAATATGTTTATAGATTGGCGCTGCGCTTGCATGACGCCTGAAACGACTTCACCCATGTGAATTCAGAAATCCCTATATAAATTAAATCGTTATAGTAGCTCACTTCTAATTTATGTTTGTTCTATCCTGTGCTCTTATTATAAGCACCTGAGTATTTAGTAGATTCTTCTTCTTCTTCTTCTTAGCTTCACAGTTCGGGGTGGACCATAGCTTCATCAACAATCATCCTCCAGTTCAATCCCTCTATCGCTTCATCTTCGACGTCATCAAGCCATCTTCTTCTTGGTCGGGACCTTTTTCTTCCTCCTATTGGACGTAGAGTAAACACCTTCTTTTGGATTCTTTCTTTTGGCTTTTGTATAATGTGGCCAATCCATATAATCCGCTGTGCTTTAATAAAACGTATCACATTCGCGACACCAATAACATTTTCAATTTCGTTGTTATAACGAATACGATATGTGCCGTCTTCAAGTCGAACAGGACCGAAAATTTTTCTTATAATGCTTCTCTCAAATCTCAATAGTTGGTTTATATAATAACATTAACTTTCATTGTCCATATTTTAGCACCACATGTGAGAGCTGGCCTTATAAGGGTTTTGTACATTTTGGTTTTCTGCATGCGTGATAAAACTTTTGATCTAAACAATTTAATGCTTGCATAATACGCCTTGTTTGCAGCTTTAATTCTTTCGTCTATAGCAATCGATGAGTCTTTGTTTGCTGATAGGACAAAACCCAAGTATATGAATTCATTTACGTTTTCAAAAAATGAATTGTCTGTGACTAGATTGTTGACTTCTATATTACGGGGTGACCAAAGCATAAACCTAGTTTTCTCAGCATTGACCTTTAGTCCTATTGCTTTTTAGTAGATTCAGTCGAATCTATTTTAAAATTTTCTTTTTGTAAATATTGTGTAAATGTATGTAGCAAAATAAGCCCTATCAGAAACTAAATTATGTTTAGAGTCTAGCGATTAATCTTCTTTCTTCAATATTGGATTATAACCTTAAGGACGTATCGGTTGATTGACAATAAAACAAAAAAAAAAGTTTAATCAAAACAATACAGTTAACATACAAAAAATTAACCTGCGCTCTCTTTTTCAACTCAACTAACGGAGCTACGTATTGCGTAACCTTCTAATTCAGTGATGTGCACCCATAGCCCGTGGGGACCGAATGAAAATGAGTATTCACACAGACACGAGCCGAGCACTTGCCGAAGTAAAAAGCCAAAACGAAAAAATGCTAGCATGCACTGACAGAATAGCTGTAATGGCGCGTAAAGCTATTTTCACTTTTCAGTTGCGCATATACCAATACATTTACAATTTTGGCCGCTCTCTTCTTGCACATCCCTGTTCTAATTGTTGAATCATGCTACGCACTTGTTGTTGCTTCGTCCAGGATGTCAGATAGCAAAGATAGTAAGTGCGTAACAGCAGCACCATCTGAAAGTTATATCCACTTTCTCTTGCAAAACTTCTCAATGGTATCATACTACCCACTAAAGCTGGAGAAAACATCGATGATCGAAGCTTAAAATTTCTATATAGCGAAGTTGGCCAACAGAGATGTTTCTACTGCACTTCTGCACTCATCAAATGGGTGTTTAGTAGCGCTGGAGAAACATCTCTGTTGGCCAACATCGATATATAGACATTGTAAACTTCGATCATCGATGTATTCTCCAGCACTACTACCCACAATTTTATCAAATTTCATCCAGGGTGATATTTACGGTCAAATTCAGCTGTGCAGCATTGTACAAAATTTAATATATCGTTCTTTTTGTTATGGAAGAATTGCTGCAAGTTCATGGCTGTTAATTTCCAACACATAAACATACGACAATACTAATTAAAGGCTAAAAGCTTAGTTTTCTACTTTACTTCATTGATAAATAATTCCACAATTTCTGGCGCTTGCTCGAATCGTAAACTTTATCAACCATAAGCTCTCAACTACTATATTTAGAGCCATAGTCTCGGCACACAAAACTCACGCACGGCCTTTATTTTCTCCAAAAACCGATGAATAAATAGATTCTTCATTTAATGTAGAGTTTGGTAAACAATTTTTAAAATATTCTCGTCATCTGCGTTATTTACATTTATTTCGAGCGCCCAAAACCCGCAATGCGCGCCTGAGTTATAACACGCTTAATAAAGCTTCAATTGAACTGGGCTTCTGACCTGTTGACGCTGACGCTGACGCCGGCGTCGAAGTGGGCAGCGTGAGATGTTTGCTGCGTAGTGCGTCGAACTTTTTAGTAGATCTTTAAAAAGTTCTAGCCAAGCTCAAATTATTTGACAAGTTTAAGCTGACTCAGGTCAGAATTAGCAGCAATGCTGAGTAGTTGATATATTTAGGATAGAAATAAACTTAAATTAAGTTAAGCTGCTGTTTCCGTTGCCTCTTTATCATATCGCATCATATGACAGTTTATGCCATTATAATGCCAAAACAAACACGAATGCTGTGAGTAAATAGAAATTCAATTTAATTGTGTTTTTTCCCGTTTTACTAATTATACATACATATATATTATATGCAAGCTGTACTGCCTTTTTGACAACCCTTTTCAGTGAAAAATGTCAATCATATCAAAATAAACATGTCAAGATAGTATTTTGCATAAATGTGAATAATATTTTAACTTGTTATAAAAATATGAGTAATATTTTGCTATGCAAATAGAAAATTTCAATTTACCGAGCTAATTTTCCACAACATCAAATGCCAAAGGCTTTAAGGGTGTGTGGCATGGCCACAAGAGGCAAGCAACCAACCACATTGCCACAGCCCCAGTGCCATAGCTGCAGCTTCCATCAAGCTGTTCAAAACCAGATGCCAAATGTCCATCACAAATGCAGCCAATGGACTGCAAAATAAAACCCGTGCTCCAAAACCGGAGCTAACATACAATAATTAAAAATTGCAAGCCTTGGGTTAAAAACTTTCAGTCAAAAGTCGTTTCAGACAGTTAATTGAATGGCAGCTACAGCGTTTTTTTGTTGTCTATAAATTAAATTTAAATGCATTTTCTAATTTAGCAATTAATAAATAATAAATAATTATATAATATGTATTTCCGTTGTAGCCCGGTTTGTTGTATAAGCGCATTTAGACAGCGCCCGTAACACGTGACCAAAACTAATTTTATTTTTATTTCTATTGCCCCCCCAGATCATACAAATCCTATTTATGGTATGCGTAACTATGTATCCTTGTATCTATGTGCTCTATTTAACTGTACATCTATGCATATGTGTGGCACAGTTATCATTTGCCACCCTTTCGCTAATATCCAGGCGTATCTAAATGTTATTGTTCCAGTTCCGTGGCATTTTATTATTAGGTTAGGTTGAGTTAGGGTGCTGCATTTTCGACCTTTGCATACATTTCAGCACAATATGTTGCATTGGCCCTAACTGAGCGTTACATTTACCAAAGCACCAAAGCTTAGGCGGGGGTTATAGCGAGTATATGAGTCCAAATGGGTTTTGACAGCCTGTTAAGAGCTTATTTCATTGAATTATGTGCCACTGCGATTAGCCGAGCTCAATCAATCAACTCGATTATTAAAATTATTCAATTGGATTTGGGATTGCAGTTAATTTGTCAAAGATTTCTGGATATTGCGAAATTTATTAGAAATAAAGTAGAGATGTCTAATAAACTTTAACGGAAAGAACAAAGCAAATATTTCGTGTCTAATACGAAAAATTTGGCAAACAAAATTTGACAAAGTCGAGTCTTTTCGCGAAAAAAAATTTGTTTGCGTATTCCATTTAAGAACTTTCCAAATTTTTTTGGTGCAAGACGATATTTTTCTGTAAATTTCTGCCGATTTTAATAAGAATTGGGTAGTTGGTTGGTTTCAAGTGCATATGTTGAGGGGTGTGGGAGAAAACATGATAAATCAATTGAGGAGGGGTGGGAGTATCGACGGACGGACGAACAGACGGACATGGCACAATCGCTATGATAAGCATTTTGGTATAAAGGACTTTGAGTCTGCCACGTCTCCTTCTCTCCGTTACATACATTGCACAAACCTAGTACACTCTTTGTATCTATAGGTATATGGTATAAAAATCTTAACTCGATTCTTATAGAATGTTTTTTTTAGGGTTGTCTTGCCAAGAGGATGCCGAAAAGCCAAGGAATTTTTATTTGATATAGGGTGGGCCAACTATTGGTTTGGTTGTTCAATACTCCTAATTCGGAACATACCGGAACATAACTTACAAGACTCAGGTTAGGTTAGGTTATGGCGGCAGCTGGCTTAAGAAGCCAGCACACATAGGCCTAGATTGGCCCGTTGTGATACCGCTTAGGGTCTTAATTTAAAACCCCCTTCTCCAGGTGAATGTTCTTAAATGGAATCCCAGCCTGTTGCTGCGATATAGCTTGCAATCATTCTCGGACTGATGGGACCTAGCTCTTCTAGGTTATTGAGGAAATTGGAAATTTCCAATTATTTGGATACTTCTTCCTGCGTCTACATAGAGCTACACAGAAACAGAAGAAGTGCTCTACTGTTTCTACTTCTTCCTCGTCTCTACAGCTTCTGCAGAAATCGTTGCTCGGAGCATTCATTCTGGCCGCGTGTGCTCCGACAAGCCAATGACCGGTGATCGCTCTAACAACTGCCGAACACTGTGAGCGGTTGAGTTCCCAGAGTCTGGCGGAACGTTTTGGGTCAATTTTAGGCCATGTTTGGCGACTGATTCTACAGTGTGATGTGTTTTCCCACATCTTATGTGCCTGGGAACTGAATTTTTCCCTTGTGTGTAGCTTGAAAGTAGCCATTGGCATACGAATATCCTTCTTACTCGGGAGGAGGGAAATGGTCGTGCCATGTCTGGCTAATTCGTCTGCTATTTCGTTGCCTATTATATTCTGGTGCCCTGGCACCCAAATTAGGTTTATAACAAACTGCTGTGGCATCTCTTGAATAGATTTGCGGCAGACTACAAGAATCAAATGAAGCAACAATTGAAGCCCACAGACCATTATCAGCGTCGCTTATGCGTTCAATGGATGGAAGAATAACCAGATGAGTTTTCGTCAAAAAAAAAGAGTAATCGAAAATAACAATGTTCGCATATAGGCCAGCCGCGGCATCCATTTGGATGATATTATTTTTCATACATAAATGAGCAGTTTCAAACTTGCAAAACAACAGATGGCCGGCCCTATATATTTAAAGCGTTTCTATGCAGAAGTTTTGGGATTTTCAAGGGCTTTTATTATTTTAAAAATAAATTGGTAGTCAGTGTGTACAATCTCTGGAGATAAATAAAACCTAATACAACAATGTACCTATCGCCAATATAGGACAGCATCAGCTATTTCTACGGTGGCTCTTAAAAATATTTATTTGTCTCTCTTTTCAAAGAAAATTTATTTTGTACTCTGACATATCTCCCGCTGTTCCATCAGATCCACTTCTTGTAGGGCGACTAAATCTGTAGATACGGCTGAAATTTAAGCTTTAGAGAAGCGGTAGCCGAAAATATATGTACAGACCGAATTAAAATCAACCCTTTGGCACATAAAATAATTCCATGCCACTAAAAATTTATTGACCACTAGCACTGCCTGCAACAATTTTGCTAGAAAATATACGTATTAAATGCAATGAACAAAGAAACCCACAGATGGCCCACCCTATATTTGTTAAGTTCGTTGCCGGCTGCGCCGTATTAGGTAACAAATATGCTTTGTTAACAGACACTGCAATTTAGGACACGGATCAAACTGCATTCTCGACTTCTTGGACCATTTTGCGAATTAGGATAGGCCTTATCAGGTCACTGCCAAGCTGTTGAAAGCCGCAAATACATATAATATATTTTAATCATCTCTTAAGCAGATATTAAATATATGCATTTTGGTCTTGGTTTTAGCATAGTTTGTATCTTATGTGATAAAAAAAATTGATCATAATATTTTCAACACCTAACCAAGTAATTTATCTAAATTTAAGGATGTAACCCTTTATAATATTAGCTGATAGCCTCATGGACCAAAAATGCACCAAAATTATAAAATTTACTCTTTTAAATCCGATTAGTACGAGTAGTGCTCAAAGTCGTTTCCTCAACTACTCAAAAAGAAACTCTTTCCCATTGCATTGCAATAAATTTAAGTTGATTTTTGACTAATTACTTACCACCATTTGTGACATTTTCAAATAAAACTCAACATAAATTTTCAACTTACTTACACCTCAACAACTACAACATCCTGTGCATACCCTAAGTAACTACAATGCAAAAATACCCTAACTGCAATATCCAAGATCCTGTCGTAGCAACAACCCATAATGAAAAACATAAAAATTAATTAAAGCCTCAAAGTGCCTCAAGTCAAGTAGTGCAATGTCTTCTTCAAAATTATTCGCGTTCACACGTTGCGCCCTTTTCATATGCCACCCAAGAGACATGCAACATCTTGTGAGCATGTTCTACTCCTTGAAGACTTGCAACAGTTGCTGTCTGACAATAAACCCGAGGCGAGGCGAGGCGCTACTGACAAATGAGGCATATAACGCGCCCTTTGCGGCGTCAAGTGATGCGCCTTTTTATTTGACACCCAAAATTGCCCTTCATTTGGGTAGTGTGGCAACCCTTAATGCTGCATGTTGTTGGCATATTGTTGTTGTTGTTCTTGTTGTACTCCTTGTTGTACTGAGCTGTCAAATTTTGTTGCATGCATGTGCTGCTGCTCATTTGGGCTTTGTTGTTGCTATGTTATTTTTTTTTTTCTTGTAATTTTATTAATCACAACAAAACATTCATCTAGCATACCCTTTCCGCGCCCTTTACTTACCTTCCTCTCACTGTAACCTTCTCTCTTTACCTATTCCTCTCTCTATCTCTGTTGTTGCTGTCATTTAGTTTTGACTAATTATGCAATATGTAAGCAATAAAAAATATTAATTGCAAAAACTTTTTTATTATTCATTCAGTTAATGTGCCCACCACATTTTTGTATACCCTGCAGCTAAAAGGATAAGGCGCACTTTGAGTTAGAGTGCAAAAAAAAGAGTATTCAATAAATAAGGAAATCATTTAAGCCGCAGCAAAAATACTAAAGTTATGTATGTATAGGGTGGGCCATCTGTTGGTTTGTTTGTTAATTGTATTTTATTCGCTGGGTCTACAGGCCCGTATGGCGCATCGATGTTCCCGGCGACTCATCAACACTGGCCTCAACTATGTTTTTTTCACATAACGACTATTTTTATAGCGGCCTGTACCACTTGTGCGGTTGTTAAGCGATCCATGACTAAAATTTTGAATTTTTAAACTTGCCATATCTGTACGGGTATGTGCCGAATTCTGAATATTTAACAACCAAACTAACAGATGACCCACCCTATATTAAAAAATATTTACCTTAAGAAAGGCATTTCAAACAAATTTATTGCAAATTTATTTTTATGTGAGATTAATCCATTTGCTACATTAACTTGCCTCGTTCTCCCCCTGTTGTTGAGTCTCATGGCTTACTTAAACTCTCTAAAAGCTATCCGTTTTAAAGTGAGATACATTCACGCACAACTTTGCAAAGATATTCCTTTGTTTTTTAAAGAAAAATATGTGCAGTGTATTCCATTGTCGAACATCTAAGCGAGCGATTCCAAAATTATTTTTTTTAATTACGCAGCTTCTATTTTTTTTTTTTATATTTTTCTGTGTTTTCATTAAAGTCATTCGCTTTAGCATTGTTTGTTTATTTATTGTTGCTGTTACTGTTGTTATTTTTCTGGCGCATTGGTCAAAAAAATGCAAATTTTCCAGCTGGTTTACTTTGTGTTATCATGCGTTCAACAATGCAAAAATCAAAGCCGGTCTGTTAAAAATTCAGAATAATATTGACCATAAGGGGTTTGGGTGAAATGAAAAAGAAAAAAAAATTAATATTTTTTCGAGGTATGTTACATATGTATATGCTAAGAAACTTTTTAATGGGTTTAATGTTCTACGGTGAGGTCGTACAAAAAGTGTACAGCTTTAATTTTAATTAACTCTTTTTTGTTAAAAATGTATTTCGCAGAAAGCTTTGGAGATATACTTTGAAGAAATCATTATATGATTAAATATGTACCTATTATAAAAATATAAAAAATATGATTCACATCTCGGCTTGAATTAACTCATCATTAGTCTTAAAAAAATGTTTATCATAAACAGCCGGCCTCCGAAAAACGAAAACGAATCAAATATTCGGATTCCTTTCACTTTCACATATTTGATCTACAAATTTTATCAAAAGGAATTTTTTAATGTGATTTGAGTCCGACTTCTTTGCATGTAATTTTAACTGAATACATTTTTTTATATTCTTTAATATAGATGGATAGATGAAGAAGATATATTATTAGATTAGATATAGATTGAATTTATGCTAATTTAACGCCTTCTTTTAGCTTCAAAACAAGCAATTGACAAAATAAATGAAATTTTTGCAATGTTTTCAGTTTTTAACAAAAGGCAGTCAGCTGGTTACACCACAACATATGTGAATTTATCGATAAGAACGAGGGAAATATACAAATGTATCGAAAATAAAAAAGGAAATTATCGACAAAAAATTCGGATTCCGGAGCATGCAAAACCGAATCCAAACAAAATTGTTCGGTTTGGATTTCTCGGTTTCCGGAGCATGGCTGATTATTTTTGCTTCGCTCTTGAGAAGCTGGATGACACCTACTTTAAAGCCACAACTTTTACGAGATTTTCTTTCATTGTTGCAGAATTTTTAATTTAAATTTAATTTTTTTTAAATCTGTAACTAAGAGCGGCAACGAATGAAACATGTGGATTCGGTTTGCGGAGCACGGCTGATAGTATCTATCAGACGTCTTTCCGTATGTCTGTATGAAGGCCCTAATCGTGGAAAGTTAAAGAGCTGAGAAAACCAAACTACAGATTTGTACTGTAATGCAGGCATATAGAATTTCAGAGAAAAGAGTTCCAAACGCCCGACTTTAACGTTCGTTAAATTTTTAAGTTTCAGAAAATGTTTTTTTTTTAAGTGCCACTTAGGTTGATTCACAAAGATGAAAGTAAGTTGTGGCTTGCGAACGACAAAACAATTCCCTAAGAAGTTATTTTTAACTTTCAAAAAGTATTGAGTACAGTCTATATTCCTTTCCTATCCCTTAAGCCAAGTTCCAAACTTTCGCATAAAGCCACAGTAACCCCCATCCAACCCTTTTAAAGTTGCTCCAATTGAATAAAACAATAACACCAATGACTATAAAACTTACAAGCACACACCACAGGACACCTAACAACAACAACAACAGCCCATTAATATAATTGTATAAAATTCATAAATTAACCAATAAAACCAACAATTATTTTAATACACGTGGTTGTTTGTTTTAATTGACATATTTAACATACACATGGAGTTCCAGTTCCAGCTGCACTCCCAAGCCACGGACCACTTACTCTTTGCCATGTCATGTGCGGAAAATTTAAAAATTCAATAATAAAATATATAAAATTTTCATGAACTGCTATGGTAGCATACTTGGGCAGCGCAGCGTGAAAAGTGCTGATGAACTTGCCAAGAAAAACTTATAAAAGAAAACTTTGGTCATAATGGTGAAAAAAACAGGAGAAAAGAAAGTAAAGAGCAACTTGCAAGCGGCAACTAAAAATCGCTTCATTCTAATTACTTCCTTGAGAGGGGAAGTGATAGAGCAAAGGAGTGGGTCCAAGACTGTCAGAGCCTGTGCGCCGCGAGCCGCAGGACTACTTCCGTTGCAGCCTCGACACATTTGAGTTGGAACAGTGTTGGTAGTGGCCAGAAGCAATGCCATGGCCTGGCTCGGCACATAAAACAATCGTTTCGTAATAAAGATGAAAATTTTATTAAAAGATGTCGGAAACAGATGTCGCCGCCCCGTGACTGGGACTAGAACTGTGACTACGGCTCTGTGTGTGTGTGTGTGTGTGTGTGTGCAACCAACCAACACACACTTTATAATCTTTTATCGCATTTTTTCTACTTGGTTGACACAAAAAGCGTATTTATGCGACTGTTAACGTTATGAAAAGCCCATAATTTGCCAAACACCCCCAGCATCAGAAGCCAGAGCCAGCACAAGCCTCATCCACATCCACCTACCGCAGCAGCTCCAGTTTCAGTTCAGTCACACAGCCGGCGTATAATAAAAATAATAAACGTTCTGTGAAAATCGATAGCAAACAGAGTTTGGATTCTTTCTTTTTTTTTCGTCTTTCATCTTGGGTCGGGGTACTATTGGGACTATATACATATATGAGTATATATATCGCACAGCTGATATCGACAGTTGACTTGGCTCGATTTGCAGCTCATTGAGTTTTTCTACATGGCCCCATATCGTTGTCGTTCTCGTGCTCTTCCCCGTCGTCGTCGTCATACTGATTGTCGAGTGCCGTGTATAAATGTTTGCGCTTTATTATATTGCTAGCCCACGCCCGTATAACCATAACCATGTACATACTCACTCAAACTCATAGCTTTACTTATATGTACTCATACCTAGACCTCAATTTTCCCACTCCTGCGGACATTTTGTGACATTTTACCTTCCTTTTTCTTTTTTTTTTTTGTAGCTCTTCTCAATGGCATTGGCTTTTGATATTCTTGCCGTTTTTTGTGTTGTTGTAGATGACTGTGTATGGCGTTCCAATACACAGGATACACGATAATGATATCATACTTATAATGATGTGGCTGTCAATTACATGGCGGCCAGATACTGTTGAATTCTCTGTCGAATGTAACTTGAGGTAAGCCAAGAGTTGACAAAGTCTTTGGTACGTGAGTTGGTAAGCTGTCATTGCAAAGGGCTGCAAATAAAAGAGTTGGGTTGTGTTAGGTTTAAAAAGTGTGGCAAACTGTAAGTAGCATTCAGGAAGTGGCGAAGATTTAAGCTTTTCGTATAGAAGTTGATGTGTGCGTTATATTCTAGAGTTTTGAGGACAAGAACGGGTTAAAAAGGTTATCTTTTTAGGGAGAGTAATGCTATGGAGGTATCAATTCCTAAGGTTTCTTGTCAATGCTTCCAGGCAGTCTCTATGTCAGCTACGGCTAGTAGCCACATTCCTTTCTCTTGATAGAGCGCCACAGTTCTTTAGAAGGTACTGCGAGGAATTTTCTTACTTGGTACTGATCAGCTTGCTCAGGACCCCTTTCGTTCAACAATGTTCAATGTAAGGCAGTTTTTTCCCATTTTAGAGATTTTTTTAACTCTCTGTTTTAAAAACAGATTAAAGTGGTTGAAAAAATTTAAAATTTAATAGTTAAAATGTAAGAGATTTGCCTAAGACAAAGTTTCCAGATCGATTGGTTTACGACTTCAGTTCATTTCCCTTACAAGTGTTGTAAAATGTTATACAATTAATAGGCCTCCACACCCTACGTGATTCAATTGCCAACTCTCATACAGCCTTTTATATTAACTTTGATCTTATGTAGTTAGGAGACTTAAATCTTCATTCCATTTCCATTATAATAGCAAAAATATTATAAAATGTTAGCCTCATACGTCCTGTCACATTGGTTTCAAGCACAGTTCGAAAAAATTTAACTAAGAGGTTAAAATTTAGAACATTCATTCAAATCTAAAAATAAAAATTGTATTCTCCTTATAATTACAAAAGGCTGTTTAAAATTAGGGGCTCCGCCCCCACATGCATCATACGGCCTTCGACATTTCAAGCACAGTGGATCGAATCCAGATTTGTTCACATAAATAAAAAAAAAGTGGTTGCAATTTAAATTTTGCCACGTTTTCTAAAATCTAAAATTTAGGACAATTCCATTTGACGCATTCTACGGTCTCGCTCGACAATCCCCATTCTGTCGTCTATATAGAATTCAAAATATTCCACTGTGAACTGGCTTAGAAATCCAACTTTTAGTTCGTCTGTATCTCTCTTTTTCAGTTTTATATGGAACTAATGCCATCCAATACCAATAGTTCCGACCCCATTAGATCGCCCGAAAGTCTATTTATGATAGTTTTTCGAGGAACCTATCTTAGCATTTGTATAATACATCCAAATGGAAAGTTTGGCAGGGTGTATTTCACAACATTTCGATAACAACGTTGTTGATATCGCAATCCAAATTTATTACGTTTAAGTGTCTCTTTATTTTGAAATTTTGCTTAAAACGATACAGGTCATCTTTATCTATCCCTATATTGATTGAAATTATATCGAATTCGGTTCAAAATATTTATATTTACAAAAATCCGACAATGAATCGCTTTGCTCCACAATATGGGTTTCTCTTTGTTTCGAACGCTTACCTGGAACACTTTATTCTCATAGGTCCCGTAAAATTAGATTCATACCTACCAAAACTAGCAAAACAAATTTTGACATCTTCTGCCCTTCTTATTAGCATCAATTTTATTTTTTATATTGTATTTGAAGAGTATTAAACATAAGAACTCGTACTACCTCCATCGAAGTTCACTTCGACACACTTTTTTTCAAATTTAATATACGAGAGTGGTCCGATAAGTACTAAGCCTCAACGCTCGATGACATGAAGTTTCAGGCAGCGAATTTTAGTTTTTCTCTTGTAAGCTGAGTACTTATCTAACCAGCCTCGTATAATCGCCACCCAAGTCCCCCAGCATTATGATAAGTTACTACTTTTTATCGAAAAATAGAAGCATTCAAAAAGGCTTTCCGAAATACACAAACATCGCTATCCAAAGAGCATTCATTCAACTTTTATCCATTATTCGTATTATTCCAGGCAATCTCACTAAAAATGGCTACTTAATTCGCTTTATTATGATGATACCACACAACACTCATAATAACCCATAACAAAAACCCAGCCAACAAAAAAGCCTTAACTTAATTTGGGTATAATACTAAAACAAAGCTTGAAAATCATTTACATATTTCCAATTCAGCAAACACTTTTGGCTGCAAAGCACTGCCAAATATTTTGTGCTGAAAAACAATTAAAACTTTGTCTTTAACACTTGCCCTAACAATGTTGAAAGCACCACCTCTCTTCGCCAGTTCTTCCTGCCCCAGCCACTCACAACAACAATAATAATAAAAGCCTGCGACCTTTTTCATTTGTCAAAGAGCGCGCCTCGTTGTGACAGATAATGCCGGGTTTTTGGTATGGATATGTATATGGCGTTGGCAAGCTGAGAGCTGCCATTGCACATTCAACCCACTTATCAAATAATTGTCCTCATATTATGACAACTACAAAGAGTCGCACAGACACACACATGCATGCATATGAGGCAGTGACAGGCGTAAGGACAAAATCGGAATCTGCTTAAACTGCGCAAACAGCGCCAAAAATCTAGAGCCAAACCCCAAAAGCAAGTCATGCTTATAAAGTCAGTCAGCCAATGTTGGTGCCAAATAAAAATGTAAGGATCCCAAATACACACATACACATGCACACACACACACAGTAACATAGACCAGACACAGACAGCGCTGAATCCTTGAATCCTTTGCATAAATGATGATGGCATACAGCATGATGAGAACTTTTAATCATTATTATCACATATTTATACGCTTATATGAGCATGTTTTATGTACTACTTGCTTCGATTTGACGCCAACAGAGCGCAGGCAGCGGCAGGATGCAGCATTATCCTTTGAGTACTGCCGCACACTGAGGCGTGCTTCATATGAAAGCAAAAAGCCACAAATGGCAGCGCAAAAAGCAAGCAAAACAAAGCCCAGCACAAATACAAACGAACAAACACATATACAGATAGAGAGACGCAAACAAACACACACACACACGCACGCACCACTGTGCTCTTTGTTATCCTTATTCTTATTGTTGCCATGAGAGTGCTCATTTATGAGTGAGACCACGCCCCAACAACAATAGCAAGAACAACCACTTGCACTTTTCGTTGCTCACTAAAGCCGCATCAGGGGTTGCTTTTCTCCGCAAACCGAGACTCTATGTATCTCTATGTGTGTGTGTGTGTGTGTCAAGCTACAATAGCACACAATAAAAGTCAGCAGGACACTCACACAGATACCTCACCGAGAGTGCTTCTAAGCTTATATACTTGTATAACCAAAAGACGCCACTTGCTATATACTCAACTCAATCTGCTATGGAGAGAAGACATTTAAAGTACTACGGGGCGTATGCGTGTGCTGAGTGCCGGCATGTACAAGTAAATAAGTCATCATTGTCGATTGTCGTCATCAACGCGCCGTGGACAACTAATTTGCGGTCATAATAAAAGTTAATCTACTGACTCTTGGCATTACTTGCTTGTTTAGCTGCTGTTTCAGCTTAGATCTCTGCCGGGGCTGCAAGAAACTGCCAAGAGTTGGGGTCCCTGGTAATGGGCTTTGGTAATGGAAACGGCAAAATTTGGGTTAGTTAGTAAGTGTACTACTGTTAGTATGTGAGTGTATGCTAATCTGAACAGTAGCTCTGATTGCTGCAAGTAGCAATAGATCGATAGTGGAAACCAATATTTCGATATCTTTGATCGATAAACTATATTACAGCTTAATTGCTGAAACCGACTTGTTTTCTTAAGTTGTTCCGATTTTTATATATTTTTTTTACGAAATTTTCCTGCGCATGGGTGAAATGTATTTATTTATCGAAAAGATCGAAGTCATGCTGAATTTTTTGGAAAACCAAAAAATTTTTGATTTGCCACGCCTTCTCTTTTTACTTTGCTTAAATCTACACTGATAAAAAAACGCCTTGATTTCAAGATTTTTGTTCATACAATCGTGAGTATTGCAAGCTTTTTTTGTTGTCAGTTTAAGAATGCTTTTCTTGATTTAAGACTTTTATATCTTAATTCAAAAATTTGAGTCTTATTTCAAGATGTTTGGTCTTATTTTAAGATTTTTTGGTCTCATTGTAAGAATTAAAATCAAGAGTGCAAAAATCTTGATTAAAAATTTTATTTTTTTTCCTTTGACCTTACGGGTAAGAGTGTATTTTATAGCTTCTTTAAATCCCTACAATTTTTCAAAATAATTTAATAAAATTGCGATAAAAATTACACTAAAAAACAAACCAAATGTTGCTCACTATTACACATGTTTTTCTATGAAAAACGATAATAATAAAAATTATCGTAAGCACAACTTACAGGACAAAATATATTTTTTCACTCTTTGCTTTAGTAGGCAATTTCAGGAAGAGTTTGGATAGGAAAAGAATCTTTTTGGAATCTAAAATGTCAAGAATATTCAAGATTTGTATTTTACAATGTACTTATTTTATAAAAAAACGTGGGAAACACGGAAAAATGGTCAGCTTCTCGATTTCTAGCCATTTATCCTCGCGTAAATCTTGAAATAGACCAAACTCTATAATGCTTATCATTAGTACGCAGTTTATTCTGTAAAAAATATTTGGAAAAACAAGTTAAAAACTGATTTTTGAACGTTTTAAATGGGTTTCGTTGTAATAACGTTTATTATAGAGAATATTACATGATCAAATTTTTTTGAGACAATTTAAAAAAATACATAACTAAATAAAATTTATATTTGCATTAATTCCGAAAATACAAAAACTCCAAACTACTTTTTAATTTTCAAATAGATCATTTTCAAAAAAGTAAAAAATGTAAGCTATTTTCAAAAATTAGCTTATAAAGCGAGGCATCAGAAAGTCAAAACACAAAAGTATGAAATTTGACGATTGTATATGGTAGTGCTGGAGAAAACATCCATGATCGAAGTTTAAAATCTCTATAGATCGATGTTGGCCAACAGAGATGTTTCTCCAGCACTTCTGCTCTCATCAAATGGGTGTTTAGTAGCGCTGGAGAAACATCTCTGTTGGCCAACATCGATATATAGAAATGTCAAACTTCGATAATCGATGTTTTCACCAGCACTAGTATATGGTATCAATGGCGACAAAAGCGAGATGATTCCAAAACTTTTCGTTTCTACAAATTGTAATTATCTTTTTTTTTTTGCTCCAATTTTGCTCTTCCAAAAGAAGAATCCAAAGGGAAGGTACTAATAACTATTTTTTTACACATTCTACACCTAAGGTTGTTTGCGAAAAAAATGTTTTAATGAAAGTGAAATTCACAGTACTACCCAAAAGAATATAATGCATTTTTATTTTTAATTTTTATAAAAGAAATAAAGCCTTACACTTATTTTTTGACAGCAAAAATTATGAAATAATAATAACACAATATTTTCAAATTTTTTATTGTAAAAATTTAAAATAAAAGTAAAAAAGTTTTAAGGCCCATACGCAGTTCAAAATATTTCGCACGGAATGACAAAAATTCATTCCATTTGGGATTTTTTTTTTATATGAAGTTTTATCATTCCGTTCGAAAATTTTCGAACTGCGTATGGGCCTTTAGGCAAAAAAAAAATGTTTATTTTGCAATTTTTATTCTATAAATGAAATTGAATCAAAGAAAATTTTAATTCAGAATACACGGACTTGGCATATTTCAAAACCCAGCTTATTTCTGGCTTGAAAAAATACTCAAGTCAATCAATTTTACCCTATATAGAATACATAAATTAAATGATACAAAATCTTTAAACAAAATGCCTATAAATATGAATTTTATAATTCTTTTATCGCTTTCTGTAGGGTCGATATTAAACTTATTAAATATTTTTGAGTACCCCATTGATAATGCATAAAAAACAACATTGGCTTGCAAAAAAAAAAAACAAGAACACAAAAAAAAATAAGACCCACTGTGCACAAAACAGACAAAAATCCAATAAGAATTAAAAACAAAAACACAAAATGGAGGTAAAACAAACACTCACACACACGCACGCACGCACTCATATAGAGCAAGCGTAACAGTTCAAGGCAGCGACGTCAGCGTCGACGTTGCCATACAAAACAAGAAAATTAAATTTTTATTGTTTTCACACAAATAAAATCAAATAAAAAGCGTACAACAATAACTGCGCCAGCCAGGAAGATAAAAGGACTCTGCTCGAGCACACGGTGGAATTTTAGCGAGACAGTTGGCAGTACATAAGGCTGACGTCACGTGCCACATAAAGCACGAACAACGACTGGGCAGGAGAAACAGACCAACCACCGCCGAGCAACCCCTAACTGGCGCAGCCCCTGCGTTATCACAGCAGCAGCAGCAGCAAAGGACACAGAACTCAGGACTCGCATGGTCCTGGCACGGCCAGAGCCGCCGCGGCTGCTGTTCATTCAGTTTGATTTTAGCACTCGACGCGTACGCGACGCGCAGCACGCGAGAGACGAGTGACGAGCCACACGTACAGAGCAAATATTAACGAGCGCAGTACCGAGTGCAACACAATACCGTTAGAACGCTGTGGCTAATCTTCAGCTGTGGCCATGTCAACGGCATTTCTAGTGGACAGTATTTTGCATGCACAACGCCAAAGTTATAGTGACCAGCAGCTAAAGACAAGCTTAAGCCAAATGTTGCTTAGTCGCAGCACTGCCGAGGAGGCGGCGGCGTCGGGTAATTATGCTGCCGCCGGCGTGGAGCGTGATGTGGCGGAGCGCCTAGACTTGTGCTGCACCAGCTGTAGCGCCAGTGGTGTTGGCTATAAGCGCAAATGTGATAAGTGTCGTGAAAATAGTGCCGAAAGTGCGGACAGTATTGAGGAAATGGATGAGGATGATGATGACGATGAAGAAGATGAAATTGTTGCCGATGTTGCCAGTATGGAGCACGATGAGGATTTGGATGAAGACCTGGCGGACGATGTGGAACTGATCAATGTGGAACTTGAGGAGCGACGACGTGTTGCCGCCACAGCAATCAAATTGCCCAAAGTGGAGCCCAAGGATTCCAGCACTGCATCAACCACCACAATACTCAAGGATAACAATACCAAGCCCATTTTAAAGTTCAGCGTCTCAGCTATACTGGGGGATACGCGTGAAGGTGTGCGCGTTAGAAATGGTAAGCGAATGTTAAGAGAAGAATTCTGCAACGCTTAGACTTTCAATCAGACCTTTTTCACATTGCGATTCCGATTCCGTATGATCCAATAGATGGCATTGTTGTTAAGTCCAAGCCCAAAACAGGCCTGAATGTTTGGGGCACGTTTGACTTTGCATTGACGTCAGAAATTTTTTCCATGTTAAAACTTGGTTTAAGGGTCTTAGAAAACTTGCAATCTATCTGCAAGCATCATTTCTCAATCTTAATCTTAGAAAGCTTTTAGAGTACGAGAATTATCGTGGAAAGCACTTAATCTTATTAAGTGTGATCCCGAATCTCTAAACGGTTTTGCCATATGATTTTTTCTAAATCTCTTACAAAACCCGTCGGTCAAAAATTTTCATAATATAGCATTTCCAAGACTTTTACAATTTTTTTGAAGTTTGCTTAAAAGAGATTTCTAGCGCAACACTATAACATAATATGTAATGCTTTTGAACGTCCGAATTTCCAAGAAATTTCTCATGAAAATAATGCAAAGCCGTCTATAAGCTTTCAAAATTTTCGCAACATATTTCCAACGCTTTATTTTTTAATTTGGTTAAAAGAGATTTCTGGCACAACCCAACAACATATAATGCTTTTGAACAACCTATTTTTCAAGAAATTTCTCTTGAAAATAAAACAAAGCCGTCTCTAAGCTTCAAACATTTTCCTAACAAATTTCCAACGCTTTATTTTTTTTTAATTTGGTTAAGAGAGATTTCAAGCTCAATCCAACAACATATAAAAACTTTTGAACAACCGATTTTTCAAGAAATTTCTCATGATAATAAGATAAAGCCGGCTCTAAACTTCAAATATGTTCATAGCAACTTCCAACGCTTTTATGCAATTTTTAATGTTTGGTTAAAAGTGATTTCTGGCACATCACTATAAAATATAAATGTACAAGAATGAGGGATTTTTCAAGAGACTTACATGAAAACAAAAGGTGTCTCCAAACTTTTAGCAAAAGTATTTAGCTATCTTTTTTGGAATCTCTACATTTGAAACAAAGTCGACAAAATGTTTATATTCGATCTCCACTAATATTGGATATGAATGTGGTGCTTTTTTAAATTTCTAGCTAGGCCGGTTTTTCCCGATTTGACATGCTAACACATAATTAAAATTTTTTAGAAAAACATAATTCAAAAAAAAACTATGTGCCAGAAATCCCGATCAACCAAGTTTAAACTAACCAATAACCTGTTAGGGCGCCATACATCACTTTCAACCAACTTTTAATACAAAACAATCTAAATATTTGCAGAAATATCCCTAAAATCGTTAGAAATCTGACATTTTAGCTAGCCCAAGCCTTTTTCAATCAAATAAAGATATAAATAAGGAAAGTGGTCTTAAAGCCTTTCGAGAATCGGCTTATTAAAAGGAGCAGATTCATAAAATGTCCCTAAAGGCTTAGCAAATTTTTTTGAGTAAAAGCCCCACTATTTGGGACTATTTATTTATATGAAGTTTTGTCATTCCGTGCGAAATTTTTGCATGCTGCGTATGGGCCTTAATAGCAATAATATGGAAGTAACCAGGATCTAGGATTTGGTCTTGGTGGGGGAGGGGGTTGTTCTTCACTTCGAAGTGTATATAATCAGAGCTCGCAAAAGACTTTCAAACCATTTTCACGAAAACCCCCGTGGATCTGCCACGGGAAATAACTATACATGTACATGCACTGACATTGATATTATTGTCAGTCCTCTATCTGGAAGGAATTAGGAATTATCTAAAGCGCTAGAATAAGTTTTCTTCATCTACTAAATTTCTGTTGGCCTGTTTCTGAAATCCCTGTAAGGTATAAAAATATGTTTAAACCACGAATATTTCCATTAGCCCGATGTTTCAATGATTTTGGCCACTTTAATAGATTTAGTACTGAGATAGGTTTCGTGGAGAAGTCATCATTATTATAATTTACTATTGCTAATGCGCATAGTTTCTCCATTTTTGACATCTACTTAGAAGACCGCTCTAGCTCTGAGCCATTTTTTACAAAAAAAGGATTGGCACATCTTAAGCAATAACCTCTTACCCATTTACT
Source organism: Chymomyza costata (assembly GCA_018150985.1). Taxonomy (NCBI): domain Eukaryota; kingdom Metazoa; phylum Arthropoda; class Insecta; order Diptera; family Drosophilidae; genus Chymomyza; species Chymomyza costata. The sequence goes on from JAECWU010000001.1 coordinate 24,161,420, forward strand.
TTGTCGTTTCTACATTAAATAATATTATTCTATTATCAATTCCAAGTATCAAAATCGAAATTGGAAAAACCCCTGATTGTTATAAATTCAGCTTTAGATTCAAATTAAGTACGCAATAAACGCGGCTTGGCAATTAATTTGCCGTGCCTAATGCCAAACATAAACAATGCCTGGAAACAGTTTCAATGCAAAAGCTGAAAGAAAAACAATTTTTACAATCGAAATGAGAAAAAGTTTCTAACAATAGAGGATACAAGGTAACTTCAATTTTGTTTTGCCTACCGGCTTTATGCTCTCCTTTTTTTTATGAGTTCATGTTTATAACCCCCCACCCTTATGGCCATTCTTAGGGACTCACAGCCTTTAAGCCCCTCAAGGCAGCCAGCCAGCCAGCCAGCTTGCAGGCTGTAAAAACACAACCAGACCTAATCATGTTTAAATTATTGAGCGAGCATGATGATGAGTCCAATAAATCCGGTAGCAAATCCTGCCCATTACAAATGCTGCGCATAACCAGTTTCAGTTTTAGCTGCGAACTGCTTCCATTGCGTTTGCGCGTGCTGCTTTGTGGCATGCTACACGGAGGGTTGCCACAGAGCTGCATTAAAACAAAAATAAAAAAAAGTAGGCGGAACAAATCGGCTATCAGTCAATGTAACTGCTTTGGATTCTGTATCTTTGTCGCCGTTTTTAACGTTTTGTGGCTTAGATCTGATCCTTTTTTAGCATGTGAATACCAATTGGCAATTGCTTTGTCGTTGTATCTTTTTGTTGTGTGGATTGTGGGATTTTAATTGTCATGCGATTAGTTTATGTGTTTCTCCTATTATTTCTGTTTATTAATGAGTGGGCTGTTTCAGATACTTTTTTATGTTTTTTATGGATTTTTTTATTTTTTTGCAATGATGCCACAGTTTACGCTATGGATTTTATGGCAGACACGTGTCTGTGGTCATTGTTGGGTGTGAGTTGTGCGCGTTTTGAGGTTAAATCTATAGTAAGTGTTTAACAATGGAACAATAACTGTCATTTACACCTATAGTGAACTATTTGTCAGATACAATCTATAGCTATCTCTCGTGTCGAGTTCACACCACTTTCGCATAACATTTTATTGATTCAGAGCATAACTATTTTATTGTTACTTATATTATGTTGATAATGAAATAACAATTTTTACGATCTCGTCAGTACCCGGAACATACTTTGAAGTTACGTCGGATTTTTTTCGTCATTAAATGTATTCTATGGATGTATTTATTTATTTCAAAAATATTTAACCTTATAATGCTGAGACATTAACTGCCCTATCAAACCTTTTTTGAAATATTAACTTAATATTGGCTGTTTGTTGGAATTAAATTGGACAGGCCTACAAATACCGGGATCATGTCAGTTATTGGAAAGCTAAGGGTCATTTCCAAATTAATTTACTGCGTTGAATCCGTACCCGGGACCAGAATTGGCCTTTCACGTCAGGATTTTGAGATATTTGAGGTTATTTACGCGAAAAACGGCATTTTTTCCTACTTTGAGGTTATGTACAGGGTGCAAATATTTTTGTGGTCTGTCACTCCAGTTACATCATTTAGTACCACTCTTACCCTTCAATTTAAAAGTTCAAGCGATCATTTACGATTTTTTTTCTCTAAGTCAAGGCTATTCAAAATTACGAAGTATATCCCTCGACGTCATTAGCATTTGCATTAAGCCTTTGAGACAGTAAGGCCAACTGGTTTAGTTGCTGGGAAGCTCAGGCTTATTTCCGAAGTAATTTGCTGCGTAGAATCCGAATCCGTGGCCGGAATTAACCCATCACGTCAGGATCTTGAGATATTTGAGGTTATGTACCCGAAAAACGGCGTTTTTTGCTATTTTCGAAGTAGCTATTAAAAACAAGCGACTAAAACACACAGATTTGCCATTAATCCAAAATTAGGATTTTCTGTAAAAAAAATATTTTTTTTAAATTAATTTTTTGAAAGTTTTAAATAAAATGATTTCCATCACTATGGATCCCTTTTCTCCCATTTGTTTCTTTAGCAGATGTATTTAAGCTTTATAAACTTTTAAAAATTGTCTATGTCTTAAGATCTAGAGAATATGGAAAATATAACGGGTGCGCCATTTCTTATATCGGTATTGTAACATTGAATAACTTAAACATTTGACAACCGATTGGCTTGACTACACATGTTTTGGAAACGTCCATTCAGTACAATTTTAACCATATATCGCTTCACACCAAAAGAACGCGCCGAAGTAGTTACTTTGTACATTGAAAACAGTCGTTCAGTTGTATTAACTCAACGTGCATATCGTCGAAAATTTGATGGCAAACAGACACCGTCTGGCAACTCTCTGGTGGCGTTTATTAGCAAAATTGCCGCATTTGGAGAACGAGGAATCCACACGAGATCCATGAAACGCCATTACATGACCCAAAAGTTACAGTTTGGGCCGACGTTTACGCCAAAACCATCATTGGGCCCTATTTTTTCAAAGAGAACCAAACGGTCGATGGAAACCGATATCGGTGGATGTTGGCTCACTATGTCTGCCCACAAATGCGCGAAAAAGGTCTTGAAGATTACTGGTTTCAACAAGATGGTGCGACATGCCACACTGCGAATCCAACAATCCAGTTTCTGCAACGAAAATTCGCTAGATGTCTGATTTCAAAAAGAGTCGACATTGAATGGCCGCCCAGATCCCCAGATTTGACCCCTCCGGACTTCTTTTTGTGGAGTTATTTAAAAAGCAAAGTGTACGCCAGCAGGCCACAGACCATTGAAGAGCTTAAGAAAAAAAATCATCGCTATACCACCCGAGATGCTCGAAAAGGTAATGGAAAACACATTTTGCTGTGGCCAATAGAGGCGGCCACTTGATTGATGTTGCGTTCAAAAACTAGTCCAAATAAATATCAAAGGACCAAATTCAATGAAAATACCTCATATACAGAAATTGGTTGTTTTTTTTTGAAGTTCTTCAATGTTTACATGCCGACATAAGAAATGGCGCACCCTGTACTAAATTGAAAATGAAAGTTGTCGTATATTCAAAATAGCAACTCAAATTTTTTGAAAAGTACTTAAAATCTCTCAAAAAAGAAACTCAGAGCATAAACCCATCGACCATTTTTTATACCCTGTACCGTATGGTACAAAGGGTATATTGTGTTTGTGCAAGCCGAAAATGTATGTAACGTACAGAAGGAGAAGTCGGAGACCCCCCAAAGTTACCTAAAGTATGATCAGTGTGACTAGAGAAGTCGATATACCCATGTCCGTCTGTCCGTCTGTCCGTCTGTCCGTATGAACGCCTATATCTCAGAGATGGTAAGAGCTAGAGCAACCAAACTTTCAGATAAGATCCCTTATTAATCCATAGGAGACAAGTTTATTTTATTTTTTTGATATCGGGATTACATTATATAGCTCCCATAGGGGTGTTTCAGAGGACCTCGAAAAAAATCAAAAGTTTTAGATGGATAATTCGTTTGTTTATGAAGATATCATAACCAAATTTGGCAATCGGAAGTTTTTTAGAGACCCCCAGCACTGTACCAAATTTTATCAAAATCGGTTGACTATATCATATAGCTCCCATAGGATCGATCGGTCGAAAATTAGTTTTTTGTACAAAATGCGTTGTGTTTCGTTTATTTGTGAAGATACCGTAACCATATTTGGCATTAAGAAGTTTTTTAGAGTTCCCAAGCACTGTAGCAAATTTGATCAAAATCGGTTGACTATATCATATAGCTCCCATAGGACCAATCGGTCAAAAAATCGTGTTTTGTACAAAATTCGTTGTGTTTCGTTTATTTGTGAAGATATTGTAACCAAATTTGGCAATAAGAAGTTTTTTAGAGTTCCCAAGCACTGTACCAAATTTGATCAAAATCGGTTGACTATATCATATAGCTCCCATAGGACCAATCGGTCAAAAAATCGTGTTTTGTACAAAATTCGTTGTTTTTCGTTTATTTGTGAAGATATTGTAACCAAATTTGGCAATAAGAAGTTTTTTACATTTCCCAAGCACTGTACCAAATTTGATCAAAATCGGTTGACTATATCATATAGCTCCCATAGGACCAATCGGTCAAAAAATCGTGTTTTGTACAAAATTCGTTGTGGTTCGTTTATTTGTGAAGATATCATAACCACATTCGGCATTAAGAAGTTTTTTAGAGTTCCCAAGCACTGTACCAAATTTGATCAAAATCGGTTGACTATATCATATAGCTCCCATAGGACCAATCGGTCAAAAAATCGAGTTTTGTACAAAATTCGTTGTATTTTGTTTGTTTGTGAAGATATTGTAACCAAATTTGGCACTCGGTCCGAAGAGAGAGGTCCGAAGCACTGTACCAAATTTGATCAAAATCGGTTGACTATATCATATAGTCGCCATAGGACCGATCGGTCAAAAAAAAATTTTTGGTGTAAAATTCGACTGATTTCTGTTTATTTATGAAAATATCGTAGCCAAATTTGCCGAATAAATTATATCTTTTGGAGGTCTTAACCAATATGTCGGACTTAATTGCAATGAGGTGGTACAGGGTATCCCAAAGTCGTCTGCGCCCGACTTTAACGTTCGCCATCTTTTAGTTTATCATTTTTTACATTTTTCCCAAAATCATTTTTAAAGCACATGGTATAAAGCACCCAAATTTTAGATCTATGATATATTCAGTCTGTAATGCTTAAAAAATTCTAGTAAACGATATTTACGTTAAAATTGTAAATAGTAGCTCCGAAGTTAAAGCAGCAAAAATTTAACCATGGCTTAATGTTCCCATCCTATTCTCCATTTTTTTTCTCAGATTTTAAACATTTTGCGACTAAAACAATTTAATTAAAAAAAAATATATTTTAATGAGTTGTAGTCCATACAGCCTCGCTAAAAAGCAATTTTCGGTTTTGAAGGTCGAACTATGTTTTATATAGGTTTTAGGCCCGCTGAATAAGATTCTATGGTCTTAAAAAACCCATAAACTTAGATATTTTGAAGGTTATCTCAGCACTCCTTTCTAGCTTTAGGTTTTTTTTTTAAATTCAGACTCGGATTCAGCGACTCAAAATAATATAGAAATGGCCCTGTTATCTCCGATTTTTGGTTTAGTTCGAACTAAACCTAACCTACCTAGACTGAAAAACGAACTGAACATTTTGGTGGGTATCATCAAAAGTTTTCCATAGACTCTGTTCTAGGTAGGATTACCTGTCGTGTTCGGCGATGACTCATTACATAGAGTTTTGAGCTCCCACACGATCAACAAGTTGCAGTGAAAAATTTTAATGAAGTATGGAATTTATTAAGTGTTTGGTATATAATTAAACTATCTAAAATTAATTTTATTATATATTTTTAAATACAATAAAATTTAACAACAACAAAATTTTGAAAAAATTTTTATTGAACTGAGATCCAATTAAAATGAAGTTTTAAAAATCTGATTCAACAAGATATGATCTGAATCTCCACCTAACGATGCGCGGTAATGTTGAACACTTCTTTGGGTCCCTTTTATGATATGAATGGTTCACAAGCCAAATCGATTAAGTCCATAAAACAAACAGTTGAGAAAAATGAGAAATAAATTAATTATTATTCAGTGTCTTTTGTCTTTTATTTGTCATTTTGTCTTTTAGTGGTGTAAATTTTTATTTTTGGAGATTATTATTATGAAAATTTGGCATCTATCAAGGGATCATCCATAAACTACGTGACGCTCCAGGGGGTGGGGGAGTCAGGCGAATCGTCACGATCATATGGAATACCTTCAAAAATATTCCGTCACTGTGTCACAAGGGGGAGGGGAGGGGTCTATTTTGACGAAAATCCGCGTCACGTAGTTTATGGATGATCCCCAAATACTTTGACTTTTAAATTTCGCAAAATTCAAAAAGTGGAGTTTATCGATTTGGCAGTTGAGCCATTCATATCTCCAGCTAATCAGGCTGTATTGGCAATCAAAAATTTAAAAATTGCGAATCATAAAAATAAATGTATTTTTGATTATTTGCATTATAGAATATAATTAAAAATGTAAACTGAAATGAATTAAAAAAATAATTTATTATTTATTTATTTTTTAATTTAAATATTTTATATAATAATGTACTTATTACATTTCAAAAAGTTATAAAGCTTAAGCTTTAAATTCTACATAAAAAAATCAAAAGATATAATTAAGTCATTTTATTTTTTCCAAACGATGTATTATGATTTTCAACTCAAAATGCCAAATACTTTCAGAGTCGCATCATCTACTCATCAGCCAGAATGGCAATCATCTGCCCCTTATGCCAAAACTGCTGCTCAGAAAATATTTTTATATATGTATTACAAAAATAATCTAATTCTATTAATAGCTTTATTTGAACCCTCTCAAGTTATTAGTTATTCTACACATATGTTTTTCAAGTTTATTAATTAGAACACATTTGATGAGCAACATTTTCCATGTTCAATATCTCAAAGATGTTAACAAACTTCTAACTAATTACAAACTATTTCATATTTATTTAATGACAGCCATAATGAGTAACACAGCTTATTGCCTATTAGAAGATAACCACAAATTAAGTTTTTGCTACATAAGAACAACAATTGTCATGCCTCAAATGCTGATAGAGTAGGGTGGCGGAAGGGAAGTAGCTTATATAAAAACAATTCACCAAAATGGTGCCGTTTGGTCATATGCAAAAGTCACAAAAGTCGCAAAACCGCCAAAAACAAAACGAACAATTATAACTTAATTTGTACGCTCATTAGGCACATATGTGCCACAGACACACAGATACACACACACACGCGCAAACAAAGTGAATACAAAATGGTGAAGACTAGTCACACACAAACACATGCAGATATACATATGTATATGCGCTTATTATTATTAAATGGCTGCTCCAAAATCTTTTGCCAAAAAGATTAAACGTGGTATCAAATTGAATGCATGAATTAAAACAATCAAACGCACACACAGACACATAAGCATATACATAAGTGTGCGTATCTGTGTCTTTGCTGCGTGTAACTGTGTGCGTGAGCGCAAAACTAAAGAGGCGTTAATACGTTAATTGTTTCAGTCTAATCGAATTAAAATCATATCCTGCAGCGTATCTACGTGAATGTAGATGTGTATATCTCTGCCTGTGTGCGTGTACCTATGAGTCTGTTTATATGTATGGCTGGGTGTTTAATTAGAAAATTAAATTTCCACTGTGTTGCCTGCGCTTTTTCCCCTACTCTACATTAAAAACAAAATCAAAGGAGCAAAACTTTTGTTTGTTTTCCACATGAAGTGAAAATGTCGGCGCCAAGCAACAATGGCGGCAAAGGCGTCTGCTGTCAAGGTGTGTGTGTGTGAAAGCGTGTATCTATGGGTATGCGAATATGTGTAAAGTTTTTCATGTGTTGGTGGCAGCCTGGCAGCTGTTTAATTATGCCAACTTGGCACTTCAAAGCAGCGTTTGGGGCGCCCATCAAGTTTTCGACGGAGGTTGAAGGTGACGCGGCGGCAACTTTGATGCGTCAGAAGCCGAGAATTATATAATGGTTGTTAATTACGCTTAGACTAAACCTTAAAATAACTTACCTAATAAAGCTTTAGATTATAGATGGACTTGTTTGCAAGAAATACAATGCCCGAAAATTTATCGAAATCCCGAAAGATAATCTCAGAATAGACTTAACTGGTTGGTACAATAGTTGAGAAACAAGGATCAATTTAGAACGCTACATCGTTTATCTGTCAGCGAGCCTCCTTAATTTTAACCAATTTTGAAAAATATTGGCTTAATTGGCTGCGTCGGGAATCAAAAGACATCATGTAGTTATGGACAACAACATCTTTTTATTTTCTAAGACCAAGGTTGTAATCAACTTCTCTTAAAAGAGAAGCCAAATAAGATTTGAATAATTTGGCTCTCCGGTAACGCCCTTCGTAACGACCAATTGATGACTTTTTTAGTAAATAAGTGGAGGGAAATACATATAAAAATAGTTCTTAAATTTTTGCAAGATGGATTCTCTGCTAGGTTGATTTGGAGCCGCGCTATGAGTATATTATCATAGGGCTTAACCGAACCTATTTTAGTAGATGAGCAATGGCATCTGCGTTTGAATCATTCTCCGTTCTTTTTACAATTGTTTAATCTTCCAGCAGCACTTATTCAAACACCCTATGGTGACGGTGCCATTTGTGATAGCTCTAGAGGGAACTAAGTGTCCTAGGTTACTAGTCGGAGCAAAGCGCAACTACAAACTTTCTTCAGCTTTCTCTGTTTTTCGCAATGGCTTTTATGTACCTCCAGGATTTTTCCAGAAGCTTTAATTTCCCCTTGCAGCGCCCGGCGCTCTTTTGTTCTTTTCCGCCCGCGCTTTCTGCTGCCTTGAGGATTCCAGTCCAACGCTTCTTTCAAGATTCCGCCTACTGGTTTGCGTAAGGTGTGAGCAATCCAATTCCATTTGCGACGCCGAAATTTGATCAACACCGACTTCTCCAAGCACCTGCTCAAAAGCTCTGAATTCGAGATAGTTCTTGGCCATCAAAGGAAGCCCTCATAGAAAATACTTTATAAATCCGCTATTAAATTCCTTGTCGAAACTCTACAACATCCCGGCTTAGTACTGGACAAAGTTTCAAAGTGTATTCTTTTGGTTACTTATAAAGTCCCGCAGGAAGCAATGAAAAAAGTAGAAACCAGACCAAATCGCAAAATAATTAAATATGTTAATCAAATTAGTTATAATTATAGTTCCACTTTTACTAGGCGTCTCTGAGTTGCACATTCAGATCGTAAAGTATTCAAAAAATGTATAGAATTTTCAGTCCGCGGAAAATGTATCCCACTTTATATTTCAGCCGATTAGTTTTACTTTCATCATTAATTTCTGATAGGAAGTATATCCTGCTGTGTCAGCTTTCTAAAGTTGCTGATCAGTAATTTATTCTATAGCTACTTTCAATCAATACCGACTCTTCATAGAAATCTTTTTTAGTGACAATTCCGAATTCTTCTTAAAGTGACAGTTTTTCTCTTACTCCTTTCAGAATTTATGCAACCGCAGCATATTTGGCCTTATCTACAACAAAACTTCATACAACAACACGCACATCAATATCAGCATCAGCATCCTCCACACCTCAGTCCTGCACACCATCATCATCATCATCAGCAGCAGCATCAGCAACACCATCAGTCTGTGGCTGGTGGAGCTTTGGGGCCTGTATCGCATCATCATCATCATCCCCATGGACACTTTCCACATCCCGCATTTCTAACGCATCAGCAGCAACAACAACAACACCAACAACAGCAGCACGGCAATAGTTGTCAACCGCAAACCACAGCGACGTCGGCCGCATCGTCGTCACCTGGCAGCACAATTAGTGATAGCGACAACAATCACACTTGCAACAGTGGAAGCAACAACCACAATGGAGGCACTGCCAATGGCCATGATAGTAGACCGCATGAAATCGGTACTGACAACATTGAGGACAACAACAATCGAAGATTAACGCAAGAAAAGCTGCATCAACAGCAGCAGCAGCAACAACTGTTGCCAGGTCAAGCAACAGTAGGACCACCAACAGTGCCACATAGCCATGCGCATGCTACACCCCCACCGCTGCCACTGCCACCAGGGGCACATCCTGGCATAGCCAAACCCATGCCCAGTCGTCCGACGCCCTTTCTGCCACATACGCTCAATCATCCACATTTGCATTCACTGCTGGCGCACTGCCGGAATCCCTATATGAGTGGTAAGTACTAAACTGGACACCATACGCACATCTAATGCGTTGTAATTACTGTGCAACCACAACCAACACAACAATAACAACAGTTTGAGAACCCACTGTGTGCATTCCCAATAGGGGCAGCTGGGGCAAGTCATTAACAAGTGTTTTGGGCACGCATGACATAACACATCTAAATGCATTTTCTCATACTGCTTTCAGTTGGCGCCCAAGTGTTTCCCCTGCCGCCGGGTCAAGGATTTCCCTGGGCGCATTCAACACGTGGCAAGCCACGTCGTGGCATGATGCGACGTGCAGTCTTCTCAGGTTGGTGTTGGTTTGAGTTTGGGGCCCCTGCCAGTTCTAATTAATTGTAATTGTTCTCTTGGGGCTGTTGCAGATTCGCAGCGAAAGGGTCTGGAGAAACGTTTTCAACAGCAAAAATACATCAGTAAGCCGGATCGCAAGAAACTCGCAGAGCGCTTGGGCTTAAAAGATTCTCAGGTGAGTTATTGCTTCAGCTTATGGGATAACTAATTGTCACTTTCAAAAAATATTTTGAAAAATCGTTCTGCCTGAAAACTTTCGGCGAAAGTAAAAAACATCAAATAAATATTTTGGGAGTGTGCTACAAATCTCTAAACGATAATAAATTTTCATGGATAATTTTTTTTAAATTCAGTCGGTGAATAGTCCTCTCACATTGCTGCCGGTAGATATCTGATCAATAAAACCAACTCGTTAAAAATCTTAAATCAAGTAAAATTTAATGTGATTTTAAGAGGTGCACACAGAGCGTTGGTTGTGGTTTTTTGTTACTCGGATTCGGATTCAGCAGCGAAAAATCCATCATATGGGTAGGCCTGTTTACTCCACCTTTTTTTTATTTCGGAGGCTATCTCAGAAACCTGTCATAGTTATTGCTTTTGGGCGTTGGATTCAGATTCAGCTACCCCAAAAACATAAACATAGTTAAAAATCCTAAATTGAGTAAAAATTTTATGTGATTTTTAGAGGTTCTCTCAGAGCGTTAGTTGGGGTTTTTGGAGCTCAGCGGCTCAAAATCCATATATATATATATATCCATGTTCAGCCCATGTTTATTTAATCGTAAAGGCCTATGCGCAGCTCGAAAAATTTCGCGCGGAATGACAAAACTTCATATAAAAAAATGTAATACAGTCGAGGCGGTGCCCGACAGTGTAATACCCTGTACCTTTTTTTCTCAAAAAAAGATTTATTCCTGCATATTCTTACTAAGAATTTCCAATTGGAATATTTTATTTGTTGGTGCAAAACGATATTGATACCTATAAGTTCCGCAAATTTTAACCGATTTTGATGAAAATCGAAATTTACGTCAAAGGAGTTATTTAAAGTATATGGGGTAAGTTTCAAGGCGATATGTTGAAGGGTGTGGGAGAAAACACGGTAAATCGATTGGGGGGGGGGGGGGGGCTGCATTGATAAAATTTGGATGTGGATTTGTTTATTAGAGGCACATGAATCAGCTTACCAAAATTGGTGGTTCTAGGTCATTTATTACTATCATTACGTAGAGTCAAATATTGACGCAGTTTATAGGCAAGGGGAGGTGAAATTTTTACATTTTAGACTATAACTTTTGTTGTAATTGTCCGATTTTGTTTATTTTTGACACACAGATGCATGTAACCACAACGCATCGCTCTGTTAAGTTTCAGATTAAAATATTAAACGGTTTAGCTAAAAACCGCGAAACTCTGCTACGGGGGAACGGGGAAAGATATTGACATGATTCAACAAACTTGATCTTCTGAGGAAATATGCGCACCAGCTGGTAAAGTTTCGTATCTCTAGCTCTTATAGTCTCCGAGATCTAGGTGTTCATACAGACGGACAGACGGACGGACAGACGGACATGGCTCAATCGCTACCCGAGGTTATGATAAGCATTTTGGTATAAAGGACTTGGGGTCTGCCACGCCTCCTTCTTGCCGTTACATACATTGCACAAATCTAGTATACCCTTTGTACCTATAGGTACAGGGTATAAAAAGTCCCAAATGGGATTTCCCAAATGGGATTTTTTTTTTTATATGAAGTTTTGTCATTCCGCGCGAAATATTTCGAACTGCGTAGACCCCTTTAAGTAGAAATTCAAGTGTGAATACCTCTATTAAATTTGAAGACGAGTTTTATAAACTATTAATTTTATGTTGAGGCGTTCGGCACTTACTTAGCGGAGTCCAAATCCTCATCCCTCTGGATCTCACTGTACATGTGCTTAATAGTTAAATAATTTAAAAAGTGTAACTAGAATATTCTTCTGCAACTTCAAATCTAAATTAGATCGATATTTTTCCAAGATAAACATTCTACTAGGTTTTATTTGGTTCATGGCTAGTGTTGTATAACCTCACAGCTGATTAGAGATGGAACCAAAAAAAAATGTGTGCATGCAAATTTTATTTTCACTATAATTTCTGACTGAACATGTTCTAAAATGCCAAGAAACTCAGTTACCTTAGTGGAATCCAGATCCCCCCTCTCATTGGATCCGCCCCGCTTATACCCAGCAAGCAAAACTTTCGTAATTGTTACATATAGTATATATGTATATTTTTTTAAATATTTAAAAAATTTAATTAGAACATTCTTCTGCAACTTCTAATATTGCAACATCTCTCTGTCTAGACCTCACATTATAAGATCATTACCAAAAATGATCGATTGGCTCACAAAAGGTAACAACAAAACAAAAAAGAGGCGTCACATATGCAATGAGTTGATGAATTCATGTTTCCCCGACTCGCTGACAAATGCAACTGGACACGCTTATTGCGTAATTATGAAATTTTTATGAATTATATGCAGTACCCGAGTTTTGTTAAAGGACCCAACAAAAAAGAGGCACGAAAAATGGAAAACTGCACTAATTTGGCGTGACATTGTCAGCGTCATTGCCGACGGCTGCGCTTTGGATGATGTATCTCTGACAAAGTATCTGTGAGAGCACGCAGTGCATTTGTAGCTGTTGGTGGTGGCACTGATTGAGTTGTGATCGATTACATTTTGACAACGCCAAATTAGCCACGCAAATTTGTAGGCATGTGAAAATTTGTTGCCATTTTTCGCTGAACATTTTACTTTCGTTTTTTTTTTTTTGTTTAAAAGCAACTGAAAAAAAAAAACATTAATTTAATTATGCAGTGCAAGAGACAATCAATGAGCGCAGTTACAGACGAGTTGCCACTGGGGCACCCTTAACTAGCTCGTTTGTGGAAATGAATTTCTTATAGCTCGTTATAATTTCATTATATGTATGGGCTGTACACACACAAGTACAACAATGCGCTGTAGTATATAAGCCAAGACAAGCGACTGCGCATTTAAAGGAAGCACGCCCCCTCACCTTTGGAAGCCCGCTACCCCACACTGGCTGCTGCTACCATTTTCTGCGCAGCCATTGCTATGCGTTTACCCCTGCTATTGCGTGCCCCCCTCCTTTGCAGCATGCCACTGTTTTGGCTTTTTAAGGGCGGAGTTTTATTTTCACTGTCGTTTTTCGGCTTGGAATTTTTTTTCCTATTGTTATTTTTTGGTAATTTTTATGCATCACTTATTAAAGCTGATTTGAAAAGTTTTAGAATTTTATATGAGCACATAGCGGTGGCTTTATATATATGTATATGTTTATGCCTTTTATTATTATACAAAGAAGTGGCTGTCATTTAATTTTATGTTTATTTTAAGTTATTCAGTTGGGCTTATCGATTTTTGGCCAAGTTTATATAAAAAATGATTTTGCTGCTCGACCAAAATTGTTGCCGCGTTAATCGAATTTAAGATTTAAAGAGAGAATTGTTTAAAATTTATTTTGCGGCAGAGTGAGCTCTGAAAAACTGCGCCAAGTTTTAGTTATTTTTGTATTAGTTCTTACAAGAATGTACAGTGCTTGTACATTCCTTGTGTTCTTTGTCCTTCTATGGCCGATTATTTCTCACATCTTTTATTTTAAGGCGTATACGTTTTAAAAATTTTACGGCATTAATAACTTTTTACTAATCACCTTTTCACCGCGCTCATCTCAATGATTGAATTATCGTCCCACTGACCCAGACTTGACTGCTATTCCGCCCTATATCCGCCCGATCGCCTCAAAATCCTGGAATTACCGCCCAAAACCTATACTAATAACTCCTAAACGGCGCTCTGATTACACTGGCTTAAAAATTTATGGGTCATCGAGTGAACCATCGTAAAAAAGTGTTTTTTTAGGGTAATTTGGGGTCGAGAAACACGAAAATGGCAACCATTTTTTTTCTTAAGCACCGTTTTCGAGATATTTTCGAAAAACATGTTTTTAGGCACTTATTTCAGTTATTCGTCCATATTGCATCGACATGAAAGACGATTAGATCGAAAGGTACTGATGTGTTCTTTACAGTGATATGTATTATGTACACATTAAGTAAAAATTATAGAAGCTACATGGAACCAAAGTCGAAAAAAGTTATTTTTTGACCATTTTTCAAAATTATAAATTTCGGTTCGATTTTTAGTAACGAAAAAAAATTGTGTCGTAATTTTAATTTAATTCATTTTTTAAAATTATGTTAAGCTTTAAGCTGAAAGAGAATTCTTTTACGAACGCTTCAAATCTAAGATCTTTAAAATCGGGTAAGAATTGTAGATTTTATGGAACCAGAATCGGCGCGCTTTCACCGCTTCTCTCACCAAGCAGTCCAAGCAGTCTACCCATTGCCCTTTTGGCAAAAAAGGGCGGCAACTTGCCTCCTGACAACGCTTTTCAAGAATGATTTAGTTTGGATCTGAAACCCAAAGAAATTTTCGGCTCTTAAGCTTTTATGTGATGCTTATTTAAGTATGGGTTGAATAATATTTTGTTGTTTGGCCGTTAATAGTAGTTCTAAGATATGATATATTTTGACAAAATTATCTGCTATACCCATTAAAATACTGATAAAATACAACAAAATTGAATTTGTAGATTAATCACAGAATATTAAAAAACTCTCAAAATTTAACAAAAAATGCGCTCGAGATGAAGAGAGGAAGAAAAGACTTCATAAAAGCAGATTTTTAATGTTTTGCACTAATGTTTTGCACTAAGCAATTGGGTACTCCCAATTCAAGTCAATTAGTCAGTTCATTCAGTAAGCATAAAAAACTCCATAGCACTTTCTTCTGTGCGTGACTTGCATGCAAAAAACCGGCCTCAACAAAAAAAAATCGCAAACCAGTCATAAATTTGTAGAGTGCAATAAACGTGCGCGGTTTTGGATTTTTCGAGTGCGTTTGTAAAAATCGCAATAAACGTTGCAATGAACAACACTTGAAATGATGAATCACCTGAGTGGGGCACGAGCATCAATGCAACGTTTGTCACTTTTGCGGCTAGACCGCAAAGGACCAACAAACATTCGCAAAGCCCATGCTCCAAGTTTACCAAACCTGCTGCAGAATTCTAGGCGCATTGCTGCAGCGTTCCTTACTGCGTGTTGTGGCAGATATTTATGGGCGTGTGTTGGTTGCACCAAATGAACAATGATGCCACAATAAAAATAGCCGCAAAAAAGTGCAATGCAACCGCAGCTCTTAAATCATATTGCATACAGCTAGGCGCACGCTGCAATGCAATCAACTCATACTCATTCGAATTGTACTTGTGTGTGAGTGAGTGTCACTTGAGTGTGAATATCCTCACTCGTTCAAATTGTGACACTCCAACACACACACTCACTCAGCCAACCACACACACACAGCAGCTGTTAATGGAGCTCGTGTCGTCGTTGCCGCCGGCCATGGCCCAACACTTTGCTGTTGTCCTTTGCTTTGTTGTTGTGTCCAGACTCAGGAGCCAGTCGCTTTTTACCGGTCTCCCGTTGCGTTTTGATTGCGAATTTTTCTGACATTTTTGCACATTCTGCTTTTCCTATGTACCAATTTTTTTTTTGGTCAATCTTTTCGGCTTTGTTTTTGCTTAAGGACATTTTTATTTTCCCATTTGACAAAGTGCATTTGATATATGTTTTGAATTTGAACGGGCTTACAATTTGGCAGTTCCGTACTGCTTTTGGTTTTGTTTGCGTGGACAATAATCATAAAATAATAGTAGGGACTAGATTGACTGCTTCAGCGTGAATTTGCTTTGTAGTTAAAAAGGTTTTCAGAGGATGAAACAATTTAAATCCTGAAACTTTAAGTTAAGTTAATTTAGCTCAGATTTGGTGTGGGGGAGAAATCGCATTGAACGCAGAGTGTCGGAGGCAGCTATTCTTGAAGTATTTGAGAGGAAAATACTTTGTAAAATCTTTGATCCATAACGCGTTGCGGAACTATAAGAGCTCTACGACTTGGTCAAGACGATTAAGATCCGGTTTTTGCGTATGGATGAAGAATCTCTAGCAAATAAGGTGTTCGATGCTGATTTTGTTGGAACACGATGAGAGCGTCGAAGTAGCAGACAGTGGACACACTTGCTTCATTGAATATCACGGGCTGAAGAAGCTGTGCGTTACTTACAGATTTGCCTGAAAGAACTTTCTACGTCAGGCCATAAGCGGAAAAAGTGCCCTTATGGCCAGTTAAGAAGAAGAAGCAGTGTTGTTATTTAACAAGGGCTTCAACCAAGTAGGTAAGACCGACATAAGTTCGGCCAATGTTGGCTAAGAGTGAGCAAGCCCGAAACGAAGCTAGCTCTATCTTTACGCTGTTACCCATAGAAGATACTGGCAGAGCTCAAAAAATAATAATAACTCGTTAAGGCCGTCTTAAAGAAAAGGAGATTGGTGGGACCATAATCTTCTTTAAGACCCCCTTACATAAAAGATCCATTGTATTACTTAGCTTTATACTAAATGGAGATAAAGCGGGGTCTTTTAAAGAAAAGAGATAAGGGGTTTCAAATAAATCATTTCTCAAAGCATTTTGGGGTTTCAACATTTTCATAAGTCAACACCAGACTCACCAAAATATATGCTTTTGTTCCTAATAGGAAAAAATTTCCGTCTCTGCCTTAGTCTTATTTTAACTTTCAAATTGCATTTAGAGATACAGGTTTTCAAACGAATATACTGCAGCAATAAGGTCTTAAGTTTATGTCATTTTTTTTTCTATAAAGCATCAGACGGTTCTAAAGTTCTTCTGGTCGCAGTGCCCCGACTCTTTGTGAGGAACCCATGTAGGCCAAAAAAAAATAAAGCACCAGACTGTGTAAGCTTCAAATAAGAATTCTTTTAAACTTCTTTTATCTAATCTTAGGCGCAACAAAAGCTTGTACCCAAGCTCGCTGCTTCTCACAGACCGTCCCACCTTGTAATTATTTCCCCCTTCACCGCCACTCTCTCACGCCCAACTAAGTGCAACTGCAAGTGACAGTTACCAGGCTCATAATCCGCCAGCTATAAATTTAATTGCCATTAATGACACTTCAAATACCAGACAGTTCCATTTGATTTGAATTTTTTTTTCTTTTCATACCAAGCTGCCGCCTGCCAAATACACAAAACCAACAGCGGCGGAAATGAAAATATCTTGAGGGAAAATTGTTAACTGATTTGCATATTTAAATCAATACACAAAGCAAAGTTCAAGGCACACAGATACGCACAGATACACACGCTTACATATAAAAGTAAATCGCTCAAAGCGAGACACGGAACGCGTGCTCTTAATTCGAACGCCGACGCACTAAACGAGTTGTTTCTAGATTCTGGATGCGAAATACAGCGTTAGCTACCCTCTAACGTGCGTGTGTGTGTTTGTGTGTGTGTATAAGGCAGCAACTTTTTAAGTGTCATGTCCAAAACAAATTCGTCTGTTTTTGATTTGTCGAAAATGGGGGAGCACACACAAACACATACTACATAAGCAGCACAAACAACAACAACGTAAACAAAAAAAATTTACAAGGTTGTAGTTAGGCTATAGCGACTTTGAGATACACTTTCCACAGTTTTAAACAACTTTGTACAAAAAGTACTCGAATCTAAATAGTTTGAAAATATTTTCAGCATGCAAAAATTCCTCACGAAATGTCAAAACTTCATATAAAAAAAAATCCCAAAAAAGGGAATTTTTGCATGCTGCGTATGGGCCTTTAGAGAAGAATCAACTGCCGCCCTAACCTAAGAATACCATGCCTTGCCGTAGTAAAAAATAAGATATTTTTAAAATTTGCTGGCACACATGAAAATTTCAAAGTTGTAAAAACCAAATCAATTTAAAAAAAGTTTATTTTTATTGCCGTATAAATAAAAGTTGAATCTAGTTGATCCGTTAAAACAGAGATGCTCAATTTTAAAGACAAGAGCTTTTTTTGCATACAATTAAAAATGTAATACACTATATTAGACCTTGAGGAAAATAGACAGAAAGCAGAAACCGACTGCCCAAAACAGCTGATAGTATAAGAAGGGTCTAAAGACACTCTTGTCAAAGCACTACGTCGCCGTCGGGAAGGTATCGTTTTTTCATATTTTTATGAAAATTTTAAATGAAGTCATTAATGCTTTTCTTAGTAGGGACATCTTTATTTTACACTTTCCAACCGAGACTATACAAAATACGTCATAAAAAGAACGATTAAATATTAAAAACAAAATTTTGGCTCAAATAAGTAAAATTAACAACCAAACGAAAAAAAAAAATCCAAAATTGAGCAACGAATTAACTAATTTCCTTTATAAGTATCAGAAAATTTAAAGATTTTAAAACTTTTTTCCCACACTCCATCGTTCGATTCTTTCCTCCATTTGCTTGGTTTTCTATATAAAGTTTTGTTTTGTATTAGAACTTTTTGCGATGCTGCGTACAGGTCTTTATCTTTAAAACTGAGGCAGAAGCCGAACCACGGACTGATACAGATAAAATAGGTTTGTTACTGGTACAGCTCAAGTAGGATACATTAGAACTCACCATCTTCATCGTCAATGCCAATATATCCCACTGGAGCAAAGGGCCGCTGAATTCAGCAGGCTCCAAATTGTGGGATAGCAAGCTTACTTTATATGTCTACCAAATTTGCTAGTAGTACCTATATACCCCGATGTCTCAGCGTTCTTATGTAGTCGGCTTTTACTGCTAATCAATTTGCTTTATACTTCATAGTTTGGGATTGCTTTCCTCTAGCCGTTACATACACTCTTAAGAAACAAATATACTCTATAAGTAACGAGTACAATAAAAATATCAGGCGACGTTTGGCAATCAACGCTTTGGTTTTGGCTTTAGCTTTGGTCCTTTTGGCATTTTCACGTTATAAATATTTTTATTTTTTCATTTTATTTGTCTGCCTTTTCTTTTGTTGAAAATGGCGCGCACGTGTGTGTGTGTGTGAGTAAGTGTGACGCAGGGGCAGAGGCAGCAGCTTGTTGAAAGAGATTACGGCAGACTTTTGCGGCATTTGATTTTATTTTGTTTGTCATTTCGATTTTCATGGTTTTTTATTTGTCTTGCTGTCCAGCGTTGAATGCTTTAAATCAAATTCGATGATAAATAATCCTTATATAAATTTGTGTATATGTATGTATTTGTTTTTTTGGTTATATGGCGTTGTTCTTTTGTCGTATTCCATTTTTACTTTGTTTTTTATGAGTCTTGTTATCCCTTTAATGGTTGGACCAAAAACCGCGGGTATTTGAATGGGAAATCGTGCAGTTCTAGAAGAGCTGCAAATGATTTGTGATTGAGTGTTGATTGTGGATTTGTTGTGGTTGCTTTTGCAATCCATGGCGGAGGGGGTAAGCCGTGTGTGAAATTGGCACAGTCAGAGCCGAAGCTTCACTAGTGCTTAGTCCTAGGAACTTTAAGGTATTTTTGTAAGGTGGTGATTATTTTAATATTTATAAAATCTATCTTTGATTTGAGGTTTAGGCAGAGTAGGATCACTTTTATAAACTTAAAATGAGATTATAGAATAAGTGTCGTATCGTTATATTGTCGAAATCTAAAAAGCATCGTGGCCTCTAACCCATAATATGATTTAAGAGCTTATATTGCAAATATCCAATAAATTCGGGTAAGCTTGCTTCAAAATAACAAACTCTGAAAGCGGTCTTTTGAGAAAGCCATTGTTCCAATGCGGATTTTGTTTTTCGTAGAGTACTATGACTAGACCAGTGCGGATCCACGGCACGTTTTCGTATCCGGACCGCCCACAAGTAAAGTTCAAAGTTTTTATTCTACAGGGTGGGTCATCTGTTGGTTCGGTTGTGAACCACTCACAGTTCGTAACATACCCATCCAAAGTGGATGCTTTTCGAAAACATTTTTTTGTATGGATGCGAACGAGCTATGGTTCCAAGTTTCAAAGTTGCATATTGTATATATAATACATTTGCCCAATTTTTTTGGAAAACATACGAAACAAACCAATAGATGGCCCACCTATAATAGCTGTTTACTGTTGTTCCGATAACTGAAGTGACCAAATCCTGGATCCGCGCCTGAACTAGACTGTCTCCTAGTAGACGAAAGTCTTATAACTATCAGTTTTGCAGTTTCTTGTGAGTCTATTAAGCCTCGAACACAAAAACCAGAAGGCCCATATACTCAAAATCTGTTTGAGTCGTAAAGTTGTTAAAAAGTTGATCATCAGTAACACAGTCACGCAGTTTTATTCAAGGAAATACTCTATAATTCGTGCACAATAGTTTCTGGAAAATGATATCGTTAGTACGCTCTGTTAAGAGTTTGTAAGAGGTTTTTCTTTTTGTCGTTTAACTTCCTTTCTTAAGGGGTATACGCAGTTCGAAAAATTTCGCGCGGAATGACAAAACTTCATATAATAAAATATATAGGCCTTTAACCGCCAAAACAATTTGAGCTACTCAAAAAATAATTCGTTGACTTTTTCTTGTGGAAACACCTACACATCGTAGAGGCTTAGTGGCGACTGGTGATCGCTCCCCCTCGTTGCTCTAACTTGACGGAACAAGAATTTAACTTTTACAATCTAATGGGCAGTATTTGAGTATTATTATATTATATATTAAGAAAGAGCATATAAATATAAAAACAAAACCCTAATTTCGGAACGTAAAGAATGTGCTCGCAACTCCTAACTAAACTTTTTTTTTATTTTAATAAAAAGTAGCCTTATTCATAGCCATATAAATTTCGTATCAACATCAAGATTCAATTAATATTTTCCATAATGCTTTTCCAACATAGGCTATCAAAAGCTATACAACTCACTTCCCCTGCTTATCACTGCCATCAAAAATCACTTCAATACGAAATTTGCTCATAACTCAAATTTCATTTAAATACATTTCAATTTGGCCCAAAACCAACACCCCAAAAACAACTCCAATTCCAAGATGTACAAACGATTGGCAAACATTTAAGAGCCATCATTTGCAGCTTTGGTTACAAAATAAATTTATGACAAATTGCTAAATAAATGCAACTCAGCTAAGTATTTTGCAAACAAACTGAGTATGAGTATCCTTATCTCCTCTGGCTATTTCTGGAGACCATGCCATAACTAAGACAATAACCAAAGTGCCGACTGGTAACCCAAGACGCAGTGACTACTCTGCAAAAATAACTTGAAATGAGTTTGGCAAATGGTAGCAGACTATTTAATACGCTATTACGCAGCATATCGAATGACTGCCAGAACATTTAGACTACAAAAATGGGTTGACATTGATAGAAACCAACCCCCGAAGAAACATCGAGTAACTGCCTCATTAGTTAACATATGTTGCCAACGGAAAGTGCTGTCCCCCATACACAGACAAACATTTATATACAAACACACACTCACACATAGCACAACAGCTTGTGCTCATTGCCAAAGTCAATTCTCGGCACAAGGGGCTCTGTGCTGCTCTCTGAGATTGCCACACTTGGCCGTAGCAATTTGTACTCCACACGGATTTCGCCTTTTTGGCTTGGGTGGTTTATAAAAACTTCAAACAAATGCGCGCCTTACGACCGGGTCCGGGCTGCATGTCAGAAAAATGTGTTACTTACCATTTGGTTGGGTATTTCCTGAAGGCAGTCCTTAAGCGAATGAAGTGCTGCAAGATTTGAAAATAACTATTTTATGGTAATTTAAAGCGAGAGCGCTTTCAGATTTTTGTATAATCTTAATATGTTATGGTTTTTTAAAGGTCTTGTTATAGCAATTAAATGTATGTATTAAACCTATAAAGGATGTGCTTTTAGAACCAATATTATTAGTTAAGATGAATTTTGGTTATCAAGTGCGTCATCTTTTAAGCCAAAATACGTATGACCTTTTGATGGGAAAGTCACTGTATTTAGTTTAAACTTGTTTTGATTCTAACTTTTATCTTTAGACTCTTGTGTAGCGATTAATTTTATTTACTCAATATTGGATCATAACCTTTAGACGTATCGGTTGATTGCCAATAAAAAAAAAATCTTTAGACTCAGTTCGTCTTGCATAATTTCGGTTGCAGCCCTGTTATCAAAATTTAATTCTGAATACTTTTGAGAAGAAAGCTAAAAATACATGTTAATACTTCTTCTTTCACTAATGACTAGATATTTATGGGACATTTCATGTTCTTCACATTTGGTATACCATATTCTTAAGAGTTTCAAAATGGAGCTATTACAAAAATTCTACGCTTTATTAAAATAATAAAAAAAAACAGTCAACTTCTTAAATATATGTTTCAGGTAAACCACTTATTCGATTTGACAACTCTGTTATTTTTATTTGAAGGCCAAACCTTAGTTATGTTCTTTTTATTATCTTTGTTTTTAACTTTAGGCCCTTAAGGCCCATACGCAGCATGCAAAAATTTCGCACAAAATGTCAAAACTTCATATAAAAAAAAAATCCCAAATAGTGGTATTTTTTTTAAATTAAGTTTTGACATTTTGTGAGAAATTTTTGCATGCTGCGTATGGGCCTTTTGGATAAAACTATCCCACAGTCAAAAACAACATATCGTTAAAAAAAAGTATTAAGTCAGTACGCAGCATGCAAAAATTCCGCACGAAGTGTCATAGCTTCATATAAAAAAAATTTTGACATTTCCTGCGGAATTTTTGTATGCTGCGTATGGGCCTTTAAAATTGATCAAAAATGTCAAAACGAACAATCATGTCAAGTTTGAACTTATTATCGTTCAATTCCGAGGAGTTATGATTATTTGTAATTTTTCGAGGTACTGTTTTCTATGGTAGTGAATTTTGAACTTTAATTTCCATATCACACTATTTTTTATAAAAAAAATCACACTATTTTTTATAAAAAATCCCACTATTTTTAATTTTTGAAGTTTTGTTCCACTATTTTTTTTTATATGAAGCTTTGTCATTCCGTGCGAAATTTTTGCATGCTACGTACAGGCCTTTAAAATAAAATTAAAAATAAAAAAAAATGTTTAATTCAATATTTTATCTATCATGGAAAACAAATTTACGTCAATATCTTTATTCGTTAAGGAGATATGGCTTGGCAAAGAAAAGTCTAAAAATGAAAAATCCAACATTAAATTATCGATAACTCTATAAATAATCGGAATTTTTCAAAAGAATACGTGGTTACTATTCTATAGTAGCTCTAATACATATGTTAAAGTCATTAAAATCGAAGAGGTCGACAAAAAAAGTGGCCCGCTTCACTTATTTAGTTTTTAGTTTTTAGAAATCCTCAAAAATATAATTTAGCTTTTTCTCGTTATGAAATTTAATTCAAGTACGTAATGCAAATATTCGTGATATGGAGAGCAACAACCTTGTGAGCTAAACTTTCTGCTGCAAAGTTTGTTCTTAGAAAAATTTGTTCAAGTCTGCAAATCTGCCCAAAAGTTAACTCACATTTGAACAAAAATCGCTTAAATTCCATTTAAATCTGCTTAGTTTACAACATTTTATAGGCTTATTGACAGTATTTATAAAGCATTTGCAAATTAGCATAACTATTTGGTAAACTCAAGCGGAACAAAAACTATTGTCACTTAATTTGTTGGTAAACATAAAACAGCGCGGAAAATTTACATAAATTATAATATTACGTTATCAGCTGGTCATAAAAGCGGTTATTAGAAATATCATGTTATACATTTATATTGGCAAGAAAAACATGGATAATATTTGTAAACAAGCAAAGCTATATTATTAAATTCAATTGTCGATTTTAATTCACTTTATACTAGAGTCATTAGCAAGAGTAGTGTACACGTTTTTCTATTAAAAGTCTATATTAGTTTCCGCAATTGGTAGCAAAGTCTTTGAGCATGAATGAATGAGCGAGTATATTCAGTGAATAAAGTTAGTTAGTTGTCAATGTTCAGTTAGTTAACCTTTAATTGCTGCAACTTGAAGATTATTTAGCTCAGGTTTTCTATGCAGTAATACTTAAAAGTAAGAGTCTATGGCAATTCTAAACGATTAAAATGCTGTAATAAAACTTGAGCCAACTAGGGCTAAATGTCAAGCGAACAAAAACCTAAAACAATTCAAAGCCCGTGCAAACATCATAATTTCAAGCTCATTAAACTGAGAAGAACTAAGCAACAGCAGCTGAAGAAAAATGGTAGCTCTGATTCGGAGCAAGTCCTGCAGTCGCATAATAAGCACACTTAGGTACATATATACACCGGGTCCATACTAAATTGCACGCTTTATAATTAATTTCCATCAAAAACAGACGACGATACGGAGCGGAACAGACCAACATGGGTCTAGCTGCAAAACGCCTGTTGGCAGCAAAATCCAAAAAGGCGCCAGTTCCATTGTTATAGTATTTGTGCAGGGTTTTGGGTGGAGGGTCATAATCATTAATCTTATCGCCGCCTGAGCTTATTATTTCAATTGGCCTAGGGTTGGGTGGGTGGTCTGTATGAGTGTGCGTCTGTATGTTTGGGTCGGCAGACGTTGAAAAACTCAATGACCGGAAGTAAGTAAAACAGCAAACTCTCAGTGGCTGAAAAGAAAAAGTGGCACGTGGCAGCAGCGCGGCTTAAGAAACTGCGGTTAATCGCTTGTTTAACATGTCAGCACTTTATGCTTTATCCTTGTTGCTTATTTATTTATGCGCAAAATGTCCTGGCATGCCCTGGCTTTAAAATTTTTAACTTCTATTAAGTCGTATCTAATTACTGCACGTTGGGCACACTGGTTGGGGCTTGCATATACATAAATTGTTGCAAATTGCTTTGTTGCTACAAAGTGCGAATGTCCTGCTGTGTCATGGACATACTTACACACACACACACATAGCTACAAACAACAACAGCAACGGTAAACACCCACTGCATAATAACTCAAAAACAGTTACGGGCCTTTCACCCACATAGCAACACTGCCAGGGTTGCCATTGCAATTTGCTTCAAGTGTTTGCTGTTACCGATTACGATGACGATGACGATGCTTTGGCTATTCCTATTTCCGTTGCCGCCTTCGCCTTGCTAGCCTGTCATCTGCAGCAAGGCGCACAACACACACATACTCACACAAGCGCACACTTACAGCACTCACACACATACACAACGTGCAGCTCTTTTGCTGTAGCAAACTTTTTGCTAGCAAGCACAGTGTGTCAAAAGCTGTGAATAAACGAAACAATTTTGATTTTTTATTTTTTATTCAAAAGCAATTGTTACTTATAAAATTGAGGTGTTCACTTTGTCGGCCATAAATGCATAATAATAAAAGGGCAAAGTGACAATAACAATAACTTGAACCAAAACCAAAAAGAGCATATTCGCCGGGCTAAAAACCTTGATTTCCAAAAAAAGGGCATTCTTTTACAAAATGTTTTTTTTTTAATGTTTAAAAGCGCCAATATCTACAAGAGTGACCATATTTTTTAAACTCAGTGCAGCTGTTTCTCAAGTCCGAAGTTTTAATTTATATCAGTTAAAGATCAAAATTGCGCAAACCTCAACTTTTATGCCTTTTATGTATAGCATTTTTCTCACAAAAACTTTTTATGGAAAACCAAACCAATGAATATTATTGCCCATTTTGTTAATCGGGCATTTTTACCTTTATAGCTCATTGTTAAAGTTGTTCATGTCGTTACTCAGGCATTCTTGCCTTTAGGCATATATGCCCGACAAAGTGAACAACACGAGGGCTTAAATAAAGTATATGTTGTACAGTCTACAAAAAGCTTTTCCAGTTTATTTGCATTATTTTGTTAAAGCTTTAAATTTCTATATATTGTAATTCCTAATTGCTGGATTCCTTTGAAAATTTTTTTGGAGTAACATATTTAAACATTTTTTACAAATAAGATAATATATGTACCATGAACCTCCGTTTTTTCCTGTTCATCTCAATTTTAGGTTCATCGAGTGAACCTTGAAAATGAAAAGTTTTTTAGGGAAATTTCGGTCAAGAATTCATTTTTTTTCTTAAGAACATGTTTTTCGAAAGAATCTCGAAAATGGTTCTTAAGAATGAACGAATGTCATATTCGTGTTTCTCGATCCTTAATTCTAATTTTTCTAATTTATATGCATGTTAAGATTTGAAAAATAAGTTGGAAACTATTATTTTTTGATCACGTCAAGTGTTTTCTGTCTATAGGGTGATATGTCCAAAAAGTACAAGTTAAGAATAAAAACAGGTCACAATTGAATAATTTACCCATAACCAGATGCGGATCTTGGATTTGGTCTTGGGGGGGGTTTCACTTCGAAGTGTCAATATGTATATCAGAACTCGCAAAAGGCTTCCAAACCATTTTTCCAACGTTTGGGGGGGTCCGGACCCGAAAACCACCCCCGTGGATCCGCCACTGGCCATAACCCTTATATACACACGCTCATCATCTTCGTACACTGAATAATTCAGTTGATAGGACTCTACTCAATTTTCTCTTTCTGAATCTTATCCAAGAAAAATAAACTATAAATCTATAAAACTATGAACCATGTGTACGTATATGAACGTTAAGAAAAAAAACGATTAAACAAAATAATTGTCAATAAATATATAACTTCAAAATTTATTTTAGTTTAACTTACAAGCAGTTTTAAACCTATTTGGACAATTCGATTTGGTTTCACTTGCAACAATATAGTTGGATCGCATAAAAAAGAGCAGCATACAGGTGTTTTAAAAGGAATCCGAATAAAATATTCGGGTTCGTTTTCCGGAGCACGACCGACATATTCAAAGCGATTCATTATTTTTAAAAGCACCACAATATATGTTCATTTGCCTAAGATTAGGCATACCCACAGTCAGTTCGATAAACTAATTTTTGTTTCTATTGGTTTTTTAAGCCTTAAAAAATAAAATCTAATCGAAAACTTGAATGTTTTTTTCTGCTTTGCTCCTATGTTCTGCTTCTGTTTTCCCACAAAAAATTTGCTGCATCCCAAGAGCCTTGTCCCACTGTGCGCAATTGTCGTTTCTGGCTGGCCCTAATCAATTTGTAACCGTTTAGAAATGTCTCTAATTTGCATTTATTATGGATATGCGAACGTCTGTCGTTGTCAGTGCAGTTCAAACTTTTGTAATGCCGGCCACGCCCATTCGCCCACCCAACCACCCTCCCATCCGCACACACACACACAAACATACACATGGTTAGTTACAAATTGAGTTTACTTTTACCGCATTTTAAGGGTTGGGTGCCACAAACTTTCAACGCAAACCCAAAAAGTTGCTGACCAAAGTTGTTGGCTATGAATTTACGAGTATCTACGGTCACTGGAAGCCTGTGGCCATGAAAACTTTTTGCCAGTTGGCCAATGAAAGCAGCTGTGCTGCGGCTGCAGCAGACAGCCATCCATCTAGCTAAGCTACCCAACAATTTAACTTGATTTGGACAATTTCAATTTACTCATGCAATATACCCATTTCATTTGCAGGTAAAAATATGGTTTCAAAACCGACGCATGAAGTGGCGCAATTCCAAGGAGCGTGAGCTGCTAGCCAGCGGCGGCTCACGTGACCAAACGCTGCCCAACAAAAACAATCCCAATCCGGATCTTTCCGATGCCAAATGCGATCGTCCAATGACGCCGCTGTCACCGGCACCGCTATCACCTAACGGCAGCGCATCTCCACCAGCAGCAGGAGCTGCAGCAGCAGCAGCAGTTACCAAAGATGAGGCAGCAGCTGTCACACCCAAATCACCACAGTCTGTTAGCAGCAGCTCGCCAGTCTCTGGTCTACTTGCCTCAACGCCCAACAATGGCAGCTATGGCATGAGCCAAATCAGCTCGCCACCACCCTTGCTGACCAGCATCAAGCTAAATGATCAATCAGCCACGCCTACACCTACGCCTACAGTTTCCTCCGCCGCCTCATCGCCGCCCAGCGGCGGCTTGCTGGTCAATAGCGCCGCGGACTTCCAGGCCAAGGTAAATGCAGAGATGCAAAAACAGCTGGTGGCCGCCGATCTTAAGTTCAAGCTGGAGAGCAGCATACAGGAAGCCAAACAGCGACGCTTTGAGCAGCTGCAGCTGCATGCGCCACATTTTATGGGTGGTGCTGCAGCTATGCGTGAAGTGGAGCTAGCCGCTGCTGCTGCTGCAGCTCAGTTGCATCATCATCATCAGCAGCAGCAGCAGCAGCAACAACAACAGCAGCAGGGAGTGCCAGCAACACACTTTCAAAATGCCGAATTTATGAAGCTCTACTATGATGACTACGATGACTCCAACTCAGACAGCGATGAGGAGATTAGCGTAACGTGATTGCCCAGATGTAAATCGAGGCGATATTGTATTGTAAATATATGTTTAGCTGATTTGAGCAGTTTTAATTGTACATTTAATTAATAATTATTTAATTAATATTAAATTTATTGTATTTAATGTATATGTATGTACTTGTATGTGCATCATTTTCGAATTTCGAATTTAAATTCCAAAAATAAACGTCTTTAAAAAATTCATTGCATGCTTTTCGGTGCTCGCGCTAATTGGTTGCTGTCTTGACTAAAAAATTTCCCTAGAACAATTTTGCCAATTCTTCGGAAAAAGCTTAGACGGGTCTCCGGGTCCGAACATGTTGCATCAGTTAACAGGATCTCTTCTGAGTTCGAAGTCAGTTAACAGGACGTTCGAAGGAGGATCGAAGGAGGTTCGAACAGAAATGTATGCATAAAATTGTTAATTGTAAATTTTGCACAAATTTCCAGGGGTTTTTTGTTTTAATTTTTTTTTAATTTTACTCCTTCTAGATTATAGTTAGAAAACTAGTTTATAGTTTATAGTTTATAGTTTATTTAAAAAAAAGTAATCTTATTTCGTTGGAGATGAATTTTTTGCAGCAAGGTAAATGGAAATTAGCTGATACAGTTTTTCTTTTCGATTGTTGTCGATTTTAAAATGCAACTTATAGAACTAAGTAGTTGTATTAACAATAAAATAAAAAAAAATAAAAAAATTTAATTATGTAAATGAAACCAAACAAAAGTGTTAAGTTAACATTAACAGTTAAAAGTTAACAGAGAAGCGGAAGAATTGAGGAGCTTTTGGTGATAAAAACCACCCTAGACACAAACCACAAACTGATATTATTTTTATGCTAAAAGTATGCAACAAATATTTTAATATTGATTATTTAAATATTAACCGATTTTGGAGTGACTCCGTGATTGTATATACAATTTGACAGAGTGTGGCACGAAGATTTCTACGCGCCCTTCCTGCTCCCCATTATGAAGTCCTAAAATCATTTCTTGGAAATGGGGAGATAATTCCAATTAAATCATCGCACCCATACCTTGGCATTCATCTCGACAAAAACTATGCTGGAAACAGCACATTAAAATAATAGCAGCAAGGTGCAGAGCGAAACTTGGCAAACAAGCTGACCCTAGAAAATAGAAGCATTCTGTACAAGAGCATTACAATGCAACTTGGTATTATGGCATCCAAGTCTGGTGAACCGCAGCTAAGTCCAATATGAAAAAAATTCAAACTTTGCAAAGTAAAGCCTTGCGCAAAATTGCTGATCTAGGCGTTCCATTTGTGGGTCAACACTGGGACGTCTGATACACAGCTACAGTGTTTTAGTGGAATTCGTTTATGTATGTGTCTTGGTATTTGTAATCAAATGTGTCACCTAACCAATACTGCTTAGTAGAGCTTATGCCATAACTCCGTTTTATCAAAATCCTTAATTCAACTACCAGTAAGAAACTGTCGCGAATCTCTCAACGTCGTTCTAAGCCTTAATCCTACGTCTTCACATAAGTCTTTAACCGAAAAATACATTTTCAGTGCGTGGGGGCGTGTGTAATTTTTAAGGGAAGTTTTTAACGCAAACTTAACAAACTTTAAAAGGATTTTACATAAACCATCTAAAAAATTATTTATAGCGAAAAAAATAAAGAGAGAATTTCTTTGCTTTACTTGAGGCGAGTTCTTTAACTTTTTCAAAGTAAATTCGATTTTTTTTCTTTTTTTTGACTGTAAGAGTTTCAGAAAAATTTTTAGAGTTTTCTTTAAAATACTTTAGTGCTAACAGGAGCATTATTTTTAGAATACACAGCGCTGTGGGATTTTTATCGACACCAACCGATCAGTGTAGACTCAAGAAGGGCTATTTTAAGCAGAGTTCGAATATCGACTAAGGTGACGATAACGAATAATATTTTGCGTATACACAACCCAAATGCCAAGCAAGCAAAAAAAGGTTACTTTTTCGATAACGATAACATATAGTGTCAAACGTCTCTTAAATGGAATTTCACAAACCACAAGCCGAAATTGATTTTCAGAAAAAGTTGGCGCAAATTGATGCTGAAATTGTAAACAGTGCCCAATTTAAAAACCATGTATACAATTTTACTTTATATATATTTTACTTTGCTATAGTTAAAATTTTTATTTACACTCTTTTGACACATTTACATAGACATGTCACTAAACTATGACTAAGTTTAAATTCATACACCGCTTGCGTCACTGCCAACATCCGGCCGTTCCTTAAATTAGTAAATTTATATAAAATACTGTCAGCGTTGGTCAAGAAGCGTTTGAGCCAACTTTTAAATCTTATAAACTATATGCAAGTATCACTCTTTCAACTAAATTATAAAGTTAAGTGTGCGACTCGTTATTTTTTTTTTTAGACTATAAACTACAAACAACTTTGTACATGGAGGTTACAGTTACAGTGTATATAGTTAGGAAGTTGGACTATGTAAAACCTAAAGCTATTGTTCACTCATCATCAATACGTATGGCATGATTTACATGACCAGCCAATTCTGCGGCTTTGGTCTCTTTGGTTTCCGTTGCGGCTGGAGCAGTAGCTTGAGCAGTTGCATCAGTTCTGAAGACCTCTACGGAGACGGCGGGATTATCAATACCCTTGGAGTTTATTTTCAAAACATTGCGACGCTGTATGGCATCAATTATATGAGAAAACAGCCAACCCAGAAAAACTGTCAGCAAACAGCCAATCATGCTGTACCACATATAGCTCAGGCGAAAGATGGCCCAGGAACTGTTGTAAAAAAGTAAAATTTATAAAAAAAGCTAGATATTTAATAGTTTCCATACAACTTACGTAAATCCGCTTGGTGCCGCTCGCTCAACAGCCAAATTCTCAGTCAACAATTCCGTCACCAGGGCTGTAACATTGAAGCTGCAATCGCATTTATCAACAGACACGGGTAAAGACGGCGTTTCCAGATTAGCTATTTGTGCTACCACGCCCACAAAGATGACCAAAGTCAGCGAAAGCAAGCCACCATAGAAGGCGCCTTTTGTGTTGGCCTGCTTGCAGGCAATGCCCAAGACAAACAGACCCAAGGTAACACCACCAATTAGTCCATTAAGTGTGAGTGTAGCCTGTAGCACACCACCCAAGTGTTCCACAATGAAAACCAGACCAAAGGAGGCCACGCCAAAGCCCAGCGACATCCACTTGGCATAGGTGGCACCTTTATCGGGCGAGATTTTTATGTTCATGCCATTAACAAGCAGATCCTCACAGGTTACAGCCGACAAAGAGTTAAGAGCTGAGGCAACAGTGCTGTAAATAAGCAGACAACACTTTAAGTAAATATATATGCTACAAATGACTAGTAATGACAAACCTACCCCAAACTGGCTGCAAAAATGCCGGCTACAAATATGCCAGCTACACTATAAATATGCTCATAGGTAGTGATAACATAGAAGGGCAACAGCTGATCCGTAGCTGAAATGCGACCCACTGTCAAGGGATCACAGTCTGCATAATGATTGTAAACCATTAGACCAGTATAAAAATTGAGCAGGAAGACAACAATCAGTCCAATAATGGCAAAGCCCAGAGCAATCTTGGCAAGACGCAGAGATTTCAGCGACATGCATTTCTGCACAGAGGCCTGATTGGTGCAGAAGAGTGAGGTCCAGTAAAAGAAGCCACCAATGACCACAGACCAGACAGTATGACGGGTTGTGGGATTAGGATCAAAGCTGTAAGAGAAAACAAATAAGCACTGGAAATGTAAGCACTATAGTAACAACTTACTTAAAGAATTCCAAGCGATCGCGTTCAGCTGCGGTTTGAAAGACCTGTATGGGATTACCGCTATAGAAGCAGCCCAGGCCCACTATTAAAACCAAGGAGACGGCTAGAACAGCAGCCTACAACATAAATAAACCATGTTATTGGACAGGTTAAGGCAGTATTAATTATAAATTTACCTGAAACGT
This sequence comes from Chymomyza costata, assembly GCA_018150985.1. Lineage (NCBI taxonomy): Eukaryota > Metazoa > Arthropoda > Insecta > Diptera > Drosophilidae > Chymomyza > Chymomyza costata. Next base: position 24,193,805 of record JAECWU010000001.1, read on the forward strand.
ATCCGCAATGACAACAGCCTTCATGCCGCCTTGTGAGGAGTAGAATACACAAACAACATAGATCAGCACTACAGCAATCTTGGTGTCCAATCCTGTAGCCTTGGATAAAGCAATTGCAGGAGCCAGCACAGCCACAGCAGTATAAAAGCACATCTAGTTATATAAGATACAAATTGTATAAAGCATTTGAAGCTACTTGGCTTATAGTAGTCTACAAACCTGTATCACATAGAGTAATGCACCCAAAATGCGAATCTCCTTGCCAAAACGTATGCCCAGATATTCATAGCAGCTTGTCAGCTCCATTTTAAAATAAATAGGATAGAATATTTTCACAGCCACGGGTATAACAAATACCATTGGTATTACAATCAGCACAAACTGTGTGCCCTGGAAGTACATCTCTGATGGATTGCCCAGTAGCTCAATGGCGGTAATGAAACTGGTGGTTAAGCTTAGCGTAACCGGAAAGATGCTCATTTCAGAGCCCAGTAGAAACTCATCGGAGGAAGTGCCGCCCTTCTGAAAGAATCCATAAAAGATGCCAATGCCCAAAGAGATGGCCAACATGGACAGCAGCACAAAGTAGTCATAGCCAGAGAAGGTAGCCTTGTGCTTGGGTTCGCTGCATGATTCTAGTTGCTCAATTTCGGCCGCCTGTTGTGACTTGTAAGCCTGTAAAAGTATGGTGGCTGCATCATTAAAGTCCATATGCTCCTTAGAGGCAGCAGCCGCTGCTGGCGCTTCACCACGCACTATCAGATACTTCTGCGCGGCAAAGCTGGGCACGGATGCGGGAACTTGTTCTTGTAGCGCATAGGCGCTTATAGAATGCGCCAGTGCACATAGTGTTAACAATTTCGAAATGGTGGCAAACATATCGTTAACTTTAAGTGTTGTAAACTTTGGGACGTAGTTTTGAGTTGCTTTGTTCGTCTTTTTTTTTCTTGTTTACATTTCACGGTGGCTATGTAACCTGCAATAGAGATATAAATTCAAGATCAAGGTTCAGTCGATTGAGAGGATTGTGCTTAGGCGGCAATAAACTATAATTATAAAGAAGAATAATGTTGGCGTAATTTAACACCCGAGCAGCATTTCATTTGGACTTGGCTGCCATTAATCAATTAAGGTTTACAATATGTATCTGCAAGATACACAACTGTGCTTATAAAGGCGATGGCAACGACCACCGCTTTTTGTTCAAGTACAAATATATGAGCGACATATTTCCTTAAACAAACAATTTCATTTAAGTGTATGTAATTTAATTGTTTTATTAATAATATTATATTCTTTTAAGCCTTGGCTCAATGTCACTGAGAGTTCAGATTAATGTATAGATAAAAGTTTTGTGAGCTTATACATAAACAAAATAAAAAGAAAAAAAAAATAAAAACTTTTCGCATTGAGAAAACATATTGAATTATAGTTCAATTAAGAAAAAATTTGTCCTAAATTTTAATATGATCAATTTTTATCAATTTGTTATAGTTTTATATAGGTCTTTTTTTAATTTAACTTGAAGCCGTCAGCTTACACTAAATTTCTTTTCAGTTTTAAAAAGTTGTATAAAATAATTCCCTTTGAATTGACTTTTTCCCTTTTTTGTTAAGTTTGCAAGCGTTCTTAAGTCCTTAGGGAAACGAAAAATAAATTTCATCTTCGACCGTTAAGGAATTGCATTTTTTAGCTCAACCTGTAGGGAACTTAAACAGCAACCGAAATTCTGAGGGAAATTCATTTGCGTCGAAGCCTTGCCATATTAAAAAAATTCTTCTATATATGTATATTGTAGGGCTTGGTTTAAATGGTGTAAAAGTCATAACAGAAAATCAATATCTGATACTTTGATACGAAATATCACGAGAAGATGAAAAGAAAACAAAACAGACGAATTGAAGATGCCTACGCTATATCTGAAATTTCTAAGTGTCATGGGCTTACTGTTGATAATTAAAAAAAGGTTTAAATCAAAAAGTATTCAAATGAAAAATATTGTATCAAATGGTCAATGTATGTAGATAAATAATCAAATAAAAAAAAAAAATTTTTAAATATGGACTTATCTTTCTACATAACATGATTTTACTCTACGCGGCCATCTTAGGTCCGCCATTTTGAAATTCTGGCCGCAGATTTGTGATCAGCGAGTTTGAAAACCCATATTTGCATACCCAACTTATGTTATAATCAGAAAACTGATTTTTTTGTTTTCAGCGGTTTCGCCATTTTGAAATTTTGAAAAACTAATAAGGTACTTTCAATCAGCTACCTCAAAAGTAACTGAATAGCATAAACCAAGGTTGAAATAGTGTTTTTCTAAAAAGAAGATTAAAAATAGTGATTAAGTTATGGGAGCTGCTTTGCTTTGACGGCCAATGTTGCTCCGCCATTTTGAAATATCAAAAATCATCATATGGCTTTAAAAAGTAAAGGCCTATACGCAGTTCGAAAAATTTCGCGCGGAATGACAAAACTTCATATAAAAAAAAATCCCAAATGCGATATCCTAAAAGGGATAAATAAATTATAGTATAATAAGTTTTTGGAACAGTTTTTCTACTTATCTAAACATTTATTCTCTACTTAATAAATGGTAATATCAAATCTCACCAAGGATAAAAAAATTCCTGGTCAACAATTATAATTATAATGATTTTTGGACTTCCCTCGTCAGATTCTTTCTAAAGGCCCATAAAATTTTGCACTGAATGATAAAACTCATATATAAAAAATAGTGGAATTTTTAAAATATGAAGTTTTGTCATTCCGGAAATTTTTGCATGCTGCGTGTTGGCTTTAAGGCTTAATACAAATTGGTATATTATATTTTAAACAAATTAGAGCAGCAAATTGATTTTTGTTGAATTAATTCTTCTAAAAATTTTCTGCACTTAAAGGCTCTTAGTGGGATTTTTTTTTTTTATATGAAGTTTTGTCATTCCGTGCGAAATTTTTGCATGCTGCGTATGGGCCTTAAACTGTAAGTTAAAGCATATCTAAAGCCACACTTTTCTAAATTATTTTCGAATTAAAGCTAAAGTTGTTTTTAACCAAAATAATAATCACGCTATTACATCCTATCACTGTTATACCAATAATAATATTTTCAAATTTCTCTTCTTACAATAAAAAATTATGTAGCAAAGAATGCCATGATTTCACCAAATCAGATGGCGATAACGTGCTAACAAATGCTTCAAACCATTGATAAAGAGTTATCGTCTATCGATAGCCACTGATCAACGCGAAAGTTCCTTAGCAGTACAGTCGATAGCAAACAATTCTCTATTAATTATATCGTTTGTTTTATAACACATTTTGTAAAACCTATATACTAGACCTATCTTGTTAACAAGAAACCCTATGCCAAAGGGCAGCATCATTAAAAATGCATTTGCAACGTAATATATGCCAAGTTTTTATTTTATTATGTAAAGTGTAAAATGATCTAAACCCTATTCAAGACTCCTGCAACACACACAGCGACGCATACAGTTGCAGTATCTTGATACAAAGTTTGAAATGCGCGCCTAATTGAGATTTAAGCGAATTTAACTGGTTTGTTTCAGACATCGTCGGGTTATACCGGATGGTTCCGGTTTGAGCAGGCAAACAAGCCACATTGCTAAGAGCAACGAAAGTCAAGTTAAGAGAGCGCTTTTACCAATGGCTATCTTAAGCCAGCTCTAGGCCTGACCCAAAAGCCGAGATATTGTCAGCCGTAAACATAACTTGGCTGATAAGCTGCAGCTAGTACGCTTATGCGCATGTGTACGTTGTATCTGCAGCTCTTCTCTTTTCATTTGTGTATGTGTGTGTGTGTATCTATGTGTCACGCGCTTAATTGTTGTAAATGTAAGTGTTGTGATTGCAATTGTGTGAGGCCCCTCCTAATTGTTGAAATATCTTTGCGCCAATTGATCAGCGCATATATCGCAATTTTTTTTTTTGCTGCCCTTTCTGACTTTTGATTATTATTAATAATGAAAATAAGACAAAATAATCAATAAACAATAGAAAAAATAAGGGAAAACTGGCATGTGATAAGTAATTTTATTGTTGTGCATAAGTCCATTAAAAATTTGGAATTTTACTATTTGTATGTATCGTATTTTTTAAATAAATTAAATAATTAGTTTTTTTTTAATAATTCTGAGAAATTATTATACTTTTATATTTTTACACTACATACAATTGAAATAAATTTCATGAAAGGTTCGTTTCTGGGATTCGATGAATGCCGGACCACTTTAAAGGGACTTTTGAATTAAGAACTCAGATCTAACCAAGTCTTATTAAAATAATTTAAAAATTTTTGTGTCCAATATAATGCAAAAATATATCGAAATGGTGCAACAAACGAATCGTATTGAATTTTTTATATATTTATTATATATGTTTTAATATTAAGTATAGTTTTTGGATATATTTTTTCCAGTTTTTGATTGTTGACATCAGAAACGTACAAATATTTTTAAACAATTTATTTTTTTATGTTTTGGTGCTACTATTTTATTTTGTTTACGGACATGTTTGTTTATCTTTTTGCATAAAACTATTAACTTTGTTTGCTTAACAATAGGTAGGTATTATATTGTACTTTAATATCTTATCAATCTCTTTAAAAAGTCAACGTTAATAGTTTTAAAATAATTATTTATTTTGCTTTCAAGTTGCATTCATTTATTTAAGCTTTTGTACAAATATCACATTTTTAATAATTTTGTTTACGACTTAATTTGTTTACAAAGTTAATTATTTCATGTCAAACCATGTTGTTTGTTGCACTTGGGTGATTTACTATATACTTTGTCAAAAATGCAATCTTTTTGTACATTTATTTTTATTTTTTATTGTTTATGCCAAATATTTTTAGAATGTTTGTTAGTTAATTATTTTTGAATTAGCTTTCAATATAATTGAGTTGTTGTTTGAATCATTTGAGAGCGCCAGCTAATTAGTTATAGATGCAATGATTATTATTATTTATTTGTTATTTCAAAGTAACATTTTTGGTATAATTTTTATTTTAATAATAACATTAAAAATTATGCAACAATTTCCATAAAACTTGCTTACTTTATGGCGCGAAAAAATTTAATAAATAATTACAAGTAAATACATACAATCTACTTTCTAACTTTCAACATACCTTAAAAATTATTTGTAAGTCCTTTAGTACAGCGGCTTTTGTTGTTGCTTTTGACTTTCTTTTAGCGTTTATTATGTTTACACCAAACTTTTCTTAAAAATGTTCTAAATTGTATTTGCAATATTAGTCCGCGTGTAGTTCTGTATTTCATTAACGTATTTTCACTTAAGAATTGTTCAAATATTTAAGCAATCAAACAAATTGCCAGCTTTGAGCACAAGGATTTGCAAAAACAGGAATCACCAATATATTTGTTTAGTATTAGCTTTAAGCTGTGTCCTTATTTTAAATAAAAAAATAAATTGCACTAAAAATTTGTGAACTAATGTCGTTCGTTTGATTTGAGCACTTTGCTGCAATTCGAGCCTCGACGTGTTGACAATTTTTAAATGAATGAGTTTTGCAAGCGGCCGTTACACTAGTTTATATAGTCGCCCCAAGACCGATCAAACGAAATCACAGAGCGTCGAAAGCCGCCTCTATTCGTATTCGATAACTTCATCTTCCTCTTTCATGCCAAAAGAGCGTACGACAAGCAAGAGCACAGCACCGGATATGCCATCAATTCGTATCGAATGAGAGTACTGATATGCGCATAGAATAGTTTTTGTGTGTGCGTATAGGTGAGCGCATATGAGAGTGTGAGCGCATTCAAGCAAACACGAAGAATGCACGATCAAATAACACGACGACTAGACGACTTTTATCGTCTTTTGTTTAACTGCAGAATCTTTTTATCTGTGTGCAATTTGTTTTGTTTTTGTTTATTTTGTTTAAAAAAATATATTGTTTGTCTTTAAGTTAAGTGAAAGTTGAGTTTTAGGCGCCAAAGCTTAGATACTCTTGCAGAAATTATTGGGGAGGATTGTTTGATGTTGCTGACAGCGATGATGATGATGATGATGATGATGATGATGATGATGATGATGATGATGATGATGATGATGATGATGATGATGATGATGATGATGATGATGATGATGATGATGACGATGATGATGAAAGACGTGACAACAATTAAGCGAACTCCCTTAGTATTTAGTGAATTGTGATTACAGAACTCGTATCCCACCGTGGCCCGTAAGCCCATACGCACAATAATACTAGTATAGTTAGGGCCGCTAAGAAGTAGTTCGAATATGAAGGGGAGAGTGGGGCAAAATGCGCAATTTTTTATATTATTGCATTTTTGTGGCAGCCAAAGGGCTGAGGGGATCTTCAGTAGGCACTATGCTGTGGCCCACATATGTGGCTTAGAGCTCTCCACCAAAGCCATGTATGGAAAAAATTTCAGGCCTCCAGCGATTACCGTCGTGACGGTAATCCAAGTTGAATATTTCCCAAGTTGCGCATTTTGCCCCAGTCTGCCCCATATAATGTAAAATTTTCCACATGCTTAATTGCTAAGGGAAAGGATGCACAGTGGTGCTAATGAAGTTCCTAGCGCCACAAAATTAATAACTTGAAAAGTAAGGCACTTAGGTCGGCTATCTAAATTTTTTTGTATGTAATAGACAACAATTATCTTTAGTGTTAAAAAAAATTTTTTTTTAAAGGCGTATACGCAGAATGCAAAAAAAATTTCGTACGGAATGACAAAACCTATAAAAAAAAATCCCAAATGGGATATCCTTAGTGGGATTTTTTTTTTATATTTTTATATTTATATTTTTTTTGCATTCTGCGTATAGGCCTTAATATTAAAAATTTGCTATATTTTTTTAACTTTTTGTTATTTTCTCAAAGTGCTTTTTTATTTATTTATTTTTTTTTTATAATATAAATTTTAAACTTATTTTTTATTTTTTTGAAAAATGATTATTAATGGGTAATTTACATTTAATTAACAAAAATTTAATAGATGTTTCATATTTCTGTTGAGAGTAGTTGTTGTAAGATTTCGTCTAAATTATCATTATTTGTGCAGAACCGTGACTTACTCTTTGATGTTGTCCGATATTAACGATTTTATCAAACCGTGAAACAAATCTTCCATAGCAGGACGACCAGTATTTGTACTTGAAGGCGTAGCAAAAACGAGAGTTTCATCCAGCCATTCTTTGCAATGCTTTTGAAAATATGACGACGTTTTATTAGAACTTCGCTGTTTTTGATGCAATTTCTTTGCAAAACTTTGACAGCTTACAGCTGCGTGAATTTGAAGAGTCATCCCAAAAAAAATACCAAAAAATCTGGCTATCTATTAGCTTTCGAAAAAGTAAAAAATATCGGCTTATTATCAGGTTTCAAAATTGACTTTTGCGGCGGTAGGAACTTCATTAGCACATTAGTGCTGGAGAAATCATCGATTCTATATCGATGCATCGATGTATCGAAGTTTAAAATATCTATATATCGATGTTGGCCAACTGAGACGTTTCTTCAGCACTTCTGCCCTCATCAAATGGGTGTTTAGTTTCTCCAGCACTAATTCACATACACTTTATGAGTGAATAGTAAGAATTGGTAGTGAATTATTTTAAGTCGAAGTTCAATATGAAATATATTTTGTATATTATATAACATCTTGGTTTTTAATTTGCCTTAGATGACAAGCATTACATTAAATTCAAACAAATTAAAATCATAGGTATTAATAAATCTGATACAGTCAAGACGTTGTCGAACTTTTTTCCAAAAAAAATTTATTACATACTGCATATTTTATCATTGGAACTTTAGTATTAAGTTCAAATCCTCATCCAACAATTCAATTGCAATGCATGTCATTATTATTGCATTGTTTACACACAATAGCAAAAGTAATAAACGTTGACGATAATTCATGTTTTTATGTTTTATTTCAAGCCTTTTAAAAATTAGCTATTTGTAAACAAAAAACAGCTGATTATCGATAATAATTCCGATAAAATGCACATTTGTTACTAGAGACACACTGTTCCTTTCGTGACCAAAATAAGTCTGTCTTTTTGCTAGGTGGCTGTTTTCGTGACTGCGTAGGGGCCTTAAAACAAAAATTTGTTTCGAGCCTTATATAATCCTTATCTTAAGGAACAGGGTATAAAAAACGGTTATCCAGCTTTACGACTTACAAAAGGGTCCTTGAACTACAGAATACTTTCCCCATATTCATATATACATATATCTAATAAAACTTTACAAAGAAGTAAAAATATAATTACATAAATTTTGCAAATTCAGTTTAGTCATCGACCGAAACCTTGGCTTTGAGGTTCACACAAAAAAACTCTAGGCCCTTATATTTTCAAAACAACCGACAAAAGCTCCAAAAAAAAAAGCAAATATATTTTTTAAGTGCTTACCAAGACGTTGTAAAGTCATAAAATTATTTAAAATGTTTTTTTTTTTTAATTAAGCACTAAAAACTGTTACATCGAAAGGGCTTGACAGAGCTCATTAAAAGATGAACACATACCTTAAAAATAGTTAAAATCAAGCAGTAAATAACGTTACAAAACAACGCTTTCAAGATGCGCACATTCTTGTAAAATAAGTTATCATTTTTGCTTTTCTACTTAAAAAAGTAGCTTTTCTAGAATTTCGAGAAATGGATTGATAAACTTGTTATACCAGATACATACTAACTCGATTTTTTATTGCCACAATTTTTCGATAACTTATTTTTGTACTAAGACAAATCCATTAGCAATTTGTAGAGCTCGTAAAGCTACAGATAATAATAGCGTATACCTCAATTGCTCAAAAATTTAATTCCCCTTTGATTTGTATATGTTTGTATACTCAGAGAATTTGTTTGATGACATTGCAACAGTTGGCAGACTTTAAACAAAAATAAACTGCAATAAAAATATTTTAAATATACTTAATAAAAATATGTGCATATGTGTAGTTATATTCATGTTCCTGCATATTGACAATTGATCAGAGACGCGTCTACAGTCAATATGAATTCTCAAAATTAATAAATAATAATAACAAGCTGATAGATACAAATATTATGACATGTCAGGGCAATTAAGCTCAAACAAAAGGAATTCTGCAATGATTCACAAAATACGGAAAATACCGGAGACAACTTCTTTGAGCCAATTTTTGCAGCACGCTCTTCAATTAAGCACGCAATGGATCACCCACACAGATACACACGCACACACACACACACACACACACTCTCATGTGGGCATTAAAGGGCAGTACAGTTTTTATACCCTATACCAATAGGGTCAAGGCTATTATAGTTACAGCATGCAAAAAGCAGAAAAAGGCGTGGCAGTACGCAAGTTGATCAACATTTTTTCTCGAAATGAAAGATAAAGGTTGTGGCATTTCACAAACTCAAACTATTGTCAACATGGATTTTTTTGTTATTTGTTTATTTATTAATTTGTATAATATTTAATTCGCTACACGTGAACCTAATGGAACGTTTTAGACAGGTCAAAGATAGGCTTCATCTTCTTTTCAAGGTTAAAAGCTTTAAGAATCAGGTTTCTGTAAATATTTGAAAGTCACTAAATAACAACTACTACAAATTTTTTTTTTTTTTGAATGTCTCGTTTAACTTGCTTTAAATTATATGTGAATATTAGACTTAAAAGGCTATAAAATGCTGTACAAATTTTTCGGATAGTTAAAAGTTTTTAGATAAAGCGTGAAAAGTGTAAAAGTTTAAAGAATTTTAGGTAAAATATTGCAAAAATATTTTGCAATATTGATAGCTCCGCTTAACTATTTTTTTTTGTAATACTTTTTTTATCTTAGAAGTAAAAAACTATTTTATTTTAAAATATTGTACACAACTTTTAAATTTAATATTAATGTTGTTTTTTTTTTCTAAACTGGTGTAGTGTATCCCACTGTCAATCAAAGCCACGACTGCTTAAAATTATTACATTGTAGAAATTTTCCATGTCTAAATAAAATGCGTTGTTCAAAATGTTAAAATATTATTACTTAAGCTAAGCGTCAGTTTTTAAGTAGCTTTGTTTTTATTTTTATTTGTTTGTGGTCTATCTTAATTACTACTTGAGAAACATAAAAAAAAAAGTGCGCCAATTAATATTTGAGCCGTTATTTACGAGTTCATCTTTTTTTTGCCGCATCAATTGCGAAAAGGCTTTTTAGCTGTTATGTATGTACTTGTAGTTACTACTTGGATAACGATAACAAGTTCGATCTGGTATGATTTTGATCGGGCATGACTTTCACACACATACACACCCGCACTCAGTCGTAACAATATCAGTTAATAGAAAATTATTTGTTTACATTTTTGTACTGTACATTTAATTCTTGTAGAGATACGAGTGTTTAATTGAAATGTGTGTATTAGAAATTTCAATTGAATACATTTGACAGAAGCGCCGCAAAGTTCAAAAAGTTTTGTCTTTTGCCTCTTATACTCGCCTAATATAAGCAGCAATAACAATAAATTCAAATTACATTTAAAGAAATATATAACAAAGCTTGTGATATATGTACACGTATATTTACACGTGCACATGGCGTATGTGTAATATCTCCTGCAAGATATAAAATCTGTATAAATGTAACAATAGTGACGAATCCTGAGCATTTCTTGGAAATTATGGAAAGGATAGCAAGAAAATAATTTTGTAAACACCAATTCTACAAAATCTCAAAGTCGATAATAATCGATAAGCGAAACAGAAGAGTAATCGAGATAAATGCAGTGGAAATGCCAATGCGTCCGCTTTTATTTCATATACAAGGGCTTGTTTTTAAAACTTGACAAGAAAGGATTTTACAAAACTAATGCTAAGCCATTGAGACAGGAATTATCGACTTACTGCATTTGAGAACTTTTGTTTCAACCTATTTTTTGTGGATTTTGGTAACGATTTCTGGTGTTCACATAAGTAGAATTAAATATTCTGATGGGCAAGAAGGATGTACAAAAATTTTGGGATTAAACTTCAACACTATTTCAGATTCTAAGAAACTCCAATATTTTTGAGGAGTTCCAGAGTCGCAAGATTGTCCACCTTATCTCTGCTGATAGATCATGATTACTAGATTTTTGTGTGTAACTATGTAAGGCTTACTTAACAACAACATGCAAGAATAGGACGCTATAGAATTTATTTATTATGCGTTGTAAAATATTGCATTTCAATTTAAAATCTAAGCCGCTCCCAAATATTTTATCCAAGTCGTCCCTGCTTAAGTTCATAAATTTAACTTACATACCTACGATTTATTTTGTCTGCTACGGTACTTCCCCGCTACAAAAATATGTCTGAAAATTTTCCAGGCTATGTCACTCTCTTATCATACAAAAAGCAGCTGGAAACATTTTATGGAAATGCAAATCAGGTTTAGTTTAAAGCTAATGCATTAATGAGTATAAGCCATTAAAATCCGAACTGCATGTAAAAAACAAGTATCTAAATAAACCAACCAAATGCAGTTTAAAGCAGTTCTAGCAATGCGTTACAGCATTTAGGCCTAAAAAAAAAAACAACAAACTGGTCGTGTATCGGACCTGCCAAAGTCATGAGCAAAGTCTCTAAGCCAAGATATGCCCAAGATATTGAACTTCCGACGCAGAGCAGAACTTGTTTGACAAGCGTAGGTTGTGCAATTTTGCATTGTAAAGAAAGTTTAAAACCAATTAATATTCAATTAATATAAATTTTAATGAGTGTGGGCGTCGAAATGTCTAAAAACAGCCGCCGCACTAAGTATAGCAACAATTAAGTGTCTTAATAAGTTAATTAATGCGCAATATTTGCTTGCACTTCCGTCAGTTCATCCATTGATTATGACACACATGCAGCAATTTCGAATTGCGCGCGTAATGCCAACGAGTAACGAGTCAACAACAAGTTGGCAGTGCTATGTTGCTGCTACGCAACAAGATGGCAGCTCACTACCAACGAACAGCTGTTTACAAGTTGGAAGAAGAAGTTAGCTGCAGTAAATTTTTTCAATCTTTATGAAAAATTACTTCTTTTTAAATTATTAATTATTATTAAACATGAGCACGCCAGCTGTTTTGGCAGGCATACAGAGCACTGCGGGTGCCGTGCCCGTGCGCAATGAAAAAGGTAATTGCTGAATATTCACAAAAACAAATATTTTCTTTATTGATTGTTATGGTACAAACCTTCCCAACAGGCGAGATTTCTATGCAAAAAGTCAAGGTGCAGCGTTATATATCTGGCAAACGTCCAGACTATGCACGTGCCGAGTCCAGCTCGGAGGAAAGCGATGAGGATGACTTTATTGATAATCGCAAGCGCATGGAACGCCACAAGGCAGAGCGCCATAAATTAGAACTGACGCGTCGCAGCAGCGCCGATGAAAAGCCAGAAGGCGTGGAAGAAGAGGAGGAAGCCGAAGTGGATGATCCACGTTTGAGGCGACTGCGCGCTCGTCCCGTTGACCAAGAGGACTTGGAGCGCGAACGCCGGGAACGCCACAGACACATACACGAGCCTGAATTAGTAGACAGCGATAGCGAGGAGGATGAGGAAGCACAGCAGCAAGCCTTGGAAATTGAGCAGCAGCAACGTTTAGAGCGTGGCACCAATAAAATTACGCTTGCCTCGGAATCTGATACGGACTCAGAGCTAAGTGACACAGAATTGGAAAAACGACGTGTAAAACTACGCTCACGCATGCTGCAGCAACAGCGCGAAGAAGAGGTTTTACAAAAAGAAGAAGAAAAACAAACAGAGTCCTCTGAAACAGAAAGTTCTGAGTATGAAGAGGAAACCGACAGCGAGGCAGAGAACGAGCCGCGTTTAAAGCCGCTATTTGTGCGCAAACGTGATCGTGCCACCATACAGGAAAAAGAACGTGAGGCGCAAAAACAAAAGCAGCTAGAGGCAGAGGCCAAAAAAGCGGCCAAAGAAAGGAGACGTGCTACTTTACGCTTGGTTGAGGAAAGCGTTAAGAAAGATCTAGAGAAAACTAAACCAGAGAGCAACGAGGCGTGTTTAGAGGATGTATGTACAGACGATGAAAATGATGAGGTGGAGTACGAAGCCTGGAAACTACGCGAGCTTAAACGCATGAAAAGAGATCGCGAGGAGCGCGACAAGTGAGTACAACAAATACTTTGACAATACTTTAATAAACAAACATATTAAACTTTTATTTTTTTCACATTAGCACTGAACGCGAAAAGTTGGAAATTGAACGAATGCGTAATATGACCGAAGAAGAACGACGTCAGGAACTGCGCTCCAATCCCAAACAAATTACTAACAAAGCCACCAAAGGCAAATATAAGTTCCTGCAGAAATACTACCATCGCGGTGCTTTCTATCTGGATGAGGAAAACGATGTGCTTAAGCGAGACTTTGCACAGGCCACGCTGGAAGATCACTTTGACAAAACCATATTACCTAAGGTCATGCAAGTAAAGAATTTTGGTCGCTGCGGTCGCACCAAATACACGCATTTGGTAGATCAAGATACCACAAAATTCGACTCTCCTTGGTATGCTGAGAACTCGAACAACATGAAATTTCACAATGAACACGCAGGCGGTATGAGACAACAGTTTGACAAGCCCACGGCATCCAAACGCAAGAAATTAGACTAGTTTTGTTATTTCTCATAATTAGTTATACATTTTATATCGCAAGTAAATTTTTAAACAAGTAGTGACATTTAAGAAATAGTATGGCTCCATATACAAGTACTATATTAAACAAAAAAAAGTAAACTTAACATTAATAATGAAATGCAAACAGATTTTTAACTTAAGCTATTTATGATTGTACTTTTCTAGCAAGGCAACATTTTGCTGCACGAGAGTTTGCATTATGGCTTCGGCTTTAATTACACATATATTCTTATGGCTGGAAAAGTCGTGAGTAATTTTTTTTGTGGCAACCACATATAGCTGATGTTTGCCTGATATGTCCGACAGGTTGGTGTGTACTGTTCCACCAGCTCTCGTTATAATGCCTACAAAAATCAAAATCGGTAATAATTAAGACCTCATTAAGGCACAGATACTCAATGTTCAGTTAAACAAAACTTGTTTGTAATCAAAACTGAGCCTTGTGCAACTGAGCTGAACTGAACTTACATCTCATTTCATTTACATTTGGCTGTATGCCTTCACATAAAAGAAAGTCGTAACCTTTCAATATTCGTCGTTTTTTGAACACATTAAGTGGATCAAACATATACAACTTAATAAACTTTTGATCACAAAATATGTGCATTGGCTTTACATTGACGTTACGTGTGAGCATAACATCATGTAGCCATCTGGAGCAAAGTATTGGTCGACTTGATGCCAATACTACTAAAAGTTTATAGGTGCGTTCACCTCTATCCATTATGAGCACGTCACTTTGCAAAGGATCCTCAGTAACTTCAAGTATGCCTGTTGAGTATGTGATTTAAATAAATAAACATTCAATTACATAGCAAACTTGCTCGTACATACCGGCTATGGATTTTAAGACAACACCCAGCGCTGCGCGGTCGCACATGGAAATTGTGATTTTAATCTTCCGTCCTGATCTTTTGATCTCCTCCATATAGTCGCTTATAGCTGTGCATCGTATAAAAGTTAATTGATAGTATTAATACTCTGATCTTATCATTTTAAATCGAGTGTCTTGAAAGTTACTACTACTGGTTGCATATTCATTGGTATATAAAAAGATTGTGAATATTTGTGTCGAACAGGCGAAGTCGAAAATTCGACATTTTTATTTTGCGATGGTTGACTTAAAATTATTTTAAGTATTTATTATTATTTTAAATAATTTTAGTCAGAATTTCTGATATAATCTTTGGGTGTATTTCATATAGCCTCTTATAAATCTGATTAACACAAAAGTTGATTGATGATATTAAGTAATTAAATCGATGATGTCTTAAGAGTTGGCGTCGAAAAGTTGATTTTTGATTATAGGTGTCTTGAATAACTTTTAATTATTTATTTTCAATTCTTAGCTCTTATACATATGTAGAGCTAGAACTCGACGCAACCTTTGGCTCGTTTCATTATATCACACCAAAGTTGATTACTGACACGTTTTGTTTGAAAAAGTTGGTATCTTGACAAATATTAAGTTTTCCTTTTGTTTGATTATTGTTGTTATAATATTAACCTTGTAATTGTGTGTTTTCCTCAGATCCTGGTTGGTTTTGTACCTTTAACTGCTTCTGCTGCGCTACTGGTTAAACATTAAATAATTAGTATGCTAAACATTTATACAGTATGCGTTGTGACTTACGTCCGGTGCCAAGGCTTCCTTTGCTACAGCTTGAAACTTCAAGGAATTCTTCACTTGCAGCTATTTTGCTACCCGAAAGCAGCTGTGCAGATGCTGGTAACATTAATAGTGAATCACGAGAACTGTATAAATAATGTATTCAAATCAACTTACTTCCGTGTTTACGGCATACTGAACTAGTAGATAACGCTGTTTTTGATTTCGAGACCGTATTACCAGCGTTTTCTTTAATGTTAGAATTAATGTCAGAATTTTCATCGGGTTTTTGTCCTATAAGGGGAAACATGTAAGAAAAGTTTTCACATCATTGAACCATACATACCTTGCAGTTGCATTTGCTTTGCCAAACCGCTGTCTCTCTTTGTTGTTCCCGGCTTCCGAGCTGGTCCTAATAAGCCAAAAAAAAAGTAGTTACATAAAGGCTAAAATCAAGGTAACTTACGTCCAGGTCTACGGCGTTCCTTTATGTCGCTTGGGCTTTTGGATTTTTCTTCACAAGATGCTTTTGTGCTACCCGAACGCATCTCTGCGGATCCTGGTAAGATTATTGCTGAATCAATAAAACTGTGTCGATTATGTAGCTAAATAACTTACTGGTAAGCTTACGACGTTCTGAGCTAGTGGGCACCACAGCTTCTGATTTGGAAATCGTTTTACCAGCTTTTTCATGGATGGTCGAATTAATGTCTGAATTTGCATCGGTTTCTTGCCCTATAAGAATTGGAACATGTGAGAAAACTTTGTATATCTTTGTTCAAAGCAAATTCTAAGATTAACCTTGCGGTTGCGTCTGTTCCTCTGACTCGCTTTTCTTCTTTGCTGTTTCCGGCATTCGAATTGTTCCTTATAAGGCAGAAAATAAGTAGTTGCATAATGGTTAAATGCTTAGTAACTTACGTCCTTGTCCTCGGCGTTCTTTTATGTCGGTTGCACTTTCAGGATGTTCTTCACAAGAAGCTTTTTTGCTGTCCGAACGCATTTCTGCAGATCCTAATAAGATCATTGCTAACTCAATAAAACTAAGTCAGTTATGTACCCAATTAACTTACTAGTAAGCTTACGTCGTTCTGAGCTAGTGACAACCCCCGTTTCGGATTTCGAAACCGTTTTAACTGCTTGGATGGTCGAATCGATGTCTGAAATTTCTTCGGTTTTTTGGCCTATAAGTAATGGAACACGTGAGAACTTTGTACATCATTGATCAAGCAAATTCTATTATTAACCTTTCAATTGCGTTTGTTCCACTGATCCGCTTTTCTTCTTTGTTGTTTCCGGCTTCCGAACTGTTCCTAATAAGGCAAAAAATATGTAGTTGCATAACGCTTAAATGCTTAGTAACTTACGTCCTTGTCCACGGCGTTCTTTGTTGTTGGTTGGGCTTTCAGGTTTTTCTTCACAAGAAGCATTTTTTCTGCCCGAGTTCATCTCTGCAGATCCTTATTAGAAGATTGCTAAATCAATAAAACTGTGTAGGTTGTATGCCTATATTAACTTACTGCTAGATTTCTGATTTTGTAAGATAGCGGATGATTCTGTTTTTGGCACTTTGTTATCCAAATTTTTTTCAGTTTTCAGCACTGAACAGGATAAAGAAATATTAGAAATGTATGCCGAATATATACTGCACGGCTTTATCTTACTGCTGGCTTCACTATCTTTTTTCGTAGAGGACTTAGCTACCACCTTTCCAGCAACTGGTGGAACATTCGTGCTTTTATTATTTGTTGACTCATCTTCCGCATTTTTGGAACACGATCTTTTTGGTCCTGCAGAACACACGGTTAAGGCAAACAATCTCTTTTAAATAACAACACTTACTAGTTTTTTTGCTACTTTCTTGGCTAGTAGATGCATCATCCAATTCATCCGACTTTGATAATTTTGAACGGAGTTTTCGAAGCGCTACAATAAAATAATTAATAAGCAATCAGCATTTTTAACAGGAAGACGAAAGCTTACGTTCATCTGTCTCACTTTTGCCCGTGAGTGTGCGTTTCCTACGTGTTCTGGTAGGTGCAGGCACTTCTGTGACTGTTGGTGACGGTACTGCTTTTATGTTGCCTGTGCTTAAGCCAGGTTTTTCCTCTTCTGAATCATACAATTGAATATTAAATAAGATATCAACTTATTTACAAGTCAAACGCTTACGTTCATTTGTCTCACTTTTGACCAAGCATGTGCGTTTCAAACGCACTCTGAAAGACTCTGATATTCCAGGTTTTGAGTCAGTTGCCGACTTTGTGTTTGTTTTACTCGTGCCTAACTGATGTTTTTTCTTGTCCGAATCATACTCTTCAGAAGGGTCTACACCTGAGATTTTAATTTTAATCAAGTTAAGTAATTAAATTAACATACCTAATTTGGGAGAAGAAACAGAACGCTTTTCAAGTCCGGAATTCTGTTTTTCATATCGTGAAGTCCTGTCTCGGCCAGTACAGGTACTACGGCTATTTTTACTGATGTCTTCTTTTGAAGAAGCATTCTATGAAAATATATTATTATTTGATGAATATTGCATGCCAACGAATTTTTTGGCATTTAAATACTCACTTCAACGAAACGCTGTTCAACTAACATGGAACTTGAAAGCTTTCCTGTGATTCCTACAATCGTCATATCTAACAATATTTCATCTATGTCATCTCCAAAAAACAGCGGACTTTCTTTATATTCCTTAATTATCTTACCAATAAGACGATCTTCTTCTATATTAATAAAAAAAAAAAAAATTAGTATGCATCTAGTTACTATAAATTGATAAAATACAATAGAATACTTGCCACTGCTTTCCTGTGCGTTTTTACATGCACTTTCCTTTTCATTTAACAGATTTGCTGCCTGCTGCAACTCTACGTCGCTTTTGTTTAACTCACTCTGAGGTAAGTGAACTGTTTCCTTTGATCCTGGAAACAGCTGAGTTTCAATAAAATCTTGCGTAATTGACACACGTGGTACATTGTTTTTTTCTCCATTTGGAGGAAATAACTGTTCCTGGGCTGCGATTAAACTGTTGTTGACGTTTGCCTTTGTATAACATAATTGATGGTCGCGTTCTTTTGAGACTGGAAACACCTGAGTTTCAATAAAATCTTGTGAATGCGAAACATTAGATTTAAGTTTCTCATTCAAATTAGGTTGGCCGCCATTTAAAACCGGTACTTGCTCCTCGTCTGCGCTTAAAGTGCTGCTCTCATTTGGCATTGTGAGTGATAATGGATGCCCGCGTTTTTTTGCAGCAGGAAACACTTGGGTTTCAATAAAATCTTGCGAGTCCAAAACACTCGATTGAGGCTGTGTATCTAGAACAGATACTTGTTGCTTGTCTGCGCTTATAGTGTTGCTCTCATTTAGCGTTGTTAATGATAAATGAAGGCTGCGCTTTTTTGAAGCTGGAAACACCTGTGTGGCAATAAAATCTTGTGTATACGAAACATTTGGTTCCTCCTGCTCATCTAAACTGCTGTGTCTTTCATTTGGAACCAATAATGGTTGCTTGACTGCACATAAAGGTTCTTCTAATATGGTAGACGACACTTGGGAATTACGCTTTTGCTGCATAGCTCCTGGATACAATTGAGTTTCAATGAAATCTTGCAAATTTGAAACATTCGATTGGGATGGCTGATTTAAACCAATGTTCTTTTCATTCGAAACTGTTGTAATCGGTTCCACGTTAGCCGAAGATTTTTGTGGCAACGGGGGCATATCAAATAAATCTGGTGTACAGGACCTTAATTGTTCGTCGTCATCCACAGGGGCGATAACATCTAACAAATCTGGAGTACAAGCTGCGCTTCTTAGATCTTCCATTTGGGCTAAATTCTTTACTTCCTGACAAGCGTCATTGCAAGACACTTCATCGGCTTTCGTGCTGTTAATTGCGGTCCAGTCTAACCGACTCATTTCAAGCTCGGATGCATTTGTTTTATCTGAAATAAAAAATTAGTAAAATCTGAATTTGTAAATATAACCCGTGATTTTAAGGGTGGTTGAGCTTCTTCCGAAGCTTTCAGCAAATCTTAAATCTTAAACAAAATTTCGATATCATACAAACCTTCTTTCTGAATGTTTGATTTCGGTGATATTAACATTATATCACCCAAAATTAACGATGACTCCAAGTGATCAATTGAAGCATCATCGTTAAAGTCCTGAGTGAGAATGCGTATTTGGGAGCCAACCTCGGATACATTTTGGCTTATCTCACATTGATTAAGCTGCACTGCAGAGCTGTGACCAATAACATCCTGTGTTTCTGGAATAAAAAAATCATCATCGCTAGCACCAGTTTTTGAAAGCTCATTAAGGCTTGGGCGCAATTGTAAAGGCAACGCTTGAGTTGCGGACACGTTGAAACTGTCGTCTGTAGTATTGACTGTTGAATTCAGCGAAGCAATCTTAGCCTCCACTTTCTTAAGATCTGCAGCAGTGTCCCTCGCCACTCTTGATTGTGAGCCGTCCTCATAGCCACTGCTGTCCAGCGCCTGTATATAAAAGCATACATAAATAACCCAATTGTATTTAAATGCACATGTATATTTACATCCTCATCGGGCATTTTGCTTATTAAACGCAGCTCAGCACAAACATTACCAAAGTGAAGACGCACTAGGCCGTCAACGGTGTCAGATACATTTACATTTTTTGTATTGAATATTAGCTCGCCATTTACCAAAACTTCGCCACAGGCAGGTGATATGATAACAAATTCCGGCAAGCGCACCAACCAAGCATGTACAAGCTCCACACTCTGCAACTTCAAATAGTCAGAAAGTATTCCATTATGTCTTACATTTGGACTTACCTTATCGTCAATAAAAATAGTGG
This sequence comes from Chymomyza costata, assembly GCA_018150985.1. Lineage (NCBI taxonomy): Eukaryota > Metazoa > Arthropoda > Insecta > Diptera > Drosophilidae > Chymomyza > Chymomyza costata. The sequence continues at coordinate 24,213,965 of JAECWU010000001.1, forward strand.
ATTCACATTTTTCACGGCCAACTATGTAGGTGCGATATAGTTTAAGCTCAATGGCTGCGTCGCCATTAATACTCAAGCTTGCCATTATAGTAAATACATTAATCAAAACAAAGTTTTAGAGCTACGCGCCAAAAAGTGTTCCAAATTGGTTCGCTTGTATTTTGCAAGTCGCACTTACTGCTGCTTCTTCTCTAAAAAATTGCCATTCAACATTTTCAGTGCTGCAAAGTGTTAAAAGGCAATCAAAATTTTATTTATTTATTTATTTATTTTTATTGGAATAACATTATTATTAAACAATAGTGTAATATATACAATATAGTGTTTAGGAGTTTTATACCTGTTCAAGTATAACATAACAATAATTATAAAATTAAATCTAAATCTAAATGAAATGCCAAAAATCATGCTGGAGAAAAAATGCCAAAGTAAAACACAGCCAATTTGTGTAAAATAAATTGCTTTGTTTAAAAAGTTATGAATTCCAAATTGTAATTCTTTCGAAATGATTTCTATGGTAACGAAAACAACTGTGTGGAATAAATTCCATCACTATCTATTCTTATTCAAATAAAACATATGAACCTACTAAATGCAACAACATATAATTTAGTGCCTTGGTGCTCATATTCTGCTGTCTTGACGGAACTACCAAGTTAACCACTATTCCAGGGACACAGAACTAAGCCAACGAAACAATTTCGCGAGCATTTCAAAAGCTTCTTTATTATCGTCAAAAACAATAATTGTCTGCTTACGATTTGTTGTTATGTGAATGATTCGGTTAAGTGCTAGTCCTAAATAAGAGTTACCTCGGACTCACACAAAACACTCTTATACATATGTATGTATATACAAGACTATTGAACCCATGCTCCTTACAAGTCGAATTCTCCAAAAGAGTTGGCGTATCTTACTAGCTCCTGCCGCCAATCCTGAAAAACTAAAGTCAAATTTACGCGTTTTGTGTTTTAATGGCTTCAATATTTGAAAATACCAATTTACTTTATTAATTTTTTTTTATTTTATTTTTTTTTTGTTATAATATACAACAATTGGTCTAAGAAGAAATTTTTGAAAAGACTAAAAAAATGTTTATGCTGCGTAGTGCTGGAAAACAGCCAAACGATTGAAAACGATTTTATAAACGTTACGACTTTAAAATTATATATATATATAAAAAAAAAAACAAATAGCATAAATACACACATTATTAGTTAGCTAAATTAACCTACTACAATGTTGGCATGCAAAAGACCGCAAAATGGACTAACAAGTTGATATTTTTAGCAACATTTTACTTTCAGTTTCTCAACTGAGCGAGAACAACAACGGTGGCAGCTTTCGATTTTATTGAAATTATTCACATCGTGGAAATCAAAATATTTGCTTAAATTTGTGTAAGCAAAATACACATTTTTGATTAAAAGTCAGTTGTAAACTTTGCATTTAAAAGAAAAGTTTATTCGTGTTTGTTGCAATTAACAAAACCAATTGTGCGTGATTATCTAATCAAAAATACTAAAAAGGAAATCAACAAAGTGTGCCAGTCAGCTGTTTTCAAGTTGCTCTCACATTTACAACACCCGCCGCTGCCGCTCTCTCGACTGGCTTTGTGTTTTTGGCCACAGTTTTAGCTCTCTCAGTCAAAGTGGCGGGTGACAAAAGCAGCTTTAGTTATTTAGACATGATTAAATTTTTGGTAAGCATTTTATTTTATAAAAATATGTTACAATGTGTAAAAAAGTGACAACAAGCCATAATTTATTTTTGTAACGATGATTTAATGGCGATGTTTTTTTGTTGGTGCTACTGGGTCTTTCGATTATCTATGCGACAGTACAAAACCAACATTTTTATGAAAACTAATGCGGAATGGTGAAAGTGTCTTTGTTCTGTGGAATGCGAAAATATTATACAAAAGTGGAGAAAAAATGTTACATAACTTAGCAGGATTTTAAAATCTGGATTTATGATTTTTTAAGAGATTAAGTTTTTTCCACAGACAGCATAAAGTTGAGTCTGCCTAGTACCATAAAATATGTATGAATTTAGAACCGGTTAAGTGATTGTAAACGCCAATAATTGCATTTAAGTCTATAGGCAAGTTTTGTTAATCTTGTGTTTTGATATGTTGTTTCCTTGCACCTGGAGTAAAACCTTATTACTTGTCTTTAAGTTTCATGTTAGAAATGCTGGCAAATTCATTGTGCGGGGTATTGCACGCAGGAGTAGCCCCAACAATCTATTGCCATCCACTGCTTCGTGGAACCAGTCCTTTTCTCTTATTCTTTTTTCCATACACGCAACATGAACAATCCTGGAAACAACTGCAGAATGATTTTGTTTATCAAAGTTTGCTTTTCATTTTTTGTCTAAAGTAAATTACGACTAACAAAATTTAAGCGCTCTGAGAAATAGAAAAAATTTTAAGTGAACATGAAGCTTCTTGGGCTTGGTATGCAAGTACTAAAGCGACGTGCTAGTTGCTGTCAAGCGGAGGAATGTTGCAGCCCATGTCCTAGAAAGCCTTTTTGGACTGGCACAAAGACATTTGTATTTTCTTTGGTTGGCGTTCACACCTTTTGTTTTCCATTTCACAATTAATTACATGTTTATATTTTTTGCAGCTTACTTTTGGGGCCGGTGTGTATACGGGCATCTACGTATCGCAGAACTATGAGGTAAGTTTTAATTTGTTTGTACAGATATCATTCTTATACAATTTTGTATGCCTTAGGTGCCTCGATTAGATGATCCGCCAAAATTGGTTGAACGACTAAATCAAAAAATTCGTGATCTTGCCGATGACTCAAAGAAAAAGTAATTCGAAACTACATTACAATCTCAATAGTTATAATTTTGCAATAAAATATGCCACCATTCTAAAACATTAATATATTGTATTAGGTAATAAGAAAAAAATTAGCCCAAGTAAAGAATGATGAGCAGTTGAAACGATTCCAAATTATGCAAACAGTTAGCAACTATTAGGGGTTCTTTAAAAATATCATGGCTGTTTTCTTTTAAGCATTCAAGCAACATAAATAAAATTGGTTTCAAGAAAAATACGATCAAGGACATATCAAAGGATCAAGCTAGAAAAACTTTATAAACAAAAGATGCAAGCCCGAGAAAAGGATTTGAATCTATAAATTTATACTGTCAATAAAATTCGTTTTGTCTTACAATAAATAATGTAAATACCAAAAATAAATCCATAAAATATTCTATATTTCCCTACAGAAATGCCGCCGAGCAGATCGTGCATGACATGAAAAAAGAAGCCAAAAAGATATTGGACGACTAATAAAGTTATTGTTTCAATTATGTAGTTCTATTCAAGAAAGTAAAGATTGCAGTGTTAACATGCGCTTGTTTTTTTGTCAAAACAAATTTATCTATTGTCCAATAAAGAAATATTAAATGTTATTATCAAATTATTATAAAGACCTATTATTTTGAGTTAAAGCAACTTGCAAAAAACCAAATCTTATTATTCTAAATAAAGGACACGCCGCCTCCATAATATTCTAAGCGCGTTTGCGGCTGCACAAATGCCAACCAATCCGATGCATGCGTCGGAAGTAAGCCCATGCTATGACATTTGTATAAGGCAAGACCCACATTTGCCAAATTTCCCAAGATGTAGACAATTCGTTGACCAGTTCCCTGAGCTCCATCGGCCATTTTCGAGGTGACTTGAGTGGTAAACATCGCCTTGATTGGGCGTACAAGCATCATACCAACCATCATAATGGGAAAAATGGATATAGAATTGCCGGACATGTACATTATGAACAGATTCATAGGTATCTAATAAAAAATTGTATCAAGATATGTTCATAGGTCAATGTACATGAATGGATGCTCACTTGTTTTAATGGGCCTAAGGCCAAGTCCCACGACTTTTTGATGACGAGACGCTGATCACGAACTACTTCGGTTTGATTAACCAGCACTGTAGGATTATAACCAGGTGGAGAGGGTATATCTGCGTTTTTGCTAAATAAAAACAAATTGTCATGAAAATAGCTCACCAAACTAAACTAAAACTTTACAAAGCGTTTACCTCATATTAAAGTCCAGTGCCCATTTGGATTTTTTTGCATTTTGCTTAGCCGACATTTTCTATTTATTTTGTAATTTAATACTTTTTAATCTGTAATTAATAAATTGACTACAGCAAGAGCAGCAATGAATAAAAATTATCTTATTTAGTGTTGCACAATGCTTGAAATGCGGCATGTTCAGTGCAGTGCTTTAAAATGTAGTGTTGGCCCAAATGTCTCAAAATATATCGATGTGCCATCGATAATAACATAAAACAATCGTTGGTGCGCTTGTATTTAAAAATGCCAAGTGCAAACTTTCATTGTAAAAAACTTTTGCTAGCTTTGTTTTTGTCTTTATTTTTTTACAGCTTATATAAACGCGACGCTTAATACTTAAACTTGAATTTATATACGATTTCATGCTATTTATAATTGTTGCTTATTTACGATGCTGTTTCGTTTTCAATAAATTTAAAGGAGATTGATTTTAGTCACCAAAAATAAAAATAGTTTTGTTATAAATTAAATGTCACTACGCATTTTGAGAATACACTTTAAAATTAACTAAAGCAAATATTTACGGCCCCTTTTCATTTAAACATTATGTATTTGATATACAAGAGCCAAATTCCAATCAATAATGAAGCTGCTTTAGATCATTTTTCATATTCTTAAATAGTGTGTAGTAACCGTCAAGTATGTTGTATAAAGTACGTAAGTATATCAAAAATGACAGCGAGTTTTTTATTTAAATTTTATTTAGAATTATTTCACTTTTATATAGTACGTTCATTTTATTTTTACGCTTTATATAGTTTTTTTTTATGTATATGGGTGATTTTCTTTCTTTATATGGTTGTTCTGCTTGCCAAGCGACGATACAAACTAAAAAGTTAAAAATTAAAATATTTTTTCTTGGTTTTTTGTTTAAGCGCAAGTTCAATTACAATTTTTCTCAATATTATTATTATCTTTATAAAATTAAAAAGAATTGTAAATAGATGAGGGGAGCAAAAATAACTTAAAAGACAATTTATACGGTATACTTGTTATTATTATTGTTGGGTTTCTCTTAACATCCAATATTTATGTAAAATTAAATTAAATTATAGCAGCTTGTTTTTTTTTTAGCTGTTATAAAGTGCTACGAATTTAAAACAATTTTCAAGTATTATACGCTTAGTTTGGAAATATATCTTAAGCTTCGAATGTATTCTTCTGTGTTTTTGTAGTTTCATCTTGTGGATTGTTGTTGATTTACTTATGCCGCTCTGTTTCTTTTTTGCTTTAAATCAAAGTTAGTGTATAATTATTTTGTTGTTGTGTTTGTTGCTTATTTAGCGATTAGCATTCTTTAGCTGGTTGGACAACCAATCAAGTCCCTCATAGAGTCCATCGCCGCTAGTTGCACACGTCGCCTGTATGTACCAATTGCGGTTTCTGAGTGAGTGCAAGCCAAGCTTATCGGTGATTTCAGCCGCATTCATTGCATTTGGCAGATCCTAAAAGTATAAAATAAAAACATTTATTTAACATTTAAAACGGGTTGGTTCATATTTAAGATTATCATTGCTCCATATAGTAAATAAACTTTCACGCAACTTCGACAATATCACTACACATCGATGTCTGTAGTTAATATGCTAATACTCTATGTAATGAGTATGCAAAAATCTACGCACGCTATTTCGGTTTGAACATTTGATTTGCAAGTCAAGATAATTTTTCAAAAATGATATGCTTTTAATATTACTATTATAGTAAGCATTTGATTTAAAATTGGAGTTTTTGATAAACTATAATAGTAAAATTAAGGAGCGCAAGCATGCATATTATTTATATTACATACTTGAATCAAAACATATGTTAATTCTTTAAAACTAATACTTAAAATAAGCTACTGAGCCTTACCTGTTTGTTGGCGAATATTAGTAAGACTGCATCTCTAAGTTCATCCTCAGCCAACATGCGCATCAATTCCTCTCTCGCCTCGCCGATACGCTCTCTGTCATTGCTGTCAACGACGAAGATAAGACCCTGTAGTAAAGACAACCAAATAAATTACAATTAGTAATTATTTAAGACAAGCCTAGATCTTTAGGCAACAAATCATGAATGTATCAGTCCCGTCTTGAAACATAATAAACTTTGAATAATCACAAGTATTTAATCATAACAAGTTGTTAACATCATCTAGAAAATGTATGGTCGAGAATAAAATATTTTAAACTTACTTGTGTATTCTGGAAGTAATGCCTCCACAATGGACGAATTTTGTCTTGACCGCCTACATCCCACACTGTAAAGCTAATATTCTTGTATTCTACAGTCTCGACGTTGAAACCTATTCAAATAAATGTTAAAATAATTTCAAGTTGTTTTTTAAAAAACGATTAAGAACTTACCAATGGTAGGTATCGTTGTAACAATTTCGCCTAATTTGAGTTTGTACAGAATTGTGGTTTTACCAGCGGCATCCAAACCGACCATCAATATTCTCATTTCCTTTTTACCAAAAAGGCCTTTAAATAAATTTGCGAATACATTTCCCATGTTGCTTGTTTTTTAAGTTGTCTTTCCCCGAGTTAAAATCAAAAATATGCTTGAGAGGGTTTTAAAAGTTGAATTTGTTGCCTTTTTAAGTTGGAATTATAACAAGTTCAAATCCGAGTTGCAATGCTGTTATAATGCAAACTCTATGGATTTGTGTGATTTGAGTCGAGAATCTGCAAGAGTACAAGAAAATAAACATATGCTCATTAATATTAAGATACATACACACAGAAAATTAAGAGTCTATAAGCAAAGTTAATTGAATTTAATGCAAGCTAGCATATGGCGGATAGTTATCCAAAGTAGAGAACCTCCCCTATAAGCTGTGTAGCTGCTATATAAAAACTTTTTAATTTTTTCAAACATATAATAATGCCTTGACAAATTTTACAAGCTAATGTAAACAATTTCCAGAATGTGAAATTATTGAGTTGTTTACCCTTGCTTGCTGCTATCTGCACTGACTGAACTAACTTTTGGCAAACTGGTAAATGGCTTGGTTTGGCTTGTTAAGCTGACGTGTTTTGGTAGTAGCTTTAGATGAGTCAGAAACCGGAAGAGTCATTCCCAATATATGTATATGAACAATTACAAAACGGCTTTAATGTTGCATCAAATTTATTAAAAATGAAATAATCAAAGTTTTTAAGTTAAACCAGAGTCGACAGCTGCATGCAAAAAAGAAAACAATAAAAGAAAAGAAACAATAAATGTTTCAAAAAATGAAACAAAGACACAAAATTTGGCAAAGTTAATGTGCAACAGATTTTAAATAGAAAACATCGAATTTGTTATACACTGGTAACCACTAACTGACGCTAATAGTGTTTACATTGTAGTATTTACTACGCCTCTTTTAATAGCGCTAACAAAGCGCGATCCCAGATAAAAATGCTCTTTTTAGCCAATGTCGCACTGATAAGATATTGATTTTTTTAGTGTAGGCGGCGACGGGTGCGCGAGTAGAAAGTCCATTCAAAAAACGTGTTAGCTACAAGCTCCCAAAAACTAAAAGAAAGAAAGAGAATTTTGGAGCCTTATCAGTGCAAAATGAAATCGTAACAAAAAAGAAAAAAGACAACGCACGAGCCAACTTTAAAAATGAAAAACCCCAAAATCAGTGGGTGAGTCAGCGCGTCGGAAGTTTGTAGTAGCAACAATGTGTAGCGCTTGTATATAGCGCTGTGTCTTTGTGTGTTATATGTGTTTTTTGTTACAATTGTAACATAATGTAGCGCAAACAAAGCGTCTGCAATATGCAGTTCAATTAAAATTTTAATTGATTTTAAAAAGACGACGAACAGTGCCAACTAACCGAGCGTTAGCTGCTGTAGAGTATGATGTCGTTACCAATGAAACAAAATGCGCAACAAGACACAACACACGCAATTTTTGATACACTAATTGCTTTTAAGACTGATATAAAAATTTCGCTTAAGTTTTTTGCAATTTTTAATTAACCAAGCAAACTATAAAATAAAAAGAAAACTACACGTAGCAACTTTTATTTGCCAAGCGGCAGTCGCAGCAACACCCTACATAGACACACACATGTACATTTTTATGTTCGTTGAGCAAGCGTTTAGGGTTGCCTATATGCGCAAGCAAATAAATTGTTGTAGCATTTATAGTTTAAAAAATATTTTAAAAAATCGCTGTATGCATTAAATAAACTTTTCAATAGTTATATTCACAATTGCTTGATTTTTTGTAAAGTTTCTAATAAATATAGCCACTTAAACAATGCTTAAACAAACCACGTTTATATTTGACAGCCCTAGGCAGCTCTACGTGTATTTAGCTGTGTGTGTGTAAGTAAGCATGTATGTGTGACAAGAAATGATGACGGCTACGTATGCTTTTTTCTTTCTTTCGCTGTTGGTGAAATGCGTTCCGGAATATGCGGCACCTTTGTTCTATTGTATTACTATTGAAATTGTTCATTGATTCGCACCATGCATATTACTTTAGCTATAGTTATTAATTAATTACACTTTGCACTTGTTTTTTACCGTTTAAAGCAGCAAAAACTAAATTTTCCTTTGATTGAAATTTTCCACGGCAAACACACCACACGATTGTGAAGAATGTACAAGTTAGAGGTGAGAGTTGCTTTGACGATTGCTGTAAGCGATTACTCAAAAATTATCGATTGCTTAATGAAAATACAAATTAATATCTCAAAAACGCCTCCTGATGCTAAGCGTTATAATTACTTAACTATTCCACGCATTTTGCAAATACCTAGTGCTAGACATGTAAACATTTGTCTTTTGCCGCGTTTAGTATTGCAATCGATATACGATATTTTATAACTGCCAACTCCCCACAAAAAGTACAAAAGAGACAAACATACATACATACATATAATTTGTGCACCAATACATATGACCACATCACCCACATTAAAGCAGATATATTTTTTATACGCAGGCTACTACAAAAGAACTATGCTACAAGTTTCTCATAAATATGGTCGTATTTGCAAAAGCAATACCTTTTGCTTCATGGAAAACACATACGCACCAACTAATTGAATCAAATGCACACAAATTTGAGCAGAAATTTTAAAAATTTCTGCTTGGAAATGTCAAAAATCACAGAGCGAAGTAAAACTTGACCGAGAATACACTTGCTGTTGAAAAAACTGCAAACTCACCAATGTTTCCGACAGACGAACTTGGTATAGACTTTACTGTGCTCTAGAGCAGTGCGGCCAGTCTATTGTGGTGAATATAACTAAGCAAGGCTGAAATGTTGCCACGTCTTGTCAATAGAGAGCGCGATGCATATAAAATTTAGAAAGAGTGCGCTATATAAAACAAGGCGGCAGAAAAGACCGGTGTGTTGAACTAGGATGCACGTTTATTTAAATTAAAGCGTAATGTTTTATCCAAAAACACCGTTTTATGGAAAGCCACTACTGGAAAATGAAATACTAAAAGTTAATGTGAGTTCAAATTGTCTGAAAATTCTATACAAGCGTCTTTGTTGCGTACGATTAAAGCAACACTTAATTCATTTACTAACGCATATGGTTTAGTGACCCCAGTCAGCTGTCCGTTTTAAACATGCAATAAATGAGCAACATTGAGTTCCTTATACAATACAACACTGGTTTTTGAATTTCAACATTAACCGTCGACGTTTTTATTTATTTTACAGCATGAATTACTGCCACAACTATTGCAATGGCTTTGCGAGACTCCGCGTGTCACAACGTATCGTGTTAATACCTTACGCACCACTGTAGTAGCATATAAAAAAGAATTAGAAGCCAAACTTACAGCTCGCTATGGCGTCCAGGCACCAAGTGTTTATAGCATTGACGGATTACCAGAACTCCTGTGCATAGATCCGCTAAATGCGAAATCGCAACATAACCCTGCACTCAAAGAGCTAATGGTGGACACAAGCTGCGGGGCCGCTTTACTAAGAGGTGCACATATTTATGCTCCTGGTGTCTTGGCTATGGAAAGTGGCACACAGTTTCACGAAATGGTGAATGTTTATGCGGATTTAAGTGGAAAATGTAAGCGTGGCACAGCTTCACGGTTTGAGTGCGAACAAAAAATTTTTCTAGGTACTGGTGAAGTCTTAATGCAGCGCTATCAGCTCTACAATAACAATGAGCAGCCTCTGACAGGTATTGCAGTCCAAATGCAAACTAATATAACCGGTGTTCCAGCTATGGGTGATCTTAGTAACGCAGAAGCTTTGTTGCAGAACCTACCTTCTGTAGTGTGTATACGTGTTTTAGCGCCGCAGGCAGATGAAGTTATTTTGGACATGTGTGCCGCTCCAGGCAATAAAACCAGCCACATTGCTGAACTAATAGGTGATAGGGGACGTATCATTGCCTTGGATAACGCTGCCGCTCGAGTTCGTGCAATGCAACCAAGACTTAAGCACTACAACAGCATAGAATCTCATATTTTCAATTCAACACTTGCTCATAGTCCGGAATTAGAAGTTACTAATTTATTACCGGCCCAACCACCCTATCCTACGGCCAGCTTTGATCGCATACTTTTGGATGCTCCTTGCAGCGGTTTGGGCAATCGACCACAACTTGCCTGTCGCATCAAGGATCTAAAGACAATGCAGTCCTACCCGCACATTCAGCGCCGCCTATTTACGCAGGCCGTGCCATTGCTCAAAACTGGCGGTGTTCTAGTATATAGCACCTGCTCTGTAACCGAAGCAGAATGCGAACAAATTGTCAGCTGGGCCTTGGTCAAGTTTCCTAATCTACGCTTGACAGATGCTATACCCAAATTCGGCGGACCAGGACTGCCCAATTTGGGCCTAACATCGAAACAATGTGAGCTGGTGCAGAGATTCGGAATGCCAAGCACAAATCGTGTGCAGAACTTGGATACAATGGGATTTTTTATAGCCAAGTTTATAAAGGAGTGAACAGATAATTGTTTAACAAATAAAGCAAAAAAAGAAGCTTTAATGGGTTAAAGTTTAAATGTTAAAATATATACGAACGGAACATTTAAAGCAAAACCTGAAAGGATATAATATTTGAAGCAACGGAATGAGAAAAAGCCTAAGTTTTTCGAAGGATTTTATAAGGCAACGAAAGCTTTAGTCAGATCCCAGTAATCAGTTGTTTGTTTCTCGCTTTACATTTGGGGTAATCCAATTAAATGTGTAAAAGATAAAAGACTTAGGCGTGATGGAGGCTATCTGTACCTTTTGATTTGGATATGTTGGAAAACAAAAAGTTTTGTAATAAAATGAATTTTACTATTCAAATGTGCAAATTATTTTCAATTGCAATAAAAGCTAATAAATTCATTTTTGTTTAAAATATGTCAGATGACAATAAGAAAATTTTATGAATGATAGGATTAATTGTGCTCCTATGAATACAATCAATGTAAACAGTATTAATTGCTGACAACCCATTATTAGTCTGTCTAACTGGAAGGTCTAAAATATGACATCTATTTTACGTCAATGTTCATATTATTGTCAAGAATCTTTATATGATATTTTGCTGATTTAGTTTCTAACATAAAGAACTTTTAAGTCTTTTTGTCATTCGTGATTGCTAACAAACCAAGAGAAACGATCACACTGGCTGAAGGACTGATAAAGGCGAATTTTATTTTTTAATAAAATCCAGTACATTTGCTTTGCTTTTCATTTGAGCAGCTTTTGCAAAAAATTTCATTAAACATTTTTGAAAGGAATAATTAGTTTTTATTTATAAATACACACTAACTCTATACTTAATTCTATGAAATTAAATGAATTTCTTTAAATTATATTAAAAATTACATAAATTGAAAATTATAATTATTATTTTACATTTTTAAAAATTGCAATTTTCATTTTCTTTAAAAAAATCTTCACGCATTTTCTACAGAATTTATGTTTAGTTTAACGTACAAATTATTAAAAACAAGAATAAGGATTACTTAAAGAGTTATACCTTAAACTAATAAATTACTTAATTAGATTTTCATATCATTATTTTATGATTAAGATTTGCTTGTGTGCAATTTTTAGTTAAATCTTAAAACTTTTTTTTTTAAGTTTTGATGTTTTTTTTCAAGCCTTTGTAGTTCTTGGTTTCTTTGCGTTCAAATTCTGCTGTTGTTTTACTTTAAATAGTTCTTAAAATGCAACAGCTGCATTTTGTTGCCTAGAATAGAATGCATTATTTAAAGTTAAACATAATTAATTTGTTTATGTAGTTTTTAGTTTTATGTTATAGCTAATTTAGTGTTTACATCTGCCATTGTCATTATTTTTGCGGTTAACCTGCTGAATTGCTGAATTTTTAAATTTTTTAAAAAGAATTGATTCGAAATCGAAAAGAACAAATGCAGTCAAAAAATTACAAATTTAATAATTGCGATTTCTTTTATTCAATGTTTTTGAGGCAGAGGCCATTGGAAAACAACGCTCTGATATCATGTAAGTAAAATATTTGTATGACATACAAAGAAATTATGTTTTTATGGAATTTGAAACATAAGAAAATAGTTAATGGTTTTATTAATGAACTAATAAATCCGTAAATTTTGTTATAAATGTTAACATAATGTTCATAATTGTGATGTTCATGTTCTGTTAATTAGTCCTGTTTCGAACTTCAATTGGTCGTTATTTCAATACAGTCATATGGTCGTTTCAAGCAGTCAAAATTGAAATCAAAAACAGGCCCAAATAGCTTGTGTATTTTTTAAATTTAAAGCATAGACATAAATAAAATGAGTCGATTTACTCAGACTGTCCGAGCTAACCACAATAACCTAACAATGGCCACATACTTAACCAAAATTCCTATAGGAAAACTAAAACCTATTTACGTCGGTAAATTAAGCGTCTTGAACTGGTCATCGTGCATTTCAGTCATCATGAATGTGCCATCCTGTAGCAACAACACGACCCTCCGCGTTCCACCTGCAAAAAAAAAGATATACACAAACATCAGCGTGATTGATGCTGAAACAAAGCTTTGGTAACTTACCTGGCGAGGGCAGATCAGCTTGCACCACCTCGGCAGGTATGTTTGCCTCTTGGCCGTCGCTATCCGAAGTTGTTATATGAATTTGTGTTGTGGGTGCATTCGCCGTGCCATCCTGTTGTAACACAGCCGCCTGATGCTGTGCCAGCTCCTCTTCCGTCATGGTGACCAGTATCGGTTCACTGCCATCTACCGCCGTTGCCGTATTGGCTGCGGCGGCCATCGCTTCAGTTTGTTGATCGGCAGGCAACTGTGCCACTGCCTCGGCTACAGCGTTGTCTAGCGTTAGCATATCCGGCTCCTCACCTTCGGCCGTGGCTACATAGGCAAACTGCTGTTCACCATCTGGTCCCTGTGTTACCAATATGGTTTGTCCCTCTGCATTTTTGCCGGCAACCTGATATACGGTGCCATCCTCTCCACGCACCAGCAATGCTGTGCCATCTTCATTGGTTAGCACCTGCTGATCGCTGGCAAGCAGCGCTTGAGTAGCTGCCTCAAGCTGCTCACGTTGTTGCTCCTGCTCCTGTTCTTGCTCTAATTTCAACTGCGTTTCCTCCAAGCCTATCAGCTTACCCGTTATGGGACATAGTTGTGCTTGATGGACCTCATCCTCCGGCTCTACAGGCGCGGTCACCTGTAATGGCGCGGCCGCTTTCACCATCGTACGCAGCCTAGGAGATGGCGCCTGTTGCACTTTTTGTTGTACATGTGACTGCTGTACTGCTGCCTGTCGCTGTTGACGTTGCTGTGCGGCACGCTGTTGTTGCAGCAGCTCTTCTCGCGTCATGACCTTTCGCGTTACCTTGAGATCACCAGATTTCGAAAGCTGCAAGATCTTTTGCTCTGGTGTGATCACCTTGCCTCCAGCAGTGGTCTGTCCTTGCTGTCTTTGTTGTGGCGTGCCGGCACGTGCCATTATCATGCGGCCTCCACGCATGGACGCCTGATTACGCATTTGAGGCGTGCCCACGGCTCGTCTTTGTTGTGCAAGCTGACCAGGCGCGCGCAATGTATGAGCCCGCTGTGCTATGGGTTGCGGTGAGCTGGTGGCTAGGCTACGCGGCACTGGCTGACGCTTGGTTGTTATAGCGTTCGGACTCTGCTTTGTGGTAGGTGAAAGAGCTGAGACCTGGCTGTTTTCCAGACGCACAATGCCTGTGTTGGAGTGCAGAGTTTCGGCCTTGGATAGAAATCGCACAACTCCGCCACTTTTGTCCTTTTTCTATGATAGATGTTTTGTTTATAAATTAATTATATCATAAAGTAGTTAGTTTGCGGAAAGTATTTACCATCTGCAATGTATTGGGCACGTCTGGCTTACGTAACAAACCCGAAGACGCAGCATCCTCCGTATAAATGAGCTCGGCCATTTTGTTGCACTTTGCGCTTAAAGATGTCGCATTGCCGTTTACCTTGATTCCCTTCTCATTGAGTACGCTGTGCACTTTGGGCTTGTTTTGCTCCACAGATATACTGTTGCCGTTTTTTAATCTTTTTACCGTATGCGAAGGTATCAAATCCTCTTCCAAATCCTCCAAACCCAATGAATCATTTGACACATTAACAGCAGAATCTAAGCTGCTATCAGCACTATTTATCTTGCGTTTAAGCGAAGTCGTCGCTGGCCATTCCTGCTCATTTAGCGATTCATCCTCATTAGCGGATGAGGGCGATGTTGACCCAGTGCCTTGGCCACTTTCGCTTACCCATTGCTTAACCTGATCCATGGCCCGGGTTTTGGAGGTGCGCGAAGGTCTCGTCGATCCTGGCGAACCAGTTGGATTCGATTGTTCAGGTGATTCAGTTTTTGGCATGCGCTTTAATGGATCAACAATGGCCTTGTCTTTCATGACTTTTTGCCGTGCCAGTTGTTTCTCAAATATTTGTAAAAAATGTGGCACACGTTCCAAGTGTTCATTGGACTCCCACGTATTTTGAGTGTGCGTGCGTTCCACCCATTTAACCAGATATTCATGTGTTTTACGGCGTGGATTAAAGCGCTTAGCCACAATCTTTTCCACTAGTTCCTCAGTGCACTTTCCAGTGTGTGTATCAGTGCGTATGGCTAAACGATTGCTGGCAAGCTTGGTAGCATTTGCAATCGGTGTGGGAGTGCCTGGTTTGGATTTGGGTCGCTCATTTTCAGTGTCTTTCAACTGGGAAACGGTAGGCAGCTTGGCAGAAGCGGGAGATTCTACAAAAACATAATAAAAGGTATAGTATCAATAAAATTTATTGCCTGTTGCTGCCTTTACGTACTACGTGTTGGTGAGACACTTGTTAAAGTGTTGTTGTTGGTGTTTGCTGTGTTGTTATTGTTGTTGGCATTGACCACTGTCTTAGTTATGCGCACTGGCATATCTTGAAGCTCACCATGTCCAATTTTGCCAAAGGATTGTATAGTTTTGCCTGCAACAATCCACGGTTCGCGCAGGCTATCCTCCAACTTTACCCAGTGCTGATACAGGGCCCAGGAATTTGATGTACTGATTTCGTTGCGAGTTTGAAGCTGAGTGGCTTTCCACAAGGCAAAGGCCCAAATTTTTGGCTTGGTATCCATCGACTCTTTAAGATTGACATTCTCCTTTTCACAGGCATTTTCTTTGTGGGCTTGGAACTCTTCAACAAAATGAAAGGCGTGCAGGCAACGCCCGCAAACGAGAACATCCATATTGGCTAGTTCTTCCTGGGCAGCTATAATATACGGTCAAAAAAAAATCGTTTAATAACGGCAGTTAGCTTTTCGATTATATACATTTCCATACCTTTAATTATACTCGCGTGCTTGCCAATTTCGGTTGGTGGAATCTCCTGTGCCAACATTATACAGCACACACACGTTTAAACTAAGAGCATGGAAGATTTCTTTTAATTTAATGCAACTTATTTTGCAATTTAAAAACAAATAAGAACCTTTAAATAGGCACAGTCAAAAAAAAAAGTACAGTACATAAAACGAACGTGAAACCACGCGAGGTGGCAGCACTCGCTGTGCGTATGTGTGCAAAGTGTGGTGTGTTTCATAGCAAGGTACTGATAAAACATATGAAAAAAGGGAAATGGCTGCAATGCAGCGCCAAGGCAGAAAGTGTAGCACAAAGAGGAATCGCATAAACAGAGCTAGCCGGGCGCGAAAATATGCAAGACAGAAACACTATTTAATGACAAGAAGTTTCGATGCGGGTCACTTCAAATATACGTAATTTAATTAAAACTGATTGCACTACTTTAGATGTGACTTTTTTTACTTAGTCCAAGCAACAATTTCGAATCTGACACACTTTTTTTATGCACAATTTTCGCACAGCCCACTTATTTTTTAGCTTTTTGAAATTACACACAAATTATTTGAACCAACGCACCTTCATAAATAGAATTATTAATTAATTAGTGTTTTAAACCAATTGAACTATTTTAAATTTGTACCAAGAAATAAATTTCTGATCACTTTTAAATAAAAAGTGATTTTTATCGCTGTTCACAATTGCACGCGCGCTGATGGTACGCTGAATGCCAAAAACCGAATATTGAGACGATATACACGAATTCGACAGTGCGAACAACTGATGAGATTTTTGTCGGTTGCAGTGACTTTTGTATGCGCTGCACAACAAGTATACATATAAATATCATAATAAAAAAAATTAACACCAAGCATTCATATTTTTAAAAATATTAATAGTCATTCCAAAATCATGCTAGAAGCAAAAGAATATTTTAACATAAAATTTTAAACAAATTTATATTTTCGAAAGTCTGCTATGCCCCAAACTGCTGTGTAGCGCCATTTTCCGTTCGTCCGTCAAATGTAGCAGTTTGTTAGCCAATCACAAGGCGTGTTGTGTTTAAAACAACAATGTGGCAACGTTTTGCTTTGACATTATGAATTAAAACAGCTCTAATTACATAAACAATTACGTTTTGAAGAACCCATAATTTTTAAAGTGTATATTAATTTTAGGAGCACCTTTATTCAATAGTTTTATGTGTAAAAATTAATTTTATTTTAAATATGCATGTTGAGTTGGCAGCGCTGCGTAAAGCAGCTGCTCATTTACACAAATTTCTATGATGTGCACACACTTAGCACCGGCTACAGCTTGAGAAGCTGTGTTGTTGCTAGCGCAAAAAGCGAATTTGCAAAATATTAATAGAAATTTTAGTTTTGCATTAAAAAAACATAAATTAAAATGGCTGATGATGAAAAAGACGATCAAAAGGAATACCGCTGGGAGACGGGCTATGAAAAAACTTGGTAATAAAAGCAGTTACATCTGATATATCAACTACATTGCCTTATAATCCTTTGTGCAATATATTTTCTTTTAGGGAAGCCATCAAGGAGGACGAAGATGGTCTGCTGGACGGTGCCATTGCTGAGATCATACAAAAGGCCAAGCGGAAACGTCAAGCAGAAAAGAGTAAACAAAATCGGCTTGGTATGATGCGGCATCTTTTTATAGTGCTCGACTGTTCCGAAGCCATGAGCGTTCCTGATCTAAAGCCCACCAGATTGTTGTGTACAATAAAACTGCTAGAGATATTTATTGAGGAGTTTTTTGATCAAAATCCCATAAGCCAACTTGGCATTATTGCTTTGAAAGCAAAGCGTGCCGAAAAAATAACCGAACTGACCGGCACAGCACGTGTGCACTTAAAGGCCCTGGAAGGGTGAGCATACTCTATAAATCCACGTCTAAATTATAATACCTAAATTTATATTTTTCAGTCTGGCCAACATTAGTCTTACAAGCGAACCCTCCCTGCAAAACGGCTTAGATTTGGCCTATAAAACACTCAAAGTGGTGCCCTCTCATGCTTCTCGGGAAATTGTCATAATCATGGGTTCGCTCACTACTTGCGATCCTGTGGACATCAATTTAACCATTGATGAACTAAAAAAAGACGGCGTGCGTTGCTCTGTTATCTCACTCTCGGCTGAGATTCACGTCTGCCGCTATCTGACACAGCAAACACAGGGAACCTTTGGAGCTGTACTTGACGATGCACATTTTCGTGATCATTTGCTCTCACACGTCGATCCACCGCCCGCAGCCAAGACACAGGACTACTCACTCATACGCATGGGGTTTCCACACAGCAAAAACGATATGGAAGCTAAGGAAGCGCCACTTTCCATGTGCATGTGTCATATAGAGAATCTGGAGGAGCCCAGCGTGCTGTGCACAAAGGGGCATCATTGCCCTCAATGTCACAGCAAATATTGTGAGCTGCCCGTCGAATGTCAGTCTTGCGGTCTTACTTTGGTCTCCGCACCGCACTTGGCGCGTTCCTACCACCACTTGTTTCCAGTGCCCAATTTTGAGGAGCTTTCGTTGGAATCGGTGCCTACAGGTCCACCTGAGTTTGGCAGCATACGCACTTGCTACTCATGCAAAAAGGTTTTAAGCGCCGTTGCCGATAAGCATGTCTATAAGTGTGGTTTTTGCAGTCAATTCTTTTGCATTGATTGCGACATTTTTGTGCATGAGACTATGCATAGCTGTCCGGGTTGCACAACTATACCAGGCGTAGCTGGTTTGATTTATCAGCAAAAACAACAGCCAACGGACGGCAACTTAATGATTCAGCAGAGTCAAATGGAAGCATTACTGCCAGGTAGCTCCAAGCAGCAGCGACACTTTTAGCTGTAATCAACCAAACCCTCTCAAAGGGTATAGATTATTTTGTAAAGCATCTGCGTTCCCTTAAGGGGTACTAAAGTAGAACCTATGTATATGTTTCTATGTATTTCAAAAGTGCTAGAAATAAGCAGTTAGGAAGCTCTTATGTACTTAGTCGCTGTTTTTGGATGTTACTTGTAATAAGGCATATTGTAACACTTTGTAGTTAAAAACAAATTCGATTTAGGCCTACACTAAACTGTTTTCCAATATGTACTACAAAAAGCGGTTAAAACATGTTAGATTACTTCAATTCTTTCAAAGTACAATGGTTGATTTTTGGCACTTCTAAAATATTTTTCAGTTTGAAGGAACAGTATTCAAACTTAGGACTAACAATTGTGAATATAAACGTAAGCAGTGGGCAGAAGTGTAGATAGTAAGTCGAACATAGTTAAGCTAACATGTAACAGCGAGAAATTAAAATTTACGAAAGTTGTAAGGAAATCATTTGGTTTAGGAGCAGCTTTAGTCTCTGTAAGAGTATCCAAACTTTGTATACATAAATGTATTCAATATTTCTCGTTGCTTTTCAATATGGTTCTTGAGCGACAGCTCATTGCAGTTGCGACTACATAGTTCCAAAAACTGACAACAATTTGTTGCTATTAATTATAATTTGTTTTTGAATAATCGCTGACTTTGTTTTTGTTGTTCTTATTTATTATTTGTTGCTTCTGCTCTTGTTTGCCATTCACAGTTGATTCTCGCTTTTTGTTTATTCTCTCTGCCAAGTTCAAAGCTGGCGCTCGTCCAGTTCATTTGTTTGTCGCTCGTTCCGGTTTGAAATTTTACGTGTGCTAAACAGGTGTAATACATATATACGTATAAAGCCATTTATTAAATAAATAATAACAGCAAAAAATAATCATAATAGACGCATTGAAGTGTACATTTTTAAGTGCGTTTGAGCTCTACCTTTTTTTTATTACTATTTATATTCAAGTTATAATAAAACAAAAAATCCATCATAAATGAGGATTGAACTAACTTGCGCTCAAAGACTTTGCCTTAAACTAGCTGTGAACTGGTTAAAACCTGGCCAAACCGATTCAGCCGTCTTACAATATTTGCATTAAGTCTAAGCGGCAAATGCTGAGTCTGATTAAGATTTAAAAAAAGTTATTTAATACAACTCAATGAACCGGATGCGGAGGGTAATGGTAGTTGCTGTACCACTAACTAGGCAAAATACAAAGTCATAGAGCTGCTACTCGTAATCTTAACAATTACGAGCAAGACTGCAATCTCGTATATGAATTACATCCGTATGTATCAGCATGTCTTTTTTTATGTTATATTTATTAAATTATTACAATTTTGAGCAATGGCTTATGTATGTAGCTGACCTACTTGTCCTTTTAGCCAAACTTTACGCCGAAAACATGCTGACGTTGTGGCAGATATCGCATTTTATGAAATTTAAATCTACACTGACATTTTTTTTTAGTAGCAAACTAACTCGAAGTCCGAAAGAAAGCTATATTTTATGTATAGTAAATTTAAAAATCCTTCACCCCGCTCTGAATACATCCATTTTTCCTGTGCAGAAAATAAACTCAGGGTATAACATTTTGAAAATAGCTTCAATTCTTAGGCCCAGCACAGAAAAGAGTACAAACTAGTCTAACCAGTCGTAAGCTGACCTAAACGGAAAAACCAAACTCCGTTGTGTTTCTTAGTCATATCTAAGTAAAATTTATTATCTTTTGAAATATTTTGTTCCCATAAAAACTAAAGTTTATTTTCAGTTACAAGTAAAGCATTTTTAATATACAGTACATGAGTCCGTGTTAATAACCTTTCTACTAGTGCTGGAGCAACATCGATACATCGATGTTTCGATACATCGAAGTACATGTGGCGGCCATTTTTTGAATTAATTCAGTTTGGGACATCTGTTGGTTTGGTTATATAAGTATTTTCAAATAATAAAATGGAATTAATAAACAAACCAAGAGTTAACTATATTTTCATAATATACATTTCAAAATTAATTACATTTCAAAAATAAGCAAAGAAATAATAAATAACAATCCAACAAGTTATACAACGAAAACAAAAGATAATACAGGTTTGAGCTTCCCAAAGTCCATAAGGTGTACCTCTGTCACATGTAAAGTTTACACCACTTTTTTTTAAGAGCCTGTGAGTTATAACAAAAAAATGTTCTGTTCCAGCCAGAAATGCAGTCTTGTAATCTTTAAACTAATTTGAGATCCCATCATTATGGTTATTAAATAAAATCATGTCAACGCTTTTTGATTTAAGCGAACTCCGCTTATCGCTCACTAGGTTGCCAGCCTTGCTGAACTTTAAAAAGTATTACCTTCCAGTAATTCAACGGGCACATGCTTAAATCTAAGTTTTCGACATTAAAATATTTTCGAAGTTCCAAAATTGAGTCAATCCTACTATTTCGGATCGTTTGAAATTTGTTTTTTTTCTAAAAAAGCGATGCCGTTGATTGCCTATATTTTGTCTGTAACGGGACTTGGTCGATAATCGAAAATCGAAATAAAAATATCGATGATCGGATAAAAATAAAAAACATCGGTGCATTGATATAAAATCGATGTCTACGTTGTAACCAGGCCTGTCGAGAGGGGGGTAGGAAGGGGGGCGGGGACTCCCCCCGGGCCCAGAGCTTTCTCAGTGGCCCGGTGTAATTACTGTCGTACTGCCATGAGTCAAACTAAAGGTGTAATAGAGGGGCCGGTACATTTTCCCCCGAGCCCGGATTTTCTCACTACGACCCTGGTTGTAACCTTAAACTAGTTCTACTAAATCATTGTAAATGCAAATCATTGATATTTAAAATGAGACGTATTTCAAGTGCATTTTGTGCTATTATATAGAACTCAACTATGTAGACGATAAAAATTACGTTGCCGCTATGTACGTGAACTTTGCCGTTTTCAAAGCAATAATAACAATAAAAAATAATTTGTTTCTGTTTACGGAAATCTCCGTACACCCTTTTGAATTCTCCTTTCATCAGCACCCATTTCTCTGGAGCATGTTCTTCTATATGCACAAAATGACAGATCCAGCGTGAAAAACAAAGCCAGTGATGATGCACGTTTTGTGAAGTGTTACGGCGTCCAGCAAAAGAAGCCTCTCTTTAATTTATGGTCACTTTGTAAAAAATATACAAGTTACTATCTACACAGGCCTTCCCAAGTCTATCTATTTCAGAATTTTACCAACTGAAACTAATTTGCTGTAACTGAAGATCTTATATGATAAGTGAGCTAAAGACTGTACCTAAAAAACTGTAGAAAACATTGGTGACCGCCCAAAATGCAAACATGTTTTCGTAATAGATTTCTATTACAAATTCGTAATCCTTGGTCTTTTTTAAGTCAAAAGTGTACGTATATTTTCAGTCCCGAAGAGAGGGGGGCCGATGGGAGGGTTTCACCGCGCCCGGAGTTTTCTAAGAGGCCCGGTGTAATTACTGTCGTACTGTCTTGATGCAAGCTAAAGCTGTTCACACCCGGGTCCGTATTTTCTCTCTATGGCCCTATATATTTTAGTCGATAACAATACCTTTTTATAAGTCCTAAGGGCCACTAAGAAGTATTCTACCTATGCCTGCCACAAAAGCTGTCCATAAGTCTCTATCTTTATTTGATGTGCTAGGTCTGTGCTTTTTTTTTGAAAATACCAAACGTTAATCTTTGTCAGCTCTGGTTCGGAAGCTAATAAAATAATGCACATACAAATGTAAACATTTTCTTAACTTCTATTTGACGTCTTGGCCAATTTGCACTGATAGTTACTCCGTTTGCAGCATTTTGCAAAAATAAATAAAATATTTGAATCAAGTTTTTACTTTCAATTTTCAAAAAACAAATTTTAACCTATCCCGTACAGAAAACGTCAACGAAGACTTCTGCGTTTTGCAATACTGATTGTGTGGTGAAAAATAAAGAAACTGAAGGACACAATAAAAATCAGAATGTGGCAACACTGTGCATTATAATCTTAAGTCACATTTTGTCATTCCATGCGAGATTTTTACATGCTACGTATGGGCCTTTAAGAAAAATGAATCGGTCGTGCTCCGGGAAACGAATCCGAACATTTTATTCGGATTTGTTTTGAAATGGTATGTTTGGTGCTACCTGTTTTTTTCTGAATCAACCCAAAAAAATAGCATGCACAACTCAAGCCGAATTTTTGTATGGTTCATGTCTTGCTTAAATAGTTCATGTCTTGCATAAAAAAAATTTTCCTTGTAATAGGAATAGCATAGTCGTGAATAATTTCCCTTGAAAGGTGTAAAGCTGTGTTAATGTTGAGCAACGAAAATATGAGTAGATGGCGACAGAATAAAATTCCGAAACGAATTAAAATTGGTGTCTGAATTCCAGGCCTATGTAAATTTTTTGGATTTATGTCTTGAAAACTTACTGGAAACAGATTTCTGTAACTTGGCTTAAATTCAGTCAGTGCATAATTTGCATTATTTATGCTTAAAAAACTCTGATGGGCAATGTTTTGAGAAGCGTTGTTTTTCTCAATGAATTTTTTTTTTCTTCATCTTTAACAATTTTAGGCCTATACGCAGCTCGAAAAATTTGCGCGGAATGACAAAACTTCATATAAAAAAAAAATCCCAAATGGGATATTCTAAATGCGACTTTTTTTTTATATGAAGTTTTGTCATTCCGCCCGAAATTTTCAAACTGCGTATACCCCTTTTAAAAAAAATATTCGTAGTGGAGCTTTGAGCTGGTTTTTTAAATTCTACATTAGTTGTAAATATAGAACTACATTAAGCCCGGCTTAGCTGTAGCCTTGTATTAGTTCTAGTTATTCATTGTAAATGCAAATGAATGACTTTTGAAATAAGACCCATTCTAAATCTCAATGTACATGAGTCTTTATTTATATAGAACTAGATACAAATCACCGTCAGTTTAGATCAGTTGTCTGCCAGTCTGTCTAGTTAATTATGTACGTTGTCGCAATGCAGCGCGAATGTTTTCCGCATCTAATGTAACACCAATTAGAAATAAATGTTTTCTGGCTATGGACGTGTAAATACACTCACCTAGCTAATTCAGTCGTAGAACCAGAATGACAGGCGTTGTGATTGATTGCTGAATTAAGGAACGCTTCGAAAAATAACTATCTTTTGTATTGAATTCGAGTTTGATAATTTTTTTAAAACTATGTTTTCGTGAACTTGAGAAAATTAAATCGAGATGTTGCAGAGTATATTCGAGTGTATGCCAGAAATCTGTGAACAGATTTGAGTAAATTTTTTGTGTTGACTCTAAATAAGTTCCGAATGCAGGATTTGGTCTTGGCTGCGAATCCGCCACTGCTCTAAATATATTATAATTTTTGTGCCAACGCTCTTAAAGACATAATTGTTGGTCTGAAGTCGTTTTCAAAGTATTATATACCAACGGATTTTGCTGTTTTAAAAGCTTTATGAAAGGGTATACCAACTGCAGAATCTGAAAGTCATGTGTTAATTATGTGAAAGTGATTTGAATCAGTAGTGCCACTAGTATATATTTTATTGTTATTGACCTTGCCTTGGTAATGCAATATTTAATTTTAACTTATAAAGGGTGTTTTTTTAAGCGCCTCTGGATTTCAAACTTAAATAAAACATAGAAAAATGAATGTAATGGCTCCAAATATGGTTTTATTAGATATATAATTTCGTATCATTTAATATTTGAAAAAGATCTCTGGCATGTGACCAGCACGACTACGATTTGCAAAGCGTACCCTGTGGGTCCAATTTTTGAACACACTGTCGAGCAAAGAAAATAATCTAAGGGGGTCAAATCACACGACAGCGGTGGTCAGTTGGTGGGCGCATTTCTTGAAATGACTTTCTCATCGAATTGAGTTTTCAGTAAATCAATGGTTGCTGTCGCCGTATGGAACGTAGCGCCATCCTGTTGAAACCAGATCTCTTCGACATCGATGTCACGTAAATTTGGAAACAAATATTCATTGATCATCGCTCTGTATCGATCACCATTGACGGTAACACATTGCGAATCGATAAATTTGGCTTTTCCTCTACAACAGCGATATTTTCTTCAGACCGTGCTGTTCTCAAATTGATTGGTGGTCAGACATCGTGGAATGTCAAATGAGTTCGTACATAATCAAGAACACGACGAATAGCACGTTCTTATGGACGACTATTCGGTCCATAAATTGTACGAAGAGCTCTATAAGTTTTTACAACAGAACACTGATTTTGATTGTAAATATCGAAGATTTGAAGACGTTGTTGTGGTGTAAATCTTACCATGATGAATTGTTAGTCCTTACTGAATAAAATGAAATTTAAATTTGTCAAAAGTAACAGAGATATCCCTTTCGGTAGTCCGGATGCTGTTAAAAAACACCTTTTATTTTAAGTTACAATAAATCTAAGCACACAACTTTCGCTTAGAACAAAAAAAAATTTCCTTTGAAGAAATTTGCCAAGTATGCCATTTTATACTACATATTTTGGGATGATACCAAAATCTTTAGAGATTTCGGTTGGTAAGAACCGCAGGTGGCACAGAACTTTGAGTTATTTTTCGAAAAATTGTTACCGAGTGTTTACGCTTTTACGAGAATGGCAGCAAAGAGTTAGTACTGTACAAAAATAAATTTGGTACATTCAGAAACTTATCTACTTGTATGATTTTCAAAAGTGAAGTTTTTTTATTATTGGATTAGTGAAAGAGATAAGCAACACTTACTGTTCCCAAAACTTGGTGGCAATTCTCTCGGTTAGTTTTGTACGTTCTCAGTGAATGGCATATTTCCCTAGAGAAACTTTAAAAATAAAAATCATGCATTAAAACATTTGATATATTAAAGTATGAAGATACAGATAACTCAGAAGTTTGATGATCTTTTTAAGTAAGTACCAGTTTATTGTTTTTTACGTACAAAAAATATTGCCAGACTTAGAGAAAATAGCATGTCTATGCATATTATACCAAATTTGCATTTCATTATATGGGCGCTTTTGCGACGTCAATGGAAACGCGACATTACAACGCCACAACAACTATATACCAATGATATATTATGTACTGCAGTTGCCTTTATGACAACCAAAACATTCGCCAGCAATTAACGTTTGGCTAATTAAAGGTAAAAACCAAATCGAGTTTTGGACGAGCCCCACGCTTTAAAAAACTTGCAAATTGGCCAGGTCCACCTCGTTTTTAATTTTTTTTTTTAAATAAACGCAGACATTTTTCATTAAGAAAATTGCATAGTCAAATACGTCGAAATAATAAATGGCTTTGAATTAAAGCTGTAGAATTTTCATTAGACCCAAAATATGCCCAAGGGCAACATTTGGCCAAAACTACAAATTTTCCATTGGTTGCTGGCGCATAATAATTTATGCTAAAATACGCCTAAAAGTGTGCTGTAATTTGCAGGCTTTTCTGGTTTTACAATTTGAAGGAGTCGACAAGGACGCCACGACGACTTTGAAGCTGTTGAAAAGTTTTGCGGCTCTAATCACTTGTTAAGTTATTTGTACAACTTGGGCGTAGTTACCATTACCGCTTGTCTTCAGGCGAGGGGAACGTGTTCCATTTTATTTGATGTTGAATATTTACTACTTTGTATACAAAAAGTTTTATTCGCCACAAATTGTTAGGCACCATAAAACGAAGCATTTATTATTTATAATAATTGATGAAAGTAAAATTAAAGTTGAAAATTTGTGTAAGTTTATGAAGTTTATTTTCTAGCTCATAAATATTCTTTGGCTTTTAATAATAATACAACAAACAATTGGAACGATTCGGTATGGTAGTAAATTAATAGATAATAAAAAAAAAGTACAAATAATATAACATTAAAAAATAGACTAGCGATTGTAGCTCATAAAGAGTTAACAAAGTCTTCAGATAAGAATTGTAGAGTAACCCATATAGAGACAGCAAGAATATAAAATAGTCTTGGCAACTCTATCTTAAGAAAAATATGTGTCAAGGTTTTCAATGGAAAATAAAATATGCAAGTTATCCCCAAATTATCTAAGTGAATAAAGGAATATAGCCAACTAGTCTGGATTCTATGTGGAAATGCAGATATCCCGGTCTTAACCACAAGGCTTTGTACTGAGAGGTTCAACAACGACTATGGCTGGACTATGGCAGGTTTTGTCAAATAGATACGATACCTATATACATATTTATATCTCTTGTTCGGATTCGTCACTAGGGTTACCACCTCGGTCGCGTCTCTCGCCCGGCAATTTATCAATGTGGTGGGGTCCAATTTTTTCATACTTGATGTATTTTCACAAATTTATTACATAGTTATTTTTTTTTTTCCACTTGTATTTTTCATATGTTATCGCTGTCATGGCTCTTGTTCCGGTCGATTAAAAAAAAGAGTAAATTCTTTGCAACTCATATGGAAATTTAATTTCGTCAGAAGCTCTGCCATCACCAGTTCGAGTCTTATTCGATTCCTCAAATCGTTCCAAACATTATTCATCACTGAAAAAACTTTTTTCACGTTGGCATTACTGATGGCGATCGATAAAACTTTTCCAACAATTAAGAGCAATTGGACAAATACGTCAGAACTTTCGAAAATTTTCACCCATTTTATATCGACAGGGAGGTCAATTTGTTTGATTTTGGGGATAATCTTCGCCAAAGAAAGTATTTCGTCGTAAACAGCGTCTTCGTCAACATCAATATTAACCGCTTCAGCCGCGCAAGGAAATAGTTTTCGGTCTACTATTTCGTCTTCAAGGTTCAACACTAAAAAGTGTTGAAATGGAGATTTTTCAAAATCGTACCATTTTACCAAATATGTAAGAGCTCGATGGTCAACTAATAATGCCTCTCTCTCCAATTTCAATCGTTGATGCTGTGTCAAATGAGGTAGACTTTTGTTGACTTTAGATCCAAAGTACTTGTCATCCATTCTGGTTCGCAACCCATCTCTCAATTCAGTCATTACACTGTGAATGTGTGTACTCATCACTGTTCCTTTTTCCAGATATTTTATACTTTTGGTCATGTGGTGCATAAAATGATGAACGAAGTATAAATAGCATTCTGGAAACGTTAAATTTTCGTTGAGATCGTCGTTCAGTTCATTCTCTTGATCTTTCACAAAGCTCCAAATCGTTTTGTCAACTTCATCTTCTCCTTCATTGATAAAATATTGCTTTAAGCCCGGCCATTTTTTGATAATCCGCTCTGTACGCGGAAAATTCGAATTTCCTTAGTTCACATGGGGGCCCGGCAAAATTTTTATTGGCCCGGCGCCCCGACGATCACTTCCTAGGCCCGGCATTGCCGGGCGAGGCCCGTGCAGGTGGCAACCCTATTCGTCACTAAGCGCCTTTAGAACCATATCTCTAGAATAACGTTGATTCCGAAATCAATGCTAAGTGTCCTGTTTTAAAGGACTCTTTATTTTGCATTAAATAGTCGACACCTTTTTAAGATAGAATAAGAAATTCTGCGTCCAAAATGCTTTAAATGAAGCTCTTCATCGCAGTCCATCTAAAGATTCAGAAGGGCTTCAAGTTAAAACCTCACGCCAGCTTCAAATCGGGAGCAACGAACCAATTCTTCCTAACTTCCGAATATAGAATTAGGCCCAAAGATGACATTAAGAACCATATATAATATATATAATAATAATAAAATAATATATAAAATATAACTAAAGGCCATAAATATTTGTAATTAAAAAAAAAAAGCAAAAAAGTTGATAAATTCCTTCTGCTTATCATTTTTTAAGCCAAATAACGTTAATGGTGGTTCTAGGTCATTTGTTACTATAATTATGTAGAGTCAATCTCTAGCTCTTATAGTCTCCGAGATCTAGGTGTTCATACAGACGGACATGGCTCAATCGCTACCCGAGGTTACGATTAGCATTTTGGTATAAAGAACTTGGGGTCTGGCACGCCTCCTTCTGTCCTTTACTTACATTGCACAAATCTAGTATGCCCTTTGTACCAATAGGTACAGGGTATAAAAATGTGAGAAATGAACCTGGGACTCGTACCACCTTCAGAAATGGGGGTCCATAACTCTACTATCTCAACCCATACATATACAGCATCACTTACACTATTACGTGACGTTTTAAGCTCTGTAAAAGATCTTCGTTCTTAAAATAAACTTTGTTTTACATGAGAAAGATTTTGGGAACCATTCGTAAAACGATACTTGATTCCAATCAAAATCTAGCTTCTGAACCAGTTTTTGAACCTGAACTAGAGATCTGTAGTGGCTTGAAATGCTCGTGAAATTGAAAACAAAATTTTATTTGTGGCCTTTAATGCTCAGCAGCTCCAGCTTTGACTAGTCCCAAACTGGCTCGAAGTCAGATCTTAACTGGAATATAACCGAGGTAAATAATATAACACATTTACAGGCGGTATATTCCTTTATGTACTATACTATATTGACCACTGATATACCTTATAAAAAAAGTGTTAATTAGTTGCACGTGCTGTTTAAAAACAAAAATTTCATAAACTTTTAAAAGGAAATTACCTTATTATTGAGTTTATATAAAACTCATTAGCAGGGCTATTAATTTTTTGAGGTTGAGCCTTCAAAAGTCTTCACTAATTGTAAAATACAAGCCACTGATTGTCTTAAATATAAATTTGTTAAATAAACTAAATTAGTTATTAAAATAAAAAAAAGGGGCGCAGCTGTTAAAATGCTTCATATACGTTGGTATACTTTATAATTATAATTATCATGTTGTGCTCAAAACAAAAAAAAAAAAATTAAGATACATTTTAAAAAGACCTTTTTTTAATGGGAGTATCTGTAATTAAATATCCGTCTTGTAAATTAAGTTTTTTTGTTGTTGCATTATTTTGACAAAAAAATATGTTGATTATAAACCTCTACTGCGTACTAGTTCGGAAGTGCTGAAATGGGCACCCATCAGTAGACCATTACTATCCGCCTGACAACCCAGCACCAATGTAATGCTTCATTTCATTTTTTGCACCGAATGTCCTAGGACATGAGGACCGGCGACACCACATTGTTGACCTCATGGGTAGCCCAAATGGGGTCCCAATTGGTGCGTGGTGCAAATGGCGACCCATGTGGTGCATATGGCAAAGGTTACCCATGTTTAATTCGCTCTCTATGCTGTAAATTTGAGCCACACAAAATAAAAACAATTTAAAATACTTTTAATTATACCCTGTACCGTATGGTACAAAGGGTATATTGTGTTTGTGCAAGCCGAAAATGTATGTAACGTACAGAAGGAGACGTCGGAGACCCCCCAAAGTTACCTAAAGTATGATCAGAGTGACTAGAGAAGTCGATATACCCATGTCCGTCTGACCGTCTGTCCGTCCGTCCGTATGCACGCCTAGATCTCAGAGATGGTAAGAGCTAGAGCAACGAAACTTTCAGATAAGATCCCTTATTAATCCATAGGAGACAAGTTTATTTTATTTTTTTGATATCGGGATTACATTATATAGCTCCCATAGGGGTGTTTCAGAGGACCTCGAAAAAAAGCAAAAGTTTTAGATGGATAATTCGTTTGTTTATGAAGATATCATAACCAAATTTGGCAAGCGGAAGTTTTTTAGAGACCCCAAGTACTATACCAAGTTTTATCAAAATCGGTTGACTATATCATATAGCTCCCTATAGGATCGATCGGTCGAAAAAAAGTTTTTTAGAGTTCCCAAGCACTGTAGCAAATTTGATCAAAATCGGTTGACTATATCATATAGCTCCCATAGGACCAATCGGTCAAAAAATCGTTTTTTGTACAAAATTCGTTGTGTTTCGTTTGTTTGTAAAGATATTGTTAGCAAATTTGGGATTAAGAAGTTTTTTAGAGTTCCCAAGCACTGTAGCAAATTTGATCAAAATCGGTTGACTATATCATATAGCTCCCAATCGGTCAAAAAATCGTTTTTTCTACAAAATTCGTTGCGTTTCGTTTGTTTGTAAAGATATTGTTAGCAAATTTGGCATTAAGAAGTTTTTTAGAGCACCCAAACACTGCACCAAGTTTGATCAAAATCGGTTGACTATATCATATAGCTTCCATAGGAACGATCGGTCAAAAAAACGTTTTTTTCCAAAATTGGTTGTGTTTCGTTTGGTTTTGAAGATATTGTAACCAAATTTGGCAGTCGGAAGTTTTTTATAGTTCTCAATCAGTGTACTGAATTTGATCAAAATCGGTTGACTATATCATATAGTCCCCATAGGACCGATCGCTCAAAAAAATTGTTTGGTGCAAAATTCGACTGGTTTTTATTTCTTTTTATGAAAATATCGTAACCAAGTTTGCCGAATAAAATATCTTTTGGAGGTCTTAGGCAATGTGTCGGACTTAATTGCAATGTGGTGGTACAGGGTATCCCAAAGTCGTCTGCGCCCGACTTTAACGTACGCCATCTTTTTTTAATGAAAAAATATAAAAATACAAATTTTTTCACGATTATAATTTTAAAAATTATAAAATTATAAATATTACGATCACTTATTGAAATAAAAAAAAAGTTAGAAAATTAACCGTTTTTAAATTAACTCCTTATTTCCTTTTTGGTTTTAATAGAGTACTTAAAATTCAGTGCTAGCTTTCTTCTTGGCCAGTAAACACAAGCATTAAACAAAAAAATAAAATACAATTGAAAAAATATATTTTCCCAAAAATGCACTTAACAATTAGCTAACCGAAAATGCTGCAATTAGTTAATTAATCCCATAATAATACATAATTTAAATTTTTGATTTCCAATGCAATTATTTACCTAATTTATGCATACAAAATTAATTAATTGAAATTGTAAAATTTTTGCTATTTTTTAATATACTGTGTTCTGTGTTCACCCAACCACACAATGTGATATACAAACTACTTACAATAGCAAACATTTTTGCTCCACCCTAAAAAACGTTCAAATCACGTACATTTTTTTGATAAGGTCTTGATAATTGATTTTAGTTATTAGATCTTATGCCTCTCTAATAATTACAGAACTTCCTGTCTTATTTACAAACATTTCGGAGCAAAAACCTCGAAAACATCTACTTGGATTTATGGTGCTAAAATGTGAGTTTGAGCCAACAAAATCTACAAACATTTTGCTAGTTAACAAATTAAAACTTTAAAACTGTTAACTTTTAGTATTCAAATTTTATAGGCAATTTATTTTATTGTTAACAAGTTGTATTGTAAAATGTTAAGTTGTAATTAAGCACGTGACGACCTTAACCGGTTTACCTTGAAGCATGACACCGTGGTAGTAAATAGTATAGTATATATGTAATACCTACAATCTAACCCCCTACCATTTCAATTATCCGAACAGCTGTTGGGCCGGTGCTAATATTTTAAAAAGTGCTGAAACCCAGTCACTGGGCCTGCAAGACTTTAATATTAACTCTAAGCTCAGTTGCAGTAAATAAATTTCAAGACCTCGGCGCCACGTTTTTACTACAGTACATGGGAAGTGGAATTCCCATCTAAATACTGGTAAATACCAGCTTTTCAATATGTAGAAATAATTTCGAAATTAAGCGTGTAGCTTTTCATTGGTTTTACAATCGATTTTATATTCATGTAATGCAGAGTTGTATTTATTTAACTCAAGTCATAGTTTCAATATTAAGTTTTGCTAACCTCGATTTAAACTTTTATAAGTTGTTTACATTTTGAGCAGAATTTTTTGTCTGTTTGCAAAGATAAGCTAAATATTTAGTCAGTAACAAATATATATATTGTAGGTAATACCTAGTAAATTCCCATAAAGCCAAAATTAGCAGATCGTCAAAATAGATTTCGATTTGAACATGTTCGAGATTAGGGCTGCCACCTGCACGGGCCTCGCCTGGCAATGCCGGGCCCAGGAAGTGATCGTCGGGCCGCCGGGCCAATGAACATTTTGCCGGGCCGCCATATGAACTAAGTAAATTCGAATTTCCCGCGTACAGAGCGGATTATCAAAAAATGCCCGGGCTTAAAGCAATATTTTATCAATGAAGGAGAAAATGAAGTTGACAAAACGATTTGGAGCTTTGTGAAAGATCAAGAGAATGAACTGAACGACGATCTCAACGAAAATTTAACGTTCCCTGAATGCTATTTATACTTCGTTCATCATTTAATGCACCATATGACCAAAAGTCTACAAAATCTGGAAAAAGGAATTGAGAGATGAGTTGCGAACCAGAATGGATGACAAGTACTTTGGATCTGAAGTCAACAAAAGTCTACCTCATTAGACATAGCATCAACGATCGAAATTTGAGAGAGAGGCATTATTAGTTTACCATCGAGCTCTTACATATTTGGTAAAATGGTACGATTTTGAAAAATCTCCATTTCAACACTTTTTAGTGTTGAACCTTGAAGACGAAATAGTAGACCGAAAACTATTTCTTTGAGCGGCTGAAGCGGTTGATCTTGATGTTGACGAAGACGCTGTTTACGACGAAATACTTGCTTTGGCGATGATTATCCCCAAAATCAAACAAATTGATCTCCCTGTCGATATAAAATGGGTAAAAATTTTCGAAAGTTCTGACGTATTTGTCCAATTGCTCTTAATTGTTGGAAGAGTTTTATCGATCCCCATCAGCAATGCCTACGTGGAAAAAGTTTTTTCAGTAATGAAGAATGTTTGGAGCGATTTGAGGAATCGAATGAGAGTCGAATTGGTGAAGGTAGAGCTTCTGACGAAATTAATATGAGTTGCGAAGAATTTGCTCTTTTTTTGAATCGACCGGAACAAGAGCCACTTCTTTGAAAAGCGATGACAAATAAAAAATACATGTAGAAAAAGAGATCTGATCGAGGTGTTAACCCTATTCGAGATAAATAATTCTGAAGAGAGGTAGAATCATAAAATATGCCAGCAGTTGCATCTTATATTCTATTTTTACCAGTATTTTTTTTTTATATTGATCCAATTCCCCAAAAGCTACAGTCACCAAATACATAGTTATATATATTCGTAGAGACCCATATATAACTTTTTGGGTGATTCTTGTTTTTGCGCCCAAAAATTGAAAAGTAGGAAGCTATAAATAAATTAATTTCCAACTTAGAGCTCTTTAAAATCGAATCAAAACATTGGAAAACATTTTTACCTTATGTCGGGATTACCCGAAAAATTTGTTTTCTTCTAAAGGGGTCTACGTAGTTCGAAAAATTTCGCGCGGAATGACAAAACGTCCCAAATGGGATTTTTTTTATATGAAGTTTTGTCATTCCGCGCGAAATTTTTCGAACTGCGTATAGGCCTTAAAATGCAATTTCTTTGGTGTTACTAAGAAGAAGAGTAAATTTGCATTTTATTTTTCAGAAAGAGCTAACTGAAACTGACATGAGTTCACGTTTTGCCATTGTTGACACGTACTACATATATAGCTTTAATTTACATAATAGTATATTAGTTGTCTAAAATGTATTTACTGCGAAAGTAGTCTTGTATTTTTTCAACAAAATTTCATAAATCTTTAGCATAGATTAAAGAAAACTTTGCATCATAAAATACCGCCATAAATTCTTTCGTGGAGCGACAGACTTTTTCTGTCCAGCTCAGTTCATATAGATAGGACACCAAATTTTACCTAAGAAGACAGTAGAAGTTTGTTAACTTTCATCTAAGCTTCTTTATTCTTTGGAGAATTTGAAGTTTAAACCTACTTTGATAATCAAAATCCTATTCATTTAATTAAAACGCATGAACAAGAAACCATTTTAAAAATTGTCTTCATGGCAGTAATTTTTTTGGGTTAAGGTCTATACCATTAAAAAAAAATCCCAAATTTAATTTAAAAACAATGTTTATCAAGCAGGCATATATAAAAATTTCCACTAATTAAACAAATAAAATTTAAATACAGGTACTTTTTCTAAAATTTACCCATTTGGGCCATATAAATTACGTTTGTATTGACAACTTTGTTGACGCAATTGAAACAACTTTTTAAAAATATTTGTTTTTAGTTTAATTTCTACTTTCATGCCGTACTTATAAAGAGTATATTAATTTTATTATCGAGTTGGCAACATTTGGTATCCTTCGTTTTCATTGTGCATTTCTGTTATTATTTTTTAAGAAAAAATTACCAGATTTATTTGTTGCGAAAAAATATAAGACTTTAAAGCTGTTTGGTACTTCTTCCACTAAACTTTCTATCGTTAGGAAAGTTTAAATGGGGATACGGCTTAATTTATAAGACAAATTCAAAGTTTCAAATTAATCAAAAT
The DNA here is from genome assembly GCA_018150985.1 of Chymomyza costata. Lineage (NCBI taxonomy): Eukaryota > Metazoa > Arthropoda > Insecta > Diptera > Drosophilidae > Chymomyza > Chymomyza costata. The sequence goes on from JAECWU010000001.1 coordinate 24,249,001, forward strand.
CAAAAATAAATTAAAAAATTGGTTTAAACAAAATATTAAAAATAAAGTAATTAATCGACCATGCTCCGGAAAACGAATACGAACATTTAATTTGGATTCGTTTTAAATGTGCAAGTATCATACACGAACACATGAAGATAGGTGCACAGGGTTTCCGGTGGGAAATTTTTTTTAATATGAAGTTTTGACATTTCGTGCCCAATCCCAAATGGTGGGAAATTTTTTTTAATATGAAGTTTTGACATTTCGCGCGGAATTTTTGCATGCTGCGTTTTCCGCACGAAATGTCAAAACTTCATAAAAAAAAAAATTCCTTTTTTGGGATTTTTTTTTATAGATAGTTTTGACATTTCATGCGGAATTTTTGCATGCATTCCCAAAAAAGGGAATTTTTTTTTATATGAAGTTTGGAAAATTCCGCACGAAATGTCAAAACTTCATACAAAAAAATTCCCTTTTTTGGGATTTTTTTTTATATGAAGTTTTGACATTTCGTGCGGAATTTTTGCATGCTGCGTATGGGCCTTAACACTTTAATTTTTTTTAAAGAAATCTTATATTTTATTAATAATTCGTCAAATCCATAGTTCTATAAAGTGTATACATTTGTGAATCTGCTGAAGTTACTTTTGCATTGAATTTCTTGCTCTTTTTGTTTTTGTTTTCACTATCAAACATGCTTTGTGTTATCAGCTGTTTCCTTTTAACTGCTTTTCTTGAACCTTGCGAATCTCTCTCGATTGACGCTATTGTTAATTTAACTTTTTTGATGCTTTTATTCGTTTCATTTCTTTTTGTTTGTTCATTTTTTGTTGCTTGAATATTTATGACAAGCTGAAAACAAGACACAAAACGTAAAAGCAAAGAAACAAGCTGACAAAGTGTAAATGTGCAAAAACGTGAATTGTTAATAAATTGTTGAGTATTGTTTTGCATGTCGCGCGATCTCCGTCTGAGTTTTGCTTAAAAATAAAAACGTGTGTATGCAAAACTCTTAAAAATATTTCAGACAAGTGAATTTTATTATAATTTAAAAGTTTTTATTGTATTGTGATTTTTGGTTCAAGTGTCTTAAGAAAAAAAAGGTATTTTTTTACGATTTGTGGAGTTATAGTGCAAAAGATAAAGCTGCAGGTATGTACATATTTAAAAGTGCGAAAAGTACATAGCAATTATATACTTGAAAATGTGTATGTGCGTATATCTTGAGTGCTGCCTACTTAAAGTTAAAAATCATTTCAAATCCAGTTCTAAATTTTTGGCATTATCTTGTTTTTTTTTTTTGCAGTTGTTCTTGTCTTATTTAGATTTATTTTTAATTCTAATTTATACTTTGAACCTATTTTTCTTTTTTTTGTTTAAAGTGTTACTGCCAATGCTTTATAATGTTAATGACATAATTTTGTGTTTAAAATTGTGTTAAGTTGCCGGAAATCAATTTCTGTTTAGATATAGTCAGCTGCAAATTAATTTGAAATCGTTTGCATTAGTCTAATGAGTTTTTGATGTAGACATACATACGTTTTAAGTATATGCATGTACGTGTATGTACATACTTACATATGTATGCGAGGCTTTAAAAAGTGAGCAATCATTTGTTTAATTACTGTATATATTATTTAAGAGACAAAGTTTGCATATCTTAGCATTCAAAAAATTAATTAGCAGTGGGAATTCTATTGAGTCAGAATAGGCCTACTCTATATGAAACATTTTATAATCATAATCAATGGATTTGCAGGCTGTTATTAAAAAAAAAAGTCAGGTACTACCATTCATTTGCTTTAAGGCCCATACGCAGCATGCAAAAATTTCGCACGAAAATCAAAACTTCATATAAAAAAAAAAATCCCAAATGTAGGGAATTTTTTTTATTTATATAAAGTTTTGACATTTCGTGCGGAAAAAAAAATCCCAAATGGAGGGAATTTTTTTTTTTATATGAAGTTTTGACATTTCGTGCGAAATTTTTGCATGCTGCGTATGGGCCTTTAATAAAAAATTTATTTTTTTCTTCGAGGATTCACGTGAATAAGTATTTCTTTATTTAAAAATAATCCCAAATACCTAAGTAGTTATAAATTTACTAGGTTTCATCTAGCTACGTTATATTTTTGGGGATAAAGTTAAAATCTCTTCATAGTTTTGGATAATTCGGCCCCTGAGAGTCGAAATATGGGGTAATCGGCGAAACGAATCTGAACATTTTATTCAGATTCGTTTCTAAACCGATTGTTTGGTGCTCTCAATTTCACTCAAACGAATTTTTTATGCGGTTTAAAACCGGATGTTTTGTTGCAAGAGAAATTAAAACGAATTGGCAAAATATGTTTACTAAAATAATTTTTTATATTTTTAAATTCTTTATGCCAATTTAAAGTTAAATATTTATTGATAAATATTTTTAATAATTTTTTTTTTGGAATCAACCCAAAAAATAGGATGCACAACTGAAACCGAATTTATAAGGTCCATGTCTTGCATAAAAAAATTTCCCTTTTAATAGGAATAGCATAGTCGTGGATAATTTCCCTCGAAAGGAGTAAAGCTGTGCTAACAGTGAGCAAGTCAAATATGAGTAGATGGTGACAGCAAAAAATTCGGATTTGGGAGCACGCAATAACGAATTCGAATAAAATTGTTCGTTTTGTTTTTTACGTTTTCCGGAGTACGGTGAATATGTTAAATTTGTATAGGAGTCCTATAATAGAACACTGCTTACTTCTTATGCTAGCTACCAGGCCTACCGAAAATAACTAGAGGGCTAAATTAGGGTAGGAATAGGATTTTGGATAGGAGTAAAAAATTAAATCTTTGCCTCGTATTTATTAAAAAAATTTTAATAACAAAATAATTATTCTTTTTTTTTAAATTATCTTTAAAGCTGTAAATATTAATTATTTTAAAACACGCAAAATAATGAAAATTTTTAAAGAAAATCAAAGGCCAATTAGATGCGCCAATTGGGAACGAAGTACCCATCCAAGTAATCCAATACCTTCATTTGTCAAGTTTGTTTTTTCAATGAATTCTGATTTAGCGAACGTTCTCATGACGCATTTTGGGAATTTATTCTGGTTTTAAGAAATTTCCAGCTGTTTTATTAGAAAAATTCCCTTTTTTGCCAGTGCCACAAGAGATGGTTCGTGATTAATTTCTTATACTATTTAAAACACAAAAATTAGCATTTAACTTTAATTTTGCTTTTCATACTGCATTATGTTAAATTTTTGGGATTTCTGTTGGAAAAAAAATATTTGTTTCAATTATACTGTCTAGCTATCAGGTGAAAAAGCTTATAATTTATGATATGAAATATGCCGTTTTTTGCATATGTTATTAGATTTAATCGAGACTTGCGGTCGATGGAATTCCCAATTTTATGACAGGGATAAATAAAGCTTGCAATCAGCACTTTATGCAAAATTATATAAAAATATCATATCATAATATAGATATCTAGTTTTATGGATTCTTAAAACGTCGGCATTACAGCGCTGAGATCTTCCCTCTAAAGGCCAATACGCAGCATGCAAAAATTCCGCACGAAATGTCAAAACTTCATATAAAAACAAAAATTCCTTTTTTGGGATATTTATTTTTAATATGAAGTTTTGACATTTCGTGCGGAATTTTCGCATGCTGCGTATGGGCCTTAAGCAAAAATCCCGAGCTTCTCACAGTGTTTTCATCTTAGTATGGATTTTGTTAGCAAGCTGTATGTTTGTCTGATGCAGGTGGAGCTAGGCACCGGAACACTAAAATCTATTGTAGTCGGCGTTCGTAAGCTTAGGACAACTCCTTGGTAGTTTGATCTAACTTGTAAAGCTACCTTTTAAATGCTTATTTTTGTTAGAATAATTACATTTTTAATTCTGATTAAAAACCCTAGACTTTTTCTAAAGAACTTAAGCCCTTTCAATGTTTTTCCCTTCATCATTTGGCTTGGTCATTCACAACACAACAAGTACTTGAGTCCAGCTGGTTATCAGTTCAAGGCACACTTCCACTTGTGAAATACTTTGGGAAAAACACTTAAGCAATTGACCTGGCAACAACATCAATAAAAGACCAAAAATCTCACCCAGCTTACATACTGATAGAGCTAATCTAACAAATTATCTCATTATCACTTATTGAATGCTACTTGGATTGTTGGGCTTTAAAGTGCTGCCACTTTGTGGTCAATTTGAAGAAAGATTTCAATCAACGTGCAATAATATCAAAACAAATGATAATAAAATCAACAGAATTTATTACTTGGAACAATATTCCAGGAACTTGGTGTATAGAGCCGTAAAAAGCAGGCACGCTCATGAACAGATAAGAATCAAGTGTTGGAAAATGTGTGTGGGATCATAATTGAAGGTGTTTATTAAATATGTGCAAAATGGTAAACAATGTAGGTGTAATATTTTACGTGGGATTTTTTTTCAAGTGGCATTTGTAAATTCATTTTTGCACGTCGTTATTTAGATTTATTATGCGGCTCGGTTATTTCCTTATGTAAATAAATTTTGTAAATTTCATTAAAATTTTGCTAAAAACAAAGCAAATAAATCGTATACGAAATCGATTTTATTAATCAAAGTGATTGTGAATGTAGTTATATGTTCTTAAGTGACAATGTATTAACAATATTGAATCATATTGAGGTTTAACTTGCAAACGTTAAGGTTCACTCTACATAATAAAATATAAATCTTCAAATCCTTAGTAAAACGAGAATAAGGATAAAATTGTTTCGAAAAGTCAAAGTGGCTGCGAAAAATTCAGAACAAATAGTGCAAAAAGTTCCCGGCAATTTCACTAAGTAATTTCGTTTTTTTTAGTGCAATTTAAACACAATTTTTTTATTGTGTAAAACATTTTATGAAATTATATATTCTCCATTTTGATCCAATACCTTTTGCCATCTTTCGGGCAAGATATTGATTCCAAGCTCATAACATTTTTGATCCTTGCAGGCAAAAAACTGTCCCAAGAGGTTTTTGACGTCCTGATTTGAGGTGAAAGTTCTCCCATCCGAAAAATTTTGCAGAGACCGGAACAAGTAATAGTGCGAATGTGCCAAGTCTGGAGAATATGGTGGGTATGGTAGCACATCCCATTCAAGCTGCAAAAGCTTTTGGCGAGTCATCAAACTTGTATGAGGTCTCGCATTATTCTGGTGGAACCACTACACCTTTTCTATTGATCAATTCTGGCCTCTTCTGTTTGAGTGCATCAATCAATTTGTCCAGCTGATCACAAATTACTTCAGAAGTAATCGTGGTATTGTCGGGCAAAAGCTCAAAATAAACGATCTCTTTGAAATCCCACCAAACAGACAACATAACCTTTTTTTGGTGACTATTGGCCTTCGAAGTAGTTTGAGCTGGTTTACCCTTTAAAGACTAGATCTCTTGCGCTTTACAATCTTGTAAGCAACACACTTTTCGTCGCCAGTAACAATGCGCTTCAAAAATGGATTACTTCTTTGAAGTTTGATAAGCAAATCACAGTCGTTAATGCGAAGAAGCAAATTTTGTTCTGTAAGAACATGAGGAAGCCATATGTCAAGCTTTGAAATTAATCCTAGACGTTTCATGTGCTTGTGAACGGTCGCATTAGATAAATTTAGTCTTTCAGCAATCTCTCGAGTTGTTATTCGACATGGACCAACGACTTTATTTTATCCACATCGGCTTCAAGAGGCCTTCCAGGACGTGGTGCATCCTCAACATGGAAATTGCCGGAACGAAGTTTTGGCATTGGCGTTCGGTCAACATATCTTCTCCGTACACATCACATAATTTTCGCCTTGCATGAACTGCATTTTATACCCTTTTGATAGTAAAACAGTAAAATATGCCGAAAATGTTGTTTTCGATCCTCCATCTTTGATAGGGCACCAGACAAAAACTTTTCCAAAAAAAGTAACAAAATTTTTTACAAGAAAGCCTTACTATATATTTTAAACAGGTAAAGCTGTTAAGTGTGAAGTTGGCTGCGAAAAAATTCAATAATCATCAAACGAAATTACTTAGTAAACGACCCAATAATATTAAAATAAAAAAAAATTAAAATATATGTTAATAAGAAAAAAGAAGTTGTGATTCAGGATCTCGCGTGTACACATTTAAACCACCTAACATCAATTTATTAATCATTTTATTTTTTGATTGAGTTCTTGAGATTTTTGCAAATATCGATAAATTATCGAAAAAAGCTTAACCAAAACAGTGGTGTTTACAGCCCTGGTCGGGCCAGAACCGCCTTAAGGTTTTGTCTCCAATGATCACGGTCTTTGGCTACTGTTCTCCAGTTACGAACTCCAATCTTCGTAGCGTCCTCGTCGACTCCATCTATCCACCGTGACCGCGGACGTCCTCGTGTTCGTTTTCCAAAAGGTTCCGCTCTTAGTATTCTTCTGAGCGGATTATCTTTGTACCTTCGGACAATATGTCTGTCCTCCTCTTACCTGGAAAGTTACGTCAGCGATAACAAAACGACTCTAAGTTTTCATCAACCGCTCTTTGCGCGGCATCATGAGAGTCTTTTGGCCTCGCATGATATCAAACTCCGAGCTGCTAAGAAAGGCAAACCAGTTAGATGTGGCTACAGCAATTTGGAAGAGGAAATGGCAATGGATTGGCCACACGCTAAGGAAGAGCGATGAGTGCGTTGCAAAACAGACGTTGCGATGGGCCTACCTCACCTGGTGACGCTCAACAGAGGCCGTAATGAAATCTCGCAATCTATCATGGAGTGAACTCAAAGTCCTTGCCTAAAACCGGGTCCGCTGGCGAAGAGAAGTAGTTGACGCCCTATGCTCCAAATAGGAGTTAAAGGAACATATATATATATATATCGGACAATATGCCCAGCCCATCTTAAGCGTGTTAGTTTTATGATGGATACTACATTATGGTCGTTGTACTGCTGGTACAGTTCGTGGTTATAACGAATGCGCCAACTTTCTTATGTCTTCATAACTTATTAAAATATTTGTTCTCTGCTTAATTTTTGGGTACGATCGATGTGGACATTTTTCTGATAGAAAAATAATTGTCTATGAAAGAAGGATTTTGACATAATAATTTTTCAATCACAAGCGGAGTTTATTTCCAATGGAGAACTTACTCTAAATTATCGATAATCGCGTTAGTCCGTAAAGCTGGAAGCCATTGAGAAAAGTGGGCAGTCTCAATTTGAGCGTAGAAAGTCAAAATTTTAAATTAGTAGTCATATATTTTTTATACTGAATTATTTTACCTTCAGAAAAATGTAACTTATTAGGGAACATCCATAAATTACGTGACGCTGATTTTCATCAAAATAGACCCCGCCTCCCAGTTGTGACACAGTGACGAAACATTTTTGAGTATTTTCCATATGATCGTGACGCTTCGCCAGACCCCTCAACCCCCCTGGAGCGTCACGTAGTTTATGAATGATCCCTTAAGTAAAATATGTAAATTTTAAAAGTACCTAAGTTTAAATAGTCATAAAACATTATTTACATGAAGTATCCTCAGGTTTTTGGCACAATTTTTTTTATTTATTTGTATCAAAGTATCTATGACTGCAGCAAAGATATTTCTTTAATGACGCATTTTCCAAAACCCTCAACTCTGTTTGATGAACTGCATCAGCGCAATGTTCTGATTTGTTTTTAACTCAAATACATTCCGAAATTAACTCGCTTGAGTGCCTGCTTAAAATTGCCTTTGACTTTTGCAGTCGGCTTACAAATGTCAAATAAAGTTCTACCCCTTATATACAACATTCGTAAATACATACTTATATAATATATATGAAGAAAATAAAAAAATAAAGCAAATAGCTCAGCTGTACCGCTTCAAAGTCATAAACAATTTGCAAGCCACGTTGAGCACTCAACAAGCCGCATTTAAAAACAAAACCCATTGTAATAGTGTAGTTCCCCGACTGTATACCCTAACCCCTAACTCCCCAAACTGCCAAGCGCAGGTTTTCATTACAATTACATTTTGTTGTTTTTAATGGAGAATTATTAATAATGTAAATTGCTAAATTTATAAGAGAAGTTTGCAAAAAAATTTGTACCCTGCTACTTGAGTTAAATTGAAACTTTTTTGAAACAAAACAAATAACTCTGTGAAAATATAATATATATTCAAATACTCATATACTTGTGCTTGTATATAATATATTTATGGGGCGCACTGCAGATGATGGTTTTTATTTGCGAATTTTTAATTTATTAAGTGAGTTCAGTGACATTTGTTAGGCAGAAATTGTAATTTTTTACATTTTGCATGACGGGAATATGTGTAAGGGTATGTACTGGCACGTAAGTCATTAAGTTTGTTTCTGCATTGGACTGTAAAATGAATTTATGTTTGAATTTTAGCTGCATTTGATAATTTAAGTCGCTACAATTTTGTAAGCCTATTTATTAAAAAAAATTACAACACAACAACACAAAAAACATTTTTTTGGATTTAAGGCTCATACGCAGCATACAAAAATTCCGCACGAAATGTCAAAGCTTCTTAAAAAATAAAAATACATCCCACCATTTGGGATTTTTTTTTTATAAGAAGTTTTGAAATTTCGTGCTGCGTATGGCCCTTAATGGAAGATTCTTAAGCTCACCAGTAAAAAACAAATTATAAGTATACATTTTTGGGATTGGCTTCCAGTTCCCTTATCTTCCATGCTATCCCTTTTCGCTCTGAGCCTGAGGCTTGACAACGCAAAATAGGGCATCCTTGCCCATCAGAGTGTTTTAAAAAGCGTTACCATATTTTTTATACTGTTTTTGGTTTTATTTGGTGCTTCTAGTTTGTTAGAAAACTAAACACTTACTTTTGAAGAACCGCGAATAGTATATTTTAAAAATATGATTAAAGCTGTTTTTTCTTTGCAGTTGAAGATCAGAAAATATATAACGTCCTAGCAAACTATCCAAAAGTATATGTACATTTTATGACATTTAGCCATTTTCAAAAAAACTCTTTTTTTTAACAAAACCAAGTCAATCCATATAATACTTATAAACACGTTGTTAGTCGGGCATTTTTGCCATTATGCTTCTTTGTTGGGGTTACTCGTTGTTACTGGAGCATTCTTGCCTTTAGGCATTTATGACCGACAATGTTAACTAGTGCTGGAGAAAACATCGATGATCGTAGCTTAAAATCTCTATATATCGATGTTGGCCAACAGAGATGTTTCTGCAGCACTTTTAAACACCCATTTGATGAGTGCAGAAGTGCTGAAAAAAAAAAAACATCTTTGTTGGCCAACATCGATATATAGAGATTTTAAACTTCGATCATCGATGTTTTCTCCAGCACTAATGTTAACATCACAAGTGATATAATTTAAAGATATCAATATAAATAAATAAATATATAAAAATTGAAAAATTTTAAGCTGTTGATTCTAGGAACTTATTCAAAACCTTCAGCCAAAAGTCCAGTTTTTATCTTTTAGTATTATACTGAACGTAGAATAGCCGAGTTTTTTCAAGTCTCTTTGAATGCAATAAAATCTTAACTTTTTATATCTGGAACCCGTAAGGTCAAAGAGTTAGGTTTGTGCAGTCCGAAAATGTTTGTACCAAAGAAACATATACATCGAAGACCCCCCAAAATTACCTTAAGGATGATCTTGAGAAGTCCATATACCTAGACATGTCCGTTTGTCTGCTTGGTTGTCAGTGATGGTAAACGCTAGGGTAACCAACAGTGGCGGATCCACGGAGGTTTTTCGTCTCCCCCAAAGTTGGAAAAATGTGTTGCAAGTTTTTTGAGAACTCTGATATATGTATACACTTCAAAGTGAAGTAGACCAAATCCTGGAACCGCGCCTGGTAACCAACATATCTGATTAGATCCCTTATTATGTCATGGAAAACCAGTTTATTTATTTCTTTGACATCAGAGTTATAAAGCTCCAAAAGAGGTATTTCAGAACACCTGTCTGATAAAAGTTTTAAGAGCATAGTTCGTTTGTGTACGTAAACATCGTTACCAAAATAATAATAATAATAATAGTTCCCTGACCGACAATTTTTGTCAGTCGCCCCTGGGCGGGACATGGGGATCACTATTAATAACTGTTCAAAGAGAACAGGGACCTACACAGTTTATAGCCGAATCTTCAATTAATAGAGATTTTCTTGGGCAAATAGCGTCTTTGAGCTAGCGATGCCAGTGCTAGGCAAATGTACCAGTGCTACTGCGGGGACTCGAACCGCCGACCTTCGGTTTGTAAAGCGAGTACGCTACCGCTACGCCACCGCCGGCGTTACCAAAATAAACGTTCTAAAATTTTCAAAATAATATATTTTGAGATAAAGGCTTAAAGGAATGACAAAACTTCATATACAAAAAAATCCCACTATTTGGGATTTTTCATTCCGTTTGAAATTTTTGCATGCTGCGTATCAGACCTTAACACACAAAATACCTCGTTTTTGAGGTTATGCCAAAATCCTGACGTGATGGGGTTTTAGACCTTGGATTCGGATTCAGAGAACCCAAAAACATCCGAGCCCGAAAATCCTTTATTTTTTTGTGTAGCTGTGGTATAAAAAACACCACAAAATTCTTTTTCAAGTTGGGTTGTCTGGCAATGCTTTTTATGCGTTTATGGGCTCGCTGAATCCAAATCCAAGGTCTAGAAAACCCAGAGCAGGTACTAGCCTGGAAATCACCACGTTTTATGTGATTTTTGGTGGTTATTTCAGAAACCTTGAATGTTATGTTTTTTTTGATTGGGAATCAATGTCTCGATGTCCTCATATTGGGTAGCCCTGAGTTCAGTTCACCGTCTGTCAAATAAGATTTCAAAGCGTTGACTTAAAAGTTTTTTATACAACGAAGCGTATTTAAGATCTATACTATATTTGCATATATTTTTAGAACGTTGGTCACACGAGCTTAGTTTTCAAAGGCACCATCTGTATGGATGATTTATCGGCTATAAATGAAAATAACATATGGCATAAGATGGCAGTAAGATTCGAATCTAGCTGGTCAAATTTTAGAGAATTTATATAAAATTAATTTTTTGAAAATTGTCGAATCGAGCGAATCTCACTGTCATCTTTGGGTCAAATATGTTATTTTGATTTATAGCCGATAAATCATCCATACAGATGGTGCCTTTGAAAACTAAGCTCGTGTGACCAACGTTCTAAAAATATATGCAAATATAGTTTCAAAAAATTAATTTTATATAATTACATATATCTGGTGGCACGGTAGTGCCCCCGCCAAGACGAGCCAAGCGAAGCGAAGCGTAAGGGCACTACCTACATACCTTTTCTCGAAGCGCTTCGTCGTATTTTTGAGCCCTTATAACTTTGGTTAGGATTATGCTAGATCAACAAAATTTTCGGGATATGTTGTCAATAGCGGACTTATTAAACGTATAAAGTTTTAATTGCATAGCTCCCATACTTTAGATTTTATTGATACCTAAAAAACGCTGATTTCGTCACTGATGATCATCAAAATTCTTAGGTATTTCCCAATGTCCTAGAAAGCTGAAATTTTGTATGTAAGCTAGTATTAGCACACAAACAACAAAAAAATTATAAAACTTGTAACTTTCATCCCCCAACCCCTTAAACTTGGGGATGCAAGTTTGTATGAGACCTGCAATTTTCAATTTTGACGCTAGAGCAGTGGTCGACACAAAATACACTCACATTTTTTTTTTGGGTATGTTTGTACGTTGTTAAGCAACAAACACGCAGTTGATGGTGCGTGGCTTCGGCTCTTGTTGTTGTTGTTGACGTCAAGCAACGTCAGCGTCGCAATACGTCACTGCGGCAGAGAAAATTTTACTAGTACAAAAAGCACACACACATGCATGCGTTTTGTGTATAGCAAATGAAGTGTGTCGTCGTCGCCTTAGCCTATGCGCCAGAGATAGGGCCGTGCCGACCACTGCGCTAGAGGGGTAATCTGAACTGAAACTTTATGCCCCCAGATATATACATATATACATGTATATAGAGGCTCCTTGTTATTATAAATTATTATTAAAAAAAATAAAAAAAAATAAAAATTAAAAAAAAATTAAAAAAAAATTTGTTACATACAACTTACAAAAAGAAATGAAATCCCACCAAAAAACATTTTCATGTAAAATGTTGCCAAGACGAGAACATATAACTCGCACTGTCAAAAAGTTATCAGATCTCATATAGAGCCAAGCTTCTAACTCTACACGCCGTAACTCTACAAGGCCTAACACAAACTCTACACCTTAGTCAAAATATGTGGCTTGGCCATTTCGCTACATTCGAATAGGCGTAAGGTTAAAAATTAATTCACTGTTCATTACTTTTCTGTTATACAATAGTTCTTGTAACGAACGGCCAAGCCACATATTTTGACTAAGGTGTAGAGTTTGTGAAGTTAGGCCTTGTAGAGTTACGGCGTGTAGAGTTAGAAGCTTGGCTCTATATGAGATCTGATAACTTTTTGACAGTGCGAGTTATATGTTCTCGTCTTGGCAACATTTTACATGAAAATGTTTTTTGGTGGGATTATAATTACTGTAATTAATTAATTTTGTTAAAATTTAATAAAAAAAATTTGGAACACATCGCCACATTAATTATACTAGTCAACAGCCTAAAAAGAGTTTAAACAAGTACTTTCTTATTATTAAATATAATAGCAAATTATTTGTTTATTTTTATTATCAAAGTATTACATCATTTATTATTGTTGTCTTATCTAAAAGCACGTTTGGATTTCATGAACAATGCATATAGTATTTTTAGCACTTTATCATGAGTGTGTCGCGCTTTTAAAACCTCAAACATTTACACAACATTTAAAAGATCTACAAGTATCTTATCTATAAGAAGCTGCAAGCGTGGGTCAGTGTCGTTTGGAAAGTTCGTCAAAACATTTCAGTTATCAAATTATTTAGTTAATAAGCTATGACAGTCAACGCTTAAAAATTTATAACATTTATATTTAAGTTAAACTTATTTATTTTTATTTACTTATAACCCCTAGAACAGACTTTATCTAAGCAGTTCTAATACAAGTATCTTTAAACTTTAAAAGTTAGCCCAGACATAGTGCAAATAATGGCTCGTGAGAAGTCTACAATGTCAAGATAATGACGTTTTACGCAGGTGATTTACCTGTTATCTCAAGTGAAGGTAATTAGGTAAATCCATATGGAAATTATGTATGTCCCAGTATATTCCAAACTTAAGTATTTAAAGTGCAATAATTTCTTATCTAAAACATTTTGCAAAACTTAATGCGTAAATTAAGCCAACTTTACGGCTGATATTGGTGGAATAAAAAAAATATAGTTTAAAGTTTCGTTTATGCCTATATGAAGCACGTGTCAGTCAAGCTAATCGAATATACGCCGGAAATCCTTAGAGATTATGTGAAAATATTGAACTTTGACTGTCTGGTTCTATACTATATATAGAGCAGGATAAATATAATAAATTTCAAAGTTATACCATTTTTATTTAAGTGCTTCATAAAGCAGTTAAACAAATATTTTCATATACATATTATTTAAGTTATGAGTTGTTTTTTGTTTATGATATGTTTAAATATTAAGATAGGTTATTCAAACTTAAAGATAAAACGTTGCATATCTTGGCTTATTTAGTAATTTTTAAGCCTATATGAATAATCTAATTTTTATAGCGAACAATTCGACAGATTTATTTTGAAACTTATTCTAAAAGTTAAGAAATTTGTTTTACTATGGCGTATGGAAGGCTTGAACTTTTAATATAGTTTTTGGAAATAAATTCAATTCAATTTGGTGCATAATTGCATAATGATGCTAAAGATATTATGTTTCTATCATAAAAGAAAAGTTTTTTATTGCACAATATTAATTTTTCCACTTTTAAAATAAAAAGCATACGCAGTGTTAGCTGGTAATACATTCCCATAGATAACATGTTTTTTTCGGAAAAATTTAATTTTTAAAAACCCAAAAAATGTAAGAACTTTCAGCGTCTCTACCACTTAAACCATTTATACAAACCCAATAAAATTTCATATCTGCAATCTTTAGAAAATTCTAAATTTTATGCCGTATTTTAAAAATTTGATTTTTTTATTTTGGCAGCCAAATGAACCACTATACGTAGTGTGACCATCCAATTTTTGAGCAGTTGGGGACACTTGACTATTGAAAACGGAACATTTAGAAACCAAAAACGGAACGGCTTTGGGTCACTTTTTTTTATTAAAAAAACGTTTTGCTTTCACAAAATATGAAATAAATGAATGTATTATTCCAAAAAATCTCGGGCGCGGACGACTTTGGGATACCCTATACCACCACATTGCCATTAAGTCCGGTACATTGCTTAAGAACTCTAAAAGACATTTGATTGTCAAATTTGGAAAAACAGACGAATTTTGCGGCAAACACAATTTTTTGGCCGATCGGTCATATGGGGGCTATATGATACAGTCAACCGACGTTGATCAAATTTGCTTGGGAATCGTAAAAAAACTATCGAATATGTTGTTTGATTACGATATCTCCATAAAAAATACGACATACAGCGAAATTTTTAACAAAAAACGTGTTTTTGAACGATTAGAGCTATGTAAATACATATATGATATTGTCAACCGATTTTGATCTAATTTAATACTATAAGAACTTCCGAATGCCAAATTAGGTTAAGATATCTTCATAAACAAACGAATTATCCATCCAAAACTTTTTGATTTTTTTGAGGTCCTCTGAAACACCCTTATGGGAGCCATATAATATAGCCCCGATATCAAAAAAATATAGCAAACTTGTCTCCCATAGTATAATAAGGGATCTTATATGAAAGTTTGGTTGCTCTATATCTTACCATCTCTGCTTATATGTTTTTTCATAAATTTTGACCGTTCTAAGCCCCATGTCAATGTTGGCTATAATACGGTCTCTCTTCTCTAAAGGGGTTCGGAAAATTTCGCGCGGAATGACAAAACTTCAGATAAAAAAAAATGCCATTTGGGATATCCCGCTTCAAAAAGCAGTCCTATAGTTTAGAAAAGCACTGTATATGCATATACAAAGAAGCTGAATTTTTATTTTGAGATACAATTAAATTTTCTACGCATCAAATTCCGAGACATTTGGCTCGAAATCGGGACGTTTTCGGGACACGGGACAAAGCTTCCGAAAACGTGACATGTCCCGTAAAAACGGGACACATGGTTACACTAACTATGCGCCATCCCGTTACATTATTTCTTTGTTTAGTATGGCCGCTAGATGGCGAAATCAAACTGTTGTCGCTAGATGGCGCAAGCAAGTTGTTAAATATAGTGGTACAATAATATTAAAATCATTTAAACATAATTTAAGTTAATATTTTATACAACAAGTGGCAAAGCTCTCTAGTTAATTATAATAAAATATTTGACTATATTTCATTAGGAACATAATTGCAAGCCAGAGTTACGTAATTATAATTTCCTAAAAGCTTATTATAATCTTTGCCGGCATTATGCAGTTGGTTAGGCTAAGGAAATAAGTTCACAATAATATTAAAATCATTTCAACATACATAATTTAAATATATATTTTATGCAACAAGTGGCAAAGCTCTCTAGTTAATTATAATAAAATATTTGACTATATTTCATTAGGAACATAATTGCAAGCCAGAGTTACGTAATTATAATGTCCTAAAAGCTCATCATAATCTTTCCGGCATTATGCAGTTGGTTAGGCTAAGGAGATATGTTTAGAAAAGTGAAAAAATTTGGCTTGATTAGGCCTGTTCGGACTGTATGAAATAAGCCTAAATTCGTCAACCGAAATCGAAATCTGAAACAGTTCTTATTGTCTACTTAATTAAAAACGCAAATTTTATGTTTTTTTTTTTTTGTAAAAAATGATAAATTTTAATTAATTAAAAAAAAAAAAAACACTAAATTTGCTATGCATGACTTTTAGGAAATTTGTCGTTGTTTCCCAACAAATTATTTACTCAATTCTATTTTTAGTTTAGTTGGCCATTCCCAGTAATATTCCACTACCAATATGCGGCACTCGTGGCCTACATCAATACTAGTATAATCAGAAAACAAATTTGAATAGTTGCAAGTTGTGTTGACCAAAGCAGCTGGCCGAGATGTCTCCATGGTTTTAGAAAAATTCCAAAGTTCAACCTCGAGCAAGATCAATGACTTGGCGTACATTTTATTTAAACTTCTCGAATACGAAATGCAAACTTAAAATATATATACATATATACATATACTTGGCTTTTATGTACGTATAAAGAGCTAGTGAGGCCTAGACGAAATACAAGCCAAACTTGAAAAGCAAATCACGAGCTAAACAGATGCCGCAGCGGCTTGTAAGCCTAGTTTTGCTTCTTTTGCTATAGTCTTAGCCATGTTAACGAAATGTAATTAAAAACCGGCATTACACTTCAATGACTGGGTGGTAGGTGACCAGATTTGGAGTGCAATCAATGTTGTTGTTGTTTTTTTTCGTCACTTTTATTAAGACGAACTCACACGCAGCTGTCATTAATTTTATCGCTACAATAAATCCATCCAGAGACAGACTCTTAGACAAACAGACATTTTTTTACGCTGACGTCAGTAGCAAGTGTTTTCCTTGCACATTAAGCAAGCCATTAGTGACGTCACAGTATCACAGGTGTTAATAAATTAAAGTAGCATATACCATTCATTGACAAAGTGTGTCTACATTTTGGTGCCTTTCAATACCTGGTAGTAAATTTTTTGAAATCATACAAATATTTGGCATTATCATTTACGCTTTGAGCCATAATTGATGCGTGGCTGGCTAAATACAAATTTTCACATTGCATTGTTGCTTGTCACTTTAGCAATTGTTGGGCTTGTGGTTGTCACTAGATATTATTGCTGGATACAATAGATAAAAGCACAGATACAAATACATCGTACAAATAGCAAATATTGTACAACAATATTAATATCAGGTGTTATAAACATATTTTTCCATCGAGTGCCCATTGAATTTGGTTTGCTGCAGTTTGATTTACAATACAATTGTTGAAACTGTGAATGGGGCTATACGATTTCTATGAAAATAAAATCGTAAAATTGTACATACTACAATATTGGCACAAAGAATTGCAGTACAATTTATTCTACCACTTGTCAAATGAGTATTGCTTTCAAAATTAAACTGAAGTGGTGCTTGAAAGAGCGTATAATACTTCGGAAATTATAAAACTGTGCTTTCTGTTCAGGAAGTGACGGGATGTGTATCAGAGTCGCGCCCAAATGCACCAGCTAGCCAGCAGGTATATTGGGTGTACCTCCCAAAACCAATAATCTTGGTAAAAGAAACTTTTGGTACAGAGATAGAAAACGAATTGTTGCAAATCCATTTCAAAAACAATGGGAGTCACTTGTAAAAAAATCTGTCTATTCTTTTTTTAACATGAAAATTTTGATCAGGCAAGTCTTTGACTAAAAATTTGACACTCTTTAAATCAGTGATGGGCCTCACTCGCG
This sequence comes from Chymomyza costata, assembly GCA_018150985.1. NCBI lineage: Eukaryota > Metazoa > Arthropoda > Insecta > Diptera > Drosophilidae > Chymomyza > Chymomyza costata. Next base: position 24,266,514 of record JAECWU010000001.1, read on the forward strand.
AGGCCATTGCACCAAAATCTGCCGCAGCGCAGTCGGCTCATGCACGGTACAATCTCTCTCTCGTTTTTGCTTGATTGCGGTTCTTGCTCTCTCGTGCGCTTTTGCTTGCTGCACTGCTTACTCACACAAAGATATGTTTGTTTGTAAGAGTTTTGTCCCCACTGCTTTAAAACGACATTAGGCTTTTCCTATCTTTCACTAATATTCCAAGTTAACAAATGAAATAAATCAACATTACAAGAAATAAGATATCGAATGCTTAGACCCACCTTTTTTCTTGAATAACATTTTATTTATGCCTACAAAGGACGATTTTTATACCTATAAGTTCCTTAAATTTTTACCGATTTTGATGGGAGTTGAAAGTTACGTCAAAGAAGTTGTTTAAACTATGTGGGCTAAGTTTCAAGTGGATATGTTGAGGAGGTGGCCGTCGGTAGCGTAGTGGTAGCGTACTCACTTTACAAACCGAAGGTCGGTGGTTCGAATCCCCGCAGTAGCACTGGTACATTTGCCAAGCACTGGCATCGCTAGCTCAAAGACGCTATTTGCTCAAGAAAATCTCTATTAATTCAACACACCGCCGTTCGGATTCGGCTATAAGCTGTAGGTCCCTGTTCTCTTTGAACAGTTATTAATAGAGATTCCCATGCCCCGCCAAGGGGCGACTGACAAAAATTATTATTATTATGTTGAGTGAAAACACGGTTAATCGATTTTTGTGGGCGGGGGTCTCATCGATAGAATTTTGGGTTTGTTTATTAGGGCCACATGAATATATTGTACTTACCAAAATTGGTGATTCTTGGTTTTGTCCGATTTTGTTCATGTTTGACACACAGATGCGATTAGTCACGCATCGCTCTGTTAAATTTCAGATCAAAATATAAAACGGTGTAGCTAAAAACCGCGAAACTCACCTACGCGGAAGAGTCGGAAGATATTGACACAATTTAACAAACTTCTTTTGCTTAGGAACTATGCGCACCATCTGGTAAAGCTGTCTAGCTCTTATAGTCTCCGAAATCTAGACGTTCATATAGACGGATGGACGGATGGACAGACAGACGGACATGGCTCAATCGCTACCCGAGGCTCTGATAAGCATTTTGGAATGAGGGACTTGGGGTCTGCCACGCCTCCTTCTGTTCGTTACATACATTGCAAAAATCTAGTATACGCTTTGTACCTATAAATACAGGGTATAAAAATGTGTAAATTAAATTCAGTTTGGTGTAGTAAGTTTTCAGTCTGTTCTTTTTGTACCTGTTAGATACTTTTGATAGAGATGAATATCATATTCAAGATTTCATATAATCGTGCGGTTTTACTCTATAAATAAACTCTTTATTTGATGTTTGTAATGCTTCTGAAATCGCTGCCAAACAAATTTCAATCCACAAGGCCGTGAACGCGACGGGAAATATTATATATATATTATCAAAAAGCATTCGATAAATGCTTTTAAATCTTTCATAAATGCTTTGCTCCACCTTTTTCATTCATTCTAGATATCCCGGATGTAATATCCCTGTACATCCCTAAATTCCACTAGTACTTTACAAATTTTAAATTTGTAAAAAATAATCAAAATCAGTTAATCAATGCAACCAAAGATATTTGCTTTTAAGGAGACACACGTTTTTTTTTAATTTCGAACAGTGGTGTATTCGAAATATCTCGAAATCCGTTCCATTAACAAATTTTTTGACTTTTTCGGATTTTGCGTGCCATTTTACTACGGAAACAAGTTATGTAATGTAATGTAATTGTGAATGGGTTAGGCATAGGCCTTTATGCACTGCGACCAATTTGATCTATTGTGCACCCCTTTATATTTAGACATTTAGTATGTCGAGGAAGTTGACCAGCTCCTTCACAGGGAGCTTTTGTAGGTCTGCATCTTCTAGTAGGTGTGCACCTAAAATTTTGTATCTCCTGTGGCATAGTGTTTCACAATTTGTGATGAGGTGTTCCATGGACTCTTCCTCATCACTGCAGAATCTGCATGTACATATTTGAATCTGATAGGCCTATGCTGTTTAGGTGTTTTTTGCAGGTGAAGTGGCCCGTTAGTGCTTCGGTGAGTGTCCTTAGACTTTTCCTCTTTAGAGTGAGAGTAGTGTTTGCTCTTTTGGCATCGAAGCTTAGGAATTTTTTGGAATGATTGAGGCCCTCAATGCCATTCCAGTATTCCGTAATTTTTTGTTGAGTCCATTTCTTGGTCTCATGTTTAATACTGTTTTTATTGAAGCCGAAAAAGGGAGTGGGGCCTATAAATGGCTTTTCCGCACCCTTCTTGGCGTAAAGGTCCGCCTTTTCATTGCCTTCGTATCCTTCGTGACCGGAAACAAGTTAAGCATATTGAGAATACATTTTGCTGTAAACTAGTACAGGATACAGAAAGGATACCATTATATATGTATGTCCGACTCACTCTTTATATCAACGCAAGCCGCTAGAGTTAGCTTTCGATCGAAGCTCTGATCGCTTTTCAGGAAAATCCACAAGCAGACAAATGCAACTGCAATGGCGATTCGAGCTGCTTTAACTTTTGTGTTTTGAATACAACACGTTTAGAATCCATAAGTTTCAATGGTGTGTCCAAATAATTAATACAAATTTTTTTATTTTAACCTCATGTAGACGTTCTTCTATTGGGAAACGACGTAGGTATCGATTTGAACCGATAAACTTGATCTTAATTTTGTGTCATATAGCTCTTATGGTACCGAGATGCTTTTGTTCATACGTCGCGAAATACAGCAAATATCAGCTCAATTCAGGAAACTTCATCGGAGACGGTACTATGCGTAGTATTGTAAAATTGAATGTCTTTATTTGTTGTGGTCTCAGAGATTGAGAATACCCCGTAGAAACAGTATATGCTCTATTTTACATTTATTGCATCTTGACTTAAACGCTCTTGACTCTATGTGTAAATGAGATACAAAATTGTTCATAAACAATAATAAACGAGCTAAATTAATCGCTAAATATATTGCAATTATTTTTATCTTGTTTTTCATATTGCCCATAATTAAAGCCAAACCAATGCATAACAATGTCAGCAAATCCAATCATCCACAATTAATCTATTACTAAATATCACTAGCTTCTTCTGGTAGCTACTCGTGTTTTATAACGCACGCGACATGTTGCAATTCCAATAAATATTCGATAATATATAAGTATACATAAATGTACATATGTATGTGTATACCATGTGGCTTGGTATGTAAGCATGTAAGCCAAGGTCAATATAATCACTCATTTAATACGTTATATTTCGTGATCATTGCCAAATTGGTACAATGGCCCACACTTAAGTCTAGAACACTATGAAGCATTACATAAAAAATTTCCCATTGCGCTTAACAAAATAACATCTGTGTGTGGTTAGTTGGCGCGCATTTTTCGAGTTCTCGGAACGTGTCTTATTGTCTGGGGCCTTATCACAACACCCGTTTACAAGTACATACATACACTGTAATAAAAGTGTACAACAAGTTGACTTGTTTGATTTGTGGCCTAAAAGCCAAAGCCCCACGAATAATCAATGGCACGAGCAATAGCCGTCAATAATAAAATAAAAGGTAACAAAAAAATAAAATTAACCGCACTGAACTAAAAAAAACTTAATCGTTGTGACGTCAGAGATACACGCTTTCAAAATAAATACAGGCTATATAGGTACCTACATACAAGTAAAAATAAAAGTAAGCAACTAATTGGCCTTATCATGTCGGCCTGATCATAACAATATGTCTAAAGGTCCGTTTGCCGTTAGCTTCTTGGGCCCAAAGCAACGATCGTTGCAAAAATCATTGCCCTCCGCGGCGTCAACAGCGACTGCAACGCGTCGTCGCCGCTTTCGTTAAGAAAAAGTTAAGTTAACACTTTGCAGCAGCGCTGCCGCCGTCTACGTCGGCGCGTTTTGGCCGCTTGTTAAAGCTTTAAGCGTCAACGCCGACGCAGCACGATCAGAACGACTTTGGAGCGCGTCGCGCGCGGACGACGAATTTGGTTTAAGCGCTTCAAGTATTTTTTTAGCAAAAATTCGTTAATAACTCAACAAGTTGACTTGTTCGGCGGAGTGTAGTAAAAGTTATTAAAGTGGAAGCGTGTTGTTAGCCTTAAAAGAAAAGAAAAAGTATGCATAATATTTAGACTAAAAAGTACATATATGTTTATAGTATATAAAAAACTTTATTTTTAATCCTTTAAAAATTAAATAATGTATTTATTGGACTTTAAGCAAAAATGGTTTATTTTAAGCGACTTGTGACATTAAGTGCGGATTTGCAAAAAAAGGAATAATATAAAATTGAATGCAAAAAATCGAAGTGTTTAAAATATTAAATAAAAATAATAATAAATAAAAACGCATATAACAAAAAGATTGTTGTTAAATAATTTATTAATTTTATAATTCAATAATAATCATTAAATATTGACAATACAAAGAGAGTTCAGTGTTTATTTTTAAGGACTGCAAAAGCTTCTGCGAATGTACCAAGATATTCTTATGCGTTAAAGTTTTTGAAAGTGCATCTGACTTAAAAAAAAAAGATTATTAAGTAATGTGCCACAAATCCCTTTTAAACGAATTTTCATACGATATTCTGGCTTTTTATCGAGTTAGAGCCCAAAAAGCAAACCGAAAATTTTACCAAGCACATGTTTCGCAAGTTTTTTTTTTAATTTTCTTAAAAATAAAAAATTATGATTTTAAACGTTTTCTTAAGAAATCTTTTTAATTTGAAATTGTTACTTCCAAAAGTATAAAAATTAAAGTATGATAAAAAATGGGTTTCAAAATGTTTTGTCAAACATTTAAATAGTTATAAAAAAAATTAATTTAATTACTAGTAAATTTTATTGTATAAAAAATTCAAAATTTCTTACGAAATCGACTCACTAAAAGTACCAAGGGGATATACATTTTTTGTTAAAGGCCCAAACGCAGCATGCGAAAATTCCGCATGAAATGTGAAAACTTCCTATAAAAAAAAAATTTCCTTTTTTGGGAAATGTCAAAACTACATATAAAAAAATTCCCTTTTTTGGGATATTTTTTTTTAATGAAGTTTTGACATTTCGTGCGGCATTCTTGCATGCTGCGTACATATGGGCCTTAAGTTGTAGGAGCTCCAGCTTTTGTTTTGAGCTATAGTAAGTCTCGAAGGGAATTTTATGTTAAATTTTTCGAAATAAATTCTAATCACTCTAAGTTGTCAATTTTGATTGTTTAAGGGGTATACACTGTTCGAAATATTTCGCGCGGAATGACAAAACTTTATATACAAAAAAAATCCCATTTGGGACATCTCATTTGGGATTTTTTATACCCTGTACCTATAGGTACAAAGGGTATACTAGATTTGTGCAATGTATGTAACGGCAAGAAGGAGGCGTGGCAGACCCCAAGTCCTTTATACCAAAATGCTTATCATAACCTCGGGTAGCGATTGAGCCATGTCCGTCTGTCCGTCCGTCTGTCCGTCTGTCCGTCTGTCCGTCTGTCCGTCTGTCCGTCTGTCCGTCTGTCCGTCTGTATGAACACCTAGATCTCGGAGACTGTAAGAGCTAGAGATACGAAACTTTACCAGCTGATGCGCATATTTCCTCAGAAGATCAAGTTTGTTGAATCATGTCAATATCTTTCCCCGTTCCCCCGTAGCAGAGTTTCGCGGTTTTTAGCTAAACCGTTTAATATTTTAATCTGAAACTTAACAGAGCGATGCGTTGTGGTTACATGCATCTGTGTGTCAAAAATAAATAAAATCGGACAATTACAACAAAAGTTATAGTCTAAAATGTAAAAATTTCACCTCCCCTTGCCTATAAACTGCGTCAATATTTGACTCTACGTAATAAGAGTAACAAATGACCTAGAACCACCAATTTTGGTAAGCTGATTCATGTGCCTCTAATAAACAAATCCACATCCAAATTTTATCAATGCAGCCCCCCCACCCCCCGCAATCGATTTACCGGGTTTTCTCCCACACCCTTCAACATATCGCCTTGAAACTTACCCCATATACTTTAAATAACTCCTTTGACGTAAATTTCGATTTTCATCAAAATCGGTTAAAATTTGCGGAACTTATAGGTATCAATATCGTTTTGCACCAACAAAAAAATGTTCCAATTGGAAATTCTTAGTAAGAATATGCAGGAATAAATCTTTTTTTGAGAAAAAAAGGTACAGGGTATTACACTGTCGGGCACCGCCTCGACTGTATTACATTTTTTTTAATATGAAGTTTTGTCATTCCGCGCGAAAATGGTATTTCCCAAATGGCATTTTTTTTATATGAAGTTTTGTCATTCCGCGCGAAATTTTTCGAACTGCGTATAGGCCTTTAGTTGGCTTTGATAAATATTTTTTCGCTAGTGAATTGTAAGCATTGCAATTAAAATACTATAAGTATCTATTTGCAGCCCAGCCTGAAGGCCTACGTTGCTCTGGCTACAAACCTTTTATAACTTAGAATTAACTTCTACTTTAAAATTATATAAATAAATAAATAAACTATTTATATTGTATTTATGTGCTGCTATTATATAAAATTCTTAAAGGCTAGCTCAAGTAAAGGAGTAAAGTAAAATATGAAGCATTTATAGAGAAATAAAAATTAAAATCAACTTTATAATAAAAAAAATTAGGTAATAATGTTGATAACATCCGCGAATGTAGAATGATAATAAAAATGCTTAAATATTTGTTTATATAAGTATTCAAAAAATGCATATATCTCATGGCTTTGTAGCACATATGTATTTAGCCATAAAGTTTAGTGTACTAAATAAAATGGTGAAATTTTATCGTGACATTCATTTTAATCAAATACAAGGCTCATAAAACAATAAAAAAAAAAACAAATAAAACAGTGAAAAGCAAATAAAATGCAGTCGGTTTAAAATCTACAATTGACTCAAAACAATTAAAACTTTGCTGAGTTAAAAACTTTTATATTAAAAGGGCAAGAGTAACTAAAACTTTAATAGGTTTTAGAGAATCTACCAAAGAAAAACGGGCTGTAGCTTGCCGAAAGTTGTAGACTGTCTAAAATTGAGATGAAATTCTTGGTGTTACTTACGGATGGGCTTTTTTTCTTTAAAAGGTCTACATGGGAGGAGCAATAAATAGCGCAATACTTCCACAAAGAATTTTTGAGCAAATTTTGTTTAAATTAAAAATTAGTAAGACGTTAAGCAATACTGTTTAAAATTCTAAACATTATGCAAATAAAATTATAACTTTTTAAACATTTTATGCAAAAGAAAGTAAGCATTAGCATTATTTAAGCGCTAGCAAGCAAAATTTATTAATCACGAATATGGATGATTTTTTGAAAAGCTTTATTAGTAGTAAGTAGCCAAAATTTTGCCTTCGATTGTTAACCTTAATAACTTCAATCCACAATAAAATGCTGCTGTATTTTAAATCCAGCCTTAAAGATAGCTTATCAAAATGCTTGAAGAGGTCTTAAGTAATTGCAATATAAAATTATTTACTTCCAGTCTTATCGCTGTCATAGATATATAGATTAGGATTGATTAAGACTAGAACTATGTAAGTGTTTATAACAAAGTTCATGTGAGTTTAGCGAGCATGTGCCTTAGAAGACCTTCTAAGTGCATATATACCTCAAGTGGGTCAGCAGCGCATTAGTATAAAATGTTAGTCAACAACTAAGTATTGTGACTCAGTCTATGTACTTGAAGATTTCATATATATAGATTGACATATAAAAAGCAACATTTATATGCAACAAAAGTGTTTCCTGGTCTAAATTGGTAGTTTGCCAATTGTTTGGGTTTTGCCTTTTACAGGCACGCTTATAGCATAAATTATAATTAATCAAGCATGACTTAAAGTTTTAAGCTTGATTTTTTTTTAATACTTAAAAAAATACAGCAAGTCACAAATGTAGCTTAAATCAATAGTCATTAATTGTAAACTGTCTATGAGACTTGAAAAACATCAAAATTATTGACCTTCGCATAGACTTGATTTATCTTGGCCAGACTAACATGCATATGGCTATAAAACATTTTGCATTTCCAAACAAATCAAGATACTTGTTATACTTATGACTAGACATATGTTTAGTTACAATATTGTTAACCTTCGCTGCTTTGATAAGGAAACACGTTTTGTATCTAAACAAATACTTGAACTAATAAATTTTTGTTTTTATGTCCAATCGAACCGGTTGTATAAATAATAAAAAACAAGATAAAATAGAAAACTTATAAAAAATAGACAATTTATGCTAATGACGTGCAAATTTTTGATAGTTTGATTTATAGCTGGCTTATCAATGTTACCTATATCTAATCTAAATTTCCACTATGGCTCAATATTTCAATAAGTTTTCTTCCGCATTAAGGCACTCTTTAATTTCTGTTCATTTTAAGCTTTACTGTAACGACTTTACAAAAATGTCTACAATGTAATTACAAGTAATTCGCATGTTAGCTGTTAATCTATAGCAGCTCTTATCAACTAGATAAGCAAACGTCACATGTGCTTATAACTCCGAGCTTATCAGCCTCTTGAGTGCTATCAAAATGTCAAACATCTGACAATCTGGCGCTAACACAACTTGGCAGCAGGAAAATTAGAAATTTTCGATACATGCAAGACGCTGATGAAATCATCATTATAAATTTTTGGTACATAATAAAAAATTGAAATTTTTATTAAAGGTTATATGTACCTAGCATCACCTCCACTCACGTACAGCTTGTAAATATTTAGTCATTTCTTTAAATTGAAATTCGGTATTTATGAAAGCCATTTTTTTTTATTTTTATAATGCTCATTATTGACCATTGAATTTTTTATTTTTTGAAATTATCGCACTTTGTGGTATTTTACTTTTTGTTAGATTGTGAAAGTGAAATGAAGATAGTGTACTATTAGGTGACTAAATAAGTGATATCGTTTTAACTCAGAGCATTTTAGTTAGTAAGTACTTGGAATTGTACTATAATCGTTTCAGTTAAAAGTTTATTATTTGCTGTAAAGTGAAAAATAAATCTAAGTAGTGTTGAATGTGATTCAGAGCAGGTTGTATTCTAGTGTGAGATAATTAAAAAAAAAAAGTTGCGTAATACACGTATAGAAAAAAAAAAAAAAATTGTGGAAAAACCTCATGAATGTATAGTATGTACCCGTACATTAAAAGAAATAAAGTCGGTCCGTCAATATGTTCGCTGCATCTGTATTTTGAAGGCCAATATAGGGTGGGTCATCCGTTGCTTTGCTTGTTAAAAACTCATAATTCGGAATATATCCGTCGAAAGTGGATGCTCTTTGACATATGCCAAGTTCAAAACTACTCAATTTTAGTCATAAATTTTTAAACAAACGAACAACGCGTAAAAGTGATACAGAAAAAACACTGTTAAGGCCAGTGTTGAAGAGTTGCCGGGAACATCGACGCGCCATCGTTCGCAAGAATTACACCTTGCTGGACTACTTTGCGTCGAATTTTCCTTGCGTATCTGCATTAACACGCTTACAAGATTCAAATGACGCAACAATTGAACCCCACGGACTTTTAACAGCGTCGCTTATTCGTTCAATGGATGGGAGAACAGCCAGATGAGTTTTCGTCAAAAAAAAATCATCGAAAATGATTTATTATTTTTCATACATAAAGAGTAGTTTCAAATTTGTGTTTGCTCAATTTTCGTAGGAAAATATACGAATAAAATGCAATTAACAAGCAAACTAACAGAAGGCCCACCCTTTATTTCATTATTGGGTTGACCTCATGCACCTTAAGCACTTTTTAGTATTAGATTAGTTTCTAAACTATTGCCAAAACTTTTCCATTTCCGGCAACCCTGCGTTGCAGCTCATTGCGCAGCTCACACTCACTCTCTCTCAGCTCTCAGTGATGCACTCTGTTGCCGGCCAGCTCAACGCTCTCTGGCATAAACAAATTGTTCTCGCAGCAATTCGGCTGCGTTATTTTTCATACATAAATGAACTTTCAATTTTTTTGCCTAATTTGCCTAATTTTGTTGGAAAATATACGAATAAAATGCAAATGGTAAACAAACCAACAGATGGCCCACCCTATATAAAAAGAAAAGTGATAATTTGTATTCACTTGCATTTGGTACCACATTCCGCCAAATATATTGTTTTCTTTTTACCCAATTTCGGATTCGACTTAGGGACAGACAACCTTTCTCTTGTGAACTTCATAAAAACGAACAACAGTGCGTAACCAAGATCTCTTGTACTCTTTAAAAGTACTTTGGTGCTTCCTGCTTTTGTTATTTGGAATTTTTTTATAACTTTTCCATTTTGATAACTCATATTGTGACGTCAAAGATTAGCTAAGGAAAAATAAATATAATTCTGACAGTGGTCATTATGAGATGTTTGATAACAATTTGGAATGTTAGAAACCTTCTAAATATTTCGCTTGGATCAAAAGAATTTTTTTATTCGTAGCTCGCCGGTAGTGTTAGTAAAACTGATACGATTTTGTTTGTTTATCAGTGCATTTTTGTTAGTACTATGATAGCCTTAGATTTTATTGATATGACATAAGCTTCGCTTTTTCTAATATAAGAGATGTTTTAAAAATGAAGTTAAAAATTTTGTATTCTCCTTAAGCTAAGGTCTTTTTAGCAGACAATGTATAGTATAATAACTCAATTATGTACTTTATTTAGCCTAATATTTCATTCTTCATTATCTAAATATTTACATATTACTGAGCTTAGCGTATATAGCAGCTTTACAACTAAGTTATTTTTGATATGCTTGATTTTTAATACATAATATTTCACTAAATTTAAAGTTTAATTCATAAAAAGGGGAAAGCCCTTGTTTAATATGTAATATACATATGCATTGTTTTTTGCGTTAAAAAAAATATTTTTAAAGAGTATTTCCTCGCCATGAAGAATATTCCCTTATTGAGTTCTTTCGAGTCTAAGCACGTTAATTTAATTCTCAGACGTTTTAAATAATTTAATTCGAAAAATTATTTTATACCAATGGTTTACAAACATTGATTTTCGTCCAATCTTTATTTTCTTCTGCTGCTCCCTCAAGCGGAAATTTTTGTAAACTTGCCACGATACTAATTATTTTTGTTGCTCCATCTTGCGGACAATTTTGTAAGTTGCTACTGTCTCACCAATGAAGACCGCAAGCCGTAGAGAGCTCAGCTTTAACTAAAATTGAAAAGGAAAATTCCTATTAAGTTTAAAGGGGTCTACGCAGTTCGAAAAATTTCGCGCGGAATGACAAAACTTCATATAAAAAAAAAATCCCATTTGGGACTTTTTGGATTTAGCCAATTTATGTTAAGGCCTATATGCAGTTCGAAAAATTTCGCGCGGAATGACAAAACTTTATATAAAAAAAAAGTCCCAAATGGGATTTTGGCTAATTCCAATCTGTTTAAAAAATTTAAAAGAATTTGTTATAGCTTATGTATTAAATCATTAACTGATATGATTGAGTGCAGCCATTTTATTGTTTACTTTTTAGGTGAATAATAATAATGAGTAATGATTAGGAAATTGACATGTTTAATCGAATATATGGGCACTTATAAATTCAGTGTTATCTGAGTACTTGATGAGCATTTGGAGTTAAATTGTTTTAAAATTTAACAACAAATAATTTATAGTAGTTTATAGATGTTATATTCTTGATAATTAATGACAGAAAATAAAAGTATTGTATTAAATGTTATTGCACTTTTAATTTATGTATTAAAAAGAAAGTTGAATTTCAGTTAAAGTGCATAAAAACAGCTGTTAAAATTTTAATTAAATACTAAAAAAAAATTTTTAAATATTATACATACAGCTGTATATAGCTCTTGACCCAAAAACAATCAAAGCAGAAATTGTTAAAGAAGATTGTTTAAAACTGCAATATACATATGAGCAATACTTTAGTTAAAAAAATGCTAAAAAAGTGTTACACATTTTATCTTATCGCCAGCTGTTTTGGCCAACTCGCTATGCTTGGCATTACATGTCAGTTGGGATATTTGATGATTAGGCGTTATGGATATGAAACTTGCTGCGGCTTAACTGTTTCAAGTTGATGGGCACACTATTAGCCCTAGTTTATAGCAGATTTTATCGCCAGACTTTGTGGCGTTGTGCCTAACGATAAGATAGTTTTCTTAAGGTCTACATGACCTGCCCAAATCTTGTACTAATTTCTATGTTTTTGCTCATAACTTTACAGTTTGTTAAACATTTTGCAAGATGTCTAAATGTTGGAACGCTTTGACGCGCCGTAAAACGGACGATGTTACTGAGGATGTGTCAAAATTGGCGCGCGTGCTCAATCTTTTTGATCTGACGGCTTTGGGTGTGGGCAGCACGCTGGGTCTGGGTGTCTATGTGCTGGCTGGTTCAGTAGCCTATGATATTGCTGGACCCGCAGTGACACTTTCCTTTCTGATTGCTGCGGTGGCCTCGGCTTTTGCGGGCATCTGTTATGCGGAGTTTGCAGCACGTGTGCCCAAGGCGGGCAGCGCCTATGTTTATAGTTATGTGACCATTGGCGAATTTGTGGCCTTTACCATAGGCTGGAATCTAATCTTGGAGTATGTCATAGGCACAGCATCGGTGGCGCGTGGTTTAAGCGGTTATTTTGATACGCTCATTGATCATAGCATGTCCAGAACGCTGAATGAAACATTTCCCATGAATGTCAGCTTTTTGGGTGATTATCCGGATTTTCTAAGTTTTGGCATGATCTTGTTGCTGGCCGCCATATTAGCCTTTGGCGTTAAGGAGTCTAGTTTTCTTAACAATATTTTCACTATTGTCAATATGGCTACCATATGCATAGTGCTTGTAGCCGGCGGCATGAATGGTAAGTGGGTACACCTTAAAGCTAGCCCAATAGCTTTTCAAAATCTATTTTTTTTTTTACAGCCGATCCAGCAAACTGGCGCATACCCGTAGATCAGGTACCTGAGGGCTTTGGTACGGGTGGTTTTATGCCCTATGGCATTGCGGGCGTCATGGCTGGTGCTGCCAAATGTTTCTTTGGCTTTGTGGGCTTTGATTGTATTGCCACCACTGGTGAGGAGGCCATTAATCCCAAGCGCAACATACCACTGGCCATTGTTATCTCGCTGATCATAATCTTTCTGGCGTATTTTGGCGTGTCCACGGTGCTGACCATGATGTTACCATATTATCTACAGGATATCAATGCACCCTTTCCTGCTGCCTTTGAGGCCGTCGACTGGCATGTCATCAAATGGGTGGTTACCATTGGCGCTGTTTTTGCGCTGTGCACCAGCCTGTTGGGTGCCATGTTTCCACTGCCACGCATACTCTACGCCATGGGCAAAGATGGTATACTTTTCAAGAAATTGTCCCAAGTGCATGACTACACACAAACCCCGCTGGTGGCCACAATTGTATCCGGCATTTTTGCAGGTAATTAGCAAGACTTTTAAGTGCTTGTAAGACGTTACTAATGTTTTAACTTCTTGTTCTCAGCTATAATGGCACTGATATTTAATCTGGATCAGCTGATTGACATGATGTCCATAGGCACACTGCTGGCATACACGATTGTGGCCATTTGTGTTTTAGTGCTACGCTATCAGGACGATAACATGACCAAAGTGGTTACCGTGCGCACACCCAACGTCATACGTCAGCTATACAATGGCAACTCCTATAAGGAACCCAATACGATGACCTCGAGCATTACCAAAATTGGCATAGTGGTCTTTGCCTTGGTTTGCATTATGTGGTGCATATTCGCCAATGTTTTCGGTGTAACCAGCACGGATGGCATTATTTCGCTGAGCATAGTTGGTGTTTCCTTGATTGTGATATGCATCGTAATTGGCATGCAGCCGGTCTCAACGATAGAGCTGACCTTTAAGGTGCCATTGGTGCCGTTTGTGCCCTGCCTGAGCGTGTTTGTAAATCTGTATCTAATGTTCCAATTGGATGTGTTTACCTGGATACGTTTTCTGATATGGGTGGCCATTGGCTATATCATCTACTTTGCCTATGGTCTGCGTAACTCTGCACAGATCTCGCGTAATCGAAATCATGCCGAGGTAGCTGCCAATGCGCTACAACAGCAGCTGAATGAACAACATGATAACAAGGCCTTCGAGCCAGACTGGAAGGTGGAAAATGGCATTAAGCCTGCCAAGCAACAGGAGCCCGATTTAATTACGGAAAAGCTCTAATAAGCTGCTTAGCCGCAAGTAAAAGTATTATAATAAGTCACTTACTTTTTCTTCTAGACATCTTTTAGTTTTGTACTATTTTTCACTTGAGTGTTAGAAAAGACTCTTAGCTAGTTTGTGAGAGAGATGAATAGATTGCGCATAAAAATTAAATGGATCCATTCAAGTTGATTAATTTTGAAAGTACAAATGCCTAACGAGCTAACATGTACAATATTTTTTTAAAGCTAAACTATGTTATATATGCAAAATATTTTTGTTTCTTATTTAAAGTATTTTTATGGATCTGTTATTTTTATGCGCCTGAAATTTAGACACACCCCTGCATCTTATTAACAATTCAATCTGTAATTTCGAAAACAAACATTTCCAAAACTAACTTATTTTAACTATTGGTATTTTACAACACTGCTGCGAGCATTCCAACTAGTAACAGCCTAAAAATTTGTATTGTCAGGCCTCTATTATTGTGATATTTGTAAAAATATATATAAAAACACTAATTTAATTAATATATCCAAAAAAATATATGTATATTTGTCACAATTTTTGTAAATCATTTTATGTACATATGTATAGTTTTATTGAAATACTTTGCCATTGTTTTTTATGCAACTGTACAATACTATTTTATTTTATTTTAAGTTATGTTTAGCATTAAGAATTTGTTTTAAGTAACTTTTGTTTTATTATTTAGCTGCAACTTTAAACGAATTTCTAAATGCTTGTTATTAAAAAAATAAATATGTTAAATGTTATACAAAAATTACAAATAAAAGTGTTAAGTTTTAGAAGTTATGTCTATAAAGGCACTAAAAACCACTATGAAAATTCTTAGAAGAATTTAAGTCTTTGGTGCTGCCCATTTTTTGCCAATTGGCATGTAGATGGCGCCAGCAAAAACATCAGCTGTTCTGATTTTTTTTGCATTTTATACATTTGTAACTAATTTGAAAACAGCTGATTTTTATATTCAGTTATAATTTGTTGTTGCTGTCGCCATCTGTTGTTGATTGCGCCATCTACATGTCAATTGCGCAGCACTGTTTAGTCGACTTTTGACGAGGCTGCGTAATGGCTGTAAAATTAAAAATTTAACAAGGTATAATACTTGAGATACCAAACATCAGCCGTTCTTGTTTTTTTTTTTGCATTTTATACATTTGTAACCAATTTGAACAAACAGCTGATTTTTATATTTAGTTATTGTTTGTTGTGGCTGGCGCCATCTATTGCTAATTGCGCCATCTACATGTCAATTACGCAGCACTGTTTAGTCGACTTTTGACGAGGCTGCGTACTGGCTGTAAAATTAAAAATTTAACAAGGTATAATACTTGAGATACCAAACATCAGCCGTTCTTGTTTTTTTTTTTGCATTTTATACATTTGTAACCAATTTGAACAAACAGCTGATTTTTATATTTAGTTATAGTTTGTTGTGGCTGGCGCCATCTATTGCTAATTGCGCCATCTACATGTCAATTGCGCAGCACTGTTTGGTCGACTTTTTACGAGGCTGCGTACTGGCTTTAAAATTAAAAATTTAACATGGTAATACTTGAGAGACCAAAGAGATTGAGGTTTTGAATCTATACTTCGGCAAATCATATTCTTTCTTACAAAATCAAAAATATTTTTCAATCAGGTTCCAGCAAATCGTAACAGTACATCCACGCTTTAAGTGAGTTCAGCTTCTGAACGGCTCTTTGAAAATTTAGGCTCAGCGTAGTAAAGTAGATCACATATCCAAGCACTATCCATATGGCATAGCCAACCCAGGTAAAAACCGTGAATTGTAGCATCAAAAGAGTGTTAATGAATATCGTAATGCATGGTATAAATGGCATACAGGGTGCTTTAAATCCCGGAAAATAAATGGCCTGCGGTTGCATGAACATTATTAATATGCAAAAGAGCATCATTCCCGTAATCACACCAAGCAATATTTTGGTATATTGTTGTTTAAAATCCAAGACTCGCGCTAGGATGCAAAACAAAATGCAAAACATGAAAAACAAGATTAGAAAAAAGTATGCAACTTTTTCAGAAATCGTATTTGATTGCTTATAGCGTGGGCCGTTGTAGAGTTGTTGCAGTAACAGGTAGCAGTTGAACTGCGTCTGCACTTTGTATTCGTCTTTTTTTATCTTTTCGGTACTATCCTCATAATGCATTATTAATACTCCAATTGCCACAATAGTATAGGCTAGCAGGGTGCCAATGGTGCCCAGCTCGATGAGTTTGTCCAGATCGAAACACATAGCAATGAGTGCTGGGAAGAAAGATTTGTTATTGAACAGAAAACTTTTGGTAGGCTTTTGGGGAAATGATTGCTTCATTTTAAGGAAAAATTTTGCGCAATAAATTCACTTAACGTTGGGCCCGAGAATTTTACAAATTACAAATGTTTAAGATCAAAACTGTTTTCTTTCTAGAGGACTTCATATTCAATTTGATGTAAACCTACAGAGACTAAAGCCAGAGGACGATCAAGACGTTACCAATGATACCCTCTTTGTCAAATTATGTCAAACGATTTAGAATTTACGAGGGAACAGATGAACATATATGTATGATAAATACATGCAGAACAGACTAGATCTTTACTCCCAAAGACAAAAAATATATGTATAAGACTTTTACTAATTACCAGCTGAGATTCCGGCGAAAATAGTTGAAATCAAAGGAGTTTTTGTCCAAGGATGCACATAGGCAAAGGGTTTAAATATGACCTCATCTTGAGCCATAGCATAGAGCACACGCGGCAGCGGAAACATGGCTCCAAGTAGGCTGGTACATAAAGCGACAATTGCTCCAATGGTTACGCACCATTTGATTACGTTCATATTGACATATTCAAAGGCATAGGCAAGTGGTGCAACATTATGTATTTTAAAGTAAGGCATCATCAAGGTTAGCACGCTGGATATGCCTAGATAGACGGTCAGCACGATGAACAAAGATGCCAAGATGGCAATTGGCATATCTCGCTTGGGATTTTTGGACTCTTCACCGGTGGTGGCAATACAATCGAATCCAATGAAACCAAAAAAACACTTGGCAGCACCAACAATCACGCCCATTATGCCGTATGGCATGAAGCCACCGCTGCCATGATCTTTGGGCACTTCAGCGGCAGGTATGTTCCAGTTATCGAAATTGGCTGATATTATAATATAATGTTGCGTAAATGGTTAACAAAGTTGCCTCAGCTACTTACACTTTGTATAGCCACTTATTACAACTATAAGTATGGTCAGTAGATTCCACATAGTCATGAAATTGTGTAGCAGCACAGACTCACGCACGCCCAGAGCTAAGATTATGGTCAACAGCAGTATAAGCGTAAAGGATATCACATCTAAGTAGCTTGATACATATGGAATATTATACGGCATTAGCTTTGCTAGATATTGGGAAAGCGTGTGATTGGTTAAGGCATCTATGTAACTGGTCAGACCACGTCCAACGGAAGCAGTGCCTGAAAATTAAAATGCAACTAAGCCACAAGAACTTCGTTTCAAGTTTAGCCACAACTTACCAACTACATATTCCAATACCAAATTCCAGCCAATAGTAAAACCCACAAACTCGCCTATGGTGGCATAACTGTAGGCATAGGCGCTACCTGCTCGTGGCACTTTGGCGGCAAACTCCGCGTAGCATAGCCCAGCACAGAGCGAAGCAATGGCAGCAACTATAAATGATAGCATCACAGCAGGTCCAGCTATACCATAGGCCACTGATCCGGCCAGCACATAAACGCCCAGACCCAGCGTGCTACCCACTCCTAGACCCGTCAGATCGCAGGCATTGAGCACTCTGTTAAGCGGCGTATTATCGTCTGGCGGAACCTTGCGGCGCATAAGGCGTCGTTTGGTATATCTGCAAAAACCCATTCTCGATGACATTGGTATAAAGTTGTGCTTTCTGAAAACTTTTGCTATTATTATAACATACACTACGAAGGTAACTATGACAACAAAATTTCAAATAAATTATTTTGTCGAGAACTTATGAAACATGGGATAATACTATCTTCGTAGGAAAATCTGAAATATTTTTCAAAATTTCTTTCAGCTTAGACGAAGCTCGAGAAATTTGAGACTCTTAAAAACAAATTGACTTGTTTTTTCAGATGCCATAAGTTATTAAAAAACCTTTTTTTTTTTGTATTTTTTTTGTATTTGCCATTGGTATGCACAAATGAAATTGATTTAGTTATGACTCAAAAGACAAATAGAAAATAGTAGACTAAAATGCATTGCGAGTAAAAAAAAATACTCTTAAAAATATGCAAACAATTCGGAAAAATCTCATGCCATGGCAATGGTAGCGTGTGAAAAATTGAAATTTTCCACATATGTGCACACAAAGACACAAAAGTCAAACTGCGCTCGACAGACAACCTAAAACTCATACCACGAAAAGCAGTAGCGTCAATAGATTTTTGCGAGGGGGGGGTGGAAATGAAATATCTCTTCAGATTGTTTATCTATGAATTTTTCTTAAATTTGCTACAACTTTTCTTAGATTTTATAAACTTCGCAAGAAATAGTTGAAAAATTGACAACAAAATTTTCAGAAGAATTTTCTTTTTATTTGTATTGAATTTATGCATTTTTCAAATACATAAGCTATATATGTATATTTTATTTTAGTTCGAAGATATAAGTGTAAAATATAACTACAATGCATTATTGGCATAATATCAGTTTGTTCGTAATGCAGTCATAAATATTGATTATTATTGAATTGAAATATCGTTTTTAATATTACTTTATTTTAATTCAGATTAAAGGTATATAATAAAATAACGAATAAAATAATAATTGCAATTCAAGTCCTTATATGATATGTTTGTAACTGGAAAATAGCTCGTTTAAAAATAAAATATTCTTTAAAAATTGAATAATCAAATCAAATAACGTCTGGCTTAGTTAACGTCCTGTATACAGCAGACCAAACCGCTTCCAAACAAAAACAATCTTCGGTTAAAACATATCCAACTGCCTACGGAAGCAGTACGCAGATGTCAAAACAAAACAGAATTTTGCGTTTATATTTTCAAGTTTTTAAATGCACAAGCAACACGCAGAAAACTACAAGCGTTCGTCAATAGATGCCTCAAGCGGATCTTGAGAATTTTTGGGCCCACTTGGATTACAAACGAGCAGCTACTTGAGCTAGCTGAAATCCACTCGATCGAGCTAGAAATCCGAAAAAGGAAATGGTCATGGATTGGTCACACTCTAAGACGGCCAGCCCAAGACATTGCAAGAGCAGCACTCGAGTCGAACCTGCAGGGCCATCGGAGCCCCGGAAGACCACGAATCACCTGGAAAAGAATGGTCCGAAATGAAGGAGCTGGTCAACATATGACATGGAACCAGCTCAAACTATTGACAAAAGACAGAAGTAGATGGAGAGAATTTTTTGACGCCCTATGCTCTTTTTTTGCTTTCATATAGCATAATCAAGTTTTTATATTGTATGAATTAAGGAATATATATTCAAGTTTTGAACATTTTTATTGAACTTTCATAGAAACTTACATATAAAAAAAAACGGCTGATTTCACAATTGTGATTCAACCCGAAATACCACAATTTAATTTGCCAGAGTACCACAAAAATAAAAACGAACAAAAAAAATTAATTTTCTGCTTTGCACTGGCCTTAGAAAAAGATGTAGTTTTTTAAGATTTAAAAATATTTTAATTTTTTAAGTGTATTCGCTCTTATTTGGAGTTAAGTTGGTCAAACAGCCATATATCCTGTTTTTACCACATACTGGGTCATAAGAAGTTTTGGTGCACTCTCAAATTAGATTTAATATGGCTCCTATATTTTTTGTTACTTTGAAATATTTTTCGCTAGCGCATGGATGCAGTGGATTAGGGTTATTTCAAAATCCCTTCCATCCCAGCCACTGTCACACACACACACATATATTTGCGTGTGTGCCGGCTCCATCTGTATTTGCTGCTATTTGGCTTTCCGACTTTAGCTAGTTCACCAAACCTCTTTCGCTCTTTTGCTCTCTTCCTCTCTTTCTTGTCTAATGCACAAACGCTTAAGCATTTGATTTGCTTTTAAAATGCATAAATTAATGCAAAGAGTAGAAGAGACAGAAGAAGATGTAGAAGCAGCTAAAGGGAGCCTTAACAAAACAAAAGTATTCTCTGTCATCTCACTTGGTGCGCTTTTGTTGTGGCTTTACTGACCATGTTCTCAAAATCCCATACACCCATACACTCACACTAAAAACCCTTTAAGAGTACGTGTGTGTGTGTGCGTGTTTAAGAGTGTGTGTTAACTGTTTGCTTGTTTATACGCAGCAAACTCTTCTTTTGCTAGATTTTCTTTCTTTTTAGCTTTTTGGCAACTGCTTTACGGCTATTTGCTTTTGAGTACTTTTATTTTTGTCTCTTTTATGGCAATTTACTATTTAACTAAGCTTCCTGGCTAAGTTAAATGCAGACCAAGTTACAATTGAGCTAATGCATAAGAGCTTGTTTAAGAAGCTTGTTTGTTAAAAGCTTTCTAAACTAAAGTTGGAAGTCCTTTAACTGAACCGTTTGAATTTTCTTAATGATGCCAATGAACTCTAGTATATGCGTTTTTTTTCTGCTTAACTTTTATTTTATTAAATAAAAAGTAAAAAAAGCGCTTACTAAGGAGATTTTAGCATCTGTTTTAAAACAAAAAACTCGTCATTATTTGAGGTCATCCATAGTTGTTCCAGTGTTGGTAGAGAAACCACTATTGTGTTTCACCAACACCATGAGGTTCGTATTTTCACACATGAGATTAAATCTAAACTAATCCTGGGCAAACGGATGTCATGGTAACATCCTACATTATGTTCTACACTAAAGCTTAGTTTGCTTAGATTTATTTATGGGGTTGACGATGTTTATAAAATATGTTACGACAAGATCCTTGCGTTAGACAGTGACTCAGAAATCCTTTTGAACTGATTCCGTTTCTTCACCCAATGAGGCTGTTATTTACAAACTAATAGTAGATACTCTAATCAAAGAAAATAAAGCAAAAGGCTACTAGCTGAGATCCTTCCGTGCTGTCAAGTACCAGCCACAGTAATGGTGAGAGATTTATAAAGTTGGAACCATCACGACAGGTGCCTAGGATATTAAAATCCGTAGAGCTCTGATAGCCGTAACTTGAAGCTTATTTATTATTATTTTATGTTTCACGGGGTTGATTTTTAACCCTAGACCTGTCATTGGTGCACTAAATGCATCAGATGAATTTCAAATTTAATTATTTTTTCAATACAAAATACACTACGGTTTATTTGTGCTCCAAGGACGGTTAAGATAAAGGACAGGACAATTGTATGTATCACACTAGCTTTCTAGGCGGCAAACATTTGAGTTTTTATCCACAAAGAAATAAGCCTAACAAGATTGTGCCAGAAAAACAACAACAATAAGTTGCATCCACCGATTGCTTTTGGTTGGAATTCGCTTGAAAGAGATTTTTGGGCCACGACTGATTAAGTGCGAGTTTGCTTAAGGACCAAAAAAAAAAAGGCTCTGCATATAAATAGGCTCACACTTAACTACTTTTCAACACTACGCTTACCATCAATAGTGTTATACCATTTTTGACGTAAAATTTTCTACTCGAAATAAGGTTATATAGTATAAAAGTGCAATGCCAATTTATTTATCCACCCAGTATAACAGCTATGCATGCTAACTGATATATTATAGTACAAACAAGTCGTTTCTAAATATACAAACCAGCCCAAAAGTATGCAATGCAATTTATACACTTTTGGCAGGGCAAATAAAATGCATGCCCAAAAATATGCTATGCTAAATATGCTAAAACGCTTTGGAAGCGAAACGCCACAAACACCAAACATGCATACAAACAAAAGTATATAAACGCATATAGTCGTAGTAGTGTGTATATATGTTTTACTTGGAGCCAAACACATGCAAATATGCACAGGAAAGTCCGTATAAATGTGTGCTTGTGTGTGTGTAAATAAATAAACAATAATTTGTGCGCGTTTGTGTGTGCCAAAGTAATGTGTGTGCTGTTTGCCTAAGTGTGTGTGTGCCTGTGTTGACGTATTTACATGTGCGTGCGTGTGTGTATGTGTGCCAAAAACGTAACACAAACGGACGTAGAGCATTCCGCGCTTTGCGGTTTCATTTGTGAGTTTTAATTAAATACGTTTAAATATTTGTTATTTCCTGACAGACAGACAAACCGAACCGAACCCAAACGAACCAGCGCAGCAGCAGCAGGAACAGGAACAGGAACACCAAATCCCAACAACAACAACAACAAACAGTTGGAACAACACAACGTCATCTACCTGGTAAATATTAGCAAAAATTAGCAAAGTATTTTAAGCGCAACATGTTCGTCCTGCGGTTTTCAACATTAAATCCTACTGATGATATTTTTATACACTGCATCCATTGCGTCAAGCGTAGTCTAGATTTATGCAATGTATGTAACAGGCTGGAGTAGGCGGGGCAGACTATAAGCCTTTTGTAACAAACTACTCGTCAGTGAAAATAAAAGGAGTTGGAGAGAAAAAGTTTTACCATAAGTAATACCTGTTCGAAGGTTTCATTTTACGTCACCTTATGCCAAACAGAATGCTTAGAAGAGAAACGGGTTAATCACCACTCCATTTCGACTTCAGTCGTTTTCATCTTAAATACATGAAAACCGCGACAATATGTTTTTCAAAATCTAGACATAATTCGAAACGAAGACACTCCATGACTCAATGGCAAGGATATCGTGAGCAGAGAGACATCCTTTACAAGAGAAAACATTCTAAGTTTCTTTAAAGGCATCTCCAGCACCACTTTTGAGAAAAAAACATTTCAGATATGCTCAAATTTTATAAATTTTAGGAGATTATTGTACTTTAAATTTGTTCCCAATATAAAAGCAATAAATGCTCTAAATATTAGGTTAGTATAAAACCCTATATTTAGTACTTTGAAAAAGCCGCTCAGAACACGAGATTTGAACTAACTCAAAAGTTTAAAACTGTAAGGACGTCTACTAAGACGTGTTCTCTAATACAGGAACTCTATTCTAGAAACGTTGTAGACAATGCTCAGGAGACCAGATGGCTTAACAAGAGGTGGATTTTTCGAATTTGTTGCTTTAAGTTGTTCATGCTGAAAAACCTTATTTGCAATTTTTGTTTTATCAGTGTACGAATAAAAGTGAAAGCAGTGTATCCCATAGTCGGTCAGCAACGCGACTGAGTCACATTTTTTCCACAGTACTCTAGAGACAACAGCAGTTTCCCATCAATTTGTGTGTGCATTTTATTTGATTTATAAATAATGTATAATAAATTTAAAATGCGTGCGCGAAAGTGTTGTAAAGTGCTTAATCCTGTAAAATGCACTAGAATGCGCCTATGTAGATGAAAACTCAACGGCAAAGCCTCCCAACAGTCAGTAAGTTTTTATTATGTACAATGGTAAACTGCTTATTTAATGTAGTGTGGGCTGTACAATATTAATAATCTATAGAACAAGTAGAACGGTTACATCCTGTCTGTAGTATATCCTTTGAACATCGTTATTTTTAGAGGTTTAGTCTATTTGTTGTTAGAAACAATTACTGTGCGGTGGTTTTCCCAAAAAGTTATATGCATTTTTAGATTTAAGCCCACAAACTGATTTTGATCACTGTAGCCTTGTCATAAACAGATTAACAAATAGATGGGCTGTATGGCGATAGGGCTCTTAGCTTTCATATTTACGTGTACCTTAAAGCTTTGATTCAAATTTTTTGTTTTTGAGTGTCTTTTACGTTTGAAAATACGCAGCCAATATAAAGAAATTTTCAATGAAGTTAATTCTCTGGGAAATATAACGATTATAAATGTTAAGCCAGTCTGATATCAACAAGCTGTAGAGTTTGGAAATATTTGTGTTTTTTTTGTTCGCTTTATTATTTGGAGTTACTCAGACAAATGTTTATTTTTCTAAAATTGCAAGATTATAGTTACTATATGGATTCGCTTACCCAACCTAAGCAGCTGGAACAGTCTAGAACTTAACTGGGCTTAAAACCGGATTATTATTATATGAAACACAACAAATTTTTTGTTTTTAATCGTCAGTGCTACCGAACGAAAAAAAAACAAAACGAACAATTTTATTCGGCTTCGTTTTTGCGTGTTCCCAAATCCGATTTTTTTGCTGTTGCCTTCTACTCATATTTCCCTGGCCTCATGGTTAGCAAAGCTTTACACTTTTCGAGGGAAATTAACTACGACTATGTTTTTTCTATTACGAGGGAGATTTTTTTTATGCTAAACATGGACCATATAAACATTTGATTTGAGTTGTGCCTGCTATTTTTTGGGTTGATTTAGAAAAAAAAAAAATAATTAAAAATATATATTAATAAATTAAGTTATTATTAATTAATAAGTTAAGTTTACACGAAAAATGAACCTTCCTAAAAAAGTGTTTTTTAGGGTAATTTGGGGTCGAGAAACATGAAAATGGAAACCATTTTTTTTTCTTAAGCACCGTTTTCGATATATTTTCGAAAAACATGTTTTTGGGCACTATTTTCCGTTATTCCCCAATATCTCGTAAAAAACCAAAGTCGAAAAAAAGGGTAATTTTTGCCCATTTTTCAAAATTAAACATTTTCAAAATGCTTTTTATTAACTAAAAAAAGTTTTTAAAAATTATGTTAAGCTTTTATCTGAAAGATAAAAATGTGTAATTTTGAAAAATGGGCAAAAATTACCCTTTTTTTCGACTTTGGTTGCCTGTAACTTCGTTAATTTTCACTCAATCTGTACATATTATATGTCACTGGAAAGAGCAGATCAATACCTTTCGATTTAATCATCTTTCATCTTCCATACAAAATTTTGACCACGAGATATTGGGGAATAACGCAAAATAGTGCCCAAAAACATGTTTTTCGAAAATATCTCGAAAACGGTGCTTAAGAAAAAAAAGGTTTCCATTTTCGTGTTTCTCGACCCCAAATTACCCTAAAAAACACTTTTTTAGGAAGGTTCACTCGATGACCCTTAAATTTGTAAACTAGTGTTACTTAATACTTAAAAAATTATTTCAGTTTAAAATGCATAGACTTTTCCATCTTTTTTGCCGTTTTAATTCCACTTGCAACAAAACATTCGGTTTCAAACCACATAAAAAATTCGTTTTGGTGAAATTAGGTGCACCAAACATTCGGTTTCAAAACGAATCCGAATAAAATAAAAAAGTATTTTTCTCTTTACGCAGTTAACTCTATACGCAGTTCGAAAAATTTAACGCGGAATGACAAAACTTCATATAAAAACAAAAATCCCAAATGAGATATCCCAAATGAGATATCCCAAATGAGATATCCCAAAAGGGATTTTTTTTTTATATAAAGTTTTGTCATTCCGCGCGAAATTTTTCGAACTGCGTATAGGGCTTTGTGAAATAATGTAATTAAAAGACAGCCTAAATTTAAAAAATCGTATTTTTTTATTTTTTAGTAGTAAATAAATAAAAAATTAAAAAGTAGTTGAAAGATGGCGTACGTTAAAGTCGGGCGCAGACGACTTTGGGATACCCTGTACCACCACATTGCAATTAAGTCCGACATATAGCTAAGACCTCCAAAAGATATTTTATTCGGTAAATTTGGCTATGATATTTTCATAAACAA
This sequence comes from Chymomyza costata, assembly GCA_018150985.1. Classification (NCBI taxonomy): domain Eukaryota; kingdom Metazoa; phylum Arthropoda; class Insecta; order Diptera; family Drosophilidae; genus Chymomyza; species Chymomyza costata. Next base: position 24,292,462 of record JAECWU010000001.1, read on the forward strand.
ACAGAAATCAGTCGAATTTTGCACCAACAAATTTTTTTTGACCGATCGGTCCTATGGGGACTATATGATATAGTCAACCGATTTGGATCACATTTGGTACAGTGCTTGGGAGCTCTAAAAAACTTCCGTGTGCCAAATTTGGTAACGATAACTTCATAAACAAACGAAACACAACGAATTTTGTACAAAAAACATTTTTTCGACCGATCGATCCTATGGGAGCTATATGATATAGTCAACCGATTTTGATAAAATTTGCTACAGTGCTGGGGGTCACTAAAAAACTTCTGATTGCCAAATTTGGTTATGATATCTTCATAAACAAACGAATTATCCATCTAAAACTTTTGCTTTTTTTCGAGGTCCTCTGAAACACCCCTATGGGAGCTATATAATGTAATCCCGATATAAAAAAAATAAAATAAACTTGTCTCCTATGGATTAATAAGGGATCTAATCTGAAAGTTTGGTTGCTCTAGCTCTTACCATCTCTGAGATCTAGGCGTTCATACGGGCAGACGGTCAGACGGACAGACGTACAGACGGACATGGGTATACATATCGACTTTTCTAGTCACTCTGATCATACTTTAGGTAACTTTGAGGGGTCTCCGACGTCTCCTTCTGTACGTTACATACATTTTCGGCTTGCACAAACACAATATACCCTTTGTACCATACGGTACAGGGTATTATAAGCAAAGTTTTTTGTACAAGAATAGTTCGGTTTGTTTGGCTTGGAAAATTGTTGTTCCCTACACTGAATTTTTATTTCTGAACATCCTTAAACTAAGCCAAGTTTAAAAGTTCAGCTAGCTCATAAATTTTTAGTTCAGCTAGCTCATGAACTTTCAGTTCAGCTTGCTCATGAACTTTTAGTCACCAGCCACCCAATACCATTTTGAAGATTTTTCTCCCTTTTTGTCGAAATCACTGCACAAAACTCGCTTAATTATATGGGATGAGTAATATCCAGATCTTCAAATAGATAATTTGTTTTTTACTTAATATATGATAACAAAAATAGCAACAAAATAAACATAACTTGGCTCGAAAACGTCTTAAGGAGCTGTTGCTTTGCTTTAACAAACAGGCAACATTTTCGTTGCTTATTAGGCTCCCATAAGTCGACATACAATATTTCATAGCTATACTTTGTGCATTAAGCTCACCACTCTACACTTCATTAATAAAAAAAATTAAATTTTGAAACCTGCCAACCCTATTGCTGCATTTAACGCTCTTAATTAAATTAAGGTTCCAACTAAACAGTCTGGAATATAAATTTTAGTTTTTGCACTCGAAAATAAATTCGCCACAATTTGGAGCTCTCCAAATCAATTAGTAGAAATCCCCAGTGCCAATTGAAAAATGCAAACAACACAAGCGACAATAAAAATAATAATAAAAGTAAACATATAAAACTTTATATATAACACAAATTGCTAATGATTGCGCATATTCTAAAAACGGAACCCGGTTCGGAACCGCAAATTTGTCAAAGTCAAAAAGTTCAAAATTTCACATGCGGTCACAAAATCAAATTAATTTTTAGTGCGAATAAATTTAAACCGCATTGGGCTAACTTTAGTTTTATTTTATTTTTTTTTTAATACATATAGTACCTACACATTGTTCATGTTCGAACCAGTTAAAAAATTAAATTTTAAATGCATGTGTGTGAGTGTGTGTGTGTTTGCGTATAATAGTCAGCTCAACATCAATTAAAATAATCCGCACATTATGAAAATAGTATATAAATAATATTTGACAGAAGGCTCTGGCCCCCAAAAACAACTTTATGCCACTCGACCAGCTGTTGCTCTCGACGATGCCATCCGTACCCGGCTGTTGAGCGTATAGCTCTCGTCGTGGTCGTGGTAGGCCCGGATTAAGTCCCATTACGCGTATATTTTACATATGCCAAACGAGCGGGAAAAAAAATGCACCTTCCTGTCATGCGGCCGTAATGATGCAGATGTTGATGAGTTGCTGAGGTCGTTATGTTGGCGCTTGGTTTTGGTTGTTGATGAGGATGGTACAGGTATATGCCTAGTTGATGACATGTGGTTGATGTGGACATGGTTAAGCAAACAAGCAGATAAATATGACAGACACAAACATGACATTTATGAACATCAAGAGGGAGCTAGTATATTAATGGAGCTGTTTAAGGATATTAAGAAATACAAAATTGTGACAAATTTTGGTGGCACTCCCAAATTGCGGTCAATCGGAGTTCTATGTAAAGAGTGTTAAACAGGTCTTGCTGGATAAGCTACCAAAAACTACCTCCGACAATTTTTTAAAAGTAATAATGCAGATCAATCCATAGTTAAAAAAAATGTTTTCTACAAATTTCAGTTTTGAAATTTAACGCGTTTTGTTTTCTTCCTATGCCCTGTTACTCCTTATGGAGCATAGGGCCATCGTGAATTGTTTCCATTGATCCCTGTTATGAGCTAGAGCTTTTAGTTCATCCCAGGTCTATCTTCAATTTCGCTTTGCAGAGTTCTTCGCCAAGTTGTTTCCGGCCGCTCTCTGCGTCTGCTTTCTTGTGGATTCCAGTCCAGTCTGCATACTACGTTTAGCTGTTTACAAAGGGTATGGCCCAACCAATTTTTTGCAATCTGAAAAAAAATTGTAGTTCAAAAAAATTTTAATCTTTATATTTTAAATTAAAAAAAAAATATTTTATTTTTAATTTTTTTAACCAACACACATAAAAAAATTGTAATTAAAAAAATTAAAAAAAAGTTTTAAGAATGATTTTTTAGATTTTCGGCGGCCATCTTAGGTCCGCCATGTTGTAATTTTGAAATTCTAACCCCATATTCATGATTAGCGATCCCGAAAACCCATATTTGCATACCCAACTCGAACTTTAAACACAAAAATGAAAAACACATCTTAGGTCCGCCATTTTGAAATTTTGAAAAACTAATAAGGTACTTATAATCAGCTACCACAAAAGTGTCTGAATATCATATAAAAGGGGTTGCAATAATGATTTCCTGAGAATAAGATTAAAAAAGTGATTAAATAATGGAGTTACTTTGCTTTGGCGGCCATTGTAGCTCCGCCATTTTGAAATATAAAAAATCACCATACGGCTTTAAAAAGTAGACGGGAAAAAATGTTGATTGATTTTAAAATAAGAAACCATCAATTACTAAAAATAAATACATATATTTTTTAAAATTTGGTACAAATTTTTATTTTATTTTATTTTAGTTAAAAATAATAATAATAGTTATAAATAAAAAAAAAATGTTGATTGATTTTAAAATAAGAAACCATCAAAATAAATATAATTTTTAAAATTTGGCACAAATTTCTATTTTATTTAATTTTATTTTAGTTATAAAACATATTTCAGCTTTACATCGTATCGGGACCTCATGTCTCATTTTGATCTAATTCTTTTCAGAACCATGCTAAAATATTCGTCCACAATATTCATTATATATATTGAGAATACAAAAGCAATTTTAAATACAAAAATAAATTAAATTAAAATGATTGGAATTACAGCCAATACCTAATATCTATTAAAAATTGCAACAATTACTTTAAAAAAACATTCCATTCTAAAATATGCAAATTTCTGAACTATAAAGCAACATAAAATAACAAAAAAAAAAAAAAAAAAACAGCTCATGCATTTTTGCTATTTTAGGCCAAGGGAAAATATTTTTTCTAATCTACTAAAACTTTACAGCGCTGTAAAATAAATAAATTAAAAATAAAATAAATATTCTCCTTTGTAAACTGTCAATGTGGAATTTTCAATTTTCAATTAACCCATGAATACGGGGCGTATACTAATTGCGTTTTACACGTAAGCAAAAAAAAAAAAAAACAATTTACAATTTATAAAATTTATATTTATTTATATACATGACATGCGCTCACAAAGTAAATACAAAGTGTAAAAACAATAACAAAATTTAATAGTATTACATAAAATGTATGCAAAAATTTTACATAGAAAGCAGTTAGTTAACTTGTTTTTGGTTTTAAACGGAGCGCAAACAGGCATTTAACCAAATTCATCATACGCACTGTTGCACTTTACCAACCAACTGCACACGTTTACATACACTACAAAAGGGCATGTTGGTATAGTCTAGAAAGGAATGTCGGGGAATTTAATTTTATTAGTTAATAAATTTTATGAATCCATTAATTTTTTCCAAAGTATTTCTTCAATGACATGGAATTTGTGAAGCTGATTTTAAAACCGATAAAATTTTATTTATTTTTATATTCTTTATTTATTTTATTTTTTTTTTTATTTGTTAGTTTTAGTACCATATGGTAACGAATTATCAGACTAGCTGAAGCCTGATTTATGGAAGTCGATTATAAACTCACGAAGAGCTTAGGAACGAATTGTTAAGATACTGTAAAGTTTTGAAATTTGTATTTAATTTCATATTTTTTTAAAGCATCTGTCGACAAACACGAAAATCCAGACATACAAATGTAATGTGCTATCCATTTTACTTTATGGGAGTGAGTCTTGGCTTGTTGGAAGAGGTCTCCGATGCATTCTGAAAATCTGGTGGCCAAACACGATCAGCAACTCTGAGCTGATGCAGCGATTGTGAAGCCGATATCCTACATAATTAAATGGGGATGGGCATACTTTGCAAAAGCCACCACATAAAGTTTGTCTTCAGGCCGTTGATCGGAGCCCGCAGGGCAACCGAAGAAGAGCGAGACCCAAAACAACATGGCGCCGAACTGTTTTGAAAGAAGCTGGAGAATCAGGACGTTCCTGGAGGGAAGTGAATCAATTGGCACAAAACCGTATACAATTAGGATGTTTTACAGCGGCCATATGCTCCTCAAGGAGTTAAAGGAATAAAAGAAGAAGATTAACCATTTTCCTTAATTTGCAATATTGTACTCTCTATTTAAGACAAGCGAATTATTAAAATTTCGGATTTTTTTTTTTTAATTTTTATTGCATTTTTAATGATCTGCATTTTTCATTGTCTTTAAAAATATTAAAAAAAAAAATATATTTTTGAAATTTTTAAATATTGTACTTTTGCACTTTAGCCAGAGGAAACATCTTCAAAAATCATTTTTTCTTGTAATGATTGAGAACCTTGTATTTTTTAAGTTTTGATGAAAACTTCATCAGCGAAAATCATCTAATTTGCTAAGGGTCGCCTGGTTTAACTTAAAAAAAATAGTTCGGAATCCTGTCAGCTAAGGGGTCGTTAAAATTTTTTTTATAATAAATGCATTTTCTTCTCTTTTAAAATGAGAGTATCTTACAGTCGCTTCGATGCATAATTTCCCTTAATTGAAGTTATTATAATTTTTGTAATTTTATTTGCTGTAACAGCTGTAACAGCTGACGCACATTTTGTATATAAAAGTACATTTTATTTTTTTCAAATCAATACAGCCTGAGAAGTAAAGGTAGAACTGCCAGCCATGTCTATATATATATGTACATACTTATATATATTCATATTTTGATGACCACAATGAAAATATCAAAAGGCCATAAAACGACTATAAACACTATATGCGTAAAAACAATAAAAATATTTGAGAAAAAGCAAAAAAAATTAATTTAAATGGAAAGCGAATTTGAAAGTGAATTTAAAATAACAGCAAAAATAACCATTAAAAGCTACGTACATAAAAAATTCGTCTCTAAATATTATTTCGAAAAGTTTGCTAAATATGAAATAAATACTAAACCAACTGAACTTTTTAAATTTATAAAAACCAAATGTTATTGCAATTTAAAAAAATGCCAAAACATAAAATTTAAAAGCAGATAATTGTTAAAAGTACAAAATGGAATTAGATTTTTGTTAAAATTTTAAATATTCCAGCTACGAGAGGAGGAAATGGGTAAGGCATTGTTTTTATCTACCTTAAACTTGGAGAATGTTCCTTAAGACCAAAAATTTGGCATAGAGTTGCAATTTATGGTAAAAGTGAAAAATTAAGCGAATTTGGAACAATGTCACTCCCAAGTAGCGGCTTAAGCTTTGTATTTGCGGGTTTTGAAAAATTTCATTAACAAGTGGCAGTAACCCATTTCCTTCCTATATGGCGTATACGCAACATCATTTTCAAAAAATTCTTATGTGTCTTGTGTGTGAGTTATCACCAAATTTTTTGGTTTGTTTTAAAGGTATGTATATTAGGCTATCGTGCTCTCTATATTCCGACCTCCTGCAAAACACACCCTGACACACACACTAGCGTCTGTGGACATACCTTGTTTTGAAGAAATTTTGAACTGTACACTAAAAATTACTGAATAAAAATTCTTTGTCTTTTCGACATGAAAATATGTGATATTCCTTGTTAAATAAATCATCATGAATGATACAATTCTTCAATTATGCTTTACTCATCCTAGACTATTCCATTTGTCGAGCTACGAGCCAGCGCTGCGTATACGCAACATGACGCCATGGCATTCCTAGGTGCTGCCAAATTATAAACTTTTGCAAATAAGTTGTTTAAGGCGAATGTCACGCCTCTATTTTAATTTTATTCCAATAAATAATTTTAGTAAGCACGCAGTGGGCGGAGACACCTAGTTTCTACAAAATTACAAAATTTTTTAAAGATATGTGTTTACTTCTTCTTCTCCCAAACCCTTGTGTACCCCTTTTCGGACTCGCTTATGCTTCTCCTGTGGTGTGGGTTTGCGATCTCAGCATTCGTCTGCAGGCATTCCGATCCTGGATCATGTCATCGCTCAGACCCATTTGTTGCTGATGTTTATGCTTTTGACCGATTCACGTATTTTTCGGTCTGCCTGCCGTACGGCCGTTAACTGGAACTACGGTAAGTATTGCCTTCAAAGCGGGGTTCTCCGGCAGTCGCCTTTGAACATGGCAACGCATCTGACCTACTTTGAGCATTTCAGTGATAGGCTTTTTAACAAACAGGCTGCCTTAGATGTGTTTGCTTTTTATGTGATCAAGGTTGATCACACCCGCCGTCATCCTTAGCATTTTTATCTCAGTCGCAAATAATTTACTCTCCTACCTTTTGTACATCGTCCAACATTCGGACGCATACAAGAGTGCGGGTCTAACGACTGTCGCGTACAGCTTGCCTTTCAATTTCCATGGCATTTTCTTGTGGCAGAAAACGCTAGAGTTTTCTCGCCACTTCATCCACCCAACACTGGTTCGATGTTTGATGTCATCATCGCATGTAGCTTCGCTATTTACAACTGAGCCTAGGTACTTAAATTTGCTGCCTATAATCAATTTTTCCCCGCTTATATAGATATCCGGATTTGGTCTTTCTGGATCTGAAAATTGACAGGGGAGCAATTCTGTCTTTTTTACGCTTATTTTCAGTCCATGATCCGTCAATATCTTATCCCAAGTTGATACGTCATTTTGCAGAGCTACGATATTGGTGCTACCCAGAATTATGTCATCTGTGAAAAGGAGGGATATTTCAGTTTCCTCGCCGATTTGTTTTAATAAGTAGGACATCAGATATGTATTTACTAAACAATTTACTTTTATTTAATCGATTTTACTAGGTAGCATTCAGCTTTAAGACTTTGCTAGAAAATCGGACCATTGTAATACCAATAGCATCTAAAACTTTTTTTTTCCAAAGGAACGCATGTTTATGCATCTCCCAAATTGTTTAACGTTTTCAGCTCTGTTATATTGTTTAGCTCCAAAATGCTGCTTAGGAAGTGACTACCTAGGTCGTTAAAATTTCTTATACTACTTCTCAATGAAAATATTAAGAATAGTAATAGCTTTCATTTACAAAAAAATTAATATTTTGTTTATTAACTAAACCGTCTTTTGATGCTCTTTTATATAAATAGTTAATATGCCCCAGTGGCGGTCCACGGGAGTTTTCGCGTCCGGACTTTTGTTTTTATCGGCATCCAAGTAACCAGAAAAGAATTGTAATCTTCAAGGTTCAAAATTCAACCAAATTTCAGTACTAAAAGATAAACAGTTATGGTTATTACGCCATGAATTTCTGCTCATGATGCTTAACCCTTAATTCGATATGTATCTACTAAAAGTAAACCCATCTCGCTAGTTTTCTTTCAAATAATTTAATGCTACAAGCAATTATACTACGTTTTATAATTTTGTTGCCATTTTTATAAATATTTAATTTTTGCCTGTTCCATAGAACTATTTATATAAAGAACTTGTGCCCTATGGTCAGGCTTTTAGATATTAAATTGAGTGTGCAATTGAAGTCTAAACGCCAAACATGAAAAATCAATTAGAATGTTGCCAACCCTAATAACGTAAAAGCATCATAGAGATGCCTTACTTCAATTTGGCCTAACTATATTCACGCCAATTAACAAATTAATTGCCTACTTTGTGGATGCACTTGTAGGGACACATACATACAAACACACACACACATGCACAGCATCCAGCTAAAGCAAATTCCCAATGGCGTCTTAGTTTTATGGCCAAACACAACACAGCCACAAAAGCCAAACGCTAATGAAATTTCCAGCCTAGCAGGTCGCTTCTCAGGGAGTTGAAGTTGGCCAAAGTGACAAGCAGCAAGGCGCCAAGAGGCTAGAGTCACAAGCCCGAGATGCAGGGATGGAAGTATCTGACAGTTGAGCTGGGCAAGTCGACCAAACTGGATTGCTGCATAAGTATAAAGCTGCTTGGTTTGTTTGTTGTATTTGCGAAGCTTTTAATATAATGACATATTATCAGGCATCCAGTCAAAGGCAGTCAGGGAACACAAACACACATACAGATACACTTCAACAAGCACATACTTGCATGTGCACACTTGCATACAAAAAAGGACAATTCAGCGTATGCATAACAAGCAGATAAGCCTTCTGAAATGTAGCTGACGGTGTTCTGAGAATGCTTTTCAGGCATTAAACTATTGTTAATATTATTAATGAATAATTTTAAATATTCTGGGCTAAAAGGTATTCCATTTGTATATCTGGCTCCGGAATCAGGCACAGATTGAAAATTCAGGAGCGGATCCATTGAACAAGTTTTGGGATCAAACAGGGTATTTAAATTTAAGTTTTTAATTTTTTTACTATACTTTTCACTATATTTTACATTTTTTTTTTAAACTCCAAAATATTTTCTTGCTTTAATTTTTTACAATAAAATTTTTTGAAAAAATATCTTTTGGGATTTAAAATTTTGACTATATCTGCAATATGCACAAATTGTTTGTCTCTTTTTTTAAGAACACTTTTGAATTGTTGCTCTTGCTGCACAAAATTGCAATTGTGTGTGTATGCGTATTTATATATGCATGTAGATGTGTTTATATATGCAATAATATGTGTGTGTGTTTTTAGACGACAAATCCAAAGAGAGAGCTCGCTCTTTACCTTTTGCATATATTTAAGCATTTTCTGTCGCTTTATGTCAATTTATTACACGAATTGTTGTTGTTGTTGTTGTTCTGCTTCTTCTTCATTTTCCAACCGACCATCAGCCTATTGGCGTTTTACTTGTATAAGTGTCAAAGTGTGTGCAAACGCGTGCATGTGAGTGTGTGTGTGTGAGTGTATGGGTGTGTGCATTTAAACTGTCAAAAAATGCAAACAAAATGCCATGTCGACTGAGCACTCCCAACTCTCTCCTCACTCTTCTTTGGCACTCATACTCTCTCCTGATTTATAAAATATGCAAGAGCAGCAATGTCGTTACAACAATGACAGTATCAAAGCCAACAAAAACAAAACAAGAATGGCATACAATTAAGTCACACGTCAACGACGTTTGCATACTCTATATCTTTTTTTAATTAAAAATTAATTTCTGAAAACTGTCGAGTAGGAACTGTAGCAGCTAGTAATTTATTATGTACTTTGATTGAATGTACTTTAACTTTTAATGTTTGAGCCCATATTCTCTCTATATATAATTCAACTTTAAGACTTCAATTGAAAAGGTTTTAAAAATATGAATCTCTGATAAGTTTAATTTCCTTAAGCTCAGGGCCGGCGGTTGAAGTGGGTAGTATGGGTAGTGGTACCCACTCGGAAAACATCCCAGTGGGTATATGTACCATTATGTAGTATTTATGGTATGGTGGTGGACCATGAATATTCGCAGGTAGCGCAGCGGGACCCGTTAATTGTGTTCTAGCTTTACGCGGCTTGGGGGGGGTTTTTTGCTACTGCGAATAACTCACACTACACGAACTTTATTATAGAGTCCCTACACTACATGTCTGAACTAATCAAACGAAAAAAAAAAAACTTGACACAATAAAAAATGTGCACTAAAACCGGACAAACATACTAAATACAATGTGGGTATGCCACTCGGAACTATCGGACAAAACCCTAAATTCCAAAATGACTGGAAGATGGCGTAACAGAAAACCGTATTTTTGATTCCCCAAAAGAATATTACAAAAAAATATTTTGTGAGATTTTCGACCAGATAAATTTTTCTCTCAAAGAAAGATTTGGTTCCAACAATGCCCGAGTTTACAAATCTCTAGAAACTTTTGCGATTGACGAATTAAAAAATACTGACGCAATCATAAAATTTTACAGAGGAGATTTCAATGAATTCCGTTTGACCAAAGATAGGGTAAAAAAGCTTCAGATTTGAGCACAATTGTTAAGTTTCTTAGAGAAACGGAAAATTATCTGGAAATCGTTCCCGAATTCGTTCTTCATTTTCTTACATTAGCTCTGATGATATCAGGCTCTTCATGTTCCAATGAAAGAAGTTTTTCTGTGTTACGCCGAATTTAAAATTATTTAAGATCTACCATGGCTCAGCATCGACTCAATCACGTGGCCATTTTACATACATATCCGAATGTGGTTGATACGCTTGATATCGAATCTTTAATGGACGCATTTATTGTTCGCAATCGAAAACGAAGTTCATGTTTTGCTCTACGAAACTAAGTTATATTTAAATAGGTTAAATTAAACTAATGTATTTGTTTTTATTATTTCCCTGTTCTAATCCTTTATCTGTATCAAAATAAATTGTAAAACATCATCCATGAAAGCATCCATGAGATCAAATTTTATAAATTACACTTTTGCATTGGTTGGGATTTCGTGTACTTGGGCACCAGCATTAACGACACAAAAAATGACGTCAGCATGGAAATACGTCGACGGATTAATCTTGCTAACCGGTGTTACTTTGGGCTAAGTAAGGAACTCAAGAGTAAAGCCCTCTCTCGGCATACGAAAATAACCCTCTACAAATCCCTCATCATACCCGTTCTCTATGGCGCTGAAGCATGGACATTGTCTTCATCCGATAAGGCGATTTTAGGGGCTTTTGAGAGTAAAATCCTCCGACGTATCCTTGGACCGATAAATGTGGAAGGTGATTTTTGTATTCGAATGAACCACGAGCTGTATGAGCTATACAGCGACACTAATCTAATTCGGCGCATACAGCTACAACGTCTGCGCTGGCTAGGTCATGTTGCACGAATGGATGAAAATGCTCCAGCCAAGAAGGTATTCGAGCGGAAATCACTGGAAGGTCGACGTCGACAGGGACGCCCGCCCCTGCGATGGGAAGATCAGGCAACGAAAGATCTTCGTAGCCTTGGGATTGCCAATTGGCACCAGCAAGCACAGGACAGAAACCGCTGGCGTAGGATAGTTTCTGCAGCCAAGACCGATAACCGGTTGTAATGGCCAAATTAGTAGTAGTATAGGTTGGGATCGCATCAATAATTAGTGAACAATTGTTGATGGTTTATTACGATAAGTCTGTGACTTTATGTAATCCCTGGATAAAAACCTAGGAAATAGCGCGCTTTGAGAACTTCTTACTACACCAGTGTAGCGACGGCCACATGTCACCCAGATCTGATTTGGGCCAAACTAAAAATCAGCGTAAACCGAAATATTATAGTTTGCATATGATGGTCTATTCATGCTCGTTCCGAAAGATTTATGGCCGGTCTGACCCCAATATTGCTGGGATCAGCCCGCTGTCTCTATGCGTCTGGGCAAAAATATGGCTCTACAATTGGATTTTTTAATTAAGAATTATAAAATTTTGATAGAATTTGGTGTCTTTAGCTATTGATGGTTCATACAGCGTTCAAACAGGCAGACATTTATCGACTGCGGTATTTATGCTGATATTTTTATTGGTGTATACATCATAGAGACGCAGACTTACTTTCTACTGCTTGTTACGTACGTTTGGTCATATCTAATATACCCTTTTACTCTATGGGTATAGAGTATAAGCAACAATAACAACAATATGTAAAGCAATTGCCTGGCCGCGCATTCATTTAATTTCATTTTAATGTACGCCATATCCGTTTTCAATACGCAAGGTGTTCTGGCCAATGTTGCTGGCCGTTGTCCTGCATGTCCTTTGGCTAGCATCCTTTTGCTGTGCAAACAATTTGCTTTATCAAACAAGCAATCGAGTAACCAATCGAGCATCCAAACGCACCCACCGTCAATCAAAACGATTGAAACGAATGCAATCGCCAACGGCATTCGAATGTTGGCCAATTAAAGGCTTTTGTTTAATGCATAATTTTTTGGAGTTGCATTTTATTGTTGTCATTTGAGTTGTTGTTGTTGTCCTTGTGGATACTACAGTAGTATCTGTTATTTGCCTGTTGTCTGTGTTTGTCAAGTGTTGATCGCTCATAATGATTGCTTGAAAATGAATTGGCAACGAGTCCGGGGACAGAAGACGACTGTTGCAGCACAATTTGCATAAATAAGTGCATAACTTTAAATGAGTCAAAGATGGTTGGCAACTGAATAATTCGCAGAGTATATCAGGCGATATTTTTTTTAAAGGCTGCAAACCTGGTTGTATCCCAGCTTAATGGCAATTGACAACAGACACATTTGTATTTATTTTATGCTATTTGTACCACAGGGTAGGTAAAGGGTGTTTTTTTTAGAGTTACACAAGTTTAAATCATAGTAAAACAAATAATATATTTTTAATATCAATGAAACGGGCTTTATTGGATATAAAATTGTATGACATTAATGTTTGAATATGATTTCGGCCATGTTGCCGCCACGGCTGGCGCGTACTAGGCGCAATCTGAAACACTAATTTTCACAAACTTTCCGCAGCATTTGCGGCCGTATCTCGCCAATAACTTTTCGAATGTTGATTTCCAGATGTTCAATTGTCTCTCGTTTATCGACGTAGACAAGTGACAAAAGCTTGTGAATTATCCTCACTCCAAATGCGACAATTTCGCTTATTTACCCATTCAACCAAAAATGGGCTTCATCGGAGAAAAAAATTTAGAATTTTGACGACTGAAACCATAATTTTGATTTCAATAATTCGCAAGCTCTGGTGCTCTGGTGTAAGTCTATCCATTATAAAATGTCAAACCAAACTCAACAGATAAAACAGTATTGCCAACTCAAAGTTGTGAACCTCTAAAAAAAACACACTGTATTAAACGAACAATTTTCAGCCATTTTCTCTGTTGTTTTAAAAGACAACTAGGTCTGTTCCAGTTCTACCTCTCACCTAAATTAAAAATAAATTTGAATCAATTTATAAATAAACTGAAAATTTTAAACTCAACCTTTGTGAAAGCAGGAACAAGACGGATACGTTTACTAGTAAGAAAATTAACTGAGTTTCGCATTCAAACGGATTTGTGAAAAATATATGTGGAACACGAAGAAGAAAACAAAATATAGAAACCACGGCAACTTCCGTCAGTGTTCGGCGGAATAGAGCAACAAAAAAAAAAAAGGAACCATGCCAAGTTCCAAAATTGTATTCCCAGCGAAGATAAGAAAAAAGTTGAATGATAGCGGAGAATAAGTTTTTATTTTTAAGAGAGATTTATCGCAGAATATTCAAACTTAAATTTGATGAAAAGGCGCAAAAAATGTATTATGTTCAAATCCCAATGAAAAGTTAAAGAAATAATAATTTATCCCAAAACAGATTAGCTTTGTGGCCATCATGAAGTTATGTTATTTTTTAAATATTTTTAAAAACAATTTTAAAGTGGCTAAGGGGTATAATCTTATTGATTTTTGAATGAATTTGATGCATAATTAACAGATTTTAAAGTATCATTTAGGATGAAAATTTTGATTGCTACAATGAATCCTCATCTAAAATTTTTTGCTTATTTTTTAAGCTTTTTATTAGAGGTTTTGACTTTGACAAAATGAAGAAGCTTAAAAGCCTTAAACGAAAATACTTTTGTTGCCCAGTAGAAAAATTCTACGGGATCACATAGAAGAATCGATTCAAAATAAAAATATTTTAAAAACGGACAAAAATTTGAAATGATACTAAAAATAATATTGATACTACTGTAATCAAATTGTAAGGTGAATTTTTAATTTAAACTTCCAGGGTTTTTCCAATCGATAATTTTGTTTTTGTAGCTACCAAGTTACTGGGAGCTTTGCTATATTTCACGTCAAAATATTCATTAATGCTTGAGACACGCCTCTTTTTATGAGCTGCTAAAAGTGAACTCAGCTATTTGTACTATGTCTAAATTTATTGAACAAAGAAGTTGCATTAAATTTTGTTTGCGGTATGACGTTTCGGCTGCGGAAATGTTGAGAATGCTGCAGATAGCCCTTGGGGATCAAGTGGTATAACGAGTTCAAGGCCGACCGCGAGAGTGTTGAAAAGAATCGACTGATGAACATCACGTCAAGCAAGTCAAAGAAATTGTGCTTGGAAATCGTCGATTGACTATTAGGGACATTGCTGATAGTTTTGCATATCAATTGGATCGGTTCAGGCGATTTTGAGTGTGACGAATTGTGCATGAGAAAAGTCCAATCTCGAATGGTTCCAAAAACACTCAATTTTCAATCTTAACCGTCACAGGTTCTTAGTGAGCATTTCGTCAAAAATTCAACAAATATTGTTCGGCAAACTGCTTATTCGCCTGATTTGGCTCCGTGTGACTTCTGGCTATTCCGGAAACTCAAGAGACCGCTCCGAGGAGACCGATTTGAGACGATTGAGATAATAAAAGTAGAATCGCAGAAGGCTCTGAGGGCTATTCGGAAGGAGGCACTTTGCCAAGTGCTATGATAACTAGAAAATTCGTTGGCATAAGTGTATTGCAGCGGAAGGGGATCACTTTAAAGGGGATGAAATAGATTAAGATAAATAAATAAAGATTTTTAAAATATAAGAAAACTCACCTTTCAATATATCACAGTTGTATATTATTTCACACATTTAGTTAAGAAAGCATACGATCTTTATAGGTATTTTAAGACTTCATGAAACTTTTGGTGCTGCCTGTCTTCCCTTCCGTTGATAAACAGAAGCTGCGGCATTTTTAACCTATTCCTCTTGTAAGACTCATTGTACTCACAATTTTTTTTTCTTTTTAATTACAACTTAAGATTTTCAAAAATACATTTTTGACCAAAAGTGAACTCTTTTAATTGCTTTAAAAATATATTTTAAGTTTGCCAAAAATAAAATATGCTTAAGATGATCTCATTAAATTTGCAATGCTTCAAGAGGCTCAAGTTGTGCGTAGTAAAACTTAAGAAGATTTTTATTTTGTGGCCAAGGTAAATAATGAATCTATTATGTAAAAAACTTTTACCAAACGCATATATAATAAAAAATATGCTTGTAATTGTAATGAGCTCACTTGAGTTGCCAAAAGTAATGAGTCATTGACAATTATTTACATAAGTAAAATAAATTAAACCAAAACAACAAACAGGAAACTATTTTTGCTGAACATCAAAATTTAAACAGATATGTAGCAATATTCAAGGTTACAAAATTCCAGCACATTCAAAGAAGTGTTCTACGCGGTACTCCAAAACAGAACCAAACAATTGAGTGGCATAAGTGGCTTGGACCTCTTCAGAAAATTCTGTTTTTATTTTTGGCAAAAAAAAAAAAAGTAAATAAAATTCAAGCATATAAATTACATACAAAAGTGAATGGATTGGTTTGTTTCATGCTGAGATTTATATTTAGAAAAAAAAGTTGACAAACGGTAGCCATTTATATTTAATAATAATTACAAATTTGAAACAAAAAAGTTTTAACGCACTTTATTTGTAAGCTAAATAATTTTTAGAAAAAAATGAGCACTTCAGCGTCAAAAACCTGCTCTAAAAATAATTTTGCTCAAGTGGATCAAATAAAAAACCAATCGATAGATCCGTTGATGGAGGCGGACGGCAATAAAGAGATAAAGCGTGCAAGACAAATTTGGTTACCATCATCAACACACACATCATCATCATCGTCATTATCATCGTCGTCATTGTGTCTCTTCAAGATTCATACGCATAAGTGGTTAATAGAGCCCAGACGAGCAGAGACCCAACGAATCGAGCCGGCCAGTTGATGTTGGCTTTGATGCGCACTTCAAAGTTTTTGTTAAGTTTTAAGTTTGGATTTTTTTTTGACATCTACCACCGGCGTTGGTAACACGAAACCAGATTTAGTCTTAAAGCAATAATAAATATTCCAATTGGCATTACAATAATGAAACAATTTTTCACTATAAATACGCAAAGCGAATTGGAGCAAGGCATCATTGGGTTCAATACCTTCAATACAGTAACATCAGCAAGTCACTTCGGAAACTTGATAGAACAACAGCTAGAGAATGGTGAGTTGTGATCCTTCGCACAGTGAAAATCCTGGAAAACATTACTAAGAAAAAAAGTTCTAAAAAGTGTCAAAATATTTTGCAATCTTTCAAAAAAATCTAAAAGGATCTAGTAATATTGCAAAAATGTGTTCTAAAAAAAGTTCTAAAAACATAGTTGAGACTTGTTTAAGGTAATTAATTGTTTTAAAATGTGCTAAATTTGAATACGGCAGCAGTTTAAAAGTCGCAGATTGTAGAAATGATAATTTATTGCATTGGAAAAGGTTCTAAAAATGTTCAAAATGCGTCTAAACTATCCACTGTCAACTTTAATTCGCAGATTCATAGACAAACTTTAAGCACAAGTTAGCATATTAAACAAAATTCCATAGATGTTCTAAAAATGTACTAATTTTTGTAAACCAGCAGTTTAGAACTTTCAAACTAATCTTAAGGCTCCATTAAACCAATAATTTTTGCAACAGCTAGAGTTCCTAATTGAAACTAGTGGCTAAAGCCAAATTATCCGTCGGAAAATATTAGTTTATGATGTACTAAAAACTTGGAAGCACAAAAAGTATGTGTTCTAAAATATTTTAGAGCCCTAAGTGTTCGCAATTTACTTCCGGTACTTTATTGAGAGATGTGCTCAAAATTTAAAATTTCTAGTCCTCAACGTTCTGGTACAGCAAAAGAAGATCATCAAAGAATCAATTAGCACCATAAAGTCTGTTTAAAAGCTCCAAATTAAATTTATACCAAAAAAATAAGAAACAAATTGAAAAAGCCTTTAAAAAAAAATACTAAAAAAAGTTTAAATACTACAATAGTGTTTCTAAAACTAAAATAAGACCAACCATCAATATTAAACCTTTCTTATTTATGTTCTCTTCAGAAACTCTTTGTCTGCGCGCTGTCCCTCTGCCTGGTGGCCTTCGCTGCTGCTCAATCTCTTGATGCTGCTGAGCCCTCTGCCGAATACCTGCCACCCGTTGGTGATGCTGAGGCTGCACAGCTGGCCGAGGATGGTTATCGTTACAAGACCGTACGCAAACTGAGACTGCGTCATCGCCGTGAAGTGCCCAACCAGGAATATCTGCCACCTGTTGACAATACACCCAGCCAGGAGTATCTGCCTCCAGTTGATGCCGCTGCCGTTGGTGATACACGTGTGGCCGATGATGGCTATCGCTACAAGACCGTGCGCAGGCTGAAGTTCCGTGCACGCCACCGTCGTGATGTGTCCGAAATTGCCGAGCCCAGCGGCGAGTATCTGCCTCCAGTTGATGTTGCGTTGGCGCCTGAACTTAAGACCGTCTTGGGTCAGGATGGTTATCGTTACAAGACCGTGCGTCGTCTTAAGTTCCGTCGTCATCGTCGTGAGGCTGATGCTGCTGCTGCTGAGGCTGAGAGTGCACCCAATGGCGAGTATCTGCCCCCTGCTGAGGTTGAAGCTGCCGCTGAGCCTGCACCTGCTCCCGCTGCTGATGCCACCGAAGTAGGCAAGGATGGCTATCGTTACAAGACCGTGCGCCGCATACGTTATCGTTATCGCCATTAAGCTACGGCGTTCACAATCCTGATCTGACTTTAGGCATATTGAACCAAATTGATCCTGGTAGTACACAGAGTTTGCACTGAGTCTGTCGAAAAGTTGCTTCAAAGCTAGTTTCCCCAGCTCAGCTGCCTCGACCAAACTTTTCTTTTTAGTATTTTTTTATAAGTCATGCAAAATTCGGTACCAGCATAAGGAATAAAAAAGTTATTCGCAAAACATAAAAAAAAAAAACAATTTCAATTTTAAAATTATTGTGTTAAAAGGTTTTGGAAGCAAGCATTTTGAGCATCATCATTAGCGTTTCCATTTTGTGTCACTTCAAAATCAAATCAAAATGAGATTTTTGCCAAATTGCACATTAAAATAAGGCAAAAGCCAAGAGAAAAAAAAAAAAAAAAAAACACACACACAGTAAAGCAGCTGCAAAAAGCGCACACAAAAGCGAAAGGAGGCTGCAAGAAGGGCCAAAAGCTGAAGCCAGAGAACAAAATATTGAAATCAATGGCCAAGTAATGGCCAAAGAGCGAAAAAACTTTGGCAAATTGCAAAATTCTATTTAGAAATGAAGTGTGTGCTTTTAGGCGCACCACCGCGCCACACTCAAAGTCCAACGACATTGACTCGCTGACTGCTCAATTGCTCGATTACCCTAACAAAGAGCATATGAGCTTTATGATGAAGTGAGCTATACGTTTGCATTGGCGAAAAAGAAACAAAACAGCCCCCGCAGACGCTATGATAAAAGCAATTCGCATGGTCACACTGCGCTGCAAAAAATTTGGTAACACTCAATAAACGTTAGCGTTAGCTGTTGTTTGTTTACATGTTGCATACTTGTCTTTAAGTTGAGCTTTTTTTTGTAATACCTACTATTGGAATTATTTGCTATGACTTTAAAATTTTTCCAGTAGCAAATATTTAAAAAATTAGTATTCGGCCGTGCTCCGGAAAACGAAAAAGACAAAACAAACAATTTTATTCGGATTCGTTTTTGCGTGCTCTCAAGTCCGAATTTTTTCCTGTCGCCAACTACTCATATTTCCCTTGATCATTGTTAGCAAAGCTTTGCACCTTTCGAGGCAAATTATCCACGACTATGCTTTTCCTATTACAAGGGTAATTTTCTCTTGAACTATTTAAGCGAGACATGAACATTTTTTATGCAAAAAAGAGACCATATAAAATTTCGGCTTCAGTCGTGCCTGCTATTTTTTGGGTTGATTTAGGAAAAATAGTTAATTTTTGTGTTCGTGTATGTGCATTTTCAAGTTTATTGAAATTAAAAAGGGAAATATGGACATAAAATTTCGTTTTGCGGAGAACACAAAACCGAATCCGAATAAAATTGTTCGTTTGGGTTTTTCGTTTTCTGGAGCACGGCTGATTATAAAAATAAAGCAAATTGTTAAACTTTTAAATTAAGAGACTGCAACTTTTTTGCATTTTCTTGAGTACTTTTAAAGTAATCATTGCCATTCGGTCAGAATATTTTAGAAATAATGCCGTACCGATTTTGAAATTAAAATACAAATTTGGAATAGATTGCATGTACTTTTGGTTGGGTTGGAAAAAAAATGTCGTTTAAACATTTGTCGTGCAGAAATGCAGATGTTCATTGTGACGTGAGCAACCCTTAAAACGATGCAGAAGTGCCCGAACAATAACGTTAGCGAGAACAAAACAGCTGTTTACAAGTTTCATTTAGCGTGCTTTTTTTGTTGTTAAGAAAAGTTATTGTGAGAAAAATGTCATTTAAAAGCAAAAAAAACTTAAGTTTTGGTATATTTTCAGTACAATATATATTTGCTTATCTAATGAAAAACAATTATATCTTTGAGAATTAAAGAAACAGGTTTTAGATTTTTTGGGCGGTTACTCACATACAGCTGTTTAGTTTTCTTTACACTACAAGCACTATATAATGAAAAAAAAAAAATATGTACACACTGATTTTTTTATAACAAAAATCTGTGCAGTAGTGCTCTAGCTTTCGTTTTTCGCTATGTTCTTAGTGTAAGTTGTTTTCTGGTACTTCAAAGTGTTTGTATTGTATTTGTATATTAAAAATATTGTCTATTGTCATATTTTTTATTATATACATCTTTTATGACAGTATTGAAATTATTTTTTTGTTACAAGAGTATGTAAACATTGGTGGGCTACAGTTAGCATTTTATCTGTTTTTTTTTGTCAACTTTTCGTGATATTATTTTGCATTTTATTTGCGCAAAGTTTTTACGATTTCTTTTTTTGTTCCTTTGGCTTCTGCTCTGATTTCTTCTTTGTTTCCCTTCGTTGGTGTAGCAGAAAAAAAGGGCTAAAATAAAATGAAATAAAAAATTGCAGCCAAATTACAATATTGTAGCAATGCTTGCTGGAGCCAGGTCCAAACTGACGGCATGGCTGAAAAGTAAATAAAACATTTTGTCGGCCCAAATATAAAGTTACCTAAATGGAGCGCTTGACTTTTGTTGGGGCACTAAAAAAAAAAGGTTAGTTCAAAAGCTGTAACTAAAAAGCGAAGCCTTCAATTGTATAAATATTAATTTCGTTATAGTTGTATGATTGAAGTTTGATTGTGTCTGAGTTTGTCTGGCCTTTAATTACGAACTCGACTGATTGGATGTAATGCAGCATGGACTATGACTGTAACAAAAGAACAACAAATGTATATAGGAAAAAAAAGAAAAAAAATGGCGAAAGTTAAAATTGGTCATGAACGACTTTGAGAAACCTAGACTTCATAAACCCAGGCTGTAACTTTGAAATTGTAATAATTGGGGGTAGAGTGAGGCCTGATAGCAGCTAGAAATAAATTAAAATAATAAAAAAGATTCGAATTGATTAACTTAGTAGCTGGGGCCACATCGTATAAAGACACACTTAAAAAAAAGTTTTCGACGCAAAATTTTAAAAGAAAAATTCGAAATGCGGTGGAAAATTTCCTTGATACATACACTATAGGACTATTAGGGGATAAAATGGTTGATTTGAAAAATATTTACTAAGGCAACTTTGAAAAAGAGTTATCGCCATTTAAAGTGCTAAGTGCCTGTTTTTTTCTAAATTTGAAGACGTTTTCTTGGACTAGACCAGTGGTGGGCAGTCTCTCAATTTACATTACTCGCTTGGCTATTGCACCAAAATCTGCCGCAGCGCAGTCGGCTCATGCACGGTCCAAGTGTGTGAAATCTCTCACGCGTTTTTGCTTGATTACGGTTCTTGCTCTCTCGTGCACTTTTGCTTACTGCGCTGTTTACTCACACAAAGAAATGCTTATTTGTATGAGTTTTACCCACCACTCGACTAGACCTAAGACTGGCGCTACTAAGGATTGGGTACTCTCTGCAGCGTACGCTCGGGAGCGCCTCTATTGGAATTATTCGTTTTTGATTAGTACTGGATCCGAAATTCCTCTTGAAATTTTACAAAATTATATTGTTTTGTATTAATGGTGCCAACCGCGTTAAAAATACAAAACGCACTCTTGAGCTCCTTTTTCAGAACTGATTTTTATTTCTTAAAATCCTAGCTTATATAGGATCGCTACCTGGCACCATCCTTTGGGTCACAAGCACGTTTCGGTTCGTTTTTTATTATAGTCATAAATTATGTGATAGTGATAATATCTATCTTATCTTTACGTGTTTACAATTTTTAGTTTCTTAATCATTTCCATGTTTGCATGCAGTACGTAATATGTTCGTGCGTGAACATATATAAAAATCCGAAATAAATGCTTTATACGAAACCTGTAAAAAAAAGTCTTTTATACTGATCTCTAAGAGTTCAGAACTTTTCTCGTACTTTACGACAACTCAAGGATATATTGAAGCTGTGTTGTGTTCAAAAAAATACTGCAGCTTGTTCTGGGGTCGCTAAAAATTGCATCCCTAAGACGGTATAAATATTTATATTAATACATTATTTTAATAACTTAAGGGGAGGTTCTTTCAAATTTGGCCGAAAAAAAGGCGAGGTTTGGGAATTATTTGTGGCATGATGAAAAGAAATACAAGCTTCCTGTTTTGATTGTTAAATGCGTTTTTTTCAGAATGAGTTTTGACGAAAAATTAACTAAAATGTGGACGTTCGAAAAAAAAAATGTTTCACTTTTTTTGTGATTTTACCTTGCTTAAAAATAACAATTTAACACTTTTTCATGTATATTGTTAGTATAAGGCATAAAAAAAATTATATCCTTTCAAACATGCTTTAAATGAAGGGAATCGGAACAACAGATCAAGAGCTATGCTTGAAATGCCGATGAAAAACATGGTTCCGAGAAAAACGCGTTTAATGTTTATAGAACGTCCCTCAACGCGTGCGACTTAGGTGCGTTCAAGACGCACTATTTCTATAAATATCGATCGCATCGAAAAATTCTTCTTCTTTCTATGTTCTACGAATATGCAGCTTTAATTTTTTGTAAAAAAAATCGATTTTCTCGACCAAATTTGAAAGAACCTCCCCTTAACAGCTAAATTCTGTTTCGTGGTGGTACAAGAGTTCGTTATAAAATTTATAGGAGCTGGGTTAATGGGAACATTGCATTTGATTTTATGATGAAACCCTCAGAAAGAGTGTTCTTTTATTGGGAGATACACCATATAAGCTTATAAGATCCTCTACCACTTTCAGCTTCTACACATTATCTCGGAAATGCATGTTTTCGATCCCTAAAAGATTTCAGATTTTAACACTGCATAGAAAGCCTTCTGAGACATTCTTAAAATGCCAAAAACATTATAGATTTTGACACCGCATGCGGATAGAATCTTTTGAAACCATGAGCTCATTTTATAACTTGAACAATTTACATCCACAGTGAGTCAGGCCATGAAATAAATATTCATTTAACATCAACTAAACTCAATAAATACAAAATTATTCAATTTTGTTTACTTTTGCATATTTTTTAAATTTATCTTTAAAAACTGTTCGACTTAATCATATTTTTTCAACACAGTTTCCTATGCCATATACTTTTATTAGACAACTCACTATGAAATGTGTTCAAAAAATTCCACCCAAGTCAAACAAAAATTAAGGAACCATAAACAAAAAAATAAAAATAAAATATAAAAAAATTAAATACTAGACGCCAAAAAGTTTGCACAACTTTCAAGTAGAAAACTTATAAATTATTTAAAATTGCTGCATCCAAAACAAAATGGGCATTGGCCATGGGTCAGTGACTTGCCAAGTGCTGGGAAATTAAGTCAGTTAGCCTTGGACTACGTAGCACTGAGTACTTCTAGGAAACCTTCAGTTGCAATCTCACTGTGTGGCAAGCATTTCAATTACGTGTGCCATTTGCTAGCAAATTGAGGCAAAGTTTTTAAACCAAAGCTGTTTGATTCATAAACCCAGGGATTGTTTGACTGAGTGACGGGCAGATTGACGTACTGACAGCATCAGAGAGTTGAACACTTCGTTCAGCGCTAAAAATTGTTTTGCTTTTCTTATCTTTTGTCACAAATTCTGTTTTTTGCTGCTACTGGTTTTTAGTCTTCGGCCGACTTTGCTCTGTCTGTTTCCATTAAAAATCCATTTAAATATTATCTCTCATTCGCTGAGTAAGTTCTTCATTTTGATGCGGCTGAGGCAGCTGTTGGGGAAGGTGATGACGACGGTGACACATGCGCGTTGACATCCGTTTGACATTTAGCCAAGAGACAGACAGACGTTAACGATATGAGATACTTTGGGATTTATTCCACCTTTTCATTGAGTATATTAGCGCAATTAAGTAGTTTGCAAAACAAAGCAATGCCTTAGGACCTATGGAAGTGATTCATATATAAAGCTATCAAAAAACTTTATTTTATCTGACACTAAGTTCATGTGAGGGTATAATATGGTTCAACTATTTTTAAATCAAGTTGGCATAAGAAGAGTTTAAAGTCTATGATATGTACACACTAGATAAGTTAACCATTTATTGCCATAAGTTTATTGATTTACTTTTCATTTATCAAAAACGTTAATATTCATATGCTTTAGGCTAAAAAACACAACATAATATTATAATTCAGAATATAGTTAAAACCTATAAAGTTACAGATATTTGGGATTCTTAAAATCGAAATCAAGATCACACCGTGGGCTTGTGCTTCTACAAAATATTAGTAGAAATATTACGAACTTATGAACTAGTATAGGGTTTTCCAATAAGAGGTGTTATTTTGGTATTCAAAGAAAAATTCAATTTTTTGAGATAAATGATCGGATGTTTATTTCATAATAAAGAGGAAGGTATGCCGTTAATAATGAAAAACAACATCAGCCAAATGGCCACCACGACCACGCCTACAGGACCATATCCTTTTCATGAAATTTTCCATAACCAAATCGCAAAGTGGCTGCCCTATGTCCTCGATAGGTCCAATGACCCCGCCGGACCATAAACCGCACCAAACAGTCACACGTTGAGGATGGAGAGGCTTCTCAACAATAACTCTTGGGTTTTCGGAGCCCCAGATGCGACAATTTTGCTTGTTGACGTAGCCATCGAGGTGGAAATGGGCCTCATCAGTCAATATGATTTTTCGATGGAAGATTTTCACCATTTTTGTAGTGAATTTTAATAAATTCAATGCGTTGTTGTAGCGTCTATCGTTCCATTTTTAATAATGGCGTAGTTTCTACTTGTCAAATGTCAAAGAATAAAAGCTTCAAAAGTGACAGCTACCGAAATACCGGGTGATTCAAAATAACACCTCTTGTTTGAAAACCCTGTAAAAACAAAGCTAATTCGATATGTTACTTTCATAAGGGGAATTTTTTTATGGAATTCAAAAATTTATCAATAAATATTTAACCTGAAATCGGCTTAAGTAGAATCTAAGAGTGCCCAAAAATATTTAAAAAATTATTTCTGTTTAAATTACGTGGATTTATGAACCAATTTTGATAACTTGTTTTGAACCACATACAAAATTCGTTTTGGTGAAATTGGTAGTAATTTGGTTTCAAAACGAATCCGAATGAAATATTCGAATATTTAAAATAATATTCGCATTCGTTTTCCGCAGCACGACCGATTATTTGCAAATTTTATGTTAAATAATTGATTTAAGATACATTCAAGATTTAAAAATTCTCAACACATTTGTATTTTCTTCGTATTCAAGTGTTTGAAACAGTAATGGCATTATTTTGTTTTTTTTGTTTTTTTATGAATGAAAAATAGTAGAAAATGAAGCATTGAATATGTTTTGCTTTCAAAGATTAAAGCAAAGCTCATTGAAGCCAGCTTTAAAGGCACAAAAACCAAAAAATGTTTGAAAAACTTGTATTCCTCACTTTTCATACCATGTTCTGTTTTAGATCAAAAATGACTTACAAGCTTTTGAAATCTAAAAACCAATTGCAATGAGAGCATTCCAGCTTTGTCTTGAAGATTTCACATTTTCTGTCTGGTCTTCGAATTTTGTTTGTCATCGCTTTAATAGGCTGCTTGCTTGCATATAAATTTTACTAATTGCTTACAATTTTAACGCCCAGCTGGCGCCTTTTATAAACTGATTAGCATGCCTTGAAAATTATATTAATTCCCTTAATTAACTTGCTGCAAATTGACAAACGTTTTGCTGAGATATTGATACAACCATATACTAGTATATATGTACTATATTGCGTATACGTTGATTTTGTCTTTGTCGTGGCTGCTTGCCTTCTAATACGATTACCACAAATACAATTACAATTGGCAACAATACAATTAGCAGCAATTATCGAATTGGATGCATAAA
This sequence comes from Chymomyza costata, assembly GCA_018150985.1. NCBI lineage: Eukaryota > Metazoa > Arthropoda > Insecta > Diptera > Drosophilidae > Chymomyza > Chymomyza costata. The sequence continues at coordinate 24,318,373 of JAECWU010000001.1, forward strand.
TCCGTAAAATGTTTATGTTGATTCGGCTATTTGCATTGACAAGTCGACCGTGTAATTTGTTCATTTTCATAATAATGCTTTGATGCAATTTACAATCGTTGTCTGCGGCATTTTGGTATTGGGTGTTTGGATATGTAACAACATATAATAGGGCATAAGTATCAATATCATATCAGCGCAATATTTTCGCTGCTTAATAAAATTTTAACGTATTGCCCAATGTGCTGCTCGTTTAACCAATTATGTGATTATTTTATCTTTACTTGTTAGTATGCAATATAATTTTTAAATCCAACATCCAGGCTGCCTTTTTTTTATTCATAATAGTAGCACATTTTATGCGTCCTCGCAATAATATTCTTGAATTCTTTTTTTTTATACCTTATACGTAAAGGTCATCGAAATGTTTTATCTTTAAATCTTGTGTCTTGTCCGTACTCCTTTATGGCTGCGAAATATGGTTTGTAACGAATAAGTACAGCAGAAAATACGCAGCTATGTCAATCGATGTCTTCGCAAGATCTTACAAATATTTTGGCCAAACCGAATATCAACTGAAGAACTGTGGTCACGAACTGGCCTGCTGGACGTCAACATAGAAATTCGTAAAAGGAAGCTTGGCTGGATCGGCCATACATTGCGAAAACCACCGAACGACATCACATATATGTCCTTGCAATACAACCCGCAAGGCAATAGATGCAGAGGCCGCTCGAAAATTACCTGAAGGAGATCTGTCCTGAACGAGATCAATACCAGCGAGGAGCGTGGCAGCAGGCGATATGCTAGTATCATCGAGCACAGGGAGACCGCTCTACGAAGAAGACAATGTAGACTACTTGTGGATAGCCTATGCCCAACATAGAGGCAGTTTGGAATCTTTCGACGCCAAGCAAGGCTTAATAATAATAATACGGTACGTAAAGGCCTATATGCAGCAGCGAAAATAATAATGAGTACAAGCTTCATGTATAAAAAGTCCAAAAGCGTACGATAAGTGTACGCAGGCAAACAAACTAAACAGTGTTGCCCTATGATTTTGCGTTTACTATTTATTATTTGTTGTAAGCAATGTTGCCATTTTTAAAATTTGCTTAAAAGAAATATTTAATTTTTTCGAACACAAATTAATGTTTTGCAAAGCAAACAGTTGAAGTCTTGGAATAGTGCTGCAGAAAACATCGATGATCGAAGTTTAAAATCTCTAAATATCGATGTTTGCCAACAGAGATGTTTCTCCAGAACTTCTGCACTCATCAAATGGGTGTTTAGTAGCACTGGAGAAACATCTATGTTGGCCAATATCGATATATAGAGATTTTAAACTTCGATCATCGATGTTTTCTCCAGCACTATCTTGGAAGTTACTAGACCAACTTACCAACTGCACATACTCTCCCAGGGACAAGATTAAACTAACATATATCAAAATTGACAATCTAAAAGATACACATGTGCACTTGGGCTAGTTTTAAAACTGGAAATTAATAATTCGAATTTTCAGGAACAAGTACCAGAAATTATGGGAAAATGCACGAGCTTTATCAAGTAATTGATAAGCGAATTTAGGAAATTTATGAAAAGCTAAGCTACAAATGTTTTATTATTTCAGATGACGAACCAGATTTTTTTTTTAATCAAGCATATTTTGTGTGTGACAAAAATACTACATTTTGATATTATCATATGCATAATAATGCACACTTGGGTGAGTCAATTTTTTTCAGTCAAAAGGCTCTCAGCGATTTTAATACTTTGGGTCATTCTAAGCAATTTAATAAAATTGGGAAAATATTCCTTCTTTATTGATAGAGTAAATACAAAAAACGATTTTTTGTTTTAAATTGAATATAATTTATGTGCATCGTAAAAGAGTACGCCCCCAAAACACCCACCACTTGCATTTTCCCACGTTGAATATTTTATAAATTTTAAATTTTAGATTGCACTATGAAAAAGTGAAATATTCCTCGATTTTTGCAACATATTGTAAATTTTCAAACAAAAACGGAAAATAATCAAACGAATTCACACCTTTCAGTTCGGTTCAGGCCTGAATTAGTCATGAAATCATGCCTGAATTTTCAGTACCAGCCATGAATCTACGCATCCATTTGTCACTGAATTTAACACATGCATGTCCTAGGCGTTCAGGGCTGAACCTTTGCCGTAACAATCAGCTATGAATTCAGTGCTGATTGACTTTGAAATGTCATGCCTAAAATCACAGGTGAAATTTTTTTAGAATTTGGCATGAATTAAGTGCTGATTCATTTTAAAAGTCAGGTCTGAAATCATAGATGACTAATTGGATCAAATATTCTTCATACATTTTTAACAAAATTTTATTATCAATTTTTATGACAAAGGCAGTAATTAATTTTTTTGCCTTGTTTACAAATTCGTCAAAATTTTTCAAAGTTCTATTTTTCCAGTACGGCCAAACTTACGCAGTTGTCTTTTGCTCCACATTGGCAATACCTTTAAAATTATTTAATAAAGAAAATAGTTTAAATAATAATATTTAACAAATACTTACCTAGAAATTAAAATTTTCACAGCAAATATTCTGTGTGTAATAAAGAAAACGTCAGAAATACAAACGCAAACATTAATACTAATGTTAAGTCAAGTAACAAAATAAAATTGACTTTTCTTATTTCTCTTTGCTTATTCTTTTTTGCTTTAATTGTCTGTCAAAAGAAAGAGATAGAAAGTGAAATTTTATATTTGTCCTTGTTTCTCTTACAAAGCCATGAGCATTCGCTTCCTTTTCATGCCTGAATTCAAGACTGCATTTTTCAGGCATGAACAACCGAACTGCAGGGACAAAAGCGCCCACTAGCGTCACTCAAAATAGATGTCAAAAATGGATTCGACCTCAAAAACCCCCAAATACACATTTGGCTAGAGAAAAACTAACGTTTTTTGGCCTTGTGAATGCAATGTACAAGTCGATTTTTTTTCAAAAAGCCATCACCGAAGTATAAACCATCGAAAGCAAAGTAATAAAAAGAACTACATCTAGTTCTGTTTTTACACAGTAGATTGGTTCCAGAAAAAACCGTGTAATAACAGTAAGTAAAGTAAATTAAATGTATGACAAGCGCAGGAACTAATAACAATGATGTATGTAGGTAAGACAGCTTTGTTGTTAACAAAAACAATAGGTTATTCAATATTTAAGGTAAAAAAAAATCGTTTATTTATGTTGTGTTATTTGGAATCGTGTAAAATATTTAAAAAACTTTTATTTTCAAACCGTGTTAAATCAAACCTGTGTCAAAACAGACCGTGTAAAAACAGAATAAGGTGTACATATGCTCATAGTTTATGATTTTGGTTGAAGTTATAGTACTGCTTTAATCAGTTGTGAATTATAGTTGCTCAAAAATTAAACAATATATTTTGCACTTGTACCTATTTGAAAATAAGTATTGATGATTTCTGCTGAACACCAACACAATACGCTATGCTTAAAATTCTCTTTTTTGAAATAAGGCTAAAAATATAATAACCTACTACATATTTTTTTTAATGTTTTTTAAAAATATTTAGTGTATATAGTATTTTATATAAACATAGCAAGGCATAAATAAATGTTAATGATCTAGGCTATTTTTCAGACCTCAATTCAGACAGTATCCACATAAATATAGAGACAAACGTTCCATAAATTCGTAATAAGAAACTATGATCCAAAACTTGGTAGGTGACGCAATGAAATATTCAATTACTATATGGAAGCTATATAAAAATGTGGATAAATTTTGATCAAACTTAGGAAAAATTTTAACATTTTTTGTAATTTTAACAATAACATAAATTAAATTTAACCAACCAAATCAATCATTTATTTAAAAAGAAACTGGTTTAGGCAGTAGCAGCAAGAATGCAAACAAATTTCAGCTTTAGCTGCTTAGAATTCACTATTGCTTTAAGCGGTTCTAAACTAGTGTTCATTTCTACTAACACATCAAAAATTGTATATCAATTTTTTTAAATTTATTTAAATTATATTTTTTTAGTTTTATTTTGAGTAGAAACACGTCAACATATGTATTGAAGCTGTTAGCTTCAAAAGCAAAAGTGAAAAATTGTGTTTTAACTAAACTTTGCTTTGAAAATTTTATAGATCTTCTAGTAACATTTTTCACTCAGTAGTGCAACACTTAAGAGCTGGATTTCATTTTAAACTGAGTACTAATTTGATTTGTTTATATTAACATTAATTAGCTAAATGTTGAAGTATGCTACTTGATAAATTATCCGAGCACTCTTATCTAGAGTTAAATTCCATAACAAAGACGATTCATTTTCTTATTGCAGAAAAATGTTAGCACTACATATACATACATATACTAGTATGTTGCGTACATGCATACACACTCCTCGCCACTTAAATAAAGCAATTCGAATTTAATATGTTCATAAGCTCATAATTTGTTATCTGGAAAAATATCTGCAAAATACATCTAAGGGTTTTTTAGGTACTTTTAGTAATTTAAATTGATCTAAAATTAATATGCATAATAATATTTTTTCTCTAAAGGTGAAGAGATAGGAGCTCAAAATTTTTTTTTAAAACCAAAATGTTTTCTCATTGTTTCTTGTCAAGAATTTGTAGAATATTTGTCTCTACGATTTTTTGGATAATGTCTGCATTGAGATCTGAAAAATTGCCCAGATCATTAACATTTATTTATACTTTGCTATGTTTATATAACATATACTACAGACGTAAGCCTCTAATTTTATAAAACATTCAAAAAAAAAGTAGGAGGCTATTAAATTTAACCTTAGTAAAAAAAGGGAACTTAAAGCATATAAGTGTTAACCATGATGCAAAGAATTTTACAAGGTGCCACAAACAATCGGATCGGGCTCACTTTTTGTATGGTAACTATGTGAAATAATGGACCAATTTTGATCAAACTTCGCACAAATGTAAAGACTTACACTAAATTAAACTCACATTAATTTGGTTACGATATTTTAAAAAAACAAAAAAGTTTTTCTAACAATAACTATTCTCAAACAAACTTGTATGGCAGCAGCATGCTGTAATTAACTAACATACAAATGTTAATTAATTCTAAGACCCAAGTTCTTTTTGGCTACAGTTCGGTGTCTGTCCTTTAAACTAAAAGCCAAAAAATATTATTAAAGTCATTCTTACACTTAATTCCCTTATAATAGCCTACAGCCCTATAGTTAAAAAACGCTTTAAATTGCAGAAAAAGTCGCATGTCAATGCATAACCTATTACGAAAAATCATGTGATGCAATAATGCAATATAATAGACAAGTATTGTGCCAAATAAAGCTTTGCTGGGTCACCCCCACAGAAAGAGAAATTTGCAATTGAACATAAAGCTTCAAAGTGTCCTATAGAGCGAAAAGGAGACTGTTCTGACAAATAAAATAAATATATAAAGTCATTGACTTATCAAATTTTAAGGTGTCTGCTGCATTAAATACTAAACTTTTTATTTTATTTCAAACGTTTACTTTCAATAAACTTCTGTACTTATTCACGTGGCGAGAAGTGTACGAGCACATCGAAGCACTTACATCTAACCAATCCACTGACGTGTAAACGACAACAACAAGTGCCCACTTAGTAACTTACGGATACACATTTAAAAAAAAAATATTCCAACAACAGTAGCAACAAGCTTAAAAAAATATGTTTGTTGTAACGTGTACATTGTTGTTAATTAATTTCATTCAAATGTGGAGCGTCGTCGAATCGGTAAAATTTGTCAAGAGGCCGTGGCAGCGACGTCGGCAGCAGCAGCTACAGACGGCAGAGGCCAGAAGCTGTGGCAGTCGCTCAGTTGGTCCATGGGACGACCAATACTTGTGTAGTGTAGTACACATATTGACGTTGTTGATAAGTCCAACAACAATAGACTGAGGCAGTGGCAGTGGCTACGGAATGAGTGAATGATGGAATGCATGCATGCTCGACTGAACGATTGATAGGACAAGTAGAAAAAGCAAAAGAGCGGCAGACAGAGTGAGTCAAGCAGAAGAGAGTGAACCGGACTGTTGCTTATTTAACGAATGACCAAATGAAAAAAAAGAGAAAAACAAAAACAATTACAGCCACAGCGATGACGGCAAATTCGACAAACTTGGCGAGTAATAAAATTGATTGCAGTCAGTGGCAAACGGTAAATTAAATGTTTGTTTGTATGTGTGTGTATTGACATTCATAAGATACTTTTTGTAGCTGCTAGTTGTTGCCAATTTTTCGACCCTTTTCTAGCTAGTTGCTACCAACTTAAGCATATTTTGGTCCAGCCAACCACTAGACTTGCTCTTAATTTGATAAATTGACTCTCTTTTGTCAGCTCTTGGCAGCAATTTGCACTTACTCTGCAATTGTTGTTATGTACATTGTGTGCATGTGTAAGTACGTGCGCACACAGATACGCTTGTATCTGACGCTTTGACTGACTTACTAAGTGACTGACCAGCAGGCACTGTATGTTTGGTTGGCGTCTTCTTGCTGTTTTGCCAATCTTGGGCATTATCGATTTTCTTTTGTTTATTTTATTTGTTTTTCTTCATTCATGTTGCCCCCTTTCGTATTGTTTAGTTGCTTCGGTTTGTTTATTTGCTCTCACTGCGGCTGTTGATAACGCATCCATTTATTGTTGTATGTATATATGTATATGTTTGTATTTAGATATGAATTGGATTTATGGCTGTTTATATTATAATATACATACGAACAAGTGTATACTGATATTTGAGCTTAATTTGATGCTACAGCAGCTTCTGTACATAAAAACTTACTTTTGTTTTTATACAATTTTGCTTTTATACGATCACTGAACTTTTTAGGTTCACTTATTGTATGCTATTTAGTTAAATAATGATAAATTAATAACCAACAAGAAAATTTATAGGCCAACAGATAATACAGTACTTTCGTATTATAGGATCTTCAATGCTGTTTAAATGGGATCCTCAGTCAGCATATAAAAAAAGTTCCAAAAATAATAACGTTTAGATGTTTTCGATTTCAGTGATGATAACAAGTATTTTTTTTCTTATGCTTAGCATTTTTAAGAATTGCCATATTCGTTATATTACAATTAAGTCCACTTTTAATTAACTTGCAAAACAACCATGAGCTCTCGCAAATGTTAAAAAAAAATGTTCTAACCAATAACATTTATTTAACTAAGTTTATGAAATAGTTGTATTTCTTTTAAGTGCTTAAAAACCCCCAATGGAACTAACAGATATAATAAATTATGTTGAGGAGATTGTTGCTAATTTAAACTGCTACGCTTATTGATCTCCCTCTTATTTCGGACTACTGCTTTGTAACTAATTCTTGATAAATTTTGCAACCCTTGTAGTTACAACGCAAGTCCTTGTTTTTTTATGACAATCTGAAGTAAGGTATCTTCAAAATGTTGGCATCGAAAGCATGGTACAATGACAGCTCTTTTGTCTGGGCGGCTCTACTTGGATTATACTACAATAATATTTCTATAGACAGATCGGTCGGGCCCTAAGCGGATTCCTTTTTCCCGAAGAATATTTTATATTTTTTTCTAAACTCTGGGTGCGGGGAAATGCAAGTGATAAAAAGTTTTAATTAAACTCAATTTTGGTTTATGCCTGTCGATATATTCCCAGCTAAACACGTTGCAATAATTTAAACCACTGTTAACAAAAACGAGCCAAGGGCATTATTTTTCGTTACCTAGCGAAATCACTTCCGAACTTGCTTCAAATACTTAATTTTTCAATAATCATTTACCAACACCTTTACTATTTTAAAAACACTTTTCAGTTCTCGTAATGAGTGAGTCACAGGTTTAAATATTCAATCTGTTTCTGCATACTTAAGCGATAAACCGCAAATTGTTTACACTTTTGGCAAGAGATACGTCTAAACATTTGCAGTTGTTTACATTTCGGCAGCGCAGCGGGAGTAATGGCAGCAGCAACAACGAGAGCAACAACAAAAACAACATTAAAAAAGCATCCTCAGCATTGCTCTACAAAAACAATGCCAAAGCTAAGAGCAACGTGCGCTGCAATGCGTGGGCTGCTGTTCTCTCGCAGTCGCTCTTTAAGTAAAACACCAATTGGCAAGCCAAGAGAGAGAACGCATGGGGGCTGCGGCATGCTTGCGCTCTCTCAACACAGCAGCCGGAAAGTACGTTGTACAGAGAAAAGAGCGCACAATGCTGACTTCGCCAATTTGCAAGCAAATTAAAAGTTCTTGGTCGCCGAGCGCAGTTGTTGTTTGTAAAAGTTGTGAAAATGTCAAGGAGCTGCTAACAACGGCAGCAACGAGTGGCAGCAAGATTGTTGAAGAGCGGAATTGAATGCAGCAGCAAACAATGTTAATAAAATAATAATTTATATTATTTATTTATATGCTTAAGAGCATATAGCATATACGCGATGCGCTTGTGTTGTTGTAGTAGTAGTTGTTTTTGTTTTTATTTGTTTGTTTGTTGTTGCTGTTGGTGTGGTAATTGTGCGCTGCTGCTGCGCTGCTCTCACGTCCGCCCGCTTATTGTGTACACACATACACGCGTACATTTGCGATTGTGTGAGCGTGTGTGTGTGTGTGAGTGTTTGTGAATTTTGTGGTACATTTTCGCTCGCATCGTTTAGATTTTTGTGGTGGCAAATAGTTGTTGCAGGGCGTTCACACACAGCACAACTACAACCAACATACAAGTGGCAGCAACAGCAGCAGCAGTTCTGAGTGGCGACAATAACAACAGCAACAACAATAGCAGCAGCGCGCATTCGTCAGAACAAAACAACAACAAAAACATTGAGACAGCCGCTTGCGTTGTTGTTAATTGAAATAAATTGAAATAAATTTTGCTTGCTGCTCATATTGTTAATAAATTCACAGCAACTGCAACAACAACAGCAAGCAAAACAACAACGAATCATAAACAACACGTCAAAAATTTGTGAGCAACAATTTGTTTAGTCGCTTCTGATGCGCCAAATGTTTTAGTACAAAACCAACAATTTAGCAAGCTAATTGAATTTGTTTTTTTTTTTTTAATGTAACAGTGTGTGTGAAATATTTTTATTTCATAAAAAATTTTTCATTTGCAAATTAAAAGACAAGTGCGTTGCGTGTGGATGTGTTTGTAGGTTTTACACATTTTCTTTGTTGGCAAACGCAGAACCAACATAAAGTAAAAAATAAGACCCACAATACTAACAAAAACAACAACCGGCAAATATTTCATACAGCGCCTATTTTTAGCTAAAGTGTAAAGTTGTGTGTGTGTGTGTGTGTGTATCTGTGTGCACAACAATTGAACACAATAAGCCTCTAGAAGTTTGGCATAAAATTAAAAATAAATGAAAAATTTAATGAAATAACAATACATGCAAGCAAAGGAATTTCGTATCTTTTGCACTCATCTGTGCTTATTACGTAAGCTGAGCAACAAAAAGAGCGAGAAACTAAAACTCTAGTAAATTGGTAAGAAATCAATATATAACTTTAACAATTATCGATATTACAGATATTTTCATACTTTTATCGTTTGTTTTTCAACTATAGCCCTATTTAAAAAATAAATTTCGTCAATTAATTTGCATATTCCAATTTTGTTTCTCCAAATTGCTATGTCAATTATAAATCGCAGCTTGTTAGGCAATTTTTGAAGAATGTTCTATTGTATATATGTGTTTTCTTTTACCAAATTCCGATACATAACATATGTACATAAATCTTGTATTTCAAGATTTCATTTCACATAGCGTCAAAAGCCTTAAGACCTAAAAGATTTAGAAAAGTGTGTAAACAAACAACTGACCACAAGTTAAATAAAATGCAGGCGGGCTGCCTTGTACTGAACTCTGGTTGAAATATATATTTTCTATTTAACTTAATAAGTTATGCTATGTTTGCACTGCCTTACACTTTGGTATTATGCGAAATAGCAAAGCTGTCACAAAAAGTCAATTTCTTAACAAAATGTAGGCACATTTTTTTGCCTCAAAGTTCCTAGAGAGTCAGTGTATAAGTAGATAAAAAATATGTAAGTTTGTATATACTATTAGGCTGTGTACCAATGGCCAGTTTATTAATAGGAACTAATGGTTTCAATTCTAAATTTAATCAAAATATTACTGTCGTGATAATGTTTAGAAAATTACACAGGTACAATATGTTGCCACTGTAAAATAAAATTTTTGTTGAAGGGTACACATTGTCGGGCAAAAATTTCGATGTGCCCAACTAACGACATGAGCAACCCTAATAAAAATGCACAAATACAGCAGTGTAGAAGAAAAAGTTTTTGTATGAACAGTTTAATTTTAAAACATAAGAAGATTAAGGTTGATCCTTCAAAAAATTAATTAATAAAAAAAAAAAGTCTATAAAAATAAAAATAATTTGTTTAATTTTTTATCGCTACTACTATTTTCAAAAACCATTTTGAGCAGTAGTGCCCTACTTGGCGTAGTTACGGCTCTCGCTCTGGCAGAAATGCCTTTTTTTTTTTAATTAAGGTTACACTTCTGCAGTTTTGCTTCTCTGCATTTGTTTCCCACAATATGAACACCTTAAATATTGCCTTTGAGACGTAGTGTAAACCCAGCTTGTTTTCGTGAAATGAGACACAAATACAAAAAAAAAAAAATAAATTTACTCTTCATATCATTTTATTAAGTTACAATAAACAATGGAAACTAAATTTACTTTTAGTTGGAAACTTAACAACTAATGCGCATTGCTAATCGCAAGCTGCAATAAATATTATTTATATTTTCTTGGAATTAAGACGACAATGTGACGTGTGACAGATACCCTGTACGCATACGTAGAGCAGTATTCTTGATTTGTGGCATGTTGGTAACAACCAGCATAAGGCGTGGCCAATTTAAGCTTCAATTTGCATTAATGTGTAGCATCGACTTGGGTAGCGCAACAAAAAAAATAGTACCAAAATTTGTTAATGCAGATTACAAATTGTTAGAGGAAAAATGGAGGCAGGGTGTCCCAACGTTGACTATCCCATCGCCTTGACTTTTTCAAAATATTTTTTTATGGAGTAAAGAAAAAAAAAGTGAATTTAAAGGAATAAGCGCAACAATTTTTTCAAGATATTTTGCCGTTGATGATGTCAACGAACTTTAAGATTGGCCAAGTACTTAAGATTCTAGTGATGTCATTAAGATGTAGTATGACTTTTATTGTACTTACCCCAAGGAACTAATAATAATATAGCTCTCATAGCCGCGTACATCATACTATTTATGAACAGTGTGCAGAGATTAATTGTACCCTGTACAAAAGGTATACTAGATTTGTGTAATGTATGTAACGGACAGAAGGAGGCATGGCAGACCCCAAGTCCTTTGTACCAAAATGCTTATCATAACATTGGGTAGTGATTGAGCCATGTCCGTGTGTATGAACACCTAGATTTCGGAGACTATAAGAGCTAGAGATACGAAACTTTACCAGCTGGTACGCATATTTCCTCAGAAGATGAACTTTGTTGAATCATGTCAATATCAACCCCGTTCCCCCATAGCAGATCTTTGAAGATTTTAGCTACACCGTTTAATATTTTCATCTGAAACTCGACAAAGCGATGCGTCTTGGTTACACACGTCTGTATGTCAAAAATAAACAAAGCGGACAAATATAACAAAAGTTATAGCCAAAATTGAACAAATTTCACCTCCCCTTGCCAATAAACTGCGTCAATATTTGACTCTACGTAATTATGCTAACAAGTGACCTAGAATCAAAATTTTAAGTAAGCTGATTCATGTGGCTCTAATGAACAAATTCACATACAAATTTTATCGATACGGCCCCCACACCCCCGCAATCGATTTTCCGGGTTTTCTCCGACACCCCTCATCATATCGACTTGAAACTTACCCCATATACTTAAAATAGCTTCTTTGACCTAACTTATCAAAATCAGTTAAAATTTACGGAAATTATAGGTATAAATATCGGTTTTGCAACAAAAAAAAACAATGTTCCAATTGGAAAGTTCTTAGAAGGACTATGCAGGAATACAATTTTTTTTCGAGAAAAAAGGTACAGGATATTACACTGTCGGGCACCGCCTCGACTGCATTACATTTTTTTGTATGCCTTTTGGATTATTGCCTTAGTTCTAAACACGATGATATCCTTTAAATAAAAGAAGAAAGCTATTTGATTATTTTTAGACATCAAACAAGTTAACAATTTTGAATATTTCTGAAGCAGCTTACTTTTTTAACAAATAAAAAAAGATTTTACATCAAATTTTATCATTCTTCAAAAGGGATAACAAGAACAGAATTAATTGAAATAGCCCAAAGCATAGTACCAAGAAAATCTTTCATCTTGTTTAATTTCTACACTTTATACAAAACCATGCGTTGATATTGTTCAATAACTGCACTCAAACCAAAATTGTCAATAGCTTGCAAGCAACTAAACATACTACATTTGAGCCAAGTTCATTGAACTTTGTTTCCCTCTTTCTTAAAGTATCATGAAGTACGAATGGCTGTGACAGAACAAACCATGAATATGGTAGCCTCAAACCCAAAATATAATTCCAAGTTAGGCCGAAAAGTATGCAACAGAACCTTAACCATAACCATAATGAGTGTAACTAATATTAACGATTTTCTCACTTCTGCAGCATCCAAACGGGTCAACACGCACGCACACAGAGACACAGCATATAAAAACCAATACCAATGCACTAACACAGACATGCGCAGTGTGCGCTTTGGTAGTGGTAGTTGTGGTAGCAAACCAAGCTTAAGAGAGAGTTACCAATTAGCAAACAACCGTTAAGACATTTTAAGAGAGCGTCTGCTAAGAGCGCGCTGTACCATTATGGCCTTCTCACGTCACAACATTGAAAAGCGCAAACTCATCGAGCTAGTGCGCCTGAATCCTATACTATGGGACTGTCGCCTGCCGCATTACAAGAGATCCGACAAAAAAAAGGCCATCAAATGGAACGAGCTGGGACGTTTGTTCAATGTGAACGGAGAGCGAGTGCAGCGTACGTTTACCTCACTACGAGAAATATTTCGACGTGAGCTAAATCACGAGAAGATGCTGGGCAGCACGCGTTTCAAGTCCAAATGGGAGTACTACGATGCCATGGCTTTTCTCAAGGAGGTTATCAGAGAGCGCAAGTAAGTTGAAGTGTTAAGCAGACCGAACTGTGACCGATTTCGATTTCACAGCAGAATTTATACCACAAAAGCTGATTAAAATAGAGTCCCGATTAGTAGATTAAATAAAGAAAGTTTTTGCTTGGGCAAATCGAAATCCGAATCAGTTTCATTTCATTCTAGCAACTTCAATTATTAATTTTTCTATCATGTTTCTTTAGATCTCGTGAGCGCGTCAAGCACAGTTTAAGCATATCTGAATTGGGCAACCAGCCGAGTAGCAACAACAATAATCCCACGAACACCCCCAACAATAATAACAACAATACAAACAGCGTGGCACACGATGAGTATCAATACTTTGCGCCCAGTGATCCCAATAATCCCAACAATCAGTCGCAGCCCGACAAACACAATGAAGCCGTAGCTCTGAATATAAGCCAACTACCTGCTGCACTGCAGCAACAGGCACAACATCTACACGCGCTGCAACTACAACCAGATGTAACGCTAACGACGCTACAAAAGCAACCCACTGCCAGTGCTACGCCGACGGCAGCACCCAGCTCCAACGCAAATGCCAATCCTTCGCCCGCTCAAGTGCTATCCAGTTCGCATTCCTGCAGCAGTTCACCTTCTATATACATAAAAGACGAGCCCGATTCGCATGATGAGACCAATACGCCACATGTCAAGACGCGGCAACATTTGGCCACCATTAAACCACAGATCAAGCAACAACTGAAGGCGCGTCTACAAGTAGCCAAGAGTAGTCTGTTTGCTACGCCTCCGCCACATCTAATAATCAATGCCAATAATGAGCTTATCGATGCGGATGCTGGTGATTTGGATGATGACGATGATGTAGAATGGAGTGATGGTGACGAAGATGCGGGACCGCCTGCTATAGATGTGGACATACTGGGCAATAGTGGTAGACTATCGCCTGGCAGTAGTTTGACTGAACCTCTGACGCGCCATCATGAGCCTACTGCTCGCGAGCTGCTCTACACAAAGTTTGGAGACTTTCTGGCAGCAAGACTGAATACTCTACATGAGACTGTGGCCAATGAGTTGATAAATAAGATTCTGTTGCTGGTGGCGGAGAAGTAGTTTGGCACATGGCCAAAAGGGATACGATCCGTTTGAGAAGTTGAAGAGGTGAGTGCTTGTTATTAAATAAGTTTTGGGGTTTTGTAAAAGGAATCTTTATTCTTGGTTATAGTTGTTTTAGTTAAAAATATATAAAGTATGTTATATGTGGGAAATAATTTTGAGAGCTTTCTATATGCCATTATCGTCAAAGAATTTTTGATTTCGAATTTTTTCCGCCAAACAATAAAAAAAAAAATAAAATGATAAAATGTTTCGAAATCTTGTATTAATATAATCTAATTTTAATTAATTTGTACTTGTTTTATCTTAAAATTGCATAACATCATGCCGTTTCATATAAATATTATCAATATACAGGGTGGGCCATCTGTTGGTTTGGTTGTTAAACACTCATAATGCGGAATATACCCGCTCAAAGTGGATGCTGTTCGACATATGTCAAGTTTAAAACTATTCAATTTTAGTCATGGATTATTTATACACCGAACAACGCTTAAATGAGAGAACCGCTTGATGAGTTTTCGTTAAAAATCATCTTCAGCGATGATGCCCATTTGCTCCTCTTTCGTTACGTCAAAAAGCAAAACTGCTTCATATAGGGAGCTGAAAATCCAAGGGATTATCACGAGAATCCATTCCATCCACAAAGAAAAACACGGTTTGTTTTGATCGTGTGATTTGAAATTTTTTTGGAGATTTTGAAAGGCAATACGCCAGCAACAATTCGCAAGCTCCATTGGATCCGTTTTTCTGAAAAAAGTCTATTGGCCATTGGAACTATAATTTTTGATACATAAATAAGAAGTTTCAAGGGCAGCCGCCGCGTCCAAAAAATAATAATATAATAATAATAATAAATAATATCTGAGCGATATTATTTTCCATAATAAATGAGTAGTTTCAAACTTGAATTTGGTACATATAATTGCACAATTTTGTTGAAAATACATTTACGAATAAAATGCAATTAACAAACAAACCAACAAATGGCCCACCCTATATATAGGAAATCGCAAACAATGTAATTGCATCTGATTGTTACTTTTGTCTACTGATGCTCAAGTTTTTTTTCACAGAAACTCGGCATTTGCTCTATACTTTACTTAAATGTGCTTATTTACCAAAAATATTAAATCCATATACTACAAATTTATACACTGAAAAAAAAATTACGTTAACAAAAAAAAAAAATTCTTAACAAATTTTGTTTTTACAGAAAGCATCTTCATAACGTCCTTAAATGAAGAGTTTTTTTTTATCATTTTTAAAATCTTTAATATTTTTCTCAGTGTATTTTTTTTTGCGTTTATACAACATACCATTTAAGCAAAAACTTTGGCTGTAGATTTGACAATGTTGCGTATTTATCGACCAAGTTTTTGTGTTAAGCCAAAAGTTTATGAACTAGTTTATGTGCAAAATTTATTATTTGACCAATTTATATGGACTATTGTATTATTATTTGTGCCAGGGGCCACCACAAGACATAAATACAAAACATATTTAAATTGTGCCCAACACAAATGCCAAGACCATAAAAAAAAGTTGAATATCCGAGTGTTGAAGTGACCCCAACAGACATCCACACAAAACTTGGAGATTTTGAAAGCATTATACGCATAAATAAAACGCCTAGAGCTATGCAACATGACAACAGCTAAGAGCCAAGGGCCAACAGTTAACGTCCAAACGCCAATGCGTACAATGGCCGAAACCGAAAATTTCGTACGTGATGTGGGACGATGACGACTTTGATATACTCTTTGCCGGAGACGGGATTGGTGTTTATTCTTTTCGCCAAGAAGTTGTTTACTTCAAAAAGTTATATTTATCTACACTTTTTGTAGCTTCGTAACTAAAGATGGGGCTGAGCCGTTTTGTCGAGTTTTTACTTTACTTCATAGTGTTGAAAATACTTTTTCTTTCTGTAACAAGTATTTGATCTAACTTAATATACCCTTTGACTCTATGGGTAAGGGTTATAAAAATCAAATTGAAGTACAGCAGGCCAACAAGAAGAAGAGTGTCTGAAA
Organism: Chymomyza costata; assembly: GCA_018150985.1. Taxonomy (NCBI): domain Eukaryota; kingdom Metazoa; phylum Arthropoda; class Insecta; order Diptera; family Drosophilidae; genus Chymomyza; species Chymomyza costata. The sequence continues at coordinate 24,334,686 of JAECWU010000001.1, forward strand.
ACTGGCGGCAACTATTTGGCCACTTTGTACACTGACAAGCGCTGGAAAGTATGCAATGGAAAAAAGAGGATAAATGTATATTTTTTTTTGGTTTATGGATGGTGGTGGTCCAAAATCTTCAAATAAACTTTAACTTGCAGGCCTATGGGCATCACTTGTCATTGTTTTTGTTGTTGTTGTTGTTGCTGTGGTTGTTGGCGTTGCCAGTCAAGTGCAAATTTGTTTGCACTGTAGCTGCCTTGTTTGTGGAACTTGTCTGCGCACGTATGTGTAAGCTTGTGTATCTGTGTGTGACTGTGTGTATCTGTGAGTGTCTGTATTTACGATTTTGTAATATTTATGCAACGACGCCTTTTGGTTTGCCGCTCAGATTTGGACGCAATGCCGCTGAGTACTCCCTACGCTATCTATGGCATAGTTGCTTTACGATCTAGCGCTGTGACTATGTGTCGTTTTGGCCGGGAGGTGGCGCCACTTGATACAGCAAGCACAGTGGCTGGCGTAGCTGTTAGTTTATGGCAGAGTTCACAGCAAGTTTGTAAGCACTTACAACATTATAAACTTGCTGTAAATTATCATTTTTTATGGTTAACTGATTTAATGTCAGCATATAATTTTGCGACTTAGTATGTGATAATGCTATTAACTGGAAGCTAGTTGGGTAATAAGTTAAATGGCTTTCATAACATTGTGCTACTATTTTGGTACAATTTTGGGAACTGTGGAAAATTAAATTTTTAGACAAAACACTAAAGAACTGAAACTGCAGAACTAGAAATAGCTTTTTATAAACTCAAATTTTAAATAAGCTGTTAAATAATAATTTTGATAAGAGTGCTAAATCTCTTAGAGATTTTTTATTAGTCAAGCAAAGCATGATTTTTACCATAGCCTTTTTTTTTTATTTAAATTTCGAAGTTCTTGGTGAATTTTCTGAATTTACCGTCCCATAAAGATATTTCGAAAATACTTAGTTTTATAAATACACCTTTGTGTCACCCAAACTATAAATTGCACATAACAAGTATCTTAATTAATTATTACGTTTATTTTTTTGTCTCTCCAACGACAACGTTCATAAAGGGGTTATTAAGTCCATCTTGAATTTGATTTTAAGCATTATGGACAAAAAATTATTTATTTATTATTTATTTATATATTGCCTGATTATAATTACGAATTCATTACCATTATCTCAAGTTTTTTATACTAAACTCCAAAATTGTCCGCAAGATGGAGCTAAAAAAAAAGAAATCAGGCCAAGTTACGAAATTTAACGCAAAAGAAAGTGAATTTTTTGTGTATATTATAGCGAGCAATATATAAGAGAAAATTACAAAGTTTAAAGCTTTTGCTCTTAAAATTCAAAAGAAAGCTAAAGCAAATAGTTTTATTTATTTAGTGCGCTCTCTCTCGTTCGAAGAACCTTTTAAAAATCTACGAGATAAAAAAAACTAAAAAAAAATGTATTTATTTATTTTTATAATAAAAAGGAAAAATTAATTTCAAATTATAAAAGCTTTGTAGCGAGAGCAACGTAAGCCTTCAGGCTGAATTAAAAAAAAAAAAAAAATTAAAAAAAAATTCCGATGAAAATTTTTTTTCTATTAAAAACTTGAAAAAAGTGTGAACTATGGGTTCCCGAAACCAGCTCGGCGAATAGTTCGAAATTTTCAATTTGCTTTTTACTAAAAAGCAACCATGGTACTGTACCCAAAAAAAATGAAGTATGCGCCAAGTTGCATGCGTTTATCTGGGAGTGTGTGGGCTTGGGAAATGGCTTGCGGAAGTTAGAGTAAATAAATTCAACATTTCCTTGTGCAGATAAATAAAAATTCACTCTGGAATTGCTTGAATTCATTTAATTTTTAGATTTCTCTTACAATAAGTTCTAATAAGCAAATAGTATACTTAGTCATCCTTTTTTAAAGCCTACTTACAGCCCACTTCTGAGCCCTACAGCTCAGTCTAATTTCATCTGCAGTTAATGTTTACAATAGTCGCCAAAGTTTAATGGATTTTGGCAACTGATTTGAGCTTAATACCCCGGTCTTTGTGTCTATATGTGCCTGATTTTGTTTTTTTTTTGTTTTTGCTTGTAACTTTCAAATCAGTGTAGAGTGCAATTTTTAAGAGCTGAATTTTTGTTTTCCATACAAGCTACCCCCCTAAATCATCAGCCTATGCCAAAGTTATAGAAAAACTTTTTTTTTTTTTGGTATTATTTGCTTTTTGTCTGGTTTGTTGTGCTTGTTTCCCATTATAAAAACGCATTTATTTGATTAATACTTTTTGCTCTGACGCGCTGCCGCTCTCTGCCAGCCTTTACTACGCTTTTCCAATGTTTATTTTCTAATAAAACGCATAAAACGTTTTAAAATATTTGAAAACTTTGGCGTTTTTGGTATTTGTTTATTTTATATGTTGGCTTTGCCTTTATATTGACTTTTACACTTACATCTAGATGACGTTCAGCCATTTTTCTGCTCTCTGCTTTTTGGCTGCTGAACTTTTTAACTATTTGTATGATTATCTACTAACAATATTTACAAACTGGCAAACCAAAATACAGTTTTTAAAAGTTTATTTTTCAAATAGTATGTATGCACTTTGAACGAGACGAGTTTTTAGCCAAAGTGCTATTGACTGTACCTTTTTGATAGGTATATGCTAGTGTATATAAACTAAAAGTGCCTCGTTCGTTTTTAAATTTAAATTGCCATGATTTGCAAAAGCAACTTTTAAATAAGAGTAGAAAATCGTTTTCAAAATGTATTGAACTGAACAGCTAGATATTATAGGTCTTGATTCCAATATGCAACATAATCTAAAGCCATCCTTTTGTTAAGGCAGCTCTTGTGAATGCAATATTATAACTTCGACTTAAGGACTTGTTTAAGCTGTTCTTAGTTGCCAGAAGCTAAAGCTGCAATTTGAAACAACAACAATAACAAAAATATATAATTTTAATTAATTTGCATGCATCAAGAATTCATTAAATGCATAATCTTAAGATGGCTACCATATTTGAAATACTCAAATAACCATCAACTAAATAGCCTTTCAGTTGAAACAAAATCTGTGCGTACAACATGACGTATGCGCATCAACCTAATCACTTATACACAAAAGCATAGAAATATGGCTTACACTAAGCAACTCAATGTCCGTTTCCATAACTAATATCAAATACAATTACTTACTAAGGATAATGCCTTTAACCAAGGCCCTGGCATATTATACAGAAATGAGCGTCCGGTTGCAGTTGGCAATACAAAAGACCAGGTTGGTTAAGCGCCTTTGAACAGTATCAGCATTGGCAGCTGCTATTAGTATGATATTTTATACAGCACACAAACTCATATATAGTACTATATATATGTACATTTGGATGTACTGCGCACATTTATGTATTGGAATAGGAGTCTCTTGGGCCCTTCTGAATTTTTAATGAGCTCATGCAACTTGGCAACGCAGCATCAGACGCCGCTCCCTGTGCTGCTTGCAGCTTCCGTTCATGATGAGAAAGACACCAGTGTTGACTGCCAGCGATGCACAGTGGTTGAAATGTTATTGTAATTGTGTTAAATCAAATTATAGCCGCGGCAGTTTTTTTTTTATATATTTTTTTTTATTTCATGCAAAGACATTGCTTGCTTTTTATTGTTATCTAGTAAAATATTGACCTTTTTTTGAAATATTGATTTTTGCCAAGCCCGAACTTAATTCCCGATTTGGGCCCAGGTTTACTTTTTCTTGTTTCTTTCTGATTTAAAACACCGACCCAGACTGGAACACTTTCTTCCCAAAATGTATTCATCTCCAATTATCTAATATAGTGGTGATTGACATATTTAAGAAACATACTTAAAAAACAAATAAGAAAATTTCATTATACAAAAAAAAACAAAAATAAGAAAATTTCAAATATTTTTTAAAGAAAATGTGTTGGTTAAAAAAAGAGAAATATACTTTATTGAAGAGCTCTGTTGCCAACTAAGATAAAAAAAAATGCAATTGGACCAAAAATGTTCAATAGTTTACTCACAATTAAATAAAAACAAAAAACACATTTTTTTAAACTAATTTTAAACGTAACGCTTTACGTTTGAAATCTGAAAATTTGCGAAAAATTTTGTTTTTGCATAATTAGTTTTCAAAAATCGCTGGAGGCATTTTCCAGTACCTTATCCAGCTAGATCCTTTACCGGAAATCATGTTTACACGTTATAATTTTTTTTTTGTATTTTGCTGAAATTAAACTTTGTATTGTATTTGTGATCATTGGCAATAATTTAATTATATGCTCTTCTTGTATTGATATCTTATACAGCTACAAAATCGAGTTAATCGAAAAAAAACTCATATGAATGATCTTTAAGATTGTCAACGAACCCTAACTCAGACCATTTATTTTACTAAGCTATCTCATAAATCGAATCATTTTTGGCTCAGGCAGTATAGAACCCCCTTGGGGGGTTCAGCATGTATAGAAAGTCTAGGGGGAAAAAGTATTAATACGTATTGAGTCCAATTTTGAGCACCCCTTATTTTGGAAAGACGAAATCTAGCGAAGCAGATATTGAAAATTTTCTTTTATGGATTAAAATTGTTTTTAATGCTACTTACACTTGCAATATAATTTTATTACCATGCGACTATTAAATGTATCCACTGTGCGATATCGACTTTGAAACGCTTCCGTTTGCGATTGGAAATTTGCCAATGGGTAGGTTAATTTGTGCGCAAGGTAAAGAAAACGTAAAGGAAACGGAAACGCTCACACACACACACACACACACACACGCAGCGTTGCATATGTATGTATAGATGCTGCCGATTTCAGCAGCAACATTAATAGCCGCAGGACATGTCAAAAGAATTGATGATGCGTCCTTACTCATCATGCGACGAACTGGCAGTATCAAAGTCCCACGTACTTTCACCAGACGTGCGCTGCAATCATAAAAATTCTTGCAATCGAACCCTACTGAACCGAAATGAACCAGACCAAAACCAAAGGCAATAAAGTCGCCATTGCAACTAGTTTTAGATATTGATGCCAGCAATAGAGGCGGCTCCACGGCCAGCGATTAATTTTAGTTACTTATTGTGTGGCAACTCTGTCGCGTCTCTGCTACTATCGGTGTCTGCGTCTTGTTTCTCGTCTTTATCGCTGTCTGCAACGCGCCATGAATATATTGCATATCAATCAGGCGTAAAAATGGCGACAGCTGCCGCCATATTGTTATGCAATGTCCGACTCTAAAACTAGCTGCAAATCTGCTTTCCATGCCGTTTTATTTAAAAAAAAAAAAACTTTTATAATTGCAAAACTTATGACAGCTTTAAAATGTCTCTGTGTGTGTGTGTGTGTACTTTTTGTTCCTTTGATTGACAAAATTTACCTTGCAGATATTTTGATAACTGTGCAACAAAGTCAACACAACTTGCTGCGAATTCTCTGTAAATTAATAATTTCAACAGCCGCTTTGCTGAGTTTTGCCAACTCAAAAGTCTAAGAAGCAAAAGTTTTGGCCATGTTGTTTTAGTTTTACGTTTAAAGTGATCATCATTAGCTCAAGTTGTTTTAAACTTTTTTTTGTACGGCCGAGGCTGCTTAAACGCTTTGACAATCAGGTAGATTTGGCAGTGTCTTGATTTTTTGTTAGTTGTTTCTTGTTTTTTTTTTTTTTTTAATAATTCGTTAAATTACTTTATGCGCTAATTAAAAGGCACTGTTGGTAGTAAGTTTGCAGGGTTTTTGATTTCCAGGTAAAAGTAATGAGCACGAGAGATTGCAGGCAAAGTAATGTTAAGGTATAGTTGTTGCTGCAGTCGTTTTTTCAAAATAAAGCTCAAAGAAAAATGCCATTTTTGACATAAATGATCGTATGTTTATTTCATAATAAAGAGGAAGGTATGCCGTTAATAATAAAAAACAACATCAGCCAAATGGCCACCACGACCACGCCTACAGGACCATATACTTTTCATTAAATTTTCCATAACCAAATCGCAAAGTGGCTGCCCTATGTCCTCGATAGTTCCAATGACCCCGCCGGACCATTAACCGCACCAAACAGTCACACGTTGAGGATGGAGAGGCTTCTCAACAATAACTCTTGGATTTTCTGAGCCCCAGATGCGACAATTTTGCTTGTTGACGTAGCTACCGAGATGGAAATGGGCCTCAACAGTCGAGATGATTTTTCGATGGAAGATTTTCACCATTTTTGTAGTGAATTTTAATAATTTCAATGCGTTGTTGAAGCGTGTATCGTTCCATTTTTAGTAATGGCGTAGTTTCTACTTGTCAAATGTCAAAGAATAAAAGCTTCAAAAGTGACAGCTACCAAAATACCGGGTAATTCAAAATAACACCTCTTGTTGGAAAAACCTATATTACCTTAACCCTTGCAAGCCTCATCCCTATGAGTAGGCAAGGTCTTAAGTTCGAAACAAATTACACTGGTCGACAAAAAAACACCTTATGTGTGTAACATGAAAACTTTTATCTAGATATGTTAAGGACAAGGATAAGGATAAAAAAAACAAAATTAGGATGCTTCAAATACGAATAGTTTTTTTCTAATCTGATATTATGTACATTTTTGGCACTATTTTCTGTTATTCCTCAATATCTCGTGAACGAAATTTTGTATCGACATGAAAGATGTCGATGTGCTCTTTACAGTGATATACAATTATGTAAAGATTAAATAAAAATTATAGAAGTTACAAGCAATCAAAGTCGAAAAAATGTGTAATTTTTGACAATTTTTCAAAATAACACATTTTCGGTATGCATTTTATCAACAAAAAAAAATTTTGGAAAATTGTAAATACCTTCAATCAATACCTTTCGATCTAATCGTCTTTCATGTCGATACAAAATTTTGTTCACGCGATAATGGGGTATAACAGAAAAAAGTGTCGAAAGACATGTTTTTCGAAAATAACTCGAAAACGGTGCTTAAGAAAAAAAAAGGTTGCCATTTTCGTGTTTCTCGACCCCAAATTACCCTAAAAAACACTTTTTTAGGAAGGTTCATTTTTCGTGTCGACTAGTGTTATTATAGTTTTTTTGATTGAAGAGAACATAAATCTTCTTTAGGTCTCAGAAATGGTATGTTCATTAAAATATTCGACAAATACTCAAGATATTACAGCAGATAAAGAAAAAAATTACAAAATTTGTTTATTAGTTGAAATTTTTCGAAATCTGCAGAAAACGAGAAATACAAATGCGACTACGAGAAATTGCTATAGCATTTGTTTGCATTGGTTCGTATATCTACCTATTTTTAAAGAAGTTTTTCAATAACTATCTATTTATTACTATTTCTTTTTTCAGATAACCCTTCCCATATCAAAATGCCGTTCTCATTAGACATAAAGATTTCTCACTTGAGCATACAACTGATGCTTGTTAACAAAGTTTTCATATAGTTTGGAGAATTTGAATTTAAGAAATTGTTCTATAAGAATTTTGATGGGCTTCTAGGTAGGTGGGTAGGTAGTAGTGGTTGTCTTTCGACACACCTAGACCTTCTAAAGGACCGTTGTGATGCCACTTGAGCTAGTCCTTACTCTCTCGTGTCCTCTCTAAGCCAACCTGTCGATTTGATGAACGAATTAATCTTATTTATTCTGATTTCTTCGAATTCAGTAACATTCCCAATAGTTTCAGAACCCAGTGTGTTCAGTCTCCTCTTGCATAGTGCCATGCATCCGCACAGGACATGCTCCACTGTTTCCTCTTCTTCTACCTGCTGACAGCTTCTTCAGTAGTGGAAATAAGGCACTCTCAGTCTATTGGCACGCCTACCAATAAGACAGTGTCTAGTAAGAGCCCCTATCGTAGCTCTTATGTCAAGTCTGTTCAAGCTCCATTACTGCCAAGTTCTCCTACTAAGGTTCCAGTTTGTTCCCATCTATAGTTCGCATTATTAATGATATTCTTTTCTATTAATAATTTACACGTCGCTAGCGGCATAGGTATCAAGGCCCTGTTTGGCTGAAGTGATACCATTGGACCCCGTCTAGCTAGTTCATCTGCTTTGCAATTGCCCACGATATCACGGTGCCCCGGTACCCAAAGCAGCTTAATGGTGAAGAATTTTGTAGCATCCAGTAAAAGCTTATAACCTTCCATCACTGTATTGGATGTGAGTTTTACTGATTGTAGTGCTTTTAAAGCAGCCTGACTGTCAAAACAGATCTGAATTTCTCTTTCGGCTAAAAAACGATTCTTCATGATACGAATACTTTCCATTATAGCCATGACTTAAGCTTGGAAGACACTACAATTATCTGGTTAACGGAAGGATTTTTTGGTGTCTATTCAGACACCCCCTCCCACCTGATCATTGATTAGATCCGTACATAAAAAAGGTTATCTTGCTATTGCAGTCTAGTATACTATTGTCCCAAACTTCGGCAATAGATGCAGCATAACGTTTAATGCTGCTGTGGGAGTCGTTCTAAGAGATGGGCGCTTAAAGAGCAGTGGAAATAAACTTTAAAAAAATATTTGCAAAAAAAAACTCAAGACAAAAGTTGTAGAATTTCTGGCACAACTCCTTTGCAGTCAGATCTACAAATTTTTTAGGTCTTATATGCACAAAGCGTTCATTATATAGGTTATTTTGACCACTTTTAGTAAATTAGCCAAAAAATCAGAGTCACATGCATTGCGGTTGTGAAGTCGAGCATGTACTCGATACTCTTTATCCCTTTTACACAAAAAATAATTCATGTATTCATTAGGGTGGGAACTTTGAGTGTGTTGGTTTTTTTTTTAATTACTTGGCAACTTTGCTATAAGTGTACCTTCGGTTACAGCTCCATATTTGATAGAAAAAAATTTTACAAATTTCCTTGTTTTTTTAATAATAAAATGTCAATCTCTCAATTTGCAGAAATTCTATCTAAAAGTTGAATTTTAAAAAGTGTCACCAAGAAAAATTCAACGTTTTTTCCGCGTGTGCATTTATAGTAATGACACTTTTTTACGTATACGTAATGTAGCCCTATGTGGACTGTAAAAGAAGGCATTGCCAGATCGTTTAAAAGTTTTGTGCAAATATTACGTGAAGTCTATAATGTTTCAGCTTAGTACGATTTTCAAAATATTTGCCGATTCAGCCCTGTATTCCATTTAGCATATTTTTTTATTTTAAATAGAGAAATTAAATTTTTTCATCAAGCACAAAATTAAAAATGCACTTTCTAAAACAAAAGCAAACAATGGCAGCTCAATTTTTCAACGCATCCACTCGAATTTAAGCCCATAAATCAGAAAGCCCTAAAAACGCATTAACGAAATTAAAACGCCCCTTGAGAAATTGGAAATGTTGCCCTTGATATAAAAATTTAATGCACTAGGCAAACCTAACAAAAACAAAAGACAAATAGAAGCAACAATTGAAAATTTTATAAAATATTAAAAATAAACAAAAGTTAAAACAAAATACTTGTGCCTTGTATTTTGCTATATCAATAATAACAAAGTAAATAACCAGGGAAAAACCTCCCACAAAAAAAAAAGAATGAAGTATACAAATATTTAACTAGCACTCAACAAGAGAGTTAGAAAATTATTATAGCCTATTGTTGTGCGCTCTTGCCAAATGCTATTTGTAAATTATCTTTCTGGCAGCACATTTAAGCCTTTGCACAAGTATTCTTTGCATTTCATTAGGGAAATGGGAAATGGAAAATGCATAAGCAGTTTGGCTCTTACCTGCTGCCTGCAACAAAAAACCTATTTCGACTGTTTCTAAAGAGCTTACGACTGTGCATGTTTAAATTTTTAAATGCAAAACACTTCAGCGCTTGCAATCATTCGTCTGAGTTTCAATTTTGATTGAAAACTTGGACAAATATTTCGCAAACTTAATGTAATTAGTCTAGCCGACTTTTGACTTCTGGCAACTGTTCAGAGCTGCAGTTCTAGACTTTTTAGTGGTAATTAATTTCTAGTTTGGCAAAATATCTCTTGAATAAACAATTTGAGCAAGCAAATGGTCTGAAATATTGTATCTAATGGTTTGTGTTTACATTCTGTGGAAAGCTACTTGGTTTGTCTTGACCATTGAAATGGAAAATAAATCGTGCAATTTATATTTTTGTTTGTGATTTATATGCATGTGTTTCGGTTAAAAAAAACCACAAAAAGTTAAAATACTATTGCTAGTGGCTTTTATGGCAATCAACTTTTGTGGCTGCAAAATATACAATTATTTTTAGTAGTTATAAACTTATTTTATGGCTTATGTTTTTGCTTTAAGTATTCTATATATGTGCTAAATTTTTATGTTATGACAGTAATATTTTTGTAGATTGTTTAAACATGTTTAAAATAACAAAATAGAATCTCTAGTGCTTTATAATAAAATATTGAGCAGTGTTTTTCAGAATGTTTGACATATTCAAAAAAAAAAACTAAATGTTTATTCGGGTCATTGAAACAAAAAAAATTTTTGCTACATCTTTTAAGTAACGAAATGAACAGGAAGCCAAAGGGTTTTTATTGAATTACCCATTGTTTACAAATTAAAAAAATGTTTACCAAACAACTTTATTCGTATTCGTTTTTGAGTGCTCCGAAAAACAAATCTTTTTGTTCGTTTTCTTCTCTTGCAATAAAACATTCGGCTTCAAATCACATGAAAAATTCGGTTTGTTGATATTGGGAGCACCAAACATTCGGTTTCAAAACGAATTTGAATAAAATGTTCGGACGCGTTTTCCTTATCACGGCCGATTATGTAATAATGCCGCGTCGTCTTTGGTCTGAATTTGTTTTTGGAAACGTTTTATGGTGGGCTTCATTGCCTTGAACCGAATTCTCCTTATTTAGCTTTTACTTTTCTGATATTTTAAAAAATCAAACTAATCGTTGAAATAACATTAGACTTATATAATATCTATAACCTTAGTTTTGATTTGGAACATCTTTTTTACACACACTTTTTTAAAAAATCTCTAGGAATTACTGGAAATGGGAAACATGTTTTTTTATTTTTTTTTTAGTTTTTAAGATTTTCTATTTTTCATTGAAATTTTTATTTATTTTTTTTCATACCTAATTTTATATATATTCTGAAATCTAAGCTTGGATTCAAGAGTGTGTGGGAAGCTAAATCTGTTTTTTACACATATTATTATCTAAGATACACAGTCTCTCAGCAATTTAACGAAGAAATTGCTTCATTTTTATTATTCTATTATTCTATTCAAAAATTTGCATAAATCATGCAGCTCTAAAAGATTGCATTCAAAAGTGCATAATTTCTGACCCTATTTCGTCTCACAGAGATACTCTTATATATATCTTAAGCATTAAGTTGGTAACTGATTGCTGTTATATTTATAAAGACGCTAGACTTTTGTGTGCAAAGTCTGCCCTATTAAAACTATGACCTTCAAAAGTTCTTACATTTAGCACTAACGAGGAAAATGCTGCATACTTCAAGGCGTCAAACACTAGAAAATGCAGCTAAGTCTATGCATAAGTAACATGTCACTAAATGCGTTTAAAAGCAAAAACAGGGACACATTACCACATCATTACGAGACCGCAGGGATCAACTGACCCTGCCACACGCACAAACGTTAAGAGTTAAAGTGCGAGAGAGAGAGAGAGAGAGTAGTAGTGCGTTACAGTGCTTGCCACTGATGAGGCACAGACGAGGCAAGCAATAACAACAACGTTGACAGCACAGTGCCTGCCACTGAAGCAGACTGTTTAAAACCAAAGAGCGAACAAAATGGCACCACAACGCAGCGGAAATACGCAAACGGCAGAGAGCGTGAGAGTGTGAGAGCGAGGGAGAGAGAGAGGGGCCGCGTTGTTGCACCAAAGCGTCATTAAGTCAATTTGTGAGGCAAAGCGCAACTTAATGTGCAACATGGGAGCTGTGAACAATGGCAACTCAGTCTGGTCTCGGTGCGGTCAACATGGACACACCAATTATCCAAATGCTAACACACCAAAGCCAAAAATCGAAAGACACTGCACAACAAGAAAAAAAAAAAAATAGACGTATTGCGTCGAGCTTGTTAGACTGCCAAATAGAATACTCTTTACCCTTTTTGCACAAAAAATAATTCATGTATACAGGCGCTGATCCAGTATTGGGTTAAAGGGCAGTTTTTCGCTTTGCAGTGTACCTTTATATACCAGAGATCGCAATAAACTGTCAACCCATTTTTCCAACTTTTGGGGGGAAGGGGGGTCCGGACGCGAAATCCCCCGTGAATCCGCCACTGTGTCTAAACCTTGAAGTGGGAACTTTGGAACTAACGCCCTTGGAGTCATAAGGGATACAGGGTCTTTCATTAGAGGAATTTTAAATTAAACAGGCTCAAAATTATTTGAATTTTTTGCCTTGGAAGCCTAACGACGCCATCTAACCAATATACAAAAGAAATAGTTTGTTTCTTCAAATGAAAATTTGTCTCATGGCATATATGTTGTTCTTTGCTCAAAGACGATAACCGACAATCACATCAGAAAAGATGATTTTTAAATAAATTTTTCTATCCATTGAATCTTAAGGCAATCCGTGTTGTATTTATGATTATTTGAAAGTATAAAATCGAATATATTACTTGGTAGCAATATTTCATAATCGGAGTTTTGAAGTATCTTAATGAGACAAGAAATATACATTTATGGGTACATTATATATATATTTTCCCGTGGTTCCTAGATGGAACAAGGGGTACCTTAACATCCATAAATTTCGATTGACTAGCTAAAAAGCCAAATTTTTGAGGAAAAAAGTCGATATTGGATCCAACGAATGCTTAAAACATATTTTCTACAAGTGCAAGCCGGGAGTACAACATTTCCCTAGATAAAAGTAATTTGATGACAGCCCAGAAATTTTTATAAGCTTGCAAACTCTGATTTACAAACAGTTTTGTTATTTAAAAAATAATAGCTAAAGAAAAACTTGCTAAACCAAAATAAAAGCTCTGCGTTAACAAAAACTTCTATCAAAAACCTGAATACCAAAAAAATCTAGCATTTTAATGGATACAGCGAGAAAAAGCTTCCGGGTTGAATATAAAACACATTTTCTTTCAAAATTTCGAGTGTGCATGAGATTTTAAATGAAAATTGCGTATACGTAATGTACCTGTATGTTGATAGTGCAAAACGGCATTGCCAGATCGTTCAAAAATATGCTGTAATTGTTACTTGTGTGATCATTATTACATTTATTTGTACAAACATTTATCAACATTTTCTAAAAAATTGCCGGCTAAAACGGCAAGCCGGCAATGTTTATTTCTATATTTCTTATGGATACAAATTTGTACATAAAATTAAACTATAAAGTAGTAACTTTTGTTGCTTTTAACCGATTTTATGAAAGTTTGTAGCTAATGCATCTACCTGATGGTAAGTGTACCTCTAAATTTAAGGACAACAAATTCAAAAGCATTGCTGATGCAAAAACTTTTGTGTGCCTTAGAAGTAAGTTGATAAATTCTTCATTCTTATTGCCACATACATACTGGTAAACTTAATATACTCTTCTTACTTTTGAACAACGTGTACAAAAAACAACAGTAACTAACAGCTATGCTGCTGTTTTGACAATTTGCAGCACTTTGGCAACCCTGACGCAAAGGAGATTGCGCTTTTGCGGTTGGGTTAAGTTGATTTCCGGCACGTCTGCAACACACAGACACGTAGACAGACACTCACACACATACACTTGTGCTGACATGCTGCCAAGATGCAGCCCGCCAATTATGCGTACCGTCATCATCACCATCAGTATCAGCGGCGTCTCCGTCGCTATCTCTGCAATTTGGTCAACAGTATATTCATAAACAGACATTGATGCTACCCAGCTGTCAACATCAGCGTCATCAGCCTAGGTCATTTTGGGTGGCGTACTGCCGGAGTATACAAATGAACCCCCTGTAGAGACAAGATACCCGCCCATTTGTGTCAAATGCATCAATCCTTTTATGTGCCCCGCCAGCCCACATGTGTGTGTGCCCAAAGGTGTGCTGCAAATTATACGCTTTTGCGTTTAGCCTCAACAACGCTCCCGCTCTCACCAAACGTCTCCGACTTGCTCGGCGTTTATTGCACTTGAAGTGCATTCTACGAGTATGATGTTTTGCGGTCGAGTTGACGTTGAATGCCTCGACAAAATGACGTACGCAAATTGGTTGCCTTAAATATTTAAAGTGCGCTTTTAGGCACTGCTCCAACTTTGCCTTTCCCATTAACATCGTGTGTGTGTGTGTGTGTGTGTGTGTGGTGAGTTTTGGTAAACTAATGAGATTGTCAGTTTGAAAATGGTCTACCTATTGTCTAGCTGGTGAAAAGGACACAGACATTCGAAAAAGTTGAAGAATTAAAGAAAGAAAATGTCTGAGCTGTAGAACAGAATTTATATTTGTTAGCTTTAAGTGCCAGAAAAAAAGTAGAAGCTATTTTAAAGCATTATCTATTGAACAAATTGAATGAGTATTTATTGAAAGTGTATAGAAGAAAATTGTTAAAACTACTGGCGCCACCTGGCGCAGAAAAATAAATTTTTGGCAAATTAGTGATAAGACTAGGAGAAAACGCCACCTGGCAAAGGGAAATAATTTTTTTTTTTTTCGATCTGAACTAAGTGGGTTTGTTTTGGGAAAAATAGACTTCCACAGTGATAAATATGTATTAGATATTGCAGTCTGAAGCCTTGAGGGTTCAAATTATGTAAATGTATGCACCATTTATAGCTTTAAGCTGCATTATATACATGCTGTGTCCTAAAAGTTATGAAAAATATACAACACTGCGATCTCTTCTGATTGCGCGTGAATTGATTGAGGGAGTGAAAAATGATCCGGATTTTGAAAACAATATTATTACTGGATATGAAACGTCGACCCAGGGACGAAACGCCACAATGCCGAATGGCATAATGGTACTCTAAAAATGTGCCCCAGCGCAAACTCATGGTATCTTTAATAAATAATTACTTAAAAAGTTTTTTGAAATTTTTAAAGTATTTAAATTCTTGATTGCAAAACTCTTAATTTATCTAGAATCACATAATTTTTCAAAATACAGCCACTTGGTATTCTTGTTGTATTTGCATTACTAACCAACTTGTGCCATGCTCGCCTTACACCCAGCTCTCTAGTAATCAGCAGAAAAGGAAAAAACACACTGAATTGTGTAGTGTCAACGACTTACACCTGCTCCAACCATTTTCAATGGCATTTTTTTTCTTCTATATTTTATGCCATTCGCACCCTATATATATTTTTTTGTTTCTCTAGCTTTTAGCTTAAAAGGACAAAAAACTTTTGCTGCATTTGAATAATCCATCTGCTAAAAAGCAGAGTAATAACAAATACAAGAGGGAAGCAGAAGGACAAGTTCCAATCAAACCAAATATTATGCTGTCACACCGAGCAAGAAAAACTTTCACACTATGACACACACACACACACACACATCGAGACACACACAGACATGACGCATACGCAACGTGTGACGTTGTTAACCTTTATTTTCATTAGCTGCATGCAACCAGGAACCCAGAAGTAACCGCATGCTATCTATGTTGGTATCTCTCTACTGGCAGCTGGAGCAACTGTCATTTGTTATGTTATTGGTTTGGACATTTTGCAAATTGCTTATTTAGCAGTGCGTAAAATCCACAGCGTGACCTGGCTTGAGACTTTCTTTCGCCCTTTACCAACACTGCTGCGGTTTCTGCAGCCAGAACAAGACACACATCCACACACGCAAACACGCTTCTTTATGCACACATGTCACACTGGCAAGGTTGTTGGAGCTGCTGTTATGCTTGTGGTTACTCTTTATACCCTTTACCCATGGAATCAGGGGCTTTATCGATTTGTGCCCTGAATGTGTCAAAGAGAAGGAGATGTGCCTGACCATAAGTTTCTTTTCGACCTAAAGACTAGACTTTGAGAGTTAGAGACATCAAATTTTCACGAAAGTTGCGCATCCCTACGCAATTGACGTGCTCGAGCTATGTTCGTACTGGTACGTACGCTGTGCCAAAGGAGCATTTTGAAAAATTCACTCAAACAAAAGCTATAGAAAATGATGTGTCAACTAGAGGCTATGAACTATTTTCTTAATAGGACGAACTGTTGCAATAGCTTGCTCTTACGTTGTTTAGGTGAAGGATTTGAGGAACGTAGTTACCAATGTGAACATACTTTTTGAGTTTTATTTCAATTTGGATCAAGATCTGTCTAAAGCCTATGATGATCTCTGGGTCACGGTAACTGCTTATATGACACATCTGGATATTAAAAATAGCTATTACGAAGTCCTTTTACCGAGTTACCTGTACCGTATGCTTCGCTAACCAACACTTTACTCTATTAAAGTGAAACTTTGAACAATTCTTGGTCAGTATATCACTAGCTTCATTTTGGGCAACTTGAATCCTCATTCAGTTGCGTTTTAAAGCACGCAGATGAGGATTGACTTGGATATTGTAAAATATATACAGCAATATGAGTCATAGCAAAATTTCTTCTTCTGATAATTATATAAGCTGGATTCACCCATCTATGATTCACCAGGATTTGGGTGGGTGAAAAGCCCATAATTAAAATTTTAATTTTTGGTTGACATAAAAGCCTGATCTCTTCTTCCATTTTGCTGCAATTCTTTCATAAGTCGATTCGTAATAGATGCAGCGTATTCATCCGTCACTGTGAGCACTCTGACTGATCCCAACTTTTTCTATACTCCGTTTTTGCCACAGTTTCTTTATCATTGTTGTTGCTGCAAGTTCCACTCCTTGTTATCCTTGTTGTTGTAGCAGTTTTCATTAGAGCCAACCACGAGCGTGTGCAAGTTAACAAGAGACTGTCCAGGAAACGGTTTGTAGTTCCATTCCATTAATGGCATTCAGCAGGTGCATTTCAATGTCATTCAGCTTGTCGCTAGCATCTCATTTTTATATTCTCTGCCTTGCTCACTTTCCATCTCTTTGGTTTTGTTTTTGTTCGTCTAACTGCTTGTACAAACGCTTCAAGCTATTTAGTCAAGTGTTGTACAACTGCAGAATTTTTTTTACTTGTCATTCTCTGGTTTGGTGTTGCATAGTGTGCATTCATTTTGTACTGCGGCTGTTGGAAGAAAAGCAATGAATTTGTAATTAAAGTCAAAGCAAAAAATGAAATTGTTTAAAAAGTGATACTGATTAACTGAACTTATTTATGTTCTCAAAATTAGATTTTTTTTTAAATTTACCATATTATATTAGTATACGCACGAGGGGGGTTTTCGGGTCTGGACACAAAAGTGTGAAAGTGTTTCGCGAGCTTTGAAATATATACACTTGAAAGTGAAGTATCCCCCCCATGACCAAATCCTAGATCCGCAACTGGTATACATTAATTGTTGTGACAAAATGTGCAATTGTTGCAAAAGTTAGCTTGTGAAAACCCCTTGGTGTTGCAAACTGTTGTCTTGCTAACTAAATTTGCTTCATGAATTTGTATACACTTACTTTTTTTCAATTTAGGGCATGAAAATCTCGTCATTAGGAAGCTTGATTTTTTTGCATCCCAGTCGCAACAATCTGCTAACGTTCAGAGCCCACAAAAATATTTGTTTATCATCTTGTTTTGGCTGGTCGCATTTTAGCTTAATTGCATTTTACGCTTTAAAAGACTTTAAATGGAATTGACCATTTAATGCATTCAACATTTTCCCTTCGAACAATACTTTCTTTAATTATGCTTTGGCAATTGTATTAAATAAAAAATTATAAGTCAATTTTGTTTGTAAGCTAATTAAGTCTTGACTAAACTCAACTTTAATTAATTTTCTATCTTTTCAGTACCAAATTATATACCAACTTCTGATGAGGCCAGTAGTGCCAAACCAACTGAAATATATATAATATGCATCCAAATCAGTGGTGGTCAAAACTCATAAAAACAAAAATTTCTTTGTGTAAGTAAGCAGCGCAGTAAGCAAGAGCGCACAAGAGCGCAAGAGCGACGATCAAGCTTTAACGAGAGAGAAAATTGTCACACTAACACTGTGCGTGTGCCGACTACGCTGCGGCAGAAACTTGTGCCCTGTCCACGCGTGTTATGTAAATTGAGAGACTGCCCGCCACTGAAATATATCAATAATTAAGTCAAGTCTGTATATGTGCCATGTAAGACATACCATTTTAACGTATAATATTATAAAAAAATTTGTAGCCATGTAAGACAAAAAAAATTACAAGAAATAAAAAAATGTTAAAAGTCGACTTGAAATTATATTCCTCAATACATTTAAAAAATGGTATATAAAATTATTTATCTGCAGTGCAATGCTCCCAAAATGAAGTTTTTATCGAAACCTTGTGCTGCTTAGTCGTAGCCTTGGAAAGGGTTTGTATATAGGATCTTGTTATTTATTGGGGTCTTGCTTATATACGAGCAAATACCTGGCTTCACGATGGGAGAGATTGTACAAGCTGGCTGTTAATTGAATAGGTTGTAAAATCGATTGGATCCTGTATATGGCTGTCGTATGAAATTTTGTATGATTGTACGACAAATCAAAATTTAATTCTTAGAAAAGCAACCAAATTGTACGCCCCTGTGGAAACCTCCGATGGCAACAATGGTTAACGAATGGGTCCAAAAATGAGCAGGGTGTAGGTGTTGGAGTCGTTGGGCCCAAAACCAGAATCTCTAGTGCAATGGGCATCTGGCCCAGCGTCTTTCAAGCAGAGATGCATGCCATAGAGATCTGCGCCCATAGTATCCTTAGCAAGAGAACTAGGGGAGCAAACAAAACTCAGATAAACAAACTGCTATTAGGGCATTATCATCATGGAGCATCCGCTCTAGGATGGTTAAAGAATGCAATAATTACCTACAAACCCCTGTTCTTCCGGAACAAGGTCGTGCTATGTTGGGTACCTGGAAACTCAGGAGTGGATGGTAATACGATCGCTGACGATCTAGTACGACAGGGTGCTTCCACCCTGACCACTGCCCCTGCGCCCTTCTGTGGTATTGGTTGGTCCACAATCAAAACCATGGTAAACAAATGGGCTGCAGGAGAACATAGGAGATACTGGTTCTCCTTACCGGGGCTGCGTCAAGCAAAAGCGCTTGTCAAACCTCTGGATATGATCAAGACAAAAGGTCTTGGCAGAGCGGACTTAAAACTCCTGGTAGCATGCCTATCCGGCCACCACACTGTTAGATACCATCTACAGAAAATTGGCCTATCGGATTCTTCAGAGTGCAGACTGTACAACCAGTCGCAGTTTAAAAACAATAAGCTATGTCGACTTTCCTAGATATGGACAAGAAAAAGTATTCAAAAATCTAAAATAAGAATTTTTTTTAGTGTATTTTTTATATGCAAACTGTCAGATGAGACAATCAGCTTATTTTATAATTACTACAAAAATGGCAGGATTGACTGTGCTCTACAGAGAAACAAAAGAATATTAGGAAAAAGAATATAATATTTAATATCTAATACTAAAAGTTACGAAATAATACCGATTTCTCGATTTCTCTCTTTCAACACTTATGAAAATTCTGCAGTTTTTTAGTCTATGTGCTATAGTTTACAATTTTTATCCGAGTCTTTATCTTTTCATATATAATATCTATAACGATATCTCTTCTTACTTTATTTTTCATTTTTGTCCGGGTTTTTGGTGCTCATCTTCAACATCAAGATATCTTAATTCGTAGTTGCATTGTCGACATTTTCTAAGTTGAGCTTGTTAAAAATAAAGAGTATTTATAATCTTTCATACATTTGAAAAACTTTTAAATTTTTTTTCGTGTGGCGGTCATATTTTCTGAAGCAATCTGAGCTCAAAATTTATTCATAAAAAATGCATCTACATTAGTTTATTAAGTTGTAAAATAGACACCAATATTAACACAAGTAACATTAAATGCATACCAAGTAGTATTCATTAGGTAATCGCCTTCGGGTAAAGGAAAAGTCTTTACAAGTTTGTTATTTACAAAATTGATGGGAAGTTTATCCAGTACGATGTCATGCTGTAAGTTACATAGTGAAAAAATAGAAACGACAGCGCTTTTAAAAAAAAACTTACATCATAGGGGCAAGTGTGGTTCAAGTTTGTATAATTTTTAAAAAAGTTGAAAAAAACATTAAAAATTGGATTATATGGGCTTTTAAAATATTTACAAACATCTACTGTCAGATCATACAGATATGTCGTATAGCCATTTGAACGTTTCACAAAAACCAAATGCACCTAAAAATAATTATTTTTAATTTTAATTAACTATTAAATCTTTGTAAGTGCACAGTTTTACCTTAGAACTGGTTACGGGAATCTTATGAATTCTGACTTTTAGTGATAAATATTTGTAGCTGCGGCTCACGGATTTTAAAAAACAATACTCAAAATCGGTTAATTCTGGATCGTACGTAAAACACTTAACGTTGGTAAACTCAAATCCGGTTTTAACCATTGTTAACGATAAGAACAGCAGAATATAGCTTAAATTGGATTTCATTTTTCAAAAGCTACTGAATAACTGACAAAAATGTGTATAAAAATAACGAAATTTCAAATTTTTTAAATTATTTTTAATTTGGCAATTAAACTTTATTATAATGTTTATGACTCAATTTTCTAAATTGGCTCTATTATTAGGTAATTAGATGGGGAGTGATAAATATTTGCTACATATAATATAATTTTTATTTAAATGAAATTTATAACTAGTTCTATTACTGCGGTTGATGCGCTTTATTAAAAAATATGAAAAATAATTAAATTTTGGATGTGTTTGACTTAAATCGATGTTATTAGTTGTTTTATAATTAGTCGTAAGTCGTTTTCAAAATTGTAACCATCAACAATTCGTCGTTTTCCAAGAAAGCATAATTTTAAACGATTCATTTAGTATGATTACACTAGTTTACGAATTTTAAAAAATTTTGGTATCCTCAACATGTTTTAGTTATTTGCGTAGTAAAATGGCACGCCAAATCCGAAAATGAGGTCCAAAAATTTTTTATCAAACGGATTTCGAGATATTTCGAAAAAACCATTTTTCGAAATTAAAAAAAAGTGTCTTTATTTCAAAGCAAATATCTCTGGTTCTACCAAACCGATTTCCACAATTGTTTTATTAAACTGTAGATAATGGAATTACCTAACCATTATACTTGAAACATATTTTTGTCAAATTTACTGTTTGGACGCTATTTATGCATTCATATGCAATATTTCGTAATTTTTAGCAAATTTTTGAAAAAAATTCTATTATATTTCGAACATAAATTTAAAAATAATAAAAAAAATTTTTATGCAGTTTTTTTCATGCTCGTAAAGTTTGATCGATTACGAAAAAAATGAGTGGTTGTTTATCAAAATCGGAGAAAAAATGTGGAAGTATCAAGTATTTTTGTAAAAATTGAAAAGTGTAAATTTGTTTGAAGAACCAAAAGTTTTAGATGATTAACTCATTTATTTATAAAGATATCGTAATCAAATTTGGCAATCGAAAGTCATTTAGAGTTTTCAAGCTCTGTATCAAAATCGTTCGACTATATCATATAGCACCCATAGGATCGATCGTTCAAAAAAACGTGTTTGGTGCAATTTCGGTATATTGCTCAAAAACTTCTAAAGATTCATATATATTTGCCAAATTTACGTTACGATATTTTCAGAAACAAACGCATCAAAACGAGTTTGGCACAAAAAAATATATTTTGACCGATCGTTTTTATGGGCGGTATATGATATATATTTTTGATCAAATTTGATACAGTGCTTGGGAGCTATGAAAACCTTCGGAATACCAAATTTGGTCACGATATCTTCAAAAACACGCGAAACACAACGAATTTCGTTGAAAAAACGTTTTTTTTTTTGACCTATCTGTCCTATGGGGGCTATAGTCAACCGATTTTGATTAAATTTGGTTAAGTGGTGGAAAACTCTAAAAAACTGCCAAACACAAAATTTGGTTACGATATCTTTATAAACAAACGAATTATCCATCTAAAACTTAAGGTTTCCAGAAAAATTTAGTTTTTGTACTTTTTACAAAAATTCCCGGTAATTCACTCATTTTCTTGGTAATCGATCAAACTTTACGGATACGATAAAAACTGTATGCAAAATTTTTTTGGTTACGATATCTTTATAAACAAACGAATTATCCATCTAAAACTTAAGGTTTCCAGAAAAATTTAGTTTTTGTACTTTTTACAAAAATTCCCGGTAATTCACTCATTTTCTTGGTAATCGATCAAACTTTACGGATACGAAAAAACTGTATGCAAAATTTTTTTGAAATTTTAAAATTTCATAAAAAAATTTGTGGACTTCTTTTTCGGATTTAGCGTGCCATTTTACTACATTTTCCTGTAAGCTAGTGTTATTGTGCAATTAGAACATTACTAAACGATTTTAACTATTTTTATATTTACTTTTCTAGGGGGCACTGCCTCCTGCTCGCTTCTTTTGTAAATTCTTTCGGTCTCAGTGCATTACACTTTGTTTTATGCAAAATATCGCTGAGTTAAAAAAATATTTTAAATTTGTTGTCTCCTCTTTTTCTTTCCGATTTTGATTTATAATAAAGTATACTAGGGGGCTCCACCCCATTCGTGCTTCGTACGCCAGCCCCCGGTCTTCTTTACGTGACGTGTAACCACTGGTTTTGTATTCTTTTTGACATATTGCCAATTTTTTGTCCGTTGATTTGTCAAAAAATTTTTTTACATACAAAAGTATACTATCGATATATTGAACAAAACCATCGATAGTATTCGTAAAATAAAATTGTGCCACCGATAGTATCCCACCTCTAGTTCATCCCATTGACATGCTACAGTCCGTCCTGCCCGGCTTTACAATACTCTGGAACAGCAGCGACCTGCATGCTGCTCTGATTCGCAACTGGAATGGGAACATTGACAGTGGCTCCTATGATACTGTTCTGTTTAAATTTTATTTATTAATTAATTTATTTATTTATTGGAAAGATCAACATATAAAAACTTATTTTACTATCGTGATGCTTACCTTAAATTTGCACTGCACAAATGCCTTAATCTAAACCATAGCTAATTGCAATTTATCCAAAATTTGAAACTATTCTTGAAATCAACTGTTGCAACAAAGAATTTATGCCAACAAATATTGAATTAAATGTGAACAACAAAATTGAAATAATTGTTGTTCAAGGGTTGCTATTGCTGCCATTGCTATTCCCCGATTTCATGATGCATTTTAATGTTTCGTATGAGTTTTCACCTGCATAAATTCAACGCATCGAGATGAAACTAACATTGTGCACAACGTATGAAGTGTAGCTATCATATAGTGAAAGTTTCACCTCGATATGTTTATGCATACGAACATCATCTGTACCACACTGATTTTTTTGTTGACGTAATTATATATATAGTAGATATATTCCAACATTTCTTCCCATTGTGCACCGCAACAGCTTAACACCAAATGAACTTTATTCAATTTAAGGAGTGTATATAGAGAGTTATACTAGTGATGTCCAATTATAACCGACTCACTTGTTTTGTTGTGGGATACCAAATTTTAGAGATTCCATAAAGGAATGCGTTAATTTTTTTTGTTGTTGTAGCGTCCATGTTAGTTTTGGGGTTAAGTTAATTAATTGCAAAAGCATATGATATTACAAGTGCAATCGCTGGCTGTAAGTCATAAAGAAAACTAAGTCGGCATACGAGCAATCAATTTGAGTTCCCCGCTGCTGCATAACTTTATAATGGTTCGTTAATAATTTGCTACCATTTGTCGAACCAGTCAAGACCACTTACAATTTAACTTGCAGTCCTTTCAAGTATGCAGACAGCAACTTACAAAGTTTCCGCTAAAAAGTATGCACAACAGGTATAAATAAGTTAAAAAAAAATCCAAGTTTTTATATGCAAAATGTCAAGCTGACATCCCAAAGCCCTGAGGTCTGACTAGGCAAGCTGAAAATAGAAAAAGTTGCCACAATTTTTCAATTGAGAATAAGTCGCGGTAGTTTCAAGTAGCAAAGATTAAGCACTAAAGTTTATGTTTTTTTTTTGCTCTCTAAGTATAAGTATAGGAGCTCAACAACAAAAACAAACTGTAAGCTACTATAATAATCGCTTTAATTACAATTAAAATGAAACTGTAATGACTTGGATGTTGTCTGTTGTTTTTGTTGTTGCCTGGTTTAAGACGAATGACTTGGCTATTCATCTAGCGGCCCAAACAGACAATCTAATGTTGTTCCAGGTAGCCCGTCCAAGTTCGTGAAAGTAAAATGCTATTATAATGCTAATGACTTTTAATCGTTTTTACTTGATGCACATTTCGGGTTCGCGGCATTTAAAGGCTTCTGAAGACGCAACGAAATCAGCAAATTAGCATAAGTTGCAAGTTTTAGTCAAGTAGTTGGCATTTGAACCTGAATAATTTCTAAATAGCATTTAAAGCTTAAACTAGTGCATGAAGAGGTTTACTGCTTTGAAAAGTATTTAAGTTTTATGGATTAGAAAATGAATATGTTATAATAATATTAGACTTAAATGATTATGAGCTTCCACAGCAGTAAAGGTATACGCTTACTTAGTAAGTCGAATTATTTTTGTGTTTTGTAATTAAAGAAAAATAACATAATCGGCAGTGCTCCGGAAAACGAATCCGAACGATGCTCCCAATTCCACCAAACCGAATTTGTCATCTGGTTTGAAACCAAAGTTTTGTTGCAAGAGGAATTGAAACGAATCGGCAAAATAGTTTTAAAAATCACGAATTTTATACTGAAACAATTTTTTAAGTATACTTTGATATTCTTAGATTTTATTTATGCCAGCTTTAAGTTGTATTATTAATTAATTATTTTTAATTATTTTTTTTCTGACTCAACCCAAAAAATAGCTGCACTGCCAAAACGACTTTTTTTTTATGTTCGCGTATGTGCAAGTATCCTACACGAACACATGACGATAGGTGCAACGGGGTTCCCGCGTTACACAAAGAAAATTTCGTCCATCCAGGCGCCTCTGCTAGGCGCATCCCACAGAGGGAGATCAAAAGTATCTTGAACATCTTCAGATATTATTGCAAATTGCTTTTGTAACTATATATTTTATATACATACTTTTATTGCGTTTGTTCTAAGCTCAGTTTTTCAGTTTAGGTATGAATAAAATAAAATTAATAAAATAAAAAGAATATTAATTGTGTGTATCCAAACCGCTTTTTGCCAAAAGCAAAAGCATGGCCTCATTCCATTTAAGACTCGTTTAAATTTTTCACAACAATCGATAAGCAGAAACTCTTTTATATATACATTTTTTTTATTTTAAATGGTTTGTGTATATGTTTGTATGCAAGGTAGGCATGTGGCCATTATAATTGTACTTAATGTAACAAATTTTTATAACGATATTTCCCCAAGTGAGTTAAGTACCAAAACTCACTTCCCATAATTGCGCAAAGCGAACCAAAAAAATTAAATACATTCAAGGTGCCCGAACTTGAGATACCTTGCAAAAAAGATTTACCATTCGGAAGCTGAGTAAAAATAAGAATATAATAGAAAATATGGCGAACATTGAAGTCGGACTCGGACAGTTTTGAGAAATACACTTAAAAAAAAATTGTAGATATATTGCACCAAAATATCACTTAAAATAAAAAAAACAAGAAAAATTGCCTCGAATGGAAATCAAACCTTGGTCTTTAGACGTCGCGGTATTAAGCTTTGAGTCCAACACTCTACAAAGACTCTTTACCTTTATATTTATATTTTTGCCACTGACTCCATTCGAACTCCCGACTCCCAAATAATACACTACGATTATCTTTGATATCAATTGAAAGATATTTTTATATCCCCAAAATTTTAAATTATTAAAAAAAACCTGATAAGGCTGCTAACATTAGGAATATAAATGTTAAAGTTGGTTATCGCAGCTCTTACAGTCTTCAAGATTCTGGTGTTCTAGATCCATTTATTTTGCCCCGCTGATTATATTAGAGATAAATTTGGGTAACCTGTGTGGTTTTCTTCGTCGTCATACATAGGCATAAACTTAATATACTCCTTACCTTAAGGCAGTGGTGGCCAAAACTCATGCAAACAAACATTTCTTTGTGTGAGTAAGCAGCGCAATAAGCAAGAGAGCACAAGAGCGCAAGATCGACAATCAAGCAAAAACAAGAGAGAAAATTGTCAAACTTACACTCTTGCATGTGCCGACAGCGCTGCGGCAGAATTTTTTACCCTATTCACGCGTGTTATGTAAATTGAGAGACTGCCAAACACTGCCT
This sequence comes from Chymomyza costata, assembly GCA_018150985.1. Classification (NCBI taxonomy): domain Eukaryota; kingdom Metazoa; phylum Arthropoda; class Insecta; order Diptera; family Drosophilidae; genus Chymomyza; species Chymomyza costata. Next base: position 24,361,031 of record JAECWU010000001.1, read on the forward strand.
TAAGAAATAGGGTATACAAGTTTGTTTCTTCTTGAATTTGAAGACAAAGACAGAATAAAATTATTCAAAAACACTTGCAAGAAAAATTAATCCCACCAAAAACATTTTCATGTAAAATGTTACCAAGAAGAGACCATATGACTCGCACTGTCAAAAAGTTATTATATCAGATCTCATGTAGAGCCAAGCTTCTAACTACACGCCCTAACTCTACAAGGCCTAACTTTACAAACTCTACACCTTAGTCAAAACATGTGGCTTGGCCATTTCGCTACATTCACATAGGCGTAAGGTGAAAAATTAATTCACTGTTCATTACTTTTCTGTTATACAATAGTTCTTGTAGTAACGAACGGCCGTCTTGGCCCGTCTTGCCCCCAGATAAAAGGTAGATGGTATACAGACTTCTGGGATTCAACTGTAATTTTAGGTCTTTGAACTGATACCTTTTATTTCGAGTGTATCTATTTTCTTCCAATTCTAACCATTTTCGCAGCAAGTTTTTCTTACCAACAAAACTTATAGCTAATTCTGCCGAATTTCGACAGGGTATCTTTAAAGATTGGGTGTAAGCCGCAAAATTCCTCCACAGTTGAAAGAAGAGCAACAAAATCTGATTTTTTTAGCTCTTATTGTCTCTACGATCCGATAAGGACATAAGGACGGACCTACAGATGGTATTATAAACCTATGTTAGATGCATTGCAAAAATCTATAATACCCTTGACCTTATATGTATAGGGTATAAAAGGGCGGCGAAAAATGGCGAAATGTTTGTGCGACGGTTCGTCAGGGAGTTGTGTGGATAGAACTAGGGGCAAGTTTTGTTGGGTAACTGTGTGCAGCAAAAACTCTAATTAGTGTTGCAAAATTAGTGTTATCCCTGAGCGAAAAAAAAAAAAAAATACGGCAAATACAAACAGGCAAAGCAACGAGTTAAATAAAAAGTGAAATGAAACAGAGTTTCCACGCTTTCCCACGTTGCTGATAGTTTTTTAATGTGCTTCGATGTGCGTACAGGTGTGTGTGTGTGTGTGTGAATGATGCATGAAAGCACATCGGTATGTGTGTGAGTATCCGTGTGAGTATCTGCGCTTTGCCGTGTTTGTTTTTTTGTATTGGCGTTGACGTTGCGCTTTCAAGGCGCTCTTCATCACGTCGGCAACATGGAAAGCAAACAGTCAGACCCCATATCCTGTCCCTAACCTCTAACCCCAAAACAATCTCCCTGCCGTACGATTTGATGTGAGCCAGTGAGGCATATGTACGACTTAGCTGAGCGTATCATAGCGCCATAAAGCGTGTTATTTGGGTCAACTACTCGGTTAGGGTCGGCTCTGTGCTTCTGCTTATTTGTTGTTGTTGTTGTTGTTAGTGCGGCCTTAGGGTTGTCGGGTGCGCCAAAACTTTTTATGAACTGTTAAATTTCCAATTAGCGCTGATTGTTGCGATTTAACTAAAAGCAAACATCACATATACTACGTGTAATATGGCAACACTTAAATCTCGACATTGAATAAAGTAACCATCTAGTAAAAAGGTTTTCAATCGATAGAAGAAACGTTTTGACGTCAATGGCTGAGTGAGTGCAAAAATGCAGTACAAAATATTTTAACAGATTAAAAATGAGCGATATTAGTTTTAAGCAATGTTATTATTATTTTTAATTCTTTAATTCTTTATTTTATAGCGTCAATGCAACAAACGCCTGAATTTATTGTTTTAACCTCCTTGACAAAACGATTCATTTTTTAATGCACTAAATTTGCAACAAGTCAATAATTTTTGTTTTTTTGAGTTTTTATTTTAAATGGTTGCAGATAACCATTGATGTTTTGCTTAACTGCCTTTTATACCGGTTAATCTTCATTTGGGTACATGCATTCATAATGAGGAGAATCGTAGCGGTCGGATATATTTCTGATTTTGCTAAAATCTTCAAGCGAAGAAGTATTCTTACTAATCGATGCAACGTTGGTCCAACTAGGCTATTGAGTAAAAAGACGACTCTTACCAGACAAACATTACACTCATCTCTTCCATTTGGTTTTAAAAGATAATTGCGCAGATTGGGCTGCGGCATGTGGGGTCTTCGGGAAGAAAATACGCTACAAAAATATTAGTTATGGATTGAACACCGAAATCAATGAGCTATTTACAGAGAATTAAATGTACCAACCAAACGGATAAGCATCCGGTCCTAGCCTGTTTTGAAAAATGAGTGGTATAATGAGAAATAACCAAATATTTGGTAAGTTTCAAATTAAAAATTTTTTTTTTAGAGTTCAATATCTTTAACTAAACTGTTCAACATATAGTGTTACAGCAGGTGCCTTAAAGCCACCATGGGATAACTTAGTGGATAAAGAGTGTATGAAGCAGATCACATGATTATAACTCCGATATCTTTGGTATTCTTCATTTAATAGTTTCTGCATCAAGGATTTTATTTGCAATGTACTACTTTGATCAAAAATTTCCCGGAATCATCAACGTGTGGCGCTCTCAGTGACACGACTTAATGTCTCTTTTTTTTCTTATATTGCCATCAAATCGGTTGACTGACAGCGCCACACGGTGATGATTCCGGGAAATTTTAAATTTGATAGAGCGTCTGAACAGAATTTACTGGATTGCACTCTTCCCTATGTCACAAATGGTTGCAATGACGGCTGGTCCCACGACGCTTTTAGTTATGTCATTGATAAACGTGGTATTGACAATGAATGGTCTTATCCGTATCAAGCAGCTGAGGGAAACTGTCGTTTCAACTAGTACAGGCGGGAAATGAAAACCAAATGGCTGACGCTCTCGTAAACGATGAACGCATTGCAGTTGCTTTTTATGCTAGTCGCGATTCGACTATGTTCTACAAGGGCGGTGTTATAAACGAACCTGCTGGCAGTACACAAAACCTGTCTCATGCTGTGCTTCTTGTCGGCTACGGTCATGATCCTCAAGGTGGCGACTATTGAAGAACTCGTGGGGTGCCGGTTACAGCGAAGGCGGCTTCCTCAGATTGGCCCGCAATAGGAACAATATATGCGCTGTTGCCAGTTTACCTTTGGATTACATTTATTAAAGATTTTAAATGTTTTGAATTTAGTCCTAAATAAATGCAAATTTGTATAAAACTTAAACTTAGCGTTTCTTTTTATCTAAACTTTTATTTTTAAGTTTAAATTAAGTGTTCCAATATTGTAGGCTGATCTTATAATCAAATTCAATTACTATGCATTTTGGGATCCATATTTATCCCGCTTTATATAAGCCAATTCGATGCAATCAAGTCTCAAGAAAATTTAGATATCTTATATTGTATATAAGTTTGAAATACTATTTTCTTAAGTTCAGGAGTTCGGTGTCTTTGTAATAAAATCAGAGAGAGACAACAATCCAGTGACCTTCAAAACCAAAGAGACTGATTTTAGAAATTGTTCCATATACATAGGTTTATTTGAACTACAATGTCCTAAATTTTTTCCCGCAGAGAGGACTATGCTCTTACATACAACATTCCAAAATCTTAAAACATACACCAATGGCTGGATATATTAAGAATCATTTTCAGTATTTCCTAATTTGCAGAAAAGATTTTTCTTTACCATGAATAGATTAAGGCGTTGCCAGACCTGACCAATTTTTATGAGTAATCTTTAAATTGTATGTTCTATATACATTATATAAAAACAGCTCTAGGTAAGCAAGATTTTTTTTTTTAAATACATACCTACTTATTTATTACATATATTCATAATATTTTGTATTGTATAAGACTATTTGTAAGCTTAATTATAGTTTATTGGATGTAAACAGACACTCTTATTATACAACATTTATGAATGCATCGTAGCTTGCACATAGACAACAAAAAGTTATCGGATGTGACTACTTGAATATACATCTTATCAATATAAGTATTTAATATATAATATATTACATATATAATTTAAAGATGCCACTTGATTTAATCAATATAAGTATGTAATATATGATATTATATATAAACTATCGATCGCGCGTACTTTAAGTACCAAATACTTGATTTCTATACTATATAGTAAAAATGTGTCTAAGACTCTTAAAAAATACAATATGAGCCTGATAGTATAGTACCACAGAGAAAGTAATGGATGACTAGTATGGTATAAAAAGATCTTGGGTACTAACATGGTTCATGTCTTGCATAAAAACAATTTTTCTTGTAATGAGAATAGCATAGACGTGGTTAATTTCAAATAAATCGTGTAGTGCTGTGCTAACAAAGAGTAGGGGAACTATGAGCAGATGTCGAAAGAAAAAATGTGCAAATGGGAGCACGTAAGAACGCAAACGTACAAAATTTTTTCGTTTTCGATTTTCGGCACGGCCGAATTTTTCAATTTTTAATTTCGAAACTATTTAATGAATAGGAAATATAATGTTTCTATATAATTCATACGCTTAAGGTACATGTATTACTTCAAATACTCCTTTGGTTTTTTTTGGTAACGACTTGAAAAACTAGTCGATCAACATTTTTAAAGAAAAATGCTTCAAAATATAATTCTTGCATAATAACAAAGATTTCGACTAAAAACGCTATGTGGCATAAAAAGATTGGTCGAAAAAAATTTCTAGCACATCACTTTTTAATTTTTTTTTTTTTTTATTTTGCTGATTTCATTTGTAAAAATTATAAGTTAAAACTTATATTTTCATAACATTGGTTATACCAAATTTTTTTGGATTGTATAATGGTATCCAAGTTTTGTATATAGACCCAAGCATTACTTTATTACACAAGAAAACACAACCGTATTTAAATGAAACTGTTTATAAACAATTCGCACAATTTTAGTGAATTCCGAACAAAGGATAGGTAGCCAGTGTTGCAATGCCGCACATATTTTTCTTATTGCGTGCCAATCTTAGATAGCCCGCATCTCCGTATAAAGTACCCCAAGAGTTCTTTAATAACCAGTAATCGCCAAATTCTGGATCAGTGCCATAGCCTACAAGCAAAACAGCGTGATCCAAATTATTTGCATCGCATTGAGGCTCATTAATAACGCCGCCTTTATAGAATGTAATTGAATCGTGATCAGAATCAATGGCAACAGAGATGGGTCCTTCGTTGGCAAGCGCGTCAGCAAGCGCATCTTCATTAGCCTCTTCAATGCGCACATATCGACCGATGGTAGCTCCAATAAAGTTTCTATCAAAACGGCACTGTTTTTCCACTCCTTCATAGCGATAATTTAGTTCATTCATAATGCCCTGCTTGTCTATGACATAACGAAAAGCATTGTGTGGCCAACCGCCATCGCAGCCCTCGTTACCATAGCTGCGGGTACAATCGATCAAGTTTTGTTCAGAGAGTGGTACCAGATTACCAGTATCACGATAATGGCGCGCCTCCAAAGCTCCTACGGCGGAGAAAGCCCAGCAGGAATTACATTTACCCTGTTGTTTGACATAATTGACAGCGCCACCTTGGCGCCAATCCATGAAGGCGGGACGACTGGATATTCTAGGTGAAATGTACGGCATCGCTTCCATATCCACCTCGGTAAGATTTAGTGGAGGCATGCTGCTGGCATATTCATGTGGGAACATATCGGCGAATTTATTCACAGCCATATAGAAGCTTGATAGGCCCTTCTCAAAGAGTTGATTGTGCTTCAGAATTTTTTCCTTGTTTTCCAAATAGATCTTTAAACGTTGCAAATCTTCTACGACATTATGGTAGAATTTTTTATGCTCTGCTTTAAAGGCTTTCCACTCCTGATGCACATCTTCGTAATTGGGTAAAGCATGTCCCAGTGTAATTAACACTGCAATTATTAATAGAGAACGCATTTTGTCAAACTTTACCAACTAACTAAAACTTTTGGAATGATTGCATCGTAAACTGCAAGCGACTTATATATAGTAGACTGTTTAAAATTTTAGAAAATATTAATTAAACGCGTTTTTTTGTTATCGATCTCCAATATAAGGTGATTACTCATTGTCTACACACTCATGAGACTTTGTAATATTCTCCATTCCCATTAAGCACGATTGCCTCTTCATATTATCATCGTTTCAAGATAAATGTACTTTCGATGAATAACTCGTCTTTTCTTTTCACGCTCATTATATCGACACGTATAGAACAGGGTGTTTTTTATGGGATTCTACTATAATATTTTGTAAAATAAACGATAGAAATTTTGAGCTTATGATCATTTATTATAAAATACAACCCATAAGTCGAATTTTACTCAAATATAATGTTTTTTATAGTTACAAACAAATACTTGTATTCCTATCAGTTAAAATTGTTTTCTAATTTACAAAAGTTTAAAAACGTTTTAAGTTTGTCCTTTTTTTGGTACTGTTTACAATAAAAACAAATTCGGAAGAATAAGAAAATCTTAAGGGAATCTCACTATGCCGGTTTTGAGTTTTAAAGTAATATATTATGGGGAAATTTTTAAGAAGGCCTTCTTTCTTTTACTTTATACATTACTGGAAAACAAAACAAATAAAAAAAAAAAAATTAAATTTCGGTTGTCTATGTTATGTTTTGACTCCACAGCACTATTAGGCCAAGGAGCCTCTTGTACTACCAAGAAACTTGGCTATGATTTCCAAAATTTCTAATAAACTAGGGATGTAAAATTCATTTTTTACTTTTTTTGGAATTTTAGTATGTAGGTACTATAATAATTCAATAATTCGGTTTAAATTACGCAAATTTTCGAAAATGTTGCTAAGGTTAAACAAATACCCTTTTAAAAACTGAAAAAGGTTTGACCTGGATATTTATTGTATCTTTAAAAATATTTTATATTTGTAGAAAGGAATCTAAATCTGTTTGGGGTACACGTATATATTATTATTGTTTTCCGCACTTAACGATTTCCGACAGATATGGGACTCAATTACTTAAATAGAAACAGATTATAATAATCGAAACTGATAAGATTAAACTAGACGATTTCTAAGCTTTTTAAATAACAGATAAGCAAGACCTCTTTAAAATATATTTGTTTTACTTCTTCTTTACATTTTGTTACCTGATCACTTAAAAAAATGATGACTTTCAACACTAACTATGAATTTATATAAATGCAAAATATGAAATACAGCTCTTTCCGAAATTTTTAAATTTATCTTATCGATACCTTTTGTTCATTGTTTATTCGCAATAATAAAATCATCTGATAAGCATCTTGAGTTGCAATAATTTATAATCTATATGCCGAATTTAGCAAAAATAAATATTTTCTATATCTTGAAGATTTACAACATCCAAAAATCTTCATTGTGGCCTATATAAACCGGCTGCAATTTTTAATATTACCATTCAGAAAATTCCAATTGGACTTAACTGTCAAAATGCGTACAATTTTTGTGGTTTTGGTGCTGGTAGCACTGGGACAAGCGCTTCCAAATTATGAAGAATTCCGTCAGGAGTGGAATTCCTTCAAATCGCAGCACTCCAAGACCTATAAGGATGTCGCCGAAGACTTGAAACGCTTGAAGCTATACTTGCAGACTAAAGAGAAGATTCTGAAGCACAACAAGCTCTATAAAGAGGGCAAGTCTACCTTCTTCATGGCTCTGAATCAATTTGCCGATATGTTACCTGAAGAGCTTCACCAAATGATGCCACCATTAAACAGAACTAAGTTCGAAGCGGAAGGTGTTCCATACAGTTCTCTGTCCTCCGCAAGAACGTCCCGTCGTGCCGATAGCATGGATTGGCGTTGGAGCGGCGCTGTCACTAGAGTCAAGAACCAAGGAGGTTGCGGTTCCTGCTGGAGCTTTGCCACTACAGGTGCTTTGGAAACTCGCAACTGGCGCAAATCTGGTCACTTGGTCGATTTGTCCGAACAGAATTTGCTGGATTGCAGTCGTCCCTGGGGACCACAAGGTTGCAATGGCGGCTGGCCTCATGATGCTTTCCGTTATGTCATTGAAAATCGCGGCATTGACAACGAATGGTCTTATCCTTATGAGGGCTATGAGACCAGTTGCCGCTTCAATCAATACAATGTTGGAGCCACTGCTGGCAGCTATGCATTTATTCAGGCTGGAAACGAGAACCAATTGGCTGATGCTGTCTCCGATGAAGGACCCGTTGCTATTGCTTTTGACTCAAACCACGATTCCATTATGTACTACGGTGGTGGTGTCATCCATGAGAACAATTGCAATCCTAATGTGATGGCCCATGCTGTGACACTTGTTGGCTACGGCTATGATCCTTCGGGAGGTGACTATTGGTTGCTGAAGAACTCATGGGGTGAGGGATACGGCGAGGGTGGTTATCTGAGATTGGCCCGCAACAGGAACAACATGTGCGGTATTGCTACCGTGGCCAGTTTCCCATTGAACTAAGCACAGGAGAGCCATTTCAATATCTTGAAATGAAATTTCAATAAATGTATTATAAAACCGAAATTCCCTTTTATTTTCTTGGGTACAAAAACAAAAGCTTGCAGCGCTTCTATCAGATCAACATCAGATAAGCAATGTTGCTGACTTATTGAAAAGTCCGATGTATCGATAAGGTGCGCAGCACAGCATTTTAATGGGTTTTCATCGCTACATATTGTACTTTGGAAGACTTTATATGGTCCACCAAGGCATTATGCAACAAATGTCTCGGAGCCGGAATGTTTTCATGATGGACACGAATAGAACATCCCTGCTCCCCCTAGGGTATGGAAAAAAAAAGTAAATTATTGGTTATTTAACTCACATAATGGGCTGGTATAATGGATGCAAGCATTTTTACTACAAAATAATCCAAGATTTTTGTGAAGAAATTTTTATAAAAAACAAAGTGATTGTATGGTAAATATATTAAACATTCTTTTGAATTGATTGCAATTTTCGAAATTGTCCCATAAAACATTTGCAACGTTTAGCATATTGTGTTTCCATTCCGAGGAACATTGTTATGCTCAAGATATACAAAGTATTTAATACTCTCTCCGCTTTTGGAACGAATCGTGTTAATTTTGCTCTATTTAAAGAATAAAAAGCATCTCGCCCAGACTGCATGCCCATTAAGTTGTGCGCGCTGGAGGCCATATAAAAATTCATAATGAAATTGTGCAGAAACCGAACCAACTTTCATGCCACATTCAGTGGGCTGACACTTGGCTTGGCCATAGGCCGTGCCAGGTCCAACATATCAAGCGTAGACATGTCACGTGCAAAGTCCACCCACAGAACCCAATACTGGAAGCCCGAGCTCGTTGTCATCAACGTTGTTGTTGGCCGCAATGTCTCTGGTCAGTTGGCCACTTGGTCTGGGCCGGATTGGGCTGCCTGGGCTCTGGCTGTTTGCATTTTTCGTTTGAAATTGACGTTTCATTCGTTATAATATGCATTGAGGCAACATTTCGATACTCATAAATATTTAACGTGCATTCATCTGTTGGGAGAAACATTGAAGGCAGGCGCAAGAGCAGACTGCAGATATACATACATATATACTCGTAGATACAAATTCAGCTACAGATACGGAAAAAGATACACATTACACGATACACGATATCGATACGTGTTTGTATATGTGCACATTATGTCCGTAAAAAGTTTGCCATGTTAAAGGAGTCTACAGACGCAGTTGATGCCGCCTTTGCCTGTTGCCACATCTCTTGCATTTCCAAAGTGGCGTTGACACATGCAACAACTACTACAACAATAAAGCTTAATAGGAAGCAGTTGCAGTAGTTGCATCAAGGGAGCGGAACCAGGGCGCTGGCGTCGACTCCGCCAGTCCATTAATTATTGATTTTAATAATTTCAGGTTCGTTTTTCAGCTTGAGCTTCTGCTCTGAGCGCTGAATACTACGAATGTGAATGTTTTATTTTTGGCCTGCTTTTGGGATTTGTGATGACAATTCATATTGGTGGGAAAATCATAACTTATGTTCCACACGTGGAAAGTTATGTTTGGGTACACCGTATCCAATGGGTTACGGCTGCACTAGATCACGCCTGCTGCCGATAATCCATAAGTTTCTTGTTCCAAAAAGAAATTCTCTCAAAACTTTAAAATAACCCCTTCCTTAAAATCTGCATCAATATTGCAAATCATGTGATCCTAATAGACACAAAATATTCCACGATACTATTTTTTACGTGTGAGATTTAAATAAATGAAGTCAATTAATTAGTGAGTTCTCGCTAGTTCGTTTCTTATGAAGTGATTTCTTTAATCTTTTTCCGAAATAATTCAATGAAAGCGCAAGCAAATAAAGAGTCACATGAGTCAAAACTTCGTGTCAACCTTACGATTTATTAAACATTCATTAAAACGCCTTTCCTACGCTTAGTTCAATGGGAAACTGGCCACGGTAGCAATACCGCACATGTTGTTCCTGTTGCGGGCCAATCTTAGATAACCACCCTCGCCGTATCCCTCACCCCATGAGTTCTTCAGCAACCAATAGTCACCTCCCGAAGGATCATAGCCGTAGCCAACAAGTGTCACAGCATGGGCCATCACATTAGGATTGCAATTGTTCTCATGGATGACACCACCACCGTAGTACATAATGGAATCGTGGTTGCAATCAAAAGCAATAGCAACGGGTCCTTCATCGGAGACAGCATCAGCCAATTGGTTCTCGTTTCCAGCCTGAATAAATGCATAGCTGCCAGCAGTAGCTCCAACATTGTATTGATTGAAGCGGCAACTGGTCTCATAGCCCTCATAGGGATAAGACCATTCGTTGTCAATGCCGCGATTTTCAACGACATAACGGAAAGCATCATGAGGCCAGCCGCCATTGCAACCTTGTGTTCCCCAGGGACGACTGCAATCCAGCAAATTCTGTTCGGACAAATCGACCAAGTGCCCAGATTTGCGCCAATTGCGAGTTTCCAAAGCACCTGTAGAAGCAAAGCTCCAGCAGGAACCGCAACCTCCTTGGTTCTTGACTCTAGTGACAGCGCCGCTCCAACGCCAATCCATGCTATCGGCACGACGGGACGTTCTTGCGGAGGACAGAGAACTGTATGGAACACCTTCCGCTTCGAACTTAGTTCTGTTTAATGGTGGCATCATTTGGTGAAGCTCTTCAGGTAACATATCGGCAAATTGATTCAGAGCCATGAAGAAGGTAGATTTGCCCTGTTCATAGAGCTTGTTGTGCTTCAGAATCTTCTCTTTAGTCTGCAAGTATAGCTTCAAGCGTTTCAAGTCTTCGGCGACATCCTTATAGGTCTTGGAGTGCTGCGATTTGAAGGAATTCCACTCCTGACGGAATTCTTCATAACTTGGAAGCGCTTGTCCCAGTGCTACTAGCACCAAAACCACAAAAATGATACGCATTTTGACAGTAAAAACCAAATGGAATTTTCTGAATGGTAATATCAAAAATTGCAGCCGGTTTATATAGGCCGCTTTGCTACTTGACGGTTCTGAAGGTTATAGGGTTGTAAACTTTTGAGAGTTGCGATTAAAAATTGAGCTTGAAGTATCGATAAGATTAAATCAAATGCATTCTGAAGTACCTAGTCGATTTAAAACCGTATGCGCATTTTTATGAATGAATATAAATTTCTGCACTCTGCCCCAGTTTTGTTGTGAACGTTATTGGTTGTTGCACACTTTCGTGGAGCATACTACATATTTGCGTCATGTTACCACTATGGGGAATATCTTACTAATAGATTGTTAGCAATTTGCTATTTAAAAAGCTTCCTAAAACAATTGGTTTGGTGGAGCTTGTAATATTCTGATTCAGTATAATGCAAAGTACTTAGTACTTAGTAAAAGAATGGCTTTTTTTCTGTCCCATGCTCCGACTAGGAGCGATATCAAGGATTGGAGATTTTCAGGTGTGCCTCAACTCGATTTAGTAATTGTGATAAAAATTCAAATAACTTATGGCTTACTTTTATGACAGGAGTACCACAAAGCTCAGTGAACCAGGATTTATAAATAAAAAGATAAAAAACGGAAGTGCAAAAAAAACCGTTGACCAATTGCATGACCCATAATTCAGAATTGGTTAAAGATGCTCGAAGAGGTACAGATGACTTAAGTTAGAAGAATTGTTGGAGGACGAAAGTTAGTAAGAAAGAGATGAGACTATAAAGGCTATGCTGACTGAGTTGAAAGGCTTAGAAGCGAAAATTATGAGTTACTTTAGAAGGCCTTAAAAAAGTTACTCTGAGGGCTCCAAATGCTGGAACAGTGTTTCAGAATTGAGCGGAATATTGTGCACTTTTTGTATAATTTTTTTAGGCTCATACTAAAATGATATCATTGATCAAGTCCTTTACTCCATTTGTATGTTAAGGGTCAAGGGTCTTTTAGATACCAATCAGGAGCAATAAATCACATTATTTTGTTTGCATTGAAGCTGTCTGGGTAATTTTTCAGATAAAGCTTAGTCAAAAGCTTTGACTAAGACTACTTGCTGCCCAAAATAAATATTTTCATACATTTTTTTTAGCCCCCCTTTAAAAAATATACACTAACGCCAGTAGCTAGTAGGTTCGATAAGATTAGCATATCGACATCATCAATAGTGACCCCAATGGCATGTTATCGATTTTAGTTGTAGAAATCTAATAAATCAATTTTAAAAAGTAAAGCTTTTTGTTGTTTTTATTATAGCAAATACGAAAGGTAAGGGGTATATTAAGTTTGTGCAAATGTATTGAACAAGAAGACGAAACCATCGGATATCTCCAAAAGTTACTATGATATACTACTACTGATATACTATACTACTATGAGAATAAAAGATCTAGATCCTAGATCTTGTCCAACTTGACATTTGGACAGAATTTAAAGTTATAACTTTATAGTTTGTATCGGTAGAAATGAAAAAATCTTTCAATCATTAAAATCCTACCCTAAGCAGAGGAAGATATTTATAAAATCGCTATTAATGCATGACACCGCAGTTTGGATTTGGCTTTAAACTATAGGTCCCTGTTCTGGGAGGGGTTAAAAAATAGTAAAAATCGGGTCACGTAATTTGGGTATGACCCCTTAGCTTATCATATGATGGTTTCACGGGTCTGCCGCGCCCGACTTTAATATCCTCCATTTTTTATATATAAATATGTTAAATTCTAGGCTAATCTTGCTTAACTTATTAGTATTTGCCTTGAATATAATTTTTAAAGTCAGACCATTGAAGTGATATCTAAAAATATGTCAAAGCACATCATCAGTATTTGACAGTGCCCGAAGGAAGATATGAACACAAAGTATACTCAAACAATATATAAAAAATATTAAAAATTTCTAATAAACTGCCATTGTTTGAATATACCGACGACCAACATTTGATCCTAGCAAATACATGCACAGGACTACTAAGGACACTCGCATTACCATGCAATGCAGTCAACTTCAAAGTGTCCTCCAGTGACGACTACATTTGAGTCTATGAGTATATGCGTCATCGATTTGGTTATATGGTTGTAGTATATATTGTTACTATGAAAACCTAATCTATTTTTGATGAATCGCAATTGTGAATTTCAACAATGCAAACAAACAAGAGAATTACTATGCAATATACCATATGTATGTACAAATATATATATAAAAAAAAATTATATTTTTTATTTTATTTTATAATGCAATTGAAATGTTCGGTATCCCTAACATATTGACTATGTATTGGCGACCAGTCTGACGTTATTATTATTGGAGCTGCTTTCTTCCTGTCCTCCACATTGGGTTTGTTGGAATTCTGATGATGCTGCTGATTTTGTATGCACAAAAACATTTTGGGGCACAATAGATAGGATACTGTCATCAATAAAATAAAATAAAGTAAAATATTTGCCATAATTTTTTTTATGGTACAGTATACTTTTGTTCAATATATAGTGTAGTTAACAGTAAAACAAAATTATTGCTGAATGCTCTTAACAAAATAAAATTAAAAAATAGGACATATGTATATAGATTACTTTACATGCGAGTTCATTGCATAAATCATTAAGAGTGAAATGGCTTATATAAGCATTGTCCAAAGCGACATTGATAAAAAAAACTAATTGTTTGCTTTTTAAAAGGATTTAAAAAGGCTTTCAAATTTTATTGATATGGTTTTGGACTTTTTATATTTATACGATATATTTTATAACACGCTACGGGTGTGCATTGATAAAAGCAAAAGTTGTAGATGTGATGAGGTGTGTACATCCGGTAGTGCTGGAGAAAACATCGATGTTGTACCGATGCATCGATGTATCGAAGTTTAAAATATCCATATATCGATGTTGGCCAACAGAGATGTTTCTCCAGCACTACTAAACACCCATTTGATGAGTGCAGAAGTGCTGGAGAAACATATCTGTTGTCCAACATCGATATATAGATATTTTAAACTTCGATACATCGATGCATCGATATAACATCGATGTTTTCTCAAGCACTAACATCCGGTCTCTGACCACCGCTGAATTTGTGGGGTTCTTTGAGCCTATCTGTAATACTTTATTTTTTAAGAAAAACGTATTAGCTTTTTCCCAAAAAGTATTTTACCAGATCTTGATTCCTGTCAAAATTCGATATGATAGCTTTTAGAGATTACGGGAAAATAAGCCAAGGTATCGCTACGAATCAATAACCTGCGTACGGGAAATACAAAATTTTTGTTAAAGTTTCGTATCTGTATCTGTATCTGTTCGTATCTCATATGGTCTCACAGATGTGGGTTTTCATACAGACGGACATGCCTCAATTGCAACTCTGGGTTAAGCTCAGCATTTTTGTATAAAGAACTTATGTTACCACGTCATTTTCTGTCAGTGCAAGGTATAAAAAAAGAAAAATTTTGGAATACTTTTGTTTTATCTTGTTTTAAAATACAAATAAGGCTATTAGCCGAAGGCATACGTTGCCAGCGCTTCATTAATGTTTTCTTTAGTTTTCAAGCGAAATTAAATATAACTATATATGTATATAAAAAAGTCTAAAATAAATTTCATACTTAAATAATAATAAATTTCATAAATTACGCTTAACTAACTAACACTAGTTTACAAATTTAAGGGTCATCGGGTAAATCTTCGTATAAAAGTGTTTTTAGGGTCTCGAAAACGGTGCATAAGAAAAAATAAATGTTGTCATTTTTGTGTTTCTCGACGCAAAATTACCTTAAAAAACACTTTTTTACGCAGGTTAATTTTTCGTGTAAACTAGTGTTATATACGAGTTCTGTTCAAAAATTCAGGCGACTTTTCAAATTTCGAGGGCTACGTGCGCCGAGTCAACAAAATTTAATAGATGTTAAAAGCTCTGCCTAGAAGGCCAAAGATGAACTTCACACTGAATGCCTCAGCACATCAACAACTTCTGAATTAGAAAATTGCAAAAGTTGCTAATGACGTCAGCATTTCAGTTGGCTTGTGATATCAAATTTTTTTCAGATGTTTTGGGCAAAAGCGAAATTTGTTCTGAAACTGCTTAATTTTGATCAGCAGAAGTGTCGTAGAAGCATCGCTCAGGATCTATTGAATGACGTCATTGGATGAACTTGTTTTTTAGACTCACCCTTTGCCACTATTAACATTTTGGGTATTTTGGAGTACCTTATATGATTTTTGCTAATTTTTTAAAGCGTATGTTTTAACAGCAGAAACAAGCATACCAAGACTACTAACCTGTAAGCCTCTCAACTGCACATTAAGAATACTCTATCGTATAGTATATAAGTTAAAGGCAATATTAAAAAAGTTTTGAATCGAATAAACGTAGCCAGTTAAAAAATGTCAACTTAATTTTTGAACACACCTCGTACACATAAAATATTTGTTTTGTTGCAAATATTTACACGTATAAGCCTTATTTCCATGTTAGCCCGCTTCATGTCGAGATTAACCATAAAATTGACTAAAGGTCTTTTCGTATTTTAAAATTTATTGTTTAAACAAAACTAACTAACGCGAAAATATTTATTTTTATTTCAATGGTTTTGCATGATGGAGTTTCATTACTGAATTTTCTGTATAAAAATGTGGTTGATTTTGTATTTTTTACATCATTTGAGTATCAATAAATACAGACAATAAAAATATGTATTTAACAAGAGTGTATTGTAATTATAAATTTATGGCCTAATTGGATTATGCAGCGCATTCGAATATTTTACGAGAGTTCTCTTCAACAGGATTTTCCCTAACCGTATACAGTTTTGAATTTCATTTATACCAACACCATGTCCAATAGCTTTGAGGGTGTCCAGTATCTGTATTTGACATGGCAATTGCAAAATTCGACTGTTTTTTGTGTGGTTTATGATAATATTAGAAATTCTATTTGACAATTGTACAATGTTTGTGCTCATCAAGTGAACCGAATTTGTTTGAGTGTGTAAACATGATAAAAACATAGAATGACTTTGTTACTTAAATAGAAACACTATTTTATGGTTAATTCAAAATGTATTTGGTTGCTGTACTCACTTGTATGGTATATATATTTACGAAAGCAGACAATTGTTTCAATAGTTTTTGCAATCAATGAAAGCGTGATATAGGGATAAAATAAATAAATAAATAACTGTCAAAGATACTCTTCAAAACTGAAAAAAGCTTCGCATTTAAAATTTGTCACCATATTCCGTACAGGTAGTTTAAGTTTGCGTTTTTCAGTACTTCTTTTATTGATTTTTATACACCTATACAACAAACAAATTAAAGACTGTTTACCTAAAATACAATATCTACGGCTCTACTTATCTAATCGATCAAACTAAATAACACTTATAATAAATGTTATTTAATCTCGACTATTAATATTATTACATTATATTATAAACCTTTTATATATATATCATATAACAAAACCTGAACTCTTAACATAAGCATATTATAAGACACACTGTATGATTATAAATGTGGAACAAATTGTATTGCATTGAATAATCCATCTAAGAAATTATCAATTGCATGAATTTTGGATACATTTTCTAAAAATGTTGTACTTGTTTATTAACTAGAAATCTAGTATTTTCGAAAGATTTAGTATCTTATCCTTCGACCTGTTACACTACGTACCGTACATTATCATATTGGCTAAGCCAACTAACGAAGTAGAGCTTGAGAAGACCAACGAAATTTTAAGCAGTAACAGGGTGTCTAAAAGAACCAAGTCTTAGCTGGATATCTTTTATATTGAGAATGTAGTACTCAAAATGCTCCAACTATCTTGCTTAGTCGGATATTAACACTGCGAATACTTAATCTTATTTTGTATACGTATAGCGCTCACCCTTTGGGGTGTGTGGGTTTTTAAAATCTAGGTGTTCCTACGCACAATAAATTTAACAGTTTCAGAAACGAATTAAAATGGAAAGACTTAAATATTTCGGACCATTATTATGCCAATATGGTAAAATATAGTTTCTGGCATTATTTTAAGGTCTTATGAAACCCCGTATCGTATACAATCAAATTTTGCCTACAGACACTAAATACCATTAAAAGACAATACAATATATGCCATTAAAAACAAGGTGGCCCTGAAAAGACTGATATATACATCCTCGGGCCGATACTAATAGTCGGCAACGTCTCTGTCTTTTTTTTTGCAGAAACCTGTACAAATATTTATACCCTGTACCGTATGGTACAAAGGGTATATTGTGTTTGTGCAAGCCGAAAATGTATGTAACGTACAGAAGGAGACGTCGGAGACCCCCCAAAGTTACCTAAAGTATGATCAGAGTGACTAGAAAAGTCGATATGCCCATGTCCGTCTGTCCGTCTGTCTGTATGAACGCCTAGATCTCAAAGATGGTAAGAGCTAGAGCAACCAAACTTTCAGATTAGATCCCTTATTAATCCATAGGAGACAAGCTTATTTTATTTTTTTGATATCGGGATTACATTATATAGCTCCCATAGGGGTGTTTCAGAGGACCTCGAAAAAAAGCAAAAACTTTAGATGGATAATTCGTTTGTTTATGAATATATCATAACCAAATTTGGCAATCGGAAGTTTTTTAGAGACGCCCAGCACTGTACCAAATTTTATCAAAATCGGCTTACTATATCATATAGCTCCCATTGGATCGATCGGTCAAAAAAACGTTTTTTGTACAAAATTCGTTGTGTTTCGTTTGTTTATGAAGTTATCGTTACCAAATTTGGCACACAGAAGTTTTTTAGAGTTCCCAAGCACTGTACCAAATGTGATCAAAATCGGTTGACTATATCATATAGTCCCCATAGGACCGATCGGTCAAAAAAATTATTTGGTGCAAAATTCGACTGATTTCTGTTTGTTTATGAAAATATCGTAGCAAAATTTTCCGAATGAAATATCTCTTGGAGAACTTAGCAATATGTCGGACTTAATTGGAAAGGAGGTGGTACAGGGTATCCCAAAGTCGTCTGCGCCCGACTTTAACGTACGCCATCTTTATACCCTGTACCTATAGGTACAAAGGGTATACTAGATTTGTGCAATGTAAGTAACGGCAAGAAGGAGGCGTGGCAGACCCCAAGTCCTTTATACCAAAATGCTTATCATAACCTCGGGTAGCGATTGAGCCATGTCCGTCTGTCCGTCTGTCCGTCCGTCCGTCCGTCCGTCTGTCCGTCTGTATGAACCCCTAGATCTCGGATACTATAAGAGCTAGAGATACTTTATCAGCTGTTGCGCATATTTCCTCAGAAGATCAAGTTTGTTGAATCATGTCAATATCTTTCCCCGTTCCCCCGTAGCAGAGTTTCGCGGTTTTTAGCTAAACCGTTTAATATTTTAATCTGAAACTTAACAGAACGATGCGTTGTGATTACATGCATCTTTGTGTCAAAAATAAACAAAATCGGACCATTACAACAAAAGTTATAGTTTAAAATGTAAAAATTTCACCTCCCCTTGCCTATAAACTGCGTCAATATTTGACTCTACGTAATAATAGTAACAAATGACCTAGAACCACCAATTTTTGTAAGCTGATTCATGTGCCTCTAATGAAATAATCCACATCCAAATTTTATCAATGCAGCCCCCCCACCCCCCGCAATCGATTTACCGTGTTTTCTCCCACACCCTTCAACATAACCCCTTGAAACGTACCCCATATACTTTAAATAACTCCTTTGACGTAAATTTCGATTTTCATCAAAATCGGTTAAAATTTACGGAACTTATAGGTATCAATATCGCTTGCACCAACAAAAAAATGTTCCAATTGGAAATTCTTAGTAAGAATATGCAAGAATAAATCTTTTTTGGAGAAAAAAGGTACAGGGTATTAAACTGTCGGGCACCGCCTCGACTGTATTACATTTTTTTCAACATTAGACGCTGGATCCGGTTAACTGCTTGAACTGTCAAACTTTAAAACATTTTTACGCTCACATTAAAAAAGGAAAATTAAATTTTAAATAAATCAATTCCCTTTTTTTTTCATAGAATATTTCATTGTTATGCATTTGAAACTGCGCAACATCCCTAATTATGCAGCGATACTAATTAGCATAATTTATTTTAGCCAAATCAATGCGGCCAAGTGTTGAGCAGGGCATCAATCAAACGGAATACATTTAAAAGAATGCTCAAAAAAAAAAAAAAAATGGTAAGTGACACATTTAATGAAAAATTGCACAAAAAAAAAAGAAGAAGAAATTATTATGAAAAAAAAAAAAACAGCAGACCTCAAAGTAAATGAAAATAAGCTTTGTCTCTAAAAAAGATGCGAATATTATTATTACTGATGGCCGAGGGGCAGAGCATCAGCTTGGAATAGGCAAAAGATACGAAAGAGAAAATTCTCGGACTAATTTGAGTGCGCAATAAAAATTGTTTATTGAAATGTGAACAAAAGAAAAATCTAGCGTGAAAAAAAAGAGAACTGAAAACGCCTGATGTATTTACACAGTTGCGTCGAGAATTTAATTAAAAATGTGCCCCTACTGTGGTCCCAAACTGAGCACTTGAACTGCAGAGCAGCCGTGATAACTTGTGTATTGGTTAGTGAAAGAACTTTAAAACAAAGGATCTTGCAATACAATAGACAAGTTCTGGCAATAGGCTTAGAAGCTGGTAACTAGCAGAGCTGCCCAACAAAATAAAGCTAGACAGCTGCGCCTGAATCCTTTAAAGAACCCAAAGCAGCATAAAGTTTATATAAAAGTCAAAAGATTTGAGGGAGCAAGCTGTTAAGGTGTTGTAATGCACACACACAAATAAACTCACAAGCACACATACTCTCTGGCAATAACAAATTATAAATAATAGTTTTTTGTTGTCTACTTACAGGCGCCCATGTCGTCTGCTTTTGTCGAGGCTGCAAAAAGAGCAGCTGAGCGGCGCACTCATGAATTGCTTAAGAAATGCCAAAGGCAGTTCAGTTTGTTGCTATGCTCTTTACTTATTTGATGAAAGTGTGTATTAAGTTAATCGGAAGAAATGTAACAGGGCGTTGGAAAGGTTTTTGACTTATTCTCTTCTCCTGACTTGTGACAGGGGAATGCCAAAGTCAACATACTGTAATATATCAAAGTATTGAAATTCGCGCTCTTTTGAAAATAAACATTCTATTTTTCTCGATGTGTCTTCAATCAATTTTCTTATATAATAAGGCTAATCCAAACATTAGAAGGTCATGGAATATGCAGGTTCATTATTTGCATCTGTCTGAAATACTTTCTACAAGTTCATTTTTTGTATAGTAATTATATGAAATACTGAACCAATTCTGATCAAACTGCACACAAATGTGAAGACTAATATGAAACACATAAATATAGGGTGGGCCATCTGTTTGTTTGGTTGTGAAGCACTCATAATTTGGAACATACCCGTCCAAAATGGTACAGTTGTATAGGGTTTTCCAACAAGAGGTGTTATTTTGAATCATCCGGTATTTCGGTAGCTGTCACTTTTGAAGCTTTTATTCTTTGACATTTGACAAGTAGAAACTACGCCATTACTAAAAATGGAACGATACACGCTTCAACAACGCATTGAAATTATTAAAATTCACTACAAAAATGGTGAAAATCTTCCATCGAAAAATCATCTTGACTGATGAGGCCCATTTCCACCTCGGTGGCTACGTCAACAAGCAAAATTGTCGCATCTGGGGCTCGGAAAACCCAAGTGTTGAGAGCGGTTTATGGTCCGGCGGGGTCATTGGACCTATCGAGGACATAGGGCAGCCACTTTGCGATTTGGTTATGGAAAATTTCATGAAAATGATGTGGTCCTGTAGACGTGGTCGTGGTGTCCATTTGGCTGATGTTGTTTTTCATTATTAACGGCATACCTTCCTCTTTATTATGAAATAAACATCCGATCATTTATCTCAAAAAATGGAATTTTTCTTTTAATACAAAAATAACACCTCTTATTGGAAAACCCTATATTATGAAAACGCTCGTTCTGTAAAAAGCAACATAGTTGACATCGTTCTCAATAATTACATCTTGCTGGGACCACTTTGCGTCGAATATCATGCGGATATGCATTTACATACCATACATTTACAGACCATTATGTCGTCGCTTATTCGTTTACTGGATGGGGAACAAGCCAGATGAGTTTTCGGCGAAAAAAAGTCATCGAAAATTACGATGTTCGCATATGGTCCTGTAGAGCTACCCGCGGCGGCAATTAACAAGAAAACCAACAGATGGCCCACCCTATACGCATAATAATTCCCCTGACTTGACTATTTAGTCAGTCGTCCCTAGGTTGAGCATGGGAATACGTTACGTAGTTACCATACGGAATTGAACCACTTTTCTGTGCAGCCAAACTTGCGCACTATTTTGTGTCACCCCCACCTAGGGGCGACCTACACGTAAACGCATAATTAAGCTCTATAGTAGTCTAGGAATAAATATATACCTATATATTAAATGCATTGCATCACGACTTTAAGCTTTTTTTCCATATTCATGAGCAGATTAAAAGAAATTTTATTTAAAATCTTTTGAAGATGACAAAAGTCACGCTATATGAGCTATATATTCCAGCGGATAGTTTCTGCAAATTCAGCCGAAATACTCAAAAAACTTATTATTTTTTTTTTTTTTTTTTTTTTTTTTTTTTTTTTTTTTTTTTGACAGAGTTTGGCTGATCGGTCTTCTGGCTAAAATTAAGACCTTGCTTCCTGCTCCGTACTTTGGCATATTGCGATCATACCTCGAGGACAGAAAATTCCAAGTCAAAATCAAAAGCACACTTTCAACTGCCAGGCTGATGAGAGCTGGAGTACCTCAAGGAAGCGTTCTTGCGCCGTTTCTCTACAACCTGTACACTGCCGACATCCCTACACCAACGGATTTAATGCAGGCTGTAGTGAACGAAAAAATGCTAATCGGTTCATACGCTGATGACCTGGCAGTATTTTACACATCACCCTGTGAGTATGAAGCAGCTGACGGAATACAAGAGTACATCCACATGCTTGAGAGCTGGGCTCGCAGATGGAATGTTACCTTAAATCCGGCCAAATGTCAGTCGGTTTTATATACTTTAAAGAGGAAGACTCCACCCGCAGTATGGCTAGATAGTCAACCCCTCATCATACAAAGTGAAGCGAAATATCTTGGGGTGATACTTGACAAGCGGCTAACATTCCGATCACACATTAACCAAACGATCAAAAGTTGTCGCTTTAAAATGAACAAAATGTATTGGCTGTTAAATAAAAAAAGTCCCCTTCCTCTACGGTATAAAAGGGCGCTTTATAACACAATAGTGGCACCTACTTGGAGGTACGCCATCCAGATCTGGGGTATGGCGGCTCGCTCAAATCGTTTACGTATTCAGACGTTCCAAAATAAGGCATTGCGCCTTATCACTGGTTGCGATTGGTATGTAAGGAATTCGACCTTGCACCACGACCTCAATCTGGATACCGTGGACCTTCAAATTAACAAACACGTTAGCAGATATAATGAGCGTCTAGCCAGACACAAAAACAGGCTGGCAAAAAACTTGCTAAATGAAAACCCTATTAAAAGACTTAAAAGACGATCACTAAAAAATTTAACTCATCCTTAATATAACGGCCTGATGTGGCCTTATGGCATTACCAATGATGACTCCAGCTCAACCCTGGATTGGCGACAACCCAACATGAGATAAATGCAAAATATAAAAATATATGAATTTTTGAGTTTTCGCAATAAATAAATAAAAAAAAAAAAAAAAAAAAAAAAAAAAAAAAACTTATTTAAAATTAAAAGTTTGTTATGCATAACGACGTCGTGTTACACGGTCAACAATTATCTGAAATTAATAGAGTAAAGTTAAAAAAAATTAAGAGTACATTGTGTTCGGCTAGGACCGACTTAACGTAAACAATTTCCGTACTTGTTGTTGTTGATGAAGTGCGGACAGCCTGCAACTAGGCAACAAAGTTCTTATACAACACGCAAACACACACACCCACACAAATAATGGCCAACTCAGTCACACCTGTCACTCCCATTTTACCTGGTACTGCCCAGTTTTCATTGTCTTAATTTTCTACAGCTGAAAATTTACGGCATAATTTTCTTTTGTTTCCAGCAAATTTTTCAGACCTTGTTGTCTGTTGTCAATGTTGTTGTTGTTGTTGATGTTGTCTTCAAATCCTGGACAGTTAATTTAACAAACACTTTTAAAATGGAGTATATGATGTCTCTTTCGCACCTGCAATTATTTATTGCAGCCATTTAGATAAAAATCAGTTTAGAACTCTTCTACATGGCTAACAAGCTTTTGTAGAGTTGGGCAATTAGAAATTTTTGGCACGGCAACAAAATGTTTCAGCTTTTTGAATGCCGCTCAAAATTGTTGGATTTTTGTTTGCCAAAACTTAGGGAGCACTTTTGCGCTGTTTAAAATTAATTTAGGAAATTTTATATTGTAATTAAACAGAATATTAGAAAAGGCAGTGCAAAAGATGAAGGCTAATTAAAACCTAAAAAAATACGGATGATGGATTTTTTAAAAGATGGCTAATAGCTTTAAAAAAATGTGTTTTCAAAATTTAATTTTTATATTTTAACAAAATTTTCAAAGAATTATTCAAAGAAACTGCATAATTTTTTTCCGCATAAGTTGCGTTTAGCGTATTTTTTTTTAAGCTTAATTTTACTAAAAGTAAGGATAAGAGATGTTGAGATAAGATTTCAAGAAAAGTATCGCTTTGGGAATTTCTGCCTAATCCTTACAATATTTGAATTTTTTATAACTTTGTATGCTTTCATAAGAAGCATTTAGATGAATAACACAGACCAGCATGGTTTAGTTGTTGAAAAGCTATGGGGGATTTCCGAAGTAATTTGCTGCATAGAATCCGAATCCGGGGCCAGAATTGGCCTATCATGTCAGGATTTTGAGATATTTGAGGGTATTTACCCGAAAAATGGCGTTTGTTCCTACTATTGAGGTTATGTACAAGGTGCAAATAATTTTTGTGGTCTGTCCCTCCAGTTACATCAATAAGTACCACTCTTACCCTTTAATTTAAAAGTTCAAGCGATCATTTACGATTTTTTTCTCAAAGTTATGGCTATTCAAAGTTACGAAGCATATCCCTCGACGTCATTAGCATTTGCATTAAACCTTTGAGACAATAACACAGGCCAACTGGTTTAGTTGTTGGGAAGCTAAGGGTCATTACCGAAGTAATTTTCTGCGTAGAATCCGAATCCGGGGCCAGAATTGGCCCATCACGTCAGGATTTTGAGATATTTAAAGTTATGTACCCGAAAAAAGGTATTTTTTCAATTATCTCACAATCCTGACGTGATGGGCCAATTCTGATCCCGGATTCGGATTTAACGCAGAAACTTCGGAACCCTTAGCTTTCTAACAACTGACATGACCCCGGCATTTGAAGGCCTGTGTAATTAATTGAAGAGCACGTTTTTAGTGAATTAAGGCATAAGACTTCTGGTTTGCAAAAACAGATCCGAGCTAATAAGACTTAAGCTGATCAATCTCGCATTTTTTTTCATCAACATTCCATAATAAGAACCTTAGGCAATAAGTTGGAAAGTTTTTTTTTTCGTCTATTAATCGATCTGCATCATAGTTTTTGTTGATCCTCTGTCCCAGAATTGCCATTTTTAAATGCAAAATCAAACACAGAGAAAAAAGTAATACTTATATTTCATTTCAAAAAAGTTTGAACAAATATTTTTTATATAATAAATTTAACAACGAATATGCTCCATTTCCGCTTAAGAACGACAGTTCTTGATATAGGTACAACCGAAATACACATGTTGTCAGAACAATCCTAAAGCCAAATCTTAAAGCGCTTATCAAACGAAATTTTTTAAAGAACAGTTCATAAAATACTTTTTAAAAAACGTTATTAAACAAGTAATTAAATATTATTTATATATGGCACATACTTGACATTACTTTTTAACTGATAAAGATTTAAATTATCAACGATTTGGGCAATAAAACTTTAGCTTGATTAGGTTCCAAAAGGCTTCCGTTTATCTGATTAGATTTGATACTTGAAAATAATTTTAGAAAAAATGATTAAAACAAATAAGAATTTAAATTCGTCATGATACGTCACAAGGCGACACGCATAGAAAACACTGCCGCAGTTATGAAATATTTTACGAAGTTCGGATACTCTATCCACAATTTATACAAACTTTGTGGATTACATTTAATGATAAGAAAATAAAATATCATCAGCCTTTAGAGTACTAAATTCCAAGGCATATTAAAAATCATTTGCATAGAAAATTAAAAAAAAATAAATAAAATTAGTTGTGAGCCTGTCAGTTCCATTTACTTTGCTTGCAGACTTTGTCAACAATATGACGTCACTTTACACTCTGTACCTTATGGTAAGGTATATTAAGTTTGTGTAAGCGTTTGTAACATAAAGAAGAAGACATAGGAAGCTGCTCATAGTTGCCTCCAAGAACAAAAACAATTGATTTTGACATGTCTGTTCGTATGTTTATCTGAACTCCTAGATCTTAGAGACTACTCGTATAAGAGGAAGGATTAGAACAAACAAGTTAATTTATTATTTTGATATTGTTGCTATATATTTAATTGCTCCCATAGGGGTATTATAAACCACCTAAAACAAAAACCAAATGTTTGAAAAAAATTTGGCGTTCTGAGTTTTTCAAGAGTTCCCAAGCATTGTATCAAATTTGATCGAAATCGGATGACCAGTACGCCATATTTTTAATATACCCACTATTTAAGATATTTATAAGTAATCTACTAAATTATTTTATGCATGTCATAAAACTAATTTATTAACTATTCAAATTTTGTTCTTTACTACATTGGGTTAAGGAACACCTGTATATCTCAAGTACCGCGTGAAACGATTTCCGACTGATATATGACGTCGCTTCTGAGCATTTAAAATTAGAAAGTAAAAGAAGTTTTTTACGAAACCCGAAGTTGAGATACACTGTAAGAGCACAAAACGATGCTCAGTATTATTTCAGCATTATAATTGATTTTTTTGTATCCACAGTTTCACTAAGTTGTACAGCTTCTAATAATAATATAATAAACGATTCAAAAGATACATTTTTTTTAATCTCACTTTCACATAATATATTCTGTGATAGCAAAGGCTATCCATCTTTCTACAATAATAGCATATAGTATCCAATGTCAAATATTTACTATTTTAATACAATACAAAGTCTAACCGATATAATAAAGTTAAATTTTTTGGAAAAAATCCAAAATTTGAAGTTCCTAACAAACCCTCACAAAAAGCAAAATGGCTTCTAGTGGTCTTGACCCTTTCATTAAAGTGTACATATACACTTTACCAAACAAACATATCTATGCGGCTCTATTTATTGCTGCTACTTAAACAATAATTTGATGCCAATAGTAGTTTCGATTGTTGCTCATAGTTTAATCGCAAAAGTTACTAAATCTAAGAAATTTACAACATCTCTGATAAACTATTATGCTGCCTATATAAACACTTCGCAGTTCTTTGGGTTGTCATTCAGAAACTATTCGTTGACTATTAAAATGCGTAGCATATTTTTAGTTTTAGTGCTGGTAGCACTGGGACACGCTCTTCCCAATTACGAACAATTTCGTCAAGAGTGGAACTCCTTTAAAGCGGAGCACAAGAAGACTTACAAGGATGTGGCTGAAGACTTGAAACGCTTGAAAATCTACTTGGAGACTAAGGAAAAGATTTTAAAGCACAACAAGCTCTATGAACAGGGCAAATCCACCTACTACATGGCTCTGAATCAGTTTGCCGATTGGTTCCCAGAAGAGCGTAACCGTATGATGCCACCATTAAACAGAACTAAGTTCGAAGCGGAAGGTATTCCATACAGTTCTCTGCCCTCCGCAAAAATGTCCCGTCGTGCCGATAGCATGGATTGGCGTTGGAGCGGCGCTGTCACTAGAGTCAAGAACCAAGGAGGTTGTGGTTCCTGCTGGAGCTTTGCTTCTACCGGTGCTTTGGAGACACGCAACTGGCGTAAAACTGGTCATTTGCAAGATCTTTCTGAGCAGAATTTGCTGGATTGCAGTCGTCCCTGGGGAACACAAGGTTGCAATGGCGGCTGGCCTCATGATGCTTTCCGTTATGTCGTTGAAAATCGCGGCATTGACAATGAATGGTCTTATCCTTATGAGGGCTTTGAAAACCATTGCCGCTTCAACCAATACAATGTTGGAGCCACTGCTGGCAGCTATGCATTTATTCAGGCTGGAAACGAGAACCAATTGGCTGATGCTGTCTACAATGAAGGACCCGTTGCTATTGCTTTTGACTCCAACCACGATTCCATTATGTACTACGGTGGCGGTGTCATCCATGAGAACAATTGCAATCCTAATGTGATGGCCCATGCTGTGACACTTGTTGGCTACGGCAATGATCCTTGGGGAGGTGACTATTGGTTGCTGAAGAACTCATGGGGTGAGGGATACGGCGAGGGTGGTTATCTAAGATTGGCCCGCAACAGAAACAACATGTGCGGTATTGCTACCGTGTCCAGTTTTCCTTTGAATTAAAAGTCTGAGTACTCTTATTTGTTGACTTGTAATTTGTTTAAAATGTAAATTAAATGCTAAAGCTTTAAAAAGGATAATTAACAATGTTTCTTGTTGTTTATTTTTTGGCAAGAGATTAAATGTTGCTTTGCTTTAGAGAGTTTTTTACCCCAACTATTGAACCTATGAAGAATGAAATCTAAAATAATATGTTGACTCTGACAAGGTTTACTCCAATATCATACAATGATTTGGTTTCTAAAAAAGAAGTTAATGAAAAACATTTTCTTCATAAAGCATTTGCTGTTTAGCTCCTTAGGGAAACTTCTTAGAACACTGGTGGCTGCCCCGGCCTTTGGATGCATTTGACTAAAAAGTGTTCAGCTTTACTTAGCACCCATGGTGGGATATCTGGTACTGATGTCGAATAGATGGATAACCTGCAATATCATACATAAAGTAAAAGAAATTACTTTCTGTGCCTTTATATATCAATAGATCTAAAAGGGTGATGTGATTTCTCAGTCTGCTTAAGGTAAGCTCATTTAAGAGGAAACAAAAA
This sequence comes from Chymomyza costata, assembly GCA_018150985.1. Lineage (NCBI taxonomy): Eukaryota > Metazoa > Arthropoda > Insecta > Diptera > Drosophilidae > Chymomyza > Chymomyza costata. Next base: position 24,389,548 of record JAECWU010000001.1, read on the forward strand.
ATATCTCTGCAGTCTTTGGTCCTTCAAACTTGGCTGAATTCTTCATTTTTTTTGGAGATACTACTATTACTACGACTGATCCAACAATTTTTAATTACAATTACATGTATTGTGCAACATGGTCAAGCTGCAAAAAATCCAAACACTTTCATTAGATATTGAAAAACACTTTACTCACTGTTCAATGTCAAGCCAACACATATATTTATACTATGTACAAGTAATATCCTGTCATGGGGCACGTGCTAGAGAGTCAATTCGAAACACTTGTCCTCTAAGAATTTCTTTCAAGTGTTGAAAAATAACAGAGCAAAAAGACAAGATTGAGGCACGCATAACACTAGAACTAAAACTAACAAAAAACAAGTGGCCAGTGACAAGAGAACAAAGTTTTCAGCACGTCGAAAAACGGCAACTCTAAAGTGTGCAAAAAGGATCTAAAAATTGGACATTACCAGGATTTTAAGGCGGCAAACAAACACATTCAAAAAGCAACTAAAAGTGGCAAGTAAACTTCAAAACTGAGCTTACAAAATCGTTAAGAGTGCGCATGAATGCAGCAGGATGTACGCACAATGCAACTAGGCAACATGTGGCATCATATGTGTAAGAATTGGTGTACGTGTGTGTGGGTGTGTTGCATGTCAAGCAGCGGACCAAACACTTTAAAATGGCATACTTTTTCTTTTTTTTTCTTGCAGCTGGACAAGTTTTTTGGCAGCAGGGAGCTTAAATTATGCGGCATTCATAATGCAACAGTCAGAAAAAGAAGCGTAAGAAAATGATGCAAGGTGGCAGCTCTGGTAACTGCTGTTAGTACTGCCTCTCTATATCATGCCTGTCGTGCTCTTTGGCTCCTGTCTCTTCACTTTCTTCACTCTCGTTGCCCCTCTGTCTCTTTTGACGTATGCACCCAAAATGTTGCCATGCCAATCTTCAAAACTGCCAAACTCTGTAAGAGCTAAAACAACAACAACAACAGCAAGAACATGGACCAAGCATTAAATTTTATGCGCGCTCATATCCTTGAAAGATGCCACCAAGTTGCACACACACACACACACAATCTGTGGCATACACACACTCACATAAAGACTGTCATCTTGCATGCCTGCACAGTTAAACTCAAGTTAATGCCAAGGCTTTTGACCCATTATTTTAAGGCGTTTTCTTGCCATTTTGTTGCAAGTGTAGCAAGTAGTTCCAGTAGTTGTTGCTTCGTTATATTATATAGAGGGCGTGTTAGCTAGTTATACCAGTTTGAAAGAGTCAGGGGCGAACCTTTCTAAACTCAGAAAGCCTTAAAATTTGAAAGTTGTTGTTGTAAGGTTTTTTTTTGGAAATATATATACCTCTTTGTGAAATATGGTGCGATTCCCATTGACCGATAACACTAGTTTACACGTAAAAGGCAGCCTTTTTTTTTCTTAAGCACCGTTTTCGAGATATTTTTGAAAAACATGCATTTGGGCACTTATTTCAGGTTTTCGTCAATATCTCGTAAACTAAATGTTGTATCAACATGAAAGACAATTAGATCGAAAGGTTCCATAACATCTACAATTCTTACCCGATTTTAAAGATCTTAGACTCGACATCGCTACCTTTCGATCTTTCATGTTGATACATTTTGTTTGGCTACAAAGAGAGATTACCTTACGAAAACTAAGCATCACACATTGGCTTAATTTAAAAATTTTTTGGGACCATTGAAAATTCCTAGAATAGCTTATTATAAGCGTATATAAACTTCTGCACCCAACTTGAGTCTTTCATTTTGTATTTATTTTATACCAGAATTTTTTTTTTTGTTCTTGTTCCCAAAATGTTTTGCTATTTTCTGTTCGGCAGCTACATTCTCTTGCCAAAGTCAAAAAAATTTATTTAAAGTTCAAAGTTTTCTTTTCTTTCTTTTTGTTGCTTACTTTATGCGTTTCGTTTTGTCTGCTTACATTTTGATTTTATTTTATGGCACTTTTGTGCATACTACTTTCCGACTTTACTGGATATTTAAGCTCCCTGCACTGTGGCAATTTTGAGCTGCAAAGTTATTAGGCAAATTTTTAGATAAAATTATCAAATTTGTTGTAATAACTGCTACAAAGTTTGTGGCTGGCTCAGTGCAAAAGTTGAGAATAGATAGTTGGGAATTTAAACAAGTTCCAAGATGAGCATATAAAAAAATAGTGCTTAATGTTATGGAGTTACTTTTTGTTTAATGGGAAAACGATTTAAAAGAAATCAAAAGACTTATAGACATTAAGCTTCTACGCTAGTTGAAAAAATTGTGATCTAAGTGTCTTGATTTTTGAGTAGCTATAAAAAATTTTGATTATTTTCGCAAGTGATTTTAAACAACTGCGAAGTCGGAAACACCTTTCTTGTTGTATGCAACAAAGCTAGAAGTTCTTAAACATTGTCGGTATTCTAATGTAACAACGTTTTTTTTTTGTCTATAATATATACTTATTATGTAAATCTTGTTTCCCTAAAAATATTTTATGATTTCAATGGCATAAAGTGTTACATTATTTTTTTTTTCACGATTGAATCATAATCAATCTTAGCTTTGAATTACGTAATTTTTTTTTTTATTTTCTATAATATTAATCAAAAATATATAATCGCCAATCCAGCATGATTAGCTAGAGATATCATAAAAAACTTTATTATTTTTTTTGTTTTGTATACCATATGTAGAAAATAAAAGATCTAATTACAATTTTTAAATCATGACCATTTATTTTTTATTTTTAAGCAACGATCTCTCTTCCATGTTTGCTTTCTCAAGTTATTTGACTATGTAAACTTCCCTGATAACGAGTCCACATAACATGTACCTTATAATTACTCATTTAAAAATTTGAGCTTTTTTAATAATACGAATGTTAATATATACAAAAATATGTTTCTTTGATCGCCTAACTCCCAAGAACTAATGCCAAAGTAAACTGAAACAACTTTTAAAAAGTCAAAAGTCCACAAAAACTTCAAGATTCAAAAAGTTTCTTTCTTTTGTAAACAATTAATGTTATTAGGTTAAGTACTATTTAAATGTAACGAATGTAATGTGGCATAGTGGCAACGCCTTAAACATTGTGTGAACATCGATAAGATCAAGATGTGATCTTATCGATGTGTAATGACCTTATCGATATGTGTTCATCCTATCGTGGCATGCACTGTTGATGCATGCGGTATCGATTGGTAATTATATTGTGAAATAGCACGCACGCAAGCTGCGCTTGATATATTGTTTTTGGAATTAATAAAAGCATTGCGTATTAAAATAAGCGTTGGTTACACTTTATTATTATATAAATTGATTTACTTCAATATTTCATTTTTGATTTCTTGCTCCCTCTATCGGAAAATTTAGGAACTGTGCGTGATACCTATTTGTTTTGTTTGCGCCCTCTTGCGTATTATTTTGTAACTTCCCGTGACGCTGTTGAAGAGCACCAATGCTGTCTCTCTGAGCAAGTGAAATAAAAGTTACATAAACAGAGAGAAAATAATTTAAAAAAAACGCAAAAATTACAACAAAAAAAGGCTGAAAGATTGGATGAATATAGTAAAAGAAAAGAAAATATAACTTACTATTAACAGCAAGTACCTAACACTATAACGAAAACTAAGAAATAAAACTGATGAAGTTTGAAATACTAGAACAGAAAGTTGAATACCACGTCACAGACAATAAGATAGGCAAGTGAAGCGAGCAAGTGGCGGAACCCCCTAAGGCTTCCAGAAATATATATGTTAAAAAGGTACAGTACAGTATAAATAAGATTTATTAAAACAAATATGTATTTGTAATCTTTTATTATTCACAAGTTACATGCTTTGATAACTTTTGTCAAGCCAAATAAAAGTTCAACTAATCAATTTTCATTTTTTTAACTCTGCTAATTTTAAAGGATGGTGCAATAGCACTTGCAGTTCTTCAGATTGAAGTTCTTATCATACAAAGAGCTTATTAGTGATTAAGGTGACTTTGAAGTAAATACATGTGCCACTTGAGTTGAAAAAAAAGGAAATGATTTATATTGCTCAGCTGTTTGGCTGTTGAATAAAATACTTAATCTTCTTCAATAAAACTTGAAGTGGTGCAATAGTCCCACTTAAATGCTTGACTTTAATGTCATAAAAGTATGAATTCGTGGATGTAGGAAATACTATAAAACCTTTTTAAGGTTTAAGCTTATCATGCTGACAAAACGCGATTGATGTATACTGATACCCTCTAAGGGAGTTGTTATTATTGTCGCAAGGCTTACAACGCTTAGAAAGAATGAAAAAATTCTTACAAAAATTCTAAGCAGTTGTTTTTTAACTTGGTAAATTTTAAATTAAACTTAAAATGTTTTGAAAGTATTCAAGTAATCTTTTAAGTATCTAAAGCATAGGAGAAGATACACAAGCATATATAAAAAGATATATCTTTTTTGCGTCGTAAGATCTTCAAGAAATGATTTATTTTGTTGTGCGTTATCTATTTTAGATTTTATTTATACGTGTTTTCTAAAGATATGATCACTTAAATATATTTCACAAATGTTTTTTTATCTCAAAAGTTCGAGATTGATCTGCTGAAAATCATGAATGCGATTCTTAGTTTTTAAAATTGGATAATGTCACGCAATTTTATTTTAATTTCAAAATTTAAAATAATTTAATAAATAATTAAAAATTCCAATATTTACGCAATTTTTTTCTGATATACTCAACCACACAATTCGAGAATATCGTAGCCTACAAAGTCTACAAGTTTACGTATATACGATTAAGATCATGATATAATGATAACTAATCCGCCTCTTATTTCCATTGAAAGTGTATGCAAACTTTGCCACGCTTCGAATTCGCTTTCATTGCTCCTCGAAAGATTGTATCATTACATTCAATATTTATTATATAGGTATTTACATTTGATTTTAGTTGCAATGATTTTAAAACTTATGAAGCAGCAATAAGCCGCTGGGCTTTTGGAATCCAGGCAGTATGATAATAATAATAATATGTAATATTATTATGATCACTTGTGTCGAAACAACTCCAAGCTGGCCTATTTAAACAGTATGCAGTTCCATGCACTATCATTCGGAAATTTTTACTGTGTATTACAAGTTCTTAAAATGCGTTCCATTATAGCACTTTTGGTGCTAGCAGTACTGGCTCAGGCCATTCCCGACTATGATACGGTACGCCAGGAATGGATTACCTACAAAGCCAAATACAACAAAGTGTATCATAACTCCGTGGAAGACCTGCAGCGTTTGGCCATCTATTTGGAAAACAAGGCAAAAATATTGCAACACAACGAACTCTTTGCCGAGGGCAAGTCCACTTTCTATATGGCGGAGAACCACTTTGCCGATATGCTGCCCTCTGAATATGACACCGTCTTGCCACCACTGAATGCTACTCAAATGGAACTGGACTCTATAGTTTATAGCGAGGCTAGGATGCCTGGTCTGCCCAGCTCTGTAGATTGGCGTCAAAGTGGTGCAGTTACGGGCGTTAAAAACCAGGGTGCCTGCGGTTCCTGCTGGGCCTTCTCTGCTACAGGTGCTGTAGAAGGTCGTCATTATCGTAGCTCTCGCAAATTGGTCTCAATCTCGGAGCAAAATCTTGTCGACTGTTCGGGTGCTTATGGTACCCAAGGCTGCAGCGGCGGTTGGCCACATGATGCTTTCCGCTATATTATAGCTAACAAGGGTGTTGACAAGGAAAACAGCTATCCCTATAAAGCCAAGCAAGATAGCTGCCATTTTGTTAGAAGCGACGTTGGAGCAACACTTAAGAGTTATGTACGGGTACTTCAGGGTAGTGAACAGGCTTTGGCCCAGGCTGTTGCTGAACAAGGACCCATTGCTGTTGCTATTGATGCTAGTCATGATTCAATAAGATACTACAAGGGAGGCGTTATCTCGGAATCAAATTGCGATACTAATAAGCTAACCCATGCTGTGCTGCTTGTGGGCTATGGTCATGATTCCAAATATGGCGATTATTGGTTAATCAAGAACTCTTGGGGTACTGGATACGGTGAAAACGGTTACTTTAAGTTGGCACGTAATAAGAACAACATGTGTGGCATTGCCACTGTGGCCACTTATCCAGTGGACTAAGATTATACGAGTTAGGAGATTATAAGAGGAGATAATAAATATGAATAAAACGAAACGGGGTTGAATGTTTTTTATTTCTAATCTGTTACTTAAGAGTGGACGATCAACAACTATTTCGATGAAAAATGATTATTAGTTGTTAATTGGAAGACCGATGGGGGTAAAGCGCTTTAAGCCCCGTTTTTGCTCGTAGATACTTTTATCCATATGCGACTAGAGCAGTGATCCGCACGGGCCTATTCCGAGGCCTCTGTCGACGTGTAGTGACGTCACTGCGCCACTCCCACATACGCAAGATAAAATATGAGTGCGAACCACTGAACTAGAGCCTATGTGGCGGGATATCTTAGCCCGTGTGATCTCTAATTATGTTGATCCAAGTGACTAGAATTTTTAGAAAAAAAGTTTTTATTCAATGAAGTTTGTCAATATGCAACATTCATATAACAACTGTAGATTACAGAAAACGTTACCTCATTAACAATATTAAAAACATTGGGAAGACGCATTCTACCTTGTCCCGACTACTAATGCCGTCAAAAATCTTTACCAAATACTTTTTGTATAGAAACTCCGAAGCAGTAGCATTACTTTAAAATATAAAAAATAGTTTTTAAGACTCACTAGTTTGCCCGTAAAACAAAGAATACAGCATTTTTTCACGTATTGCTCAAATCACTCAAGATCCGCTGGTTTTATTATAAAAATATATTTTTCCCCTTCTTACTCATCATAAGTTTATAAAATATAATACATTATATTTTTTGCTGCATTTACTTTTAAATAACCGCGTGAAATACAAAAATTGAGAATCAAAACCTCAAATGCGGGCCCTTGGATTATAGCATATTTTATTTTTAGTATATTATAAGTTATACTTACCACCTCTAAACAGAGTATTTAAGCAGTCTGCAGCTCGATAAAATGTCATTCCACAATTTTAAGTGTTTGCAACAAGTTCTTGGAATGCAGTTCATATTCATACTTCTGGTGCTCATAGCACTGTCCCAAGCGATTCCCAGCTACGATTTGGAACGCCAGGAATGGAGCACTTTCAAAGCTGAATACGGCAAAATGTACTACGACGCCATGGAGGACGAGTGGCGTTTCGAAACCTACTTGAAAAACAAGGCTATGATAGCCAGGCATAACCAGCTCTATGCTGAGGGACACACTACTTACTCCTTGGCCGAGAATCAGTTTTCCGACATGCTTCCTTTTGAATATGAAACTGTCTTGCCTCCACTAAACGAAACGCAAATGGAAGAAGAATCCACAGACTACAACTATTTAGACTACATCGATTCAGAGTTGCCTGTGCTGCCTAGCTCAGTAGATTGGAGTAAAAAGGGTGCAGTGACGGGCGTCAAAAGCCAGGGTGCATGCGGTTCCTGCTGGGCCTTCTCTGCTACAGGTGCTGTAGAGGGTCGTCATTTTCGTAGCTCACACAAGTTGGTCTCACTTTCGGAACAAAATCTTCTCGACTGTTCCTCGAAGTATGGTCCCAAAGGCTGCCATGGTGGTTGGCCGCATGATGCTTTCCGCTACATCGTAGCTAACAAAGGCATTGAGAAGGAAACGACCTATCCCTATAAAGGTGTACAGGGTAGATGCCACTACAACAGAGGAAATAGTGGAGCCACCATCAAGAGCTATAAACGGGTACGTAAGGGTAGTGAAGAGGCATTAACCCATGCTGTTGTCGCACAAGGACCCATTTCTGTTGTCATCGATGCTGGCCATAATTCAATACGATTCTATAAGAATGGCGTTGTCAATGAACCCAAGTGCAAGGCCAATATGCTTACCCATGCTGTGCTTCTTGTAGGTTATGGTCATGATCCAAAATATGGTGATTATTGGTTAATTAAGAACTCATGGGGTCCCGCATATGGTGACAAGGGTTACTTCAAATTGGCCCGTAATAAGAGCAACATGTGTGGCATTGCCAGCGTAGCCACATATCCTACAGTCTAGTATAGATCAGCTCTCATAAGCTTAACGAAAAGCAAAGTTGTAATGCAAATATTGCTTGGCGGTTATAATAAAAATAAAAGCTGAAAAAAAAATCAACTTTTTCACTATCTTTCTATTATTATAAAAATGTATTATAATTTTTGACATCTTTAGACAAAAAAAAAATGTGCATTAATTTTTATAAAAAACATTACAAAAATTCAGATTTATTTTTTATTCAACATTGTCCACTAAAGCAATTTAATTGATATTAACACCAAATAAAGAACGTATAAAAAGACGTGATGAAAAAATATTGTGACACATATTTCTTAAACATACTTGAGAAGATTTTCAATTTTTTTTATAAAAAACTTTAATATTTGTTTTAAGAGCCCTGTTGCCAACTTAAAAAAAAAAAAATTGGCTCAAAAATATATAAAGACCAAAAAAATTTAGTTTACCCTATGAACCGATTATTACTTATTACATACTTTTGAAAAATCATTGGGGCAGTACCTTATCCAGCTAAACCCCTTCAAAAAGGTGCACAGATGAAGTTGGATGATAAATATTGATATCTGAACTTGTCCAATGCACAATGGGCCATATTGCTCAATTTTTGCACAAAAAAAAGGTGAGATAGGCTTTTACTGAGCTGACGATAGCTACAGAGCAATGCAGAAATTTTTTAATCGATCTGGCCATGCCAACTTGCCTATGTGAGGCAATAGTGCGTATACGTAATTTTTTCAAAGATTTATACCTTGTCTTTATTAAAATAATATTCTTAAGTATTGAATTCTTAATGAGAATAATATCTTCAAATTACATATAATGTTAAAATAATTATGATTCCTAACCTTTAGCTTTTCTGTCTTAGAAGTTTCAAACAAAATTAATTTTTTGAAAATACGTTGTTAAGAAATATGTAATATATATAGTCGGACTGTACCACTTGTTTTAATTGTGAGAATTTGCGCTGCAAACATTATTTTTTTTGTTTGACAAAGCTATTTAAGAAAATTCTCTATTTGTCAAAGGGTAAATATTTAGTAAATATGTGCTTATTTGCTGCTAAAAAGTCGACTATAAAGATTAAGGTAGTGAATAAAAACAAAGATAACGACTCGGAACCTCATCATCATAATGTAGCGATTAAAACATTGCAATTGGATCTGTTTTCTTAATCTTAAATTAATAAGGTTAAGATTCAACATTAATAAAACATATATATTGTATACCCTATATTTGTATTACTAAAAACTATATATAACTTGCCTTGAGATAAACTATATTTTTTTTTTTATAATAAATATTCAGGTTACGACAGTGAACTTATCATTTATCATCGTAGTTTATTTGCTTTTTATTATGTATAGCCATTAAAAAAATAAATAAAAAACTTAAATACCAGATTTCCAAGAAACGTCGACCTATAGATTAAGCAAATTTTTTTTCTTTAGTTCTTAGATAAACATTTAGATTCCCAAAGGGCTATTTAAGCGCAATGCATTTTGTTGGAATACTTAAAAGTTCTCAAAATGCGTTCTACTCTAGTGCTCTTAGTGCTCGTGACCATAGCTCAGGCTATACCCAACTACGATGTGTACCGCCAGGATTGGATTAGCTACAAAACGGCATTCAACAAAATGTACCATAGTTCCCTGGAAGACCTGCAGCGTTTGGCAATCTATTTGAAAAACAAGGCAGTGATCGCCAAACACAACCAACTCTTTGCTGAGGGCCGTTCCACGTACTATATGGCTGAAAATCAATATGCTGACATGCTACCCGAGGAGTATGAAACCAACTTTCCACCACTAAATGATACTGAAATAGAATTGGAGTCTATAACCTATATCGAGTCGCGTGCCTTAAGTCTTCCCAGTTCTGTAGATTGGCGTCAGCAGGGCGCAGTGACGCGGGTCAAGAGCCAGGGTCACTGCGGCTCTTGCTGGGCTTTTTCTACCACAGGCGCTGTAGAGGGACGTTACTTTCTTAGCTCTAACAAATTGGTCTCACTTTCGGAACAGAATCTGGTGGATTGTCTTAGTGGTTGCCATGGCAATTGGCCGCACAGAGCATTCAACTATATCAAAGCCAACAAGGGCATTGAGAAAGAGAGCAGCTATCCTTATGAAGCTAAGCAAGGTAGCTGTCATTACAATGCCAGTAATGTTGGAGCTAGCATTAAGAGCTATGTGAGAATACCTTCGGGTAATGAGCAGGCATTGGCTCAGGCTCTAGCTCAACAAGGACCCATTTCAGTCTGTTTGGATGCTGGACACGACTCGATACATCATTATAAAGGAGGTGTTATCAGTGAACCCAATTGTAATCCCAAAAAGATGAGCCATGCTGTGGTGCTTGTGGGCTATGGTCATGATCCAAATTATGGTGATTTTTGGTTGCTCAAGAACTCATGGGGTTCCCGATATGGTGAGAATGGCTACTTCAAATTGGCACGTAATAAGAACAATATGTGCGGCATTGCCACCGTTGCTACATATCCCGTGGATTAATATAAGAGTTAATGTTTTTTTTTTTTCGGTGTAATAAATATTAAATGTAGGCTTTGGAAACTGTGTGTATCTTTTTGGAAAGTGACTGAGTCATGTACGTCTGCACATTGCTTTGTCTGTCTGAGTTAATAGTTTGACCAAGGCTACAAAATTCAGGCACATCGCACGCAGGTGTAGGAAGTCGATTCATCCTGGTATCGACCAATTCGGGCATCTGGGTATCTGATAGGAACTCATAAAGATATTAGCAAAAGTGTACCGGCTTAGTAATAATAATTGTTAGGGGGAAAAAGCACTGCGACCCTTGGGACCTATTGTGCTCCCTACTAGCGCTAGAGCTGCTTAGTTAGTCCAATTGCAGAGTTGAATTAAATTATCTGGGATCGTTCTACTCTAGTGACATCGTGCATCAAGATTATGCCGAAGAGGGATGCCTTTCTTCCCGCAACATCACACTCCTTAAGTTTGTGTTGGAAGGATTCCTCCCTAATTTCACAGAACCTACAGGTGACTCTAACAAGATGCCCATCATGCTCACTGGCATATAAACCCCTCTTCTTAATAGACAACAGCATGCATATACTACTCATGACTTCTTTCATAACTGTGGAGATAAGTAGCATCCAAAGTCAAAATCGCATCCATTCCTTGAATGTCTGGCTAATTTACCCTTAGGGGATCTGCACATCTTTATAAAATCTATGAAATGGTCCGGCAAGGAAAGCAAACGGACTGTCTAAGCAACTAGCGTTCATTTTCAACCTCTTCTCCATCATTTACGAAATTACTGGGCTTAACAATGCGGCGTAAGTTTTTAAGATGATCTTGGCTCGTAGCAAGTAGCTTTCTGTAACCGAACACAAACATATAAGAGCCTCATAAACCACAATACAAACGGTGGCCTCGAATTGTATTCTATGCAATATCTGGACTTGTGCACAAATTCGTGGATTATTACTTTATTTGACAGGCGTGGAACATTATATTTGGCATATTTATGTAGCTGAAACTGCTTCATCTGGTCTCATCTCACGCCATTTTTACCGCTGCAGTGACCGACATTTGCAACAATCTAAGACGCAGCTGTAGCTTTAGTTGCAACTGAAGCAGGGGCAATGCGAGTGTTTGCCACTTGGCACTTACGCAGCTGTGCAGCATTTGGTTGCCTGCCGCTTGATAAAGAAGAAGAAAAAGAAGCGTCCACTTAAAGTGCACGTTGCATGTTGCCCACTTGGTTGGAAAGCTAGTGACAGTTTTTCTTGAGTTTTTACGCGCCGCTGAAAATCGTGAGGAAAATCATGAAAAAAGTGTGTAAAGATATGTTTGTTGAGTTAGTGTGGGGAGTGCAGTAGCTATTGATACTGCCGCAGCGTACGTGTGGCTGCCTCGGTTTGCTGCACGTGCCGCACGTAAAACTTAAAAATGCCGCACAGCCAGCTGCAGCCTGTCGTCTAGGGTGGCGACTAGTCTGCTTGGCATGCTCGTATATGTCCCAGCTGGAAGCTGCAACTGTTGCTATCGATATCTATGCCAAGTTACGCCCACAAGGCGTACCAAGTCGTTTTTAATATGCCATTTTCTCTTATTTGCCACAAATATTGCAAGTGCAAGCGAAAGATACACTCACCGTAACCAGCGTACTTTTAGATACTTTTTTACCTGTGCGCTGGCACTTTAGCATTTTTGCATAGTCTCTCTGCTGGCTGGCTGACTGCATTCAACGTTCGCACAGGTTGCTTTACAGTAATTTACCAACTATATCCGCTTTGTTACCTCGCAGCGGAAGCGGAAGCAGCATGGCATAAAAGTGGCATATTTGCCGCATCCTGTTGACAATAACAGGGCGTGCTGCAAACCCAGGCGCAACACACTGTTAAATGATGCGCGCTATTTTTTTTTTTTTGTCTTCTTTTTTGTTTTCTTCTTTTCCTCGTTTTTAGTTTTTTAAGCAGCATTATCCAAGTAACTGACTTCTTGTTATGCATGCTTCTTGTTCTTTTGGCAGTCCCTCTAGGAGATTTGGTTACATACTCGGCCATTGTTATGAGCATTATTATAATTTTTAAGCTTCTTGCGCTTTGGTTATTACGAATTTAAATCTTTTAATTTGAGCTACTTGCTTCTTTTTAATAACCCATCATACCGTAGGCTATTTATAGTAATATATTTTGAGATGATTTAAATAAACAAAGTTAAGTTATATAACGAAGACTTTTTCTATTAAGTTTTGTCTGAACAACTAATTATGTGGACAGGGTATTTGAAACCACCGAAAATTCTAGTTTTAGGAAATGGTTTAAAAATTATAAATGCAGCAGTGCTACTTTCTCAACAAGTCAACAGCTTAAAAGTAGACTAGGGTCTGGTTTGATGAAAAGTTGAGTTGAGAGTTGAAATACAGGGTTGTATTTCGCCATACATTTTGTTTTTGTAAAAGTCTACAAATTTTTAACTCCTCAAGTTAACACAAAGCGTGAATAACTCAATTGTTTTTGAGACTATTATTAAGACTATTCTACTGCCATAATTAGCCCTACAACTAAAATTTTTTGATTTGTTTTTTAAGTTAAACTTAAATGATCTCTTCCCAAAATACACTATATAGTCACTATGCTAGTAGACATAATAAAGCTTTAGGGAAAGCTTAAACTTATTATTAGGAATTGATTATTAAATACCTAGTTTAGTCATAGAATAAATTCTAAATACATGAAAGCCTCTACCATAATAAAAATGGCATTAATTTTTTTCTAGTTATCTAATCTGCATTGCAACCACTTTGCAAAGGTGCATTGCCGGGTCCGCCCTATGCTCCTCCTAGGGGCGACTACTCGTAAATGCAAAACTAAGCTCTACAGTAGTCTAGGAATACATATATATATTGTCGGGTCTTACTTTTAGAAGAGAACGGTGTTACTGTTTTGGTTACTGCAGACCAATACTTCTAGGTGTTGAAACTACGCCGAAATATTTTGCGATCGGGGAAGCATGTAGGATACTAATCGCTGACTACACATTAGAGGCCAACATAACATTTTTTTCGAGATCAGTTGTGTGGCGATGTTTTTTGCCGAGGATGGCGAATCAAAAATCATATTTTCGGGCGAACCACCTCGGTGGGTTTGTTAGTTAACAAAACTGTTACATCTGGGGCACAGAAAACCCGCACATCGTCGTAGAGAAGCTAATGCATCCACAACGAGTGACTGTTTGGTGCGGATTTTGGTCTGGTGGCATCATTGGCCCATTTTTCTTCTAAAATGAAGAAGGAGCTACGGTAACCGTCAATGGCGAACGCTACCGCGCAATTTTGACCGATTGCTTCTTCGAGGAAATTGAAGCTGAAGATATGGAAAATATTTGGTTCCAACAGGACGGAGCTACGTGCCATTCGGCGAACGCCACAATCGATCTTTTGCGCCCTATCTTCGGAAATCGAATAATCGGCAATATGGTGATGTAACTTGGTCATCAAAAAGCTACGATTTGATGCAACGTTGCACTATTATCCAAGAATCCAGAAACAATTCAAGAGCTCAAATCTACTCAAAAATTGGAGGAATCGAATGGGATACTGCCAAGTCATCCGTGGTGTTTATTTGACCAAAATTATTTTTCATAAACAAATGTCATAAATAAAATATATTGAGCCGTTCTGTTTTTAAAGCAAAATAAAGCTCCTATTTATAAATGGACAACCATGTATATAAGAACGTCAGGGAGTGATTTTAAATATCTCAAAAACCTTGTTCTTCGACACTTATTGATAGAATACTCTCTGTTTCTAAATTGTTTCATGCTCTGATAGCATCAAATGTAGCTAAACCAGAGTCAAGTCAAGCGAATTTGGATTCCCAGCTGTCGCCATCACGATTTGGTTACACTTTGCACCTTTTCTCTTAAGCTATTTTATTTCCATTTTGACGTTTCTTTTTGGACTTTGGTCATGTTGGAGCAGCTGACGGCAAACAACTAAAAACAAATACGAAATCGGAATAATCTTCTAAACAGCTCATATTGCTGGAAAGCTGGTCAAAAATTGTAATTGGGCTTAAAGTAGAAACTTTATATTGGTTAATGCATTTTTATATTGTTACTAGCATTTAAGGAAGTTTTCATTAATCGGTATTCAAGATTTAAGTAAAGCGCTTAAAATTTACGTTTTTCCAGAAAGAAAGTTTCGAAGCTCCTTTTGTGCCCGGTGAAGTGGCTGCAGGAGCTTTGGTAGTGGTTGATGTTGGACTGGTCATTGCTGTTGAAGAACTATACTCGGTTTGGTGTCTCTGCACAGTTTCTGCTCCTGCTGCTGTGGTACTGATTATGTCTTTGTTGCTGGCTTCAGTTATAGGAGTGGTTGTTTCTTGATGCTTGAGCTCGTGGTTTCAAATTGCACTTGTAGTTGTTAAATCTTCTTTTTGAATTCCATGTCGACCCGTCATTGTAGTATTATTTTCTTTGGAAATGGACTTGGCAGCATGGTTTCCAGTGCTAGCTGCAGTAGTTTTAACTGTGTTAACCGAAATCTTCTCTGCGTGCTTAAGAGTTTCAGTAGATGGGTTTATGTGTGAGCCAGTCACAGGATGTTCCGTGAAATTTGGAGTGGTTGTCTGAACTTTTTCCTGTGGTAATAACTGCTTTGTGCTAGTCTCGAGCTTTTTTCCTTCCGGATGTAACGCTTTGGCATAGCAACAGAGAACGGTACTGGATGGCTTTGTTGCTATTGGTAAACAGTTCAGCAATCCTGCTGACAATATTATTGTAATTATTGATATAAGCTGCATCTTACGTCCACGAATGTTCCAAGCAAACTGTTTTGATATTTCCGATTAAGAGCTCTTTATATACTGACCAAATGTTATAACATTTTGTATCGAGTCTAGTCACTCTTGAAAAAAAAGCTGTTTTGTAAAACAGCGAATAATTTATTATAAAAGTTGTTTAAATAAAGTCGTGTTATGTGATCTGCAAGTAATGTAGTTTTGTATTAAAATAAATATATGACTACCTAGTTAGTAGCGACCACGGCTGCACTGATGTTAAAAGAAGCGGGTCGCTCGAAAGAAAGAACCCATGGCCATGGAAGCTTTTTAACGAAACTAACGCTGAACCTCTCGGAAAAGACTGACTATATTGTTCCAAAGATGACATTCAACAGGAATTTCACTATAGTCCTACCCTTACGGAAGGATTGGACTACGGGATCTTTGCTAAACAATTTCGACACCACAATCTATACTGATGGCTCCAAAATGGTTTGCGGTGTCGGAGCAGGTATACATTCCGAGAAACTCAACATAAAAAAGTCAGTGCGCCTCCCCAATTTATCCAGCGTCTTCCAGGCGGAAGTATTTGCGATCAGGGAAGTATGTAGGATACTAATCGCTGACTACACATTCAAAAACAACATCGCTATTCTGTCGGATAGCCAGGCTGCGATTCAGGCCCTGAATTCAGCTATCACAACCTCCAAAATGGTGGAACAAAGCAGGAAAAGCCTCACAACCGTAAGCGAAAGGCATAACGTTACTCTAATCTGGGTCCCGGGACACAGGAATATAGAGGGAAACGAAAAAGCCGACGAACTGGCAAGAAATGGATCTGCCATGAGTGAAGCTCTTGCGGAACCAAGAGAAACATCAACACAAAATACCTGCAGATAGAGGATTGTAGATGGAATAGTCTTTTAACATGCAGGACTAGTAGATCCCTATGGCCTAAATACAACCTTAAACAAACAACATCACTTATAAACAGGAGTAGAAAAGACACCTCTAGACTGGTGGTAGTCATCACTGGCTTCTGGCCTCTGGGAGAACAGGCGGCCAAAATGAGGCTTCCCCACAATATCCACTGTCACAGTTGCAACCAGCCAGAAGAAAAAGAAACTGTCCTACATTTTCTCTGTAAATGCCCTGCTCTTGGGAAGCAGAGAATGGACACCCTAGCTAAGCCGCTCTTTAATGGACTAGAAGAGCTGGCGGAAATAAACATCAACGACCTCCAGAGGTTCCTTAACCGCACGGACTGGATCTAACCGAGCTGTCTACACAAACAACCAACAAACGAGTTGGAAACGAGGATGTGGCAACAAAATGGTGCGAAAGCGCTAGTTGGGCTCATGGACTGAGCCACCACTTCAACCAACCAACCAACGCCGAAATAGAATAACCTTCAAATCTGTATGGTTTCAACACGATGATGCAACTTCTCACATAGCCTCCTCAGGTCTTCTAACCTTACTGCGCCTGATTTTTTCCTTTGGGGAAATATCCCCCAAACAATAGCAAACAGGAAGTTTACAAAGTAAAACCAACTTTAAATGATTTTGATTGATACAATTCCTGCTGCAACTCTTCAGGCAGTCATGAATAACTTTTTGCCAAGATGTCACAAATGCGGCAATGGAAGCTTTTTAAATTCCCTTATTTTTTAAGACCAATTAATAGAACTTAATAAAAATTAATTATCTTTCAAATTAAACAAGAAAAAATTAATTTCGTGAATGAAACAAAAAGTTTGAGTTTCTTGGTGTAGCAATACTCATCAGCCACACTGTTTTTTTTCCGCCTCTTATGAATGAACTTTCCAGTATTGCCAAGCCAAACAATCTTGCTTTTAGCTGGCAATGCTGGACAGTTAGAGCTACTTCGTGCGCTACTTTTCGGCTAGTTGCGTTTGTTGAGTAATCTGTGCAAGGTTGCGCCCAAATTTTTTTACTTTACTTTTTTAAGGCACTTGTATGCTTATTCGGACTTTAAAAAATTTTAAACAAACAAGCCTTGATCATAAAATGAAACAATTTTGCGTGTTCGCAATTTCACATTTTTGTTGTCGATAATTTTTCATATTTCGCCAACTTTAAACACCTAAACGCTTTTTGGTTGAAATTTTTTGAACATTGCAAATATGTCATTTATTAGCTTGTTATTAAAATTAACCAAGATTTAGCTATTTTTTTTACTAGGGTGACTCAACAACCCTATCAAAGAAAATTGAGTTCAAAAATATGTACACTTTTGTATCTAGTTTTGTTTTGACTTCTCTTGCAACAAATTGGTGCGATTCAAACTACATACAAAATTGATTTTGGTGAAATTGAGAGCACCAAACATGTGGCTTTAAAACGAAACCAAATATTTTATGCTAATACTCTTGAATAGATTTTTTGAATGCAGCTCAAAGAAATTATTATAATTATTTTGCTCAAACTTTTTAATTTCTATTCTAGGGAACGTAAATACTAAAATATTGTAAAATGGTTAATTTACATTTTTTACAAAGCTTTCAACATAAATCGATATAGGTATAGAATGAAGATTTCATAAAATGTTTGCAATTGTCAATATATGCATATATATAGAAATTTGAATTTTCCATTTGGAAAAAGTAATTACTGTTAGTGTAGCAAAGAGTTACATATCCCAAAATATGCACACACACACACACACACATTGTTATGCATTCAATTGTGTTGCATGTATAGGTACCACAATTGGAGGGTTCTTGCGTGAGAAATTTTCAATTAATATGCGCAATTGCAATCGAGTGCGAATGTTTAGCATTTTTCGCATAGAAATTTCTCGCTGAGTCAATGCTTCAATGCCATATTTCGTAAAACCAGCTGGTTTCAATCCCCAGCAACTCTTTGGTATAGTTATGGTTCTTTTTTTGTAATATAGTATGTTTTTTTTTGGGGGAATTTTTTTGAATGTGAGTTTGGTTTGAGATGTATACGAATGCACATTTCGTATTCAAGTGTAAATTGCATCGCAGTTGCAGCAATTTTTGAGATTTTGCATTTTTAGTGGAATGAATGAATACAAATACAAACTGGAAACGTTTTATGTGTGTGTTTGTGTGTCTGGGAGCGAGTGTGAGTGAGTGTTTGTTTGTTGCATGTTGAGGCAGGTGGCGCCACAGAGCGTCATGTGTGCCGCTGCTGACAGTCTGCTTGTTGAACGGCAGCCATTTCTTTGCTGGCACTTCACGCAAAAATTTACAATTCAAAATGCCAACAAAAATTGTCTTGCTGCCTATGCCGAAGAGCGTGCAACATCTATTTGACAGCTGTCAGCGGCGGCCAACTTTTCTTCAACAACAAGTAAGTGTAGCAAGAGGCAGCAACACGAAACATACAAAAAGAGTTGAAGATATTGTTTTCAGCCAAAATGCAAATTTTCAATCAAACTCAAAAGTCGCGTCGCAGCTACTCTCTTCAACTTCCACTGCTGCTTCTGTTTGTTCGTCCTTCGTCGTACTTGTCGTACAGTCGTCACTTGTCAGGGATTCATCAACATCTTTGCCTATTCTACTGTTCCCTGCTGTCGTCTGTTGCTTTCACTCTCTTTTGCCCTCTCTTTGACATACGTGTCAGTGCGCCTTTTGCATATGCAACACAATTCATTCAGTGCATGCCAAAGTAGCGTAAAGGCAAATAAACAACAGCCGGAAAGTATACCAGCGTCCAAATTGGAAGTTCCACGCTGTGATATATGGGAAGAGATTTGCAACACTTGGAACTGTTTCAAATTCGTAAAGCGCAAGAGCTTTGAGATTACGATTTTCTTATCTCTTATCTCTTGCGATTGGATTAATCAGCGTCAGCTATTGCTTGGTCTTTGCTGCTTAATCATTTTTAGTGTTTATAATATTAGTAAGACGAAGCATTCAGAATAACGCGATTGCGCTCCATGCATTCTGCGGAACACAATTTAGGTTTCAGTTGTTGTTTTCCGTCTGTCATAGAGGTAGCTTATCTTAGATTTCTAAAGATATTTTTGAATAAATTCATATAACACTTGTAAAACTGCTCAACTGCTGATTTATTTCCCTGTGTTCTAAAAATTTCCTAAACGAGTAAGACCTCAGAAATTGCCTTTCGAAAATATCAGCATCGATATAGTGATTTCCTTTCATCCGACAAAAAAATATTATAGGCGAATGAGTAAGAATACTTACGATCTATTTTCCCACATCCTTCACGTATGTCGTAGATATTAACAACTTCTATGGAGAAAATGTGTGCACGGTTGAATCAATAAATATTTACCGAGTTCAATACGATAAAAATTACCGAAAATATGACAATTCTCTTGAAGTAAACCGAAGAAGCTGTCGGATTCTATGTGTAAGGCTTTAAGAACAAAGCGAATGGCGCCCAAAGCGGATTGTAGCTTGTAAAACAATTCTTTGGCACCATAAAAATATTCTGCTCTAAAGGATCTTGCATAAAAATTTGTTTTCTAAATTTTCCTACGTTATTACCATTTATGGATATGTTTCAACAACTGTCTGTATGCCGTATGATAATTTCGGCAAACCGAAAAGTCGCACTGTCTTGATGTACCTAGATGACGCCTAGGTCTATAACATCCAGTTAAGTCAGAAAAAAAAAGATTTAACTACTGCTTGACCAAAATTCATTCCAAACTGATAGTTTCTGCGTACGTTATAAATAACTCCCCAAATTTTTTGTCGACAACACTCAAATAGAAAATCTTACCAATAATTTATATTCTACCCAGTGGTGGGTCGTCGGGGGAGTTTCGGGTCCGAACTACCAACAAAAGTTGGAGAAAGTTGGGCTGGCAGTCCTTCGCGATCTCTGATATACATGCACTTCGAAGTGAAGAACCCTCCCTATGATCAAATCCTCGATCCGCACCTGATTCTACCAGTTTTACAACTTTATATCCTACATTTTGGGTTCAAGGGTATAATTAGGCATAACTAACTAACCTAGAAGGAAAGACACTATAACATATGCAATTGTAATTCTTCTTATGTCCTGTGGAGCATAGGGTCATATGGTTTCCGTCATATGGTTATGTCTTCTCCAAATCCTTCGTGCATATTAACCACAGGGGCGCGGCTACCACTTGGAGATTAAATATTCCTCGGGCTAACAAAAAAAAAAAACTTGTGATGGAGCAGGGCTCTGACAGTAAGTTATAAGCTCAACGTCTGTCCTGACAACTCTGCTCGCAGTGACAGGTCACTTTTAAATAGTCCGCCCATAACCTGGAGAACAGACGCTTTTTGCAGCCGCTCGTTCTGAGTACAGAAGCTACGTTGTGTATCGCTCTTTGCTTCACTGCTCCTCGAAGACCTTACCGACAAGGGTGGCTCTACCAGTAGCTATGCTACCGCCGGCATTGCTCTTAAAGTCATTGCAGCTACTGAGCCCCCTCACCACGTCAAGGTGCCGATCCCCGAGGGGGCATATGCAATTACTACTTGTATTTTCCGTCAGGTCATGTTCTGATTTAATTTTTTTTATACTGTACTTTAGATATAGGCTGCGAAGGTGCTTTAAGTCACACGCTACTAATTCGTTTATTAAGGACACCCCAAACTCAGTTCACTCAATAGCCCAAGACACGTATAGCGATCATTATTAAAAAAGTTTTAGCAATTAAAAAATATTTTTGTCAAAGCTATGTTTATAATTCACAATTAGTTTAAGCACCCTATCACCCAAATATCAGCAATCTGCCGTAAAATTTCAAATACATATTTCATTTTATTATTTGCGGTTGATATACTATATTTCTTTCTTTTTTGAAAATAATTGTATCTTAAAAATTATTAATTTGTTTTGTAAGATTGGAAGCGTTAATTTTTTGGTATGTGCTCGTTGAAAATTCGGGAAAAATGTAACTTAGTAACGGATTTTCAACTCATCGTTAATGCTGTAGTGATCCATGAAGAAAATTTTGTCTAACAACGCATTTGGTACATACACTTGCGTTATGTGACATCTTCGGCACAGTGTATGAAAATCATTTTCTTTTTAAATTCGGAAATTAATATATTTCACCCACTGTGCCCATCGTGATCAGCTGCCGTTTCTCGGCTGTTTTCGATGCAGCTGGAAGTCCGTGAGTATGTGTCAGGATGGAACGGAAGTTGTTTTGCATGCTCGATGACTGTGACAGTTGATTTTTGCTGTTTCTTTATGGTCTATTTTTTTTTTTTTGGAGGTGACGTTTGCCTTTGTCTTAAGGTTTTTGCGTGCTGGGCAACTTGAAAGTTGTTAAGCTTTGATTTACTTACTTTCCCTTTTGCATACACTGTTTCCCCCAGGGTTGCACCTGTGGGCGATAACTTTATTGATGTTTTTATGAAACTATCAAATTAGTCCGTAAAAAATCTCAATGGCATTCAAAATAGTTTAACACAAACTGCCAAAGAAATTGCCAATAAAATGACATTTAAGTCTAAGGATTTGTATATTTCTATATGTAAGCACTCAAGGCTCGGGTACGCAGTAGCCCATGTCAATTGTCGATGTGTGTGTGTGTGCTTATAAAAAATCTTTTGGCATCAAGTAATAGCCATGACAGCAACCGCAACCCCGGGCAAAAGTTCTTTCTGTTTGTTTATACTGCGTTTCTTTGACTATCGTTCCAAGTGCGCACAAAAGTATGCTATGTCTTGGCGGAAAAATATCCTTTTATGATTTATCCCAGCGGTGCCAGTTAAAAAGTTGCAAAAACAAGCAGTCTCTTGCCAAAGTAGTCCAGCTACACAGGCTTGCCATATTATCCGGGGACATTTTTAATAAGATTGTGTGGGCGGATTCGTGCCACAACTTGTTGTCTGCCTGGGTTTCTGGCTCTGCTGTTGTACGCTCGTAAGTAAGTTATTTAAAATTATTTATGTGTCAATTATTGGGTTTTTGTAGCACCAGCCACTGGCCAAATCGAAATGGCTAGCCAACAAAAATACTTTTGGCAATTCAAGTAAGGCACATTAAAGCGCTTGCTTGTCCGTGGCCACAACGGATGAGTGTTCATAAAGTTGGCCAATTTATTTTTGCGAGCACTATGAAATTTGTTGCAGGAAGAAAGTCATATATATATATTATATCATGTTTGGAGATAAAGTTGGCATTGCGAAAAGGCAAATACATAGTATGTTCAAGCGTGTACGGTCAATATTTTATATTTTTCTGATCAACTTTTGGCCAAGGGATGGGCATGTTTTGTTAATAAATGTACAGAAATTCCGAAAGAGGTTAACGTACTCCAACCAGTATGGTTATTTTTAATGAAAATGCTCAAACCACACAATCGAACGAAACGTCTTTATTCCGTCGAATTGAACTCAACATAGTACATTTTACAACACTGACATTTTTTTTATTTAGTTTTTGTTATGGCTCGAATAATTATACAATTTAATGATTGTATTAGTGCAGATCGTAAATTAAATTAAAATAAAACTTATTACTAGTATTTATAATAAATTAAGACATAGGCTTATTGGACTTTTCCGCTTAGACTTTTGTAGGTTCGGTTATTCAGGCTGCTCTGTTTAGTCCGACATCACCCGGATACCGTGTGTTCCATTGGGATGCCCACTGAAAGAGAGCTAAGGTGAAAATAACTGAGATAAGAAGAGGGATATGAAGATATTTAGAGGTTGACGCTCTTATGGGTTAGACTAGGCGGCATTAAAACCCAAAATTAAGATAACGAAAAAAAAATATAAACAATTATTTGAAAAAATATGTTAGCTTAAACCGGTTGCTTAAAACTAAGTTTACAGAAAAACTAACCATTGAAGTCTAAAATATCCTAGAAACCAACAAAAACAATTTATTTATAATTTTTTAAGAATTTACTAAATCTATTTAATATCAAATCGCAAGTTTTTTTTTAATCAGCTCTTAATAACAATTTTGTAGCATAGTGTAACTAAATGCAATATAAGGTTATGGCAACTTTGGCCTATCAGAACAATAAGTTTATTTGATAGTTCAATTAATTGCCTGCTCGTGTTAGACAGTTTCAATAGTCTAACTTAGCTTATCAGTTGACTTAACTTCTACAGTAGCACATGCCTAAGTACATAAATTATATACAAACTGATAGCAACTAATTTGAGATTAATCACCCCAATTCATTACCTGGCACAACGTTCAAGCAAAACTTTTAAATGTTCACACGCATTCGTACACTTAACCAATTTCGCATTGGAATTCTGGTGAAAGGGGTTTTGGGGTTTTGGGCTACCGGGTGCCGGGTGGCGGTACAGCAACATTTGTGCACCCTCTAATCATTTTAACAGCTGCCAATCATCATTAGCTGGCAGCGCGCGGTAATGTCGGGTGAGGTTAGCGTAGAACATGGTGGCAACTCTGAGGTCGTCAGCCGTTTGCCTTAATTCGCCAGGCCATGGAGCAGTTGGCAGCACATCACAAAATTTCAAAGCTGTTAGCAGCTAAAACTATAAAACCGCCAATTAGTAGCGCGTTGGCAATAAACTAAACAACGTCGAGAGGGGGGTTCAGGGTGCTGCCAACTTTTGCCAATTTTCGTTTGTAGCCACGTTTTGTCGCCGGCTCTGAACAAAACAAACGGAAATAAAAAGGGTAACTATGGCCTTACCGACTCTGGGGGAACGGGCTTGGAATTTCTTTTTGGCGCTTTGTTGCTGTACTCGATTTTTGCTCCGTTTGTGTTACTTTTTGTGGAGCGGGGGACGACACTACAGTGCAGTGCAATTGGTATCTGCCCCCGTCTGTGCTGTAACCACGCGTTTTTAAGCCAATTTACCAGACTAATCAGTATAAACCACTTCAAAGCTGCTACGGCAGCAACATTTCCTTCTTTGTAATGTGCCGTGATGTGCGCAAATTCCAATGTGTCTGGGCTGCTTTTATAACAGCAGCTACTCGAATGTTTGTAAGGTATTTTAGCTTTTTACTCCTTTCGGCAGTGTGCGCTACATTTTTGTGAGAGTTATATGGCTTGTGTACTTTAACTTGACAAATTTCTAAAAAATTATGATTTTATATTTGTTTGCATTTTTACAAATAAGCTTTTTTGATAAAACTTAACAAATTTTTTTTTTTTCAAGAAGTGGAGCAAAAATGTTTACGCAACAACTAACAGCGTCCTGAAAGTGGGAGCCCGACTTGCACGAGCTAAATCTCCACCCCTACTTTTGGACCTACTCTGCCTCGGAAAAGCGGTAAACAATACTTCAAGGCAGGGTCCCTATGTGTTGTTTCTCGACAGTTTTCCATAGCCAGCGTCTAGGCCTCGGCATTCGACTTGCGCTGCGACTCGGGAAAGGCGGGTATGTCAAGCCCGTGACTCGTGCCATGAAGTCCCCCTGCCTGTTATGGCCTATTAAGCCGAGTTATTGCTTGCAGCGTCAAGATGTGAGTCTAAGTCTAGCTTTTTCGACCTCTGTACCCTCACCCTTTCAACGTAGCGTGCAATTTTTTCCAGTTGTCTTCGCTTTCTAGCATCTTTACAGAGACGTTGTCTACTGTAAGAGGACCAACAGCTTCTATAAGTTCATCTCGCAAACTAAACTAATTAGTAATATAAATTAATTGTAATCAATTGATATTTTATGAATATAGTTTGAAACTAAATGCTAAACGTTTGTCGACTTTTGGAGCACTAGAAAAATATGTAATAAATAAACGCTAAGCTCTGATACACTGACTCTTGTACCAATGATTACATTTTGCTTGTAAGGGCCAATACGCAGTTCGAAATATTTCGCGCGGAATGACAAAACTTCATATAAAAAAAAAAATCCCAAATGGGATATACCAAATGGGACTTTTTTTTTGTATGAAGTTTTGTCATTCCGCGCGAAATATTTCGAACTGCGTAGATATAAAAAAATTTTTTTTACGAAAATTGTTCAAACCCCAAAAAAATATAGAAATTTAAAAAAAGGTTTTACGGAGTATGTATATGAATAATATGAAAATTAAAATTTTCTTGATTTATTTCATATCACCACTTAATTGCGTTCTCTCTTGCCCTTTGTATTTTCATTTACTTATAAATGATGACGACGACGATGACAAAATATTTTTTTTATTCCGTCAAAAAGTTTTTTTAGAATAATAATATTAGAGAAAATAATGCTGAATATTTTGTGCTTCTTTGTCCTGAGTATCTTTGCGTAGCGCATTTAGGGTTATCTTAAGACCAGGCCAACTTTTTTTTTTACACTCGACTAACCTGCCTTTTCGAAAGTACTTGGTTATATTGGCCAAAGTGCTAAGATGTGTAATTTAATTACGAGTGCGGCATTTATCAGTTGCTCATTTGTACATGATTTTAGTGTGCAAAGATCTTGAGACTTAAGCGCCAAAAACCAGCTTGAGCCAACTTTAAAAATGTCAATAAACCTTTGGCATATATATTAGTTGGGACTTACATAGTATAAACTTATAGCCCACACGTAACAGTTGTGTCTTAAGCATTGAGCTGGTCAAAAGTTTTGGCCACGTTTACGCCAAGCTACGTTATAAGCAAAATAGACAAGCGGAAAAAATCAGCAATGACAACACGAAACCCAAGTTTTCTGAAGTTTAGTGCAAAACCCCAACTGAACTCAACTTTGGCGCCATATGTCAATTTGCTGTAACTCGCAACTCGTTCGAGGCGCACAGAAACCCAACACGGGGCACAGAGTTGAAGGCGTTGAAACGGTAGTCATCCGTCCCTCCAACTTTAAAGACCTTACGAGGATGCCACGAATCTGGCTGCAGTCAGAAGCAGAAGGAGCTACCAAAAACTTTTTAACAACTTGCCGCTGTCGGTCAGCTATGGAAGTTTTGTAATCTGTTTCTTAGGTTAGGGTGTCTTTCATAAGGTTACTTTTTGATTCCTGTTTGGTATTTTTAAACGGTCAATGCCATTGATCCGATGATTTTGCTTTTCGGCCAAGTGTTTGTGTTATCCCTAAGGCACAACGAAACTATAGGCTTTTTGAAGACAGTGAAGTTTCTATACTTATGTGTTTGATGTAGCAAAAATTCACTTGTATTGAAAGTCAATAAAATTGTTTGACAACTTACTAACTGAGCGCTCTCTGGCTGGAAAAATTGTTGCCCTTTTGGGCACATTTAATTTACAATTTATGGCTGACAAGTCTCGGAAGTTGTGTGCAGAGTTTTGTTTGTATGTAACTTTAATAACATTAAGTTTATAAGTGACTCTCGTTGAAAGGGTTCATCTTGCGCATATCCTTTTTCCAAAAAAAAAAAGTTTTGATTTTGCGAAAGCTGAGATTTTGACAGATACTTTAGGCTCGTTGGCAATCAAAGACAATCGATAACCAAATTAGGTAAAACAGTTGAATATGAGAATACAGGGCTAGAAGTCTCAAACGATTCTTCTATGACGCATTTAATAATTTAACTTACTCACTATGGTAGAGAGACGGGAGCTCTTGAACTTGTTGCTAATGTTGATCGGTATAAGTTTTGGAGTGAGATCCTGTGGCGACACTGAAGGCAGCACCTTTAAAGGTATTGTTGATATACTGGTCCATGACAAGGTCGAAAATTTTACACGAGAGGAAACAAAATAAAAGAATTTTTATAAATTTAAAAATTTTCTGCTACCACTTTTCATGAGTTAAAATAAATGTTGGACGGAGAAAGAGGTTTTCTCTTACATACAGAGTTAACACTTTATTTAAGGAAATCCTTTTTATTGTTATAGTTTTCTGCATTATTTTTCGGAACGAACGATCCGCCCTTCGCTTATCAAATTCAGGGATTGATGAAAATGTGGCCAAAGTGAAAGCATAGGCCCTGCCTGGCGCACAAACCTGATTGTTAATGAGTTAGGGATTTCGTACGGAAGGAAACGCTCAAAAATTTATTATTAACCAATACAGCACAGTTGAATACGTCCAAAGGGAAACACTAGAGAGAATCCCTTAAATCGAGTTCTATAAAGCATACGCGCAGCGGGAATCGCATAAGATGCTTTCTATCGAAGCACAAGGTTGCTATTTCGAGAGCTACTAAGGAGTTCACTAAAAAAATTGTAATTCATTTAGTCCTACTGCTTTTTGATTCTACTCTGAACGACTACTTGCTCTCCGAATACGATTACAAACCAGGTCTTTCTGAAAGAAATAGCGTTTTTCGCTCCAAGGATACTGCAAGTTTTTTTATGACATACGCGTACCTAGACAGTTGGCCCAGTGCTTGTCAATAAATTTTGCTTACTAATTCATCTTGCAGTGCATTGCAGGTTTCCTAATAGCTTCCCGAAATAAACATTCTCTTAAGATAAATTGTTCGTTTGATTTTTTACCATGCTACGTTTTCTTATATTTAAACCAAAGGATAGGTGGCCACAGTGGTGATGCCGCACATATTGTTCTTGTTGCGAGCCAATCTCAGATAACCGACCTCACCGTAGTGTGCACCCCAAGAGTTCTTGATGAGCCAGTAGTCGCCAAATTGGCTATCAGTGCCATAACCGACCAGGGTCACTGCATGAGACATGTGGTTGGGATCACAGCTGGGCTCATTGACAACACCACCTTTGTAATAACGTATGGAATCGTGGCTAGCATCAAAGACAACGGAGATGGGTCCTTCGTTGGCCACAGCATTAGCCAAGGCGTTTTCATCTCCAGCTGGGAGGCGCACATAGTTGCGCATGGTGGCGCCAACAGTGTATCTGCTAAAGCGGCAGTTCTTTACAGTGGCTTCGTAGGGATAGGCACCATCGTTGTCAATACCCTGGTTGTCAATAATATACATGAAGGCATTGTGTGGCCAGCCACCGCTGCAGCCATGGGTGCCGTGAGTGTGGGAGCAATCAATCAGCTCCTGTTCGGAGAGAGATAGCAGATGGCCAGTGCTGAGGTAATGGCGACCTTCTAGAGGAGCGGCTGTGGAGAAAGCCCAGCAAGAGCCGCAGGAACCCTGGTTCTTGACACCAGTCACAGCGCCCAAATTACGCCAATCTATGGAACTTGGAATTCTGGCTTCTCTCGAGGTGACATAAGGCAGCGCCTGCTGCTCTAGCTCGGTTACGTTTAGAGGAGGCATGAGGGTTTCATATTCATTTGGCAGCATATCAGCAAACTGGTTGACACCTAGGTAGTAGGTAGACTTGCCTTCATCGTAGAGCTTGTTGTGCTTCAGAATTCTGGCCTTAGTTTCCAAAAAGATCTTCAAACGCTGCAAATCCTCCACGGCATTGTGATAGATCTTGCCATGCATCGTCTTGAACTTGGCCCACTCCTCACGCACTTCTTCGTAATTGGGCAGCGCATGTCCGAAAGCTGCGAGCACCAAAAGCAACAATAAAGAACGCATTTCTAGAACCGATGGCAAACACTAGCACTAACTGAATGATACAGTTTGGAGCTGTTGTCGGCTTAAATAGTAGGTCATACCGATAGAAACCATTGGAAGAAATTGCACCACTGGACGATAAGTTAAAATCACATGTAAATCTGTAATCTTTTTATTAATACGGTCTACCTAAAGTGGAATCAAAGATTAAG
Organism: Chymomyza costata; assembly: GCA_018150985.1. Classification (NCBI taxonomy): domain Eukaryota; kingdom Metazoa; phylum Arthropoda; class Insecta; order Diptera; family Drosophilidae; genus Chymomyza; species Chymomyza costata. The sequence continues at coordinate 24,418,460 of JAECWU010000001.1, forward strand.
TTCTGTAGTTTGAACATCCAAAGATTATTAGTTGTTACCGCCAAATCGAGTGCCTCATGTATTTGAGTTAAGAGATTTTTAGTTCCCATAGCTTTATTGTTTGATAACGGCGCTAAAAATTATGACTGTCGAATTGAGTAGTTGGTAGATAAAGTTCGAGTTTTATTTTGCATCATGACTCTACACAAAATGCTCTTCAGATTCTACTCTCACCACCAAGCATCGCTGTAAATTGTTCCAAATTTGTTGCACAGTGTTATCAAAGGTTGCTGCAAGTGCTTGTGCAACAATTACACTTACGAACTATTTTATCAATTCAAACAAGTGTAATGAGAGATAATCTTGGTGAATCTCACAAATGATCGGCTTTTATAAAAAAGAAGCATAAATAAGTAATGTGTTTGACCTCATAACGCAAAAATGCGTTTTTTCCACCCCCAGATTGCTTGTTGCAAGTTGAACATCAATAATTATGTTTATGGCATGGCTGACATTAACAGGGTTGCCAACCGCGCCACCGAAATATAATAAAAAACTCTATGTTGAAAACCGCCTTTAATTGCACGTATGCCGCGGCACACGGCGTATACGTAATTTATCATATTTTAACGCGTAGCCGTATTTCCATTGCATTGTTTTACACACACATTTATGCATTTTTTTTATATTTTTTGTTGCATTTAAAATTCGATTTATAACAATTTGCGGTAAATAAACTCACGTCATAAATTGTTGCATATTTTTCGGTGCCTGCAGCAAAGGCATCAAAACTGCAGCATCTCTTGTAAGTAGTGTAATTATGCCCTTTACTCAAAGAGAGTAAGGGTATATTAAGTTAATACAGTTGTATGTAACAAGGAGAAAAAGCATTTGCAACATTTTTAAGAGATCATCCATAAACTACGTGACGCTGATTTTCATCAAAATAGACCACTACCCTCCCCCTTGTGACACAGTGACGGAATATTTTTGAAGATTTTCCATATGATCGTGACGCTTCGCCAGACAAGACCCACCCCCTGGAGTGTCACGTAGTTTTTGGATGATTCCTAAGTATAGGGTGCTATTTTTAGAGGTATAAAAGTTGAGCAGAAGTGCAAAATAATTATTTATTTCGGAAAAAGATTTGCCGATTATGATGAAAAACTACTTCTGACTATAAGCGGCATTTGAGTAGCATAGGGTGCTTTTTAAGAGTTTATTTTTATTTATTTATATTTAAAAACAAGAGCTGAAGATGTGCAAAATATATGTTTTAGTTGGCAGAAATTAGGCAAAATTAAAAACTATCGATTATGTAGACACCTCTCAATTAACGTTCCGATTTGAGAAGATAAAGTGGGTGTATATCTGTGTTGTACTATACATTTATACTATATATATATTAGGGTGGGTCAAATTTTTTTCGAATTTGCGGCGCCCCCTAGGATTATTCTACGGACAATTCTAAGAAACTTTGCCGAAGAAACCATAGGTCTATCTCGAATTTCGAGCCTGCAGATTTTTAAAACTAGATTTTTTCCCCTATAACGCCAAAAACATAACATTTTAAACCAAAACTTAATCTTTTTATTTGATTTGGGGGTCAAGGAATTCATTTTTGATATTTATTTTCACTTATGATTGCCGCCAGAGGGCGTTTCGTACATATTTTGCCATTTTTTCGCTTTTTCGAGAAAAATTACTAATTTCTTGAATAAATTGAGAAATATTTGACTTTCTCGTATTACAATCTAATAAATTTTTTTTTGTTTTAATTTAATAATAGTAAAGAAACGACAAGGAGTTATATTTGAAAATCTTTCTTGCTATCAAGTCTAGGATATTTCGCACGGCTTTCTGATGTCACCGTCATAACACTTTCTCGATTTTCTTCTAAAACGCGTTTAGAAACGCTAGCCAGCCCTCTGGCGGCAATCATAAGTGAAAATAAATATCAAAAATGAATTCCTTGACCCCCAAAAACCCCCTATATACACATAAAAAGATTAAGTTTTGCCTTAAAATGTTTCGTTTTTGGCGTTATTGGGGAAAAAATCTAGTTTTAAAAATCTGCAGGCTCGAAATTCGAGATAGACCTATGGTTTCTTCGGCAAAGTTTCTTAGAATTGTCCGTAGAATAATCCTAGGGGGCGCCGCGAATCGACTTTTTTCTCTACATACAAATTGACCCACCCTAATATATATGCTTCTAAGGTGCCCTTTGTTTTGTCTTCACAGAAAAAAAAGCTGCAATAAAATCTGTTGAAAATTTGTATTTACAGGTATGTACTTATACAATATTTAAAGAATTAATTATTAACTACCGGCTGGAAAGTCAAAAAAATGTAAAGTAATAGGTGAATGATATTATGTTTTTTTTGAACAATGTATCATGCAGGCGTGACAGACCATAAATCTTGTATACTCCTATATCATGGGGACGTATTTTCTGAACTCGTTCTCCATCACATTTTGGCTACATCCAAAAATTAACTTATGTGAGCTTAATAAACAAATTAGGATTGACATTCTTTAACAAATTTCTTTGTAGATGTAGTGTATCCCACTGTCGGCCCTTACCCAATGCCCAATTTTCATAATTGTAATTTTATTTTTAAGGCCATGCCACAATCATACGCACGTTTAAGAAATATTACACAGTGGCAAGTTATTGTTGCATAATTTATATTTATGCAACTTTTGGAGTCCAAGTTCGAGTTGCAATACACGACTTTACGTTTGTTTTTAAATAAATTTTTACATGACCATTTAACCGTAGGCGCGTTTTTTTTTAATGTGATAATGACAATATTTCACAAAGAACTTTTATAATAAGCACAATAAAAGAGGATACAGGCAAATGACGGGCCATTAATAGCGCATTTTCTTTATGATTTTTTTTCATTGCTATGTAGGACTCGGCACAATTAATCGAAAACAAGAAAAACTTGCTATTTGGTCAATAGCCAAAAGATAATTAATTATCAAGCATTTCGTTAAGTATAATTCTAGGTTGTACTCAACCTACGCTAATACCTACTATAATATTTTCTGTTACATTTTTCATTAGCAAATTTGTATGTAGGGGAGAGTGGGGCAATATGCGCAGCTCGGGAAATATTCAACCTGCATTACCGTCACGACGGTTATCGCTGGAGGCTTGAAATTTTTTCCATACATGGTTTGGGTGGAGAGCTCTAAACGTCGGTAAGCTCGTTTCGTTTGCTCGTGGAATTTGTTATTTATTAAAGAAAGTGTGTTTTGAGCAACGCGTCATAAATATTTCGGTGAAAGGAAATATCAACTTTTGGTCAAGTTTTTCCATCGGACCAGATTGTAAGTGCGTTTTTATAGTAATTTGTTTGTGATGAACATGAAAATGGAATCGGTTTGGCGAAGTTATTCCCCACTGGAAAATGTAGCCATGGGGCAAAATGCGCCACCCTTATTTTGTTTTGTTTCGCTGTGTTACGTCCAGAGCTCACAAAACACGGTCAACATTTCTTACGAACGCTTTGAGAGAAGCGATTGACAAAACACACTCAATTGTGTTTTTGCTCAAAAGAATTAGGCGTACGCTAAAGCTACACCGGAAATGCCTGTTCTGTTGATTCCCGACAATCACGAGTCGCATCTACCGCTTGCTGGCTTATAGTTTTGCTTCGAGCAAGGAATAGTCGCTCTTTCGCTTCCGCCGCGCTGCAGCCACCGACTCCAACCGCTCGATCAATCCGTCTTTGGGCCGTTCAAGAGAGCAGTTACTAATTTCGCCGACGGCTGGATGACTGCGCATCCCGGCCGCTCGATGTCTATTTACGATGTTCCCGATATCATTTTGTCAGCAATGGATGCAGCACTCACGCTGACCAACATCAAGTCGCGCTTTAGGTCAACTGGGATTTGGCCCATGAACGAGTTTGTCTTCAACGACACCGACTTCATGCCAGCCGAAGTGACTAAGCAGAGCTGAAGAAAATGTAGATTCGGGTGAAGGGACTTCTGCGGCGGGTCTAGCGGGCGATGCGAATAACGAGTTGGCTGAAGCGTTTGGCCGCCGAATTAGCTCATCCACGCTGAACGGGACAGAAGCGGAAGAAGAGCCTGATTTTTATCGCGCACTGCCATCGAAACAGATCCCGACCCTATCAAAGCTCTGGCACAGGAGGAACATAGCAAACAAGCCAAGAAAAATTCATCCGCACCGAAAAAAAACGAGGCCGCCCGCGTATTCACAAATTGAAGAACATTTTAATTTTTTTGACACTTTCAAAATACAATTTCTTTATAAAATTGTCAATTCAATCTTTCGTTTTATATTTCCCACACTTTTTTCAGCAATAAACCCCGAGAAAATGGTTTAAGGCTAAGTTTAAGCCACATATGAGGGCTACAACGTAGTGCCTACTAAAGATCCCCTCAGCCCTTTGGCTGCCACAAAAATTCAATAATATTAACAATTTTTATACCCTGTACCTATAGGTACAAAGGGTATACTAGATTTGTGCAATGTATGTAACGGCAAGAAGGAGGCGTGGCAGACCCCAAGTCCTTTATACCAAAATGCTTATCATAACCTCGGGTAGCGATTGAGCCATGTCCGTCTGTCCGTCTGGCCGTCTGTATGAACACCTAGATCTCGGAGACTATAAGAGCTAGAGATACGAAACTTTACCAGCTGATGCGCATATTTCCTGAGAAGATCAAGTTTATTGAATCATGTCCATATCTTTCCCCGTTACCCCGTAGCAGAGTTTCGCCGTTTTTGACTACACCGTTTAATATTTTAGTCTGAAATTTAACAGAGCGATGCATTGTGGTTGCATGCATCTGTGTGTCAAAAATAAACAAAATCGGACAAATACAACAAAAGTTATAGCCTAAAATGTACAAATTTCACTACCCCTTCCCTATAAATTGCGTCAATATTTGACTCTACGTAATTATAGTAACAAATGGACTAGAATCACAATTTTTGGTAAACTGATTCATGTGGCTCTAATGAACCAATCTACATCAAAATTTTATCCCCCCCGCAATCGATTTATCGTGTTTTCTCCCACACCCCTCAACACATCGCCTTAAAACTTTCCTCATATACTTTAAATAACTTCTTTGACGTAAATTTCGTCAAAATCGGTTAAAATTTGCGTAACTTATAGGTATAAATATCGTTTTGCACCAACAAATAAAATATTCCAATTGGAAAGTTCATAGAAAGAATATGCAGGAATAAAACTTTTTTTCGAGAAAAAAAGGTACAGGGTATTACACTGTCGAGCACCGCCTCGACTGTATTACATTTTTTTGATTTCATATCTCAGTCTCTTGGGGCTTCGAAGATCTAGTGTTAACACGGAAATTCGAATATAGTTTATCGACTCGCCTATAGTTGAAGCTCCTGATCTGCCACACTTCCTTCTCTGTATTATAGTCACTGCAAAAGTTAAATAAACCCTTGACCCTATATGTAAAGGCTATAAAAAAATTATTAAAGCTTAAAAGTTATGTCCATATGTAGCGTCTCAAAAAAATATTTTGAAAAAAATATAATCCACTCCTTCAGAAACTAAACTAAATCGCATGACTACCTTAAGTTGGCCTAAGTAATTATTTCTACACAAGTATCGTATCAGCAAAAGATTTTGATTATAAGGATTCAATAGCTTTTACAAATTGCCGTTTTGTAATTCGATAAATTCCTTCTAGCATTTAACATTTCCCTACCAAATAGCCAGCTCCTTAATTTTCATTACGCCCAAGTGCAGTTTCTTCAGTATTAAGCAGCTCAAATTTTATGCTCCAAGTGAATTTTTCAAAAGCAACCCCAAGAACTTGGTCATATTCAAACACTATTATAGAGTACGTGCGAAAATGGAAAACCATTTAGCCAATTTAAATGTTGTTCAAACCAACACCAAAACACAGAGAAGAAAACACGTAAAGTAATAGTTTACCACAAAAAAAAGAAAAACCAACAAGAAACTGGTAAGAAAGTGTAAAACAACGAGAACCAAGAAAAACTTGTGGCTAGAAGCGAGACAAAAAAAAAAAAAAATCACATGTTGTGCCACGTTGAATATGTGGCCAAGAACAGTAATGGATGCCAGTGGATGCCACATCAGCTTCAACAGCTTGCCTTGGCACAGTCCTGGCAGTAACGATGACGAGCCACAGCAGCAGCAGATACAGCTACAAAAGGCCACAGATATCAGATACACTGCAACGCATTTGAAGGTTCAGCTGCCCGTACAGCTGTCCCAGTGTCTGTCCGTCCCTGAGCTCGTCCAACAGTTCGTCAGTCATTCTTGTTTTCTACACTTCACTTAATTAGATTGCGCTTTGGGTGCATGTTTACTTTTGATGCAGAGTTCAAGCAAAAAAAAAAAAAGAACTAGTACAAAACCCGTATCAGGGGAGAAAAATCGTCGGAAGGATACAACAAGTACGACAAGACAAGACAAAACAAGAGAAATATTCTTGTAAGAGCCCCAGAAAAAAAAAGATGAACAAGAAGCAAAGTAGTAAGAAAAAAAAAATGGTATAAAGAACATTTGCGAACGAAAGTGAAGATACAAAACTTACAGACTGTGCTACATTTCAAAGAAAAGCTGTCCCAGAACAACAACCACAAGAACAACTATCACAACAACAACGCTGCTAATAACAAAATAATACCAGAGCAAAATTATTTCCCCAAAGAAAGTTCCTTTTACTTTTTTTTCTCATTTTAAGTTTACAGTTACATGGGCTAATGTTGGCACTATAATTTGAAAAAAAAAAATACAAAAAATTAAAGGCTAGAAAAGGAAAGTAGAGCTGCATATACGAGTGAATACTCTATTCAAAGTTTTAAAGGTCCGTTTTGGGGATTTTATCTTCTAAAGAGCTTAGTTAGACAACAAAAAAAAGTGGCCCGACGATTTCAAAAAAGAAATAATTCAATTCAAAACTTTACGTCTTAATTTTCTTTTTTTGTAAGACCAGTACGCAGCATCGAAAAAAACATCGGGTGAAAACAAAACTACATATTAAAAAAGTATACAAACATTTTTGGCGCAATTAAGCATACAGTGCTTTCAATTTTTTTGCGCAATTGACGGATAGATGGCGCCAGCAGTGACAACAGCTGTTCTATTTGTTTGTTATTTATTGTAAGCAGCTAAGGGACTTTTATTGGCACCTTTTAAAAAAAAAATGTTAAATATTATAATTTCAACTCACCGTTGTATGAAAATTTGCATAATTTGTAGTTGTCACATATAGAGGAAATATACGGTACTAATATTTCGTTTACAAAAAATAATGCAAGCAGTAGACGTTGACAATAATTCATATTTTTTTTAATTATTTAATTCAGATGGACAGTTATTTTTATTGTTGAAGCCGAAATATTGCAAGAAATACCACAAACGCTAAAAAAATACTAGAACAAGAATATGATTAACCAAAAAAAAGGCCCCATACTGTGCAAACGATTCGTTTTCTTTTATATTAATACACGTAAATTCAAAAATTGTCAACAAAAATGAAAACTATCGAAAATTTATTCATCTTTGGCCTAAAGCAGACTTTAATATGTACAAAATCAGGTATGTTTAAACCAGGGTTGCAAACCATGCAAACAATAGCTTACTATTGTTTTTTTTTCATATTTTATTTACAATCTCATTTTATTGGCAAATAAAGCAAATTATAAATAAATAGATAAAAAGTAAATTTACTAAGCTTACTATGACTATAACTACTAAAATAAGTACTAAATCAGATATAGCACAATAACTACTAAAATAAATACCAAATCTGGTATGTTTCATTCAGGGTTGCAAGCCATACAAACAAATAGTTTAGAACTCGTGTTTGAACCTTCAAAGTACTTGGGTGCAAGGTTTCTACTGGGTTTGTCTACGTTTTTTACATTCTTCCACATTTAAAGTAATGACACGGTGTAACTTTATTTTTTTTCCAAAATGATAATCAGGATTTATATGAAACGAATGTTTTTTTGGATAATTTAACTAATCATACTTTTTGGGACATACTGGACTCAGTACTATCTTAAAAAAGGTTTTGATGAGAAATAAAATGTTTTTATTTTGAAGAACTACTTTCGTGCCCATACGCAGTTCGAAAAAACTTCATATAAAAAAAAATCCCAAATGGGATATTCCAAATGGAATTTTTTTCTATAAGAAGTTTTTTTATTCCGCGCGAAATTTTTCGAACTGCGTATGGACTTTTATATGGTAATCATAAACATATTTTTATTTGTTTATAAATTATGTTAGACCTTAAAAAAATGGCTTCTAACAACCCGTAGGTTTTGTGAGACTAAGAAGATATCCCCATGTTTTTGCCAGAAGTCGATCATGGGAGCTCGGTGCAAGTTTTTACTCAAGTATTGTATAACCACCAAATTAAATTTATGTCCGAAATTGAATAAGCTGAAAGGTAGTACTACAGATCTTTAGGATCACAGTACAGTATTCCAACTAACATTATTATAAACAAAAAATATAAAGATCACAAAAAAAAACCAAAGTCAAGCGATACGCAAAATATTTTATAGAAATCTGTAGTAAACTTTACAGGGTATATTAAATTCCCAAACAAAGCTTTTGGTAAAGGTTGGCATAGTTGTTGCTGTTGTTGTTGTTATGGGTCCCTGAGGCCAAGTTGCCTTCATTATGACAGTTGGTTTACATGCCTTTGCCCATTATTATTGATGTAGTTGTCTTCGATGTTGTTGTTGTTATTGTTAGTTAGTCATGTCAATGTTGTTGTTGGTCAATGTTATAATTTGCTACATGACTCGAGTCTTACAAAGCCACATTCCCAGCACAACCAATAGGGAATAGTTGTGGCAAATACAATGTGTAAGTCAAGTCAAGAAATCTGTTCGCCATTTTGTCTGTTACTTGATTTTTTTTTTTTTTTGTTTAAACTAACAATTTGGTTTGGTATTTAAATACCAAGTGTTGATTTTAGCCCAGAGTGGAGTGCATTCTGCTCTCTTTGTCCCTGTTCTTCTAACTGGGTGCCACTCGTGCTTGTTCGAGTACTCCTTGGCATGTTCTTCTGTAATTACTTTGCCTGATTGTTGGGTGATAAGTGTGGCATCTCCATTTGTTGCTGTAGCTTTTGTTGCTAGTTGTTCCTGATGTCTGTTTCCCCCTTTGTTGGAACTCCTAAGAGAACTTTAGACAAGGCACGGAGCACAGTGTCGAGAGCAGGAAGAACGTGGCACACATGTCCGCAGCTTTTTGCTAACTAACCGCGTTGAGGGTCGTGTTGGCGTTGCCTTAATTTTCTGTACGGGTTTTATTTTTTTATTTTTTTGCTGGCCCAAATGTTACTGTAAATTGTTAATTAAATTTGCTCTCCCATTCTAACGTGCATGTGGGAAAATGTAAGCCAAAAAAATAAAAATAACTGGCCAAACGTGTGGTATTTTTTATGCCAACTACACTTTAGCAGATGAGTATCTTCGTTTCCAAGTTTCATGGACGTATTTTATGCACATATCGAAAAGGAACATCTCATAAAAACTACACTGAGCAGATATTACTCCGAATTACAAAGTTTCTATATACCAGAACAACAAAGTTCGATCGTACTTCCTACTCTCTTCTTAACACGTTTGGGCAATACCATTGACAATACACTATCCTCAACTATAGTTTTTGTGATAGAAGGACCATTTCTATAGTACGCCTGTACCTTTTTACACGTTGTTCGGTTGTTAAACGATCCATGATTAAAAACTGACTTGAAGAGCATCCGCTTTGGACGGGTATGTTCCGAATTATGAGTGTTTAACAACCAAACCAACAGATGGCCCACCCTATAATATGAGCAACACCTTAATGCGGCTAATCGATACAAAAGCAAATGTGCCTAATTGATAAAGGTCTTAAAACTTAAGTTTAGAGATTAAATATTTACAGCGTATATAATATTCTCCATTTTTTTTAACATTGTTATTTTCTAAAGGGTTGCCTTAAAACTCTATTCGGGTATTTTTTTTCAGACTGCAACCACTCTGCGTTGAAATAGTAATTAAAAAACATAGCCAGAGAATAAACCACAAAAACAGCAACAAATGGGCATTACATTAAGCCTTAAACAGATAAGAAACTATTTAAAAGCCGTTAGTTATACTTTACTTACAAATGTATGTAACTATGTATAGTATGAACATAGTACATACATATGTGTATGTACATAAAGTTCATGCACAGGCCATGCTTTAAAGACGCACATTATCAGCCCACAGCCAATAACAGCAACAACAACAAATTGTAGCAATTACAACAATCAACAAATGCCGGACGCAACGATAAGCGATAGCAACAACAACAACAACAGAGTTGCTATTGTGGCCTACACACTAAACCGCGATTACAATATACACTCGGGCCCAGAAGAGAGAGAGCTGGCAATAAAAAAAAAACTATGTTTGAGCGTGTAAGCAACAAGCGCTTTTGATTGGCGGCTGGTAATAAAATAAACGCTTAAACATATATGCACATATACATATATAAACACAAATGCATATGCATATGCATGTGTGTGTGTGTGTGTGTGTGTGTCGTGTCTGTGTGTGTTAATACTCAAGTGGCAACGCTGACTCATATTGTTCATTAATTTGTTAAGCGTACAAAGCATAAACTGCAATAACAGCAAAAACAAAAGTTGTCAACATTTTCAAACCGTTAGCAACATGTTGCTTAAATTTGTTAGCAGCATAAAACGTAATGTTGCTATTAATTATTGAAACTTCTTAATAGAGAAGTAAAATCTATTTTAAAGAATTAGCCGAAGGCCTAAGATGCCAGTGCTTGAACCAAGTTACCTTTAGTTTTTAAGCTAATTTGTAACTGTTTAATAAATAAATAAATATTTTAAAGAAACTTTCGCAATAAACTATTATCTTAATGTAGTTTTTAGTTTCTTTTATCAAGCATCTTTTGTGCCCTACATAATACAATTAAGTATTATTAACTTCACGTCCATAATAAGAACCACGTCTGAAGTAAGGATTTATATTTAGAATTTAAAATTTTGTTTTTGCAATTATAAACTTGAAATTGCTTAAAGCTAGCTAAAAAAAAAATGAAATCAGCGTTTAGATATTGTATCTTTACAGCTGGAATATTTAATGCTGAAGTATTTATATTTGAAAATGCTTACTCTAAGTTAACATTAAAATAGATAAAACAGAATTTGTCAATTCAATGCAGAAGAATTGGGTTTTTTTCGAAAAATAAAAAAACAGGTATATGCCACATAGTGATGCCAATTTAGCTTTTTACCGGATAGATTTGTCCTTTTTTCAAATGCTTCAGCCGGGAAAAATTTCAAACATCCCCTATCCGATAATCGGTTCTTTTTTTAGGGACTAGGGCGTTTTCAATCTAACATACAATAAAAATGCTATAAAGCCTTTATTTGGAGCAAATTATACAACGAGACCTTTTTTTAATTAATGTTTTTAAAAACAATTTTGGAAAAATGCAACGACGAGTCAATAATAAGAACTTTCGGTAAAAAATCCGAAAAAAACTGTTGGGAGATTGGCTTCTGCGTATCAGCTCGTTGTAATCAAAAATAATTCCCCTGCGATGTTGAAGTAGATATTTTTAAAGAAGAGTTTAAGATGAAGATTCGCGAGAAGGGATCGGTGCTGAGAAAACATCCGCTTGAATTATTAGCTTAGACAAGAGTATGAGAATTTATTTTTCTTGTTCATTGTGCAATTATTTTGTATTTTGTCTATTTGCTGGACAAATGTTAGATTATAAAAAGAAAATCTCTACATTTTTTGTACGAAACATTTTGCCAGCAAAAACGAATGATGATAATAAAATATAAGGTGTAAACAATTAAAATATTGCAAAATTTAAAATATGATTCACATTTCTAAAGACACGTGTTTCTTCAAACAAATATACCATATCTACTTGTTAAATTTTTTTCTATTTTTATACCCTGTACCTATAGGTACAAAGGGTATACTAGATTTGTGCAATGTATGTAACGGCAAGAAGGAGGCGTGGCAGACCCCAAGTCCTTTATACCAAAATGCTTATCATAAACTCGGGTAGCGATTGAGCCATGTCCGTCTGTCCGTCCGTCTGTCCGTCCGTCTGTCCGTCTGTCCGTCTGTCCGTCCGTCCGTCTGTCCGTCTGTATGAACACCTAGATCTCGGAGACTATAAGAGCTAGAGATACGAAACTTTACCTGATGCGCATATTTCCTCAGAAGATCAAGTTTGTTGAATCATGTCAATATCTTTCCCCATTCCCCCGTAGCAGAGTTTCCCGGTTTTTAGCTAAACCGTTTAATATTTTAATCTGAAACTTAACGGAGCGATGCGTTGTGGTTGCGTGCATCTGCGTGTCAAAAATAATCAAATTCGGACAATTACAACAAAAGTTATAGTCTAAAATGTACAAATTTCACCTCCCCTTGCCAATAAACTGCGTCAATATTTGACTCTACGTAATAATAGTAACAAATGACCTAGAACCACCAACTTTGGTAAGCTGATTCATGTGCCTCTAATGAACAAATCCACATCAAAATTTTATCAATGCAGCACCCCCACCCCCCGCAATCGATTTACCGTGTTTTCTCCCACACCCTTCAACATATCCCCTTGAAACTTACCCCATATACTTTAAATAACTCCTTTGACGTAAATTTGCGGAACTAATAGGTATCAATATCGTTATGCACCACCAAAAAAATGTTCCAATTGGAAATTCTTAGTAAGAATATGCAGGAAAAAACCTTTTTTTTGAAAAAAGGTACAGGGTATTACACTGTCGGGCACCGCCTCGACTGTATTACATTTTTTTATAAAAAAATTTTAATTGTCAAACTTTTCTATTGTTCTGTAAGCTTATAAAGAATTGTTAATTAACATTTTAAATCACACATGATTTCAAGGCAAAAACCAACAATAATTCATAAGTGTTTTTTTTTCATTTCATTAAGGCATACAATTTCAAAAAATTCGGGTTCAGCTGATGCGTTGTCTGATAGCAAGATATGTACCTACTCTATATCCATTTTCTCCAAAAATTCCTAGTTTTGTATCTATCCATCCGAATGTGGAATCGGGGACAGTCTGATACATTTTTTTTCACATGATAACTACGATTTATAAGTTGGTTCACGAAGACCTTAGCAAAATTTAAATAATGCGGGTGCAAAGTGTTTTTGTTCAATTATAATCAAACTTTGTAAAGATGCCAGAAATGGTTTACTTTTTTTACTTGCGAAAAAAACAAAATAGCTTGACGTAACAATTCATCAAAGGAAAATATATGATCTTGATCTCTCGATTTGTATCTCGATTTTGTTACCTACAGAATTAAATTAAATAACTTTTATTTGGTACAGTCTTCTTCAACTATTAATTACACTATCCACCTTTGCATGTGGCTATTTGTTCTTGTGCGCACTGCCGTTTAAAAGTTTGCGGACACTTAATAAATTTTTTCTAATAATCGTTTTAAAACGAGCGTATAATATAAAGATACAGTTTTATAAGATGGTTCTTTTATTATTAAGTATTCAGCTACGAAGTCTCGAGTATAATATATTTTCACCAAAAAAGAGGTATTTTTTTTAAATCTGATTTAAAAAAAACTATAGTTAACAAAATATTCTCTACGGTGTAAAAGAGCGCTTTATATCACCTACATGGTGGTACGCCATCCATATCTGGGTATGGCGGCTCGCTCGAATCGCTTACGTATACAGATGTTCCAAAATAAGGCATTTCGCCTTATTACTAGTTGCGTATGGTACGTAAAGAATTAGACCCTGCACCCCAACCTCAAACAGGATACCGTGGTCATCCAAATAAGCAAGCACGTTAGTCGTTATAATGAGCGTCTAGCCAGACAAACAAACAGGCTGGCGAAAAATTTGCCCAATTATAACCTAATAAAAAGATTAAAAAGACGATCGTTGAAAAATTTCATTCCATAACTCCTACATTAATATAACGGCCTGATTTGGTCTTATGGCAGTTGGATTGGCGACAGATAAATGAGATAAGTGCAATATATAAAAATATATGAATTATTCAGTTTTTGCAATAAAAAAATGTTTAAAAAGTATCGGCTTAAAGGATTTTAGTTTTTCAAAAAAAATCTTCCGTCTATTTTTTAACGTATAAGCACCTTGAGTTCTCTGTCATCCAAAAGAGGCTGTCTATTTATGTTCCCTTTTATATTAAGTATACTACGCTACTACAAAATTGGATTAAAACTTTAAAGTTTTGAGTGAAGGATGTCACAAGATTAGAACAAACCCCCTATTAACGGCAATAAAATTTCACACTTTTTCATTAATATGTAAGCTGTTTGATTTTTGGGATAGTAGCAGCTTAGCCTTCTATTACAGAGTGTAAATAAAAAACAAAAATAAGCGAAAAAAGTCGAATAATCAACACTAGCAGATTCATTCTGCAACGTTTGCTCAAGTGCCCGAATACTTTTGACCGGGAGTGTGTAAAATTTTTTTGTAAAATTGTTTGATGGCCATTCTGTTGCTTTGCTTTATTGACGTGTCCGTCCTATGTATGTACTTATATTGTTCTTAACGATATGCGACAATTTTGACCCCAAGAGACCAACAAAACACAACCCAACACGCATATGTACATACGTCAAGTATATAACGCACACAGCTGCACATTACGCCACAAATTTATTTGGGTTGGGTCAAAATTTAAATATTTCAACGCGACAACAAACAACAACAGCAACAATAACAAGCAGAAGAGCAAGAAGAAGAAGAGCAACTGATTTTCGCGCTACAACAACAACAACAACAGCGAAGCAAAGAACGCGGCTGAGGCGATTGTTGATCATCGTGTATGTGCATGTGTGCGAGTCTTTTTGTGTGTGTGTGTGTGTGCCATGTGGTCTATTGGTCTCTTGCTTTGTCTCTCGTCCGCCTTACGTCTATTTGCCTATTCGTTGACGTCTTCGCTGCCAAAGGGGGGCGCTGACTGCGCCTGCGTGCAGCTGTTGCCTGTCGCCCGCACAGTGTGACAATTGCGATATTGTTCAAGACTTTGATGACGACTCCGAGCTCGGGCAGTAAATCGCCTGCTTCATCAGAAATGTTGGTTGAAATTATTTCCGCCAGAAAACTTTGACTTGGTCGTGTTGTTATTGACACAACTATGGCTATGGATTTTGTTGTTGTTGCTGTTGCTGCGCTCTTGATATAGCGTTTATAAATTTTTATTGCCTGATTGACTTGAGTTGGGTTGGGTTGGTCTTCAATTAGGGTTCATTTTTGCTTTCGGGCTTATCGACGTTACGGAACGGGTAACAGACCAAGCCACAGTAACGACAACAGTTACCTTCGTTATGTTTTGCCTGACTCTTCTGCTGACCTGTGTCAATATTTATTGGCTTTATTTACAGGCGGACTTTTTTTTTGGGTGAGGTATGTATTTGCATTGAATAAATGATTAATTTACTGATAAGGCATGCGCTACTAGTTCATATGAGTGTAGAAATGCCACATTTGTATATAAAGTTGAAATATGTACATTAATATATACATAAATATTAAAGTTATGGTCTTAAAAGAAAATCTAGGCCCAAAACGGCTTATGTAATGTGTACTTGTAATGTAATATCTTATGAATGACACATTTTATATACAATATACAAGCATTACTGTAATAATAAGCAGGTAAATGTTTTGGTATTAAATTCCATATTATTATTTTCATTTTTTCGAATGTTATATTTTCCATAATGAAAGTGATCTTTTTTGTTGTACGAAAAACGAGATAGATTTGTACTTAGTGAGTTTTTGCCAAAATAAGACAACGCTTTTTG
Organism: Chymomyza costata; assembly: GCA_018150985.1. Lineage (NCBI taxonomy): Eukaryota > Metazoa > Arthropoda > Insecta > Diptera > Drosophilidae > Chymomyza > Chymomyza costata. The sequence goes on from JAECWU010000001.1 coordinate 24,434,318, forward strand.
ATATTTGTATGAACATAAATCAATCTTGAATATTACCAAAAATCATTTAAAACGTGACAATATTTAGGCGTTTATAAATATCTCCATGATTCTTTAAGTAAAATTGCAGAAATGTAGTCATTAAACAATAATGGAAGACACAATATTTATATCTTTAATCATGCGCGGTGCTTATTAAAAAATAATTGAGAGGGCCTTAACATTACAGAGTAAAATTCTACCTTGAAAAAAAAAATACAAATTTATTTACAATTATTCCTAATTACGTAGCGTAAACGATAAAGCCAAAAACATTTTGTAAACAGATATTGAATTAACTCTATTATATAGCTAAAGAAATTATAAAAGTAATTTTAAATTAAATTTAAAACTCTATTTAGAATCACACATTACTAATTTTATATGGCCCAATGCTCCACTAGGAGTAACAGCACATAAGAAGAATTACTAATTTTATAAAAATGCCTTCAACAGTTTCCGGCTTATTATTCGATGCAAGCCTAACATTTTAAAAATTAATTTTTCCTAATTTAGAAAAAATTATACTTTGATTTGATAATTTCCTTAGCTTGGCATGGTTATAAAAATGTTATTTTTTTGTAAAATATTTAATATTTTACATATTTTATTAAACGAGTTTTTTGAAATTCATCACAATTTTTGTGGCCTCCTGGTGAGATGGTGATGATGCTCAACGGCCACTGGCCTAAGACTCCATACGCCACTGGGAATAATGCTTTTGTGATTTGTTTATATGGTTGTAGACCACTGTACACTTAAAATCTTTCCAAATTTGATGTACCATTTCGGCAACATCTTACACGGTTAAACATACATAATGACTGAGAATATTAAAACTCACTATCCATTTAATTAGGTTTACCCAGTTCTCAGATCTTGCGTTCAAAAATGGTCCATACCAAACTATAAAAATCATTAATTTAATTAGCAGCCAAATGACAAAAAACGCCCCTATTGCATGAGTTCTTAATTTGGCTTGAAACGAAAAACGAAAACGCACTTGCAAAAAAAAAAGAATGCAAAAGGGAGAATAAAAAACAAAAGACAGCGCAGCTCTCTCTCGTCAGCTGAGGGTGGCAGAGCTGGCTGCAGCGACGCGTCAGACTGGGACATCGACGGCGAAGCGTCTGCGCATGTCGGCCGGGAGCAAATGCTTTTGATGCTGCGTGCAAGCGACCCGGCCAAAGCTAACGGAAATTGCTGCTCTTCTTACGCTGCTCGCTCAATTGTTAACGTGTGGTGTGGGTTGCCAGAGAGGAGTTGGAAAGGAGAGCAGAAGAAGGAGGCAAATTGTTTGCTACAGTGGCAAGTGGCAGCAAAAATTATTATGACAAAAATTTGTGCGGGCACGTTGTTATTGTGCTTGTATGGAGTGTTCAAGCATTCCTCTTGGCTTTACCGCTGCCCAGAATACATTAATTGACACTTGGCCGGAAATAGTTCATTAGGCATAAATTACATACAGACAAAGAATATACTCTTTGCTATTTTTTTGATATTGTGTTTTGTCCATTATTTTTATTAGATTTCGTCAGCGGCTTAAATGCCTTGTAGAAACGGGAGGCGGAGACTACGCTGCGCTTATCTTGGCAGCAACGAGCGAACGGACATGCAAAGCATAGTAGGGAATAACAGCAACGCCAAAACGTTGCAAGAGACAAATGCTGGGCATTAAGGGCAAAATAGTAGACTGCATTTGTATGTACTTTAGGAGTATATAAGTACATGTATGTATCTTTATATACACAACAGTGTCTGTGTGCGTCTCGCTCGCACACTGCCAACATGTGTGATCCAAATGTCATGTAAATTAAACAGTCTTACAAGCAAAAGCAACAACTGCGTCGACGCGGGCCTCTACTCATAGCGTGTTCCAACATATTCAGCCACGATAATGAACTGAACTTCGACACTGCCCAAAAGCAGAACTGAGAAGCAGCAAGACAGGCATAAATAACAGCAAAGAAATGTAAAACAAACCCACACACACACGCACACACAGAGAGAGAAAATGGGCATAATAATAAATTCAAGTAAAACGCAATTGAAACGGCCGCGCCACTGTATTACTTAAGCGGGCTCAAATCCGCTACGTTCCCCCCACGCTCACACATACTAACGCATAATGCGGCTGAGCGCCCCTCTCTTAGAACCTAAAAGAAGACGACGGCAACAAAAATATGAAATAAATGCAACAATTGTTGAGCACTCAAATACAATCAGATCTGGTCGACGTTCAAGCTAGCAGCACACAGTCGCTACAACAAAGTTGCTCTTGTTTAAAGTATGCAATTGCAGTCAGCTGTCACGACTTGCAGAATGCGCTACAAGTTGTTTTGTCTTTACATTTTTAATTCAGTACAATAATATAAGTAATTAAAGTAAACAAAATATTTAAAAGAATACATAAATTATTAAAATATTTGTAATAAACTAGTTATCCCTTGTAGTAAAATATATATTTGTCACTCTTAATTAGCTTTTAGTATATGCTAAGAAAATAATATTTAAAAAACGAATGCCATTAGTCTTAAGGATAAAAAAATGTCCTTATTTGAAATCTTTTTTTAAGTGCATCTTTCAACCAACAGATTTTGGTCCATACTAAAAAGTTAACAACGCTACAAATAATTTTAAAGGGCTCTCCTAAAATTCATGAATGTTGCTTATAGCTATAAAATATCACTTTTCCCAATTAAATACTGTTCTTATTTTTCGACCCGACTGCACAAATATTTTTTTTGGTAAAAGGATATTCGATTGTTGGAAATCGCCGCGATAAATAGCCATACCGATGACGATGTCAATTAAAATTAAGTCGCTTATGCATTTTCCTTAGAAAAAGGTTAAAGTATTTTTATTTTATTTTTTTTTAAGAGCTTTCAATGGTTTAAAATTAAATAAGGCTAAGGGGTGTAAAATGCTTAATACATGTATTTACTAGTGAGACATCGGATATAAATAACACAGGATTTCGTTCAATCATTAATAAAATTGTTTAAAATTGTAATTAATCCATTTTTTTTTGTGTATGTTAATAGTTTAAAATATAGAAAAAAAGCCACGATGGGTGCTCTAACAATACATTGTTTTTAAAATGTTTAGAAAACAAAGCTCAAATAGCTTTATTTATTTTTGCATTTTTCCCCCACTAAGATAAGAAGCAATTAAAATAAGAAATAATATTGTACTCATTCACTCATTCCAATAAAATTGAACTGGATTATTGAAATAATTAAGAATTCTTATTTAACAATTTTCAAAGCGCTCACATTTCTGCTTGAGCAAATTCAGGATTGACTTGCAGTTATATAAACTCATAAGGAATGTTTAATATTTAATAAGTATGTAAATACCGAGTATGTAAATACCTCGAAACCATGTCGCATCTAAATCGATAAATTGTGTATTTAACAAAATTATGTTTTGGTGTTTTGAAGTTAAAATTAATATTCGAGAAAATCTTTTCATAACGCAAAAGTAAGCTTGGTGCTAAAGTCATTCATATGAATGCATATTTGTTTGAGCTACAAATCTTTAGCATTGTTAACAAAGCAACGTCAGTAACAATAGAACCATACAAACGCAATGGTAGGGCATTATTTGAATAGAACTACCACAACAGAAGAACAGAAGCAAACGCCAAAAGTACAAGCTGAAAAGGCCGCGAGAACGCGTCAACGGATTTCTGTGTTACACATAAATTCGGTTCTATAGATATGTATGTGTGTATGCTTTTACGTGTGTGTGTGTGGCGACTGTGTGCATCATTTTAGCGCTCATTCTTTTGCTCGCTTTTACTTTCTGTTATGAGTTTGAATTTTTCTTTTGCCAGCTTATACCCGCTGCTGCTTGCTGCATACACTCAAATACACATGTGTGTGTGTGTGTGCTGTTGTTGTGATTGCAATTAAACGGCGTTTTTCCGTCTGAACGACAGCGACAGCGAGTGCCCGCTCTCTTTGGGCATATTTGACTCGACCACAAAGCTAGCCTGCTCGTAGCCGCTGCGACGACGACTGCGCAGCAGTGTCAGCAATGGGGGTACAAAACGCGGCTTATGGCAAAGCCGCTGGCAGTGGCAGCGACGTCAGCGCTTCTGAGATAACGGGAACAGCGCCAAGGCAAAAGAGTGCTCACATGTTGTGTACTGGCCTGGCCAGCGCCAGTGGCTTTGCAGAGAGCTGCGGCAGCAATATAGAGAGAGAGAGAAACTGCGCGCATGTGAGCACGCGTGATTTTTTTTTTTCGTATTGAGTTGTGTTTTGTGGCTCTTTCGCCTGCGCCTGAGTCTTGGCTAGCCTGCGTGTGTGTACATGTGTGTGTGCGTCTGTGTGAGTCGCGTTTGTGTTTTTGGCTTTGGTTTGTTCTCCGCCGTCGTCGCCACGAAATGCGGGCTTGCTGCTCTGCCGCTGCGGTGGTTGTTATATTTTTTGCTTTTGGTTTTGGTTTTTATTCGCTGTTTAAACTTGGTCGTGAGAGGGTAGTAGCCGCCCGGTTGATCGCACGTTACTGTACAATTGTTGTGTTTTTTTGTTGAACAAATTAAAGTCGCAATAGTGTTGTTTATATTTCGGGACTCGCTGTGATTTAAACAATTGCCAACATTAATCTCCATATATTGCAACAAATTTTAATGGCGCCTGTTAGCAGTGCCGCTGCTGCTGCCAATGCCGCCGGCTCCCCGACTACCACCTCGTTGCAAGATCTAAGCGCTGCAGCGGCAGCCATTGCTTTGGATATGAAGCCAAAACTCGAATTGGCCACTGTGCCGCCACAGAAGATTAAGAAATGTGTGTAGACTTTATGATGCTGTATAATGACGTGCATGTTGCTCAAACTGCTCCATCTTTCACTTTATTTTTCGCAGTGGTACGTCGCAATGCCTCTGATAAACTGAAGCTTATACAAATGGTCCATGACAATCCCATATTGTGGGATTCACGTTTGCCCAACTTTAAGGGCGCCGAGGAAGAAAAGAATCGTGCTTGGGAGCACATAGGCCGTGAGTTCAATGCGCCCGGGCGGCGTGTAGCGCGGGCCTTCAAATCGTTGCGTGAATCTTATCGGCGGGAGCTGGCCCATGTTAAGCTCATGGGCAATGGCTTTAAGCCAAAATGGAGTCTTTACGATGCCATGGATTTTCTACGCGATGTCATACGTGAAAGAAAGTGAGTACATTATGCTACTATGGTATTTCCAAAGTTCTCAGCTTGCAACAAGCTTATGCCAATAGACTGAACCCTCAAAGTTAGGCAGTTCAATTGCGATTTAAATTTTAATTTAAAGCCAGAATAGCCCTGATTCTGTACAAGCCTAAATACTTATTATAAGTAGGCACGACATATAAAGTCAGAGCACAGAATCTTTAAAGCAGAGAGACTCAAGCCATCGGCTAGCACTTCGGCCTTGTTCGTGTGAACACACGACAAAAGTTCGTTCTTTTCAAGCAAATAAGGTTCAGCCTAAACTTAAAATGTGCTACTCAAAGAGTTGCTCGTAATATGATAGCCTGCTAGTAGTCTTCTGCCCAAAAAGTACATAAGCCACATCTTATGTAAGCCGACATAGTGCTTATCAAAATAACTTAGTCACAAAAACCTTATTCTAAGTGCTCAAATTAGCGCCCATTCAAGGGCTTATCGGAATGTATTGTCTTACTTACAAGTGACGTATTCACAATTCTGATCGACCAGTCCAATCATCAATACCAACCTTTGACTAATATTACAGCGATAAACACAAAAGTCTAAATTGGAACTGCCAGCAAGTACAAAGTGCGGCTTGATTATGAGTAAGGGATTTGGATTTTGGCTTTGGGCTATAGTTTTATGTTCTGGATTGTACTTTTTGTTCTCGTTGTTTTTGTTGTTATTGATAATTTTAACCTTGCCATTGTTACGCTGCTTTATCATCATCGTTTATGCCCTTAGCTTTGCCCGACTTGGGCTTGGATTTTGAATCATGCACTTTGTTTACCAAGTCAGGCCACAATAACAATAATAAAAAGAAGTACAACTATAGAGCATAAGTGCGATAATAACAAAGAGAACACGAATGAATGACAAATTACCATTTTTATATACATATTTTTGCAAATAACAATTTCTAATTTGTTTACACAATAATTGCGCGTATTTATAAAAGATAATAAAAACAAAAAGTTAAGCGAACTATAATGGATTTGGCCAGTCCATGGTTCCTTAGCATGATATTGACGATGATGACTCATCGTCATCGACACTTGGTGATCTTGCTTTGAAATTAAAATGATGGCACACATTGTTGTTGTTATTGTTGTCAGCTTTTGGCTTGTTCGATGAAGTGAAACACAGTGAACAACTGTTGCTTAAAACTTTCAAGGGGTGGCCCACTGGAATTCCTATATTTTTTACTTACTATATTGTATGTCTGACTCTTTCTTCGAAACTTGACTTCTAGCATATGGTACGGTGGGGTAGTTATGCATGAAATGTTTAGGCCCATTTGATACCATTATGTAGCAGTTGCTTATGTATTATGCTAGCGACTCAAGCTTAGCCTTTTATGGCATTTAGCCCAAATAATGAAGCATTCTAAATAAAGACTTTTTGGGGAAATCAAATAAATTGTAAAATATTTTGGTACAGAAAATTTGGTATTTGCCATAGAAATAGCTATGAACTTTGATGTACAGTGGCGGACTTAATATGTAGGGTCCCAAGGGCCGTATTTGGTGTGAGGGCTACATTGTAAAATAAGATTAATTTTGGTACAATATGCTTAGTCTGTACACTTTCATGCCAGTACGTACACAGTTGATTTGCGATCCAGAAGACCACTTTAAGAAAACGTAGAAGGCTTACTGTTTATGGTTCGCTCGACATATTCGTTTAATAGAATAAGAAAACAATTTTGTTTTGCATGAAATCCAATTCTAGAAATTGATAAGTCTTTGATAGCCACGTTTACTGTTTCTTATTTGTTGCGTTATATTTTGTTTACTATATTAAAAAATATTATTTGAATAACAAAATTCCCAAACCTTAACACAATAAATAATTTAAATAGCATAATTAAAAAAAATTGCAAAAATATAATTTGGACGCGGCTTACCCCTTACCCCCTTAACCCCTGTACAACTTATTGTCTGCACATATACATATATGTATGTTTGTATTTAATATTAATTTAAAACACGACTTGAAATTAAAAATCGCTATTAATCGAACAAGGGTCCCTACGACACTTAACCAACTGAGCTACCTTTATGGATAATATATGCATAACCTCAGATTTCTGTATCCATTAATTATCTTCATTAATGACTCGATCTTAATGATCCTGGTTGTTAACATTTTTTTTGCCCACAAAACTGTAACTTTAAAATCGCGTCAAATATAGATAACTTGATCTGCCTACTTATTCCTATAAGTGGTTCAAATCTCAAGTTTGCATATCCTAGATCTTATAGTCACTAAGAACGAGGCGTTCAGAAACACGGACCTTTGTTACAGGTTATAAAAAAAACACAAAAAAGCTTGTATACAGATTTTGAGTCATCTTTAATATAATCGCTCACCCTAACGAGTAATTTAAATGGTCAAAACTTATCTTCTCAGAGCTGAACTAGAAATCTCTAGACGGGTTTGATTTAAACTTTTTTTGGAAACTACTATAATGTCACCAGTTCCGGGAATTTTGAAAAGAAGCATCCGTACCTTATGCAACAAAGGGTATATAAGGTTTGTGCAATCCGAAAATGTGTGTAACGTACTGAAGAAGACGTCGGAGACGACCTTCCAAAGTTACCTAAAGAATGATCGGGGTGACTAGAGAAGTCGATATGCCGATGTCCGTCCGTCTGTCTGTCTGTCTTTCTGTTTGTCCGCCCGTCCGTATGAACGCCTAGATCTCAGAAATGGTAAGGACTAGAGCACCAAACTTTCAGATTAGATGCGTTATTATTACAAACATAGACGACAAGTTTATTTTACTTTTTTTACATCGGGGTTACATTATATAGCTCTCATAGGTGGTGCCTAAAGTACTCCGAAAAAAACCAAAAAATTTAAGATAGATAATTCGTTTTTTTATGCAGATATTGTAACTAAATTTGGTATTTGGTCCTTTTTTTTGAGTTCCAGCACTTTACCAAATTTTATGAAAATCAGTTTACCGATCGGTCAAAGAAACGTGTTTAATTCGTTGTTTCGTGTGTATGTGAGGATAATCATGTTTATAGTTTTGTAGTTTTTTAGAGCTCTCCAGCAATGTACCGAATTTGATCAAAATTGGTTGACTGATATAGCCCCCATAGAACCGATCGGTCAAAAAGCCGGGTTTGGTGCAAAATTAGTCTGGTTTTTGTTTGTTTATAAAAATATCGTAAGCAAATTTGGCAAATAAATTTCAATTGGAGGTCCTAAGCAATATATCGGATTTGATTGCAATGTGATGGTACAGGATAGGTGAGGCCCTATGCTCCACTGGAAGTCGAGGATGACAGAATAAGAAGAAGAAGGTACAGGGTATTCCAAAGTCGTCCGCGGCCGACTTTAACGTACGCCATCTTTTCCACTGGCTTTCTTGGTATTGGAGGCGCGGTTATAGACCCATTGCTTCTATCCTTGATTCGTCCCGGCGTTAGTGACCAAAAATTTTGAAATGCTATACACATAAACTTGACTTAAATTTTAATAACTTCTTCCCCATTTATATGTTAGTAGCTATATTCAAGAATGCCTCTTAAGCAATGAGATATTTTCTTCATTATTTGAAGGATAGTTTTTCTTATTGGTGCGAAATTTGGCTAAAATAAATACACCAAATTACTCCTATTCGCTAAGAAAAATGATTTATGGTATACATTCTACGAATATATCTTAACATGGCTTTAAGCTTGATCTCATATTCAATCAAATGGAGCTATGTTTCATGCTTATCTTTAGCATATAATGCATATCAATTAAGAGGCCAACAAATCTCAGCTCAAAGAAAACATCTGCCAAAAACAGAATACATGCTATATGTCACATATAAACCTAAATACTTATATACTTATGTATGTATACCTACATATATACAGAATCAGACGGAAAAAACCAATTCCAACAAAAGAACGAGCAATTGTAAAAAGCGTTGGAGAGTCTGTGGCTCAAGCTGATGTGTTGTTGTTGTTATAGTTGGTGCGTTGTTGTTGTGGCTCATATGGAGGAGTGTGCGGAGTGTATGTAGTACTTTATGTACATATTTATATGAAATAAGGCCATTTCCTTTCAATTGACTGTACCCACATAGTGAACAACAACAGCAGTAGCAGCAGCAGCAACAGTCGGCAGCCCCGGTCGCGGCCGAATCATATACACATGAGCCCGCCGCACACAGTTACACGCAGATACACTCACACAGATACACTCAGACACATACGTATTTAAATTTTTATTATTTTGAGCTGATAACAGACAACGGCCCGGCCACAGCCGCTTGAGCCATAAAAACAGATCTCGCCAGAGCCGTCAACGAGCCAGCGAAAAATTATACAACAACCAGCAGCACTTGAACCAAAAAACCCGATGCGAGGGAAGCTGCAAAAACCAATACAAAAACGTTGGATGGTACGACCCAGAGAATCTGTTGAGACTGCTGCTGCTGCTGCTGCTGGTGGTGGTGGTGGTGGCGATTGGAAACTTGGATGGGATGATAGTATACTCGTACTACGGTAGATGCGCTGCTATATGGGAATAATATGTATATGGTATTGTGAGAGCGTAAGCCAGAGGCAATGATAAATTAACGCAGTGAGCGCAATACTACGTACGACTGAATGACGAATGAGTACCCGAGTTTATGATGCTGATGCTGATGATGATGACGACGAGTGGACCAAGTTTAGAAGCGTTATAGATTACTCTATATGTGTTGCTGAGCTCTCGCATACGAATGCGAATACGAATACATATATAGGAATACAAAGTATAATTGTAATCAGCGGCAAGACACATAAAGTGGCACGACCGACTCGGCTTGGTTCAGTTTGACCAGGGTTAAAAATATGCGACCGAGAGCGGCAGCAACGGGGTGGCATCAGACACACACTCACTGTACCATATGTGTATGTGTGTGTCACGCTTATGATTTAATAAGCAAATGAGCTGAAAATTGATGAAATTGTTTTTTTACGTTTTTTATTTTTTTTTTTTTTTGTTGCGCCCTCAAAATACAAATACTACTATACAACTCAAAAAATCACAGCCAGGCCTTTGGCTTTGCCACACTGCCTCAAAAATGTTTGCGATCGCCAGCGCGTCTTTAAAACGATTTTATGGTGTGTGCGTCACAAACACACACACACACACACTCATATTGTGTTGGGGCACAAAAGCAATACTGGGCGTATACCCAATTTGCGTAATAGGTTTATTCATATTCCAAGTGCTCGCATTCTTTTGAATACTACATACATACACATAAAGATATGTTATTAAAATATTTGAGCAGTCGATTAAGTAATTTAAAAAGTTATAATATATTTACTTAATTTATGTATTTGTCACTTTGTTGTTGCCATGAGTATTTTAAACGGGGCTACAAAGCTCACAGATTTCTTGCGAGTTTTGCTTTTGCGGTTTTGAACCTTGGTTCGGATTGAGTGCAGTTTAAAGACTGTATTAAATTGACTTTTTTAAGAAGTAGCGTAATAGACTTGACAGCCAATTGGTTGTTATTTATCAGCTGATTCCAGGCCTAAGTTTCAGTTTCAAGAGATGATATGACAAAACTCGCAGATTCATAAAAATTAATGAAACATCTTGCTATCATTCGATTTCTGTATTAATACCCGGTCAAAAACGAATATGCTAGAATGCTGTTTGTGGAGTCCATATTAACCATTAAGGATTGAATGCCACCTTTGAAATAGTTAAGAAAATTATCAAGGACACTAGAAGAGTGATGGATTCGATGCCGTAACCCATTTAAGGATGTATTTGGCGTTTTTGAAAATGGACCCATGGAACAGTCAAAGCTGTATGTGGATTACTTCCGGATTTTGATATTGAGCTATGGGTCTCTTCGATTTTTTGGCGCCCGTGGCTGAAATCATATCGAGTACATGGAAAAAGACAGCATGACGCCTAGAAAGTATAGGGTGGATCATCTGTTGGCTTGCTTGTTAAACACTCATAATCCGTTCACATATGTTATGACAAGTTCAAAAGTACTCAATTTTAGTCATGGATCGTTTAATAAGCGAAAAAAAGTGGTACAGGCGCATTATGAAAATGATTGATCTGTGAAAAAACTATAGTTGAGGCCAGTGTCGACGAGTCGTCGGGACGATCAACGCGCCATCGTTCGCAAGATTTACACCTTGCTAGGACCACTTTGGGTCGAATATGGCATGCGGATCTACACGCTTACAAGATTCAAATGAAAACAACAACTGAAGGACACGGACCATTATCAGCTTCGCTCATAGGGATGATAGAACAACAAAAAAATCGACGAAAATTGGCAATCCGCGACGGCCATATTATATATTTGGGCGATATTATTTTTCATACATAACTAAGAAGCTTCAAATTTGCCCAACTTTGTTGGGAAATAAGCGAACAAAATTCATTTTACAAACAAACCAACAGATGGCCAACCCTATATTATTCGTAGCTTTAGGACAAATTTGATGCCTTCTGAAGCAAAGACTTATACAGCCCAACAAAAAAAACTGTTGTGATATGAGGACGAAACATATGTTTTTTTTATGTATTTCGACGTCTTAAACCCCGAATCCACGTGCGAAATCAGCCCAATAGATCTAAGTGCCACCCTTACCTCAAAAAAACCTCACATCTTTTTTTTAGAGCGATTGTTCGTCGATGGTTCTTATGGGGTCACTGAATCCGAATCAAAAGGATCTCGGCATATCGGGAGTCTGAAATGACCTTCCAAATTCCTCATTTTTGAGGCTAGGATTAAACCAAGACTCGTTGGGCCAATTCTGAAAGCGGTTTCGGATTAGACGCGTCGAAATTTATAAGAAAACATACATATGTCCCAATGCTTTTTCGTGCTCTATATAAATAGTCAGCTTAATCTCTACTCGTTCAATCGAAACACATTTGAATTCCGGTTTTAAAAATATTAGATACTCGCTGCTCAGTGATCTGGTTGTTGTCTGTCACCAGATCAAAGTTTTTGGTTAAAAAATTAAGAAGTTGCTAAGTTCAAAAAGCCCAAACAAATAAAATGAATTGAAAATCAACATTATTCTGAACATCGATACCGAAAGTTCCATAAACGTTAACAATTTCTTTCAAATACTACAGATTTGTACTTGTAGAAAACTAATTCTCATCGAAATACTCGCTTTCTAAACAATTTGGTAAAACTTCAGTGAGATCACTTTTGTTCATTCATTGCCATTGTTTTATATGCAGTTTGCCGCCATTGTGACTTTGATTAGCTCTAAAAACACAAACCCAAATTACTATCAGCATTTAAGTTACCAAACCAGTCCAAAAATAGCATATAAATAACCACCCCAAGTCAAGTTTGCATTGTTAGTCGAAAACGTGCTCACAAACCCCAAAACCAAATTCGATACAAACTATCCGAAACGATATTTCAACTTTTCTAATGCCACTCAGCCTGGTCCTCGGCGCTCTTGTCTTAGCGGGGCTAGTTTCCTGTTGCAAGACCATGTTCTTCTCAAATTTCAAATGCATTTCTCGGCACAGACAGCTGCCTGGAATGCCTCAAAATTTGGCTATTTTTAGCACAGTGTCGCTAGAAACAGCCCCAGTGCCACGGCTTGGCCTATTAAGCGTGAGGACTCTGCTCGTGCAGGTAGTTGACAATTGGAAGCACTTCGTTGTCGCAGTCTCGTTGTCGTTGTCATGTAAAATGATATGCATGCGTTTTCCTAAAGAAAAAAAAGAGAACCCAGGAAAAAGGCAAACTAATCGGGGCCAAATGCATTTTCACATGTTCCAACATTGTGGAAAAACGTCAATGGTGTCTGACTGGCTTTATTTGCTTGAGGCTTCTGTGGTTTTTGAGCCATAGTTTTGGTCTGTACTTCAGCTTATCAGTATTTGCTTCCGCTTGATGGGCAGAGCGTCAGAACCTTTGCCGGACAGTTTGCATTTTACTTAAGTGGAAGGCATTGTTCACTCCATGTTTAGGTCTACATATCAATTTTAAGGTTTTATCGTGGTTTGTGGTAATTGTTGGGGCTGTAATGGTGATAAGCTGTGGCTAGAAAGACATGTCTATGCGTTGTTTGAGAAATTGTTACCACATTTTTTTTCTGTTAATGTGTCCAAATAATTGCTATGGGTTTATGTGCAAACGAAATTTTTTACAAAAATTGTTCTCTAGTTATTAGAGATAGCTTCTTCAGGTACTGCCACTAAAAAACGCATGGTTACTTTATTCTAGTGATGAGCGATACTGTGAATTTACAGTCACAGCGACAACTGTGACTGTGACAAAAAAATATCAGTGACAAAAGGTCGTGACAGTGACACACTTGCAAATATTGCAAGATGCAAAATTATCATCTAAAACACTGAAAAATTTCAAAATTTCACTTGTCTTTCTGTCCATGTTATTATTTACTATTAAACGCTCACAAAAATTTTAAAGGCACTTGTCTCTTCAACGACTAGGCACTTACTTTGCATGTGATCCATCTTCATATTGCAACAAATACCTCAAAACTATTGTATTCATTAATACTAGCCACCTATTTTGTTACCGTTCATAACTAACTTATGGCTAATACGCAGCAGTGAAAAACCGCGTGAAAGAAAACTAAAAACGCTGTCAAAATTCTTAGCGTTTTTTCTATATGAAGTTTTGTTTTCTTTCACGAGGTTTTACACTGCTGCGTAATTAGCCTATAATATACAAGATGCAAAATACGCGCCAAGTATTTATCTGCAGTATTTACTCTTGCAGTATTTTATTACTATTGGTTAAGAAATACTTGGCGCGTAATTTGTAACAGTTCATAGGATTTTGTACTTACGAATATTTTGTCGCAGTTCATACGAACTTATATATCCACGAGTATTTTGTCACCTTGGGTTGTGACTGTGACAAAATACTCTCGCAGTATTTTGTCGCTATTGGTATGAAAATACTTGCAGCGTATTTTGTAACAGCTCATGTTAGCCACGAGTATTTGTCACCGTGACAAAAAACTTTACACTGATACGACCCGGTACATTAAAACACTTGTGACAAATCACAGGTACGTAAATATTGCTCATCACTATAAAATAAAGTTTATTCAATGCCATTTCAAAACTATTCCATTCTCTTGGAAACGCACTTCAACTATGAATTTATGCTTGGGTACCGATTTTGGAGGCTCTGCCGGCCTAACAATCAAATTATTTGGACATCTAAAATTCTATCAAGAATTTTGCTGAGATTTACGAAGAAAATTGATCAAATCTGGACGAAGTTCAACACTGGTTCTACTACTAAGATTTGCCTTTTTCAATCAATAGACCAATAATACAAAAAATTTATTACAGTCTCAATTTAAAATCAAGTTTTTAAAATCTAAATTGGAAAACTAGACCGACCAAATTTACAGAAGCGGCTTCGAAGTTGTTTATTAGCAACCCAAGTTTTCACAGAATGGTGATATTTTTGGAGGTTTATATAAGGGTCGGGGCCCGATAATGGTTTATTATTGCCTTATTTCGTATAGCCAGGATGTGTAAGATATTCATATGGATACACGGACTAGGCTTTATCGATAACCGAGTCGATTATTGTTTCAAAGGAATCTTATGCGGTTTCTCAAGCCTTCTTTTTTTCTATTATATATGTACGTTGCACAAAACTGTTAAAATTTTGATCCTTCTAAAAGTTGGAAAACGGGTTGACAGTTTTTCCGATATACATACACTGCTAAGTGCAAAACTCCGATTCCAAGCACAAATTTAAAAAAGTACCCAAAACAAATTTATCTGATATTTTCCTATATATTCCTGTATACTCGATCGGTAATTAATCGTTTTTTTTTATTTTTTTTCAGGGGCGGCTCACATGTTAATGACACCTTAGCCACTAGTCTTGGTCTGGGTGCATTTGCTCAACATCTGCACAATAATAACAACAACAACAATAACAACAACAGTGTGAGCGGCAGCAAGGTCGGACACAAGCTAACCTCCTCCTTCAATGACTCAGCAGCCGTGCTCAATCTATCCAAATGCTCAGATGGCCTAAACATAAGTCACGAGGACTACTACTATTATGTAAAACCTGAGCTGGATCTCTCTGCTGCAGGCACTGCTGGCGGCAGATCTGTTGGTGGTGCTGGCAGCAGCAGCGGCAGTAGCACAGATCCCAATCCGCAGCCGCTGCCCGCGCATCAGCAGGCGCACAATGACAGCCGCGTTTCATCCACACGCAATGACAGCAATACGCAGCATCAGAACAGCTACGATGACATGGATGCCAGCTCGCTGAGAAGTGGCGACGAAGATGGCGTTGGCGGTGATGCTTCCGACGAGGTAGAAGAGCTAGAGGCCATCGATGAGGATTTTCCATATCCGCTTATCTTGGACTCAAACTCGCCGCGCAGTCTATGCAATGGCAGTACCAGCGGTGGCGGCGGTTTGGCTGCAGTTGAGGCGCGTAAGCGTCGCCGCAAGGCGGATGAAGACGATGTGGATGGCGATGTGGCCGTAACCGAGGACTACGAGGATCAAATGCTGCAGCAGCATCGTCATTTGCGTCAACAGCAAAACGCTGCTGCGGCAGCTGCTGCCGGCGGCATGGACTTGCCACCGCCACAAACTGTGCGCGAGGTGCTGAACTCCAAGTTCTGTGGCTTCATTTCGGCCAAGCTGAACAGCATGGAGGACTCCGAGGCGGATAATCTAATGAATCGCATATTGTTGCTGCTGGTGCAGATGCAACAGTGCGAAAGCAGCAAGTAGTGGATAGCATAAGCCGGGAGTGGTTAAGTTACTAGTTAGCAAATAGCTCATTATGGATTAATGTAGCCTTGCTCAAAGCAAAAGAAAAAGTTTCCTTTTCTTGCCATACATTAAAGACAGTTTTTATTTTTCGTTGCCATGTTCGAAATTTTTTTTTGCTCATTTTCAATGCCAAATTTGTGCCATACCAAATAAAAAGCAAAGCCAAGTCCAAAGTAGCGCTACCAAGTTCAAAATAGTTACAACCAGTTGTAATTTAAAGCTATTCCAAAAAAAAAAAAAAGATTAAAAGTTGCCAAAAAGAACAACAAAACAAAAGACATACACAAAGACAAAGATTGTTAGCCAAGTATGAGATTTAGTTTATTATAAACGTTAATTTAGTTTTAAGCTGCTTATATATAATAATTCCAATTAAATAATATAGTTTTATGCTATATTAAAAAAAATATGTGTGCAACTACACAAACGTCTCATCACATGAAACTACAACTCGTATATTAATTTACATGAATTTTTAAAGTTCTACCAAAACTCGTTTAGTTTCTTATAAAAATATTTAATTTTTTACAATGCCTAGCTTAAAAATAAATATATTATGTCAAAAAACTTGCCAATGCGAACAGATTATAATATAATCAATAAGTTTAAATTAATTTGGCAAATATTATAGCTAAAATATTATATTATATTATTACTTTAGTTTCGAAATACTTTTTACATATTTCTGCAATTTTCGTTTGCAAAACATTCTATGTATAAATTTAAAGGTTAAACGTTAACAAAATTTAATAAAAAATTTAAATTTAATTTAAAAAGCATTTTTTTTTTTAATACATATTTGAAGAGTTTATTTTGAATTTGTAATATAAATTGCATGTTATCTGCGAAAATAATTGAAGCTGGCCACTTTTTGGGTCCACCTCTTTGCTTTGGATGAATTTTACATACATATGTGGTAATGCTACTAGCCAATAGTAACCACGTAAATTTTTATTGTAAAATTCAGAATATTTATCGAGTTATTAATTTATTTATATATTATTATAGAAAATTTCTGCACAGTTCAAGCATCGAAATAGGTGAAAGATGTAACACCTACCGAACGAAAGGGAATTACATGAATATCGCTGTTACAAAAAAATTTGACATATTTTGGTTAAAAATATATTTTGTGTTGATTTTCGAAAAACCATTCTATTCCATTCCATGGTTCCTTCCATAACCGATTACAAGTTTTTAAATGGATTTGGAACATTTAAATTTTGCACTTCGAACACTAGCACCGTTGACGCGAAAAAAAAAAACTGAGATAGACTCGAAATAAAAAAGAAACCCTAATCCAGTCATAATCATCTTTTCTTTTTGCCAGTTTCAGAAAAATACAAAATATTAAATAACCGAATACTTTTGCATATTTGCAAAAAATTAAGTTTTTGGAACATACCAAAATAGAAAAAATAAGTTTTTTAGTATTTCAAATTTAAAAAAAATTTATATTATGCCAATTTTATAGCTATTATATTCCTAGAGCATCCATTAAACATTTTATCAAATGCGCAGTTGAAGAAACTTTTGGTATAGCCCTTGAAAATAATTGCCATTGATTTTCTGCCCGAATCCAAACATTATTTACTTACGTTCCCACCATTTGCTTATTTACTAACTAACTCTGCTTTATAAGCTTCATCAAAGCAACAGCTACCCAGCATAATCGCAAAGATTTCCATTTCTGCGCAATAAAAACGCTGCTAGCATCAATCAAATCCCTAAAACGAATCAGCCAACATTTTATTGACTCAAATCAAGCTACCCCTGTTTGGCATTATGTACAGCCGCATTCTGACCATGGTCATTGAACTCTCAGACTCAGCTGCCAAAATCATGGGCACAGCATTCGCATCCCCTAAACAGCGATCTCTCAAACGCTCTACCAAGGCTAACAAAAAAAAGCAAGCAGAACCATCAAGGGAACTCGTTTTCGTGTCCGTAACGCCGTTTTGGCAATTTTCCGCACACACATACCAAGCATTTCTATAGCCAGCAGTAGGTAGTAAGTAGTCTTCGACCAGGTCGAGGGTTGTTTTTGTCATGGTAACGCCAGCCCTGAGCTGCCGCAGCGCAGCCTCACTTTAAAAGTTTGTTTTCTATTGTTCTCAGAACCTGGTTCTCAGCTGGTTTATTCATTCATGAGTGCGCCTGTGCGTCGGTTTGTCTACCTCGACTTGGTTCGTGTACAATACGTTCCATGCTTAAGTTGGTCTATATCGTTTTTGGCATGCCCACATCTGTTGTTACCCTGCTTATGTTTTGTCCTGCTTTTTTATCTTTGCCCGCTTTGTGGCGCATGCGTTCAAGTTCTTATAGCCTTATCTTTTGTTTTCTTTTCCAATTCCTGTTGTTGCTGTTGTTATTGGTGTTGTTGTTATCTCTCGACTGGTTTTTATGACGTGTTTGTTCTAATGGTTTCGTCTTGTCCCTTCTTGTTGAGGGTTTTTTCCGGAGTTGTCATTGTGGCGGCAAGATCTGTCTGACATCTGGCTAAATGTGTGAGTTTGTCATGGCTTGAAGCGATCTCTAAATGGATGATATTTGAGAAATGTGTGATATGATCAGCGTTTGACATGTTTAATGGACTGAGGCTACTTTGTAAACAGCCAGAACAATTGGAGGATTTCAATTGTTGGTCTTATCGCGGCCCAAATTATGTAAAGCCTTAGATTGGAAATTATTTTTAGGCGTCTAAAGAGATTGACTTATTCTTACTCAAAATTCTCGCATAATTTAAGCGAGTACATTTAAATAAATACCCCCATATACTTGGAAATTAATTAATTTGTTACTTGCCTTAAATGTAGGGCTATCGGATTTAAAGAGAAGAAATGCTTTTGAAAGCATTTGAGAATCTTCCGGTATCAAAGAATCGTAAATTATTTTTTTTAGAATATGTCAATATGAATTTTTTTTTTTTAAATTTCGTATAATAAGATTTTTTATGATACGAGCACGGTTGGTTGTTTATTTGGAGCCAAAGAAACTTAAGTTGATTGTAAATGAACGTATAAAATGGTATTTTTTTAATCTAGCTATATATATAAACGTCAGTTATGTTAGTTACACCATTTATAACTCAAGAACGGCTGGACCGATTTTGATGATCTATGGTTTGTTGGATTCGGCCTGGTTAACAGAAAAACATCGGAAAACTTCACATAAAAAGAAGTAAGCCGTGAAATTCTCTTGCGGAGGCAGCGGGCCCGATATCAACATAAATCGAAAATCTTCATCAGCTCTATAGCTCTATTAGTCTCTCAGATCCTTTAACTCATACGGATAGACAGACATGGCTATAACGACTCGGCTGTTGATGCTGATCAAGAATAAATATACTTCATGGTGTAAGTTTTACATTTCTGTTCATATTCAATATGTGCCACTAGCATAGATATAGGACATGGTCTATAACTAAGGATTCTTTTTTTAGTTTTTTTTTTATTTCGGGGGGCGATCCGTAATGGTACAGGGTATTTTAAAGTCGGGCTAGACTGACTATTGTATTCATGCAATAACGTTATGGAAATAAAGAAACTTACGAGGGATAACGAGGAAAAACGCCGCAATATTTCACTAAGAAGAGTCTTAGTTGCTATTTTTAGAAATTTTTGCTTTTAGAGATTCCTGGTCTTCTAAAATCAGGTTTCCCACCTTCTCCTATTGTCTTTCTTATAAGTTCAATACATACCAGCTACGTAATAGTAGTTAAATATCTGCTACTTTTTAAGAACGCTTTGATTACATATACTCGATCATAATAAACCTGATATAATATAATAAAAATTTCAGAGATTCTTCTTATGTCCTTCAATTGGTCAAAATAACTCCCCGATCCGTATACTCTAATGCATCGAGGCTAATCTGCGAACTCACTTTAGTCCTAGGAAATTGTCCTAGAACACCTAGAACGACCTTACTCGAAAAAAGGCACTGGAATAAATTCTAAATAATTTACCACCAAAAAATATACACACATTTTTATAGATAAATAAAGTAAATTGTTATTTTTTTTGAATATTTTAACATTTTGATTGAAAACTTAATATTAATCTTATTTAAAGCGCATTAAATCTATCCTCATAGCAAGAGTTGAAACAGATCAAAAGCGCTTTAAATAAAACTAACTTTTGAAGTCCTGTTATATTGTTTTGATTTCTCCACGATAAAATATCTGTGCTTTCCAGAAGGCCTTCCAGAAGTCCTTACAGAATGCCTTACAGAAGGCTTTACAGAAGGCCTTACAGAAGGCTTGCCAGAATTAGAGGATTGTCGAGTACGTTCGGGCCTACCTTCGCTACACGTACAACACGCACAGGTGTCTTCATGGGTACCTTTTGGAGTAGATCCGACTGTTGTAACCCTGCTATCATTGCTGCTTGGACGTGAGTTAGATTGCTTTTTGCCTCCTTGCTTACTTTCTGGGCTTGATGGCTTAGTACTCTTACCATCCGAGATAATTGGACAGTTACAGTTTTTGTCGCGTCCAGTTTTCGCAGCTCCTGAATCGGAGTGAACACTATCAAACCGGGATCTACGAGGAGTGCTAACTGCGGACTGACGCGTATTTCCAGCACTACCACTAGCTCGTCCAGGCTTACTCTTGCGATCATGCTCATTGCTCTTAGCCTTTTCGCGATCATGCTCATTGCTCTTAGCCTTTTCGCGCTCATGCTCATTGCTCTGAGCCTTTTTGCGATCATGCTCATTGCTCTTAGCCTTTTCGCGATCATGCTCATTGCTCTTAGCCTTTTCGCGATCATGCTCATTGCTCTTAGCCTTTTTGCGATCATGCTCATTGCTCTTGGCCTTTTCGCGATCAAGCTCATTGCTTTTAGCCTTTTCGCGATCATGCTCATTGCTCTTAGCCTTTTCGCGATCATGCTCATTGCTCTTAGCCTTTTTGCGATCATGCTCATTGCTCTTAGCCTTTTCGCGATCATGCTCATTGCTCTTAGCCTTTTCACGATCATGCTCATTGCTCTTAGCCTTTTCGCGATCATGCTCATTGCTCTTAGCCTTTTTGCGATCACCATCTCTTTTAGCTTTGCCTTTGCGAGCTTTACCATTACCAGTTCCAGTACCATTACCAGTACCATTACCGTTGCTGTTACCTTTACCGTTACCGTTTCCATTACCATTACCACTAGTACTCGCGCGATCATCATCAGCTCCAGTTTTACTCTTACGAGAACCATTTTCATCATTCCCTTTATTTTTCTGTGACTTTTCCTTGCCTCTTGTATACTTAGGAAAGTCGGATTGAGAAGCAACTGCCAGATTTTGCAGTCTTCCACGTAGTTGATTAAGTATTTGTTGCTGCTTGGCACGCACATCGCTAGCCATTGTCATAGGTTTGGTTTTCAGACTGGGCCTCCGACGTTGATTATCATCAGCGCGCTGATTATCATCCGCACGCTGATTATCATTCGAACGCTGATTATCATTCGTGTCCTGCAATACAATGCGCTCCAATTGTCGCAGTAGCTCCAGCTGCTCAAAGCCTTTCGCTTGGGTTACTTGTCGTACACGGAATTGTACACGCGCATAGTGCGAGGTTATATTAAAGAGCGCTTCCTGAAGTTTCTCAACTTTCTCCTCCAGCTCACGTTCATATGGCGTTAGTTCTCGACAATGTATTTCTCCGTTTTCATCCAGCTCGCTATAACGCAATGTTTCTGAGCTTTTGCATGAAAGACTTTCCCGAGACTCAGAACATACGCTGTGTGTGTCCTTGACTTTGATATTACTTCGTTGTTTACATTTCCACATTTTGTCCCAGTGTAAAGCTCTTCCGCTGTTGTATTCTTACAATTTTCAATGTGGTGAAAACTTTTTATTGTATTATTGTCGACTTTTTTACTGTATTTGAAATTTATCAAAAATAATTTTGAAGTTTATCCAAATGTATTCAGAACTAAAGTTTAAAATGAGGATAAATGGAAGGCAAGCTAAATTATTTGTTAGGTTGGCCTTGTTGAAAAATGTTTAAAAATGTGATCATAATGCGGAATCCTTAATATGCTACTACAAGGAATGTGGGAGCTGAGGGGACAAGACAAAATCTGCGAGCTCTTCGACAACTTTGATATAAACCAGCTGGAAGAAAGATGTTCAAGGCGGCTGCTTACAGTACAGGCCAAAAATCCTTGTGCGGCAATATATATCATCCAAAACAGATAGCAGCCACTTATTAAAGATCTTTAAGACACACCGCTCTAAATTCGCCTCCGAAGTAAATTAGAACTCTTCGCCGAATTCCTTTGAATATGTTCACAGGCATTTTGCAGGAAAAAGGAATGATCGGGCAGATTGTTGCAAAAAAAACCCTTGCTACGGCAGTTATATCAACAAATGACTGACATTTGCTAAAAAATAGAAAATTTTGGTCAATTGTTAAATGGATATCCGTGATGTGGTCTGACGAGTCAAAATTTCACGGTTTTGGATGTAATCGACGCCAGTTCGTTGATCGTCAAACAGATGAGTCAAATCCGAATGATACGATGCGAATATCAAACACGGCGATGATGGGGTTGCTTCTGCAAGATTGAGTTGTCCCGCTCAAGAAAATTTATGGAAAACTGACAAAAGATTCACATCATTTCTTGAACGACAATCTATTCCATCTGAAAATAATCTGGTTGTTCAGGGATTCATTTTCCAACAAGATTATCTAAAACATACGTCGGGATTTTGTTCCAGCGATTTGAAAAAGAAACAGGTATTTTGCTCAAGATTATGGAGGGGGGCTTGCCCGGCGCGTATGAGTTTTGCGACCATTTAGCCTTCCTCGTATATGACAATGCCTCAGAGATACGTGGCAAGACTTTAGAAATTCGTCCAAAGAATGCTTAAAATATCATCTTATCGCCTTAGTTCAAATTATTATTATTTTTTTTTGATAAAACGCTATTTTTCCTCTTGTATTCATACTTTTGGCCCGTACTGTACATACGGCCCATATATAAAACTGATGAGAATTGAAGCTTTATCTGCACAAACTGCAGTTCTTCGAACACTTCGCTGACGAATACCTGAATACATGAAGCGTAGTTTGGTATAACTATTGGATCGTGGGTAACAGTTACGCTGCTTTGTAGGCTCTGATTAATCCTTGAGCAATGTCGAGCAAGATCAATGAGTTCAAGATCGGACACCAAGCTACGCTTAAAATATATATTGTCTAATAAAATAACTTATTTTCGTCGGTTTCCCAGTTAATATAGCCAGAGCGGTGGGATATGGCATCCTTAAAAATTTAATCCTATCTGCTACTGAAGGATGAGTTTTTTTTAATTTTTTTGATGCAACTGCCTGGTTGCCTTCCTAGCTGCTGTATTCAAATTCTAGGCATACTTTTCCCTTTTCTATTACATCTATCTCAAATTAAATAGCTGTGGTTTCCCGCTCTAGTCCTTTTATTTTAAAAATTTTAAAAAAACCTCGAAAAGTCTGTCACTAAATGAAAATTAAATTTTAGCAACTGAACTGGTCTCCAATGCATACATTTCATTAACTCAAAAACAACAACAACAATTCGTGTACATAGAAGAAATACGTGCCCCAAACACATGTGTGGCAACAAAACACGCAAAATCCGCCGTGCAACAAGCTGAAAAATTGCCAGTTGTAATCAATGCGCAACATGGACTCTACTACACTATCAGTCGGATAGGGACAGAGAGTGTGAGGGGCATCTCTAGTTCACAAACAAAGGTGCCACAGGGGTCCAAAGCTGAACACTAACCAAATTACATGTACCCAAAAGATTTTAGCTTGTTGCAGCAATTGATTTGGCTGACACGAGTAGCCGTTGTTGCACCTGTTCAATGCCTCTGACAGCGGCTCAAATGCAGGCAAGGATTGCTGACAAAATGGATGTGCCACCACGACGCATGGGGCATTCATTGTAAGCGGATGAACATGAAAACTATATAAGATTTTAGGCAAATGCGCCGCTGTGTGTGTTTCAGTGAGTGTTTATTTGTGCAGGGACCCTTTTCGAGGATTTTGTACGAAAGCTGATTACAAAATACAGCAGCAGGTACATTTTTTGTTGCATACTTTGCGGCGGCAAATTAAAATACACTCTGAAGGAATATACCTACTTATGAAGTAATTGTTGAGATATAAAATTTTTTTTAAATATTACCATAATTTTTTTGTTTTTAATAAGAAAATCATAAAGGTAATTTTTTTATAAATCGATTTTTCGAAATTTCCTTTTTTTTTTTTTTGCTTCTCGGAGACATTGAGCAGATATTAATCGATTGATCGATAAATAAAGTTTTAGGTTTTTTTTTCGCTTTTTTATATGTTCTTTAATGCAAAGAATCAAAAATACATAAATTTTTTATGAATCGCAGTTTTATAATTTTTGATCGCGAATCCAGTCTGATAAGCTGTAGATATCAGAAAAGGAGCGTCCGCGGTGAACCCATCAGAAAGCCACGAATTGGTCAACAAAGTTTTTGTTATTACTATATTCATTTGAGTTATCTATAAGTGCAATCTAATTAAACACATTAAGCTAGTCTAACAGACTTTCTTATTATTTTAATGCTAGCGACATTATTTATTTTATTCATATTCATTCTTAATCTGGTCCTACATTACGGAACAAAATTATATTGGCTTTAGCCAATCTCCAATTGTTAGACTCTCTTATTGCTTTATCATTTATTTATTTTAAACTATGTTTGCTTCATCGTAAGAGATATCTTTTTCGAAATTCAGTTTTCGACTCAACAGTCATCAGCTGTGCTCTACAAAATTTTGCTTTCCGTGCGGAGGGGCCGATTTTTATTTAGAACAAAGCATACGCAGAGGTGTCACGGATAACTCTTTAAACCAAACCACAAATTTTGGCCATTGCAAACTTTTCAGCTGGACAACGAAGTCTTATGTTTTGTCAAGGGTTTTTGGCTTAAAACTGCTTTTGGGACCACTTATAAGGTCCACCAGCTACTTTGCGCGGCAGCCGCTCCCTAGGCTTGCAACCAATAAGCCGGCCGGCCGGCATTTTAACTTGGGGCAGGTTCATTCTGCCGCTTGGCGGCGCTTCGTGCTCGTAAATCATGGATGCTTCGTGTGGCAGTCGTATGAGGAGTGTTGTGAGTTGTGAGTTGGCTTTGGCGCCGCACAAAAATGACATTTCGAAATGTCAGCTGTCAGCAGTTTGCGGCTTTGAAATGTGGAGCATACAATTGTGCGCCAAATATGAAAGAGAGACAAAAAGAGCGGAATTACTTGTCAATGAGCAAAAAGAGCCGTTGAGAGAGCGCGCACACGTGTAGGTGCCGTGCCTCTTTTTTATGGCAACTTCGTTCGTGCCGCTTCCGGTGAAACAATATGGCATAGTGGAACACTGGAAGTAGCTTTTATGGCAACTTTATGCAATTTAAGAGCGCGTTTTGTTTACTTAAGAGAGCCACTGGAAATGCTGCTTTAATTGCTGCAAATTATTTATGATTACTTTTTATTTGCAAACAGCCTTGAAGTGTTTACATATATGTAATAAATTAAATGCAAAACTATTAATTACAAATTGGTAGACAGACATATATATGTATATTGCTTGCGTTGTACATAAGCTTTTAGTAAAAAAATATACTTTTAAGGGAATATTGGGAGTTTCTATTCGCAAAAAAAAAACAAAGTTTTAATTAAATTGCTCTAGAGTTTTTAAACTATTATTTACATAATAAGTGGATTCATACATCTATATTGACTTTATAAAACAGAAAGAGATATAATATTTAACATTATGAAGTAGAAAAGATAAAAATGAATAGCAGAATTGGTAAACGCTTTTGTAAACACTGATATTTTTGAGATCAATGATACTATCTAGTAACTAGATACAAAAATAAGTAGATGATAATTATTCTGATGCAGATGTTTGACAAATTCATTTGAGAACTCTGTTGTTTGTAGCTGTAGCTTTAAATCATACACCTGAAGCTTTAAAGTGCCATTGAAGACTGGTTATAAGTAAATGTAATCACATAAATAACGTCTTTTGTCAAGATTTAATTTTTTTTGGCAAAAAGGGCCTAACTTTAAAATTTCTGCCTAAATGTCATTAAAGCTACCTTAAAAGTCCCGGCGGTCATTAACAATAGATGAAAAAAAGACTTGGAACGTTTTGAAATAGATATATAACTGATGCATGGATGCTTTGCTTCTTTCTGTTCAATGGTAGCTTAATAAAAATCAAATTTTTCTGAGTGACGCGATATCTGGATACTCACGATAGATTTGTGATGTGGCTTACACTACACTTCTCTACTTGGAGTCTTCAATTTTAATCTGGTAGCCGCATCTTCGAAAAGTATGACGGCTTTATCATGTCAAATAACCTACAAGAACTTATTTTACCTTATTTTATGTTTATCATTTCTACTATAAATATAATATAGTTTTTAAGAAATCATTTTGAAAATGATCCATTCCTTAAAAAATCTATCCTATTCTATTATTATGTTATGCTTAAAGATTATTCTTTTACCAGCCGAATATTTCAGTTTCAATTTATTTATTTACCCGAATATTTTATATATTTACTAACTAATTACATTATATATTTACAATTTAGCCTTTACAGCTTTACAACTGTAAAGAAAATCTTACAAAAAACGAAAAACGAAAACGAAAAAAAATAAGAAATAAAACTTACAACTCAATTACCAACTAAGACTAGAACACAGCCAAATATATATTAGACTTCAGGAAGTTAACGTATTCTTTTGCAGGATCCAGTTCAAAAGAAAAAATATGGCCTGCGTCTCTAATATTTTTGTTCTCAAGTATGTTGGATTTTTGTAAAGAAAGGAATAAGAAAGTCCTTTGCTGGATCCCAAATATTCCCGAGAACGACATAGCTGTTTGTCAACGGAAAAGAATGCAAATCCACCAATAGGTCCACAAACCCTCTATGGAAACAGCATGATACTAAACGCTTTCTTAGAGAGAGGAGATATTCAGCCGGAGTGCAGACTGAATCAATGCGACAGGTCTAAGACAGCCAAAGCAACTACTTGGGTTTTATAACATACGAAGGCTCAAGGAAAACA
Source organism: Chymomyza costata (assembly GCA_018150985.1). Classification (NCBI taxonomy): domain Eukaryota; kingdom Metazoa; phylum Arthropoda; class Insecta; order Diptera; family Drosophilidae; genus Chymomyza; species Chymomyza costata. Next base: position 24,461,412 of record JAECWU010000001.1, read on the forward strand.
CTCAAATAGGCAAGAGCTCCCTAAGGATACTGGGCAGACTACTTTTGATACATCGAAGACCCAGAGACGCATGAACTCACCATGGACTGGATATTCAAGTGGAACACATTTAGTACGTGCATAGCTCTAGTCAGAAGTAGGGCATACTGCTACGATGAGCATAGAGTTATTTCTTGTTATTCGGCTGGAACTAACTTAAGTAATAAAGTTAAGCTGCGCATCTTTAAGGTTAGCAGGTGGCACAGCAGGAACACATTGCATGCTTTCCCTATATTTTTAATACCCACCCGCATAAAGTCTCAAAGACGGGCCCCGTAACCGCCTTTAGTTTGTTGCTAGTTTACATCCTGAAGTTTGTACATATTTTTTATTGAAAGTGACCGGCTTGTTAAGTCCTTTTTTCCTGCTAGAAATCATTTACAAATACGACTTTTGACATTAAGTTATCCTTGTTAGAGCTCTTTTCATGCGAGCCAGCCAACTTGGATGCCTGTTGACGAAAGAATGCGCTTCCTAACTAAAAAGTCCAGTCACTGCATGCTTGAAAAAAAAGCAACAGCATGCTATAAACTATGCTCAGAGAGCGAGCTGAGAGCGCAAGTGAGAGCAATGCATTAAAATGCGCTACGACAACAACAAAAACCATTAAATACAACAAAAGCCAAAGCAGCAGTTAATAAAATATTATAATTATAATTGTAATAACTTTTTTATTCACGCTCAGGTGTCGTTTTTGATAAACATTAGAAAATAGCACGCATACGACCCATATGCCGTTTGTCAGCTCAACTTCATAATGAGCTTGAACACATCGTGCGGAACACTTTGGAATGGGTCAGTCAGCAATTCAAATCACGAATGCTGCGTTTACTACACGTGTGTTTGTAACTGTGTAAGTGTGTGAAGTATCTGTGCGTGTGTTTGTGTATCTGTGTGTTTTGTTTGCTTTTGTGTTGGCATTTTCCGAACAGTTCGCATTGAAAGGCTTGCTACGATTGCTCCGACTTCTCCGACTACTCCGACTGGCCGAGCAGCTCGATTTGTTTTTCAACTGCTGCACACAAAATTTCCCAGCGAATTTCGAACCGTGTGCAGTTTTCATCAGTTGCAAACGAACAATTTAAGCGAGAAGTTCACAACGTCCGGCCAAAACGGCACCCAGCAGCAGCTCGAACTAAAAGCGAATTAAAGTTTCAGTTTTAAAACGTAGTCTATTTGAAAATTATAAAATTTTGTGTCTGTGCTTAATGCGAAATAAAAACTAAAGCTGCTACAAACTATAGTTAGTAATAAATGCGGCGTGGCTAATTACAGGGCAAGTTAAAGGGCTTTGCGCCTGGCTTTGTCTCTGGGCTCTTGGCTTTTTGGCCAATAACTCGTCGCGTGTTTTGCCGTGAAAAGTTTTGTTCCGATCCTGACGTTCGTACACTGTGTGCCAGTTTTCCCAGCGTTTTTTGTGTCTGGCAGCTGGCAGCTGTTTTTCATACTTGCACTTATTGTTAGTTTTTCGCCCCTAGCCGGCTTGTGTGAAAAATGCAATGAAAAGTTGTGCGTATGTGTTAATATGTATATGTAGTAGTATATAGTAAGTATATATTGCAACATATGGAAATTGGCAAAAGGAAATGACAGCAGCCGTGACTACTGAAAAAACTGCATTTGGCATTGTTGAAAAGTTTTTGGCAGTGTTTATAAAGCTGGCAATTTGAAGCATAAAATGATAGCTACAAGTTCATTTTATATCTCAGAGCTATCCTTCAATTTGAAATGCAATGCCAGCATTATAAGCTGCAGCTGAGCTGCCCGAATGTAGGCAATACATTTTGTATCGAGCATGCAAAGCTTGTGGCATTGTGGAGTTGATTCAATTTGAGGTATTTGTTATGTGAGTGGCTCTATGCATAGAAAGATAGTTTTGTGGTTAGATGTGGCAAGGCTTTGAGTTGAGCCTTGCGATTGAATGCAGTCGCAAGCTGAGTAGAAGTACCTCTCCAAGACAGAGTGCCACATAAGTAGAGGTATACTATATTAAATTTTAGCTTCAGCCACTTTTGAATAATATATATCAAATATCTTAAAGTAAATTTTTGTATGGCTTAAGCCCATAAGATACTCTCAGTTAATGCCATAGCTTAACGTACGTAAGTCTTAGTTGCTGTAGAGTCATAATCGTATTGCAAGATACTTTTTAAGCTCAAGAGCAATTCGTCGATATGCCAAAAATATGTTTTAAGCGCATTGTAAGCCAAAATCAATATGCCAGTGTGTCAGAAATTTTGTAGAGTTCATGGGAAGTTTATAAAGACGGCAGTTTTTAGCAGAAAGAAATTTACAAGACAACCGTCTGAAGGTATCTGCCGAAAGTTTAATCTCAGCCGGATTTTAGTAACTTAAAGCATAAAGGCTGCACATGTGCTTATCAAGACATTCAAAAGTATCTTATGAACTTTGGCGCTTAGAAGCCTAAAACGATTTTATTTTGAGCGCTGTTTACTAGTATAGCTTAAAAATTAAGGAAATTGTAAGTGAAATGCAATTCACAAAATTTCAACTTTGTGCAAACTTAGACCAAATTATTGGCCAAATTATTTTATAGGCAATACTGCGGGAGTTTTTTGGTAAAACTAATCGTATTTGAATAAAGACCTCTTTAACTTATAAACCAACTTGAAGCTGATTAAACTTTAAAGGAATTTGGAATTGAAAGCAGTTGAAATATTAGTAAGTTGATAAATATGTATTTAGATAAAGTTTAATATATACAATTTTTTTAAACAAGTTCATAAGCAATGTTAAATCCAAAGAAAAGGCGCAATGGCATAAAAAAGTAAAATTTTAAGGGTATCTAGGCAGCTCAAAAAAAAAATTATATATAATTAAAAATAAATTATATAAAAAGCTTTAAACACGCGTAACTGTGCAACAATACTGCGTATAACTACATTAACCAAAAAATTATTTATAAAAAATAAAAAAATAATGCTTTATATAAATTAAATGTAAGCTAATAAATTACGTTAAAATGATACACAAATAAATTGAATTGAACATTAAGGCAAGCCGTTTGATATTTTGGGTAAGTGCAATATTCAATTTTGTATTTAATAATGCATTTATGTGTTTGTAATTTAATATACAAAAACACATAATGTTGTAAGTTAATAATACATAATTTCATTATATAACTATGAATTACTCTGTATTAATTACTAGACTACTATGAATCAGAAATGTGTTTTGTTCTATTTGATAAATTGTGCAATATTTAAGAAAATTTGAGTAAAATGAATATATGTGGGAAAAACGATTTTTTATTTAAAGTTTCAGCTATGAAAATTTAATTTATTTATACTAAGCCATAAATTGTTTTTTATAAAAATAAAAAGTGTATGACTTATTATTCAAAATAAGTAAGTTATAGTTTCTAAATGGTTTAGCAGGAATATAAAACAGCTTGTGAATAAAATATAAAATTGTTTAACAAAATTATTATAAATTAAAAAAAAAATTGTAAACAGACGTATACCAAAATGTTTTATGTAGTTCAGAAAAGCGTGAAAAAAAATAATATTATATTATTTTGTACTATTTGTTTTATTAAACATTTTTAATAAGCTAGTCGTTTCCTATCATTACTACAAAATTTCAACTAAAATTTTTTAAAATAGAGATAAATTTTTTTTTTTTTTCTTCAATGCACTGTGGGCACAGATTTTTATATTTTGGCCAAAACCCTGTCATTTCCAAAATAATTTTTTTAGAGTGATGAAATTTTACACACGTATTCCTAAATGATTGAACTATTTTTCTGGGAAGTTTGAGCAGCCTCCGTTTTTTTTTAGATATAGATAATCCAGACCAAAATTGGAAAAAATTTAAAAAAACCAAACAATTTTTTTAACTTAATTAAAAAAAAAAAACGGTTTATAGGAATTGAACCATATTTCACACAGAGGTAGACATGAGCTCGTCATTTATTGAAAAAATAGCCTATAACCAAAATATTGAATGGTTTTGGAGTTATAGCCCCAAATAGTTTCAGCTTTCCAAGCAAATTGCAAAAAGACGACATCACCAATCCATCTGGTTTTTAACTTTTATAATTTTATTTGTATGCTTTTTTAATTTTAGAGAAATGAATTAAAAAAATCTTTATTTCATTTTTACGTTTTTTCGTCAAAATTTATCATTTTTACATTTTTCGATTTGCATCATTGTACATTTTATTACAATCTTTGTAAACATCGTTATTGAAGCATACTTTTAGGCAGCTAAGAAATTCAAAAAATAGTAAAATTTCCTGGGGGTCAAGTTTTAAAATTCAACTTTTAGATACAAAATTCAATTTCCGAAAATCGGAAGGAATTACATTTTGTTGTAAAACATGTGAAGAAATTTTTAAAAATTTTTCGATCAAATATCGAGTGGTAGTCGGAGGTACCCTTAAAGCAAAGCAGCCAAATGATACAAAAACCCAAAATATCTTTATAACTACTCGAATATATTTAAAACCGAAAAGTTGTTTAGCTCAGTCTTATTTTTTTCTGAAGTTATACTTATAAATAATAAAGTGAATGAAGATTTCGTAGCTACATGTATCGTGGTAAATGCAGTTTTTTTTTTCTTCTGAAAATGTTCGCGAAAGCTCATAAAATACAAAATGTCAACTTTGATTGCCAATAACTTAAAAACCACTAACTATAATTTAAAATTATTTTCTGCACAGTTTACCTTAATATGTCTAAAATAATATTAAATTGTGATTTTGTCCAAATTTTGCACAATGCGTCCGCTTGGCCAGATTTTGGCCAAAAGCGCTCCTGATGAAAATCAATTTAGGATCGCTGATCTCGATTTCCTTTTTATGATATAAATTTTTCTCTGAAATTCATTATAAAAAAAACTCACCGCGCCTTTTATAAGTTTTCGTATTACTTTTGAATATACTTCACTTTTTAAAAATTTCATTACTTGCAAAATTTGAATTTTTCATTGCGTTATTATTAAAATATATAAGAAATATAAAGCAAAAAAAAAAGTAAAAATATCAAAAGAACTTCAGGATGCTAAATATTAAAAACAAGTGCAAGTGCATGAAATATATTAAAATAGTTTTAAAAGCTAGATAAAGTATGCAGAATATAGCTGCAGTCTTATTTCAAGAGTAGAGTAAAAACTACGAGTCGAAAGTTTCTACCGGACTGTCAGTCACTCAGTCAGTCAGTTAGTCAATCAAAAAATATATATAAAAAAACAAAATAAACTGCAAAACAATGCAAAAAGTGTGAAAGTATTTTAATTAAATACAAATAAAATTTACAAAGGGATGAAAAATGTGTAGCATACTTTTGAGCGTTTTTTATATAATACCAGTTAAGGTTTACTTCTGAAAGCGTTTTACTAATTGTGATGGTATAAGTATGTGCGTGTGCGTGTGTGTGTGTGTGTGTGTGTGTGTGAGTGTGTGTTTTGTATCGTTCCTAAAACTGCAATCGATTGTCATTTATGCCACTAGAGCGGCATTGAATCCTCTAGAGAACGCCCTCGCATCCGCTTGGCTGACTCTTAAGGTGAAGTGCGAATTGAAGCAGGCGCTTGAGTGCAGCAAAAGAATGCCCCAATGCTCAAGTAGAAAAAGTACTCAGAGAGCTGTTGTTGTTGTTGTTGCTGTTGTTGTAAAGTGGAACAACAAAACAGATGAAAACAAGGATGCAGCAGAAGAAGCAAAGTAAAACAACAATAAACAAGTCAAAGTCTGCATTCTTGCTTTTGTCTGCGGCAAATTGAAAAGAAATTATCAGTTGAATGGGATGCATTATGATAATAGTATGCGTAAATATATGCTATAAGAAATTTATAAGGATATATAAGTGATTAAAAACTTGCACAATCATGCTGTCAAGGTGAGAAATTACTAAGCAGCCGTAAAATAGTATATACATTTCGAAGCTTTAAGATGTATCTTTTAGCTGTTGGAACGCTTAACTTCATTAAGATCTCTCTTTAAGATGTATCTTGTAGCTATTGGAGCGCCTTAACAAAAATATAAATATTTGGAGTAGTTAGCAAAGCAAAATGGATCCAATATTGGGAATAAAAATAACAAAAAATAGATTTTATTTAATAAAAAGAATTTCAAAGATTGCTGCCTTTTTTTTAATTTTGCGTTTATTTTAGGAAAAAGTATAATAATTTTGGAATGGGATTTTACGTATTACAAGACCTCATAAATGAGAGTCAGTGTAAGCTTTGTAAAAAATCTATTTAATTTTTTTAAGGCTTTTTTATATGACTAAATATATTTTCAAATTTAAACAAAAAAACACATCAACGATTAGGTTAAAAAAGAAATTAACGATTTTTTGGCAGAAATTTTTGGTTTTCATAAAGTCTACTGCAGGAACTGCTAGAAGTACGTCAATAATTGCTTCAATTAAATGCACGAGAATTCAGAAAATTTTATTTTTAATTGCTAATTATTCAATTGTTATTCTTCTTCTTAGCTTTACAGTCTTTGGTGAACCATAGCTTCCGCAACAATCTCTCTCCATTTGTCCCTCTCTACAAAGACATCTCTCCAGTGTCGGACTCCAATTTTTCTGAAATCGGCTTCTACATCATCCAGCCATCGTTTCTTTGGACGTCCTCTTCTTCTCCCTCCAATCGATGGCAATACAAAGGCCTTTCGAGCTATTCTTTCCGTGGACATTCTAAGCACATGACTCAGCCAGCTTATTCTCTGTGCTTTAACAAATCTGATAACTGTTTCATATCCTGCTAGCGACTCTAGTTCATGATTGTATCTAGTCCGGTGGGTGCCATCCGGTAGTTTGACAGGGCCATACACTTTTCGTCATATTTTTCTCTCGAAGCACAACAGTTGAGCTGCATCTGCGTCTTCTTCAAGACCCAGAGTTCGCTGGGCATATGTGGTCTTACTAGCGTTTTGTACATTCTAAATTTTTGGCTGTGTGAGAGAATCTTTGATGGGAATAGCTTTAGATTTGAGTAGTATGCTTTGTTCGCGGCCTGTATTCTTTTCTTTTTTGTTACTGTCGAGTCTTTTATAGCAGATAGCATTATACACAGGTATTTGAATTCTTCTACGCTCTCAAAAACGTAGTCGCCAATGCACAATGGGCCCGCGTAGCTTGATTTTGGCCAAAAGCCTTCCTGATGAAAATCACAATTTGGACAAAATGGCAATTTAATATTATTTTACACATATTAAAGTATCCTGTGCAGAAAATTAAATTATAATTAGTGGTTTTTAAGTTATTGGCAATCAAAGTTGACATTTTGTATTTTATGAGCTTTCGCGAACATTTTCAGAAGAAAAAAAAACTGCATTTACCATGATACATGTAGCTACGAAATCTTCATTCACTTTATTATTCATAAGTATCACTTCAAAAAAAAAAAATAAAACTGAGCTAAACAACTTTTCGGTTTTAAATATATTCGAGTAGTTATAAAGATTTTTTGGGTTTTTGTATCATTTGGCTGCTTTGCTTTAAGGGTACCTCCGACTACCACTCGATATTTGATCGAAAAATTTTTAAAAATTTCTTCACATGTTTTACAACAAAATGTAATTCCTCGTGATTTTCGGAAAATTAATTTTGTATCTAAAAGTTGAATTTTAAAAGTTGACTCCCAGGAAATTTTACTATAATATTTTTTTTGAATTTCTTAGCTGCCTAAAAGTATGCGTCAATAACGATGTTTACAAATTTTGTACTAAAATGTACAATTGGAATATTATATAGCGTACTTACAAAGATGCAAATCAAAAAATATAAAAATGATCAATTTTGACGAAAATACGTAAAAGTTTAAATATGGATTTTAAAATTTTTTTTTCGGAAATTAAAAGAGCATACAAATAAAATTATAAAAGTTAAAAACCAGATGGATTTGTGATGTCGTCTCTTTGCAATTTGCTTGGAAAGCTGAAACTATTTGGGGCTATAACTCCCAAACCATTCAATATTTTGGGTATAGACTATTTTTTCAATATATGACGAGCTCATATCTACCTCTGTGTGAAATATGGTCCAATTCCAATTAACCCTTTTTTTTTTTAATTAAGTTAAAAAAATTTTTTGATTTATTTAAATTTTTTTTCAATTTTGGTCTGGATTATCTATATTTCAAAAAAATCGGAGGAGGCTCAAACTTTCCAGAAAAATAGTTCAATCATTTAGGAACACGTGTGTAAAAATTCATCACTTTAAAAAAATTATTATGGAAATGACAAGGTTTTGGCCAAAATATGAAAATCTGCGCCCACAGTGCAATGGCTAGATTACTACAGTCAGTATTGAGCTGGATCGAACCATACAATTTGTCTTATCAGTGTTAATTTATTTAATTATTTTTACACAACAATTTTTTTTTAATTTTTTAATCATTGAGCTTTTTTATTAATCTTATTTTTAAATTTTTTGATACATTATTATTGCGACTTTGAAAGCTATGTCTATGTGACTTCGAAAAACTTCCGAGCCCAGTTGAAACTAAAATTATTTAATTCTAAGTCTCATTAATTCTTTGTCTCATCTAGTGAAAAACTAAAATTTTCTCTTTAAATCGATTTTAAGAGTCAAACAAACATTTATGTAACCCTGCACATTGGCATACTAAGTAATTGCATTTGTTTTAATTTTGTACAATCTGCAAAAAAAGAAATTCAGCTTCCTTAACTTGTAGCTTATGCATTAAAAATTCAGTCATAGATATGCATTCCATCCATTGACATCGATGCCACTAGCTCCACCAACGTTATTCCTACACTCAAGTCGATTGCTTGTCAGCTGCCTAGAAGTATGCTTCAACAAAATAAAAATGTGCTTCAATCTAACCAATTTTTATGGGCTGCGTGCCAAACGCCACAAATCGATTTGCATGCGGCACTAAGAAAAATGAAAGCAAAAAAAAAGAAAAATAACAATGTTTAAAAAAAAAGGGAAATGTCAAAAATGGAACTCCATGCCTATAAAAGAAATATGGCTGGTATATAGAAATGGCGACAAGCGAACGAATAACTGCCCCCTTTCGATTTGTAACAATTATTGGTCGTTAGTTTCAAAAATTCGAGACACTGAATATACGAAAACACGGCCCCACGCCCCAAACGCCCCTTAGGCGTTGCCTCATCCATTGCCGGGCAATTATTGCACATTTTTGTGGCATACTTTGCGGCGGCCTGCAAGCACGAACATGTTGGAATTGAGTCCGTGAGGCAACGCCTGCTCAAAACCCAGCGACTGCTAATGTTTTTGAAATAATAACAATAAATATTATTGACATGCAAAAATGCCACAAAATGTCAGGAAATATTTATTACACACCCAACTTTAACTAGTATTTGTTATATACTCAACGTACTCTGTACATAGAGCTGCACTTTAAGTTAATTTCTATCGTTTATTTTTATGCCATAATTAACACTAAGTGTTTTTGTTGCTTTCGATTGTTATTACATATATACATAGTTGCATAGTTTACTCGTTTTCTAATTATTTAAATAATTTTTTGAATTACGCCATCAGCTTTTATTTTTTTTCGGTAGATTCTGCGGTTAGGTTAGACTCGCGTGCCAGTTAAATGCTCATTAGATACAGCAACAAAAGCCCGCTTTAATATCTCGTGGATTTTTAATTGAAATTTGTGTTGACATTTTTATGGGTTTTTGTTGCATTTGTTGGTTTTTTGGGCTTTTAGTTTTTGTTCACAATGTATTTGCAATTTGGAAATTGGTTGTTGCAAATGTTGCAGTCTATTTATTCAAATTTATTGGCTTTGGTTATTTGGGTTGTCGGGTTAAGCGGTTTGCATTTAAAATATCAATAAATGGTTGCACTTTGATGGCTATGTAAAGCTACAATCTGCCGTTTTAGTTCATTTGTACATAAGTATATTGAAGCTGATATTTCGGCAGCTATAAACGCGAATAAAATGCAATAAAAATGCAACTATTTAGGACTTTTAGAGATTCAAGGATATAAGCTACTGTGAATCCGCTTACTCTTTTTTCGAGTAAGATTAATGTGATTTGAAAAAAGCCTTAAAAAATTGTATGCTTAGCGTTTGTGAGCAAACAGTGCTGCCCATTTCTGCGCAGTTGATATATAGATGGCGCCAGCAGCAAAAACCAAAAGTTAGTATAATGCACAGAGCTGAGTGTGGAAGATTTTGCCGAGACATGCTTGTTTTTAAGTGAATTAATTATTTTTTTATATAATTTATATTTTATATTATTTTTGTATTAAAAAACCGTGTAAAAAAAGTATGTATTGTAAATTAAATGTATCACAAGTTCAGGAACTAGAAACAATTATGTATGTATGTAAAACAGCCATGTTTTTAACAAAAAGAATAGGTTATTCAATTTTTAAGGTAAAATTTGTTAAGTTAGTTATTTTGAATCGTGCTAAATGGAATAAAATCGTGTAAAAAAATTAAAAAATTTTTTTTTTTTTTAAACCGTGTTAAATCAAAACCGTGTAAAAACAGAATAAGGTGTATATGTCTTTTATTTTGCAAGAAATTACAGCCAAATTTGAATTCGTTGACAAGAGTGCATGCTAATGCGGAACATTTTTTATCTCCATTCACTTGGGAATGGCCAGAAATGATTGTTTTGTTGAACGGTTCTAGGAGCTCACAAACTTCCGACCCTGCTGTCAAGTATCCTCTGAGTAACCCTAAACAACTAGCTAATTGTGGGAAGGCGAATCATGGCTGCCTGGCCGAAAAAAAAAGTTTTAAGTTCGACCCATGCTATAGAAACCAGCAGTCTTTTCTGAAAATTTCCAAATGCCGCGATGTGTTTGTTTGGTTTGTTCGATCTGACTTGGTTTCTAAAGGTCACACACAACCAGAAGCAATTCGAAGTAAAGCCAAGTTGGCTTTGGAGTAACTATTGTATGCAAGTGTTTCAAAAAGCATTTTATATAACATTGGCTTTTTGCTCTTTTGTAAAGTTGTTTGCCTACCCGACATAGTCGTTGCTATCAAAATAACTTGCTGCAGATTCATGATTTTGTTTTTTTTATTCAACCAAAATAGCTGTTGTTACCGCTGGCGCCATCTACACATCAATTGCTCAAAAAATGGGCAGCACTGGTGTTCAACAAGGCAGCTTACTAGAGTACTAGAGAGCTTACCAAAGTTCTTGCCCTAAGTTTTGAAAGCGTTTTTTTAAATTAAGTTTTTTGTTATTTCAAAGTTTTATGTGTTGCTAAGAACTGGACTGGGGTAACACCTGTGTGGAGCTTGGCTTTTTAAGGTAACTTAAAAATATTTTTTTTTCAAGAAATTTTATTGCTTTTGGTATTTGTTGAACTTACAGCTTTTCGCTTATTTGAATATAATTCAAAATCCAAGTGGCTGACAATATTATACATATTTTGAGCTACAACAATTAATTTTTCCAAAGTAATAAAAAACAAAATGGCGCCTGTAGAGAGCTACGTGTATATGATAGTGCTGGAGAAAACATCGATGATCGAAGTTTAAAATATGTTGGCCAACAGAGATGTTTCTCCAGCACTTCTGCACTCATCAAATGGGTGTTTAGTAGTGCTGGAGAAACATCTCTGTTGGCCAACATCGATATATAGATACTTTAAACTTCGATCATCGATGTTTTCTCCAGCACTAGTACATGGCTAATTTTCGTCGCCATTGATCTGAAACATAAAAAGAATTTGTGCCTCTTAATCTATGGACCAATAGCACGTGAACCACTGCCTCTGCCGCCCAAAATATAATTTTTTGGGTATACCTTCCATTACAAATAAAACTCGAAACTCAATTTTGAGCATTTGTAACGTTGAAAGCTTTTGAGTACGACTCTTAGAATTCGAGATAAATGGGCTGACACACATGTCAAAATAAAAGTAAACCCTATGGGGAGAGGAGATCACCTTTTTGGCTTTAGACTTTTTGGGTGGTCCTTAAAACATAGAGTAAGAGAAATTCCAGTGTGCAATTTTTTCCTAGTCTCTTAGACATAAGTTTTGAATTTATTTAGAAAGAGGAAGTGTAAATATTGAGGCTAGATTTTTAAATGACTACATATTATTCGAGGTAAAGGGTTCAGTGCATGCTGAGTAACGATGTAGCTTAAAATTCATTGGTACAAGATTAACTTTTAAGCGCATTGAGCGTAGCTAATATTAAATTACATATAGCCACCAAAAAACAAATAAACTCATAATTTCCCATAACTTTAAACAAAATTTAATTGTTAAGCATACATTACGCAGCGAAATAAACTTGATACATTGAATAATATTCAAACAAGCGAAAAGCTGTAAGTTCAACACATACCAAAAGCAATCAAAATTTCTGATAAATCACTCAAACAAACACACACACACACGCACACAACAATACAACGAGTTTGAGTGCGCGTGTGTGGGTGTATCTCAAAGCAGGGCAATTAATTTTTATTGCATTTTCAACAATTTATTAATTAAACACTTTAGGGCGAAATATTTTCGAAAGCCAAAGTGAAAAATGAGCGAAATGCGCGTCCACATAAATGTTGATAATTCAAGCGTAAAATCAACGCTCAAAATAGCAACTCACACACACACAGATACGTGTACTCACATAGATACTCACACACCCACGCGCACACAAATCCACCCATATGGCATATACTGACAAGCTAAAATTTAATTTCATGCCAAAAAGTATGCTACACAGCCACCAATAATGGCGTGCTCTGTGTGCGTGTGTGTGTTTGAGTTGTGTTTTTTTTTTTTGTAAACTAGGCGCACTCGAGGCAGTAGTACTGAAATACAGTAACCATAGAGCTCCCTATGAAATCGACATGGCAGTAAATATAAACTAGACAGACAGAGCCAACTGGCCACAACTTTTGAACGCTTCACAATGGTAGCCACACACCTACACATTCACTTACACACACACACACACACACAGATGCATTACTCTACATATAGCACGTCATTAATAATACGCTTACTTGCTTTTGTGCGGCTCGCTTTGGTTTGGTTTTCAACCACTCCTCTTTGGAACTTGACAGTATAGACTACGTCGCTTTTTTTTCGGTTCTGTCATATAAAGCGCCAACCATATCTATGCATTTATATATATGCATGTGCTACGTTTGTCCGTTCTCATTGCATTTCGCGGTTTTTTAATAATACGTTTTTGAAATATCGAAAGCAATCATACGTTCATAAAGGTTTCTATGCGAAAAACAAAGCACAGCTGGACAGCGCTTAAATATCTAGCAGATAAAACAATAAGAGTTAAAAACGAAAAGCAAACATACACATAGAGTTTGGCTTTGGAAATAAGAAGAAGCATTTTATGTGTGTGTAGTACAATTCGTGACTTTAGTGTATTAATTTATAAATTCAAATTAAGTAATATCATCTTCTTCTTCTCCCAAACCCTTGTTTACCTCTTTTTTGACTCACTTATGCTCCTCCTGAGGTGTGGGTATGCGATCTCAGCATTCGTCTGCAGGCATTCCGATCGTGGATCATGTCATCGCTGTGACCCATTCGTTACTGATGTTTTTGCATTTGAAAAAGGTGAGGTTTTTGGCACTTGTGTATGGATATTTGTTAGTTATGGACTTTCCTTTTACACCGGAAATTATCTTCATATTGATTAATGCACGCCTCGACTACCATTTTATCATATAAAGTTGTTTTTTCAACTTTATTTTAATAACGATTGGGTCTATATTAGAAAAACTATTTTGCGGGAAATGGGGGACTGCAGCATGCAAAAAAAAATATTTTAAGGAACTGTGCGTAACTATTGTATTTCAATTTTGATTAAGAAGGTTTTGAGTTTGATGAAAATATATTGAAATATTAAATGTTTAATAATTCCACAAAGATAACAAACTGTAATTTAAGAGTCACTGTTTTTTTTGTGAGATCAATTTGGCAAAACATTCTAAGATACCTAGGTAGCCTAAGTATTCAGGAATACTTCCTGGCAGTCAGCCTACAAGACGATATAATAGTTCAGACTTAAGGGGTGATCTGAATAGAGCTCAGTGCTCGACAGTAATCCGGGCAATCACCGGACACTAGCTGGTGGGTATCCATGCATCAAGGCTCAACGCGCCTCATAATGACTTCTGTAGAAGTTGTGGAGATGAGGAGGAGTTGGAGACGGTGGAGCACTTATTCTGTCACTGCCCTGGGCTGTGTAGTACAAGGCTCCGATTTCTTAAATCATACGTCTTAAATGACCTATTCCAGCTCTCAGAAAAGAGTCCAAGAAGCCTCTTGGAGTTTATTAAAGCCGCCGGATGGGCGTGATTCTTAAAACACATAGGGGACCTACTGAGTGGGGGAACCCAGCGGTATCACAATGGGCCAATTTTCTGGCCTTAGTGACTTGGGGCGTTAGGTCCCAACTGCCGCCCTAACCTAACCTAACCTAAGGGGTCGGAAAAAACTTTAAATTTTTGAACTTCTACTAATTTTGGAGAGCTGTAATAAATAGACGGTTAGCAAAGAATATAGGCCTCCCTGAAAACCAATCAATTCTCCAATTTTTAATATAATCCCAATTCTGTTTTTACACGACATATATAGCATTTTGACGACATAGAAACAGTTGATTATTTATTTAAAATAAAAAAAGGCATAGTTATTTTTCAGCTAAAGAATATGAAGCACTCTGACCATATTGCAATGCCATATTATTGTCTTATAAATTTTTCGTATATAAACACAATTAACTTGAAACATACTTTATATTGCACATTCTTTACACATTTTCTCAATTTACTGTCTTCAGTTTTTCATATTTAAGTCGCTTTATCTAAGCATTTTGTGTAAAGTTTTCCCCATGGCATCTTATGTTTTCAAATGTCTCAATTTTCAGTCTCCGTTGTGTGCTTAAAATTCTTCCAATCTATTTCTAGTTCTTGCCAACAAAATGTTGTCCAAAAGAAAAGCCAACAACAGTGTTCAAGACCAAGACAGCGCACACTTTCGAAACATAACGTCATTGACTAAGGTTCGCTATATATATATTGCTATACATATATGTACATATGTGCATGTGTGTGCACAGCAAACCCCATAATTTCCGTTTTGATTAATGAATGTTGAAATGTCGAAAATTGTTTGTTGACTCCAAGAGCGCGCTTAGAACAAAAACAACAAAAGCAACTCACTTACAAGTAATTTCATATATGTAATAGGTGTATCTGTATGAGTTTGATTGTATGTATGTCTGTATGTAGTGTGCTCACTGTTGTTAGCCTTGCTTCATATGTGCACAAATAGGGAAAAACAACAAGAAAATAACAAATGAAAGCCTGGAACCAACGAGGGCATAAATGTCAAATATCAATCAAAATCGCACATTAGCAAACGAAGGCAACGCCTCCATAGCTAAACTTGGTATATTTCCTAGGGTTACGGGAACCGGAAGTTAGTTTCTTGAGACAAGTTAATTGATTGTTCAAGGTGTTGAAAGGTGCAAAATTGGCCAAGCTAAAACACTTGAAAGCTGTGAAAGCTTGAGTTACGTTTAGACAAAGTTTGTACTAAGTATGCATTTTGGAAAATATAAAGTATGTTTTGGGTTGATCTCAATTGTTGGAGAAATGAATGTTAATAATATGAAAGGATATAATACTAAAAATAACGAAAGTTCAAGTTCATAAAAATTTTGTGCAATGTATGTAAAGTATTTTTAACAAAATGTTTAGCAGTGTTTAAGCTATATATGTATATATAGATCCCGGATACCACAAAATACAGTGAAGAATTCCACCAAAATATACCCATGGTATTGAGGCAGATGTTAAATACACTTCTGCACTCCTGTCTTAAAATATTTTTATGTTGAAGATAATACGTATACACAATATTTTTCACTCATATATGTTTTATATATTTTAGCATGCGGCACGAAGTCACGACGCTGAGATTAAGAGTCTCTTTTCAGTGAGCTCAGTCGGCAGAACGCTTATAAAAAAAATTGTTTAAAAATTTAACTTTTTTAAATATTTAGTTAAGTAATTGAATTTTTTTTTTTCATATATACTTTATTCATTAAATCTTCTCGAATAGAGACTAACTATAAGTGTTCAAATCTTATAACAATAACTTGACTAACAGCCTGACGTGACTGTATTTGGTTTTCAGGGCCCTGAGGTTTTATTGCTGGGTTGGAAGATCATTTCGTCTGAGTCGGGCTCGGCTACTAACTCTGGTTAAGCTTCTGGCCAGGTTTGGGTGCGTCGAGATTTTAATGTTGTTCGTTTTGTGATGCGCTATATCATCTTTAGCGGATAACATATTCAGATTCCTGTGGATGTGCTCGTTTCGAATATACCATGGTGTCCCAGTGATAGTTCTCAAGATCTTGGATTGTGCTCGCTGTATGATGTCTATGTTGCTACTGCTAGCTGAGAGCCATAGGTCTAGATTTGCTATTTAGTTGAGTTGTAGAGTATGACCTTATTGTCCAGATAATGGGGAGATCGAATACATCATAGCCAATGGAGACTGCTAGCTTTTAGTTAGCTTTTAGTAGTCGCCTATCGAGGTGGACGCCAAGTTACTTTATCAATTTGTGGCATTTGCGTACTGTTCAGATGAATAGATGAACAGCAAGATTTGCGATTGCTTGCATTGGGCATTTGGAGCGACTAAGAATCGCAGCATCATTGTCAAATGTTGAGATTGTCAGTCGCAGGCTTGTTGGAATGTCTGCAGTGCACAAGATGTATAATGTTGGTCCGAGCACGCTGCCTTGTGGCACTCCCGCTCTTATGGCAGAATCGTCCGAAGTGGAAGCGTTGCATCTCATTGAGAATACTCTGTTATGTAGGTATGACTCAAAAAGCTTGTGAGAATTGCCAGGGAGCAACAATTTGATTTTGCACATGAGGCCGTCAAGCCAAACTTGCAGTGAAATTTTCCCGACGTTCAAACGCAGTACGGATCTCTGAAGTTATGCGGTTTAACTGCCCAATGGTTCCAATGGCTTTCTCGAAAACCAAATTGATGAGCTGGAATTATGTTGTGAGTTCTAAGATGAGATGCGATGCGCATCAAAAGCAGCTATTCAAATAATTTTGACATGCACGTTAGCAAACTTATTGCCCTGTACGACTTGTCATTACCTGGCTGCGGTATCATTACGATTATAGACTTTTTCAATTTCTTTGGGAAGTAGCCAAGTCTAGTAATTGCATTGAAAAGTCAGCAAACGACGCAGATATCACAATAAGGCAGTTCGTTGATCATTTTTGGTGCTATTTGATCGCAACTTGGAGATTTCTTAGGTTTCATTTGCTTTTTGATGACTACAGATTGACATATCTTTGACGTATAAGCTTAAACTTGACATACTAAACGTTTTAAGAAAGTAACCTTTGCTATATTAAAAAAACTTAATTTTTGGTTGGCATTTAACTTGCAATTTGGCTAAACGCGCATTTTATCAATACAAACAACTAACAACAACTAAAAACTGCAACTAACTTACAGTCAGCCCCATAAGTATACGTATAAAAGCAGCTTTTGTATACAAATTATAGAGTGCTGGCGTTTTTTTATATACTTCCCGTGCCCAAACAACGCATTGCATGTCAATGCAAAATATACAACAAAAACAAGTGTAGTTAACTCTATTTTTTGTAAACGAACTCCTCCAACTCGAACCCGAACTACACAACTTCAGGCTTGACCCCAATCCATAAAGGCAGCCATTGTCTAAAAGTGCTGGCATGCAAACAATTTTAGTTCTGTTGTTGTTGGAGACTTGGTTTTTTTTTTGGGGGTGTAGTGCGGTTGGATTTTCGAACAGTTAATTGAACTGCACACGCCTACGAAATTTATATGGCAAAATATCTTTGCACAAATACAGTCATGAACAAGCCCCACAATGGGCCCGAAGAATTTCAAGGGATGTGTATTTCATGCTTTGGTGTATGGGTGTTGCAGTTCCAGTTCTCATTGGAGTTTACCATTGCAGTGACGGTTCAATGGCTGACCAAGTTTTATGGCAGTTTTGTGGCTTTTAAGGGCGTTGATACACCCATGTTAAGTCGGCTTAAAGCCAGCTGGTGCTTAGCAATTAAATTTGCTTAAAAAACTTGATTTAGCTGTTCAAAAGAAAAAATTCAATACATTTTCAGAACACATTGTATGCTTTAATACATCAGACCTGCAGTTTTTTGCATATTATGTGAAACATTTTTTAGCTTTTATTTTTTTGGGAATTTGCTTGCAGCACTCGCATGCCATGTACCTGTGCAGGTATATTTACACTCACGCAGCTGAAAATACCTTTACAGCACAGTCACCCAAAGCAAATTATAAAGCTAACAAAGCTCTAGCACCTAACCAATATATTCTCATTTGCTCGACAACCTACAGCCACGCCTCTAACCAACACAAAAATATTTGTTTCAAAGCTCAAGACCAACGTTAGCAATACAAAAAAAAAAAAAAAATATTCAAAAAAAAATGCTCTTAAATGCAAGAAAAAAAAAATGTATATATAAAAACAACATGGCAAGGAAAATGTTTGAAATTCCACGCAAAAGTATGCAACGAAAAATTTTTTTGGCTAGACATTTACGTAGGAAGTCAAAACGAGGCAAAAATGGCAGACGGAAGTTGTACGCAAAGACAATGACTAAGCACACAATGATCACACACACACACATACACATGTACAAGCATACATATACATGTGCATGCCTGTGGTGACTACGCAAATATGGCGACGCATACACACACACACTCGCTCTCTCACACAAGCTAACAACCACAGGCAACAATATGCATACAATGCAAAGCCACAGATAAAGTTTTCGTTTTTTTTTTTTTTGGCTTTACTAACAGAAAGTTTTGACCAAAATGTTAGAAGCGAAAACTCACCTAGACATATACACGCACACACATAGCACTGGGCATTGCATTTCTCTTAGTGTGCGCATGTGTTTGTACTTGTTGGTGAGCGCCAGCCCAGCAGTAGCTGTCGGTGAAAATAAAAACGTTCTTAAGGCATTTGATGAACATTTAAACTGCAACGGTCTTATTCCTTTTAGTCTCGTCCTCTCTACGTTCGTCGCTGTGCCTCCCTTGCTCACACTGTTTTGCAACCTTGTGTTTTATTCATAAGCGAATCGCTTGTAACTCTATTCAGTGTCTTTTCTCTTTACCGCTCTTTTGGCCTTTTTTTTCGTTACTTGTAACTGAATTTTCATCATGTTTGAGGCTGCCAAAATTTTGGCCAACATTTCCTTTCGGTTTGGACTTGTCTCTTGATGGGCGTGGCTATTAGTGCGGCTTTTGCCTTCAACTCTTTGGCTTGTTGTCTGTTTTTGGTTTCACACTTTTCTTTGCCAACCTCAATCCACTTTTCAATGGTTTCTGCCGTCTTGTGGTTTAAATGCATTTTAAAGTGTTAACAAAATGTTGCAAGGTTTATGTTTTTGTTTCGGTTATTTGTTGTCTTTATAAATAAATAAAATAAAATAAATAAATAAAAAGTAGTTTTCAAATTTTTTTTTTATTTCCTTGATATTATGTTTGTATGTAAGATATCGCTCCTAGTCGGAGCAAATGGCAGAAACGTTTTCTAATTAATTGGTTTAAAAAAGCCAATAACTAGCACCATAACCAATAAATGTTTCCAAATAACCAATTCAATTTAAATAAAGGGTCATCAATCTTGATGTTATTTTTTTCAATAGGGTTTTTTGATTAATCACGCGTGAGTACTGTCAAGTTGCCATTTGTTTTTTATTCAGTTTTCATTGCCATTTCATCATGGAAAGACTTACACCTAAACAACGTTTACAAATCGTAAAATTATATTACGAAAACTCGCGTTCTGTAAAGAATGTTTTTAGCGCGCTTAGGCCATTTTAAGGATCCAACTCGGTGAACAATTAATTTCACTCTCTGGACCGGTGAATTAGCCACCAAGATCATGTACGGTGTGATAGTAAGACTTTTTCCTTTTGGCTACGTGACGTTTAAAGTGTTTGTGGAAAAGCCAGCTCCGATTGAAGCATTAGAGGCCAACATTACCTGTGTTATCCGATTATGCTCGAACGCGTTATCGAAAATTGGAACCTCCGCATAGACGAGCCACGGCGCAGTTGCGGCCAACATTTGAAAGGGATTATCTTTAAAAAGTGAATGGCAAGAACGGTCCTTTCAATTGATAATACAGATTTTCCGATTCATTTGAAATTTTTGTGTTTTTTTCACTTTAAAAAAAAAACTCAAGATTAATGACCCTTTATTTGGAGGAGATAAAAACGAAATGTTAGAAAAATCGTCACGTAACATAATGAGATATCCTGTGTGTGAGGCGTGAGAGTATCGATTAGGCTTTTTTTCATTCTTTTTTTATTCTAATCTTGCATATAATTTATCATACAACATAATTATTTCGCATATATTTTTTTAAATTATTATTTGAAATATAACTTTGTTTTATTAAGTTTTTATGTATACATATAACAAAATTAACTCTTTTGCGTATAATTTTTCATAATATTTTTTATAGTTAGTATGTATTTTATTTGTTAGTATATAAGGTAAGGTGGGGCAATCCCGACCTCCCACTGTTTCTCAAAAATACTGAACGAGCTCATATTATTGTTGCCGTGTAGAGCATTAAAAATAACTAATATGATAGCATGATATATTTTTGCGACTTTCAATTTAATTTTTTGTGAATATTTGGTTACACATTTTTTCTTTTTAAATACAGTGTTAGAAAAAAAAAAACGTTAAATGGCTTTTATAATATTAGCATAGTAGGTATCGTCATGAAAAATAACACAGTAGGGCAAAGCCGACCTCGATATGGTGGGGCCATTCAACACAATAATTCTTTATTGACATTCATTCAGCTTTCATTTCGATTTATATGTTCTAAGAACTACGATTTTTTGAAATAAATGCATTCAGTTTTGTAAAACAATAATATGCTCTTTTCATTTTTAATCGAAAATCGATCGTAACAGTGCTAAATCAGCAAAAAAAAGGGCGGTCGGGTTTACCCCACCATTTTTGAAAATTACAAAAATTGACATTTTTGAAAATTTTTCATATCTGAAACCTAAAAATTGTCAGAAGAAATCAGCTGTAGAAAGTTGCGGCAAAGCGCTAGTACATCGTTCGAGTTGATTCGATGTCAAATACACATTTTGTAGCCAAAGCAATTAGTAGATCGCGTTTTCCCCATCTTACCCTACATTCCTTTTAACAAATACTTTTTATATTATTTTTAATAAATAAGTAAAGCTTCACAAATATTAAATCGAAATTACTTAGTCCATTTATAACCAAGTTTTCCTATGTATGATTATGTTTGTCTTGGCTACTTTTGTTTTTCCAAAGCATTATTTAAGCAAATCGAGCGACATAATTTAAGTTGGCAACACTAATTAACAACCTGCAATTAATTCAAACCACTTAACAATTAATTTTCAACAAAAACAATTGCCAAATTCACTGATTCCAGTTAGTTCAATTAAAATTTTAAGTTCAAGCTTATTATTCAATATTAACCCAATACACAATATCAACATTGTCAATCAAAATGAGACAAGCTGATTATAACAAACTGCTGACATGGCGGGCGTCGACGGCGGCGGTGTCGGCCATTTTACACTCAACAACAAGTTATGGTAATGGCAGCCACAGCTATGAAAACAATTAAAATGTCCATCATTTTGTGAACTGAGCTGTGCATATAAATTAACAATTTCCAGGCAACGACAGCACACTCACTACCAAACGCTCACACACGTATATAAGACAACAATCATATGCATATATGTATAATATTATAAATTGTATATATTGATATAAATGTATGTAAATCATTATTAATATTAATACGCTCTGCATTAACAGTATGTATAATAAATTAATTATGAGCAACGAAACAAGAACGAGTGAACCAAGTGACACCTTTGAGGCCTTTTGCCAATCATTTCCGGAAAGTAATTAAAATTATTTATATGTCTCGTTGTCAATGCAATGCCTGTAATAATAAGTTGGCAAGGCTATGAATGCATTTGTAGGGTATTTGCAAGTTGCTGAAGCGATTTAATTTATTATATGTATAGGCTGCACTGCTGTATCAACAAAATCGTGTACTTTAAACTAGTAATCGATTTTTATTTGTTATCGTAACCAATTTTATGCAACCACAATTTGAGAATAAATTGCTGTCGTTAATTAAGTAAATTAATTAATAAAATGTATTTATGCAATATAGCTTGCAGTTTTTAAAAAAATCTAGCTAAAAAATAAAAAGTCCCCCAATTAATATATAAAAAACAAAATGTTTTTGGTAAAATAATTAATAAAAGATGGCGTACGTTAAAGTCCGGCGCAGACGACTTTGGGATACCCTGTACCACCAAATTACAATTAAGTCCGATATATTGCTTAAGACCTCCAAAAGATATTTTATTTGCCAAATTTGGCTACGATATTTTCATAAACAAACAGAAATCAGTCGAATTTTTCACCAACAAATTTTGTTTGACCAATCGGTCCTATGGGGCTATATGATATAGTCAACCGATTTTGGTACTGTGCTTGGCTATTTTAAAAAACTTCTTAATGCCACATTTGGTTACAATATCTTCACAAACAAACGAAACACAACCAATTTTGTACAAAAAACGTATTTTTAACCGATTGGTCCTATGGGAGCTATATGATATAGTCAACCGATTTCAATTTATTCAAATTTGGTACAGTACTTGAGAGCTATAAAAAGCTTCCGAGCGCCAAATTTGATTACGATATCTTTATAAACAAACGAATTATCCAGCTAAAACTTTTGGTTTTTTTCGAGTTCCTCTGAAGCACCCCTATGGGAGCTATATAATGTAACCCCGATATCGAAAAAAATGTCTCCTATGGAATAATAAGGGATCCCATCTGAAAGTTCGGTTGCTCTAGCTCTTACCATCGCTTAGATATATGCGTTCATACGGACAGACACACAGACAGACAGAGACAGAGACAGAGACAGAGACAGAGACAGAGACAGAGACAGAGACAGAGACAGAGACATAGACAGACAGACAGACGGACAGACAGACGGACTGACTTCTCTAGTCACCCTGATCATACTTTAGGTAACTTTGAGGGTCTCCGACGTCCTTCTGAATGTTTCATACATTTTCGGCTTACACAAGCTTAATATACCCTTTGTACAATAGTGTATAGGGTATAAAAATTTCGGCTCCGCTTTCATTCTACTTTTTTTTCAATAAATATTTTCAATAATTTTTCATTTTTATTAATATTTTTCCTCTCAATTTTATTGAATGCAATTTTTCTACTTTTCGTTTTGAATTTTTGATCTCCTTATTTGCTCAGCATTTCGAATTTTGCGCTCTTTGTCGGTGAGATCATAAAAAGTTCCATAACTATCCGCCAGAGGGAGCATAACAAAATATAAAGAAGTTTTCAGAAATTTTCGCTAGAGGGCGCAACAAAATTTAATATGGACAGAGGAAAAGCTTTTTATATAATAAAGACAGTTTTAATCTTTTGTGTGACATATATGTACTTTATATAAGATGACAGATCTATAGAAAAGTATATAAGCAAGTCATGTATATCATTGCATGTTTCATAATTTCTTAAACGCTCATAAATTATGAAAAAAAAACTAAGCTGTTAACAATAGTTTAAACAAAGAATAGTTCAGAGAACAAAAAAGTCATAATTAATTGTTTTAAATTTTTACTGCATAATATTGAACTTTTATATAAAACCATATGATTTAAATGCTCATTATATTTTGTTGTAATTTATGTGGCGACTATTAATGAAGAAAAATGCATTGTTGACAAGCAAGTGGCACATAATTATGTACATGCAGAATTTTTTAAAATTTTCCATGTGCCTTGTCTTATCGAACAATGCCAATGAACCAATACCAATTTCTGTATATATCGATTTGTATTAATTAAAAGAGCATTTAACATTTTAAAACATGCATAAAAATGCTTTTGTTTAAGTATATATTTATAATTAATTATTTGTTGATGTGCGTGACATGGCAGTATTGACAAGATGAAGAGCATAATGTAAATGTGGGGTATTTAAGTTATATTTTTTTTATTTTTGTTTAAATTTATTTATTTATGAGCCATTTGATTATTGGTTAAAAAGCGTTATATAGGCCAAATGTTTTTATAAGTTAAATAAAATACGTAAATCACAGTCGCATATGGTTAATCACATAATATAAGCTATTTATTATATACTTACTATTGTTTGAATATACAATAAAAACATGGGACAGATATTAAAAGATTGGATTTAAAAAAGCAGTTTACAATTTATTAAGAGATTTATTTGAGATTTTTTGTTATCTGTTTTACAATTTATTACATAGCTTAATTTGATGTAATTTAAGTGCTTACTATACTCTAGTAGCTCTATCATATACTCTATAAAAATCATAAAAATCGAACATGTTGACCAAAAAAGTGGCCTGCTTCACTTATTTTTGCCCATATGCTCTGATATCGTTTGATAGTTGCGAAGAGGGGCGCTCAGAAAATACCCATGAAAAATTCAAATATATTGGTTTTTTTCAGCTTTTTCCTTTGTTCCTTTGTGTCTGGGAAAGCCGAAAAATTTTAGACGCAGACATTTTTTCAAAGTATGTATCTCGTTTATTGACGCAATATTCAACACATCTTTGTTCATAGCTTTTTGTTTTCCTTGTTTGGTTTCCTCACAAAGAGATGGCACACTGCGACAAGAAGATCTTTTGTACCATTTGTTCATAACTTCCCATGAGACCTTTTATTATTTTATTTATTCAAGATATGTTTTCGTACTGTAATAAATTAAAAATTTTTAGCACTTTGTGACTAGAAATTATTGGACTGCATTTTTTATAAAGGAAGTTCCAAAGTTAGTATTAGAATGAAAGTGCAATGCATGCAGGGTGCGAAACCACCTAGTATATAATATTTCTCTTTTTTCCGTCCAACATTTATGTTTTATCAAGCGCCCTCTTGCGGAAAATTTCAAAAAGTTTACGTGATTTCTTTTTTTTTACTAACTAACGAATATACAGAATGAAATTTCCCTTAGATTTAAATTAAAACGGCTTACCTTTGATCACATAGCTCTGATCAATCTCTTATGTGATCTGCTGACTCTTAGCTACATCGTTCTAGATTCATAGTCCTTGGAGATAATACTTATTTTTTTAAGTAGTAACCTTTTTGACTGCCTTGATTTATAAAATACTCCGTACTCTACCAAAAAACTACAACAGTGCCTCACTCTGCGATGATCTGTCACATCTATGTTTCCCACCAAGCTATATGTTCACAAAATTTCTACCTACCTTAAAGTTTCTCAAGGTAACGCAGCGTATAAAGAGACATCTACAAACAAAACAAATATGTAGCATGCAACATAGTATGGCTTGAATAAAGAAGCTACATGTAAAATGAAAGAAAAATGTAGCATACTTTTAGGGCAACATTTGAGTAGGGTAAAGAGCAGACCTGGCAACAAGAAACTCAGCAAAGAAACACATAAAGTTTTTGGTTCAAGCTACATTATATTGTATGCACTGCTTGTACGTGTATGCTTGGATGTTGCAGTACGACCGGCAAATGGCGCTTTGAGCAAATGAAATCGAAACCGGAAATGGCAGACAACAACACACACACACACACAAATCAACTTTAATATGCTGAATGTCTGTGTGAGTGTGTGTAAGTGTATTTGTTTGTTGCACACACTCGAATGACTGCTCATTCAACATTCATTCACATGGCTCCTGTTTGAATCCTGACAGCTAGACAGACAAACAGTCAGCTTTCAGCTTTTGCGGCTCTTGTCTTTTGCCTTCGACGATATTCAAATATTTTTTGTTGACAGATTTCACAATTTTCCACTTTCATACCTTTTTGGCTGTTAGCCATGCCCAAGAAAACTCAAACAAGCATTTGCTTTTACTTATTGTTCATTCTAGAGACGCCTCAGTCTCTTACTAACAATTTTCTTCACTATGTTTATTTTGCTTTTGTTTTGTGCTTCTTGGTATTTTCAGCTGCAAGCCAAATTGGAAAACTCTGACTGAGGCTGGCACTTGGCTTAGAGAACAATTGATGTGTAAAAGTTTGATTAGATTTGCTGTGTGGTGTAACAGAATAGGCGCAGCTTTCAGTTTTTCTTGGAAATTTTATTATATATTTAAGCTTGAAAAGCTTGCGCTGGTGTCTGGGTAAATGACCTCTACGAAGGGTTTTACGTCTTAAGGCAAATATGTGAAGTGGAGAGTTTAGATATTTGATGCGATGTAAGATGCGATATAAGATGCGATATAAGATGCGATATAAGATGCGATATAAGATGCGATATAAGATGCTCTTCTTTTTGCTAGTGTTTATGTTGTACACCCAATGTAAATGTCTTTTTAATAACTACAGTATGTCTTGGAATCTAACCGAGGGTCTATAGTCATCATCATAATTTTCTATATCTGCCACTGGAGCAGATGATTTCCTTTATCTCCTATTGGAGCATAGGGCGTCAAATTTTAACATTTAGATTCGTATCATATCACGCATTAAGTTGGCTGTAAAACTCAATCTTCTGATCGCGTTCAGCACCTTTGGTCGGAGCGTAGCATTGGATGATAGTTATGTTTCGTACTCTCGACCTTAAACGCACCCACATCATCCACTCAGAAATCGGCTTCCACTTAATTACGCTCTTCCTAGACTCAGGTGTTAGAAGAATGCCCACGCCAGCCTCGTGCCTACCATCGTTATCTTTGCCTGAGTATAAAAGTACCGAGTTGTTAGTTGGCGACTTGTACTCTCCGGCACCCATCCAACGTACTTCACTGAGGCCGAGTATCCCGATTCTGTAGCGAAGAATTTTTCGTTCCACTCTCGTTATCACTGTCACGAAGTGTTTTAATATTCCAAAAACCAATCACAGTCATTTTACCATAGCCAAAGGTCGTCATCGTTTGTCGTTGTTGTTGTATCCGAGGCATTGTTCACGATTCGTTAGTTTAAAAATTTTCGAGATTGTAGAGCGCTAGCCTTCGTTCTCTAGTTTGGTGATAGGGCTGCTGTCTTTGCATCCAAACCTACGTGGGGTGAACAGGCCGTCTGTAACCTGAGATCAGACGCCTACCTGAGGGCTAACTGGCTTCCAGAAAGGCTCCAGGGTCTTGATGTTGTGCTATACTGTAAGTCCTCTTTCGCCGTTTTTGCCTACAGACACGATGACTTTGGGCCTCATAGGGTCGATAATAATATTCGATAAAATTTAATATAGATGCTAGTAGTTCAGTGTGACCGTGTAGGTAAAAGCTACGCTAGTGTCTAAAATCAATTCTTATATATTGCTTATAAATAATAAAGTGCAAAGATTTAAATAAAATACTTTGAGGCATGTATAGTATGATTCAAATTTTTTGTACTTAAAAAAAAAAGTTTCAACTCATTTTCCTATAATAATTCTAGGCATGAATTTGCTTACTAAATTCATTTGACTTTGAGTTGGTTCTTTTTTAGTAATACCTACAGACTACCGCCATTGTGAGGCTGACTGTACTCACCATGCAGAACTCAAGATAAACTAAAGTAAATATCTTCCAAACAAAAAATTTCGCATAAAATTATATATTTCATATAAGAACTCCTAATTCTACCAGCTTGATAGAAATTTAAAGTTTGGCATCTAACAAATTTACTTAAAGCATTTTAAGCCACACACATGTCGTATGCTTGTTTTGTTTATTTGGCAACGCCAATTTGACATCCCTTATTTTTCTTTTACAGTCTTATTTTTATTTTTTTTTTATATTTTGGTCTAATAAGTACATATTTGCATTTTGTTTATTTTGAACGAACTTTGCATGGCACAAGTTTCTATGTAGATTTTGCTGCTTTAGATAAAGAAAAGTTTTTGTTTGAGTTTGAGTGCATTTTGTTGCTACTGTTGCCTAAAGTCAACGTACATTTGAATCTGGCTTAATGCGGGTTTGTTAGTTCTATTTGGTTTTATTTTTTTTTTTGTTAATTGTAAAACCAAGCATGAACATTTTTGGCGAATGTTTAAATGCTTAATAAATAATTAATACTGAAATAAATTGAAAGCAGAACTATCCAATGTCGAAACAATTTCAGTTTATTTGGAGTTTATTTCTTTTGAAACATTCCTCTTTTAATTATACAATTATATTTTATGTATGCGACTCCGAAATTGTGCAGGAATCGGGGATTATACTGAAAAAAAAATGGCTAGAGGGTCCAAATTTGATACCTAGTGCCTAGTATATACATTAAAATGTTTCAAAGAACTTGAGTACAGTAAAAATAGACAAAAATAGAGGTTGACCTGGAAAAAATTATTGCTGGAATTTCTCTTGCTTATTGTTAAGTCTAAAGCCAAAAATGTGACCCACCCCCCACGTAGGGTTTACCATTATTTTGACATATGTTTGAGCCCATTTATCTCGCATTCTATAAGTCGTACACAAAAACTTCGAGGGCAAAAAATGTTCAAATTGAATTTGAAATTTTATTTGTACTGGAAGGTATTCCCAGAAGTTCATATTTTAGGCGATAGAGAGTGCCAAAGTTACTACAACGTAGTTTTTCGTATTTTTACTCACCTCCTTGCCCTTTTTTGTTTTTGGTGTGTATCAAAAAACTGTAGATCTCAAAAAAGTACACGAGACTGGTTTTTAAATCATGTAAGTATCCCTAGTAGTTTCCAAGTTATAAAGCTTTAAAGTCTAACCACGCCTTGAAAAACTAGCAAGCAAAATTCCAGCAATCAATTTTTTCCTGATCAAAACCTATTTTTACTGTACTACTTAGACATTTTGTGTTCGGTATCTTATTTTTGAACTTTGCATATTTTTGTGCGGAAGAGAGGTTCGTTCCAAACAAAAATTACGAAGAAAAAATTTAATTTATTTTTTTGTATGTTTTGAAATTTTCTACAAATATTTATTGAAAACCCGTGTGTACTTGTCTCTTCTAAGTCAATCTTCTTGCGAAGTCTTGTTTGATTATTTTGGTTGCATGTTTAAATAGGTTCTCCTGAAAAAGATACCAGTCTGTTAATAAGCTGATCGTCTAGGAGCCTTTGCACCTGCCTCTTGTGTTAGCCTTCATTATAGCCGCTAAATCATTCTGAGATCGCGTTTCAAGGTCGAATTCGCATACAACGATACGGCGCAAGGTCTTTAAAATATTTGAATACGTTCATAAACCAGATCTGGCTAACATACAGGTGCGCTTGTTAAGCACAAAATTCCTAAAAATCATTTCCAACATTTAATGCAAATTTTTGGCATTTTAGCTAACAAAGGAAAGCTAAATGTGGCTTAAAATGCAGCAAGCATAAACGTTTAAACGAGCCTGGTAGCTATTTAAACTAATAACCACTTAAGAATTACCAAGCAGCGGCAGCAACAACACAAAATATAAAATACACGGCAGCAACAAAAACAACTACAACAACAAAGTCTACAAGCAGCTATCAACAAATGCCAAATTTATGGCATAAAATGTCGAAAATTTACCCTAGTCACGATTTTGTAATTTGTGCTCGTTGTTGTTGTTGTTGCTATTGTTGTTAGTGTTGTTTGGTTTTTGTTGCATCAAAGACGCAAACGTGAGGGGTTGAGAGAAAATGAGCAAAAGCAAGACAAATTATATGCGATGAAAAAGGTAATAAAAAGCGCCAAAAATGATTAAACATAAAAATGTTCACATATCAAAATGAAAGCGCACACAAAGCTCATTAATGAACAATGTTTGTGTGTGTGTATTAGTATCTGTGTGACTGTGCGTGTAAACGACAAAACATGCTAGCAATTACTCATTTTATGATGATCGCATGGGTTCAAACGGGGCGTATACGCAACATTAACGCTCCGCCCCATGTACCGCACTGAGTCACGTGAATGCGCCTGCAAAATGTCTTTAATAAGTCGACAAACTGCTGCAAAAATTGACCCACAAACCATTGTCATTGTCTTTGCTAGCCGCAGCCTCAGCAGCAGCAACAACAACAACAACAAAATGAATAATGTACATTTAATGTCCATAATATCCGACGCCCACATCCAAGGTTCAACCGCGGAAAATTACGAAAAACCAGCCCAAAATGGCATCTGAATCCGAAGCCAAAGGCAAAGCAAAGCAAAAACAAGCCACACGCAGCCCCCATAAAGCTGCTGAGACAAACACGAGACAGTTTTTTTGGTTGTTGTTGCTTTTGTTGTTTATACTGTACCCTAGTTAAGGGGCATATGAGCTTTGTTAGAAACGATTATCTAGATACTAGCAGTCAATTATATACATCTACTATGAATAAGAGAAATCGGCAAACGAATAGCCGACGAATTTTTTTTTTAAATTTGCTAACTCGTTTTGATTTCGCTTCCAATGATCCGACTTCTATTAAAAGCAAGTACAAAATTCATTTTGGTGAAATTGGGAGCACCAAACAAGTGGTTTTAAAACGAAAAAAAATTTTGGGTACACTCCTGAAGGAGTTATCTCTATTTGTTCATTTTTGAAATAACATGGCTAGGTTAGGTTAGGGCGGCAACTCTCATAGGCCAAGAATAGGCCCGTTGTGATATCGCTATGGTGGTCCATTCACCGCTCTTCTCCACTCAAGAGGTCCCCTATACGAGATGAGTCCGCCTTCCGGCGGCCTGGATGAAGCTTAAGAGGCATTTTGGACTCTGTTCGGAGAGCTGAGATAAATCATAAAGGAAGTGTGACTTTAGAAAGCGAAATCTTGTCCAGGGCAGTGACAAAAAAGGTGTTCAACTGTTTCCAGCTCTTCCTCATTGCCACAACTTCTACAGAAATCATGGTGGGGAGCATTTAGCCTGGATGCATGGATCCCCACCAGCCAATGTCCCGTGATACCAGGTATGACAGTCGAGCACTGGGCTCTGTTTAGACGGCAAAGTTCCTTAGTTCTTTTACTGCTGTATGTCGGCCAGGTTTGCCGTGAGATTCTGCACGTGTTCGATGACCGATTCCACGTTTGGTTTGCAAAGAGAGTGAAGTAATTTCGTATTCTCAGTTTGCAGCTGGCCATGGGTATACCCAGGCCCTCCTTATCCTGAAGGAGGATGCTGGTAGTTCCTTGTCTATCCAGTTCATCCGCAATACAGTTGCCCTCGATATCCCTATGTCCTGGGACCCATATAAGGTGGATTGAAAACTGCTCAGCCATCTGCTCAAGAGACAAGCGGCAGTTATTCACTGACTTCAATAGCCGCCTGGCTGTCCGAGTAGATACAGATGGTCTTATTCCGTACTCGTAGGTTTCTTATTGTTTTCAGAGCCTCCTGGATTGCAGTGACCTCTGCCTGAAAAACACTGCAGTGATCCGGAAGTCGGAAAGCTTTTCTTACGTTGAGTTTATCAACGTAGACGCCTCCACCTACACGGTCATCCAGCTTGGAACCATCCGTGAAAATCTTTATTGAGCCAGCTGGACCTGGTACACCTATACTTACTTCTCCCTGTTTGGGATAGAGGTTTTGAAATTGTTTGTGAAGTGTTCCTGCGGAATGCAGTATTGTGTGCTCTCGGGAATAAGTGGGTTTCCCTTGAGAATCTTTGCGTGACCAAAGTCATGGTCATTCATCATTGAAATAACATTTTAATATGGATTTTTTTTGTGGATACTCAAATGATTTAGGAAAAATTTTAGACATTTTTAGCCTGTTTCGGGTACGTAAGGATTGTTCCGATTTAAGTTAAGAGAGATCATAAAAAAATGTACAAAGCATTTATAGGTGAAATTGTGAACGTCTTGTAAAAGTCATAGCATACCTACCGCAGCGGCATGATAATACTTAAGAATGTGTATAATTTTAAATTCAATCAATTATCTCGACAAACAGCAAAAATATTGCCGAAACTATTTTTGAGACATAGCGAACACTCTATTCTTTATATGTTAAAGAAGCGTAAATTGTTTTTTTTTATTGTTAAGTCGATTGTTATTATTATTATAATTATTAAATTTTCTTTCATATTTTTAAAAACAACCTCTCATTTCTTTCGTTATTGATCTGACATCTATAAATTAAATAAAATTTACAAATCTATTTCTAAAGTAATATGCTGCTAAAATAGAGCTTTTTCCAAACATTTCCTAAAATTAACGAAAAGTTTTATAAATGTGAAAAAATTCACCAAATTGTCCATGTGACTCAAAAATGATCGAAACTCAAAATTAGTCTAATCGTTTTTGTACACTTGAAAATATTAACGATGAAGTGAAAACATTATTTTTATAGTCAAAAAACTTTTGTTGTGAATGTTTCAAAACACATTAAAAAAAAAACCAGTTTGTCCTCGTTTTCGGTCTTAGCAAGCTGCAATACAGCCGTGTTCTGGAATACGAGAAACCCAAACCGAACAATTTTATTCGGATTCGTTTTGAAAACGCATTTTTGGTGCTTCCAATTACACCAAACCGAATTTGGAAATTATATTTTCATATGAAGTAAACCGATGACAACCGCATTCACTTAAAATTTCTATTTTACCTTAAGTTTTAAAACTATCAATAGAAATATGAACTAAAGAGTATTTGGGTTTCGACTTGCTTTAGTTATATTTTCTTTTGCTTATAGTCTTTTAACTACAGTAAATTAGGCTACACTTAAAGTGGATCTAAGACAGTCATAGTAGTTGGTAACACTCACACGCATACATACAAAGAGCGTCTCTCTTTCGCTAATACACACACACACACTCACATAGACCTATACGCGCCACAGGAAGTTTGAATTTAATGCGCTCTTTGTGTGCAGTTTTTGCTCTCTTATTACTTATTATTGTCGTTGTTGTTGCTCTCGTTGTTGTTGTTGTTGCTGTCGTTGTTGCTTTTGTTGTTTGTTGGGCAACGGAAGTGCGCGCTTAAGTGCTCATTATGTTTAGTTAATGCCGCTATTTATTAGAAAATCTAATGGGTTTTTATCTCCACAGCATACACACGCACACACACATAGACACAAATGTGTATACACACACACGCACACACTGGGTAAAGCACATTTTGTCCTTGGAGTTTGGCGCAAGAGTGTGGATCTTTTCGTTTTTTTTTTTTTTTGTTTTGGTATTTTTATCTTGGTTCCCACATAAAAATTATATTTGTGTCATTTATTTGGTTATTTTTTGATTTATGTTTTGGTAATTTGTTACACAAGTTTTGGTTTTTATTGTTGTTTTTGTCTAAGGCAATTTTGATACAATTTTTTGTTGTTGTTGTCGCTTGTGGTATTTACATAATTTAAATTTATGCAGTTTATTAAGGTTACTTATTTAAGTGCTTTGTTGTGTGTTGCCTCTTTTGTAAATATAATCCTTGCCTGTAAATATTGTTTAAATATTATGTTTTTTTTTTTTTTTTTTTTTTTCATATTTTATTTACAATCTGTCTTTGCTGGACAATAAGTAAATGTACAAATAATAATAAAAAATAAAAAAAAAATGATAAGTAAAACAGAAAGTTTCCATTAAAACCTACTGTTGTGTTTAGAAATATTATGTAACTTAGAGTGCTTGGGATTTATTTGTATACCTTTTTTTTTTTTTTCAAAATTGGATACTTTTGTTGACCTTGTCTATTGATACTGTTCGAATATATAATATTTCGAAATTGTGTTATCCATATAAAAAATCATTTGTTTTCGTTGGGTTTACGTGGAAAATCCTTTTATTTTATATCACTCTTGCAATAATCGCTTTTCACAAGATGTCACTCATCGACTACGTGTACTCATTTATTTTGAAATTTGATACTATAGGGTCGTTTTTTCAAGAGCATCGAAGCTTTAATTTGAAATAAACCAACGAAATATATATAATAATAAAATCAGGTTTCCCGACGTGTATGGCACGTAGCAAGATGTGGATGGTCGGTTTATTGATCCTGGAAAACAAAAATTCATTGGGTATACGTCGATGTCGACTCCTCGCTCTTTTTAAAAAATAGTGGCCTGTAGGTGCCGTCGGCCTGTTATTTGTTCGTCATTTTTTTTTGGACCAACCTTATGAAAAAGATGCGGTCTAAATTCACTCTGTATATGAAAATGTTGCTTTTAGAATTTATTTGACAATTATAAAGAGTATGTTGAAAAAATGAAAATATCATTATTTTTATAATCCATTTTTGCTATTGCTATCCTTATCCTTCTAGCAGAGACGTACTAATGAAAAGATTTATAGCCATATTTGCAAAAAAAAAATCCAAAGACTCCTCTTGCTCTCAAGCATAATCTAATAAATACAAAAAGACAAACTAATGGAATGAAGGTAATTTTTTAAATATTTAATTTCCAGAACTTTGCTGAGCAAAAAAAATTCCCAGACATATTCGTATGACGTTGTTTGTGTCGTTTTGCGGTAGTCCTGTGGTAATAGATCGCCGCATTTTTATATGCAGCTGTCATGTGTCAAATTGTTGCAGTCAATGAGCTTTTCCACACATTCTTATGCCTTTTTTTGTTGTTGGCACTTATTAGACGCAGTCGAGGCACGCTTTGGGGGCTGGCAATGATGACGATAAGAAGGATAGATAGCATCTTGGCTGACACGCTGCCAGGCTAAAACTCTGGTACACTGGCTTAAGCAGCAGCAGCTGCCCTTTATGCTAACTTTTTTTGTTTTTCCTTTTTTTAAGTCATCTTCTGTGGGCAGTTTGGCTGAGCGTTTTGGCTGGTGTTGGAGACTTGGCCGTCTCAACAATCCATAAACGAACAAATTGCCTGAAAATCAATTTTGTTAGCGGCTTTCGACTTGAGCAAGGCAATATCTTTGTACCAGACAGCCTCATATATACCTTAAGGTGTATGTGTGTTTCTTGGCACTTGGCTCTTATTCTTTGTGTGGCTTTGTTGTGTGGCATTGGCATTAGTGTCTTCTGCTGCTTGCTCATCTTCTTTTCTTTTTGCTTACAATTTTTTTTTTTGCCTCTGGCCGTCGCGACTGCGAAATTTATGCACATGTTTTACTCAAGGTTATTGTTGTTGTATTTCCTGCTTATGTGAAAGTAACTTGGCTCTCCATGTGAGAAATGGTCCTGCTGTTAAATGTGTCTGGGAACTGACATCGACTGGAGCGACTCAGTTGGATTGCTTTGGCGTCGGAAAGTCAATTGTTGTCTTATAGGTATTCTGTGTTGATTTAAAAGAAGAGTTGAGTACTGGAAATATTTTTTTTTCTAAATAAACAATGAAATGGCTCATAAACATAACCCAATGCTGATTGATGATTGTCAGAAGATTTACAATCATAAATATATAGTAGATAATATGCAGCAGCTGTAGTTGAAGAAAATGTATAAAAATATAAATTGAAAATATAACTTAACATGAAGAAAAAGCTTTGGAGCCGAATCTATCTAGCACTGAGCTCCTTTGTTGGAATTTCTTTCAAAGGCCTAAAATTTGGTATATAGATATTAAAGACAGACATCTGAAAAAAATGGTTTCTTTATTGCAAAAAATTTTATACATTTCTTGTTTCTGCATTTAGATATAAGGGTCTGGTCGAAAATTTATATTGAAAATTCTTTTAAAATAAATACTACTAAGCTTTATAGCTGTTCACTTTTTCTAAAATAAGGCTCAAAATTTTCGTCAAGTGTAAGTCCCTTAAGTTCAGATAAGACATAGCAAAAATAATTTCTTGTACAATTTACGAAATTAATAAAAATTGGGTTTTCTGAAAAAAACAACTCTTAAATCTTTCGGGGTCGACTTGCAGTAGTCCCAAACTGCTTCAGAAAAGTATGGACAAGACTGCAAAATGTCAAAAAAATCATAAAAAAATAACTTACTTGTTAAGGCCTTTTTTCTCTATTTTTATGAGTTTTCTCCCAACTATTCAATCCAGTGTGACCATATCTCTTGACGACTCAAAATACAGTTAAAAGCATATCTCGAACAAAGTTAATTGCTTTGAAACTAATTAAAGCAGCTTAATAATTGAGCTTACTGGTTAAACGCAAAACAGCAGGCTAGGCTACAAATCGATCAGACAATTCATCAATCAATCAAATCGTCAATCAGTGCATCAATTGGTAATGCAAACAATGCAGAGTAACATTGTATACAATGTGGGCCATGGCCAAGTCATTCAATTTGTATGCAATTTTGACCGCAAACATTTGTTAATTGACCACAGACATGTACACACACACACACAAACGTACACACATACATATGGTGTGGCACAAGAAAATCGCTTTGCCAAATACACATACACACATTGTATGTATCCATATGTAAGCACTGTGCACACCCACAACTAAATCAAATAATTAATTATGTACGCTCAGTTGCATTCCAAGCTGCAGTAAACGCTTCGACGGATTCTCAGCTAAATTATGCCAACTACTTAATCCTAGTCGGTTCGGAACTACACCGGCTCTGAACTCCCACTCGTCTCTATTTAGCACTTCCGGTACGCTGCTCTCCGCAGTGGCTTGACTGTTTGCCACGCTTAAGTGCCGATAATTGCTCACCTTTGGTCAGCTTACTCGGCTACAGACCCCGTCTGTCAACCAACATCCGCCAACAGAGCCACGTCTAACGTCATTTGCACTTGGTCCACTCGCTGGCAGTCTCTGAAGCTAGCTCCAAACATGAACGTGTAATCAAATGACATTTAAGTGACATTTAGAGCTTAATCGTTAGGCAATGCGGTTGTTCCAGATACCACTTGCATTGTCTCTAAAGCTGTCTCTGTTTGGAACTCGATTTGAATCCCTGTTAAGCATTGGGATGTGATTTTAGTGAATTGGGCTAGATAGATAATAATGAAAACATTTCAGTTGGCTTTCATTAAGTATTTTATTTGATTTGTCTTTTTGAATAATACAGATGGTTATTAATTTGTATATTTTATTAAACCAAATGAATGACATTATTTGGTAATTTATTAAAAAAATTTACCTAGTTAATTAATTAAAAGAAAAGGTTAAATATTGATTTTTAAAGAGCAGTCTAAATTTGAGCTTGTCATAATGTTACTATAGTTTGACGATCAGGTTTTTTTTTTTAATTTTGTATTCAGATTTTATTTTATTCTTAGACTTTAGAGACTTAGACTTGTTAAACAGAAGCCCAGCATCAGTAAAGTCTTAAATCCGTGAGCAGAAGCCCACGTGACAGTTCTGCCAAGTCCTAAAAACTAAGTCTGCTTAACCTACAAAACATTGTAACTCCAAGTCATTACAATGTTAGAGAATTCAAGTGCTATATTCTGAAGCTTTATGGCTTCTTGTTTATGGCACGCTAAGTATCAGCCAAAATATTCAGAATTTATGCAACTTAAAGACTTTACAAGTTGCAATTAATGCATGTGTATGTGTGTCTGAATATAAAGGCGCTTGCATAAGTATATGTGTGTATCTGTGTAACATACTTTGATGAAGGCGAGCATAAAAATTTTGCAGCACATACGTGACAATAATTACAAAAAAGCAAAGCCAGCCATAAAACTACAGGAATACAACAAGAGAAATACAAAAGAGAGCAGAGAGACACAAACTGCCGGAGCAAGCAAATGCACAACAACAAAAACAACTACGACTACAGCAACAAACAACAACCGCAAAGACATGCCTTAAGCTATGGCATTGCCAGCCACTGAGAAGAGACCCGTACTCGCTCTCTTCATTTCGTTGGCCTCTGAGAACCACTGACAGCAGCCGCTATAGTGGATGGCAGTGCTCGTTACGTGGCCAGCGACATAAACTACAAATGGCGCATCAGCTGAAGAAGAAGCAGCAGCAGAAGCAGCGGCAGCGGCAGCGCACAGTGGTTGCATTTATATTGAGATAGCAGCCAATATAAATTTTAGTAGTTATACCAACATTAAACTTGGTTTTACATAAATATTTGCTTTTAATAAAATAAGCGTG
Organism: Chymomyza costata; assembly: GCA_018150985.1. Taxonomy (NCBI): domain Eukaryota; kingdom Metazoa; phylum Arthropoda; class Insecta; order Diptera; family Drosophilidae; genus Chymomyza; species Chymomyza costata. Next base: position 24,499,412 of record JAECWU010000001.1, read on the forward strand.
ATTGTGGCGCTGGATTTGGCCTTATAAATGGGTGCTGCCAGCAGCTTTTGTTATTCGAATTGTGAAATATATTTTTCTCTAATAAGTTTTCACTCGATATTTGGCTTAGTAAGAGATACAACGCAAAAAACTCACCTTATTACTCAAATACTATCTACATACACGCCTGGTGTTAGGGCTGTTTATCAATACATTAGCATCTATTATTGTAAATATTTAGTTTAAAGTTAGTTAGTTTTAGTTATTTTTAAGGCAGAGTTGAGTAAATTTGTTCCTGTATAGCAGGAATGTTACTAATGTGACAACATCTATCGAGTCCAGTAGTTTATAAAGACAGACATAGAAGCATTGAGAAAATATAATCTTGGCAATTTCTAGGGTGGTCTTATGTTAACCTTTAATAAAAACATTTATTATTTAAGATTAACTAAAGAATATAACTTTCTTTCTTTTTTTCAGGTAAGCACAAATGTTAGTGGCTACAAAAGATTAACAAAGTGTTTGGAAACAATTCAAGCTACCTAAAAGGTATTTGACAATAAAATGTACTTTAATGATTTAATGATTCTTAATTATATTGTATGTCCTTGATAGAAAAATATAGTCAAACTTATGTATTCACTTAAATAGTTTTATAGTAGCACCTGGGAGCATAGCGCGGATATTTGTGTCCGAGACTAAAATAAGTGATTTGCTGTTCATTTGGTGTCCCATTTCCTGCAGTTTTTGATATGTTCCATTTTCAATAAAAAGTCTGATAGCAGATTTTTCTTGTCAAAAATTAATAAAGTTTATGGGATCATGTGTAAGTGAAACTTTAGATCCAATTTTTTTATATAAAACTATTGACCTCTTAGTTTTTTTTTTTTCAAGACTAAAGTCAAAAGGGTTTTTTTACTATTTTTATTTTAATTTTCGGTATAATTAAGTTATTTTAAATTGCTTTAAACTTAATACTGCCTTTCATACTTCATAGCTTATACAGAAAAATGTAATACAGTCGAGGCGGTGCCCGACAGTGTAATCCCTGTACCTTTTTTCTCGAAAAAAAATCATTTTATTCCTGCATTCCTGCAGTTTTGTACATTTGTACCGATTTTGATGAAAATCTAAATTTACGTCAATGAAGCTATTTATAGTATAAGGGGCAAGTTTCAAGTTGGTATGTTGAGGGGTGCGGGAGAAATTACGGTTAATCGACTGCGGGGATGGGGGGTCCGCATCGATAAAATTTGTATGTGGGCTTGTTTATTAGAGCCACATGAGTCAATTGTGATTCTAAGTCACTTGTTACCATAATTATAATACGTAGAGCCAAATATTGACGCAGTTCCTCGGCAAGGGGAGGTAAAATTTGAACATTTATGACTATAACTTTTGTTGTATTTGTCCGATTAAGTTCGTTTTTGACACACAGATGCATGTAACCATAACACATCGCTCTGTTAAATTTAAAATAAAAATATTGAACGGTGTGGCTAAGAACCGCGTCTTTACTGCGGGGGAACGAGGGAAGATAATGACATGATTCAACAAACTTCATCTTTTCAGGAAATATGCGCACCAACTGGTAAATTTTCGTATCTCGAGCTGTTATAGTCTCCGAAATCTAGGTGTTCATACAGACGGACGGACGGACGGACGGACGGATAGACGGACAGACGGACATGGCTCAATCGCTACCTGAGGTTATGATAAGCATTTTGGTACTTGGGGTCTGCCACGCCTCCTTCTGTCCGTTACATACATTGCACAAACCTAGTATACCCTTTGTACCTTTAGCTACAGGGTATAAAAACTAAGAAATTATATGCCTATTTTTATGTAGCTGCAAAATGCAAATAAAAATGATCACGTTGAAGAGTTTTTTTTGATATTCATTTTCTGCTATAAAATAACTTAATTTACTATAAAGTCTAGTTAATATATGAATTATTCCAGCCTCATAAACTCAAATACGATGGCTCTTATACTAACAATAACAAGTGATAAGTTGAACAAAATATTCTTTCACGAAACCTTGTTTTGTTTTAAGCTTAGTTTAAGTTTCTATGATCTTTCGTCAAATTATTTATTTCTTTGGGAGACACCTTTGGCTTTAAGCTTTTATTTTTAAATCTTTAGTACTTTTCGTCGTTTGACGCAGGACAGTGTGCAGCGGGCGCATATAAAAATGCAGCGCACAGTGGCAAAAATAAAATGAAGGATAACAAGGATTTACATTATACGGCCATGGTCATGGACAATGACTAACGGGAAGGGGAGGATTTTACGTTGACAGCGATGGCAATGTGACGTAGTTTTTATGACATTCGCTGCGTGAAATTAAAACGACATCGTAAATGCCAAGATATCTACAAAGTAGAGTAGCGTAAAGTTAAGTAGTTGTTGCCAACTTTTAGGCTTGTTTAAGCCCTAAACGTAAATACATTAAGTCAAAGTGAAAAGTTTTGCTTAGCTGATTTACAAATTGTGTGCCCTTATGGGCTTCTATGCCTTCTAATTGAAAACTAGTCAGAGCAGCTGTCGTCATATGGTTTTCAATGTTGGTATGATAATATTGTACCCCTATGGTATCGAAATTTTCAGCTACCACAAGATAGACAGGCCCCAAAAAAGGAACTGGCATATGCCACAAGGCGATTAATCAAATGTCGTCACAAACACATGCACACAAGTGTACACTATGTATACGTATAGATTTGGCAAATGATAAACTTGGAGCGCCCAAAAGCATGCTACACGCTGTCAGTGGTTAGCTTGTATTTTGTGAGCAATAAAAACCACGTTCATTTATTAAATTCCCAGCGCCAAATAACCTAAGAACCAAAATAGAAAACAAGTTGGCATTAAATGCTTTGGAGTTAACGACTTTTAAATGCTCTATGTGAGGACATAGTGTGTGACGTCACTTAGAATGCGCCCACAAACGTTCTATGAGCAGTTTTAATACAGGCTTGAGTTCTAAGAAGTCGAGTCTCTAAGAATAACTTGAAAATTTGTTTTGGGTAAGAGAACTATTGAAGCTTATTAGATCCTGTATTTCTCATTTTCCTTTTTCTCATGTTGGCTAACCATAGCGACTATTTACCAAGTGATCTCTCAACGGAAGCACGGTCTAGTCCCTTAGTTCTCTTTTTTAAAAACAGCATTGCACACCCATTTCCAAGAGCTTTGACTTGACGAAATACAAACAGTCGTTGGATATTAGTGCTATGTACTAGATCGCAGATATCTTAACGACTGAAGTTCCATGCATAATTGCCACATCGTTGATTAGTGTTCCATTCATTATTTGTAAGACGAAGGTGCAGAAGTGCCGAACTCATGTATATAAGGACTACCAAACCAAAGTATTTGGCTTTATTGGGATTATCTTTCCAATTCTACAGCGATTGCTCATGGCCTTGGCCTTTAATGCAATACCCTTAACTTATACCCAAACCATGAAGTCATCTACATTGGGAAGAAGACCAAGATCCGAATTTCTCCGAAATTAAAAAATCAAAACCATAACCCTTCTTACAATTGCATTACGAGTGTTTATGAAGAGAGAGCTGATAGACCCACTTTCCATATAGCTATTATAGGAACTATAGGCTAAAAGTTCGATCTTTTGGGAAAAACATTCTTATTTTTGAACATAGTGCACTCGCAAAGTTACGAAAGTTAGATCTAAATCGTACTATAATATCAAATATTTGCCGTAGGTCAGAATTTTATCACTTTAAATTCTTAATTTTTAAGGTTTGCTGGGATATCTAATAAGATAACGTAACTCTAATATAACATGTTCTGATTTTAGATTTTTGGAAATTAATTAACTTTTTTAAAATTTCAAATTCTAAATCAGCAGAAAAGTTGAAGTAATATTTATAAGACTATCTACAAGCGCTTAAATATACTTCCTTTAGTTGCAAAACTTTTCAAATACTCTATTATTACCCAACAGCATAGCAGTGTATAGAAACGAAGCTAAACAAGCGAAAACGACAGCTATCAATCAAAGCCAACCCAGGGCAGATATATTTTTTGGGGGTTTTTGTTTGGGGTTGTTTACCACGCTCTCGAACTGCAAATGCCTTAAAGTCGGCAACAATGGGACAAATTTTTCAATTTAATAAGTGCTGGACGCTTGTCGCTCATTCAAGCATATGATGTCAATCGATTTCAGTCCAGACTAAGCCTAAATCCAACTAAATGTCAGTCTAAAAACCCAAAACAACTGCTCCAGTCCCTGCCTTGCCACTCGACTCAAGTGTCACTTTGCATTCAAAGCTGTGGCACGTACATCGGGCACGGTCCAGTGAGATTTTTTCTCTTTTTTTTTTCGCCCTACTCCTTAGTGCTGTGCAAAAATCAAGTTTCTTCAAACAACACGAGACATGACCAGAAACGACGCACTCGAGCAGGCAAAACACTTTCAAAACTGAACTGAAGCTGTGGGCGACTTGTTTGCATGCTTTTAGGCGCAAAATGCCAAGAAAATTTTATTATTTCCTTTTTTTTGTATGTGTATATATATATATTTTAACTTATTTTTTTGTGGGTGCTTGTGGGTGTGAAAACTTGACAAAATTGATGTAACAGATTTTGTTTGGTTGTTTGTAGTGCCACAGAAAATTCCTTTGGTCTTGCCTTGACATTCTTTGTTGGTAGGATTTTTGTTGTTCCTTGTTTGTTGCTCAATGGCATTGTAATTTCTGCAGTTTGTTTAGATCTTTAGACTTGATGGAATATTTGATGTTTACAAATTGTGTGACTGATGATGATGATGAAAGTTTTGCATAAGTTTTGAGGGCAACATAAGGTTGACTGCCATTCTAAATAATGATTGCTTATGGAACTTACAATGTGTTTAACGTACTTGGTAAACAAATATTTTTGGTTGAAATGACCTTAATATGCTGTTATAGCGATAACATATTTTACAAAAATTGTAATTATTTTTGAGTGTTGCACAAGACTGCTTGATTGATTGATTGATTGAAACTAGCTGACACGGAGCAATATTAAAATGTGCATAAATTTATAACGAGAGAGTAATGGCATATGAAGGTTTTTACTGCTTATGCTAATATGTATTATAAAATTGAGCAAAAACGCGTAAGATAAATTATTCTGCATCATGACAATAAGAGCTCTTGAAATTGCTTAAGCTAAGAGAATCATTAATTAATCCAGAATCAATTTTTGCAATTTTGCAAAAATTTTAAACTATTGAAAATAACTGTTGCAACAAAGTATTAATGCCATCAAATATTGAAACAAATGTGAACAACAAAATTGAAATAACGTCAAGTGAATTGTTGCTCAAGGGTTGCCATTGCTGCCGTTGCTATTCCCCCTTTCATGGTACATTTTAATGTTTCGTATGAGTTTTTACCTGCATGATTTCAACGTATTGAGATATTACTTACATTGTGCACACCGTATGAGGTGTATGTATCATTTAGTGTAAGTTTCACCTCGATATGTTCATGTATACGAACACAATTGGTACCACAGCTCGATGACGTATTTATATATAGATAGACTAAAGCGCCTACATAAGTTCAAAAGATAAGAATCAAAAATAAATCATTTCTTACTAAATAAATGCTTTTACAATCATATGCCAACATTATTATCAGCTCTTTAACTTTAACTTTAAAGTAAACTTTATTATAGACCAGTAGCACTTAAGTCGTATGTTTCAAGATTGCATTTGATTATGGTTTCGACATGTGCTTAAGTGTTACTGTCTTCCTTCAACTGCATGTACAACAACAAAAATGCATTCAACTCAAAAGCAAAGCCAAACTTTATTATCTTGGCCAAGATTTCTTTTAGTTTTTATTATAAAAGCCAAAACGATAAATACATACTTATTTTGGCCAAGATAAAATGGGGGAGAATAAGAAATCTTAAGCTATCTACCAAACTCAACGCTTTTGTCACTTCAAACAATTCAAGTCCAAGCCATAAAACCGCTGTCACTTCCGTCTACGCACAGCATTTCCGCTTTCCTGCTACACCCTCTCACTCACTCGCGCACTCACTCTTTCATTCTACATCCGTTCCGCTGCTATCTGGTCACACTGCATCTTTTCTCTCTCTTATTTTTGTTGCTACTGCAATGCATAACGGAATTTACGCCATTTGTAATCAATGTAGAAATAATATGGCGGTTTCGGTTTACGTATTTTCACTGATTTGCCGCAACTATGCTGGTTGAATGGCGGAGTTGTGGGCGATGTTGGGTTATATGAGTACCCATGCTCGGTTAGTTTCTGGCCATCTTGGAAATTCAATGCGCGTTTTGGTAGCTGCAAAGTAGGATTTGCTTGGCAAAAGAAAACTTGGTCCTGTAACTATGATATTTTCACGTCTTTCTTATTTTTTTGGCAATGCCAAACACTTCCGTTGGCGACAACAAGCAGCACCAAGAAGACCTTGTCGACGATAAATTGTTGCGGAAAGTGTTAAGCGTGGAAAAGTTCAAGCAGCGTAGCAGTCTTTGGGCCAAAAGTTTTCTTTGCCGTACACTTTTATTTAGGGTTCATTATGTTTTCTTGCTACTTTGGCTTACTTTTCTTTCAGCGCATTTCTTTTGTTTGCACATTGAGAATAATGATTACACGCTTACGTTTGCTTTTTGTCTGCTCCTTACAGTATGGAAAATTATGGAAAATGTTCTGTAGACGCATTAAGAAATTGGCTACAACACTCCCCTCTCAAGAAACTATATTTAAGCCGATTATCAGCACATTTGCACGTTGTACACAGAGGCGCTTTTTGTATGAAATGAATTGCTCTTTGAATAAGTTTGCTTTCTGTTTCGGTTCGCATTGCATGTCATCAAAGTTATTAGCGGTAATGCTATATTAATGGCTTCTTACAAAGAGTATCAAATGCCTAATGGTTAAAAATGCTTTTGTCGACATATGATGCTGTTCCTTACAATATATGTGTTGCCACAGGTGAGCTCTGCAGGCTTTGGGCTTGCATGTTTCTTGGCTGATTGGCTGTCAGACAAACTGATTGGTTAGAGGCTCCATTAGTGTGAACAACAACTTTTGGAGCAGGCAAATGCTCAATGATTAGACAGTTTAACGTTAACTAATGGAAATGAATGCCCTAGAGAGGAGGACTATGAGCTTAAAGCCATATTGAACATATTGGTCATGTACTTTGATTGGACTAAATTCTTCAAGAAAGCAAATGGTTTCAAACAGCATTGGTGTTTTTTTTTTGAGGGTTATTAGGCTTGCTCTTTGTTTTTATCAGGATAAACAGCTTTTCACATATTTAAATTAACTTAATTTTTTTGTATATTTCTAAAATTTTTATGTTAAGCAAGTTCTGCACTAAAAACTTGATTTAGAGTGCAGCTCAAACTGGTCTATAAGCATGAACTCAAGCATCCTGCGGAACAAATTAAAGAATAAATTTTAAAGTCTAGCAACCTTAATATTATTATGTGCAAAATCTGATTTTTATCAGATCTTTTGATCGTAATCTCTATCAAAGCTCAAGTTCTGTTTAAAATGACCCCAAGTATATGGCCAAATTTTGATTAACAATATTTTTGTAGCTTTCAGCTTTTGTTTAACATTACATTTCTATGCTTTTGTCTGTTAAGGTGACAGAAGTTAAAGGAACGAACCATTTTAAAATAAAGGGTGATTTTTTTAGAGTTACACAAGTTTAAATCATAATAAAACAAAGAAATATATTTCTTATATCAATGAAACGGACTTTATTAGATAACAAATTTTATGACATTAATGTTTAAATATGATTTACGGCTGGCGCAAACAAGGTGCAATCTGGAACACTAATTTTCACAAACTTACCGCAGCATTTGCGGCCGTATTTTGTGGATTTTCAGGTGTTTAATTGCCTCTGGTTTATCGACGTAGACAAGTGACAGTAATTTTTTGTGGACGTAATGGTGTTTCGACAAAAGCTTGTGGATTATCTTCTCCCAAATACGACAATTCTGTTTATTTGTGTACTCATTCAACCCAAAATGGGCTTCATCGGAGAACAAAATTTTGAATTTTGAATAATTTTGACGAAAGGAATCATTATTTTGATAGAAAATTTCAACAATTTGCAAGCGTTGCTCTGGTGTAAGTCTATCGATAATAATATATCAAACCAAACTCAACAAAAAGCAACTATCAGCTGTTAAATGGGTTTTCAGATAAAGCGGTGTTGCCTACTCGAAGTTTTGAGCCTCTAAAAAAAAACACGCGTTATTACTTAATGGCTCTGGTTACTTTCTTCTCTTGATACATAGGCGAATAAATAAAAGGAGAAACATCGGATAAGGGATATAAATACTCAGGCCCGTCGAGAGGGTGTGACGAAAGTGGGAATTCCCCCCGGGCACGGTGTAATTACCGTCGTACAGTCGTAATTCAAGTTAAAGGTGTAATAGAGGGTCCGGTACATTTCCCCTCTCTACGGCCCTGTGTATACTAATCAATTCGATTCGAAAATATGTCGTTCTTATGAATGTTATGTATGCATATAACCATAACCAATTTATAATAGCTACATAAGAATCCAACAGCATATATTAAAAACTATGACCAGAAGCATGAATCGTTAAAGCTGATTTCTTCAACAACTGCACGATTTGCTTTTTCTTCTACCATTAACAGCCGTATTAAAGATCCATATTCCTAGAGTTTTTTCATTGAAGCGGTTAACAGAACAGAGTCAACATATTGACCGTTGCAACGTTGAAAATATCAGAGCAGTCGCCTCCAAGGCTATATATTTGTTACATATAAAAAGATATGACTTTAAATCATACCGTTCTATTATTATTGAGAATCAATGGCTACCAAGGGCTAGTTCAGATGCAATGCTGTTCCCTAAGCGAATGTTCTAAGGCCACTTGCATTCCTCACCTATAGGATCTCTCAGCTTCAACTCATGAGATCTACTGGACTAGAATAATTTTAAAATCTTTTCACCCAATACAATCTGAAGGCTTAGTACCGGAAGCTATGTAAATATTTCTTTGTTCGGGACTTGAATTTATTTTCGTTAAAAATTATGGGTTTTTTGGCCAAATTTAAAAAAAATGCATATTAATGACATCCCTCGTAGCATGTAAGACTATTGACTTTTTTTCTTTGCTATTTTTGGTATAAACAGTGTAAAATATATTTAAAAATTTAAAATACAAATGCAGTCAAAATTGAAGTTAGTGAAATCCAAAACTTTGGAGCTTTACACTATTATTTATCTGTTCCAGATTTGACAGCCAAAGATTACGCTTACGAACGAAAAACTTGTTTTCTAGGCGTTTTATATAGTTTTGTGAAAAAGTACATTTAACTTGTGAGACCAATTCTTAATTAAACCAGTTTTAGTTAGGTAGTTTTCAAGCAAGCGACTTAAGATGGCAAACTTTAAATATTAGATACAAGAACTTTGTATTTGTAAGCATATGTACTCAATGTATGTATATATCTACACATAAATACAACGTTATATAATTTTTTTGTATCTGGCATAAAGAGGTATCAAGCTACATGCAAATTTGAATGCAGCTCAGATTGAATGAAATTGATATGACAAAGCCGTCTTCATACTCTCTCTGTGAAAAGAACTTTATATACTATGTATACACACATTACATGTATAGGATGTAGCATTTCAATTTAAGTATTATATATCAAGAAATTCAATTGACACATATAGGAAATAGTACAAAGCAGAAGCAAAAATTGCAACAAAAAGAAACTTACACTTGACAACCTGCACTTGAGTATTGTAAAGTCTTGGAAGAGTTGAGGGGGGCAAGACATACACATAGTTTAACCAAAGGCGGAAGAAAGGGCACAAAGTAGCTAATAACATTCTCAGCTACTACTATTTAGAGAGAACGAGAAAGCAATGCGAACGTGACAAAAATGAAATGTAGCAGCAACAACAAAGAGCGTCACATAGCATGAAGCATGAAGGGAAGTGTGGTGGAAAGAGGACTGTCAGTGTCAACACAATGCACCAAATGAAATTGCTGAAAAAAATGGGAGAGAGAAAAACTGCAACAACAACAACTATACGAAAAAACTTGCTACTTTAACTTATTTGACGCTGACTGAAGTGGCCAAAGGCAAGGCGCCTTGGCATAGAGTTGCCAGCTTGCAGGCATACAATTTTCATTTCCGCTTTTCCGCTCTTATTTACACACACATATACACACACACCAGGCGACGCACCGCACAAACGCAAATACAAGTTGGCTAAAAGAGTTCCAGCCAAATACCAAATACCTTGCCATAGAGAAAAGAATTTCTTTTGAGTTACTTTGCTTGGACTAGAATGAAAAAGCGAAAACAAACAACAAGAAAAAAAAAAGAGTAAGTCACACACATACACTCCCGTAGCTGTGTAAGGACTAACTTTGAAACATTTGCCGCCGCCTTAAGGTGTGTTTAATGAAAAGTTGCCAAGTAGCAGCACATTAGGCCAACTCTGCCGCTGTTTTTGACCAATGGCAGCCACACACACACACACACACACACACAATGGAGCCACAGAGAGCGATAGACAGTCTCAGACAATGGAGTACGACAACGCACTCGAATGCAGCTGCTACCAGGCATGCACCTTTACGTCACTCTCTTAGCCAGCAACTGTGGCGGCAACAAAAGGAAGCAACTGAAGCTGCATCAATATTCTGTTGCCATTTTGTGCTATTTACAAATGAAATACGCCGCAAGTTTTCCGTTCCAGCTAAAAGTAACCACCAAAATTAAACTTTTGCCTCGCTTGTGTTTTGTTAGAATGGCAAAAGTTTTGTCCAATGAAAATGCAACGAAGAAAATGGAATTAAAAACACTAACGCATTTTTTTTTTTGAAAAAAATGAAATAAAGATGGAGCACTTTAACGCAAACAGACTTCTGACTAAATCTTTAAAATATAAAAAATATTATAGCTTGAAGCAGTCGATGCACAGATTAAGCGGTGGACAATACTTAAAAACATTATTTCAAACCCTATAATATGCTATTCAGATACTTTTGAGGTAGCTAATTATGAGAACCTTATTAGTTTTTCAAAGTTTCAAAATGGTGAGTTCAAGATGGCGAGAACGAGAACGGTATGCAATTATGAGCTTTCGAAGATCACGATACTTACAGCTCAAAAGCATATAGCTCCTTTTTGCTTCGCAAATTACAATTTGCTTTATTTGTCATAATATACACATATATATGAACATAAATATTTTGCTCTAGGTAAGCCACTAAAAATTAATCAAATTTAAACTTTTATTTATGAAGCCTAGTTTATTTTTACAAACATTTACACAATATTGCTGCTGTTAATATGGAATGATACACCCAGACTAAGGTAAAATAACACTGGCATATTGTGAAAAATAATTAAAATTATTCATTCATTCATTAGCAGCCATATAATACTAAGCATTATTTTTTCAATGCTTGGAATAAGAGCCCATCTTTCGTATGACAGTTCACATTTCAAGGGATCATCGCTGGAAAGATAAAAAATTGTATATGTGCATTTCATTTCCGGTGGACTCATTGGGTAGTCGGTTGGAAAAATGAGTTGCGCTGGAAAGACGAATCGTCCGAAACAAGTGTTCTTAGGTCCCATGTAAAGCAATCATCATTATGGATTGGAGCAGCGGATATTCCTTCGGATGAATCAAGTGAAAGCTCTTTATACTCAGTCATCAGGCTATACAGCGCTCTAGCCATCCCTAAAACTTTAGTCTCAGACTCGATTTTATTTTATATTTTATGACTTGAGACAAAAATAATAACATATCCATAAATAATACGTTTCAATGATTGCGTACACTCTAAACTCGAACTTGACGCCTTCAAGTCTTTATGCAGTGTCTGCCTCTGGTACATTATACTATTCTCTAATCCTGCTAGAATTTCAAAATGGCGTACCTATGATGACCGCCACAATGTAAAATCTTTCATATCTTATGTTTGGTGCAGCACATTACTTGGCTGGCAAAGCTAAAAACTCAAGTCTGATTGTGCTGTTTTAGCTTCAACAACTATTAAAAAAAGTAAAACTTTATCTTAACAAACTATAGACAAAGTATTAGATTTCTCTGAAAATAATGTACGAACTACATCTGGTAGAAAAGGGTTTCTTCTTATTAATAGTGATATTGAACGTGTACATCAGTCAGTCAGACTTGTACAGCTTGTTTAAATGGTCTTTCCTTTGCTTAGAAATATCACGAAAAGTTACAAAGAAAACTAAACAGAAGATTTGAAGATGCCGATGCCGTACCTGCCATTTCTAAGTGTCATGGGCTTAGTGTTGAAAATCACAAAAATGTTTTAAAGTGCCTGATTTGGCAGAGAATGACCCATTGATATAAAGAAAAAGCTTACATTTTAGTTGTATACTTTGGCTTAGGCCTTGAAGGACTGCACAAAAAAAGGCGTATGTCAAAACGTTCTAAATATCTAAAGCCTGCAAAATACCAAACTTTTCGATGCAGGTGAGAGATGCCCACAGATGCAACACGAGTAAGAAAAATGTTAAAATTTGCTTGCGTCAGACAAAGCAGCTACCACCAAAATAAAATTACGCATACGCAATGTGACGCATTATTTTAATGCAAAACTTATGTATTTTTTTTTTTTTTACCTTATACACACCGTAAGTGCTAGACAATTGGATTGTCGCTGCTATCAAAGCTTAAGCTGCTGTCAGACGAAATCTACTCAAGCTATGGAAAAAAAACCATATTGTTAAAATGTAGATATATGTTACTGAAAAAAGCGCAACCCTTTGGTAGAGGGGCTGATGAAACAAAGACAATATGCAAGAGACTTCAAAGTATAGAACTAAGCTGGAAATCTAATCTACGCATCAGACAGCTTAGATGTATGCAGTGTGACCATATTATATGTTTCAGCGTATACATAATATATTTCACTTGGCAGCAACTACTCTTCAATAAAAGCCTCTATTGACTGCTGCTATATGTATTTGATATGTGCCCCAAGCAACAGGCTGCCAATATGCCAGTCAGTCCAACTGAGAATTGCCTCACTCTCACTTAGCTTCTACTCTGGTAGAAGCGCGAAGGCGTAAAAGCGTTTATTACTATAAATATTAAAATGGGATTATCAAACAAACGTACTTCAGGTTTTTATTACATTCGGGCGGCATCGACTGGGGAATAATGGCAAGTACAAGGATGCGCTGCAGCCCTGGGGCGTTTCATTTTTCTGGCTGCAATTTCTTGTGTTGACTTTGGCATTGCTTTGACTTTTGGCCCTGGTCTATGGGGGAGTTAAGGCATGCCATGGTCCATGTTGGCACGTAATGCAAAAGTTTTTTGCCGCTGAGAGATTTACTTATGAAAAATAAATTTGCGCTAGAATGTGCGCTTACTTTCTTCGTCTTTGGCATCCTTTTTGCTCGCTCTCTCTCTCTCTCTGTCTCGTTCTCTCTGAGTCGCGCTCTCCCTTTTCAATAGTTTCTCTTGTTATTTATGCTCGTGTGCGCGTTAATCTTGAACGACGTTGCCGCAGCTTCTACAGCTAAATTTTGCCAACTCTTGCCGCATTTTGTTGTTGCTGTTGGGTGCAAATTTATGTGCACCTTGCATAAAGGTTAAGCAAAAAAATTGTGTTGCATACTTTTTAGCGCATAATGGTGAGTTTTTTCCGCTTGTTCGTTTGCACTTTCAAGTGCAATTTAGCTATGTAAAGTGTGATTAAGCTCTGTACATATTTGAAGTTCTACTTGAAACTCAGATAAATTGTAACGTTTAAGATTCACAGTCTGAGTTTTCGAAGAAAATGCAAAGAAACAGGCAAGGGCATAAAAAAAGGCGCTAAAAAACTTGCTTCTGGCTGCAATTTATAGATTGTTTGTTGATGTTTTTAAAGGCAATCAAATGATTGCAGTTGCTTTGCTTAGTTAGTTTGGGGATATGTAAAGATAAAGGATATATGCTTGGAATTTCTTAAGGCATTGTTTGTTGCTACTACAATTTTATAGCTGCGTTGTTTTAATTAAAAACTGCAGGCTAAAAGCTATTTGTTAGAGGCTCTAATTTAGGTAAGGACTGCTGAGCAGAGTTTAAGATATTAAATTTTAAGTACTTGTTGAAGGCTATACAAGAAATAGGTTCCCAATTTACTCCAAGAGAATATAGCCGCATGGTTTTATTATGATTTATTATGTATTCTATTGAGGCATTTGAATTTGGTTGTATATAAAAGATGAAAAAAATTATGACTTAAGTATATATACATCCATACATTTCCACGAATATTTGACAAAACCTGAAGGCAGGACAACTGGATTGCACCCTTTAAATATTCTCATTCTTGCTCTCAATGTCAGTCGTTACATGTATTTTTGAGTATGTATTCAAACTAGACGACATTGCATTTTCTTCCGAATAACTTGTTTTGAGCCTCTCTAATTTATAGTAACTTAGACTTGCACCGCATGATCCCATACGCAAATCAAAATGGGTCTTAAAAGGATATCGCTACGACTAAGTTAGTCCTCTCAGAATCACTTCCGCAACTAGGACGCTTATCTAATTGATTAACATAACTAATAGATATGTTTGTTTGTCTGTCTGATTGCTGAGATCTTGGATACTTTAAAAACTAAGGTCAAAAATATGTTCACATGATGACTAATCAAATAATAAATATTTAAAAACTTTTTCCTATAAAGAAATGGTAGTTGCCTGCATTTTTATATAGCATTGTTAGCTGCATAAATTCTTATAAGCTGAGCAACGGCTAAATAAAATTCAGTCACACTGATTTTTGTTCTTTGACACTTAGCAGTCGCATAGAGGATAAAAACTAATTTTTCTTTATGAAACTTATCAAACTATTAAATTATTAGCTAAAAAATCAATAAATACGTTTATGAATTTAAAAGTTGATCTTAAAGAAATATAAATTTTGACACAACTTTTTCATTTTTTAAGTGCCTATAAAGAGTTTTTGCGGTTTTACAATTTTCTTGTTAGCATGCAAATTATTTAATGAAAATGAAAAACTGCTGAAATGTCGAATGCTGTGCAAATAGAAACGCCCACAAGTTTTCAGTTTGGCTTTTGGCAATTCAATTTTAAGCGACAGCAGTAAAAAAAATAAAAAACACATTTTCAAACTACTAACACATGCAAGCAGTTACACATGCACACAGTTAAACATGCACGTAAAGAGTCAGAGGACACGTGTTGCAGTCGTGTGTGTGTGTGTGTGGTCGCTTCCAAAAACAAAACACAAGTTGTATTGACCTTGACAAAATAATTGAGCAGAATAAAAAGCAAATTACTTAACCATGCAGGCAGCAATAAAGATGTGAGAAGCTAAAAGAGACAGAGAGAGAGAGAGAGCACTCTAAAATGGACGCCATTTTGTTGACCGCAACAAGATAAAAAATCCCACACGACATCAACAACGAGCAGGACAAAGAAAAGTTTTTAATTTTCGACACATGTGCAAAGTTTTGATGTTGTTGCAAGGTGGAAGGTGGTAAGGTGGCTAGGTGACAAGGGGCAAGGGGTTAGCAATGTCGACACATGGAATAACTTATTTTCGTAGGGGAATTAAAGCAATTTGTATGTTGCATACTTTTTGGTGCCATATAGCGCACAGCTGCTTTATGAACATCAGCAAAAGCAGCAGCTCCACCAACAACAACAGCAAATGAAACCACAATGGCGTCATCTCTGTGATGATACAAATTCTACCAGCTTGGAGAAAATTAATTTTACGCACACATTGCGTACTTTTGGACATAAAGCTATACGGAAATTTCCATTTTAAAGCTCTTAACAAGAAAATTTCTATGGGAATTATGCTGAAAATAGTGATGACAAAATATGTATATCTGTCAAATCCGTTTTGAACACGGCTTTGAAAACTAAAAAATATTTCCTTAGTTTTGACAATGTCAAATACTCACGCGAAAAAAAAAATTAGCTGCAACAATCAATACATAGTTGCTTATTTGTGCCTTAATCCACTGTTGCCTTAAAATGCCTGCGTGGGCAACCATTTTAATTTTCTGCATTCACACATACACTCACACATACACAAATCCTTTTAAAATTTCATTTCATTTACGTGGCGGTCATCACTGCATTTAGGCGTGCGTGCAGTTTGCTCATTTCTGGCTCGTTTTAATAAATTTTAAGCATGCTAAAGCATACTTTCTGGCGCAAGGAGCCCTGAACCCACTCACAAAAGCCTCTTCCAATTTTACTATGTGGCACATAGTGTTTTTTTTTTTTTTTTCAGTAAATTAGTTTGTCGACTCGAAGTGAACTTCCTGAACCTCGACGGGGGGCTCCATCGACGTTGAGTGGAAAATTTTGTTCGTGTTCGTTGGCCATTTTAATTTAATCATTTTCTTGTGTAAAAATGATTTTAATTGTTGTTCAACACATTAAATAATTTTGTTTTCAAATGTTTTTACCTGACCGCTGCATTTTTTTTTTTTTTTCTTGTTTCTATGTCATTTGATAGGATCTTACTAGGCGTAAAAATTTTATAATGCCGTCATTTTGTGTGTTGTTTTTTGATTCAATAATGGCATTTAAAAGCAATGTTATGCAATTTTGTTGAGAATTGTTTGAATGAAGTCAGTTTAAGCTATTTGGTTGCATTTGGTTTTAAAATTTTATTGTTATAGTCTGGGTAATAATTTATTTTGTATGCAATAAGTTGTCCAAGCAAAAAAGTCAAGCTAGTTGAACACAAATCGAGCAGATCCGTGCAAATGAAAAGAAAATTAATCAAGTTACTAGCTAACTAACTACCTACAGTTAGGTAGAAGTGGTTGTCTTCCGACACACCTAGGACGGCAAAATGCCCGTTGTGCTGGCACTTGAACTAGTCCTTACTCTACCGTATCCTCTCTAATCCAGCATGTCCAATAGTTTCGGAACCCAGTGTGTTCAGTCTCCTCCTGCATAGTGCCATGCATCCACACAGTAGATGCTTTCATCTTCTACCTCCCGACAGCTTCTACAGTAGTCGAAATAAGGCACTCCCAATCTATTGGCGTGCCTACCAATAAGACAGTGTCCAATAAGAGCCCCTATCGTAGCTCTTATGTCAAGTCTGTTAAGTTTTAAAAGTTGCTTGGTTCTATTCAAGCTCCATTGCGGCCAAGTTTTCCTACTAATAAAACAGGTTCCAGTTTGCTCCCATCTATAGTTCGCATCATTAATGATGTTCTTATCTCTTAATGATTTACACGTCGCTAGCGGCATAGGCATCAACGCCTTGTTTGGCTGAAGTGGTACCATTGCATCCCGTCTAGCTAGTTCATCTGCTTTGCAATTGCCCACGGATAGCTCGGTGCCCCGGTACCCAAAGCGGCTTAATGGTGAAGAATTTTGTAGCATCTAGTAAAAACTCATCATTCTATCACTGTTTTGAAGCCTTACTGATTGTAGTGCTTTTAAAGCAGCCTGACTGTCAGAGCAGATCTGAATTTCAGTTAAAACACGATTCTTAATGATATGAATACTTTCCATTATAGCAATGATTTCTGCTTGGAAGACACTACAATGATCTGGTAAACGGAAGGATTCGTTAATGTCCAACGATTCCGAATAGACACCCCCTCCCACCTGATTATTCAGTTTAGATCCGTACGTAAAAATGTCAATCTTGCTATTGCAGTCTAGTATACCATCTTCATGAGATGGGAAATTTACACTGAACAGTTTGTTTGAGGATAGCTTCATTGAGTTAGCAAAGTCAGTGGTTCTGGGAATTCGCGGAAATCTAGAGCTAATGGCTAGCTTCGAAGATTTTCGTAGCCTTAAGGCCGATTTCGCTGCTATCTGCTTACTGTATAGATCTATGAGCAATAGATGCAGCATAACGTTTAATGCTGCTGTGAATTAAGTTACTTGCTATAACAAATTTTTACGAGTTTTTAGCAACATTCATATAGAAGAAGCTAAACAAAAAAGAAGCATAAGTCCTTGCTTAGACAATGTTTACATATTTATTTAATTAACTTAGGAATTTTAAAAAATTGGGCAGTATTCGAAAATCTTTGCCACGATCTTTGTTAGCAACATTCATATGTTCATATGTTGTTCATAGAATAAGCTTAAAAAAAATAAGAAGAATTCCTTGATTAGACAACGTATACCTATTTATTTAATTATCTTAGGAAATTTTAAAAAAATAAGGCAGTAGTGCAAAATCTTTGTCATGCCTTAGCATGGAATCATCTCACCTAGTTTGTTCAGCTCTTTTTGCTTTTTTATCTTTGTCAATATTCTCGCTTGATATTCTAAGCTTTTTTGTTGCTCTTATTAGGACTTCGAATACTGATGAAAGATAAGTTCATACATACTCATGCGGACCTCTGTGACTTCTAAAATATGGACGGAGGTAATCTACATTTTTGCTGTCCATGCTTTAGATCCTTATGTGAACATCGGCCTAATAGTCAGGGAATACTCTTAGACGATTTTTTCCATGGTTTGTGGTAATATCTTTTTTAGTCATGTTTGTCATATGAGAGCAAAACTTCAGTCAGAAAAATAAAAATTAATCGAGTTTTTCAAAATGGACTAGATTGACTGAAGTTATGTAGCTGATTATAAACTAGTTGGAAGTTTTTTTTAGAGATCAATTATTTATAAAAAGTAGATATGATATTTATATTTCTTAAATTACATTATCTCAATCTCATTTTTATATTTTTATTTATTTCATATATTGTATCAAAATGCAAAAGTTGAATTTGTGCGTAATCGGATTCTTTATTTCTATTTTTTCTTTGTGCAAAAGTAAAACCAATAATAAATCTTTTTTTATGAATTTTTATCAAGGACAAATAATTGTTAGTTTTTAGCGTATTTACAAGCTAAAATATCTTAAAAAAAAACAAAAAAATCTAAAAACTTTGCAACCTTCAAAACAATGAATGGAAATCAACAAAATCAAAAGGAAACTATAAAAAAAAACGCTTACAAATCTAAAAAACCACAAATTTGTTTTTATCCTTGTCTTATGTTTTTTTTCATTGATGAATGTAGGAATTGGGCGCGCTTTTGTTTTTGTAAAACGGACGCTTACGTACACAGGATATGACTTTGAGCCACATCCGTTGAACCGTAGAGCACACACATATGTACACACCCTGCCATATGAAACATGGCTTTGTGCCACGCCCAGTTCGTGTGTGAGGGCTACAGCAACTGCCACAAAATTGAATGTAGCCTGTCTTTGGCTCAAGGCTATTTACGCGCCAGTTAGACAAATTCAAATAAAAACTTGGCATGTCCTTGCAACACACACACACACACTCACACATACAAACACAATACGCAAAAAACAATTGGCAGAGAAGAGAAGTAACAAAAAAGCAGCGGAAATCTTTTTTTAAATGCCGGCAGCGACTGCGGCAGCGATAGTTGTGCAACGAGGCAATAAAGTTTATTGGATTCTCTCTTTGTTTTTGTTGAACGTTACATTTTTTTTATTTCAAGTTTTTGCATTTGGATCAAGATTGGGTTAGAGGGTGTGCTGAACTATTCGTGCGTAGGTTTAAGGCCAAACGCAGCAACTGTTCTGGTATTGGAGTTCTTAGAAGTACCTTCGTTTAGAGATATCAATTGAAGCTAAAAAATCTTCGCAGTTCAAAAAAAAAAAGAATTTCCCTTGACCATGCTCCAAAAAAAAGGCTTATCCCAAAAAAAGTATTACTCTTTGACGGCAATTGTTCATACTTTAACTTCATCTATCTTATGGATATAAATTTGGTTATTACTGTTGATATATGGGAGTTAGTGCCTTGCGCACAGATGTTTTCTTATTTAAAACATCAAATCACAGTTGCATTCTCCCATAAATATTTCAATACTAAAAACATTTCTAGCTCAATCTTCTTACACGCATTTCCACATATTCATTCAAAAGCTGCCTTAACTTTTTTTACAGCTATCAAATACAGTAGTTCTAATTTGAAACTAATTTTTGTCCTCTTCTTCTTCCTACTATCCCTGCTTCCAATTGTGCAAGTTTATACTTTCTTATTGCTTTCGAATAGTATCTAATTTGGAGCGCACATGCGAAATTTAGCTGGTAACGCCTACGACACACACGCACCCAATTGCACTAACACACATTCACACTCACACAGATACACCATACAGTCATGCAGTTAGCCGAATACAAAAAAAAAAAAAACTATGCCAATCTGCCAACAAATCTAGATGATGTAAAACGCAGCTGCTTGTCAGTGTGTTAGTGAGAGCATATGTACCCTGCAGGCAATCCTATCAGTTCGGCATAAGTCTTAACAAGTCTGAACTACTCTCAATGCGGTCCATATCTTGTTTGCTTACCAGAGGATGAACTCAGGACTGATATTGAAACGAGAATTTAAGATATAGTTTGGTAATAGTGGGATTGTATATTAGATACCACTACTAGCTAACTAACTAGTAACTTTCGTACCGTTAGATAACTAGTTCGGTTGCGTCTAAAATGCCAAAAAGCAAAAATAAAAAATGTATAGATAGATTTTTATTAAAATTTATTTAATGGAAACAATGCAGAAAAATTGATTTAAATATGATATTAATGAAACAAAGAATTCAATTAACTATATCACATTGTAGCTTGCGTTTCCGTGAGTAGCGCAGTGACGTCACAACGCTTCGACACAAAAATCAGGATCGCCGCCTCGTGCCTGTACGTGCAAGATAGGACCGTGCCGGCCACTGATCTAGATTATGTCGCAAAAATGTATTACCTCTCTAATAAAATAAAATTAGTTCATTTTTTGACTGCAACTTTATGGTCTTTTGTTTAAGACACATTTTTTTTTTAAACAAAGTGTTGTACAGACAATTTTTAGATGAAACTATTTAACAGCATGGCTGAAAAATTCGCCTACTAGAGGTATAGTATATCAATATAATTCGATAAACTCGACGACTCGATTATTGCCATCTACTGCCAAATAAGTCTTTAGTTTTTTTGATCTCCAAAATTCACGTGTTCATACGGATGGTCCGACACAGCTCAACCCGATGTCATAATAAGCATCTTTGCGTAAAGGTGTTCGGATCTGCCTCACTTCTGCGATAATCCAATAAGAACAGGTTATAATAAGATCACCATAATCATAAAAATTATAATCAAACTTTATATTTTTCTTTTAATGAAAAGTTGACAGCGTTAAGAAAAAAAACGCATTTTTTCTTTAAGCCTTGTAAACAACTTTAACATTATATAAATAAAAATATTTGAAAATATTTTGTAGTTTAGCAATAGTTTAAAAAAGTCAATTAATTAATAAGGCGATACCTCAAAATCGTTGGGCTCACTTTTTTGTTTTATAACCAGCTACACACTTTGACAAAATTTAAAATACGAAACTGGTCCCACTTCAGATATTAAAGGTCAATAAATCGTAGCGAATAAAATTATTTGTGTGCCTTTAAAACATTTTATGCATGGCTGTAAAATTGTTTTGTGGCAATATTATTTTCAAAAATCAGTTCTAGAGATAGTATTTTAAAAATGGCTAATACAAAACAAGTAATCTGCTAGCACTCTCAGAACTAAAATTAGACGACCACTAGTTAATAGCAAGAGCTGAGCACAGTGCGCCCACTGGTTACTATCCCTTAACTGTGCCTTTTTGTACCAGTCTACCACTACTTGCGTTTACAGTAGTTTTAGCTGCTACTCATACAAAAACTTCCCACTGAGACTACGACTATATGAGTGTGAGCCGCAGGCATTAACAATGAGCACACAAAAGGTATTGCCGCTGCGTGCACAGGGGCGTTGCACAGAAGCCAGGGCGTGGCATACTATTCGCCAGAGGAGCTACAGCCTGTTCCTAGAGGCACAACTTTTCCAGCTGCCACGCATGTTTGAGCTAAGCTGCATGCCCGAATTTGCCTTTAATCAGCTTAGTAGTCACGTTTAATGGTCAGCCGCCGTAACATATGCAACAAAAAAGAAAGAACACAAAAAATTGAAAAAAGTCCGAGAGTTGTCATAAAGTTGAAAAAGCTCGAACTTCTGTTTCAGTGCTTGGGGGTATGAGAGGCGTGGCAGCTGTTCAGTCATAGAACTTTTTCACATGCCATAAAGGTTTTCAATTATTGCTTTTAAATTGTTCTGCTGTTTACACAAGTTTCAATTTTTTCCACCGAATTTTCTTTTTTTTATGGCAGGAGCAGGACTAGCATTAAAAGAAAATGGCAAAGAAAAGTTTGACAAAGCGTTTACTTTTTTTCTATTTGTAATACTGGCCGCTGGTGATGCAAGCTTCTTTTTTTTGCTGGTTTTCTACGAGATTTATTTTTAGGATGGCAAAAATGGTAGGACTGAAGTTTGAGTAAATTAAACTGTGCTACAAAAAAATTGTATACTTTTTGTAAGTGGAGTGTATATTTGGTTTTATCTTGTTGCCAGAGTTCATACACAATAATTTTGTTGGCAATAACAAATTTTTTTTTAAGTTCCATGTTGTTTGAAGGTACTCATTATGCAAGTGTTAATTTAAACAAAAACTACTGTTTTCAGTTGCGAATTTTGTGAAAATTGTTATAAAATTTCAAAAAAATCATTTCATGTGAAATGCCTAGTAACGTTAGTATGCATACATATGTGTGATGTTAAGTCTCGAAATCAGTAACGCTAGTAAATATAACCGACTATTTATAACTAGTTACATTTATATATAGCGACTATATACCTATAATATTGAATACATACATATTAAAAAAAACTGAGCACTTGTTGCATTCATTTGTGACTCAATTACAAAATATTGCAATTGCTAGATAACATAAAATTCCTTACCTGTTTAAGTCCACTTTGCAGCAGTAAATCCTTAAAGCCAGCTTATTAACGACTAGCACTTTTGGTATCATGAGGCATTCAGCTATAATCTCTTATGAGTATACAATACAAAAATTTTGTATATTTTTACAACTGTTGCAACGAACAAATATATCAATTAAATATGGCGAATGTTGTACAAACTTAATATAACCCTTAAACCCTTTGGTATCGCAAGTTTATTTACATTTACATATTTACTTTTACTTTCTCTTGTAGCGTTACCAGATATGCCCGCTGCTTCTTAGGTACCAGTCTAATATCATTGCTCTGCATGTAAACTGATAATCTGGCAGCGCTGTCACTGCATAAGAAAATTTGGCAAAGAGAGTCAAATAGATTTTAGTCACTCTGCGAACGCCTCTTTGACGGTCACTTGCCCCAGTTTTATTAAAAATAAATTATTTTACACTTTGCCAAAAAGTGTTAAAACGTGTGTAACCAGTTAGTGGAATTATTAGCCATCATTCGCAACTATTGGCAAATGCGAGCAATTGTTTAAATAATAAATTTACGATAGTTAATAAAGTGCGCAGCGAAGGCTGTGAAAAGTGCGAAAAGGAAGGCCAAATGAAATTATAAAAACTGCGCGTAGGTGTGAAAAGGTGCGCTGCCGAAGCATGCAAGCGTATTTATTTTATTTTGTGCTTTTGTTTGTGTGTGCAGTGAGCGTAATAAGTGAAAGCGTGTATGTGTCGTTTTGATCTTACTCTTAAGAGTAAACAGTACAGCTATTCAAAGGCGTGTATCTGCGCTAAGAGCAAAGATTGCTCTCTTAGCTTTCATGTTGATATTCTTTTGCTATGCTGTATTAAGAGTAATAAGAGTAAGCAGCACAACTTACATGCGTTTTGATGCGTTCGTGCTTGTCTTGCTTTAGTGTTATTGCAATTTTTTATTTATTTTTGTTTTGTGAAATATAAGTTTATTATTTATTAGTATAGTCAAAAATTAAAAAAAAAAGAAGAAAAACGCTTTTGCTGGTAAGTGAACATTTTAATCCAATATGCAGCGAGCATACTTTTTTTAAGGAATTTCGTTACGTATTTTTAAGCGTTATTTTTTGCATCCTTAAAATTTTCAAATACTCATCACTTAAAAAGGATTAAATTGGCCAGCTAATGGATACCAAATAAGAAGTGAGCCTAATGTAGGTACACACAGACTTCATTTACGTACTGCACAGTTCAGTTGACTTAAGATTATAAACAAGGATTTTTTGAAAAAATAAAAAAATACATACAAAAATAGTTAAGGACTAATCCGCAGCTGCAGCCCGATGGGTGACTTTTTTAACAATAATAATATTATATAAAAAAAAAATTGATGTTCATTTGTTAGTTTTGGTAGTTTAAATTATATGGTATTCGGGGTCGCCAATTATTTTTGGAAAAAAATACGTGTCGATTAAAAATGGAATGGGACGTCAGAAAAAGTCTTATAGTAATGCCTATCTATAGTGAGCAGATTTATTTACAAATTTTCAAAATTGATTAAACTATTTCAAATTACAATCAAAAACGAAAAATAATTAGTTTTATCAAATAATTTGAAAAAATTTTTACTTTTATAGTAAAACAAAAAAAAAAAAGCAATTAAAAAAAAGTTTGTTTTTGAAGCGAAATTCTTTTAGAATCTTACTATACCTTTCTCACGCTATCGTACATAATTTGAATCAAGACGACACTGACAATTGAAACTTAGCTGCAACGATGCAGTGATTTAAACATTAAGCCGACTCGAATTGGGTGACAATTTCTTTGGCTTGAAAAGGGAAATTCTACAAATTCAAAAGACAATTCAGTCTGGTTTTGCGGCTACAATTTCTTAAGAGGGTGGAAACCAGAATAGGACTGTATCCCTTTTTTTTGTACAAAATATATCGAATGACACTTAATACTGATTGAGTACTTCTCAATTGTTGGTATCATAGAAATGTACTTTTCAAAACAAAACTCAGTGCCTACATACGGTTTGCAGTCCATATGTGATCTCTAAATGTTGGCATTGCCATAATTGACACAAACCTCAAGCGCAACCATTATAAGAGTATACTACTTCAAAAAACACCAACACCAGCAAAAAAAAAAATCTTTGTATTAAGTTGACAAAAACTGCCAATGGCACCCAAAATGGCGGCTTGTAAGTGTGTGAGAGATTGTGCTTTCAAGTGTGTTTGTATTGGTGAACGCGTGTCAACGCGTGGAATACTTCTTGTTAGCAAGTGTATGTTTGTATCTATGTATTGTGTATGTGCATGTTTTCTATCCATGTGTGTGTGTACTAGCTGATTTTCAATTTTCTTTGCTGCTTTTTGTTACTGCTGTGCTGGCATTTTTTTTAGTTTAATTTTTTCTTCAACTTTCTTTTGATTTCTGCGTAATTTTCAACGCAATTTTCTTTTTGTCAGGACTTGTGTGTGTGTGTTTGGCATTGTCCGTTTATGTTTGAGTCCTAACGCCTGGAAGAGTGCTTCAAAGTACTCTTGAAGTTTGTGAACGCGCTTCGTGAGTCGAGTGTCAATAATGGCATCCGCGCATGTTTCGCGCCTCGTTTAAGGCCGGGAACAAAGCTGGCAACAATGTGAAGATGTTTTCATTTTCTTTTTTCGTTTTGCCTCAAGACGGACTTTACCTAATAGCCGCAATTGTTGCCAAGTGGGCGTTGTGGTCAACTTAAACTTAGAGCACTTAGGTTGGTCTAAATTGATATAAGAAATGTCTTAGCTGAAATACTTGCTTGGGCTATATAAAAGGCGGTGCCAAGCTAATAGAGAGGTGAGAGGTTCCATATCAGCTGCAATTGCAGTTATAAAAAGTACGGTTTGAAAATATAGAAATTTGAATATACTATACTTCAACAGCTTTAAATATTTTAAAAGCCGTGAAATATTATAATAAAGTGACTAAATATTTTAGATACTTTTCATTATGTTCAATGATCACTGAAACTTGCATACTCGTAGTGCAGTCTTTCTTGCAGAATCCTCTCTAGCAGCAGCACATCACGCTCACAGCAAAAAGCTTATGCATAAAAATAAATGTAGCTTTTATCTTTTCCAACTGTGCATTCATTTTGCTTGGCTTATCCTTTGAGCTGCCCATCAGCTCCATTAGAATCGCATTAGACATTGCTACCTGAGGCTATTCGTTGAGTCGTTTGTCTTCATGGAAATGATGCAAAATATAATAACAAGGACCTCTGCGGTTTATAAGACTCTGTCATATGCATACATATACATAGAAACAGAGCCATATACAAACATAATCCACTTTGCAACATTAAATTCACTTAAGCTGCGCCTAAATGCCTTCAATTATGCCTTCAACATGATGTTGCATGTAGCTCAAGTTTAAAACTCATATGCCTGGCAGCGTCTGGCTTAGAACTTAATTTCCTGTGCTACTCATAGCCAAGCAAATATGCCAAAGTCCCGACCACGTTCCCCGCCACAACACACACACAATACACAGTAACCACTGTAAACACGCAAAGCATAGTATTAAGAAATAAAAAAAGAAAAAATATAATAAAAATCATATTAAAATGTAACAAAGCGTATGCAAGTTAATTAAATGTTACTCATACGTCTAGTTGTTTCATATACACATACATGACGCATGTGTATTTGTTTCCATTTTGAAAAGCAAACAGCAAATGCCATAGCTTAACTTTAAGTCAAGAACTTAAAAAGTTGCGCCACTTTTGTCATCATGCTCGTCGTTTTCCTTGTCATTGTCTGCTCGGATTATCCTGGCCAAAATGCTGTCTAGTCTGGCATTGCATGTTGCAATTTTCGGCGTTGCACAAAAATCCCCTAATTAAATGTAAATTACAAAATGTTTCAACGCTGAGTGGTTTAGTGGCTACGGCAAGGGCTGAGCAGCCTTCCCTTTACCAGCGCCCCACTTGACTTGGGGTTGAAATTGTAATTTTCATGCTTATTACAATATTTATGCAAGTTTCCTGGCATTTGACTTTCTAGACGCGATTTGGTCTTTTTTTTTACAACTTCTTTTGCCTGAGCTCTTCTTCGAATTGTTTTCTTATCATTAAGGCAGCACCCCTTCACACTCCGCCCTGCTGTTGAAATCTAACCCAACTGACGTCAAAGTTTGCACAGTTACAACTCTGCAGCGTCGCCAAAGTATTTTGTCCTTGCTGCGTAATGGCTGCCATTTCCGTTTCGTCTTGTCTTTCAAGGGGGTGTTGGGATAGATGGGTAAGCGACAGTTGACACCCGCAACCCGTCAGCCAACACTCGACGCTACAAGACACGCGCCACAAGCAAAAGCCAATGCCAAGTGCTGCCAAGTGATGGCAAGTGCCGGGCTGCCAGTTACCAGGTACTCCTATGCTTATCTGATGGCTGCTGCGACATCTCCAGAGCTTAGGCAAATGGAAATCCCTTTGCCGGGCGTATGTTGGTTGTTGTTGTTGTTGTGCTTAAATACTCTTATTTCAAGGGTATATTTGCATGAAGCTGGCTTGTAAGCTGAAGGACAAAATAGTTCTCAGATAAATATCAGTTTTGAAGCGAGTCTGTTAGAAAATTCTCGTTACTACTAATCAGAGACTAGTTTTTTGATTAGGGTGGAATACATTGTAGCGAATGGCTGAACCCTTAAAGTCCGATGTTTGACTAACGTTTTAAAGAAACTGCGATACCATCAAGTAAGGCAAGAAGAAGTCAGTTATAGAAGACAACCCTGTTACCAGAAAAAATTTTGCACAGTTGGAATAGATACAAGATACATTTTTTTTGTTTTTTGAAAAACTTAAAAAAGTTTTTTTTTAATAGTAATGATGCCTCTTTTTATATTGCTTTTTTAACTATAATATAGGGTATTCCAGCTTCCAATTGAGTATATACAATTTTCCAATCTGCCGTCCCACTACAACTTAATAAGATATTTGTATTGGATTTGATGGCATTGCGTTTCCATTTGCAAAATTCAAAGCGACAACAAACTTAAAGCAGCAAAAATATCGAAAAATTCTCAGAACGCTGCATTAAAATGGCAGCAAAAACCGAAATAAGACCATAAAACTAAACAAGTTGGTATTATAAATCAAAGCAGCATAGAAATGTGCAACGAAACTATTTTCATTTGGCGTCAATTGATAGCTCTGAAAAAGCTTCCAAAATTTGGTGTGTCCCATAAAATTCGGGTACTAAAAACACGGCCATTAAAAATCCGCGTAAAAGCTTTGCAAGATGGCGGCTAGCAGCTAGAGGATCATATAAAGCAAAAACGTGGAAAAACTAAATTAGAAAAAAAAAAGCACAGCGGTAGAGCGAGTTTCAAATTGACTGAAAAGCAAGCCGGAAAAGCCGAGCAAAAAAAAAAAACCGTTGAGTAAAAGTAAAAGTCGCGAAAATTCGTGCTGCGTGGAAACCGCATGAGTAATAAAGTTAAAGCGTGTGAGTGTGTGCGTGAGTGCGTTTGTGTAGACAGTGGCGTGGTTGCAAAGAATATAAGGGGATCGAGCTGTCCTATGAAAAAAATTGTTTGGTTGAAAACGTGCTTATAAATAAAAATTGAAATTTTTAAAGGAAACCATTTTTTTTTACTGAAAAGGAAGTTCTTTCGAAAGTACAAATGATTACAGATAGTTTTTTCAAAAAGCTTTTTATGACTGACACTCTATTCAGTGCGGTGGTATATTATAAAATAATATAAAAATTTCCTGGTTATTTTGCAATAAGGAGATTAGACAGCCTACCCAATGTTGACCTGTTTCGTATAGAATCGAATAATCTGCTTATGAATTTTATTCTAGGTAGATGAACTTAGTTTATGAGCACATTCGTGAACTTGCTCGGAACTTTTAGTAAACTGTTTAAATAGGTTTTTTTTTTGGTATTGAGAAAATCTCCATTATGAGTCAAGCACATAAATTAGATGTAAGGCTCTAAGTAAGTACGTATAGATCATAGTTGAAATGAAAAACACCTAAAAGCTAAATATAATAAAACTCAATCAATAAAATCCACATATTGAGAAACTTACTTTTATCACAAATTTTGAAAATATTTCAACAATGCATATTTTTGGATAGCAATTAAGTAGATATTTTTTAGGATGAGAAATATAAAAACTTTGCAGAAAAATGTGAGATACTGAAACTTTTTCTCCCCAACACCCAACAAACAAAGCTATCTACGTCACTGCTGTTGCGCCTTTTAGATGTATGGCTCTATTTGCCAAAGCTGGGACAGAGTGAGCATGTGTGCCCAAGCCTGTGGTGCTGTGGTTTAGCAATTGCTAAAATTTGACAGTTTTCCAAAATTTTCGCAATTAGATGGAAAATACGACAATTGCGAATGGGTATATATATATGTGTGTGTGTGTTTGTTGACTATTTGTTGCCACTGCGACAGCAACAACTCTTAACAGCAGTTGTCATGGGTAGTACGACTACCTAATACAACTAGTCGTCAAAGTCAGCAAGAGATTTTTATTGCTACTAACATTTACACAGCATTTGATGTTGATTCAAGTGCGCTTGTATGTGTCTGAGTGTGTGTGTTTGGTTAGAGCGGTTTAACGGCAATAGAACATGCCAGTCATCTAGACATCCATTCAGTCAACCAGTCATTCAGTGTGGTTAATGTTGATGATGCTTGCTGCCGCGTATTTACTGCGGCACCATACACGGCGTATGCGCAATGTTAATGAGCATGTTTCCCAAAATTAAAGATTGTAAGCTATGCATTAAAAATTGGTTATGATTGCTCAAATTATCTATTATTATTCTTGTTTATTGAAACTGCTTAGATGTATTTTTGCGCTATCATATACTTTGGTATGCCTTTCTAATACTCTACAAAATGTAGTTACAAAAAATTAGAGTTTATCTGATTTTGAAAAAATAAAAAAATTATTTGTTGCTCCTTAGCGTCTTTTCTTTGTGTGTAAATTCTGTCAATTTTTAGCTACTTTAAAGTAAGCTACTTTAATAAACATAAGTATTAAAACTAAACACATAATGTAAGGCATGATGCCACAGAGCGTATGCGTTATTTAAAACATTTCAATAAAGTATCTAAAGTATTTGCATGTGCTTTACAGAGACACCGTCAAACGTTGAAACCATTTTGTAGGCAGGCATTTAACCTTGCCTACATTATTATCCTTGGGCATAGTTTACAACGTGAAATACTTGGCATACCAAAATGGCACACAAAAATTTTGTCAGTCCACTAAGCATGGGCAGGAAGTAAAGCAACATGCCGACTAGAAAGCAACAGCCAACTACAGCTACAAACTAACTAAACCGATAACGTTTATGAACTCAAAAGGAATAAAGTGTAATGGCAGTAAGTTGGGTATTGGAGCAGCTTACCTATTTGTGCCTTCTTATCTGTGACTGTGTGTGTGCGTGTGAGTTTTTGAGGAGTCCATAACTGGCCAACTGTTGACACCGGAATATGCAACCGGTAATAATAGGGCCGACAACATTTTGGCTAATAATTTTCCGCTTGCTTAGGCAAAAAAGGTTTATCTATGTACTAACTGGTAATTACTGGTCTATTGGGCCAAGCACAAAAAAAAAACAAAAAAAATACATAAAAGCAGTTTTGTTATCTTTATTGCCTAAAACTTTGAAATTTTGGTCATTGCCATCTCTTCGAGTCCAAATTGAAGATTCAAAGCATTTTGCTGGCTAAAAATATACACAAAGGGCTTAAAGCTTTTTATGTGTGTGAGAATGTGTGTGTGGCTTTTAAAAGCATTTCGGCCCAAGTTACTTTGTTGCCAAAATACTT
The DNA here is from genome assembly GCA_018150985.1 of Chymomyza costata. Classification (NCBI taxonomy): domain Eukaryota; kingdom Metazoa; phylum Arthropoda; class Insecta; order Diptera; family Drosophilidae; genus Chymomyza; species Chymomyza costata. The sequence continues at coordinate 24,530,077 of JAECWU010000001.1, forward strand.
AAGCTTTTAACAAACTTTGGCACTAATAGAAATCGTCATAGAAAATTCATAACTTAAAATTAGCTTCTATATGTATTAATGCTTTATATATTAAAATTATATGCATTTTATAAAAAACTTTCTATAATGTATATATTTAAAAAGCTTTTAAGCGACTATTTAGGCAACTTTGCAAAATCTGTTAATAAAAAAACGCACATTTTTTTCGTTAAAAAACCAAAAGTTTTAGAGCATATCTTTGAAGCATTTTGAAAGTATGACCAGGTTTTAGGCAAAAAAAAAATTGTATTTAAAAATACCAAATAATTTTACTTTCTGTGCTTTTTACATATTTATTAAGCTAGAGACTTAAATACTTGATTTTATTTTAGGCCCTTGTTTGACTTAGTCTTCTTTAGATAAAGAAGTCAAATATAAAATAAAATTAAATAATTTTTCTTGATTCTTTTTATTATAGCTCTTAAAGTTTGCTGATTTAATGGAAAACTGTGACAAAAATTCCATAATTGGACAAATAAAGGTAAGCAATTATTTGAATTCTAACCCAAGCCCATGTTCAATGCGACTAAATGTACAACTAGAATGTTTATCGAACAGGCTGTACAGCCGATTGAATCGTATGTGGGGTGGTTGTATGCACATTTGTATAGTTGCACGACAAACCAAAATTTTTTAACTTTTCGATAAACTACAAAGTTGTACAGCCAGTCGCTTCGTGAGTGACTTTAGAAAGGCGTTAAGATCATAGAAAGAAAGCTACTGAACTGAACTTTTGAGAATGTTTTATAAGTATCAGTTCAGTTGCGATCTCTACATATAATACAAGATAAGTTTTGGTAGAAAAAATAAAGTTGAATAGTATTCATAAATTTGCTGGTAAAAAATATCATTAAATTGCTTTAACTTAACTTTTTTATTTCTGGTAATGATACTAAAGATGTGCTAATGGTACTTAGAAGATTATATTTGAAAAAGTACTTTAATAGTCAAATTTCTATAAGAAATTGATTGCAGGAAATATTAAAATAAAAAAATATATTGAAACGTCCTAGCATAGCAGATATGCATATGCTACCAGAATAGCTGACATAATATAGGGCTCTACCTCTTAATACGGTTGCTCGCCAATTCTGTGAAAAAATAATTCAAAAAGAAAATGTTTGCGGAAAACAATATGCGCTGACCGATCCAAGTTCCAAATATTTCCACAAGAGGGAGCTAGAAAAAAAAAGGAACAAAGCCAAGTACCAAAATTTGCCGCAAGATGGAGCAATAAAAAATGATGATGAACGAAGGAAAGCAATTTGTTTATATTACAGATATATTGTAAAACACAATTCCCGCCGAAAGCAATCTATTTTTTCAAAATGTTTTAAATGCAATAACTAATCATTTTTTATGGAATATATATAAACAGAACCCATCTAGCATCCTAACAGTTGCTGACAATTTTTATTTCAAATTTCTGAAAAGAATAGCACGTAAACAAATTACAAATTGTAATATTTCATTCGCAATGTATTATAATTGCTTCTTATTTCCCTTAAAATTATATTTCATAATGCCTGAGTAATTAAACTACTATTTATAACATGCCACTCCTATTCGTCACAAATTGCCAAAGCAATTTTCGGCCTAACAATTTCTGTAAAAATTGAAAATGCTAACTGAAAACTTGCACAAAACTTTTGCTCTTTTCCAACAACTTAAAACTGAATTTTTTTTTATCGAGAAGAAAAAATAATTGAGCTGACCCACAGACATAGTTTAGCTGGTCAAAAATCAGAGCCAAGTGACCACCCCCAAATGCTGTCAAATCGGTTTTGAAAAAAGCACTCATAACAAAATCTGATGCCAAAAACGTTTATCTTTTCATCATGGTGTAGCGCTGCCTCTCAGTCTGCCGCTTAAGCTTTGGTTGTGTTGCTGTCTGTGCCAACTAATTCCTACAAATTAGTAGTGGCCAAAACCAAAGATGCCACCAGTGGCATCCAACTGGGTTGGTCGTGTGTTGCCGCCCAGCTTGTAATAACTACATGGCCGGTTATTATAAAAGTTTTTCCATTTCGGAAAAGTTTTTTTGCTAGATGGAAATTCTAAAAACGCACACGCACATTGAAAATGGACGATCAAAATAGAGCAAAAGAATAAAACGAAATACAAAATAAAATGTGTATATGCATACATATATACATATATAAAGGAAAAGTGAAGCAATTTACTAGAACACGCCGTGCTGCATTATACTAGTATATCTGTGTGTATGTGTATCTATGTGTATGTGTGATTGTGTATGCAACTGACTCACTGACTTAAGAAAATTTCATGCATACAACTTTTGCAGCGACTTTGTAAAGCTTTTCCAAGTATTTTCCTTTTTCTTTTTATGCACTATTTTTTTTTTTTTCTTCTTTTTTTAGTCTTAAGCCACTCTTAAAAGTAGCCGGGCAAACTTGCTGGTACACGATTTGAATTTGAAATTGAAAACAAGTTTATAACGTGAATTGGCAAATATAGAGCACATAGTATGCAAGTTGATGCTCTGGGGTATTCCCAGGTTGGAAAGGGACTAATACGCACGACTGACATTGTCACACATATAACCGGCAACGTTTTCTACATATTGATGCAATTGCTGCTCAAGTTTCCTTCGTATACAAATGCAACTACACTCAAACACCCACACACTCACACACACACAGATACGAAACTTGGCCATGGTGCTACTTGGACCCTGCAGCGACAACTCGTTACCAAATGTACTACTTCAAACTGGCTACAATGATGGCGGCTTCTGCCTTTACTTTTTATGCCCTCACAAAGGGTGTCACAGTTTTATCATAAAGTTTGCGAGCGCATACAATAAAATTACCCTGCAGCCATAAAAAAAATCACACTCATACTAAACTCCACACGCTCTTGCTAATCTTTGTGAGATTTTCAGCGGAAATCTGTACCTATATAGTTTGTATTGTTTTTCATTTCGTGCATCTTTAAATTTTTTGCTTGCTCCCTCTTGCGGTAGATTTTGTAATGTATGTATTGTGATTAGTTATTTTCTTGGTGCTCCCTCTTGCGGACAATTTCGGAACTTGGTGTGGCCTCATCAATGAAGAGCACAAAATCTGCAATGCTGAGATCAAAAATTCTTTATAATTGGCCGTGCTCCGGAAAAATTTTATTCGGATTCGCTTTGAATCCGAATATTTGGTGCTCCCAAATTCACCAAAACAAGTTTTTAATGTGGTTTGAAACCGAATGCTTTGTTGCAAGAGGAATTAAAAGGAATTGGAAAAATAGGTGTAACTGCTGGTTACTAAAATTGAAATGAAAATCAATGCTAGATCAAAGAAAAATAAGGTCGAACATCGAATATTCGTTAGAAATTTTATTATTCGCTGCAATATTTCCTGCAATCGCTTTATCTAAAAACTGGAGAAACTTTTCATTCAAATGAGAGTATAAAGACTTTGTCGCCAAAAGAGTTATCTTTTATCTTGATTTCGATGTTGTTGTCTTTGTAGTTTCACTTTGTATGGCCAAGTTGTTACTTTGTAACTGTGCCGCTGTCACACCCCCGCCCATGTCTGCCGTCCCCCTTAAATATATGCTCATGTGTTACTATGGCAACTGGTAACTTTCATTTGGGTAAGTCGTTTGTAGTGTCAACGCTGCAGGCGAGTTTGTTTCTATTGTTGTTGTTGTTGTTAGGGGTATCAAAGTGTATTCATTTATATGGACGTGAGTGTATGCGTATGTGTTTGAAAGCAAATAGACGTTTTCAATCTAAGTTGTTTTCTTTTGCTGTTCACCGGTATTAAAAATAAATATGAACAAGTATATTGTATATACTCGAGCAGTCATAATATAAGTATAACCTATATACTAAGCATATACACAATGCTTATGTGCATGTATTTGCATGATTTATGCTATGTATAAATTTCTGAACATGGTTTGCACATTGTGTGTTCCATTTACCTACAAAATGCAAATGTAGCCCCAAGTACTTATATCTTCAGATACAGGTCAAGTTTTTGTACTTGAAGTGCGTTAAATGTGTGTGTGTGTTCTTCTTTCTGTATGTGTTAGTGTAGAATGTGGCAATGTTTTAAGTGTGACCAACATGCAATAAACTTCTTGTGACAGTTTTACATATGAATGTTAACGTGTACTCAGTATGCGCTATTATGATAAAATTTTTATTTTTATTTTAAGCACTTCTGGCGAATTTTTCAGCGGATTTTACCTATTTCTTCCAATAAAATGTTTCACCTTAGTATCTCTTAGCCGATATTGTCTTTTAATTTTTTAAGTCTTTTATTTGAAATGTTCACTAGCAATGGAGATTACTTTGCCAGGGTAGACAGGGTATGGATAAGATTGATTAATGGCCTTGCAGAACAAATGATCACGATTAGATAATACTGCTGGCTAGTCCGAAGCTTCTGCGTATGCTCAGGGGCCATGATCCAGTCAGAGGTAGCCTTGGAGTTTATGGCACTATTGGGAGCCATTTGCATCAGAATTATTCACAAAACTTCGCTATGAGATGAATGGAAAGAACTTAGCAGATGCCATCTTGGCGAGACTTTTTAAGGCAGAGTCCCATCATGGCGTACGCACAAACCTATCGAAATTCTGTGCTGCGCATCTTATCGATACACTTGACTTTTGGAAATGCCAGTAACATGGTCTTTCGTAAAAATGATTGGCTACTTCAATATTCCTGGGTTTTCTTCGATAAATGTTTTTAATATAGTGGGGCGGGATGGTGCCTGACAAAGGGGTTTGCCAAAAAAGTGTATTTAAGAACATATTTTGTATGGCGTGTAGGCATTATTAATATATTTTTCGGGGCTCAAAGAACACATACAAGTTTTCAAGCTTTAATTTTATCGTGATAATTTGAACCCTACTCCATGAACAGTAAACGGGTGTACTAGTCCTAATGTCACACATTTAAAATGTCTCTATTAACTTTTACTGGTTATGATCACATGGATCACATTCTGTATGACTCTTAACTTAAAGAAATCTTTGCTAAATAAATATAAAGAACCATTCTAAAAAACATATGCTATAGATTAGTCGACGATTTTGACAGCTGTGTCTTAATGCCTATTAACCTACCTGTCTGATGGATCATAATGGAACTGATTGTCGCAGCTGGATAAACATTGAGAATTTTGGGTCTGTCGTTTGCCATATACCCTAACTATAAAAAGCCTGGGTACAAAAAATAAAAAGTCAGTTAATTCCCAACAGTAGCAATCTGCAGAAGAATGCGTCTTGGCTACATGTTTATATTGATGGTATTGAGCTTGGCTCTTACATTTGGACACCATTGCAATCAATCCCATACTGCGGAGAGCAATATTGTTCAATGGACCACACCACCTAATCAGAAAGGCTGCAATGTACTAAATGAAACCAGCTCTAACGGATCCTCCAAGGGCAATTTTCTGCTCACCAAGAACGAAGATGTTAGTTTCCGAACATTGCCTGAAGCATTGCCTGGGAACTCAACCAGCACGGAATTATCTCACGATAACACTACCCTGGCAACAGTGGAGCCTAATAAGAATTTAGGTGTAGATCCTACATCTACAACAATTTCAACAGCTGATAGCAGTTCAACTGACAAGCCAGCAGAAGTAACTTCCTCTACTGTCATCTCTCAAAATACTACTGAAACGTCAACAGCAAACTCAATCATCACAACTGAGGTACCGACTACAAAAGCTGCACGAGTGACCAGAGCTAAAAAGCACAGGGGTGGCAGGTATAGGAAAAGGAAATATTAGTAATGTAAAAATGATGTTGAAGATCTGAAATAGGGATGGAAGGATATCCCGACTGCAGAATACGCAGTGCAACACAAAAGTCAACTGATTTGATACCAATTAAAGTGCTTCTTAACATTGGCAGCAAAGAACTTATTTATTACTTATTCGCAATAAAATTTTCAATAAGAAAGGCTATTTGTCTTGCTGATATTTCTAAAGTGTAAGAAAAATTACACAGACCTACAAATACCGGGTTCATGTCAGTTGTTTGAAAGCTAAGGGTAATTTCCGAAGTAATTTGCTGAGTAGAATCCGAATCCGGGACATGTTCCAGGATCGGAATGCCTGCAGACGAATGCTGAGATCGCATACCTCAGGAGCAGCATAAACGATTCCGAAAAGAGGTAAATAAGGGTTTGGGAGAAGAAGCATCTGAATCCGGGTCCAGAATTGGCTCATCACGTCAGGATTTTGAGATATTTGAGGTTATTTACCCGAAAAACAGCGTTTTTTCCTACTTTTGAGGTTATGTATTTCTCTTGAGATATTTCATGTTATGGATCCGAAAAACGGCGTTTTTTCCTACTTTTGAGGTACACAACCTCAAATATCTCAAGATCCTGACATGATGGGCCAGCTCTGGCTCCGGGTTCGGATTCTACGCAGCAAATTACTTCGGAAATGACCCTTAGCTTTCCAACAAACTACACCAGTTGGCCTGTGTAATCTCAAAGGCTTAATGCAAATGCTAATGACGTTGAGGGATATACTTCGTAACTTTGAATAGCCATAACTTTTCGAAAACAAATCGTAAATGATCGCTTGAAGTTTTAAATTAATGGGTAAGAGTAGTAATAAATGATAAACCTAGAGTCACAGACCACAACAATTATTTGCACCCTGTACATAACCTCAAAAGTAGGAAAAAACGCCGTTTTTCGGGTTAATAACCTCTTCTAAAGCTTAAAGATAATACCTGTTCAATATGGAAATAAGTCAACAAATTCTTCAGGCGGAAAGAGGCCTGAAAAACTTGAGCACATCTTGGAAAATCATATGTCCCGTCAGGCAATGCTATCTTTTTCTTTTCCATTTAAAAATAATCCTTATTGTCAGGTTGAAAAATAATTTTTATATATTTTTTTTTTTTTTATGATAAAAATTACATATATTTTTATGAATCGCAGTTTTCAAATGATTGATCACCAAACCAGCCTGATTAACTGGAGATATCATGAAAAATAAATGATGCCTGAATACTGAATGCTAAAATGTGAACAAATGAAAAAAAATTTGCATAAACTAAAATAAAGTGCACACTTTAATATAGTTTTATTTATTTTAGCAAAGATTGCACTCTAAACAAGCCACAACTATTAAAAACTTTCTCAAGCAAATGCTAACAATGGACACATTGTCTCCTTTTCATTGCAATAAACACCAATATAAAAAAAATTCCGATAGAATACTAAGCTGGCCACAAAGCACCGACAAAAAAAAAATCTGCAATCCAGCTGGCTAGCAACGCCTCTAGCCAATGTCTCTTTGCTGTCTTGTCTACCTGGCACAGGACACACTCGCACACAGCGCTAAAAATTTAACAAAACCAATTATTTGATTTTAAAATTCCATTAAAAGATAAAAAAATGCTAGAAAAAGTGACTGAAATACATAGTTCGTATGAAGAAGAGCGAGTGGAGTGGAGCAAGTAAGCTAGTGTAGGTGAGAAACCACGTTTAGTTGAGTTGTGGCCAAGTCATGACTTGTCTGCTAACTGGCAAGGACAACAGGACAAGGATTGCCGTCTTTGCTGGCTGTCTGTTGACATGCGGCCGCTCTTAAGTGCCAAGGAGCAACTGCGTCGAGTTCGTTGTCATCTTAAGGTAAGCTTCAAGATAAGCAAGGACACAAAAGGGTTTAACACGTGGCCCATAAATAAAAGTCGCAAGGCAAGTGTAGAACAAGAAAAAAAATAGTCTGACAATGGGCAAAGTTGCCGGACGGCTTTGATAGTTTGGAATAAAGACGACAGCCAATTGTGGCAGTTGAACTATAAAGAAATTATTAATTACGTGTTTGGACACAGAAAATAATTTAGCAATAAATGGAAAATTTTTGATCGTGATATAATCATATATACATTTTTTTCTTGTACTCATATGAGATAAGAGCCTTGCAGATCGAGAAATAAGAACAAGAATGTTTTTAGTGTCGCTAAATGCGAATCCGAGGACATAATCTCAAATGCACAATAAGAAGAAGAATAACGTGATGGGGTTTATTTGACCTCTTATTCAAGGACATGAAGATTCTTAATGGGGGTTCGACATAACGTCATAAAATTAAAAAAATTACCATATTTGGAGGTTATCTCAGAAACTGCACTTGCTGGGATTTTTCGGGCCATAGATTTGATCTCGAAAAAATATGTTGTGGGATTTTTTTAATTTAGGATAGGATTCAGATTCATTATGTCGAAATACATAAGAAAACAAATGACTGATTCCAAGATCTAGACACTTTTTTCTGGGTCAACCTTTTTCCGATAAGCACCTAGGTTGAAGGTTGCAATAAGTGTTGATCGTCCATAACGTATTATATTATATCATAATGTGTTTAATCGGGATCAGTTAAGCTTATACATTATTTTTTTAACCTCTTTCAATTTAGGTCTCTCCTAGATTCTGTGTACTTGTCTTTAAAGCTCTTGCTTCTTGTGACGTCACTAATTCATATTGACTGCAGACAGAGCTCTCATAAAATGTTGATTTGGATATAGTTGCCTATATGATATGGTGATTTCGAAAAGATCGGCTGAAGAATAAATTTATTTAGTCAAACTTTTTAAATTTTTTAGATATCGCAACCAAATTCACGTTAGTTCTATTTTGCAATAAACTGAATATCTTTTGAACAAATATACAGCTGGTTTACAAGACTCGTTGAAATAATTTTAATATATATTTGAAATTCTCTTAATGCCACAACCACAACAAAGTTTACTTACACCATTTACATATCATATATATAATATATACAGCACTCTAATGCAATTTGTGCAGTGTTGTACAAAAGCACAAACTTAAAATACGATCTTCTAATATAATTTTGGAGTAACTTTTGTTACTACCAAAAATTTACTTACAAACTTGGCCCAGCAAATCTACTGCAGACTGCACTTGAGCACATCCTCTCCGCCGCACACTCTTTCTAGAACTCATTCATCAATTTATTTAAATAATATGTAAAACTAAAAGCAAGTAAAGAACTTGACAGATGATTTGGTCTATAGACTGTGCTAAACAGTTAGCCACCGCAAGAAGTTTACTTGCCACGCCCTTCATCCCACGCCCTACTCATTCCGCGCCAACTTCTTTCTCCATTAACCACATTACATAGAAAACTGCAGCTAAAGTTACAGACAGCTCGAAGCTTGCTCGGCGTTTTGCTGCTCTTCTGCTGGTTTTCTTTTATTTCTTACACTCGCTTTTATTAAATCATATTTTTCTTCGCTTTTCTCCATTTTTATATTTCTTATATTCTCTCTGTGCGAGTGTGTGTGTGTGGAATTTTCTTCGGAACTGACTTTTATGCCGTTCGCCTCGAGCGCACATAATTTCTACTTATGTATTTTCCGCTGCTGCATCTATATAAAATGTATTTTATAGTTTTTCCAAAGAGAAACTTGTAAGAGCATTATACTCAAAGTTTCAATGTGCATTTCAATTACACTTGGGCGCAAAGTGCGAGTCATGTATGTAGCGTATGTATGAGTGGTAACAAATAATAAAAAGATATTTTATATACTATGTAGTACTTATAAGCGTGGAGCATTTTCCAGAGAGAGTGAGGTGTAGCTGGGCGTGGCATGGCCTATTAGACGTATTGTAAAGTTCTAAGCGCCTTTGTTGCTGTTGTTGGCTGTCTTCTAATTGAAGTCCACAACAAAGACATGTCCAACACTCATACGCCCTGTTGTACACTAAGCTTTTTGCTCATTCGCTCTGTTCATGTTGCCTTTTGCCCACGTTTATCCCTTTTGTCAGTTGCTAATAAACAAGCCAGCATATAAATTGTTGACATCTTGCTTGTACGTACTACTACAGCTATCTCTGCCAAGGAGGAACTGTTGGGAGCCCCCTGTCCAGAAATGTTGCAGCAGTTGCAGCATTTTTCATATGTCAGCAAAAGTGGCATAAGTAAAAAGCTTTTGTAAGTTGAAAACTAATGGACAACAAGCTTGTTTGAAGTATACTTTACGACTCACATAAAGTTTAAGAGTTGAGGAATTGTTATAACAGGCAGAGTTATTAAGAGATACTAATTCAAAAGAAAGCTGTATAGTCAGGTAAGAGCAATTTCAATAAGTAAACATTTTTCAGCAGAGAATTTTTGTTAAAGTGGAACATTTTTAACAAGATTTTTGTTTTGAAATCTGCTCAAGTTACTCAGAGACACAGCCTAGGCAAATGATGGATCATACTTTAATTAAAAATGCTTTGTTTTAATAAAGAATGGAATAAATAGAATAAAATAGTCTGTAGGTGGTCTAAAATCGGTCAAATTCCGAAAAAAACAAATTTTTATAAAAAAATTTGCCTATTGCCACCACTTTTTTTTTTTTGGCAACTGCGGGCCAGTGACTGCTCGGATTATTGTTTATAGACAGTTTTGAGTAGAAATTATGGGAAGCGGATCACTTTTTAAATCGATCTGCTAGAATTTGATAGTTTTTACATATGCGGTAAAGATACTAGCTAATATTAAAAAAATTCATATTATTAATGGATTTATCGATAACTGAATAATTATTTTGATTTTTCTTTGATAAGACATATCTCGAAAATGAATAAAGATATTTAAATAATTTTTTTTTCAATTAAATTATGGGCAACAATAAGTGAAGCGGATTACTTTTAAAATCGATATCTTCGAATTTGATGATTTTTACATAATTGATATTACTATTTCTATTATTTAATGATTTATCGATAACTGAATATTTATTCAGATTCAGAAAACTGAGTCAAGATATTGGAATAATTTGTTTTTTTTTTTAAATTTCATAGTCGATTTAAATTTTTTTACATATAAACAAAATTTTTTAAGTGTCACATTTCATGAGCGGCAATTTAGTGCACCAAACATAGGTTTTCTTACAGTTGAGGAAGAAGTGCTAATGATGGCACTCCACTGGTACACGGTATCTTTAAATATTGGCTAATAAACATAACTCCAACAATAACGTCAAACTGGCAGATTATATTTTTAATTATTTTTTTATCGAGTCTCAAGACATTCAACGACAAAGATTACAAAAATCACTATTTGGCATACAAACTTTTTCTCGTTCTTTAAAATTTTTTAAAATAATCCACTACGACTACACGAAAAACTCAATAATTAAATTTTTTTATTTTACTTTTTTCTCTCAATAAAAAAAGTCTGTTCTGACATACTTATTTGCTCGCTTCACTTATTTCCACCCATTAGCAAAAGCTTCTAAAAATTTTACGTTAAAATTTAATAACGAAACAAAATTTACTATAACCAGAAGAAGTCGTTACTGTGACATTTGCAGTATATAGTATGCAACTAAAGTAGGGCAACATGCCTGCAAGACGCCATTTTGTATGCTTGCAGTCTTTAAATTGAGAATACGCCATGTTGTAGCAATGCATAAAAGAGTAACTGTGTGCACTATGTTAGTAAGTGTCAGCTACTAAAACATGGCTTTTAATCGAACGTATTCTTAAACAATCAATTTGGAATGCACACTCACACATACACACACACACACTATATGTGTAGATGAATAAAAAAGTAAACTTGTCGCTGACACTTTTTCGAGCGGTTTTTTATACCTCGCAGCAGCTTTTGCAGACACAAAACTATTCTATACACACACACATAGCCAAAAAAAAAAAAACACAAACTTTTACTCAAACACACACATACACTTTTATAAACAATTTAAGCTATACATGTGTTGTTTTTCAACACTAGACAAACAGACAGAGATGAACGCCACCCTCTCACAGCTCTGCTCTAACTGCATAAAACCCACTACAGAGCGACCCTTAACACCCCCGCTTATCAGTTTGTACAGGCAGAACGTGTTTATGTCTGTTCATTGTCACATTTACTTGTAAAAGTTCTTTTTACGATTGCATTTTTTTTTTATTTTTTCGTCATCTTGCTGCTTGGCTCGAAACTAACATCAAGGATGCTTCTGCATCTGCTGCATCTTCTGTTGCTGCGGCTGCTACTGCCACTTTGGCCTTGTCTTGCTTATAAGTGTGCTCCTTAGACATGTCAGCGACACATGCAACAGCAGAGTTGGTGCAAGTGAGAGAGCAGCTACAAACAAAAGGGGCCATGAGCGAGAGAGCGACACTACAGTGCAACCTGCGCCTGAAAGCATGCAAGCAAAAAATTGAATGCCAGAGCAGCAAAACGGAAGCAAATAAGTGCAGCGGCAGCGGCGCAAGCAGCAGACGCCGATTAAAAGTGCAGACGTCGCAAGGACATAAACAAGCCCGGAAGTAGGAGAAAACGAAAAGAAATACAACAACAGCAACCACACATAAACAAAGTTGGCAGCAACAACGGCTAAAACTAAAACAAAAGGCAGCAAGTAAAGAAAAAGAAAAAAAAAACGAGTTGGCAGCCGTCGTTAACTTTGCGCTAAAGTGCACACAAATAGTAGCATCATGGCACAGAGCAGACATTCGCTCCTCATGGCCAGGATATGTTAGGCGTCTGTCGAATTGCAGTCAACAGTAACAACAATAATAACAACAACAGCATTTGTAAAAACAACTGCAACAAAATCTACAACGAGGCTTGCACACGATTTGCTTGTTGTTGGCAGCAGGAAACGTCTGCTTAGCGGTTGCATTTCCGCTAAGCAAGGCACAGTGGGCCAAGTCTGACATTGCGGTAGCTTAAAATTAAAGGCGTAAATACAGATATTTAAGTTGAAAAAGAATGCTTTTATTTGAAGCTTTGTTAATTTACTTTGAACATTAATTTTTCGAATAATTGGAGGTGATTATTGTTATATAAAACAACTTATAAAACTCCAATACTGAATTTTGATACGCAAAAATTTTCTTTAATTTTTTTTTTAAATAAATTATCGCAATTTCTGGGAATTTGAATTTTTTTCTTTAAAGCTGCTCGAAAAAATTCTGTGTAAAATACGTTATCTCCGTTTCCACTCAACCTAATTTGTATGATGTATAGAATAATATTATAATAAGCGGTTCTTTTTAAGTTAGAAAGGCTTAAAGTCCAAAATCGTCAACTTTCTGCAACTGTTGTACCCATTTCAATATATTCCTTTGGAAAAAGTTGTAAAAATAATTGTTTTATATTATTGCTTCTTTAAAAATTTATATGTAATATGAATAATTTTATCAATTCGATAGGTTTTCTTGTGCTGTGTCTGCATCTTTTTACTTACTGTCTATTCATATTTTTTTGAAAGATTATTTTTAGGAAAACGAAGTTATTTTATATATTTTTTTTTCCATTTCGGGCTTGAAATTAAGTATTACAGATCCAACTGAAACATTGAAAATAATAATATATTCGTTAGTCGCTTTGAAGATCAAATAGTATTAGTTTTTGACACAGTCATTATTTGCTACACCATTCGCAAAAGAATTTAAATGGATGACGGGGCCACTTTTGGAAGCTCAAAAGCTCGATTTTTCCCACCTTAACCGAATCTTACTCCAATCCCGACAGTAGGTACTGGATAAATCATACATATATAATATAGGATTATATAAAAATATTTGTTGCAAATTTACAAAAAATTAATCTAATGCATTTAAGTATATTTTTTATTTCAAAAGTCTTTTTTTTTTTAATTTTAAATGCTTTAACAGCTTACTAGTGCAAGACAGAAATTTGGTTGAAAGAGTATAACCAAATTATTTCATATAGTCGAATTTATGAACATGAAAAAATACTGGATCTTAGTAGAAAAAAAAAAAAATCATATTAAATTGATTTTATATAAAATAATAAATTGACGCTCTATGCTCTTTTTGTATGTATGAATAAAGGAATATATATATGTAAAAACTTTAATCTTTAAAATGTTTTATTAAAATTGACATCACCTGAAGCAATATGGCCCACTGTGCAGCGTGGAATTTTGAATATTTATGTCTGCTTATGCATACAGTCAATGCGCGTATGTGTGTGTGTGAGTGTTGATGTGGGTGTTTGTTTATATGTGCTTTTGGTGTTCTTGGTACGTGTTGTATCTGTGTTTGTTTGGCATCACGCGTGCAAAACTTAGCTGGCATACCAATACAAATAAATATGCATATATTCAAGTAATGCCAGTTGGCCAATAGACCCCCTCCAGCTACCCCCTGCAGCCACACTACTAACCAATGTTGTTGCTGTTGCACTTGAGAAACAACAAGGATTACAGTTTCATTTCAATTTCCTTTCTTGTTATGCACACAAACAAAGAGAGCTGCCGAACAGCAGCTGCATTGCCAACTTCTTGGCACGCACTCATGTGCATTTGTATCTATGTATGTGTAAAAGTGTTTGCGTGTGTGTGAGTGTTTGTATCTTTAGCTGTGTGCGTGTTGTTTACTTAAGGCTTAAGGTTTAAAATGGATTTGTTTGACTGGCAGCAAGCCGACTTGAGCACGAAAATGCACAAACATTCAGATACAAACCCATACAGACACCAACAACGCACACACACACGCACACAAACACATGTAGTACATGCTCAATGCTATTTAAGCTATTTAACAGCTTCCTTGAGCTGTTTTGTTGCACTTCCTTTGCTACTTCGTTGCGTCTGCTTGCTCTCTCTCTCTCTCTTTCTTTCTTTTTGCTAGTTTTCAATTTACTTTTGCGCCTTGCCGCTTGTTTATATATGTGTGTGTGTATGTGTGTGTGTGGCTTTGGGGCTCTGCCATGGCTTAATTAGCTTTAGTTCCAAGCGGCTGCTGCATTACCCTGGCTAAAACTTATTCTCTCTTACTCTTTTCATCTTCTTGCCTTTGGCCTTTGTTCTTATTACTATTATTATTATTATTATTTTCAAGCGTTTTTAATTTGCAATTTTTATGCCATCTTTGGGCTGCGCTCAACTGCATCGCACTCGCAATTGAGTTTCAGAGTGTAATGGCAAAAGTTTAATGAGAATTGGGTAGTTAGTTAGCGGCAAGTGGTTTTTGGGTTTAAATGCAAGCGTTTCGCTTTACTCTCTTTCAAAGTCGTAGGTCAAATGAAGTTCTCAACGACTTTATGCGGCTCTTAATATGCTAATTTGTCTCTAAGATATCAATAAAGCCAAATTGAAGTTTTGCTAATTTGTAAAATTTAAAACAGTGAAAGTTAAACATGTTAAACTACTTTAATTACAAATCTGTTAGTATAAACTTTTGATTAAGTGACATCAATAGCTGAAAAAATTTTAAATATAAATATTTTGTTTAATCTGAATGATATTTAAACACCTGTTATGCTTTAATATTGACTAAAATTAGAAAACAACAAGAGTTGGGATCTCCTCTAAAGCGTAGATAACTCTTGTAAAATATGCAAGTTATTTAATTTAGAGCAAATATATATAAAACCTTCTAAAATTAAAATGGTAATGGTAAAATTTTTTAATGTGCTAAGGTCAAAGTTTTTTTTTCTGGTCGATACGATTATGATTAGAGATCTATTCAGATTAGAAAAATATAAAAATTCGTCTGTCATCAGTTCAACGAACGTTTCTGTAGTCTAGGAATATAATCTAATCACAAAAATACACACAAGCTTAGGTTTAAGCTTTTAGAAAAAAAATAGCAGCTGGACCTCTTAGCCCTCTTAGCGCCGATAATCGAGTAATTGGGCGCTAAATATAGGGTGGGACATCAGTTGGTTTGTTGGCTTCTTCAAAAATTTTATTTTTAAAACTTAGCTTGTTTTGGCTAAGTTAAGTTTTTGAACCAATTTTTAATTTTAGTGTTCAATAGTGCTCCAAAAAAAAATTAAATTTAAAAAAAAATTAAATTTAAAAAAAAATTTTTTTTTGGTATTTAATTTTTTTTTTTAGCCAACAAATTTTTTTCGTTTTTTTATACAAAAAGTTTTTGCATTTAACATGAACATGCTTTAAAGTTGTTGCTAAGTGCTTCAAAAATATTGAATTTTTTAATACAAAATTATTGATATCCATCATGGAAGCTGTTGGATCGATTTGATGCTTATTATGAGAATAAAAGTAAAGTTTTTTTCCATCAGAAAAATTACCGGCGCATAAGAGCTCCATCTACCAATAAACTTTGTATTTATTAACACATACATTTTTTTGCGACAAAAAGTTAAAGTTATCTTTTCTTTGCAAAGATTAATATATGTATATGCATGTCAAACTGTTTTTATATATTTTATTACATAGCGTGAAAAAATTGTAGGAGAACCAAAATTCCCATTAAATACATAGGCCTTGGAACTCTTAAGTTCTTTGCGCCACTGTAGTCTCCTGATCTGCTGCAGACACATTTAAAATCCGAATCAGCTGTAAGGACTGTAATAAAAACGCTGGTGCTGTCAGTTTTATTGGATATGAGACTGGAAACAGTTTTTGGCAATTTCGAGCTGCCAAAAAAATGTTTCCGGATATGATCTGCAGGAGTTTTTGTAGGTAAAACTTTCTGTAGAGGAGCGGCAGCAATATTTTTGATCTCGAGCTGATCGAAGCTTTTTTTTATATGTGAATCCGGAAGTGCTCCAGTAGCTAAGGTAAGCCCGGAAATTATCAACAGCGTCAATGCGTATGGCATTTTCGTTCTATGAATTGTGGCTAGACTGAGCTTCACAAGATGGTTTCTGGCTCTTAAAAGCTGTTCGAGAAGTGGCACAAAAAAAATTGCTATTTAGTCAGCATTAGTTGTTAATTTTAATAGCTTGGAGCAGCTTATAATTAGTAGTTAAGACAATTAAATGTTACAGTCAGTTCAAATAGAATGTGAATTAGGAACAAGCGATGACTATTTACTTTGTCTACTTAATGACTAAGGCGTAAATTTCTTCCTTTTTGGAAATCTTTAATACCAATCAACGACGGATAACAATGAGCAAGAAATTTAGAATTTTTTTCGAAAAAAAAATGATATATTAAACATTCAAAAGCATATGTAAAAAAAAAGGCTTCCTCTGAGCTCAAAATACCATGAGATTCAGAAACTGACCTAATCTGTCTAGTATAGGCTGGGCCATCTGTTGGTTTGGTTGTTTAATACTCGTAAAGCTCTCAAGTTCAAAACTACTCAATTTTAATCATGGATCGTTTAACAACCGAAGCCCACGAACCATTATCATTATGCATTTGTTCATTAGATGGGAGAACAGCCAGATGAGCTACGATGATTGCATACGAGCCTGTAGAGCCAGCCGCGGCGGTCATTTAGGAGATATTATTTTTTCATACATAAATGAGTAGTTTAAAACTTGCTTTTGGTATATACATTTGCATTTGGTACATGCAATTAACAAACAAACCAACAGATGGACCACCCTATATATACTTGTACATTTTTGTGTTTAAATAAATAAACAATTAGACACAGTTTTTTTCTGCATGCGGCATGCGGCATTTATTAATGCAACTGCCCATCGCACTCCAGTTGACCATAAATCCATACACAGATGCTCACTCAGCCATATAAACCACAGGCTGGACATTTATATATAGGTAGTATATATACATATATACTCCGCTGACATAGGCAATTTTTTTACTTCATTAGCTATTTTATTAACGAATTGAAACAAATGTTAAGTACATCGAAAAATACACAGCTTGTACTTTTTAATTAAAGTATAATGATAAAATATTTAAATACAAAAATTTAAGATCCACAAATTTAAGGCAATGTTAAGTGTAGTTTTTTTTTTATGGAAATTAGTTTAAAATACATTATGTCTATGCGATAAGATACAAATACAAAATAATTTTCTTTTGGACTTTTTTTTAAACTTTTTTTCGCTCTTTTTAACTGAATCCAGTTTAGAAACACAAAAACATATTATGTCTCCGCAAAAAATTTTAAAATTGGTTTTCACATCTTAGAATTTGAGCTATTTTTGATCTTAGAAACTCTTTATAGTTTAGTTTTCGAAGATATGGTAATTTGTATTGGGCGATTGAAATACAAGATCAAAAACATAAATATTTAAAATACTTTCCAAAAATAAATTTTTAAAATTTTTTAATAATATGTGTAAATACTTAAGGGGATAGCTTACTTGAAAAGTCTTATGGTGAGACATAAAATTTGGCCTAACGGGGTCAATATACATAGATGACTGAGAAGAAAAGAAATAGAACTGAGAAACTGACAGGCAAGATGGCTGCACTGATCATAATTTTTAACTTCCAGCTTTACACAGAACCATTTTTTGTATTTAGTAAATGAAATTACACCAAATTAAAAAAACCTACTATACACTTGTAACTAGAGTACAGAGCATAAAAAACTATAGCCGGCTTATGTATACACAATTTCTATGTACCTAATATACTTCAATATAAAGCAACATGTTTTGAACTCTTTGCGGCTTCAGTTCGATTTATTACCATAAAATCATATTTTGCCACAACCAGCAACTAATCCACAGACACTCAGACAACTAAACCTACACACACCAACAAAAACAAACCCCAAAATCAGAGCAACCCAACACTTGCTGCAATATTAAAAGCAATGTGCAATATTTACTTGCAACAAATATATGTATATAGCAAAAAAGAAAAAAAATGAATAAAAACAAGCAAAAATAATTTAGAAAACGAATATTTTTTAGACGTACTTTATTTGTGCATGTCGAGAAACATTTCCCGAAGCGTTAAAACTCATATACAAAACACGAACACACTCATAAAAATATTTTGACACAGATTAAAAGTGCATACATATACACCTTTTATGCAAAACACCAACACACTTACACACACACACATACTAACACACACAAATATTCCGTTTTATGGTAGTAGTTTTCATGCCTCAAAACACAATGCAGCGATTTTTCATCTAAATTTGAATGCAAGCTACACTGAGAGAAAAAATCAATTACATCTGTGGTTTGTGCTTTGAATCTTCAATATTCTTAGGAATATTAGGAGCTTCGGGTGTTATAGGCAGAATTTTTTATTTGGTTTAGGTTTTGCGTGCTCCGGAAAACGAAATTTTTTGTCAATAACTTCCCTTTTTATTTTCGATAAGTTCGTTTATTTCCTTTATTTTTCCGATAAATTCTTTTGTTGTGTATGCGCGAAATTATTCTTGTTTTTTCACAAAACAGCTGAAAAATATTACTTTAGCAAAAATATTTGTTGAAATTAAACACAACTTAGCTATTTTTGTTACAAGGGAAATTTTCTTTGTGTAACGCGGGAACCCTTTCGCAGTTATTCTCATGTGTTCGTGTATTATATGATCGCATACACGAAAACAAAAAAATATCGTGGATTAATTAAAAAATTAAAAATAATTGCCAATGAATATATAACTTGAAGTTGGCAAAGAATATTAAAAAAAATTATTTCAGCATACGATTTGTATTTTTTTTTTTTTTAATTTTGCCAATGTGTTTTTATTTTTCTTGCAATAAAACATTCGGTTTTAAACCACATACGAAATTCGGTTTGGTGAAATTGGGAGCACCAAACATTTGGTTTAAAAACGAATCCGTATAAAATTTTCGGATTCGTTTTCCGTAGCACGGCCAAATCGGTCGCCTATGTAGAACCGAAAGCGGTTTATAGAAAGTCTAAAGGCGACCAAAATGTTTACGTATAGAGTCATATAAAAAATTTTACTTAACAATATAGGTCTAATATAGCACTGTCTGGTCTCCTGCAAGTGTTTTTTACTTACCAGCAATCCATTTCCTGCAGAAAGTTGAAGCTCGTCATTAAATTTTTTTTTTTTTCATACTTATCTTGTTTGTAATTACAAACGGTTAGGAATTTCAGGAGCTCAAGGCAAAAAAAACCAAAAGAGCAGTTTTAAAAATCTTCTGCCTTTAAACATGTTTTCAAAAAAGTTGCAAATAGCAAAAACGGTGCTCAGACCCTTAATGACTTAAATAGTTGGATTTTTTTACTTTTTAGGGTATCACCTACCCAAATTTCTCCGAAGTGATTTCTAAGTGCTTACAACCAAATCCTTAGCCTTTCAGCTTATGTTTTAAAACGCTTCAAGATCGTATGGAAACTGTAGGAATTCGGGAGGTGTGCTATAGTCGGTATGGCCGAATTATAAATGGTCCATTTATAGATATACATTTTTAAAGCTTTTAATTATAATTCAGTTGCATTTTTCAGTCAAATACAAATTTTACCCATACTATTGTAAACTTTCATTCATTTTCAAATAATATTTATTTTCCAAAAGTTTTTGGTTTTTCTCTCAGTGCAGCTTTCATTAGAATGCATACCTAACATAACCCAGTGACCATAGTCCAAACAGAAACAAGTGCAAGCGAGACAAAGCCCTAGGCTGGGCCACATTTTAGAGCGGCAAAGGTAGCAGCTGGGTAACAGCATTTGCCGCTCCCGTCACCCTGACCTAATTCAAACAAAGCTAATGTCAGATTTTCAACTCCACAAAATGCGGTAGCTGCAACTGCAACCTCAACTGCGTCCTCTTCCTCATCCACAAATGATACATTTCGATGGACCGACCCACTGCAGTATTCATATTCGTTTCAAATTTTCCATTCCAATAGAACCAACAAAAAATATAAAGTTTAAAAGAGACAACATTTTGACAGTTACATGACCAAAAAGTAAGGCTTGCTAGTTCCGTTAGCACTGTAAAAATTCATCCCAATTTAATGTGAATCTTTTTTGGATGTCCGCCATGTTTGTTTTTCGTTTTGGAAATTTGTTTTTGGGCCATGTATTTGTTAGCTGGCGGGTTTGCCCAATGAATATTTATGAATGGAGTGGAGTGGACAGAAACAGGCAACAATTCAAATTTTCCAAAACATGACGGAAGTTGTGCAGTTTGGAATTTAGAGCTGAAATCTAAAAGATTGGATTTGAGCTAAAATGGAAAACTCACCAAAGGTTTGAAATAAACAATAATAGGATTAAACACCACAGTGATTAAATAAAATAAAAGTATAACAATAAATGGAAATTATTTAAAAGTATTCTCATCGCCATACTTTTTTTTTTTTAAATAAAAGAACAATGATTAAGTTCCTTTTATAGAAGAATTTTTCGTAATTTGTAATTTGAATGAAACTCTGTATCATAGCTGGCTTAATCTTTTAAGAGTGAAACATAATATGTACCTTTAGGGCAAATAGTTACAGAAACATATAATACTATTTATACATAATTATTCCAAACTTAGACTTATTAGATATCGTTTAATTAGTAAATCCCGCTCTTAGGAGACCGAGATATACCATAAATAATAAATTGAGCTCTTAAAATAAAGAAAATTTATTTCTACAGAGTAGCTGGTTCTGCGTGAAATTTTTTTAGTAGGCTTCTTGAATTCAGTTTTTTGATATTGATCACTGTCTCCTCCACATGGTTTCCTAACAGTAACAATCCAGTAAAATTAATTCGTCTTGAAGGAGACCATTTCGCCGATATCCTTCATTTTTTGACACAATTCCAAAAATAATTTGAGAACCTTGAGATCACTTATTTGGAACTTTCTCTATTTTCACTTAAAAAATTACCTACTTGTAAGACCTCTTGTATCGCTATAAACGCTGTGACTGACTCGAAAACAAATTCAAAATTGGTTCAGGAAACTAGAAGAAAACTGGGACAATGGAATACCGCTTCCCGTTGATGGATTGCTGTACATAACAGCATTCCTGGGAACGAAGTAGTTGGTAGGCTGGCAAGAGACTGTGCTGCGAAATCATCAATCGTACCTGAGCCCTTTTGTGGCCTTGACAGCCACACCACTTAACAGCTTCTACGAGGAGTGGAGAGATCCAGACGGTAGTCGCACTGAATTAGCACGACTGGTTCTTTACAGTCCAAGCAGCTCCTCGGCTCCTATGATCTGAATAGGTTCAAGAAAATCACCCACTTGGGCAAGAATTCCTTTAGGTTACTTTTGGGACACTGTAGGCTCAGGAAGCACTTGAGCATGATGGGCATCATAGACTCCATTCGTAGGCTCTGTAAAATTAGGTAGGAATCCTCCTTACACATACTTACGAAGTGTGACGCTCTTGCTTGAAAAAAGGCATCCATCTTCGGCGATCATACAATCTGACACACTAGACAATGCTATCCATTAACGACAGGCAGGCTTCAGAACAAACCGCTCCTGCATAGACCAGATCAGTACACTCCGAATTTTAGTAGAGCAAGTCAACGAATGGCAGTCGTCTCTCCGACTGAGCTGTTGTAGCTATGCAATATGAAGCCTATATCCTGCATAATTAGTCGCAAATGGGGATGGATTGGGCATACTTTGCGAAAGCCACCACATGAAGTTTTTCGTCAGAGACCCAGAATAACATGGTGCCGAGCTGTTTTGAAAGAAGCTGAAGAATCAGGACTTTCCTGGAGGGAATTGAAGCAATTGACACAAAACCGGATACGATTAAGATGTTTTAAAGAGGCCCTATGCTCCTCAAGGAGTTAAAGGAATAAAAGAAGATCTCTGTAAACGGACTAGCTATGAAGCTTAAGAGCTAGTAGATCGCAAGGGTCGCAGTGCAATTTTCCTCTAACAATTGTTAAGACCATTTTTAATCAATAAAAACTCAAAAGCTATGATCGTTCGGGTTTTAAAGATACGGCAAAAATTTTGAGCTTTGAAAATCTTGTCGTGCTATGCGCCAGCGTTGCGTATACGTGACATGACACCACGGCATTACGAGGTGCTGGAAAGCTATCAAATTTTGCAAAAAAGTTGCTTGATACAATTTTTTGCGCGAAAACAGCGAGAATTAGTTTAAAAAAAACATTTTATTATGTTATAAAAATGTTAATCAATAATTATGCTATTATATAATACATTACAATAGCATTACATCATTTATTAAAATAGTAAATAATTTCCACATGTTTACATGTCATTGATAATTTTTTAGTTTAATATAATATACCAATATTTTTCGAATGTCCAAATTGTTGCAAGAGCCAACAAAAGATTTACTGTCATCGAAACATTAACTTTCGCGCTAGAAAAAGCCAGTTCTTCGAGAGTAACGTGGGTAACATTGGCAGCTTCTGTTGTTGTTGTTAATATATTGGCTTCAGTTGAAGAAGTCTTAGTTATAGTCTTCATTGTAGATGTCGATTTACTTGACTTGTTCTTCAAGTAACTTGTGAAAACCGATTCAGTTGCCGTTTTGATTAGTTGCCATGAAGTGTGCTTGGGAGTTGTGGATTCGGCTACAGACTCATTTTTGGGTATATTGTATATAAATGTTAGATCTTCTTGGCTTGCCAGGGTGATCAGTTTTGGGGCTGTAGAGCTATGGGCAACCTTTGTTCGATTTGGCATCTTATCCATCAAGTGATCAATTATACTGTGAACCGTGTCCTGTGGTGCTTCTGCACAAGTAGCTAAGACTAAAGCTAGCAAGGAAGCACTTATGAAAATAGATTTCATTTTAAATTTTCGTTTGGAACTAATGTCAGTTTAGGGCTATACAAAGCTTTTATAAGGCAGTGCAGTGTGTTCTTTCGAGATTGCTTTTTGTCCAAAAGCTAATTGAAATATGGTTTAGTTAAAATTATTTTTAAAAAGCCACGTCATTACTTTAAAATGCAGAAAGTGACTTAACATTCGTTTTTATTTTATTTTTGTTAGTGCAATTTAGTGAGCAGTTTTTATTGTATGCGGTATGGTATTTTTAAAAACCTTTAGCTACTAAGCAGGTGTTTCTTATAATTATCTATCATGACAGCTGTTCTTTGTTTTCATCCTAAAGAAGGGTTTTAACAGCATAACATTTATTTGTATACTTTCAAGTCTCTCAGAAGCTTTTGTTCATGTCAACGTAGCATAATCATGATCTAGGGTTCGAGCCTATGGGTATAGTTTATAGTAAGATTGTAAGCAAATTTCTTAAAAAGTTTATTTTTCGAAATGCACGGTATCAAAAAAAATTTGATGAAAAAGCAAACAAAAACCCGAATGAATATATTTGCTCATGTAACGTAACCAGATAGCATTCTTTAATTACCTGATTTATTCAATATCTCCTCAAAATTAGATCAGACGCACAACAACCATCTACACCTTACACATAGTTATTTTATTTATTTATTTAATATTGTAACTTGGAATTTACTCTGGGGAACAAAAGTAGTTTTATAGCCAGATACATAGGCCTTCCGGCTACACAAAGTTTTTATATATTTCGCTTAATTAAAATATTTTTTTTTGCAAACGCATAAACTCAATTATTTTTAAATTTGAAATGAATAAATTCATAATAACTAACAATACACACTACGCAAATTAATGGATTTTTTAGACGATTGAATGCTAAATTTTGCGCAAATACCAACAACTGAATATAAATTACTATTCAAAATATGTGTGTTCAATTTTCATGTCTATTTCAATTAGTGTGCAATTTTTTATTCAAGCATCATTATTGATAAAATAAACTGATGCAATAATAAAAACTGAGCAAATTTTTTGCTGCGTTTACAATTGCATTAAATCACAGCAAAAATGTAAACTAGTTTAAATTTAAGCTTCAAAATCAAAACCAACTAGCTAAAGTTATTTTTTGTAGCAGCAATATAAAGCCAAAAGGCTGCCACCGAAACAAAAATAAAAATATATACAATAAATATATTTATCAATATATGTCACAAACTGTTCATAAATTCATTTAGCACAAAAAATTGCTGCCAGACGTAGTCAAGCGTATTGCATCAGAATTATTTAGTATTTAAAAGTGCATTTAAAATTTATTTTTTACAACGAAAAAGAAAAAAAGAAAAAGAGGAATTGAATGCTGTAAACATTTGACACACGTACGCCATTTTGTAAACGACTGTGTGAGAGGCCATCTTGTTTTGCATGCAGGCCAACTGTTTACTGTTTACAGTTAGTGCGCGTGACGTCATCGATAAGCAATAAAAGTTTACTAACTAACTGTCAAGTGTCAAGTTCAGCATCGAGAATGCCAAGTTTTATGGCTAAAAAGAGCATAAACATTCAAAGCGCCACATACGACAGCTGTTACGTATACGCCGTGTATGCACAACAAAAAATAAAAAAAACCCAGATAATAAAATGTATACAAATTGAGGGGGTTCCAATATCACAGCTGTGTTGTGTAAACGCCAAACTTATTAGGAATTTTTAATAAACTAGAATATACTGAATAAACACAATTTATTAAAATACATGACTTTTTGCAGACCCTGACTTACAGTTTATTTATGAAATCAATTTTTTCATAAATCGTTGAAATATTTTCAATTGGTTTTTAATCAAACTGAAGTTTTTGCAACTATCAGCACTGACTTGCAGCTCCAATGGCTCGTCAAAGTTGTACGTATAGAAGACAAGCGATCTATATGGTAATTTTTTTAATGGGATCACTAGAGGAATTCGATAAAGCAGCAACTTTTGTGGGTTATTTTGGCAGAAGAAGGAATTTTAGAGCACATGGACATGAAACCGCTGCTGTCCTTTTGGACTCTTCCAAGACTAAACGATTTATTTTTTTTTATTTTTTTTCCTTTATTTTGCAAAATTATCAAAAACACATATATTTTTATTAATTGCAGGTTTCTTATATTATGGTAGCCAATCCAGCTTGTTTAGCTAGAGATGTCTTAGAGGTATCAAGGAGTTCTGTCAATCAGGAGGCCATCATTCGGTCCGCTTTTCTGTCGGTCTTCTTTTCGTTTTCTTTCAGTTCGGCGCTTGTTGGAGCAGATTTTTAAAACTACGCTTTTTCAGACTTTTTATGGGATTTTCATTTGGATCTGGATAGCGTATCTCCAGGTTGGAACCACTACCATTTTATATAAGGCTCTTTTGCATCGGAGTGGAAGACGGCTGCGATGGTTCATGAGCCAGTTCATTTTAGACATCTTTGGTCGGCAGTTTTTGACTGTGCTTTCTATATGTTGTCTGAAAGTCAGTATGCTTTCAAGGGTAACATCTAGGTATTTAGCTTGTTTAGATAGTTTTAGTGGTTGACCGTCTAACCATACAGCAGGTGATAGTTTTTTCCTTAGAGTATATAGCACTGCCGGGCACTTAGTTGGATTCATGGCGATGTTCCACCTGTGAGCCCATCTCTCAAGTAGATATATGTAGGTACTCTTGAATTCCATCTGCTGCTTCGTACTCACAGGAGGCAGAGTGACAAATAGCCAAGTCGTCTGCGTATGTAGCTACAATAAGTTTTCCGTTCTCTAAATAAAACGATTTCTTTCAAGAAAATTTTACGCCGAGCATAAAATTTAATTAATTTTTTTATTTTTATGAAGTCGTATGGAGAATGTTGGCATTGAGAATACTTTTCTGGAAAAATTTGTCTTGTATCATACAGAACATAAGATGCTGTGACATCAAGGACTAATATTTTAATAATCTTGGTTTCCTGTATTAGTTTAAGTGCGCGTATAATATCAAAGTTGTACAACGCATATAAATAAACAAATTGTTGATTTTGCCTAGTAAGCTTTATAGTAAGCTCTAAGATTTTTCGAGCCCGAAAAAGAAATCCTGCAACACATGCTCACGGACTATGCCGACTTGAGTGAGAGATACTCAAAAATTTCAGTTTTATAACTGAGAAAAGTTTAGTGGTATATCCCAATAGCATATCTTTAAATATGCTAATTTATCCAAAAAATTCAAAACGGATTTGACATATGATTTATCTTAATTTTAAGTGAAGCTTTATTAAAAATCAGCGATAGTGATATTTTCTAATTTTACTTCTCGAGAAAGTGTTTGAAAAACACAATGGCTAAAATGGAAGAAGGTCCCATAAAGTACTTTATACTAGAGCCAGTCTAAACGTCTTAGTAGCCTGGCTGCAAATTTTTTGTAATTTAGTATTATGTCTTATCTGTGATTATATAAGTCAATAAAATAGAAAACGCTTTTTGCTTCATTCGTTGATTTATTCTCTCAAGTTTTTTAGGCAATAAATAACTTACATTTATTTTATTAAAGCATATTTAAATATATTGTTTTTAAAAATGATTATTTCTACGTTTGTGTCCCTTTCTTCTTTGACGATTAACCAATTTTTTTTTCTTTGCTGGTGTCTTCGTTGTTTTGGATTTCAAAGCCTTTGCTATCATTTTCTTCAATTGATCGTTAGAGAAGCTCATTTGTGGAGCTTTGACAAGTCTACGTTTGCGAAGAAGCTTCTTGACTACTATACGTTTGTGGTTGTCCAATTGTAAAGCATCTGTTGTATGCGCTGGTAGATCTAAAAAGTTGTCATCAGGATTTGGACTATGCATAAGGCCCGCCTGGACCAAACCACAGGCTACGAGCAGTGCAAAGAAGATAATTATTTGCATTGTAACGAGTTGTCAATTAAGCATCGGAAAGTCGACTGCTTAAGATTAGCTTGAGTTTTTGCTTTTATAGCAAATTTATTTAAATTTTTTTTTATTGGAAGTGTAAATAAACAGCTGTTTTATTATGTTATCAAGATCTTGCAACTAAGTGAGTTTAAATGGCCCTGCAGCATGCTTGGTGACATGCAAATTAAATTTAAAAGTTAAGACTTGTATTTTTTTTTACAATGATCATACTGGGAAATTTTGAGAAGATAATATG
The DNA here is from genome assembly GCA_018150985.1 of Chymomyza costata. Taxonomy (NCBI): domain Eukaryota; kingdom Metazoa; phylum Arthropoda; class Insecta; order Diptera; family Drosophilidae; genus Chymomyza; species Chymomyza costata. Next base: position 24,557,678 of record JAECWU010000001.1, read on the forward strand.
TATATTGAGCGATATATATAGCGTCTATGTATTTAACAATAACAAAAACTAGTCAGTTGCAACTATAGCAAAGCTAAAGGTTCACATGACAGATATGATCTGATCAGCAGAGACGTAAACAATGCTCTTTTAAAGATAAATTTAAGCCCTTGGAAATACTGGCAACCAGCGTAGTAGAAATGCTGAAGAATCCAGCAATAGAAGATGATATGGTCCTTGCAGAATCCAGAAAAAAAAGGACACAGTTGATACAAAGCTGCTGTGTGGGAAATCAACTCAATAGTTCTTCAAAGTTACCTTATCCATTTATGATCCATTTATGGTACCAAATACGATTTGGAAATTTTTTTTACTATGAAAGTTCTGAGAAAAAATTTGAATTTCTGCTAGCTTTATTATGCATGATGTTTTTTATTTAATTGTATCGTAAAGTTGAATAAAGTTTCTTTGAAAAATTCATACAAGATTATTCTTAAAAAAATTTAAAATAAAATATTTTCAAAGAATTTAAAAAGTTGGTTTCTTCTCTATAAAAATAACTTCCTGCTTATGATTATAAAAATATAAATCTTTCTGCCTTTAAGTGCTTTATATGGTCTGTTTTTGAAAGTTTAAGGAAAGCTTCAACTACCGCATACAGATTTTATAAAAATTTATATTATAAATTATACAAATATCTTCTAAGTACATATGAAAAATAAAACAGATTACAAACAAATATTCGAGATCTGTAATTAGCAGTAATCTTAATACCATTAGCGCTTTATTATAAAAAAAAAAAAATCATCTCCGTCCATCATTTATAATTTTTATGTTTCAAAAATCCAAAAAACAAAGAAACTAAAAGAATATCTGAACTTTGGCTAAGTGAGCAGGGGATGGAATTATTAGTTCTTAATATACAAACTACGGCTTATCTTAAGAGTTAAGCCAATAAGAGTATGGCCTTTAGTTTTGCTTTTGTTCTATTGTATTTCTATTAAAAAAAATTCTGCTCCATTTGTATGAAGCCCAAATAGTTGGGGTTATACGCGCCTGGAGCAGATCACTAGCAACAGTCATTATAAATGGTATCAAAAATTACATTATAAAGACAAAGTCAGGTTGCTTCTAAAATATTTGAAAGCAAACTACTTTTGAATACAACCTGTTTTTCTTTTTATACGAAAATATATCGTATACATAGGTAAACAGCTGTTTTTTTTCAAGTGCTGACTGCTTAGTCAGCTTATGTATTGAATTGCCAGCAACTTTTTTATATACTTAGTATATTCGCAGCACACTTGGTGGCTAAGAATTTTCCTATAAAAGCGCAGACATAACATGCCATTACAGTGTTCTCTAGAACAGCAAAACATATTCCACAAAGTTCCACTAAGTGCTTAAAATGCGAGCTCTCGTACTTATAACTTGGCTTGGTGTGCTGGCCATAGCCGTGGCTTCGGAGAATGCCGATTTACTTAAAATGCCTTCGGCTTCCCATCATCATGCAGAGAATAAGGCTACGGAGAAACCAGCCGCTTTGCAGGCTCCAGCAGCGTCAACTCCTAAATCAGCTCAGTCTTTCTTCGGTTACTCTAAGACAACGCCAAAACCCACAGTGAAACCCGCACAAAAATCCAATGCTTCACATGGCAAGCATAAGCAGAAGAGGCGTAAGCACAGATCCCTCAATGGTCAACCACAGCAATTGGGTTTGCTGCCAGAGGCTTCCACTGTTGTCCCAAGTCATAAAACAAGTACCACAGTGGGCACACGCGCAGTCAATTCCAGCACAAACGTTGCACAAAGCCTGAAGAATCCTTCATTGGTAGAAGACTTGGCAGTTGCTGAATCCCACGTAAAATCATCCAAGGATCCAAATGTACCCAAACCCAAAGTGGATTTTGTGGCAGTTGATAGTAGTAATAGAACTTACCCTAAGTAGATTGAAAGATAAAAAGTACGGCTTGGAAGTTTGTTATAACCATATGAAAGATTCTGTCACTTATTTTATATTTTTTAATAAAATTTTTTAATATTTACAAAATGAATGCGCTTAAATTTATTATCTTTATCAGTGCGAAAATATTCCGCAATGTCTAGCTCTTACAAATTTTAAGCATGTGCTGAAATTTGTGTGAAAAATTTTACTGAGAATGGATTTTAAATTGCAATGGATTTCTTTCCTCGATTTTGATCGATTTTCGAGGTACTAGAGAATAGTTGCCACGTTATTTTTATTTCAAAATTATCGATAACTGAATATTGGATTTTTATTTTAAGACTTCTGTTTGACAACGAATAAATCGACATTAATTTTTTTTCCATGAAATATAAAATTTTGCATTTGAAAACAAAATTCGTTTTTTTTTTAACATTTTATAATTTTTTTTTTTAAATTTAATAATTTTTTTTTTATAGAAATTTAGTTACTGCTGTAATTGAGGAAGTTATGCTTATATTAGTTGTGGCACCTCACCTTGAGAAATAGGCATAACTTCTCGGAATTGGAAAAAAATATTTAACTAAAAAATTAAAAAACTACATTTTAAATTTTTAGATATTTTATGCAAAGGTTTGTGTTTTATTGGAAACAAAAAAACTAATTGTTATGACTTCAATAAATTTTTTACAAGAAGAATATAATTTTTATAAGTCTTTACAATAGGACGCATGACGTCACAGTTTAAGCAGAACTCTTAAAGAAGTTTTAGTCATCTTTGAATAGTACAGTCTAGCTGGGTAACAATTTTCTCTGGTGTAGGACGACCATAAACTAGAGCTTATGATACTTACAACACTTTAAATGTCAAATCCAGGTTTCTTTTAAACAATCCTTCAGTAGCATTTCTTATTAAAAAGTAACTGCCATCACTTTTAATTAAAATTTTGCCACCAAAATATGCGAAAAATTGTTGAGCTTCAACTGATTAGCATAAAAATGCAATTAAGGTCAATTAAAATACTCGAACTAGAACTAATCTAGCTGAAAAATAAAAATAAGTCCATGGATTATGAACATGCAATTGCAAGGACATGGATTATAATGCAAATATATATTACTAAAGTATGCCAAATCAAACCAAATAAACACGCGACTGGAGGAGAGTATGCAATTGGATCAGGACTGCGGAATGTTATGCAATGCATACCAAATAATCATATGACCATAATTTCTAGTTACTTTCTAATCTTCTGATAATATTAGCAGCCATAAATAAAGCTCATGCATTCATAAATTTATTCTGCATAAATTTTTATTATTATTAGTATTTGCGAGTTCTGTAAATGCGGAAAATCTCGGCTGCGCATTTGTTTGTGTTGGCTGCTGTACACTCTGCTGGTTAGCCATATTAAAATCTTGAATTATTATGGCAAGCCCAAAGATTGAACGCATCTGTGGAGTTATAGACAGGGCTCCGAATTTTAATAATTGCATTTAAAGTTTAGCAGCTTACAGATAGATGGCAATATATAGAAAGTGCATAGATTTTGCAAAAATCGTAGCATACTTTCTGGGGCTATCTTGCAAATACTTGCGAATGTGGATAATTTTGGACGCTATAACATGCGACAGCAAAAAAATTATGGAAATGCTATCAAAACAATTTAAAAAAATAAATTTTGAGTACCTGATATGGCAACTTGAAGTCACCAGCGAACTCAAGTAAAGACTTAATAAATATATTTTTGAAAACTTTATACAAATACTAACAAAATAAAAATGTTCCTAACTGATTACTTTCAAAGCCATAGTTGTAAAGGCACTTCAAACTTCAAAAATAATTAAATATTTTAATTATAGTAAAAATCTCGTTGCTTTATATAGTTGGAATCGGCAAAATAACTAGATTTTTTGTTTGGAACCTGCACACTGCGCTGCTAATAACAACTAAAACTATTCAAATATTCATTCATGCAAATTCATTAACGTTTTTACTTTGCTTGCTTTTTTATTTTTATATTTTTTTTGCTTCTTTTTGCGTTTGCTTTGCCATTATGTATGCAAAAGCTAAGCAGACAGCAACAAAAAAGAATTATATACTATATAAACTTATGGTGTATGCAATATTACGTATACGCCGGCTTGTACAAACGGCAAAAGCTAAAAAATATTGTATAGCAGACGTTACCAAAGCAAAGTGGTTTGTTTGTTTTTTTTTTTTTCTTTCTCTCGTTTTAGCCAACTTCTCTTGTATAACTCTTGTAAAAAGTAGCTGCAGACGATTGAGTTTTCTTCATTTTGTATATGGCGCGGTCTACCGAGTACCGCCGCCATAGCATTTTCCACCTTTTGAACATGGCGGCGGAAATGCTTAAACGGCGCATGTTCCTGCTGCCGGCCAAGCGGAAAATGAAATGAAAATGTGTTGAAAATATTGTGTGCAGTCTTGCTGTAGTAGTGTGTGTGTGTGTGTTATTAAAAATACAACGTAGTAAATTATAAAAATAAAAAAATAAAGGCAGTCATAACTTATAACTGCAAAAGCAGCAGCACAAAATAAAAACAAAATAAGAATGCTGCAAAACAAAAGCTTTAGAAAACTTTCGGCACAGTTGACGTCTTGACTGCGGTTTTTTTGCTTTTGCTACTTCTGCTTATTTGCATTCTCTACTTTTGTGCTAGAGTTTTCCCATTCTGCATTTTCCATTTTCACTTTGGCTTTCTCTTTTGAAGCACTTGTCGCTTTTTTAATTTTTTAACCAGCTTTTTGACGTCAAAATAAGCGTAATATTTTGCTTTCAAGAAAAAAAATCACAAAAGCCAAAGAAAAAAAAAATTTATTTAAAAACAATAAGACAGACGTGCATATAATGTAAAAGCGCACTCTTTTGGAAGTAAGCATATTATTTAGACAAGTATTTTTTTTTTTTATATATATATTCATATATGTTTTTTTATTTTTAATTATGAAAATGTAACTATACGTGAAAACGTAGACGCAGTGTTGGTTACTAGCTAAGCGCTTGATGGAAATAAAATTCTGTGAAATAAAAATGGGTTAGAAAAATGTTGTTCTTAGTTTTAGTTATAAAGAAATATTATTTTTAAGCTGCGTATATGCTGATGGCAAAAAAGTGCTTCAGAAAGACGGAAAGGATTATAAGCAATTTTTCATTTTTGCTAGAAAGTCAAGAAAAGGTTTTTTGCCAGGGTCTCGAGCTTATATTGCTTTTATTTCGTGTTAGCTTTTTCCACTTTGGAAACTTTTTATTGACATTTTAGAATCTACAGACAAACCCATTTGAAGGATAATTGCTTGGAGTTACCTCGCATTCAGAATTTTTATTTAATTTGTGTACTCAATTCTTCCATCATCTTATATTGGTTGGGTTGGGGATTATTAAAAAATTATTTATAACAAATTTTATAATTCTTTTTTTAAATTCTATTTCTTTCTAGGTAAGCCGCTACATAACATTTTCAAATAGAAGAAACTACATAAAAAATAAACTCTTAATAGGTAAATTGAAAAAAATTTAAAGCATGCAAAAAATTAAAAAAAAAAAAACCAAGTTATATATGGTTATTGTGAATATGCCGCATCAAAAAGGTGACATTTTTAAATTTTAGAGTGGAGCCTTTAAAAGGCTCAGGAGTCAATCGACAAGTTTCTATAAAACTATCATGATATTCTTACTAGATCTCTTAGAATCTTGAATTTTTTGTGAGACTAAAGAAATAAAAGCTTGTATCCCAAATTTGTCTACAGGATTTTCTAATAAAAATGTATAAATTTATTAACAACTAAGTTCTCCTTGTTTTTTTGATGAAAATGTAACTTTATTGTAAAAAAAATGGTTACCGATGACTCATTCAAAGTATTGCCCATCGCTAGCTACAACTTTTTCCCATCTTTCTGGTAGAGTTCGAATACCTCGACGGTAGAAGTGTTCGTCTTTTGAGGCTATCCACGAATCAAGCCATTTTGCGATATCTTCATATGAGTGGAACTGCTGATCAGCCGGACCAAGTGCCATCGAGCGGAACCAGTAATAATTGGACGGCGCAATATCTGGTGAATACAGCGGGTGGGGTAGGACTTCCCATTTGAGCGTTCCCAAGTAGGTTTTAACAGGATTGGCAATGTGAGGCCGAGCGTTGTCAGTAAAATCACTTTTTCGTGCCTCTGCTCGTATTGTGGCCGTTTTTCTCGCAGTGCTCGGCTCAATCGCATCAATTGAGTTCGATACCGTTCCCCAGTGATGGTTTCGCCTTGTTTCAACAGCTCATAATAAACAACACCGACCTGGTCCCACCAAATGCACAGCGTGAATATTCGGCCGAGCCAGTGACGTGAAAGCATGACCGGGTTGTCCCCAAGATTTTTTTCTCTTTGGGTTGCTGTAATGAATCCATTTTTCATCACCCGTCACGATGCGATGAAGAAAACTCTTCCTTCTTTGTCGCTGGAGCAGTTGTTCACAGGTGAAAAAACGACGCTCAACGTCCCTTGGTTTCAAATCATAAGGAACCCAAGTTCCTTGCTTTTGAATCATTCCCAACGCATGCAATCGCTTGGAAATGGCTTGGCGGGTAACTCCTAATGCTGAAGCAAGCTCTTCTTGCGTTTGGCACGAATCCTCATCGAGCAATGCCTCCAATTCAGCGTCTTCGAAGGTTTTGGGTCTTCCTTTACGTGGACGGTTGTCAACATCGAAATCACCGTCTTTGAAGCGACGGAACCAATCACGGCACGTTGTTTCGCTTGGAGCAGCATCTCCGTACACTTTTTGGAGCTCTCGATGCGCTTCAGCTGCCGTTTTTTTCGAACAGAACAAGAAAATCAACACTTCCCGCAAATGATGATTTTTTGCCACAAAACTAGACATTTTCACACAACCACAAGTAAATAATGCAAAAAGAAATTTACTAATGTGCCATAGCAGCTTGCTTACCATATGCCTAAGCTTCGTTTATGAAGTTTTGGGTATGTCAAAATCGAACAGAACTTTCTGCTAAAGCCATCTATTGACAAACAGCGAGAACTTAGTTGCGCACCTAATATATTCCAGAGTCCGATTTTTTTCTGAACCTTTTACCGAAGTTTCTGTATCGGAAAAAACACATTTCTACTTATACGCGGCACTTGGAGCTAGGATCATAATCAGAGCTCGTAAAAAACTGTCAACCAATTTTTCCAATGTGGTCGGCTCACGACCAAAACTGAACAAATAAAACACAAACTGTTACACACTGAGCCGAACACTTTTTTCGTTTCGTTTTTCGGTGCTGGTCCGTGTTTTCGGCTGAGCATAACAAACGTGTCTCTCTCGCAATAACACTTATGTCGAGACATTTTGAGTGAGCGCTCACTAAAAAACTGTCTGCCTCAGACCTTCTCGTAAAAGCTGTCCGGAAAAAGTGTCTTTTACGCGTGTATGCGTGCTTGTGTAAGTCGCCTGTGCCTAACTTCGTGCATTTGCAAAGACACTTCGTCTTGCTTCGGCCTCGTGTCTGTGTACATGAACAAAAACACAATTGAGTGTGTTTTGTCAATTGCTTTTCTCAAAGTGTTCGTAAATGAGTGTTTTTTTTTTCGGACACTATGAAAGTGTTGACAGTTTTACGAGCTATGATCATAATCAACTGTTTGCATTCTATATTGTGGACTTCAAAATGAGTAACTTAACTTAACTGGCCTATATTCTTGATTTTGGTTCAGATTTTTCATATCTCAGATTAGGTTAGGGTAGGTTTATGGCTCAAAAGCCAACACACTTGGGCCTAGACTGGCCAGCTGTGATAAATCTGAGATTGAGACGTCGTCAAAGTAGATGCTCTATTGCCAAATGCTTCAGAAAACTTTCGCTTATAATTAACAATTTTTTTTAATGCCTGGGTCTGTTTACTTACCATACGTAAAAAATAAAATCCAAATAACGCAATTAGTTACTTTTCTACTGCATTAATACAACATAAAATTTTACATATACTTTACTGCCAAAAAAATTTTCAAAGATAGGGTAATTTTTTGTATCCATAACAAATTTAAAAGTGGTTCATACATTCCGTTCCCTTATACTACCTAGCTAAGTTACTCGCCTAAACCAAGTGAATAATTTATAGCACACACATTTCCTTAAACAATTTAAAACCAACAATTTCTTTTACAACCAAATTCCAGCCGAATTCGGAAATCTCTACGGCAATTTTAAAAGGGAATTTTTCGTTACGATTTGTGCACGAATCAGCCACAAAAATGAACACTTTATAATGTCATTATCGATAGACGAGCATCTAAGAATCCTTGAAAATAAAATGGCTGCCATAAACAAACGATTACTTCAAATTTAAACATAAATTATGCAAGCTACAGCCAAAAGACGTGTTCGTAATTTTCTTTATAGTTTTCCCCAGACCAAAGGAAAAACGCGTAGCTTTTACGCTATTCAAACTAGACACTTGTAAATTTGCGTTTATTTACTAGCTTTTTATCATTTTTGAAACCTTTTCAATATATTAACTGTCAAAGCCGCAAAATTATGCCACAAATAAAAAATAACAAGGCTGAACAGACGAAAGGAAGCACAAAAGCAACGATTGAGATAAATATCGCGCATAAATATCATAAAAGCAAAGCCATAAAAACGACCAGATTATCTTGGCCAAGAGCAAAAAGAGCCCAAATACACTCAAAGACTGTGACTATCGTGGAAGTTTGGGTTTGAGTTTAGATATCAAGGACAGTTTATCTTTTGGCTTTTTGTAAATTATATACACAAAAAAAAAAAAAAAAATGGCAGCGCACTGCAAATGGCGGAACATTATGAAAAATGTCGCACGCCTAAAAATATGTTAGGCATAAATGCAAAGCAATTTAGTGGAAAAAGCCAAGGATGAGCAGAGCAGTAGAAATTTTGGAATATTTATGGACATTTGAATGCTCTGTAATTGGATGTGTCTTTGGCAGAAAAAGTAGTTTTACCTAAATAAGGAGATTTTTCTTTTGCTTGATTTAGTAGCACAGCGGTTTTGAATTGTATTTTTCAGTGTTTTTTGAGAATGCTGAGCTGGGAGAGATTTTAAAAAGCCGATTCTATAGTTTGTGGCTCATAGATCATGCCAATAATCCTATAAGATGTAAGTAAATGAGTTTGGGTTTCCAAAATGCAAACGGAACAGTCCAGAGCTTGCGATAGGTTTTTGTAAGAGTCGATGAGAAAAAATGTGAATTAAGGCAGAAATTTGAATATTGTGGTTCGTCTTTTTTGTAGTCTCATGGGTTTTAGGTAAACTGTTTCAATGTAAAGTTTTTGACAAAGATCTAGGAAACAAAATTTTCGAGAATATAATGCCTATAGCTCAACTTGGAAACTCGTGGCTGTTGAACCGATTGAAAACTCTTGCCTTATATGGTTTTTCTGAAAAAAAAAGAATTTTCAATGTATCTGCAAAAATAAGTGAGGCGGGCCATATTTTGATCGATCTTGATGATTTAAACGAAATCGGTAAAAGACCGCTTATTTGAGAACAAGAACAGATTAGGCAGCCTTAGAAATAGCCTAGAACTACATCTTCGATACAAAGGTGAGTATAATATGATTTCGTTGCCTTATAAATATGTTTTTTTTAGTTCGTATTTTTAGCTTTTATAAAGGCGTAGGAAGCTGTATAAGCCGGCAAGTGTGGTTCTTGTGTTATCTCACCCTCTAAACCTCTATTCTACGCTTCTCTCTCAAGATAGCTCTGCTAGGTACAGCTTCTAAAGAATTCATAAATTTTACACCCATTTTCCTATATTTTTCACAACTCTCTGCTTCTCCACATCGTTATCGTCTACAGCTTGGTTTTTAATACCATACAAAGTTTTGTCTTTAGATGCTTTATAGATTCCGCGACTTCTTTAACAAACTCTTCATAAGCTGCAGCTGCAGGGTATAAAATTGAGCAGGGGTAGAAATCCCTTTTATAAAGAACCACAAAGGCGGAGAGTGCCCCCCTGTGAAAATCATGAATACAGGCGACATGCTTTCAAATCAAATGAGTAGGCACAAAGTACTTGCTGCGACCATTGATGTGTGTGGGCTGGAGTGTCTTCAGGATGGCATATAGGCTGCTGCACAAAATGGCGACGCCGCAGACTACAACAACAACCACATATACACACGCCCAAACTAATTTATTACTTTAATTCGCGTTTGAAGTGGCTGCCGTTTGTCTGCCACTGCCGCTGCCACTACTTCCTCCACTGCCGCACCCTCCTGCGCTGTCTATTCCATGTTTTATTTTACAATTTTTGTTGAGTGCAAAATAATAAATGATGCGCCATTTTAACATAGCATTGAGCCCCCGCTAGCTCGCTGCCTCCGCAATCCAGCATAGTCGCTCCAACCATGCCACATGCATCAAATTATGCTGCGGCATGGTGTCGTAAATCGTTTTCCAAAGCGTCGTGTGTCATGATGTTATACTTGGTAGCATCTATTGGCATTTGTTCCCATTCGCTTTATCAGCAGAGCCACTGGCAGCATCTTTCTAACCCAGTTTCTATTTAACTGCCATGGGTGCCATGTCAGGAGGTGGCATGACGGCTATGGGGAATAGGCGGCTGCCCCATACCCTGGTCGCCAGCAACGTCATGACAAACTAACCTTGTAAGCTACACAAATTTATGTGTAGCTACAAGTAAGCAAGCGGGCCAACAAACAAGCTGCTTGCCCCATGTTGCACGCCTGCTCTCTTTCTCTCTCACTCTTGCTTACATGCCTGTGTGGGTGTTAGTGTTTATCTGTGCGACAATCTGTGTGTGTGTGTGCTACTTGGTATTGCGCCTTTGTGTTGCGCTTGTTGTGATTTATTGCATACTTTTTGGCGGATTTGCCTTTTTTATTCTTTAACTTATATTTTTTTGTTGCCTTTTTTTAGTACATATTTGGTATTTTTACTTATTTGCCGTTGAACTTTTACTTGCTTTTGGACCCGCCGAAGGATTACATAGTATGGATTTTCTTTGCTCTTTAACTTTATGGCCTCTGCTATTAAAAGATGCACAAAAAATTGTTTCCTTCATAAACAATTTTTGATTAAAACCAAAAATTCGAAAATTTTATGCAAATAAAAATTTATATTTTCAAACGAAATACTTAGAGAAAGAACATCTTCAGACTTTTAAGCATAATAAAAAAAATAAGTTTGGAGTCGTAGCCATTCAAACCCTACGGTCAAATCTTATCTAAACCCTTAATATATTTTTGGATTAACTTTATTTGAAAGTTTTCTTTAATTTTGAGCTCATACGATGCCAAATTAACGAGAAGGAGCTCTCTCACTTATTTTAAGTTTTCCAAAAGACTGTAGAGCACGTAATTTTATTTTAGGAAATGTTTTTATGTTGAACCATATTAGTTGTACACTTTTTTGAGGCTTAGCGCAAAACTTCAAAGGTTCCAGAAACAGCGAAAATTGCAGAAAAAATTGCAATAACTTTAACGAATTAATCGATCAATTTATATTCACTCCTTATGACGATTCGCTAGAATAGATACCCAGGAAACCATTTGTTTGGCTTTTTAGAGCAGCTTATGCAATCTCTTCTGGATTGAATCATCAACCAAGCGACTAAATAAGTAATAACCACTAAAAAGTAAAGTCCACTTAAAAGTTACAACTGCCACAAGCCGAACCTAACCTAATTGCATACATTGATTGCAATATCATAAAGTTTTAAAGACAGTCTTTTAAATTGCTCCATTATGTTTGTTATCACAACCTATAAGTACGTAATCCATGACTTGACACCGATTCAAGTTTATGGCCAGGCTTCTTCAAAGGCATGTCACATGCGTTATATCAATATGCATACAAAATCAAATGCAAATAACACTTGAACCTGTACACAGCGTCACTATACCCCTTGCCATTTGGGAGTCAAAGTTCCAAGTTATGGCACACAAAGGCTCTGGACTGGAGGAGGATGGATCCAAACCAATAACCACTTAACACGTACGAGCAAAACCTGACTCTGGCTCTGGCCAATAGCTCGCATCAAAAGCGCAAACAGCAAGAAGCAGCACAAAATGGCGCACTGTGCCGCCTCATAACAATCATACGCCCCATTGTGCAGCTTAAAGGCGCAGCGCAGTGGCACGTGTTCGTGGCAGCACTGGCCTTGTGTACGGCTTGTGGCAAGAGCAACAAAGAAAAAACCTCCAGCAGAGTTTGCTTGAAAAACTGAAATCAAATTTTCAACCTTCATTAAATGCTCTGTGATGCGGCTGCCATATTGACACTGGGCAGAGCGCCATCTTTCTCGCTGCATAGCCATCTTTGTCAGCTGCTTAACACTTTTTATCATTTAATCCTGCGGCAAATGCCAGAACAACAAGACAAAAGTTGCTTGCACGTCAGCGGTGTGGTAATAAATTTTAAGGACATTAAATTTGTTAACAGCAATTTAACTATTAACGGCAAGTGAATAGCAAAAAAAATAACGAAAACGTAAAGCGTATATAAACTAAAAGGGCTGCCCTAGAAGTCAAGCTGCTATGTGCTGGTCCAACGCTACTACTGGCACATCCATTAACAGGGATTACGATATGTATGTGTGTACCATATATTTATAGGCAAAAACTGAAGATGCCTTATGCCCGGCTATATACACACAGTAACCAAGCAAAGAAATGTGCCGCCGCCACCAACGTGGCGTATGTGGAATTTTAATGCAATGCGGTGTGCTGGCAAAGGCGGAAGCAGTCATCCAGACGAGACGACGACGACGACGTGACAGACCGTGTACAATGGCAAATGTGGGTTAAAAGCTTGCACCCACATATGCAAAATGAGTCTGTGTGTGTGTGTGTGTGTGTCTGAGAGTATCCTGTGTTGTGTCTGAATGGCAACTTCGGTTCGCTTTGTTGTTGCCATCGTAAGCCATAATATCGATTAAGGATTATGATAATGATTGTGTGCTTAAGTTGTAATTGCAAAACTCAAACAGCACACACAGAGACACATGCACACACAGATACAAAAGAATGCACACACACACATAGCTCAAGTATGTTGATGTTTTTGGCATTGTCTGTGTGCATGTTGTCGCGCAGGTTTATATGCATGAATAAGTTGTGAAGATTGATTAGGAATTTGTGTCATGGTATTAATGCTTCTGTTTCAATACTCTACACTGTGGTTAAAGGGCTATATTGAGTTAAGAGAGCAAGATAACATAATGTTTACACTTCAAAAGATAATGAATGCATAAAAAATGTAAAATGAATCATTCACTCTGAAAACATAAGCATGTTTAGCTGTACTCATTTTTTGAGTATATGTGAATGAATGTTATAACTGTAGCTGTATTTGGTAACTAGTGTAGTCATTCAGTGTACAGCAAATTCCGAGTACAATGTTTGATTGTGCAGCTTACACGCTGTTAAGTGAATGAAGACATTTGAGAAAGGCTAAAAAGAGTCCATGCATCTATATTTACTGAGAGTGTGTACACCAAAAAAACTGTTAATGTAAAGAGCGCATTTTATTGTACAGTAGAAGACACAAGTTAGAAATGATTGCATAGATGCTTATCTTTAGTCCGTATTGCCCATTAGTCGAAGATCAAAAGAATAAGCAGTGTGAATTTAGCTGGCAGTAACTGCGACTCATGGTCTATAATGCATTTCCACTTAACAAAATTTTGTAACTTCAAATTTTCCGGATACAATATTGAAACTTGCCAAAGATCTGTCTTTTTTTCATTATCCTTCCGTAGGAACAAATTTGATGCTACTTTGAGATGTGTAATCAAAAATTACCTAATTCAAACGTAATGTGCCTAAAACTCCTGTGAACACCCCAAATTATATCTTAGACTTAGGCGCGAATCCAGGATTTGGTCATAGGGAGTGTGTTTCACCTTGATGTGCATATATTGTATATTTTAGGTCGCAAAAAAATGACAACCCATTTTTGAAACTTTTGAAGCACTCCGTATCAGAAACCCGTAGATTCGCCACTGTTTAGACCCATGCAGACTCATCTATACATTTATTTTCCCTTCGTCCTACGAAACAGTTTAACTCTATTTAGCAAAAAGCATTTACTTGTTGACTGTCGCAATTAAGAGCAAACTACAAAACAATAAGGCCTGTACGCAGCAACCCAAACGCTTCAAAAAAAAACAAAATGTCGTATAAAAAAACCCAGCCAAACGTTTGCTGGTAAACCTTTTTGGAAGCTGTATGAAGAGGACCAAATAAGACAGTGCCGCCCCATGATGTTGTGGAAAAACATTCCATACAGTCCCTGAAGGAAGGGTATACTATAGTCGGTATGTCCTTGCTGTAAACGACCCACATGGTTTGTTCTTGTTTATATTGTTATTGTTATAATTGCGTAACATCGCGTCATTTTAGAATACGCTCGCACATAAAGAGACTTGTTTGGATGCCGGAAAATCCGCTATTGGGTTAATTTGACAGCAGCTCAAATTTTTGGTATCTTCTATTGTTTACAATTTATAGTTAATTGACTATTGACTAAACACTATTAAGTTGTTGTCAATTTAGCTCAATAAATCCCGGACAAAGGCTCAAACTTGTCATGCGGCATTAAATCAAACGCCCAGAAGAGCTTATTAATAACTGGAAAGTTTGAGTTCCACTAGTTAAGATGCTAGTGGGTGGTATAAGGTTCTCCAATGTCAGAAAAGGTTATAGATAATGAGGTAGTGTCTTTTCTAGATTAAGCTGTTATGCTGAGGTATAAATACGCTAGCGCTTTATCGATAACTTTTATATGCAAAAAAAAAAGTTTTCGGAAATTTTTCAAGTATCCCAAATATGAAGCCTCAACTTTTGTATTTTCCAGGTATTCAGTGTATAGACTTAAGTCAGTAAACTAAGTAAGTACTTCGTTTAGTTGGGTGATGTAATATGCTTTATTATGGTTTGCTTGGATATATATTTTTAGACAATTTCAACAATATGACATAGTGAAATACTTTTGTAAGTCACTATTGTTTTTAAAAGCTAAACATTGACTTATTCAATGGCTTTCGTTCTTTTTAAGTAGTTTTAATATAGAAACCTGGTAGTCATATATTTATTTTTGTACAAAACTACATTACTTGCAGTTTTCATAACATGACTTTATTTAAACAACTTTTATATTAAATTATTCACTGTTTTACAAAACAGCTTTTTTTTCAAGAGTGACTAGACTCGATACAAAATGTTATAACATTTGGTCAGTATATAAAGAGCTCTTAATCGGAAATATCAAAACAGTTTGCTTGGAACATTCGTGGACTTAAGATGCAGCTTATACCAATAATTACAATAATATTGTCAGCAGGATTGCTGAACTGTTTACCAATAGCAACAAAGCCATTCAGTACCGTTCTCGAGCTCGAGACTAGCACAAAGCAGTTATTACCACAGGAAAAAGTTCAGACAACCACTCCAAATTTCACGGAACATCCTGTGACTGGTTCACACATAAACCCATCTACTGAAACTCTTAAGCACGCAGAGAAGATTTTGGTTAACACAGCTAAAACTACTGCAGCTAGCACTGGAAAACATGCTGCCAAGTCCATTTCCAAAGAAAATAATACTACAATGATGGGTCGACATGGAATTCAAAAAGAAGATTTAACAACTACAAGTGCAATTTCAAACCACGAGCTCAAGCATCAAGAACCAACCACTCCTATAACTGAAGCCAGCAACAAAGACATAATCAGTACCACAGCAGCAGGAGCAGATACTGTTCAGAGACACCAAGCCGAGTATAGTTCTTCAACAGCAAAGACCAGTCCAACATCAACCACTACCAAAGCTCCTGCAGCCACTTCACCAGGCACAAAAGGAGCTTCGAAACTTTCTTTCTGGAAAAACGTAAATTTTAAGCGCTTTACTTAAATCTTGAATACCGATTAATGAAAACTTGCTTAAATGCTAGTAACAATATAAACATGCATTAACCAATATAAAGTTTCTACTTTAAGCCCAATTACAATTTTTCACCAGCTTTTCAGCAATATGAGCTGTTTAGAAGATTATTCCGATTTCGGATTTGTTTTTAGTTGTTTGCCGTCAGCTGCTCCAACATGACTAAAGTCCAAAAGGAAACGTCAAAATGGAAATAAAATAGCTTAAGAGAAAAGGTGCAAAGTGTAACCAAATCGTGATGGCGACAGCTGGGAATCCAAATTCGCTTGACTTGACTCTGGTTTAGCTAACACTTGATGCTATCAGAGCATGAAACAATTTAGAAACAGAGAGTATTCTATCAATAAGTGTCGAAGAACAAGATTTTTGAGATATTTAAAATCACTCCCTGACGTTCTTATATACAGGGTGGTCCATTTATAAATTGGAGCTTTAATTTGCTTTACAAAAAAGAACGGCTCAATATATTTTATTTACGAAAATAATTTTGGTCAAATAAACACCACCAATTTTTGAGTAGATTTGAGCTCTTGAATTGTTTCTGGATTCTTGGATAATAGTGCAACGTTGCATCAAATCGTAGCTTTTTGGTGACCAAGTCACATCACCATATTGCCGATTATTCGATTTCCGAAGATAGGACGCAAAAGATCGATTGTGGCGTTCTCTGAATGGCACGTAGCTCCGTCCTGTTGGAAACAAACATTTTCCATATCTTCAGCTTCAATTTCCTCGAAGAAGCAGTCGGTCGAAATTGCGCGGTAGCGTTTGCCATTGACGGTTACGGTAGCTTCTTCTTCATTTTAGAAGAAAAATGGGTCAATTGTGCCACCAGACCAAAATCCGCACCAAACAGTCACTCGTTGTGGATGCATTAGCTTCTCTACGGCGATATGCGGGTTTTCTGTGCCCCAGATGTAACAGTTTTGTTTAATAACATAACAACCGAGGTGAAAATGAGCTTGGCCCAAAAAGGTGATTTTTCGCTGAAATTCACCATCCTTGGCTAAAATAAAACATCGCCGGACAACTGTTCTCGAACAAAAATGTTATGGTGGTTTTTGAGGTTAAGATAAAACCTAGACCCGTTGGGCCATATCTGATATATGCTCTTTTTCTTCTACAACAAGCCTTGATGGTGATTCAATTAAAGAAGCCAAGTTCGACTTCTGAAGAGTCCTTCCTTTGTTTTCTTTGAAGAATCCTTAAAGACCAGCTTTAAATGTTTTATGTTTTCAAGCAAAGGGTCATCAATCTTGAGGTTTTTTTTTTTAAATGCAAAAAAACACAATTTCAAATGAATCGGAAAATCTTTATTATCAATAGAAAGAACCATCTTGCCATTCACTTTTTAAAGATAATCGCTTTCAAATGTTGGCCGCAACTGCGTCGTAGCTCGTCCATGCGGAGGTTTCAATTTTCTTTGACGCGTTCGAGCATAATCGGCGGTATTTCGCGAATAACACGGGTAATGTTGGCCTCTAATGCTTCAATCGTAGCTGGCTTATCCACAAACACTTTAGAGACTTCACGTAGCCCCAAAGGAAAAAGTCTAACGGTGTGATATCACATGATTTTGGTGGTCGATTTACCGGTCAGGAGAGTGAAATTAATTGTTCACCGATTTGGTTCCATAAAATGGAACACGCTAATTTTCGTAATATAATTGTACGATTTGTAAACGTTGTTCTGGCGTAAGACTTTTCATGATGAAATGGCAATGAAAACTGAATACAAAACACATGGCAACTTGACAGTACTCATGCGTGATTTATCTAAAAAATCCTATTGAAGAAACAACTTCAAGATTGATGACCCTTTATTTGAAATTATCTACTCTTTTCTACAAAAAATGGGACGCAGGCTATTTTTTGTATTTAAACTGGACGCAGATCTTCTCTTTTCATTATCTACCCAATCGCGTATGAAATATGTTTTAAATTGTTTTGGAACATCGAGTCTTTTAAAGAAATTGAAATATTATTTATTATGATATGATATTTTGAAAATCCAACATTTGGCGCTATGCCTGCCAGGGCATCTGCGGCTAATTCTTGGAACATAAGAGCTGCAGTATAAGTTTATCTTTTTATTAATACTATTTCCAAGAGGCTTCTTTTGTTTCTTTTCCTTCAAGTTGTTGGAAATATTTTGACTTTTTGTGTGCATTGAAGTGGACTGATGGACAGTTCAGAATATCTTTGCATCCTCATGTGCAATAGAATTGCATAAAAAAATCCTCTCCTCTCAGGCAGCAAAAGACCTTGCGTAATTTACTTAACTATTATTGTAAAAATTATTTTAAATTTTATAAAGTCAAACTCTTATGAATATATTATCAGTTTTTATATAGCAGTTTCTTGACAGCATTGTAAAAACTTAAAAGAAAATCTAAATTAAAATAAAACATTCAAATTATCATTACAAACCAACAACTTTTAGCTGCTCTCTGTTAATTGTAAATAAAAAATACTTAAAAAAGCTAAAGCAGAAGAAGAAACAACTAACTGACAGATTCTTTTGTCACTTTTTGCCGCTTGAAACTAAATGGTTGGTGCGAACCGCGGGAATCCACTCTGATGTGCCACAAAAACCAGGAAACTTCTTTTGCTAAACAGCTCCAAACAACTGCCAGCAGTTCCATGTGTGTGTGTGCTTGTGGAAAACTTTTTACCCCATTTTTTTTTACGCGCAAGTTTTTTACTCTTCGTTTTTGCTGCATTGTTTTTCATTAGGCATTAAAAATTGTTTTCCCTGCATCATCGTCGTCAACTTAATGCGAATACTTTGTTATACTGCAAGCCGTTGAGAGTGTTTTCCGTATTTTCCAGCATTTTCAAATAGGATTTTCCCCAGTTAGACACGTGTGGGACTTTGCACGTGCAGAGAGAGACCAGAGCCTGTCCTATATATGTCACGCTAATGCATGCATGTTCTTGTTTAAGTTTTTTCCTATTTTTTTTTGTTGCAAATACCCCTCAGTTACACTGTTAGCATAACTGTCTGTTATCATATGATGGCACAGCTCTTAGCGGTAATTAGATGTAGGATCCGGCTTGCAAAATTCAGTACGACGGCATGCAGCCGGCCTGCTGGGAAATTTTTAGTAATTCACTCGGAATGAGCACGCTACTCTTGACGCCTCGTTTGAGTGGAGTTTTTGTTTCGATTTTTTGCTTATTGAAAGGCGGAAACTTTCAATTTGATAACTTTTTGACACATGTCACTGAGGCTGTGTAGACAGTCAAACGTTTTTGACAGCCATTCCTCTAAACATTTTATTACCAAACTATTTTTTGATTGAATTGGAGCAACTCAGCAGTGAGGAAATTATTTTTGTACCAAAAAATCGGAAAAAGGTTTTCTCTAATAAGAGCATTTTTTTTCTATATTTCATTTGTGCAGATTTTTTATTGATTGTCGTTGTTTTTTATAAGAGTTACGGACCCACCTAGTTCGACTATTTTATTTAGCCATCATAAAGATGGCCGTATTTAGAAGTTACTGTAGTACATAATATTTTTATACTTATTTTTCCACCTTTTCATGGCGTTTGCCAGCCGCAGCACTTTGGCCAATCTATTCCAGTGTATTTTCTAATGTAGCGTCTAGTTTGCTTATTTATTTTGATGTCAACGCTCTTTAGTCTGAGGTCACGGTGCAAGGTCGAATTCCGAGCATCCGCATGTAGTGTTGCTGCGCAAAGCTCTTTTCTGAAGCATCTGGATACATAAGCGATTCGAGCAAGCCGTCATACCTTAGTTCTGCATGACGTACCTCCAATATTTTTGAGGGCACCGAATCACCTCTGGTTTACGATCGATTTGAAACAAAAAAAAAAAAGCAAATGAACCTTTTTTAATTACAACCTTTATAAGCCACCTAAGCAGCAAGCAAGACTAAAGTTTCAAAATCTTTTCCAATTTCGCTAGCCTGTGCTCTCATGGGTCATAGTCCAAGGCCATAACTAAATAGACTGCAACCATAGCACCTGAGCCCCTGGTAGATTTAATAAATCGAATATCTTTGATTGCCACTAAATAAATAATTTCACAAAATATGCGGCCTTATAGTCAAAAAATGCTAAGAATGGAGCTTTTAGATAAAAATATAAATTTTTAAAGCTGCAACGAATTTTTTTATATGCTACATAAATCATAGCATATCTTTAGGGGCTGCCTTGTAACAACTTGGCAAACCTAACTTGATACAGTCAAACAGACTACGAATCGGGTTTTAACGACCCAGAAACAAGGATAAAAGATCTGGTCTGGCCAAAGAAAGCATTTATTCAATTTCGGGCATATGTGGAGTGTGCAATAGTTATTTTTTGATCTTTTGAATTGAAAAATTACTTACTGCCAACTTCGATAATTGTATATTTCAAATAATTACTGCGCTGAAACCATTTAAAATTTTATTTTATTTATTTATTATTGATTTTTATTGAAAACAAAGTCAAAATAAAAAACGATTTCTTAAGCATGTCTAGGCAAGATAAATTTTCATTGAAATTTTTTTACTTTTTATTTGCCTTCAATGAGAAAACATTTCTTTTGCTATAACAAACAATAAACTTATGATATAAATAAATACATACCTGTGTATCCATAGAAATTCTTAAGAAATTAAATTCAAAAGCAAAACGCTGTGCCGGCAATAATAAAGCGCTTTTCTTTCATTAAATTCTAAGAAATATTGTGACCCTGAAATCGATTTATATGCCCAAATATAAATAGAAATTCCTATTATCTTATGCTACAAAGCAAAAGCAATAGAAGTTCAAGAAAATAAAATAAAAAAATAAAACAGAAATCATAATAATAATAAATTAATATTAAATAAGAAGACGCTTAATGACCAGCTCAAATGTCTTAACACTCAATATGAAAAATGTTGCGCCATTAGAGGAAACACGTTGCCGAGTTTATATCTAGTGCTACAATACATACGTACATTTATATTTATATACATAAATATACATACTTGTTTATATATAAGGCGCAAAATGTCTGCACGTGTCTAGCATACGCTAAAAGATGATATCGATTTCCAAGAAACAGATACAGAACAGGCGCAATAATAATGAGAGCAGCAAGCAGCGTGTCCTACAACACCTTGGAGCTCGGAGACATTGAGCTTTAAGTGGCTGAATGAGTTGCCCAAAAAATAAATAGAATTTAGGCTGCTTCTCTTTGTTTTTTTTTTTTTAATAGAGGTTAGAGACAAAAAATGAGAAATAAAAACATTTTTCTTGCCTTTTGTAGCAGCTGAATGGAGGTCGGCTACTTAATATTTAGCCAGCTCTGTGAAATCATCGCGCGAGGTAAAATCATTTAGCAAATTAATTTTGTTGGAATGTTAAGACTATTAGATACCCTGCAGTTTCGATAGATCACTACGACGTATAATTTGGAAACTGCGGTTCCAATAAGTCTGAACTGAAAAATCTTTGAAGAAAATCTTGTAAATCATTATTTAACCTAAAACATTTAATCTAGGTTTTTATATAAAATATGTTTTATACCTTAGTTAAAATACTGTTTTTTGTGTGCCAAGCTTTTTCACAATTAGATTTTATTGACGGTCAACTCTGACCTGATCGGCTGATTCTGGTGTTCCAGGTCCTGGATTACAGCCCTAGCACGTAACCCTGAGACTATCTCCGTTTTATTAAAGTTACTTTAGCACAATGCTAGGGAAGAACTAGAGCATTAGTTTCACATTCTGTTAATAGTTTCGGCACAAAGCTCCTTTAGCCTACAAGTAGAAATTAGTTCAGGAAGAAAATGAGATTTCGTCCTGAAACAGACATAGTCTTTTAATTTCACGCAGTATCCTCGAAAAAACAGGCACTCTCTACTAATAAACAGGTACAAATTTTGTATATATAGTACGTACTCACAAAAATTTACGCTTGTTAAATATACTCCTTACCCTTTAGCTGCAGGGCATAAAAAGAAAATGGCGACAAAGCTGCCACCAATATACACAGAAGGCAAGCGACAGCCAGATAAAATATCATAAAAATATTTGCTTTATGTATACGCTAAAAATGTTTCCACTTGACTTTTTGCAGCATTTTTACACAAAAGCATATAAAAAAAATGGCAGCCAAAATGGCGACGCGCTGCTTACATCGTGCAAACAAAATGGCATTTAGCATGTTTGGCTGTTTTGCTGAGGTAAGACTGCTTTCATATGCTTCCGTATATATGTATACGTATATAAATGTGTATGTGTGTGTGTGTGTGTGCTTCTATTCGCGTGTGCAAATATTATGCTATATCCGGCCAAAGTGGTTTTTGATAGTCATCTGGCGAGGCCTCGTCTGTCAGCCATTTGAAAATATCGATTTATATCATGAGTGCCACGCATCGTACATTTTGTTAAAAGTTTTGGAGTCTCTTTTTGTTTACGCGCATACATCAAAAAACTCAAGATTAAGCCACAAGCCACAACCCCTAACTGCGCACACATGTGAAGCTATTGAAAAAGTGACAGAAATTGTTTGAAATTTCCCATCAATTGGTATCTGTCGAAGATTTGCAAAAGCTTTTCAAATAATGTATTTTATTTGTTTACAGTTGATTTTACAAATCCAACTTAGAAAAGCTAATCAGTGACATGTGTGCTGCGTAAAACTATGTAGAGTATCTGACAGATATGCCAGACAACGCAGAAAGTTTAAACAAATTTTGTTGCCATTTTCAAGTCAGCCAGCCTGCCATTAATATTTTTCAAGAATTGAATCTACGAATTAAACTTAATACTAGCGGAAATAGTAAGAGACTGCAAATTAAAAGCTCTAGATGGCGCTAGAGATTAAAGAAACACCACTGATTAGGTTGTACTATTCTAGTGATAAAAAGTCCCATTCTTATTGTAAAATATTTCCTCGAAATATTGATACATTTTACCTAAGCACCATAAAGTTCAATTTGTTTTATCGCAGTGTTTTACTTGACTGCAATCACAATTTACAGCATAGTTTATATAAGCTTAAGCTGCATATCTTTTGCCATATATCTATCCATAACTGCACATAAAATCCCCAACACACTGTATATAATGATGGCAATTGCAACATGAGCAAAGCCAACTACAACGTTCCATGACGACGATGTGGCACAATGGAGTCGGTTGGAGTCCTCTGTGAGGATTCTGCACATTTTTAGCACGTATTTCTAATTAGCACAGTATGCCCGGAAGCTAAAGACAGGCAGCACTTCGTTCCTACGTCTCGCTCTCTGCAACACCCTTTGTCCCGCTCTTGCACACTCACTCACTGCACTGTTTATGTAACTGCTGCAGTGCAAAAGTCAGTCAGCTGTAGAGTCAGCGTGTTCATTAGTTGGGCCGAGCACGAAAGGGGGGAGTGTTTCTAAAATTGCACCAATTTTCAAAGCGAGGGTTTGCACTGAACATGCGGCACATGCCAAATAATATCAACGTCATTTGAAAATTTTTGACATTAAACTGCGGCAGCAGCAACAACTCGAGGGATAGTGACAGCAGCTGATGCGACGTACAACGGAAGACAAAGTGAATGAACTGTGAGCTTTGTTGTTGGCTGTACTTCCTCATTACAGATCTTCCGGGACGTGCTTTAACGCGTGTCTTGCAGCTTTCAAGTTTGTTTAATATGCGCTGCTGCCGGCAGTGGCGTCAACGTCGACGACAACGTCGTTGCGCTGTTTGCGCTGCAAAGTTTAAGTAGCGAAGCCCTGGCACGTGCCTCAATGTCCATTAAACAGCTGTTGGCAACGATTTGGAGCAACTGCCGAAAAGTATGCAATGCTTAATTGTGTGCAAAATTGACCTACAAAAGAGAGCGCACAAAGCGCGCAAGAGAGTGAATTTAAGACTGGAAACGCTTCAGTATAAAATTCTTTGTTTTTATTTAACAAGTAAAGAAAAATGTTGAAGAGCACATACTCAAGAAATTAATAAATAAAGGAACGAATGTCAGTCCGATTAACAATAAAAATATTTCATTTAATATTTTCGGATAAAATTTTTTTATTAAAATTTGTATACAAAAATGAAAAACAAATTGTATATAAAACGCACAAAATAGTTAAATATATATTATTTAGAAATCAATAAAAAAAAACTATTTTTAATTTAATAAAATTTAATTTTGTTCTCTTTAAATTTGGCATTATGTTTGAGATGCAAAGCTTAAATATAAATTATTATTACTAAAAATGGAACGATACACGCTTCAACAACGCATTGAAATTATTAAAATTCACTACAAAAATGGTGAAAATCTTCCAACGACAATCATCTTGACTGATGAGGCCCATTTCCACCTCGGTGGCTACGACAACAAGCAAAATTGTCGCATCTGGGGCTCGGAAAACCCAAGAGTTATTGTTGAGAAGCTTCTCCATCCTCAACGTGCGACCGTTTGGTGCGGTTTATGGTCCGGCGGGGTCATTGGACCTATCGAGGACATAGGGCAGCCACTTTGCGATTTGGTTATGGAAAATTTCATGAAAAGGATATGGACCTGTAAGCGTGGTCGTGGTGGCCATTTGGCTGATGTTGTTTTTCATTATAAACTGCATACCTTCCTCTTTATTATGAAATAAAAAATTAAATTTTTCTTTGGATATTATATTATATTAGCGATTAAGTTTAAGCCCAATATTGGATTAAAGCCTCATCTATTATAAGCTTGATTGCCAAAAAATTGTTATTAAAAACAAAATATAATTATTATATGTGCAAAATACATCAAATTCCAACTAAAAAATTTTGTTCAACTAGGACATTTTCGTGCTTTTCCTCATGTTTGCTTTTATTATATTTGAAACTTCTTTGAATAAACAAAGAATAATTGATTTCGTTACGCGTCGATTTTTCTATTAATTCACTTTTAGAACTTATTTCCAAAAATGTGCTGTAGTCAAGGCGCTGCCCGACAGCGTGTCACTTTTATTTCCCAAAGACCTGTACGCAGCAAAGAAAAAGGCTTAAAAAAACTAAAACTTTATATAAAAAAAGCAAGCAAAAGTGGGATTTTAAAACTTGTTTTTAAATGATATATAAAAAGAGTGTTGCCTTATTTTTTTGGAGAAAAATATAAACAGCCATTGAGTTTTGTCGCTGGGCAGCAACTTAATTTGGAAGCGAAATAAAAGGCGGGTGTGTATTATAGTTATGAAATATTTATTTCCTTTTACTATTTATTTTTCATTGCAAGCCTTTAAGGGAACAAGTGGCACTCGAACAATCCAAGCAAATTATTAAATTAATTTTTAACTGCCTGTTAATAAAAATGTGTATAAAAACTGTCAGATTCTGTACCATGGGTTTGATTTGAAAATATTGTACGATATGTAAACTAATTTCATGGAACATATGTTAATTGGCGTGGCCGCCGCTGGTATGGAGGATTTTTAAACCGTCGATATCAATAACGCCACCCCGATAATTTTTTTACTTGACTGTAGGTAATTGAATTACCCATTGATTATATTTGGAACATGTTTTGTTATCAACATTTTTTATGACCTTTGACATATTTTAGGGACCAGCAAATACATTCGGATGGCCTTTAAATTTTACAAGCGCTACATATAGGTAAAAAGAAAACTTTTTAGGGGGTGGCTTTATTAAAATTGTGAGTTGTTGCAAAAATGGCCACCCTAATGTTCATCTTTGAAAAATCTTTCACTTTTCAGAAATCTTTTCCCTCTTGTCAAATATAGGCTTACCCAACTAATGTGGCTTTTGCTGCGTCACCTTTATTGCGCTATCTGTATTTTTTTTTTTAGCAATTCTAAGTGTATAACATTTTAAATAATAATCGCTGATTTTATTAGGGATATCATGTAGAGACACACTGTTTATTCCTAAAGCAATTTTGTTGCAGTTTTTGTTTTCCAACTTTTTGGCTGTTCGGAACAGAACGATGAATTCCTGAATACTATTAAAATAGCCTTTATCCTTTTTGGAAGTTCAAGTATAAGTCGTCCCTTGCTCAATCGCTCAAACTCGGTCCATTCTCATAATTTTTGCTGGAAAAAACTAACACACATTAGAAAAAATAGCCATTTGTGTATTTTACCTGAGCGTAACATTTTTGTATACAATATATTTATTTTCATATAAAAAAAATTTTTAAAATGCATGACCTAGAAAAATTTGCAGCATGCTGTATTAAAAACTTTGCATTTTTGCATAAATAAATATTGTTTTTCAATACGGGCACAGGACTCTGGCAAATGACGGAGCATATTTCTTTTGACAGATTGTCAGTTGTCACACGTATTGTTGTATTTCGCAGTAAAATATTTATTAAAATTTGCTCGTTTTAAAACAAACAATAATATTTATAAACTACATTTTTTTTTTAATTTTTAAAAATAAATGTTTTATTTATTTTTTATTTTAGGGACAGTAAATGAAGGCAAAACAGTTTTATTGAAAGTATGAATAAATTATATTTATATTGAAAAATATTGGTATCAATTTTAAATAGTAAAAACTTAAAAATTCATTGCTGTGATAAAAATCATAGCCAATTTTTTTAGATATATTATTCGCTTTTTCCAAAAATGTTATACATATAGGATTGATGGTTTATCCGGGTTTATTTAATATATGTAGTTAAGTGCATACAACAGTGTCTTTAAGCTAGTGCAACTTTAATGCTAAATTTATTAAAGTTGCACTAGCTTTAAGACACTGTTGACTTTACAACTTTAATTCTCGACTGCTCTGACTACAGCTTTTACAACTGATTCTTTCGACTGCTCATTCTCTACTCCTCGCTATCGGCTGCTGACTGCTCTCTGCTGCTTTTTTTTCTCATCCGCGCTGGCAACTCCTGCTATTGTCCGTGCTGCCAACTCCTGCTAACAATCTTTACAACAACATGTGTATTGGTTAATATCTTTATCATATATGTTAAAATCATTGAAATCGAATATATTGAAGAAAAATATATAATTGAAAACTATAGTGAACATTTTTTCGGCTCAAAAAAATAAATATGGGATGAATTGGAACTAGATCGGTTTCAACATGTTTTGCAACCCTGAATGGATGCAGTCTGTGAAAGCTTTCTGGCAATTGACTGAGCGCATACAAAGACTCTACTTGGGGTGGCACCATTTCAATCTTCTCTTGCATGCTCTGGAGAACGGTCTTTCTGAATTTCGTAGTCGTGCTAGTCAATTAAGACATCCAAGACGCTCTAAATTCTACTTGGCCTGCAATTGGATAACATCACCTACTTAAGGCATCCTCAAATCTTTTTCTATATCCCTAGAAAGCGCCGCACAATATTAAATTTTGTTTAATTCCTTTTTATAATCAATTAGTAAGAAAATTTTAGACTGAAATCTTGAACTCTTATATACAAAGGGTTAGTCGAGTGTCTTTGTGTAGGTGTTAGTAGTTTTTCATATTGTTCTTGTTGTTGTTGTTGCTGTTGTCTGTTCTTGAGCTTTCCACTTTTCCACACCATCAATTCCAAATCAATCAATGTCTTTTTGCCATAAATCATGCACATAAATAAAATACTGCAAAAAAGTTGGGTTAGGTTGAGTGCAAACTGACATACACACTCGCACACACACAGACATACAATGAGCGCCATAAACAGCTGCTGCGTTATATATTATTAATAATAATATGTGAAGGTGTACAACATTTCCATTTTAAATAAGTTGGCAGTATCAACTCAGACCCCAGGCAAACTTTGTCTGCCAAGATGCCGCACATTTTTTTTTTTATAGTTCTCAGTGTATATATATGTGTGCATGTGTGTGTGCGACGCATTTTCAATTAGTTTCTGTGGCACTCAGCACGTGCAGCAAGCCAAATGTATCAACGTCATGACATCACACACACACACACACACTCTCTCACGCTTGATAGTCAGTAAATAGATTGGCAATAAATGCGCCATTAAATCAGCTGACTGCTGGAAATGGTATGGAACCTGCCACTTGCCTGTACTTGAAGTTGTCTCCGCATAATTGGAATGGGTATTGGGCATGGGAACCTCAGGATCCCAAGTATCCCAAGTTGCAACTACCAGATAGCTCAGGCTTGTGTTCGTTTGGTCTGGCACGTGTGGTTGCTACGCGTCTATGTTGAAAACTTTTGCAAGAGTAATGAGCAACTTGTCATCTCTTATTGAGGACTCCGGCAGTGCCTCTGCACAGACAGTTTTCGACATATCTGGCACACAGCTGCGGCGTGGGCTTGGTTTTGCTTTTAATTTTACATAGTCTGCACATAATTTATATAAGTTGTACATAGTATAACTTTTTAGGTTTGTGCGACTCGAGGCAAAGACTAAAACATCTCAAGTAGGTGTAAAATTAATTGCTATGTAGCTACATTTTCTGCTGAATAGTTCTGTTTAGTTTTTTGTGCATCTAATTGAAATCCAAGAGCTGTCAAGAATAGAATTCTGCAAAGTATTTGTATCAATTAGCCACTCCTAAAACAATAATTTCATTGTAAGTGCCACAAACATCTGTATTACGTGCTACCATGATATTTTCGGCTTAAGGCTACTAATTAAATTGTAATATTAATATTTCGTTACTATATTTTGTTTTAATATAAACTTAAGGGGGATGAATTTTTTGAATTGCCTATTTTGCAAACAAAATCCAACTCCTGTCCTCCCATAGCAGAATCACACTCTGTTGGGACCCTGGACATTCAGGAGTGGAAGGTAATTCGACAGCTGATGAGCTCGCAATACTGGGTTTCTCTTCGCCCACCACTTGCCCCGCGCCCATCTGTGGCATTAGCTGGTCAACAATGAAAACTATGGTCAACAAATGGGCCTTAAGTGAACAAAGGAGATATTGGCTTTACCGAATTTAAAACAAGCAAAAGTGCTTGTCTCACCCTCGGATGCAAACCGAACTATGGGTCTTGGTAGAGCGGACCTAAGGTTCCTGGTAGCCTACTTATCTGGGCACCATACTGTAAGTTATCACTTGCAAAAAATGGGTCAATCGGACTCCTCAGAGTGCAGGCTTTGTTTTGAAGATGACGAGACGACCAAACACATCTTCTGTGACAGTCCAGCAATAGTGTGGGACAGAGTCACACATTTGGGAGCTGAACGAATCACCCCGTTCCAGCTACACCGAATCCCAACGAAAGACTTACTGCTCTTCATAAGGAAGGCAGATGGTCTTATGTCACAAAAGAATGGGTAAGGTACAATAGATCTTCAGGTCGCAGTGTCCACTCTCTTTTGTAAGAGAAACTAACAATAAAAAAAAGAAAAATTTTCAAATATTGTTGCATATGTTGCACAAATTTGATTATCTATGTTTTTTTACCCTATAGCCAAAGGGCCACGGGTATGCTATGTCTATCAGTTTATCTATACGAACACCTTATTGTAGGAGACCACATGACGTAGAGACAAAAAATATTTAGTAGTAGCCGTGCATAGTCCGCCTTTTGGGTAAGCTTGTTATCTTTATCTTCCTCCATATCAGAATTTTATGCTGCACTTAATTGACATCCAAGAGCATTCAAGAATAGAATTCTGTGAAATATTTGTACAACAAAGTCACTTTATTTTTAGTTTTTACTGAGATACAAAAGTGTTCATATTAAAATTGTATTTTCATTGGGAAGCAGGGTTCGACGCATCCCACTGTCGGGCACAGTACCACATTTTTTAAAATTTGTGTTGAAAAAGGTTTTTTTTTTTTTAATTCATAAGCTGGTTAAAAAAATGTTATATACAGGATTTAGGAATATTTAGGCAGATTGGCAAATAGGTCTGGAGTAAAACTCCGTTTCTTGTTGATTATTAGACGCACACTGTTCAAAAGGTAATTATTATTTTTTTTTTTTATTTCTTTAATTTAAAAATAAAGAACAAAACCATTTCAGTGCAGCAATTAAATTTTTTATTTTTAATTAATCGAAAATTATATTGCAACAATATTTTTTTTTGCTTTTTAATTGCAAACATTTATTTCTTTATTAAAATTGATAGAAAAAATGGCATGTTCGAAATTTCATTAATTATAGATCTTAACGAATTTATAAGTAACAAACGCTTTGCAAATTGAATTTTAATATTTTTTTATTTCGCATAAGATGTATGCAGTTTCAATTTAAATTATCAAATTTCAATTTGTGTGGTATTAAGTATACGTATTAAAAAAAATTAAATATTTAATTATTTCAAATTAAATTCAGGTCTACCGCTCATAATATAACGTCTTTAATATTCATTTAACATGCAAACTGTTTGAATAAAAAATTTTTACTTATTTTTGCATACAACATAAAAGTGTTGTCCATAATTAAGTTAATAAATTTAACACTATTCTGTCATAATTCAACTTTTTGTTTATGCAGCTTGCGATGCAAGTTGGTTGAACAATTTTTTTTAAAGCATATGTAAATATATTATATATTTTTTATATGTTTCTACACAACTGTATCATATTTTTTATGAAAATGAAAAGCACTGCTGCATTTGAACAAAAACAAAACAGTTTTCAGCGAGTTTCCGTAACTAGAGTAACTCGAGAGCTATTAAATGCATGTGTGGCATTTAAATGTACTTTGTTTTGAAATGGCTTAAAAAAAATAAAATGTAAATTGTGTTTGCACAGAGATGACCAGAGTTACCTATGCCACCATTTTCATACATGATTTATTTTTTTTTTATATCTGATTCCTGGTAAAAACTTTAACAAAAAGCAAAGCGGGAATTCTAGCTTTATTTTTTACATATGCTGGCTTTTATAAATGTAAACACATTAGTTTTATTCAGAGCACAGCAGTTAACATTACAAAGTGTAAAGAGTTTTTCACTGGATAAAAAATGTGGTCTGTTTAGCTTTCCGATATTTTAGGTAACAGAAGTGTGATATAGCTTTAAATTATGAAATTGTGCTTTTATGAGCATATGAGTCAAAAATTGATTTTTGTGACTTTTCTAAAAGTTTTATTGATACCTTTTAACGCAATTTTCACCCGATGCGAATTTTATACAACTAAATTACGATTAAATTCCCCTTAGCAAAAACCAATAATAGTCA
Source organism: Chymomyza costata (assembly GCA_018150985.1). NCBI lineage: Eukaryota > Metazoa > Arthropoda > Insecta > Diptera > Drosophilidae > Chymomyza > Chymomyza costata. Next base: position 24,588,613 of record JAECWU010000001.1, read on the forward strand.
GCTTGCCAAAGTTCGCGCAAAACAACAAACGTAATCTTGGTTGAATTAAATATAAGATTAACAACAAGGCTTAGATTATTATTAGCCTTTGATGTGCAACAACTTGGGTGGCCGTAAGTGGTACTGCTTGGCCTCGCGAGGCCCATAAGCCATAGTCGGCTGTCCTTACAATTTTCGTCCAGCTATGTATACCATCGACAGCTGCTATAGGGTAGAAGTATTTTATGATGGTATAACTGTGTGTGGGTGTCTTTAATAGGGTGGTCTCTCAAGAGGGTGGGGGGTTGGAATGCCTTAAACATTCTGTGTGGAACAAGTCAACTTTTGACTTATTTATTAACATAAATTAATAGTGAGATATATAATGATTGAAGTAATGGTGACCGTTGAATTGCTTTCTGCTGAACTTGTGATTCTTCATTAGACATTCTTCACAGCCATGGCACAGAAAAATTTTCTTTACAGAGCCGTGTTCAAGGCACATGCATTTTTTACATTTTTCACACGATAGGAATGTTTTGCGCCACTTTCTGTCGTGCTGAACATTGCACCACGCACAGTCCTTTCGTTCCTTTTTTGCTGTTTGTGCGGATGTGCTTGGAGCTGGGTATAGTTCAGGATAATGCGATGGTGTCTGCAATAATAAAGATAGAATTATGAATTTCATCCAAATAACGCCAGCTTTGGATGCGTAAAATTCGTCAATAAATTGGGCAATTGTGTATTGTTTACAGCATCCGCCTCTTCTTCGACAATTTCCTCCTCTTCCTCATTGTGACTATCTCCTGCAACATTCGTTCCAATGTTCAACTCTTCTTCTTCAGCATCCGACGCCGCTTCACCAGACGTGATATAGTCTTCATAAGTCACCATCATCGTCACCTCCCAATGGATCGTCTTCTTCATCCTCGATATTCTCGCTCGCAAAAATTGCGGCAAGTCTATCCTCAGTGAGCTGCTGCCGGTCTGTCGGCAGCCTAGAAAACCGTTCACGCCTATTTAGGACCATATCAAGGTCTTTCCACACTTCGTCGCTTATTCCCGACATTTGAAAGCAAAAAACCGAAGAGGGCAAAAAGAAACACAGTAAAAACGCAACACAAACGATGCTTACCCGATCTATGCTAAAAGAAAACTGCATAGATCTCACCAAAAGCTCATATGAAGCTAGCGAACATGTTTTGTCTTGCAGCTTACATACATTTCCCATACATCAAACGTACGGGCTTCGTGAGGCCCAGTAGGTATACTTAGCACCTTCACACATAAACAGATCCGGTTTGTTCTACGAAATCAATGCAAATAATCTGTAGATGGTTTCGTTACGTCTAGAAAACATAGGCGGTAGCTAGCATAAAATATTTCGGCGCTCAGGGCCAGTACTACATTGGCCCGTCTTGGCACACTTTGAAAATCAAAACAAATGGAATGTATATGATTATGTCATGGCTTGCAACTATATATAGTTCACTCTAGTATTGATGGGATCGAATTATATATGCGCATATGCTTAGGTAACATAAGCGAGGCCCTTTCCTATAAAGATAGCTCTGAACTTGTGGCGCTTAGGAAACGACTATTGACGACTAGTTGGTCCATATGTTATTATTTGATAGCAATGGGGTATTTCTACTTTTGATTGGCTTGTATAAAGAATTTAAAATCAGTTTATTAGGGACAATAAAACAAAATGATATTAAAGTCTTTGAAATTTTGAAAATGTTTTTAAAATCAGACATCTCTCTCTAAAATCAATATTTTATCATCGTTGAGTCTTTTGGAGTCAAAATCTACATACTCCGGTGGCAAAAAATAAAAAAGACTATCAAAAGCGATTTTGTCTCTTAAAGAGTAAAAAGCTAAATTTCCTCTTACAAATCGAAATTTAGACAATTATGCTTGTTAAGGCGTTGATTTTTTATTATGCCGCCCAGCATGTGCAGCATCATGATGCACACCTTTGGTTAGTCAGCTAATATCAGGCTAGGTCGACACAGCAGTATACTTATATTCCCGTCATGCAACTTTGGCTGAGGCTGTCTTTCAAGGGTAAGGAAAAAGCTGTAAATGCTTCAATTTATCCGTGGACCATATCCGTAAGTTCCATAAATAACGTGCCATTGAAAAACTTTGCATTAATCGCATGCTAAACTTTGCTATATTATAATTTCAACTATTTATAAATTTCCCTTTCAAAATGTTTTTAACAAATCCATTTTTAAACAACGCAGAACAAATAATTTCTAAGAACTTTTATACTTTCTAAAATTTTTGCTACAAAATAATAATACAAACAACATTTTTTAAGCCATTTTGTGTAAAAAATTGTTTATTAATTTCTGGCAACTGCATTGGTCTTTTTTTATGCCATTGAGTAACTCTCAATATTGAAATTCTTTTAAAGTTCAAAGTGCGCAAAACTTTCCGTCAAACTTTTTTATTAAATCTCAGCATGTCTGACAATTTTTTTCTTTTTGAAGGCTGCTGCCAATGATGTTCAGTCAATCAACCTTGAACCCATTTCAAGTATGATTAAAGGCAAGGATAACGCTGTCAGCTGGTCAAATCTCCAGGACGACGGACAAGGGACAAAGTATTTGTGAACTAATTTAATTAATAAAGCAGCTTTTACTTTCGTTATGCTCCCTGCTTTCGTTTTTTTCTCCACTGTATGCCTCTTGTCTAACATCTCTAACAATGCCTCGATGATGACATTTAATGAGCACTTAGCTTGAATTAATTGCCACCCAGTTTCGAGTAAGAACTGTATTGGCTCTTGTCCTTTAACTGGCGCTAAGCCGTCAAAAAGGCTGCTACAAATAGTTGACATGTTATGCTTGTCCCAGAAGAGAGAGTGAGAGACTAAAGAGTGTGGAAGGATAGGAAGCGCAAAGCAAGTGTCAAGAACCCAAATAAACAAAAAAAAAAAACAAGAAAAAAAGGACACATGACAAAAGTTTTGGTCCTTTTTGGTTGCTGGCGGCCATTGCAAAAGCTTGAAGAGAGCAACACCAAAGAAAATGTAATAAAAATTTGTAACGCCATCAAAGTTTTCCCTGCCGCTCTTGCTCCCGCTACCGCTCACGTTGCTTGCGTAAATCGCATTGAGGAAGCAATAAAAATGTCGCTTAATTGCAAAAAGTTTTGCTTAGATTTTCATTATTTTATTGCATACTTTTTGGGCTATGTGGTCAGTGCGTGTTCTGCTTCAAGTTTCTTTCTTTTCGGCTTTCCTTTTTGTTGTGTTTTTTTTTGTATACCCTGTAAACGTAGGATTAAGAATATTATAGATTTGTGCATTGTACTTTTGAATCAGGCTATAGGAGACATGATAGCCCCTGAGTTCCGATTAACCCAAATCCGTCTGTCCCTCTATCCTTAGAGAGAGACATCAGGTTTTATTTATTGTCGTTCTGCTAGAACTTTGAAAGACTAAGGAAAAAATTTATCTTTATTAGACTTCCTAAAGTTTTAGTTACAAAATTTCAAATGTAGAGTCGTGAGAGCCCATTTAGCAATATAATGCTGATCTTTCTAATAACACTTTCGCAATCTCGACTACCCACGTAAACTATTTACTCCTTAAAACTTTTATGTAGTGTATTTCACAGTCGTCCACCAGTCCAACTAATTCCTATTTTTATTTTTACTGCGTGTTTAGTGGGGTTTATTTCTTTTTTCCGGGTTCAGCAAGTGTTGTGACTACGCCGGAAGCGCTGCAACAGGAAAGTGCTCATATTTTATTATGCCACCAACCCCAAAAACTAAAGTTTAAATTGCGGTAGGTTTACGGAGTGTGTGCCCAGCTAGGAAAGCGTGACATTATTGTGCTGGCTGGGAGTGTGCCTGGATCCTTCGGCCTGTTTTACACTTGTGAATTATGGCCAAGAGCTTACGACTGCTTTGAAGTTGTATGAATGGAATTAATGTGGCTTAAAGATTGGCAATTGTGTGTTTATGAGATTTGCAGCAAATATGAGTTAGTAAGCGTATATATTTTATACAAGAAGTAATATGTTTAATGGCTATTAAAAGCGAACTGAAGGTAGGTACTATTAATAGAGATATATCAAATTTAAAGTATTTCGTTTAAAATATGGCTTAAAGTACTACTACTGCAATCCTCTTTTCCTTGTGGACCATAGGGCCTCTTAAAGGATAAGGATTGTTTAGTGCCATAAGTCTGTGACTTACTAAGAGCCTTTAAGCGTACCACGGCGTATCTGCCGGAAATATTGCAGCCATATGCGTATCTACATCCGAACCACGTCTAGCTGGTTTTATATTGATAAATACTTCAACGAAAAAGATTTCCAACTCAATTTTAAGCAACGCATAACCCAAGCAAATTACATTTTTTAATTAAACAAAAAATGTTAAGTTAACAATAGACACGTAACCCTTGAATATGCCAAAATATTTTTAAAAACAAAATCTCTTTAAAATTGACCTGTTCAACTTAAAAAATACAAATATAAGAACTTCGAACAAAAAGCTTTGAGTTTTAAGTAAGTCAGTTCAAGCAAATCAAAACCTACCTCAATATGTTTTATATAACCAAGTTTAAATGGAACAATGAAATGGCTACTTTACACTTTTTAAAGCACCACAAAAAGCTCAAAGCTAGCTTTCATGGCTGGTTTAAAATTCCTTGGCTAAAATCAATAGCTTCAAATTCCATTGCCCAAAAATGCGCTCGCATATAAATTTAATTTCGTTGTCGACTTTACAGACCATTTATTCCCACCCACTCGCACACTTAGTCTCTGGCACACTCTCTCTCACTCACTTAACTACAACAAACAACATACAAAAACTGCGCTTTCACTTCCGTTTCCGCTGTTAAGCCACACTTCGTCAAGGCGCTTCGTGCTGCACGTAGTGCTCCAGTTAGATTTTGGAAAAACGAAGCAATGCCAAAAGTAAATGTGTCTGTAAAAGTCTAAACGATTATCAGCTGAATAAAACGAAGGGCGGCCCATGAAATGGCGTTAGTTGAAAGCACACGCAGAACAACAAAAACAACAAACTAAAAAAAGTTGCAAAATCACGACTATTATATACTCTATAGTCAAGACTAAGCGTTACATCCCTTAATTACGATTTTGTAAAATTTCTAATGCAGAAAAGTTTCTACAAATTTGCGATTTTAAACTTAAAAAAAAAATGATGTCAACAAAAATTTGATTTCGAAACTCAAAAAAATATTTAAATTTTTTTACATTGCTGCACAACAACAAAATACCTAAGAAGGCTTTTTAAAAAATGTTGATATTGAGGCTTAGACGTATTTAGCACATTTCTCAAAAAAATTTTCGTCGATTCGACTAAGAACAGCTTTTGTGTGATTTTTTTTTTTTTAATATTGGTAATAATTTGTTTTCAACTGATGTTTCAGCGGAAAGTCCATTCGAGCAGAAAAATTTGACACACATTTGTTTTAATGTGGTAACAAACCCGTTTTGATTGACAAAATTCGCAATGTTACTATCAACCAAGGGTGGATCCGGGAATTTTGGATCCGGACTCCCAAGGGTCGGAAAAATGGGCTTGACAGTCTCTTGTGAGCTCTGATATATGTATATAAAGGGTTGGAAAATGGGTTTGACAGTCTCTTGCGAGCTCTGATATATGTATATAATTTTCAATGTGAAGTTCCCCCCTCTAAGACCAAATCCTGTAACCGCACCTACTATTTACAAAAATATTACCCCATGCTCTGTAGACTAAAAAAAAAATTTCTTTTAAATAGTTTCTGCTATATCCATAAAAACGCACTAGACCTATCTATTCCAAGTTTTATCCAAATTTTTACGCTACTTACAACATGCTTGGATTTAGTTATTTTGACCTTTTGTGCCCAAATCGTTGGCAATGAAGTGTGGGTGACATTGCCAAATACTTAAAGGAATTTTGAAATTATGTATATAAGACTACATAAGCATAACGATTTTGGTAACTGTGGCATTTTCACAAGCCGAGATACAAATGGGTTGTTGTAATGATTTAAATCCGGATATTTTGGCACACATGAAGCTTCCATAGTCCATTTTAATGCTGATCTTTCTATAATTATTATATCTTATATTAAAAACTCAAGCCGTACACCAGTTCAAATCCTATTATGTGCACTCAAAATTATTCAAATCGAAAATTCTCTCAAGAAGTACGAAATTCAACAGGTACAAGTGCCTAGTTCGACCAGTACTAACATATATCAAGGATGCCGAGCTAGAGGCAGACCGAAAAAGCGAAGGATCGACTCAGTAGAAGCGGATCTGAATTCAATGAGGGTCCAGAACTACAAGCTAAACGCGTTGGACAGAGACGCATGGAGAAAGATTATGAAGGAAGCTTTGGCCCACACCGGGCTGTGATGCTTATAATAATTAATATTAAAAACTGATTGTAATTGACAATTAGAGCGTTTGAAGTACTTTCTGAGAAAGTCCTATATAATGATCTTCGCAATATCCTGAAAACTGTTTTATAAACTTTATGGGCTCTCGTTTACTTCGAAGCATTATTTACTAATTAATTTTTTCTTGCAAACATAATATGCTCCTTAACCTTTATCATATAGGGTACAACAGCAAGAGCAGCACTAACAACAATCCGAACAACAACATTGCAACTAGCAAGTGGCCTAAAGGGTTAAAAACAAAAGCCGTGCGAAACAAAGGCATAAAAACGTCTGAAATAACTTCCGTTAGCTGGCACGCACACAGCTCGACTAATACAAACGTTTACACACACCAATATACACAATAACAACAAGAGCAACACACACGGATAAACATACACACATACACATAAACATGCATTCGGTCTATTAAAGCTTATCAAGATGTGCAAAGTGCAACAGCCTAAAAGTATGCAGCGTTCTACAATAAAGTTGGCGTCAAAACAGAGCTGGCTTTGCATTTTGTGTTGCATACTTTTTGGCTCTGGTGCATAAATCAATGAGGCAAAAGTTCAAGTAACTAATATTTAAAGACATTGAAATTGTGCTAGCTTTATATGTAGATTTTTAACCAAAACAAGACTGAATGTATCTAAATACTACGTTTTTGCCAAAGGGCTATGATATTGATTTTTATTGTATGACTATGTGAGTGCTGTTAAAACAGTCTAATGCCGAACCTTGTGATGAGCTTAATCTGGATCTTAATCTTGTCTCCAATCGTAGAGTAATGTTTACAATTTTTGGGACTCTGGTTACATAAGCAGCGTTGAATATGGAAAATTTTCAAACATATACATAAAGGTGTAACATTATAGAGAGATTTTTATTTTCTATATATAAAAATAATTCTATATATAAAAATAATAAAAAATAAAAACCAATTATAATCAAAGGGTTCTACATACGGAAAAAACAATGCTTACAGGAATATATAAATATTTATATTAGCCCTACAATTCGGTTAAGGCCTGAATTAGTCATGAAACCATGCCTGAATTTTCAGTACCAGCGATGAATCTACGCATTCATTTGTCACTGAATTTAACACATGCATGTCCTAGGCTTTCAGGTCTGAACCTTAGCCGTAACAATCAGCTATGAGTTCAATGCTGACTGACTTTGAAAAGTCATGCCTGAAATCAGGGGTGAATTTTTTTTTTCAGAGCTGATTTGTTTTTGAAAGTCAGGTCTGAAATCACAATTTTTTAATACCTATATTTTATTTGATTAAATTTACTTTACGTTACGTTTATTTTTTTATTTATTTTTTATTTTAATTAGAGGAGTACAACTAAGTACAGTTGACCTTATATGTATTATAAAAAAAAAAAAAAGTATAAATTATTATTAAAAAGAAGATAGAGGGAATATATATTACTAATCCGCGTCTCTAGCCCGGTGGGTGAACTTTTTAATGATATACACCAACTCACATTGAGAACTGGCCAGACACTTGGATTTACAATATTAAAGAGGAAACAAGGAAACAAGATAAAAAATTAAACATTATATCACAAAAGGAGCCAATAGATCACCGTTGACCATGTGGGTGACTCGTAGTGGCAAGTCAAGATGACTTAAGATAGAAAAAATGATAGATTGAATAGACCGCTCGAAAGAGAGGAAATTGTAAAGGTTGTTATAGTTAGAGCATAAGACACGGAAAGGATCGTGCAAAGCATAATTAGATCTACAAAATTTAAGAAAGAGTTATGACAGAATCCGACAATTTATATTTATATAAAATTTTAGCAAATTTAAAAATGTTTTTGGTAATAATTTCTCAGTCGCACAAAGTAAAGATTTGTATTTGACTCGGCTGTGAGACCCACCCTTTAGTATATTCCTAGGTTCATTGGAACCGAATCCTGAGATTCAAGTTAACTTTTGATCGCGACCATATTGGTATGAAAAAATATATTTTGGAAGGGTGCTTGGTGAGGTATGGAAAAACAGTTGCAGCATAAACACTTAACAGGTTTTGAAAAAAATTGTGGTATACCCTTAGAAGAGTTGTCTTTTAAAAGCTTGAGAAAATATGTTTTTTTCGTAGCAGAGTATTTTGCAGCCCTGATTTGGTAGAGTCAAACGAAGTGCGTATTAAATTTTAGCCATATCAAAATTATGAATTATTTTGTACTTTAGCAGTTAGAAGTGTTGTCAGAAAATATAATGACTAGGGTTTGTTTTCGAATTTCAAAAAATTGAGGCTGTTGCATTTAAAAAGTTAGAGCGCACTATTACCAGTCATAAAAGTTTCAGTTTCTAAAAAGTTCTTCTTTACTTATTTCAAATCATATAACATGCTTGTACATAAATTTTCAGAATATACCAAAAACTTGCACTTACACATAACATAACGACATGTAGTACATACTTATTAAATACAAAAATAATATGTTAGTACATTCTTTTGTAATAGAAATTTAACTTTCGTTGCTTAAAGTATATTCCTGGATGACAACGCAGTTTGTAATAATTTGTTTCGAGCTTTCTCTTACACCAAAAATCATAGGGGGTACATCAAACCCCGACGCTGACCTCATTTCCATATAACGCATACGCCCCGTTAGCTGGCCAACTCTAATTATACAAATTGTCACTCATTTACTTTGTGCCAGTATTTGTTGTTGGTATTGTAGGTTTTGTTGGTATTGTCTGTACCTTTTTAATTTTCATAAATGCTTTGGACTAAAACGTAATTGAATGTCGTTGCCTAATAACAACAGTAACAACAACAACAGCAAGAACAATGCCATGTTGAAATTAATAAACACATCACGCACACACGCAAAGGGGAGACCTTAAAAAGGGCATGAAATATGCAACAACCCGTCAAAGGTTGAAGCTAAACGACGTCATTCTATATTTCAAAAAAAATGAAAATTACGAAAAAAAAATGCCATTGTATAGTTTTAGGCCAGATAAATGACTCTGTCTGGTCAGTTGCGTGTTATATATAAAAATGTTTTCCAATACTGTTCAATGTTATTGATTTAATTTTTATGGTTGGGGCTTTGACATAACCTATATAAGCTGCAATTGCTTTAAGTGTAGTTTTTGTTGGCCTTTTACATAAAGTTTACTTTAAGTTTAGTTAATACTAAACTATTTGCTTCTTCTTGGGAAGACATTTTTTTGTTTTTGTCTTTGCAGTTTGCATTTCCAATTAACTTTCCGCATTGTCTTTTTTTCAACAAACTCCAATTTCCGCTTTTGTTGTTGATTAATTGCAAATTTTACAGCTGAACTGTTTAGCTGATAAATCTTGTTTTTTTTTTCATGTTTATTGCCTTCAAATTTAAATTAAATAAGTTTTTAATGAATTTTATTTTGCATTTACATTTACGTGTATTATTGATGAACAATTTAGTGCTTTGTTGGTGCCTTTATAGATGTTTATACATAGATGCATTGACATTGTATATAATTACTATTGACGTGTGTTTTGAGGTGCGCAATTGAAATTAATTGCGAAAATGTAAAACAAAAATCCCATTCATTAAAAGCTTTGCGTTAATTCTTAATTAAGCCTCATTTACTGCTCAAAAAAGAACTTATGTTATTTCTGCTCTTGTGTGAGTTTTCACACATATATAATTTTTATATATTTATAGTATAGTATAAATGTATCTTCAAACACTTTTATGTCAGAATGGACATATAGTTTTATTTAAGGATTTTGCTCTAAGACATAAATGTCACGTAGCTCCTACAATAGTATTTGCCAGCACCCTTTTTGATGTATTTACTGGATGCTTAATGTCATCCAGATTTCTGAGAAGGTCTAGGACAATAAGCTTGAGACTTCCATTGTTTCATTGAGTTCATTTTTTGTACAAGGTTTCAAAAATACAATAATTTTCATGGCTTTCAGTTGTCTTATTAAAGAAACGCCAAACCAGCCTATGTAACTTGAGATATTGTTTTCAGGTCGAGGTACCCTTTGGACTTGGCCATCTTCTTCTGCGAACTTCTTCCGATGTTATTCCATTGCGTTTGTAGGGCTTCTTTTTTAAATCCTCTCATTTATGCTTTCATCTGTTTGTAGCGGCATGCTTGTTGATCTGGAGATCAACGGTCTTTAGTCTTACATTACGGTGCAGGGTTGACTTGCTTACGTTCCATTCGCATCGGGTGATGAGGTTCCAGACCTTGCTTTAAAAGGTCAATCTGTTCTGGATGGATTACCTCCAGGTAGTTGGTTCCACCATGTTGTATAACGCCCTTTTTCAGCATGGCAGGATGGGGCTGCAGCGGTTTAAGAACCATTTTTGACATTTTTAGTTAACATCTTTTAAAGTTTGTTCTAAATGCAGTCTGAAACTAATTTGACTTGACGTTTTGCTTCCTTTTGCATCTCGAGTGGTCGGCTGCCTGGCCAAACTGGTGATAACTGATTTTTCTTAAAGTGTATAGCAATGCACGGTATTTAGATGGGTTCAAGCAAGGTTCTCACGCAGAAATCTCCGGAGTCCCATCTGCTGCCTGGTGCCCACAAGGCACATATGGAAATATTGCCAAGTCTTCTGCGTATGTTGCGATCACAAGATTTCCGTTCGCCAAAATGTCTGTTACTCCGCTACGGAGGGTATGTCCGACGTATTAAACTTTTATGGGAACAGGGCAGGAAAGCTATACTGCGGGACTCCAGTACTTATTATTTATACCCAATACAGGGCTTCTTTCATTTTGATATGCAATCTTCGCCCACCTAAGTATGTTTTGAGTACATTTTAAAAGAAGCCGTGGGTAAAATTTTAAATTTTTTCGTGAACTTGTCTTAGAAAAAGTTTGAACAAATTGAAAACAAATAATATTTTGTATTATTTTTAACGCGAGGAGGTGTAATATTTATTAACATGAACAAACTAAACTTTTTGACGCCTAAGGAAAAGCTTAACATACACATTTACATAATTATTTTATGGTATATGAGGGCTGAAGGCCTTTTCAACGGCAAAATATTTATTAAGCAAAACGATTGCTCGGTTTACTTTACTAATTTTTCACTTTTTTTTATCGATTTCTCTTTACTTATTGCACCAATTGTATGCATAATTATGTGCCACCTTATAAAAGTTAAACAAACAAGGAATACTTTGAACTTTCTTTATCTAAGTGCTTTGTTTCCCAAATCATTTTCTTATTTCATCCATTTTTTTTAAATATTGTGGCTTTTCAAGAAATTCGCAACGAACGACGAAAGCGCGTAGTAAAACTCTCTGGCACGCTCCACACGTATTCGCCAAAAAGTAGGCAACACAAATCAAAAATGTCAGACACACAGCTTTAATTTCCACAGAAGATTTTCCCAGGCTCACACATACATACGCATACGAGTCTAACACACGTACAGAGTGTAGCACAATTATTTAGGTTTTTGGTCTATAAACGTAACGAATTTCATGTCCTGCATACAAATTATGATGCTGCGGAATGCCGCCTTAAAGTATGCCATGAAATTAAAATGCCACAACATGAAATGCTGGTCAAGAGTAATACTCGTACTAGTCAAAGCAAAGAGCAACAAAAAGAAAAATAATATGTATAAAAATATATGCAATAGTATTGTCGAGAGAGACCGACTTTCAAATACCTTATGCTCATTTGGTTGTAGGAAATTATTTGTCGATTGTTGCTATGGCAGCTCGTATCTGGCTTGTTGCCACAAATTATACCAAAGGAAGTCTACCTTCGTTTAAAACTGATTGATAGATGAAAGCTTTCCATTGCCTCGTAATTTAGGCTGTATCTTATACAAACGTTACAATAGCATAGAAGAATATTTGAAGGATTTTCCATTATAATTAAATCTTTTAACGTAACATATCAACTCAGCATCTCAGTCTTCCAAAGGGGGACGTGTGAATATCGGGTTTTAAGAACAAAAGATCTCGTCGCTTATACTAACTGAATGGCAGACGACATAATCCATGTCGACTTGAATATTAGTTATTATCTTAGTTGTTATCTTATTATAACATAGATTTGAACAAAAGATACTTACCCTTACACTCAGAGAAAAATGAGAGTAATCAGAGGCCAAAATCTGCTTTGGTCTGCTCTATTTAGGCCTAGGCTTGCAACAGTCAGAGAGATTTTAACGTCAAGTCTGACTCACAGAGAGTACTTGTATATGTTAGTGTGTATCTGTGTCTAAAGTCACTTGAAATAAATTACGTTACATTTTTAGGTGACTAGCACAAAGTTTCACTGTAATTTGTTTTTTTTTTTTTCTGTATTCTACATATGTCTGCAGTGTGCTAGGTGCCTCTGTGCTGTGTGCACTTGGTAGGGAGACATTATATACATACTCGTACATATGTACATAATTTACTTAATTATGTGTGCAGAGCACAGCGCGGCATAAAAAACATTTCGAGTTAACGACTTTAAATGTTGCGGTCGCTCATCTCCAACTTGCCGCACTCACAGCCGCTTCTTGGCATCAGCTTCGGAGTTTTAAATTAAATTCAAGAGCAGACAGACTTAAAAAACAGCCACGAAATAAAAAAGAATCTAATTTTAATTTCAAAGCTGCTCTCATTTAGAAATACTTAATGATGTTAAAATAAAAACCAAGCGCCATGAAGTGCGTGCATGGGCAGAACTTGAGGCTGCTCCGAAAGTCCGTGGACACCGAGTTGTATCTTCTGCTGCGTTTTCTTTTAAATTCCCTCAGTTGGTACAAGAAGCACGTACACGGAACACCGCAAAATGCCACAAAGCACGGAAAAGTTTAAGTAGTCTCAGGTCGCAAAGGTGGCCCAAAGCTGGCCCAAAAAGCAAATGCAGCTCAGCACTTTATTATTTCACTTATTCTATTTCATTTTTAAGCCAACAAGTCGTCAGGATATAAAGTATTTTAGCTGATTACACGAAAATTGGTAACGTGCTGACTTGTTAGAGGCAGTAGCGTGCAGTTTTCTAGCACGAGAATTTGAAATTAAATTGAGCTGTGGATAGTAGAATAAATAATAAATTAATAATTATGAAATAAAAAATAAATGTATAAGTTAAATAGGCTAGCAAATGCTTCGTTAAAGTGATAATCTGCTCGATCATCTGACATGTCACGTCAAGTGCCAAAATTGTCAGCCAGAGAGAGCTGGTATAAATTTAATTTTAACTATCACAGCTTGGAAACATTTAAAAAAAAAAATAATTTTTATGGCAAATATAAAATTGTTTAAATTAGTCTAATCAAAAACCCAGCTTCTAAAAACATTATACAGCTGTTTTTTTTTGCAAAATTTGGTACAACTACGTGCTTTTTGTGGGAAGTCAAAGATTTAGTGGCACGAGCTTGTTTGGCTCCCTATAGTAATCACATATTTTGCTAAACACAATATTATAAGAGCATTTATTTTGCACTTTACTTGACTGAGGACCAATAAAGTACAAAGAAAAACAAAAACAAAACCCGCACAGGAACAAACTCTCACAATAAAGCTTAGGAAAAACAGAAGCATCAAAGTTTTCAATAATTTTTGCTAACGTTTGCTGAATTGGCTTTCCGAATGGGGAGTGCAGCATACTTTACGGCTGCTTAATGGCATTAACGAGCAAGGGCAGAAATAAGTATGTGGCAAACAATTTTGTAATAAACCAAGCGAAGGAGCTCACGAAAAACAAGTGGGAGGATTTTGAAGGAATAAGGACGACGGTTTGATACACTATAGCAAATTTTGTATAATGGGTAGTAAAAGCTTTAGCTTTAACAAGAGTAGCTCAATCAATAATTGACATCACCCAAAGACCATGAAGCGATGGACCTATGCTTAACTAGGAGTAAGAGGACATAAGAAGTAGAAGAAGAGGCCATGAGGTCCATTGTGTTGCCTTATTGTGTAAGGAAAGATAAAAAAAGAGGTAGTAAGGGGGAAGCTGGTGGGTATTCCTAGTCACCTAAGTCCATTTCCTTGTAGAACCATTTTGAGGACAAAAGTGGCGTGATCCGCTAAATGCACATTTGCCAGACTGCATAGGTCTTCGAAAAATGATTTGCTCAGAAACTGGCTTTGTCTTCTAAGAAGCGCCGGGCAATCAAATAGCAGAAGTTGGATGCTTTCTGTCTTCTCCTCATCTTCACAGCTGCGACAGAAGTCGTGATGGGAGACCTGCCGGTCAGCCATTAGCCCTATGTTGCAGTGCCTCGTTGGTGAATTGCACCATGGCCAGAGTGCTCGGGAGATGCGAAAATCGAACACTGCGTTCCCAGTCTCTTTCCGCCTGAGCTCTCGCTGTCCCCCTAATTTTCGATACGAGGGTGTTTTTATACCCGTTACAGCGAAGTTAGCTGGCAATGCTGAACCGTTCCTGGAATACTCATGCGCCTCCTCATAACCAGGGACTCCGGAGTGCCCCGGTACAAAGTTGAGGGTGTTTGAGTGGTAGTTTACTTTTAATGGTATGGGATGTCAGAGCCAACAGGCGAAATAAAAGCTTCGTCGAAAGCACTTCAGTCGCCTGCTACAGTTTCTTCTTCCGTCATCGAGCCATCAGTATAGATCGTCAGCTCGGTCCCTTTAAAAAGGGGTAGCTTCGTCGAAAGCTCTTTAGAGAAGACGCCTGCTCCTGTGCTCTTCCGTCTTCGGACCATCGGTATAGGTCGTAAGTTCGTTCCCTTCTACCTCTCCATTTCTAAACCGTGGAGCAGTAGTCACTATCCCCGGTCCCACTGCTGTGACTCGAAGTGGACGGCGTGAGAAGATTCAGTGCCATACCTCTATCCAGTACATTGGAACATAACAATTTTTGATAGCCATTAAGTTCTAAAAATTAACGCACTAGGTGGATTTGCTCCTGATGTTATATGGAAATATTTTGCCGTAGTATGTGATTAGATTGGGAAGTAACATTTTAAGAATGTGCATATAAAGCTCATATTCGTAGAAAATTTTGTGTATGGTAAAACTCATATATTGTTAACATTTATAGTTATAAGACTCACAATCGAAATTCGGAAATCGAACACCCAAAACTAAAGCACATCTTTAAAGGACAACCCACAAAACATGCATACAAATGTCATACTGACTGCTCAAAGTGAATATACTCCCAAAAAGCTATTATCTCCACAAGTAGGGTATCAAAAACAGTTGCCTACAATTTCAGCACGTCTAGACGGCTAACAATTTTGATGTACTTGTGTTTTCCGAATTTTTTTCTTTTTTTACCATGTCTAGTTACACTTTTTATTGCCAAAAGTTGAGCTTACATTTTGGGCGTGCGGGTAAAATGTGCTTCAAAGTGTTTAAATTGCCAGGCTTTAAACAAATTGTGGCATAACTGCAGGCGCACATGTAGCACTTAGTACTTGCTATATAATACATAATATAGGCTTTATAGTATATCTTTCAACACCATTGCAATAGTATATGCATAGTTTATTGGGTCATAATTGGCACTTGATGCAAGCACTTTAAATAAATTGTAGCATAAACTGCGGCGCATGCAAAAAATCGTAGCCTACTTATATGCGCTCATTGAAAAACGTATTGATTTTTGGCTAAATGCAAAATGGCGGCCATTGTGATTTATGTGCATAACTTTCATCGCCCAAAAGTATGCCAGGCTAATTTGACCGCAATGTTTAAATAAAATACTACACCAAAGCTAAAGTATTTGACCCGAAAAAGCCGATTTTTTTGTATTATTATTTATTTACCTTAACCCACTATGTGTCTAGTAGTCCCCTTCCTTTAGTAGTCCGACAAACAAATCGCTTGTGGAAAATTGAAAAATTTGTTTTTTACCCTGCAGTTGTTGACCTGGTCGAAATCGTTTCGTGTTTTTTCTTCCTTTTTTTTTGCAATGAGTGCACTTGAAGCTTCAAATGAGCATGGCAAAGTTTCCAACTAAAAGTTTTTAATTTAAATGGTGCACGAAATTATGGTAGGAGGTGGTTGCTTCGTTTTGGTGGGGAGTGGGGGAGGTATGCAAAATATTGTGGCAGGCTTGGGGTTGTATAGCTGTTTATATTAATTACACTGCGCTGACAGCCAACTCTGTTATAATGGATATAAAATGTAGAAACCGAGCAAAATGGTTAAAACATTTTGCGGTTAAAGCTAAATGGTAAATGGAATATTTATACGTGACACTTGTAGGTGTACTAGGTGTGAAAGATTAATTACAAAGGCATTTAGTGTTATTTTCGCGGACACTTTAGATAATTAGCTGACATATAAAAATGCACACATCAAGCATACGCCAAGTGGGCCAAACCATAAAAATAATTGCATGGTGCGCACAAAGTAAACAAGAAATTTTGTGTCAAGTTTATTTTATTTTTACATTAATCTAACTGCAAATGAGAGGAGCTCTTTATACAGTTGATTAATTTCAAGCTGCCTCCGTTTTGCATTTAAGATTTGGAACGAGTATTATCAAATACTTAGCAAATTAAGTAATGCGTTGAAGGGGTGCAACTGAAGTCGTAATTAATTACTTCAAACAATTTAGCATTTTCACGGTCAATTTGTTTTCTTATATTGGACACAAAGTAATTTTAGTTATGCAAGCTTAGGTTAAAATGTTTGAGGTAAGGGGTAAGCTTTTTATTAAGCTAGTGCAAAAAAAGTAAAGTATTATGTGTAAGTCATAGAAAAAAACGAGTAAGATCCCAAAAAAAGAGATTGAAGCAAAGCGATCAGGACTTTAGAACTTTTGAAGTTTCGGAGCAACTTCCAAGCACATTCTGTACCTTGTTTTTTGAAGATTTTATTTTTTCTAAAGTCTTGCTGACTTATGGTTCACTCTTGCTTTTGCCCTTGGACTAATTTTTCTAGTGCCTTCGTCTTGGTTTTGCTTAGTTGTATCTCGTTTATGACGAGTAAATATATTCGATTATATTCACGTCAAATTTATGACTAACAGATATGAAGAGAGATGCCACAAATATTTTCCCCCGTAACTGTCGGTAAGGCCCACACATTGGGTGGCATGATTGCGCCTCATGCATGTCATAAATATAATTGAAAAGGCTTTTTAAAATGTATTATAATAGACTTTGGGGGCTTATGTGTTCGCTGGTTGTATGGTTCCTAAGGGTTAATAAGGCAAATACAATTTAAAAGAGCTTTTGAAACAAGAACCTCTTGGCAATGCGTACTCCCATTTTGTTTACCTAATGACTTGTCGCAAATCGATTGAAGTTAGAACAAAACACGTTAATTTCAAAGGCTGACAGAACTTTCTTATTATGTCAATATGACATAGAAATACTTTTACACTTCTATAACATAAAAGCTGTTACCATCACCAACTTAACAACAAATTAGTTTAGTCGGCAGACAATGAGGCCCACCCACAGTGTCTGGATACAATTTCTTAACAGAAGAAACTTTGCCATGTGCCACAACTGCGACTATTAATCATGGAAGGCAAACTAAACAAATGATTTATGATCTGGGTGCTGCGACAATGTACAAACAATTAACGAAGAGTTAAATATGCCACTTACACGCCATTTCATTTACGTAAAGGGATATGCATTTAGCACCTTCCAGAAGTAGAACTCAGAGCCTGCTATATTTCGAATTCAATACGATTTGCAATAAGCAAGTTTAGCTGCATTTACTTTAAGTAGTACTTGAAGAGAGTTAAGATAATGCTAATTTTGCTCCACTTAATGCGCTAATCGCTCAAAGTTTCGAAGTACTCCGAGTCGATATCGAAACGAAACTTGGTTTAACTTTGACTGTCAAGACAGACAGACAGACAGACCACGAGATGTCTTATGACGCAGAATGTTGCGTGTTTGGCGGTCATAAATTATAAACAAGCGTCTTCATTAGTTCCAAAGCAGCGTAAATACTATATATAGGTAGGTATATAGTGTATACGCGCTGAGGGTATCCATGTCCAATGACAATGCGCCGTCTTGGCATTCGAAAAAGTTAAATGCCACAAAATTCACCTTTAAGCGCATTTACTTTATGGCTTACAACTTTTGCTAAGCTTACGGCCACAGACCTGGAGCACATAGAGCAGACCGACCCAGTGCCCCAGTCAACCCCTCTAAAGTTGCTCAAAGTCTTGGCGCTTTAGTTGCGTGTCCTCGTACTCAGCGTCATTATGGTTTCTTCCTTGTCTATGCAACAGGACTATGTTCGTTGGAGGCCTCACCCCAACCCAAAACAAAGTACAGGCAGTTCCAGCCCTATGGCTTTTTATTATTTCTTTCGCCGTTGTCGTCTTAAGTGTTGCGCATAATTTTTGATAATTCAATTAAGATAAGTTTATGCCTGTTGTTGCTCCCATACTCGCCTCCCCCTCGCCACGAGAACTTGGGCTATCCACCTCTCATATTACACATTCTGGACATTTCATTCAATTAGGACTCACAGCTCGTCAAGCTTGGGCTCAGGGCTTGTTGTTGTTTTTTTCGTTCTTTGTATTTATAGACAGTTTATAACTAAGAGACAAGTATGACTCTCAAACTTGGCTATAAGTTCGTTAGCCAACGCACTGAAGTTGCTCCATTAAATTTAACATTTATTAGCTTGTTTTGCATATTAAAACTGTCTTTATTTTAAAGCTCATTTAGGAAGTTACCAAGCTGCTCATCGGAGTGGAGTAGAGTAGAGTATATTCAGAGTCTTGTTTACCGGATTTACCAAAGTCAACGTCTGCTAAATATTGCTTAGTGTAAGTAAATTAAAGCCAAATGTTGATTAGGGAACATGTTTTTTTTTTTGCTCCCGATTCTACGGTGTTTGTTAGTTAAAGAGTATGGAACAAGTAGATTTTGAGATAGCTAGTTTGGAGTGTGGAGACCAAAAGCAGAGGTAGAGTGTATTTTTTTTTGCTTTTTGTAACCAAAATGATGCAATACGTATTACATTCCAATTTTAAATACGTGAACTTATGGCTTTGCTTGTGGATGAGGCGAGGGCTGAGAATATTAAGGAAGGGTCTAACAATGAGTCTCAGAAAAGTCCGTCGTACTGAAGTGTTTGGCTGTGCATGCTAACATGTGGGTTGAGTCAACAAACTTGAAGTTGGCGTAAATATAATAAGATAATAATATAATAAGAATTTTAAAATAATTATTTTAGTAGAACCTGCGTACTTTTTAAAATTATTTTCTCGATTCGTTTTAATTTCTCTTGCAACAAAACATTCGGCTTAAAACCACTTAAAAAATTCGATTTGTTGAAATTGGGAGCACCAAATATTCGATTTCAAATCGAATCCGAATAAAACGTTCGGATTCTTTTTCCGGAGCACGGCCGATAATTTTAGAATTTGGATCTTTAAGAAATGTTTTTAAGACTCTTTGAATTTTTGATCTAGTGGACCCGGCAGAAGTTAAAATGCCCTACCGTTGACTTACCTGTTATTTGAGGTTACATGGAAGGTGGGTAACTTTTCCGCAATATCTTGATCAGGCTTGTCGACTTTCCGAATTTGGAGCTACACATGTAAAATATTTTAAGTTCAGTAATTTTCTTTTGCGGTGTAGTGGTTGGAGAATGCTGCACGCAGGCTGCGGAGCCACCTGATTTTTTTTTAAATTCTTTTTTTCTAAACAAATTAGTTTCAAGTTTTGCTTTACTGATTAAAGCACATATACAACTTATAAATACATGTCATTTAACAAACGTCAAGTCCATTCTTCCCTCCTTTTAGATTCCTATGTTACGTAGCTAGGCTAATTTAAAGTTGGTAATTTTATTAATAATCTGGATTACTTTCTGGCGATTTACTCATCGCAGTATTTGTTATTTTTGTATTTTTTCTATTTCATTTTTTAAAATTACCAAAAAATTAGTGTAAATAACACAAAACTTCACATATTTTGAGGTAAAACACTTAATAAGCGCCAAAGTGCTTAAAACTCCAAAGTTAGATTTATTTAACCAATAAATGCCTGTCCAGCACCTGCTGTAATCCAAACTACCCATTAATAAAACCTTCCAATTCAAACTATAAACCCCACTCAAAACATTTGACACTTCATGCATACTTAACAAAGCATTTGAAATTTCATTATGTTAATTAAATTATATGATTTTATCGCATCAGTTTGTATTATCAGAAGTTGCCCCCAGGCAAATTGTTTGAAAAAAACGGGCTCTAATTACAAAATGCGGCCCTAAACTTACCCTTTCTCTAACCAAGCATGCGGTGTACATAGTTTTTCCACCCTTTAAACATTTTAGTTTGAAATTTTTGAGGTTAGCTTGCATATTTACCACAAACATTATGCACACGTATATACACTCAAAGAAAAGTTTTTTTTTAAAGGAAGATATGTACATATATTCATGGGTTTTTAGCGCTAAGAGTGAAAATTTCGATTGTATACCCATAGAAGAAAAATGAATCATATCCGATTCCATAAAGTTTTTACCAAACATATCTGCATGAGTTCTCAGTCAATAAATATATTTCGGTTTAACTGAGTAAATAATGAGATTTGAAGGTACTATATGAGCTATGAGCCTCAAATTTTAACAAATGACTTTAATCGCTATCGATCCCTTTACATGCGGAATTTAAATTTACTTGGCCCGGACTTTGATTCATTTTACTTGAAAAAGCGCTTTGAATCACGTTCAGCCTATTTATGAAAATAGAGACGAGAAGAGTTAAAGTGTAAATTTAGGGTAAGGTGGGGCAAATCCGACCTATTAATTGGTTTTGGTTATAAAAGAGCTACTACTACTATAGCTACCGATTTCTTCAGACCATTATTAATTTTTGAGTTCATTTTCGAAAATATTAAAATTGGTGGGGTTAACCCGACCGCCTATTGTTTGGCTGATTTAGCACTGATATGATCTAAATTCAACGATTTTTTCGATTATAAATCAAATGAGCAATCAAATGTTCGACAAAACTGAATGTATTTATTAAAAAAAACACTTTCGGATTTGCCCTTACTTATCCTATATACATTATTCTAACAGCCTAAATATGATGACAATTTACCAACTAAGAAGTCTTGCCGTGTAACGAATTTGTTTGCTGCCGATTTTCTTTGCCAAATATTTATACCCTGCCCACAGATCCTCAATCGAAGTTCATTGCCAGAAAGCCCATAGTCATATATGTAGTAATATATGTACCATAGAACACCTAAAAATCGTAACAGCTTTTTGTACGATACAGACTTGCGTATTAGCGATGTTCTGAAAGATATAAGGCATAAAATGTTAATTTTAGCTCCCCGCACTCTAGATTAATTATATATAAGCTTTAGGCACCACCTATGCTATGTTTGGGTCTAATAAACAAAATATAGTTGACATATCTCTAAACGATAGTTTTTAATTAAAGAGCTTCATATTTTCAGATTTAGTCAACATAAAAAAAAAAAAAAAAAAATCTACAAAAAGTTTATTTCAATTTCTCTCAGTGTACACACTCACATGTGTAACTTGTATTTAAGCATATTTAAAATGGAAAATAGAAAAAAAGGGGGCCAAAAGTCTAAGCCGTGCTGAGCCTTCGGCTAAGTAAAGCTAATAAAGTGTTAATTAAGCGTTCTGAAAATCCCTGCCTCTCATACTATTACACTTATGCTCCTTCCCTGCTACTGTCTAACGTTTATGCTCATTCTCTGCTTTTTACAAACTTTCTTTGCAGGTAAGCCTAGCCTCCTCCAGACACATGGTATATAGGCATATATAAATATTTGCTGCATACTTTGCGGCTGACGCATATGACGCACACCAGTACGGAGGCAAACTTTGGGCCGTGGGTTAACTCAAAGTTGTCCTCGTTGTTTTGGGGGCGTGCACACAAACAAGAACTGCCCCTAGCGTTAATTAATGGTAGGTAAACTATTTGATTTCCTTGTTCCCTTTTTTTGAAGTTGAGATATAGGGTTTGCTTCTATTTTTTTTTTTTTTTTTTATACGAGTGTGTTGTGGCTGGGTTGCTCTCTGTGGCTTGGTCAGTTTTGACTAATAGCCGCTTTGATGGGGGAAATGTGTTAATGAACACATTTGCATACTTTGGGGCGTTCTTTGGTTAAAATTGAAATATGAGCTTAGTTAACTTTGTGCAGCCCTATGTAATATGTGTATGTTTTTTTAAGAGTTATAATCATTTTATTACATGTACAAATAAACATAAAACACTTTGGAACGCCGCGAAAGTTTAAGCAAATTTCTTTATTAGGCCAAAGTTTATTATATGGCATTTAAGCATGCACTCTATAAAATAATCTCTAATCTAGTACACCTGCACGGGGAATGCTAACCATTATTTAAAATTTAAGCTGCTTTTAAAAAAAAATGTGTATGCAACAAAGATGTTTGCACAAGCTGCTGGCGCAATCAATAGGGGCTCAGGCACGTAACAACTGCAGTCTGCAACAAAAAAAGATGGCCAAGAGAATTGGTTTAAGCAAAAGAGAATATAATAATAGCGCAGTTTTTGTTGCAGTGTATATGTGTAAAACAAATAGAATTACTAATGGAATAATTTGCAACAGTTGCTTTTAATGCTTTTTAGTCTTGTTCTTGCGTTGTACAACACTTAAAAGGGAATTAAGAAGAGGAAGTTAACTACTAAGCACAAGGGATACTACAAAGGGATTGAGAGGTTTTTATAGGGTTTACGTGGCTTTGAAAATTAAGATAAAAAATTGTTGTTACGTTTTTTCAATTAAAAAACAACATGTAGAGAATATTTGAAAAACATTTTATAAAAAAAATTCTGATAATTTTTTTAATATTTCTTTAAGATATGATTAGGTTAAGAGCAAGGATATTTTTTGGATAGTTACATATTACCCAAGACGATGCATATTTATTATTTTAGAGCATTTTCGTCTATTTTAAATTACATAATCTGTTGAAACATCTACTTTCATTTTTTGTTAGGCATTTGTAGACCTTTTTTTATGATAGCAGGACATTTCCTTCCCAAAATGTTATCCCAAAATCAGTTAAGAACTTGTTTTTTTTTTAGAATTTTTTCTTTTTAATTTTTAAGATTAAACATCTGAGTGTGAGGAGTGGGTGGCTGCTTTGACAGAGAATAACCCATATAAATATATTTTATTTTAAATTCTTAAAATATTTTCTAAGCCAGTTACTATGGTAAAATACTTTTCTTTCAATAAAAGGCCGGAAGTACAGGACGAAAATATCCTATGCATTGGTCACTAATACATTCAAACAAAGAAAAACAAAAAAAAAAGGATTTAATTTTTGTTGTTTAGTCTAACACAAATTAAGGCACTTCTTCAATAAGCCCATTTCGAAGGTATGAAGAGACAAAGACAAGACCAGAACTGCAATCGCTTTGGTGCAACTTTGAACAAGTTGGTTGCACTTCTTCCCTGTTGCCACTATTAGCCATGCACTAAATCCCAATTAGCAGCACTTCCAATTTCATAGCCAAAGGCAGACAAAAACTATGCCTATCAACTTGCCACATCAACAGAAGTGCTTTCAACTTTGCCGCACAACAATTTCGAGTTTAATTAACGTTAATTTGTTTGCCTTGCACTAAGTAATCCGTGCGGCAGCTCTGCAGACTTTCCCGATGCCACAGCTATCAGAGCAGAGCGATCATTAGACGCAGAGCAAACTCATTCACTGTTCAGAACACACATGAGACGTTATATTAGTAAAAGTTTTTTCTTTCCTTTCCTTTTATTTTTTATGACAAACTTAACGTTGATATTTATATGTCTATAAAAGGCGCTATAATATCATTTATAGAGCGCGCACCAGAGACAGCCGCAACGAACTCTAAAGTGCGCCATTAAAAAAATATATAGTAGAAAGAAAAAAAAATAAAAATAAAGTTAAGTTGGAGTCAACGGCTTTACAATACTCTTTAGTTGAGGTGGTTTGTAAGCTTGAAGCTTGAGTGTTTAAAAAGTAAAGTACTCTGTCGATCGCGGGTTTGTAAACGCTCATTTATGAAAACAAGAAATTCTGACAAAAATTTAAAAATGGGCTTTTTAACCCGTCGTGTTGGGTGTAGTGTTAATGTTTCGTATGAGCTTTCACCAACGTATCGAGATGAAGCTTCATTGTGCACACCGTATGAGCTGTGGCTATTAGATGGTATAAGCTTTTCCTCGATACGTTCACGCAGACGAACACAATCGGTACCACACTGTTTTTTTTTTTGTTTACAAAGACAATCCAATGACGTAAAATATCACGCTAATCGTCAAATCTCAAAAATTCTGTAAATTTTACTTGGTGAAAAGTCTTTTTTATTGGCACCATGTGCTTTCCAGAGCAAAATTTTCAAGAACTACAAATCTTTTACATAAGCCGCTTAGTCTGGAAATCACGTTTAGAAAATTGTGATTACAGTAGAACATGCTTTTCTAATTCAAATCTTCAAGGGTTTAGTTATAGGAGTTGACTTTAACGCTAGCTCCCAAATTAGTAAATACCTTTTCCAGACCTTAATTTACAGCAGATAGTCACTTTTGACGGATGCATTAAATCGCTGAACACATCTCCTAGCTCCACTTCTCTTCCCCAAACCACCAAGAAAGATGCAAGCTAAGATCAAGATTTTGGCTTGTTTTTTGGTAGTCGGCTTAATAGTTACACGGATATATACTCACACAGATATTATTCGCTTTATAAGATCTTAACTACTACAAAAATACTCACATTCCAGATATACTCTTTCACTCCACAAATAAAGCATATGGAATGAAAGAAAATAAGCAAGCGTTGCAAAACTATATAAAAGGCCAAGAGGGTAGAGGGGCAAAGCGGCACCAGAGCGAAGTTAGATACTCAAGCACACTTATACACTCATACACACACAAGCTCACTCATGTAGGAGCACACGTTACTCAACAGGACATTGACTTTTTAGGCAGTTGTTGCAAGCATAAACATGCAACGTTCTAGCCAATGCCAGCGGAAGGCATACAACGGGCGGTAGACGGGGAAGGGGCAGTGCAAAAGTTTAGACTACGCCTGTATTTGAGTAATGGGCGCGAGGGGCACTAAAAGTAATTTATTTTGCAAACACTCGCCTAGAGTCCTGCCTGGCATAACATAAGCAGAAGTTGTTGTTGCTACAGGACTGCCGACTTTCAGGGGCTTTCGGCACAAAACTTTTTGACGGCTGTTTGGATAAATTATATGGGCGTGCCTATAAGTATGCAATGCCACATAATTTGTATAATTTAAATGCAATGCCGCCTGCCGCTGTCTGACGTTCTTATATAATAGTGAAAAAGAAGTTCAAGGACATGGCTTTTGTGTCGGACCACCAGCTGTGTAAAGCATATATATATGTAGCATACTTTTGTGCGCGACGAGCATTAAATTATTTAATTTAATGGCAAGAATCTCACCAAAAGCTGCAGCTCCCCCTTAGGCTATAGACGAGCGAATGGCAGCCGGCTTAAGGAGTCGCTCTCATTGCTGCGGGTGCCCAAAAGTCAAAGTCACTTGCCCCAAAGGCAAACGATGTGGCAGACGCCATTGAAATTTTTGCAAAGAATGTGTGTGTGTGTGTGTTAGTGTAGCTGCAGGGTGCAAATGTATTTGTTTACATGCGTGGCTGCATCAAAAAATAATAAAATTAAATAATATGAAATCCTTCCTTTGAAGATTTATAAATTTAAGCTTGCTGTAGAGCTAAGGAATAACTAGAGAAATTAATTAGTATGCATAAAACTTTTCTTATTCCATTTAAACGTAATTTAATTTTAAAAAATAATAAAAAGAGCATTTTTTACGAAATTTTTTATATTTGAGCTTCTACCCATTAGCAGAAAGGTGTCTTCCTGTACCGACACTTTCCGATGATAAGCTCGAAACATTTTTTTTTTTTAAATCTTTGGTCATATAATAGATTTTTGTAAAGTAGAATAGTTGATTCCTCAATTTTGTAGGAATTCCAATACTTTAGGTACTAAGGTACTTGGTAATTGCAGCTTTTGTCACTTCCAAAGATGTTCCAGGCTACTCTTTGGTGTAGCTCACATCTTAACATGAAAATTCCTTCAATTCTTCGGCTTTAATAGCCTTGTCTTTTATGTCAAGATTAAAACTTGTGTATGGTAAAAATCAGAGCTGGCAGGTTTTTGACAATTGCTAATTTTTTTTTAAATTTAACCGCATTAAAGAAGAAATTCCTTCAAATACTAATTTTTTTTCGTTTTCTTATTTTCAAGTTACATCTCTAGTTTTTTGTTCTTGGGAAAACCCCATACAAACATCTCGCAGATCACAATTTGTCACGTAAGGGAGTAGAGCTTGCCCCATGGTTTCTTATAATATATTATAATAATAGGTGGCGCCAGTGTTCTTTAGCGTGTTTTGACTAAGATCAAGAGAGATATTACAGCATAAACTTATTAATTGATTAAAGATCATTTGCAGACTATCAAAAGTTTTTTCAAATCGTCGTTGCATTTCAAATTTATTACATTTCTTATAAGCAAATGAAAACATAATACTTTTTTTTTTGTTCTTATCAATATGGCTAATACTAAAGGAAAATACACTTGATTGTTTATTGATTATGCCGATACTTACAACTACCCTAACCCAACTCTACAGAAATTTCTTCAAAAAATAATTCAAATAAACGAACGAACATCAAATTATAATGAGCTCCTCAAATACAAAATAAATTTTCATTTAGACACGACACACCTTAACTTTCCAAAGTTTTTCACATGATATGTTTGTTTATCGTAGGCTTTACCTTCGCAATTACCAAGTTAAAGGCCAAAGACCAAAACACCTACATATAACTAATCTTAAATGATAGATAGCTAGACACGCACGTTATAATGACAAAAGCCGCTGACACATGTCACCCAATTAAAAGATGATACATAATTCAGTAACCCAAACCCAAAGCCAATATACACAGGACAACATGTTGGCAACTCGCAGCAAATTCCAAGTCCGAGCCCAAGACCAAGTCAAACAAAACCCACGGCACAAAACAAACATGGCGCACACAACTCGAAACTCGAATCCCAGAAACTGTCCCAATTCCAAAAGCCGCACGAATAACAAAAACAAAATACATGCACACATATGCAGATACCTAAACACATATATACAAATGAATGCCAGCTGCTGTACAACAATGGCGACCAGAGCGGAAGAAGCGAGAGAGACTGAGAGAGAGGAGCGCGCTTTTGGCTATGGCGGCGGCTTCATTGTTGGGTATTGTTGCTTCATCGGGAGTTTGTGCCCGTTTGGCAGCCGCTTTTCCAAGTCTTGCTTACTTTTCTGCCAAGTGGACGCCGCCATGTTTTGTTTAGCCTTTCAGTACGTGACAGAGCTGTCCAAGAGCAGCAGGTGTACCCAGCGTGGCTATAACATGTTAATTGACTACAAGTTTAGGTTCGAGTTTCCAGTTGATTCGAAATGTGTTGATAGCTTTAAGTTTATGTTGATGGTCAAGCGGCTGTATAGACTGCTAGCGATATATTGTAGTTCATAAAAAATGTTTAAGAGCTTATTAAGTTTGTGCAGCAGCTCGGGATAGAAAGAAGCTGCTGCGCTAGCAGTAGGTTTAGTTGCAAGATCATAAAGTAGCGAACAAGAAGTAATTTCGAAAAATGAGTGCTAATTTTTTCAAAGAAATACCCAGATAAGCAAAAGTCTTTATATCGCATTCACAGTTTCTATAACTCTCCTACTTTAAGAAAAACTGTCAAATGGAAGAACTTTCATGAAAAAATTTTCGAGCTTATCGTTGGAAACTGTTGGTAAAGGAAGACATCATATACTCGAACTTACTGCTAATGAGTAGAAGCTCAAATAAAAGAGATTTCTGGTAAAATCATTCTGTTCAATTCTCTATCTTAAATCCTTCGTTTCCAAATGCAAAGTACAGCTTTGATTCGCTTCTTGTTTTCATACTCAGTCTCTACTCTGTGTGACTTGGTTAAGATTTTGCTCCCACAAATTTATTGGACTTATTTGGTGTAGGAAGGATGCAGCAACTCTTTCACACAAGACTCTAAGTAAAACATTTGATCCATCGCCCTTCTTAAAGCAACCCCAAACAAGTCTTCTGAAGGTAAGGCGAAACCCAGCTCAGAGTAACCCATATCTACATCCACCTGGTATTTATTATTATTTTACCTATTGGTAACTACGTGATTTCTGCACTTTATTGTTTTTCTGTTCGTTAATTGACATGTGAGCGGTCATGTAACAGAAACCAACCGCTAAGCCCCTACTCTTCGAGAGAACTAACTGGAAACTGGCAATGGGCATAAACATGGTAAGCCCGGGAGGTAGCTGCTGCTGCTCTCTCATTAATAAAGTCATAAAAATGTACGATGAGTTTGCTTATTATATGCTTAATAAATATTAGCACACGACATGTAATTACATTGTGTAACATAAAAATTATAATAAACATTATATAACATTGCATAATTGACAGTTTCGAGTGGCGCTCCTTGGCGCTCTTCCACCAAACGCTTTACTAACCAACACCTGGCTCAATGCACTGCTTCGTCTTTGGCACCATCTTCACCTTTGAACCCTCTACACACACACACACAAACACACTCTTACACAAACACACCAGATACAAATACAACTTTGTTGCCTTAAGTTGTGTTTATTTTTATGCATGTCGCCGTTCTCATCGCTTCCATCGTTCTCGTCCTTGTTGCGCTCGTTTGCGCCTTGTGGCACGTTATCCTTTGGCTTTGGGCCTGGCACCTTGCCACATCAACGTCGTCATACTCAAGGCTCTTAGCGTTGTCGTCGCCGTCGTCGCTTTTAATGTCTGTTGATTTCGTTTTACTGATTTTTAATGCCAGCTTGCTACCGTGGCACAGTGGGTCATGTTCGGTTTGTAATTGTTGCTTAAGTTGGTCATATCTAACTCATAGCATATAATGCAGTATAATATCTTAGTGGTATGGAGAATATGTACAAAAAAGCTAATGAAACTTTTTTCAAAAATCTAAAAAATCATGAATTGTAAAATAAAAAGCATTTATTAGGTAGGTAGGTAGGTTAGGGCGGCAGTTGGGACTTAGCGTTCCAACTCGCTTAGGCCAAGAATAGGCCCATTGTGATACCGATAATGGAAGTAAGTGACTAGGATATAGAATAAACAGAAAAAATTAGGGAAATAGGAAAGGTGGCGAGTTCAGGACCATGGATTTAAGTGGGATTCGAACCCACAACCTCAGGGATGTTAGTCTAATGCACTACCGCTAGGCTATCGAGGACACCAAAACCATTCGAAAAAAAATAGTTTCGAGAAAAACGCGTTTAAAGTTTTATAAGTGGGGAAAAAATTTGCTTATTTTTTGAAAATCAATTCAGGACATCATTTCTTACATAATTGTCTACCATATTCAGGTAAAAAAAAATTACAGCAATAATAATACAAAATATGTTTTTTTTTAGGTAAAAAATTGAATTATTATTTTTACAATTTATTTCGATTACTTATGCTTGACGGGCTAAACCATTAAATACCTGTCAACGAATTTGATGTCGATTCCAATCTGGAAACGATTATTCCTTTAAAAACAAACTTTTTTTTATAAAAACCGAATCCTATAATACGAAACTGGTTTTTTAACGCACCTATTTAATCGATACTTCAAAAACTTTTCAATATGCAATAAAATAAAAAAATGTCCTTTGATTTTTACACAACTAAAGCTCACTAATCGAATTCATTGTATTGACACTTTTCCAATACGTTGGTTCCACTGTGCCAAGCTCACACTCTCTTACTCTCTCACCCTTTGCAACGCTGTTGCGTCTATAACACTTATGCATGGTGTACGTGTATACTCACACATATTTATATGTGTTTGTAGATGCTCGTGTGTTGTTATGGCTTTGTACATATGTACACTATATGTTTACCGTTATCTGGCAAATTGTAAGCGCTCTATAATTTCTTCAAGTGTTTATGTTGGTATTGAGCTTTTATTATTTGTTTTTATAGAGCTTCAGTTTAATTAATGTTTATCGAGCAAGTCACTGCGGTTATATTATCCACAAGCGAAAGGGTTTATTGCGCCATATTCGTTCCAAGCCATTTAATGTGGCATATAAACATACATTCTCATAATATGGTTGCCTCAAAACTTCAGGCGCCTCTGCACCAAAAACTAATTTGCCAAGCGCGAAAAATATCTTTCAACATTTTTGTAGTTTTTTTTTTGTCTCTATTTTACTCACATTTTTTTAACGCCTTCGGAGTGGCAGCCACAAGAATTCCTTGCAGCACCATGGCCGAAAAATAAATTATGACAAACAGCTAGTAGAAGAATTTTAGTGAGCTTGTTTTTCTGTGGACCAAACCAAACATTTCGCTTGTAATTAGCAAAGTTTTCCGCTCAAAAGTTTTGACAAAATTTTGCTGCTTGTCGTCGCGCAAAAATATTTTTCGCATAACAATACACAGAAGTAGTACATAGTATATACATATATATGTATACATATAGAAACAAAAAAAGAGAAAATGATGCCAGGCATTCGAATGATGCGGCTGCTAATGAAAACGAAGCTAGCGGAATTCCAAGTCCAGGCCAAGGCGATGTCCAGTTTGTTGTGTTCTTCCTCTGCTCAGCTTGAGCTGCTGCCCTTGTCCCAGTGGGTGTGCGTGTTTATGTGTGCATGTTTTAATATTGTTCTATGTATTCCCGTTGTTATTGTTGGCGCCCACAGCTCAGCATTTTTTGTGGCCCCAAAGAGTTTCCGCTCTGTGGCACTGTCGCCTAGTTGCAGCAACGCCACTTTGTCATTTGCAATGAGTGCGCCAGTATTAAGGGTAGGTCCTGGGCGAGTTGCAGGGCCTGTCAAGTTCATAACGGATGCTCGCCCTAGTGCACAAAATGCTTCCTGCATTGCCGCTACGCAGCGTCCCCATTGTTTTTAAGCTCCACACTATTTTGTTTAAAGCCCATGTTTTAAATAGTTTTTCATGTTCAAATTTTTGGGCGTTTTTTTGTTTGTAAATTGTGAAGTAGGTAGACAGGTCTCCAGTGATCTAGGCTAATAGTTTTGGAGTTGTCGTGCTTTTGCTAAAATAGGTGCCAGCAAAGTTTACAAATGGAAGCAATATTTTAGAAAAACATTTTTTATGGCAAAAACTTTTTTGGCGATACTAGACTTTGAATCCAAACTTAGCAATAAAGGATTCATTATAAAAATTAGAAGGCAGAAATTTCTTAAATTAATTTGAATTTTAATGAATTATTATTATTTCATTTTAACTGAAAATGTTACGCCTTCAATTAACGCCTTTAAATATTCCGCTTTTTGAGCCTCAACTGCTTTTCAGAATCAGTCTTAGTATAGCACTCCGGTGACACTTTTTTTTTGGTTATACCCTGTACCGTATGGTACAAAGGGTATATTGTTTTTGGAAGAAGAAGAACAATCAAGCGGCTGCTTACTCACTTTGCCTTAAGAGTCCAAATTGATCTTACTAACCTTTAGTATAGGTTGGTCCATCTGCTAGTTTGGTTGTTAAACACTCATAATTCAGGAACATACACGTCCAAATTGGATGCTGTCAGATGAGTTTTCGACAAAAAAAATTCATCGAAAATTCCGATGTTCGCATACGGGCCTATAGAGCCGGCAGCGGCGGCCATTTGGGAGTTATTATTTTTCATATATAAATGAGTAGTTTCAAACTTGCATTTGGTATATACATTTGCCAAAATTTACCAACAGATGGCCCACCCTCTATTGTAAAGTTCCCTTGTATTATATGAGCTTAGCAATAGTCTTGGACAAGATTTCTTGAACACAAATTTTCTCTTGAAAACTCCAATTCTTAACTTGTTCTATCAAAAAAATGTCGATGTGCGTGTGCAGTCTTAGATCGTTGCATAAAAAAAGCATCTACCTTTAATGACTTCTTTCATCGCTAGAAACTTCCACTTATTTTTCTTTAACTCTTTGTGAACCGATAGCTAAAGTTTTTTATTTTCACCTTCAATAATATTAGTTTTCGTGTCGTGTTATTCTTCTCGACTGGCTATTATAACCAGCTATTGTAACCGGGCTACCGGACTAGGACCTTATGAAAAACGTTCCCCAAGGCATATACTTTCTCCTATATTTAATACCATAGTTAGCTTGTCCGTCTACTGTAGATTACAATATGTATTTGCATTTTTTTTTAGAAAATATTGTAAAAAGTTACTTGTTGTAGCATCTTGTCCAAAAATGTAAAAAAAAATTTGGAACCGGATTTTGAAGTTTTATCACATATTAAAAAAAAAAAAAAAGACAAAATGTTAATTAATGTAAACATTCAAATCATATTTCTTTAAATAAAAGACTTTTTATTGTTTTCAAAGAGAGTCTACAGAAAATTGATCACGTTCCAGGTTTTTTACGTAAAGATGTCCAAAAAGGCTTAATTCGTCAAAGCAAAACGTAGAAAATTGTAAAATTCTTTTAAAAAAAATCGTCACAAATTTTTTTTTTATATTGCCTTAAACAACAAATGAGTTATTTGCAATAATAAAGAAAGGATTTACGCCTAACATAATTTAAAAGTCTTAAAGACTTATGAAGATGCTCAGCTTTATCCTGTCCTGCCATATAAACTAGTTTGTGCATAGGTACGATAAAGGCTAGAGCCGAAATTTGTAATTTTTTTTTCAAGTTGCAGTAAAATTTAAACCATAATAAATTTGCAAGCTGCGTGACCTTAATAGAATACACAATGACTAGTACATACGGTGTATATAGTATATATTATATATATGGACTACATTGCTGTCATATGCACGCACACGGCGACAGAGGGCCTCAGCTGCATTGGGCTGGACATGAAACAAATGAGCGGCTACAAACACAAAGGCAGCGGAACGCATGCACACAGATACTCACACAGATGCACCCAATTCCATGCTTTATATGGTTCACTACTACATGGACAAAAGAGACCACAAATTGTAAAATGTGTTGCAGATACATGGGAAAATTTTTACGGCTAACATAGTTTCGGAAAACGAAAGTAAAATCTCATAGTGGAAAATTCAAAAAAAAAAAGGAGAAGAGAACAAAACAAAATGCATTTGTATAAAGGACATAGAAAAATAGAACTAGAAATGGAAATGTGCAAGCACCAACAATAACCATATGCAACAAAAGCAACTGCAAGTGGCAATAACTTAGAGGCACACGGCCAAAGAGACTGGGTGCTGCATAGCTGCAAGGTGGGCCCAAGCGCAGAGACCGAGAATGATGTAGAGAGAACTGCAGAGAGGAGCAATTGCAATTGGCTACATGCACATGTGTGCAAATATGCATTTACAGTCAGAATATAAGTTATACATACACTGTACGTTTTTCAATTGTGAAGCACGTTGTTATAATGAAAAAGTTTTTAAAGGCATGTTGAAAAATAATATTAAAAAAAGCATAAAAAATTCGTTATAGAAATAAAACTTGAAAATTCTGACAATGGAGCGTTTTTTCGAACAAAAAAAACCAGCACCTGCTAATAATAATACATACATTTTTATAGAGCAAATATAAAAAAAAGGAATAAAAGCTTTCCAATGACTTTACATAATTTTCACCTAAAACGGTAATTTTGGGGACACTTCTGCTATTTTTAATAACTCCTCGGATGTTATTTTTTGACTGACTACATATACCATATTAGCAGTCAGATCGAAATTTACTTCAAGAAATTTTTTTATTAAGCTAATGCTGCGTTGCTTAACGAACAGTTGTCATATTGAAATTGTTTATTTGGCATGTTTGAAAATATAGCTTAAAAACAAAAATATTAAAATTGTTATCTTTTCTCAATATTTATAACTTATACTTCTTTCATTTATGTGGTTCACTGTGGTCCGTCTTCTCCAGTTGCATGGCTGTTACTGATATTCATACTATTACTAATGCAGCATATATAAATATTTATTTATTAAAATTAAAATATCATTTTTCAATATTCCTAAACCAAATTGTGCTTATGACAAGTTTTCGCTAAGTTACAGAGTTTTAAGCCGAAAATTAAAAAGTGTGCGCATAGTTTTTGATATGACTGTAGTCGCGTTTGTTTCTTTATGTGCTTTGAGTGTATTGACTTTTCTTGTTACTAGAACGTACAACGGCATGTATACGTAATATATATATAGCATATACAAGTAGTACATATTACAAGTATTTTCACCTGCTTTCTGCAGCAACAACAACAACGAAAAAAAAACAAATACACTGTTAGTATAAAAAATACCAAACAATAACAAAACATATAAATCAACGTCGCGAATTCCAAATTGCGTGCCGCAAACATGCAACATGGAACGGTTTTATCTTGTTGGAAGAATATATTTTATTTTCTCTTGAAATGCTCTACCTCTAAGCATTATGTGTTAAGGAAACATTTTGTACTGCCATAGAAGCTTTTTTAAAAAGTACGCTACTTTCGCAATTATTCCGCAACTTTATAGTATTAATTTTTTGAAGAATTTGAAAAAATTTAAATATTTTCAAACTTGTTTGGTATAATAAATTTTGGGAATAATTCTCAGGCACGGCCCTATCTCTGGTGCAAAGGTTGCGCAGCGTAATTTAACTTTGTCAATTGACTACTCATAAGTAACTGATATTGTTTTCTCTGCTGAAGTAGCAGTAAAACAGAGCAACAAGAGCCGATGCCATGCACGATCAACTTCGTGTCTGTTGCTTAGCAACGTCAGCGTCGCATACGTCACTGCGGCAGAGAAAACTTCAATACATATGCAAGAAAAAAATGTGAGTGTATTTTGTGCCGGTCTAGAAAAATATTTTTACTATTACAATCTTTTAGAAACTTAGTTAGGGGAGTTCCCGTGCCTAATTTACTTTCATAGCAGCTTACGGATTTAGTTCATATCATTTTTTACATGGCTTTTTTTGAAACATAACTACCGTGTAAAAACAGAATTAGGTGTGCTTGTCTTTTTGGTACACCACTTTTTTCTTAAAAAACTCAAGTACAGACTCAATGTTTTGAAATATTTTTTGTGAATGCATTTTTTTTTGAGTTGTAGAACATATGAAAACATTTTAAATCTTAGATAGATAAGTGAATTTTTCAATAAAATATGTAAGTTTTGCCAAATCTGTTTGGTGTACAATTTCTCCCCTGGAAGGAGATTTCTACTATTAATTTCTTAAAAAATTTATTATGGGTTGACTTAATATTTCAAAATTTTGCTTGGGATGCAATTTTCAATTTGAGAGTCTGTATATTTTTTTTAAATTTTAGCTGTTGAATAAAATTCTTAAAAATAATTTGTTAACATTTTAATAAAGACAAAATTTAATTGCTGAACAAAATTCCGATGAATAATTTTTTTATTTTTTTAATTGTAACACAATAAAAGAAATAGTTTGTTTATTATTTCAAAAAATTTTTATTTTTGACAGAAAGGTTTTACTGCCTTAAAATAAATTTATGCCGATTTTAAGGCACAATAAAAAACACTCATATCCGCTGCGAGTATTGTTTACATAGAAAACTTGTAGATTTTGAAATATATTTTTACAATTTTCTTCATATAGGGGTCTCCATATGTTTGCCTGAAGGAAAAGTCTCTGCGGCTCAAAGTTGTCTGTTTTTTATGACTAGTTCTTAATTTTTGCTATATTAAAGAAAAGTAATTGAAAGTTTAAGATTAAACAAAACTAATTGATTGTTGTTAAGTGTAGAGTATTTAGGCTTCGACCCATCGAAGCAGGCTAGAAAATTCTGGGCCCATATTGCAGCTGAATAAAGAGACAGCTGAGAAGCTTAAGTGACACATATTTAAACTGATAAATATAAAAGTTAAAACCGATGAGATGCAACAATTGATTATCATAGATACATATGGAGACAGTTGTGACATGGGAGGGCTGTAAAGCATATAAGGGTAAAGCTTCGGCAATGAAGTTCGACAGGCAGCCTGATTGTAAGCTGATAAGAGTTAAGAGTTAAGAGAGAAAAACAAATTCAAAAGGACTTAAGTTTAAATAAGTTGGATTGAATTTGCTTTATTTAAAGTTGTTGTCAAAAACTATATGAACTAAATGTGTTGCTATAAACAAGCTTAAATTGCATGGACTATACAAAATGTATGTGAATGTTTACTCTTAATATAAACTGAAGATTCTTAGAGATAAAGTTATACCTTTTCAATGTTAACTGCCACAAAAAAAACATGCAATTTATAAACATGATAAAATACAAGCAATAAATATATGTTGTTTTTTATTTTCTTTCCAATATGATGACTTCTATAAAAGTCAACTTATGTACACTGAGTGATATTGTTGTTTATATGAATGCTCTTTAGTTTAGTATCTATTTCAACAGCTCCCTGTGCAACAAAAAACCAAACACAAACCGAATGCCAATTGAAAACCAAAAACTGTATCTCACCACAGGAACTAACCACAATTATTCTAAAGCACATATTCAAGCATCTGAGATAAAGAATCTACCAACAAACAACATGATTTTATGGCAGTATAAATTCCATTTGAAATAAAATGCTCATACAAATTCCAAATTGTTGTTTGTACATAAAGGTTTATGTTGCAGCATAGTTTCATGCCTCATTTTTTGTTTTTGTTTTATACATGTATTTACTATACATATATGCATATAACAATAACCATGTGCGAAAATTGGGTCACATGGGACATAGAGAGTGCAAGAGAGCGAAAGAGGCAGAATTTTAGAATGTTGCTAGAGCGAGAATGAGTTTTGAGGGTAAACATTTTTAGGTTTATGTTCAACTTAAACCAACGTCATGAAAATAAATTCAAATTTATGGCAGATACAATTAATGAGCAAAAGGATGCAACAGTAAAAGTTTTTGGTACCACATAAATTGCAACAACAACAATAAATACAGACATGTGCAACAACAGCGCTTTCGCCCATGAATATACACACACACACACACACACTTACGCCACAATACACACACACTCGCAAATTAACGGCAAACTCAAATGAGCAAACAAAATGCAGTTGCAAAAACAGCTACTGTAACTGTAAGAAGTAACGGAAAGCTAGTTAGAAGTGAAAGTCCCTAATGACTACTAGAGGCAGTGACGTAGTTAGAAATTTCCCATGAAAAAGCTGATTATGTGTTGGTATGGAATTTAAGCTTTTTTCGAAAGTTATGTTTGCCATCTTGGAAATTTTTTCTATACATACACAAATGAACATAATTTTACATAGAAGCTAACTATACATTAAAACATAAAATGTTAGAGCAAAATTTACATATGAGATTTCCAAGTATTTTTGCTTGGAAATTTTGACTTTAAGAATTTAATATCTCTCTCTCTCTTGACTTTTTGTGGATCGACAGGATAGGGTAATTTTTTAGTACTGGAAATTTTATTTTAGTTCTGTTTAAAATAATATCGTAATAAGTAAATCGTTTTCCAAAGTCATATAGCAAAAGTCGAACAACGCTTGGTCTCCATCTTACTATAAAATAAAAAAAAATACAAAATATAATGCTTATAATAAATACACATACAGAATTCTGCAATATCATAATACACTTACTCTCCTGGGGGAATTTGTTTAAAAAATATCCCTTTCTACGGCACCCCCTTAAAGTATGCAATGGCAGAACATAAACAAAATGTTACCTGCTGTAGGGGCTTAAATGTATGTGTGTGTGTGTTTTAAGAGAGCGGCAGAGAGAACAAGAAATTTTGTTGCTAGCTTTCGTTATTATGTTCATTAAAAGCCAAGACACAAATACTTGTATATATGTGTACATATACAGACACCCACACATTTATACTGACAGCAGACAAACAATTCCGGATTAGAAAGCAACAACAAACATGAAATCAAAGCAGAGCAATGCAACTGCAACTGCAGCTCGACATTGTGCGAGAGCGCTCTCTTTATTTATTTCTTTAACAATGTTTTGATTGTCTCACCCCTTAGCCCAAACTCTTCCTCTCTCTCTCGCTTAGTCACACTATCTCTGTTGCACTCTGTGCACTTGTGGCGAGCTCAAAAGGTCAACGCATTTTATGGTAATTTGAGAGCTTACAAGCATAATTTCACAGCTGAGCTTTTTGTATTTTAGTTTTTGGCTGAAGGATATTAAGGATTTTAGGATTGGTAGAAATAGTTGGGATTAAAATTAAGAGCAAAATTTAAGACGTTGCTAAAATTTTTTGTTTGTATGGATTAGAGGCATTAAACAAAGTGCTGTTGAGTGTGTGAAAAAATGTAAAGCAAAGATATAGAACAAAGATACGTCGTACTTAAGAGATAATTTTTTAAAAATATTTTTTTACAATTAATATATAAAATAAATAGTTTTTGAAACAGCTTTAGCAACAGTATTGTTTTATTTGAATATGGTACAACAATGTTTGATTGCTCCAAGAGTATAAAATTAATTTGTATTTAAAAAACAACGTTGGGTGATTGTTGGGTATGATATGGTCATAAATTCATTTTAAAATAAAAATTTTGTTAAATCCTGCTTCGGATTCAGCGCTTCCAAATGAACCTACTCAATTTTGTTTAATTTTTTATTCATAATTTATATTAACCCGTTTTCGCTGTTTTTGCGAAAAAAATTTATTGGAATGAAATCAATGTAGAGTCACATTTTCGCCTTTTTTGAAAAATTTTACAATTTTCCAGCACCTAGGTGGGCCGTGGCATCATGTTGCGTATACGCAATGCTGGCGCATTGCTCGACAACTGAAATTGTCTCGGACGTGTTAAGCATAATTAAAAAATTTGAAGGAATACAACCTATTTTATGTCGAAAAGACAAAATATTTACATTAAGTAGTTTTTAGCTTCGAGTTCAAAATTTGTCCAAAATGAGATGTGTCCACAGACGCTAGTGGGTCTGTCTGTGTTTTGCTGGAGGTCGGAAGAAGGAGAAGAAGGAAGCCTTAATATATACCTTTAAACCAAAAAAATTTTTGCCGATACCTCACACATAAGAATTTTTTAAACTGATGAATACTAAGGAACACTTTTTGAAGTTATCAACAAAATTATAAAATTCTCCTTTTTGGTCTTTCTTAACCTACACATTAAGCGACCTTGAGATTTCTGATTCTTAACCGGTAAGAAACGTTGCAATATATTAGTAGGTATGATAGTTTTATTTAAAGTCCGTGTTAACTTACCATATTCAGATCAATTTAAAGATGATAAACTTTATATGACTGACTATTGTGTCAGTCGCCCCTGGACGGAGCATGGGGATCTATATTAGTAACTGTTCGAAGAGAACAGGAACCTACACTTTACAGCCGATTTCGAAAGTCTTGAATAAATAGAGATTTTCTTAATATTCCTAAAAAAAAATATTTGTATATTTTCAATTAATTACAGCAAAGGATAATGTTTTCATAATTCCGTCAAAGCGCTGAAGAAGCAATCCCTTACTTATTTAATTATACGGGCAATTACAAAAAGAAACGACTTTCGTTTCCAAGAATAAGACTAAGCTTACTCAACCAGATTTTTAGGTTCAGAGGCCAGACCACGTATTCCACACGTTTTTGGTGTCGCTGGGCTGGAATACGTGCTCCAAAACCCCCCATGACAGGGCTCTGAAAAATTCTCAAAAACTTCACTTTTGCAAGTTATCTAAAAACCTGACGTGCTGGAATTTTTTGACTTGAACATATCAGAAATACCGCCAGACAACCGGTCTCGAAAATAGGTTTTGTGGCGTTTTTCGAAGTAAGGTTGCAAACTAAAACCTTGGTCCGTGTTATCTTTATTAAAATAACCAGCTTTTATGTATTGGATTAAAAATTTTTTTTTCAAAATCAAGGTATGGGAAAAAAGTAGTTTTGATTTCGTGCTTAGCTGAAGAAAATGTTTACCTCTGAAGGAACATTTTTGTTAGCTACTGAAACTGTTAACCTATAAATCACATTCAATTCGAATATATAAGACTGAACTGTTTGCGTCTAACCAATGTTGGTTAAGCATAAATTTTATTTACAATGGATAACTCCCATATGTGCTAGTAAGTCTGCACAAATTACATTTTACCATAAAC
The DNA here is from genome assembly GCA_018150985.1 of Chymomyza costata. NCBI lineage: Eukaryota > Metazoa > Arthropoda > Insecta > Diptera > Drosophilidae > Chymomyza > Chymomyza costata. Next base: position 24,629,073 of record JAECWU010000001.1, read on the forward strand.
AAACAAAGGCAACTCCATTGGCTAAAACGTATCTTATAGGTACACAAAATGGCAAACATTTTGTGGCCAAGTATACAAAGCAATTGCCATAATTGACACACTTGAGTGGGACAAAGCAAAACACAGTTTGTGTTAGTGTGAGGTGGGGTACTTTACCGGGTCTACTTGTGCACTTTGGCTAAAATGCGCCAAACTTAAACTGTAACTGAAAAGACGCTTAGCATTTTGCGGTCATAGAAGGCGCAATGCAGCAAATGCAGTTGGCAAAAACAATGGCACTGTGGGGCCAAAGCAAATGCTAACCGCAATAAACAATAAAGTGTAGCACAAAACGGAGCACAGGGGGCAGCAACAACTCGAACGAGTGTGAAAGTGCAACTAAAAGGGGCAGCCAAAAAGGCAACCAAGCAGCCACAGCCGCAGTCACATGGTGGAAGATTAGCAGCATATAAATAATGCCTGGACTGGGTAAGAGAGCCAGCAAACACACAGAGAGAGCGAAAGATACGGAGTGTGTGACGTAAAAAGGGCTGTGCGTGTGAGTGTGCCTATGTATGTTAGAGAGAGCGTGTGGTAAATATTTGCGGCTGTGGGAGCTATAAATATTTTTTGTGGGTCTGCATGTGCCATTTGTATAGGTTAGGGTTATGGTTGAGGCAGGTCGACTGCAGTCAAGGCAGTTAGATGGAGTTGCAGAGAGAGTGAGAGAGTGTGTGAGGGGCAATGAGACATTGATTTTGTTTTAGAAACTTTAAGGGCAATGGGTTATGACGCTTTTTTGTAATGTTGAAATTTTTGCAGAGGACTATCTTGAGAAAAATCATAAATTTTTTAACAATAGATACTTTATAAATTTAAGAGCACTAGCTGAAAAGCTTTTAGCTAAAAAAATTATATTTCCAAAGAATTTAAAAAAAAGCCAAGCTTTAAAATTTCACTTAAAAAAAAATTAAATTTTTTTTTGCTTTTAATATATTATTGTTAGGCTGTCAGCCAAAAATAATTTCTACAGCTATGATAAATTATTTTCTAAATTCTTCCTTTAAGATTTCTCCCCCGAATCATGCAGAAAATCAACTTTTCGGTGTTACGCTGAAAACAATACAGCTCCTTAAGAATTTCTAGGATTGTTAACTCTTCTTTGGGGAATATCGACTTATTTTTTTCACTAAAATCAATTACTGTCTTCGTGTGGCGTATTTTAAACTCTTATCTCATGAAGAGATACATAGTTATTCATACATCTAGATCTGGGAGGTATCTCGGTGGTGTTTAGGTGATAGCTCGAGTAGTCTATCAGAAGTCCCGAATGTGGCTATAGTTAAATGACGATTTCACCAGACTAGAATGCAGTTTTTCCTCATAGTAATTCATATAATTTAACCAATCTAATCTCTACCCTCAGGCTTAAAAATAAAATAAGCAATATTTGCATTAATTAAAATTAAATCCATCTAAAAATAATTTTATAGCATTATAATAGATTCAAAAATTTTAAGTAAGACATTTTAATGCAATAAATTTTGCTTTAAAGAGAATATTCTAATATTTTTTGCACAATTTAAAATTGATTTTTCCGCCTATGCTTTAGAAATTCGCAACAAATCACAACAACTCAGTGGTCCCATTATCACCTTGTCCCACATCCTTCAAATGCTACAAGCCCCTACTCTCCTAATCACTTCCCATTCTGTGTCTATCATAAATTTGCAACACATTTTCCTTGTAGCACACGCCACACATTTCAACGCCCCATAATGTATGCTATACAAAATGGCCTACAAATTTCAACACCTGCTGCCACTGCCAAATGCCGCAGGCAACAAAAGGTTAAACTTTTTGCTGTTGTTTGTCGCTGTTTGGGGTTAATGGTCTGTCTTGTCGTCCTGTCGAGCTGCCATTTCTGGTAAAAGCATTTGAATAATTTTGCACACATTGCGAGCGCATAAATAAAAAACAATAAAGGAATACAAAATGTGTAAAAATGCTAAAAAATTGAAATATATATAATTTTATATATTTGTATTAAATTGTTACAAATTGCCTCAATTTTGGGTTCGCGTGTAAGCCACGTTTTAAAATCGAATGTGAGCACAGGTCGCAGTTGTTTGAACCTGAAAAAAAAAACGTAAAGTGGCACTGTAACGTGTTTTGTTTTACATATATTGCAAATTTTGTATACTTTGCGAGAATTAATGTTAGATTATAAATTTAAAAAATTCTAATAAATAATAGATATTGAAAATGTAAATAGGGCTTACAAGGGTTAAGGTATAAGACAACTTTCTTCGAAGCAGAGCTTAAAAAGATTTATAATGTAAATATCTAGGCTTTATGCCCTTTGGGTTGAATGCATAAAATATAAAATCAAATTTTTGCTTCAGGACATAATGTCCAACAAAATATTCGGTACACACCAACATAAGATACTGTGGCAAATAAAATAAGTAAGAATTTTTTGTTGATCAAGCTGACTGGGTTTAGGGATTATTTTCTTTAATACAAATATAACAACAGAATTCTTTCTACGGATAGAGCATAATTATATGAACGCGTTAGCCAAGAAGGCCCTATGCTCCAGTGGGAGATACTGCAAATGACAATGATGATGATGTTAGTCAAAGAATATTCGTTGAAAGCACATTTTTGCAAGAAATTTCAGGACCCAGGCACTGCTAATCGCCTCTTTCTTAATAGAGCCTGCTTTTCTCTTCCTTCAGAGTTCTTGATTTATTTATTCATAAAAAAATAGAAAATAATATTTAAAGTGCAGTCATATGCTATTTTTGAGTCTTAGTTTAGATTTTTTGTTATTGCATTAAATGACTTACGCATTTAAAACGGCAAAATCAAACGTATCAAAATACAATTCCATATGCCACCTGTAAACTATATACCTACATATCTCTGTGTCGCCTAAGCCGACCTTTTTTGTCATTATCTATTGTAATAACTATTATTTATAACACACCCCAACAACAATTGCTCAGACATAAACAAATACATTAAACAACACTACACCAAACTTTCTAATACAAAAATTTACAATCAAACCAACAATCACTACAGACTAACAAACACTCTTCAAAACAGCCTACTTGATCTGCCAATAACCTGGGATTCTTCACCCGGCTCACTCACGCGAACAGACCTTACAAAACTCCTCCGCCTCCGATTCGGACACTGCCATCTTACACATAGTCACATTTTTAATAAAACGCCAGCCCCACTTTGCAACTTCTGCAGTTCAAACACCACGCTATCCCTACACCACATCCTTACAGACTGTTCTCACTTCCTCAACACCAAATCAAAATACTTTCCTAATTCAAACCTGCTCAACGCTATTTCTACACCTTCAATTACAAACATCCCCAACATTATTAAATTTTTAAAAGAAAGCAAATTGTATAACATGATTTAAACATACATTAATTAAAAAAATTGTACTATATGCAACATCAATTATAACCAAATAAGACTAGCATAAGGCTCACGCTAAAGCTAATTATAGCTCGTACTGTAATTTTAATTAAGTAGGAGCTGTTCATAAATAAATAAATAAATAAAAACTATTATTTATAATTTACTTTAAAATGCATACAAAAAATCATAAAAGTCACACAAAAGATAACGTTACGTCTCTGCGACGAATTTTGTTAGTCAACTCACAGATGTAGTGTGATGCTGAATGAGTGAACCGAGAGAGAAAAGATTGCACGGTGACGATCGTGAAAGAGAGAGAGGCGAGAGTAAAAAATTAAAAACGTCTAGGTTGACGTAGTTTATAATTTTCTTATCGTTAAAAAAATTGATCCCAAAAGAATTGTGATCGGATGAAAACGTCAATATACAAATAACAAAATATATTAAACATTCTAGGATAATATAGTTCAAATTAATTTGAAACACTTTTAGGAATTTTTTGCTGCTGCTATTAAGTAAAGAATCATTTAATCGGCCTAAAGATGATTCGTTAAGAATGTTAGCTTTTGAATCTAGCCATAAAAGTATTTCTATAATATAAAGTTGCTATTATAGAAAGTCAACACCCTTTATGTTGTGTCCACATATCAATTTGCACTTTAACACTTCAAGCAAAAATAAACTTTTATTTTATTTTGAATGGGCCTAGTCAGCAAAGTTATAATAAAATCAAGTCAAACAAATAAACTAACATTTCTTGGCAGTTGAAAGTTTATGTTTTTGTTGTTTTTGTTGTAGGTTGGTTGGTTGTTGGTTTCCTTACGATTGCAATTCACCATTTGCCAGTTGTAATTGCAGGCAGTGTGATTGCCAACATGCGCGTTTATGGCCAATTCTCAGGCTTGTTAGCCGGGCTTGATGTGTATTATAAAAACATTTTTCACGCCCCAAGCAAGTAACAGTCAACAGGGCATAAATAAATTAAACGTAAAATAGTGTATAGTAGTAAATGAATATGACGAGTGTAATGAATATAACTTCAGGGTGTAACGACTATGTAGTACGCTATAAAGCGGAAATTTTAGTGAATAAAATACATTATTTAAATATTCCTGGGAAATTTGATCACTGGTCATGGATCAATAAAAACGTGATTACTGATGACTATCAGAACCTTAAGCTCACACTTCTTACAAAAAATCATATACGTAACCAGGTTGCCTGAAATGCGCGCCCTCTATACTGGGTACCTCTCAAATTATCAGTTTCCAGCTGGAAACTGCTTAAGGTCTTCGAAGTAAACTTGTTAAAACGTTTTTCGTAGTTCCGACATGACATCAACATAGTTTTATTGATTACGCTCCCATTAGGATGAGTATCAAAGTGAACATTTCCTGTATCTTTATATTGAGGGCCATTTTTGCAATCGCCCTTAACCCAAAGGGCGCAGGGACGAACTTGGTGTGCGTAAAGATCATAACAGCTGGAACAAAGGAGAACACCTTTGACCTCCATAACGACCATTTAATCCAAATTTATTAGCATCATCTCATCGAAGTGCCATACGTTGCTGTAAAAACAATATGCCTTATTTTGTAGCACATTCAAAGCGTAGTGTGCCTATAGAAAGAGGCACCACTGTGCGCGTCAGGGAGCCGTTGTCGTGGAGCAGTCATAGTCCTAGCCGTAAAATTGGCGTAAAATTACTTTGCACGCAGCGAGGCTGATGGGGTTTCAAGCAGCCCCAGTGCCTTGTCGCCTGTCGATTGCCCAGACCGGAGCACAAGTCAAGACAAGGCCAGGCACACTATGGCCGGAGCTTATTGTTTTTTGCACTTGCAAAAAGTGAGGAAGGAGTTGGTGTTCTGGTGAGCGTTGGATGTTTTTCTTTTATTGCAATGCAAATTCATCACGTAATCGTTAACAGACGCTAGCAGTCGGCAGTCGGGTTGGGCTTCCACATCATCGTCCTGGACGTCGACGTCGACAGCAATTCATTTCAGTCAAGTGCAGCGCGGCTGTGAAAAGACAAACGCCGCCGCTTGGTTGCAGCCAGGGCTGGTCTGCTTTGACCCGGACGGGTCCGGGTGTGGCCCTGCACTTGGCAGCACTTCAACTGTCGGTCGGGTCGACCTGCTGTCGTCACTTTCAAGCGACGCCATCAACGCTGTTGTCCTTGTTTATCCCTTTTTCCACTTTGCCTGCTGCATTTATTGTTTGCTGTTGTGCTGTGTTTCATTTTCCACTTGGCTTTTGCTTCCATCTTGTCATCTCTTTTAGTATCCAACATCATCTCGACTATAGTTAGTTACTCTTGTTCTTGGCCTTGCTGCGCTTTCGTTGCAGTTGTTGGTATATGGCTTGTTCTGATACTATTCATGGCATTTACTTTGTGTTCCTCTTTTTTGGAGACTGGCAGAATTTATGAATTTTTCATTTAAAAATGTTTTAAACTGTTACAAGGCGATGAATTAAGTTTTTTTGAAAAATATCGTCAAATAATTTTTCTTCTTTTTGCTACTTGCAGGTAAGGCGACAACCCTGAATCTTAAATAAGTTATGAAATAGCTGACAGTAAGCTTAAATATGTTTAAAACAAATTTAAAACTTTTCTAAAGGTTATGTGAGGAAATTTTCGATTTCCAACATTTTTCTGCATTTATTTTTTTTTTCAACTTTATAAAAAATAGATTATAATCTTTTTATGGATTATTTCGATTCTTTTGTGATGCTTATATATTTTTTTTTAATGGAGTTTCAATACTAACAACAGATTACACAAAATAAACTTTTCGAATATTATTTTTACAACTATTACCAAGCTCCTATACATGCAATAATCATTTAAATTTTTCCTATTTGAGATATCTGCTCTAATGCAATTTCATACTTAATTTAAATCTCTGCAAAACACGATTATGCTTGTGTGGATTAAACTTTTAAACTTAATCAGAGTAAATGCAATTAGATTTCTAAGCCGCATCTTAATGCAAATACAGATAAGATTCATTCATGCACTCACACAGCTGTAAACAACTCATATCTCTCTAAATGCATTCACACAGAATTATCGATACATTTGCAATTGTCATTAGTGAGTTAGTTAGTCAGCCAGTCAGCCAGTCAGTCAGTCAGTCACTTAGTTAGTTGGATCATTATTGTTGTTGTTCTGGTTGTTGTGCATTTGGTAATCGAAATCACAAAAAGTGTCAATTGCACTTCACTCAACTAATTGAGCATATTTCTGTAACTCACAATTCGCTGCAAAGTTTATGCGGAAGAGATATTGCAATGGCGAAAACCTTGATTAACTTTAAATACATAACTTAGAAATCGATTATTTGCAGGCATGTCGACCAGCCAGGAAAGATCTTTTAGGGAAAGTTAATCAAGAGTGTTATCACCTAGAGTTGCATTCATATATACCCCTTCATATTTAAAAGCGAGCACTCAAGCTTCGATTTGCGAAAATTGTGAGATTATTCCTTTCTAGAAGAAATCGAAATTAATTTTTGGAATGCTTTATGTTATCAAATGTTATCTGTCATAAATTTGTTGTCTCATAAGAAAGTAATCTAAACAAATTTCCAAATGTAAGTACTATCAAACTTGGCCCCATTAAAAATTTCATTAGAAACGATGTAAAAATTGTGGAAAATGTCCGATTGCGCCAAAACGGAAAACGTTCGTTTGGCAAATAAGTTTTTGTAATGAAATGCATATTTCCTTTTAGTATTAGTTGATATCCTAGCGTTTAGGCAGGGCATCATATTAGTATAGGCATAATCCTAAAAGGAAAATCGGTTAGCTGATATTCGCAATCATTTGTTGGAGTTCACTCTAGCTTTGTCTAAGCGGCTTGTGTACTTGTTGGCCTTCAGAGGTATTTTGTACCTTCCAATAAGTCCATCCATGAGATCAACGGCCTTTCATTTGAGAACCATTACGTTTATAGTTAAAGGGGTCTACGCAGCTCGAAAAATTTCGCGCGGAATGTCAAAACTTAAAAAAAAATATAAAAAGCTCAAAGCTGCAAACTCGATTTAGGCGAATGGTACCCCAGGAATGAATTCCACGGTATCCTAGCTAAACATGCAGTGAAAGTGATGTATACAAATTAGCAAAACATATAATATTCAACTATGGATCCCATTACTTATTGTTTTTTCTGCTATATTGCTTTAAGGTGTTAGGTCTTTTTACAAAAGTTAGTAACTCTGAAGGGGACAACAATACCTAAGCCTATCTCTGTTTGTCCAACAAAGAATTTTGACATTTTCGAATGTCGTATACTAAAATGGTTTCATGGCCCCAATGTTCCGTCAATCAACATAATTCAAAATACTTCTAGAAGCGTACCCTTATGCCGTTGCAGTAAGTTCTTAAGTGCAACCGCCTTATGCTCACCTTCAGTGATTGGGATAATTAGTAGTTTGTTCTGTCCGTGACTTCTACTGGCCCTTTCTGTCCATAGGCGTCTATAGCAAGAAAAACTTCTCCAGCCAACTTGGCTGCGGCTCGAAGCTCCGTCACTCAGTTGCCAGTAGTTCTCAGGTTGGCAGCCGCATCCTCTGAAACCTTGCGGCAAACACAAAGCACAAGAAAGTCTTTCCTTTACTTCATTGACTAGTAACCGCCGCTGTGGAACATCGTGGCTAGTATCCCAGTCGCCGTTGCGTAACCTCACCAGACTATCAACCATACGCCTCATTGTCCAAGCCACGTATTGTTCGCCAACTTGCCATCTGCAGTCTGTTCGTGCAGACGTTCATTGGAAGGTCAGTCTGTGCCGAAGCGTCACACCTTTGTACTTTGCGGAACAGTTTTCCCTGCACAAGAGTACGTTAATCCGCCTGTACCGATGATCAGCTTAGCCAGCATTCCCCTAGTCAATGGCTGAGCTTATCTCAGTGTTGCTGCCTAGTTTTCTTTCAGTAGCAGAGACCACAAAACTTAGTGTGGATAGGAGCAGTATAACTCTGCAGCAAATTTCATTTCACAAATTTTATGAAAGGAGTCATAATGCTTAGTAGTCTACGCCCAGATGGTAATTATACATACCACCACGTCATCTTATTATCCTGAATTGTCCTTCTGGCCAAAATGACACGGCATCATGGTTTTTTACGTAAGCCGAATTACAAATTACAGAGCTAATTTACGTTCAAACAGTTCTCGTTGAATTCCAGTATATGTCCAGAACATGTCTATTTGATATTGGGTCCTGAGGTGCCTTGACTCTTGCAGATTGCATTTAGCAGAAAAGAAGAAGACCATTTTTTCTTCTTAGATTCCATTTCAATGGTCAATGCAACTTCTAAAGCACAAGATCAAAATATTTTGACGCAACGTGTTTTCATATATCCTACCCACACATTGAAACGCCGATGTTGATTGCTAGTAACTTGAATGGTTTTTGTTGATGATGTAGAATTCCAAACTCTTCGAAATGATGAACTTTTCCAAAAAGCTGTTGAAAGTAAGAAATTAATATTTTTCTAGCATCACCAAGGAACTTAACTAAAAGGAAACTAAATATACTTTACAGGATGCTTTATAGTCAGAGTATCCAGACTAATATACATTGCTTAATTGAAAGTTATTATTGTTATTTTATCTCAAATATGAACTTTAATTATGTTCAAATTATGCTTATGATTATATTGTTTTGAACAAAAACGAACAACAGCTCGCTTACGCCATCTAGCGACAACTTGCTTGCGTCATCTAGAGGCCGCAATAAACAAAAAAATATATGATGACGTGGATGACGTCCGAAAGCTTTTTATTATTATATATGATAATAAAGTACTAAAATTCATATTTTCGCGATGATATATGAAACAATCCTAAAATTTATTATTTCCTGTATTTCCATCGCAATTTTCGCTCCCATAAACCTCCCGAGTAACTGAATCAGGTTTCTACACATTTAACAACAAACACGTGTACACGCTGGCACCCTATTGCTAAAATACGAGTACTTCACTTTTTATAGCACATATTTAAGCATTCAACTGGGATTCGATTGTATACTGGGTTCGGAGTATGGGGTTTGGGGTTTATTTGCGCCCATTTCTAGTATGGTTGGCTTTGTCTATCTATCGCTTTGTTGCAAATTGATGTCAATAAGCGATAATTGAATTAACGCTGAAATGCACAGTGTACACTGTGCTACATAGCAATGCATTGTTTTCTAGTCGCGTGCAATCAGTAAATCCTCCCCCTTGACTAAAGGTTCCCATTCCCGCAGAGCCACTGAGTCTCTCTGCTCACTTGACGTCACCAGGTGCTCGCTGTCATTGTCATTTGTCGTTTATCCTTTTTGTGCTAAATGGATTTCGCAATTGTCAATGTTTTGCTTTGGGTTATCTTCGTTTTTGTCTTTATCTCTAATTGTTTGGCCGCTTTTAGCTTGTTATTTACTTGATTTAGCAGCCAGTTTACTGGGCGTTAGTTATCCGCTTTTCGAAAGGGAGGAAGTCGTACTCTAGAATTTTCACCCCTCGCTGACATGATTAGCATTAATTGAACATTGATTTCTTTCTTTCTGTTTTTTTTCTCATGCAACGTTCATTGATTTTATTTACTGCACAAATGAAGTACTATTTCCTGTTTTGCATTGCAGAACAGAAGATTTTGATTTGCAGATACATCTGCAATCTGTTTGTGTTTAACCGAGCTTAGTGGCTGATTACTCTATTCATTTCAATTAAGGTTTTCTAGAGCTTAATCTTTTTAAAAAGATGCTAAGTAATCAAGTTTAAGTGTTGCGTAGAAAATAAATGTACATTTATTATAGTGAGTTGCTGGATTACTTTTGTATAGGGTTTTCAGCAGCTCCAAAGATCTTGATACAGCTCTTTCTATTAGAGATAGTAACAAAGTACCCCCGACCCACTAAAGCTTATACAGATTTGCCTAAACAGCTCAGTTGAAGTAGACATAGTCTTTTCTCTCTAAAATCATTTGTTTTACAAATTGGCAGAGCTATTTGGTCATTCATGATACCTTACCAATCAACAAACGTTTCATATTTAGAGAATGCCGCATCAAAAACTATGCCTATTTTGAGGCCAAGCAAGAATTAAGTCAATTTCTTAAATTTCCCAGTGGGAAACTCTTTCTACGACTTTTTATGCTGTCCAAGAATTAATATTTTCTTGGAAAAATGGACGCTGTGGATGCTGATGTTAGGCCGCCGCCTTACGGATTTATCGAATTCGATCAGTCTCGACCTTATCCAAATTGTATTATGTCCCATCTCCTTTCATTTCGTTTATCAGTTTCATAACTTTATTGTACCGCCAAAAGCTAAAGGCAGGATCTTTGCTGCCTACTTTGATTGATGATTGAGCCATCAATCAAAAGCTGACCACTACCTACATATGGTAGCTAGACCTCAATTCAATTCACAAAACTAAACCGCCGCAAACACACACGACCACACACACACACCTTTTGGAGCAAGTTCAATGGAAGCAAGGTCGTTGGGTTTCAGTTTTTGGTCCGAGCAGCTAACCAACCCATTAAACAAACCATCATACGTCCAGTCAGTCACTCAACCAGTTACAGCGTCACTCCGTCAGTACTTCAGTCAGTCCATCAGTCAGTGAGTCCGTCAGTCAGTCAGTTAGTAAGCAGCCAAACAGCTTTTGGCATTTATGGAGGTACACACATGTGTCTTCTATAGGTAACCGATGCTGTGTACATCCATCGAATGGCTGCCAAGTCAAAAGTTGTCCAGGCACACTGGACTCCTAACGAGTGCTTGCTGGTTTGCCTTCACCTTTGCACTGAACCGTGGCTTGTGTGCTGGGCGAGAGGCAAACAAAGCTGACGAGCAAACAACAAGTGCGGCAAGCGGCAAGGGGTGCCATGGAAAACTCCAGTTTGGTTACGTTCCGCTGCGTTGGCGAACAAGATACAAATACCAAAAAATGGTTGGGAAAAAACGAAACGAAAAAAAATAAAGGAAAAGCTGATTGCGATATATGCACGCGGTTTCCAAACTGACAGATTTTTATATGTCTTTCGTGGCACTGCAATTCTTTATTTTTCCTGTGTGGGTCCCTTGAGAGATGACAAGGGCGGCCAGGGGCAGCTGCCACCTACAACGAATGCAACTGTCGAAATTTCAGTTGGATTTTTTGTTTTTTATTTGCAGTTGTTACTAATACACTGAACGAAATTCAGTACAGCGTTGTTGTGAGTGGGCGAGCTAGAGAGCTTGTTGTAATGGGTACCTATTAAGCGCGGAAAATGTTATTAAGTTTACAAAACCTGACTTCGCTGTAAAAGTTTCAATATCTTGTTACAATTTTTCAGCTAAATTTGGGAAATTTTGTATATATTGTATTTCTTGTTACCACAGAAAAATTTTAAGCTTTAGCTGTAAATCGATATTAAATAATGAAAATATTATTTTTGTTGTGTTAAAATATTTGTATGTCATATTAAAAAAAAAATATTAAAAAATATCCAGATTTTTTGTGGAGCTTAATAAAATAATCTTCATCCGCCTGCACATTTAAAGAGTCCAAATCTTAGGGTTGTGTGTTTAAGTCTTAGTCCTAGCTCCCTAGTTTTTTTTTTTTGTGGGTTTTTGGTATCTCCTGGACTATACTAGACTTAGAAAAAAATTATTTGGTTGTTACCTGATTTCACAATTTCGAGGCCTGATCCTAAACGTATTTGTCGAGTATAAACTTTTTTTACAATGTATATTCGATTGGGTCTGGCATGACGGTCTCTTTTGCAAGATAAAGAAGCTGCTTCCGCTTCTCTTTCATTGAGTCCTATCTGAAAGGATGGGTATTCATGGTCAAGGATGGGTATTCATACTCGCTTTACACTGCCGAGCTACCCGTTCCTAGCAATGAACGCATGGTGACTCCCTAAGCTCTTATTTTGACTTACGCAGACGATGTCACTATTGTCTACAGCTTGTCGATTTGAGGCAGCTGAAGGCCTCCAAAGGTACCTCGACACTGTTGCAGGAGATGGAAATTAAAGGGAAGACGTCCAACCCGTGCTTCACTCTAAAAATGACGATCAGCCCACCCATTCAGTTAGAGGGAATGATGCTGGAGCAGCCAAATCAAGTCAAGTAAATAAGCATCACGACTAAGCGACTTAGGCCACACAAAAAGCTTCTCGCAAAAAGTGCGATCAAAAGATGCAGCAACTGCGGTGGCTGCTAAACAGGAGTAGTACTTTGTCACTAAGAGCAAAGAGGGCAGTGTACGTTCAGTGAGTCGCCCCTATCGGGCTCTACGAGCTGCAGATTTGAAGTATCACAGCAAATTCAAGCTGTCAAAGAATCCAGCTACTGCAAATTGTCCCTGGTACGTGCGAAATTCGAACGTGCATCGTGACCGTAATCTGCATGGTGTAGAAGAGCAGTTAGGCAAGCACACGAGTAGGTAGTGACAGACTCAGGTGTTATAGCAGTGAACTTGCAAGGAGTCTACTTCCCGCTGGGACAGTAAGGCGGCTTATAAAACAAGGATTCGCCAAAATGTTTGCTCAGTCGGGACATTCCTCCACCCTATTTATAAATCCTCGTGCCACGAAGTTTAGCTTTTGTTATTGTTATTTCTGTTGTTGTTAAGGTATAAGCTATGTACGGATTCAACTCTTATTTTTACTAAAAAAAAAAGTCGGTTCCGTAGAACTGTTGGATTGTAATCCCAAAAGGTAATAGAAATTTTACCATGTAGACATATAGTCCAACTTTACTCTCTTTGAGTGCTTACTGCTCTCTTTCTATATAAAACACAAAATAGAACCATACCTTACTTTTCGGTTACATGGTATAAACAATAACATAACTCTTAAGTGGGTTACAAATTTCTTTGAGTGTATTTGTCGTTAAGCGCTTCATGCTTTCTTTCCATTACTTTTGTATTTATTTCAATTTTTTTTTTGTGATTTTGTGGGTTACGCCTTGGTAGCGTTACGGCAATTGCAGCGCTTTACACAGAAGTTTGGCTCAACGATCCCGGCAAAAAAGGATCCGTCCGTCCATTTTTCTACCCGCATCTTGCACACTCTCTCATGTTTGCTTGTTTGTTTCTATAAAATTTGAATGCAAATATGCTTTGTGTATGTGTGTGTCTGAATGTGTGTGCATCCTGGAATGCGTTTATCCTGTTGCCATACATAAAACGCCTGAGCTCAGTGGAATTTGTGTCGATTTTACTTTGTTTATGTCTGGGAATACAAATGAAACTCATTTATTTTGGATTTTTACGTGCTAAACCACCTTATACACAGCGCTGCACTCTGCTCTCACTCTCATACACACTCTAGAAGAGAGAATTAACGTCGTTCAAGCGGTAAATAAGAAAATTTCACTGCTATTGTGCGATATGCATGAAATGCAATCCACCAACTTGACCTGATTGCAAATGCATCAAATGTCAAATGCAGCCAGAGAGAGAGTCCTCTGCGTAAGCAACCAACTCCATCAAGTTCGTAATTATACTACGAATGCGGGGAGGCATACGGCTGGGACAAAGCAATATGCTGGCAAGGATTTTGAGATGTAAAGGAAGTCATTAAATTGCTGATTGGCAAATAAGTCATAAAGTCAGCTGCGAAATGCGGCAAAAGCAGCATCGACAACAAAAAAAGCAGGCATTAAAAAATTCAACAAACGGAAACAGGAACAAGGCGCAGGAATTGTTGTCCCTGGAGGCTAAAGAGGGCGGTTCGTCTGTTGTTTGAATGACTGACTTTATGTCAACTTGGTTCAACGACAGTTCACTGGGTATAAGTGTGTGTGTCTGTGTGTGTGTGTGCGTGTATCTGTGTGCGGCAGGCAACATGTCATTGACAAATGTCAGTTATGTAAAGAATATGTAGCATATTTATCAGCGCACAACACATGTAAAAAAGAAGAAATGAAAACATTGCGCATACGCCAGGTAGGCAACGACAATAAAATTATTTCTTTTGCACGCGTACCAATTGAAATATGAGCCATCTTTAAATTGAATTTTAAAATTATCAGCAATACTTTCCAACAGTTTTCGCACCTCCCCGCCACCCGTCTGTAACACCTGTCGTCCACACGACACTCACACTTAGCTGTTAAATTACAGATGCATGTATATGTGTACTTATATATATGTATGTATAAGAAGTTCAAAAACTTTTTGTTGTTTTTTACTTTTAATCAGATGCAAATGAGCGACGAAGCGCCAAGGAGAGGCGTACCAGCTGATAGCCAGCTGGGCCAACAAAGCGCAAAGGAGGAGTTGTTTTGTTATGTACGCTGCGGGTGGAGGTTAGGTGAGCAGAGCCAAACTTGAAGACTTTTTAATGATTGTTATTTGTTGGGAAAAGTTGGAAATTATTGAAAATTGAATTTTCATATAATTGTTGTTAGTACATAATACATTAAAAAAAAGTCAGCAACACGAATAAGTTTTACGTACGCTCTCGCGTTCTTTTAGAAAAAAACAAAATAAATGGGATAGCGCATAATTGCAATATATGCGTAAGTAATTATAAAAAATTGAGTTTAAAAAAAAACTTTTAGAGATGTGCTGAAGTCAAATAAAAATCGATTCATTATGGTGTTGTCTGCACTTTAACTAAAAATGGATCTGGACGTTTTGGGTTTTTAATTAATTTTACTATCAAAACATATCATTTCATATAAAGGTATTCAAAAAAAAATATTTCTTGAACCCACGACGTCGGATTTCGAATAAAATCAAACAGGATTATCCAAACATTTCGATTTACACCAAAATTCCTACTACTTCTGCAGGTTGGATCGATCCAAACTTCGCATCATTACAAAACAAATTTCATTAAAACAAATAGTCACGATATTTTACGTACAAACGCATACGGCAAGTCGACGCCAATAAACAAAACAGTGTTCTCATATGATTTAACCCATGCTTTACGTAACATGGCGCCACCAAAGTTCACTAGATGGCGCCAGCATCGACAACAGCTGTTCTGCAGCCACAACCAAAACTATGAGCATATATGACAGCAACTTTCTGGGCTTTCATACCAACAAAGCTTGACTGGCGAGGCGCTGAAATATAGAAGAAGTCTTACATGTGGTCAGAAACGCCATTGGCGTATTTATAGTAACAAGCAACAGGATTTTGGCAGCAGGTCAACCGCAATGATAATGGAAATATGAGGAACAGTCGCACCGCTTCTTAACGAAATATAGGCACTAGTTGAACATTGCCATAAATTCAAGCAACTGGGAATAAGTGCTGGTCGAGCAGAAGTTTTCAAGACCCGCGTGCGCCGCATTCTACAGTCTCAAACAAAAAGTACTTGGTATCAAAAACGCCATTGACGTAATCTATGAATTCTCAAAAGTTTAAAAATAAAATATAGCACAATAAAGTGTCGGACTGTATTAACCTTATTTAGTGCTTAAACGGTTTGAGAATTATAAGCACAATTGCAGGAAAATCAACT
The DNA here is from genome assembly GCA_018150985.1 of Chymomyza costata. Lineage (NCBI taxonomy): Eukaryota > Metazoa > Arthropoda > Insecta > Diptera > Drosophilidae > Chymomyza > Chymomyza costata. The sequence goes on from JAECWU010000001.1 coordinate 24,644,961, forward strand.
GGTAAACAAAGTGAAACCGAATGAATGATATCAGTGGGGTATCTTTCTGTAGTACATATGTATATTAAAATTTTACACATTAGTGTACGAGTATATGATATACATATATGATCCTGATGAGTGAAGTGATCTAAAACTACCAGCAAATGTTTTGCTGTATTTTGAGATTCATATAAGCAACCACCTACCTAGCGATAAATAAATAAACAAGTTTATCTATGTCTATGTCCATATTCTTAAGCTTTGCTTTCCTGACACACGTGGACAATCTTCCACCAACATAAACTACGCAAATGGTTTTTCTTGGAGCTGACCCCTGCCTTGTGAATATTTAAACCAATTTAATTGAACAATCAGCTCTATGTCTCTCATTTTACTTTTAACTAATTGAAATTAAATGTTATGCCATTCAATATGATAAATAATTCTCTTTTTAAACTTTTTTACCCTCAACAATTGAATCCAGGCGGCTCGAGTTTAAGCCTCTTCACAGTATTGCATGAATTCCTTTTATTCCCTAAACCCTTATTTTTTAACCATATGGACGCTACAGACCCATGCAACTAACTTTCACATTTGTCTAGGCCAAAAGGAGACAATCGGATACAAGGGCAGCAGACGCGACAGATTCTATATATAAGCAGACTAACAGATATGCAGACAGGCAGCCCACGGACCCACAGACGGCCAGCCGTTCCAACGACTATATCATTTGAGTCCTTTTCAATTATATGTCGCACTAATTACACGCTTTAAGCCGGCGGGCCCCAGGACGTCGTAATTAAATTCAAACGAAGCCAGCAACAACAACAACTACGGTGGGACTACATTGTAAATTTCTATTAAGAGAAATTCCCTAAGCTTATTTTGATGTCTGGATGTCTATCAAATGGACCTACGAGCCGACAGCAAAACAAAAAAAAAGAGAGAACAACCGCAGGCATAGTAACCAAAAATAAAGCAAACGTGGGGATAAACAGGAATACCTGACATAGCTGGTCAACGAAACAAAGTTACCCTTTCAATTAAAACTTTGATATATGCCAAGGACTAATGAGGCGTCAGATATGTGTGTCATTAAACTTGAGACTTATTTAGCTTGTGGTCTGAAGGAGGCAAGATATTGTCGGGAAACATTCTGCTGCAATGTTCAACAAGTAAAGTGGTTTCTAAGAAGAAAAAATGCTTTATTGAGGGACTGATACAATTTGACAGCTTTAAATATTTCTAAAAGTTTTCTTAACGATTAGAAAAGAATAACAATTTTAATGCACTGCTTTAATGACGTACGAGCATGTTCAAATTTTATAGCGGGGCTCCGCCGCCTGCTTGCTTTGTTTGTCTGTCCTCCAAGAGCCGAATTTCAGTATGTCTTGTTTTTGTCCTTTTTTGGATGATGTGTGTGCCTTATAAAAGAGAAATGTATGGATGACGCAATTGCTAAGAATCGACTGCAATATTTGTAACTTACAACATCGTTTTAGAATCAGACGGACCAGTTTCAAAATTTGATTCCCAATTCTCTTTATCGCTTTAACAATGTACTTTCTTCAATCCTTTTGAAGAGTCGTAAAACGGAATGGTTATACCAAGTAGGCCTTATAACATTTTCTTGCAAGTTTTACATGAACAATTTAAGGGTAATATCAATGAAATAAAATTTGATTTCCTAATTCTCTTAGGTATAGGAAAGTCAATCCGAAACAGGACTACTGGACTCTTTGCCTTCTTTTGTATAGGCAATGCTTAGGAAAAAAAAAAAAAAAAGAAATTTATAACGATATTCACTTCTCTAAGTGGTTTAACAAAAAGTTCTTAAATTGATTTCGAGAAGTCTTAATTAGAAAACGAAACGGCCTAGCCTTTTTTTCTATTGGAGATATTGATATAAATGTCCTTTCAGCCTTAGCCTAAATTTATTGTATTTCGCATTATAATGAGATGTAAATTATTATTGCATTAACTTTATATATTAGTTACCCAACAGGATCTGTTGGATACATATGCTCAAATTAAATATCTTTCAATATTGGCTGTTATGCAAGTTAATGGACTCTTACTTTTAAAGGGCATAAAAAACAAATTTTTAACGGCACATGGAATTCGGTATAATGTACTATAAATCGGTAAGGACTACAATTTGGCAAGCCTTTAATGCGCGCAAAAAGGATTAAGAGCGGACACATACAACCGAGTAAGTTTGAGAGAGGGAGGGTTGTGGGGAGCAGGAACATATGTACAGCTTGTATGCAAATGTTGTTGTCGGCAGTGGCACTGTCAAAGGGGGGTTTGTGGGGGGTACGAACAACGTTGTGTAGTGAGCTGTAAGGCGCGAGCATACATTTACATACATTTAAATTTGCATTTCCACACACTCAAAAACATGCACACACACACACTCGCCCACATAACGCGCACACACACTAACCAATGCAGTGGAAAACACACGTATTCCAATTTACACGCGCAGTGACAATGTTTGAGGAGGTGAAGAAGGCTGTTCCTGGGAGTGGGTATGGGATACGAGGGGTTGCTTCGTTGGCGACGCTGACAAACATCATTAAACTGCAAACAGTCGCCTTTTAAAATCAGTCAGAGAAATGTTCCGACTGACAGTCTTAAATTTGATTTGTCGTCCTGCTCCTCCTTGTTGTTGTTGTTTTTTGCTGCTACTGCAAAATATAAGAATCGCACGCAAATTGATTTGCGCATTGGGATGTGCTACATATATGTGCATATGTATATATATGTATATGTATATATAAAGATTGTATCAGTATGTTGTGCTTGCAGATGAGCTTCATCGGAAAGTAAGCAAAGGACACACTTTGCCTGTTGATGACGCGTGCAACTGACAGCCCGCAAAGTAACACACGTACAATCATTCACACCAGCACGAACTCACCGCTCACGCACAGTGACTACACTGAAAAATAAAATCAAGCAGTTTAAAAACTTGATTTAATTTTCATAAATGTATTGCCGAACGAAATATGACATTAAAAAATCGTGGTCCCAAAGAAAATAAATGTCAAGAATACACTTAGACTAGAACTACATAAGATTGGTGCTTTGTGGGAGCAGTCAAAACATGGAAGGGAAATCATCAGCAATTCCTTTATCTGCCACTGGAGCATGGGGCTTCAAAAAGACACAACTATTGAATTATTCTTAAAGAACCTATGCACTGGCAACGAAAGCCTTCGGCTTACTTCTATCATCAAGTAAAAACGGACGCTCTCTCTATCGGAAGGAAAAATACATTTTCGAATTAGGAAATTTTCTACCTATTTAACTCTTAGTATAATAATTTCTTTAATTAAAATTCACACACACAGCCCGTATCAAATTAAAACAGCTCTATAATACAAAACTTAGATAAATTTTAAGTCCAATATTTTTATTGCAATTAAAGTTGGTATTAAAGCACTCTTTAGCGATTCACTTAAAATTTACCTATTGGATTATAGCCTTAGCCTTAAAAAATAATAATAATAAAATAAATTACTTACTAATTTAACAGATTTGCCGAATCAACAAAAAAGTCCTTACTCCAAATTATGCAGCTTATTATATTTGGTGCACTTCGTATTCCCAGCCAGTTTTTTTCAGTGTACTGAGCTTAGCCAAACAAACATCACACACACAAACACACTCAAACATGAGAGTGTTTCTGTGTGTGTTTTTGTGTTGGAGTCGCTTAAGTGGCTCCCCCCTTTCCTACTCCACTCCACTCCACCCCCTCTGCCGTAGCATGCCATTTCATTTCTTTTGCAAATTGATGTGATGTGCACATGATATGCGCCAGCTCCGTTAAGTATGCTATGCCATGTCCTTTATTTTTTCCTCTTTTTTTTTTTTTTGCTTTACTTTCCTTGCTTTTTGTTGTTGTTCGCATTGATTTTTGTTAGCAACTTTTGTTTTTGTGGCTGGAAGGGGTGATATGTGGATTGTTTGTTATGGTGAACAGTGTTTTATGGAGCTCATTGTGGGTTATACTAATTACACATATTCAATTGGATTTGCAGCAGTTGAATAGGTAATGGAATGGTTTATTAGCTTCTTGAGAATTCCAACAAAGGAATTTTCAAGTAAGTGTGTACATTTTATTTAATTAAATGAGAATGCTGCGATAAAATAAAAAATTAAGGCAATTTACATTGTAAAAAAAGAAGAGATGACAACTTGCTTACAGGAGCCTAAAGAAAAAGCATGACTACATTTGATAAGATATGGTAAAAATTTGCAGATTAATCTTTCATTATTGGTAACGTTAGTTTCTATTTCGATCTTTGAGAAACTGCAACATTTTTGTGAGCTTGGGTGTCAATCAAAAGCAGCCATAATACTAATTAAAAATAGAAGGACTTTTTACACTGCATCCGAAGCACTTTGGCTGCAAATGTCGACATAATTTTCGCTTGTAATTGAAACAAAAATTCTTGAAATAAAAAAAAAATATATATAGACTTAATATACGTCCCAATCTGGGCAACAAATCTGGGAAAAACGCCGTTTTTCAGGTGCATAACCTGAAATATCTCAAGATCCTGACGTGATGGGCCAATTCTGGCCCCGGATTCGGATTCTACGCAGCAAATTACTTTGGAAATGACCCTTAGCTTCCCAACAACTAAGCCAGTTGGCCTGTGTTATTGTCTCAAAGGGTTAATATACTTCGTAATATACTTCGTTACTTTGAATAGCCATAGCTTTTCGAAAAAAAATCGTAAATGATCGCTTGAACTTTTAAATTTAAGGGTAAGAGTGGTACTAAATGATGTAACTAGAGTGCCAGACTTTAACATTTTTTTGCACCCCGTACATAACCTCAAAAGAAGGAAAAACGCCGTTTTTCGGGTAAATAACCTCAAATATTTCAAAATCCTGACGTGATAGGCCAATTCTGGTCCCGGATTCGGATTCTACGCAGCAAATTACTTTGAAAATGACCTATAGTTTTCCAACAACTGACATGACCCCGGTATTTGTAGGCCTGTTTTATAGGAGCTAGCAATTTTTCATTATTTGTTTTTACATTGATCATTCTTATTTTTAAGCAAAGCTAAAAGGCCTTTAAAATTTTATAGCTAAAAACACATAATAAAATATAAAAAAAATAAATCAAAAAAATTATTGTTTTTTTTAATCAAAATCTTATCCCTTACTAAAGAAAAATGATAAGATATCTTTATTATTTAATTTATTTAAATATTATTACTCGGCCGTGCTTCGGAACAGAATTCGAACATTTTATTTGCATTCGTTTTGAAACCGAATGCTTGGTGCTCCCAATTCCACCAAACTGAAGTTTTCATGTGGTTTGAAACCGAATGTTTTGTTGGAAGAGAAATTAAAAACAAGCGGCAAAATAGGTTCAAAAACGCACCAATTACATACTGAAATAATTTTTTAAATATTCTTTGATATACTTAGATTATATTTATGCCAACTTCAAATGAAATATTTATCCACAATTATTTTTAGTGTTTAGTTTTTTTCTACCACAACCCAAAATGTAGCATGCACGATTTTTCTTGTGATTTAAAACAATTGTGATGCTGCTTCGTCATTGATGGCGTTATCAAGTTTTTTCATAGCTAAAGATAAAGTTAACAATAATTGTGATATACATACTATATAAATGCCAAAGTACGACAAGGTCATCTGTGGAATAATTCTCTGAGATATTTCGTTTCGCTTAATAATATTTCCTTAAGCTGACTGATAGCAGAGACATTTACACGAATTCAAAAGTTCAACTTTTATATTGGATTTATAGACTGTCAACTGTCAACTTTTAATTTTAATAAGTTTTTTTTATATAATGTTTTCGCTGTACAAAAGCCGTAACAGATACATTTGTATCTTGTAGATGGCTCGTTTCTACGCGCTGCTGTCAATTAGTTTGACATAGTAATGGAAATAAACAATTTGCACTGTAGACAGAGTCCATTGCCTTGGGGTACGATTTGCGTGTGAGAGCGTTAATTGGGCTAATTAAATGAGCTTTTGCATGCGTTGCTGCCGGGGTTTATCCGCAGATGTGCTGTGATTGAGTAGAAGCCGTGTATTTTGGTCCTAACTTTAACCAACTGCAGCCATCTTTCAATTAACGCATAAAAATGATGTACGACGTTGCGCAGTTTGGTTGCACTTTTTGCCATTAAAAGGGCAAGAGAAAAAACTAAACTAAATGCAGAAAATTCATCTCGAAAATTGCCAAAAAATACTTTCTTTTTCTTGCCAATGATAAAGTAAAAGTGCTGCCAGGGATACAGCAAAATGCCATCATCGCTGACAATGAAATATCTCAAAAATGCAGCACTGAAAAGTGCACTCCCGCAGAGCTGCGTCGAGTGTACCCAACTGAGCCAGTTATCCAAAGAGTTTTTTCTATTATTTTTTTAAATATCTTTTTTTGGCATTGTCTGTGCGCCGGCTGCAGAGATAAAAAATGTATATAGATATTAATGCCATTCACAATTTAGTTGCAGAAGCATCTTCTTTAAGAAATTGCTTCATCTCTCTACATCTTTGTCACCAGTTTGGGGCAGGGTTAGTTTGAAGAGCGGTGCTGTAGTAGTAGGTACATAATGGCTATGTAGCGATTTATTAGAGCTGCTTGAGCATAAGCTGCTGCTCTAGCCAAGGTTTAGCCCTGGATACCAAATGTATCTGCTGCTCTCTATTTCATTTTTTGCTCAGCATCTTGCAGTTTTCTCTTTCGTTTTCTTATAGGCAGCTTTTGTGCTTTAAAAATTATACGGCGAATATAAGATTTCTGTCACATTTTTTTTTTTTAATATATCTTTTTGGCTTAAATTCTTTGTGCGAGTTTATTGAATTATATTTTTGCCATAAAACTTTCTTTTTGGTAAAAGTTCTGGAGCAAAAATTGTGCCATATAAAATTTTTGATAAATTGGGTTTTAAAAGCATAATTTTTTGACTATGTGTCGCAGGAGATAAAGAAAATAGTAGGTTATAAGAGTTTTTTAAATAAAGGTGTATGATAGAAAAAAAATATAAAGTTACCATTTTCATACTGATCCGCAAAAATTGAACTATAAAAGAAAATGAGATAGGTAGTCAAATAAGTTTTCTGGTTGGTTTTTTCCCATTTTTCCTTATTAATTTAATATTATATAACAAATATTTTGATTCAATTGGTGGCAGTAAAAGTCAAAAGTTGTGAAATCCTCTAATATAGGTTTATTTCAGGTTTGAGCCATTATTTATAATAACTTATGGCATATATATTCAGGTCAATTAAAATTTATTGGTTTACCTTATAGAAAATTCGTTTCATCGAAATTTATTGTATATAAGTTCGCTATTTGGAAGTTTGGCTATAAATATTTTAAATATTTATTTATTTAAAGAGTTATCATATTATTGTAGCAAAATAAAACATTTATTGAAATTAAACAATTATTTTGTCTGCAATTTGCTTTAAACACTGCTTGCCTTGTAGTAGTGGTGAGCAGTCTCTCAATTTACATAACACGCGTGGATAGGGCACAAAACTCTGCTGCAGCGCAGTCGGCACACGCACAGTGTAAGTGTGACACTACTCTCTCTCGTTTGTGCTTGATTGCCGATCTTGCGCTCTTTTGCGCTCTTGCTTACTGCGCTGCTTACTCAAACAAAGAAATGTTTGTATGAGTTTTGCCCACCACTGCTTTGTGGTGCTTGTCAACGAAACTTCTTCCATTCTATTCTACTTGCTCTCTCAGTATCTATTTTCTCTATATGCCTATGGGCTCTCTCTTTATGCTCTTAAAAATAAAGATGATGTAGATTAAAGTCGAGCGAAGATGACTTTGGAACACCCTACACTACACTATAGCGATCAAATCTGGAATATTGGCTAAAAACTCCAAAAGATATTTATTTGCCAAATTTTGTTACAGTATTTTCATAAACAAACGAATTATCCATCTAAAAATTTTATATTTTTTCGTGGTCCTCTGAAACACCCCTATGGGACCTATATAATATATCCACAATATCAAAGAATAACATAAACTTGCATCCTACGGAATAATTAGGGCTCTTATCTGAATGTTTGGTTGCTATAGCTCTCACCGTTGCTGAGATCTAGGCGTTCATACTGACGGACAGACAGATAGAGGGATATGGGCCTATCGACTTGTCTAGTCACCCTGATTTGAATTAACTTTGGAAGGATATCCGACGTCTCCTTCTGTATGTAACATATAGGGTTTTCCAACAAGAGGTGTTATTTTGAATCACCCGGTATTTCGGTAGCTGTCACTTTTGAAGCTTTTATTCTTTGACATTTGACAAGTAGAAACGACGCCATTACTAAAAATGGAAAGATACACGCTTCAACAACGCATTGAAATTATTTAAATTCCCTACAAAAATGGTGAAAATCTTCCATCGAAAAATCATCTTGACTGATGAGGCCCATTTCCATCTACGTCAACAAGCAAAATTGTCGCATCTGGGGCTCGGAAAACCCAAGTGTTATTGTTGAGAAGCCTCTCCATCCTCGACGTGTGACTGTTTAGTGCGGTTTATGGTCCGGCGGGGTCATTGGACCTATCGAGGACATAGGGCAGCCACTTTGCGATTTGGTTATGGAAAATTTCATGAAAAGGATATGGTCATGTAAGCGTGGTCGTGGTGGCCATTTGGCTGATGTTGCTTTTCATTATTAACGAAATATAATGAAATAAACATCCGATCATTTATCTCAAAATATGGCATTTTTCTTTGAATACCAAAATAACACCTCTTATTGGAAAACCCTATACATTATCGGCTTCCACAAACTTAATATAACCTTTGTCCCATAAGGTCTATGGTATAAAAAAGTCATAAAAGATAAAATTATGTACAATTAGTACTTAGAAATATTATATCAAGTCCAATTATTTTCTTCCAAAAAAGCTATTAAACTTCTTTAACTTCCCAAATCTACCTATATTCTGCGCTTGTTCTCCTAGAATAATTTTTTTTGCGTATTTTGCGATTCTGTCCGAAAGAAGATGATATTTTATTCTTCTTCTATAAAATTTGTTTCCCTTTTCGAGGATTGGAACACAGATTTATATCAAATCGCCCATTTCATTACGCTGTGAATATTGGAGAGTTAGCAACACCGCTTCATTGACCATATTGAAAATCTCGTCAAACTCTCAGGACCCTCACGCTGAATCAACCACATCTAAGAAATTTATATAGCTTTCTGAAGCTTTGACATCAAATTGATTGCATAATCGAAATACATATTTCATATGCCTATATCTTACAACAACTCAGCCGTATCTCCAAGCTTCGAATATTTGTGTGAAAAAATCCCAACAGATGTTAAATATTTTATAACTTTCCCCCGCAACGCTTCTGCCATGCTTAACAAGTTGGCATAATTAAGCCATGAGAGTCTCGTTACTAAACCGAAGCTTGCTGCCTCATTAAAGAACTGTTGTTCCTGGGTCTTAGGCTGCCACACCTTCTACAAAAAAGGCCAAACGCTGCTCCCCCAACAACTTGAACTTTTGTTTTTTTTTTCATGATTTTTTTGTTGTTGTTCGTTTTATTTATGAAACAAGAACAACTTGATGGCAACTTCAAAAACAATAAAACAACATTTGCAGCTTGTTTTTTTCTGCTCTGTTACCACCTCCCCCCTGTCCAGTGTTCTTACCTGTCCGAGCTCTTTGCTTTTGTCTGCTTGTATTGCACGGCCGTGGGGCATTTAATTCCTTTGGAAAAGTTCCATTTCACTTGTCAACGAAAGAAAAAGGAAATGTCTGCTTGTTTTGGACGCACATCAAACGGCACAAGGAGACTTTTGGGTGACATGTTGTCCGCCATTCAAGCGACCAATTTTTGAAGGCCCCTTAGGGAGTGCATGCAATCTGGAAAGTTTTTGTCCAGTGCACAGTTAGCATTGTTAAGTCATTTACAATTACATTTATTTTATACCAATATTAAATTTCAAATTTATGTGTATGTATTTTTGATTTGTTGTTTTTTCTTTTTGCTGGCTCCAATGGACCGTTGTAGCTGCCCGCAGCTAAGCTTTACTACAACAATTTGAAATAATGATCATCCGCTTTGGTGTGCCCATAATTTTTATTGTTTATGTCCTAGTAGCTACTAACTCTAGAGCTAAACCGGCTTCTTGCTATACACCTGGCTGTGTTTTGTTTTCTACAAAAGTTTATAAAATGTTTTTGCACTACATAAAACTTTATCCGTCGCGAAGTATGCAGCAGCGGCCCACAACAGCAACAACAACAACAACAAGTTTTGATTAACTTTTGTGCGCGCTGAGGCAGCTTTTGCTCATTTCCTGGCAGACACCCCAAACCCCTAGAAATCCGGATAACAACACTCTAAAGCGCTGCTCCAACAAATATCCCTCGAGTTATGGCGCTTAATTATATCAGCGCAGCCGGCGCACGTGCGTTTTAAGCTCTGCTGACGCTGGCGCAGACACTGGTGCCGTCTGCCAAGCTGATTTATCTTCGCGGCGCCCAACGTGGGGCGCACACATACCCTCGAGTCTGGCCGAGTCCTGAAAAAATACTGCCACGTACTATATGCACATAATGAGCTGTCGAGTTTTTCTCAGACTCACTGTTTCAAAATTGCTTCTTTTTTTTTTGGCCCATTCTTTGCTTTTTTGTTAATGTTTTAACTGTAAACTAGCTCGAGGCGTTGCGTTCTGGTCAGCTTCAGCTCATCATAGTTGGAGGGTTTGGGTTTTCCTTGGGATTGGGAAACTTGTAAGTTTTGCAGGGTTGGTTAGTGTGGGTTTGGTTTTAGTCTTTATAGCCGCTGGCTGCATTCGGCAACAGGGAACATGCTGCTCATTTGTAGTACATTTCCAGCTTTGAAGGTATTATTCTTGTTTATATAGATACACTCGCACACACACATGTATACACTTTATATCTGTATTTGTTTTTGGTATAAATCTTTGCTTTGATTTTGTATCTGTGCGGATTGCTTTGAAAGAGCATAATAAATTTAGTTCTCTTTGGTTATTTGCTTGCAATGAAATTCTAGGGTTGTGTTTGCAATAAGTACAAGAATAATGTGTGTTTCAAATCGAATTGAAGGTTGTTCAGAGGTCAAACTATTGCCATAAATTTCTACACATACTTATTGGGCCAGGGGATTATTTACTGTTAGTTGCTCTAAACAGAAATCTTTCCAGGCTCTGTTGAAAGATCTTAAAGGTTGCTAATTTTTTTTAAATTTTATAGGAAAAATGTTAGTATGCCATGTTTTTAACGATTATTTGGGATGTAGTGAAAAAGGAGGACTTTATGGTACAAAAGATCTTCTGGTCGCAGTGCCCCACCTCTTTGTGAGGAGCCCATACGGGGGAAAAAAAATAAAAAAAAGGACGATGTGTTGAAGAAGTTAATTTAAATTGATATTGGTAGTTTTAATTAATCACGATCTGTAAGAATAAAAAAGATGAAATAATTAAAAATAATTGTTTAATAATAAAAAAAAATCTTAAAATTAAATTTGACCAGCAAATATGTGTGTCTTAACTATATTTTCTTGTTTCTTGCAGGTAAGATACCGCTTATTTCGGATTATAATTATGCTGTCCATATTGTCCACTATTGTTTTTTTTTGGAACAATTAACGACTTCCTAGTCGGCTTGGTAGGTTAACTTATTGTAACCAGGAGAAACATATTCCTGATTAATTTTAACAAAGCAAAAACTTTATTAAAAGGTTAGCTAGAATTGGCCTTTTAAAACGTAGCAAAATAAGTCAAAATAAGTAATGAACGTAGATCTCTTTTTATACCTTTAATAGTAGATTGATGATCCACAAATACGCACTTTAGGGGACAATATGTGCTCTAACAAAAATTGTCAAAAATATTTTTGAAGTTAAACCAAAGCAAGATTTCTCACAAATTCTGGAATGTTTAAAAATTTCATAATTTTAAAAGTCTGTAAATTTCACATAAGTCCTTTCTAACCCATAAGGAACTATAAAAATCAAGAGCGGATCCAGGGTCGGGACCTAGGGGGTTTTTTTTTGGTGCTGCTGAATCCGAATTCGAGGTCAAAAGACCCCAGCACGTCAGCCTTGATAAATAGCCTCCAAAATAGCTCGTTTTTAGTATAAAACCAAAGCCTCTTGACACGATTTTGATGACGAATTCGTATTCAAGATATCGAAATAGATAAGAAAACCAATGCCTTGACCCCAATTCAAGACACTTTTGAAAAAAAATTTTATTTTATTTATACAAAGCTTTTCTCGGCCACTTATACACACTGGGGGGCTCCGCCCCCCTGCGTCCTTCGCACGACAGCCCCCGGTCTTCTTAATTTAATTCAGATCCTCCAGACTATTATATAACCTGTACAATTCTTTAATTACATAATGTACATCCCATTGCCATGCTACAGTCGGTTCTGCCCGATGGCTAATGACTTAGCAAAAACATCAGTGTGGTACAGATTGTGTTCGTATGCGTGAACATATCAACGTGAAACTTACATTCTGCACCCCGTAAGAGGTGTGCCTATCGCATAGTGTAAGTTTCACCTCGATATGTTCACGCAAACAAACATAATCGGTACCACACTGATTTTTTTGTTAACGTATTTATATATAGAGATTAACTCTAACTAATATATCAAAATAAGACTTAGATTTTTACGATGGAACTATCGTGTTTATTTTTTTTTAAGGTCGACTGGATCTTCTTATACCATCTTCCTCTTGGCTAGTATAATATTTTAGAATTACTTTTCGTATGCAGCACTAATTTAGAGAAACAGATACCCAGTGACGCATTCAGTGGATATCAAGATGCTTTACTTAATTCACGTGCATTTTATTTCATACAACTCGCAAAAATTACAAAATTCCAAAAATTCTTTAACCACGCAAATATAAGTTAAGCTACAACATCCTAGAATTTCATTTCAACAGTTAATCCTCTGCACTTGAAGCAAACTACGCTTTAAAAAATGCTACCTCATAAAAGTTGTAAACTTTTCTTAAATATGTACGGCCATGCTTGATTCACCAATGATTTACCAACTCCAAGTGGAACCCTTTTTAACTTCAAGCATGCTCAACTCTTTGAATTCCTTACAAGTTTATCTTAAAGCCCAATAAAATGCTAGGTCTTTACACAGTTTAACCCAAGTCAACCACAACGGGAGTAGCTCCCAAGAAACAACAACAACAACAGGCATAACAGCTGACAGTGGGAGAGCAACCCTGCTTGCTTTTATAGGCCCTACTCTGTCAAAGGAACGACACCAAATTTCGAACAATTAAAGCACACAAATGTGCAATTTTAACAATTACTTAAACTTCCGTTCGTCATACAGAGCATACTTGAAGGCAGCCCATTCCCAAAAGCCACCCTTAACTCAGTCCAACACCCACACCCACACCCAGCTTTAATCCTTTTTACATTTAAATAAGGCAGCCAGCGCAGCGCCTGGGCACCAAACCAGCTAGACCCAAACGAAGTGGTATATAAAATTATATACCAACCGCACTAAATGCGCAAAAATTTGCATAATGTTCCGGGAGCTGAAACTACTTACAAAGAAGAAAAAAAAAATACAAATATAAAAATAATAAGTATGCAGCAAATTCAGTTAATGCATTAAATATTTAAATGTTAACCGAAAATGATAAAATTATTAAACATTTTTATACAGCTCCATGTGCTGCCAAAAAGGGTTCTCTATGATGATGTGATGGGTGGGGGGCAGCGGGGTACTTACATTGTTTTCATTTTTAATTAAATAAACAACTCGTTGGGGAATTTGTTGGGCGCATGAATGCGAAGTTATTTTTCCGGCAACAAGCAAACAACGAGGAGCGCATCCGTTGCACATCCGTGGGCACAAAATCCAATAGAAGCAACAACAAAATACAATAAATTGAAAAAAAAAAACAAGAAACAAAAAAAAAACAACAATCCGCAACTAAAAAAAATATATTTAAAAAAAAAAGAGAAAAAAAAATATTAAAACTCGTAAAGAGTAAAGAGTTTCAAAAGAAATGCTACGTTAGCGACCACAACAACATGGCACAACAAATTAAAAAAAAACGCAGCCTTAGAATCCTTATGGACGCTTGAATACTCTTTAAATTAGACTTGGGAACAAATTTTGAGAGCAATGGCTTAGCTGGTAACTTAAGAAGCTAGAAATAAATTTAATGATTATTTAGTTAATTATTTTAGTCATTACAAAAATTTGCGAAAATAGATTTTGCATGGATTCGGTTCCTGCTCATATATACCTACTAATATTTTCGTGAATTAAGCCAAATATACTACTCAGCTAGTAGCTTAACCTGGATTCTGAATCTTATTATTTAAAAAACTAGGAAACTTCTTTAAATTCAGTAATTAAAAAAAAAAATAAAACTCCTATTTCGATTTGTAGACTAAACCAATTAGGTTATTAGGCCGGTATCAGAGGCCAACTTGTCGGTATGCTCTTGGTAGAGTCCAAAAAGTTTTGAGGCATGGTCTGGTCATCCTATAAAATGAGCTAGCTTCAATTGGAGAGCAATACTTCATTACACTAGGCAAATGCTTCGAGTTTAAATGCAGAAGACTTCGCGGGAAGACTTGCAGAAACAGTACCATCTCCGTCAACCTTTTCTTGAAGACTGAATTATTAAAAAAACCTTTTTTCAATAATGGTAATAGTTATGTTGAATTCGTCTTAGAAGGTTTGTAAAGTTTTAACAGATTTCGAGAGGCTGGGTAATTCCATTTCTTGGTGATAGCGCCAGAAAAAAACCTTTTTTCAATAATGGTAATAGTTATGTTGAATTCGTCTTAGAAGGTTTGTAAAGTTTTAACAGATTTCGAGAGGCTGGGTAATTCCATTTCTTAGTGATAGCGCCAGAAAAAAAAAAGATTTATGTCAAAAAAAAAAAATGTTTTTTTGCGATGTCTTGTAGATGAGAACATCGTATAGGTCCATTCAAAGATATGGGAAAAAAATAATAGATAAAAGAAAAATATTCATAAGGTCATCAAAAAAAGTTTGGTTTCAGAACGTAGCATCGCGTGCGAATCTAGGAGTTGTTTTTGGGCGGGTTTTCATTTCGAAGTGTGTATATACTAGTATATGAAAGCGCCAAAAAACTGTCAGCCTATTTTTCCAACTTTGGGGGGATCCGGACCTGAAACCTCCGTGGACCCGCAAAGCGCAGAATACTTTTTTGGATTTAACTGCACTCATCTAGAACATCACCCAAAATTGGAATCAACCGTCCTCTAGACTAACTTTTGCTATTAGTTCTTCTTTCTACTGAGAACCTAGGGTATAAACATTTCCAAAAGGCGTTTTAGTCGAGCAAAACATCTAATTTTTATTAAAATAATCTTTAATCTAGTAAAAGAAACATAAAATATCCAAAATTACGAACCAGTTTGAACTAGCTCAAAATCCAGTAACTAACCAACTTTTTAACTTTTCTTCAAATTTACTTAGTGTGAAAAAAAAGTTGTGTAATTCTTAATAATTTTTTACGGATGAAGATTCGACTATTTTTTAAAATAAGAGTAGAGTATAAAGTAATTTATAGTTAAAGATCTTATAAAAAACAAGTCGAGTAATTAAAAGTTGAATTAAGTGGCTAATATTAAGGAATATACAGGGAGTGCCTATCAGCAGCTTACCAAATGTGCTGAAAAGATGATCGAGAACGAGTTTTGTAGAATTTTCTTTTTAATTGCGGTTGTACAATCGAATGTATCGTATGTGGGCTTATTGCATGAAGTTTTTGATAGCTTTAAGACAAATGGAAATGTTTAAAATTTTATCGATAAACAAACAATTTTTACAACTTAGCAAATGCATTTACAAAGTGCGGCATACCCTTTTTTTTAGTGTATTTGAACCGTAAAGCTTTACGGGGGTATAGGTACTAGAGCAATGGGCTACAGGACGATACGTAACCGAGTGAAACGAAGCGTCTCTCCATTGAACGTGAACTGACATTAGGGATTAAAAGCGTAGTATTTTTTCCGGTTGTTGTGATGTTGTTGTTGCTTTTGTTACCAACCGACGACGTAACTCGGAACTGGGAGCTGCAAACAATTCCATTCATTTGGCCTGCTGGCCGCGTGCAACTGCAACGTGTAGCAGTTGCAGGATTCATTAGCGATTTTGTTTTTTTTTTTTTTTCTTTCTCTTCATTTTTTTTTTGCTTTGTTTATTGTTTTTTTGCCAGTTCGCTGCAGGATATGTCAGCAAGGCTGGCAGGAACCCCCATTGTTGTTGCTGTTGTTGTTTTTTGTTGTAATTTGTATTTGTATTTGCTTTATTATTTATATTTATTTGTATTTGTATTTGTTTTTGTACTTCCTTGCGCTCTCTTCTGCAGCGCGTATTTGTTTGCTCATTACACACGTCATCATGTCAACGCTGCCAGCCACAATATGTATCTGAGGGTTGCAGATTGTTGGGGAATTGGGCTTATGGCAATATTATGTTGGCCATCTTTCAGTTGCAAGCGCAGTAGCACTGCTTCACTGCCTCCACCCGACGTAGTCGCTCCCTTTAACAATGGGCGTGACATCTGTTCATGCTAGTTGGCTAACAAGCATGGACATGGCCACAATGCAAGCGAAGGGAACAATTGCTTTTGATTAAAGCCCAGTGGATCGGGCAATATACTATATATAAAGATACATATGTACTATGTACAGTACATGCATAGATAGAAATGCGAAAATGGAGTATATACTAAATGTTGTGATAGGTTCGGAACGTTTAGAGCTAAATTTGAATGCTTTCATTCGTTTAATTAGATTGCGGTTCACAAAAGTTATGCATAATAAAACTTTCTATAGGAATCGATGAGGAAATGCACATTGATTGGAATTGCAGAGAAGATTAGAACTCTAAACGGAAAATAGTTTTTTTTTTAAATATACCATAATACAAAGTAGTTGACAACTTCTGTAATGTCTAAGTATCGTAGGAGAAAACAAAATGCCAAGAGCCAATTCGGACTCATTGAGCTTGTTAAATTGAGAGAAAATCTAATTGGTTCCAAGCTTCATTTTACTCTAGAGTTTTGTATGTACACATAGTATATAATTTCTAGAGTTTTTTATGTAGAGTATTTTCAATATTAATATTGTCGCCTTCCCGTTTGCCTATCTTTCAATATTCACTTTTACAAAAAAAAAATATCCCTTGGATTAGTTTTTTGCTCTGAAGCTGTATTTTTTTTATCTCTTATTTTCAAAAAGGTCAAGCATTTGGTAACTATTGATAGATTGATAGGCTGATAAAGAAAAAGTATTTTAAAGTTTATTGTTTTAAAATCACAGCTCTTGTGAACTTCTATATAATAAGATAGGTACGACGAATGTTTTTATATCTTTTGTCTTAAATAGTTTTCATTTCGTTTTTTAGGTTATTTTTTTTTTGTCAGGAAGAAATGCAGAAGTATTCAGTTACTGCTTACACAAAAGAAAAATCTGCATTTCTGCCCAACATAGACTATTAACTATAAACTAGTACTACTAGGGCACTTCGGCCCAAACCTGTGTTTTAAAAAGTATTAGAGTTCTACTAGCTTATAGTTTTTTTTTAAACTGTTTTTGGTATTATATAGTATATCGCATGATAGAAAACGGGGCCAATAAAACCCAACAACCAAGAGTGTTAAAAAAAAGCTCAAAAAACCAAATAAAATGTGACAATCTCAGCATCACATCCAGATTAATGGTTCAAAAAAAAAAAAAAAACACCCAGCACGTCGGAGTTTTGACATAAGAAATTTTTTATATTTTCTCAGAACCATTACGTACTAGGGTTGTAAGGCCTCAGATTTAGATTCAGCGACACCAAAAACAGACGGGTCAGTCTCTGCCAGACCAGCCACCACCTCTCACACTTACATTTTTAAGATAAATAAACTTTTTTGAGCTTCAAATATTCGTCTTCTTGTGTACTTTTTCAAAACGTATGGTGATTTTTTATATTTATTAATAGCGGAGCTATAATGGCCGCCAAAGCAAAGTAACTCCATAATTCAATTACTATATTTAATTGTATTCTCAGAAAATCATCATTGCAACCCCTTTTATATGCTTATCAGACACTTTTGTGGTACCTTATTAGTTTTTCAAAATTTCAAAATGGCGGACCTAAGATATGTTTTTCATTTTTGTGTTTTAAGTTCGAGTTGGGTATGCCAAAATTCGTTTTCGGGGTCACTAATCGCGAATCTGGGGCTAAAATTTCAAAATTACAAAATGGTGGACCTAAGAGGGCCTCCGGAGAGTCAAATCTTAGGTCCGCCATATTGTCATTTTGAAATTCCAACACCAGATTCGTGATTAGCGAGCCCGAAAGCCCATTTTTGCATACCCAACTAGAACGGTTAACACAAAAACCATATTTTAAGTTTTCGGCGGCCATCTTAGGTCCGGCATCTTTGAAAGAAAATCGATTGTCTTCGACATTTGTTGTAGTTAACATGAAATATTTCGCTATCTGCTGACTAATGTCAAGGCGACTTTCCCTTATACTGACCAATTAAATGTCAACCAGTGTTGTGCATCGAAAGAAAGAAACTCTCCTGCGTAACATTTATTCAACACTTTATTTCGTTCTGATCAGACTGGCACACATATTTTTCGAGGTCAGCAGTGTAAATATTTATCCTGCACTTTATCTTACAATTTTAATCAACTAATTTATCAGTTAGCCAATATTACAAATGTATTACCAACAACAACTACATATTGCCAAATTCAGCTAGAGAAAAATATATTTTTTTTTGCAATCACAAATGCTTCCTGTGCCAAAAGGAAAACGAAGAAAACTAAACAAGTTTCAATGTTAAAATGAAAACGTTAACTCGTTAGGACTTTCACTTACTTTCCAAACACAGATACATATACATACATACATATATATATACTTAGTACAAACAAGTATATTAGTACTATGTACTATGTGGAAAACGGAAGTATGGCTTTTTAGCAAATTCGTGCACTTCATTATGAACTGAATGGAAGGACGAAATGAAATGCTTTCAAATGAAACGAACAAAAATCACATTACAATTTAAACACATCCTGGCCGGGCAACCGAATGCTGCAAAACGGAGTATAAAGGAGTAGTAAGTCTGCAGCACACGAATTTTCAAGTTTTCCCGGAATATACGTATACGTATAGCTCATGGTAAATGTAAATAAAATTCCTTAGCGAAACATTTTGCAATTACGACTGCTTGGCAGCCGGAGGATTCTACTACGAGTGCTGGTCATTAAATATTTAGCGCCAGAGCAAGAGCGGGTAGCAGAATGTAACAAAGTGTAAGTCACAATACAGCAGAGAGTTGGGGGTGGAGCAGCTTTCGCTCTATTCTGGCGTTGTTTGCCTGGTGAGAGCGAAAGTCCCAATCGTAATGGCCAGACGGCAGCTCAACAAAGTGCAAGCTTTGCTAGGGATTTGAATGTGGATTGGAGGCTATGGGACGTTGGGTAGACGACTGTGCTGGAACCGGGTTTTAGGTGCTGCAATTGTGTGAAAATGTCGCGAGTGTTTCTTTTTTTTTTTTTGCTTTGCCATTGTTTTGGCCTTTACGCTCTAACTGGAGACGCCGTC
This sequence comes from Chymomyza costata, assembly GCA_018150985.1. Classification (NCBI taxonomy): domain Eukaryota; kingdom Metazoa; phylum Arthropoda; class Insecta; order Diptera; family Drosophilidae; genus Chymomyza; species Chymomyza costata. The sequence goes on from JAECWU010000001.1 coordinate 24,664,597, forward strand.
TGGCCGGGAACTGAACTGACTCATTGCGACTTTGCCTTTTGGCACATCGCTGCAAATTACAGAAATTAAAGCTAACGAAGCGCGAACTCGGCTTCGGTCATATAGACGTAGTTGTAGTTGTAGTAGTAGCAGCTCCGACATTGACAACAATCTTTTTCCTTGCCCTGAATCAACTGAGACAGAGTCGTCCACGACGCTGGCACGCAAGCTCCGGCTCAAGGTGTCATCACCTTTGCGCTGTGCGGGTGAAGTAGTAGCTCTTTTGGTTTTTGCCGCTTTTCCTGTTTCCCGCTTTTACTCAATTTCTTTTACGACACTTTTGCCGCCAAGTTTCTCGGTTTTTCGTGTTTCTCGCACTTGAAGTCGTTGCAGGGATTAAAAGTTAAATTCCCATTTTGTGGCAATTGAATTAGCGTTAAAAGGTTAAGTACGTGTTCCTGGCGTTCTTGAGCCACTTTCAGCATTGGCATTGCCATTATCATCAAAGGGCTCGAGTTTTTTTCACATTTTACCAAGTGGTGGATATTTTTAAATTAATTCATTTGCTAGCACTACTTGGTTGGCTGTAATCATTTTCGGGTCACTCTGATGGCACTTGGACACTTTGTTGGGCTACCTGAGTCGAAAGTTTTCAAATGGGTTTTTAAGTGGTTACTACTGGGCTTAAGTTAAGAGATCTTGTGGATAAAAAGTCGCTTCAGTCAACGTTTAGAATTGGATAGAGGAACATATCTCTCTGAAGTAATATATTCAATAAGATTTTAACAATTTAAGTAGAAAGGAAAGTAGACAACTGATTCACAACAATACACTTCGTACCCCATATAAATTTGTCGTTTTTGGAGTGAAGACGGTGAAAAGCCTATGTCTTACATAGAATCTATGAATCTAGCAAGTTGTTATAGAAGTACTTTTACATCACTACATAAATCTTCTGTCTCTAATATAAATGTGTCTCTGGTAAGAAAGTAATGGGGAGCTTGAAGAAAGCTGTTGGCAGTAATAACACAAGCTATTTCTAGGAACTCCCGATCTAGCTACTGAATCGTCCAGTAGCTATTGTGAACTAGACTTCTCGCCGCCTCATGAACAAATGTGCAAATGTTTCTGAAAGTGTCTTCTTTAGTATGTAACTGATCTGTCGATCCTTTACTTAGGAACTCACATTATCATTACTTTTCTCATAATGCTGCACTCGGAACTTTAATATTAACTGACATTCCGACTGTTCTACATTTTTTAAGGTGAACATAAGGTGGCTAATATGAACTACATTAGTAGGGCCCGGTGAAGACTATCGAAGTTCCCTTTAATTATTTCACTCAAAAAAATAACAAAAATGGGTGTAACCGAAATTAAAATAAGCAAACTCCCATCGTATGAGTGATTTGTCGGTAAAGCCGTTAAAAAAGTATCTATGCTACTAAGGGCTTGGGTTTCCACCGTTACTGCCCTTCTTCACTACTCGGCAGGCCAACCCGACGACAGGAATCCGGGTATTCCAGAGATCATGAACTCACCTAACACATAATACCATCCGTTCATGAATGGCTTTTTTCAATTCAAGCCAATGTAATTTTAGCTAGCCGATGGTCATAAGTCCTGTCTACATTAATCGGAGCTCCCTGACAGCTGTTTCTAGTTTATCGATTCCTAAACGTTTTTAACAAACTGTGAATAACATTTTTTTTAAATCGTTTTATTGTAACAATAAGTATTTCTGTGTTTTCTTTGGTCTAAGGCGCTCTTTAATTTGGAACACTAAAAAAGATACAATTGAGCAACCCCTAAATACACAAAATTAACAACTTCTACTATTTACTGTATCAATTCTTCGCTTCCTTAACAAGCTGCCAAGATATTCAATCAAAAGTGCTCTCACTACAGCAGCAGCTGCCTTTAAGACAGGACTGTGGCATGAGTTGTCCGTTTAAGCCAAAATAAATTTAATAAAATCAATACGATAAAGTGGCAAAGGAAGCAACATTTAACAGCTGTTGGGGGGCACGAATCCTAACGAAACCTGCCCAGATGCAGATGCTGTATCTTGCCGCACCACGGTCACAACGGAAGCGTCCAACTTGAAGTCAACCGAAACAGCCGAATAAGCAGAAAAAAAAAGAACGAAATAAAAACACATAAATAATAAAGAAGGTTGCCACACACTCAATTACCAATGAGTAGAGTCTGTGGCAGGGGCAGGAGCAGTGGCAGAGTTCGCGGCGTCAGGTGGACAGCGTAGTGTATTGCTTGCTACCTGACCGCTGCGCTGCCAACGCAGACACCTGCCACAGTTGCCGCCGCACTTGTCACTGCCACTGGCGCGTGCTGCGCTGCTGCAAAGACGCAACCTCACGCTTCATTAATAAGATAGTGCGGCAGGGGAGGGCACGCACAGGTGGTGGCAGTTGCCACGGCCTTGTAATTGTATCTACAAGATACAAGACGTTATTGTTGCCTTTGTTTTGCTACGCTCTTTCGCGGCTAATTTCCAACGCACAGCTGCCAAAATAACAACAGCTACAACAAAAACGGTGCGCGCTGTTAACGCTGGCAGCGCAGTCAACGTCGCTTGCTCTCTCTGCCGCTTGTGCTCTGGCTGCGCTCTTGCGCTCTTTGTAGACTTTGCTTTGTAGAGTATCTGAGCAGTTGTTTATCTACGTGCGCACGTTTATTTTGGCCGGTCGCCAGCTAAACGCGCGGCTATGTTTTATATTTTCTTGTCCTTACACAAAGATTTTCTTTGGCTTTTCACTTTGCGCCAAAAATAAACATGAATAAATTCGCAGTCAGTGAGAATTTTCTGTTACACTTTTATCTTTTTATTTTGCATGCCTTTTCTAACTACATATATTTATGTTCCAGCTAAGTTGTTGTTGTTCTTGTCTTTGCTGGCTAATTAATGGCCCAAAGTCTGTGACCCAAATGTTGACTTTTGTCCATTCATTTGATTAGCCAAATTTGTTTGAAGTAAGTAAATACAAAATGTAAAAAAAATAAAAACAAACAAAACCATTTTCTTTTAATGTCTGTTCTGAACTTGAAATGACCAAAACTTGTGGCCATAAATTGTTCCCTACTTTCAAAGCTAAATCATTTTGCAGCCGAAAACCAAAAAAAAAATAAAACTTTTTTCAAGTCAATTTCAATTCATTGAGCACATTTTGTGTTTATATTTTATGAGGCGTGTGTTTATAAAATGAAAAAAAAAGAAAAAACAAATATCATAAAAACCAAAATTCGAAACAAGAAAGTTCAACGCGTTAATGGTTTTGTTTTTAGATTTTAGCATATTTTATTTGTATAAATATCTATAAGAAAATGGTACATAGTCTATATATATAGGGCTATATAGTATATAATATGCGTACTAGATTTGGCAAAGTAAATATTGAGTTGGTTTCATTTTCATGCTTTTATTTTGCTGGTCGGTCTCTTATGTTTATACCATGGCTAATAGTATTTTTGGTTTATTGGGAAAATATGTAATAGCTTTGGTATTATTAATTGCTGAGATTATTTTTATGTATTTATTTATAATGCCAAAGAACAAATGACATAATGCTGTCAGAAAAGGGCTTTGGGGCTTTACTTTTTGAAAATTGCTTAAAATTGTCATAGTGGCTAAAATTAAAACAAAATAAATAATAAAAAAAACAGGATTATAAATGAAAAAAAAATGGAAATTGAATAAAATAAAAAATTAAAAAAATTAATTAAAATTTCCTTACACCAAAAATTTAACCCTTTCGGATTGGATTTATTTTTAAGTTTTTAAAAAAAGTGTATTTTTATGTATATTTTTTTCTTTTTGTGACAATTCTATTTTATTTTAGACCATATAAAACTTCACAAGAATCATGCAAATAATTCGATATAACAAGCATAGTGTTCAGACATGAACATAAGACGTCACATCGGAACCCTCGCAGCGCGCATTATAGTTATGGAATATGACTATTCTTGCTGTGTAGGCCTCAAGTGGCCTGCATATGTTGGGATCGTGTATGTGGCACATAAATTAACAAGGGATAAGCGGCCTGCATTGGAATGCGACTGTTGAGCATTCGATAATGTATCAAAGGTCAAATATCACTTGTGCTCCCATAAAGATTGGACGGCGCACTTGACATTCTTATATACAGTTTATATACCTAGTTTTAAGTACGCTGCTGCTTACAACACAGCGTTTATTATGTAACTTAAAAATAAGAGATTAATTTGAATAAATAGAAGACCACTCGCAAGGGTGGGATTGAGTACCAAACCAACATCCAACGCGTACTGTAGTGCGCCAGATCATCAAGTGCGCACAGAGCGGCAGTACAATAACATTGCCTGCTCTTAAGGTGTACATTCTTGTACATTTTTTGGTCCTTCGAGCCGGATCGCGCTTTTAGTGCGATCAACAACAACAACAAGATCAAACGTGACTGATCTGTTGTTTGTAATAAGAACAAAGTAAATAAAGTGATCGTAATGCTGTCCGATAAATTGGAGCAGATAGATCCAGCCAAAAAATTGGCATTCAGATCTTTCCAGCTATCAAACGTGACTGATAAGCTGATAGGAAGGCAAAAACATGACGACCTTGTTAAGCTGGTCGAAGAACAGGCAGCCGAGCTAAAACAGCAAGTGAAGAAGGCCTACAAATTTCTAGCCGATGCAAATATGGATGACATGCTGGAGTGTAAGGACGGAATTGATTTTCTGTCCCTTGAGCTCGATAAAAACATAAACAGGCTGGAAAGCAAGTATGATTATTTTTTGGTTGACGAAAAGATCAGCGAAATCCAAACTGAGGCATTCTGCTTGTGCAAAAAAATAGACAGGAAGGTTGCCGAACATCAAAGTGCAGTTACGGCAGAGAAACCGGAGCTGCCAAGAGTGGATCTTCCACATTTTGATGGCAATTCAAAGGATTGGCCTAATTTTTATGGGCTATTTACCGAAGTCATCCACGACAGGGTAGATATCAGCGATACAAAAAAGCTGAACTACCTGAGGTCGTGCCTCAAGGGCGAGGCGAAGACAGTGGTGAGCCACCTGCTGATCGGCTCAGCTTCCAACTACGAAGCGGCGTGGGAGCTAATATGTAAGCGCTACGAAAATAATAGAAACATTTTCGTTGAGCGGCTTAACACATTGATGGATTTGGAGCCATTAAACCCTTATTCCGAAAAGAATATTCGGAATTTTATGGATACAGTTGTAGAATGTATTCACATAATAAAGGCAAAGGCAAATATTGGCCAAGAAGCAGATTGTATTATTGCTCAAATACTTCTGCGTCAATTTTCAACGGATGCCTTGAAACTGTATGAGCAACACGTGCGTAAATCCAGACAAATACAGTCTCTGGAAGATGTGCTGCAGTTTGTTGAACATATCTGTCATTCAGCAGGCTCAGCTCAAAACGCCGTTGACAAGGAAGAGCTGACGCAACCAAAGGGAAATCTATGCCCGTTCTGTTCGAAAAACGGGCACGAACTAGCCAATTGCCACGACTTCAAGAAGTCTACGATTGCTGACCGCAAGGAGTTTATTACAAAACAACGACTCTGCTACGTCTGCTTCGACAAGCATATTGCGAGGCATTGTAAAAGTGGTGTGAGGTGTCGGCAATGCAAAGGTAGGCACAATACTCTGCAACATGAGGAAGCAAAAAGAGAAAGTGTCAACTGTCTTACCCAAAAGAGCAAACAGGACACTGGTCCTGGCAGCGTCACATCTCCTCGTCAAGAAAACGGCAATGGTAAACGCCAACACAATGGTCGGCAAGAACAGTATTTGCCCTCTGGGAGAATGTTCATGCATGAACACGAAGCACCACCAATCAAGAAACCAATGACGACGAGAGTCTCTGGAACCGTCAAGTGGTTCAATGTAAAAAATGGTTATGGGTTCATCAAACGGAACGGCATTGATGAAGAACTGTTCGTGCATCAGAGCGCTATTGCAAAGAATAATCCCAAAAAAGCATGTCACTCTCTTGGCGATGGGGAAGCTGTCGAGTTCGATGTGGTCATTGGAAAAAAAGGCCACGAAGCTGCAAACGTTACAGGACCGTTGGGAGTACCAGTACGCGGCAGCATATTTGCGGCGGACAAACAACGCCCACGACGCCCCTGGAGAAAGAAAATACAGTGCTACTATCTCGGCGGCGGCGGATCTGACAGCAACGATCGACCACGTATAAACCATGATAAGGTGCTGAGATTTTGCATCGAAGTAAAGTTGGTGAGCAGCGCTCTTCCCACATAGCTTACACTTATTTAAACGCAGCAACTACTGGATGTCACTTTGCCCCGGGGAGAATGTTCAGACATGAACATAAGACGTCACATCGGAACCCTCGCAGCGCGCATTATAGTTATGGAATATGACTATTCTTGCTGTGTAGGCCTCAAGTGGCCTGCATATGTTGGGATCGTGTATGTGGCACATAAATTAACAAGGGATAAGCGGCCTGCATTGGAATGCGACTGTTGAGCATTCGATAATGTATCAAAGGTCAAATATCACTTGTGCTCCCATAAAGATTGGACGGCGCACTTGACATTCTTATATACAGTTTATATACCTAGTTTTAAGTACGCTGCTGCTTACAACACAGCGTTTATTATGTAACTTAAAAATAAGAGATTAATTTGAATAAATAGAAGACCACTCGCAAGGGTGGGATTGAGTACCAAACCAACATCCAACGCGTACTGTAGTGCGCCAGATCATCAAGTGCGCACAGAGCGGCAGTACAATAACATTGCCTGCTCTTAAGGTGTACATTCTTGTACATTTTTTGAAGCGGTGCAAAAAAGTGTTGTTAAAGAAACCAAGATGTTTCAAATAAAACTGTGCCGATTTTGCTCCATAAATGGGCATGACATAATAAAATGCCAAAAATTTAAAGCGACTTCCACAGCAAAACGAAGGGAGTTCGTCAAAAAACACAACCTATGCTTTCGTTGCATTGGACCCCACAGCATGGGGGAATGCAAAAAAGATTGGAAATGCCAAAAATGTAACAGGGGCCACAACGTTTTGTTACATGAGGAGCCCCAAAAGGAAAGCGTGAACTGCATAAAACGGAACACTGGGCAGGACACAATATTGGCTACAGCAGTAGTCAATGTAAAAAATTCTGATGGCACTTATCAGGTACTTAGAGCGCTAATGGATGGAGGATCACAGCGAACTATAATATCAGAGGAGGCAGCCCAACTTCTAAACCTGCCAAGACAGAGGACTTCGGTGGAGTTGGAGGGCATCTGCTCACAACGCTTCGAGAGATCTAACAGCACCATCAAACTTGAAATAAAGCCAAGATTTTCAAGTAAGTTCAAGACGAGTGCAGAGGCGCTAGTGCTTTCAAAGCTACAAAGAGCACTTCCTAGCAAAAGTATCGATATTGCTATCAAAAACATTTGGAAGAATCACTCTCTGGCTGATCCAAATTTCCACAAGGCCAGCAGAGTTGATATCATAATTGGCGCAGATCTTTTCCCTATTATAATGATGGGACAAGTGAAAAAAATCAATGGAACGCTCGGCCAAAGAACGAAATTCGGATGGGTAATATCTGGAAGCGTCTCTCGGGCGCAACAGAAAAAAGTTGTTTCAGCTGCGACAACTGTTAGCGACATAGACCTGGAACGATTCTGGGAATTGGAGGCAGAGGACGACAGTCAAACGGAGGGGGAGCAACAATGCGAGCAATATTACCAAAAAACTACCACTCTCGATACAGACGGGCGTCTTATAGTATCGATTCCCTTCCGAGGCGAGTTTGAATTGGGGGACTCCCGCAAGCAAGCTCTTGCACGGCTTCTACAAATGGAGAAAAAATTCAATAAAAACCAAAATATTTTCAGGCAGTACCAGGCATTCATGAAAGAGTACCTTGAGCTCGGGCATATGGTCGAAGTTAACACAATTGGTCAGGGTAAATACTATTTACCACATCAGGCAGTCATTAGACCCAACAGCTTAACTACAAAACTAAGAGTGGTGTTCGACGCATCAGCCAAAACCTCAAATGGGCTGAGTCTAAATGATGTCATGTCTATCGGCCCCAAGATTCAAAGGGATGTTTTCGATATTTTGACCAGTTGGCGGATGTGGCAATTCGTCATGATTGCGGATATTGAGAAGATGTATCGCCAAATTAAAATTGCTCAGGCTGATCAAGATTATCAGCACATCCTGTGGCGAGACGATCAAAAGAAACCCATAACGGAATACAAACTGACAACAGTAACATATGGGACTTCTGCTGCGCCATTCCTGGCAGTACGTTCACTGCATCAGGTTGCAGATACTTACTGCAAGAACGACAAAATCATTTCAAAAATCATTAGAGAAGATTTTTACATGGATGACCTGATGACTGGTGCTCACACAATCAACGATTGCATCGCTATTCAAAATAAATTGAGAGCTGTTATGGAAAGTGCAGGCATGCATTTAAGAAAATGGGCTTCCAACGATGAGAGTGTGCTGGCTAATATCGCACACAAATCTGAAGCAGAAAAGGTTTTCATTACAGAGGATGAATCCATCAAAACTTTGGGCCTACACTGGGATCCAACCAAAGATGTATTTACATTCAGCGTTCAGGTACCACAGCTGGATCGGATATCAAAACGATCGGTATTATCGCAGTTAGCAAGGATCTTCGACCCCTTGGGTTGGCTTACACCAGTTACACTCCAAGGCAAATGCTTCATACAGGAGCTATGGAAAATGTCCATGTCTTGGGACGAGGAACTTGATTCGACTTCGGCTAGCATTTGGCGAGACTATGCAAAGGAGTTACCAGAACTTGCTAAAATCGGGATTCCTCGTTGGATTGGAGGCACAGACCATGACTGCATAGAACTTCATGGGTTTTGTGATGCATCAGAGAAAGCATACGCTGCCGTTGTCTATACAAAGATCGGCAACAAGGTCACTTTGCTTACAGCCAAAAGCAGGGTGAATCCAATAAAAAATAAAAAGACCATTCCCAAGTTGGAGCTATGCGCTGCTCATCTTTTGTCCAAACTTTTGGCAAAAATACACGCAACATTGGGAGGGCAAAACAAAATTTGCGCATGGAGCGACTCACAGATAGCTATTGCTTGGATAAGTAACAAGCGCAGCAAAGACAAATTTGTAAAAACAAGAGTGGATGACATCACAAACAAGCTACGCGATGTAGAATGGAACTACGTAAGATCGGAGGGGAATCCTGCAGACGTGGCTTCAAGAGGAATCGCACCCAATAAGCTTAAGGATCATGCAATTTGGTGGCATGGACCAGAGTGGCTGGCTCAGCCCACTTGTGATTGGCCGGTGCATGAAAAATCGGAACCAGTCATAGTGACTCTGACGATTAAGGGCGAAAATCCATTTGTTCGACTTCTGACGAAATATTCAAGCCTGGAAAAATTAAAAAGCGTTATCTTCTACGTTTTGCGCTTTATCGCCATGGTTCGTCAAAGGTCGACGCAAAGTCCAGTTAGCGAATTAGATTTATGGAGAAAATCAAAAACCATTATAATAAGGCTCCAGCAACAGCTGGACTTCGGATCGGAAATAGCTCAACTTCAACAAAAGAGGCCGTTGCAAACCAAAAATAAACTTCTGCCGCTCTACCCATTTCTTGACAGTGAAGGAATACTGCGTGTGGGTGGCAGACTGCAAAATTCAACGCTACCATTTTCAGTGAAACATCCAATCATTCTGGGAAAATCTCATGTAACATGGCTACTGATTAACCATTCCCACAAAATGACGCTCCATGGTGGAATGGAGCTTATGAAAAACTTTATTGAACGGGAATATTGGATATTCGGATTGCGCAACATGCTGAAAAAATATTTAGGAGGCTGTATCACATGCATTCGATACAAACAGGACACCGCTAACCAGTTAATGGGGAATCTCCCTGCCTACAGAGTCACTGGAAACTATCCGTTCAATGCCACGGGCATTGATTATGCAGGACCCTTTCAAATAAGGTGTTCCAAAGGACGTGGTCAGAAATCTTACAAAGGGTGTATTTGCATATTTGTATGCATGGCCACAAAAGCGGTACATCTGGAACTCGTCAGTGATGTGTCGACCAACAAATTTTTGGAAGCGCTGCACCGCTTTTTTGCAAGACGAGGCAAAAGTGAGCATTTGTTCTCAGATAATGGAACAAATTTTATTGGAGCAGCAAGAAAACTGGATAAGGAATTGGCAACGGCGATCAAAAACAACACCAAACTTGCCCCAGTATTACGAAAGGAGGGCATCTCTTGGCATTTTGTCCCCCCGGGAAGCCCCCACATGGGGGGACTTTGGGAAGCAGGCGTAAAATCAATGAAATATCATTTAAAGAGAATCCTTGGCGACAACAGCTGTACGTACGAGGAGTTCACAACATTGTTATGCCGCATGGAAGCAGTTCTAAATTCACGTCCATTGGTCGCAGCGAATCAGGACTCTGAAGGAGAGGATGTACTTACTGCTGGACATTTCCTGGTGGGACGACCAATAATTAGCGCCCCAGATCACACCAATGAAAGCGAGAGGATCGGATCCCTAGACAGATGGAGATATCTGCAACGAATGAGAGCAGAATTCTGGAAAAAGTGGAAAGAAGACTATTTGATCTCTCTGCAAAAAAGGGCAAAATGGCGCAATGATCAACCAAATCTCAAAGAAGGCCAAGTTGTGTTAATTAAGCAAGAAAATACGCACCCAGGAAGGTGGCCAATGGGAAAAATTATCAAAACTGCAGAAGGAGAGGACAATAAAGTCAGAGTAGTAACGCTAAAAACAAGTAGTGGCGAAATTAAAAGATCTCTCAACAAAATCTGTCCGCTTCCAGCGGCTGAGGAAGAAAAACCTGTACAAAAACGCAGCCATCGAATTAAAGGTCGGGCTACAGCAACGGTTCTTAGTCTACTTATGATGATCCATGTGGCTAGTACCCTCACAACGCCTAACAACGTCACTACAAAACTACAAATTCATGAACTTGATGAAGACACAGCTGTATTTCTAGACAAGGTTGGCAGTGTGGAAGTGGTCTCGTCCAGCTGGAATTTTATATTTTACTTTGATCTACAAGCCTATTTTGACGTACTCCAGCAAACACCTAAAATATTAGAGAAAGCGGAGCAAATTTGTCCGCAGCTAAAAGAATTCGAACGACAATGCGAAGCGATAACGGCAAGAGTTAGTACGCAGCTAAAAGCAATAGTTGACAACAACAACCTGATCATGGAATCGGAACATAAAAGAAAGAAAAGGGCTTGCGAGACAATTTATGCATGCCCCGGCGGATGGTTTGACATATCAGAAAAGGTATACACACTTATGAATATACAAAATCTGAGGAAAAACCAGGAAAACATCAAAAACTTTGTTGAAAACCAAACGTCGGTCATAAGTGCCACAGAGAATTTGGTCAGAATAACAACCGAAAAGGTTAATGAAAGTTTTAAGGAAATGACTACTCGGATTGATGATATTGCAAACTCAGTCCAGAAACAATTTTTAGTATATTGGGAGTCAATTAAATTCTCTATGCTAATAAATCAGCTGCAGGGTTGGATTGACGATATGGAAAAAATTCAAGGGAAAGTTATAGATTTATTAATAGACATAAATCATGGTAAAATAAATCCCACTTTGATCAAGCCAGAACAACTGCTCAATGAAATCAACAAGGTGCAAAACTCTTTACCAAGCAACCACGTGCTACCCGAGATAGTAGCACTGTATTTTCTTTCTCCAGGGGCGTCGTGGGCGTTGTTTGTCCGCCGCAAATATGCTGCCGCGTACTGGTACTCCCAACGGTCCTGTAACGTTTGCAGCTTCGTGGCCTTTTTTTCCAATGACCACATCGAACTCGACAGCTTCCCCATCGCCAAGAGAGTGACATGCTTTTTTGGGATTATTCTTTGCAATAGCGCTCTGATGCACGAACAGTTCTTCATCAATGCCGTTCCGTTTGATGAACCCATAACCATTTTTTACATTGAACCACTTGACGGTTCCAGAGACTCTCGTCGTCATTGGTTTCTTGATTGGTGGTGCTTCGTGTTCATGCATGAACATTCTCCCAGAGGGCAAATACTGTTCTTGCCGACCATTGTGTTGGCGTTTACCATTGCCGTTTTCTTGACGAGGAGATGTGACGCTGCCAGGACCAGTGTCCTGTTTGCTCTTTTGGGTAAGACAGTTGACACTTTCTCTTTTTGCTTCCTCATGTTGCAGAGTATTGTGCCTACCTTTGCATTGCCGACACCTCACACCACTTTTACAATGCCTCGCAATATGCTTGTCGAAGCAGACGTAGCAGAGTCGTTGTTTTGTAATAAACTCCTTGCGGTCAGCAATCGTAGACTTCTTGAAGTCGTGGCAATTGGCTAGTTCGTGCCCGTTTTTCGAACAGAACGGGCATAGATTTCCCTTTGGTTGCGTCAGCTCTTCCTTGTCAACGGCGTTTTGAGCTGAGCCTGCTGAATGACAGATATGTTCAACAAACTGCAGCACATCTTCCAGAGACTGTATTTGTCTGGATTTACGCACGTGTTGCTCATACAGTTTCAAGGCATCCGTTGAAAATTGACGCAGAAGTATTTGAGCAATAATACAATCTGCTTCTTGGCCAATATTTGCCTTTGCCTTTATTATGTGAATACATTCTACAACTGTATCCATAAAATTCCGAATATTCTTTTCGGAATAAGGGTTTAATGGCTCCAAATCCATCAATGTGTTAAGCCGCTCAACGAAAATGTTTCTATTATTTTCGTAGCGCTTACATATTAGCTCCCACGCCGCTTCGTAGTTGGAAGCTGAGCCGATCAGCAGGTGGCTCACCACTGTCTTCGCCTCGCCCTTGAGGCACGACCTCAGGTAGTTCAGCTTTTTTGTATCGCTGATATCTACCCTGTCGTGGATGACTTCGGTAAATAGCCCATAAAAATTAGGCCAATCCTTTGAATTGCCATCAAAATGTGGAAGATCCACTCTTGGCAGCTCCGGTTTCTCTGCCGTAACTGCACTTTGATGTTCGGCAACCTTCCTGTCTATTTTTTTGCACAAGCAGAATGCCTCAGTTTGGATTTCGCTGATCTTTTCGTCAACCAAAAAATAATCATACTTGCTTTCCAGCCTGTTTATGTTTTTATCGAGCTCAAGGGACAGAAAATCAATTCCGTCCTTACACTCCAGCATGTCATCCATATTTGCATCGGCTAGAAATTTGTAGGCCTTCTTCACTTGCTGTTTTAGCTCGGCTGCCTGTTCTTCGACCAGCTTAACAAGGTCGTCATGTTTTTGCCTTCCTATCAGCTTATCAGTCACGTTTGATAGCTGGAAAGATCTGAATGCCAATTTTTTGGCTGGATCTATCTGCTCCAATTTATCGGACAGCATTACGATCACTTTATTTACTTTGTTCTTATTACAAACAACAGATCAGTCACGTTTGATCTTGTTGTTGTTGTTGATCGCACTAAAAGCGCGATCCGGCTCGAAGGACCAAAAAATGTACAAGAATGTACACCTTAAGAGCAGGCAATGTTATTGTACTGCCGCTCTGTGCGCACTTGATGATCTGGCGCACTACAGTACGCGTTGGATGTTGGTTTGGTACTCAATCCCACCCTTGCGAGTGGTCTTCTATTTATTCAAATTAATCTCTTATTTTTAAGTTACATAATAAACGCTGTGTTGTAAGCAGCAGCGTACTTAAAACTAGGTATATAAACTGTATATAAGAATGTCAAGTGCGCCGTCCAATCTTTATGGGAGCACAAGTGATATTTGACCTTTGATACATTATCGAATGCTCAACAGTCGCATTCCAATGCAGGCCGCTTATCCCTTGTTAATTTATGTGCCACATACACGATCCCAACATATGCAGGCCACTTGAGGCCTACACAGCAAGAATAGTCATATTCCATAACTATAATGCGCGCTGCGAGGGTTCCGATGTGACGTCTTATGTTCATGTCTGAACACATAGACTTCAAAAGCTTTCTGCGAAAATAATTTATTTTTTTTTGTATAATTATAAAATAGAAGAATAATTCTACATTATAAAGAGAATATAAACAGGGCAAGTGAGGGCTTCAGGTTAGTTTTAAGAATAAATTATATATCATAGGCTTATTTTATGCTTGGATATGAGTTTTAAGAATTGTTTGGTATTTATAGGGTTGGTCTCTGCGAACAGTTGGAGTTGGGATTTTCACGGAGCTGCATAGGTTGAGGATACACAGGAAGTGGCTTACAAGGTGACTTATTGTGTGCTTTGATTGCAATATGGGTTTCAGCGATAATATTAAGAAATGAAATAATGCTATTAAAATATATGCATTAATTTTAAATTATAAAATTCTCTACAAAATCGTTATACAACATTATTTCATACAACTGACCTATCACGAGATATAGTGTTCAGAGTGCAACGCCAAAAGACGTATTTTTTGTAATTTCCACATCAAAGCAGTTCCCATTTTCCAAGTTCTTTATCAAGAATATTTGTCTGTATAAGTTTATGTTGTATACCGATTTTGTAGAGAATTTTACGCACTTAAACTTTTTGGAACATTTGGAAAAATGTCAAAGCACGGATTAAATGTTATTTGCAAAATAACAAAATATAATAAATAAATAATAATTCTATGAGCTACTTACTTTTTATTTTATGTTTTTCGCAGTGAATTAACACTCATAAAAAAGCATTAATACTTTTTGAAATAAAATTTTTATCACTTGAATTTTAAAATAAAAAAATAAATTGTTAAATAATTAAAAAAAATCTTAAAAAATCATAAAAAAAAAAAATATTTTTTAAATTAAGTATAAAGGGTGTTTTTTTAACAGCGTCCAGAATTCCGAAAGGGATATCTCTGAAACCAGTTGTTACTTTTGACAAATTTAAATTTCATTTTATTCAGTAAAGACTAACAATTCATCATGGTAAGATTTACACCACAACAACGGCTTCAAATCTTCGAGGCTTACAATCAAAATCAATGTTCTGTTGAAAAACTTATAGAGCTCTTCGTATAATTTAAGGACCGAATAATCGTCCATAAGAACGTGCTATTCGTCGTGTTCTTGATCATGTACGAACTCATTTGACATTCCACGATGTCTGACCACCAATCAGAATGAGAACAGCACGGTCCGAAGAAAATATCGCTGTTGTAGAGGTCAGTCCAAATTTATCGATTCAGAACGTGTTACCGTCAATGGTGATCGTTACAAAGCGATAATCAATGAATATTTGTTTGCAAATTTACATGACATCGATGTCGAAGAGTTTTGATTTCAACAGGATGGCGCTACGTGCCATACGGCGACCGCAACCATTGATTTACTGAAAACTCAATTCGGTGAGAAAGTTATTTCAAGAAATGCGCCCACCAACTGGCCGCCGCGGTCATGTGATTTGATCCTTTTAGATTATATTCTTTGGGGACATGTCAAGCCGTTGGCTTCTGTAGACAAGCCAGCAACAATTAACGACTTGGAAACTATCATTAAACGTGGCATTACTGAAATACGGCCCCAAATGCTCGATAGTGTGGTCAAAAATTGGACCCACAAAATGCGCTTTGTAACTCGTAGTAGTGATGGTCACATCCAGAGATCTTTTTCAAATTTTTCAAAAAATTAAATGATACGAAATTATCTATCTAATAAAACCATATTTGGGGTCATTACATTAATTTTTCTATGTATTATTTAAGTTTGAAATCCGGACGCGCTTAAAAAAACACCCTTTATTATCTATCATGGAAAAAAATTAAGGTCAATATTTTTATTCTTTTAGGAGAAATGGCTTTTCAGCGAAAAGTCTAAAATGAAAAATACAATAAAGCTCGATAAGTAATCTGAACTTGTAATATTTTTTTTGTCTTTTTTTTTTTTTTAAATATATCTTAGTGTTATATGTGTATGACATGTCCTTGTTATAATACAAATAAATATAATATAATTAATAATTATAATAAAAAATTAAAAAAAGGTCGAGAAAAAAAGTGGCCCGTTTTACGTATTTCGCCGCTTTTATAAAAACTCTTATTCCGCCGTGCTCTGGAAGCCGAATCCGAATATATTATTCGGCTTCGTTTTGAAACCGAATGTTTGGTGCTCCCATTTCCACCAAACCGAATTTTTCATGTGGTTTGAAAACGAATTATTTTTGTTTTCAAAATTTAAATCGCTTCAATTAAAAATAAAATTTTAATTGATATTGGTTGCTATAAACGACAGACCAATGAATAAGTAAGATATTTATTTGTGCATTTATATTTTTTAATAAGGTCATTCAATTTTAAAATTTCTTAGGTGACTATCTCGTTTATTATTAGTGATTATTGAATTCGTTACAAGTTTTTGTTGTGGCATATTCCATATTTAGCATTGATGTAAATACTAAAAGTATGTGCATGAATATACACTGCGTTCTAAAAGTTTTCGGAAACTTAATACTTGCTCGAAATCTATGATAAAGTATTAGAAGATGTAAAAATAAGCATTGTATGGTATTTTCAATCATGTAATACATGCTAATATTTGTTATTTATCCCCATAAAGAAAACACGATTTTATTTATTTATTTTTTCTCACCAACCATTTTTTAACACTTTTGCGACAATTTTTGCAATTCAGTTCTTGGCTAAACTCAGAGAGTTTTGATTTTGGTCAAACAATCGTCGAGTTTTATGAGAAACCGGAGCTTTTGACCTTAAATAGTGTTTCTTTCGAAAATTGACACTTCTTTTGTGAGCTAAGGTTTATTAAATTTACTATATTGCACATACAACTGGCTAATGCGCCGTATACTTTATAATTTAAAAAAAAAAAAGTTTCGTTTTTCAGGGATTACAGTTGTTTTCCTGAAGCACTACGAATCCAGCGCCGATAAGTTTTCCCGCTTGATTCTACAGACCCCAGCTTTAAGCCAACATTTGGTTAACAGAAACTTGTAACTAGCACTGTTACTATATTTTGTATGCAACTAAATTGTTTGCACAATTGGCAACAATTGGCATTGGCCCATTTAAATCAATTAACGTGTTTCTTGGCAAACGTAAACGAAAGATTTGAAATATGTTTCATCAACTCTTGAAACAAAAAGAAAACAAACAAAATATCGAATAAGTAATCTTATTAAAAGCATATGCAAAACAGACCACAAACACACACAAAAAAATGGATCCAGTGAATATTGACGCCCCTCTGTCAATGGCACCGCCCCCCCACATTGCCGGCCACATATGATGCCAAAGTCAAATTTATAAATTGTGGCAAATAAAACCCGCCAACAAGAAAAATAACAAGAAGCAGCACAGCAGAAACAGTGGCCAAAAGGAAAATAAATAAATTTTATGGCAAGAAGAAAAGTCTACAAAGCAAAGAAAAAAGAAGAAATACAAAAAAAAAAAAAAGAGAAGCGCCAAAACATGTGTCAGGCGGCCCAAACACTTGACCAACACGCGCAGCACACAGCTGGCGACGTCAGCGTCAGCAGCGACAGCAGCTGCGGCATCAACGTCAGCGTCAGCGTCAACGTCAACCGGCAACAATTCGCGCCATGTCGCTCCAAGCACACGAAGTAAATAATGTGCATGTGTTAGTTAGGGGTTGCTTTTGCTTACGCAGCGCAGCAGCTGCCAGCCACTTGTCTGCTCAATGCTCAGTGCTTAACGCTGACGTCGACGCTGGCGCTGGCGTCGCAGCCACTGTCGCTGTTGGCGCTGCTTGGCTTTGACTGCCTTTTGGCCATCAAGTGGATTTCAGTTTCATTTTGAACGTCGTGCGTCGAGTACACGAAAAGCACGCGCGCTCTTTCGTACGCCATTTACTCAACGATACCCTGACAAGTGACGTAGTTAATATAACAACTAACAACTTGTAGTAGTACACAAGTACAAGCTAAAGAGCAGTCTTTGTCTGCGTGTGCTACCGCCTTTTTGTACCTTTTTGTCGTTCGTTGTCTTGGCCTGGCCAAAACACAATTGCCGTAATCAGCGCGCGTGTGAACCAAAATTTGTTTCTAAAATAATAGAAAATAGAAATAAAAAAAAAGAAGCTGTTGTTTCTCAACGGTAAAAGTGGAAAGCCAAAAAGCGTTGAACTTGGAAAGCGGCATTAAAGTAAGCAAAAAATTTGCTAAGCTGTGAGTTCTAAAAAATCATGACAGAAAAATATTGCTGGCTCTAAAGAAATCAAAAAAAAAAGTGTGTACAAGTTTATTTGAAAATAAAATAATTTTAACTTGCTACCATATGGCAATGAAAACTATTTAAGCTAAAAGTCAAACGAAACGAAGAATATGAAACTGCTTGAAAATAAAACTGAAATCTTTAAGATTTTTTTTTTTGGATTTCGAAATGTTCATAAATAATTTATATATAAAGAATTGTAAAAAATTGTTTCAGATATATAAAAACGTAAAAGCAACCATATAAAAAAAACTTCTTAATTTGATTATTTTTAGCATTGAAAAAAATTTAATAAATAATTAAAAATATGTTATAGCATATTAATAAATAAATAAAAAAAAATAAAAGAAAGATGCAAATAATGCAAACAAACATATATATAATAGAATTTTGTATATGAAAATAAATAAATGGATGCTAAAATAAAATACTTGGAGTCACTGAAACATAAATAATAAAATATAAAACACAATATTTGTAGACAGTTAATTGATAAATAAAAAAAAACGTTAAGAAAAATGAAATTATAGCAAAAATCTTCAATTATAAATAATTAAATGAAAAAAAATATAGAAATAAATAAATTAATAAATTAGTATTCAAAATAAAATTAATAAATTAAATAATTAACAAATAATTAAATAAATAAAAAAAAAATTAAATTAAAACAAAATATATAAATATATAAAATATTAAAACTTTAAAGGTACCTGCTAAAAAATAAAGCCATTTGTAAAATATAACTTGTTTTAAAAAATAATAAAAAATTTATTACTACGACTTAAAAAATTAAAACTAAGGTCTTAAAAAGAAAACTTTAACTTCACCTACGGTATCAATAAACTAACAAAATTCAAACAAATAAATGAAAATAAATAATTGTTACTTCAAATAATCTTGTACAATTATTTAAAACAAGCATAAGACAAAAAATAGTTTACTACAAAATAAAACATTAATTTAAAAAAATAAAATTACAATACGTGAGATTCTAGCATTTACAATAAATAATGTGACTATTTTACTGATTTAAATAATAATTTTAGCTAAAAATACAACTAAATATATAAACAAATTAAAGAAAACCTAGAAGCATTACTATAAAAAAAAAAAAATGGTTAAATTTAAAAAAAAAATCGTGAGCAGAAAAATTGTGTTTATAATGTTTATTCGATTATGTATAAAAAATATATAAAAAATTTTTAATTTTTATTTATTCGTATAATTATAAAGTAGAAGTTAATTCTAAGTTATAAAAGTTTGTAGCCAGAGCAACGAAGGCATTCAGGCTATATACAAAATAATAAGCTTCATTTAAAGCGTTATCTATATGTGGGTAAAATATTTTCCTCGGTAATAATTATCATCAATGAAGTGCCAGAAATCTGTTCTGCAATACGTTGCTGTGCCAGATATTCTTTATAGCCCCAATGGTTCTTCTTAATTCTGCCAGAAATTTTTCACGAACTTTCAAAATGTATCTCGAAGTTTTTGACCGGCGCATTTTTAAATAGATTTCTTTGGTGTTTTCTTAAATATTCACATCAAGTTTATACTCTTTCATTCTCTTAAATCCATATTCGCTATTAGCTAGCTATAAAAAATGTGTTTTAAAAATGGTCGTCGTACTTCTTATGCTCAGTGTCCATATGTCCGAATTTTCACAAAAAAACAGTGGATTGTTAAATTCGAAGCGTTTAGTCCATTATCAACTTTTATAGAGTTGATGCGTTTTAAGAGATCCACGGTTTACGCCTCTTTATATGTTCTTAGTTCCAATCGTTAATATGCGGTGTCCAACAAATCTTCTTGAGACCAAATGTGCCTCCGAATTGATGAAACTTAGTAAACTTATAAACCTAGTTTATGAGAAGACTATCTATCTTTCGTATAAGTAGTCTAAACAGTTTGTCTCAACTCATCTGAGACTTTAGCTTTCATCTGACAGTACCAATAACGCCAGATCCAGAAATAGCGCATATTTGTAAAATAAAAATATATAATCCAAGTCAATAGCCAACCTTGAAAATTGTTTCCGGTGTCAAAACATACGATCCAATAAGATATGAACTCTGAAAATAAAATTCACTTGAAAATTTTCCAAGTGACCTCACCGCTTGCATTTACATAGAACAGAAATCATTCAACTTAATAATAAATATAAAAACCACATGACGTTAAAATTATTATTATAAATAAATAACTTACAATATATAGAGCGTCGTATATAAACATAAATTTATGTCAAAGTAAAATACTCAGTCATAGAAAATATTGAAACTAATTTTTTTTTTTTCGTAAATGAGCAAATGTTTTAAATATGTATGTGCTAAAAGCGAAATTGTCTTAGACTATATAAAAGTATATATACTATATATTGTATATATAGGAATCTTTGGCTAAAGCAAATGTCAGCAAGCGGCAAACCGAATTATATCATAGCCGCTTCCAATTTTAAAAATAGCGCGTAACAATTTTTTGGTTTACTTATTTTTTGCATATAATTCATGCAAAAAAAATGTGTCATGCCAGGCAAAAAGCCACAAACTATGTGAATATATTGAGAATGTTTTTTGAAACTATAAAATGGACCAGAGACACTACGAGTAGTATATAACAAGGCAATATATACTATAACGACATACATATGTGTAAATTGTTGTTTTTGGATGCTATGAATATGAAAATATAGTGAAAAAAAAAGAAGATCTTTAAACAAGTGACTACATGTGTTGGCGTATGTATATCGTTTGACTATATATTAGTAAAATATGAGCCATAATGTAATAAATCAAGGTTTTTACGCGTAGTTTTTAATATTAAGTTAGTTGTTGTAAAATTTTTGACAATAGAACTTTATGACTTAATGGATAGCGAATAAAAAAATGTGGCATTTATTTTACGAAATCAAAGGGAATAATAGCTATACGCAGAGAAAGCTACTTAGCCTCAAAAAATAAAGCAATCTAAAGGGGGTTTTATTTTATCTACTATATGTTAGTTTTTTAGTTCAACAAAAGCCGTAAAATTTTAGTATACAAATCGGCTTAGCAATATTTAGGAATACATATTTGTTGAGATCAATATTTTTTTATAAATCTTAAAATTAGCAACAAAATAAAATTAAATTTTAAGAAGAACAAGCCTAAAGATAATACTTTTTCATTTATTAAAACAGTATAGAATGTCATAGGAACGATATATAGAATATTAAACTCTTAAGGCCTATACGCAGTTCGAAAAATTTCGCGCGGAATGACAAAACTTCACATAAAAAAAAAAAAATCCCAAACAGGATATCCCAAATGGGCTTTTATTTTTATATGAAGTTTTCTCATTCCGCGCGAATTTTTGGTACTGCGAATACCCCTTTAAATAAAATCGCATCGACAGTGAAAATTCTGAAATTTTCTTCCTTAAAAAAGGAAAACGCAGCATACGCAGCATGGAAAAATTCCGCACGGAATGTCAAAACTTCATATAAAAAAAATTCCTTTATTTGGGATTCCCTTTTTTTGGGATTTTTTTTTTATATGATGTTTTGACATTTCGTGAGGAATTTTTGCATGCTGCGTATGGGCCTTTACAACCAAACGTTTTTTTTTTGGTCGGAAAGTAGACTGACTTTCTACAAGTTACTTAAATTTAAATTGTATATTCTAGGATATCCCTTAAGAAGTCTTTCAATAAAAAAATGTTCAGCGCTTTCAAGTGCTGAGATGAATCCATGATGATGATGATTTTTTTCTTTTCTCCTAAGTGGAGCATAGAGCCTCAGAGGCCTAAGTAGAATTACTTTTGGCTTACAAATCTGTTTAAGATTTCTGGCAAAATTTTCTTATCTGGTAAGATAGGTAACTTCTGGCTCAACTGGAGCACATTTTCCAAAATTTTTTAAAGATTTTTCACGGATTTGAAATCGTTCTGTAATGCCTCATTTTTGGGATTATGACTTCAATTAAAATTTTTTTTTTAAATTGCTTCAATATTGATTAAATAAGTATTAATGTTCATTCTTTACTTACATCTGTCAAGATAAAATATTAATCTATTTTTTTTTTTGACTACTTAGTGTGAATTTTCAATATAATTTTCAATTTTAATGCCATTTAAAACGTTCTTTTATCTGTTGTTTATTTACATATCTTTTACAATAATCAAATAAATATTAAATGCTGCACAATGTAAATAATATTGACAGTTTAAGCTATTCTTTTTTTCTGCTTTGTTGGATGCTACATGACAGCTGCTGCCCCAACTTCTTGCCACAAAGTCTGGCCTCTCCCAATGTCAAATTTTGTGTACACGCAAAAAGCAACAAGAATCAAACCAAACAATTTTTGTTCACTGCCTTTACTTTTGGTACATCAAGCCAACATTTTATTTTTAAACACCCCTCCACGACAAAAACAAAAACAAAATATATATGTATGTGGTCTATGTATTTTTTTGTGCACAATTTAATTCACGGTTCGATGACCACAACGGAAATTCCTTTAATGACCACATGCGACGACGTGGACAATGACAATGATGGTTATGGGGATGATGGTGACGGTGAAGTGAAGGTGAAGCTGACGTTTATGGAAACGTTGCAGGGGGAGCGAGCTACAGACAAGTGCACGTGAGAGTTTACACGCAGAGAAAATGATGGTAAAGAGTTAAGAATCAAGATTATAAGGTACTAGAGAAACTAAAAGTAATTTAAATTAGATAAGGAAAAAAATAACGAAAATCTATATAATCTAAAAGTAATTCCTTAATGCCCATTATTTAAAAACTCTTAAAAACTGTCTTATTTACTTCATGTTTTAATCTCTATTAATATTTTTTATTGTCATATTAAATACATTCTTATTCTTAGCACTTTTAGGCCAGAAGTTCAAGAAAAAATAGTTTCAAAAAAAATTCGTGGAAACAAGACTCTTTTTCAATTCTCTGTTATATATAAGTAATATGAAACAATTTTCTCTCTCTTTCAATTCCTATTATCCTCAGTGGGACATATGTAGGGCCTCAAGAGGTTTCAATAGTGGAACCACTTCCATTTCCATTTGAACATGCATTTTGCACCTCCAAATACGATGTGCATGCTGCCGAAGCAGGTCGAGACTCGTTTCAAAACGGGCTTACACTCATGGTTAAAATTTGAGTTTGAAAACAGTTCGAGTAAAGTTGAGAACTTCTATAGGTTACAAGCCTAAAGAAGATCTGATAAGCTCCACCTAATAGATAGCCTGATTATCTATAATAAGACGCCGCCTCTAACCTGAGGCCTTTTGTAGCCGCTCGATCCGAGACAGCGACATATATGACGAAGAAGCCCCTCGCGAAGCTCCCTCTTTCATTAGCCCTGACCGTACCTCCCATAGGGGTTGCTTACCTCATCTTTAGTACGGTTGCTTAGCTTATACGGGGATACCACTTGGAGGTGAGAGTAGGGATTGAGGAATTAGATTGCTGATAACAGCTACCTCAGCTTCACTAAAAACCTCTTCACACCCCATGCAACAATTTTAGTAAGCAATAAACAAATTTTTGTGTCTTAAAAAGAAGTACTGAGTTCGATTTTTTCTCAATTAAAAATGATTATTAACCAGGCAAGATTGGAGTGCTATTGAAAAAATTTTCTTTTGAGCTTTATTTAAATGATTTAAATAGTCTCTCAGAATGGTCATAGAATTTGTATTTTTTTTTCCTGTTTTACTCCTCTTGGGAGCTTAGGGCCGTTACAAGAGCTTACCATCGAACTCTATTTTGCGCTGTTTGTTAGCTGTAACCCATGGTATGTTTTGCTGCGCCAGTTCTTGAAGGGCAGTCCGCCGCCAGGTTGCTTTTGGTCGTCCTACTTGTCTGCTTCCTTAGGGATTCCAGTCTAGTGTCATTCTAACAATGATGCTTGTATCTTTTTTGAGAGCTTATAATATAGAATACTTGGTAAAAATGTTAAGTTTGTTATTGATACAGGATAAGGTGCAACAAGTTTTTTAATAAATGAACTAAAATATTTTTCAAAATAAAAAATTCCTTCATTTCAATTTCAAAGCGAATTTTTAATTTAAATTAAAGTTTTCTTCTTAAAAATTAACCAAAAATTTGTTGTTTTTTTAATTGGATCCCAAAGTTGTCGATTTTTTCTCACAGTGTATGCGTTGGTGACTTGAACCCTCGCAGAGTCTGCTATATGAACAGGCCTCTGGAATTAACCAAAATGTTTGTGTGTGTGCGTTCGTGAGGCGACTCATAAAACGCAACGTTGCATTTCATTTAGTATCTTTTGGATAACGTCATTTTAACGGCTTGTCTTTTTTTTGTTTTTTTGTGCCTTTTTTTACATCTTTGTAGACATTTTTGAAAATTTTCGCTGAGCTTTAAGGCAGCTGTTGTTAAATATTTAAATTCCAAAAACATTGTGCAACATTATTTTGAAAATTTAAATTGCGAATTATACGCACCGTTGCACATGTGTGAGCGGCCTATGTGTGTGTGTGTGTGCGTGTTTTTGTATCTGACAAAATGTGTGGGTGTGTGCGTAATGTGCTCTACGTGCAATGAGATTCAAGTAGGCGGCAACAAAAGACAGCTGCCGGTTGTTCACTGTCAGGGCGTCAGGCGTTCAATGGGAGGGGGGCTGCGAGAGGTTCTCAAAACTGGTAGGGGGCTGTACGGCCTAAGCCATAAACGCGTACAATTTGTATTTAGGCTAAGAGTTTTCCTTTGTATTAGTTTAGAGCAACATGACAGCAATTTTTTGTTGTTGTTTTGTATTTTAGGCTGATGTTGAAATGGCAGAATATAATTTGAAATGAGAAAACGCAAAACGGCAGGAAGGAATTTTAGAGATTGTAAAAATTTTGGCAATTTGAAGTTGTTTTAAGAATTGAGGCAATTTTGTGTTTTATTAAATTAGTTATGAGTAGCAAAGTGACTCATTAGCTTGGTAGAAAAAAAGTGTTCATTACTTGGAAGAGCTGTAGTTAAATTATAATTCGGTTTTTGATTTCAATTCCATATTTTTTTGAGATTTGTGATACACACATGCCTACCAAATAAATTGCATGCTTCGAACATTTTAAGTATTAAGACGCTGCCTAAATGAGAACTCCTTAAATTGGTTAAAAAAATAAATTAATAAAATGGAAAAACTCTTAAGGCTTAAAAAGTAAAAAAAAATGATTCTAGCCCATAAAGCCTAGTACGCAGCAGTGTAAAGCCGCTTGAAAGAAAACAAAACTTCATATAAAAAAACACTTTCCAAATTTTTAGCGCCAAGAATTTTGCTCATTGGTACGCAGTTCCAGTGCTGCCCATTTTTTGTGAAATTGACATGTAGATGGCGCCGGCAAAAAACTCAGTTTTTTTATGCGCGCTAAAAATAAAACATTAATGTGCTTCAACTTATTTTGATTGCAGAAGCAATGTCGATTAGGCAAAATAGATGCACAAATTTTACTAAAGAGCAAAAAATTTTCGTTTAGGGATTATGTGGGGCTCCAATAATAAGCAATGTCTTGAAAACATCCGAGGCGATGTGAAAATTTTACGAAAATTGCTGCCGGATTCTGTACCATGAACTGACAATTTTCCGCAAAATGTAAAAATTTGAATTGCAATACTAATTCACTTAAAATTCGTAGGTCTCTACAAAATATTTCACACTCAGCTTTGTGTATTAAACGTGACTTTACCCTCACACTCCGTTTTTTCTGGAGTTTCGCAAATAACTAGGCAATAATGGCAATAATAATAATAAATATTATGTAATATTTTCATATGATTCATTTTTGCACTTTTTATTATATTTTACACTTGTAGCCAATTTGAACAAACAGCTGATTTTTATATTTAATTTTTGGCGCCATCTATTGTTAGTAGCGCTATCAACATGTCAATGGCCCATACATGGGCAGCACTGTTTGGTACCAAAAAATAGCACTTTTTTCTTTCAGGTGTTTTTACACTGCTGCGTACTAGCCTTAAAGCTAAAAAAACTAAAAACCAAACCATTTTGTCTGAAGGCCTCTATTGCTCTGGCTACATAAATGTTTATAAACTAAAACAAATTTCTTTATAAATAAAATTAAAAATAAAATAAAACCATAAAATTATAAAGCATTAAATATTTATATTCAATAGCCAAATATCCAATAAGTGCCTACTATTTGGGTAAAAATTTTATTAAATTTTTTTTTTTATTATATTTATGCATGAAATATTGTTTTTTACCTACTAGAAATGCTAATAAGTAAAAAAGTGATCAAAATACGTTTTCTTTTCAACAATATTTTTCACACTTTTTGACATACTACAAATATATTATAATATTATTAATATTTATTTATTTTAATTTTAACACCTTATATGACTAAAAACTGTTTTTAAAAGTAAAAACAACACAAATTATCAACAATGGAAGAATATTAAAAAAATATTTTAGTTTCAAATCATCTGATAGATTTATTTTTAATTTTTATTTGTTTAACACCAAAAACTATAAATCTTATATATAACCCATCCAATAAATTGTATTGCCGAATAATAATCTAAAGTAGCAGAAATTTATAAAATTTTAAATCAATTAAATTTTAATTAA
Source organism: Chymomyza costata (assembly GCA_018150985.1). Lineage (NCBI taxonomy): Eukaryota > Metazoa > Arthropoda > Insecta > Diptera > Drosophilidae > Chymomyza > Chymomyza costata. The sequence continues at coordinate 24,691,420 of JAECWU010000001.1, forward strand.
AAAATATAAAAAACAATATTTAATATAAAATACTTGCTTTGATAATTTTATATTTATATAAATAAATAATATGCATAAAAACATACCTATCATACATTAAATATAAACATTTACATCAAATATGATAAATAGTAATATTTTTACAGCGACACGTTATTTTAATGTGCATTTAAATTTTCATATGTTTTTAGTTTAATAATTTATTGCAAAACAAATATGGATAATTATAATCAGAGAAGCAGTAACAATAATAACAAATAGCATAATTTATGCCATATAAATATATAAATATATAGACTATATAAAAATCTTCCAATTATAAATCAAATGAGCAATGGAATCCGTTTGCAGCTTTATGGATTTATGCAAATTATTATTTGAAATAAAGCACACAGTTTTTAAATGTAAGTATAAATTATTTGATTTCATTTTAAATTTAATATGTTAATTTTAAAACATAAATAGATTTAGTTACAAGCAATTGTAATGATACTATTATATAGTTTATATATTAAATTTGTATATGCATATTAAATGTACAATACACAGTATATGCGTATATAAACTAAGGTAGGTAGGCTGAAGTGGTTTTATTCCGACACACCTAGGCCTGAAAAAGGTCTTGAGCTAGTCCTTACTCTCCTGTATCCTCTCTGAGCCAACCTGTCGATTTAATGAACGAATTAATTTTATTTATTCTGCGAATTCAGTAACATTCCCTATAAGTTCGTATCCCAGTGTATACAGTCACCTCCTGCATAGTGCCCAGTAGATGCTCCACTGTTTCTTCTTCTTCTACATCCTGAGAACTCCTGAAGTAGTCAAAATATGGCACTCCCAATCTATTGGTGTCCAGTAAGAGCTCCTATGGTTGCTCTTATGTCACGTCTGTTTAGTTTTAAAAGTTGCTTAGTTATATTTGAGCTCCATTAAGGCCAAGTTTTCCTACTAATTAGACAGGTTTCAGTTTGCTTCCATCTATGGTTTGCATCATTAATGATATGCCTATCTATTAAAAATTTGCACGTCGCTAGTGGCATAGGTACCAAAGCCTTGTCAAGCTGAAGTGGTAACGTTTTGCCTTGTCTAACTTACTCATCTGCACTGCAATTGCCCACGATATCTCGGTGCCCCTGTACCCAAAGCAGCTTAATGGTAAAGAATTTTGCAACATCTAGTAGAAGCTCGTAACATTCTATCACTGTTTTGGATGTGAGCCTTACAGATCTGAATCTCCTTTTGGTTAATACGCGCTTCTTAATGATGAGAATACTTTCCATAATAGCCATGACTTCTGCTTGGAAGACACTACAATGATGGGGTAAACGGAAGGATTCGTTAATACCAAACAGTTCCGAATAGACACACCCTCCCACCTGATCATTGAGCTTAGATCCATCCGTAAAGATGGTAATCTTGCTATTACAGTCTAGTGTACCATTGTCCCAATCTTCACGAGATGGGAAACTTACACTGAATGGTTTGTCTAAGAATAACTCTATTGAGTTAGAAAAGTCAGTGGCTCTGGGAATATGCGAAAGTGACTTAGAATAGTCGAATGTACTTTAGAGCTAATGGCCAGATTCGAATATAAACTTATAATGGAATTTGTTTAAAAAAAGTTTACAAATATTTTTGTACGAAGCACTTGTGCAACTTATACAAGGTTTGTGAGTCTACTAAAAAAAATATTCAAAACATAAAAATTTCGAATTTTGTCATTAAAAAGTTTTTACGCCTTTTCTCAAAAAAAGAAAGAAAGGCACAAACTTACATGAGAACATGGGGTTAACTAAGAACAACACTAAAAAGACCAGAGAAATTTATTTAAAGAACTAAAAATCGTTTTGGGACGTTTTAGACTCATCCTATGTACAGATTTTATGTTGTATAGTGTAGTTAAAGATTTTTGAATTTATTTGCTTGTAGTGTCTTAGCTCAGAACGTTCAAGTATCCAAAAGTTAATCAGCCGTGCTCAGAAAAACGACAGAAACCAAACCGAAAAATTTTATTCGGTTTCGGTTTTGCGTGCTACGAAAAACGAATTTTTATGTCGATAACTTCCCTTTTTAATATCGCTAAATTTGTAAATTTCGCTCAACTTTCCGATAAATTCTGTTGTTTTTTGATACAAAATAGCTGACATGGTTGCCGCAGCTCTGTTTATTACTGTATGTGTTTTTCATATTTTATTTTTATTAAAATATTTCTAGCTCTTTATTATTCTTTATATAAAATAAAATTATAAAAAAATATTGATTCAGCAACAATATTTATTGAAAGTAAACACGATCTAGCTATTTTTGTTCAAGCGAAATTTTCTTTGTATAGCGCGGCAACCCTGTCGAAACTATCGTCATGTGTTCGTGCAAATACACAGGCACAAAAAAAATTCGTTTTGGGTTGAGTATAAAAAAAAATAATTTAAAATAACGTTCCATAATATCTATCTTAGACTCGAAATGTTCGTAAAAAAATTGTCTTTCAGCCTAAAGCTTAACATAATTTAAAAAAAATTTAAAAAGTTAATAAAAATCAAAGCGAAGATTTATAATTTTGAAAAATTGTCAAAAATGGTTTTTTCGACTTTGGTTGCTTGTAACTTCTATAATTTTTACTAAATGTGTACATTATTATATTCACTGTAAATAGCACATCAATACCTTTCGATCTAATTGTTTTTAATGTCGATACAAAGATTCACGAGATATTCACGAATAACTGAAATAAGTGCCCATAACCATGTTTTTCGAGTATATGTCGAAAACGGTGCTTAAGAAAAAAAAAGGTTGCCATTTTCGTGTTTCTCGACCCCAAATTACCCTAAAAAACACTTTTTTACGATGGCTTACTCGATGACCTATAAATTTGTAAACTTCTTTAATTTTCTGTTAATATTTATCTTGTAGTTGTAAATATAATCTAAGAATATCAAAGAATATTTAAAAAATTATTTAGTAAAAATTCGTACTTTTTGAAACATTCGGTTTCAAACCACATGAAAAATTCGGCTTGGTGAAATTGGGAGCACCAAGCATTCGGTTCAAAACGAATCCAAATAAATTATTCGAATTCGTTTTAGGAGCGCGGACGAATACATTTTCTACAAACTGAATTGCCATTCGGTTGCAAGACATTTTTGGCCCCTAATGAACAAATTAAATGATATCTAAACCAAGGTAGCTAAAACAAACATAGGTATCTTAACTACATACATAAATGTACATAAATGTACATAGCTATTTGTGCCGAACACTTGTCTACACTGAATGCCAGTTTCAAAACAGTTTTATTTTTTCCCAAGCCTTTCCATTTTTTTGTTTAGGTAAATCAAAAAGTTCAAACATTGCACTTGAAAATTCTACCGAAGCAAATAACTCAAGCGGAAACTAGAGAGCAAATTTTCAGTAAAGTTAGAAGAAATAAAGCCCAACCATCTACATATTTTTTTTTACAAACAATTCATATGAAAAATGCTTGCAGTAGCTTCATTTGTTGCAATTACAAAAAGTTGGGGGATGTGCTGAGGGGGACAAACCAAACTCTTTGTTTGGGGTTTTTGCTTTTTTAATGGAGAATTTGAAATAGTCTGAAGTGTAGCATACTTTCAGGTACGTATATGTAGCCGACTGAATTGTTGAAGTTTATTTTCTGGGCTAGCTAAGGGAAAACTCTTTGGTAGTTTATATTTTATTTCTCTTTTGGGCAATCAATCAAGCGAAAAGGTAACAAAAACGTATACGGCAAAGGTCAGCAGTATTTGGGAGGGCGGGGTCAAGTGTTTTAATAGCAGCAAACTTGTTAAAAGTTAAGGAATGACTGCACATCATTTACTGCTAGGCGAAAGAGAACTTCAACGAGCAAAGAGAGTTACAAAAAAAGAAAAGAAAATGAAAATAAAATATTTTTCTATCAAAAAAGTGGAAAAGTTTGAGTTTACTACTGTAAAAAGGTTCACTTGGAGTGCAAGAATATTTTTATTTCTTAAGTCTTCAAAAAGTTTATTAAAGATATTTAAAGTCAGGTGATTTGAGATACAGCCAAAAATTTAGTGGTTGGGGTGGGAAGGAAATAAGATTTCTTATGCATGGCATAAAAAATAAACCCAAAAGAAAACACAATGGTAACAACGAGCAAAAGACAGCCGCAGACACTCCGCACAAACCCGACTAAATCAAACTAAGTGACTTGGCAGCAAAGCGCTGGGCGTCGCAATTTTCCCAAGGCGTCTAAGCAAATACGCACAGATACTCACGCGCACACATGCACACCGATGCACACACAGATACACACATACAACTGCCACTCACACTGAAATTAACATTAAAAGCGCGCAATTTGATTTCTTTATTCGTAGCTTCTTTCTCTGCGTCTCTTTCAGCCGCAATTTTATCTAGATTTTGTCAGAGACTTCAATTTGTTGTTCTCTTGAGATTGGAAACTTTTCGTTTTCCGTCTTAAAGTGTTTGAAATGCTTAAACAACAGTTTATAATTCATTTACTGCCATTTGTGGCATAAATTAGGCCAAATGGGGTTTGGTTTAAGATAACGTAGCTCTCAATTATTTCGTAAAACTAGGTCAGTTACTTTAAGTCAAAACCTGTTGAAGATGTTTAATAGAACAATTTTAAAGTTGCTTTCGAATTGTTTAAGATATGAAATAGTTTTGAAGCTGCCAAAACTTAAAAAGTTTCATATTTCGTAGAGGCTCATGGTAATAATTTAATGGAATTATTTTTAGCATCAATTGCAAACGAAGTACAGATTGGATTAAACGAATTGGTACCTTAATGGTACATTTTAAAAATGCTGGAAGTCACTGGTACATCCTTGAACTAAAAAGCGAATTATTTAATGACCGTCTTTTAAGTCAGCCAAACATATGGTCGAGTCATGATCCAACAATTAGCAGGTGGCGCATTCCGCAGGTTTGTTGTTCGTATCTCTCTGAAAATAGTGAGCCAAGTTTGATAAAACTTCACACAAATGTAAAGAAACACACAAATAAAGGGTCATCAATTTTGAGGTTTGCAAAAAAACACAAAAATTTCAAATGAATCGGAAGTTCTTTATTATCAATAGAAAGAACCTTTCTTGCCATTCACTTTTTAAAGATAAGCCCTTTCAAATGTTGGCCCCAATTGCGACGTAGCTCGTCCATGCTGAGGTTCCAATTTTCGATGACGCGTTCGGATAGCACATGTAATGTTGACCTCTAATGCTTCAATCGTAGCTGGCTTATCCACAAACACTTTAGACTTCACGTAGCCCCAAAGGAAAAAGTCTTACGGTGTGATATCACACGATCTTGGTGGCCAATACACCGGTCTGGAGCATGAAATTAATTGTTCACCGAATTCGTTCCATAAAATCAGCGAAGCGCGCGAAAAACATTTTTTACAGAACGCGAATTTCCGTAGTATAATGGTACGATTTGTAAACGTTTTTCGGTTGCAAGTCTTTCCATGATGAAATGGCAATGAATACTGAATAAAAAACATATGGCAACTTGACAGTACTGACGCGTGATTTATCAAAGAAACCATATTGGTAAAAACCTCAAGATTGATGACCCTTTATATTTCTTACGATCTAGCTAAGCAGGATTTAGACTTTAACCCCTAAAGCAGCCGTAGACAAGGTCGCCCGCGTAAAACCTGGAAGAGCCAAGTTGAAGCCGAACTGCGAAGCTCCGGAAAAAGTTGGAGTGAGCACCAGGGTTCAATGAAAACTCTTTGAAACAGCCCTATGTTCCCCCTAGGAATTAAAATTTCTTCTTCTTCTTCTCCCAAACCCTTGTTTATCTCTTTTCGGACTCGCTTATGCTCCTCCTGAGGTGTGGGTATGCGATCTCAGCATTCGTCTGCAGGCATTCCGATCCTGGATCATGTCATCGCGGAGACCAATTCGTTGCTTATATTGAGTTTTTTGGCACTTGTGTATGGATACTCGTTAGTTATGGACTTTCCTTTTACACCGGCGGTTGTCTCCAGATGCGGTAACCAATCGCATACACCGATCTTTGGAAGATCTTTAAGATGTTATAAATGTGCCTCAGGCTCAATGTGATGGTACGTATGCCTGCATCTGACTAGTTCTCTTTTAGGGGCCGCTTACGCCAGGTAGAGAATACCGTGGTGCTAAATTCTATTCTCTAGAAAGCAAACTAAAATTTTTAATTTTGAAAAATGTTCCAAAAGGTCAGACAGAAATTAAAATTTATTAAATGTGTATATTTTATATTAGTCTATACATTTGTGTGAAATTTGATCAAAATTGGTGCAATTTTTTATATAGCTACCATAAAAATTTGAACTACTCTGTCTCACTCGAACTTTTTTACGTCACGATTGTCTCACCATTGCCAAATCCTTAAGAAGGTTATAACCAAAATATGATTAAAGATCTTTTACCTCCACCAACAAGAAAGTGACCTTATTAAAGGCTCTAAAATATGGGATATACTCTACTCTGGCTAAAGAAAAAAGTGAAACTAGCATATTTCGAGTATTTTTATTAAAAATGTGTATAGTTACTTTGAAAGAAAGAAAAGAAAGAAAGAAAAGAAAGTCTTTCTATAGCGGGGTCAGAAAAATCACGAATCATTAGCTTTATAATCTTGGCGTAAGAAGATTTAATTCGAAGAACTTAATCGTATAAACTGTTTAAAAGTTCCAGCATTTTCTAATGTTTAATATAAGTTCCGAAAATCATATTTGAAGTATTTGTTTTGCATTATTACTTATCACAATTACATTAAAAACTGAAATCATTTGGTCTGGAATTTTTGAAATTAAAAAGAATTCTGATCTTTTAATTAAGTATACGTTATCATAAAAAAAATATGGAAAGCATTATAAAGAGTCCTTGGGACAATGGTCCATTGCTGTGTATAGTACTCAAGACGGGTAGATCTTAAACGTTAAATAGATAATTTGGAATTCTTTCTATTAGATTAAGTTTAGTTTTTATGTATTATATTTATTTCGAAATAATCGTAAAAAATCGTTCTTTGGGTTAGGTGTTGCCATTGAAAATCTTTTTTGCTTGAAATTCGGTCAAAGTGAGTTTTTATTTTCTTGAGAAAATATTTAAGTTGCTCGAACAAGAAAACTTATATTCTTTAGGATTACGAATAATATAAGGCTAATTTTTTGCAGCTGCTTATGACAGCTCTATTTTTTTTTTTATTTTTTTTTTTGCAATAAAAAATATGCAAATATTTCTATAAATTGAAAATTTCTTATTAAATGGAATCGCCAGGTCAGCCCAATCAGCTGGAACCATCTGTGACGGATAATATAATCTATCTTATGGCCGGTTCTGGCACTCTTCTAGATCGATAGATAGACTTTCTGACGTCTTCTTTGTTAACCGTTTTTTTAGTTTTTGTGTGATCTTCTTTTAGGCCTTTTAATGAGATCTTCATCTAGGATACCTTTTGCCAGCTTAGAAGAGCTTTTTATTCCATTGGTCCATGACAGTTTTCGCAAAAGTAATTATCCACCGTGTTTATTTTTTAATTTAATTTTCAATAGTTTTTTCTTATTTATAGTATTGTATACTACTTACCATATTATGCAGTGAAAATACGACCTTGAGCTGGGCAAAATAGAATCTTAATCAATCTTTCTGAAAAGTTCAAAGAATTAATTATATATCATGCTGCGTATATAAAATTACTTTTATGTTTGTGGATTTTTGTTTTTATTTTTGTATATGCACATTATATAAACACAACGTTCATGTTTGTTTTAATTTGTTTTTCCAAATTTATTTTTTCTTATTATAATTCAAATGTGAAAATGCTAATAAAACATTCGACATTCGTTATAACATTCGAATGGACCTCAGTTGGTCTTTGATAGGATCAGGATGACAGCAGCAACAACAACAACAATAACAACGGAATAAATACCACATACATATTGATGATAAAGATAAACAAACAAATAAAAAAGCAATTAATGCGCTTGTCATAATCAAAGGCACAGTGTGTAGTGTGTAGTTGTGTGTATCTGTGTACTGTGTATGTGTGTAACCATTTGTATCTGTGTGTTTGTCGTCGCAACTAATTAAACAAAAACAAGAAGCAAACGCGTTGATGCAACAAACATTTGCCCAGTGGGAAAAATTGTAATAACATTTGAGTAAACCTAATAAAAATATTAATGGATCCTCCCCGGACGTATGTATGTATGTAGGTACCCCCCTACAATGCGTTCGCTTGACATATTGTAGGCCGGGCCATATAAATATTTGCCTGACGCATTACAGCCGCGTGGAACATGTTTGACCATGGTGTTAGTGGTCGGAAACACTTGGCATTAACCATGCGTTTGTTTTTGGCTTTGCATGCCACAAATTGCTGCATAAACAAAGGCGCTGCCCCAAGCGGTAGACACAAAAACAAAAAAAAATTAAAATGATGAATATGCCACGAAGGAAAATGAGTTTACTTTTTTACTGGGGCGTTGAACTATACCAGCACATATGTTAAGAATCCCCCAGAGACACAGTCTATAGAAAAGAAAAGCGCGTCCTTCGGCACTTAATAATTATGTGGCATGTTGGTATTTAGGTATTTTGGCGTTTGTTCCCGCAGCCCCCCACGCTGTGCACTCATGCAACTTGGCCCACGCTTATTTGCCCAATGTCTAGAATTCCGTCGCTTGGCAAATAATGTTGTCTACATCTAGGCGCTTATGCGTTTGTTTGCCAACTAACAAAAAAAAAAACACAAATAAATTTAAGTCAATACACGAGCGGGATACCCTGCAGCCATTTTCTAGATTGTAGGCAAACGTTAGGAGGTTCATTCGTTTTTCAAAATTTAAGCGTTGTGAAAAAAGTTTTGCTCATTAGGCTCACATAACAGCTTTGTTGGCTCTTGTTTTCTTCTACGATCAACTAGAAATAAAAAATTAAAAAATTTAGTCTCCTTAAAACTATGTCTCCCGATAAAGAACACCTACGTCATTACGCGTCACCTCCTCGCCCGTTCTTCGAAGCAGTTGTTTAAGACGATGGCATTGATGGCTTTCAAGGCTTTTTTCCATGAAGCTTGTTTCTTTGCTTTCGAATACAAAAAGTGATCCGGGGTCACCAACAAAAAAATGTTACCAGGTTTCTTCATCATAGTTATGGGAAAATAAGAAACAAAACAAGAAATGGAGCATGGATAAGTCCCCAAAATTTATTGTAAATGAGAAATTATCACTAAATTTCTGTTTTAGGTATAGGGCTGATATTAAGTATATCATTAATGAGATCATTCTGATTTTTGAAGAGTTTCGTTCAGATCGCTTTTATAGTCTTCTAATAATGAAGGGTTAAGGATATCAACATAATTCGAGAAACTTTAACTACAAATGGAAATTTGGTAATTTTTGGTGCAATTTGTTAAAGTTAGCAAATCCAATGAGGATTATTTTGTTTTTCACTTGCCAGCCCAGTATTCCTGTTGCAGAAATCCATAATACCCTTCAAGCAGTGGCTACAGTGCATAACCATCCTGTCTGGTCGTATCTTTAGACTGTCACTGCTCTTCGCATACTATATATCATATGCATATACATATGTATATTATAATACTTTGGCAAGTTCCTCTATTCCAAGGGCTACACTGTAACAACAACAACATGCATAACATTATTGTATTTTGTTCTAAAGCATATTTTTTTCGCCACACATAGCTATATCTATGCTTAGTATATACAATACATAGTATATAAATTTATGTATATAGCTGCTGACAGTCCTTTATATACATATATTTATTTTTTTTGCGTCCATTGTTGCAGTTTATGTTGCTGCCTTGGGATTTTTCCTATGCACATGTCAGTTTTTTAGTAGATTTATTTGGCGCTTTTATCTTTGGGGACAACATGTCGCGACATGTCGGCTGGCAGTAAAAAAAAAAGAAAAGAAAAACAATGAAAATTATTATAGCGTTAAATTTTATGCAGCCAAATATGAGCATATAGTGTATTTTCGATTTTTTTTACAGAGTTTTCAGCAAAGTGTGAAAAACGCCTAAAGTTATGCAAATGCATAAACCAGGCGGCGAAAAAATATTTGTTTTTGTATTTTAGAAAATTTAGAGCACTGCTTTTTAAGATACTCGTTTGAAATAAAGGTGATAGGTTGGCCATATAAGTTAAATATTTTTGTACATAAATTTGTATCTGCTTGTATAGTTGAGGTTATCTGAAAATATAAAAACAAATTGAAAAAATTTATAGATGACGAAAGTTGGTATATTTTTGTATTTTTGTGGTTAAACATGTTTTGATTAGCTCATTAAATAAAAAATTATATTATATCAATAACACTTAGATTATTAAAGTTAATAATTTACGTATTAGCTAAATGTATATTAAATTGCCATTAGCTGCTATCATAGAAAAAAAAGCAATAAGCCCATGAATAATTAAATTCAATACGATATATCTAAAACTGTTTGGGGCTTAATGATTTATGGTTTCTGTTTAATATTATTAAAAACAAAATTAGAAACAACTTGTGAATGAATCTTATCTGCTAGACTATTCTTATGGCATATGGGGGACTTAAATAATAACAAATTGAACTAATTATACAAAGTTATAGCAATTTTCATACAACTATGTTTTTATACTTTTTCTGACATTTTTTTGGAAAAGTTATCGCATATTTGGTTACATCTTGGGCAAAAAATTTCTCTGAATAAAAACAATAAAGGCTTGGAAAGCTGAACACATATCTAGATTGTAGATCGTAACTAAGGTATTTTAGTCATTATTTTTGGTTTTTCAAATTTTTTATATAATTTAAATTTTTTATAAAAAAAATTATTGAATTTAGCAAATCGTATTAAACTAAATTATTTATGGGCTTGCATAGTTTTTCTTACAGCTATCGGGAAAATGGGCGATATCTTAGCTACAAAGATCCGATCAATAATAAAAAATGATTGTAACTCAGACATATTACTAATGTTTTTTGATATTATGCTTTTAAAAAGTAACATTTGATTTAAATTTTTGTTAAAAAAATATATATATTTTTGATTCAAAACATTTTTTAAAAAATTTCAAATTGCACAGACGCTCAAAAAGGTTATCTATCAACTATAGTTTTTGAGCCGCTGAATTGAAATCCGAGGTCCAAAAGCTAAGCACTAACGATTAAAGATGTTCTTACGTATTTTTGAATCTGAATTTTATGCTCACAAATCTTTTACACCTAGCACGTCAAGGTTCTGAGTTTATCTCCAAAACAACTGAGTTAAATATTTGAGGTTATGCCAGAACCCTAGCGTGCTGAAATTTTCAACACTTCGGATTCGGAATAAGTGACTCCAAAAACATATACTATAGTAAATAGTAGTCTGACATCCAATCCCCAAACTCGGTTTTTTTTTTAACTTTTAAAAACCCAGACAATTTTTTTCGAGACTGTTATGATCGCTGAATCTGAATTCTAAGTCAAATAACTCCAGCATGTCGCGTGTCTGAAAAGTGCCCCAAAATACGTTTTACTTGGTTCTTTTGTGTTCCTGTGCTATTTTATTGCCAATTTTTCTGCAAAATATAAAAAATTTTTGATTTAAAATTTTTCTTCAAAATATTAACAATTTTTGATAAAAATTTTTCTGTAAAAAAAAATTGTGGGCAAAAACATTTTCCTGTAAAAAATATCGTTGACAAAACATTTTTGCGTAAAAAAAAGATTTTTAACAAAACATTTTTCCGTAAAAAAATTTTTAAACAACATTTTTCCACCAAATAAATTTTTTGAAAAACATTTTTCCGTAGAAAAATTTTTAGAAAAACATTTTTCCGTAAAAAAATTTTTTTAAAAACATTTTTCCTTAAAAAAAAATTTTTTTAAAAACATTTTTCCTTAAAAAAAAATTTTTTCACAAAACAATTTAATTTAAAATTAAAATGCATTTTTTAACTTAAAACATTTTTTAAAAATGGTAACTGAACAGAATTTTTTCGGAATTTTTGTCAATTCCATCAAATTTTTCTAGTAAAAAATTCAAAATTCTTGACAAAGCATTTTTCTATAAAAAAATTTGTTGATGAAACTTTTTTCTGTAAAAAAAATTTTTTCACAAAACATTTTTGTATATTTTTTAAATTAATCAGGAAAACATTGAATTTAATTAAAAGTTAAAATGAATTTTTTAACTTCAAACATTTTTTAAAAATGGTAACAACCGAAATTTTTCGGAATTTTTGTCAATTCCATAAAATTGTTCTGAAAAAATTTTTTGAAAAAATTCAAAATTCTTGACAAAGCATTTTTCTATAAAAAAAATTGTGACAAAATATTTTTATGTAAAAAAAAAATTTTTAGAAAACATTTTTTCAAAAATAAATTTGGTGACCAAACATTTTTATGTAAAAAATATCGTTGACAAAACATTTTTGCGTAAAAACAAAATTTTTTGAAAAACATTTTTCCTTAAAAAAAAAATTTTGACAAAGCATTTTTGTATATTTTTTAAATTAATCAGGAAAACATTAAATTTAATTAAAACTTAAAATGCATTTTTTAACTTCAAACATTTTTTAAAAATGCCAATTTAACCACAACGACTTTTTCCGAATTTTTGTCAATTCCTTGAAATTTTATTTTTTATACTTACAATTTTTTGTTTTTTTTATTTTACTGAAGTAAATTTTAAAAGCTGGTTAGGTACACTTCCCTGGTAAACTTATTCTAGATAGGCACATTAGCCAACAAGCTTGTCGGTTTATGTTTATATCTGATCCGGTACCCAGAATTATTTTGAGCCCTACAGAATCCTTTAAAACTTGGCAAAATTTTTTACTTATTACCAAGCAATAATAATAATCAAGGTTAGTTTAAAACTCTTAAAGACAAGGGTTATTTATTTTATAAATTTTTCCAATAGACGGCCATAAAATCCATTCTTTTGCGTATATTCGTGTGTAACTGCTTTCTTATAATCTCAAGTCACAAAATTTTATATATACAAAAAACCATGTGAGTCTAATAAGCCAAAACTATTTCTCCAAACTGCTTTTAACATATTTTTGGTGCAAATGTTTAATTCTAAGTTGGAAAATGCGTGCGCAGAGTCCCACTATCAAACACTTTTCTAAATACTCTATAGAACAGACTGCCCTCACAAAATCAGAGTATACATATGTGCTGCTAGACTGAGTCGTTGAAAAACCTCCATGTCTCATACTCATAGTCTCATAAAGTATGTTTCAAAAGTTGGCTTATCATACTAGCTAAGAACTTGAGCCGAGAACACGCAGAGCTGTAAAGCATGCACTAGAGAATTGTGGCCAACAAAATGACTTGCAAATTAATTAGTGAAATTGTTTGGGGAATGAAAGTTTTACTCGCTCTCTATTTGGTTGTGTGGTAAGTTGGGTCCTGTTTAGTTCGTTTTTTTTTTTTAGCACTCTGTAACTGTGTTTAATTAGTGGCCTCATAGTCAATTGCCTTCAAAATGAATTCATGTGGATACAATTGAAATCCGGGACGGCTTGGATGTTTCTAGCCTAAAGAATACCAACTCCAAGGGGAGAAATTACATTAAAATCCTAAATAATGAAATTGCTAACGCAATAAAATGATTTTATGATTATGGCATGTGTGCTTCAATGCATGAGTGTGGTGTAGGTGTGAGTTGGTGAGTGGGTTACTCGAAGGGGGGGTCTCTGACATGCCAATAAAAGTCAATGTCGATATAAGTGTGTGGGGTTGTGTGTGTGGCTTACTTTTGGGCGACAGGGCAAAGTCAAGTCGTACGCGTACTGTAAATTAATAATATCAACTTTGGCAGCAAATGTCAAAAAAGGGCAACCCCCAACCTCAAGACCCCGAAAACCCCCAAAAAATAAAAGCCCTCAGTATATGTATCTCTGTGTGAGTGTTGTGCGCTGTGTGCGTGACTCTTTGGTGTTTATGGTTGCGGAATCAAGCTTTAATGTTTGACATTTGTGACAGCAGCGCAGGGGGGAAGGGACGCTCTGGAACTTCCGATTTCAGAAGTAGACAGCTCGTTCTAATGTTTGCTACGCAAATAGCAATAACAGTGCTGTGGATATTGTTTTACCTAAATGAGATTACCTTTATGTCAAGGCGTAGCCTAGTATTACATATAAGTATGTACATGTGGCTATAACTAAAATATAGCATACTTTTCGGCATATAAGCACACAATTTGAAATTAATGTCGGGTAATTTTCCAATACAAACATATGTATATAGGACATTTTCTGCTACCTATTACATAGAGTTAGCTATTTACAGTCTTTATTGCATAATTTATGTTGTTTGATTGCAAAAATTGATTGCATTTCATTTCGTATCATTTCATTTGGCACAATTTTAATTTTATTTATTTTGATTTCATTTCATTTTGTTTTACGCTGTTTACCTTTGCCTTTTGTCATTCGACAGTCGAACAGGAAGAAATGTAAACATGAAAGCATTTCCAATTATACATTAGAAAAGCGGAAACTGTTTGACATTTAACGTTAAAGAATAACTCTGAAAGCTAAGCCGTGGCTAAAGAGAGGCAGCAAGTAAGTTTGCTATTTTTATGAGTTTTGTGCAAAAATTGGCAAAGGAAGCAAGGTTGAAGGATATTTTTAATGTAAACGTTGTGAAGAGGCAAAGTTTCGCTTTAATTTTTTGTGTATTTGAAACTTGTGCTTAAAGCCGAGTTCGAATACAGCCTTTCGTATATATTTTGACAAAGTATCTTTAGTTGTGTTAAATTTGTGTCATAAGTGAAAACTACGATTACACTAGTTTACACGAAAAATGAACCTTCCTAAAAAAGTGTTTTTTAGGGTAATTTTGGTTCCATAACATTTACAGTACCTATCCGATTTCGAAGATCTTAGACTCGAAATGTTCGTAAAAGAAGACTCTAATTTTCAAAATTTTTTTCGTTAATAAAAAGCATACCGAAAATGTGTAATTTCGAAAAATTTTTTATCGACTTTGGTTGCTTGTAACTTCTATAAGTTTTATTTAATCATTCAGGCGTGCTCCGGTATCCGAATCAGAATAATTTATGCGGATTCGTTTTGAATCCGAATGTTTGATGCTCCCATTTCCACCAATCCGAATTTTTTATGCGCTTTGAAACCGACTGCTTTGTTGCAAGTGGAATGAAACCGAATCGTCAAAATAGTATTAAAAAAGCACAAATTTTATATTGAAGTAATTTTTTATATATGCCTTGATATTCTTAGATTCTATTTATGCTAACTTTAATTTGCATATTAGCTGCTAACTATTTTTAATATTTTTTTTGCTGACACAACCCAAAAAAAGCATTCACATGCCAAAACGAATTTTCGTTTTGTTTGTACATGTGTGTGTATCAAACATGCACACATGGCCGGTAAATGAGACAGGGCTGCCGCGTTACACAAATAAAATTTCCCTTGCAACAAAAATAGTTAAATCGTGTTTAAATTTAATAAACATTGTTGCTAAATGAATATTTTTGTGAAATTTTATTTAAACAATAAAATAATAAATAACTAGCTATATAAAATGAAAATGAAATGAAAACAACATGAACTAATAAAAAGGTGCACAGCTACGGCAGCCATGTCAGCTGTTTTGTATCAAACAAAAAACCATTCCGCGCCAACCAACACAATGTAACTACATATATAATCAAAAGAATTTAATGCTAAAAAATTATATTTATTGCAGTGGAAAACAAAAAGCCGCGAGTAGGACATGATTCTTTCATTATTTTACGCCTTCTTTTGGCTTCAAAACAAGCAATTGAGAAATAAATGGAATTTTTGCAATGTTTACAATTTTTAACAAAAAGCAGTCAGCTGGTTACACCACACATATTTGAATTTATCGATAATAACGAGGGAAATTTACAAATGTATCGAAAATAAATAAGGAAATTATCGACAAAAAATTCTGATTCCAGAGCACGCAAATCCGAATCCGAATAAAATTGTTCGGATTGAATTTTTCTGATTCCGGAGCACGCCTGATTATGTACGTTTTAGTTAATACATCACTGTAAACAGCACATCAATACCTTTCGATTTAATCGTCTCATGTCGTTACAAAATTTCGTTCACGAGATTTTGGAAAAAACAGAAAAAAGTGCCCAAAAACATGTTTTTTGAAAATACCTCGAAAACGATGCTTAAGAAAAAAAAGGTTGCCATTTTCGTGTTTCTCGACCCCAAATTACCCTAAAAAACACTTTTTTAGGATGGTTCACTCGATGACCCTTAAATTTGTAAACAAGTGTTATTTATCGATATATCGATAACTGAATATTTTGATACACTTTTTTTTGAAATAAGAGTATTAATAATGATCAGCTGTGCTCCGGTAAACGTAAAAACGAAGCCGCACAATTTTATACTGATTCGTTTTTGCGTGCTCCGGTAAACGAATTTTATTGTCTATGTTTGATGTTTTCTCGTATTTTTCCGATAAATTCTTCTATTATATTGGCGCGTAACTATTTTTGTTTGATACAAAACAGCTGGCATGGTTGCCGCCGCCCTGCAGATTTTTATTACAATATGTTGTTTTCATTATAATATTATTTGTTCTTTATTATTCTATCTTTAAAATAAAATCACACTAAAATATTACGTTACCAACAATATTAATTGATATGAGACACTGCTTACCTTTTTTTGTTCCAATGGAAACTTTCTTTGTGCACCGCGGGAACCCTGTCGCACTTAACGTCATGTGTTCGTGCAAAATTTGTGCACAAAAAAACTTCATTTTGGCTGTGCATGTTATTTTTTACGGTTAAATCAGAAATAAAATTATTAAAAATAATTGTCAGTGACTATCAAACTTGAAGTTGGCATAGGTGCATATAATCTAAGAATATCAAAGAATATATAAAAAAAAAATTCAGTAAAAAATGCTTACTTTTTTAAACCTATTTTGCCGATTTAATTCCTCTTGCAATAAAAAATTCAACAAAACCACTTGAAAAATTCGATTTTGTGAAATTGCGAGCACCAAACATTCCATTTCAAAACGAAACCGAATAAAATGTTCGGATTCGTTTTACGGAGCACGGCCGAATAACAGTTTTTCATTTTATTTTTTTTACTCACCACAAAACAAAAATATTTTAGCTCTATTGACAACATATTTCCAACTATTAAAAATCAATTTTTAACATATTTGATGCGAATTTTAAAATTTTTATAAAATTTGAACGGTACACTTTTGTATCGTTCTTAATAAATTGAGTGCATTCTGCGCTCGTTTGTCAAAGCAGGATAATGTCCAAGCTGCACACAAACACACTTTACCCCATAGACAAGCGGCAATCAGCAGCTTGGGAAATACCACCCCCCCCCCCCACACAAAAAAAATAACTGAGTTAAAACTCGAAATAAACAAAACTTAACAACATTCAACACTATAAAGTCGAGTAGATTGACTGGAAGCGCACGGTGGTATACGTAAAAAAAATGAAGCCAAAACCACTACGACGTCATAGCTACGTAAACAAAAGCGACGAGAGAGGAAGAACGCCAGAGAGAGAGAGCTAAAGAGAGAAAAGTTGTGTAAAGTGTTGCACATCAGCCACAATGGCGCTAAGCCAATAAATTAAATCAAACAAGCGCGATAACCATTTCACTTTTGCCATGTCTATCCGCAACACACATACACAGATACACACAAGCACACAGATACACACGCTCACAGACACATTTGCTGGCCACACGCAAAAGAAACAACACAAACACCAACACCAACAACAGCAACAAAGTTAAAATGGCGTAAACAATATAAAAAATGGAATGCATGAGCTTTTCACAACAAAAAAAAGGACCCATCAGCAGACCCCAAACGAAACCCCAAAAACCCCAACTCAACCCGACACGCCCCACTCCACATATAAAATAAGACCCTTAAAAAATAAAAAGTTGTAAATGCATTTTAATAAAAATAGAAGACGAGAAGACACTCAGCGTAAAGAAAGATAGCAAGCGTGTAAGCGAGACGCAATGTTTCTGGTTCGTTGGAAGTAAAAACCAGAGCGAAAATTTTTTAAAAGCTTTTTTGACACTTTTGCCCTATATAATATTTGTTGTTGTTGCTATTGTTATTGTTGTTGGTCCCTTTATTTTTTTATGACACCCGCCAGTTTTGCGTCGATATGAAAATATTGTTAATTTTTGTACTGACACGCTCGACATTTTATTTTGACTACGCCATTTTGTTTTTCATCTCTGGGAAATTGTTTAAACAAGTTGTTACTGTAATTATGTTTGAAAAGCAAATGCGTTGACCATGTCCTGAACAGTTGTTGGTCACTCAATTAAAAGTTACAATTAATGCACAGACTCATTGCAGCAGATTGTTTTTGAGTATGATCCATTACCAAATAATTTGGTAATCTCCTTATCTAGAAAAAAGAGTCTCTGTCGATAGTTTCAGTTTGTACGGATGTAATTTGTAGGAACTTTAGTTGGTTTGCATTTTAAATAAAATATAAATTTAAAAAAATACATAAGATTTGTATTAAGCTTTGAAATAGAATAACTTCCAAATAAAAGGACTTATCTATATCCAGGGAAAGGAATCTCTCTGTCTATAGTTTCGCCTGTAACGCGGTAACTTTCAGGTTTTAAGCTTGGTTGCATTTTAAATAAAATATTTCTTTAAAAAAAACACAAATTTATATCAAGTTTTGAAAATTCCATATTTGATCATATTTTATGATAGAAAAATCTTTTTTTTTATTATTTTAAATATATTATACAATAATATTATACTTAAGAAAAATAGAGTACTAGCAACAGTTGCCTCCGGACTCGTAGAAAAATCTATTTTTGTGTAATATGGCAATATACTCAGACAGAAAAATAATCTGGCTGTAAGATCTACCCAGCTGTTTTTATGAACAGGATTCGTTTAAGGATTAGAGCTTAAACGAGGTACTGCTCCATAGGTCGTAAGGCCAGTATGGTTGCAAGCTTCAAACTATGAGCTCGGTCTTCTTAGTAAAAAACTAAAATTACTCAATTCTTCGAGACGATCTAACACCTGTTTATAGTCAAATCCAAAATATGGCCGATTCTCCAAGAGCTTTACCATTTAAGCAAAACTCTCTGCTCTCTGGAAGTTTTTGATGTAACTGGCTAAGACCTATTCTGTAGAACAAGCATTCAGTATCAAAAATCGTTGGCACCTATTTTGTACATCCTTGAGCAGAAGTGGACAACGATTAATCGAACTCTACATCGTTTTTGATATACATTTGAAATTTGAATTCAGTTTCGACTGCAAGCTTAAAGTTATTTTTAAAAGTATCTACATATATATCCTGCTTGTATTATTTTTCCTCTTTTGGCTACACGAGTTTTATAAACTAGAATTAATTTCTACTTTCGAATTATATAAATAAATAAATAAAATATATATTTGGTTGCCTTATCATGAAAACTATATGTCGAGTAGTATAATACATTTCTGTATTATATGTATTCCCTGCCTCAAACTCAACTTGTTTCTTTGAGTTTTGAGTACTTCCAACTCCAAACAACAAGATTTATGAACTTTTAACTTTTCTACCAATTTCGGCTAACCTTTAAACACTTGTATAAACCAAACCTGCTGTCAATTGTCTTAAAGTATATGAGATCATATTCAACCAACAAACGAAAAACTTTCAAAAAAGTTTTATACCTGATAAGAGCTAATACTTAAGGCATACTTGTGTGCGTGCCAAAGGTCATAAGTGGAGTTTTACTGTTCTTTGACACAGTTGGGTTAAATAATATAGAAAAAAAATAAAAATTTGGTAAAGTCTTTAGAAACTTATTAAGTTGAACTTTTTGGGCTTTTCTTAATCAATTCTTTTTTTAAGAAAAATTTTGTTAGTTTTTAGAAAATTAGAAATGAAGAAAAACTAAGAAATTTGTTGACAAATATTTAAAGATATCCAGAAGATCTAGCTGGAGACAAAACATTTTAAGAAAAGTTTGAGTTGATAGGAGCAAGTTGGTATTAAAGACTTTTACCTTCGAGCAAAATATCTTTGCTCACAAGCATATTATATAAACCATCGTGGCACTTAAGTCCTCAAAAGAAAATTGAAAGCTGTCTATTACTTTTCTTTAAATGCAAAGTATATTAGAGAAGAGTGATAATGTACTATCAGGCATAATATTTTTGAAAAGATTTTCCCTTCATTAAATTTTTGTATTTTTATATAGATTTATTTATTGGCAATCAGTCGATCAGTACATAAGGTTACAACCTCATATTGACAAAAGAAATAAATCGCTAGATAATAATAATAACTTAGTGTGTGTTAGGGCTTATATTACTATAAACTAAAAGAAAATTTACAAGAAAGATTCGACTTAATCTACAAAATACTCAGCTGCTTAAAGTCTGCTAGAACACAGTATAGCAAGATTCATTATGACTTAAAACATTTCCTCATACAATATATGCACGAGCTACTAAATTAAGTCACGCCTTGTGAGGTCACACAGGTGGAGTTGTTTCGGGCGTCTTCTTGGTCTATGAACGGCCTGGGCGCAGGCAAGAGAATTCTTTCATTTAAAGAAATTATCGATAGTTTTAAATTTTTCTAATATAATATTTACATATTTTTCTTTATTAAAATTGAATGCTGTATAATTAATAGATTTATGCGTCTTAAGCTTAAAAATACAAAACGCAGCTTGCGTAACTATAATAATTGGACAACAAAAAAAAATAAAATAAGGCAACGAATTTATATGCATAATTTTGAGCCAGGCCAAAAACCGCACAATAAAAACCAAGCCAACATTCAAACCGGCTACGCACTTGCAAACAATTGCTATAACTTAACAGCTAGCTAAAAAAAGTATATATATATAAAAAATACTATATATTATATACAGCAGCTGTAAAACTTGCCAAAATACCAAAAAAATATATACATGTATATTATACAGTCGAGGCGTTTGCCCGACCGAAGGATACCCTTCATGATTTCTCACAAATAAATTATTACCCCCATGCTAAGCAGCTGAGCCATTCTTTTTCAAGTAGAAACTGCTTGTATGCAGTTTTCAAAATTATATTTTATTAGTGCCCAAAATTCGATGTTATTCGATAAATTCGCATATTTTTACCGATTTTTCGCAAATTGAAAGTGAAGCCGTTGAGCCTTTCTTTTTCAATTACAAACTGCTTGTATGAAGTTTCGGAACTTATATTTTATTGGGGTAAAAATTCGATGTTCACACCCATGAATTCGGAAATTTTTACCGATTTCGGCGCAGTTCGAAATTGAAGTAAAAAGACCGTTTTACCCTGAACTTCTACTATGTGGAAAAATAAGCTGATGTCCATTAAGCTCAGCACTTCAGTTTAAGTCTCAGCTCTTATGGTCTATAAGATCAAGGTGATCCTACAGACGAAAATACGTATGAAGTGAAGTCACATTGCGAGATAATGCTTATCCTTTTGGTATAAAAAATGAATGATCTGCGCCGCCTACTTTTAACTCTTATATACACTTTACAAACCTATAATACCCTAAACCCCTTGTAGTGCAGTGTATACCACAAAAAGTTGAGGTCACGCTAAAAGCGCGCAAAATGTGTTGCCAAGTTTCAGGAGCGCGGGATTCGCTCAGCCGGCAATAACAACAAAAAAAAAACAAAAAATGGTTATAAAATACGAAACTACTTAGCGCCGTTGATGAATTGTGACATTTTTATGGGTTTGTCTCCCGCTCAACGCGACTTGGATCGCTTGAAAAGTTTTGCCAGGAAAAAGCTTTTGGCTTAGCCACTCTCCGCTCTATGGCCATAAACAATATAGTCGGACAAACAGCCAAAAAGCCAACTAGCCCCTAGCCAAATGGCCAACATTGTTATCTAAAATATTGTGCAAATTATGAAAGTGGCAACATGTGAGCAATGCCAACAAACTGTGCCACAAAGCGTCGCCATTTTGTTTGTTTGTTCTAGAGCTTGGCGTAATGTGCGGCTCACGTGTCCGTTTGTCGTTTCAAGCTTTCGCTCATAACTCTTGGCGTATTTATAGGCTGTCGGCATTACGTATACGCAGCGGGTGAAAAATTTTTCAACTAACTGCTATTTTAATTAAAACTCTTTACGCTAATCGTGGCACGAAATCCGCAGCCGCAGTGGCAACTCTGGTATGCCACATTGAGTATTTTTTAAGCATTTTCTTGATGCCATTTAATTGTCATTTAGTTGGTATTTTTTTTGTGCATTATTCAAACGAAAAACAGTTTGCCAAGTTTTTCCCATGCAATTGTGGGCAAGTCATTTTAATGAGCCCATTTAAAGAGGCCACAAGCATTGTGGTTCATTTAAATTGGCCAACATTGATAAGAAATGCCTCAAACGGGCTAAATGACTAACTAACGGGGTGAAAGCGTGTACTTAAAACTACTTTGGCCTCATTATAAAAAAAGTTTTTTTCCTCGCTAAACGCACTTAATAGTTTTTGCGTAAAGTTACCTATTGAAGTTGGAAATGCATAATTAAACTTTTAAATTGTTGCAGTTAGATACTTATGGAAAAAACTGCTTTTTATGATAAATTTTAAATGGAGTGTTATTTGCAAAGGACGTGAAGTATTCAATGCTATTTGTAGCCTAGTAAAAAATGTTGATTAAACAGAGGCTATCTGATATCAAAAATAAATGTAAACCGGCAGAATTAGATTCTTTCTGTTTTGATATGTTTAAATGAAAAACTTTTCAATGTCAACTATTGATAATGAACTTAAAGAAAATGCAAAGTAACAATAAATATGCTGCGCTGAAAGTGAAAAACAGAGCAGATACATATATGACTTTAAGGTACACTGTACCAAATCTACCAGCTCAGCCTAATATTGCCTAAAAAGTCAAAATTTGCAATAAAAGAAGTACAAATATTATGCCTCGAGCTGGCTTTGTTTATATTGGATTATCTCCGATACACTGTAACAAACCAACAATATGCTCAGCTAAAAATTTCTTAAAAAATCAAAAGCAATAAAAAAAGTAAAATAATAAATAAATATGTGTCCTCTTGGACCACATCAGGATACTCAAACTGGCTATTGGATTATCTTTGAAGTTTCGATTATAATGATGATTGTACTTAATCGAAAGATTTTTTTATTATAAAAAGTATGAGATATAGCCAACTTCTGGGAAAACCCTATTTTGAAAATTTACTCACTTTCATTAAATCCTCAAAATGTTTTAGCAAAGAAAGAGATTTAGGGGAGTAGGAAGACCCACGAGTTTTGCAACCAACTTATTTCATCCTGGGTTCTCCTACCCTCTTCCCATACTTGCGAATCATAGCTTTGATTCCTATACACATTTAGGCATCACAATGAGCTAATGGTCAATGGTCTCTGGCTGAGCTTGGCATAGTCCGAGTAGCCTAACTGACCTAACCCAATAAAAGATAATAAAATGTGATCCAAGATATAGGCGTTCATATGGACTAACAGGTATTTAGCTAAAGGGTTTTTTTTTTTTAGCGCGTCCGGATTTCAAACTTAAATAAAACATAGTAAAATTAATGTAATGACCCCGAATATGGTTTTATTAGATAGATAACTTCGTATCATTTAATATTTGAAAAAGATCTCTGGATGTGACCATCACTACTACGAGTTACAAGGCGCGTCCTGTGGGTCAAATTTTTGACCACACTATCGGGGGTCGTATTTTAATAATGACACGTTTAATGTTTGTTTTCAAGTCGTCAATTGTTGCTGGCTTGTCTACAGAAGCCATCGGCTTGACATGTCCCCAAAGAATATAATCTAAAAGGGTCAAATCACACGACCGCGGCGGCCAGTTGGTGGACGCATTTCTTGAAATAACTTTCTCACCGAATTGAGTTTTCAGTAAATCAATGGTTGCGGTCGCCGTATGGCACGTAGCGCCCTCCTGTTGGAACCAGAACTCTTCGACATCGATGTCACGTAAATTTGGAAACAAATATTCATTGATCATCGCTCTGTATCGATCACCATTGACGGTAACACGCTGCGAATCGATCAATTTGGACTGACCTCTACAACAGCGATATTTTTTTCGGACCGTGCTATTCTCATTCTGATTGGTGGTCAGACATCGTGGAATGTCAAATGAGTTCGTACATGATTAAGAACACGACGCATAGCACGTTCTTATGGACGATTATTCGGTTCATAAATTGTACGAAGAGCTCTATAAGCTTTTACAACAGAACACTGATTTTGATTGTAAATCTCGAAGATTTAAAGACATCGTTGTTGAGGTGTACGAATGATGAATTGTAAGTCCTTACTGAATAAAATGAAATTTAAATTTGTCTAAAGTAACAACTGGTTTCAGAGATATCGCTTTCGGAATTCCAAAAGCTGTTAAAAAAACACCCTTTACAATTCATTTAAAAAATAAATTTTGTATTCCATTAAATACTAAAAAAAATGTATTATAATTTTTTTTGTCTTTTGACAAAAACAACAACAAAAAAAAAACTATAAAAAAATTATTTTAAAATGGGATATCCCAAATGGGACTTTTTTTAATTATTTGTTTTGTCATTCCGTGCGAATTTTTTTTGCGTTCTGCGTATACGCCTTAAATTAAAAAAAAAAATTTTATTTTTTTTTTATAAATTTTGCACCAAATCCATTTGATTTATTTCAACAACACAAGTGATGTGTTTAAAAAAAAATAAATACCTAACTAATTATGATTCAAACATTTTTAGAATAAATAATGAAATATTTTAAGAATACTTCATATTTAAAGAAAAAAATGTGCTGTCAAAAAAATTTTTTCTTTCAAATCAAAGATTAAAGAAAATATTCAGTAACTTAATGGCATTTATATAGATAACCTCATTTGTATAAAAATTATAAGTTTAAAAACTGAAATTTACGAAAAAAATGGTTTGAGCTATGAGTCATTTGTTGGTTTTTGGTACTTTCTTTATCCAGATATACCCTTTGACTACCATTTTTCAATTTCTTAATAAAGAGATATTAGGGTTCTTCACCTGCCCCTTGCGTTTACCAATCCCTGCTCATGGCAAAAAACCTTTTTTTAAGCCTAAGAGTACTATGTTGTTAAACCTTATAAGAAACTAGAATTAAATTAAATTTGAATTAAATTTAATACTGCAACAGCTTAAAATATATTTCATAAAATTAAAGTCTTTTTTTAATTTTTTTATATATGCTTATTATTGTGGCATAAACAACATATTAGTCTGTCATACTTTGCATTATTTCTTATTGGTACAATATTTTATATACGTATTAGTAATATTCCCTCTGCGTTTAGTTGGCTAACAGCCAAGTCTATATAAAATTAAAAAACTAAAATATTTCAACATATTTATTTATGTCCATCGTCAAGGCAATATCAATGGCTGTTCTCCAGTTATTAGCTTACTGACAGCAAACAAAAATATTTTATGGATACATGCTGCACAATATTAAATTGTACATAGTTTAATATTTACAGAAATTTATTAAAAAATAGCAACATAATAAACAAATAACGAATATTCTATTGAACGTACTTACAAAGAATATCTAAAAACAAATGGGCTAAAATATTTTAATATTCCTTTGATGAAATTTTTATTTTCTAATTTTTTATGTTTTTTTTTTTGCTAAAAAACTTTTAATATACTATGCTTTTATTTAATTACGACAGTATGTAGTACTTTTCCCAAAAATAGATTAAATATTGTGCTTGATGCTTTGTTGCAATCTAAATGTAAAAATTTGTATGCACTGTGAGAAAAAAGCTAGTACATTGAAGTCGCGTCAAGCTCACCTTTGCATAGAAACGTTTCAAGTTTAAATTTTCAATTTTAGCACTAATTTCTTTTATTGATTTTTAAGAAATTTTTGGCATTTAAAGCAGGAAGTTTTTTTTTTATTTTTTTAAATATTTTGTGCATAAAACCAAATAATTTAGAGTAATATAACCATTTAAGCCTAAAAATTAGTACAAATTCATTATCATCAAGAGATACTTAAATTTCCTAATTCTCCTAATCCAAGAAGAAGTAGCGTTAAATGGAAAAAAGCATTTTAAAAATAAAATAAAATTCCATATAGATGTTTTCTGTATTTTTTAGGAATTCTCTATGAATGCTGAAAATGCCATTAATACCAATTTTTAGAAAGTGGCAGATCACTTTTGAATTTCAAAACTAAAAATTTACTTGTTAAAAAACGTCAAAAAACTTTAAAAATATAAAAAAATTTTAAAAAATAATAAAGCAATTTTAAAAAATAATAAAAAATTTTAGTAACTTCAAGTTTTAAATTAAAAAAAAAAAATCATTGTGTAGATATCTTAATTCGTTTAGGGGATATGGCTTGTCAAAGAAAGGTCTAAAATTTAAAATTCCAATATAAAGTTATCGATAACTTGATAAATAATCGGAATTTTGTAATACAAATTGAGGTGGTTAACATTGGCTTGTAGCTCTATCACATATGTTAAAATCAAAAAAATTCAAAAATTTTCGAGCTTAAAAAAAATTTTAAAAACCAAAAAAAAAAATTTTGAAAAATGCGAATTTTTTTTTAAACTGAAAATTTGTATATTTCATTAAAAACATTGTGTAGATAGATATCTTAATTCGTTTAGCAGATATGGCTTGTCAAAAAAAGGTCTAAAATTTAAGACTTCAATATAAAGTTATCAATAACTCAATAAAAAATCGAAATTTCGTAATAAAAACCGATATGTTTAAGTCTTCAAATTCAAAAATTTTCGCCGAGATTTTTGCTGACAGCTTCCTGACTTGAATATCAAGATTGTTTTAAGAAAATTTCATTCAGTCAGGGGACTTGATCAGCTACCCCATGACTTCAGAAACAGCTTCTATTCGATTATTTTGTGAACTTGTCTTAATTCATTATGAGTCCCTGGCTAGTAAGAGCCTTCTCCATGTTGTTTTTGTGACTCTCTTTATCACAAATTCCTTTATAACTTCCGACTGTACGTAGACTCTTCAGCAGCAGTGTCTAGAAAAGTTATCTGGTTTGTTTTAAATAAATGCGTGACATTGAACTTTACTAATTAAACCAAGTTTATGTCATGCGATTTGGCCATAACCACATGCGGTAGTTTGGTCAAAAGCTATTAACCGATCACATATGCAAATCAGTTATATCCTTCTCATATATTAAAGCTACTGCATAAATTAAACTATTATAAACCGCTTTTTATGACAATTGGCCTATAAAAATATTTGCTACAGTATTTGGCTATATCTTGGAGCTACTTATCAATATAAGTGCCACTTAATATGTAAATGCTTTAGAATATATTTACTTGATGCCGCAAACTGTAAAAGCCTAGCGAATTCCCGCAGAGAGAAATGACATTTTGCAGTCTGAGATTTCACCAAGTTAAGTTATCTTTGGGGCATTGAATTCAAGCGATATGCCAACTGTGATATAATAAAAAAGAAAGAAAACAAAACTCTGGGCCAGATGGCTGGAAAACTGAACTTTTTTTGAATGCCAATAAACATGGCTAACTGACTTGGTTGTGGCTCATTAGAGTGCCACAAGTGAGATACAGAAAACGATGAAAGCAAAGAAAAAAGGCAAAGAAAATCAAAAAAGATAAACGGCAAACATTAAACGATATCTCATCAAGAAAATCATCTTAAATATGTTTCTGCCTAATTTCCCACAATTGTGTTTTGTATGTAATATATATTCTTGGTGTGTGTGGGTGTGGACAAGTGGTGTGTGTGTGTGTGTAAGTGAGCATATGCATACAAAAGCAATTTAGTTGGTCCCTCTCTATAATATTACTCATAGCATAATCATAAGCAAAAAAAAAGTCGCAAAAAGAAATCTAATAATTTTTTATGTATTTCTATTCTTCTCTTTTTTTTTTTGCTCTCTTGCAGTTGAATGACCACAAGGCCAAAAGATACGAAATGTGCAAAAAGGTAGCGGAAAGAAATCAGCAAAGCAAACGAGAAAATGTCGTAAAAAATGAGAAATGAAACCAAATGAAATGAAATGAAGCAACAAACATGTGTGTGTGTGTGCGTGGGATCTACGAAGAGCAGCTGTAAACTGGGAACCAAATGAAAACTTGGTACGGGAAATTACATGGCAAAAAGTAAGCCACATAAAACAACGAAAACGAAAACAAACAAGGAAGCACAAAAAGCTTGAAAATGATACACGACAGACCAAAAACAAAATAAAGAAAATGGTGAAGAAGAGTGCAGAGAAAAAAGAAGAGCAAATATTTAAAGACCAGGCACAAGGCACACGGCAAAATGAAGCGACAAAATATTAACAAGCAAACTTTATACGGCCAAAAATAAATCAAGCAAGCCAGCCAAAAGAAGTGAAAAGAAGTGTGAAAGAATAACAGCCTTAAAGAAAGAAGAAATGAAGACAACGCATAACAAGCATCAAATAAAGAAGCTATAGAAAGAGCTGCAGACAGATTAATTAAATGGAAAAAAAATTATTACTTGGGCTTCAGAAAAATACACAAAGCTTGGAAAATCGTAAAATATTAATATTAAAACAAAACTTAAAGCAAAAAAAAATTAAAAATTGAGCAAAAATAAACCAAATATAAACAACAAATAAAAGTAAAAAGCTAAATCTATACAAAAAAATTTAAATAAAAACCAAAGAAAGTTGGGAAAGCAGCTGCAAATGAAGTACAATTCATTCATGATTCGATTTATTCGGTATTTTTTTGAGAATTTTAGAACTCTTAAGTAATTACACTAGTTTACAAATTTTAAAAACTTTGATATTCTCAACATGTTTTGGTCATTTCCGTAGTAAAATGAAAATGAAGTACAAAAATTTTTTCATAGCACAGATTTCGAGATATTTCGAAAAAAACATTTTTCGAAATTAAAAAAAAAAGTGTCTTTACTCAAAGTCAAATACATAGCTATGATTCTACCAAACTGATTTTAAAAATTTTTTTACTGAACTGTAGATAATTGAATAACCTATTCATTATTCTTGGAACATATTTAAAAAAATTTACGGTTTGGACGCTATTTATGCATTCATATGAAATTTTTCGAAATTTTTAGCAAAGTTTTGAAAAAAACTTTTTTTTATACAGTTTTGTTCATGGTTCGTAAAGTTTGATCAATTACGAAAAAAATGAGTGGTTGTTTATCAAAATCGGAGAAAAAATGTGAAAATAACAGGAATTTTTTTAAGAAGTGAAAAATGTAAATTTGTTTCTAAAATCAAAATTTTGTATACCCTGTACCGTATGGTACAAAGGATATATTAAGTTTGTGCAAGCCGAAAATGTACTATGTAACATACAGAAGGAAATGTCGGAGATCCCCCAAAGTTACCTAAAGTATGATCAGGGTGACTAGAGAAATCGATATACCCATGTCCGTCTGTCCGTCTGTTTGTATGAACGCCTAGATCTCAGAGATGGTAAGAGCTGGAGCGACCAAGTTTTCAGATTAGATCCTTTACTATCCTACGGGAGACAAGCTTATTTTATTTTTTCGATATCGGGGTCATATTATATAGCTCCCATAGGGGTGTTTCAGAGGACCTCGAAAAAAACCAAAAGTTTTAGATGGATTATTCGTTTGTTTTTGAAGATATTGTAACCAAATTTGGCAGTCCGAAGTTTTTTATAGTTCCCAATCTGTGTAGCGAATTTGATCAAAATCGGTTGACTATATCATATAGGACTGATCGATCAAAAAAATTGTTTGGTGCTCAATTCGACTGATTTCTGTTTGTTTATGAGAATATTGTACCCAAATTTGGCAATCAATTGACTTTTAGAGTGCTCAAGCAATATATCGGATTTTGTTGAAATTAGTGATACAGGGTATCCCAGTCGTCCGCACCCGACTTTAACGTACGCCAACGTTTTTTTTTAGTGTTATCGAAAAAATATGAAAAATATTCTGATTTGATTATTTTAACAATTTTAAAAGAAATTGGTAAAGTTACAAAAAAGTTTTGTCAACAATCGTATTTAATATATGGTCTTCCCAGTATAATATAGTCCTATTTTTAAAAAAAATTTTGGGAAAATCTTGATGCCACACTTTTCGTAGTCAAATGTCTGGGTTTTGCATCAATGTTAATTTTTGTAAGACTAAATTTATTTTGATGATCTTGATTTTTGTATTTGGCCAGAAAAGGGAACAAGTCTATTTAAGGTTATGAAGTTGATAATTCTGAAAGTAGGCTTGTTTTTTGGTTAAGAAGCCAAAGATGAGGTTTGAACCTGATATGCAGCCTTGGTAACAATCATAATTTTTTCGAATCTAAAACTGGGGAAGCTTGGGCCAGAGCATCCCCCCTAATGTTTTTTTTTTTTTATAATTTATATTTTCACCATTTGCTTGCGCCATCTAGGGGTCACAGTAAACATGAAAGTAAATGATGACGACGACGATGACAACTTCGAATCCCTTTTTTATATAATAGAAATATGTTTCGGTCTTATAAGTAAATGTTCTTGCTTTGTTAGAAGATTACGTTAGTATATGAAGACATTCGCTTTGTAAGCTTTGAACAAAAAAATGTAAGTTCGGATTATATTCAGAAGCTAAGTAAATATTTTGCCTAGTCAATTTTATTTTATTTTATTTTTTTGTTTATTAAAAAACTTAACTTAAAAATGTCTTGCATTAAATAAAACACAATTAAAAATAACTGGAGGTAGGGAGAGAGAGAGTTAGAAATGAACGGCGAGTAGGTTCAAGCAAATACTGCTTCAATCTAGCAAGTTAATCTATTCTCATTTTTACAACTTTTTCTCGTAAATTTTAAGATGATGCTGCTCTGCTGCCTGCAATTTGATGCCACTTAATTTGAAGGCACCGCCCCGCTCTTCCTATATGCAGCATCATCATGCTGCTTTCATAGTATATTTTAATTTCGCACGCGCCAGCTGTTCAAGCTGATTAATGGGCACAGTGAGCGCAAAAAGCGGCTGTCAATCAAGGCGCAGAGTCTCTCTGAGTGGGGGGGCTCTTAGGATTCCCCAGATGCAGGATGGAGCTTTTTGCTAGTGATAGCTGGGGCAGGTAGCCAACATTGGCAGCTAGTTAGCTAGGAATCTCGTTAAAGTAAATGGTCTCCAGATAACTTACAAATTGTTTGCAGTTAACGCGCCTTGGCGTAGAAAACGTAATATTAATTAAATGTCAGTTTAACTTAGTTACATTTCTGGTATTCGCAGAAGTTTTGTAAATTGTTGATTGTCTAGGTGCTAATTATAATTAAATTTGTTTGTCAAATTCCATTTGATGCCTAAATTAGAGGTGAAATGTTATGGAATAAATTTTAATTTGCTGTTTTAAACTTATTTGCATATAAAACAACGCGGCAAGTTTTTTTGGTTTTGAAGTCTTTAATGTTATATGAACTGCTGTATATTATGTAATTATAGGAAATCTTTGAACAAAATTTTGTTCAGACTACACAAAAAATTCGATTTCCGATTGTAGTTGTTTATACGTTAGTTATGTTACAGCAGCCGCGGATCTTAAATTTGCTCTGAGGAGGAGTACAGAACTCCCAAAAAACTGTCAACCTGGACTCGAGAGGTTCGGACACGAAAACCCTTTGTGTATCCGCCACTGTGTTACAGGCAACTCTTATGCAGCTCTAAATTTTAATTTTTTATAGCTCGGAAACACTTAACTAACTTAAAGGCTTTTATTTTAAAGTAGTAAAAATATAATATATAATATTTTTGTGAGTTGGGCCATTTTTCATCGCGTATTTTTTTTACGTATTTAGCGATTTTTATTTTTATTATAATCTTTCTTAGTTCTGACATTATCCTTGATATATGTTTACCTAAATATTTTTTTTTTAATTTTCAAAAACATAAATATTGTTGTTCAAGAGATGTTGAAGGATCTTAGATTTTGCGACGTAGAATCATTCTCTTCAAGCCATTTACATATTGTATACACAAAATGCTCTATATTCACCTATTTACACATAGTTTTTACGAGTCAACAATTTGTTTTTGCAAAAAACTTTGCTTATCTGACTATTTGTAGTGCCCTGCTCTTGAGCATGCTCGAACTTTTATTAATATTATAAATTTTATTATCTTTGGACACTCAAAAGGCTATAAGTCAGTGGTTATTTCCGCCAGACCAAGTCGCCAATATAAACTTTATGTATTATGCACATATATACTGTGTTTATGTACATAACAACAACAAATTGTGGCTTTAATTATGCCCCATAATGTTGCACAAACTCAATAAAACCAAACAGAAATAATAAAATGCGAAATTAAATGAAATATATATCGAAAACTAAAGAGAAACAAAAAAGAAAACTTGAAATAAAATGGGAAATGTACACGCCTACGCAGCAGAGGTTCAAACAAACGAAACGAAACGAAATGAAATAAAATAAAATGATAAACAGTGGGTGGCAAACGAAAAGCTAAATAAATAAACAGTTGACGTTGACTTTTGATGGCGACTGTGCAGAGTCTCCATAGGCATGAATTTGGCAAAAAAAAAATGTATACATATGTACATATGTTTGACAGATATATCTGTATACATATGTGTTTTTATATACATTATATACTAAATATTTGAGTGTGTGCTGCACTCAATATGTTCGGTCACGTTTTCATCAAAAACATTTTGACTTAGTTTTTGTTAATATTATTTGCTATTTTTCTTTTACTCTTATTTATTTATTTATTTTTCTGTTGCGGCTTTCTCGTTTGCCTCAAGTGCCAAAGGCAAATATTGCGCATACGCTGCGTGTGCACAGGCTCACATCAAATCAATAAGTTCGACGCTATATAGCCATGACCAGCGGCATCCAAGCCAGTGCCGAGGAAACTCCCTCCCATTTTGCTCTACAAACAAGCAAACATCAGAAATTACAAAACTACAATTTGTGCAGCATACTTTTAGGAAATTGCGCTTGTTGCTCCGCAAAACCAATAAAATCTAGAGAGCTGAAGTTTTTCCATTTTTTTCCCCACAAGCTTTTCCGGTTTTATTAGAATCTAAAGCAGTTGTCTATCAGCTTTTTGATCAAATCAAATAAAATTGTTCAACTGCTTGACCAAAAATATGATTGAAAATGTTGGAAAATTGTATTTTCTATCACATCCACTGTGGTCTATAGCGCATCAGTTAACTGATTTTTCAAATTTTATTGCAGAGTTCGTTACAAAGCAGTTACTCAAACTACAATTTGATTTTTTAATTAATTTTACATTTTCTACGTGCTGACAATTTTTGTTGCTATAAGCCTAGGCTCAATATACCAAAAAAAAAATTTTAAACCAGAAAACAACATACAGTTTCCAAGAAAACTCATATATAAACTGTAATTGAATTGTGAAAATGTGTTTCTAGGAAAATAAATAAAACCATGTACATGATCCTCATATCGTATATCGTACAACAGAAGTGCGAAGTTTAAACACGTTTCTTGATTGGAAGTGTGAGAACTTGTAATTGATACCAATCAATAAAAAGTTGAAGTGTAGTTATTTGGGGATAACAAATACAAATAAATTGAAACTTACACTTGAAGAAATGTGGCAGCTATCTATTACCATTTTCTAAAGCATTGTACTTTAAAGTATGTTTTTATTTTCATATTTCATATTCCACACTGAAACGAAAGTTTTAGAACCTATTGTGAATTTTAGTGACACAAACTCTTATAGTTAAGATATAGCTTAATAGAAGACCTGGCAGACGTTATCCTGCCTAAGCCTTGGCTTACTTGCTAAAGTCATTTAATAGCAATTCGAGACAAAATTAAAAAATAATACAATTAAAATTATATATTGTATTATTAAAGTGTACAATTTTGGTTTTTCACACTTTATCGGCTTCAATTCTAATAAACCTTTTTTAGTAAAAAAGATGGCGTACCTTTAAGTCGGGCGCAGACGACTTTGGGATACCCTGTACCACCACATTGCAATTAAGTCCGACATATTGCTAAGTCCTCCAAGAGATATTTTATTCGGCAAATTTGGTTACGATATTTTTATAAACAAACAGAAATCAGTCATATTTTGCACCAAACAATTTTTTTGACCGATCGTTCCTATGGGAGCTATATGATATAGTCAACTGATTTTGATAAAATTTGGTTCAGTGCTGGGGGTCTCTAAAAAACATCCGATCGCCAAATTTTTGATATCTTCAGAAACAAACGAATTATTCATCTAAAACTTTTTGTTTTTTTCGAGGTCCTCTGAAACACTCCTATGGGAGCTATATAATGTAATCCTGATATCAAAAAAATAAAATAAACTTGTCTCCTACGGATTAATAAGGGATCTTATCTGAAAGTTTGGTTGCTCTAGCTCTTACCATCTCTGAGATCTAGGCGGACAGACGGACAGTCGGTCAGGCGGACAGACGGACATGGGTATATCGGCTTCTCGAGTCACACTGATCATACTTTAGGTAACTTTGGGGGGTCTCCGACGTCTCCTTCTGTATGTTACATAGTACATTTTCGGCTTGCACAAACTTAATATACCATTTGTACCATACGGTACAGGGTATAAATATAATTTTCAAACTTAAGTTTCTTTTTTTAATACTAATATGCAGTTAGCGCTACGTATTTTTTTTGTAAAGCGACATTATATTAAAAAAAAATAATTTGAATAAATAATACTATATTAATAAAGAACTTCAAAATTAAATAACGAAACTAAAAAGCAATAATAATATATAAAATCAAAATTTAAAAAACGCAATATAATTAAATCAACAAATAAAATAAATTAAATAATATTTTTTTAAATCACTTAATTTCTTATAAAAAATCTAAAAGTTGTAAATAATTAAAAAATAAATTTTAATGTTAAAATAAATGCATTAAATAAAATCGCAATAATTTTGAAATTAAGCAAAGATATAAAACGACATTAAGTTTTAAAAAAATTGATTTTAAATAAATAATATCAATAAAGAGCTTCAAAACTAAATAACGAAACTTAAAAGCAATAATAATAAAACAAATCAAAATTAAAAAAAAAAAAAATTATATATTATTTTTCAATAAAATAAAATAATT
Source organism: Chymomyza costata (assembly GCA_018150985.1). Taxonomy (NCBI): domain Eukaryota; kingdom Metazoa; phylum Arthropoda; class Insecta; order Diptera; family Drosophilidae; genus Chymomyza; species Chymomyza costata. Next base: position 24,726,519 of record JAECWU010000001.1, read on the forward strand.
TTTTTTTAATTATAAAAGTAGTTAAAAATTAAAAAATAAATTTTGATGTTAAAATAAATATATTAAATAAAATTGCAATAATTTGAAAACTAAGCAACGATAAAAAAAAAAATAAAAACTTAAAAAACTTTATGATGTATCTACAGCTTAAAATATGCGCAAACAATTTTGATAATGTTGTAGTATCTACGAATAAAATAAATAATTGATTTTATAAAAATAATTAAAGAGCAAACAACAAAACAAAAAAATTCATTACGAAACTTGAGTTAGTTTTTCACATGTATATTTATATACAATAAATATAATTTATTATACATAAATATATACAATAAATATAATTTATTATAAATAAATATATACAATTAATATAATTTATTATAAATAAATATAAACAATAAATATAATTTATTACAAATAAATATAATAAAAAAATATATAATTTTTAAAATTAAATTTAATTTAACTAAAAATTGGACAAAACTGAAGCAAGCGTTTAAATGGTTATAGATTTAAAAATTTAAATTTTAAATTTAAAGCAAAAAAAATTTGTCCCTAAACAGAGTCTAGAAAACAAGTTTAAATACAAAGATATCAAATTAAACCAAAAGAAATGAATTTTTGACGCCTCAGGAAATTACAAAAAAAAAATTAATATGTATAAAATAAAAGTTCAATCTGTAATTGAATACTTCTTCATAGTTCTTAAATTTTGTATAAGACTAATTTTAACTTTTATCAATTTCTCTTTGCAGTAAATTTGTAATTCCTGAAATTCAATACCAAAGATGTAAGACGCAAGTCATCTACAAAGTAAAGTGTAGTTAAAATTAAATGCAACATAATACAAAAAAAAAAATTAAAATAAAATTCTAAGCAAAAAAAATTAAAAGAATTTATTTATAAACTATAAAAATAAAACAAACAAATGCCAAAGCGACGCACCAACAACAACAACAACAAAATTGCTAAGAAACAACAAATCATTTGACAACGAACAAAAACAAGTACAGTAAACACACACGGAAACTAACAGAGACACACAACAACAACAACAACAACACAGTAACGAACTATACAACAAAACCACGACGTAGACGACAATCCTTAAACGAACACGACTGCAATTGAATGAGTGTGAGTGCGAGTGCGTTCGCATTGGAAAAACTCCTAAAAAAATACCAAATAATTTAACAGTGAAGCAGCAGAAAATTGGCAACATTGCGTGCCACGTGCTAGCAACATACTTAAAATTGGCAACATGTTGCTAAGGCGCTTACAACACAGCGGCAGAACGTCGCTAATCGGATTTACATACACCCCCACATGGTTGCTGCTGCTCTGTCTGGCATTTGTTTTTGCCAATGCCGGAGCACAAATAGGTAAGTCCAATAAATATTATATACTAATTCAAAAATGTTTATATTTCTTTTATATATTGCATAACATAAGGGAACAAGTGTTTTTTATAGCTCTAAGGAAGTCATGTGGTTGCACTTATTAATCTTTCAACCTTAGTGCAAGTAAGGATTAAGAGTCTAGTATATAGTTAACCTCACATACATTTTCTGGGCACGGGTTGCTTGTTAGGGGCTATTATGTATATATAGTATGTATACTCTATATATACATTTTAATAACATTCACTCATTATGTAAGCCCCAATCATGCACAAAATTATGCGATATGTTTGTTTAAGCTTTTAAAAAACATAAATTGCAACTGTTACAATTGCGCCTAAAAACATTTATCCAAAATTTGAAGTACCATTGAAATTTGGCCAAGAGCAGAACTCTGCATATCATCACATTGTAATTGCAATAAAATTCAATTATGCATTTCACAAATTAACGATGCACATTGAATAGGAATTAGTTGAAGTGTGTAGCAGCCATTACATGGCTATACATAGTATATGCAATGAATTTACATACTACAAATAAGCACTTTAGTTGCATGCAACTTAAGCGACAAGTGCTGACAATTTGCGGCAAGGGGGAGCAGAGCAGAGAAGCTGCTCTCTAATTACAAAATTCCAATTTATTTGTTTCTATAGAAGTAGTTAGTTGGCCATATAATAAACATTTGTATCGAATAAATCTAAAACTTTACTTTATGCTTGTAATTCACAAGTCGTTAACGCGCAAAGCTGACTAGTCAATTTAGCAATGTTCTTTATGCTTAGCCAAGACACAAACCAACCAACTGCATTTGTTTTTGGTGTTCGGGGCTTGTAGCAAATAAAATTTGCACCAAAATGCATTAATTATGCATAACAAACGAACAAAATTAAGGAGTTATGACTGTGTGCATGTGTTTGTGTTTTGTACAGTTTCCAACACTAATGAACAAAATGCAGTTTTGTTTTTATGCGCAGTTTAATTATGTTGCCTCCTCAGAGCAAAACTAAAACATCATACAAAGTTACAAATGTTTTTGGTATTCGCATTCGCATTCGTTTTCGTATTCATATTCATTCATTCATATGTTTTGGCCATAAATAAGTTTGGCTTTGTCCATGGCCGCAAATTTATGCAGCAACAAAATTGTAATTTCTAATGAGATTCATTCAAACATCTAAAGAGCATAAAATTTAATTGCAAAAAGGATTCTAAATTGAGCGCCATACTAAGCTGACTAAGCTATAAGTTCCGCTTCCGCTTGCTGTTAAATTTCCGTAAAAAGAGAACTCTGATGCGCTGTCTGGGTTATTATTTAATTAATTATGCACTTACGCCTTTGTCTAACATTTTTATTATGATTAATTTAATGCCAGGGCGCAGACAGCAAATAAGAGTAAAAATAAAAAAGAATAATAATAATAGTGGCAACAACAAATTACTGAGCGCAGCAGAGGCCAGAACGCCTTTTATTAGTAACAGTTTTTATACACTGTAACTAAAGGGATAAGGGCATCATCGATTTGTGACAGAGCATAAAGAGAACTCAGAGACCCTAAGATCTAGAGACACCAAATATCAACCAAAGCTGCGCAGCTAAAGTTGGTTGACTAATGTCGATTTATTTTCTAAATAACACCAACAACCAAGTTAGCATTATAAGCTGTTAATATAGGGTAGGCCATCTGTTGGTTTGTTTGTTAATGACATTTTTTTTTGTATATTTTCCAACAAAATTGGCAGAATATATATAACAAATGCAAGTTTGAAACATTTATGTATATATGAAAAATAATATCGCCCAAATGGCCGCCGCGGCTGGCTCTATGGCCTCAGCTAAGTTTTTCATAGTACGCCGTTAAAACTTTTACGCATTGTTTGGTTGAATAAAATTGAGTGGTTGTGAACTTGGCATATGTCGAAGAGCATCTACTTTGGACGGGTACATCCCGAATGAGTGTTTAACAACCAAACCAACAGATGGCCCACCCTATATTAAGATGGCTGCATACTAGTGCTGGAGAAAACATCGATGTTATATCGATGCATCGATGTATCGAAATTTAAAATATCTATATATCGATGTTGGCCAACAGAGATGTTTCTCCAGCACTACTAAACACCCATTTGATGAAAGCAGAAGTTCTGGAGAAACATCTCTGTTGACCAACATTATATAGATATTTTAAACTTCTATCATCGATTTTTTCTCCAGCACTATTGTGTAGAAAGCTACAATTCTCCTTTCTTGCCAGTTCGAAAAATTTCGATGCAGCGATATAACATCGATTTTTTCTCCAGCACTTGTGCATACTTCAAAAGATATAGGCTATAAAATGCTTTCCATTTAGACTCTTCCGCCTATAAACTTCATCAAATTGCAATTTGTTTCCCGAGCGTCCAACTCATGTGAGTCTAATAAAGTAACGTCTCTCTGCACGTTTTTTGCAGGGTATCCCAACATCGTTCACCCTTCCGACTAATTCGCATTTCAGTTTTGTAGCTGTTGTTGACACTGTCATTTTGTACTCGGCCAAAGCAAAAATGTTCATTAGCATTTTTTTTTCTCAGTGTTTTTTACTGCTAGGGTTAAAAAAAATTGCTTAGGTTTTGCGCCTGTTTTTGTCTGTTCTGCAGTCTCCATTTTGCTTGTCTAACAGAAATTTCTTTGTTGTTGCCTTTTATGAGCTTGCATCCTGTTGGAAAATGACAGAAACAGGAGATGCAGCAGCATAAACAGGCATAAAAAACACAACAAGAGCTGCAATTAGGCTTCATATTCACTTACTATATTTTTTTTAGCCATCCTAAAGTTCGTCTGACTGAAATCGCGAAAACAGGCAGATTAAGAGACATCAAAGGGATACAAGCTGATGGTTCAAAAACTATGAATACTTTTCCACGACGAAGCGTCCTTCAATAACGACACCTTCATTAACAACAAAAGCTCAGAATTGGTTTGTGTATCAGGTTCACATGAGTCCAGTTAAGTAGTCTAGCTAACATGCAATAACTTTTTCGAATAGAGAACGAGAGAGATCTTTAAATTGTGCAACCATTTTAGAACATATTTTGGTTGGATGACTGAATGTACATAATAGTGTTCGTTGAGTCAGTGACTCAATTATGATCCCGCCATATTCCGATAGACTTCGCCTTATAAAGTTGCCTTCCTTAATTCATCGCAGAACATGCCACGGCGTGCTATTCTTTCATAAGCTGTTACTCGGTCTTATCGATTCCAGCGTACTGCTTAGGAAAGTTACCTTTGTCATACCGTCTAGAGTAACTCGTAATTTTAGACCTTTAGCTTTACAATTTTGTAGATCTAATTATGCTTTGCACGATCCTTTCCGTGTCTTATGCTCTAACTATAACAACCTTTACAATTTCCTCTCTTTCGAACGGTCTATTCAATCTATCACTTTTTCTATCTTAAGTCATCTTGACTTGCCACTTCGAGCATCCTTGACCATCCCTATATGATGAGTCACCCACATGGTCAACGGTGATCTATTGGCTCCTTTTGTGATATAATGTTTAATTTTTAATCTTGTTTCCTTGTTTCCTCTATAATATTGTAAATCCAAGTGTCTGGCCAGTTCTTGATGTGAGTTGGTGCATATCGTTAAAAAGTTCACCCACCGGGCTAGAGACGCGGATTAGTAATATATATTCCCTCTATCTTTTTTTTAATAATAATTTATACTTTTTTTTTTTTTATAATACATATAAGGTCAACTGTACTTAGTTGTACTCCTTTAATTAAATAAATAAATAAATAATCGATCGACTTGTCAATCTTGCAAACAAACCCTAAGTTCTAGGCTTTACTAAAATATCTTAAAATTTACAATTAATAGAAAAAAAAGTCTATGAAAAAAAAAAGTTCACCAAACTAAATAAATTATCTACAGCTTTTACGAGTCGAACCTATGCAAACCAAATAAAATTGTTGTAATTATTAAATTATTATACAAAAAAAAAAAGTAACAAAAGCCTGCCGAACAAAAAGTTTTGTAAAAAAAAAGCACATTTTCATAAATTTTCACACGCCAAAATTCAATTGAGGCAACTTCAGGCCATAAAACTTCAACTAAGGCCCCCCAAAGAAATTGAGAGGAAAAAGGTAAAAATAAAAAATCACTGACCCTTGAAAATAAATAATAATTACAAAAGACGCCGTTGGAAGTAAATTCTTCGAACAAAGGCTTTGGGAAAGACGCTAACCAAAAATCGGACTGAAAAAACGAGGTAACGAGAAAATCACACCATTAATTACGAAAAGAAAAAAAAACAAGTGCTAATGTGTTAGCGTTGTGAATGAAAAACAATGTGGGAGCGAGGGAGACACAGAGAGAGAGAGAATGCGAGAGAGAGTGAGCGAGAGCGGCTGGCATGTTGGAACCAGAGAGGGGCCGTGCTGTAGTTGAGCATAAGCATGAGCAATGTGGAGCAGACTTATTAAAATATTGAATGGTGCTGTTGGACCAAAAGGTGACGCAGGGGAAGCGTGTAAGGTAGAATCACCTGCAATTGAAATGAAATGTGACACGCAAGGCAACAATAAAAACAAGCCCAACAAAAACAAGAATGGACTTTTGTGTGCGTGTGCGTGTGTGTGTGTGTGTGATGTGTGAGAAAGTGAAGGTGTAGGCAACAAAAGGTAATTGCGGGAGGTTGAGCAGTTAAGTATTTCGTCTGCTGTATACTCTACACACAAATGAGTTGTATAAAAAATTGGTTTGTTTTGTAACTTGGAGTAAACGATTTCCATTGATTGCATTCAACAAGGTTAAGAAATATATATGTGTATGTCTCAAATGTGAGCTGGATATTAAAAATGTAAACAATAAGTATTATATTCTCCTAGTAAGTGTTTGTTAAAATCTTTTATGAACAATGAAAAAAAAAACACATTCAAGATTTTGCGTATTTTTCTGTACGCACTGTATCACATTTTTTGATATTGAATCCCTAACAATAAAAACCCAAATAAAATTTCTGTTTTTTTAATTCGCACAAAATTTTTAAGTACGTCCAATTTTGTTTTTAAACGTTTTTGAAATATCACGTTCAAGAACAAAAATTTATTCGATTTAACAGGATTAAAAAAATCTATTTGATTGAAATATTAAGGCCCATACGCAGTTCGACATATTTCGCGCGGAATGACAAAACTTCATATAAAAAAAAAAAACCCAAATGGGATATCCCAAATGGGATTTTTTTTTTTATTGAAGTTTTGTCATTCCTTTAAAGAAAAACATTTTATTAACCTTATCTTTTAGAAATTTAGTTAGGGGAATACCCTTTCCAATTTTTTTTCATAGCAGCTTTAGGGTTTCAAGTCTTTTTTTACACTGTTATTTTTTTTTTTTTTTTTGAACGTGTCTAACAACAGAATTTGATGTAAATGTTTTTCGGTGTGTCTTACCCGTTTAAATTTCGAATACAATAATTTTTCCTTATTTTAAGGCGTAATTATTTCGCATCTGTTTTAAATAAAAATTCAATCGTAAATATAAAAAAAAAAAAATATAAAATTTTGTATCAGAAAGTTCCACGTCTTTAAAAATTATAGAGTTATCGTTTTCCATATGGTTGAAGCAATACTGGTAAGAGCATGCAAACGTCGCTGCTTTAGATTTGGTTTTCCGTAGATTTCATTTTTTTCGTCTTCAAATTAATTTAATGAAAATTGCGCTTCAAATGCGCACACGAAGAAGACGGTGAATATATTCGTTTTATTGCAAAGTTCTTGTTGTTTTTGTAAAGGCTTAAATATGCATTTCCGTTCATATGTATATACATGGTATATTTGTACACGTTGCTGCCATTTAAATGTGCATGAAAATGCATGGGAAATGCATTTGCGGAATGTTGCCACCGCATTTCCTGCTCCGCTCTGCAAATTTCCCAGCTTTGTGTTCTTGTTATTTGCAAATTGCATACTTCATATGAATACACAGACAATCTCTTAGTAATACTCATGTATGTATATGTAACTATAAGTATATATGTATGTATATAGCTATGTCTAACCTAACCACTCAGAGGCAGAGCATGCTTCGTTGCATGGGAAAATCTTTACTACCAAGAAAAGAAGTAAAAAAAAAACACACAATTTTTGCTTAATATCATCAGTGAAGGCGGGAAATTTGGTTTCTTCTTTGTCCATATATTTTATGACTCAAGTTTTCATTATAAATTTTTTTATGGCTAAAATGCTGCGGCAAATGCAGCCCACAAAACGTATACACGTTATACCTATATATCTAGTTAAATACATGCATATATTTAAATATGTATATAATATTAAAAAACGTGTTTATGTTCGGGTGAAAATTCTTCACACGTTTAGAGCGCAAAAAGAATGAATTTTACGAGCCAAGTTTGTGACGCTTTAATGAATGGCTATAAATGCGACTTGTGATAAGATTCGACGTGTATACCAAAGGTATTGTTGGAAATTGGCAATGCTTGCATTTAAATATTAACGTAAGTGAAATTCACCTTTCACCACACATATAGGAAAGGTGAAGATCAATACATATGAATACAACCTATTTTAGTTTAGTCACAACTTCATACTGTTAACACGCACGGCGGCTGTTATTTTGTTTTCTTCGTTCTCTTTCACTCCCTTCCTCGCAACCTTACTCTACCTCTCAATCAAAATCAACTTTCTCTTATTTTTATTTATTTTTTTCAATAAGCTTATTTAAATTTAGAATATTATTATGTTTGCAAAGACTCTTGATTTTTGGCAAATTTTCTTATATTTTATTTTCGACAGAGCAATTAGAATTGTTGAGGCCCTTTGCTCCAACTAGGAACCTGATATAGGACGCCTATTTATTATAATGGTTGGAAAAAAATACCATTTTTTTTTCCAATTTCAAATACTGATTTCTGTCCGCCGATTGTCTTTTATGAAGTCAGTTAAAAAATTATACTTAAGCGTACGCAGGATCAGTTTCGTACTTGTCTATTATTTTAAAAACATCCCTTTTTTTGTATACGTTTTTTGTTTGCGTTAAGGCTTATACGCAGAATAAAAAATATCGCACGGAATGAGTAAACTTCATATAAAAAAAAAAAAATCCTATTTGGGATATTCTATTTGGGATTTTTTTTTTTTATATGGTTTTGTCATTCTGCGATACGCCTTAACGCCAAAAAAATATAAAAACTGCATCAAATTTTTTAGGGTTCACTTACTCTGATTAAATAAGTTAGTAATCAGGAATAGACTGGTACTTTAATTTTTCCTTTACCCGAAAATAAAAAATAAATGGCAATTGCACATTTTTTATTATCGATGATGTTCTCATATTTCCCTGACTCTTTTCGTTAAGTCCTCAAACCCCTCCTCAAGGAGTGGCAGGTTTTTTGGACTTTACCCTCGGAAAACGGTTTGTAGAGTTGTTCTATATAACCCCCAGATTCAAAATTGTCAAACCTCAAAGTCGTACCTGCTTCGCTTCTCCAGAAATCGACATATATGTATCTATTATAGGTTCTGCAAAAACGAAAATAACCTGTTAGTACAGTAAAAATAGGTTTTGACCAGGAAAAAATTGGTTGCTGGACTTGTTCTTGCTTATTGTATTAAGGGCCATCCAAAAAGTCTAGAACCAAAATGCTGACCTCCTACCCCTGTGGGGTTTTCCGTTATTTTGACATTTGCGTCGGTCCATTTATCTCGAATTCTATAAGTCGTACACAAAAACCTTCAAGACAAAAAATGATCAAAATTGAATTTAAAATTTTATTTGTAATGGCAGGTATACCCAGAACGTCATATTTTAGGCGGTAGAGGGCGCCAAAGTTACAACAACTCAGTTTTTCGTATTTTTACCCACCTCCTTCCCCTTTTTTGTCTTTGGCGTGTATTAAAAATTTGTAGATCTCAAAAAAGTACACAAGACTGATTTTTAAATCATGTAAGTATCTCTAGTAGTTTCCACGATATGACGCTTTAAAGTCTTCACGTGCCTCCTTGGGGGTGTGTCCTCCTATTGATTTACTTTATTTGAGAAATTCTGAAATTTTCCTTGCTCTTAGGAATTGAGCGACTTTTTTTGTAAATTCGTTAATGCAAAAATGTCACTTATTTTTTAAGTTTTTTTTGCGCAACACAACTACCCTATGACATCTATCGGTTATCGATGTGGAATTGTGTTCTTGTTATATTAGAAAAATTATTAAAAATTATCTTCAATAAATATCTTACTTAAAACGGAGCACCAAATATGTGAAATCAAAACGAATCCGCATATTTTATTCGTTTTTGTTTTTCGGCACTTTTTATTCTTATCTTCATGCTTATAATGGGATATAAAATTCTTCAATTGAATTTTCGTTGCTTTAAATATAAAACTGCTTACTTGAAGATATTTTTTTAAATAAACAAAATTCTCAAAAATCTTGAAAGTGTTAAAATGTTGTATTAAACAAATGAACAAAGCGAATACAAAAAAAATAAAAGCAATTAGCTGCCAAAAGTAACAAATATACAGAGTAAAAAGCTTTTAGAAACGACATCAACCAGCTGCATTTTATTTCTGAAATGTTTTAATACAATGCACAAAAATATATAAAAATAAGAGAAAACATTTGCTTTAAAATGTTTTGCCATTGCGTGTAAAAATTCGGTTTATTCAAAACAAATGTTTTTGTTATTTATAGATATATATCTTCGTTTTTTTTTGGTTTTTTTTTTAAGTTTAAACAGTGAATAAATTTTGTTTTTCATTTGGCCATGCCAATTGAATGCAATAGATAAACATTGGAAGCACTTTTGACCATATACCTCCCTTTGCATGTATGTACAGCTTTTTTTAATATAAAGACAAAATGGCGTCATGACAAAATGTTCGAAAAACTGTGCACTATAAAATGTGACTAATGTTAAATCGTGCATGAAACATAAACTATGCATGTAGACAATTAAATGGAAAAAAAAAAATAGCTCAAATTATATGAAATATTTTTTTAGTAAAATATGCATGAAAAAATAGTACAACTATAATAATAGCTCGTACAAGTGCAGTTAATAAATGGTCCATAAAAGCCAAAGCAGTCAATAGTTTATTAAAAGTGCGCCGTTGGGGGTTTCGCCTCCTGCTTGGTTTAAATGCTTGCATTTTAAATTCAAAACTTTTTTCAGCACCAAGTTCTTAAGTTTCTTGGAATAGGGCTCATTATATATATGCTATGTATAAGAAAAAATTGAGATTACGGAGAAAAATTATTTTATATTAAAGATGAATTAAACATATGGCTTAGAAGTTACAAGGTGTTACTCCGCTTATTATTTATGTGTATGGATTCAGTTTGGTACTTTTCGTATTGATCTCGTACTTCGTTGGGGATTCCGTTTACAATTGGTTATGTTTTTTTTTTTTGTTGCCTAAAAGATGTAAGTGTATCGCATTGGTAGTATCTCCTTTGTTTTTTTCAGCGCCACTCATCAAAAATCTATATTATTTTGTTTAAAAAGAATGAATGTTCTGTTTGGTCGGAAAGAGAGTGGCTTATGACATTTTTGATTGACTTACGTCAACTTGTTGCTTCTTCTCACAATTTGTCAATTCGGCCACGTTTAGATGATATCTTGACGTATATCCATAGTTAAAGGATGCATATATCCAGTTTCCTCCAAAAAGCTAAATACCAGAAATATGACATAGGTCAAAATAGAGCTAATACCAAAAGAGCGGCGTGTATGAAAATTAAATGTTGACACCCAGAAGATATTTGCAATTGTAGCTACGGACATGAATAAAAATGCACCTTCCATATATCCCGGATCAGCTTCCATGGGTTCGCCATTAAAAGCAAAAAAAGCTAGAATAACTCCATTTGCAAGAGTAAGATCTACGCAAAAAAAAAAGAGTTAGGGGTAACACCAAAAGAGCAGCTTGCTTACCAATGAATCCACCACCTACGCCTGCAGCAAAGGCCATAGCTTGATATCCATGTCTGGCCATGTTAATGTTGGCTATCAACATGGACATTTCCATGCCCCAGCATCTAATGGTTATAGTACTAAAGTAGTCGCTCAAGCTCATGCCCATGCTAAGAATCTTGGTAATTGCTGCTATTTCCCTTTCGCAAAAGTACATTAAGGATATGGCGCTGATTGCACACAATATCGTAAATCCCTGCCAGAAAAATAAATAAATACTTTCAGATTTTGAATTATTTTTGAACTTACAAAGTGATAGGGTGGCGGAACATCGGTGCGTGAATGTAGAAATATAATAAGGGCCAGCGGAACTGTTACCAGTGAGACATAAATTACAAAATTAGGCCGCTCCGCTATAAAAAATTTATTTAGTATTTGATATTTTCTCATACGAAAAGTACTTACTGATTACTATGCAGAAGAGCAAAGGAACTGCAACTATTTGTAGACAGTTGAGTAATTTGCTCCAAGCATGTTTATCTTCTTCAAGATTTACAGATGGTATCAGTAGTTTGTTTATAATTATAAGAGGTGCTTTAAAACACAAATAAGCTTTTTGAATTTTACGAGCACTTTTAAATGCCGAGTAACTCATAGGTTTCAAGTTTGTAATAAAATCTTTAAATAGGAATTTATTTCTTGCATTAACTTGTTCGTAACAATTAAGGCGCGTTACTTCCGGATCATATGGCTCACGATGTACGCTTTCAACCATGTATATATCGAAACTTCGAGTTGATTTCATAAAAGCACTACGGGGCAGAGTGCGATTGACAATTTTCTTTTTAAATAGTGGCAACGATATTTTTCCTTGTAGATTAATCAATACTAAGTCAAGAACATTCACGGTTACAAATATCACGTAAAGTGAAATAATGCCTAAGAACAATACAATAACATTAAATGGCATGGTCACACTAAACTGCCGCCAGCAAGCTTATTTGCATCATCTGGCAATGCTGTCTGACACTTAGTGGCGCCATCTTTTGGCAACGGTACTTACCCATCGACATGCCGAACGTTACAGGAGAGTTATAGATAAGAATGTACTCCAATAGCATAAGCATCAGTATAAAGAAAAGGTTATCACAAATTGTATTGTACGCATCAAGTTTGGTTGGAAACAATATGCAAGTCAATCCTCCGGATACGAGCACTGTGAATAATCCTCTTGCCAGACTAGCCGTAAACAACCGACTTGTCGAGCCTAAATTATAGTTAAAGAATATAGTAGTTGAAGAATTTCCAGCTGCTAACAAAGTAACTCCTGTTGTATGCTCATCCATATGCAACTTACTGGCAATGGATTTTAATGAGGGCGTAAAGCTGTCATATAAACATATATGATTATGATCCTGAACTATTCCATACGTACTTACAAATTGTCTGATATTAGGTGAATCCAAAGGGCTAAGAACATGCACAAAGCCAAACCTAGCAGACCCAATAACAATTGCATTTCAAAACTTTTTGCCCCCACTGAGCAGAATGTTAGCTCCAAATAGTTTATAAAAGAAGGTAAAGCCTTGCAATTGGGCATGGTACGCACGAACTCGCAACGTTGATCATGTGGAATAGTCGTCACAACATCGCAGCTAACCTGTGCAAATATGGTATAAGTGGCAGCAGCAAATCGTCAAATTCATTGTAACTTACATGTTTATAATGATCCTCGAAGGATTGGTGAAAGTATGTAAAATTTTCGCTAAATGGCATTTTCGATATAATAGACTTTTCAGACTCAAATACTTAAAAGCTAAGTCAAAGATGATTTGATGTTATCGTTATAAAGTCTACTACTGACTGTATTTTTTATTTTTTGGTTACTATAGCAGAAATTTTAGTTAAGTTTCAAAGTATCGATAAAAAAGTATCGATTTATTTTATTACACAACCCTTGCTAGTTTAGTTTTTCGAGTGATCTGGCAACTCTTGTATAAAAAAGCGTCCCTTGTAGTATGCTTGCTGTTTAGTAGCGAAATGATATACACAAATAGTAGTGTATAGTCTATATGAGTATGGGTGAATTCTCGGGTGTTGTTATAGTCCCACTGTATTGGTGTTATTTGGCTGTAAGAGTATCTTGTGTTCCTCTTAGATGTTGAGTGAGGGTAATTTAAAGTCTGCTGAAGACAGCAATCGGACAAACGTGCCTAACACACAGTATACACATAGCCTGAAACTCATATTCCTACTCTTCTACCAGGGATTTCGAGGCGTGCACCTCTAGCTATGCTCTAACTAGCTCGCCGGATTGTCGGGGTCCTTTCTAATCTCCCAAAAGGTAGACACATACGTGCAATGTTTTAGGTGCACTCAGCAAAATGAACTAAAATAAAATGAAATCAATTAATAAATCTATATAAACCAGATTCTACACTCCCGACAGAGGAGAATACTATGCTCACGCTACACAATAGTTAACATGGTTGAGGAAATTAGCTGGTTATTATTCCTCTTCATATAGAGACTCGTATGTTGATGGTCTCTCTTTCTCTACCCTCCCATCCTGTGCAATCCTACAATCAGAATTGACCCTTAAACCATGTCAAGATGTTTTCATGCTAGTCATGATACCGCCATGCTCTACTGTGGACAACAGAAATAATATTTAGAACATTATTTAAAATATATGTATAATTATAATATTTATTATAGAAAATATACTTAGCGAATTCATGTTGTTTCGCAAATTATTTAATTAAGAATATAAAATTAATTAAATATTAATATTGAAAAAAAAATAAATGTGAAATCAAATAAATGTACAACAATCTTTATATATATATAGTTGTTTTTGCAAACAAAATTTATAAACGCTTTTATATATTTACTCACTCCGGCTTGGTGATCGTTGAGCTCAATCGATGACGCTGCTGGGCTAAGAAATTATTAATATAAAATAAAATTATAGAAAGAGAAAGGTATGCAACATTTTATAAATTGCAACCAAATACAATCAATAAATAAAGGTTGTTGTTTTACAAAAAAAAAAGAAGTTAAGCTATTTAAGCTAGAAATTAAAATTTACAATTAATAATAATAATTCAAATAAATGATTAAGAAAGATTAATTAAAATCAATTCAAAGATGAACTGCTTAAGAATAAGGCTTGCCATTATTAACTTCACAACATTATCAAAATTCATTTATGTTTCTTAGCAACGCCTATTTATAAAAGATTAGCAAAATATAATTCAAGATATTAGTTAATTATAATCAAATCCAAAGTTGTGCCCGACACATTTATATCTTTATAATATGGTTTTTTTGTTTTTGTTTTACACTAAATGCATCGGCACTTGCAAAAAGAAATAAAGTTCGCAGAACAAAACTAGTCAATAATATTAAGCGATCTTTATAGACATATCATCAAAATATATATATTGTAATTGTTTATTGGTGATGAGCTGCTATGAGCTGTGTAGTCCGGGATGAGTGCTTCTTGGTCTGGGCCTGGGCTTGGGAAGTCCGAGGCCTTCCCAAATAGGTTAAGTTGCCTTCTTAAAGAGCCTTCCTATCCAATGGGGTGTGGTTATGTTATGACTTGTTCACAAAATCAATGAAATCACCAAGAAAAGTGGCAGGAAAGTGTCGCAGAAGAAATTTTGGGCCAAGTGCACTATAACCAAAAAGTTGCAATTCGTTTTATTTTAAATCAAAAGCACTGAACCATCTTCATATATATAGATATATACCTTGAATATTTGTTGGTTATAAACCAAAAATAATAGAAAAATAATCCAACGCCGGTAATGAATGTTATTGTTTTCGAGTTAATTGTTATAATTTTTAACAATTTCAATCACGAAAGATTTATTAACACGCACTAATCAATTATGTTAATATATATATATATTTATACGGCACGTTTTACTTATGCACTTGAGACCACTAGCAACGACTTGCTTATCGCACTTGTTTTCATAAACTGTAAGCTAAACTCTAATCAGATCTGCGTACAGCTTGCATTGACTTAGCGCTAAGCCGAAGATAACAAAAACAATTAGCTGATTATCGCTTCGGGTCACCTAAGCTTAGCGTGGGTGAGCTGATCTAACAGCATAATCGTACGATAATTGCTGGCGCCACAAATAACCCGTTCGTATATTCAAAGTGACCTAAGAGTTAGCTAATTACTGAGAGAGTAAGTGCATAGCGAAAGTATCTGACGTCATACATAGTTAGACCAATTTGAGTTATATGACCCTGTTGGAATTTTGGTCCGACTATTGAGGCAATTTAATTAAATGAACTTAGCAATTGTCAATGAATCAATGTATGTATGGCTGGCCACTACACCCTCAGATATAAAAATATCTCAAAAAACATAACCACTTCCACAATTTATTTCACAGATACTTTGCAATAAGGTTGATTGTATATACTTATTCCTTGATACATGGGAGACAACGTATCGCTCCTATTCGGAGCATAGGTCGATTTTTAATGAAGCCATATTGCTTATACGCCAGGGCAGGCTAAGAAGTAATGGGCTTTTGAGAATGTTAAAGGGGACTCTGCACTAGAAGTCTACGGCCGAGAGAAGTAAAATCTGAGAGATGGTTGTAGAAAAGTTAATCAGGACACATCAGTGACCAAGGCACAGTCAAAGTGATATCTTTCTGAGCACAATTGACCAAAAGCTTCAAATTTTGCAGGAACTTTAAGAATCACGAATCTCTCAAGACATTAAGAAATTTTGCGTATTGCTATAAAGAAGAAAGTGTTCAAAAAAATGTATTTGTCTTTGAATGTTTTAGTTTTACTTTACTAGGCAATATAGACATTCTGCATAAATGCCCAACTTTTCATTCGCCATATAATACAAACTGTATTGGCTTAAGAAATGTCTTAAAAAAAACTTGAAACATTGAGGAATTGTCTCTTAAAGCCCAAGCACGTGTGCATCTGAATATTGTATCAAGTATACGCCCAGTCGTTTTCTTTTATCAAACCTCAAGTAACCATTTAAGAACCAGTTAAATTTAAAAGTCAAAAGCGCCTCCCACCATTAGTCCCTATCTCTGCCGTTTCCTGACTTTCGAAAAATGGCTTCGTCTGTCTGTATATGTGTTTTTGTGTGTGTGGGCTAACACGCACAGCAGAAAATTTTATTTTATGACAACCACAAGAACACAATGCAATGTCAAACAGATACAGATACACACACGCATTAGTAATGTGTGAGGTTGTGTGTATGTGTGCGTATGTGAGTGTGTGTGGCATAAACTGAGCATGTGATTTGTAAAAGGGAAGCAGGACCACAAAGCACAACAGCAACAACAATCGAAACGTGTTTGCCAGCTAAAGTAAAAAATGGCGTTTAATGCTGGGTTTACACTGCATCACATATTGTGAAAGTGATAAGGCATTGATACTGACAGGCGCGCTGAGCGAAATTCCGGGAGAGAAACTAAGCGTTTATGGGCTCAAATAAAAACAAGGTTTGAATGCCTGAAGCCTGCATGCAGCACTAAAAATCACAGCCGTACAAGAAGAAACTTCATATAAAAAATATTGTCGCGAAATTAAATATCCAAAGCAAATAAAACAGTTTTGTCGTATGATTAAACCGTCCACTAGATGGCGCCAGTAGTAACAACATCTGTTCTTTTTGCCAAAACCAAAACTAACGTGCAAGCATATGGTATTATTATGGGCGTGACAAATTGCTGTTAATAAATCGTTGCGAAATTTGCAGTTCTGTACGGTTGTGCATTACAGTACTTTATACCAGCTTTTAGATAAAACAATTCACTTCGGTGACCTGGACATTTCGGTTAAAAACAACTGCGCCGTTTTAACATTGATTTTATAGGGACAACCTTTGGAGCTGACTTTGTAACTGTTTCAAGAATTCCAATCCAACTTAAATTGGAAAAAATAAATTAAATTATTTTTTTTGTCAGTGTGCACATAGCATAATGTAAGCAATGTGAGACACTCACAGATACAAACACGCACATTCTCATATCTTAACAAAAGGCGAGCTCGCCTTTTTATTCTTTTAGACAGACAGCGGTTTTGCCTTCGCGCCTTATCTTGATTTGTGGCAATTGAATGTCATGTGCAGTGTAGAACCCACAACAAAGGCTTCAACAACAACATCAATAACAACAACTGACAACATAAACATTATCTGCAACACCACCACACCCTTCACACACATTGCGTGTAGCACAACTTTGTATTTTTTTGCTGTACATTTTCAATTGTTGCCACGTTTGATTACTTCGAATCGGGGAAACAGCTGCCTGAAATTAGTCGGAACAGCAACATCAATCGAGACAAGGCAATCTATGTCTGTATTGCATGTTATCGATTTGCCTGGAGGCAACTACTTGTACATATATACTACAAAAGCAATGTGTACAATTGTTAACAGCAAAAAAATATCGCCAGAAATATTTTGCAGCAAGTTAACTTTCACGAGCCCTTCTTCAAATTAAAGTACAAAAATGAAGATTAAGTTCAAAATTTTAACGTAAATAATTATTTTCTGCGTTGAATCTGGTTGCATTATAACCCACTACCAACTAGTCCAAGTGCTACTAGTTAGACTAATCCAATCTCTTTATTTGATTTATAAAACGAAAAAATCCTAAGTAGTTGATTAGCTCGCATTTTATATCTACCAAAAGAGAGCCCATTTTCACAAATCTTTATTGTACTGTGTTTTCAGATATACTATTTTTAACAGATTCTTTTGGGAACTGAAACCAAAAGCACATTTCATGCTGACTTGTCAAAATTTCTAGTATGTTTGAATTCGGAATTGTTGAGACCATACTTTGGTTTTGGCATCCTTGCATGTGAGTAAGCCACAAGGAGAACAGCGAGTGTTCCGCGTTCTTTTTTGCAATACTGGACAACCATGTATTAAAAGGTTAATTATTTAATCTACGACCTCTTCCAAATCCTCTTAAACGATGTGGCTGCATGTCCAAAACCGATGGCTGCGTGTTTTCTAGCTCAACTGATGCAAGCTGGGAGCCAAGTTTAATAGTTTCATCCAAGTGCATTATTGTTCCACGACCTCGTCCAAACCCTTTTGCCAAAGCTGATGCTCCAGCATTCAAAGCAGTTGAACCATTTACTACTGGCTCCGCATCTTTACTGAGACTTTCATCCAGCTGTGAATTGAGCAAAACATTTTTCGCTAGCAACAAGTACTTTTAGAAGGTCTTACTTACAGCGTCTGGATTACTCGAATTTTCATATTTGGAGGGCATATGTTTTCCTGGCAATAGTCGTATCTGCAGATCGGGACAAATAATCTCGCTGAGAATGTACGTCCAGCGAATTGCCTGTGTACGAGCACAATGTTGATCCAGATCTAATAGCTTGTGGAACTGAAAGGAAATATCTTTTTAAGGTCAGTAGATAAACTGTTAAAGGTAATTATCTTACATGGCACGAGACGCCTGAGGTAAACAGGAACTTTGTTTGGAATGTATTAAGCACCTGGTGCATGGACGCCGGCTTAATGCCTGCAATTTTACACGCATCTAGTTTCATTTGGTAACAAATTTTTTGTATGGAACCTATATGCCATATGAGTTCTTGGTTAGGTCCCTCCAGTAATTCAAGTCCAGCCTTCACCAATGCAATCTCATCTGCATCGGTATATAACACGGGTATATCACACTTATCTTTTGCGCCCAAAAAGTTTAGTACTTTGTCGAGTGTTTCCTTGGTGTTGTCAGCTTTATCCAAGCGCAGTTGATGACTACTTGATACATGGCTTTCCATTTCGTAAGCTAGCCCCTTCATGTGATTCAAAATCTCAGGATATACTTTGAAATTTTCAACTTGCTGTACACCCAACTTGACAGAATATTTCACTATGGCGAGCTCGGCAGGAAAGCAGAGTTGTTCGCCATATAAATTTTTGGGAGCTGCAAAATAATTGCATTTTATTAAATATATGCATTCTGCAACAGCTGTAGGATTCTGAACTTCATTAAGGCAATCAGTTTCGGTTGAACTTGGTTTTTTGACATAAAAGGGTGCTCGCTGTTCCACTGTCATAGACTGTAAAGTAGAGTTTAAGAAAAATGTGCCAGTGTATGCGTCTTTTCATTATTTTTCATACCTTCCATGCAGTTTCTACGATTTCCTTTTCCGTGTCCTCAAATAGTTTAAGAAACTCGGCGTAGCCAACACAAGGCATTGCTAATACTAACTACAAATTATTTTTTTTCAATTTGAAAGAAAAAAGATTAATTTATAATATGTTTCTGTTTAATTGAAACCAACTATTTAAGATTACGATTTCGACTGATTTAATACACAGCTGCTCTAAAAAGGAAATCTTGACGTCAAAAAAAACTGCTGCTTTGTTGTTTCTTTAAGACACATTCATTTGATATAAAAAGCAAGCGTTGCTATGGTGAAAATCTAACCATAATGTAATTCCAAACCAAACTCAACAAAAAGCAACTATCAGCTGTTAAATGAGTTGTCAGATAAAGCAGTGTTGCCAACTCAAATTTGTGAACCTCTAAAATAATACGCTGTATATACCTAAGCTATTGGCTTTCACTTTAGCGATGCAGTTTGACAACTTGCTTGACATTTGGTTAGAGCTACATCAAAACCAAAATGTAAATCAATTAAAGCTCTAATTGAATCTGTGTAATATATACCTTAGAGTATATATATGCTTGTATATATGTATACAGCCGCATACACTGATTAACGCCAAAACAAAATTCAATTGGCCAAAGTCAAAGCGTAAAGCAAAACTGTCAATTAGTCAATGGCCTTGGTTTATGGCCGGGAGCAGTCAGGAATGTTGAGATTCTGCGGCTAATGGTATGAAGTTACAGTGTGGGTCTGCTGCCGCCAGGACTTGGCCGGAACGACAATCAAACCGCAATTAAATTTCCCTGATCAAAATAAAATTAATGGCAATTAAAACAGAACGTAGCCAGCGAATAGATGCGATTAGTAAAGAAGCCACGAGTTCCGTGGCATTACCAGTTTACAGCAGGTCACTCGGTCAACAGCTGGCAGAGAGGGACCAGTAGCATACTCCATATGTGTGGGTCTATAAACACGTTAATTAAACGCAAGGATAATTATAAGGCGACATACAGGATGTAAAGCACATGCTCGCAAACGTTAATAGTATAGTTAGAAGGCAGGCTGCAGGGCAGCGGCAAGCGGTAGGGAGTGCATGTAAGTAGACAGGAAGGAAAGCAAGGCGAAATGTGATTGAATTGCCAAGTGGCGAGTGGCGTCGACAAGGCAGAGTCTCCAACTATGTGAGAGTTCGGAGACGGGACAAAGGAGGTGCGCATAATTATGCAACAGCGTAAAATGGAGCAATGTGACAAGCTCAGAGGCATAGCGACATAGCTCATACAGTAAAATACAAGGACTCGTATACACTTACACAACCAAGTTGTCGACTTTTGAGTCTCGAGTACTTGGGAGGAAGAAAAAAAGTGAGCAATAGGCATGCATATATGTATGCCGAAGCACGTAAACGAGGCTAAACAAATACAGGAGCTTATGTGCGGAAGTAGCAAAGAGTCACTTTGACTTGTGAGCAGAGCGGCTACCACAGTGAAACAGGTGGCAGGTAACCTGACTCCGAAGCACTGTTCGAGGCTTTCGCATAGGCTGATAGTTTCTAAAGATATGAAGCAGATATAAATATTTCCAATATATATAAAATTTTTTGGGTGTACAAAGGAGCTGGCAGCGCTGATCGCAGCAGAGAGCAGTAAGCAGCCGAGAGCTGAAGTAGTTGTAAAGAAGCGGTCAAACGGATCAGTTACTTAAAAGCAATTGAGCTAAGCAATATTTTCCACTTTGGCAAAATCTGTAAAGAATTATCTTTAAACTAACACGATATGTATAATAAAAGGGATATTATAAAAATGGTAATTGTTGGTAGCGAAAAATCATCATCGTGATCAAGTTCTTTATTTCCCACTGGTGCATAGGGCCTCAAATATGTTTTTTTGAGGTTTCTGCTATATTTCAACTCGTGTTAAGGTCAAACGAATTTTGCATCTCCAAATCCGCTGGAGCAGGGAGATTTCTCGTGGCACGATTATTCCTTGGAGACTTTGCAATCTTGACGTTTATATCCATGCATATATTGACTCTTGTTCAAGATGCTAGATTTCCGGCATTAGGCATATTCTTTTTCTTTTTATGACTAAGCACAAATTGGCAGTAAACGTCCTGGAAGTCTGTTGATGCTATCGTTGGCTCGTTTGAAGCTCCTCCGCTACCGCTCCGTCAACATAAGCCTACCGACTCATGTAGGAGTTAACTATGCATTAAAACATGGGTAGTTAGCATGATTGGTTATTGAATTGCGCCAAAACCTTCTTAGAAGGATCGAAGATACTCAGACTTTATTATGAAATCGGCGCAGCCCGAAAACTTCTCTAAGACTCTCCCATCCTAGCCGCTGAACGTTGTCCGGAACTGCTTATTGGTTATTCGCAGCTAGACTTGATATCTAAACGCATTTCACTATCAGTAACGTTTTACCCGTCCGGTGGCCTGCAGCTCGGCTCGCAGAGCTCCCCTTATTCCACGATTATGGCGAATGATACCACTCTTAAATTTTTGAAGGGAAAACAAATGTCATACATAGTACCCAACGCAAACAAAGCTCTCTATTAGCAGAAAAATTATATTATACTGCATTTCTATATAGGGCATTGCCATATTAAAAAAAAAGTGTCAAATTGACTATGTGAGCATTGCCAGATATTTGTCAGTTCGAGTAATTCATAACAATGACCTTATTATGGCGAGTTATGATTAAAGCACTTGCGTTCTAAATGTTTCTTAAAATTTTTAGTTCTGGATATAATGCTGCATGCCATACCAGCAAATTTTTGGTAGAGCTGCCAGACTTTGACTAAAACTCTCATCGCTCAGAAGACTCAATGTCAAACCTTTTTAGCATGTATGTTTGTTACTCTGTGTGAGCACATTGTATAAAATCGCTTCTCTTAACTTTATAGTTCAAGTGTTGATTCCTGTTGCCATTCTATGCCGTATTCAGTTGAAAAATTATACGTCAATGCGATAAAACGAATGAAGACTAACTATGCTTATCCAAGCTTAAGACTTTTGCAATAAAATTTGCAACTCTTACAAATCGTGGTCATACATGCAACTCTGCATATATATGGTATATTATTTTTTCATATATTGCTCAGTTAGTCTATGTGTATGTAATGTATATGTACATTGTCTGGATGATGGCAAATTGAAATTAGTTAGAGCTGAGCATCGGCTTAATGTAGCACCCTCACACACACTCGCCGCCACACTCGAGTAGTCTATACCACTAGGAGGCACTTCATTTTAATCAAGTTAGTCGAAGAGTCGACTGCCAACGAACCAGAGAACCAAGCAACCAACTAACCAAGCTGCTAACTGACACACTGAGTGACTGACTGAGTGACAATTATGCCAGCCAGTCTACAGCTGAGACTGTCGCTCCAATTGAATATGCAAATTGGCAAGTTGGCAGCGCTGAACCGGGTGAAAAACCAGATAACAAACCATTCGAAACATTCGTACCACCCAACAACACATAGTCTATCTAATAAAAAGCTAACGACTGTATCTCAGACATGCACTCTGAAAAACAAAAGAGAAAATTAATAGAATTGTTATGAGTTGCTCGGGTAGGGTATACATAGTAAGTATTTTCCATGTGCGTCTGAGCATCTGTCTTCTATTTGCATTTTAAATGAATTCTTCTACTTGGATTTCTTTTTTTTTTTATTTTAATTTTATTTCTATGTGCTTTGATTTGTTCAAATGTTGACTTGAAATTTTTGTAATTATTGCAAAATGTGCGAACATCACAAGTGCCAAAGAGACTTACTAATGAAGTGTATTTGTCAATGGGTTCTCACATGGGCATAAGTGAGAACAGGGTTTTTGATAAAGATGAACTCTTTTGATTTTGTTTAGTGGGTGGCTGAATTTAATATAGAGGGGTGAATGTCATGATTGTTGCTCAAAAAAAAAGTTTTTGATATCTAAAAGATAGAAGACTTTAGAAAGATAGCCCAGTTTTTTTTAGTTGAAATGGCTTTAAGATTTAAGTGTTATAGTTATTGCTATAAAAGATATATGATATAGAAGTGGATCATTTGTTTAATAGTTCAGTAAACGAAGAGTTTCAGCTAGAAAAAAATACCAAGTTGATGAAACTTTCAGCGATGGTTTGGGGCCCTGTATTAATTATATAAGTCTAAAACAGAGTTCTCGTATTTGTGGGAGGGGGGCGTGGTCAACTAAATAACGTCGTTTTTGAGCCTTCGTTTACTGTACCATAATAAATATCTAAACAGATAAATAATATTATTTTGCAACATATCTTAGAAACCTACAATTCGGTTCTCATTTTGGTTAATATCTTTATAATCTAATTAAAAATTTTGTTTGTAAATTAACGCAAGCTTAACATTTATTTTTTTTAGACAAATTTAATGCCTTATGGCCCCTTCTTACCCTTCAATTTCTACTTTCCTTCTTACTAGGCATCACAATGGCCCGCAAGTTCTCTGGGAGAGCTCCTTACTAATTTAACCTTACCAATTTTTTAAGGTGACTGAAAAATTTTATAAATTTTCTTAATCGTCTTTATTGAGAAGGCAAGGGCTTAGGACCCTTAAGCTTTCGATTTTCCATTTCTTACAATGAAAAAATAATTGCTTTTCCTCTTTTCTTATTTATTTTTATCATTTTATACTATTTTTGTGTACATCATTATTCAGACTTTGGAGGCAGTTTTATTATTATTTGTAAGAAGCCTCAAAAACAAGATACTTGACGGGTTTTATTTCTTAATAACTTTTAAAATCTTTCCAAACATAAAATCATTCAGCCAAAGGTTTAGTATTAAAATACCTAAAAATGTTTTGGTTAAGTAAATACCGTCCGAATTCGAAACCTTATATGAACCAACTCCAAGGCTCGACTGTCTACTGTTCCATAAATGTATTAAACAGCCGAAGGCATGGCTTAAGATCCACTCATACTCTTTAGGGATTGTGCGCTACTCAGCGAGATCCCCTATAGTTTCTATGGTTTCCAAAGCCATCATCTTAGCATTATTATATTTTAAGTTACGCCCTGGAATCTCTTTGGCATGGCAATAGTAGGCGGCATTTCTTTAGATCTACCCACTTGACTAGTAGCTTTTAAATTGGACAACTGGCAGGCTTATCAGCTTTATTAAATAGACTCCTGCTTAGGGGCAAAAGTAAATCCTTGAGCAAATACACACACACACACACCCAAGTTGCTACAATTTGTTGGCTTAACATTTCAAAAATGTATTTCATGCAGTACCTACACCAAAAGCCGTGGCCAAAACCCGCAAGAAATATCAAATACTAATTCCAACAACAACAACAACAAAATACACTCTATATATATAGCACGTATATATGTATGTATGTTATGTATGTACAAATAAAGACAAAAGGCAAAGTCGAGGCAAAGCAGTTTAAAAAGTAACGCTGGCTGTTGAAAGGCCCGAGGGTCTATACAGTGGGGCGCTTACTGGGCTGTAGTGGGGGCTGCAGTGGTAAGGGACGCTTCTGATAAATTCCAGTTTTGACAGTCGAATTAACCTGTCATGTTTGCCATGGCGTTGTGGTAAACAAACAAGCAGAAGACGCGAACGCGACCAAGAAATCAAATGGAAGCGCAACAAAATGTTGCATGCCTTGCGGCGCTTTGACATGAGGCATAAACAAGCGCACTGCATATGGGTTAAGCCACTACAACCGCAGTTCGAAATTATGCGCTAAAGTAAACTGTTTTTTTTTTTTTGAGGTTTTTTGGTCATATTTTTGTTTTTGCTCTCTTCTTGTTGACTTGTCACTCTGACTGACAATGCCCTTTGGAGAGCACACTCGGAGCACATGTCATTGCACAAAACTGCCATTTTGTTTGTACGACTTGACAGTTAACCATTCATTTAGAAAAACAGACAAGCTGAGAGAGACAGTGGGAGAGAGCGAGAGATTGAGAGAAAAACTGCATGTCGTCAGTGTCAAGTCAAAAGTTGCAGCAACAGCTGAGTCTTGAAGGTGTCACCAGGGCGTAGACAAATTAAATGCTGCCCTATTTCCAAGTCTTCAACTAGACTCATACAAAAACTAGCTGCCAAATGACTGCGAGTGCATTCCCCAGTCAAGAAACCTGCCACATCTGCATAGAAAAATGACAGTCTCTCTGGCTTGACATGCATGCACCTGTCGCCGCTTCCCGGCTACTGCCACTGCCACAGCCAGTGCTTCTGCTGCTTCTTACTCTTCCGGCTGGCTGACTCAACTTTAAATGGCTGCATTTTTCAGCCAAAGTGCAGCGCAAATATTTGCTAATGTTACGCTGCCATTGGCACACTGAGTGTGCATAATGTGGCACTACCCGGATCCGGGAATCTTTAGCCATTTGCACAGCCCCATCACAACAGCTGAGGGCTTGCTCACACCCCCAGCCTGACATTGATTAAATGCAGCGCGTTAAACAAATTCTTAAGGCATTGTATGGCTATAGAGCTGAGGCACCCAAAGCTCAGTAATGGCTGTGATTTTTGCAGCTTTTGGCTTGGAGCAACTTGAGCTGAGCATTTGGCAACACTGCATGACTTTTTCCATGCATAAATTAGGCTAAAAATAGGATAGCCAAAATAGGGTAGGGCTCTAAGCAGCAGTAATAACCCTAGATAAACAAATTATGGCAGGTGTTTCGCAGCTGTCAAGCCAATGGAACGTCAACAAAGATATAAACGAAATGAAGCAATAAACGGATTAGAAATGAAATCGTTTTTATTTGTTAGACTTTAAGACGATTCTTTGCAAATTTATGTTAAGAATTGGAACTATATGGGGGTGACACTAAAAACAATTGCACCTGAATTTCTCCAACACTTCAATTCACGGTGGCACTTATACTTGCGACAGTTTTCAAAATCTCTATTAAAAAAAAACTTTTTCTCTTTTAAAAAGGTTATTCAATTTCTGAATTATCTGTACCTTTATAATTTAATATCTCGAATGTTTTAATTCATAATATTAATTTTTACAAAATCTCTGGCAAATTTCTTGTAAAATATGATATTTACACCAAAATCAACCGGGCCAAATTAAAGTTAAAAGATAATAATTTGAATTGTCTTAGTTATCCAAATAAAGTGAGTCGGTTCTGGTCATTCATATTTTTGACCAAAATAGACGCCTTTAGTAAAAAAATGTTCATTAAATTTCACGATAATTCAAAAAAATATTTAAAACAAATTTTACGTGTAAAATTTACTACCTGATAATGAAAAAAACTTTTTTTTTAAATTTATAAAAACATCATTACACATTTTTATCTTCAAAAATATCCAAAAACTAAATTTCAAAAGTTTTCAGCTTTCCAGTAGTCTGTTTTCTCAAAGTTATGCACAGGAGGAGAGTAGGGTAACACTAATGAGTTTCTTGTTAGTCTGGCCCCACTAAAGCCTGCCTTCGGTCAGGATGTGTTCATAAATTAGTAGCAGTAACACCTTAACCAAAGAAAAGTCACCAAAAGCTTAGTTTTCTAGTAAACGTAACTCAATATGCCAACTAGCCAAATACGCACATGTTGCAACAACAACAACTACAACGACAGCAAATTGTGGCAGAAGTAAACAACAACAAAACGGGTTTCGATGTCAAGGCTTCCACCTTTTGAAGTGGTCTCAGACATAGTACACTCATAGAGCGGGTCACAATTGCAATAGTTGTTGTTTGCTAGCAAGTACTGCTGTGTGTGTGGCGCTTCTTGTAGCATGCCACAAAATCAATGAGCATAAAGTATTTGCAACAACAGCAACAATAACAACAACAAGCTTAGCCAATCCAAGCAACTGTCGACAGTTTTGAACAGTTGGCAAATTTTGAAAGTGAAATTCGATACCAATGTCTGCCACATTTGCCTGGACTTGCAACACTCCAGTTTATAACTTGGTGGCAAGCAAACCCAACCAGTTGGCCATTGATGCGTATGGCTTCTTCCTTTTTATTGCTTCCCTTCGTGCGTTTGCTGTAAAATAAGTTTTAGCCAAGTGCAAAAACAAAATCAAAATTACTTGAACAAATCCCTCAAGTAATACTACATAGTTCCTGGGTCCAGCTTAGCAGCCAAGTCAGAACACTCGGTCAGCTAAGCTGAGGCACTTAAGCATTGTCAACAAAACAAGCTTGTACTCCCTTGCTCCCCCTGCTCTAGATTGTCCACTGAGTAAATTTAGCACCTGGCTTCATGTGTAGCTGTTGTTGTTGATGTGATTACTTTTTAGTCTTGGCCAGGCTATTTGCTTCTGGCCTTCTTGTAGTGGTTTTTGGTTTTGTTGACTCTGCTGCTGTAATCCTTTTTTCATCAGCTTTTTTTTTTTTTTTAATTAAATGAGCTTTAGGTTTTGGATTACAACGGAAATTAAATTTTAAATATTATTTGTTTCCGTTTTGGGCTTTTGTTATCAATATAGGTATATAGATATTGTTAACAAAGTAAGTTGGGGCTATATATTATGATACTTATGGCTTCTTACAGATCCTTAAAACTAAGAACAATTTTCTTTTTAGAATCTTTTAGTCTGTCTTACTTACATGCATAATAAAGTTTCTTATAGAAAATAGTAATGACTATGAAGCCAACATCAACAAGGGTTTGTCAAGGTCTCTAAAGAACGTGAAAAACCGGTTTAAAAGCGGTTTGCAACCTTAGTTAAACTTTAAAAGAAAATATCTTTACTCGCATTGGCGTCATTTTGTCTTTCAACTCTGGGCCCTAAAGCATCTACTGCTATCGATCGAAATTTCCTTTTCCTTTGAAGTTAGTGACGTTCAGTTCATAGATTATACAAATTTATTATTTTAGAACTGTTCTACACTATATAAGCGGGACACTTTTTTTCTCGACCTCTTCGATTTTGATTATTTTTGCATATGTGGTAGAGTTATGTTAAATTTTATTGCAAAATTCCGATTATTTATCGAGATACCGATAACTCAACAATTGGTGGATTTTCAATTTTTAGAGTTTTCTTTGACCAGCCATAACTCCTAAGCGATTAAAGATATTGAGGCAAATTTTTTTCATGATAGATAAAATATTGAAATAAAAAAACAAAATTTGAATTTATTTTTAAGATTTTTTAAATTAAAAATTTTTTTTTTTTTTTGTTTTTAATATTTAAAATTGATCAACCACTTAAAAAAAAAGTTTTAATGCCATTTTATGCGTGGCCCGCCTCACTTATTTTCACCGAGGTATATTATATACGACAAAAAAAAAATTATAAAAAATGTATATTTAAAAAATCTTAAATTTTAACACCATGTAAATCTAAAATAAAAAAGTGTTTCCATTTAATTATAAAAAAATGCTTAAGCTTTGAAAAACAAATTTCGATTCCAAATTCTCTTGAAATTAGCCAAAACATTTGCAGCTGCTTTGTGCAAATCTTGCCATGACTCACTTTTTACATTTAGCTATTTTTAAACAAACGACCAGATACTTCTTTTAAGAAATTGCATGCGGCACGCTTTGTACTTGTATTTATTGTTGCTACTTGGACGTGCCACTTAACTGAAATTAGCCAAAAAGTACGGAGAGTATTTAGAGCCAAAAAAAAACCACAAAAACTTAACTAGGTCTCTGAAACGACTATTTCGAGTGTAAATTTCAAAGCAAAAATGATTCACACCAACTTTCAACTCCTTTTTCTCAACTTGCCGCATACTTTTGCATAAATCATTTTACTTTGCTGCTACTCCGTTTACTGCCACTTGAGGCAGCAGCTTAAAAACTCTTAAGATCCTAGAGCCGCATTTGTTGCGGTTAAGTTTCTCTGCAGGTGATATGTGTACTTAGAAACTTAAAAACTTGGAATTTAGTTCAAAAGTTGACTTCCAGCATTAAACTTTAACTTGAGGTCAAGTGCGCCACAGAGTTGTAGCTACTGCAGCAGTGTTGACAAAAACAAAAAATACAAAGCTGCCAACTCATTTTGTAATTTGTCTATGTCAACAGGGCGTATCAGCTTTTTGTTCTTTAAGATTATATATGCCCTAATGCGCACAGTGCCTTACATAAGTAAAAAATAAAAGTTTTTGTTTGTCTTTGACAAAAACTTGACAACATTTTTATGCTTTTTGCAGACAAAAGTTAAAGCAGTGTAAATATTTTGCGCCTCTAAAAGATTTTCTTTTCAGAAAATTTGGCACCAATACGCTTTAGATTTGTCATATGAATTTTGTTAGTAAATTTGTAAGGCTAAAAATAAAAGAAAAGTTAAGCTAAGTGGAATGCATAGGTAGTAGGTGATATAACTATATTCTATGGTAAAATTTGATTTCCACAATTTTAAAAATTTTGCACATAATTTTTTATACAAAAGGTTATTTTTTACAAAGTATAACTTTTATTTTTCACTTTAAAAAAATATATGTATATAAAAAAAATATTAATATATGTATAAATGTTTTTTTTAGACAAAGGCCCAGCACTTCGATAAGGCTAGCTTTAGTTAAAAATACATAATTTTTTTATTGATTTAATAATTTTTTAAAGTCATAATTATATAAGTTCCTATAAGTCCTACAAGGACTAGAGGGCCGCTACAAATCTCCTCTACTGTTGGCGATCGTCAGTCATTTGTTTTATTTGGTGCCAGTTCATTCCTAGACATTCCAATTCCAGGTCAACTTGTCTGCGCCATGTGTGAGCTGGCCTGCCTCTGCGTCTCCTTTGTCTTTGGGGATTCCAAGTTCGAGTTAGTCCATTATACTGGGATGTGTTTTGTTCGCGCTCGAATTTCGTCATTTGTTATTGTTTGAGGCCAGAAGATGCTGAGTATTTTCCGAAGACATCGTTTGATGAAGGCTTGGAATGGTTGTAAGATGCGAGGGTTAGCATTTCATGTTTCGCATCCATATAAAATAATCGACAAAGGTCATAATTATATCACCAAAAATTTTGTTTTTGTTTTTAAAGTTATTTCTTAAAAAATCAATATTAAAATATCTCACGAGATTAAAATTCAACTATCGATAACTCGATAAGCAATTGGAACTTTGAATAAAAAAATTACGACACTATCAAAATCGAAGAAATTGACCTACAAAGTCGGCCGGCTTCACTGACTTTCGTCGAAACAAATAGTTCAGGAAAAATTGATTGAGCCTAAAAATCCTTAGTGCTACGCACTCCTGAATCGAGCTTGTTTTGGAATTTCGATTAAAGAGGTTGAGCCAGCAAAAAACTTATAAAAGTTGTCTTGTTCATTTGAAATTGAAACTTATAAAGTTTTTGTTAGTATCAAAATTTGTGTATCTAACATAGGCCTTTAGGCTACCCCTATAAAGCTATTCTGCAAGAGTATCCCATATTTGATATTATACACTAACATTTTCTCAAATTTTTTTTTTATATTTTGCATACGCAATTCTTCAAAAAATCAGCTAAAGAAGTTTTCCGTTTTGTGTATGTAAATAATATAAAACAGCGAGCAACAAAAAAAGTTCAAACATATTCAAATTAGGCCTGAGCGCATTTTGATGATGATGAAAACTTTTCGTTACTGTACTTGTTTTTTTCTTCTCAGTTTTCTTTTATTTTCTGCCAGTGTTGTAAAGTTTTTTGTTGACAGCATACTTTTTTTTTTTTTTGTTCGGTGCTATTTCTTAGTTGGGATGCTGTTATTGTTGTTTTTGTTGTGGGTTTTTGTTGCCGAAACATGCTCCCATCATTATAATATATAATGCTTTATTACATTCTTCAGTATGTTTTGTTGTTTTTGTTGGCAACAACTTCTTAACGCAATATTTAGTCGTTTTTCACATTATTCTGCATTTAGATATTTTTACATATTTTTTTTTTTTTTTGTAAGAAGAAAGCGAAAAAATTTCTTTAAATGATGTTGTCAAGTTGAAACATTTATTTGAGGTGTCAAATTGTTTGTTCAGCGGGAAAGCTTAAAAATTATAAACTGAATTTATGTTTTTATGTTATGTAATCTGGCTGTAAAAATGTAAGCTGATTATAGGAATAGGAAGGAGCAGTGGAGTCTTCTAGTTAGGTAAGGTTAGGTTAGGTTAAAGTGGTTGCCTGTCTTGGAACAGACCAGACGCACGTAGGCACAATGAGGCCCGTTGTGATGCCACAGGTAACGCTGTTCGAGAGCTGACCTGGGATGTATTTATAAATGCGTATACAGGCATTCATCGTCAGCACCCGGTCAGCTCTGAAGAAGAACAGGCACGACTATTCAACTGTAACCATACTATTGCCGAACCAGCCTGAAAGTTCAATGAACCTGGCAATATCCCTGGGACAGAGATTTGAGAGATCAGTAAGGCCGTTCAGAAAACGGAACCCAGTCTTCTATTTTACTAACTTGGAAGGTTTCCTCTCTGTTTCTCTATAAGTTCTTAGTTAAACATACTCCTTGGCTTTTCTGTGTAGTTACAATTTTCAGTATAATAGACGAGTATGACTTCAAACGATACGTTTTTGGTAGAGTTGTGATTTCGATAGCTGATTTTCAGTGATTTATTTTTTAATACCTTCGCAAGCTCTTATATCCTTTTTTTGCTAGATGCTAGTAAACAACATATAAAAACAAACAAGTTCTCGACATTATTTAAAACTGTCAAAGAAAAATGAACAAAAAAGAAATAAAGTTTTGAAAGCATTTTTTGTGGTTCAAGACCCAGGATGAACTGAAAGCGGCTTTTGCTTATCGCTTGACATGTTTGTGACTTTTACTATAGTTAACCAACAGAAATTCGCAGCTTTATCCTTGACCAAAATATCCCTTGCAGACACTCTGAGTATTTGTATTGCATTTTTCATATGCAATTTATATGTACAAGTCAACGACAGTTGACATGAGAAAAAAATAAATATATAACCACAACAAAGGGCATGAAAGGGATGAAAAGAGATTTTCAGTTTTTCATTCAGATGACATACACATTTATTTTTTCAAGATATGATAAAGTTCGTACATATTTGTGACATTGATATGACTTCAGTGGATTTAAATGACAGAACTGTATTTTTAATACATAATATGCAGTTGGTTTGGTTGAGATAAAAAAAAAAATTATTTAATATATAAAGTCAATTCATAAGAATTGTATTTAATATTAATTTATTGCTGGCTTTTAGCTGAGAAATATAAAAATCTTGATAATTGCGTGCGGAATTAATCGATGTAACTAACTAGAAATATGATTCCAAGTAAAGGATACTGGTATTTTTACTTAACGTCCTTTTAAGGATAAGCTTTAGTTGTTATTTTAGTTGATCCCCTTGGTATATACATACAGCTAGTAAGTAGTACTCATATAAAGGTTTCGTGGAGGGACTTAAATTACTTTTTTTAAGGTTCTGATAGCTCATGATAATTCTATCGCCAATTTAAAGAAACAAGGTATGCTTGAACCAAGTTAATTCTTCAGCTTGCTACCTTAGTATTTACAACCTCATAGATACATATATGTATAGCACAGATGTTTCTTATTATATATTGAATTTAAGATGATCCTGAATGTCAAATAGAAGAACTTAATTGCTTGTATAAAACATTCTCAGTATAAATGAGATGAAAACACAAGAATATGGCTTAAAAATAAAATTATTTCTAACAAGAAAAATAGTTCTTCTGAATAATGTATACTCAAGTCAATTTCGGTTCTCACTTTTAAAAAAATTAGTTTGGTATAAATTTATCTCAGCTCTTGCGATAAGTAAGATTTTGCGGAATAAGCTCAGCTGAACTCAAGCTCAACTACCAAGTTCTTTCTGATATAAGGTATACCTAATTTTCCAAGAAAGAATCATTGGTTTTTCGTAATAAAACAT
The DNA here is from genome assembly GCA_018150985.1 of Chymomyza costata. Lineage (NCBI taxonomy): Eukaryota > Metazoa > Arthropoda > Insecta > Diptera > Drosophilidae > Chymomyza > Chymomyza costata. Next base: position 24,759,804 of record JAECWU010000001.1, read on the forward strand.
TGCCCACTTAGAAAACATTTTCTTATTTCAAATATCCTCGGCTTCAGCTATTTCCGAACTCTCTGGTAACTCATTTTTGCTTTATAAAATTTCCAAACTTGTTTTCGAGCTTGAGAAAACAAAAACTTACTTAAATCTTCTGTGTTGTGTTTTGACTAACTTGAAGGAATTTCTCTCATAAATCCGAGTTGTCTTAAAAAATGTATTTTATAAGTCATCCTCATCATCCAACTGCCTTATGGGCAGGCATGCCGAAAAAATGCGCGCCCCTTTCAACGACTTCTGCCGCGGCTGCGGATCCGAAGAGGAGGAGGAAACCGTTCTACACTTTATGTGTCAGTGCCCCTCCCTATCAAGAAGAAGATTAAGGACCCTAGGGTTCCCTTTTCTGAACAGCCTTATTGACCTCTCAAATCTCTGTCTCAGAGATATTGCCAGGTTCATTAAACTTTCAGGCTGGTTCAGCAATAATATGGTTGAATAGTCGTGCCTGTTCTTCTTCAGAGCTGACCGGGTGCTGACCATGAATGCCTTTATACGCAGTTATAGAGACATTCCTGGTCAGCTCTCAAACAGCGTTACCTGTGGCATCACAAAGGGCCTCATTGTGCCTATGTGCGTCTAGGCTGTTACAAGACAGGCAACCACTTAAACCTAACCTAACCTCATCATCCTAGCATCACAGTTCCGGGTAAATCATTACTCCCATTACAAATCGTCTCCAAGTTGTTCGGTACTCAGCAGTTCTTCTGATATTCGATACCCCCATCGCACTAATATTATTTTCCACATCTTCTGGCCATCTCATTCTAGGCCAGCCTTTTCTCCGCTTCTTTACGATCTCGATTTCTTCAGCTTTAAAAGATTCCGTTTAAGACCATGTTCGCAAATTTAAATACTCCCAACTGTAACGAAATTTCCAGCTCGTTCTCGCTACATAAACCAATCAACGGCAAACAAAATAAAACAAGCTGTGAAGAATGTGAAGTAACAATAACAAACTGAAGTGAGCAGCAAACAGCTCCAGACACTCGTAACGCACGGTATTCATCGCGTACTCCCATTCCGACTCTTCTCACATGCCTACAAAGGAGTATATCCTTTCGCTTACGCCTCAACGAGAAAGAAACTTGTTTTTATAAATTTGCAAAATACAAGAAAAAAGTTGAAAAGGGAAGTGGTTAAAAGGTAGAGAGCGTTGACTGTAGAGAAGCGCAGTGAGCAGTGAGCAGAGAGCAGAACCAATGCCACCGCAGCACTTAATTCGCTTCCTTATCAAAACAGCGGCAGCTTCAACTGACGTTCTGTGACTCTCACCACTGTGCTCGTTCTCTCGCTGTGCTACTCTCTTTCTTGAATGCGCCCCTCTTTAGATGTCTGAAGTGTACTGTACGCACTCTCTTTCTTTCCCTTTGCTGCTGTTACTGGTCTGAGTCCAAAAAAGTTTTTTAATAAAAATATTAAATTTGCATATGTTACTCCCAGACGATGACTTTGCTGTCGACTATGGCTACGAGTCAAACCAGACCTTTGGGGTTGCCTTTGGTTACCTGTGGCAGGAACTGCTTGCCGCCGGAAATGCTAACCACTCTCTAGGACAACAGAAGGGTTTGAGCTGCGAGAGCAGCGCAAATGTGCAGAGCCAGTGCGTTTTTATTGCAGCATTGCCCTAGAGCTCTGCTGGTTTTCACATTTTTTTAAACATATTTTGCTAGACTTTTATGACGCGGCGGGGATTTCACAAAGGCGGCAAACGAAGGAGGCAAGGTCAGGTGGACTGGGCTAAATCAGCAAATATAGTCGAGACCCAAACCACTTGCGAAATTAAGTTCAAGTGAGCGCAAAGATGCGGTTGTAGGTTTGTGTTTTTTTTTTGGTTTTGAACGCTACTTATACGCTGATTAAGCCAATGCTTTTTGAAATTGTTTTTGAGGGTTTCGCCGAGGTAATGATAAATGTGAGAGAACATTTTATGAACTGTAGCTTAAAATATTGTGGGTTTATGCAGCAGTTGGCTCTACTGCTAAAAATAATTTCAAAGGATAGCAAAGAAACAAGTAGAATTGTAGTAACAGCTGGCTAGTTCTCATATGCAGCCCTTTTAGGAAAATGAGTTTTGAAATAGTAGTTTATGCTCGGGTATGGATACATACTGTATGCTTGATTTGAAGATATACACTTCTTCGGGAATTTCAGTGAAAACATGGCATTGTATACTGGAAGTGAAAAATATCGCTCATAAACGCTATATACTACCTAATAATTATGTTGATGATCAAAGTGCTCGCCAGAAATTCTAAGTCATAAAACGATTCGTTTTTACGTGCTCCCAATTCTGTATTTTTTGCTGTGGCCATCTACTCATATTTCCCTCACCTTTCGAGGCAAATTATCCTCGACAACGCTATTCTTATTACAAGGCAATAAGGAATTGTTAGGGAAACTTGTTACTTAGAGTTAAAAGTTCAAAAGCATAAGAGCCTTGCGCTCAAAATTTTAATTAAGCAAATAACTACAAAAATAATAATGAAATATTTCATTTGTTGAATAAAATTGTATTCATTAAGCTTTTTAAGACTTTTATGCTTTTAAGATAACCAGTCGACCATTACAAAGTCTACCATCTAATATTTTGATCATAACTTCATTACCATTATAAATATTAGCACTCAATTTTTTGACCCAAAACAAATTTACTTTATGAACCTATAAAATCATAATCAAAAAATATTTTGTAGCTCTTGAAATATTTTGCGCATCTACAAAATATTTGCACACATTTAAAGTAATGACAACAAAATGGCCAATAACAATAACAAACCAGCTCAAAAAATATATAAAAAAAACCCAACCCTTTAGTGTTAACCCTAAAGGTGTACCCTACTAAGCTTATGGCAAAAACAAACTACGCGATAACCACAAATTCCATTAAAAATCCCATTTCGTTCATTACTTCATTATGTGCCAGGTGGGATGACCTCAGCAGTAGGGGGTGGCACATAGAATGGGAAATAAAAATTATGTCACAATGTTTGTACAGTGCCTCTCAACTGTCTGCTTACGAAGGAAACAAAACAAATACAAATGTAAACAGAAAACCCATTTAAATATGCAAAAGGTGTAGGATACGAGATCTGTTGGCTTGACTGGCATGGAGCAGACTATTGGATGGTCAACTTATTTGACCTTTGCCTCTGCTTTGCTCTTGACTACTGAAATAGAAAACAAAATACCCAAAAAAAAAAAAAATAAACTAGTGTTGAAAAAGCACAAAAAATGCACCCTCAAAAGTCCAAAACCAACATTAAATGTCCCTTTTGCCCCACATTTTTTCGGCGCTCTTTACTCTTTTACTTCTTTTCTGTCTGTGTGTTGACATTCCCTGTTGCGTCGTTTTTCTATGTTTCCGTTGGTTTGTTTCACACAAACACAAACACACGTACTACCTACTAATGCCGTTATATTTTTTTGTAGTTTCCCTTTTGCTGTTTATTTTTGTAGTTTCCTTTTTTTTCGTTTTTCGTGGGAGTTGGAGACTTAACTGGCATAAATAAATTTCGCATGTTGGCGGCACATTTGTTGGTCTATATCGTGGCGTCCTTTTTGGTTTTATTTTGCACATTTTCTTTGCCCTTTTGACGCTTGTCCCTTGTTCTCTATGTCGTATATGTCGTTGTTGTTGTTGTTTTTGTCATGTTAATAATGTTTTTCGGACGTAATTACACTTTGACTCTGAGCATGTTTAGGTTTTAAAGTGTTGCCAGGGGTTCGCATTAGGGGCGTAGTGCTCAATGTCAACGTTGATTGATTAAAGCGGCAACTGGATTTTTCCTTGAGTTGGGCTCTTAACCAAGCGATTTGTGGGCTAAATATTTGAGTGTAGATTTGGTATAAAAATTGTGTTTAAATAAAAGATCTAAGTAAATATAAATAGAAATAGAAATTTGTACAGCTTTAACTGATAAAATGTTTCTCTTTCTGTCTCATTACAGGTATGTCAAAAAGTTTGTTTTCTAGAACTGCGTACTGAATGGCTGTGTATGTATATAATGTGGTATTATAATAGTAGTATTTCTTATATTTAAGTATCTTTTGTGCCAATATTTTGGTATTTTTGACTCGAAATAGTTGCACCAGAAATATTGACAAGTTTGCCTAGTTTCGATTTTTAAGCCCAATTCCATTAACAGAAACAACATCAGCCTCTGCTTCAGCTGCGGTAATAACAATTGGTAGTTATAATAAGATAGAAACCCAATATTATACTTAAATACCGGTTTCGTAGGTTAAGTTGGGTTTCTTAAGGTGAAATCGGAAATCTCTTATTAAGGCCCATACGCAGCATGCAAAAATTTCGCACGAAATGTCAAATGTTCATATGAAAAAAAAAAATCCCAAATGGTGGGATATTGGCCTTTAGGCATCAAATCACATTTAATTAAATCTGAAACAGCTCTTGAACTGAGATCAGTTAATTGTGCTTCAAACTTGGATTCATATCTTATATAGAGAATGCATCAGAAATCTCTACAACATTTATTTTACTTAAAGTCTATTAAATACTAAGCTGTTTAAAAACTTATATAATAGCTATCGAACTTTTAAAGATATTTTTGGCTTGAAGGCGCATTGATTGCGCTTAATTTTGATTAAAGAATATAGCCTTCATACAGACATACTTCAGTTGATTTCAAATTGTATTGCAATAAATTATTTTAATTTTTTTATTTAAGACAACTACACCTTTGACATTAGAAAGTCTGGCCAAGTTATGTTTTCTTCATAATTCCTTTCAAAATTTTATTCCAAAAAATATCTTTAAGATTACTTCAGAACATTCTTCTTCTTTTTCTTTTGTTGAGACTTTTCTGTTATATGCTTTCAGCAATTAACTGCAAATAGAAAATATTTCATATACAAGTAAATACTTTCCGCTTATAATTGGCCCAGAAGCATTTGTCAACTTTTTCAAGAATTTCACACATTTTTTCCAACCACACTCAAAACCACAAAGCAATTTTGCTAAGCAATCTAAATATATGTGCTTATATTTACCGCAGCTCTTTAACTTTTGTAAGCCCAAAGTACCAAAGGAAAAGTTGAAAAAGTGCCCCAAAGAAAATCCAAAATAAATACCCACACACTCATATGTAGGAGCAAGGCACACGCAATGCTTTGGGCAAATTAACAAGCCATTGGCTGGGTCCTTTCATTTGTTTTTAAATTATTAACTCACTTTTTCTGGCCGGAGACGTTAGCCCCTTACCACCAACAGATGTGGAATATATGTATGTATGTACGTGCACATATATCAAGCGTTCTGGCACATGACTTTGCTAGCTCTAATTAATCTAGAGGAATGTCAGGGGGACCCAGCAAGTTAGTTATTAATTTTTGCTTTGACTGCCGCCTATGGGAGAGCTACAACAACAACAACAACAGCATAGGGAAAAAAAATCCCAAGCAATGTACATAACGCACTTGTCAAGATTTATTTCAATTTTCCGCCACACACACACACTAAATGACTCTTATCACAACAATGCACACATACTCATACACTCATACTCACACTCATAACCAAAGAGAGTGGTACAGTTATACAGTTATGGACTCATAGACGGGCAACAAGTTTCATGACTCTATTTCTTTCTCTTTCGATGCGTACGTGCAAAAGTTGACTGTTTCCCAGCTCCAGCCCCAACCAGGGCTACCCCCCCCCAAGGCCTATGTCATGAAACGTGTCATGCTTCCTGCGGCGATTTTGTTTGCCCCTCTCTGCTGTTCCTATAACATTTTTTTTTCACTTCCAGCCACTGTTTTTCTTACGCTCTCTTCTCTTTTTTTTTTCTTTTTGCCGAGTAGGCAAAGTTTTTGCTGTACTTTATCTGAGTGTGTGTGTGTGTGTTGGCCTTAAGAAAAATGAGACACAAAAGTGCTGTGTAAATGTGTGAAATTAATACACACACATGTTATACACAATTTGGGCGCGTCATGCTGCCCTTAATGTGCGTACACTGTGAGAAAAAGTAAATTATTTCCAATAAAAAAATTTAAAACAATGCTTTAAGCGGTCTCTATTCAGATATAAAGGGAGTAGTCAATACTATAGGTATGATGCTCACGCTCTATGCCAAAACAAAATTCCAAAAATATGTTTCAAAAATAAATACCAAAAATGGTATACTGTGTAATTAAATACTAAATACTATAAGTGACAGAAAACTAATACTTTAAACTTCATACTTTAAATAATAGGTTTAAATTTTGAATACATACAAAAATAAAGTTAAGCAAAAAATGCATTGCATGTATATTTCGAGAGTAAATAAAAAAAAATCGATTTTTTAATGGAATATAATTTATTTATGTCGTCAAAGAGTACGCCCCAAAACACCCGCCCCTTCAGTTTTTCAACGCTGAATATTTTGGGAGACTTCAAATTTGAAATTTCAGCATGAAAAAATAATATTCGTAAATTTTCGCAACATTTTGTCGATTTTCAAAAAAAAAAAAAAACCGAAAATAATCAAAAAAATACACAAAGGCGCCCTCTGGCGGCACTCAAAATTAACAATAGATGTCAAAAATGGATTCCTGGACCCCGAAAACCCCCATATATACATTTGGCTCAAGAAAAAATAACGTATTTTTGCCTTATGAATGCAATGTCTAATTCGATTTTTAAATGTTTTAAAAAAACCTATTTTGAAAAAATGAACGACACGAAATTCGTTTTCACATAGTTCATATAGTTTCTTCGGCAAAGTATCTTTGAATGACCCATAGAACCAAAATGGCTGAGAGCCTTTTAACCGAAAAACTTGACCCAACCTAATGGGCATATATGATTTAAACTGAAAAGGCAGATAAAGAGTGAATCAATCGATTGTTAAAACAAGTTTTGTATTGCTAGCTCCTATAGTCTCCGAGATCTAGGTGTTCATACAGACGGACATGGCTCAATCGCTACCCGAGGCTATGATAAGCATTTTGGTATAAAGGACTTGGGGTCTACATGCCTCCTTGCCGTTACATACATTGCACAAATCTAGTTTACCCTTTGTACCTATAGGTACGGGGTATAAAAATTAAAGCTTTACTATGCTCCAATAAACGTATTTTTTTCGAGTGTACTGAAATAAACTCTTAATAATCTCCCGCTCTTACGAGTAATTTGAACCACAATTGCTCTAAAGTAAAGTTGTAAACTGTGAGGCCTCAGTAGAAGATTGTTGATAAGAAATAAAGCATTTAAAGATATCTTTATTTTTTTAAGCTACTATATTTTAAGTTCTACCATTTAGTCAATTTACTTACTTTTTCTCACAGTGTGCATATTTTGGTATGTATGCGTGTATATTATATACGTTATTATTGCATTACCAAGTTCAAGAAAGAAAAAAATGGCTAAATAAAACGAAATTTATGCCAGAAAAAAAGTAGAAAAAAAATATTTTGCAAAAAACAAAATAAATAAGCGGACAGTTGGCAATTTTCTTATCAAGTAAAAGTCACAGCAAATTGATAACAAAACTTAATATAGACTACAAAAATGTTTATAACATAGTCAACGGGCCACTGTCAGGCTGTTAGTGAGGCCAAGTGCAGCAATTTATGAGCCCAGTGTGACCAGCGCAACAGTTGCTTGTTGTTTATTAACCCCACAATGCCTACTTTTATGAGGTCAACAACAGCAGCACTTGTTAACACACTTTCTTATACAGTCTTATTCATGGTGGTTGTTGCCACCTTTGTTTTTTAACGCTTCGTTGAATTTCAGTTACTTGCATCAAACTGTCACTTTTGAAGTTGCTGTTGTTGTTGTTGTTGCATTTCAGCCACTTGTAGGTCATGTCCAGCCCAATGGAAACTAGCTTGGTTCGCTTTGGTTCACCTTGGTTCGCTTGGGTTCTTCCACGTGCGACTGTAGTGGACTGGAGCGTAACATCCGATGCATAATGCAATTTCGACTTCTGGACGTTTTATCAACTGCATTTTGATCATGTTAGTTTGTTTATATTGTAACCCTTGCCATTTTTGAACTGAGGTAGTTCTGCTTGAGTGCCAGTTGCGGGTTGATAGATAGCATCGATTGAGTCAGTGGATGTGCAGTGAGGGAGGACGAGTGTTCTTTTTTAAACTATTCTGTACTTGCAATGAGTTATTTAAGTAATCTTCTAATAAACTTGTTATGAAAAATAATAGCAGATGCGAAGTTAATTTTATTGAAAGCCAAAATCGAGAGAACATGATTTTTTTTAGGTTGTTGAATTGTTACCTAAATCAAATAAATTTAAAAAATTACATCTAGCATTAAATAGTTAACCTAATAGTAGTTTAACTGACACTAACTATGGGGGACTCCGACACTACTAAAGCTATGTATTCCTAAAATATTTAGTTTTGAAGACATTTTTAAGAAATTACATAGGGTCTGAGGACTGCAGAATGAAAAACTAATGTTAAGCTTTCGGGTTTTTCCAGCAGGCCATCCACGGTCAGACCACTTGGCAGGTCTTTTTTGTTTTAGGCTATAAGAGCATAGAAGTTCCCATTGCAATTCTTTACACGAAGAGGCCCATACCTCATATAATGAGCAGACTTTTTGACGCTTCTCTTGTCAGGAATCCCTCGTTGGAGCCCAGAGAATGATGATTTGAGGTATAATGTCTTTTTACCCAAAAATACAAGTCTGCTGTAGCTCTTTTTCTGCTTTTAAATTTTACGAGACAAACTCAACTTATTTTACTATGTATTTTATAATTTTTGTAAAAAATTCTTGCAATTTTAAGGAAAAAAATTCAGCAACTATATTCTGCACTATTATACGTATAAGCTGCTTCAAGTTAACAAAATTGTTTATTTATGACACATTCGTATCCTTTTGCTCTCTGCAATCCCCCCAAGAGCTCAACAACTGAAGCATTAAGTGCTGAAAATTATTTTTAGAAAACTTTCTGCATCACAAATTGCAAATTTCATAACTTCAGCTAAAGCTATGCTAAGTAAGTTGGTTTTCAAAAATCTTCAAAAATTCTCATTACTCTCAGTAACAATTTTGTACTACGCATTTTGAATGCTTTTTATTTATTTGATTTTACTTTATTTGAGCTATAAAAAGTTATAAGCTTCTTATTTAAAATTGAACTACTATTTCAATTTAACAAATTTTGTTTATTGGATTTCGTTTGTTAAATATTGCTTTTCAATTGTGAAAATAAATGTGCCAACTGCTCTCACAAATTCTATGTGCATTGAACTACACATTTACATAGATGTAAATAAAAGTCTACCAAAAAGACATTTATGATTTATATAACTCCATGTAATGGTTATTTACTAGCTAAACAAAACATACTTGTATATTGCTTTTTCATACACATGCAAAAGCTGCCTGCTACAGCAGCAACTTAAATCTTGAAAAACTCTACAAAAATATTAAATGCTGAAAAAAAAAAGTTTAAACTATGCAAATTGCTGTTTGGAAATTTGTTTAAAATTGTTTTGAGGGTGGCTTCCAGTGCAGCAGAGCGGGCACTTGGATTGAGTTGTGTCCAGTGCTTTGGCAGCCCGAAACAATGTCACTCTGGCTTTTGGATAAGCGTTCCCCGTAGCACAATTAAGTCTTGGCTGCCAAGTGCCCAACACAGACAACAAACACTTATCGCACTCACACTGACAGTCACACACAGAGATTCTGCCACAGACACTTCTACTGTGGCTCAAGGGAGCCACCTTTATGAAGTTCCTGGCATAAAACTAACGATAAGCGCTATGATTATAGTCTTGTACAAGATGTCAAAACGCAGTTTCTTTTTCTCGTTTTATTTAGTTTCTTTTTCTCGTTTTATTTATAATGTTATAAAAAAATAAAAGAAAAACTTGCATATATTTTGGAGTATGGAATTTGAAATACTCTATTGTGCTCGCGTACTATCCCAGAGATCCTTAACTAAACCAATATCATGCATCGATATTCTTATACGCAGAAAGTCCCTCTTCTTCTGGCCAGAGCGACGAATTATTTATATTGCTAAAATTGTCTCAACATTTAAAGGAAAAGTTTTCATGATTTCCACAAATGCACTTTTAATAGGAAAAAATCCACTTTCTTAATTACTTGATGTTTCTAAAAAAACCACTGAGATAATATAAAAAATCAATGGCTTTCCAGACTTCGATATTGAACAATAGGTTTAACAATAAAGTTCTAAACATTTAAAATCCAAAGGCCTTTTACTTCATAAAACTATTGTGCAAAAGTGCACTTCACTGCGTCAAGTTCCCAAAAGCATGCTTCAAGAGGCCTACCCTTTAAAACAGTTTTCTTTGCTCCCATAAGGGTCCCATCATTCTCAGCATGGATTCTGAGGACTGCGATTCGAGGATTCCGTACACATTCATAAAAGGGTTTAGAATCCAGTATTCTGATATCAAGCAAGTTAGTATTGTAAAGGAATACTTGCCTATTTGGAAAAGAAATCGATGATCCAAAGTAATTGTGTGCAGAAATGTGGATTTCTCTATCTCTCTCTTTTTATAGTGTAGTTTCCAACAAAATGGCTCTGGTTCTATTGGAGTTGTTTTTCAACAAGCTCATTAATGGTTTAGTGTGACCAACGTGTTATATGAGAAATGATTTGTTTTGGGCTTAAATGATTCTGTTCTTAATGGACAGTACTACTGTTGTTCTATTTTAGGAGTTTCTCACGATATTCACGACAACGTTTTTATAAGGATAAGAAAAAATAATTTAATATATACGATTATATGAGTAATGAGTCACGCCTTCTCAACAGAACCCTAAAGCTCCGAATATATAAAACAATGATCCCTATGAATGTAACGCGTGGATTCTGAGGAAATCAGATATAGGCTTCCTAGAGACGACAGAGAGAAAATTTTTATGAAGAATTCTTGGTCCGATAAGAATAGATGTTAATAATTTCCACGTTCGCACCAACGAAGAGCTACGTGAGATATTTAACGACACACATCTAGCAGCCTATGTCAAGCCACGAAGGCTTAGACGGGCCAGACATGTTGCGAGAACCCGAAACCCAATTTTAAAAAAAAACCTGCTCAATAATTATAAAAAAGGGCGATTTCGGTATAAAGAATTGATTCAGATCGAGATCCAGAATAACCGATGCCACTTAATAATACAAAAACAATGGAAAGTATGTTCTCCAGATCGATGTCTCGGACATAGTTTCTATATTTCATTGAAAGATTTGCAACATAAACTATATGAGCATTCAAAGGTGGATTCATATACATAATGGATTTCTGGGTTGTCTCAATGAGGAGTATAAGCATGACCCTTGAGTGGACTGTTAGGAGCTCCACCTCCCAAGGATCCGCTGCCAAGTACCTTTCTGTATCGCTGTGACCCATCAACGTCATGAACAAACTTCTTCGCAGAACCAATATACCCCTCCGCAAATAAAGAGCATAACAAGCCTTACTTTTTGCCACCTGTGTGTTTTAGTGTAATTGTATTTGTGTGTGTGGGGGTAGGGTATTGTATTATATGGAGACACCACACCCCCAATACCCACATTTGTATTGGTCAACTGACAGTCGTTTGTCTAGCTTTAGTTTTTTGTAGTGTTGTTGTAATCGTACTCTACCTTTGCACGGTTTTTCTTCAATTGTCAGTCAGTTATCTGGCATGCCTATCTGTTTGTCAGTTCTTTTTTATGCTTGTGTGAGTATCTTTGTAGCTGTATCTTTATCTGTCTGTCTGTCTGTGTGTGTGTGTCTGCCTGTCCGTTTGTTGTCATGCTTTGTGCTAATGACACGTGTGTCTTTTGTGTTGTTGCATACTTTAAGGCGCTTAACATGTCAGCCAACATTTCTCTAGCCAGTTATTTTTTTGCGGCCATTACTTTTTGTCGCACTTTTTCTTTACTCTTGTAAGCTTAAACGTGCTTTGCTTTTGATAGTGCTGATTACCGTAGATACACACACACACACAAGCGTACTTTGTACACACAGATACACAGTCGAAATCGATCGATGTCTTGTTTACACATATAGCTTTGCTGTGATTGAGTTTAAGGGTTTTTGAACAGACTAGAAAAAATGTCATGTAACTTAAGCTGAGACAGCTTATAGATATGGCAAGAAAAAGTGCGCTAAGGATTATATTTGGTCACATAAAGGGGTTGTCCTGAAATATAATATGTTTAGCGTATGTAAGACTCTATTGAGTCATAAGCAGCCGTGCCATAAAATGTTTTATACGTATATAATCACAGTAAAATTATAGTTGCTTTTTACGCCCACTAAATTATGCAAATACTTCAACCCAAAACTCTAACGCCCAACTTGGTGGTCTTATGCTCTTAGGATATCACATACTTGTCAGCTGCACCCAAAATGGGAACTAGCTAGAACTGCCGCTAAACGTGTGTGTGTTACCAAGCTTTTTAGGCCAAGCAGGCAGCCATGTCAAATGCCTAAAAGCATACAAATATCTTATTACCGGCACTTAAAAGCAACACTAAATTTTAATGTCACAAAACCCAAAAAATACTACCAGCTACTGGTAAAAGACCCGGGGCCTTAATAATGTCGTTGGCGTCGTCATGGCAACGACTTTGCTGTAGAGAAACCATAATTTAATTTAATTACAGAACGCTGCCGGCTGGCATCGTTAAGCGCAAAATGTTGCATAGGTTCAATAATGTCCCAGTAGTATATATATATATTGGAGGTATACCTAGCAGTTATAAATAGTGAACCAAGTACTCATAAGGCAAAGCCGCAAAATAGCCAGCTGTTGTTTTGCCAAAAGGGACAAGCTTAGCTTGACACACGGCGCCCAAAGTGGGGCACATTTTGGGATTGAGTGTGGAAGCGCTTTTTTAAATAGATTTGGTCTTCTTGAGCATATATTAAAAGGAGGTCTAAAATACAACTAAGTAGAAAAATTTAATTGCTTGCTTAGTTGCGCCCAATGAGGGGCACATAAATTCATATACACTCAATAGCTATAGCTGTCTCTCCCTGTAGGTGTAGTTTTAAGCTGTAAGCCTACCGCTTCTATAAATAAATAAATAAATTCTTATTCATAAATTGATTTCATCCAAATGTAGAGCTCAATTTATTTTTAACGTCAAACTTTACTTCCCTAGAATATTCTTTAAAATGTTAACAATTTGCAATTACTTTAAAGGCACAACCAAAAACTTTTTATTTGGTTTGTTTTTTTAGCTAAAAATATTTTTCTTAGTAAATTCACATCAAGTAATTCATTTTGGAGTGCAATGAAGCGCCCAAGTGGGGGCTCATTGTACAAAATGTGCTACTTAATGTGAGATGCTCATTGTAATTGCTTAGTTTAGATACTCCTACGCCTAAACTCTGCCTAATTTGGAGCGAATCTGTAACAAATGGCCATACTACGTCTAGTGCAAGTTTAAACACAACTGCAAATACCACAAGTGCTGGACGGCGCAAAACGCTTTGAAGTCCAGAGCACGCCCAGCATGGGGCCACTTTACGCTTGGGGCGCGCCCAAAGCGGGGCGTCATTTATAATGCGTGCCACAAATCTCAGCTGCTACATTAAGTGCGGCAAGGAACAAACGTGTAGCTTATTTTAAATTTTTCTACTCTAAAGTGCATGACCCTCAAATGTCCTTAAGCTGTCAAAAATGAGTGTCAAAAGCAGCATGGTCGAGTGGTTGGGCGTTGCGTTGGGTCTGGGTATGATAGTCCCAACAACAAGTAAAACATAAACACAAATTTTATTTTGTTGTTACTTTTTCATCTCTGGCTGCCAAACAACACAATAAAATACGTTGAATTGTCTTGCCCTACCCAGTGCCGGCTGTCAGGACAACAGAGCGTCACATCGCATTGTGTCCTTTAAGTGGCAGTTTGGCTGCTGCCCACGCGCGTACATCCGCCATATTGAAATTATGCTAGCGGCAGGGGCATGGTTATTTTTTTTTTCATTGTCAAATTTTGTGACTGCGCCACCTGCCGAGCGAAGTAGGCAACGCAAAGGGGCAGCTATGGGCAGACTGTACATGGCCCTTGTACAGCTGTACACTTAATTTACATGATTTTTGTTTGCATATTTTTAGGCATTTACTGTTGATTTCATTTCTTTTTTGTTTTTTTATTTTATTCGAGTTTGTTTTGAAAAATTAAAGGTTAATTCCTGCCTGGCTGTCATTTAATTAGGCAAAACACAACAAAAATACGCAAAACAAACAACAACAAACGACCGACTTGATTTGTTGCAAGAGAGTGAGCTGAAGAGAGTGTTGGTATTTTTTTGTCTGTCTTTTTATTTTGTTTTGCTTTATTGCTTTTTACTTTTGTGCTTAAATTTCGTAGGCGTGACCTCACGTAGCGCTGCCTGCCTTTAAATTTTATTCATATACAGTTTTTTTTTTACGCTGCCTTTGAGCCAGGCCATAATTTTATGAATTTTAATTAGTAATGCTAATTTAAATTGCGTTGCTTTTCTTATGTGCTGTTTAATTAAATATTTTTTGTTTTTTTATTTTCCCCCATTCTGATTCCTTTTTATTTATTATGTAAGCCTGCAAGAAATCATGAATTATTTTTAAACCAATGCATTGGTTGATGAATTTTTTCAACTTATCAGTTGTTTTTTTTTTTTTGTAAATGAAAAGCAAATTCAATTATGTATTAATTTCCTCAGAATTTATCAAGGAAGCTGTCAGATACAAAAATTGTCATTATCTGCAAAAAGTATTTAATGTTTTCCTTTTGCATATACATAGGTATAGGTTTCCCTATACATAGTATATAGGCAAAGATTTATTAATAGCTATTTTTTTCATATATTTATGCAAAGCGGCAAGCAGTGTTGTTAATATTTTTAAACACTGAAAAGAGTTTATTGATTTTTATGAAAAGTTGGATGCTAAGGCTTGTACAGCATATTGAAATTTTATTTTTAGAATCTATTTTTAATTGAAAATTCAAAATTTTGAAAATAATAATTTAAAATTTTTATTGTAAGCAGATCTCTTATCAAGAAAATTAAACAGTCTTCATCATAACAATACGAAAGTTAAAATAAGCTCATGCAAAAAAAAAGAAAAAATTAAAAAATAAAATGATTGGCGCTAATCCGTTTTAAATTTGAAGAAAACCATCTCATTTGGAAAGTTTGCAGTGAGTTCCTGAGTTTCTCCTTTCAGCGATGAATTGAATTTCCTCGATAATGCAGGAATCGTTTTCTACTGCTGTTAACTTAAGATAAGAAAACCTCTATAACTTGTTCAAGTCAGAATTGCTCGCAAATTCAATATTATATTTTTAATTGGAAATTGGAAAAATAAATTATCTCAACATTTGTAGATATTTGGCGTAAGTTTTTTGATGGAATGGCCTAGGAATGCATTTTTTTTGAATATTAATTTTTGTTCAACTCTGTGACTCACAAAATGATTCAGCATTTCAGTAAGCTCTTAAAAAACTATAGTTATAATAAAATAAATTATTCAAAATTAAAGTGTATGCAAGCTTCTGTGCTTGTGGTGTAACCACGCTTTCCATTTTTTTTTTAAGACCACAAAAAGCTGCGTTTGCTGTTCTGCCCTTGTCCCTGTTTAAGCATGAAGTTTGCCAATTTCTCAATATTTATATGTTTCGTGGGTATTCACGGCAAATTTCATATATCGATTAATTGATTGATGAACATGCTATGAATAGCAGATGAAGGCAATGTTGTTACACACACTCACTCCTTCCAACATTCATCCACGCCCGCTCGAGTAGAGCAGATGAAGCATTAAGCTTAACACCATAAACGCCTACCAACACTGGCTTTGCCTTAGCAGAGAATACATTTTGCTGTTCGCGCTTTTACGCGACGCTCTCTCTCCCTCTCTCTCTTTCTCACTGGGTGTATCCCTATCCATATGACTGCTGGCATTATGTAAGTGGTCTGCATATATGGAATGTAGCTACATGCCAGGCACGTGAGCCTTACTATACTAAAAATGGAAAAAATATGAAAAAACATTGTAGATTGTAGGGAGCAGGATGAAAAATTGTTTGTATTGCATATTTTTAGGCGCCAGTGTTGTCTCTTTGAACATGCATACATATACTATGTGCTGTATGTATATATAAGGTATCGTGTCAGGCGCGCTCAAGCGTGAAACATGTTATCGGCACTTTTAATGGAATTATTGTACACAAAAAGCCAACATACAAAAAGCCAAAAAAATGCAAACATAAAAATGGAAAAATATGAATTAAATGTTGTGCATGTACATGAAAAAACATTATTGCCAGCTTTAAGGCACGAATTTGTTGAAACTTAAATAATCTATACAAAAAACAATAATGAAAATATATACCTATACTTTAGAATATAATATTCCATTAGCTGCACATTTCTAGGCAACAACATCAAAGCACCAAAATACGATTCAATTAGATGGAAAATTTTGACCCGGCTTTATTGAGTCTGATTTTTTTTTCATTTTTTGAAAGCACCTGCTGTTTTAACTTACAAAATTACAACAAAGGCAGCCCTTCAATCTTTCATCAGCTTTAATTTCATTAATAAAATGTGTCACCTATAATTTGGGCTGAAATTGGGTTTGGGTTGGTTTGTATTAATTAAAAAGCAACACTCAATGTGCACACATCAGTCATGGAGTATCTATATGTAGTGAATGACGACTTTTTATACACTGTAATCATAAAATTTATTAAGGGTAGCAACATTTTGTTAATATTTATATTCATCTTGGCAGGCATCGTGAGTGGCACTTAAGAGCAACAGATTTACTTAAACCGAAATTACTCTGAAATGTAATTAAGCTAATTTAGGCTTCCTTACTTAATCGACAATAACCAAAAATTTGTTTTCATCTTACTATACTAGCTGATTTGCAGATCTAAAAGATTACTTAGGAATTAAAGCTATTAGAAATGCTCACTAATGAGAATTTAATAAAAAGGCTCAAAAAATAAGTTTTAAAAACTGATTCAACATAATATGAACTGAATCTCCACTATAAGATGCCCGGTAAGGTTGGCCTATTCCCTTTTATGATATCTCCAGCAAATCAGGCTGGATTGCCGATCGAAATTTAGAAAACTGCGATTTGCATTTAAAAACATATTAAAAAAAAAAGAAATGCAAACTAAACTAAAAAAATGATTTTAGCCTTAAAATATACTATTTAACTACATAACTTTAGAGATGTAAAAGTAATTTGATCTAATCTCATCGTATTATCCATCATCTCACTTTATTTATAAAGCTTGAGATTTTACAAAGCATATCAGATAATTTTTTTTTTCCAATTGCCATATTCAAAAACTTGTTGTGAAAGGACTCTAGTACTTTGTTAAAGACAGAAGCTGACTGCTATAGTACCATTGTACAGCTCTCATCTTTATGTTTACTGCTTCAGCAAGTACTGTGTCTTATGCAGACTTTTGTACATATTTTTGTTAGATCCCTGTAAATTTCCATTATCTTTATTATTTTCCATTTAACTTTTCTTAGCTCACCATTTTTGGCTTATCTGTGTACTAAATTCTTTCGTAATCGTAGTACAGTTTCATAGATGACTGCCAGCTGTCCAACAAGATGACAAGATCTCTATTAGTCCTAATTGTCATATTATTGACGGTTGCAGTTCTAATATCTGCATGGCTTTTTAGACATTAACATTTCTGCGTGGTCATCTTCTATATAACTTACTAGTTTGTCATTTATTTCTTAAATCTTTAGCGTTCTCTTAGTGGCAGATTCGCATGTAATCTCAGCGTCCCAGAGTCATCATCTTCATAGCTTTCATATCGACAAACGTATATAGTTTTATTATTTTGAGCTTGAAGCACCTACTCAGCATCATCTTTTAGCAAACCTATTTCATCTTCATAATTTTATCTCTACAGCATCATCTTTTGGCATAGCTATTTAAACGCCTTAAATTTTCATCTATAGGCATTCATACATATTCATCTCTACAGCATCATCTTTTGGCATAGCTATTTCATCTCCATTAATTTTCATTTCAACAGCAACATCTTCTAGCATAACTATTTTAACTCCTTAAATTTTCATTACTAGGCATTAAAATGCATCACTAATATATTGTCTACATGGTACTTAATCTTAGAAACTGCCTGCAGTGTATTGCATATTCGTTGTCTGTAAGCTGTTTTTCTTCTAGTAGTTTTTAATTACATTTAACATACAACAGCTGCTGGCAAAAACTACCAAAAGTATGCAAAACTTTTCTCTTTTTTTTTTTTTGTTTTGTACTGCCTTTGACAAGCAATTGAGTTATGTGTTGACTCGGTGCGCACTGATCCCATCTCTCTTTTTGGAGAGTCCTTGTCAACATCATGTAATTAGCAAAAACATATTACTTTAATGACTGGAAACAAGGTTGGTCTTGGGAGAGCCTCTTTTTACGGGTTAGTGGGGGGCTCGAAAGAGGCTGGCTAAAAGATTTCATTATGACAAGCCAGCGAGTCAACGAAGCGTTCAAATTTAATTTAATACTTCACATGAAACATGGAATACTCAGTCTACTATGCTTGGTTGTTGTTATTGGGTTGCTGGGTTATAGAAGTGGCCAAAATTGACCATTAAAAACTTTTATGAATTTTTCGTTGCTCTAATTGGTTTTCGTAGAGCTGCAGTCTCTCATAAAACTCAATATTATTGCAAGAAATTTAATTTGGCGTCTTTGGAAAATTTAATGGGCGTACTTTTGTGTAAACGTGAAGTACAATTTACGTAATGAAAAACGTAAAGGAAAATTGTTACGTCTATGACTGATAAGTTTTAGTTTTAAATATCTATCATAGAGAGGGTCATTAATAAGAGTTGCTTACAGCATTTGTGCAGTGAGGGGGGGTTGAAGGTGTCTAACCTTTTTTTTTTCTGGGAAAATTAAAGGGCCGTATTGTTTTTTAAATAAGTTTACAGATGATGCAAATTTAAAAAGAAAGTTCTGTACCATCCAAAAAAATAAAGTAACACTTAAGTCTTGGAAAATTTCTTGATTACTAACAAACCTGGAACATTTTAATGCTGGAAAAGGTGTTGCCATCCCCAAGAGCAGCATAAGTAGAACTTTAAAATGTAAACATCTTAGTAGAGCTTTCTGCAATTATGGCTTAGTACCCGTTTAGCAAAAGTTTCGGAATAGATAAAAAGAACTTCCGTTGAAATATTTTGGTACATGAAATTTACAACTACATATCATATATGCCCTCAGCTATCCACGCCCCTAACTCTCACAGAGACAGCCATAAGTAACCACAAAATGCAAGCCACAGTTAAATGTCTTTACACAGCAGCTCACAAGGCAGTTTGCGTTAAATTATGCGGGCTGCTGAAAGCTTAAAGGATGTTCGAGATGAGGCAGCAGCAGGAAGCACTTGCAAGCACGTTCCAGGCTAACCCTAAACACACATATACATGGTGAGAGGGAGTCGGAGAGAGGGAAGAGCGGGGTGACAACGACCCCAGTAAATGACACACAAATTCAATGTCAATGCGTTGACACTACTACAAACAAGCGAGTGACAGCAGAGAGACGCACAAAAGTATGCTATAGAATAGATATGGTTAGGGGCAGGACACTAGTTAGAGTAGTAGTAGTAGTAGTTGTCGTTCAGTCCTTGCTTGCTGATGATGACAATGATGATGACAAACATACACAGAGACTTACAGCGAGATACACATATGCAAGAACTAAATGTCTTTCTTTGTATATGTGTATGTTGGGTGTGTGAGTGTGTTGCTGGCCAAAGGACATGTAGCAACTTATAAACCATGTAGAAAAGTTTGATTTGCAGCAGACCAAGAAAATAATGCCACCAAAGGACGCAAAAATATGAACAAGCCAAAAAAAAATAAATAAATGGAAAGGAAAGAAGAAACTGTAAGCAGGAAAAAAAAGACACATGCACAGCATACAAGCAAAAAGTTTTTGCTGGCTGCGGAAACGGAAATAGAATTATAAAAGCCAAGCTAAAGACGTTTACAGACTATACAAAAACCAGCTAAGAGCAGGCAGTAAGAGAGCGACACTGTGTAAGCGGTACAGCAACACACACGGGACACACACACACACACACATATGAAACCAGACCTTTAGATAAGAAAATTGTTTGCCAAAGGCTTAAGGGGGTTTGGCGGGCAGACAGTAGCAAAAGAGATCATAGAAAGTTTTGCTTAAGTTGTTTTTGGGTGTGAGTTGGGAAGTTCCAAAAAATTTATGAACAGGAAAAACCACAAACTATGTGGGTGTGTGTGTTATCTACGAGTATGTGTGTGTCTGTGAATCTGTTGCGGGCCTCTGAATCAAAAATGAAGTGCGATTTATGGTCATACAAATCAAAGTTTGGTGCTTGAGTTGATTGCTAACAATCTTTTTGTATGACAGTGAGAATCTTGTGGGCGGGGCAGTTGGTAAAATTGTATGTGTGGAAGCAGGTCAACCCCCTGCTCACCAAAGCCATTACTATGTGTGAATGGGTTTTGTAATTTTGACACCCGCTTTTACGCCTGTAGGTAACAGCAAAGAGATTTTTCGTTCTGGCATTGTGCACAGCAACGAGCTACAAATTAGTTGAAATGTGAAAAATGAGGTGATAAATTTTGAAACTCTGGACTGGGAAAAAAGGATGACGACGACGACAACTTTGAATTGCAGCAGCTAACCAAAACGAACCAGGCGTACCGCTTTATGTGCAATTATAATCTATGGCATTTCCTAAAGTGGATTTCGTTGGTGAAAACTTTTTTTAAGGGTTTGAGTTAGGTCTGGTGAAACCAGTTGTGAATAGTCCTGGTGCTGGAACTGCTTGCTGTGAAATGCTGCTGAAATTTTCAAAAGTTTATGTGAATTTTAGGTGTTAGGTGTGTGTAGATACTAATTTAGCTTTTGTTTGATTTCAATTTGTTGGCACTTTAAAATCATTTTAATAATATTAAAAGCTTTAAAGGGGTTTGCTTAAAAAACGGTTGAATTAGAAGGGTTTGTTTGGGCATAGGTCTGTTATGTGTTAAGTGTGAGCTCAAGCGTGTATTTTGGTAATAAGTTTAATAATGCTCAGTTATTTTGAGTAAGATTTGGTATTAGGTGACCTTGGACTAAAAGCGCTTTCTAGGAGTTTTGTAAAGGTTTTAAGCGATTCCTCTGAGTAATGCTTGAGGGAAATTCAAAGCGGTCTATATCAAAAGATCACCTAAAGGGTTCCTGTCTCCGAATGCCATAAAAATTTTAATTTGATTGACATATGTCTGTTTCAATGCCAACATGTATCAAAAAACGTCATGTAGAGTAGAAAGTTCTCAAAAAAAGAAAGTACCAAATAATAATCAATAAAATACATTTAAGTAATATTACATAAATTTAATATTCATTAAAATTTTGAAAATACTTAAAAGTTGACAGCAACTTTGACATCTTCTCATGTTGCTGTCAAGAGATGAACCCATTATGAGCTCCTCTAAAAATACAAAGTTTATTATTTGCCTTAAGCTAAAGGTTAGGGTTAAAGTTAACCACAATAATAAAAATAATAATAATGAAAATAAAATAATGGCGAGTTGGCTACCCATTACCTCCAACACAGCTGCAAAGGACTTCAACTTGGAATGACAACCCAGTTAAGTAACCTAGCAACGAATTCCATTTGCTGCGGCTAATACAGGACAACGTATTACAGTCAGACATCGTCGTCTTGCCTGGCAGGATTTTCAAGTTGAGAAATTGAATATTTCACATGTCTGTTTGAATTTTATAAGCACAGAGCAGCAGCTGAAGGACTGTAAGACTACACCAGGAAAAGGAACAGGAAGTGTAGCAAAAATAGATGATAGAAAAAAAGCAGCATAAAAAAAAGCTCGAAGTTAGCCGACAAACCAAATAGAAAAAATTTCAAAAAAAAAAAAAAAAAGGGAAACGGGTCGCTTGGAGTTAAGGAGGTAAGGGAAATGTGACTGGGACGCTTAATCTAATATGCCACAGAGCAATGCAGGAAATTTGCGGATAAGAGACGAGAAGGAAGGACACACACTGACATATATACACACACACTCACACATATAGAAGACGGACAAACTGATTGTCGGTTATGGCTGACGTGAGCAGCAAAGCCCAGCAAAAGATGGACAAGTTAGTTTCCATCTTTACTTC
This sequence comes from Chymomyza costata, assembly GCA_018150985.1. Classification (NCBI taxonomy): domain Eukaryota; kingdom Metazoa; phylum Arthropoda; class Insecta; order Diptera; family Drosophilidae; genus Chymomyza; species Chymomyza costata. The sequence continues at coordinate 24,781,987 of JAECWU010000001.1, forward strand.
TCTATACACTTGACGAAAAAAGTTTCGGGGCATTTTGAGTTAGTTCAGATATATGTAACAGGAAGTAGAAGGCATATTTGAAACTTTTTGAGATCATTATGAGTAATCCAGTCGCTATAGATATGCCCTTGAGATCTCAGGCTGTTTTGGTGTCTTAGCTAATAAAGTTAAGCTTAAAAGTTTCACAAGCTCTCTCTCATTGCCAGTAATAAAAACAAAGATTATATGTTTTTCTAATAAGTTTCTGATATATAATCTGTCTGAGAGACAATTTTCAAGGCATATGAATAAAAATAGGCACTTATTTGTTGGAACTTGCTGATTCCAAATACTTATTCTCTGAGCTGGCAAAAGAACTAGCAATAAGAAGTGCTTTTAAGAAATAAAGGGCATATCGCAGTCGGTTAGGCTCGACTTCAGCCTAAGCAGGTTTTTCTTTTTATTTCAATGTCGATGCTCTTATCTCTGCAGCTAGTTTATGGATGTAAGCAAAATGGTGGCTAGAGAGACAGGCCTAGAGAGCATGAGCAGGGGCTGCTTACAGTAAAAATGTGTGAAATAAATGATATTTTATAACACACATACATGCAGACACACTCACAGACACTGACACATAGACACACAGATGTACAGATACCAGACACGAGCGAGCCACAGACTAAATGGAGCGTAAATTTCAAATTATGTTATAGGCTTTTAGGCTGATAAGAAAATTGTATTTTTTATGCATTTCAAGCGTGTGTAATTGTGTGTGTGTGTGTCCATATATGATTCGATTTTGCTTGAAATGTGGCTGAGAAAACTATTAAAATATAATATTTCTGCTGGATTTGTGTGAATATTTTATGCAGCTTTGGTTTTGCCAATTGGCAAAATATTAAAGCATAGCTTAAGGCGCACCAATGCAAATACAAAGCAGATAAATTTAATTTTAGTTTTTCTCTAAGCTATTGTTTTTTTTTGAAAAGAAAAAGGGTATAAAAGCTAAGCAAATATTGGCCAAAGAAAATGTAAATAACTTTTAAAAGTTATTATGCTTTTAAATGATTCTCCCTGACAGCTTTAGTTATTTACAATTTTTAAAAGGATTTAAATGTGTACATTTTTGATCGATAGGGATTTTTATTTACTATTTAACAGGAATAATAGTAGCTTATGAAAAAATGCAAATTTACAAAACAGATCAGAAAATTATTTTATAATAGTTTTTTAGGTCGGGATATGAATATGTATACCTTTTTTTTTGGTAGTCTTTTCAAAAATATGATATATTTGAGTTCTACCTTCATCCAAAAAACTTTATTAGATTTAAATGCCTCAACCTTATAGCTTTTATTACCCTTAGGGACGACTTTTTTCAAGTCGTATTTTCCAAACTGACAATACTTCTAAAGCCAAGCGAAAAATCAACTCAATACAACTGTGACAACAAATAAACACAAACTCTACATTTTATGACTCAAATGCAAATAATTGAAAATAATAATAAAGTTTTATAGCAAAGCAATTTAAAATAAAGCTTAAAAATAAAAGTAAAAGCTTATAAGCTTATAAAAAAAATATGAAAACCTCAATCATTAAATACCATTGCAAAACCACATACAATTTTAAATCAAAACTCTGCATAGGTTTTAAAAATTATCCCAATTTCCATGCTGATTGACCAGCCTCAAAATCTCAACCAAAGTATGCCATATTTATTTTGCATAATTTGAGGCTTAGAGCAAAACAAACCACAATAAATAACATAAATAAATCAATGCGTCCTACAAGCAAAATATCGGACAAAGAAAATATGTTAAATTGTATTGTTAACATACGAATTTGCATATGAAAATCAAGAAAACAAAACAGAAAATGCTAAATAAATAATATATCTATAACAACAAACAAAAAAGAAAAGAAAACAAAATATTTATAGCCTACTTAAAGGCTTACTTAGGCCAGTACTTAATGCCACTTTAATTTCAACTTAAAAAAAAAAAAACCAAGTATATTCCAAAGTAATTTGCATGCGCTTTTTGCAACATCTATATATATAACAAACTGAGAGACCTCTGGATCAAAGTCAGTAGGTAGCCAAATGCCAGACAGTTAACGTTATGCAAATTGAATCAGGATGTTCATTTCTGCAACAAGATTTTTATGGCTCTGCGGCAGACATAAGAGTTGAAAAAAATCAAAAGGAAAAAATCTGCTGAAGAAACCGAAACGCACATACACTTTAAAGTATCTAACGATATGATATACTTGTTGACTGTTACTTATAAAGTAAAAGGACGGGTAAAGTTTGTCCAAATATTTGTGTTTAGTGAAGGGAAGCACTCCTTACCCAACCTGGCTTACCTTATTGCCGTGAGTACCTAAGTTTATAGTAAAAAGCATCTGTTGCATTACCGCCGCAATCCCAAATACTAGAAAAACTTGGAATCCAAATCTTAGCAGAAGAGGCGTATAATTTCGAAGCACATCAAATTTATTTCATGGATCGATGTATGATTCCATTCCAGCAATCAGATGCTATTTGGTTACGTATTATGGATAAAAAAAGACAAGATCAAGACGTCAAAAGTCAAAGTCATAGACTTGTATCTGCCAAACAAATTTTACAGATAAAAATATGTTTATTTTTATAAATAAATCTTCAACTGTGATATAAGGCGTAATGTGAGTCTGTTTAAAATAACGATGGCGACCACTCATGGAACCTCACACACCCGCCACTGCCAAACTCATCAGTATTAAAAACTGCTCGATCTACTTTTAATATATTTGTAGCCCCATTAAAAAATGTTCTTATTAATTATTTACTTTGGGTATAGTTTTAGCAATTTGGCTCTGATGCAATTTCGATCTGCATGCGTATACTTAATTTTTTGACTGTGTTACAAATTGACGCATTTAAGTGCGTATACTTAATTATTTCACTGGGATAGATTTTGATGCATTTAAGAGCGTATACTTAATATTTTTGCTGGGTTACAAACTGAGGGCGTATACTTAATACTTTTGCTGGACTACAAATTGACGCATTTGAGTGCGTATACTTAATATTTTCGCTGGGTTACAAACAGACGCATTTGAGTGCGTATGCTTAACTTTCTTCCTTTTGATTACAAATTGACGCATGCAATTTTCACTCGAACGCGTATACTTTATTTTTCCCACTTGCTAACAAATTTAATGCAAAACCTTAAGTACCACTTGAAGAGTATTAAAAAGTAAATCTCACAAACATGCATACTAAATTGGTAAATAAAAAAAAAAGAAGAAATTTAGCTGCTGGCTTGTTTCTGCGCCTTTTTGTGGCTGCCTTTATCACCTTCATGCTGCGGTGTCTGTTGGCAAAGGATACAACAGCACCAACAAAAAAGTGTCCTTTTGAATTTATGAGTCAAAACATACAAGACATGCTATAGAGCAACAACAATTTTATTCATAAGAGTGTCCATGACTCGCAAAGCCTTTCAATTTGAATGTAGGTGTGTGTGCGTGTGTGTGGGTGTGTGTCTGTGTTTTTCTTTTCTTTGAGAAAATCACACCGCTTTTCTTTATTTTGGCTGTGTGTCTGTATGTGTGCTCCCTTTTGAACAGGCTTACCTGCTTTTCAAAAATATTTTGTCTGCGTGAAATTCAACATTTTAAATTGAATATAATTTTTAATGCGTTTTCATGGCTACTTATCATATAAATTAATTTCTAAAATAAACAAATTTGTTTTTCTCTTTTTGCAGATCACACTATAAGTGAACATGAAAGCAAATCGGTGGTCCTGCCATGTCCTGTCAATGCGCAAAAATGCGGCAAATTGCATTCATTAAATTGGTTCAAAGGCGATGATCGCATCGCAGCCATGTTGCTGGGGGACAGCAATGTGACGAGCGTGAATAAAGAATTTGAAAATAGGTAAGTCTATCGGTTTATCGGATAAGCTGTTATCACTTAAAATACTATAGATTTTTTTGCTTTACTGATTTTTGACTTATGCTGCACTGAAAAGTACTTATTTGAGCAAATGTTTAAAAGAAAAGTTTTGAGAGTATCAATGAAAAAAAACAAATTTTGAGCCACCCTAAAAAACTTCAAAATTTTATTTTTCAAAAATTTTTCAATTATTTGCTGAATTTTTATAAATGTTATATAATGATACTCGTAAGAATTATTTTTTTTTTTTTAGTTGGCTTAGCTACAATTTAAATATTTATTAAATCTTTAACTTAAATTATTAAAATCCAAACAATTTCCATTTGCTATTTCCAGAGTAACTGTTGAGCAAAATCCATACAGATTAGTTATTAAGGATTTGAAAATATCTGATGAGGATATCTATCTATGTGATACAACATTTTTTATACCAGAAGAATCGTGTGATAATTTCAATGGCTATCGTGTCGAATTGACAGTCTTAGGTAAGTCTATCTAAAAAGAAATTCCCTAATATGTATTATATTTTGCAATATTAATTGGTTACTCAAAAGTATTGCATGAACTTCAAAATTTTTAACAAAAATAATAATAATAATATTTCTATCTACATCATATTTGCTTTATATTTGGCTTTTTCTTTTGTTTACGCTTACTTTTGTAAATATCTCAAACAATTTCATAATCAACTTGATATAATTATTTTTTTTTTGTTTTATTTTATGTGTAAATGCTTTTGTATTCTGTTTGCTAAAAGGAAAAACTTAATAAAACTAACCAAATAAAACTAATTCCATAAAGAATGAGCATGGAAATTGTTTGCGCTTCTTACTAACCAACTGCAAGAAGAACTTCCATTTTCAAATTGCATGTATTGAGGCGAATTTTTGAGATGCTTTCTGTGTTTTGTGTGCCATGTTGAAAATCTACTCCATACTTATTCATTATTTGTTTGAAGTCAAGGCGTTTTGAAATACATTAGGCCGATTAAATGGATTGGTAAAGGAATGGGTAGTGTGGTAAATCCGAAAAGAAAGAGGAGAGCTGCTAAGATAGCATTGAAAAGAATTTTCTGCAGAAGATGAGTTGAAGAACGAGATATTAGATATTAAGAATAAGATTAAGACCAAAAACCAAATAATAAAATGCACTGCAAAACTTAAAAAAAATTCCAATTTGTGAGACTCGTATCAGAAGACTAAAGGGATATTTCGATTCCGATTTCGATTTTAGCAAAGGTTTAACCCTAGACCTGTCCTTCCTCTTACCAACTTAATACCGGCCAATGCACATTGGGCCAGAAAGCCAAATTTTTGGCATAAATTCGAAAAATAAAGTTACAGGCATGAAATTTTGTGTAGTTGTTTGTAATGACATATATAAGAACTGAGATAAATTTCAGACCGATCCGGCCACGCCCACTCCCACCGCCCATATAAGGTGAATTTTTGCTTGGTGTGATTTTTTACTAAAGCACTATTACTGACGCGATTTATAAATTTATATTTATAATTAAGTTTTATTTATGCCGATTTATATTCAAGTTTAAAAATTATATGAAAAATTCAAATAAAGCAAGGTGCAATCAATTTTTAACAGTCGATTTCCACATATATTTCAGACGAAAAGAGATTTTCATTTTCGGCTTCAGAATGATCAGTGCCATCATATATGGAAGTGTTACACTTATCAGTGTCACTATGATTACCTGTAAAATTATAATTATTATTAAGGATATAATTATCACAATTATTTTTAAAGTTTTGCGGTTCTGAAAGGTCAATCACAGCTGCCGGTAATGGTATTTTTTTGCTTTGAGCAAATTTGTTATTTATCGGTTACCATAATTTCCAAAGGCCTACATTTGGCTTCTCATTTTCTATTATAACTGGGATAAATATCGGAAGATCGGCTTTTATGAAGCTCCTGAATGTTGCAATATTGGCTTTTTCCAAAGGAGTTTTCGAGCAAAAACGCCAAAGCCTCATTGGGCGTTAAGGGTGCTCGCTCCGAAACAAAAAGGTTTTTTCTTACTCGATTTGGGCCATTTGAAGCAAGCAAAGTATTTTTCAATATTAAAGACGTGTCATTTTCATTTAATTTTTTGACCGAAACTGCAGCAGCGTGCACAAGTGTTGTGGCGTTGTTTATCTGCTAAATCGGATGCTAACTTTCTCTTTAAACGTGGTTCAGCATATTCCATCGGTGGACGTCCTACTGTGTTTAAAAATGACCTTATAGGCTTGGTTGAAGATGTGGAATCTAAGCTATCGAATAAAAAAAATATAATTTTTGACGACAGCCACTTGGAGTGTTTTCCTTAAGTACTCAAATTTCTGCCGCATTTTGGCAAGTTTCTTTGGATATAAATAGCAAAATTTTTTATTTTTGCATTAATTTCATATTTTTCCTCTGCGCTTAAGTTGTAGTCTTTAAGTTGATGAAATATTCAGCGCGAAACATCGGATGCCTTTCGAATATTGTCATTCCAGATATTCAGCAGCGTTGCATAGCAGAAATTAACCTTAGCTTCAAAATGGCAATACCCGAAAAGCCGCAAAAAGCCGCAAAAAGCATAAAAAGGGTAAATTAGTATATATTTTGTACTTTTATGTTACATTAATACTTTTTTGCAGAAGCTTGCAGAAAGTAATTTTTTATTCCATAATAGACGGCCAAGTTGGTTAAGTTTTCTCTAATTAAAGACAACACAAAACCATACACATATAAAACAAATTAACAAATATAAGGAAACACCTTTTTAACATAAACATTCTACATACCCGTGCCTCTATTTACCATTATTAATATTATCTTTATATTTAAAATTAATAAAAATACAAGCTCGCAAAGTTAACAAAAAATTTCGCGCCGTTTTTACTGCAACGCGCTGCTGTTCGAACATGTAACTTTGAAGGGCTGCCAAAACTTCAGGGTTGCAATTAAATCAATAATATTTTTGAATTTTTTGTAACTAGGGTATTGACTACAAAATGGCAATTTTAAAAAACGAATTTGCTTCTATGAATATTTTGAATTTATGCCAAAAAATCGGCTTTCTGGCCCAATGTGCAATGGGGTACTCAGTGCCCCAGAGAACGTATGAAGTATATATGAGTTTACTCACACATGTGTAACATCTACACAATGAAACTTATACAACTTGAAGATTTTAGCTAAACACAAATATGTGAAGATTTTTTAGTTACGGGACGTCTATAATTAAATTTTTAATTGATCGGGGCACTCAGTGCCCCAAGGACGGGCTTAGGGTTAAGACTGAAAGACTACAAATATCGATTCTACAAGTTTGTAAATATTTAAACTGAAAAAAAGCGACGAAAAAAATACAATTATTCTAGAAAAATTCCATTCTCAAAGCAAATCTTTTCTTAGCGTTCTTAAGTCCTTAGTACTACTTTAAAAAAAGTAATTTTTCTTACTCGTTATTCTTAATGTTGTGTTAAGGGGAGGTTCTTTCAAATTTGGTCGAGAAAATCGTTTGTTTTTTTTTTACAAAAAATGAAAGCTACATATTCGTAGAAAGGATTTTTCGCTGCGATCGATATTTATAGAAATAGAGCGTCTTGAACGCACCTAAGTCGCACGTGCTGAGTGACGTTCTAAAAACTTTAAGCGCGTTTTTCTCGGAACCATGTTTTTCAACCGAATTTAAAGTATAGCTCTTGATCTATTGTTCCGATTCACTTCATTTAAGCCATGTTTGAAATGATATAATTTTTTGTATGCCTTATGCCTTACAATATACATGAAAAAGTGCTAAATTGTTATTTTTAAGCAAGTTCAAATCACAAAAAAAGTGAAAAAAAAAAAAAAAGTTTTTTTCGAAGGTCCACATTTCAGTTAAGTTTTCGTCAAAACTCATTCTGATTTAGTATAAGGCATAGAGAATTTCATTAACTTCAATTAACAAAAAACATTTTTCATTTCGGTTCACTACAAGTGGCTGGAGAACTGAAATGCGGGAACGATATTCTGCGGGTAGTGGCAGACAAGAGCCGCCATTTTGAATTTCGTCGAGAAAAAAATTTCCAATTATTGTATAATAAAAATCGCATTTAACAATCAAAACAGGAAGTTTATATGTCTTTTTATCATGGCACAAATAATTCCCAAACTTCGGCTTATTTTCGGCCTTTGAAAGAACCTACCTACCCTTAAGAACAAAATTCAAGAAACTGAATAATCTACCCAGTCTAAGATCAAATATTACGATAGGGATCATTGGTATATTGAAAAAATAGGCATAACAATTAATAGATATAGTAACTATAAAATAAAATATAATGACATTTTAAGTATTCAGCATAACTATGAAAATGGTTTTACTAAAAGCTCTGAAAACCTTTTAAAAATTAATCAATTTTATTTAAGCAAGAGAATGGAATTTTTAAATAAATAGAAAGCTCCACTTGGTCAATATTTTAAGCTTTTAAAAATATATAGTTTTTTATATAGAAATGCAATTTATATTAGTGTAAGCCTATTACCAATCCATTTACTTCTAAACATTTCTTATGTATCTATTAACTCTATTTAGAACAAAAATTGAAAGCTTTGACTAAACAAAAACTTTTTCAAACATTTAACCCAAACAATTGCAACAATTATTATTTTATATTGCATATAAAAATGTTTGCCTTTTGCTTGCCTTTTATACGCTGTACATAAACAAAATATATATATATATATTACAAAGTTACAAACTATAATTAAAATAGTTATATGTGCATATTATATACTTTAACCTTTTTCAAGTGCAACCAAAAAATTAGCCTTTTAACTGCTATTTTTTTTCCATAACATTTGAACGTGTCAAAACTCATGCAAATATTTTCTCTTAACTGATTATACTCTTCAAAAAAACCAACTAAAAAACAATATCCTACAAAAAATAAAAAAAAAAACTAAATCGCATTCAAAACGCTCGTCAACATCGACATGGAAAATTTTTATATACATACTATATACTGTATGCATTGCTATCAAAAACTCAAACAAATTCGCTCTAACAAAAACAATAAAATATCGATACATGACTACTGACAAAAAAAAAAAATATATCACACACCACTACGCCACGCCTCCTCTTTTCACCATAAACTGCATTCACAAAACTTACAAAAAAAATATATATATGTATCCTCAAAACACCAAAATTGTTTTCATATATATATATTTATATTCCCCCGATTGTATGAACTGTGTGCCCTACAATATGCAAACTGGAAACAAACTAAAAAACAATTTAAACTCCAACAAAATGCTTTGAATTTAAATTTTTATTTTATTTAAAAAACAAACATAATAAAATATTTACCCAAAAAACGTAAACTACCAAAATATTAAAAACATTTTTGGCCATGAATAAAAACCTTCGCATAAAAACCGTAGAAAACATTGGTAAATTTTTAATACTATAAATAATAATTATTTTTTTGTTCAGTTTTTCACAAAAGCATAAATATTAAAGAACATAATAATTAGTTTTTAGCAATATGTTTTAACAAACTTTATTTTTAATTTAATGGAGATGAAAATCTCTTTTGATTTTTTTTTAAGTCTTCGGAATTGATTTTCAAATTTTAAAGGCGTGTTAGTGGAGTTTTTTTTTTATATTAATTTTTTCTTTTGATTCTATTTAATCGAGATTCCGAAAATGTCTAAAATTTTGGCGAAGTGCAACCTTAATAAATTAATTTGCAGATTTATATATAGAGGAACTTGGGAAAGCTTATTATGGTAAACTTTTCAAAAGTTTCAGATAGTGCCACCAAAAAAAACAAATTTTTCTTGCTTCAAACAAATTTTTCAAAAAACTAACTTCTCAAAAAGTTTTAAGCTTAGATAAAATGTTCGAAACAAAATAGCTCTATACTGTCCTTGTTGAGTTTGATTCCTTGTGTTTCGAAATCCATGCTAGGCAAGGTATCCTACTGACTAGACAAGTTATATTTTTTCCAAAAACATTCAACTTATGTCAAATTTCTTTAACGCTATTCAAATTCGTGATGTCTGACTAACGAAGTCGAAAAATTTTACTCACTAGGGGGCTTCACCCCATGCGCGCTTCGCTAGCCAAAATAATGAAAAAAGGAAAAGATTTTTGAGAGACCTAAAGTAGTCCGCGAGAGGACACTAGATATAAAACAAACCTAGCTTCAAAATTTTTTGCAAGTATAAAAAAATAAATTATGTATATAGAACTTTTTTTTAATGATGTGGCAGTTAAGGATAATTTATTTTCTAAATAAGTTCTAAAGTAGTCCAAAAGAGGATGCTAGATATAAATCAAACCAAGCTTAAAAATTTTTTGCAAGTAGAAAAAAAAAAAAATTATTAATATAGAACAATTGTTTTTAAAAATATGGCGATCAAGGATAATTTATTTTCTAACATACATATATAGGCTTTAAATTAGCATTTATTTACTAATATATAATTTTTTTTTAAATTTTGTTTTGATTTGTTTATAGTCTATACTAAATATTAATTAACTTTAAACTTAGTTTTGTTAGTTTTTTAACTTTTCTTTACAAAAGCTACATTTTCCACGCTTTCTCTTCATTTCAAATCATTTTCTGCAAATTATTGCCCAACCACATTTTTTTTTTAGCATTATCATTTACAATATTGATTTAACTTTTAAAACTAATGATTTTTTCTAATGCAAATCAATTAAATATATATGATTTATTAAAACACAAATTCAACATTTTTACCTCCCGATAAAAATTAAAACAAACAAAAAAAAAAATATATATTTGTGTACTACACACATATACAAACAAACAAAAAAAACGCCACACATATATGCACACGCACACACACACACTCACACACATCTACAACGGCGTTATAAAAAAAAAAATAAAAAAACCAACCACAACCTAAAACCGTGGCTCAAAATGTGGTTCGCGTCCTGCAGTGCCACCCACGGAGGTTGTGATTTTGGATGAGAAGGGCGACCGTATAGAGAACGGCAGCATCGTGGGACCCATGCAGGAGCGTCAGACGCTCAAGGCGACGTGCATAGTGCGCAACACACGCCCCCAACCCGATGTGGGCTGGTTTAGGGGCAGCAAGCGCCTTGCCACATGTAAGTACCACAGCATGTAGTATGACTAACTAAATAACTAACTAAGTGGGAATAGTCGCTGCTGGTGCAGAATAGTCTGCGGGTATCCCCCGCTGCTTTATTTCTTTGCAACTTCTAGGTCTTTTTGTGTAGTCATAAAAGCAGCTGAAGCGCGTTTATTGATTTCAGGCCAAGCTAAGTAGCCAATTTGGAGCATAAGCCATGGCTGCGTTCTGGGCTGGGATGTTGCTAGCGTTTTACGATGCGCCACAAAGTTTATGCAGTGACTGGCCGTAAAGCGGCGCTTTTGAGTGGGCGTGTAAAGGATTTATGTGGCAGGATTGAATGTGGCTGCCATTTTGGGTAGAGGTTCGCCCAGCTTATCAGTTTGCATATAAAATTACACGGTAGTGGCCAACCGACTTGACTTTGACGGTGCCCATAAAATTTGATGCTTTTTTATTGTAAAACATAAAAACAAAATTAGAGACGTTTTCATTAAAAAAAAATGTTAAGTACCAAAGGTTGTGACTTCCTGCAGCCAGCCCGCTTAAAGTAAATTAATTGATTTTCAAAACAAAAAATTTCATAAAACTTTTTTTTGCTTGAAAAGAAAAAAAAAAAAAAATTTTGGGAAAACCAAAAATTAAAGCACAGCATGTGGGCTACATAAATTTATAAACGCATTTTTCTGGCCTTGAAGAGCACTTTAACAAATTTTTATACTCTTTAAGCAAGCTCTTAAGAGGCATATTAAGGTTCTGTTTCTCGCTGACTGAAATTATAAATGATTGCAATTGTGAATGAGCATAGTTAGTTAGTGTCCTAAGAAGGCTTTTGTTGGAGCAAAAGAGTCTTCGGATGTTAGTAATGCCGTAAGACATATATTTATTTATATAATGTTATAATTTAGTTGGCAACGTAAGCCTTTCTATAAAATTTTCATATTTTTTTTTTTGTTTTTTTTATTTCACTCTTAAGAAAATTAAAAAAAAAACAAATTTAAAATTTTTAAATTTAGTTATAATTCCTAAAAAGAACAAAAATATTAGGACTAACAAAAGTTCTTCGCAAAAATAATCAAAAATCATCATCGCTTTTGAATTAGTGTGACCAAACTTTCTAAAAAAAAAGGCACTCAAAACCATATAAAAAAGCTTGACCTGCGATGGTAAAATACTTTCAGTACTCAACGAGCACTATCATCCACCATCGGAACCTTATTTGGTCGGATTTGTTTTCCCCAAGACTTTAGCTCTACATGACCAAAATCTTGAATCTTGAAATTCGAAGCAACAACAACTCTGCACTACTAAGCACCCATTTGATGAGTGCAGATGTGCTGGAGAAACATCTCCGTTGGCCAACATCGATATTTAGAGTTTTAAAACTTCGATCATCGATGTTTTCTCCAGTCAATGCAGTTACCTTCTGGTACTTTATTACCTCTAAGTACTACCAATGGATATTTGGCAACTTTTATTTAAAAATTTTAATTCTTATTGTCTAAGCCAGCGGTGGGCACTTAGAATGCACGCGTGCCAAAGAGCTTTTGCACGTACGAGAAAAGAGCTTATTGCCGTAAAAGCTCGTCTCGTACGTGTGAGCTAGTTTTACAATGGAACGCAAAGCATAGTCACATGTCAAATCACGAAAGAGTACGAACTCTGCGTATATTTGCATTTTGTTGGTCATTAAAATTTTCAAGTCTGGCTGGCGTCGTATGAACTAAGTAAAGATGTGAGCAAGTCATATTTTTCTTGTAGGTAAGCCCTTAATCGACACGACTCTACCCGAATTTTAAGGCGAAATCGCTCTGCTCAATGTGCAGAGTATAACATATACGTCCCGCATGAAATAAAAGTCGATGATATTGTCGACTCTAATGACAACTATGCCAAAAAAAAAAGATTTGTCCCATTGTACCTTGGTCTTTGCGAAAGCTCTTTTTTGTTTACGCACACAGGCACAAAAAATTGCATTGGTAGTTTTGCCCATCGCTGGTCTGAGCCACAAAAATAACTGCATAGGTACAAATAAATCGCCCTTCGCCTATCGATAACCCAGTGTGCCCGTATTATTGAATGCATGGGCAATGCTCATTGTCAGATATCTACTAGTATTTTAATACCATTAAGTACCAATTGATATTTGGCAACGCCGTTTATTTCTGTATTGAAAGAATTATTGAATAAGAATTTAGCAGTTGACTTGACCGGTCGTGTTTTATTTTAAAGGTGTAATGCAATATTCGATAATATAATATTCGATATGGGCGATTCTTTTAAAATTTCAATCGTACAGCCTGAAGGCCTATGTTGCTCTGGCTACAACATTTTTTATAACTTAGAACTTTCTTCTACTTTATAATGATATAAATAAAAATCAATCGGAATAAGTGCATTAAAAGTTTATCATTACAAAATATGTAATATGATTTTTTTTTTTTAAATTTTCAATATCTTGGCATTAGTATATTTATATTATTTTATACCATATAATTATTTTATTTTATTTATTAATTGCGAATTATCTTATAAATATTTTCATAGTATTGAGGAAAAGCTTTTCATTTGAAAACTCTAGCATATAACGAAACTATGCTTAAAAGCGCTTTATAAAAAAAATTTTAATATAGCTTTGACGAGGCTGTAGGGTATACCAAAGTCGTGCTATCCCAACCGAAACGGGACAACTTTTTTATTTTTTTTATTTATTTTGCTTTCTTTACAAAAACCGAAACCGAGAACCCTTTTTTTTTTGTTTTTAGCATAGGCAATTAACAGCAACAAGACAAGCTGTAGCAAAAATTTGGAACATTTCCGTTTTGGGTTTTCCCTTACTTGCATTTCTGATAATTGGCCGGAAAGGTCTACATAAATGCGGAACGAGTCTAAAGAGGGACTGCTTATTTTTCTTGTTTTTAGGCAATTTTATTTATTTTTGTTTTTAAAAGCTGGCTTATCACAACGTTGCATAATTGCTTGTAATAAAGATATTGTTTATCTTATTTTTTCTGAAATTTGGCAAGGTAAGCTTAACCAGTTTTTTGCATATGGCTATAAAGGTTTAATGAACCATCGCCAATCCTGTGGGATTACAACAAATTTCATTAGCTGTTTGGGAAAGTAGAAAGTTTAGAATGCCCGCATATTAAATGCAGTACAATAGCTAAGCTGGGGGCTCTATTTATTTTATAAGCGTATACTTTAATTAAACATTTTATATGCCCACAGATTCACCTACACATGATCTTAAAGATGGCCTTTATACATCAACTCTCGAACTGGAGTGGCAGCTATCACGTGAGGACCTTGCACAGGATATTGAATGCCGTGTAGAATCTGCAGCTGTTAAAGACGCTATTGTAGCCAAGTTTAGCGTGGATTTACAAGGTGAGTCTTTATTTTGGCTAAGTTTCAAGGTGACTCAAGCGTAGTTTCTGGTTTAAAAATATTCTAGAACAAATAAACCAATGTGTTTATGGACTTCTATATGTATGTCTTATTACGGTAATGCTTTTCTTTAAACAAAAATAAAAATGCACTTAAATGACAGTAAAAATGCTGTAAAAATAGGGAAGCATTAGAAAATTAATGGGCTCTTAAAAAAATCATTAAAAAATAAATGTGTCTGGTTGAACTTTGCATTAGTCATCTGTTTTGACTGTTAAAGGTAATGTGTTCAATATATGAGTAGTTTTTTTTATGTTTATTTTTAACAAACGAGTTGGTGGATACATAAATAAACAAATGTTGCGGTATACCATAAAAAAAACTAATCACAGTCTCTAGTCGAGCATAATTCTAATTTTTAAAGATATATAACAATGAAGATAAAATGATTAAAGGATGTACATGAGTGTTTAAGTATGGTTGCAATATATGAGTAGTATATTATATACTATATATATCAATAACAAAATTCTGTTTTTTTTTTATGAGGCAAATGTTAAAAAAAATATATATATATTATAATAATTAAAAATTTTAGTATAATAAAAAAATGAGCTTTAAACAATTTCTTGTTAAAGTTTTTCAATTTGCCTTATTTCAATCATTATAATAAAGTTAAAATTTATTTATTTACTTTTTGGGTCATTACATAGCAAAAAATTATATAGTTTCAAGGCAACGAATTTTTGGCCAATCTTCATTATTTTTGAAAAATTATTTACCATTTTCGAGTTTTTTCTGTACCGTCCAACACAGATTTTAGATCTCAGAATCACATTTTATCCCTCACTGCTGCTCCACAGACTTTTATCGATTTTTTATTTACACTTTTTTGGGGACATGAATTTGTTTCCCAAAAGAACTCCCAAAACAAGCGCCTTAAATGAATCATGTCACCTTTGAAAAATCGCCAAATATTTTTCATTGCAGCTTTATCTATTTCCTTGCTTTTCTCATTTCCTTCTGAAATTTTCTTGTTTTTTTTTCAAAACTTTAATCAACATAAATTTAAAAGCACAATAAATTTACATTGGCATTCCATTGACTGAGGTTTTGACATCTTTGGGGTTCATTAACCCAACAATTGAACCCTTCTAATTACAACAAAAACAACAACAAGGCCACAAACAAAAGTGTCCTCAGGCTTAACGCCTTTGCAGGCGTTTTTTTTTTCCAAAAGTCATGCAAATAAATTTTTATAATTAAAAGCTGACAATATAAAGTAATTTTTTTTATTTCTTTTATAAATGCTATGTATAGCTTGCTCCTGAATGATTCGACACTTTTAAGTGAGCTACAGAGACCAGGACAAAAATTAATGAAAGTCATTAAATATGCCATAAAACCAAGTAACTTTAACAAGTAAATTTTTCATTTAACCAGCGGCTAAATTGATTGATGGCAGGCAAAAAATGTTCATACAAGGTTTGAGTTACTTCTAAAACATTTGCCATGCAAATGACTTCAAGTGAAGTTAAGTGAAGTGAAGTGCAGCCTAGGGAGAGGGGAGTGAGTGCTAAGAGAGCTGATAGAGCGGAAATGGGGGGGGGGGGAGGAGTAAGGGCAGACACATGCAAATTGCCATTATTAATATTTTATATTATAACGAAAACGAGAGAGAGAGAGAGAGTGAGAGCGTAAAGAAAAAAGACCCAATGGAGACTGACAGTCAACTAGGCAGACAAAAGCCAATTACATGCCCACATCTACAAAAATTTTCGAACACACAAACATGCACAGTGAGAAAAAGGTTGCACAAAAATTCGGGTAGGCAAAAGACACACTTGAAACTAAAAGAACTCATTCGAAATCGATTAGTGGAACTAACGGGGGAGCAAAGGATCGCAGCGAGGTTCCTCCATTCCCCTCTGTCATGCGCCAACCTCTTGACTTCGCTCCAGGTTTTGTTGGTTCTGAATACGTCAGCTTCCAGATTCCTCCTTCAGGTCAGGGCTGGTCTGCCCCTGCGACGGCTGCCTTGAAGGTTCCAGTCGATGGCGCTGCGGGTGATGTCGATGCAGCCGAATTATGTTCTAACTTCTCAAGAACTTTAATATTTTTCCAGTTATACAAAAAATTATATATCGACACATTACCAAAAAATGAATTTTTAAGAATTTTATTATACCTATATGTTAAAAAAAATTAGAATTTGCTCCTCAACTTAAAGTATTGCAATGAGAGAGCTTTATCTCGAAATTTTCTCTCAGTGCACAGTCACAAACCTAAACTAAACTTAACTTTTCTTTTGCCTTTATTTTCTTTTTTCTTTTGCAGTGAGACCGACGAGCATAAACATCAACGGAGTGGAACATCACACGGTGCAAGGCAGCAAGGTGGTGCTAACATGTGACGTAAGTATTGAGCGAGCAGCAGCAATAGTCAGAGTGGGAGCAGGGATTGTGGGTGAGAGAGAGCTAAAATGCAGTTTAAGTTTTCAGTAGCTAACGAGATACTCACATAAAAGCAACAAGGACATAGTTGCTTTGGACAGCATGTCCTTTGGCCAGCATGTAATTGACAATAATTAACTGCCAATTATTTTGCGATTTTTCGTCGTTGTCGACATGTGGCCCAAACTTGCACTCGACCAGTCTAGTTAGTCCGTTGAGAAACTAGAGAGGTAGGGTCTGAGTGCTAGACTAATGTACTCCACATTGTCTTCGGCACTGGCTTGGCATTCCATTTTAATGTGCAAAATGTTCAATTGACTGCATTTTAGCAGCACTTGCCAGCAAGAGTCAAGGAAACATGTTAGTTGTCCTGCCTATGAGCCTGCCTAGTAAGCTGCACAGAATTATGCAAAATTGTCTATTGATTGCGTATTATGTTTAATGGAATTTCATGCAATTGTTTCTGGGAGGTATTTTTTTTTTGTACCATGTCAACGTGAACAACAACAATGAAATTTTAAGACAGCTAATGGAAATATGTGCAGCTGCAAGTTAATGGAACTTTAATGGAAATTGCTTAGTTAGAGAGACAGAGCGTAGCAGACACGAACTTACACGAAGCGTTTAGTTAGTTAGGCCACTAGGCGTATGCGTTATGTGCCTGTCTGCTAATGGCAAATTGCGTAAACTTGTCAAGACATGAAACTTACTTAATAGTTATTTTATATTCCATTTAATAGATACATGGTGCACGCCCTGCTGTTAACTTGACTTGGTATAACACAACAGCGGCTATAAATCCAGAGGAAAATGATTTGACCGAAATTAGAACCAAGGCGGTAAGTAAGACAATTAGCAACTAATTCAATTTAAGTGTATGGTTAGTCAACTAATTGAGTTGAACTTAAATGCGACTTAAAAGTTTTTATGGCTTCATTCCACGAAGTCGCGTATTCTTTGCCAACGCAGGGAAGTCCTTTCTTCACCATACAAACTGCATTGAAATTGTTTTTGCGCAATTTAGAAGGTAACTTACGAAAGAAACTAGTTCATTTGAATTTTTAAGTTACATATATGTTTTTTTTTACAAATTTTACTGCTGGTTGCTTAAAAAATAAAAGTGACTTTTGAGGTGATTTACGTATTGCCAAGAACCAGTTCAGTTATAATTTAACTAAGCTGCCTTCTCTAGGTAGCAATAAACAAGTTTTATAGAATTTTTTAATAAAATATACACATTTAAAAAAAAAAAGTTCCTAGAACCAGTTCATTTAGTTATTATATTTAAGGGCTCGAACCAGTTCAATAGTTTTAAGCAAAAAGTGTAAATGACAGCTGCGCTATAAAAAAAAAAAAAAAATTGTTTCCTTGTTTGGAAGTTTTTATTGAGTTTGCTTTTAAAGAAACTCTACTTTCGAGATGATCTCAAATTTTGATGAACTATAGTAGTTTATTTGGTTCTTCTTTGGCTTTGGTCATATTTCAGCGCACAAATCAGTTTAAAAGCTATCAAGTTTGAATATAGAAATCAAGCCCATTTTAAGAAAAACTAGTTCACTCTTTAAAAGTGGTTCTTTTCGTTCAAGAACCCATTCATTAGATAATCAGTTAATGTAAAGTTTGAGGCGAAGTAGTGAAAGGAAATGACTTCTGACGTATATAGGTTTCACTGCTTTATTTTTTATTTTTATTAAAAACTTTGGGGCACGGGACTGACTTTTTGTTCCATGTCAATAATTTGGCTGTCGCTCTTAAGACCCCTAATCGATTCAATAGGCTTAACATTTTGACGTAAAAACTTTGAAAGTTTCTGCTTTTGTTTTAATCATTGATCAAAATCGTGTTTGCATTCTACGTCAGAAAATAACTAGTTCTTCCGAGTTCGATTGAACTAGTTCAATTGTGGAATTTAACTGCGCATATCAGCTGTTTAATCGCATTTGAAATAAAGATGAAAGCGACCTAACAGAGACATATTTTAAGAATAGCTTACAGCTAAGAATTGTAAAAAAATGAAAGTGTATATACACAAACCGAGATCTAGTTTTATTAGTGTTGTAAAATGTATATATGTATATTATATTCAATAATCTTATTTTTTCTTTTTTAAACAGTTCGAAAAGGAAGACGGCACCTATCACACCCAATCCGAGCTTATTTTTAATGCTTCACGTTTTGAGAACGATCGTGTCTTTCGCTGTGAGGCTGAAAATGTTGTTTTACAAATTAACCGGGAGAAACCTTTAGCTTCATCACTAACATTGGAAGTGTTGTGTAAGTATAAAAAATTGCCTGCATTTTTAGAAATAGGCTTTGTTGCCTGGAGATAAAGTGTTGTAGTCTAAAAGAGGTAGGCCGATTGATATTGGGGCAGTTTCTAACACTTTGTGTTCTTAGAAATTATTATTATTATTAAAGTCTTTGAAACCACAAGTCGTTCAATTTAGAGAAAACTATTCAATCGTTTTTAACTATAATACAGGGTGGGCCATCTGTTGGTTTGCTTGTTAAATACTCATAATTCGAAACATAGATGAATTTTTGTCAAAACAAAGACCATCGAAATTAACTATATTCGCATACGGGCTATAGAGCCGTGACCCATTTGGGCAATATTATTTTTCATACATAAGTCTTAAACTTGCATTTGGAATATACATTTGTCCAATTTTGTTGAAATATATACGAGTAAAATGCAATTGACAAACAAACCAACAGATGACCCACCCTATACATTATATTGAGTGTCATTTAAAGGCTCAAAATTTAAAAATATTTTTACGCAAGACTTTTTAGGCAGAAGAAACGAACTTGAGACAGTAATTGCTTTTAGCCTTTTGAACGTAAAACTTTTTAATTATAAATTTTGAAAAAAAAATAATATTGTATTTCAAGCAGTATGGATTTGAAAATAATTTTGCTTCCAGAAATCGTTTTCAGGCTTGAGCCAAGAACTTTGAGTAGAAAACGAAAAAGTGCCTCTAGGCAAAAATTGCTTTAAAGTATAGTGTTTGCTTCCATATGTTAATCTTATCCTAATCTAATCCTTGCACTCCACTTGCAGATCCGCCTGTTGTAAAAGTCAGTCCACCGGAAATGGTCACAAACACCAGCGAAATTGTGTTGCTCAATTGTGAATACTTTGCAAATCCCGCCTCGTTGACGCATGTCGTTTGGTAAGTGTTTTGAAAAAGCATACAATTACTTCTGACAAAAAAAAAAGAAGAAAACAGCATTGTTAAACTAGAATATGAAGCGCATAGTGAATAGTGTTGGAAAACTTTGCAAAAAAACCAAATTTGATCAGAGCTCAAGCGGCAAATGCAAAAGTCAAACGCAAATGCAAACGAATTTAAATTGCTTTTATATCCCAGGCTCCAAAATGCAGCTCTGCGTTTATGTGGTGCGTGAGTGAAATGAAAATAACATTGAAGTGAGATAGCAAGCGTTACCCATTTGTATAAAATGTAACCAAAAAATAGAAAAACAAAAAATGCCAGAGCCGAGGCCAAAAGTGTTGCGCGCTTGGAGCTTTTGAGGGCGTTACATGTGCATGCTTGTATGACTTTCCAGCCCTTGTCTCTCTACCGCTGCCCTATCTAGCTCAACCTACCACAGAGCTGCCCAGGCAAAACTCAATTTAACTAAAATTTCCACAGTAAACAAAAATCTAATTAAAAACAAATACAAAAGTAAATAGACAACACGCACCGAATCGAAATATACGCAGCAACAAAATCAACAACAACTGCAACAACACTGCGTAGTACATAGGTGTATCTGTATCTTTTTGTGTGTCTAATTGTATCTGTCTGTATATGCGTGTGTTTTTGAGCACTGAAAACGGCCTTTGTTTATATAACAGCACACAGTTCTGTTCATTTTCAACGTTATCATCGGTCTAGTTGCAACAACAACAACAATAACAATAACAACCTACACATAGCATTTATATAGAGCACCTAAACAAAATTCAACTGCAATTCTAGAAATGTTCGTAAAGCTCAGTCCCCCATCCCTTCAAGCCCTTTTGCAATCACTGCATTCAGGTTCTTCGAATTTATAGCGCGGTTTTAGGCGTAAAGTGTTTAAACGAAAACCACAAACAAACCAATTCATTTAAAGAGTCCCTATCATCGTAACGAGCTGCAGTTTAGGCTTAATCCTCTTTCTTTTAATATAAAAGAAAACTTTTTGGTAGTAAAAAAATCACTATTTTAAGGTTTAAAGAACTATAAATTAATATATATGTTCGTACATACTTTTGCATGTATCTTCTTAAGCTGAAGTTTACATAACTTACATAGCTAAGCATTTGTTTTGCTCTGATTTTTTAAATATCTCTGGACTTTCAACTGTCATGAACAATTTTATGTATAAAGCTATGATATCCACGAATACCTTCGCATAAGTTCCAGCTGCAATGACTTTTGTTTTCTCAAACTGCAACAAAACTGTGTCACACATGGCGTATGAGTGACTTTGGTTTGCTCTGTGCTTTGTGCAGCTTTGTTTCTAAACGTGTGTGCCACAAATGATAAAAAGTTCATTTTATGCACCAATTGCTTAGCGGTTGGTGGCATGCAGCCACTGCCACCACCCCTTACGCCTCCCTTCAAGAGCCATGGCCAGCTGTCATGTCAGCAAGTCAAGTTGCAGCTGAGTCAAACGCGAGAGTGTAAAGAGTAGAGCGAGAAAGATGTGTAGAATAAAACTCAAGAAAGCATAAAATGCCAGAAAACAGAGAGCCAAGAGAACCAAACGCAAGGCAGAATGATGATAATGAAGCTGCAGCTGTTGATAATGTTGAACATGTTCATGATGATAATAATTATGATGATTTTGATTTTAAGCAGAGTTTGCGGCGTAGAGCCACAAGACAAAAGCCAAAGCAATTGTGAAAATTGAATTTGGCGAGCGCACAGATACAACTTAAGTACATACGCGCCAGATATTCTCACACATGCTCTCATAGATACACAAACACATACACCCATACGCTTGCATATGAGTTGCACTCTGCACTTGATTAATAGTGCGCAAAATGCCAGCCTGAGCCAACTGGCTGCATGCTTTTGAGGCCAAAACGTAACAGCTTTTCATACAAAAACATATACATATATGTGCAACAAAATGTCAGCGGCATGCAACACAAGCTGCAGCAGCAGCGGCAAGCGTGCTTAATTAAACAACAAAAACAACAACAACAACAACAACAGCTATAGCTCGCGGATATGATGAATGAAGATGAAATGCACACATAGATACACATCAACACAGATGCTTGCCCCACACTTGGCTGCCATGTCAAGTGGCTGCATTTTACAAGCCCTTTCAAAATTTGTGCCCACTTTTCCATTTTTTTGTTGTTGTTGTTGGTTTTTGCAACCAACTGAGAAATTAAATGTACACACAAAAGTGACACAGAAAATTTATTTAGCTTAAAACAGGCTGGCAGCTCTATTTCTATGTGTGTGTGCGAGTTTGTATCTGTGTGTTTTGCATGTTGTGTTTACAGTTGACTAAAAACTGGCTTGTTGCAACCTCTTGCGCTTTTCTGTGGTGGTTACAAATAGGATTAGCAAAAAATTGTTTACACACACATGCAGCTAACTTTAGTGCGTTTACAAAATATTTGTTGCCTACTCTTTGGCGCTGTAGACAGAACACAAGTTGTTTTTTAATTGCATGTTAAAAATAATTTCTTTTTTAAGGAATTAAATTATAGAATGCTTTGATAGAGACGCAAAGAAGTAATGTTTTACTTTGAGCAATACGTGCTTACGTAGTTCCATTTAGAGAAGCTCTTAATGAGCCAAAAAGGAACTTACTGTAGTTATTTCTTTTAGCATACATAAAACATCTGAAAGATACGTTTCAAATATATATGTGAGCTGCATGGGAAAGGAGTGTGGAAACAGGCAATTAAAATCCAATGGGAATGAATGTTTTGGCTACATTTCTATTTGAGCTGATAATTGACAATAGTAATGGACTTGAGCCGAGAATCGATCCTATTTCTGTATACCAAATTAAATCGTTATAGAGATAGCTAATATGTTAGCTGGAACTGGGTGGGGGTGTCTATTCGGAACCGTTAGGCATTGACGAATCCTTCCGTTTACCAGATCATTGTAGTGTTTTTCAAGCAGAAGTCATAGCTATAATGGAAAGTATTCTTATCATTAAGAAGCGCGTGTTATCCGACAGAGTGATTCAGATATGTTCTGACTTGACTGACTCTTTGCGCTTGGCCAATGAATATTAGTTAACCGATTTTCCACCAATAAATTTGCAATATTCCCAATAAGAAGTCCCCTTTTCATCAATTTCGAAAAAGCACATAAACTTATTAATTTTGTTCAATTAAAAATAGACAAATTAAACGCAATGCCACGTTATCAGACTGCAAACCACGCAGTACCCAAGAGTTCTTAATTTACTTAAAAATCTTTGTCCGCCGTTTCAAGATTAAAAGTAAACATTTTCAAAATTACTTAGGTTTCTAAATAAAATCCAGCATAAAATGCCTTATAAACTTTTCTATTTCAATTTATAAGCATATGCTTTTTGATTGATCTAAGGCCACTCCAGTGTCCCAGCTGCCCCCAACTTCCACTTCCAATCAAATATCCTGCCTAGATTTTCAATAAAATATTTACATTAAATTAATCTTAATTTGCTACGGCACTAAACAAAAGCTTTTCTAGTTAGCAAATCTTCTATGTATCAAGCAACTTCAGTGCTTGCAACCCCAATGATAAGGGTGAGCTCAAGAGCAACCCTTAAAAGCTGGCGGCAACAATTGAATGATAAAATAAACAAACAGAGAGTCCTGAAAACCATTTAACCGCAAAGCAAACAATAAATGCTCACACCTAGAAGGGGGAAACCCCATACATATGTACAAATATTTAATATATAAATCACCACAGAAGTAATTGTAATTGTTGAATTATTCAAGTAAAAGAAATGGAGAAAAGGACAACAAATTTTTTCGAAACCACAACAAAAACAAAAGAACTTTATGGAAAAAGTAAAGTTGACTTTATGGCTTCATGAGGACCAAGAACGAAAACCCTCCAAAAATCGAACCAATTAAAAATGTCTGCACAGATTACACATGCGTGTGTGTAAAGCTGTGTATCTTAATGTATATGTGTAGTTACAGTAGTATCAAAGTTAATGACGTTTTGGAAGGGAACTTGGCCTGCTATATATAGGGACTGTGCATATACAGAAGTAAATTAATGAGTCTCGGTCAGTTTGAACATATGTGTTTGAGTGTTTGTTAGCGTGTGTATGCCCAAAAGCATTACACAGAGAGAAAAATTTGACAAGGTTTTACTTATGCTGAGCAAATCGTGCAAGAGTTTTTATTATTATCACATTTAGCAAAAAAATTGTATATTTATAGAATGAGATAACTTTTTTTTGGGTAACAATTCAAACTTGTCTTAAGTAGGTAATTGTTATACAGCTTCAAAATAAAATCTAAGGCTAGAAGCTTTCGAAAGCTTAAAAATACAAAAAAAATTGCACCGAGATAAGATTTGCTTTTAGTTTCGAATAGGCATTAGACAAAGATCTCAATATGCCTTTAGCCTTGTAAATACTTTGAGATATATCTGATGAATGATAATATATAGAGAACTTAAAAAGGTATACAATGGGCATTAGACAAAGATCTTTAGGTAAAGCCTTCTAAATGCTTGGGGAAATGTATAATTGATGATAGGGATAAGCAGATGGGGATAAATGGACTTCATTTGCCAATTAAGGGGATCCACAACAGGACTTATTTTAACTTTTTTGTGGAGCTGTGTTTAGAACGAGGATAGTATCTTAAAATGATTTGGACGGAAACAAAATAAAATTTAAAAGTTGGTCTGGATACAGTCGGAACATCACTGCTATTACATGCACTGTACCATTGACTTCTGACTGATCCAAATAAATGTAGTTCCTTTAGTTTTGATTGGATTTATTTTATTTATAGTGTACACAACAGAAAACTTTTGACAGTGAAGGTGGTTCCTCTAATGATGAAAACGATTATTTTAATTTTTATCCATTTTTTTGTTATCCATAATTATTGAAAAACACGTTTATTCCTACCAATTGTATTTGTCTTCTATTTGGAATGCCAATACAGGGTATTTTTTTTTTTTTTTTTATGATAACTAGAAAAAACAATTCGAGATCTTTTTTCTCTCTGTGTACGTACTTCCTTTTGCGAATATCGCATACATGCACAAAATAATAAAAATAATTTTAATACTTTTTTCCGCTTTGCCATTAAGCGAGAGGAGGAAAGAGAGAGAGAGTGAGAGACATGGCCAGTACACATACTTTCCATTTGTTGGCTTGTTGAGCTGGCCGACCAACTGGCAAACATTTCCGGAACAGACTCCAGGCAAATGGACTTAAGTAAAATATTTTTCGTTAGCCACAAGAAAGCTTCAACAACAACAACAACAGCAACTCCAAGGGGCAACAACAAATGGCAAACGGATAAGCAACAACTCTCAGCCTGCTGGCAAATGTGCTTCAGACAGGCAACAACATTCGCTAGTTGTGCCACGCCCCTGCTGCGCCCCATAGCTTTTTGGCTTATATCGTAGCACTGGTAGAGGAGCAACCAACCGATTCTGAACAATCGACCGACCGACAGACCGATAATTAAAATTAATTACGCTTGTACCAACCTACGGATTTATTCAGCACAAGTGAACGCTACGCGCCGCACAGTTACACTTACTCATTAAATTAACGAGCCAGTCGAAAACCAGAAGTAAAAATTTCTGGTACCTACCTATAACTATTGAGTAAAATAGGCGACTCTTAAATACTCTATAGAGAGAAAATGTGAAGAAGTTGTTGTGCGGGAGGAGGCATCAAGAGTTTATATATTATTATCGAATATCTGGTATCCTAATTCAGATACATCTTAGATAAACCAGAATTTATCTAATTTTTATCATAAACCCTATATCATATGGATTACAGCTCGGCGTTTTTTTACTTTTTGTTAATGACAAACACTTATGGGAGACGGGCGAAAGAGATGGTCAGTCCATCTTCTAACAGAAGCAGATTTTTTGCCTACACCGTTTTGTTTTAATAGATTCAAAGATTTATCTGGAACAGAAAATATATGGTCTAAAATGGCAAAAGCCTATTTAAAAGAAGCCGTGGTAGCCCCCATAAATGATGAAAAAGATTTCACTTAATCCTTACAGAAGGCCTTCAAAAAGAATTTCTCACTTTTTTTTTACTTATCGCAGTGTATTCCATAGTTGAATAAAAATCCAAAATTCGAGCAATTTACTCCACCCGTTTTTGGGACGCATTGTAATACAATTCTGGCCCAAGCTGGGCTGGCCATGAAAATTGCTTTTCTGCCTTTGCCGCCTCGTTTATTGTAAATCAATTAAAATATATGTATACTGAGTCATGTTGTTACCTTTGGCCAACTCCACCTCAATGCAGGAGTAATAATTTGAATTTATGGCTTCAACGCTGTAAAGTATGCAATGTTTTTTTTTTTTAATTTTACGCACATGCATTCCTTTTGTATTTATTTATTATTTTTTTATTTGTATTTTTTATTTTATTTTATTTTTTCACTGCAGCATTTTATTGCCGGCATGCGTAAAATTGTGTTTTTTTTTCATTTAATGTTTCTGTCAGGCCAGACAGTTGCAGCCCTTGTGGCATGTGCAGCCAAGCGTTGAGTATATGTATATGTTATGTACATATGTATATGTACTTGGGTGTAAATATTGCACACATGTAATTGTGTGTGTGCTGACTTTTCAATTGTTATAATAAAAGCAAAAGTTAACAGTTGGTTTTGAATAATTGGAATCTACATAATTGTAGGTTGTGTATATGGCCATATAATAATGTAATATTATATCAACACCAAGAACGTTGCATATTGAACAGAATAGGATATTATTGAAATATACAAACAAAGTTAGACCGAGTTATGGTATTCCGCATTCTATGTGAGATGGAAATTGAAATCACATTATTTTTGATTCATTTCGACGATATATTATATTATATATAAGATATATCGTCTTTCTTTTATAACAATTGTTATAAAATTCTACCCGATAGTAAGCCATTGCTATCGAAATCAATCCAAAACGATTCGGTTTCAATACATTCGATATATCGAACTTCTAGTTCCAGTCTCAAGAAATAAAAGCTGAAAATTTCTATTTATTAACTCGTTTAGATCTGCCTTACTTGGAAGACCTAAATTGAAATTCATTACTACTCTCAGTTGGGCATGATTTAGTGGAAATAATTTTTTGGCTTGACTGATCCTAGAGGAAAAAAATTATGTAAAAAATTTTAAGTACAATCTTTCCCCAGGATGGTTCTAAAACATTTTTATTTGCTGTTTAGAACTTGCTTCGAAAATTGAACTAACTAAGGTGCTTTAAGATCCCTTGGGTCGCATTGTTGTCTTTAGCATTATTTGCCATTTTTTTTTTAATTTTCAAATAAAAATTTTCAAATTTTTTTTATGTCAAATAACGATTCAAGCAATTTTTTCAATTTTTCCATCCAATTTTATTCACTTAATCTTAGGCATTACGATATAAAAGTGGAGTTTGATGTTTTTGAAACATAAAGTTCAGGCTTATTTAAAATACATTTTCTTCTACTAAGCTATTAAATTTTAATGAATACCTATATATTATACATATATTATATTAGAGTCATAAGAGGCCGGACAAATATTTAATAAAACCCATTAAAATGAGAGACTTATATCTAGGACTTATTCTATGACATTGTTGCAGAGACGGATGACCATCCCTAAAATTCAACTTCTTTTTGGTACATGCGATATCGAAAAAGTTCTATCGGCATTGAGACTGTCGAAAGAAACTAAAATCCTAAGCAGGGCTGCATATGGATTCAAAATCTGAATGTCTGACAACTCTGTATAAAACTTTTGAAAACGCAATACTGACTGATACTTATACTTTTCTGCAGATTTTGAGCATAATAACCCAGTTTTAGTGACTTCTTTGACTTAATAAGCTTTTACCTAAATTAAATTGATTTAAAAAAACTTTAAGCTTTTTTATAGGGACAACTCTAGGGCTGGCAACTGTCTGGCAAGCTGATTGTCTGTCTGCTTGCCAATCGTTTGGGCATTTCCAAGTAAACTCTAAAAAGGACAATGCTGTTATTGTATCATATATGCTCATATGGATGTGTGTGTGTGTGTGTGTGCGTTACCTATAGTTCCAATACAAGAGCTTATGTACAGGACGGACAAGTCATGAATGTAGCCAGGGTAGAGATCCAGAGTGACGGAAAAGTAAATAAGTGAAGCAGAAAGTAAGGCAAAACATTGCAAAGCATTTAAAAGCAGCACAAAGACATTTGACATAATTTCCTTGTCATTGTTGTAGTTGTTGTTGAGTCGACAAATGTCAACTGCGTTCTGAGCCGGGACGTAGTAGTTGCCATCAAGAGCGCTCTCTTGCCCCAACTCTGTCTCCGGCAAAGTCTGTCTACTTTAACAGTAAAGGATTTGCAAGTTGTTATGAAAACAAAAGCACAATGAAACGTGCCTATAAATTTTAAATAGCCTGCAAAAGTGGCAGCAACAGTCAAGCGCCTCTACCGCTCCCAAACTCTCTTTCACTCTCTTTGTATCTCCCTGTGTTGCCATGCTGCATAATAAATGAATGTGCCACAGTGTGTATCTGTGTGTGTGTTTGCGTATCTGCGTGTATTTGTATCTGACGCAGTGCTCCACTAACTAGCTTAATCGCCTTAAGTTATGCTCTGCAACGTTGAAACACAAAAAGTCACAAATGCTTTAAACTAATTCCTTAAATAATCTGTCATTTTCGCTGCTCCCCCCTCACTCACCTCCTCTCTCTCTCTATCTCTTTCTTTGTGCAGGTATCGCAATGGCGATGTAGTAAATGTCAATGATACTGAACGCTATCAGGGCGGAAATTCGGAAAACGTCGCTTTGGTTATTAAGTCTACCGATAAAGATGACATTGGCAACTATACTTGCCAATTGTCCAATGTAATTGGCAAAGGTATTTCCGATCAGCAAATTGACTTGGATGTTCAATGTAAGTACAGTGAAAACTCGATAGACGCTTAAAATAATAATCTTCCTGCCATAGATGTGCCCATTGTGGAGGTGCTCATGATACCCGAAGGTCCAGTACGAGAAAGCGATGAGTCAAATGTCACGCTCTTTTGCAATGTTTTGGATGCTAATCCTGCGGTATTGACCAAAGTGCGTTGGTATGCCAATTCTACGCTGCTCAAGGAGCTGCCCGATTGTGAGGAAACCAGGGTAAGTTTATCGTCATCTAAGGTCCCTTGTAAATTATTATAATAATCGTTTAACATTTTTTACAGGAGGATCTGTGCCATATTGATCCCAGCAAGCTGTTGCTTGAGAGCATTGGACGCGGCTTTTTCTATAACTATTCCTGTGAGGGTTACAATGCAGCCGGCTGGGGTCCACGCAGCGAGGACAAGGAACTGATGGTGCGTTGAAAAAAAATCTCTAGACTTAATTAAAAATGAGCGAAATACATCTTCAAAGCGGGCTTACCCCTCCCTAAGACTCAGGCTCAGCTTTGTGCCCATTGTATTGGACTCGTACTTCATATTTTTCTTTTGTCACTTTCTTTTAATCTGAATGTTCTGTCCATTGCCTTCTATCGCACATCCGATGCACCTAATCCATTACACATAATTTTAATCATAATCCGACAAAATTCCATTCTAATTCCAATCCATTGCTTGTCTTTTGCCCACTTTAGTGATATTTTGAATCCTATTAGCTCCTTGTAGCTCTTTCATTGCTATTCTTTTAATGCCTAGATCTTTTTTAATTTCCTCACTCCATTTCTTTTACTTTGCCTTAATTAACACTAAGTCCGCCACTCCCATTTCTTTTCGCACGAGTACTTTTTTTAATTTTAAGATACTGAAACGTTTCAGAAAACAATTTTTAATCTTTCCATAGAGTACCTATCTCCAATTTATTAGGTGTATGCTTAATAATCTATCTTCATCTTTTATGTAATAGTTTATTGCTCTCATTTTAAATAAATTATGATCGATTTCTATTTCCAGGTGCACTATGAGCCCGGTCCTGCCACACTTACTTACTTTCCACTCATCGCAGTCAAGAAGAAGAGCGTTATTTTCTCCTGCTCGGTAGATGATCCTGGCTACCCCGAGTCAAATAGGTTTGTAGATCAGCATCAAACCACCACAACCACCACCAACACCAAAACCAACTTATCCAAATTCATACCAACAACCACAAAAAAAATAACAACAATGCCAAGTCCAAAACAAATTGCTTATCATACCGTACAAGCCCTGCAACCGCACGAAGCTGATGCAGCTTTCGAGGCCTTGCTTATACAAAAACAACAAGAGTACCAAGAACAATTGAATGCTACACACTCACTCAATCAAACACTACTACCACCATTACCACCAATATCATTACCATCACCACAATTATCATCATCGTCTGGGGCAGCTAGAGCTCATGAAATTAAAGAAACGCATGCACTAATTGATTTACATTTGAATCATTCCCTTTGTACATTGCTCACGCTTACCTCCTTTACGCCACAATCACAAATATTAACCCTGTATACGGGAAAACCAACCACAATGCCACCATCACCATCGTCACCTACGTTGCCAACGTCACCGACCACCACCTCCTCAACGTCATGGTGGTCAACGGGCGCTTTTGCACTTTACCGCAAAATGGGCAAATTCAACTTCAATGCTCAAACGCTCTGTCAACCCAACAGATATCGTTGGATGCGCGGTGGTCGCGGTCCGCTGCAGGATATTGTTACCAAGGACTGGACTGTGGAACCGGTGGGTCTGGACAGCCGCACCAACTACTCCTGCTATGCATACAATGAGGGCGGCAAAGGCGTAATGGCCACAGTCAATTTGGAAGTACATGCACCGCCATTTTTCATCAAGAACCTGCCACCATACACGGGCATGCTGCATGCCTCTCGCAATGCCAATCTGACCTGTCGCATCGAGTGTGTGCCACGCTGCGAGATCTCCTGGCTAAAGGATGGTGTACCCATTGAGAAGAATGATACGCGTTACTTTGTCAAAGAGAAGTATATGGATGCATCGCCGGCTACCGGGGATTTTGAGAGCATGCTGTCCGTTTTGGTAAGTAACGCTCCACTATTTATAGGGGTTGAAATTGCTTTGCCACCAACTGGGTTTGCTCTAGCCCAAACTCCTCCATCCAGCAGGTAGCTGGCAATTGAAGTTCCGTTTTGATTTTGTAATGAGTTAGAGCTGAAATCGTGGTCGGGCTTAAGAGATTTCTAGCTTGATAGATGGTTGCCGCATATATTAGCAATGAATTTGTGTTTTTTTTTTCAGAGCTTGGATGGGCGAGGTGTGATTTGTTCGTGGCTTGTATTTGGTTTTGTAATGTGCTTTAGATATCGCACTAGGGGTGAATTGCATAAATTTGATGGGGTGCCTCGCTTGTTAACTTGTGGGTGAGATTGTTGTATGCAGATTCAGGCATTCACAATGGGGAGTTAGAATATGAGCTAATGATGGGGAGCACGAATCATAGCTTCGGTAGAGATGTCTCCACTTGAAGCAGAATTAACAATATTTTGTGCTAGAAGAACTTAAAGAAAGATGAATTTACTTAATTTGATGAAGTACTTAAGATGTTGAAAGATAGACACCTGATATTATGGAATTGGGGTCCTTCGCTATTTTAATCGTAGGTAAGCTAGTAGTATTCTGATTCTACCATCCGAAATAGGGAGTTACAATATAAGCTAATGATGACAGAATTACATAGTTTCAAGCAGAAAGTAAAATCTTTGAGAAAGTTGACTTCATGAAGTTAGATGAAATTACGGAATTGGAGCAATAAAGTAATAAATGAGTATAAAAAATATATCAAATAGATCGGGTAAGGGTTTCATATACACACAAAAGGTTTGTTGATGTGAGCACATTTGGTATACTAGCTTTCTAATATAACTAAGAATATCAATGTCTATTGTACTATACAATAATACGATACGCCAATTGCTCGTTCTACTCATCAATCCCAAGAACTTGCTTGCGCCATCTAGTGGCCACACTTTACAGCAAAATAAATGATGAACGTGTTGAAGATGGAGTCTAAAGCAGCGTCTGAGCAGTTAAGAGAAAAATACTTAAACAAGTATTGCATAGTTAGTGCAGCTGATACTAATTTCATTTTATAAGTAGTTCAACAACATCAATATTTACCTTGTATGAAAAATACTTCTTGAGTATTTTCACTCAGTTCTTTGTTGTTTACTTTTTATTTTCGAGAAATTCGTTGGTTTAAATGTGTCAGATTTTTGCGATTATAATTTATAGTAGTCAAACTCAAAAAACTTAGAGATATTTTTGCATATATTTAATGAAAATAAAATTGAATAAAAAATCAAAAACCCAATGTCAGCTGCGTCTTTCATTTTTCGTTAGTGTAATTTAAATATTTAAGTCATCGGCTTATTCAATCAACGACAAGGTCCATTCAAGTCTGACAAACTCAAGTTTTCTGACATTTGAAATCCCAAATATAAATTATATTTTGCCTGCAACTAGCAGCAAAAAATCTGTGTCAATCATTGTCAGCTTTTTAAAAAATAAATAAAGGCAAATCGCTTGATGTATAGATTTATGTAGCACAAGGACTTAATAAGGGATAGACATCAACATGCAGATACATAGAGCACTTATAAAGATATTTGCATATTCATTTATATGTATACTATACATAATATTGTATATTTTTTAAAACGATTACAGCACTTCAATATGTCAAATTGGCCAAACAAGAAATTCGATATCGAGGCGGATAATGCAAATTATACATGCGTATCAACGGCCAATACGGTCGGAGCTGGCATTAAGAGCGCCACATATTTCAGCATTGAATGTGAGTACCAGATACAAAATGAGAAGCCATCAGCCTCATCATCATCAACAATAACATCATCCCTAATATCATTTAATGTCGTTGCCAACAGATGCGCCCGATAACACGACGGTATCGGAGAATATTGTCTATGTGCAGGAGGATACCATACCAGGACGTGTCATATGCAAATCGCGAGCTAATCCGGGTAAGTGAGATGACAAAGCCCAGCAAGACTTGACAATAGACTGAGTTGTGGAAAAATGTCTACATCTTGTATGCTTTACAGAGCCCTCATATGAGTGGCGCTACCAGAACAAGATGGTGACGCGTGGAAATGCGTTGATTATCAATACGGCTATGCAGCGTAATGATACGGGCATCTATACGTGTCTGGCCTTTAATAAACACGGCAAGAGCCTTGCCGAGACGTTTATTGATGTACAGTGTAAGTATTGAAGCCCAGATGTTGCATGGGATTGTGATACAAAATATTTGATAGCTTTTAAGCGCACTAGGGGGCTCCGCCCCTGCACTATCGCCAAAATCTTAAATGCCAAAAAAATAATACTTAATTCTACACGTCGCAAGAGTTTTTCTGAAATTAAATTTTATTTTCGCTTTTTATTTCAATAGTTAAACCACGCTGCGAAATTGAAAGACTAGAGATTGATGACCGAGATACGCTAATTTGCACAGCATACGGAAATCCTGAAGAGGTGAGTGCCAATCGCTTGTATCTAAAACTCAAATAGACCAACATAACCATAAACACGCTGGCCCAAGCCCCATCAGCAGCATCAAACCCTTGAAACCATGTAAAAAGCCAATAACACTACCATTTCAATTGTGGCAAAAAAAAAAGCAAGAGTAACAAGTATTCAAAAGCAAAAAAAAAGGGAACTTCACGGAATGAAAAAAATCCAACTCGAATTCCAGCACGCTTGCTCGTTTGCTGGATTTTTACGTCTCTGCAGGCACAGCAGGCTATAGCAATGACTATAACTCCGGCTCTGACTCCGGCAATGGTGTTGGCCATGGCGATTGCGATGGCAATGGCGATTGTACACACAAGAATTTTCAATTTCATGCGTTTACCTTTCGCTTGTGATCCCCTACGCTGCCACCACTGACACGCCCCACCTACGCCCCTTGGCTATTGCAACTCCGCGAGTTCAATTCAGAATTTCAGTTCGGGATTTTCTTTTTTGTAGTCACGCATAAATCAGTGTAGCAGTTTGACTTCCTTCGGTTTGCTTTATTATACCCTGTACCTATAGGTACAAAGGGTATACTAGATTTGTGCAATGTATGTAACGGCAAGAAGGAGGCGTGGCAGACCCCAAGTCCTTTATACCAAAATGCTTATCATAACCTCGGGTGGCGATTGAGCCATGTCCGTCTGTCCGTCCGTCTGTCCGTCTGTCCGTCTGTCCGTCTGTATGAACACCTAGATCTCGGAGACTATAAGAGCTAGAGATACGAAACTTTACCAGCTGATGCGCATATTTCCTCAGAAGATCAAGTTTGTTGAATCATGTCAATATCTTTCCCCGTTCCCCCGTAGCAGAGTTTCGCGGTTTTTAGCTAAACCGTTTAATATTTTAATCTGAAACTTAACAGAGCGATGCGTTGTGGTTACATGCATCTGTGTGTCAAAAATAAATAAAATCGTACAATTACAACTAAAGTTATAGCCTAAAATGTAAAAATTTCACCTCCCCTTGCCAATAAACTGCGTCAATATTTGACTCTACGTAATAAGAGTAACAAATGACCTAGAACCACCAATTTTGGTAAGCTGATTCATGTGCCTCTAATAAACAAATCCACATCCAAATTTTATCAATGCAGCCCCCCACCCCCCGCAATCGATTTACCGGGTTTTCTCCCACACCCTTCAACATATCGCCTTGAAACTTACCCCATTTACTTTAAATAACTCCTTTGACGTAAATTTCGATTTTCATCAAAATCGGTTAAAATTTGCGGAACTTATAGGTATCAATATCGTTTTGCACCAACAAAAAAATGTTCCAATTGGAAATTCTTAGTAAGAATATGCAGGAATAAATCTTTTTTTGAGAAAAAAAGGTACAGGGTATTACACTGTCGGGCACCGCCTCGACTGTATTACATTTTTTTTCTCTTTCTTTTTCGCTCTACCTCTCTTAAACAACAGTTCTCTGGCTATTGCTCTCTGCAACTACTATTGCATTTGCTTTTAACGGCATTGTCGATTAAGCCCAGAGAGAGCGGGCAGAGGATGCCAGTTGAGCTGTTGGTAGTGCAGCTTGTTGACCCCCAAGATTTATGGCCACGCACAGTGGCCGCGCCGCAGCACAGTGGTTTGTAATTATTTGGCTGGAAATTATTCAACTGGCGTTAAATTTAAAATTTAATAATCAAGCGAGAATAAATTTACATTGATTCATGTGGAGGTGGGTTTCGAAAACGGAATTGAAGGTAAGCAAGTGACAGAGTAAATAAGAAAAAAGAAGTTCGGGTATATGGTTCCAGAAATATTTATTAGTTACTAGCGTGAAGCGTTGTAATGTAGAATGGAGGTACAAAAATTGAGTAGCTCTATAAGTTTTTTTGTGTTTCAATAAGAAAGAAGTATTTTAAGAAGAATTTATTTAATCGATTTGAGATAGAATTATTAAATCAGATGTATTAAGGTCCCCACAAGTCCTACAAAGTTGTTCGAATTTGTATCGGGGCTATAGGTAAACAGCTTTGAGCTTTAACCGTGCGATACCTTTTAAAAGGCTACATAATTTCGTTTATTGAGATAAACACAGGCTTTATAAAGAATTTTACGCTCGACAATATTTTTAAAATATTTCAAACGGGTGACATAGGGTGGGCCATCTGTTGGTTTGTTAATTGCATTTTATTGGTCGAATGTATACACCAAATGCAAGTTTGAAACTACTCATTTATGTATGAAATATAATATTGTCCAAATGGCTGCCGCGGCTGGCTCTACTGGCCCGAATACAAACATCGTCGATGTTCCGGCGTCTCGTCGACACTTCCCTCAAATAAGTTTTTTTTCACAGAAAACCAACATTTACGAATAAATGCTCAAATAGATGCAAATGACAGTATAGTTCATTATCTGATAGCACAAAAAAAAAGATTTTTTGTAAAATTGTTTTCGCGATAAAAATTTATGGAATCCTAGATAGTATCGAGAAAGGAAATTTGATTCCGTATCGCTAGATCAGAAAAAGGCAGTCAGTATCCCGTCCTGTTCCACAATTTTATGAATTCATTGTATTAATTTTATGTGTTAAAATTTTCGGTACCTGGGATTGATTTGGTTTTCATAAAAAAATGCTGCCAAATCCGCTTTCTAGATCCTTGTTTTTCTTTGAGAAACTAGAGAATTTTTGTGCTGATCCAAACTAAACTAGAAAGAAAATGAAACGGAATACACAATTTTCGATTTTTTTAGTCCATGATGATAGATTTTACTCAAATAGCGAATAAAACCATTATGCGATTCCGAGATATTTCATTAGAAACACCTTTATATTTAGAATTCATTCTTGAAGTAAGTAAGTAAGTTAGTAAGCCTATGCAACTAAGTTGTTTTGAACTTGACATATGTTGAGCAGCATCCACTTTGAACGGGTACGTTCCGAACTATGAGTTTTTAACAACCTAACAGATGGCCCACCCTATATTTTATTTGTAAAAAGTCAATATTTGTGAACACTACTGTTACTGCTACTTTCAGAATCTGTCATACAATATCAAAATCAATTTTCACACTGCGTTTGAGGTTTTTATATTTCTTGAAGTTATGCCTATTTGTCATTATTACAAAGTAAAGTCTACTATGGCGACCATTGGATATGCCATCACAGTGTTATCGAGTTTAATTTTTTTTTTCGCAGTGAATTTATTCCCAAAGGTTCTACTGATCCGGTTAGAAACTAATTTATTTTGATTTTTTTTCGTTTATTTTACTCTGCAATAATCAGAACAGAAATTAAAAGCTAAAAATCAGAATTTCAAAACTTTTAACGTACTTGATATTCAATAATTTGAAAGCCTGAGCTCTTCAAGCTAAAATCACACTCAAAGTTAGAAACACAAAATCCACTTGGCATTGAACAGGCTCCAAATGGGCTTGGCATTAAAGCAAAGGTAAATGCGTTGTCAGCAGGTGAAAGAAATGTCAACAAGAAATTCGAAGAATATGACCAAAAACGAAGAAACTCAACTGAACCGGAGCATAATCAAGTTTCAGGCAACTACAGCAGCTAGACCTGAACAAATAGGGCCAAAAGGAAACATGGCAAGTGTGCAGAAAAAAAAAGCTAAACAGTTATTTGACCTCGTCTATGTGTCTTGTATAGTGTGTATGGGCCTTGTACCTATGTGTGCTTACGTACCACATTCCATATTTGGACAGCACTCAATCATAGTCTGCATTCTGCTTAACCAAGTTTTATATTTTTTTTTTCCAACTCTTACGTTCTTTCAGGCCGATTTTTCATGGTCAATTAAAGCTGAAAATGAAACTGTCGAATGGCTTGGCAGCGGTGACAGCAAAAACCACCAGGATAAAAGCTTCTACATACTGCAAGAGGATTATGCAATTGCTCGTACCTATCGATGTGTGGCCAACAATACGGTCGGAGCTGGTGCATTCTGTGAGATTGAAGTTGCTGGTAAGTCCTGTAAAACAGAGAACACGTAAAAGAAAAGTTAAAAAAAAAATGCTATAGAAACAGGAAACATTTTTTATAACATGCTTACAGGCGGCTAAACATGAGAAAATTAAGGCAAATGTGCGTAATCATAAGCACAAAATGAAAAAAAATAAAAATAAAGAAATAGGAGAAAAAAGAGATGAAGCGCGTCTGCCACTAAAACGGAAGCTTATTACTGTCAATATTTGCTTCATCTGTTTCCGTTTTCCGGCCGCTAGCGTCGCCATTGCCGCCATTTTGAAGCCTTACAAGTTATGCTGGCAGCTTACAAAAAGAAATGTATATAAAAATTTAGAACAAAAAAAAGCTATGCTTAACGTTGAACTACTAATACTCTTTATATACACTCTTTTGAACTAATTGTAACAAAAGTTAACACGTATGGAAAGTAATGTTGATAATATTAGGAGTATTGTATGCATTAGCAAAGTTTTCAAAAATATATTGTTTTATAGAGACTTAAACTTTAAAAAAAAATCTTATTTTACAATTCTAAAGCAAAAAGTATTTCGACATTGTGTTCAAAGATATCATCAACGCAAAGTTCTTCTAAGCTTTAAGTTTAGAGGAATGTGTAATTTGAAAATCAAAATGGCTAAGTTGAAAGTTTAATTTCTATCTTTTTTTAAACAAGTCCAAATTTTCTGATTCCTGTAGAGACAGTGAATAAAGTTGATTGAAATCTTAGATGAACTAAAGGGTGTTTTTTTAACAACGTCCGGATTACCGAAAGGAATATTTCAGAAACCAGTTGTCACTTTTGACAAATTAAAATTGCATTTTATTCAGTACGGACTAACAATTCATCATGGTAAGATTTACACCACAACAACGTCTTCAAATCTTCGAGATTTACAATCAAAATCAGTGTTCTGTTGTAAAAACTTTTAGAGCTCTTCGTACAATTTATGGACCGAATAGTCGTCCATAAAAACGTGCTATTCGTCGTGTTCTTGATCATGTAAGAACTCATTTGACATTCCAGGATCTCTGACCACCAATCAGAATGAGAGCAGCACGGTCCGAAGAAAATATCGATGTGTTAGAGGCCAGTGTAGAGGAAAATCCAAATTTATTGATTTGCAACGTTTTACCGTCAATGGTGATCGATACAGAGCGATGATCAATGAATATTTGTTTCCAAATTTACGTGACATCGATGTCGAAGAGTTCTGGTTCCAACAGGAGGGCGCTACGTGCCATACGGCGACCACAACCATTGATTTACTGAAAACTCAATTCGGTGAGAAAGTTATTTCAAGAAATGCGCCCACCAACTGGCCGCCGCGGTCGTGTGATTTGACCCTGTTAGATTATTTTCTTTGGGGAAACGTCAAGTCATTGGTTTATGCATATAAGCCAACAACAATTGACGACTTGGAAACCAACATTAAAGATGTCATTACTGAAATACGGCCCCAAATGCTCGATAGTGTGGTCAAAAATTGGACCCACAGAATGCGTAGTCGTGGTGGTCTCATGCCAGAGATATTTTTCAAATATTAAATGATACGAAATTATCTATCTAATAAAATCATATTTGGGGTCATTTCATTCATTTTTCTATGTTTTATTCAAGTTTGAAATGCGGACGCGGACCTTTATTTTTAAAATCCACGCGTTTTAGCCAAACAAAGTTGTTTATAGGAAAGCAATGCAATCCACACTTGTACATTTTTCTTATCTCTAAACCGAAGTTTGTTCTCTAAAGCAATATTTTCATTATAGTTCTAAATCGTAAAAAAAAAAATTTTATTTTTATTTTTTATTGTAGAGCGCATATTATTGAATTATGGCTAACTTTCATATAATGATAGCCAAGCCAAAAAATATCTTGGACATCTCTACTCTAACTCTTCAAAGCTATAAGCTCCCTTTAAATAAGTTTAAAAAAATGCGCTTAAAAAACCGTAACCCCCAACTATGTATATGCCTTTTTAAGATACAATCGAACTCCATGTAGAGTATAAAAATAGCTGCAAAATTTTCTGGCACGTCGGGAGACTTGTCCAACTTTGGGCATACTCTGCGACAGTGGCAATTAGGGAATTGTTTGGATTTTATTTTGCAGCTGTCGTTGCTCAAAGCTACCAACTACCCCCTGGCGCCCTTAATCCCTTATTTTACACTGGCTTTGCTTTTTTTTATGTTATTTTAACATTTTCCACGTTTTATTACAAAAAACGGAAATTGATTTTTGCGATTTTGTTTTTTTTTTTTTTACATTTTTCTTTTACTTTTCGCTCTGCTTTGGTCGCCGGTTAGCCGCCGACGCCAAAATCAGTTTTTATGGTCGACTATTTGAGATTCTTCTTCTTCTGCTTTTGCTGCTACGCCTTCGTCATTCTGCTTCAAGCTGCTTTAGCAAGTGTTTCTTCGTACATCCGGCCGCCATTTGAATGCTGGCCAATTGTCAAGTATATACAATACCTTCAATACTCTACTCAAGCACTTGAACTGCCAATTTTTATTTCATT
Source organism: Chymomyza costata (assembly GCA_018150985.1). Classification (NCBI taxonomy): domain Eukaryota; kingdom Metazoa; phylum Arthropoda; class Insecta; order Diptera; family Drosophilidae; genus Chymomyza; species Chymomyza costata. The sequence goes on from JAECWU010000001.1 coordinate 24,822,053, forward strand.
TCATTGATTGAAATTCAATTTGACGGCGATGCTTACTTTTATATAGTGGCGTACTATTTTCTTTTATTTTTCTATTTTATTTTTAATAGTAGAGCACTTAAAAAATGGCCAGCAGTGCGAAAATTTATGCATTTAGCTTAATTTCATCGTGAATTTTTGTAGGTTTCCTTTTTTCAGTTTTTTACTCCCCAAATATGCCACAGCTAGTTAAAGTTTCTTTTTATTTATTACTAGTCAGTACTGCTTTAATTAAAATAACAATTACTCGAACTATTTGGGCGTGAATATTTTTATAAGAAGCTTTTGGCTTATTCAATAGTTTTTTTTTCAAAATTTGAAATAATTATGTTCATGGTTTTATTTTTATTTTTTTTTTATTGTATTAACAGCTGGTTCTGCTTTTTATATTTGGTGGAGAGGTAAATTTAGATTTTTTGTTCAATTTTATTACTTGTTTAAATTTTTGTTAATTTTCAAAAGTTTGTAATGGGCATGAGTTCCATTTCAGAAATTTCAATCACAACATCTTTTGGGCAATAAAACTATATTCAGGCTCAGTTTAAAAGCTAGCTCATAGTTACTCTAATCTTAAGACATTCCCTTACATTGTGTTCGAAACGAGATTTTCATTATTTTCCCAAAAATGCGTCTAAAACTAAGTTACATCAACAAGTAAAAACTATTTTATTTCACAATTTAAAAAAAAAAAATCATTGCCCTTCTGCTGCTTTACTAACAATCTCATTTCTATTTTTCTTCTGTAATTAATTGCTGAACATAAATCATTGCGTATCCGGGCTAACAAATATATAACACCATTTAAAAAAAAATCATTAACTTTAAATGCTTCTAGTGCGACCAAAAAGTAAGTAGACGCATGCTAACAATTTAATACTGCCTATTAAACATATTAGAAAATTGCGTACATTTTTATTTTAAAGAGAATGAAAATTTTAAACATGCTCTTGCCTTATTTCTGCTTTAATTGCTAAAACATTAAGAACTTAAATCAAAAAAGCAATTTTAGAAAACTGCAAACAGACTATTTGAAAAAAAAAATCGCTTTATTTATTATATTTTCTACACAATTTTGTACAATTCTATTGATTTCTCCAAAAACGTATTTGACTTAGCAAAATATGAAACATTTACCCATCAGACTTTACTTAATTTTATTTTTGAAACGAGTAAATATTCAAACAAATCTCTCAAACTCTGACACAAATCCAAATCGATGCGGCTATAAACTATATACTAACATTTAGTAGCAGACATTTATGCAAACACACTCACACACATTAATCTACACAAATACATGCACGCAACAATAAAACGCCATTTTTCATTTGCCGCTGGCTTGTTTAATTGCATAAGATATGGCGGCTAGGACTACTAAATGTTGTTGACACGAAAATCCACACGCCAAAATGAATAGTTTATAACATATGCTCATACATACACAAGAAGACACACAATTGTGTGAGCGAAGGGTAAAGTGGAGAGAGATAATGGAGCATGGAGAGAGCGTGGGCGAGGGCGAGGGTTTGAATAAGAGAGTAGCAGTCACATACAGCTAGAGACTTAAAACAAATAGATAAACGCTGCAAACAAAGGCAACTGACATACATTACCAAATACACTCCACGCCAATTGAATAGTACCGGAGTTAAATAATTGAGTTGCTTGCGAGCATAAAGCTCTGGGGCTTAGTTTTAAGAGATTAAGTAATTTTAGGAAAAAATGTAAGAGATGATAGGTAGTTAGGTAGGTAGAAGTGGTTGTCTTCCGACGCACCTAGGCCCGCTAAAGGTCCGTTGTGATGCCACTTGAGCTAGTCCTTAGTTTAGGTTATGTTATGGCGGCAATTGCGAATCCCAACTCCCAGTCCCAACTCACGTAGGCCAAGAATTGACCCGTTGTGATACTGCTACGGTGGACCGTTCACCACTCTTCCCCACTTACGAGGTCTCCTATATGAGATGAGCCGGCGGCCTGAATGAACCTTAAGAGGCATTTAGGACTCTGCTTCGAGAGCTGAGACAAGTCATCAAGGAAGTGTGACTTTAGAAAACGGAATCTTGTCCTGCACAGTCCAGGGCAGTGGCAGAAAAGGTGTTCTACTGTCTCTAGCTTTTGAGCTAGTCCTTACTCTTCTGTATCACCTCTTAAAGAGATTATAAGAAAATAATATGTTTAATCACAGAACATTAAGTCCCTTTGGGCGATCTAATTTAAAGTTCGCATTAGCTAAAATTTATATGCATTTTTTGTTCTAAATTTCTCCTAGACTTGGAATAAAAGGCACTTAATCTTAACATTAAGGCTAAAATTGAGCACGAGTTGTTCTTATTAGTGTTTAATTTTATTATTGAGAGCATTTTTCCCCAAGTATTGTTTAACATTTCCAGTTTATTTCTATGCTGCTCCTCTTCCTGAAATCTAACTACTATAAAAACTCTCAAATTTTGAATTTCTATCTACTTATAAACACTGCTGCCTTAAGAATTGTACTCTTAATAAGAGAAAATTGAGTACTTTATGAGTTCTTAAATTATTAAGATTAAGAATCTTTTCTATACCTAAAAAAAATGTATGACATAAATCTTAACTCTTCCAGATAAATTATATAAAAATCTTAGTTCTTTTACAAGCTAAAGGAAGAAGAAAAATAACTATAGAAAATAACGTTATTAGACCGTCTTAATTTAATTAGAGAAATTCAATTTTAATTTTTTAAATAAAAGCAATTTTTTACTGATAAAGATATCTAATTTAAGTACAAATCTTTTGTAGAATTTCCATTCCTGATATGCAAAAAAATCTTTACACAAAAAATGGTCTGCAACGAAAACTTCTCATTTTAAAAGACTAAATTCTTCTAGTTAAATTTTTAATTACTTTTAAAATGTGAAAATTCTTTGGGCTTAACTAAAAATGTGTCTTAAATTGTCTATAGAGGCAATTATATTTCTTTAATTTGTTTTCAAAAAATGAAAGAACCGAAAATTCAAGCAAGCAAGTTTAACGATTTTTTGATACTATTGCTATATACAGAGTATTATGAATTTCATTGAAGGGGCCTTTAACCGACCATTTTGAAGTAACAAATTAAACCCACAAGCATAAAATACTGTCTTTCTTGTATTCAAAATAAAAACAAATAAAAATTATAAAAAGCGGTCTGATGTACATAATTTTCAAAAAAAAAATGTATATAGTCAAAAAGTTTAAATATTAATAATAATAGTAAAAATTAAAAGTCGTGCTATACAAATTTCGCGGAGTGTACATTGCGAACACATACACACACACACACACATATGCCACAATAGTTCTGTAAACCACTGGCTCGGTATGGCAACGCCATAAAGTATATATGTACTACATTGCTGGCAAAGACAATTCATTTGTTTGAATGATAAACAGCTGAATTATAGCAATGTGCAAAACAATGAGGCACATGAACAAACATGGCGTAACTCACACACACAGACACACTTATACACACATTGACAAACCGGAAGCTGTGAAAGCGTTTAGTATAGTTTTGCTCTCATTTTTTGTAAAATAAAACAAAGATGTTTGTTCTGTGGCAGAGACAGGCAATGCATTAGTTTTGCATGCATACTGAATGCATAAGGCGTATAAAACCGTGTTGGGTAACGCTGGAAAAAAGTGTATAAAAAAAAAATGAGACCAAGTGACAAGTTGATAAATTAAAGTTGCAGTAAGACTTCGAGCAGCAGAGTTATGCTAGACGCTATTCTGACAGTTAGTCACTCAGCAAGTCACTTAGTCAGTCAATCAGTCAACTAAGCAGACAAGATTTATAAAGAGATCTTGAGAGATTTGACGAAAGAAAAAGTCTTTGCCACATTGTCAAAGGCTAGCACTTTGCATGTCTTTTAATTTTACTTTATTTCCCAGCAGCCTTATCGGGTTTTCTTTTAAACGCTGCACAATATGCTACATTATTTTTCATACTCTTATTATTTTCTTTATGCAACAGAACAATTGGCCTGGTGGCAACGTTGGGACAAAACAACGCTCATTATACTGGTGGCCGCCATATTGGGCTTATTGCTGGCCGTCATCATAATATGTTGCATAATTATATGCATATGTCGTCGCCGTCGGCGTCAGGATAAATGTGAGTACAACAACAACAACAACAAGCAAAACAACTACAAAACAACACTAGCTACTACTACAACAACAACTATAAACGACTCTGACTATAAAAGCGGCCATTTTGTTATGGCACTGCTCTCTCTCTCTCTCTCTTAGTCTCAGTCGTTGTTGCTTGTTATAATGAATATTTTGTAGCTTAGTTTAAGGCAGCAAAATAACAACAACAACAACAACTTTTACTACTACAACTATTACAAAACAAACCCTCAAAATGTATTTCAAGTTTTGTTATACAAATACATATATCAAAGAAAATGGTTGTGTGTTTTAAGTTGGTTGTTTGGAAATCCGTTTAATTTAGACCTAAGTTTAACAAATATTTGCCTTAGTAAGGTTTATGTTAGTCTTAATTAATTTAATTATTTGTTTATTGGTTTTCAGTTTTTGAGCTCTTACGCTAAGCATGTGCTTCAAATTTTTGCTTAAGTTTCATGTTTTGCATGATGAACCCCCTTGTCTTTCAAAAAGCATGCCCTCTTAACACCAAGACGACAAATAATGTAAAATGCTTCAATAGATTTTGTTTACTCTACTTTCCTGTAAACCAACTTGCTCCATAAATACCAAAAATCAAATGTTTAAGTTTTGCAATTTATAATTTTTCATTTATTTACTGCCTAAAAAATCGTAAAATATTTTCGTTTTTCATATAGGTATTAAGTTCAAATAATTTTGTGCATTTTTTAATATGAAATCAAAAATATTTGGGCCTTTTTACATGCTTCCCACAATTACCTTAATTTTCAAGTTATTTCTAAAAATTAGACTTGGCGAGTTCAAGAGCTGGTGTAAGTTATCATAGGGAAATATCTGAGTGAGTTCGCAAACCGCCCAAGTTTAGGGAAGAAAAATGAATAAATAAAAAATCGTTCGTAATATTTACAAGCCAGTCAAAATAAAAAAATGAATCAGTACAAGTCACTTTGTCGCTTTTTTTAAATTTTTACCGTCTAAAGGGAAGCTGCAAATTTTCAAAACTCTTTTTGCTCTTATTTTTTAACAAAATATCCATGATCAAATAAATTTAGACGAAAATAATAGTGTCTTAAAATTTAGAACTTCAACTAGGTACATATAAATTTTTTATTCTACCAACAATATAATATAATATAAAGCAAAATAATATATACAAAATCAAGTTAGTTTTAGTTTAATATAAATTTCAATATTTTTACATATTTTTACCCTTATCTGAAAGCTAAAATATTTTAGTCTAAAAACAAACAAATCACATTTTTTTGTTAAATTTTTCCAATATTTATTGTTCATTTAAAAAAAAAAGAAAGTTTTGTACAGTAACTAAGTCAATAAATTTGTTATGTATATAATGCAGCTTTTACAATATAAAGTAGATTAAATTATATTTAAACATGTGAAGTTATTTCTGTGTTGCTTAATTACCATAGTTAAGCTCGTTTATGTAAATATATACTTAAAAGTTTTTACGTGCAGAAAACAAATGCATTTTATTTGTTGCTTATATAAGAATCATAAGTCCTTACAGGGTGTTTCGGGGCTTGTTTAATTTATACATATTCCATCAGTTGGATTCCCAAGTGCGTTTTTAAAATGTCGCACAATGTATCAGATGCTTTAGATATTCTTGAGAAACTTACAAATCCGATACAAAAAATTAATAAAAAATTAAAATTTTTATTACAATAATAATTTTTAGACAAATTTTAGAATTCCGGCTAAATTCTAAACATAATTTTAGTCACTTTTTTTAAAATTCAAATTAAAAGTGAAATTTTTTAATATATTGCTGAATCATTAAAACATATGTAATTTATAAAACAAATCCTTGGAAGTAAAAATACATAATACATTAATTGTAAAAGAGAAAAAAAACTTTTTTTTGCCGTGTTTTCGTGTTTCAGAGCCACCAACTGAACACCCTGTAAAGACTTATTTACTTATGCTGTAAATACCAACTAAAAAATTAGCTTATTCAACAGAAATATATAATTTTGTAAACTTACAAAAAAAAAAATTGCAAAATGCTTCATATATAAATATAATTAAATTTTTTCTCTTTTATTTTCAATTATATATATAAATTCGCTCTATAAATTGCCTAAATGTGAACATAATTTTGCTTGGCTGCATCAATGTTTCAATGCTTATGTATCAACAATAACAACAACAACAACACACATGAAAACATATACATACAACAACAATAACAACAACAACAATTACTACTACTACTACATCAATGGAACATCAATACACTTGCTTTTATTGGATAAATTATAATAAATTTAAAAAAAAACAAAAAAAAATCGCATTAAATTTGTATTTTTGCAAATTAAAATATACCAAAAAAAAAAAAAAACGCAACATTAATTACATTGCCACAATAACAACTTCAACAACAATAATGACAACAACAACAAAAAAATGTGCACACTAATTAACTACCACAACAAACAAAAACCAACAACATTAAAACAACAATGCAAAATGGTTGATTTTAATTTTTTTAACTTTTTTTTTTAAATACATTGTTTGCGCTCTGCAACAATTTCAATTAATATGCTTGCTGCATCTCTTTCTTACTAACACTTGCAACATATTGTTGTCTCTGCTTGCCACACTTCATAAATGCCATATTGCTTGTTGCAACAACAACAACCGCAAATACAAACTCAACCAACCATTAAATGTAACTGCTGCATTACACGCTGTTTTAAACGCTAACAAAACGCACACGAAACGCGTAATTTTTTTTAAATATATTTATGGCATATTATGTACGCATATGTATATATTCATATTTATCTATATATAATGCAATGAACAACATTAACATTTGCAAAATACATACGCACACAAACACACATGTTCGAACATCCATGAATAAACATTAAAACAACAACAACAACAACAACAAAAACATCAACAAAAATCATATTCGATTTTGATTTATTGGTAAAGATCATACGGAAGTATCCATAAGTGCCAACCAAAGGTAAGTTTTGATTTTTTAATTATCGTATATCGAATATAGTTATCTTCACGTCGTATGCTTGATATTTTTTATTTGTTTTACGATGGTCAAACTTGAAAAGCCTTGAGTTTTGTTTGAAACGAAAACTGTAGAAATCGCACCAGGTGGCAACTCTGCTCTATATTAAAATATTTTTTTTTGTTTTTAATGTATATTTTTAATGGCAATCTGTCAAATGAAAATTAAAAAATTTTAAAATAACCAAAATGGCAGGATTGATTGTGCGCCAGTGCGTCCTATGCTTATGCAACAATACAGCTTGTATCCAATCGATATTAGACAAATTGACTTAAAATATTATATATTTTTTTGTTTTCGTGGCTGAAATGCGATTGCGTACCCAATGCCAGCAGATTTTCTTTGCTTTTAATTTGAGCTGCTTTTGTCTCGTGTCCAAGTGTTGTTGGCTGAAACCCATCAATATATAATGCCCCACAATCTATTATTTTTTTAAACTTAAATTTGTACTCTCTCTTACAATAACAAATGACTAGTGACTTTATGAAGTAGCTGAATGAAGATATTCACTTCAAATATTTTTCACAGTTTTCTTCGTTTTTCTGTCATATTTCTGGCAACCCAGGGAAATATTTTTAAACAAATTCTACTTGCCTAGCTTCGACAAGAGTCTTAAGCCTTTAATGGTACTTTTCTTGTAGTCGATTGAATAAACTTTGCGCCGTGATCCGGGACAATTGGAAATGAAACGATATCTGGTAAATATGGCGGTTGGAACATAACATTTCAGGCACGTTGCTTGTATTCCAAGTCAAATATTTCACTCAAAACAATTGACTTTCCCTGGCTCTCTGTTTTTCAACAAAAATGTTCTCGAAAATCGTAATCTTGAATTATTTATTTTTTCTAAATTAATCTTAATTTAAACTTTATAAATAAATTCATGTTGGTTTTCATCGAATTACATGTTTTAAGTTCCAACAAACTAATTTGTTGAAAACAAGACGAAAACAATAGGAGCAGGTTTCCTACTACTTTTAAGTTGGAAAAGCAGCTTTCTAAATTTCACTTATAAATATTTTAAAGCCCTTACATTTCAAATATATTTTTTCAAGTATATTAAAGAGTTTCTCTATACGCATTAGTCAGCTTTCAAGTTTGACCATCAAAATGTATACAAAGCATGCTTTTTTATATAATTATTACATGTAAACATTTGATAATATTAAATCGCTAAAAAAAACATTTTTAATTTCATTGTTTTAAATTATTTTTACATTTTTTTTTCTTTCGTTGCATATTTAAATGAATTCAAATAAAAATGCTTATTGTGCGGTGCGCGAAAACACAAAAAAAAATCAAAATAAACATTTTACAAAAATACACAAAAAAAAAAAAAAAACAACTACAACAATGATAAACTGACACACAACAACAAAACAAACACAAAATGTAACTTTTGTTATGGCAAACAACAATTTGTGTGCGCTCTTTATATATACATACTTATATATATGTGTTTATGTATTTGTTTGCTTTATATACATGTGTGTGTATCTTATGTGTATTTTGTCATATGTGTCGCTTGCTTATATAACACGCTTTACATCTAATCAACACACGCACAAAAACTCACCACTACATTACGTATACGCCCCAGTGTATTGTCATATCAGCCGGTTATAACGCCACAAGTGGGCGTGGCACGGCCCATACAAGACACAACATTGCCAAATACATTGCTGCCGGCCACATTGCTGGCACCACAGCAACAACAAAAACAACAACAACAAGTACCACAACTAACAACAACAACTACAACAAACACTGAGCATGAGAACAACAACGAGCTGGGCAGCGTTCTGACAACGCCTCCGCCCACACGCACTGCTCCCGCATGTTTGGCACCTAAATCACCGCCACGCTGGCCACTGCGTCCTGGTGTCATGCTGCATGTAAGCAGCGATACCAAAGAGAATCTGGCCGTGAATCGCATGACACTAAAACCAAATCCCAGCACCACCAACAACAACAACAACAATGCCAGCCAATTGTCAGCGCAATTGAGTGCAGTATTGAATGACAGCACAACTAACTCGAATATCACCATGCTAACTGAGGTGACGGATACGAATGCATCCAGTCTGACGACGACGACGACAACGACAACGACGACCATGGAACGTCATAATAGTCGTTTGCGCTCTAAAACAGCCTTACTTGCCGCCTTACAATCAACAGATACAGCAACAAATACCAGCAGCAAAGGTGCAACAAATACTGCACAACAACAACAACAGCTGACAGCAGAGACAGAGGCATGCCTGAGTGCAGCGGCTACGGCGGAAACGGAACAGCCCGCCATAGTGCCACCAAAAAAATTGGCGCGCATGGAGCGCATTTTGGCATTTGTTTTTAGGCGTGCCAAGAAACCGGGCAGTCTGGAGGATGGCACACGTGATAGCCAGCGCAGTCATGTGGGTCTGCTGGGCGGCGTGTTGCGTCAACCCTTCTGGGGTGGACGTGGTCAGCGTCAGAACGATGGCTCACCCTTTGGCGTGCAGCACAGACTCAAGGGCATACGCTGCAGCGGTAGTGGTAAAAATTAACAAAGCTTTTTATTTACACAGAACTGTTTTCAATTTTGATTTCGATAATATACTGCAGTTACACTTATTGTAGAGGATTGTAGGGATTTGAAGGTTAGAAATGTTGTGTGCGACATTAAAATTGACCTCAGAGGTCTTGGCTCAAATAAATTACGATAACCTGCTAGCCAGGTCAATTTCCAAAATTTTCAATATGGCTCCATTATTTTCAAATAAGACAATTAAGAAATAAATATAAATTATAAAAGGTATAAACTTACAGGATATGACTCTTTCATTGAAAATTTTAGAGAGTATCCCATAATTGATCAATATTTTAGATTAATGAAGCCCATTGACCATAAATGGTTAATATATAAAATGTCACCTGGACAAAAATTAACCATAAATGCGGAAATTTGGATGTTAAACTAGTTTCACTATTTATGGTTTTTAAAATTCCCAATAATTGAAATTTTGCTCTTAAAAAAAAAAAAAAAAAAGGATTTGGTATAAAATCTTCGTCTTTAAACTAAGGATAACATAAAATGAAAATCGAATCAAATTAATTATCGATATGCCCAAAAAAATATTATTGGAAATGAAAACAGTTCATGTCTTTTATTTATTTCAAGTATTTCTTGCATTTTTATTTATTTTATTATTATTATTATTTGCTCATTTTATGTTGCGCTCTCTCGCTACAACTCTCACACGCACACACACACACATATACGCATTAACTCACCTGCAACTTAGTCACCTACAAAAAGACGCCCAGCAAAAGTAATGAAGCTGCAGTTGCAACAGCAACATCCACAACAACAACTAATGACACCACAACAACCACAACAGCAACGACAGTGCAGCCACTGACCACAGCCGCTTGCAGTCCCAGCAGTGTCCGATCACCTGCCTCTGTGACATTTCAAACGTCTTCATCCGACAGGACCTCAACGACAACACCCACAACAACAACACAAACACCCGCCAGGGCAATCCAGGCCAGTCCCAATACTCGCCACGTTGGGCTTGGCGTGAGCTCCTTGGAGCGTCAGCCTCAGCGCGGCATATTGAAATGCCCCACACCGCCGCCGCGTCCACCGCCACCAACGTTGCCCTTGCGACGTCGCCCTGGACAAATCGTGACCAGCCCAAGCAGCAGCAGCGGCACCGCCACGCTGCCACCCCTGCTCAAACGCACCGTGGTGGTATCACCCACGAAGGTCGAACGCGTCCAAAGTAAGAAACTCACAAGTCATCTCCAAAAAAAACCGTACATATACAATCCCTACCATATTTCAAATCATCATAAATCTCTTACATTTATTACATTTTTCTCAGCACACATTACATGTTTTGTGTGCTTTTTAAGTTTAAATTTAAACTTCATGCTAGATGTTGTATACACTGCTATATAAAGCCAAGGACTATGTTGTGTGTGTTATGTCAAAGGTTATTGCAGCCAGGTGACTTGCATTATTGAAAGTGGATTTCTATGTATGGACTCGACTACTAAATGAAGTTAAAATCAGCTTTTAAATTAAAAAAGAAAACTTAATATGAGTTTTTTTTTCACTTTTAAATGAGTTTTTTTGTATTACATATGGTTAACATGACGTATACGCAATATATATTTGACGTATACGTTATAAATGAGCAGTACTTTTAGCATGACAATGCTAAAATAAATGAAATATAGCAAAACGTTATTCTTAGCTTATATTTAAGGTAGCAGGATGCCAGCTGCAGCAAAAATGGATATTGGTTAAATTTAATCCTATTGAGGATGTAATAAAAATAATACAAGTAATAAACAAAAATATGTATCAAAAATGTTGACAAAATTATTTCAAAGAGAAACATGTACAAATGAAAGTGAAAGATATCGTTGAGGAAAATTATTTTAAACATCATAAAGATATTAAATTTTTAAAGAAAGTCTGGCTCAGGGTGTTCCATAAATGAGAGGGTATGGACTTTTATTAAAATTATTGAAACAAAGTATGTATGAAAATTATAAAGGCTAAGGTTAGGTTTTGGACTTAGAAAAGAGCTTAAGAAGAGCTCATCCATATGTGTAAATAAATCTTCTACGCTCCGTCTTGGTAAATGGTGATTCTTTCTAGGAAGTTGTATATAAATTCTAAAAGTCAAGCCACATCTTTGCTCAATTATATTAAGTAAAATCTTGTATTGCAAGGATGCATATGCATATTTTTTTTAAATTCTTCCCCTTTGGCTCAAACTTCAATCAACGTATTTGTTGCGTTTTATATTTTAGATAATCGTCCTTTATCGCTTTACAGGAGAGCGAGAGAATAATTAACAGTGATTGCTCTCAACTCTGTTGTGTTACATTTTAACATACATAATATAAAAGTGCATCTGGCAATTGATCAGCGCTTTACAGGAGAGCGAGAGAATAATTAACAGCGATAGCTCTCAGCTCTGTTGTGTAACATTTTAACATACATAAAACATAATTGCAGCTGGCAATTGATCAGCGCTTTACAGGAGAGCGAGAGAATAATTAACAGCGATTGCTCTCAACTCATTTTAACATTATTCTTATGCAGATCATATGCAGCTTACATTTTATATACTTTCAACAGTATATAAGTATTTCTATTATTTATTAAAACAATTTTGTAATGCAGCATACAACTGCAAACCTTAACATACACTCACAACATTGTCCTAATTTCAAATTGTACTATACATACATACATATTATATACATTTTACAACAATTTTATCAATTACTTAATTCTCTTTGTAATCATTATCGCTATTTACTGTAAGTAATTTTTAATGAATCAAACATCGAGGTGCTTATATAACAACGAACTTCAAGTAAGAAAATCGACAGCGAAAAATCAAAGCTAAAATTCAGGTTAAAAACATTTTATTAAAAATGAAAAAATATTTATTAATGTGCTTGAGCATTTAGCTTTGTTCGTTCTGTTCGAAATTTAAATGTTTTGTTTTTAAAATAAAATTAAGCATGCACCTTAGCTCAGTTTAAATGTTGTCTGCTTGTGCATTGCATGCAAGTTGTTTTTTAAATGAAACAAATATTTTTTAAATTTAAGTGAAGTCCTTAAATTTTAATTGATGTATAATTTTTAAGCAAACTTAGTTATTTTATTAAAAAAAAAACATATAATTTAAAAATCTAATAATAATATCTTAGGCAAAACAATTTAAAAACACGATTAAGTTTAGTTTTAGCGATTTGAAAATAGCCATATAATTTATTTATTTCAATTTGACTAATTAATTTCTTTTTCTTATTTCCCCCTCAAATTTTTACTTTTTACTCAATATTTGCGTTTTGCTTCTTATTTAAAAAATATAAAATACAAACGAAAATCAACGCGGCGCGCCTAAACATACACTACAATAAAACAAAAAAAAACGTTTAAAAAATATATTTAAAAAAAAACCAACGCTAATTTGCCTCAACGTCTATATATAATGTATTACCGATGCCTATGTATGCCCAAATATATATATATATATATTAATATATATATAGTACACGACAAGTCGTCTTCACTGGGGGATCCATTGACGGAGCCTGGCGAGTATGAGAATCTACCGTTTCATGGTCTGCAAACGGCACCTAACAAGGTACAGTTATAACACATTTATGTTTTTTTTTTTAAATTCGAAAATTTTCTAGCATTATCTCGATTATTATGAGTATTCATTTAAATTACTCGCAAGCACACTCATTCACTCACTCGTTCACTCACTTACTCACTCATTCATTCACACTCACTATTGCACTCACATGCCAAGTCATTGCTAATTGCCTTACCAATTTCTATGCTACGAACTAACTTATATAAGTCGAAACTTTGCCTACTATGCCTCTTACATGTATTCTTGAGATATATATTGTATATGTATTATATATTTGTGTCCTTATCCTTGTTTCTTTGTCTTTAGTGGCTTGATTGTTATGCAATTTGCTTTAGTTTCATTTTCATTTCTCTCTAGTCAACAAAAATTGTGTAATTTGTCTGTCGTTAAAGCAAAAAAAAAAAAAAAAAAGGAAACTCTGTTAATGATACAATATATATTCATACATATAGTATATATATACATATATATGTCCATATATATAGCTAACTAGCTTACTTCTTAAGCTTTTTGCTCCCAAATGCCTAATGATGACTGCCATCAGCCATTCATCATTCATTTGTCATTTGTGACAGTTGTTTTTTTTCTGTCTCTACTCTTTGTATTCCTTTGTATTTTTTTTTTCCTGGTACTAGAGGTATCATTTCCATTTCATTTAGATGCCATTTACTACCTTTCCATTTTTTGTTTATTTGCTGGTCAAGGATACTTCCCATTCAGCAAATTTAAGAATTTGCTATTTTTTTCATAAATATAAAAAAATTAATAATGATTTATTTTAAAAAGCATATACGTTGCAGTGAATTTTTTCATTTCTATTTTTGGTCAATTATTATTATATATATTTAATTATTAATGCGTATTTTGTATTTTATATAAATAGTTTGTAAGTTTCATATATGTTTTAAGTTTATTTAATACTTTTTTATTTATTTTAAGCATATAAACAAAATATCAATTTGTACATAAATAGCTTTTAAGTGATGTAAATATATATTTCCAAACATTTTTGTTCTTTTTTTTAGATCCCATTTCAATTCAACGATTAAAAGTTTCTTCAAATACGTGAACTTAACTAGAAAGTGAACAAAATAACTTAGATAATATAAAATCTCAGATTTAAAATTTAAAATTTGTAAAATTGCGAAATTTTAGCCACCCATTCATGGGATTCCTCCTAAAATTCATTATGAGCTCTGCAACTATACGTTTTTTTAATGATTCCTTTCAATAAGCCTCTATTAAAAATGAAGGTCCTGGTTTTGCAAACAAAATGTGATTTTGGGAGTTTCCTTAAATATTACTAAGAAATTGGTTTATCGTTAAAAACAGAAAATTCATATGAAAATATTTCCTGGCATTGGCAAATATATGCTTTAATTTATTTTTTTAATGCGAGGAAATATGTTCGTATGAAATTTTCTGTATTTTAAATTAAAAAAATTAGTTTACTTGACTTTTTGTCTCTCTCTTCGATTTTGATGATTTTTAAACAGCCAATACAAACCACGTCAAGAAATTCGCCTTTTTTCTTAAGTCAGAAATCACTTTTGAATTTTAAAATACAAAAAAAAAAAAATTTTTTTAATGTAAGAAAAAAATTTTTAAAAACTTTAAAAAATATTTTATAACTATTAAAAATAAATTTAAAAATAAAATATTTTTTTGCATATTCAATTCGTGTCGATATCTTTTTTCCTTTTGGAAACTTCAAAGAAAAGTCGTAAAATGAAAAATCCCATTTTCAATTATTGATAACTCGATAAATAATCGGAATTTGGCAATACAGTTGAGTTATGGGCTACTACAAGTTCTACCACATATTTAAAGATCATCAAAATGGAAGAGGTCGTGGAAAAAAGTGGCCCGCTTCACTTATTTTCGCCGATATATGGTATATATATTTTTTTTTAACTGAAGACTGATAGGAAGGCTTAAGATATTGAAAATCATAGAACAGATATCAAAAGATATCACGCCGATTACATTTAGCGCCATCGGCAAAAGTTCGTAGTTAATAATACCTCGGTCATTTATTGGACATATTTTAAGTTAAACATTGATAATATAGTTAAACTGGTTTTTAGATACCAGTTCTATAAAATAGAAATATTTTTCCGCTTATGATAATGAAAATTAAAAAAAGTTAGAGTATGAGTTGCCCTTAACAGTACCATAAAATCGAGTCTTCTTAGTTCTTCTAGCTAAGGGATGCTTACGAGTTTATTAAATTCTTACTTTCAAGAGTTGTATAAATAAAGATTTTTAAAATTTCTTCTATTATTTTTACCAATTCTAAAACATTTTCACTCTAAGTGAGATTTTATATTTTAAATTTCCCTTTGCTGCTTACTACGCAGTCTTCCCAACAATTTTTTCGAATCTCAACTCAGCAAATTCAGTCACCTATAATAGAAAGAATCGTCTCGGATATAAGTTGACGATCGCTTCAGAGAAGATATGCAAAAGCGACACAGAGAATACCTAATAGTGGGTATGGACGTATATACAGCTTTAAAATTTCCCATAGTAAAGTTGGCACAGTAAATGCATTTGTAGGAACCACTTCAACCTCCAGGGAGTCTTTACCTTATAAATATTAATCTGGAAAAAACTCAAAACAATTATTAGCAACAAAGTTGCTTGGGAATCGTGAGATAACAAAATTTATGGATAGGCTTAGATTTGGACGCGCTATATATTATACAAATATTTTTTTCCTTCTAGTCAAGTTCGCATATTTACGCAAAAAAAAAAACACACAACTATATTAATTACATAACGAACTTATAATAAGCCCTCCAAATTTCTTGTTCACAAGTAACTCCCTAAATGTTGTTCGCTAGTTTAAATGCTCCTCAAACGTATATACACACACACACACAAGAACACACAGTTTAAAATAAACACCACGCAATTTAAGTATATAAAGATCATAATAATATTTAGCTGTAACTAACTAATTAATTAAACTTATTAACAATGCCTTAAAGTAACAAAAACTAATCTCTTGACTAATTAAATGTTTAAATGTTTTATTTTCCAAAAAAAAAACCCCGCTCGCCTGCGACTAATGCCAAAAACAACAACCGCTACTGCCAACCTATATGCATGATATATATATTCTTACATAAATATATATAGTTCTCTACTACCCCTACAAATTTTAATAACAACACAAATGTGGTGCGCGTCGCTCCACGACCCAAGAGACTAAATGGAAATATCAGCCAACAGCATCAGCAGCAACATCACCAGACTCTCCAACATCATCATCACCAGCCACATTATTACGACCAGCAGCAGCAGCAACAACAACACCATCAACAACAACAAATGCAACAATACCAGCAACAACAACAACAATACAACACCATACAATACGGGCGTGGTGCCACATCAACACTTCAGACACATAATCGCAGCCTGCATAATATACAGGACCAAAGACATGCCCAACAAGAGTCGGACACGGAAAGGGGCAACGATCAAATAACCTATAATCTGAGCACTTGCTTTCCAAAAACCAACTACAACGAGTACTATCATCAGCAGCAACATCAGCAGCAGAAATTCCACACCAATTCCGCCTCCAATGCGCAATTACTGAACGCCATTGAGCATGATTATCAGCCCACATATGCGGTAGTAGAGCGCTCTGGCGCTGCAACCGTCAACCTCTCGGCGGGCATACCACCGCCGCCACCAGCGCCCAGCTCGGCGCTGCTCAATACCAATCCCTTTCTAGCGGCCAGCAACTTTAAGAAATATGAGGCAGCCGGGGAGCTAGGCGGCAACAGCATGCAGCGCATAAAGCGCAAGGGTGGCAGCCTGCTGGAACGCATGGACATGGATAAAAAGTTCTATTCACTAAAGTTTCCGGGCGCCGGCAAAGCAAATAATAAAAAACAAATGCCAGCTCCAGCACCGCCCTATAACTTAAATGCCTCGCTGGGCGTGGCATCCTCGGCAGCAGCATCCAATAAATGTAAAAGGCATCACTCCTTTGCTGGCGGTAGCCATGGCGATATTGATTCCATAGGCACAGCCGCACTTAAGCAGCCATTGCGTTTCTATGATCCGCCCGTCTACGAAAATCTGACGGATAAATCGGACATAGAGGCAGCTCTGGTGGTAGGCAGCAGCAGCTGCAGCACGGCCACAGTGCAGCTGCACTCGCAGCCTACGGGGCTAGCCACAAATGTTGGTGGTGCTGCAGCTGGCCAAAAGAAAAAACATCACCATCGCCAGCACCAGCAAAAGGGTGATGCAGCCAATGCGCATGCAAATGCTGGCGCAGACTTTCAGCTGATGGAGCCAGAGCGTTTGAGCATTTATCGCAGCGATTCGGGCATATCCAATAGCTCGTACGAGTCTCATGCCACGCCCTTGCCGGGCGGCACATTGGGCCTAGTTGCACAAAAGACGCCCAAGGCGCAAAAAAGCTCTGGCTCCGGCTTTGCTTCGCAGCTGGGCAAGAAGCAGCAGCAGCTGCAGATGCAGCAGCGCGGCGCTGGGGTGCCACCTGTCTATATGAATGTGGATGGACAGCCGCTGGTGCGTGCAGGCTCACCCGCGCACATCAATTCGTCCTATGAATCCGCCTCCTCATCGCAGCACGATGGCCAAGCGGGCGGCAGCGGCAGTGGCAGCGCCAGCGGCAGCGGAGTTACAGATCCAACCTCGCTGTCATCCTGCACATCATTGTATAGCAGTGGCACCGGCACCATAATCGGTCTTAGCAACGCAGCTGGGCGCTGTAATCGCCATCAACAGAAACAGCATGGAGCAGGCAATGCAGAAATCACCACACCCGAGGATTACGAGCAGTACCAATTGGGTCATCAGCCGGGCCATTCAGCCTCGATGCTGTCGGTGGCCAGCAGCGTAAGCTCGGCCAGCAATCGAAAATGCAAGAAGCAGCAGCCGACCCAGCAGCCACATCGTCTGACCCCACATGAGGTAAGTACAGTTTTGGTGAATGCTTTTCCAAGCTTTTGAGCCGCTTTAAGCTTACTTCTATGCTGAAGGTGGACGCAACATGGTTGATACCAATAAGGATACACGCACACATCAAAAGCACTACTTTAATAGAAGTTTTTGTAGAAGAGGACGTGAGTTGAACAATGGGATAATGGGTTCATAATGTTTGGATGATATATATTTTGTTATTCAATTGATCAAGGAAAATAAGGTTACCCGAAAAAAGTTTTAGGAGCGTTTCAAGCATCACAAGTTTTTGTAAAAAAAAGGAGTCTCAATAATCGCGAAACACATCAGAGAAAATTTTCACAAAAGCGGGAGCGGTTCAGGCGAATTATACTTCCGAAGATTAAATAGATGTTGTACAAGAATGACACAAAATGACTTTGTAGAGCTTTTAAGTTTGAAAAGACATTATTTTCAAAGACTTACGAAATCGAAAAGCGAAAGAGACCATGCTTCGACCTCGAGTCAAACTTCTCAAAATCTCCAAAATCTTCTAAAACAAACTTCTCCTTAATATGGGTTTTTTCAAGAACACTGATCTTTTGCCTCTCTAATGTGACTAAAACCAACAAAATTTTTTAATGCAATGAGACAAGAGGATATCCAGAGGATGGTTGGCTTAAAAAACATAACTATGGAGCGGGGTTTTCAATAACTGACTTTGGAACGTGTCTAGTGAGCCCTTAAGGGTTTTACTATATATCATTTCGTTAAGGAACAAACAATAAAAATTTTAATCCAAACAGAAGTAACTGATTTCTTTAAAAAAAGTTAAGATGATTCCTATATTATTTGTTGAGCGAATTTTTAATATAATGAACCAATTTTATGTTCCCACACGAATTGTAAAAAGTCAGACTTCCTATATAAAACTTGTAGTCACAAATACTGAGATATTTGTTCTATTAAGGCTTAGACCACATTTTGGTTACCCATTTATTTTGACAATAATTTTTTCACAAACTTTTTTTAATTTAATGATTTTAAACAAACAATTTACTTATATGATTTAATTTTGCTTTTATTTCATGCAACATTATTTTTGATTTTTTGCAACACACATTTTGATGGAATACAACTTTACAACACTACGTTTGCTACGTCTACAACAAATAACAATAATACACTAATACGGTGTGTCAACAACAACCACAACAACAACATCTGCGTACAACTACACAAATATGTTAATTATTTGCTTTGCATGCAACACACACATACAAACAAACAAACATACACACACACACGCCCACACGCTTTTGGCCTAAATGTGTTAACGCAACTAACAGCAAACCAAAATGGCGAATAATCCATTTTTAGCAATTAAACGGCCCGATGACAGCCACAACAACAACAACACCAACAACAATTGCATCCCCGGCAGCAACAACAATAACATGCTCATACCCTGCAGCAACAAGAAACTACGACGACAGACTATCAGCGACCCCTACGCACATATCAAATGGCATTACGCCCATGCCACAAATAACCCCTCCGCCGCCAGCTGTAGCAGCAACAACAACAACGCCACTGAGCAGACCTCTTCTGCCTACGGTCATAGCGCCCAATCCGCGCACACTGCGAGCACGTCAACAGCAGTCGGCGGGCATGGGCTTGGGTACGGCTTTGGGTCTGGGACTGTCCAGCAAATTGGAATCAGCAACAACAACAACAACAACGACAATGAAGCCGCCACAAATGCTGACGGCAATCATCAACAACAAATGCTAATGCCAAATGAATTGCTGCTGCAAGCAACTCGATTAACAGCCATCAGCGATGAGAATTTAAGATATGCCCCCATGCCACATGGAGCTGCCACCACCCATGCCGATCCAGCTGCGGCCTATGATTGTTTAGTAGTGCGGCGACCTATGCGTCTGCCACTGCGCAAACATCACACCTTCCACTTTCAGACGACGCAAACTGCGGCGGGCAAGTTGCAGCAGCTGCGGCGCCAAATGCAACAGCAGCACCAGCAGCAGCAACACCAAGTGGCACAAGGTCCATTACTCTATCGTCCATTGGCTTTGAATGAGCAGCATGCCTTTAAGCCAATTTCACCGACACCAGCAACAGAAACAACAACAGCAACCACAACAGAGGACCCAAACAATGAGCCACAACAACAACTAAGTGCACCGCAACTAAATCCTGCCGCCTCATTGGAGGCATTAGAGGCGCTAACTAAAACACATCCAGACTTTATGTTTACACGACAAGCGACCACTCAACCACCAATTGCCATTAGCAGCCATTCAGCGACGCTGAACTCAGCGGAGCAGCAGCTATATGAAGAGGACGAAGACTTGGGCTACTCCTTCTGCGAGGAGGAATACATGGTGGATGATGTTATCGACGACGACGAGGATGAAGCCGAACTAACGCCTCATAATGCAACAGCGCCACCCACGACACCAGCGCACGGTGCCACAGATGCCACAGTCACATCCAATCTTGCCATTGCCAATGCCACTGCGGGTGCATTGAGATATTTTATGACACAAAGCTATAGGGAGGTTCACATCTGATCCAGAGTCAAGCCTAAAAACGACGCATACAAGGTATTTAGTATTAAAAAACAAGAACAAAAAATGATTAAAAGAGAAGTAACCGAAACAAATATACAAAAAAAAATATAGGTGAGAACTATTTAAAATTAATTAGCTTAATTTTTAGCATTAGCTTTTAAATTCTTACGAGGAGAGTGTAATCCAAACAACAATAGATCTTAGGTGTATTTAACAAAAAATGACTTGGAAAAGGTTTGCATAAAGTCAAAGCAAAAACATCTTGATAGTTTTAATATATCGGCTGTGTAAGGAAACAGCAAGGGGTTGATCGCCTAGGAGTTGACACTTAGGTCTGCAAATTGGGTTGAGCTTTTTTGACTCAAGAACCAGGCATGGGCACCTATATACCACGCGGTCCGAAATTGCAAACACGCAAACACAATTCAAGTGCATTCCAAAGTCATGTCCAGGACCGTAGAGACGAAATCCGGGCCCGGGGGAATATTTTCCGGCCACTCTATTACACCTTTAGCTTGAATCACGACAGTACGACAGTAATTACACCGGGCCACTGAGTAAACTCCGGGCCCTGTGAAAATCACCCCTTTTCCCCCTCCCACTCGACAGACATGACTCATGGTCTATAAAAATAGACAAATTTTTACTTATTATCGGAAATTAGAATTCTTACGTATATATTGACTTGTCCGAGCGGTCTATCCAACTATTGTGAACAGGAAACACAGGTTGTTTAAGCTACTTATGTTGCATAAGTTTTCTTGCCTCAATAGATGAGGAACCGTTCTGGTTCCTCTGGTTCTCTGGTGACCACAGCTGTCAATTCGTGGTACGACTTTCTTATAAAGGTCTTTCCTGAAGATTTTCAAAATCGTAGTAAACCAATCGCAAGAAGGATTCTCATAAAATAATTTTTCTGAAACAGATGCCCGCCAGTTACAAGCCTCTGTCCAAAATCTTTTTCTAAGAAAATTCATTAAATCCAAAATTAACAATTTTTTCAACTTTTATCAACTTTAGAGCTTACCTAACACTAGTTTACAAAAAAGTGTTTTTTATAGAAATTTGGGGTTTTTGGATATTTTCGAAAAACATGCTTTTGGTCACTTATTTCAGTTATTCGTCAATACCTCGTGAACAAAATTTTGTATCCCTAAAAAACACTTTTTTACGAAAGTTCATTGTTTGTGTAAGCAAGTGTAATTTATTCTAATCGGCTCTTTATTTTTTAGATATTATATTTAGAGAACAGGAAGACTTCTTGGACTCGAATTTATCTAATAAAAAATTTAAGTTTATGTAGAACAATGCAGTCAAGAACAAAATTGGTCAAAAATATGACCTTTGACCTATTTGCCTGCCCATCAAATTCTTTCGGTTTGCCTTTACTTTTAGTTAAACTGGGTTAGCCTGTGCCAGTCGCCACCTCTTGAAAAAACTCAATGTACAGGCTTAGCTCCTACAGAGAATCTCAAAGTCGTCTTCGCCCGCTTTAAACGGACGCCATTTTCTTATAATTTACCCGATCACGAGTTTCATTTATATTGGTTATATTTTTTTTTTTAGCTTTTTTTAGATTTCATTTCGAGCTGAAAATTGATTTTTTATGAAATGTTTTTTTTTTTAAGAGCTTCCCAAACTTAAATTTGAGTCTCCTCGAAAACCAACGGAAAAAAAGGATTTCATTTTGAGCTGACTTTCGTTTTTTTGTCCGATTACTATTTTTCATTTAAGAACTACCCAAAGTCCAATTTCAGTCTCCTTATAAACCAACTAAACACAGAATTTGGCCAAAAATAGAAGCTGTTTCCATATACTGTCGATACAGTCAAAAGTTTAATTTTTTATATATAATGCAAAATTAAAAATGAAAAAAAAAACTTTGTTGCCTCAAGCAAAGTTCGTGCAACCCGAATGAAGAAATCGAATAAAAAAACAAAAGTCCAAAAAAAAAATTGTAAATCTTAGTTGGCACTTAGTGTAAAAAGTTAATGATTAGCATATATTAAATAATTTAATTAATTAAAAGAATTTAAGATATAAATCATCGAAAATTAAACACATTTAATATTTGCCCAAATAAGCACTATTGCCCACAAAAAATTCATTAAAATATAAATAAATCATCACATATACATATATAAAAATAAATATTTTTTGCAATTAAATATAATATATTAATTAGGAACTATGCTTAGGCAACTCTGACTGTATGTGTGTTAAGTTTGAAATAGTTTTGTGTAAATTATACAAATTAATATTTTATTATAAATTATTGTATATGATATTTATATAGCTGTAATGTATATAAAACAAATACATTGATTGAAATTTTATAATTGCGTAAATGTTTGCATATAAGTGCAATTTAAAATAGCAATTATTTAAAACAATATAAAAAAAAGATAAAAAGGTTTACTTTTAATAAGATTACACTTAAAAAAAAAAAAATACCATTGAAGCAAAACCAAACTGAAGCCAAGCATAAAAAATAAATTTCTAAATTAATAGTTAACTTTTAAAATTTTATAATTAAATATTATTTAATTTATTTTTGTAAGCAGTTACCATTTATTTATTTATTTTATTGCTCATTTTTTTTATTAAGCTTAAAAACTAAAAATGTTATAAATTCACTGCAACTTTAAAAAAAAACAACTTCAAAAATATTAAAAAAAATTAATTCATTGATGGCCAGAGAACCTGCTCTTCACCCCTCATGACCACTCAATTAACCCATGAAAGCCAAACATTTTGTTTTAAAATTAAAGTGTGTTCTAAATTTAATTAAATGAAAACCAAAATTAATTTCTTATAGCAGCATGTGTCCGATTTTGAGGATCCATACAAAGGCAGCAATACATATATATTCTAAACTTTTTTGTATAACTTTCCACTAAACAAAAACAAAAAACTAAATGTTTTATGTCAAAATAGTGAAAAAAAAGGTAAATTATTTGTTTTTTTTAAAAGCCTGCAAAAATTTCAATAAAAAATTTTATTTTTAAAGTATTTTTTTGTAATGTCAATAATTTATTTCGGCTGTCGTTATGCTGTCTACAAACTAAAAATAATTTTTTATAATTGATTGAATTATATAGCACACACTTTTTCAGCGCGCTTACTCTCTATTCATAAATGCTTAAATTTAAATTAAAAAATAATTCCAGCTCAAACGCACGACAGCGTTATAAATTATTGTATATATGTATGTATGTGCATGTTGGACTCGAAAATTAACAAATACATAATTTTGGCATAATTAACCACGATTTGAATACTCAAAATTTCAAAAAACGAGTTTTTTTCAAATATTTTCAAATAATTCCGTACAGCCACTAAATGCCGCCAGATTCGATGATGAGTTTATCTATGCCGATCTCGAGAGTCAGCATTATGGTCCCATCAATTATAAGGCCGCCTCTCTCTATGCGCAGGTCAAGAAGAACAAGAAAACGGGGGCCTTAGAGGAGGTAAAAAATTAGTCAACTTTTAGCCATCTCCTTCGAATACTAAGCAGTGCATTTTTGTAGTTTTTCAAATTTTTTTCTTTAATTTAAGTTATTTAATATTAATTCGATATATATTTTTTGTTGCTCTTAAGTTAAAAAAAAAACAAAACAAAACAAAACCTATGGTCAAATGAGCTTCTCGTTTAGCTAAAATATTGAAAACCAATTTAAATTTAAATGTAAAATTGTTTAAATGCGAATGAATACGAATTTCTTAAATTTATAAACACAACAAAAAATATATTTATAGTAATTGTTATAAATAAAATTCAATTATAATATATATTGTAAGTTAAGCAAACATTTTCACAGCCTCAAAGCCCATTCAAAACCAGCCCAATTAAATAGACAAGCACCCTGTATTTCCCATAAATTGAGTGCTAATGTATAAAAAACAAACTCATAATTTTTAATATTAAAACAAATATCATATTTACATAGTAGCAAGCAGTGTACTAAACAAACACAAACATTAAACTAAAAAAAATAAATACCAATTACAAAACTAAAATGTAATTAAAAATTTAAAGCAGCAACAACAACCAATCGAACAAATTAAATATGTAACTAAATATAGATTTTTATCATACTTATAAACACTTTTTTTCCTGTATATCAAAAAAAATAAATAAAAAAAAAACAAAAACAAAACAACCCACAAGCAAACAGCTGCAAAATAGACAAAAATAAATATTTATAAAAAAAGGCTACATACATACATTAAAAAGCATAATATATTAACACATAAAAAAAATGTAAAACCATGACAGACAAAAAACAAATAAAAACAATAACAAAAACTCAACCACAAGCAAACATAATTAAAAGTAATATGAGGCAAAAAATTGCGAATTAAAAAAAAAGAAAAAATATATTTATATTAATTTGCATTGTTTTCTATTTGTATACTACTATATGCAATATTTAAAAATTGCATTAATTGATATTAACAAAAAAAAAAAATAATAAATAAACGACGAGTGCGAAAAGTTAGAACTACAGCAATTAATTTTTGTTATGCAATTTATTGTAATTAATTATAAATATAATTTATTATTAATTGTATGACAACAAAAGAAACACACATATATATATATATATGTATACATAAACTAATGTGTAACCATACGAGTAAATTATATAAAGCAGCATTTACTTCAAATGCATAAGCCAGCAAAACAAAACAAAAATCTAACAAAATTAAATTAAAAAAAAAAAGTGGAATTAAATTAAACATAAACAACTTAGACTCAAGTATATATATAAATTAATATATATAAAACAAATTATTACAAAAAAAAAAAAAAAAAAACGTGAAGAAAGCTAAATAAAGAAATAAAATGTAAAACTAAACTGATTGTTGATTTTTTATTCTATATGAATATTAGTATGAAAGTAACTGCAAGTGGTAAGTTTCTTAATAGCTCGTTAAGATCTTGAAAAATTATAATAGTTCATATAGTTTATATTATTATTAATAATATTATTTGTGTTTGTTTTTTAGATTTCTTGTTTCCAAAGTATCTTTAACTAAGGTCATGATGTCTTAAACTCGCTTGTGGCCAACTAAATATAAACTGATTTTGTGTTTTCTGCCACGCAGCACCAAAGCCACGGTATACTATAGCTGGAGCGCTTTAGTTTTGTGAGAGTAAAAAAGCAAGCACGCTCTCTAAGCAAGAGCCGAAGTCATGCACAAGCTACTTCGTGTCTGTTGCTTTGCCAGAGAATTGGCTGAGAGAATTTCAGTGCAAAAATCACGAACACATGCATGCGTTTTGTGTACAACACAGTATGTGTGAACCATATATATATATATATATATTTTATAAAGACAAGAATTTTGAGTATCTATATTTTAATTCGTATTCTATCAGATGATCATTTTTTTAATATCAGCAAAATTACATATTAATTATTAATTTTTATTTTTTGTTTAGGAAGTTGAACATTGTAAATTTTCCTAAGTTTTTGAGCCACATTTTCGATGATTTTTCTTGCCACAAAATCGAACTTTATATAAAGAACTGATAATTCCATTTCAAGGTATTTAATAAAAATATGAATATTTTTTTTGAATCGGGTTGAAAGTAAGAAGAAGAAGGAGCCAACTTATTAGTTTTGGCTTCAGTGAGGTAGGTAAAAATTTCAGTTTTTGAAGGTCTTTAAGGAATATTCGAAATTTTCAGCATAAAACTTTTTATCATGATAACGTCTATTAAAACGGTATAACATGACAGAACTGCATAGGTGTCACGTTGCGTATGAAACCTGAGCGTGTAAGCGAGAGCACGGTACAAGCTATTTGCATGCACGCTGGCACTTGCATATATGTATGTATGCACATATACTACCCTGCAGGAATTCGGTGTCATATAAGTGGCCTCAACTACTCTGAAAGTAACTAGTTTTTAAATGGTTAAAAAAAGAACAGTCGCGGTATAGGATAAAACGGTGAAGGAGAGCGCTCTCTCTGTCAAACCGCTCAATGCTCACGCTCTCTCAGAGAGTGATTCTGTTTTTTTTTTTTGTGAAAAGAGATAAATTTTTGGTATACATATATAAAAATGTATAACAACGAAAAATGCGATCTGCGCTGCTCTCTCACTCTCATACTCTCGCAAACGTTCTCTGTCCCGAACGCACTACTAACATCGACAGCGCAGTCAAATTTATTTCTCTGGTCTTTGTTTTATTATTTGATGTTGCCGTTGTAGGTGCTGCTGCTCGTTGTACCTCGCAGAATTTCATAATTTTTGCAAAATTAAAATTTTTGAAAGTGTTTCAAATTTTCATCAATGTTTTCTTATGACGTTATCACGTAAAACTATCTATCGTCCGTAAACCGACTTTACAGACAAGGATTTTTAAAAAGATTTTTTGTATTGTAGTCATTGTAAAAAATTGTTTGTGAGAAGTTCCAAAATTGTTTGCTAAAAGAAGTACAAAAAATGAAAAACACGCAAAGTTTCAGAATTTGAAAGAGAGGCATACAAAAAAGAGGTTCGACGGAGAAAAAACTTGATTTTACTTTTGAGAAATATTTAACCATGCTCCGGAAAACGAAAATAAATAAAATATTCGAATTTTAATCTTACATGTTTGGTGCTTCCGATTTCACGAAAACAAATATTTTATGTTTCAAAACGGTTTAGCAAAATTTTTTCATAAGTGTACATACATAAATATTTAATATTATATATCAAATTTAAAAGTGAAATAATATTTTTTTAATACTCTTAAATAATTATTATTTTTTATTAATTTTTTCTGATTTAAAACAAATTCTTACAATACGTTCAAATACTCAAACACATTAGCATATTGATAACTGATAGTGCGATAGGGTTGATGTAGTCGGACGCGGAGGATTTTGTGATACCCTGTACCACTAATTGCAATTAAGTCCGATATACCGCTTAAGCAATCCAAAAGACAATTGATTGCCAAATTTGGGTACGATATCTTCGACAGCAAACGAAACGCAACGACTTTTGTGCAAAAAACGTTTTTTTGACCGATCTGCCCTATGGTAGCTATATGATATAGTCAACCGAAAACTTCCGAATGTAAAATTTGGTTACGATATCTTCATAAGAAAAGCGAATTATTCTTTTAAAGCTTTTGATTTTTTTCGAGGTCCTCTGAAACATCCCTATGGGATGTTATATGTAATGTAAGCCCGATATCAAAAAAATAAAATAAACTTGTCTGCTATAGAATAATAAGGGATCTAATCTGAATGATTATTCTAAAATACGCAAAATTTAATTATGACAAATGTGCGTTAAGTTAGAGCCTTGGAACTTCAAAGTGAAGGGTCTCCTTTTATGACATCAAACAAAACTGATGAACATTCTTAGAAAGACTAATATTATAGCCTAACAAAATTAAAGAGCTGCCAAATAACTTAATTGATCAATAGTTTCAAGCTCGAAATTCAAGCAAAAATTGTTCCAATTTCGTATAAATGCAGTTAGCGATATATCCAAACACACAAGGATGCAAGCACATGCGTGTACATGTGTAACAGAATTTGTTGCAATAGTAGTAGTTATGTTGCAACTCACCCTCCGCACCCTACAACTGTATGTCATTTCCGTGCAACGTACTGAATTCGGTTATTGCTTCCTGCAGCAATGTTGCGCTGTCATTTCCGGTGCTGCCAAACACAAACACACACACACATATACTCATACACAGATACTCACACACACAAATATTATATATCGCTCGTTCCACGGTCATTTGAAATAGTGCAATGATTTTCATTTATTAATTTGCGCTTCAAATTTTTGCACAAGCTAAAACATCACCTCTTTATAGATATTGTCCTATATACCTCTAGTATTTCGGATATTCACACATTTGTTTCAACAATTTGAAAAACATCGAAATGCAGCCATAATGAAAAAACTTTCACTATGTTGCTGAGCTTCCGCTCTGTTTCAGTCTGCGGCTACGCAATATTTGCACAATCAATGATTAGAACAAAAAAATAAATAAAAACAAACCGCTCTCATTTCCGCAATTTCATTGCATTAGATTTCATTTTTAATACCACCCAGCGATTTGGTGGGTAGGCAGCAAGTTGTTTGCATTATAAAACTGGCTTTTGTTTTCCGTGGTCTCTAATGAGAGCTTAAAAATGTAAATTCCATAAAAGTTTTCAATTTTTTGTATATTTTTTTTTTTTTGTGGTATGGCTATGAAAATTTGACCGCTTATCGTTTTTAGTATGGTAAGTTAAGAGTTAGTGAAATGAAAATCAATGACTAAAATAATTGGTAATATGCTTATTAACGTATTTAATTTAAAGTGCAGCTGCACAAAGCTCATTATAAAGTGCAATACAGATAATGTTTGCATTGCAGCTATCATTTAAATTTTACTGTTGAATATCTTGAAAAGTGGATGACATTGAATTTTAAGTTTTTGAGATTTTTTCACCCTAGTTAGATAATGCACGTCTATGAGACGAAGACGTTTTAATGTTTTACTCTCTTCCTCACGATCGTCACTGCACGAACTTTTTACCGGGTTATTGTAATTGGTAAATATTTTACAGCTGACTTGATGCCGATAAATCAATAAATTTTTCGTCTCGGAGACGTATCGTTATCAATTATGTTAGTTTTTAAATTTTTTATGTACTGAATGAGTTTTAATGCAAATTATAAATTTTTAGTTGAAGATAAAAGCGAAATGATAAGGTCAGAGACTATAAAAATAGCTGGCTGCGAAAATACTCAAATATTCGTTAAGTAAACAAAATCACAGTAATGTGACTGAAAGTGAAAAGAAATCACTTTACTCAAGAGAATCATCTTGTGGGTATTTATGACTGAGATGAAGACTTACCTATATACTTCACACGTACAAAAAAGGTATGTGTGGACACATTCTACCAAATGTCATCCCTGATCTTATGCGCTGGACACAAACAGGTGGGCTTATGGATATTTTATATTTATATGGCATGCTATGGTATGGTTATAAATTAGTAAGCCAATTAAATTCCCCGAATAAAAGGCCTTTTAATTGCAAAGATTGTACGAAGACACTTTTTTTATGGAGTCCTGGGAAGACTGAAATGTAGGTAATGACAAGACTTTTGAAACCCTACCTCAAAAAAGCTATTATTAATTAGTTAGCGTAAGATGTGCCGCAAGTCTAAATGGGTTTATTTATCAAAATCTGTTTATTGTAGAAAAGCGATTGAGGAGTCCTTTTGTAAATAACACTAGTTTTCACGAAAAATGAACCTTCGTAAAAAGGTGTTTTTTAGGGTCGAGAAACACGAAAATGGAAACCTTTTTTTTTCTTAAGCACCGTTTTCGAGATATTTTCGAAAAACATGCTTTGGGGCACTTATTTCAGTTATTTGTCAATATCTCGTGAACAAAATCTTGAATCGACATGAATGATGATTAGATCGAAAGGTATTGATGTGCTCTTTACAGTGATATACAATTATGTGCAGGTTAAATAAAAAATATAGAAGTTACAACAACCAAAGTCGGAAAAGCTTTTTAAGCTTTAAACTGAAAGAGAATTCTTTTACAAACATTTCGAGTTCAAGATCTTTAAAATCGGATGAGAATTGAAGATGTTATAGAACCATGAACGAAAAATCACGACTACAGCTGCATACAAATTCGCGAAGACGTAACTGAGCGCAAATGAAAAACTTTGAGTGAACAATTTTTTTTCATACAAAAATGTGATTGAGTGAATGGTTTTATAACATCTTCAATTCTTATCCGCTTTAAAAATCTTGGACTCGAAAAGTTTGAAGCTTAACATTATTTAAAAAAAATTTTTTTCGTTAGTAAAAATCAAATCAAAAATTTGAAATTTTAAAAAATGGTCGAAAAAAAAGGTTGCCATTTTCGTGTTTCTCGACCCCAAATTACCCTAAAAAAACGCTTTTTTACGATGGTTCACTCGATGACCCATAAATAGCTATCTAAGGCAATAACACTACCAATTATTTCAATCTCACGTTAAGAGAAACATTTCTTACTCCTTAATCCTTTAGTATTGTATTATCTTTGAAATGATTTAAACTAAACTTTACGCTGTACATATATAGTTTTATATATATATATATTGCCCCACATACATACAACAACTACATATATGGACACACATTGGCACTTCCGTCGCAAGGCAGAAATCTTCGCCACATTATGCATGATGCCGTGCAAATCAGAGAACTAGAGATCTCTGCCTGGTTGAAAGGGGACATTGGGCATTGGCCCCCCAACTCAATCCTTATCCATTCGCTGTGCTACAAATACATGGATGATGCTGCTACATCCGCTCAGCATTTGTAGTTGTTGTTGTATCTGTTATTGTGATGGTTGTTCTATCAAAATGTGCCAGTACTCGCAATGTGTCCCCTCTCATTCAGCTGAGCTTTGGATGCCACTGTGCTCTGTCCCGCACAAAGAATGGTGTCATTGTCAACGACAGCATCGCCGTCGTATCATTATTGCCAGACTCATTCCCAATTTCACTCTTGCTCGTTCTCATCCTCGTCGTCAATCAGCCAGAGTGACACAGAAATTATGAGTTTGTATTTTGGCATTCGGTAGCGGCAACATCTACAATGCAATCCCAAACTTGGACACGAAATTTTGTGCCACTACTGTGTTGGGTAGTTTATAATTTACGCGTAGTACCGCCCTCTGCATCCTTCTCCCTGAAATTATGATTCTAGTAGCGTTGCTTTGCATTTGCGATTTTTGCATGCTGATTATGGTGCAAGGTTTGTGATGTGATGAGCTCTGTGGTAGCTTGAATGGTTTATGCGTATTGATTGTGTTTAAAACCTGGGTACAAAATGATTTCAATTCTTTAAATTTCAATTTGAAGCCGAATGCAACTGGCTATAGTAGTCGGTTTAAATTGATTGAGCAAATAGGTTTTAAGCTTTTGAAGGAACAATTTTGCTTTAATGTGAGACAATGTATATATTTAATGGAAACTTAAAGAAAAAATTTAAATTTAAATTGGCTTCAACATCACCAATATATAAAAAGATTTTTGTCATCGTTGTCGTCGTCGTCAACATTTGTGAACGCACAGAGTAATGCTAGAGATGAGAGAACAAGCAGCTAGTGAAGTGAGTTAGAGATGTGCAAGCAAGCAGCAATCGGCACGTGAGTTAGGCAGGAAAAAAGAAAAGGGCCGAAAAGCGGAGAAAAGAAAACAAAAAGTGGTATAAATTACCATATATGGTGTAGAGAGTAATTATTTATTATTTTATTAATTTTATTATAAAAAAATGTATTCTGTATAAATATAAATCTCGCGAATAAGGTTTTTCTTCAGTTAACAGGTCTATATGCTTAGTTATTAAATAGTGGGCTAATTAGCTAGGCACTCAACATTAGCTTTGGTATATTTTTGTTGGCCAGCTCTTTGTTAGCTGTGGCAATAGGCGGTTGCATCTCCTTGGACTTTTGGGCCAGCTCGGCTTTCATCTTGACTGCCCATAACTTAAGTTTATCTGTCATAAGCTTCATTTCATGCTTAAGCCAAATCATCTTGTCGGTTAGCTTCTTGACTGTCAAAATCACTTCCTCGCTGCGTCTTCTATGTAGCTGCATTTTGTTTTCAAAGTACAACCAGTTACTTATGCGCCAAATCGTTAACAGCAGTCTGTTGATCTCCTCGTGCGTGTAAAGATATTTTTCACCATAGTTTTCTTTAGTATATTTCACAGCTGACTGAACAAACTTTTCGGCAGTCAAAATCATGCCTACCAGATGTTGCACAGCCAAGGGACGTTCCTTGTGCTCCAGATAACGTGTTAGAAATTTGTTGGAATAGTGCTGCAAGTGTGCCAATTTGAGTTTATAAAGTTTAGTTGAGGTATTCTTTCGATCTTCGCGAAGCCATTCGGTAAGCGTGTTGCAAATATAAATTAGAATACGCGTTTCCTTGTAATTGGCACAGCTGGCATATTTCCAATCCCCCAGTTTGATTTGCACCTCAACAAGGTGAGACAGCAATGATTTTAATGCAGTGTCTGGATGAGATTTCAGTTTTGCATCATGGTAGTTCAAGCGTTCCTTGATTTGCTTTTGGAATGTTTGCTTTGGCCGCTCGATAGTATCTTTGGTTTCACGCTCTTCATGCAATTTGGGTTGCGCCCTTTTGAACATTGCCTCTTGGCCCTCATATTGTTTGTTATCCTTTGGCTTAATGCTTATTTTAGTGCCTTCAGAATGCACATCTTCATTTTTTGGCTCATTTTTAAGGTTGGAGGAGTTCTCAACGTAGATATAAGTCAAAGTTCCGGCATCATCTAGCACAAAGAGTGCTTCAACGTCTAAATTCTTAGGTCTGCCCAGCGATTTCACACGCATGATATAAGCACTGCCCAGGGCAGTACCATTACCATTACGCTGCAGCTCATCAAATTCTACGTAAAGTTTATATTTTCGATTGTGGCCTTTTAATGTCAACAATTTCTTTTTTGGATAGGTTTTCATCAAGAAATTTTGTTTCATCAGCTGCTTGATTGTCTGCTGCACACGAGAATTGCGCCTGTCACCGCCAAGTAGTACCACCTGATGTAAGTCATTTATCGATAGATTTAGATCGGTTTTCAAGGCAACCTTCAAAGGCTTGGGAAGATGCGGCAAAAGTTCCTCAAAAAAGCTGTCAATTTGTGCATCGTCCACAATGTCTTCGGATAGCATGTGCATAAGGCGTCCGGACTTCAGAAACGACTTGACAAATTCCGGCCAGCTACGACTTACATCAACCTCTAAACGCAAATGTAGCTCCAGGCTTCCTAAAGTGTGATTAAATCCAATACCCAGCACTTGTGCACGTTGTTGGTCATTACCAATGGCATCACCCTTGATTAGCTGATAGCTTACCACAGCCCTTGATGTGTTGGTGGCACTTTTGCCAAAGAACAAGTAATACTTTACTTGATCGTCGCTCTGATCTGCTGAAGGCTTACCATACATTAGCACATTGGCTGGCACTATGATCAGTTGTATTACTGTCACATGGAAAATTGGGCTATCAATGCTCTTGTCCAGCACATGCAGCAGATAACTTAAATCTGCTGAAGAATTGCTTAGTCCCACGGTACAGGCCTCTTCGCCATATTGAAACTCATGCGAACCAGTGTTCTGGCATAAGACAATATCAACTCTTATCCAATTGAAACCCAAATCATTGAACATCAGAACAGCTGCCTTATTGTGCTCAGCTTGTACGCGAAGGCAAATGCAAATCAAAACTTGAAATAGGTTTAGTTGCATTTTGTTTGCAATATGAAAGTATTTAATAATACAAAGTATTTAATAATATTTTTTTTTATAGAAGTAAAGTTTCCAAAAGTATTACTCAATAAAGCTTTGGAAATGGCATAGAAAATCCAAGGTAAACTGATGCATAAAAGTGTATTTGACATGTGAAAAATTTGCTATTAGGCTGTGAGGAGGCAAGTTGCCGCCTGACAACAGTTTTTTTTAATTTGCCAGTAAGCAGTATGAAAACTGCCTGGACTGCTTGGTGAGAGTAGCTTTTGCAGCAAGGAATTTAAATACCTTGGAGGTATATATGACAGCAAACTTAGATTCGGGTCTTATATAGATAGCGTGATAAATAAATGCACTCGAGCTTATACACATGTACATGTAGAAGGATAGCTGGCAAATAGTGGGGAACTTCGCCCAAGATTATACGCTGGCTATACCAAATGGTCATAAGGCCGATGCTCACCTACGAAACTATTGCCTGGGGTGCCCGGGTGGAGGTTAGCGCCGTACAAAAAAACCTTAAGAAGTTACAGAGGCTAGCCTGTGTCTGCAGCCAGGAGGAAGTCCCACAGCAGCATTGGAAGTCCATATGGAACACCACTCCATATCGTTAAGGCTCCAAATGAAAGCAACACTGCTACGAATGACAGCCGAGGGAATTGGCAAGGGTCACTTAAAAAGTGTTAGAGACGCTGATGACCTGGCAAAAATTGTCCCCTCATCCACTTACCAAGAGACGAGAAAAACATTTAAGAACAATTGTGAGTAACAAGAAGAATTGGACAACTATGAATAGGCACACCATTGTGTGGTATACTGACGGATATCCAACCAAAGAAGGCACCGGACTGGGAGTCGCGGAACAAGGAACTTTCAGGTACATATACCAGCATATTTTAGGCAGAAGTAGCTGCCATAGGTCGATGTGTGAACATCAACCTGGATAGGAAACATAAAGACAGAGACGTTGCCATACTGTCAGACAGTCAAACCACTATCAATGCGGTGATTGGCTTGAAAATAAATTCAAAGTTAATAATATTTAAATAAGCTACTTGAATAAAATCGTTTGAAAAAAAAACGTCATTTAATTAATAAAAGTTAGTTTTATAAATGTTGGTCAATGTTTTGGCTTTAGTACTTTATGTATTTGTGAGAGTGTTTGTTAGCATGTGAGTGTGTGTGTGGGTTATATCTTATGAAAGATACGCAGGCACGGCCATTATCTTGTCAGCGTTATCAGATTCCTCATTGCTGCCTAGCTCGTAGCCATTTTCAGAGCCTTCTTTAACAGCCATTTTTATGGCTTTCTCCTGGTGATCCATGGCACTGCTGCAATGTAGCGTTTTTTTCCAAGAATAATAGTATTTTACCAGACTGGCAATAGACTTATGAGGCAGCATCTGACGTATGCGTTGGAAACTTTTACCATAAAATTGAAAGGCGTATTCAAACAGCACTTTATCTCCGATGGTCCACTCATCGAGAAAGGGCGTAAAGTTTGCCAAGTCCATGACAGCACGTTCCAGATCATGTTTGTGCCAGAAAAGCATACCCAAGGCCTGTTCACCATTATAACCATATTTTTCGTTGGCAACCGATATATACTCTTCCAGTTTCAAGTCTGGTATCTCTTCAGCAGGCGACCAGACCAGCAATGCACGCTCATTCACCAGTTCTGGGCGGCGCTCTGGTTCAGGTATGAGCGTCGGGCAGACTGCCTGGTAATCGCGTCCAACGAGTATTTTTTCTTCGTACTTCGACTGCTTGGCTTTAGATTTACCATTGCGTTTTGTAGAGTTATCATCGTCTGAGCTCTCCGGTGTGCCCGCACCCGTTCCGGTTGCTGTGGCATTACTGGCTTTCTTATTGTTTGAGGCATTTGTAGAGTTGACGCCCAGCACGCCAGCAGCAGCACCTCCAGCGCCGGCACCGCCACCAGCGTTATTAGCAATGGCCGAGCCACCGCCATGGGTTTTAGGGCTGGGTCCACGTGTGCGATGTCCATTGCGCACAACGTCTGTGGTGTTACGGTCGGCCAACACCATTTTGTCGCGTATGAACTGAGCGCGTTTATTTTGTTTCTCCAGTGTGCTGCCTGTTATCTGTACGTCGGCGTGTAAAATAAGTACTGGCTGATCGAACGAGCTTTTAGACGCTGCTCGTGGCGTTTAGCAACCACACGCGCGTTCTGGCCACACAAAAGAAGTTCGTTTGCGCTGCTTTCGCTTTGCTGTGGCAATAATTTGTACCAATTATAAACAAAATTCCAGACGTAATTTGTTGACAAATAAACAATGTATGCTATTTGCAACAAACGTTGTATTACACTTTTTTTAAATTAAAGCCGCAGTACGCACGAAACAGCAACAGTAATGACGGGGTTGTCAGGTAACTAAACCTAAACTGAAACACGTTTTTTTATGTTATCGATGTGATGTGATCTTATCGATGCATGCGGGTTATCGATAGAGGATAGTAATACGGATTGTATTGTGAAATAGCGCGCACGCAATTAGTGCACAAAAACGATTGTATTGATTTAATGGCTAGACGCAGACACGTAAACAGCCACCTACCAAAAAGACCGACTTTGGTCTCTAGTAACAAAATGTGCAATTTATCGAAATTATTATCGATAATCAGCTGTTTTTGTTTACAAATAGCAAATTTTTAAAAAGCGCGAAATAAAACATAAAAACATAAATTATCTTCAACGTTTATTACTTATACTATTTTGTGTAAACAATGCTATAATAATGACATGCGTTGCAATTGAATTGTTGGATGAGGAACGCAACGATTGTGTCGACCAGCCATAAATTTCGCGTACAAAATAACTAGCAGCACATAAGTTTTGTTTGTGGCGCTAAAAGCGAACAGCTGTTTTTGCTGATTGCGCCATCTATGGTTTACAACTGGCATCAAAAAACAAAAAAAACAACAAAATTAAAAAAAACGCTAAATTGAAAACAGTTTTTGTTGGAAATGCTTTTTTGAATATCGGAACCAAATTTATATCAGTTTAATTAAGTATAAGTCTTAACATTTGTGTGAAATTTCATCCAAATCGGTCCACTATTTCATGTAGCTACCATACAAAAAGTGAGCCCGCTCTCTTAGGAGAGAGACACGAATAACGGACCTGCGCATTGCGTGACCTTCTTATTGTTGGATCATGGATAAGCTGTTCTTAGCTGAGCGCAATAGAATGATTTTTTAAGATGTCGCTCAGCTTAGAACAGCATAAGCGCAGCATAAGCTGAGCGAGGTCGGGATCATGGTGGAATAATATAAGGTGGTGTCGTCAGTAAAAGCTATCCCTTATTGTATGTAGCGTGTGAGTGTGAGTGAGAGGTCAAAAGCTTTTCTGTTAGGAAAGCTCTCTTAGCATTTTTTCGTGAAAGTGAATGAGATAGATATATATTTTGTTGATGTTTGCAAATAAATAACAAAGAACAATTCAGATATGTTTTATAGTCAATATGATAATTAATTCTATTTTGGTCTAATTTTAGGAAGTTTGCTGTTGCCCATAATTTTTTGCTTTTGGCTTAGTACTGCAAGTTTCGTGTTTAGAAAACAAAACACACCCAGCTAAAAATTTCGTCCGTGACCATCTTTACTCGTTCACAGCAAGTTTTGCCCTGACGATAAGGGCTATAAACGAGAGAGTTAGCATTCGCACGACATCACCTTATTATTCCACCATGGTCGGGATCACCTCTTGTGCAGCTTTTCACCTTAGCGAGCGCAGCTTACGCTCTTTGAGCGACGCTAAGTACGCAGCTAGGCTTAACCCACTCATGCCGTTTTGACATGAACAAATACATTATATCATTTTACTCTATCCAAGACGGTAGATTTGTTTTATCTTTTGAAAACTGAATTGAAATTACATATTACAAAAGCACAAAAAAACTATCATTTATAACAACAAATTTTTGCATGGATGAACATGGATTTATAATGAGAACTAATCAGGCCAGTCACAAAGAATTTCCACTGCAGAAAAATCTGACGAAATAAATATCCCTAAACGCTACGTAGACTTCTGTAAACTAAAATATAAAATAAATTTGTAATTAGAACAATACAAGGACCAGGCCAGTCTAGAAACATTGTCCCTTTATGAACTAATTCAATAAAACGTTGTTGAAATTTTCTAAAAGTGAGCTACCTTCCCCGTTTTAGCCATGTTTTTGCACTTAATAAACAATCCACACTTACCCCAACCTATGGCAACAATAAAACTACAACAATTGTCTCACATCTCAATTTTAATTAAACACTTTGAACTTATTTCCAGTGAACCTACAATTTTTGGGGCTGGTAAGCCCCTAAAGAACCCACTCTAAACGAGGCAAATTTTCCGAGCAATTACGTGTTTGTCGTACTCTGCCTCCTTGCTAGCTCATAAAAAGTCAAATACCAAACAATCTGCCGTTGGCCAAAGGACACTCTCAGACACTCACAAACACATACACAAAGATTTCATGGCAGGCCCAAACAATTACTAATTGCCAGCTGTGGCAAACCTGGACAACAATCATAGGCAGCAAGTGGCATGCAGCATATGGGGCAGCTTTGTGGGGTCAACTAATGTTGAAATTCACCTTAGCAGTGACCCCTAAATAAACGACGTGGAAATGGAGCAGACGGAGCTGCTGCGGCAAAGGACAAACTTTTTGCAACAACTTTTGTAGCATTATTTTTGTGTTTTCTACTTTTTCCTATGTCAAAGTGTCGTTCCTAATGATACGCTGCAGTTGTTGCAAGCAGTGCGAAGTGGCAAGTGGCAGCCACAAAAGCAACGAAACTAATTTTTTGGACCAACAACAACTCAACAAAATGCCGTCTACGAAGTGTATGCAAAAAAACCGGCCAAAATACAGAGTATATGACATTTAATGGTGCTGCCAACTGTTGTCGAACAGACAATAACTAAATGCACACAGACCAGGCTAAACTCTTTGTTCCTGACCAGCTCCATTTGCTGGCAGCACTTTGTTACCACTCGGTCATTGTGTCAGTTAGTCAGTTCAGACAGTATTTGTTCCTTCTCTGCCACTCAAGCGACCAACTGTGGCATTCACTCGAACTTGCAACCAACTCAGTTCAACCAACTTTAACTCATTCATTACTTGTCACGTAGTCTGCCACGGCGTGGTTAGGTCAGCCAAAGCAACAACTTTTGCGTTTTATACAAAAGTTGCCAGTCTTTCTGGAATTTGAATAGGTTTCAGCTTGACTGCCACAAAATAAGTGAATTTCGAAATTAAGGCCAGCTTCGATTAGTTTTTGATATGAATGCAAGCCGCAAGAAAAGCCAAAAAAATATTCTCGAGTTTTGTGTCAAAATTTGGCCGTAACAAAAAAATGCCGACATTTAGCTAAAAATTTAATTAAAAGTCTTTTTTCTTTGTTAAAGTTCATCTAGATGATTATGATTTTTTTAACTTACCCATAAAAGGAAGATGGAACCGGTTGTAAAAGTCCACGAAAGTGGGTAAAGGTTCTGACAGTTACTCACTTGGGAGTTTTCAGAACCGATTCTTTTACAAACGGCTCATACAGCTCATAGACGTCCGCACTTAAACTTATCCTTTAGGTAACTTCTAAAATTCTGTTCCTGTGCCTGTATCGGGTGCAGAAGACCAATTATGTATCTACTCAACCTAAACACAGCTGATTATCGAAACCGAATCAAACAATTCAAATAAAAGGAACTATGCTCCAACTAGGAGCTCAAGGAAATGCATATATAGAAGGTAACAGGTCACCAAGGGTGCCATCTTAGAGATCCTCTTAACAGGGAACTTCGTCTTGGCAGAAGATAAAAAGCATGGAGTATTCTAATTCTACAACCTCATATATTTATTGTCAGGTCTAAGTAGATCCGTCAACGCATGTCCGTGTTGCTATGCCATCCGAAAAAAATTTTAGGATGCGTTTTCTGGAGCACGGCCGATAGTACAGAAAGACTAACACTAGAAGGAAAGAACACAGGTCAATCTCATTTATAATGGAAAAAGATTTCTTTTCCATCCAACATGATTTCTTTTTCTTGATTGCTCTTGCGGAAGACTTTGCACCTTGGTGTAACTCTCTTTTTTTTCTTGCTCAACAATCCGGCAAATTTTGGAACTTAAAGTGTTCTTAGCATATATTTTACCTAGTTCACATTAAAACTTACTGCATTAAACACTTAGAGATTACATCCTGCAATAATCATATAAAGTTGAAGTTTCTTAAATCACGTCTGGCACTATCTACTATCCAAATCCGCTGCCAACTTTCCCGCTGCAAACTCATTAATGTGTTCACTGTTCATGGTTCAGTGTCGCCAACGTCCTCATCATCTTCGGGATTCGGGATGCACAATCAAAATTCATTTGTAATGTTTGCGTAGAGATTCGAATTGCCAAACGCCCAATCAGCGCCTGCTGCGTGTCTATGCGTGTCTGTGCATGTCTGTGCACGTATGCACGTGTCTGTGCTGTGTTTGCTTGCATCTTTCATAGGGCTTCGGTATGCACCACTGCAACTCTTTGAATTGAGTTTTAAGTTTAGTGATGACTGCCGCCTATTGCTTACTTTTCCGCCAGCCCGTGCTGCCCATGCTCCGACTACTCAAAGGTACAACCAGGACTGAAACGGTTCGAGTGGAGTCATATGTACATGTACGTGTATAGATACTCGTACATTCATAGTTCAAGTGGCCAAAGTTACTGGCAAAAATTGAGTAAAGTTGTGTGCAACAACTCCGTGCCTGGGCGTGATGTCTGCTCGTTTGTTGGGCTTTGTTCTAGTTTTTCCTGGACCCCTTGAAGTTGACAGGCTGCTGCTTGGTCCCTGTCAACTTGCTGATGACTGGCCATTGTGGCAATCATTTTCATGTTGTTGCATTTGCCGCATAACTAGTTGTATAGTACTCATTGAGTGGCATACAACCAACAATTGCTAGATGCATTTTTACAAGTTCTAGTTGCACACACAAACTTTTGCGTATGATTGATTTGTGCATCTTATCCATCCACAATAACATGGCAAAACCAACAGTTTATTCGTTTCTGGACCCATCAAATAGGCGTTTAATTAAAATTCATTCAAGAGAGTAAAAACCATAACGTCTGTACCAGAGTGATATGCATAGCCATGGCCATTAATGCAGCTTTCTTGTCTATAAAGCCCTAAAAATATTGTTGGAAGTTATGATGTTGTTATTTGGCATTCGAAAACTTTTTTTAGACTATATCTATCAAACATTTCAATACTCTACGGTTTCGTTCTTACAATTCACATATCATAGATTACACATTTTTTGAGGAAAACAAATACTAAATAGTTCTAAAAACTATACATGCTTTTCGTGAAAAATCTAAAATATAAATTAGCTTCAGAAAAACCTAAAGTATTTTCTATTAATAATTTCAAACAACATAATAAAATACAAAGTATGCTGTAAAATGTAAAATTAGAGGATCCTATAAATTTCTGAGTTTCTTTCAGCGGAACTTACATCGCTTGTTATGGAACTATTGAAATGGGAAATTAATTTTTACTATATTACTTTGAAGGAAGAAGTGTATTCAATACGCTTCCTTTCCTTTATTTTTCCACTGTCGTAGACGGCTGAATATTATAAGTTAAAGTATTTTTTCCTATGCCACAACTGTCATTTTTTTAACCTGTCCGTAACTACTAACATTTACTTTAGTTGCCGAAAACTGCCGAAGTGCTGGCCGTAATCTACTTATAAGAGAGAAAATACTTTAAAAGAGCATTTTTAAGTTGCTCACTAACACATTCACATTTTCATGCTCTCTTTTAGTTTTATTTATGTACTCATCATTTTTTGTTGCCTACTTCAAGGGGTTCGTTAAAAAATTTTATATATTCGCTAATGAAGTATGTACATATGTATAT
This sequence comes from Chymomyza costata, assembly GCA_018150985.1. Taxonomy (NCBI): domain Eukaryota; kingdom Metazoa; phylum Arthropoda; class Insecta; order Diptera; family Drosophilidae; genus Chymomyza; species Chymomyza costata. The sequence goes on from JAECWU010000001.1 coordinate 24,864,209, forward strand.
AGCTCAGACAACTTTGAAGTATACCGCAAAATCTTTCTTTTCAAAAAGTATGCTTTTTTCCATTTTAAATGCTTAATCCTACGCATTTATTTTTACTCGTATTGTTGAATTTTAGCTTCAGTTGCAGTTGCGTTAGTTAATTCTTAGAGTGCAACACAGTAAGCACTCAAGCTTTTAATGCAGACAAAATCTCAAAGCAAAACAGCATTAAGAATTTATGCTTGCTAGTCAGTAACTAAATGCTAAGTTAGTACATATGTCTAAGTGTGTATATATACATAAAGGTGTGTGTAAAGTAAATAAGAAAATGTATTCATAAGCATGTATTTACATGTGAGTGTGTAGCTTGTTGAGTTTTGCGTCATAACTTGCTTCATTTTAATGTTGCTAAGACAACAGCAAAGCGCCATCTAGAGGAGAGCAAGTAAAAGTACTTTTTAGCAGTAAAAGTGTATATAAAAGTAGTGCTTTAGTGTGTGTGTGTGTGTGTGTTTTCAGCACATTTTATGCTTTGACAAAGTTTTTCTTAATGACAGAAACATCCGTCAGATACGCACTCACACACACACATCCTGACACCCCATGCATGTGTGTGGCTTAAATAAATTAACAAAGTTGCGCTCTGACTCACTGACTAGCTTCTGTTTGCTTTGGCTATAAAATAAAGTTGAAATGAAAATAAAATTTAATTCAAGTGACGCGACAACGTTAACGTCAACAGCGCAGTTAGCGTCAACGTCAGCATGTGTTGCCGTTAAGTGGCATCATCATCGTTGAAAAATGTTTTGCAGTCTACCCGATCTCTCACATACTTGCAAACATTTTGGCATGCTCTAAAAAAAAATCGAGTACATTAAGGACCCATGTCGATATACCTGTTACTTGAAACGGCAAGGGACAAGGGGATACCTTATTATACTTGCTCTAACAGAATTTAAACCAAAATTACAAAAAATTGAAATCTATAAAACTTGTCGTTTCTTGGGTGGGCTTGCTAAAGATTACATATCAATTCTTAGGCCTCTACTTAGAATATCTTTTAGACCAAAATATTCTCGATAAAATAGAAAGCCGATTTACATAGATTTCATCGAAGACACATCTTCCGCTGCATATTTTTTGGTAAGACTTATTGTCCAGAGGTTTTATAGTTTCAAGATCTAACACAGCAGAACTTGACTTTATGGATGCGGAATTTATTTTGCCCCACGTTACAAAAACTCAGTTCGAACTAATATGCTCTTTTACTTTACGAGCAATGGGTATAACAACTTTACACATGCTACAAAATTAAAGGCGCAACTTTTGCGCAAGTCATGCAACAACTATTGCAACAAAAACAGTGTGACCAAGTCGCAAAGCTATTGAAAAGCTACAGCAAATAGTTGCCATATACTCACACGCCCACACCCCCCGTTGCCATACAAAAGTCAAGTGTTTAATTAAGATTTTCCAGTCGAACAATTTTTAATATTTAAGCCTTGCTTAATGTGGCTTTTAGATCTCCTTTTTTTTTATTTTACCTTTGATTGACGTGCAGATTTTTGTTAATTAAAAAATTTGTCGCTCAAAGGTCGTACAAAATTTGTCAGTTTGTTTTGACAGCTCTCTAATTATCGCCGCTGTCTGTAGTTTTTCGTCTTTGACATTTGAACATATAATTTATGTATATGGCTTGGAAAACTTTTGCCTTGGCCTATCAACGACCAACTGTACGTACGTCGGAAGCAAGGCCGGAAATAAGAGCAAAAAAGTTGGCACTACATTTTTAATGTGCCCAGGTGTGGGCACTTTTCGTGAGGGACTTCTTGCTGTATTTGCAAAACAAAAAGGTCAAAATGTCAAGTAAACAGTGCCAAATGGTTGGGAAAAATGGAAGTAAACTAAAGAACTGTCCAGCAATTAAGGCTTTCAGTGCAGGGCGGAATGCTTAATATATTAGTAAAGACAGATAGTACTTAGACGCAAATGCATGACCTTTATTGACAGCAGCAATAATTCGGGGAAATTGAAAAAAAGTTTATGCGTTTGGAAATGAGCAAGTTATGCAATACTTAAGTCAGTTTGTAATTGTTTTTATATTTAGAAAAAAATGTGCTTATTGTAATGAAGAAAAGTTGCAAATAACAAAAGTTAACAAAAAAGTAAAGATATCGAAAAGTTTGCATGCGCATTGGTTTGTTTTCATTATAAAAGCCTGCTGCATAAATAAAGTATACGCACTGCCAACAAAATAATAACACATAACTTGGTTTAATTGTCAGCAAAATTACATTTTATAAGATCAAACAATCAAAGTTCAATGACGTTTAATAAATCAAATGCGCTTTAACTCGTGAAATTAACCTCTAAAGTGGAAATTCTAGTCGTCATGCACAGACGAAGAAAACTCTACACTTGAGTAATATTTTCCCTTTTCCATTTCATTTCACGCATTTCATTATTCCGGCTGTCATCAGCAGCAGCAGCTCCAGCTCCAGCTCCAGCACCAGCACCGTGGAACTATTTAATTTTTCACACCACTCTCAATGCGACTCACGTACGGAGGTACAGATGTTTTAACTTTCACTCTGCTTTCACTTTTCTCTGTTTTTTTTACGGTTCAACTGTGTTATGGTAAGCATATATAATCAAATTGATATATTGAATACTCTTTCTTTTTAATATTATAAGAAAAAAGCCATAACAAATTTAACTATCAGTTTAATCATTTTTTGCCGATGCGTGGGTGAGACTATTTTGCAATCTCTCTAGAACCAGAGCAGCACTTCGATTTCGAGATATTATTTAAAAAATAAAAATTGTTCCTATAATGATTCTGAAGGTGTGCTGTGATTTTTTATTATTATTATATGCTCGTATAACATATTTTGATAGATTAAATACGCTTTTAAATCCGGAAAAAATCAAAGTTCTACAAATACCAGTGTCATGTCAGTTGTTTAAAAGCTAAGAGCCATTTCCGACGTAATTTTCTGCGTAAAATCCGAATCCGGGACCAGAATTGTCCCATCACGGCAGGATTTTGAGATATTTGAGGTAATGTACCCGAAAAATTTAGCTTTTTCCTACTTTTGAGGTTACGTACAGGGTACAAACAATTTTTGAGGTCTGTCTCTCCAGTTACATCATTTAGAGCCACTCTTACCCTTTAATTTAAGAGCTTGAATCAATTATAATTTTCACAAATTTTTTCGGCTCAATGCAGGTCTGTGGAATCATCGAAAGAAGAACTTTTTAGGAAATAGTAACTAAATAATCTGCCCTAGGTTTGGATTATCTGTCCATATATTTCCCGAATACTCAACTCAGTCGCCCTGCGATTAGCTTAAAAAAAATTATAAAATTTTATATTTAATATAGCAACATTATATACCATAACTTAAATTATTTTCAAGTAACCTCTCTATAAAGAAAAAGTGAATTTTAATAAACTGGCATGTGTCACAAACTTGATTTATAAACTTCTAATACTTTCATTTGCCAAGTGTATTCAAAACAAAATGCCTTTTTTGTGTTTTGTTTTGGGTTTGCCAAAATGATATGCTTCGCAGTTTTTATGGCTCATTGAAAGCAGACAACGGTCGTCTAAAAAAAAAATTAATTTTAAAACCAGTCAATTAGGTTTTAATATTGTAAAAAAAATAACCAGGACCAAATGGAAAAACACAAAAAGGGCAGGTCAATTGAAAATGCAGGAACCCATGAAGTTGTGCCTTTTTTAAACCCAAAGCATACCCAAAATAACAAAAAAAAGATGCTACAAAATTTAAATTTAGCAAAAGAAGTTCTCGTCCATTTGATGGCAACTATTTTTCATTGGCCAATTAGTTTGTGACCCAAATTGTCAGTATGTCAGTTTTTCATTTCTTCAATGTCACAATGTCGAGTTTCAGACAATGGTTTTTGTTTTTGTATTGGGTTTGATTTAATTTATTTTGTTGTCTTGGATCAACAAAGTGCATAATTGATTGATTGCTTGGACCATGATGGAACAAATCTGCAGCAACCCTCGCATGTGTATCTACTTGCGCGTCCTGCTTGGCTGCTACTGCCTCATAAATAATAAATCAGCTTTTTGACAATATTCTATTTCCAAATGTCCCCAGCCCTGTTTACTAGTCGAGAAAGTCCTTAATGGTTAGATGCTTGGCCAACATATGGAACTCTTAATGGGACTTGTGTGTTTGACAAATGTTTAAGGAGAAGCGAAATACTTGCAGCAGCTTCGTTAATTATTGTTTAAACAAATTTGTTTATAAACTAAAAAAGTGGCGTATATAAATTAATAATCTGTATTTTGGCAAAGTGTATTGTATATGCAGAAGGTACAGAAGGAGGGGCGCCAGACCATAAGTTCTCGATACTCCGTCTGTATGCACACTTAGATCTCGAAGACTACTTTTTTTTTGAGCTCTTGCATTGTGCTTAGCTTTAAATAAAGTAAATTGGCTATAAATTTCTGGTAAAATATAAAAACAACCAAATATACAACTTATTTTTATATATAATACATACAAGAGTACAACAAAAAAACAGCCTTGGCATTTTAAAGCACGGCACTCTAAGAGCCGCTTCTGTTAAGACTTAGCAATTACTTACAATTAATTTTCACACTAATTATGTTCATAAAGAGTAAACTGCACAAGTGTTGGCCATAAATTGTGCAGCCAAGTTACTGGCGCTTTGTGCCACACGGAGGCAACTTTAAAGATACACTATGGAGCGACAATGATGGCGATAAGGACGACGACAATTTGAGCTCATAAATTGGCAGAAAGCAGCAAATATTCTATGGCTGTTGCTGCCGCACATTGTTGCAAGCGAAAAATGCGCCAAACTTGCTGCGGCACATCCTGCCACATGCTGCAATTCTCCAAGGCGCACAAAAGCCGCAGGATTTCATTTGAAAATCTAAAGCCAAAGTCAAGGCAGCGCACAACAAAAGGCAAAAAGATTTCCAGATAATATATTGTTGTTGTTGTTGTTTGTTGGTCTGGCAAAAGTTTTGCGCCAAAACAACTTAGAGCTCGAATGCCTTTTATAGATTCCATATTCAAAAGTTAGCAGCACTCATACGCCACGTTGTTGTTAGACTGTCAAAGCAGCAGGCAATTCATCAATCAATCAATCACTCAAGCAAATGCAAATTATCAATGTGCCAGCATGCATAAAACCTCATTTATTTGCACAATTTGCAAACATTTGACGCAGTTCAAAGGCAATTCGGTATAAAGTATCTCCGAATTTCCGAACCAGCTGCGGCTACTTGATGTGAAATTATTTCGAGTTGCTGAATTTTAGCATTTGCTATGACTGCAAATACATGCACATTAAACAGCTGCTGAAGATGCATCTTCAATTGGTCAACACTGGCGTAGAGTACGGAATACTCTAGAGTCAACTTCATTGCATATTCTCTTCTAATTTTTTTTTTTATTTCAATTGCATTTCTTTTGAACTACTTCTATGCTATTGACATTTGAACATGTGCAGCACTTTTGGCCATTGGTTAAAAGCTATGTGGAGTAGGTAAGCCAGATTCCATACCCACCACTAACATGGCTCACAGTTGGCCAATCAACAAATTCATTTATGCTACCCCCAAAAAAAAAAAAATCTATTTGGATTCCTTGTTGCATGAAGCAGCAAAAAGTTTGCAATAAATTTGTGTACCAAATGTGAAAATTTTTATTAGTCAGCATTGAAATTGAAGAAACGATAAAGAAAAAAGGGTAGCACAATGTTTGAAAGACTTATACACATGAAGTTGACTTGATTAGTCAAAAGATTCAAGTTACTAACAGATACTGCTTTAAAATGTTGGCTTGTTAAAATGGTTTCTACATTGGCTATTCTAGCTAATTAGTTTTAAGCGATCTACTTTTCAGATAGACCTTTTCTCATAAAATAATTAAATCGAGCATTTACAGAGAGCTTTACCAGATTAACTTTCTATTCCGTGGACTTATGCTTTTTACAACAAGCATAACATTCTCATTTATAAATTAAAAAATTTTAGCTTATTTTCTTGTCACACAAAACTTACACGCAAAAAAAAAAGATTCAAATATTTCTTGTCAAAGAAAAGATCTGAATATTAATTTGTCGATATCTTTTATTTGGCCATTACTAATTATCCCTCGTTCGTGGTTCCTATCTTGTGATCCCAAGGCTACGGAGATCCTGGTCTTCCCATCGCAGAGGCCAAGGTCCCTGTTATCGACGTTCTTCCAGTGACTTTCGTTCGAGTACCTCTTTAGCTAGAGCATTCTCATTCATGGGAATGATGTGTAAAGCTCGTGGTTCATTCTTTTACGAAATTCACCATCCACATTTATCAGTCCGAAGATTTGTCGAAGGATTTTTCTCTTGAAAGCCCCTAATATGTTCACAATATCCATGCTTCAGCGACATGAAGAAGCACGGGTATGATGAGGGATTTGTAGAGGGTTATTTTCGTATGCCGAGAGAGGGCCGTGACACCGTTTTGTAAGAGTTATCCGGCTACGAATCTCCTTTCTAACGTCGTTTTTTGTATCATTGATGTTTGTTCCCAAGTAGACGAAATCCTTAACAACTTCAAAGTTGTAACTTAATCAGCCACGTGGCGTCATGCCCTTATTTGTGGATAGGAAGTATTTCGTCTTGTCCACTCTTATAAAAGACAGTGGCTGACCAGTCGGCTGCATGATGGCTCCCACAAAAAGATTGAAAAACTCGCATGATAGTGTATCACCCTGCCTTAACCCCCGCTTGGTATCTAATGATTCAGAGAAGTCCTTTCCTATTGAGACGGAGCTGCAAGAGTTTCTCAACGTCATCAGACAAAGCCTAAACTATCTTTGCGGGTATACAAAGCTCAGACACGGCTTCGAAGAACTTTTTTCTATCAGGCGTGTCAAAAGCAGCTTTGAAACAACAAACAAAGGGTTTTAGTTTATCATACATGCTAGAACCTTGTAAGTAATGAACAAAATGCTGATCACGCGATAGTTGTTTAGTAGTTTTTGTGGATAGGGCAGAGTACACTAAGCCTCCAATCGATGGGCAGTTCTGTTTTTGATAACTCGATAAATAGTCTGAACTTAAAAAAAATTCCGTGCTGTGTTGGCAAATACGTCTATCATACTATATGATCACCATCCAATATCCAATCTCGAAAAGCTTTCCACCTCTGTGCACTTTAGCTGCTTGCAACAAAATCGAAGCTCGATTTTTTGACTATCATTTCGACATTGCTTGCTACCATTGTGGCAATATATAGCCTTGATGTTGCCATCTTGACATGCTAGAAGCAGAAAAACTTTTTGTTTCCTCTCCACTTAAAAGCACATTTAACATTGCGTATACGTCATGTGTGCTGTTATTCGCCATTTGCCCTTTTTTTTTTCTGCTTAGCTCAACTTGTCAGCTGTGTCTATTCTGCATATGTTTTTATGTGTGTGTGTGCGTGCTTTTCTTTCTCTTTGTTTTTTCTTTTTGCTTGATTTCGCAATTTACACGGCATAAAGAAAGTGAAAAACAATGTAATAGAAATTTCATAAACTTTTGCTGCATGCTTTTGGGCGCGCTGCCATGCGGCTGCTGTTCGCAGTCGACAACTGCAAAATGCCTTTTATCTACAAGGATTTGGCACGAAATTTTTAGAAACCCGAAAAAACTTTTCGGCTGCATGCTGCGATTTTTTATTTTTTTTTTATTTTTTATATATGTATATCTCTAAGCAGCAAGATGGGCGGCACAAAGACGATGCTGTAAAATCCACTTAAGCTTCTTTGCAGATTTCCAGCATGAGCTGCTTGTTTTATGTTGCAGCGACGCCGACAGCGACGTCAGCAGCGCCGTCAAACTAAGCTGATCTGAACATTTTTATGCTTTCAACGGGGGCATTGCATTATTTCAAGTTTGGCGGAAAGTATTTAAACCATAAAAATGTTCCCAATCCCGCCCTCGCTTACTCTCTCTCTCTCGCTACCGCTTTGTCTTTGCTCTTTTTTATACTTTTATTTTGTCTTTATATTTTTTATCTTTAGCCACGTTCGTTCGACTCGCAAATTCGATTTGCTGAGCGAGCACGGGTTGGCCGTAAAGTTTTTGCATTAGTGCAGCACTCGTATTTAGTCAAAGATTTATTGGCTGTTGGATCAGTGTACGGTATATGTGAGACGTAACAGTTACAATAACAGTTACCACCAGTCAGTATCTGTGAGTGACTTTGTGTGTGTGTGTGTGTGTGTGCCCCATTTGTGCAACTCTATCGCATTTCAACTACTCTCGCACAATTTATCACCGCAAACACGTAACTACCTTAAAAAACCCTCAACTCTTCCTCTCCAACAGCTTCAGTAACCATTGCAAACAAGCATTGAAGTTAAGCCCTGCATCACATTTTGTGCGGATATTATATACTCTTTAAAATAGAGTATAGCTGGTTTCTTTGGTGGAGTTGGTAAAACATCAACGGCATTCGAATCTATGAATTTCATATTTTCGACAACATTGATTTTTTCCAAAAAATCCCTTATTTTCCAATAATTTTAATTCATAATTGACATTTTCAGCAATAGTAAGATCTATACATAATTTTTTCAAAGAAAAATAAAATTTGTAAAAAAAAAACCGGATTTTGTAAACATTTCTTAACAATGAAAAAAACTGTTTTTTGTGCACTTTATGTCGACTATCTATTGAGCGTGGTCCTGATATTTGCTTTAACTTTCAAAAAGTACTGAAAGAAAGTTTAAATCAAACTGTAGGTTATGATTGAACCAGCCATGCTGGAAGTCCGGCTTAAGCCACTCCCTCAACCAGCGCCCAGTCTTCGTTGTCAATTCGTGATTTCATTTTAAACGTAGTAAATTTCTTGATGTGTAACTTTAAATGTGTTCAACATCTAAAAGTAACAATTCGCTTTCTGAAATTTGTAATTACGAGGGTGGTCAGTTAGGTACTTAGTCTCTCCGCCCGATGGCTATACTATCGCAAGAGAAATTTATTGTCGTGTAGTAGGTTCTCGTAGACGGCTACTGTCGAAATTTGAGCCGAATCGTACTCGTAGTTTTGTTTTGACCGCGTGTGAAAGCGAATCCAAAACTTTCTCTCTCTAGCTTTAGTTCAGAGGAAGTATCAGGCAAAGAGATGTTTACATCAATTGATGGAATTACTCTCATAGGTCCTAGCGGCCCAGAATATAGAATAAGGAAAATGTTCCTGGAAGCGTTTAGTGAAAGAAGTCTTAAACGGCGAATCGTCCACAACGTTATTGGAACAGAGGCATTAGATTGGATAACAAACACTTATGTAGAAAGTTTACCGGGGCAATGCTGCTTATCACCTCACACCAAGCCACATTTACTATACAAGCGATAAGTAATTTTTTTTATTCACATATCTCTGAAAGAGTATACCAATTTCATCATCTACAATTCAATACTTTTTCTTGATTTTATTCGTCACCCACGAACTTATTTAAGAGCTGCTCAAACAAAGGCGCCCCCTACCGGCGCACATAATACATAATGGTCTGGGTTTCACGTCTCTGTGTTCACGTTATGATATGAGTAAGTCAGACAGACGAGACACCCCATGACCCTATCCTTGCTATCACGACACCGTTATTGGCACTTTCAATTCTCGACGATGCTTGACGATGGCGTCCCCCATGCCCCGCCGCACCAGAGTTGCTTCAGATTTTTATCGAACTTTTTTTTTTGTAGTAGTTGCTACTTGTGGTGTTGCTTGCCATCATTGTCACCGCTGCGTTTTTCATTGTAATACAAAATTTCAACTGCATTTGGTAAATGTTGCGGGCTTCTGGCCATAAAAGATGCCCATTACATTGATTTACATGCGCTCATCTTGGCGTCTTCATTGTCATACTCGGCTGGAGCCTGTGGCTGGGAACTCTCGGCTTTTATGGTGCATAGTAAAAGATTTGCCTTTGACATTTTTTATTAGCGCGCGTTTTATTAGCGACACTTAAAATTTTGGACATTTTCATTGGTGTTAAAGTAGAGAATGGGAGCTATACGAGTAAATTTGAACGATTTGTTTGGAATTGAAATTTCTGCAACAAATGATGCTGGAAGAGATCATCAAGAGCTTTAAATTACAGTGCTGTAATGTGTTTTTACTAACAAGCTGCTTTTTAAACTGGCTAGTAATTTTGAGGAATAATCAGCCGAACTAAACCTAACAATTTTATGCGGTTTCGTTTTTGCTCTGGAAAACGAATTTTTGTTTTTTCAATATTTCCCATTATATTTTTTGATAAATTTGTGTATTTCTCTTATTTTTTCCGATAAATTCTCATGTTCTGTTGGCGCGAAATTATTTTTGTGTTTTCTTATGTAACGCGTGAGCCTTGTCGCACTTATCGTCATGTGTGTCATGAAAACAAAAAAAAAAAAATTAAAAATAATTGTCAGTTAATATCTAACTTGAAGTTGGCATAAGAATAATCTTAAAATATCAAAGAATATTTACAAAATTATTTCAGTATAAAATTCGTACTTTTTTAAATCTATTTTGCCGATTCGTTTTAATTCCTCTTGTAACAAAACATTCGATTTCAAATTCGGTTTGGTAAAATTGGGAACACCAAACATTCGGTTTCAAAACGAATTCCAATAACATGTTCGGATTCGTTTTCCGGAGCACGAACAACTGACTTACTTTCAATGATATATAATAACAACAGTTTTGGGACTCTTCTTGTGTAAGATAAAAAATGTAAGTAAAAAAGAAATAAAATAAAATAAAAAATAACACTTTTTTTTTTATTTATATTTATTTAATAAAATATTTTAACACTTGCTTTTCTAACAATTAAAATATAATAAAACATATAAAAACTAAAAACCAGCCTAACATCAAAATTTTTTAAAATGTAGACGCTTACTTAACAATGCTGAGTATCGAGTTAAACAGGAGAAAAATGAATTTCGTTAAATCCGATGCAATCGATTAATTTCAAAATAACCTTCTTACGCTGTTATCGGCACGTAGTGTTCATCTTCGTAAAATCATTTTCAAAAGTAAACCAAACGCACAGTTTTTTAAGCACATCCCTTAGCCAAATGCCTGCCTATCAGCACAACCTTAACCAAATTATATCCACTTCAAATTTTAAGTGCAAGTTGTACTTTTTTGTCGTTGCTAACCCTGGCTTTGTATTCCGCCATTTTTTTTCGCCAACTCACTTCTAATGCCACTACTATACATCTTTTTGTTTTACATTTTTATTCACTTTGGAAAAGTGCCGAGTCACTGCAGCCACGCCCCAGCACACGCCAGACAATGGCACAGTGCTATCCATACAACCGAATTGTTGGAAAAGCGGCTTGGACTTTTCAGCACTCTTAGCCCCCCTGCTGAGCATTTCATACCGCGCTGCAGCCTTTGAAGTGAATTTTCAGCTTTGACCAACGTTTTTGACTGTCAATTAAACTGCACTCTGCCTTGACAAGCCGATGACGTTGACGTAAGCGTTGCCAGCGTCACCATCGTCGCGTCGTCATCGCCATTCACGTTGTCCTGCATGTCCAGGACTTTTGTGGGCTTTGACAGTTCGGACGTAGCTAAAGTGAAAAAGGGGGCATCCTGGCCTACTGCTAAGCACGGCATTTAGCTCCTAGAAACTTTCAGCAAGGGTTTATGTTGTTGGAAGTAAGGTGAGTTCCAAAACTGGTCTGAGGTCTTCATTCAGCGCAGGTGTAGCGTAAAATTGTGTTCTCATACAGAAGCCAGCTGGTCGAGCAACATTGCTATCGTCATCAGCGAAGTTGACCTTTTTTTTTGTGGTAGGTACCTTGTTGTTGTTGCCCCTTTTTTTTGGTAGGCGGGCTTACAAAAAAATCTTTTCAATTTCGTTGGATTTTTGCTGAGAGTTTTCTAAAGCGCTGCTTCTTTGCCCATTCGAGCAATTGTAATTAGTGTGTGAGAATGTGTAGAGCCTGTTTCAGGATTTCATTTGACTATTTTTGTTGTAAATAAAGTGTCGGCTGCCATTTTGGAATTAAATATAATTGAATTTGAAGTGAGTTGATCCAAGTTGAAACGAGTCGAATTGAGTTTCGAGTTGATGGTAGGCTTAGTTGGCATCTTCTTCAACTGCTATGGGCTCTAACACTTTTAGGTATTTGGTAAACATTTCTAGTTTAAATTAGATAAGCAAATAAATTGAACAGCCTTAGTTTAAATTGCATTTTATGCAGGCTTATTTTTAGAAACTGTGATTACTTTTATAAAGGATTTTATAATATTTAAACGATGCTCAGTATTCATAAGGTAATCAATGAAATATGCATAATATGTTAAATTTAAATGCTTGGGGCTAGCAGCCAAAATAAATAAACTTTCAGAAGTTTTCAACCAATTTTGCATTTTATCTGAACACTTGGATATACGATGACAATCATACATCGAGTACATAGGTTCCGTCTGGAAAAGAACACAAATTTTTCCTGAAGAAGCCAAAACCTTTTCGATTCAGGACTTCAATAACTCAATTTGTTTTCCAAAAGACAAAAATGACGGTTCAACTTCTCTATGTCCCGCTTGAATTCTCAAATCTCGGTGGCTATTATATTTAAGGATGCAGATGAATTTTATCGAAAAACCTTTCTATTTAATTATTTTCTTACGTTTGAGTACTTCACGTTCGATACCCAAGCTCCTAAGTCCATGCAGTCGAAATCTGCCACAGCTTTGGGCAAAACCTTTTGAGTACTGTCTGTAGATAGTATATGTCATATAAATTTAATCGTCCAGGGTCTAAGTAGCGTATAAAACTATCCACTATTGAGTTGACGCCATTCATTCAATTTATTTAAGCACCATTTATGCGAATTTCGAACAATATTTAACATTTAAATAACATTAGCAATATTATTTTTAGCAAAATTCAAATCAGCCCAAGCAAATGCCAAGCACCAACCCAAAACACACTCACATTTCGTGTCTATGGAAGCCACAAAACAAAAATGGCGTAAAATAAAACTAGGATCCAATAAAAATCCACAACTCCCGCGAGAGTCGTGCAAATAAAAACAAAAGTGCCGGCAACTGCAGCAAAAGAATGGGAAAGACAATGACGATGACGTCTAGAACAACAAGCAGTGCCGGAACGGGAACAGGCCAAGTGACAATAGTCAACGCGCAAAGTAACAGCCACTACGGCCGGGAACTGCCACAGCAGAACCAACCTCAAATGTCGGGCAGCTTTCAGTACGTCAAATGGCATTCTGTTGGGTTCTGCGTTGCAACAACAACAACAACAACGACAATGGACGCGGAGGACAACGCATTGTTTATTTAAAAACTACTCTATTATGGGTGCGCTTGCTCAGCTTTATAAAAATGCAATTTCAGTATGGGGAACATTGCTAAGGACACTTTATCTGAGTTCGGCAGGGGCCACGAATGCCAGAACCCTGGTAGAAAGAAGCAGCTGCACAAAAGTATAATCGCTGTTTGTATACACTGTACCATGAGAATGAAAGTTCTTCAAGTTTTTCAGAAGGTTTGCTACACTAGGCAGGGAAACTAGGCAGGCTTAGAGTATAGAATTTATGCTGGGCCTTATACCGTGCAGAATTGATTCCGTGGAAATAATAATACATATACTAGTCTAGAAATTCATCAATGACAAATGATGAGCACCTACGGCAGAAATTTTGTTACCACATTTAAAAAAAGGAATGGTCTGCCATTTAAGCAAGTACGTCCACCTTTCTCCCACCGATTCTGTTTCACTGTTTAACACCCAAAATCGAATCTTTTTTCTTTTTTTTTAAATAAAAAAGATATGTTCTGATCTGGGATCCTGGATCCCAAGATCTGGAAGACTTTTTCACTGTTCGAATTCAGTGTTTTGATCCATCTGCTCATTACTGGGGAACATGTTTGGACCAAAACCAAGGGTAAAAACAAGAGCTGAGCCCTTTTTATTAATTTCAGAGTAATTTATCGGCACCCAGAGTTGCACCCGCGAACGTAGGATGGCCAAACTGCGATTCGTAGAGGAGCCCTGGAGCTTCGTCGAGACCCCTCAGGTTTGTTTTTTATGCTAGGCAGTTTATTAATTGCTTTTGGCTTCCTATAGCCCGTATCGTGAAGGTGCTACCTGAAAGTCACAAGAACAGAAGTAGGATTAAAACAACACACTCCCAAGAAGAGCATCTGACATTCGTTATCCCAAATGTTTTACTTACTTTTCTTGCAGTTGTTGTTGCACTTGGGCTTACTCACAATAAATCCCTCGCGTCGAAACCAAAAACTTTACATTTGCTTTTGCACTGAGACACAAAGCCAAACACAAATGCGAAAAAAACAGAAAAAAACCAAAGAAAACTGAAAAAAGGATTAAAAAAATAAAAACCGAAAAAAAAAATTGTACAGTCAAATTTCATGCAATGGCGACCAGTTCGCGCGTGCCCAAGATGGCTGCTCATTGTCCTTGCCTTTGGTTTGGCTTGCCTTGTGCATTGATAGCGTACTGAATATGTGCGTGAGTGCAAGTGTGTGTCTGCGTGGGTGTGTATCTGTGTGAGTGTGTGTGTATCTGTGAGCACACTGCATGCAGTGGCATAATGTTGATAATGAAAACGTGCGCATTGTTTTCAGATTTTCGGAATTTTAATTAAATTTGCATTGTTTCTAGTGGCACTTGACGACGCTGGGGCCAAGAGGAGCGTCATCAACGCCGATGCCACCGCTGGCGACTGTCTGCCACTGGAGGAAGCAACTGGAGCTGCATATTCCCCAAAGTAGTTGCACCGCCATTGCTCTCAAATTTAAATAAGTTTCATATTTCTTTGTCGCATAGTTATACTGCGCTGGTTACTTAGTACTTTTAAATTAGTAACTGCTTGTTGGCCAAGTAGTTTGTGTTAGTAGGGAGAAAATATGGCCAAAGGCCAGACAAGCGGATAACTTGCATACAAGCAGCTTAAATGAATTTACTTTTTAAAGCTTAAAAAAAGTTAATAGGGTAGAAAAAACAATATTTATTCAATTTTTATATATACTTGCACTGAGCGCAAAGTGGAAAATATTTTTTAAACATAGAGTTATCCTTTGTGTAGGACGAACTTTCTAGGCTTTATCCAGGATTACACTGAAAATCAGCAGCGTTAACCATGGCCCCCAAACTGGCAAAAATATGCATATTCAAAAGAAATTTTTTCAAAATTTAGACATTTATTTTTGGGGACTTTTGGCCAAATTTTTGGCCTCGCATGGGTGAAAAAAACTTTTGACATAAGTTACGTCCGCTAAAATTGTATTGAAAATGCAATTCCTTATTTTATGTTAACATTTAAATCAAAAAATTAATGTACAATTTATTATAAAACAATAATCAAAGTGAGTGGTTCCGGCTTTTTCCAGCGTTATGCCTTAGATGGCCTGTCCGTCAATATATTTTTATAATATAATCATTACTTACTATCTTAGTTCTCTTTGGATACCAGCTTAAAGAGATATGTAGCATATGTTTCTTGTATAATTCAGAAATACAAGCCCTAAAAAACATTTTATTAAGAATCTTCATGAAACTTTTGCTAAACAGAAGCCATTAAGATTTAAATATCAAGTTTCTCAATCAAACCTTAGTAGGGAATAACATACTGCCTCACAGTCACATTTAAAATGACGTTGTAAACGTAATAAATTCAAAATTTCCAGAAGCACAACTTATTTTAAATTCAAGCGCCTTGTATTGCTGCGACTATCCATGCCCAAGCACAAAGGGACACACAAAACGCCATTGATTGAGCTAAATGGGCAATACGAAACCCGGCAACCAGATAACCAGCTACATAAAAACCCAAATCTTAGACTATATCTAACCCGTGCCGAAGCAGCCCAACAGACAAACTTATCATTTTACAACCAAATTATTAAATGTGACACTTGAGAGACGCATGCCGAAAAAGCCAGTCGAGCCGGCATGATGTCTAGGGATGGTATTGGTATCTTAGCCGGGGAGCTGGGAGCAGCAGGCAGGCGGAGGCCCAATGCGAAGGGTTGCTCATAAAAAATGCTAAACAAGTCAACAACATGCGCCTTAGCCAGCTGTCAATAAATATGAAACTCCTAAGCTGGAAAAGAAGACAACAAATATCAATCATAATAAAAAATACATAAGCAGAGAGAAACGAGCAGCAAAAAAAAAAAAATACAACAGGCAGGAAAATGTAAATTCTCTGTGTTCGTATGTTAAAGGACCACGACCAAACAACTTCTGCTGCCAACCTAAGAGTAAGGACGAAACAAAAACAAAAAAAAAAAAAACAAAAACAAACAAGTGTGAATAAACAAAGTAAATGTGACATTTGTGTTTGGAGTATTCGTATTCCATGGTTTGTTCTAGAGATAAGGTTGGGGAAGAGATTGAAGAGCTGGCACTAGTGACAGGCAGATGAAATATGTTTGGCACATTTGCTGACTAAAAGTAGCTGTCAATTGCGAATTTTTAGTTGATGAAATGTCCTGGGTGATTTTCAAAAATTCTTGTTCAGGAAACAGAAAAAAAAGTACACTAAATAAAATGAGTGCCAAATGTTAGAAAGTTCAATGGGTGGAAACTGTCGAAGCGGAGCTCTACGCTGACTCCAAACTTCTTTACATTTCTTTGGAAATGTTTTAAGGATTTGGATTATTGGCATGATTAAGTTTATAGAGCTTGCTTAAAAAAGAAAGTAAAGGTAAATAAAAAAAAGATATAGTTTGAAAACGTTTACACGGAAGAAGTTAATAATTGGTTACATGCATCGGGTTGTCATTATAACTGGCTACCGAAGCAGGGGGACTAGCCGGCTGATGCTGGGTGCCCTTGGAGAAAAATTTGCATTGTGGTTTGGTTCCATGTTAGTCTGACATCTTTAGAGAGATCAATTAGAGATGAGCTCAAGGATCTATATAAGTGCAGGCCGCCCCTAACCTGGAGAACAGGCTCCCAAAAAGCAAACGTGATTTGATTTGTTGTGGATTGATCTTAACTTCAAGACACCTCTTCGACCTTATCCGCATGGGAGGCCCTGTCAGTAGCTTTCCTACCGCCGGCATCGCTCTTAGATTCATTGCCCCTACCGAGCCCCTCATCACGTCTTGGTGCCAATCCCCGAGAGGGCTCTATGCTCCACTTAGGAGAAAAGAAATAAATCATCATCACACGGAAGGAGTTATTTATCAATTTTCTGTAATTTTTATCTTCTGCTAACATTTGGTGTTTGTCACTAGTACCTATTGTTTCCCGGATCCTCTCGACGTTTAATTTAAGTATATTGTACGATATTTTTTGTAATTTCGTAGTTTTTACAGATATCTTTAAACGGATTAAAGACCAATCCATATTTGGTTTGAAAAATAATTTCATATGCATATACCCAAGGTAATTACCTTTTTTTTAAGGTCACTTTTTAGGTTTTTTTAGGAGTCATACCTCGTTTATAAATGGTCAGGGCCGGCGGTTACATACCCACTCGGAATTATCGGACAAAACCCAAAATTCTAATATTTTCTATGGAGCTTTCTAATATGGAGTTGTTCAAGTTTCTATTCCTTTTGACTGCCATGATCGAAATCTTTGATCGGATTGAAATCCTCAACAAAGAGCTGCAATCATCGGAACTGTGTGTTGTCGAATCTTATCGAAAGGTAGAAATCGTGTCAACTGTAATGAATGAGTCTCGGGATCAAAAATTTTGGAAAAACAGTTGCGAATTGGCATCTAAACTTGAGATTGAAAAACCAAAATTGCCAAGAAAACGTCGAATTCCAAAACGACTGGAAGATGGCGTAACAGAAAACTATATGTTGAGCTAACAATATTTTTTGCTAGCATTTAACCAAGTATTGAATAATAACAAATAAATGAATTAACTTGTATGCGATTTATTATAATGTTTTATGTTTATGCTGCGATATATGTGTATATAATTATTAGGTAGAAGATGCGATGAGGAATGGTAAGCGACGATAGACTACTGATCTGTATCAGCAAACTATCAGGCAGATTAGCCGCCAATGTGTTAAGCGACAAATCTGAGGGAGGTCGGCGTTGTAGCCGCATGCAATGCGCTTGCGCGAAAACTTACTTAGCTTAAGAGAGAGTTATAATAAGAGAATAATCTTGCCGCGCAGGGCAAGTTATAAACCAAAGAGAAATATTATAGATAAGTAATTAAATTATAACTGCTGGACCAAACACTATATTTTTGATTCCCCAAAGGATTATGACAAAAAAAATATTTTGTGAGATTCTCGACCAGATAAACTTTTCTCTCAAAGAAAGATTTGATTCCAACAATGCCCGATTTTTCAAATCTCTAGAAACTTTTGCGATTGGCCAATCAAAAAATACTTACGCAATCATAAAATTTTACAGAGGAAATTTCAATGAATTCCGTTTGACCAAAGATAGCGACTTCTTATTGGAGATAATGGCGCGTGAGGGTAAAAATGCTGCAGATTTGAGCACAATTGTTAAGTTTCTTAGAGAAACGGAAAATTATCTGAAAATCGTTCCCGAATTCGTTCGTTTTCTTACATTAGTTCTGACGATACCAGGTTCTTCATGTTCCAATAAAAGAAGTTTTTCTGTATTACGCCGAATTAAAAATTACTTAAGATCTACCATGGCTCAGGATCGACTCAATCACGTGGCTATTTTACACACATATCCGAATTTGGTTGCTACGCTTGATAACGAATCTTTAATGGACGCATTTATTGTTCGCAATCGAAAACGAAATGCATCTTTTGCTCTACGAAACTAAGTTATAGAATAAATTAAACTAATGTTTTTGTTTTTATTATTTCCCTGTTCTAATCCTTTATCTGTATCAAAAAAAATTATAAAACATCATCCATATTCCTTGACTCCTTTTTTTTTTGCCTTGACATACCATTGTTATAAATTGGTTTCCGGTATATTTTTGAACGCTTTACTTATTTTCGCCGATATGATACAATATTGAAAAATTATATATACTTATATTTATATATATGTATAAAACTAACAATTTAAGCCTTAATCATGCTAAAAATAAACCTTTTATCTATGTACATAGTACGTGAAAAACCTGAACCTGCTTCAAAGTTCAACTCAACAATATTTCACATATAAAAGGCTAATTTTCTGCTGACCAAAGAAATATGTTTCCAAGTTTAGACCAACTTCCGCTTATTTGCTGCTCTTTGTCCATTTTCCCGGGAACTCAATTGCACAATTTGTGATCAACTGCATGTGACTTGAGCATTGAGCATTGCCTTTGGCAAACAATTTTCTCAAATTTTCTCCTGTCAGCGTCCATTATAGTTTGAGCATTTTCCCAAAGTGCATATGTGTGTGTGTGTGTGAGTATATACTTTGTACATGGGTTGCTTATTGCATGTGCTTGCATTTTTCTCAACTTAAAATATTGAAAATGTCACGTAGATGGCTAGGCTTAGATACAGTATATACTCATATATGTATACACACTCGTATATAAAATAGTAAACAATTTTAGTATCTAATGCCAAAGCTTTAACTGTCTAGTATGCTGGGTATAAAAAGAGAAGAGCAACAAAGGACAAGTGAAAGCACATTTGAATAAATATGAAAAGCGCCTTAAAGTATGCAACAGCAATATGCACGTTTGTGGCATAAAAATATTCAATTTCATATGCATTTACGGCAGCAGCCGTCCGCAAACTTGCCATAAAGTAAAAAACCCCAAGAGGCAGCTGTTTTGCATATGAGGACAAGCCAAAGGCAGATAAACAAATGAAAAAGGAGAACAAAATAATGTAGATAAAAAATAATAATAAAAAACGTGGCAGCAAAAATTGCATATAACAAAGGCGAAAGTAGAAAGAAAAAAATAACCACAATGCTATATACTTGTACTTTGGACAACGAATTTTTCACACTCTAGCGTTTTTTATTTAATTTTTTGAAATCGGATATTAATGCGACTATTCGATTTTGATTAATATTATGATAGTATTATTTATGTTTTAAATAAAGTCAAGGAAATCTTTTTGCAGGCAGGCGTAAATCTTCTAAAAAAAAAACAAACACGATATTAAATAGTCTTAAATTTCATGACAACTTAAAAATCAAAAATGTTTTTTGGTACAAACTATGCTGCAACCGATCGTACCTTAGTCGGTAAGTTCGAATAACGATTTGGTCACACAGTTACTATCGCGGCCATTGCAGCTCAAAAAAGTATGGTCACACTAAAGAACGGCTGCGAACGTATAGATAACTCTGTGGTTTTTGATAGTTTTTTCTTAAGCTGTTTATTTCGTTTTAATGTCAACAGCTGCTGATAAGGACCAAATTGAATAAGTTTTTGTAGTTAGTAGAATACTTTAATAGCCTTTGCAAACTCAAAGCTTAGTTAAAGCTATAAAGAAAATATAATAGTGGAACCTTATCTACGCTGACCCAACTTTTAAGCTTAGACTTTTGCGTTAAGAGTTTCTATTCTACAATCTTTTGTAACATTTTATTTTGATTTGTACTTTTTAAGTATCTAAAATAAAAATAAAAATAATAACTTAGGCATGCCCACAAAAAATAAAGTGGTTTGAACTTTACATGTGGCAGGTTCAAAAACGAAAGCTCCCAAGTGTTCTAACATAACCTCACAAAACCACATAAAACAAGTTCTTTTGAAGGTAATCTCAGAAATCGACGTGCTGGCTTTTTTTCGACCTCGGACTCGAATTCCGCGCAACCTAAAACATAGAAAAAAACATCGCCGTACGGTCTTTGAAGGAAATGTTTGAGATTTTTTGAAGGTTATGTTTCAATACAGCCACACAAAAAAATCTTGTGTCCTTTGATAACTACCAAAATACCCCGTTTATTGGACTTTTTTGAGGTTATGTACTTAGGTGTTTTGAGAACCGTTCACTGCTTTGTTTTTAAAAAGAAACGAGGAAAAAGTTTAAATTAAACTTATTTATTTCACATATAAAAAATTAAGAATTGGCTATTAGAGGAAAAATTGTGTTTAATTTAACTTTCAAACATACGTAAAACGTTGCCATAGCAACTGTCCAGAATATTTACATAAAAATCATTAAATTGAAATTATTTTTTGATCAATAAACTTTCTTTTTTTACCTCCAAAGAAAAATTATGAAATAATACTTAGATTACCATAAAATAATTGAAGATTACTTTTTTTTTTTTAATATTGTCAACTTTTTAATTTGTATACATTCCAATTACAAAGACCAACATGGTTTAGTTGTTGGAAAGCTTTAGGTAATTGTCAAAGTGATTTGCTACGCAGAATTCGAATCTGGGGCCAGAATTGGCCTATCACGACGGGATTTTGAGATTTTTGGGGTTATTTACCCGAAAAACGGCGTTTTTTCGTACTTTTAAGGTTATGTACAGGGTGCAAACAAATTTTGTGGTCTGACACTCCAGTTACATCATTTAAAAGCATTCTTACACTTTAATTTATAATATCAAGCGATCATTTACGATTTGTTTTCGCAAAGTTATGGCTATTCAAAGTTACGAAGTTATTATTTTAAAAATTTATAAAAAAAAAATTTAAATAATTATGCATTTATTAATAATAATAAAATAATAATAGAATTTGCAAAAATTTTTCATAAAAAAAAAATAATATGAATAAGAATGCATTTTAAATATCTCTTAAAAACAAAGTGTGAGTTACTTATAATCTATTTTTCGATACAATGCCTTTGATACTTCGTGCAATATGTCCTTATCTTATCAACCAAGTTGTAAAAAAAAAACGTAACATTTATAAAATCTACATTTTGATATATTACTATAAAGCATAACTGAAGATTGATTACAAGTTGTTTTTGCAGGTGTTTATTAAAAAAATTTCTATGAAAATAAGGCATTAGGAAATTTATAGGTTGGAGAAAATTAACATATGCTAAACGCAAATGGAATAAAAAGTACCTGTCAGATGTTTGAGCTCCGATCTCTATGACAATTCATTTCTATTATCTTTCTTAAATAGTTTATCGGTGAGTTGTTGGTATTTTATTTTAAAGTACACAGACCATCAGATACAGTTCACTACCCCAAAACAGTCAAGGCAAGTTCCTTTAAGTCCACTTAAACTTTTATGACCAATAAGTATACTCCAAAAATCCAACTCCCTTACCATATGGTACACTAATTAAAGAGTATCACTACTGGGCGCACTATCGGCTTTGTGAACTCTCTCGCTCTCTTTGTACCTTTATTCTAGATGCCGTCATTTTTAGAATTTTCTTTTTGCAATTTTGTGGTTTCCCCGTTGGGCTACAAGAGTCATCATAATATTCTATTACCAAGCAGACAGCCAAGGCATTTGGCCATTGACTAGATGGCCGAAAAAAGCAGCCGCTGCTGTTGTTGTTGTTGTGGTTGCTTTATATGTTGCTCCAAAGCGTTTTGTGCTAAGACTCTTTATTTAAATCATTGTAAAATTTCATGTTTATGGTCTATTTGTTGTTGCCTTAAGACTCCTGTGTGCCACTTGTATGGCAAATAAAGCGAAAAAAAAAGAAGTCCAGAAAAGCGCATAATTAATTAGCGCAGTTTGCAGTGTTGTATAATGGCAGGAGGTGGCAGCCATTTTGTTGTTGATTATTAAAAAAATGAAGTATATTTTTATGCATGTGGGAGGCACATAAATAATACCACAACGACGGCCTCTGTCAGTCTGCTACGCCGCTCTCTACTTTCTCTCTCTGCCTGGCTGAGCGGGAAGCCTTTTTGAGTTAATTAAAATGCACTTGGCTCTCTTTGTTCGTGTGGGCAAAGTCCAACAGTGTGTGTGTGTGTTTGCCGATTGCTGTTTCATTATATATACATACTATATAAACCACCTAAAAGAAAAATAAAACTACAGATACATATACCAGTATGAAAAATCAAAGGCAACAAAAATCCTCTTTTAGCTGCTCATTATGTATATATAAATACATATGCACATATGAGCATGTAAGTAGTTATTAATATACTACCTGCATAAATTGACCAAATATACGATGATTATATGCACATTGTACAAGAAAAAAAATGCTCTTAGCTCGAAAAAAAAATAAGCAAGTCATAATAAAATAAGAAGATGGAAAAGTTTTTTCTATGTTCAGGTATTTTTAGATTTCTGAAGCTCTTAAGCAATGGTTTGTTTGCAGCTTGTGTTAAGTGCATCTCCAACCGTTGACACAAACATTTCTTGCTAAGATTAAGTTAACGTGGGTTGATTCAGGACTTCAGTGCAAAGGTTCTTATTTCAATGATCACACTCAAAGTAGTTAATAATTTAATAAGCGGAGGGCGTCAATTTAACTTAATCTTTTTTCAATTCAACTTGCGTTCAATACACAAAACTGAAACAAATCCCAAAGCTCAGACATACTTAAAGGGAATATATGATATTTCTGGAATTTCTTTGAGAGCACAAATTGTAACCACAAATGGCAGTGCGCTTGTTCAACACCTTTGGTCACTCAATGAAAATTAAATTAATTGAAATTTTCGCAAGCATTGCCTTCGCACTTTCCCTACTTTAATTTTGCTTATAACCGGTTGCAGGCAGCGGTTCAGTGTCTGCAGTTGAACCCAAAGCTCTAGGGGACCACTGGGTAGCTGTGAACATCAATTAAATTCATTGCCAAACAAATATTGTACAAAGGAATTATAAAAGCAGCCAGCCAACTGGCGGTAGACACATGTTCCCAAGTTTTGTTGTTCTGTCTGCCAAAAAACCAAAATACAAGCCAAAAAAGCCCCCGCCAGTACAGCACGGTATCGGGAACTGAGCATTGAAGACTGGGAACTGGGAGCTGGGAGCTGGGCACTGAAAAATGGTAACTAGTGCTTCGCAATGTGTTGATTGAATGTGTTGCTGCTACTCATCCCTTAGCCAAGTACTGGATGTTGGTATGGCTTCTCGCTGCTCTTGTTGTTTTTTAGCACTTTACAATGGGCGAAAATAGCGCCGACATTTTGTAAACAAAGGGCACTGGGCCCTGCTAGAGTAGTCCATGCTTTTAAGTTTTTTATGTGACGTTTGAGCTGCAGCTAATGCCAAACATGACCAAAAATTGCACAATAAAGGGATTTTCTTTTTCACTATTTTTCGGCCAGTTTTGAATAGGTTTTCGTTTTTGGGATTTTAGTGCTTTGTGTGTGTAGCTATTCTTTTCTATTCGCTTGTTTTTTAAATTTTTTAGCTGATTGCTTTATTACAGAGTAGCTCTCCATACATTTTGGATGTACCTACTACTATCATGCCCCCTTCAGATACAATATGTGCTAAAGGTTAGCAGGGTGCTGAGAGGCTACCACAATTTGATTGCTTTTTGGACGGGTTTGAGGGCGAAGAACTGGCTTTAATTGAAAACCAACAGTATATAGCATATTGACAATTCGTCGGGTGTTAAACTAGTTCTATTAATTGAAGTTTGTGCTGCATGCCCCGAGCCATGTTAAGGGCAAGTGTGTGTGTATGTGTTAGTGCGTTTATTATTGCAACATATTCTAGTTCGCAAATATTTGTTTTAGCCTATTCAAGATTCACTTTTTAATACAGCTTGTAGCGCTTTAAATGGAGGAACATTTAGTTATATTTTTGTTGGCTATTAAAATCTGTTAATAGATTAAAGTATACATAGGTACTCACACCATCGTATCATAGGTCGGCTTTCCACCCTAGTTCTTCTAACAGTCATGGTCATATCCTTCTCTCTCTCCCTGCAGAAAATAATAGTATAAGGAAAACAAGTTAGTAGAGTCATTTGGAGCATAAGTTCTTACATAGAAATGACGAATTGTTTTTTTTTTTTAAGTTAGTTTGTTAACTCGAAAAGCTTCGATAATAATTATTATAATTAAAGCATTAGGCTAATAGAATTTGTTAAAACCCTAAAGTGACAAACAGAATAAGAAATACTTATATAGGGTTTTCCAATAAGAGGTGTTATTTTGGTATTCAAAGAAAAATGTAATTTTTTGAAATAAATGATCGGATTTTTATTTCATAATAAAGGTATGCCGTTAACAATGAAAAACATCAGCCAAATGGCCACCACGACCACGCTTACAGGACCATATCCCTTTCATGAAATTTTCCATAACCAAATCGCAAAGTGGCTGCTCTATGTCCTCGATAGGTCCAACAACCCCGCCGGACCTTAAACCGCACCAAACAGTCACATGTTGAGGATGGAGAAGCTTCACAACAATAACTCTTGGGTTTTCCGAGTCCCATATGCGACAATTTTGCTTGTTGACGTGGCCACCGAGGTGGGAATGGGCCACATCAGTCAAGATGATTTTTCGATGGAAGATTTTCACCATTTTTGTAGTGAATTTTAATAATTTCAATGCGTTGTTGAAGCGTGTATCGTTCCATTTTTTGTAATGGCGTAGTTTATACTTGCCAAATGTCAAAGAATAAAAGCTTCAAAAGTGACAGCTATGTAATACCGGGTGATTCAAAATAACACCTCTTGTTGGAAAACCCTATATTTGTCAGGAATGCAAAATGGCGAAGTGCCCTAAAAACAATTTATGCACTTACTTACACTTGTAAACAGCTGATTCCTGTTGCTCATATATAAAAAGTAACTAGCTCTTCCACTCTAATTATTTTCTGTACTCGTTGGTTGGTTTTTCTTGCCATCGTGCTTCGGGGTTAGAGTTGCTCACGTCGTTTATCGCGTATTTTTGCCCTAAGGCATTTATGCCCTACAAAGTGAATTCCCAAATTATGTATATACAACAGATGTCTGCACGGCACTATCTAACGTACATAGTGTCAACGTCGTAATACGTTATGTACACAATTTTTTCAAAAAGATTTTTTCCTTAAGAGTCCCTCTGGTCTTTCGCACACTCTATTCTAAAGATAAAGAAGCCCAAGTAGAGCGTTGAAAGTAGTCTAAAATCTCACAGTACTAAAAAGCTCGAAGAGTTGGATTCCCAGCTTCCCAGAGCTGCGTGTTTTGTCATATTATATAGTCGCAACATCCTTTACTGAGCTATATAATGATTCTTGATAACAACTAGATGGATGGTATAAGTCAGTTCTGTATTTAGCAAAAAAGGAAAAGCCTTTTGCTGAGTTAGATTGAAAATCTGATTATTGTGAAAAATTGCCTGTGCTTAATGAATATCGACGACTATGGCTTTAATCTCTTCCACTACACTCTCGATAGAGCACTAGACAACAGGATTAATTTTAGTACTTAACAGCTTTCCAATTTTGCAAATCATTAGAACAAGAAATTCATTATTAATCCCAGCTCAAAGTTCATAGTAAGGCAACAGACTACTCTTTAAGCAGTGTTAATATCATTTGACTAGAGCAGTCTTCTTTTAAGACAGCTTTTTATAGGGTCATATATTTTCTACAATAGTTTGATGGCATCTTGTAAGCTTAAAAACTAGTTCTGCTCTATTATGAAAAGTATCTTAAATCTTTCAAAAAATTAATATATTCCTCTATTATACACACTTGCACAAGAAAGCTATTTTTTAAGTTTGGAGCTTGCTTCTGATCACAGCCAGTCTTCAACATTACAGTAGGAATATTTTTCTTGAACGGCTTTAGCACAACCCAGATTGTGATGTAAGAGTTAAGATTTCCCATAGCTATTAAAACTCAATTTTAAATTAGTTTAAAGTTGAAAACTCCCAATGAAAATTTAAACAACACTTACTGCATGAAAATGCAACAACAAACATTTGTTAAATGAATCATCACCAAAGTAAATTTTTAGAATTTTTCCTCATCCATCTTTGCTCACAAATATACCTCAAAACAAAGAATTAAACTTCGTCTTGGCATTCCAAGAGACAATAGTTAATAATTTACAATTTTATCAACAAGAAAATCAATTAAAGTTGCCTTTGAGCATGCAACACTTAATTTAAAACAATAACATTCTACAAACACACACAAGACACAATGCTGCAATTTCAAAAGGAATATTTAGCAAAAATCATTTGCCAAAACAATAACAGCAACAACTTTATAAGATAAGAGCATTTGCAACAAATGCAACGCATAAAAGTAGACAAGGAAATCCTTACACTTCATTTCACAGCGTCAACATAATAAATCAACTTTTTGCAACTTGGCAAACAACCGAACGAAGTAGACAAATAATTTCCCGTCTAATTTTCGGCAACATGCAGCAGCTTGCAACAAAACTTGTGTGTGTGTGTGTGTGTGTGCCTCATGTTTATGCTGCAAATAAATTATAAGCCAACAATGTTGGCTTATGTTGCATATTATTCCGTTGAAAGCGCGCACTTGCCCCAAAAGAATGCAACGCTTTTTTGCTATACCTTATTTATTATTGTTGTTATATAGCAAAGCCGTGGCACGTTGCTGCCTGCCTATTATATAGCAGCATGTTACTGTGTGCGTTTATTAAAAATACATATAGCAGCTATATGTCTTGCACCATACCATATTTCGGTCTTGCCTCAGGACGCACTGCCTCCATCAGCGCGCTTTTAATTTAGTGTGTTGCATACTGTTTGGCGCTAAGGCACTCTGTTGTGGCATATGCTTACGCATTTGACGTGCTTGTGCATGTCATAAATCTCAGACATTAGACGTCTCTCTGCTAGTTGCTTGTTTGTTCATTCCCGACAAAGCTCTTAAATCGAATATAAAGTAGCACCTAAGAGTCTGCAACTTGTTTGCCTCAAGCGTCTTAGCTTTATTTTCTAAAAATATAATTTTGTGGAAAAACTTTTCCAAGTCTGCAAAGAAACTGCTTTAGTTAAGCCAAGTAGTGACTGTACTGGTTTCACCGGATGTTTTTAAGTAGAAAATAGCTCGCATATATTCGCTAGCATAAGTATTTGGATGGCTGCTGAATATTTTTAAGGATTTGGAACGGAAAAATCAATGAAAACTTGTACGAATAAATGTCAATAACACAAAAGTCACTGTTTAAGATAATTTCAGATATAACATAATTAAATATCAAAAAATTATTTCTTAGTTTTTTCGCATTTTCATAAACTCTTTTTTATTGTTACAAATACACAACAACAACAACAATTACAATATCGCATTTGTCATAAAATTAGGGCAGATTGAAGAAGAAAATCCGCAGGCCTGGGCTTACACAAAGAAGCTTTTTCCAGATTTCACATATTTTTCAATTGAGAATCTAAAACCGGAAGTGATCTACCTATTCAAACAAAACTTTTTTTTAAGTTTGTCTTTATTTTTGAAATGCCTCTTATTCCGCATAAAAAACATGTCAAATTTTCAGAAACTACCTCACCGATGAAAAATTCGGCTTTTTCAAGTCATATATACAATTGAATTCGATTTATTTTTCTATATATCAGCTCTTAAGCGCCTAATCCTAAGAGTGGAAATTCACTTCATAACAAAACAACTTTTTTAATTCGGATTTTTTTTTCCTTTCACTTAGAGAAATGTCTCAACAGACATTATTATGGGAAACTTATACTTGGTCTTTTTTCAAAAATATCATTTTAAAAAAAAATGCTATAATTTTAAAAAAAACGTAAAAAAATCTCATGAAATATGGTTTGTAAAATAAGAAGTTTCTATTATTAAAAAAAAAAAATACGTGGTACACTAGAAAATGATGTTATAAAGATTGTGTCAAAATATCAAATTAATCGGATAAATAAATAGTCATTCGTAAAGCCATTCGAAAAATAGTGGTTTCGAAAAAAAACTTTAAAGTTTTAAACTGATCCGACCGCAAGACGGGGTGCCATCTGCCCGATGCATATAAATGGGGGAAACATTTTTTTTTTTAAATCACTTTGGGACATTATTTCTAACATAGTCTATCAATTAAGCTAAAAAAAAAACGACTTTCTGAAAATTCTATAATAATTTTTTTAAATTTATACTACGTTCTTAATGAAATTTTAATTACACACAAACAGTACACGGGTGTATAACGTATTTTTGTATTGCATGAAGAGGTGATGAGAGCCAAAATCTACTGTGTTTTTAATTCTTAGGATCCGCAAGATCTGGTTGTTCATAAGGAGACAAACGGAAGACTAGAATGACCCTGACTCCATAGTTTAGGAGGCGAGTATATTTGTTGGGTTTTAGCTGTCTATTGTTTTGACTATTTATTTACGCACACGCAAAACACACTGCACTAGGCCATGAGCAATCATCGACTAACTCGATCTTTTGTGTATGCAGTCTGAGCGTGTGCTTGTGTGAAAGCTCGTTAGATTGGTGTATGTACTTAGAAGCTTTGTGCAAGTTCTTATAAGCTATAGTATATGTTGATAGTAGAGCCTACTACAATAGGTACTTAGGAACCCTTTTTGTATGCGTTTAAAGCATACAACAATGTTCAGCTGACCTTATAAGTTAACATTTTGCGTTAACAAATCAATATTTTAAGAAATTAAAAAATTTAAGATATTCATTTTATGTACATACTATTAACCTTCCAAAGGACTACTCTTTCTACCTTCATCTAATACAACAATTTATATTATTGCGTTTAGCTGCAATTTTTGCTATCTTCTTTAGCTATATTAACAAACTACATTCAGAGCGAAAAAAATAAGCTTATCTTATATAAGCTTACAATTTGATAGCTTCCAATAATTATAATTACTAATCTAACTTTAACTCAAATTAGCATTCTAACCCATTAGCTACT
Source organism: Chymomyza costata (assembly GCA_018150985.1). NCBI lineage: Eukaryota > Metazoa > Arthropoda > Insecta > Diptera > Drosophilidae > Chymomyza > Chymomyza costata. The sequence continues at coordinate 24,893,897 of JAECWU010000001.1, forward strand.
TGTGTGTGTGTGTGTGTGTGTGCCGAATTAAATGTCAAACTTAACAAGAACATTGACATTTGAATGAAGTTGGCTTTTGTGTTATGTGCAGACTCAGTTTATATAATTGGCAGGTATTCACCTCTAAATGTGCTGCAAAGGCATATACAGTTTATTAATAATCGACACACACATGCACATTGTGTTTCACCACTACCACCACAAGTCAAGTTGAGCAGAAAAAGCAGTCGAAATACTATATATACATATATACAACTTGACTAATTACAAATTTAGCCACAGGTTAAATGGCATATTACTCGTAAATCACTTTACTCAAAAAGGAAATAAGATACAAGCACACACTCACGCAGACAGCGGCAACTAGATGAAAGCCGCAAATGTAATGTGCATGTGTGCGTGAGTATGTGTTTGCATATGTGTGAAATTTAGCAAATAAACAAAGCAAGCTATCTTACCGGTAAGCAGCGTAGCATACATTTGAGCGCTGTCTCTTTATTTTTGCTGCCACTCTCTCTCTCGTTTTTATTTGATAAATCAACTGTTTATTGTTTCATTGTGTGCGTGCAATTTTGAGAGTATGTTTGTGTATGTGTGTTTGAAGAGCGCGCTAATAAAGCAAATCAATTGTATTTGTGCAAAAGATTTATGCCTGCCTAAGCAGAGGCAGCAGTAACAGCAGCTGCATATCATTTTGGCTCTCTTTGTTTTTGCTCAAGTTGCCGTAAAGACGGCCAAGACAAGCCGAGTTGGCCAAAATTAAGATTTTAGCCTTGAAACGAATTGCGTCAGCTAAATTAATATGCCAATAATGAAAACAGAATAGCGTAGATAATTCATAAATTGTTGTGCCAGCAGTAGCAACCAGCAAAGGCACTGGGTTAGGCCAGAACGAAAATGTTAAGTTCTCTATGAACAGGAGCTGTTAATAACATTTTTAAGCTAAAAAGTCTGGAATTTTTGAAAAAAAATAACAAATCGAAATGTGGAAATGGTGTTAGTATTTTAAAAGTTACAATTGTTTATGCCAGAAAATAATTAGATACTTGATTAAAAATTAAAATTATTATTAAGCCAAACGAAAAATAGCCTGTTCAGCAGGAAACTGGAACAACATTTTGTTTTAAGGTGTATGGTCTTAGAAAAATTGATTTTTAAGAAAATATATTTAAAGATATGAGTGCAAAACCGTATGGTATTAAAGCTTTGATGAATAAAATTGTTAGCGCCAGAAACTAATCTTCTTCTTTTATTCCTTTAACTCCTTGAGGAGCATAGGACCTCTGTAAAACATCTAAATCGTATCCGGTTTTATGCCAATTGCTTCACTTCCTCCATGAACGTCCTGATTCTTCAGTTACTTTCAAAACAGTTCGGCGCCATGTTGTTCTGGGTCTCCCTCTTCGTCGGTTGCCCTGCGGCTTCCAATCAAGGGCCTGACGACAAACTTCATGTGGTGGCTTTCGCAAAGTATGCCCAATCCATCCCCATTTGCGACTGGTAATTATGTAGGATATTGGCTTCATATTGCATCGCTGCATCAGCTCAGAGTTGCTGATCGTGTTTGGCCACCAGATTTTCAGAATGCTCCGGAGACCTCTTCCAACAAAGGCTTGTATCTTGCTAAGAATAGCTTCTGTTGTTAGCCAAGACTCACTCCCATAAAGTAAAATGAATAGCACATTAGATTTGTATATATGAATTTTCGTGTTTGTTGATAGAAAATAGGAGTTCCAGATCTTTCGGAGTTGCGCGAATGCAACTGTGGCTTTAGCAACCTCTTCTTTGCGCCCCCGTCTGCGGCTATGACACTGCCAAGGTAGGAGAAAGAGTCCACAAGTTCAACGCGCTCCTTACGAATTAAAAAGTCGTCATGGCTGTTGGCATTTACTTTCAATGCCTTTGTTTTTTCCACATTTACCTCGAGACCGTGCTTACCAGCTTCTTCGACTAGATCGTCCAGTTTACCTTGCATATCATTATGTCGAACAGAAAGGAAACAGACGTTATCGGCGTACTCTAAATCTTCAAGCCAGAAAAAAATTTAAATTCCTTTTACTTTTTAAGCAGATTTTTTCCTTACACTACAAACTTTTTAATAATAAAGCAAAATGTGAAAGGCTTAACAATTGTTTCCAACTTAGGTGCTTCTTAATTGAGTTACAATTTAAAAGTAAAGTTCGATTTAGTGTAGTGAGAGATACAGAATATATTTTACTAGGGCTGTCCCGACTTTAGCTGAAGCACTAAAATGGATCATAATAAAAATAATATCACCAAACAAACAAATCGTTGGGCCTTCTGCAGGACAAGTAGAAATCAAATAATCTAATAATTCTTGAGTCAAAAATCGGGCATATTGATAAAATGTATGTCGATACTTTACAGTCAGATAGCGCATTGAGTACTATTGGCTGCTTAGCTTAAATAATTTGGTTAATCTCTTACTTTTAAGCAAGTTACCTTTATCCTGCCACACAGATAAACTTGTATTTTTGATCCTCGTAAAACTTTTGAAGATTGAATTTGGATTTACACGATCTTAAAAAAAAAATTGTAAAATACCATTCCTTTCATGTGACCTCTGACTTTTTTGAGCCTTCTTGAATTGGCTTTACGAGCATACGTACTCAATTCGGAAATGTGAATCACATATTTTTTCTAAGTCATCACTTTATGATGACAGCCTTTGCATATTGTAAAAAAGTTCTGAGTCAAAAAGAGCATTTAAGTTGCTAAACTCTCGAACATTCTGAGTAGGGTACAAGAAAAATGCTGCTTGTTCATCAAAGTTGTTCCTTTCATTTTAATTTTTGTTGCTCTTTACTGTTGCTGTGCATATAAATTCAAACGAATTTGTCTAAATTAATATGCAATTAATGGCTAACAGAGATACACATACACACGCACACACACAGAGCAGCAGCAGCAGCAGCTCTCAAAGTAACTTTTCAACACTGTTGAACAACGTGGCGTATGCGCAACGCGCATTTTTAATTTATGCGCTTTCAACTTTAATTTATGTGGCCACAACGGCACTCAATTGTTGAGTTGTTGTTGTTGTTGTTGTTTTCGCTCTAATTTTGTGAATTATTGCTGATTAATTATATTGTTAAGCAAATCAGGACAAATCTTGTAAGGGAGTGTGGCGCCCATTCATTGACTACTCCCTTAGCATATCTCCATACTTAGCATAGAGTTGAGCAATCTACTCCTCTCGAGGCAGGTTTTTTTCGCTCTTGGTCAGTTGTCGGCCGCACGTAACGGAAATTGTGTGTGCGGCGTGAATAACGGAAATTAATAAGAAAATAAATCACAGAGTCTTCTATTTTTCTATGCCGCAACCCTCTCACGCCTCTCCTATCACTCTATCGCACTCTCTCCGGCGATTTGTGTCAAAGGCAAAGCACTGCGGAAGTGGCCAAAGTGTTGCGGTTGATTTACGGCAATTTTTTGGTTCCAGACATGGCCAAAGCCAATGCCGTTTGGAATACCGGAAGTGTGAGTGAGTAACGGATGTCCGTGCTGTGTGTAAGAGTTTTCAATTTTCTGGGCCAAGATGTTGACCATTATGATGAAGGGTATTTCCCAGTTTGGCATAAATTGAATGTATTTTGTTAATTGCATTAGAGCGCTTTGTTAGGAATGTGAGCAGCTCATTAAATAACATTTCCTTATTTATTTTTGTGACTTTATTTATATGTATTTATTGGGGCGTAGGAACGTGAATAAAAATATCCTTTTTAACATAGCTTCGAAAAAAAAAAAAAAAACTAGAAACCAGGGTTGCTTAGACCGGATCATCAATGTTTTTGGATTCGCTGAATTTTAATCGAAACTCTGTTTAGGCCCTCAGTGTTAGGTTTTAAGCACTAACAAGCCGCTCCCAAAGGTATGCTATGATTTTTATAAGATCTGCATAATTTTAGGTATGTACTGCTTTTTTTTAACATTTATGCATTATTTTTTATATTAATTTTTCTACATAAATGTAATCGCATTTTAACATTTACTTATTTTAAAAAATAAAACCTCTTCATGTACGCAAAAAAAAACATAAAATCTACCACTTAACTCTAAAGTTTTGCAATTATTTTAATGCACAATTGAAATTGTTAAAAACAAAAATGTTTCATATAAAAATTCACAAAAAAAAATAACTATAGCTTGAAATTAATTTTGCAAAACTTTTCAAACATTTAAAAGCACTTTAAAGCTTTATAATTAAATACAGCTAGTATTAAAAAACAAATTTTTAATCGTTATGGAGTAAGAGCAAAAACATAAACTTCTGCATTCATTCACTTTTCATTAACGCAAAAAACAATTAAAAAATTTTCAACATTTTTCAACGCAATTAATCAATTCTTGTGTTAAAAGCTCTCGCAACAACTTTCAGCTTTTTTCTGTCATTTTAATTTTTTGTTTTTCTCGACTACAATCATTTTTAAAACTGAATGTTACGAGTAAAGCAATTACAAGTGGTTTAACCACAATGTGCAAAATTGAAAAACTCACTTATGCAGATACAAAGAGAGCTACGAGTAAAACTTCAGTAAGTGTGCATTAAACATATGCCTCATATGGTGGTTGTTGTTATTGTTGTAATTTTAATGCTTAAAACAGAATTTCCAGCCTTGTTATATGCATTTGTAAATATTTAACAAAATACTTATGGCCGCCACTGTCAACCACAAAACAACAACAACAACAGAAAAAGATTTTGATGGCAAACAGATTGAGCGAGTGAAATGTTTTAAATTATAGGTTTGAGTGCCAAAAAAAATATCTGTTTTTAATTGTTTTTATGCATGAGAGAGATAACTACGATATGGTTTGATATTGAGTGTTTTTATTATAAGAACTCGAGTGCTGGTTAAGAGTATATTATACGCAAAGCTTGGAAGAGAGGCAGGAAGTTATACAACAATATCTAAATGTATTGAAAGTGTATATGTATAAACAAACATAATGGTATTTTTTTAGATTTTTTATCGCTTATCATTGACTGCATTAAGGCTTTACATTAAGAAACAATTTTTTAATTTTTCATTTCTTACAAAGATAATAAAAATATAATAAGCATTCCAATAGATACATATATCAAGCTAATTATTTTTGGGACGACATAGACTGAAATGATAGAAAATTCGTCACGTAACAGTGTAAGGTGTGCTCTGCGTGAGAGCTACAAGTAGACTATAAACAATTGTGAAGGGATCATACTCTGCGGTAACAGAGTTGTCCTCCAACTCTTTAAAGTCGCCTCGAGTCAGAGGTTTGTTGCTTAGTGGCGAAAAACTTGTTTTTACTTTTTCTTTTTATTTTATTTATTTATTTAACAGTAACAATTTAGCTTAAAAACTAAAGGTTACTTTTTTCTGTATGGTTTATACCTCTATTTTATTCCTATTTAACATATATAATTAAATTCATACTTTTTTTTCGTACATAATTTCGTTTAGTTAGTATTTAAATAAATGTAATAAACAATATTTTTTCATAAAACATTAAACTAAACTTTATTTTTTTTTTATTTAGAAAGTACCTATTTCATCTTCTTCTCCCAAACCCTTCTTTACCTCTTTTCAGACTCGCTTATGCTCCTCCTGAGGTGTGGGTTTGCGATCTCAGGCATTCCGATCCTGGATCATGTCATCGCTGAGACCCATTCGTTGCTGATGTTTTTGCATTTGAAAAATGGTGAGGCTTTTGGCACTTGTGTATAGATATTCGTTAGTTATGGACTTTCTTTTTACACCGGCGGTTGTCTCCAGACCCGGTTACCAATCGCATGCACTGATCTTTTGAAGATCTTTGAGATGTTAGAAATGTGCCTCAGGCTCAATGTGATGGTAAGTATGCCTGCATCTGACTAGTTCTCTTTTAGGGGCTCTTACACCAGGTAGAGAATACCGTGGTGCTAAATTCTATTCTTTAAAAAGCAAACTACAAATTTTTAATTTTGAAATATGTTCGAAAAGGTTACTATTACTATATCATTTATTTTTTATTTTTTTTTTTAAGATTAATTCAATTACAATTTGTTTGTTGTTGTTGCCAATTGTTGCAATTAGTGAAATTTAGCTGCAAGTCTTCTTATGACCCGTCCTTAAAAAAAAAACAATTGCCGGAAATATCCGATCGATGCTTGTAACAAATTAAGTTACATGGGAAAAATTCTTCATATATATATATGTATATAATTTCGCTGACTGACTATTTAGTCAGTCGGTCCTGGGCGCAGCATTGGGGATCTCTATTAATAACTGTTCGAAGAGAACAGGGACCTACAGTTTATAGCCGAATCCAAACGGCGGTGTCTTGAATTAGTAGAGACTTTCACTTTCTTGAGCAAATAGCAAATAGCGTCTTTGAGCTAGCGATGCCAGTGCTAGACAAATGTGCCAGTGCTACTGCGGGGATTCGAACCACCGACCTTCGGTTTGTAAAGCGAATACTCTACCACTACGCCACCGACGGCCACAAACAATTCATCATATAGCTTGATAATTAATTAAAACTGTGATTTCCCAAAATAAAAGATTTTTACATAGCTCGAAAGCAATCTTGGATCCGCCATTTTATAATTTTCAAATTCTGTCTTTACATTTGTTACCAGCTGACACGAAAATTCTTATTTGTATATCCAACTTATACTTTCGTCATTCTCCGGCAGCAAACTTGGGTCCACCATCTTGGGTTTGCCATCTTTTAATATTTATGTTCTGACTCCACACTTGTGATCAGCGACCCCTAAAATCCTTATTTTCATGCCTAGTTCGTTCTATTATTCCAAAAAAAAAAAAAAATGTCCGTCATCTTGGTTTTGCCATATTGGATCCGCTATATTAAGTCCGTCATTTTATAATTTTCAAATTCTAAACCCTGATTCGTGATCAGCAGCTCTGAAAGTCCAGTCCTAACTGATGCGTTAATCACAATAATGATTTTTCTGCTTTTCGGCGGCCATCTTGTGTTTACCAATTTGAAATTTTGAAAATATAATAGGATGCTCATAATCGCAAGCTAAACTTTTAGCCCAAAAGTGTTTATTTATCGTGAAGTCTACGTGGAGGATGGTTGGTTGCACAAAAAATTACCCATTCATATACATATGAATGGTTCACAAGCAAAAACGATAAACTCCATAAAACAAATAGTTGAGAAAAATGAGAAATAAATTAATTATTATTCAGTGTCTTTTGTGTTTTATTTCTTATTTTATCTTGTAGCGGTGTAAATTTTTATTTTTGGAGATTATTATTATAAAAATTTGGCATCTATCAAGGGATCATCCATAATCCACGTGACGCTTCAGGGGGTGGGAGGGGGGTCTAGCGAAACGTCATAATAATATGGAAAATCTTCAAAAATATTCCGTCACTGTGTCACAAGGGGCAAGGGGGGGTCTATTTTGACGAAAATCAGCGTCACGTAGTTTATGGATGATCCACAAGTACTTTGACTTTTAAATTTCGCAAAATTAAAAAAGTGGAGTTTATCGATTTGGCAGTTGAGCCATTCATATACAAAAAAAAAAGAAAATTATGGCCTTTCTCTAAAGACATGGGGTTTCTTCTGAAAATCTAAAAGTACTATAGTGTCTGTTCTGTGCTCATTAAATATTGTTTTAGGGCAATGCTGCCTCCGAGCAATTCGCATTTTTTTTTTACTTTCGTAAAAATTCATTGTTTACTTTTTATAAAAACCCTTCGCATCTCTCTATAACTACAAATCAGAGGGCCAACTTTGGAGCAGATAATACTAGCAATATGAGTGCAGATTATCCCTTAATAGAGCAGGGATATGTTAAAGTGACCCAACCAACTTCTCGGCATTTTGCATGAATTGGAATAGATTTCTTTCATGTTCATATTATGTTTCAGTTAAAACCTGTTGCGCAACAAATACTCTGCGAAAATTAAAATTTTTGCCCATTCATTCGGCATAATTGAATTTAAATAATTTTAAATTCTATCTAATCTTGCATATGATAGATAGCAACGTTTTAATTCAGTCGCAATCGTTTTGGGTTCCATACAATTGCGCTCTTTATTGGCCATGAAACAAAGCGCAGCTGTCAATCCTTTATAACTCTTTTTTACTCTTTCAATGATTCCCATGCTTCTAAATAAAATTCCGAATGAGATTTACACACACACACACAATTACGCAGGAGTCATGCCTATTCACTTAACCCCATGCTTCGTGCTACAGCGTTCAAGTGCGTGCGAGTGAGTACGCGCATAGTGCTGTATAGGTCTATCTTTTGAAATTGTTTCGGTTTTATTTTTAAAAGGACATAAAATCGGAACGCCATTTTTCGGCTGGCGTTGGCAATAATAATAATTTGTCAAATGCCATTTTTGTCTGCTTTTGACGTTTATGTAATGAGTTTTATACCCTTTTTGTTATGACTTTGTAAAGTGGCAGCCCAAGTTCATTTGAGGATGTCTGTGGGATGATGATGTGAACGATGATGATCAAAATAATTGTGTGTGCGGTTAATGTGATTTTTCAATTGATTTCTCTCATGTGTGTGAGTGTGTGTGAGTATATTCGATTGTGGCGAGTAAAATTGAGTAATAAATGACCAGTGAATGCTTGTTGAGTTTTTATTGTGCTGACTGTATGTGTCCACAAATTGTGGCATGCTTGCTGCGCTGAATGATAAAGAGTTATATACAACATACTTAAATATGAAGTTTATTATAAAATGTTTGTTGTAGCTGTGAAAAATATGAAATTTTTGTTGTTAAGACAGAAATTTTCTTGTTGTCGTAACAGATCTCATTAATTTAATTTTTATAGCCTACTTTTGTGGGACTTTTGTGTTTATAGCTTTTATTTAAATGGCGGTTTTTATTTTAAAAATATTTTTTTTTCTGTTAAATTTAAATCTGTTAAAACTTATATTGCGTATTTTTTCTTACGTTTTTTAATACAGTGCACGCTCGATAACGTGAATATTCCAAAATGTGAACACCACAAAACGTGAACAAATTTTTTTGTGCATTGACTGCTCCAAAACGTGAACAAGGCAAGAAAGCTCTATAACATGAACAATAAAAGTTTCAATGTTTGCATGTTATTTTCATTGAGCTCAAATAATTCTGATCTTGGGGATTCCCCTAATAGTGTGTTATGTTTTTTATTTGGTAATTTTGGCCTAGCATAGAGCGTTGTCTTAGTTGATTTCTATGCAGATTAGAAATGAGTTGTAAAAAACCTGTGTGATTGACGTTGAAAGAAAATTCTGAAATTCTCAGTTTTTTACAAAAAGGATTGACGTGCTTAGCGAAAAAATACAATGTTGCTAAGTCAACAATTTGTGGCATTAAAAAAAAAAGAAAAAATTATTTTAAAAAGCGTAAACGACACATTTTCTGGGCCTGGAAAATGAAAAACTTTGCGTACTTCAGAAAATGGAGAAAGCTCTTTATCGTTGGTTTATTCGTATGGGAAGTAAGAATTGGCCAGTATGTGCTTTGAAAATGCTGAAGGAAAAAGCAAAAAGATGATTTCCCCACTAGTGATGGATGGCTTCAAGGATTTAAAAAAAGATACGGCTTTCGATTTCTTCAAATATCAGACGAAAAACTTTCTTCTTAAAACTTCTGCCAAAAAAAACGGAGGAGGAGTACGAATCCAACGACGAATCCAACGACGATGACTGCATCTCAGAGGTACAGGAGAAAATTTAACCAAGTGAAACAATTCAGATTTTTAACAAAGCGCTACACTGGGCTAACCATGAAGCCGTCGATAAAAATTATATGAATGTACTGAAACGACTAAGGGAGAAAAACAGAAGACACAGAAAAAGATGACTGAATTTTTTAAATAAAAAAAATACGAAATTTTCTCAAATTAATATGTACCTATTTAAAACAACAATTAAATGTGAATTTAAACCAGTGGATTAACTTGATACTCGTTTGGCATTCGAAAACGTAAACACTTTTGTTAACGTGAACTCCCTTGGCTTTAATAATTTCACGTACCGAGCGTGCACTGTAGCTTAATTTAAGTGGCCATCTTTTATAAGTCTTGTCCTTAATTGTTTCTATGCCGCAGCTGCAGCTGGCCTTTTTAAACATTCATTTTTTTTCAACTGCAATTTATCGTATCGAAACATTTTAAGGCTTCATTTATATTTTGAATAATTTTACACTTAAAAATAAGTTTTTTTCACATTATTATTATTAGTGATTATTTTAATAGTGCTTATATACGATTTTATACTACAATTTTCTCCAAATACTGGCTATAATCCCGAATCCACTGCAATAACAACATTTAGTATTGATATTTTACACTCCCTTAGGTAACTAAAAATTCGATCTTTTTTAAGCCCCAATTTAAATTCTTTAGTTATATTGCTCACATTTTATGTAATATTCTTTTTACCATTAAGCTTACGAAGAGCTTTGCTTAAACTTTATTTTATGTTTCATATATTGCCCATTTATTAACTGCAAAAGGCTTTGCATTCATTTAAAATGAAATACTCTTGTAAATTCGAAACTAATGCCAATTGACTAGCAAACTCTCTTCAAGGTCTAATGCCAAACCACAAAATCCACACTTAAAATTTCATTTTTGATGTTTTCGTTTCCAACAAATTGAAATTACAAATCAGCTCAGAACCAAAACTAACACCCAAAAGTGAACAAGAGAGACAGCAGCACAAATTTAGAGAGTGTGAGAGCCAGCAGCGTGCAGAGAGAGCAAGAAACGAGCGTAAATCATAAAGAAAAACTCTCGTAAAAGTAATAATGCGATTAAGTCCGCTTAAGAGACCCAAAGCATACTTAGCAAACTGTAGGGAATGGATAAATGGGAGACAGACTGCTATGGATATATGAGATAGATGAGAGCTGCAGCTGCCAATGGGTTGGCTAAAGAGTTTCTCTTTTGTCGTTTCGAGTCAAGTTGCGTAAACTTTATTTGACACCAACAAAAACAAAAACATTAAGAGCAACAAGAAGGCTGGGAAAAGCTTAGCGATAAAGACAGACACAGACGTTGACGACAAATGAAAGATTAAAAGTCAAAATGATTAATTGTTGTTGTTTTAGCTGCGTTTGCAAGATGTCTGGATACGCTTTATTGTTAATACTACTATGTCGCAAAAGTCTAATTACTTTGGTATTATATTTGTGACGAATGGATAAAACATATATTATACTAAAAATAATTTGTATGGGGTAAGAGTAATATATAATAAGCGTTGATATGGATTTCTGATGTTTTAAAAACCAGCATAAAGTCTTTAAATTGGGAAGCACTGCTGGGATAGTGATTTGGCAAGTTTTGGGGTCTCCAGCACATAAGGTCTTTGAAATACTGGTGTACATACAGATGTATGAACTCGAATCAAGTCTAATGATTTGGAAAGTTTATTTTTTTTCGAAACGACTTTACACCTTCGATTCGACAAGCAAATGCTTTTCGTTCTATGTTCCAAAAATAAGTGATTAGACTATTTTAATAATTTGATATATTTAAAAGGAACTATTTATCGAGGAATTCAAAAATATATATAGTACTTAAGTAAATAAGTGCAAATGGAGAGTTTATTATGTGCTCTCTCGACCCAATAACACTACATAGTTTACAAATTTCTGGATTATCGACAGAACCTTGAATATCAAAAGTTTTTTGGAGTAAACGTTTTTTTCAAGAAACAGCAAAGGCAAATCCGTCATAGAATGAGAATAAATCTTATAATTAAAAAGAATTCCCCTCATCTAACACTGACAAACCCATAATTGAAAAGTATCCTTTCAATATAATTTCTTTTGAAGCTACTAATATAGGTTTTGTTTTTTAATATTTTCATTACTAACAAAAGAGAGTATTCAAAAGATGCTTCTACGCCAATGCTTGAGAAAATAGTGACGTTCCGCTCTTGATCTTTGTTTTGTTTTTCTTAAGGTTATGAGACGGCTAAAAAGTTAAATAATGAGTCGACAAGTCAAGAGCCAAGGGCCAACAGCCAGCATAAAATGCAACTTAATCAAGCAGAGCAGACAAAGTACAAACGACAGGGATGACGAGCAAGACATGCCAGCCAGTTGGCCAAGTTATCACATATAGCAAGTAGTCAAGCAACCATCTTCTTGGCCATATTTAGTGCTGGCTCAAAAGGTGCTGGCAAAAGTTTTGTTGCTGTTGCTGCTGCCACTTGAAAAACTGCAAGCAACTTGCAATGCAATTGCCACAGGGCTGCCAACCCAAGACAAGAAGCCGTGCAACTAGCACTGGGAACACAGCCTGGCCACAGAAAACACAGAAAACTTGCAACATGCCAGTCCAAATTGATTTCAAAGTTTTGCCTAGCACTTGTACACGTTGTCAGGATGCGGCTGTAGGGGCTGAAGTTGGCTTGCCTAAGAGTTCCTGACCGGGCGAACAATAGGTGTTTTGGCTTCGGCCGAACTCCAAGTTCTACGTCCTTTGGGCGCATTTCGTGCGCGGTTTTCTTAGCAATAAATTAATTTCCAAACTAATATGAGGCAGCGGCAGCGTCAACTTAATTGCTGCGCAACTTGTATGTAAAGTTTTTCAGAACTTTCTTTTCTATTTTTATTTTTCGATTCCCACAATTTTGCCATTTAAGCGGCTTGTATTTTAATTTAGATTTTCCAGCACTTATCCGAAATGCTTTTGTTTACAGCCATTTTCCGTGTGCATATGAAAGCCGCAAGTGTTTCTATTTTTTTATTTTCTTGGGCTAAAAACATTTTGCAAGCTTGTCCGCTAAGTAGCTTACAATTATTTATTTATTTACATTGTATGCCGGCTGCGGAGGCCACTCCAAAGTTGACGGGTTTTTGAGCAGTTGCAACAGCTTAGCGGCCGTGAAGTAAACTTTAAGCAGTCCGTAGTAAACCCAAGTTGAGCTAGTTGCCAAGATGGGAATTGGCTGTGGTCTGCTCTGCTGGTCAACAAGAACAAGTTTTGCATAATTTGCAGCGGATTTGTGGCCAAGAGTACTGAGAGTGTATCCTTCTTTTGACAAGCTGTAATCGTATTGACGGGTCAACAGCTGTTGTGCCAAGCGGATAATAGACTATAAGAAAAGGCTTTGTGGAAAATTAGCACATCTTAGGAAAAACTTGTTTATCGATGCCAATGCTGAAGATTTTAAAGTGGACGCATTTGTTGAGTTCACTAAAGCCGAAACTTCTCTATGGAAATCTTGAGTTGGTTTTTTGCAAAGAGATTTACAATTTATTATTTTCAGCCGAGCTTCTGGAAGAAATACTTCATATTTTAAATATTGATTGCATTTTTTTAATGAAAACGTTAGATAAACAAAGGAAATGGAAAAACTACCATATATAAAGCAACTCAAGTACGTACATATGTGTTGTTAACTTCGTCAGGCATAAATGCATTATGGTAAAAGGGCAAAGGGTCAATCAACAACTTATACAAAAAAAAAAAGAAATGGCATTTGTGCACCATTGACCATTGACTACGAAGAGTAGGGCAATCTTGGCCAAAAAAGTATTTTAAAAAGCGCCAATATCAACGTGGGTGAACGTATTTTCTGTCCTATGTTTGGTACTATCAAGTGTTAATGGGATGAAAGAAAACTAAAAAGCTGTTTGTTTTTTTGAGGTTCAGGAAAGTATGACGTACCGACAAATATTCAAAACTTTATCTTTTAAGCATTTAAAAAGGCTATTTTTTCGCAAAAACATTTTTATACCTCGTTGTTAGGTAAGGTGGGGCAAATCCGACCAAGTAACCAATTACTTTAATATGCTTATTTGACATCGGATCAACTCGTCCTATATATCAAATTAAAGCTAACGCTTTGCCGCAACTTTCTAGAACTACTCATTTTTCCTGACCATTAAAATTATTCAGATACGACCATTTTTCAAAAGAGTCAATTCTTGAAATTTACAAAAATGATGGGGTAAACCCGGCAGCCTATTTTAAACTACTTAATTCTTCTGACCATTATTAACTTTTCAGATACGACCATTTTCCAAAACAATCAATTTTTGTCATTGTCAAAAATGCTGGGGTAAGCCCGACCGACTATTTCTTTGGCTGATTTAGCACAGATATGATCCTTATTCAATATTTTTCCGATTAAAAATCAAAAGAGCATTGTTATTGTTTCACAAAATAGAATGATTTATTTAAAAAAAATCTAAATGTGAAGAACATACTTATAAGTCAAAATGAAAGTTGAATGAATGTCAAAAAGGATGATTGGATTGTATAGCTTAGTGACTAATCAGAGATTGCTCCAAATAGCATGCTGGCGTATATTTAATTCCAGCTGGACGTCTGGTTGGCCATACCATTTAGAGGTCGGATTTGCCCCACTGTGCCATTTTTCGTGACGGAGCGAATAAAAAAATTTTACGAAATTTCCAACCAATACTATACATGCACTTAATGTTTTTTTACAAACATTGTTTTTAACAAAAAAAATGTGATCGAATATGCACAAAAATTAAATTGCAAATCGTAAAACTATACTTCTTGTCATTTAAGCATCTAAATCTTCGCGACAATACAAATATGAGCTCGTTCATTATTGCCGTTTCTGAGAAACAGTGTGAGGTCGGGCTTACCCACACTGTCGGGTTTGCCCCACCTTACAGTATATATTTAAAATATCAAGCTCTGTGCAATGGATAGTATTTTTAAAGAAAATCTCTTTTTCTTTGGCATTGAAAAGTAGATAATGTAGTTTAATCGATTACCACAAGCCGTGCAGCTTTGAAGATTCAAGTATCCTGAAAACTTGACGGTCTTCAGGCTGCTACAGCAACAATATTCTCTTCAGTACGCACTCTACCTAGACGATTTGGTTCCAATAAAGTAAAATTAGTGCGAAATTTTGTTCACAAGAGCTTGAAAAAAATCACCCTTTATGTACACTACCGGCCAAATGTCTGCCCTAAGCTTGTTAAGATACAATATTTGAAGTTTGACAACAAGTTTGATACGCTCAAATTTTTTAAAACTATTTAGAGGCATGGTTTATATGTACAAAGATTGGCATATTTTACGCACATGCTCTCAATTACAAATTTCTTAAAGTTCAAGCCTTCAGACGAACTTTATAAATTCAGACATGTATAATCCAGGTAAGTAAATAGCTGACTTAGTAATACTACTTCTTCTGATTCTGATTTTATATTTTACACTAAAAACGTCAGCTTAAAAATATAAGTTTAAAATGCAAAAATCAACAAAAAATTGGTTTAGTTAAAATGCCATTTACAGAATTGTGTTTGTTATTGCTAAGGGAGCATGCAGAGTCTAACTATTTCTCTGCCCATCAGCATCATGCACTGCTCGACATAGTTTTGCAAAAATGTCACCAAATGACGCGATGACGTCGTGATGTAGTGACGCAGTGACTTCGCTGACTGACGCATAAATAAATGTTTTATTCATCAGCTGCCGCCATTGCAACGGAAGTTAGTTTGTGCCAAGTCGCACAAATTTGCCACCAGCAGCAGCAGAGTGCATTCAAGTTTCCATGCCACCTCAGCACTGCTGGTAGTTACTCCCAAGCATGAGGTCCAACCATGTCCATGAAATGCAAAGTTTTGCGAATTAAATCAAATTTACGCTTCAATTGATTTTATGCAGTCTTTGGTCGCAGTTACTTACAGCAAAATAGTTAAAGTTCGACTTGGGAAAATTTCTTGTACACTGGTTTGAATGCTTTAATTGAAAGTTCAAGTTATGCCGAGCGAACATAAAGTTTGTAATAAGTAATATTTTAAAATAATTTAAGTTATTTGCTTTTTTTTCGTAGGGTATTTGGTGCTGCTGTTATTAGATATTGCACCACATGGACAGCCACTTGTGAAATGCAATAAACACTTCATGCATGTCATTCAAATAAAAAAGCAACCAAACAAACGGCTGGAACGCAGAACCGAACCCAAACCGAGACGTTGTCCAGACTAGAACAGACCAGAACTGAACTGAACTGAACAAACCAACAAACAACCAACAAGTGCCCGATGCGGCCCAACTCGACCATGGAGTGGCCCTGCGGTGATTTTAACGCCAAACACAGCTTTCTATATAATTGCAATTGCCAGCAAGAGCACTCCGGCGAGAGAACTGAGAGTACCGAGCTGGCTCATGTTGGACTTGTCATGTGCAACATGAGCAGTGAGCAGTGAAACCTCTAAACCAGCTCCCAGAACCACCATGCCAATGCAAGCCCATGCCCACGCCGACCTCCCACAATGGTAGTAAGTGACAAAATGGATACAAGTAACCCTTCCCGCTCGCTACCATCTATGAGCGAGTTGTTATTGTTTTTGTTGGCTGTTTAGAAGAGTGTTCAAAATTGTAGTACATATAACTAAAGTGTAAGGATATATGCCATGTAGCACTCCCCCGCGGCGCTGGAAAATACAACATGTATGTTTTCTTTTGTTGTTGTTGTTGTTGGTTGTTTGGTTTGTTAGTGGGTTGTTCCGACGGTCACTTGATGTGTTATCTTTTATTTCAAACATTTGTGTTTAGTGAAAATGGCAAATGGTTAGTTGTCTGAGACCAGCCATGGAGCAGTCACAGATGGAAATAGAGCTGTCAAGATTGTCTTAACAGCAACTAAATAAACTGTATGGAAAACCGCTGCTCTATGAGGGTTGTCTTTCGACATTTCCGGCCTATTAACGTAAAAGCAAGAATTTACTATTGAAAATCGTATTCGAAAAACTTTTACAGATCATAGTTGGGTACTTTAAAGCTGAGCTTTTTGAGCTTTCTTATTGCGTCGCAAGCTTTTGATTTCAAAATTTATTAGTGATAGTCGGGAACAAAGAGAAATCATTTTATGGCAATTCAGGGATGTAATTTGAAGGTTTGGGTGCGCCATTTTCGACGATCCGAATTCGCCAAAAACTTTAGGTACTTAAGTAACTTAAGTAAATAGAATGTTCCGCGTACTCTTGTACTCCAAGTTGTCATACATCATTGACCAAATAGTATTTCAAGCGATTTTCTAATGGCAAATGCAATTGCGAACTGTATCATAACCGAAAATTCCACATTAACTAATTTTTTTAAACCAATCCAACGTGGTACCTGAAAAATGTTTTCTGATTCCTTACTCTTAAATGCTAATCAAGAGCACACTCATTCTTAGATTGATAAATTCCAGCTACTCAAATCCAAAGCTGTGCATTTTTCAACCAAGATTCCAAAAACACACCTGAACCCAAAAGCTTGCCCCAAACCTGTACAAATGGTCTAAATCAAAACTGTTCACTGTCGCAATGCAGCAAACAACCAGCCAGTGCGGCAACTGTTTGCAGTAGGAACAAGTACACGGCTGTAGTACACGGAGCACTAAACAAAATCCATTGAGAAGAACTATTGTGCGTGGCATACACGGCGTATGTGTAACTGCACTTAGACACATAAATCAATTGAAGAATCAATGAAGTGCAGCGCATAGTTTGAACGAAAAGGACGCGACTATAAATGGCCAACTCAGTGCCTTGATTCATGGGCGTTTGTGGGCCTTGTCTCGATTTGGCTGATAAACTGTTGGGGCAAAAAATCAACTGACAAGCTGGCAAAGACGTGGAGTAGGAGTGCGAGCTGCTCGTATATGGCACTCACATAATTGAGCCAACAATTTGCAGTTAGATGGGGGGCACGTATATGGCCAACAGCCATTGCAAAATTGTTGTGCAAACTCGCAGTCATCGCCTGTGCCCAGGACGAATGGACACTAGTTGGTCATTGTGCGTCATTGTAATGGCGTTGAGTGGCAACAATACAAGAGCGCGCTATAATTTAGCTATCTTTCACACATAATTTACACACACACACACAAGCCAAAGCACACACAGATACATTTGTATCTATATGTAGACTACATATAAAGTCATTAGCATTGTGTGCTTGACTATAAAAGCGGAAGCGGAAATCGCACTGCATTCAAAATGACAATAACAAGAACACAAATAGAGCGAGAGGTAGACATGTAAATAGTGTAAACAACAAGTTGCTGACGTATTGTCGACATAATAAGAAGAAATATCATCGAGATTGGAAGATAGCCCTGTGGGCGCGTACGTTTAATATAACCAGCTAGCCCTGGAGTATATGCCACATTTATTGACAGCTTTACAAATTGGGTATGTGTATGCCAATATTGATATTGAAACATTTAATCATGTAAGTCGAAGAATTTATTCAAAATTTTACTTTAACTGTTGGTGCTACTAAAAAAAAAAAAAATTAAGTCCAAGCCTAGTTATAGACGAAGTGTGATGAATTTTGTTTTGGCAGTGACTTGGGATATAGTCATTCGCTGATACGTCACAGTCATCTATCAATTCAGGTTAACAAGATTATACAGCGTGTCTAAATACCATTGAATTCTGCTGGACGGAAACAGAGCAGACATAGAACAATATTTAATACACTGCACCAGTGGCATGTTTCAAGTCCATGCAGATCTTTTAAATTGGACGTGCCTAGCAGGAACTTAAGCCTTTACTCTACAAAATATTAAAGTTAGTAAATAATTTTAAGCTTCTTTTTTTAATTTTTTAAAGCTACTTTGTAAACTTTACATACAAAATTTATTTAAGATTTATTTGCTTAAAAATTTAAAAATATTTACAGCCTCTTTGTTTTATTATGATAGAAAACGCATTTAATGATGTATCTACAAGTATTTACATTACTTATAAATGTCAAAGTCTTTGTCATACTTTTTCGCTTTTCATTTGCTTAGTTCCAAAACTAGTTGCCAAAATATCCTTAGGACAAAATTTCAATTTAAGCTTGTTACATTTCGCTTTATACAGCATCCCTTGTAGATTTTTGCTGTTTGTTTGTTGAAAAAGTTTTGCAATAGTAAAGAACTCAATCAAGCTTGTAAAAATTATTCAATTTATGCAGCAAAGTCTGGCAAATTTTAATACTAAGCTCTTGTTCTAGTATGTTGCATAAATTCAATAGTGGGGTCAACATAGAGAATAGAGGATAGAGTACATATAGGCGGCAGGGTATCTCTATGTGTGTCTATAAGGGCGGGGCTGCACAGTCAGCTGCTGAAACTGAAGTTGAATTATGAAAGAGACACATCGCAAAGCACACAAATGCAACCTATGTGCTCTTATGTGTACATGTGTGTGTGTGTGTGTTTACACTTATGTGTATGTTGACATTTCCGGTTTCCGCACAATGCAATGTCTGCCTGCTTGTCAGTGCCTACACTGGGCGCTTTAATCCAGTGAGTTTTTAATTGGAACTTAGATAATTTAATTTATGTATGTATAAAATAGGAAACCCTTTATATAATTAAAATTAACCCTCTAATGCCCAATTTTGCCTTGAGGCATTTATTGCATTTTTGCAAATAATTAAAAAAGTGCAAGGCTTAACATCATTTGCATTTTTTTTTGCGGTTCCTAACTAGCGCACTGCCTAAGTTGTAAAAGATTTGAAAGCTCTTCAATGCTTTTGTCGGTACTTGTTTCTGATAAGCACAGTTCATGTGTTTTTTGTGAATTTTTAATGCGGTTTCGAGATGTCTACAAAACTATTTTTTTTAAATACCATAACAAAAAATAAAATCAGAATTTAATACTATGAAAGCTGTTCATAAATAAATAAAAAAAAAATTTTAAGTCTTAAAGTTTCATGTGACTTATTTTTGACTCAAATCCTTAAGGTAACAGGTAAACGAACAATCCTACGAAATTTTCAGTGTAATTTTTGAATTCAGGAGCCGAAAAGTACCTTAGCAAAAATCATTGTTCAAATTGATATGAAATCGGGCACGCGGACTTTGAGATAAACTATATTATCACAACAAACAAATAAATAAATAAATCGCTTTCGCCAAAAATTTTCCGTGTGGAGTTGTCTGTCTCCCATCGGACGCGTCCCCAGGTGGTGTATAGGGAAGGCTCGGCACTATGCAGGGTCAGTGGAAAATAATATACCACTCGCGGACCAACACAGACAAAATACTTGCTTGGAGGTGCAGATAGGGATTCTATCACCAAGCTAGGGTAAGAGGGCTAGCAACCTACCTACCTGAAAAATGTCTTGCTACCGAATCGTCTTGACGCCCTTTGCTCCAAATAGGAGTTAAAGGAACATATATATATATTCGCCCAAAGGCCAAGTGCTTAGGTATTCAAAAAAACCTTTTAACTGCCGAATTTTGAGAGGATAACTTCATTAAAAAAAAACGAATTTTTCGACCGATCAATCCTATAGGGTCTATGTAATATAGTATAGTCAAAAGATTGTTATAATGCTGGGTCCAAGCTTCCGGAGGCAAAAGTTGGTTGCGATATCTCGTTAAACAATAGAGTTATGCCCTTGAATCCTATTGCCGTAGTCAAGTTAAGCTAACTCCATAAGTAAGCGAATTAGGGCCTTCAAAAAATTGTCGATCGATCTGTTCTATGGGAGCCTGTATGATATAGTCAACAGATTATAATAAAATTTCGTTAAAGTTCGAAATCGTAAACGTTAAATAAACTTGCTACCCTTGACATAATAAGGGATCTATCTCGAAAATTTGTTAGCTACAGCTTATCGTCATCCAGATATGTATAGGCGTTCAGACAGACTGAAGGATGGAAACACATGTAGATCAATTTCTTTTGTACTCCTGACCATATTAGTGATATCTTAAGGAGGTCTTCAATGTGTCCTTTACAATGTTATGTTCTATGTTTTATGATTTTTAAATAATTATGCACTCGTCAAGATTAGCGCTTTTTACAATGCAGTTTTGGGCGAAAGTGCACTACTTTTTGTAATCAAAACGTTGGGTGGGGCAAACATGCAGAATTTTGTAAACAGTTGTTGCTGGGCGCCTTTGCATTCCTGCCAAAAAAGTCAACACGCTGTTTGAGATATCCTCATCCCTTCAAATAACACATTGTGTATCAAACTTTTCTCCGAGTGTACTCATGTGTATATGTATAGGTTTGTTTGCGGTATGTTCATGTGTTAGTGTGTGTGTTGACGTACACATTGACAACAACAGGCAGTAAACTATGGCCAAGCTATTGGCCAAAATTGCTACCGTTTTTTTGCCTTTCGTCCTTTTAGTCCATATTGCTGTTGTTGTCGCTGCTTACGTGTTGATGACGTCGATGAGCTTTGCTTGATGTTTCTGCCTCTGTCGCTGCCTCTTGATGATGTTACCACTGTAGATGATGACGTTTTCGTTTTTGTTGATTACAATATTGTTGCACATCACATTGTTTGCCGGGTTGTTGTCAATGTGGCTGTTTCTGTTTGACACGCTGCGTTGTTTTTCGAACCGATTCCAAGCACCTAGAGCACCAACTACCAACCACCCACAATGTACCACACATTTTCCATATTGTTCAATAGCTTTGCTACAACTTTTTTTGTTACGCCGTATAAAGCATGAGATATTTCTGAATTTTACAAACATGCTGGTTCGACACAAGATGGACATAAGTATAAAATACACATTTTTATATTGATTACTACAGAAATGGAAAGATGCAGAAAATTCAAATTTTCTGTTTATGCTACGTTTGAAAAGTTGATTTAAGTTTGAAGTAAGCGCTTGAATAAAAGAAATATTTGGTAATATAAAATTTTTCGAATGTATATAAGCTATATCTGTTATAAGTTTACTAAAGTCAATCTTTTATTGAAAAAACTGTTTTCTATTTTCTCACGCTCTCTGCTTTAGGGAGAGACGAACAATTGCCAAGTTCTTTGCGTAACCTTGTAAATTTGCACCATACTGTATACTTGATTTATATATATGTATTCCTAGACTACTGTAGAGCTTAGTGTTGCATTTACGAGTAGTCGCCCCTAGGAGGAGCATAGGGCGGATTTAACACTTATAATAATTTATTGCCAGCGAAGAAAGCCTTCAAAACGATGCTTATTGCTGATAAGCGTGGAAGTGGGAGAACAACCTGAGATGGAAAGATCAGTTATTGGGGGACCTGGCTAGGCTTGATATTTCCCACTGGCGCCAATATTAATTTAGTACCGATTACGGCATAAGGTATACATTTTGAAATTTATCGATTCTATAGCTCTATCGAAATTCATAGTTGTGCTGCTCTCCTTGATACACAAATACGGTATACTACATGGCAAAAGTTCCAAGTGCATGGAATTTTTTTTAATATTGGAATTATAACGAAAATTTTGTTTTGTAGTAAAATATTTAAAAACTGTCTTAGATAATGCCTTAAAGAAAAAACTCTTTTCTACTCAAATAGATCGTTAGACAAAAAAGTGAAAATCCGCCAATTTAGTAAGACTTACATAAAAATTAACTAAAGTAGGACGTCTTTAATGCAGTTAGCAATATATTTATTTGCTGCATTGGTATCCCTAGAGATTGCTCTTAAAGATTTGCTATTACAATAACACACACACACACACACAATACACTGCTTCTGAGCAATACAATAAATTAATTGCTTGTTTAAGTTTCATATCAAAATGGGGCGCGTTCTTAAGGTTTGTTCTCGAGTCCTGCCAACCCGGCTAACCAACCACCAACATTGAAGACA
Source organism: Chymomyza costata (assembly GCA_018150985.1). Classification (NCBI taxonomy): domain Eukaryota; kingdom Metazoa; phylum Arthropoda; class Insecta; order Diptera; family Drosophilidae; genus Chymomyza; species Chymomyza costata. Next base: position 24,916,465 of record JAECWU010000001.1, read on the forward strand.
ATTTAATATTTATTGCTTTTTATGTGGCTCGAACAAAACGCAGGCGTCAAATAAATAAACGACAATAATAACAAGAGCAACAACAACAAGAACAACGCCAATGACAACAATAGGCCTAGGATCTGGGCTCTGGGCATGGGGCGTAGTAAATCACTTGCCTGTAGACAATGTCGGGAGTCCTGGCCCAAAAAGTAAGACAACAAAAGCTCAGTGAGCCCAGAGTGGTAAGCCTTACCAACGAGACATAAAGCCCAAATTGAATTGTTTTCAGCTTGTCATTGTGTTTGAGAGGATTTTTAAAGTACGCATAAGAAGTGCCTGGAATGGAGTTCCAATGAAGCATGCAACATGGATATGTTGATAAGAGCCAAAAATCGTTTTTTTTTTTTTTTGGCTATAATTTTACGCTGGATTTGTGTCAAAGCTGAGTGAGAACAGCTGGCATATGTAAGGGGAGTCCCTAAGTGTCTGTATGGAGTTGCAGTAAACTTATGGGGTTAGCTATATGATTACGTCACACTTAATAAATATATGTAAACGACTAAATTTTGTCACGATCGTAATTTTTTTTAATATAAGCTTATGGTTCTCATGGATTCAGAGCAATTGTTTTAAAAAATTACGAAAAATTAATAACAAGTTCCACAATACATAAAATTTTTTTTTTTTTTTTTTGGTAATGTATTTTTATTTGCAATCTGTCTGAAATCAACAAATTTTATAAATAACACAAAAATGGCAGGATTGAATGTGCTGCAGTGAGTCCAAACAATAAACAACAATACTATTTGCTGGTTATTGTACATTTATTATACAATTACTATACAAATATTAAACAAATCGATCTGGAAAGTCCAGAATATGAAATCTTTTCAGACGTCTAACATCCATACTATTGTCTAGTAGGTTGATTGCCAGTGAGTTTTCATGGTTAGAAAGTCTCTCTAAATATCTTCGTGATCTTTTATTTCATCTTTGACGTAAGGAACATTCAAGTCTTTGTGTATTTCTTGGTTGCTTACATACCAAGGATCGCCTGCAATGTGTCTTAGTATTATAGATTGATATCTTTGCAAGATTTCAATATTTGAGGTGCTCGCCGTCCCCCAGAGCTGCATGGCATACGTCCAGACTGGCTTAAGGACTGCCTTGTATAGCCGAACTTTGTTTTCTAGGCTGAGTTGCGATCGAGGGCCTAAGAGCCAGTACATCTTTTTAGTTTTTAATTTTAGCTGCTTTTGTTTCGCTTTTATGTGGGCCTTCCACGTCAGTCTTCGGTCTAGATGTACCCCGAGGTATTTTACGGTTTCACTTTCGGGAATGATGGAGCCATTTAATGTTACCGAGGGACAGTTGCCGCGTCTTAAAGTTATTTGAACAGATTTCTGCGTATTTTCTTCTATCCTCCATTTCTTTAGCCATTTTTCAACCATAGTAAGCTGTTCCTGTAATCGCAGTGAAGCGTCATTTCTGTTGTCGTTTGTGGCACTGAATGCTGTATCATCGGCATATGTTGCAACCATAGATACGTTGGCAGACGGTAGATCAGCTGTAAATATTGTATATAAGACAGGACCTAGTACGCTTCCTTGAGGAACTCCAGCAATAATAGAGTACAGCTCAGATGTTGCACCTGCTGCATGTACATAGAACTTTCTATCAGTTAGATAAGATTTTATGCGTAGTACATAAAAAGTGAAATTTTTTTATATCTAGAAAGCATAATCGCCTATCGGGCCTCATACAGTTATCGCTATCAGTTTCGTGCGCTTGCTTTCCTATAGCCTAATATGCAGCTTTTCAACGATAAATTCCTAACTATTTATTATATACGTACAAAACAAAATCGGGTATATTGTACGGTTTATAGCTAAAGAATTCGTGTGACGGTAGTTTATCAAAAATTCGAAAATCTGAGAATCCTCTAATCCCTCTAATGGCAGGCAAACCTATGATTCGGCAAGAAAATTCTTTGTACTTTTTTTGGGCTTATATCTATGATTATGAAGACGTTCTTTACATAAATTTTTTTTAAAGCTTCTTAGCTTGTTCCTAGCAAGTGAAATATTTAAGAATTTTTTCAATTCAAAGTTGCAACTACAAGAACGATTTGTATACTGATTTATATAAAAACACGCAAACTTATGTTTCAGTGTGACCATGCTGCATTTATCACAACTTTTTGAAAAACAACAATTATCTAGTATTGGTTCCACTTTATATAAACTGTTTATCTAACAGAGAACATATCACTCGTTTCTTATATAGTTACTATATTTTACAATTGTCAACAGCAGTGACAAAAAATAAAATAAAAATGTTGGTCAGTTGCCCAAAGCCAAGTAAAAAGTTTTGTAAAAACCGGAAAAACAGCAGCCAGCTGACGCAGTCAGACAAGTCAGACAAGTGAATGGTCCATTTTATTTTTGTGAGCAGCAGGAAGTGGGTGTGGTATTACCCAAAGGTGTTACACCTTAGAGTAATTTGCATCATTTTACGCTTAACGCGCTGAGTGGATACGAAGCAGAAGAAGAAGAGTGTTGCAGTGTGTAACCAGGCAGACAGTTGAACTGACACTGAGAGAGACAAGTGCACTCTCTTGCATCCTATGCTTTTGGCCTAGAGCATAAGAGCTGTGTTTGCGCTCTTGTGTAGTACATACATATACTATGTGCAACATTGTTATATGCCACATTTTTCGTATTTAACTTTCAGCTTGGCAACACGTTGAGGCGTCATCGCCAACAGCTCTCCGGGAGTACACAAACAGCACAACAACAACAACATGGTAACCTCATACGCATAAATTGTTGCCAACCAACTTTATGACATGCCCACAGAGTGTTTTGTTACGTAGATATCACAAGCTGATATTACACCCAAAATTACAGGTTTTCAACGATAACATCAGCAAACAAACCTGTGTCCCATCCGGTACCCACTTTCCGGCTGCCATCTCCCAACAAATGGTAACGACTTTATTATTATGCGCAAAATAAATTTTTACATTTTTGGCCGCGTTGCCAACTGTTTCCTGCATATAATTTTAATTAAGGTAAACAGTTAACTTGCATGTAAAGCGAACATTTTTTTTTTGTACGAAAAGTTGAGTTCGTACAAAGTAGAAAGCTGACAAGTAAATTGAAATAAAAGCTACGAATGTTTTACGCTTCCAGGCTTCAAAACTTGCCAGTTGACAGTTTTTGTGTGTTGACATTTTGAACTGGCTCTGACAGTGGGAGGGACCGAAGCCCATATGTTAGGAAGGGGTCAGGTTTTTGAGAATTCTGACACTTTGTAGTGCTTGGTAAATAAATCGTAGATTGTTGTCTCTTAAGAGTGTGTGAGCATATCATTATGTTAACGGACAGTTAAATTGCTCTTACGTTCAAATATACAGCACAAGGTTAAATAGTTTTTGGGAAGAGTTAACAAGTTGAATACGGAATTGAGGTCAAGGAAATGGAAAAACATTTATTTTTGATATTTCATGAGCATAGTGCTCTAAAAATTGAAAGCCTGGTTTTTTAAACTATAATAGAAAGTTTCAAATTTGTTTTTTACTTAAATTATGTTCGTCCAATTTTTGCTCAAATTGTTCTTACAATTCAATTTGGAATAAATTCACTTAGACCAATCTTTAACAGCGCCCAGTGGTCCCAGATTATCATGTTTTGGCCAAAAATCTGGCTTTTCTATAATAATTTTTTTAGAGGGTTGAAATTTTTGACAAATTTTCTTTAATAATGAAATCATTTTTGGAAATTAAAGCCTTCTCAGATTTTTTTAAAGATATACACAATCCAGATCAAAATTTAAAATATTTGTAAATAAGAAACAACAAATTTTGAGCTTATTTTAAAAAAAGAAGTGTTCAATGAGAATTTTACCAAATTTTAAAGAGGTAGACATGAGCTCCACATGCACCGAAAAAATAGCCTATACCCAAAGTACACAAAGATTCAGCTTTCGAAGCCAATTAATTTTGAAAAGTTCTGAGATTTAATATCAGATATTAAAAAAAAAAAATTACACAGCCGACAGTACCCTTTTTTTTTCCGAAAAATTTAAGGGTAATTTTCAGCCAAACCAGTCACCCCAACCTTACACTTCAATTTTTAAGATAAATCAACATTTTTGAACTTAAAATTTTAGTCTTCTCGTCTACTTTTTAAAGCCGTTTGAAGTATTTTCATATTTCAAAATGCTGGAGCTACAATGGCCACCAAAATAAAGTAACTCCAAAATTCATCACTATTTATAATCTTATTCTTAGAAAAACTGTATTGCAACACCTGTTTTATGTTATTTAAAAAGTTTTAAGATAGTTGATTATAAGTATCTTAATAGTTTTTCAAAATTTCAAAATGGCGGACCTAAGTAGCGTTTTTAATTTTCGTGTTTATAGTTCGAGTTGGGTATGCAAATATGGGTTTACGGGGTCGCTAATCACGAATCCGGGCTTAGAATTTCAAAATTACAAAATGGTAGACCTAAGAATGATTTTTTAGGATTTTTCGGCGGCCATCTTATTTCACGACCCATAGGTTGTGGGATAATTCAATTCAATGCCGGAGTACATCGGACGGGCAAAATACTTACGAATAGATGTGTCCAGCTTCTTGGCTACGCCGATAATATTGATATCATTGGTCGAACCAAGCGTGATGTCACTGGTGCTTTTGGAGCAATCGCAAAGGAATCGGCGAAAGTACGTCTCGCGGTAAATATGGGCAAGACAAAGTTTATGGTGTGCTCCAGCAGGGAATCCCGACGTCTTGATTTTCAGCTGACAGCCAACAACAATAATGTCAGCCTGGAGATTAAGCGACGGATAACTCTTGCGAACAAGTGCTTCTTTGGGCTCAGTAGGCAAATAAATAGCAGAGCTCTCTCTCGACAGACGAAGTTAACACTTTACAAGACGCTCATCCTTCCAGTGCTTCTATATGGTACTGAAGCCTGGACAACGACTCAATCTGATGCAGCTGCTCTTGGGGTGTTTGAGAGAAAAATTCTTTGCAAAATCTTCGGCCCTATTTGCGTTGACGGTACCTTCCGCATTCGATGGAATGATGAGCTATATGAGCTGTACGGCGACATTGATGTGATATGGCGAATGAATGGCATGCGACTTCGCTGGCTGGGTCACGTCGCACGTATTGAGGAGGAAACACCAGCTCGTAAGGTAGTTGGCGGACAACGAAGGAGAGGACGGCCTCGGATATGTTGGCGAGACCAAGTGACTGAAGCCCTAATATCACTTGGAGTTACCAATTGGAGGAGGCGTAGGGTAGGGTAGGTAATAATAATAATTTAAAATTTTTGCAGTGACGTTGAATTTTATTATAAAGAGAAAATTTATATGATTTCGGAAAATTTACAATGATAGTATTATGATATAAAAGATTGTGATAAAATATACAAAAACCAACTGAAGAAAGTTATAGCATTATAATCTGCAAATTATCGATATAACTATTTTCATTCAAAATAATGCGGGTATATACAAGTATAAAACCGATGGATTCCAACTTTTTTTTTAAATAATGAATTACTTTTTTTTCTTTAATTTATAATTTTATAATATTGATAATATCTTGGGACTACCGAGACTGAAAGACATTTTTGTACAAGAAGCCTATGGGGCTCTATTATTATTTGAGCCTTGACAATATTGCTGGAGCGGCATAAAAATATCCACAACTATTCAGCCACTATTTCGATTTCTGAGTGTATTCAGCTACTATCGATATTTTTCTGAAAAAAATCATACATTGATGCATTTCTTAAGTTTTAGATACCATAAAACACCAAACAAAATAAACAATAGAAAATAAAAAATATGAACTACTGAAGCTATATATATATACATATATATGTGTCAATGCACACCCAATCTAAGTCCAAATGCAAGTATTAATTTTCTAAGCTAAATGCCAATTCACATCAAATATTTGCAAAAGTGAAACCTATTATCAGTAGGACCAATCAAATATTATACGATATTCTTAAACTATGTCATTTTCACTAACAGTAGCTCAAAATGGCTACAATTTGCACACGCCCTACTCGCTCCCCTCACAAAAAATTCTGTTCGCAAATTGAAAAACTAATAGAAGCCCCATCTGGGGTAACAACCTGCTGCCATATAGCCCATAGCCCTCCATATGTTCCATCATATGGCATAGTTGGCCTCATTGTCGGGCTTCTTGCCATTTTATTTGCATACAGTTCGTTGGGAATTCGTTGGGTCATGTAATGCCAAGTTCTGCATATGCTGAACCCTCCCTTGAATCAAACCTCGCCAATTGGTCTTACAATTGGCAGTGAGCAAATATTGTACATAGATTTATGGCTTTAACACTGACATGACATTTGCGACATAAAACAGCAAGAACTTCCGCAACAACAACAACACCAACAAGAGCTACAACAAAAACAATGACTATTTCGAAATTGCATTTTTGTTCTGTTTAATAATTGGCTTTGGTGCTCTTGGCCAGTTGGGTAATAAACGAGCCGCATTAAAATTGTCAATTTGAGTTGAAGCCAATTAAAATTTTTTTTTTTTTATTATTATTTCGTGTTGGAACAAAGCATTTGAAGCAATTTACAATTGAATATTAAATTGTATTGCATATTTTATGACGTCATTGTTGGCAACTTCAAAGGCATAAAGTTTATTGGGTTGATGAGAAATCAGAGGGAATGGAATATACAATAAACATTGTTCCAAAAATCTTTTTGCGTTTTGTTTTTGTAGAAATATTAGAAAAATGTGACTTGTAAAAGCTACGGAAATAAATTGAGAGCGCATATATTATGTTTATATAAGTAAAGGGGTATACGCAGTTCGAAAAATTTCGCGCGGAGTGTCAAAACTTCATATAAAAAAAAATTTGGGATATACCATTCCGCGTGAAATTTTCCGAAATTCTGCCTAATAAAGTCAAAAGCCGCATCTGTGAACGACTGGAATAATGCCTAACGTTAACTTTTTTATTTTATAAGATTAATTTTTTAAGTGAAATGTTTGAGTCCCGATACTATGTCTTAAGTCCATGAATAGTCAAAACAATTCACGAGGCTAAAAATATAACTAATGGATCCAGAAGAGAAACATTCCCAGGTGTCTACAGCTGCCTTGGACAATTAAAAGCTGATTTTTAAATCTAGTAGATCTACTACAAGTAATCTATTAGATTTACTTACTCGTTTAGACGCAAGAGGGCGCCACATTTTTGTATAGCTAATTAATTTTTGCTAAGTAATATCTCTAGATAGATTCGTTCGCAGTCATCGTCCAGTGTGACCATCCCATTTATAGAAGCTTAGGCAATGAGTGCTCAGTAGAATACTTCAATTTTATCAAATTAGCGATTTAATGCTGGATTAACGTAATTTCGTTTTGTAAGTCAAAAATTAATGACAACTTTTTAAAAAAAAATGGTGTCCAAAATTCTACAAAAATGTTTATGCTTGGCAATACTTTTTGAAAACTGTGCCGCCATCTGTCTCTTACATTGCTTTGAACTTCCAAAGTTCAAAATTTGAGCACTTACCAAACTCCTGTTTGTGGATTTTTTATCTTAATTTTTTTGGCAATTTCGTTATTTTTTTTTAATAATTCTTTTATTTTGTTTCAACATTGCTATATTGATTAATTTAGCATTTCGATGTAATAGGCATTTTTCTTTTATTTATGAGCATATTTTTCAATTATTTAATTATTTTTTGTTATATTCGTTTTGGTGAAATTGGGAGCACCAAACATGTGGTTTCAAAACGAATCCGAATAAAATTGTTCGTTTTCGTTTTTTGTTTTCGGAGCATGGCCGATTATTTTTATGCAATAATATGCATTTTGATACAGATAAACTTTTGCTTATAAAAAAAATAGATCTTACTGAACACTGACAGGAAAAAAGGCTATGAAGAAGTCTTGTGGAGTATGTAGGTAGGTAGGTTAGGGCGGCAGCTGGGACTTAGCGTCCCTACTCACTTAGGCCAAGAATAGGCCCATTGTGATACCGATAACGTGAGAAAGTGATAAGGATATGGAATAGACAGGAAAAATTAGGGGAAAAGGAAAAGTGGAAAGTACAGGACCATGGCTTTGTGTGGGATTTGAACCCACAACCTCTGGGATGATAGTCTAGTGCACTGCCGCTAGGCTATCGAGGCCGCCTGTGGAGTATGTAAATATTTTGAAAAAATATGGTATGGTATGGTCACACTGAGTGAGTTTAGTTAAATCATCAAAAATTAATAATCATTAAACAGAAAATTAAGTAACTAAAATTATATTTTCTGATATTTTTATATAAAATTTATAACTTAGTAAACTAAATAAATTTTAGCTTACATTTTTCAAATTTTATAGTCTTCACTTTATTAAGCATCATTCTTAAAATGGGATTTATTGAGCCCCCGGTTTAACTACAGCTTTTAAAAAAAAATATCCCAAATTATCAAGAATTTGAGTAGCAAGCGTTTTCAGGAACATTGTTTACTTCGTTCATATTAAAAAGTGTGTGAGAGTTTGTCTTTTGTTATCAGTGCAAAAATTATTAACGCATAATTATGTAGAAACAAAGCGGAAAGGACAAAAAAAAAAAATTTTTTTTGCTGACAACAACAACTTACAACAAACAAGGAAAAATGCCAAAAGGCATTCAGACATAAATCAAGGACTCTGGGTTGATTTTTATATACTATATATATATATGTGGAATGTTGTTTTTGTTGCTGGTTTTGTTGTTGTTGTTGTTCTTGCTATAACGTTGTGATTATTATCCTGCGGTTGAGTTAATTGAGCAATTGCAAAAATAAACAAAGGACTTTGCGAGAGAGAGAGAGCGAGCCGTAATGGTATAGTCTGGCCTGGGTCAGCAAAGTTGTATAGCGAACAAAATATAATTAAGTTATGCCTCAGGCATTGAAAAACATAAACAAACAGCCACCTATTTGCAGTTATTATGCTCCAGCTACAAGGATTTGATGCCCCGACCAAAGTTGGATTCTGTTGACTGAGTCCTTAGGAAAAAAGACGTGACAAGGAGCTCGCTTCAATAACTTTTACAATTGATATTTGTTTACTTTGGTTGTGTTATATATAAATAGGTACAAGCTGTATATAAATGTGAGCATATGCCCTAAGGGAAAATGTTCATATAAATAATTAAACATTCTATTTATGGTGACAGTAACTTGTTTGTGTTTTAGTTTAAAAAATAGTTAGTTGGGAAAAGTATGTTTTCTTTAAAGTAAAGTGTGTTTTTTTAACGGAGTCCGGATATCCGAAAGGAATATCTCTGAAATCAGTTGTTACTTTAGACAAATTTAAATTTCATATTTTTTTGTAAGGACTAACAATTCATCATGGTAAGATTTACACCACAACAACGTCTTCAAATCTTCAAGATTTACAATCAAAATCAGTGTTCTGTTGTAAAAACTTTTAGAGCTCTTCGTACAAATACCGAATAGTCGTCCATAAGAACGTGATATTCGTCGTGTTCTTAATCATGTACTCATTTGACATTCTACGATGTCTGACTACCAATCAGAATGAGAACAGCACGGTCCGAAGAGAATATCGCTGTTGTAGAGGTCCAGGAAAATCAAAATTTATCGATTCAGAACGTGTTATAGAGCGATAATCAATGAATATTTGTTTCCAAATTTACGTGAAATCGATGTCGAAGAGTTCTGGTTTCAACAGAATGGCGCTACGTTCCATACGGCGACCGCAACCATTGATTTACTGAAAACTCAATTCGGTGAGAAAGTTATTTCAAAAAATGCGCCCACCAACTGGACGCCGCGGTCGTGTGATTTGACCCCTTTAGATTATTTTCTTTAAGGGCATGTCAAGTCGTGGGTTTATGTAGACAAGCCAGCAACAATTGACGACTTGGAAACGAACATTGAACGTGTCATTACTGAAATACAGCCCCAAATGCTCGATAGTGTGGCCAAAAATTGGACCCACAAAGCGCATCCTCTTTGTAATTCGTAGTCGTGGTAGTCACATGCCAGAGTTCTTTTTCAAATATTAAATGATACGAAATTATCTATCTTATAAAACCATGGGGTCATTACATTCAATTTCTATGTTTTACTTAAGTTTGAAATCCGAACGCGCTTAAAAAAACACCCTTTATATGCTTTTTACTGCACACAAAAACCATTTCGATTTGAATCTTAAATACTGATTAAATGGAAAAAAATGTCTCTAAGGATTTTTGCTCAGTAAATTCGAATAATGAGTCCAAAAACTCTTATGCGCAGTTTTTTTGCTTGCAGTCTCAAAAAACAATTTATTTTAATAATTTAAATTATTAATTAATTAAATTATATTATTTATTATTATAAATATGCCAAATCATACTTTTAAAACTATATTTATATATAGGTATATCTATGCCTTAAACAACCCGCTGGTTTACGAATTACTCTTCAATTTATTAATTATAGCATATAATGTTGAAAAATTTTAGTTTTAATTAATTTTTAAGAATTGTTTTTAATTAATGATTTTATTTTATTATTAACATTCATAATATCATGTGAAGCTGGAAATCGCGAAATGTTAAAATAAAAAATAACTTTTTTTCAATTTAAAAAAAAGTTGAAAAAAAAATAAGAATTTTTGTTTTTAATTCATTATTTTATTTATAATGGGAAAAAAATGTCAATATCTTTATTTGTTTAGGAGATAAGGCTTGTCAAAGAAAAGTCTAAAAACGAAAAATCCAATTTTCAGTTATCGATAACTCGATAAGTAATCGGAATTTGGCAATAAAAATTTTCTTGGTTACTATTGGCTATTAGCTCTAACGCATATACAATACAAAAATCTTCAAAATCAAAGTGGTCGAGAAAAAAAGTGGCCCGCTTCACTTATTTTCGCCCATATATACATATCGTTTATATATTTCAGTTGAAACTCTAAAACAATTGTTAATTATATTCTTTTGGCTGTAGTGAAACTGTATATAAAAAAACCAAAGAAAATAAAGCACAAATAAACAAATATAATAAAATTTTGTTTAATGATTTGTTTGCGTCATATTAAAATTATTTTATTTTAGACAAATATTAAAATGAAATTATTTTCAAAGCCTTGTAAAAAGTTTAATATTCAATTACATTAATTAAACAGAATTAAAATGTTTGTTTTTTTTTTCAAATTAAAAGGAATTTTATTTACGAAAAAAACCATCTAAAGCACACATTGATGAATATTTGAGCAGCTAGATATTTTTTTACCCTGTACCTATAAATACAAAGGGTATACTAGATTTGTGTCAAGTATGTAACGGACAGAAGGAGGCGTGGCAGATCCCAAGTCCTTTATACCAAAATGCTTATCATAACCTCGGGTAGCGATTGAGCCATGTCCGTCTGTCCGTCTGTATGAACACCTAGATATCGGAGACTGTAAGAGCTAGATATACGAAACTTTACCAGCTGGTGCGCATATTTCCTGAGAAGATGAAGTTTGTTGAATCATGTCATCTTCCCCCGTTCCAACGCGGTTTTAAGCCATGCCGTTTTATATTTTTCTTTGAAATTCAACAGAGTCAAAAATTAACAAAATCGGAGGAAAACAACAAAAGTTATAGCCAAAAATGTACAAATTTCACCTCAACTTGAAACTTGTCCCATATACTTTCAATAGTTTCTTTGACGTAATTTTTGATTTTCATCAGAATCGGTACAAATTCACGGAACTTATAGGTATAAATATCGTTTAGTTGCAAAATTCTTAGAAGGACTAAGCAGGAATAAAATTTTTTTCGAAAAAAAAGGTACAGGGTATGACACTGTCGGTCACCGCCTCGACTGCATTACATTTTTATATACTGTAACTATGGAATCATCGGGTATATTAAGTTTGTCGCAATTTATGTAACCGAGAAGTATTTTCAACTGCAAAACATATTTATTATTGACTTCTATAAATGTCTCTACGTCTATGAACTCTTCTTAGCCATTACTCAATTTTGTATGAGCGTCTTATAAATGTTTAAATACATATATCAATGTTAAAACAACTTCTTTTAAATATCTTTTAAGCCCGAAAATAATTCTTAGACTTTTTAAAACTAGTCGAAAGCAAAGAATTTTCCACATTATTATTTTCAGATACTTTTTTTTTTAAAGGGAAAATTGATACAGAGCTTTCAATTGACAGTCGCAGAGTATTTCGAAGTCGACTTTTAAGCAGGAAAGTTTTTTTCGATTGTTTTGGTATCATAGGCTGTCATGGCATAATTTGGTTGGAAAAAAAAAATCAGCTTGTTCTAATACTTCATTACAAATATGTTTTATATATATACATATTACAAATATGGCGTTTATAAAGCTTGAAAAGGGAAATTTTAATTAAATTGATGTAACATAATTCTGTTGCACACTAAAATTTATAGAAAATGTTATAAATGAAATTTTAGAAATAGTTCGATTTAATAAAACCTTTACGGAAAACGAAACAACAGCGAAAAATGTTTTATGTAAGCAAAATTAATTTTCTAAATTAAATGTTTAAACATTGAATAAAATTTTTTATAAAAAATGCATTTAAAATGTTAAAATATATCATTCCATAATTTTGATTTTATAGTTATTGTACATCAAGTACAATACAAGTACAAGTACATCACTCAACATAGTCGTTTTAAATAAAAATGTAATTAAAAAATTTGTTTACAAAAGCCACAAAGAGCAAAAACTTATTAAAAATATTTTTATAGTCCTTGGCAAACGTTTTGTAGGTAGGCTGCTGAAAGTGCAAATTTTTCTAGTTGCAGTCTATTTGAACTTTTTTTGTATCCTGTACTACAGATACGTATACATAATACTTAATAATATATCTAAAATATAGAAGTAAAATGGCATTAGGGTCTTAGTTATAAAAAATTTTATAATCATTTGGTTATCTTCAAGATGTCATCTTTAAACTTTCCCATAGAACTGATAAAAATAATATTGGGTATTCTAATAAGAGGTGTTATTTTGGTATTCAAAGAAAAAGTCAAATTTTTGAGATATATGATCGGATGTTTATTTTATAATAAAGAGGAAGGTATGCCGTTAATAACCACAACCACGCTTACAGGACCATATACTTTTCATGAAATTTTCCATAACCAAATCGCAAAAAGTGGCTGCCCTATGTCCTCGATAGGTCCAATGACCCCGCCGGACCATAAACCGCACCAAACAGTCACTCGTTGAGGATGGAGAGGCTTCTCAACAATAACTCTTGGGTTTTCCGAGCCCCAGATGCGACAATTTTGCTTGTTGACGTAGCCACAGAGGTGGAAATGGGACTCATCAGTCATGATGATTTTTCGATGGAAGATTTTCACCATTTTTGTAGTGAATTTTAATAATTTCAATGCGTTGTTGAAGCGTGTATCGTTCCATTTTTAGTAATGGCGTAGTTTCTACTTGTCAAATATCAAAGAATAAAAGCTTCAAAATTGACAGTTACCGAAATACCGTGTGATTCAAAATAACACCTCTTGTTGGAAAATCCTATGCAAAGCTTGCCCATTCTGCTGCTTATGAAATCCCTGCAGGATGCCCTCAGGGCTCCTGCCTCTCCCCGCTTCTGTATAATATTTACACATGTGACTTTCCAAACCTAAACGGCTGCACTGCCTCTATATTCGCTGACGACACAGCAATATTTACTGCAGGGCTACATTCAGCTGAAATTACTCGCAACCTACAGTGCGCTTTTGACACTCTCCAATGTTACTTCACTAGGTGGAAACTTGTGATCAACGTCGATAAAACCCAAGCCATATATTTCTCCAAAAAAAGATAAAACAGATACCTGCCAAACAGTCATATAGAGCTAGATGGTACCGATATCCCCTGGGAAAAAAAGGTTCGCTACCTAGGAGTTGTTTTAGACTCAAAACTAATCTTTAAGGATCACACTATTGGTAAAATCAACACGATGACTAGAATACTATATCCATTTATTAACAGGAACTCACGGTTGTCCATTGAAAATAAATTATACTTGTTCAGACCCATATTCCAAGCAGTAATTTTTTATGGAGCCCCAGTGTGGTCCGATGTGACTCAGTGCCATATTGAGAAGCTCCAAATTATCGAAAACAAAGTATTAAAAATGATTTTTAAGCTTCAATGGCACCATCACACCCCAGATCAGCACTATAAAGCAAATGTCGAAATGATTTCAGATAGACTAGCCCGACTGAACCTTAACTTTAATGATAGATGTAGATACTCAAACTATAATCACATTAACCAATTGTTATGTTAACATAGATATAAGTAGTTTTAGTTTTTAGTTGTTTTTTTTTTCTTTTCTCTTTTAGTTTTAAGTTTTCATTCTAAAAAGTATAGTTTTTTTTTTCTCCTTTCTAAGTTTTTCCCTAAAATGTAATAATAAGCACGTAGTTTTAGAACAATAATAATTTCAATTTTTACAACAAAGTAGAAATAGACTGGGGTCTTGATCTCTTAAGAAATATGTATATTAATAGCATAATCCTTATAAAACAATATGAAAATGCAATAAATTGAATTGAATTTTATAATCATTTGGTTTTGAATAGCTAAGATTTATTGTAATAATATATCAGAGTAAAATTTTTTCCGGCTTCTAAGCTCTACGTTTGCTTAAAACTAATATCCGCCTTGGCTTCATTCGATACTTTTTCTTAAAACCTCTTTTTTATAGTTCTCGCCACTTCTGCTGCTCACACTTCAATTTCCTGCGTTTATATTTCTATTTTTTATGGAATTTGACCGACCTTAGCTCCCTGTAGTCACATTTGTAAAGCATTAAATGCCTTTGAGTATCGTAAATAACAGTTTAGTGTTCATAAATTCAAAAAGAGAATTATGAATGTCCAGCTGCGTGCATTGAGAAATATTCAAGTGCAGAAACAACTAGATTCTCCACAACAACAACCAGAACAACAACAACTACCATGGCAACAATAGATTCAACAACAACAACAAAAACACAGTGAATACCATTAAAACCAATGCAAAAGCCAATGCGTTGACACAAAATGCAAAAACAGCAAAGAGGCAAAGCGAGAAGAACTTGGACGCAGCAGGACAATTGACTGCATTGCAACTCTGTGGATTCAAGTCCTGTCTCCCGTCTAGGCAGTTACACATCAAATGCACGTCTCGAACTAGTCGGCATGCGCTTTCAAGATGAAGATAAATATGCTGCAGTAATAAAAAAAAATGCAAACCCCTTAGCAGTACAAGCTAGAAGAGACACCACTGTGTTCTTTGGCATTGCACAGTGGTCCAAGTGTCATTTTATTGGCAGAAAATTTAAAAAACAAGAAACGATTATTGTATATTCCTTTTTGTTTTATTTACTTTTAAATTTGTTATTCTAATTATTAACTTCAATTATTTTACAATAATAATTATATTATTGTTAGCACATAGAACAACTTGCTATCCTTGGCTTAACCATTTTCCTGCTTTCTCTTACTCCATATACGGCCTCACTAAACAGAATAATTAATCATATCGATAACAAATAAAGATATTCTTAATCAATGATAAAGCGAATAATGAATGAAAGTACATTGCTTCTCAAAACTATAAGACTGTATGAAAATAAATTAAGTGTAAAAAGCCTGAAGGCTTTAAATCTACTTTTGTTCCCTAGAATTAATTCTAAGTTAAGTGTAAATATAGCAATTGGTAAGAACGATCCAGAAAACATTTTTTTACAAGAATAACTATCTTATATTGAAGCTTTCAACGTTAGGATATTTCATTATTGCTTCACATGATGTTACGCAATCGGTAATGCATTCACATGCGACTTTTTCTGCAATTTTAAGTGTTTCATAACTATAGGACAGTAGGGGATCATATGTAACGATATTAAGTGTAAGGATGACATAAGTGTATATATTTTTTAAAATTTAATTTGGTATCACTTGTTGTTCATTTTAAAATAAAACGCCACAAGGTATAGCTTTTCGTTTAGAGGAGAGAGCTAGAATTATAGCCAATAAGGGCCTTAAAATGGTTAAAATTTCTGAAAAAAACTATAAACCGATACTATAATAATATTAAGAATTTCTTTAAAATGTAAAAAATTGCTAAATAAAGAAAAATTTAATTCATTATTCAATTAATATTTTTCTAAGCGACTATCTTATAAACAAATTCATATTAAAAATCCCGATGCACTCAAGCCAGTTTTCATGATACTTTAAAAAAATATATTATATCTAAAATAATAAAAATGGTTTCCGCAAATAAATTTGGTTTGTAAAAGGGGTTCCTTAAAGGGCCTTTTAATCTCAATAACATAACTATTGCTCCATGCTGCTGTCATGGAGACTCTGACATAACTTTGCAAAGTTTATATTTTTTGAGAGTTTGCGTTAAGATACCAGTGCCAGTTTCAAAAAAATGTTGTGACAACGAACCATGATGCAATGACTTTTACAAGGTGTCACAAAGAATTGCTGAAGTTGGCTGTACGGAGAACTGGCTAAATTTTTGTATGGCAGCTATATGAAATAATGGACAAATTTTGTTCAAATTTCACAGAAATGTTTTAACTAAATCAAGATACAACGGGCACTTTTTCTTCAAAGAGGTTTCAAAAGACACCGGTCAAATTTTGACTTAACATTATTATCTTAGTTTAATGATAAATCAAAAAAAAAATGTTTGTCTTTAAATATTAAAGCAATATATAGTATGGTTGTACGAAAAGGCAAAACAAAATTTTTTTCCAACAAATGATAGAACTAAGAGAATAATTTTAAGTTAAGTCTTTTGACACAACACGGTAGAAATAGTGTTAAAAAATAAAAAAAAAAAATTTCTAACAAATATTTATGTGTTACATTAGCCTTGTTAGTACAAAAATTGAACATGTGCTCTCTAGAGAGATCATGACAAAGAACTTAAAAAAAGATTCTGTTTAAATTTGAATTGTTTTCTTGTGTTTTTAAAAAAATTATTCTTACATAAATCACACTACTTCGGTTGTTAATTATCAAGCTAAAATGACATTTTGACCACTGTGCTTAGTGTCGCCAGTCGCTTCACTTTGTCTGGACATATAAGTGACCAAAATGCGCATTAAGCGACGCTTGTCGTCCTGCGGCTGCCATGATGGTTCGTTGTGTGTTAGTATCTATCTATGTATATGTCTCTGTATATACATAGTACTTATGTATTTATATGTGTGTGCCTTGCATTTTAAATGTGAACATAAATTTGCAGTTTGCCTTTTTACGCTTTTAGCTAAACTATTTTAATGTTTTGGCCCCAGCCGCAGTCCGGAGAGTCCGGCAGTCCCTCAGTCAGAAGTCCGCATGACTGACAAACACAGTTTCTGTTAAATAAATTAAAAACTTCAACACTTCAACAGCTTACCACTTCCAGATGCAGCTCCAGTCCGCAGTTGCGACCTCAAACGTTGCATTCGCTGCTGCCCCTCGACACCCTAACTACTCAAACATTTGCCACTTCCCTTGTCAGTTTTAATTTGCTATAGAGACAATTAAACATTGTTACGTTTGCTTTTACTGTTGTAGTTGGTTTTTATTTTTTTTACGCTTATGTCTGTTAAATTATCGTTATTTTTTGAAAAAGTTATGAGACTTCTGTTAATATATGATAAAGTCTATTTGGTTGGACAAATGTTTCATTTAAGTCAATACTTGTAATGTTTAACTGAAAAAAAAAAAATATTATGACAGTACGAGGGCAGTTTGAAAAGTCTGCGACTTTTTGGATTAAAGACATTTTATTAGTCACTAACTTATCAAACTGCCCTCGTACTTAAGAGATGTAGCTGGTATTGTTATAGGCAAAGGTTAAAAAGTATCTAAAACAATAATGAGCAAAAATTCAGCAACATTAAAAAATTCCCACTAAGGGCGCTTGTTCGTTTTGTTTTTTTTTTTAGTAAAGGCCCATACGCAGCATGCAAAAATTCCGCACGAACTTCATTAAAAAAAAAAATCCCAAAAAAGGGAATTTTCCCAAAAAAGGGAATTTTTTTTTTTATATGAAGTTTTGACATTTCGTGCGGAATTTTCGATGCTGCGTACGGGCCTTAAGTGGCAACGCCTGTCACAGCTGTTTGATATATAGGGCAGAGCAAAAAGTAGGCATCTGTGGTAACAAAAAGTGGAAAAATAAATTGAGAAAAACAGCATAGATGCTCTTCACTATTAGTTAATTTATTTAATTTATTTCAAATATATGTCGTATCGTTTCATTTGCGTAAGTCGCCGATGTTACAAATTAACGGCGCCTGAGGTGTCTACTATGAGTTACTTATTGAGTTATGTTGTTGCACTTATGTTAATATTAGACACATTTAGATTTGAGTGAAAAGTTATTAGAGCAGGACAAATGTAAACTGCTGCTGAACGTAGGTCACATGGTAGCTGCTGTAGTGGGACCGAGATGGCAGTATGAGCTTGCTAAGTGTACGGTCTTTTGAAAAAGAACAAAGAAGCTGTGTGACAGTTTGAGTTTGACCACGACAGCCTACAGCACGGGGAATTCGTTATTACGCACAGTTTATATCAAAGAAAAATGGAAAACTCACTTGAAAATAATCCTCACCCGACATATATATATTTTTTTAAGTGCATTAGAACTTAAAAACTCGATCGTTTCCTGAAGCAAAAGCAATCTTCTAAGCCTAGAGTGAGCAAATAATAAATTAATTTTGTTTCTAAATTCAAAGAATATGTTTTGAGTTTTGGAAACTATTGCAATAGTTTGCAAACCAAGGAGCGTTCACAAGCTTGGGTTTGCAATTCTTGCTTTTTACTTGCTGCCCCTACGTGTCTTAAAAAGAGTTTGATACAATTATATACAAATTATATGCATTTTGTAGTCTTTATAAATGAATATTATTATGATACACTATCAATCAATTTTTTTGGTCTTGAATAACTACTGGTTTTAGCCAATGTAAAAAATGTGCAAGAGGCTTCTAATAGTAACAAGCAACAATTGACACAGTTCAAAAGTTGTACTTAAGTTTTAGTCAACTTTGCGAGTTTTCTTTAATTTTCAAGTTCAACGTTACCCAACAATTGCTTTATCCAAATGCCTGCATTGTTAGCAAACGCAAAGATACAAATACAAAATACATGCAAGCAAACAAATACACACAGACTTATAAGAAGGTTGTGTCCAGCAGACATCAGGCAAATATAGACATACTCTACTCAAACACCCAAAACCTACTCAATCTATTCAAACCATTCACTTCACTCATTCACAGCTGCAGAACAAATAGTGCAACACATTGAGTTGAACAGAAACACAATGACTTGGTTGGTCTTGGTTAGGTTTTTGGGGTGGCTTCTGTTTGGGTTTGGTTTGTTGGGTGAGTTTGGGATAGATTGGCATGGCTTGGTGTTACTCAAGGGAAAGTCTGTTGCACTATGTAAGTATTTGAAATATGCATAAAAGACACGCACAAACAGGCAAGGATGTGCATAATGAGTAGGTGGTGGTTGGGGGGTAGCCAGCACACATGCAACATATCACATCATATAACAGACACAACAACAACAGCAACAAGATTGGCAAATAGCGGAAACGGATGTTTGGCACTCAAATGCAGGCAGAAGGCAGACAAACATCTACAGTGAAGACTGCGTACATGTACGCTCCTGTT
This sequence comes from Chymomyza costata, assembly GCA_018150985.1. NCBI lineage: Eukaryota > Metazoa > Arthropoda > Insecta > Diptera > Drosophilidae > Chymomyza > Chymomyza costata. The sequence goes on from JAECWU010000001.1 coordinate 24,936,167, forward strand.
ACACACATTTGCATAAAAGAAAAGGAGACGGAATGGTGTACGACTAAGGAATACACTGCACACAATTTATCAAAAAAATAAATTCAATTTTACAGAACGATTTTGCGCCAACAGAGAAACAAAGTAAGAGTATGTTTGGTGAAAATGTAAACGTTTCATTATTTATTAAGCTCACATGAGTCTAGCTTGTTTAACGAAAAATTGTGGAAGTTTGGTGCAGCTTGTAGTGGAAAGGGGTCCAAAGTATAAACATTTTCGCATATATTTTTGAAAGTTTTCAGTTTGAAATATTTTTGCAGCATTCATATCTTGAAGCTGAATCTTTTATAGTATGGCACTAACCCTCAAAATTCTCCTGCGAAAGAACAAATCAAATATCGACTCACGCATCTTTTGCTGAAATTTAGCATCTCTAGCACCTATGATCTTGACCCAACGGACTAAGAGTATAAAAATGTCCGGGTGCAAGTAAACAAAGCAAATACAGCAACCACAACAACTGCAACAACAAGAATGGGTTACTGCAATGACAATTCCAAAAGGAGATGATGAAGCTGCTCTCCTGATAATGACCATGATGAAGATGAACTGATGCAGCTTTAGGCACAACATAACTGTGTGCAGAGCATGCATTTAATTTCCTTTTCATTATCAAATCAGTTTTCAACTGTAGGAAATTAGAGCGAGTAATATGGAAAATGTTCGCCAGTTGTAAATGCCAAACACTAAATCATTTATATTGATGACAAAATCAACTAGCAACGTGTATCTGTGTGTGTGTGTGTGCGTATGTGAGACTCTCTGTGTGTATATGTGTATCTAGCTAAAAGTGCATATGAGCTGCTTAACTATAAATCAATAGTTCATAATATTTTGTCCAGAATGTCCAGTCTGAGTCACTTAGAATGTTCGCTTGAGTTTTGCAACTGACATTTATTTGTGCACTACAATTTATGTTATTAATATCCATTTCCAAGTTATTTTTGTTTTTATTCTTATTGCTGCTAAAACCGGCGACGCCTTATATACATTGTATGTGTTCAACATGACGTATGTGTAATTTATTGTTAACTGACATTGAACGTGAAATCTAAACATTTATGGGCAGGAGTTTAAATTAAATAATTAAAGCTGATTTTGAGTGGTAAGTATGTTTAATTAGAAGTCAAATTTAAATTACACCTAAGGCTTGATTTATAGTACTCGATAAAATGTACGTGAAGTGCCCATATCTAACAACGCTGCCAGTAAGCTATGAATAAGCTATAGAATAAGAATTTTGAAAGCGTTAAAAACGAAAAACTTTAATCCCATCCAAAGCTCATTTTTTTAATAAAAAGATAAGAAGTTAAATTCGGGCTCGGAATATAGGATTTTAAAACACTAGAAGCAGTAAAAATACCAAAAGCAGTATAACTAACATGTACGCTCTATAGATATTGGCGCATTTTACAACACTCTTTTTTTTAAATGCATATGGGACGTTTTGCCTTTTTACTATTATGCATTTATGCACGAAAAAGTGAATCCCAAAATGTTATAGTCTTCATTTAAAAGAAGTTACTCAGCTGTAATAAATCATTTACGTCATATTTAGCAATCAAAAAAATGATAACATAAACGTTTATTAATCGATAAAGTCATCGAATTTCTTTAAAAAAATATATATATATGTATCGAAAAAACAAATTAAGGAATAATTTTTAAGTTTACATCGAAATTACTGTCAATGTGTCGTTCTGAAACAAATTTTAATACAATTGTTTGTATCATTTAAAGCAGTGTGAATTTACGTAAAGGTAAAAAATTAGAACAAATAAATAAAAACGACTTTCTAAAATATCTATAAATATTCGCTTTTTGTTAAGCAAGAAACGGCAATGACAACGGCAAATCCAGACGATTACCTTATGAAGAAAACTGCATTTCCTCACGACTTGGTCAAGTTTAACGTTGGTGGCGAAACTTTTTTCACTGACTGGGGTGTCATTAATGGAAGAGTGCCCAATTCCAAGCTGGCCCAAATAGCCAACAGCTCGTCCGACACAGATGAACAGGGAGCATTTCTTATCGACAGAGATCCACGCTACTTTAAGCCCATTATCAATTTCTTGGCCAACGGCATCTTTAGTCATGATGGCAAGACTACTCTTATGGGTGTGCTAGAGGAGGCTCGGTTCTTTAACATCAAGACGCTGATAGAGCATACAGAGTATTTAATAAACCAAGAAGCTCTATCTTTAAAGGATCCACCCTTGACGCGATGTCAAGTGTTGGCACATCTTGAACGCGTGCCAACCACGAATGAAATACGCCTTCAGGGTCTAGACTTAAACGGAGCCAATTTGAGCAACTTGGACCTAAGTCATATAAACTTTAAGTATACAAACTTGTCCGGTTGCAATCTGATGCAGACCAACTTGACCAACTGTTGCTTGGAGCGCACTAACTTGGTTAATGCAAATCTAGAAGGTGCAAAATTGATATTGCTTGATGGCTTGTACGCCAATATGGAGGGCGCCAACTTGCGAGGATGTAACTTTCAGAGCAATATAGTCGTAATGCGTACAATTCTGGAGGGTTTTAACTTTAAGAACGCTTGCTTGGAGGGCAGCAATCTGAATGGAGTGAATTTGAGTAGAGCAAATCTAACAAATGCCAATTTGAAGAATTGCAAGCTGCGTGGTGCTTTATTAGTTGGTGCGAATCTACAGGGCTGCGATCTTAGCGGCAGTGATATATACGGCGCCGATTTATCCGGCGCAGAGATAAACGGCGCTATCTTCGAACCAGCACAGGTTCTCGATATTTTGACTTGATTTCAGCGATTTGTCTATACTACTTAAAAGTATTAATTGTTCATGTAATTAATATTCATTATAATATTGAAGTATAATTGAAAAGTCGTTTCGAACGATGTGTTGGAGGTGGGTCAAACCAGCTGTGCATAGTAGTGGGCGGCCATCCGAGGAGACCGATATTTTTCCAGACGCTTACGGGCAATCCAACAGTAAGCACGTCGATTTCCGTGGGCCTCTGTTAAAAAGCCTCGTCACGATCCATGACTTAGAAAATTCTCGAGCAGCTCTGAGCCATTAAATTGTGTGAAAAACTCGGGAAAACAGCGACGGAGACGGAATGGTTAAGAATGAAGGTGCGTATGCTGCCATAAGCCGCTCAATAGTGTTCGAGTGGTTTAAGCTGTTACGGAAGGGGCTGATCAGGCTCTCTTCTACGCTGACAGGCGCACAAGTAAAATTCAGATATAAGGGATAACCAAAATGCACAGGCTTGCCCAGCCCATCCTCCAGATCTGGTATTGCTGGGCTTCTTCCTCTTTCCTAGCTCAAGCACAAACTCAAAGAAAACCGATATAGCTCAAACGGTCCGTGACGTCGATTCTGAAGAGGATCCCGGAAAGCTAGTTCCGCGTTGTATCGGATCGCAAGACTGCTACTTTGAGGTCTATTAGGGTTTTGTACCAATTCGTTCAGTAAAAAATTTTTAAATAATTCAGTTCTACAACTTTTTGGTAATACCCTGTATTTTTCTGAGGCTTGGAAAACAGCAAAGATTGCCGCCTTCATGTCGTTGCGCTCAGCTATACTATGGAACTGGTTGCGATTATTACGCTTAGCTCCTACCCCTACGCCGCTTATGCTTGACTAATGTAGATTGGTTTGCTGTTGTTATTCAGTTGTAAAACGTTTCTTGACTAAAATTGAGTTGTTTTCAACTTCGAAGAGTTATGAGTGTTTAACAACCAAACCAACAGATGGCCCACCCTATACTTGAGCTGACTGCTTATACAAGGCCACATAATTAATACGCTTTATACAAGTTGACCACAATTTACAATGAAAGTATTCCATTTACAGAGGCTACTTTGTTTCTTAACCATATACTGCCAGGATGTCATCAATGCAATGCTATTCGAGCTTATTTTGCTCATGCTGGTCTTCTCGAAATACTTCATTATATCAATTGAACAGCTTAACATTAAATCAATTTATTTAAAGCCAAAGCCAGAGCACGAATCAATTATAAATTAAACTGATTAGTGTGTGCAGTTCGAGCAGCCACACACAAATTATCCATTACAATTCTGACTTACTAAGAGCGTCAAGTTTTGGTCAAGGCAATATGGTCAGGAAGTATGTATTGATATGGCCATGGTATGATATAAAGTCCTGGCATTACAGGACAGATGCATACAAAACGACCTCAAAACAACATGCGGTCTACAAATTACAAGAGACAAACACACTCCTCCAACAACATGTAGCCACAGTCTATTGTAATTTGGGCTGGCCCAAAACCCCAACAGCATGTTGTGAGAACAAAGGAAAGATGAGCATCCAACATTGGCTAGTAGCTTCATGTGTAGACCTTTTTGTACTAGTCATCATGGAATGGATACTCCCCTGCATACAACAGACGCTAATTAAATATGTGGCCTGTCAAAATGTTGTACCATAAATTTTGCTACACACACACATTATCATATTTTACATAATGCTGTGAGCAAGTGCAGCAAGCAGCATCTTGACCCACAATAATGTCGGGGTACCACTTAACGTATTATCCTTTTGTTTCAAATTTAGCAACTGCTCAAACCCCTCGTTCTCCCTGTCAGTGTCTGTCTAAATCATGATTATCAAGTGGATAAGAGTATAGAAGCTTCAATCATAACCATATTCAACATTCAACCCTTCCAGTGTCGAATTCGCTTTATTAATGCAAAGTCGAATCAATTACTTAGGATGAGGATGCTCCAACTGAAGTGGGAGCAGGAGCAGCAACAGTAGTGCTGGCATATGTTTGTGTTTTGTTTACGAACATCATCACCTGTTTAAATATTGTTTGGCAAGTTTATGCAAGTGTCTCTGGGAAGCTGAAATATGGCTGCAGTTGTTGCAACATTTTGGCGTATGGGTCACAATTAAGGCTAACAATAAACAATATAGCAGAGTTGCATTCTATGCAGCGGAAGCTGGCGTGTCGCTGGATTAAATCTGTTAATATTTTTGTAGACTGAATTTTTACGCTCTAAAGTTCTGGTGAATGCTCAAAAAGTTTAGACAAATGATATTTGCAAAAACTTGATTTTTGTGATCTTTAACGTTGCATTTGAAAAATTTCTTGAAAAATATCAAGCCCAAAATTCAAAGTCGGTTTTAGGTTACTATCTATATATTCCGAGGATTAAAGCTTATTTGACAATCTTAACAGGTACTGGGAATGGAAGTAGAAGGGCATTGGCAGCGCCATCACAAAAATAAGCCTAACTTCCACCAAAAAAAAAAGGGGATTGAACTTTATACGTATAGATTTTAAGCTACATAATCCGATGTCCAAAAAAACGCAAAACCTTATGGATCTGAAATAATCTTAAAAAACCATATAAAACATGGTATATTGCAGGAAAACTCAGAATCCTTGCTTACAGGGCTTGTGTACTTCGAATTCAAAACATCTCCGGACAACCGATCTAAAAAAAAAAACTTTTTGTGGTTTTTTGAGTTTCTAAGACAGTTTTAAAAAAAATCGGATTGCTGAATCCAAATCCGAGCCCTAATAAACGTCAGAATATAAGTGTTGAAACAAAACCTCAAGAACGAGGTATTAAGGAGGGAAACGCTCACGTTCCTGTAGTTTTTGGGCTTCTGATTCAGCGATACCTCCGAACTTTGAAAGCCTTAAATACTAACAAAGTGTCTTGGGGTTTATTGGACCCCGGATTCGGATTTACCGGTTCAAAAATTTCGATAAAAAACTAATTTTTTAACTATAAAAATCAGAATTAAACCTTTTTAAATAAAAATTCTTTCTATTAGGAGGCAAAAATTATATCTGTATATAAATACGTCAACGAGAAAATCCGTGTGGTACCGATTGTGTTCGTATGCTTCAACGTATGCAGGTGAAACTTATACTATATGATAGCCACACCTCATACGGCGTGCACAGGAGCGACATTGGCATGACAATAGGATGAACATTATCGAAATAAAGAATTGTGCAAAGTCTGGATGATCTGAATTAAATTAAGAAGAGCGGAGGTTTGCGTGCGAAGCATGCCCTGCATGATATTTATAATACGTATTTTTTGCAACTTTTTGGTTGTTTTCTAATTTGTCTCTAAATTATTTACAGACAATTGTTTGCTAAAATTTTATTCATAGAAGTAGGAATTTAGAAAAAGTCCTTAAAGAGTAAATAGAATTTATGCGTAATTTTGAAAAAAGTACTTGAGTCACGTTTGTCAAAAAATGATCAAGAACTATGTAAGTCGACTTCGCAGTAGAATTTTAATTAGATTCGAATCAGAAAGTTATTATCTTCAAGGAAATGTTAACTTCCCGAACAAGTCAATTCTTGTCAGATCCATAATGGCATTTTGTGGCTTTAAGCAGCATTTCTTGTTATTAGAACTTTACACCAAAAAATGTTTGAACTTGAACATTTAAAAAAACAAAGGGATGGAATTTAAAAGTAAATCGCTACAATATTTGTCTAACATACTTAATTTATCGCTTTACTCTCCTCTCAGCGCCATCATGAAATCTATCTAATTATATTCACCTCAATTGTGTGGTAAGTTTTTGCTATCATTTAAACTGAATGCATGTTAAATGTTAAATTGAAATGTCAACATTTGCTTAACTGTCATGCATACACACTGCGCACAAGCAAACAATCTCACATAGATACACACAATCACGAAAAATACATAGATTGTACATATGTACGTATCCATGCAAATACAATATATGCTAACTAGCCTCACATCAGTGCGATATGCAATTATTGCCAAATAATTTATTATTGAGTGTTGGAAAAGCAAATAAAAAGCATTAAGCCAACCAAAACCAAATGCTAACTGGAATAAATATATATGTTTACAAAATAAATACGTTCATTTGAAAATTATACATTTTGCTGTCAATCAGTTTGAATATTTCAAAGTTATATATAACATTTTAATGAGATTATTTTATATGCTATACTTGTAAGCATTTCATTTCTATTTGCGAAAAACGCACTGTTTGAATTTAGAATTTTGATTTTTCATTACAGACAATTATTTTATAAGCGGAACATCAAACACTCTACAAACAACATGATTTGTGCAACCGCAGCCTTTAAATCATATTTTTAAAAGGTTTGACAGATTTAATTTAGGAACTGAAGTTGAAGGCAGAGTTATAGAAAATACAAGGGATTATGGAACCATTCCAAACAGCTTCTTAAATTAATTAACAAATTTTATTCAAATTTTTTAACCAAATTCTTAAGAGAGAGGGCGATTGAAAAATAAAATTGTGATTCTCAAAATCGTACGAACGTAAAAAAAAAAAAAATTTTAAAAATCTTTTATTAGAAAAGAAAAAGTTTTATATTGAGTCTTATTAACAACTTAAAAAACACATTAAAAATGCTTCAAAATATTTAGCATTTAAGTTAATATTAAATAAAATACATTAAACCATTCCTATAAAAAAACCCAACAAACCTGCTTATGATCCCCTTTCTTATCGACCAATAAGCTTATTGTCATGCCTAAGCAAAATTCTGGAGAAAATTATAAAGGAAGAGCTTAATAATTTTATTGATGATAATCAAATTCTTCCTGCTTTTCAGTTCGGCTTTCGAAAGAATCACAGTACCCTACATCCTCTGACTAAAATTCGAAATCTTGTTAAAACCAATTTCGCTTCTAGAAAATCGACAGGAATGTTATTGCTTGACATTAAAGCTGCCTTTGATTCCGTCTGGCATAATGCTTTAATTTACAAAATGTACAACTATAATTTTCCCCTTCGTTTAATAAAATTAATTCAAGGCACCTTACTAATAGATCCTTTAGAGTACACATGAGCAAAAGTTCCTCCGATTGTATAAGCATTCCAGCAGGTTCTTGTCTTTCCTCTATATTGTACAATTTTAACACATCTGATTTTCCTGAGCCATACGCATGCACAGCATCCATTTTTGCTGACGATACTGCAATTTTAACCTCAGATCAGTCTCCCCAAATTATCATTAACAATCTTCAACATGCATTTAACGCTTCGCTGAGTTACTTTAGGAAATGGAATATTCTTGTTAATACCACCAAAACACAGGCTATTTACTTTAGTAGAAGAAGAAAACGAGACTATCTACCTCAGTCTTTTTTAACTTTTAATAATGAAAGTATAGATTGGGAACAAAAAGTTAAATACTTAGGCATTGTCCTTGATCCTAAATTAACTTTTAAGGAACATGTAGCTTATGTTACCAATAAGATCAACATTCTTTCCAGAACACTGTACCCGTTTTTAAGCCGAAATTCCTTATTAAGTTTAGATAATAAAGTACTGATCATGAAACTAATTTTCTTCGCAGTTATTTATTACGGCTGTCCAGTATGGGGGAAAACTGCCAAGAGTCACTTAAAAAAACTGCAAGTCTGTCAGAACAAGATTTTAAAACTAGTGTATAATTTGCCACGGGATTTCGCAACTCAACGCTTACACAGCCTTGGTAATGTTCATCTTGTTGCGGATAAAATCGAAAAAGCTACACTGATAAAAAAACGGTCTGATTTTAAGATTTTTGGTCATAAAATCGTGACCAAATGGTCACGAAAGTAGCGTAAGCTTTTTTTGTTGTCAGTTTAAGAATGCCGTTCTTGATTTAAGATTTTTGCAGTTAAGCCCGAAAAATCTTAATTTTAGAGTTAATTATGATTATTTTAAGCCTAAAAAAATCTTGAAAAAAGAATCTTTATTCTTAAAATAAGTCGGGAAAAAATCTAAAATCGTGACCAAAATCTTAATTTCGGATTTCGACCAATCTTGCAACAAGATTGTTAAAATCTTAAAATAAGATTTATAAATTCTCATTAAAAATAAAGAAAAATGCTTTATAAAATGTATTATATTTTACAATTTTTATTTTTTTTTGTTTCTAAACATAACAAACTTTTAAACTACAAACTTATTCAAACTTAATACAGTGTTTTAGGGCGAACATATGTTTTACTATTGAAAAAGTCAGAGATATTTTTTATACAATTCAATTTACGTTTTTGTCCAATTTCATACGATTGCAAGTGTTGATCAAATAGTCTTATTTCTATAGGATTACATTGTATGTAGATACTATTGTTTTGAACGAGGAAAAAGTTAATTTTAAAAAGTTGAAACTCAGTGTTACTTATAGCTACGTAGCTATTGGTTTTATAACGTGTTACCTTAAAAACGATTTCATGACATACTTCAGCATCTTGAAAGTTATTATCTAGTTGTAACATAGTGTGTATTGAATTATTATTAGAATGCACAAAACTTAACTCAGGCTCCAAATATGACACATGATCTTTCCTGGCTGTCTACTATGGTTGCCTTCCTGATGCGATTACCCGATTCGTCCTTGAATCTTGCCGATGACGGCAATACCGATGTTAGCAGGATTGCGTACATGTAGTCCTGTGCATCTATTGAGAATGTAAATTTTAAAGTAATTAATAATTAAAAATTAATATAAAATAATAATAAAACCTATATACATATATGGTAATAGAATAACTTCACTTTTACCTATGCATAAATAAATTTTTTTTCTAGTCTTACCTTTGTGGCTTATTGTTTTAGCTGTGCTAAATTGATCCATGCACAAATCGTTAAGTATGTTATTTTCAAAAAAAGTTGTTACACTCTTTTTGAAACCTTCCCATTGTGATATTAGCAAACTTTTTTTCTCCGGTTACAAAATATCAAAATCTATTTGTATCTGAAAAGGAAGAAATGTATTTTGTTAAGCCAGTATAAATAACATAATATTATAGAAAATTTTCTTACCACCAACAGAAGAATAATTTATTTTTCTTCCACTGCATCTTCCTCGTTAAAACTTTCATTAGTTTGATCCTGCATTTTACTTACATCCACATATACTTATATTAAACACAACAATTTGTTCACAAAAACACGTCTGCCCTTGTCGGTGGTATACTGAAAAGTAAAGCCACAACAATGGCTATCGCCTAATTTTTGGCACGCGTCAAACTCAGCTGAAAAAATCGTGATTTAAGAATTTTAAATCTTAATTTAAGAATGTTTGGTTATGTTTTAAGACTTTTCTTCTTATTTTAAGAATATTTTTGCTTGTTTTAAGATTGAAATTTTATTACCACAAAAATCGAAATTTAAGATTTTTTCGTCTTAATTTAATCTTGTTTTAAGAACTCTTTGTCTAAATTTGGGAATTTTCATCATGATTTTAGAATTTTGGGTCTTGATTGGAATTCAATATTTTTGTTTCTTAATGCAAGAACTTTTATTCTTACTTCAAGATTTTTTGGCCTTCTTTTATGATTTTTTGGTCTCATTTTAAGAATTAAAAACAAGAATGCAAAAATCTTGATTTAAGATTTTATTTTTTTTATCAGTGTAGTTGTAAATTTTATGATAGGTGTTCAACATCAGACTTCGATCATATCCGGGAACTTGCTCCAGGCTTTTAGGTTAAGTTAGTTTTCAAGTTTTAGTTTTAGTTATCAGTTCATATGGGTTTTTTGGCATTTTTCCTCCAGCATGATTTTTGGCATTTTATTTAGATTTAATTTTATATTTATTGTTATGTTATAGTTGAACAGGTATAAGACTCCTAAACACTAAATTGTATATATTACACTATTGTTTATTTAATAATAATGTTATTCCAATCAAAAATAAATAAATAAAATAAAAAAATTAAATAAAATACATTAAACATTTGTTCTTTTTCATACTTCCATTCTGTTATCAGACAGCGGCTTGTTCTTAGCAACTTAATTTTCCAATAATGTTGCTTAAAAAAATATGCAATAATTTGTTTAATAAACATCACCAATTTCGAAATGCTGCCTCAATGAATTAAGATTTTTAAATGCCAGCCACTTGCGCACGTAAAACAATAAAACTGTAATCTATGCTGATGAAATTATTACGTATACGCAACGCTGGTCGCCTTAATGAGTTGACGCTTTTAATTTTCATTGCGGTTTCGCACATTGCACCAAAAAATAAGAAAGAAAAAACAGTAAAAAATTTGAAATGCAAAAGACAATGTGAAAAGGTAAAGAGGAAGAGAAAAGAAGCGACAAAGCAGTCAACAAAAAGCCCACCAAAAAAGTTGACAGCAAGAGTGACAGGGACTACGACGGCGTTGACACAAGTTAATTACAGGACCAGGACAACTTTACGTTGGCTGGCTTTCTGGCAACAGGGTTTCGGCCATATAAAATTACTTTTATTACGCTGTTGCCTGTCGCATTTTACGCGCTGCACTTTTGAAGGCACTCTGCATCCTTTATAGTTTGTAATACTTCTACGGCCAAAGTGTTGGTGCCTTTATTTTCGGGGCTTAATTCTTGTAAAAATGCCTTAATGACTGAAAAGAAGTTTTTTTATAAAGTATTTACTTGGTAACGAGAGTGATGAGCTTTATATGGAAAATATTAAGATAGTCTCTGAGTTGTAGTTTTTTTTTAAGAAAGCCTTAAAAAGTAGATTTGTATAATAAGAACAACATTATACGGATTGAACATTATAGCAAGAAAGTTTTGAAAAGTGCGAGAATTCTGATTTTTAAACTGAGTACTGGTCTTCGTTTCTTCCTCAAAAAATTCTGGAAAACAAATGGAGAGAGTCAAGAAACACGAAAATTACATACATATTTTTTTTTTTCTTAAGAACAGTTTTCGAGATTTTTTCGAAATTCTTTTTTCTGTTAATCCACCAACATGGTTCCATTGCATCTACAGTTCTTAACCGATTTTGAAGATTTTAGGATCGAAATGTTCGTAAAAGACTTCTCTTTCGGCTCAGAGCTTAAACTATTTTCTTTTTAATTTTTCTTGTTAATAAAAAGCAAACTGAAAATTTGTAATTTTAAAAAATGTCACTTTTTCCGATTGCGGTTGATCGAATCTCTAAAACGGTTCTCAAGAAAAAATACTAATTTTAATTTTCTTATTTCTCCAACCAAAATTTCCATAAAAAACTTTTATATACGAAGCATAATTTTTCATGTAAACTAGTGTAATATACGGGTATCATTTGCTATCTTGTATTAGATATATTATTATAACTGTACGGCTGCGAAACCTGGTTGATGACTGCAGTCTTAGCAGGGAAACTTCAGGTGCTTATAAACCGCTGCCTAAGACAAATACTGAGGATATGGTGGCCAAGGACTATCTCGAATTCAAAGCTTTTGAGCAGATGCGTGGAGGAGCCGGTGCTGATCCCAATTCGGCGTCGCAAATGGAAATGAATTGGTCACACCTTACGTAAACCAGCAGGCAAATTCCCAAAAGAAGCGCTGGACTGGAATCCGCAAGGCGGCAGAAGGCGTGGGCGGTCAAGATCAACATGGCACCGGACGCTAGAAGGGGAAGTTAATGCTTCTGGAAAAATCTGGCGGGAAATAAAAGCGGTTACGAAAAACAGAGAAAACTGGAGAAAAGCTGTAGAGGCTCTTTGCTCCAACTAGGAACCTAATATAGGAAACTAACTAATATTATTATTATAAAATAATATTTTTTATTAGTATTTTTCTTATAACTTTCAGTGAATACATTGAAATACAATAAAATAAATTATTAACATTCAATTTAGAAACTTCGTTCTTGAAGTAGATCCCTAAGACTGCACCCTAGTTTCTTTTTCTTTAATTAGCGAAAATTCGGAAAAATGAAAACAGCGTCCAGATTAGAAACGAGTGACGTCAAACTTACAGGAAATTATTTATTTCAGTCAAGCGCAATTACTTAAGTTCACTTGTGTAACCTTGCTAATAAACTCTCCTAATCAAATTCAAATTCCATCTACACATATGCTAAGCTGCTCAACCTTGAAAACCACTTCAACTAGTATATCAATTGCATATTTTCCAATTTCAATTTAATTTCGCTAAAATCCCATGCACCGCACAGAACCCACACAAAAAACTCTTACACTGATCCTTACACAGGCTTGAATATAAAACGCAAAAGGCTAAGTAAAATTTATTTTTATTACCAAATTTGCAACAGCTGTTGACCATGGTCGTATGTGCATAATGTGTATGAGTCTCTGTATATATGTACAGACCACGAAATAGCCGCATAACATGAAACTACGCGACTATGAGCGGCATTTATTCCAAACGCTCTCAAAAAGAGCCCTGCAAGTATATAAACTTAAACTGTACTCTGTTGAAGCTCGCATACATTCAACTAAATTGCAAATATATCAAATTGTAATAGTTTTAACAATTTTGCGCACATATACTGTGGGGCAGCCACAGCTGGAGGAGCAGCAGCAGCAGCAGCCATCCGAAGAGCTTTCCATGTGCGTGCAACACGTATCGGCTATAAAACCTACACATACACTTATGTACGAATACTTACTTAGACTACTATTGCACTTCCAAAATAAGAAGCAAAAAATGGAAGCAAAAAATAAGCTCGGGTCGCATGATTGCTTATTTGATTTCAATGGCGTAAAAATGTAATTTTTCGAAAGACCAAAAAAAAACGAAAAATGGTTAAGGCTTGCCGAGGATTAAACACCCTTAGATGGGCATGCGTGAGTTTTTAGTGCCTAGAGGCATGCAACTGTCAATATTTTCCTAAGAGAATTGAGCATTTACAAAAAAAAAAAAATCGATAGCAATTCGATTCGATAATTACAAACAATCGATATCGATGTTTTTAAATTTTATTGTAGGTAGGTAGGTAGGTTAGGGCGGCAGTTGGGACTTAGCGTCCCAACTCACTTAGGCCAAGAATAGACCCATTGTGATACCGATAATGGGAGTAAGTGATAAGGATATAGAATGGACAGGAAAAACTAGGGGAATAGGAAAAACTCGATAGCAATTCGATTCGATACTAACAAAATAATGAATATCGAAGTTTTTGAATTTTAAAAAAAAGATCACAAAAACAAACACCGTTTACATATGACCTATGACATGGACAAAAATTGCTTAAAAATAAATTAAGCATTGAAAAAAAACTCGATAACAATTTAATTCCATGCTTACAAAAAAATTTTTAAGTAAGCCTTATGGCTAACTATCATTATTTTCCTAAGTAAATAGAGTAGTCAGCACTCTTAGACGAATCGAAGCATTGAGCAAAAAACTCGATACCAATTCGATTCGATACTTACAAAAAAATCGATGTTTTTAAATTTTTAAGTAAATTCCACAAAAACCAACACAATAGTGTTGGAGAAAACATCGATGATCGAAGTTTAAAATCTCTAATATCGATGTTAGCCAACAGAGATGTTTCTCCAGCACTTCTGCACTCATCAAATGGGTGTTTAGTAGTGCTGGAGAAACAATTAAAAAATTGAGTTACAAAAAAAATTGATAAATTTTTGCAAAAATCGTTGCATACCTTCAAGGGCTACTTTGCAGTTGCTTAGGAATAGTCTTAAAATCAATAACCATGATGTGATGGATTGAAACAGAAATCAGATGCGGATTCAGCGACTCCAAAAACATAATGGTCTGTTCGTTTGCACTTTTTTCGAAAATTTTTTATGTGGAGCTTGCAATGTAACTGCCATATTTATTTTGTGGCTATTGTAAGCTATAATTACTAATAAGAATTAATCAAAATTAATCAAAAATTAGCTGGAAACCAATGATAGTCATATTGGTATCTAATCGATAATATGTATAGCCAAAAACCAAATTTTAGTTTCGAAAATATCGAAAATATCGTATCGGTGCAACGAAATTTTTTTGTAAAATTTAGAAATACATAGCTAAATGCTTAAGAATCATCGGAGGAGGGACTATACCGAAATTGTGACTTTGTTAGGTCAGCGATCTCAAAAACATTGAAAACACAAAATGCGGTCAGTAACAGATTTTTTCAGATTTTTTTTTTCACCTCAGGATTACGCAAGGAGCATCTTTAACTAAAAGTTTTTACACATGTAGAATCTTTAATTATATTAATAATATAATAATTAGATTGTAAAGTAATAAACAGTTTTTATTGAAATACGTATTAACGTTTTGTTTTTGGTTAATTATCCTTTGTCTTCCACTGTAGTTAGTAGAAAACAAGTTTCATATAAATCTTTAAAAAAATTGCAAATTTTTAACAAAAAAAGTTTTTTATTTTATTAAAGTATTCATAAAGGATTTATGAAAATGATTGTCACGAACAAAGAAAACGATTTAGTCACATTCATCGGTTTGCTCAGGTAAACTGTTTCCCGGAGGTATTGTATTGACACAGCTCTTAACTTGCCTCAAACCAACCAAATTTTTAATCCTAAAAAAGTATCGTTGCAAAATAAAGTTTATTTACCTGCCACAAAAGCTTTTCCCAAGTTGTTGTATCCTCTGTGTGCAGGGTATCAATCAATTTATTTAATTTTTTAGCATTGCTTTCGAAACACTTAAATATGGTGAAAGCTGATTGCAGCAAGAAAAAAAAGGGTTCGGATTAGCTGAAGTAAATTGAAAACAATGGCGGACCAGAACAGCTGTCAAAAGCAGTCATACAAAAAATGGAAAAAGGAGAAAAAACGAAAATCCCTACTCAGTGCTTTTGCGCTTTTGCTTAGCCAAACAAAATGGCTAAAATCAATGGGCAAAGAGCCGCAAAGTATGCAGCAGTTTCTGTTGAAAGAAAATTAACTTATTTTCATTGTTGTTGCCACATATTACGCATACGACGGGCTGGCGTCAATTGCTTGGCGCCCTCTGCTATAGAGAAACTGCCCCAACCAGTTTCTTTATGCAATTTCCAAACACAATACACAAATAATTTTGTGTACCAAATAGAAAAAATAAAATACTTTTGAATGTGGTTTGGAATTTTTTTTTTTCTTTCTGACTTGTCATATGGCAAATTCTTTTTGTGTTTGGGAATTTCTGCTGTTTGTATTTAATGCTGACCTCAGCATTCTAACATTTCTTTAGTTTTTTTTTTTTTTTTTGATATTCTGAAGATATTCGTCTAGAGTTCTATGCAATTTGCTTGGCTTGCAATATGTAATGTGATTTTGTATTGTTTGCGGGGTATTTGACATTTGATTTCAAATTATTGTGGCTTCATTTGTAATAAGCCTTGGCAATGACCAGGCACAGCACTTGGCAGGCTCAAAATATTGAGCATGACTTTATTTACTGCTCAATATTGGTTTATTTGAATGGAATGTGCCAAAATTGGCTGGAATTTTGTTTGTTATTATAAGTAAGCATGCTAATGGCATGCAAACACATATTTATAAGTATTCCTAAGCCAAATAACATTATATTGAATACATTAAATAATATTAGAGCTCAGTTTATGCATAAAATAAATGATACTTTGGTAGCTTTTGCGCATGAACTGAATAAACATACTTGGCTTAGACGGGTTCATTAAAGGCTAACCTTTTAGGACATTTAAGGAAAAGCCATGAGTCGAGAAATGTTGATGGAGCTATGGTGCCTGAATTTCCGCAAATGTCCAAAAAGAAACAGATGGAATGACGAATTGTAGTGATTGTTGGATAGCATGCTGACCGAGAGAACCATGGCCATGGATCGCATCTTTGGCAGCAATGTGGATAATCCTTATTGATTTCCTGCTGCAACGTCCAAAGCGTCTTTATTGGTGCGGTGGTTCCTTGATCTCGGAACAACATGTGCTAACAGCGGCTCATTGTGTGGATATGTGCGTAGCAGAAGACACTTATATAAACTACACAGCTTACTTCACTTGCAACTCTTTTGGTTTGGGTGGGCACTAATGAGATCAAAAATGCCAAAGAAAAGCGTCAAGTGCATCTAATGGAGCCCAGCAGTACTTTTCACATATACCCCATATGAACACCATGCGTTTGAAATATGCTATAGCTTAAGTACTTTTGCCACATGCTGTCAGCTTTAGTGAAAGCGGTTATAAATATTTTTTCCTATTCAAAAATTCCTTTATTTTCAAACTCCGAAAACATTTTCTATGATATGGCAATATTATTGGAAGTTGTTCAACAAGAAACGCTTTAAAGCCATCGTAGTGATTCAGAAACAAGGAAATTTGTTGTACGAGTTGCACCAGAGAGAAGTTGAGCGGCGCCCAATCAAAAGGGGTTTTTATATGGAATTGTGATCGGCGATAATCCCAAGCACAAAAAATCATCGGAAATGCCAGTATATACCTTCACGTAGACGACCAGACCTAATATTCACGACGCTAATGTTACGCTCTGTATTTGGTTCGACCAGCTCGGTGTAGTATACAATGAGCTTCTAAAACCGGGTGAAACCATTGCTGGAGAGACACATATCGCCAGATCGGTCAAGACATACCTGAACACGCTTAAATGGGATGTCCTACCTTAGCCGCCGTACTCTCCAGATAGTGCTGCTTCGGATCACCATGGGCTTTGATACATGGGACACACTCTAGCTGACCAGAAATCCCACTCTTATGTAGAAGTAAAAAAATTTGATTTTGTTGATCGCTTCAAAAGTTTCATCGTTTTTACGAGATGGTTCCCTACAACTGCCAGAAAGATGGAAAAAAGTAGTCGCTTACGACGGGCAGTACTTTCAATAACAAATATATAACCACTTTTTTACACTCCAACCTCCTCGAGGATTTATGTATGTGCAATGATCCTGAGAGCGATGCCGGCTTTAGCTTATATACTGGCAGGGCCTCCCAAGCCGGTAAGGTCGTGAGCGCCGTAGCTAAAAGCAGTCCACATAGTAGCGTCTGTTCTACATATTAGTGACGGCTACAGCGTGCGCCTGTTTTGGAGTAAGCGGCTCGTGATATAAACGTGTATTTTTTGGCAGATTCGTAGGCCAAGGAAGCAGCCCTATCAGCGAACTAAGAAATCTGGGCCAATCATCAATCTTTCTGAAATTACATGAATACGCTCCAAGCGGGGTTAAGGAAAATAATATGTATAAAGGGTGCTTTTTTAACAGCGTCCGGGAGGGATATCTTTGAAACCAGTTGTTACTCCTTACAATTCATCATGGTAAGATTTACACCACAACAACGTCTTCAAATCTTCGAGGCTTACAATCAAATCAGTGCATTGTTGTAAAAACTTTTAGAGCTCTTCGTACAATTTATGGACCAAATAATCCTCCATAATAACGTGCTTTTCGTCGTATTCTTGATCATATACGAACTCATTTGACATTCCACGATCTCTGACCACCAATCAGAATGAGATAAGCACGGTCCGAAGAAAATATCGCTGTTGTAGAGGCCAGTGTAGAGGATAATCCAAGTTTATCGATTCGCAACATGTTACCGTCAATGGTGATCGTCAACGAATATTTGTTTCCAAATTTATTATACGCATCAGTCCTATAAAATTGTCCAAGCGGCACTACGAGTATCGCAGTTTCAAGAACAAACTTGCCATAGTCAGGGGGGTCGATACGCTACGGGCGTTCACGCCATTAGCAACGTGCTGCGCTATGTGCAACTACAAATCATTGATGGGCGCACCTGCAAGCGTAATTTTCCGCTCGTCCATCGGGGCACTAACATATGCACTAGTAGACGTAATGCAAACTCCAAGTGCAATAGAGATTCGGGTGTTTCGGTGCTCCAAAAAACGCGTGCGATCGCGGCCATCCGGCGGCACTTACTAAGGTGGCCTCGTTCCGGGACTGGATCAATGATGGGACTGGTGAGCACTCACATCAAACAAAGACATAGCCGCAAGCTGCAGAGTCAGCTGCGGCAGGATGATGAAGATGACTTGCGCGATGAGCTTAATGTGCGACATGCTGCAGTTGCAGATGTGCCAGATGAAAAAGAGCTTGATGTTAGTGCAGAGAAACACATACGCTATAGCAGACCCAAGTCGGAATATGAATATTATTTTTTGTAGCTTTAATACGGAATTGAATATAAAGGTTTAGATTAATTTAGCCATTTTTGTGCAATTAGTATCCCACCACACCAGAGTGCTCCTTAATCCAGTCTAGATAAGAAGTAATGCGTGTGAATACAGCTGGCCAGCCCTGTTCACAGAATAAAGGACCACTAAATGAAGCGATACCAACAAGCGTTTGGTTGCCATTGGCCAGTACCAAAGGACCGCCAGAGTCACCATTACAGGTAGACGCACCGTCGATGGACTTGATGCAGATGTTGCTCCAAGCCAATGAAGCACCATGCCAAACTTTGCAGGGGACGTTGCCGATGATTGGCAGCTCAATGTACCGCAGAGGGCTTGTAAGAATGTCGGCGGTAATGGCTAAATGAACAACAAATACAGAAAATGTTAGTGACCAGGTTCGTGCCAGCATAGACTTGGTGGCTACGTACAGTCAGATGACCGGCCCCAGCCGGAAGCAATGCTATCTTCATTAAAATAATCGTTAGGGTTATTAAGTTTAGCAGGCAGCTTTGCTGGCCATATATATTCTGCAAGCAATTCAAGTTATATGAAATGTGTATGATTTATAATTAAAAGTATTAGAGGTACCATTAAACCAAACTTGCTGAGGCATCTTGATCAGTGCGATGTCATGGAGTAGCGTGGTGGAATCATATTCTTCATGCCTAATGACGCCATTGTTGGGCACAAAGATGATTTGCCGACCCATTTCTTTTGAATCGAATATATTCCAGGAACCTAGATAGACATCAATACCATTTTGCAAGTTGTCTGTGCAATGTGCAGCAGTTACAATCCACATATCGCTGATCAGAGTACCTCCGCACCAACGGATATGATAGGCGAACAGGAGCAGACCAACTTGGTAGGGAAACTGAGTACGTTCGGCAATCTGTCCGTTGGTTATACGTCCATTAGGCACTTCAGCATAATGTTCCATAGGCACCTTGACAGTACGCTCCAAAGGCTTAACGGATTGCCAATCCACGGCGTTTGCGCCCAGAATGGCGGCACTAAATAAAACCACTGCACTAGCGAACTTCATTGTTTCGTATAACAACTGAAATTCGTTCGACTAACCAGCACTATTTATACCTAGATCCAGACTTTCAGTACTCTGTACTACGTACTTGGACTATATTTTGCTTACGGCCAGAAATAAACCAAGATAATATCCCTTATCGAGCTACCGATACATGAATAAGTGATAAGTAAATATCTTGAATGCGAATTTTTGATCGATAACACGCGATTGCCGCAAGATCGGGGCCAATTATAAAAATTGGTTATAAATGTTTACGTACAAGTACCCACTATAAAATTCCTTATAAATTGGTTATTATATAATCAATTCGTTTATGTTGATTCGACCAACCCACTTATAATTGCTTATCTCTATGATAATACTGAGTTTATTTATTTATAAAAATAAATTAATTCTACATTATAAACAGTTTTGTAGATGTAATGTATAGTTATTTGGAGGACGAAGAAATGTCCTCGTGCTGTGTCCAAAACGTCGTCTGTCGGGATTTTCTAGTTACGACTAGCAAACAGCCTGTGGGGGGGTTCTTTGCCTCAGTCTACCGGACAACTAACTACATACAAAATAAAAACAACAACAAAAATCACTAATGCCAATTAAGGAGAAGGAGGACAAATCACAATTAAACCCATAATAGAAAATTAAAGAAAAGACAGACATAGTATTACCCATAACTCTTACTTCAGGAAGCAATGCAGATGTTGTCATAGCTCTCGCTCTCTACCCACCCGATCATGATTTTCCACAGCGAAATTTTATATGGAAAATCCCAAAACATGCCAACTCACGACATATCAAATCACTACATTACTTTCCGGGGTATAGATATTTATTTTAACAATTCATAATTTGTTTTCATAACCTAACAAAATATAGATAAAGATACTTCAAGATGATACCAATATATAACTTGAAAAAAAGAAACATTGGAGACCTAACATATCATACAAGATACGTATATGGTGCATGAAACTAAACATAATAATAATAATATTTATATATTGTAATTAATATAACTAAAGATGGCGTACGTTAAAGTCGGGCGCAGACGACTTTGGGATACCCTGTACCACCACATTGCAATTAAGTCCGACACATTGCTTAAAACCTCCAAAAGATATTTTATTCGGCAAATTAAAAAAAAAGAAATCAGTCGAATTTCGCACCAAACAATTTTTTTGACCGATCGGTCCTATGGGGACTATATGATATAGTCAACCGATTTTGATCAAATTTAGTACACTGATTGGGAACTATAAAAAACTTCCGACTGCCAAATTTGGTTCCGATATCTTCAAAACCAAACGAAACGCAATGAATTTTGTAAAAAAAAACGTTTTTGACAGACTGTTCCTATGGGAGCTATATAATATAGTCAACCGATTTTGATCAAATTTGCTACAGTGCTTGGGTACTCTAAAAGACTTCTTAATGCCAAAATTGCCAACAATATCTTTACAAACAAACGAAACGCAACGAATTTTGTACAAAAAACGATTTTTTGACCGATTGGTCCTATGGGAGCTATATGATATAGTCAACCGATTTTGATCAAATTTGGAACAGTGCCTGGGAGCTCTAAAAAACTTCTTAATGCCAAATTTGGTTACGGTATCTTCACAAACAAACGAATCACAACGAATTTTGCACAAAACACGTTTTTTTGACCGATTGGTCCTATGGGAGCTATATGATATAGTCATCCGATTTTGATCAAATTTGCTGCAGTGCTTGGGAACTCTAAAAAACTTCTAAATGCCAAATTTGGTTACGATATCTTCACAAACAAACGAAACACAACGAATTTTGTACAAAAAAACATTTTTTCGACCGATCGATCTTATGGGAGCTATATGATATAGTCAACCGATTTTGATAAAATTTGGTACAGTGCTGGGGGTCTCTAAAAAACTTCCGATTGCCAAATTTGGTTATGATATCTTTATAAACAAACGAATTATCCATCTAAAACTTTTGCTTTTTTTCGAGGTCCTCTGAAACACCCCTATGGGAGCTATATTATGTAATCCTGATATCAAAAAAATAAAATAAACTTGTCTCCTATGGATTAACAAGGGATCTTTTCTGAAAGCTTGGTTGCTCTAGCTCTTACCATCTCTGAGATCTAGGCGTTCATACGGACAGACGGACAGACGGACATGGGTATATCGACTTCTCGAGTCACACTGATCATACTTTAGGTAACTTTGGGGGGTCTCCGACGTCTCCTTCTGTACGTTACATACATTTTCGGCTTGCACAAACACAATATACCCTTTGTACCATACGGTACAGGGTATAAAAAGCGTTTTTTTGACCGATCGTTCCTATAGGAGCTATATGATAAAGTCAACCGATTTTGATCAAACTTGGTGCAGTGCTTGGGTACTCTAAAAAACTTCTTAATGCCAAATTTGCTAACAATATCTTTACAAACAAACGAAACGCAACGAATTTTGTAGAAAAAACGATTTTTTGACCGATTGGTCCTATGGGCGCTATATGATATAGTCAACCGATTTTGATCAAATTTGCTACAGTGCTGGGGATCTCTAAAAAACTTCCGATTGCCAAATTTGGTTATGATATCTTTATAAACAAACGAATTATCCATCTAAAACTTTTGCTTTTTTTCGAGGTCCTCTGAAACACCCCTATGGGAGCTATATTATGTAATCCTGATATCAAAAAAATAAAATAAACTTGTCTCCTATGGATTAACAAGGGATCTTTTCTGAAAGCTTGGTTGCTCTAGCTCTTACCATCTCTGAGATCTAGGCGTTCATACGGACAGACGGACAGATACAGACGGACAGACGGACATGGGTATATCGACTGCTCGAGTCACACTGATCATACTTTAGGTAACTTTGGGGGGTCTCCGACGTCTCCTTCTGTACGTTACATATATTTTCGGCTTGCACAAACACAATATACCCTTTGTACCATACGGTACAGGGTATAAAAAGTACATAATGCATAATGTAGGGATACGCGTGTTAAGGCATATACAAAATTATTTATTTTTATAACCAAAATTATATAGCAACTGATTGCATGAAGAAATTATTAAAACAACAACAAGTGTGAATTTAAACGGCAATCGTATCAGAAAGTAAATGGATCAAAAACAAATTTAGGGTTAGAGTACACGAGAGTACATATGACAAAAATGCGCCATTATAAAAAAATTTAATTCAACTTTAAAAATTTTGTTCCGAAACAACAAAAAAATTACAATCAATTATATATTTTAACATGACCATATAGTCCACTTACCCATTTACAGATCCTCCAAAGGCCTCCGTAGGGTATGCGATGCTCGGTTTGATGATGCTGTTGTATGATTATTGGTGGTTATGTTTATAATATGTGTTATGATTGACTTTTGGTTTTAACAATTGGCATAAAAAAAATAAAAAAAATTAAGCAAATATTAGGCAATTGATTGACAACTTTTAGGTTTTTCAGTCACAAAATGGAGTTGATTATATGATCCGGCATAGGTTTTGGCTAAAATAAGCACCTTTTGGCAATAAGAACAATGTTTTGGCGGTAGTGACGGGAGCAATTATAAAAACACAACGCATTTCATCGCGCAAGCGGTTCTCGACTGCGGAACTAAAAGCGCTGCTGGACCGCTGCGCATGCGCTGCTCGTCTGCTACTGCGCTGCTGAGATGCGTTAGCTTATCGCTTTAATTTTAGGTGTTGTTGTGTATATGCTCTTGTTTTGCCAATTCTGCCGTCTCCACTGTCTTTATTGCCTATTGTGCCAAACCATATGCATACAGCGCTGGATATAAAAATAGGGCTATTAGAAAATTGCCAAAACATTAATTGAAAATGTTACCTAGCAATGATTGAGTAACCGCCGATGCCAGTTGTATATGCAGATTTAAAATAAAACTTATTTCGCTTATTAAGCATAGATAGGCAGTATATGTATCATGCAAAAAGTAAAAGGCGGAGCGGCACATCCGAACAGTTCAATAGTCAACGCTAAAGAACTCAACAGGAAGTGGAAAATTGAAAACCTAATTACTGCTATAGCTGTTAAAGAGTGGCACTTGTCAAAAGTGACAGTGTGAAAATGACAGTGATAAAGTGGCAGTGTTACAAATCGAATGACCTCGGTTTGTGTCTAGACTAAGGTATGCGTTATATGTATTAAAATAACGTATACATATATATAAATATATATATATAAATATATGTATTCCTAGACTACTGTAGAGCTTAGTTTTGCATTTACGAGTAGTCGCCCCTAGGAGGAGCATAGTTCGGAAAAACGTATAACAATGGCAAATAATCAGCAGAAAATAAACTAAGCAAATTAAAAAAATTAACTAATTATCAGGTATTGAGAAAAAGAAAAGAAAATAAACTAAATGTACAATATCATATAAAAAAAAAAATGTTATAAAATATTTTTTTCGGCAGTAATTGTTTATTACAGCTGCAGAGTCAGCTGTGGTATCCTACCATCCTGACGAGACGGATTTGCGCGATGTCCTTAATATGATTTGAGCTTGATTTTAGTGCAAAGAAACACATACGCTATAGCGCACCCAAGTGGGAATATGAATATTATTTTTTGTAGCTTTAATATAATTTTAGCTATTTCTGTGCAATTAGACCACACCAGAGTGCTCCTCAATCCAGTCTAGATAAGAAGTAACGCGTGTGAACACAGTTGGCCAGCCCTTTTCGCAGCCAGAAGCACTACCAAATGAAGTGATACCAACAAGCGTATCACTGCCATCGGCCAGAACCAAAGGACCGCCAGAGTCACCACGGCAGGTAGACTTACCGCCTGTGGTCTTGACGCACATGTTGGTATCAGCCACAAGACCGAAAAACCAACGGTTGCAGGCGGAGTTGCTGATGATTGGCACCTCAATGTACTGCAAAATTCTTGAAAGAGTGATAGACCCTAAATGAAAAACAAATACAGAGAATGTTATTGATCAGGTTCATGCCAGCCTAGACTTGGTGGCTACTTACAGTCAGACTTGAATCCCCAGCCGGAAGCAATGGCATTTTGACCAGCATAATCGCTAGGGTTATTAGATTTGGCAGGCAGTTTGGCTGCCTGTACATATTCTGCAAGCAATTCAAGTTATATGATATATTTATTATTTATAATTAAAAGTTTTGGAGCTACCATTTAATTCTAGACGCACAGGCAACTTGATCAATGAGATGTCATTGGTCATATATTGTGCGTCATAATGCTCATGCACAATGACTTCACTAGTTGTCACAAAGATGAGATGCCTCCATTCATATGGATCGGTTATATCCCAGGCGCCTAGATAGACATCCAAGCCTATGGTCAAGCCAACTGTGCAATGTGCAGCAGTCACAACCCAACGATTGCTGATCAGAGTACCACCGCAATAAGCGATACCAAGTGGAGTATACAGAGCCAGACCAGCTTGATAGGGAAACTGATTGCGTTCGGCATCTTGTCCGTTGGTTATACGTCCATCAGGCACTTCAGCATAATGTTCCATAGGCACCTTGACAGTACGCTCCAAAGGCTTAACGGATTGCCAATCCACGGCGTTAGCGCCCAGTATGGCAGCACTAAATAAAACCACTACGCAAGCGAACTTCATTGTTTCGTATAATAACTGAAATTCATTCGACTAACCAGCACTATTTATACCTAGTTCCAGACTTTCGGCACTCTGTACTACGTATCTGGATTTTATTTTGCTTACGGCCAGAAATAAACCGAGATAATCGACCTTATCGAGCTACCGATAATAAGTAATAAGCAAATCTCTTGAATGCGAATTTTTGATCGATAACACGCGATTGCCACAAGATCGAGGCCAATTATAAACATTGGTTATAAATGAATATAAGTTATAAGTACCCACTAAAAATTTCCTTATAGTAATGTTATTATATAATCAACTCGTTTTTGTTCACACGACCAACCCACTTATAATTCCTAATCTCTAAGATAATACTGTGTTTATTTATTTATAAAACGAAATTAATTCTACATTATAAATAGTTTATAGCTGAAGCAATAAAGGACTTTATGCTGATTATAAAGTTATTATACATTATATGCTTATATTAATTCTTGAGGTAAGTTTTATGAAATTGATATATATATATATATATGGTGTTGGTCTCTCGGAGCATTCAAGATAAAGATTTAAGGTAAAGCAGCTGTAAGGTGAACTACAGAGAGGGTACTTGTGGACAGATCGGTTGCGGTGTTTTGTTGAGAAGGTGTTAGTGTGTACGTTTTGTTTGAATCAGACGGAATCTCGTGTAGATAATTGTGTGTTTTCTGTAAGTTGTTGTTGGCGCCATTTTGTGCCCCCCGATGTTTTTAGGAAAAAAAATTAGTAAAAAGTATAAAAGAACGTGCTGTGCTCATTTTTCTACGTTGCTTTTTAGTTCACTTAAAGCATTTTTTTTTCGTTTTGCCGTCTTAACATTACTTTGGAGTCCGAACGGTGTCTAAATATATATTATTATAATTATGTGTTATCAATTTCGGTTTTTCTTCAGAATTACGAAATTTTCACGCGCGTCTATGGATAGCGTAGACGAAGCGCACACACAGTATATAAAACCGAGTCACTAACTCTGCCGAGCCATCAGCTGCCGAAACCGTAGGGCCTTCGCCCTCTTCCTTCCGTCTTCTTTGGGAGTACGACTTTCCTCCTCCACCGCACCTTCTTCTTAGCCGTTCTCGTTCCTTACTATAACTTTTTGCTCACCTTAACAGAATCTCAGAGTTATTCCCTTCGAAAGTCACAATGCCCCCTAAAAGGTTGTACATCAAAAATTCTTTAGTTATAATTTATTTTGGGAAAATTTTGACTTTTACAATTTGTTTCGTAACTTTTTGAAAATGATGTCGGTCGTAGTCATCGTATTTTGAAATCAATCGACCAGGAAACGAACATTGGGTTCAACAAATCCATTGTTTCGTCGCGGCATTCTGTTGAAAGTAAAAATGCTCCATGTCGTTTTTATGCAATTTAATCGCCAAAAAATCGGGTAACATTGCCCGATATCGCTCTCCGTTGACCGTTGCCGTCTCCCCGTCGTCTTGCTCTCTTACGGCATCACTAGCTTCATTACTCCGACATGGATGTGCTTTAATTTGAGGCGTTGACGATGCCAATGAACCACTTTCTTCAAATTTGGACACTATCTGGCGGTATGCATTTATTGTTTTGTAATGATGAGTGTATTCATCCCTGATCTTTTTTAGGAATAATTTGCTTGTTTTTTTGATAATGTTGTTTATGCCATTCTTGTTGAAGCTGTTATAGAGGGCGAGTGGGGCTGATGTGGCGGTTTTTACAGCTGCGTCTGCTAGCTTGTTGCTTTGATTTCTGCATGATCTCTTGTCCACATAAGTTTATTATACCCCGTACCTATAGGTTCAAAGGGAATACTAGATTTGTGCAACGAATAGAAGCAGGCGTGGCAGACCCCAAGTCCTTTATACCAAAATGCTGCCACGGGTAGCAATTCCCCATCTTTATATCCAATTAACCATGTATTCCAAAGGATTTGGTCTTTTCAATACAGGGATCAGAACTCATAAAAAAGTTTTTGTTTATTAATTTATTATAATAAATTAAAAAAAGCTTTTTTTACTATCTTAAATGTTAAGGAATACAAATGGCTTATATGTATATTCAATTTTGCGTATATGTTTGGATAGAACGTCCTTCTACCAGAATACTTAATAATTCAAGATCCAAAGGCATTTGATACAATTTCTAACTTTCTTTAATTTTGCTGCTTCATGGGCATCTAAAAAATGTTTTGGAAGTACATATGTTTCTCCTTTTTATATTGATCAATTTGAAAAACAAAAAGCATACTTCTACTGACGGTTACATTTTTTTGAGATTTGTTTCGCTTACACTCAAAGTTCTATAACGTAAAACATAGAATTGGTTAAGATCTAAAAAAATTAATATATTCCAATTATGTATCAATAAATTGCTTTATATAAAAAAGAGCACGAAAAAGCTCCAACAGTCTTTTTTCTTTCCAATTAAATGCAATTTTGAGCAAAGTTTAAGAAATTTTTGCGACTTTGGGTATATGGAGTCTTAGCTCGTCTAGTTAAGAGAAGTCCGTATTGAAGCGATAATAAAAAGTTTTTTTTTACCTTCATGAATACCAAATATATAAATAAAAACTCTTTTATTACAAAAGGTATAGCTTTATGCGTCAGTTTGTTTGTTTATTACTACTCATTTGTAAGAAATTCTTAAATAACTTTATTTAAGCTTTTTTCAAATTGAACCAAGCGTAAAATCCAAGTGTAACTTAATTAGTTTTTGTTCTAGCATGTACATATGTATTTATTTTGCATATACAAATTTTACAGTCCAGCACTTACATATATACAAGCAGCTAAGTTCATCGTAAAATGCTTAGAAACAATGAGAAATGTTTTTCAAAATTAACACATTTATGATGCAATTTTACGTTTGCATAAATAATACAAAACGAAGCCCCCGAAAAGCCCCCCCGCAAAGTCGCATACAAATGCAGAACGCACAAAAGTATGCAACAATATGCATATGAGTATATACTGCAATATGCAACATAAATTTTATGCAAACAAAATGGCAGCCATTCTTCTTTTCTTTTACTTCTTTGTTTTGCTTGCGCTCTCTCTACTCTTATGGTTTTGTTTTATGGCAACAACAAATTACAAACGACAACAGCAACAACAACAGCTCAAGTTTTATGGCCATAAAACTGTCAGTTCTCAGGAAAACAGGTCAGGGAAAATCGCACACACGCTAGGGAAAATTAAAAAAAAAAATGTCCATTAATAGTTGGAGTTGGGGTTTCCATAATAAATATATACACATACATATATGCTATATGCAGCAAAGCAAATTGATTAGCAGCCCACCAATTCAATTGCACATTACGCACACATAATTAAGTCTTTGGGTGACGGCTTCCAAAAATTTTTGCACTGCTCAGCACTGAAAATTCCAGTGTGCAAAATTTTGTGTGCATAGCATTTTTCACACGCATGCAATATGAAAGTTCCTGAGTGGAAGTGGTTTGGGAGTAGAATGCATTATCCACAGACGATTAAGCAATTTGCAGGGCTGAACAAATCAAAATTCTAGCTGCTATTATCGATAACTTGCAAAAACAAAACACAAGCTAGCATTACTGCAACAAGGCCCTGGCACAGTGGTCCAAACAGTAAATAGGTTGGGCAATTTTGGACTGGTGATTGATTTTTTTCTATACACATAAAAATATATCGATATATGTATCCCTCACCGATGAGTGGCCTGGGGATAGTAGGACAAGATCAAGTATTACGAATCACTAGGCAGACACACCAGCATTTTCCAAGCTGAAGTCTGCGCTATTGGAAGATGTGCAGAATTCAATCTGCAAAAGAACTACCATGACAAGGATATCTCCATCCTGTCTGACAGTCAAGCAGCGATAAAGGCATTGAGCAAACCCAAGATCACATCAAGGCTGCTCAAAGAAGCGAGAACTTCACTGGACAAATTAGGTGCCATGAATAAACTCACTATTAGGTGGGTCCCAGAACATAATAATATTCCTGGAAACGAGCTGGCGGATAAACTGGCAAGAACCGGTGCAGCAACACCGCTAATCGAACCTGAACCACACTGTGAGATTGGTAACCATGTGGTACGGGACCTACTGAGAACGGAGGAGGAAAACTAACGGCTGCTTCACTGGGCGCTGACACCAGGACTTAAGCAATCAAAAAACCTCCTCTCTAAATATAACCATAAAAGGTTCAAACGTATGATAACCTACGGGAAAAATACCGTGAGGATCCTGACTGGCCTCCTGACGGGACACTGTAGGCTCCGCAGTCACCTTTATAATATTGCAGACAGTGGGCTATGTCGCTTCTGCAGCATGGTGGAAAAAACTTCAATGCATTTACTATGTGAATATATGGCACTTGCCAGTAAAAGAAACAAGCTCCTGGGCATGTACGTTCTCCCACCGGAGATCGTTGTTACCCTAAGTCCAAACAAGATACTGGAATACATGCAGGCCATAGGACTTTTGGGAGAGCTCTGAGCCGCGAATGGGGTAAAATAGATCCACCTGGGTCGCAGTACACTTTACACCCACATATAAATAATAATTCTTCCTCTCGGTGGTGCAGTGGTCGGCGTGCTGCACTCGCATCCCAGAGGTACCTGGCTTGAACCCGAAAGCCGCCCAGCGCCAAAATCCCCATAACCACATAGTTCCTGTTTTCCAATATTTCCTACCCTTGGCAAAACCCACCTCTTCCCCGCTATTCCACCAGCAAGCATCCCTTTAGCACACAGCGTTGCAAGGAAGAACAAACCAAGTGCTGCTGTAAAAAGCTCGCAAAGCTCGATCAAGCTCAATGCGATCAGCAAGGACACAAACCGCTGGCATCATATTGGTTCTCATGTTTGCTAATAGATTGTGCATTGGGAACTTTGATGGTAGCCCCATCATCAAGGCATTCCATGCCCAGTTAGCGTTAGATGCCAGCCCCACCACTGGGTTTTGGAAAAAATCCGATTACTGAAATTAATACAACCGAATGAAATGCAGAGTCAGATTGAAGGCTCTTGTAGAGCCACTAAGCTTCCAAGAGAAGTAACAAAATTTCTTTTTTTTTTAAACAAAAAAATTTTGTTTTGAATTGTGAATTGTGTTAAATATAATATTTTTTTTGTTATATTTTATTGCAAATAATCAAAAATTAATAAATTTCTGAAAATTTTATAAATTGGCTTCCCAGCCTTATTAGCTGGAGTTATCTTAGAAGGGGCACTGTGGTGTACCCATCAGAAGGCCTAATTTGGACAACATTTTTAACGTGGTGATTTATGTATCAGGTTTTTGAAACTTTTTTTTTCAGCTTATTTATGGTATTCTTAGTAGTGAAAATTTTGTTAAGCGCATGCAGAATCCTGATACGCTGCACTGTGAAATGTTAGACTGTCGAAAGCCCAAAAAGATGATATTGAACACTTAGAACCGTCTTTGCTAACAAGTTTGTCAGCATAATCCAAATGATTCATGTGATATAAGAGTGTAGAAATTCATGATTCTACTTCATTGAACGAAATCAGTTAAGCACAAATTTAGTGACCTTGAATTGTCATTTGGCCCACAGTGCTTTTTGCCGTGTTCAGTGTGGGACTTGAATTCGGACGTACACTTGGCTTACATTGTCAAGTGGCTCACTGTCGGGGCTGAATGGTTGGCAGTTAAATTGCGGGGCAGCAAAATTGTTTTAAAGTTTGTTGATGATCAACGGCATAACTGTAGACATGCAACAATGTGCACATTACATTGTTGTTCTTGTTGTTGTTGTTTTTGGTTGCAACAAGCAGCTCAACTCAGCTTGCAACTAGCCAGAGCTCTCATTCTGGTCTTGCACTGGCTGCTGCATATGTGTGTGTGTTTGGTTGAGAGTGTGAGAGCGAGTATATGTGTGTTTGTCTGTTTGGAAAATTGAAATTTCAATTTTAAGCACATTTACCAACACCGCTTCCCCTCTAGCTGATCATAGTGCTAGCTGCCTGCATTTTATCCAAACCAATGGCAAACGCGTCCTTTGCACTCAATTGCTGTCCTTTCTAGTGATTGTCGGTTCGGACATGAATTTTTTACCCCATAAGTGTACGTGTGTGTTAAAGTGTATGTGTGTGTGTTGGCCCTGTCTTTAACCGCACCTACGCCATTTTCGTAAGCCATGTTAATAAATGAGTATTTCGCAGTTTATAGCCTTACATGTGCATGTATTTGTGCATGTGCGCATGTGTGCGTGGGTGCGTCTGTGGTTTAATGTTGCTTCATATATGGTGTATATAACTTACTTGTATCTGAGTGTGTGTGTGTCGTTGCGATTTTCATTGCAAATACACGCGTTTTGTGGTACTATAAAAATGTGCAGCTGCAGGGTCCTGGTTCCTGGTGTTATTACGAGTGTGGCACAAAACTATTGCTCAAAATACACTCAAAGAAAATGTGTTGCTCCATTTTAAGATGTATGTATCAATTCAATACTTTAAAAACAAATAGTTGATAATATAAATACGCTCATATAATAATATTTTTCATACCTGGCAGTAAAACTGTAATTTTTTATTCTGTTTCTTTTATACTTGCCCAAAAAATAATTATCTACTATATATAAAGTATAAAAAACTGTCTTTTAGATTTTTTAATCAATTTAGCAATAATTTAAAATTATTTTTTTGTAAATTAATGTATTGTCTATTAAGAAACACAAAATAAGAACACTGATCCTTAGAAGCTATGGCTGCCCGCGCTTCTCTGTAGCTTTAGTTTCTTACTTTAATCATACAATAAAAAATAAATCAATATTTTACTTTTTTAATAATTTTACGGGTTATTTTAAAAAATGTTTTTTTTTTAATTTTTTTTTTGTTGTGACTTTTGACAAAAGAGTCGAAACTCGAGCCTAAGGCCGCGCGTTAGCATTGACCTTTTATAAGCTTCTGTTGCTAACATTTTATGTATTCTATGTTAAAATGATTTTGTGATGTCTTAAGGAATGCTTCTGTACTATTAATGTTCGTTTACATTGGTGAAGTTAAGTAACATTTATGTTTAGTTTAGTGTTAGTGCATTTAACAGTGATGCTAAGCTTAGACTTTAATGTTATGTTTACATGTTTTCAACTTAAAGTTGATTATTGTTGGGTGTTTGGCTTCAACAGTGACTTTTTTCTAAATTTTTTTAATTATTTGTTTTTAATTATCCTTGCCTTACAGTTTTAAAAGTAGTTTTAAGTAGACCTTGGTACTTTAAAAAGTTAGTAAACCAAATTAGACTGGGAGAGCTTCTCAAGTTTGTATCGACGCCTCGTAACTTTCGTAAAAATTCTATAGTTCGAACACAACTATTCTAAATTTCGAAATTCCACATTTATCTTGTCCATAAATTGTATCTTAAATTCTTTTAGTGTGCTAACACAACGACAACTAATATTCGCGCTTTGAGCATCCACTAAACGTACCCACTCGTATACTACTACCACACTCACACACACATATCAAGTACACCCTCGTCGGGGTGTGCACACTATGCCATAAATGCGACGACTATCATAAAAATGCTGACTTCATTTTGTAAACGCCTCTTGGGGCCTCTCACTCACATGGATGGGGGAATAAAAAATATTTAAGGGATCTCTCTACTGCAAAAAAAAAAAACATTTCAGGAAGCGTAAAAACTTGTTTTTCTGCCGCTTGATGGCGCTAGGTATCAAAATGTTCTTATTGTTGGTTTTAGCTATTTAGCCGACTAACACACAGTCACACTTACCACACACACACACTCACCACACACACACACACACACACATACACTTAACCGCCGCATACGTGTGTTATTAGTTTTAGTTGCGCGCTCAACTTTTATGCCACGTGTGCAATTTTCGTCGCTATCATGTGAGAAAATTTCAATTGGCCTTTGTTTTTCCTCTCATTTTCGTCTGCTTTTTTGTATGCAGCAACTCATAAATAATTTAAGCTCGTTTTTTAAGCTCCCAAATGGATATTTTTTGGTGCTGCACTCTTTGCATTTTTCTATCTTTACTTTTAAGCTATTTGCAAATGAAATTAATTAAATTGAACAATGAAGAAGAAGAAAAAATCGTTGCTTCAAATTCAATTAAAATGCAGAGTAAGAAGGCGGCAATCGTTGCCTTTTGTGGCAGTTAATTGAAATTTATTTGCGCCAATTTGCATGGCAATAATTTTAAATCGATTTTAGTTTTTTTGTATGCTTCATATTCTATGAGTTTCTTTTCGGCAACTTGGCGAAATTAGTTGGCACAAAAAAAAAGTGAAATGAGAAATACGAGCTTATGCGGCGAGAATCGAATGAAAGCACTTAAGTGGGTGTTATGTATTATGCTCCACTAGGAGTAACAGGACATAAGAAGAAGAAGAATGTATAACATGGATTCTAAAAATAAAAATATATATGAATATATAAGAAGCACTTCGCCTGCAGCACGCTTCGTTCGGACAGCTGAGATACCCCAATTTCTGTTCCAGTGTAATAATGTTTTAAAAATGTTTTATTATTAGTTCTTGTTGCAGTGCACACTGGTTTCAAAACGAAATATTTTGGCAGCTCCATATTTTTTTTAATTTCAACAAAAAAGTGAATGCTTAGACCGATTTCAACGAACTTGACAAATATGCTTATTATAATTATATGATGAGTCTGTGCCAAGTTACAAAATCATTAATATAATTTTTTTCAATTTTTACCATAAAATTGATAAACAAATCAATTTTTTCTGCTTTCCTTCTCTCTCCTTAGCAATTTCAACCAAAGCTCTAGCCATCTTCATTTCATATATATCGTGTAAACTTTTTTCGCGAATAATAAAATTCGTGCTATACATTCAAATATATAACTAAAATGTAAAATTTTCATATGAATTGCATGTTCCTTTCCTTACCACACGATATCTTGGCGTCTGCTGAATAATGCATATAGGGTAAGCCATCTGTTGGTATGTTTGATAATTGCAATTGATTCGTATATTTTCCAACAAAATTGGGCAAATGTATATACCAAATGCAAATTTGAAACTACTTATATAAGTATGAAACATGATATCGCCTCAATGGCTCTACAGGCCCGTATGCGAACATCGTAATTTTCGACGACTTTTTTTGACTGTTCTCCCGTCCATTGAACAAATTCATAGCACGCCTGTATCACTGTACGCATTGTTAGGTTGTTAAACGATCCGTGACTAAAATTGAGTAGTTTTGAACTTGACATATGTGCAGCAGCATGCAGGTATGTAAAAAATGATGAGTGTTTAATAACTAAAGCAACAGAAGGCCCACCCTATATAATTGAATTGAGCCTACGCTGGCGCTACGAAGTTTTTGACTCATCTAAAGAATCGGATCCTGAAAAGGACCAACGGTTGCGCTTGGAACCTAGTCATCGAGGCTTACGTAAAATGGGACTGCGACGTAGATATTTCACTGTCCTTATCAGAAGTAATCCTGGATACAGCGATGCTTTGTCTGGCGTAAAGGCAAAATAGTAAAAGGGCAAGCTGTCCATCAGCATCGAACAGACCAAGTGCTTCCACTCTCAAAAGTACTTTTTTATACTCTAGCTAAAACGTGAGCAATAACAATTAGCTGTTACCAAGTATTATATTGTTTGGTTTGGTAAACTGAAAATTAACCAGTGCATTGGTTACTTTTTATGCATTTTTACATTTTTTCCTCGTTGTTAGGGCTATTACGCCAGAGAAGTGAACGATCCAACTGTGCTTTTTTTAAATTAAAACAGCTGAAATTGATAAAAAAACAAATAGAGGGTGCGTCCATTTTTATGTCTTTGATATTCATCTACCGATTAATTTGAGAGGACATGTTTTTAACCCATCATTCAGATTCAGATCATCAGATCAATTTGGCCAAAAATGCGCTTACGTCGAAAAAAAAAAACGGGCAAGCACTCATGGTACCTTATTTTGGGAAGCAAATTTTTTATGTTCAAATGTGGTATTTGAGCAAAGGAGAAGATTGCATGACCAAAAAAGTGACTGCCTGGCATTTTCGGCAAAACCATCATTAGGATATTTTCCTTCTGAAAAAGCAAAACAGTCGTTGGAAATGGATATCAGTGGATGTTCGCTTATTATGTCCGCACACAAGTGAAAGAAAAAATTGTAAACGGTTACTGCTTTCAACAAGACGGTGAGCCATGCCATACTACAAATTGTGCAAATCAGATTCTGCAACGAAAATTCCCTGGACGTGTGACGTCATAAAGGGTCTTTCATTACAGAAACACAATGGCACACAAGGTCAGGTCTTCTGAACTTCTTCTTTTGGCGTTTTTTCAAAAATAAAGTATACGCCAGTGAGCCTCAGACCATGGTCAGCTGATTTGTGAGAAACATCAAAGCTAAATTTTGTACTTTTTACTTCAAACAAATTGCTTATTACAAAAAAATATTTATTCAGCCAACCTGTCTAAAAGGTTCTCAATTTAGCAAAAAAATAAATTCTTTCATTTGTCCGCATCTACTTCGATCCATTATCACACAACTTTTAAATTGATGTTAAAAAAGTAATTACTATTTATAAGGCATTTGCACTCAACGAACAAACAAATAAACAAACAAAGAACTTTAACAATGTTTTTATTGCGGTTGCCAACTTTTAGATGATGACACCCATGCCCATATTAATAGGCCATTCGCCATATAAGTACTACTCCCAGGTCTGCACACATATGGCACTTATCGTGCTTCCAGAGCCGCTCGTGCGTTTGTTTATCGTTCTGGTGCTCGTCTTTATCGTCATCATCATCATCGTAGTCATCTTCAACGCACTTTGTATTTAATGTTTTTTAATGGAAAAACTTTGTAATGCCTTTGCGTGCAGCGCACAGTTTTCTTTGCTATGCCTCTGGATACTACATTTGTCATACATAGGTATGACTACTGCTGCTCCATCTATGCCAGGTCTCAAACCTCTACGCACATCTCTCAACGTACTCCCCCACTCGTCAAATGCATTTTCCATTGCCTTTAGCTGGTGATAAATTTTTTTTTTCTTTTTGCTATTTTCTTATACCATTTTTTTCCAAACTACTTTTTCATGCGTTGTCAAGGAGTGAATGCGGCTCAGCTTCGAACTGAATGGCAAACAATTCTTAAGTGCCTTCCAATATTTAAGCAGGCCTGGCAATTCGATTGCTATTTGCTGTCATCAAATGCGTTCCATTTATGGTCTCTGTATATGTGTATGTATAGTATCTGTGTGTGTCTACCATATGGTATTGTGCGCCTTTTAAGAACTTTTAAGACACTTAAGCCTGTTTAGTGCTAGTTCTTTTTTCGACATTTGAGTTGCCATTTCTATGGCTTAAACATCAGTGTTATAAGCGGCAAAAAAAATGGAAGCAATTGAATCAAATGGAAACTTGTCTTTTGAAATGTTCAAGGATAAGCATTGATAAAGTTGAAATTAAAGTCATGTAACACGAATGTTTTTGTAAAGTCAATATAGTAGTTTTTCAGGCTTTCTGCTACAGCACGAACTTCTATTCTAAAACAAAAGTTCTTAAGAAATAAATAAAAAATTTTGCAGTGTATGTTCATGTGATCACATTCATACTGCTCTCTGAACTGGTTCGGGATCACTGAATCCGAACCCAAGGGCCCAAAAAGCACAGCATGTCAGTGTTTTGACTTCAGCTACATTTTTTTTTTTTTTTTTGAGTGCGGGTCTCCGCTGGTATTTATTATATGTTTTTGGGCTAGCTGAATCCCTACCAAATGTCAAAAAAACCGCATCACTCCGATTCTCTTGTTGTATGATGTTTGTGATTTATGGTAAATGTGGTCCAACCTCTGAGCTGAAAAATCATTTATGGACCCTACACCTATAAGATACAAAGAGTGTATTAATTTTGTGCAAGCCCAGACTATATTTAACATAAAGATGGAGATATTGGAGACCCCTCAAAGTTTGCTAAAATATAATCAGAGTGACTTAAAAAGTCGAGATTGGTATCGACATTGACAGTTAAACGCTGAGATTAGAGATGTAAGAACTAGAGCAAGAAAACTTTCGAACCCATCTCTTATTATATCACGGAAAAAAAGTTTATTGTATTTTTTCGATATCGAAGTAAATTTCTCCCACATAGATAGTAAAGGGTACCACGAAAATAATTCAAAATATTAAGAGGTATAATTCGTTTGTTAATACCCAAATTCGGTGTCTGTCTGTTGTCTTTTGAACACGTAAGCACAATGCCGACTTGAACCCAATCCGGTTCATTTATTTCCAACTATATTGTGATACTACGTATATCTCAATATTGTCTCTGGCATTTTTTTTTTTATTAGTTTTATAAAATTATTTTACAAACTAAAGTTTTGCTACAAAAGCCGTCCAGCAAAATTTCACATTTATCAAACATTGTCAATCGAAGCTTGAAAAATCTCTTAAAGTTAATTTACCACGTACAAATGTTTTTTTACATATCGTGCTAACGTATTGAATTCAGTTGCTTTATAGAAAAAAAAAGTTTTTTTTTCCTTATACTAGAAACATTCACACTGCATCAACCTGGTCCAGGGGACCACTTACGTACAATCACGTACACATATCATAACGCATCGTCGCAGTTCTCGAGCAGAAAATGCGCAAAGTTTTTATACTTTTGCTTTGTTCTTTATTTTTATAGTACATATAGACTTTGATTCTCATTTAGTATTTCT
Organism: Chymomyza costata; assembly: GCA_018150985.1. Classification (NCBI taxonomy): domain Eukaryota; kingdom Metazoa; phylum Arthropoda; class Insecta; order Diptera; family Drosophilidae; genus Chymomyza; species Chymomyza costata. Next base: position 24,974,435 of record JAECWU010000001.1, read on the forward strand.
TTTTATTTCTTTGTTTCTTTTGCTAGCACGATTTTATGCTTGGCTAAATCTGTGCGCTCTACTTAAAGCATATGTTAGTGCACCAAAGTATACTATGTTCATATATACTATAATACATAGAACTTTAAGTGTGTACATATGGTAATATTTATGAGTGCTCAATAATACACACGCTCTTATACATTTTGAACACAATTTGCTATATCCGCTCGCTCCCCGCTCTCTCGCTACTACTGCTTAGCAATGCATACAAACTGCAAGCAACTCTCCTACACTCTCTCAGCAGCTCTTTCATATCCTTGACTAAAACATAACATTGCTTTGGCAAATTTGCATAAAGAAATCCCTAAACTCGCAACACACACTATAGTTGCATGTGAGTGTGTGTGCGTATCTGTGTGTGTACATATTTAAGTTAGTGTATAACTTTCACATAAACTTCTTTGTAGCCAAGCTGCAGCCATAGTCAACATGGCAACCGCTTTGCTTCACTTCGACTGCCACTCCCATGCCCGCCGCCCACTTTTATCGCAGCGGCTGAGGGAATTAATTTCAAGACAAGGCGAAAATGTTCACAAAAATCCTTAGAATGTTCAGCGATATTGTATTTATTAAATATTAATCTACGAAGCGTATAAATTTCACTGCCTCATCGCAGCTGCAAGTGTGAAGCAAGTTTTAAGTTTTCCGTTCCACACTGCCCCCAAAGCGTAGCGCCCCAAAATGGCAGCAATATTTATATTCAATTACATTGTTAGTCAGCGGAAATTTGTGGAGCACACACTCTAGCTGAGGTGTATGCCTGTGTCTGTTTAAAAACTTTTAAATTTGTTCTGCTTAAAGTTTGTTTTAACAATGAAAAACGTTTCATTTTGGAAACCAGAATAATGTTTTTTCATTCCAATTGATAACGCATTTTGCACATACTAAATAATTGATTTAAATTTATAAATTTAAGCTTAATGTTTTAACTGCACTGCCATAAACGAATTTTCGATAAAAATAGAATAGATATGTGAATCAAATGTTCAAATTTCTAATTAAAACGCCATTTAAAATGTCACGAATTTGTCTAATAGAGCATTGACCATTTCATTTAGTCTAACGAATACTAATTGCAAAATTTCATGTTGGTCTCTTGAATAATACATTTTACGCGAAAAGGAGCTTTAAGTGCTTAATTACGGCTTGTTTACAACATATTTTATGCAAAATATCCATGTAAAATATACGGATATTAAGATACCAGTGAAAGAGTTGCTACACTTTAACTTGAGTGAGCCAACGTGCGGTATGAGCAATATTTCATTATTATTACTCTCGTAGCAGCTTATGCAAATATCTCTTTAATGCAAATGCTTTGAACAACGAAGAAATATCCTCTTAGCGAACTAATATCAAATACTTATATACGAAGAAAACTGTAGGGCTTCATAGCCACAAGTGGATTAGGTATTTATTCCAATAAAACGAACCTTGCCGTTTTTTCTAAAATAAATGTTTTTTTAAAATTGAGTATTTTAGTTTGCACGTAACGCCTTTCCGTTTGCGGCACTGACTCCGACACTCTTCACTTTCATTCACTGACCGACTGACTGAAACTCATCTCATTTCACTAACTGACCAAGACTCATACAGATTTGGCTGCTGATCCGCCTTATATAGGTCTCGATCGCCACCAAATACTAGAATTCTCCCCCAAATTAAAACTAATAAATCCTAAACGGCACTTTGCTTAAACAACTATTTATCCTAATTGGTAAGACAGAGTTCGCCGTACTCTACACTATCCCTATCACCTACTCTCCACTTACACCTATGCACAAATACACTCAGCCTACGCACTAATACCAAACAATAATTAACGCGCAACACTTCAGACCGCTATACTTTAACTAGTGTTGGTGAGAGTAAGCGCGCTTTCACCGCTTCTCTCACCAAGCAGTCCAAGCAGTTTTCCTATTACCCTGTTGGCAAAATAGGAAAAGTGCTGTGAGGCGGCAACTTGCCTTCTCACCAACTTTATCTGTATAAGTCTGTAGTGAATAACAACTAATAAGAAAAGTTTTTCATTTTATATAAAATTTATTAATAAGATTAATAAGTTGAACAAGAGATCTTGTATTTTAAGAACCTTTTATAACATTTTGTTATGATTTTTTACAAAAAAAAAATTTAAAAGACAACACAAAGTATTAAGATTTTTGCATCCAATATTCTTTATTAATAAATAAATCACAAATCTCATTTTATAATAAATTAAGCAACTCTTTATAAAACTTCTCAGATAAAAAGCTTTCACTTAACACTGTATATATTTTTTTCATACACTTGCTTAAGAAAATTTGTTTATTATGAAATTAAAAAATAAATAAATATTAATAATAAGTAGACAGTGTGCTGCTGACTAAAGTCCGAAGTCATAACTGCTGTGTAATATTAAAAAGAATTGTCTTCTTGTTACACACAAAATAAGTCATCTCCTATTTATCTTCAAGACTTGCAAAGTTTTCATATAACTGGTTTGCAAAAAAAATACTTTCAATAAAATATGATGGCAATTTCAATAACTCTAAAGCTCACAAATAGTCACTTAAAAGCACACAATAAATAAAAATGGCTGACAATGCAGCTGGCTGGCATTAGGCCATGTTGCATAACTATGTTAACTGCATTTCGTAAGTGCGTAAAATAGCATTAGATATAAATTTATACTCGACAAAGACACAAATACTCACACACACACACATAAACACGGAAAAAAGGAAATTATGGGCTGGCATGTAATATATGCAAATGGCAGAATAATTCACTTGATTTACGCATAGACACACACTTAACACATACACACACATATCGCATTACATGCATTCGTTCAACATGTTGCACATATGCACATACTGTGCATATATATATGGTCACAAGTTGCAGCATAAGTTGTTATTGATAGTTTTGTATCTATAACAGGTGTCAATAATACGCTTGCATTTCACTTAGAACCGCCTCTAAGACATATCCTTATTGAAGGATTTGCTTCAGATTGTTGGTTTTAGTCCTTGGATTTGTGTATTTTTATACAGGGTCTGTCCAAATAGGAAGCTTGTTGACCTTGTGCTGGCGAAACAAGCTGTTAAGAGAAACTCTTCCGAAAAATAGAAGACAACTATCACGTGTGACTTTTTGGAAAGGCTTCTATGAAAGTGATCCAAATATTTGTGATATTATAATAACACAAAATGATCTATATTCGTTTCCTGTGAGAAAGAACGAAAAGACTTAAAGCGGAACTAGAACTAGGTTCGAAGTATGTTTAAGTTTACTTATTCCTGACATCTTCCAATCTGCCCGGAATTTTCTCTTAGTATAAAAAGATTTTTTCTTCGTCCATATTTTTTTTTTTTTTTGCTTCCTTCAACAGAGAACTTGATTCCATTTTCTTGTACCTACTTCTTCATCCCTTTCGACTACAATTTTTGAACTTGTGATCTGAACTTTGTGTGAATAGTGCGAAATACCAATTACACAGCAAGTGAAAAATTCATAAATGAAATGAAAATAAACGTTAAATTCAAAAAGTAAAGTAGAAAATTTGTCGTCAGAAAAAAAATGAAAAGCACAGCAAACGGAAACGAATACAAGTTAAATTGAGTGAAAGAGAATAAAACGAACACCATGATAAAAAAAGTGTTATCGATAAAAAAAATTTGAAAACCTAGTTACTCTAGCGGCTGGTTGTCTGGTTCAACTGAGACACGTATATTCAGATTCGAACATATTAATATGTTGACAATTTCAAAAGCGACTAGTTTCACAATTGCGCAAAGACAATTTGATATGTATTTGTTCCGCCTACGCCCCTAAGTCCCTAAATAATTCCATTTGCATGGGTTTCTACCATGACATCTTAGTTGTCTAATCAATAAGCCAAATCGTTTAATAAACAAGTGAGAATTATTTCAAATTTGTACTAATTAAATATTTGAAATCCTGTATTGCTTGTTATACATGTCAGTTTTGAATATATACGTTGTTGAACCTGAAGTTCTTGCTATGTATCAAAAACCAAAAGCTGAAACGTTACAAATTATTAAATTGTTTATTATTATAGTTATTATTAATACCGACAGTGTAATATTCCATTGTATTTTAGAAAGTTCAATTGTTTGCCAAGTTTTTGATTAGCTGATTAAGTTAACAGCTTTTATTTATTATACTTAAGAAAAGTTTCCCTGGTGCAACATGTTCATTTGTTTTTGTTGTTTTATTTATTTACTATGTTGTAATCACTTTAATTGAAATGTTTCATGTTTGTGAATATCTAATACAGATAAAAAATTGTTGCATGTATTTAATGCAAATATGCATATCTTAAGCAGAATGCATATTATGTAGATACTTTGAATAATTAAAAATTCTAAACTATGTTTTAGTTTATTAATAATGGAATTTTCTGTTGAGTAAGTTTATTGTACAGATAGTCGCCTATCAAAATGTTTAGATTTTAGTTAAGGGTAACTTAAATGCTTTGTGCAAAATAATTTTATTTATTACGCTCTAGAAATATATATAGATATCAGGGTGTAATGTATTTAGTCAAAAAATAATAATAATAATAAAGAAAGCATCAACACTTTAATTATTTATTAAATATCGTAATCCAAACAAACGAATCTACTTAGATACTTTTTATTTAATCACAAAAATTTTTGCAAATCAAAATTTTAAACAATTAAAACTTAATAAATATTTTTTTTTTAATTTTAGAAAAATATAAAAATGTAATTTCCTTATATTTTACAGAAAAGTATATATATTTATTTATATATAACTTATAAACTATTACAAATTACAGAAAAGTAATTTATATGCATAAGAGAAAATTTGGAAGAAATGCAAAGTTTCTTAAATTATCAAAAATGAATTCGCATAAGTTTTGTCACAGGTTTGGTTAGGTTCTCTAAATAAAGAACTATTTGGTCAAATATATGACCAACCGGATGCCGATATGAAATCAGCAACTTATAAGTAGTCAATAACAGACAACTGGGAAAAGCTTTCTGAAAGTAACCGCCTAAGCATTAGGGCTTAAATTTGATACAACATTTCTTTAAATTAAATAATTAACATTGCTGCATCGCAAAATAGCGTTATACCGCAACGCGCCGACTGTTCCAATAATTCCAACTGGGTTGCTTGTCAGTAGCACTTACAGTAACGGATCTTACGCACTGTGTGTTTGTCTCGCTCGCACCTGCAATATAGCCGGCTCAAATCAGTTAGTGAGAGAAGAGAGAATCTTGATTGAGTGCATTCAAGACCGCATATTGAGTGTAAGTAGTAAAATAATGTCGAATAATGACATTATAAAAAATAATGAATAAATTAAGATTTACATCCCTGTGCGAACCAGAATACTGAAACTAATGTTGAAAACTTACATTTGTCTCGTGGTCACCACTCAACAAACATAATGCTGTCAATAAGTAGGAAATAAACAAATTTTTATTTCATCACTCGAACGCTGTATTAAACAAGAAAAATAAGATAATGGAGCTTTTATTATGTCATCATTTATTATATGACCAAAGGCAACAAATAATAATGCATAACGCAGAAAATTAGCAATGACGATAGCCAGCAAAAGATAAAAGTCAGATGACCAAGAACGTAAATAGAGCAAAACATCAAAACAAGTTACTACAAATAAAAAACCAAGTAATTGTCTGCCATAAATACAATTATAAGTGAAGCTTTTGTATGACAGCTAGGGGGTGTATCGAAGCTTGATCAATGGAAAAGATGGCGCAGATAGTAAAGTACTCTAAAAAGCAAGCATAAGCTCCGCTAAGTAATAAAAACTGCATTAAGAAATTAATAACAAAAGAAAAGATTTTTTTAAAACACCTTCTTGACTCAACAACGAATAGTTAATGCTCTAGAAATCAAAACAACAAATATTGTAACTAACAACATGGGCAACATAGCTCGCTCTGGCCGAAGGTTCGTCGTGTTCTCTTACTGACAATGCCGAAGTGCTAGCCGAAGGCGTGACCCAATGCTTAATAGTCTCAAATGGCTACATCTTTTAAAAATTGCATTCAATCTTAATATCAATAAAAAATACTATCTATAGAGGGCAAGATATGGACATGAAACGACAAACTTTACAGAAAAATTGTCATCTTTTGGTCTATCTGGTTTTTATGGTCTTTGAGATCTAGATGTTCACACGGGTGGACTGATGGACACACATAGATAAATCGATACTGTAGGTTAGGATATACATTTTGTTAGGAGGGACTTATGCTACTTTTTACATAGATTGCAATGACCAAGTTAACCCTCAACTCTATAATGTCACAGTTGATCATTCTTCGCAGGAGTTTTTAGTTGCAATTTATTCTAAGAAGCACATTCTAGCAAACGACAACAAATTTAAGAGGGTACCCTCAAAAATCCACCTATAAAATTATTTTTTATTTTAAAGTTTTTTATTTAAAAAAAATTATATCCACGTTACTAGGATATCTCTCAATAATTTGCGCACTGGGTCATATTCTGACCATTTTCAACTTCGAATTGATGCATATACCTTTCTTTTAAAGTAGTGTTCGGCACGGCCCTATCTCGCGTGCATAGGGATTAGCGACGTCGACACACGTCATGTGTTATACACATAACGCATGCATGTGTGCGTGCTTTTTGTACTGACATTTTCTCAGCCGCAGTGACGTATTGCGACGCTGACGTGACTCGACGTTGCTAAGCAACAAACACGAAGTGGCTTCGGCTCTTGTTGCTCCGATATTGTTTTCTCTGCTGTTGTGGCAGTAAAGCAGAGCAACAAGAGCCGAAGTCACATACCATCAACTTCGTGTTTGTTGCTCACCAACGTTAGCGTCGCAGTACGTCACTGCGGCAGAGAAAACTTCAATACATTCGCAAGAAAAAAATGTAAGTGTTTTTTTTTGTGCCGACCACTGTTTTAAAGCCATATTGATTACGGCCGAAACTTATTCGATTATCAAAAACAACTGATTCAAGCCGAGGGCTACAATACTATTAGAGATGGGCATATTATCGATATATGATTGATATCGATAATGGCATGCAATTCAATAGGTGTGAAGAAAAACTTTGTCTGACAGAAAAGCTAATAATATTCGTTACAAACAAAATTCATTTATGAACAGCATGTGTGATATAAAAGCTAACGTATCCTGATCTTTATAGAGCAAAAGCAAAAGCGCAACGGAAATCCAGACAAATGCAGCCAGGTATATCAGTATTGCATTAGTTAGAGTGCCATTGCACTTGTTATGCATGCAAGGACACAATGTGGGAAAGTCTGTTTTACTGGTTAAGTATAATGGCATTTATGACTTCACTCAACCTCATGATAATGATGACGATGATGATGTTGGCTGATGAGGAGAACGAGGGGAAGTCGATGACTGCAACATAAAGTCAACAACTTTGTTAACATTTTACGCTACTCGAGCATACAAAGTAAATGAAATCTAGTTGATTAATTGTATGCCAATGGAACTCAATTTACAACATTGAAGGAATAGTAGCGGTGCTAGGTTTTCCATTAATTTTTATTATTACTTTACATTGAAGTGGGCTAAGTGACGTTGTATCTTGAGATACTCTGTATTTGATTGCGTACCGTACTCAAAGTGTCATTGCGTCAAATGTTATGGCATTTCTGAATCACAATTTTCCATCACACTTTATGTGCTCATAATTTCCTAAAAGGTTGAAGGTTGAAAAATTACATATTTATTTTTGAAATATGCCAGAAGTTCATTAATTCTTGTGTAGTATATGGGGGCAATTTTTCGTTCAAATTTTGTATTGTATTTACTTAAAAATGATTTAAAAATTAGAATGACTTAAGATTTAAGCTACTTCTGTTCGTTCTATCATTAAGTTGTAATGTATCGCATCTTTTAAGCTTAAAGTTGCAAAAATTTGGCTGATAAGGCAAAGAAAAATGTAGTTTTAAGTTCTCTGATAATTTGGTCATTCGTATAGAAAACTAAAATCGTGGTCACCAAAAATAGTCTTTACATTTTTTGTTGGAAATCGTATTTTTGTTTATCTACAAAATCACCTTATATATATGCCAATATATAAAAATTAAGTTTTCAAGTACAACACAAACACTTCTGAGCAAGTATACTAACAAAAATCACTTTAAGTTATTAGCTGCCTTAAAAATCTTCACAACTTTCTTATAAAACTCTAAAAGGGTTGCCAAAAATATAAAAATAATTTTTGTTCAAAATATTGCAGTAAACTAATAAATTTAATATTCAATGTATTGACATTTTATTGATTGTGAATTTCAAAACACTACAAACTCATATGATACTCATAAAAGAGCAGACAACACCAAGTTTAACAAAACAAAGCAAACACTTTATTTTGCAACCCATTTCCAAGCCCAAGCTTCATGCCACACTGCGGTTTTTTGTTTGTTTATGTTAGTTACTAAGTTTTTGTATCTACAAGATACAAATATGCATGCACAAACACACACACACATATACAATAGATGCATGCTTGTGTTTGTACAAGCTCTAGCCATAGATAACCACAAATCCGGCATGATTAGACTTTTGATAACAACAACTTTAATAAATGAACTCGAAATTTATTAGTTTTTGCGCAAAAGATACAAAAGCTTTGACCGCACTGCAATTCGAGTGGAAAGCAACAGTTAAAATAACTACAACAATAACAAAATGCTACAACAACATCGAGAGCAACCGCAGAATGCATCTAGCAGCAAGAGCATAACTTACACATAGTACTAGATCTCGGCTTACACATACTTTAAGATACTTATTGTAGTTGCAATATTTGCAGGGGATTATTTGAGTTTGTGTCCAATATGTTTATATGTGTTTGTGTCTGTATACATGCTTACTTTGTATACATTTTGTTTTTTGTTTTCACATTTTGTCAAACATATCATAAATTTTCCATAGTGTTAAAATTTTTGTGGCTATACAAGGTGTTCTAACGACATTTCAAATGATCAATGTATGTGTGTGTGTGTGTGTATCTATCTGTGTGCTGGTATTCAATTTGTGGTCTGAACATTTTTAGTTCAATTATTTACTTAATTAAATGCGAATATTTTGCTTTTTAAGGCTTTTGGCAGTTTGTTAATTGGCCCACAGTGCGTATGAGTCATATTTTGGTTTTCAGCATACATATAATATAAATAGTCATCCAAGCGAAATTAGTAAAGTTGCAGCAAAGAAATCAATTCAGTGCTTAACAACAAATTAAAAAAAAAAAAACCAAAATAGCATCAATAGCTTATACACAGTGCGTATGTGCAACATGTTTATTCTCGCTATAAATATTAATCATCCGTCACCTAAACCAAAGCTGTAGAGTTTCTACAAAAAAATGCTTAAACTCGAAATTAGTGAATGTTACAAATAAAAATAAATGCAAAAATTATCGTATTGATATAATCGGTATTTAAGCCTCCTACTGTTATAAGACCTCGAATATTTTAAGCAAAAAATCTTAGGGAATTCATATAACTGGTATATGTTACGTAGTACAATATTTCGATTTTTCGAAGCAGGGCTCAAATAAAAACTTAATTTTGATAAGAGGATTTCAAAACTTTAAGGCTCAATTTTTTTAAATCAACAAAAGAGTTGTTTATTTTTTGAATAAAACACATTTATTTTGGAAAAACAAAAACATTTTTTTGACCACTTGCTAACACTTACTAAGTGGAAAGTAATAAAGCTTTTTTAGACATTTAATTATCATTAATATATAGGTACATACATAATTTATATGATTAAATATATTTATATGATTCAAATATTTCATTTTCAATTTTGCATATTTTATTTTAAAAAATTTCTTTTTCTCATTTTTTTCAAACTTAATATTCTTGTAAATATCACTCATACGTCCCATAAACAAAGTGCTTTAACATATAAAAAATAATACTTTATGTAGCTATTTTGTTGTTGTTGCTTATGAAACTTGATTAAAAAACAAGGCAAAGGGGAGTCATAATGAAATGAACTCGCGAGAATGCACACATGCACACACACACACACAGATACCCACCCACACAAATGCTCACTCATATTAATGCACTTACTTATATTGCAGCATATAACTAAAACCCGCTAGAAGCTTATAAAACGTAGTCTACTATGCGAATATTAATTAAAACAGCAAGAAATGAAAAAGCGAATGAAATGAAAAAAAGCTAAAAGCAAGATTAGAAAGAGGTTTAACAACGGTACGGGAATGATTAGAGAACAGTAGTTAAGAAGAAAATTGTTTTTAAAATGTGCGTTTGTTTAGTTTCAATTTATTAAAACAGAAATTGACAGTAAATATATAAACAAAAGAGAGCACATAAAGAGAACGCGTGGAACAGTTTTTTCTTTGAATTAACTTTTATTGGCATAAAGCCAAATATGAACCAGACATGCAAAAATGCCACAACGACAATGTCAACAAGAGAGAAGCAAATAACAAGCTAAAAATTAAATACTTAAGAAATGGCAAAAATGCATGAATAAGATGCGCAATATTTAAGATACAACGAAGCGAAGATACTCTGGTGTAATGAAGTAAGATGCTCAGATTAGAAGTTAAGCACGAAATAAATAATTCACTGTAAATATTTTGTTAGGCAATATTTTAAAAAATTTAAATATAGCGCGCAAAGTATGGAATCTTTCGGCTAAATAAATTACACTAGGTAACAAAAAGAAAAGTATACCTGGGCTGAATATTGACGTTTTTGGTAAAATGTTGGTATCTAATACGAATCTGGTAAACTAGTTTAATCGGCCGTGCTACGGAATGTTTACTGCTCCCAATTTCACCAAAACGAATTTTTTATGTGGTTTGAAACCGAATGATTTGTTGCAAGAGAAATTTAAACGAGTTGGCTAAAAAGGTTGAAAAGAGTATGCTTTTTAAACGGAAAATTTTTTTTAAATGTTCTTAGATTCTATTTATGCCAATTTCAAGTTAAATAGTTATCGATAAATGTTTTTAATTTTGAATCAACGCACAACTCAAACCGAATTTTTATATGGTCCATGCTCTGCTCGTAAAAATGTTCATCTCTTGCATAAAAAAAATTTCCCTTGTAATAGGAATAGCATAGTCGTGGATAATTTCCCGCGAAAGGTGTAAAGCTGTGCTAATAATGAGCAAGGGAAATATGAGTAGATGGCGACAGCTAAAAATTCGGATTTGGCAGCACGCAAAAACGAATCCGAATCAAAATGTTAATTTTGTTTTTTTTTTTTTTTTTGTTTTCCAGATCATGGCCGTTTTTATCAATTTTATTTTACATGATCATTTTTTATTGTATTTAAGATTGTGGATATCTGTAACGCAATTTACAAATCTTTTTCTATTGATTGCCATTCTATGTTTTAGTTTTATTGAAAAGTGAGTGAATTCCAAGGAAATCAGGTAAGATTTTTGCTTTCTCATACTAAGTAACGCCTCACAGTTCGACTCAAAAAAGGGGGCAGAAGCCCTTGAACTCAATAGAAAAGACATACGCATCCTTTGCGGTGGCCTTACTGGCAACAACCCATGTAGATACCACATGGCCAAGCTAGGTCCATCTAATACCGAAACTTGCAGATATTGCTGCGAAGAAGATGAAACCATGGAGCACCTACTAGCCAACTGTCCAGCGCTCATAAGACGCAGAGCAAAATTCTTAAACAGCTACACATTGGATGAAGAGGACAACCAACCCTATCACTTAAGAGAACAATTGCCTTTGCCAAAATAATAAACAGCAATTAAGCTATATACGGGTGCACAAAAGATCAACACGCTGGTCACAGTGCAGGAGGAAGCAAATTACTCACACTCTATTAACATCATACATCATACAAGTAACGCCTCAAATATTTTTTAAAAGAAATCCAACTAAATTTTAAAGCAAATGTTGTTCTAAGTTTTGTTGATTGTCAGAATTCTAAAAAGATTCCGGAATATAAAAAATAACCAGACCAAATTGCAAGGTTTTCACTATGGTAATCATCTTTTCCTTAAAAGTACGTTGTCACGACTTCACATCCTACCAGGTATTCGGAAGAAGGATATATTCCAAACTTGCAGGAATTTCAAAATCTTTTTATTTTAATAATCTAAATGAAAATATTTTGTCACTTTCGCTTGCCAAATGGTCTTTTATTGGGCTTAAATTTCGGAGTCCAAAAAGTAACCGATTATTTATACTTATTTACTAAATGATAGCTCCCATATTTTTTTTCCATTGCATGTGTAGTATAAAAAACAATATTGCTTTTTAAATAGAGTATATAAGGTAAATACCGCGCCATGTAATAAAACAAGTCAGCTTTTATAATATAACTTGCAACTGCGAAAAATGCAGCTATAGAAACAACGTTACTCTATTTCAAATAGTATTATGAGTAATAAAAAAGCATACACATATTAAAAGAAAATTGTAATATGCCTTCGCACATAATAGTATGATGCATATTTAAAAAACATATGTACATTTATACTTACTACAAAGGCAAATAGAAGTCTGGGAAACTGTGAGCGCCTTGGGTTAGGCAGTAAAAAAATATACATTTATAGTAAAAATATATATATGGCGGCTGTGCAATGGCGTACTGCGCTTGCCTTAGTGGAATGAAGAAACAGCAAGCATAGGATAAGATAAAAACGATGTACAGAGAGAGAGAGACATAAGATGACTTAGCAGACATAGAGTAAAAGAAGAATATTGTTAAACAGCGTATGTAATAAATATAAAGATTTCCAAAGCGGAAAATTGTGCGATTTTCTCTGATATGCTCTCTTTCCCTATCTCTTTAACGATTTCTAGCTTTTATTTTTGCTGCTTTGGATTTAAGGCTCGTATTTTTGAGGCATCTGAGAATTGATTGCACTCTAAAAAATTATTAGATTTCATTATAAAAAAAGCCACAATTATGAAAAAAAAAAAAATCAAGCCGTGCCAGCAATTAGTGTGTTATGATGAAGATATGAATTTTACATCTGTCGAAAAATTAATTAAATAATTATTTTCATTGATTTATTAAATCTTAAAGTAAATATTGGATCTACTTGCGTTGCCCCATAACTCGGAGCCATAGGTCCAGATTGGTTTATCATGCAGTTATACAGGAGGACTTTGTAGTCCAGGCTAAGGGGAGAGCGAGCGTTCATTAGCCAGTGAAGGCTAGCTGCCTTAAGTTTCAGATGCATCTTTTTGGCTTATATGTGCTTTCGCCAAGTGAGCCGCCTGACTAGGTAATATCCAGGTACGTTACTTCGTCAGTTCAAGATCATGGGAGAGCACCTTTTTTTGTTCAGAGTAAACGTAACTTGCTTGCATTTTTGTTCGTTGACTTGTAAGCGCCGATCTGCAAGCCATCTTTCCACAGACGGTAGGTGGCGAGCCAGTTGGGCTGTTGCCTTTGCTGGGCATCTGGAGCGAATAAGAATCGCCGTATCATCTGCAAACGTAGAAGTCGTAAGCTGGTAGTCTGTGGAGATGTCCACCGTGTACAGGATGTAGAGAACAGGTCTAAGAACACTGCCTTGGGGCACTCCAGCTTCGATCACGTGATCCTGGGAGGTACTTGCGTTACAGCTTTCTGCGAAGACTCTTTTGATACGACTCGAGCATCGTATTTTGTGGCAGCAGATTTGTTATTTTGTACATTAGACCGCCCAGCCAGTATCGGTCAAATGCTTGTGCGACGTCAAGAAATATTGCCGTGCAATATTTCCGTTGCTCGAATGCTATGCGTATTTCTAATGTGATCGGATTGACCTGTTCGATCGTTTCATGTTTTTCTCTAAAACCAAATTGGTGCGATGGTATTATTTTGCGCACTTTGAAATGTAAGTAAGAACCAAAATTGTGTGCAGACTTAAAGTCATACAGGATTATTAAATTAATAATAAAACAGATAGATAGTCAACAAGTCAAATAAAAATAAAAGCGCAAGAATAATATATCCTTCAGATCCCATGGTCCTTTGTTTTAGTTAATATGGTCTTTATGTTGTTTTTCATTAAATCCAGATATATTTTAATTTTCTTATTAATTAATTAGGCACTAATATATGTATAATTTTATTACTGCTTTGTTATAATTTTTTGAGTATAACCAGCATAACCAACAATTTTCGCACAGTGTATGAGTACTATGCATATGCTCTTATGTCTGATTTTTGCAAAATAGTATAAAATGAAATAAAATAAACACAGCAAATAAAAAAAAAGAATATATGCAAAAACGTTGTACAAATTCTTTTAAACGCAAGTCAACAAAAAAAAGAAACAAGTAAAGCAACAGCAACAAATGCAACAAGAGTGTAAGCTGCCAAAGAATTTATAGTAGCAGCATACGCGGCGTATGCGCAACATGCTGTCATCTCGTGAGTAATGATCTGTGCATGTATGTGTGAATGTGTGTGTAAAAAATTATTTCGTTTGTAAGCGTATTTCCGCTTTTATGACACGCACACACTGAATGCAAACAAAAATCTGAGGGTGCAGTAGCAATATTTAGCTACCAAGGATGAGAAGAGTAGGTGGCTTTATGTCTCTCACAAAAACTGCAACAGACGATGATTATGAGGATGACGTTGGTGACGCCGTCGTCTTTGCTTATCGACGTGCACATCGCAGACTTGACAGCATTTCCTACTCTGTGCACCCATCATCAACATCATCATTGTCAACGTAATAATTATCATCATGTTGATGCTCATTAGCAACGTCATGATTATGAATGTGCCGACGACAATTGCTATTATTGCTCAAGTGTAATGCCAACAATAAAGTAGCTGTTCATATCTACGCCATTTGCCATGCAATATTCCTTAAACATACACCGAAAGAAAAACTGTCAGTTTTTTGGCCATTTTATCATTCTGCTAACGAAAGAAGAGCACCTTCAAATTATATAGATGCATAAAATTCAGGGATTGCAAACAAGAGGTACATGGGCTTAAAAAATCAAAACGACAAAAGTTCTTTGGCTGAAAGTACAAGCCACAACATATTATAGTTATTATAGAAATAACACTTTAAAGTAGCAATTTTTATTTTTATATCACAAAACTCAGGCTTAACTTTTATTTTCTGAAAAAAAAAAAAAAAGTTGCATATTAATTAATTTTTCAAAAATTCCGAAATAACTCTTATTGTATTTTTCATTTATAATGTAAATTGAAACTAAAAATTATTGGCTTATTAAAACTTTTAAGGCAACATTTTTAAAATCGCTAAAAATATTGGAGCAATTTTTTGAACTAAACAAAAACTTTTGAAAAAGTTGAAAAAAAAAAAAAATGATAGCAAATGATGATACAGATCTGACAGAATGCTGCAAGTTTATCGTTTTTCTGCAAGTGCACATACTTACATTGAAAGAGCTGGCAGCCTGGAAAGAAATCTTGGTTGGAAATTTTGATAGCGCCAAATGCCTCAGCCAGCTATGCAATTTAAATGTGCATTAAAAACATACATAAAAAGTATTCTGCAGCTCCCACACATGCATGAATTCATGCATGACGATGCATTAATCATCAGCCTAGAAATATGCAATAAAAAATTTAAGCGCTGCGTAAAAACAAAATTGAAATTTGCACATGCAAAAATTTCATAAAAATGAAAAATAAGCAAAATGCGCGTTGGGAAATTCCTAAAATTTTAAAATGTTTTTATAGTTGCAGAGCGATGTTTTTTAAATAGTGGCCACACTGGGTCGGTTATATAAACTGCATTAAAGATGAAGCTCAAGAAAAAAGTGCTGCGGGAATATGGTGAAGTATAAAGCCATATTGACAGATTAGATATTGTGTCAACTTTACTGGTTATGCTGTACTTACTTACAACTTGCGACTTTCATGTTTTATCTCATTGTTGTAATTCAAAGATACATGTCCTTAAACCTTCAGTAAGTAAAAGGCGTAGGTGTGACTATCTTCTACTACCTTTCTCGCGCTTTAAATTTCACTTGCATTTTACCCAACATTTTTTTTAGCTACCACATAGAACGCCCATTACTCGCTTACTCCCTCCGAATTTCCCTTCCATAAGAAACAACGAATGCACTGAACTACATTTTCCCAAACTATTTGGCCAATTGTTTAACTACATTAATTAGTCGCCTCGATGCAATGCAACTGATAAACCAAACAACATTCATTTAACTTTTGTCTGACTGCAGGTCTGTTTGGTTTTAACCCTGTCTGTCCTGTTCGGCTTAGATCATGTCGGTTCTAGTGTCTGCCTTCTAGCCATGGTTGTGTTTGATTGTGATTTCAATAGAAATTTTGTTTGCTGCACGCTTTTTGCGCCTCACTTTTGTCGCAACGGAAACCAATCCCATATATTAACCATGGTTTTTGGACGCGTTGGTGTTGCATGGAGTTGTTGCTTTTGAATTGAATTTGGGTTGTTAGTCGCGGGTGCAGCAGCCAAACTAATGCGTTAATTCGATAAAGCAGCTCAGGGGCACTTTTGTGAATTGCTTCCAAGCAGACTCGTTTCTATTTCAAAATTTTGTGGTGCTAATTAGAGAAATGTTTATATGTTTGTAGAGCTGTGTGTTTTTGTGTGTGTGTGTACATAGATACACCTCTTTGTGTGTTTTTACATTGATTCGAGGGAATTAGGGTTTAATGGCGTTTTGGTTTTGCACTGCGGTTTTTGGCCTGATTAACGGATTTGATTTGTGTGCCTTGATTTAAGCGCGGAATTAAAAGGCGTTATTTGCATCTTGACTACTTACATAAACAGGTTAGTGAGCTTTTGAACAAAGCGCTTTAATTTTAGCAACTATATAGCGTTATTATATAATCGCAAAAATTATGACTTACTTCTATAGAACAAGTTACATATTATGGCAGCTAATTGAAGCAGCGACTTCTAGAAGAAATACCTACCATAGTGGTACTTCCTTGAGTGAAAAGCGGAGAACGGTTGGAACTTATCCTAACTATATTCCAAAAAAAATAATGCAAATACAATCATATTTATAACCTCAACTCAAAAAAATCGATGAAATGCCACAAAAAAGTGAACAAAATGTCCAAACTCTGAAAGATTTGTAGGCAAAGGTGCCTCTGGTTTTCAAGATCGCTAACACCAAGATACTACTAAACTTGAATCGAATTCATCGACAATACGGCCGGCGGATTCTGAGTGAAAGATTCTTCTTCTTCTACTCATATAAGCGAGTCGCATTTCCCTAGAGCTCCAAGCAGTCACATACAATAGGTAAAGGGGGCCCACAGGGTGAGCAGCCGGAGTTTTTCATGATTGGGACCTCAATGAACTGCAAAATGTTTGTGGCACCGGCGGTGGTTAAACAAACAAAAAATACGGGAAATGTTAATGATCAGTTTAATGGCAGCCTAGACTTGGTGGCTACTTACAGTTCGAAGTCTTGCCCCAGCTGGATGCAATGCCACTTTCACCAGCATAATTGTAACACGTGTTGGCTTTGGATGCAGCTTGACTGGCTGTATGTGCTCTGTAAGAGATTCCAAGGATATGAAATTTTTTTTTAAAGTAAAGCTATTGGACTTACCATTGAATTTAATAGGCACAGGCAGCTTGATCAGTGAAATGCCATTGACGATGACGGCGTTATTATAGTTTTCATGCATAATAAAGTACTTCGTTTCCATAAAGATATCTGTTGATCCTTTTCATTCTTATCGGTTCTATCCCAGGCACCTAGATAGACATCCACATCTTTGGTCAAGCTCTCTGTGCAATGTGCAGCTGTTAGAATCCAACAATTGCTAATAACAGTGCCACCACACCAAGCGACTCCATCTTCAACATACAGGAGCAGACCAGCTTGGTTGGGGATTGATTGCGTTGGGCAGTGTTTCCTCTGGTTATACGTACATCATTGCTTCGTATGATAACTGAAATACACTCCTTGCTCTATTTATACCTAGTTCCAGACATTCAGTACTCTGTACTACGTGTCTGGACTGTCTTTTGTTTATGGTTCAGAAAAATCCAGCCTAATTTACAACCTTATAGCAAGATTATGTACCTTTTTTCCATAAGATAGTATAAGATAATATAATTGATCTCTAAAATGAGAAGTTTTGACCGATAACACGCTACAGCGGAATTTCCTCTTTGTTTCGACATAGTATTATCAATTTGCTTTTTTTTCACACGACCAACCCACTCGAACTAGGTAATAATTTTCGACCGATAACACGCGGCAGCCGTATCACGAGATTGGCAAGTTCGAGGCCAATTACTAACATTAGCTATAAACTTTAAGGCATAAGCGCCTACCTTAAATTTCCATTTAGCTTCGTCATCATATAATCAATTCATGTTGGTTCCCACGACCAACCCACTGGTAGTTGGTAATCTCTATTATTTTATTAAGCGATAAGACTAATGAGGGTAGAATGTATGTCAGACATTAGTGGACACACAAAAATATTTTTTAACACAATTCTTAATTTGTGTGCATAGAATGAAAATCCGGGCCCAGGGAGAAAATGTACCGGTCCCACTATTACACCTTCAGCTTTAATCACGACAGTACCACAGTAATTACCCTGAGAAAACTCTTGGCACGGGAGGAATCTCCCTTTTAAAGTTGGTGAAAGATTTTGTAGCATGGACACAGGCTAAACTTATAAAAGTATGGTAAAAATATTGGTATGTAAGAAAAAAAAAGAGATTAAAAAAATTTTGATATTTTTAAAATGTTAATGGAGTTTTGGCAGTAAATACTTGTTGCGGCGAATTCGATTTTCATATCGTCTTATTTACAAGCTGATTAACAAAAAGAAGCCTGTAATCGAATTGAGTTCGAATTTTGCTCACAAAATGCGCATCCTATAGAATGCAATGTTGAAACAAAGCAGCCAGGATCTATTGCAGGAAAACTCAGCCACCCCTAACCAAATTCCAAACCACCATGCCAACTAACAAAAAAATTTATGCAATTAGAAAAGTTTTGCAGCTAACTGCGCCTCAAATTGCAGACAGACTTTAAAAGTCACAAAACTTCATTTCAGCCAGCCAAAAGTCAGCAGACACGAGAACACTAGGACAGACAGACAGACACAAGTTGCTTCAAGGCAGAAACAAAAACATTGGTAACAACAAATAACGCCAGAAGTAAAGTTTATGCCAAGCCATATAGAGAGTATGTTCTATAAAGAATAATTTACCTTTGGCAGACGCAACTAATTGAAAGGTATTTGTTTAGCGAGTGCAGCTCGCAAATGAAATTAGATGCAGAGACGCAAAGGCTGAGAGAAAGAAGACATACAGGAAGACAGGAAGACGCGATGATGAAGCCGTGCGCGTCATAAGCCGCAAAAGTCACAAACACACACACTTAAAGTCAAAAGGAAAATTTAGACGCGTCTGTTTTGGCTTCCCGCTTATACTATTCGGTCTGTATTCCGGGAATCAACTTGTACTAGGCCTTAATTCTGCGTATTTGTTTTGCTAATTGGATTAATTTTGTGAAAATATTGAAGTTGTCGTCAAGTGGTTTGCAAGCAAGTCTAATTATCTTCTTTGCAATTGCATTAAAATGTTTGCGCTAAATATAAATGAGAATTTATTATGAAGTATTTCATATGAAAAAGAAGTAGATAAAGGAAAGTCTTTAAATTCGGTTGCTTACTTGGTTTGGTAATTTACGTGGCATTGACAGAGAGATGACGCACGCTGATTTAAGGCGAATTACTAACAAATTTTAATGTTGTGGGTGTATTTGTGTGGGATTTTAAATGCATCATTTGGTACTCTCTCTCGTGTTTGAGTGGGCACACATTTGAAACAACCATGATGCTAAATTATTGATGTTATCCCTCGCATCCTGCCTTGTATCCCAGTTTCGCTTTATTTTATTTTAAGCTTTAAAAGTTACGAAAAAGCAACGAAGCATATTCCTACTTATACATTATACATTTCGTATCCACTGTGGAGTTATATCCGACATTCACACTTCATCGGTTTTTACTAAAAGAAAAGTTATTGAAGTTTTATTATGCTGATGAAAGATTGTAGCCATATTGAAGCAAAATAGCTTGGCTAGGCGAAATGTTTTAAGCAAAAATCAACTGGAACAGGATCACATATCAGCATGCATTAACTGAAATTGAATCTTCCGGAATTTTTATGCATCTAGCTTTCACGGTCCCCAAGATCTAGATGTTCATACAGACAGAAGCACTGCCGGGCATGGCTTAATCGATAACCAAATCGGTGCTGATCAATTTAGTATATACAAATTAGGGTCTGCCACGATTTCTTCAAACTGGTACGCATCTTAAACCATTCTATATATTTACATTAGTTAAAAAATAACAACCAAATGAAGTATGCCGAGAGAGAGCTTATATATGTATATCGGCGAAAATAAGTGAAGCGGGCCACA
The DNA here is from genome assembly GCA_018150985.1 of Chymomyza costata. Classification (NCBI taxonomy): domain Eukaryota; kingdom Metazoa; phylum Arthropoda; class Insecta; order Diptera; family Drosophilidae; genus Chymomyza; species Chymomyza costata. Next base: position 24,994,902 of record JAECWU010000001.1, read on the forward strand.
TTTTTCCTCGACTTCTTCAATTTTGATCATTTTTACATATGTGGTATTCATTGATTTTTAGACAGCAGAAGAAGCAGGAAGAAGTTCAAGTAACAAAAGGAGGCAGTCGAAGTTTAAATATTTTCCTGATCATTCCCAAAATCTGTAAAATGGAATCATGACGGAGTGTATGCTTCCTTTAAGTAGCTCTGTCGTTCAGAGTGCAGTTAAAAACTAAATTTTTAATATTGTCAAGGACATTGTCTACCTTGGCACTATAACGAACAACGCTGTCAGTGTTGACATTACGGGTCAGAGTAGGTTTAGAGACTATTTCAATTTAGCCATCTACAAGAGGCTCACCCTACACGTTTTTCGTATTGGCCCTGAAGCACGAATAATGACCCAACTTGACGCTAACAGTTTGAAGTGCTTGAGAAGAAAGCACTCGGTCGTATCGAGCGTATTGATCAGTGGTGGGCAGTCTCTTAATTTACATAACAACGTGGATGGGTCATAAAAATTCTGCCGCAGCGCAGTCGGCTCACATAAGTCTGTCAAATCTTTCTCTTGTTTAAGCTAGATTGCCATTCTTGCTCTCTTGTGCACTTTTGCTTACTGCGCTGCTTACTCACACAAAGAAATGTTTTTTCGTATGAGTTTTGCACATCACTGGTATAGAGTGGAGAAAGGTGTTGTAGGACCCTAGCGGAGAAATGGATGTTAACTTTTTAGCAAGGTGTGGAGTAGGCCTGCGCGAAGCAGAGGCGGCTGAAAGGATGCTCTACTTCAGGCCGTAACACCATTATTGACAGACGTTCAATTCCATCACGTCTTGTTCCATTAAGTTCACTTCTGAACTCTCAACATTACTTTGGCTGCAGACATTGTTTTCTTTAAACACAAGCTCTCGAGAGTTAACCAAGTTAGCTCGTAATTTGTTTACTATTTTGTGGCTTTTTGCAAAACAATATTGAACATAAACACATTTTGAATGTATGTACAACAAAAATATAAGCTGACACCTTTTAAATTTAATTTTTGTATTTGGCTTACCAATTTCAATCACAGCCCCACTGTCTCTTTGAAGCATTTTCTGTACGCTTGGGAAACTAAAAATATTTGCAGACCTTTTTTTGGCTACGTCGTATAAGTCAAGTCCAATACTTTTTAATAGCTAACAAACTGTGTTTTGAATTGGCAATTGACAGAATTTTAATAAAAGCTCTGCGTGATTTTCAACAGCCAAAAGCAGAAATTTGTTAAGCTGGCCAAGTTGCCGCCTTCCAACAATTCCGCCCCTTAAATCCTAATATCTGGCACTGCCTCTGGCTTAGACTCTTTGCTTGTTCCTGTCACTCAACAACAGCAAAAACATTGAACTGCTAGCTCAAAAAAAAAAAAAAAACTTGTGCTATTTTCCTTCAATTTTGCTGTTATTTTCAATTTTCCAACAGATTTTCTGGCTAGAAAATTTTAACTCAACTTGTTTTGTCGATTATCGCAGCTTGTTTTTCATGCCTTCGCCTCACTCAAATGTCAATAGATGCGCTTTTCGTGATAATTTCCTTGTTTTCCGCATTAGTGCTTCTTGTCAGCGTCCATCGAACTAGTATTACAAGGGGAACAACTTGCTATTGAAATTTAAATTTAATTCAATTCAGCTTTCACAAAAAAATAGAAAAAAATTGCAGCAGAGAAAATTGTATTAAAAGTTAAAATTGGTATTCAATAGTTGTTTTTTTCCAGAGTGCATTTGAAAGGATTTTCAAGTAAAATTAAATTTTCTTGGATTGCTTGTCACTGGCAAACACGTTGACCAGAGCATTTTCAGCCAAAGTTTTTGAATGTATTTTTAATGTTTAAAAAGTACTTAGTATCTAATGAATGAGTAAATGATTATTTAACGTAGGAAACATGACTCGAATAAGCCCCGAATAGAAAAAAAGTCATTCGGTGTTCGAAAAAGAGCTACCTGGCACCCATATTGAATTGAAAATATCCTAGCTTTAAATCGAAACATAAAGGAATTCGGACCTATAAATGCTTAGCGGAAGTAATGATCTGGGGTTTTTTTAAACAAAAAAGACGAAATTTTGTTGTTCATTAGACTCACAGGGAAAATATATTGTTCCTAGCGGATATACGTATTTTTAAAACGACAGATAAATCATAAGATCATCATCATAAGAAAAGTGGTCTAAAATTGATACATACAGTCGACGGCATAAGTATTTTGACAAAGTAAATTTTATTTTATTTCATTTATAACTTTTTAAGTTCGCATAGAAAAAATATAAAATAAATATTGAGTAAAGGTATATATATTTGCTATAAAATGAATTTACAATAGATTATATAGAGGTAAAGATAGCAAAGTAAAAAATTATATTTCAAAAATGTAAGGTGGCATAAGTATTTTGACAACCATTTTTTTTAAGGAAAAACTAACAAATGTAATTTCTCCAGTGTATTATTATTAAATATTAATAAAAAATATATCCCCCCTTAGAACTTATAACCTTTTTCAACCGTTTAGGAACTGAGTCGACCAACTTTTGAATGTAATCCAATGGAATATCCTTCCAGAGCTCTCCCACCTCAGAAATTGTCTCCTCGCGCGTCCTGGTCAAATCTGCACACCGCTTTTGTTTAATATAGGCCCATAAATTTTCAATTACGTTCAAATCGGGACTTTGCGGTGGCCAGTCTAGTATGTTAACCCCAACTTCATTCAAAAAATTTGAAACTAATTTGGCTTTATGGCACGGTGCGTTGTCCTGTTGGAAAATAAAGGACTCTCCAATCAGTTTGTCCCCAGAAGGGAATGCGTGATCATTCAAAATGTTTAAATATTTCCCTTTGTCCATGGTTCCGTTGATGGGAACTAAATCTCCTACCCCATTAAAAGAAACGCATCCCCAAAACATTATCGATCCACCTCCATGACTTACTCTTTCGCAAACAGGTTATTTTTTTTATGCAATGTTGTTGGCATTCTTACATAAATTTTTTTTTGGAACAGTGGTATTGAAAAGAACTTTCGTCACTCCATAAAACATTATGCCAAAAAGCAGTTGGCTTGTTAACATATTTTTTAGCGAATTCCAAGCGCTTGACTTTATTTCTCATTGAAATTTGGGGTATAACTCTAGCTACGTAGGTGCCGAAATCTGCTTCTTTAAGACGTCTACGAATTGTTTTTTCGCTTATATTAATGTCAGTGTATTTATTAAGCTCATGGGCAACTCTCTGAGGAGTTTCTAATGGATTATTTTTAAATTGTCGCAGAATAAAACGATCGTTATGTTCTGTGGTCTTACGCGGTCTGCCACAACGTGTCACGTTTTTTACAGTATAATTTTTCTTATATTTATTAATTTGCTAATAAACTGTTTGGCGGGATAAATTGTATAATTTACTGATATTTTGTACGGAAATACCAGAGTTATACTTTACCACCATATCGTTTTTAACAAGTTCACTTAATTCTTTTGATTTTCCCATATTTAAGTATACCAAATATGTAAAAATTTTGTTATCTGCACTTGGAATCGGTAATTCGAACTAAGCAGCCGCGTGCCTATGCTTAAAGCTCAAAGGCAGATCAATGCACACTAAATAAAGAGAGTGTCAAAATACTTTTGTCCACCTAACATCAGATCGCAAAGAAGAAGAGTGCGTAAACCAAAAAAAGGAATAACGGAATTGGGAAAAATACTTTACCCGTTACTTTAAGCTTACATACACTACGTTTTGTAAAGCATATAAGTTCCGTTAAATAATACAGTTCTTCAAAGCATCACCCAAAACACAGCGCAGAGTTTTGTCAAAATACTTATGCCGTCGACTGTAGGTATATTTTTGCAAATGTCCTTTGAAAACTTCACAGATCTAACACTGTAGCTGAATTTTTGTTGTTCTACTATACTAGGTACTGTAGGCCTAAGCCGTAAAATCCAACTTCAGGTTAACAGTACCCGATCAAAAATTTGTTACACTTAGCCACTGATTGTCTACTACACAGATTATTTTTGAGATCAAGATCGATACTAAAGTAAAAAACTAAAACCTATAAATAATTCAGTCGGCATTAGGATAACAAGTACACACAAAAAATGTCCTAAATCAATCTTAAAAGATGTACGGATGGCCTTAAAACAAGTACATAATACTCAAAAGATATACGGATGGCCTTAAACCAAATACATAATAAGATTTTTGAATATCTTTTTATATGGCTCATTTTGCAAAAGATTGATAAGAAAAACCCCACTTAAAAATTCACTTAAAGCGATTTGTGCGCCCTTACCCAAGGTTCCGTGTGGAGTTGTCTGTCTCCCATCGGACGCGTCCCCAGTTGACGGATAGGGGAAGGCTCGGCACTATGCAGGGTCAGTGGGAAATAAAATACCACTCGCGGACCAAAACAGACAAAACACCTGCTTGGAGGTGCAGATAGGGATTTTATCACCAAGCTAGAGTAAGAGGGCTAGGAACCTACCTACCTGAAACATTTCTTGCTACCGAATCGTCATGACGCCCTATAGAAGTTAAAGGAACATATATATAGGGTTTTCCAACAAGAGGTGTTATTTTGAATCACCCGGTATTTCGGTAGCTGTCACTTTAGAAGCTTTTATTCTTTGACATTTGACAAGTAGAAACTACGCCATTACTAAAAATAGAACAATATACGCTTCAACAACGCATTGAAATTATTAAAATTCACTACAAAAATGGTGAAAATCTTCCATCGAAAAACCATCTTGACTGAGGAGGCCCATTTCCACCTCGGTGGCTACGTCAACAAGCAAAATTGTCGCATCTGGGGCTCGGAAAACCCAAGAGTTATTGTTGAGAAGCCTCTCAATTTTCAACGTGTGACTGTTTGGTGCGGTTTATGGTCCGACGGGGACATTGGACCTATCGAGGACATACGGCAGCCACTTTGCGATTTGGTTATAGAAAATTTCATGAAAAGGATATGGTCCTGTAGGCGTGGTCGTGGTGGTCATTTGGCTGATGTTGTTTTTCATTATTAACGGCATACCTTCCTCTTTATTATGAAATAAACATCCGATCATTTATCACAAAAAATTAAATTTTTCTTTGAATACCAAAATAACACCTCTTATTGGAAAGCCCTATATATATATATTACCCAAGGTTCATTATATATACAAACCTGACAACCAAACCCCATAGAAGCCATAAAAAGTTTGCAGTATTGCATCTATTAGTTACGAGATCCATTCAAGCCGATAGAACCGCAATTTTCCCATTCAGATTCCAGTCGAATTCCATCAACTGAAGCCGACAGTCCTGAGTTTGCCTTATCTACTTAAATGTCCTTTAAACCATTTCCTTTTCATTTTATAAACCAATTCAATTAATGTGACCCTTTATATTTATATGCCTGCCATATAACTAACTACCCTTAAGAAATTATACGCAATTTGACAAGCTTTTATAAATTAAGCCAAATCAAAATGTTCAAAATGTCATTCAAAATATTTATCACGCCTGCAAAATGTTCTTTTGAGTGGCCATGACAGGATACGCTTAAGATGCTTATACGTTTAGGCGTTGACTTGTGAGTAAAAAAGGAGTTAAAATTTTTATGAGAATTTATTTATGCTCTGCATAAACTGGCAGACTCTATGGTTAAATGGAAATGGAATTGGAATTTCACGTCATAAAAATTATAACAACAACAAAAACAATATCAAGGATAAAAGGAAACTCATAAGACAAAGCCACGGACAAGGCAGTCATCAAAATGGGCGAAAAAGTTAGCCTACTTTTAGTCATAAAAATGGTCAAGCTCAAGGCAAAAACACATCAAAATCTTAAGCTTACTTATATACATACATATGTATTATATACCTTTGTTTAGTATATGCTTTTTGTAGACTCTGTATAGGGAGGGCTTGGCTGGCGGCTCATAAAAGTTTTCAAAAGCAAATTCACAGCATATTTGTTGTATTGCTGTTATTATAGGGTATACGAAGAGGCAGCTTAGAAAATACTCATCTTTTCTTTATCATGTGTTCAAAAAAAATACTAAACGATGGCTTCGGAACTCAAAAGAAAAATAAGCTCTTGTAAAAATAAAAACAAAAATTTTGAAAATATTTATTTTAAGCATTAAATCATAAAAAATATACGTTAAGGAACAAATTTTCAGAATTTTGGTAGCGCTTGTAAAATTTGAAAATTTGACGCCATTTCGAAATGCGCTTAAAAAAAATAAATACATATTTTAAATATTTAAGGGCGTCTCACAAAAAAAAATTGCGAAAATCACAAATTTTTGACGCCATTTTGAATTGAACTTAAGACTTTTTTTCAAGAAAGTATATTGCAAAATGAATTATATCATATATTTACAGAACTTTTGAACTTGTATCGTATTAAATTATAACTTTTTTTATGTATTTCCGTCAACTTTTTTTTGATAAACAATATGTAAACGCGTCAGACCCACTTTAATGATAACCTAGAAATAACTCCCATTCCACTCAATTTTCCAACAAACATTTTCTCTCATAGTTTTTTATATATACCAAACAGGCTGCTTATCTTTCTAGTATTAATCTCTTGGCAGTTGAGTTCAAAAATCCTGAGTCCTGATTACATTACTACAATATTCAGGATATTTCTAATTCGTCGCTAAAAAGATTCACGTTTTTTTATGCTCTTTTTGGTATTTTGCGCATAAAAATTTTTATGTTCGTAACATGGCAAGCAGCTTTTGAAATGCATTTCAAATTGTCATAAATTCGTATTAATTTGAGCAAGCGTGTTACATTTTATGTGCCACACATGTGGCAGACTCTCTCTCTCTCTACTCCGCCCTACAACAACGCCCCCTTAGTCCATATATAAATGTCGACAAGCTTGTGGTTAGTTGACTGGGGATTTAATGCCTGTTCTAGCTTATGGTCAAGGCTTTATCTGGATATTTGGTTTGCTGCGAGCTTTAAATTTAATGGTCAGGAGCTTAGGTTTTGTTTTATTGTTGTTGTTGTGCTTTTAATTGGCTACATGCAATAATTTTGTACCGCAGTACGTATGAGTAATATGCGTTTTTATTTTATGGTCAAGCTATTTGTTTTTGTTTGGTATGATAAACTTAATGACTTGTTGATGTTGAGTACAAAGTATTTTGAAAGATATGTTTGACCATAAAATTGGCATAAAGGTATGCCATATATTTGTTATAGACATAAAGTTATGCCATATATTTATAATATGATATACCTAGCGTTTATTCTTTAAAACAAAATTGATGTCGCCCAAGGGAATTGTTACAATTATGCTTATAAATGTACATGTTGGTATATGCACTAGCCAAAGTTACAAGCAAAAAGGCAATTTAAAATTTTTATAAGCCTTTATTCTCTATTTCCTAAATAAGGCAATTATTTAGTGGTGTCTCGCCCACGGCGCCAACGCGGTTCACTTATGACTAGCCCCTACATGTCGCTTAACTTATTGGATTCATATATTTATTATTTTATGTAAAATTTTGAAATAAGTTATTGGATATTAGTTGAAATAAAAAAACCAAAAACATAAAGTTAATTTTTAAAATAAAGCGTCTTAATTTTACATTTTACATAAGGAAAATACAATCACAAATTTTGACAAAGTAGACACTCCAAAATCGCTTAATATTTAAATAATTAAACTTAAAATATTTGTTGCATACTTTTGAGCATAAAAATATATCATGCTTTGTGGTTTGTGTCTAGGGTGTTTTTTATCACCAAAAGTTCGTCAATTCTTCTCCCAGTTCCCAGTCCCAGAAGACGGTACGGAGAATGCCTTAGATTTAAGCTCTACTTTTCCAAAAGTGCGAGCGAGACAAACACACAGTGCAAAAGATCCGTTACTGGAAGTGTTACTGACAAGCAACCCAGTAGGAATTATTGGAACAGTTGGTGCATTGCGGAATGATGATATTTTGCGACACAACAGCAATTTAAATAAATTTTAAGCAAACTATTTTTATATAATTTTTTATTTTATTAAAAAGTAGGCTGCACGTCTTAAAATATAATTGCCAACATGAAACTGAAACCAAATGCCAGCTCAGAGAAATAACTTGCATGCCACACACATTTATATAAAAACTTACATATGTATACCATATGTATATAATTGGACTTTTCCGTCTGACAGAGCAATAAACATTTTGACAGACTTTTTGGACAACCAAAAAAAAGACCAAATAAATACGTATACGAAACGTGCACACAATGCAAAAAACTTGCAGTATGACAGACTTTTAAGAGTGTCCCAAATGAAAAAAAAAGAAAAAATAAAACATTGCCAAGTGCAAATTGTGAATATTTTTCATAATAATTTTTCAACAAATTCTTCTTCAACAATTGTTGGGCATACAAATTTTAAGTCCCAACAACAACAACAACAAGCGGAAATGTTAACAAAAATTTTGAGGTTTCCAACCCACACACACAGAGAAAATACTCAGACAGTTATACCCACCACAAATACTTGAAAATGTCAGGAAACAGTTTTCCAAAAAAAAAAAAAAAATTTTAAATTTAAACAAAAGCACTGCAAGAATTTCAAACTGTGCTGCATTTTGGCACAGGAAGTGTTAAAAAATGATTTCAAGTTGTGAAAAAACACAACAACAAAAAAAGAAGACAAAATATATAAATAATAAAATTAACTAAGAGCAGCTTAGCATAGTGAAAATAAAATAATATAGGAATTTTGTATGTAAAAGTGTTGATAGTGACATACTCTTTAAATTTTATGCTACTCAAAATCAAATCGGTATGTTGCTACACACTCTATAGTAGTATGTATGGCAAATTTTTTTCTGATACTATAGGAATTCTGACTGATATTATTTAAAAAATGAACAAAATATTATTCACATGATTTACAAAATTGTGTCTGGTTACCATTTCATTGATATTGGAAGATTTAATAATGCCATATACCTAATGTTTAAAGTTAAATTCCGATGTTACTGAACTTTCCGGTGTCTCAGATCCGAAGATTGCCATCTATTTAGTCTACGCCTTGGCCTATCAACTGCCACAAGGTTCTACGAAGACAACCTTCAGAACAAACTGATAAACGTAGTCACTGGATCCAGTTTTTAAAGTGTATACAAGAAAAAACATCCGCACGTGGCAAACAAAAGGCTTACCATGCCATACCCTTCACCAAGTCTCTTCCCCACTGAGCTGACCATTTGTCGCTGTTTTGTTTTGCTTTTCGCAGAGTTGCACTAAACTGAGCTGCTGTCAGCGTAGTAAAAATGTAAATTTTCATTTGTGCTGGGGCATAATTTAGTTTTGCGTATTTTTTGGTTGTAAAACGGATTAGGTGCGTTCATTAAGGCTGACCATAGTGTCAGAGTAAGCAGCGTAGGGATGCAGAACGACTGTAACACAGAGCAGGAAAATATAAAATGCAATTTGTATGACACATTTGTCCACTATGCGCTGCAATGCCGCGCTACAAAAGCACACTAAATAAATTGTCAGCTTTATATGCATTATTTTATTAAAAACAAGAATATCTAACAAGCTTACATTTAAAATAAATTGAAATTTACGAAAACATTCAAACAAAATAGAGCTATCTAGCGCCGCCCTAGCGGAGGAATATGGTACTAAGCGGTGATAAAATTTGCAGAGTAACGTAAATAATCGATAAGTGGGAAATTATACTAAATAAAGATCAAATTGCGGAATAAAGTCAATTATCGATAAATCGATGCTGCACTATTGGGCGCTAATTGCACAAAAAAAAGATACCACGGCTGCCACTTAGAAAAATAAATATCCAATAAACAAGAGAACTAATCAATTTTTTAAAAGTCTGTGTCTTACCAAGTTTACAACTCACTCATAAAAATTAAATATAATACGTTCTTTACTATATAACAAAAAACTCAGTATTACATTTGGAATGCTGTACAGAAATCATGGTTACTCGGTTAGAATAAAATCTGGAAATATTTTCTATTTTCCTGGGACCATATCGTGTTCAATTGGGAATTCAAACCATTCAAAGAATCATAAAAACAAATACAACAACAAAAATGTTTTATATTTTATTATATATTCATATACCGACATGGTAATCAAATGCGAAGTTTGGTGGGAAGCGGTCTATTTCGACGAAAAATGGCGTCACGTAATTTATGGATGATCCCTAAGACAGGACAAAAAGTTGTTTGTTTTCGCTTGACTTTATAAATATTTTATCGAAATTAATTAAATTTCTTTTAATTATATTTAAGCATACATTTATTTATCTTAAAATATGTATTTTATAAAAATTAACAAATAAAAGTAAATAAACAAATTCTTTTAAAACTTTACTAACGCCATCTATAGTAAAATTTGCACACTTTGCCGTATAAGAGCTCTACACAAAAATGCGCCATCTATGGTGCGTTTTCAGCTGCATAACTTTTTAAAAGGGTTTGGGTATTAGCTACACTTATATTGCATACCTATGAGCTAAATGTCAGTGCACATTTGCCAAAACAACTGTGATAACATTTAACTATTGACCATGTATCGTTATTGATTGTAACATCGATAGTCGAGTGCAACTCTTACAGCCGCATAAAAGTTTTTTTGTGTTTTTTATTGTATTTACTTGTTGTTAACATTTATTTCTATTGAAAATAAGCGTATACACACAATGGAGGCTGTGCCGCGTCTGCATATGCTGTGGTTTGCGCTCAAATCCAGCCCCGAAGGCACTTCTTATGCGGCACTAAAAAAGGTAAGTACAATTGCCATTGTTACTAATTAATTTAATTATGTGAACAGGCGAGTTAAAAATATGCTTAGAGTGTGCGTTAATAACAATAAATAAACGCATCAGACTGCCCCTTTGTCTGTTGTGGCTCAATATTGTGCCTATGTGTATGTGTCTCACTAAGCTGAGTCATCATTGTTGGCACAGCAGTCGTCTGATTAAAGCTGCCAAGTGCATTACACCCAAATCAAAACAAATACATATACTTTTCACTTTGCCCCACCTACTTGTTTGCAGTATATTGCCGAGTTCTATCATGAGGATGCAGAGTCCTACTCAAAGGAAGTGCATGCCTTGGAAACTCTACGCAATCAAGCCATGAACACCATCAAGGATGGCAGCGGCGTAATGAAGCGCTATTATTGCCAGCTGCACGCGCTCCAAAATCGCTTTCCACAGCTGGCTGAGCGCGGTATATTCACCTACACCTGGAAGGATCTCTATCACAGCACCGTGCATGAGATTAGCGACATGCGTTTTGAGCGTGCTGCTGTTTTGTTCAACATTGGTGCTTCACATACACAATCTGGCGCATCTGTTACACGCGGTGATATTGAAGGCATGAAAATGGCCTGCACACATTTCCAGGCAGCTGCCTGGGCTTATGGAGAACTGCGCGAGCGTTACGCCAATGTCAACAATGGTGGCGATTTCATGACCACAGAGCTATTGGTCTTTATGCAGCAGGTGTGCCTGGCTCAGGCTCAAGAGTGTATATTGGAAAAGTCTTTGATTGACAATCGTAAGCCGCATATTGTGGCCAAGGTGACGGCACAGATTGTTGTCTATTATGGCGCTGCATTGGCGGCGCTGCTGACTGGCGGAGATGATGGTCCTGTTTCGCAGGTCGTAGATAGCTCAGTATACAAGCTATGGAAGAAATATGTGCGCTTCAAGATAAACTATTTGCATTGCATATTGTATCTGTATCAGGGCCAGCATTCCGAGGAAAAACGCAAAATGGGCGAGCGTGTCACGCTTTATCAGGTAATCTGCACAAAATTCCAATACCAAATCATTTTTACTTATTGTTTCTCATTTGACCCGTAGGCCGCTTGGGACAAGTTGGAGGAGGCACGAAAGGAATCGAAAGGACTGCCAGATCAAAAGGAAATTATTGAGTCTCTTACCTTTACGGCCGATGTGGTGGAAGCTAAACGCAAAAATGCTAAAAATGAAAATGAATTTATCTATCATGAGACAGTGCCCGAACTTTCCACCATAGCTGCTGTGCAAGGCGCTAATTTGGTCAATGGCATTGGCTTTTCCATAACGGATGAAGAGTTTGCTGGCACGGACATCTTTGCGCGTTTAGTGCCCATGAAAGCGCATGAGGCCAGCTCTATGTACAGCGAGGAAAAGGCAAAGTTATTGCGTAAATACGGCGGGTTAATAGAAGAAAAGGATGTGGAGTTAAATAGTTATATGAGCTCGCTAACATTGGATAATCTGAATATCAACGAGGAACATGCCAATAAACTGCCGCAGGGCATTGTAGATCGCTGTGCCGCTTTGCATGCCAACAAGTCAGCTATTAGCGATTTAATTGAAGCAATGTCACAACTGGCAGAAATAACAGCTGATGTGGAAACGAATCTCAATGAACTTACACGCATGCTGGAAGCTGAGGGGCAGGCTGAACATGAATTCCAAGCTGCAAGTGGCGTTCAACGTACGCCCAATGCACATATCACGGAGCTAACGCGCGAGTTCCAGAAATATAGCGAGGCACATGCCAGGGCGGGAGAGTCCAACAACACGCTGCGCAAGGCCATGAGCTTGCATGTGAACAATCTTAAGATATTGGCGCGTCCCTTACAGGAAATTCAACAACTTATGCCGAAGCTAAGCTCCGAGCTAAACACAGCTGAAATCTTTAAGGATGTCAAGTTGATTGTCAACAAAGTGAATGAAATGAAGGCACAGCGCGCACAATTCCATGCAGATTTGCGCATTGCTGTTAATGAGGATGACATAACGGCCAAGGTGATTGCGCATGGCAGCAATGAGGGCCTGCAGGCCTTGTTTGCTACAGAACTGGCAAAGCATGAACGACTTACCCAGTTAATGGACCAGAACTTGCTGGCGCAGCAAAATATTTTGCAAGCTCTGACAGAGGCTTACGCAAGGGCAGCGCCTGTACTCAAGACATTGCAGGACGTTAAACAGAAGCGTGAGCATTTCTATAGCTCGCTAGCTGCTTCATATGATGTTTATGAGGATTTGCTAGCCAAGTCGGCCAAGGGCCTGGAGTTCTATAAGAAACTGGCGGGTAATGTGCAAAAGTTACTCACACGGTTCAAATCTGCGCGTGATGTGCAATCCGAAGAGCGCCAGCAGCGTCTCAAAAGCGTTGCGGCAGCAGCACCTACTCCTACAGCTCACGCCGTACAAAACAACAAACCAGAACAACCACCTGTAGTTAATGGCACACCAAAACTACGTGACTATCTCAAGTCTAAGGGCACCAGTGCCGCCAGTATTGCAGCAGCGGGTGTAACAAACGTGCAGGATGCCATGCCTTTTGTTCCGCCTGTACGCCCTGTACCTGTGGGCTCAGAGAATCCTACGCAGGCAACCTGCTCCGCTTACGCCTCGGCACCTAATGAACCTCCGCCACCATACAGTCTACAGCATCAGCAGTACTACGATCCAAATGCGGCTGGCTATACGAATCCAGTGTACCAACAACAGCAACAGCATATTGCACCACCTGCCTATAAGGCTCAAGCTTCGCCGAACTCTCAAACCCTGCATGGCGCTATGGCGCAACTGAGCATGCAACAGCAGACTCCACAGGTACCAGATTCCAATGCATACGCTCAGACAGCTACCGGATATAGCAACTACAACTATTCTTACGGCAATGGTGTGTATCCCCAAACAGCTTCGTCGCCTGCTCCACAAACTTACAATTATCAGCATCCATCAACTGCGACGCCAACTTCACAAGCTTACAATTATCAGCAGCCGCTTTATGTGGCCACTTCGAATCCAAACCCAGCCGAGGTGCAATCAAGCTATCCGTCAAATCAGGGAGTCTACGCTCAAACCCAGCAGCCTCAGTCAAATTACGCGCCCAGCCAGCCCAATCATTCCTATTCACAGTCGCAACCTTCTGTTGCACCATATCAACAGCCACTTGCAGCTCCACAACAGGCTTCAAGTTACCAACCACAACTCCCTCAGCAGCCTACACCAATTTTTGCTCAAACAGCTGCTGGGCAAGCTCAGGTTGCTCAACCGACTGTTGCACTTTCTCAAGCTTTGCAATATCCTCTGCAATATAATGAAGCACCTGCTGTTTCGGTGACTCCAGCAACAGCAATAACGGCAACTACTGTGTCCTTGCCAACACCCGTTGCTGTTTCTATGCCCGCTGTTGCTCCAATTGCCACTCCTGTTCCTGCTGCACCTACCGGTGTTGTTCCCAATTATGCCAGCTACACCAATCATCCCGGTTATAGTTACAACCCTCAAACTGGCGCCTTCGATTATAGCAGCGGGTATCAGCAGGATATTGGTAGCAGTCAGCAAACACATGGGCAGCATGGCTATGGTCAATTTACCCAAAGTGGACAGCAACAGGCAGCAGTAGTCGGCACCACTGACTCTGTAAGCGCCAACAAAAGCAACCCGGCCACAGGATTTGATGTAAGTAATATGATATTAAACTGGCAACAAATTTATTCACTCTTGTCTTCTTCAGTCACCTATCGTTTCACATACTAAAGCAACAGCAAGCGCGGCAGAGAAACTGCCAGAGACTGCTCAAAATCAGTCGGTTGATTCTGTTACCAAATATTATGCGCCACCTTATGGATATCACTCAACTGGCCAAAGTGTCCTAAACCAGCAGCAGCAGGCGCCACCGCAGCAAGCACAGGCACAAACCCAACAGCCACAGCAGGCTCCTGGTACTCCCACGATGAACAATCAGAAGCAGCAATCTATTTACATGCAAAGCGGTGGTCAGAGCGTCGCCAGCACTAGAACCACTACAAGCAGCTCTGAGTATGCCTTCTCTACAACACAGCTGCAGCCGGCAAAAGAAATAAAGGAAACCAGCAACATTGACTTATTAAGTGACATTGATTGTGCAGGTGCAGTGCCACCGCCCATGTTACCTGAACCAGTACTACAGCCCCAGGTGGTGGACACGCCTCCAGCCAGTCATGTAGCAGTGCCGATTGCTGAAAAAGCAGTCGAAAGTAAAGAGGTAAATAATTGAATTACATTCTTCAGAAAAGCCGCTTAAACAGACTCCACTTATAGCCCACAGCCAACGCTAATGGAGGAATAACAGATGCAGCGCCTATCACGCCTCTTTCACCTTTACTTTCACCTGCAGCACGCAAAAACAGCTTAAGTAATCTATCGAATTGCTCGGATCTAAGTTCATTGGATAACTTTGATTGGGACTCGGTCTCATTGACACATTCCACAAGCGAAAAGCCGGGCAGCAATGCCCATAAACTGACCACATTCCAAATGCGACCTTACGAACCATTCAACGATGATAAAACGCTCAAATATTTTCACAAAGAAGTCGAAAGCTATGAGAAACTGGTAGAGAACTTGCACGTGAAAATGCTTAATGGACATACACCACTCACCTCCAAGTGGCAGGAGTTGCAAAAAAAATTAGAGAAGGAGACGACTATCAAGCGAACCACAACAATAGCCAAGTTGTTTCCAGAAAAAAATCGATCTCTGGATTGTTTACCGTATGATCATGCACGTGTCAAGTTGGACAAGCAAACCGATGACTATATCAATGCAGCTTATATGAAAGTAAGTTGCTTGCATTATTTTATTTATGAACTGGTTGTTTTTATACCCAAATATTTTTTAGAACCTTAGCTCTGGTTGTCCCAATTTTATCATAGCGCAAACTCCTCAAGCAAACACTATCAATGATTTTTGGTCTATGATTTGGTCGGAAAAATCACGCACTGTGATGTGCCTTCACACGCCCAATGAAGTAAGTTTATAGCTTTGCAAAAATGTTATGTCATACTAATATTATATTTATCCCTATCAATACATTAAAGCTCTTTGAACCTTACTGGCCACAAGCTCTTGACCAGCCCACGCATTACGATGATTTTACTGTAAATTGTGTGAAACTGCAACAGCTCAGTCATTGTGTAGAGTATCAACTGAAATTGTCAATGCATGGAGCCGATGCTGTTTTGGATTTATCCCTACTACAGCTGAAACAGTGGACCAAGGCGTTAGTACTTGCGAAGACTAATATACAACTTTTGTCAATAATAAATATATTTTTTCTTATTCACAGTTCACCCACTCAACTGTTGGGCATAGCCAATAATGCACTACAAACGCATCAACAACGTTGTCTAGCTGCAAATGCGCCAACTTCTCCGCTCATTTTGAACTGTCTTACTGGCTCAGAACGTTCGGAATTGTTGGCCATAGCCGTATGTGCCTTAATGGCCACGCAAACAATGCGACCAATTATGATAAGTAAGTTAATTCTCAGACTTTGCAACTGTGCTAAGCTTATCAAATTGTAAAATGGATTCAGTTTTATAATAATAATGTATACAATTTACCCTCAATGTACTATCAAATTGCCGTCAATTTTCATACTCAAAAATAATTCATTTAAAATTTCACAGATGTTGTCGATGTGTGGTTCCGCATTTGCATGCAACGCCAAAACTCTTTAAGAGATACGACTACTCTGGAACAGTCAATGCAAATTGTGTTAAGCCATGCGCATGATGTGCTCAATAAACGTAAGATCTTTAAACCTACACTTACAAACATGCTTTTACGCTTTTATCATATTCTACAGGTGGCATAATAACCTCATATCAAATGAAAATGGCTCCTCAAGTGACCGCCAAGGAGCAGCAAGAGAACAAGGATCCACTTAATGAACTTGATGCGCTTTGGAAAATGAAATAAGTTGCCTAAACAAGCAGCGCTAATAATTTATATATTTTATTCAAAAAAAAAGTATGTGCATCTATATATATAATTATAATAATATTTGCAAAATTTTCTATCTACTAAATGAATCATCACATAATGTGACGTTGTTTCAAACAATTAAGCAAAAAGTATGAAAAAGTATTCAAAGAATCAAAATATTTTCTATATTGTCCTACTTACTGTTATATGTATTTAACTTGATGATTTTTATGATCAAAACGATGACTAAATATTGTAAAACTTTTAATATACCTATACATATTATATTATAAGCTAAAAAAATAAAAAGGCTTCTATTATTCAAATTTTACGTATCAATACTTATACGCACTATGTTCTTATGTATAAGAGTGATGTTCTATGATTTATATAATCAATGATAAATATAATCATTTGATAAAGTACGTAAGTAAAGTGTACCTGCGATCTTTAAAAGAGCAGCGTCTTAGAATATAATCCAAACTTTTCAAATTGCCCCACGTTTTTAAAAAACAGTATTCATAAAGAACTTGATATTGATTAGTATTTGTTTATTTTTTGCTTTACAATGCCTTAAGTCTAGTATCACAAATTCATGGAAACTCTTATGCAATATTATGCTATGCGAATAAATTGCTAATGTGCTGATGACTAGCTGAACCCGTATCAGCTTATTGGCTCACTTTGCTACTTAAAAGCTAGCCAAATAGTTTTTGGCAATACAATTTATACCCTAATAGTTTACAGCTTGGTGGAGTAGCGCGATTGCACGGAACGTCTTAGTATGCTTGAGCGTAGTTCACCTCCCGTGGCCGATCTCAGAGAAGCGCCTGTTTGTGCAGAGCGTACAAAAGCTTGGGAACGCACTTCTACGTCGCAATTTTCATCTTGATCTATTTTTTTCGCCAGACAGGGAAAATCCCAAATGCTCTGTCCACGACCAAACTCCTCGCCGTCGGTAAGCGTTTGCGGTAAATCATGATGCAGTGTCTCAGGCAAGAGCAGTGATAATAAGCCGCCAAAAATGCCCAACAGACCCAAAATAATAAGCGGCAACATGGTCGATATGTTAGCCAAATAGACCACAAAGGGCGCTATAATGCTGGCCACATAACCCATGATATGTATAAAAGCCACACCTTGAGCACGCACTACTGTGGGCAAAATCTCTGCAGCATATTGAAGTCCTATATTATATGATATATTGACAAAAAAGCGTCCCATTATGGCCAAGGCGGCCGAATAAACGCCTACGGGCACCACTGTAGCCAATAGACTGAAAATGCCACTAGCCACCATGGAGCCACAAGCCAACCAGCGCCGTCCAAAGCGATCCAAAGTAAAGGTCAGCATTGTGTCAGCAGGCAATTCAGTAAAACTGGCCACGGTAAAGGTAAAGAATATATCCAGTCCAAGAGAACCCACATTACGCACATGACCATCAAAAACAAGTGAAATAGCCATCCAGATGACAATCAAAAGCAATGTAGTGCGTCGTAGGCGGGGAGACTTAAAAAGATCCAATACCGAATAGGAACCACTTTGAGCCTCATTTTCACGCATACGCGCGCAGCTGTCGCTAAAGTTTTGATAGACCTGTGCAGAAACCTGCTTGCCATTGCGTTTCTCCAGTTTTTTTAATATACCAATAGCCTTGTCCACTTTACCCTGAGATACCAACCAGCGAGCGGATTCTGGTATTAACAAAGGAGTGAATACAACCAAAATCAAAGGTGCGGAAGTAATAATGGTTAGTAGCTTCCAGTCCGCAACATAGTAAGCAATCCAAGGCAAAAGGCAAGCGGCGCCCGTAAAGAATATGGCTATGGACATGTTGGCAACAAATGTGCGATACTTGGGACCCACGTACTCGAGAACTGCAAAAATAAAAGTCTCATTACTCTAACGTCGTTTGATTTATTTCAAAAAAAAAACTTACCCAGTATATACATCATGGTAAAGCAGTTGTCAAAAGCAAATCCCACAAAGAAACGCATAGCAGCAAACTCCCAAAAGTTTCTAGCAAATATCGTACAAATTCCGGCCACGAAACCCACCAGGTTGCAACCAATTAAGGCGGGTATGCGTCCAAAACGATCTGCCACCCAGCCAAAGAGCAAACCTCCAACAATAGCACCCAAAAAGAATATGGACTGTGCATAGGTGGGCAAGGCTGCATTATCACACACCCAGTTTTGTTCAGTAGCCACCGTAGAGTAGGGTATTTCCGTATAGTTGTATGACCAACCGTTACGACATTTGATTTGCGGCCATTTGGTATCTGCCATGATCATGCCTTTGGCCAGCACTTCCGTATAGTTAACATCGTACATATAACAATTATTGTATTCGCCATTGACCATGGGTATGGATAGTGCCAATCTGTAGATGAGACGTTTAATGACTGTGGTTAGCATTGACTATAAATTATTTGCATTTAAATATACTCTTGAACTTATTTGCATGCAAAGATGTGTACTTGCTATCATCCAGTAGTTTTAAAGGCATACTGCAAAGGGCTGTGAAGGAATCTAATATAGCCAAGGGTTAACACTGTAGTTCAAGTTAGAATATCTAAGCATTAAAATGAGTATGGGTACACCTTGCACCGTTACCATTAACTCCTGGTCTGTGTGATGGCTGTTGATCTTAAAATCATCCCACCAATGGGTTTCTAACACAAAATTGAGCCAAAATCAGAATAATATTATTTTTGCACCCCGTTGTACTGCATAGGAAGATGCACCATTCGCCCATTAGAGCCATAATTTAACTAATCTTTGTGTATTTAATACAATACAAGTGGTGTTGTACAATACAATGGTGTTTTATGAGAAGACTTTTGTCGAACACTTTTGAAACACTTTTGTTTCTGACGTCAAAATTGATTAGTATTTTTTAAATCAAAACCAACAAATATAAGTGTGGTCTAGTATTCTTAATACCTTGGTCGATAGCTACATTCGATAGCTGAATTAATTAATAAAGCCACAACGCATTACTGGAAGCGGCTTCACCTAATTTGGTTTCGTTTCATTCTTTGACAACTAAGAAAAAAATATCTTAAACCATATTATATATAAAAACCAATTAACTATGGCCTGGAAACCGACTACGAAGTTTGAGAAGGATTTTGTTTCGATGCAACCTGAACATAACTTTGTCCTCGGTCAGCTGACTTATGAAGCCGAAAAACAAAAGATGGCTGACAGTAGCAAAAGACGTCATACGGAGCTTGAGCAGCTAAATGGTGAACCAATTCCCTCCAAAGCTGATGTAATACAGGACAGTTTGGCCATGATGGAGTTTATACAGCAAATATCGGGTACAAAACCTTTGGGTGAGCATGCTAGCATGGCCGATTGGGACGATGTTAGTACAGTAGAGAAAGAGGCTATTGCCATGATGCGTTACGCTGACAAGATTGAAAACGAAAAAACAAATAGCGCATATGAACATCGGCAACGTGTGCCTAAGTCACGTCATAAGGGGCTTAAACCAAGCCAAGCAACTACTTCATACAATCCAAGCGCTAATTTGGGGTCCAGCAGTCACAAAAGTGCTAAAGATGTAAGCAGCTCATTCGGATTTGGGCGAGCTTTAAAACAATCGTGGAAGCACAACAGTGATGTCAAGAAATCCAAAAGCGCGCTGTTTAATAATTAAAACTGAGATTATTACATTTAGATTTTAAAATACCAAATGTTAACCTAATCAAAAGCCGGGAAAGATGTTTACTTATTAATGATTTTATAGGCTTTGCATACCAAAGTGAGTAAAAGCATGATAACACTGGGGCACATTTAACATTTTATGTCGAAGATGTTGCATATGAATTTGCCGTTCCGATGATAAATTGCTCGATTATTTTCCTGTGCACCTGTAAATTTTTGTCATTCGCTGCGAAAATGTAAACAGTGTTAACGAAAAAGACTGGCAACTTTCAATTCGAAACAAGGCGGCAAAACCTCATACGTTTTTTGGAACTGGCACAGAAATTAAAATGTGCGGTCATATATGGCTAACTAAACCATACAATGCTGAGCCAGAAGGCATTCCAGGCGAAGCTTCTAGTTTGATAAGCGGAAAAAAGTTGAAAACAATTTTATGGAATTATTTTGTATTTTTTTTTTTACATTTTAGTAAACAATAACAAATTGTGACTCATAAAACAATCAGCATATTGTTTTTTGACTTCTTATTCTATGTCAGCACCAGCGACGATTGGGTGGTGATTAACAAAAGTAAATCTGTAGCTCAAGTTTTAATTTTGTTAAAAAACTAACTAAATAATTATGGTGGTCAATAACTTCTACTGCTGGTGACTTTATTTTAATGTAGCACCCATCGAATTGAACAAATAGTTAAAAAACTACATATACATACAGTTTTTAAATGATGAATTTGCCAATATTTTTAAACCATTGGCCTTCCGGCTTTGGTGAGCTCCAATGGACTCGAAGCACTTTAGCAAGACAGCTTTTGGTGCTTGCATATATGTACACATGTGTGTATGTGCGACTCAGTCGTCCTCATTAATACTCCCAATTTATTAATGGTGTTAACATAAATTCATAAAACCCTCCCTTAGTAATAGTTGATGCTGTCGATACGTATCCCAATTGCAGTTTTTAACAAACATCTTTTTAAATTAGCTAACAAAGAATATGAACTCTCAAAAGGAGGTTACTTTGAGGCCTTACAAGTTAAAAGTAACGTGCATTCATCAAAATAATCGATCGATGAAAATCGATACGGCTTGATAGAGTCACGGTATAGCGTGGGCCATCTGTTGGTTTGGTTGTTAAACACTCAATTTTAGTCATGGATCGTTTAACAACCAAACAACGCATAAAAGTGGTAGAGGCGTACTATAAAAATGGTCGTTCTGTGAAAAAAACATACTTAAGGCCAGTGACGACGAGTCGCCGGGTACACCGACGCGCCATCCTTTGCAAAATTACACCTTGCTAGGATCCTTTCGCGTCGAATTTTGCATGCAGCTCTGCAGTTACACGCTTATTAGATTTAAATGACGCAATAATTGAAGTCCACCGATCATTATCATCGACGTTTATTCGTTTACTGGATAGGAGAACAGCCAGATGCGTTCTCGTCCAAAAAAAGTCATCGAAAATTACGATGTCCGCCTGTAGAGTCAGCCGCGGTGGCCATTTGGGCGAAATTATTTTTCATACATATTACATTTCATAATTTTAAACTTGCATTTGGTTTTTGTTGGAAATATATATTGCAATCAACAAACAAACCAACAGATGGCCCACCCCATACTTGTCGATCTTGCTGCGACATAATCAATTACTGAATTTGATTAGAAAACTTCCGATCATACTTGTTGGTTTGGCCGTATTGTTGCTCTCCGTGGTATAAATGTGTACCACGAAAAAATGTTATTTTAAATCCGTACACCAACAAAAACTTCGGAGGAAGAGAGTGTGCATTTCATTAAGATTCTGTAGATTTATGCAAAGCGTATGACAATCAACCATTGTTGAGAGACAACGCCCCGCAATTAATTGCGATCACCTCCAGGGTCAAGAGATCTTAGACCGATCGACTTAGCGCTTTAAGGCTTTTTGCAGGCCAAGGTCAGCAGCTTCGTGAGTGCATGAAGATACCGCAGGAGTACAGTGGTGCCATAGTTAGTCTTTATTGGTTTCTTTAAGCTGTTCTAAGTTCTATTGGAGTCAAACTGTGCTTATAAAGTTAATTAATAAAGTGAGCTAATCGTGCTGCAAGAGTATAAAAACTTTGCCACTCCCAAGTTACTTTTTCTTTTTGCTTTTATATGCATATTTATAACTATTTTGGTTTTATTGTATACTTTAAAAGAATAGACAACCAAATTAGTTGATTTTTTGACACGTGAGCCGTTGAATATGATTAAAGACACTTGAGCATTGTGAGCTTGTAATCAAGGTGAGTTATATGCAAATTCTTTACATATTGTATGTGAGTATCAGAATTCGCATATATTAAGATGTTTGTTTTATAAACGAACACAGGCTTTGGGCTCACTCCTACTAGTTTGCAGTCAGTTAAGACAAAAACTCAATGGACGCACATCAGGGTCAACTGTTAACATGTTTTTTGTTTATTTTTGTTTTTTTTCAAAAAGTATCTGCGCTTACAGTGTCATTTTTAAATACTACTGGTACGGGGCATGGGTACTGGTTCTCAGTGTCGTTACGCAATTGTTGCTAACTACCATGACTTGGCTACTTCTGTTGCACGTTTGATGTCTCGTTGCCAACATCATAATTATCATGATCTTGAAATAACGATAAAACTATTAAGCCATTAAACAGACTTTTAAATACGCTTTAGTAATATAATAGCTAGTTGACTTGACTAAGTTTTTTATCGAGTGCTACAAATGCCATGGCAGTGCGGTCATGCTCGATTTTATGCTTACATTCATTTTAACTCACTCACTCATTCAAGCGTCACTCATGCAAAAATAAAGCTGCAGCATTAGTGGCTTTTATTGCTGTCGCAACATTCGCTGCCGCTGCTGCTGTTAATTAGCTCTGCCCGCCTCCATGGCCCGCGCGGTTGCGCCCCAGCAGACAGACAACAACTTATATAACTGAAATCATTTGATTTGTTGACCGCTGCTTGCAATTATATAGATGCCCCAACTTAAGTTGCCATATTAAGCTAGTGTCTGTTCGTTCGTGCAACCAATCATGGCTCCCAAGGTCAATTGGCGTTCTAAGCCAACATTTAGACGAGTTAATGACTTTGCCCAGAACACAAATAATATTTAAATTCTTAATAAACTGTTCGCTTTAACTCCATAGCTACTTGGTTGTAATTCCTGTTTTAGAATTTTAAGTGCAGCGAAAGCTTTTGGACTTGGCTATTTAAACTTGGCCAAAAGCATAGGAGGTACACGCACTCAAACCAGTATTAGCCGGTATTTCAAGGTAAGTCCAGCTGAGCTATGTTTATATTGTTTACTTATACAAAGTATTATGTTATAATAATTGCGCGATAAATCGATTAAAAGCTTTGTGAAAGTTAACGGAACAGCATATCTTAATTTGGCATTTATTACGTCTACGCACTCACACAGATACACATATACATAGATACACCACCCAACACACTCATTTCCGTATAGCACATTTGTGATTCATTATTCGTGGGATTTGAAAGGAACTGTTGGTTAGAATTTGTTCGAACTCTAAACCATAATTTTGTATTAATTGCAATTCTTTAAAAAAAAAGCTATAAATTCTTTTTGTCTTTAGAGCACGTTTGAAGCTTATTTGAATGCAGTTTAAATATGTATATGTTAATAATAAATATAAATATATGTTCTGTTTCTATAAGTACGGTTTTGAAATGACACTGTCTAAAAAATATTTTTTTTTACAATTCGATTTAGCCAGATTAAAAAAAAGTTTTGTTTGCAATTTTAAAGAAAAATATTTTTATTCACCTCATCTTTTAGACATTTAGTTAGGGAATACAACTTTCTAATTTATTTTCCTAGCAGGTTTTGGATGTACTTCATGTCTAACTACCATATAAAAATAGAATAATTGGAAACATAGTAATATTTAATTTATTGAGTTATTACGAATATTGGGCAGTAAGCTGTTTTTTTTTCTGAAGTAAGACTTTTTTATTTACAACTTGATAAATAGGATATTCAGCCGTGCTCCGGAAAACGAAAAACCCAAACCGAACAATTTTATTTTATCGATAACTTCGCATTTTTATATTTAATAATTAAAAATATTGTCAGTTAACATCTAACTTGAAGTTGGCATAAGCAGAATCTTAGAATATCAAAGAATATTTAAAAAATTATTTCAGTAAAAAATTAGTGATTTTTAAAACTTATTTTGGCGATTCGTTCTTATTCCTCTTGCAACAAAACATTCGGTGAAATTCGGATACGCTTTCCGAGGCACGGCCGATTAACAATTTAAAAAAGCGCTGAATGAAGCTTATAATGGGTCATCAATCTTGAGGTGTTTTTTTCAATAGGGTTTTTTTGATAAATCACGCGGAAGTACTGTCAAGTTGCCATGTGTTTTTTATTCAGTTTTCACTGCCAATTCATCATGGAAAGATTTACACCCGAGCAAAGTTTACAAATCGTACAATTATATAACGAAAATTCGCCTTCTGCAAAGAATGTTTTTCGCGCGCTTAGGCCATTTTATGGAACCAATTCGGTGAACAATTAATTTCATGCTCCAAACCGGTGTATTGGCCACCAAGATCGTGTGATATCACACTGTTAGACTTTTTCCTTTGGGACTACGTGAAGTCTAAAGTGTTTGTGGATAAGCCAGTTACGAATGAAGCATTACCCGTGTTATTCGCGAGATACCGCCGATTATGCTCGAACGCGTCATCGAAAATTGGAACCTCCGCATGGAAGAGCTAAAGTCAGTTGCGGCCAACATTTGAAAGGGACTATCTTTAAAAAGTGAATGGCACGAGTGGTTCTTTCTATTGATAATAAAGATTTTCCGATTCATTTGAAATTTTTGTGATTTTTTGCATTTTAATAAAAAAAAACCTCTGGATTGATGACCCTTTACTTCTGAGGTGTACACTGTAATTCAGAAAACATAGCAATAAAACTGAATTATTTTATAAATTTCGATTTTTTTAGATTTTTTATTGGGATGGCCACAAATATATCAAATTTTTTAAAACAGCTTGCATTTTTATACCGGTATGCAGCACCGGTGGGAAAAAATTTGAACATTATGTTTACGCCAAAAAATGGTTTGCTTAAAATAAAGCACAAAAAACATACATTTTTGAAAAAAAATTAAAAAAAAATAGTTTTTAAAAACCTTTCTAAGATATATAAGCATTTTTATAGCGAAATTGTTTGAAAAATTTTCAGGATCCAACCATTTCCATCATATTCGAGTCGTTTTCATTTTTACAATGCTAAAACATTCAGATAGCCCTGTAGCCCTGATATAATGCTTTGCATATTTGACCACAAATGGATTGTATTTCTATAAATTGAACAAACGATTTTTATACCCTGTACCGTATGGTACAAACCGAAAATGTATGTAACATACAGAAGGAGAAGTTGGAGATCTCCCAAAGTTACCTAAAGTATGATCAGGGTGACTAGAGAATTCGATATATCCATGTCCGTTTATCCGTCTGTATGAACGCCTAGATCTCAGAGATGGTAAGAGCTATAGCAACCAAACTTTTAGATTAGATCCGTTATTATCCTACGAGAGACATGTTTATTTCTATTATATAGCTCCCATAGGGGTATATCAGAGGGCCTCGGAAAAAACAAAAAGTTTTAGATGGATAATTCGTTTGCTTATGAAGTTATCGTAACCAAATTTGGCACTCGGAAGTTTTTTATAGTTCCCAAACACAACCGAATTTGATCAAAATCGGTTGACTATATCATATAGCTCCTATAGGGCAGATCGGCCCAAAATAACGTTTTTTTTGCACGAAATTCGTTGTGTTACGTTTGTTTATGAAGTTAACGTTACCAAATTTGGCATTCGGAAGTTTTTTAGAGTGCTTAAGCACTAAACTAAATTTGACCAAAGTCGGTTGACTATATCATATAGCTCGGTCAAAAAAAAACGTTTTTTGTACAAAATTCGTTTTGTTTCCTTTGTTTGTGAAGATATTGTAACCAAATTTTGTGTTGGTCAGTTTTTTATGTTTACGCAGCACTACAGTGGTACACCAAATTTGATTTAAATCGGTTGACTATATCATGTCCGCGCTCGACTTTTACGTACGCCATCTTTTTCTATATATATAGATATAGGCATAAATTGACTAATAACTTTAGCACTATAAAAATTTAATAATACACTTGTAACAAAACAAAATAAAGGTGGTGAGGTCATTTGACGTAACAAATTATTGAAATAATGAGCAATGCATTATTAAACGTGCACGAGGCGTATGCATCATAAATCTGATGTAGAAGGAAATACATTTCTACAATATCACTTCAATTTTGAGGCACTAAATTCAGTTTTAAATTTTTGTTTATAAATGGAAAATATGCTTAACACGTGCCTTGAGGTATGTCTCAGATAATTTAAATAATTACACTGGGTTTTTCCGAATCAATAGAATTTATCATGATGCTACATGATGGTATGCCCAAACATTAAAGCACTAAATCATACTAAAGAGTATTTAAAATATTTTTGCTTCGTTTGCATAATTTTTCTTTGGTACAGGCTTGAAAGCTTTCAAAATCTTAAATATCTTACTTTAATTCTTATTACTTCAAGATAAATCACTTTTAAAATATGTAATACAAAAATTTACCGAAGCTAGGTTAGGTTAGGTTAGGTTATGGCGGCAGCTGGCTTAAAAAGCCAGCACACATAGGCCGAGATTGGCCCGTTGTGATACCGCTAAGGATCTCAATTTATACCCGCTTCTCCAGGTGAATGTTCTTAAAAGGAATCCCAGCCTGTTGCTACGATATAGCTTGCAATCCTTCTCGGACAGATGGGACCTAGTTCTTCTAGGTTATTGAGGAAATAATTTCCCAGGTACTTCTTCCTGCGCCTGCACAGAGCCACACAGGAACAGAAGAAGTGCTCTGCTGTTTCCACTTCTTCCTCGTCTCTACAGCTTCTGCAGAAGTCGTTGCTCGGTGCAATCATTCTGGCCGCATGTGCTCCGACAAGCCAGTGACCGGTGATCGCTCTAACAACTGCCGAACACTGTGAGCGGCTGAGTTCACAGAGTCTGGCGGAACGTTTTGGGTCAATTTTAGGCCATGTTTGGCGACTGATTCTATAGTGGGATGTATTTTCCAACATCTTTAGTGCCTGGGAACTGAATTTTTCCCTTGTGTGTAGCTTAAAAGTAGCCATTGGCATACGAATATCCTTCTTATTCGGGAGGAGGGAAATGGTCGTGCCATATCTGGCTAATTCGTCTGCTATTTCGTTGCCTATTATATTCTGGTGCCCTGGCACCCAAATTAGGCTTATAACAAACTGCTGTGCCATCAATTGAATAGATTTGTGGCAGTTGTTGACTGTCAACGAGTTGGAAGACATCGCTCGTAGTGACTTTATGGCTGCCTGATTATCGGAGTATGTATTTATTTCCCCGGTTTCCTGACCAGCATTACGTAAGCAGATGAGAGCCTCGTTTATGGCGAGGATCTCCACCTGAAAGACGCTGCAGTGGTCCGGAAGTCGAAAAGACTGCCGGATGTTTAGTTGCTCCGAGAAGACCCCGTCCCCAACTTGGTTGTTGAGCTTGGAGCCATCTGTAAAGAAATTTAAGCGGTCGCTTTGACCTTGTTGACTTACCACCCACGATTCCCTAGAGGGAATGGAGGTTGTAAATAGAGTTGAGGAATGCTCTAAGGGTGTGCAATAGTCTGTGACTGACACGTTTGTGTCTTCTTTTAAGATGGACGAGTGTCCATATCTCAAGACTGCCCAGCAATTGGCATCCTTGAGGCGCCTCGCTGTTAAACCGAAGCTAAGTTTAAAATGAATTTTTCTATGGTTTAAAAGCTTAACAACAAAAAATATTAAAATTATTTTGAGTGTTATTTTTCCTTATTAAATTTATATTGTTTGCAATTAATCGTAATAAATTTTTTCATCCAAAAGCAACTTCAATACAATTTAGAATCTATAAAGAAAACTCTTGGCTGACGGATTTTTGAAGAGCGTCCAAATAAATTTTAGTCTAAAAAGTCTATGTATTTCCGACTAACCTTTTATTATGTTTTCATCTCTAATCCTTTTTTAAGTATATTCTTGTATAATAAATTTAAGCTTATAAATAAATATATTAATAAATAAAGAGCTGAACAGGCCCAAAATTCCTTTTTTAAATTCACTGAACGAAATGACTAAAGTAAAAAATATGTGACTTATTTTTGGTCAATCTTTTTCAAAAAAGTAAATTCTTCAGCGTGCCGAATTGAACAACAATTTCCGGACCTTTTTGACGTTTTCTAGTTTATTATATATTAATCTTTTTTTATTTATACGTTTTATGCAATCAGCTGTTTAAAAGCTTTTATTTCATTTGTAAAATATTTAACAGGCTAGTCGGTCAATAACTTTCGTCTTAAATTTGGTTTTACTTTTAACTACGGCTTAAAAGCTTAAAAAGTAACGTAAGTTTTTATATTTTCTTAACAAAAAAAGAACTTGAATTTAGAATTTTTGCTTTTTAGTTTTATCACGCACTAAATTATGTTTTTGTGTAGCGATTAATTCTTTTCATCAATATTGGATCATAAGCTAATCTGTATCGGTTGATTGCCACTAAAAATATATACAATTACTATATGCAAAAGTACATTCACCTCTTTAAATAAAATTAAACAAAACTCTCGAATATGCTGATATTAGAAACAAACGAATCCATTAACAGATTGCCTCAATTTTGTTTGGAATAGTCGCAAAAACCATTACTAATACACAAAGATAGTATTATAAGAGCTAAAATTTAAAAACTTTGATTAACTTATTTAAAAGCTATAAAGTTGCTTTCATTTGAAATGCATTCTCTTTAAAAATGGCTTGAACTCAAATTAGCATCTAATTAGCAGCAATTAACTTCATTCCGACAGAAGCTTTAACTTTCAAGTGTTTAAATTTATCTCACAAGATCGAAATTAATTGTATCGATACGAAAGTAGAGTTCACGCACTTGTTTATAATACAAAAGAAAAAAAAAAATGTACTCGATTTGAGTTTTCAGCAAACAAAATCTTAATTAATTGTTGCTCATTAAAGCCACACATTCGTATCAGAATGTAATTTCGCATTGATTAATTATACGGTAAACAAACCGGTACCAAATTCGAACAATTAATTTGAATTTTTTTTAAATTTAAGTGCAGATTTAATCATTTAGCTTAAACTGACTGTCAATAACTCGAGTAACTTTTGTGATAAAACAAAAGTTTACCTAATTCTAAAGGCTAATGCGATGTATCCAAATTGTGGAAATATTTTATTGAATTCCAGTTTTAAGTGACACACATTTTGAAATTTTTATAAAAATGGCTTAGTTCTATTTGGAAGCTAGTATTTCTTGGATCATAAAAACAGCATTCATTTGAATATATTACTCGTGATAGTTCACGCAAACTGGATAGGTCAGTTTTGGACACAGATTCCCAATTTTTATAACACATGCGTAATTGTAGTTCCATGCCGTTTTGGGAATTTATCAAATGAATTTCCCCGCTTATGTAGCATTTTGAATGCTGCACTTTATGAATCATTCATTGCATGGAATTTCCACTCACTTTGCCACAACGCAATGGCGCGTCACTTACCTTGCTTCAGCCGGCATTAGTGCATCCAATTCGGGCACATGACACCAATGTTGCTCTGGTATCAATGTCATAAAAATTTGTGAGAAATACACAAAGGCGACAAAGAACGAGAATGGTATCATGCAAAGAAATAGTAACTTTTGTGATAGTCCAAATTCGCCTATTAAAGGCAGAATGTCATCAAAATCCAATGTGGGCGTGGCAGCATTGCCATTTATATCTTCGCCCTTTTTCGAGCTTAAATCCAAAGAGAGCGAATGTGCAGTGCCACCGCTTTTGCGACGATGCACTGCATCAGCTCCACCGCCGCCGCCACCACCATCGCCGGCAACTCGTGTCTGCTCCTCGTGGTTAAATGCTTCATTCACAAAGTATGCTTGTTTAGCTTGACCTTCCATATTGTTGCTTTTGTTGTTATATGTCGGCTCTATTAGCCTTGCTTTATGTATGTCACTAAAAGTAATTCAAAACTCGCAAAAAATTGAAATTCAAGAACAACGCGCGTCTTGAGCGGTTTCAAGCGTTCCAAGCGTTACAATATCGTTCTTCAAACTGACTGCCAAACTAATGCCTGATCGCGTTTTTATACGGCTGCATAGCCTCCGCCTTGCTTGGAGCACAGAGCCGAGCTTAGTTAGTTGCACTTGTTCGCTCGCAAGAACAAATCGCGAAATTGTTGTAGTTGTCGTCGTCTTTGTTGCTGTTGTTGTTGTCTCTGCAGCGAAAGTTAAAGCAGCTGTTCGCACAGCTGGAAAACCGGTCTAATGCCGAGCCCGTGTCCGTGCCAAAAGCCGACTTTAAAGAACAAAAAGCAGCTAAATTTATTACGTCAAAATTTGCATACTCTTTCTTATTAGTGACACAAAATATACAGTTATTGTGTTTTCTATATTATTTTTTAGAGAATCGACAATAGTTAAAAGGAACCGAGGATTTTGGGTTCTGCTTCTTTGTACCCTGTATCTATTGGATCAATCTATAACATTCTGGCAACCCGGTAGGATTAGATATATTCATTATCTCTGGTGAAGTTTGTTGAAGGTGAAGTCCCTTTGAAAATAAACTGTGTCTTCATTCGACTATATTTGTAGGTATATGTAAGTATTGCAACAAGTTCCGAGTATCCCAATATTGTGCAGCGCGTCGACTGTATCATATTTAGTATATAATAATATAAATTAAATAAATATTAATGTAACTGGTGTAATAATAATATTTAGTATATAATAATATAAATAAAATAAATATTAATGTAACTGATGTAATAACTGGGGCTTAGTCTCAGTTACAATGTTAATCTGAACAGCAAGTTCAAGGGTAGAAAGAACTTGTTTTGTCATTCCGTGCGAAATTTTTTTGCATTCTGCGTATACGCCTTTACCCTAGAAGGTATTGTAAATGTAACTTTATTAAGAAGTTCGATACAATCTATAAGACCCAGTAGCCGTTTATGCACGAATATGCCATTCTACGGTTGCTTAAGGAAGGCAACTTTATAAGGCGAAGTCTTATATAAAATTTTGAAATCTTGGTTAAGATATTTGTTAAAAACTTTAAATAATAAAAACAAATATTTTCCTTTGGAATCGGACATCAACCAAAAGTTTAAGTTTAAGTATTTTTTGTATTTATAAAAAAGTATTCATTTTAATTTTGGAAATATATAATCTTAGTGATTGAGTTATTTAAGGAACATACTTAAAAAAAATAAGAAAATTTCATTTTTTTTTTAAGAAAATGAAATAAAAAAAAATTAAATAAATTAAATATTTTATTTAACTTAGATTAAAAAAAAAATTGTTTCAAAAACGTTCAGTAGTTTAGTCACAATTAAATAAAAACGAAAAACACGTTTTTTTAAATTAAGCCGCAACGCGTTAAGTTTAAGATCTGAAATTTTGCGAAAATTTTTGTTTTATGATTATGCATCGAACTGCATCATTACTTTTAAAAAAGCGCTGGGGGCAGTTTC
This sequence comes from Chymomyza costata, assembly GCA_018150985.1. NCBI lineage: Eukaryota > Metazoa > Arthropoda > Insecta > Diptera > Drosophilidae > Chymomyza > Chymomyza costata. Next base: position 25,026,953 of record JAECWU010000001.1, read on the forward strand.
CAGTACCTTATCCAGCTAGACCCTTTCTCAGCTTTTAAGAACGAGAGCAGTGATCGGCACGATCACAACTTGCGTATATAGGGATTAGTGGCGGCAGCTACGTCAACACACGTACAACATATTATAAAAAACACTTGCATTAGTGTGGGCGTTTTGTACTGTAATTTTTTCTGCCGCACCGAGACGCTACAACACGTTGTCGTTGCTAAGCAACAGTCCCGGTGGTCTAAAGAATCAGCAGCGCAACAAGAGCCGAAGCCACGCACCATCAACTTCGTGTCTGTTGCTTAGCAACGACAACGTAGTAACGCGTCGCTGCGGCAGAGAAAATTTCAACACATACGCAAGAAAAAAATGTGAGTGCATTTTTTGCCGAGCACTAATCTAGAGCAGAGCTGGGCAGCCCACAGCCCAAACGGGCACTTTTAGTTCGTGCATTTACACAGACCGCTCTCTTTTTGCCCAGCTCTGATGTAGCGTTAAAAATTTGCATTGACATAAAACAACCAAATAAAAAAAAAATCTAAATACAAAAACTAATTGCGTAAAAAACTCGGTATTTCTTTACTATTGTAATAAAAAAGTTACAACTTATTCACAAAATCTTAGGCATTACGAATACATTGTGGAGCTTAATTTTCTTAAAATACAGAGCTCAGGCTAAATTAATTACCTTTTCTACTGTGTTATTAAATTATAATGAATAAATATATAATAGCACTAGAGTCATAAGAGGCGGGGAAAAATTTCGAAAACCCCATTAATAAAAAAGTTACGCATACGTAATTTATTAATTTAATGCAAAACTTAACGATAGTGAAAACTCAAATCGTTCTTGTATAGTGTATGTCGCCAAAAGCCTATCAGAAATGCCATACCCATAAACTTACAGACACAGCCGGTATCCCCTTTTGCAGTGCATAAAAACATCCCCCGGCTGCATGAGATACGATGCGATGACACTTTGGTGCTCTTGGCGGAGTATTTTTAACCATGCCATGACTCTGCACCCATCAACAAGCCCCAATCATGGTACACAGCTGGCTGCTTGGCTTGTTTTTCGCAATAATATATGTTTTAATAAAAGCACCACACGCCCAAAGTTTTATATCTTAACAGTTGATTATGATGATGAGCCTGTTCTTCAGTGAGTGAGTCACAAACAAGCCCGCCAAATTAAGGAAATTTGCATAAAATCGAAATAATTAATATATTTTGGCAAAATCACTGAATGAAATCGAAATTTTGTTGTCATAAGCATTTGATACGTCACTTTGAGCAGTAAAACGCAATCAATAAAGACAAAAGTTATACATAAATTTAAATACAGTTTCGTTTCGTTTTTTGGGGGGATTAACCTCAGATACTTATCATACTATGTAGTAGCTGGCGCGCGTCAAAGCAACCCATTAATAAAATAATTATATCTTAAGTGAGTCAGTCTGAGAAAAACCAAGAAATTATTCAAACTTGAGCGTTTTGATAAGAACTAGTTGTTTGTAAAAGTAAAACCCATGCAAAGCTGAACCAGCTCAAACAACTTAATTTGAAATTAATTCCAAGATACGATATTATATTATACATACTATAGTGCTCTTTGTTTTATAACTTACAATACTCTATTGGCATTTTTTTTTAACGTCTAGTTATTCGGTTTGCTACGCATTTAATGTTTTAATTAGCACCGCTTGAAGTTGCTCAAGGATTTTGTCATTTGTCAGTCCCAACTCGAACCGAGTCGGGTTCAAAGCACCTCGCTTACGTCGATCAACCGATCGATTTGTCTGTTTAACAGATCTTAATTCCAGCTAGCGTTATGTATCTAATTTGTTTTTGTCACTGGGCATGTTTAAACTGTAGCAGGTGTCACTTGTTTGTTTAGATATTTAGAAAGTTTATTTTAACAGCAAACATTTATTTCACCATATTTTGTAAAGCTAAAGCTAATTAGAAGGTACGACTAAATATGCAATGCCTTTACGTAGCGACGTCTAATAAATCACGATCTAGATAGTTGAAACAACTAAAATACAAAGTAAAGTGCGTTATTTTTCTAGACTTTCTTAGATTTTGGGTATTTATCATCGATATGCTAATCGAATATATATAATTATAGTCTGTAGATATAAAGTTAGGAGATCCCGATCTTAAGTTGTTCTTAAACATATTTCATTTAAAATCTTTTTTGATTTTAATCTTGGTAACATTTTTTAATTATCTCTTTTAAGATAGAACTTAAACGATTCCGTATGTTAGAAGCGAAATAAGACAAAATAGCTCGAAAATATCTAGATAGACTGACTGCTAACCACAGGACCGTTGAGGGAAAATGTACCCCACTATTACACAATCATTGGACCCATTGGAGCACAATTAATCTTGTTATTCTTCTAATGTTGATTTTCTGTTTGTCAACAGACAACTTGCAAGTAAAAATATGTATAATTTATATACTCTTATTTTCAAGACTTTCTGTTTCTAATTCCAACATTTCGACATATTATCTGTCAAACTATTAATCCGATTTTTTGGCATTTTTTTCGAAATAAGTTTTTCAACATTTGTTGAAAATTTCAGATTTTTAGCAATTTTTTTTTTTTGCTATCCAAGAAACTTTAATATTTTTCCTCTTATCAAGCTCATAAAATATTTTGAATGTTCTCAGACCAGTACTGAAAATATTAAGGAATTGTCCAAACTAATGAGATGTTTTTTTATTAAGTGCTTCATGACAAATTTTTGTTTTGGCATCTTAGTAAAAAGCTACTGAGTTTTCAAGCGAGTTTTTTAAATCCAAAAAGATTTTTTTAGATCTACCTAACTCTATTTATGAGTATGTAGATACTTTTTTTAATTAAGGCCTATGCAGCATGCAAAAATTTCGCACAGAATGCCAAAACTTCATATAAAAAAAATCCCACTATTTGGGCCATATTATTCCCACTATTTAGGATTTTTTTTATATGAAGTTTTGTCATTCCGTGCGAAATTTTTGCATGCTGCGTATTGGTCTTTAAGAAAAACCATGTTTTAGTACTAGAAATTATTTTTAGGGCCAGACCTTTTAAAGTTTCGAAAAAAAAAAAGCAGTATCCCTTTCTCTTACTCAGCAGAGTGCTGAAGATTTCTTTTAAGCCTGCTTGAATCTAAAAGCTTTCTATTGAGTTTAAGCTCAATCCAATCCAATTAACTCTTCAGTATTCCAGAAATATTGAAATATTCAACTGAAAGATTTGTCGAAACTGTCTAATTATAGCTGGTTGCACAAGCTTACCTTTGAGATATTAAAACCCGTTTATATTATTTGATTTTTTTAAAACCATACAAGTTTTAATATGCTCGTAACCTTTTTTATTTGTACCGCACTTAAAATTCGCTTAGGCCATATTATTCTAACGCTTTGGTTTCTGTTTATTTAATGTAACCTTCAATTCGTAAAACAAAATTATATTATATACACATATAAATAATAATTTTGTTTCCGTTTTAATTCTTGTTTTGCGTTATTGTACTATGTTATTGTTGTAGACAGAAGTTTAATTTAATGTGTGGTAAAATTAAAAAAAAAAAAAAGAATCAAATAGTAATTAAACTTTGACTGGCTAAACGTTGAGATGCACCTTAAAGATTTCAGGTGGAAATAATGATGCTTACGGTCACTCGTTTTATAACTCCAAGCCACAATCGAGTGATTAAGTTAAATAATATGTAATAAATTTATTCCGTTCGTAATTTAGTAAATTAATTGCTTGTTAAAGATGACAACGAGAATTCCCATATTGAGATTGTTTATGTAGCTTCCGTACAACTGGTAATTTGAAAGTTAATAGGGATTGTGTGACACTTTTTACTATATGTATGGTAAGCTTTGATCATTATACATTGTATATAATTACATATATATAAGACGCTTATATACTTAAGTAAGGTTTGAGTATAGGATAAACATGTTACCGTCAGAGTATTTGAAGGAGTAAGATTTCCCTCGACTCTTTCAATGCTCACTTTCGCCAAGTGGAGCTCGTAAATTTCCGTGAAAAACAATAAAAATTATATTACGTTCCCTGAAATTCTTAGAACGTCAATGCATCATTGGTTTGTAATACAGTATGACTTGTTCGATTTAAAAATAATTGACCTGAAAGAAATGTCGACCACTTACAGGTCAAATCTTTTGCAATTTGAAGGCTTGCAAAAGTGAGTTTGAAAGTAGGCGTAACTACTGAATACTATTTGCAGTGAAATTTTTTCCAATGGAATCACGTTACGGGAATGACAAAACTACATATAAAAAAAAAATCCCATTTGGGACTTTTGGAACTGCGTATACCCCTTTAAGAGATACTGAAAAATAATTAGTTAGTAATACCAAAGAATATAGAGTTATAGTTTGGTAATACCAGCAAAGTATAACCACCGAACGAGAGTTCCATAAACGCCTCTTTGAATTAGCAATTACTAAAGCAAGCATATTCAAGGGTTGGATTCTGTCCATTGTAGTACCTATATAATGCCATAATGAATTCATTTAATATAAATTTGTGCAAAAAATGCTCGTACTTTATTTGCGTCAAGTTACGTCTAGCGAAGAGATTAAAAGTAGGATAGATTTCACCCTTATAAGTCTTATCGCCCTTACCATGGAAATTACCAATTATAAGCGGCTTGGTCGTGTGAACAAAAACGAATTGATTATATGATGACGAAACAAAGAGGAAATTTATAGTGGGTGCTTATAAACAAATTTATAACCAATGTTTGTACTTGGCCACGATCTTGTCGCACTCGTGATACGGCTGCCGCGTCTTATCGATCAAAAATTCCCATTGAAGAGATCAATTATATTATTTATTATCAGTAGCTCGATAAGGCAGATAATCTTGGCATTAAGTTGTAAATTAAGCTGGGTTTATTTCTGGCCGTCAGCAAAAGATAGTCCTGATACGTAGTCTGGAACTAGGTATAAATAGTGCAGATTAGTCGAATGAATTTCAGTTATTATACGAAACAATGAAGTTCGCTTGCGCAGTGGTTTTATTTAGTGCCGCCATTTTGGGCGCTAACGCCGTGGATTGGCAATCCGTTAAGCCTTTGGAGCGTACTGTCAAGGTGCCCATGGAACATTATGTTGGAGTGCCTGATGGACGTATTACCAAGGGAAACACTGCTGAACGCAATCAGTTCCCCTACCAAGCTGGTCTGCTTCTGTATGTTGAAGGTGGTGCCGCTTGGTGTGGTGGTACTGTGATCAGCAATCGTTGGATTGTGACTGCTGCACATTGCACAGAGAGCTTGACCAAAGGTGTGGATGTCTATCTAGGTGCCTGGGATCAAACCGATAAAAATGAAAAGGGTCAGCAAATCATCTTTGTGGAAACCAGAGACGTTATTGTGCATGCAAACTATGACTCCACCACGATTACCAATGACATCTCACTGATCAAGTTGCCTGCGCCGATTGAATTCAATGGTAGCCCAAATAGTTATAATTCTAAACAAAACACAACTCATATCACTTGAATTTCTTGCAGAATATATACAGCCAGCCAAGCTGCCCGCCAAATCTGCTTCCTATAACAACTATGCTGGTCAAAATGGCATTGCTTCCGGCTGGGGCAAGATTACTGACTGTAAGTAGCCACCAAGTCTAGGCTGGCGCGAACCTGATCACTAACACTTCCTGTATTTGTTGTTTATTTAGCCGCCACCAGTGTAACAAACATTTTGCAGTTCATTGAGGTGCCAATCATGACCAACTCCGGCTGCTCACCTTGGTACGGCGGCATTGTGGCTGATTCCAACATCTGCATCAAGACCACAGGCGGCACTTCAACCTGCAATGGTGACTCTGGCGGTCCTTTGGTTCTGGCCGATGGCAGCAATACGCTTATTGGTGCCACTTCATATGGCATTTCTTTTGGCTGTGAACTGGGCTGGCCAGGTGTATTCACACGCATTACTTCTTACCTAGACTGGATTGAGGAGCACTCAGGTGTGGTGGGGTACTAATTGCACAAAAATAGCTAAATTAAACTAAACCTGTATATATTCAGTTTCGTATTAAAGCTACAAAAAATAATATTCATATTCCGACTTGGGTCTGCTATAGCGTGTGTGTTTCTCTGCACTAACATCAAGCTCTTCTTCATCTGGCACATCTGCAACTGCAGCATGTCGCACATTAAGCTCATCGCGCAAGTCATCTTCATCATCCTGCCGCAGCTGACTCTGCAGCTTGCGGCTATGTCTTTGTTTGATATAGTTTTTGATGTATTTATCAAAAAAGATGGCCTCAGTGGTGTCCTGGTGTGAGTGCACACCAGTCTCATCGTTGATCCAGTCCAGGTACGAGGCCACCTTAGTAAAGGCCGCCGGATAGCCGCGATCGCAGCCATAGATGCTGCCAAATGACGTTACTCCTACTAGCACGCGTTTCTTGGAGTGTCGCCGCTGCAGCACAAGCGGACCACCCGAATCTCCATTGCAAGTGGATTTTGCATTACGTCCACTAGTGCATATATTAGTGCCGCGATAGGAAAGCGGAAAATTACGCTTGCAGGTGCGTCCATCAATGATTTGGAGTTGCACATAGCGCAGCACGTTGCTAATGGCGTGCACGCCCGTGGCGTATCGTCCCCATCCCGAAGCTATGGCCAGTTTGTTCTTAAAACTGCGATACTCGTAGTGCCGCTTGGGCAATTGTATGGGACTGATGCGTTCTGCAAGCAAATGGAATATAATTATAAGAGTTTTAGATAAAAGTCAGAAATGAACACAGATAATAAGAGATTGACGACTATATCCTTAGTGCAATTTATGCCAAGGTCTTAATTGTTTTCTAATTCTAGACAATAGATCAGTGGTCTCTCAATTTACATAACTCGCGAGGCTATTGCACCAAAATCTGCCGCAGCGCAGTTGGCTCATGCACGGTGAATTTCTCTCTCGTTTTTGCTTGATTGCGGTTCTTTCTCTCTCGTGCGCTTTTGTTTAATGCGCTGCTTACTCACACAAAGAAATGTTTGTTTGTATGAGTTTTGCCCACCACAGCAATAGATATACATAGGTTGCTTAAACATAATTCTTAGACATACGACAATATATATAAAAAAATTGAGTTATGTGAATTCCCTAATTATTTTCGGCAGCCAAACCTGACAAGTATTTGAAACTAATTGGGGATCATAATAGAAATAAGTTAAACTCCCGTCGGCGGAACTTGATACCATTGCAACGAATAACCATAAGTTTTATAGAAAATTCATCTTTTACAAGATCGAATTTATTTTCAAAGGCGTCGACTTAAGAACAGGAATTTTATCCGATTTAACACGATTAAAAAAAGCTATCTGATTGAAATTTTAAAGAAAAATATTTTTAGTAGCCTAATCTTTTACAAATTACGTTAGGGAATTTCCCTTTTCAATTTACTTCCTTCCTTATTTGTACACGGTTTTTTCTGGAACGTATCAACCGTGTAAAAGCGGAACGTGTATTTCTAATACACCATGTTTTTCAACTTTCACTCACTGTCTATATTCCTATAGTAGATAAAATATTATGCACAATAAAGAATTCCAAATAATTTATGTATTCAAGGTATTAAGGAGATTTGCTTCCTGCTCAATTCGCTTACCAAACCTTCAAATGACTTTGCCTCAGTCGTATATATTACAATAACACAAATCAAGGGAACGCAAATAAGAGTTATGGGATAAAGTGGCAAGCCACTACATATCATATTTTTGAAAGGACTATCCGAAATAAGCAAAAATTTGTATTTTTAATTTTAATTTTGATCAAAAAAATCTAGCGTAACTCTAATTTTTTTAGTTTAAAAATAAAAATTATGAAATAATATTTAAATGCCAATTTGTATTTAAAAAATGAAAAATAAGATATTTTTTTATTTTTAATTTTTAAATATTTCTCATGTGGGATCCTTAATAATGATCCTTCAAGAACATGTAAGGCATCGTCGGAAAGGCGTTGAAGTGTGCATCACAAGCATATGCCAATCTTTGTAATACACCCCTAAGCTCTAAATAAAAATTACTCAATAACTCTTATTTTTTAATTTATCTAATACAAATTTAAGAGCAACCCTAAATACTAATTTATGTTGTAAAAATTGAAAAATAACTCTTAATTTGCAATTTTTAAATAAAAATTTACATCAAAAAGTGTTTGTTTTTCAAAATATCTCGAAATCCTCGCATGAAAAAATTTTAGGATTTCATTTTCGGTTTTAGCGTGTCATTTTACTATGGCAACGCGTAAAACATGTTGAGGATACATTTTGCTGTAAACTAGTTTATTTATAACAAATAAATTTGCATAAATAAAAAATAAAATCAGTTGACAGCACTGGGTCTGGTGCCCAACTACGGAAAAACTGTGAGACTTTAAGACAGATGGTTCTATGAAAGGCTTCTCAAAGCAATGTTTTTATAAAAATTGTCTTTGCCAGTTTTAAGAAGATTGAGTCAATGTGGGTCAATTTTAAAGACCGATTGGAGCAAAGGTTTTGGAGCGGAAATTTAAGGAATTGTTGAGTAGGACTAAAATTGTGAATTTTAAATTTTTTTTTTTTTTTAACAGGCAAAGTTTGTATCTACGGAGAAGCCAAAAAATACTTATTACACATACCACTAAAGCTGACAGCATGTGGCAAACGTACTAAAGCTATGTCATCCTTCAAACGCTTGGGATTCCATGTGGGGTAAATGTGAAAATTGCTGCTGGGCACCATTAGACGCACTTGACCCTTCTCTTTGGCATTTTTGATCTCATTAGCGCCCAAAAAGACCAAGGCGCGTTTGGCCCTAAAAAGAGTTGCAAGTGAAGTAAGCTGTGTAATTTACATAAGTGTCTTTCGCTACGCACATGTCTACACAATGCGCTGCTGTTAGCACATGTTGTTCCGAGATCAAGGAACCACCGCACCAATAAAGACCCTTTGGACGTTGCAGCAGCATGCCCACTTGATAGGGAAAACAATGAGGATTACCCACATTGCCGCCAAAGATGCGATCCATGGCCATGGCACCCTCGGGCAGCATGCTGTCCATCAATGGTGTTGTCTCCAGATTCAAAACCAACGGTTCCGGCTCAGCATCGCTGTTAATAACGCCAGCGCCGTTAAAGTCAATGCGCCCATCGACAGTGCTGGCGCTCATTTCCGCATCTTGTTCCAATGAGGCAGATAGCGAACTGGTGATAAGCTGATGCTGCTGCTGCTGCTGTTGGTTCGTCGGATAAATGGATACTATAAACATTGGCTTAACCTGTTGCCAATCGAGCGCTGCTGCAAAGCCGCTGCCTCCTCCACCAACGCCAAGCAGGATGCCACATAAGAGCAGTGCTGCCGGCAGCGTTGTTGTTAATGTGGCAACAATTGAAGCACTTGCTGATTGTATAAACATTTGCCTTGTTGCTTTGTGGCCGGCGCACGCATTTAATATTTAATTAAATTTAATTAAGCCGCAATTCGCACACGCGTTCGAAGAGTCGCATTGAAGCAGCGCTCCTTACTCTTTTAATTAGCGCGCACTCTGTTGCTCGTTGCACTGCGACGCGTAATGTTGTAACTTGGTCAGTTTTTAGTTTTTCTTTTCCGTTTAGCGTAGAAAAAGCCGTTAAAAGCGACCCGTTACCGGTGTACGTACGTACATATACATAGACATGCATACGTCATATGCTGGACATTCGCGTAATTTTCCGCACTTTCTTTGCTTCACCTATTTCGTGGTGATTGTTGGCCACGGATTTGAACGGCAGCGCGTTTGGCTTACAACTGTGCCGCGTCGCGCATGTGGCAAGCATTTTTATAAACTTTTGCCACATTTTTTTTTCATTCACTCTAATTATTTCGTCTATTTTGTTGCATTAAATTTATTATCTCATTTACTTACTTACTACTTGCACTCCCTCCCTCGCTCGCTTCCATCCAGCCCATTGTTTTGCGAATGCAATTTCAAATTCATTCATTTGCTTTGATTGTCAATTTGCATGCGCGGTCTCGCTCTTTCGCGCGCTCTCTTCTCTCTTTGCGCCCAACGCTTACCACCCACCTGCTGCAGGTCGTTGCGCACTCTCACGCATGGTAGAATAAACAAGGTATGCTATTCCCGAAAAATTTATAATTCTACCATGCTCTCACGCACTTGTCTTCTGCTGCGCAGCGTATGAATGAAGCGGTCCAAGCGGTCCAATCGGTCATTTTCATTTATTCAAAATTTTGTCGCCCTTTGCAGCGGTCGCGCGTACGCATTGCAAAAAAAATAAAATAAAAGTGTAAATAAACGCGCCCGGTGTCAACATTTACAAACTTTTCTATTTGTGGTTTTATCCATTTATAAAGTAGGCAAGTAGTTGTTACTTTTGTTACTTATTTCTTCTTACATTTGGCGCTGTTACGTCACGCGTGTGTGTGTGTTTTTTTTATATTTATGCTCGCGCCGGCAGGCAGCTGTAAGTCAGAGTTGTTGTTGTAATGCGCAGCATGCGGCTTCCATTGAGAAAATATTTAGCTGAATGTGCATAGCTGTTATTGTTGTTGCTATTGTTGTACAGGTAAGTGAAATTAAAACATTAAATATCAACATAAGTATGTATTTATGTATGTACATTACATACAAAGTACATAAGACACATTTGCACTTTGTCATTTGTGTTGGCCTCTTTTGCCGCAACACTTTTTACCACAACATACTACAAACACACAGTGCACATTGGTCGGCATTGTCTTGTTTTTTTTTTGGCTTAAGTTCCAAAATAAAAGAATTTGCATTCAGGTTTGTAATCTTAATAAATGTAAGAATTTGAGCACACTACCCAGCCAACATCCATAGCATAATTAAATAAGAAATTACATGAATGTTCTTAGCAAAATATTAAATATTAATATTAAATATTAAGTCATTTAAGGGAACGTACCCATACCACGTGACCCGTTCAGGAGGGGTGGTCACAGGAGCGAGGGGGTTAGCTTTTCGTCGCGTCGTGGTCAATATCCTCTAGAAAAATATCGCTTTTTATTTTCTGTCTTATTTAAAAAAATCTGCTTGAAAAATTAAGAAAAACGAAGATATATAGACTAAACAAAAGTTTCTGAGTTGTTTGTAAATCGTAAAAATGAAAATATTTAAAAGCTACGGCTGGGCCTAGAATCTTGCCGCATTAAGGCTAGTACGCAGCAGTGTAAGACCGCGTGAAAGAAAAAAGTGCTACTTATTTTGTGCGCTAAAAAAATTGTATGGGCAGAGTTTGTGACCAATTATTCTGTGCAATTGACATGTAGATGGCGCCAAAAAGTAAATATAAAAATCAGCTGTTTGTGCTTTTGTTTACAAGTGCATAAAGTGCATAAAATAATAAAAAGTGAAAAAATGAATCGCCAAATGAAAACAATGCTTAGTATTTATTTCGCAAATAACGCCATTATTGCCTATTTATTTTCTAAATTTTTGGAGGAAATAGAAAACAGCCAGGAACTAAAGAAAAAAAGGTCCCAAATAATTGGGTGGTCCTCCACTTCCTTTATTAGAGCAATTTTCTGCTCTTTAGTAAAATTTGGACACCTGTTTTGTCTACACGCCATTGCTCTAGCTATCAAAATAAGTTGCAGCACATTAGTGTTTCGTTTTTAGCGCGCAAAGAGGACAGCTGATTTTTTTAGCGCCATCTACACGTCAATTCTAAAAATATATATGCAGCCCTGCTGCTGCGTACCAATGATTTTGTTCTTGGCGCTAAGAATTTTTACAGCGTTTTTTTATGTGAAGTTTTGTTTTCTTTCACGCGGTTTTACACTGCTGCGTACTAGGCTTGATGCTCTATTGAGAAATTTGAACTCCAAGAAGTCAATTTGGAAGTTTCAGGGCCCTGAGAAGCAGCACATTAGCTATTTTAATAGTTTATTTATTTTATTTATTTATTTTAACAAGGTACAAGAAAGTACAATTGACCATGAGAAAAAAAAAATAATTAAATTAAATATTGAAAAATAGAACGAGAAAAAAAGATACATATGAACTAATCCGCGTCACTAGCGCGTTGGGTGAACTTTTAAACGATCAAACAATATTGTACAAAACTTGACAAACTGAAAGCACAATATCTCCAATCATTTATCATACTAACTCATTGAAAGGAAAAAAAATATTTGTATTAAAGAAGCATGATTAAAAATTCTTATCATTTTTGGATTAATAAATTTTCTAGCAACAGATGTTATTATTTACACTAGTTAACAGCAAAATGTATCCTAAATATGTTTAGTCATGTTCGTATTTAAATGGCAAGTTAAAACATAGATTTCGAGATAGTGCGAAAAAATAACATTTTACGAATTAAAAAAAAAAGTGTCGGTACAAATATCTTTGTACTAAACTGATTTTGATCATTTTTTTACTAAACTATGGATAATTAAATTACCCATCGATTATATTCAAAACATATTTTTATCAAATTTACCATTTGGTCACTTTTTCGTAATTTTCAGCAAATTTTTTGAAAAAGTCTATTTTGAACGTAAATTTAAAAATTTTTCAAACAATTTTATTCATGGTTCGTAAAGTTCAATCGTTTACAAAGAAATGAGTGGTTGTTTACCAACATCAGATAAGAAATATGGAAATTACGGGAATTTTTGTAAAAAGTAGTCAATTTTTTATTAACATGTTGAGTGAGCCGAAGGCCTTTTGCTGCCAGAGCTTTCCTAATAGTTAAGCTAGTTTTGTAAATTCGCTTAATCTATATTAAATAAATAAATAAATAAACATGTTGAGTAAACAAAAATTTTTAAAAATTTGTAAGCTAGTGTTATAAGCCTATTAGCTGTCAGGTTTCCATATTCTTGGACGTCTAAAAAAGCTGTTCCGTCTTTATTTCCACAAATAATGAGTCTATGAAAAAATCCTTAGCTCGAACCAATGTGCAGTACATGGCTTAAGCACAAACAACAATGTGCGAAATATTTGTTTGTACTTGATTTTTGTTCAATTTGTGCACATACTATTTATGTACATGCCTACGAATCATTTGCAGCCATTGATGCGGAATTGTTTACCTTATTTATTATCTGTACATTTGTTTGTCACCACTGTGCAATCAACAGCAACATCTTCAGTTCCCCAACATTGTCTTATTGTTATTGCCGGCGCACTTTAAATTTGACGTTCATCGGCCGTGCCAACTCGTATGCAAATTTATGCCCAGCAAGTGAGCAAATTGCACAGTGGGCTGCTGTTATTATTTTGTAATTGGTTGCACGCCCCTGCTGCAACATGTGGTATGTATTTGTAACGTGCTTAATTGTTATGTTACTCTCATAAACAAATTATCTGTTTTCATAGACGCTTGATATTGTAATACTCTTGTGAGGTGTGTATTTATTTAAGTCTTTTATTGACAATGTCAATGTTTGAGCCAAAATAATTAGCACCAAAATTATTGTGCGAGTGCTCTTTTGAAACTGAGAGTTTCGTATAGGCATTTATCTTATCGGATATGTGGGTAACTCTTTTACAAACCGATTGGCAAAAAGGTACTTTTTGTATATAATAATATAAGAAGTAATTGTACATATTCGAGATTTGAGTCAGTTTTTCTCCATGTCTCATATGAATATTATTTATAATGCGTATTTTCACTTTATTACTTTAGTCATTTTATGGCACATTTTCTGATTTTGAAACGATTTGAGAAATCTCATGTGCTGCGTTAAGGAGTAAAAGTCTGTAGGAATAAGAACTTTGACATTTCAGGCTTTTTATCTTTCACAAACATGTTCATACTGGTATAAAGTTCCATAAATTTCAACTGATTTCAATATGGATCGAATGTTAAGTCAAAAAGGTATGACCACGAATTTTCAAATTGAAACTTAAAATATGTATGGAAAACGCCAGTGAAGAGCCAAAGCATTACAAAGACAGACTATATCAATTACGATTTAAATTCTAATTCATTGGAATATGAATATTTAGATTAATTTAACGCTAACTTAATAAGTCCATTAGCATCTTAGAAAGTGGTCTAAAAACACTGAGAGTATCAAAGCTTCGAACTTCCGTAGTCAGCTTTTCGTGCTGCTTTTGTTTCATGTTGCCAAACGGCATTCGCAGAATTTCTAGCAGGAAATAAATACGAGTAATAATCGGAACCCCTGCAAACTGTAAAATTGTTAAAAGCATATGAAATATTTTTTTTTTTTTTTTGGTTTTTGTTAATCTTAATTAAATTAATATGGTGTTGAAAGTATTTCTTGTTTGATTTAGGAAATTGTTAATGCTTTGACTAGCGAAGCAAATAAATAAAATAGTCTCGTTTGCTCGGTTGGTGATATGTGTGAATGTAATGAGGGAGCAACAACAAAACAAAAACAACAAAATACTATAATTGACAGCAACAACAACAACAACTTAAATGCAGCAGCAGCATTAGGCGATTATGCAAATTTATGCGCCGTTTGTGCATGTGTTTTTGTTGTTGTTGCTTTTTTCTCTTGTTTTGCGGCTGCGGCGTTGTTTATACTTTGTATACCCTGTACTCCAAAGATAAGAAGTACATTAAGTTGTTTAAAAAAATGGTGTGTAACTGCTGCTAACACTATTTCTACCAATTGTTTTTTGACTTTCCGTACAACCATACTATGCTTCCATAATAAGAAAAGTCAAAAAAATGAATTTCTTAGATAAATGATTAAACTAGGAAAATAATGTTAATTTGAAAGGTTTTTTTGACACCTTCTTTTAAAAAATATCAAGTATGACTTAACAAAGTTATAAAGTAAATACTGAAATGAAGCTTGCCATAAAGGAAATTTATTTAAACGTTGTTTGAATGGGCGAGTCGGGAAATGCCGAGCTCCAAAAAGTTTTTGTTAACTTTTTTCAAATTTTTGATGATTGCTGACAATGGAACTTTAGTTTCTGAAAATTGCATTATTTTATTTGTTTGTATATTACATTTTTTAGTTCAATAAATTTTATGATATTTTTAGTCTTTCATATAATATATTTTTTACATACACATGTATTTGTTACAAAAAAGTAACGCATTAAGGAAAAAGCTTTTGAGGTGGGATCGGTTCGGACGGCATATAAAGGGTGTATTTTTAAGAGTTACACAAGTTTAAATCATAATAAAACAAAGAAATATATTTTTAATATCAATAAAACATACATTTGACGAACGTTACCATTATTTTGATAAAAAATTTCAACAATTTGCAAGCGTTGGTCTGGTGTAAGTCTATTCATAATGAAATGTCAAACCAAACTCAACAAAAAGCAACTATCAGCTGTTGCAATGGGTTGTCAGATAAAGCAGTGTTGCCAACTCAAAGTTGTGAGCCTCTAAAAAAACACGCTGTATTTAAAAGTACCCGGACGTGACACTATATATCTGTGTGGTAATAGGTATGTTCGGATGAAATATTCTTTTTCGATCCCATCTCTTATCTGTCTGTAAGTTTGTCTACACAGCGATCCTTTCTTTTATACTTTTGTCCGAAGTATGTCACAGCTAGAGGAGCTGTATTAAATCAAAAATATCTTATACCAAAATGATCCTTGGGCTGCGATTAAACAATCTTTCCATATGAACACGTAAATCTCGAATAACAGCTTGGAAAACCAATTTTTACCAAATCACGTACATTAATCGTAGGCAGATTCCGTTCCAGGTCATATCTCTCTCCGTTCCCCCGTACGAGAAATTCGTTACATCCGTAATGATTACATATATGCTGGCTACTTAGATTGAAATGCTGCTATTTTCAACACTTTGTAGACAATAATGTATAAATTTTGAACATCACTTTCCTTCAAACTCGATTCAAGGAACTCAAATAAACAAAAAGATGTAGATTTTTTTTTTATAAAACATTTCCCTTGAGTTTGCCAAAGCCCCTCATCGTTGTATGAAAAACAAGTAGGCGCATACGAGAGATTAACTTTTTTTAAGGAAAATTAACGCAGAATGTCCCACTGTGACACTTATTCAATAATAAAATTCTACACGGATCTTTCATTTATCGTTGGACAGGTTATGTTTAGGATCATTAAAATCACTTAGATCTGTACAAAAAATTATTAGTTGCATTTAAAATTTTTAGCACTCTAAAAAACACAATCTTTTAAATTGGATTGAATATGTTACAGTCGCCAAATTCAGTTAGTAAGCAAATATAGGCTTTGATATACATATAAGTTTATTTTATTATTTGCTAATACACGTAACACTAGTCAGTATCCCAAAACATTTTCAATATATAAATGAGATACATAGATAAATAGAATCGTATCAGAACTGTGCCAAGCAATCTGCATAGTATCTATTAGAAAGTGCAGGGTATATTACATTCGGTTTGTGCCAAAACTATAGCCGGCTCGTTTGTTGTAATTTTCTTATGATTTCGATTTCGTGTGCTGTGCGTCGATATTTAATGCATAATAGCGAATTACGAATAACACTTTCTTGTTGCAATCTTTATTTACAATATTTTTTCTTTTATTTAATGAATAAACTTATGAGTGAGTGTTGGGAGTTGCTTGTTGTTTAAATTGTGTGTGTGTGTTGCTACTTTTTTTTATTGCACTTGCTAATATCCAGACGTTATTCAATTTAGCACCAACACTCGCACCATTTACCAACTTATTAGGCGTGCTTATATACATATTTATTAGTTAAACTTTATCGCTCTGGTTTTGTTGTTACTTTTAGGCTTTTTAGTGAAGTGTAACGCATATATTTATTTTAGTGCGTTTCTTAAAATGTTTTATTTATTTGCGGCAGTGAAAACAAATACGAGTAACACAAAGCCTTGCACTTAAAATTTTTATTGGCGGAACAATATTTGTGCAATTCCTTGTGTATCTTTAATTAAACGCAATCAATTACAAATAAAAATTTTTATAATTATTTATTGTATTATTTTTGGCTTAAGCCAAGAGAATTTAAATACTATTACCTAATTTTGTGTGGCTTTCAATTTTCGTATTACCTATTTACACAACTCTTTTTGATGTTTGATGCAGTTCTCATGCTCATTAAGAAAATTTCATGCCTGACAGCATTTCCGCTATTGATAATTTATAAAATGTATGCTATAATTCAAAATTTATTGAATTTCATCAACATACTGGACCACAAAGTAACAACTGTATCTAATGGGAATTTTATGTGGCCTAATTATGACAAGTTACTTTTGGGAAAATTTCAAAATTCGCTGTATTTGTAACATTATATTATGCCAATGTTGGTTAGAAAGGCGCTAAACTCATTAAGTTAAACGTAAACGCGGAATTTCTTTCAATAGATCATTTGAGTGTTGTGTGGCTTTTGTTTTGAAATTGTAGCATTAATTTTGATAATAAGCTTGGGCGATTTTACAACTTGTATAATATATTAATAAATTGTAATCACTTTAAAATGATGAAAATTCTCAAATCTAGTATCTGAAAAACATATTTTTGTTAAAATATTTAGATATGATTTGGTTTATAAGCATAGTAAACAGATGGATTTCTGATTCAGTCATAAAGCCGCCTAAATTGGTTATACTACAAAGGATTGATCAGACACAAGGAGGAACTTTTTTTTTGGGTATGACTGTGGTACTGGTCCCTTCTCTAGCAAGCCGCAATGAAGCCAGTTTATGTCGCACACTCTTATTTAAAACTACAAAACTGAACATAAGTGCCTTTTTTCTTAACGACTACAATTTGCTGTAAAAACTATATAAAAACTAAACATAAAAAGTAAAAAAAACTAGTTTCATTTCACATAAATATCATAATTCATCGACTCTACTGCCCTATTGCAGCAATTAAATATGTTTGTCTTAAAAGCTAATTTAACATTATGCCTACTTCTCTGTTTCAGTCTCTCGATGCTTTTAAAAGAGATGCAGCTATTCGAACTCAACGGTTGGCACTCCGGCTGTGCTGGCCAGTGCCGGCAGCTGCAAGTCATCCATTGTAAAAGCAGCTATTTTTGTTGTTTCGATTGCTCTGCTGCTTTCCTCATCGACTTCGTGCATGGCACTGTCCAAGCTCTTGTTGAGCCGATCATGAAACTCAGTCATTGTGATTTTCTTTGATGCATAACGCTTGCCAAATGTTTTCTTCACTTTTTGACGTCGCTTCTTGATCAGATTTTTGTTCTTATTAAGTCCGTCATTAAAGGTAATGGCGCGTCGCAACTTGCGTCCGCCAAACTTGACCAGACGCACTTGATTACTTATGGCGCACTCCTCGCTGTCATCCTCCACATCGGCTGCGTTCTCATCGCTGGGCTCTTCGAATATTGTTTCTAAATTTGTGGGTGTAAACTTTTTCAAGCGTTTGTTTGTATAAATCTTTTCTATGCTTTTGAGTGTCAGCGCATTAGTAGACAGTTCCTTACGCTTTTTCTTGCTTGGCTTCATAATAACGCTGCAAACGCGATTAAAATGGTCTTTCGAGGCGCGCGCAGGATTGCGACGGCGGCAGACGCCACTGCGTCGACCAAACGAGCTGACACTGCTTGGAAAGTCACTGTCATCGTCGTTGTCGTCTTCCGGGCTTTGTTCACCATCCACTTGCTCCTCATCGCTATTGCTGTCGGTTGTGTTTTCCTGCATTTCTTCGGCCATATTGCTACTGGCTGCACCAAAGCTGGCGCACAGACTGCTCACAGTAGAGGATTTCAAGTTCCAGCTAAAGTTGTTGCTGCTTGTGCCGTTTGTAGTCGACTGCAGGCTAGCGAGCGATCTTTAATAACTTCAATTAATATATTTTCAAATTTGCATTACTAGAATTAGCGACATTACCGATTCTCAGTCAAAACGACTTCCTTCGGCTGAAATGTAATCCTGGCAAAATTGTAAACAATGTTTTCCATTTTCAATTTTGTGCCGTTGCCAGCACATACATCGCCACTATTATGTTTGTTAGCCAGACTGTTGTTTAAAAGTGCTGGCAGTTTATATATGTATATTGTTTATAACAATTAGTCGACTGTGGGGTTGTATTAGCAAAAACCGCCTTTATTTTGTTTTAAAGATACGTTTAAACTTGTAGTTGTATTATTGCAGACTCCTCAACAACTTGTGCTTGTTTTTTTGTATAAGCTTTGTTTATTTAATATGCGTTAGTTTATAAAATTTATATGCAATTATATTAGCGAAATCGTCTGTTTTTGCTTGGCTCTGCTTCTTATTCAATTTTCCATTCAACCGGAGCAGTTTAGTGTTGTTTAATTTGTGCGGACGTGTGCTCAGTGTGACCGCATTTGTTGTAGTTAGTTTTAAAAACTTTGCCTAGATGGCGCCATTGTGCAGTTATTAACTTGCAGTTATGCTTTAAATTATTTAAGCAAATTGTGTTTTTTGGGTTTTATCAATTGTTTCAAAGACAACGCATAAGTTAATTTATTTTTAAAATATTTTCAAGAGCAAATTTAATAATTAGTAATGAAAAAATCGAAGCCCGCTCTTTAAATTTCGTATTTCAAATTGTATGCCATTAAAAACATACTTATATGGGCGAACGACTTTTTAAGAGTTTCATGTTCGACGCCCAAGTGAAAACATATTGCTATTCTCATCGCTTTTAATATCTTGTTGAGTCTAGCATAAAACTCTTTATTGTAAACGCTTGACATATGATTTTTTTCAACTTTTGTCGTCGCTTCTTGACCAGTCAAAAACTAATAAAGAAACATAACAGTGTTTACTGCTTAATAAGCGTTCTTTTTTATTGTACAATTATATATTATATGTATATATTTACTATTAGGAAATCGATTTTTTTTGTTGGTTTTTTGTTTGCTGCTTGTTGAGTTGTATTGTATTTAAAATGTTTTTGAAATTTGTCTATAAAAATAAAACCTCTTAAATGCGAATTTAATACTAATACTATGCAATGTAAAGCTGTTGCTGCAGTCGCATATTTCAAATAAATTTGCAAGCAGCCTAAAGGCCTACGTTGCTATGGCTACAAACCTTTTAGAATTTAGAATTAACTTGAACTATATATGTAAATAAATAAATATGCGTAAATCCAAACATGCGGACGGTAAATCGCTAATTAACAGCTTGAATCACAGTTCTTCTTAAATTTGAAAATTTCAGTGCTGTGCAACTTTTTCATTTTTCGGCTTAGAGTGACCACACTATTTATGGCTTAGTTTCAATAGCAATAGATGGCGCAAGCGTGCAGCTATGCATGGCGGTTGTTTTCAAAATTAAATTGTACATGCACCTGTTTTCCAATTATAAAAGTAAAAGGGTTTTAGGTCTTTGACAATTGTTTAAAAACTATCGCAAAAAATTATCTTGAACTTTACGTAAATTAAAACAAAATAAATGTGTGTTAATTGATTTTCGAGCGTATATTAATCATAAGGACAATAATTAATACTTTATAGATATTCCGTCTGCTGAAGGCAAAAAGCTATAAAAATTACCTGCAAATGTATGGAAAAGGGCCGAGAGAGGCGTGACAGACCCCATGATAGCTACCCAGTCCCAGTTATACAAATTTTTACATAGAATAGTATAGTCAGCCGTGCTGCGGAAAACGAAAAAAACCAACCCGAACAATTTTATTCCGATTCGTTTTTGCGTGCTCCGGAAAATGAATTTTTTTAAACAATATTTCCCTTTTTATATTCGATAAATTCGTAAATTTCCCTTTATTTGATACAAAACAGCTGACATGGTTGCCGCAGCTCTCAACCTTTTTATTACTATGTACAATACAGTGCACGCTCGGTAACGTGAACTTATTAAAATCATCTTCGCGTTCCTTTAACTTTGATTGCAGTGTTTTTGCTTTTTCCTTCAGCATGTTCAAAGCACATACTGGCCAATTCTTACTTCCCATACGAATAAACCAACGATAAAGAGCTTTCTCCGTTTTCTGAAGTACGCAAAGTTTTTCTTTTTCCAGGCCCAGAAAATGTGTCGTTTACGCTTTTTAAAATAATTTTTTCTTTTTTTTTTAATGCCAAAAATTGTTGATTTAGCAACATTGTATTTTTTTGCTAAGCACGTCAATCCTTTTTGTAAAAAACCGAGAATTTCAACTTTTTCTTTCAACGTCAATCACACAGGTTTTTTACAACTCATTTCTATTCTGCATAGAAATCAACTAAGACAACGCTCTATGCTAGGCCAAAATTACCAAATAAAAAACATAACACACTATTAGGGGAATCCCCAAGATCAGAATTATTTGAGCTCAATGAAAATAACATGCAAACATTGAAACTTTTATTGTTTATGTTATAGAGCTTTCTTGCACGTTGTGGAGTAGTCAATGCACAACAAAATGTGTTCACGTTTTGGGGTGTTGACATTTTGGAGTATTCACGTTATCGAGCGTGCACTGTATGTTGTTTACATTTTATTTTCACTAAAATATTGCTAGTTCTTTAATATTTAAACTTTTTAATAAAATTACACAAAAATATTACTTTAGCAACAATATTTCTTGAAATTAAACACGACTTAGCTATTTTTGTTACATGGGAAATTTTCTTTGTGTAACGCGGGAACCATGACTTATCGTCATGTGTTCGTGCATAATATGTGCACATACACGAATACAAAAAAAAAAAATTCGTTTTGGCTGGGTTTCTTACGTGGAGATGGCGTTAATATAATCTAAGAATATCAAAGAATTTTTAAAAACTTATTTCAGTATAAAATGTTGACTTTTTTAAATCTATTTTGCCGATTCGTTTTAATTCCTCTTGCAACAAAACATTCAGTTTCAAACAACATGAAAAATTCGGTTTAGTGAAATTGGGAGCACCAAATATTCGGTTTCAAAACGAATCCGAATAAAATGTTTGGATTCGTTTTCCGGAGCACGGCCAAGTATGCCGCAAAAATTTTTAAAATCAGATGAAAAGTTCAATAGTGATGGCTTATAATGTGTCTTTTATTAGACCTCCTCCCCTAAAAATTGCACTTAAATCAAACTTTTTGCGAAGAAGCTACTACTTTACTCACAAATCAAACATCCGTGGATGCAGGTTTATTGTAACCATATGGGAACTTTGGGAGTTATAGCCCCAAATTACTTAGTTGCAACCCATTTCCCGATAAGATGCATTAGCAACTGCGTGAACTGTGTTGATACGATGCATTTTAGATTCATCGGATATTATGCTTGGCATGTCTCTAAAGTAGCATAAAAGGCCTTACTAGCACGCAGGGAGTGAAGCCCCATAGTTTTGCAATTAGTACATGCTGCTTTTTAAAGATACTTTTTGTGCTAAGTCACTTCACTTTAATATAATATAATAAATATCTTGATATTCAGTACATAAAATGTTTAATTGATAATTTCCTGCACTTGTGAAAAAATTTCGATAAAGCCACAAAAAGCAGTTTAGCTGCTTTAGCCAAAGATTTAGTTGATTTCAATTGTTGGCGTTAAAAATAATGCTGAGCAATAGAACTTATCAGGTCTAGCCTCTTGAGTGGGTTTTCCCCATATACATATATGTGCGTATAAAGCATATGTCTGCCAGCTACTAAGCTAGATAGTAAGTTTTTAATTATTGAATCGAGATTTCTTGGCTGAGCTGAAGTTAGCCAAAATATATTGAATGTGGCTACCATTTTGATGCAGCTTGAAAATCTCTATGTTGGTATTTTTATACCCTGTACCTATAGGTACAAAGGGTATACTAGATTTGTGCAATGTATGTAACGGCAAGAAGGAGGCGTGGCAGACTCCAAGTCCTTTATACCATAATGCTTATCATAACCTCGGGTAGCGATTGAGCCATGTCCGTCTGTCCGTCTGTATGAACACCTAGATCTCGGAGACTATAAGAGCTAGAGATACAAAACTTTACCAGCTGATGCGCATATTTCCTGAGATCAAGTTTGTTGAATCATGTCCATATCTTTCCCCGTTTCCCCGTAGCAGAGTTTCGCGGTTTTTAGCTACACTGTTTGATATTTTAATCTGAAACTTGACAGAGCGATGCGTTGTGATTACATGCATCTGTGTGTCAAAAATAAACAAAATCGGACAAATACAACAAAAGTTATAGTCTAAAATGTAAAAATTTCACCACCCCTTGCCTATAAACTGCGTCAATATTTGACTCTACGTAATTATAGTAACATATGGGCTAGAATCACCAATTTTGCTAAGCTGATTCATGTGGCTCTAATAAACAAATCCACATCCAAATTTTATCAATGCGGGCCCCCCACCCCCCGCAATCGATTTACCGTGTTTTCTCCCACACCCCTCAACATATCCCCTTGAAACTTACCCCATATACTTTAAATAACTTCTTTAACGTAAATTTCGATTTTCATCAAAATCGGTTAAAATTTGCGGAACTTATAGGTATAAATATCGTTTTGCACCAACAAAAAAAATGTTCCAATTGGAAAGTTCTTTGAAGGAGTATGCAGGAGTAACATTTTTTTCGAGAAAAAAGGTACAGGGTATTACACTGTCGGGCACCGCCTCGACTGTATTACATTTTTTTAAGATGACTTGCTGAGATTAGAGACTGTAGTCACCATTACTACTTAAAGGCAGTCACTGATTTTCAAGAACTCAGGCCCAACTGCATTCCTATCCAATTTTAATCATACCCACCCCATCCCTTAATGATAAAAACTTAAAGATATGCCGCAAATACTAAAGAACTTTAATACCTATGGAGATTCGCTTGTCTAGCTAGAATCCAAATTAAATCAATGGGAAAGTCCTATCTAAAGCTAAAGTGTTTTGCACTTATTAGTTACTGATTGTCTTTGCCAATTGATAACATAAACCAGCTATATAAATCAGTTCTTGGACCTTTGGATAGTCACTTGTTCCGCTTTGCTCAACATGAAACTGTTTATCGCTATCTTTGCTTTGGCCTTGGCTTGTGCGTCGGCACTGCCGCATAAGGAGAAGCCTGTGCCTGTTAAGGATGCAGTAGTAGGACCCAGCATTGAGGGTCGCATCACCAACGGTTATCCAGCTCATGAGGGTAAAGTGCCCTACATTGTTGGCTTGGGTTTCAGTGGTAACGGTGGTGGCTGGTGGTGCGGTGGTTCCATCATTGGTAACACCTGGATTGTGACTGCTGCTCACTGCACCAGCGGTGCCAGCTCTGTCACCATCTACTACGGTGCTTTATGGCGTACTGAGGCTGTGTTCACCCACACCGTTGGCAATGGCAACTTCAGACAACACTCCAACTACAACACCGATAACTTGAACAACGACATTTCCTTGATCAATACTCCTCATGTTGATTTCTGGGATCGTGTCAACAGGGTGGAACTGCCCAATGGCAATGATCGTTACAACAACTACGCTGGTTCGTGGGCACTTGCCTCCGGCTGGGGCAAGACTTCCGACAATGGCGGTGTCGCTGACTACCTGAACTGTGTGGACTCTCAGATCATTGACAACTCGGCATGCGCTGGCGTCTACGGCTCCAGTGTTATCACCAACGATGTCATCTGCACCTCCACTCCCGATGGCAAGTCCACCTGCAGCGGTGACTCCGGTGGCCCATTGGTGTTGCATGATGGTGGCAAATTGGTTGGTGTAACTTCCTTTGTTGCTTCCAACGGCTGCACTGCTGGTCTACCCGATGGTTTCACACGTGTCACCAGCTACTTGGACTGGATTCGTGACCACACTGGCATCTCCTACTAAATAAAGCGTATTAATTGAATTGCAAATCATCTGTTTTTTTAGTTATCGGGGGAAGTGGGCCTGAGAATTGCTGCAAATTAAAATTCACTGCGGTCCGATAGGGGCCTACTACGTCGCACCTGGAGTGGAGTGAACTTTTCAGATTTGTTTTCGTCAAGCGTGTGGCTAAGGAAGCGATAAGCCAGCTTTATAGTATATGATGTTTTTTTTTTTTCGGTTTATGGCAGTACAACGGTCAAATTAATTTGTTTGTCTAGCGAATGTACTAGACTGGGGGATTTTTTTACCCCGTTTTACCGATTAAGCTTCCCACCTTTAATGAATGACTTTATCTTTTCGTAAAAGATTATTCGGTTTATTGGTACTTGAATTTTTGAAAGAGAGGTGTGTTATTTCAGTTTTTTGTTTTAATATAAATGGAGTATAATCAGTCAGCTATTAATAAAAAAATACTTTATTGCTTTGTTTGTTACTAACGAACGCTCTGTGGAGATTTATGTTTGAAAAGTCCATGGTTTTTTTCCACTCAACCCTCCGCAGTTCGTATTTGAATCAGGTGCTTGTTAACTTGATTAGAGTCGAGTTAGGAATTTCTGCGGCGATTCCAATATATATGATGAAGAAGACTGATGGCAAATATTGATAAAATGATTTCTGCTTCAGAAATTATCAATTTAAGATCATTTGTAGAAACTGAATTCATTTCTCTAAAACTATTATCTTATTTGTGTATTTGCTTGAATCACTCCCATGAATTTTTGATTAAATAAATCTTATTTTTTATGCTTCTTACAAAAATCGTTTATTTTCAATATAAAAATTATTTAGTATGAAACGCCAGACTGATCGCGGATCCAGTCCAAGTGGCTGGTAACACGGGTGAAGCCAGCAGGATGTCCAGATTGGCAACCAGCAGAGGAACCAAAGGAAGTAATACCAACCAATTTGTTGCCATCGTGCAAAACCAATGGGCCACCAGAGTCACCACCGCAGGTAGACTTACCATCGGGAGTACGTACGCAGAGAATGCTATCGGGAAGGGAGCCATATGTTTGGGAGCACTCGGAGGTTTCCATAATCTGCAAATCGACGCACTGCAGCCAATCGGGCAATGGGCTGCCATCGTAGGTGCCACCCCAACCACAGGCAACAGCCCACCAGCTGTTATATTTGTTGTTACGATCATTAGAGCTGGGAAGCTCTACCTTGTTTACGCTGGACCAGAAATCAACATGAGGAGTCTTGATCAAAGCAATATCATTGCCATTGGTGTTGGGCCAGGAACCGTGCTGTCTGAATTCGCCGCTGCCAACATTGTGGGTAAACTGGGCATTGGTACGCCAGGTGGCACCGTAGTAAATGGTAACAGAGCTGGCACTGTTGGTGCAGTGAGCAGCAGTCACGACCCAGTTGTTGGCAATGATGGATCCACCGCACCACCAACCACCACCGTTACCACTGAAACCCAAGCCAACAGTGTAGGGAGCCTTGCCCTCGGGAGCTGCATAGCCGTTGGTAATGCGACCCTCAATGTCCATCATATTAACGGGTTTTGCCAGGGCAGGCACGGCTGCGCCGGATGCGGTGGCAACGACCAATGCTAAGATTGCTACGAATACTTTCATGTTGCTGGTACAACTTGTGCTTGCTACAAACTTGCGGCTCGTTTTATAGCTAGAGGACTCGTTAATTTTACGTAAGACTAGGCTTAGATTTATGAGGGTGCTTCATTTCTTTCAATTACGATTATTGCTAGCTCGGGGTGCAAGCTTATCAGTGCGATTTGCATTCATAAATTTTCTCAAATTTTGGCAAAGTCTGTAGAGCTTTTATTTTGATCGTGCCCCAATCAAGACATACTCATAAATTATGATAAAGTTTTGAAAATGTTTGTTATTTTTTAAAGAGATATGGGTGGTAAAATATATTGTCGCATTCATTGACAAAAAAGCAAGATCAGCTATGTAGTTCCTACTACCTAACATTAAATTTATGAATGACATTTTTAACTGAATTTACTGAATGAGTTCGACTTGGCCGATTTTCACCGTTTGCATGACAATCATAAATGCAACCATTTTGAATTTTATTCATACACATGTTAGCTAACCTCATCAGAAGAACATGGTTCCATCGCTTAATTCAATGTTGACATGATATCTAAACAAGTAAAGTATTAACATAGCCAGTCAGAATTGTTTTGAATATCAAAAAATGAGAATTTATTACTTAAAAGGCCGATTCTTTCCAGATCCGCTTGCCTTTTTTGGGGTTAAGTAATTGATGGCAATCCATTTTAACTTTATCTCTTCCAAAAACCCTCACAATGGTGTGGCAAGAAAATTGAGAATTTAAATGCTTGTTGCACTAAACTGTTCTTTGGTACATTAACGACTTCCCCTTAGTAGCTCTGTTTACTTTAATAGCTAGTCTCTTTTAGACCCATTTCTGCCTTTTCCTTCTACAATCAAACGACTATCTGGGGTTCGATAATTTTTATTATTTTTATTTTTTCTATTATGTTTTCTTTATGTTTCTTTTTTTTGTAGTAACAACAAAAAAACTTTTTGTGCCATATTGACAAAAATACGTAAAGTGTGTTATTTAATTAATAATAATTAATAATAATAATTAATTAATATTTTAAAAAATCAAAAACTTTGATTTAGGATTATAGAAATAACTTTTGTTAAAAGACGGAAACATTAATTTGAATTGCTATGGCAACGTAACAAACTATTACATGTCAAAATAATTCATAAAACAGGGAAAAAATATAATCATTTAAAAGCATTTATTCCATTTATTTACTATAAGTTATAATCACCCTATCAAGCCGTGCGCAGGGTTTCAAATTTAATAGAAAAATTCGATCATGTGAAGCCAAGTGCTGACATATAACGGTATTACGTAATGCGCCATTTTCTTTTCGTTACTTCGCCTTCGTCTCTCTTAAATTTTTTCCTGATCTCTTTTTTAAATTGCACATGGAAGGCATTAACATGGCATTGCAGCTGTTATTTAGCATTTTAAGCAATACGAGGAAACGAAATGGCAGCACTGAGTCCAACGCTGCGGCCCAGCCTTACTATGTGAATGACAAGGACCGCTTGACTCTAATTTTCGCTCTCTTAGTTTTATTTCTTTCTACTTTCTCTTTCATGTGTTTTTGGTAGTATGTGTTGTACGCTTGATCTGTTAACATTAGCTTGCTGTTAAATTAAGTGCGTGTGTGTGTTTTGGTGTGTATGTATGAGTAAGTGTTGGTGTGTGCTGCATTTACGCTGTTACTTAGCTTTTTCTTATTGGCTGATTGTTATCGAACGGCTTTTCTATTCGCAAGCAAACTTTGCGCGTTACTTTAACCCCTGTTGCCAAATTGAATATTGTGCAAAGGCGGCAGAGAGATTATTTTTATTTCTTTATTCTTTTTTATTTAAGGCATAGTTTTTTGGTAAACAAATAGACTTTTATTTTAGGTATATGAAGGCATTGTAGTTTCCGGAAATTGTAATTTAAACTGCCCTCGCTGAATAATTTGCAGCAGCTTTGGTTTTTTTTGGGATTGTCCTTATTTACTATGCCCAAAATTACCACGATCTGTCAACTAGTTTATTTACAGCATGGCCTCAATTGTGTCAAAACGTGATCCACGGAATGACAACTTTAGTTTTGGAAACAAAAAAACGGCAATTGGGTCCAAGTTCGGCGAATACGGTGGTTGATCGATGATATTGAGTCTTATAATAGGGATGGGCGATAGTTCATCGATATATCGGAATATCGATATTATTTCTCCGGCAGTCGACTACTTTGTATCGATATACATGCTCGACGATATCCGATATCGATATTTTGCAAGGTGGAATGGCCACTTGACAAGTTTCACTTGTATGTTTATGTTGAATTATTTATACGTGACGATATATCGAGATATCGATATTTTTGTTTGATATATCGATATTCCACATCGGTTTCATTCATTTCATATGCGATACCCATCCCTAGCTTGTAATCATTCACAATTACAGCTCGGTGCGATGGCGCAACTAGTCTCAAAATTCATGTGCAATAATTACACTAGTTTTCAAATTTTAAAATATTTTGGTATCCTCAACATGTTTTAGTCAGACGACTTTGGGATACCCTGTACCACCACATTGCAATTAAGTCCGACACATTGCTTAAAACCTCCAAAAGATATTTTATTCGGCAAATTTGGTTACGATATTTTCATAAAAAAAAAGAAATCAGTCGAATTTTGCACCAAACAATTTTTTTGACCGATCGGTCCTATGGGGACTATATGATATAGTCAACCGATTTTTATCAAATTTAGTACACTGATTGGGAACTATAAAAAACTCCCGACAGCCAAATTTGGTTCCGATATCTTCAAAACCAAACGAAACACAACGAATTTTGTAAAAAAAGCGTTTTTTTGACCGATTGTTCCTATGGGAGCTATATGATACAGCCAACCGATTTTGATCAAACTTGGTGCAGTGCTTGGGTACTCTAAAAAACTTCTTAATGCCAAATTTGCCAACAATATCTTTACAAACAAACGAAACGCAACGAATTTTGTAGAAAAAACGATTTTTTGACCGATTGGTCCTATGGGAGCTATATGATATAGTCAACCGATTTTGATCAAATTTGTAACAGTGCTTGGGAACTCGAAAAAACTTCCTCTTGCCGAATTTGGTTCCGATATCTTCAAAACCAAACGAAACACAACGAATTTTGTAAAAAAAACATTTTTTCGACCGATCGATCCTATGGGAGCTATATGATATAGTCAACCGATTTTGATAAAATTTGCTACAGTGCTGGGGATCTTTAAAAAACTTCCGACTGCCAGATTTGGTTATGATATCTTCATAAACAAACGAATTAACCATCTAAAACTTTTGCTTTTTTTCGAGGTCCTCTGAAACACCCCTATGGGAGCTATATTATGTAATCCCGATATCAAAAAAATAAAATAAACTTGTCTCCTATGGATTAACAAGGGATCTTATCTGAAAGTTTGGTTGCTCTAGCTCTTACCATCTCTGGGATCTAGGCGTTCATACGGACAGACGGACAGACGGACAGACGGACATGGGTATATCGACTTCTCGAGTCACACTGATCATACTTTAGGTAACTTTGGGGGGTCTCCGACGTCTCCTTCTGTACGTTACATACATTTTCGGCTTGCACAAACACAATATACCCCTTGTACCATACGGTACAGGGTATAAAAATGGTTTCCAATGACTCATTCAAAGTATTGCCCATCGCTAGCTACAACTTTTTCCCATCTTTCAGGCAGAGCTCGAATACCTTGACGGTAGAAGTGTTCGTTTTTTGAGGCTATCCACGAATCAAGCCATTTTGCGATATCTTCACATGAGTGGAACTGCTGCTCAGCCAGACCATGCGCCATCGAGCGGAACCAGTAATAATCGGACGGCGCAATATCTGGGGAATATAGCGGGTCGGGTAGGACTTCCCATTTGAGCGTTCCAAAGTAGGTTTTAACAGGATTGGCAATGTAAGGCCGAGCGTTTTCATGCAGTAAAATCATTTTTTCGTGCCTCTGCTCGTATTGTGGCCGTTTTTCTCGCAGTGCTCGGCTCAATCGCATCAATTGAGTTCGATACCGTTCCCCAGTGATGGTTTCGCCTTGTTTCAATAGCTCATAATAAACAACACCGACCTGGTCCCACCAAATGCACAGCATAACCTTCGCAGCGTAAATATTCGGCCGAGCCAGTGACGTGGAAGCATGACCGGGTTGTCCCCAAGATTTTTTCCTCTTTGGGTTGCTGTAATGAATCCATTTTTCATCACCCGTCACGATGCGATGAAGAAAACTCTTCCTTCTTTGTCGCTGGAGCAGTTGTTCACAGGCGAAAAAACGACGCTCAACGTCCCTTGGTTTCAAATCATAAGGAACCCAAGTTCCTTGCTTTTCAATCATTCCCAACGCATGCAATCGCTTGGAAATGGCTTGGCGGGTAACTCCTAATGCTAAAGCAAGCTCTTCTTGCGTTTGGCACGATTCCTCATCGAGCAATGCCTCCAATTCAGCGTCTTCGAAGGTTTTGCGTCTTCCTTTACGTGGACGGTCGTCAACATCGAAATCACCGTCTTTGAAGCGACGGAACCAATCACGGCACGTTGTTTCGCTTGGAGCAGCATCTCCGTACACTTTTTGGAGCTCTCGATGCGCTTCAGCTGCCGTTTTTTTCGAACAGAACAAGAAAATCAACACTTCCCGCAAATTATGATTTTTTGGCACAAAACTAGTCATTTTCAGACAACCACAAGTAAATAATGCAAAAAGAAATTCACTAACGTGCCATAGCAGTTTGCTTACCATATGCCTAAGCTTCGTTTATGAAGTTTTGGGTATGTCAAAATCGACCAGAACTTTCTGCTAAAGCCATCTATTGACAAACAGCGAGAACTTAGTTGCGCACCAATAAATTTACGGTTTGGACGCTATTTATGCATTCATAAGAAATTTTTCGTAATTTTTGGCAAATTTTTGAAAAAATTCTATTTCGAACGTTAATTTAAAAAGGGTCCAGCTGGATAAGGTACTGGAAACTGCCCCAGCGCTTTTTGAAAAGTAATGATGCAGTTCGATGCATAATCCAAAAAAAAAAAATTTTCGCAAAATTTCAGATCTTAAACTTAACGCGTTGCGGCTTAATTTAAAAAAACGAAATTTTACTATGGTAATGACAAAAACATGTTGAGGATACCAAAATTTTGTTAAATATGTAAACTAGTGTTATTTGCATAAACGGACATGGCTAAATCGATTTCTTTTGTCGTCTAAGATCCTTTTTCTTATATATTAAACTGTATATATGTAACTCTTTTTTAAATTTTTTGGTTACAATCACACTAAATTCATTTGTAACATAACAAGGACATGTAATACACGTATAACACTAAGATATATATTTTTTTTTTAAGCACTTGACAACTCGCTAAAGAGGCAGTGTGTAATTTTATTGTTAGGTATTAATTATTTTGTTTGTTAAATTTAAGATTTTTACTGAAGTACACTAATAAACGTTCAGCAAAATAAAAAAAAAAAAATCTAGTAAAGATAGGATCTGAAACCACTTGATGGTGAAATAAGTAATTCACATTTTGGATTCCTAGTGCTCTCAAAGATAATGCATAAGTTGTCTAATCGAAATATTGGTCTCATATTAGCACGCGGCCGAAGTCCCAACTGATTGATTATGAGTACATCCTTTTCCACTGCTGATTAATATTGTGGCTTTGCGAAGCAATCAATAAGTATTTGAAATGCTTGATATACAGGGTCGTGCAGGAAAGTATAATAGTTAAATTTAACTTTTTGCCGCTCGGACAGCCAATTTTTAACGCATTGAGCAACTTTTTAACTAGGCGCAAAAATTCCTTTAGACTAATTTGATGGACACCCTGTATATACCCAAAGTTGCAATCAAGATAATAATAAACTTGCTACCAAAAGAAGTATAAAAGCAGGAAAAAAATGAGAAATGGCAGAAGTTTTGTTTTCAACATGAAAGTGTTCATTGTTTTGACTCTGGCGCTCGCTGCCGTCTCTGCGGAGTTTGTGGAGCAAGTTCGCCCCAAGGATGTACCTCGTTCTGCCAAGATTGAGGGACGTATCGTCAATGGCTATTCTGCTCCCGAAGGCAGAGCTGCCTACACTGTCGGCATGGGCTTCAGCGGCAATGGTGGTGGCTGGTGGTGCGGTGGTTCCATCATTTCCCACACCTGGATAATTACAGCTGCTCATTGCACCAACGGTGCTAACTCCGTGACCGTCCATTACGGTGGTACCTCCCGTACTCAGGCTGTGTACACCCACACCGTTGGTAGTGGCGACTGGGTGCAAAACCAATACTGGCCCGAACACAACGGCAATGATGTCTCCTTGGTCCGTACGCCCCATGTTGACTTCTGGGACCGAGTACAGAAGGTGGATTTGCCCAGCTTTAACGATCGCGGTAATTCTTATGACGGTTGGTGGGCAGTTGCTTGCGGCTGGGGTGGTACCTACGACGGCAGCCCCTTGCCCGAGTGGCTACAGTGCGCTGATATGCAGGTCATTAGCAATGCTCAGTGCTCTCAGACCTATGGCTCTCTTCCTGCTAACATTCTGTGCGTCAGCACTTCTGATGGTCGCTCCACCTGCGGTGGTGACTCTGGTGGCCCATTGGTTACACACAGCGGCAGTAAGTTGATTGGTGTTACTTCCTTCGTTTCTGGAGCTGGTTGCCAGTCTGGCCATCCCGCTGGTTTCACCCGTGTCACCGGCCATTTGGACTGGATCCGTGACGTTACTGGTGTTGCTTATTACTAAACGATTATATAATAAAAAACAAATGTGTATTTGAATACAATTGGTTTTGTATTTTATGTTTTTTAGTAATTATTCAAATGCTTACTCTTAAAGAGAAATGGTAGTGATATAGTCAAAAACTTAGAGACTTTATCTGGAATGGTATACCTTTCCGAAAATTGCCCTGAAGAAATGTCAACTAAATCATTACCGGGCAAATTATCATCTTTCAGCTGGAAAACAATACTTAGTTGATGAAACTTTCAGGGATGGTTTGGGACCCTGTATACTGTGCAACCTTAGAATTTATCGGACAGAAAAGTATATTTTAAGAGAGGTAGACTATTTATTGTTAAAACAAATTTATGCATAATGAGAAAATTATACTAAATACTAACTCTTCTAGAAGAAAAAAAGATAAGCAGTATTTATAAGTATGAATACATACATTAATCAGTTTTCAATCAAACTTTTATAACTTTTCTGTGGCGCGACGGGAGCTACTTAGGTACATTTGCTGATTACAAAACGAGTTGATAGACCTGAAATAATATTTGTATTGTTTCTCACGGTGCCTTATATGGCTTAAGTGTTAAGTTATAGATCTTAAGTGCTTTCTTTCCGATTGTGGGCCACATAATATTGTGGCTTTGTTTTAATTGTTTTTTTTTTAGTGTATCTTCCACAGAAATCAGTATTTTAATGTTACTATGTATGCCCACTTGATTTGTTGAGTATACGAGCAGATTTTGATAATGGGGGTCTAAGCGTGCTATCAATGGCACGTAGTCGCGACATATTGGCATT
The DNA here is from genome assembly GCA_018150985.1 of Chymomyza costata. Taxonomy (NCBI): domain Eukaryota; kingdom Metazoa; phylum Arthropoda; class Insecta; order Diptera; family Drosophilidae; genus Chymomyza; species Chymomyza costata. Next base: position 25,060,793 of record JAECWU010000001.1, read on the forward strand.
AATTGTAAACGCAACATGAGAGTAGTCTTCGGCAGTCTGGCCATTTTTGTCGAATCCTCGAAATGCTTCAGCAAGGAAAGGGACTTTGACTCTCGGAATAATCCTCCTCTACCCTTTCCCTCCCTTCTTCATACCCCTTCTACCCCTTTCCCACTTTTTTATACGCCTTTCTTCCTTTCCATAATTGGGCATCGTCACAATGGACTTTCTTAACAGTAATTTTTATTATTTATTATCATACTGTAAATTGTTGCTTATTAATAAACTATTTGTTATTTTAGTTGAGTTGCATTTTGAGATAATGTAAGGTATATAAAAAGTCTGATGGAGAGTTGTTTCTATAAGTTATATTTGTAATATGAAGGTGTTCATTGTATTGACTTTGTCAATTGCTGCGGTCTCTGCAGAGTTCGTGGGACAAATCCATCCAAAGGATTTGCCTAAAATTCACGAATTACGGGACGTATCGTCAATGGGCTTCAGCAGCAGTGGTGGTGGTTAGTGGGGCGGTGGTTCCATCATCTCCAATACCTGGATTCTTACTGCTGCTCATTGCACAAGCAATGCGGATTCCGTAAATATTCATTTTGGTGGTACCTCCCGTATACAGGCTGTGTTCACACACACTGTTGGTCGCGGTAACTGGGTGCAAAACCAATACTGGCCTGAACACAATGGCAACGATGTCTTCTTTATCCGCATTCCCCATGTTGATTTCTGGGATCACGTACGATCGAGGCAACTCTTAGGATGGCTGGTGGGCAGTTGCCTTCGGATGGGGTCGTACCTACATTGATAGTCCATTGCCCGAATGGATGCAGTGCGGCGACTTGCAGGTCATTAGCAATGCTCAATGCTTCTGTTGTTTGTCCTATCTCTCTCTTTCTGGTAACATTCTGTGCGTGAGCACCAGTGATGGTCGTTCCACTTGTGCTGGAGATTCTGGTGGACCATTGGTTTCCCATAACGGCAACAAGTTAATTGGTGCTACTTCCTTTGTCTCTTCGGCTGATTGCCATTCTGGTCATCCTGCTGGTTTCACCCGTGTCACCGGCCACTTGGACTGGATTCGCGTTGTTACCGGAGTGGCTTACTACTAAAGCATTTCTCCTGCACTTGCAACATATATGCCAAATTATGACAATCAAGCAAATAGTTTAAAAATTGCTTCAATTTTGTTATTAGTAATGGAATATTTAAAAATAAAAGGGTTGTAATTATCCTCTTAAAAAAATACCAAGAAGAATGGTTTTTCCTGATGGTATCAGGTGCTGCGGTTCTCTAGCATATAGAAAGATATCGACTGACATCAACTCGTATTCAGTTTTAAAGAAAGTATTTGATTTTTTTGCCTTGTATGTATATAGAAATGTAAATAAACCATCTTGCTCCAGCAAGAATAAGAAAGCACGTAAATTAAAATAGACACAGAATCTAGACTTAAATACGAATCCGATTTTTTTTTAAACTGAAAAAAATTGACACTACTTCTAGTTTAAACTGCATATGCGACCACTTATAATAGCTCCATATAGCGACTTATATTGCCTACTACTAAATACACAAATCAAAGTTCTGAAGTATGTCCAAACAACTGATGTACTGCTTTATACACTTTAGGTAGGAAAAGTATCTTAAGTCTTTCAATAAGATTGCTGAAAAATATTGGTAAAGGTATGTAGTATTTAATTTTTTATGGGTGGTTCATTGTATTTCTGAACACTCAAAAAGATATTTGAAATAAATATTATATGTATGTGTAAATATGTGAAAGTATATATGACAAATTACTTTTATTTCAACGTAAAGTGTACAAATGCAGTCGTCCATATGCTCCTATCTATTTAAACCAAAACGAGTATTTATTTCTTATCATGATAATTCTTCGACGTCATCCCATCAAGTGTTTCAATGTGCCTCCACTTACATTTGGCGGAAACTTATGTTTAAAATGAAAGATTGTGATTTTGTTCATCAAGATTGTTGCGTTATAATATATATTAAGCGCTGTGGCGGAACTATATTATCCCTTAGGAGCAAAAACAAAATGTCTTTGATCATGATAAATGTGCTACCAAAATTGGTATAAAAGCTCGTTTACTTACTGTGAAAGCCATAAGTTTTGCTTTCAACATGAAGGTGTTCATTGTCTTGACTCTGGCACTCGCTGCCGTCTCTGCGGAATTTGTGGAGCAAGTTCGCCCCAAGGATGTACCTCGTTCTGCCAAGATTGAGGGACGTATCGTCAATGGCTACTCTGCTCCCGAAGGCAGAGCTGCCTACACTGTCGGCATGGGCTTCAGCGGCAATGGTGGTGGCTGGTGGTGCGGTGGTTCCATCATTTCCCACACCTGGATAATTACAGCTGCTCATTGCACCAACGGTGCTAACTCCGTGACCGTCCATTATGGTGGTACCTCCCGTACTCAGGCTGTGTTCACCCACACCGTTGGTCGTGGCGACTGGGTGCAAAACCAATATTGGCCCGAACACAACGGCAATGATGTCTCCTTGGTCCGTATTCCCCATGTTGACTTCTGGGCGCGTGTACAGAAGGTGGATTTGCCCAGCTTCAACGATCGCGGTAATTCTTATGACGGTTGGTGGGCAGTTGCTTGCGGCTGGGGTGGTACCTACGACGGCAGCCCCTTGCCCGAGTGGCTACAGTGCGCTGATATGCAGGTCATTAGCAATGCTCAGTGCTCTCAGACCTATGGCTCTCTTCCTGGTAACATTCTGTGCGTCAGCACTTCTGATGGTCGCTCCACCTGCGGTGGTGACTCTGGTGGCCCATTGGTTACACACAGCGGCAGTAAGTTGATTGGTGTTACTTCCTTCGTTTCTGGAGCTGGTTGCCAGTCTGGCCATCCCGCTGGTTTCACCCGTGTCACCGGCCATTTGGACTGGATCCGTGACGTCACTGGTGTTGCATACTACTAAGTACTTAATATGATATGCATATAAGTGAATTAGTAAATAAATAAAAAACTTTACTCAAGGACACAAACGATTTTGAAAATTATCGTGATTCCATAAAAGCAAGAGCCATGTGCAACCAGCATGGTTCAAACAACCTATCTGAGATCTTTGTGATATGAAGTTTGTCATATGCTCCTATCTATTTAAACCAAAAAGAGTATTTATTTCTTATCATGATAATTTTTCGACGTCATCCCATCAAGTGTTTCAATGTGCCTCCACTTACATTTGGCGGAAACTTATGTTTAAAATGAAAGATTGTGATTTTGTTCATCAAGATTGTTGCGTTATAATATATATTAAACGCTGTGGCGGAACTATATTATCCCTAAGGAGCAAAAACAAAATATCTTTGATCATGATAAATGTGCTACTAAAATTGGTATAAAAGCTCGTGTACTTACTGTGAAAGCCATAAGTTTTGTTTTCAACATGAAGGTGTTCATTGTCTTGACTCTGGCACTCGCTGCCGTCTCTGCGGAGTTTGTGGAGCAAGTTCGCCCCAAGGATGTACCTCGTTCTGCCAAGATTGAGGGACGTATCGTCAATGGCTACTTTGCTCCTGAAGGCAGAGCTGCCTACACTGTCGGCATGGGCTTCGACGGCAATGGTGGTGGCTGGTGGTGCGGTGGTTCCATCATTTCCCACACCTGGATAATTACAGCTGCTCATTGCACCAACGGTGCTAACTCCGTGACCGTCCATTACGGTGGTACCTCCCGTACTCAGGCTGTGTTCACCCACACCGTTGGTCGTGGCGACTGGGTGCAAAACCAATACTGGACCGAACACAACGGCAATGATGTCTCCTTGGTCCGTATTCCCCATGTTGACTTCTGGGCGCGTGTACAGAAGGTGGATTTGCCCAGCTTCAACGATCGCGGTAATTCTTATGACGGTTGGTGGGCAGTTGCTTGCGGCTGGGGTGGTACCTACATCGGCAGCCCCTTGGACGTGTGGCTACAGTGCGCTGATATGCAGGTCATTAGCAATGCTCAGTGCTCTCAGACCTATGGCTCTCTTCCTGGTAACATTCTGTGCGTCAGCACTGCTGATGGTCGCTCCACATGCCAGGGTGACTCTGGTGGCCCATTGGTTACACACAGCGGCAGTAAGTTGATCGGTGTTACTTCCTTCGTTTCTTTAGCTGGTTGCCAGTCTGGCCATCCCGCTGGTTTCACCCGTGTCACCGGCCATTTGGACTGGATCCGTGACGTCACTGGTGTTGCCTACTACTAAGTACCTAATATGATATGCATATAAGTGAATTAATAAATAAATAAAAAACTTTACTCAAGGACACAAACGATTTTGAAAATTATCGTGATTCCATAAAAGCAAGAGCCATGTTCAACCAGCATGGTTCAAACAACCTATCTGAGATCTTTGTGATATGAAGTTTGTCTATTCTAAATGACAGAATACATTTTCATAAAATTTGGTTGAGTGCTTGGGAACTTAGAAAAATATGCCAAATTTAATAACGATATCTTCAAAAATAAATGAATTACCTATCTTTCTAAGGCTTTTGGTTTATTTCGAGGTCCTCTGAAACATCCCTTTGGGAGCAATATAATATAACCCCGATATCAAAAAAATAAAATAAACTTCTCACGTAGGATAATAAGGGAACAAATTTGAAAGTTTGGTTGCTCTAGCTCTTACCATACGGATTTACGGACAGACAGACAAATGGATATCGGTATATCGACTTCTTTAGTGACCCTTTTCATACTTTAGGTAACTTTGGGGGGTCTCCGACGTCTCTTTCTGTATGTTACATACATCGGTTTGCACGAACTTAATATACCCTTTGTACCATATGGTACAGGGTATAATAATATATTGTTTATCGTTACAGTACAATTTATGCGAATCCAATGTCTTTCCAATTTTTCGTTCCTTCCAAATAACAGATTTTCCTCGGGGCTCAAAATAGGCATTTGTTTTATAATATATATATATATATATATGATTTCCTTTATCTCCTATCGGAGCATAGGGTGTCTTCAATTGTCATCTTCCATCGAACTCGATTTTGGGCTATCTTTCTTAATTCGTTCCAGCTTAACCTCAGAGATTTAATTTCAGTTTCCGTAGAGCTTCTCCAGGTGGTATGTGGTCTTCCAACTCTGCGCCCTGCTTGCTGAAAGGGATTCCAGCGCATTGCTTGCTTTGCTATGTTGCTGTCGTTTTTGCGGAGCGTATGCCCGATCCACTTCCACCTTTCTTCTTCTTATTTCAGACGCAATATCGATTTGACTCGTTCCGGAGAGCAACTCCTCGTTAGAGATGGTGGTCGGCCAAAAAATGCATAAAATACGCCTTAGGCAGCGATTAACAAACGCTTGCAATCGTTTAGTGAGTGTATCCGTTTCCTTCCACGTATTGCAATCGTAAGGGAGAACCGATTTCACGTTGGAGTTGAAGATGCGGATTTCAGTGTGCAAGTTGATTTGCCATATGGGGGCGAGGATGCCGTAAGCAGCTCTAGCTTTGTTGATTCGGTTTTCAACATCCAACTCAGCACCTCCATCTGCCGTGAGCATGCAGCCGAGATAGCAGTACTTATCGACCACCTCAAACTGTTGATCATCAGTTGTAACATTCGGTGGGACTTCGTCTCGCAGACTCAATACTTGCGACTTAGCAGCATTGACTTTAAGTTCGGCTGGCTTAGAGCAAGCACTGAGTGACTGTGCCATTATCATCAGGTCGGTGATGTTTCCCGACAGCAAGCAAATATCATCAGCGTACGCCAGATGATTAAGGTACCTGTTGTTTATTTGCCACTGTATACCCTTGCAGCGGCGGTCGTCGTTGAAAAAGTCTTCGATGACATCACCGATGACAAGACGGAACAGTATGGGTGACAATATGCATCCTTGCCTGACGCTACCCTTACAGCAAACGGATTCGACAATTTGCCTTTATGCAGAACAAAACAATTAGCGCTGTTGTAGCTCTCCTTGGTCAGTGCAATTAATTTGCACGGCACTCCTCTTCTGCGCAGGGCTGACCAAATAAATTCACGATTTACGCTATCAAACGCGTTTTCAAAATCAACAAACAGAAGGTGAAGTTTTGTTTGATACTCCACACTCTGCTTGATAGTTTATCTGAGCGTGTTGATATGATCAGCACACGAAAACCGCTCCGGAAACCTGCTTGGTACTCTGCTATGGACATTTCAAGATGTTCCTTTAGGCGACCGAGACTAATTCGCGCAATGATCTTCGCTATCGCCGGTAAAACGCAAATACCTCTCCAGTTGTTGCAATTTTTTAAATCACCTTTCTTGGGAAGTTTGACGATAATTCCATCCTTCCATTCGCCAGGAAAAGCTTCTCGCTCCCAGGCTGCTATGATGGCAGGTCGAAGTGTCTCCGCCGCGAGCGATGGATCCGCTCTATACAGCTCCGCGGGTATACCGTCAACACCTGCGGATTTACCCAGACGCATTTTTTTGATAACAGCGGTTATTTCGCATAGGCTGGGAGCATCAGTTCTTATCCGGGTATTAGGCGATGATGGTGTGTCGTCCTCATTGCTACGTGAATGCTCGGGGGATATGACGTTGTTCAGAACTGTTGAGAAGTGCTCTTTCCATCGGTGAAGTTACTTATCGTCAGAGTTGAGCAAATTGCCGTTGCCATCTTTTACTGGGTGTTCGATAAGCGGCATCTTCTGCTCGTGCGGCCAAGTCGTTAATGCGCTTTCTCTTGTCGCGTCTGACAGATCGCTGTACTTCCTTCTGCTTTTTTCGGTACATAGTTTCGGCCTGCATATCAGCACTAGCAACAAGATTGCTCTTCATTACTTTGCGCTCGCTTATTTGTTCCCACATCTGTTCGCTCATCCAAGGCTTCTTTAACCTTAGGTATGGGACCAACGGTATCATTTGTGGCGCCAATGATCTCTTTATGATATCCAAATTTCTTTCCGCATAGCCATTTTTCCCTAGTTTGAAATTTCGTAATAGTTGCTAGGGGAGATTATAGTTGCTGAGATGCCTACAGCCTCAGCTACGAGCTTTTATTCTTCGAACGATCGAGCGATTCCTTAATGCTCACGAGTTTGTCTGCTTTCAATGACTCTTAGAAAATTACCAGATGGAACTTTTATTAATTTATTTATTTTAAGCTACAAATTTAAAAAGCCCCTGCCTTTGTAAACTTGTTGTAGCTGAAGCTGGATCTATCGGAGGTATAGCAGCTATAGTTCTAGGTGAAGCCGGTGCTTCATTAAAACAAAAATTTTTCATATTTTTCTTCAGCGTTTCTGCGAGTTACTTAAAGTACTTTAGATTATTTGAATTTGATCCAGCAAAAAACAATTTACGGCCGAATCATTTTTGTAATTCTTTTCTGGTACATGTTTTCATATCTGACTGTTTTAGAAATTATGCCATTAGCCCCGCCTTTAAGCCCTTATCACAAAATGTGTCGCAGACGATTTGACTGGTGATACTGCTAAAGTATAGTATACTCTGAACCGTTTCAATTCATAAAAACATATTTAAATGCCTTCGTAAATTACTATAACACACCGGAATATCCCTCTATAAAATGTATTGTTTACTGTTTATTAACTATTAATACACTGCACATGTGCATTATCATTATTTGAAGATAACCTGAGTACGTAAAAAAGCACACGAATTATAAATTTAAAAAAGATTTATGTGCACTTATAGATTTGCTGATAAGAAGTGTAAATTTACGATAATCGCCAGTGCAAGCTTTTCTAGACCTATTATAAAAAGACCATTTGACCACAAGTTATGACAGGTTGTATTTGCAACATGAAAGCGTTCATAACATTTTTGGTATTGGCTGTTGCCTCCGCTTCGGCGTACCAGGAAGTCGTCCACCCCAAGGATCTGCCCCACATTACGGGCAACAAGATCGAAGGTCGCATTACCAACGGCTATGCAGCTCCCGAGGGCAAGGCTCCCTACACTGTTGGACTGGGCTTCAGCCAAGGCGGCTCTGGCTGGTGGTGCGGTGGTTCCATCATTGGCAACACCTGGGTGGTGACTGCTGCTCATTGTACAGGAAGCGGTGACTCCGTGACCGTTTACTTTGGTGCTACCTGGCGTACGAATGCTGCTTACACCCACACGGTTGGCAGCGGCAATTTCATTCGTCATCCCGACTACAATGGCATCCTTAACGATATCTCCTTGATTCGCATTCCTCATGTTGATTTCTGGTCCAATGTTAATCGCGTCGAGTTGCCCAGCTACAATGATCGCTACAACAACTATGACGGCTGGTGGGCCGTTGCCTGCGGCTGGGGTGGTACCTACGATGGCAGCCCATTGCCCGATTGGCTGCAGTGCGTCGACTTGCAGGTTATTAGCAACAACGAGTGCCAAGGAGTCTATGGTTCCGGCACTGTCAGCGATTCTACCATCTGCGTTCGCGTTTCCGACGGCAAAGGCACATGCCAGGGTGACTCTGGTGGCCCATTGGTTACACATGACGGCAGCAAGCTTATTGGTGTTACCTCCTTCGTCGCTTCTGCTGGTTGCCAGTATGGTTATCCAGCTGGTTTTGCTCGTGTCACCAGCCATTTGGACTGGATTCGTGGACACACTGGCATTTCCTACTAAAGAAATCCTTTTAAAGATTGATTGGATCAATAAAATCATTGAAAAATATGTTAATCGTGTTTTATTTTGAAAATCCGCTGCGGATATAATTGAAAATAAATTTTCAAGGGTTTCATAAAAATTGTATTTGTATAAATGCGGAGGTAAAAGTGACAATCATAAACTTTTATTGCATTAGAGTAGGGTCTTGTCTTCATTAATCATTATATCATCTTACAGTATATCCTTAGAATATTTGCGGTAGTCCGGAGTAGAAATCTGTCGAATATTTGGAATCAATAAAAATACTTTATCTTTTTAAATCACTCGATTAGTTCGTTGCGTTTTACTGTGTTTATATTAGGGATTGCAAAAAATTTTAAATATATATATAAAAATGTGGACTACAAGTGGATAGTAGAAAGTCAGAGCTTGGGCAAGGTGATAGTTTTTTGTTTGTATATAGTAGGGATAATTTGAGAGAGTAAAATAATGATAGTTAGTGGAAGTTAATTACTGCTGAAAAAGAGTAGAGGAAGCTGAAGTGAGAGATGAGGGCAAAATCGAAGTTAACGTAAACACCTCAAGCCAGTTGGCTCTTCACAAAAGCGGAAACTTGTGAGTCACCTATCCCCCCAGAATAGCATTAGTTTTAACAATATTGTATATTGGTGCTTTTAAAGTCTCAAGCTCAAGAAGCTTCGGAAATATATAACAAAGTTGAAGTCTGGCACGGGCGACTTTGGGATAGCCTGTACCACCACCTTGCAATCAAATCAATTTGGTCGAATTTTGAAGCAAAAACGTTTTTTCGACCGATCGGTCCTATGGGGGCTATATGGTATAGTCAACCGATTTTGATAAAATTTTGTTGAGTGCTTGAGAACTCAGAAAATATGCCAAAAGTAACGATATCTACACAAAAAAAAGGAATTATCTATCTATCGAAAACTTTTGGTTTATTGCGAAGTCCTCTAAAAACACCCCTATGGGAGCTAGGTAGCCTAGGCCCGATATCAAAAATAAAATTAACTTCTCCAGTAGGATAATAAGGGATCAAATCTAAAAGTTTTGTTGCTCTAGCTCCTACCATATTCAAGATCTAGGCGTTCATACGGACGAAGAGACAGACAGACAGACGGCTATCGATATACCGACTTCTCCAGTCATCCTATTCATAGTTTAGGTAACTTGGGGGGTCTCCGTCCGTCTTCTTCTATATGTTACATATGTTTTCGGCTTGCACAAACTTAATATACCCTTTGTTCTATTATGTTCAGGGTATAATAAGATATTGTTTAGCGTCACAGTGCAATTTATGCGAATCCAATGTTTTTCCAATTTTCTTGAGCCTTCCAAATAACAGATTTTCCCAGGGCCCTCAATTTAGGTATTTGTTTCATGATGATCTCTTCATGATATTCCAATTATTTAACCGCACAGCCATTTTTCCTAGTTTGAAATTTGAAAGTAGTCGCTAGGGGCCTGATCTGGAGATTACGGTTGCTGGGACAGCTATCCGTAGTCAATTCAGGAAATTTTGCATTGGTGACTACGTTTGCGTAGGCTATCTTTTTCGTGTTCAAATTCTCAGGTAAAATTTTGTGACTAGCACAGATGAGATGCCTAGCCTCAGCCACTTCAAGCACTTTTATTCGTTGATCGTTCCATTGATTTTATCGACGATTTCTGGCGGGACGATAGTACGTCTATGGTACTTTTATTAAGAGGTATTACGCTAAAAATTCAAAAAGTTCCTATCTTTGTAAACTTGTTGTAGCTGAAGCTGGATCTATCGGAGGTATAGTAGCCATAGTTCTGGGTGAAGCCGGTGCTTCAGTAAAACAAAAATTTTTCATATTTTTTTCAACGTTTCTGCGAGTTACTTAAAGTTCTTCAGATTGTGCCAGCAAAAAACAATTTATGGTCGAATCATTAGCAATATTTGCAAGTCTTTTCCGCTACACGTTTTCATATCTGACTGTTTTAGAAATAATGCCCGTAGCCCCGCCTTTATGCCCTTATCACAAAATGTGTCGCAGACGATTTGACTGGTGATACTGCTAAAGTATAGTATACTCTGAACCGTTTCAATTCATAAAAACATATTTAAATGCCTTCGTAAATTAACACACCGGAATATCCCTCAATAAAAGTATTGTTTACTGTTTATTTACTATTAATACACTGCACATTTGCATTATCATTATTTGAAGATAACCTGAGTACGTGAAAAGGCATACACCCCCTGCTCTTGATAAAAAGTTTTATTAGACGCATTATAAATTTAAAAAAGATTTATGTGCACTATAGTTTTGCAGATAAGAAGTGTAAATTAACAATAATCGCCAGTGCAAGCTTTTCTAGACCTATTATAAAAAGACCATTTGACCACAAGTTAAGACAGGTTGTATTTGCAACATGAAAGCGTTCATAACATTTGTGATATTGGCTGTTGCTTCCGCTTCGGCGTACCAGGAAGTCGTCCACCCCAAGGATCTGCCCCACATTACGGGCAACAAGATCGAAGGTCGCATTACCAACGGCTATGCAGCTCCCGAGGGCAAGGCTCCCTACACTGTTGGACTGGGCTTCAGCCAAGGCGGCTCTGGCTGGTGGTGCGGTGGTTCCATCATTGGCAACACCTGGGTGGTGACTGCTGCTCATTGTACAGGAAGCGGTGACTCCGTGACCGTTTACTTTGGTGCTACCTGGCGTACGAATGCTGCTTACACCCACACGGTTGGCAGCGGCAATTTCATTCGTCATCCCGACTACAATGGCATCCTTAACGATATCTCCTTGATTCGCATTCCTCATGTTGATTTCTGGTCCAATGTTAATCGCGTCGAGTTGCCTAGCTACAATGATCGCTACAACAACTATGACGGCTGGTGGGCTGTTGCCTGCGGCTGGGGTGGTACCTACGATGGCAGCCCATTGCCCGATTGGCTGCAGTGCGTCGACTTGCAGGTTATTAGCAACAACGAGTGCCAAGGAGTCTATGGTTCCGGCACTGTCAGCGATTCTACCATCTGCGTTCGCGTTTCCGACGGCAAAGGCACATGCCAGGGTGACTCTGGTGGCCCATTGGTTTCACATGACGGCAGCAAGCTTATTGGTGTTACCTCCTTCGTCGCTTCTGCTGGTTGCCAGTATGGTTATCCAGCTGGTTTTGCTCGTGTCACCAGCCATTTGGACTGGATTCGTGGACACACTGGCATTTCCTACTAAAGAAATCCTTTTGAAGACTGATTGGATCAATAAAGTCATTGAAAAATATGTAAATCGTGTTTTATTTTACAAATCCGCTGCGGATATAATTGAAAATAAATTTGCAAGAGTTTCATATAAATTGTATTTGCATAAATGCGGAGGTAAAAGTGACAATCATAGACTTCTATTGTCTAAGAGTAGGGTCGTGTCTTCATTAATCATTATATCATTTTATAGTATATCCTTAGAATATTTGCTGTAGTTCGGAGTAGAAATCTGTATTTTTGATCTTTCGAATAATTGGAATCAAGTAAAATATTTTTTTTAGTGCAATTTAAACACGATTTTTTTATTGTGTAAAATATTTTATGAATTTATATATTCTCCATTTTGATCCAATACCTTTTGCCATCTTTCGGGCAAGAGATTGATCCACGCTCATAAAATTTTTGATCCTTGCAGGCAAAAAACTGGTCCAAGTGGTTTTTGACGTCCTGATTTGAGGTGAAGGTTCTCCCATCCAAAAAATTTTGCAGAGACCGGAACAAGTAATAGTCCGAAGGTGCCAAGTCTGGAGAATATGATTGGTGTGGTAGCACATCCCATTCAAGCTCCAAAAGCTTTTGGCGAGTCATCAAACTTGTATGAGGTCTTGCATTATTCTGGTGGAACACTACACCTATTCTATTGATCAATTCTGGCCTCTTCTGTTTGAGTGCATCACTCAATTTGTCCAGCTCAACACAATACACTTCAGAATTAACTATCTAACTGACTATCGGCCTTCGAAGTGGCTTGAGCTGGTTATCCTTTTTAGACCATGATCTCTTGCGCTTTACATTCTTGTAAGCAACCCACTTCTTTGACTTTTGATAAGTAAATCACAGTCGTTAATGCGACGAAGCTAATTTCGTTCTGTAAGAACATGAGGAACCCATATGTCAAGCTTCGAAATTAATCCTAGACGTTTCATGTGCTTGTAACCGGTTGCGTTAGACAAATTTAATCTTTCAGCAATCTCACGAGTTGTTATTCGACGATTTGCATCGACCAACGACTTTATTTTATCCACATCGGCTTCAAGAGGCCTTCCAGGACGTGGTCCATTCTCAAGATCGAAATTGCCGGAACGAAATTTAGCAAACCAATTTTGGTATTGGCGTTCGGTCAACACATCTTCTCCGTACACATCACATAATTTTCGCCTTGCATGAACTGCATTTTTACCCTTTTGATAGTAAAACAGTAAAATATGCCGAAAATGCTGTTTTCGATCTTCCATCTTCGATAGGGTACCAAACAAAAACTATTCCAAAAAATGTAACAAAATTTTTTACAAAAAAGCCTTACTATATCAGCTATTCAAATATATAAAAGTAAAGCGGTTAGGTGTAAAGTTGGCTGCGAAAAAATTCAATAAGATCAGCTGTTGTCATCAAACGAAATTACTTAGTGAACGACCAAATAAATACTTTTTCTTTTTAAATCACTCGATAAGTTCGTTGCGTTTAACTGCGTTTCTATTAGGGATTGCAAAAAATTTTAAATATATATATAAAAATGTGGACTACAAGTGGATGGTAGAAAGTCGGAGCTTGTGCAAGGTGATAGAGTTTTGTTTATATATAGTTGGGATAGTTTGAGAGAGTAAAATAATGTTAGTGGAAATTAACTACAGCTGGAAAAGAGTAGCGTAGGGACTGCGTCGAGAAAGCTGAAGTGAGAGATGAGGGTAAAATCGAAGTTTACGAAAGCACCGAAGTCGAAAGACTTGATATAATAATATAAGGCCCTAGTTCGGATCGGTAATTAAAACGCGTCTGTGCGCCCGGGTAAAGCCAGTGGGCTCTTCACAAAAGCGGAAACTTGTGATCCCTCCAGAATAGCATTAGTTTTAAGAATATTGTATATTGATGCTTTTATAGTCTCAAGCTCAAGAGGCTTCAGAAATATATGTATAAGAAAAGTTGAAGTTGGTCACGGGCGACTTTGGGATACCCTGTACCACCACCTTGCAATCAAATCAAATCAATTTGGTCGAATTTTGCAGCAAAAACGTTTTTTCGACCGATCGGTCCTATTGAAGCAATATGGTATAGTCAACTGATTTTGTTGAAATTTGTCTGAGTGAATATGCCAAAGGTAACGGTATCTACACAAAAAAAAGGAATTATCTATCTATCGAAAACTTTTGGTTTATTGCGAAGTCCTCTAAAAACACTCCTATGGGAGCTATATAGCATAGGCCCGATATCAAAAATAAAATAAACTTTTCCAGTAGGATAATAAGGGATCAAATCTAAAAGTTTTGTTGCTCTAGCTCCTACCATATTTAAGATCTAGGCGTTCATACGGACAGACAGACAGACAGACGGCTATCGATATACCGACTTCTCTAGTCATCCTGTTCATAGTTTAGGTAACTTGGGGGGTCTCCGTCGTTTTCTTCTATATGTTAATACATATTTTTTTCGGCTTGCACAAGCTTAATATACCCTTTGTACCATTGTGTACAGGGTATAATAAGATATTGTTTAGCGTCACACTGCAATTTATGCGAATCCAATGTTTTTCCAATTTTCTTGGACCTTCAAAATAACAGATTTTCCCAGGGCCCTCAATTTAGGCATTTGTTTCATGATGATCTCTTCATGATATGCAAATTTCTTACCGCACAGCCATTTTTCCTAGTTTGAAATTTGAAAGTAGTCGCTAGGGGTCTGATCTGGAGATTACGGTTGCTGGGACAGCTATCCGAAGTCAATTCAGGAAATTTTGCATTGGTGACTACGTTTGCGTAGGCTATCTTTTTCGTGTTGAAATTCTCAGGTGAAATTTTGTGACTAGCACAGATGAGATGCCTAGCCTCAGCCACTTCAAGCACTTTTATTCGTTGATCGTTCCATTGATTTTATCGACGATTTCTGGCGGGACGATAGTACGTCTATGGTACTTTTATTAAGAGGTATTACGCTAAAAATTCAAAAAGTTCCTATCTTTGTAAACTTGTTGTAGCTGAAGCTGGATCTATCGGAGGTATAGTTGCCATAGTTCTGGGTGAAGCCGGTGCTTCAGTAAAACAAAAATTTTTCATATTAATACCCTGTACCTATAGGTACAAAGGGTATACTAGATTTGTGCAATGTATGTAACGGCAAGAAGGAGGCGTGGCAGACCCCAAGTCCTTTATACCAAAATGCTTATCATAACCTCGGGTAGCGATTGAGCCATGTCCGTCTGTCCGTCTGTATGAACACCTAGATCTCGGAGACTATAAGACCTAGAGATACGATACTTTACCAGCTGATGCGCATATTTCCTCAGAAGATCAAGTTTGTTGAATCATGTCAATATCTTTCCCCGTTCTCCCGTAGCAGAGTTTCGCGGTTTTTAGCTAAACCACTTAATATTTTAATCTGAAACTTAACAGAGCGATGCGTTGTGGTTACATGCATCTGTGTGATAAACAAAATCGGACAATTACAACAAAAGTTATAGTCTAAAATGTACAAATTTCACCTCCCCTTGCCAATAAACTGCGTCAATATTTCACTCTACGTAATTATAGTAACAAATGACCTAGAACCACCAATTTTGGTAAGCTGATTCATTTGCCTCTAATGAACAAATCCACATCCAAATTTTATCAATCTTTTCTTGAGAAAAAAGGTACAGGGTATTACACTGTCGGGCACCGCCTCGACTGTATTACATTTTTTTCTTCAACGTTTCTGCGAGTTACTTAAAGTTCTTCAGATTTTATGTTCAATTCATAAAAACATATTTAAATGCCTTCGTAAATTAACACGCCGGAATATCCCTCAATAAAAGTATTGTTTACTGTTTATTTACTATTAATACACTGCACATTTGCATTATCATTATTTGAAGATAACCTGATTACGTTTAAAGGCATACACCCCCTGCTCTTGATAAAAAGTTTTATTAGACGCATTATAAATTTAAAAAAGATTTATGTGCACTATAGTTTTGCGGATAAGAAGTGTAAATTAACAATAATCGCCAGTGCAAGCTTTTCTAGACCTATTATAAAAAGACCATTTGACCACAAGTTAAGACAGGTTGTATTTGCAACATGAAAGCGTTCATAACATTTGTGATATTGGCTGTTGCCTCCGCTTCGGCGTACCAGGAAGTCGTCCACCCCAAGGATCTGCCCCACATTACGGGCAATAAGATCGAAGGTCGCATTACCAACGGCTATGGAGCTGCCGAGGGCGGGGCACCCTACACTGTTGGACTGGGCTTCAGCCAAGGCGGCTCTGGCTGGTGGTGCGGTGGTTCCATCATTGGCAACACCTGGGTGGTGACTGCTGCTCATTGCACAGGAAGCGGTGACTCCGTGACCGTTTACTTTGGTGCTACCTGGCGTACGAATGCTGCTTTCACCCACACGGTTGGCAGCGGCAATTTCATTCGTCATCCCGACTACAATGGCATCCTTAACGATATCTCCTTGATTCGCATTCCTCATGTTGATTTCTGGTCCAATGTTAATCGCGTCGAGTTGCCCAGCTACAATGATCGCTACAACAATTATGATGGCTGGTGGGCCGTTGCCTGCGGCTGGGGTGGTACCTACGATGGCAGCCCATTGCCCGATTGGCTGCAGTGCGTCGACTTGCAGGTTATTAGCAACAACGAGTGCCAAGGAGTCTATGGTTCCGGCACTGTCAGCGATTCTACCATCTGCGTTCGCGTTTCCGACGGCAAAGGCACATGCCAGGGTGACTCTGGTGGCCCATTGGTTACACATGACGGCAGCAAGCTTATTGGTGTTACCTCCTTCGTCGCTTCTGCTGGTTGCCAGTATGGTTATCCAGCTGGTTTTGCTCGTGTCACCAGCCATTTGGACTGGATTCGTGGACACACTGGCATTTCCTACTAAAGAAATCCTTTTAAAGATTGATTGGATCAATAAAGTCATTGAAAAATATGTTAATAGTGTTTTATTTTAGAAATCCACTGCGGATATGCTTAAAAGTATATTTGCAAGAATTTCATAAAAATTTTATTTTCATAAATGGGATCTTGTCTTCGTTCATTTTTACAGAATATCCTTAGAATATGTGCGATGATCTGGAGTAGATAGTTGAATTTTTGATTGGTTGAATATTTGGAATCAAGTAAAAAAATTACTTTTTTAATCTTTCGATTAGTTTGTCGCGTTTAAATGTGTTTCTTTTAGGGATTGCAAAAAATTTTGAATACATATACATGCACATAAAATGGTTGATACATTTGTGTGGTATTCAAAAAAACTGAATAGGTAAGTTCAATTCTCGGGACGGTAACTTTAGATAAGCTCGTTGTGTAAACATGATAACCATCGTTTTGAGTATTGATAATGCTATAAAACTCTGTTGCTTATATCATCCAGATCTATATCTGAGCGAGTTTCTCCATACGAGATATTCGTATAGACTTAAAGCCGTTTCTGGTTGAAACTTGTCACAGTAAGAAACGCTTTTATTCTTTATTTATATTGTGTATATTCAAGATACAGAGCATTAGGTATCTATCAAATTATATACAGCAACAAGCCCCAAGTTTAGCATATAGACTCAAAAAAGCCTTAAAAACAGAAAAAGTTTCGACTTTGTGACAGCAACAGAGTTGAATGGTAACAGACTAAATTTAAAAAAAATGTATTTATTTTTGGTATTTATGCGAGAAAAAGGAGAGCAGGTATTGACAATGATATTTGATGCATATCAGATTGACGTAATGGCGTTTGAATAAGTTCTACTATTTTTTGCACTTAAAATTTTATTATCGGCCGAACGAAACCGAACACATTTTTGACCGCAATTTTAATATTCTTATCAAGCGTGAACAAATTGACAAGGCTTATGAAAACAAAAGGTAATGAAAAGTAAGAAATGATATGATAAGAATATCTGTGAACAAAAGTGGCCACGCGTATCAAATTATGAAGTCCAAGCTCTGAATGAATTTATTGAAGAAACCTTCTAGCACGTACTTGCAAAGTATGACAGTCTAGCCAGATAAGAATATTCCTCTTCGGCGGGCTAGAAGGAAGCACAATAAATCTTAAGGGACGCAGAGCAGCATTTTTACTTATTCGTTAGTTGCATTTTATGTAGATTTGGAGAGCAAGCAAAAATCAATTTGAACTGAATTTCAATACAACATAACTAACGAATATCCATACACAAGAGCCAAAAACCTCACCTTTTTCAAATGCAAAAACATCAGCAACGAATGGGTCTCAGCGATGACCTGATCCAGGATCGGAATGCCTGCAGACGAATGCTAAGTTTGCATACCCACACCTCAGGAGGAGCATAAGCGAGTCCGAAAAGAGGTAAACAAGGGTTTGGGAGAAGAGCAGACGAAGCAATTCTGTACATTTTCAACGACATTTTGAGCCAAAAGCAATCTGTCAATATGTCAGATTGTGAATTTTTGTGGGAATTCAAATAAAACGACAAAAGCTTCTTGAGATGTCTAGCACAGCCTTGAGTAGGAACGACGTTATCAAGTGAGTGGCATTCTAGTATGGCCACACCGATTCAGTATTGCCGATAGGCGATAGTGCGATAAGCACCTCGTGTTGTTGACATCGGCACGAGCCTTTCACCGACGCGTTTCTCATCGCTAACACTCTTACTGCTACTACATATTTAATATTGTACTATTTATATTAATATAAATAAAGTATTTAGTTTATTATTAGCAATCAATGCGTTTGATTGCTAAACTAGAAGCTTGGTGGCGTCATCTATTGGTACTTGTGTATATTATTTTGTGAGGTTTGTGTCCTCGATATTGGACAACTGACGTCACGCAGAATGACATTTATTAAGTGCTAAAGCATTTACAAAATAAGGCTTGATTTTAAAAATAATGTAGAGACTCGAATTTTGTGGGTTGGAAAAGCACAATTAGTTTTTTAGACTATTAATGTATAGCACAATTTTTGGCGTTCTAAATAAACGTTCTTAGCATACTTTTGGGAACAATGTGGGGATAACCTATTGTGATTAGAAAAAACATTCCCTATGATAAGCACTCATCATAATTTTTATGTCATTTTTTAAGTAGTCGTATTTTGAGTAATTCAATACAGAATTTATGTCGGGTATTTCTTGACATGTCTTTTATTTTTTGCTAGATCGCTTTATCGTGGTGTTTGTACCTGTTTGCTTTGTTAGATGCGCAATAGCATTGAATTATTAAGTTTTCAAAAGAATAAATAAATAATTTAGCAATTTTTGAATTTTACTGATGAGTTGCAGACATTGATTAAGTTCACTTGAAGCGAGAAAAAATGATTGGCGAATTTACATTTTTTTATCACTTTGCTTATTATTTAAAGAAGTAACACGGTCTTCATCAATTTAGCTTGAATCGAATATGCTGCAAGTCACGATTTAATTCAATAGTTAAACAAAATTTATTGAAAAATTTAGTGGAATAACTCACTTGAGAAGACCCGAATTTTATGTAGGTAGGGTCAGAAAAATAAATGATATAAAGTCATGTTCGAATTTGGTTAATAACTTCAAGATTTTTTCAGTCTAGAATTTATGAAAATTTTTTGTTCTCTCCCTTCAGTTCGGTTCACGCCTGAATAAGTCATGAAATCATGCCTGAATTTTCAGTACCAGCCATGAATCTACGCATTCATTTGTCAGGCCTGAACCTTAGCCGTAACAATCAGCTATGAATTCAGTGCTGATTGACTTTGAAATGTCATGCATAAAATTGCTTAAATCCATTATAGGCAACCTTCTTTTGCACGTCGTCACTGTTGGCGCCCATGACAAAGGCATCAATTAATTTTTTGCCTTGTTTACAAATTCGTCAAAATTTTTCAAAGTTATATTTTTCCAGTACGCCCAAACTAACGCAGTTGTCTTTTGCTCCACATTGGCAAAGTCAAGTAACAAAATACATATGACTTTTCTATTTCCCTTTGTTTATTATTTTTTGCTTTAATTGTCTGTCAAAAGAAAGAGATAGAAAGAGAAATTTTATATTTGTCCTTGTTTCTCTTACAAAGCCATGAGCATTCGCTTCCTTTTCATGCCTGAATTTAGGACTGAATTTTTCAGGCTTCAACGACCGAACTGTTGGGCTGTCACAACAGTGTGGGCATGGTTTTTTAAGGTTATTTTTGATTTTTTTTTCAAAGAAACCTTATTTTATATTCAAAATTCAAATATGTGACGATTTTGTACATATTTTGAGCTAAAAAATTATTTTTTCCAAAGTTTTAAAAAACAAAATGGCGTTTGTAGAGAGCTACGAGTACATGATTTATTTTCGGAGAGGCCTTCACGGCTGCAGCTTTTCGACGTCGCCATTGAACTGAAACGGACAAAAAAAATTTTCCTCTTAATCTGTAAACCAAAAGCAAGTGAACCACGTAAAAAAAAAAAAAATATGGCGTAAGATTAAGTCACGAAAAATGAGCTGTAAAATAAAAAGTATTTATTATTTTGGCAAAATCCCACGTGGTTTACTAGAAAATGATGTTAAAAAGATTGTGCAAAAATTTTCAAATCGATCGAATAAAAATTGACTGGATTACTCCTAAGCCATACGAAAAAAAGTGGTTTCGAGAAAACAACGTTTAAAGTTTTAGCACTGAACGCTTATTCATATAGTATGTGGGGGAATTATTTTTTTTTTTTTATTTCGGAACATAATCTACAAATTTAGCAAAAAAATAGATTTTTAATTGAGAGCACTTCTTCTTAAAATCATATACAACATTCTCAAATTGAGAATTTCAATTCAGATACCTTTCTAAAATTTATTAATTATATTCTTAAATAAAGAATTTCCGTCTACAAATAAAACGCTCTTAAAATAAGAATTTTACTTTCAATAATAGAAAAATCACGCTTGGCTTTTGGGCATCGAAAAAATTTATTTTTATGGAAAATTAGAAGGCAAACTTGTATGGTAAATTCTTTTAAATTCTAGGGAAAACAATAATACAGACAATAAAAGAAACAAATTTTTATTATTTTTTTGTATTTTTTATTTTTTTTTCAAAAGTTTTTTTTCCCAAAGTTACCAACAGTATGAGCTGGTTGACCAGAAAACTCAATATAGACCCGTTCGTCTTATTCGTCCCAATGAACGCCTAGTTCTTAGGTATTATATGAGCTGGAGCATCCAAACTTTGGATTTAGATCTCGCATTATATTTTGTGAAACAAGTTTATTTTAATTTTCGATATATTTGAAATTATAAAGCCCGTAGGACCGAGGGCGTGAATTGTTTGTTTCTTAAAATAAGAAATGGGGAAAAAAGTTTATTCCCAAGAACCAAACAGAGATAGTTTTGCAGAAATGAAGTGCAGCATACCCTCTTTAAAAATCATAGGAAAAGATGGCGTACGTTAAAGTCGGGCGCAGACGACTTTGGGATACCCTGTACCACCACATTGCAATTAAGTCCGACATATTGCTAAGACCTCCAAGAGATGTTTTATTCGGCAAATTTGGCTACGATATTTTCATATGGGGACTATATTATATAGTCAACCGATTTTGATCACATTTGGTACAGTGCTTAGGAACTCGAAAAAACTTCCGTGTGCCAAATTTGGTAACGATAACTTCATAAACAAACGAAACACAACGAACTTTGCACAAAAAACGTTTTTTTGACCGATTGGGCTTATGGGAGCTATATGATATAGTCAACCGATTTTGATCAAATTTGGTACAGTGCTTGCTAAAAAACTTCTTAATGCCATATTTGGTTACGGTATCTCCACAAACAAACGAAACACATCGAATTTTGTACAAGAAACATTTTTTCGACCGATCGATCCTATGGGAGCTATATGATATAGTCAACCGATTTTGATAAAATGTAGTACAGTGCTGGGGGTCCCTAAAAAACTTCCGATTGCCAAATTTGGCAATGATATCTTCATAAACAAACGAATTATCCATCTAAAACTTTTGGTTTTTTTCGAGGTCCTCTGAAACACCCCTATGGGAGCTATATAATGTAATCCCGATATCAAAAAAATAAAATAAACTTGTCTCTTATGGATTAATAAGGGATCTAATCTGAAAGTTTGGTTGCTCTAGCTCTTACTATCTCTGAGATCTAGGCGTTCCAACGGACAGACGGACAAGGGTATATCGACTTTTCTAGTCACTCTGATCATACTTTAGGTACTTTAGGGGGTCTCCGACGTCTCCTTCTGTACGTTGCATACATTTTCGGCTTGCACAAACACAATATACCCTTTGTACCATACGGTACAGGGTATAAAAATTTAAGCCAGCCAGGTAAACTGTCAAAGGATTTACAGGATTTAAGATACTTCGAAAGCAACTGTGAACGCTCTTAGGAAAAATGCTGTAACTGAAGAAAATTTGATATCATAGCCATATTAAAATATAATATGGTAGTCTAAAAAATCTTTTTAAATTTTCAGTTTCTTTTTAACTACCATAGCAAGACAAGAACAAGAATTTAGTAGTTATTAGAAACTAATATCAGATAAAAATAAATGAAAGACGCTTATTTGATTTTGCAGATAATTTATTTCGGATTAAAAAAAAATTTAGTACGAAATGCCAGAGTTGGTCTTGATCCAGTCCAAGAAGCTAGTGACGCGGGTGAAACCAGCTGGAGCACCAGACTCGCAACCGGCACTCGAAACGAAAGAGGTAACACCAATGAGTTTCTTATTGCTGTTCAACACCAATGGACCGCCAGAGTCACCATTGCAAGTGGAAACTTTGTT
Organism: Chymomyza costata; assembly: GCA_018150985.1. Lineage (NCBI taxonomy): Eukaryota > Metazoa > Arthropoda > Insecta > Diptera > Drosophilidae > Chymomyza > Chymomyza costata. The sequence continues at coordinate 25,083,352 of JAECWU010000001.1, forward strand.
GGGTGTAGCAACGCAGATGACCTTGGAGGTGGCAACTAATGATCCATAGGTGCTTTGGCAAGTGGCAACGGACACAACATTGAAGTTGCTGTACTGCAGATCGGAGGCAACACCGGAGGCGGAGTCAGAGATCTTGCCCCAGCCGGAAGCAACAGCCGACTGGCCTTCATAGGTGGAATAACTGCTGGCAATGGCAGGCAATTCAACCTTGTTGATACTGCTTGAGAAAGCGATGGCTGGAGTTTTGATCAAGGAGATATCGTTGGACAGAACAATAGAATTGTAGCTGGAGTGTTGCACAAAGTTGCCGCTGGCAGAGACGGTATGGGTCAGCTGTGGTGAGGTACGCTTGGTGGCACCATAGTAGATAGTCACAGAGGAAGCACTGCAAGTATAAAGAGTTTGCATGTTGGGAAGACCAAGCCAGCTGATGACTTCTTGACACTTACCCACTGGTGCAATGAGCAGCAGTCACGACCCAGTTGGTGCCAATGATGGAACCTCCACACCACCAACTGCCGCTGGAGCTGCTGAAGCTTAGTCCCACCTGGTAGGGGAACTGGTCAGCAGCGGCAGTTATGCCATTGGTAATGCGACCATTAATAGTTGGTATTGCTGGCAAGTCACGTGGATGCACTGGTCCACCCTGTGGCAGGAATCCAGCCGAGGCGTAGGCAATAGCCAAAGCAAAAACTACAAGTACTTTCATGTTTATTGTCTGTCGAACAACGAATGTTCTAACCTGATCAAAATCACAGCTTATATACCATAGACCCCACACTCTTATCAGACATCAAAGTTTGACCACCTTTTGGGAAATACCGCGTAATTCTTCGTTCAAAGCCAAGAATTTGTGGCTTTCTGACTTATCTTTTGTTGCTATCTTTTGTTGGTCATTTATGAACTTACCTTTAAATAATAGGTAGGGTATCAAAAATATTACTTCAGAAGACGTCGCACTACTTAAGAGAATCCAAATATGCCTAGTCATAATTAATGATAACATTGTTTATAATATAAGCTAGCTTTATACAGCAGACAGCTTTAGAAGAGACTTTTTATAAACCACTCTACTAGAACACTTGTTATAGGGATTTTGTTATCGGACACACTATTAAGAATTTTCAAAGTTCTGACTATATACCATACAGGTACATTGTATGGTCAAGGATATTATAGATTACTACACTGGATGTGATCAGCATCAAAACCAAACCAACTTAGGTTATTTCCGCCTTTTGATCGGAATCCCGCATATCTTAAACACTGTGTGAAGAACGGACAAACATTTTTTTCGACAATAGACTGCGAAACAGATTATAATTTCTTTTTCAGTAATCGATCAGCATCGACTCAGGTCATACACTCGTCTGTAAAAACCTTAGATTGAGTATTGTAGGACTCTATCCACATTGAACTGTAACAAAACTTAATTTTCTATTCAAATATCAACTAAAATTATAACAATTAATAAAAAGTTTACTTCAAGTTAATCTAACGAATAATTTTTGAATAATAATTGGATAAATATTACTCTTTGTAGCAACATTGATAGATAAATTACTATATTCTGACTTAACTAACATAAGATACTCTCTAAAATTAGCTCCCATATGGTCTAGAGGAGAAACGAAATTGATTTAGACATATCAAATCATCACCATTAATAAAACTGGATCGGAAGTGTCTGTAATCGCAATATAGTATGGAATTTTAGAGGTCAAAGTCCGACCCGTCTCAGTTGGTAGAGTGTTGGTCTGAAAACTTCATCTGAAGAGCCAGGTTCGATTTTAATTTTTTCATTTAGCAACGATATTGAAATTAAACACGATTTTGCTTGTAATAAACAAGAGAAATTTTTAACTTTATCATTTTTTATCGAAAAAAAAAAATATTAAAAACAATTATCGTTAAATATCGAACTTGAAATTGGTATAGCAAGAATCTTAGAATATCAAAGAATATTTAAAAAATTATTTCATTTAAAAAAATACATATATTTTTTTAACTATTTTGGCAATTCGTTTTCATTTCTCCTGAAACAAAGTATTCAATTCAAACCCCAAAAAAAAAAACATTTTGGTGAAATTGGAAGCACCAAAGAGGTGATTTCAAAACGAATCCGAATAAATTATTCGAAAAAAATATTTGAACTCGTTTATCGGAGCACCCTCAATTATCAAACTAATAGCGCTATGATTTACTAAAGTATTTTTATATTTTTAGTATGTCTTAAATAAACTTAGAAAAATCGACAAAAACAACAACTGCAATCAGAATCGTTATCAATGGAGCAGTGGGCTTTTAAATAACTCTTGTTCAAAGTAAAATAAAAACCTTATAGAAAAAGCTGATAATGCTTGTACGTCTGTTCACAAGACTCACTTTAGAAAGGCATATTTATTTTCCAAATCCATTTTATTATTTGATTACCAATCCATTACCAATAATAAATCAATCACAGAAGAACCACTTGTTATAGAAATTAGTTAATTAAGTAATAGAATTTAATAATAATTATTCGAGTTAGTGCAAAGATTAGATAAGATTAATATTTTTGGTAGAGTTGCCATCGAAGCAATAGGTAGTTATTGCTCTTTCTAGCTACAGCCAAAAAGAGAGCTACAAAATAATTAAAAATATTGCAGTATTTTTTTTTGGCACGAACACATGAATTCGCCTCGTGCTTCTATACGATATTGGAGGAACTTTGGTAGTTATACTTCGTGCATAAATACTTCATTTGTTAGGAGTTGGTTCTTGTCGTCTTCTTTTTTTTTAAAGAACTTTAAGTATTTTACTTGGTTTTAAGTTACAACCACATACCTTTTGTATAAAGCTTGTTGAAAACTGCACTTAAAAAATTTAAGTTTAACTTTAGCCTACGAAAATTAAATTATGAAAACTTACATAAATCTTATCCCAAACTCGTCGAATATGATTTTGGAAGTTTATGTGTACTCCTTTATGGTAAGGATGACTATAAGGTAAAGTTTAAACAAATTTTGTAATACAGATCTAAATCCTTAAATGTAACCTTTCAAAATTTGATAAAAATAACCGACAATTTATATTTGTTTTTTTTTTTTTTGTTTTGTTGTTTATTTATTTATTTAAGCATAGCTCGCTAACACACACACTTTGAGAGTATTCGAAAAAAAATGCCGATCTCTTAAGGAACACTATGAGAAGAGGGATTGAAAGACAAACTCTCTTCTGTTTTTGCTCAACTGACTTTCTGTTCAGGTAAATATATTTTATTCGGTTCTCTTTTGGTTATGTTTCTGCAGACAGGCTCATACCTGAGGGATTTGTTTATTTTTTTGCTGAGCCGAAAAAACGAACCAAAGTAAATAAGCGAAGCGAAAAACTGTTCGGCTCATCGAGGGATCGTGTGCCGATTGCATTGGGAAAAAAGTTGTTTGCGAGCTGTAATTTAAAGGGGACAGCAAAGCTCAGTTGACATTAGATCAGTGGTGGGCAGTCTCTCATTTTACATAACTAGCGAGGATAGAGCACCAAAATCTGCAGCAGCGCAGTCGGCTCATGCACGGTCCAAGCGTGTGAAATCTCTCTCTCGTGCGCTTTTGCTTACAGCGCTGCTTACTTATACAAAGAAATGTTTGTTTGCATGAGTTTTGCCCACCACTGCCTTATATATATATATATTCCTTTATTCATACAATATAAAAACTTGATTATGCTATATGAAAGCTCAACAAGAGCATAGGGCGTCAACAAATTCTCTCCATCTACTTCTGTCTTTTGCCAATAGTTTGAGCTGGTTCCATGTCATATGTTGACCAGCTCCTTCATTTCGGACCATTCTTATCCAGATGATTCGTGGTCTTCCGGGGCATCGATGGCCCTGCGGATTCCACTCGAGTGCTGCTCTTGCAATGTCTTGGGCTGGCCGTCTTAGAGTGTGGCCAATCCATGACCATTTCCTTTTTCGGATTTCTAGCTCGATCGGGTGGATTTCAGTAAGATCAAGTTTGTAACCCAAGTGGGCCAAAACTGCCTTAGATTATCAAAAAGAAATTTTTTAAAAATCAGCGAAGTTTGGACTGAAATTCTTTCTAATCATTAATAAATTAACTTTTTTTCTCAATAATGCCATGTATTTGTATTCATATGAACGAAACGGAAAACATTTAGTAGGAAATTCCAGTCTTAGACTTGATCCAGTCCAAGTAAGCGGTCACACGGGTGAAACCTGCTGGAATGCCCAACTCGCAACCAGAACTGGCACCGAATGAGGTTACACCAATGAGTCTCTTGTTGCTGTTCAGGACCAATGGACCGCCAGAGTCACCACTGCAGGTTGAGCTTTTGTTGGGAGTGGCAATGCAGATGACCTTGGAGGTAGCGACCGCGGAACCATAGGTATTCTGACAGCTGGCAACGGAGATAACCTTGAAAGAGTTGTAGCGCAAATCGGAGGCAACGCCGGAGGCAGAGTCAGAGGTCTTGCCCCAACCGGAAGCAGTAGCCTCTTGGCCGTCATAGCTGGAGTAACTGCCGCTCATAGCTGGCAATGTCACCTTGTTGATGTAGGTGTTGTAGCTGATAGATGGAGTCTTGATTAGTGAGATGTCGTTGGCCAGAGTATTGGTGTTGTAGCTGGAGTGCTGTTGGAAATTTCCACTGCTAATAGTGTGTGTAAGTCTGGGAGAGGTACGCTTGGTGGAACCATAGTAGACAGTTACAGAGGAAGCACTGCAAGAACCATAACAAAGGTAGTTAGAGTATAATAGGAATATATAAGGCATAAAGCCTGCAATGTCTAACTTACCCGCTGGTGCAGTGAGCAGCTGTCAGGACCCAGTTGGCGCCAATGACGGAACCGCCGCAGAACCAACCGCTGCCGCCGCTGGAGAAGCTAAGTGCTACCTGATAGGGAAACTGGCCTTCAGAGGCAGCCTTGCCGTTGGTAATGCGACCTTCAATAGATGGCACCGCAGGCAAATCCTTAGGATGCACTGGATGTACATCAACGGGCACAACGCCAGCCGAGACGGTGGCAATAACCAAAGCCAAAACTACGAGTACTTTCATGTTAACCGTTTGTCAAACAACGAATACTTTTCCATTCAAAATCTGTGCTTATATAGGCCCGCAATCATAAAGAACTTCAGCGATTGGATGATACGATTTATATTTCGAGTACTTAAAATATGATTTAGTGGTTTCCGGCTTAATTTACGGCTGCTATCGCTAAGTTACGTGTTTACATAAATTATGCATTATCGCATCAGCAATGCATAACGTTAAGAGCAACAGTCTGGAGTCGCGTGTTTTTTTAAGGACTGGGTTCTTATTGGGTTCTGTCAACGAAGTTTCTTTTCATACAAAATTTTCTGGTAAAGTACATTTTTTCCGCAAAATTTAATTGTGAAGTACAATCAATTATATATTGTTTTATTGGTGATGGGAGTATCCAATAAAAAAATGTGTGACAAAAAATGTTTTACGAAAATAGTCTGTGACGAAGTCACTCGCATTTTTTTTTGTGCCAAATTTAATTAAATTCATCCTAGTAGCTTCCGAGATCTACAGACATACAGACAGACAGACATAGCTTAATCTAAATCCTGCGTTATGTTGGCGGAGAACCCGCAAAGTTAGCTAAAGTATGATCAGGGTGACTAGAAAAGTCCATTTACCCGGGTCCGTCTGCCGCTCTGTACTTCTGTCTGTCTACGCCTAGATCTCAGAAATGGAAAAAAAAATGTGTTTGGTGCAAAATTCCTGGTGTTTCGTTTTTTTATGAAGAAAAATTTGGCGTTTGGTAGTTTTTTTTTGAGTTCTCAAGCACAGTATTAAACTTGATAAAAATCGGTTGACTATATCAGGCAGCCCCATAGGGCCAATCGGCGAAAAAAACGTTTTTATGTAAATATCGTAAGAAAACTTGACAATCAAATGTCTTTTTGAGTTCTTAAGAAATATACCGGATTTGATTGCAATGTAGTGGTGGTACAGGTGGTCGCCGCGCACGCCATTTTTATGTATAAAGGGTGTTTTTTTTAGAGTTACACAAGCTTAAATCATAATAAAACAAAGAAATATATTTTTAATATCAATGAAACGGGCAACGGGCATTATTGTATGACATTAATGTTTAAATATGATTTCGGCCATGTGGCCGTAGCGGCTAGCGCGTATGATGTAAGTCCATCTATAGTTAAGGGGAGGTCCTTTCAAATATAGTAGAGAAAATCGATTTTTTTTTTTTACAAAAAATGAAAGCCACGTTTTCTTAGAATATGTGTATGAAAGGATTTTTCGATGCGATCGATATTTATAGAAATAGAGCGTCTTGAACGCACCTAAGTCGCACGCACTGAGGGATGTTCTTGAAACTTTAAACGCGTTTTTCTCGGAACCATGTTTTTCATTCGTATTTCAAGCATAGCTCTTGATCTATTGTTCCGATTCCCTTCATTTAAACCATGTTTGAAAGGATATAATTGCCTTATGCTAACAATATACATGAAAAAGTGTTAAATTGTTAATTTTAAGCAAGGTCAAATCGCAAAAAAAATTAAAAAAACAAATTTTTTTTTCGAACTTCCACATTTCAGTTAATTTTTCGTCGAAACTCATTCTGATAAGGCATAGAGAATTTCATTAACTTCAATAAACAAAAAACATTTTTCATTTCGGTTCACTACAAAAGGCTGTATAACTGAAATGCGAGGATGATATTCTGCAGGCAGAGGCAGACAAGAGCCGCCATTTTTAATTTCGTCGAGTAAAAAATTTCGAATTATTGTACGCATTGAACAATCAAAACAGGAAGTTTGTATGTCTTTTCATCATGCCGCAAATAATTCTCAAGCTTCGCCGTCTTTTCGCCTGACTTAACGATTTGCTCTGAGGTAGTTACTCTTTACCTTTCAATATAAGAAGTATATCGTATTTCAGATCAGATACATAGACTGCTGTAATCCAAGAATAAATAGCATACTCCAATTCCATAAAACAAATCTTTGATTTATTTTTTGAAATTTTCTTGCTTTCGTAAAAAATCTTAATCTAAAAATCAACTGCGTCGTAATGTAGAGCTGGATCAATGCAGCCAACGCCAATCCACTTGAGTATGCCAATTCAGCCGCAGTTTGTAAAAATAAACTTCTAGCTTTTTTTTATAGTATAATGATTTTTGTTCAAGTTGCTCTCAGATAATTCTGAAGTAGCATAGTTTTTTTTTTAATGACGATTGTTCATCGCTGATTAAATAAGGTTAAGCAAGTTATTCACATATTTGAAAGCTTAGAAATACTAAAAGTGTTACTCATTTTTTTTTATCGAATACGAAGTTTATTTAATTCATTTATGTAAAACGGAAAACATTTAGTAGGAAATTCCAGTCTTAGTCTTGATCCAGTCCAAGTAAGCGGTCACACGGGTGAAACCAGCTGGGAGACCAGATTCGCAACCGGAACTGGCAACGAATGAGGTTACACCAATGAGTCTCTTGTTGCTGTTCAGGACCAATGGACCGCCAGAGTCACCACTGCAGGTGGAGCTACGGTTGGGGGTGGCAATGCAGATGACCTTGGAGCTAGCAACAGCGGAACCATAGGTATTCTGACAGCTGGCAACGGAGATAACCTTGAAAGAGTTGTAGCGCAAATCGGAGGCAACGCCGGAGGCAGAGTCAGAGGTCTTGCCCCAACCGGAAGCAGTAGCCTCTTGGCCGTCATAGCTGGAGTAACTGCCGCTCATAGCTGGCAATGTCACCTTGTTGATGTAGGTGTTGTAGCTGATAGATGGAGTCTTGATTAGAGAGATGTCGTTGGCCAGAGTATTGGTGTTGTAGCTGGAGTGCTGTTGGAAACTTCCACTGCTAATAGTGTGTGTAAGTCTGGGAGAGGTACGTTTGGTGGAACCGTAGTAGACAGTTACAGAGGAAGCACTGCAAGAACCATAACAAAGGTAGTTAGAGTATAGTATGAGTATATAAGGCATAAAGCCTGCAATGTCTAACTTACCCGTGGGTGCAGTGAGCAGCTGTCAGGACCCAGTTGGCGCCAATGACGGAGCCGCCGCAGAACCAACCGCTGCCGCCGCTAGAGAAGCTAAGTGCTACCTGATAGGGAAACTGGCCTTCAGAGGCAGCCTTGCCGTTGGTAATGCGACCTTCAATAGATGGCACCGCAGGCAAATCCTTAGGATGCACTGGTACATCAACGGGCATAACGCCAGCCGAGACGGTGGCAATAACCAAAGCCAAAACTACGAGTACTTTCATGTTAACCGTTTGTCAAACAACGAATACTTTTCCATTCAAAATCTGTGCTTATATAGGCCCGTAGTCATCAAGTACTTCAGAGCGATAAAGAGTTGCCCCGGCGTTTGGACGATACGATCAGTATTTTGAGTACTTGAGATATGGTTTTCTGGTTACTCGTTTAATCTTAAGTTACTGTCGTATTTTTTAGTACAATAAGTATTTTCGCGGCCCCCCTGTGTTTTTTGCCTATATTTTCTAAGTAACTCGGTTCAATTTCTGTGTTGGGTCTCTGCTAAATTTATATTATGTACTTATGTACCAACAGTGAAAAACATTAATTTAATTATTCCTTTATCATTTTTCGGGGTTGCAAACTAAACGAATTTATTATGCACAAATATTTTTATCTTCCATATATAAAAACATAACTTTAATATAAATCATTTCGAGTGCTTGGTATGCCAAACAAATTGAAATGGTATTAGCAAAAATAAACAGATTAACTTAATTACTATTATTATTTCCCAAAATATAAATCAATAAAAACAAGTGACTTCTAGAGAGCTAATAAACCAATAAAACGCAAGCCATAAAGGTATAGGGATATATATATAAATAACTCAAGTCTTAAGTGTGCAGGATATTCTTCTTCATTCATGCTTTCAATTTCACAATATTCATCGAAATTGAAACAAAAGTTGCAAGACGTCACCATTTTTTGTTTTATTGATAAGACCGCAAATAATTTGTTATAATTTATCAACTGAAAAGCTCTTGACCAGTTCAAAATTAGATTAGTTAAAAGAGGAAGTTTCGTCTTTTATTAGCTTTGTTTTGTATTTTTATTTGTTTTTTGTTTTAATAAATAAAACACAGATAAGACTTGAATCGAATGCTTGCGTTCCAAAATATAATCCTTGTCGGATCACTTGACACGCGTCTAGAGCTCAAGTATTGACAGGTGCTCTACAAAGTATTGATAGAGCTTACTGAGGAACTTTCTGATAAGAATCCGTCTTAGATTACTGGAATTTTGAGATAACTTGGCAAATTTCTTAGAGATAAAAGCTCCGCATCGTAGATCTTGGGATTTATATAAATTTTTTTTTTTTAATTTTATCAACTTTATTTTTTTTATTCTAAGTTATTAAAATTTTTTTTTTAAGAAAAAGCATTTAAAAATTTCTCTGTACTCTTTTTCCTCAATGAGAGCTATCTCCGAAGATCACTAATTTCAATGCAATATAAAATTTTAGAAAAGAACTAGCTTTTTTCAAATAATAAGACATTTTTGGAATGGAGTATATACGAGTACTGGGGGTTTATAGTATAATTACGATCGTGAATTTGAAATTTTTTTTTACTAAAAAATCTGGCGAGCTTAGCTAGTAATAAACTCCAGAGTTTGTTTTGATCCAGGTCAAATAGCTCGTCACGCGGCAGGGAAACCGGATTCACAACTAGCCTTGTTTACAAAAGAGGTAAAACCAATTAGTTGGTTGCTATTTACTGATACCAATGGGCCACCAGAGTCGCCATTGCTGGTGGAGTGGCAATTCAGATTACGTTGCTACTTGCGGTGGCAGAGGCGTAAATCTTCTGGCAAGTGCCAACAGAGACCACAGAAAAAGTGCTGTACTGTAGATTGCTGCCAACACTGGAAATAGAGTCCGAGTTTCTCTCCCAACCTGAAGCAGTTGCTTGCTGATCTTCATAGATGGAGTAGCTGCTGCCAATTGGAGGCAAGGCAGTTTTGTTGATGTAGGCAGTGAAGGTGACAACTGGAGTCTTGATCAAGGAGATGTCGTTTGCCAAACTGGTAGTGGAACCATAGCTGGCATGTTGTATAAAGTTGGACTTGCTTACAGTTTGCTTCAATTTGGGACTGGTACGCACAGTGGAACCGTAGTAGATGGTCGCAGAGGAGGCTCTGTCAAAGAAAAATATATGCATAAGGATTGAAGCTACTACTCACTCGTCCTTGCAGTGAGCAGTAGTCAACACCCAGTTGCTGGCAATAATAGAACCACCACACAAGCTGCTACTAGAAGCTGGTGAAGAGAAGTCCCACCTAATGGGGGAGCTGAGCCTTCTTGGCAGTCTGTCAAGTCGTTATGCGACTCTCAATGGAGGGTAGCGAATTTGGAGCAACTGCCTCGGGCTGTGGCAATACACAAGTCGACGCAAAAGCTATGGCTAAGGCTAGTACTAGGAAAACCTTCATTTTGATTGTGAGTTGTCTAACGAATCTTATCTCTTATAAGGGATGTATTCAATTCTTATCATCTCAAATGAATTTATGTACTGATGTGCCACATTTGGTAAAAATACATATGTATCAGTGTGCCTGCGTCACTAAAAGCAACAAGCCTGGGTAAACATTCAGGTCAGCGCTTTGAATTTTCAAACATGTTATAAATCTCGTAGACTGCACTGATAAGACCTTAGCGATTTCAAACATTATCATTCGAATTCGTTCAAGAACTAACTGACACATCTTTATCTTGTAGGTTTTACAACCCCAAAACAATTCCCAGACGTTACTCGAAAGTTGAATAGAATTTCACATCACATAACTTGTACTTACCATAACCGAATGTCCAAACTGAAATCTAGCCAAGTAATGGCCAAGGCACTAATTGTGCAGGGGTGGCATAGACCAGGGTCAGAATTGAATCTGGAAAATTGAAATCAAATCGTCTTACGTGCTGTGCATACAAACAAATCAACAGATACTCCTGAGACATTGGGTCACTCTCTGGACATTAGCACATAAAAAAACAATTCATTGTCTTTTTATGCTGACACATGTACAAGTCTTACATGCCATTTGTAGCACAGTCGCTCTCAGTGTGCGTATGTGTGTGTGTGTCTGAGAGAGGGAGAGTAAAAGAAAAACACATGAATGTTAAGGACTTTGTACTATATAGCAAGTAGCATGATGCTTGGAGATTTTATAGCAGGCAGCTTTAAGTCTTTGCGCGACGTTTTATTCAAAGACAACACAAAAAAGTGTATTTAATTTTATTTTATTTGATTTCCATGGCATTTTTTAAATTTTTTTTTAAATTTATTAAAAACTAGCTATACCCGTCACGCCTTGCTGTGTCGTTTACTAAATTTAAAGAAATTGTATTGTATGAACAACGTTGATTAACTTGCTCATCTATATTTCCCACGAAATATATTTGAAGAAATTTGTGATCTAAATCTGGTAATGGGTAAAGAGAGCCAGTATGATGGTAAATTTGGCCTTGAAGCTTGAATGTCGGCATGAAATTATTATGATTCCAATGATGTCATCTGGAAGCATGCATTGTATTTTCGAATATTGGCCAAAAAATGCTTCGATTCTGGCGTAATACCGGATACTAATGTAAATAATGGTTCGGGTGGCAAATACAAAAGTGAATTATTTCTTGCAACTCTATTTTGTTGATTTTTACGTGTATTTCGTCCGATGTCTTGTCTTTTCGGTGGCATGCTTCATTGTACCTTTACAAAGCTTTGTATGAAGAAATTGGCTTACACAAAGCACAAAAACTCTAACAAATTTCTATGAATAAATCCTTTTTTAATTTTCTTTATGTGAATTTTGACTCCAGTAAGTGTTTTCTTTATCATTAGCAATGAGCTTTCAATTCAAAATGTTCTTCTGTCAAATTTGAATTAAATGGAAACTGAGTAAACACTGGGTTTTTTTCGCTGCATTTGAAAACTTTGCTCAGTACTCAGCGCCACCTATCGAAAGCTGTCCATACTTATGTTGTAAGCCTTCACGACAACATACCGAACATAGCCTGTAAATATGAACACAATCACACTGCAATAAAGTGGATTCTATAAGCCTCGTACAAACATACATTCATTTTTATATACATAGATATGTTAATATTAACAAAAACATCATTGCATTGGGAAGATTGGTGACAACCCTAATGCTGTTCTTAAACTACTTACTAAGTGTACCGTATAAAAAGTGTAGTTTATTGTGCAGAAGAAAACACAAAAATATTTATATTGATAGATTATACTCAGGCATACATAATTTACTTCATGATTAATCGGTCTAAATTTACACGAGCTTAGTCTCGACGTGATAATATTCGGGATTACAGCCTTTGCGTTGAATATTGGGTGTATTAGATACTGCGATTTGTGTTATTAAGACATTATGATGCACATTGAAACATATGAGTATACATATAAAGGGTGATTTTTTTAAAGTTAAACAAATTGAAATCGTAATAAAACAAATAAATATTTGTTTAATATCAATGAAACGGGCTTTATTGGATAGAACATTTTTTGATATTAATGTTTAAATATGATTTCGGCCATGTGTTGTTGTGAACCTCTAAAAAAAACACGCTGTATATGGATGTTTGAAAAATAAAAACTTTTTGTAAAGCTTTAAAAGTTATTGAACAAAATCATAGATAAGCCTGAAATCGTATTTTTTGTTGAACTCCTTAGTAAAATCTTTTAAATGTTTAAACAAATTTTTAGAGCTCCTTTAAAGTATTGGGTCGTTCACTATGTAATTTCGTTTTTTTTAGTGCAATTTAAACACGATTTTTTTATTGTATAAAACATTTTATGAAATTATATATTCTCCATTTTGATCCAATACCTTTTGCCATCTTTCGGGCAAGAGATTGATTCCACGCTCTTAAAATTGTTGTTCCTTGCAGGCAAAAAACTGGTCCAAGTGGTTTTTGACGTCCTGATTTGAGATGAAGGTTCACCCATCCAAAAAATTTTGCAGAGACCGGAACAAGTGATAGTCCGAAGGTGCCAAGTCTGGAGAATATGGTGGGTGTGGTAACACATTCCATTCAAGTTCCAAAAGCTTTTGGCGAGACATCAAACTTGTATGAGGTCTCGCATTTTACTGGTGGAACACTACACCTTTTCTATTGATCAATTCTGGCCTCTTCTGTTTGAGTGCATCACTCAATTTGTCCAGCTGATCACAATACACTTCAGAATTAATCATGGTTTTGTCGGGCAAAAGTTTGAAATAAACGATCCTTTTGAAATCCCACCAAACAGACAACATAACCTCTTTTTGGTGACTATCGGCCTTCGAAGTGGTTTGAGCTGGTTCATCCTTTTTAGACCATGATCTCTTGCGCTTTACATTCTTGTAAGCAACCCACTTTTCGTCGCCAGTAATAATGCGCTTCAAAAATGGATCACTTCTTTGACGTTTGATAAGCAAATCACAGTCGTTAATGCGACGAAGCCAATTTCGTTCTGTAAGAACATGAGGAACCCATATGTTAAGCTTAGAAATTAATCCTAGACGTTTCATGTGCTTGTGAACGGTCGCGTTGGACAAATTTAATCTTTCAACAATCTCTCGAGTTGTTATTGGACGATTTGCGTCGACCAACGACTTTATTTTATCGACATCGGCTTCAAGAGGCCTTCCAGGACGTGGTGCATCCTGAAGATCGAAATTGCAGGAACGAAATTTTGCAAACCAATTTTGGCATTGGCGTTCGGTCAACACATCTTCTCCGCACACATCACTGTACCTAATGCAACTGTATCTGCTTCGAATGAAATTTTACCAAATTAATACTTAAACTTACTGATTCAAAATATAAATTATTTGCAATTTTTTGCCTTCGCCTTCAGTAAGGCAGCTTTAAGCTTAATTATGCTTCTTAGCGCTTTAAGACTAAGCATATCTCTTATCTCTCTTAGTTTTTGTTCTTATTTCTCAATGCAAACAATAAACTCAGCCAGACCATTTATATTAACTCCAGTTTTTTTATACATCTTTTTTTTTTTAATATTTAAACTCTATGTGCTCTGTTTGCTTGCATTTCTTCATTTCTGCGCATTTTCAAGGCATTTCCTTGCGCTTTTCATTGTTGATTGAAATAAAAAAAGAGTACTATGTACTATGGAATAAAAAGTGAAAAAAATATGCTTTCTATGTCTATGCTTATAGTATCTGTCTATGTCTGTCATCAAGTTGAAAAACAAAAGAAACTAATTTTCTTGAAATATTTGCATTTCATTGTTTTGTCTCTGGCAACTTTAAGTAGCGTCAGTTTTTACTTTCGTCTTACAATTTAAGGCGGCAAATGGCGAGCAATTTTTATTTTTTACACAACTATTTATTTATTTTTTTACATACTATACAATATATATTGTATATGAAGCAGAACCAGCAAATGCGCTTACACACGCTTATTAGACGCATATCCTGTAACCTTAACAACAATGTTTGCGCATTGTCCAGTCACACACACACGCACAAAGATACTTGAGTATTATTGGACCGTATACAATATATATAGTACACTCCTAGTCACTTAAATAGAACAACAAAATTTCGCACATTTTCGAAAATAATAAATTTAATTAATTGACATTAGTTCTAATTTCGTAACTGCTAAAGCTATATATATCATATGAAATAGAATTTATTTGCCCTTCACATAGTCTTAAGGTTAGTACATGAATCGGTATAAAAAATATTTGTTTTAAAAATAACTGATTTTTTTCTCCAAAAATGGAGTGAACTTGTCGAAAAAAAAGTTTTTGGAATACTTGTTGTTTGTATGGTCGCTGGTTTTGGGGTGTCATCGAAATTTGCTCGAAATGTTCAAATAGCCAAATTACACTAGTTTACGCGAAAAATGAACCTTCGTAAAAAAGTGTTTTTTAGGGTAATTTGGGGTCGAGAAACACGAAAATGGCAACCTTTTTTTTCTTAAGCACCGTTTTCGAGATATTTTCGAAAAACATGTTTTTAGGCACTTATTTCAGTTATTTTTCAATATCTTCGTATCGACATGAAAGATGATAAGATCTAAAGGTATTGATTTGCTTTTTACAGTGATATACAATTATATACAGATTAAGTAAAAATTATAGAAGTTACAAGCAACCAAAGTCGAAAAAAATGTAATTTTCGACAAATTTTCAAAATTACAAAATTTCGGCACGCATGTTATAAACAAAAAAATTTTTTAAAAATTTCGTGTTTCTCGACCGCAAATTACCCTATTACACTTTTTTACGAAGGTTCACTCGATGACCCTTAAATTTGTAAACTAGTGTTATGTAAAAGCCAGAAAGACTTTTGTAACTTCGTTTTTCTAAAAATCTGAGCCATTTGTGGCATTGATTAAATTTTTTGATTTGTTTCTCGAAATCTGAGAGACCAGATCCTTATAAAATATTTATGTGCATGCAGCTTAGCTAGTAAATGTCTTTTTAAAAAATCCTATTATAAGCATTTACGTAGGTATTTGTCCAAATCTTCTCACATTAGGTAAGACAATTTTATATCATTCAGCTCTTGTACGGTATATTATAAAAAAATTTTAACCAAATTTAAAAACTTATATTTAATTGAAATGTACGAAATCAAATATATATTCGATACGCTCTTAATAGAGATTTCAAGTACACAGACGGATTTTGGTTGCGTTGAAAAGGGATTGAGAATAATATCCGGAATATATAAAATATAATACCCATATATTTTTTGAGGGTATTTCTATGCTAGTGTCGCGGAGTGTACAACTTGTAAGATGTACAGCTGGAATGTCCCTTAGCGTGCGCTTGTTTTGTGCTTGTTGGCTTGGATCGTTTCTCGTTCCTTTGACGACGACAAACAAGATTGCAGCAATAAAATTTCGACAAGTGAACAACAAATGATAAACGAAGCAGCACGATAAAAAGAACAGCCAACATACACACTCACAGACACACAATCACACAGATACAATACAATGACAGGTTCAGCTCTCGAAATGTTAGTGGGAACGCTTCAGCCAAGTGCTTCTTACTCTCTTTCCTCCTTTCTCTTTATGATACACATATAATGTGAGTCGCATCGATTACGCCGCCTTGGACAGAGCATTCCATTTCAATGGGGTTGTCTGACCAAGTGTGTGTGAGAGTATCTATGTGTGTTTATGTGTATGTATGTGTATTGGCATGTTTTGGCAGCAATTCGCGTTGCTTTTTTCATTAAATTTATTTGGCCCACTCCATACAACTAGTACATTCCTACACTGAGAGAAATTCTTTCTTTTTTTCTAATTTGTATAAAGTACAATTTTACATACAGCAGGAAAGGGCAGCTAAACAGCTGTTTTTTGTACATTTTCACACTCTCTGTATGGCGAGTTGAATATATTGCTAGAGAGAGAGAGATTTGCATGAATCAGAATATGTGAATGCAAAAGCAACACTTACGCCTAAAATATATGATCTCTTATTGTTTTAAAAATTTTGATGGAAACATTTTTTTGGAAAAATTCAAAAATACCCAATTACAAAAAAAAAACCTACCAATTTCAATACTCGGAGTTAGGTAAAGAAATTGGTTACAAAAGTATTGGATCAAAAAAATTAAAACTTTTATAATTGTTTGCCTTGAACGTAAGTTTTTAAGGGCTACCAAAATTGTAAACATTTTGCACATTTTTGAGAATATTCTATCTTAGACAGAGATTTAATTTTTTTAAATAGAAAAAAGTAAGAAATGGTACTTTTTAGTGTAATAAATACATTTTTTTCGAAAAATTGAAACTTTTTCTTTTTGGTAAAAATTTGGGGTCCGGGACTATGCAGAACAAGGTTCAAGTCACACTTCCTAAGTGACTTATCCCAGCTTTCAGAAAAGAGTCCGACTACCTTTCGAGGTTTATTGAGGCCACCGGATGGCTGTAAAGTAGAGTATCTTAAGGAACTCTTTAATGGGGTAGGGTGGGGCAAAGCCCACCTGCGGTATAAGGCCTAAGTGAGTTGGGACGTCACGTCTTAACTGCCGCCTTAACCTAACCTACCTAACCTTGCGGTCTCAAACTAAAAAAAAAACGTAGCTATGCATGATTTTGGTGCGGCAAGTTTGAGATACAATTGTTTTCTTATATATATATTTTTTTTCTACGGCTTGGTTTTTCGTTTTTGAGATTACGTTATTTTGAGATCAACTTAAATGTATTACAAAATGACATAATAAACTAATTTTCAATTTTTGTAGATTTCTGGCTTCGTTTTTTTTTTTTCTGAGTGTAGACCTTACATAGAGCATACTTTTGTTCACTTGCCCTAAATTGTCATGAAAATATCTTAAGATGGGCGTACACTGGACTCGTCAGCCTCTTGTTGACCAAAATTAATGACAACTGTCTGGCCCAGCTGACCCTAAGCGCATTTGTTGATGACTTATCACAATACCACTATATAAGTAGTTTCTGCTGGGGTTTAAAGGGGCCGCTCAACTTGCGGCTGTGTTCATCAAACGAAATGATTTTGGGCTATAATTCAAAATTGTCAACGAAAGTGTCTGTCAGAGAGTCAAAAGACAGATTAATCATTTTGCTGTGGCGCACAAAAATTGCTTACCGTGCGTATGAGTAATGCATTTGTCAACATGCTGCTCAGGTTTAGTTGGCAACTTGGCTCAAGATGTTGCCAGACTTGCTAGTAAATGCATTTTTAAAACTTTTCAACAGCAATTTGTTGTCGCACATGAGCTGCACATAAACACACATAGATACACACACATAGAGCTTAACTCTCTCTTGTTATACATGCAGTTTGCACTTTGTTTGGTTGCAAGATTTTTTGCTGGTCAAAGTTTTCTATATATTTTTTTTTTTACAACTCTTTTTTAGAGTTTTTTCTCGCTGAGCGTGTTTAATGCGCTTTGTATTGAAAAAGTTTTATTGGCACAGCTGTTGGTGCAAATTTGTATTGGTAGCTGCTAAAAAAAAAATTACAAATTTTCATACGATTTTTGTAGCTTTAATCAATGTCCGAAAAAGTAATAAATCAAGATTTTCAAAAATTTATAGTTGAAAGCAACACATACGCCGTGTGGGCTTAACAAAAACATAAAATAAACATGAAACCAATAAAGTTACCGACTAACTGACAATATTGTGACATAAATCTGCTGCAGACAACAAACGGAAACCTTTTCAACTTCCAAACACATTCAATTTGTTGCCAAGGGTTCCGAACTATGGCTTTATATTTACATACTTAAATATATGTAAAGTAAAGTATGTTTGTCGTCTACGTTACATAGCAAATATTTGCCGAATTTTACATTTTGTGCCTTTTCCATTTCCTATCAATGGCCAAAAAGCAATGTATAGCGCTTTTTGCCTTTTTTTATATGTATATATATTTTTTTGTCGCTTTTGCATATGAAAATATAAATATAAATTCCAGGCATACAAATAGAAAATCCTTTTCACTAGCTTTACTGTCTTGAGCAGCTCCTTGCTGTGCTCTTTGCTGCCAAATTTTGTTTCTGTTGTTGTTGTGCGCTTTGATTGGGTGCTGGCACTTTTGTCTACTCCGAGCACGACAATTGGATTTTCAAGCTGCTTGGCAATCGTACGCGAAATTGAGGGATTTACTGAAAACTCTGGCACTTCAAGGATATGCATTCTAGAAGACATCTAACGTATCCGCCTTGCCACTTGCCTGCTTATTGCTGCATGCCAAATGATTGCGCCAACGTATCAATGGCACTGGTGTTTTACTTTTATGCAGCACTGTTGCTCGAACGCTTTTTATTGTTGTCGAAATCAATATTGAAACTTTTTCGCTAGCTTTTGTTTGCTCGAAAATAGAAAATGAATATCATGTCTGGCATTGCATACTTTTGTGCGCATCATAAAATGTCTTTTGTGGCTCATTGACGCGACTGTTGCATGCATTTGACTAACTGTGGCAGGACTGTGGGGAGTATTACTTGTCTAGGATTGATTATCAAGGCGAGTCCTTGAGGATATTAAATCTTCACAATACTTTTTTTTCTTCATATTGGTCATTGTTATGAAGTAATTTCAAATAACTTCTGCGCCTTATCTATTGGTTTTTATGCAGCGCATTGTTTTTGTTTTATTTCGATAAAGAGAGTGAAGAATTTTAATCTAAGAATATAACAAAAAAATTATTAAGTTTCTATTATATTTATTGTAGAGTAGCTCTTACAGACTTGGGGCTTAAGTTTTCATAAGTACAGACGGTCCCATAAAAAGTTTACAGACTTTTGCATTCATTCTAAGAAGCTTCATTAGCTCTGGAAATATATTTAGTATGTTCAGAATTTGGAGCTGTTTTTTTAGTCTTCAAGTGGGAATGCAACTAATAATGCAAAATTATATAGTATTCTTATCCAATTCCTTTGCATTCATCGAAACATGCTTTTAACAAAACAATTTATTTATTTATATAAGTCGGGAATTTTTGCAGTCTCTGTTACAGCTTAATATAAATTGTTCAGGAAAAAAATCCTTGCATTTTATTTAAAAAATTTGCAAATATAACATGCCGTTTTATATAATGCTTGTTTTTTGTTGTTGCTGCACAAACAAATGTGAACTCATAACATAAAATATAACTACTCATCAAATTTTGCATGCAAATATTTTACAGAGCAACGCAGCTGCGACAGCAGGGCGTATACTTTATGGCTTATAAACATTTTTGTTTGTCAATATGTATAGAAAAATATGATTTTTTTTTTTCCAGCTTGGAGTATGTTTGTGCTGCCTTTGTTGTAATTTTGGTTTATTGTTTTCTATATATTTTTCTGCTTGAACGCACTAAAAGCTACTCGAATACCAAACCACCCAAACCTGCCAGGAAACCAATTCAGCAACAAACCTCCTACTACCTTGCTGGCTGTCAAGGCATTTGTTTGCTCTATGTCTTTATTTTTTTCCCGAGAACCAGAGAGTATATTTTTGCTGTTATTTTTTGCTTGCTTTGTTTTTGGTTGAGTGATGGCTGCCGTTTGGCTTGGAATATGTACATACATACATACATATGTATTGTATGAGTGCTCTTAGACCAGCTTTACATGTAGGTACCTTTGCCTATGAGTCTGTATGTGTTTGTATTTGCTTTAGACTTGATATGTTATATGTTCATATACATAACTTATCTTTAGAAAACAAAAATACAAAATGTTTCAATTATTTTGCCAGTTTGCAATATTGTAATGTTTTATTCAAACCATGTAGGTTATGTACGAGTATTTATAAGTCATTTAGATACAAAATTTAAAAAGACTGCTTCAACTTGAGCTATTAACTTTTGCTGTCAATCAATTGTCACTAACAAAGACATTAAGAGCAAGACAAAAAAAATGTAAGAACAAACCAAAGAAGACAATAATACAAAAAGAAAAATACTTTTCTACTTACTTTCGTCAATGCCAGAAAGTCTGACAAGATATTTTACTGGCATGTGCAAGAGAGATGAAATTAGAACCTAAAATGTGAAGGAGTATGAGATAGACTTTGGAAGCTGTGCTTCAGAATACAGAACGTCAAGATGAATACTCTGCTTTTTAATAATTTTTTTGTAAACGAATAAAATATAATTTGTATTATAAATAACCCTTGTTAATATATACATTTTGAATGACTCTACTAGTCCGAGAAGGATACCGCGTTTTCAATAACGCCTATAGTACAAAACCTCTGTGGTAACCAACGTAGCCCAAATGTAGCTCTCACAAAAAAATGCCGCGCTGCAAACAAGAAGATAACCCCGCATTTTTTCTCGATCTGGCAACATTATTATTATATAATTTATCGGAATATTGTGGTCATTGTGAAACTATTTTCCATTAGCTTTTAATATTTTTGCTTAAATCTATTCGGTTTCATGTTTTCTTTTTTTCGTATTTTACTTTATTTTATCAAATAATTTTGCATTCTGTGATTGTTCGAAAAATGGCATCGCTATATGTATATAGTCACATTAAGTACCGCCCATGCCTTTATCCTTCTGGATGATCTAAAACAAATATCATTTGCGCTAAGATTTGTACTCTCTGTTACGGAGCGCTGTACAGTGCTGCCCATTTTGTATGCAATTTAAGCTAGATGGCGCCAGCACTAACAGCAGCTGTTTTGTTTTGCTTTTACGCTAGATGGCGCCAGCAGTAACAGCAGTTATTTTGTTTTACTTTTAAAATAATTATCTTTACATACTAAAAAAATATTAAAAAAGAAAAAAAGTATTTTTGGACCTGAACTGCAGACTGCTTGTAAAGTTCAGTTTAGGCCACAAAACTACTTTGCTTAAATGGTTAACATAGGCTTGCTTTGGTTTTATGAAACGTTTTTGACACAGTAATGAAATTACATTCAGCTGTGCTCCAGATACGAATCCAAACCTTTTATTCGGATTCGTTTAGAAACCGAGTGTTTGTTGCTGCGAATTTCACTAAAACTAATTTTTTATGTGGGCTCATGCCGAATGTTTTCTTGTTAGAGGAATTAAATAAAAAATTTAAATATGCTCTAATATTCTTATAATTTTAAATTTTTAATATTTATGCAAATTTCAAGTTAAATAGCTATTAATAAATGTTTTTAATTATATTTTCTGAATCAACCTTCAATTTTTAAATGGTTCATGTCTTGCATCAAAAATATTCAAGCCTTGCTTGAATAGTTCATGTCTTGCAAAAAAAAAATTTCCCTTGTAATAGGAATAAGCATAGTCGTGGATAATTTCCCTCGAAAGGGGTAAAGCTGTGCTAAGAATGAGCAGGGGAAATATGAGTAGATTGGCGACAGCAAAAGAATTTTTTTTTTTTAGGATTGTTTTAATGGTCGGTTGATTGCCTTATATGTAAATATTCTTCAAAACAAAAAGGAGTATACCTGCATGTTCCTGTTTACAAACTGTTATACAAAATTTTGACTCACAAAAAAATCTTTTTTTTTAAGCTTTTTATATATTAATTCCTTTTAAAATTGGAAACCTTTGCTGTTGCGAAACCAGTTTACTTTTTACGACATACTAAAGTTTGTATCCCTCGGCTGACGATTTCAAACTACTTAAAGCGAATATGACTATTATGTATAGCAACTATAGTTTTTTTCCTAAAAAGTACATGGTAAGATCGAAAACCAGCAACCCAAAAAATGTGGCCATTATTACATTATATTTTGTAGTTATAAGATTTTGAATACTTAACTAGAGGTATACGTATTGCTTAAACTATCTTCGTTACCAGAGAACTCGACTTTCTCACAAATATCCTTAAAATATGATATATCACTCAATCAAAAAAAAAAAACCCAAACCGTAAAGACCAAGTCTTTTGTCTGCTGCATCTTTGTCTTTTCTATTGTGGTCTACTCTCCAATGAAAAAGCAGCAAACTTTGCCGTCAACTCATTGTGGTAGCCCTGGGTACGGGAAGTAGTAGTATAGAGACAGGACCGCAGACAAGTCAAGCCAAAGTGTTGTTTGGATTTCATTATACAATTATCTTGTTACCCGAAATAATGGTGTCGAGCCGGGCAACAAGCAAGTGTTGGAAAAGGAAAACAATGTGATAAATAAATGAAAATGTTTGAGCTAAATGAATTAAGTGTGTGGCGATATACTTGACAATCAGCGTAGCAGCCAAAGTTGAACTGGTCTGGGAAAACTCTGTCAGAAACACTTTCTGTGTTAACTGTCATCTGAAGTAACAGGGATTCAATGTAGTACTTGTCCCAAAATAAGAATGAGTGCCGCTTGTAGCTATGCATTTTGTTAATTAACCAAATGTCACTCAAAGTGTCGCAAGTAAAATAAAAGAAAAGTATTAAGTCATCCTTGGGTTGATATTTACTGAATATAAGCACAATAGATTCAGAGCTTAAAATATACTGTAAGCTTGGAGCACTTACGCTTGGAGCTATATTAAGTTATGGCTTAACCTAACTTAAAGCTTAACTTGTATTACCCGATTTGAAAATATTTTTAATCAGAAGAAAAACCTTCGAAATTTGATTCCCTTCCTTGAACCAGTGCGAATTTTCTGCTTACCACCATGTTTTTTAAGTTTCAAACTATTTAAAATCCGTAAACTATTATTTCTCGCTACATAGAAAACCTATACATAACTAAAGAAATATATTGAAATACGGATAAATATAGGAGTATCTGGAGACTAGTTTTATATAAACTGAAAAAACGAGCGTCTTACCTTTTATTAATAATGAAAGCAACTCCTTAATATAAATAGAATTGTATTTTATTTAAATACGGATGGGTATACCACTAGTGCTTACCACTCCAAGTTTTCCCAGACTATAATTAGCAGCATCATCTTCTCAATTACCCAGAAACGTGAAAATTTGCTGCGCCAGCTATTTCTAATTTATTTATTTATTTTTATTTTTTTTGTCTGCGGAACAACTTAATTAATTATGTAGGAGGCAATGTGGTCCATTGCAGGATGTGGCCAAAAATCGTTAATTAAGTTGATTGCTTTGAATTGACTGCGATTTATTAGCCAGAATTGAGTTGACTCCAAGTCAAAAAGTTGTGCGTGTCAGTTTGCCAACACATAAACGTACACACAGATACACAAGCATACACACACTCACATACTTTCTTAAGATGGCGACAGAAAGATTGAGATTCAACGTAAGAGTAGCATACACATGAGTATGCATAATTTATAAGTATCTTTGCGTTAATTGATTTTGATATTGGAACAACTTGCAGCCAGTAGTGTGTTTACGAGCTGACGAGCAAAATGTGAAAATGGCGCATTAAAGCTTTTCTTTGACTTTTGGCTTAAAGCTAAAAGGTAATAACATTAATTAAAAAAGCACTAAATCAATCAAAGTGTATAAATACGCTTCAACAAGCAGCGAGAGTTGATTAATAGCTTTGAAAAACTTGGCACAAAATTGAAAAATAAAGTTGTAAAGGCTTAAAAAGTTCTAAACCTTGTGGTCATCCAGAAAGCGACACTGCTTTGGTAACTTGCGGATGTATCTTTTGCTCATGCTGTTTCACTATGCAATTGAAATTTAAATATTGAAATGGCTTGGCAAAAACTTTTGCAATAAACACTTGCAACTCCATCAGCACTCAGGCGCTCCAAGCCCACGCTTCGTATGCGCAATATTTGAAACCCTTTCAGTTGGTTGACATTTTAGCTATCTCTGCTTTAAAAAAAAAGAAAAAGTTTTTTACTGCACACGTACATGCACCAGAACTTTGGTTATGTATTTCGTCGTATCTTAACCATAAAATGTAAGTGAAAATTTTTTTGTGCTGTCATAAATTTCTGCAAAGCAAACATTTATCAGCATAGGAAACCGGTCATATTTTTGCTTTAAAGTAGAAAAAACTATATTTGGTTTTGGGTTTAAGATTTTTTCTGATTTTTATATACTGAACTAGACTAGAAACTCGTAGTGAATTTTAAAGAAACAACCTTTAGTCATGTGGGTAGTCTTGTGGACCCGAGCTTGTAGGATGTAAGCATTTTTCAAAGTTGAAAGAGTTAAAATCATTTTTTAATAGAACACTTCATCCCATTCTCTTTCTTATTGGTTTCTGCATAACACTGTTTATTTAAACATAACATCTTGAAGAGTTCTTTCTATGTTCGTTAGCTAGGTAGACTGAGTTAAAGGCCACCGACTTTTCGACCTTCAGAAAATAAACCAAAGAGTGACCCAAAACTTAAGCAAAAGACAAATTTAATTCTTTACAATTTCTGCAAATCGTTAAGTTCGAAGACCTTCACTAATTTTGGCCAAGTTTCGGAATTTCTCTGACTAGCACCCAATTTGGAAGAAAAAAATATATGATACAGTCGAGGTGGTGTCCGACAGTGTAATATCACGTACCTTTTTTCTCGAAAATTTTGATTCCTGCGTATTTCTTCTAATCTTTCCAATTGCATTTTTTTTTTCGTGGTGCTGAGCGATATCAATAGAAATCGAAGTTTACGACGCACATGGCTCAATAAAAGAACATGGGTATAAAGAACCTGGGGTCTTCCACGCCTCCTAAACACATTGCACAAATCTAGTATACCCTTTGTACCTATAGGTACATGCTATAATTATTAAGAATAGCTCGTACCAATCTTAGGCATACCCTTTAAGATGCACCTGATCTTCTGAATTCACATCCTCCACATAACTCGAACAAATAACTATAATTATTCGATAAAAAAAAAAATGAATTTTGCTATCGTGCATTCGAGTGCTGGAGAAAACATCGATGATCGAAGTTTAAAATCTCTATATATAGATGTTGGCCAACAGAGATGTTTCTCCAGCACTTCTGCACTCATCAAATGGGTGTTTAGTAGTGCAGGAGAAACATCTCTGTTGGCCAACATCGATATATAGATATTTCAAACTTCGATCATCGATGTTTTCTTCAGCACTACTGCCTTCTATTGATTGCATTTAGAGCTTATCAAAAAAAATTGTTTAGTAATAAACGCCGGAATTTTCCTTTATCCAGTCCAAGTAGCTTGTAACACGTGTGAATCCTGCTGGATATCCTTTATCGCAGCCAGGAAAACCGGCTTGGACACCAAACGAGCTGATACCCACTTGCTCCTTGCTGTTACTAACTACCAATGGACTGCCGGAATCACCATTACATGTAGATATAAAATCGCTTGTGGAAACACAAATTCTATCCGGGGTAACAATCATAGCACCATAGATCTTCTGGCAATCAACATTCGACATAATGCTAAGTTGTGCGTAATTTAAATATGTGGCCATAGTGCTAGATGTGTCCGTCTCAAAACCCCAGCCAGAAACAATCGCCATTTCACTGGCATAGCTGGCATATGAGTTGGCAATCTTGGACAACTTGACGGGTTGTATAAGCTCAGTGAAATCTACACTTTCGATGGCTATTAGAGAGATGTCATGAGACATGTCAATGACGGAAAAGTAAGGATGTTGTACAAAATCAAATTTTGTAGCCTCGCGTGTAACTTTAGCAGAGCTGCGTTGCGTAGAGCCCAAGTAAGCTGTGGCGGAGTCAAAGCTGGGAAAAATGTTTTTTTAAAGACGGAGTATTAAACCATAAAAGTTGAGCCCAACTTACCTGTCAGTGCAGTGGGCTGCAGTCAGTATCCAATTTTTGGCGATGAGTGAGCCACTGCACCAAAATGTTGCAACACCAGCAACTTGCATTGATAGTCCAACCTGGTAAGGGAATTCGCCAATAGCAGCTCTGTTGCCGCCAACTATGCGCTCTGCTATGTCCAGAACGGGCATAACACGTCTTTGGTGCAGCACCTTTGGTTCAGGTAGTGCGCTGGCTAGGGCCACTATGCCAAGAATTATAAGTGACTTCATATTGATATTTTGTTAGGTCAAAAAAATCCCTACTGTGGGAATGTTGCCCAAGTTTAGGCTTTTATTGCCTCGGTTTAGTTAATGGTCAAAAATCCAAGAATTTATTCCAGATTAGATATAGCTTCCCACCTAATTAAATTCTATTTTAATGTCACACTGATTGTAAGATATATTATATATACAAATCTGAACAATCGTCACGCACTGGCGCGTGCTAATCTTTGGAACTAATGTATTTATTTTTGGAACTATTTGTTTTGGTGTTTTTTGCGTCATAAAAATGATATCAGAAATTTGTCGAGGCGCAAAAAAAAGTTGTTGATATTAGATAAATCTGTTTTTTTTATTGTAACCAATTTCGAATTGTAATCATTATTTAGTAGGATACGCCAGAGGTAGACTTAATCCAGGTTAGGAAAGCAGTGAGACGTGTGAATCCAGCGGGATAACCCTTTTCGCAGCCTGCAGAGGAACCAAAGGAGGTAAGACCAATTTGCAGCTTGTTGGACTTGAGCACCAATGGGCCGCCGGAGTCACCATTGCACGTGGACTTGGCATTAGCAGCGGAGACACAAATTGTACCACTTGTAACAACCGATGAGCCATAGGTGCTCTGGCACACAGCGTTGGTTATGATGGTGAGATCAACATAATTCAAGTTGGTGGCAACACTGCTGGTAGAGTCCGATTCCTTGCCCCAGCCAGAGGCGACAGCAATCTCACCAGCGTATGTTGAGTAGGTGTTGGAAATGGCAGGAATTTGCACAGCCTGAATCTTGGTGGTATATGCAATGCTTTCGATTGGAATAAGCGAAATATCGTTGGCCAAAGTATTGCCGTTATAGCCTTCGTGTTGTTTAATATCGGCCTTGGCCACAGTGCGAGTTGCCTCAGGTGAAGTACGCTGAGTTGCGCCCAAGTACACGGTTACGGATTGAATGCTGCACAGAGGTTTTGAAAGGTATTGTTATAAATATAAAGTGTTGTTTTTAAGGGTTTCATAGTGACTTACCCATCAGTGCAGTGAGCAGCAGTCAGCACCCATTTGTTGCTAATCAGAGAGCCACCGCACCAAGCGGATGACAGTGCACTCACTTTAAGTGAAAGTCCCACCTGATAGGGAAATTCGCCTTCCTTGGCTTGGCTGCCACCAACAATGCGACCTTCAATGTTCAAAACGGGCATCGTGCGGCTGCGGTGAACCAGCTGTGGTTCGGGTAGAGCCGTAGCTACGGCGGCCAACGCCAACAGGATCAGAACTTTCATATTGCTTTTTATTTGGTCTAAAGTACCCAACTGTAGACTACTCGAACAAACTCAGTCTTTTATAGCAAAGGTCTTGTAGACCGTGGAAAATCCAAAATCGATTAGATCAAAAGATTAGATAGAGTCAACCACTTAAAGTCCAAGAAAACAATGCCAAACAGTCTTAATCTAATTTAATATTATTTACTTTTAATAGCTAGATTAACTTTAATCGTACATGTGAGTTTCAAAAAGCTTTAAAGTTTCTTAAAAAAAAAATACATACAATATACTTATATAGTATGTAGAAGCTAAAGACCTACGAGCTTTACTTTTTGCTATTTTGTTGTAAAATGGGGATTTCCGGAAAGTGTATTCAATTTGGCGCTTAAGTAGGCGTTAATTAAATTGAGATCAAATTAAAATAATGCATAAAAATGTAAATGTCTTTGTGCTTTTAACATAAGTTGTATAAGGGCACTCAAGATTTCTACGTTTTAAAATAATTTTAATCTATTTCCAATTGAAAAGTTCTTAGAAGGAATATGCAGGATTTTTGGGTGCGGACCCCCCAAAAGTTGGAAAAGTGGGTTGGACAGTTTTTTGCGACCTCTTATATATTTTATATACACTTCGAAGTTAAAAACCCACCCTAAACCCAATCCTGGATCTGCACCCCAGTGTTAAGGTGGATTATGAATTTAGTGAAAAAGACCTTATAAAAGATTTTTGTTTGGTCGTCCTCATCAAAAGTTTGATGATTGATTGATGTCTAAAATTTTTAAGTTACAATCTTTTGAATTGAGAGGTCTTTTGTTTCTATATATAAAAAAATGCTACAAAGTGGTTGAGAACTTAGAAGTTCCAAAAAATACCCTCCTTTTGCTTTCAAAAACACCAAATCATTAACGTAAAAAATTAAAAATTAACGTATAATTATAATTTTCCCTGACTTGACTATTTTTATCAGACGCCCTTAGGTGGGGCACGGAGATCTATATTCACAACTGTTCAAACAGAACAGGCTCCTACAGTTTATAGCCGAGTCCGAACAGCGGCGTCTTGAATTAATATAGATTTTGAGGGTATAGTGTATATTAAATTCGAGAAATCCCGACTGTATTAAGTGAATTCTTTTTATGCGCTGCTCTGTCTTGTAAAAGAACATGAACCGAAATTTTTGCGTCATAATTGAAATTCTACCCCAACAAAAGCGATTCCCTCTTATCTTATCACCGCTGACCCATGTTGTAAGACTAATTTATTGAAAAACATGAAAATGATGGCCAAATTAAATTTAACCGATAAAAATCCAAGTTAACTCTTATCAGCAAGGTCACAAGCCATTCATTCCTATGGTTCACATTTCATGTTTATAGCCATTTTATGTATTTTGGCGCTTTGTTTCTCGATTGACTGGAAAATGTTTTGCCAATAATAAACACAACATTACGCATTTCTTTGTTTGGCATACAATTTTATTGTTTTTTGTACAGTAAACAATTTGGTCATAAAATGTCAATTGCCGGATGGCTAAATGACGGCTTCCAAAATACTTAAATCTTTATATTGCGTAGATAACTCATACTGCTGTGGAAATTTTTTTGAGATTTGCCTGCTAAATGATTTGTTGGTAATAGTAATATCCTTCTTCTACATTAAAATGTTGTCATCCGTATTTTGGTACGCCTTTAATGTGCCCCTCAATCCATGCCAAATATGCCGTCACTCGCGTGTAGACCGTGGGCGCATTGATCTCACAGCCACCCTCACTGCCGAATGTTGTCACACCAATCAAGTAACTAGTATTACGCCATTGATAGACCAAGGGCCCGCCCGAATCGCCCTCACAAGCACCACGTCCGCCTGCTCCATTGCTGCAAATATGACGCTTGGTGCTGACCAAACCCGGCAGAAACGCGCAGATGCAAGTTTGTTGAGACAGCACCGTAACATCCACGTAATGCAGCAAGTCGCCCTCGGCAGCACCTTCATCTGCATCTCCCAGACTACCCCAACCGGAGGTGCTGACGGGCTGCTCCTCCAGCAGCTGTTGCTGCATAAATTCCCGTGCCAATGATATGAGTTGCACGCGTTCGCTGAGCATGGCCGGCGTGGGCAGTTTTATCAGTGCTATGTCATGGTAGCCACCAAAGCCCAGATAGCCTTCGTAAATGCGAAAATCTTTTGGGGTGACATTGAACACCTGTGACGCCTCCTTGGCGTCTGCATAACGTGTATTGCCCAAATAGACTTTAGCGCTTAGAGCACGGTACAAACAATGCGCCGCTGTCAGCACGAATTGCTGCGATATAAGTGAGCCACCGCACTGGATGCCAATGCCGGAAGACAGCTGCACCAGCAAACCCACCTGATAGGGCAGCATGCCGGGCTGGGCCAAGTCACCGCCGGCTATGCGTGTGGTAATAGCTGGTGTCTCCAATTGCTCCTCTGATTTGTTGCATTGGCGGCGCCAATTTTCATAGCCCAGTTGCCAGCGTATTTCCATGTCATCATCTTTGTGCGCCTCGTATTCGTAATCACCATTTCCATGATAAGCACGGGTAGCTTGCGCATTGTTAGCCAGTCCGATGAGCAGCAGCAGCAGCATCATTAAGATTATATACTTCTTCATGGTTATTATTTGGGGAATACTCTCCGTCTAAGCCACTCTAACTCCTGACTGAATGGGCTCTTGGCTTAAAGTAGTTTCTTGTTTTTATAGACAACGTGCAGCGGCTTTGCATGGCACGTGCCTTAGTTGTTGTTATTATTTTTGCCGTCAACTCGTCTCTTAATTGAAACGATTGGTTTAGCTCTTCTCCAGCTTATTACATTATGCAACAAAATATTTGAGACCAGTTTTTGTATATAATTTGGCAATTGCATGAAAACTTGAATATACTCCTCAAAAAGTTACTTTTAAGTTTCTCACTTCGAAGTGTAGGGTAAGGTGGGGCAAATCCGACAGTGTGGGTGAACCCGTTTTCCCACTGTTTCTCAAAAACAGCATTAAATAAAAAATATTGGAAAGTAGTTTATATACTATAAACATAGACCTATATAGTGCATGCATAATATTGGAAAAACTCGAACAATTTTTCAAATCCGACCTATAAATGGTGCGGCAAGCCAGATTTCCAGTTCGAACCAAAAATACGCCAGAAAGCTTTTTGAACAGCAAATCAAATAACTCAATTTAGCTACTTAGCTATTCAATTATACTTTATTGACATTCATTCAACTTTTATTTTGATTTATATATTCTAAACATTAAGATTTTTTAAATAGAAATATTCGGTTTTGTACATGTTCTGATTTATAATCGAAGCACCGCAAATTTAATAAAAAATATTTGTGCAAAATCAGCCAAAAAAAAGGAGGTCGGGTTTGCCCCTCCATTTTTGAAAATGACAAAAATTGACTTTTTTGAATAATTGCCATATCTGAAAAGTTAATAATGATCATAAGAAATTCGTAGTTCTATTATATGCACTATTTTGAAAATGAAAAAATTTACTTTTTTGAAGAATGGTCATGTCTCAAAAAATAATAATAATCAAAAGAAATGAGTAGTTCTAGAAAGTTGCGACAAAGCGTTAGCTTTAATTTGGTATATCGGAAGAGTTTATGCGATGTCAAATAAGCATTTGATTCCCAAAACCAATTACTAGGTTGGATTTGCCCACCATACCCTATATATATCGGAGCTCGCAATAAACTGTCAACCCATTATTCTAACTTTTGGGGGGTAAGTTGGTACAGCTCGATAATATATTGGATTTTATGAACAGAATTTATTTTAAACGAATTTTTTGTCGAATACATGCTTTGAAAAAAATGTCTAAAATTTCACAATATTTAAAAATGCAAAATTACATTTTTAATTAAATTGTAAACAAAATTTTGTATTATTTTTTCTTGAAGATTATTTATTTTGAAAAAAAAAATGTACCAGACAAACTTGGAAAGACTTTGTAAATACACTAAGTTCTTGAATTTATAGTCACGATTGTATGTATTTAAGAACACGTCAATAATAATAATAATAATACTTTGACATGCTTTCTATTTAAATTTAACTTTTGAGTATAAAACAACAGCAAAAAAATTTGTTCATGTACAAAAGGTTTTTTTCGAGCGAAATTAATGAATTTTAGATAGATTTGTGTACTTTTGAATTCATAAAGCGGACAAAAAATAAGTAATCCTTTTTTGAATATTTCAAGTAAATTATTGGCAAAATTTTTGTTTCCTAAACACTTTTTTTTAGTTAATTGTTTTTACTTTTACGATCAGTATGTTTCTCAATTTTATTTTTTGTAGTACCTATACTAAATATTTAGTAGTACACAATTTTCTAACTAAAGTATAAATTCTCCTTTTAATTATTCTTCCGCAACCAAGTCTCCAATATATATTTCATTTTTGTTGTGTAGTGTAGCAGCTGTTTGACATTCAATTTCTAGCTTTATTTAATTGCCACACGTTTCGTCAATTATGTTGCATAGTCTTTGTTGTCATCTATTGAAGCTTCCACAAATTACATTCAACTCTTTGTGGCAACAATCTTAGCCCTGACTTTCAATATAGCTTTGCGGTTTGATTGAATATTCATAAATTATTTGCGATTATTGTTTGGTAAACTAATTGTGTCTCGGTTCTACTTAGTA
Organism: Chymomyza costata; assembly: GCA_018150985.1. NCBI lineage: Eukaryota > Metazoa > Arthropoda > Insecta > Diptera > Drosophilidae > Chymomyza > Chymomyza costata. The sequence goes on from JAECWU010000001.1 coordinate 25,115,654, forward strand.
TTAAGTGCAATTAAAGTTAAGTGTTGATAAGATGCTAGACATTTGTTTATTTACTTCATTAATCATTCATTTTATGGCATAACTTTGCTATTTTAAGTAGTTTATTGAAGTAGACAGACTTGGTAGTATTTTAAAAGTCATTTGATGCTTATCACATAAGTCTGTTTCCCATTGAAAATATTGTTGCTTTATTATTAAATGAGGTTGAGCAATTTAAGGTTTTTCTTTAGTTTGAGTTAACACAATTCTTTTGAGCTACATTTAAAAAATATAAAATATTTAAAGAATTGTAGATAATATGATATCTCAACGCAACTAATCACGACTGTCATTAAATACGAGTATCTATAATGTAAATGATTAGACAAACTTCTTAATCGGATTTTTTGGTCGTAGTTATATATGTAGGGTTTTCCAACAAGAGGTGTTATTTTGAATCACCCGGTATTTCGGTAGCTGTCACTTTTGAAGCTTTTATTTGACATTTGACAAGTAGAAACTACGCCATTACTAAAAATGGAACGATACACGCTTCAACAACGCATTGAAATTATTAAAATCTTGCAGTCACAGTTCGCAAAACTAAAGCATTGTTGTGTCGTCGTGAAGCACCTTGTCGGACAGCAATACAGAAAAATTGATGGAAAAATTCGAGCTGTTGGGATGTAAAGAATAAAACCCGTGCACGTCGCTCAAGAACAACTGAGAAGATTGCTGCTGTAGCCCAAAGTGTTGAAGAAAGCCGATGTTTGTCCATTCCTCGTCGTTCTTTGGAATGGGGCATTCCACAAACGTCATTACACCGTATTTTGCATAAAGACTTGGGCCTTAAGGCTTATAAAGTTCAGTTAACACAAGAACTCAAGCCGGCCAATCATCAACAACGTCGTGTCTTTGCTGATTGGGTCCTTGAGATGCATGAAAATGATCTGGAATTCCATCGAAAAACCATCTTGACCGATGAGGCCCATTTCCCCCTCGGTGGCTACGTCAACAAGCAAAATTGTCGCATCTGGGGCTCGGAATCCCAAGAGATATTGTTGAGAAGCCTCTCCATCCTCAACGTGTGACTGTTTGGTGCGGTTTATGCTCCGGCGGGGTCATTGGGCCTTACTATTTCGAAAATGAGGTTAGATCAACAGTTACGGTGAATGGATTGCGCTATTGAGAGATGATTAATGATTTTATATGGTCGGAGTTGTATGGTATTGATCTGGACAACGTTTACTTTCAACAAGACGGCGCTACGTGCCACACAAGCAACGAAACCATTACTCTTTTACGGGAAAAGTTTGCGGACCGTGTTGTCTCTCAAAGAGGTGATCACAATTGGCCACCGAGATCTTGTGATTTAACACCTTGCGACTTCTTCCTTTGGGGCCACGTGAAAGATAAGGTCTACCCCCAACAGCCCAGCGTCGATTCAAGACCTCAAAGATAGAATTCGTGAGGCTATCGAGGACAAAGGGCAGCCACTTTGCGATTTGGTTATGGAAAATTTCATGAAAAGGATATGGTCCTGTAAGCGTGGTCGTGGTGGCCATTTGGCTGATGTTGTTTTTCATTATTAACGGCATACCTTCCTCTTTATTATGAAATAAACATCCGATCATTTATCTCAAAAAATGGCATTTTTCTTTGAATACCAAAATAACACCTCTTATTGAAAAACCCTTTATATCAAGTATGTATATAGATAGCGACTCTTTTTACTCTGTACCATAAGTTAAGGAATATATTATTATACCTTTGTTGAAAAGTGTCTCTTAAGTTTGTATTATTTATCTACTATATACATATATTATGATTGTGCCAAATTTTCATGGAATTGTGGTTTAGACGCAAAATGCATCTATGCATGGGTAGTAAACCCTGTTTAAGCAACATTATTGAAAAAATCCACTGGCTTAAATACTTTAGTATAATGGCTCATCGCCAAACAATCCAATAAATTGGTCTAAAAGCCCCTTGAATTGAAATGTCTACCAGTTCTGAAATTTTTTAATATTTTACTTTTCTTAAATATTTAATCTTCAATCTGCACACATTAAATTACTTTACATGGTATACGAAACAATTGAAACTTCGGGGTTTGTTATAATGATGGCAACTTTTTTCAACTTCTATTGCATTTTCTCATTTATCGACTTAGTTTCGGACCATTTTATTAGATTTCATTTGTTTGCGTGCCATGTTCTGGATCAACTTGTTTTTGTTGTTGTTATTGTTGTTGCTTTTGTTGGGAGTTGACTGCCGTTGCCTCTGGTTTTTATGCGTACTCGGAAATCTGTAGAAATTGTGTCAATATCAATAAAATTAGATTAGTATCGATGTGTGGCAAGCAGCAGGCGGGCAACAAAGATGTCGTACGAGTGTGTGTGTGCATGTGTGTGTGGAGCTTGTAGCATCCGTTATTGTAAGCACCAAGCGCACTTCCGGCATTAAAAGAATTTAGGGCCAATATGAGCATGTACACACACATAGCCATGGCAGTCAATTTATGTTAGTATGTGTGCAACTGACAAATGTTTAAATGCTACAAAATTGAAGCCATTTTGTATTTTATAACAAATGAGACAATTGGAACATAATACTTAAGAGCACCCGCCCTATATACATAGCATAGTAAGTATATGCAGCCCTCGCAGCAAACTTTTGCTCCACACTTAATCTCAGTTAATTTCGTTAATGGAAAAGTTTTCACAGCTATAACATTCTTATTTCATTTTCTTGTTTCCACGCTTTTCATTTTTTTTGTTTTTTTTCATCTTTTTTGTACCTACTTTACAACATTTGTCGCCTTTGTGGCAATTCAAGCAGCAAAATTGGCAGCCCACAAAAAAAGGAAAAAAAAAAAAAAAAAAAATGAAAATGGGAAAAATACTTTTTCCAGTTTGGGCTCATTTTATGATACTGCTGCCATTTTTACTTAAGATAATTTTCATATTATTAGAAATTAGAAAAGTTTTTCTTTAGCGGCTTTTACTTGCTGTGCAAAACTTTTGCCATTGGCTTTAAATTTTTTATTATCAACTTGGCCTAAGAGCCATTTATATTGATTTCACTTGAACAATATTTTCATGCCATTAACGTCTAGCTTACAATGCCAACGTTTCCACTGCCAATCGGCAAGTGTTCAACAAATGGAAAGCAACAAATTTACACTAAACCTTGACTCTATGCGCATATATTTTTCAACATTCGTCTGATACAGACGTAATCTTTTATATAAACAGCAGCGTGTTTTCCCAGCATTTTGCCCCAACTTCACAAACCAACCAAGCCAACACATTTCACTTTGATGTCCAAGCAGCAAACAGCGAGCTAAGAAAAACATTTGCACAATTGGAGGGGCATCCGTTCCGCATTTTGCTCCTTTCCTCGCTTGCTGCCAAGCAACCAACCATTGTCGAGTCGTCGGGAAATCACGTGACGAATGATTGAGTGCACTTGTATGTGCGCTTTTTCACTTAAAATGTGCGATTTCAATCACTAAAAGCAAAGGTACACATTGGAAAATCGAATCAGCCATGCCTGAGTGATGTGCGGTGAAGTTGTTGCTTCTGCCACAGAATGAGAACAGCTGGGCGCAACAGTGTCTGACTGTCTGCCACATCAACCACAAGTGAAAATGGTTGCTAAAGTGTAGTCACAAAAAAACACTAAGCAAAATCCACTAAACGACAGCGTTTTGACGTCACCAAAGTTGAGATACTCTGTACTTTCATCATCATCATCATCATCATAGTTGGCTCTACAACTCTTGTCGAGTCTTCGCCTGCTTCAGCATGAGTCTCCAACTTGATCTGTCTCGCGCCCTTGCTCTCCAAGACCGAATACCAAGATCTTGCGCATCTTGGTCGACTCCATCAATCCATCTTAGTTTTGGGCGTCCTCTTGATTTGTTTTCGCGGCATTTGCCAAATAGGATTATTTCGGAGGATAGGTGTCGTCTGCTCTTATTAAGTGCCCGGCCCATCTTAATCTATTCACTTTTATCTGTACGTTCATGCTGCAAAAATACTCAACAGCAATAGCCTGGTCGATACAAGTCAGCATCCTATACTATACAATATTTGACCCCAAAGACTGCTTTATAAGTATGCAAATGGAGCTTTTCGAATTATATTGTAATCTTAAACCTTATTTTTGTACACCTTAAAAGAACTGCAGGGATCATACTCATACCGATACTATCCGTGGGATTAAGAAGGAGATCAAAGTCGAAGCACATTCAAAAGATTTCGGCTTTAATGATTTTGTTTACACATTGTTCTGTATGTTTCTGGTATTATTTGAGCCTATGAACCAGGGCTGCCAATTTTTCGCGATTGAAAAAGATAGACTAACAAAGACAAAAGACAAAATCCGTCAAATACTTTTGAAAATAGCTTTTATAAAATAGAATACTAAAAATTTCCTAGCGAGAATGTATCTATTGAAATGTGCTTCATCATCAATTGGCCATTACAATCATGGGTCGATCTTGGACGTATCCATAAGCCTTCGCCAGTCGTTTCTGCTTTGCGCCCACTGACGCCAGTTGGAAATATCAAGCCTAGCCAGGTCAATAGATACCTGATCTTTCCATCTCAGAGAGGGTTTCCCTCTTCCGCAATTACCACCAGTGGGCACCGTTTCGAAGGCTTTTTTTCTCGCCACATGACCTAGCCAACGCAGTCGCTAAACAAGAAATATGATTGCTTTACAAAAATAATTCGCTTTAAAAAACGAGTCAAAATATTCACATGCTTCAATCACAGTAATAAGAAACTATGAAACGATCGTCCCTGAAACTAGTCCTACTAAGAAACATTTAACATTTGGCCTATTAAGGAGTAAATCTTTAAAGACGCGCGTTACAAGTTGCTCGAAGTCCTTAATATACACTAAGTAAGTTCCTTAATAAAACAAAGTCAAAAGCGAGCAACATGGAACAGGAAGTTGGCAATAAATGTTTAAAACAAGTTATGTGCAAAATGCCAACGACACGTGACAAAGTCATTCACTATGCCAGCGAGTCTGAGCTGAATGCCGTGTTCTTGTACGGCGAAAAAAAATTAAAATCTTTTCTATACATTTTTTTTTTTTTCATCAAATTAAGTTGACTTGGCATTGGGAGCTGCTTAGTTTCTAAGGTTGCTAAAAACATGCCGCACATCAAAATGCGCGCCACTTAACAAATCCCAAGTTGTCGTTGCGTGCCACGTGACTGGAATGAAATGTCCATGCACTGGACTTTACTGCTAAAAACAATAGCACTGCTTGGGTCTTATGGTATTTTTTTTTTTTTGGTTTTTTTTGGCCGTTCTAGTTTCCTTATCGCCGAGTATGCCGGGAAAACGCTTTCACGCACGCTCGCATACTGAGGCGACCTGCCGCGCTTAATTTCCGCTTGTAATGGAGGCACGATAAATCTTGGCAAGAGTTTCCGCTGAGGCGCGTCTACCGATTCTTTCACTTTTTCAGCACGCCAAAGATATAAATTTTTGTTTTGTTCTAAATGTTTGAGTTGTTGTTGTTGTACTGTACACCTTTGCCGCAGCCTTCAATTCAATTTGGTTGTATGTGTTGGTAAAGTTTTTACCCCCCTCAACGTTCGGGCTTTATTGTTTGCGGTGTGGCCCATTAGGCAATAGTAGCAGTAACATGAGCAGGGGACGGGGTTGGGGCAAGGCAGAGATAGGCGGCATATTAAGCAGATTTTTGCTCTTAATTGAAGCGTGCGCAATTTGCAACAGACGCGGCATAATTAGCACAAAACTTTTTGATGCCCTGCAGCATTGAATTAAGCTAACTTTAAAAGGCGTCGAATGTTGAAAATGTTGCAACAAACATTTTGTTTTTGGTGACCATAATTTAAGTTCTAAATTCCTTTCAACATGGTAGTGGAAACCGCAAAGTGCCAATATTGTCGTGCTCGTTATTTTGATTGCATGTACTTGGGTATAGGTGTAGAGCTACACTGAGAAAAATATAGTGCATGTTTTATTGAAATCGCAATAAAAGACCTCCTCATTTATACATAGAGCAATAAGTTGTCAATTTGACGCATTTTTTAAAATTAATTATGTAGTTGCTAGATTTGTTTGTCTTTCAATAAAATATTTTATGCCATCCTTTACTATTGTTTTTCATGCTACCTTTCGGAGCATTCTGAAACTTTGGCGAACTCCTATTTTTGCGTGGTTGGGGTTTTTCTTGCTACTCCTAGCGGCTGGTTTGGGAACTTATCGCTGAGCAAAAAAAAAAGTTATAAAAAACATAAGAAATTGAAAATGAAAATTTTCCGTCAGTTAAAATCAGAAAGGAAACAGTGACGAAATTGAGAAGAGAAAAAACGATGGAGAAAGTACAACGAAAATCAAGATAAATCAAGGTAAGTATGACCCTTGAAAGAAAGTGAATGAGGTGCGGGTGTTGGCGTGCAAAGCTGACAGAAGAGGGCCAACCTTTGTTTTGAATTTAAAAATTGTTTATTGAGTAAATTGATTTCAAAATTTCCAAATTCTTTAATATTAGGTAAAGTAAAAAGTATCCGGCGGTTTTCGCTAGATGTCTTTAGTTAGCTCTATCTCATTATGTATATATCGCGTTGGGTTATACCATAGCGCATTTCAAAGGTGACATTCGTTAAAAAAAAAATTAGTCTGTGCCAATTTTTGTTTGGTAAAGCCAGTTTTGTGTTAAAGATTTTCAATATGGACGTAAAAAAATTGAAAATTCGATTCATTCTTAAGTACCACTACGAAAAAGGTAAAAATACGTAGCAGGCAGCCAAAAAAATTTGTGCTGATTATGGACTCAATACAGTATCGAATATAACAGCAAAGCAGTGGCTCCAACGTCTTCGTTCTGTAATGTGGACGTCGAAGATAGGCTACGCACTGGAAAGCCAATCGTCTAAAATGCTGATAAAAATCATGGAAGTCATTGAGCCAAACCGATATGGAACTATAGATTACACATAAAAACGTTTGGAACCAATTGCATGGCTGGTATCGAGAAGAAGCTCGATGTATGGGCGGCTCAAGAAGTGTCGCAAAAAACCTTTTGGACCAAATTTATGCTTGTGATTTTATGCTGAAACGTAACGAAATCGACTCATTTATGAAGCGAATGGCGTCTGGCAATAAGGAAAGGGTCACATGCGTGTAAGACAGCCGAAAAAGTTCATGGTCCAATCGCGGGGATGCGGCTTAAGCCAACGACTAACCCGGATTAACGCGAAGAGTGTTTTTCTGTGTGTTTGGTGGGATCGGAAGGAAATCATCGCATATGAACTGCTCCCATAGTGCCTAATTCTCAATTTGGACCTACATATATTGTCAACAACTAACCAGCTTGAAGCAAGTGATCGACCAGAAGCCGCCAGAATTGGCCAAGAGAAAGTTGTTGTGTTCCATCAAGACAACGGCAGGCCACACACATCTTTAAATACGCGTCAGAAGCTCAAAGAGTTTGGATGGGGTGTTCTATGGCACCCACTGTATAGTCCAGACCTACCACCAAGCGAGTATCACCTTAGAAATGGATAAATCGGATATTCCTAACTCTGTTAATTTAATCGTCGAAGTAAAGCGAAAAAACGCAGGAAATTTTTTACTTTACTTAATATATAGTACCTACAAATTATTAAATTTGTAGATTAAGAGTCTACAAGCAAGTATGTAATTTTCTAAAAAAATATAATTAAACTACGATCAAAAACCAGTCTGAAACAAAAAAAATCTTGTTTTAAAACTGAAACTAAAGTTGGAATAAAGGCATAACTTAATAGTGGATATGTTTACAGAAATGGATTCTTTACAAAACTTAGTCAGTTAAATATTATTTCGTAATTTTTATACCCTGTACCGTATGGTACAAAGGGTATATTAAGTTTGTGCAAGCCGAACATGAATGCAACATTTGGCAGGAGACCAAACTACCCTAAAGTATAATCAGGGAGACTAATTATTTTAAATTCAAAAAATAAATGTTTGTTTTTTTTTGATAAAAATTAAAAATATTTATCTCTATTTCGGATATTCCTTTCAAAAAAATATTGGCTTGGACTTTCATCCAAAGCATTTTTATTCGCTTTGATATTTTTCAACTTCAAAACTCTTATAGGCGATCCCTGGTATAGTATAAAGGAAAAAATTGTTTGGGATAACAAAAGTTGAAATGCACGCAGAATGTGATCCTTAGACTTAAGAATCATTTTTCATTTCATACTTATGGGAAATCTTTCGATGCCATAATCGGTAATACAATAGCTGTATTTGCTGTTTTCGCCGCCATTTTGACTCACTTCCCAGCGGACACAATTTTTCAAGAAATACAATAAAAAAATTAACGAATTTAAATAATATTTCACGGTTTTTTGCGACATCCGTTTTAGACATATGCATGTTGAGCAAACGCTTTTTTTTTCGAGTGTAGATACGTCTGCTTTGTGGCCATTTTTATTGTCGCCTCGTTAGTCAAGCGCTGGCACCTATTTCCAAAACGTTTCTCTGTCTGTCTGCTATTCGTATATATGTGTGTATGTCTCTGTCTATGTGTGTGTGTGTGCTCTCGAATTGAGCTTAAGCCTGGCGATAAGGTGCGCACATTCGGTTTGGACCCCTTTGGCACGTGCTCTCCTTAGTACTGCAATAAATTGACATTGCCTTTGCCACTGCCATTGGCTTGCAGTTGCCCCTAGGTAAGCCTCTAATTTATTAGTGAAAGTGGCAAATAAAACAGCAGCTAAACATAAATAAGCATTTAATGCCAGTGTATACTAGTGGCATGCAACTTAAACACTTTTGCTTTGCAAGTGCTGACAATTGTTTAAATATTAGAAAAATGGAGAAAGCAATGTACGAGTATGTTAGTTAATGTCACTTTCAACTTTTATATGCACATACATATAATTTTTAAATGAAAAATCCTCACAAAATATGAGTTAGTGAAAGCAGGGCAAAACTGACAGCAATACAAAGTCACAGAGAGCTTCCATTTATGCATTTGACAGAGCTAGTATAAAAGCCAAAGCTAAAGCCGTTGGCCTCAAGTTCTGGCCAACGAACAACAGAATAAAACCATATGCAAGTAAGATTGTGTGTGCGTGTGTGTGTGTGTATATGCATACTGCGCACAATAGTAGCTTAAATAAAAATATACCTAAGGCAAGTTTACATAAGCTACGAATTACTGATGCTCTTTAGCAATACACTAAAAACATAATTGAAAAACCAACAAAAATTTGTGGTTTTTTTGAAATAGTTTCGGTCTGAGTTTTAAGTTTGTTAAAAGTAATTGAGGTAATGGAACCAAGTTATTAGTTATTTGGTAAGTAAATAAATAAATTAAAAGTGTATTGAATAAAAGACTAGCTTACTTAAAAATATACTCCATATTTTTTATTAATTTTCGTAACAAAATGGTGGGCTCAAAACGAAAACGCTGTCGAAAAAAGGTTGCACAAAATGGTGAGACATTGCGAGAAAACTTATATTTATTTTTATATTTATATATAGTATTATATATTTTAGCAATCTTTAAAATTCATAAATTAAGAAAAATTTAAAAATGTTTTGTTCATGAGCTATTTACAGTCACATCAAAATATCAAAAACGGCGGTCAAATTGCAAATCTAATATTTGGAATAAATGAAAGATAAGATAATATAATATCAAATATGGCGGTCAAATAGTGAATCTTACATTTTGGAATAAATGAAAGATTAGAAGTTTAACACTTTTTTTGCAGCATCCCAAAATATTTGTATTTTACTGGTCATAAATAAGTTTTAAAAAACTAAAATTTATAAGCTGAGTTAATCCAAATTTTTAAAAAGCAGAAGCGGGCGCTTTTTTATGTAGAACTCGTATTAATTTATTTATAGACCAAAAATACGTGTTAATCAGTCTGATTTTGTGCAGTGCAGCGTAACGATAGAGTAACTTGAAGTACTTTTTAACAAATGCAGGGTATTAAATAAGCAAGAGAAACAATAACAAAACCAGCAACAAAAGTGCGCGGTTGGTGGCACTCACAATGAAAGACACGTATGGCAAAAATGGCTGACTATTGTGTGCATAAAACACATATAGTATATATGTATGTGTGTATGCATAGGATTAAATGTATGTGTGGGAGAGGGAATTGTATTTGAAGTGAAGGGATGGTGGAATACAGAAAGAGGCAGCTATTGTTTTGATTCACATGTCACTGTGTTGCCTCACTTTGCTGTTGTTTTTGCATTGGTGTTAATGTTTTTTTTTGCTATTGTTGCAACATGAGTATTAGCCATTGTAGTGCATTAGTGTGGCAAGATGCAGCTTAAGCTTTGGGTTGCTTTAAATTTTCAAGACTAAACCGTTTTCAAATAATAATTTATGGTTATTTGACCTAGTGCAGTTGACATTTTAAAATTTATTGTAGAATTTTATTCAATAAAATAAAAATCAAAAGTCTTGGGAAATTTAATTGTTTATATATATATATATTTTTTTATACTTGAAAGCCGATTAGCCGTTTAAAAGTCAGATCATAATTTTTTGCAAGAAGAAACTCCGGGTTGGCAAAGTTCCCTTGAATTTCTGTCAGTCTTTGCAAAAAGCCTGTCTATACAGTCAAGTTATGAGTCACTAAATCACTAATCTGGAGATCCCTTGACGAAATTTTTTACGATTTAAATAATGTCATTTATCAACATGAATTTAAACTTATGTTTTTTTTTTATGATTTTTAGAGTTTTGAAGCACAGATTTAAATAATGTGATTTACATTTAAATCACGATGCATAATTTAAATTTATGATTGAAATTTTAAGATTCGATGAATATCTTATAGAGGCTTCAAATGAATGCAACACTGATAAGAATATCAGCCGAGGGAATCGGCAAAGAACATATTTTAAGTTCTAGAGACGCCGACGTACTGGGAAAAGTGGTCTCCCCCAATTTTTTACACTAAGATGAGACGACTGCTGAGTACCACATCTAAACGAAGAAATATTATGAGTAACAAAACAAATTAGACCACGCTAGTTGTGAAACATCCTAAAGTATTGAATACAGACGGGTCTTTGACTAGGGAGGGCCTCGATAGTCAGAAGCTTCGGGCATAAACAACAGCATATTTCAACCAGAATTATTATATATAGGGTTTTCCAATAAGAGGTGTTATTTTGGTATTCAAAGAAAAATGTCATTTTTTTGAGATTGATGATTGGATGTTTATTTCATAATAAAGAGGAAGGTATGCCGTTAATAATGAAAAACAACATCAGCCAAACGGCCACTACGACCACGCCTACAGGACCATATTCTTTTCATGCAATTTTCCATAACCAAATCGCAAAGTGGCTGCCCTATGTCCTCGATAGGTCCAATGACCCCGCTGGACCATAAACCGTACCAAACAGTCACACGTTGAGGATGGAGAGGCTTCTCAACAATAACTCTTGGGTTTTCCGAGCCCCAGATGCGACAATTTTGCTTGTTGACGTAGCCACCGAGGTGGAAATGGGCCTCATCACCTCATCAGTCAAGATGATTTTTCGATGGAAGATTTTCACCATTTTTGTAGTGAATTTTAATAATTTCAATGCGTTGCTGAAGCGTGTATCGTTCCATTTTAAGTAATGGCGTAGTTTCTACTTGTCAAATGTCAAAGAATAAAAGCTTCAAAAGTGACAGCTACCGAAAAACCGGGTGATTCAAAATAACACCTCTTGTTGGAAAACCCTATATATGGATATCAACCTAGCTAGAAAATATAAAGATAGAGTTATTGTAATGCTCTCAGACAGTCAGGCAGCGATAAATGTGATGACTGGATTGAAGATTAACTATAAATTGGTTCAGGAAACCAATGTCAAACTTAACAATCTAGGACTATCCAATAAGATTGGATCACAGAACATCCCCGAAAACAAAGTACTTAGAAAACTGTCAAGGAACAATGCTGCGAGTCCGCTAATAAGGTCAAAGCTATTCTGTGGCATTGGCAGCTACTAAAAAAAGAGCGGAGATCCAAGCTGAAACATCGCGGCTGCTTTAAGACATCATCCTAGCACTTACTTATGTTACTGAGAGTGACGCTCTTGTCAGACGAAGAGCTTCGCTTTTTGTCTCGATCTCGAAGTAAGATGGATGGATGGTTCTACCCAAATAATCAAGTTTGTCTAAGATATTCGACTAGTTGAGCAGCTCTAGGGCTAGAAGTAAGCACAATAGATTCTCAGGGTTGGAACCATAGAACACTAATGAAGAAAATAATAGCCCCTTTGTTCTGAAGGCATTTGTACTTTTAACTCCCAAAACAGACTAGCGGCCCATATCTGTGCTGAATTTTTCTACATGCTTTAAATTTTGGATGTAAAAAGTTTTCGTTTTTTCTCACATTTTGTGATTAGATAATGCACATAAAGGTGTATAAAGTTTTCCATTTGTCAGTCTAACGAATTGACCGTGGTCTCTATTTCACCTTTCCTATTCTAATGGCTTAAAAAAACGACGACAGAAAAAGTCTTAAATGCATGGTATGGGTAAAGTTCCCATTTTTCAACTTCCGTGCATTTGCTATTAGTTTTTTTTTTAATACTTTGTATTTCAGCATCTTAATCGGTTCAATAGCGTTTAAGCCTTTGAGAGTTTCCGGTTTATATGCTTGTATACGTATGCTTGGCTTTTCATGTTTTTTCTCCATATTTTTTTTTCACTTCTACGCTATGCATTTTTTTAAAATATTTTTTATAACCCTTATACGCTAAAAGCCGCCAACTTATGTACACCCATACATACATATAACTCCTTTACTTTGAGTTGTATACCGATTGAACGATATCCATTTCAATGGATCGGAGTGTTTCAAGTAATGCTGCAACAGCAGTAACAACAACAACAAACAAAAAATCATTAATGCAACAACAAGGAGGCAGCCAACTGCTGATGCATATCACTTGAAAATTTTGAATTTGGTCAATAGCATGCAATTTGGGTTAAACAAACAAGTCAACACACATACACACACAGATGTACCTACTCTGCAGACCAACACACTTACACAGCAGTCGAACAACATAATCAGCATGCAACGTGCACATTTATGCCATTCAATTGGCCCCCAAGCAATGGCCAAGTTTAAAATTGGCCAAAAATGCCACCAAAAACATATTTGGCAATTCAGCATTGGGCGGCTCCAATTGGGGATAGCTTTGGACGCAGCCCAGTGTCGGGCGTAACCATAGGATTGTGGACAGTGGGAAACCAAAGTCAACGCCAACACTAACAGCAGTTGGTCAATAGAGAATGTTGATTTTGGCCATGAGACGTCTGGCCATGCTGATGATGATGATCGCTTTGGGCTTGCATTCTGTTGGCCATAAAAGCAGACAGTCAATGAGCCAAATAGCTGTTATTGTTATTGCCGCAGCATGGTAAATTAATGCGGTGTTCTTTAAAGCATTTGTCAGTGGAATGCTCTGGTTGCATAATGAGAGGCAGAATGCATAAACTATGCAAGCTGACCAAGTTGGGGAACCACTTTAAGCAAACGTTTGTATAGAGAAGTACACAAAAATTCATTTTGGGTTTAACTGTTTTGAAAAATCTGTTTTGTAATTCATGGAGCATATATATAGGGTGGGCCATCTGTTGGTTTGTTTGTTTATAGCATTTTATTCATATATTTTTCAATTAAATTGAGCAAATGTAAATACCAAATGCAATTTTGAAACTACTCATTTATGTATGAAAAATAATATCGCCCATATGGCCGCCGCGGCTGGCTCTACAGGCCCGTATGCCAACATCGTAATTATCGATACCTCATCTGGCTGTTCTCTTATCCATTGAACCAATAAGCGACGCTGATTATAGTCCGTGGGCTTCAATTGTTGCGTCATTTGAATCTTATAAGTGTGTAATGCAGATCCGCAAGCAAAATTCGCAAGCAAAGTGGTCCTAGCAAGGACGCTGGCGCATCGATGTACTCGGTGACTCGTCGACACTGGCCTCAACTGTGTCGAAGAGCATCCACTTTGGACGGGTATGCTCCGAATTATGAGTTTTTAACAACTAAACTAACAGATGGCCCACCCTATACCACCTAGAAGGGTATAGACAGGTGCAATTATAGAGTCTGTAGCATCATAAAGATTCTTTATACAAGAAAAAATAAAAATATTTATTATTCTGTTATACTATGTGTCCAAAAGGTGAGGGTTAAATTAAGTTAGTGCAAATTGTTGCAAGACCCCCCACTCGGAATATACCAAAATTATCAGCGGGACAGAAGGAATCGATCTTAACTTGTCTGTCAATATAGTTGTATCCATGTATGGACCTTGATGTTTACAATTATTCTATTTTTCTGCGAAGCTGCTGTTTACATATGTCTTAGTTCTTTAGCTGTTGTAATTTTTTTATTTTATTTTTTTTAGAAGGTGCTATTTAAGTTTTAGTTCTTTACCTGTTGTAATTGTTATAAAATTTTCCAAATTTCCGCCCACTACATTTAGTGGCTTAAATCATTTCGGTGCAACCCTTTTTTTGGTTTCTCTGTTTATTTAGCGTTTCTTTACAAAGTAACTTTTCCTAAGACGCTTGTAAAAAATACAAATTTCTTTAAAATACAGTCCAAAGAGTCTGGAAATATATAAGAAATCTCACTCAAAGCTGACAATATTTGACGTTTGCTTTAAGATAACTTTACTTTGGCGGCTTTCAGACAAAACATTTCTCACTTAAGATATTTTTATATTTTTTTTTAGCATTTTGACAGTTAAGCATTTCCCCAGACAATGTGTGCATGAAAACTGTAACTGCCACTTAAGCATATCCTTGCCAAAAGCTCCATACATGCCAGAAACTTTACTTTTTTTTGTAGTTTATTTTTTTTTTGGCTGTTGCTCCTTTGTTGCCTGGCGCAGACATTCCTTTTAATGACAATATGCCCGACTAGCTCTCGAAATTGTCGCCTTAATGTCAGCCTTGCACTGCCAAAGTTTTCGTTGACACAAAACTTTGCATAATTTTTATGGCTACAAGAAAAAAAAAATGGAGGCCGAGACATTGCGACTAGAATATGCACTGTTGACCTTATTCGTTGCGTACAAGTATTGAAGAATGTATTGAAAACGAATATTATACTATATACAAATTTATAACATCTACATACATTTTGTCTTCCAGATGATTTTTTTTAAAAAAACCTACACGTTTGCTAAACACAATTTTTTTTTGGCCTAACTTAATGTACCCTAGTAAAGGGTATACAAATACAGAACCCAAACTTTTCTTATGCGTATAGGCAAGTTTGTGGCATTTAGTTTGCTGTAATGTCTGTCAAAAATTTCAGCAGCCAAATTTTTTGTGGCACACAGCTCAAAAATTTACCAATACAGCTGTCTTGTTTCATTACTCATACGCCACATGTTGCACACAGTACTTACACATAAAAATATTTATACCTAAAGCGAAACTTTTAAGACAATGAAAAATGAAAAATTAAAACAAAAAAGAAAAAAAAAACACCCTCAATGAAAAGTATCACGCGCCCGCAAACATTTTTAATTACCCTAATGAAAAAGTTCAAATGACAAAAAGAAAACGACAAAAAAAAAACAAAAAAACAATGAAACAGAAAATCTGCAGATTTCCCAACGCCCCAAGCGCATTTCGAGAGGGTTTTATGACAAATGAAGAAAAGCTGCGAAA
This sequence comes from Chymomyza costata, assembly GCA_018150985.1. Taxonomy (NCBI): domain Eukaryota; kingdom Metazoa; phylum Arthropoda; class Insecta; order Diptera; family Drosophilidae; genus Chymomyza; species Chymomyza costata. Next base: position 25,131,353 of record JAECWU010000001.1, read on the forward strand.
ATATGCGAGCAATAATTCGCTTTTGTTCAGCTCGCATCCTTCCAAAGCAGTTGGCCATTAATGCCAGTTCGTACAAAAAAGAAAATTTCCCAAACCAAACAAGAAAAATGCGACAAATGAAAAGTTCTGCTTTTCAAGTGTGAGGTAAAGCAAATACTACACTTAATTGCATTGCCTTTGGGTATGGTGTATGAAGTCGGGATGCATCCTTTTAGAAGTTAGTGTATAAACGTATACATACTTTGTTTAGTTATTAGTTAATTTGGCAATATTACTTATACGACAAGTATACAATTTTTTTGAAGCAAATTTGTGATTTTAAAAGCAATCAGCCGCTATCCCAATTTTTGAGAACTATTTTCCATATTTAAACAAGAAACCACAAAAATAAATTTTCTATAAATCTTATCTTTAAAGCGTCTTCAAATTTTTTTTTTGGATTTTGATTGATTTTGCCAAACAAGCACAGAAATAAAATTTATTAGATAGAGGTTTCTAAAAGAGTTTATTTGTATTGGTGTAAAAAATAAGCTGGAGAATGTTTTTTTTTTTGCAAAAAAAAATATGGTCGAAAAAATATCAGCTTGTGCTAAAAAATGCTAAACTTTATGATGAAAGAGGTCCGTCTTTAACCCTTTCATGCACGCGTTTTGCACAGGACAGTTAGAATTTTTTTGGCGGTTGTTTTTTACTATATTGTGGTCAAATAACACAATTCAATCAAATTTGAATAGATTGAATAGATGACTTAGCCCACTTTAATTTAAATGATAATTTGTAGTTTTTCTTTGGGGTAAAACACAAATCTAAATTACACTTAGTGCAAATCACTGTCTGTAGCCGCTTTTGCAGAGTTTGTAGCGCGACTGCGATGGTTTGTAATCGGGAAAATGGCCTGTACCATCAAATCGGATGTCTTGAACTGTTTTTATTGCTCCACGTCTTGATGATGGAGCTGTTTGTGGAGAACACAATGGGCGGCCTCGTTTTTTTAGGATAAAGACATGACGTCTACACAAAAGCCAGCTATTCGTAGCTGCTGAGTTGAGAATCCAAAAGAAAATTCGCATATAGTATTTTCGGGATTGAAGATTTATTCTATATAATTCACAGATCATGTTGGCCAGGTCTACGCCTCCCATAAAGCGATTGTATTGCTGAACAATTCTAGGTACTGTAATGTCAATTGACTTTTTATCTTTCTGGCACCATCTCTGGAATGCAGATATTGCTTCAATAGTCTGTTGATAAAAATTGCACCGATTTATTATCATACCATTTTACAGCAATAATGTCATAATTTGTTTCTACTCTATAGTCATAAGAGCCACAACCTTTTTTTTTAATTTAGCTTCAGAGTCCAAATTACATTTTCCCAAACCATTGCTACGAACTGTTCCAGTTGCCAGTTCCAGTTGACTATCAAAAAATACTTTAAAGTTTCGATGAGCGGGTATATCCTTTACCAAGTGAATAACTATATCAGACGAAACGCCTAAGCCATAATTAGGGCAAGTTCCTTCTCCTACGTACATGGTGAAGTCATATATTATACCAGACTTTCCACATCTTGTAAACATTTTAAAACCCCATTTGTGCGGCTTCTTTGGGTTGAATTGTTTAAAATGCTGTCGTCCTCGAAAGGGTATAGTCTGCTCATCTACGCAGTTGGGTTGCTCTGGAGGAATCTTTAGACAATTTTTGCGGAAGCCATCTAAAATGGGCCTAATCTTGTGCAACTTATTATATTAAGAGTCATTTTTCTTTGCGTTAATACTAGAAAAATGATAATATTGCTTTATTTTTTCTTGTTGGCCCATTGATTTTCGCTGTACACAAAATACTCTGTTTATGCACGATGTTGTATATATACAACATATCAATTTTACGTTGTATTAATACTATGTGCATTTAATTTACCTGTTTCTTGTTATAATTCGCTTTTTTATAAATTATTTAAGCAGTAAAAAAATAACCAATGCTCTGGTATATTGTTAAGTTAGTAATTTTATCATCTAAAAGTTGGATTTATTCGCTGCTCAAAAAAAGTCCGACTCAAGTCAACAAAAACCAAAATAATCGGGCTAAATAATAATGCAAAATTAAAGGCAGGAGATCCAAGTTTCGTTTTTGTTTTAATTCACCAAAAAATTCGCAGTATTTTAGAAGATATACGCATTCAAAGTGGAATGTTTTACAGAAACAACAAGTGCATGAAAGGGTTAAATAGAGTGGGCAACCCTTGCATGAAAATAGAAGCTAAAATCCGTTTGTGCCTTTTTTGACTTAATCAGAAATGATAAATCTTTTGTGAAAAATGCAATCATGGCCAAGTAGTATCACTGCATCTGATACCTCTTCCTTACCTTGTATGTCATAGTATAGATAAGTAATTATCAAATCCATAAAAGATATAGGGCATTCAAGATTTCAAGAAAAATCCGAGTAACTTCTATCTGGCATTAACTAAAGTTTAAAAAACGACGAAGTGTATGTAAACATCGGCGCTCGAAAGTTATCCTTTTGATTTTTAAACTTTTATAAAGATGTACATGTATAAGTGTATTATATAGTGTGTTTGTTTGTACTATTTAGCTTTGTACTGTGAAATGTTGACCAATGCTTTGGCTTTTCATGAAAGCAAATAGCGCTCATTAAGAAAATGGCGCATACATTGAAATAGTTCAATTAAAAAGTTTTTACGTGGCCAGCAAAATGAATAGAAAGCAATTATCAAAAAGATAGAGCACATTAAATGCGATGGGATCTCCGCAAGTTCCAGGAACCCCCCAGCCCAACATCCAACCATCCCCTGAAGTATGCAATGCTTTTAATTGATTTTTGATATTCTCTTTGGACTTGGTATTTTACATTTATAATGTAAATTTGTCAAGTTTATCTTTTGATTTGATATTTGTTGTTTCTTTCAAAATAATTGACAAAGAACATGTAGTGTTTTCTTGAGCTTATTTACAAATTAGGGGCGCTGTTTATTTGCTTCAAAACAATTTTCATGCTGTGTTGGAAAACGACAACAACAGCGTACAGCAATTATTTAAATGTGTGTAGAGTGTGTAAGAAGAAAAGTCTGCTACGATATTATTTACGCACGCATTCGTGTGAAGCGAAGCTGATAATTGCCACAAAGCAAAAGTTTTTAGCAACAATTTCGAACATGAAAAAAGAACATCGGAAAATAAGAAAAGAATTAGCACAAAAGCGGGGGCGCAAAAAAAAAGTTGCTTTGACAACAACGCCAACAAAAAAAAAAAAAGAAGAAAAATCGCCGCTGGACAGAAAAGTTTTTCCATCGCTACCATGTGGAAATCAGCGCATTGTGGGCGTTTTTCGAGTGTCCCCTGAAACCCCAAAGATTTTCCGCAACTTTTGCGACAGAAAAAAAAAATAACAAAGTAAAAAAAGTGTTTGGCAATTAAAAGCAAGATTATATTAAGTCGCAGCTTTGATTTTCTTGCCCTTTTCCCCATTTTTTTTTGCTATTTGAATTTTTCAAATTAAAAGTTGAGCAAATAAAAAACGTATAATGAAGGTGATTAGTGCACAACAAGCTGCAAATTACTGGGGCTTTAAGAAAATTTAATAATTAAAAAAAGCTAAACAAATAAATTGCTACAAAATTTAATATATATTTATATTTCAAATGAACTTATTAAGCGTGTGAAAATTTATTTGGCAGCTCAGCTGCTACTTAATAATTTGCATAAAATAAAAATTATGCGAAATTTTTTGATTACCATTTTATGTATATAAATTAAACAACTTTATTTACTCAATTATTTTACGGTAGTGGATTATTTACATATTTCAATTTATTTTCATTTATATTATTATTTTATACAGTATGGTGCTTTATATTTAATTTTGTTTTTGTATCTCTACATATATATATATATATATAATTTATTTTGCTTAACAATTGAAGCGGCAACAACATTTAACATATAATTTTTAAAATATTCTTTATATACTAATCTAATTTTTTATGCTTTATTTTGACAGTTGCTTAACAAAAAAAGCACAAAAGCAAAACTTTTGGTAAGTTTATTTTTTTAAATTTTTTTTTAACTCCAGCTCTCTTTGAATTTCAATAATATTATTTTTTTCAACATATTTTAAATTTAAATTTCTACTTGCCAATCAAAACTAAACTAAAATTATTTTCACCATTTATCAGCTAGGCGTTACATTTGCAGTGTGTGTGTGTTGTATTTTCTTTTTTTTATAGAGTATCACATTTTTGTATAATTTAATGCTGCATAATATGCTAAACAAAAAAAAAAAAAAAATATAATTTAGCTTAAAAGTTTTGTGCTTTTCCGCACTACTCCGTCTCCATGTTTTTTGCACGTAAATATTTCAGCAACATTTGCAGTGAGTCATAGGTATCAAAGTCATCCAGATTACGACGTGATGAGGTTATGTTAGTGGGTCTAGGCATAGCCAGGGGCACGGGCAATAGTTCCGGCATAACCGAGTGATGTGTTATCAAAGCTTTCAGGCTGGAGAATTCCTTGCGAAAGCCCTGTGAATATATTTAACAAATATAGTCATTACTTTTGCAGTAAACTAAAATATTCTATGCAATAGAGTATCTAATATTTTTCGCTTTTTTCGAATGATAATGCCTATCGGTTTATACAATCTATTTTTAAATTTATCGATTTCTTATCGATAACGTTGATTGCGTATCTCTTGAAACCAACTACTACTTTTGACACAAAATTAATTTTTTTTTTAGAGATCAAAAGTTCCGATATATCGAGAAAATCACTATCTAAAAAAAATCGAATTTGGATACTTTTAAAACCTTTCCATGACGTCAAAAAAGCGATTCCCTTAAAAGCAAACCTTGGAAGTATAAACTGACAATCCCTCTCTATAGAGTAGTGCTGGAGAAAACTTCGATGATCGAAGTTTAAAATATCTATATATCGATGTTGGCCAACAGAGATGTTTCTCCACCATTTCTGCACTCATCAAATGGGTGTTAAGTAGTGCTGGAGAAACATCTCTGTTGGCCAACATCGATATATAGATATTTCAAACTTCGATCATCGATATTTTTTCCAGCACGACTATAGAGTGCGAGAATGTAGATGAGTCTAACAAGATTGCCATATAAAACAATTGAATTGTAGTAAAAAAGATCGCTAATAATATTTGCATAAAAAGTCACTTTTCTGGTTAACTTACCTTAATCTTATAGCCTCGCGAGGTACGCAATATAATATAGTTGGCTATTTTGGGTCCCGGTGGGGAAGGTACCCGCAGTGTAAGCGCATAGCAGCCCAACTTGGAGCTGCTCTTGCGTACCAAAAATGCGCCTGGACTCTTGTTTTGCAACACTTCCACAGCAATATCACGTGAGATGCCAGCCTGGTACCAGCAGGCATCCTTTAATTCCGCCTCCTCATCCTCTAAAGAACTGGTAGCCGCTTGATTTACACTACCGCTGCTGTTGGTATTGCAGCGTGCAGCCAAGGCAGCGGCATTATTCAGACGCAGTCGATTGGCAAAGATCTTGGGACTAGAATTAGCTGTAGTGGCAAGAGGAAATGGTTTAAGAGTTGTTCGAAAATGCTACATAATGGGCTACCTACCGCTGCTGGTTTCACGCAGATAGCGCTTCTTCAGATTAAACTCGCTGTTGTCGTTCAGATTAACATTATCCAGCATGGGTATAGCGGTCAGCGACTGACGACAGGAGTCTCCAAATTTGCTATCAATATAGGAGTCCTCATTGATATAGCCATTGGAGTAGATGGGTACAGAGCTATCGTTGCACTTCAGCTTGTCCAGCATGCTGTGCGTCAGTGTAGGCGTATCCGTTGTGCTGGCCATGCTGCTGCTTATGGGCGTGGCCATGCTTACCAGCGGGCGTGACTCCTCATTCTGGCGCAACAAACCCATGGTCAGACGTTTGACCTGCGTACAAAAGGTAAAAACTCAAAATTAAAAAGTCATCCCGATGCACTTGAAAAACGCTCAAGGGCAGCAACGCCAACATTTTGTAAAGCGGCTTTTAATAGTCTCAATGTGTGTAAGCGTCTTAACGGCTTAAAGCAGCAGACATGTAGACAGATGAACAGCCTGCATCCAAAACCCAAAAAGCGTCGAAGCGAAAAAGAAAAAATCCAAAAAAATTAACTACAATTTAAACACCTTGCAGACAGCTTCGACTAGCCGGACAGAACACCATAAAGACAGACTTACGGCCAGACTGATTGTCCGCCCGCCCTGCAGCCACAGACAAGAGCAGAAAAAAAAAAATTTATTACCAAAAACCGCAACGAGACAAAAAGCAACAAAATGCTGGCAAACAGGCAAAGTGGAGCGGAGTGCCAAAGTTTTCCGCATTGAGTGCGCCGGCAGCTGCATACACTAACAGAGGGTATGTTTGGTATGTGAAGCTGTTTGTAAAATGTAAGCTATGATACACTGGTATCAGAATAGCAAATGACTTTTATAAGGTTCTCATTGTACAGTGAAAATTGATTGCATTTTTGACGAGATGAATATTCCTTTTTATTTAAGACCCACATTTCTTGAATCGTATATATCCTTTTATAGCGACTTTTAGGCTAGTCGATTTTGCCGCAATTCTCAAAAAAACTATGCACTGAACCATTCCTGTTTTCGGGATATCCAGGTACGAAATATACAATTTTTTCATGAAAATTGTACCGAAGAACAATCTTTTACTTTTACATAACCTAAAGAAAAGAAAAGAAAAATTGTGAAATAATTATTTTTAAAAATTACGTATACGCAATCTTTTTTAATATGATTTTTTTTATGTTATAATAATATACATAAGTATAATCCAAAGTTCAGAAATTTCTACATTATAACAAAAAAAATCAAATTAAAACACATTGCGTATACGTAATTTTTAAAAATTATAATTTCACATTTTTTTCTTCTTTTTTTTAGGTAGGTAGGTTTTGTAAAAGTAAAACTAAAATTTTAGATTTTTTAGTTCTGTAATATTTTTTGAATTTATGACATTTTGAATTTAACAAATATTACGCGATTACTATTTATTTTTTTTGGTTACAAAAACTTCTATTTTAAAGTTAAAATTAAGTTTCGTGTTCTTTTAAAAATATTTTTTAGAAATTTAAAAGAACTATTTTTTCATGTTACCTTCAAATGACTTATCGAAAACATTTAAGAATATTGGACTATTCAACAAAAAGATGTATTTGGTAAACAAAAATGGCGGCGCATTTAACTGTTTATAATCTAATTATTAATCAGTTGGCAGGAACCAAGTCAGTCTGTTGTAGCAACAGATTTCTCAAAGGGTACTCCTTATTTGTTGTTCTGAAACAAGCACATCTTCTTTCTTTGCTGCAGCAGAAGGAGCAGGTTTAGCAGCTTTGGCTGCACTTAAACAGGAAGCGGATGCTTGGACTGTGCGCGCAACCTAAAATTACTGCTACTGTGGCAGGAAGAAAGTATGAAAGGCGTATAAATTTGAGGTTGGTTACTTACTCAACACATGGGGGAAAAAATAGAGAAAATGATTGCATAGAAAAAAAATGTTGCATAGCAAATGGCGCGCCAGCGGAAGTGCCATACTAGGCGGAATTGTGCCGCAGGACAAAAAAGAAAAACGATAATTCAGCTGCACTTGTAGAACTGGTTGCGAGAGCACAGCTCTTGTTCCTTCATTTTTATTTTTTTTTTAGGGTCAGTGGCTTTGAAAATGTCTGCTTGAAAGTAGACTACAGTTATAGCTCGCTCGCTCTCGGCAGTTACTGTGCGGATGTGTGTGGCATAATTTAAGACGACATTGACAATGAAGCTGGAACACGGTTTTGGGGTTTTTATTTTTCAGGTTTGTGTATTTTTTTTTGTAGCAGTCAGGTAAGCCAATGCTGACAGCAATTGTTTGCTCATTGCTGCATAATTTAGCAGAACCTTGCATACTTTTAGGCTGCTTAAGCATTGTTTGCATATTTTTCAGCGAATTTTCCGTGATTTTCCACCAAATATGTTATGCGCAAATGGAGTTTTTTTTTCATTTTGAAGCCGGTATTATTACGAGTACAAAGCGCGTGGTTTTTGAGACGTTATTGAAATGAACTTTAATGTGGGCCCATGAGGGGTGGTCAACTCTCTGGCGCTTGAATTTTTGTGTCAACACGCAAGTCGCATGTTCCTTTGCTTTTGTTTGCATATGATTTGAAAATTTGTACTGCTTATTAAAAATGTAAGCAAGAAAGATATTACATCAAATCGAGTTTATCAAATCCTGTTTTTATACGAAACGAGATAAAATACTTACTCAATTACTTATGCCAACATTTTGGTTACATTCAAATTTAAATTCAAGAAAAGACAGACTGTAAAAATCTTGTTTAATACTTGATGTTTGCTGCAAAGCTGCATAAGCCTGTCGGATTCTTGTGTCTTATAAGGATTTAGAAAATCATAAGAACTCTTATGATGCTAAGCAACAATAGAGTGCTAGAAATGCTTTAGAATTATTAAGAAATCAAATTTTTCTAATTAATAAGATAGCAAAAGTAATAGTAGTCTTTCATTTCGAGAATAATTATAATTGCCCCAAAAACGTATTATCAATTAAAACTTTGGAACCAAGCCTTTTCGACAGTCAGAGCACAAAACTGCAGCTTTGATAAATACTCTATAATATTCTTGAAATAAAAATCTAAAATTTGTTGTCTAAAACATAGGTACCAATGATCAACTTTACAACGAGATTTCCGAGCTTTCGCCACTTTTAGCTGTGATAGAGCTACTAGAGAATAGTAACCACGTAAATTTGTTTTGCAATATTCCGATTATTTATCGAGTTATTGATAGCTGAATATTGGATTTGTCATTTTTATACTTTTCTCTGAAAAGCCATATCTCCTAAACGAATAAAGATATTGAGTCAAATTTTGTCCATGATAGATATTGTATAATAAATTACACTAGTTTACATGAAAAATGAACCTTCGTAAAAAGGTGTATTTTAGGGTAATTTGGGGTCGAGAAACACGAAAATGGCAACCTTTTTTTTTCTTAAGCACCGTTTTCGAGATATTTTCGAAAAACATGCTTTTGGGCACTTATTTCAGTTATTCATCAATATCTCGTGAACAAAATCTTGTATCGACATGAAAAATGTTTAGATCGAAAGGTATTGATGTGTTCTCTACAGTGAATTATGTGCAGGTTAAATAAAAAATATAGAAGTTACAAGCAACCAAAGTCGGAAAAACTGTAATTTTCGAGCATTTTTTTTAAATTTCAAATTTTTTAAAAATTATGTTAAGCTTTCAACTGAAAGAGAATTCTTTTACGAACATTTCGAGTCCAAGATCATTAAAATCGGATAAGAATTGATGATGTTATAGAACCATGAATGAAAATATCTCGAAAACGGTGCTTAAGAAAAAAAAAGGTTGCCATTTTCGTTTTTCTCGACCCCAAATTACCCTAAAAAACACCTTTTTACGATGGTTCACTCGATGACCCATAAATTTGTAAATTAGTGTTATTCAATTATAGTAAAAAAAATGTTGTTTTTTTTTTCAATTTTAATGTTAAAAAGTGATCTTCAATTTAAACAAAAAAAGTGTTAATGCCATTTAATGCGTTTAAACTCACTGACTATAATTTATAAAATATTATTTAAATTTTTTTTTTTTTTTAATTTATCAATTTATATCCAAATCCTAAATGTTCCAAATCATTGATTACACAGGTCAACATGGTTTCGTTGTTGGAAAGCGAGAGGTAATTTCCGAAGTAATTTGCTGCGTAGAATCCGAATCGAGGGTCAGAATTGGCCCATCGCGTCAGGATTTTGAGATATTTAAGGTTATGTGGGGTTTGAGGTCGCTAAGAACGAATAAGAAGTCAGAAAAATAATCCCCCAAGTGAAAATTTTCAAGAGAAAGTACGCAGTAAAAAATTATGGTCTCAAAGGCTTAATGCAAATGCTAATGACATCGAAGGGATATATTTCGTAACTTCGAATAGCCATAACTTTGCGAAAAAATTCGTAAATTATCTTTTGAGTTCTCAAATTAAAGGGTAAGAGTGGTTCTGTATGATGTAACTGGAAAGACAGAATGCAAAAAAGGAAAAAACGCCGTTTTTCGGGTACATAACCTCAAAATCCTGACGTGATGGGCAAATTCTGATTCCGGGTTCGAATTCTACGAAGCAAATTACTTTGGAAATTACCCTTAGCTTCCAACAACTAACATGACCCCGGTATTTGTAGGCCTGTGTTATTAAAGATGAATCCGTTAAATCTGCATGTCCCTACGCAAATGCCATACAAAATCTAACTTTACAAAATAAATTCAATTTTGAAATCCTAAAATCTGCCAACTTTTTTGTCTACTTAAAGACATTAATGAATTATGTGTTTCGTTGAAATGTTTTTAGGGCAACTAAGGCTCGTTACTTTTCGATTTCCCAATTGCACACTTACTTATTTTTCATGTTTTTCCTGCCCATTTTATACAAAATCAAAAGCTTCCACATAATTGCTACGTTTTCCATTTTAATGAAGTACAACCGAGTCAACCATTAGCCACAGCTGTTGCCTAGTTGCCCAGTGCCGCAATGGCTCAAAGCCCACCCAGCGGCTCCAGCTCCAAATGGGTCAGACCCGGCTGGGGCATGTGGCAGCTGCTTGGCATCAAAAGCATTTTACATGACCCATCATGCGCTCCCGCCCACATAAACATTTATGCAAATTTAATAAAGTGCCTGAATGAAAAGCATAATAAAAAGTAACAAAATTTTGTTGCCCCTCGCCAGTCCGAAGTTTAAATCAAACAACAAGCGTGTCCGGCAAACGCAAAATATTATTTATAGCATTTGAGTCTGATATTTTGTATTTTGCATATTAAATTCAAAGTGATATGAGAGTAGAATATGAAGCAGAAGCTGCTGCTGGCTGCCAGACTGGTTAAAGTCTGTTTCAATGTCAGTTGGATTGTGTGTGAGTTCGGGTGAGGAGGAAATACACTGCAGCTGCAGTTGCAGTTGCTAAACAAACATTTAGCAGTAGAGTCAATAACGACATCGATGCATCAACGCCAGCAACAGCGACATGCACAGACAGCGCGTCATTTCCGGCCATTTCTCGTTTGGCCAAGAGCAGCTGATACTTCTCTGCAGCAATTTGGTGTTATACGCATGAACGCAACTACTCCAAAAGTAACTAGTTGCGGACGAGTTGAAAAAGAATAGCCACGAAATGGCAACAAATGGAAAATTTGTTCTTACTCTTACATTTTTGCAAGTATGTTTTTGTTTGACATAAACATTAATAATGATTAAATTCAAATTTGATTTGTTGGATTCGTCTCCGCACTGAATAGCAGAATGACTATTAAAAAATCGAAAAAGTTCACATAGGCATAGTGCCTCTCAAGACATAAAAAACACTTAATTCGTCATAATGACGGTTATAGAGTTTAAAAAGGCATACGCTCTTCTCCTGCGCATTGGGAATCCGAGAAAAAGAAACTTATGGCCAAGATACGATATACACGCGTTAGTACAGGATATTTTAAAGTCGCGCAGGACAGACTATAGCACTGCATGCAGTGGAATGAACATTATGGAAATAAAGAAATGTACAGGAGATAGATATTATGGTCTGGATCACTGGCATGCGAAGCAAGCAGGTGGCGGAGTCTCCTAGTAAGAAGAAAAAAATATTTTTCTTAAAACATAATCTACGTCTTGCTAACGTTTCGAAAGCATTTATTTTCATTAAAAAAGCGACTGGTATTATACCATACGCGACTGAACTAGTTTCCTGCCAGTACGAATGTTATTAGTAGCACACCTTTGACAGCCCCATGTTTTTAAAACTACTCCATTCGAACTAGTTACACAATTGGCATGGTTGGAAACCCATGCGGAGCTAGAATCTTTTCCTGCAGGCTATCTGCGTGTGTGTGTTTGTGCTGCGGGTGGCACAGCTACGAGATCAAGTATATGTCAGCCACGTTGCAACTGCATAAAGTGCCTCATTCGACTTGCGCCAGCGGTCGCATGTGCAACTTGCTGCCTGCTTTATTTTGCTTATCTTAAATTGAATCACTCTGTCAGTCCGGGAGTCAGTCAGTCATAGTCAGTCAGCACTGTAGTTCTTCCCTCGGGGGCACAATTAGATGCACGAAAACTTGAATGTCGTGGCACGTCAGAATGCAACCCTGCCGCCCCAACTAAAAGCAAAAATTAATTTGCTTATCGCTCGTATGCCAGTGCCGCACCCGCAATATATTGCATGGTGGGTCGTGGTTGGGTCGTTATAAGTCTACCGTTTACCCCATCTAAGTTGAAGTAAATTCTATGCGTGTTGTGCGCAAAATGTTTATGGGAAAAATTGATTTATTGACAAAACAAAAGCCCAACCAACAGGAGAGCAAGAAATAAAATAAAAAGAAATATCTAAAAAATGTTAAACAAAAGCAAAACGTAGTAACCCTTTTTTAGCATACTATATAGAAGTTTGTTTATGCTTTTGCTTCTTTTTTTTGGGGGCATGTCCTTGGCATGTTTTGGCACTGCGTGACTGCTTGTGTGCGGGGGTGAATGAGTATGAGTTTTTGTCATGCTTTGCATCGTTATTGACATTCGTTCTAGATGCCTTCGGCTGGCATATTTATGGCTTGCCATTAGACAAAACTGATTGCTTTTCGCTTTCGATTTTTATAATATACTCTATAACGAAAGGTAAGACGAGTTTGTGAACTAGTGCGTCACTAAATACAAACGTTTTTACAAATTGAATAAAAGTTAATTTTTACATATTGAAAATATAGCTGAAAATATCTTAGTTGAGTTTGAAATCAGAAAACATTCCTATCAATGTTTTAGATGGCTAAAGTGCTGAAGTCTATTCCCTATTTTAAAAAATTCAACAAGTTTAAGGTAGCTGATCGTATCTATTCACCAGGTACTCCGTATAGGAAAAAATTGACTTAAATTCTTTTTTTTTAAGAATTACACATTTTGCAATCTATTAGACTTGAAAGTCTGGAGATATTGCATAATACTTTAAGTAAATAAGTTTTTTTCAGTAATTCCGATTTTTTATATATAATTTCAAAACGATATAACTCTCAAAAAAAACATTCATCATTTTAAATTTGAAAAAAGCTAAGCGCATTAATTTTCTGCATAAATATTGCATGGGAATAAAAATATTGACTTCAAAATACTTAGTTGTTCGATTTGAAAAAGATTTACCCATATAGGAAAAATAAAACCAAAACCAGTAAACCAAAAAAAAAAAAAAATAAAACTTTATATTATATACTATGAAAAAATAAAATTTTTTACAGCTTTACTATTTTTTATAAAGATTAAAGAGTATACAAGCTTCACCTTTCATATTGCAGTAGCATTGCTTTCAATGTTATTTTTTGTTTGGCATTTTCGTTTTGGTGCAAGTTCATTGAAGTTTACCATATTTTGTGGCTGCAACAGTTTCAATTTGTTTTCTCTGAGTGTGTCGCAGTTTGTTTCTTATGCCTTGCGCAGTATTACGCATACGCCTGTTAGACTTATATAACTTATGCAAATAACTTTTGCACATTAAACAAGGCTCAGATAATTTGCAGCTGTCGACAGTCATGAAATTGGTTAACTGCTTGCAGTTTTCATAGCACATCCTTATCATTTAAGGGCCATTAGGTCGACTGACTGCAGTTTGTATGACTAGTTTGTAACTAGTTCAAAATGTAATCAGCATAATGTGAGTCTAACGCCATGGCTGTCATAAATAAGACCATATGCAGATGTGCGTATAAATGGGTATTGTTTCTGTATATGTGAGTGCCTTATATACCTCATATGAATAAACTCGCACGTACTTATCGCATAGACTATACATATATGCTCGACTGCGCACAGCTGTGGAACTATGTATGTATGTGTGTGTGTGTTTGTGCTGTGTGTGAATGTGAACTCTCTATGAATATTTAAGGCATAAAATTTATGAAAACAACGTGCTGCCGCTCTGCTCAAACCCAAAGAACCTGAACAACTTATATTGTTAGTTGCCATCGAAAGGACACAGACACTGTCAAAGTTCCTGCGTCTAAAGTTTTGTAGTGCAAAGTTTTTCATCTAAGCAACTCTTAAAAGACGCCGGTTTCGAGCATGACAAAGAATAGTATGGCAAAACATTTGATAAACATGGCGCACAACAGTCAACTCCAAGTCGAAATCTGTCTCTACGTGCTCTGGCAGAAAGGACTCTTGAACATGCTGCTACTGCTAGCAGCTACAAATGCTCTGTAAGCTATGTCAGTTATGCTAAGCGAGGGCTTACTTCTTGGTTAGGGTGGCTAGAATTGCTTAAACTTTTGCGTTTTTTTTGGCTAAGAATGGGCCTATGTTTTGATACAACACCAGCACGGCCCGCCCATCAAGTGACAAATACTTTTGACCGACCAATAATTCATAACCAGACAGCCAAGCCAAAAGCACAGCAAAAAGACAAAAAAAAAATAAAAATAAGCAGTAAAGAAAAGAAAACTTGTGAAATTCTCAAAGAAAACCAATAAATGACGCACCCTTGTCAACGTCAGCATCAAACTCAAGAGCAAGCCATAAAATATGCAAAAATAATATAAAATAAGGCAAAAAAAAGTTTGGCAATGGTTTGAACTGATGGCATCCTGAGGGTATTGAACACTTTTTTTTGTACTACTTACCAAAGGCGGTTTGTCAGTTAAACGCTTGCAATTGTTGAGCTCTGTTGGTGAGTTATCCTCATCGGAACTGGGAGTTTGTGCCACCTTCTCGTTGTCATTGCAGCTATGAGATTTACAAATGTTAAAAGCGCTTTGCTATAAATGCATGTTTACAAATTCTATATAAGATTTTTTTATTTAAGTAAACCATTACGAAAGGCACTAGAACTATGTCTAGAAGAACGCAAGAAAAATAACATTTCCAAGGTTAGATCTGTACTATAGGGTGGGCCATCTGTTGGTTTGTGTAGTGCAAATGTATATACCCAATACAAATTTGAAATTATTCATTTATTTATGAAAAATAATATTGCCCAAAGGGTCGATGCGGCTGGAACTAGAGCTCCGTATGCGAACATCGTAGTTTTCGATGATTTTTTTTTTACGAATACTCATCTGGCTGTTCTCGCATTCATTGAACGAATAAGCGTCGCTGATAATGGTACAGGGGCTTCAATTGTTGTGTCGTTTAAGTCTTGTAAGCGTGTTAATGCAGATTCGCATGGCAAGTTCGATGCAAAGTGGTCCTAGCAAGGACTAATTCTATACAGAACGACCATTTTCATAGCAAGCCTGTACCACTTTTATGCTTTGTTCGTTTGTTAAACGATCTATGATTAAAATTAAGTAGTTTTGAACTTGACTTGTGTCGAACAGCTTCCACTTTGTACAGTATGTTCCGAATTTTGAGTGTTTAACAACCAAACCAACAGATGGCCCACCCTGTGTGTGCTGATCAGATACGTCAAATCTCAAAAATTAATTTTAATTCTTATTTGCGTTATTATTAAAAATGATTTAAATTCGAAATCAAGTAGTTAGTGGATTAGTAGTTTATCGAAATACTTTAGATCAGGATTAGGCACAGCGGTAAATCACGTATATGAGGATTAGTGGCGGCAGTGGCAGCGTCGACACGTCATGACGTCACCGCACCTCTCACAAATACAAGCTGAAATGTGAGCGCATTTCATGCCGGCCACTGCGCTGGATCAGTTTTTTGGCTTAGATTAATTATCATGAAAATTAGTTTCTTTTTAATAAACAAGCAACAAAAGTTTGAAAAATATTCCAAACTTATATGAATGAATTTTGTTTCATTTAAGCTGTTAAATGATAAACAGAAATTACACTTGAAAACTTTGATCCAAATAAAAGATCTAATCGTAAGCCAGCAAATTATTTGTCTGACGTTGCAATCCAAGACACCTCCGATGCTAACAAAAACTTGTTTAGATAACTCGTGTTTGTTTTAACTTTCTTAGCAGATGCTTAAGATACAGCTGTCTCCTTAGAGGTTTGTGCGTTCAAGTTTTCCAGATCAAACCTGATTATAACAGCTTATATATATAACTAGTGTATAGGTGTAGTCGTGTAGTTTTTTGTATTTGAATTGGTGCATAATGAACATGATATGATATGAACTGGTTCAAGCAAATAAGATATAAAGATTGCTTTGCTTTATCTACTCACTTGAGATTGGCCTGCGTGAACAGCTGCAAAGGACGACGTCGTCCCGAAGTGTCACCATTGTTGCCGCTGCAATTGGCATTGGTAATAGTGTGACTGCCAACAGACGGCGAATTGGGACGCGAGTTGGCAGCACCTGCTGCCATAACATATGCAGTTTTGCTGCGCGCCAGTGTTGCCATGCTGTTGTAATGCTGAGATAAAGTACGCGCCGCTTGAGTGGCAACACTTGAGCCCACAGCATTGTCATGGGATTTGGCTTGGCCAGGACCCGAACGACTGCAGGAGGAGGAACGAAAACGTGCGCCTGTTATGACCGCTGCCAGATTTGCGGCAATGCGATTATCAAAGCGATTAAAATACGAGCCGTTGGAGTTGGCGTTCGTGTTCGCGTTCGCGTTGGAGTTACTGTTGTCATTCGCATTGGGCGCTGTGGGCGAAGAATTGTTGCTGCTGCTGGCGCTGCCATTGCTATTGTTGCCTGTGGCAAGCGTAACCATTGTTGTTTTTATTGGTGCTACTGGTACGGCTGGTTTTGGGTTGTTGTCGCTGGTGTTGCTGTTCTTCTCGTAATCCAAATTGTTGTTGGTTATCATTGTGGCAATGCTGGCGTCGCAGCTTATGGGTTTGCTAGGTGGCATTAACTTTTGTGCAACGTTTTGAATTATGTGCGCATATAAAAAGCGCTGCGGGTGCTTTTGGTTGCACCACGTGTGGCCAAATACACACACACATACACACACACACAGAAGCGTGCTTTATTAAATTTTGGGGTCGGCCCACAAACCGCAGGGTTGAAAAAAAAGCGGCACAGACTCCTGCCACTTGAACTAACTGTGCAGATTCCAACCAAAGTGCGTTAAACACAGAATTAATTCAAGCGGAAATTGGCAAAAAAAAAAAAATAGAGAGAGAGAGAGAGCGATGTAGAAAGTAGAAATAATAATAAAAACAAAAATTGAAAGCGTGAAGCATAAATAAGAGGGTGGCATAGAATAATAAGAGCAAACAGCAAAACAAAAGTTGTGCATAGAAAGCGTAGCAGAGGAATATAAATGCGCGCATATGAAATAAGTGAGAGGAAAAGCCACAAAAATGCACATAAAGAGCAGACAAAGCGGGGGAGCACAAGTTAGCGTTAGAGAGCGGGAGGGTTAAGTAATGGCAGCAGCAATAGCAGATGACGTCACAACAAAACGCATAAATAGCAGTATGTTGATGTAGATGAGATTGTTTGTTGTTGTTGTAGTTGTTTTTGTGGTAGAGGGTAGCATTGATTGTTGTTGTTGTATGCAGTTTATTGTATTTTTTTTTTGTAGTTGTTGTTTGACATCCCCCACATGTGCACATACATACAAGTATATGCCCCATTTCGATTTTAGTTTTTCGCAATTTATTTGAGTTTTAGTTTGGTTATTGATTTTGTTTGCATTGAATTTACAAAAACCATTTGCAAAATCGTAAAATTTAGTTTCAATTTCAATTTTTTGTTTGTTTTGTTTTTGCCAATTAGTTGCAGTTCCATGGTTGTTGTTGTTGTTTTGACCAATTTGAGCGCGTTGTGCATTATTTGTGTTAAGCCGATTTTTCATGTAAATAAACAAAAAAAAAAAAAAGAACAGAGTAGAAAAAATATTTTTTAAATGCAATTTTTTTTATATTTGTTGTAGAATTTTATTACACATAGACTATAACTTTTGCTTTTTAATTGTGCTTTCAGTTTGAACTAATTACATTTTTTTTTAATATGCAATTGTTAGCCTACTTTTCAGCTGAAAGCACAGTACAAATATTTGAAAATAGTTTATATAAACTTACATGGCCTCTGCGTTGATCAGGGTTTTCATTGAACTTTGTAGCTTGTGCAGCGTCAATTTTGGTTAGTGCCACTTCTGACAGTTAAACTTTATCATAGATGCAGCTGCAATTAAAAAGTTAAAAAAATGTATAAAATTTAAAAAATTTGTTGTTTAGAGGATTTCGTTGATATATAAAATAAGGACAAAATGTTATTGGACCGCAAGATGTAGATACTTTTATACTAAATCATCAGGTCTATGTATGCAACGTATAAAAACGGATACCTTTCTTATAGAGCCATATACCGATGTAAGGAGATGTCGGTTGTCTCAATACATTTAGAAACTTAAAAAAAAAATTTTGTTTTTTAAAATGTTTCTCTGACGAAATAAGGCCAAAAAGCTTCAAAAACGCAGGATGTAGATACTTCTGTATTTAATCATCAGCTCTCTGTATGCATCCTACAAAGTCGGATATTTTCGGGATTATGTTTTGCCCGTCGGATCTGATCGAGCCATATACTTATGTAAGTAGTATGTTAGACAAAATTTTTATAAAAATGTTTGATGATAAGAGGCCAAAAAGATACTCTTACACAGGTTGTACAAACTTCTGTACGTTATCATTCGTTTTCTGTGTGCATACTATAAAATCGGATTTTTTTGAGACGAGCCGATCTGAATAAGCCATAAACCTTGTAAAGCGAAGATTTTGAGATTTTTGAATCCAACAATTGGTTTGGTAATTATAAAAGCTTAGAGAAATATTCACCATTGGGAAATATATCCAGTTCATAGAAATACGAAAAAAAAGATTTGGAATGTAAAAGGAATAAATACTGTATATAGTAAATAGTATAAAATATTTGACTTGTAGATTCTTTGAGATTTGTTCGTGAAATTAAAAATGATTGTCAATTGGGTTTCTTTATACTAATGATGCATTTAAGGTTGCCAACTGCGCGGGCCTCGCCCGGCAATACCGGGCCTAGGAAGTGATTGCGGGCCAATGAAAATTTTGCCGAATTCGAATTTCCCACGTACAGAGCGGATTACCAAAAAATGCCCGGGTTTAAAGCAATATTTTATCAATGAAGGAGAAGATGAAGTTGACAAAACAATTTGGAGTTTTGTGAAAGATCTAGAGAATGAACTGAACGACGATCTCAACGAAAATTTAACGTTTCCAGAATGCCATTTATACTTCGTTCATCATTTTATGCACCAAATGACCAAAAGTATAAAAAATTTGTAAAAAGGAACAGTGATGAGTACACACATTCACAGTGTAATGACTGAAGTGAGAGATGGGTTGCCAACTAGAATGGATGACAAGTACATACTTGTATCTTTGTACAAACTTTGGATCTAAAGTCAACAAAAGTCTACCTCATTTGACACAGCATCAACGATCGAAATTTGAGAGAGAGGCATTATTAGTTTACCATCGAGCTCTTACATACTTGGGAAATTGTTACGATTTTGAAAAATCTCCATTTCAACACTTTTTAGTGTTGAAACTTGAAGACGAAATAGAAAACTATTTCTTCGAGCGCTGTTTACGACGAAACACTTTCTTTGGCGACGATTATCCACAATCAAATAAATAGACCTGCCTGTCGAAATGAAATGTGTAAAAATTTTCGAAAGTTCTGACGGATTTGTCCAATTGCCCTTAATTGTTGGAAAAGTTTTATCGATCCCCATCAGCAATGCCTACGTGGAAAAAGTTTTTTCAGTGATGAAGAATGTTTGGATCGATTTGAGGAATCGATTGAGAGTCGAGCTGGTGAAGGCAGAGCTTCTAAAGAAATTCAACTTCCATATGAGTTGCGAAGAATTTGCTCTTTTTTTGAATCGAG
The DNA here is from genome assembly GCA_018150985.1 of Chymomyza costata. NCBI lineage: Eukaryota > Metazoa > Arthropoda > Insecta > Diptera > Drosophilidae > Chymomyza > Chymomyza costata. Next base: position 25,151,258 of record JAECWU010000001.1, read on the forward strand.
CGGAAGAAGAGCCACTTCTTCGAAAAGCGATGACAAATGAATAATACATGTGGAAAAAAAACAAAAACTATATAATAACTTTGTAAAAAAAACATCAAGTATGAAAAAATTTCACATTTTCAAATTTCCCGCTTTCCACGGATACCCATCCCCACCCCCACATTGATAACTTGCCGTGCGAGAGACGCTACCGAGGTGGTAACCCTAAATGCATTGAAATTGGCGACACATAAAATACTCTTACTTTTGTTCTGACACATAATCTAATAAAATCTCGAAAATTGTTTCTAAAAAAAGAATTGAAGCAAATGTTGCACTTACAGTGTACACACTCAAGAAATAAATATGTACAAGTATTTGTCATTTTGCCAAAAAAATAAAAAATTGTAAAAGCATTTTAAAAGTAGTAGGAATCAATCAGAGATGCTAAATTATAATCCCCTTTTTTTCAAGCAAAACAAACTTGTAGAATATACACTCTTTGGATTCCCTTTCCTACGCAATTTTTGTGCCATTAAGTGCTGCCCAACTTTTTTTACCTGTCAAGAGCAGAGACAGCTGTCATAACGCTCTACCTCGAACAATCGTCTTAACTACATGCTTATAGCATGCCATAATTATAATGCCAACTTCAGAGCTAATTTGCAACCCTTTCGAGGCCCTCCTCAATCCACAGCCTCTCACACCCGAAAGCATGTCAAGCATTTAATTACTGGGCATCAGAGTAAGCTTAAATCTACTTCGTTAAAATAATATTAAGCCGGCTCATGGCTGGCCGCAGTAAAGTAACAGATACCGATGGTTTGGGTTGGTTCATCAGTTGGAGCTCTTTGCTTTTTATAAATGTTACGTAAAATATTTTCATTAAAATGTCAAAAATATCTCGAAATATTTTGCGCAGACACGCAAACATAACCCAAAAGGGGGAAAATAGCAAAAATTAAAATAAAAATCTTCAGCGCAAAAATAAAATGGCAAATGAAAAATGAAAAAGGATTCTATTTATTTAAGCAGAGCAGCGTCAGCACAGCATGAATCTGATCTGTGCAACAATGCTTTGTCTTTTTATACACTTGCGCTGGGTCTATGAACTTTGTGACGCATTAAACAAAAAAAAAAAAAAAATTTAGGGGAATGCCATCAGGATGAGCTATCCTTATGAAGTTTGTTCATAACTTCACTTTAAGATGGAGTTAAGTTAGTAAAGTTTCATAAATACTCTGACATACGTTATATATTCGTTAGCATTAAAAATGAATTCAGCTTATATAAAGCTTTATTTTTTCGAAATTTAAATCCAAATATGTCAGGTAGCGCCTCTATTTTCCTATTACACATGATATAGCATTTTCCTTTCTTACGGTTAGCTCATTATACAGGAATGCTATATAATAGAACGATTATTTCCACCAAAAAGACAATTTTTAAGTTCTCTGGAATAAATAGATGGTACCAGTGATCTTGGCCAAAAAAAAGGCAGAATCCTAGCATTTTAATAATATTTCATCAGCACAAAAGCCCGGTATAGTTGGACAATTATCTGCTACCAACAAATTAACAAAATAAACAGTTCAGTTAAAATGTAATTTTAAAATATTTCTACCCGATCGCATAGATTCATTTTATGGTAAAAAATTTAAGATATATTCATTCTTCGATATGATATCAAAATATTTCAAACTTTTTCGAATTTCCTCTTTTAAGGGCTCCTAACTCTGGTTTAACCACAAAACTGAAGTCTTTAAAAAAAATTTGAAGTGTATGGCAACTTCGTTGCTCTTTAATCAGATACTCTGTTTTTGGTTCTTTTTTATGCTGTTGTTGTGGTTGTTGTTTTTATTTTAATCGGGCCTGGGCCAAAGCCCATGAATTGTCGAGAGAGTCGTTAAATTGTTTTCATTATCCTTGTAAGCCGTCGCGGCGGACAATGCTTTCATAATATGTGTGAGAGATTTCGAATGTAATAGTATGTGTGGGTTGTCGAACAATTAAAACCTCAATGCAAATGAGTTGCGTAGTTAATTCGTGTGCGTGTCTACGCTTTGGGTTGCCCAAATAGTTTTGTGGCACAGCCGGAATTGTAGGGAATCCAATAGAGACGCAGTGTGGTAGGAAAAGGGCATTTGTTGGGCATAGAAAAATTTAATTGCACTTTTGGGTAGCATTTTTTGTAAAGCGTTTAGATCCCTTGCCATAGAGCTGTCAGAGCTTTGCGAAATTATGCAAAATTCGCATGGCAGTGGCTTTGGCTACACATAAACCCCCCCCCCACTGAATAATGCATGCATAGTACGGCAGATTCATGTCTATGTGTGTTTGTGTGTGGGTGTGTGTGTGCTGGCTTCGTTTGCTTGCCGAGTTTCCGTTTCATTTGTAATTAATTAAATTACTTCCGCTTAAAGTGCTGCCAACATGGTGGGCTCCACACCGCAGCGGCAGCTCTACGTCTTCTCAATTACGCGCCAGCAATAAGTCCGCTCCCCCCTGGCTCGATGATTCAGCTGGGCATTGGCAACTTTGGCTTAAGCTTTGGCTTTGCTTTGCCTGCTCCATGTTCATTGCGAAGTAATTAAGAAGACATTTCACTCGGGCATCCTTTAATCTGTGCGTTTTATTTCTGTTACTGTGGCCAGTGTTACCAGTGTTGCTTATGTTTCCTATTTCTTGTTTACTCCATTGCGCCCGACTGCACTTTGTTTATTCTCTGGCCTGGTTCAAGTCTATCGTGTGATCTTACACGGCGTGTTGATGATTTTCTTTGGTTTGTTCAGTGGATTGTATACCGGCGCCCTCGTTACCGCATTTAGTCTGACTCCCCTTTAGTTTATACTGTTGTTGTTGCTTGTAATCTGTGTATCGTCCACATTCCATTGGTTACTGCTCTGTTATTTCGTGCCCAGCACGCTTGATTAGTCACCTAATGAGGTGTTGACTATAAACGTCTAATGATTGCGTTAGAGACAAACGTATACAGCAATAATTATACACGTTTAAATGCAACGCTTATAACTAGTTTAGACCAGAATTTTAAATTAAATGGAAACATTTACGGTAGTAGCTCTATATTTTTCCATACTTCTCCGGATTCGCATGCCTTACTTGCTTCACATATGTATATAAGCTTTTAAATACAAGTTATTGGCCTAAAGAACAGTATAGTACTTTTTATATTCGTAATCAAACTTAGACATTGTATGGGCAAAGGTGGGGGTAAACCCGAGCTGGCAATATTGAGCGAGCTCATATTAATGCTGGCATTAAAAATAACCAAAATGGTAGCATGACAGTTGTCTGACAAGAAGTATATTCATACGATTTTCAATTTAATTTTTGTTGGATATTTGATTACACGTTTTTTGCTTGTTAAATAAAGTGAAAAAAAAGGTTTTCATTTGCGACTTCATGAAAAGTTATAGACTGGGGCAAATCCGACCTCTGGCTGGTAGGGCCAACCAGACGTGTTGCCCGAAACAAAATACGCTAGCAAGCAATTTGAACAGCAAATCAAATAACTTTGATAAGTAAGTTCAACCCAATTATCCATTCTTGACATTCAAAGCAACTTTTATTTTAATTTATATGTTCTCAACATTAGGATTTTTTTATTTAAATACATTCAGTTTTATAAAACAGTAACATGCACATTTAATTTAGATTATATATATCCTAAATCAGCCAAAAAAATGGGCGGTCGGGCTTACCCCAAATTTTTTAAAAAATACAAAAATTGATTTTTTTGAACAATGGTCCTTTCTTAATAATAAATAATGCTCAGATGCATCAGTACTTCTAAAAAATTGCGGCAAAGCGTTAGCCTTAATTTGAACAATCGAGTTGATCCGATGTCAAATAAGCATTTTATAGCCAAAACCAGTTACAAGGCCGAATTTGCCCCAGCTTACCCTATTATACAATTTGCATCGTATACTCCAACTATTTTATATTTACGTAAATTTTATTTATAATGCATCCAAGCAATAACTAAATTTTGTATTTAAACCTTTAATGAATTAAGAGTATTGAGGATAAGAAAACAAACTTTTATTTTTGGTAAAATAACAACTGAATTAATAGAACTAGTAGTATAATTAGAGAAAGACTTAACTTGGTTTTTTTTTAATGCATATGTTTGTCCTAAAAATATTAATTTTCTCAAATTTTTTGCTGATGATTGGTTGAACTCAACAGCTCACTTAAAGCCCATCCAGAGTTTCTTTTCAAACTTACTGATAAAGTTAACAAAAAAAAAGCAAGACAGCAACCCTATGTTATGTAAACATATATTTTTTTGCAGCAAATTAAAACAAATCAAAATCGCATAAGCATTTTCAAGTAATTGCCGCCAACCCGGCTGTGGAATGAAGCTCTCGAAAAGTAAGTGTGAGTGGCAGGCACCAAAGGCAACGCACATATAAACAAGCAATTTAACAGGCACTCTCTCGACAAACCCACTCACATGGAGCATCAAGGAAAAGCAGGAAAAATAAAAAAAAACAAGCAGCCGCAGTGCTGGCATCAACAGTTGTAGAAGGGGGCAAGAAGGCGTCTAAATAGGCAAAAGGTTGGGCAGTGGGGCAGGGTGTGGGGGTATATATATAGAGGTTGTCAGGCAGTTAGCAAACAAACGAAGCGTTCAAGCGCAAAAAGCCAACAAAAGGCACAGCCGAAGCAACCAAAGCGTTTGATATGAGTGTGTGTCTGTGTGTGTTAGAGTATAAGTGTGTACGTGTGTGTATAATGAAAGAGTGTTAGTGTGCAGCTGCGACTTGAAACCGCCCGCCACAGCGCACAAAGATTTCTCACACATGGCGGCCGCAGCTTAAAGTACGAGTATGCCGCAACTTTTTTACATGCCACCTCCTTAACATCACTCAGGCAACCCACACACAGATACTCACACACACACACATGCACACTATGCTTATATGCCAAAAAACGTTAATGAAATTTTAATCAAGCTGCAAGGCATAGCTAAAGTTTACACACACTCTGTTTCCGGCTCTCTGTAGCTCTGCCCCTCTTTTCGTTGGCTCTCCGCGGCTATGATAAAATATTTTCAGAGCATACTTTACAGCAGCGCTAAAAGGCATCAGTAAAAAGTTTTCACTTGAATTTCTTTTGCACTTAAAAGCCGACAAATAGCTGGCAGCTTCATTAGCAGCCGTCTAATGCAAACAAACACACACTGCGTATGCGTTATAATTTATTCATTTCGCTATATATGAAATTCATTTAATGTAATTTAAATGCAGCATCCATCATTTGGTGTAACATTTAAAAAATATATAAAACGATAAAAGCAAAGCCTCGTGACATCACGTTCACATCAATTTATATAAATGTATATGGTCATAAATAAAATGCAATACATTCATAAAACGCTCAGCTGAAGGGAAGCCAAAGAAAAGCGTCTGAAAAACATGAGTGAATGTTGATGATACTTTCATAAATAACTGCAGAGGAATCATTTAAAAAAAGAGGCGCCATAAATTCCTGAAGCAAGTGAGCAATTCTATGAGTGTGTGTGTGCGTGTATGAGTGCGCCTAAAATTAGGCAACAAATTTACATGCAAAATGAAAGCAACACGAAAGAAACACGCAGGTAAATCACTAAAAGCAACAAAAACGATAAGAGCAACGACTACAAGTTTCAACAAAATGACAACATTAAAAAAAAAAAGGAAAAAAAACAACTATAGCAACTTCTTAACAAAAGTCGAACCAGTTGTACCCTTTAGGCATATGGCAAGTTTCTTGGGTTGCTGAGGAGCATCTAGGTTGATGGGATTTGTCTGCCTTCATTTACCACTTCAGACGCAAAGGAAACTTCGGCCCTGTGGGTGCATATGACTGCCTTGAAGTAATTTTTTTAAAGCTTAATGAACCAGGAATATATGGGAAATGTTACAACGAATAAGTCGTTGAAGAAGACTCGCTGAAGAAAGCTTTAAAAAAAACAAAAACTGCCGCTTAACCCATTTTTTTCCTCTGTTGCGTACACGCAACATCAGCTTAAAAAATTCTTATGTGACTTGTGTGTGGGGTATCGGCAAAAAATTTTTTTTAAAAGGTATATATTTAGGCTTCCTTCTTCTCCTTATTCCAACCTCCTGAAAAACACACACGGACACACTGGCGTCTGTGGACACACATCGTTTCGGACAAATTTTGAACTCTAAACTAAAATTTACTAAATGCGAGTTCTTTGTCTTTTCGACATAAAAATAGGATATATTCCTTCCTAAATAAATCATCATGAATAATAAAATTCTTTAATTATGCTTTACTCTTCCGAGACTATTCCAATTGTCGAGCAATGCTCCAGCGTTGCGTATACGCAACATGATGCCAAGCCCTTCCCAGGTGTCAGAAAATTCTAAAATTTTACAAATAACTTGTCTAAGGCAAATGTAACGCTCCTACATTGATTTCATTGTAATAAAAATTTTTTTCGCGAAAACAGAAAAAATGGGTTAAGAACAATCTGGGCCTTAGCTATTTTTTGCTTGTTAAGGTTTCTTTTCGAAATATCTACTTCTGCTACTCTACATATTACTATTTTTTTGGTATTTATTTTATTTTCTGCTATCGATGCGATAATAGTGACATATACCTTTATGAAAATGTTGGAAATAGTACGAAATATATTTTAATGATGGCTTCCAATATTTTATTTAATACTTTGCTTGGATTGTCGGAGCACTACGTTGTTCGAGATACTATTTCCTATCCAACACAGACTTCGCTTCCAAAATAACTTGCTGTATATTTGTTTTGGTCGTAATGACAAAACAGCTGTTTATATTTTTCTTCACAAAAATGTGGCAACACTGTTTTGTTATGACCTTTGCATACGACACAATAAAATACTTGCTACTGTCATGTTTTTTGCCACTGCGTACAGTTATTTAAATAAATATATTTTTTTTGAAAAGTTTTTTAAAATCTCAACTTTTGATATGATAGTTACTTTTATAAAAATTAATATGACCTCGCAAAGCAGTAGTGCTCTCAAAAACCAAACCGAACACTTTTTTCGTATTCGTTTTAAAACCGAATGTTTGGTGCTTCCAATTTCACCAAAACGAATTTTTTATGTGATTTGCAAAGGAATATGAATAAAATTTGCGTATGCGTTTTCCGGAGTACGGCCGCTTATTTCAGAATTGCAAGCAGAGTAGCAGTTTTATTCTGCATAATCTCGGAAACTCTATCTATATTCGTAGTCGTATCCCGTAAAGCATTAGCAATTTCGTTCCAAATCGTTCAGCTTGCAAAGGCATTTACATTTTAATTTTTTGGAATAGATTTGAATTGTAGAATCTAAGTTGATTTCGTATACAAATCTTATTTCATAGATAACTCCAAAATCAGTTGCTTGAATAAGCTTCACTTTACATTCAACGCTCTCTATTATAGTGTATGAAAACCGAGTAAGGACTGTGGTGGCATCAACGCCACATCCGGTCATGGCGGTACAACAACGAAAAACACTTTTACTTACAAACGCTTTGCCTGTTATTTAACATATTTCTTGTGGCATTATTGTTGTTGTGCTCTGCTTGTTGCTGTTACGCCTTGCCCCAACACACACACACACACACACCCGCCACCGTTACGCTGTTGCCCCCTTTCCCTGGCTAAGAGTGAATAATGTTCGCCTCGCACGACAAATAATTATTTTTCGTACATTGGGGCCAAGCGGCCCATACAAACTGCTCTCTGGCACGCCATTTGCTGCACATTTTGGCCTTAACTTTGCTTATCGGCCCCTTGCTAACGCTTCACTTCCAGTTCATTATGTGAATTTTGAAATTGTTTTGCTTCGGGCCGACAACGAAAACAAAAAAAAAGCAACAAAAATAGAAATAAAGAAAAATGCCAACACGTCAGCGAGCAAAATATAAAAAATACTTAGTATGGGCTGCTATCCTTTTGGCCAAGTAGAAAAAAAAAAAGGTGTTGAATTGGTAAAAATGAGGGCTGCAATTTTTGCCGTTAATTTTTGTACCCCGCCATTTTACTTAAAAGGGAATTTGCATACTTCGCTGGCTGTGCTTTGAATAAACAAATAAAAATGTAGCAAAAATGCAAAAAAGAAAAGCATTTTAATTACTTTGGGGGCATAGAACTTGACGCGCCTTCGTGTTGTCAAGCATTTAATTTTAATGGATTGTTAAGCCTACGAAAAAAGTGGAAATTATAGCTCGTTTATTATGATATTATCAAAATATATTTTAGAGCGCATAAGTCTTAAAGTTTGAGTGGGCTTGGAGTAGTTCATTAAGTCAAGTCTTTCTTAATGAAGTAACATATGTTTATATGGCAACTCTTATCTAGAAGATACAACAAATCTTGTCATGCCTAGAGGCAAGCATCAACCTGTATGGTAAACTTATTAATCAGACAATCAATCTCAAAGACAAAGTGCTTATATATAATAATTTAAATCAATTTTTTCATCAGAAAGATACTATCGTCAACACTAGAGACTTTCGTTAATAAATACTTTCGCAAAACTATTTTTTTTGCCTTCAAATAGATGATCTAGAAACAAAGTATTTCCTTAAACTCCCATTCACCCTAAAGTGGCATGAAATCAAACCGTTTTCATTTAATATTGTTAACCATATATCTTACAACTTGGTATCAAAGACCAGATAATCTTATGAACTTTATCATGGTCGAATTAAATACATAGCAAGATTATAACAAGCTTTTCAGATACCTTTAATATTTCAATTTTTATTCTTAGAGCTTTGTATGCTACTGCTTTCAATTTAACTTTAATTTGGCTTAGAGTGGCTATAAAAACTTGTCATTACATTTAACTCAATAAATATAAGCTTAACTTGGCTCCTATTTAATTTAAAACAAGTGAGACATAAACTTTGTCCAACTATTGAACTAAATTAAAGCAATATTAAGAGCAGAGGCATGCAGCCTGTACATACCTATTTATTATGTACTACTATATATAGTAGTAAAATTTGTCTCACAAAAAGCTAGCGACTTAAATAAACAACTAAATTTCTTTTGTGGCCAGCTTCTTGCAACCTGTCTATGGAGCTTGCAAATTTAAAAGGACAAGTAAAACTATTTTATATGCAACAGCAAGAGCAACAACAACAACTACAAAATGATGTAACTACCTTTGTGGACTAAGGCGGCTGGCAGACAAGTTGATAGTCAGGGTGGCAGCTAGAGATTGGCAACTCCCAGGATTCACATTACCCTAGCAATAAATGTTCAAATCAATTGAAACGTTTTGGCAAACTCTTACACCTAAGCATAGAAAAAAAGAAAAAAATAGAGCAAAGGCAGAACTCAATTCCAAGGCGAATCCATATAAATCGACGAACCAAAGCAGGGACAGACTGGTTGACGGCGGAAGCTTAAGGCATAGTTGCTAGGCAGAGATTTTCGTACCCAAACAAAATCAATAGCTCGATATAGTATAAAGTGCGGTGTGGCAGCTGCCCCCAAAAGAATGTCAACTAATTTTGAGAGTCTGTTGGGGGTTGGTTGATGGTCAAGTTAGTAAGTGGGGTGCGTTGAAGCTTATGGCCATGTCGACAAACTACGCTGCGCATTAAAATAATGATAAGCAAAAAAAAAAATAGACGAGAAAAAACTAAAGGCAGAGCAGTTCGTAGTCAGCAACATTGCTCATACGCAGTGTGTCCTATATTCAATGCCAAAAATAAACTAAAAATCGACAAAGAAGCAGCAGACAGCTGCACCGGCAGCAGGATCAACAGCAGCAGCCAAAAAAAAGCAATAAAACGCAATTCGGTCATAAAAATAGTCAAACGTTGTTGGCCAACGTTTTGGTTCGGACACGAATGAATGCCAAAGTATTGAGTCGTCTTGCATTGGACCCCGCCAAGAGCACGCTGGCTTCAGACAGTTGAACAGGATGCTACTACGGCTGCTGCTGCTGCTGCTGTTACTGCTCCATGGCAAATTACGAATTTTGCATATTGCCAATGGCAAACGGCTGGCAGAGACTAAGGTACCAGGGTTGCTGCCGCTCCAGTTTTAGTTTTTTTGCCTCTTGTGCCATTAGTTATTGAGCAAGCAGCAAACCCTACTGTGCTTTGGCATGTCACCACTTTGGCCAGAGCAGGATATATGACCGTCACATAGTGACACACTGTAAGAAAAATGTGGAAACTGTAGTGTCAGCACTAAGGTGTGCCAAAGAACTCAATGAGTTTTTTTTAGAGGAATCATAACTAAAGGTCTTACGCAACACAGTGTTTTTAGCAGTCGGAAAGTGCCTTAAAGACCCATATAATAATTAATATACCTCTAACTGAAGAAACAACATATTTGTTTAAACTTGAAAATAAATTTGAATTTAAATGTTTAAATACGAGTATTTGAGTGTAGCCGTTCTGCCGATTGACGTTTTTATGTCGTCAGTAACTTTACTGCCTCTTTTTTTTTAGACACTGTTCGATTGCCGCAACGCTCCACCTACTTCCGTTTAGGAAATTGGACACACGTTGCAGGAAAAGCTATTAAAATTTTCATGTAGCTTCAACACTTTTTAGGTTTACAGCAGATTGGACCTTCAATAACGTGGTACTTGAGCGAGGAGATGTTTTTTACAAATAATAGTCATAAAGAATCTAGCTGGTTAACCCTAGACCTGACCTTCATCTTAACCGTCCGTATGGAAAACAAAAAAAATAATTATATTTTAAATTCAACCAAGGACAGGTCTAGGGTTAAGGAGCACATAATGAGGTCAATACAAAATAAATTTCTTTTATTGACCATTTGTGGGTATACAATTTTTTTTATGTACTTGGGATGAAGAATTTGGATTCCCATTCATATTATATCCGCTTTGTAACAAGACAACTTGAGGCAACCAATTATCCAATTGATTTTTTTTGTAAATCATTGGATCTTTTAGGTTTGCCGCCGCGCAATTTACAACCAAGTACCCTTAGAAAAATCTTATGCTAACAATTCAATTTAAAAATATTTTGGAAATATCGCCCACCATAAGCAATGCGGTGGTTAAAGTTTGTATGTGAAAAATTTACCTTAAAAATGGCAGGTCTGGTCTGGTAAAAAAAACGTTTTCAACGCTTAGATAAATTGGGTGTTCTAACATTTTATTTGTTTGTGCAAAGGTCTCTCTATTGATACGATAAACCAATTTTTTTAAGCCTGTTTTTTAAACCTGTTTAAATTAAAGGTTAAAATTGCTACAAAAAACTAATAATAATAAAGTCAGACAGATAAAAATATGTTATACATAGAGTTATTGCGTCTTAGTGAAAGTAATACCTAAACCAGTTGCGAATTATAAGCTATGCTTATACTTTAGCCACTCTTGTTACTTTTGAAGTGCATTGAATCTATCTTCTATAGCCAGACAATATCTAGCTAATTAAAGTTATTGTTTCAACTTGACACTTGCACAATTTACGGTTCAATTCCTAGCTAAAGATATAATAAAAGTATCTTTGTCTGTTTTTTGTATAAAATACTTGAATGGTTTTTTACTTCTACTGCAGCTGCACCGTGATTTTAAATTAAATATTATTTTAATGCTTTTTCAAATTGGATTTTACACATGAATAAATATGAAGATCCATTTGTTGCATATCTTTATGCAGTTCAGTGGCGTTTTAAAACCATTTAAAAGGGTTTATTGTCGTTGGCAAAATAATACTGATTATATATGGTAGTTAAGTGTAGGCTTTTATTTATAATTTTAAATTAAATTAAATTTTTGTTATTAATTAAGAAAACAATTAATTGAGACGACATTATCCACACTTTCAGCTTTTAAGTGGTTAAATTGGGAATTTTATTTAAAACTATTTTAATCACATTGTCTACTTTATACCAGTAATCTACAAACTAAATTAAAATTGTATTTAATCCCTCTGTTATATAACTTTTTCTGTCATCGTCATTATTTATGAATTAGTAGAAAAGAATTTATTATTTTCGATGAAGAACGTTAACTATTCTTAATAGAGAAAACGGAGCATTAAAGCGAACACAATGGAGAACAGGAAATTTTACTGAATGTCAGATTAAAATAAAAATCAAGGTTCACTTATTAAAGGTAGAGTAATGCTGCCGGCGTCGTCACCAATTTTAATGAGAGCAAGAAAAAGCGATAGAGAGAGAACGCATACATATTAAACTAATATGCGTGAAGGCATGCTAACTCATGTGCAGTCACAACGAAACTAAAAATTTGTAACTTTCGTTAAGCGGCTTCGGCCGGAGTATGCTACCTGCAGTAAGATTACCTTGATAAAAATGGTGAATGTTCTAGCCGAGCGCGCCGACTTTAAGATCACAAAAAAACAAACATATAAATTTGTATAAATATAAATCATATATAATGAAGCGAACCGATGTTAATGAAAAAAAGCTTCCGATGTTCTATATAATATAGCCACTTATGGGAGCCATATAATAAAACGCAGACAAATAAACTTGGTTCCTGAAAGGCATCTCACAGTTTTGTTGCTCTAGCTCTTATCATCTCTACCTCTCTCTAAGATCTAACATAGACGAACAGACGGACATATCAAAATTGACCTCTCGAATCATCCTAATCTTACGTAAGGTAATATTGAGAGCACTCTGACGTCTTCTTCTTCATGGTACAAACATTTCCAACTTGCAAAAACGTAATATACCCTTTGTTCCTTACAGGCTCATGTAGGCGCTTTTTAAAAATGTTTGATTTTGGTCAGGCTTTTGGGAAATAGTTGGATTGGCGAACGAAATAATCCCTTAAATTTCTAAGACCTTATTCAAACTTGCTTGTTGTAATATTATAAAAAAAAGAGCCAATTTGGGGGAATAGTGATTGTGGGTGATAGTGATAATATGTTAGCAAGTAACAAAAATAAAAAATTACATACATCCATATGTCAAAAAATTATAGAAAAACTTAATATTTTATATCATATCTTGTTCATCACTATGGAGTATTTGTGAACTATGCTAAATCTATGATTTATGATGAACATAAAGTTTTTTTTATATAATGTAATTAAACTAGTTCTGTCCTACCCATCTTGGCAGCTTAACCTTTCTGCTGTTCCCAAGCAATAAATTTTCTTTTTTCAAAATTCTTCCTTTTATAGCGGTAGCTGGCTTATCAAGCCAGCACACTTAGGCCTAGACTGGTCCGTTGTGATACCGCGCGAATCTCTATTTAAACCCGTCTCCAAAAAGTATTCTCAAAGGGAATCCCAGCCTGTTGCTGCGTTAAAGCTTGCAATCATTCTCGGACAGATAGGACCTAGATCCTTTAGGTTTTAGAGGAAATAATTTCCCAGGTGCTTTTTCCTGCGTTTCCTGCTGTTTCTACTTCTTCCTCGTCTCTGCAACTTCTGCAGAAGTCATTGCTCGGAGCATTCATTCTGGTCGCATGTTATCCGGTGATCGCTCTAACAACTACCGTTCACTGTTAGCGGTTGAGTTCATAGAGCCTGGCGGAACGTTTTGGGTTGATTTTAGGCCATACTTGGCGACTAATTTTACAGTGGGATGAATTGTCCCACATCCTTTGTGCCTGGGAACTTAATTTTTCCCTTGTATATAGCTTGAAAGTAGCCATTGGCATACGAATATCGTCCTTATCCGGGAGGAGGAAAATGGTCATTCCATGTCTGGCTAATTCATCAGCTGTTTCGTTGCCTGTTATACTTTGGTGCCCTGGCACCCAAATTTAGCTTATAACAAACTGCTGTGCCATCTCTTGGATAGATTTGCGGCAGTTGTTTACTGTCAACAAGTTGGAAGACAACGCTCGTAATGACCAGCCTGGCCATCGGAGTATATATTTATTTCACCGGTTTCCAGATTGATATTTCATAAGCAGTTTAAAGTCTCCTTTATGGCTAGGATCTCCGCCTGAAAAACGCTGCAGTGGTCCGGTAAGACTGCCGGATGTTTAATTGCTCAGAGAAGATCCCGCCCCCAACCTGTTTGTTAAGCTTGTGCTTATGCGGTCGCTTACACCTGGTTGGTTTTCCATCCACGATTCCCAAGAGGGGATGGTGGTGGTAAATAGCGTTGAGGAATGCTCTAAAGGTATACAATAGTCTGTACCTGACACGTTTGTGTCTTCCTTTAAGATGGACGAGTGCCCATATCTTAAAACTGACTAGCAATTGGCATCCTTGAGCCGCCTCGCTGTTAAAGTAGCAGTTTATTTTGCTATGAAAAGGCTGGGTGATATATTAGTGATGGCATTATGCGCTTCACTAGAGGTAGTTCTAAGGGCACCTGGGATGCATAATTGTGGCGTTCTTTGTACCTTGTTTAGTACTTAAAGCTTAGATTAAATGTTTAGGGCTGGCCACCAGGTGGATATAAATATAAAAGTATTGGTCTAACTATGGCTGTGTAAATCCATCTAACTACTTGAGGGGTCATACCCCATTTGAGTCCTATTGTCCTTTTGCAGGCAAAGAACGCTGTATTAGCTTTTTGCACTCTTTCTGCGATATTTAAGTTCCAGCTTTTTTTTAAGCTGGATTTTTTCTATCAAAGAAGTATTTTAAATTCTTACTTTCATCATGTGCCCGATGTTGCGCCACTGACCTTTCCATATTACCATAATGCATTTTTATCATAATTTTTGTTGTTTGCGTTTAATTAATTTTTACAAGCGAATGCACCAAACATTCATGCATGCACAATTAATGAAATTTAACGATGCTCGAATTGAATTTCAACGAGCTCATTAAAATTTCATAAATTTTCATGCATAATTTAAAAGTTATCAACCGCAATTCAACTGACACTGCTACTGTCACAAATGTGCCACCATTTTGAGTTTAAATAGATTTTGGTTTTAACCTTTAAAGCGTACTTAAATGCTAGAAGCTGTTTTTGCTACCAAGTCAATTTGCGACTCGTCTAGGGTAACAAAGTTGGCAGCAATCCACGACTTTGGTCAATTTGTGTTAAAGCCATTGCCAACAACTGACTTGGCTGATTGTGTGTATGGAGCTGTGCATGGAGCTTGTGCGGGTCGCGTATGTAGGTCAAAAACTTGTGCATCATCAGACAACCGCAAGAGCGTGGAGTATCTAAAAAAAGCATAGCATACCCCAGGGCTGTCAATTTATTTCTGCTTTGTGAGTGCGTGGGTTCGTTTATGTTTCTCAGTCACGGTTTGGCAGCAGTGCATAAACGGTACGCGTTCTCACTGTCCTTGAAATTTATGCCTTCAATGCAGGCAATGCGCGTAAAGTGTTATGAACATGAACACAGGAAGCAGTCACTTGGGCAGAGACACGAAAGGCAAAGGGGAAAATTCTGTACAAAACCGACTTTGAGATACTTTTTTCGATGCGGTGCCAGTTGCTTCGAAAAAAAAAATTGTATAGTAAAGAGGAAACTTTGTTCAATACGTCAGATAGAGTCTAAGAAGCAATAGTAAAGTTAATTTGTATTTATTCTCTAAGTGGTTAAGGTGAAAATATATTTTAAATACAAATTAAACATGCATATAGATTCGTAGGCAAAAATTAATTCAAAAGATGAAAAAATTTTTGTTATTGCGTATACGCCGTATTTTCATACACTTACGAATAGTGCTATTATTATGTGATGACTAGCTCTTAAGGACTTCAAAATCCCAGCTTTTATACAGACAAACCAATCTACAGCTACCTGATTGATCAATTTCGTACACACTTTAAAGAGTATAAAAAGCTTGCTTTTTTGTGTTGTAAACACTCGATTGAACCTAATGTACCCTTTTCTCTATAAGTAACCAGTCGAAAAAAAGAGCACAATATCCTGGCACGTAGCGTGTAATACGCTAATAATATGCCACTCACTTACACTCAGATACACACAGATACACACAGAGTCACTCACACACGAAGGCAGAGAAAGAAAGATAAATACTTGTGCTTATGCATATTACCCATTAGAACTGGGCCAATGTGCCTGACATTGTCTATTTCGTGTTGTCTAACTTATATAATACACAACAGCAACAAATTATTACACTAGCTTTTGGGTTGAGCAGTAATTTAAGCCAAGTCCTTGATAACTCACATAGATCGGACAGTGTTGATAGCACAGACGAGCGTCAGCCAAGAAAACGAATGAGCCTGCTGCCGGGGTCCTGTTCTAGGCTATGCCTTTTTCTTTTATGTGCGCTTTTCTTTTAGCCAGCTGAAAATTTCTCACTTTAAGCCCGGCAAAGACAAAATATTTTCATTTGCCCCTGGTCTCGCTAAGTTAGGGCTTATTTGCTTATCATTTGTCGTCAGGGTAACGTAACAACAGCAGCAGCAGCAGCAGCAGTTTGGCAACTTTATCGATTTTACCATAACAATTTTCAATTCAAGCTTATCTGCATATTCCCAATCAGCTTATTATGAGCCATTCCGCACAATGTTGTTGCCAGCCTTCCATGTCCGCATCCACATCAACGTAATATCTTGGACATTTTAAATTGACTGCGGTTAACGACCAGCCACAAAAAGTTGCTGTAAATGCCATGAACGGCATGTGAAAATTATCGCCATTGTGCGCGACAATGCGGTCAAAGGTGCGTATACGCAACCGCAATTAAATAACAGCTATTTTGATTGTTGTTCTTGTTGTTGTACTTTAAGAGCATGGCTTGTAAATTGTTTTTGACTTAAAAACAAAAGCAAACGATAACTTTATTTCAGTTTATTTCATAATTCTAGCTGGTTTTCTTTGTTTTTTTTTGGCAATCGCGTCAGCCCAAAGCCAGATTTATGGAACTCATAAATTTTTATCGCTTTCCATTGCTTGCAGCGTGTAATCTATACACACACACATACAAATATGCTTATATACTTGTAGCGTGAGAAATGAAGCTAAACATGATTTTTTATATGAATTTAATAGCTTTGCAGATATGATGCAGAAAATTATTATAGCTCGAGGGTATTACATTTCTAAGCGCTAAACGTTCTACAATTTTGTCAAGCGGTTTGTAACGCAGTTTTTAAGGACTTTACGCTTGGACTGAATAATATGTTCAAACTTGTGAAAATGTGTTTCCATCATAAAAATATAGGTATAAGTTTTGAAATTAGGGCCCAAAAACCCAAAAGCCAAATACGGTTGATGGTTTCATTAAATATATTCAGCCGTAGTCCGGAAAACGGAAAATCCAAATCGAACAATTTTATTCGGATTCGTTTTTGAGTGCTTCGGAAAAAAAAGTTTTTTTGTCGACATTTCCCATTTTATTTTCGATAAATTCGTATATTTCCCTTATTTTCCTAATAAATTCTCTAAAACAATTTTTTTTTTATACAAAACAGCTGACATGGTTGCCGCAGCTCTCCACCTATTTATTACCATGCATGGTTTACATTTTATTTTCATTCAAATATAGCTAGTTCTTTATTTTTCTATCTTTTAAATAAAATTACACAAAAATATTACTTTAGCAACAATATTTATTGAAATTAAAAACGAGTTAGCTATTTTTGTTAGAAGAGAATTTCTTTTTGTGTATTGTGGGAACCCTGTTGCACTAAACGGTCATGTGTTCGTGTATGATATTTGCACATACACGAACACAAAAAAAAATCGTCTTGGTTGTGCGTGCTATTTTTCGGGTTGAGCCAGAAAAAAAATAATTCAAAATAATTGTCAGTAATTATCTTACTTTAAGTTGGCATAAATATAATCTTAGAATATCAAAGAATATTACAAAAATTATTTCAGTATAAAATTCGTACTTTTTTAAACCTATTATGCCGATTCGTTTTAAATGCTCTTGCAACAAAAAATTCGGTTTTAAACCACATGAAAAATTCGGTTTGGTGAAATTGAGATCACCAAACATTCGGTTTCAAGACGAATCCGAATAAAATGTTTGGATTCGTTTTCCGGAGCACGGTCGTTTATTTCTGTTTCGTTTATAAGTTGAAGTTGGTAATGCCAAAACCAAAGATACCAAAAATAAACAAGATACATACACTTCTAAAAGTTTTTGAGTCCTTTTTTATTGACAAACTTCAAGACATACCTGAAGAAAAAAAAGAGCAGACTGTGGAGTTTTAAATTTTTTTATTATACTCTGCAAAGTTTTATAGATAAAATAAGAGTATTGAAAAGATCCTGCATTACACTACATGCAAAGATCATACCAAAAATGAAAGGCTTTTGGTAAATATGGTTCTTATTAAAAAATTGTTTAACAAATTTGATCACTTTTGCTGTCGGTAGTAATGTGGCACGCCACATTTTTAATAACGACTGTCAAAATAAAAATTTCAACATTAATGCCCATACGCAGTTCGAAACATTTCGCACGCAATGACAAAACTTCATTAAAAAAAAAATATTCCTAATGGGATTTTATTTTATATGAAGTTTTGTCATTCCGTGCGAATATCCCAAATGGGAATTTTTTTTTTGTATGAAGTTTTATCATTCCGTGCGAAATTTTACAAACTGCGTATAGGCCTTTAAACAAAAGCCATAGTGCATGGATGGAAATATCCTTTAAATCATTTATCACTTCAATATAGAAAGCATCAACGATTTGCATATATTCTTCCTGTCCATTTGACCTACATAAAAGGAGTCTAAACAGTAATACTAAAAGTGTTACCAGTAAAAAAATAATCCTTTAAAATGAATCAAAACTTCTGTTTACAACTTGGATTCCAAAAAAATTTTTGTGAAAGTAAATTTGTCAAGTTTCAATAAGCTTTAAAAAATAAATTTAAGCATAGAGAATTTTAATAAAGCATTTCCAAAATATTAATTTATTGCGTTTTGACCTAAAGAATACGAAATATTAAATAAAAATTTACTATATGTAAATATGTATTTATATATGTTTTTAAATATGTAAACAACTACAAAGTGTAAGCAATCTTCGTCGTGCTGAAATTTGTTTTCTGGTATCTTTTTTCATCATCTTCATCATAGACGAGCACAAAATAGCAGCGGAAACCACTACAATTTGGTTGACGTACAGATAGCATCTATTAGATACAATTTCTGCTACTTCTTTTCTTCTTTGTTTGTTGTGACTAGAGTTGCTTTTTATGTTATGCACAGTTTTTTGCTCGACCAAACATTAAAAGCAAATTTAATAAAACTTGGACTAGGTTGCCTCACAGCCACTGCCACTGACAGCCCATATTGACAATGGCAGCAAAGGCATCCATCAATCAAGCATGACATGGATAAGATGGGGAGCAAGAGCCAGCTGAGCCATAAACCACCAAAAATGTATCAACAAAACCCGCGACAGAGCACAACAACAACAACAACAGCAGCAACGAGAAGCACACCAGATCTTGGTGACGCAGGTAATCTAATCCAATTACTCAACAATGGCAAACGAGCATTAGGCGAGTGGTACGGTACGGTACGGGGCTGGGCAGCAAGGCAGTACAGGGCTTTATAAAGGTCTTAGCATTATGTAAGCAAAGTTCGGCAAAGCGCTAATGGACGCCTGATGGCAAAAACCCTCCGTTAAAAGCTCAACTGAACGTATCACATGTCTACCACAAAAAAAAAAAAAAGTTAAATAACCAAAGGCAATCACAAAGTATCAATAACCAGAACCCCGACTCCCCACACACGCAAGCACACACACACTTACACACAAGCAACCGCCATAAGCATTACAGTTGTTAAGCTGTCCTAAGGCGCCAGCTTCATCATGAATTTTAGTGTGCTTGTATGTGTGAGTATCTGTGTGTGTATGTACACTGGGCAAATCCATATAACTATACGAATGCGTTTGATCATTAACCAATAGAGTGAGGAGTGAGAGGAGAGAGAGAGAGAGGGAAGTGCAAATCCTAACAACGTAAAATTGAAATTCATGCTCATTCAATGAATTTTCGGGATCTTTTGTATTTTGTCTTTATGCTGCAGGGCGCACATATGTATGTATCTGTAATACATACGCGTATATACAAGTGTACATATGCATACATGTACTATGTGCAGCTTTATTGTCTACCTTTTTGACAATGAGCCTGCTTTGTATTGACAAAATTATCATTTTTACTGCTTCACTGGACTGACAAGGCCAACTAATATGGCTTTTATCACAATTTTCGTTGGGTTGCTCGAAAGCTGGAACATTGTGGTTAGATTTGTTGATTGTGCCGTTAAGCAGGATTACGTAAAGAATGGAAAATGTAATGCTTTTATTGTTACAGTCGTAGAACCTTTTGGGCAATAAACTTGAATAGCTGGCTCAATGTTGTACTATATCCTAGCATTTTAAAGCTTATTTACAGCAGCAGTACTTGTAGTAAAGAGCTACAAAGAAAATAGAGTTTCTATGTATAACATAGAACGTTCCTAAGACTATGTTTAAAAATCGAAAACTATAGGCTACCATAGAAGCACATGATGACGATTTTTTTAAGTTTTATGAAATTTTCCTTTTTTTTTCATTCTGCTGCAAAATGACATAAATTCTTAATGAATGTGAATTTTATACGATGTAATGCATGCAAGATGCTTAAATGATATGGTTTTGCTAATTTCGGAGAGAAATTAATTTGTTGTTACAAATCCGATGACTATTTGGAATTGAGTTCTGAGCACAATGTGCAATACAATATTCAGCTGTGCTCCGGAAAACGAACAATTTTATTCGGATTCGTTTTTGGGTGCTCCCAATTTCCAATTTTTTGCTGTCGCCATCTACTCATATTTCGCTTGCTCATTGGTAGCATAGCTTTCGGGGGAAATTATCTACGGCTATGCTATTCTTATTATAAGGGAATTTTTTTTATGCAAGACATGGACCATATAAAATTTCGGGTTTGATTCAGATAAAAAATAATTTCAAATATTTATCGTTAGCTATTAAACTTGAAACTGGCACAAATAAAATATAAGAATATTAAAAAATATTTAAAGAACTACTATATTTTAAAATGCGCACAATTTTGAACCTAATTTGCGAATTCGTTTTCATTTCTCTAGCAACAAAATATTCGGTTTCAAACCATATAAAAATTCATTTTGGTGATATTGGGAGCACCAAGCAATCGGTTTCCAAACGAATCCGAATAAAATGTTCGGATTCGTTTTACGGTGCACGGGCGATTAAAGGAGTAAGTGGAATCTAAATTAAATTGCTGAAATCCAAACTTCTTAAACGAAACAGAACATTTGCAACAAACTTTTTAATAAACTACGTCTAAACATCAAAACCATAACACGATATTTCAAAAGCATCAAAACCATGATTTTTGAAGGCACTGCACTAGTCAAGTTGGTTTCAAAAACAATTTATTTTTTTAGCCAAAGTTTCCAATTATGCTTTGACCAATGGGATTATACAATACTCCTGCTAAACAAAGAGCCTTTGACTGAATTCTAAAATGGAAATAACTCAATATATATTCAACAATCACTTTCACCTTTTGATATCGGCCAACGACAGTTCAAACATTTCCACTTCTAAATTGTTTATGTAAATATCAGAAACTAGGACAATTTCATTAAAAGGCAAATGCCACGCCTTATCTCAGTGAGCACACCAACACATAGAGCAAAGGACATGCATGGCAGCTTGCCGCAACTAATTTCAATATCAAACATTTCAGAAAACTCCCGCCGGGCACTGCATTAATTTTCACTTTAGCAGCAAATGATGAACAAGGGTGTTTTTGGGTGCAGGGCATTATGGGATTGGAGTAGATATATAGATGAGCAGCATGAGCCAGATGGGTGTTGTTGATAAACAGTCTAAGCTGAGGCTACCGTTTAGTCATTCACCCAAGCACACAAGCAGAGGAAGGCGACAAATTCCAAAGCTAGAAACAGCTCATAATAAGTTCTCACACACACACACACACACACTTACAAAGAGTCACCCAAAGGGTCAATTTAAGCGCTTGAAAAGAGTCAGCTCTATGTCAGAGTTAAGGCGGAACACAGACTTTGGAAAAGAAAAACAGTTTTAAAATAGTTTAAAACTCAAACAGACGACAAGTTAATAACCAAGAGCAAAGCATACCCTGAACTAAGTAAACGCTTTGTTCCCTTCTAAACGTATTATCAACGCTCGACTTGCAAACACTCTGCTCAAATATTTGCACAATTTTTTGCCAAAACCCGAATGAATAAAATCAACCCATGCAAACTCCATGTGTTATCAGCTTTTTTGCCTGAACTAACTGAATAAATGACTCTGGCTCACACTAACTGACTGACGGACTGAATGGCAGCAAATATTGAAGGGCATCCAGAGCTGATTGGCTTAATGTATGCATGAATGCGAGCCACAAAGTGAATACTTTTCAAGTTCTAGAGCAAGTCAAGTCGCCAACTGTTTGACATTTTCCATTAGTAGTGGCTATGGCTGCACACACACTGATAACAAGTGCTAAACATGGACCACACACACGCGCACATACGCCTATTTACATACTTGGCCAAGTTTTGTTGCCTCTTGTTGCTTGCCACAAGCATTAGACAGTGCAACACATACAGCTGCCAGCAACAAATGCAATAAAAATGAGAAAAATAGTAGCAAAAAAAAAATAAAAAATGCCTTGAAAAAAGAAAATTTAACACATGCTACAAAACGTTTGCAACAGA
Organism: Chymomyza costata; assembly: GCA_018150985.1. Taxonomy (NCBI): domain Eukaryota; kingdom Metazoa; phylum Arthropoda; class Insecta; order Diptera; family Drosophilidae; genus Chymomyza; species Chymomyza costata. The sequence continues at coordinate 25,173,854 of JAECWU010000001.1, forward strand.
ACTCAAAGTCAATGTTTGGCAACATTTTGGCGTGGCTCCACCTCGGGGGGCCAAACAAATGTTGGCAATGTTGAAAAATGTCAGCTGCAATGCTTGCCAGTGCTCTAAAGGCCAACAAAAATAAACTCACACACTTGCGAATTTACATATGCACTGATAAACTTCAGTTGGCAACTGCAACAACGTCAACTGGTTACAATTTTGAGGCCAACACGCAGCTGCCGGCTGTTGCTCTTGTTAAGAACAGCGATAGCAACAATAACAACAACGACAACCAGCAAACGACAGTGAAGCTGAGTTAGATTTAACGAAGTTCTGATACTCTTTATTCGAGGGCCTAATCAGCTCAAATCCTTCAATTTTGATGCATTTAGCCAAATTGATTATTATATATATATAAGTTCCTATAAGTCCAACAAGGACTAGAGGGCCGTTATTGATTATTGGTAAAGCTAAATGATATAACACACAAACTATATGAGTCTTCTGCAACACTAAAATTTTATTGTTTATAGCTCTCTCTCTCCCTACATGTAACATAGGTTTAACATAAGATGTATGCTGAACATAAATCACTTTCACAAAGATACTCAATGAAACAACACGCATTAAACAGAACAGGTAAAACAAATTGCATAACGACGTTCTACTTCAACACCAACAAACTAAAATTTAAATTGTATCGGGAAATCGACCTTCAGAGCTAGGCCTGCAACAATTACACAGACTAACATGGTTTAGTTGTTGGAAACTTATGGATCATTTTCGAAGTAATTTGCTGCGGAGAATCCGAATCCGGAGCAACAATTGGCCCATCACGTCAGGATCTTGAGATATTTGAGGTTATGTACCCGAAAAACGGCGTTGTAGGGGAAATATAAGAGAAATTCTTTTCTGTGGCAACCCTGAAAAATTTTTTTTTGCTGCAGTAACCTTAGAATCATGCAAACCTTAGGCCATAGCTAATGTATGGCCCAAAGAAAGACTACAACTGCTATGCTCGTTTGACAGCAGTCTAAAAACAGGTCGTTAGACATGTCAAACAGCGGTGTCAACATGAAGACTCTAAAACCTAACAATACCCAGTGCCATAAGCAACTACTCGCAGAACAATTGAAATACTTTGAGTTTTATATGTATTGTACGATCTACCCTCTGTTGGGCTTTGTCTGTTGCAGTATTTGGGTCAAGTGGTACTACGGCTGCTGCCACAATTGACCCTGCTGTACTTTCTTCGGTATGATTCTTATCTAGCTAGCAAAGCCAAGGAGTCAACAGTTTAAATGCCATTTAGCATTTCATGATTTGCCATTTGTAACCTTCATGTTAATGCAAACAGCGTTGCAACTAACTTATTTATGTAAATTACTTTGAGCACTTGCAACTGCAGCAGCAGCAACCGAAGGAGCGAAAATGGCATACTTGCAGCTTTTTATAACTTGCATTGTCTTGGAGTAAAGTTTTTTGCTCATGCTTTATAATTAAGTCGGTAATTTAAAAGTGTCAGAAAGTAAACCCGGCAAGCAACATCCAAACAGCCAAACAACTTGGCCAACTTGTTCTCTAGCTGTGTCTGTGGCTTACAATTTGGTTTAACAAACTTTGCGTTTTGTGTGATTTTCTTTTTCTTTTCCTTTTTTTCGGTTTTTAAGAGCATAGTACTTTTGGTTTTCTTTTTTAGTTCAGTTTTTATAAGTATTTTTTGGCTTCTTGCACCCTCGCTGCTTTTTGACCAACTAACAAAATAAAAATCCGAATAAAATGAGGCGAAAAAGCGGAAATGTTAACAACTACTTTGACATTTCCGTTGACTGCGCAGCCCCACTGTATATGCAGTGTAACAATGTCTTCTTTGTATGTGTGTGTGTGTAAGCTAGTGTTGGTGTTGTTTGCAAGTTGAAATTACTTAAGTGCCCGTTTTTGCGCCAGTGTTGCAAAGCGCTGAGCCGTGTGACAAAGCAGACAATGGAATGCTAACGCAACGAACGAAACGTAAAGTCAAAATGAGTGAGCAAAAAAATAAAATAAAGAAAGAAACACACTAAAGAGAGTCAACATACAAACACACAGATACAAAAGAGAGCAAACCATTGTAAGGGTGTCATTCTATCTAAGCTGGTTGTATGAAAGTTAGGCCATAAATTAATGGCATTGCATTAAACTGCTAGCGCCCACAGCTCTATGGTTAGCTTTCAAACACTGCTTGGGGTGCAAGTTGTCAAAAGGGGGGCAGAGAGAGTGAGAGACACCGGGTATGAGCAATTGCAATGTGAGCTGCACAGTGTCAAAAGACAACAAAAGTTCACAATACCCCAGTGTAACATAAAAGCACAAGGCAGAAAGAAAAAAACTATAGCATAGTTTTCAGCGCACACACAAAAAATAATCCAAACTGACATACTATATGTATAGAAGTTACATTTGGTAGTTACATTTCTTGCATGCACATTCAGTGAATAAGTCTGTCAGTCAGTTAGTCAGCTGCTCGCTTTTGGAGTGTGCTTTAACTTGGGCTTTTTGTAACTATGTTAAAGGTATGTTAACCTTGTCATGAAGTTGGCAGCATATAATTCGCCTGTTTTTCCATAGGACACATTGACATGCATATTTAAAGTTGTATTTTATGACTATAATGGAAAAAATGGAAGTTTGAGTCGAAGCGTTCTAAGCACGGAATTCTGACTTTTTGGATTTCATTAAACGGAGTGTAAACAACACCACCAGAACTGAAGATAATTAATTGCGAATTGAGTCGTCGATTATTATGACGATAGCTAACGCCACGAAAAACAAATTTCTCTTTAATTTTGATAATTTTTATTGATTTCTTGTCTAATCTCCAAATTTTAGAGCAATTTTATTAATAGTAACATTCATAAATATCCCTCAGTTTTGCACTGTTTGGTTCATGTGAACTTTTTTTAGTCTTTACAGAGAAGAAAAGAACTTGCTAGAAGCTAGATTTAGAAAATATGTTGAATTTTGCCTTTTTTTCAGAGATTACTAAGGCATTAAAAAATTTCGAAAAATGTTAATCATACTTAATATTATTTTTGTTTTTATTTTGAAACGTTAAGCTTACTGGCTTTTAAAAAATAAAATAAATAAAGGTTACGATATAATCCGCTTTATCGGTAACGTAGACGCTAGGTTTATTTGGACAGTATGCTAAATGATGGAAGACTCGGTGAAGTCGAATCAATGCAAGTGCATAGTTTGCGAGATCTGATTAGAACATGATCTAATATGACCCTTACATCGCAATCTGATTATACAGGAACACGTGAATTGGGCAAATATATATACAATTCTAGCGAACGATGGCGCTCTGATGTTCCCGGCAAATCGTCGACACTGGCTTCAACAACAAAACGACCATTTTCATGGTACGCCTGTACCACTCTTACGCGTTGTTCGGTTGTTAAACGATCCAAGAGTAGTTGTGAACTAAGCATATGTCGAAAAGCATCCACATTGAACAGATATGTTTCGAATTATGGGTGTTTAACAATCCAACCAACAGCTGGCCCACCCTGTACTTTCGCTAAGTAGTAAAAGAAGTACTTATTGTATGATATTCTCCTTTGCTTGTGTTTTTTCCAAAAAATGCAATACATTCTTATGTAAAATACATAAGAACATTTACAAGGTAGCAACAATTTGAATAAATAGATCTTTTTTCAGTGTCTGAGTTCCTTCTAATTAAATAATGGGCCTGAAGGCCTATGTTGCTCTGGCTTTAAAACTACTTTTTGTTCCCTAAAATTAATTCTAAGTTACAATGTTAAATAAATAAATAAATAAAACTAAATAATGGACATACCTAATAAAAAATAACCGTTTCATTGACACCAATTCCTGGAGTATAAAAATTTTAAATGTGTGAAAAAAAAGTAAATATTTTTTACATATGTATGTACAAAATTAAGGGCTGCTGCCCTCAAAAAAAATTTTTTTTTTAAAGCACTTAAGCCAATTTAAAGAACTCATACACTTTATTGCCAAGCAATTCAAAACTCTAAAACAAATTCCAAGCTATTATTTTGTTATCAAAGTCATAAGCATTTTCTTTACTATTGTTTTTAAAAATTCATTAAAATGTCATTTGCAAGCCCAAAAATTTTTTAAATGCCTAGAAGCAGGCAGAACATGCCACAATTTCAAGTGCAAAGCTTTAAGTACTTTAGAACGTGGCTTGCAACAAATGCGCACAGCTTAACCCGCTCTCTCATACTCATACTCGCTCACTCTCTCTTTCTCAGCATATCCCTCTGTTATTGTCTCTCACTCTGTGCCTTAATCTATCTCTACATCATTCACGACCTTAGCCCAAATGCCTTGCTTTGATATCCTTTTGTTGCAACAGACGGCAACAACATCAGTAATAGTTACAGTAACAAAAAGCCAACAACTTTGCTTTGCTCAAAAAGCCAGACTGCATTTTGTCTATTGTTTGTTTCTACTCCTTTTTTTTGGGGGGGGGGGGGTATAGAAGCAGATTCTCGGGCTTGTAATATCCTTGAGGTATGCATTAATTACTGAGACTATAAAAACGGCAGTGGAAAAACGAAAAGGACAGGAATTACAACAAAAACAAAAGCAACGTGCACACTGCAGTCCTTTTAACTTTGTGTTTCTCTTTGCATTTTATAACCATTTACGTTTTGCACTCACTGTCTCTCTCTCTCTCTGCCTTTTAAAACTCTTTCCACTCTTGCTATCTTTACTTTGTTTTATGCAAGTCCATTGTTTTCAGTGTTGTAATCAACGAAATTTAGTGCATAGTTTATGTTCATATTGCCGCCTGTTCTCTCATAAATTGCTGCCTTAAAGTGTCTTTGTATGTGTCTATGTAATTGGTATCTGTGTATAAAGTGTAGCAATACATGTTGCATACTTTCAGGCGCTACAATTCGCCTGACAAGGCTGCAGCTGCAGAACTTGTGCGCTAAGTGACAATCTCATGTTGAAAACTCATTTGTTTTATGGCTATACCGGCAGAGATGTCTATTCCTATGCTCCAGTTATTTGACACGCTTTTCAGCTAAAAAGGAAATTTCTGCCTGCCATTTATTATGCACATTGTCTGCGCACATTGGCCAGACGCGGCAGCTTGGAGTGGATTGCCTGGGTCCATCTTGTGACAGCTGTGTCTAATGCTGCGGCTGCCTTTTTTTGCGGCTTTTGTTATTGCTTCGCATATACATAAATTTATCAACCTTTGCTGCGGCACTGCTAATATGGCATATAATTTAGTATAGAACAGTTTTAAGGGTTCTTCAAAATATTCAGCACAAAAAGTTGCAAATTAACAGAGAACAGCTTCAAGGGTTTCGGCTTCACTTTTATGACCAGCATCAAAATGCCGCACAACAGGAGCAAAACAAAAAGGTAAAATAAAACTAAACGGCTTAAAAGTCTGCGCGCGATTTTACAGCGGGGGACAAAATATTCCGAATGCCAAAAAAAAGTGTGCCAAATATTAAAAAAATGTTTTAAGCGCTTTTCAAGAGGGTTGTTTTTTTTCTTTCTAAAAACCCATTTGTGGCCATTGCTAAAATTATGCTGGTAAAAAATGGTGACGTCACCGTCACTAGTTATTTTTTAATCCATTAGATTGCCACTGTTCACCTGTATTAACAAAGGCCTTCAAAAAGAACCAGATTTTATGGTTCCAAAGTGATTTGAGCTGCGTAGAGCGGGCGGGACCGCAAAAGCACTAACGGTCAATTGGCTGCGTTTCCGCGAAATAATAACCAATTATTTAAGGCTTATTATCTGTGTTATGAATACGAGCAATGTGGTTTCAAGACAACGGTCAGTGAATGCCACAATCGAGTTGCCTGCTGAACTTTCTGGACGACTGATTTTGAGCATGGAGTAATTGGCTACCAGAATATTGCGTTTTAACACTTTTGACATATTTATGTTTGTACATATATGTATTATAAAAAAACGACTTATCCCGATAACTCGCTAAGTAATTTTTGATGAAAAGTATATAATGATTTTGATTTTTTCATCAGAATTACATTGTAAGTCTTATTTTTTGACTTTTTGATTGGCATTTAAATATTATCTCATAATTTTGATTTTTTAAATCAAAAAATAAGAGATACGCTTGATTTTTTTGATAAAAATCAAAAACGGCCACATTTTTCGGATAGTCCATTCAAAAATATGAAAAATATGATATATACAGGCTTGCACTTTCAGCTCCATAACTCTTATTTGCGATCCCTGCTTTTAACGCAATAGTTAATGAAATATACTGTACATGAGGGGTTTAAATTTAACATTCGATTTCTAAGCTTATGGCTTGGGAATAACAAAAGAGGGTCGTCCATGTCAAGTTTAAATATTCTTTTCATCTTGTCGGGCCATCCTGTTGTCGAGCTACGCCTTTCTAAGATTCTGTGCTGCGCGCCGTCACCTCTCTCTGATGGAGAGCTCACTACCGGTTCCAGCCAATGTACGCATGGGTCCTACAAGACCCATATGGAAAACTTTACTCACTGGAGCTTGTTCATCCATACCAGCGAAGCCGTATAGTCATACGCTTAACCATCGCAACGAATACGTTAATTGTCACCAACACGTAAAGGGCCCAAGATATTAATTTGTTAAAATGTATCCGCAAAGTTCTTTTGTGGAAAAGACTGAGCCAATATAAAACTGGTCCATGGTATTGCTATTTGTTTCCTAACCCCAAACCCCTTTGTTGAAAGGTGTAAAAGTTAATAAGCCAACACTTTGTTAAAAGCGCACCAACAATTGAAATGTATTGCAGCACTATAATTCCGACCGCCACTGTATGTAGGTCGCGCAGCGTATATATGTGTGTGTTTGTATGTGTCCATTTTTGTTTTTGCCAACGTCATAGTCTGCTCTGTCACAATAACACAAAATTTTTACAGCTCACCAAAACACAAACACAAGCAAACAAAAAAAAAAAATCTTATTTTGTTTGGCTCTTGTTATTTTTTTTTTTTTTTTGCTACTTTTGTTGCGCAGCTTCTCGGCTCGTCGCGTCATTTACGCTGTCCTTATGTGTATGTGTGTATGAGCAGGTTTAAGAGTGTCTGGCATGCTGTGCATGTAGTTGTGCATATTTATGTGCTTCGGTGAGTGTGTGTGAGTGCTTGTGTTAAAGTGCGTGCTCTGTTTGGCTGTTTGGCTGCTCTCAGCTGCGCATTGTTGAATTCTACTCTTCGTGCAAATTTCGCTTGCTCTGTGCCGCTGTTCGCCTGGTGTCAAATATTCTGTGTGTGTGGGTGTTTCGCACACAGATACGCGCTGTTTGTTTGTTGAAGATACATTTATGTGCCAAGTGTATGCAAAATGTCATTTGATACATGCCTGCTGCTATGAGTGCCACAAAACTCTTCATATTAAGCCGATTACTTTTTTCATCAGCAAGTTCAGTTGTTAAAAAAAATGCTGATTAAAGAGGCAAAAGGTAAGGCCACCTGAGCTTATACAAACAACTCAAACCACTGCTGTGCTACATAAATGCACAACGTCAGGCACTCAGCATCAGTTTTAAGGGAGATTTCAGATTTGAGACTTCAAAAGCAGCTACACAACACTGGTTGTCTATAGTAAAGAAATAAGTGGGGCGTGCAAACAAAGATCAAATCTTATCGAAAATCATTTTATGTGCAAAATTAATACGCTTCATGCCACTTGGATGGTAAATTATAGCAGTGACAGTGGAAAATTTGTAGACGTTGTAACACTGGCAACGTCTTAACATAATGAGCAGACAGATGAGCTTGCCAGACAGGCTTGGGAGGCAAGGGAGCAGGGGTACCTATATGATATCAAAAAGGATGTAGAGCAGAAGGACAGCATGACAACATCGTCATGGAAATTCTTCATTAACTCAACTGGGGCCAAGAAGAGAGAAAAGAAGTTTATGTTATTAAGCATAGCAGTTGATATGGATGTAACTGTGTGTGAGTGTAAGCGTGTCATAGTGTGTGTGTGTGTTTGTTATTTGTGTAATGAAAAAAATGTTAACTAAGACTTATTTAGAAATGCGGTTGAGACCTCAGCTGCGGCATTCAACTTGCAGTGGCAGCAACAGCAGAAGCAGCTGTTGGTGTTGTCGTTGTTGTTGTAAGCTGTGTGTGTTTTACTTGACGAGATAACGGTAAATGAATATGCAGCAATTTGCACACCCACATAATGAGTAAACTCAGGACTAGAGGCTAGGGTGGTATGGCAGTTATTGAAGTGGAAGCTAGTGTTGGGGCAGGCGGAGCAAGGCTGTGGAAATATGCGCAAAAGCGCCGGCAGGCGCTGCTTGAAATGATAATAACGCCAGCAGCAACAACAAGAACAACAACAGCTTACAATAACAACAAGCAGACGACTAACAAAAGTCGATAAACATAAACCAAGCGAGCGACTTGTATGTCTGCCTATGTATCCGTAAGTATTTGTAGGTAGCAGATAAGTATGCTACACTTTTTATAAGCGGCGGAGTGCGTGTCTCCGTATGTGTGTGCGTGTATGTGTAGCAAAAGTAAATTAAAACGATTTTAATTACGGTTGCCAAGACGATGAATGAAAATGTCAACGGCTCAGCTTAACCGACTGGCGTCACACAACTCACAGCTTGAGCTTTCAGTTGGTATGGAAACCTGACAAAAAAAAAACAAGCAGAACAAGTCAGACTAAAAGATACACTTTAACGATATGACAATTTCGAAAGATAGAGTTAGGTATAACTTCTCAGTACAGCAGTTGTTTTTAGTTTAAAATTTATTTGATTACACACCAGTATGCAGAGTAGACTAATCCCAAATTAAAACTATCCGTAAGATGATCTTAAATTTATTTAACTGAATTTCAACTCAATACGCATTAGTTGTCTAATCCGAACTTTGAACCAAATGAATCAACAATTTGACGTTTATGGAACTTGCAAAATATCTTTTAAGGCCTGCATTGTCGTGTAGAAGATTTATTCATCTTTGCCGATTTGTTATCACGATTTTATAGATAACTTTTGAAGCAAAGCTGCAGCTTCCGCTTGGGCCTTAACGTCAAGAATCAAATATAGAAAGTTTACAAGATAGTCCCATAATTTTTAGTCTATCAAAATACCAAAAAATCAAAAACGTAAAACTTTACGATGCAGATTTTACAGCTCGCAGTTTGACGGATCCCTGTTTTAAAATTATTAATGACAAACTTCATTCTTCTTCTCAAAAAAAATATATATCGGCGAAAATGAGTGAAACGGGCCACTTTTTTGATTTATTTTGATTCTCTCTAAAATGTTTGGCTGGCTGAACAGGAAATCGTTTCCTTCAACTGTGGCGATTTCTCTTTATTGGTTCATCTACTATGGAGTAAGATGCTTGCAACTAATTCAATATACCACAACTCATAGAGTATTTCAACTAAAACAACAACCACAACAACAACAACACAAGACCCTCGCTTAAAAGCCTTTTACTGTTACCAGTACTGCCTGCTGCTTCAGCTTCACAGCTCTAGCAGCAGCTCCACATAGAGAGTGTGAATTATTGCACGTGTGCCCTGAAAGATCGAGCTAGTAGCTCCAGAGGCATGCTGCTGCATCTGTGATGTGATACTGAAGCCGCTTACTTAAGGGCTCAAGTGGAGATTTTCATTTAGGCGCTAGGCAAGAGTGAAAAAGCAACTAAAACACTGAAAATTGTTAACTGCCTGTTACTATGTGCCATTCGCAGCATGCTCTTAACTTTGTTCTCTCTCACACTGTCTTTTGCTCTCTTTTGTTGTTTTTTATGTTGTTGTTTTAAGCTACTCAAAGGCTTGAAAGTCATTGCCAAGAGCAACAAAAACAATTTGGTTATAACAAGCAGCAAGAAGCAGAAGAAAAGTGGCAAGAAATCAGGGCAAGGGCAAAAAACTTGAAAAAAAGTAATGGCAAAAAACGAACAGCCGCCATTTTGCGTTTGTTTTTATTTTGGTTACTTTTCGCTCTTTATGTTGATATTTTTGCTTACTTATTAACGGCTTCTATGCGCGTTTACGTTGAGTTTATAAAAAAAAAGTTAAATATATACACACAGATTTATTCAATGCGGGGGTTGCACATAAAAGCCCCCCTCGGTACTTGCAACAGCGACAACCCGCTGCTTAAGCTGTTGCAAGCAAAGCGCCTTGCGGTCGTGTGCCTCTGACAGGCGGCAACACCTGATACATCAGGCACAGCGCAACCCCCTTGCGCAAGTTTCGACGGCAGCTGACTGTGAGACCAAGTGACGTAGGCGTTGACAGCTACCTGCAGCAAACGGCGTTGACATTTGCCAGCATCCTATATGAGAGAGCGAAATGTCAAAGTTTTGCTGTAATCGCCAACTGAGGCTGTTTGGCTGCATGCACTGTACTGAAATTAGTTCTGGTACAATTTTGATTGATTTCTAACAAAATATAAAAAATAAATGATGAGGTCAAACAGTATATTCAGCAACACTCAGCAGTAGACTACGTTTTTGAATAATTTAACAAAAGTTTTTTACAAAAATGTTGAAAAACTGCTTTATATTTTTATATTGATAAGCGACATATGAGTGTGCCTGATCTCCTGCAGTCTATTTTTGAAAAAAACAAAAGAAAATGCTGCCTCAAAAAATATACAATAATGCAAAATTTAATTTATAATAAAAAGCAGAAGTTCATCGTAAATGTAAAAACAAAGCAGTGTGATTTATTGCCAAAAAAAAAAAATGCAACACTTTTTCGTATAGACTTTTAATAAAGCCTTAAAATTTATGTGCAGAAAAAAATATTTTTATATTAAACCAATTATTAATGTTTATATTAACAAGCTTTGCCGGGAACAAAGCTTACTTTACGCGTAGGAAAATATTAAACTTTAATGAATTTAAATAGTCATATTTCTCTGCGTTCTTGAAACATTTTATTTTCATTCAATGTTCAAGTAAGTGGACGGGCCAGTTTTAATATCATTTTGAGAAAACTTTTTAATAATTAAGTAAAATAAAGATATTCAATTTTAAATTTAAGTAATTGAATGTTTTCAACTTTGTTTGTATGATTTTTAATTCTGTTCAATTACAATTGCGTCAATTTTTTTTCGAAATCATATTACTTTTTTGACACATGACTTAACTTTAAATCATTCTATCGAGTTAAGACTTAATATTGTGAACATTTTTTTTTAATTTCGAATTTAAAAAATTTGATAATCATCGAATTTTAACTTGTTCCAAAATAATAAATTATTTTATAATCAATTTTTGCATGAAAAGTTAAACAGTGGAAAATGGTTGAGATGGCCTGTAGCTAAAAATGTATTATATTAATAGCAATTAAGTTACATGAGCAGACTTTGAAAGAGAAAATTGGCTACATCGTTTTGAGATACAATAAAAAAAATACAAAAATTTATAGATGCAGGATAAAAAATGTTTACCTACGATGCCCTAAAACCGCATAATGATAAATTTATTACTTTAAATTAATGTCATTCACATAAATGAAAGATTTTCAAATTAGGTATATCCAAGTCCCTTTTCTATTTGTAAGACTGACAGTGCTAAAAATATAGATCTATAAATTTTATTCCAATGTTTTTAAACATCAAAACTCATATTTAGTTAGTTGCAAAATAAATGAACATACATCTAGCACCTAAGACCTTTAAGAAATATGAAAAATACGCAAGCACTCTAAAAGTTACCAACTTACCCCAATTCTTTCAAAATTTTAACTAGTTTACAAACAACTTGCAACTAGTTCTTTGCAAATATATATTACGCTTTCAATCAATTTTCATATGTGTGCTGCAAGCGTAAATGCAAATTGGGGTCTTATCCCCAACGAAATGTTTTTACAACTCGTTTTAAGCCATAACACTTTGCTCACAACATGTTGACACTTTAACTTGCCACAACATGCTGCAAGTACCCCGCCGCTAAAGAAGACTTGAACTTTAACAAGCAGCAAAGGGGGACTGACTGCAATAACAACTTGGGGATAAAGTAACTTGCAGTGAGTGCTTGCAGCACATCAAAAAGTTTGCAATGCATTGGAAATGCGCGGAAATTTTAATATGCAGCAAGTGCAGCAAGTGGCATCAACCAAAAACCAAACTAGGCTGCAAAATGTCAGCCAAGTTGTCAGAGGCGGCGGCATTATATACAAGTGCAACTTTGTTTTGCATATTAAAGGAAGGCAGTGTTTAAATTTAAATATATACTTACACTAAAAGAAATAAAAAAAAATGTGATAGAGTCGAGGCGGTGCCCAGTGTAATACCCTATTTAGGTATGAAATTTCTTTTTGGGTTTGTTCATTAGGAACAAATTCTTACCAAAATTGGTAATTGTAGGCCAATTTTTACAATAATTATATAAACTAGTTAACAAATAACCTTTCTGTGGTATTGGTTGGTCCACAATTAAGACCATGGTAAACAAATGGGCTGCAGGAGAACATAGAAGATACTGGTTCTCCTTACCGGGGCTAAGTCAAGAAAAAACGCTGGTCAAACCTCTGGATTTGATCAAGACAAAAGGTCTTGGCAGAGCGGACTTAAAACTTCTGGTAGCATACCTATCTGGCCACCACACTGTTAGATACCATCTACAGAAAATGGGCCTATCGGATTCTTCAGCGTGCAGAATCTGGCTCGAGAACGATGAAACCACCAGACATATTCTCTTTGACTGCCCAGCGCTGGTATGGGACAGAGCCTGTCACATGGGAAAGGAACGGATTAGTCCCTTCCATCTTAAGTCAATACCAACAAAAGACTTACTGCAATTCATGCGGAAAGCGGAAAATCTTTTGCAGTTATTTATGAGTATGGTACAAAAGATCTTCTGGTCGCAGTGCCCCACCTCTTTGTGACGAACTCATACGAGAAAAAAAAAAACATGTATAATACAAATTTTGTACTTGAACGTTCTATAAAAATAATCTTATGCATTCTAAGTACACGTAACATATCTTGGAGCTCTAATTTTTGTTGTTTATCTATGGGTATTATGTAGATTAAAACTAACTAACTAATGTGACTATCGAATGATTTCTAATCTACGTCTTTCCAAATATATTCACTGAACATTCGCCAAATTGAATGAAGTTTGCTAATCTAGGAACTTTTAATGAAGCTGTTTTTGATATCTTTAAGTGCAGTCAGCGGCTAATATTCGGCCATGCTCCAGAAATCGAAAAAGACCAAACGAACAATTGGATTCGTATTTCCTGCTCCCAAATCCGAAGCTTTTGCTGTCGTTGTCTACGCATATTTCCTTTGCCCACAGCTTTACACCTTTTGAGGGAAATTATCTACGACTATGATATTCTTATTTCAAGGAAAATATTTTTATGCAAGACATGGACCATATAAAACTTCGGTTAGAGCTGTGTATGCTATTTTTGGGTTGATTCAAAAATAGTAAACAAAAATATTTACCAATACCTATTAATCTTGAAATTGTCATAAATAGAATCTAAGAATATCAAAGAATATTTAAAAAATTATTTCTGCTTAAAATGCGTACACTTTTCAATATATTTTGCCAACAAAACCTTCGGTTTCAAAGCACATAAAAAATACGTTTTATTGAAATTGGCAGCACCAAAAATTCGGTTTAAAAACGAATGCGAAAAAAATATTTGGATTCCTTTTCCGAAACACGGCCGATTATAATAACACAGGCCTACAAATACCGGGGTCATGTCAGTTGTTGAAAAATAATCGTAAATAATCGCTTGAACTAAATGATGTAACTAGAGTGACAGACCACAACAATTTTTTGCACCCTGTACATAACCTCAAAAGTAGAAAAAAACACCGTTTTTCGGGTAAATAACCTCAAATACCTCAAAATCCTGACGTGATAGGCCAATTCTCCCGGATTTGGATTCTACGCAGCAAATTACTTCGGAAATGACCCCTAGCTTTCCAACAACTAAACCATGTTGGTCTGTGTAATTTTAGTTTCATTTGGAAGAACAAAATCTGAATTTAAGGTGTAAAAATTTTAATCACAATTGTTAAAAATTAATTGTGTTCGAAAAAATACCACTTTTTGGTTATGACACGTTTCAGAAGAGATGGGTTGGAAGATGCATCACAGTATATTCAGAAAGAGATTCCTATGCATGGGAGTGTCTCTTCAGGCGAAATAGCTAATTAGTTGTCCAATATATTCTTGTTTTGATTTAAATACAAGGAGTGCACTTATTCATTTTCATTGTGACACCGTGAAGCTGATAAAAATTCGCGCACTTGATTTGCATGCAAGAGTCTTAAAATCTACTTTCATATCAGACTCGAAAAATATAACACTTGAACCTAAACAGCTGACACATCTACATCTATTTCTTTCAGTGTACTAACTACAAAGTAACACTCTGCTACAAAATGAGGGCCTAACAAAGTTCTACAACATTCAAGTCGTTGAACCTTTGCCGCTTTGCGGTAAGGCTTTGATGTTTCTCAATGAATGGGCAAGCTTTAAAACTAACTTAAAAATTAAAATATGTTCAAAAGCTGTTAAATATTTAAATTGGTGAAATACACTGTTTCGTTTTTGTTTAAAGAAGCCATAAATTGACCAGTGAATGTGCTATAAACCCAGAAACATACAAATACCCAAACAGAAAGTGCAATTTATTATGTTCAAGTAACAAATTTACCTCGATAAATGTGCGCGGCAATAATGTTCAATGTTATCGCTTCGACACGGCGACACTTTATTTATTTTTTTGGGTATTTTTTATAGCCAAAAAGTCAACACACACACAGAACAATAACAAGACCAACAACAAAAGAAACGCTTTGAATTGGCAAATAACTTTTCACATAAAATTCAATTACGATTGTGCGCTCATAAATTTTAACACTTGCGCGTTTTACGGTCAACTTTTGATTTGATTTGGTTTTTAACTTCTGTCTAATCAGCAGTTTTTACGGAACTTGTTATCAATCCATAAAAATAAAATTTGAGATACAAAGTATGTACACACAGCTGCAGAGTGTTAAGGATGCGCGCCCAAAAGCATGCTACAATTTTTTTATTTTTTTGGTTAAACTAAAATTTGACAACTTTCACTTTATCAATTGGTAAATACGCTCGTCAAATGAGTTTTGAAATAATTTGTTATATTTTGTGCGTGGTTCTGACCCTTTTGTATTGAAGGCGCGCAAGGAACTGTTTTTATCTTTAGCAGCATGTTAAGGCATTTGGGCAAAAGTATCTTGGTTTTGCCAGTGTTCAATGTTGGCACGAAACTTGGCATCCACAGGATACGCGCATGCGTTGGATGCCAATGGCCATTTCCAGACATTCCTTTGGCTTGGAGTATCAGCTAGCTTGTTTATTTGTTTGTTTGTGCGGCATTGTGGCATGCAACTGGTGGTTTTGCGGCCGTTTGGGAACTCTATGCTGCTGCTACTGCTGCCATATGTGCGGGCTTCATAGTCAGTCGGGTTGTCGTGACAACTTGATTTCTTTTGTAATTTGTTACCCCTGGAGGTTTACATTTCAAATTGCTTTAAACTTAATGAAATTGTATTTTGATTTTTGCTGCCAGCTTAAAGATACAACAACTACCCCCCAAAATTGCTGCTAATCGAATTGTCAGTGCTAGCAACCTTTGAACTCCCAACACAAATTGCTGTCCATTAGTTGTGAAATTCAAGTACAAAATCGATCCTACGCCTACTTAATGCCTGACAGACAGCTTGTCAAATGAATGTTTATCTAATTATCGTACTAAAGGCAAACAGTTTATGCTCTAAAAAGCCTTGCATACTTTAGAGCGCGCAAAAAGCGTTAAAGAGCTGCTTAAACAACAACAGCAACAAAAACAACAAGGTTACTCTTAGCGGCAACATCTGAAAAAGAGAAGCTGAGAGCAGCCAGCAACTGAATGACATTAGAGCAAATCCGCTTAGTGACACAAGTTACAAAAAAGGCATGAAACAGACACGCTCACACACACACACTCAGTTAGAGATACAGATACAGATACTTAGTTGCAGCTACGGATTGAGATACGGAATATGTGTACATGCCTTACATTGTTTATGCAAGCGCATTAAGCTGAGGCTGAGCCTGGCACTGATAGTGCAACACGCATACATTCACACCCTCTACATGCCACTGTTGCAGTACACTGAGATAATATATCTGGCAGTTTGTTTGTTGTTAAAGCAGCAAAGGTAAACACTTTTAAATTTAGTGCGGATATATGATGTATGACAACTTATATAAAAAGTGGATATTATGGAGGGAGATGCCGCGACAGCGCCATGTCACAAATGTTTTTTCTTAAGTAACTCTTAATTATACCTCTTATGTAAACAAGTTTTTGACATTGATCATTTATATTTCTGTCAAGTGCCACCACTAGATGGCGCAACAAAGTTGTTGTCGCTAGATGGCGCAAGCAAATTATAAAATTTTCTAGGGGTGCGCGATACCGATCCGATATTTTGAACATCGAGAATATTGAGGTCGATACTGAATATTCGTTACCGATATTTTGGTTCTCGATTAATCGTCGATCCGATTCGTTTTACATTTGGCGCTTGAAATTTATTTTGCAAAAAAATCCCTTTATGATGGTTACCCACGCGATTTTCAGGTTGCAAAAAATAACAGAGTGAACACTTTATGTAAAATATACCACTGCGTGCCCACCGCTGCAATAAACTATGCGAAAAAATTTAAATAAGAAAAAGTTTATATCATTCTTAGTTTTATTTTATAACCCCTATCTCAACTTATTATGAATATTAGACAATTTTGGTCGCGCAAATGCCTTCATTCTTACTTTAAAAAAACGTCAAAAAGTCGATACCGAGACCGTCGATATCGATTTCTTTTTGGGAGATTAAAACATTTTAACTAAGTAGTTCAAATTGTTTCTGTTTTATAAGGGTTTGCTTGCAAAATCTTAAATTTTTGTTTATTAATAGAATAAGGTTTTATTTATGGCTCTACTTCCATGTGGAAAACTAATAATGTTTATAAAAAGGCTTAAGCTCATTTAGTTAAAATATTTCATTTTAAGCTGAACCAAAAACGATTCTTGCACATAAAAGATTCCCCATAATAAGTGGTGCTTTTTTTCAGTGTATTGTTGCTGCATTTGCGGCTGTTGAAAGATTTCAACTCAGCCTAACCACAAGCTGTGGGCGTTGCATGCAAACAGTAGCCAAAAACCCACACACACACAGCGGTACTCGGGTCTTTCTGGCCACTTCGTAGTTGCTTGAGAACAAACAAGCCTTGCAAAATGTATCTCAACAGCTGCCAGGTAACGCTCAACTCAAAAAGTCAACGAAGCGCAAAAATACAAAAGACAAAAGATCAAGACAAAGATGGAACAAAAGGTGCAAAAGGTGCCGCTGCTTACTGATTACATTGGTTGCTTTGGTTACAGCTTCAGCTCATTAGCAGATACAATGCGAGCAGAGCTAACGAGTGGCATGTAATTCAATGCGCACTCAGCTAGAGACTGACTAAATTGATATCGTATCTCATGGATACATGAAGCAGCGCAGCTACTACTACGAAACGTGCGTACCTATGTATCGTAGATTCAAACATATAAAACAAGCAAAGCTAATAAAAGCAGCTCGCTCGCAATTTTCTTGTTTTTCTTTGCTATGTACCATGTATATGAGTATCTAGTACATATGTATCTCTGTGTATGTGTTTTCAATCCATTTTATTGTTTGTTTAGCGCATTGTTTAGCCGCGCAAATATTTTGCTGTCAATTTCTGCCAATCTTGCATTGATTTAATGCCGGGAAATTGAAACCGTTTTCCAACGTGCTTTCAATGCGCGAAAAACATATATGTAACTCATCTAAATGTAGATGCATATGCGTCGAGAATGAAGTAACAAAATGGCATGAAAAAATTGTTGATGCTGATTGAAAATCATGCCACACAAATGATTAAAGTTAGCATACATTATTTAGTGAATGGATTCAATGGAATGGATACGAGCTAGTAGTGATTCAAGGTATAAAATCAGCTGAATACACGAAGTTTTTTTGTGGTTATAAAAAACTATGTATGTATATGTATGTTTACGAAAAATTTTCCCGCGCTCCATAATACATTTTTTTCTATAACCTGTACCTTATGGTACAAAGAGCAAATTAAGTTTGTGCAAGCCGAAAATGCATGTAACATACAGAGGGATACCTCGGAGTCCTCCCAAAACCAAAAATATGATCAGGGTGACTAGAGAAGTCGATATACCTATATCCATAGATCCCTTATTACTCCATAGGCAACACGTTTATTTTTTAGTTTTTTTTTGATATTGGGATTATATAGGGTTTTCCAACAAGAGGTGTTATTTTGAATCACCCGGTATTTCGGTTGCTGTCACTTTTGAATCTTTTATTCTTTGACATTTGACAAGTAGAAACTACGCCATTACTAAAAATGGAACGATACACGCTTCAAGAACGCATTGAAGTTATTAAAATTCACTACAAAAATGGTGAAAATCTTGCAGTCACAGTTCGCAAAACTAAAGCATTTTGGGTCGTCGTGAAGCACCTTGTCGGACCGCAATACAGAAATTGGTGGAAAATTCGAGCTGTTGGGACAAGTTAGTGATGTGAAGAATAAAACCCGTGCACGTCGCTCAAAAACAACTGAGAATATTGCTGCTGTAGCCCAAAGTGTTGAAGAAAACCGAGGTTTGTCCATTCCTCGTCGTTCTGTGGAATTGGGCATTCTACAAACGTCATTACACCGTATTTTGCATAAAGACTTGGGTCTTAAGGCTTATAAAGTTCAGTTAACACAAAAACTCAAGCCGGCCGATCATCAACAACGTCGTGTCTTTGCTGATTGGGTCCTTGAAATGCATGAAAATGATCCGCAATTCCATCGATAGATCATCTTGACTGATGAGGCCCATTTCCACCTCGGTGGCTACGTCAACAAGCAAAATTTTCGCATCTGGGGCTCGGAAAACCCAAGAGTTATTCTTGAGAAGCCTCTCCATCCTCAACGTATGACTGTTTGGTGCAGTTTATGGTCCGGCGGGGTCATTGGACCCTACTATTTCGAAAATGAGGTTGGATCAACAGTTACGGTGAATGGATTGCGCTATTGAGAGATGATTAATGATTTTATATGGTCGGAGTTGTATGGTATTGATCTGGACAACGTTTACTTTCAACAAGATGGCGCTACGTGCCACACAAGCAACGAAACCATTACTCTTTTACGGGAAAAGTTTGCGGACCGTGTTGTCTCTCAAAGAGGTGATCACAATTGGCCACCGAGATCTTGTGATTTAACACCTTGCGACTTCTTCCTTTGGGGCCACGTGAAAGATAAGGTCTACCCCCAACAGCCCAGCGTCGATTCAAGACCTCAAAGATAGAATTCGTGAGGCTATCGAGGACATAGGGCAGCCACTTTACGATTTGGTTATGGAAAATTTCATGAATAGGATATGGTCCTGTAGGCGTGGTCGTGGTGGCCATTTGGCTAATGTTGTTTTTCATTATTGACGGCATACCTTCCTCTTTATTATGAAATAAACATCCGATCATTTATCTCAAAAAATTGAATTTTTCTTTGAATACCAAAATAACACCTCTTATTGGAAAGCCCTTTATTAGATAGCTCCCAAAGGGGTGTTTCATAGGACCTCGAAAAAAACCAATCGTTTTATATGAATAATCTGTTTGTTTATGAGATATGGTAACCAAACTTGACACTCGGCAGTTTTTTTTGTGACTGTATCACATAACGCCCATAGGACCGATCGGTCAAAAAAACGTTTTTGGTGCAAGATTCGTCTATTTTTTGTTTGTTTATCAAGTTATCGTAACCAAATTTGGCAATCAAATGTCTTTTGGAGTTCTTAAGCAGTGTACCGGACTCCAATGGTGCAGGATATCTTAAAGTCGTATGCGCCCGTCTTTAACATACGCCATCTTTATTTTTTTCTCTCTTGAAGAAAGTTTGGAATTTAGTTTGGTTTAATGGTGTCAAAAAGCATAAATGAATAGAAGAGATCAAAAATTCAAAACATAGAGTAAAAATGAAGAAAAAACGAAAGTTGGAGTCATCCTACAACGAAAAACAAAAACTAAAGTAATTATTCATTGAGACAGAACGTAGAATATCTCGACACAGACGTTATACAATCAAATGCGGAGCGTGGGTTATTACGCGAAGTGCGCAGGGACCGGAAGCCATTAGTTTTTTTAAAAAAAGTTTATTGAAGTGGAATTTAAAATAGACGATAGGTTTGTTTAAAAGATAACCCGCTCTGTGTTAAAGTTTTACTTGACTTATTTTCCTTGGACATTAAATAAATCTGGCTTTATTCATTATTGCTATGAAGAACATAGAGTAAATTTATATAAAAGTTTACCTATCTAGTTCTATTTATAATGATTTCAACTTTTTATTGATTTTTTAAGTAAACCTTCCATCCATTCGTTATACTTCCATGGTGGATAAACTTTACGTAACTCCGAGCTTTTTGTCTTAAATTTCCAAAACAAAACATTGGTCAACATCAATATATACAAAATACTATCTAATTTTCCTGCGCCTCAAGCAACTGATTATAATTTAATTCCTCAACATTCATATAATATGCTTTAATACGTGTATATGTATATGCATAATAATACATATTTCCATATTTATGCACACAATACTTTCAATAGTCATACATTTTGCATATATTCGTATAGTTAGGCAATCTGCTATCAATCTATATGTATCTGTCGAAATTCTAAAATGCAATTTTAATCAAATATTTATTTCAACTGAATGTTTTGCCAGACGGAAATTTGATTTGTTTTGGTAGATGCCATTTATTTTTACTATGTGTGTTGTACCACTTGACTTTTATAATATTCAATTGCCAAATTGAATCAACTTTTTGCCAACTTTTTCAAAATACGCCGCCGCCTACAAATTTAAACTGCTCCCAAACAGACTACAACAAAAAAATAAAAAAAAAGCTTTCGCGTTGCTCAGCCGCAGATAATTGAATGATTTGAATTTTTATATTGAATTTGGTAACACCCACACACAAGCAGGCCCACATAGATACAAATCCTACGCTTCTTGTTTTTTATACATATTTTGAAGCTTTTTCTGCCGTTTCTATGAAATTCTTCTATTAAAATGGAAATTGTTGGCGAATTGGAAAATTGCTTATCAATTGGCAGGCAGCTCGGCTTGCCAGACTTGACTCCCTCGAATTTCCGCATATGCTGCAAGGATCAAAAGCTGCCACATTTATGCATATTATGCCATAGGGGCCAGCTGCTGTTGGTTGGACGACCACCCTCGCCTACTACCCTCATGGGGCACATAGCGCATACTTATTTATGCTACAATTAAGCATTAAATTAAGTTTTGGCCGCCTTCATTTCTTGCAACTTAATTGAGTTGTATGCTTTCTTTTTCCCCTCTCCCTCTGCTCTTCATTCTTGCCACTGTAAATGTGTACAAAATAATTAAATTTCTTTCTTCTTTTTTTTTTTTGTGGTCTAGTGAAGCGTAACGTATCTCTGAAGTGCATAGCAAAATTTTTTTAATGCCTCGGAAGTTTCTTCTTACTTATTTAATTGCTTTCGTAGCGCTCTGACCCGCATTTGCAGATGTTTTGGATGTGGATAATGTTATGATGATGAAATGATGAAACATTATTGAATTTCATTGGGCGTGTAGTTTTGATTAAGTGAATTAAGAGAGCTCATTAAAGTATGGTTCCCATGAAAGTGTGACTAGCAAAATGCTATTATTGCTAACGTTAAAATATCCAAGTTGAGTTTGGTTTCTAGATCTGCTCGTACCTAATGTCCTATTATAAAGGTATGGAATATAGGATACTCGAAGTATGATATAACCAATACTAACTACAACAATAAATATATAAAAATTAAATTTTTAAAAGTTGTACATTCTCTTGATCAGCTCTTATTTGAGCAATATGGATTATTTTGTACATAGCTAATTGTTTTCTATATTTATTTATTTAAATAAATTTAAAATATATATGGAAAAACAAATAAATACGAATCATTCGAAATGGTAGGAGACCGTGGAATACGCTGCACTCGCTTTTTCAAAAAAATCTTATACTTATTTAATTTAAGAAAACTTGCAACTGCCACGCCTCTACAAATCAATAATACCATTAACCTTTTATCTATCGACATTTTCTTTCGATTTGATTTCTTAATTTTTAAAACATCAGACAAATTAAGCTTTGTCGGGCCACGATTTTGGGCGCAGACGAAACTTGCTCATATATGAAACATTATATAATAAAAAGTATAAAAATGTACGAAGAAAAAAGTAATGTAACGTCTAAGTTTAATTAATTAATTTTAATCAAAACTTTTTCCTCCTAAGGGTACAAATATTAAATTTTATGTTGCAACTATGATTTATTTCTGCTTAATTTAACTTTAATGACTTGTGAATATTGAATGACGTGTGGTCAGTCTTTTTATTATATTTTGTATAAGGAAGCAAAGGCAAGCTTGAAAATGTTTTTTTATTTATTATAGATTTCAAAAATGTGAAAATAAAGAATAATAAAAACTTATTAGACCTACACCAAAACCTTTAAGTTACTTGAAGCTAAATTAAACAAAAAAAACTCTATGTATAGGGTAGGCCATCTGTTGCTTTGTTTGTTAATTGCATTTTATTCGCATATTTTACTACGAATTTGGGAAAATATGGCCCAAATGGCCGCCGCAGCTCGTTGTACACGCCCGAATGCGAACATCGTAATATCGATGACTTTTTTTTACGAAAACTCATCTGACTGTTCTCCCATCCATGCAATATTCGACGCAAAGTGGTCCTAACAAAGTGTAACTCTAGCAAACGATCGCGCGTCGTTTCCGGCAACACGTCGACACTGGCCTCGACTTTGATTTTTCCACAGAACGACCGTTTTCATAGTACGCCCTGTACCACCTTTACGCGTTGTTCGGTTGTTAATCGATCCATGACTAAAATTGAGCAGTTCTGAACTTGACATGTGTCGCAGAGTATCTACTTTGGACAGGTATGTTCCGAATTTTGAGTGCTTAACAACTAAACCAACAGATGGCCCACCCTATACAAACAGAATTTTAAATACTATTACCTGTCTACACCGAGACTTCGAAGGAGATACTACGGTCTTCTTATGGTAAGCAAGCCTAGTTGCAGTGATGCTGCGAGGCCGGATCATATCCGAGGGCATGTCGAATGTCAAGGCATCCTTAATACTACACGCTCTGTCAATATTTTAACTTCTTGTCATTTTTTCCATACAATCGTTACTTAAATATATCCTACACTAAATTATTTATAAATAAAACCGGAAAAAAATAAAATAAATAAAAACCAACGAAATTATTTACAAAAACTTTACATTTCGTTCAAGAAGTAAAAATAAAATTTAAATTAGTCTATTGCAAAAAACTAACTAAATTACTTAGAAATTCCATAAAACTTTAAAAATTCTTTATCTTCTTAGAGTTACTTTTTTGATAAGTTGGTTACAAACCGCTTTGAATGCTATTCACCACCTGAAGCGCATATTAGACTCCAGTTTGTCTGCCCATGGCAAGGTGTTTTTTTTTTTTTTTTGCCCTCCTGTGGTCTTTGTACAAGTCAAAACCATTTGCTTATTACTTCTTGGAAGGTAACTAGAACGAACACAAAGACAAACCCAATAATATATTCCCTTTGCCTTCCCCATTCCATTCGAGTGGACTTATTGTGCGCTTTGTTTTGCAATCGAGTTCCAATTCAAAAGCAATACAAACACGCACTGCGGGTGCCACTTCAAAGCCAGCACAATGCCGTACTATAAATCGTAATTACCCCGAATTCTCTCACTCTCTATATACACTATATGTATATAGATAGTATATGCATTAGGTGTCAGTCGAAGGCGTTTGCAAGCAACGCCCGCCCGCTGTTGCGTCACACCGGGTACCGCCAAAGGGTCCCATATGTGTCACATGGCATTGCGCATGCGCGCAGCTTGAAGCCCCAGAACTTCACTTAACGCTCCAGACTTTGTGACGCAAAACACATGCTGACTTTTTTAAGAGTGTGTAGCATATTCGATCCGTTGTGCCACATTAAGTTGAACCATTTCTAATGCAAAACGTGTGGCGACACTTGCACACGTTCGAGCGAATCCTACATCAAGACAGATGCATGTGTTTGTCAGCTGTCTGATGGTTTGAAGGTACCCCTGAAGACGACTCCACCCAACTGCCGTTGACATGTACTTACTCATTTGCTGGCGTGCCTCGGTTTTTAAAGTTAGCCAGTCATTCCACTACAGAGTCAGAGCCAGCAACAAATGTTTCTAAATTAATAACAAAATACTTAGGGAGCGTAATTTTTGAGCCGAAAAGGCGACGAGTGAGGCACCATCTGGGCAATACATTGGCGAACAACGACAGTAATTGAAGTGTGACATACTTTTAATACAATTACGAGCTGATGAGTTGCTTTTGTTCTAGTCAAAACTAATTTCAAAAGTGTCAGAATTTAACTTTGCGTGCTGGGAAAGATTACAAAATAGACGGCGGTACTTGTGAAAATATTAATTAGCTGGTGTGAAAAAAGAACAAAGAAGAATTCGGTGTCATACGATAAGCCATCTATAAATATAGTCATTTGTGCTTGATCTGGTCCCATTATGAGCAGAGTTTCTCAAAAATATGTTTGCTTGTTAAGTTTACCTAGCTATTAAAGCAAAGGAACTTCCCGGAAGCAGTTTTGTTTTAAAAGGGGACTTGATGGAGTTGGTCTTTGGATATAAAAAAATGTGTCCGTGCGCTTTTCCCGAAAAAAAAAGTATTACTGGATACTTACTTACTGCATTTTTTGTATAGAAGTATATTCTGCTTCAAATCAAGCAGTTTACACTCGCAAAAAAAAGTTTACATTTTATGGCATATCATCATAACTGCGTTTTTCTTGATTCGTTTTGGGATAAAATAAAGTAAATAAAAATTAAGTTATAAATATTACGCTAGATTTAACAAACTTCGTCACTCAACCATATTCATTTCTTTTTGATCTTGCTGATCAAGCTAAAACAACCCAATGTCATTTGTTTTATGTGCTTTGAAAACTTTCCGTCAAAACTTATAAATCCTCTGCGTACCTATAAAAACAACACATAAAATAAATACAAATGATTTAAGCCCCCAAAAATAACAATATCCATGGCAGTCATCTAATATGTAATTCCCATATACACACAGTTTACAAGCCACTCAGCAAACATGGAGCCAGTTAAGCATACTCAAAAACACATCGTAAAAGCCACAACAGATGCCCCAAACCAATCCCTTCGCACAGCCCAGGCCCACTTAAGGCCAAAAAGAAAAAGGGCAGAACAGACCAACAGAGCAGAGTCATATCAATAATTCGGAACTGCGGTGAACATAAAAGTCAAGAACTTAATTTCCAGCTGCTGTCATTTTAAAAAACAATATCAGTTTTATGACTTTTGCGCCAGACTGTAAAGGAGTCTGAGCTGTAGACGGCGAGGTGGCAGTAGACACGGAGAACTATGGCGACAATACCAGGAAAAACTTTCGATATCCGTAGTCATATCCGCTCTTAAAGTGTGCACACACACATACGCACACAAGACACGGACATACTCTGCGGTTGCATTTTGTTGGCTTTGTATAAACTTTCAGCTTAAAACAAATAAAATGCGCTTGAAAATGTATTTTATGTTGATGTTGTCGAGCAGTGTGTGTGAGTATGCAATGTTTTTGTAGTGAAAACACACACACAATGAAACAACACCTGCACACACACTTACACACATACGCTTACACTATTTACCTGCAGTTCTTTGTTGGCTCTCTCTGCGACAACTGCAACAAAGTGCGTTGGCGTTTCCATTGAGCTGCTTGCCTCTGGCGGTCTCTCTGTCTGTTACGTTCTTGCTTCATGTCTCTCACACTCTGCCTCTCTCACGCTTTCTGCACTTGGCAGCGTTTATTAAGTTGTATTTGTAGTAGTATAGGTGTAAGTGTGTTTGTTTATCAGCAACTGTAAGATCTTTTTTTTGTTGTGGTTTAGTTTTGTTTGTCACTTTGTTTGTCAGTTTTGTTTATTTGTTTACCAGCGCCGTCACTCTCTTTGGAGTGTGGCTGCTGCGGCGGCGTCGGCGTCGGCGGCTGCTGCTGCTGCGTTTACACAACTGGCAGCAAATAAAGCCATTTAGATTTGGCCAGCATGGAGCAAGCTGAAGTAAGTAGTTGAGGTTTTCTTCAGGCATCTTAGAACATCTTTTTACTTTAAAATTGGAAAAAGGTGGCGTTAAGAGGTTTTATAAAAGTGAAAGATACGCCTCGGTTTTAGTCAATATTTTAGAAAGCTTTAAGACCAAGAGTGAATCATTTGACAATCAATAAAGTGGTTCTTGTGTTATTATTATTATTGACATGCATTTCAAAGCTTTTTAGGAATGACTTCATAAGTCTGCTTGGAACAAAAACTACGTTGCTGTGGTTTTTATTTTAAAGCAATCAGAACAATAAAATTAATGCTATTATATGGCATAAATAAAAAGCGATAAAACACTTTGTTTTGGATTGCTAGAGTTATTTGTTCCTTACCCGAAGATTCACTAATATGCAGTACATAGATGATAGTGCCCTTAGCTAATAAAGGGTCATCAATCTTAAGGTTTTTTTTCAATGGGGTTATTTTTGGCAAATCGCGCGTGAGTACTGTCAAGTTGCCATGTGTTTTTATGCAGTTTTCATTGACATTTCATCATGGAAAGACTAACACCCGAACAACGTTTACAAATCGTACAATTATGTTACGAAAATTCGCGTTCTGTAAAGAATTTTTTTCGCGCGCTTAGGCCATTTTATGGAACCAATTCGGTGAACAATTAATTGCACGCTCCGGACCGGTGAATTGGCCACCGAGATCGTGTGATATCACACCGTTAGACTTTTTCCTTAAGGGCTACATGAAGTCTGAAGTGTTTGTGAATAAACCAGGTACGATTGAAGCATTACCCGTGTTATTCGCGAGATATCGCCGATTATGCTCGAACGCGTCATTGAAAATTGGAACCTCCGCATGGACGAGCTACGGCGCAGTTGCGGCCAACATTTGAAATGGATTATCTTTAAAAAGTGAATACTAAAAATGGTTCTTTCTATTGATAATAAAGATTTTTCGATTCATTTGAAATTTTTGTGTTTTTTTGCATTTAAAAAAAAAACTCAAGGTTGATGACCCTTTACTTGCCGTGTATTCATTTTCTAATAATATATAAGATATTTTTTAAAATGTAAAAGCCAGTCCCCGGCCTTCCACTTTCTTGAGATATACTTTTTATAAATCTAAGCCACCAAGTATTATCTGTAGAGTTTTGTCAGACTAAAAACTTTAGGCGCTCAAGGACGCAGATCTGGACGCAGATATTAAATATTTTTCTCAAACAAAAAAAAAAATTGTTGTTTGAGGATGTGCATAGTGTCATTTTCATTCCGTGCCAACACGAGATTTTTGAAAAAGGGTTCTCACAAAATGTCGAAAACTGAAAGTAAGTAATACATATAATAATATTGTTTTATATTTAAAAAAGCCAGCTCAATTTCGCCAAAGTGGAACTCTCTAATATTCCCAAATTAACAAATGAAATCAATGTACTTGGAGAAATTCCTAAGATCTCTAAGACATTTATAGCCTACATACATTGCAGTCCCAGACACTATCCGTTGTTTGCTTTTTTTCCTCACAAAACAAAAAATTCACTTTGCCTAATCTGTATAGATATCATAATTGTGTTAGTACATTTGGTTGCCATATGAAGGACCTGATAGGACGAGTTGGCACATTTCATTCGAATGTAGCTTTTTCAAATACCTTTGTGCTTACCACACATCAAAAAGACAGCCGTAAGAAAACCAATGTGTTGTGGTCAGGGGGGGTTTTTCACTTCGATATGTATATCAGAGGTCGCAAATTACTGTCAAATTTTTTAGGGGGGGTCCGCAACAGAAAACCCCTCGTGGATCTGCCACTGATTGTGCTTGAACAAATGTTGCAATATACACAAAACTTGTGCCATTGGGATTGATTTCTTTTCTAAAAAAAAGGTATGGAAAATGCAAACCTAAGTGGTCGCTGACGTTCCTCAAAGAAGATACTATAAATTTTGCATAGCTTGTAACTATGGTAAAACAAAATTTACTAAAAACCCACCAAAAAAAATGAGATAGTATTGTTTGAAAACCGATGTAGAATTGTAACTTTGCTTTGGATTTTGACAAATGTTATATAAATGAAACCAAATATCTTGCACAACGGTATTGCAATGTTGTACAAGCCCGACTAGAACGACACCTTAGGTACTCTGCTAATCCCACACCAACACTTACTTAGTTGCATATTCCCCTCTTACTAGTCGCTTTATTTATTTATATTTGCTTTACAAATGACAATGCTGCTTTTATGCTGCCAATCTAAGTGACATGATAAACAAGAAACCCACCCGAACCCAAAGAAATGACAGCACTCCCGCTCAAAAACTCCACCAAAACCGAAACCAATCCATGCCCCCGGACGAGCGCCAGGCTAGGCAACTTGCAGCTAACTCAACTGACAGCTCTTTTTCCTGTCGCTGTTTTTGCACATTTATCCTGTTAGTGACACCTTCTTTGTGTGTGTTTATATGTATCTGTGAGATCTATGTAACTGTACTTGTGTATGTGCATTTGCTCCACTCGTTTGCTCGCTCTGTCTGCCTGTCACTCTTCATTCAGTTTTTCAGTTTTCCATGTCGTGCTCTAATGTTGTCATCATATGAAATTCAAAGCAACTGCTTGCCAAAAACCCCCTGACCCCACCACCCTCTAATCGGTAGAAACGTGAAAATTGATTTTCTATTTAGTTGTTGTTTTTGTTGTTTTTTGTCACTCATTCTGTCAGAGGCAGCTACACGTGATTGAGTCTTATCTGTAGTTTTGTCACTTCAACTGCTGCCAGCTACTTTAAATGTCATCCCAGTCGACGTCATCTACGTCCGTGTCTGCACGTGTTGCCTGCCAGCGAATTTTTCTTCCACCCTTTTGAGTCTTTAGCCCCCTGGTCATGTCAAAGGCTTAGCTTGCGCGTGTGCTGCATATGAGGGAGCGCCTCGCTTGGTTAAGTGCAACACATGTTGGCACCTTTGTAGGGGATTTCTTTGAACAGATGGCAACCTGCTTATAGCAATTTTATTTTTATTGAAAAGCATTACGGCTTAAGGGCAGATTTATACCACATTTTAAAGTGTACAATTTGCGGCTTCTATGAACTGAAATAATTTTAATAAATTGAGGGAATATATTCCAGCGCAGTGCAATAAGCAAATAAACAATAAAACCTTCGTATTTGTAAAAAATGGGATTTTAATTGGAATATAAGTTTTTACAAGAAACTACAAATAAAAGCTGGCTGCCCATAAAATAGTCTGATTCTTTATATTAAACAAAACGCACGACCTTAGCGTAGACGTAGGGTTACATCCTCTACTTTTACAGGAGATCATCTAGGGAATTATTTTGGGACCCATGACAGTAGTTAATGGCCGTTCTATATTTTGGCGGGAGTCCATTAATTTTGGCTACCCTACCTACCGATGGGTGTCATCCCTTAGATTTAACCCTCTGGATCCCAAATTTTTTTTTTTTGAAAAAAAAAAATATTTTTGTGTGAATTTTGTTAAAAAAAAATGTAATACAGTCGAGGCGGTGCCCGACAGTGGAATACCCTGTACCTTTTTTCTCAAAAAAAGATTTATTCCTGCATATTCTTACTAAGAATTTCCAATTGGAACATTTTTTTGTTGGTGCAAAACGATATTGATACCTACAAGTTCCGCAAATTTTAACCGATTTTAATGAAAATCGAAATTTACTTTAAAGAAGTTATTTAAAGTATATGGGGTAAGTTTCAAGGGGATATGTTGAAGGGTGTAAGAGAAAACACGGTAAATCGATTGCGGGGGGTGGGGGGTCTGCATTGATAAAATTTGGATGTGGATTTGTTCATTAGAGGCGCATGAATCAGCTTACCAAAATTGGTGGTTCTAGGTCATTTATTACTATTATTACGTAGAGTCAAATAATGACGCAGTTTATAGGCAAGGGGAGGTGAAATTTTTACATTTTAGACTATAACTTTTGTTGTAATTGTCCGATTTTGTTTATTTTTGACACACAGATGCATGTAACCACAACGCATCGCTCTGTTAAGTTTCAGATTAAAATATTAAACGGTTTAGCTAAAAACCGCGAAACTCTGCTACGGGGGAACGGGGAAAGGTATTGACATGATTCAACAAACTTGATCTTCTGAGGAAATATGCGCATCAGCTGGTAAAGTTTCGTATCTCTAGCTCTTATAGTCTCCGAGATCTAGGTGTTCATACAGACGGACAGACGGACAGACGGACGGACAGACGGACATGGCTCAATCGCTACCCGAGGTTATGATAAGCATTTTGGTATAAAGGACTTGGGGTCTGCCACGCCTCCTTCTTGCCGTTACATACATTGCACAAATCTAGAATACCCTTTGTACCTATAGGTACAGGGTATAAAAAATACAAAATTAAAAAAAAAAAAAATCATTAGATTGAGGTTTTGTGGGGTAAAATTGGTAGCGTGCCTTGAGGCATGCTTGGGACGATCAGTCAATTAAAATAGTTTGATGATGATGCAAAATTTTTTTTATTTTCAAACAATACTATTTTTTTGTTAAGAACTAGATATTCAAATTTCTTTATTGTTGTTGTTATCATTATTTTAATAAATATTTGTAATTTTTTTTTAAGAAAAAATTGAAAATCTGAAGTTTACAAATATATTTGCTTTTCAATGTTTGCTTGTCCTTAGGCTTAGGTGCAATTTAATTGCATGTCGCTATGTGCAGCAAATGCAGGAATAAGCGGCTTGTGTACTTTTTGGCCATCAGAGGAATTTGCTACCTTCCAAACGATCTATCCATGAAATCAACGGCACCCATATTGTTATTATGGGTCAGTAAATACTCTTTCAAATTTTATGAATCGTAAAATTTTGGTGTTATCACGTTAATCGTTTCCAAAAGGTGTTGTGCCTAATTAGGTGGATTTACGGATTCAGAGAGATTTGTTAACTTTCCGAACTGATGAGGAACACCAGTCACGGAAGCACAGAATTCCATAGAGATCCTCTAAGTTTTTCCATGGACATAACTCGGAACTCGATTAAGACGAATGGTACCCAGGAATGAATTCCACGGGTTCGTAGGTAAACAAGCAATGGAAGTGCTTTATAAAAATTACCAAAGCATATAATAAATATATATATCTTTTTCGATGTTGATGATTTTGTCAGGCTCAGCGTTTGGGGGGATAAATTGTCTGGAGACAAAAAATGTATCGCAATGTATCTCCCGCATGGGCTCCAAAGCTGACTCAGATTACCCTGTATTAATAACTTCTTTAGTACCTTTATTTATGTCAAGATTGGACTCGTAATGGACATATTCATCAAAACGCTCCAGTCTGTTTTCTTCTTCATCATCATCTTCACCAAAACTCATCGTTTCCAAAAATTGCAGAGTTTCCCTATCTGATAGGGACGATAGTTTTATGTGTTTTTGACGCTCTTCAACGTAAACACATTTGGTACTGACCGAAACAAATTTTATAGGCTAGTTGTCCCAAGCGTGCCTCAAGGTGGGTTAGCTTTGACGACTCGTGGAAAGCAAACAAAAAGTTTTTTTTTCGAAACTAAAATTTTTTATGAAAAACACACAATACAAATTTTTTTTCATAACTATAAACAAATGAAGATTTTTTTTTTGTTCACAACTTTTTAAGAAAAAGTGTTTTTTGCTATTTGGCACAAATTTTTAACTTCAAATGACTGCAGCAACTGCTGCACGCATTATTACGCAGTAGAAATAATTTCTAACGCAAGATGGGAATTTCCCGAAATAGATAAAATATAGAAATAAAAAGAAAAATTTAAAAATGCGAAAATTCACGAATGATAAGTAAAAAGTGCCTTGAGGCACGCTTGGGGCCTAGAGGGTTAAGTTTTGGGTAAACAGATACAAAAACTTATTTTAAAACTTCTCAAAAACTATTAACGGTGGTAAATCAGAAAAAATACTCCGATTTTCATTAAATAAGGGAGGTACAGAGGGACCTAATACTAGTTGATGCATTATCGTAGTGTACAAACCCAAGTAGCAGCAAAGTACCTATTGCTTGATACCCAAAGAAAAACCAAAAGTCTTGCTTAGACTAGTGACAGGACATATAATATGAATGTTCGACCTGAACCGGTTTAAACAACCCCATAAACCTAAAAACTTTTTGGAATTTGGACTGAACGAAAAGTTTTAAGTTAACGGTCAGAATTGATTCTTAGAGTCGCAGTGCATTAAATTAAATTATTAGTAATAATAGTCAAAGTAAAATATATTGCAAACAATCTTGATCATGTAAATCGGTGCTCCTAAAAAGTTTGAAAATCTTTGAAATATGTGCAGCATTCAATTTCTGTCGAAGGCTGGACAATATTTGCCACACATTAAAATTAAAAACTTTATAGCCAACTTTTGTTGAGGCTTCCACAAACTGCTGGTATATCTTAATATAATCCACTAGATTGCTTCTGTTACAGTAAATATTTCCTGACTTTGCATAAACTAACAATTTAATGAAATTCTAAAATTCTTTATTGTATCATTATTTTAATTCTATACTCTGAAAGACGCAAACTTCCACAAGTTCTCAAACAAAGCACATACCTGTCGTCTTTCTTTGCAAAATCTAACAATTTAACTTGTCTCACTCTACCTCTCACAGCTTTGTTTCCTAATAATTTTTCACAACACCTAAAAAAATGAAAAAGAAAAAATCACTTTTAAACAATTTGCACAGAAAAATATTTGTCAAGGCATCAGGCCACGAAAAATTCAAAAGCACCGCAAAAGTTTATTTAACGCGTTGAGAGGGGCATGCCGCTGGCTATGTGCAACAACAACAACACCAACAACAAAACGTGGCAACTTAAATAACTTTGCCCCTCACGAAATTTTTATATAGGACTCTTGTTGTTGTTGTTGTTGTTGATAATGTTGATGCCGGCAAGGACAATTTCAACATGGGACACATTAAGCGCCACCATTGGAGTTGGACTAACGAGTCGCGCTGTCGATGGGAATCCAGCACCAGCAGCGGAACAAAAAATGAGTAAGAGTATAAAAAAACACCCCACACGCATTACGCTTTAAATTTATGTGATTAATAAATTTCCATAATTTTGAGCTAACGGTGGGGACACCCGAAAAATATATACATATATATGTACACTTGTATAGTACATAAAACTGCCTGCTAGGCAAATAAAGCAAAAAAGAGAGCAGAAAAAGCTTGTAAGAATGAAGCAAGGACAGCGCCAGCTAAAGATGGGACCAACCTACCGACTACACATAATTTACGCTGTCAGCGTTTTCATACCGTTTTATTTTATACCCTGTAAACTGTTCATAAGGGGTATATGAGTTTAGTCTTAATAGGTTGACCACTATGTGTTAAGTAAACACAGATGCAGTGATGCATTAGTGTTCCCGAAAAAACATGCGGAGACCACACAAAATTACGAAATTGTCTACGAGAGGGAAATCCCAGTTAAAAACCCTTTTTCTTACTAGGGAAAGATTTGTACAGTACTGTATCCGTCCACTCTTTCGAGAAAAATTAATTTCGGTTAAATTCTGCACACTAAAGTTTTAAGTTTATCTTTAATATAACAAATTTGCGGTGCGCTATCTATTCTAGTGAATTAAATCCTCTTACCGAAAGTGAATTTACAAAAATAGGTGCTAAAAGTATTCTTATAACTTATTATGGCGAAATTGACGAATTTTTAAGGAAATATTTAAAAATTTAGTCTTGCCAAGAGCTGAGCTCGTTGAAAACAATTGCTAAGAAAGTTAAGGATATCCTTTTGAAATATCCCATTTGGGATTTTTTATTTATATGAAGTTTTGTCATTCCACGTGAAATATTTCGAACTGCATATACCCCTTTAGAAAAAACATATTCAAACATAAATAAATGGAATGAAGTCAGTCTAAATTTATTCAAATTTGAACGGAAACGGTTGTGAAAATTTACCCTCAACAAAAAAATACTCCGGGAAACAAAAAAAAAAACAAAACAAACAATTTTATTCGGATTCGTTTTTGCGTACTCCGAATTCCGAGTTTTTCGCTGTCCATGTTCCCTTACTCCTACACCTTTCGAGGGAAATTATCCACAACTCTTATTCCTATTACAAGGGAAATTTTTTTTATTCAAGACGTACTATTTAAGCAAGACACGGACCGTATAAAAATTTGGTTTACGTTGTGCATGCTATTTCTTGGGTTGATTTAGAAAAAAATAATTAAAAATATTTTTGAATAACAATTTAACTTGTAATTGGCATAAATAGAATTTAAGAAAATCAAAAAATATTTAAAAATTTATTTCAGTTAAAAATGCGCAAACTTTTCAACATATTTTGCAAATTCGTTTTCATTCCTCTTGCAACAAAACATTCGGTTTCAAATCACATAAAAAAATCGTTTTTGTGAAATTGGGAGCACCAAACACTCGATTTCAAAACGAATCGGAATAAATTGTTTGTTTTCCGAAGCTCGCCCGACTCTTACTAAAAGCCTAAATTATAGAGTATTTTTCAGTCGCTGCTTTGGAAACTGACTTTCGCTCTAACTTGCGTTTTTTTTTATTTTCTTACACTTGACTATTATTTTGACGGCATGTTTAAAGTCAAGTTGGGTTTGGGAATTTGTAGCTTGGGGCTGTTGTGATTTTATTTTTGGCCCCAAAGATTGAAATTAAAGATTGCCAGCAGTTGGTTGTTTGTATGTGTGTGTGTTAAATATTTTCCATTGGGGCTAATTTCAAATTGTGAAAATGTTAAAATTAAAATACATTTTTCTTGCTTATTTTTAGCAGCGCAAACAAATTAATAAAAATTAGTTTTGCGGCTAAATGCAGCGTAAATTTGTTTCAAACCATTAACAAATAAAAATTGGGTCAGCTTAAGAGACAAACTTGTGGCGGAACTGAGTAGCGGAGGGTTGCAGGAAACTCTTGAAATTTATGACAGTTCTTGGCACAAGGCCCTGCCATATAAATCCTGGCAATTGTTCACGATTTTTAATGCCAGTTAAATCGACTGAAAATGACAGTTTAATGATTGACATACCCAGGCGAGAGTTGCAGTTGATGTTGTTGTTATACTCATTGTTGACCATGGATAGCTGATAGTCGGTAGCTCTAGCGTACTGTATGTGGGTTCATTTCAATGAATGTCAACTGTCTGTTTGAATGACGAATACACTCGTTTAAGAGCATAACCCGGAATGAGCCGAGTTTTGTGGAGCGTAACGAAGCGCAGCGCCGGGTAAAGGGTCTGAAAGTGTATGAGAGTATGACAGGGGTTAGTAGCAGCTACCGTTTGTCAGTCAGGCAACAGTCAGACTTCAGACCAGGCCATCACGCCCACTTGTCAATGGCACAAAAAAGCAACGCCACCCATCAATGTCATGTTTATGACAGGAGGCAATGCAAGGCAGGACGCGCGCAGAGGATTAGCGCGTTCTCTTTGCTGGGCAACCATTTGGAACGTTTAACCCTCTGACGGCAGCGCAAGTTATGCAAAATGCGTAAAATGTGTGTAAGCTGTTGCAGTTGCTTCAGTACCGACCGACATTATGGGCTTGTCAATCAGCGCATCTAGTATGTAAAATCAGACCAAAAATGTTCAATTGAAGTGCCGATGTAGCGATGGAGTAGAGACTTCTTCTGGGGGGTTGAGCAAGTACGTCAAGTGGCTTGTGGCATAAATCATATATGCCGGGCCTGACCTCCCACCAGACAATGAACCAGCGAGACCAAGTCAAACCAAACGACCACACTTGAAGCTGCATTTAGTATAGTCTTTTTCCATGCATTTAGTGCACTGGGAGAAAAAATGGGGTTTTGCAATCACAAAAAATGTAAAAAAATAATTGTAAAGGACTGCAATCGAATTTGCGTGATTATAAATGAATGGTTTACAAAATATTAAAGAGGGTCTCACTACTACACAGGAATCTAGACAAGTTTCAATAGTTCTCGCAAGAAGGAGCAAGAGCAGAATATATAATAAACGGAAAAACTTTATTATTTTATAAGCAGATTTAAAAACATTTTTCTTATCCAGTTTATAGGAAATTAAAAAAAAAAATGTTTCAAAAATTATACTAACCTATGCTTTTGCGTCCTTATGATCATTTGAAGCAAAAATTCTTTCTTCACTAGTTTAAAGCGGATTTTTGTGGAGTGTAACTAAGCCTAAAGATGACCATAAAACCATTCTTGATGGATTAGTTGTGTGGAGAACATATCTCATATATTAATGTTGACGAGTTCGGGATTGCTGATGAGCATAAATCTAATTTTTCACCTACTATTGTTTGAATAAAATTTAAGTTTCTTTTTCAATTTAGATTGAAATTTTCTCTGCCGCAGCGACGCGTCACCACGTTGTCGTTGCTAAGCAACTGACATTAACATTTTCGTTGCTAAGCAACAAACACGAAGTTGATGGTGCCTGTCAGCAGGGCAACAAAAGCCGAGGCCACGCAACATCAACTTCGTGCCTGTTGCTTAGCAACGACAACATTTATGTATGTTGCTTAGCAACGACAACGTGGTGATGCGTCGCTGCGGCAGAGAAAATTTTAGTACAAAATGCACACAATAATGCATGTGTTTTGTATAACATATCGTACGTGTGTCAACATCGCTGCCGCCAGTAATCTCTATATACGCAAGATAGGGCAGTGCCGACCATTGATTTAGCTGATTCATATCTACATTAAGTCTAGTTTTTTTTTTTCAGTGTCGAAAAACTGAATGACTCTGCTACTCCCCCGCTTCAATCATAGTAGCTGCTGATCTCATTGTTGATAAGTGCAATGGCAACAGTGAAGTGAATGATGACCCAGCAACGTTTTCTGCTCTGAATGTTCAATTGTTACTTGTTCATCTGTTAGCAACAGCAGCTTCTTCACCATCATCATCATCGCCTTCCTCTTCTTCATCTTGGGGTTTCGGTTCATCTAAGAGTGCAGGGAAACTCTGCTCTGACTGGCATGAAAATGACAAAAACTCACTTGAGACAAATTGTGAATTTGTATAAGCATCTTTTTTTCAAGAGCGCTTAACACGAATTCACTTGCTGACTCTATCACTTCATCTAGTTGCATCTCTGTCCATCTCTCGGGCAATTGAAATTGTTGAAAATTATTATTAGTTGGATGGTGAGCGAAAGATACTCTGCCCTGACATCAAGTGTCTTGGCGCTTGTCACTTGCAGCTTTCGGGTGTACTACTTATATTTTCCCCCTAGTTTTTTATCGTGGGCGTTTTATTGTAAATGATGATTAATTATGCGCATTTAAAGTGCGTGTGTTTGATTGCGCAAGTGATAAGTGAAGACCCCAAATAAATTTGGAAAATTAATCGTGTACAGAGAGAAACTTGAGCAGTGAGCTGCAGACAATTACGAAGTGTTGAAAAATTACCCTCTTTTATGAGCATGCCAATCACCCTCAGACAGATTTCTACAGCGCTTTCAAAATTCCTACCAAAATGTTTTGATCAAAAACAAGTTAGTGCTTCGGCATTTTGAAAACAGTTTGTGAAAAGTGGTTTTGTTGCAGAAAAAAAAAATATGTGAAAACCGTATATGGCCCATATTGTCCTTACGCAGGTGAAGCTTTTTCAATTCATTCGATTTGGTGGTACTTCATCTATGTATATAAAACAAAGTCGCGTAATTCGTTTATTTATCCATAACTTCAGAAATGAAAGTCAGATTTTCTGGATGATTTTCTCCTTGTATTCTTCTCGTCATCTACATAAGTCACGACAATTGTGAGTACATATCGTGTAATCCAAAATTGTATACTTTTAGAATTTCAAAAAGATTCAATTTGAAAAATAAATGTTTGAATAAAATTGTTTCTCAGAATATTTTAATACAAAATTTTCTCTTATATAATTTTCCATGTAAGACGCTGTCATTTTTACATCATTGATACGTTTTATTCAAAAAATGCATTTTGGCAAAAATATATACCAAAAACCTGAACTGAACCTTTTAAAAAGACAACCCAACAATATGTTAGAATATAAAATGATGCTTTTAAACTTTTGACCCATTTAATTTATATTTTTTAATGGGAAGCTAATAGAAATTAAAACAACTCTGTATAATGTCATTAAGTAAAAAATCGGATGAAACTTGTAAAATATAAAATAACTAAAAGGTGTTTTTTTTTAGAGTAACACAAGTTTAAATCATAATAAAACAAATAAATATATTTTTAATATGAAAGAAACGGGATTTATTGGATAGAAAATTTTATGACATAAATGTTTGAATATGATGGCCGCCACGGCTGGCGCGTACAAGGCGCATTCTGGAATACCAATTTTCACAAACTTTCCGCA
The DNA here is from genome assembly GCA_018150985.1 of Chymomyza costata. Lineage (NCBI taxonomy): Eukaryota > Metazoa > Arthropoda > Insecta > Diptera > Drosophilidae > Chymomyza > Chymomyza costata. The sequence goes on from JAECWU010000001.1 coordinate 25,212,470, forward strand.
ACATTTGCGGCCGTATTTCGACAATAACTCTTCGAATGTTGATTTCCAGTAGTACAATTGTCTCTGGTTTATCGACATAGACAAGTGACAGTAATTTTCTGTGGATGTAATAGTGTTTCGACAAAAGCTTGTGGATTATCCTCACTCCAAATGCGACAACTCTGCTTATTTACGTATCCATTCAACCAAAAATGGGCTTCGTCGGAGAACAAAATTTTGAATTTTGAATAAGTTTGACGAACGGAACTATTTTTTTGACAAAAAATTTCAGCAATTTGCAAGCGTGGCGCTGGTGTAAGTCTATCCATAATGAAATGTCAAACCAAACTCAACAAAAAGCAACTATCAGCTGTTAAATGGGTTGTCAGTGTTGCCAACTCAAAGTTGTGAACCTCTAAAAAAAACACGCTGTAGTTTTCAGTAAATTTATTCCCATTTTTTTTTTTTTCTTTGGACCAAGTTTTTTGTGTCTACTTTTCATAGGCTATACAACGATAATACGCTTAAAATAATTATTCACAGTATACCATACTGTGTTCCAGTTGACAAGATTATTTATCTAGCTTTAAAAAGCAAAATAAATAGTTCCTTAGAAACTGCAAAAAAATGTCTCAAATGTCACTTGGTGCATAGTTTATCGAAAATGAAAATGTCAAAATCACTGTTTCCCGAACCTACTAATAGCAGTCACACCAGGACAGTAACTGCCGGCTAAAAACCTCAAGACTTATAGAAACGCATCTCTAACCACTTTTCCAAAAAATTACTAACAAGTAGAAACAAAGTTTTCTTCTTTATCATCTCTTAATATTCACTTCTAGATAGACTGATTAAAAAACTGGTTATGACCATAGTTTTCGAATTTTCGGTATATCCAAAATTTCACATTTACGTTTAGCATTAGTTAGTAAACCTTAAATTAATTAACCTTAAAATTGTAAAAACTCAAAATGACTTACTTTTAGGGCTTCCATGCTATTAGAGCCTATACCTCCGTCCAGCAAGCAGCACGTAACTAGCACATCAATTGCCATAGAAATATGACGTAATCCCATGTGAGATAAATATCGACAAGGTATTATTATCATCATCTACTTACAAGAGGATTTAAAACCAAGGAAACCCAAAAATAAAACTACCAGGGTTGATTGAGTCACAGCTGAGAATGTAACCGTAAATGACAGTCAGTGAAATGAAAAAAAAAAACAACAAATAAGTGCTAAACACGTGGACAAACGTATGCCGGAAAGTCGCCAGTGTTGTACAGTCCAAATTACCGTGCAGCAGCACTCAACACAAATTATAATAACTGTAATTACAAGCAGACTCGAATCGCAAAACTTTCGTGTTTCCGACAATAAAATTTATAACTCAAGTGTGCAGCCCCCCGCAACAGCAACAGGAAGCCGCACATGGCAGCAACCCCTTGGGTCTAGAACACTATGTACTATACTTAATGTTTATAGGTAATACTTGAAGTAATTGGAGTTGGAATTCATCTAGTTGCATCAAGTCTGGCTGGTAAATAAAAATAAAACTCAACTAGTCGCGAGGCGCATTTGATAAATGAGGGCACGTGCCTTATCAACAAACACAACAACCAACAAAATACACACACAAACATAAGCACACATGCATAAAATATACAGAAGACCAGGAAGAGATCACATTGAAGTGTGGCCAACCAACAGGGTAACACCCATCATAGTACCATACACCCCCCTCACTGACTCAGTCGCTCCGGCAGTCTCTCCTAGGTGGCCTGTGATTATGCTGAAAAGCAAAATATATGCGAGTTGAACACGAAAAGCAATTTGTAAACGACAAACACAGCAGCAACAGCTGGGTCAGTTCCAACATGAACCCAACCAAATCGTAGCCAAGTCAGAACTGGGGTCGTTTGGGACGGGGACACGCTTATTTGACTGCCATTAAGAGCATAGGGAAATCGATGACGACCAAAACGAAATTATATTCAAAAACAACAATAATCATAAAATAGAAATTGAAAGTAAGTGAAAATACACATAAAGTATCATACACTTGGAGAAAGTGGGTATATGGTTTATGAAATGAGGAGCTTAAAATGTTTCATGTAATTATTTTATTATAATTGACTATTATGCACGACTACTGGTAAGTGTAAAGTAAATTCGATTCGGATTAAAATATAAAGCTAAATGGCTTCATATGAATACGATTTTGAATTAGAATTAGCAGAAATGCTCTCTGCTCAAATTTCGTTTCGAAGTGTATATTTATCAGAGCTCGCAAAAAATTGTCAACCCATTTTATCAACTTTTGGGGGTACCCGGACCGGAATTCCCCCCCGTAGATCCGCCACTGTCTTCAACGAACTACGAACTGCTAATGCATTGCAAAATTTTATTTTAGCACAGTATATAATATAATATGTTTTTGTAAGGTACTAGGTTCAGTAATTACCTTGTTAGACCCCGAAGCACATTTTCGTGCTTTAAGGCGTAAATGCAGAATGCAAAAAAATACTTAATGGGTTTTAAGTAAGAGCTCATTTGGGATATCCCATTTGGGATTTGTTTTTATATGTTTTTATCATTCCGTGCGAAATTTTTTTGCATTCTGCGTATAGGCCCTTAAAATAAAGTGCTCTTACTTAAAACCCACTCTATTCTATATGGAAAAAAATCAGTGAAAAACAATATATGCAAAGTTTTTATATATCATCCTTTATTTTTGCACCACAAATTTTCTCACAGTGTACTTATAAGCGACCCCTCTAACGCAACTACGCTCGCACCCACTAAGCCCAAGCCGCAGTCCCGCAGGACTTCTGCCAACCCTTACCGCAAAAAGACATTCGACAGTCTGCGGTGGGAGGGTAGCACCTTAACCCCCGTCCCCGGCTTACCTTGACAGTAGCAGCTTGCTATCTTTTCATCAATTTGTGTTTTTCGCTTTTAGTTTCTTTTCATTTTTTTTTCTATATTTTGCCAATCAGACAAAAGCTGCAACGTTGTCCTGCCACGCCCTGTGCGCGTGTCCTGACATCGTTTTGAATTAATTTAATGCCATACGCTTTCTCTATCGTGGGCATCACCGCGTCAACATCATAATTCAAAAATTTCATTCGAAAACATGACGTTTTCATTTTTAATGCCCTCAGCTATCACTCAACGCGCTCGACACGCGCATACCAGATCACCCACTCACCGCTCCCGGCTACCAAATTTTCCCTTGGCCCAAGGGTTGGCCAAAAAAAAAAGTTTCAGTTTTCATTGTGTGAACTTCGCTGCTGGCGTTTCATAATTTTATGTATATAATATTTTTTTAGCTTTAAGTGCTCTGAAAATTATGTTAAGTTTAATTTGCAGTTTGTTGCAGCTGATACAAGGTTTAGGGGGCAGAATGGGAAATTAGAAAACTTGCTGCAGGGTTGCAAGCAAATGTTGCCTTGTCATGCAAAACAACGCATCTTATTGTTATATTGTATATAGTTGTTGTTTGTCTGTTAAATTGCACAATAATGCGGAACAAAGTTGACTCTGGAATAGGGTAGAAAAAAGTAGCTAATGCGTCTGATTGATGGATGGCTGGATGACTCATGTGGGAGCCCAGTGGTTTGACTTGTCAAAATCGTACATTTTAAGCCGCCAGCTTTTGAATAAACTTTTATTTTGAAGCAAGCCTAAGCTGCTCCCTTGAGACCTCAATTTAAAACCTTAAAAGCAAATCTTTGAGCCTTAAATGCATAGCCATTAAAATATGCCTGCCTAGCTGTCAACCTCCTGCTGTCAGCAGCAACCACCCGAGCAGCAAAAATGGAACATTAAAAATAATAAAAATCAATTTAATAATTCAAGCTAAATACCTTTCAATTAATGGCCCGCAGCCAAAGCAACTTAACAGCAGGACATTGCCTTAAACAGCACTAACTACAACGCCCATTGCATTGAATCCTGCTTCCAGCCAAAGACGCTGTCAAAGCAATTTAACCGCCAATTGAAGCAATGAAGCGGAAGTCTACAGCTAAAAACGTTGCGCCCAGATATCGAGAAAGAGCAGCAGCAAGCAGGACCTGTGCGTTGGACAGCTCCAGACTGCGAGAGTCATAAATTTTACAACATGGGAAATTATGAAAAAGCAATTGAAGCGCACACAGTAAAAATTATATATAGGTTTATCACAAATTTTTTTTTTTTTTTGTGGGTGGGAAACGCGCATTTTGCTCATTTATGAAAACGATGAGCATTTTAAGAACTCCTCCAAACAAAAAAGGTATCTTCTGTAGAAAACTCCCTAACAATTGCCTAAATTGAGGAATTGAGGCGTAGCTAACACGTTTTATTTGAAATCGACCGCTTATAGCTGACCTAATTGTCGAATCCAACTGTTGTTTTTGCCTGTTCGGCATTAATAGATGAAAATGTGGCCGCCTGGAACACACAGAAACACACACAGAGAATACACCAGGGACATGCAATGAGTAAGATACACGTTTCTAATCATACTCATTAATTTCTGGTAATAACTCCAAAAGCGCTACGCAGTTGATGACGTAGTCAAGTAGAAATTTCGTTGTGTTGGTTAAAGCAACTTTTTCTACTCTTAATTAGTTAAGGTATACATTATGCACTGGCCTACAAATTATTTTTCCTAAGTTTATAAAATGTCATCAAAACTTATCAAAACTTTTGATGTAAATCCATTGTTAATCACAAATGTAACAAATAAATGATTCCAATTGGGAAACTTGTGAAGAACTGCCATCACGAAAAAATACAAATTTTTATATGTACTAATAATTACGATCTAGTTATTTCTAGACCCAATTTTTCGGAAAAGTTGATTTTTTTGACATGCATCTAAAATTATGTACATTAAATGAAACTTTGATAATTATAGTGTGAACGGTACACGAAACAAACACAATTAGCATATTTCTTTGTTGGGCACAAATGCAGCAAGGCAAAAAAACGTACACTTAAAATATTTTACATTTCTGCCCGCTGCAGACACTTGACTACAAAATTTTTGCACAAAGCTGTATAAAGAATTTGTTGTTGCATTGTTTTTGAGCTTATAGAGTGACAGAGAACGAAACAGATATTTCGGGGCATTTCGGTATCCCTGGTAACGAGGCGGCGAATGAGTGTGGCAGAAACGGTTCAGCATTGCCATTTAACTTTGAGGTTACGGATATAAAAAGACCCTTAATAAGAGAGACGGCCAGAGCTCAGGCGGAAAGAGAATGGGACTCGGTTTTCGCATCTCCCGAGCACTCTGACCATGGTACAATCAAAAGCAAACATCTAAACTCTTGTGCTTTCACAAGAACAGGACCAGGACGGTGTTAAGAGTTCTAAGGCCTAATGGTTGAGAGGATGCACATCCTCAATAACAACTTCTGCTGAAGCTGCGAAGATGAGGAGGAGGCAGAAAGCATTCAACACCTGCTGTGTGATTGCCCGGTGCTTCTAAGAAGACGAACTGGCCACTTTTGACGAATCCTGGTTCTGCAAGGCAAGGGGCTTAGTGGACAAGGAATGCACACTAGTTTTTGACCCTCGAAATAGCACTGCTCTACCTCCTTCCTTCCTTTTTCATACTTCTTTCTTTCTTGACACAATTAGCCAACACAATGGACCTCAGGGTCTCTGGATGATCTCAATTATTGATTAAGCAGCCAGATGTTCATTAAAGACTGCCAAAAGTATAGGGTTTTCCAACAAGAGGTGTTATTTTGAATCACCCGGTATTTCGGTAGCTGTCACTTTTGAAGCTTTTATTCTTTGACATTTGACAAGTAGAAACTACGCCATTACCAAAAATGGAATGATACACGCTTCAACAACGCATTGAAATTATTAAAATTCACTACGAAAATGGTGAAAATCTTGCAGTCACAGTTCGCAAAACTAAAGCATTTTTGATGAGGCTCATTTCCACCTCGGTGGCTACGTCAACAAGCAAAATTGTCGCATCTGGGGCTCGGAAAACCTAAGAGTTATTGTTGAAAGCCCTCTCCATCCTCAACGTGTGACTGTTTGGTGCGGTTTATGGTCCGGCGGTATCATTGGACCTTACTTTTTCGAAAATGAGGTTGGATCAACAGTTACGGTGAATGGATTGCGCTATCGAGAGATGATTAATGATTTTTTATGGTCGGAGTTGGATGGTATTGATCTGGACAACGTGCTACGTCCCACACAAGCAACGAAACCATTGCTCTTTTACGGAAAAAGTTTCCGGACCGTGTTATCTCTCGAAGAGGTGATAACAATTGGCCACCCAGATCTTGTGATTTAACACCTTGCGACTTATTCCTTTGGGGCCACGTGAAAGATAAGATCTACGCCAACAGCCCAGCGTCGATTCAAGACCTCAAAGATAGAATTCGTGAGGCTATCGAGGACATAGGGCAGCCACTTTGCGATTTGGTTATGGAAAATTTCATGAAAAGGATATGGTCCTGTAAGCGTGGTCATGGTGGCCATTTGGCTGATGTTGTTTTTCATTGTTAGCGGCATACCTTCCTCTTTATTATGAAATAAACATCCGATCATTTATCTCAAAAAATGGCATTTTTCTTTGAATACCAAAATAACACCTTTTATTGGAAAACCCTTTATGTAAACCCTTTTTTTGTTTTAAGTTATTCCAAAATCTGTTCTCTGGAATAATAGGAAATGCAAATAATACTGGCTGAAATGCTCAAACTTTTTTTTGATTAAATTTTTAGTCTGGCAGTTTTACATTTTTGAATCGTTGTAAGGGTGCACTTCCGCATTTCTGCCCGTATTTTTAAAAAGCTCTCAGTTACTGCTCTATCCAAACATGCCCAAGTCACTTAAATAAGCTTGAATACCTTTCTCAAATTTTCTTCACGAATCGTAATTATTTTCTTAAGATTTTTTCATGCACTGCAAATTAATAAAGGTACAATGCTTTAACAATATCGAAACACCAATCTTTCATTACAGAAATAAAACTAAAGATAACCGCGTACTCTTTTTGTTCAGATATTGCGGTATCCGCTTTTATTTTGGGTACATCTTTAAATTTTTCATCGATGTATATAAGTTGCGATCGATGTTAAATTCCTCACTCAATTCACTTCCAATAAAATAATGAGTTACAATAATAAATTATAATTATTTAGCCAAAAAAAACCCAATATTAAACGATTTAATAATTTTGGGTTTAGTTAAATTAGAATTAACTTGACAACGATACGTAGTTTAAGTTTCTTCAAGCTTTTACATTTTTAAGCCAAAATATTACATTAATTTAGCATACTAAATACACTCAAAATGTCAGCTTGCAATATTTGTGTTAACTTTCTGCAAAAAACCAAAGCTTTACTTCCCTATGTATTTCACTAAAGAAAGCAATGTATTTGCGAAAAAAGATATGCCTTAAAAGCTCGATGCTTAGAACTTACTTCAGGCATAAGACATCATAAAAGCATGGCTTTAACAAAATCCTCTCAAATATAATTTTGTCTGACACACATCATCCTGTGATTGCGACTAACTAAAATTGAATTTCCTTTATAAACGATAAATTTTCATATTTCCCAATCAATTGACACATTGTTTATCGAAACTCAGAAATTGCCCATTTCCGTTTGCCAAAAACTTTTTATACGCAACTCATGCAAAACTCAAAAGTTTATTCAAAAAGAAAATCAGCAAATTTTAAGCGAATGTGCCGCCATTTTTTGCCGATTTTTTTTTTATTTTTTTGCTTGGGACTCTTGATTTATGGGCCTTGAAGTAGGTGCCGCTAACAGAACCGCTGCTTGTACATAGTGTGTGTAAATGTGCCTTTAATGGCGCTTTGTCATCATCAACATTTGTCCTTATGCTGAGTGCGTATGGAACTTATACACACACACACACACATAGAGCCAGGGCCAGATTAAAACAGACGGTGGCCCAAGGGCCGGAGATAATTTGGGCGCCATATCACGATTACCCACAGATTCAATTTAATGCGATTATTTTAGTTATCCATGAATATGTATATAATATTTTAATGGCTACTTTATTGATGTAATAATTACACGTAATACTGTACTAATTCTTTCAAATACAATATGTTAATTTAAATCCTGTCCAGATAATCTTACCAAAATGATTATATCCTCGAAATTGAGCTCAGACGAAAAAGTCAATTTTCTGTCATACTAGTACGAAGTCTTGCAGTGGCCCCCTGAATGGGCGCTTAAGTCCGTCCCTGCACACACCACTCACCACACTCTTATACGCTCTTTGTCATATGATTTATGTGTGCGCCTTGGCACCCACTCAATGGACGCCTAACCATATGTGTAGGATACATGTATTGTATACATGTATGTATTTGTTTGCATGTATGTGACACTTTTTTTGCGTATGTATTGTAACCACAATCGAGTTTATAAAGCCAGCAGAAAACCGCTGCCAAACTTGGCTTATTGCCTTCTGACTTGGCTCTAACTTGGCATTTTGCTTTGTATTTTTTTTTTTTTTTTTTGGACTTGTCTGCCTTATTTTGTTGTCCCTGCCTGTCCTTATCCTAATGACAATTTTTCATGTCATTTGCTAGGCTTGTTTTGTTTGGCATCCTTTGCGATCCCTTTGTAACTTCCGCTGCGCGCTGATAATAGCCCTAATCATAATTTATTTACACTCTCTTATGTGCATTTTATTTATGAGTATGTATTTCTATGTACTTGGCATATTTTTATGTATGGCGATTATTTCGATTTGATTGGGTTTTAATATTGAAAAAGTTTTGAGGAAAGTTTGTTTTCATATATAAAAGGCAGCGGCATTTTGGTTACTTGGTAGAAGAAGCTGCGGATTTCGGCCTCGCGTCCGGGGAGAGCATACAAGCAGAAAAAATTTTGTGTAAAGCAAGGGAGCAGAAGCACTGCCCTGAGTTTCTCTTTTATTCAATTTATATTGACAAATAAAAAAAATCTATACCAAATTTTCTTTATTTTAATTTTACAATTCAAAAAAAAAATACCCTATATATTGTAAAACAAAAAATTGTGTGTGCAGGGACTGTATGACTAAATGTATATTAGGATGGGTCAAATGTTTTTCGACCAATCTGTGCAGGTGTTCCCCAAAGCAGTGTGCTAGGGCCCACTCTTTATTCAATTTATACTGCAGATATGCCTACGTCTGGTGCAGTTACAAGAGTTGGTGTGGATAACACTCTACTTGCTACCTATGCTGATGACACTGCAGTGCTAACGAGAAACTCAGAAATTGACATTGCCACGGAGGCTTTGCAGCAATACGTATATAGTTTTGAAAAGTGGGCTTTAGATTGGAACATAGGAATCAACGCCAGCAAATGCGCATGTGTTACATTCGCCAAAAGACGTCGATCATGCCCCGGAATTTTGATGCTGGACTCCACTCTCAAGCAATAGCCTGCACATAAATACCTGGGTGTAATTTTGGACAGAAGTCTTACTTTCAACAGGCATATAACGATGGTTCAGCGAACAGTTTTTGCCAGAGCTAAGAAAATATCATGGCTGCTTTCCCCCAAAAATAAGCTCTCCCTCCAACAAAGTCACCATATACAAGTCCATTTTGAGCCCAATATGGAAGTACGCGTTGCAAGTGTATGGTATTGCTGCGAAGTCCCACATTAATAAAATTAGAGTGGTGCAAAGCAAAATCCTGAGAAGAATTTCCAATGCTCCTTGATACATGCGCACAAGGGACATTGAAAGAGACCTCAAAATCCCTAAAGTTGGCGACGTCATACGGTCGCAAGCTCAAAAATACATCGAACGCCTTGAAATTCATCCAAATGCGCTTGCGAGGCGGCTGACCTTGAGAACTAGAAAGAGAAGACTTAAAAGGTGTCATCCAGGGGATCTTCCTACTAGATTCTTATAAATAAGTTCAAACCTTTTTAAACTTTAAATTATAATTGGTTTTTATTTTCTTTTTTTATGTACATCTAGGTTAAGCTGCCATGATTGGTAGTAGGGAACTAGCTTAATTACATGATATGCAAACTTTTTTATAATAAAAAAAAAAAAAAGTAAGATACAAAAAATCCGAAAAAAAAATACTCTATATATTGTAAAACAAAATATTGTTCGTGCCTTAATTTATAAAAAACAAAGTGTGAGTTGTATGTATATATGTATATTAGGGAGGGTCAAATTTTTTTCGAATTCGCGGCAAAAACAGATGACAAGTTTTGGTTTAAAAATACAAATGTTGAACTAAAATGTTATTAAACATAGGGAAAAAACCTATTCTTAAAAATCCGCCGTCTTAAAATTGAAAATTTCAATTTTCCCAAGAAATTCGTAGTTTTTCTCGAAAAAGACGCGAAAAAATTGGCAAAATATGCATGAAACGCCCTCTGGCGGCACTCATATGCATAAAACAACATCAAAAATGAATTCATTGACCCCCAAAACCCCCATATAGATATAAAAAGATGACAAGTTTTGGTTTATGTTGAACTTAAATGTTACATAGGGAAAAAACCTATTTTTTTTAAGTCCGGCGTCTCGAAATTCAAAATAGTAGACCTATGTTTTCTTCGGCAAAGTTGCTTAGAGTTGTCCGTAGAACACTCCTAGGGGCCGCCGCGAATTGACTTTTTCGGCACCATACAAATTGGCCCACCCTAATGTATATGTATATAAGCTCAGCTTAACCGAATTTCACCCAGCAGAAACGTGTCCTTCTTGTAGAGTTCAGTAGATTCTTAAAAGAGTTTAGAAGTCAAACACACAAAGGATCAAAAGTTAAAAGCCAAACCTTATACAGATATATACACTATATGCATTTATTCCCAAAATATTTTTAAAAATTTCAAGAAATACATAAGTTATGCAACTCGCAGCATCCCATCTTCTACGCAAGCATCTATTTTAACTATATATTTACTTAGATGTACCACAAAAAAATCTATCTCTGGTGCATTTCAATTGTTTTCATTAAATTCCATTTTGCATTTTCTTTATTACATAAATCATATTTCGCTTGACTTTTCAACTCAGTTTCAATCAAAAAATATCAAATGGCAAAATGCAAAAGCTGCATTGTTTACATAAGCCAATTTGATTACATTTATGGCATGGAAAAGACTGACAATTTTTAGCAGCAGCAGCATCAATCAATCAACGTTTTTTTATGATTGTTATGATAGTTGTTGGCCCACATAAATCAAAAGTTGCCAATAACCAAAGGCGAAAAGTGCAGCGTAAAATAGCAATTGAAATGCAATCAAAACTATGACAACTATGAGTTTTCAGCTGCAGATAGATACTCCCTAGTAGCTGGAAAATGTATCTGAAAGGCGCTTGAAGCAAGACGCAACGATGACGTGCAACGTCAATAAAGTAATTGAGACTGGCGCCGAGCAAAACAAACAAGACACTAAAGTGCTCAAAAGGGTTAAATGCGGGTTGCAGTTATGCAAATAAGCAAAGGCATCTAAAAGATACAGATACAAAAACAGATACAGCTACAATAACGCATAAGTACAAAATACACTAAAAGCGTTTTCAATGTCAACGCAAAAAGGGTTCAAGGAGCTGTTAGGGGATGCGTTTAATGCATGAATGACGTATGGACTAAGTGACAGCCTGTTGGCTTGAAATAAACAAAATATTTACATAAGCAGCGCATTGCTTACTCATTTAAAAGATATATAAATGGCAGAGGGTTGGCTTAAAACAACGTTGAATTACTAAAATAAACATAAAAATGTATTTTAAGGCATGAAGATACACGGTCAAAGGGGTTAATTGAACTGCTCTGTATCTCAAAGATACCAAAAAGAATGCGCAGGCTGTCAGCTCACAGCTTTTGACAACAACAGCTGTGTGATGGTTTTTCACAATATTTTCAATATTATTTACTTGACTGTGTTCATTAAATATCCATTTCATAATGCCGGACCACTTTTGGCATTTATATTTTTCTTTAATTTACTCGACTGTTGTCTGGCTGCCTGCTGACAGGCACCATCAAAATTGGCCTATTGTCATAGATACACAGATACTACAGCTACAGATACAGGTAGTAAGAGGTTGCTATTGTATTTAGCAGCTGGCTGCATTTTCAGAAATTTTGGGTACTGGCAGCTCAACAAAATTGACTTTGTCTTTTGTATGTTGCCTGACTTTGATTGCACTGCGGTTGATAGACATAGACAACATGGCGTGTCCTTTGGAAAACTCATTATTTCTCGTTTGTTTTCAATTGCAACGTCATTAACTACGCTGCACTATAAATTTTTACCAACTTGGCACAGCATGCTTGCCAAAAAAAATGAAGAAATAAGGAACGAAACAGCACTGAAAATAATTTCCTGCTGAAGCGTAACGCCAACATGTCTAGGCCAGGGCCAGCACTAGGCTTCGATAGGAACCCAGTTACGAGTACAAGGCCCTGGCACCATCAGCAGGCACTTCACTACACAATGGTCGCCTGTCTGCATTGCTTCTCAGTGCAGACATTCAGGCACTTGGTTTCAATTTTTCTTTTCCTTTTATTTTCCATTTTTTTTGCATTGCCTTGTGACCGTTTTTGCCATTGTTTTCGATATTTTCCAGTCTTAGAAAAAAAATTGTTAAACTACTTATGTATGACAGTTTGTGTACCAGCGTTTAAGAGGATATGCAAGGACATTGCTTTCTACTTCAAAATCGCATTAACGATTTTTTGCTTAAATTTTTTTGCGTCTGCACCTTTGTTTTGAGCCGCTTCTTGGCTCATCAATTTTGATGTTGCATCTTGGGCAATGAGATTTTCAATTGTTGTTGCAAGTAGGCGGCTTATTTTGGTATGTTTTTGTACTTTTACGGGGTGCTAAATGTGTTTGAATGACGTACTTACGTATTAGTAGTTGACGAGGGCGGTGAAATTTTGTAGGGGCGTTAGAGCTGCCACTGAAGTATCTTACACATGATGTATTTTTTTTTTGCAATCAATTTTAGCTAGGTTTAATCAAAAAAAACTCAATATGTCTTTCCGATGTTTAAGGTTCTGATTATAAGACTTGCTTCTGTTTGAACTGCAGTTAACTGGTGGTTTTTGTGAATGTCGTTTATTACGATTCGAAAACGGTTTTTGGAACTACCACAAGTAAAAACAAAAACCTTAGAAGGAGAAAATCGGTATCGGTATAGATATATATGTATGGCTGACTCAATGAAAGCCTAGATCCTTGAGATTGTAGGAGTTAAGATAACCAAGTTTGAGACTTGGCCTCTTTACATATCCAGACGCATCATATTTTTTTTAAACCAATTTTCTTAAATTTTAAATTTATTTTTAATGGACAAAGGATGACGATTCGACTCATTAGTGCTGGAGAAAACATCGATGATCGAAGTTCAAAATCTCTATATATCGATGTTGGCCAACAGACATGTTTCTCCAGCACTACTAAACACCCATTTGATGAAAGCAAAAGTGCTGGAGAAGAGATAGATATAGAGATTTTAAACTTCGATCATCGATGTTTACTCCAGCACTTCTACTCATGCAATTAATAAAAAAAAAATTTATTTGGCGGTTTATAACTTTGACTTTTAATATAAATTTTTTTTCAAATTTTGAATTTTTTTATTAAAATTTTAGCAAATGCAATATTTTGTATGCCAAATTTATTTTGAGCTCTAAAAGGAGGCGTTTAAACTCTTCTTGACTTTGAATGCATCTTTTGGGCCTATTTCCTGACGACGCAGAAACGATTCTGTATTTACTCCTGAAAGCAGCTACCGAGACATTCAATATTCATTATATCCATAGGCAGGCAGTACTTTAAGCATATTCTAAAAATTTTCAATTTATGCTGACGCTGTCAACTTAGATGATAGATCTTTCTTTTCAACCCAAACGTTGAGAAAATTTATTTGCATAAGTTTAAACACACTTTTAAAATTCTAAATATTTTCACAATTTATGTTTACTAGCTGTAGCATACATTGACTGACCCTCATACTAATTTATGATGAAAAGAAAAGGTAAATAACTGAATGAATGATGAATTAGGTTTTCTTCTTGCAGATGATTCATTCGTCAAACATTTTTAACAAGGCAAGCAAAGAAGAAATTTTTAATGCAATTCATGTAACAAAACAAATAGTTGTTAACTTCCAGAAATTCTTCTGAGTTAGTAAATGTAACAAATATTTGCACTAATACTAGCCACACTATTAAACGAACGCCTTCTGGAAAAAATTAAGCCAACAATTCGAGATGAACAGGCAGGATTTAGACCACATAAGAGTTGCGTAGACCAAGCAAATACACTACGCATAATTACCGAACAGGCTGTGGAATGGCGAGCTCCGCTGTACCTCCTGTTCATCGATTTCAAGCAGGCTTTCGACTCAGTAGACAGAGCGGCAATATGGCGAGCACTTGCAAGTAAAGGAGTACCACTCAACATCATAACATTAATAAAAGCGATGTATGATAGTGCCGACCTGGCGGTACTACACAATGGAAGAACAAGTGTACTTTCCAAACGAACACCGGCGTTAAGCAAGGCTGTCCTCTATCACCTCTACTCTTCAACATCGGGGTCGATGAGTTCATGAGAGAGATATGCAAGTCCAAGCGTGGCATCACGTGGAGCTTCACCAGACGCCTTGAAGACTTGGACTACGCGGACGACATCTGTCTGACCTCTCATAGACTATGTGACATCCAGACCGGGCTCAAGATTAACGCAGCAAAAATAAAAGCAATGCGCTTCAATCACACCAACCAAGGAAACATCACCATAGAAGGGAGCCCAGTCGAGTTCGTCCACAGCTACCCATACCTTGGCACCATTATCTCCAGTAGTGGTGCTGTTAGTGAAGACGTTTCAAGCCGACTCGCCAAAGCTCGATCAGCATTTGGGAGACTATACCGCATATGGAGAAACGGGCAGTTAAGCCGACGCACAAAGAAGAGATCTCAAGAACTGGCGCAGCAAAACATACCATGGGTTACAGCCAAGCAAACAGCGCAAAATCACCCATTTGATGAGTGCAGAAGTGCTGGAGAAACATCTCTGTTGGCCAACATCAATATATAAATATTTTAAGCTTCGCTACATCGATGCATCGATATAACATCGATGTTTTTTCCAGCACTAGTATACGTCTTTCCATTGGCAAAAAAAAAAAAATATCTTAGATGCAAGCCTTGTATATACTTATCTTCTGGGCCAGAGCTTAGCGCACTTGTTTTTTATAAAAAATAAAACATACATGCAACACATATAAAAAAAAAAAAATTGCTTCTTATTTAACTTCCTCCCTAAATGTATTCCTTCGCCAAACATACAATACTTTCCAACTTTAAGCAAACACACACACAAAACTACAAAGTTCCCTCGTAAACGGATACTCAAAAAGAACCCACCCAAATATTGACATCAACAACAATTTGATTTTACTAACTAAATATGTCAGCTTGCCTTTTTCAAGCCCAACTTAATCCTGCATCAGCATATGCTCTAATGTGCTCTGACAAATGGTATAACTCAAATAGGATAACTCAATTTATGTTGATTACCCTTATAACATCAAACAGGCACTCTCAAAGTCTCTCTCATACACACACACACACACATGGGCCTTTAACTTGGTGTTTGTTTTCCGAAATATTTTTATGTCTAAATTTCATTAATTTCAAAAAACACACACACACAGAATCTTATAGAGAGGACATGAGGCGCCCATATTGGAATGACGCTTCCTGCAGAGAGCGGCTGCCAAAAACTAATGTCTATGAGAAAAGATCAAATTACGGCTGAGTAATATTTAAATGCAAGGCATCAGAATAAAGCCGACCGACATTGATAGGAAAATACAAATTTCCTGGTCTATGCAAGCCATGCAGCTGGCCTTTAAGTACACTAAGCGAAAAAGCCCATGCAGTTCGAGTTGGATTCACTTTTCCGTTTCACTAAATATTTATAGTATATTTATATACGAACGATTTGGGTTGGATTTGCACTCGAGATGAACTAAATATATCGGTAGATACTATCGGTAGAATTTTGTAAAACTCAATTATTTCAAAAAAAAAATTATGGATTAATATTATTTAACTTTTAAAAAATTAAGGCGCGTATATTTAATGCGATGAACTTCATAAACATGGTACAATTTTTAATTAAACGGAATTTTCCAATTTTAACTTAATTTGTTTTTCTCGATTTTACTTCAAAAGCGAGAAACAAAAAAATTGTTTATTCAAAAACTATTTATACAAATTTTATTAAGGTTTCCGACAATTTAAAAAAAATTGTTTATTTAAAAAAAAAAAAAACATTAAAAAAATTTGCGACTTTTTTTATATATTGAACGAATTCAATTTGATTCATATATTGATTGACATATTTGAAGGAACATACTTAAAAAAAATCAGAAAATACAATTTTTTAAATTTTTTTTTTAATATCAGTAAACAAAAAATTATTACATTTTTTTAAAGATTATTCATAGATAATTCAATTTGATTCATATGTTGATTGACATATTGAAGGAACATAATTAAAAAAAAAAAATCTTAAAATTTCATTTTTTAATTTTTTTTAAATATGTATTCAAAAAAAAAAATTATTAAATTTTCTTTATAGATAATTAAATTGTTTTTTTTTTTGAGCCCTATTGACAACTAACATTAAAGCAAAATTGGTTAAAAAATATTAGTATAAGTAGTTTAGTCACAATTACATAAAAAGTGAAACTAAAATTTTGAAAAACAGAAAATTTTCGAAAAATTTTTCTCTTTCACCTATGAAACTATTTGCATCATTAGTTTTTAAAAATAATTGCTGGTAGTTTTTTGAATTTTATATAGTTTTTTAAATTATCAAATTTTCTTTATAGATTATTAAATTGTTTTTTTTGGAGCCCTATTGACACAACATTAAAGCAAAATTGGTTAAAAAATATTAGTATAAGTAGTTTAGTCACAATTACATAAAAAGTGAAACTAAAATTTTGAAAAACAGAAATTTTTCGAAAAATTGTTCTCTTTTACCTATGAAACTATTTGCATCATTAGTTTTTAAAAATAATTGCTGGTAGTTTTTTGAATGTTATATAGCAGACCCTTTTCTCAAAAAGGAATATGTAAAGCACAATTTACTCTATCCAATTATGAATATATCGGGGCATATTGTTTTACTACAAAATAATGTTCTTAATTTTTTTTTCAGTTTTCAATTTTAAATATGCGTATTATAAATTTAATCATTCAAAACAATCAAGAACATATGCGTTAAAAAAAAATAACATGTGCAGAAGTTTTCAAAATATAACAAAAAAATATTAAACGAAGACAAAAACTTTTTTGAAAAATATAATTTCAAATTTTTTAAAACAGAGAAAGTTCAAATCAATAAAACCGAAAACGTTGATCCATAACAAAATCGACTAAGTTAAGCAATTCAACAATTTTGTACAAAAACAAGAAAATTTAAAAATTTATTTATTTCTTCAAATATATTATGAAATAAAAATATAAATTCTTGTAAACAATGTTTTATTTGGTTTCTGCTTCAGCATCTTCACTACAAAAATTTCTCACAGTGTTTGATCCGTGCAGTGCTGCCATTAATTTAAAGAATAACATATATGCTAGTTATCTTCTATGGAAAATGCCTCTAAGTAAAGGATAACAAGTCTGACGACTGCACATGTCTTCATGCCGTTGATTATATCCTGTGCCAGACATACACGTACTTAGTAGCTGTCTCCTCGTCTCCTATCTCTGCGTGTCTATCTCAGTCGCGACATCGTCTGGTTGAGTCCCAGTCACCTTTTAAAGCAGCGCCGCGCATCCTGTCGCCTTCATTTGGGAACATATACACATTTTTTTTTTTTTATGGGTTTAAGCAGCAAGTGTGACATTGTCACTTGGCAGTGACACCTTTGCTCGGAGAGGGCAGACGCGAGGCGTGCTTGGACTACTTGTATGCATGTGTGTGTCATGTATCCTTTGAGAAATTGTCACACATTTGTTCCAACGTTAAGTCCATAGCGACAGCAGCTCCTATGCTGGGAATTCTGACTGCCTTGTAGCTATATTTAATACATATGATTTGTGTGCATCTTTTGTAGTTCATTAATCTTGAGGGTTTTTCCACTGAAAATGAGATTTTTACTCTACCAACAAACTGCCATAGCAATAGTTCTACCAAATTGGGTCACTATGGCAGTGAGATTGTGTATCTGTGTGTGTTTGGTGTACAACATACGAGTTACGTTTGGCCATTTTGTAGGCACTTGCTCATAATGAGCCTTAAGAGCCTAAGGACATAGCTAGCTGGCAATAAAGTGCACAGATTGTAGACTCTTAAAGTTGAGAAATGGGAGCACTTCAGCAGATAGTCAACTGCCAAATAGTTGAGGCATTTGAATTTAAGGGCATTGAGTTTAAAGGCTTGGAAATATTTGTGAGCAACTTTGAAGCTTTGAGAATATATGTTAAGACGAAATTTTTTGTAAGAAAACTCATTCGAGTTGAAACTTTAAGTTAAATTAACAATAAATAAAGTATGTGATAAAAAAATGTACGTTCAAGCTCAAAATAGTAAGGTAAGTTGGGGCAAAACCGACCTAGTAATTGGTTTTGGCTATAAAATGCTTATTTAACGTGGGATCAACTCGTCTGCTGATTTCCTGCCCATTATTAATTTTTGAGATATAACCTTTTTTTTCAAAAAAGTTAGTTTTTGTCTTTTCCAAAACCGGTGGGGTAAACTCAACCGCCTATGTTTTTGGATGATTTAGCACAGATATGATCTTAATTTAATGGTTTTTCGAGTGGGAGCCTCCTATGCTTAGGGTAAGGTGGGGCAAACACGACTTAGTAATATTGAGACACTTTCGGAATAAACGATAAGCTTGAATATTTTGTTTGTTGATGCTTATAATTCACAACTGCTTAAAGCAGACTATTGGTATAAGCAAAAAGTGTTATATTTCACTAAGTGCTGATTATAATTCACAACTTAAAAAAGCAGTATTTCTGTTAGGTTTTTGGTGGTAACATAGTATAGTTCATAGTGTTTCTCTTTTTGTGAGTAAGATTAATGTAGATATGTGTTCATATTTTGCTAAAAGCCCAATTTGTAAGCTATCAAAATTGTTTCTTAGTGCAGTTCAATGTATTCATTTAAAGAAACCGTAATGTTTAGAATATGGAACATAGAATTTCAATAAAGTGTAATTGGCTTGAATAGCTAAGTAACTTATCGGAATTATTTGATTTGCTGTCCAAATAACTTGCTGGCGTATTGTTGATTCGAGCTGTACTGTGCGTCTGGTTGGCCCCACTATTTTGAGGTCGGAATTGCCCCACTGTATATTTTTACATTATACGAAATTTCAAAGCAATACTACAAGGTGGCACAAAAGAAGTCATCCGATGTTGTGTGGCTCTATTTTTTTTCTAAATGAAATTCCAAAATTGACCAAAAATGACCAAAATTCGTTGCAGGGACCGCCGGCTGAGGCCCAATTGCGTGGCACGTCGTCTGGTCGATGTTTCGGGGCTCACTTCGACGTCTTCGGCTACAGCGGCGATATTTTCGGCAGAACGGGCGCTCCGGGGCCGGCCACTCTTGGCAACGTCTCGTGTGGTCCCATACTCTTCAAGATTAGTGGCTAAACGGCGCAGTGTTTGCGCAGTTGGTGTCGGACGGCCGGGAAATCGGCGACGGAATTCGCGCTGCGCCAACACCACAGACGAATTGTTACGCAAAAAAAATAGACACAATTATTCCGCGTTCTTGGGTAGTGTATCGCTCCATGGCTTATTCACTTGTATTCTGTATCTGTCTAGTCCACAAATGTCAAAACAGATTTGATATTGGCGGCCATTTACAAAAATGAGAGCATCTTCCAATAGGGTGATTTCTTTTGCGCCACCTTGTATATGGCAGTGGTCGGCACAAAATACACTCACATTTTTTTTTTGCGTGTGTATTGAAGTTTTTTCTGCCGCAGTGACGTATGCGACGCTGACGTTGCTCTAAGTTGCTAAGCAACAGACACGCAGTTGATAGTGCGTGGCTTCGGCTCTTGTTGTTGTTGTTGACGTCGAGCAACGACAGCGTCGCAATACGTAACTGCGGCAGAGAAAATTTCAGTACAAAAAGCACGCACACATGCTTAAGTTTTGTGTATAACACATGACGTGTGTCGACGTCGCTAATCCCTATGATCGCGTGCATAGGCCGTGCCGACCACTGCTATATGGGCACGCTCAGTATTGTCGTTACTGAGAAACAGTAGTCGGGTTTACCCACACAGTCGGGTTTGCCCCACCTTACACTATATATAAACAAAAATTTAATTATTTTCATTAGACTCGTTGCTTAGCCTAAAGCGTGGAGTCGGATGTACTTATTGCAATACACTAAATCCTATTTTATTCAAAAAATAAAAATAAAAATTTAGTCCGCTCTGCAAATTTTGTTGACCTTAAAAGTTTAAAATTACAACACAATTTTGTTGATACTTGATACTGAAAGGTCGACGTTCCAATAAATAACTTCAAAACTAAGTCAAGCTGTTAAGTTTATTATCAAAAATTTTCTGCTCTTGAGAGGACAACTTGCTGACTTGAAAAGACTGTGTTCTAGTGCTCAAGATTCTAGTCAACCCTTAGTGCCCTCACCACAAATCACAGCAGCATCTTGAGAATCTCCGCACCTCGTTTGGCATTCAAATAAATTGCATTCATTGCATGAAAATATTTTACACAGATTCATCTACCAATTTAGGCTTGACACATTGTTCGTACAATCGCAAAAACGTCAAAGCAAAGTATCCCTCAGGATCTTGAATTTTTTTTTTTTTGGCAGCTGTTTCGCACTCAGCTACTGCATAACAAAAGCGAGCACACAATGGAGTACCTAGCTACGATAAGGCGCAGTAGCCGGCATATGCCAACAAGATGGCTATCTAGATATTCTGAATAAGATAAGGTAGCGCACCGAGCACTTCCGCTCGGATCGCAGCCAACTCAATCATAACGTATTTCTCGTACATAACGCCAGCGCCCCGAACAAAGCCAAACCACAACCACGTTTGGTTTTCCAAAGACTTTTTCACGCTACGCATTTTCGTTTTTCATTTAATGAGCATGAAAATAAAAAACACGTCACGGAGTTCTATGGACATATGATATAAAAAAAAAAAAAAGAAACCCCTCACACGCCAATTACGATTTATTTGTCTTGCTTTTCAAGTGGCACCAGAACCACAATAAAGGAAAATGGTTACCGCCGTGCAAACTAACCTCAAAGTCCAGTTCGTAGTATCTCTCTGCAAAGGGCCATTAAATGCATGTTTCCAACGAGTACTATCTGCCTTATCGCATTCGGCTCGAGCTGTGGCTTGTGCATAAAATTTTCTCTTTCATTTCACTTTATTTTGTTACAAAGTGGAAATAGGGTCACACTTTGTTTATCTTGCCCAGTGAGGTTACTCGCATTTTGTCACGTTTTTTTATGGCTGAAGGGGGGACTGCGTCTATTCTCTATTTGATTTTCCAGCGATTAAGTGTATCATGCATTGCATTAAAAAACTTGAAGCGTAACATTGCAATAAACGCTTATTTATGTACAATTGTATTCTATAGATACATTTTAAGTGCAGTACTTGAGCGCATTTAGATTCCCGCTCCAGAACTCCCGGTATTTAGTTTTTTAGTAATTGCCTTACAGGAAATTAGCTATTCAAGTTTTGTGCCTAATTTATGCTGCATTTAATTGTTCTGCCGGAAAATCGTTGCACATTGCATTCTGGATAATTTTATTTGTTATGCATATAAAGTAAATTGTGTTAGTCTGAAGCTGAAGTTCTCGTTAATGTGGGCGTTATCAAGAAAACTAGGGGCCTATAAATGTACAAATATTTGATATGTGTTGTTCTGCCCCAAAACGTGTGAGAAATTCAAATTGAGCGCGCATTGAACGAACAGCTAAAGGGCGGTAACTTCTAATTTTCATGGGAAAATTAATGCAATGTTATGTGGAAAAGTTTAAAGACTTATTTGATTGTTTACCTATTGATAAATGACTTAAAGATAAGGTATTTCAGAGTTAGCTTTGCAATCTAGTTAGAACTTTCATAATATTGAAGATGGCTAGCTGCATATTGTATTAAGCAAGTCATAAATAATATTTGTATAAATTAAAAAACTACCACGAAAATTATTCAAGAAAATAAGCACGCCTATGATCAAATGATTTATGATACAAAGGCGTTCTAGACAAGAAAAACAAAGAGAGAGCTGTGGTTCTTCAAAACCAAAAAAAAAAAAGTGGAACACTGAAAACATAAACCAAAGGCGGCAATTAAAAAGTCTGAGGGATTGCCGCACAGTGGAACGTTTGCTAAAAAATTGAAGCATTTTTGTGAAAGCAATTTTTGAAAAAAAAAAAAAAAAGATGAGTTCTGATGAATAGTTGGGGCGTTACAGAGATTTTAATACTTTCTTTCAATAGTTCTGGCGAATTAAAAGCAGTGTATTATTTTTCAAGAATTTTATATGTCAGCTGTTTCAACAGTCCGAGATTGTTGCCTCTGCTACAAATTTGAATCATTTAGGGTATTCACGCTTTCAACTTTAATTTGAGGAGTTGAAATGTAAGGTAGTTTTTGTAAGTTTTTGTATATAAACATTTTTTTTTTTTTTCTCAAAGTGGTTTTTGTGTAATTTTCTTCTCCACAACTAA
Source organism: Chymomyza costata (assembly GCA_018150985.1). NCBI lineage: Eukaryota > Metazoa > Arthropoda > Insecta > Diptera > Drosophilidae > Chymomyza > Chymomyza costata. The sequence goes on from JAECWU010000001.1 coordinate 25,235,192, forward strand.
CAATAAATATTATACAATCTTAACTAACAACATTATACCAACAATGTTAATATTTAAGTAGAAAAGGCACTAATAGCCTGAACTCTTAGCATTATCAAATTATTCACAACACACTCTCTGTAACATTATAAATTTGTAATAAAATTGAATTGAAAAAAGAATTGAATTGAGGAGTTGAAAAGTTGAGAACTTTTACAAAAACTAATATATGCTATAAATTAACCCTGCGTTTCAACTTTCAACTCGACTTTTTCTCAACCAAGACCCTACTTTTTCACTCTTGAGTTGTTGAGAAGGTGTTGCACAATATGGTAATTCGCTGCCTTTTCAGCACTGCGAAATTTTTGAAATTTTTTAGCCATTTCGTGATATGAAAACGAGTTACCTTATACTCGTTTGAAAAATGTAAGCGTCAAATTTCAAAAACTCACGCAAAAGAAATGTTTTTTTTTTTCAAAATTTTGCGTATATTCTAGGAATTGAACAGTATAAAGAACCACGTTTTTGAGAAACTTTTCCGTTTGCATGACTTCATTATCGTCGCATCAATTTTTATTACTCAAATTCGAATATATAGGCATCTTTACGCGTTTATAGTAGATGATGTATGAAATCTGCTAGTACTAAAATTTTTTGAGTCCTCTGATGTATTATAGAAATAATTCTTTATTTTTTTGACTTATATACCAAATTTTCAGTATTATTATGATTCACTTTGGTTGCTTGTAACTTCTATAATTTTTACTTAATCTATATATAATTATATATCACTGTAAAGATCACAACAATACCTTTCGATCTAATCATATTTCATGTCGATACAATTTTGTTCACGAGATATTGACGAATAACTGAAGTAAGTGCCCAAAAACATGTTTTTCGAAAATATCTCGAAAACGGCGCTTAAGAAAAAAAAAAAGGTTGCCATTTTCGTATTTCTCGGCCCAAAATTACCCTAAAAAACACTTTTTTACGAAGGTTCACTCGATGACCCTTAAATTTGTAAACTAGTGTAATCGGAATTTTGCAATAAATATTTACTTGGATACTTTTGTCTAGTAGCTCTATCACATATATGTAAAAATCATCAAAACCGGAGAGATCGACCCAAAAAGTGGCCCGCTTTACTTATTTTCGCCCATATATACCATGTATACATATATTGGTTTCGACAATTACAAATTGGGTTAATATGATGGTCTATAGTTCGTTTTCAATTTCAGATAACTATATAGAATGAGACCTATTCTTAAGAAGCTCAAACGACTTAAGGAAAAAAAAAAATCACGAGCCAAAAAGAAATCTTTACCTATACAAAAAATTATAATCATCAAAAAAAAGTATTACATTTATAATAAAATGAAATCAGACAAATGGCGCCTTATACAAAATTTTTCTTTATTAATTTACCTAAATCTTTCCATAGTTGTATATCATTAAATCAGTTGTTAAATTAAAGAAAAAAAACATAATTATGCCCACTGTGCGAAGACACACATAAAAAATGCATACAAAAAACCCATATACTTAAGTCAAAAACAAAGTCTGTGCCGACATTGAACTTTGTTCTTGCAACATTTTATATAGGTACCACATGGAAATGTCGCCCCAAGGCTTTGACAATAAAGAACCCAAAAAAACTAACTCAAACGCACACAAACAATTCAAGTACAATTTTATGACTTCACACATAATTTCTCCAAATATTTATGCGCCTATTAAATAAAGGATTACATTTAAAGCACTTGCTACAGTCAAACGAGAAACAAGTCATCTATATAAGACCAAAGACCACCCCTACTAACAAATCATTTATAAACATAATTGCTGAGTCCGCTTGAGAAAAAAAACACTACAACTACAACTTAAAAAGATAAAAGAAATATATTGAAAAACTGTATAGAATAAGAGTTGCACGCACAAAGACACCGCAGGCCATAATTTTATGAATTACCGACTTCGAAATTATTTCGGGATTTCGGGGCAGAGACGACTTTGAGGTATTCATTTTGAGTTATGCGTGCATGCAACGAGCCTAAGAGCGCTTTTATGCATTTTCACAAAACAAATTGTTGTTAAAGAAAAATCATTTAACTACGTTTTTAACACTTTTAGCACCCCTGGCGTTTCTTTAATGCGTCATAATGAATAAGCAGCCACAGGCACTAAACAAAAAACTGAAAGAAAAACAACTTTGATTTAAAGTTTTAGCTTTGGCTCTGATGGGAAAGTAGTTGATGGTGTTGCAGCAGGGTTTTGAGTTACAACAAGTTGCGACTAAAGTGCTTGTGTGTGTCTAGCATGTTGAATTTGAGGCAACAATAAATAAAATTTATTTTCGTTAGAGCAGGGCTATAAATTAAAACAAACCAAACAAAACAACACCAAAACAACAAAAACCAAAGCTGAGAGTTCGTGTCTAGCATTTATTGCTGCCATTTCATTGATGAAGCCATTAGAAACTGCGGGTGGGGGTAGTGTGCTCAGACATGGGACAGCAGTCAACAAATCTATAAGTGCAAATGGCCATTAAAAACAATTTAGGGTAAGTTGCGAAAATCCAGGACAAAGCATTTAGAAATTTTGCAAATTACGGCAAATAATTGGTTAGCATTAAGCGCCATTTTGTTTGTTATACACTGTAGCCATAGGGTCAAGGGTGTACTAGATTTGTGCGATGCATGCAACAGGGTAGAAGGTGTTGTGGTAGATCAAAAGTTCTGAATATGAAAATGCTTTTTATAATATGCGTCCCTCTGTGCAACTACCAGTTTCTGGATTTCAGATATCAGCTTTCAGCAAAAGATACACAGGTGAACTTGCTTGATTCATGTCAATATCCTGCCCATACTACAAAAGCTATCCGTACGTTTAAAGCCATAGAGAATGCCGCTAAGAATAGCATGCTGTAAGATCAGAGAAAATTTTCCAAATGTATAGAAAAATGCTTATTTTAAAATAAGTATCTATGAAAGAAAAGTTCTTCGAACCATTTTTGGAGGCGTATTCGAAAATGGAGTATGGAGAAGGAGATACAACCACGAGCTTGAAAGACTATACAAAGGGGCCAATATAATAACGCAGATAAAAGTGAATAGATTAAGATGGGCCGGGCACTTAATAAGAGCAGACGACACCTATCCTCCGAAAAAAATCCTATTTGGCAAATGCCGCGAAAACAGATCAAGAGGACGCCCAAAACTAAGATGGATTGATGGAGTCGACCAAGATGCGCAAGATCTTGGTATTTGGTCTTGGAGAGCAAGGGCGCGAGACAGATCAAGTTGGAGACTCATGCTGAAGCAGGCGAAGACTCGACAAGAGTTGTAGAGCCAACTATGATGATGATGATGATAGAAAAATGCTAGACATCTCAAGTAACTTTTTTTTATTAAAAAGCTTATTAGATTCACCAAATTTTTCAGGTAGACAGACTTATGTGAGCCCTATAAACAAAAAAACATTGACATTTTTACAAATTTGCGCAGTGTATTCCACTGTCGGAGAGCGGCACGACATATTCCCATTTAAGGTACTCGCATTTTCAGCACAGCTGTGAAAATTTACAAAGTGCTTAAAAAATTACCCATAACAAACTTGACAACACAAAAAAAAATGGCAAATAGAAAAATGCTTATTTTAAAATAAGTATCTATGAAAGAAAAGTTCTTCGAACCATTTTTGGAGGCGTATTCGAAAATGGAGTATGGAGAAGGAGATACAACCACGAGCTTGAAAGACTATACAAAGGGGCCAATATAATAACGCAGATAAAAGTGAATAGATTAAGATGGGCCGGGCACTTAATAAGAGCAGACGACACCTATCCTCCGAAAAAAATCCTATTTGGCAAATGCCGCGAAAACAGATCAAGAGGTGATGATGATAGAAAAATGCTAGACATCTCAAGTAACTTTTTTTTATTAAAAAGCTTATTAGATTCACCAAATTTTTCAGGTAGACAGACTTATGTGAGCCCTATAAACAAAAAAACATTGACATTTTTACAAATTTGCGCAGTGTATTCCACTGTCGGAGAGCGGCACGACATATTCCCATTTAAGGTACTCGCATTTTCAGCACAGCTGTGAAAATTTACAAAGTGCTTAAAAAATTACCCATAACAAACTTGAAAACACAAAAAAAATGGCAAATCATTGTCAGCGTCTAACAATTTGACAAATTAACCTGAAAAGTGTAGCAACAAAGCTTTTTACCTAATGAAATTTGGCCATACTATGTTTACCAAGTTATATCAAAGATATCCCTCCCGTTGTCAAGGGTTGTTGGTTTTCTGCACTTGATTTATGCGCACACTTAAATGTTTCAAAAATACTTTTCATTGATATATTAAACGCTGTGCAAATTCAATTTTCACAACTGTTGCCAAAAATATTACAAAAGACCAGGGGTGGGTAAGTTACTGGGTGGGTGGGTGCGCTTGGTTGCGGTACAATCTGGAAATTGAACATTTGTTAAAGCGACTTATTAATAACATAATCTAATTATAAATAGCAGATCAACTTGGATTTCATTTAGCAACAAATTTTGCTAAATGGGCGTTAGCTTTGATTATATCTATTGTGTTATTGAGGGACTCTTTATGAGGGCGTTGGGCTATAAAAAAAATCATATACAGTGGGTCGCAGAAGCCAGGGGCAAGCTGCAGCAGCGAATTATTATTATTAGTAAAAATTTATTAGACTTACCCCGTTTTTTTTTGGGATTTTTTTTTTGCAACAGCTGAAAGTAAAGCTGAGATTAGTAGTTGGAATATGAAGCATATACGTCTGCTTATAGGGGCTTAGTTTATTTTTTTTCATTTGTAGCGGAAGTGTTCCACTTAATCCTTATAAGCTTTTAAGCTTAACTGCTGCCATAAGGCAAGTAATGTATAGTATCCAATTATAATTAGTACAAGTAGTCTTAAAATTAATCTATTGGGTCGCTCACTAAGTAATTTCGTTTTTTTTAGTGCAATTTAAACACAACTTTTTTATTGTGTAAAATATTTAATGAAATTATATATTCTCCATTTTGATCCAATACCTTTTGCCATCTTTCGGACAAGAGATTGATTTCAGGCTCATAAAATTTTTGATCCTTGCAGGCAAAAAACTGTTCCAAGTGGTTTTTGACGTCCTGATTTGAGGTGAAGGTTCTCCCATCCAAAACATTTTGCAGAGACCGGAACAAGTGATAGTCCGAAGGTGCCAAGTCTGGAGAATATGGTCGGTGTGGTAGCATATCCCATTCAAGCTGCAAAAGCTTTTGGCGAGTCATCAAACTTGTATGAGGTCTCGCATTATCCTGGTGGAACCTACACCCTTTCTATTGGTCAATTCTGGCCTCTTCTGTTTGAGTGCATCACTCAATTTGTCCAGCTGATCACAATACACTTCAGAATTAATCGTGGTATTGTCGGGCAAAAGCTCAAAATAAACGATCCCTTTGAAATCCCACCAAACAGACAACATAACCTTTTTTTGGTGACTATCGGCCTTCGAAGTGGTTTGAGCTGGTTCATCTTTTTTAGACCATGATCTCTTGCGCTTTACATTCTTGTAAGCAACCCACTTTTCGTCGCCAGTAACAATGCGCAGCAAAAATGGATCACTTCCTTGACGTTTGATAAGCAAATCACAGTCGTTAATGCGACGAAGCCAATTTCGTTCTGTAAGAACATGAGGAACCCATATGTCAAGCTTAAAAATTAATCCTAGACGTTTCATGTGCTTGTGAACGGTCGCGTTAGACAAATGTTATCTTTCAGCAATCTCTCGAGTTGTTATTCGACGATTTGCATCGACCAACGACTTTATTTTATCCACATCGGCTTCAAGAGGCCTTCCAGGACGTGGTGCATCCTGAAGATCGAAATTGCCGGAACGAAATTTTGCAAACCAATTTTGGCATTGGCGTTCGGTCAACACACCTTCTCCGTGCACATCACATAATTTTCGCCTTGCATGAACTGCATTTTTACATTTTGATAGTAAAACAGTAAAATATGCCGAAAATGCTGTTTTCGATCTTCCATCTTCGATAGGGTACCAAACAAAAACTATTCCAAAAAATGTAACAAAATTTTTTACAAAAAAGCCTTACTATATCAGCTATTCAAATATTTGAAGATAAAGCGGTTAAGTCTGAAGTTGGCTGCGAAAAAATTCAATAAGATCAGCTGTTGTCATCGAACGAAATTACTTAGTGAACGACCCAATATTTGTTTTGCAAAAACTTTGTGTACCATCATTAAATTGTTGCAACGAATGGATAAAGGCCGTAACCATAAATTATTAAAAATTGATAATTCTAGGTTTTCCTAAAAGCATTATACATTTTTATACTATATTCAAGATAGTTCTAAAAGTAGGTCCTTCCGTCTTCCGACTGACTACTGGTGTCATCTTACTCTGCAGCTTTTGCCTAAGTTCATTCGATTATAACAAATTTATATTTTATTTATGCTTAAAAAACAAGTGTGAGCTCCACTTCAGGTAAGAGTTGTCCACTTTTGTAGTCAAGGTTGGCCCACAGTGATTGCATGCCAAAGCACATTCTTGTTCGAAAATTAAATATGACGTACACTTTCTACAAAAATTAATTACAAAATTAAGTAGTCTGCATTTAAGCTCAAGCGGCATTCATGTAATGAAATCAAAATCAGTTGATCCAAGAAGCATTTTTTATTTGCGTAATAACTTATTGGAGCCCACTTAGGCCGGACTAAATTAACTTTACAATATTGTCCCGCTAAATTTTGAGTTATTCAGCCGTGCTCCGGAAAAAGGAATCCGAACATATTATTCGGATTCGTTTTGGAACCTTTGCTCCCCATTTCACCAAATCGAATTTTTCAAGTGGCTTGAACCCGAATTTTTTGTTGCAAGAGAAATTAAAACGAATGGGCCAAATAGGTTTAAAAAAAGTAAGCATTTCATACTGAAATAATTTTTTAAATATTCTTTGATATTCTTAGATTATATTTATGCCAACGAAAAGTTATATTTTTTTTGAAAATTATTTTTTTTCTGACTCAACTTGAAAGATAGCATGCACAGCCAAAACGAATTTTTTTGTGCTCGTGAATGCGCACATATCACACACGAACACATGACCGATTGGTGCGATTGGTTGGCTTCCCGCGTTTCACAAAGAAAATTTCCCTTGTAAACAAAAAATATATACTCTTATAAATTTCCTGGTGCATTATGTAGCAGTGCCCATAATTTTGAGATCATAGAAAAAAGTAATTGATCCAGCCAAGAACAAGTTAATTTCAAAACTTGGAACGCTGAGGCATTTTCTATTCACGTAAGTTTTGGGCAAAGTTAAAATATCCTTGTAGTACTAAATACATATATTTCTTTCTAGCCAAAAAAGCTTTCTGCCTTTGCACTTGCCTTTTTCACCATGCAACTCATTTCATCGTTTATTTCAAATTATTCTATGCTCCACTTAAAATTGTTTCAATTAGCTGGTATTATACCTTCCGTCTAAGCCACAATGCCAACGTCACTGCCATGCGCTGGCCATGTCAACGTCCACTTCAATGTCTCCCTCCATTCATTTTCATTGTATTGTATTTATAATACAGCAGCTTGGCTTCTCTGCTAATTAAGCAACAAAGGCAAGCTCAGCAAGTTAGTTACTCGGGAACTCAATTAAAAAAGTACACTGGTCATAAACAAGGCATAAAGCATAAACAAGAAAAAAAGGGAATAAAAAAATGGCACATGAAACTCATAATTTCCGGAGGTGCTAATAAGTTGCAAAATAATTTTCAATGAAAATGGCAGTATAAGTAAAAGTTGCTAAGGCAACAACAACAAGAAAAGCTACAACGTGCAAAATAAATACAAAAAAGTGCCACAAAGTAGCAGAAAAATATACAGAAAAAAAAAATAATAAAGTTGACTTCAATTAAAGTGCCATAGTTGGCCGTATAAACATCAAAATGAAAAGCGCAAAAAGAAGCTCAAGCGCAAAAGGATAATGATAATTACAGACACATGGGGCAGGACGAACAACAAGTAACTGTATTAAGAGAGGCAAGGGAGCAAAATCCAACTTGGAGCTGTGCAAATGAGATGCTAAAGTTGCCAGACCGAGCGTTCTGAGTTGAGATAGTGTTATTGTAGTTGCTCTTTTTTTTTAACTCATATTTTTTGCTTTCATTTATTTTAAGCTCATGTAAAATAAAAAATCGAGATACGACAGCGGTATACCCTGCAGACATACATAGTAAAGCTAACTTCAATTGAAGGGGAGTGAGCAGATTCAGAGTAAATGCTTTCTCAGAGAGGCTGTAGTTGCAAAATTTCGAAAAAAAAAAGTTTGCACTTTTTTGTTCATTTGCCTCACATAAATTCATCAACTGTTGAGGCTTGAGGTAAGCTATACATATTAATATTTATAACCATAGAGTATGTATTTTACCTTAGAGATGAAGAGCTAAGGCTTCTAAACTTTACGGCTTAGATATACATATTTACATATGATATGATAAAATATGTGTTAGATTTAACAATTTAGAATCAATCTTGCCATTTTTCTAAAATTTGCTGATTGTCTCACCTGACAGATTGCAAATAAAGAAAAAAGATTTAACAGTCTTTCGCTACGCATAAATATTTGTTGTAAAAATGTTCCTTAATCTCCCAAATGTGGTTGCTTCCACAGACAAACTAGAAACTGATTCTCAGTTACGCCTCCAACTTTGTGATGCCAAGATTTATAGTATGCTTGACCCTTTGGGTAAAAGGGTATAAAAAGCTGTGATGCCAGGAAAAAAAAAAAATAGTGCAAAAAGCGTAGAAAAAAACGGAAAGTTATGTTGCAGCGTCATTGTGGGTGGCCTAGGCAACAAAAACAACAACAACAACTAGCACAGTAGTAAAGTACAACAAGAAGAGCAACATGCTCGCTCGTATGTTAAACAAATACTATACGTAAAGAGTAAAAATGGGTAGCAAAATGAAGGCAGCCAAATGAAGAAATGAAATGTGGAGCGCACGTCAATGACATACGCTCGCAAACACACAGATACACACATACACACACAGAGAGACAAACATTGAGACATGCAAACAAACGTCAATACAGAAATGAAAAGTCAGTCGTCGTTGGCGGTTGGTCAAATGAACCCCGCTCGACCAAAATGAATCAGTGAGCGGGCGACGGTGAGAGCGAGGCCAACGCTGACGTTTACGTTACCATCAGCGGCGGCGGCGGCAGCTCAACTTGCAGTTTGACGACCGCCTCAGCGTATTTCACCCTCGCCCGCTCGCTGGTTCACTCACTTCGACACTCACTTGCTCACAAACACACTCAGTCAGTCAGTCATCCAGCTAGTCAGCCGGCCGGCCTTCACTCATTTTGTTTACACGTTCTTTTAACCCCCGTTGTCTCTCTTACTCTCTGCCACACACCACACACTACACTCATGCTCTCATATTCTGTCAGTCAGTCAGTCAGACACTCGAGTCGTTCACTCAGAGTCGCACTCAGCTTGTTTCATTCATTTCGCAGTCTGCCCAAAACAGATGAATTTTTTTTTAGGGCACCACACCGAAATTTAGTACGGTTATAGTTATGGGTTAGAGTTTTTATTCGAGCTCTAGTGTTGGTTAACGATTTTAATTCAGTTTAAGAGCTTTAGAATATATTAGAGCAATTCTACATGTGCACAAGTACGTGTACTTAGCTGAATTAAAATAAATATATATATTTGATTATGCAAAATTTGTATAAATCCAATTAAGCCAAAAAAATATTAATCGCAGTACTTAACGTCAAATTATTTGAATCTGCAAAAAATAAGTATCCCAATTTACTTCCCATCGAATACTACTGAAATGAGGATTAAGCTCAAGACATGCTTCTTGCAAAATAAAGTTTATTAAAAATAATTTTAAAAAATTGTCCGTTCAGAATAACCTTGTTTTCTTAACTTAGCTGAGCGTTAAAATAACTTTTACCATGCTTAAGCCAGATCAAAAATAAAACAGCTATAAATGTGAAGTAAAATAAAAATTCGGAAAGTGAGTTTATTTGCTTTTTAATGCTTTTTTTAAGGCCATTACGAAGCGTGCTAGATTTATACCATAAACTTTTAATACGCAAAGTAGTACACTAGTACGTATTTATAAAAAAAATTTGCATAGTTCAACTGAAATTGTTTATTTAAAAATCACCTCTTTTTCATAAATAAAAGTGAAATAAATGCGCTCTTTTAGTAGGTACATTCCCATAAACCTAGAAACATAACAACAACAAAAAAAAACATTTAACTGCCAACTTTTAAGCCCCAAAGTTTCGTTTGTACCTGGTATCGCTCTAATATCTCAACAGGCCAATTCCCTTTTGCTATTCCCAAGCTAATTTCTCATTGTCTGTCTCTTTGCATACATTTCATTTTTTTCAGTGTAGTAACTTTTCTCATTTCGCTTTTTGTTTGAGTGGTTTTTCTTTTATTTTTCAACTTCGCTCTGTTGCTCTGTGTTTGTGTGTATCTGTGTGTGTGTGTTTGCGTCTGTTTATGTCAGTTTTTCTTCATCTACCGCTATAACTGTGAGTGATTGTGAGTGTAGCTGTGTTGTGCTCAAAACACACTCACATACACACACACATACAGCAAAACAGAGAGACCGAAAATGAACTAGCGGTAAATGCTGCGGCAGCGTTGCATGAACAACACCGGCTAGCTGCCGCTGCTTCCCCTGTTGTTATTGTTGTTGTTGCTGGTGCGCTGTTGTTGTTGTTGGCCCGTCATGAAATTTGTATCTCTGCCGCTGCCGCTGCCACCGTTGCTGTCGCTTTTGCTGCTTTGCTTTCAGCGTTCTGTGTGCCATGTTGCTTCGTTCTCGTGCTCATTTTCCGTTGTATTTTTTCGGAATGCATTCAGTTGTGGCACATCATTCCCTTTGCGTACGTCGCGCTGATCTGATCGCTCGCTCTGGTCTACGGACTTAACGTTTCATTTTGTTTTGTTTATTAAATACTTGAAATATCTTTCGAAAACAACGCAATAACTGCTAGCTTGTATACCGAGTATTGTGCGCGTTTTTTGTATAAACAAAAAGAAAAATACCGGTGAAATTGTGAAGCATAAATAACAAATTATTGAGAAACACGCTAGATACTGTTTGTTACAAAAGAAATCTTCGAAAATGGGTCGCCTGTTTCAATACAATCGATTTGGCGCCAAGGAAACTGTTAATAAACGCAAAAAGGATACACCTAATAAAAGCAATGCAAAGGCAAAATTGGTAAGTTTAGAGGAATCTTTAACTAATAAACAGAGTAACTAAGTCATAGATCCTTTGATAAAGGATTAGATACTTGGTTGACTTGCAGATATGGTCGCTAAGCACAATTAGTTAATGACCTTATTAGGAAGCCTTTAAAAAGCAGAACAGTGGGGTACTTACTGCAAATATAAATTTAAAGCTTGTTTGATTTGAAAAGATAGCTTAGTTGCATATAATCTACGTAAGGACGTAGATTTTCAACAAGCTGAATAACTAAGACAATAACGATCCAAACGTCTTCTAAGAGATCTAAAGCTAAAGGACACTTAAGAAATTTTACATTATACTGTACAACAGTAGAATAAAATCCGACTTTGCATTTTTAACATCTATTAACGTATATAGGATTTGACTTAGATCTAAGCTAATACGTTTTCACAATGAATCGCCGGACTTATATATTAAACCCATAAACGTCCTAACGTTGATTTTCAACATCTGTATAGCTAAGACGATAGCGATCCAAACATTTTCTAATAGAACTAAAGCTTAAGGATACTTAAGAAATTTTACATTATACTGTATAAAAGTAGAATTAAATCCGACTTGGCATTTTTAGCATCTATTAACTTATATAGGATTTGACTTAGTTCTAAGCTAATACGTTTTCATAATACATCTCCGGACTTATTTATTGAACCTGCCAATGAATAAACATTTTTGCAAATCTATGGTTAAAGCTTTTGACGGACGGATTTTTGAAGAGATTTCCAATGAAGCATTTGAAAAGCCGCTTAGACTCCTTTAATTGTCTGTTCAATTTATTCTCTGAAGCAGAAATTGTATTTTTTTTTTATTTATTTATTATATTAACCTTTGCAATGTTCTATCTCGATATCCCCTCTTCATAACTTTCTTAAGATAAGCTGAATTTTTGGTAAAAGTAAAGAAAGCATAGTTAAACGACTTATAAGATCTTATTTTAATTTGGATTTGCACATCCTTAAAGCTATGTTAGGAAATTGGTTAACTTTATATCTTTCAATATCTGTTTTGTAGCAATGATTCTTGATCATTTGTCTAAAGTCTATTGCCTGGAATTTGTTGCAAGCAGGGACGCATCTGAAGGAGAGTTTCCCGAAAAATATTTAGCATAAAGTTTATTGCGATCTGTCATTATGATAGTAATGATTTTTACCTGTTCTGATAATACCTGCCTGCACATCGTCCTGTGAGGCAAACTCTAGCTAGACCGTGATCATATGCACACTAAGCTTAACGCGAGTCTTCTCCAATGATATTGCCAAATGTGTTGTTTTCCAGCTTACATAAATAAGCTGCCAAAGAAAACGTTGACAGCGCTCCTTGGTACATGGCCCAGATAGTTTTTGAAAATTTGAATAAATTTACAGAAAAAAATGTATTCATTAAATAAGCAAATCATCAACATAACAAACATCTGTCAGCTAAACTTACGCAGAACACATAAAACACTCTTGATTTGGTTTAATGCAACAGTTTTAAACACAGTCGCTATGGTTCATTCATAAAAATCTGCTACTGCTGGCAGCTCCTACCAAAACATTCGCCAGATTTTATGATATATGAAGTCATAAAAGTTGCCACACATTGCCGAAACTGTCCCATGCATATGCAAAACCAAAAGACACCCACAAAAGTTTTTCAATAGACACTGTCTATATAGCAAAGGGAAATTTACATAAATCCCACGTTGAGCGTAGCGCAATACGCACAAACCACTAGAACCCAACGCCCAAGGCCCCAAACGTGTCGCCCAGCTAAATTCCAGACACGAACGCCAACAATTAAAATGATTTAGTGTTAGCGATACTACGAGATACAACAACAACAACCACAACAACAACTCAGACAACATAACAACAAAGCGCATAATAAACTCAACTGTCTGTGTAAATCAGCTAAACACTAAATCACATAATCAAATATTACAATGATTTACATAAAAATTAAATCAAAATGCTAAATACTAAGCTAACAAAAAAACTGAAACACAGATTTTCCAAATCAATATAAATCATAGACAGCGTAGCTTAACTCCAATATGTTTATCAAAAAACAAACAACAAATGAGACGCATAACAAACATATGTTCATATGTTGCTAGACACTTATAGATAATGATTGATTGGACTAATGTCAACAGCGACAATCAGCTCGAGATTAGCGCTAACTGCAACTTATCTACAAATAAGGCGTCTAGACTAACTAAACATAGCTATGTATCTTGTTAGTTAAAATTTCAAATTTGACTCATCAGGCGTTTCCCTAAGCTGATTAGCTACATATGTATATGGATATCTTAATTAAGCTGTGCTACCTGAATTTTCTTTGTCTATAGACTTAGGGCTTAGCTACATCATAAAATCATAAAATCTACTTAGCAGCAGGTAACGCTTTGCTCTCTGACAATCTAAATCTCTTTGTCAACTCTGCTGCTTTTTCAGCTTGTTTGACTTTGCCATCCAGAAGATACACACAATACGTTAAGTATTTATAAAAATATTTTGATAAGAGTTAAGCCATATCTCGTATTATCTGTGTGTAATTTCAAACTTCACGACACATTCTGTTTGTCTTTTCTTTATAATTTTTTTGCTGGCTGAACTCTGCACATTTTGGACTACTACTACGGCTAGTCATCTTTCCCAGGAATTGACACCCTATAATCATGACAGCGGCACTTTATCTCATTGCCGGAATTGTCGTAGAAAAGTGCTGCTGTGAATTTTGGTTTGTGTCTTTTGTTTATTGTTTTGATCTATGGAAATTCCAGTAGTGTTTGTTTGCTGTGTGTAGGTGTAGGAGCTCCCTAAAGGATTGTTCATAAGTAGGTGTGTCTCTGACACTGCTTCAGAACACTGCGGGAGTTTCGTTTATCATGAAATACGAGTACATATTATTTATATACTCTTCAAATGCTTACTTGTAAAAGTAGTTTTCTGAATATAAACAAAGACTATGCTCAAAAGCAGGCATATAGCCTTGAGATACCCACCGTGATAACTATCTGGTAAGATAATTGGTAGAACATGTGCAGAAGAACTTGAAACTATGCGTATCTTTTGAGATTTATGAATATGGTCGCATTTCGAGGAGAGTCGAAAATTTGCCAAACGAAACTCTTGAATTCATTTCATAAATAATTTTCGACTTAAGCAATTTTCATATAATTTCACTGAATAGTTTAATTTTAGTAACAAAAACTATACTTCCGGTATTCTTTCGGTCTACTAAAATGTTATAGATTTTTTACGTATTTGAAAGAGATCCATCTAAAACTTATAGTTTAGATTTAGAAGAGCTCCATTGAAAAATAAGTTTGATAAGTGCTGGTCTAGGCGAACTTATTATTGGGTCTGGTTCTGCATCTTAGATTCACCAAAAAAATTGTGAAAGTGAATTTAGAAGTTCATGATCTAATAAATGCAGCAAACTAAACTAAATTATGTTGTAGAACTTTAAATTTATATTTAAAAGGGCTCTATTGCTTAATAAGTTTGTTAAGTGCTGCCATAGGCGAATTTACTATTAGTTCCGATTACCGATCTTAGCTTCACCATAAATTTGTGAAAGTGAATTTAGAAGTTTATGATTTTATAAATGTAGCAAACTAAACAAAATTATGTTGTAGAACTTAAAATTTATATTTAAAAGGACTCCATTGCTAAATAAGTTTGTTAAGTGCTGCCATAGGCGAATTTACTATTAGTTCCGATTCCGTATCTCAGATTCACCATAAATTTGTGAAAGTGAATTTAGAAGTTTATGAATTTATAAATGTAGCAAACTAAACAAAATTATGTTGTAGAACTTAAAATTTATATTTAAAAGGACTCCATTGCTAAATAAGTTTGTTAATTGCTGCCTTAGGCGAATTTACTATTAGTTTCGATTCCGGATCTCAGATTCACCAAAAATTTGTGAAAGTGAATTTAGAAGATTATGATTTTATAAATGCAGAAAACTAAACTAAATTATGTTCTTAAAAAATATAATTTAGATTTTGCCAAATAAGTTTGCTATAGGCAAATCTTAGATTCACCAAAAATTTGTGAAAGTGAATTTAGAAGATTGTAATTTTTTTAAATGCAGAAAACTAAACTAAATTATGTCCTAGAACTTACAATTTCGATTTAAAAGGACTCCATTGCCAAATAAGTTTGGTAAGTGTTGCTATAGCCGAATCTTAGATTCGCCAAAAATGTATGAAAGTGAATTTAGAAAATTATGATTTTATAAACGCAGAAAATTAAACTAAATCATGTTCTAGAACTTATAATTTTGATTTTGTTCGAACGTTTTTAGAATTTAAACTTAAATAATTATCAATATTTTTTAAGTGCAATTTTTTAAAATAATAAATTTTGAGGAATTTATTCGCTGAAATTATAAAAATAATCGATTAAGCTCGATGTTTAATTCTGCTCTCAATCTGCTTTTTGCTTGTAATTTTTATAACAAAGAAAAGACAAAAATATAAGTCTATCTAAAAAAATGACTACAAAAAAAGTTTGACCTTAGAAAATATACCACCTATCCCTCAGTCTTTCAAAATTAGTTCACAGTTTTAATAAATTACTTTCACAATTGGTATTGTAAGCTGAAAAAGTTTTAGTGGAACTCAAAGAAGAAATCGGACTATGCCAAAAGCTACATCAATTCACGTTTCTAATTTCAAGTATTTATTGGAACCCTCTACAATCTATTTGCTTAGCAATTACAAACAAATTTAGCCCTAGCCAGCTATAAATATTTCCTAAAACATTTAAAATAAAAAAATCTTTCACTAAAAATTCAAAATATTCCATAGCATATGCCAAGCTTACGCAAATGATATATGTGACCAAAATATAATCACGCATGGGCAACATAAATCGTTCGTCAGTTCTATGTATAATCATAGGATTTCAACACGCCCTTATCATTGCCACCAAGCCAGACGCCAAGAAAACCGATCTATATCTTTAAATATATTGGCAAGACCCAAGAGCTGTCTGTTTACAGTTTGTAGCGATGACAAACGTTTTCAATTAGTTGCACATAGAGGGAGAGAGACATGGCACATGGCACTCGAAGCAAAGGCAAAAAACCAATGAAGATAAAAGCAAACTTAAAAGGCAGGTCAAAAGATACAAAACAGACAGACAAAGAACAAATGAGTTACAAACAACAAACAGTCTAATAAGCAAACTAAAAGGCAGAACTAATAAAATTGTCATACAGCAAGTTGAACGGACATTCGGGTTCGCTGAAGTCAAGAAGGAGTTTTTTTTTTTTTTTAACCAGTCCCATGACCATATGTTATGTAGCATGCCGCATGGCAACATATTGTCGACAGTAACAGATTAAAATCTAAAACAATTAAGCAAAGATAAACACTTTTCTTTCATTTCGAACAAAAAAAAATTCTTTCCTTGGCAAAATGCAACAGACTTATAGACAGATCTTGCTACTGTCGGGAATCTGTTAAAACAACACCAACATGACTGGTTGCGAATGGCTGCAATGCATTGACGCCGTCAATGGTTTCTACCATGCCCGGTAGAACCATCCATGACGGCAATTTTAATGATGGCACCCGCCTTAAGTGGCTGCATGCCAATGACTCCGTCCCACTGCCCCGAGCAAGTCATAATTTTCTTTGAGTAGTTTCTAAAATTAAACAACTGCAAGCGCGACGATTAGCAGCAATGAACTGGCATTTAAATCTCAAATATTTTAATGCACTTTGGTAGAAGATCACGAAATCTTTATGCCGCCGCCCTTTCATCAAAAACTAGCAATGATTAATTATGCCTCATCCATGCTTAACACATGTTTAAGACACTCCAGCTACAGCCAGAGATATTTACTCTATTTTTATATTTATCTATTTAAAATTTTGATTTTAAAATGCCGCACACAGCCTAAGTAGTTGCATTAAATTAAGTGTATTTAATTAGAATTTATAGGCAACTGCTAAGTACTAGGCACACAATCTCGGCTACACTTGAAGAAATGTGCTATATTTATTTGTAAGTCGTGAGTTTCTTTTGAGCTTACTTTTTAGAATCATCAGCCTTCTCAGAATATCGTTTATAGACCCTTTTTCTTCATCCGACCCATCAAAGCAAGCTGTGATAAAGATTTTGCTCCTAGCAGCCTCTTCTTCATCTTTAATCTACAGACAAAAGTTAGCAAAGTATCATCCAAAATTCTGAACTTCACTCTTTTTTACACTTATTTATCTATCATGTTTCACCAAATATGACGTATAGTGTAGTTATCGAACGAAAAGTCTTTTAATTATTTTATTTTTCCTATGCGCATCTAGTTACAAAATTAAAAATCTTTAAATACGCTTCTCAAATGATTTGAATGGCTTTAAAAAGAATCCTCGCGAAAACAATACACCTCTGCAAATATTTTTTCAACTATCAAGCTTTTCAATTTTGTTAGCTTTTCCAACACTGGAGAACGTATTAATCGCTTCAATATATCTATATAGTTCAAACAATGCTCTCGGAACTTTTCTTGGGGTCACACGAGGATTAGTCAAATGCTCTCATAGGAAGTACACGACTTTTCCTTCAGTTTTCTATTTTTGGAACAAACTGACGGCCAGTGGTCGTCACGAAATACGATCACATTTTAGCTTGTGTTTTTGTAAGTGGCGCAGTGACGTCACAAAGCTGCCACCGCTAATCCCTATATCAGTGGTGGGCAAAACTCATACAAACAAACATTTCTTCTTTGTGAGTAAGCAGCGCAGTAAGCAAGTGCGCACAAGAGCGCAAGATCGACGATCATGCTCAAATGAAAGAGAAAATTGTCACACTTACACCTGTACGTGTTCCGACAGCGTTGCGGCCGAATCTTATGCCCTATCCCAACACTGCTCTATATATGACCACTCAATTAGACTTATCACAGGTGCATAACTTTATTTGACGGATTTAACTCAAATATATTTTAGTATCAACAAGATTTGTAATTTTCAAGTTTCAGGCTAAAAATTTTCAGTTTCCTTGGCATGTTAATCAGTTGACATTTTATGCTCACTAAGGAGGTGGTTTGTCTTGAACGTTTATAGATCTTAAATATTCTTTTTACAAGCTCAACTTCAACAACAAAGTTTCTTCAGCTGAAATCGGATATCCAAACCAAATACGATTACAAAATGCCAAAAAATACACGTTTTTTAATATATAATTAATATATGTAATGTATGGTAACGTTTTGCCTTTAGGATCCGCAGTTTCAAAGCATCCTTAATGCATGTAGATAGCGCTTCTCATGATGCAACAAAAATAGTAATCCAATTAAATTTCTCCTCAAATAACAATTGGCTTACAATGAGATTAACCGCAATCTCAGCACAACAGACTCTAGAAACTTTTTAGACTTTTTTTCGCCCAGTGTACTCCACATTTGAATAGTATATTTATGAGCACTTGAAAGATGCCGTCGAGACGTCGAGCCATTGAACGTATGCAGTTTGGTCTCTCCAGTGGAAAATTGATGAGCATAATTAAATGGCTGGCGACGGCTCAGTCGGATTGTTTGGTCCGGTCTGTCGGTTGTTGCACATTGCATGCATTGTTGTAATTTATGCTACATATTGATGCTGCTGCTGCTGCTGCTGCCACCGACTGCTGCTTGCCACGTCCCCGTCGTTTTCAGAGCAAACACAACAATTTCACTTATTTTTATGCCGTCTGAAGTTTACTTTAGACGCGTACTCGGCGTCCATGATGACTATGATCATGATGATGATGATGATGGCTATAATGACGACGAAATCGTTGAAGGGAGTCCAAACATTGTTATTTTTACGCTCGACTCAATAGAAATTTTGCAGCTCTCTCTTTTAATTTTTTTTTTATACAATATTGTATGATAGTTGTTACAGTTGTTGTTGTTGTAGCTGCTACATGCCACGCCATGAAAATGTAATGCAAATATGCAAAAAAGCTTTCAAACAGGCAAAACCGAAAACCCCTCAGCTCTGCTGCAACAGCCCCTAAGCCCCCTACTCGTGGCAAATAGTTTGGTTTAGTTTAGTCTGCTGGTCTAGCCGTTAACGTCATTGTAGCCCCATAGCCAGACAACAACAACAATAACAGGGACAACAACAACAATAACAGGGACAACAACAACGTCAAACAATCCGCCAACATCATCGTTATCAGTTTGCCAACTTGTTGTTTGCATGTGTGAGTTGCTTCAGTTTCATATGGCTTCCACACGGATTTACATATATACTATGTACTATGTATATTAAAAAGTGAGTCTCTGTGTGTGTGTGGATTAGACAGCACGTTAGAAAACTATGTATAGTAGGTACTATAGCTAAAAATAAAAATGGTAAACCCTGACAAAAGAGTTAAAAGAACAACTGCAATTTTTTTAAAATACCAGAAGGTTGATAAAACTGACATGGAAATTATTAAAGTATTTAAGACTGGACAAGGCTAAAGTTTTTGGAAAATTCAAAAAGTCACTCAAAACAGCATGATTTGATAGATTGCTGATACTACAGCCTTTAAAGAGTTCTTTCCCTTATCCTTTTTTTTGGATTTTTCTTAATTCAATTTTATTAGGGATTTTATTAGAATTTTAACACGTTTAGCTACCTTCCATGGGGCTACAACAATTAATATTAAGAGGATGTTTATTTTAATCTTTAAATTGTAGCTCCATGACACTCAGCTAAACGCGTTAAAATTCTTAAAAGAGTAAGGTAAAGTACAATTTAGAAAACGTAATTGATGATCATAATTTTGAATTAAAAACTTTGAGTATCTAAATGTTAATCAATTTTTTGGTACAGCGAAATTCGAACGACCCTTAAAGACAACAAGAACTCATGCTTTTCATCTGGTGTCCAGGAAGGGGTATTTAACAAAACTCTAGATTATTTTATTTTAAGTTTTATTGGAAATCTTGTGAATGACCATTCTGTCAAAAGTTGTTTAAGATGTTTCTTGCGCATAGGCTTTACTACTATACTAGGCTAAGCGATATATCATAAGATTTTGGAAAGATCTCGACTTAAACAATTCAATTTTTGACTACTTTTTTACAAATAACAGGCAGTGGCTAGTACTTTACTTGGGGTACTTTGCTTTTAAAGTGTTTCAGAGTTTAGGAATTACGTCACGATTTTTGACAAAAACACATTTTTTCTACCAAAATATGATTGATTACCGATCAATCAGATGAATTTATTCTTTTTTTTTGCAGACAAAGTTTGAACAAAATGATATATGTTGATCGATCTATTAATAATACAAAAAGGTGGTACACAGTATATGCAGAAGAGTCTCACCTTTTAAAATACGATAGTTACACTGGCGGTCAAAAAAACTTGACCGATTACGAAAAACCCAATTTTTCGACTGTTCACTCCTGTTTCAGATTCAATCGTTTTATTTCCAAGTGAATGTACATAACTGAAGCTTAGCTTAGTTTTTAAAGCACAAGCTGAGTTTTTCAGACCCGCACTGTACATATTAAAACCATATTTATGATAAATAAATGCATTTTTGAAAATTTTTCATAAACATAATAAATTTCTACGTCAAAAATATGTACGTCTAAGGTATTTCCAGCTCAAAATAAGTGAACTGCTTATTATAAAAATAAGTATACGTACTTTTAAAAATTTCGCAAAATTAAATTTTATGCTCAAAATTACTAAAAAAAAATGTATATAAAAATATTTCTGCATTTGCATATAATAAGTCACAGTTTAACTTCACTTTTATATCCTCTTAACAAATATTTTGATCATAAAGGGTCATCAATCTTGAGGTTTTTTTTTTAATGCAAAAAATCACAAAAATTTCAAATGAATCGGAAGATCTTTATTATCAATAGAAAGAACCATTCTTGCCGTTCACTTTTTAAACATAATACCTTTCAAATGTTGGCCGCAACTGTGACGTGGACGAGCCATGTAGAGGTTCCAATTTTCGATGATGCGTTCGAGCATAATTGGCGGTATCTCGCCAATAACAAGGGTAGTGCTTCAATCGCAGCTGGCTTATCCAAAAACACTTTAGACTTCACGTAGGCCCCAAGGGAAAAAGTCAAACGCTGTGATATCACACGATCTCGGTGGCAAATTCAGCGGTCCGGAGCGTGCAATTAATTGTTCACCGAATTGGTTTCATAAAATGGTCTAAGCGCGCGAAAAACATTCTTTGCAGAAGGCGAATTTTCGTTATATAATTGTACGATTTGTAAACTTTGCTCGAGTGTAAGTCTTTCCATGATGAAATGGCAATGAAAGCCCGAATAACAAACACATAGCAACTTGACAGTACTCACGCGTGATTTATCAAAAAAATAAAACCCTATTGAAAACAAACCCCAAGTTTGATGACCCTTTCTAACTACATATATCGTTTCCCAGTTTCCAAGTCATTTATTCTTAAAACAATTTTAATAAAGCGATTTGTTTTATTTCAAAATATTCAAATTTCTGTAATTAAACATTTTATAATGCCAACTTAACTTAACTTCTAACTTTACATATCATAAAAGGTAACGACTATAGCAGCATTTTCTCACCATAAAAACCAACATAAACCCAACTTTATAATACACTCTACAGCAATATTTACACATCTAATCTTAACAAACATAAAAATAAACAAAACTCATAAAATGCAATTAAAAATTTTTAACAATTTTAATTTGCATTTAATATACTCGTAAAGTAAATGTAAATATATAACTCAATTCGTTGCACATTGATTTTTATGTGACCCAATTGTTTACACCTATAAAAGCCAAAGCAGCTAAAAAAGACACATAAAAAACCACACAACAAAAAAAATTAAGAAAAAAAAAAACTTTGTTTATAAATCTACCAAAAAGCAAAGGGTAGATAAAATAATGCCACATGTGTATAAACAAAGGATTTCCAGTTAAAAGTGACGCGCGCTAATTGCAATAAAATACATAAGCCATAAAAATAGCTAAACCAGCTATATAAACATATTTATACCCCCTCTACCCTAAACAGCCGCAGTCGCATAAAGCTAAATTTGTGGAAAAAGTCTAAAAATTGTTTTACGATTCAAAGGGAAAGGTACAAACCAACAAAAAAAAAAAAAATAAATAAACTTTATGGATATGGCCCACTCCCAAGATTCGAGTATGGACAGCCGACACGCGTGTTTGGAAATGTCATAAACTATTTTCATGTAAAAAAAAACAACAGAACCAGAAACTAAAACACGTGTAGATTTTTAAAAGTTTTTCTCTTCATTTCTAGACACCATTGCAACATAAAACTGTCAAATTAGCTAGAAAGAACGCATCTAAAATAAAATATAAAATTTGTAATCAGCTGTGGCGACAGTGGTATACACTACACTAATTTACACATATTTTGCATTGATGTGCTGCTGCTTTAAGGTGTTCCAAGGAAAAGAGCAAGATGATTAATTCACAATCTTCAAATTTCGATCAAATGTGTCTTTAGCTTTCATACACGCTGAGAAATATGATAAGCTTTTCGATATCACGACGCTCTGCCACGCCTTGATCATGCTACTCTAAATATGCCATCAAATCTAGTATACCCTTGACACAATAAGTATAGAGCATAAAAATGAGCTCTTAAATGTCGAGAAACTATTCAAATTGTAGCTGCTAATAGCACATAACTTATACGCCATGTTGCAGCTAGTAATTTGGCTTATGAAAACATTTTTTAAATGCCACAAAGACATGTGGCATGTTTGCTGGCAATTAAAGGGTTAACTTGCTACTAACTAATTTTCAGTAAATGTTGTGGTTGTTTTTACAGCTGTTTTGACAATTGCCCAATTTGCGGTTAATGCAATTTCCATGCAACACTTAATCAAAAAAAAAAAAAAAAAAAACTCCACTAAATGTTGCACACTCACAGTATGGGTGGTAGTTTTAGGTTTTGTACGATTTTCGATACCACTCAAACAGCTGCCTGATTTTCCAGCCTTTAATTTGAGCATATGTTGTGTGCTTGCCACCAAAAGTGGCGCTGCACAGACTTTGCTTATTAATGAAATATGGTAACTGTCTGTGGCAGGCAGGCAACAAAAAAAACAACAATAGAAATATTTCAATAAATTCATCAAGTAAGAAAATAGACAACTCATGCTGCCACTTCAACTAATTTCAGTCGACGAGTATTAAATGCACAATAAATGAAAAAGTAACAACTGTTTTTGTAACCCAGAACTCACATATCATAGAGCAATATATTGTAAATAGATAGATAGGTAGTTACTTTTAAAGTGCTTACAAAAGAAAACTAAGGCTGACTCTTTATTATTATCAGCTGCAGCAAAGGTGCATTTATTCAGGTAGTGTTCTAAAAATGTTGCAACATCAGGTAGACAAGCCAAGACGTCTTGTATCTTTTTTTTTGATGATAGTTTGGCGTTTTTATTGTAACACATTTTTGATTAGAAAAAAATATGCTAACACCTCGAAGCACAAACAAAGAGCGGCACACGCATAACAGCACCCTATAGCGTAGAGTTCTAGATACAAAAGGTTGGCCATATCATCAATTAGAGTTACCTTTCTACAGCACAGGATCAGCGGCTATGATTGTTGCATTAGTAGGCACACACACACGCACATATACACAAAGGCACGCACACACATTAAATGTAGCCAAGTTTGTATACACTGTAGCCATTGGCTCAAGAGTATTATGGACTCAGCTATCCATATTTCCAACCATTTATCCGTCTGTTTGAACATCTAGATCTTGCAGGCCACAAGCGCTATAGGTAACAAATTTTTTTTATGTGTTTATGCTCTCCAAGAGTGGTTGCAGTATTTGGTCATAAGGAGGGATTTTCACTTTGAAGTGTATCTGTATCAGAGGTAGCAAAAAACTGTTAACCCATTTGTCCAAGGGTAGGGTGCGGGCCGCAACTGATACTCTCTCTCTCTCTCTTAGACGAAGTTGGTCAAATTAAGTCCAATTATTGGCCCTCTTGTATATTGCATTGAACTTAAAATTTGGTAAAAAAAAAAAAAAAACACACAAATCAAAGTCTGTAGTCCAAAAATTTACCAACCCTTTACCTATAAAACATTTCAAAATTCACATATATAGCGTTTTCCAATAAGAGGTGTTATTTTGGTATTCAAAGAAAAAATGCCATGTTAGTCTTAGAATATCCATCATAGTCCCCCCCCCTGCTTTTTGTTAAAATCGACTAAACGGCCATCTCAATGGGTATTAATACGAGCTTTAACAAATATTTCTCTAGATATAAAATTTTTCCTTCACTAAGCCTTCATATAGAAACTTAATTAGATTAATACTTCCCTAAAAACTGTTTAAAATTTCAAAATCAAGGTCACAATGTTACTTGGTCGATAGTTTACGAATAATTCGTATATTGGTCATTCTATTCAAATTTGGTTAAAAAAAAACGGAATTATATCCCGTGCTACGGAAACGAAAAAAACCAAACTTAACAACTTTTTTCGGGTTCGTTTTTGCGTGCTCCGAAAAACGAATTTTTTTGTCAATATTTCCCCTTTTATTTTCGATAATTTCATATATTTCCCCTATTTTTCCGATAAATTTTTCTATTATGTTGGCGCGAAATTATTTTTCTTGTTTGTTTGATAGCTGACATGGTTGTCGCAGCTCTGCACCTTCCTATGACTATATGTTGTTTACATTTTACAGTGCTCGCTCGATAACGTGAATACTCCAAAACGTGAACACCCCAAAACGTGAACAAATTTTTTTGTGCATTGACTACTCCAAAACGTGAACAAGGCAAGAAAGCTCTATAACATGAACAATAAAAGTTTCAATGTTTGCAAGTAATTTTCATTGAGCTCAAATAATTCTGATCTTGGGGATTCCCCTAATGTGTTATGTTTTTTATTTGGCAATTTTGGCCTAGCACAGAGCGTTTTCTTAGTTTATATCTATGCAGAATAGAAATGAGTTGTAAAAAACCTGTGTGATTGACGTTGAAAGAAAAAGCTGAAATTCTCGGTTTTTTACAAAAAGGATCGAGTGCGACGTGCTTAGCGAAAAAATACAGTGTTGCTAAATCAACAATTTGTGGCATTAAAAAAAAAAGAAAAAATAAATTTTAAAAGCGTAAGCGACACATTTTCTGGGCCTGGCAAAATGAAAACTATATTTTCATTAAAACATTGCTAGTTTTTTATTATTCTATCTTTTAAATAAAATTACACAAAAATATTACTTAAGCAACAATATTTATTGAAATTAAACATGACTTAGCTATATTTGTTACAAGAGAAAAATTTCTTTATGTAATGCGGCAACTCTGTCGCACCAATCGGTCATGTGTTCGTGTATAATATGTGCACATACACGAACCAAAAAAAAATTCGTTCTGCGTTGAGCATGCTATTTTTTTAGGTTGAGTCAGAAAAAAATAATTAAAAATAGTTGTCACTAAATATCTAACTTGATGTTGGCATTAATTAAATCTAAGTATGTATTGAGCAAAAACGATCTAGAGGGATCTGCTTAACTGGAAAGTTACCAAAACGCCAAAAGCCAAAACGTTTACAGAGTATTTCACTGTCGGACAACGTCTCGCCCACATCAGATTATTGTAGTTCGACACCTTTGGTCACTACTGTTGGCATATGTCTAGCTTTTCTTAAGACCCTTTACTTTTTTCTTTTTTTTTGGGACTGCCCTATTATCATTGAAATTACGAGCGCTGCTTTTGTTGTAGTTTTAGCTGTTGGTCTGCGCATAAATTAAAAATCATGTTGGATTTAGCCAACACACATTAAACGCTTGTTTTCCAACGATTTTCCTGCATTTTTTTTTTTTCTTGGAGTTGGAGGCTTGAAATTACCATGGCCCCTTGTGTGTTTGATTTAAGCCGATAAAAGGTACACTTTATACGCTTTTCCACGCCGTCTTTGTAGGCACCTCTAATAAAAATAGTGTACCACAGATTTATGCGCGCATGGCTGCCATACAAAGAGTTGCTTTAACATAAAGGCGTTTATACACGGCCAGTTGGCTTTGAATTAATGTACCAAAAACGTTGCAAGGAAATTGTTTTTTTGAAAAACAAATAAACAAATTGCATACCAATATACTAAAATATCAGTAAACGGAAGTACAGACACTTGGCAACTTGCATTTCCTGTTTCTCTAACCAAATCTCTTGCATATTGATGCGTCACAAATGCAATTCAATCAATTTAATAATGATTATATGTTTGTGTACATGTGCGTACATCATCTTTCACTCACTATTCAATTTGGCTTAACGCCTAAAACCTTTTACTCTATTCAGTATTTTGAATTATATGCAGCATGCTACCTGGGCCACAACAACAGCAACAACCAGGACAGCACAAATCCCGAGTACTTTGATTGAATGCTCATTATTTTGCCATTTTTATGGGCTTTTATTGTTCAAGTGTGTGCGTGTGTGCGTTGAAGTGTCATTGTTGAAGTATTTTGAAGCACTGTGCACACTTGAACGCACTTTTCAAATTTATTTGAATGCTTTTGAAAATTGCATTTCCCCCAGTACTGTCATAAACAGGGTTGTGTCAAAGGATGCAATCAAGGAGCTAGGAATATTGTAAAAGCCAAGCACTCAGCCATGCCTTGAAATTCATAAATTTTAAATTTTAAATGCATTCTAACAAGCACTTGCTATTAAAGAAAAAAAGTTAAGACAGGTATAGGGATTAAGTATTAAGACTATCTTAGTGTGCTCTGTCCTTGGAAAACTTTGAAGCTGTCCCAAACAAAGTTGGCATATAGATTTTCTGCGCTACTAAAAGTGACTGTAATAGTGTTGTAGCTTTCATGTATTGTTCATCATACGCTGACCAACACTATAAAAAAAGGCGCTAGTGGATATTCATACTGGCATGTAGCACGTGCCCCGATTATTAAGTAAATTATATGGAAAAAAATTGTACCTGGTACTATACTACAAGGCAATTAAAATATGTTTTTTAATTATTGCTTTTCGCTTCGCTTATTATTTATAAAAAAAAATTAAACAAAAAGTAAAAAATAAATAATAATAATAGAGCAAACAAATACCTAGACAATCAACAAATTTTTATTATTAAAAATATATAGGGTGGGCCATCTGTTGGTTTGTTTGTTAATTTCATTTTATTCCTATATTTGCCAAAATAAATTGGGCAAATATATAAACCAAAAGCAAATTGGAAAGAACTCATTTATGTATGAAAAATAATATTGCCCAAATGGCTGCCCAGCCACGGCTCTACAGGCCCTTATGTAAACAACGTAACTTTTAATGACTTTTTTTGAGAAAAACTCATGAGGCTCTTCTGTACATTGTACGAATAAGCGACGCTGTTAATTACGATTGTTTAAAAACCAAACCAGCAGATGGCCCACCCTATATATTCATACTCTAACAATAGACAGACGTATAAATACATATCGTAGCGATCAAAATTACATTCACAGCATGCTTTGTACATAGAACGTACATTTTTGGGGCCGAACACCCAGGCGCCGCCCACTAAATCCCTGCCTCTGACCTCCATAGACAGTTTATGTGCCCCAGGCACTCCCATATGCACACATTCATCACACACACACACACACAACCACTCACCCCATGCCCCTCTGCTGCATATGAATATTTTATTGTTCTCCCTTGAATTTTTGCCACTGTTTCTCTCATTTTTCCACACAACTGCGACAAATGAAAAGTAAATAGTAAAAACAATGACAGCAAATTATAACAATGAACAATTCCACTCTGGAAAAGAACTAGAGCAGCAAGCGCATTACAAGGATAAGAGGACATCATCAGTAGTACTCACTGTGACCCAAAAACATTAGTTCAGATTTTGTTTGACAAAAAAGGCAAACAAAGGACCAAAATGAAATGTGGTGTGTATGTGTGTGTGTTTCTTATCAGTGCGGCAAGTTGCTTAGAAAAAGTAACACGGCTTATTGTTGGCTTTTGTGGCACTTACATGATGTTGCATAAAGAGCAGTTCCAGAGAACGTTAGCAGTATATCAAAGACAAACTCTCACTTTGTGCCACCATGATTTATAAGCGACATGACAACTCTGACAAATTTTCAAAACCAAACTAACATTGTTTTCTGCTTCTTTGCAGCTACGTAATGCCCTGAATTGCCCGGCCTACTCGGACATCTACAGCGAGTACAATGGCACGGAGTCAACCACAGCGGCTAGCAAAAATCTAGACATGGCCTTTAAAAAGTGTCAACAATGGAGCAACAAGCTGTTGTTGCAAGCAGCTGATGCGCCTGAGGAGCTGCCGCCACAACAGCCACAAAGTGCAGCCAACGCTTTGAGTCGCACGCACAAGGTCTATGACAGCATGAAGGACTTTTTGCGTCGCAAATTGTTTGCGCAGCCTGCTGAAAAACTGCAGCAAGAGCTGCCGCAGCCGGATGCTGAAGAGGAGCCCACCAGCGACTATGATGAGGTATGTATGCAGACACACAAAAAAAACTTTTAGCTGCAGCTTGTATAATAACTTGTAAATTCGCTTGCTTACAGCAGGATCTGCTGGACTCCTCGTACAATGCCGATGCAGAGGAAGAAGATGAAGAGAACTGCAGCTGCGCTTCCAGCCTGGAGCAGGTAACACCCAAGCGCAGCAAGTCGCCACAAAAGTCGCTGCTCTCGCTCAACTGCTGGCAGTCCAGTCAGCCGAGCGATACGAGCAGCAATAGCAGCAGCAGTAGTGAGGCAGCACTAGAAGACTCCGATGCGGGCATATCCGACTGCCGCCAACTGCTCAGCTCTAGCACAGAGCGCAGCAAACGTCGCAGCACGCCCAAGAAACAAAAACCACGCTATAATATCAACACCGACGATGAGGATGATGAATTGGAGTCGGAGCTATTGGACTGCGCCTGGTATCAGCCACGCATTAGCGCTAAAGCTGCCGTGCAGCATCTGCAACAGGCCACACCTGGCAGCTTTCTGCTGCGTCGCAATACACCACGCACTCTGGAGCTCAATTTGCGTCTGGAGCGCAAAACCAAGCAATATACAGTGCAGTGCACGCGTGGTGAAATGTACAGGCTGAAAGGCGCCAAGAAGCAGTTCAGCACCATTAAAGCGCTTATTACACATCATTCCGTCATGGCGGAACAGCTGCCCATGACCTTGGATATGCCACGGGAGCAGCATGTGGTCAAATCTGCAGCAATACGCTATGCAGACGACTTTGAGCCTTTGGAATCATTGCAGCTTTTGGGCATACTCAAAAGTCTGCAAGCCAAGAACTATGAAATGTAAAGAAAAAAAAAATGCAAGTGAATTTTTTGTTCAAATTTTTTCAAAAGATGTATATCGAACTGCAAAGGGAACGATAGGTGAAATTATGATTAGGTTTTTTTAAGCTACGGCTTTGTGATATAGTTTATATGGTCTATGTCAATTTGTCGGTGACTTTTTGTTTATTGCGCCTTGAAACCTCAAATGCAACACTGTTTTCCTTGGCTAAAATTTATCGAAAGACTGTTTTAAAACGATAAATGAACAGCCTAACTATAATTAAACAAAAAATTGCGCATTTAAAGTAACAGCGTGAGGCATGCAAAAAGTCACTGAACTTATTGATCAGCACTCATAAATTTGGTGTTAGTTATTAACTAATAAATATAAAAACGATTAAAAATAATTATTTGTAAAGCAATGTACATAGTTTAAATTATAAATAGGATTTGGTGTTTAAAAATTTGCGTTATAAATTATACCAACAATAAAAATGAAGTCTTAACAATGCAAGCAACCATGAGTTTCATTTTAATTTATGCATGTGGCTACACTGTAAAAAAATACAAGGTGAGTAATAAGTTAATCGGAGATTCATTTAAATAATTTAATTTGTTTTTTTTTTTTTTGTTAGTGTTTATGAATGTCAAATATTTATCTTATAAGCGGTAACACCAGTGTAGAATCTTCAGAAAATCCATTTTTTTTTTGTAGTTAAGTTGGTAGATAATTTCCCGAAGTGTTTTTGAAAAAACAAAATTTTTCCCACTTATAAGCGAAACCACTTTTTTTCAAATGGCTTCACGAATAACTCAGTCAATTTGTATCCTATCGATTTGAAATTTTGACAAAATCTTTATAACACAATTTTCTAGAGAACCACGTAGGATTTTGCCAAAATAATAAAAACTTTTTATTTCACAACTCATATTTCAAGATTTTTTTGACGAAAAAAATATTTTTTCAAACTTATGCCATTATTTTTTAAATTCATATTTTTGAAAACAGCTACGTGGTTCGCCTGCTTTTGGTTCATGGATTATGAGGAAACATTTTTTTTTTAATTTTTCAGATCAATGGCTACGTCAAGAAGCTGCAGCAGTGGAGGCCTCTCCGGAAATAAGTTATGCGTAGCTCTCAACTGGCACTATTTTGTTTTTATTACTTTGGAAAAATTAATTTTTATAGCTCAAAATATGTATAATATCGTCCCCTATTTGGATTTTGAACCTAAAATAGTTTCTTTGAAAAAAAAAAAATCGAAAAATTACCTTAAAAAACCATGCTCCACACTGGTGGTATCCCTTAAATTCTATGGATTCCGGAGAATGCAATTTAACTATTACCCATAAGTTTTTGGTGCTAGTCCAAAAAATAAAATTACACAAACTTATTTGATCAAGTAGACAATAATAACAAAAAATCCTTTGACAATCAGAAAATTTAATTTGCCCCATTTTGTATTTTTCAAGAAATTTTGTTATTTTATAAATATTTTGGATTCAAGCCCACTAAAGCTCACACTAAGGTCATCTTAAAAGTTACAAACCCTTTTCTTGGTTTGTTTTTTTCAAAGTGATAATCTTTCAATTTTTTCATATTCAAAATAGGGCTTGAACCCTGAAATTTTATCAAATTCGGTTGACTATATATATATATAGCACCAATAGGACCGAAGTTTTTTAGAGTTCCCAAGCACTGAACCGAATTTATATAATATAATATATTGAATTTGATTGAAATGTGATAGTACAGAGTATCTCATAGTCATCCGCGCCCAATTTCAAAGTACACCACCTTTTTATGTGCTTTGCTTAAAAATTGAAGAATCAAAAAAAATTAATTTGTTTGCAGTTTATAAAAGGAGGAACCGATTTCTAGGTAATGTCCATTATGGCTATGTATATCCAAAAAAAATAAAAATAAAATTCTGAGTAAATCCAAAATAGCCTTACCCAAGGAAGTGCATTTTATAAAAACTATGTTTAAAATTTTTTTTTTTGTATATTAATTTTTTTAAATTTTAACTTCTTGAAGATGATTCTTTTGTGAAAAATGGGGACAAATATCAAAAAACTGAATTGTATTGAAGAGCTAAATCATAGCCGACAGCCTGTGACGAAAAGTCCCATCTCCTTTGGTCTTCGAGAAATAACAATAAGGATGACAAACGGACAGATAAGCGGAACGAAAGACGGACATCGATTTCTTTAGCCCTGATAATTTTTTTGGTATAACTATTTTGGGGCCTTATTCATTAACTTTTTGGTGTTATTGTGTGTATAATACCCAAAGTTCAGAGTTGAAAAAACCTTAATTTTTCTCTAGTCCACCGATCCATAGGAATTATTTGAAAAAAAAAAAAATTGTATACTACAACTGCAACTTTTACTCTAACAAACTAGAAAACTTACAAAAATGTTCCACAAAACACAAATCAAATTTTGTCCAAATTTTCAAAACATTGCAACCCTTAAATGAAAAATTAGTTCCTGAATAAATGTTTTTTAAAGTGTCTATCTCTACCTACGACCTTAGCACTTTTGTTAAACTCTACACGCCTCAGCGTTACGCCCAACAATTTACCAACGTTTAGCCAACGAAGAGGGAACGCAGCCATTATGTGTGGCCCCTGTGCATTTGCTACCCCCAAAAAGGTACAAAGGACGACAGCTTCACTTGCAACTTCACTTACATGTGATTAGCGGCTCAAGTGCTCTCATTAATTTTTCAAGTGCGGTAAACAACTGGTACTGTTGTTACAGCAGCTTGGCAACATGTTGCTGGCCCTGTTGTTGTTGCCGTAGCTGCAGGCAGCAACATTTAAGAGCAAGCACTAGAACAGTTGGCAACATAAATAATTAGCTACTTACCCACTTAGGGGTTAAAGAAATCCACTACTCTTCCTGTTGCTTACAAATCATTGCATACTTTTAGTTGTTCAATTAATAGCATTTAATGAATGCGCAGACAAGTATGCAGCAAAATATTTATCAGCAGTTACATGCCATTATGCAACAGCCGCAAAGTATGCTATAATAAATTAAAATACATTATTATTGTACTGCTGGGAAAAGAAAATGATGACTATACAAGCAAACAAACAAAAAAAAAAACCAATAACAAATATTGCTTTTAATCAAATAAATACGTAAATAAAAATATTTTCATTGACATTCTGTAAAAACAAATCAAAAAGGGTAAAGCAAAAACAACTCATTTGCAAATAAATTACAAACAAATGAAATTGCTGACAGCAATAATAATGTAACATCATTAATAAAGGCAGCGCCATAAAAAACAATGGCTGTAATAATTATGATAATAAATACAATGTGCACATATTATAACAAACCAATTAAAATGATATGTAGTATTTAATTTAATTGTTTACATTATTAATGTTGCAGCAAAGCAAACAAACTTATTAGAAAATGTTAAAAACAAGTAAACAGTATTTACAGTAGAGGCCGAAAATATGGATACCACTACAAAAAATTAATTTCTTCGACTTTGTCATCATGTTTCATAATGAAATGCTATTGGTTTTTATGTTTTGGCCTTTTTGATACAAATTTATTAACCTATTGGAAGGAAATCCCATGTTCATAAAATAATGACTGTAAAGCAATGCCTGCTAGCGACGATATACTACAAACAAAAGCTACTGATATTTGCCAAAGAATATGAAAATTGGTAATTGACCAAGGCAAATTTGTGAGGTGGTTCGAAGAGTCAAAATTTAAAAGTAATCAGCGCCAATTCGTTGGTGGTCAGGCTGGTGAGCGGCTCAAATCCGAATGTATCGCGCCAACTATGAAAGACGGTTATGGTACTGTAATGGTTTGGGGCAACTTTTGCTATGATGCAGTCGGCTAACAATAGAAAATTGTTGTAAAACTGACAAAAGAGTCATATCATAGCATCTTCCAGAAGACAATCTATTCGATCTAGAAATGTTTTGTTTGGTCACGGATACATTTTTCAAGAAGATAATGATCCGAAACATTATTAGGGAATGTGTACTGGCGACTTGAAAAATAAAGAAGACCTTGGCGTGATCAAGATCATGGATTGTTGTTTGACATCAATTCTATAAAGACTCTATGGGATCAGCTTGACCGCCATAGGAGAAATCTGCGACCCACTAGGCTTCCTCATATCTGGCAGTGTCTCAAGGATATGTGGCAAAATATACAAGTGGAAACATTACACAAACTCCACCAAAAAATGCCCAAATTATTGGCCGCAGTGATTAAAGCCAAATGTGCCCATTTTCAAGTAAATCGCCTTAGGTGTTACTATTATCATTTTTTTCATGTACCATTCTTGCAATTTATAATAAAACCATGGAAACTAGTCACTTAAAGTGAATTCTTTGTCTCATCATGATTTTATTTGAAATCTTGCTTTAACTTTGCGTTCAAAGTATATTTTTTGGGTAAAAACTCAGCAATTAGTGGACCAATTTTTTTCAGACCAACCTCCACCTAAAGACCACAGCTTACTCAAAGGATAGTCCCCTAGTCAAGCCGGATGGGAAAAAAGTACTAAGCCTCACCGCCCGATGGCGCTACCATCGCAAGAGAAGTTTACTATGTCCAAATTTCAGCCGTATCGGACTCGGAGATTTGTTTTGACCGCGTGTGGAAGCGAGAGTGTCCGCGTATTTTAGAATCCGCCCCATCCACCGTATTCTCCTGATTTGGCCCCGTGCGACTTTTTTTTTGTTTCCAAACTAGAAAAAATCACTCGGTAGGCAGAAATGTGAAAGGAGACTATATTGCAAAATAATTCGCCACTTTTCGACCACATCCATTCAGTACCACGAACTGTTATGTGAGCTATAAATCTTCAGTACCTTTTTTTATAAAACTATTTATTTTTTAAGCGCTTTACACTGTCAATGCCTTTAAGATCAAGTACTTTAAATAACGATTTCTTATGTTCGTATCGATTTTCATGGATTTATTTCCTATAGTCGCTTAGTAAACAGGGGCCAACTACCACTGAAATTCAATTTGACTACGTCTTGTCGCTTGCTTTTTCTATTTTACTAAAAAATGGTTAAATTACCTTTTTTTCTATGTTTCTAAATTTGTTCAGTTTTTTTGATCTTCTGAAGACCTATGGCCCTTTTCAGCTGCTTCTCCGAGGAACCACGACAAAGTCTGTCAGTAAAAAAAAAAGAATCCTTCACATTTGAAAGTATTTTAATAATACATTTCAAAATATAGATCAAAGTTTTTTGCAATTAACAAATATACTAGGGATACTACAATTAGCGTCTTCTACGTCACCAAAACAGGACCTACTTTGTTGATCGCTTTAGTCCCCAATGCATGCCACAAGGAATGAGTAACATTTGTCGAATGGCAGTGCAGCAGTGGAAATTATCCCACGAAATTACTCCCCGCCATTTGCAAAACTCTATCTAAGTTTTAAGGGATAATGCACATACTGCGTATTGCGGGTTGTTGCATAAAAAGGCGTCAGTAACACGCAAACAAGTTGGCCGTAATTAAATATTTTTGTATGGCTTTTTTGGAGCACTGTATGAAATTAAAAATTTAAATTCAAATGCTGGTTTCTAATTGCATAGAAAACCAAAAACAAAATAAACTTGCACTCTAATGAAGTCCTTTCAGCTGCAATGTATGCTACACTTTTTTGTTCTTGCTATTACCATTTACTCGTATGTGCTGCTTTTCACTGACTTAGGTTGGCTTTTCAATGCATTGGCTTTACAATTATTGTACATAAAGCACTCACTCACACCTGTACACAAATAAGCACAAGGACACATGTCGCCTCCAATTTCGCTTTCATTTTTTTAAGATGAAGTAATTAGAGCGCAATCCGATTTGGCGTTGGATGGAGTTAGTGACTTCTGCAAGTTCAACGCAAAAAAAAAAGGGAAATACTTTAAAAACTACTTGGGAAAAAAGAACTAAAATTCTAAAATTAAAGCCGTCTAATTTTAAAGAAACGACAGAAATTTAAAGATAATTCAACTAAAACATAAAAAGTCTTATTTTTATATAACTAACATTTTAAAGATAGCTTTCAGGTATTTCACAACTTGAAGAAGTTGCACTAAAAGCATTGTCAAAATGATTGAGGAACTGCCTAGAAGATCTAAAAAATGCAAAAAGTCAAAAATTGGAAATAGTTACTTATGAAAAAGAGTTCCTTAAAAAAATAACTAAGACGGCAATGCGACCGATCTAGATGACACTTGCGCTTTTTCGTCTTTAAAAGACCGCTCTGAACGCTAAAACGCAATAGGGAAGTGTACCAAGGGATAATAGTGGCGCGAAACTACGATCTCAGGTTGAACTCTTGTGGGACACTCCTTGCATGAACTTATGAAATCCTTATTATGTACCAAAGATCAGGATAGAAAGTATTGGAAATGTTAAGTTAATATCGGGGTGTATTTGTGATGAGATGTCCTAACTATAACAGTCTCTCTTGATTGTTTTCGTTGTATTTTATGCTTTGTTTCTATGTACTATGTATACGAAATTTTTTAGGAATATTATCCCTTGTAAAAAACTGCCCAAAGCCAAATAAAAACCTGATTTTGCAACCCTTTATCTAACCCAATTCATTTACTGTGATGTTGTATGCAACAACACCATAGAAAGCAACTTTGAAGCCTCAAAAAAAAATCACTTTAAACATTCATGGCATTCACTTGCTATTTTTGTGGCCCTCACAGCGTATGCGCAATTTATGCAAACAATTCGCTTTTAGACTAATTAAAAATTGCAGTTTTACTTCTGATTTGAATGCGCGCTAGTCCAAAAACAAAATGTATATGCAAAACCGCCTACTCACGTGCATTTGGCTCACCTGACACGTGCAGCTAGCCATTTTCTTTTTTTATTCTGTTTTCTATAAAGGATGTAGCAACGTTAACTGGCAGACAGAGACCACATAAAAATCGATATACGTTGCTATTGAGACGACTGCAGCTCAACTGGAGTACCTGTAGCTGAAGCTCCATCAATGAATGGAGTTTGAAATGCTGTTGTTGGGATTATCTGCTGTTTATATGGGATTTATTTGTGCATGTGAGAGAGTGTGTAATTGAATGAGCGTGTATGTGTGCGTGTATTGTGGCATGTCTGTTTGTTGCCATGGCAAAGAGACAGACAGCCTCTGACTCTGACCCAGCTTGTGCCGCCTGCCAACTGCCACTCACATTGCCTTTTGCCTCATGTGCATAAATGTTTGTGCGTTTTAATTAGTACGCATTTGGCCTGCACTTGCCTTATACCCGCTATTAGCTGCCTTTTCCCTTCCACGCTGAGTCGCTTAATTAGCTGCATAAGCTGCGTGCCACCGCTTAGAAAAGGCCTTAAATGCGCGTTACAAAGTAGTGCAATTAAATTCGCACTTAACAAGTACAGTAGCTACATATAATCTTAAATAAATTCAATGAGCACAAAAAAAAAATGCAGCTTAAAATTCAATCAAGAGCAACTCAAAGGCCACTGACAGGGCGAGAACTGATGGGCGTTAGCTTGCCACAACTTTAGCAGCCTGCGGATATTATGTACCACTCGAGTGTCCAACGAGCCATGCAGCAGCAGCAGGACGAGAGATGCAGAGTGTGCACAGTGTGTAAAAGCATGTAAAAGTGTGTGCTCAAGTATGATGTAAGTTGGTAAGAAAGTGAGTGTAGAAAATTGTGTCACCAGTGACAGAGAGAGAGCGCATCTGGGCATGACACAAAAGCGGCAACTTATTAGAGTGTCCCACAACTGATCAGACAAAACACGCACAAGGCTACCCCAAGTCGCTAACAAACTTCAACCCACTTTTTCTTAGAGTGTGCCCATTTTGCAATAAGCAAAATCACGATAGGAGACAACAAGCAAAGAAAAGGGCTAGCATGAAAGTGCCGAAGTTTGTAGACTCTCTATATCTAAATATTAATTAATTCAATTGTATAGCAGATACATAGATAGATAGATACATAGATACATAGATACATAGATACATAGATACATAGATACATAGATACATAGATACATAGATACATAGATACATAGATACATAGATACATAGATACATAGATACATAGATACATAGATACATAGATACATAGATACATAGATACATAGATACATAGATACATAGATACATAGATACATAGATACATAGATACATAGAAACATAGATGCATAGATACATAGATACATAGATGCATAGATACATAGATACATAGATACATAGATACATAGATACATAGATACATAGATACATAGATACATAGATACATAGATACATAGATACATAGATACATAGAAACATAGATGCATAGATGCATAGATACATGATACATAGATACATAGATACATAGATACATAGATACATAGATACACAGATACATAGATACATAGATACATAGATACATAGATACATAGATACATAGATACATAGATACATAGATACATAGATACATAGATACATAGATACATAGATACATAGATACATAGATACATAGATACATAGATACATAGATACATAGATACATAGATACATAGATACATAGATACATAGATACATAGATACATAGATACATAGATACATAGATACATAGATACATAGATACATAGATACATAGATACATAGATACATAGATACATAGATACATAGATACATAGATACATAGATACATAGATACATAGATACATAGATACATAGATACATAGATACATAGATACATAGATACATAGATACATAGATACATAGATACATAGATACATAGATACATAGATACATAGATACATAGATACATAGATACATAGATACATAGATACATAGATACATAGATACATAGATACATAGATACATAGATACATAGATACATAGATACATAGATACATAGATACATAGATACATAGATACATAGATACATAGATACATAGATACATAGATACATAGATACACAGACTGTCTTTTTGAAAGTGATTTATGTTAAGTGTACATTTTACGTTGAGCCAATGTTATATGTAGGGAGAGAGAGCTATTGACAATAACATTTAAGTATTCTAGAAGGCTCACATAGTTTCTGTGTAATATCATTTAACTTTTCACAGAGTTTAAGTTGTAGTTAATTTTTACAATAGCAGTTTCTGTTGCAATTTAATGTTTTTGCAAAACCGAAAAAACTATAGACAAATTTACAGACCGATTAATTATAGGAAAGTCGCTATGAACGAAAATTCGATCTATCGGTTTATATATACATACATCATACACATACTTTATGAAGAATGACGGA
The DNA here is from genome assembly GCA_018150985.1 of Chymomyza costata. Classification (NCBI taxonomy): domain Eukaryota; kingdom Metazoa; phylum Arthropoda; class Insecta; order Diptera; family Drosophilidae; genus Chymomyza; species Chymomyza costata. The sequence goes on from JAECWU010000001.1 coordinate 25,274,062, forward strand.
CTTGTTACATATGTCTCACCAAAACTTAACATACCCTCTACTAGAGCTTTTAAAGGCAGCATGTTTTGACCTCAGCGGTTTTCAGCACGATTGCGTTGGTGCATCTGATGCCATACATAGTTCTGCTGTTTTTGCGCTGTTGCTACGTGAGGCAGTCATTGAGTGCGCCTGCAAGTATGCAACAAGCAGTGCAGTCAATTGTTTTCCATGCCTCAATAAAGGCAAAAAGAGCAAAATGGAGCATCAACTGACGAGTATTGCGGAGGTTAAGGGAACTCTGTTGTACAATTTATAGTATAAAGCAGAAAATCATTTGGCATACAGCCAGCTATCATATACATATGTACATATTTACATACATACGTACGTAAATAAGAAGCTTAGCGTGGTATTAAATGCACAGACATCAAGTGGGTCAAACTCGGGAATATGACAACAGCCATATTGAAGAACTTTTAATGCAAAAATACATGTACTGTAAACTTTTAATTTGGCCATAACTTTAAGCAGAGTTTTGCAGTCGGAATTAGAAATACGATAATTAAAGCAATTTTTTTTAAATTTTTATATTTTTCGTTGAGCTTATGAATGCCAAATTGTTTTAATTCCATTTCTACTTGTAACCAACTACATCAACAACACACAATGGCAAAATAGAATTTAAAATGTTTAAAAAATCAACTAAGTTAGTAGGTATTATAACCTCACATTTGATGGAATATTTCAAAAATAAAATTAGAATCTTACGTAGATTCAAAATATGGTACTGACTTCCTTGCCTCATCAAATTTTCCAATCTTTCGGCATATTGTTGTTAATACTGGGACAAATATAAAAATGCCTTGGGTCCAAGATTTCACGGTTAAGACTTTAGTAGTCGATTGATTTTAACCAGGCTTTAAAATGTTTTGAGAAGTATTATAAGTCTCTCACTTAATTCGGAATACAATTGCCCAACCACAAATATCATTAAGAGCGAAGTTCTGGCAATAACTTGACTACACAATCTCAAAAAAAAAAATCGTATTCATAATGTATCGCCCAAAAATATTTGCTCATATTAATTTTCCGCTTCCTTTTTACAAAATTACACAAATAAATAACAACCCCTACAAATGCATAAATCAAATTTTATACATTATCACCCATAAATTCTGCTAAAAATTTTAAGCTTTTAATTCGGTTAATTAATCGATATGGGAGTAGTTCTCAAACTCTAACATTTTTGCCTTAGCTTTTCAGCCAGACAAACAATTAGAAAAACGAGCCAGCCATCAAGTTATTGTTACTGCCGGCAGCAACAAACAGGCAACAACAGTAGCAAACAAAGATACCCCCAACCCTGCCCCCAGCTCTGTGTACAACCACATATAACACATGCAGCGAAGGAGACATAAGTTCCTGTCTCCCCTTAGTCTCGAGCTCTCGAACTTCAGATACTCGTATGATTTACAGTCTCAAATACAAAAGTCAAAAAGCAGTTTTTGTTGGCACGGCTCGAGGCAAAAGTTAAGAAATGAAATTTCAAGAAAATTGCACAAACAACAAGCAGGAAAAACAACCAATACAAAGAAAATTCAGCTAACGGCAGCCGACATATGGCAAAAGAGCAAGCGAGAAAATATTGTAAAACTCTGGCTATAAAGTAAATACTTGCTACACATATAGGATACTACAATACGATACATATCGGCATAGACAGCTGCTCCCTTGTGTCGAGCCAAGCACGACAAACACACACAAGACCAATTCGTAGCACGACTAGCAATTGCCAAGGAATGGGATACGGGTTTTAGGGCGGGAGCAGCGGCAAAAATTGTTGCCTGCACAAAAGTCGTTATCTTAATTACTTTTATAGCTTCGATTTGTGCGATAACAACAAGACATGGTAACAACAATGCCAAACAAAAAAAAAAAACAACGAACTAGTGGAACGGTTGCAGCTGGGGTATGCCAACTGAGATGTACCCTGTACTTTCAAGAAAATCGCTTCAAGCCAATTACAAACCTAATGACAAATCTCAGTGTCTTGGAAAACTCTTCCGGATTGTTTAGCGCCAAATTCTGCTTTTACTATAAGCAAAACTAAACTGGAGTACAGACTTCATGTTGATATGGTTATAAAAATGATTTTTACTTTATTATTTTATTCTACAAGATTCTGTATACATAGGGTAAAGTGGGGCAATTCCCACCTAGTTATTGGTTTTGGCTATACAATGCTAGTTTGACATCGGATCAACTCGTCCCATGTACCAATTTAAAGTTAATACTTTGCCGCAACTTTCTAGAACTACTGATTTCTTCTGTCCATTATTAATTTTTTGGATATTTATAAATTTTATATTTATTTTTAAAAAAAAATTATATCTTTGTCATTTACAAAAATGGTGGGGTAAGCCCGACCGCCCATTTTTTTGAAAGATTTAGCACAGATATGATTTAAATTTAATGCTTTTTGGATTATAAATCAAAAGCACTTTATTGTTTTACAAAACTGAATGTACTTATTTAAAAAAATTATAATGCTTAAATATATAAATCGAAATGAATATGGAATGAATGCCAATAAAGAATGATTGGTTTGAATAGCGAATCAGAGTTATTTGATTTGCTATCCAAATAGCTTGCTGGCGTATTTTTGGTTCGAGCTAGACGTCTTATTGGCCCCACCGTTTAGAGGTCTTATTTGCCCCACTGTGTCTTATTTCATGACGACGCAAACAAAAAAAATTATAGGAAATTTCCAGCCAATACTATATATTCACTTTATAGCAGTGGTCGGCAAAATATACATATGCATTTTTTTTTTGCGCTTGTATTGAACATTTTCTGCCGCTGTGACGTATTTCGACGCTGACGTCGCAAAGCAACAGACACGAAGTTGTGCTTGTGCATGACTTCGGCCTTGCTTAGAGAGCGTGCTTGCTCTCTCAACGCTAAAGCGCTCCAGCATTAGTATGCCGTCGCTTTTGTGCTATGTGGCAAAAAACACAAAATCACTTGATGTTTAGCTGTCTGCATGTTTAGATCGCGCTGCGCAAATTTTTGAATTAAAAGGGAAAAATGTTTAAAGAGGGGTGGGAGAAATTTTTTTTCATTGAAAATATGGATGGCGACGCGCAATGCGTTATTTGTCATCGTGTTGTCTCACAATGTGAATTGTATTACATTGAAAGGCATTATAATAAAATGCATGATAGGTTTAAGAAATTAGAAGGAGCTGAACGTTTAGAAAAAATTTTAGAGCTGCAAGCTAAATTTTCTAATATTTTTAGCTGATGCAATGCCCCAATATGCACATAATGACCCTTTACCCGCAAAAAAAAAGCGTCCTATACTGTAGCCTTAGCTTTAGCACAGCAATGCCGTCCCTTTACTTTTAATTATTTTTTTATTTGCGCAGCACGATCTAATCATGCAGCCAACTAAACATCAATTGATTTTGTGTTTTTTTGCCACACAGCACAAAAGCGATGGCATACTAATGCTGGAGCGCTTTAGCGTTGAGAGCAACCACGCTCTCTAAGCAAGGCCGAAGTCATGCACAAGCACAACTTCGTGTCTGTTGCTTTGCAACAAGAGCATGGCAACGCCAGAGAATTTGCTGAGAGCAGTTCAGTACAAAAATCACGCACACATGCATGTGTTTTGTGTACAACACAGTACGTGTAAACTCCTACCCCATGGGGTAGGGCCTTGCCGACCACTGCTTTATAGCTATATGTTTATAGTATATAAGCCACTTAACGTTTTTTTTTGTTCACATTACTTAACAAGAAAAAATGTTTAATCAAATCTTCATCAAAATTAAATTGAAAATCGTAAAAATATACTTTTATCGTTTGAGCATTTAAATGTAGACTGGCTGACAACTGTCTTGCTACCATTTTGGTTATTTTTAATGCTCTACACATTCATATGTGCTCGCTTAGCATTGCTGTTTTTGAGAGACAGTGGGAGGTCGGGTTTGCCCCACCTTACGCAACCTACTCTGGGACACTGCAGCTTCTTCCCAAACAGTTTTTCAAATAGCTAGTTTTTTGCAAGGGACGTTCCAATTTCTTATTTATTGTTACCAAATTTAATTAACTCCCAAAATTTTTAATAACAGCTCTGTGTCGAATATCAATATAAAAACTTTAAAATTTTGAAATTAAATTGTAAAGTTCTATCAAATTTTATTTTAACAAAGCAAAATTGAGCTAGTTTTTTTTGGTGTTTCAAAAACAGGACACTGGGACATGCTTAAATCCATATATTTTGACGTTCTATTATACAAATTTTGTTATAAAGGTTTTTTTCCGTGAATCCAAATTATAGGGTATAAATAAAAATCGCTGTGACACAACTCTAGTACATAAAAAATTTTAAAATTATTTTAAGAAAACTTAACTTTAAATATTAAAAAGACATACTATAGGCATGATAACTTTCAAACTTTCAGCTATATGGGTTTCCACTGTAGCTAGATGATATCCCCAAATTGCTTAACAGCCATATACCTCAAATCAGCCAGCATCTCGTCACCACAGCAATTAAATAACGATAGATTTTCTTAAAGCTTTGAAAAATTTTCTACAAGAGTGATACTAATAAAAAAAAAACGTTTCTTTTCCTTTTATCTATCTAAACACTTATCAGTTAAGTGTATGTGCGTATACTTAATTAAGTCTGCTTAGCAAACTTTTGGAACAACTCATTATGATACAAGAGGCTAACAAACAATTGCTCCATGGCTTCGTTCGTTTGCAGTATGACTTTAAAGAAATCACTTTAAGCCGGAGGCACAAAGTACCAACCACAAAGCATATAAAGATACACATATGAACAAACTACATGTATATAACATCGTATTACATATACAACACATTACACAGTTAGTTATCTGATGCTGCTTCATTAAAAAGCAAACATCCATAGAAAACTCTTTTGCATATTTCACAGTTCATTATGTCACATTTTTCATCTTTTATCTTTGCAGCTAACATAGGCCGCAATATGTTTGCCAAGTTAACACCCAGTTAATTAAGTCCACACATATACGCATCAGATATGCCTGTATCTGTCTGTGTGTGTGTGTGTGTACCCAAATAGCTAAGCCATGCCATATCATATTCAGGTTACTAGGCTAGCTGTGTCCTTGAGCCTTTGTTTCAAACCAAGTTGTTTTGAAAAATTTATGAACTTAGGCAAGCTGGCGTATGCTTAACATTTCATTTAGTTGAACTTTACACCAATTTTAATTAAAAGTGTATAAAATGACAGTTTGGTACTTAACTCACACTCTGGCGCTTCGTGAAATATTAAAGTTCTAGGCTTTCAAGTGTCAGAAATCAATTTCCCTTTGCTGGACAAACACAAAGCGGAAGCTGCAAACCGGATATGAAAGACGCATGGCTGCAGGACATATTTGAGTCTCGCTTAGACGGGTTTTAAATATACAATAACCGTGACAAACAAGTCTACCGAAACTTTGGCATTTGGCCAACAACAACAAAAACAGCTTTAGGCATTTTAGCTTGAAATTATTTTTGTCATTTTGCGCACCTTGATGTTGTTTTGATGCCAATTTTCAATGCAACAAAATGCTAAAAAGCCAACATCAATAAACTGTTGACAACAAAAATAGCCAGCTGAACTATGCTGATGATGAAAGCCGGCTAAAAAGTTAGAAAAGAGTGGGGCTAAAAACTTTTAGCTACTAGCGCTTGTTAATATTGAACGTCGCATTATTTATGCCAAAGTTACAGAGTTTTCTTAGAACTTTTTTTTTTTTTGTAAAGCTTTAAGGCCTTATGGCTGGTGCACATCAGCATTAACTACCATTACTAACACTTGAGACGAGAGTGCGAGCGTTTTCAACTTGAAACTTTTAACGAGTTTTCGACTTGACTTGAGCTGCCTGCAAAATGTTTTTGCACCTGAACTAAACATACTTCATACTAGATCTAGATACAAAATGGCGTCAACTTTGAGGCGGCGTTGTAGTGTTGCATTGTTGTAGTTGCTGCTTAGTTTTCCGTCAAATTGCATTGGCAAAAGTTTACAACGTTGACAACTTTTGTTAATCATGCGCAGTGTTGGCAGCTGAATCAAAAACTATGCCACAATGTTCATAAATAATATTTAGCGAAAATAAGCTTGCAAAAGTTGAAGCCATAGAAATACACGCCAACGCACTTTGTCTGGAAAAGTGTGTAAGTCAAAATTAAAGGTTTTAAAATGCAGGCAAAAAAATTTTGGTTTGCATAAGCACGGGGCAGCCTTATATCAAAATTTTTACTAAGAGTGCACACGTAGAGTGAAGGAGTTGTTTCCAAAATTTGTAAAACGGACAAAAAAAACTGATTTTTGGGAAATTTCTTATGCGAGCGTCTTCAAATAAAAATCTTAGCTGTTCCGGAATTTTTTTGACACACATTATTTTGGACTTTGAGCCATTGCTGACTTTTGGAATGATACTGTCTATATAATCAATATTAAACATAATGTCAAAACTTTTATTTGAAAAGATTAAAACGTTTAGTTTTCAGTGACTCGTTTAGGAGAACGCCTAGATCTCAGAGATGGTAACAACTAGAGTAACCAAATCTTCAGAAAATATCCCTTATTTTTCCATGGTTGGCTGGTTAGTATATTATAAAGGGTTTTCCAACCATTGGTGTTATTTCGAATCACCCGGTAACTCGGTAGCTGTCACTTTTGAAGCTTTTATTCTTTGACATTTGACAAGTAGAAACTAGGCCATTACTAAAAATGGAACGATACACGCTTCAACAACGCATTGAAATTATTCAAATTCACTACAAAAATGGTGAAAATCTTCCATCGAAAAGTCATCTTGAGTGATGAGGCCCATTTCCACCTCGGTGGCTACGTCAACAAGCAAAATTGTCGCATCTGGGGCTTGGAAAGCCCAAGAGTTATTGTTGAGAAGCCTCTCCATCCTCAACGTGTGACTGTTTGGTGCGGTTTATGATCCGGCGGGGTCATTGTACCTATCGAGGACATAGGGCAGCCACTTTACGATTTGGTTATGGAAAATTTCATGAAAAGGATATGGTCCTGTAGGCGTGGTCGTGGTGGCCATTTGGCTGATGTTGTTTTTCATTATTAACGGCATACCTTCCTCTTTATTATGAAATAAACATCCGATCATTTATCTCAAAAAATGGCATTTTTCTTTGAATACCAAAATAACACCTCTTATTGGAAAGCTCTATATAACTCCCATAGGGGTGTTTCGTTTCTTGAGTAAGGGATTTTTTTCCGGTCGGTTTACTAGCCCAACGCAACCCACTTTAAGGTCTGTGGGGCGACCGTGATAGTTATATAATGGAGTGGGCCTTCTCCGGCTTTTGTGGTCCGCTGGAGGTATTTCATTTGCCTCCTACCACCCATGTCTGGGAGGCTTTTCCCTATCCGCTATTTGGGGACGCGCCCTCTAGGGATTACAAGCTCCCCCAAGGGCTCTATGTACTGTATGTCAAGGAATAAATAAAAATATGGGGATGTTCCAGAGGCCTCAAAAAAACAAAACCAAATGGTTAGATGGATAATTTTTTTTTCATGTTTAAAGATATTGTTACCGAATTTAATCTTTGGCTGTTTCTTAGAGCTCTCCAGCACTATACCGAATTTGACCATAGTCGGAACGGTTAAAAAATTCGTTTTTTTTTATCATAACCAAATTTGACAAAAAAATATATTTTAAGAGTTCTTGAGCAATATTCTCGACTTGATTGTCATGTGGGGGTACAGGGTATCCCAAAGTAGTCCGCGCGCGACTTTAACGTACTCCACCTTTTTATTTCAGATTACTCGTAAGAAGAAAAAATTGTATTATCAATTTCGATTGAATAATAGATGGAAGGCATGACTCCCAATTTTAGAAAATAACGCTTACCGGACGCAGAATCCAAATTTATTTAGTCAAGGGTATTTCAAATTTCGAGCCAGCATTCTTAGTAACGCTATGTTTTAATTATCAAATAAAAATACGTTTATTAATATATTAAGGTAGCTTGGAAACTGCCTCAATTAGAAAACTGAGGAGGAACTGCTTCTTCCATCTTCTACCAAGTTTCGCTCGTAGGCTGAGCAATTAAGAATACCCTCCACACAAGCTGACAACACAATTACTTGGCCTTGGCGAATTCTAAAAAAAAAATTTAAAGCCACCCTTGAGGCTTTTTTGCCAATTTATACCAAGCAAATAAAAAAGCTAACCCTTTTGCTTTTTGCGGGAGCCGTTTGATTTCTTTTCATTTCTTATATCTAACTCCCATTGTATTATTAAACAATTATACTACATTTAAACATTATTCCACACACCATTATCTTTCGTTTTGATTCATTAAAAATTTAAAAACGCATTAAACATTGAATTCAAAACGCATAATGTTATTCTGGATTCATGTTTATTTGTTTGTAATTGGCAAAGCACTTGTTGACTAAACAACAATAGCTTTGGGCATGTACTTGTTGCAATTGTTGTTGTTGTTGTTATCCATGTAGCTTTTGTCAGCCACATAGAAACCACACAAGTATTTCATTATTACAACACAAAAATGTTGAAAATTTCATTAAATGGCCAACATGACTCGGTCCAGTTATAAGCCCCAACAGAGAGCCACAGCTTGTAGCTAGTATTGTACCTACAAATAGACATTGTATGTAGAATAATATTCGTAGTTCTCGTTGTAGTAGAAGTGACCCCTAAAACGTAAAACCGCATCATAACAATGGCAAACAAATTCATAAAAACGTTTAAAAGCATGAAAAGTGAAACCCCAATGGAGCAACCCAAAATGAAATTCCCAGACGGCATTGCTGGTGTTTGGGGTGGGGTTTGGGGTTTGGGTTTTGGGGTTTGTATGGTTGTTACTCACTTTCGTATCAACCAATTTCAAATGCACTTCATATAATAAGCGCCTGCATTTGGCTTCGTGTCTGGCTGTGGTCACAAACATTGCAATTTCATTTAATAAGTAAGAAAATATTTTTGCAACTCAAACTTTTGTGCCAAGTCAAGCATTTTGACGCAGTTTGCACAAGGTCAAAGGGCTGGCAGAAAAAACGTTGGAAAATTACTCGGCACTCTTTATGCATAAAATTATTTATGATTGCTTTGTCTAGACTTGGCGTCGCTCGCATACAATGCACCGGAATTCCGGAATATGTAGCAACTTTCCTAAGTATTTTGGTCGGGTAATTTATGCGCTCATTACTCATACGCCGTGTATGCTATGCTTGCATGTCAAATGTGCACGCTTAAATGACGCCCTTAATGTCAACAAGTACTTAGCAAGGCCTATTAAAGCCACTAACATGTTTAAACAAGCTTAAAGCTTAGTATTAAGGTCATGAGGAATTTCTACAGAAAGTAGAAGTAAAGAAGTTTTAGATAGTTCGAAAAGCAATGGATAGGGTAAACTTGAAACCAACAATGAAAAAGTTTCATACCGAATCAAGATTTAAGCCAAATGCGTAAGAAAACACATTACTTGATTACCTATAGTTTTGTTGCAGCAAGCTTGGAATTTTATTTTACTAATTTGGAGGTCTTGTGAACTACAAGTATTGTCTTCGAAACTAAAATGCTTTTTACTACTTACAATTATTTTCATTTTCTTTTTTAATAATAAAATAAATTCAAGCGCTTAAATTTTATGCCATTCTTTTGAAAAGTTTTTCTTTTTCTCAAACTTTTTTTCTCAATAATAAGTTAGACGCGAAAAAAACGCAGTGCTTGAAACTAAAGTAAAGTAGGTCGCGTCAAAATATTGACAAACTTCAAGTCTTAATGAATTTTTTTTCACTACTTCTGTGCTGCTCTTTGGCACTTTTAAAAAACTTTCTACGCAAATAAGGCAACTTTAAGCTTGGCGTGAAAATTGAAAAATGAAAATTTCATTGGCAAATTTAATTAACGTCACATTGAATTTTAATCAAGTTCATTGAATGCAGACGACAGCAAAAACAACGTGACATTATTTGCATCTGAAATTAACCTGCGACATTTCGCACGTGTGACAACTGGTTGTCACATGACATTCCTTTTTTTTCATTCTCATTTTCTGTATTAATATTTATCCAGCATTCTCTTTTTATTGGGCATTGGGGCTTGATAAACATGACATGATGATAAGCTAAATGGAAATCGTAATTGAATCTAGACATATGGGAGAAGCATGTACGGGTGCATAAATATGCGTAATACCTATTTAAGCTGTTTGTTATTGACAATACAATTTAATATATTATATATTTGAGTTTAATTGTATATTGAATTTAAACAATTTGCTTTTTTTGTCATACCAAATTATTTACTTTAAGTTGGCCACTAGAACTATACAGAGTTATTTTCTTTTTAAGGCCTATACTCATTTGGATTTTTTTTTTATATGAAGTTTTGTCATTCCCCGCAAAATTTTTCGAACTTCGTATACCCCTTTAACTGAAATATTACAATTTGGTAAATGAAACTAGATTATTTTTAGGGATATTAAAGGTGAAGGAAAAGTGGCATCAAAAACTTTGACACAAAAAAAAAAAAATAATTCACTAAGTAACTGTCAGCAATATTTGATTTATATAAATTTTTTTTATCTATGAAGTTATGGCCCTTATATCAAAGAAGCTTGGAAGTTTAACATTTGGCCAAAATACGAAATAATTTAGCATTCAATAATTTTGACGTATCCCAAGTAATTGTATTCGGTGGATCTGTAAGAGCTTCTTCTTCTTCCAGGGCATTGACAGTCCGTGAAGGACCTAAACCTGTCGTATAACAGCATTCCACTCTTCTCTATCTGTCGCTCTGTCTTTCCAATTAGTGATTCCAATTCTTCGTAGGTCTTCTTGTATTCCATCTATCCATCTCTTACCTGGTCGACCTCTTCTTCTGTTACCTGGTGAGCTAGTCGTAAAAATTTTATTTAGTTGCCTGTCTTCGGGCAGTCTTGCAACATGGCCGGCCCATTTTAACCTTTGTCTCTTGATGTACTTTATTATAGTGTCTCCATTCATCAATTCATTTATTTCATCGTTGTAACGTATTCGATATGAGCCATCAATTTCTCTGAATGGGCCAAAAATTTTGCGCATGATTTTTCTTTCGAAAGTGACTAACTTATTTGTTTCTGTCTCTGTTAGTCTGTAAGGGCTTGCACACCCAAAGCGAAAAAAGGATTTTTATATTCAAGTCCACATAAGTCTGTGCATCGATTTTGGTAACTGCAGTTTATTTTACAAACAGATTTAAAAAAATTATATTCGGCCGTGCTACGGAAAACGAATATTTGGTACTCCCGATTTCACCAAAACGAATTTTTCATGTGGTTTGAAACCGACTGCTTTGTTGCAAGAGAAATTACAACCAATTGGCAAAGTAGTTTTAAAGGTGTACGCATTTTAGGCTGAAATAATTTTTCAAATATTCTTTGATGTTCTTAGTTTCTTTTTACGACAATTTCAAGTTCAGTAGTTATTCATAAATATTTTTAATTGTTTTTTATTTTAATTAACTCAAACTGAATTTTTATATGGTCCATGTCTTGCATAAAAAAAATATCCCTTGTAATAAGAATATCATAAGTCGCGGATAATTTCCTTGGAAAGGTGCAAAAGCTCCGCTAACAATGAGCAAGGGAAATATGATTAGATGGCGACAGCAAAAAAATTCGGATTTGGGAGTACGCAAAAACGAATCCGAATAAAATTCTTCGTTTTTTTTTTTTCGTTTTCCGGATTATATTCTGTATGCAGTATTTATTCACTCATTTTTGTATATATGTAGCTTCCGAAGATCTCAATAGATTTTGATAAACTTTGTAAACAAAGTGTACAAATCGTAAAATTAAACAACTAAATGCAAGTAAAGAACTCATTTGACCCGATTTTATGCTGCTGGGAAATTTCGATTATCCCAAAATAGGCAAACAGACGCCCGAAAAAGCTTATATGGCTAAATCGATTACTTGGAGGGTAAAAGCTAGAGAAATTTCTATTGGCGACCCTGTCCTTACCCACCGTGAACTGCACACAGCTTCTGGAGTAAAATGGCGTCTGTACGATTTCGACGCTAAATTATGCATTTAAAAAACCGCTCTCAATCCGTTTAAATATATAGGGTGGGCCATCTGTTGGGTTGTTTATTAATTGCATTTTATTCGTATACTTTTCAACAAAATTGGGCAAACGCAAGTTTAAAACGACTCCTTTATGTATGAAAAATAATATCGTCCAAATGGTCGCTGCGGCTGGCTCTACAGGCGCGTATGCCAACATCGTAATTTTCGATGACTTTTTTTTGACGAAAACTCATCTGGCTGTTCTCCCATCTATTGAACGAGTAAGCGAATTGCGTCACTTGAATCTTGAAAGCGTGTGAAAGCAGATCCGCATGCAAAATTCGACGCAAAGTGGTCCTAGCAAGAAAAAATTGTGATGTTCCTGGCGACTCATCAACACTGGTCTCAACTATGTTTTTGCATAGAACGACTATTGCAATAGTACGCTTGTTCCACTTTTACGCGTTGTACGGTTGTTAAAGCATCCATGACTAAAATTGAGTAGTTTTGTACTTGACATATGTCGCACAGCATCCACTTTGGAAGGGTATGTTCCGAATTATGAGTGTTTAACAACCAGACCAACAGATGGCCCACACTGTATATTCGCACATATCAAAAGATTTCGTTTCGACAAGCAACCAAAATAGTACGTCACGGAAGCCACTTCATTTATTTTTACATACATATGTACTATGAATGCATTTGTGGTTAAATTTTGCATGCAATTTCAATTGCAATGCGGCTGAGCATTTCCAAAATTCCCTTCACTCGAATGCATTTCAATGTTATCTGTGATTGCGTATTGTTGTTGCTGAAATAGCAATAATAACAACAACATAGGCAACATGAGCATAGTGGCTGCAATTTGTAGCAAGGCCGCAATTATACAAAATATGCAAACAAATTTGAAACAATGCTACCGAGGAGTGTTGTCTGCCCAAAGGGATTCTATGCAATCTGGCAACTCTGGCAAAGATTTGTAAACTTTTTGATTATTATACGCCTGCTGTTCAGAATGCTTTCATTTGTGCTGGTAACTTGTAATTGGAATATGATTTTTGTTTTCATATGTGCTCAAAATATTGATAAACTTGGTTGCCAAATTGATTGAAAGTGGCTACAATGCAAATTCAAAGAGGCAAAATTGCAACTGCAAACCTATCAAACATGTCAAACATGCCACATAAATATGCAAAATTCAGGCACAAAACCAAGGAAGAGTTCGACGCAAGGGTAGGGTACAGTCAGTGTTGCAATGCAGCTGGGTTCACACACAGCTGTCGCATCAAAATGCGTACTACGTACAACTTTATTCATATGTCAGCCTCACGTCCTTACATATTTCATAAGAAATTTACATCGAAAGTCACAAACTTGGCTGCAATGCAATATGTAAAATGTCCAAGGCGTTCAACTATAACCATAGAGTTGAAACAACTTTCTAGCAAAATATGCAAATATTTTGTGAAACCAGAGAACGAAACCAAAAACGACAGCCAATAAATGTTCCAGCAAAACCACTTGAAAATAAAATTGAATTGAAATGAACATGTAAATTTTGTTGAGTGTAAAAGTGTCTGACATTGACATGTTCGGATGAGTCTCATCCTACATAGTAGAAGCTTGAAAATTCAATTAACTTGTACCATTTGATTGAAATTGTGGCAAGCAAATGAAGACAACGTTGAAAATGCTACAAAATTATTTATTGATGAGGTGACAAGATATTTAAAAGCTTTTGAAAAAGTTGACTTAGATAAGGGGAAAAATATTTTAAGGCAAGCTAGAATTTGGGTCTACAAAAAAAAAAAACTTTTTAACCCAGTTATTTTCAATTATTTTAAGTAGTCTAACTTGAGTTGTTTGATTACATTTAGATTCTTAACTTAATCTTTGAACACTTTTACAAAGAAATATAATTAATTAAAAAAATGTTGAATGAAGTCTTCAAAAATTTGATATAAAGTTTATCAGTTACCCAGGCTTATTAAAGTGAGCTTGTAAATGAATAGATACAAGAAAGATTCTAAAGATAATGCTTTAAAAAAACTTGTAGTAAAATTTCTTTAAATAAGATTTTTTATTAAGTATCTAGGAATCGATAAAAACGTTTAACAGAAAGGGTTGTGCTAAAACCTTTAAATTCAGTTTTGAATCAGAAGCAATCCGTCGATGTGACACAAATTTTAAAACTAACTCGAGAGCTTGTTGTACTAAAAACCTTTTCAATTAAGTTTTGAATCAGAAGCAATCCGTTGATGTGACACAAATTTTAGAGCCAACTTGAGAGCTTGCAAGTTGTCTTGAAATTTATTTCATATCTCTCTATAACATACGTTAGTCAGATACAGCTTTAGGCATAGGGTGGTTCATCTGTTGGTTTATTTGTTATTTGCATTTTATTCGTATATTTTCCAACAAAATTGGGTAAGTGCATGTACCCAATACAAGTTTGAAACTACTCATTTATATATGAAAATAATATCGCCCGAATGGCCGCCGCGGCTGACTCTTCATGCCAACATCGTAATTTTCCATGACTTTTTATTTGACGAAAACTCATTTGGCTGTTCTCCCATCCATTGAACTAATAAGCGACGTTGATTTTGGTCCATCCAGACCCACATGCAAAATTCGACGCAAAGTAGTCATATATGTTTTTTTCACAGAACAACTATTTTCATAGTATGTTCCGAATTATGGGTGTTTAACAACCAAACCAGCAGATGGCCCAACCTATAGTTGCTTCCAAATTGAAATAAGTTATTAATGAGCTACAATAAGTATACACTGTCCTGTAACTACTACCATATACTTGAGCAAGTACTTCATAGTCATGATAAAAACAATTTTCAAGACGAGCGTATAATTAGTGGAACATACAACTACCATCTTAAGCGTTATCAAATTGAACATTGCTACTGCAATTTGATTTAAGCTCTAACTCATTAAATTTTGCCATCTCTTAGATACTGCCACTTACTCAATTCCATTAAGATAGACATAAGATATTACCACACTTTACATTGGGTGATTATGCCAAAAGTACATACTATCTCTAAGCTCATTTAAAGCTAAATTTGAAAAACCATTTCAAATCGCGCTCCACTTGGTTTCTCTTCAACACTCCAACTCCGAAGCCCAGCAATATAAATACTTGCTACACCATATGCTAAAGACGCATCGCCAACGTGACAGCCGCATTGAGTGGGCGTGTCAATGGCCCATTGCAGCATTTAAATGGCCCATTCCATTTGGCCGGTTTGGCAGCAATGTGTGCCAGCAACGCAGCTCCAATTGCCTCTGGCCAAACCCAGCCCCAGACCCAGTACTGACCAAAACGCATTGCACTCTTCGGGCCAAGACTAATTTTATGTGCCAGGGCCTGGCAGCAAAACTTTGTGTGCATCTTTTTAATGGGCCACCACCAGCTAGCCAGCCAGAATCGTGAAGTAATTCCTCTTAACTCATAATTGCCAGCGTCTGTGAATGTTTCAGCTCATAACAATTGGCAACGCACCAAAGTCAACAACTGCGACTACGACTGTAACGATGACGTTGGCAGTGAGCAAGGCGACGCAGCGGGCGAGACCAGGCAAAAGGCAACTGTCCAAAAATGAGACATTTAAAAAGTTGCCAACTTTGATGGATGCGTAGAAATGGATGCGAGAACAATTAAATGACAATTCTTTTTAATGTTATTTCTCAGCAATTAATGTACAATTTGGTGGGCTGAGCTCAGATCATTGTCTGTGGCATAGTCGTAGTCTTTGTCTGAAGAGCCAAATTATTAGCACTTTGGAGTTACGACACAATTCAAAACAGCAGTTTAGTAGTTTCAAGTTTTGAACCAAACTATAAAAAATGTAGTAAATTTTACGAATCACATCGTAAGCTGTTTTAGCGTTTTTAAAAACTGAGTGACAGTCAGTTGGGACAAATGATCGAAGTCGTCTTTTGAGATTTGTAGACAAAAACGAACACTTGAAATACTGATTGACACGGCTTAGACTAGTTTAAAATCGAAGGCTCAGTCTCTTTGGATTTAAGAAACCGAACAACAGACATTATTTGAGACCGTAAGGTTAACTCGTTTAGTATTGAGTCCATGCCAAGGACTTTTATAAAACCCAGTTTCTAAATCCGATTCATATTTAATTTATTTTAAAAATTATGTTTTCATGTTAATAACCAACTAATTATTTGTTAATATTATTTCTTTTTTTTTAACGTTAGCTTTGTTTAAATAATATTTATACACATTTGCAAACAACTTGCTTACTCCATCTAGCGGCAGACACTAGTAAGCGCGACTTTCCAATTAACATACGGCCACACTCATTTTATTACTTAATGTAATGCTCCACCTAGCGGCAAAAACTAGACAGGAAAATAAATTATAGCGATGGCGACGCTAAAAACTTTTATATGTAATAGAGATATACATATGTCGAGGCTTATTTAGTAACTGCCACTTAATAAGCTTCCTAAGGAAAATTATTTATTTATTAATTTCTTAAATATATAATTTGTAATGTACTTAAGCACTAGCAACAATTCGAAAATACATATATCGACACCAAACTGTTTTAAAATTTCCCATTAAAGCACTTAATTTAAATATCAATAACTTCTATGTCAGTCACATCGACACTTTTTTATAATTATTATTTGTTGTTTTTCCACACTATTCAAATTATGTTCTTGTTTTATTATTATTATTTACTCAACACTTAGTCATTCATTGACAAATCATTTTATGAAGCTTCTAGCTCCCGCTACACCAACTTTCAATCAATGTTTAGTTTTGAACTTAATTTGGGTTCGGTTTAGTTCATTCCGCTTGATTTATTTGTATTTTATGTTGTGCAAATTATTTTAGTATAAATTATATTGTAAGTAGGTTATATTAGTAAACTTTATTTAGTTAATTTCAAAATGAGCACGATAATTAGTTTTTATGGTTGAAATTCAATTAGCGTTTTAATTACTAGGCTGCAAAAGTTTGCTTTGCTGTTGTTGCAGTTCATTAAATGGTAGGTTTATCGACAAGCGACTGACGGGGTTTTCAGGCTTTATATATAGGCACTATGTGCACTAGGGAGGCGACTTCTATGAAGAAACCCACCTGGTCACCGTTACAACTTTTACTCGTCGTTAAACTACAACTTTCCAGTGACTTAGAAATTGAGTAAGCTCGTGGAATTGTGAAAAAGTTTTATCGACTCGATCGATGTACGTTTAAAATATTTTCTAAATATAAATTTTAATAAAACATAGCCCAAGTCTTGATATTCAGATATACAGAAAGAGAATCTGTAGAAAAGCAAACCCATAAGCCAAGTTTAAAGCAGGTTAAATGTGAAAAAGTGGTAGCCTCGAGTATGTTTCGCAAAAAAGAGTTAAGCTGCTTTTAATTAGCAAGTTTTTTCACTAAGATTTTTATAGGAAAATCGTGAAAAATAAGAAATTTTAATGGGTGCGACTTTAGTAGCACTGAACTCTTTTCTATGGGACCTGATTGATTTACGACGGCTTGTAGACTTAATGGTTAAAAACAAACCGGAAATTTAAACTTGCTGTTGATTTTATATAAATTTAAATTTATTGTTAGTCTTTTAAACATCTACAGACATTTTTTATTAACTGCACTCCCCAGACAACAATGTCTTAAGCCCTACCAGCACTAGGCTGGCACGAGTCTACCCTAAATTGTAAAAAGATTTCTTGTAGCGCTTAGAATATTGCCTTACTATTAGCTTCCTAAAGCAGGAACAACAAAGTGAAGCGCTAACAATTGTGGCACTTGGAATTGTTTCCTAATGTGCTGTGTCAATATTTGCAACGCTTTGGCATCAAAGCAAAAGGGAACAACATTGGAAAATGGAAAAACACATTGAATACGGAGGGGGGGGGGGTCAAGAAAACCCAGAAAAAGAGCCAAAGGAACGTGCGTGCCTAGACAATAAATTCTACATAGTATTTTTATTGCAGGCATAGAATACTTTCCACTTTTCGCATGACACAGTTATGTAACGTACGAATTTTCACACCGCTCGAAGGTAAAAATCAGGTGCGGCATCTAATCAGGTGCGTACACACTTGTACATAAACACACAAAGTAGCCGATGTTTCAATGTCTAAACGCTTTGTTTACACAAATGACTTTTGCAACACGTAAAGCAAATGTTAGACGGGACCTGGTCATGTCTACTTTATATGGTACATTCGGTCCAGTCATTCATCTGTGCGTGCGTTTGTTTTTTGTATCTATACACTGAGCAACAAACGAGGTTAGTCTTAAAGAGTTCCGAAGCAAACTGTTTTTTGCTCTTATACTTTTATGAATATTTGCTCAATTTTGATTTTCCAATTATGCAAGTATTTCTTAAATTCTTACATACTAGGTCGAGGAAGCAAAAAGTTGTTATAGAACATACGAAGATGCACGGCAGTAGCGCTTTGCCGTATCCACTACCACTCAATCACCGTCGGTTGATACTGGGGCACTACGGTGAACCTGGTAACGAGGATGAGTTTACCAGCTTCACGGATACAAAAAGACCCCTTCAGGACGTCTTATCGCAAATTAGCGGGACAGTCCGGCGGAAAGAAAATGGAACACTGTTTCCGGTTGAGGCATCTCCCGAGCACTTTGGCTACGGGGCACTGCACCTTAGGCCGAATGGCTGAGTGGTTGCACGTCCCCCATCCCGATATCTGCCACAGCTGCGGAGATCAGGAGAAGAGGGAAAGTATCCAGCACCTGCTTTGTGACACTTTTTAGAAAACGCAACCAGTTTTTGGATAACCATTTCTTGAAGATCTAGGCAGTCTGGTAAAGTCAAAATGATTCTACAAGGCGAGAAACTCAGGAGATTAGGAATGCCCACCAGCTTTAACCTTCGAACTTTTTAAGTTATATGTATTTTAAAAATAATTTGTAATGCTCGGTTCTTACTATCGAGCCTATGGGCTGCTTTAATATGAATATTTCCATCCACAAGCTGATGAACATAGTGATAAAACCACTAGCAAACTAATTTCCATCATAGAATTTAATATATAATACATAATAATTTTTAAAGGATATAAACTTTAAATGTTTCAAAAACTTAATATATGTCACTTCTTCTCCCAAACCCTTGTTTACCTCTTTTCGGACTCGCTTATGCTCCTCCTGAGGTGTGGGTATGCGATCTCAGCATTCGTCTGCAGGCATTCCGATCCTGGATCATGTCATCGCTGAGACCCATTCGTTGCTGATGTTTTTGCATTTGACCGATCCACGTATTTTTCGGTCTGCCTGCCCTACGGCCGTTAACTGAAACTACGGTAAGTATTGCCTTCTTAGCGGGGTTCTACGGCGGTCGCCTTTGAACATGGCAATACCAACGCATCTGACCTACTTTGAGCATCTCAGTGATAGGCTTTTGATAAACAGGCTGCCTCGGATGTGTTTGCTCTTAATGTGATCAAGCTTGGTCACACCCGCCGTCATTCTTAGCATTTTCATCTCAGTCGCAGATAATTTACTCTCGTACGTTTTGTACATCGTCCGACATTCAGACGCATACAAGAGTGCGGGCCTAACGACTGTCGCGTACAGCTTGTCTTTCAAGTTCCGTGGCATTTTCTTGTCGCAGAAAACGCTAGAGTTTTCTCGCCACTTCATCCACCCAACACTGGTGCGATGTTTGATGTCATCATCGCATGTAGCTTCACTATTTACAACTGAGCCTAGGTACTTAAATTTGCTGCCTATAATCAATATGTCACTGTCTAAAAAAAGTCATCCAAACCTCAGTACCACTTGAAAACTTATTTCCTTCATGAAGTTCAGCTATATAATTAATATATGATACACAGAAGAAGGAGAACCGGAAGAACATGAGTTCTACATCAAAAGTCGTTAAAAACGTTTCTTCATAGAATTACAAAAATTAATAAAGCCAAATTTTGTTTGACAAACCCGCTGAGTTGTAAAACAATCGTCCTTTTACAACTACGATCAAGAATCTGTCTATCTATCCAACCGTATCATTTACTAGATACCACAACCTGCTTGTATTGCATTCGACTCGGTACAGGCGTAGGCCGGTTCTTGTCGTCCTTTTTTTTTGTCCAAGCACGAAATGTTCTGAAATTTTTTTACAGTGTACGTTATATTGAATGTGTTTTGGTATTCCTTTCCTATGCTCTAATGCTGCTCCGTTCGAATTGTTGTTGAACATTTCAACATGTTTAGTGATGCGATCTTTGTTTGTGTCTCGTGCTTTGCTTTTTGCCTCTTCCAGCGGCATCGGTGGCAACCTCTGGCCATGTTAAGCTACAAACACCAATAGCAACAGCAACAATTACAACAAAGCGACGCGTCGATGACGCTGTGAAAATGGCAAGAGCAACAACAACAACAACAGCAACAGCAACAACTACAGCCATGACATGAAATTCTCTGGTAAATGCTTGGAAAATGTGCACAATTTTCACATCCGGTGTCACATTCGATTCAATTGAGATTTACCTGAACGTGACTAAAATACGCAAATTAAAAACGCTCAACAACAACATCAGCCTGCGTCTAACTGTAAATGTGTAACTGTGTGTGTGTGTGGGTTTTTTTTGCGTATATCTGTATGTTTGTGTATGTGAGAGAGTGTTGTAAAATTACGCTTACCAAGTTAGTGTGGCCGTTTTTGATGTAGTTGAGATTTTCGGCAGCTTTTTAGCTTGACCTTTGATTTGATTGGGTTACATGACTGAATTTTTTAATGTAACGTGTTGCTTAAATGAATTTCTGTTAAGTCAGACGTTAAACTTAATAATAGATTTAACATAGCTTTTGGTAACCTACATAAATATTTATCTGTAATTTCCAATTCAATGAACTGCACATGTGCCTTTAGTTATTTTGTGTTGAATATTTGCAACTACAACAATGGTATACAAAAATTGAACTAGTATACGGTTTAAGTAGATTATCGTTTTTACAACGTTAGGTCTGTAGAATAAAAGTTTTATTTATTGGGTCGTTCACTAAGTAATTTCGTTTGATGACAACAGCTGATCTTATTGAATTTTGTCGCAGCCAACTTCACACTTAACCGCTTTACCTTTATATATTTGAACAGCTGATATAGTAAGGCTTTTGTGTAAGAAATTTTGTTACATTTTTTGGAATAGTTTTTGTTTGGTACCCTATCGAAGATGGAAGATCGAAAACAACATTTTCGGCATATTTTACTGTTTTACTATCAAAAGGGTAAAAATGCAGTTCATGCAAGGCGAAAATTATGTGATGTGTACGGAGAAGATGTGTTGACCGAACGCCAATGCCAAAATTGGTTTGCAAAATTTCGTTCCGGCAATTTCAATCTTGAGGATGCACCACGTCCTGGAAGGCCTCTTGGAGTCGATGTGGATAAAATAAAGCCGTTGGTCAATGCAAATCGTCGAATAACAACTCGAGAGATTGCTGAAAGATTAAATTTGTCTAATGCAACCGTTTACAAGCACATGAAACGTCTAGGATTAATTTCTAAGCTTGACATATGGGTTCCTCATGTTCTTACAGAACGAAATTTGCTTCGTCGCATTAACGACTGTGATTTGCTTATCAAACGTCAAAAAAGTGATCCATTCTTGAAGCGCATTGTTACTGGCGACGAAAAGTAGGTTGTTTACAAGAATGTAAAGCGCAAGAGATCATGGTCTAAAAAGGATGAAACAGCTCAAACCACTTCGAAGGCCGATATTCACCAAAAAAAGGTTATCTTGTCTGTTTGGTGGGATTTCAAAGGGATCGTTTATTTTGAGCTTTTGCCCAACAATACCACGATTAATTTTGAAGTGTATTGTGATCAGCTGGACAAATTGAGTGATGCACTCAAACAGAAGAGACCAGAATTGATCAATAGAAAAGGTGTAGTGTTCCACCAGGATAATGCGAGACCTCATACAAGTTTGATGACTCGCCAAAAGCTTTTGCAGCTTGAATGGGATGTGCTACCACACCCACCATATTCTCCAGACTTGCCACCTTCGGACTATTACTTGTTCCGGTCTCTGCAAAATTTTTTGGATGGGACAACCTTCACCTCAAATCAGGACGTCAAAAATCACTTGGACCAGTTTTTTGCCTGCAAGGATCAAACATTTTATGCGCGTGGAATCAATCTCTTGCCCGAAAGATGGCAAAAGGTATTGGATCAAAATGGAGTATATATAATTTCATAAAATGTTTTACACAATAAAAAAAATCGTGTATACATTGCACTAAAAAAAACGAAATTACTTAGTGAACGACCCAATATTTTCCGAATTATTGCGTTTTTGCGTTTTTTTAAATTTAAAAGAATTTTTCTGAAAGCTTTATTTATTTATTTATTTAATAGTTACAAATTAGCTTAAAAACTAAAGGTAACTTTGTTCAAGCCCTGGCATCTTAGTTTCTGAAAGCTTAAAACTTTGAATGTTGGTGCTTAGACCCAAATTCCACAAATCTTGACGCACCTTGTGGCAAGCATTACTTCGGTATTGTTTATTTTTATTCAGACAGTCTGTTAGTTCTTTAATATTTTAGTTATACTCTTTTTTTTTATTTCAAATTTCCATGATTTTTATTAAAACAAACTGCAACAAGCGAAAACTTAAAAACAGCTCTCACCAACCCAAAATTAAGAAAAAATAGCTTTGTAATCCCAAAAGACTTCATCATATCGATAACAGCTGTCAACGCATGATCCGCTTACAATCTTGATCTCTTTAGGGCTTACTTATAACTTTTAACCCAAAAATTTTGATGCATTATTTATTAATATATGTAGGTACCTTGAGTACTGACCATATCTCAAGTGCACTAATGTTGTTACCCCAACAATCTCAGCTGCTCAACACGTAATTACATGTTTATTTATTGAATTTTCGCCTCAAACAACAGCAGCAACAGCTACAACAACACAATGTTGCAACAAGAAGCAATTTTAGCCAAAAATTGTTTAGCGACAAATTGTCACACAACAATGACGTGAGCGCCTGATGTTCCCGGCTACCATGTACTCGTTCTGCTGTTCCTTCACGTTCTGGCCAACAACTGACTGATGGACTGACTGACTTGCTGACTGACATGATGCGTTCGTTGCTGGCTGACTACGGGCTGCTGACTGGATTGCCTGCTACCACGAAATATTCCACAAAGTCAACAGCAACAACTGGCAACAACAAAATGAGGTCAACCATGAAAATTGCACCAGCGGCAGCAATTTCTCATTTTGAGTTTAGTACGCAACAAAAATACTTAAAAAAAAAAACAAAAAAAACCAAAAAAAAAATTAA
This sequence comes from Chymomyza costata, assembly GCA_018150985.1. NCBI lineage: Eukaryota > Metazoa > Arthropoda > Insecta > Diptera > Drosophilidae > Chymomyza > Chymomyza costata. The sequence goes on from JAECWU010000001.1 coordinate 25,297,476, forward strand.
ATAAAAAATATACAAGGAAGAATTTTGTTGCAAATGCGATGCGGCTCACTGAATGTGAAGCCAACAGCGAATCAACCTACAAAATTTGTTGTTGTTGTTGTTGGTTGTTGTTGTTGGTTGTTCCTGCGGTCGTTCCACGGCTGAATGTTGCTGGTATTGTTGTTGTTGTTGTTGTTGTTGGTGTCATGTCGTTCATCAGCGAAACAATTTTTATTGCTCTTTTCCGACCACAAACTTTTTGCCGATAAAATTTTAATTCACATTGGCTTTTGCATTTTATTTAATGCATTTATTTATGTACCTCTTTTCAAAAATTTAACGATACTAGAGCATTTTATACAATAAGATAAGCTTGTCAAAGCTACTCACGAAACTTGCTTAAATAGCTGCTGTTTAATATTAAAGAAAAAGATGTTTGTCCTGCAGATTATTTAAATCTACAATCTACAAGTTGGTTAAAAAAAATTACTGAAAAATTATAGAAGGAAGAGTTTTTTTTATTGCATAACGATGTGGGCTTAAGATTCATTTTCCGATGTAGATTCGAAATAGCTTTGGGAATAAAAAAAACATAAAGCGAGGAGAGCGAAACAATGTTTTAAGGGAAATATGTAGTACACTAGTATAAAATAGTGCTACAAGGATCAAAAATAAAATTTTCGCTATAAAAAACATGTTTTTTTTCTTGGGACCAAACCTTTAAAATCGGAAGAAGCGTCCCGGTTTCAGCTCATTTTCCGATACCTTCTATAAGTTCTGAAGCAATTGTTGAATTAAAGCCAGTTTCTAAATCTATACTTTCATAGCTTTGGAACTGAGTATAGCTCGACCAGGCCTGAAGTTCCAATAAAAGTTCTCTTTCAAGTATATAAAAGTGAGTTGGTGCTCTGCTTAGTCGCTTAAATTCGTAACTGCCCTTCTTACTGTTGATTTTTATTTAATTTTTATTTTAGCAAATCAAATCTAGTATTTAATACTAAAGTAAGTACGAACGTTATGGATGTCTATTGTGACCGGATTCACTCTTGGCTACACAATAAGTTAATCGAAAAATTTAAAATTCACATGTTTTACTATATATTCCTAGTCAATAGTTTAAAAAATATTTCCAGTTTATATTTAAGATTATATATAAAATGTATATGACCTAAGACGGTTCACTGGCCCGTTTCAAAACCCTGACTTCAGCGTAATTTAAGCTTGCAACTGCAGTGCATTCAAAATTCTACTTAATCGAAAGTCAACATTGTTTTTGCATGTCTCTTTATGGCGGTCACTTTACGTGTTTTTATGTTGCGTTTTTTTTTTTTTTTTTTTTGGGATTCGTGCGACACGCTGCTGGACTTGCACCAAAAATTGATTTATAGCGTTCGAACATGTTGCGGACCAGCAGTCAATTATATGCGCAACTAATTGTATGTCAAAATGTTGCACGAAAGCGTTGCAAATTTGATTAAGCAAAGAGAGAACAAAAAATGAGTAACTTCAACACTGTAAAAACAAATTTTGTGCTAAATTGTCAACATTAGTGGCAATGCACTTGACTTGCCACAATGGGGGCATATACATAAGTGCTATATATGCATAATGTTAAAATGCAGCAACAAGTACATACATTGATTTGTTTTATGGCCATGGCCATAACGTGTTTTTGCTACCGTTTGACAGTTGCACGCTTTTGACCTAAGCGCAGCGCGTGCCACAAGCGAGAAGCAAGCAAAGCAACAACAAACAAACAAACAAACAAACACGAAAACTACAATGCCAAAGCACGAAATGTAATGCACATTGCGCATGTTGCAGCTTGAACTTGACAGCTTGATCTTATCGACAGACACCAACTCACGAGGGCAGGCTGATAAGTAATCGATCTAGCAAATAACAAGTAAATTTTTCGAAATAAATAGCTGTGCTAAATAATATGTACTTCAATTATACAGACCAACATGGATGAGTTGTTGGAAAGCTATAGGTAATTTTTGAAGTAATTTGCTGCGTAGAATCCGGATCCGGGGCCAGAATTGGCCTATCACGTCAGGATTTTGAGATATTTGAAAAAACGTCGTTTTTCGAGTGCATAACCTCAAATATCTCAAGATTCCGACATGATGGGCCAATTCTGACCCCGGAATCGGACTCTACGCAGCAAATTACTTCGGAAATGACCCTTAGCTTCCCAACAACTAAGCCAGTTGGCCTGTGTTATTGTCTCAAAGGCTTAATATACATCGTAATATACTTCGTAACTTTGAATAGCCATAACTATGCGAAAAAAAAATCGTAAATGATCGCTTGAACTTTTAAGTTAAAGGGTAAGAGTGGCACTAAATTATGTAATTGGAGTGACTGACCACACTGTACATAACCTCAAAAGTAGGAAAAAGCACTGTTTTTCGGGTAAATAACATCAAATATCTCAAAATCCTGAAGTGATAGGACAATTCTGGGCCCGAAATCGGATACTACGCAGCAAATTACTTCGGAAATGACCCTTAGCTTTCCAACAACTGACATGACCCCGGTATTTGTAGGACTGTGTTATTAATCTTACACTTAATTTCGTTTTCGAAAACTTTTAAGCACCGATATTTTCAAAAGTTAAAAAATTTACAAAAATAACAATTTTGAAGTGTAATACACTTAATTCAAAGAAACTCTAATTTTTGTATCATTTCTAATTAAATAACATTTGTCACGGTGCTCTGAATAAGTATTCTATTCATATATGACATGTCTTTGATAAAAAAATATATATATTTCCTGAAAAAAAACCTAGCATGTAAGGTATTTTGAATGTTTTCTCCTAACCCTGACACTCAGATTCAGTGACTATCGTTCAAAACAAAAAAAATTTAGATTTTTTTAGTTTTTATTTTTGATGCCATTTTTAGAACACTTGGGTGCTGGGCTATTTTGAAGCATTGATTTGGATTTGGCAGCTCACAACACTTTTTTTTTGTGACCTGTCCTAATGCCGCAGAGTTCGGAGTAAATAAAAGGCAGAAAGCCAATTCAAAACCACGCGCACTTTCACTCGCCTATGATCAGTTAGCATTCCGAGTATTAAGTCAACAATTTATTGTCTGGTGTCTTTGCTGGAAACCGCCTGGTCATTGACGAACCTAGCTGCGCCATTTCTAACAATTTATATAGAGATTGCAAAGTCCCTTTTAAAAGTTGTCTAATTACTATTACATCTCAAATCCTATCCAAAAGAGGACTCAAGAGAGTTAAGATCAAAATACTCTCAGACAGTCAATCAGTCCTCAAAGCACTAAAGAGCTACACATTTACCTCAAAGTCCTTACAAAATGCAACAACGCACTCAACCAGCTGGCCACCCACAGCCAAGTCTCCTTGATTTGGGTGCCCGGACACGAAGGCAACGAAAATGCGGACCTTACCGCCATTCATAGGCCCTACTCTCTTTTTCGGCTTCAACAAAAACAATATGAAACATGAGACCAAGAAATGGACTCAACAAAAAATCACAGAATATTGGAATGGCATTGAAGGCCTCAACCATTTCAAAAAATTCCTAAATTTCGACGCCGAAAGAGCGAACACTACCCTCTCTCTAAACAGGAAAAGTCGGAAGACACTCTCTGGAGCACTAACAGGCCACCTTGCCTGCAAAATACACCTACACAGAATAGATCTCTCAGATTCAAATACATGCAGATTCTGCTGTGATAAGAAAGAGTCCATGGAACACAAATTGTGAAGCACTAGGCCACAGGAGATACCAAATTTTTGGTGCACACCTACTAGAATATGTAAACCTACAAAAGCTCCCTGTGAAGGAGCTGGTCAATTTCCCCGACATACTGAATGCCTCGCAGTGCGAGTTAGGCCTATGCCTAACCCTCAAACAATTACATTACATTACATTACATCGCATAAGTTGTTTTTTGTTTCAAAAACAAAACTCGAATGTATTTTTGCAAATATTCTAAAGTTGTTTGTTCTCTTTTCACTCGTTCCCAAAAACTAAACAAGCTGACAGAGTTGACTAAAACTTGTTTACTAATAAAAGGCAATGGATGCTAAAACCATTTAAGCCTCCCCTCGCAACAGCAAACCAAAGTTGTTGCAAGTGGCAACAAGAGTTATTGTTTGCTCACTCTAAGCGTACTACCTTTCGTTTCGCTCACTCTTTTTGTTGATTAATTGAAATTTCACTTTAGGTTAAATTTACATGGCAATTTTTCATTTTTTTTTTTGTTTTTCGGTTTCTTTCGCTCAATTTATGCAGCACATATTAAACACAAATGCAACACGCCCCAAATGCAGATTGCCAAAGTGCCACTTTCTGTTGCAACTTGCAATTTGGTTGTTGTCATTATTTAATGCGCTTTTAAAGTGCACACGACACGCCCCAAGTTATATGTTTTTGACGCCCAAAGGGCGTCTCAAATCTTTTTGTGATTTCAGGTCTTTTGTGGCATTTTGTTCTCTTATGTAAACATAGCAATTAGTTGACCAAACATACAATGTACAACAGATACATAAGCAACTTACACACACACACACAAACAGTCGCAATAAACAGTTACGTAAACAACTTCAAAGTTAAGTGAAAAAGAAACTATAAATCAAATGGCATTTGTTTTGACTTTAGACGGGTGACACTTCATTAGCACAAAAACTAAAATCGTTCAAGATCATTAATTTTGGCAAACATAAATGAAGTAAAGTCCATTAGAATACAAAAGAGTATTGTCTATACACTATGTCGTGAACTTTGCGAGTCATAGTTAAAATGGGTTTATCCAAGCCAAACCCAAAAAGCTCACCGTTTACTCAGGCTTTGAACAAGTTACGAAAGTTAGGGCGAATAAAAAACTTATGAAGTTCAGCCTGGTTCTACAAAGTGAGAAAAAAGGTTTCTTGCAGAATTTCCTCAATCTATAGCTCAAACTTTATAATCTTCAAAATAAATATCATCATTCTCATACGTAAGAGAATTATTCTGGTGAAAAACTTCTGTAACATTTTTGCATCCGTCTTAAAACTAGTGGAAGGTTACGAACAGGTGTTATACAAATGTATACGCCACATACTTGCCTTAATTTTCTCGTTGTCGGGTTGTTAAATCCCGAAAAAGCAAAAGGAAAATTTATATTTTAGTCTAAATGAGTGTACTCTACTTTGTATTTGAATAACAAAATGCGGAATATTGGTGCATCCTATAGAGAAGGGATGTTATTATTGAAACAATTTTATTTTTAAAGATTTGTTGGAGTTTTCATTGGATTCTTGTGACATAAAACTCTAAGCCACAAGGTGTATATTTCTTTCAAAGGGTCTAGCTTGATAAGGTACCGAAAACTAATTCATAGAAAACCAAAATTTCTCAAAATTTCAGTTTTTAGGCTCAACGCGTTTCGGTTTAAGGCCGATTAATTAAAGGCCCATACGCAGCATGCAAAAATTCCGCACGAAATGTTAAAACTTCATACAAAAAAAAATATCCCAAAAAAGGCAATTTTTTTTTTTATATGAAGTTTGACATTTCGTGCGCAATTTTTGCATGTTGCGTATGGGCCTTTAATTAAAAACTGAAAATTTTGTTTTTATTAATTTAAATAAAAAAATATTCACTTTTTATTTAACTGTGGCTAAGCTACTGATTATTTTGGAACTTATTTTTTTTTGTAGTCTAAGTTGTCAATTTTTTAATTTTAATTTTTTTAACCAAAACATTTAATAAAAATAAAAATTATCTTATATTCTTAAGGGGTCCACGCAGTTCGAAAAATTTCGCGCGGAATGACAAAACTTCATATAAAAAAAATATCCCATTTGGGATATCACTTGTGGGATTTTTTTTTTTTATATGAAGTTTTGTCATTTCGCGCGAAATTTAAGTATCAATCACCATTTTTTTTAATACGTCCTTTTTCCCATATTTATATTTTGTCAAAATGAATCCAATCGACTTGGTACAATAATAAAACAAACGAAAATTTTGTAATGTTCTTGTAAAAAATATAGTTTTTTTTCTTTTTTGTCAAAACATGTCAAAAATTATAATGTAATTCATTTTTATAATATTTTTTAGATTATGATGATAAATTATTATATTTCTAAATCTCGATGTTTGGGTAAAATAATAACACCTACAAAGATTTTTAGTCTTTTCTTCCAAAAAGTTATTGCACCAATGAATTAGGATCTTTGCAAAATCAAATCGTGATTCTTACAGAAATATTTAAAGTGTAATCGATGTGTAATTTATTTATCTGCAGCTTAGTAAAAAATTATTAATTATATTTATTATAGTATATATTTAATTTTTTTTTAGTTTTAAAAAATTTTTTTTTCGAAATCTGTCCCATGAAAACATTTTTTGACTGCATTTTCGGTTTAAGGCCCATACGCAGCATGCGAAAATTCCGCACGAAATGTCAAAACTTTATATAAAAAAAAAAATCCCCTTTTTTGGGATATTTTTTTATATGAAGTTTTGACATTTCGTGCGGAATTTTTGCATGCTGCGTATGGGCCCTTAGCATGCAATTTTACTAAATTATTATTAAAACATGTTCAGGATACCAAAAATTTTTAAAATTTGTAAGCTAGTGTAATTATTGATTTTGATTTGGAATTCAATTTTATTTTGGGCTTAATCCCTTGATTTTTTTCCTTAAATAAAAGTTTAAGTAAAAATTAAAGACTGTTTTATACGTATTCTTTATGCATAAGCCTTTCTGATATTTTGCCAAAACTAAGGAGCATTTTAAGGATGTTTAGCTGATGAGAACTGCATTTATTTGTTGCACACTTTTTTTTCAGTTGTTTTTAGAGAAAAATATTCAGTTAAAAAAGATTTTAGTGTATAAGCCACACTGTAAAATACACATTTTATAGTATCAACAGCTCTCATAAATATAGGAAAGCAAAACTGTAACAAATTCAGATCATTTATATCTTTAACTGGAACTAGGAACAACATCATTAAAATTTGTAATGTAATTAATTTAAAAAAAATATATCTCTATAAGCTTAAAGGCTAAACTTTAAAAAAATCAAATTAATGTAAACAAAGACTAAAGCTTACGTTAATGAGCGATAACAAGAGATGAAAAATTAATTTTTGACTGAATATAAAATCTTTACCTGCTGTCGAACTTGTTTAGTCACACACTTAATTTCGCTCGAGTAAACACGCTGAATATTTTTCCAATAATTTATAAGATGAGGAAACTGATTTTCTTGTTTTTTCTGCTTAGGGCCTATACGCAGTTCGAAATATTTCGCGCGGAATGACAAAACTTCATATAAAAAAGTCCCAAATGGGATATCCCAAATGGGTTTTTTTTTTATATGAAGTTTTGTCATTCCGTGCGAAATTTTTCGAACTGCGTAGAACTCTTTACACTTGTGTCTGTAAGTTACTAAAATGGTAGTTCTACCTAAACATATGAACTTCATTCAATTATTTTATGTTTAGTGGAGTACAAGCGAGAAAACTGCATTTACCAACGACGAGGGGCACAATTTAGCCGCTTCTCTCGACACTTCCGAACCAAAGAATTTCATAGATTGTGAACGTTTTGCCGAAAGATCGGGTCCGCAGAAATCTGATGAACAGTCACTACAAAAACTACATGACATTATATTTTGTTTAAACAAACATTTTCCAGGCTGGTCGCATTTAAAAATTTAGCTCCAAATCCAAAATTAACGTTTAATGTACAAATCCAAATATCATTCTGGCAATATAGTAACTTTCTCTTAACTTTAAACACTATGTAGAGTATTTAAAAGTTTACACTCCCAAGCTAAACTATACTGCTTGGCTCTTCAAATGCATTATGACAAGCGATGGAAAGAGTTGCCAAGTAACCCCAACATGAAACATGAAAAACGACGGCCAGAACAAATGAAAAGAATTTTCATTTGAAAGTGTCGTGGGCAAGTAAACCCAAAAAACCGCTAAAAATAATTAAAAGCAAGGCAGCCAGCAACGAAGTGGAGTCTCCCGGATCATCACTGGGTAACTTGGCAACATTTGCAACACATTGGCAACATTGCTGTTGCAATTGTTGTTGTTTTACTGCTGCAGCTGGCGTCGACGACGACGACAAAAAACACGCTGCCAAGTGATGCGGCGCACAGCAGTGAGCTGCACGTGGATTTGTATAGTTGGTGACTCCAAGTGGGATAGATGTTGCCGCGCTTTTGCTGCTGTGCTGCTTGGCTTGCTACGTGTGGCTGTGGCTGTAGAAGTGGCACGCAAAACCGCGTGGCATGGCAGCTGGGCCAGGCTGTGCAACAACTACTACTACTATTACTACTAATACATCGTGTGGCAGCAGCTTCGGCTTTGGCTTGGGTTCGTGTCTGGGGCTCTGGGGCGCTCAAGATGACTATGTTGACTATAATAACGATGATGACGTTGAGTTTGTGGTAGCAGCAGCTACAGCAACAAAAACTAGCGTGAAAATCTAAACCAAGTAGATTTGAAAATTGCATTAAGCAAGCTTTTGCGCTCGACTTGCGGTTTTTCGCAGTTTTCCGCTGCACTAAAAGCTTTTGGAAAGCCTTTTAGCAAAGAAATACTAGCACCCATGTCAATTACTGTACAATTCTTATCAGTTAAGCTCCTTTCACTGTCGTAAATTATGAGATATGGTTTATGGGTTTTTTTATGACAGCGTGTTTGTTTGGTTTAATTTTTCTGCTTTTGAGAACTTCAAACACACCCACACAGACGCACACACACCAGCACATGGATGGCACTCTATGACTCAATAACTCATCCAAGTCACGCCGTCTGGGGTCTCGACATGTTCTCTTTGACTGCATGCCAGTTTGCCTAACAGCGGGCAAAAACTTACTAAAAACCATCTACACTCGAAAAATTTTTTAATTTTTTTAAAGTAATTTTTAATTGTAAACATTTTAGGCATCGTAGACATTCTTCAATTTTGAATACATATACGTAAGTAATTTTTCGTATTACCTTTAAGTAATGCCCTTAAATAGGGCTTATATGGTATTAATATGTAGAAAGTTTGACTTCTTTGATCTTATTTCTGAGTAATAGTCAAGAATTCGTTTTTTTCGCATTTTCTAAAAAACTTGGTTTATATGCCATCTAGACTTGTAGTTCTGAGCTGAGTTTGTTGGTGAATCTTGAAAGTGATGCATATAAATTATAATTCCGATACATCGACAGCTTGGAATACGGCTGAAAAAAAATTTCCCATAAATTTAAGAAATTTTTTTTTCGCGTGTATAAACATTTCGTCAATTGCCCCTTCTCTAGGCCCCACCTCAATATGCCAATTGGCCCCAGCTAGCACACGGTGCAAATCATTTTAAAATGCGTCGAGCTATGCAAAACGCAACGCAAAAAATGAGCTCGTTCGAAATCCCAACATTTTAGCAGTCTTTTGCTGCCAACTCTCTACATCCTACAACCACCTCCCGTCTGCTATTTATTCATTGGTGCGTGTTGCCAAATGCCAAACATTTTTAGATACGACTCCGTTGATGGTGACGACAACAACGACTCTGACTGCGACTCCGAGAATAACTGTGGAACGATGTGGCTTGTAAATACTTTGCATTTGTGGAAGTGGAAAAAGATTTGCTGCGATTTGCTGCCACCATTGGAGTCGCAGTTGTTCTGCTTCTGCTGACTATTTGCTGTTGTTTGGCATTTCCCAGAGCATGCTTGGTTTGGGCCCACTCTGCATTTTGATGGCCGGAAATGAGCAAGGCAAATATTTCAAATGCATTTTTAATTAATTTTTAGAAGCTTGCTGTGTGAGTTTGTCTTAAACAAATTGTGGAATGCAAAGCAAAGTGCGTAAGGAAAACTTAGTATCAGTATAAACGATACATATCGTGTTTGTGTAAGGTAACTTACTAGAAGGAACCATTTTAATTACTACTTTGTACGTTTCCACAAGAATTTCTGGGAATACTTTAGAAAAATAAAAATCAAGGGAACACAGTATTGGAGAAGGCGATCAAAGTAAATCTATGAACCAATTTAGGAGCTCATTTATTTTATGAGTTCGTATTAACCATTTAATGAGCATCAACTTTTAAGATAATCGTATAAAATAGATAAATAAAGCATATAAAACACCTAATAAATTAAAAGGTCCTTTTTAACGTTCCACATGAGAGTTCCTTCAAATTGAAATTTTTTGTGCGTTTTTGTAGCTTTGAATAGGATCATCAACTAAGAAAATTTTATTCTAAAAGTTATAATCAAATGCAAGTTTGGCTCTATTTCGGTAGCGTTAAATAGAAATTAATTTTTCACATCTGTTTCGATATTCGGCAAGTTTTTACGATTTTAAGCTCTTGACATTGAGCTTATGTTTTCTCGTTCTTTTAAAACAATAAAAATAAACATACACGGCGCTGTATTTGATTATAGAATAATTTTTAGGTTTGGAAAAACTAATGCATAGTTGTCAACAGAAGTCTGCGGCGTATTTTAGGCATCTGCTGGCCCGCGAGAATATCAAATGAAGAGCTTTGGCGCCGTATCAAACAAAAACCAATAGAGAAGGAAATCTTGCTTCGTAAATATGGCTGGCTCGGCCATACACTAAGGAAGCCTACAGACGCGATTGCCCACGCAGTCATGGAACGGAACCCAAGAACCCAAGAGCAAGAAGACGCGGTCAATCGAAAACAACCTGGCGGAGAACGGTGGTAAATGAAACAGGAAAGACATTTAATCAACTACGTTTTGTTGCAAGAAACAGAGACGAATGGAAAAATTTCGTTTTTTTTTTTTTTTGTTTTTTTTTATATATATATTTTTATTGGCAATCAACCGAGACAAATGGGTTATGATCCAATATTGATGGGACAAAATTAATCGCTAAACAATAATAAATTTAGTGTGTTATAGGGAAAAATTTCGTAAAACATATTTGTGAATAGACTAAGTTCTAATTTATATATTTTTATATATTTTGTAAATTATGAACATGTCATAATAATAATAATATAATAATGCATAGTTGATAATTGTTATCAATTTTTTATTTTTATTTATTTTTTTTTTTTTTTTGACTTTGTATTTATAATGCTCCTTGGTAAATACGCACCAAGGACATTGAAAAAAAAACCTAAAAATCCCTAAAGTTGGTGACGTCATACGGTCACAAGATTAAAAATACATCGAACGCCTTAAAGCACATCCAAACCAACCAAGGGACCTTCCCATAAGATTTCTATAAATAAGTTAAAATTTTTTTAAAGCCGCATGTATGTTTATATTCCTATAAATACTGTGTTTTCATATAGAACCCTTTTCTCATAATTGGTTTTTACTTTCGTTTTTTCTTATGTACATCTAGTATGTCGAAAACTAGTTTCAATTTATTCACAAAATCTTAGGCATTACGAACATATTGTGGAGCTTAATTTTCTTAAAATACAGAGTTCAGGCTAAGACAATTACCTTTTCTACTGTGTTATTAAAATATACTGAATATATATACTATAGCATTAGAGTCATAAGAGGCGGGGCAAAATTTCGAAAAACCAATGACTATGAGAAACTTACAAGAAAACTAGTTTAATTGCATTATATACAAACTTTTTAATAATTAAAAAATAAATTTAAATAAAAAAATTATTTATGTGTACTTATATATAAAACAAAGTCGTGTAATAGAAATTTTGTAGTTCGAAAACAGAGCTTCCGATTTTTTTGGTAACAATAATCTCAATATTTAATATTAATGCATTCTACTCGGCCATTCTGCTCTTAAAGAAAGTTCAGCCGAAAAGGTCTTAAAAACGTGAAATATCAAAATTACATACTTTTAAAAACTTATAGTCTCACAACGCAAGGTAGAGCGAATTCAGCACTATAAGCTTGATTCAATTCGATTCTAAATGAATTTTATTATATTTGGTACATTCTCCCAAATTATTGAATTATTTTTTTTTTCGCCTGAAAACGCAGCAATTCTTTATCACTTATCTTTCAGTCATCTTTTATTGAATTGTGTGATAGACAAACATATAGTTTATCAAAAATTCGAACCTAAAAAAATTTACCTGAGCCCAACATCTGTCAGATTCACTAGTTATTTATAAAAAAAAATTTGTACTTCGTTGTTACTACAATTTAAATTTAGACTAGTTTGTAAAAAAAAAAGGGACTTAAATATTTATTACATTTTTTTCTTTTAATAGATATGTTTTATTGGCAAGTATGCCAAACACTAATCATCTTAGAAGACTTTAAGTTCTTATGTTCAAAAGTTTAGCTAAAAGTAATTAACAAACTGTACATACTCAATCATCATCTCATAATGCAGTGCATACCTTTACCATACTTAAACTAAGCCAAAACAAGCCACTAATAAGCTGCTCATAAATATAACTCAAACATAAAATTTTACGATAACAGCCTGACTAAAGACATTGCAAACGCTTTTAATGCCATAGCTATACAAAGCATAAAAGCGCTAAGCACCTAAATAAACCCATCAATTAATTAAAATTCCAACTGCTATTTGAAAAGTAAGAAATATTATCAATTACACGCACTTTGCTTTAACCACAAAGTGACACTAAAAATTATAAAACCGAGCATTCATTACGGAAAATGTTGCACTGTCTTAGCCTCAGACTTAGCCTTAGCCGCCTTGGCTTCAGTAGGAATCGTAAAAAATAACTCTTATCATAAAAGATAACAACGAGTCGGCATTTGGCCTACCAACAAAAAAAAGAAAAAAAAGAAGTTACTGCGGCCGGCCGCTGCATGCTCGTAAAAACGAGTCACACTGAGTGTGGAACGTATTCGACTCTGTTTGTGGATGCTGGAAGAATTTACTGCCACAAGCAAACGCCAGCGCCCCCAACACGCACACATTCATACACACTGTGCGGCGCTACTTGCAGCAGAGCGCAACACTTTTCATGCTTAGTACACTGTGCGAAAGAAATAAGCAAGAACTAAAAATTTCAAATGAAATAATTTACAATCAAAAAATAAAGGCACAGTTTTTGCACTATACACAAGAATTCTTTCATGTAACACAAATTTTTAATTAAAAAGATTATATTAAAAAAAAATATATAAATAAATAATACGTGAATGTGGTTTAACCTCGGTTAGTTAATATGATGAAAATATGCATGAACATTTGCTGATCCTTCATTCTACAAGCTAGGTCAAAAGTCGCAATGAATCTCTTTTGGGCATTTTAAAAACAAAAAGACAAGGTTTTTTGGTAAATATCTTGTTTTTCTTGTTTCAAAGATACATATTTAATGGAAAGACAAATTGTAGGGCATGGGGCAAGACCGACCGTGTGGGTAAACCCGACCTCCCACTGTTTCTTAAAAACGGCAATACTGAGCGAGGTTATATAAGTTTTGTAGTGTAGAGCATTAAAAATAACGAAAATGATAGTTGTCTGTCAGTCTACATTTGATGCTCAAACGACAAAAAGTAAAAAGTAGTTATTTACGAATTTCAAATTAGGTTTTTTACACATTTTTTCTTGTTTAATAAGTGATATAGACCTATATAGTGCATGTGTAGTATTGGTTTGAAATTAAGTCTAATTTTTTTTATTCGCGTCGTCATGAAAAATGACACAGTGGGGCAAATCCGACCTTTAAATGGTCCAGCACGAACCAAAAATACGTCAGCAAGCTATTTGGACAGCAAATCAAATAACTCTCGATTAGTTACTTAGATATTCAATCCAATTATCCTTTATCAACTTTCATTTCCATTTATATGTTCCATACATTCGATATATAATTTAATAATCTAAAAACCAGATCATATCTATGCTAAATCAGCCAAAGCAAGAGGCGGTCGGGTTTGCCCCACCATTTTTGAAAATGACAAAAATTGTTAAAAATTGTCATATCTCAAAAATTAATAATGATCAGAAAAAACAGTAGTTCTAGAAAGTTGCGGCAAGCGTTAGCTTTAGTTTGATACATCGGACGAGTTGGTCCGATGCCAAATAAGCATTTTATATCCAAAACCAGTAACTAGGTCGGATTGGCCCTTTCTTACCCTAGATATTTTATATAATTCAATGTCAATGAGATAAAAAACAAAGTTTTTAATTTGAATGGTCGATTTTTGTGCGAATAGATCCCTTACTTTTGGGCTCCTCGGTGGTGCAGTGGTTAATGTGCTGCACAACCATCCCAGATGTCCCTGAATAGCAGCCCCGCCAATGGGATAAGTCACATCTGGCCAATCACAGGATCGAACGAAAAATCAAGATTGGAAACCAATACAAGAGAAAGAAATTCTCAGATGGAAGGCTCTTGTACAGACATAAGACATAATTGCAAAGCATAAAATTGCCTACCCTATAAAATGTATTACTCAAGATATATAAGTTTAGTATTGACTTTTGTCATCTTCATCAGTTTTTCTTATACTCTTGGTCATTCTTTTTGAACAGTGTACTTAGTTAAATCCACACAACAATGTCCGTGTGAATGGAAGGAAACTGGTTGAGGTTCAGCGGCAGACAACAGCGCAGTCGACGCCGACGTCAACGACAACGTCGCTGTTAACTCGATGCCTTGGCCACAGCTGCTAGAGAGTTGACTGCCGCACTGCCTCCCTGACTGGCTCACTGACTGGCTGTTTGACTGCCTGCTTTTGGCCTGGCCTATTGAATGCGCATAAAATTTATGTGGCCTTTTTTAGTCGTTTACGTTAAGCCAGCGGAAGCGAACGTCACATCGTCATTGTCGTCAACGTTGTTTAAGTTGTATCTGGTCGGGAGTTGTGTCTGCTACTTAGTTAGTTACTTATGTGTATTAAAGTGCAAAGTGTTTAACAGTGCAACATTTGTTGAGTGAAATTTTTGGAAATATTTAAAGCAAGTTCTTTTAAAAGTCTTTTACTAAACCTTGTCAAGTTATACAGCAGAAGCAATAACGTGCAACAAATAAGTGTTTTAAAATTATTTTGTATAGCATTTTCATTTCCATTAAATTAAATAAATCGAGTTTTGGCAGAAACTTTGCTGTTTGCTGCCCGCATGAAACTTGCTTAAACGAAATAACATCCGGAACCTGTTGCTGCCCAAGTTGGTCACATTTGTTCTGCAAACTTTAAAAGTGATTTTAACTTGGCTAACGGATATACGTGTCTGCCACTGACTTGCATAATAAGGTTTGTAGAAATTAATGCATTTATTTTATAATATTATATAATTATTCTGATGCTGCAGCAATTGGTGTATTTTGTCATCGCAGAAATATCCAATACTGGTATTAATCAGAGTAAAAATATTTACAATTTTTCAGAAGAATTTTTCAAGCAGAAGTTGAGCAGTTTGCGAGATATGCACTTTGAACCTAATTTAAGGCATCCCGTTTTGTAAAAGATATATTATCTTACATAATAATGCCACCTAATCGCCTTAACTGTCATCATAAATAACCTATGTATCTGTGTGTCTGTGTTTTTTGCAGTTTTAATTAATTGTTGCTATGCAAACTATTGAGGAAGTTAACTAAACCTAACTGTTATAGGCCGAGTTTCTTACACTGTTAAACAAGTTTAAATTCTTAACTCTTTTTTTTTTTCCATGCCTCCAAGCGTGAGAAAATGCACAGCGCATTAATTAGCAAGAAATCATTTTGAAATAATCGCCATTGCCGGTTGCTTTGTCAGTTATGCATGTGAGCTTAGTTTTTCTTGGGTTTCTTTTATTCCTCTATGGTTTTTATTGTTATTATGGTTATAGTAGCTAATTGGTAAAATATTAAAAAGCGTGCAGCCCATCACGCTAACCATAGAATTTTCTTGGGCTATAGAATATCATAGCAGCATCCTGCTGTTTGTAATATTTAGTGTTTAGTTTGGTATCTAAGACATATATTGTTTTGGATACTTTGCTTTTAAGCAGCACGGAAGAATATATTAAATAATTAAGTATCAATAATTTAACATGACTTAAAAACCACCCAAGCTGAAGGTTAATAAAAATTATAATTTATATTAGGTACAAAGGCAAAGACTTCGGCGTGATTATACTATAAAGTGTAGTTATTTTGAAATATTTCAAAACTAATTAGAAAAATCCACATTTCAATAGAAATAGGTTTTTGTAAATAAAATACAACTATGTACTAGAACTCTCTACAAAAACTTCCAAGCTGTACCTTAAGTTGAAGTTTGTGAAAATGTAGCGAATACAGAGAAGGAGACGCCGAAGGCTTTCATAAAAGTTGCCATTAGTTTGGTCAGAGGAACTAGCTCTTGGAGATTATACAAGACAGAATAAGGAAACTTGAGATTTGGATTCATACGTGCTGACAGATCGAGATCATTTTTATTTTTGTCAGGCCCCCATTAAATCCTAACTATTAGAAAACGCTATAGCTCCTATTGGTGCTATATAATAAGCTCAACCGATTTTGATCAAATTTGGTACAGTGCTTGGGTACTCTCAAAAACTTCCGAATGCCAAATTTGCTTATGATATCTTCACAAGCAAACGAATTATCCATCTAAAACTTTTTGTTTTTTTCGAGGTTCTCTAAAACACTCCTATGGGAGCTACAGAATATATCCCCGATATCAAAAAAATAAAATCTGAATGTTTGGTTGCTCTAGCTATTACCATCTAGGCGTTCATACGGGCGGACAGACAGACAGACGGATAGACGGACATGTGTATATCGACTTCTCTAGTCACCCTGATCATACTTTAGGTAACTTTTGGGGAGTCTCCGACGTTTCCTTTCGTATGTTACATACATTTTCGGCTTGCACAAACATAATATACCCTTTGTACCATTCGGTACAGGGTATAAAAATGAAAGCTCATATTTTTGATAGATATATAAGGCTAGATGAGCTGCTTGAGTGTTGACTTCAGCACATCAAGTCGGGGCGAGTCCCTAGTTTGATTTCCAGGACACTTTTTTAAATTGTTTATTTAAGTGCTAAAGGAGTATCATTTGAAACTCCTCTCAAGTTCGAAACCGCGCTAGTTAGAATCTGCGTTGCATAAGCATAACAAAATCTCCAAGAACTCATAATGATCGTTGAGGAAGAGATTGTCCAAGCCATATTATAAAAAAAAATTTTTATGCCATTTAATAACATTTCCTAAAAAATACTTTAATTATCGGCTGTGCTCCGAAAAACGAATCCGAACATTTTATTCGGATTTGATTTGAGACTGAGTTTTTGATGCTCCCAGTTTCACCAAGCCGAATTTTTCATGTGGTTTAAAACCGAATGTTGTGTTGCAAGAGGAATTAAAACGAATTGGCAAAATGGGTTTAAAAAAGTACGCATTATTATTATATTAATATTCTGTGACATTCTTAGATTATAGTTAAGCCAACTTAAAGTTATATACTTATTGAAAATTATAAAAACTTTTAACTTTTTACTAAGCTACTACTACTACTGTGAAGAATGTTGCGTAAGGTACCAAAAGAAATAATCACTTAAGAGCCTGCCAGAATCAAATATGGTAGCTAATTTAATCTCAAAATGTAAAGAACCTACTTTTAGTTTAATTTTTTTTTTTTTTAATTCGCCATCTTATGTTATAATAACTTTCGCTGCTTTCACACTGATCGCTTTTTGAACGATACGTGATAGGGAAACTAAATTTCCTGGTATTCGCGCCCATTTTTTAGGTGAACCGTTCAAACTAGTTGGTATAAACCTATAGCCATGCATTCTCATACTAACTTCGACACGGAGACCCAATCTCTTACACAAACTCCCAAAGTCTGCAGCTCTGCTGTTCTCTAAATAGCACGTAAAACATTTACCATTTAATTGTACAAAAGATTATACTCTTCTAGACACAGACAGACAATTTATTGGTGTTGCTAGCACAAACCAGTTAATGCTAATACAATCCCAATAATGTGTCTGGGAACAGTATAGATCACACCCTGGTCACATACCCAGCACAGCATGTTCCTGAAACGGCAAACTCATTAAGGTTTTAATTTACAAGTTTTACTCGAGATTTAAACACAGAGATTTATGCGACGACCAAGAGGTACAACAAACGGCAACATCTTGCAATCACGTAGAGCAACAACTACTGCAACAACAACACAGAGAGCAACGTCAGATACAAAAACAACAGCAACAAACAATCAAAAAGATACATGCGCCAATGTCCACCTACGCAAAATCGTAAACAAAATCAACCGAAGGTAGTTAGGAACCAGCTGAAAGAGCAAAAAAGGGTACAACATATAGAGTGTTGATTGCAAAGCGAGTGGAAATATAAAAAAAAAAACAACAATTTTGAAAATAAATTCGAAAATGAAAATGAAAATTGACATGACAGCCAATGAAGATTTGTGCAAACAAATCGACAATAATGTTTAAATTGAGCAACATCAAAATACAAAATAATATCATTAAAACTGTAGGAGCGTGAGATAGACGGAGAGACGCGCAGACATAGTATGAGTAAGGGGCAAAGGGCTAAGGGCGTGTGCAATAAAAGCCAAATTGCTGCGTTGATTAAACACACCTTGGCCAGCAGCTGGGACTATGCGTTGGCCGACACTTGCAACAGCTACAGTGAGACCACAAATTATTCAGACACTTTTTCAATTTTGAAAAGAAAGAGAACAAAAAGCGTGACAAAAATTTTAGAATCTCAAAGTGAGACCAGAAATTATTCAGACAGATTTCAGCTTTGAGGAGAAAGAAAACAAAAAGCGTGACAAAAATTTTAGAATCTCAAATTTTTCCGTTTTTAAGAATTTCTTTTAATTTTTTCTATTTCAACGCCACTAATGTGAATAACAATTTTGTTAATATCTTTGGAAAAAAATATACACATTCAATTTTTGTGGGACTTCTAAAAACATATTTGAAAGAAAAGCTGCTACAGTAAACCCCAAGCCACCACGTTCGCTTCGTCATGTTTCCGTTTTTCTCGGCTTCTTAGCTTCGTTGGCTATCTAATCATATTTTATTTAAATTCAATGCAGCAAATCATATTCACCCAAAAAGAATCCGAGTTCCGAAGAACTCACTATGGCAAATCTGCGCTTAGTTAGACAGCATTAAACTTTAAATTTAAAGTTGTCCGCATAACTTCTAGTCTCACTGTATTAAAGTACGTATTATAAATTTACAACAATTTGTTGCACGATGCTGCGAAGCTGACGCTAACTGCAAGCTGCGGCAAAGGGCAATTTTAGTTATTTCTGCTGTTGGTTTCGAGGCTGCCTTGCGGCTGAGCTGCAACTGATTGCAGCTAAATTAAATTTTTAGTAAAGCAAAATATCTTAAAACAAATGTAAAATGCTAACTGACCTTATGTAATAACTTGGCAACTGCCCAAAAGCCACGTTCAGACGGAGTAAATGCATTTATGGCATATGCCAACAAGTGTTAAATAACAAATGAGCTTAACTTTTGATTATCAAGATGCTTTCACACATGACGTTGGAGTAAAATAGAGTACTCAAAATTGTTCTAGGACTATCTGACGTGTTATTGTTTAAGATACATTTTTTCCGAATCATGCTCTTTTAAGATTATTTGTCGGCATTTCGTACAAAATATTGCAATTAAAAAAAAATGACTGAATTAACAACTCGTGATTTTCACATAAAATTTCAATTCATATTTAACGAAAGATTTCTATAGTGAGCTCAAATTTATTTGCTGTATATTACCTTTTAACACATTTGATTTACTCACGAACATTCATTCGATTTTCATTTAGAGATACACTCTCGGATAACACATGATTCTTAGTTAACTGCGATAACTGTTGGTATAGGGTGGGCCATTTGTTGTTTCGTTGGGCAAATGTATATGCCAAATACAAGTTTGAAACTACTCATTTATGTAAAAACTTAAAATCGCCCAAAGGGTCGTCGGGCTGGCCTTTTTTTTTACCAAAAACTCACCTGTTGTTCTCCCATCCATTGAACGAATAAGCGAAGCTGATAATGGACCTTTTGCTTCAATCTTGGCGTCATTTGAATTTTCTAAGCGTTGTAAATGCAGATCCGCAAGGTGCAATTCTTAGTGCGTATTTTCAACACTTTCAACAAATTGAGTACATAGTTTTGAACTTGGCTTATGTCGAAGAGCATCCACTTTGGACGGCTACGTTCCGAATTATAAGTGTTTAACAACCAAACCAGCAGATGGCCCACCCTATGTAAACTTATTAATTGAATACTTTCGGGAAAATCTTAATTTTAAACACAGCCCTAAACGCATGAATTTCAATTTTGCAAATTAAATAACATATACATATTAAAAATTTTGTGATGAAAAATGAGACTACTATCGGGAAAAATTCTTAAATAAACTAAATGATTTTTTTTTTCAAATCTACGGGCCCCTTAGAAAACTTCGCGATCAATGACTTTATTGATTACACACTGTACTGTATTCCTTATTCTTTCACTACTTCTAAACGTCTTTTTATAGAAAAGTACCTTTCGTAATGTGTGAAAAATCACAAAGCAAAAAAAATCGTTCATAAGTGCATCATACTCTTACCATACCTTAATCAAATATTTTCATATAAGTATTACTTTATTTAAAAACTTTGACCAAACCACTAAATATGGTATATAATATCATGCCTATTTTAGTTTAATCACATAAATGTTATGGTACTCAAGCGTTTAACTAACAAAAACGCTCAGGTGCTGCTCAACTCATATGAGATTTGTTGCAAGATAAATCACATAATCGAAATTAATCGTCTGAGCATGTCTTGAAATAGAGGAAACATGGTGCCCTGGCTTCAAACTGTGGACTGGCAATCCAACACACACACACATACATACACAATCGCACCTGCCTCTGTTGAGTTGAGTTGGCAGCACTCGAATTCAAACAATTATTCACCGTGTGGAACACGTGCATGTGATTTGAAAGACAAAAAACCGTTCTAATTTCTCAACTGTCAGCAAGACGTAGAATATGTGTTAGAGTCAGTCAAAGAGTGAGTGAGTGAGTGAGCGCACAAGGGGCATGCAACGAAAGAGATAGATGCAGCAACTCGTTAGCTGTTTGCTGGTAAAGTCAACAGGCAGTAGTCAAGCAGAGCAGGCCAAGCTGGGGCAGGCCAGGCAGTCAGCAATTATGTTGCAGTTTACAAAAGAAGGTCGCTGCAGTGCTCATGTCTTCATTTTTGAGTACAACACCAACAGCACAAACAACACCAACAACGACACTAACAACAACTACAAAAGCTACACATGTTGCTGCAACACGAGCAGCCTCAGTACCCAGTCTTAGCCGCGTTTTTGTTTTTTGTGTGTCTCTATGTTTGTTTGTGTCATCGCCAAGTTGCAACACTTTTGGCCTTTGGCGTTAACCCCACTGCGTCGCCCTTGTGTTGCCTTTTATTAAGCGAGTCCAAACCAAAGCAGCACAAGTGACTCGTGCAGCGGCAACCACAAGAACAGTAACAAAAAACTGCAAAAACTAAAATGAGAAAGAGTCAAAGCTGTGATCGACATGCGGATACCCTTAAGGCTTTAGTTCCTACGCCTTCATCTCGCTTTATTACTAAAATGAGGACCAAAACTATGATTAAATGATTTAAAAATTAAAAGTATTTGTGGCAAAGTTTTAAAAAACTAAACTTACAGAAGTTCTGAACTTAAAACAGAATACCAAGTACCTAGTAATAGAGCCAAATAAGCTTGATCAAACAATTTGAAGGTTACGCAACGCGCTTGTCTTTTATTCGTGCCTCTCTGAAAAAAGGGAGCGTGGTTTCAATTTTTGCATGGTAGCTATATGCAATAGTGGACCAATTTCGATCAATCGTCACACAAATGTGCAGACTTATACATATAAAACTAAAAAATTGTTTATTTTTTAAAAGATCGCGACCAAGTCTATGTCACTTGTACCATAAAAAAATTAAACCATCTTCTGGTTTCTCACGCACTTCTTATTGTATCATGTCAAATAAGCATTAACCTTCGAAATAAAAAGATAGTATGATAAATCTAGCTTCAAATATTCATTTGTCATAGTTGCGTCTCGTGGCATTTAAAATGCTTATATGCCTTAAAAAAGTTTTGAATTTTCCAAGCAACAATAGGCTTAAATTTTCAAAAATATCGATCCTCTGCAATATCTCCAACAGTTGAGTCTTTGTCATAAGGAAATCACGAAATTTTGCTGAGAATAAAGGAGCAAATAATGACTCAGCATTCGATTTTGGATATTTAGTTTATTTAACCCTTAGGTGTCCATACAGACAAATGATACCCAAATAATGATCACTTGATCATTACACGTAACTTGCTAGGATCTAAGTCGACTTGTTTTGCACAAATCTTGAATACCCTTGACCCCATGGGTACAGGGTATAAAAACTGCAAGATCTGTAAGTACATATATACAACAGCAGTCCATTGCTGGCAATTTTTTAATAGTTTTTTGCTGTAAACAAGTTTTTGCTCGGATTCTCTCTCTCTCTCTCTGCTAGTGTTGACGGCGCTGTTGGTTGCCGCAATTGTCGCTCTTTTGGTTCTTTTCTTTTTTTTTGCTAATTTGCACCGCTTTAATTTTGCCTTTTTATTTGCAACACTTGTCGTTTAAATGCAACAGCAGCCGCGGCAAAGCAAAGTGTTGCAAATAAATTAAATGAAATGAAAGCAGCAAATTATAACAAAAAAAGAAGAAAAAACAACAAACATGCAACACAAGCAACAAAAAATCTATCTAAATGCACCACGGGCGGCAGCAATGACAACCAACAACAACAACAGCCACACCGCCAAGCCGCTAAATTATCTATGAGCCTGAGATTTCTGCTGCCAGTTTGTGGCAAGTTCGCTGCCAGTTCGTGCCACAACGCAATCGCTACAAATGGCATTTTTATTGATATTTCGCTCCTTTTGCGTTCGTTTGTGTGGCAGCTTCATGTTGAAATATACAAGCCACCTGTTGATTCTGTTTCAGTGATTGTTTTGGTGCAACTTGGACACCCGTATCAAACACCATGAGACCGACTCTATAGCAAATTAAATGTGCGGGCGATACCTGTGGAAATTGTAATTTAGAGAACATTAAACAAATGACCAAATGAATTTTTAAGTTTTATGCAACTTAATGACAAGTTATGTAAACATTGAAAAGCTAGTTAAGATGTCAATGGAATTTGCAAAATTAAATTGTAATTCCATCTGAAAGAACTGACTGTGGTCTGGGAATAGTTGAGAGCACACGTTAAGACGAAATCCGAAAAATATATAAGCCTAAATGGCCAACTAATGAGATCTGACGCATTTATGAAGCAATTTTTTTGTCTAGTCATAAACAGATGCACTTTAATACAAAATTGTTTATAGATTGATTGTTATTGCCGTCAACTTTTGTTAAAGTTCCTTATGGCATAGACGGTTTGTTTTCACAGAAGTTAATAATTTGTATAATTCTTTCTATAAAATGTAGTTAATTTAAAATTGCAATCTTTCTTTTGAAGTAATCTTCCGAGTTTTATTTTTGTACCCTGTACCGTATGGTACAAAGGGTATATTCAGTTTGTGCAAGCCGAAAATGTATGTAACATACAGAAGGAGACGTCGGTTTGTTAGAGCACCCAAGCACTGTACCAAATTTGATCAAAATCGGTTGACTATATCATATAGTTTCCATAGGATCAATCGGTCAAAAAAAAAGATTTTTGTACAAAATTGGTTGTGTTTCGTTTGTTTGTGAAGATATCGTAACCAAATTTGGCATTAAGAAGTTTTTTAGAGTTCCCAAGCACTGTACCAAATGTGATCAAAATCGGTTGACTATATCATATAGTCCCCATAGGTCCGATCGGTCAACAAAAATTGTTTGGTGCTAAATTCGATTGATTTCTGTTTGTTTATGAAAATATCGTAGCTAAATTTGCCGAATAAAATATCTTTTGGAGGCCTTAAGCAATATGTCGGACTTAACTGCAATGTGGTGGTACAGGTTATCCCAAAGTCGTCTGCGCCCGACTTTAACGTACGCCATATTTTTTTATATATTACAAAGACAGTGAAGGTGTCAACCTTGAACCTCATCTGCTAATAGAGGGCTCAAGTTGACTAGTTTCAGCTATCTACGGATGAGGTTCATCTTTTAGTAGTCAGTGTTCCGTTTCAAGGCAGCCACGCCTTGTTCGAATGATACGAATCGTACTAAATATTTTGTACAAATGTAAAATAAAAAGTAATTTGCTGCGTAGAATCCGAATTCTGCGTCAGAATTGGCCCATCACGTCAGGATTTTTAGATATTTGTGTTTATGTAGCCGAAAAACAGCGTTATTTCCTTCTTTTGAGGTTATATACAGGGTGCAACAAATTTTTGTGGTCTGTCTCTCGAGTTACATCATTTAGTACCACTCTTACCCTTTTATTTAGGAGTTCAAGAGATCAATTATTAACAATTTTTCTTTTCGCAAAGCTATGGCTATTCGAAGTTACGAAATATATCCCTTAGACGCTTTCCAACAACTAAACCATGTTGACCTGTGTTATTATTATTGGTATGAATTGAAAAGAATTCAAAAGTAGATCATATAAATGTGCCTATTCCTCAAATTTTTCCTCAACTTGTATTTTCAATTTATAAACTAAAAATAAAAATAAATTTTTAATTCATAAAATAATAATGTATTCTTAATTTATAAAATAACAGTTCATAATTTAATTTTTGTCATAAATTAATTTGTACAAGATTTAAAAAAAAAAAATTTGACTAAAAAATTAATTCAAATTATTTATTTATTTTTATAAGAAATATTTAAAAATTATTTTTAAATAATAATTCATTAAATTAAATAATTAATATATCATAATTTTCGTTTTAATTTAAAATGTAAGGCAATTTTTTTTTTTTTTTTTTTTTTTTTTTATTAGAAATCAGTTATAGTTGTTTATCTTTAATCTAATATTAGTAACAATTTCAGTGGCTTATTTTATGTATTTGGTATTAATATACTAATAATAATATTTCATATTTTGTGTTTTTAAACAATTTTTCGATTTTTAATATTAGAAGGGTGTAGTCGCTTAAGGCGTCTTGGAATTTCTGGGATCATTACGCTTCTTGCTGCTTCATTCGGATGTCTCGTCAGCCTGTCGTTATAACGGCTACTGTGGTAATTTATTTGATCACCGATTTTTGGTATATTGAGATCACGCTCTAAGATGCTGTTCCGAACAAACCATGGGGCACCAGTGATTATCCTTAAGGTCTTCGCTTGCAGAATTCTTATTTTGTTTAGGTGAGTCTTAGCCGTACATCCCCAGATTTGGATGGCGTACGTCCAAACGGGTGTTATTATGGTCTTGTAGAGCAGAACTTTGCTGCGTAGGGGAAGTTTGCTTTTAGGGTTAATAAGCAGTGGAGCTTTTTCAGTTTTTGTTGGCATTTAGCGACAGTTGCTTTGACATGAGGTCCCCATGTTAATTTTCTATCAAAGTGGACTCCGAGGTAGCAGTGACTTCTCTTACGTGGGATATTTTGTCCATTTAAAGTTAGACCTGGCGTAGTTTGGCGTCTTAAAGTAAAGTCTACATTGACTGATTTACTTTCATTAATGGTTATATTCCACTTTTTTTCCCAATTTTCTAACGCGTGGAGGTAAATTTGTAGTTGTACAGACACATCATTGTTGCACATGGATGATGAGAGAATTGCTGTATCGTCAGCGTAAGTTGCAACTAGAAAGTTTCTCGGGTTGATATTCAACTCGGTGTTGGGTAGTGGCATGTCATGCGTAAATAATGTGTACAAAATCGGCCCAAGCACGCTTCCTTGGGGAACACCTGCTCTGACCATTTTTATTTCCGAAGAATCATCCCTAATGGATACAGTAAATGTTCTTTGACTAAGAAATGAATGGACGACTATATACTGTGGGGCGGGTAAGAGTAATTTCAACTTATATAAGAGTCCATCATGCCAGACTTTGTCAAATGCTTGTTTGACGTCCAGAAACACTGCTGTGCAATATTGTTTTGTCTCAAATACATTCAGAATGTGGTGAGTAACTCTATGCAGTTGTTCTGGAGTTCCGTGCTGTTTTCGAAAGCCAAATTGGTGTTGTGGAAGAGCTTTACTTACACTGCTTACTTCCAGCATTCTGCTTAAGAATATTCTCTCGAATATCTTAGAGAAAACTGGGAGAAGGCTGATAGGTCTGTATGAATCTAAGGCTGTCTCTGGCTTGCCTGGCTTTGGAATCATTACAATCTTGGCACACTTCCATTGTATCGGGAAGTGGCCGATGCGAAGGATGGCGTTATAAATGGCAACTAAAAACATAATTCCTTTGCGGGGCAGTAACTTTGCAGTGTGGCTATCTATAATATCATGCCCAGGAGCTTTATTTTTTTTTAAGTGCCTTAATTTCATCAACTACTTCAGCAGGAGAAATTGGCTTAACTGGAAAGGACATCTGCAAGGGCGCTTCTAAGAAACTTGTGACTTGACATACGTTTTCATATGATGTTAACTCAGCTGGGGTGAATCTGGACTCCAAGTCTCTAGCGAAAGCTTCTGCTTTTTCCAAGTCAGATTTGCTCCATGTTCCGTTTTCATTTCTTAGCGGAAGGTTGCGCAGTGGTTGCCTTTTAATGCCTCGAGTTAGTTTCCAAAGATTTATTTTTCCGTTTCCGGCTGGATCGGCTCTTTCCAGCATCTGCTCAAAATGCTTGGTGTTTTTATCGGAAAGGGCTTTTTTAAGTACCCTGCTTGCTCTGTGCATTTGAGCTTTGGTGGTCGGATCGTGGGTTCTAATATATGATTTTCGCAATTGCCTTTTTTTACGGACTAAACGTTCAATGTGTGGATCTAGTTGTGGGGCAGAGCGGTTCATCTCAGGTGTGGTTGGTTCTGCAGAAAGAGCTGCCTCATGAATGTATCTATTTAAATTACCTACAGCTTCGTCGATATCTTTAGGAAACTCAATTTTCGTTTTTTTTTTTCGTTAATAAAAATCAAACCGAAAATTTATAATTTTGAAAAATTATCAAAAACTTACTTGGTTGCTTGTAACTTCTTCAATTTTTACTTAATATGTATATCACTGTAAAGATCACATCACTACCTTTCGATCTAATTATCTTTTATGTTGATAGAACATTTTGTTTACGAGATATTGACGAATAACTGAAATAAGTGCCCAAAAGCATGTTTTTTGAAAATATCTCGAAAACGGTGCTTAAGAAAAAAAAAAAGGTTGCCATTTTCATGTTTCTCGACCCCAAATTACCCTAAAAAACCCTTTTTTTCGATGGTTCACTCGATGACCCATAAATTTGTAAACTAGTGTTATTGTTTGTTAAAATTCAAGTAAAAATTCCAAAAGTATAGAAATTTGTGTAACATTTAAAAAAATTTAAGTGTTTCATATTTGAGAGGTTTTTTTCTTTTTTATATATTTCTTATATGCGTCAGCGGTGGTGTAGATAACTTTTTTCGAATTCTGATCGAGCTCATTTTCCTCCATAAATATACGTAAGTAGACAATTTGATTGATAAAACGCCTTAATTTGCCTATCTACGTCACTGGGCGCAAGCTAGCTGATCAACTGAGAACCTTCCGCTCTCCAAGCTCGATCTCTACTTTCTTCCAGTTTCCGCTCAATTAACTTTTACATATAGTAAAATTTAATTTCAGCCATAAGATCCACATTATGAGCAAAAAAGTCATACCTTCCTCAAACTCCATAAAAGAAAGACTTTTAAAAAATCGTGCTTTTTGTCGATCTGACTAACTCTAAAGCAAGTTTTTACGCTTTGTATTTACTAAAAAATGATTACTTGCAGTTGGGTTTTATTACTATCGCCATTTGTTTGGTTTTTTATAGATCAGCAAAAGCATGGAGCTGCTGCTATTAATAAGCATAACCGCGGGTCTTAAAAAAATATATAGTATTGGCAGGTACAGCATCGAATACAAGAACTCTAACATCAAGTAGCCTTTTCATGATTGCATTTCCAGTCTACTCTTACACCTGCCCAGGTGCTCAGTGTGTACTCAATGCATTCAATTCAATTGGTGGAAACTAGTGAAAATGGTAACCGGCAATGTTTTCAATTATTATTATAAGTTCGGGCAGTGGCGCCACGCCTTATGCTACAAAAAGCCGCAGGGTCAGCCAGCAACAAAATTGATTTGGCAAATGCGCTAAAATGAAATGTGCAGTGGGGCCTAAGCGGCATTGATGTTGGCTTAAATTGCTAGGCACAAGAGGCACCTACAACAATGATGTTGCGGATGAGGCAAAAACAATTTACGAAATTTACATAATTTTCTTTTGTTGGAAAAACTGTGCAACATTTTGTAACTGAAACTCTTTGGCTGCGAGTTGGGAACCAGGTCTGCGACTGGACAGCTCTCTCCACTTTGTGGTTTCATTTGGCTCGTTACGCTTTTGATTTTTCCAATGAATATCGTTAGCATTTCATTAAGAGTTAAAGCTGAGCTGGGCTGGGCTTGGGTTGTTTTGGGGCCTGACAGGCCATGTCAGTTGTGGTTTGCTTGCGGAGTGTTCTCAACTAACCCAACAATCGTAAACATTTCGTGTAAATATTTTGTACATTTGTTTGTCTTCTTCGCATGGTCGCACAAGTTGTGGCTACTTTTATTGGCGTTGGGTTATCATATAAAATCCTATCTTTCGGTTACAGTTTCTTATACTATATGTATCTGTAGCTTATAAACAAGTCGCTAAGCGTTTTTAATGTTTCACGTATAGTCGGTCAGTGAGCAGGTTTTTGTGTTTTTCCAAAGTTCCCTACCAACTGCAGCTGCATCCGTGACAATTGTATTGCTTTTTTTTTAAGACTTGACTTGGCTTTGATGTTTTCAGCTGTTTTTACTTTTGATTTTTTGTTTTAATTTAAAGACAAGCTCTAAAATCTTAAACTGGTTTCATTAAATTCAGTCTGCAGCTGTTTTCCATGTAATTTTTAATTCTCCATGGATATTGTTAAATTTTGTTTTTTTACGTTTTAGAGCATGTAATTTACAAAACATTTTGTTATCGAATGTTTACTTCTTTTACCTGCTTGTCTATAGTTGGTTTGTCTTTGCTTTATGGCTGTCAAATTTGTAGCTTATCGCAGTTTTATCTGGCTGTCATCTGTCAACAACTTTTTAAGGCCGGGCACATGTAGCTGATGGCTTATCTATTGGATTGGAAAGCAGGTATACTAAATGGCGTTGCAATGGGTTCCACATTGTGTCACATAAATTGTTGAAAATGTTACACTGCTCATGAAAAGTCTTAATTAAGAGTGAGTAGTTAAAAAAAATGTGTGTGCCAGGTCAAAAAAAGTGAAACAGGAAACGTTTAAATGCGGCCCAATTTTTATTTTATGATCAAATTTTTGTTGTTACTTTTCAAACGGTAAAGGTATAAACAAATAAAGAAGCTTATAATGGATTTAAGCTAATAAAATCATTAAAAGCAACCTGGCAAGTTTGTTGAGAAATACGCAGGGGGCGGATCCCCCTAGTTTTGTTTTTTATTATAATTTTGAAAAAAAGCTTTGCCAAATTCAGCAGAAAATACTTATATGTTTTGCTACCTGCTGATATCTGCTTATTTAAGGTTATTTTTGGGTTTCTCAAGTGGTTTTGGAAATCGTCAAGTAAGCAAAAATAATAATTAACAAGAAAAATACACGCAGTCATCTGCAAGATATTTTAAGTTATTTCAAGAATTCAAGCACTCAATTGCATAAACTTAACAACTTGCAACTGCAACTTGAGGCCAGTTGAGTTGGCTCATTTCTTCACACAACAAACGACCACACAACCAAATCCGCTTACATCTACCCAGCCATGCGCCATCCAGACCTCTGTTGCAAATGTAACTCTTCATCAAAATAATGCAATTATCCAAATTGTTTTCTTTGAAATTTGCTTAAGAGTATTTTTTTTTTTGCAATCTTTTTTTATGTATCTTGTTGGGCATATGCAAAAACTTGCAACCATGCAAGCAGTTACCGTTAAGAGCTACTTGAAGTCAGGCACACACACACACATCCACACACTCACACACACCCAAAGCCACAGCACTTTGCATTTACCAAACAGAAATAACACACGAGCTACAATTTCATCTTTGACAACAACAACAATAACAACTACGACAACGGGTACTAAAAGAACGACAACAACAACAATAACCACATGGAAGACACATGGAACATCCGTGGCAGCATCCATCCAACACATCATCAACGTCAGTATGGACTCCAATCTTGCAGCATAATCTTCATTATCATTAAAGCCGCGTAGTAAGCGCCACTAAACTGTTTTGCCTTTTTTTTATTATTTATTTTTTGCATTTGGATTTGCTTCTGCTTCTGCTTCCGCTTTTGTTTTTTACCTTTTGTTTCTACCTGCTCCTGGCATGAAGTCAGCCAGATATATGTTTATTGTAGACATAGTATATACGTACTTCTTTCCATATAGCCATATAATCCGCTAACGCGCGGTAGTCTCATTTAAATTGCATTCCACAGACCACAAAAAAAAAACTTAAGTTTATTTTAGTGCAACGAAGTTTGCATATGCTTAAAAAGGGTACTAACCCCTATTGTTCCAAAGTTCACGTAATTTAAGCTGAAATAATTTTTAAAAAATTCTTTGATATTCGTAGACTCTATTTATTCAAATTCAAGTAAGATATTTCTTGATAATGGTTTTGAATTATTCTTTTCTGATTCAACCCAAAAAATAGCTTGCATAACCCAAAAGCATTATTTTCGATAATCGATGACTGATAGTTGCGACAGAATTTTCCTTGCAATAGAAATAGGTACATTGTGTTTATTAAAACAAATATTTTTGCTAAGCTTATAAATTTATTTAAAACAAAAAAAAAAAGTTACTAACAATAACTTAATGGTGTTATGTAAACAATATAAAGCATTAGAAAGATACAGAGCTGCAGCATCAATATAAGGGAAATATTAGAGTTTATCGAAAATATAATAGTAAGCGAAATATGCGAAGTTATCGACCACATAAAAGTGAAATTGGGAGCTCGCAAAAACGAAAACAAAAGAATATTTATTCGTTTTCAGAATCACGGACGAATGATCGCTTTAAAGGGATTTGTGTGAAAGTATTAACTGCTTATTCATATCGTTTTAACTAAATCAGTCATATTAATCTTGACGTTTTTTTTTTAAATGCAAAAAATCACAAAAATTTCAAATTAATCGGGAAATCTTTATTATCAATAGAAATAACCATTCTTACCATTCACTTTTAAATGTTATGCCGTAGCTCGCCCGTGCGATGGTTCCAATTTTCGATGGCGCGTTCGAGCATAATCGGCTGCATCGTGCGAATAACACGGGTAATCAATTGTGGCTGGTTTATCCACAAACACTTTAGACTTCACGTAGTCCCAAAGGCAAAAGTCTAACGGTGTGATATCACACGATCTTGGTGGCCAATTCACCGGCCCGGAGCGTCAAATTAATTATTCACCGAATTGGTTCCATAAAATGGCCTAAGCGCGCGAAAAACATTCTTTACAGAACGCAAATTTTCGTAACATAATTGTACGATTTGTAAACGTTGTTCAGGTGTAAGACTTTCCATGATGAAATGCCAATGAAAACTGAATAAAAAACACATGGCAACTTGAGAGTACTCACGCATGATTTGATAAATACCCTATTAAAAAAAAAAATCTCAAGATTGATGACCCTATATTATATTGAAAAATTCGTAGCTTTATTTATACCGAAAATTTAGATTTTGATAATTTTTTGAGAATGTAAATGTAACTTTAGATAGTTTTTCATCAAGTCATATTCCATAAAATACTAAAGAAAGATTAGAAAACTAGTTCAAGCCAGGACTTCTTCTTCATTAAAAAACTTTCTTTTATAAATGAAAAATAAAAAACCAACTTTTCTGTTTCTATAATTCAAGTACTGGGTGTGACGGTGTATCTAGAAGAAGATGTCTCTTAGGCGGAAATAAAATCTATATGCTGGATGCCACCCGAGAAGAAGCATCCCTAATAATTAAGATTGTTTCGTAAAATTAACTGACTGAAGAGCTCCAGAGCTAGTAGGGAGTGCAGTAGATCTATTGGCAGTATAGCATTAAATAGTATTATTAAAGCAAGAAAAGAAAAATAATTTTTAAATATTTAGGCTTACTTATTTGTACAGCAAAATTTTTCTTTTAACCTTGAAGCAAACTTAAAGTACACTTTGAAAGGGTACAGTAGACTCAAAGTATGCTCCCACAAGCAGCTCGCTTGTTATTTTCAGTCAGTCATTTTCATAATGAAATATTTTTGAAAACCTAATTTTTCTTGGTAATTTTCGTATGTGTGCTTCACATGATGATAAATGAGAGCTGGGTAAATTTACATTTGGAGCAAAAAAAAAAAATGAAATATTTTTGTTTTTGCCTAACACAATGAAATTTGAATGAAAGAGATAAAATTTTGCTGAGCTAAAAATGAAATATGAGCAGTGCTGCATCAATTAATTTAAATAAAGGAGATAAATTGAATTTCAAGTAAATTTGATTCCTTTATTTTTTATGTACAAAATGCAGCTATTCAAGTGCAGATGTTTAGAAAACTTCCCAGCCCCTACCTGGAGATATGGTATACGTACCGCATCTAAGGTAAACCGATAAAAGTTCCAAAATGTTTTTAGAGCTGCTCTTATCATACAGAATATATTACTGCGACTAATTTCTGGCTATGAATGGTATGATAGTAATTTGACCTTGCATCGTTACTTCAATCAGAATGCCATAGAGGAACAGAATTTTTTTTCCCCAACAAATACAATGGTAGACTGAGACTTGTGGGTACGGTTCAAGTGAGAAGACTCAAGTGAAGATGCTTTAACCATCTGCTGCTAACTTCCTTTCGAATACTAACGTATTAAAAATACACTTCATAAGAGATTACACTACAATAACTTGATCTTTGCGAATTTTAACAAATTTTTTAACTTGATAGAAGTTACCATTCGATTGCTATTTTTGCCAGTTACTAAAAAACTTTTCAAGTCAGGCTCTTTAAGCCCAAAAATGCTTTATAAGTAAACGTATTTTTGCACCTTAGCATACGTTCAAAGCAGTGGCGGATCCTTGGGGGGTTTAAGGATCCGGACCCTCTCCCCCCAAAAGTTAGAAAAGTGGGTTGACAGTCTTTTGCTAGCTCTGATATATATACACTTCAAAGTGAAGTACCTCCCTAAGACCAAATCCAGGATCCGCACCTGGTTAAAAGTATTTAATTTTTTTTTTATTTGTTAGTTTCAAGTATTTGTGGGAGGAAACGCTTCGTTAAAGATGCAAAGCCAAACAATAATACTAAAGCTGTTGCTTTTACCCTCCCACAAGCCATGCCAAAGTTTACAAACATTTAAGGTTTTATTAGCCTTTCAGCTATTTATACAGTGCCTTCATTTTTAACACGCTTTTTCTGAATACAAAACAAAAAAAATAATGAAGGCCGGAAAAAAAAACTTTTAAACAGCAAATGAAGCACTTTAAGCGCCATAGAAAAACTAAAGTAACAAAAGGTAGTGGGAAAATTTTCCATTCCCTCTGACAAGTGTACTCGAAAGTACTTAAAAACCCGTCAAGTTCAAGCCTGTCAAAATTCCAACTAAAGCGGCCTAATTGCTTTGAATTTTGACTGTTGGCTGTCATACAAAACATAAGTCTCATGACTGAAGCTTGATGTAGGTGCATGTCAGTGGAAATCCAAACGAGCTACTGGCCTTTCGAAATCGAATTTCCTTTCTATTCAAACTGCAGCTTTAGTAGGATTTGACTTTGACTTTATCTGCTACTTTTATGGAACAATGCGAAATGCCAGTTGAAAAGCGTTTGCTAAATTGTGTCCTGTCAACGGAAACAACATCAAGAGCAACAATAATAATTGTAATAACTAGCAACAAGCAGAGCAAGGTAACGTTCCTATTCACAACATGAGAGATAGCAAACTATGTATTCCAGGCCATCATATTTACTAAGATGATGAACGCGGTCCAATGGTTGACAGGAATATACCAACAATGCAGAGTCAGGCACAACAATCGAGGCAAAAAAAAAACTTGCCAAGGTTTTGGCTTGGAACGTCGTGTGGGGCGGCGTTTTCAAACCCAACGCCCTCTTCAACTGCCCACCTCATCAAGTTGATGTTGCATGAACTGGATATTTGCTGCTAAGAATAGAGCTGCATGGGCGGCTGTTTAGCTAGCTAGCTAGAAAGGGGGGCTAGTTTTGATGGGGTGCTTACTATAAAAGCTGGAACATCAAAAGACATGCCGGAATGTTCCAACTGTACTATACACCTGTTCTTTTCTTAATTTCCACAGTGTTCATCTGATATTGGTGCATGCGTTGATGAAGTCTACATACCGATTTCGACTATAGATTGTTTTTAGTGCGGTCTTCTTTATTTTTGGCTATAGGTGCAAAAGTTCCCATCCGATTAAAAAGAAAAACTTTCTTTGTTGAATGGGCTATGTTAAAATTTCCTGATCCCAGGTCATTTTGTCTTAGAGAAACAGACACCACGAACAGACGGGCAGACAGAGAGACAGAAGAACAGACGGACATTTTGAAAAAAGGTTGTGGAGTCTTTCTCATTGTTGTCTTTTGGTCTTAGAGAAACAGACACCACGAACAGACGGGCAGACAGAGAGACAGAAAGACAGACGGACATTTTGAAAAAAGGTTGTGGAGTCTTTTTCGTTGTTGTATTATTATACTTCCTCCGAGCATTATAGGCCCTCCACTCCTTCTCCTCCTCTCTTAATTATCCTACATCAATCCCATCTGGAATGAACTAAATCCAGAATTGCAATTGGAATAAATTTTATATCTCTAGGTTTCAACAAGTGCGCATAACTCGCGTGGCTCAGATCAGACTGCGTCCTTGACCCTAGGCTTCATAGTATAAAAACCCTTTTCACAGTATGACACTTAAATTTAGACCTTCAACTTGAACAATTTTCAAGCAAAACTAAATCTTAATTGAATGGATATGTAACAAAAATATTTATAGCCTACACTAAGCTATGCTGGCTTAGCAATTCCAATTAGAAGATCTGGCTCTCATTTCTTGACAGGCATAAGATTTTTAAGCGAGTTGTTGTCCGGTTGTCCAGTTGTCAGCCCAAGCCAAAAAGGGGGCCACATTCAGGGCAAACACAATAAAAATAAACAGATCATAAATAATAAATGAATTCAATTCATATCCGAAAGGATTTGCGGTTAAGACGCCGCCAAGCACAAATATGGGCAGTGAAAAAAAAATAAAAGAGAAAAAAACACGTTTGCAAGCAGCCCACAACAACGACAGCATGCAACTGCAACAAAGCCGCAAGAATTGAGCTCAAGATCACGTAGTTGCATACAACATCACACACAAGCACACACACACACAGAAACAAGAAAAACATGTAGACATAGACAAAGTCGTCTTCATCTCACTTTTTCACAATTTCCCGCAAAAATGCCGGTTGTGAAATTGCCTGAGCCGCTGTGGCAAATGTTTCATGGCCAAGTTAACAGGCGCGCAGCTTGGTTAGCTAGCTAGCTGGCTGGCACTCTAAGCCAACTTGGAGTTGCGATCTAGCCCAGTCAAGAGCAGCATTCACAGCAACTAGACAAGAACGACGACAAAGCGGCTGCTGCTGCTGCTGGTGCTGCTGCCATTGGCTTGCATCATTAACTCAATGCCGTGGTGGTTTTTGTTGTTGCTGTGGCATGCAACATGCAACAGAAATTCAAGTTCAACGCTAAGCAACGAGTTATTGTTTCTAGACAAGATTCTTTCCACTTATTACACAAGTCATCAGTCCGACAGGCATCGCCATCGCCATTGCCATCACAAATCTCTCATCCTCATCGTCATTTTTGTTGGCCTGTCATCTTTGACATCTGCTGCGGCTTCACTTCATTGCAAGACAAGATCACTGGTTCTGCCAGCCAAACGTTGATTAAGCCAAACTCTGGCAATATGCTACAGACACTCCGTTCCATTTGTATAGAAATCTTGTTCTAAAAAATATTAAACCAAATCGTATCGTTCTTTGTGGATAGTAGTTTTATATGATCACTACAGCTGTTAGTTGTTTCTCGGTTGATCCGATTCACATATAAATTTCGAAAAACTGGCTATGTACAACTAGTACAGCAAACAAAGGCTCAAAAATTACGTCTATTGGAAAAAAATGCTTAATGGATGAAACTTTCAGGGAACGTTAGGGACCTTGTTCTAAGTCTAAAACCGAGTTTTCGTATTTGTGGGTAGGGGGCGTGGCACCGCCCCTGACAATATATGTTTTTGCATGATATCCTTTTTTCTATCAAACTTAGAGAAATTTAACCAACCAATTTTTTTTTTTTAAGTAATTGAAATTATCTACAAAATTAGCCCTTCATCGGTTCCACGAGTGACCGGGACCAGACCTCCCAAAAGTGAGCTTCAAAGTTTATTATAATAAATATATTATATACACTTCGAAGTGAAAAACCCACCCTAAGACCAAATTCTGGATCCTGTTTTTTTTTTATATCTCAAGAATCATATTTGTATCATACATATTAATACAATTTTTAATGGAAAATAGGCCGCAAAAAGTTCATTTAAAATTACAAAAAAAATATTTATTTCTTTAATTAAGGAAACTATAAATGTTTCTTTGAGTTCTCCTCGAATGAATTAACTAATGCAACAAGGGCAATAATGTTTCCGGTGCTTTAGCTTAACTTCATGGTCTAATAAAAAATATTCATTGAATCCGAATCAGAAATAGTTCATGCCTTAAAAAAACAATGCAGTACGAGATTGTTAAAAAATTATATTTTACCTATATTCAATATCTTGGTGCCCCTATGGAATTTGGAAAAATTTATAAAAATCCAACAAAACGAGTTTAAAAGTGTCACTCTTCGAAAGCCAATAAGGATACCTGATAAATCCAATTGTGGATCGTACAGCTGCAGGAGTAGAGTAATACTCTTAAAGGGTTTTGATATCCCTAAATACTTAAGCCTTTATCTGTGATCAAAGCTATCGATAGACACGCACAAGATATCGTTAGAGTTATAATTAAGTATCCTAAAAACTTCAAAAATAATTAGGTAAAAACTTTTTACGCCTTAACAATTTGTAACATACTACAGTACAAACAAATCGATAACTTTATTACGAAATTGACTTGAAAGCTTGCGGTTCGAATAGCTATTAATAGAGCATATTCCTTAATAACTTAAGCAATCGATCTTTTATAAACAAAAATTTATCGGAAAAATCAATTTATTTGAATAGACAAGCTTATTCAGCTTAAGCGCTTAAGACAGAAATAACTAAAGAACGCTATACAAGTGACCCAGTCTGTATATCTAAACTGAAGCATTGTTCCCATCGCTTTTTGTTGTTGCTGCTGTTGCTACCGTGCAGCAGCAGGCGTTGCCGGATCATTATCAAGTTATAGTGCAGTGAAATTGTTTTGCTTATGCCCTTGCTACCGTATGTAGCGTATATGTATGTATGTATATACTAAAAGTTTGTATGTATGTGTATCAACGTGTATCCTGTCTATCATTTCTCAATCATATCTGCAACCGGAAGGAGTCGCACGCAACAGAATTCCGAAATTGTTTCAGCTGTTTAGGGTCTACCTGTTGTTTTACTAGCGTTGTTGTGGCACTTACTCTTCTTGTTGCCGCCGCACCTTTGTCGGCACTAATTGTTAATTAATGGAATGCAAGCGGCACACATCACATTGGTTGAGTTTTGACTGAATTGCACCCATGTTGCATGGCTAAGCATTAGCTTCTGCATCTTGTTAGTACAGGCTCTTAAGTTTGCCGGCCGTGGGCTTAAATGGGCGAGCTAATTTCTTTTAATCAAGGTAAGCCCATAAATTGATGTTATTATGTAATAGTTAGAATGAATTGTTCAAGCTAATTGATATTTGAACTTTTATGTTGCTTGTTTATTATAGTCATTTTAAGTATATATATGAAGTGAAGTACAGAAGTATGATAGAGAATTACTAGTAAATAAAGAAATAGTAAGTACATAATCATTTGAAAGCAATTAAATGGAAAGATCGAATCTTGGTAAATGAACGTCTGGTCATTAAAGTTGATAATTAAAGAAACCATTAAAGTTAGTTTTGTCACAAGGACAACTAAAAGTCACCAAGTGTGTGTTGTAATGTTCGTGTATTGTGAAGGTAACTTTGATACAAATTCCATTAAATTTTTATGGCAGTGAATTTTTTATAAAAATTCGAATTCAAATTTATAGTAATGTTGAGTCCAACATTATGAATACCGTAGACTTTTTTTATTAGTAATAAAAGCAGATAATTCTACGAATTAGAAGCTATGTCCTCCGGTGGGTGAACTTATTAACGATATGCACAAAGTCATATCGTGAATTGGAAGAAGTCTAGGATTTTCAATAACGTAGTCAAGATAACTTAAAATAGAAGAAATTGTAGAATATACAGTTCGCTCCAAAGAGAGAAATTTATTAAGGCTATTATATTAGAGCATAATACATACAAATGCAGAAGCGCCCAACAACAAATTGGACCATAAAAATAAATATGCCCGACATAGAATTATAAAAACAAAGAATATGGCTTTTCTTTCCAAATCGCTTTGGTAAAAATGAACAAGATCACTTAAAATGTACATAGTTTCATGCAGTTTTTGGTATTATTTAAATTGTATTTTGTCTTGGGTGGGTTTTTACTTTGTATATTTATGTATATATATATATAGCTATTAGAATAAAAAACTTTGAAAAATAAGCTATATTACACTTAATCACAGCTTAATTTTTGTTGCTCAAGTTGTTGGTCTAGCACTTCTGCATTTCTGCATCGTTGTTAGGGTTATGCATTTCTGCCCGAGGAAGTCTATTCAATCGAATTGTTTTGCAGGTGTTTGGTATGCTTAAAAATCTGAATAAAAACTTCCCAAAATGCTTAATATATCATGATAATCAGTCATAGCTAAAGTTCTCAACAAAGATAACAAAAATTTAAACACTGTCTTTGCCAGATATCCAGATACTTAAGAGACTTCTTATGTTATATCTTTAACAAATAGTATAGATCGCGTATGCAATTTACCACATTTACCAGCTAGAAATCTTCACACAAACCACATGCAATGCCAATTCACAACAGTTTCAATTTCTCAATTCCCCCCCCCAAGATGCTTATTGATACTTAGACCCAGCTTTCAGTCAAGCAGAAAATCTTCGACCTCTTTTTCACACGCTCTCTGCACTAAGCGCCTGTCGAATTTCCCAGCACAAGGCAAACAAAAAAGGTGAAATAAAGTCATCCCCAAAAGTGAAACGATAAAACATATTTCATTTTCGCAGTCAACGAGGCAAAAACTTTTTCAATTTCATATATTACATATATATTTGGAGGCCACCACTCCGGGCACACCTTTTTGGCCAACAACATTGATAAAACTGTGTCAGTTGGCGGTGTCGCATAACTTTTATTGAACTGTCAGTGCAGCAATAATCTTGCCGAGCAGTGCATATTTTAAGTGCAACTTTGCCTGAGAGACTCAGTTGAATCGGGTTGACAGGGTGACAAAGTCAAAAGTCTTTGTATAAATTATTACACTTGTGCGAACAGTGCTCAGGTGTGCAACCTTTGGTGTGAAGCAACTGTGCGTTTGACTTTATGGCCAGATTCCTGATTCTGCATGCTGAATATGATTGCAAATGACATATGCATGTAAGTAAGCCACAAACCACATATCAGAGTCAACCCACATTAACCCTACCAATTACACGAATGCATCAAGTTAAAGTTTTGACTTTAAAAGCTTGTGTTACATGAAAAGTCTGGCTAATTTCTATGCCTTTCACATTGTCGTATGTCCAATGCTTTTAACATCCAAGTTCAGTCAAGACTTTACTTTGGTATTTGCACGACACAATCATTAAATAGCCGCTGCCAAGTGACGACCACGTTGCAACATGGCACCAGCAACAACGGCGACAACAACTACAACAAAAAATGGCAACAAGCTAAGAAAAAAAAAAAAAAAAAAAACAACAACAAATTACAAGCACACATTGTCAGCGTTGCACTTTAGGCGACATAAATTTTATGTACGCGCCTTTTCAGTCGCCCCAAAGAGACTTAAGAACAACATCAACAAAAAAACAAAGACAGAACGCCAAGAACAACAGCAGTCCTGGAGGTGTCAATGTACAATTGCATCTACAACAACAACAATAACAATGGCATGAAAATATGCCAGAAGACTAGCTTTAGCTAGCCTACTGCGCGCAGATACTCTTTGAGCATTTTCTACCAAAGACTGGGTCCTATAAAATGTGTTTTTTCCAGAAGTTATGGAATCCGTAGAATTCAAGTAGTTTTTAATTTTTAGTTAAACTTCACATTTTGAAGATGGCATGGAAAAAGTAAAAGCCTATTAGTTTTTAAGTTGCCATGTACATATCTGTCACTCAAGATTTCCGAAATCCGATATTTTCAGGTCTTTTCCCGTTATCAACATTGGTCAAGGAATTTGAAAACCTTTTAATTTCATAACAGAAATGTTAGCTGTTCAAAAGTTGGTTAAAGTACTTTAAAGTCCTTGTCTTGGCATTTTGATAAGCTGGCTATTAGTATTCTGAACAATAGACTCATCGAGATTGCGAAATAGATCATTTTTGGTTGAAGCAATGCCTTTTAGAGGGGATGCATTTTATAAGAAAATAAAATTATATATCTCGCTGAGTTATGCTATGTATATTATACAATTTCATTCTCTTAAACTGTTTACTCCAGGGAATACGCAAAATATGATCGAAAATTATCGGGAGTAAAAATGAATTGCGGCAAAATCGTATCGCAATTGGAACCAGTGTGTTCATCCGCAATGGTATAGCAATTGTCATATTTTAATTCGAACAAGCTAAAATTAAGCTTGTCCTTTTACTATAGGACATGCTATTCATAGAAGTGAGAGGTTTAATATATATTGGACAATACCAAAAAATTACTTTCTACTTAGATTTAACCAAAAAAAACTCAAACTAAAGCAAAGGAAGACCTCAAAAATAAATTTTCTGTCATCCATAGCATCCAAACTAAGTACTCTAATGCGTTTCGAGCCACATTTATAAACTTATAACACTCTCTTTTTTATAAAGTGTATAACAACGGCAGAGCACAAACAAAGACGCGATTGTTGCACTGCGCATGCCAAATGTGGATGACAACAGCCACAGCAACAACAAGAGCAACTGCAACTGCAACAACAGCAACAATAAAAACAGCAACAATGACTTTAACTTTCCTGACTGTGGTTTTTTTAAGTCGTTACTATCCAACTACAGCTCTAAAGGCGCCTCTTACTTGTCACACAAACACACAGCTACGGGCAAACACGCGGCGTATGAGTAATGTCATCTAGAATGGAATTTCTTTGGTCATTTTCTAATTACGCTATATTAACTGGCGGCTTCGAATCAAGCAAAGTATTGCATTTAATTAGTTGTTGCATTGTCAACATATCAAATCAAATTGTTCACATAATTCATTATTATGTTCGTCATGTTGTTTAAAGGAGTATCGTAAATGATGAACTTACTCTAAAGGCTAATACAATAAATTTTGCAATAGTTGGGTGCAGGTTACTATAAGAGCCACTTTGACTTGTGCTCTTTATAGTTGACAATTTTTATTTTGTTGTTGTTGTTGATGGTGTTGTTGAGACACAATGAGAAGGCTGTTGTTATTGTTGTTTTTGTTGCAGCTGTGACTGTTGCCGCTTTTGCGGTCATTCGCGCATTGTTTAAACAACTTTAGCGTAGATGTTGTTGTTGTCCGTTGCTTGGCTTGCATTTGCCAGAAGTTGTCAAACTAAATGGGCACCACATTTATATATGCTCTATAACTTATAAAACATGTTGACTTTGTCATGGCATTGATCACAGATCAGGAGTAAATCCGTAAAAAATATTACGAAAAAGTCACAATTTATTTCTTAGTAGGAAAAAGACTACCGAGTTAAAGAAATATCATGGGAGAAAGAGCGCACTGGGCCCCATGATTTACAACAAATAAGAACAATCTTCAATATATGCTTTTCGGAGCAAATAGTAAAAACGTTATTCGGTCTTAAAATAAACTCAAAAATGCTGTTAACTAGTCTTAACTTTAATAAATATAGTTTTAGACGCTTTATGAGTACTTAAACAGTAGAGCTGACTAATTCCCTTAGTAATGTAACCTTAACTAATGGAAGGAACATATTGAGGGATCGCCTTGTGGTCAAAGAAAAAAAAATATTTAGTTTGTAGGAAATTCGTTACCTTAAATAAATCGAAGCCTTATTTCTTTAAGTTTAAATTATTTAAAATTTTTTGTTGCTTATGAAATATGTTTTTATGTTGGTTAAATTTGCTGAATACTATCGACCCTGTTATGAACGTATCTTAAGATATTACATTAGCTTAACATGCAAATGTAAAACAAAGAATGTTGTCTTGGAATTTTCTTTATTCTTGGCTGCTTCCGGCCATATCGGTCAAAATGTTCCAATTTAGCATTTTTGAGGTATAGTGTTAGAGGATTAGTTTTATTTTTGCCAATGTTTAAGAAATCAGGGGGGACTTTTACAAATAAACTGATTGGGAATTACGATACTCTTAAACTTGTCATCTTTAATTTTTTACCTACTTCTACTCGAGAGTTCGTTTCCCTTTGCTTAAGTATCTATCCGTTCTGCGATCTTGCTAAATGCTTGCACGAATTCACAATTTTGTCTTTGCCTAAGCCTGTCCTTTAGGATTTAGGATTTTTCACAGCTTTCACGCTAGTTCAAGCTTAGGGCAAGACTACTCAACTGTACCGAGTTGGTAACAATTTCATTCAAGAGTACTGCAGAATCTTCCTACTGTAGTGAAACTAAGAAAACACAAGAGTAGAAAACTTTGTCATAGCATATTCCACTTTCCTTTATGGTTAGTATTGTCAATGGTTTTGTAGCTTATGCCTCATTGTTGGCTTTAAATATTGTCATAAGACAGCTGCACCTTCAACTCAGTTCAAACAACTAGTTTCGAAGCACTTTGCGCGCTAAATACAATACATGTGCTTATAATGTACATATAACTATGTACAACTACCTGTTTGAAAAATGGAAAAAAAAAAAACAATCCCAGCAGTGGGGCCGTTAAATCCTAGCTTGGCAACAATGTAGCCTAAAGCACCGTTAGTTAGCGAAATGACTTGACTCCCTTGGTATTTCACTACATTTACAATGAGTGCTGAAAAGGCCCACCCAGGCATATAGTACTCGTACAAAGTTCAAAGTCTGTTGATATTTTATGTTGTTGCATTGCGACCACATCCGTTTTAGCTGCATGTTGCAATAAGATTTGCTTGACGGGCTTTTTGTGATTGACATAAGCGCTTTAAAAAAGGAAAAAAAAATGAAGAAAAAAAACACATATTGCACCGTCTGTCTGTCAGACAAGCAGTCCAATTTCCTATGCGGCATCAAAGGCGGCGCGTATCGAATTTCATGTGCCAGTGAGTACATTAAATTCGTATACAAACCAATAAACAAACAAAAAAAAAAATTAACTCACAAAATATGAACTGAACAAGAACAACAACAAGACATAACAACAACAGCAAACAATGGCGGAACACATGACAAGCACTTTATATGACAATCAATGCTCTCTATATGGCAAAGCGCCGCTGTCAGCCTTGTCTAAGTCTCTGTCTCTGTGGCAAAGTCTGTCGTCTGTCTCTCGGTCTGTCTGTCTGTTGTTCTGTATCTTTGCAGCGTCTAACCAGCTAACCAGCCCCAAAAACTTTCCAAACGATTTAACAATGAATTTCGTTACGAAAATCTCTATGAAAATAGAAATAAAGATACACACACACACATTGACAACAACGCCAAACGTTGTTAGTTTTGTGAGACAAGGACGAGCATAAAGCCAGTGGCAGCATCTAAGGGGGGGCAACAACAACAGCAGCAGCAGGGACGCGCAACCAACCATAATATCAATTTCAATAAACTAACAAGCAAATGTGCATAAGCTTATGTGTCAATATATGTGTGTGTGAGTATCTATGTGTTGTGTTGTGTTTGTGTGTGTGTTTATGTCGTTGGTATTATAAGAACTTATAGCGATTTTAGTGCCAAAACGAAAGACTTGGGTTATGAGCTTGTCATATGTTCACGCAAGGTGGCATCCGCAGCAGGATACAAATAGGAAATACTTATACATATATGTACTTTATATAGTATATACAAAAACATAAAGGTAAATTTCAATTGGGTTTAGGGTTGAGTGTACCTGGCATGGATAAAATTAAGTAACGTGGCGGAGACTGTGATTTGATTAGAACTTGTAATGTAGTTTTCAATGAACAAAAGCTTAAAGTATGGGCATAAGTTAAGAATATTTCGGAATTAAAGTCTAAGCAACAAATAATAAGGATTACAAGCTACTAGAAGGTTCGTTCTGATATGTAGGGTGGGCCATCTGCTGATTTGGTTGTTAAACTTTCATAATTCGGAACATAGCCTTTCAAAGTGGATGCTCTTCGACATAAGTCAAGTT
The DNA here is from genome assembly GCA_018150985.1 of Chymomyza costata. Lineage (NCBI taxonomy): Eukaryota > Metazoa > Arthropoda > Insecta > Diptera > Drosophilidae > Chymomyza > Chymomyza costata. Next base: position 25,342,103 of record JAECWU010000001.1, read on the forward strand.
CAAAACTACTCAATTTTAGTCATGGATCATTTAACAATCGAGCAATGCTACAGGCGTGAAAAAAATATAGTTGTGGCCAGTGTCGACAAATCTCCGGAAACGTCGACTACGAATTTTGCATGCGCATCTGCATTTACACGCTTACAAGATCCAAATGAAGCAACCATTAAAGCCCACCGTTCATTATCCGAGTCGCTTATTCATTTTATAAATGGGAGAACAGCCAGATGAGTTTTTGTCAAAAAAAAAGTCTTCTAAAATTAAAATGTTCGCATACGGAGAGCCAGCAGCGGCGGTCATTTGGGTAGTTCAAACTTGCTGTTGGTATATACATTTGCTCAATTTTGTTGAAAAATATACAACAAAAAAAAATGCAATTAACAAACAAACCAACAGATGGCCCACCCTATATTAAAAGTTGAGTAGTGTGATATTACTTGAGGCCATTTAGCAAAAAAAAAAAAACTAAAATTTTGATAAATCGAGGCACCCATTTTTCTTTAAAAAAATGACTCCTTGAGAATTAAATTCAAGGCCATTGGGTACGAAGGTAGGGAATAAACTCACATAAATAAATACTCATACTCATATTAGTCCACATACAAATTTCGTTACAGCTTTATTATAAGGGTGTCTAAAGTTCATAGCATTCAAGTCTTCTGTCAAGTTCAACTGGATAGCTTTTATAGTGTCGGTAAAAGCAGAAAACTTCTCCAGGTACAAGATATTACTATGATTACAACTCACTACTACTCACTAAAAATACGTATCTCATGGTAAAAATTAGCATTCATAGATAATATGGTCAAAAAATTTAGGTGCTTGTATGGATAGATGATTCAGTTCATTTTGATAAAATTTTTGCCTGCTTCTGCCTAGCACATCCAAAGTAAAAATCTATAACATGAAAGCACCTGTTCCAAAGCCAAAATTAACACGGTTTTAAGTAAAAAGCTTAAGCTCCGACGAACTTCACTTCAAATTATTGGTACGCAGATGGTATGGCAGACAGATCGAAAAAGAAAGACACACGCGGTAAGGTTCAGTTTCTTAGATAAGGTTCTTAAAAAAGAGTAATTTTGACAAGCTACTCGCCAGTTCCTCGACAACAACAAAAACCACAGCTTAGGTGTCCCCAGTGGCAACTAAGGCAGCGTTGGAAAAAGAAAAAAAGCCCTGACTTGAAAAAATTATATTTATACAAAGACTGAATTTTTAAATAAAAAAAATTTAACGATGTTGGTCGCCGACTATCCAAGTAATTCTTTTTTAATGATTTTTAATGTAAATATTAAACTAAAACGAAAATAAACAATTCAATTGTAAATCCATTCCATCAAATTTAAATACTCTCATGTGTTCATCATGTTGATATTAAACCAAAACCAAATATTTTTTAAACGGAGACCTATGAAAATCTATAGATACAAATATCACGTAAAGTCTTGCACTTTCAAATACAAAACAAATTTTAAATAAAAAATTCATTAAACAAAATTTGTTTTCTTTTCACCTATCCGTCTGAATACACAAAAAACGTCTGAATATGCATAAAACAGCAATTATGATAATAATTTGTTAACTAAAAAAAGTCACTTTTGTTACCTTTATCTAAGTAAGAGATGAGCAGTCAATTTGCGTTACACACTTTAAAAAAAGCTAATATCGTTTTACAAGGTGTTAATTAATAAATTAAGTAGCTGCATGAAGCCAAAAGCTAAGCTAGTCCGCAACTTTTATAAACTCTAGCAACATAAAAAACTTCATGTAAAGCTTGACAAAAAATGCCAGAAAATTTGTTTACCTGATTGCCGTTGCCAACTTTATATAATGTGTTGTTGTTATGTTGTTATTATTATTGTTGTTTTTTTACCAAAGATAAAACTTTATTTAGCTAAACAGCAACAACGACAAGTAACAACAAAAAGTTTCGCTTCAAATTTATTACGAAATTTTGAACTTTTTTTCGGAAGCTCCAAAAGATGCAGTTCCTGTAAATATGTTGCTAGTTAATATCAATAGATAGTTTTGCTTTTGCCCAAGTAAAATGTTGCTTAGTTAAGTTAGTGCTAAAATAAAACTTTTCAAATGGCTGTCAATGCAATTGCAACAAAGTATGCCACAGTTAGTAAAGTTCGAAATACTTGCTACAATATTTGCTGTTGTCTGCATGTTACGAGTATGACATTTGTTGTTACCAAACTTTGTAGCCAATGCACATAACATTGTGATGCATTTTGTTAGACAAGTGAAATTAACATGTGACACAATCTACGCCTCTTGTCTGGTAAATAGCAACAGAGACAAGTCAAAATTTTAATTCCAGATAATCTTGGTAAGTTGACAAAGCTACAAACATTTGTTGTTGTTCTTGTTGCTGCTGCAGAGTCTTGTCATTTTGCAACTTTACATGAAGTGTTGTCTAATGTCAGCACATTTGTCGTCAACAGCTCAAATTAATGCTGCTCAACATGGCGCATACTTGTTACATGCAGCCAAGAACACTTTATACATTTACTACTATCTTTGAAATTTGCATAATTTAAAAGCCAGCACTATAAATGTTTTCATGTACGTTTCGTTGCGTATCTTTAAGAAATTGTTTGCTTTTTGGCAATTCTTTTACTTTTTGTAAAGAGTCTTTTCGCTTTTGCCTTGCGGCTTTCTATACTCTAACTATTACAGTGAAAAGATTGTGTTTGCTTTTCGTTTTATTTAATTTAATTTAACAAATTGATGTATAAAATTATTTGTGTTACTATGTAATTGCAAATTAATATAAGCGGTCGAATTGATAGCTTTTATTTTTTTAAGGCAGTTTGCAATGCATCATCGTTAAAAAAATTGGATTTTTTTTCATATCACAATTTGATAAACTCTTGCAATTTTAAATCTTAGTAATTGAATTCCCAAAAAAAATATAGTATGTAAGTACATCCTGTTAGGAGAATTGAAGCACGTGCCCATATTACTTGAAAGACATTTTAAAGTTTTTCTTTTTAAATATCAGTAACACAAATACACCCATTTGTATTTGGAATTTCAAAGCCTTACTTTGGATGGAATTTCTTGCCCCCAAAACTCTGAAACCAATCATTTATTATTTTAATACAATCCATTGAGTTTAAACTAAATACAGTGTATTATCAGGTCCGTAGCATGGTACATTTTTGTAGTAAGTTTCTTTCATCCTTTGATTCTTGGCATCTTTTGTTACCGTATGTTACTGCATGGCATTGCACTGTACCTTGTATCCTTGGGGCTAAGGCGTCCTATGTGCAATGCTATTCTCATGTGAGATTGTGTGAGTCTTTATCCATGTAAAAGTAGGTAAATGGCGCACTTGTACGAAGGACAAGTACTATGTAGAAATATGAAAAAATCCTAGCAAGACAAGTGCGGACATATGCTAGCTAGAAGCTCAGATGTAACAAATGCCCACCACCCACTTATATAAATTGTTATATAGATACAGGGTCAAAAGACAAATCGCTTAAAGTCAGCTTTAGATATATATATGTATCGGCCAAAATAAGTGAAACGCTTCACTTTTCCCGCGACCTTCTCCGATTTTGATGATTTTTACAGATTTGGTAGAGCTACTAGCCAATAGTAACCACGTCAAATTTGATTGCAAAATTCCGATTATTTATCGAGTTATCGATAACTGAAAATGGCGTTTTTCGTTTTTAGACTATTCTTTGACAAGCCATATCTCATAAACGAATGAAAATATTGACGTGATTTTTTTTTTCCATGATAGATAAAATATTAAATTTAAAAAAAGAATATTTTATTTATTTTTAAGATTTTTTTTTTTTTATTTTTTATCATTTTTAGTTTTTAATTTAAAAATTCAAAAGTGATCTCCCACTTTTAAAAAAAAAGTGGAGATGTCATTTTATGCGTGTAAGTTCACTGCAAAAAACAAAACAAAAAAAAGTTAGTAACTCTTAGAATTGTAGAAGTTATGCTTATTTTAGTGATGGCACCTCGCTCGTTCGCCATAGTAAACAGTATCTCGAAAAATACAAATAAGCACAACTCCTCGGAATGAAAAGATAATAAGTTCAAATTTGACATGAGTATTCATTTTGACATTCTGAGATCAATTTTGAAAGCGCCTTCATATATTTAAGGTCAAAGGTCACAAAAATCGGTTTTTTGCAAATAACGTTTTACCCGTGCTTCAAATATTTTTAAAATGTTCCACAAAGTTGCAGGGCGTAAAATTTTCTACAAAATTGTCATACAACATTATTTCATACAACTGACCCATCAGGAGATAGAGTTTTCAGAGTGCAACGCCAAAAGACGGAATTTTCGCATCAAAGCACTCCCCACTTTCCAAGCTATATCTCACGAACGGTTATATGTACAAGATTATGTCGTACACCCATTTTAAAGAGAATTTTACGCCCTACAACTTTGTAGAACATTTTAATTATAGTTGAAGCACGGGTAAAACGTTATTTGCAAAAAACCAATTTTTGTGACCTTTGACCTTAAATATATGAAGGCGCTTTCAAACTTGATCTCAGAATGTCAAAACGATTAATCACGTCAAGTTTGAACGTATTATCTTTCAATTCCGAGGAGTTATGCTTATTTGTATTTTTCAAGGTACTGTTTACTATGGCGAACGAGCGAGGTGCCATCACTAAAATAAGCATAACTTCTACAATTCTAAGAGTTACTAACTTTTTTTTGTTTTGATTTTTGCAGTGAACTTACACGCATAAAATGACATCTCCACTTTTTTTTTAAAAGTGGGAGATCACTTTTGAATTTTTAAATTAAAAACTAAAAATGATAAAAAATAAAAAAAAAAAAATCTTAAAAATAAATAAAATATTTTTTTTTTAAATTTAATATTTTATCTATCATGGAAAAAAAAAATCACGTCAATATTTTCATTCGTTTATAAGATATGGCTTGTCAAAGAATAGTCTAAAAACGAAAAACGCCATTTTCAGTTATCGATAACTCGATAAATAATCGGAATTTTGCAATAAAATTTGACGTGGTTACTATTGGCTAGTAGCTCTACCAAATCTGTAAAAATCATCAAAATCGGAGAAGGTCGCGGGAAAAGTGAAGCGTTTCACTTATTTTGGCCGGTATATATGTTGAACAACAATCTCATAAGCGCAGCTAAGACTTAAACAACAAATTTCACATACATACGTATGCACGTTGTCTGCAAATCTTATAAGCCGTGTTAAGAACTTAAACCAATTTCGAAACAGCTTATGCTGCAATTAATAAACAATTTGTCTTAAGCACAAACCATAACGTCCACAGAAACTGCTTGAAAATTAATAAGTCTCAAATCTTTAACAATTTTCACGTAATAGAAAAGGTTTAAAATCGCATTAAAAGTTTTACGCAACAGAGCACTGAAACTACAGCCAAGGCCACACATTTATACACACATATCGACATGAAATTTAATAAGCAAAAACTTGCATAAAACTTTTTTGTAGTCTTAACCCTTGCCAAAAAATCAACTTCAACTTGCTTTTAAAGCGCTTAACAAACTTTTCCACTACAAAAGATACTCGAGAATAGCTAAAAATGCCGAAAACCAAGCATAGAACCAAACTGCCAAAATGAAAAAACAAATATTTTGCGTAAAGTCAAGAAATCAACTTGAATTTTTAAGGAACTGCTAAGTGTAAAGTTTTTGGGGTTAAGTCGGGTTGAAATGAAACAAAAGGCGAGGGAAAACTAATTTGATGTGGTCAAGTTTTGCATACTCTTGTTAAAACTTTATGGTTCAATCATTTGGTGAATCGATACGAATGCAATTTGCTTGTGTGTGCTTAAAGTGCTGGAAATGTATACCAAGAAAATTTCTGTTTTTACAAAAAACGATTGTTTTGGTCTTTTGAAGCAAAAGTTCGACCATTTTGCTAAGCTTCAAATGAAACGAAACTTTTTTAGAACTATATGGTGTCCAATGCAATCGAATTTTCTTGGCGAATAAATGTGCATGCAATATAATACGGATGCCTATATTTCACAACGCCACAAAAGCGCATGCTGCGGTCAATCTTATTTTGAAAGAATTTCTAAGTCAAAGCCGGCCATGACTGAATTCTAAAAACAGTTGATCTCAATAGTTCATCGATAAGAATCGATAAACTTATAATCAAATCAGTCTTGTTGTATTCTGATGAATTTTTTGATCCACTTCCTAGGACTAGCATGGCAGAAGGTGATGCAGATGTGAGATTTAGGCTAGCAACCCAAAGTTTTAAGTCCCTATGATAATTCCTAGCATTAAGAACAAGATATAGTGCTTAGTCGGTATGTCCTAATTAGGAAAAAAATCTTTTATAACACTGACCAAACAAACTCATGTACATTTGCTGATTTTGCGATATTCTTTTGATATTATTTAAACAACAAACCATTAATCATATCCAGAATCAGGTGTTTAAATCCCAAATAAATAAATAATCTTAAATAACAAAAAAGTGTGCATAGCTTTTGCAAGGGTAAAACTAGCAAACTTTTTAAAGTACACCTCAAAGTTGAAAGAGTTTCTTGCAGCATTTTTATTTCAACTTTCTGCTGCTTATGTTGTCTTTCAGATGCTGTAAGAGACCACGCCCAACTCCATGGCAATGCAGGATATACGCCTACGTCTTGAGCCGCAACTCAACACAGCAATATTCTCAACAACAACAAGTCCAATAGGAGTAGAAACAACAACAACAAACTGCGCAGAGACAACCCTAATTGAAAACGCCACGTTGAAAACTTCACCCAGTCGACGGCCATTGCAATTGTTGCCCGAGTTAAGTTTCAGGTGCGCTGCCATTTTATTTATGCACAAAAGTATGCTATATTAACTTGTACTGAATGCCTGATGCTTAATCACCATACACAGCGAACAATTGCCAGCAACAACAGCAGGAGCAGCAAGTATAACAAGCAGCAAAGCCCCGCAGCCGTATTATCATCATCATCATCCTCATCCACATCCGCACCCGCATCCCCATACGCAGCAACAACAACAACAACAGCAACAGTCCAAAGCAGCCCAACGGCACGTGGAGCAGCTGCAGCTGCTGCACAACAGCTACCATGATACAAAGTCCCATCAGCACCAACTGCCACGTTCACCCAGCTCTGAGGAGGATAATTCTCCAACAGAAATGAATAATTGTCGTCGTTTGGTTGATAAACCGCCGTTGGTAAGTAAGCCGCAGCAGTCCTTAGTTCGTTCTTACCGCCCAGTTTTCAATATTAACTATTAGCCACAAGTAACTGGGCGTGCCTCATTGTAATAGCTGGGTAGCATTACTGCTCATTGTTGGTCTGCAGCTAGCAAATGACTTTGTTCAGCGCATAAATCTGCTTACACTGAGAGAAAATGCTGCTCTGATAGCGTTAAAGGGAGCACTGGAATTCATCTTGTATTTCAATTCTTCTGGAATTATTCAATCAATTGTCAAAATATGTTGATCACTAGCTCTTATGGTGTCCCAGATCAACAGATGGACATGACTATATCCTCCTAAAATACCATTGTTCCAATATTTACAGCGTAAAAATACCACAAAATAAATATATTCATGCTAAAGTCCAAAATGTAATCGATTATAAGCACCTTAAAAGTATAGTTCTCTTAATTTTCGCTCGAATGCATGAATTTTTCTCAAAGTGTATTCCCCGCTAAGTCCAGGTTGATTTCAGTTTATTTCTGCCAAACAATTTTAAAAGCTATTGGCATTTTCTTTGCCTTACCTGGTTGCAGCAGCAGAACCAAGACGTTGCAAAAAATAGTCAAGAAAATAAGTTGCATACATCTTGTTGTCAGACGATGGTATAAAAAGCTTTGCATACTTAAGCGCAGCTTTAAGATACTTTAAACGACTGCATTTTTAAAGATAAATTGCCGCCATTGCATCTTAACAATCAAATGCAATTTACAAACAATGTACTTTAAATGGTGCCACTAAGCAAGCCCCCAAAAAGTGTTCGTTAAATTAATTTGCAAAAAAAGGCAAATTTGCAACAAACGGCACTTTAACACGCGCCTAAACAAAAACAACTACAACAATAAAAAGCACCGACAGTTGCAAGTACAACGCGCGCCATTTTGTGTAGCATTTTCATGCAACTTGCAGCAAAATGATTGCAACAATGGCAGCAAATGCCGTTAACTTACTGACTTTATGACACATAAATCGTGGCAACAATGCAAACAGAAGTCTTCCATCGTCACGTGTTCTCTAGGCCTAGGGAGCGGCTCAAGGAGCTGAACGCCTGAATGTAGGCAACATTAAAAGTTTTGTGCTTTCAACTATTGCAGCAGACAACGGAAAAGAGAACAAAACGAAAAAAACAGGCGCAACTTGTTTATAGTTTAGAAACAACGAAGTTAGTATACTCTACAAGCAGTTGATAAATTAAATTAGCAACAAAATCCATGTCTTTCTAAAGAAAAACAATTTTTATAGATATGTACTAGCCTCAAAATGTACGCTTTCATATTAAAAAAAAAATTAAAATTGAATAAAAATGTAAAAAAATGAAAAAGTCTTGAGTGCATTTTTTAACGGCGAAGTCAATTAATTATAATTAATTGTTACGAAGAACTGTATATAGAAATTTACTTCTCTTATTAATGAATCTTAAGTTGAAGTATGTCTTCCAAATTTTCTATACCAAATAAAAATAATATTTACAACAAATACCTTAATTTTTATGCATATAAATTTTACAAATAAAGTGTTAACGAGCATCATTCATCATAAGAATCATATTGACAAAAGCTTAGGTGATTAAGTCAGCCCTCTTTCTCAATATTGCATACATTATTGCAAATTCCATATACCCTTTTGTGCTCATTTTATAAGTCTTAGGGCAGACAAAGTTGAACACAAGCAAAATGTGTTAAGGCACAAAAGGAGAAAATTGCAAATCAAATGCCATACCCAAGTTAAGCACTCAAGACAACGCCTATTGTCTAGTCCGAAACATACACACGTGCACCCTTTACCCCCAAAGTACTTTTACCATGTATCTGTAATACATAAAGTGGTACATACCTTGGTATCTGGCTGCAATCTCTGCTGCTCTGCTTGCATTTTTCATTCCTGCCATTGCCTCTCAAGTGGCACTCTTGCATTGTTTTGTAGGATTTGCAGTAGGCGTAAGCCATGCCCAATGTCATTTACTTAATGGGCACATTATGTCGAGAGCACACTGATTTGCCTCAAGAAGTGCTGCAAATGTAGTACAAGATTTAAGTAGAAATCATTATAAAGCAAGTTTATAGGATGTACATTGAATAAACTGATTGTATATTAATTTTCTATGAGTTTGAAAACTGGACAAGTGCGCTCAAATGTTTGTAAAATTAAGTTTCCAAAACGAACTCAGACAAACCCAATAGGTAAATATATTTTTTTTATTCAAAAATATAGAAAGTATGCGCTTTAAGTACGAACTATATTTTTCGTAACAATTGATGGCTCTTTTGGTTCCACCTATTCGACTGCTTCTATATTGTAACAGACTTCGCCTTAAAGAACTGTAGAAAAAGCTAGAAGAAGCTTATAAGCTTGGCTTACTGATTCCACTGAACTTCTTAATAAAGTTACTTTTGTCGTAGCTTCCAGAGTACCTTGTAATTTTCGCATCTTAGCCCTACAATTTTTTAGATACAAGTTTGCTCTGCATGATCTTTTCCGTGTCTCATGCTCTAACTATAACATCCTGTATACCTTCTATCACATCTTCTAACCTTGATTTTCAGAATTGAATTGAACAAACTTTATTCTGTGCAAGTTTTTAAGCTACAGAATTTAAAACTTTAAACGGTTACCTTCTATGTGCTTTGCTCGCCTAACCTACACCATACTGCAAACGTATGCACTTAATTTTCTTTTCCTAACTAGCCATAGTTGCTAAAATTCCGACTGGGTCGGTTTGCCAAAATACCTACGTTACTGCACTGGTTAGCCATAAGCTCAGGCTTAAGGCCAATTATGCTTGCCAGAATCTATGTTTGCTTCTTACAATTTAGATATGTTAACTTGTTTGTTAAAATGAGCAATGCTTGAAAAGTTTGCTTTTCGAAGCAGAAAATCGTTGTTGGAAAATGCAGCTGCTTAAAGTCAACTTAAATCATAAAGTCATTGGCATAAAATCAACATAATTATAACAAATTAAGCAAATAACTCGTAAAGCATTCTAGTCAACACTTGGGCAACTGTGTTTGTGTTAATTAACTCACGCTTCCAACGAAACTGCTAACCCTTACCTCCCAACAAAATGAGCTAAAAGCACTTTAAAAGCCATTCAGCCTAAAAGCTGGCAATGGCAAAAGTTTCACTACGCAACGCCAACTCATTTCAAAGTAATTTGCAAACGAGCAGCCACAGAAACCAAAGCAGTTCGGCAGCGGAGCAAGGGGGAAGGAGTTTGAAAATGGCATGAAGCGATACTTCGTAGCTCTACAAGGTACAGTTTGCTTGACTGCCAAATACTAGTTAACATTTTATTGGTAACCAAAAATTTTACACATCAATCCCAGGCAAAAGTTTGTGCGGCAGATATGGAGATGGTTGGTCGTGGGTGGTACTGCCAACTTGGCTAAAGTGTTTCTGATGTTATGTGGTATCTGTGGATTGGGAAAACAACAAATCAAAATTCGCATGTGGCCAAAATGCACCTGCTGTGCTGTGTGCAGTGCAGCATTAAATGAAGTTCCTAACTAGCAAATAATCTACGGACCAAAACTAAAAGGCTATTATGTATATACGCATGGGGAATTTGCGAATTTTTATGCAAAAACTTTTGCCAATCGGGTGTAAAAGCGGAATAATTGAACCGGGCTAAAGCGGTTTTAAGCGTTATATTTGTTAATTTCTGTTGTCCAACTTAATGATTGTTGAGAATGCTTATTGAACATACAACTAAATATAGGGTGGGCCAGCTGTTGGTTTGTTCTCAAGGCTCCATTTTAAAACATCAAATTTAAGAAAAGCTTTAGCTCAAATCTGTTTGTGGTCATGAATTTGATGTGTCACCTTTAAAAAAAACCAAGACCTTGGAATCAATATGAATTTAACTTTTGCCTGCTGCCCAAAGTATTTTCAGGACTGAATAATTAGTTTTCATAAAATTTTCAAGGATTTTTTTTATTTTTTGTAAAAAGAAGAGCGGGGTTGGTTTGAGAAACAATGACTTCTCCATAATTGAACTAATTAAAATGCGACTTAATATCCACTTCTGCCTATAAATCAAAAAGTAAAATGACGTAGACGGTTAATTTAAACCAATCAAGGTTTTCCTAGCAGTTGGCACTAAAGCCTTTACAAGTTGCAATAAAAAACGTAACCATACTGCTCCCAAAAGATTGCAGGAATATTTTAATGACACGGCAAAACCACAAAAAGAATTATGCATTAATAATAATAAACGACTTCTACAGGTGAAACGTTTAACCATGGGTATGGGACTGCTGCGTACTACCGAAGATAGCCGCCCGCTGGTGCATAAAACATGCAACTCGCTTAATTCCGGCTCCTCGCAAACCATATCCGATGGCTATGTGAACGAGGCCATCTGTGAGCCGGACAAATATGTGGCCAGCAAATTCGGTGACTCATGTCGTCAATCGTTGGCAGCATTGGAAACAGCCGCCCAAAGACTACAGACTGAGCTGCCTACAAACAAGAAGTACCTGCGCGAAACGTGCAGCGGTGAGTAGTCAATGAATTAAACAGTAAAGCGGATTACTATAATACATTTTTGGTATTTTACAGCCAACTCGAGCCCCAAAATGTTTGCACCCAGTGCACCCTTACGTCTGGATAATCTAAGTCTGGCCGAGCAACAAGAACTGAAAGGAGCTGCTTGGTTTCAGGCGGGCATACCACGTGAGATCTCATTGGAGGTGCTGTCGCGTCAAAGTCCGGGCGCATTTCTGGTGCGCCAAAGCAGCACCAAGCCAGGCTGTTTTGCACTGTCATTGAGAGTACCGCCGCCAGCGCCTAGAGTGGCACACTACTTGATACTGCGCACACAACGTGGTTACAAAATTAAGGTACATTTGAGCAAAATTTATATTAGAAACAATGCAGTTGAGCTGCAACTAATACTTGCTGAACACTTACAGGGCTTCACCAAGGAATTCAGTTCCCTGCGTGCGCTAATCACGCATCACTCGGTGATGCCGGAGCTACTGCCAGTGCCACTAACGTTACCACGCCCAGCGCACGGCAATGGAGCTGCTGCTGGTTATAGAGCTGGCATGCGACACACAGACGGGGACTTTGAAATGTATGGATCACTAAATGATTTTCGCAAAATGATGGCCGATTTGAATGTATGAACTTGACTACTTAATTAAGTAATTAAGCTGCCTGGCTAACATGTTGTCTGGTTGCACAATACAACAAAAACAAACCAGTCAATATGACACTGCCACTGTCTCGGCAGGATAACAATCTGTTTAATTTGCGTAATTGGCTGTGCTGACGGTTGACGTGGTTACCAACACAAATACACACATAAACACACACAGATGCACACAAATAAACAAACTAGACCACCTGTGCAGCAGTCCAGAAAAAAGGAAAATAAAAAAGGTTGAAATATCCTGCACAAATTTAATGAAAATTGATAATAAAATCAGTTGGATATCAAGTCTGTCTGGCAGCCATGTCATCTGCCGCTGTTTCATAATTCATTCGCCGAATCAATGCGATGGATTTATTTACAAAAGAGTGAACTCAAAATTATTTTTTAAAACTGATTACAAAAGTGAATATGGTATACGAAACGCATTAAAAAAGTGTAAAAAAAAAAACAACTTTGGCTAGCCAAAGTTTCTATACCCTTGCAAAAAAAAAAAAGGATGTGAAATGATTTTTTTATAGTTTAAGTGTAATAACTTTTAACTTATAAAATTTTAAAAATGTTTCAACTTAAATTTTTTTTTAAATCAAAAAGTTTGTCCTTAGAACGCCATATCCTGCTAGCGTTTCACTTATTTTTTAAAAAATACGATGTTCAAAATTCAAATATTAATGTACTATATCTCATTAAAAAAAAAATTTCAAAATCCATTACTATGAATTTTTAAAATAAAAAACAAACGTTTTCGATGAAAATACCTTGTGGCCAAATGAACATACCTTTTATTTGTAAGGGTATACCTCCAACAAATATGCAAACAGACATTGAAATTAAGCTTTGATCTGTTTTATTTTTATCCACTGAGTGTCAGGTGCGCTTCCAAAAGCCCCACACTTTAGTTGTCTGAATAGGACACTACGGTGGCTTACATGTTAATTTACTTTTGTAACTTGTTTGTGCAACTGCATTTATTGCATATTAATTTAATATTATTGAGGTAATTTATGTTTAGTTAGTAGATTTTAAAAATGAGTTAATTATGTATGCACAAAGGAGCAACAGCGCGCTTACCTTTAGCCGAATTTATATAATATATTAAAACGTATTAAATACAAATAATGCAACAATAGTAACTTACAAATTATATCAATTATATGTGGTGTAATATTTATGTAACGATAAGTAGCTAGGTTTATATAACAAATTATGTATTTGCTATGTATTGTATGTATTTTGTGTAATAAAAATGAAAAAAAAAAAAAAACAAAACTTAAGCAAATTTTAATTTCTAAAACAACACACGTCGTAATTGCTTTTTAATGTAAAAGTAGATAGAACAGCGTGCTTTAAAATAACAATCTAAAAAACTATATTTATTCTGCACTCTGCCCAATTGTAGTGCTGCGGTAGCAATTGGCCCTAAAGCAGGCATTGAGCTGACCAAAAAGGGAGTGACGAATTGTAGTGCAACAGTGGCGATTAACCCTAGAGTAGAACATTGCACTGTAAAATACTTGCTTTCAATTCATTGGCTGTAAATAAGAACTTTTGCAATCGTATAAATGGCTCAAGAATCTCAAACCACGTACTAGTACGGGGTACTGAAGCTAAAGGTGTGACGAATTGTAGTGAAACAGTGGCGATTAAACCGAGCGTAGAGCATTGCACTGTAAAATACTTGCTCCCAATTCATTGGCTGTAAATAAAAACTTTTGCAATCGTATAAATGGCTCAAGAATCTTAAGCCACCTACTAGTTCGGGGTACTGAAGGTAAACTCGAGCACAAAAACAAAATGTTAGCCGCGCCATTACATGTAACGGTACTTTAATTGCATATTATGTTTGTATGTGTGAATGCACTTGACGCTCGAGCAGCGCAGCAACAAGAACATTTATATAGTTTTTAAATGAAATCCGCTTATATTTTAACACTTGCTAAAGCTATTTTATACACTTAGTTAGCAATTGACACTTGTTTTTTACAACGCGATGTTATTTTAATAATAAGAAACGAATTAAAACTCAGCAACAGCGCACCACAACAAAAGAGCGCACAGTATTGGAACACTTGTCATTTCGATAATTTTGTGATCGTGCACATCGATAAGTTTCATATGCCAACTATATCGATGTGCGCGCTTAAAAAACTAGCGCTCAACCTTTTTTTTGAATTTTTGTTTTAATTGTAAGTTTTTAAATTTAAATATTCATGAGCTTATGCTGCTGGCGCCTAAACAATAATTTTGTTAATTTATATACAGAGGCTGATTAGTGTTTTGCCAAATTTATATATTCAAACGTATGTTGTTTACGTATAGCATACATATATGTATTGCTTGAATACAACAAATTAATTAAAATTGTCTTCACAATTAGTAGAATCTGCTACTATATTAGACCATACATGGTTGCCCCTAGGGTCAGCCTACGTATATGTACAATATCCAAACCGGCCCTCTTAACTTGTCTGCAAACTTGGCTTATTACGCTACTTTAGACCACTACAGTAACGGTCATTGTTTGATTCTGCGCCAAACCTTTGCGCATTGTGGACGTGTTTACAAAGCGGTTTGCGCGTTTTATTACATAGTGTTACCGAAATATCGTTAATTAACGGAAACTTGACGTTCGCTGACGTTGGTTTTAAAACGTAAATATCAAATTAAATACAGGTAGGTTGCAAGAACAGCTCGGTTTGCAGTGTTTGTGTGTGTGTTTTTTTGCAAGTGACTGTGTTAGCTGCAGTAATAATTACAACTTTTGTTTGGGATTACAAAAAATTTTAACTGCAACTTCAAGTACAACAACATTGTTGTGTAATTTCCTAAGTAAAGCTTATTGGAAAAAAAAACTACCGAATGTCCTAATATTTATTTTAATGAAAAAAATGCATGTTTTGTATTAGTGTTAACAAATATTTGCACATAGCGTGTTCACACTGTTTTGTTTCATGTTCAAGCTACCTCTTGGCCACAAACAATGCTGCAATGTTAGCATATCTTAATAAGCTGTAAAAACATTAGGTACTGGTTTAATATTTATGGCCTAAGACGCCTACTGAAGTGCCCTTAAAAGAAGACATAAAGACAAAAGGGAAAATCATAATTTTTAAATTAACGAAACTATGCAAATTGCGTAGCCAAATTTGACGGTTCTTCCATAACCATGCATCGAATTGGGCTTTACACGTGTTTATGGCCGCCAGTTACAGCCAGAGATACAAGCAGCTTCTTAAGCAAAATTAAGGTTACAGTCGGTACTCGTGTAAGCGACATTGGAAATATGAGTTATTATGACCTTAATTATGACAATATAATACCATCAATAATTAATTGGAAAACCATTAAAACAAAGACTTGGCAACTACGAATACGTAGGTATTTTGAGTTGTACATAAGTGAACAGAAATATATAATACTGAGTGTACTAAAACCCTTAAAATAACTGCTTATGCAAAAAAATGCCTAAGCGTTTTTATAATATGTATTGAGGCTTGTTTTTCTTTTATTTCCTTACATAAATCGAGAGTTTTTCAATATATTCAGTAACAAATATTTTCCAAATATGCTAATTAAATCTACTTTTGTATACAAGAACTACACATTATACCCCCTGAAATTTAAATCCTAGAAGGTTTTTTATTCAGGTATATGAACATTGGTTTTTTGCGATAAGAAATATATGTCATAAAAGAACTACCTAGAAAAAAACGACATAAAAAAAGATAAGTCAGACCATATTCCTAGAATCTTAGGCCGGGCTTGTATCGTAATAAACTTGTATAAGAAATATTTGAAAAAAAAATCCCAGCGCTGCGCCCCCATAAATGTCCGGACCACAAGCACCCAGCCGCAGCCGCACACCTTTTCAAAAGTCGTGGTATTTCTTATATCCTATAATTTTCCAACAAAAAGGCTATATTTTTTTGGGCTTATTTCCATAAATAAATAAAATTAAAAAAAAAAAGTACAGTGTCGCCTCCAGGCACGAAAAACATTTTTTTTTAAGCTTGATATGAGTTGTGCCAAATTCCAATTAATGGATTGAATAGTTAAGAAAATTGAAAAAATTTTGATAGCTTCTACATGAACGATTATTTTCCACTAAGTACAGCTGTTGTAAAAAATTAAATAAAATTGTTCAAGCAAGCGAAGCCTTACTGTATTACCTAAGGGCACAAACAAGAAATGAGAATCTAACCATTTTGCCAATAATTAAGCGCCAAAGTTGAATTTCTTGGCATCCATTAGTTGCCGTTAATACCAAAATCACGAAGCAGCAGCGAAAGAGCAGAGCAAAATTTTTCAAAATGAAACAATAAAAGCATCTGCGAGCAATGCGCAACAAGACGTCATGTAATCGTAATGGTAATGGCATTTCAAAAGCCAGCAAATTTACGCTCCCCTTCAATTCGGTGGGGGGGGGGGGCTTCTCAGCTCGCCCCCCATTATGTTTTCAATGAACCATTCATTTTTTATGGCACACTTATTAAAGTTGTTGCGAATTGTTTTGTCTGCCTTATATACTTTTATTATTTTTTTTATTTTGTATTTTGTGAAATGTAATGTGTTTATTAAAAACAATTTTTTTCATATTTTGTAGCGTCTTTTTGTATGCACATGCGCGGACCCCAACTTGCCCGGGTCCAACGTCAATATGGAGCAATAATTGACAGAGTTACTCACAGTTGGAACAGACGTCGCTTCTTGTACTCTGTTTCGTTGAAAACTTGTTATCCACGCGCGAATGAAATGAAATGTTGGGAAAATATTAAAACGTGTTAACAATGAGTGAAGCTTATAACACAGAGTATGACTATATTTAATGGAGTGTTTATGAAATGCAATGTTTAAACGGTCAGTAGGTCAGCCAGTAGGAAGGTCAGCAGAGGATAGTAGGCTTCATTTTGCATAATTAGTTCCAAAATGTAAGGGAAAATAAAAAGTGCTGAATCCAGATTATAACAACGTTTGTCTATTATCATCAAATACCTTCTCAATTTCTGACCGATTTACTGAAGGCTTGAAATACTCGCTTAAAGCAATACTTACCTGAATTCACATGGCATACGGTTATTTCGGGCTTTATAAACTGGAGAATTATAAAAAATCAATCAAAGTTTTAAGTTAAAAATTAATGTATTTTATTACACTGCTATATACTCAAGCCAAGCACATAAAACTTTGGCAATATGTATTTCTTAAGTAATTTAAGCCGAATTTGAAAAATTAATTATAGGTTCATAGCAACGATGGACTCTTACAAAATTTTCAAAAATTAGCTGTACTACATAGCTAAAGAGCCAAATCTAGATGGCTATAGATTTCCTTGGCTACATTTATTTATTTTACATTGCTAATAAGTAATACTCTTACTTTCAAGCACTACAAGTGTATACAATTTACAGCGCCATTAAAGCAATTAAAAAACCAACTTCGTAGGCATAACACATTAACACAACTTAAGCCCATTCAGACACCCAACTTTCAATTAGGCAATGCTGAAAATCCCCAAAACTGGCCCTGAAAACAATATCTTCACACAATAAGCAACAAAAGTTTTCCTCTCTTCAATGACCTCAGCCGCATTACAATTGTTAAAAGCAAAAAGCATTCACATCTTATTTCAATCAAGAGTGCCCTAAAACGAAGTCATCCGGCCGACATGTTTCCAGACTTGTATGCACCATCATTTATCCAACAACCAACAAGATCATTAGCTATAACAACACCATCAATAAAGACAACAACAACAAAATCCAAGAGTTATCCAGCAATGCGTTTTTTCAAGGTTATAAATGCAAGTGATTGGAATGCTGGGATAAGGCTGTTGTTGCTTTTATTAATCGACTTGCATGAAAATGCAAATTTTGTCTTTAAGCAAAGTTCAGCAATAAGTTACAATGAGCCTAATCATATTATATGCATACATACATGCTTCAAACATAGTTTGTACATACATACATATGTATATAACGGATAAAAATGTGTAAACAAAGTGAAATATACCGCAAAAGCGAACCTGATTTACCACAGACAAACGTACGAACCAATCCAACGACTCTTAACTGCTGATGACTGACTGACTGACTGACCCACCGACCAACAACAGCAGCTTCTACTGACTGAATGCAGATTGCCCAACATAAGCGAGTCAAGCAGTGCTATTATTATTGTTGTTATAGCTGACGTCTTAGGAGTGTTTATACTCTTCATATGGGGAAAAGTATATAAGCATGTTACCATATGCAGACTGCTTTAAATGTGATTTAAAAACGCACCCACTGCCAACTCAGTTTAACTCTCTGATTTAGAAATCAGCTAGCCCTATGATTTACTACAAACAAGGAACGAAATGTATAACAAGCGTTCCAATTGCCGAACCTCCTGTTATTTATGAGTATCAAACCGGACCTAAGCCAAGTCAATTTTCAAAAATTTGTAACATTTCTTTATTTTGAATATATTTAATGAATGCAATATTAATGTTTATTGTTCAAACTTGTGACGCGTTGCTATTTGTCTAAAATGGTTTAAATCAACATGGAGTAGAACAACAAATTTGGTTCAAAGGTCCTATAGAACCTTTTTTTAGAGCGAACCGTTCAAATTTTTGTTTGTGTACAAAAAAAAAGCTAGCAATCAGCTGAAATTAATAAATCGGTTGCGGCTTCAATTCCGATAACTAGGCCAAAGCGATTAATTTAATGAACGCATTGGCTCCCTGAAAAGTACAAATATCGATATGTGGCACAGTTTTACATGCTCAATTTTGCATTAATTTTATTTAAATTTATTAAACTATCACTGGGACAGGACAACAAGTATATTGGTTAAAAACATAACCTGCACAGTATTCTGGCGTCGACGCCAGACTAAACTATCTTTCTTGTATTTTAGCTAAAGTTTTATTTTTCCAAACAGCTAACAATGTACCTTTGATGGTTACTGCTCCAGCTGCGTTTGCTGCTGCTTTTGCTGCTGCGACTGCTGCTTATGTTGTTGAAGGCAGAAAGCCAAGCTGCCAAAAGGTTCGCCATGTAGCACATGCGCTCGTAGACTTTCGGTTTTTTCAAAAAAACTTGTTCAAGCCAAATAGCAACCGGCAACGAATGCAGCAGCCAAAAACAATAACAACAACAAATACAAAATCTACAAGTGGGCCGATTTCAGACGGGTCATCCAGACTATGAAATGCACTATGTACTCTTTAATTTTCGCAGCAGCAGTTCTGCCATTGAGTACGGGCTTATAGAGAGTACCGTGATGGTTAAGGCTTAACCCATATCAGGCCTAAAAAGATTCACTTATTTTTATAACGATTTCGCTCTAGTTGACTTTATAACTGCCGTAATTAGCAACCGATTTTGGTGAAATTGTTTTAAGAGTAATGAAAAAAGAAATTTATATGTTGAGTTTCCAGTCTGTAACTTGTGAGTGAAAACCAAATACTTAAAAACTCACCTTGGTTAGAATTTCAGTTTGCTAGCTTCCTGAGAAACATATGTATATTTGGGTTCTTTCTTACCAACTGCTTTATACTTTTTAGACACTAAATTAATGTAGCCCCAAAAATTTTGCTATAGGGTATAAAAACAACAGCAGCATTTACCAATTGTCTATCTTGCTGCATTCGCTTTTAGGCTTTGTCGGCAGCTGCGGCTGTTTGTGTGTATTTGTGTGTATTATATAATCCAGTTAATTTCTTTAACATTTTTTATGCTGCTATTCGTCGGAGTTGTTTTATTTTTAACTTTTTGTTTATGCAAAAGCTCAACGCGTCATTCGTGTCTTAGACATCGCGTTGGCGAGTTGTACGCCAGCTGCTCTAAAGCATTTTGTTCGTTAAAAATTTAAATTTCAAAATTAAATTAAAATACATACTCCAATTGGATAATTTTTTCTTAAATTTTTGGAAATTATTAATAATATAAATGAGTTAAATAGATGTGGTGCGCATTCGTTTCGCGGTATCGCAAACAGATAAATTCACGCATTGCGCATACGCAGCGTGTGTCTTGTGAAGCTGCAAATAACTAGAGCAAAAGTTTTGGGTGCGCATATGTGAGTGTAGCCACTAAAAAGGATTGCCTCACAATATTAAGCGTGTAAGTGTGTGCGTATAATTTTTATTAAAAGTGTTGCAATTAAACTGAAACTGGAAAATAAAATTCTGTGCAATTATGAAAACTTGAAGACTAAAATATATTAATGTTGTATAATAACATACTATGATGTTGGTTTGTAAAAAATTTTAATAAAAATGCCGTAAAATCGAAAAATATTCAAAATGTGTCAAATTATGTCCATAATATATACAAAATAACAAATAAAACGAAAACAACAAAAATTAATGGTTTAAAAATGACGGAATTTTTGTTGTTTCAAGCCGTACTACTGACAAATATTTAGTGAAATTTTATTAAAAATATTGTAAAACAAAAGTTTGAAAGTAAAAAAAAGAGAAATTTTTAAATTCCTCAAAATATGCAAACTACATAAGACCCCGAGGATAATACAAGAAACTAATATGTTTGTACATATACCAGCCTATTTCGGTTCTCACTTTCGAGAACAATTAGTGAAAAAAGTGAATTACAACACGATTTAAATGAAAGTAATGGAATTTCATTAAGACCAAAATATTAAAATACAAAAGTATTATTTTGAAGTACAAGTTCGTAATACAAGTGTAAAATTCTTCTCTAAAAAAGATCTGAACAATGATACATATATGTAAAAAAAAAATATTTTAAAAAATATGTAGAGGAAAAAAATTAGAACTTTTAGACTTTAGCTTCGCATGACATGTTCGAGACTTTACTTAAAATCAGGATTAACTAAAAAAATTTGCTACGAATGTATTTTTCTTATATAAAGGCTAAACTCCAATTAACTATATGGTGCGTATAGTACGCTTGGCAAGTCAGAAACAGGATCTGCTAATAGAAGCTAAAATATTTAAGCCTTATTTTGAAATTTGGACATACCCATAATTTTTTAAAAATTAATTAAAACTAAATAGCTGCAAAAAGTTATTATTTTCTGAAACTCAACTTCATTCATAGCCACACAATATTCAATCAAGCCAGATTGAATAGATTCAATTCCAATAACAACTTATCTTTGTTTGTACTTACATTATGGTCTTTGGCTGGAGCAAGATTTATCAGCATAGCCAGCTCAACCACATTGTAACCACAACCACTACAGAAAATTTTGGCTCTAAGCATTTTTGTGCGCCTTATAGTAAATGTTGTAATATCTCACACTGTAATTGGAGGGGGACTACTCGACTATATTGCTCAATCATCAATATCTGTTTCTGGATTTGCATTTTCAAGTTGAATTTCCACTTCAAGAAAATGAACAGAAACTAAAAATGCAAGAGTATATGCGTAAAAATGGTTTATAAGCGTTTAATGGCAGCAGATATATGCAATAAAAGAGGTTTACAACGAGAAAGCTTAAAATTTTGATAAAACAATTAAAATTAAAATCGAACCTTTTTTATGCGTGGGTTTTTTGTGGTCAACATACTAAAACAAATACTTATACTTAAAAAAATATTGAAATTGAGCGCACAATTTGTAGACAAATATTAAGGCAAGACAAACAAATAAAATTTTTATTTGCACATTTCACAATATGAGTAGGCAAGCTCTTTGTTTGGATACACTTTCCCAATCATTGGAAAGGGTTTGGTGCTTACTCAGTAACAGCTTAGTAACATGAGACCTTATGTGTAGGCATACTACTAAGCGATATAATATGTATTTTTTGTTGCCGTTGTAAGTGCATTTATGAATAGGTATAACCTTAAAATTACTAACCCTTTTTAATGCTACATCTCTCAAATTAATACCAATATTTATTAAGTTTTTCAAAAAAAGTTCAACTCATAAACAAAATAAAAGAATCACTCCTTCGCAAATTCTGTAGCACTAGTAAAACTATTTCATAAATAATATTTTAAAGTATCTATAAAATCTCGATTGGAAATCACTTTAAGCAGTTTTGCCAACAAAAAAATATTTATTGGTAATAACAAACCTCTAGAAATCAATAATTTTCTTAGAAATTTAGACTAAATTAAGTCCGAAATATTGCTTAAGAACACCAAAAGACAATTCATTGAATTACGATAACTTCAAAAACAAACGAATTATCCATCTAAAACTTTTTTCGAGGTCCTCTGAAACACCCCTATGAGAGCTATATAATGTAGCCCCGATATCGAAAAAATAAAATAAACTTGTCTCCTATGGAATAATAAGGGATCTTACCAACTCTGAGATCTAGGCGTTCATACGGACAGACAGACATGCAGATGGATATCGGTATATTGACTTCTCTAGTCATCCTGATCATACTTTGGGTAACTTTAGGGGTCTCCGACGTTTCCTTCTGTATGTTACATTCATTTTAGGCTTGCACAAACTTAATATACCCTTTGCACCAGACGGTACAGGGTATAAAAAATGCGATACAGTGTGATATTCTGTACTTTTTTTCTCGAAAAAATTATATTCCTGCATATTCTTTCTAAAAAACGCCTAATTTGAAAAATCATATTTTTTGGTTCCGTAAATTTCTACCGATTTTGATGCAAATTTAAAGTTATGTCAAAGATATTATTCAAAGTATTTGGGGTAAGTTTCAAGTGGATATGTTGAGGGTTGTGGTAGAAAACACGATAAGTCATTGCAGTGGGTTGGAGTTTGCAACGATAAAATTTGAATGCGGATTTGTTTATTAGAGCCACATGCATAATCTTACCAAAGCTGGTTATTCTAGGTAACTTTTCACTATAATAATGTAGAGTCAAATACTGATGCAGTTTATTGGAAAGGGGTGGATTTTGAGTAGGCAACAGGGCAAGGTATTGACATAATTCAACAAACCTCACCTGCTCAGAAAATATGCGCACCAGCTGGTAAAGTTTCGTATCTCTAGCTCTTATAGTCTCCGAAATCAAGTTGTGCATACAGACGAACGGACGGACAAACAGACAATGCTCGATCGTTACCCGAGATTATGATAAGCATTTGGATTTAAAGAACTTGCGCTCTGCCACGCCCCCTTCTATCCATTACAAACGTTGCACAAAAGTATATAAATATGTAGTGTATTTCAAATCCTATCTGATACTAAATATTACTTTTTCATTCAAACCACTTTTTTGTGTTTATGCACAAACAATTGCCCGAGCAATTACATAAATTGTCTTAAAACCCAAAGCCGGCATTAAATCACTCAAATAAACAAAGTCTGGGCTTGTTTGAGTGACCGTCCATTGAAATGTCCCAAGCTGCCTATGATTATGCAAGAAAATGAAAAAAAAAAAATTAAGATCACGAGCAAACAAATTTACTCGTTCAGCTAATTAGGCGTTCCAAGCCCAACAACCAATTCATCTGGTTAGTTTTTAATCAAGACATATGTATATACTGCGTATGTGCACTGACCATGTGCGACCTGCTTTATGGATAAATAGTTTTGAACTTGAACTGATTTGCAGGTTGACGTGTTTTTTGGGGCTTTGTCTTTGAATCATCTTTCGATTTAATAAAAAGGCTTTTGTAGAGTCATAATCTTGATTTCGTTTTCGTCAAGTTTTTTAATTCAATATTTATTTTTTGCCTTTTCATCGCTGCTTGTAGATTTACATACATTTTTTTATGCATTTTGTTAAGTTTAATTAGCAAATATTTGCGAATTACAGCGTTGAAGCTACCTTGAGCCAAGACCCTGAACTAATTTTGTTTACTATTAAAAAATCAGAAGCTTTGCATTGTTTTAGTAACTAATTTGAACAAACCTTTTTGTTTTTTTTAAACAGTCGAGGCGTCTCATCCATGCTGACAGCTTTGACAGCAACATATAACTCATACGCACAGTAGCAACTGGAAACTGTTATCAACTAGAAATGAAGGAAGAAATCACATGCAACGGAGATAAGCAGCTCTCGGATACTCTACTCAAGATAGCCAAGCGTGAGCTGCGCGAGGACAAATGCACCAGAGAACAGAGCCTGGAGCAGCTGCGTAATTGGGTGCTAAAAAACGAGGATCTGCGCAATGTCAGATGCGATGATACCTTTCTACTGCGCTTTCTGCGCGCCAAAAAGTTCAGTGTACCCATGGCTGAACAAACACTGCTTAAGTATTTAAACATAAGACGCACCTTTCCGCACATGAGCACTAAACTGGACTTTCTGGAGCCGCGTCTTGGTGATCTCATTGATCAGGGCTACATATTTGCTGCTCCACAACGTGATATGCATGGACGGCGCGTGGTCATTATAAATGCCAAATGTTTGAATCCAAAGTTTCATACAAGCAGCGATCAGGCAAAGGCACATTTTCTCACCTATGAATGCCTGATGGAGGAGCAGGAGACCCAAGTAATGGGTCTAACACATGTTGGTGATTTTGCAGGTGTTTCTACAGCGCATGTTACCAACTGGAATCCCACGGAGTTTGCAAGAATATTCAAATGGGGTGAGCAGTCACTGCCGCTGCGTCACAAGGAGATACATTTGATTAACGTGCCCTCTACGCTAAAATGGTTGATTGACTTTGTCAAGAATCGAGTTAGTTCGAAAATGAAAAACCGCTTAATCATTTATGCCAGCGACAAGGAGTTGCACAAGGGCATGGATGCCAGCTGTCTGCCACTAGAAATGGGCGGCACTATGCCCATGCGTGAAATGATAGAGCTGTGGAAGACAGAGCTGGCTGCCAAGCGTCAAATTGTGCTGAGTCTGGATGAAAGCGTGCTGCTTAGTGATCGTGGCATACAGCGCCGCAGCAGTTATAACTCGGAAAAGACCAGCTCGGGCACCAATTTTGTCTCACAAATCGAGTCCATTGAGGGCAGCTTTCGCAAGCTGGAGTTCGACTAGAGCAATAAATCATTTATTATTAGTATTAACTGTATTTTTTAATAGCACTACGCTTTGCTGGCATTGCAATCATGGACCAACATAACCATGATCCTTCACGCTGCTTTTTTTAATGGATGGGCAACCTGCTTAAACACTCCTGCGCTTTTGTTTGTAAACTTTGCCGTTTTGTACAATAAACGAGAGGAAAAGCTTTCATGAAAATGTTCAACTGGTTGTTTGTATTTTGTATACACCTCCATAATGAGGCCACTGACTTAAGATGCGTTCCAATGCAGTCGCATCTTTTATTTCCTTACGCAGCACATATACCACATAATCGGGCTGCAATCTGCGCCGCTTTACAGATTCCCAGAGCAGTGCCTGTGCCGCATCCACTTGACATGCACTGGGTATGTGTTGTGTAAAGTTCCCTACAAATGCCAGCACCAGGGAACTAAATTGCGGCAGTATTTTACTGCCACTGTTAAAACGCCACCCAAGTCCTTCATAGGTTTGACAATCGCCGGCGACCAGGAAACTATATTGCAGCTCACCCTGACCTAGCTGTAGAAGAGCGTGCATATTTAGTGTTGTAACTGAAGGTACATATATTTTTTTCACTAACCTGCAAATTGTGCAACTCGGTCATACAGTTTTCGGTGTTGTAACACTCTGGACTTCCCGTGTGGGTGATGAGGACATTAAACACCATACCAGTTGTCAGCAATTCTTCAACTGGCAGCTGAGCATTACTCCAGAGATCATGTTGAATAAGATTCAGGGTGTAGCCAATGCTGGGCAAGCGTGCTGCACAAAATAAGAAATGAGAAAAGACCAGAGTAGAAAAAAAATGAACTTTAGTTGTGATCGGGGCTACCCATATGTATTTTGAGCCAAGGTCCAAAAACCCCAACAGCCAAAGGTTCGGAGCTAACTTCAATAAACACGATATAAAGAGCTAATTGGGGGCCATGTTAGAAACCTAAAGTGCTTCGGTTTTTTGACCTCGGATTCGAAATTCAGTGAACCCACAAACACACACAAATGTAGAGTTTTTTAAGTTATAACACAGACACACAAAATATAATCGAAGTTTTGGTGCTCAGAGCCATTTTGTTGGTTTGACTTCAAATTGTAACGGTTGGCAATATGTTTAAAAACAAAAAACACAAATCGAAAACGATTTTCTTCGCATATTTAATTTAATTTGAAAAGGAATGAAAAACAAACTTAAAGTGTTTGGTTGGGCGGCAACTTACTGATCGAAAAGTGGGGCAACACTTCAAAAAACAGGGTGCACCACTTGAGGAAATATAAAAAGAACAACCAATATAAATATACTTAAATATTTCATCTACTTTACGATCTTTCAGTCAAAACTACAACTTATTCGTTTTGTTTAAATTAATTATTGAAAAATTGTTAGAACTCAAGCAGAAAAAAAATTCATTCATTTCAAATTAATTGCCATCCCTAGCTGGCGAATTTTTCATATTTTGGTCACACTTGCACATTGTTTTTGCTTGCGGCTGTCATCAAGATTGCATCGTGCTAATTTTTCTGTGACAAAATTTAAAAGCTAAATTATAAATATGGATAAGCCCGTAGTTTGGGCTCGTGTGATTAAGGTGCTCGGTCGCACCGGATCCCAAGGCCAATGTACACAGGTCAAAGTAGAGTTCATTGGCGAAGTAAATCGCCAAATTATACGCAATGTGAAGGGTCCTGTTCGTGAGGGTGACATTTTGACTTTGCTTGAATCGGAACGTGAAGCTAGAAGACTACGCTAGATAAATACCACGAAACTCGCTTGACTTTTATTTAAGATCGCATAAGAAACAACAACACAAGGGCCGGGTATGCCGTTACATCAACTGCCAACTAGTTCTGAAGTTTATGAAGAACAGCGATCGCCAAATGCAGTGCATAAATATGTACATACAAGCACAATATTTCCATTCATTGCGAATATTCAAAACTTAAATATATAGAAATAAAAGACAAGCTTTGCAAAGCTAAACAAAATCGATAGGTTTTTTTTATGCACATACCAGCTCCACTGCTTTAATTTGGATACACATGCTTCCATACAAATTGCACTCTTTCTCTTTTTATTTCAACAAACAAACAAGATTTAAATATACAAACAATAACAATTCTCATCGCAACCACATGGTCACACAGCTCCTACTATTATCAGCATCAAACTCACGAGTACGTAATTCTATTATCTTAATTTTAGGGGCAAGAGGAAAACTCACATTCTCTCCAAAGCAAATATGTGGCCACAGTGAGGCCCGTTGAAAGCATCAGCAAGAAGCTAATAACATGACAATTGCAGCAATGCCTTCCGTATATTATGGGTGGTTTTTGAGACTGAGAATCTGTTTGAGTAGCTGACGACGTGCTGGTACGGGGTCTGCTGCTTTTGTTGTCGTATATGGCACTGGCTTTGTTGCAGCTGCCTGCCAGCAGCGGTGTCTCCTCACATGCCTCAATAGAGATGCAAATATCGTTGGCGGTACTTGCACTACTAATGCTGCCATATAATGAAGACTTTGATGTGCTCGCTCCAAATGCAGCAGCTCCCTTAACTTGGGCTAATATTCCAAAATATAGAACAAAAATGGCATTTTGTAGTCGACCTTTAATGAAACATAGTAATTTATAAGACAGCTGCAGCCACTGATCGAGCCAGTTGTGATCTTGATGCTCATAGTACTTTACAACTGCCTGCAAACTATGAACGCTGACAAAGTGTGGCATCTTTTATTCCCCAGTGTTACTAAACAACTGAGAAGGTTTAAAGCAGCTGCGTATCTGCTGCTGTTATCTGACTTATCTTAGACATGAGCACGTACCAGCCATGATTGCAGAAATGTTTTGGAGTAGGTGTCACTGTACTTCATTCAGGGACGCAAAATTGTGTCAGTTAATATTACAGCTTATATAACTGTTCTATTACAGCTTTAAACCGGCTTGCACTAGAATCCATCAGTTTATAGGTATATTTTACATTAAAGCGTACACAATGCTAAGAATGCGCGATCAGTCTCACTGAGTAAAGTTGTACACTGACTGACTTCGTTGCCGCCTCACAAATGTTGTCAAATCATATGAAAAGTACGCATGAACAAATTCTGTTATATTATTTGTATGTATAAGCTGATATGTGCAAGTTCTGAACTGGACAAAGTAGCGCTTGGCTGGCGGCTGCATTAAAGCTGCCCTTATCAAGAGGGGATGTCTGCTGCAGATGGCCTCATATGTGTCACATACATTTCCGATACTCAGGGCTATTGTTGCGCAATAATTCACGCACATAGTTTAATTCAATCTTTACGACTTTTTAGTTCCTACAATTTAATGTCTAATAACAATTGTAATTTATACACATATTTGCCTTTTTTATAGAAATTTTGCTTAAATAATTTACACTTTTTTTTTATAACATGACTAATTGAATTGCCTTTTTGTTTTGCATTTAGTTCTTAAAGTATTTATCATAAATTATAAGCTTTTTTAAGCTAGAAAACAAATAAAAGCTGCGCCAAAATTACCGTCGAGGAGACAGCAACAAAAATATGAAAACATTTAACAAATATAACTTTAAACTTGCAGTTTTAAACAAGCACATTTTTTAAATTTAAAAAAGAAATGCATTAAGATTAAAATTAAATTGCGGTTGTAGTCAGAAAAGTCGCTTATAAGCTTTGCATTACTATACACCGAAAATTATCAAGATTTAAACTTAAAGCGGAGGGCTTCAAAAAACTAAATTGCTATTTTATAATTTTCTTAACTAAGCATAACATCTTGCACGATTGAAAAACTTAGACCCTGCTTTCACAATTTTCAGTTAAACATTTGCTCTACAGCAAAAGTGTTGGCATTTTTTCAATATTGATTTGCAACTAGCAAAACAATTCGACAAATTGCCAAAACTTTACATGCTTATATTTGAAATAAGTTAATAGCTGCAATTAAATATTAGCTATAAGAATTTTAATTCGTGTTTAAAACATTATTGAAAATATTTAGTTTTCATACAAAAAATACCCTAAACGTTAAACAACAATTTAAAAGTTTTACCGAAAATTTAGAAACCGTGAGTAACCGCAAAAATTAATATACAAATTGAATTTAAGAACAATTTAAAAAGAGAGCTATAAGCGACTTTCTGCTAAGCTGGGAAGTTCCAGTTTACTTGTACGAACGCCACAACTGCCAAGCGCACAGCGCTGCCGACAGCAAGGTGACGCCACGATGCAAGTATTTGGTTTTATTATTTGGCGCATAGCCCAGGATCACAGGCGCAGATACATCTGTCAGCGGCAGCTTATTTAAAACGGTCTCATTGTTTTCCACCTGTAAAGCGAAACAAGGGCGCAGCGTATATATTATCAAATAATAAAGATTGCAAATGCTTGAGCTCAGTATTCACAGCAAAAGAAATGCAATTAATTTTGACATATTTTTTTAATTCTGAAGCATTTGTTTTGAACGTTTTGCTGAGCTTTTATTACTAATACCTGGTATTGGCAGCAGGGATCATAGTTCCATGAGACCGTGTATAGGCCCGTGCAGAATAGTGATATGGCACACACTGGCGCAGCAATAACTGGTCTATCATGCCACAGCAAACTAGAGACGAGCGATACAACGCCGGAGGCCACGGCTGTTTTATGCAGACAATTGCCCACAGTTATCCAGCGTCCTGTTTCATCGCCCAAGCGTGGCGGCTCTATTATGATAAAATCGACTTTGGCTTCCAGGGCCTTGTCCAGCTCAGCCTCAAAGCGTTCGTGCGCATTAGAACTGTCATAGACTTCGCGTATGACATGGAAAGTGGGCACTTTTATTGTACTGTAATTAAAATCACACTTTATTTAGTATATAGTATATAAGTATATACAGATATATGCACAAGCATCTATCTATACATGCATAAATAACAGTTATCTCTGTCGCATTGCGCGCGCCGCTGCAGATGGAGTTCAAGGTTAAGGTCTTGTAGACGGAAGCAGAGTATGCCATTGTCGTTTATTGCACTTTCCACTACGAATTTTATGATGTCAACTTGACACATTCACAAGCGTCCCATGCAAATTGACTTTCTATTACAAACTTACACCATTTCAATGTGTACAGTATGTTTTTATTTCCAAAATAGTGAAATCAAATTGCATAACATTGCAGCAAGACAAGCTTGCTTTGTGGGCTTTACTTTGCACCTTTCTTTACTTTGCATATTTTCAATTTTCATTCATAGCGCGTGTTAAATGTTCATTTACCTGTCGACACTTCTGCTAACCATGTTGTGGCATTTGTTTAATACATTAAATTAACAATTAATTTCTAAAAAAAAATAAAAACTATGAACTGCATGCAGCGCACATCCAATGTGACCAAGGCCAAAAACCGAAATATACCAAAAATTGCAAAAACTACCAAATATACAGATGTAAAAATACTGTCAAACATTTAAATTTGTGTTTGTTATTGCAAAGTTCACATTTTCATTCATTTGATAGTTTGATTATTTCATATATTCCATAATTTCAATACAAATTTGTGTTATTAACCCCGAGTATGCTTCAAAAACATTGCTTTTGCACATTTCATGAATTTTCCATTAAGGAAGTCGCAGTTATGATATGATTGATGCGTACAAATTCTAGCACACACAAATATAGTACAAGTTTTACCAAAAAATTTCCATATGATTGTGAAAGAATAGAAAATATGCATTATGACAATGAGTTTAAAAATCAAACTGACAAACGCAATATTTATCGATATGTATATAAATGCAACTTGACATGACACCCGGAGCTGCCAACTTATAAAATTCCTGCTGGCCAAAAGCCGCATATAAATTTATTCACGCGTATATTACATTTACATAAATAAAAACAAACTTAAAATGGCTTTGCAGCGGTTACCCCTTCCAGAGCTAAGCGATGATACGCATCATAGACACAAACAGGTAATACAATCAACACCATTTACTTTTACCAAAAACAGTGTATCACAGCAGCTCTTTGTTTTATCAGTTTCATGGGCGTGAGGACAGCAACCGATTTCGGCCGCCCAAGTTTAAAACGCGCTACATTGCCGCAGATAACAATAATTTGAATCGCAGCCAATCGCCGAGTTACTGCAGTGCCAACAACTCACATATTGCGCAAGCAATTTCCTTTCGTGGCCCTGAACATCCCGAAGCTTCCATTCTTCCACCCGCGTCCCCCCTGAGTGACAAAACATCAATGTCAAGCTGCAACGAGAGTCACTTTGAACAGTGCTTTGAGCGCTTAGCCAAGTTGGGCGAAGGCTCTTTTGGTGAGGTATTTGAAGCGCGAAATCGTGCCGATGGTCAGCTATATGCAGTCAAAATAACCAAGCAATTATTTCGTGGCGAACAATATAGAGCCGAACGTTATGAGGAGGTGCGAAGGTACGAAGAGTTTTCGGGACATGAAAACTGTATTCGCTTTATACGAGCTTGGGAGCAGTATGACCGACTATTTATGCAAATGGAACTTTGTCGCGAAAATTTGGAACAATATTTGTTCAGGTGTAGAATAATTCCAGAGGAGCGCATTTGGCATATATTGTTGGATTTACTGCGTGGTCTCCAATCGCTACATGATCGTAATCTTATACATTTGGATATTAAGCTAGATAACGTGCTAATCGATGACGATGATACTTGCAAACTGGCCGATTTTGGTTTGGTTATTGACGTCGACAAAGCAAACAATGATCATGCAACGGAAGGCGACTCCCGCTACATGGCCCCTGAAATACTGCAAGGAGATTTTTCAAAAGCCGCAGATATATTTAGTTTAGGCATTGCAATGCTGGAATTGGCTTGCTACATGGACTTACCTGCTAATGGACCGCTTTGGCATGAATTGCGGCAAGGCATATTTCCCGAGGAATTTATAAACAGTAAGTGCAGCTCACCTTTTAGTCTACAAAAGTTAATCATTACCTTTACAGAGATATCGTCTGAGCTGCAGCAAGTTATCAAATCCATGATGCATCCAAACCCGCTAAAAAGGCCAACCGTGGAGCAACTTCTGTCCCACTCAAATCTTGCGAGAATACAACGAAGGCGCAAGTCAATGGCTGCCATAAAACTGCTGGTAAACCAATTTTGAATGCTTTTGTGTACATACTCGTAACAATTTTTTTCTTTTAGTCAAAGACCATTCGTCGTTCGCGTCGCGCTGTTTGGGGAAAAATGTGCAATTTAAAAACGGCCGCTTGTCGTTATCTGTTTTATTTCTTGGAAATCCTTCATCTATACAAACCTATTACTTCATCTTCTGGTTGCAGCGGATACGCAACAACGCCCTCATCTCCAATCCCATCTTTTGCAGCCGCACCCCGTATACAGTTTCAACTAGTAGGTTCAACGCCCATAGCAAATCGGGAAGGGTCATCCGCTGAGTTTTTGGCTGATGACGACCTTCTAGACTTGTCTCAGCAGGGAACGCCAAGGGGTAACCCACAACTAATAAACTCAACACCGCTAGGCGTAAGGGCGCATACAGATGTGTCTCAAAGAAAGTAAGTTATTTGAAAAAAATTTCGAATTTATGACTAACTTGCTTATTTCCTTTCCTTACAGATCTGTGTCGGCACGCAAAATGCCAACCATTGGCAACAATTTTTCGTCCATTGATCCCAGCAGTACAAGAGCAAATTTATCTCTACCAAAAGTTTTAGACACGTCATCAATACGACGCAAAAAACTTTTCATGCAGGACGATGACCAAGAATAAAATCAAGGCATCCATATAAAAAAAAAACAGTAATATCACTTACATAACAAACTAAACGTATACATATTGAAACAAGAATATACCGTTATATCAATTTAGCAAGTAGTGTTACGAAGTTCCCTAGTTTTAAGTGATATATGATGTGTAATGTTAAAGTTTCTTAAGAAGAACTTCTAACTTTGTTATTAAAAAGTGAATCGAATTTTAAAGAATATACATTTATGTTATATATATATATAACCATGTGATATATATACAAAAATGCGATTTAAAAAGTCCGCAGAATAAAAATCATTATGTAGCTACGCCCCCTGCTCAATAAATACATATTGTTTTTTCTTCCAAATTGTTAAAAAAAAATATCGTCAATAGCTGATTTTCAGGAATCGAAAAATCGAGAACGCTCTATCTCCAATTCTTTTGCGACCATTTTTTTTTTTTCAATTAAGAATTGTGTTTTTTCGAATGATTGACAAAGTTCGGTGAAGCTAATTGAACAGCATATACTACGACTGTATTGGACAAGGACGCACGCAACCACACAAATTATTTCATGAAATTGTGTGTAGGATATCCCAATATCGGTTCATATGTATGTTACATAGAGAAGGAGACGTTAGAGATTCCCTAAAAGTTGTCTTAATTATGATAAGGGGGACTAGAGAAGCCGATACAGACATATCCATCTGCCTGTCCGTCCTATATCTCAGAGATGCTAAGAGCTGGTCCAACTAAACTTTCATTATCCCTTATTATGTTACGGAAAACAA
Organism: Chymomyza costata; assembly: GCA_018150985.1. Classification (NCBI taxonomy): domain Eukaryota; kingdom Metazoa; phylum Arthropoda; class Insecta; order Diptera; family Drosophilidae; genus Chymomyza; species Chymomyza costata. The sequence goes on from JAECWU010000001.1 coordinate 25,375,939, forward strand.
ATTTATTTTATTTTTTCAATATCGGGTTTATTTTGTATAGCTCCAATAGAGGGATTGCTGAGGCATAATTTATTTGTCAATGATGATATTAACCACATTTAGCTTTTGGAAGTTATTTAGAATTCCCAACCTGACTTTATTAGGTGAAGGGAATCCCAACGTCGTCCATAATTGTTTATTATTTTAAATTACAGGCAATTGGCTGGAAAAGACAATTATTCTACAACCCTGATATACTAAGTCATCGCTGTAAAAAAAAATATCTTTTTAATTTTCCCACGTAAAAATATCGTTTCAAATATCGTTATCGGTTTATTATTGGGTACTATCGTCAATCGTAGCTGGCCACATGCGACTAGCGAGGTAAACAAATATAAAATTTATAATTTATCGTAATTCGCCAAGAATGACGCGCAAAAAGCAACAAAAGAAAAAAGTTGAAATCGTATTCGATCCACAAAAACGCAAGTAAGCTTTGAAGGTCATATTTTTAAATGGTTTCACTAACCCACCCAACTATTATTTACAGAGAGTTCTTGACGGGCTTTCGAAAACGCAAGAACGAGCGACGCACACGCGCAAAACAACAATTGGATCGCAACCTTAAGGAGGAACGAAAACGCATACGCCAAGAGGTGAAAGACGGTTTCAAGCATCTGAAAAAGTCCTATGAGCCACTGCGCGAACTTACCGAGGAAGACAAAGCTGAACAAAAGGAGTATGAAGACGAGGAAGTGCACGTAAAGATTGTGGAGCTTTCCAGCAATGATTTGACCGCGCAGCGTAATATGCTGGGAGCCAATTGCATTGATGACGAAAGCGATGAGGCAGAACAGGAAGAACAAACGGACATTGATGAGAATAATGCAAATTGCATACCTGGCATGGATTTCGACGTGAATAAGCGCAAAAGCAAAAAAGCAGTAGCAGACGAGAATGAAACAGAAACTAAGTCAAAACCAGAAACAGCAGATATCAAGAGCAAAAAAGACTTAGACCGACTTATGAAAACGAAAACGCTTAAGAAAATCAAAAAAAGCAAACTTTTCAAATTAAAAGAACGCATGGACAAAAAGATAAACTATAAAAAGGCCAAGCGTGATCGCAACAATACAATTAAAAGTGTTCCGAAACATCAGCGGAAACGTCTAAAAAATGGAGGAAGCCAACAGACACGTTATAGCAAAGGCCGCATGCTGAACAAAAAGGAAATTCGTCGAAAGCGAAGCGGGGGTGGCGAATAAATGCAAAATCAAGCTCTGAAAAACTGAGTCCAAAATAGGCATTATAAGCATTTTGTTAAAATCTATCATTTATTATAGTTTTTCTTCTCTCTGTTTTATTTACTATTACACTAATGCATCAAATAAATTGTATTCTTTTCGCTTATATAATTTTGCTAAACTTCTTTAACATGACGTTTCTGTCGCACACCGAATTTTGTTGATGTTTATTTTTTAGATATAACATTTCCATATTATTTTTTTTGTAACACTTGCAGTTGTCGTTATGTCTATGCTATGAACAAAATTGGATTTTAAATGAAAACATGTGACCATGTGACTTCTTCTTGTATTTGTTAATTTCTACAATCAAATAGTATATACATCCTTAAAAAATAATAATTAAAAATATATATTATAATTCCAGTTAATATGTTATATAAAATTGATTTTTAATGTGTTTGTGAATTTGAGGAATTGTGTACGATTTTAATTTACATTGTTTTAAAAGCATTTTCTATGTACACATCGTTTTAGCTTTTTTGTTCAGTTTTAAAATCAAAAAAATTAAAATGCCAAACTCTTTTTCTTAAATAAAGTGGTTCGAAACAATGCTAGCTTATAGCTTAAAGTCCTACTATAGTTTTTTTTTTTTTTTTTTTAGCAATTAAAAAAATTGTACAAAAGTCATTTAAAATCCAGGCAACACGCATCAAATCTACGCAGTTGGCTAACAAACAGCAGCATCTTGCCAACGGTTAGTAGCAACAATTTACTCTCAGCTCTCAGTTTGAATTTAGTTGTTGATTGTTGCGACGTGTAAACCCGCCGCCGGCCGCTAGATGACGCTGCAAAGCTCGCTGCTGTTGAAATTTGTTGCTACCAGGTCCACCAAACCGACTAAAACGACGCTGATGGAAGTTTTGTCGAAAATGATGATGATGGAAACGCGGGAAACTGCCACCATTACTGGTTTTATGCCAGCGCTTTTGGTTGTCGTACTCCTGGAATGGATTATAGCCGGGCGTACCAGACGCTTTACTGGATGCTGCAGCCGATTTCAACTTGCGCTGCCTACCACGATCCATTTCATTTTCTTCATCATCATCGTGATCCCTTTGGCGTTGTTCACGTGTTTCGGCCAGCAACTGAAAAATCGAAATTATAAAATATATGCTCAGTATAAGGTGGTTTTTCAATCTTTTGCCTTTTGGCAATGAAGCTTATGGAGATGATAGAGCAAGAAATTAAAAACATATTTAATCAGTAACGAAACGGTAAAGAAACGGTTTATGGCAGAACGGTAACGGTTCGATCTAGTTTAGTTAATTTAGTACATATATTAATGTGTCATACAATCACATCATAAGCTTCATTTGGTTCTAATTATTATTAACCTTCTTTACCTATGCTCTATGATTTCTTAATCATTCAAAAAGGTGAAGTCCACACTTGCAACTTCAACATAATCACAGTCTGTTAAATCTTCTTTACAATATTTAATTGTGTGTTCTTTTCTACATTATTTTACGAAAGCCATCGACGCCGACAAGCTGCCGCGTTGCTTTGCCCCTACTACAGACCAATATTGAAAAAAGCCTGCCCAGGATTGGTTTCAGCCTCGCCAATAGACGCTTGCGCCTCGGCTATTATAATTTGTTGCTGTTTCGTTGGGTTATTGTTAGCCAAGGCCTCAGCCTCAGCCTGAATGAGCATGACATCGATGTCGTCGTTGTCACTATTCTTATCAAGCCCATCCACGTTGCCGTAACCATCTATCCGTTTCGTACAAACCAAATCATAAGGCTATATGAATGTGGGGTGGAACGTGGAAAACAAATGCATTACAAACAAATTCTTTAGTAAAACATAAGTAAACCAAACAAAATTAATACAATCACCCAATTATTAATCAATTAATAAATGAAGTAAAATTATTTAAAGCGTTTAAGAATAACAAAAAGCAAACAAATACTACGTGCAACTTAACTTAAAAAATTAGTGCTTTAAATTAAAACTGTACAAAAAATACAAACAAAAATGGCGCATCTCATCATGTATTATGTGGTAACAAATTATGGCATAACCGAGAAGAGTGTAAATAAACATGTTTTTCGTTAAAAGTACACAATAAGTTTCTCGGTATTCTAAACTACCACCCATAAAAATGTAATATGAAGCGATACTTAATGTAAACATAAGGTTATCATTGTGACGATTTATCAAGAAATTCAAAATATTGCACACATGCAGTGGCTAAAAAGGCAGACAAATTCGCAAGAAACTGGAACTGAAAGTGTTTCGCGTCTGAATTTTCTATTTTTTTTGTTGATTACTAATTTTTCATTGGGACTTAAATGCCGCGAATTTTTGAGCTTAACCGAATCTAATAAATTTAGCCATTTTTCGACAAACGCAAAATAGTTTTTTGTTTTTACTGCATGTTTGGAACATTTTGTTACCCTCAAATGATTTTAACAGACCATTTTTAAGAAGTTTGTAAGCTTTACACAGTTGAGCTAGTTACTCTTAGCTTTAACTCACCTCCTTGTCTAAATCCGTTTGTTTGCCATTCCAAGCTAGCACAGAGGCACCATAACCACGATGTGTTTGCTTCAGCAGTTCTGCAACTGTGCTACTGCTGCCATTGGAATTGACTTCACTTTGATATCCCAATCTCTGCTGCGCCTTGGCATTGCCATTGACGATCTTTTGGCGTTTGGGGGCAGTGCTTTCTGTAGCTGCCACTCTGTTGGCGAAGGGATTTTTATGATTCTTTACTTGAACACTACGTTCGGCATTCACATCAACATCGTTATCATCGTCCTCGTCATCGCGTGTGATCTGCCATAATCCCGTTTTTGATTTAATAACCGCTGGCGAGGGCGGCGTCTTTGGCGAGGGTGGCGCTCGTCCATTTTGCGACTGCTGTTGTGACATTTTTTGTGGACGCCAGCCATTCGTAGTTGTAACAGACTTTACTACTAATTTATTATTGGCAGCACACTTATCACCCTCGTCATCCTCATCGTTGTTGTCCTCATCGCTTTGATTCACCTTTGAGACTGCTGAGGCTGATGGTGGCTTGTGTTTATTTTTGTTAAAATTATTTAAACTTTTGAATATCTCGTCTATTACATCAGTCTTTTGTTTGCAGCTGTTAACATTGGCATTGGACGACGACGTCGTCGACGAGGAGTAGGCGGATTTGGCTTTGTTATTGCCATTTAGCTGTCCATTTCCATTAAGCTTATGACCATTCGCACTGCCGTTTCGTGCAGAGTCAGACTCCGAATCATTATCAGAGCTAGCGCCACTGCGTCGTTTGCGTGGATTTGACTCATAGCGTTGTACGCCTACGCTTGCACCCGATATAACAACCGCCTCTTCTTCCTCAGAGGCAGATTCATAGGGAACCAGACTCTTGAGCGGCGCCGCCTTGAGCATGCTGGAACTGGGCGTTGCAGCAAACAACTGTGGCATACTAGGCAGCTTCGAGCTGGCATTTATTTTGTGTTTGGCCTTGCCGCTGTTGTCGTCATTCCCCTGGTCGTCGTGGTCGTCGTCTTCGTCAGATGACATTGGCAGATAGACATTGGGTTTGCTGGCGTTGAAACTTGAGGAACTTTTGTTACCATTTGCAATTGCAACAGTTTCGCCTTTATGTGACGCGCCAACCAATGGAGACTTCGCGTGCGAAGACTCCTGAAATTTACCGGTCCCCAAAAGGAGACCGTTCTGCTGCTGTTGCTTTTGAGCAGTGTGCTTCACCAAGCTGCTGTTGTTGCTGCTGTTCTTAAAGTGTATGGCAATCTTTTGATGCCCATTTGTGTTTGAAGCTGGTCCATGCCCATTCAAACCGCCTGGCGGCAATTGAGGCCCAATAAAACGCGTGGGTGATGCAGGCGCCGACACTGAAGTTGCAGTGGCAGCCACACCGTTCGTAAGACGCAGCCCATTAATTTTGGAGCTGCTGGCAGCTGCTAATGTAGACTGCGACAGATTGCGCGCCGGACTGACGGCAGTATCCAGCTCATAGAACATAATATATGCATTAGTATTGCAAACGCTTTGCATTGCTATGGGTCGCACATAGCTATCATCAAAATTGAAATAACCACCGGACTCTGTGAGACCAATGGCTGTGTAATGACCACAATTCTGCGAAACGCCCAGATGCGTGACCATAGAGACCAGGCGATAAGTGAGCGGCTGGGCGGCGGCTGTGGGACTGCGAGCTGCATATTTACTCAAATCAATGCGTGGCTTGAAGGTAATTTGTTTTGTCAGTTTGTTGCCCGTCATGGAAAATCGTTTCAGCTGTATGCATAGAGTTATAGGTGCTCGTTCCAAGCTGAATTGCTTTGTGGCAGATACCTAAGTAGAAAAATAAAATTAACATTTAGTTTATTTGCTTGTTGTTGAGACTATTGTAAGTTTACACTGGTCGCTATACATTACAGCTGTTGAAGCGAAAAGCCAATCGCATAAACACAATTCGTAAGTTTTAAATTAAACTACTTTGGCTAATTATGCAGCAATACAAATAACCATATTCACTACAAGGGGACTGCCAGTGTAAAAAAATACTGTTTAAAGTTAATAACTCACCTTCTTCTTGCAGCCTTCGCATTTGTAGCCCATATCCTCTAAACGCTCACGGGCAAAATACCCATCGAATGCCTCCTCCAGCGTTTCCGCTTTACGAATATCCAGCAACATATCTTGGAAATGTTGAAACGTTATAGACACATGACCGCAGGAAAGACAACGTACAGCAGAACGCAAATAGCCACCAAATATTTGATTTAAAGGCGTAGTTTCTTTAACGAGCTGATCCAGCTCTTTGTAGTTGCGGTAGCGCGTTAGATACGCCTTTTCCATGGCCTCCACAAGGAAACGCAGGAACTCATGTGCATCCTCCTGCCGTCCAACAACCATGTGTTTACATATTTGCTTCAGCTTGGAGTATACAAGAAAGGGACGCACTGCCGATGTGTTGGTTTGTGTGGCCACCAATGTCTTGGCCATTGCACAGATGGTACAACATCCGCCCGATTCCATTATATTGCAGTTTTCGAGATGTTGCGTCTCCGACACTAGCCAATTGGCCAGCGCTGGTATATGAAAGAGCGCCTGAAGTGTTGAATTGAGGTAGCAGGTGTTGCCCACATTTATCAGCCCCGTGCCCACCTGCCATTTGCGGTCTGACTGTTTCCAACCTATACGTATATGCTCGCGTGGATAGAGCACACGTTTTGGTTTTGGCAGCTCATTCGGACTGGATTGTTGTTGCTCCGAGCTAGAATTGCCACACTGTTTGCGATTGCCATTCAGCTGTTGGATATTGTCTGCGGATGAAACGGCAAGTTTGTGCGTTTTGCAGGGATTAACGATATGCTTTAGTAAAATTGTTATTAAAGTGCAAAAAGGCACTATTATAAATTTATAAATCAACCATAAGGCAATGGTATCGACAATTATCACAGTCATAATGCATTGAATTTGATTGGAAATTCTTTACTCGCTTGTCGTCTGCTTGATACTAAAAATGAAAATATGACAATGTGACGAGTACGACAGCGGTACACGATATTTCCGTGAGGAGTATGGTGTGGGGTATGTGAGATGGCAAGAGACAGCTGTGTGGGGCCATTATAAATGTGCATTGGGGCAGCACGAGACGAAAAGCAGATAACAACAACGAGCGATTTGTACTCGCTAGAGCACAGCACAGACATATACTATTGTTGTCTCACTTGTGCGCATTTTAATTCAAGTATAGCGGGTGTGCGCTGTGTTGCCAACTATGTTGCAGACTGTGCAAATGAGCTGGCCTTTTTGGTTAACAGTGGTTGTTGCTGCCGCTGCTACTGAGCATAAATATGTATATTTATGTGCATATGGCTGTGTGTATGTGCTGTTTGCATATGTTAGTATCGAACAAAAATTTTAAATTCAACATGGCCAAAAGTAAAAAACTCTTTTACAGCCTCTTGTCTTTGTTTGACTTCCTGATTTTTGTCGGTAAAAAATATAAATAAAAAAAAAAAAGCAATCAGCGAGCCAGCTGTATCGAGTGAATGCAAGCAGAAACAAAGAAGCAAGCATGAATCATATTTTGGCGCTCATTCATACAATTCGAGACGCAATTGTTGCAAAATAAGCCGCTGAGCACGCACATGCTTATATAAACATATATATGTATATAAATACATATGTACTCCGGCGGGAGAGAAACTAGCAATAACACAGTTAGTGACCAAACATACACATGTTCTATGCATGTGAGCGTTGTTACCGCGTGCGAATGTTTGCTGTGTTTTTTATAAAGAGGCGCAGCAGCACACGTTTTTTCTTTTTTTCAGTGGCTTTGATTCGGAACTTGGGCAATAGTAAATAAGTAGTGAGTGTCAGGTGTGCCGGCCATTGCTTTCGTTTACATCTCTTTTTATTTATGTTTTTTTTTTCCTTAAGTTCACTGATTGGTCTCTTGTTTTGCTTGCCTTCTTTCTTTGCGTTACGTTTTGTTTATGAACAAAATCAACACTGCTGACACGTACACCACCTAACACCGCACTAACACACTCACACTTATACAGCACCAGACATATGTATGTGCAAGCAAAGCAAGGAGAGGTACATGGTAGACATTGCAGCAGTATCGCTGTCAAGAAAAAATCTACATTGTAAAAAACTGAAAAACTCAATTTCCTTCCTGCAGCTATCGGCGGGACCGGAGGAACGCCCTTCCCGATGTCATAACTACTTTGAACTGAAAAAATGCGCCGCCACTTACCATGTCCATTTGTGCCCACAATTTTAGTGCCACCGTTTTTATTTGCATTTACTGCAGGCGTTGCATTATCCGGCTTTATAAGGATATATTTTGATTTCAATTGCTCCAACACCGTTTCATTATAATTATCCACTTCTTCATATTCGATTTTAGCAAGTAAGACACGTTTTGCATTTGCCGCAATTTGACTTTGTAAATCATCGGCGGAATCGCCGCCATTGTTATTGTTGCTGCTGCTGCCGGTTTTGTTCGCATTGTCAGCAGAGCGGTTAACGCCAAGCGATTCTCGTAGAGCAGCGTTGACGACATTTGCTGTTTCGCAGACCGCTACCGAGACGGGCATGGCGCTCGCAGAGGTGGGCGTTTGTGGTGGAATTTTGAAGGATTTTCTAGTACTCTTAAAAGGGTACACACGCAGCACACTTTGCAAGCAATTCCAAAGGAGTGACAATAACACAAAATAAAACTCAATTAAGACGTTTAAATGAATGATAAAGGGAGGGGAGGTATTTGAATTGTTTTGTCAACGCATTCGCCTCAAATGCTGCGCTGCTGCCACCACCTTTATCAAATTTTGCGCTCTTCGCCCCACCACTCAACTGCTGCTGCTGCTGTACATGAAGATCCTTTGATCCGCTACATTACAGCCGCAGCGTGTCAACGTCACGTTTTTTTAGCTTTTTTTTGCCAACAACGGCGACACGTCCTTCACACTACGTTCGTTGCCCGTTGCCCGCGCGCGACTACAACCGCTTACACTTTTTTTTTTCTTGTTTCGCTTCTCTTCAACACACATCCAATAACAAAGTCTGTCGATTGTGTGTGTGCGCGACTGAAGACGACCGACCGACGCACGCACTCACACACACTTGCACGCTTTTTTCGCTTTTTTATATCTAGCAGCTCCGTTTCATGTGCGGGTTGACGGCAAAACTTTTATTTTGTTATTAATTCAAAAACTTTGATTTATATTTCAGCTTAATGTTTCACATTGCAACATTGTATAGCACAATAGTAGATTTAAACGATACGATTTTTGATAGTATAAAAATTATGAGAATTTATTTCCCTCGTGTTTCTGTGTTTCTGTTTCTTCCGACGATTTAATTCTCTTTTGACTCAATTTTCGTCAAACGAGGCTGCCATGTGCCTTCAGTTGTAAAAAGCTGGCAACGCTACAACACCAGTGTTGCTAAATAGTAAGCCAACATTTAGCTTTTGACAGGCCCAGCATTTGCGCCTTTCCCACTTTTAGCACTCTTTAAACACTCGATAATGCTACTCTCGATTTTTTACACTTACTCGACAATTTTAGTCTTTAAACAACACTGTCTGTTTACAAGAACAAGTGCAGAGTGCAGCAGATGTAAATGCTTAAAACTTTTTAAGCTTAAGTGAAACCAAAACATAAATAATACGTAACAAACAAATAAACAAAGTGCAATGGCTTCGTTTTTTAATGTTGGCAGTCTAGGGAATGTGTTCTCCACTCCAGTGGGACAACGCATCGGTAAGTATTTGGTGAAAATCCTGGTGAAAACTGACAACATTGAAACGGCAGACCCGACGACTATAGTGAGGGTGTGTGTATTATGCATGCGTGCGTGTGTTTGTGTTCAAATTATTAAATTTTACAATTACAATAATGCTTATACTATGTACGCACATATAAACATACATATAATTGCGCACTTGAATTCTTAAATTTAGTCATATGACATATGGCAAACGTAATGCGTAAACTTCGTGTTGGAAACGCAACGTTGGAAAATTGAATTTTCACAACTTTCTTCAGTTGGTTTTAGGTTTTTCGTCATTTTTTGTGCTGTACACACGCACACGCACGAACTACTCTAGCACAGAAACTGATTTGTTGCTATTGTTGTTGTTGTGGCAAACGCTATCACGTCAAGCGGCCGCAATAGTTTCCGATAAGATTAGAGCAGGGAGGACACATGAAAAGCAAGCGATTGATAGCTGATGATGAGCAATGTGTTTGCAATTTTTTGTTTAATATTAATTACGTGCATTGTTTATATTGTCTAGTCAGTGAGTTGAAATGGATGTCTCAATTGTTAATGTGTATGTATGTATGTATGTATGTATGTATGCATGTATGCACACGGGCTAGTTAAGTTTGTGGGGGCTTATTTGTAAGGTCACTGCCCCACTGCGTCTCTTGCGTACGCTCAGGTGTCATTTGCAATTAGTCATCAAGTTTTGCTCGCATTCGTTACTTATTGTTATATAAATATGTGTTAATATATTCAGTTTGATTTTGTTGCCATAGACCGACCACAACAAATATAATTGGCTGCTTTTGTGTGCATATTTTCAACGCTTCATTAATTATTTTCTTTATAAAATTTTCGCTTCATTTGTTGCCTATAAAGCGTACAACTTACGTGCATTATGGACTTCTTTTTGTTTACTTTGATTAGATAAATGGCATTTTACAACACTCCTTTTCTTTAAGCCCAGTTGTTGCAATTGCGCTTTATTCAAAGCAAAAATAAACAAAGGTCATTAGCTCTTGTATCAAAGATAACGAAGCGTATTAAATTGTTAGATTTTGTTTAGGTTTATTGCCACATGATTCGTATTTTTGCTTTTGTATGATTTTCCGTCAAAAAATGTATAAAGCAAACAAAATTATAACAAACGCAAATGCTAAAACAAACAAACATACACATAAAGCACACACTCACTTCTTCGCGTACTTGTGCAAATATTCACATTAACTTGTAAAAACGTTAAAATTACTGCATGAAAAAATAACACTAAAAACAATACAAGCTAAAACATGAAGCTTATTTTAAGGTGTGCATAAAATAATTGTAATATTAGGTGATATTTGTAGGTTTACATAGTGAAACATCTGGATCGTTGTCGCCTTAAAAATACGTTGATTCTATGCACCATTTACACAGCGGCATTTCAATTCTTAATGATGAAAAATATTATTTTGAACAATGCTTTTTGGCGGCGATTATATAAGTTCAAGATTTCCAATTAAGAGGTTTTTCTTTGGGCTTAGAATCGATTCTAAGACATTTTCATTGTTTCAAGCGTTACAAGTTTATGAACGAACCCTAATGTAAAAAACTGTGGAATATTTTTTCCCCTTGCAAGTTAGTTTACAAAATTTTGGTACCCAACTTAAAAAGTTTTTACATTAATTACAAAACCGGCCAGAACTTATGAATAATTTCGACTTCAAAATGTTGTTAATCTTCTAAATTGTGATCAGAATAAACTTTTTTTGAAGCGCTTGTTAAATCTGACAAACTTCAGAGTTAGTGTTAGAATTGAATTGCATTATTATAATTATGAATTTTCAATTTATTAAAGAATTTTCTTTCACTGCATAGTTATAGGAATTAAGATGCTTCATCTATATGTTCGTCATTTAAGTTTAGTTATTTGAGCCGCAATGCAATATCATAAATATTGTTTAATTGGCATTGGGTATTTGCGTAAGAAGTATTAAGATTTGTTGCCATTTACAAAATGAGTTTTGCCCAAAGAGGGATGCTTTTATCGCTATATGTGCTCTTCTACATACATAGACATCTTAAATGTTTCCTACTTTATTACAGAACAAGCCACAGATGCGAGCCTGGCTTCGGAAAACTGGGCTGCCAATATGGAAATTTGTGACATGATCAACGAATCTTCGGATACGGCACGTGACGCTATGAAGGCTATACGCAAACGTTTGACACAGAATGCTGGGAAAAATAACCAAGTTATTATGTATACGCTAACGGTGCTGGAAACCTGTGTAAAGAACTGTGGCAAGGCATTTCATGTGCTGGTGGCTCAAAAGGATTTTATACAAGATCTGGTTAAGCTTATTGGACCAAAGAATGATCCACCGGCTGCTGTACAGGAGAAAGTGCTCAGTCTTATACAAATCTGGGCGGATGCATTTAAGAATCAGCCTGATCTAAATGGAGTTACACTTATGTATATGGAACTTAAAAACAAGGGCATTGAGTTTCCGCCCGCCGATCTGGATGCAATGGCGCCTATATACACACCACAACGGGTTAGTTTTTTTTTATAATACAGCACAAATTTTTATTTATCCAATGCTTTCGCGTGTTTAGAGCGTGCCCGAAGTGCCTGTACAATATTACGCCGCACAACAGACAATATCGCCACATCATGCGGCAGCTGTAGCCGCTGCAGCAGCTGTGCCTACGCCCAGCACTGGTCCGCTCACCTTGACGCCAGATCAAACAGCTAAGCTGCGCTCCGAACTAGAGGTGGTAAATAATAACATGTCCATATTAAGCGAAATGCTCGGCGTGCTCAAGCCTGGGCAAGAAGAGCCCGATGATTATGCCTTGCTCAATGAATTGACTGCCACGTGCAAGGAGATGCAATCTCGCATTGTGGATCTTATTGGACGCGTGCAGGATGATGAATTGACTGCGGAATTCTTGCGAATCAACGATGAGCTCAACAATTTATTCCTGCGCCATCAGCGCTATGAAAAGAATCGTTCCCAGACAAGCAACTCTGTCACCTCGCCATCTGCAGTGCTGGGCGCTGCCTTGGGTGTCCCCACTGTGGCACCCACCACCACGACCAGCAATGTGACCAATACACCGCAAAGTGATCAGCTTTTAATTGATTTGATTGAAAGCAGTGAAGAACAATTACCGCAAAACTTTAGTCAGCTCGATCTGGGTGCAACTGCTGTGCGTGCCACGCCTGATGTGATTGGCAATCCCAAGGCTGCGGCTGATGAGTTTGATATGCTTGCACAGTCGCGTACCGATGGCAACCAGTGAGTATTTTTGATTTAAATATGAAAAAGAAATTTTAGCCATTTGGTGACTTTTAAATATCGTACAGTATCATTAAGCCACTTCAGTTGTTTTACCATCTTTCGTGGAAATATAATTTGCTTTTCGATGTATTGTTTTAAGGTGTCACAATTTTGTGCACACAACATGTCCAATATGGGGGGATAAGAAGCTTATACTTTAAGAATTGAATTAAGCCATTGCAACAACGATATTTTCTCAACTTTGTTCTCTGTAAATTACTCTACCTAGTAAATCCGATTTGCTGCGTGACATACCTTCAGTGGATGCTGCTGCGGGATGTGTGGCTTCACCTTATAAGCAACGCACAACCGGCGAACCGCCGGTGGTAAGTAAAGTGAGTAAGCCATTTGACCGAACCCTAACTAACTAATTGCGCTCTATTTTTTCTATATATTGTATTATACACTGTGATGCCTTTTAATTTTTACTTTTATTTTGTTTGTTTTTATGTGTTTGTGCATATTTCTCCTTTGGTTTGGTTCGATGCCTTACGTTTAATTTGGTTTTTGTATGACCCATAACCCAAACTAGTCGACGAAAGAGAATGAAATCGATGAAATGGAGGCATGGTTGGGCAGCTCAGTAAGTAGCAACTTATGCTAGATGGTAAACGCTTGCAAATTAGATCGCAAAAATATTTCTTTAAATCAAAAATGTATTCAAATTAATCTTCTCTAGTATGGTTTTCGTTTCGAGTGATTTTGCTTCTAACATTTACTTAATCCCAGATTTACTTCTAAAAGTAATGCGTGTATATATTGCAATTGGGTCTTATAAAAATGATGTGTAATAAGGTATTAACAACTTGAAAAGCAAAACCTCAAGCTAGTTCTAATTTGCGAGCGCTTACTTCACTTAACTCTAGTTAAGCTTCATGCATCATTACGCACGTTTTCATTTATTATTCTTACGCTTTTGTGTTCATTCAAACATTCATTTTCATGAATTTCTTTCTTACATATTTTAAGAACAAAAATAAAAACTTATATAATCCTTTTCTTTACTTAACAGAAAGAAGTTGAGGGTATTGAAGAGCTAACAAGTTCCGAGTTTGACAAATTTCTCGAGGAACGCGCCGCTGCCGCCGAAAATCTTCCAACGATCAATGCATCGAACTCCAATTCCGCCGCCGCCGTCGCCTCCAGCAATGCCGTTTCATCAGCAGCAGCGGTGGATAGCTTAAAAAAGACGCCAAAGAAAACACCGGGAGACGAGGATCTGCTTGCGCTTTGAGTGGGCCACCAAAGCTAATTGTTTACTCTTACATATACATATATACATAATGGTATATAATTAGCATATACAAGCAAACATAAGTATTTTCCTTATGTAAAATTAACACGCTTTATTTTATAAACTAACTTTATACTTTTGTTGGCGTTTATAATGGTATTTTTTATTTTGTGTGTATAACCAAACGTTTTCAACTGATGATATCCTATAACTTATTCCAAAACACAGATCTTTTTTTCCTCTAATTGTAAGCCATAAAAATGTTTTTACATAAAATATTTATACACACGCATACATATTTATATATATATAAAAAAAAACATAGCTATGTAGTACGAGAGGTAATGAGGTACATGTATTACGTTTACAGTCTATTTGTTGTTTATTTATACATACAAAAATACATTTTAAAAACTAATTTATTAAAAAAAAAGAGAAAGAAAAATATAAACAAGCACCTTATAAGAAAAACAAATGATTTTCTACTGGATTATGGAAAACTGAAACGTGATTGTGATGATGTTCACTCCAATCGTTATCAAAGAAGGCGTATTATTTTATATGAATACTCTTTTATACAATCGTAAGAATTCTAGTCTTTAAAAAAGGAGCTATTAGTAATTTAATATAATTAATAATTTTTATAATTAATTATCTATCATAAAAATTAGGCATTATACCCTAATTATTAGAATGTATGGAATGTCTTAATCACACAATCATTCATCAAGAGTATCATCCAGAATACGTTGAGCGCGTGCCTTAGAAGTTGTTGCTTGGCTTTTTTGTGTTAGTGCTTGCGTAGGTACTTCAAAGTCAAGTTCTGCTTCATCTCCTTCCTCAGGCTCCACATCCGTGTCTGCCATGTATACATCCGTTTCATCGGCTTTTTGATCGTGTGCCTCCAGTTGCCGCTCAAGCTCCTCTATACGTGATTTTTTGCTGTTAATGAGTAGAATGAATTTCTTCAGCAGCTTGGTTTCTTGAATTTTGGATTCCTCCACATATTGCTTGTATTCTGCCAATGTTTCACTATGTGTTTTTGAGGCGCCGCCCCCCATGTCTTTTCCTAAATGCTGTGGCGTACTTGCCAGCTCAATTACAGCATCTAAGAGTTGAAAAGAATTCGATATCTTACGTAGCTCAACTTCCATGTACAATGTTTCATAGCCTTGACATTTGTATAGCTTAAATAATGGCGGGTCCTCATTGCAGCTCAGTTCATAGTCAAATCCGTCCAAACCCATTTGTGTTGACAGTGCCTTCTTGCACTCATCGTAAAACTCTTCATATGGCTGATCCAACTCCTCAGCAGCATTGCGAAGCTCTGCAAACTTAGTTGTACCTTTATAGCTTTGATTGTTTGTGGTGAGCAAAATTTGAAATTGTACTTCTTGCTCTTCATCTAACCACTTGCTATGGGTGTATATAAAATGCTTTGCGTCAACTTGGCTGTGTGTGGCTTGCGCACGTTGCACAAATTTAGTAAAGTATGAGTTGCTCATTTTACAATTTTTCAATTTTGCTTCTTGTTACAGACTTTTTGAAAATAATAGGTAAATTTCACAACAAAGTTTATATATCAGACAGCTGTTGCTGCAACAAGTATCTGACTTTTACAACACTTAAATTTGTCTTCTTCTGGTACTATTGTTCATTGTTTAAATATGGTCACACTACACCAAGCAAGTAATTCTTATTGGCCATTGCATTAGTTAGAATTGCCTATAAAATAAAGCTTAAAACAAATCGTTCATATTATAGCGTGTGTGTGTTGTTCATTTTAAGCTTTATTATGTTGGACAACCTAATTGACTTTGCCAGTTATTGGTGGTTTCGGTATTTAATGGTAAGAGCATAGCTGCAAATTCTTGAAAATGTGTAATAAAGTTTTTATTTTTTACAGATTACAGAACTGTATATTGTCGAAAAATGGGAGCGTATAACTATACGTAAGTAGTGTTGATCATGCTTTGGCAATCGAGTACCTTCAATTAGCAATTAAGTCTTTTATAACCCCCATTTACAAGTTGCTTTTCTTATCTTTTAGATGTCATATTTTTAGCGCTATTTTGTGTATTCTGGTATTTTAACTACTCTGTGCTGCTCTCCTTTACCGGAAATCTCATTGGTTCAACACCTATATCGAATATATTGCCTGCAATGCAGCAAGGGTCGGAGCTCAAGGTCACATAATATTTTCGACTCCTTCAACCGGTTTATTGTCCAAAAATTTGTATATTTGCACTATATATTATGTATTGGTTACGCCTTATAGCGCACATTTAAAGGAACAGAACATGCATCGCATTAGTGGCTGATTGATTCTTATATGCACTCGGGTCACCCATATAAGATAAAATTTTTATAAGGAACAATAGTATTTTTTTCTATTCAACTTTAGAAGTCTTATTATACTATGTAAGGCCGATCTTTTCGTGTCCGGCTTTATTGCTTCAATAAATAAGAAATTGTAAACTTAACCGGTAGTATTACATATTCAGCTCGTATTTTTTGCATGCCGATGGAAACTACCAACGTATAAGTACTCGAATATGCATACCATTTCTTAAGAATTCTGCCTTTCAGTTATAATAGTACACCTTCTTAGGAAATATTAATATTCAATCGAAACTGAGTCACAACAACCAAAGTTGAGGTGGGCTGCAAAAATATTTATTTTATTGTTTTACCGCTTCAATTGCCAAACAAATTTTAAGAACTTTCTTATAGCCCAAACCGATAGCTTCCAAGACGATTCAACTTTAACAAACACACGCTTTTGTCCGAACAAGGTCCAAAGTTACATTCCTATTCTTTGAAATAATACGCCGCTTTAGTTTCTTTTATATATCTTTTACTTCGCACTTCAATACACTAAGAGTTAGAATTTCATTACAAAAATATAGCCTATTGTTATATAAATGTAGTTATTTACGCAATGTATATTAAATATAATAATATGTATTTATGGAAAAGAGTGCAGCTCTTTGTTATTCGAGTGGCGGCTGCACAAAATCCGCTAAAAAAAAACACTCATTAATCCAGTTAGTGTTTCATTTGTTTGTTTAATGTGATACAAGCTATTAGCCTGGGGTAGGGGCTCACATTAGGCGCAACCTAAAAACTAGTACGTGTTTAATTCTAAAACTCTTGACAAAATTATCAACTAACAAAATTCCAAATGCAACTACTTCAAATTTAGCGCTCTCTTAAGAAATAAAACCTAGATCCTATAGTAGAGCCGGTGGACACCAAGTGTCCGGTCTCTATGATGCAAACTTACAGACTAACACTGAGAGAGCGACGCAATCCAGCTAAATTGCTTATAACTAACTGTACAATCATCAGACAGCCAGTGCGAATGCTTGTTAGGATTGGCTTTCCATGAGGGCTGACGCCAGCTCCTCATTGGATTCTACGTAAACCTGTGTAGGATCCTCGCCGAGCTCTAAGCGCCCGTAACGCGCTACGAACGGCGCCTTGGTATTCACCTGTGCCCTAGGCCACTTTCGTTTAGGTTTCGTATGTGTTAGCATGTGCGACTTGAGATTGGTAGACTGTGCAAAACACTTGGAGCAGCCATCCACAGGACAATGATACGGTCTATCGCCGGTATGTATACGCACATGTGTTCTCAAATTGAAATCCAGGGAAAAACGTTTTCCACAACCCTCAAACGTGCATTCAAAAGGTTTCTCCCCAGTGTGAACCAGCTGGTGACGCTTTAACTTAGAGCTCTCCACAAAGCTCTTCCCACAGACATTGCAAACATGGCCGCGTGGTCCATGCGTGTGCATATGTTTACGCATGGCGGAGTGATTGCGAAACTCTTTGTTGCAGCCGCGATGCGTGCAACGAAATTTCGGATCACCATCATCCTCAGCGGCTGCAGTCAAATTTCCAACTGTTACGCTGGGTGAGGACGCGGATTTGTTGCTGTTGCTAGAAGTGGTTACACGCTGCATGACCATCAGCCCGCTTGTGGGCACCAATGGAGGCGGCGCGGAGCCATTGCTGACATAGCCAGGGGCTACATTGTTATGGGCGGGCGTGCGTTTGGACACTTTTGTAGTATGATTGGCTTTCAGGCGGACATTAGTGCTGCTATTTTGCAGCACCAGTTTTGGCAGCGTTAGTTGTGGTAACGCCGTTGCAGTCGATGTTGTTGTTGGGAGGGAGTTGAGCTTGTTTGTGCGCGTTGTGACTATAGTTGGCTGTGTGAGCGCAGCGGGTGTTGGCAATTCCACAGGTTGAGGCATATTTTCAATGAGCTCCATGTTACCATAGTTGTCATCGAGCTGATTGTCGGCATAAACGAACTGTTCGCTCAATGATTCGCTATCATCTTCGCATTTGACATCACCCATAAAGGCATTAACTACTTCCTCTACATCAGTCACTGCTGATGCACTAAATGGATCTGGTAATATTACATACTCGTTACCTATGCCATCGCTTAATACATCATGATGCATCATATGCTCATCTATGATTAATTTTTGCATATTGGAGGACTCACTGGTTTCAGGCGTTGTAGAACTAGTCATAGTTGCCGCATTTGATACGTGCATAATGCTTTTACTTCTCGCATGATCTTCTAGATCCAGATCGTCTCCGTACTCTTCATCCTCATCCTCGGAGTTGAGCGTAGACCACAGTGTAACATTAAACTCATCTTGGGTAAGACGTATGGGCACTTTAGTTTGCTTCCAACGTTTAGCGGAACTTGTGCGGGTTTGTGGTCTACCAAAGGGTTTAAAATCCTGTGCATTCGAGCTATTCGAATCTTCTGTAGACTTCATATAGTAGTCGTTTTCCAGCTGCTCCTCTTTAATGGTTGTTGCTTCAATTGTTGTAAGCATTTTTGAAGCTATTTCAAATGCATTGGCATCTCGCGTTAAAACTGGCCCAACTTCTTCATCCTCTTCGCCTTCCTCGTTGAAAACCTCATCGTTTTCATCATCCTCCTCGTCGCTGGTCTGTTGCATTATAATAGGCGGTGGCAGCGCATCTGCTGTAGCTACGCCCACGGAGGTAAGACTATCTGAGACGGGATAGTATTCATATACATCACCCGATACATAAAATTGACCTGGATCCACGACTATATCGCCATCATCATCACGCTCATCGATTATTTCCTCAATAAGAAAACTTTCGCTGTCGCACATATGATCCGCTGCATCCAAATCACTTGTATACGGCTGCTGCTCCGCAATCGCAGGTGTTGGCGGCAAAGCATGAGTGAAATATGTGGAGGGTATGGGCAGGGGCACAGCTGCTGCGGCTAATGATAGGTTTTTGACAATTGGTGCGCCCCGCAGTTGAAAGTTTCCGTTGCTGCCTCCTCCTCCAACTCCATGATGATGACTTGTCATCGCTAGAGTCGAACAGCGTCTTCCGTGTATGTGTGCGTGTGTATACCACTGCGTTGGTGAACGCGCGCGCCTATGCGTGTATATGTGTGGATCTGCAAATTGCCAATTAGAAACGATTTGCAACATATATATTTCTGTATGGAATATTTACCCACAACAATTGCGTTCCAAATTGTTTGCCTGGTTTTTTTTATACCTTTTTCTTCTATTTCTTTTGTATTGTCATCGGTGTGTGGGGCTGCGCGCTGCGTCGACAGCACCAGCAGACGTCGTCTGGCAATACAATGCTTTTTACACTTCTCGTGTTTTCACGCTTATTATTTAGTGCACAATTGTTATTTCGTTTTGTTTATAAGTTACAAACAATGTAAATATTTTGAATTTTGCCGGTAAATATGGCGGAATTGTATTTTCCAAAATGGCTAAGTACTTTCTCTTATGTTCGCTTTGTGTTGGTGTTTGACAGCGGAACGATAAAAGAGCGAATGCAACCCCTAAGAAGCTTGTATGTATGGATGTGTAGACAAACACGAATTTTAAAGCAAGAGGAGTTTTAATTAAATTAACACTTAATTAGCTCAATAAATTAAATTTCCATTAAATTAATAAAAGTAGCTTGAATTTGAATTTTTATATAAAAAACTCATTTTTGCTGAATATTGTGCATTGAAAATGTTATCGATAGTTTGGTTGCGTTAGAGTTGCCAACCAATCCAAATAACGTCAATGCAGCATATAGTATTTCAAATTGTGAGATAAGGCACAAAAAATATGCACTATATTTATATATATTTTCTAATAATTCAAGTACGTTCTTTGAGCATAAAATTTACACAATTAGTGTTGTATAGCTTTGGATGGGCGTATCTATAGTTTCATCAACAACAACACCTCTGGCAAATAAATGCTTTTCAGTTTTTCTTCTACAAACGGCTCATGGGAAGGCTTTATTGTTTCCGCTCCGGTGTTAAATTCGTTCTTACCGAAATGAAGGGCACTGCGATCTGCGCTAACTTTAATGTTATATGTTCGACATTGTTGTAACAAATCTTCGGCGTTTTTGATTAACGTTAGGTGCAACAAGTACCCTACCGGCACTGTGAGTTGTTTGCTATTGAAGGCATGAGAAAATATTTCTAATAAACGTCTGCAAGTAAATAAATATTTAAAAAATTTTAATTTCACTACAATTGCACTTACCGTCTGATACTTTGTAGTTTTAAAGTAGACAAGGCGCAAATTATGTGTGGTAGTTTCAATAAATTTGTTAACACGCGATACAAATTCCCCCGATGATAGTCCATGCATATGCCAAAAGCTAACTTGAATACAGGATCCTCACGTATAAGTATCGGCAAAATAAGACCCCGCATCAAAGCTTCGGGTGCACCCAAATTGAATATTTGGTAAAGCGCCTCAATAAAACCACGCCGTTGTAAATCTCGTAATGTATTTTCTTGATCGTTTTTCTCCTCCATTTCATCATAACAACAAAGCACACGCTTTAAACACTCCTGCAGGTGCTGATCACATATTTTAGAGTCAAAGTTATCTATGGGCTCAGTACACAAGCGATATCGGCTATAGGCCAAAAACATAATCATAGGTTCCAGCAGTCTTATGGTCGGACGTGCATCGTAAGTTTGAATTACGATTTCCTGGCGCACAGCTCGCAGACGATCAAATATAAAGTCGTATACATAATGAAATGGTTTTCTCTTGTCCAGCAAAATGCTGAAATCAAAATTATTGTTGACAGAAGGCAAATCAATTTTTTTGATATATGTATGTACGTACTCTTTAAGCAAGTATTCAACGGTTTTTTTAAGGCAGCCTTCCGACCGCAGATCTTTGGACTGAGGCGTCTTAATGCCGGCTGCAGAGCGTGCAAAGGCCTTTACCAGTATTCCTGGAACTTGTTTTTGCCCGTTCTTGTATTCATAAAAGTGCAGCAGCTTTTCCTTAATGCGCCTTTGTGTTGTAAATAGTATTCTAATAAAAATATTACCAAATTACCTTTATCTAGAATGGTACTTACATTTTTGCTTCATTATCTGGACAAAGGGACTCGCAACACCCGCGCATTTTAGCCATTAAAATTTTTATAAATGCTAACAGCACTGTTTTAATAAAGTCAACAACAAAAATCAGCTGTTGCCAGGGTTGTCAAAACAAAACAAAAATAAATTTTGATCAAAAAGTTTAAATTTTAAAATGTAAAATTCAAATCAAGACGTGCGTATCATGTTTTTCCGCAGCTTTAAAAAACTACTAAAACAAAACAGCAATTTCGGAGTTTATCCAACAGCAAATTTAATACGATTTGCAGCCATTTGTGTTAGCAACACAGGCACAGTCCATGTTGCCACACAGCTGTTATTTGTTTTAGCTGGATTAAACACAGTGGCATGTCAAACCATTGAGTTGGAAAAGCGGCCGCGCAGACGGCGCACAGTCTCAAAGGCCAAGTACATGATGACTCTGGAGGGAAAGGCGCAGCATTACATGAATGCACTTAGAGTGCGCTGGATGCAGCTACATGACATACCTGGCATATTTGCCTATCAGTTAAATGTAAAGCGAAAAACTGTCCTGTCCGGCAAGCATAATTTTTATGCGGAGGTAATTTTTTGATTTTAGACATTTTTACATCATTTCTTATGAAAATTGCTGTTTTAGCTAAATCCCGATCGCATGCTTAAACGCCGTGCTCCACAAACTATCGAAAGCCTCAATCCAGAATTTAAGCCCAAACATTTCAACTTTAATAAAGTGGATGCTTTGGAGGTAATGATGACAATAGAGCATGACAAGCGGGACATTAATATGATTGTAAACAAAAGTCCCATTACCCCATTTCATACGATTATTTGTCCGGAGACAACGCGCAACTTGGTACAACGTATTACACCAGAAAGTTTAAACTTTTGTATTACCTTCATGCGCAGCATAGATGATGAAGATATACGCATGGGTTACAACAGTCCTGGAGCACTGGCTTCAGTAAATCATCTTCATTTTCATCTTTTGAGCATGCCTAACGATCTTTATATAGATAAGGCAGATCTGGAGGAATTAGCCGGGGGATATGCGTATCGCTTGAGCCAAAAAATGCCAACTGAAGGAATATGCTTTGTCTTGAGCGCTCAAGATACTGCAGAGGTGGTGAACGAAAAAATTCAAAAAGTTCATCGCTTTACTGAGTGGTTGTGCAACAACAATCTTCCGCACAATCTCTTTATTACGCACGACAGACGCAAGGGCAAGCGTGGTGACGTTCAGGTGTTTGTTTTTTCACGCTGCACATACTGTGTAAATAAGCAAGTAACTGCTTTTAATGTAGGCTTTTGTGAGCTCGCCGGCTTTATACCCTTGGGCGGTAAGAAGTTTAATTAATTATTCAATGTGCCGTACTTTATTTTGGCTAATTTGCAGATGAATCAAAAATGGAAAGACTTACTGAGCAGTCCGTGATTGAGCGTATAAGGAATATTACTGGAAATGCTTATGACAATATTTACGAGCAAGTCAAGTTAATAGTTAATAATGAGGAAGCACAGCCATGGACGGAACCCTTTACCATTTGATCATAGCATAAATTTGTGTACAAAGTTTATTAATAAATTTAGGAAACTGTAGGATTAAACAGCCGCGGGCACAAATCCTTTGCCAAAGTCCGATTTGCTTTTAGCTTTGACAATTTCTGAAATGCTGTAATCTACTGGGGATTCATCTGTACCTTTAATCAATTGCACAAGTTCTGACAGCTTATCAGAAGCTATTCTAGACCGAATTGCGTCAAAAAAGCCCATATAATGATGCAAGTTGTGGCTGAAAAATATGGATTAACCAGTGTATAAAGGAACCATTAATTTAAAATTTAGTATAGTCACTTACATCATTAGTAAAATGGGACCCAACAGCTCATTGGTTTTGTATAAATGATGTACATAGGCACGTGTGTGTTTTGTGCAGGATAAACAACTGCAATTACTCAAGAGCGGTCTAAAGTCCTCCTTTAACGCATCGTTTTCAAGATCCAGAAATGGTGAACTGGCTGCATTTCTATTGTCTAGGTCATAATTGAAGGTAAGTGCTTTGTTGCTTACAGCAGCGAGATAAGCATAAGAAGTATCAAACATGTCTACACCCATACATATAAGCTCTAGTGTAATTAAAGGAGTATATGCACCGGGCATCATGCGTGGCTTTTGTTCATCTAGTTCTTTTATACAGTGCTCTACAACAGGCAAAAGTTTTGCAGAATCCACAGTGGTGGCAGTCACGCCATTTGTATGGAAACCTTCCAGCACATAGCCTGCATGACTTTCAGCAGGCTGCTCCCGTGCGTGTCTGATCGACTGTGTTCGTGCGTATGTATTGTAACCTCCGACAATGGGAACCAGCAACGTGGATTTGGTCAGACGTTCTATTTTACCTTGCTGCTTGTAGCAGTAGTCCATAAAGCGCTCTGTACGATCTACGGACTTTTGAACACGCTTTTTAGAACTCTCTGCATCGGTATCTGCGTCACTGGGTCCCTGATAAGCATCTGGTGCAAGGTTAGAGACCATTTCCATGTAGCGTTGTGCAGTAAGCGCTTCTTTGCCACGACGCGTATACAATGGTATAAAATCACGTTCATTTCCACCCGACGGCGTTGTTTCACATGGATCGCGCAGCAACAAGATACTAGGATAGCCTGGGAGCCCCACATATGAACTTAAGTCACTCTTCCATTGTAGCAGGGACTCGGCCATTTGGTCCATCGTGGATAGTGTCATCTGTATCAACTGTTGCTCCTTGCTAATGTAACTAAATACATCGGCGCCAAGGTAAGGTATGCTGCCGCCTTTCGTTGTTTGCATAAGCACCGGTGTTTTGTAATGATGTCCGTGCTCAACATTTTCTTTATGCACAAGTAATTTACCCAATCGGCCCGACTTTTTACTAATAGTTTCTATAATAAACTTCATGTTAATATATAGTAAAATTTGTAATATGTTGTTTATCTCATGCACGTTGCCACAGTGCTGCCACCTTATAGCAAATTATTAAGTGGCCACTGCACTGTCGTTTTAGCGTTGCCAAACTTCCCAAATCAGACCCCCATGAATTTTTTTTACTTGGCGCCCCTATATGCATATGTATTACAATTGGTTGTCGCTCAGTTGCTTTTCGAAATTTGGATTTAGCGTATTCGTCCACATTGGGCGCGCGTGTTGTTGGTGCCGCGAGTCTTTAATGTTTTTATGTTGATGTGCGGCGCACTTGAGAATTGTTGTCATTGTTTTTGTTGCTGCACTACTTTATTTATGCATTTTCGCGCTCACTCGCACTTGTTGGCGCTACGACTTTTCCCCAATTGTGTGTTTTCGTTCGTTCATTGATTTCCTAATTAAGTTTATAATTAAAATTAATTGAAAAATTACATACACACACACGTACGAATGTAAAGTGTTTGCTGTAAAAAAGTTACATTGTATGCGAGCGTAAAAATATTAAATGAGATAATAATAAAGCGCGTTGAATTCGAAAAACGAAATTGTGCCAAAAAAGAAAACATCATCTTAAAGAGCAGAGGTAATTATAATAACAATAATACAAATACAACTTGCTTAATTGACGACTTCCTTGCGAGCGAGCTCTATTTATAATTTAATAGCCAGATATAAAGCAATTATAGCTATTGAACAAAAGACAAAAACATGCGCTCCCTTTATTTTCGCTGAATTACATTAAATAATATATACATACATATGTATGTATATGTATACATATTCATGTATGTATGCATAAAACAACTACAAAGATTGTTTGCACAAAAATTTTAAATAGTCATAAATTGTACTAAAAGTCATTGCGGCTTAAGTGTATTTGTTGGTCGTGCCAGGGGTTGGAGCGCAATACGTAGAGAGAGGGCACTATGGCTTATCCTGTTTAGTGGCGCTGCCAGGGTTGTCAGCACACACACAGAACTTAAGGCAGGCACAGGTACGGCGTAGGCAACGCAGGTAAATGCAATTTTTGTTTTACGTTTGTAGCAAAACGATTTACAGCCTCGTAAATAAAACTTACAAAAAAATTATGCCCAACACCTTGGCTAATAAATTTCTACATTTATGTGCATTCCAGGTGGTCCTTTACGCACACATGCTTACAACGGAGTGGCAACTCTGCGTAAATTAACTGTTTTACCTGCACAAATACAAACGCACCGGTCGACAAACAAACACACACATATCTACAACGGATAATTTAGTGGAATTTTCAAAAATAGCAAAAGGCAACAACAATAATCCTCGGCCGCAGCAGCAGTAACGACAACTACAACAACGAGCACAACAGCAAAAGCAACAACACCATAATAATCAAAGATTAAATCAGGTTTATATGGAAGGGTTAAAAAGAGCAGCTAAAAACAGCCTGTCGCAGGAAGAAATACACGTTTCCTAGTCGCTGCTACAAGCAAGCAACAAAAGCAACAACCAACAACAACAGCAACTGATTTTGATTACAACTACAAGCAAAAGGAAACGCGCTCACCAAGAGAGCCGTTTTTAGTTCGTTTGCAGCCGAAGCCAGATGTCGTTGTGCGTGTGAGCGAGAGAAAAAGTCGGAAAGAGAGCGCATAAACAGATTAACTAGCAGTCGGCAGAGCAGCAAGCTAACGTCGCTGTCGGCAGCAACAGCAGTAGCGTTTTGCCGTTTTTTGCTCAGTTTTTCATTTGTGTTTTGTTGTTTGTTGTGTGCGGTACGGTTATGTCTCTAATGTCGCTTTGCATTACAACGCAGCGGCGGCGCATGTGAAAACGCCAAAAGATTTTCCGCTAAGCGAGTAACGTACATATACAAAGTAATGTATTGATGTTTGTCGGCAGCAATTGTTTTGAAAGCGAAGCAAAGAAAATACATATATACATATAAAAAAATACCGACAGAGGTTTTAAGAAAGCAAAACTGCCGCGCCTTACAAATAAGTGGTACGAACGAAAATCAACCAAAAAAGGAATAAAAAAAATTGAAAAAAAAGACGTGAAAATTGTGCAAAATATTAATGTATAAAGGCATAAAGAGCTAGTTATAATAATAATAAACTAAACAACGTCTCAGGCTTGGCGGCCAGCGGCCACAAAGCAGACCAGTTTCAAAAGCCTATTTTCAGGGCAATACCAATGCATGCCGTTGCCGTCGTCGACGTTGTCTTGTATCAGTTCAAGTGTGCCTGTGTGTGTGTGAAAGAGTAGGCGCTAGTTGAGTGAGTGCGGTGGCTAGGCAATTGAACGTATGTACACACACACACGCGCACTCAGTCTACTACAACAACAACAAGCGACCAACAGACCGACCGACCACATACGGTGAAAAGGCCGTCTCAGAGACCAGGCACAGCAGACGAGCAAGGAGCGAAAGGCAGCAGCAGCAAAAGCAGCGCGAGCAATAAGAATAATAAATTACACTGCTATAATAAGAAGAAAAATTTATATATACATACACAGGCACGCACACATGTGCAAGTAATGTACTTGTGTGTGCTGCGCACATAGCTTGTGGAAAATTGTAATAAAATATGAACGCAGAAAACTGAACGAAAATCAACAACAACGACGTAGCGCGCAAATGGTGGAAAACTAAAAGTAAAGTGAAAATTTTTGTTAAATTTTGTGTGGTAAAAATGTTATCTGCCGCAAGTACTGCAAGTGTAACTGTCCCTCATTGTATATGTATGTGTTTGTGACCAAAATAAATGAAAATTAAACATAATTCATGTGCCATTTTAACAAATCAAACGCAAACTTAAAAACTACACTAAATCGTCAAAGAAAAGCTTTAAATTAATTCTAAAAAAAAAATATATAAAAAAATTACAACAACACATATAACTTAAGCGTGCAACAGTATTAGCAGCAGCTGTGGAATCATCACTACTAGTGTATTAAAACTAGCAAGATGTCCTGCATATCGAGTAATTTTAGCTCATTCTTTCTCAACTCATTGAATGATCCTTCAGAGTTTTCCAAGTACTTGAGCAATGGCGAACTCAAATGCACAAATTTCGACGAATTTCAAGTATTTGGCTGCGGCGCAGGCGCGCAAACGTCGACGCAGCAGCAGCAACCGTTGCAAACGCAACAACAACTACAACAGTATTCGCAGCATATGGCAAATGGCAGCAGCAGCCTGGACTTTGGCTACGATGTAACAGGCGCCGCCGCAGCAGTATCACAAGCGCATACACAGCGGGATGCTGCAGCCACGCCAGCAAGTTCACACTTTGAGCAGCAGCAGCATTCGCATCATCATCACACACATCATCATCATCATCATCATAGCGCTGTGGCAGCAACGTCGGCAGCAGTTACGCCGCTGCCGCCCAGCAATCGCTGGCCTACAGCTGTTGCCACACCAAATGGACATGCGCCCACCAATGGCGTCAGCATTAGTGGAGGTAGCGCACCACAGCATTTTGATGGTTCCTTTGAGTTTATTAAGTATCTGCGTCATTCAACGGATTTCTCGCCGGGCAGCGCTGGGGATAATGGAGCCGCTGCGGCGGACAAATGCAGTAAAACCACCTCTGCTACGCCACCTCATGGTGCCTCCAGCGCTCGTCAATGCCAATCGCCGGCTGCTAGCAGCAATGCAGGCGGTAGCTTTTTGGATTTGGATACAAGCACCTCGCAAAAGCCACGTTCTGCCTCGCGCAAGGTGGCCGCATTGCTGTCTTCCGTTTCACGTGCTTCCAACAGCCTGGACACATCGACCTCGGCACTGGATGTGTTCGATCATGATTCAAAGCAAACGATATTCGATTTACCGCACATAGCTTCCAATGGTTCTTCCAATTCCAACGAGTCTTCACTGGAAATGCTTGCCTTTCCCAACTCACATCTGAATGCTTCCAATTCAAATACATCGTCGGAGGGTGCAGCCTGTGGCAGTGCTGGTGAGTTTGGTGGTTTGCTGACCAGTGCTAGCTCCTCATCAGCATCATCTTCGAATGCGTCCAAACTGCTGGGTACATTTGTTATCAAAGAGAACTTTGATGTGCATCCATCGCACAAGGTTGAGGAGGGCATCTTTCAGCACATGAACAAATTGCCCTCGAAGAAAAAGGATACACTTAAACAGCTGGGAGTACGATTCACCGGTCAAATGACGCTGACGGATAAATCGATTGTGGTGGAGAATTTCATTAAGTTTTGCGAGGTAAGTATTTTTTGGTTAATATTAATTCCGAAATTTAACCAACTGACATTGCGAGTAGTCAGCAATTTTAAGTTTGAACAAATACGCATTCATTTTGCGACTTTATCCGTTAAATGAAGATTTCAGCTTATGTATATGAAATCTTAAAATGTCCATGGGGCTTATCGATTAAAAGCGAGGGTTTGTGTTTAAACCCAAGCAAAAAGAATGTAGATTGACTTTAAAGCCAGCGTACCAGTGGCCTTTATGCAATTGTAAAAAATCGGTTTTGCTGCAACTTGTACTCTCTACTATGTCCAAAAATAGGCCCGTTGTGATACTGATATTGGGAGTAAGTGATGAGGATATAGAAAATACAGGAAAAATTAGGGGAATACGAAAAGTGGAAAGTACAGGACCATGCTTTACTTGGGATTCGAACCCACAACCTCTGGTACGATAGTCTAGTGCACTGCCGCAAGGCTATTGAGACCGTTTGGAATTAAACATAATGTACATAAAATTTTAAATTTTTATACATTAATAAATATATGTATGTATGTACGTACATAAATGGAAATACATGAAATTGTATTGAGAAATATTCATAACATGTCCGCCGTCTATCCTTTACACAAACGAATTTCTCACTCTATTATACGACACAGAGAACATACCACCCCCACCCCAACCAGCCAAAGTAAATACTCACACAAACATTCACATTCAAATGTCATTATAAATTGTAATAACAGCGACTGCGACGTTGACGTCGACTACAGGCAATGGCAGCACGACAACCACAAATTCAGCATACAACTGTAATCATGTGTGCACAATGTATGTTTGTCTGCTTCTATGCATGTGTGTGTGATTCTAAACACCTACACACATGGGGCAGGCACCCCCAACAGTCTAACATACACAAACACATGAGCACGTTTTACATTTGGCGCCTTTTCAACACTACGGCAGCAGCCCAACCCCCAAAACATAGCACCATATAAACACACACACACGTGCATTTATTTATATATGTATGTGAGCGTATATACAATCATGCTCATTACGCTCAGCTTTATCAAATGCAGACACACACTTTTACATACATACAAACTATATTTGGTCACCTACTCACCCCCTATGTACACACATACACTTTAACTAGTATGTATAGAATGGCATTGATGGCATAATACAGCAACTACAACAAGAGCAGCAGCAGCGGCAGTAACCTTATTTTAAGTTGAAAGCCGCTGGTTTGGGGACGCTGAGCGCGCTTCAGTCTCCATCCAAATCTTCCCAAACCCAGCCTCAGTCACAACGTGCGCTATTACAAAATTTAAGTTCCTAAGACGCAAAGACGTTGTCGTTTTTTCTCTCTCTTTATCTATCACCCAAACGCAAGAAAAACAGTTTCGTTACAACAAAGTTGAATGTTGTTGCTGCTTTCTTTAGCGCTCCTAACATACAATTTTTGCTCTCCCACTGCATGCTTTGGCACGCTCTTTGCGCTCAAAAACTTACTTGAGCTTGAGGCGAAACACGAACGAGCAGCGGTATGCAGTGGGAGCGAAGGACCAAGCAACTCAAACTACCCAAGTTTTAGCTATAGTTGTGTGCGTGTGCACATAGGTGGTGGCTACCCCAAAGTTCTATTGAGTAATTTTATATGCCTTTGCTTCACACGCCCCACAGCTCCAGTAGCAGACAAATACACACACATGCGCTAACTTACATGCATACAATCATCAAGTTACTTGTGGGTGGTTGGGTCAGAGGGTTGTGCGGCGGGTCTGGCTGACTGGCCGTAGCTTGGCCAAAACGTTCGGCATTGCTGTTCGTGTATCCTTTACGCCCGCCGCCTGTGCATGTGTGTTTGTTTGTTATCAACATCCCAGTAGGACTTGTTTGGATGAAACGAACTACTTTTGTTAGGCTTCTCATCGGAGTAAGCATGGTGTCGCCTTTTTATTATTTTCCCAAGAGTTACGAAAGTAAGTTAAATCCAAAAAAGCAGATATCGCGCAGACACTTTATCCATTGCGAATCACTTTGTAGTGGGCTTCGAAATTCTTAAATTCGTTTTGTGATAACTTGTGGAACTTCCTGGTATTTTCATTTTACTTATTAATTTTAAAATCTATGGAACTTAAGTAATGATTTGTTTTAAAAAGAGGGCTTTGCTGTCCTTAAAGGGCGACTGGGGCACTGTTTGAGTGTGTTGGAGGCCAGCGCCCGAGCACCTCCACTACCAACCTTCTGTCCGCTGGCTACGTTGAAGGCTACTAAGTGCGCATGCAGCAGTCACCAACCCACTCATATGCGAGTATAACCTCGTATGCGTGTGTTTGTTGCTTGCGGTGGGGTGCCAAAGGATAGCTTGGACAGGTCTGTGCGGCAGGTGGCAAGTCTCGGTTTTACAAAATTTACGCGTACAAACACACACACGTGCATTTACATTTATTTATATGTGTGTGCATATGTAGACATTGATTATAATTTTAAAATTATATACATACGTAGGTAGTATATATTTATGTAAGTACATGCATAGTATGTACATAGCTGCCACATATGTATGATGACTTTACACATACATACATATGTGTAATATAAAGTAAATATACATACATATGTACATATACACATGGGCATGAAATATTTAGCTTTGGTCTCGCTATGTTTGCCACCTTTTGGGAGCCATATTAAATTAGTTGTTGTAGAGCATTGTTCAGGTTGCTTTTGATAAAATGTTGGTGCAAGGGCGAGCAAGGGGCGTTGGCGCTCTTTTTTTAGGGTCACATTCTACAAAATGTTGGATATTTTTGGTAAAAGTGTAAAATTGTTGAGCAAATTTTCGAGAAACTTTGGGCAGCCAAAAAAGCAAGAGAGACGGAGCGAAAAACTCATTAGTGTTTTTGGTCATAGGGATGGTTGGTAACCAGAGAGAGTAGAGGATTGTTAGGCAGAAATTTTAATTGTTGAAAAGGGCATAGAATTACATTGGAAACCAAAGCTGGCTCATGTGTGTCTATCCGAATAAGTAGGGTGGTAGTGCTTACCTATGCATTTTCCATTAATTAAAATTATAAATTAATTGCCTAATGAAAGGGCGCACAAAATGTGACATTAAAGCTTAATGCGCAACCCTTTTGGTACACACACTCTTACACACATAGAAACATTAGCATGCATTCGCAAACAAGTTAAATTGTTGTTAAAAAGCTGTTAAACACATGCACACACACACGCACACAGAACCAATGTCAGACACCAAGCAGCACATACACACACTCGACGTAAAGAGTGAAAGTGTGAAAATTGTTACACCCCATACAAACAACACCACACACGCAACCCTCAAAAATCAAAAAATCAAACAAGCACTCACAGATACACGCACACAACTGCACTTGTTGTGTGTTGGAAAACACGCACAAAAAGAAAAACAATTCACACTTGTCTCAATAAAAACAACAACAAACCACACCACAGACAACAACCGCAACACAAACTCATGCACAGACACAAACACAGACAAAGTCATATACATACACATGCAAAGCTACGTCACGCACAACCATGTCTGGGTGCGCACAAGCATAAAAAAAAATGCCAATAACCAAGAATAACAACAAAAGGCAAAAAAAGTGCCGCAACACATTGCCATTTTCCATTTGTGTTGTTGTTCTTGTTGTACTTTGGGCTATAAAAATGTAAACACACCCAAACCGACACACAAACATGCGCACAGTTGGTCCGGCAATCGGCTGGACAAAACAATCAAACGGCAACACTTCAGTTGACATGCAACAACACTAACTACATATAGTGAATCAAAAAAGTCTTGACACAGTCTTGGTCTTGTCTGAGAAAAGTTTAACTATGTACATACATATATTGACAGACCCTGTTATTTGTTAATAACTAGAGGGTTCTGTTTTCTGCTCAGTTCGCTCGCCAACCCACGTTCCCACGTTGTTTACTTGTTTTAGGACTTTTCGACCATAACATTTATTATACATATTAGTATTATTGTTTATTTCATTGAACTTCGTCTTTCATATCACAGAAATATACACATAGTTATATAATTTGAATTCAAAAGTCGCTCCTGCCGGATACATAGGGCAGTGTTTACTATACTTTTATTAATTGCCAAAGCATTTGTCCGAGTGGAAACATTTTAGTCGTGCCTGCCCGAATTCAATCCCCCTTGTTTAAGAAAAATCTAAACGACATCCAGTAAGCACTTTCAGAAGATCAGCGCAACTGCAACGACTTCATCAAAATCACAATCTTCTGGAATGCGGAAAAAAGAATTAAATAGTTTAAGAAAATAATAAATAAACGTAATATTGTGAAAAACAAATAGTGTATGTACACAATAGCACAATAGACAGTTTTAAAAATTATTGAGCATATAAACTTGGCACTTACTGGAGAATAATTCATAATGGTTAGTAAACATTAAAGGTCTACAAAGTTTAAAAATTCTTGTGGAACGGCCGATTATTAAATTTGCATCTAAAGTTTGAGATACTATATTCTTTACAACTAAACTTCGATTAAGGGGCTGTGTCGAAGATTTTTTTGATTAACTGTGTAGCAACCAGCCTCCGCCTACAAATTGCTCCGCACACTAACACACAAGCCGTTGTTAATGAGCGGTCGTCGTCGACGTAAACGTCAACGTTGACAGCGGCCTCACAACTCTTCTGCCTTGGCTCCTTGCTGTGCGCTTTTGCTCTGGCGCTCGCTCGCTCAGGTGTTTGTGGTTGTCATGCTATTGAAAGGCGTTGAATTGGTTTTATGCTTTTCCTTTTGCTTTTGCGCGCTGCTTTGTGTGTGTCCACTCGTTAGTTGAGCTTTGGCGCCCGCTCTCTCATAATTTACACGTCATGATGTGCTGCTGGCAACTTTAAAGTTTTTCTTTACAATTTCATTTCAAGCTATTGAGCAAACCCATTTGGGTGGCACTGTCGCATACCGAAATATCGTCACTCCTTTTTGCTCTATTGATTTTTAACATAATCAAAACCGAAAATGTGCACACACTCACACAAATACACAAAGTCAGACCAATACTAATACACATGCATCCAGCATTTTCGACAATGTTCAACGTTGCCATGTGTGCTTAGTTTTTGTGGGGTGTTGGGGGGTTTGGTTTTAGGTTTGGAGAGTAGGGTTGCATTGGCGTCATGCTGATTATGAGGATGTTGATAAGTTTCTACGACGATGGCGACGACGACGAACAACCGAGTAAACGACGAACGCACACACATACATTACCAGACGCGCGTCCATCAAGCTGCTGCTGCTGGCTGCGCCTATTTTAAACACTCACAGACACATAGACTGGTATAAATATATGGCAACCCTTTTCTGGTTAGACATTATGGTAGAAAGCTGGTGTTGGGGTTGGGCACACTACCCCAGCCGGTAGACGACATTGCTCGTTGTTTTAGCCGAACGAACGACCAAGCGAAAACGACCAGACCTCGCCTCTGCTCTTTTGCTACCTCTTTACCCTAGTCGCATTGTTGAAAATGGCTTCATTGAAAATGTTGTTTGCTTTTCTATTTGGTTTTACTTTTCGGCGTTGTTGTTGCTGCTGCCATGGTTCTTCTTTTTGCTTTATTTTTACACTATAAAATATACATTGTAAGTAAGTGGGTGGCTATACTTTTAGGCGCAAGTTTTTCTATGCATGCATAGTGGTGCGGGAGGTGTGTGCGTGAGATCTGGGGGTGGTAAGTTTTTGGCTTTTGTAAAATTTTCGTTTTAAACTTTTCGTTGTACACGAATTATAAGTTTTGATTAGTAGTGGGGAAAGTTTTGCTTAAGTGTGAGCTTGTGTATGCTATGTACATATGTGTTACTATGTATGTATTTAAATGGGTTGGTGGTTGGTTAGATGTTAGTTGGTCCTTTGGGCATAAACATACATATGTGTAGTTGTACATATATGCAGGAAATGAGTTTGATATGAAAAATTTACATGTATGTTTAAATTATGAATATAACAGCCTAAAAAAAGTTGGGAAAATTACGGCATATGCATGGGCAAAAAGTGGTGGAAAGGTGTGTTGTGTTTTGGGGTGAAAAAACATTTATATAAATCGCACATTTATAACTGTTCAGACAAAAAGTAACTTTCATATTTTACGCAGACACTTGCAATTCTCATAGTAGTAAAAATTTATAATAAATTTTTTGCGTTCTTAATTTTTACTTTACAGGAATATGAAATAAAGGATCATCGACCATTTTTATCGTTAAATCAAAGTGGCCTCAACAAACCCGAACAAATTAAATTTGCACGTTATTTAGGCCAAGGTTTGCCAACGTTTACGCTCTTTTGCATTTATAGCAACTTTAAGAATCTTTTCTGCACCAAACGCACGGAAATGTAAGTCTGTACAAATATATTTATATCTTACAAATTTAACTCTTATATCGAAAAACACATAAAATCTATCATGTGGTCAAATCTGTATTTTCATCATGATTTTATATAAGTTCTCAAATCTAAATAGTATGAATTTGAAATCCGAGCTTGTCTTTATTTACTTATATTATTATAAAACTCTATTTAACTAAAATATAAGAAAAAAGAAAGGTAACAAGGGCATAACTATAACAATAGTTTAAAAATTTAAAAATTTTTTGGTATACTCAACAGGTTTTAGTCATTACTGTAGTAAAATGGCACGCTAAATCGAAAAATGAAGTCCAAAAATTTTTTTATGGAACCGATTTCGAAAAAAACATTTTTCGAAATAAAAATGGCTCGTAAAGCTTGATGAATTACGAAAAAAACTAGAGGTTGTTTATCAAAATCGGAGAAAAAATGTGGAAATAACAGGCATTTTTTTCGAAATAAATTTTTTTTAAATTTGCTGAAAAATACTAAAAATTTAATATGAATGGACAAATAACGACCAAACCGTAAATTTGACAAAAATATGTTTTAAGTATAAAGATAGGTAATACAATTATCTACAGTTTGGTAAGAAAACAATCGAAATCAGTTTAGTATAACCAGAGATATTTGCTTTTAAGTAGACGGTTTTTTTTTAATTTCGAAAAGTGTTTTTTTCAAAATATCTCGAAATCGGTTCCGTGAAAAAGTTTTAGACTTAATTTTCAGATTTAGCGTGCCATTTTACAACGTAAACGAGTGAAACATGTTGAGGACACATTTTGCTGTAAACTAGTGTAATTATAATTGATATAACTGGAATTTATATAAGACTAAATTTAATTTTTTTATCTCGTATAATAAATTTTTTTTTTTGAAGAACTAATAGATATGGCTGGGGTCACACTAAAAGAGTCAAAAATGCTTATTTTTTTTTGTTGATTGTGTGCACACCATGAAAAAAGCTTCGCTTTTTCGGTGTGGAGACATTAGAAATAATATTAAATAGCAGGAGGAAAACATGTTTTGCTTCCTTCAGTGTGGTCCCAGACTTACATAAACAATATTCATACATAGTACTTCTACGCCCAGAAGCATACAATGAAATATTTATTTATCATTGGTGGTTCTTTTTTTTAGGTACACAAAGGAAGGCTATAATCTGCCTTATATACTTGATAAAACCAAGCGCTTTCTGGCCAACACAACAGCTGGTAAGCCAAAAAAAAAAAAAACAAAATCAAAAGTGAATCCTAAATCAGTGCAAATGCAGCAAGAACGAATACAATAAAAAAAAAAAACTAGTACAAAAGCAAAAAGAACGAGGGGCCAAATAAAATCATAAGCTACAAGCAAAAGCAAACCCAATGTGCTAAATTTTAAAAATATACACACAAAAATAAGAGTGCTCTACATACAATTTTAATGATTTGTCAAATACTTTTAGAATTTTTTTTTTTGTATTTTCTGCTCTATTTATACTTTATATTCACATATGCATTTTCTGTTCTATGAAAATATAAATTTAAAAAAACGAAACTTCTAAGAATTGGCTGCCTATTTTGAGATTTCTACCTAAAAAATAAAAACACTTTCGCTCTGTAAAAAATCATTTTTAATTTTGAACTTTAACAATTTGTTTGTGTTTCTTTTCCACGCATACGCTTTGTTCATAGGCGAAAATACCAACAACAACAACAACAGTAATAACAAGAACAACAACAAAGACACCTCCACTACAACAACAACATCTACACCGGTCAAACAAAATGGCGGCGGCGCCCAAACACAAACACATGATCAAAACGAGTCAACGGCTCACACAGCAACAACAGCAACAACAGCAACTGCAACAGCTGGAACAGTAACCCCAGCAAAAGCAGCAGCGGCAGCAACGCCCCCGCCCACGCAAAGCACAAACAACTTACACACACAAACAGTGCCACATACACAGCCAACGCAGCCTCCACCACCGTCGCCGTCACCAGCACGAACACTGACGCCCACAACAAGGCCGTCAACGCCAAGCAGCGCTGCAGCAGTGACGTCACAGCAGCAGCATGCAGCACATTTGCAACAACAACAACATTTGCACCATCTACAACAGCAGCAATTAGTAGCTGTGCGTGGAACGCCGCTGCAGCAGCCACAACAACAACAGCCGCACCATCATCATCAGCCGCCGCCATCGCCTCACCAGCAGCCGCATACGCATCCACATGCACATACGCACCCACATCCACATCATTTCGGGCATCATTCGCATCACTTTGGCTACGGCCCAGGCGCAGCGGCACCGCCACAACACGCTGCACAGCCACATCCCGGCCTTCATCCACATGCGCATCATCATCATTACGCTTTGGCACCTCAACCGCATCCGCATGCACACGGGCATATTGCAATGGGTTATGGTACCGCAACGCCAACACCGCCACCAGGTCCACCAACGCATACATTGCCGCCGAACATGTGAGATTGGCGTAGGCGTGGCGCCAACTATGGCAACAGTGGCGCCACCTGTTGACAAGCATACGCGCATGCGTGCCAAGCTGCTGCTACTACTACCATTTGATGCTAGCTACAACTACAATATTTCGCAAATAAATTTACAACAAAAACGCGCCCATTAAAAAATTAATTTTAATACTAATTTGTGTCTTTTGTTTAATGTTTTATCATAGAATACATAAATTTTATTTTTGTTTTAGTCTAATTTTACAAGCTTTTTGCCAAATTTTATGTATTTGATTTATGTTAAAACTGTATTTTTTGGACAAAAATTTGTTGGACAACGCCCTAAACTATGCAATGTTATTCCTTAAAAAGAGAGATTATTACAATTTAGCAAACACTCTTAAACATACAACAGCACATACACATTTATACAGATACAAACTATATAATATTAAATGATTAACAATAATATAAAATTAAATATACATATAGTATATATACATATATTTTTAGTAAGCCAAGAACAAATTATATACACCTATATAGTATATATGTATATGTAAAACCAATCCTAAAGTGCATATATATTCTAAACAACTAAAACTGTTTGCAAAAATATACAGCGTGAAAATGTATTTAAGCGATCGAATGAAATCATACAAAAAAAAAACAAACCTGGCCTTTTAATTGACAGCTTTCCTGTTGCTGCATTTGCGCTTACTACAATAATACCGGCGTAAGCTGGAGTTCTCTTTATACTCTTCACGTAGTAAATAATCCTATTTAGTGGCCTCAAGAAGTGATATTCCGTTTGATAGTCCCTTTGTTTATAAGTGAATTAGTCTAAATTTTCGAAAGGGAAAAGAAAATTGGTAACAACACCTATTTTATTAATAATTATAATGTTATATATTATAATTAATGTATAATTTTTTGAAGTTAAGGAAAACGTTATGATGGAAAACTCGTAGAAGCGATACAATCCAAACTCATTAAGATTTTGGACGTTCTTATTCATAAGGACCCCTTTAAATATAATAAAAATTTCCTTAAGCCACAATGCATTTATTTGATCATACTTTTTTGCTTGAATTTCGTATCTGTTCCATTTGTGTGATGGACACAAATAAATTCCTTCTGAAATGTACGATGAGTCTTTCGAATACTGCTGTGTAGGTCAGTAATAATTGTTTAAAAAAATTCTATTACTTAAGATATGCAGCATAATCTAGTGATACGTGAAGAGTATTCGAACTTCGGCCCAAGGTTATAGTATCCTACAATATTATATATGATTAAATATTTATCTTATAGACCTCAAGAATATGGCAGCTGCCAATGATGGTTCGCTGGACTTTGCCAGTAACAACAGCAGCAACAATACTAACAACAACAATACAAGCACAATAAACAACAACAGCAACAGTAACAGCAGCAACAGCAATAGTATATCCAGCAACAACAATAGCAATCCGAACAACAGCAGCTATGGAGCAGCTGCAGCAGGAGCGGGAGCAGCTACAACAATATCTCTACAGGATCCCCGCTATGCCTGTATGGCGCCTTTATTGCCGCCTCCATTGCCACCACCCCTAGGCGGTCCACCAGCCCGCTCTCTGGAGCAGCTTATGATCTACGAAAACTTCGATGTGCATGAAACTCATCGGATTGAGGATGGGGTGTGCACGCATATAACACGCCTGCCGCCAAAAAAGCAGGAATTATTGAAACAGTTCGGTATACAGAGTAGTAATCAGCAAAGTCTGAGCAATTATGAAAAGTACATAATCATCGAGAACTTCATCAAGTTTTGCAATGTGAGCAAAAGTCTCGGAATGTCAGGATCCAATTAAACCGATCCACAGCCCAGCTTGGAAGCGTGCTAAGCTAATTCAAAGCAGAGATTTGTTCTTGTACAAAAAATCAGAAACCTATTGGAATTGAAATTAGTTGTAGAACAAAATTTTAACTATCATTTGTAGAAAAAATAGAGAACAAAACTCTTGGCGGTATTCGAAATTGAAGACGATCTAATTTGTGTTTAATACTTTTGTTTACAGGAATATCAGATATCCGATCATCGACCCTTTTTGGACTTCCACGAGAGCGCTTTATCCAAATGTGAGCAACTTAAATTTGTACGATATTTGGGCCAGGGGCTATCCAATTTGACGCTAAACAAGATTTATGTGGCCTTTAAGGAACTGCTAGGCAATGGCCATGGGCGTGCGGATAAGTGAGCTATAAAAATCAATATATTGAAACAAAATGTAATAATGTGCAAATTTTCTGTTGCAGAACTGGTTCAGAGAGCTATAATTTGGATGTACTTTTAAAAAAAAAACGCAAAAATTTATTTAATCGTTTGCATGCGGCAGGTAAGTAATTTGCTCCATTTGCAAATTTAGTAAATTATAAATGCTTATCCGTAAATAGAAAAAGAGTAGTGTTGAAAGAAAGCTTACCTAATCCAAATAAATAAAACAATAATCATCTTTTGGCTTGTTCTTGTGTACAGCTCCAAGTGTTGAAATACCCGCTTCTTTTGATGCACAACAACCACATCAACCCCAGGCAATTTCACGGCATGCCTTTGCCGGTTTGAGTACCGCGTCGCGCACTGAAGTAGGCAATGATTTTTCGCCCTCGTACAGCTTTTCACCTCGGTAAAAGCTTTGGACTGCGCAAGCGCCGCATTCTTAATACATATTAAGTAGAGTATATAATACATATACATATGTAACTAGACATACACACACACACACTATATATACTTCCTGGAACTGGACCAGTAACTGTTGTGTCTTCAAAAAACAAAAAATAAATATGGAAAAATAAAACATGAAAAATTGTTAAGTGAAATTATGAAAAATTATTGAAAACTAAGTGCTAAATTTTTAAAATTAAATTAGAATACATTTATTAATACAAGGGCAAGCAGCATTGCAATTTAGAAAATAATAATATGCAAGTAGTAGTAAACAAGAATTATTTAATACTTAGTTGTAAACTAATTTCTGCAGTTGCCATAGAGCTTTTGGCTGTCACTTCCACATTGTCAAAACATGTTCGGCCTATTATATAACTATATACTTAAACTAGCCTGCTTTAGCCTAAGTACTTCGGTTTCGAAAATCATTTCATTTTACAGTATATCTGCGAAAAATCAAAATTAAAAAAACATGGTAAATCAAAGACCTCCCTAAAGTAAATAAAAGTAAAGTTCCCAAAAATGCAAAACTAGCATATAGTTGTTAAGCTAACCATTAAATACCTATGAAATAAACACATTGCAAAAAACAATATAACAACAACCATGATTAACAAACTAAATATTCCTATATACAGCAAAGTACGTAATTTAAAAAAAAAGGAAACGCAAAAATCAAATATACATATAACAATTGTAAATTATATATACATACAATATATACATATATATATACCATAACAAATATATTATATACTACAACAAAATAAAGCGTATTAGACTTTATGAAATATTTATTTCTGTATATTCTTTTAATTTGTCTTTAAATTTTTTACTATTCATTTTAACATATTTTATACTTGTTGGCCAAAAAGTAATGAAGTAATAGTTATAAAAAAGTACATTACAAGGCAGTTTTCTGTGAGCGACTTAACTAATGTCTTGCAAAGGATTACTCTTAATTAAATATATAGTTAGAAGTTTGCAATTTTCAATGAAATGCGGAGCAATTTGAAATCGCTTTACTGAAATGCCTCACAAAAGCTGGCCTCAACATAGTTCTATTCCTTGCTTTTGCGAATTGCCTGCTCACGTTCCAGCGCTCTTTGCTTGGCCTTTTCATAAATGGGCATTAGTTGTCCCTTCGAGCCTAGCTGTTTCAGTAACTCCACTATAAAGGGCAAGTAGTTGTGTTTGCGACGCGAGTTTTCCAACTGGAAGATAAAGTAAGCATTAAAAGTGATTCTTCAACACAGTATTATTTAATACTTTTATTGTTTTAGTGTATTACCTTGTAGCGCTTCTTTTTCTCGATTTCATACTGTATATAGGAGCGTATGTTGCTGATCTCAGTCTGACGATCGTCCTCCGTTTCCATAGCATTGGGATCCGGTTTGGACAACTTCTCAATTTGCTGCTCAAAAAAGCGTTGACGATCCGAAATAAGTGCCATAAGATTAAAATGTATCTCTCCCTCGCTATAACGCTGCATGCGTTTTTCGATTATAGGGCGTACCACATCGATCCAATTCTGATTGGGCTTTATTTCGCCTAAATCGATTGGGCCCTCCCTAAGGCCATCCAGTTCATACAATCGGCCACCAATAGGCATGTAGCCAACAAAATGATAAACATCTTCATCTTTGTTTGGATTCTTAACATCCATCTCGAATAGAGTGGGGCGTGCAAAGGAGTTGTGTACTGTGCGTATTTGTGCAGCATTGCTTAGAGTCAAACCCTTGTTGTAGGGATCAAAACCAAGACAAAAATCTTTGAAATTTGTAAGTGTATCACCCAATTTAATGTCCTCGTGTTCCAGATTAAGTAGTAA
Organism: Chymomyza costata; assembly: GCA_018150985.1. Lineage (NCBI taxonomy): Eukaryota > Metazoa > Arthropoda > Insecta > Diptera > Drosophilidae > Chymomyza > Chymomyza costata. The sequence continues at coordinate 25,418,033 of JAECWU010000001.1, forward strand.
ACTTAAAATAGCCTGTGTGGCACAGGCATTGTTAATTACTTGCTTGGCAAAGAATATATTATCGCGATCCAGGACAACTTTGCCAGCGGGATCATCCTCATTCACCCATTTGAACAAAAATATTAGGCCATGTATGGGCTCAAGGTTTTTAAATGACTCATTGTCCAGACTCCAAATTTCCTCGACTTGAGCGCCCTCACAGCCTACATGAACGAAATATACGAAAATTTGTAGTAAAGTTTACAAATAACCACAAGCCGGCGTTGGCGTCCCAAAATTTAGCCCAGAAAGCGCGGCACTTGTGATATCAAAAAACACAACACTTACCAAACTCGCGAATTAGCTCAGTAAATACACCTGGGTCACTTTCTATAAGACACCAATTACCAGCACCTTCACTCATCGTATCGCTTTGTATTGACTGCTTTGATGCTCTATTAGTAAAGTGATTTTAACCACAAAAAATTTATAAGCAAAAAATTTTGTCAACTCACAAGACAACCACAAATGCCACTTTGTTTAAATTTATCGAAAATTTTTGTGACAGTCTGGGCAGATAAGTACATATTTGTGTATCCCTGCATGGGGGTCGATATGGCAACACTAGCGCATATGTGTCCGCCATGACACAAAGCGGTGGGGAAGAAAAAAAATATGTGGAAGCAAGAATGAAAATCTCATGGAAAAAAATTGAATTTCAATGCATTTGCAGTTTGTGAAGTATAAAAAAATTATGTGTATTACATCATCAAGACAATAATACGTATTTTAGTGTAAATTTTATAAAGAAATCGCAACCATAAAGCTACAAAAAAATGACGCGAAAATTCTATTTCAATCAGCAGCACCAGCTACAACTACTTAGTTTGTTGTAGGAATAAAAAAAAACGTATCACTCTCGCAAAGGCAATGCAAAAATTCGCAATGGCTTTTATATAAATTATAAAACCATTAAAAAACTTAAGCGCACTAATTATAAAAAAAAGTGCGTAAATATATTATTGTATTGGTCGGACAAGCGTAGGTAGTGAGAATTGGGGAAAAGAGGCGCGAAAAGTTCGCAACAAAAATGGTTGTCTCGAAAGACAACAAGCGTCGCCGTAAGGAAACGGAGACCCCTACGCCACCGCTGCCAGCGTCAACAGCGGCAGCGCAGCAGTCAACGACAACAGCGACTGCGGCAGTGGAGTCATCACCCGAAATGCCCAAAAGGTAATTGTAAATGTAACATTGTGTCTTTGAGTGCGATCAGTTGTTGTTGCAAAATGAAGTTATCTACGGTAACATATTTGCATATACATACGAGAATATAAATAAATACGTGTGTAATCGAATAAAGATATGTGACGCGTACAAACGACGTCGTCGTCGGCAGCGCTTATTGCAAAGACACGTTGGAGTGGGAGCGCAATAGCAGCAGCAGGGCAGTTGTATAAGCAGCGTCGTGGCGTTGCTGCTGTTCTAGGCAAAAGGGGTGTTTTGAATTGTTGGGGGCTCTTAAAATGCAAGTGGTGTATTTGTTTGCATATGTGAGCGTATTTGTATGTATGTGGATACATTGGGGTAGTTGAATGATTATTTACAAATGATTTCATTTTTGTAAAATTCATAATTTTGCTTATTTTAATCAAATTGTATTTTTGCAAAAAAATTCACCCTCTTTTTTTTTTGTTTTGTCTTTTTGTTTACAGAACGAAGGTGCAGGCTCAACGCAAATTCGCCCAAGGCCAAAGCGCACCCGCATCCTCTAGTGCTTACAGCGCTGCGTTAAGCGTAGCAAATTCAGGACCCAGCACCTCAGCGGAGAGCCAACCTCCCATTGAGATATTGCCAAACAAATGTCCTAAACCGCAAGATTTTCTAACGTTCCTTTGCTTTCGTGGCACACCCTCGTTGCCACCACATTTGGACTATTTAAATCAGGGCAAATCCAAAGAAACCGATTCAACTGCAACTACTAGTAATACCAACAATAATAACACCAGCGGCAATAAAAAAAACAATACCAACAGAACGGCCAATAAAAAGAAGCGTGGCCGTCCATCAAAAACGGCCACGAAAATAGAAGCCACTAGTACAACAACTGCAACCAAAGCGGCTGAAATAGACAAAGCCACATCGACCGCGAAAATGACAGATCAGGCAAGCGCCGATAAACCTCTCGCAAGTCCAAACAAAGCCGCAAGTGATAATTCAACAACGCCAATGCCACCAGTTTTACCAGGCGCTGTGCGCAAGCGTGCAGAGGTCATAGCCGAGGGAAACCGCCGTGGCGCTCGACGTAGTGGCATAGCTGCAACGCCCGAGCAGTCCATTACCGCGCCAACTGAAACCAAGCGCCGCTCCAATCGTGCCACCACCAAGGAGAGTAAGCCCATGTTAGATGGCGCTTCAAATGATGAAGAGGAAGACGAAGATGAGTATTTCTCGGCACATGATGCCTCTTCGAGAAATGGTGATGACACAAAGGCGGAAACTGCGCCTACCAAGATTCACCAGTCGACGGCAGCACGCAAATCAGAGACGCCCTCTAAGGACAGTGAAACAGGAAAATCCACAGCGGGAAAGCGTGGCAGACCAGCAGCAGCAGGAAAAAAAAACTTTGAAGCATTGCCTGCAGAGGTTCCAGCTTGCGAAAAGTCTAAGGAAAGGGTTCCAGCGCCTCTAAAGCGAATGCGTCAACGTGAGTCGCCCATATTTATACCATCGCCAGAGTCATCAGGACGCATGACCAGACAGCGAGCATTTTTTGAACCAGTGAAAGTTTTGCCTCAGCAGGAGCCAGACAAAGAGGTAGAAGAATTTTCAAAGGAGCCTCAAGAGGAATCAACTGAGAAAAGAGCCCCCATTCACAAGAAGGAAGCTAAAGAAGTGACCAATGAAACCAAGGAAACTAAAGAGAAAATCAACTCCAGTATTTATGCCAAAGATGCAGCAAAGCAGCATCTGGAGAATGGTGACAAAGATAGCAGCAACAAGGGCAAAAAGAGCTTGAATGTATTCGATTTTAGTTCAGATGATGAGCAGCCTCTGGCCAAAGCCATCAAGCTAAAAAAAGGTGGCAAGACAAGTCCCAAAAAAGCTGCAGCCGCAATACAACGAGGCCGGAAGTCAGCGACTGAGATGAAGCCACTGGCTTTGCCTGAGATCAAAGTAGAGCCAATACCAAAGCTTGATAATGATAACAGCAAGGGAGTTACTGTTAAGCGTGCCAAATCAGGCAAGAAAAAACCCAATGAAACATCATTTAATGAACCGGAATTGTCGCCTCCATCGCCTAAAAAACCTAGTAGTGTAACTACAACAGTGGCACGACAATCACGCAAAGGAAAAGGAAAATTAGAGGTGGATGCTGTTATCAAACCGCGCTCGCCCAGTCCACCAATGCGTAGTCAAAGACCTTCGCGAAAGACTAAAGAAGCGGCTGCAATATATATGGGCATTATAGGCCACAAACTGCAAATGGCAGATGACGAAGAAGATGATCTATCTCTAAACAGCTTTCCCGACATACCCAATGTAAAGGAAATGGAAAAAATGGAAAACGAAATTAAGAAAAATGCAGCGCAACAGCAGCCGGGAAAGTTATATCTGCCCGAGGCTTCGACGGGGCCAACGGCAGCAAAAAACCTACGTAAACCGTCGCCAAAACCGCCTACAAAAGTAGTTACAGCAGAAACAGAGATTCCAAGCGCCAATGACGTAGTAACTACAACTCCAGAGGAAAAGCCACCACCCCCACGACGCGGACGTCCGCCAAAGCAGAGTAAGGCCACATCTGCAGCGGCTGCACAACCTAAACGTGAAATTGAAGGTATGCTTGTAAAAAAAGGAGCACTTGCAAAAATGGCCTCTAGCGTGCACCACTCCGAACAAGCGAAGCCCAAAGCCAAGTCCGAACATAGCAATAAAGTCGACTCCGATGAGGAGGAAGATTTTTTAATTAACGAAGAGCTAAACGAAACCAAACGTAAATTGGAAAAAAGTTTTAGCGACTCTGACGATGAACCGTTGGCGATCAAAGTACCGGCCAAGGGAAGTAGCGTTGAAAAGGATGAGCTAAGCCTAGGCCAAGATGTGCCCAAGCTGTTGTGTACGCCACCTAAACAGACAGTAGCACAAACAACTATCAATACAACGCCAACGAATATGACGACCACCACACAACTGACCATGCTACCACTGACCGCAAAGCCGTCGCAGTTTGGTGCATTGCCTTTGCCGAGCACAAGCAGCAGCAATTCTATTTCGCCGCCAAGCTATGCCCAGCCTTTGCTCAGCACATCACCAGCAACGGCCACGCTCAAAGCAACGGACAAAAAATCACCGGTTCCGACATCCAAGATACTCAATGTTCCGGCTACCTATGCGATGCCAGGCAGCAATACCGTATTGCCTGGGGTGTCCTATAACAAGACCTCTTCCTATTTGCCACAGGCTTCGCCCCATTATCACACGCCTTATGTGCGTCCACCGCCCACACCGGCGCATCAATTTGCGGCAAGTAGCAGCAACAGCAGCGTGAAAGCACCGCCCACAACAAATACATCAACAATGCAACAATCTCCGTTGAAATACCAGACACCGCCTACTACATATCCACCGCCAATAGAGGCGTATCAGTGTCCCAAAATCAATCCCAACTTTTTGACACCCAAATACGAACGTAGCGCTTTGCCGCGTAGCAATAACTTTCCATCACCATCACCTGTGTCACGTGGTTTGAGCAGTTTGTCCACACCTGTGGCATCCAGCAGCTCAATTATAGCTAACGTCTCGTTGACTACAAAAAATTCCTTGCCGCCTCCTCTGGTACCAGCTACGCTACCAGGGAACCAGGTATCACATTGTAGCAGCAGCACTGCGAATTTTAGTATGGCAACAACAGTAACAGCGGCAACATTGGCTCTGTCCACACCTTCAGTGACGCCGTCGACTTCAGCAGCGGCAGCAGCCGCCACTTTAGCAACAACTGTGGCACCCACACCGCCGTCGGCCCACAGCGCCAATATTGTTAATGCCAATAACAGTTCGGATCCACTTAAGGATGAAATAGGCAGTATACTGGCAGCAAATCTTATGCCCAGCAAAGAAGAGTCGGGAAAAATTTTTGGTATTGCCAGTGTCAGTTTGGCGCAGAGCTCAGGGCCCGATAATACCAAATGCACGCTAGGCAAATGTGGCTCCATACACAAACCAGTGCTGGGCCCGGTTGTACCCACTGAGGGCTATTTTGGCGACCAGTTATCTAGCAAGGAACGTCGCAAAGCCAAGGTTAATATGACGCATGAGCAAATACAGAAATGGCTTATTGAATGCTCCTCAAATCCCGATGAAATACAAGATGACTTGGATGATGATTTTGACGATAGTTTGCGGCCAAATCAATCAACAACTCCGCCGCCCACACGCGATGATAAAGAATCCACCACCTTTAGCAGCTCCTCCAAGAATACACGCGAGCTGGGTAAGAGTGAGAGTGCCTGGTCGGCCAAGGGACCTTCCTTAAAAGCCACACCCGTAGTGGCAGCGCCAGGGCGAAAAGAAGACGATGTGAAGGAAGCGAATGAGCTGGATTATGACAAGTCTGCCACGCCAGTAAATCTTACACAAAAGGCCAATGCAATCACGCATGATACAGCGAACAGTGCGACAAACTCCGATAAGAAGTTGACAACAACAACGACGACGACGCTGGCTGATAAGAAAGCCAAAGAAGCTGCTAAACCAATAACAGCAGCTACAACTACATCGGGAGCAGCTAATAAGAGCGCATCACCAGCAGCTAAAGACAATAAAAGTCTGGTTCAAACCGCAGCAACAGCAAACAAACGTGGTGCTGGCACTCCCTCTCCCGCCACACCGCCGCCCACCAAACAAAATCGCAATAACAAAAAGAATGCCACTGCAGCAACGACTTGTGCAGTAACGGCGACAACCATTAAGGCTACAACGCCAACTGCAGCGCCAACGACTCCAAAACGCATGCCTGTCTACAATCAAAAGGCAGCAAAGGTGCAGCCGGAGCCCAAGCAGCAGCAGCCACTGCCTGTAACAAGTCAAAAACGCGGCGATTCTTCAATATATGCATTTGGCAAGGAGGACGAGCAGGCGATGGCAAGCGCGGCAGCGAAACATGTCAGTAATCGGCGAAAGAACGTTGCAGAAATAGAGCCTCCAGCGCCACCAGTGGTCAATGCTTTGAGCGAGCGCTCGCCTACCAAAAAACGCGCAGCAGCTACAGCGGCAGCCACTGCAGTGCAACTAACTTTAAGTCCCACGGAGAATTGCAAGCTGCCAAAAGTTGGACGTGGTGGCAAAAAGCAACAAGCAATAGAGCCACCTGCTGCAACGAAATCCCAGGCGAAGTCAAGGGCAGCTGATGGAGACTCCGATGCTGAGGGAGCTACCTTTTATATACCCTTGCAAGGTGCAGGTGTTGGTGGCTCTGGCGATGGAGGCATACAAGGCGTGGCTGTTAAGCTAGGACGCGAGGGACCCGATGGACCCAATCAAAAGGTGGTCATGCAGGCCACTCTAGTAACTAAAGCGCAAATGGATACAAACTCCAAGCCGCTGCCGGACTCAATCAATACTAATGAACTGGTTAAAACACTGTTAAATGCAGCTAACACAGACGTTAATGCTGCCTGCAGTGGTAAGAAATCATTGGCCGGTTCGGCCTCCAATAGCTTAAAAGGGGCGCCTATAGGTAGCACACAACAGCGAAGAGGAGCAGGAGAACAGGCCAGCACTTCTGCAGCGGCAGCGAATGCCAGCAATAGCTTGGTGCGCGTCAACTCTAATTCATCGCTCCTTTCAGGCTCCGTAAAATCCCGCACGGCAGCGCAGGCCAGCACAACTGCCGCTGCCATAGCCAAGAAATACAAGGATGATACTCCTATTAAAATGGCCAATAACACAGCATTTCCCCGGCACGATGATCCGACGCAAATGGTAGAGGCACCCATCTTTCGTCCCACCGAAAAGGAATTTGCCGATCCCATAGAGTTTATTGAGAGAATAACTCCTTTAGCTGCTCGATTTGGCATTTGTAAGATTATACCGCCGGCTACATTCAAACCAGAATGCCGTATTTCAGACGAAATGCGGTTTACGGCCTATAATCAGTATGTACACAAGATGCTGCATCGTTGGGGACCCAGCGCAAAGGAGCTGAGCGCTATAAAAAAGTATTTGGCCACACAAAGCATTGTGATGAATCATCCACCTTGGATAGGCGGTATGGAGGTAGATCTACCTCGCCTTTATCACACTGTACAAGAACTAGGAGGTCTCAAGGAAGTTATTGAAAAGAAAAAATGGGCGCGTGTAGCCGAAGAGATGTGCATACCTAAGCTGGCTCAGGATCGGGTGACCAAACTGGATGATATCTATTGCAAGTACCTGCTACCCTATGATACGCTATCTCCAGCGGAGCGACAGAAACTTTTCGATGAGGTTGAGGCAGATTGGGCCAAGCGTGAGGCGCGTGCGCGACGTAATGCGGATCGTTTTGTCAATACGGAGAGTGTTTCCAATGAAGAAGACGATGTGTCATCAGATGAAGATGAGGAGTCAGAGGAGGAAATTGATGGCGTGTCCATGGAGTGCATTGTTAAGGGACGCAGCATGGCGTTAAGTCAGTTCTATCGTATAGCACGTAATACCATGGCACTGTGGTTCAAAAACACCGACCCCACTGTTAATGAGGTTGAAGCCGAATTCTGGCGGCATGTGGCCGTCCGTGATAGTCATGTATGTGTGCATTCGGGTTCCATTGATTCCTCCGGTTGGGGTTATGGTTTTCCTAGCCCGGGCCCCAAGGGCAAGGGTTCAAATTATGCGCGTCATCCATGGAATCTAAAGGTGTTGACGAACAACGCTAGCTCTGTGCTGCGCTCACTGGGCCCTGTAATGGGTGTGACTGTGCCCACATTACATGTGGGCATGCTTTTCTCCGCCTGCTGTTGGTACCGTGATCCTCACGGTCTGTCTTGGATTGAATATTTACATACAGGGGCCTCAAAACTTTGGTATGGCATACCTGATGATCAGAGTGCCAATTTCCGCGCAGCTCTGACCTCATTGATACCTACGCATTGTCAGAACAAGACGATTTGGTTGCCTTGTGATACAGTTATGGTGCCGCCGCATATGCTTACGGATCGTGGAGTCTCATTGTGCCGTATTGAGCAAAAACCTGGCGAATTTATTGTAGTATTTCCACGGGCATATACTTCAAGTCTGGCCACTGGTTATGTGGTATCAGAAAGCGTGTATTTTGCAACTATGTCTTGGTTGGATTTAGCCAAAGATGATTTCAGGGTGAGTGGATGGGAATGGGCATAAATTAAATTAGGTGTTTAATGCTTTGCTTTTTTTTTCAGGACATACACGAGAGCTGCGAGCCAGCTATGTTCTCTTTGGAGCAGCTGCTCTTTGCTTTGGGCTACGATCAGCGCGTGAATTCAGATGCATTGCAACAGATGTTGCCCATGTTAAATGAGGTGTGCGAAAAGGAATCTGCAGCACGCGAACAGCTAAGAGTAAGACATTATAAAAAGTTATAAATTACCTAGACTTTAAAATCTTTAATAATTTCAGGCTGCTGGCGTTACTTCCGCCGAAAAGGTGCAATTAGAGAAGAGCCAAAAGGCCAAAAAGCAACAACTACCACCCTATAAATCCATCGAAAGCGAATGCGATCTCTGCCGTGCTAATCTCTACATATCCATGGTGCGTACCGAGGAGGGCAATGTCTACTGTCTGCAACATGCGCTAAAAAATCTCAACAATGGCAATATACAAGCCAAGCAATGTAAACTAATCTATGCCTATAATGTAGATGATATACAGCAGCTAATCCGCACGCTGCAGGAGAAGATTCAGCAGAAGCAGCGTCAGGCACTGTCAACAGTTAAGAAAAAGTAGCATCGACGGCGTCGTTACTAAGTTCTTGTAAATATAAAACTTTCTTACCAACATTTCATTTGTGGCAATGCTTTCAATTTAAATATTTAGCTTTTAAGAGTCGCAAGTTAAAAAACACGTATGCAATGAATTTTGTTTTCCATTTTTTGTTATGAAATCTTTTTATGTTTATTTCTTCTGTGTATATATATATATATAAAAAAAAAGAAACAGCTTAGTGAATAAGCTTAACAATGTGTATGTTAGTTAGTTCGGTTTAAGCTCTGAGTTTATACAATGCTAACATGTTGCAATTTCTACTACCTTTTTTATACATTTAAACAAATACAATACCATACAATATATACATATACAAACCTAAATAGCATTAAAAATAGAATTAGTATTTTGCAATAGATGTTTGTACTGCAAGACGCAACATTTATACAGAATGTGTGAATATTTAGTATCATGCAGTTGGTCCCCGCTTTCTAGTTTGCTTATCACACGCTAAATAACCCTAAGCATCTTACGTTCTCATCAAACTCAAAATGCAAACAAAGTCAATGTCAACGCAATTATATGAAAAAATTAATCTTTTTATTAGATGTTCAATGTATTTATATAGTTGTAATCCAATATTTAAGTAACAAGTGCAACAATAAATCTTAACTCAAAATATTACATGACGCTATTTTTGTTTTGTTATTTCTACAATATTACATATTATGTAATAGTCTCCCAAACATCTCTATCTATCTATAAATCGAAAATTAAGGCAAAACCGTCTACATAATTTTGGCTACCCCTCGAATACCTTTTATTACTCTCATTACAATAGTCAATCTGCATTTAACTGATTCATTGAAATGTAATAGATATAGGAATTTTTTCGCACATTCAAGTGATGGGGTTTTCGCTAATGTGAACATTATGAATGCAGATCATTTGGGCTCAAAATATATCGTATTAACACACTCTTCTCTAGAACTCTAGATTTATGTAGCCCCAACGGATCCCGCTGAAAAATTAAGGGTAGCTTAGCAAATAAAAGTACAAACAAATTGTTTGAACTTTTTACAATGAAGTTTGGTCAGAGGGCTTTACTTGCTTTAATATTTTACATTTTTTGTGGGAAGTTTTATTTATTTATAGAGGTTTACAACATTGCATAATGATCTAATGATAAAAGTAAACTAAATTAATTAAAGAAGCGTTGACCTAAATAACTAGCCTTATTGCAGTATCTATCCCATTGGCTTAACTTTCATACGGCTATGCGTTACCTCGCATAATGAAATTTAAATTAAAAAAATTGTACATAAGAAAATGTTGAAAAATAACGCCAAATCAGCATCACCGAGCTGGGTTTTTGTGGCTTTAGCTAAATAAAAACAAAAGCTGAGTGGTGCTCATGCGCTTGCATGATTAAAGGCCGTCTACAAGAGTCTGCATTTGTATGTAACGTAATTGTAAGCTAATCTGATCCTTTCAATGGTTATATTTCTAATATTTACATTAGGCAACACTAAACCTTTGTTTTTTTTACAGCTGGCAGACAATCGGCGCTGCTGGCTGGCCGTTTGGCAGTACTGCTTACAGACAAACCACTGCACTTGCTGGCTACCACATCCTCTAACTGTCGTTTTAATTCAGAGACCTGCGTACCCAACTCAGTAATGGTGCCCACTGCCTCTCGCATTCGTTGTTCTTGAGTTTTGCGAGCGTTTTCCAAAATACGTATTTTTTTTAAAAGCCTCTTCTGCATTTCATTTTGCTTTTTCAAATGTTTGGAAACCAGTTCATTACGCGTCTGCTTCTTGGAGTTTGTATTTGCGGGCAGGGTGTTAGCCAAAAGTCTTGCTTGTTGAACTATGGCGACTGCTTTTTGACTTATGCACAGCACATTATTACACGTTTGCTGAGCACGTTTGACGCCACTAAAACTAATGTCAGCTAAGCCTCCACAGGCAGCACGTGGCCCTCCTGCTGTAACCACCAATTTGTTGCGATGCTCTGTTTTAAAGTTAGCTGCAATCTTTTCATCGAAATGTTCAATGGCCATGGAGGATATATCACGCAGTTCTTGCAAGACTTCGTGTGGACGTAGTGGCTTCGATGTCGATGACAGAAGCTTCAGAATACTGACGATTTCGTCTAAAACCCGTCCTGGTATAAAGCAGCATATGTTGAGATCGATATACTTGGAGTACGTCATGGTAAGCATGGAAATGCGCGTTTCAATAGAAGTCAGAATGTCGGAGTGCCTGGCCAGGCAGTGATTGCTAGAAGAAACGCAATCAAATCCAAATTATATAAATTATATATATACATATGTGTGTATAATTTCTTACCGTCGCTCTGACTCACGACGTGGCAGCATGGACTTAATGCGCTTAAAATTTTTGCTATGTTCTTGGATAATCTTATTAAAACCTGTGTTCAGCACTTGCTGGCCGATGTAATTGAAGCGTGTGCATACCTTAAAAATGCGTAGAAACATCCAGAGTGAACGTAGATCGTCGGATAAAAACAGATCAATAAACTTACCTCGCGTTTCTTGGCCACTTCATCATAGGTTAGCCACTCCATTATGTCCATTAGGACAGTGTCCGGCAGATCTAATATATTCATTTGATTTGATTGCAACTATTTTACAAACTAGAAAAATTCCAAGGTTTTATACATATGTATTATTTTGCCTTTGTAATAGTTGTTGATACTATCTATATATATCGATATCACATAGATATATCGATATATATGTAAAATAGCTGTGCGACATTTATCGATGTCAACTAGAATAACAAAAATTATAAAAAAATGCAACAGCATATTTAAGACAAGACAAAAATTCATACATGTTCATGTTGCTTATTAATTTTGTGAAATGTCAGCGATATTATTTTTTATAAGTGGCAGTGCTGCCATTTTAGGGGAGCTGCCACATCGTTATCACTACACACTGTTTAGTGTTGAACAATGGTGCATTGCCTGCCGTTAAACCGTTGGCGTTAATTTCAAATACACTTAATCGCTTTATTGCCAAAAACGTCCATTACATTTAAATTAATATTTATAATTTCTACATTAAGCTTCTATAACAAAACCATGCGTATCGTGCGCATCATGTAATTCATGCTCCAGAGTTGGCTTCTTCTTGGGTATATAAGGATTGTGCTCTGGATCCGCATTTAAGCTAAAATATTCATTGACGTAACAAAGTTAAGATATAGAAACGCCTTAATTACTTACTGGTATAGACTTAACGCTTCCTCACACTTGACATTGTACCACCAATCGCAGGCAAACTCCTTCTGATTAAATATGGTGCCATTTGTGCACAAAAACGATGCGCCCTGATGACCCTCGCGTCCGTCATGGCAAACATGATAAGCTTGACAGCCCGTTTCAACATTTGCATACATTCCCGGCACTGCAGGCACATTGTGGCAACTAAACTGCGTATGAGGCACTTCATGATAAATGGGGTAGTCTACACCAGCCACGCCAGGAATCTTGCTTAAATCTTGCTTCTCCTCATGATGTGCATGATGCTCTGCTTGAGGTGGATTGTACAAATGTCCAAATCTCTGTAAACATATTTATTGGTATCAAATTGAAATCATATAGCTTGCGTAATGAAACCCATGTGGCACTTTTAATTTTCCGCTTATGTTGCGCGAACCGGTTCTGCACAGCTTCCAATGTTTGGATCATTATTAGCAAAACAATTAAACGCCTGCCACCGTGCATATGAGTGTAGAGTATACAATGTTGTTGTTATTGTTGTGCTACAATTGCACGCTACAATTTTTGGGTCAAAAGTGAACGTCGTACAATCGTTTGTTGGAAGTGTCTATAACTGCGCAGGCGTAACAGGCACTTAAGTGCACCTCTTCATTGATTTCCCATAGTAATTTTTATAATTGCATTTTCATTTAATTTTCACCAGTCGAGCAATAAATTAAGTTGTTACAATTGTAATAGTTAACTCACCTGCACTTCAATAGCTGCAGCCACTGCAAGCAGCGCAGCGTAACATAAACCAAAACGCAATTCCCACATCTTGTTTGGGTCTAATTTTAAGTTTTTATTTTCAGCTAGCAGTCAACTGTTTGTGCCAAGTTTGAAAATCGCACTGAAGTGCAGTTTTTCGGTGCAGACACTTGAAAGCCTCTTGTTGCTCAAAGCTTTCAAGGGTAGCGCTAGCAGCTAACGGTTCGGTTTTGGGCATGGCTTTCATGTCTCTTTTTTGGCCGTAGTCAACTTTCGATTTCTGTCAAAGCTTTTGCCTAGATCTCTTAGCGACTGGGTCCGTTCCTTGGCTTGTTTTCTTAATTTCAAGCATATTGCACTATGGTCAAGCAAATGAAAAGCTTGTAATCATATAACATATTATGTATAATAATGATATGGTACGTTGTGGGAAAGCACATGATGAACGGCTTTATTTTGCAAGTAGTAAATGTATAGTATGTTGTGTCTGCCCAAAATTGCCAAAGATGTTTTTTAAGTTATTGTTTATTGTTTTTTTTATTGTTGGTTTGTAGTGGACTTAGACTATAATACATGGATGTGATTTTAAAATGCTGTAATGATGGGAAAGAAGATACTATACAAGCAATATCAATTTTTCTAATCTTAAAATATATAAGTAAAATGTACAGATGATGTAGTACTTGCATAACAAAATTTTCAATAAAATGCCTGTGGTGTCTGGTGTAAATCGAATTTCTTGAAAAAATCATCGAATTCGCTGTAAAGCTATTAAAAGAAAAAAAAAATTCAATATAAACAAAGAAGGCAATTTAAAAAAGAGTTAAGTATGTTTCCAAAAAAATGTTATATGTTAGCTAGTTCAATCCGTTAAAAACTATCTCTTTCTATGATTTTGCAAATACTCTAAAAAACTATTTAAAGCAAATCAATTTATATCTTGACAACAAAGCTTTTCGATCACTTCTCATAAAATAAAGCTTGTTTTCTTTATAATTACTCATACTTAATAAAAATGTTATAAAAGTCAGGATTCGATCTCCACTTGGTGCCTATTGTTTACAAGGTAATTTGACGGTATAGGGTTTTCAAAGCAATCTGTTATATAGTTAGATCAAAATATAGTATTGCAGTTGAAATATTTTTTTTTTAACAAATTATGTTTTAAACACAATGTTCCTAAATACATTTTTGTATCCGCATCAGCAACTCGGGAAACTGTTTGTTTATAATGGCGGAGCTGCTACAAATTTCAACTAGTTGGGCGCGAAAAATATGTGTTGTAAAACATTTAAATATTTTAATACCAACTTACATGCTTGGTTCCATAACTATCCAAATAGGTTTTGCTGTTTGTTTTCTTAATATCAGGCAGCAGTGGCACGCTAAGTAGATTAATATTTTGATAGGATTCAGCCTTATAAGAGCCAGCATGACTCTTGGCCACCGCCTGCGAGGAATCCAAGAAATCGGGAGCTAAAAGCATATATTCTATAGTAACTAGTCCATAAATTTTGTATGTACTAACTTTTTTTGTTTTGGAATTTAACTTGGTTAAGCAGTGGATTATGTAGCTGAAATTGTTTATAAACTGGTAGAGCATGATTTGGAGGCGTTAGGATATGGGCTCTACCCACTGCCTGTGGATACAAATAAGTGGTCTCTATTGTGGGCACATGGGCATAGTGATATTGACCCTCACGAGGTGTATAACGACCATCCGAGCTGAGGGCAATATGAAAGACCGTGCGCATGGGCTTGTTGTAATACTGATAGACCTGAAAATACATACAGAACCAATTTTTAATATTCAGCTTACTAAAAACTACTTTAACCTCATCGTAGCGTACTACATTAGAACAATTTTACAAAAGAACAACATATTTTACTTTGGCTGACATTATGGTTAATTTATCGGATTCGTTTTGAAAGCAAATGTTTGGTGCGCTCAATTTCACCAAAACGAATTTTTTATGTGGCTTGAAGCCGAGTGTTTTGTTTCAAGAGGCATTGAAACGAATAAGCAAAATAGGTTGAATTTTAAACTGAAATAATTTTTAAATATTCTTTGATATTCTTAGATTCTATTTATGCCAATTTCAAGTTAAATTCTGAATCAATTTCTGAATCAAACCAAGGAATAGCATGCAACAGCAACAGAAATATGAGTAGATGGTGACAGCAAAAAATTCGGAATTGGGAGCACGCAAAATCGAATCCAAATAAAACTGTTCGTTTGGTTTTTTTCGTTTGGCGGAGCACGGCTGAATATTATTTATTGCAGATCTTTGCTGGGAACACTTAATTGTCGATGTAAGTTTCCTTTAAGCTCTTAAAAATACGTTTGTGCTTTTTAGGTTATGTGCCTAAAGCACAATTTCCACATATCACTTAATTTACGACAAATAAAACCCATTGACTAGCAGTTTCCGTAGGTTCACAGATCATACAAAAAAAAAACTATACATATTGATTTAATTTTTTGCCATAAAATTTCTGCTGTTTTAAATTTGAGTCAATAAGTAAGGTTTTTTAAATAAATGAATGTATTTTAAAAATAACCTAACTAAACTTTTATGCTTTTAATGTACTTAATATAATTAACTTCACTGCAGCTTACCTGTGGACTGCGCTGCTCGGGCACAATGCCATCAGGTACAGATATGCCATCCTTTTGCAAGCGATTTAAAAACAAACGATCCGTTTCAAAGGCAGTATCTGGTATTTTGCCACCTGCATGTGGGAGCACTTGTTCACGATATATTTGACGTTTCTTTAAAATTGGAGCACACATTATCTCTGACATTTGAGCTATGAAATTGTAATTCAACCCACCTTGGGATGACGTTGCTCAGACTCATTCGCCCAGACAGCACTCAAGCAGATTAGCAATAAAACCTGACTGGGTGACATTTTTGCAGCTTCTGTCAACTTTTCAATAATAAGATTTCAAAAGACTTTTTTACACTTGGCACAGTTTTTCAAGAATTTCAGCTATGAACTAAGCCAACATCAAAGGTCAATTGCTAACAGTTCACTAACCACCAAGCACTGCTTATTATAGCTCTTTGATAGAATTGAACGTTACATAAAATAACGAATTTTTAAACATTTTAGAAACCGCAAGATATTAATAGCTCATGAAACCGAAATTGCAACACAATGACAATCGACAAGAGTTCCAATGTGATTAAGTTTCTGCATACGATACCTTTACGCGACACAATCTTTTAACAACAATTTTTTTAGTTAGTACATTATCATCCATCAGTCAATGTTTGATGAGCTGTGCGCGTCCGTGTTGTGCGCCCGACGACGGTGCCAAACATAATGAATGCAAATGCATAAAGCCCGCTGATCTGGGGGCACCCTCTGCAACGCCAACAATCCGTTGGGTTTGATGAGCGACATAGACAAAGCTGCCCCGCTGACGTTTGAGGCCCGCAGGTCTCTGTGCTGAAGCTTTTTGCAAGGTAAACTGAAGTTGTTGGAGTAGCAATCGTCACGTGATGACGATCACGGCTGGTTGTTGCCATAAAACATAATTTCAGTTTGCCAAAAAACAATGAAGAAGCCAAGCGGACAGCCAAGTAGACAGTCTGGCAACAGCATTAACATAGTCGCTTAAATACCCTTGCAAACGTTTATAAAAGGTAAGTTTATTTTTGGCTGTCATCAAATTCGGTTCAGGTTTTCGTTTTAAAGAACAAGTTCTGAAAAAATATGACTTCGAAGATATTACGAGCTTATACTTATATCACTTAGATTTAAGATTAAAGTAACTTTTTCGCAAAATTTCAGTTTTTAAACTTAACGCGTTACGGCTAGTTTAAAAAAAAAACGTGTTTTTCTTTTTTTTATAATTGTGACTTAGCTACAGAATATTTTTGAACGAATGTTTTTTTTTTATCTAAGTAAGGCAATCAGTGTAAAAATAAATAAATAAATAAATGAATTAAATATTTTTTTTTTAAAAGCGCTTTGCTTACTTAACTTAATATTTTTATTTAAATATTTTTTAAGAAAATTGAATATTTTTTTTAAGTATGTGTCACCATTATTCTTGAAACACGTGTTTTTATAAGTTCCTTATTTGGTGTGAACAATGTTAAAAAAGTAGCAACAATTTTTGAATATTTTTTTAAAAAAAGGTATGAAAACCAATTTTTTTTTGTCAAAAATTATAATACATTTTTATTTAAATTAATGTTAATTTTAGGTTAAGAAATTGTATTAAAATAGTATCAAAAAAACATTAAACAATTTTTGTTTTATTTTTTGTTTTAACGTTGTTCCACCAAATCGATATGATTCATATTCACACCAAATAAAGAATGTATAAAGACATGTGTTTAAAAAAAAAAATGGTGATTGACATACCTTTGGCAAAAAAGTACCCGGAATTTGTAAGAAAAACACATAAATTTTTATTTAAACATCCAAATTTATTTTGTCTCCTTCAAAGTAGTCTCCATTGATTACAATACAACTACGATATCGGCGAACCTACTCTTTCATACACTTTTCGAATTAAAGGAACTACCTTAAAAAAAAATTAGAAAATTTCATATATTTTTTTTTTAAAAAGCCCTATTACCAATATAAATTTAAAAAATTGGTTAAAAAGTATTCAGTAGCTAAGTGACAAATAAATAAATAAATAAAAAAAAACACATTTTTTTTAAATTAAGTTTAAAAACTTAAAATTTGCCAAAAATTTTTGTTTTGCCTATGCATCGAACTGAATCATTAGTTTTCAAAAATCGCTGGAGGCAGTTTCTAGTACCTTATCCAGCTAGACCCTTTAGAAATGTTTTTTTATTATTGCCTTTTGGGTATCACCATGAGGATTTGCTTTCCCAAAAAAAGTCTTTTATTCTTTTAATTAATAAAAGTACTTACAATGTAGTCAGGATTTACATTTTGAAATGATTGCAATTTTTTTTTGTACAGCATAGGGGTTTTTTTACAGCCAAGGAGTAAAATATTAAAGGGTCATCAATCTTTTTTTCTTCTTTTTTTTTAAATGCAAAAAAATACAAAAGTTTCGAATGAATCGAAAATCTTTATAATCAATAGAAAGAAGCATTCTTGCCGTTCACTTTTAAAAAGATATATATATAAATGTTCCTATGGCTCCGCTGGGGAGTAAAGGGCAGCAATTTTTAAAAGATAATCCCTTTCAAATGTTGGCCGCAACTGCGCCGTAGCTCGTCCATGCGGAGGTTCCATGTTTCGATGACGCGTTCGAGCTTAATCGGATAACACGGGTTATGTTGGCCTCTAATGCTTCAGTCGTAGCTAGCTTATCCACAAACACTTAAGACTTCACGTAGCCCCAAAGGAAAAAGTCTAACGGTGTGGTATCACCCAATCTTGGTGGCCAACTCACCGTTCCGGAGCGTGAAATTAATTGTTCACCGAATTATTTGCATAAAATGGCCTAAGCGCGCGAAAAACATTCTTTACAGAACGCGAATTTTCGTAATATAATTGTACGATTTGTAAACGTTGTTCAGGTGTAAGTCTTTCCATGCAATGAAAACTGAATAAAAAACACATGGCAACTTGACAGTACTCACGCGGGACTCATCAATAGAACCCTATTGAAAAAACCTCAAAATTGATGACCCTTTACAAGCAAACTGGCTTGACTAAAAATGATCAGTAAAAAACAAAAAAAAAAAAATGAATAAGGCTAGTACGTCTATCGATCAGTGCCCGACTATCTATCGGTTCTTCCTTCTCTCCAACTCTCCTTAATCTCGATTGTGTTTTTCATCTCTAGTTCTTAACTTCGTATCAAGCAGCAAACCTTTTTTTGGTTTTTCGCATTAAAGTCGTTTGGTAGCAAAAATATTTGAACCCCTTATTTCAAACTACATATGTTCAAAGATGCAATGGACTTACAAATAATAGTAACTTTTTGTGGATATCACTCTCACTTACTCATTAAAACCTTTACGCAAAACTTTAAATATATGGCAATAAATAATAATTTCATACGTACTTACTATTTTAAGTCGCTCCACTCCATTTTTAATAGTTGCTTTTAAAAAATTGGGACTTACTATAAAAAAAAAAACATTATTGCCAATGATAGATCTCTGCAAGAGTATTTAAGCAACGGCTGCCTGCTGTTAGTTTATCGTTATTGTAATCCGTTTATGTTTGGCTTTTACTTAAAACACAAAAACACAAGATTAGTTGATATTTAATATTTTGCTTCATTTGTTTTCTCGCTTGTCGTGCTGCCGAATACATTATTTTGACCAAATTACCTTAATCAATCTTATGGCTTTCTGTTATCGTATTATACACAATTCTCTTTCCGTTTTGGGATATTCGCTACATGTATGGATTGGTTTTGATGGCTCACTTGTTATGCCTTCTGGCACAGGCCAAGAGGTCGGGCTACTTGAGCTAAGGCTTTCAAACTTTTTTTGTTTTTTATATTTTATATAAATATAATTATAATAGTTTTTGGACAGGGCGCATTTCACGCCAGTAGTTTTGAAAGTGAATGGAATTTGTTATGATTATTTTTTTATTTTTTTATTTGGTTTTATGTGTTGCTTCTTTTGCTTTTGTCTTTGATTGCGCTTTAGCTGCAGTTTATTTTAAAAAGTCTTCATATCTAGCTAGTGTTTTTGTTTCTATAATAAATATTTGTATAGTATTTTTGCTAGCCACTTAAGCGTGGCTGGATTTTATTTGTTATTCAAAAAAGTTATTGTTTAAGCGCGATGAATTAATAACTACGCTTGCAAAATTTTATTATGAAAGTAGCAACAAAACAATTGAGTAGTAAATTTGCTAATAAATTTTTTAAAATTTAAACAAATTGTCGCATGCCACAAAACTCTATAACTTTAAGTCTCTGAAAAATTACTATTTTGACAGCTTAAAACTCAAATAAAAAGATTTCTGACACAACACTCAAGCTTGGCTTGTTGACTGCTGCCAGCAGATTATAGACACCTTAGCAGCTTTATGGTGTTCGTTACATATCGTTACCATGGAGGTTGATCAGAAAACTCAGACTAACCGATTAACTTACGAAATATTTAAAATGATTTTTTAATATGCTCGTATGTCTATAAGCTAATTAATATACACACATCATCATTTATTATGCTATAAAAGAAGATATTTTTTACATATTTACGATTTTCCACTCATAAACATACGAAATGCCATGGTCAATGGTTCCCACGCTAAAAACTTTTTAAAAATCGTCTACACGTGGAAACACTTGAAATTCCAATTGCATTACAGCAAATATTAGTTTGAATACAAAAGCAGAATTAAATTGATTTGTGCGTTTGAAATTTGCATACTACATTGAAAGTAAATTTTGGCGAAAGTTTTTCATCAGATAAGATCTGATAACACCAGGCCTATTATAGATAAAAACGCAAGTGAACTTTTAAGTGGCACTGTAAAACTGTGTATAAGCCCAGCACGCATTTTGAGGTTGCATCTAATTAATTTTAAAGACTGATGTTAGGTAAATTTTTAAAACTACATCATAAAAAAAAGGCTCTCTCTAAAGTGACAGTGCCCTAAACCTATAATTCTGCAAAATATTTATTTTTTACTTATTTTGCTATTTGAACTATCAGGCATGTTCTAGATTTCGATTCCGACAAAAACTGTCGGAATCGAATTAAAAGGTGTTCTGGATTTCGATTCCGACAAGAGTCGACTGGTTTTGAAAAGTTTGGCTCTCAGCTGTCGAAATGAGAAATTTTTTGCTTTGTTTACTTAAAGAAACGCATTAATGCCACTAAAATTCATTTTGTATTATTTTTGAATTCTTTAAGAAAATTTAGATGTGCTCACTTGAACTAATCAAGGTTAATTTTCATTATATATTCTTATTACAAAAAATCGCTATGAAAATGGTGTGTACATGCAAAACCAAAACGAGTGGAATGAAAGTAAGGTGTTCTGGATTTAGACAAAACAGACAGGCATGTTCTAGATTTCGATTCCGACAAAATCTGTCGGAATCGAAATGAAAGGTGTTCTAGATTTCGATTCCGACAAGAGTCGACTCGTTTTGAAAAGTTTGTC
Organism: Chymomyza costata; assembly: GCA_018150985.1. Taxonomy (NCBI): domain Eukaryota; kingdom Metazoa; phylum Arthropoda; class Insecta; order Diptera; family Drosophilidae; genus Chymomyza; species Chymomyza costata. The sequence goes on from JAECWU010000001.1 coordinate 25,439,024, forward strand.
TCGCAGCTGTCGAAATGAAAAGTATTTTGCATTGTTTACTTAAATAAACGCATTAATGCCACTAAAATTCATTTTGTATTATTTTTGAATGCTTTAAGAAAATTTAGATGTGCTCACTTGAACTAATCAAGGTTAATTTTCATTATATATTTTTATTACAAAAAATCGCTATGAAAATGGTGTGTACATGCAAAACCAAAACGAGTGGAATGAAAGTAAGGTGTTCTGGATTTAGACAAAACAGAACTTCGAAAAGTTATGTGTTGTCGTGTTGCACAAGTAAATTCGAAGATAATTTTATTAATTGATGGCTTAAAAAATATATATAAAATAAATTGTACAAAATTTGTAAATAAATAAAAAATATTTCTCGCTCAGAAAAATGTTGGCAAAAAGAAAAAATAAGTTATTTAGTTAGTTGTTCGAAAACTTGTGGCAACTCTACAATGTGAACTTATCGATATCACACAGCTGTTCAATACAAAAGGTTATCGATAGCACTCGAAATGAAAACGATTCGAAATCGATTCGAACTCAGTCGAAATCTAGAACACCATTTGTCGGAATGCACTCGTTATGACTTTTCAAAACGAGTCGAAATCTAGAACAGAATTTATCTTTAAAAGATAAAAAAAACTCTAATACAAAAACATAACGACTTAACCAAATCACTGAACTTGTACTTTCATTAAAAATTTATCCCTGATCGAAGATGCCAGTGTTCGAGCCAAATTCTCGTCATTTGCGGGAAGCTTTGATTTTCTGCTACAATTTAAAGAAGATTGTTCTCAGTGAAAGAAAACGTCATGAGTGCTTTCTGCGCTTCCAAATCTGTGATTTTGACGTAGACGGCAAGCTGGAAGAATTGCTTGATGAAGACAATATCATTGGGATTTATTCAACAAGCGATTTGGAAAAGCCTGGCGAAGAGGAGTTTTTGAGGCCCTATTATCCAAATATGAGTTAAAGGAACCTAAAGGGTCATAAATCTTGAAATTAAATTATTATTGTTCAATTGAAAAAGACAAAAAATAAGTTATGTAATTTTATTTTTATTAATTAATACGTTTAAGTAAACTAAAATAATTCATCTGGAACTAGTTGAAAACTAGGAATTTTGCGTAAAGAGTATGTATTGGGTCATCAATCTTGAGTTTCTTTTTTTCAATATGGTTTTTTTGATAAATCACGCGTGAGTACTGTCAAGTTGCCATGTGTTTTTTATTCAGTTCACATTGCCATTTCATCATGGAAAGGCTTACACCCGAACAACGTTTACAATCGTACAATTATATTACGAAAATTCGCCAATTCGGTGAACAATTAATTTCACGCTACGGACAGGTGAATTGGTCACCAAGATCGTGTGATGGCACACCGTTTGACTTTTTCCTTTGGGGCTACGTGAAGTCTAAAGTGTTTGTGGATAAGCCAGCGGGGATTGATTCATTAGAGCAACACATTACCCGTGTTATTCGAAGGCGTCATCGTAAATTGTAACCTCCGCATGGACGAGCTACGGCGCAGTTGCGGCCAACATTTCAAAGGGATTATCTTTAAAAGTGAATGGCAAGAATGGGTTTTTCAATTGATAATAAAGATTTTCCGATTCATTTGAAATGTTTGTATTTTTTGCATTTTCAAAAAAAAACCTCAAGATTGATGACCCTTTATGCTATATGTATTAAAGCCTTGGGTTCCGCACGAGTTGAAGCAGAGAGATGTTGAGCAGCGTTTCTTCAATTGTGAACAGCTGCAACAATCAGAAGGGGTTTTTATCATTGAAGGAAAAACGGCCAAGTACCTGACAAAGTCATCCTCCAGCATGACAATGATTGGACACATGTCGCCAGACCGGTCAAGACATACCTGGACACGCTTAAATGGGATGTCCTACCTCACCCGCCGTACTCTCCAGATATTGCTGTTTCGGACTACCATGGGTTTCGATCCTTGGAACCAAAAATTCCACTCTTATGAAGAAGTCAAAAGCTGGAGCAATTCATGGATCGCCTCAAAAGATTCACAGTTTTTTCGAGATGTTACCCTATAACTACCAGAAAGATGGGAAAAAGTAGTCGCGGGCAGTAATTTCAATACTAAAGATGGCGTACGTTAAAGTCGGGCGCAGACGACTTTGGGATACCCTGTACCACCACATTGCAATTAATTCCGACAAATTGCTTAAAACCTCCAAAAGATATTATATTGGGCAAATTTGGTTACGATGTTTTCATAAAAAAAAAAGAAATCAGTCGAATTTTGCACCAACAAATTTTTTTGTCCGATCGGTCCTATGGGGACTATATGATATAGTCAACCGATTATGATAAAATTTAGTACACTGTTTGGGAACTATAAAAGACTTCCGACTGCCAAATTTGGTTCCGATATCTTCAAAACCGAACGAAACAAAACGAATTTTGTAAAAACAGCGTTTTTTTGACCGATCGTTCCTATTGGAGCTATATGATATAGTCAACCGATTTTGATCAAACTTAGTGCAGTGCTTGGGTACTCTAAAAAACTTCTTAATGCCAAATTTGCCAACAATATCTTTACAAACAAACGAAAGACAACGAATTTTGTACAAAAAACGATTTTTTACCGATTGGTCCTATGGGAGCTATATGATATAGTCAACCGATTTTGATCAAATTTGGAACAGTGCTTGGCAACTCTAAAAAACTTCTTAATGCCAAATTTGGTTACGGTATCTTCACAAATAAACAAATCACAACGAATTTCGCACAAAACACGTTTTTTTGACCGATTGGTCCTATGGGAGCTATATGATATAGTAAACCGATTTTGATCAAATTTGGAACAGTGCTTGGGTACTCTAAAAAACTTCCTCATGCCAAATTTGGTTACGGTATCTTCACAAACACACGAAACACAACGAATTTTGTACAAATAACATTTTTTCGACCGATCGATCCTATGGGAGCTATATGATATAGTCAACCGATTTTGATAAAATTTGGTACAGTGCTGGGGGTTTTTAAAAAACTTCCGATTGCGAAATTTGGTTATGATATCTTCATAAACAAACGAATTATCCATCTAAAACTTTTGCTTTTTTTCGAGGTCCTCTGAAACACCCCTATGGGAGCTATATAATGTAACCCCGATATCAAAAAAATAAAATAAACTTGTCTCCTATGGATTAATAAGGGATCTTATCTGAAAGTTTGGTTGCTCTAGCTCTTACCATCTCTGAGATCTAGGCGTTCATACGGACAGACGGACATGGGTATATCGACTTCTCGAGTCACACTGATCATACTTTAAGTAACTTTGGGGGGTCTCCGACGTCTCCTTCTGTACGTTACATACATTTTCGGCTTGCACAAACACAATATACCCTTTGTACCATCGGTACAGGGTATAAAAAGGTGGTACCTTTTGACAATAAAGCCTCAAACATTGGGAAAAAAACGACGACATCTAATACAATACATAAAATATTTTTCCAGTCAATTAAATTGCAGAAAGTTACAACTTTGGTATGTCGGGCCTTCTTTAAGTTGTAACGAATTTTGTATTCTAGAACTAGCTAGCTACATTTGTTTAACTGCGCCCACATTGTCATATTAGATAACAAAACGTTCAACTTCTGGCTGTCTATAAAAGTTATGTGAAATTGATGTCTGCTTGCCAAACAGCCTTGATTCAATCAAATGAGATGAAAGATGAGACAGCAAGAGCATTGAAAAGACCACGGGCAAAAGATAAATTATTTTAAATCGTCGTTGACCTTGGACACAACTTCAAGTTGCAGAGAGCAAATTAAGCTGGTTGTGGGTAGAGCACTGCGCTAGATTTTGGGGCACAATATAAAGTAAACAAAATATATTGAAAATGGTAGCAAACTTAAGTAATTGTCAGTTGAAAAGCTAACAATTGGTTAAGCCTATTGATTGGGTGTTTTATATAGAGCCACAAATTGGGTCTCAAGTTGCGGTTGTTAGGCGCTAATTGGCTGGCTGTGCCATAAAGGTTCCTGGTGTGCCATTGTGTTAGATTTTATATGTAGGTTTGTATGTTGGTAATTTTTTTTTTTTTTATATAGCAGTTACTACCTTGAACCCATTTACTCTAGCTGCTTTAGTTTTTCTAAGTACCAGCAGCTTTCAAAACTGCATCAAATCATGCAGATAAGGACCTTGTAGATTGCAATGCCCGGCAGCAGCTGTAGCATCGGCAGCCTTTCCCACGTTTTCAACAAAAACCTTTCCTTTTTTTTGTTGGAAGTTTTCTTGAGAGTTACTTGCAGCTTGTTGTATCTTCTTTTTTTTGCTCTTCATAACTGTCGCAGAATGACACAGCAATATTTTACGAACTTCAAATGATATAGTGGCTCGGCTCGTTGCAACAAGTGTAATGGCAAACAAAGTAAAGCATCCAGTGATATTACTAGTTAAGGTTACTTAATTGGCCACAAAGTAAGTTCAATTGCTTGTAATGACCCGCTTTAATTGAATCGCAATCAAATATTTGTTTTGGCAATTTTTTTGTTTGAACCTGAAGTATGCCGACCATGGGCATCATTGCAGTTAGCTGTTGCCATTCAATTTGCTATTGTTTTTGTATACTTAATGCCAATTTAGGCATCATTTTGGCTTATTAGTACTTAATACTTTTGTACACCAAGAGGGTATATTAAATTTGTTATGATGTTTGTAGCGTATCAATAGAAAATTAAAGTTAAAGTATGGCATACGCCTTTATTCAAATTGAGAAATAAAGATGTAATCAGGGCAAATGGATTGGAGCGGGTTGGATGGTTTTTCAACAAGGCATTGTTTTTTTTTTTCAATAGGCTCATATGAGTCCAATGAACGAGTTTTGCATCTTAAGCTACATGTATTGGCGTATCTACTGAACGAGCGTCTTCCTGAGAAATTAGATCCAACAATACGTGATGAACAGGCGGGATTTAGACCACGCAGGAGCTGCGTAGACCAGGCAAACAATCTACGTGCAATAACCGCACCACTATGCCTGCTGTTTATCGATATCAAGAAGGCATTTGATTCTGTGAACATAGAAGCGATATGGTGGGCTCTTGCAAGAAAATGAGTACATACCAGTAAATATCATAGCAATAATAAAAGCTATGTACGATGATGTCGATTTCAGACGAACACTGGCGTCAAGCAAGGCTGCCCCTATCACCACTACTTTTCAATCTAGTAGTGGACGAGATTATGATAGATGTATGCAAGACCAGGCGTGGGATCACGTGGAGCTTCACCAAACATCTTGAAGACCTGAACTATAAATGCATCCAAAACAAAAGTGATGCGTTTCAACCACACTAGCCAACGTAACATCACCATCTGTGGGAGCACTATCGACTTTGTCGATAGCTTTTCATACCTCGGCACTACAATCTCCACCAGTGGTGGTGTGGATGATGATGTAGAGAGTCGGCTCATCAAGGCACGATCTGCATTTGGTAGACTATACCGCACTTGGAGAAACCGGCCAATAAGCAGAAAAACTAAGTTGAGGATTTTCAATGCGTGCATCAAATCCATACTGCTGTACGGCACAGAGACATGCCTGACCATACAAAGAATAACACAAAAACTTCAGTCATTCAAATGCCTGAGGATTATGCGGGATGTTCTGGCCAAACAGGACATCAAACGCTGACCTCTGGCTTTGTATTGATGTAGATTGACGATGCACTAAGGAAAGATCAACACAGTATAGTCAGAATGGCTTTGGAATGGAACCCCTAAGGAAGCAGACGAGTAGGCCGGCCAAAATCAACCTGGCGTCGCGACGCATAGCACTCGAAGAACTGACCCAAAACAACATCAGATGGGACACAGCTAAACAAACCGCGCCAAATAGAGTCAGATGAAAGGCTCTTGTACAGACTCTAAGCTCCCAAGAGGATGGTGGAAAAAAAAGAAAGATTTTGTGTAAATTCAAGCAAAAGGGATATGAAATCTTTTAAGCTTCTCATCCTTTTAATAAATAATCAGACACCGTGTGTTCTACCGTAAAGCTTTAAAAGCAAAGATTTTTGCAACGAATCTCCAACGGGTGAAGGCTTAAAGGGTTAACCGAAGTTAGTCATGCCCAAAATTTAACGTACGTTTGGCCTGAGCAATTTGTTCAGATTCAAAACAACATCTCGACGCATAAAGATAGAACTGTATAAGAAGTTGGTAGTGCCCACTGCTATCTACGGCGCCGAAACCTGGGTTATGACAGTTTCTGATAAGGAGCTATTAAATGTTTTCGAACGAAAAATTCTGCGTAAGATTTTCTGCCCAAAATGGCCAATGGAATTTATGGTTTAGCCACGAAATATACAGTCTGTATAATAACATCAAAATTGTCGCCGAAATTAAGCAGTAGAGATTAAGATGGCTGGAGCATGTGCAACGAATGCAGGAAATCTGCCCCACGATGCGTGCTCTATATAGCGACCCAGTTAAACCGACCTCGAGCTCGTGGTAAACTGAAGCAGCGATGGTTTGACGCTGTACAGAGGGATGCAGATGCGCTGGGCATCCGCGACTCGAAAAATGAAGCGGAAAACAGGTAAGAATGGAAGCGAGCGATACAGGCCTAAACCCACATCGGGTTCGTCATAGAAGAAGAAGAAGATGTTATATAACTTTCAGTTGTTAAAGATAAATTTATTGCCAACTAAATAAAGAGTGTACCTCTAGTTTTTGCCAAGTACTAAAAGCAAACCATTTTTTAACGTTCAGTTAAAATGACTCTGAAGAAACTTTTAAGGGTATTTCAGATTCGGCTCTCTCAAGTAATCTACGTTCTTTAACATTAACTGATCTCAGTTTTATTAGATGTCGGTTACTGCTCTAGGGCAATACCGACAGCTTGGAAGAAGAGTTCAAGGCTTCATTAATGACTAGACATGCTACTTGTATGTATACCGAGTATTTTAGGCAACTATTATACATACTATTATATATATTTATAAATATTTATTATCTAAGTAATGCTTTGAGTTATTTATATCTTTGACAGTGTGAATAATTAATTAATTGTACATTAAAAATTTAATTAGATAATTAAGAAAACTCAAGCTTTAACTAACCATAGTATATTTAATTTTTTGTTGTCATTATTATATATATATGTCCTTTATTTTGCTAGAAGTTAATGGTAATAAATAAATAATAACAATAACTAAAGCAAAAACATTCAAATTGAACATAGGGCATCGACAATCTCGGTTACTGGCTAGGGTTTTTGCTTGAATTCACGATATGTGGGCCAGATTTATTTCCTGTTTTGTGCACCGAATCCAGGTATTTCTTGGGCGACCACGACTACGTTGCCCTTGCGGGTTCCAATCTAGGACTGATCGTGCAATGTCACCGGCAGGCCGGCGTCAAACATGACCAATCCATGTCCATTTGCGTTTCCGTATCTCTAGCTGGACTGGGATGGCGTTCGTTCGCGAAAATTCAAAAGTTCGTCAGTAATAAGTAATCTTTGAATAATAGAGCAAGCAAGGACCAAATAAAATTTTATAGAAATGTGGCAAAGTTTTAAGTAGCAAAATGGTTTCAAGATTTTTCCAATACCATTTTTGTCTGCCAAGAGCCAACTTTTGTTTCTCTTCTTCTTGAGGAAAGTTCAGTGAGTATACGTAGACTTCTAAAGCTGCAATGTAATACAGAAACTTGAACCCGATTTGTGACTATCCAGAGCTATGCGACGTTATAGTAGTTATGAATTACTAAATTATACATTTCGAAGCAATTATATTATATTCTAGCAATAAGTTAATGACTGTTAATTAGACTCCTTTTTTCCGGTGTAGCACTGGCAGGAACGACTTGATTTTATCATACGATTTATAATTATTTATAATATAATAAACATTAACGACACAAAAAATGACGTCAGCATGGAAATACGTCGACGGATTAATCTTGCTAACCGGTGTTACTCTGGGCTAAGTAGGGAACTCAAGAGTAAAGCCCTCTCTCGGCATACGAAAATAACACTCTACAAATCACTCATCATACCCGTGCTTCTCTATGGCGCTGAAGCATGGACATTGTCTTCATCCGATAAGGCGATTTTAGGGGCTTTCGAGAGAAAAATCCTCCGACGTATCCTTGGACCGATAAACGTGGAAGGTGATTTTCGTATTCGAATGAACCACGAGCTGTATGAGCTAAACGGCGACACTGATCTAGTTCGGCGCATACAGCTACAACGTCTGCGCTGGCTAGGTCATGTTGCACGAATGGATGAAAATGCTCAATCCAAGAAGGTATTTGAGCGGGAATCACTGGAAGGTCGACGACGACAGGGACGCTCGCCCCTGCGATGGGAAGATCAGGCAACGGAAGATCTTCGTAGCCTTGGGATTGCCAATTGGCGCCAGCAAGCACAGGACGTAAACCGCTGGCGTAGGATAATTTCTGCGGCCAAGACCGATAACCGGTTGTAATGGCCAAATTAGTAGTAGTATTTATAATAAATTTTTTAGCAAAATTGATTAAAAATGCAAATGCGTTTCATTTTTATTTTACAATTTTTTTATGTATTTTTTGTAATTTAAACACTTCTAAAAAAAGTAAACATTTATATCAATCTTGTTTTCTTTTCAATATGTTATATGGACAAGTTTCGTTACCAAATATTTGTAATACTTAGATTTTCACAATAACTAACTTAACAGCTTTATATACATATATAATATATTATATATTATTATTGCTATATATAAGTATATCATATTGTAGGTCTTGTCTTTCAGCTGCAGTTTTCTTAACAAAATTGACAAATATTTAGCTATAGTACGATTTTCGGCTAATCTTTGTTCAAGATCAGCTAAAAACTGTTCCGATTGCTATATATATAAAAGTTAACTTTTTATTTTACAGCATTATCTGCTTTACATTGCGATACAGGTATTTAAATGCAATAGCTGCTTTAAATTACATTCGTTTTGCATGTTCTTTTTTTTTAATTTTTAGTTCCCTTAATATTTTAGAGAGCTACAAAATATATATTTAAAATACGCATAAAACAGAATAACATTTCATGAATATCGCGCAATTTAATAATTCCTTGCTTTTTTTTTTTCAAAAAATATTTTGTATACAAATTGTAGTTGAGTAACTTAAGGTTTTACAAATAATAGCATATTTGTATTTTATATTTAGCAATGACAACTTAAGACTAAACATGCTAAAACACGCTTGCAAAAAAAAGCAGTTAAAAAAAAATCATTGCAAATTTCAGTTTTTTAATACTCTTTTAGAACGGACAACGCGAGGCGAACGATAATAGCTGGTAAACTGTGGCATCTATAGTAAACTTATCATTTTGTTTTAGTGTATACAAACAGTTTGCATAACTATGCATTAATTAATTTGAATTGTACTAAAAATGTACTTAAATCAACTAAAAGACTTGCGTCTAGTTTTAGGTTTCGCTGTTAAACTAAGAGCTATATATATAAGTTTTCAATTTACATTGTTTGCTTGTACTAAAAATGTACTAAAACGCTAAACGGCAATGGTGCTGTGCTAAAGTCTAGGCACTCGTATAGTAAACCTTAGAGTCGGTAAAGTTGCTGTGAGTTGTAGTAATAGGTAAATACATACAGTATGTATAACATTTAACAAGATACACGAGTTTTTTACATTTGGTACTTCGTCGTGTGGTCGCAGTTTTATATCTAACAATAGTTAGATTACCTTTAAGCTTAAAAAGATAGACTGCATAAAAAAATGTACAACAGCAGCTCTACAAACTATGTTTTATACTATCGCTTCGGGTGTATATAGTATCTGTATAATATAAATATATATATCTCTTGGTATAGCACTGCTAGTATTTAGGTTTTTGTGTGTGTCGCACAGGAGATTTCTCTTTCACTATTTCACTTTTTTTATTGCGGCTCTGCTGGTCCGCTGTATTCCTTTATAATGTCCATAATGGCATATTGTGAGCCAAAGATCAGCGCTCCTATACCACAGATGGTTATAAAAATGTTCTTCCATAATATCCAATTCCAAACACCGAAACCAGTTTCCCAGTGTACAATCAACTCAATGAGCACCTAGTTATGATAAAAGAAAAGAATCGTAATTAGCTGATAAATTAATTATTAACATTTGTTTGACTTACAGGAAAAATGAGACCAAGTATGGAAAAGCAGAAGGCACCAATGAGACCCATAAAAGGTGATATGCTCGGAACTAACACAGCCAAAACAACAGCGGCAGTAACAAGTACGGTACTGAAAAGAAATAACGAAAATTAATAGAACATCTTAATAATAAACAAAATATAAAAACTTACCGCAGCACATAGTTAACAAAAGTGGGACGTTTCGTGCATCTTTCCTTAATGCCATCCCAAACAATTTCCAGGCACACAAAGAATTGCAAGCCAAATGTACAATAAACCGCCAAAGCAATCAACACTTTAACAGCCTGTGCTGGCCACTCCTCGATTGGTAAATTCAGCGTTATACTATCATGAGTATCAACACCATAGCGCAAATAGCCAAGAAAGCCCAACATCATATAGATCAATGTGACACCCGACATGCCTTGGCTAAGTACACCGCAAATGCCCAGGAAATGCTGTGGCGTCTTCATGTTATTCTCCAGTGGCATTACCACACCAATAGCCTCCATGGCAAAAATGGTGATGGCAAAGAATGCTGGCATTGTGGATAGATTGACATATTCACGTGTTTGTACAGGTGGTAAATCCATGACCAAATAGTAAAACGTAATGCCGAGTCCAGTACCCATAAAAACATTGGCAATCATTGAGACAGGCGCTAAGTACTTCAGATTCGGCACCCAGGAGATCAAGATTAAGGGTATGAGCAAAGCCGTGATCAGCATGCGCAATGAGACATCATGGCCAAGCCAATGGGCAAGCACTTGCTCAAAATTCTTGGCCACAATGACTGTATACACAGAACAGGTGCCGAAATAGGTCAGGAACAAGCCAAACAGTACGCAGAATTTTGCAATTGGCGCAAAACCGCGGCACCATTTTGGCCCCTTCTGGAATGCAACCTCAGCAATTTCGGCAAAGCTCATCTTTGTGCGACGTGTCTTATAGTACAACTTGTGACCGCATTTGACCTATGAAAGAGAAACAACATGAACATAAGCAGGCTGTACGCAGTAATTAATAAAGAATGAAGTTTTGGAAGACTTTAGCTTTTAATCTACACTTAAGAAATACTTACCAATACATAGCTGCAGTGTGTGCAAATAAGGGCGGTTAGAATGGTAGCAAAAATGCCCAATATAAGGCCGGCACTTTTAAAGGCAAAGGGCATTGCCAGAATGCCTGTGCCCAGCGAGGCCTTCAGTAAATGCGTCAGAGTTTCATTATCGCTAAAATGGCGTAGAGAAATTTATTAGCCACTTTTGCGGTTTAGCCAACTTGAATGGTCATAATCTTACGTTGTGGGATGTTCATTTTCGCGCATGGCAAATGGATCGAAATCATTTCCAGCCAAAGCCTGCTCGGTATCCGCTTTGCGTGGCTGTATTGTATATCTGCAAAAAATCGTAATAAATTTAAAACTTTTAGCATAAATATAACAACAATTATGTTCCAACTTAAGCCAACCTAAGCTCTACATGAGTAGGTTCCAAGTCGCTCATTTTATTTTATTAAAATTTATGGTATCCAAAAAATTGGCGCCAAAAATAAGTTCAATTCATTCGTGTTGTCACCGTTCAGGCGGTTTCTGTGCAACTAAAACTCGACGCCTCATGCCACATTTTCTTATATGCACTTAGAGTGAAATTGTCTTTATCGGAATTGCTGCATCTGCAATTATAGTCTGTGGACGGACTACACTTGTAATTTGTCGATTTTTTTTTTCATTTTAACTGCGTACAGGCGGCGCGTAAAAATTGCTGTCGTTGTGCATTCTACATGGGGCACTGTAAAGAGTGCAGTTTCTTGACCGGTTGTAATTGCCAAATTTGGACAACAATGCTGTCCACTTTCAGATACATATAATGCTCAACTTCTGTTTGACCAATTGTTTGAAATGCAAGCTAATGTCTTAAGACTGACTTTGACTGCCACATCAATTGCATCAGCCAAGCTAGGCAGGCGCTGTAAAGTATGCAACAGTTCGTGCAGAAAAATAAAAATGTTGCATACTTTTGGGCCTATCTTTTATTCAACAATTAAGTGTTCGTTTTTTTTTTTTCCGCTCTAGAAACTGTGTGTAAATTGTATTGGGAGCACTTGCTAGTGAATTATGTGTACCCATTTGTGTCTGCTCATTTGTTGTTATTTTAATGTCTATGCTTTGCTTGATAGTCCATTTAGTTTGTAAAAAATAGTAACAGTTGCTTAAATTGTCAGTGCATCTGTAATTAAAATCCTTATGCGTTAAACTTCGGCACAAGCTTCACCATGGAAATATCACTGCTACAGAAATAAACCGGACCTGTCAAGCCTACCGGATCCAAAAGCCGCTTAAATTCGAAACCAATACGAAATAGCATCTCACTATGCTCAGCAGTTTTGGTCCACAACGACACTTTATCCACCTTTTTGCTCATATTGACAACGACTCCGCAGATTTGGTCAGCATATCCAAAGGATTCGCCAACGAGGCAAAGCAGTAAATTATACCAAAGCGTATTAATCAAATTCTTACAATTCTTACTGACAAGCACTGTCCAGCGTCCACCCTCTATATTGGTTTCATCTTCCCACATTGGTCTAACGCCCTGCTTGAAAACTTACAAGTACTGGAAAGTGGGTATTATCGACGGCTGCTTGACCAGATTGAATAAAATAAAGAAATCCTTGACCATGTCGGAACTAGCAATTACAGTAAACATATCTTTCCAGAGCTTGGTATCGTCCTTTAGCCTTAACCACAATGGTTCAGTTGTTTGGCAATGGATGCTTTACTTCAAAGGAGTATTTAGGCAACACCGGCCGCACGTGCGGCACAAAAGTGGGATAAAATGGCCTTGCATATGTGGCAGCAATGGGCACTGTTCCATGCACACCAATTCCAACAGACACGTCTCTAAATTGCTTGGGCTGCTCGTTAGTCCCAGCGCCAAGATTTACCATCATGCCATTGCGCATGGCAAAAGCAGATGACACACTATCCATGCGCAGCTGCTGCGGGTTATAACGTCCGGCAGTGGAATCTATGTTCAAGTGAGCCGGTATGCCAGATGTGGATGCAGGCAAATCAAAACGCATCGGCTTAAATTCTTTCCAGTTACCAAAACGATTCTTCATTGCCTGTATGTCAAACATCAATGCAGTTGGCTTCACCAACCTTTTCATTTTCCTGTTCCAATAAAAATGTATATATTTAAAAAAAAAAGTGTTCTAGTACCTAGAGAAAGCAGCTTCATCAAGTCTTACATAACCATTTATTTGCTACTAATTGTTCGATTTACTCCAAAAATCTTAAGATGGTTCCTTCTGTCAACCTGTTCCTACGTATGATCACCTAATTTTAACTTAACTACAGATGCGATTCTTTCCACTCAGGAACAGTTTGGTTGGTTAAGTCGGTATCTGCACCCACTTTCCCCAGCAGAAATAGTTGGATTGCTCGTAAGTATTATTTAACGCGCTCTAGCGTCACAAAATTTTATCGATAACATTATGAAGACCTAATAATCGAAGCCACATCAAGTTAGCTATCTTTTTCCTTATGTGTTATTACCATTATGGAGCTAAATGTATATACAAAATATAAATAGTTTCGACTCAACTACAAAAGTTTCCATATAAAAGCATATGTATGTCCTATAGGAGACTCTTAAGATCTATTGTGCTTCCTTCAAGGACTAGAGCTCCTATCTAGCCCAATATCTGCGACAAACTTATTTATTTGAGATGGTTCTAGTCGGGTGACATCATGCATAGATATTCTATGCACGCCAAAAAGGTATTTCCTTCTTCTGGTAAGGGCGTCAGACTCTGCAAGTATGTGTTGGGAGGTTTACTCCTCAGTTTCACAAAAGCTGCATAGGTTTGACTGCAAAATGCCAATAGAACACAGGTATTTTCTGAGTCTGCAATGTCCCTTTAGTAACCCAGTCAGCATCCTGAGGCAATTTATTTCCAATTGGGAAATTTTCTTGAACCTATTCGAGTCGTAGGAATCAAGAAGTTGAAGCCCGGTCCATTTCATTGCTCGACTGAACCTTTCTTCATCTCTTAGCAGCTGTCTGGTAGTATGTCTGCCAATGCCACAGTAATGTTCAGGCCCTATTAGTGGTTTTGCAGCACCATTCCTCGGCAGTTCAACAGCTGCTGCATTCCCGGGAATGTTCTTGTGTCCCGGAGTCTATCTAAGGGAGACTCTGTTCTATTCAGATGGTTCAATTTGGCTCTGGTTTCCCACCGCATAAATATAAAAGATACAGACACAAAATTTTTGTTCGAAAATAGGCGTACAGTCTATCCTTTTAAGTACAGCTTCGATTGTATCAAACATTTTCCATAAAGATTGGGTTAAAAGAGATATCTGATCACCGACAGGTGTTGAGTAACGTTTTTTCATGAGTTATTTGGCTCAACACTGATTAAACGGGTAAAAAAGTTTATATATAAAAGCGATCAAAAACTATAAAATTTATTTCCAAAAAACTAACCATCTTTAAAAATTTTAACTTTTTATTTTATAAAATAACAACAGCGTAACTCATTCCGTTTATATTTTTTTCAAACGTTTTTTAAGCTTTCGTAGAGTATACACTGTGTACTATAAAGTCTATAAGTGATTTAATTCATATTTTTAGTAAAGTACAGAGATTTTTTCGCAAAAAGTTCACTCAATTTTGAAAGTGGAATTGGAAGAAATCGTTTAAAGCAAAGATGGCTAGAGTAGGGCCTGATAGCACCGACTTTTTCTACTTTGTTCGGAATTAACATTCGTCGCAGTCCATAAATTACAAGCATCGTTTAAGTCAGTCAGCTTGTTTAATGAGCAACAATATAGTGCTTGAATGATTTTTAGAATAATATTAAATAATTTATTTAAAAACATCTGATCATCTTTTTTCTCTTTTTTTTTTTGAATGTGCGCCAGCAACAACGAATGTACTATAGAGTGTAGACCAATGAAAAGTTCATTGGCAAGGTTATCATATGTATTTTGCTGCATCATAATATTTAGAATTCAAACAAAACATTATTATTCTAAGCTCATTTCTAAACAAATGCGCATTTAAATTTGCACAAAATATTACGTATACGTCAGCAGTCTCGTTTGTATTTACATACAGCTTGAAAGGGTTAAAGACCAGTTTCCTTTTTCATCAAAGCAGTTCAGAGAAAATCTTTATGCAATTTGTAGAATATTTATAAAACATTAGTTGCAATGGGAATGCGTGTAGAGAAACGGTTGGCGTTTGAATGTATCTATTATAAGTAGTATTAAATCGTTACTTTATTGCTGACTTTGAGTGCTCTGTTTATAATGGCAATAAAACAATTGTGTAGATGATAGGTGCAAGTATAAGACTGTTATCAAAAGTATAAAAAAAAAACTTAGTTGCAGTTTGTCTTATAAGATTTCTCCTCACTAGTCATAAGATACATCGTAAAAATGGCTTAGTAAATTAGTTTGTGTTTTTATAATTACAGCACTCTTTTTACTTAGTTGATAATTAAAATCTTTGCTCGTGAACTAAGGTCAACAAATTTATGCCAGCGCTAAGCCTTGTCGGCATCACTGTCTAATTTGAGCTTTAGTCTAACATTCAATTGGCAAAACATGCAAACTACAATATAACTATGAATAACTCATATATGTATGTGCATAACTGGGTTCTAGAATTACTTACTTCTTGCCGCCTTCACCGGGCAAAAATTGTTCCATTTCCTGTGCCACAGGCTTGCCACCACCGTCCTGCAAATAATTAAATGCAACAATTAAATAATTGCGCTTATTAAAACATTTGTATTTTAAGAGCTTACCACAATGTTGACCATTTTGTCTATTTTATAGATTAGAACTGCAGCTATCTAATTAAATATGAGAATAAAAGCCGCTTTTACAGTGTAGGTTTTAGAGTTGCTGTAAATAAAATTTAGAATTGATTATTAGTAAGGTAAAAGTATTACTCTTTAATTCAATCTATATACAAATTAATAGTATTTTAGTTTAAGGGGTATACGCAGTTCGAAAAATTTTGCGCGGAATGACAAAACTTCATATAAAAAAAAAAATCCCATTTGGGATATCCAATCCAAAAAAAAAATCCCATTTGGGTTATCCAATTTGGGAGAGAGAGAGAAGCAAGCAAAAATACTGTTGATGTGGTAGGTTGGCGATGCGCATGATTTTTTTTTAGCTAAAGCAAGCAGTACACGTGTATGTGTGCAAACACTAGAATTGTTGTTTTATTTATTGCGTGAATATTTTTATTTGCAGCATTTGCAAGCATACACATGCACGTGTATGCTACATATGTGTAAATACAACATAGCTTTTCATAGCTAAAGCACGCAGTACATGTGTACATGCTTGTGTGCCAGCTAGTCTTTTTGTTTGCTTCTCTCTCACTTTTTTTACTCTCACCAAATTTATGATCTTAAGAAACTCTCTATTACTCTACCATGTTAATTCTACCATGTGTTAATTCTACCATGCTTTGCAACAAGAGCATGGCAACGCCAGAGAATTAGCTGAGAGTACATAGTTCAGTACAAAAATCACGCACACATGCATGTGTTTTGTGTACAACACAGTACGTGTGAACTCCAATCCCATGGGATTGGGCCGTGCCGACCACTGCTTTAATGCTTTAAAATCCTAAGAGTAGTCCCTTTTTACAGATTCGTTTTGAAACCACATGTTTGGTGCTCCCAATTTCACCAAAACCAATTTTTTATGTGGTTTGAAACCGAATGGCTGGTTGCAAGAGAAATTAAAAAGAAGTATTGGCAAAATAAGCTTAAAAAGTGTGCGCATTTTGAACTGAATCTTTTTTTAAATATTCTTCGATATCTTCAGATTATGCCAATTTTAAGTTAAATAGTTATTTAAAAATATTTTATATAAATTTTTTATTTTGAATCAACCCAAGAAATAACAATACAACTTCAACCGAATTTTTAAATGGTTCATGACTTGCATAAAAAAATATTTCCTTGTTATAAGTATAGCATAGTCGGTGATAATTGCCCTCGAAAGGTGTAGAGCTGTGCTAACAAAGAGTACGGGAAATATGAGTAGATTGCCACAGCCAAAAATGTGGAATTGGAAGCACGCAAAAACGAATCCAAATAAAATTATTCGTTTTCGTTTTTTAATTTCTGGAGCACGGCCGATTAAAGTAGTAATTGTAATTTTTACGAAACTTTAAAAAATATATTTAATCTTTACAACATGGTATAAGCAAATAACAGCATTCATAGAAGATGCATATGGGCGTCCCCAATATCGTCGAGGTATTGCGCCAAAAATTATCAGGCTAATTAAAGCCCAGTATGGGGACTTCAAATGCAGTGTGCAACATAATGGAAGCCTATCGTCCACTTTTGATCCTATATCTGGCGTTCGACAAGGATGCCGGATTTGTTCCGTGCTTTTTCTAATCGTTCTTGATGATGTTCTCAATGTTCAATGGAATCTCAGCGATCACCTGAAGACCTTGATTACGCCGATGACATATGCCTAATGACAAATAAATGTGGCAGATCTGAGTAGCAGTTTTAACGTGGCAAATTCCACCATTCAAAACGTGAACAGCTTCACCTATCTGTGGAGTGTTTTTTCTACAGACGGAGGTGCCGCAGACGACAAACAAAATAGAATCGCTAAAGCTCGCAGTAAGTTCGCTCAGCTGTATAAATTATGGAACTCCGCATCGATTTCCATACATACAAAGCTGCGTATCTTCAACTCTAAAGTCAAATCGATTCTTTTGTATGGATGCGAAACCTGGCTCATGACGTACTTGCTCGCAAACAAACTGCAAGTATTTGTTAACAAATGCTTAAGGCGTTTGATGCGGATTTGGTGGCTCAAAGCAGTCAACAACACATACCTTTGGGCGAAATGCAAGCAGTTGCCCATACCGACAGAAATAAAGCAGGGAAAGTGGAGATGGATTGGCCATACTCTTCGCAAGGATCCCACAGAACTACGTAAACAAGCGCTCGAATGGAACCCGCAAGGTAGCAGAAAGAAAGTATGTCCTATATGCACTTGGAAGCGGCGACTCGAGAAGGCACTTAGGTCTACAGGGAAATCTTTTAAGGAGGTCAAGGTCATCGCGAAGGATCGTAGCCGATGAAAACGTTTTGTAGAGGCCCTATGTCCCACTGGATATAACAGGAATAGAGTGAGTGAGTGATAAGCAAAAAAAAAAAATGGAATAGAACCTACTTACATATTTTTAAATTTATGTAAGAAATAACAAATGTTTTCTACAATTTGCCTCGCTTTACAAAGGCAGCTCGCTTAAGTGCATGTTTTTTACAGCATATTGTATTTTTTAATTTTAATAATTATTTACTAACTTTAGTAATCAAGAATATTTTTTTTTTTTAGTGTTATTTAGTTTCTGTCTATTTTAAAGTTCGGATTTAAAGGTTTGATGAGTGACCAACTAAACGAAGGAATAATTTTTCAAACTAAACACCCAAAATACTGTTAATAACGAATCTCATAAATTTAAATAAAAATTGACTAAAAGAAACGCAGTTCATAAATTTATCGTTGTTTTTAAGTTTTTTTTTTTCGAATGCATAATTAATTTTTCTTTAAAAAAAATACAGTGATAACAAAGCTTTTAATAAATTAAAAAATAAAATGAAATATTTAAAAAAATCTTCAACTTATTTGAGTGACCCGCAGTGTACATTGCTCTATATAGCTCAACTCTCAAAACCACTTTCCCTACTCGATTTGACAATAATTGTTGGAATGCTACTGATTGATTTCGCAGACAATTTGATTGCTTATAATTGGCCTACCTCAACTAGCTTCTATAAATTTCCTAAAGATTTGTATCAATCTTTAATTGTTTCGAGAGATTCACTTTCAATTTAAAACGTTTGCTTTTGATTTGTTAATTTAAATTTTCAAGTATTGTGTGTTGTGTGGCATGTTTGCATGTAAATTAGGTTTAATTTCTACTATATTTTTTACTATAGCACGTGCACAACAATTTATGAACAAATAAAAGAAATTTAAATAATTTCCAAGTCCAAGTGCTAATGACCTTTGAGCAGTACGCTCAATTTAAAATTGTGTTGTAAATTTGTCAATTTTTTGACGTGTCATGCTGTGTGGCCATTCACCAAATCGTGATCTCACTGTGCGGCCATTTTGTTTTAATTAATAGTGCTAGTAAGCCCAATTTTTTGTTAAATTTTATTATTTTTCAATTGTTATAAACCAAATTTTCTGCGTCACATGAGTCATTTGGCCCATATATGTATGTAGCTGTGTTGGTGTTGACTTGTGTGGCCTTGAGACATATGTCGATCTCGTTTTTATGAGCATAGTAATTAGCATAGTTAGCTTAAAATACTAGCTACAAACTATATACCAAACAGTTGAAAATTAACTGAAATTTATATAAAACATGATGTATCGATTAGAGGCTATACTTTAGCGACTAATTTGTGATGCTCTTTAATTTATTACCTATTTGTTGATTTAATAAATGCATATTTATGTACAGCCAGCAGACGCTGCGTAGACAGTTTTTATAATCCAAGTTTTTCGTCTGTTTTGTTTTCAGCACGTTTATTTTGGCCACGTTTTGTTTACAAGGTTCGTTCAACTTGAGTTCAACGTTTTTAAGAAAGCGTATTCTCTATAAAAAATTGAAGTAGTTTTGCTAACTGCAATTATATACGCAGCTGTTATAAAGGTATTTATTTAATCAATTTGAAGTGCCAATATTAACACTCCAGTAGTCTTGGCCATAAATATTAAAATCTCAACCGCTACCTATCATAAGCTCATAAAAATGTATTAACATTGTACTTGGCACTCTTTTACCAAAACCAAAGCAAACAAATCTAAAACATACAAACGTCATATGTTGTATAATATTTACGAAACTCTGATAAGATATTATAGATACACACATAGCTAGTATAGTACCTGGTATTATCGCATCGAGTGTCGAGTCAGAAACTTGTTTGAATGAATGAAATTAATTGTTTTGTCTATTAATGTGACACAAAGTATAGTTGTACGAGTGTCACTTTATAGTAAATATAGGCATATGATCTATAGTATAGAGCCTTCACCCACTGACAATGCAGAAACTATAAATTTTGGCACAGTTTTGTTTGGCTTTTAGCTATTTTTATGTTGGCTACAAATTTCTTTCGCATTTTTTTGGCAGTTCATAAAAAGCGGTTGAAACTGGTAAATCGAACTCTATATTAGATATAAATGTTTAGATAATTAAACGACTGATAAGAGCAGCAAAAGTGAACATGTCTTTGCCAACTATTGTAACCATTCTACCAACTGATTGCTTACTGGCTGCGTGTGCAAACAAAAATGATATTGCTGATTCTAGGAGTTGAGTATATAATGTCTAAAAATAAATGATATAATAGCATAAAATGACGGAACAAATTCTTGTGAAACATGCTCCAATTAATAAGACATACGAGTACATGAAATCTATTTCATCAGCCAACTAATGTCGGTATTAAAGATTTTTCAAGGTAGTGCAGTTTATCTAAATTTAGCATCGGTTGCGTAAAGTAATATACATAAATATGTATTTCAAAAAGAGGCGTGTTGCTTTTTTAGCATATTTTTGCTTTCATATATTCATAGCTTTTTGAAAAAAAAAAAAAACTAGTATGTTTTTTTTTGAATTCTGCATAGGTACTAGGTATATATCCCATAAGCCGCCATCTCTTCTACGTACGCTGAAAAGTCCTAAAATCTTTCAAAATATCAAAAGATTTGTCTTAAAGCAAAATAAGTCTTAAGAAAAATTTAAAATATTTCTACTATTCTCTTCTTTGGTTTTCTATTTTGACGAATTTTTGTGTGTGATTCACAATTGAACGTGATCGGGTTCTACGAAAATCGACAATTTCGTCTAAGCATTGAGCTAGAGTCCCAAATTCTTACAGATTATCGAATGGATTTTAATTAGTATTAAGATTAAACATTTGTTTCAATTAAAGTTTACATTTTTAAATTAATATAAAAAAAAGGCACTCATTGAACTACCGATTTATAACAAGCAAGCCATCGTTTGGGTAGGACAAGGTTTTCTAACTCAAATTCAAAACTTTAACGCAATTCAAAAAACTTATTTGAAAAATATTTTTAAATTAATTCGAATCGCGAACTGTTTCAGTTAATAATTGCTTCAAATTATTATTCAGCCTCTATTATTGAGTTATTATTTATTGTTATAAGTTTTCTATAATTTATTATACATTTTGTTTACTTTTTCTTGCATTGACATTTGTTTTTAGAAATTTACTACATCTGCGCAATTCATAAAGTAGATATTTTGAAAATTCAGACATGTGAATATCTGAAAATACAAATAATCAACAATTTTGGCTATTTGCCATATCTCAAAAAAACAAGAAATCTAATCAGTTAGGTAGGCACTCAACAGACTTTGTACCCAATTTCCACAAAATGTTTTAGTGTATATCAATACGCTAGAACATGGAACTTTTATTTTAACAAAACGTCAACATTGTTTTGATTATTAGGCAGACATTTGTTTTAATATCAAATTTGGTAGCTCAGGGTAACATATTTGTAAGATGCAGCAAGCTACAGCTGCTTAGGGATAATGCTCATATAACTATTGCAAAACTTTGTAAGCCTCACTCTTTTTGACTCTGAGGTCAAGATGTTCAAAATAAAATGTTAAAAATTATTAAATAAAATAATAAAATTAATAGTTGTATGAACTAAATAATAAAATATAACAAAAGCAATCAGCATATGCATATCCTACTTTGACTGCTAACACATGGTTCTTGTTAAGTGTGGCAACACTGGCATATTCAGCATAAGATGTCGGAGAGACATTTTAGCAACAACAAAAGAGAATGCAACATAAAGAGAGAAAGCCGGGACATCAACTACTTTAACGCTCTTATAAATTGCTTTGGGTATGTAAGAGCAGTCCATGACGAAGTCATGAGCCTAAGCACAGCAAATATGAAAGCATAAGTTAGTTGTGGTTCGACTGTTATAGCAACAACTTTTCTGCGCTTTTTGCATTTCATGCACTGAGAAAACGTAAGTATACATATAAGTATATTATGCAAGCTGTTTTATAATCAATTTACCCAAAATACTTAAGAAAGAACGAGGGCACTTGTATCAAGATCTTGTACTGCATTTGCAAAAAGACATACCTACTTTGACTCCCTACACATGAAGAGAAAATATAAGCTTCTTATTGCGTCTGAATGCACTCGCATATTCAGCAGAATATGTCAGAGAGGCTACTTATGCTCTTTTAGCATTAACTTAGCGAAGAAAATACTCGCTCTCTCCTTTCTTGTCTGGAAACACCACGTGTTTTTTGAAGCGTTTAATACTCAGACATTTAAAATTGCAATCAATAAAAAACCATATTTTTTGAGTAATTAAATTTTTTCATGACCTTGACTGTAGCATGTATTGTATTGTAAACTATTTTATCCGTATCAAATTTTAATGGTCTTAAATAAACCAACAAATGGCTTTAGTTTTGCCGCGCATTCAAATGCGCTTTTATCTTTATATTGCGCTTATAAAGTTAAGGGATTTTTATCGTTGTTTGCTTCTATTTTGCAAACAGACTTTGAATAGTGCTCATAAAGTTAGCTAGAACTTATAATCCATAATAAAATCAATAAATGTTTTACCATTTCTCATAGTTTACCATACACAGGCCCGGTGAAAAAGTTTGTCATATTTACAGAAAACAATGATTCCAGCTAAAGGTGTAATATAGGTGCCGGTACATTTTCCCACCGGGCCCGGATTTTCTCTTTACGGCCCTGACTATACACAATCATTACTCATGATAAAGTTCCAAGAAATGTATTTGTTTATTTTAAGGGATAGGGTTACATTCAACTTATGCTTGCTCAAAGCATAATTAAATTTCATCAGCAAAAATTGGGCTTTAAAACTGCACAAACAAATAGGCATTGACTCACTGTAAGTAAAGACGAATTCTTTATTACTATCTATAGAAATTTTTGGTGTTTGTTTTCAAACGTCGGGTTTCATAATTGCTTACTTTACGAAAAATGATAACAAGAGGGGCCAAAGTACTTGTTATTCAATTTACAATTATCATTTTTATACCCTGTACCGTATGGTACAAAGAGTATATTAAGTTTTTGCAGGTGTATGTAACATACAGAATGGGACGTCGGAGACCCCCAAAGTTACCCAAAGTGTGATCAGGGTGACTAGAGAAGTCGATATACCCAGGTCCGTCTGACTATCTGTCCGTCTGTGTGAACACCTAGATCTCAGAGATGGTAAGAGCTAGAGCAATCAAACTTTCAGATAACATTCCTTATTATCCTACGGAGACAAGTTTATTTTATTTTTTCGATATCGGGGTTGTATTGCATAGCTCCCATAGAGGTGTTTTAGGGGACCCCGAAAAAAACAAAAAGTTTTAGATGGATAATTCGTTGGGTTATAAGCAGAGGTGGGCACGAAAAATAACGGAAAGAGCACTACAACAACATCAAGAAAAAAGGTCGAAAAAAGGATGCTCGAGTAGGGCCATAAAAATCGCACACTGTGTGTATTTTGTTTTTGTAATATTCTGCGAGTCGAGCGAAGGCACACATTGTGTGTATTTTGTTTTTGTAAGTTGCTGCGAGTCGAGCGAAGGCACACATTGTGTGTATTTTGTTTTTGTAAACTCGGCGCGTCGCCGACGATCTGCTTGTGCGTGTACACTGACAAAATTTTGCAACACATTCAAAGAAACAGAAAAGTCATATGAGTTTATATGACAATTTTAATTTACCAAAAAAATTACTGGGTCTTACAGTTGCCAAATTAACTATATTTCTGTGCTCAGTGTACTTGTGCGAATTTTTCGTCCGCGAGCACCAATAAAAACTACCGTTACGGTCTAAAAAGGGATGCTCGAGTAGGGCCATAAAACTCGCACACTGTGTGTATTTTGTTTTTGTAATATTCTGCGAGTCGAGCGAAGGCACACATTGTGTGTATTTTGTTTTTGTAAGTTGCTGCGAGTCGAGCGAAGGCACACATTGTGTGTATTTTGTTTTTGTAAACTCGGCGCGTCGCCGACGATCTGCTTGTGCGTGTACACTGACAAAATTTTGCAACACATTCAAAGAAACAGAAAAGTCATATGAGTTTATATGACAATTTTAATTTACCAAAAAAATTACTGGGTCTTACAGTTGCCAAATTAACTATATTTCTGTGCTCAGTGTACTTGTGCGAATTTTTCGTCGCGAGCACCAATAAAAACTACCGTTACGGTCTAAAAAGGTCGAAAAAAGGATGCTCGAGTAGGGCCATAAAAGCGCACACTGTGTGTATTTTGTTTTTGTAACATTCTCGGTTTTTTGCGTGTGCGTCTGGCAGGCGCCACTTACAAGACCTAACGGAAAGAGCACTCGGTGCAAAAATGTCCAAGGCGTTTTTTGTACTGAGTGCTCTTTCCGTTATGTCTTTTCTGTGGCGAAAGATAGGCGCACAAGCAAAAAGTGCTCTTTCCGTTATTTTTCGTGCCCACCTCTGGTTATAAGGATATCGTAACCAAATTTGGCGCTCGGAAGTTTTTTTATAGTTCCCAACTATATCAAATAGCTCCCATAGGACCAATCGGCCAAAAAAATGTTCTTTGTATAAAATTCGTTGAATTTCGTTTGTTTATAAAGTTATCATAACCAAAGCTGGCATTCAGCAGTTTTTCAGAGTACTCAAGTTCTAAACCAAAATCGGTGACTATATTATATAGCCCCCATAGGATCGATCAGCCAAAAAATCGATTTTTGTATAAAATTCTGTATGTTTCGTTTGTTTATGAAGATATCGTAACCAAACTTAGCACTCGGATGTTTTTTTTGAGTTCGCATGCACTGTACGAAATTTCGTAACCAAATTTGACAAATTAACATCTTTTTACAATGTGGCGCTACAGGGTATCCCAAAGTCATCAGCGCCCGACTTTAAAGTACGTAATTTGTTCAGTATAATTTTGTACATACATGTAAGTATATGTACATATCTGCGTATTTTGAGGTTTTAGCTTGATAAGAACAGGAAACAATCAACCCTCATTCGGTGTCTGAAAATTGCAAAAAAAACAGCCTAACTTAATGTGGTCTCTACATAAAGTTTTAGTGGGGTTTTTTTCTGAGCTGCATTTCAAATAAGACTATTATTAGAAATCAGACTAATAACCTCTTGTTGTTGTCAAATAAACAATCCATTATTTGCTTAACTTAGTGCACAGGAAACATATTTTGAAAAATTCCAACAGCTGTATACACCAATACCATTTACGTAAACGTTCCCGCAAAGCTTGACATTCAAAATCAAGATCACAGATTATAAATAAACTACGTCAGAGCTGTCAATATAGCAACAAACAACATAGTCATATTTTAAGCAGGGGCTAAATAAAATCTCTTATGCTGTTATCAAAAATGGTAAAATATTTTTCTTATCTTTGTTAACACGTGTCAGAAGTGACCTTCCGAAATATTTATGAAAATTCCAAAGCAGTTAGTAGTAATGATTTATTTCCTTATTTAGGTCCTACACCCACATACAATTTTTTTTTGGATTTGTGGTATAAAATTAGTTTCTTTTGCAAACAAATTGAGGAGTCGATTCGTGTATATCCCGCAATGTCTTTTCGTCTTAAGAAAAGCCAGATCTGAGAAATGACTATTATCTATTATATTTTGTAAACATTTTCAAAATCAAATTAGCTTCATCTAGAAAAAAAAACTTAATGGATGAAACTTTCAGGGATCGTTAGGGAACGATGTTCTTAGTCTAAAAACGAGTTTTCGTATTTGTGAGTATGGTGCGTGGCATCGCCCCCTGACAATATATGTTGCTACGGTTTTTGCATGATATCTTTTTTTCTATCAAACTTAGACTCACGGCTTAAATGTCAATATTGTTGCAAATAAAATTATCTATCAAACAAGACTTAAATCAAGGTTGTAGGTTAATTGGTTCAAGCACAACGGTTCATAACTTTGCTTTTAAATACTATAATGAAGACTGAAAAGGGAACATTGATGGAGAATCAGCTTATCAAAATACGCCCTTCACACTAAATGTTATGGTTCCAATAAAACGTCATTGCTGTCTTCGTGGCTGCTTCAGCTGACAGTAGGGCTGGGGAAACCTTTACTATATGTAGTATCATAATGGAACTTACTTAGGTGTGACGCCGTCACGGAAATTGGATGCAGCTAAATATAAATCAATTTGTACTGAGGTTGTGGTTCTAACATTTCCAGTTGATTGCTGGCGTCCATCGTCCATAGAGCAATTGGCGCCAATTAGAAAAGAACAAAATAACCCCAGCAGAGTGTTATCTACCAATATATTATGGATATACACGTGTGTTGCTTACGCAGTAACTTTTGTGCTATATATAAGAATGTTTATGTACTGTGTATCTATGTAAGCTTGAAAAACTGTTGCAGCAGTAAAGTCGCACCCATTTGTTGCACCCTTAAAATATCCAACTAGCTCTTTATTTTGTTCTTCTTTTATTCCTTTGCACACACTTTTAGCGTCGCTGACGCTTTGACAGTATACGTTTGAAAATTTTTGTGTTAATTACAAGCAAAAATCAATAGTTCAAGAACACGACACTGACAAAAGTAAGTGGAATGGATGGGTTCCGGATAAGTGGATAGATAAGAATGAGCGTTTAGCGCACCTTAAAACAAAATGTCAGTTACAGCTCTATTGTTGTTTTGTTTTTTTTTTACATTTTTTTCTGGGCTATAATTGGTAATCGTTTCTTGCAGTTACATGACAATGTCCTTGATGGTTAGACTAATGCCCAACGAAGCAAACGTTTGCCGATGACTCAGTGTGTGGGCAAATACTTATTGTGTGCAAATTTAGTGAGTGTGTGGGACAGCTAATAGTGTATATGTGTTTGTGTGCTAATGGTAATTGCAGAATTGACGCACGTTGCGTGGGTATTGTTTATGGCCATGTTAAAGTAAATGGCACGTCACGCTGTCTCCCAACTTTAACTTGCCCAAAATAATAAAACACTAACAAGAAAATGTATTTTCTTCAATTAAGGTAAAATTACGTTTTATGTTAAATTTTGGTTATATTTGGGGTGTTCACGCTTGCTGTTAAGAAGTTGAGTACTGGAAAATTGAAAACTTTTGCAGCAACAAAATGTACAGTGCTAAGTTGCAAGACTCACCTGAACTTTGTCTCAACTCAGACCCTATTCTAATATGCATAATACGTTTGTTGCGTTACTTTGTGATTCAAAAAGCCACGATTTACCTTAAAAAGCGGCAAAATAAAAGTAAACAAAGTGTATTAACGCAATTAAAAAAGTATTGCGCATTGTATGTACATATGTACTAAATTAATTGAACTAAATATTTTGTATGTACTAAATTAGGTAATTGTTATTTTAAAGTGGGTGGTCAACACCAAAATGGAGTAGGGTGCAACGGAGCAAAAAAATGGAGTAGTAGAGCTGCTGGAGCACATACATTTTGAAGTAATATTTCTTATTATGCATTTACAACAAAAAGCTGAACAAAATGAGGCTTTTGTTTTAAAGAAACCTACAGCACAGATGTTTTACAATGCTAAAGGGCAAGATTCGCTATTTGTGAAAAAAGTGTTAACAGTATAAAATTTTTGCGATTTCAGCAAAACTGAGGGATATTTTGATGCGCTGACTGCAATTTTCGTAAAGAAAAGCAAGTGTAGGTGTAAGTATATTGTGCAGACAGCAGAGTACTGTGATAAGACTCAGAGGTGACAAATGACTCTTTCGTGGGAAGATTTATAAGGAATACAACTGCCATATAAATAACGCAGGAGTATAAAGGAAGTTTAGGAACGACTATTGCAGCAGGATGAAAAAAGACACTAACTGGAAATTAGAGCAAATAAAAGAGTTTAAAAAATACACAAAAAAAAAACACAGAAGTTTAAAAACTGCATCAATTTGTCCATGCTCATTGAATGCTTAACCATTTTCAGATTTTATCCATAGCCTTTTTAGCTGCTCAACAATCTGTATAGACTTTACGCACTATCTTGGTATTTTTAATAAATGTTTTTTAATTTTTATGTTAGTTTCCAACAATTTACTAATGTAAAAAAACGCAGCAAAGAAGAAGCACAAACTCAACAACGCAACTTAAAAACTGACAAAAAGGGATTCACGCTTTAGTCTGTTGCGTTTTTGCGCAACTTTTCAACTCCTCAACAAACAAAAGCTCAAAAAATGCCATAGATCAGCAAGTCAAATCAAGACATAAGGCTAATGTATATGAATTGATTTACACAAAAAAAAAATTGCACTCATATTAACTACAAACCAAATCGTTATAAATTTAATTGAAAGTTAATTGAGTGCAATTGAAAAGAGTCATAGCTATACTGAAGAAGTTTTACTGTAACTAATTTAAGCTGGTTTATACAAGGAATATTAAAGCTTCAATAAAAGAATTGGCGTAAATTTCTAAATAATTGTATAGGGTTTTCCAATATGAGGTGTTATTTTGGTATTCAAAAAAAAATGTAATTTTTTGAAATAAATGATCGGATTTTTATTTCATAATAAAGGTATGCCGTTAACAATAAAAAACAACATCAGCCAAATGGCCACCACGACCACGCCTACAGGACCATATCCTTTTCATGAAATTTTCCATAACCAAATCGCAAAGTGGCTGCCCTATTTCCTCGATAGGTCCAATGACCCCGCCGGACCATAAACCGCACCAAACAGTCACACGTTGAGGATGGAGAGGCTTCTCAACAATAACTCTAGGGTTTTCTGAGCTCCAGATGCGTCAATTTTGCTTGTTGACGTAGCCACCGAGGTGGAAATGGGCCTCATCAGTCAAGATGATTTTTCGATGGACGATTTTCACCATTTTTGTAGTGAATTTTAATAAATTCAATGCGTTGTTGAAGCGTGTATCGTTCCATTTTTAGTAATGGCGTAGTTTCTACTTGTCAAATGTTTAAGAATCAAAGCTTCAAAAGTGACAGCTACCGAAATACCGGGTGATTCAAAATAACACCTCTTGTTGGAAAACCCTATAGTTCATAAAAATACGATTTTTTTATTTGAACTTTTGAAATTTAAGATACTTATCAGAACAAAAATCGACAACGCGAAAAATCTTTTTGCCAAAAGCAAAAATATAAATAATAATTCAATATTTTGAATTCAGTGATTTAATTTCTAAATCGTTGAAAAATCTGCAAAGTTGAGACCAAAATTTTTTATCATTTGTTCAATGGATTTTTGTTTTGAATGCAGTGATTTAATTTCTAAATCGTTAAAAAATCTGTAAAGTTCAGACTAGAATTTTTAATCACTTTTTCGAGGGATTTTTGTTTTGCACATTTAACTTTTGAAAAAGCTTTATAATACGGAAAAGCTCATAAAAAAGGACACTTTAAAAAAAGTTTCAATGTTTTAAATTTTTATTTTTTACTAGCACTGTTTTATAGATTTTCAACGAAAAAAATGGGTGATAAGCAATTATTTTTTGCTATATTTTTTATATAGATTTATTATTTATTTTATTTTGACAAGAAAATATTTTTATGCTTTGCAATGGAATAATAATAATAATAATAATAATAATAAGGCATTTTATTCGAACAATACAAAAAAACTGAAGATGTTTGAGCAATGAACAAAGTTTTAATTTTTAACGAGAATCGTGGGTTATTTTTTTTTCCAAATTATAGCTTGCAGAGATAATGCAAATTTTTCACAATTTTACTATACAACTATTTTTTAACGTGTAGCAATCTATTGCACAAAAACCAAACAATAAAAACAAAATGCTAATTAAAAAAAAAAAAGAAACATCAAGTAAATTAGAAAGCGCGCGTAAATTTTTTTTAACTACAAGTTCATACTTCATTCATGATTTTACAGAAAAATGTTCTTATATAAATGTAAGCCGATTCGGAAGTGCAAAAGCTAAATACCTTGACACGTTGTGTAAAACAAATGACAACTGCAAGTTGCGGCAAAATAAAGAAACAACATAAACAACTAACGCAAATAACAAAAGCAGGTGCAACGTGTACTTTTAAAATTAAGACGACGTTTCAGAAGGGAACGTTCCGCAATTCGACATTTGCTGCTTACGTTGTTATGATACCATATTTTGCAGAAAATAAATTTTTGTATTTCACGTGGTAGTTTGTTAAAGCTTAAAAAATGCTAAAAATATAAAATTTTATTGACACTGAGCTGTTGTGTTTTGCAGCTAGAAAACTAATGCAAATGTCTTTCGTTCAACTTATTCTTATTTTATGATATTATTTTTTGGCAATAATGAATTGAAATGTCTATTCTTTGGTTTGCCATGCCTTTATACATACTTATGTTTTAATCATGTAATAGCCGCATACATATGTAAAAAAAATATGCGTATGCGAACCAAAACGAAATTCACAAGAACAAAATATTTGGTTAGGCCGTCCTCGCCTTGCATTCTTCATTTCTACATACTTGAGAACAAGAAATAAGTGTGCCATGTGCTACATATATAAAATTTCTTACTTTTTCACTTTATTTTCACTGTTTGGTGCTCGTTTGCCTTGCGTACTTCGTATTTTAAACAATTTGTACACTGATAATTATCTTTTTAGGTAGCACTTTTTGTTAGATCTGATTTAGAAACTATACAGACACTTTTGCTTAGAGCGATACCAACGAGAAACAACGATGGCCACGTTATAAATATGCCAAATTTTTAAAAAGTGTAGTACTGCTTACTACAAAACCGTCCAAGTTAGATGTTTCCACCACGAAAGCCAAAACCCGAATGAAATGTCAACGTAGCAAGAGCACATATAAATGTGTTACCGCTAGACCCATAATTTTCAGTCTCGCGAATATCCATATTAATGTAACCGACCACAGTACGCCGCTCAAAGAGAACAATATATTTCAGCCCGCCAAAAACAAAACTGCTCAGAGACATACAGTGAAAACCCGTGCGCGGCCGAGCAAATCGTGTAACATCGAAAAAAATCGGCACGAGCAGCAAACGTAAGTCCGTTACTGAATATTTAAGCAATTAATGACTTATGAACTATTACTACCTGCATTTTTCAGGCTCAATAAAACTTGTTTACATAAATTATAGTGCGTAAATTTTACATAAGCAGAATATTTTAACTTTTTTTAAAACTGCTCTTGCGCAGCTTAAAATCAAATCTTTGTAGGTTTTACTGTTGAATACATAAGAGAACAGCTGAATTCAAAAACTACATTTGAGTACTCAGCGCAAAATGAGTGTAGAAACTCATAGTATTGAGCATAAATTTATAAGGGAACATCGAGCATGAGCAGAGCAATTTGGACACCGGGTTGCTAAGAATAAATAGGACATTGTAAGAGAGCAAAGGGTATGCTGAAAGAAGAGAAGAGTTAGAAATGACGAGCAACAAAAGGTTTGGGAGAGCAACTTTAAAAGGGCCAGTTTTGGCTGACGAAATCAAGCGTCAAACAAACATCACTAAAAGCCGGCTGAAAATTTATTTAGAAACTTGAAACTTTAAAATTAATGAATAGAAGTTCCTTAAAGAAATTCCGATGCAGTGTTGCATCATTCAATGAGAGCGTAAATACAAATGTCTGTACAAATTACTCTGTAAACACATTTTTAGTTTTTATCGTTGCTAGTCACGTTATTAGTCTCTTTAAGTTTGAAGGCTCATCATGATTTGCAATTTTTGTATGCTCCTTAAATAGCCGGTAGGTACGTCATCAATTTTATCAATTAACATTTACATATTGGGAAATAGGTAATATGACGAAATTCGTCAAGTTAATTAAACGCATTCAAAAACATTAACACAAAAAGGTATTCTATTTTAATGCAAGTCACCTTCAATTAAATAGAACACGCCAACAAGCTGATTGTCACCAAAGCACGCGATTTCCAATGTATTGGTGTGAAAGTGCCGTGTGCATTGGTAATCCCGATAACTAAAGTTTTATGCACATTTTTTGCATAAAAGAATGATGTTTTCACAAGCAAATACTCTTTGGTAAGACAATGTTTGAAAATTGAAATATAAAGAAACGTTAATAAAATAAAACCAATCATTAAGTCAGTAATTTTATTCAAAATGTTGTTTGGCGTTACTATACAAAAATACTAGGTGTCCTTAAAAACTTCGTTCATTAGTCATAACCTCTTTACAATAAGTTATCAAATGGCTTTACTTTTTAAATTACTTATGAAGCAGCATAAAAGAATTCTAGTTCGTTGAAAAAAACACTTAAAGTTCATATAAAGGTCAAGGTTAGTCCTCAACCAAAGCTAAAACTGCATCCTACTTCGAATTACTAAACAGAACCTTAATACTAATGTTTAAGTCTGAACGGAAATGGTTTTATTGATATTAAGAATAAAATAAGTCACATGCCACACGTTCGATAAGCTATACTTTAATCAAAGAGTATGAAATATTATTTATAGACTTTAATTTATATTAATACAATAAATTTAATTTAAAAAATCGCACGACAGATAACGTATATAGCAAGTTATTTAGATAGCAGCTGATAACACTAGTTTACACGAAAAAATAACCTTTTTATAAAAGTGTTTTTTAGGATAATTTTGGGTCGAGAAACACGAAAATGACATTCATTCTTTCTAAGAACCATTCTCGATTTTTTCGAAAATCATGTTTTGGGTACTGTTTTCAGTTATTGTTGTTCAAAATTTAATTTTAATTTATTCCATAGCATTAATATTTATGTTTAACAGATAAAATGTATATACAGAGTTTAGCTGACTTAGCTTTTCAACTGAGTGGTTGAAAACGAAAAAAAATGGATGTCTTTTTCGTATTTCTCGACCCAAAAATAAAAAACTCTTCATTTTGAAGGTTCACTCGATGACCCTAAAATGTGTAAACTAGTGTAACTTAAATGGCTGAAAATTCAAAATTAATCAAATTTAATTAATCGTTATTTTAAAAGTCCAAGCAAATTCGAGGCCTCGCTTATCTATGTGATTTTTAGGCGGAAAAATTATGTGAAGTTTGTTCTGCCTAGCAGTCCACTGTGAAAATAAATATGATATATATGAAAAAAAATATATGTATTAAAGTAATACTATTAATTATTATCCAAACCTTTATCTGGGTATCCCCCATGCCTAGCATTACCACCTGTGTTGTCTCCTCATTTATGGCATTTGTAGTGTTATCAATATCCAAACCAGTTAATATAATATTGTTATAAACATTCAGATCTTTTCCCAAGGGATAAATGTCCAGCTCGTTAGTATCGTAGGGATAATCCAGCACAAATGCATAGATCGTAATGCTGTTGCTATTACGTGCCTGTTGACTGCGTGTATACCATACATTTGGTGTCAAGCTATCATTCTGATAGATCCAAGGTTTGCTGCCATAAATTCCCTCGCCATTTATTTTAAGCCAACGACCCATATCGCGTAGACGTTCTTCAAATATGGGAAGTATGGTGCCATATTTTGTAGGCCCGACGTTGATCAATACATTGCCATTGCAGCTTACGGTTGACACGATTTCTAAATAGCATTATAGTTTTAGAAAAAAACTACTTTGTATATTCTTATTATATACAATACTATTATACTACCAACCTCGTATAACTTCTTTTGAGGTCATAAAATCGGCTAATGTTGTATCAAAACGGTGTCCCCAGGTAGTACGATCCAAGGTAAAGGCATTCTCCCATTTATGCGCTTGCAGTACGCCCGGATTATACCGATCTGCACAATTATAAAAGTCACCATGCGTACAGGCTGTGCCAAATCCCCAGCGATCGTTGGTTACTATGGTATCACGTACGGGACTATCATTATACAACCATGCTATAAACTGTTCTGATTTCCAGTATTTGTCTGGTGCTTCCCAATCCCCGTCTGACCAAATAATTTCTGGCAAATACTGCTCCACCAAATCCATTTGTTCGGGACGCACTTTATGATCTATGAAATTGTGCTGCAACAGCAAATGCAATTTATCATCCATCCACATGCGATTGTACCATTCAAAGAGTGAATAGTATAAGCCAAATTTAATGTTGGAAACACTGCGTATTGCACTGGAAAGCTCCTCTAGAAGAATAAGTAACAATAAAATTAACTTTTCTGACCATGTAAAACATTTTTAAGAGCTTACTGATTATATCACGCCTAGGTCCTACATCCATTGAATTCCATCCAAAGCTATACTTAGATGGCCACAAAGTAAAGCCGTCATGATGTTTGCTGGTCAATACTACATATCTGTAAAAACGAAAGTATCAAATAACAAGTTTACAATCAAGGCTATCAAATTTATAAACTAACTAACGTTAACAATTCAAGAAGAAACATTTTATTAAACCTTTTCACTTTTTTTTACGTATAAGGAGTGCCAAGAATTTGAGAATATTCAGAAATGTAATTTCCTCGCGACAAACTTATTTTTTGTGTATGTATATCCTACCCGTTAACTCCGGTCACTTTTTATACCAATATTATGTTCTTTATAAACTTATAATATTATATATTGACTAAATATGTCTGATACCGTAAATAAAAAATAAAGCTTCATTATTAAAATACCTCGCTCCACTATCTTTAAAGAGTAACGCCCATTGTGTTGAATTAAAAAGCTCTGCTGTGAATTCCGACGCAAATTCCTGATAGCTAAAATTGGGCCCATAATTGCGTTTCATGAACTCTATATATTGTGGATAGCGTAGAGCTGTAAATAGTAGGCAAAACTGTGTATTAAACTGAGTTCACACTATTAGGAGCATAACTTACTTAACCAGTCTGTCCAGAACCATTCTGTACCAAAGCTAGGCACTGAGTATACGCCCCAGTGAAGGAATATGCCCACTTTGGCGTCATCATACCACTGCGGTAAAGGTCGCTGATCCAAGCTCTCCCAATTCGGTTCATAACGTTTGCGTGGAGCCTGCGCGAAAATACTCTGGCTTCCATAGAGCAAGCTTACCAGAACTAGCATAAGGCAATTCATTGTTGATTTTATCGTGTTCCACAAGCGTGACTTAGACTCGGTCGATGACGCTAATTGAGTGATGTTTGCTCTGCTGCACAACTGGCTCTCAACTAAATTATCCAGACCGGCAAATGAAAACGGGCACTGGAAATCAAGAGCCTCAATTTTGATTTGTTTAGAACTGGAAAGCACTTGTTGTATATATGAGAGTGTTTACTCACATGAGTACATAGAAAGCTGCGGTCTCTAGTGAGCCTGGCACTGTGTAGGTAAGCGATAAGAGCAGCTTGTTTGATATTTTTGGTAGCTTATCAGTTTCTGAAAAAAAATATTTGTTGTGATGCTTTGTTGCCATGCATTGGATATATATTTGCTTTACCACACCGATATAACACTAATAATATACTATAGTTTGGGAAAGCTGCACTGCAACCCGAAGTATCTATCTATTACTAGCCCTAGAGTTCATTAGCCAAACCAATTTCCGAAACACACTCAATTATTTGTGACGATGTATGAGTACATACAAAGCTGTGGTTTCTAGAGAGCGTGGCACTGTGTAGGTAAGCGATAAGAGCTGCTCTTTTTATGTTTCTGGAAGCTTATCAGTGTTTCAAAAATAATTGTTTTGTTGATTTTTTAAAATGTAAACTTTATTTCAAAAATTTTAAAATTCTAGTACCTTTTATACATCTTAAAAAATTATGTACTTCCATAGTTTATATACTAAAATTAAATTTGCGTTATAAAATTATATGAAACCGCAATTTGGTTTGACTAAAATTTATAGCTTTTAACAAAATGTTAATAAATTAGAGCGTGCCTATATAAGATTTCAAAAATCTGTCTGCACAAATCATAATTAAAAAATTAGTCACTAGCTGGAATGTCGATTCTTAGTTTTAAAGTCTTGTTTATAAATATGGGATGACTTATATACTACATATTTTATAAAGTTTATAAAAAACTGTAATGTATGACTGAGCTGTATAATTATAAATGTATAATTTAAGAAATCGAAAAAAAAAACGGATTGCACAAGAAATTCTTACAGAATATATTTGTATATTATCAAGACAGTTAGATACTTATGTGTCTATAGTTTCTATTCAGATTGCAGGCAGTTTGGAACTGCTTTTCAGTTACTATTGAGCTTGAGCTATTGTTAGTAATAGTGAGTGAGAGCGTAGTTTTAGTAATATGCTGTATTAGTTGTAGTTTTTGCTGTTGTTTAGTATTGTAGTTTGTGATTTTGGTAAAAATTTCTTGCCAGTGGACGAAGTAGACTTTGCTTAATAGCTAACAAAATGTGTATATGGCAGTATGTATATGGAAACGTTTCCAGTCGTATAACTCATGAAGGTAAAACCATTTTCAAAAATAATCTCGCCCAACGCGCTTCTATCCGAATTAGTTTCAATTGCGTCTTATTTGAAGCCCAGCGCTTTATTGCTTCAAATAAATGAAACGTCAGTTCTCCTCTGGAGGCGTTACGAAGCCCGAAATCCAATCGGTAACTCGCAATCGAAAGATTTCCGTCTTGCTAAGAATCCAATCACGATATTGTTGTGGAATATATTCCACCAGCTTATCTGCTATATCAGGTTTTCTGAACATAATCATATATATCAAGATCACATTGAATATAAAGAGTACCAAGAAGGTCATCAACGAGGACAAAGCGGGACCCGTAAGCAGAGCAATCCAACTCTTGCTATTTTGAGATTTGTTTTTATGCTTAATTTTTTGGTTGACCGGCTTGGGGACTGCATTAACAGGTTTTATTGTAAGTTCATTGTCAACGCTGCTCGATGCCTTCTTGTTTTTGGATTTCTTATTTGCTTTGCCAGACTTTTTGTTGGTTGCCCCATTGGCTTGTGCATTTGGAGTGGACGAAGAGCTAGCATCACCGCCGCCAGCCATTTGCAAACCACTTAATTGGCGTTCCTGCGCTAAACGTTCGCGTTGGACAAGTTCAGGATTGAGATTTGCGCAAATGCTTACCTATAAAATTAAATTAGAGCTTTTAAATGCAACTGTTAAAGATATAAATGTATTTGCTTACGCAATTTCTGGCTGCAGTCTGACAGTCTTTGAGCGTCAAACAACGACCCACAACCTTTGACCAAGCGTGTGATAAGGGATTGCCCTTTAGATCTAAATATCGTAAACGACTAAGTTGTCCAAAACTTAGTGGTAAATGCTCCAAGCAATTGTCAAACAAATCCAAATGACGTAAGTATTCCAATTCGCCAAAATCTTCGGGTAATTCGCGTATTCGATTTTTGCTTAAGTCGAGCCGGACAAGGCGTTTCAGTGTGCTAAAATTGCTCTTTAAATAATTGTTAGGTTATGATATCAAACAGTTTTCAAAGATGTACTTACACCAAGAGAATCAAGTCGATTGCTGGATAAATCCAAAATGGTAACGCGTTTAAATGAAGCCTGCAAATGGTAAAATTAAACTCAGCGTCAGTTGGTTACCTTTCAGCCAGGAAGTCATTCAAAAACAAACCCCCAAAAATTCTTTAAAATATAATTTTTGGCAACTTGCTTACTCGTGGCAGTGACCGCACCATTGTCAGTTGCCAGTTGTGCTGTCTTATTATTAAGGGTGGCGATGGTGGTGGCAGTCTTGGTGTTGGCGTTGCTACTGTAACCGAAAAACCAACCCTCAAGCAATTTTGGCTGCATTTGAACACAATACACACTCACACATACACCACACACACTTTCCGTTGCCAATGGCGCAGAAAGGCTCTCAAGTGTAAATGCAATGCAGCAAACGGCAACGTCAGCGTTAATTGCAAGCCTGCCACCGCAACAACAACGACAAACATGAAAGCCGTATGTGCGCAAGTGAGAAAGAGACTGGCTAGACTTTTGTCAGACAAGCTTGGCGGCTATGTAGGAGCTTATTTTCACTCAAGAACAGGCTTACATGTATACACACATATTTATTAGCATTAGATAATTATTCACATAAACAACTTACAATTTCACGCACTGGTACTTCGGTCAATTCGGACAAACTCAAATCGCAGTTGTCGTCTTTGACCCGCTCCTTCACATTTATTTTAACCTTTTCCACGCCCTTCGGCATTTTGTTTGCGGCTACAAGGCCAGTTGTTTAATTTTTAAAATAATTTTTTTCAGCGCAGCCCAAAATGTACAAAACGAATTTAGAAATGCCAATAGCACCAGAAATCAAAACACAGAACCCGAAAATTGTAGTTTGCTTGGGTTCCAGGTTCCAACAAGTAGCAGCAAATTAACTCATATTGACTACATTTTTTTCGCATGTAAATGTATTGACATGAACTCGCCTACTGACATTTCATGTTCATCGATATGGATATTTGTCGCTTAAATATTAAAATCGATAAAATTGTTAATCGCTTTCATTTTTTACTTCGATAGAAATATATCGGCTGTTGGCCATCACTTGGTTTGCGCCTTTTTTAATTGTGTTTGATAGGAGGACATCGCAACGGACAACGACATTTCTTAGAACAAGTGTAAAAGTGTTTTAAAATAAATTAAAATGTGAGTATGTTTGTTTATGTACTGCAAGTGGTTTTAAAGTGAGGCAAGGCGTAAGGCACAATTAAATCCTTGATCCTTGACATTTAATGTATGCATGTGCAGTAATATCATATACATGAATACTATATGTACATACATATGTATGCATGTACGATGTATTTTAATTGCTTGGGGAAAATTGCTGGAATCAAATCGTTTCAAAAAAATTAGCTGATCAAGCATCTTTTAAATATCAACTTAACTTGAAATCAGGTCTCATTTTATGCCAATTCTATGCAATGGCTGCTTAGCGACTTATAGTATACATATGCATATATATTATATATACACATGAATGTGTTAACTTATAATAGAATATGTATATAAGTATGTATGTATATGTATGTATATGCATACAGTTTATAGCTTTTGTAATTTAACTAACTTTTTTTAAGATAAATCTGTACATACATACATATGTATAGTATAAAACGCATTATATAATGTTACTTAATATAGTATTATTAACACCATATACTCTTCCAAAGACAATCACATTTTTATATTATGTATATAATTTTATATATTCCTTCGTATGCTTTTCAAGGTAAATTTCTTGGTTACCTTCGTAGGTTTTGCTTTCAAGTCAATTTCGTCCCATTTTTCATGATGTCTAACGGAATTAAACAAATATAACAATATTTTTAATTAAAAATGTATTTTTTTTTTGCTTTAAACTCAATTTAAAACTAAATAATAAAAATAAATACATTTTCTTGATTTTTAAAAAGGAACTTATAATTATATAATAAAAAAAAGCTAAAAAAGATATCCATTAACAAAAACAAATAATTTTGCATTTCATTGAAGTAGCTAAATTATAAACTAATAGTAGAAAATTAATTGTTTTAGCAAATTAAAATAAATTGTAATAATTGGAACATTCATAACATTTCTTTTTTTTTCCAGATTCCAGAGAGATGTCAGTTTATGTTTTGAAGTTTTATGGAGACGGTCAACAGCAGCGGCGTGGTTACGTCGAGGGAGGCGGCCGTTATTAAAATATGTAAATTACCGGCCGCCTCCCTCGACGTTACCACGCCGCGCCGAACGGCCACCAGTAGCACCACCAACCAAACCACAGCTGCACTCGCCGATGAATGAATGTTCTGCGAACGCCTAATGTAACGAGCGCGGCAAAATCAAACTATTTCACATACAGTGTAATCATTAAGTTAATTGAAAAATTAATATTAAACAACATTCCCAAATCATATTTTCTAGGCTAGCTTGATTTAAAATAAATTCAACAAGTTTTAAAAATCTCCCAATTTCTGCTCAACAGAGAAAACAGCGTGTAAACTATAACGGCCAGCTGTTCCATTCTACCTACGCACAAAACAGTAGTGTTGTGTTGCTCATGAGTGAGTGAGCAAAAATGAGCAACTCACTAAAGTGAGCAAGTGAGCCAACTCAGCAAAGTTGTTCTTTTTGGCTCAGTTGCTCACTACTCAGTTGCTCACTACTCAGTTGCTCACTACTCACTCATGGTAGAATAAACAAGGTATGCTATTCCCGAAAA
The DNA here is from genome assembly GCA_018150985.1 of Chymomyza costata. Classification (NCBI taxonomy): domain Eukaryota; kingdom Metazoa; phylum Arthropoda; class Insecta; order Diptera; family Drosophilidae; genus Chymomyza; species Chymomyza costata. Next base: position 25,479,373 of record JAECWU010000001.1, read on the forward strand.
ATTTTCGCAACTCAAACCTTATTTTAGTTTCGTTGATATTTTACACGAGAAAGGTTGTTTCCGCGCATAGTTTTTCAGCATTTACCGTAATTTTGTGCAGCGGTAAAAAATAAGCCACTCTAGTTGCAACCAGCAGCACAAAAAAAAAATTCTTAAATATGCTTGCCTACGCACAACAACAGCAATGGGGGTGGTTTCGCTCTCTCACTTTTTCGCTCAGACTAAAAATAAGGTTTCAGTGCAGTGAATAGCATACCTTGTTTATTCTACCATGGGTTTGAGTTGCGAAAATTTTTCGGGAATAGCATACCTTGTTTATTCTACCATGTACTCACTTGCTCACTACTCACTTGCTCACTACTCAGTTGCTCACTACTCACTTGCTCCACTACTCACTTGCTCTGTGGCGTGAGTTGCTACATTCATTTTTGTTTTCAAACGACCCGCGCATTTGATTTGGCGGCAGACTTCGTATGGTAGCGCTACATTCTAGTGGTCGCTTGGCAAGTGTGAAGATACATGATAGAAGCATACTATTTGTCAAAATTATCGTGGCCGAAAAGTGTATGCAAAAATGTTTAACTGTTATAGAGAGAAACAAAGTTTTATTTTGATTATTATGTGACATGAACATATTTATATATTGTTCTTGCTCATAAGAAAAAATAAATTAAAACCCACAAAGCGGCTTTGTCCTATTATCTTACTTATTTTTTAAGTTTATTCCTCTATAAATAAAAACTGTGATTAAAGTAACTTGAGAATATTTGAATTTATCGATAATTTAACTGCTGAGAATAAGCAGCTGAGCAACACTGCTCACTGAGTGAGCAACTGAGCAAGTGAGCAAGACTACTCCTGAGTGAGCAACTGAGCAAGTGAGCAAGACTGCTCACTCACTTCGAAATGAGCAACTGAGCTAACTCATCAAAGTGAGTCACGTTTACACAACACTACAAAACAGTAACTCAAATGTAAACCCTGAAAACGTCACGTTTTTTTCAAGCAAGTACTTTTCAAAAGTATCTAGTGCTCGCCTCTAATAGTTTGATACTGTGAAAGTATTTATATTATCGCAGAAGTCATGGGATCTTGAAACACGTACTATTTGCATTTAAGGCTTGGGACATAATTCTTTATATTTTAGTTGCATTCAGGCATTGCTTTCAATGCGATTTTTTTTGTTTATTTTGTTGAATTCATTGTATTTCGTGAGTGTGGCAGTCACAGTTATTTATGTTCACTTCATGAATCACGGCAACTCTAGTACCTTCACTAGTGCCCTTTTATATGCAAGCACGTTTTCTCACGGCGTTAGGTTTTTTGGCTAAATTATTATTTCTTGTGTAATTGCAATGTGTTTCATTTGTGCAAATAACCTGAACTTGGCGCGTTTTATTATATTTCGTATTATGAAAAATCTTATTAAAAAGACGACAGCAGTTCAGTAAATATTTCATACATATGTATAATGTTTATAAGTCCAACGTCGCCGGCAAAGATTGCCCTTGGAAATTTTTTATTTGCACAGCTGTAATGGAGTTCGTTGGTTAAATTTCTCAACAATGGATATGCAAAACAGAGAGCTGGACTGGACTCACTGCTCCTTTAGGTAATAACCAAGTATGTCGTTTACTAAGTACATAGCATAAACATATGTATTTTCATATATACATACATATGAGTTTTTGAATTTGAAGGGCTTGCACGCATATGTACCTATGCACTCGCACATAGGCATATCAAAATTCAGGTGCTGCATAAAAAAGAAATTTTTTTTAATATGTTACCAATGTAGTTATTAAAGTTGTTTCTTTTTTTATGCAAAAATATAACAAATGCAACAGATTAATTTCGATTGCACAATAATAAATTTTTATCGATGTGCAGCTATCTATTACGATAGCATTTCACGCGTGCGCAATCGTTTAAAGTGCATTCGCTAAGACCTTATCATGGCGGACAAAGCACATTATTGTTCATCGTAATTTTTCGCAGTAATTAAAATATTTTTGAGTTTGCAAGGTCGTAGCTTGTCTTTAAACTTTTTAAATTATTTCTTCGTCCCCTGCTCGTTGCAATTGTGTTGATTTTCCTTTTGCATGTTGAACAGACAAGCCAAAGGAAAATTGTTACACAAAGGCAGCTCAATAACGCGATCTCGCGACGCAGCCAGTGCAATACATTGAAATGCATAACTACGGCGGCGGAGTTGCAGCTCCAGCAACTCCAACAGTCAAACGCCGTACGGATAGCTATGAGGCAGCACAGAACCATCCACATACACCAAGTAGTGGTGAAAACTCGCGCTGTGAAAGTGATGAGGACTATGTTAATCCAGCAATACTGCGACGTGAAGCTATGTTGCAGTCATCGACACCTGTGGCAGTTGCAGCAGCAACCTCAACAACAAACGATAGTATAGGCTATGTGGAGCATCCTGAAGGCGTACCACCAATGTCCTCAGCATCAGCATATAATGAAGAACGTATGCGACGCAAGCTACAGTTTTTCTTTATGAATCCCATTGAAAAATGGCAAGCGAGAAGAAGGTTCCCATACAAATTTATTGTGCAGGTTGGTGTAAAAGTTTAGTCATTGTATACATACACAACTTTTAATAAATTAAATTCCATACGTCACAGTGACTGTGAACTTGTTGTTAACCAAATCCGATGGCACATCCGTAGCAAGTCGCCAAACAGCTTAATTATTTTGCTTGTCGCGTGATTCCACTAATTTAATTTCGCTTAGCATTCAGTTGTCTGTTCATTGTTATTGCTTATGCTTATACATACACATATCTGTATACTAATATATATAATGCATCTGTGTTTACGCCCGCCTTTTTGTGACATATTATTCCCTAAAGTGTATTAGTTCATTTATTTTATTACCAGCATTGTAATCAATACATTGCACTCTAGTTTTATTGAACTAGATTTCAACTATTAATAAGGTAGAACCTTTAAAATAACTGTTCCTCTTTAAGGCCTATCTTTGTCAGACGGAGCCTTATCAGTAGATCTAATTCTACTGAAATAACAATGGATGTTCACCTTCGTATTGTTTACTTTTCGCTTGACTTCTAGCAGCAGTTTAAATTTGTCTGTGAACACATACATTGAAAAACAATTATTTAACATTTATGATAAATGACCGATTATGGGGTACTTTTTTTTTCAAACTTTAGTGAGTATGATTAATAGTGGTCTTTACGATACAGCGGAAATGCTGATGAATTAGAGGCGCGGTAGATATGTTTTGCAACACATCCGTAAATCCTCTGGAAATTGTTATCAAATTTTTTAAGGTTTTTTTAATCGCACTAAAAATGAGGTAATGTGGTTTGTTATAGCCTTGAATATTTGGAACTTGGACTTGAGTAATAGTTATCTATCTAAAAGTAGAACCTTTTTGATACAAAGACTCGATTTGAAGTCAAAAACTCTTTTAGGTGACGGATATAAATATGGATATTTAAGCTTTAGTTTATTTTGTACAAAATTGGTTGAACTCAAACACATTGTATGTATATTAAAGCTTACTAGTTCTGACGCACGTATCTTTGTATTTATAGATCAAATAGAATACATATTTTCTTAAGCACGTTTTTTTCGTTTCCTCCGCAGATTGTCAAAATTATTCTGGTCACCGTGCAGCTGTGTCTGTTTGCACACTCTCGCTATAACCACATCAACTATACTGAGGATAATCGTATTGCGTTCTCGCACCTCTTTTTGCGTGGTTGGGATTCATCGCGTGAGGTGGAGAGCTACCCGCCTGCTGTGGGCGTTTTTGCATTGTATGAGAAATCCGAATTTTTTGATACAATTGACTTTGCTGTAAAAGGCTATTCCAAGGTCAATCGCTCGATCGGACCGTATGATTATCCCACGCCGGATAATTCTATGGCGCCACTTAAATTTTGTATGCAAAACTATCGCGAGGGCACCATCTTTGGTTTCAATGAATCCTACATTTTTAATCCCCAAATCGATGAACTCTGTATACCACTGACGCCCAATGTTACAACTATCGGTGTGGAAAAGTTTTTGGAGCAACGCGGCGTTGAAGTCAACTTTGCTTCGCTTGTGACCGCTGCACTTAACTTTAAAGTCAAGACGGTCAATTTTAAGGCAAATGGCGGGCCATTGTCTGCACCAGATTGCTTTCGTTTTGATATAAACATATTCTTTAACAATCGGGACAACGATGGCCAAATGCTGCTCTCATTAGATGCAGAGGCAACGAGACTCAAATGCCATGGCGATGTAGATTTCATATCGGATGCAGAATTTGATTCTATATTGAGAAGTATTCTTAACATTTTTGTGCTGCTCACCTGTGCTGTGTCCTTTGCCCTCTGTACTCGAGCTTTATGGCGCGCATATTTACTAAGATGCACTACGATCGGATTCTTCTGGGCACACTTTGGAAAGGAGTTGAGTTTCGATGGTCGCCTCGAGTTTGTTAACTTTTGGTAAGCATAAAGAAACAATTGTCTAACGTCTGTTTATACACTTTCTAATATTCCACACATTTAAGGTACATCATGATAATTTTCAACGACGTGCTATTGATCATTGGTTCTGCATTAAAAGAACAAATTGAAGGGCGTTATTTGGTCGTGGATCAATGGGATACATGCTCGCTTTTCCTGGGCGTAGGCAATCTACTTGTTTGGTTCGGCGTGTTGCGCTACCTGGGATTTTTCAAGACCTACAATGTTGTCATATTAACGCTGAAAAAAGCTGCGCCTAAAATACTACGATTTCTAATTGCTGCTTTGCTGATCTATGCTGGTTTTGCGTTTTGCGGTTGGCTTATACTGGGACCCTATCACATGAAGTTCCGTTCACTAGCTACCACCTCGGAATGCCTGTTTTCGCTTATCAATGGCGATGATATGTTTGCCACCTTTGCTACAATATCAAATAAGGACACGTGGCTGTGGTGGTTCTGCCAGATTTATTTATACTCCTTCATCTCTCTGTATATATATGTGGTGCTTTCGCTGTTCATCTCAGTCATCATGGACGCCTATGATACGATCAAGAAATATTACAAAGATGGTTTTCCCGTATCCGATCTCAAGGCATTTGTGGGCACACGCACTGAAGAGGACATAAGCTCTGGTGTATTCATGACGGACATGGATGACTATAATCAGCCCAGCTTTATAGATGTGCTGAGCAATTGCTGCTGCAGCTGCTGCAGGCGTCCAAACCGAACGCAAACGGGTAGCAGCGGCTACACAAGCCTTACGAGTATTCTCAAGTAATTATTAGGCGCGCCATTTACATAGATTAAAGTGATTGTTCTGGTAGTCAGGTAACATGTGCGTCCGCTTTATGTGTTTAGCGTAGTTCAAATTGTTGTTAGTTTGTTATTTTATATGTATATTTATATACGTATACGTTTTATTTATATTTGCTTTTGTTATACAGCCGTCGCTTCAAACAGAACAGATGATGAATTTTTAGGAATTGATTTATCTGCAAAACCACCGTAAGAATCGATGAACACACACGACGAATTGGCAAAATTGTTATGTACAAATAAACAAAGACAACCAAAATGGTTGCATTTGGACTAAAGATATTAACAAACAAACATACAAAACTGTATGTGTGATATAATGCAGAACGAGAACAATAGAATGAGAAAATTCATCATACAATATATGATGCTTGGAAAAAGGTATGAGAACATATTTTGCTATACAAATATGCCTAGAACAATAATATTCCGTAAAAACAAAAACATAATCTTAACCAAATCGTGTTTACGTACAAAACAAAGTCAGTCATTGAATTTAATATAACAATAAAAAATACTATAGGTATAAAGTTTAATCTACACATGCATTGCATTAACGTTGATTTGTTCCATGATCTTTGGCTGCCATTTTCAGATTGTTAAATGTTAAAATATGCATTTTAATCAGAAGTATCACTTTTACAATTTTAAGATACTACTTGTACATAAGGTCCTTGACTTGAAAACTTTTCGATTATACGACAGTAAGTTTTGTATACAAAAGTGTTTAGCATAAGCTTTGGTAGCAATCAAGCCTTGTCCGTCGGTCTGTTTATGTGTACACCTAGATCCCAGAAAGTGACGGGCTGAAGACTATCAGTAATTTTTACTTAGATGCTTTAGCATCACTTCGTCTAGCCTCATGTCCGTCTGTCTATTTGTCGTCAGTCCGTATGAACATCTAGATCTCAGAGACGATAAGAATTGGAGACACCGAAAGTTGTTATTTATTTCTGTCTGATATCTTGCTTCATACTTTCATGGGAAAATTTATTAGTTAACTGCCAGTGTTGCTAAAAGTAGTATGTTGAAAAAATAACAAAGTTCGCATAAATAAGAAGCGTGTGAGAGGATAGAGGCAAGCTTGTACCAATTTGTAAATAGTCTCTCTCTCTTAAAAACTGTGTGTTCCTGTTTCTTCCATTGATAATAAAGCTAGAGACAGAAAGTTTCTTATGTAGACTTTTATGAACCTAATTAACTACGTTTATATTTTTAAAACATACATCGTTCCCCTGTAATCCACTCTGTTGAATACAACCACGATCATTACAGTAACCAGACCATTTAGGAATTGTTTTATTACATTAGATATTTCTTACATGAGGGTAAATATTGGTATTTTGCGTAATACTTGGCAATACTGAAGGTACCAGATGCAATCAGACTGTATATCAGCAAAAATATGAATTTGAACTGTGAAAATTTTCGTTCTATAACTTGTAACGACATCCAAAAACGCTATAACGATGAACTTCATTCGATTCCATAAAACGCTAAATTACAGAATTCTGTCATCGACCAATTTTGTGAAGGTCGTCCAAAATTGACTCTAATCTCCGAAAACATCAATGCCGTGTACGAAACTCCAATGTGGGATCGTCATGCGCCATATAGTGAGATTAAGGCATCCTAGGAATTTAGTTGAAGCGATTTGCTCGTATTGGATACCGAATAACTTAACAATCGTTACCTTAATCAGAGTGATTTTGGCATTTATATCTGTATAAGTAACAGATTGTGTTCGTCCCGCTGGTGTTACTACTGACGAATATTGATTTAAGGGCATTGATTCTATTGGAGTGCACTTAAAAAACCATAAATAAGATTTACTTAATTTTTATTGTTAGTTGCAAATATAGTGACCCTCGTTATTTTTGTTGCATGCAACATGAAACGGGTTTGCGTCAAGCAATTATTCAAAATGGTTCGAGTCTTTGCTTTTACTATAGCACCATAGATGGCGCCATTTGTAAGTCAAAAATATGATACATTCAAATGAATTTTGTTGGAATCTGACAATTTTTTTTTCGATTAATATTGTATCTTATCCCTTTTGTTAGTTGTATAGAGTCTTTTATATCAACAATGCTTGATGCCGAAATTATGAAACATACGCTAAAATGCTCGAGTTATGGACACAACTTAGGTTTGAAAAACTAAATAGTCTCCGAATTTTGCAATTCAGCACCCTATATAATTATAAAAAGCATTGTGAAAATCTCCCATAGATGGAATAAGGGTTGTACGTTTATGAGAAAAAAACCAAAAAACTATCAATTTCACTAAAAAGGACTATATATAAAAAGTATATTTTTTTTTTATTAATTTTCATTATTCAAAAGATCAATTCTCTAATAATTATCATTATTTATTAATAACATTGTTGATGAAAAACAAAAAACCCAGTTATTTTTCTAAACTAAAAGGCTTAAATTTAAACTTTGTCTTACTTGTGCTGTGCAGTGCCGTCGAGAGAAAAAAAAGGTGCCCGGTGGTGACTATCAAGGGCCCTAAACGTGTTTCTTTTTCCGAAGAAATTCCAAAGATTTTAAATCCACGCTCCGCTTTAGGGATTCCGGGGATGCCGTCGACAGAAAAAATAGTGCCCAGTGATGACCATCAACGGGCCCTAAAATAATTTATTTTTTCCGAATTTCTAAACATTTTTCTCCTTACTCCTCTTTAGAGAAACTGGGAAATCCTTCCGTTCAACCACCTTGTCGACGGGCCTGGAGCGATATCTCATGTTCGTGACTGTACAATGCTAAGCTAAAGTATTTCAGAACAATTGGCATTAACAGACTGTAGTTATATGCATTTTTAGTTGAATGCCGACAACGGCGGGTTGCCCCAAAAATTTTGATTTTTGCGCGTCTTTTTCTGGTGAAATAAACTTATTTTGCAAAAGTATTTTTTGAATAAACCCTGTAAAAACATGAAATCAAAAATAGCATGTCGCTTGTCATATTTTAAATAATGGCCCATTGTGATATATTTCGGTCGAGTCTACCTCAAGCAAGTATTCAAAACTTTAAATGAGAGTGTTTAAATTTATAGAAATAAATAATTTTTGGTTGGCAGAACACTTTTTAACGCCTTTGTCGCGCAACATTCAGCTTTTAGTTGAGTTGTATTTGCACGCAATGGTTTGAAACTTTGCTAAAGTGCACTGCTTTATTTTCCAGTGTCAAACTTTGGTTTTCCACAATCCACATTAACATGCATTTTGCCATAGATGGCGCTAGCAAATTTAAAATTGAAATAAAAATGGCGAGCCTTGCCGATTTTTAAATTTTTATATTTTACTTTGCCAACCAAAGAATTGTCATTTTATGTTGTTTAATTTTTATTTTGAATCGTTTCTTTGTTTGCTCAATTACAAATGTATTTGTATCTTTTTTTAGTTTCTTTTTGTTTTAATAATTTGTTTTGTTGCTGGTATATTTTCATTGCTGCTGTTGTTGTTAACGTCTTTGATTGTTGCTTATACATTATGCATTTACTTTATAAATAAGTATTTTAAATGTGTGTGTTTGTGATGTGTGCATAAAAATCATTTCACAATTTACAACGATTAATTATGCATTTAACTGCTTATTTTGATTTAAAATTTCATTTTATTTATTGTAAATAAATAATAATATCTGTTGTGGATTTATCTTTTTGGTTTTCGTATCAAGTATGTTAGCTTTGAATATATACTATATATATATTTATACTTAATGTATTGAATATATAATTTGTTTTTATTTTTTTTTATTTTATTAAATTACATTTCACAAAATACAATTCACAACTACTCTTGACGTTAAGTTTCCTTTCGTATAGAACTTTTCGTAACTTCAACTACTTATTTCAAACATTCCCTTATCATCACCTTGACGTGCTCCGTTTCAACATACTAGTTAATCCAAATCTTTGCAAGAAATATTTGTAATTTTTTGTTTTTTAGTTTTTCTCTTTCAAAAAAATTAAAAAATCGTATACATTCGCAAATTGCAATAATTTTTGTGTTTTTTTTTTTTTTGTTGTTTATAGTAGCTTCAATAGAAATAAATTTCAATCACAAAAAAATCAAAAAGTTTTTGCTTTTTTTTTACATTTTTGCCCTTTGACTTTTTTCATTTACGTATATTTGTTACACTTTAAGCCTTTAATTAGTGTTATTTTTTTATAATTATGTTTAATATTAAAAGTAATTCCGTTAAAAGCGTTTACTATGTACGCTGAAACTAAAATTTAAAAGTTTAAATGCCAAATGCTCCGCATTTTTTTTTATTATTTATTTATGGAGCTTTACTAGAACTCTTGTCACTCTACTAAAACTAAACGCTACACTAGCAATATTTTTAATTTTATATTTTTAAGCTTATAAACAACATCAAATAGTACGCGAATTTTTGTTTTTTTTTTAATATATATATTAAACATTATATTGTACTGCTTGTACGGCTTGTAGAGAAATTTGCTAAGTAAAGTTTAGTTTAGTTTTTTTTTTTTTATTTTTTTTATGTAGCGTTTGATCTTTTGTTAGCTTTACTTGGAGAGCTTCGTTTTAATGATACGTATAAGTTTTGGGGTTTGCTATATAAAATAAAAAAAATGGCTATTAATTATAAAAATATTGCAAAAAAAAACAAAAAAAAAACTTAAAACAAAATTACTTTGTTTTTCAGCACAAAAAAAAAAATTAAAAAAAAAAAATTGTAATAAAACTAATTTTTTTTTTTTTAAGTTAACTAATAAAAAATCTTAATAAAAATTAATTTTTTTTAAATTTAGTGCACAACTATTACTATTTTACACAAACAAATAGATTTTTAACATAACTTAAACTGCTTTAAAAATTATAAGTCAAACTGCAAATAAATTTTTTGTATAAACTGCCAAATAATCATATACAAATATTAAATATTAGCTGTAACAGAAAAAAATTAAATACTAAAAAAAATTACTTACTGAAAACGCAAGAAACAAAATAATAAACTACAAAAATAATTTGTTTAATAACATTTTATTTGATTTTTTTTTTATGTTTTATTTTCTTTTATAGAAATATGTAGTTATAGTTGCTAAAAAACATTACACATACAGGCATAGTAGCTATATTTGTTTTTTTTTTTATAATTATTTTTTGTATGTGAAATGGTTTTGAAAATGCCAACAGTTAAATTGTCGTTTCGTATATAAATATTAAATGTAAATACAATAGTTTTTAATGCTTGATAGATATTTCTCATGTAATGCTAATTTTATATTTAATTAATACTTATGTGTATAAATTTTGACGCTTTATACAATTTTCTTTGCAATTTTACGACTTATATAAATGCAAGTTGCCAAAGTTTGCATATGTTGGCATTTTTTGTTGTTTTAAAATTTATCGTATTTTTTTTTTCTGTGGCTTTAAAAAAATTAAATTCAATTTTTGAGCTTAAATGCAGAATTTATTTCGTAGACGCTGAAATGCACAATACAATGCTAAAAATTTTATTTTATATTGTATATAGTTAAAGTTATTTATTTTAGTTTTTTTTAAAAATCGTTTACCAACTAAGCGTTTTGAAATATTTACAAAATAAACTGTGTAACTAATTTGGTAACTTATGGTACTTAAAACTAGAAACACCTACATATCATTTTTCACACACACACACAAATGTACTATAGTAAATTTGTATGTGTGTGTATATGCATATGCAAGTATTTTGAATAATTTACAAATGGGTTTCGTTACACTGTGTGTGTGTGTGTGTGTGTGTGCAGAGCGGCAAATCTCTGATAATGTTTCCACGCTCTTAACTTTTACGCATTCGAAGTGTGTATACATAATTTTTATTAGATTTAGTTTTAGTTTAATAATAGTACATATATTATAGTTATAGTTATTAAAAGTTAGTTTTATTTGTATGTAATTTCGAAATATGGCTCGTGGCTCTGACTTGGCAGTGGCATTTAATCATCCAGAGTTTTAGTTAAGGGTTACTGTTTGGTATCTATTTATTTTTGTTGCTTTACAAACAATTTTTTATTTTTATTTTTGTCAGTCTATTAAGTTGTGGACATAAAAAAAATATTAACAAATGGTCATAGTGTAAAGAGTAAAGAAAAATGAAGTCTAGTGTGTAAAGTACATCTACATATAGCAAATGGAAATCGACCACAAGCGCATTTCAGTTGTTAACCTATATAAATAACGCCCCTGACCATTATCTATCTATCCCACAACTAACAAGGACAGTAAAGAGAAGCACTTAATACAATTGCTTTGATCTCAAATTTTCTATTAGCTGATCAATGCATGCAACTCTCTTTTTACTATTTCCTGCTCGTAATCCATAACTCATGACTCTTTCGCTCTATGCTAGTTGTTTCTTCTTCATGCTGCTGTTGCAGATATTGCTCAAAGGTTTTTCTTTGGACTAGAATATTATACAAATAGTTTTTTATATATATATAATTTTTTTTTGTTATTTTCACTTTTTCTTTTATGCCTGGGCACTAAAAACTACATACTTAGTACATATATAGCTACAAAAGTAATATGGCATTGCTTTAACCTTTGAGAGAGACAGTGAGAGATAGAGTGTATGTATGTGTGTTACTGAAAGTGATGGAGTGAGTGTGAGTGCATATGGTTTATAGGTTAGGTAGGGCTTTTTTTTGGGTCTTTACAACTGACTGAAACTGCTCGTTGAGACCCAATGCGCCGTGTCGGGGCGTACCATTAACTATATGGGACCATAATCGCTCAAAGCCTGCCCTGGATGTTGTGAGCCCGGCCCGCCGGGCAGTGTAACCACCACAGATACGGCGCGCGAATCTATAACCGATCCGGGCGCCGTATTTTGACCGCCACCAACGCCACCGCCATTGCCATTACCGTAAACACCGACTCCGCCGCCGCCGCCCACATTGCCAGGTGTGCCACCGTTGGCACCACCCACACCGCCTCCATGTAACAAGCTGCCAGGAGGAGCTCCCATGCCAGACATACCGCCACCGCCAACCGTACTATTGCTCATGCCTGCCGTGCTCATTAGCGTGCCGTGACCGCCAAGCACGCTGCCGCCGCCAATTGTACTGCCGCCGCCGCCGCCACCACCCATGGTTGAAGCTCCACCTGACTCTCCATGTCATACATGGCTGGCAGCTGGCTGCTTGAGAACATGGTGGTGCAAATGATGGTGGCTAGTGGAAGCCACCGAGGCGCCACCGGCTTGTGTATATGGCGTGGCCAGCAGTGAACCTGCGGCGGAACCCACGGGCATGCCCATGCCGGAGCCGGCATACGGATGTGGTATGGGCGGTCGTTGTTTAATTAACGCTTGATTAGCGCCTGTGCGATCTGGCGCACCAAAAAGACGACGCCAAAAGCGACGCCAGCTTTCCAGCGTTTTGCCGGACCAAATCCAAACACCTGAAGTGATGCCGACGGCCAGCGCCATGAAGTACTTCAGCATCAGCACGGAGTAGAGCGGCTTTTTGCCTGGACCCTTGACCTGTGCGCACGGACAGGCCAAGGCCTTGATCCAATCCTCGAAGTAAGCAGCCTCATACAGATAGCAGCCTATGACAATGGTTGCGGGCACGGTGTACAGAACCGAAAAGATGCCAATGCGTATCATGAGTTTCTCCAGCTTGTCCGCCTTGACACCAGCGCCCACGCCACCTTGTTGCTTAATGACCGAGCGTATTCGGAAGAGTGAAACAAAGCCGGCCATCAGGAAAGTTGTGCCAATGACCAGATAGACAAACAGCGGCGCCAACACAAAGGTCTTCAAATGATCCGGATTGAGATTGCCCACATAACATATGCCGAGAATGGGATCGCCATCGACCGCTGAGAGCAGAAGCACTGCAATTGATTGCACAGTGGGTATAAGCCAAGCAGCTAAATGGAAGTACTGTGAATGCTTTGTAATAGCTTCGTTGCCCCACTTAAGACCGGCTGCCAGGAACCAGGTGAAGCTCAGAATGACCCACCAAATGGAAGAGGCCATGCCAAAGAAATAGGTGAGCAAAAAGACCAGCGTGCAAGAGTGTGGACCGGTTGAGCTTTCTCTTAGTAAACGCCCATCACAGGCAATCTCCTCGTTCTGCAGAAAATTTCGTGACAAATAGCCTACGGCAACCATAAAATAGCAGGCGGAAAGGAATACAATTGGACGTTCCGGATATTTAAACCTTTCGGTGTCGATGATGAATGTGGTTAGGGTCATGAGGGTGCTGCAGAAGCATAGACCCGACCACAGTGCGATCCACAGGCCGGCGAAGTCCTTTTCGTCGTTGCTGAAGAATGGACCCTTGCATGGTATGGCGCAATTTGGAACGCTTGCGATCCTTTGCACAGTTAGGTTCATGTACCAAGGATGATGCATTGGCTGCTGCATGAGCGCCTCTTTCCCCAGGATGATGAGCGGCGGTCGGCACGAGCAGCTGCACTCCTTTGCGTTTGCCTTTTCTCCTAGGGAATTTTGGCAGTTTTTTGAATTCTTGCCCTTACATTTTGGCGATGTTGCGGAGCCTCCAGAGCCAGTACCTGTGCCGCTCTGTTTGCGTTTGCCGCCACTGGATGAGCCGCTACCACTGCCACCTGAACCGCCGCCGCTACTGCCGCTGCTACCTTCCGTGTACGAAGGCTGCTCCATGCACAAATTTTCCGGATCACCGTGCAAAGGCAAATGCTCGCAAGCCATGCGCTCGGGCCATTCGAAGCTATACTGCTGCATAATGGGCGCACAACCTGATCTGGCACGCTCGCAAACCGAGCGGCATACAGGCAGCGGCTTATGATAATCCTCCAGACAAATAGGCGTGTACATAGAGCACAGGAAGAACTTTAAGTCTGGCGAACATTTGATCTCAACCAGCGGCCAAAACTGATGCACTTCCAGACCCGCCTCATCTTGCGTTTCGTGATTCATTTCGTTGGGAAACGAAGTCATATTATAACCAATACCACGACACATGGGTATCGTAATTTCCTCACAGCGTGAATTGGGATCTTTGGGTATAGCGGGCACTCCATAGCCCGGCGCTGGACTCACTTCCATTGAATGTGAGCCCATGCCCATATGTCCGCCCAGACCACCGCCATTATCTGTCATATGCTGTGGACTGTCTGCTCTAATGCTGTTAGAGCTAAGCAGCAGGAGACTGGAAAACAGAAACAGCAGGGGATTGCTGTGTGAGGATCTGGCGGACTTCATTTTGTGCGTTTCGTAGCCGTATAGCTTATGTTGTGTGTAACTCCGAGATGTCTACTACTCCTCCTACACTTCGACGTCGACGTACGCTCTTCTTTAAAGCGTTTTATATACTGGCGGAAATTTTTTACGGATTTCCCTCAGCGGCGCGTCAAATTGTCAACGCTCCATAACTGGCGTGGAGTAGCTGCAATGAAAAGAGAAAAAGTTAACGCAGATTAGTTAAATGTTGAGACGAGATGATGAGGAATAGTTACTAAAGCTGCTCATGGCCTTTCTCTTTCTCTCTCTTACACTCTATGTTCTCCCTAACCATTTGTTTCAATTGAAGGCACTTGGCTACCGCTTGCCCAATGGTGACATGTGTCAACCCTTCCGTTTTGTCCAAGCCCATACGCGCACTTTACGCCAATATTTGCTTTGCTCGCCAAATGAATGCTGACAAGGCAAGGCTGGATCTGGGCCCTGATGCTGCTGCTGCTGACCAAGAGGCGCATCAATCAAAATCAGTGATTTTTATTAAATTTGACAGTCGCAAACGGCAGTCTCCATTATGACGCGCTGACATTCTTGATCAAAGTGTTTGCTCAGAAAGGGTGTGAAAATTCATCACTGAGAGTATGAGTGTTTGCTAGTGATAAGTGACAGAGGCTGTGTGGAGTGGGACCTGCTCTTTGTGCGTGTGATGAAGCAGAAATTAATTCAAGACAATTGCTCACTTTATACTAGATATACAACAGCACATTCGATACCACCCTTCTCCAGTTGGTTAACTGGCATGTATGGTATGCGTGCATGTAACTTAAGCTTTAACTTGAATGTGTCAGCGTTTTAATATAGACGCTTTACACTACCGGATGTTACATTGTAGACTGGAAAAACATAGTATTGAAACGTGCCAGCAATTATTGTCTTGATCTTTCGCTCATTTCGTCCGTAATTCAAATCTATGTAAGATTTTAACTTGCTCATTCATCAAGGAGCCAATTTTGATAATAACAACTCATTTTGAATATCTATACCAAGTAATCTCTTGTTGACGATAAAAATTATTAAATTGCTGATATTATTAACAACGGTCGATGTAACTGATACCATCATGAATTTTGCTCTTTTTTCCCTAATTTAATGTTTAAGCAGTTGGTGTAAAGCTAAACTACTAAGCTCAAACTCATTAATTTTGCAGTGATGTAAATGGGCTACAAGCTAGTCAGCGACTAAAGCAGCTAACTGGCGTCAGCATTTGGACCGTTCTCTTCAAGTTCGAGTGCACATTCTTCTACGTCTGCTGCCCAGTTACAGGTGAGTAGACAACAATGGCAAAAATAACAATAAAAATGTAGGAAAATTATATGCCCAACCGACACCTTGAAAACTGTGTCAGATGCACAGTAGCTGCAGTTGCAGCTGATATTTATACCAAAAAAAATAAAAAAAATTATGGTCCCACAGCCAGAGCAGATGCAAAAAAATATATGTATGTAGTATATACATAAAGGTTTCGTTACCAAACTTAAGCCAACTATGAAACTGAGACTGAACACACACTTGACAAATTGACAGCTGGACGAGCGTCGAACGACACTGCGTCAAGTGGTTAAGATGAGCTTCTGGGGTGGCAAAAGTGAAGGGCAGCTAGGCGCAGTAAGCTAGCTACTGTTTAAAGTACGAAATTTATCTACAAGATAAAATTTTGCTGAAAGCAAGTGTCAAGTGACATATTTGTGGTTTTTGTGGTCGAGGCTCTGGTCTGCTTGATCTGTCTGCCTCTGGCAGCTGCGTGTGGTCGTTTATATACAAAATAAATAATAATCATTAAAAAAAAGCTACCAACATGAAATAAACTTTTAATAGTGACTGTTTAAAAGTGTTGAAAAGTGTCCAAAGCAGCAGTTAAAGCTGTGTAGTTTGCTGTCCTGCCTGAAATAATGCGCAGCACATTCTTTTTTAAATGAATGACATTTTAATTAATAACATTTGTGTGTCACGCCAGCAACAGGAGCACTGCCATTTCCCCATTCCAGTGCTGTTCCTGTAAAAGGGTGCTGGGCAGAGTTGTTCTTAATAATGTTGTAGTTGTTGGTTGTGCTGCTGAAACATTTTTCGTGTAAAAATGTTTGCCAAGCACTTCAAAATAATTAAGTAAATACTTTGGGAAATGGAAAAGCGCTCTGGCACTTGGGGGTGTTGTTGCGCTTGTTGTTGTTGTTATTTGTTTTCGGGCCAAAAATAAATGTTGAAATACAATATCAAACTGTGGGTACATAATAGAGAAAGTAAGGCTGTGAGAAACAATGCAAGGCGTGTGCACTATCATATATCGGTTTCAAAAAGATATCGATGGGGCGCACATCGATAATTATAGAATCCTGTGCTGCTTGCAACTGTTATCGCTTAAATTTTAACCAATAAGTAAAAGAAAGCAAAAAGCAGCGGCTTAGAATTTGTAATTTAAATGTTAAAATTGTAAACAATAAGCAGCATTTAAGTGGCAGGCAATCAACAAAATTTGAATTGTGGGCAACAGCACCAACCACAGCAACTCATCAGCAAAGCAAACAAATATGTACCATGTGACTAGTCGAAGAGTCGTAGCCAAGTTTGGAGCGCCTCAACAGCCCAACGAACACATATTTAAATGCTGAACGTGACTAAAATCGAAGACTAGCTTAATGAAAAACAAAACACAAACGGAAAAACCATCTATTCAAGGTAACCAAACACTTGTACCAGTCCAAAAACAACAGCACACAACACGCCTAGTTGCTTTCGCCCCCGCGGCGTTGTTGCTGCCTGAGTCGTTGTTGTTGTTGTTGCAACAGTGTCAAGTGGCATGGAAGGCACGCACTGGTCCCTGTGTCCATTTGTCCGTTGCCTGTTTCAATTGCTTACCAACTAATAAGTACATACACATACGTAAGCACTATGTGCTGATGGGAAATGGCGTAGAAATAATAGCAAACGTGCCCAGGCTCAAAGAGAAAATGCATAAATATTATTTCTAATAGAGAAAAATGTCTCAAGTGGTGGCAGCAACATTGTCCATAGAAAGTGGCAGGCAAAAAGTATTTGTATTTGATTTTGGTTGCTCGAGCGTCATGTTTGTTTAGTGATTTGTTGTTTCCAATGCCTCTTGGCTTGGTCTCATTTGTAATGAGAAGCAGCAAAAGCAACAGCAGCAGCAGCACCATTCACGACGATGTCGTTGTTGATTATTATTTTGTTCGGGCCTGAGAAAATGCGACTCATATTGTTTATTTAATTGTTAACAAGCCAGCAAGATGGCTCAGTCCATACAAGCTCGTTACAACTAACAAATTATTATTGGCAGCGACGCCAAGCAACAAACAACAATAAAAACTAAGCATTGTAATTTTTGCAAATCATGGACTAAAGAGGTGCGACGCGCTCACAAAGATGATGACGATGATATCGATAAGTTGCCTAGAATTTATACATAATCACGCTGCCAACAAGTCTCAACAATGTTTGTTTAAGCTCTCAAAGACGACGACAACGACACGCAAAAGGAAAAGAGCAAGTTTGGTCACATTGCTGGAATCATGACGTGACCATATTGTCGTCTATACCCATACACTTGTTTACCAAAGACTTGAGTTGTGCAGCAAGTCTGCGAGAGAGAGAGTACGATCGATCGTTTGAGATATGCCTACTTTAATATAGTAGTTGCAGCCTCGTACGTGCCAAGGCGACTTAAATTGGTGAATGGCTGCGCTTGAATGCACTAAAGAGGCCAGACCAGATCATGTCCATACCATAGACCAACAGACTTGGGAGTCTATAAACGGTGGCAAAAGTGCAGACGGAAGCTGTGACCATAGTTGTTAGCCAACCAGTAAGATGCCTAGCAGTGACTGCAAATAAAACAACAGCCTAAGCGACAAGTGCATAGTATTAATTAAACAAACAAGGCGATAAGAACAATAACTGGCAACAAGTTGCAGATAATACACTTAGGTACAGTTGCCACCATTCATGCAAAGTAATTGTAACTAAAGCAAGAAAAAGAAAGGCATGTACATATATAAGAATTACTAAAGATATCTTTAAAACATATAAGTAGCGAATGCTCTTTTGCCAACTGGCGTTGGAGCATTGAAGTTTTGCGAATGGTCGACGTTTTGTAGTTAACTAGGCTCACATGATTCAGCATCAACATTTGTTGTGATATTGCTAGATGTTCATACAGATCGACGGACATAAAAATCACTTGAGTGAGCTTATGTGCAGACAAGCCTTCTTTTGCCAAAAATTCATTGCACAATTGTATGATACCCTTGACCCTATGAATACAGGTTATAAGTGCGGCGTCAAATAAAATCAATCCAATTAAATATAATACTAAAAAAAATGTTATTAACTATCAAATCACCATAAAACTTAAACGGATTCGTTGAAGCCACAAAGCCAATCAATCAAAGAGCCCGTTAAACTCTACAAAACAGAAGACTCGTTGGCCAAACGAAAAGTGAAAAACTTCCAACTTTACTTGGTTCATTTCATTTGGTTCTTTGTGCTGATTCTACTTTTTTTCTGCTGCACATTTCCAAAAACCACGAAACACTTGAACTTTTCTATAGCCTAGCAATCTGGCAATCTACGAAACCAACTTTTGCAATGAGAAACTACAAATAAAAGCTGGTAGTACCAGGCACAAAAAACCAAACAGCCAAACCATTTTAAAGGCAAGCAAAGGAACAGCAGGTGGTACATTCAACTTGTAAGGTAGAGATAGAGGGAATCGCTTGTCAATGTTGTAGTCGGCCTTGGCAGGAAAACTCAAAAACGAACCGCGAAAATCAATTGGAAAAACTCACAGTAAAAAGCTCAAAGCAAAAAAGTACCCAAACAGTCAATGCAACAGCGGCATACAACAACAAACCGAGTTAAACTTTATGCATGCAACAACAATAACAAGAACAAGAGAGCAGGTAGCTGGGCTGTGGTAATATGGCAGTAACTGTTTGCTTGTTGGCGGCATCAAAAAGCGCGTAGCAGCGCAACATGAAAACAGTTTGTTGAGTTGTTGCAGCCCCCTCGTAACCCCAACTCAAAAGCTCACCATTGCAGCGCGCAAATGAAAAACTTTTTCACAACCTCTCCTCTTCGGCACCACGCCACAGTACAGTGAAGTAAGGCAGCGCCAGCTTCAAAGTCAACGCAGACAAGTTCTATGACCTTACAAACGCAACTTGTGCAACAACAACAACAAAGGCAGTAACAACAAGAACCAAGAGGCAGCCAGTCCGGCAGCTGCAGCACCCTACAATATCAACAGGACTCAGGACGTAGGAATTCCCTGTTGAGTGCAGCGAGTAAAGCAGCTGCTACAGCTGTTACTTTTCCGTGCTTTTGGAATACTTTCCACTTGCACTTTGACAAAATGTCGGCAACGTAGTAGATGCAAACGTTTTGGACTGAATATCTAATCCGACTATGGGTTGCACTGTAATCGAAATTGTTGTTGTTAATATTTTTTTAACTTGGTTTATGACATGAATGTCTATAAGTTAGTATCTATAAATAACTACTGTTTAACTTAATAAGATATTTCGAGTGGTGGTGAAAAAGTCTAGTAAAAAAAAATAAAAGCCTAGCCAGATTTATAGTAGAGTAGAGAAGATCAGTTATCACTTCAACCTGGATTTGAATACTAAGAAAAAGAATAAGGGAACACTTAAAAATGTTTGAAACGGCACAGACTACATAGCGAGATTTGATAGGCCCAAAAGAGATCGATAATTTCGTTAGACTTCGTTATTTAAGCCTAAGGTATCTTAGTATCGTTTTAGTTTAAAAATACGTTTGTACTTCCTTGAGTACTAGTTTAGTCTTAGTCCCAGCGTTTAGCAAACTAAAACTTTGAAATACCTTCTTCAAGGGTATGCCAAAGTAGGAGAATAACAAAAAACTGGCTCAACATTATCGCGCGTCCGCCCATTAAAATCATTGACATTTAAACGCGCTTTTTGTGGCCCACCGCATCAGCAGTTTGTCTTTATTCCCTGTCCACTCACTCCCTCAGCTACAGTTGCTAACATCAACATGGAACATTTTTTTGTTCAACTTCACTTGGCGGGGTGGGAGTTGAAGACGCAACGCTGCAAGGTTTGCTTTGAAGTTTACATTTTTTTTTTGTATTTTCGCTGCTTTTTGTTGCTTTGTGCAACAAATGCAAATTGTTTGCTGCGTGTGGCAAGCTCTTATCGCCAACACACTGCCCCCCTAGTGGTTCTCTACTGAAGCAGCTTCAGCATTGAAATTTTTGCACGCTGTCATTAAATGGTTTTGCATAGTTTTTGTCAAGTCAAGCTGTGCACCCGACTCCCGCATTTTTAACTACACACTTTAAATTAAATTTTAATTAAGTGGACAGCGCAACGAGCTGAGTCCAACGGAGGTTACGTCTCATTGAGCTGTTGCTGATTATGTGCTCCCAGCGGCTTTGGTTCGAGCTCAGGCGGCGTACAGTGTTTGTAATGAGGCAAATTCATAAATAATATTGACCAAGTGGCAGAAAATAGTAAAAGAGTGGAGCAACCCAAACAAAGCAAATCATACTATAAAATTCAAGGGGGAAAAACTGATGACTCTTAAGCAAGCAGCATAAATAACAGCTTGGCTTACAAAAATATGCTCTACAATTGTGACAAAAAAAAGTCCCCTTTTGAAAGACTATAGGGTTGGTTTTATTCCATTTTTGTTTTTCTTCTTGTTGTTGTTGTCTTTCTTTTAGCCAAACCGGGGCGAGTTCTACACTTCCAGTTCCGAGAGTTTTTATTATTAAATTTTTGCAAAACTGTTTGGCTAAATGACACCGCAAAAAAAGAACAAGCTATGGACTGGAACTGAGGGGGTTCCAAGTTATAAATATATGTGTGATGTTGATGGCGTGGGTTGCTTTATTGCTTGGGTGTAGTATTCAAGCATTTCTGATGACTGCTGCTGCTGCTGCTGCATACATGCACGTAATAGTATCTATGTGAGTATATGTATATATCATTGTCGGCTTACAAGTGTCCGCCTTTAGGAAATTACACAAAATGTCAAGCAGGAGAGCCCAAAATGGCAAAAACATGAAAATAAAATTAAATTTCCGATTTCTTTCTTGTTATTTTTTTGTGCTGTATTTGTTGTTCTTGTGCAGTAGCAGCAAATTTTGCTAATAAAGCAGTGGCATAGACAGAGGGGTGTCTTACAGGACAAGAGAGAGTCAAAACCCAAATGTGAAACGGCGTCTGGCTGGCTGACTAAATACAAAAGAGTGTCAAGTGTCGCTAAAAAGGCAAAGCGAATGTGTATGAGTGTGTGTGTGTGTATCAGTGTGTGTGTAATGAATGCAATGCAGATTTATTTTTCATTTCAAATTTTACAGCATGAGCAAGCGTTTATATTTTGACAGTTGTTGCCACACACAGATACATGCACTTTATATACACACACCCAGCTTTTTGGCATAGCATACTTTTAAGGGTTGCCAACTTGACAAAGGAAAAACAATTAAATACGAATTGCCTTGCATTTTCTTTGAGCATGTGTGCATGTAATTGTATTTGTATGACAATAAAGACAACGCCCCTGCGAGTGAAAATTTGTGGAAGAATTAAATAAAAATTGTTGGTCACGGAAGTGTCAGTCATAAAATTTGAAGAACCGAGCATTTAACTCGATTTATAGTTAGCCATAAACTTGGCCACATAAAACAAATTTGATGACCTTACATTAGGGCGTTATAAGCGAGTTAAATAAAAGAAAAAAGGCGGAAATATAAAGAAAGAATGAAATACACAAAATGTACCTTAACATGCCTTACGTGGAGTATAGTATGTAGCCTTTTTTCTTACATAAAAGGCGTAGGTTTTGTAGAGTCTTAAAAGGATACTTAGTGCCAGCTGCTAATGACAAGCGGCAGCGTATAGTTGTAGATATATTTACGCTCTGTTTGTTCTTTTAAAACAAACGTGATTTTGTTTAGTCAGATTTTAAGTATAACATTTATTCAATTTAAGGATTTCCTTTCATTTTATTTTGTGCGCAAAAATAATTGTATGCTTCAGGTTTGTGAAAAACGTGCTGCCCATAACTGTGCAATTGACATGTAGATGGCGCAATTTACAATAGATGGCGCCAGAAGTAAAAACAACGCAACATTTTTGCTGTTACTAAAATAAGTTGCTGCTCATTAAGTAATTTTTAGTAGTTAGCGCTCATACAGAACAGTTTATGTTATTGCTGGCGCCATCTATATGTCACTTGTGTTATTTCTTTCAGCGGTTTTTGCGTTGCTGCGTACAATCCTTTAACAAAAACAAGGAACGCTACATGAAAGTTGGAAACAGTTTATTGTTGTTGCACACATTGTCAGTCTGGCATTTGTGCCTTTAAGACCTTAGTTAACTACTCGCGTATGCTTGCCTTTATGCCCGACAAAGTGAATACGCCCCATTGCATTTCACTGACTTTATTTCAATCTTGTAGAAATATAAGTTTTTGAATAAATTCACTGAATCAAATTCAAGTGAATTTATTTGGCAGATATCTTGTCAAAATTTCAAACAAGCTGAGATAAATTCCATTCCTTAAGGCCTATACGCAGAATGAAAAATTTCGCACGGAATGACAAAACTTCATATACAAAAAAAATCCCAAATGGGATATCTCTGTTTTTTATTAAGCAGACTCATAAAAATTCGTGGTTTTTCAAATAAAACCATTTTCAATTTACTTAATCAGTGTGAAGCTCATCAAACCATCGCCATGAAGTTAACATTTTTACTACGTTTGGTTTTTTTTTATGATTTACTTTTGAAAGCGAAGCCCATTGGAAAATCATTGAAATTATTGTTAGTGCGGTGTTAAAAATTTTATGCTTGATTTTATATTTATTTTAGGTTTATTTTATGTTTATGATTTTCCTGTCAGTTAAAAATGTTTATTGCGATTTTATGATTCGGCCATTGCTGATTTACATCTATGACCAATTTGTTTAAGCTTCATAATTAAATCGTTAAAGCGTCAAGTACTTGAATAGGGTTATAAAAAAAATAATACATATATAAATATATAAATTTCATGTACATATGAATATGTTAACATTAATTTAATTGAATTGCATAGAACAGGTTTTCCAGTGTGGGTTTAGCTCTCTCGCTGTTCCTTGCTTTTCCGTAGAGTGTGCACACTTAATTTTTATGGCAATTAAAACGAGCCATGGACAACTCACGCACATGGTTGATGACGTGGCGGCACACACACACACGCACATACACCTTTAGAAGCCGACATTGACATACAAAAACTATTATACAACAACGACAAATGTGTTGCATGCAATAAAAACGATTTTTATGATCATTTGAACGCGTCAAGCA
Source organism: Chymomyza costata (assembly GCA_018150985.1). Lineage (NCBI taxonomy): Eukaryota > Metazoa > Arthropoda > Insecta > Diptera > Drosophilidae > Chymomyza > Chymomyza costata. The sequence goes on from JAECWU010000001.1 coordinate 25,503,299, forward strand.
AACGACCCAACCTGGTTCCCTTTGCCCCAAGTTGGCTCACGCTGCTAACTGAATGCTGCTGCTCATAGTACACGTTTTTGTTTTTGAAGTTCTAGGTTGACATTTTAGCATGTTTCGTAGCTCTAACCAAAACTCTTGCTCCCTCTTTGGCGCGCTTCACTCATTTCACTCGAGACAAGGCACAAACATTTTTAGTGCTTTTTGTCATCCCTAACAACCTACTTTTGTCCCGCTCATACGCATGCCTTTTGTGTACACGTATTAATTAATGTCAGTGTTGGAAATTAAGTGAAATATATCTGCAACAACATGCCTCACGTTGCCCTTACCTCTAACCCCTCCTTCTGCGGTCCTTCATTGCTGTCCTGTGTGACAAAATGCCGCTGACATGGATAATTAATGTGCGCACCACAATACGTAAGAGCATCAAGAGCAGCAAGCGGCATCGAAGGGCATGGAGCATGTGGCATCTGCATGGCCATTGACTTGACAGTAGGTGCACAAGAAAGCATGACAACAAGGCTCTTAATTGCTTTACCTTCAAATCACTTGTGGGGCAGCCTTTTGAATAGCTTTACTACAAATTTTGAAGGCAACGGAACTAAGTGATGATTATGCCAAGCATTAAAGCTATAAAGCTATCTATAATTTGGGTTGACAATTTTTTGAATATGTCAATTAAACTCTTTATAACTATGAGCCATGGATATTAGTGAAACCTCTCTGTTAGTATAGGCTGCCTATAGTACCTTTTAATCCTGTCCTTGGCCCCGGTGTTGTCAATTCTTGTTGAGCACTAGAAATTTACTATTTTCCATTTTTGTCGAAATTCAAGAAATTGTCTGATTTTTATAGCTTTCAAACACAAACTAAATTCTAAAAAACTCGGCAACTTCTTAAGCTGCCCTCGTATGTCAAAAACTTCTCTCCTTAGAGCAGGGATGTCCAAACACTGCTTATGGAAGAGCAAAAACCAATACATATAAAGAAAAACACTAACACATTTAAAGTAAACAGTTATTACGGTTTATTGAGTGCACTGAAAGAAATTGTATGTGCATTCTTATAAGAGTGGTAAAAAATAATGAAAAAAAAGTTGTGGTACATATATTTATAAAGAACTTAAAAATTTGTCAATATCAATATTTATTTAAGTTATTGATAGTTTTAGTAATGCCTCTAAATGTTCGTTTGTTAATCGACTTCTTAATTTTTTTTTTTAATTAATTTTAAACTTGAAAACGCACATTCACAAATATATGTTGTTCCAAAAATAGATAAAACTCGCAAGGGATTTCCCGAAAAATATCTATTTACCACCGGATTTTACAAAAAATATATATTTTATTCATATGTTTTTACCTATAGCCACCTTCTGTCTGTTATATACATTGCATAAATCTAGTATATCCTTTGTACCGAAAGGTACAGGGCCATAACTAGTTTTTGTTTGCCAGCAATGCCTTAAAAGTCCCATTTAACAAGTTTCCCAAAAAATAGCGAAAGAGTCTCATACCGATTTTTTTGAGTGCATGCTCAAACGAAAAGCAACAACAAATTACATTGAAAATCTGTGGGCCAACAACAAATATACGCAAGGGTTGTTTTTGTGCACACGAGATCAGAGAGCAAAGAGAGTAACAGAGAGTAAGTGAGAGAACGCTCGAAATTGTTTTTGTAATTTGCATTGGCACTGGGTTATATACAGTTAGGGCCGTGCATGTACACGCGCATCGCTGCCTATGCCTAAGAGCCATTACAAAAACAAAAAGAGCCTAAGGAGCAATGGGCCTGGACATCCCTGCCTTAAAGTTATTTCTAAAGTAGTTTTACTGTATCTATATACACAGGAAAGTAGTGTAGTTCCTTAACCACTTGACTTTATGCTTTGTATTTTTTGTTAGCTCTAATATCATTTGTTTCATTCGCTTCGATGGCCAAAAACAAATATTACAGCTGCCAAAAAAACTAAACATAGAATGTATCTGTGTGACAATCTGTGTATGTGTATGTCTGTGTATCTGTGTCCTGTCCACCCCCTTGGTTATTTTGTAATTAATTGTTTGTCATTTATTTTCATTATTTATAGACTAAAGCCGTTGCCATTTGCCAGCCACAGTGCAGCCGCAACTCTTAACTTGGCAACACTGTTGCAACAGGTTCTGTAAACATGTTGCAGCAACAAAGTTGCCCAAGCAAACAGCTAAATGTCCAGACGAATTTGTTTTCGTTTGAGCGCAATTAATTTATGCATTTTATTGCAGTAGCTCAAATATTATATAGATTTATATTTTACTACTCCATTTTTCAACTATAAATTTTGAATTTTAAAATGCTGACCGACACGCAGCTGCTGGAATTTTTATACTCTGTAACCAAGAGGGTATGTATTAGGTGCTAGTGGACTTTTGTCTTTAATATTTTAAAGAATATTTGTAAGATACTACAATCAAAATTAGAAGCCTGATTAAGCCGTTTCCGCTGCCACAACACTGCTTTTTGTTACCCATCTAAATGGATTTTAATTGAATTTTAAAGTTATTTGTAAAAATCATTTTTAGATCTTTTTCTTAAAAGTCTGAAACCAAAATCAGACAAGAAGCGACTTCAACACAGATCTAAAGAAGAGAAGACTTGAAGACCGTCCCAGAAGAGCGATGAAATCGGCGTAAAGAGAGGTAACTGTAACCCTGTCATAGAAGAAGCCGTTTCTGGATTTAAATATAAACACTTTTTTACCTATCCGGAATAACTACAGCGCTCCAGTGGGACTCTTGCACTATTCAGAAAAAAAAAGTTAATCCTTACGCGAATGAAAAAACAAATGCAAGAATCCTATAAAAATGATTTCCCTTTATATAGTGTGTATCGTAGTCGATGTGTCACAATTGTAAGCGCCCAACTTGTTTTGTTTAAAGTGTATTCAAGCTTTTGGTATAGCTTTTTTGGCTTATAAGTAACATTTTTTTTAAAGCAAATGTTGCGTCTTGTTGACTTTGTATCTCGGACTATTGACTTGGTTGTTTGGCAAGCTGAGAGAGGATACATTGTACTATATGTATTATGTTTAAATGTGTGTTGGGTCATTTTGGCTTTTTGACGTCTTGATGTCTGGTTTCTATTTCAATGCTATAAATTTGTCGTTGCTTGAGACTCAGCTGAAATTTATTTGTTGTACAAAAAATATATCCGCCATTGCTATATATTCTATTTGTCAAAGTATCTGTGCGTGTGTGTATCTGTGTATGTATACGCTGTAATATTACGCATACGCCTGGCAGGCAGTCAACTACGGGTGGGTGGCTGCCGCGTTTTGGGTCTGTACCCGGGTTTTGTATGACTGGGGTCTGTTCTGTTCTGTTCTGGCATTGATTTTTATACATTCTATGTTGGCTTGCTCCGCGCTGTGCTCCCAATTGCCTTTGGCTGTTTGTTGTTGTTTTTTTTTTCCTTTTTTTTTTTTTTTGCTGTTTTTGTTGTTCTGTAGCTTTGTATTATTTTCTTGTATTTAATGGCATTTCTAGCGTGGTTTTATTTGTTGGCATGCGTGCGACCCGACGCCAAAACGCCGAGCGATAAACACACGGCCAAATGTTTCCACAACCCCGCCCAACTCCCACCTTTTACCAAACTCTACTGTTTCCTAGTCGCCCCCGTTGTCTTATGCCTTTGGCCCCTTCACCCGCCTTTACGCTATGTCTCTGGCATGCGTTTAAGTTTTCAGTTAATGGCTTTTAATGGCATTCCGCCCGCGCTTGCTCTTGCTCCTGCTGCTGCTGCTTCAGCTCTTGTTGTTGTTTGTGCTCTATGTTGCGTTTATTTTTCTTGGCTATATACATCTTCATGTGTGCGTGTGTGTGTGTTTGTATGTTTGTTATTTTTTGGCTTTCTGCTAAAAATGTTAAATAAATATGAAAATCAATTAGTTGCGTAAAATTTTTTAACGCCACAACTTTCAAGTAGAACTGAATAAATATGGTATAAGATTTATGAAATTTGTGAATTTCCTTATCCACAGCTATATGCAATTGAAAATATTATGCTAGCTCTTAAGTAGACTCGTATAGCCGTACGAGGGCAGTTTGTTAAGTACATGACTTTTGACACTTTCCACGTAACTTTAAGTGATAGCCAATTATAAGAAGTCAATCCCGCGAGTTTTGACGAAAATAGGAAAAAGTGAAGTTTTGCATAAAAATAACATCAATGAAAAAAAAATGGTAACGATCGGAGAATAAAAGTGCGTTGTATGACTGAGGCTGTAAGCATCTTCCTTTCGTATTCATTTTTTTATATAAATATTGCTAGTGAGGAGAAGCTATTCCGCCTAAATTTCAACGTTCAAAAAAATTTTCTATGAAATTGGATGCTCCTTTCTCGGGTTATTAGACGTCGCTAAGGATATGTCCGTCTGTTTGTCTGCCCGTACGAACGCCTACGGTTTCAGAGCTGGGAAGTGCTCCAGAAACATTTAATGGGATTAGATCCCTTATTATCTGACGGGAAACTAGTTTATTCAATTTTGGAGATATCGAGGTTTTTTTTATATAGGGTTACATCAGAGCATTTCGAAAAAATCAAAAGTTTTAGACGCATATTTGGATAGAGAGCAAGGATAATTCTAATTAGTGGACATAAGGTCATGTACACTGTCTTCCATATTTATTTCAAGCCTAATAACTGACACAACGAAAGAGAATTGGGCTGAATGAAGCGGTCTTTACTAAAGCTAACGACTACTTTGAGTACCTTGAGAAAACGTATTATATTATTTTAAAGGGTTAAAAAAAAATGCGAAAACGCTTTACTAAAGATCTAGGCTAATGTTTGTTTGCCGCAAACTCATTGGCTTGCCCTCGTATCATAATTTTGTTGTATACTTATATACATAGCCACATACTAGTATATTTTCAAATATATATGCCATATAAATTAGATATTCGTAGCAGACGCACCCTAAAAGCAATTTTTGAATTGGTTTGGCTTTTGGGGGGAATTTCAATGAGGCATTGGTTGAAAATTTTCTGTTTCTTATTTATGGCGCTGCTTCTAATGGCCAATTGGCTGGCCCATCAATAGCAGCCGCAGCAGCAGCAGCAGAAGTCTTATAATAATAATAATCATCATCATAATCATCATTAACAACAAAATGATTTGCATGCAACGTTGAAAGTTTTAGCAATATCTGCTTGTTTATTTAGCAGAGGCAGCAATATAAAAAATAAAAAGAAACACATACCTCTGCTCTAGAAACTTGTTATCGATAAGCATAGGTATATATAAGAATTTATATAGAGTCACAGTTGCTATATATCAATCAATATCAACCATAAACGATATGGCCAAGCGACAGCGAACCAAATCAAACAATTTATAACAATTGCTTAATTGAAATGCGGGGCCAGAAATTTAAATTTATGAAGGCGATGCTACTTTAGAGACCCCGCAGCAGCTATACTGCCTGCCACTCAGAAACAACTCTAGCCGCAAATCGAAGGCCCCAAATTTAACGAAAAAAAAAAAAAAAAATCATAAATAAATCGCGCGCTTATCGCCAAAGCATTTTTGTTCGTTTTGAAATCAAAGTGAAAATGCCGCAAGAAAATTTCTTATATTCGAAAGTGGTTTGGTTGTACAAATAATATCTGGGCTGTCAGTTTTCATTTCTAGTTCAAAAAATATGCTTAAAATCTGGAACTATGTAGCATGCTATTAGCGTTGCAGCTGCAAGGGTCAAGTTTTTCATTTTTAGCCCACTTGTTTTGTGGGAATTGGTTTCAACTGTTGGCTCTGTTGGTTCTACTCGTGCCCGATAAGGCTGTCCACAGCTTTATGATCATCAGATGTTCCGTTTGTCGTTATCGTTTAATTTTAGTTGTTTTTTTTTTACTCTCGTAGCGTTTATGAAAGTTCTGACAGTAACAAGAAATTTTTGCCTTTCCTGCTTTTTAGTAGTTTTTGTCTATGAATGGTATTTGGCGGAGTTCTTGACAATGCTGGTCGTAAACATTTTTATCGCATGCTATAAAAAATGTGCATTGGACTTGCTATCAACAGTTTCACGCCTCTCTACTTCACGTGTGTGCGTGTGTATCTATGTTTATGCCACATGCCACACATGTTACGCCTACGAAAAGTATTGTATAACAAAAAAAAAAAAAAAAACATCGTCAACTTAACCGCCTGCTGCCCCATTCCAGCATTTTAGTCGTAGAAAAGTCTCCTTGGCCTGTGTTCGTGTTCGGTTCTGGTACTATATGCATTTTGTCTGCCATATGTGGCAAAAAAATGCTAATGGCTTTGACTACAACACTTGGCAACTTCTTTGTTGTTGTTGTTATTATTGTTGTATTTCATGTCTATCTATGTATCTTTTACCTTCTACTTAAACAAATACAATTTTATATTGCATGTTTTTGCCTACATAGTATTTGTTTTTTATATTTTTCTTCTCTTTACTTTTGTATATGTATCTGCCTGCCGCCAGGCTTGTTGTTGCTTGTCAATCAAAAAAAATTATATGTTGCACGCCTGCGGAGACGCAACTAACTAGATATATTTATGGATGTAAATTTAAGCACATACAAAATGACTTCCTTTCAATTTGAAAGTTTCGAAATAAGAAGCTGTGCATGGATAATCTTATATGGTATCGACAGACTAGACTGTATGGGTTCCATATAAAAGTATTTTAATATTTACATGCAAAGAATATATTAAGATGTCAGCACTATGGATCTGTTTAAAACGCTAATAATAATAATAATAGTAAGCATTACTATAGATGAATACTAACTTACTTGACCGTGCTGCGGGGGTAACGAATCCAAACATTTTATTCGGATTTGTTTTGAAACCAAATGTTTGATGCTCCCAATTTCACCAAAACGATTTTTTCATGTGGTTTGAAAGCGAATGTTTTGTTGCAAGAGTTATTAAAACGAATCGGCAAAATAGGTTTCAAAAAGTACAAATTTTATATTTAATTTTTTAAATATTCTTTGATATTCTTAGAATATTTTATGCCAACTTCAAGTTAAATATTTACTGAAAATTATTGTTTATTTTTTTTTCTGACTCAACCCAAAAAATATCATGCACAACCCAAAACGATTTTTTATACCCTGTACCGTATGGTACAAAGGGTATATTGTGTTTGTGCAAGCCGAAAATGTATGTAACGTACAGAAGGAGAAGTCGGAGACCCCCCAAAGTTACCTAAAGTATGATCAGTGTGACTAGAGAAGTCGATATACCCATGTCCGTCTGTCCGTCTGTCCGTATGAACGCCTAGATCTCAGAGATGGTAAGAGCTAGAGCAACCAAACTTTCAGATAAGATCCCTTATTAATCCATAGGAGACAAGTTTATTTTATTTTTTTGATATCGGGATTACATTATATAGCTCCCATAGGGGTGTTTCAGAGGACCTCGAAAAAAATCAAAAGTTTTAGATGGATAATTCGTTTGTTTATGAAGATATCATAACCAAATTTGGCAATCGGAAGTTTTTTAGAGACCCCCAGCACTGTACCAAATTTTATCAAAATCGGTTGACTATATCATATAGCTCCCATAGGATCGATCGGTCGAAAATTAGTTTTTTGTACAAAATGCGTTGTGTTTCGTTTATTTGTGAAGATACCATAACCATATTTGGCATTAAGAAGTTTTTTAGAGTTCCCAAGCACTGTACCAAATTTGATCAAAATCGGTTGACTATATCATATAGCTCCCATAGGACCAATCGGTCAAAAAATCGTGTTTTGTACAAAATTCGTTGTGTTTCGTTTATTTGTGAAGATATTGTAACCAAATTTGGCAATAAAAAGTTTTTTAGAGTTCCCAAGCACTGTACCAAATTTGATCAAAATCGGTTGACTATATCATATAGCTCCCATAGGACCAATCGGTCAAAAAATCGAGTTTTGTACAAAATTCGTTGTATTTTGTTTGTTTGTGAAGATATTGTAACCAAATTTGGCAATTAGAAGTTTTTTAGAGTTCCCAAGCACTGTACCAAATTTGATCAAAATCGGTTGACTATATCATATAGCTCCCATAGGACCAATCGGTCAAAAAATCGAGTTATGTACAAAATTCGTTGTATTTTGTTTGTTTGTGAAGATATTGTAACCAAATTTGGCACTCGGTCCGAAGAGAGAGGTCCGAAGCACTGTACCAAATTTGATCAAAATCGGTTGACTATATCATATAGTCGCCATAGGACCGATCGGTCAAAAAAAAATTTTTGGTGTAAAATTCGACTGATTTCTGTTTATTTATGAAAATATCGTAGCCAAATTTGCCGAATAAATTATATCTTTTGGAGGTCTTAACCAATATGTCGGACTTAATTGCAATGAGGTGGTACAGGGTATCCCAAAGTCGTCTGCGCCCGACTTTAACGTTCGCCATCTTTTGTGTTTGGGTATGTGCACGTATCATACACGAACACATGACCGATAAGTGCGACAGGGTTCTTTCAATGAAGATTGTTGTTGTTTTTTCCGGAGCACGGCTGACAGTTTTGTATTTTAATTTTATACAACGTAAGTTTCAAGAAAGTATGTATAAGCAAAAGTTTTCGGCATTTGATAAAAATTTATTTAAACTTCTTTAAAACGAGATTGGTTCCTGTTCAAAAGAATCAGTCTTGGACTATCGGAATAGGCTAAACAAACAACAATCAAAAGCAATTAGACAATATAAGAAGTTGCGAGTATTAAGCTGTAAGGGCTTAGTGAGAAACAGTGGCGGATCCACGGGGGTGGTTTTCGGGTCCAGATCCCCCAAAAGTTGGAAAAATGGGTTGACAGTCTTTTGCGAGCTCTGATATATATACACATCGAAGTGAAGAAACCCTCCTGAGACCAAATCCTGGATCCGCAGCTGGTGAGAAAAGTGAATTTCTTTGAGGAAGGAATCGAAAAAGCTTAGTCACAATCACGGTAGCCTTGTGCGCCACAGCTTGGGGTGGCCAACTGATCTTAGCTGTTTTGCAAGCTGATCATTCTCTACTCCGCGATTTCGACGGTGTCAAGAAGTGGGGTTTGCAAGCTATTAGGTATCGAATCGATTCGAATTTTCGATTTCTTTTTTTGCAAATCGAATCGGACGAACTTGTGCACTACTAGCGTAACCATAATACCCAGCGTTTTCACAGAGGTGTGCCGCCCTGGAAAATTTTTTACAATTCATCAATTCATAAAAAATGTCTGAATTTTAAAGTATCTGAAGTACTTAGGCTCCAGGTGGAAAATTACTCCAACTCCGCAAATCTGGTCCCTTTTTTTTTCTTGATGCTGCATTATAAATGATGCACTTCTTGCTTTACACAATTAAGCAGATGATGATCGTAGAACATTTAAATTGAATGAAACATGTAAGTTATTACAGTTTTTAAATTTCTCAGTGCTTCCTTTAACAACTTTCATTAAACATCAAACGGATCAACAATTATTTTCACATAATCTTTTCAGTTCGATCAGGAACTACTTATATAAGCAGTCTTCATCGATGTACTCGAAAATAGAACCAAAATAAAGAAATATTTTTACAGCTTATAGAATTTCCAAGATATGAATGAACAATCTGACAAATTATACCAGACCCTCTTAGCGTAGTGTTAATATGCCAGCAAATGAGAGGATTTCGAGTGGGAGATGCAGCAAATGATCATTTCTTGTATTTTCCTCCCATGGCTGGGTCATAAGCAAACCAATGAACTCTAATGTGTGAGCAAAGTGAGTTCGAGTTCTTTAAAATAGCCGCAAACAGCAGACGGCAATTTACGCTCCAAGTGCATATTGGGGGCTGCTGCATCCGAAGTTGTTGCAATCAATGCACTTGTTTTTGTTGCTGTTGCATGCATACAGTTTGTTGCTCCACTTGTTATTGTTGTAAACTATTTATGCATTTCAAAGTTTATTTGAAACATGCACAAATGAAATGAAAACGAAAAGAATTTTTTCATGGCATTTCAAATGTTGTTGTTAGTTTTTGGATTTTCGTTTTTGCTTCGTGCTGTTTGTTGATTTTATATACTGTTTTTCTTTGCCACAAACGATGTGCCCCCTCGGCCGACCCCCCCAATCCGCCACAGCAAAACACGCAACAAATGAAGCGCATTTTGTAGTTGTTGCTGTTGCCCTGCGGCCACATATGGTCACCTTAATTTGCCGTGCACCCAGGGGCGAGGAAATAATTTATGCGTTTTCTTTCCTTGAGTTTTTGGTTTATTTTTTCAAGCTGCTTGCCGCATTTCAACAGCCCTGGCTAGCTGGCTGCCTGCCTGCCCCATAGCAAAGCAATCAGCACAAGCGGAAACAACACCAAGGGATGTTGCCACGCACCACGGGTGGTGCCGCTGTAGCTGCCACTTTTGGTATGTCTGTGGATGTGGGTGTTGGCTCTGCCTTGGGCTGCTTGCCATCTACTTTGCTACGTGCCATGCTGTGAGCCAAGAACAACATCTTGCAGTTTGTTTACCTTAACGCCTTTCTCTCTCAGTGGTTCGATTGGGTAAGCTGAATGAGTTGCCGCCACATTCATTAGTTGAGCTTTGGATGCCATTGCATTGTTCATTAAATTCGTGTCAGTCTAGTCATTCCAGTGTTGGTTACTGTCCTTTTATTAGCGCAAAAGCAGACTATATACACATAAAAAAATAAAAAGCCCAAATTTGCAACAGATCTCTTGTCTAATGTTGTTAGTGGCGCCAGTGTCAGCTGCATTGGCAGCGGTTTTTATGGCATGTCGCCAATTCCGAGTTACCCCGGCTTTGGTCTGGGCTTCTTTCTATTGGATATTTTTTTAAGGCCCATCCGTTTTATGCGTCAGTTTTATGCCCGCTCAATGCTCTGTCGCAACTTTGACACTTTTTTTATATGTTGGCCATAAACTTTTTCTTGGCTCAGTTTTACGACCATCACACATTGTCAATTAATGTCAAGTAATGGGCGCGCCAAATGTCATGTAACCCATTAATGAAGTCTCTCATTTTGGCAATATGAGAGTGTGTGGCAAAAACTTTTTCGTGGGAAAAGTCTCAAAAGCTACACTGAGCAAAATATATACTCCACATTTTTTCCAATTTGAATTAATGATTATAAAAATGCATAAAATTGTTATCTGATTGCAAAAGTGCGCAAAATTAAATATTCAAGAACTGTCTGTTTGATCACGTTTTGACTTCGTGATCTCAATACAATCATGAAATAAAATTTTATAATAGATACTCATCAATAAGAGTTATGAGTACATTTTAGAGATGATACTGAAAAAAGAAACACGCAAGATTCGAGAAGACCGTGAAGACTTTAGTATATTCTAAAAACTGTTCAGACAAAATTTCTAAGTACTCAACAGACATTTTAGAGATGAAACCGAGAAAAATAAAAATACAATTTTTTTTTTTTAAATGAGTCCTTTTCTTAAGGCTATTGAAGAGCAGAATTTCGTTCTTTTCTGAATCTGAATCTGTTTATTGATTCCAGAGTTTACCGAGACCTCGGATCTGATTAATTCTATGCAGCAAAAATGATCAAAATCTAATTTAACTTCTTTATTTTAGACCCCTTGCCAGATATAAACTGAAAAAAACAAATTTTTTCGTAGATACTGTATATTACCCTGCAAATTTGAGACTTTGACTCATGTGACTCCTATAAACCAAAAAACGTTGACTTTTTCACAAAAAATGCCCATATACCCTTCCCACACAATTTACTATCAATATAAAACTTGGCAATAAACAAATAGCAACTTGCGAAAAATGGTTGTAGGGTATTCCACTGTCGTCGTTACCTTTATCACGATAAAAACAACGACATTACGTTTGCCCAACCCTCGGTGCTACCATAGTGGCATTTTTGATGAACCCAACCCCGAAAAAAGAACGAAAAGAAAATGATGTACAGACAAATTATGGGAAATTGTATATGATTGACTGCTCGACTAGTTTATTGTAAACATTTGCTGCCTACAATTATAATTCAATTATCAGTAAATAAAACCTATACAGCGACGTTGACTGCGATGTCGACGCCAACGTCAGCGTCGCGCGCACGCTGCGCTTAGGCTCCAGCATGTTTGGCATATTTAATTAATTATTGTATTTTTAACAAAAGTTGGGTAAACAAAACAACAAACCAATACCAAAAACAAAAAAAACAAAAAAACAGTCCCGATGTCTCGCTACTAAACGTTTGGGAGCACATATGGCAGCTGCCAATGTTTCGAGTGTTTCGACTTTTTGGCTTGTTGGCTGATTGTCTGACTGGCTAGAGATTTATTTATGGAAATATTTTCATGTTTTGCGCTGTGTGTTTAATTACGAGAACATTTCGTTGCGAACAAGACGGCAAACTGTGCAACGCCGGGCATAACAAATGAGCCATACAACATGCGGCAATTCAAGCAAGACTTCTGATTTAAGCACCCTAAGATACGAGTATTTCAAGATATGTTACATAAATCGCAAGCCATGCTAAACTGTGGATACACTTAGAGATTGACGGAGAAAATGGATTAAAGTAGTGTAATAAGTTTCACCTGCTATTCCGGGGACAATGGACAGCTGACTAAGACTAAAACTACGCAGCTTTGGTATAGTCGCTGTATTCTCTTAAAGGAATAATATTTTTGACAAGCTATTGCATTAAAACCAAAGAAAGTACTACATTAAGCCTTTTTCGAAGATCATCTGCGTAAGGTGCCTGATTTAAGCAATTAAATTGTTCACTTTATTTACTCGTAAATTTAAATAACAATGAAACCGTCTAAAATCTGTAACCAGAAAACAAAAAGTTGTGGATAAAAAGCTTATTTCTTGCTTACGACAAGTGTAATGAATTGAATCAGATCCGTTGGTAACAAAGAAGCGCCCTGTGGAGACTATAGATTATCGAATTTTTCAACTTTAAATTATTAGTTTTGCGATAAAAAAAAAACAAAACTAATTTTTAGTAAGAGAAAAATAATGAGTTTTTTTTCCAAAATTATGTGTAACCTTCTTTTTTAACTTTCCGAAAAACTTACAACTTAGAAAACTTCGAGATCTGAGAGAATTCCCCGTTTCCTCCTAGGCCTAGTGATCTTTCAATAGGTTCTATTGGGGTAAACAATTGTTGAAACGGACCAAAAGATAAATTTAGTTCCATTTTCCAAATAAACGGAATGCTACATAGTTCCGAAACAAAATCTTAATTTTTATAGTATTCAATTTCAATCGAGGGTAACCAATTGTTGAAACGGACCAACAGATATTTTAAGTTCACAAATGAAATTCTTGTTACGAAACAAAATATCTATTTTCAATATATTGAATTTCAAAACAGCGCTCTTTTTTGGAAAACGTTGGGTCAATACCGGTATTAATATCGAAAGAGTAATTTCATTACACAAATATAGAATAAATTTATACGTGCGAGTGAGTCCTTTCATCATTAAGCTGAATCGTTAGCGAAAGGAAATATTTTACAATTTCGCCAAACACTTCTTAAAAAATCCCAAAAAAACACCCTATGTTCTCTTATTTTCCTAAACATAACATACTCAATGGCAAAGTTAATATACACTTTAGAAATAAGAGCAGATACTCGTAACAACCAGCTTAAACACCAGTTGGCCAGACAAGCAGCTTGGCAGAGAATCAAATTCAGAGAGTTAAGAAAAAGAGAGAGCGAAAATAAGAAAGAGTGTGTAACATGCTAACTAGATTTAAACGATGTCTGCCAACAACATCAACAACAACAACAACTACTACTAAAAGGATATGCAAAAAAGGCAAAGAGTACGAGCATTAAAGCAGACGAAGGTAAAAAAGAAACGCAACAGCAAAAGGCAATGTGCAAGTAAATGATGAAGACCAGACAAGGCAAGCTGTTGCTAAAGTTGGAGGCAAAAAAAAAGCAATGCCGGCTGCTGATGGCGGCCAAATCGGTGGAGCGCTGCCACTAGTTGTTGCTGCTTCTGCTGCACTCAACTCAAGTTGGCAGCAGCAGAAACAGCATAAAGCAGAAGAAAGAAGTCAACAGCTCGTTAACGTTAAAGTGGCAAGAGATATGCCAGGCAGCCAAAAAGGAAGGCAACAACAGCAGCAAGCAAACGTATTTTGTATCTCGACGCTCTCTCACTGTTGCAGCATAATGTGGCAAGAGTAAAGAGCCAAAAGCCACAGCCAACAACAATAGGGGCAACAAGTCGCTTTTGACTGCGCCTCAGAATGCAACTCGCCCACGGCTAAAGCAGCAGCAGCAGCAGCAGTTGGCAAAACTTTTGAAGAGCAAAATTGGCGTTGAAAAGTATCTGCCGCTTTTCACGACTTCTTAACCGCCGCCGCTGCCGCATGCTTTCAAATGAGTTCAGACATGGTCAATTGCACAGTGGTTCACAGAGAGGGAGAGCGCAAACGGGTCAGTTGAAAGCTATTTTCTTGGTCTCTCTATTCTATGGCAAACTAAGCGCACTGAAGTGCGCCATGGCTGAGATCTTAGACACAGACGCCTTGTCTAAGGTCAAGTTTTGTCTAGGATGTGGTCTGGGTTTAGGCTGCAACTAGCCACAGGCAATGGAATCTCTATTTGAGTACTTACCATTTTTGCTGTTTGGCTCATACAAAGTTAAAATGCGTTGAATGCTTCGTCTGTAATGAGATGCAAAAAAAAAAAAGATATATAGTCTGTGGTAACTGATAAGTTATCAAATAATATACAAGGGTTGCCAGCGCTATTTAAAGTGCATAAAATGTAAATGGCTTAATCTTAAACTAAACAGTGTAAAGCCAGCTGCACATAAAATATAAAAAAATGCTTATAAATTTTTTAATTATAAAATATTAAATCATTGCCAACAACAGCAGCAACATAAACAACAACAACAACAACAACAGGAGAAACTTAATTATGTAATGAGCGCATAAAATGTTGGACGTAAAACTTGATGAGATTTAGGACTGTGAGAATATTTTAGGGCTACCAGCGCCTAAATCCCAGAACCGCTTGATTTATGCAGTGACAGGCGCGCCATGATATATACAAAAACCAAGAACAAAACAGACAGATAGACAACGAAACCAAGTGACTCTTAGTCCAGGACACAAATCCGAATGCGTGAAAAAAATTGCAGAGAAATAAACAGCGGAAGCAAAAACAAGAAAAAAATTAATGCGACATAATTTACAGCTTGACTGGCTGGCCAAGGCATGCCAAAAATGTTGGCAATAGAGAAACAGCCAAGAGCGCTGGGATTCATTCGATGCCCTAGAAGTTAAAAAAGAGTTGGGCGCTTCAATGGTTCCAAATTGTTGGCAGAGTTATGTGCAGGCCGCTTAGACAAATATGCTAATATTTTGGTAATGAATGGTCGGGGTGGTTGGGGCTGGTCTTGGGTTTGAGTTTTTTTTTTTGGGGGCAGTTTGTAGCAGCGCGACAGTGGCAGTAGGCAACTTCAAAAAGTAGCGCATAGGCAAACAACAAACAAGCGGCAACTACAGACAGAGTGCGGAAGAGAAAGACAGAGAGAGAGAGAGAGAGAGAGAGCACGGAAGTCTAGGCAAAGTGGACTACTTTAATCACGCCATGGGATTAAGCTTGGCACCACGCAGCAGATGATGAAGAAGTTGCGTGTATGCGTGCGCGGCAAGCATGGGATTGGAAAGCCAGCGCTTGCTCCAACTTGGGTTTGTTTGCCTTAATTTTTTGTTTTTTTTTTTTCCTGGGATTGGGGGTGTCGCGGAAGACGCTTACAATTTAATTAACTTTTTCTTGTTTTTATTTTTTATTAAAGACAGCGATTGTTGCTGTTGTTGTTGCTATAATGGCACTTGCTTTGTTTGTTTGTCTGTGTGTGTGTTTGTGTGTGTGCGTAATGCAAGTTTAATCAAGACATTCAGAGCTACCACAAAGAGCAGAGTTGCCTTGGGTTGCTTGTAGAATGCCAAGATTTGCCAGTTAACCGAGTCATACACACACACACACACACATACATCGAAGAGATAAGTCATTGTAGCCAACAAAAACAACAATGAACTAGCTGTGTCTTTCCAGAATCTAGGAGACGACTTGACTCTCTCGTACTACATACTAATACTACTATGTGCGTCGCTTTCCTTTGATTTGACTTTGGTAGGTGTAATCTTTAATGTAACAAACAACAACAATAGAAAGAGGAGCAAAATAAGCAAAGATAAAGTTCAGAGCGGCGACATCAAGACGACAATTTTTTAATTATAAACGCCACAGAGCGCTTTTGTTTAATTAAAAGTAAGGTTGAAGCAACAAAAAAAAAAAAAAAGTTGAAAATTAGTAACTGCTGCGTCAAGAATTTGCACAATAGCTTAACCAAAAGCTAATTGCGCTATAAAGCAATCAGGAAAAAGTATCGAAACGAGATAAAAATACTCGTACTGCTGCGCAGAAAATCTTTATGAAGTGTACAGAATCTAGGACAAGTAAAATAAATGCAAATGAGTGTCTTTGTTTAAAACAATTTTTTTATAGCACTTGCACATAAAAATCAGCACATGATTTGTAAATAGAGCAGATATAATATTGACTGAGTTTTTTAAACGAATTAAAATTCTTCTCTTTTTTCTTCTTCTATCAGATTTGCCATAACAGCTCTGTATCGTTATATGAACTACTAAAGGATCGCTACACCCAGGCACAGAGACGCCTCAACCCCAACGTCGGGTGCCTATAGCAGCCACATTGAGTACCTTTCTCGCAAGATCTACTTCATACATATAAGTAGTAGAACTGAAGAACCGATGCGCGAACGAAGCGATAGAGGGCGGTCGAAGCAGCTGGGCGTGCTAGTGGCGGCTAACCTTCCAAAGAAACCGATATTTTTCTGTCGCCTGCAAGCAAGCATATATGAAGCACGTCGATTTGTGTGAACCTGTGACGGTGAAAAATCTTGTGCAGATCGAGAACCCCGGAATGCTTCAGTACGCTTACGGGTATGCTCAACCGCTCAACAGCACTCTTCGAAGACAAGCAGCGCCGGTCCCCCATCAACTTCAAGGATTGATGAAAGCGTGGACAAAATGAAGGCGTTTATGTCGCACAAATATTTATCTTTGATGAGCTAGAGATTTCGAACAGTAGTGACCAAAAAAATTATTACCGATGATTTGCAAAAGTAATGAACAAAAAGCACAGGGCTGCCACGTTTTAAACAAATGTGTCCAAGAATCCATTGACAGTTCGGACAGGAAGCAGAAGAGAAACAACGCAATGGGGAAACATAATACGAAGAAACGTGTTTTCAGAAGAAGCGAATAGAGTCAGTGAAGTAAGGCAAACAAAGTGTTTACAAATATTTAAGATTTTAGCGGCTCATGTCCAAAAGAATCTACTCAATGCATAAGTTACTGAAATAAGAATACGTTTTGTTTTTATTGAAATACGTAGACATAACAAATGCTATTGAAATTGAAGCATTTTTGCCAAATGCAACAAATGACTGCGTATTAGAAACAAAGCTAATAAGCTCATGGACTTAATCGATAAAAAGATGAAAAATGCTCAACAAACGTAAACAGAAAGTAAATAAAAAAATAAATTGACTTTCAAATGAATAATAATTAAATTGAATTAAACCATAAAGACACGGTTGTTAGCTCAAATCCAATTTACTACAAAACCCACGCATAGCATGCAAAAAGTATCGAAGATATGTTTCCTACACAAATGCTGCCAAAAATTGACTTGTAAATGGATTGTAATTTGATACAAATCTCTAATCTGATTATCATGAATGATGAATTTATAATACTATACATATATAATTTATATGCAAAATATATTAATCTAGTGTTTGCTTTAATACTCATGTGCGATCAAAAAGAGCGATACCAAATGAGCTATGGTAATGGCAAACAAATCAGATTTCCAGAAATACTCCAACAAAAAAATCAACATTTGAATTCAAATTTTAATTATGGGATAACAGCATGCAATAAAAATATTTCCAAAGAAATCTAAAAAAAACAGCAAACAAATACAATACAACAAAAGCAACCTGCCAAGCCAGGGCTACATTGACTAATTAACTAAGAAAAGAAACAAAGTAACGCAAAGTATCGTCAAGAGATGAGCAGAAAGATGCGAACTCAAGCCAATTAATTAAGCGCATAATTTATGGCATAGAATTGTATTTTATTTGCTGTTTTTTTTGTGCCAAGTTTAAAGATGGCCCAAAGTTGAAACGCGTCTGGGGGCTGCCAATGTGAAATGCCAACATCGCACGCTGTAGGAATTAATAAAAAAAATATACATATAAAATAACTAATGAAATACCAAATATAAAAATCTAAAATAGCAACTAGTGCTGTTGTAGCAAAATTTAAATACTCTTGACGTTCTGCGCTTTATATGATATGAAATCTTCAGTACTAAAATGAGATTTGAAAAAAAACAGAAAATAGAACGTGCTGAAGAGTATTATTACGATGAGATGAGCGATCGTAGATAAGCTATTAAGTTAAGCGATCAGAGATAAAGAGTCAGAGATGATACAGCTCATAAGCTTCAAAATATGTGACTTGTTAAAGAAGATATGATAACCGAGCTTCTAAAAACGTTGTTGTTACTTTCACGAAAATTCAGTGAAAATAAATCTTTACGAATTTGTTAATACATAAACCAATATTGTATTTAGGTTCTTAAGACAGCCTTAAAACCGATATCTATAAACTAAGCCTTAGTAACTTCTACTAAAAATAAAGTTGGCAACAAATAACGTATGCCCAGAGTTGCCTGGTTCTATAACAAAGTTAATGCATCCATTGAAAGTGTACAACAAGCTGAAGAGCGAGCAACTAAAAAAAAAGACTCATTTATAATTTGCCATCAAAAAGCAAATCTTATAAAAAGTATCAATTTCCAAATGTTTAATTTATGACATTGCAAAAATTTATGACTAAGAGAGACTGAGAGACAGATAAGAGAGAGAGAGAGAGAGCGAGCAAGGGTAGAGTGGCAACACTTGCGACATGACAATGAATATGTATATATCTATCTATATACATTTGGAGGCATCCACGTATATATATGTGCGTGTATAACTCGCACCAAATTGAAATTCCAATGAAGTTTAAGGAGAAGCAAAACAAAACTGACGCAGGAAGCAACAACAACAAGAACAACAACAAGCGTCAAGCAGCCATGGAGCAGCTAAATAACCAGACAAAGAGAGAGTCAGTCAACCAGGCCGCATCCACAGTGCATAGCGAGCGCGTTAAACAAACAGAAATTAATTATGTTTCGATGCGAGCAGCAAGGAACCAAAAACCAAGACATCCAAAAGATACAAAAAACGCAAGACCAAAAGTATAAGAGCGAACGAGAGAGGGGCAAAAAGGAGTATATTTTCAGCAGGCTGTTGAAATAAAATTATTTTGTAGCCGTAGAATGCTGCTGCCAGCAGCCTCTGTCTGTTTATAAGAAAAATATGTTTTTGTTTGTTTTAACGGCTGCTTCCTTTGCACAGCGCACATGTGTGCTGCACACAGATACTTATTGAGTTGCACATGCAGATGCATATCTGTGTATCTACGTATTCGTATCTGTAACTACAGTCTTGTAGACGTTGCTGCATGCAGTGCATGCATTTATTTTTTGTTGCAACTAGTGCAGCTCGCTACTTTATTTTTGGATATGTTTTCAAAAATATTTTGTGCGTATAAATTAATTTAATTTGCTTTTGGAGTTTTCGGCCAAAATAAATGCTAACTTCATCTACAACTGTTAGATACATTTTTCATGCAACATTTTCTCTATAGCTAAACCTTTTTATGTCTCGGCATTCATCGGACGCTTGCTCTTTGTCTACTGCACGCTTTTTAATTAGCTTGACATTTCTTTTTATTTTTTTTTATTTCGGTTGTCTTCTGCGCCTTGAACTTGTCTCGCTTCCACGCCAGAATCGTACGGCGACAGTTCGCTGCGGTTTTTTAGGGTTAACTGCGCGTAGATTGATATCTTCAAGTTCATTAGAGTTGCAAGTTGCTTTAATTGGAAATATGCGCAGAGTACAACAACAACAAAAGCAACAAGAAAAACGATGAAGCATCATTCAGTCAGCCTGGCAACAGTTGGGTGAGAATTAATGATGCTTGCTGCTTGCATCTTGAAATCTGGGTTCTTGGTAAACTTGGGCATTTTATTTACGACATATGTATTTAGTATGGCAGTATATACTATGTTTGTATGTATAATATATAAAGAAATATTTTTTTGCTACTCTTTTATGCACTTGTCTCTTGTTTGTATGCGTTTATGTTAACTGATTTCCATGGAAGCGCAAAGTCGAATCGTTTTAATTAAGCGTTTTCCAAAAAAGGATTATCAAAGAGCCTGACTGCCTTTTAAGATAAGCCTTTATAGCTTTTAAATAATTTGTGTTGGAATTCAGTACGTTTTGTGTGGGCAGAGTTGTTTTTAAATATGCAGTAGTTTAATTTGCTGAACATTTTGTAAATATCTTTTGTTTTGGGGTTTTAAATAAACATTTGTGTCTATCTTTATCTTAATCGTAAAGCCTATTTAATTGCTATTCCTCAAAACTTGAATTTTTTTTAAATAATAATATATTGTTACCCCAGCATATCCTTATTTTTACTGAAATTAAGCTTTTGATGCGGAAAATATTTAAAAACATTTGAAGCGATCAAGTTGATCGTGAAGAATTTAAAGAATTTAAAAAAAATTTTGTTTTAAGCTTCGCTAGATGCATTTATGTGGATAATTTGACTCGTTGGAACCTAAATCTACTTAGCTCAGATACACATTTGTTTTGTCATTTAAAAAATTTTAAAAAATATGTTTACTTTTATTTATTGGAGTCTTCCTATTTTGAGATCTCCAAGCTAGCCTTTTTAGTAGCAGATATTTTAAACGGGACACAATTGCAATAGTCATAAAATATAATAATTATTTTTGGTTAAAAATTTTTTTTAAAATTAATCTGCTTGTTATTAATTTTTAAATGCAAAATTTATTATTTTGCCTAACTTTATTATTACGAGTAACTTAGGGTCCGGTGAGAGCTCAAAAACTAGGCTACGTGTATAGTGTACTTCCTAAAAATGTCTAGATATCCTTCATCTTCCATCTCAACTGATTTTCTTATTTTTTAATAATTTTTTAGAACAGCTTTGAACTCTAATCGAATTTCACACTAATTTACATTTTCGGAGGTACGATAGAAATCTACATTACATCTTTTACCATTTCTTCTTTGAAATCTCATAAATTGATTACTTACTCTTCTAAATTGGATTAGTTTCTGATTAAAATTCGTTTTAAAAAAATATATCGCGCATTACCGCGCCACATTGGCTGTGCAAGAGATTCCTGACTCAACTTCGATTTGGTCAAGTCGATTTCCAAAAATATAAAACTATTTGCGTTTTCCATCGAGCGTCTCGGGTGGTCTCTACAGAACATCAATAAAACCTGTTACTCTCGATCATTAAGCAAGGACTATAAAAATCAAACCAGACTGTAAAAGACCATGTTTATTGTTAATTTTAACGCAAATTAATAGAGCATAAAAAAGTTGTAGTTCTTTTATGGTGGGGTTTTTTTTTTTTTTTTTTGTTAAGCTTGTTTGGTTTAACATTAACCCCTTGTTGCCCACACGTTTTTTGATGATACCGATTAAATATGTTACTTAGGACCCGCATGGCTTGTTGAACATTACAAAATGTCTAAAGAAAACCCCCCAAAAAACTGTTGTTTGTTCTCTCTCCAGGTACTCGAGCACTGAAAACTATAGTTTATAAATTAACAACTAGTTGCCACATTTCCAGCTAAAACCCACACAGACAGTGACGCACACACACACTGATACACAAAAGTATCTCAAGGCATAACAAGGTGTCATTTGATGTGCTGCTAAATGAATTAGAGCTGCTTAAAGTTGATTGTGGCTTTTCAGTATGTTTGTATCTAACTAAGCCATAAATCTCTTATGTGCTGTTGGAGGCTAACTTGTTGGTTATAAGCTGTATGTGTGAGCGTTGAAGGGAGTGCTGCAAGGTGCAAGCTGCTGAGCAGCTAAGGCTGTATTTGTATCTGTAGCTGCTGCTACCCTTCAAATTGACACTTTCATTTTTTATTCATATGCAAATTTTAATACACAATAGAATAATATAGAACTTGTGTTGCACAGGCGTCAACTAGGCGTATGCTTGATATTTTCTAAGCCAATTAGCATGCGAATATTTAATCGAAAGGTGTTGCTCGTGTTTATATTTTTTGTTAGCTTTAAAACATGTTTTATTGTATTTGTTGTAGCCAAAATTCTCGGGAGTTTTGCTATCTTTGTTTGCTCAAAAATTATTTCTTGCTGAAATTGCTCAATAAAGTGACAAAGTTGACGGCGACGCTGACGCCGACAGCGGCGTTGGCGTCAGCGGCAGCGGCAGCGCCAGCCTTTGCTACCTTTATTATGTTTGTATGTATCGTAGCGTCTGGCTATCTAGACGTCTGTGCACCTTAGCACTGTTCCTGACTCTGTCGCTTCTGCTGCTTGTTCTATTACCGTAATTTTCTACTTGATTTCTGACGCTCATAAATCATCATCAGTTCTCGACGCGCAGATAGCGTTGGCAGCGACGCTGCCGTATTCGTCGCTCCAGTCAATGTTGATATCTATACACTTTTATAAGATATATAGATTTGGGACTGATGTTTGTTCTAACATGTGCTCCTCTATTTCTTAAAAAAATAGTGCTAATTTTGTTGTTACTTCGATTTCTTTTTAAACTAAATATTTTTTTCCGAAAGCTCAGATTCTGTTCTTTCTCAAAAAAATCTCTATGTCATCAGAGTTCGGATTAAAAAGAAAAGAAAGGAAAGGAAAGCAAAAGAAAAAAAGGAAGAAAAACCAAATTTTTCAAGCTCTTAAATCTCTCTTTAAATCAATCAAACTGTCAAAGCGAACCTAACTTAAAGTCTTTATAAAATGAGAGCATTATATCTTAGGCTCAAAGAGCATCTCAACTTCGGCACTCAATTAACTTATTTTTTTTTGTCGTATTTGTCGTTTAAGTTTTATGGAATTTATCTTTGCAGCGTCAGTTTGAACGCAGGCGACATATTTAGCAGCGCGCAACAAGTTAGTTTTGTTGTATCTGCCAGATACATATCGCGTGAAAAATTGATAGCTTTTGTGTTTTTAAAACAAAACAAAACTAAAATGACCGTCCATTTAAATAACAATGTTAAACAAAGAAATAAAAAATTATGGCCAAATGCCATTAAAACTCAATTTGACGCCTTTATGGTTGGTCAAAGACAAATACACTAAAACTGCCCAGTTTTAACTAATAACCAAATATAACAAAAGGCCTTTCAAACACACTAAATACACACACGCAGTAAGATCTCTTAATAAGCTCTTAGAAAAAAATCGGCACAGCTTCAAAGTGAATAGCCAAATATTGTTACTTAGTCTCAACTGGTAAGTACTTTGCAATTTTCAAATTAGCGTTCAGCATTCAACAACTGTACACAAAGTGCGCCTAATGCATAGTAATTTTTTGTCATTTTTCATTTAAACAAATAGTTATTAGCCGAGAGTTCCAAAAAGAAAAAACAAAAAAAGCCAGCATGCTGATGGCTAACTGACTGACTGCTGGTTATTGGGTTTAGCCTGGTTACTCGATGGCCTGGGGAGGCGGCACATTGCCGACTAATTGCCAGGCCAATTCAAACGAGCCGTGGCCAGAGCTGCTGGCTAAGAGCAAGCTTCATAAATAATCAGCATAATAGCTGGTAAACAAAATATTCCACACACACACACACACACAAAACAAACAAGACGCACACATACTCCAAGATACACAACAAGTTCGTGTTTACTATAGGGAGTAAAAGAAATCGAGGTGCGCATGCCTGAACAGCCATAAGAAAATTATGATCAATGCAATCATGTCAAATTGATTTTCAAGCAGACAACAACAAAAACAACAACAACCAAAACAGTAATAACGACAACAAAAAACAACAAACCACAAGCGGCACAGAATGTAACCCGCACGAAATGGCCAAAAGCAAACGCCACATGGCTCAACGGGAACGGGAACAAGTTAATGATAAAAAACTGAATGAACAAGAAACAAAAAAAAAAAAATAAAACTCAAATTATGCTACCAACGAAAGTTCAACACTCTTTGAATTGGTATCAAATCCCATACCGTATCTATGGTACATAAGTGAAAAAATGCTAGTCCCAATTTTAGGAATTGTTTCTAGATTTTAGGAAATCATATCAAGAAATCAAGAAAATAAATCTTTACGAATCTTAAGGAGATAATAATTAAGTAATGCCCAAAAGAATACATTTCAAGATATGCGAAACTGGAAATATGGTGAAACAATTGTGTGCCCCTTATACGTGTAGAGAACTGCTAACTAAAAGCTCCATCCCAGAATTAGACCATCTAATATATTAGTGCTGGTAAATATTTAGCAAAAAATTAAAAAGTATACTGTGTTTGGTTTTTTTTAAATTTTTCCTTGTATCTTTCGAAACCTAAAATAAGACACATTCAGGTACTTCCTGTACAAATCTCAGTGTTTAATAGAAATTTTGATTCGCTTCGGAGTTTTCTCAGGCACCCGGTGTAATTACTGTCGTACTTTGGTGATTCAAGCTAAAGGTGTAATAGAGGGGCCGGTACATTTTCCCCCCCGGGCCCGGATTTTCTCTCTACTGTTTTAGGAACTCACATTTTTGAGGAAACTATGTTGATCGCAATAAACAAGATACTTAGAAACCACGCTTATGCTGAGATTACTTAAGCAAAAGTATCTCAAGAAATTTTTTTTAGTAAAAACCTAAACTATGTGTCTATACTAATTTTTAGTTTAAGTTTAAACATTTTTAGCTCAAAAAACCAAAAAAATTTATTTGCTGCAACACAAAATGAAATTCAAAAGATATAGACACCTGCGCAGTGTTTTATAGTAGCTCCTTAAAAATGCCAACAAGCCAATAAAATCAAACAAAGAGTATACAAAAAAAAAAAAAATTAACATTTCATGTAAAAAAAAAAAATAATCATGAGCTAAGGCAGGCGTTCAAAAATTGAAGGAGCTGCAAAATAAATCAAACAAACGAGCCCAAAGATTCCAAGTCAGTCAGTCCGTCAACCAAACAGTTTGATGAATTGCAGCGCATGGCTGGCTTGACTGGCGGTCAGTTTGACGAATGGCTAGATAGATGGTTGGCTGGTTGGCTGGTCGGCTGGCTGGTCGTTTGGTTCCCTGGGTGAGCGCCTAAAACTGGCTGCGGGTTTTTGGATGCTCAGCACGAAATGCGACTTACATTGCGTACTTGTCTGCTTGTTGACTTGGCTTTTGGTATAAAAAATTAATCAATATGTACCATGTTGTATAAACAACAAGGCCTGAATTCCAGAAAAGCCAGAGAAAGAGAGATAAATGACTTTATAATTATGAGGGTCGCGCGTTCAGGTTGAATGAAAATTATTGGTTATCGTGAGCACAACATGATTAAAGTAACTCGACCCTTTGGACTTGCAACTAACTTTCTCGAACAGCTTGTTTGTCAAAATGACTATTGAGAAAATGTGCAGGAGTTAAGCAAGTGGCATGCAACATTAGCGCCAAGCTGACAAGCTGCTGACGCTCCCAGTGGAGTCATGAAATAAAAAGTAGCAGAAAGCAGGAAAAAAAACAACACCAAGAAATACGACAGGATACACAACATTGACAACTCAACTGCGTCAAGTGTTTGACAGACAGCAAAGTGAGTGAATAGCTGACAGACTGACGACTGGCTGTGAGTGTCAAACGTGTTGTCAATAAATTTCTCAGTCACACGAAGACTGTGTTGAGTTGCAACAAGATAATCCTTACAATTAAGTGGGTAACAGCCAAAAACCTCGACTGGTCAAGTGTAAAAAAAGTCAAAAGTGCTCAGCTTTAGAACACAAATTTATAGCCCCTATAAGCAGCAAAAAACACAAATCGATCTCGAAACCAAAGATACTTCAGAATCGAAGTAGTAAAAAGACAGCAAAACTCAGACAAAAAAGAAACATAATTTATGGTCTTTGACAGGCAGACATGCAGCAATAGCTATAGCTACAGGTAGTCCGGCAGCAGGATCGTTTGTAAACTGATCACCTGTTCCAAGTGCGACAGAGAGCAAACGAGTTTGGCAAACAAATAAAATGCATTGGGCAGTTAAGGAAAAAGCTGCGGGAGGTTTCCAAGCAACATGCCAAAGTCAGCCGGCGGTGCAGAGCAAGAAACCAGCGCATTGTGAGTGTCGCCTTGGGCTGTGTCACAGCATGTAGCACAAGTTCAAGATCCGCTTGCGCGGCTGCTCAACAAACCAATCCCAGTACCAACCCAGAACTGGTATGTGACAATGCGCAATATTTCGCCTGGCTGTGCGGGTTGCAAGCTGCGACGACTTGAGCCTGGCAAAAAAAAACAGCAAAATATTCGCGCCACATGATGTCCAGACCAGAGTACGCGCTCACTCTCCTGCTCGCATTGTAAACTGATATTTTTTTGCCTGCAACTTGACAGCAACACCTTTGCCAACTATAGATCCTGCTTAGCCTTGAAAACGAATGTCGCCTGTCGGTTTTATTATGGCATTTAACTAAAATTAATAAAATCATTTCGTTGCTGCGACAATATCGATCGTGACCAAGTGCTGCCAATGGCTAAGCTGGAAAAAGTTATAAACCTGAGCTGCCAAGGCAACTCAATACAGCAAATTAGCAGCCAAAGAAATGTAGACTAATAAAAATTGTGTGTGACGTAAAAAAAAAATACTAAAATGAAATGAAATATTAACGATCGCCAACGATACTCAAAACGCAAACCTGTTAACCAAACGAACCGAGTCCCAAGCCTCAAGACTCAAGACTCGAAATGAGTAACAAGAAAAAGGTGTCACGTTACGCATAATTTACGACCACAAAACTATAATTTTCCGAGTGGCAGCAACAACAATTGAAAGAAAGAAACCAAATGCAACACGCACAGCATAAAACTGTCTCCAAAACATGCGAGGGGTATACGGCTCTGGGCCAACATGTTGATTGAGGTAAAGATCAACAAAACCAGAGATATAAAGATAAAGATAGCTTCAACTTGTTTAGTGATTATCGAAGAATTTGACAAAGGTTAGATACAAAATAAAGCCCAACTAGTACGATCAGCTGCAGCTGCTTCAACTAAAATTTTGGGAGCCACAAATTCTTTACTGGCTTCAACAATTTGTGGTTTGGTTCTTCTTCTTCTTCTGTTTGGTGTTGTTGTTGTTGTTGGTTTTGCTGTGGCTTGGTAGTCGCCAGGTAGTTGATACGGCAGC
This sequence comes from Chymomyza costata, assembly GCA_018150985.1. NCBI lineage: Eukaryota > Metazoa > Arthropoda > Insecta > Diptera > Drosophilidae > Chymomyza > Chymomyza costata. The sequence continues at coordinate 25,530,671 of JAECWU010000001.1, forward strand.
CAACTTTGACAACAAAATAATGAAATAATGTTCATAGCTGCACACTCAAAGATAAGATTTCATTTTTATATATTTTTGACAGCCATATTGATTCGAACCAAAAACCAAAATAGTAAAACAAAATATATCACACACTCGCACACACACACACACATGCATCAAATAGCAGTGAGTTGTGTAAACAAAAACGAAATCAAAACGTAAGGTGAGCAATACTAACAACAAAATTAAAAGAGATAAGGCTAAAAGAGGCTAAAAATGTATTGTAAAGCACAAAAAAAGATACTCTTTATTTAAGTGCTAGAGTCAGCTCTACTTTAGGCTGCCAATAACCCAAAAATCCTTCAAGATATTTTGTGTATCTCAAAAATGCATAGAGATACAGAAGCTAATTCTTAGGTTTTCTTAGCACTGTATATGTAAAAAAACTAGCGTTTTGCAAATCTTACGTTTACGATTGCTCGTAGTTCTCTTAAAATACAAGAAGTCGTTTTGGCAACCTCTGGGCCCTCTTATGCTGCTAAAGATAGTTTGTTTCAGGAAATAACTGACTAAAATATTTTTTCCAATTCCTTTAATGGAGCATTTTTTACTTTCAACAAAATATATAAAGTATTTTAAAATTTGAATTCGGTAGAGACTTCAAGAATATACTGCCTAATTATTTGTAGAGAGAGCATTTACTTTGCCTAATTTAGTATACATACTACCAAAAATCTCCCCGCTTCACAATTTTATAGAACTTCAAATAAACTGTACTCGGAATATCAGAAAAAAGTGATGCTGCTAAACGGCAGAAGGAATGCTTCTGCTATGCAGAGTTAAGAAGGCCATCAAGTATCCTGTCACACAGAACTTCAGCTTCTTGGAGAAAAATAAAGACAATTTTAGAGGGGATGAATCTTATGGAAAGTTCCGCCATCGTTTGGTAGGAAGTTAATATCGGTCTAACTTAACTAAATTATCAAAAATTGTGTATATTTGCCCCAACGTCTACCCAGCTCATTGGCCGGGGCACAGGTTCGAAAGACATCAATAATGTTATTATTACCCGAATCCTTGTATGTATATAACTATAAAAGAGCTTAAATATTGGCACAGATATTCAATTCATTTTGGCTGTGTTGCTTTATGTGAACTACAAGTGCAAATCTTTTTAATACATCCAGCTTATTCACACATTTGTATCTCAAAGATACATTTCAATGTTTGGCGAATATCTACACCTTGCAATGCAACTCTGTTGACTTTTCAATGTAATTCCTGCAAGCCAGTTGTGTTGAGTTTGTATCTTAGAGCTACATTCTAGACATATTTACTGTCAACCAAACCAAACATACCTGTCTGTCTTGCATTTGCAACGTTTCCAACGTTGTCGTCGTTGTGGTTTTCGTTGTTTTTGTTGTTCTGTTTATAATCCCAACTCGTATGTTATAGTAATTAAAAAACCGGCGTGCAACAACTGTCAGTTAATCCAATTTCACGTTTGCTTACACCAACAACCCGACGTTGTACAGATAAATAGATGGATAGATGGATGGATGAATGTTTTATATATGTACGTATACACAGTTGGAAACTTTGGCGCTGTCTTTAAAATAATTTTTCGTATTTATTTTTGTAACAGCGACTTGCAACAGATTTTTTAATTAAAATTTCATGTACCGAAACAAAATAAGAAATGTTGCTCGGCTACGATACGTTTTTCTACAAGATTCGAAGAGTGTCAGCTTCAAGTAGACAGACGACAGCTATATGACAAACGAACGACGCGTCGCCAAAATCCAATTTAAGTTGACTTGTTGGTCTCGAGGTTGTTGCTGGCTTTGTTGCCATCGATCACAGATCACACTACTAGCAACAAGCCAACAACCAAAAAAATCTCGTTTCTTAATAACAATTTACACAGCGCACATGTAGACATAAACAGCGGCTTAAATAATTTGTATGTGTATTCATAACTTGTTTCTTTTTGTTGTGCTTTTAGCTTCTTATGATTAATATTTTTAGTATACCAATCGCTTGTTTTATTTACTACTTTTAATTTATGACAGAAGATCTTTTTTGGTTACTTTTTTTTTCATACTTGTTTTTCTTGGCGTTTTTACGACATTTTGTGCGAGAAAACCAAAAACGCTGCCAAAGACACCACCACCATGATGAGACACAATCAAGCAACGCGCACCACCAATGACAACTTTGTCAAAACGTAGCACTGACAATGCCTAGACAAAGTATACCCCGAAACGCGTACTGACAATAACAATAACCAGAGATAGTAGATAGCGTTTACCGTTTGCTACGCTTAGTTCAACGTTTACGTTTTTCTTTCTTATTGATTAATTGGAGTTTGAAAGGTGTAATTAAGTTGCACAAAAGCCAAACCACGGTTGCAGATACTGTTGCCACTGCTATAGATACAGATACGGCTACACGCACACACTTAAAACGCGCAATTGTCAAACGCACATTATTATTTTTTATATTCACAAAATACCGAAAATGCGTAGCTCTGTCAAAAAACACCACCAAACGCTCCGATCGACGCTAGCAAACTAAATTACTCGCTGAAGCAAACAGCAACACAAAGTTGTTGAGAGCACAACAACAAAAAAACAGAGAGCGAGAGCGCAAGCAAGAGAGCGTGCAAAGAGCGTCTGCCGCAGCGTCTGAGCGAGCGAGAGCAGCCATGCTGTAGCACTGATTTTCATATCGCATGCGATTTTATTTGCAAATAGTGCTATTTATAAATCAGTCAAAATTAAAGCGTTCCGTATGAGCTGTGTGTGTGTGCGTATTTAGCACTTAGGCATAAATGTATCTAGCAGATACAACGCACACAAGTGCGCTGATTCGCATGTTTGTGGGCGGCTAAAAGTCCAGCAACCCCAGTATCTTCTCTGGTTTTCACTCGCTTACTCTCTCTCTGTCTCTCAGATTTCTTGGCAGGCACTGTCCATGCAATTTTGAAATCACGTACCGTGCGTTTTCTAGTGCTTGCACCCTGCTGTTCTCCAATGGTGGTGGTGTCACTACGTCACGTACAGGGTGTCCACTCCTTGCTGTATTGTATCTCTTCATTAGCCTCACTCATTAGGTATGCCCAGCCTATGCCATGTGTCAACTACTACTCCAATAAGTTAGTAGCGATGTGTTCTGCACTGCAATTTTATAGCACTTATCAGTACATAACAATCGTAAGGAAACTACTGTAGCGACTAACTACCGGCCGGTTAAGGCTAAACCACGTTAATTGCAAGCTCCTTCCTGTGCCTCGCTAATTATCCGCTGCACTCATACGTACACTCAGCTGCTAATGAACATACGTTGCCAGTTCGCTCTCTTGCTGTATTACTCTGCTGCTGCTCTCTCTCTCGACCGGTTCTGAGGTTTTTATCTGCTAAGGGTCTTGTTAAAAGTAATTCGTAACACGTTGTTACCAGATAACGCCAACCAACAAACCGAACCCAAAAACCCGAACCGGGTGCGCTCTTAACGAGTTGCCTTGTTAGCACAGCCAGTGCTGGGCCAGCGACTGCTAAAAGAGCGATAAAAAGCAATGGATGAATGTATCGGCGCAACATGGCAGGGTATTGCGCTGTGCACAGTGGTGAAACAAAGTGGGTTAAGGGGGTACGATCGATCGTTGCGATTGCGCGCTGGCCAGGCTCACGTTTTGACTTTTGGCTTTGCTGCGATCGTACTTCGTCGTACGGTTCAATACACCCTGTGTCCAAAAAGCGGCACAGCCTGGCCAGCATAGCTCCAGGGTGCCACTGAGTGTGTTTATTATGAATGCGCTGCTCGTGTGCGCGCAATCGTGCTGCAAGAACATGCAGACAGACTCGACATTGCGACTACACTCTCTAGAGCTGCATGGCAAGCCGGTTTGTGCCATCGCAACATGTGGCAAGACTTGGACGTAGCTTGCCCGCTGCTCGTTCAGCTATGAGTGATTTTTACCTAGTTAGGAGCTATTGCTGATTCTAAAAAAAAATCTCATGTTTATATGCATTTCGATTGTCGCTGTGGAGGATGCAACAAACCCAACAACAAGCAAATCGTGAGCATTGCTGCTAATGAACTTACAATGGTATGCTTGTTTGCTTTATGACCAAGATCAGGCAGGAGCAGGCTACTGCCAGTACATACCAACAAAAAAAAAAAAAAAAATTCAAACATGAAACACTCCCTGATACTGTGACTAAGATCAGCGTCTGGCATCAATTCAGAAAAATAAAAACCACACACCCACACTTATACACAATAAGCCACAACATCATCCATGGACCATGCCAGCTAACTTGCCACAGTGGAAACTTGATCAACGACAATCAGCAAAATGAAACATGAACTCGACTCTGCAACAAGCCCAAAATGATTGAAGAGCATGATGCACGAAACACTCAACAGATTCAGCCAAAAAATATATTTTGTTACCCTGCTTTGTCCTCTTCTTAATTTGGCCTTTGGGCAGACAGTGAATACAACAAATCGTTGCATCTTTGTTGTTGAGTGCCAGTCTCCTCAACTGTTGCTTGCCCTGTTGCATGATCATGATCAGCAAAACTAACAAGAGGTGTTGCTGCTGTCGTCATTGGTTGTGCCCCAGCAACAGCAGCAGCAGCAGTAATGTTGTCTATCTGCTCCTGCATCAGTCGCTTGGTTGTTGTTTGCCATCGTGATTTTCCTGGGTGGTTTGGCTATTTAATTTCTTGCTGCTTATTTTTTTGTTTTTGGCCTTTGCGCAATTCAATCTCGAGCTGATGATCGTTTGCTTTGCTCTTTGTTTGCTTGTAGCCTCATCGATGTGCAACACCCAAGGGGAATTCGCCTTAACTAGACAGGCAAACAGCAGCAGCCGCATCAGCAGAGCAACTGGCGCAACTTTGCGCCACTCTAACAGCTCCGAGTAACGCTGTCAATGGTCATTGAAGGCAACTAAACAGCTCACTTCACTGGAACTGGACAGTTTATGCTGAAGTTACTGCTGCTGTTGTGATGAGGTTGGTGTCTGGATTGACGCACTGGGTGGTCATCTAGTTGACAAATCAATTGGATAATGAACGATGTATTGAGCAAGCATTCAGGAATGTCAACTATTTGAGTTTAAGGTGTTCGCTCTCTAGCAATGGTTCTTTATGAAATGTGTCCCAAAATTTTTAAATATTAAGTTACATGAGACCGTAGCATAGGGTGTTAAGTGTGACGTCAGAACGTCAGAAGCGGGCAGATTATGAATGGGAAAGTATTCTACCGTGCACATTTATACAAATTTCAAGCTACTCATAAACATTTAGATTGTTTAAAACTTGAAGTTCAAATTTGTGGAGATTCATGCAATCCTGAAGTTAAGTGTTTAAATGAAGATCCTTTGACTCAATTCACTTCGGAAATCACTTTGCGTGTAAACTACACTAACTACTAAGTGTAAAATATTGGAGATGTGAAGATGAAGCCTGAAAGCCCTCGTAGTTAAAGTTGAGGTCAGGAAAACAAAAGAAATTGGCCTAGACATGCCCTTACTTCCGTTTGTCTGTTGGTCTGTATGAACGCCTAGATCTTGAAGATTGGAAGAGCCAGGATCTTCTCTTTTTCGAAATGGATCCATGGATCTTGATCAAACAAAAACTTTCATTTTTAAATATCTTCTCTACCTGCTTTAAAATTTAAAAATTATTATTACTTAATTTACTCTTGATTTATTGTTTCTTTTAAGTTTTGTGAATAAATTAAAATTTCTTGATGTTCATGCTAATAAAGGTATTATTTTTTGTATTTTTTAAACTACTACAACTTATTTAAAGTAACTGCTTTATGTTGTTTTAAACGCTTGCTATTAAGTTTATTAACTATAAGGCTCAATGTCATCGTCATCTATAGATTGGCATTCCGATCATGCCATTATCATGAGGTTTGGCGATTTCGGTATAAACAGACAACGACAACCAATTAACGCGCCACTACAAATCTCATTTTCCATAAATAAACACGATTTATGGCAAGCAGCAGTTGGCAGCCGCATAACAAAAATATTACTACATATTATTATTATTATTATCATTATCATTATCGCAAATGGCTGGCAAGTTGAAATAAAAACAATTGTCAATCACGCGCCATTATCTTTTGGGGGCAGCAGAGGGGCAAGCAGCGTACAAGGTCTGTGGACCGTGTGGCATGCAATAAAAAATGCCTAAAATGCAATGCAATGCAGTGAAGTAGTTCGATGGATCGACCGACGGTCATAATAAACCATTAAAGAAAATTAAGATATAACAATCGAGCCGACAGTCCACACAGTAAGCGGTAGTAATAAATGCAATAAAAGTATCTAGAGCCCAACCAGAGTAAAGCCAACAAATAATTCACACCATTTTATAGTGCCAAGCAAAGCTAATTATGGGTAGTTGCTGCTGCTGGGACCAGGCTTGGGCCCTAGCCAGGGGAATGGTAGGCTGATAACCCCTCCCCACCTCACGACACATACATGTTGCACGTTTGCTGATAACCCGCATAGATAAAGTTCCAATCGTACCAAGGCCCAAAAAGTGCGCTAGGGTCGTTGTCAGTGCGACAATATTGAAATTTATGGCGCTGTAAATTGACAGCGGGCTAGGAATATAGTAATGTTTCAGCTTATCCAATAATAAAGCGCAAAAAAAACAAAAAACAAAGTTGGGGGTGGTGCGCGACAGTGAGATACTCTGCACCCATTTTTTTCAAGAAAAAATTTATAACTGCAGCAAGTTTACTAATGATGTGTAAAATGGTTTGCGGGGCTAGCTGTCTGGCTTAGTTGTCAGTTTAAAAAATATCCAAATTTTTTAAAAAATCAGTAATTTTTTTTTTATATATTTTTTATATTTATTTTAATTATATTTCACATTTTTCAAATTAAAGAACAATTATGACTTTGGGATTTTCTTAAAAATTCCATAAAGGATTTTCGGATATAGATTTTGACGATATACACTTATTTAATTTTAAAGTGATTAAAGGTATTGAATTAATTTTTTTCTAATTTTAAATTTTATCTATAAAAAAATTCGCGTCAATATCTTTATTCGTTTAGGAAATATAGCTTGTCAAAGAAAAGTCTAAAAATGAAACATCCAATTTTCAGTTATCGATAACTCGATAAATAATAATAATTATTCTCAAAAAAACATTATTGTAATCCCCTTTATGTGCTATTTAGATACTTTTAAGGTAGCTGATTATGAGTATCTTATTGGTTATTCAATATTTCAAAATGGCGAATTTAAGATGGCTGCCGAAAAGCAGAAAAGTCATTTTTGTGATTATAGCACAAGTTGGGAATGCAAATATAGGGTCCTGAGTCGCTGATCACGAATCTTGGGTTAGAATTTTCAAAATTACAAGATGCCGGATACAAGATTGCGGCCGGAGAGTAAAAACCATATTATGATAAAAGTACAAATTGGATTTGCAGTACGGGGTTTCCGGGGTCGCTAATGGATTTGTGGATTGAATGGTGTTTAATGAACGAATTTTCTTCTGCTAGCGAATTTTCTTCTGTGTGAATAAAGCGGGCGCACAAATGGAAGATACCAGATATCAATATGAAACAAACTTCAACTATATACGGATAATGTGTATCTTTTTTGGTCAAAAATTTGGTGTCTGTAGATCGAATGGTCTCCGAAAATTAGTTGTTCATACAGACAGACGTATGGACAGGGCTCAAAAGCATTCTTAATCAAAAGGCTCACTGCTGAACAATGAAAATAAAAACTTTTCCACTTCTTTCTGCCTGTTACATACATTACACAAAACTGCAATGGCCTAGTTCCTATGGTTACAGGGTATATTGAAAGTGCCCAAAAATAAGTTTAATCGAGAACTTTAGTTTGGCTATATATAGCTGATAACATAAATATAGTATGGCAACAAAAATTTGCCTACTCAATACTGGGATTAGAAAGCTGCCGAATACCCAGCCGCATAATTAAGTTCGTAAATTGAATTGGGTAGGGGCATGTTTCAGCCATTATATGTGTGTCGGTAACTTTTTTGGATTGTATAGGAGTCATAGAATGCGGTTGACCAGCTATATACAAAAAGTTGCCCTACTACAACACAAATTACTTGGCTAAGCTAAATCTTTTCCAATTCATTAATCGAACGCATTTGCCAAGCATTCTATAAGCCACATTCACAAAACATGGCCAAAGCGAAATTGTTGTCCAAATGAAAAAACTTTTACTAAATAGAAGAAAAAAATTTCTACTACTCGCTTTGCGGGCAGTCAACTGTGCAAAACAATTGCAGTGCAACAAACAATGTGCAACATGCCACACGACATTTACAACTTAAGAGCGAGGACGAAGGGTGGACGAGCAGTTGTGATAACTAGAAACTGCAAACTGCAATGCAGCCAAATCGAGCGACAACTGCTTAGAGAAGTTGTTAGCAGTTGTTGGGCAAAGTTCAAAGCAGTAAGAGCCAGGGAAATGGAGAGTGTAGAAACTTTACTAGGAAGCTCGAAATCAGATAATGCAACAATGCTTGCTACGATGCTGCAAATGGTAAGTGCAGCATTCCTAAAGGATTGCTTGTGGGTGGGTAGTCTTTTGGGGGTTGCTGTGCTGCCTCGACTTTTACTTATTGCCACCTAGTGACTTTTGCCTTTTGGCTGTATAGTTAGATACATACACACATATATGTAGTACATATCTGTGTATGTGGCACAAAATGGCCAACGACAAAAACTTTGACTTGGCTTTCACAGAGTTCCACAAAGTGCGTATAGCTTTTGGTCGGGTTAAGCAGCGTGTTTTCTTTTTTTACATTAACTTCACTTGTTTGGTTGCAATTCTTGTTACAAGTTATTTCTATTGAGCTGTATTACTTTTTTTTCCGAGTGGGGTTTTAAAAACTTCCATACATGCAAAATTATGCGCAAATTTTACACATAAGTATGTTTGTTATTGGTTTGTTTGTTATGCCTTTTGTGTAGTTATGGTATAAGTTTTTTGTTTTTCCAAAAACAAGTTAGTAGTATTCACGACAAAAGTTTCCAATTTGCACAAAAAGTTTTTAAAGCTACCGCATGATTGCTTTTTTATTGTTTTTAAAATGGATTTTTGAATGCTCAACACCCTGAATCAATGTGTAAAGTTTTACAACGAATCGATTAAAATCATATTTGTAAAGTTTTCAGCCCATCCCTTACATTTTTGATTACATAAATCAGCGAATTGAGTTTATGCAAAAAAATGTTTTTGGGGTTCATTGCCAAAAATTTTCAACCTTTTAACTTGAAGTTCAAATTTGGCCAGAGCCATTTTATATAGCTTTTTGTAGTAGCTGCTTTTATTAACTATATGCATAAAAACGGCTCTAAGATTGAAAAAATGGCGGGCGTTAAACTCGGGCGTGGACCACGTTGAAATACCCTCTACTATCACAAAAATAAAATAAATATATGGTCCAATTTTGATCCAATTAGGAAATTTTGGTTACCGTATGTGGTTACGATATCGTCATTAACAAGTGAATTATGCCCTAAAAACTTTTCGACTTTTGGTGCAGTGCTTTGAAAGTCTAAAAAAACTTTCTATTGGTTTGGTTACTGTAACATATATCTGAAAACAAATAAACAAACACATACGAAACACGAAATTCTAAAAAATTCCCGAAAACCAAATAAATTATACCTCTAAAAATATCGTTTTTTTCGAGGTGCTCTGTAGTACCCCAATGGGAGATATATGTAGCAAAGTAACACCGATATCGAAAAATAAAATAAACTTAATTTCCCGTGACAAAATAAGGGATCTTGTCCGAAATTTTAGTTGCTCTAACTTTTAACATCACTGATCTTATGGATGGACAGACTTAAGCACTGGCAGATCCACGCGGGGTTTTCGGGTACGAAACCAAACCCTCCCCAAAAGTTGGAAAAATGGGTTGACAGTCGCAGTTGACTTTTGCGAGCTCTGATATATATACGCTACGAAGTGAAGAACCCCCCCTAAGACCAAATTCTGGATCCGCACCTGGACTTAAGAATATATGTATCTATATCGACTTCCCTTGTTACCCTAATAATACATAAGGTTACTTGGAAGGTATCCGACACGTCGCGACGTCTCCTCTTCTTTGTTGCTTACATTTACGGCTTTCACAAACTTAATATACCCTTTTTATCTTTCAGGTATAGGGTATAACAGGTGGGCTGGTTACAATCGCTACGAGAAAAGGTTATGTGAAAAACTATGGCGATGGTATGGAGATGGTTAGCCCAAAACTTAAAGGATTTTATATATAGACTTTCAATACCAATTTTGGTGACTATCTTTTTAATAAAAAATTTTAGAAAGAGTTTTTTCGTGGGGCTTTTACTCAAAAAGGGTTCAAAATTTATTGTGTGTTTCGACGGGCGGGTCTCTCGATACACGATGCGGATTATTTTAGCAAAGTGTCGGTCCTGCCTACTCTTATATACAGAACTCTCGACGCTATTTATGCATGATTTATTTTACATAATAAGTGCAAAACTGTCTTTAGGCATCTGAGCTAATGTTTGCCACGAATGCGTAGTGCCAATTTAATGTCCTTGGGCATGATGGTAACACGCTTGGCATGGATGGCGCACAAATTAGTGTCCTCAAACAATTGCACCATATACATCTCTGTGGATTCCTGCAAGGCGCCAATAGCAGCCGATTGAAAACGCAAATCCTCTCGGATAGTCTGGGCAATTTCCTTCACCAGACGCTGGAATGGAAGTCGACGTATCAGCAATTCAGTGGACTTTTGATAACGACGAATTTCACGCAAAGCGACAGTTCCGGGACGATAACGATGAGCCCGCTTGATACCACCAGTAGCGGGACGTATGCGTTTTGGAGCTACTCCACAAATGTTTCTACGAGCGGTCTGCTTGGTACGCGCCATTTTTAAATTCACTTGAATCAAAATTAAAAATAGTTTTAAGCTCATTTTGCGTGTATATTTGACTAAAGAAAAACTTACGCGAAAATTACTTTTACGTAGTTTTGAGTTTAAAAAAACTTTGAAAAAGCCAATAATTTTTAGAAAATTATTTTATAACGTCTTACGCCGACTTAGTACAACAAGGTGACTATGTTTTTTTGAGAAACTGAAAAGGCTAACGTAGTCACGTAGTGAACAAAACGAACTGGCTTGAACTATTTACTTCTTAAATGATTTTATTGAGTCAAACTTAAAGTTTCAATATTTTGTGGTGATACGCCGCCCTAAAAATTTCGGCAGCTCGGCCTTTGTTTCATAGAAAAAACTTTATTGATCACAAATCTTTTAAATTACAACATTAAAGTTAAAGTAAATCAAATTGTGCTGCTCCTTATACAGATTTCTCAAAGGCACTCAAACAAGTTTGCTACGCATTGACCTTAGTTTTAGACAAATGTATTGGTACGTGTTTCCGTTTAAAAAACTCAAAAGAGGAAACACAAAAGGTTAGCCGGAATTGACCGAAGTATGTAAATATCCTCTGGATAGCCCAAGACCAGCTAAAGACGCAGTCACAGACATATACTAGTTACAGTCAGGCAGCTGTCAAGGTCAGCGCAACGGGCAAAGCCATAAAACAAAATAGCTCACAAAAGGGTTAAATAGTTAAATGACCTTTTCAAGACTTTTCACGAGGTTTTTTTTTTATATACCCTACGCTTGTTTGGCATACAAAGCAGCTGCATGCTCCCAAAAAAATAAAATACCATAAAAACAAACCAAAACTTTATGGAAGTGAACTTTAAAATTGAAAATGGTTCAGCCGCTTGGCGCATGCATTTGAGCTCAATTTAGAGAGATTCATTTTGATTTTGTGGCGTTCTGAGTTTTGCTTAACCTTCAATATATTAACCCCAATATCAATTGTGGCGCATAAATCACGATAAAAGTAAATACGCGTTGTGCATATTTCGTAACAAAAAAAAAAAAAAGTGAATTGAAAAAAACGAATACATTTGGACAAGAGCTCACAGGATGTTGTAAAATAAAAGGATTGTGGAGTCGCCGTGGCAGCGGCAGTGATTTTCAATTTAAAAAATTGCACGCAATAGAGCCACAAATCAAAGGAATTGACTTTAGACATAGTCGTAGTCAGGCTTAGCGAAAGAGGATTCGTTCAATGCCGACACAATAAATTTCAATCTAAACTAAACTAAAACCGAGCCGCTATTGGTTGGCTCTGGTTTGGTGCTTCAGTGGTGCTACAAAGTAGTTGGCACGCAAACAGCTCAAACTTATTAAGTCATGCATGCAAAGTTAGTACCAGCTACCTATCATCCCCCCTTTAACCTCTCCGGCTGTGTACGGTACACGCTGCAATAAATCTCAATTGAAAAGCTTTTTACTCTTTGCGCTTTGCGAGAGTAAAAATTCACTTCAGCTCCAATGGACTGCAATGCCACGCTTCGTTTTTAACTTTGATGCTATGCAAAGTTGTTAGTTTTGTGAGTTAAAGAAATCAATGGCAAATAAAGCAAGTTCCCTTCTACGTCACAGCGTCGCCCAACACTTTGAGCAATTGAGAGAATTTATAATTAATAAACGCCGACAGAAGGCTGCAGCTTGGAGTGAGTTCTGCTGATGATTAGTGGAGCAGCTTCTCTGCTGCCGCAGATGACAAAGCAATCAAAACACTTGCAACGCCCATTGCCTCATTGCCCCTTGGCCCCACGCCCCATGTTGCATACAGTCGGGCAATTAAAATGCACAAAGCTGTCAAAAGGGAAGCAAACAACTGGCGCCCTCTGCCGACCGCAAACTGTAACTGCTGTCCGATTGAACATTTGATTGCCGCTCCTCAGCTGGCAATGTAAACGGAATTGGAAACGCCATGACACTCAGTATGTACGAGGGCAGGCTGAAAAGTAATTGGCATAGGCAAGAAGCTGAGTAAGCATTTTTAACAGCTGATTTCTGTTTTAATAGAGTTGCTGATAACGAGCAACAGTCAACAGGGTTAACTCAAAAATTTACGTACTAATGAAGTTTTAAGGGCAGAAGATAGTTTTCAACTCATCTCTCGAGAGAAAAGTAACGCCATGGGCACTACACGCAGTACTTTTTTCTGAAAAATTTCAATTATAAGCTTTAATTATAGACCGCAATTAAAATCAAATTCTACTTGAAAATGGCGAAATGAGGTGCGGATCCGAGTCCGCCCAAAGAACTAGCCCATTGGGCTAATCTTTGACTTAAAAGCTTCATATATCAGACAATTTACAATCTATAACTTTTAATAGTTCTAAAGTGAACTATGTAATATTTATTGATTGTGTTATATTATTATTTCTGTAAAAGAAAACCACCGATAAGATGAATACCGATTTAACCAACTTTAACGAACTTTCTTCACCGTTGATATCAAACTTAAAATATTAGAAAGCTGAGTTCGAGAGCAAACACAAAATTTTGATGAGGATCTGCCTGGCAAAAAGTTCTTTCCCTTAAAGACAATGCACTATTAGATAAGAGCTTCGTTGCCTTGTATAAATGGCGCTATAAACATTTCTTACATAATTTTTTGTATTTGAGGCCCTGTGTATGTCATCTTTTGACAAATTTGGTAGATATGGCAGAAAGAGATTTCCCTGAAATAATATAATCATCTGTGATTAAACATATGAGCGAAAAAGATTTTCATGAAATAATACTGTCAGCTGTAATAGTAGTACATATAAAATATATTGAACATCTATGTAGCAGTTTTTCTTCGAAAAATCTGCTTCCATTCCAAAACTTTTCAGCCAGCCCACGTATACATATGTACACTATACTCAATTCTGTGTGTGTCTGTTTGAGGCAATCACACCAAATAAATGATTCAATGCATTTGCACAAGTTTTCGGTCAGCTGCCTGTTTTTGGTACTCTTTAGTATGGTCTCAAAGTGCGTAAATTTTTGATTTTCGAATTATTCATGTGCTATCGGTATTGTGGTTAAGCTCAGCCAGTTAATATACAGGATCGGGCAGAGTAGTCGGGCCAAGTATTTGGCTTATCTATAAACCGCACAATTAAGTGGCCTAGGAAATGACTTGCTGCAGCAGCAACAACAACAACAATAATTGCTATCTATATCGAAACCACAGTTAGGCAGCCATGCGAGCAAGCAATATGGCCGCCGGATGTTGAATTTTGCATACGAGATGATGGAAGATTAATGTTAATATATATGGTAGATGAAATTGCTGCGTTGTCTTGACAACATGTTTTCAAGTAAGCAAATTGAAGGTGTCGATAATTGGCATAAATAGTGTTATTGGGCTAGCAGGCAATTAAATCAAAATAATATGCATTTTGTGATACTTTGCTACTCAAAGGAGTAGAATAGAGTAGGCTATAACCAAATTCAATATGAAAAATACGGAGATCTCACCATCTTAGGTTCACAACCATAGTCTTAGTTTTTAGTTTTCGTAGTTTTAGTTTCTATTTTTATTTTTTATTTTTTTTTATTTTTTTTATTTCTAAGGTTTTTATTCTCATTTTTTCCTTAAAAATTCAATTTTACTTTAAAAAAATTTTCACAACACAATTTTTAATTTCCTAGTTGTAAAGCTTCTTTTTAAAGCTAAACTCTATAACTTATTATTTGTATCCATAATTATGTTAATGATAAATAAACAATAAATATAAAATACAAATGCAATTAAATCAAAATAATATGCATTTTGTGATACTTTGCCACTAAAAGGATTAGAATAGAGTAGGCGTTGGAAAATTTTACGTGCTTAAATAAGGGTTAAGCGTTAGCATAAAGCTTGTTAATAATGACGGATATTTAAATGTGTTTTAGCATTATTTATTTAGATAAGAAATTAAGCTTTTAACAGGCTAATTAGCAGAGCATATCAAACAATTTCAAGCGATACTTTCATCAAAAGTCTTGGCTAAAGGCCCATACGCAGAATGAAAAATTTCGCACGAAATGACAAAATAAAAAAATCCCAAATGGCATATCCCAAATAGTATATTTTTTTATATGAAGTTTTTTTCCGTTCGGAATTTTTCATTCTGCGTATAGACCTTAAACTAAGATTAACATGAAACATAAAAAAAAATATATATATTAGAATTTATTTTTAAACATTGTGATCAAATTTATGTCAGTTGCATTTTGTTATGGACTGAACATTTGTGTGAAGTTTAACCAAAATTGGTTCACTATTTCATATAGCTACCATACAAAAATTGAACTAGTTTTTTGCGCAGCCAAACTCCTACTCATATTTGCGGCACCTTTTTAAATTCACTGCATCATGGTGCTGTGGTGTTCCATTTAAATTTGAATCATACTTCAACTACCTTGCAAAATGTTCACAATTTGACAAAACAAATGTAAATGAAATATATAAAAAAAATTATTTATAAAAAAAAAAACAAAAAAAAAATTGCAACCAGTCATGGAATCAAGCTCTGCAAAGATTTTAATCCTTTGGCATTTTTTGTATATTTTTTTTACAAATTGTTACAATTTTTTATTCATATTGTGTGCTCTATGACGTAGACAGATACAAGGTACGTATTAAAATTGGTTCACATTTTTTTCAGCTATTACAATTCGAACAAATGTTTTTTTTTATCTGCATTAAGTTTAAATTTGAGCTATTTCAGAATATTTTTGTGTCACTTTCCTTAATCCTAAAAAATCTGCCTGCGGCCATTAACGTTTTTATACCCTGTATCGTATGGTACAAAGGGTATATTGTGTTTGTGCAAGCCGAAAATGTATGTAACGTACAGAAGGAGACGTCGGAGACCCCCCAAAGTTACCTAAAGTATGATCAGTGTGACTCGAGAAGTCGATATACCCATGTCCGTCTGACCGTCTGTCCGTATGAACGCCTAGATCTCAGAGATGGTAAGAGCTAGAGCAACCAAACTTTCAGATTAGATCCCTTATTAGTCCATAGGAGACAAGTTTATTTTATTTTTTTAATATCGGGATTACATTATATAGCTCCCATAGGGGTGTTTCAGAGGACCTCGAAAAAACGCAAAAGTTTTAGATGGATAATTCGTTTGTTTAAGAAGATATCATAACCAAATTTGGCAATCGGAAGTTTTTTATAGTTCCCAATCAGTGTACTAAATTTGATCAAAATCGGTTGACTATATCATATAGTCCTCATAGGACCGATCGGTCAAAAAAATTGTTTGGTGCAAAATTCGACTGATTTCTGTTTGTTTATGAAAATATCGTAATCAAATTTGCCGAATAAAATATCTTTTGGCGGTTTTAAGCAATGTGTCGGACTTAATTGCAATATGGTGGTACAGGGTATCCCAAAGTCGTCTACGCCCGACTTTAACGTACGCCATCTTTCTTTTTATTTAAACAAAGAAGGCTTTTAATGAAAAAAAAAAAAACATTAAATTACCATACGGTACTGTTTCTAGCTATTATAAATCAAATATATAAAATTAAAGCTCTTTGCAAAAATAATATTTTGGCACATATCTGTACAAACTGTTTCCATTTTGTATTAATAAATGAAGTCATTAAGCCTGCTGAAGCCTTAATCTGTGCTCTCATTTAAATGAGTTTGGTTTTGTGGTAACATTTGAAATGCAATTAAAAGAAATTAGTAGCCTTCATTGTTTACTGCAAATCCTGTGCCTAATAATGAGGCTTGAAATTGACAAAGTTTTTGTATGGCCAAAAGTAGACAATACTAAGGCGCTGTGACGAATGTTCAGACAAATAGAATAATGTGAAATTTTACAGAGGGCTACCAAATGAAATAAAAAGGAATCTACTAGAGAGCAAACATTTGAAATGAGTTTTGAGTTTACCAAAGTCCAAATAAAGCGTGTTAAATCTGCCTTTATGGCTGTCACTCTTTCTCATACTCACTCTATTTGTCTTTGTCTGGCTGCTAGCATTGTGCCAGCTGTGAAAATCCAATTTCCAGCGCCTAAGCGGATGTAGCCCTGACATTAGCAAAGGACTCGAAAAATTAAAAAAAAATTGTGAAAGCAGCAGTCGTAGCTGTCGTAGGAAAAACAGGTCACACACAAATACACACACACATATATGCAGACCCATAGGAACGAACCATCAGGCAGGTCAGAGTGCAACACTGCTCATTCATAGCCATAGGGAAGGGCTCGACCCTGCCAACAGTCATCGTCATCAGTCTGCTGACAGACATGGCGTGGCATTTAAGTGACATTGCATTGCATTTGACGCGTCTGCAGTCGGAGTCGGCTGCAATTACAACAACAAAAGCAACAACAATAACAACAACGGCAGTAACTGCAACAGTTTCAACGTCTGCGGTTGGTCTGGTTCTTTGGGACTTAGCAATATAATCCACACAGGATGCAGGAATTGAAGTCGAGACTCTCGTTACTGTTTGTGTTTTGCAGTGTGAAAAGATTTATGCTTTGCAGTTTCTTTCGTGTTTCTTTCATTCAACGAATTTATGTGGAAAGAAATTTATGTTTTGTTTAGAATTTCAAGGCGGTGTCTGCATTCTATAAAATATTTTGATCCTGTAACATTAAACGACATTATGTTTTTTTTTGACAAATTCATTGTACACACAATTATCGCTATTTTCTAATCAATTTACTTTTCGGAAGAAATAAAGTTCAATAAACTGTATAAATGTTTCTTTGTCATGTCTAACTGACATTTGCAAAAAGAAAGAAAAGCAAAAACTAGTGCACTTTGCAAGTAGTCGCAGCTTAAATACTCTTTGGGGTTTAAAATTATCTTAATACTTGAAAATAAAAAATGTATTACTGTTTAATACTTGTGACTTGGAAGTCACGATAACGTCTCTCAAGTGTCCGTGTAAACAGTACCTCGAATATTAACGTCTTAAAATACGCAAATGGGCTGAGGGTTAAAATTAAAAATTCTAGAAAGTTGACTTACCTCTTAGTTTCAAAATTTGTTCTTAAAAAGTCGAAAATCTGAAACACAATAGAAAATTAAATTAGATGTTAATTATAACCGAGTCAATCTTATTAGTAAGCAAAATTGAGTGCTTATTAAGACTTATGAAAATATAGGTATTATTTTTATTATTTTTTTTGTTAAATATTTTCACTGCCACTTTTGTATTGTAATCAAAAACACTAGTTTACCAATTTTAAAAAATTTTGGTATCCCCAACATGTTTTAGTCATTTCCGTAGTAAAATGGCACGGCTAATCCGAAAACGAAGTCCAAAAATTTTCAAATGGAACGGATTTCGAGATATTTCGAAAAAACTTTTTTTCGAAATTAAAAAAAAAGTGTATACTTAAAAGCAAATATCTCTTTTTCCACCGAACCGATTTTGAGAATTACTTAACTGTAGGTAATTGAATTACCTATCCATTATACTTGGAACATGTTTTTATCAAATTTACGGTTTGGACGCTATTTATGTATTCACATAAAATTTTTCGAAATTTTTAGCAAAGTTTTGAAAAAAGTTCTACTTCGAATGTAAATTTAAAAATTTTAAAAAATTTTTCATACAGTTTTTTCATGGCTTGTAAAGTTTGATCGATTACAAAAAAAATAAATGGTTGTTTATCAAAATCGGCGAACAAATGTGGAAATATGAAGTATTTTTGTAAAAGTATAAAGTGTAAATTTGTTTGAAAAACCAAAAGTTTTAGATGAATGCTTCATTATTCATAAAGATATCGTTGCCAAATTTGGCATTCGAAAGTTTTTTAGATTTTTCAAGCTCTACACCGAATTTTTCAAAATCGAAGTTAAGAACCCCCTCCACGAGCAATGAAAAAGCGTAGGTATGTAGCAAGTTTTGAAAGCCATCAGACAATATATTTTTTGTTAGCATAGGGTTAGAATATCTGAATTTCAGAACCATAAATAAGAAAGACAAATCGCAATATGAACGTTCAAATCAAATCAATAAAGTTTCTAAAAACAGAATTTGCCTATAAGCTCATGTGTTACAAAGTTCTTCACACAATCATAATGCTCTAGCTGTCTATGAAGAGCATAGTAAAAGCCAAGTTTTTCTCTTTCGTTTTTGCTATTTTGAAAATTGGCCAGAAACGTAAAAATAATTTTGAATGAAATGTGCAGGAACACGCCATGTCAATGCTATGACAGTGATGCCATCCAGCCATGTTGGAACTCATTGCAACAATTTCACCTTTAAACATGCAAAAATCGTTTATATTGGTTGCAATTTTATATAAATTTCCATTGAAGTTCCCAACTTGCCCCAACCCACTGATGACTTTTACTGCATAATCATGCATTCCAAACAGGGCGGGGCGTTGAGTTGATACGTAGGGGGGTTTGTGGGGTCTGTGGCGTTGTTTTGGAGAGCGTGTAACCGCACTACTGTCAAACGTCAAAACTTGTCAATTTTCCATATAGTTAAGCAATTTTTGCATCATGATATGTGCAGGAAAATATTTCAAGGTACGTTATGATTGAAAGAGAGAAGCTATGACATATCAGACATAAAATTGATTTGGTGTGTGATTTATGGAAAATTTATGAAATGCTTAAATGTAGATGCATTTAAATTATAGTTAAAAACGTTTTTTTTTTTTTTTTTTTTTCAGTAGCGTCAGAATTGACATTCATGCGGATTTATGTGATATCTATGCATATTTATAGTCTAGGGTCATGGGTGTTGTATATTTATGCACTGTAGACAGAAGAGCGCAGGGAAGAGCATAAGTTCTTTATACAAAAATGCTTGCGTCCATATGAACATTATGACCAAAAGAGCTACAGATACAGAGTTGTGAAATAAAATTTTTGTAATAAGAAAACTTGGGGGATTTTCTGGTTTACACCCATACTATAAAAGTAACACCAAATTTCACACATACATACATCATGCAACTCAGCAAAGATCAGATCGAAAATTTTAACAGATAAAGTCCAATGCGAACATCCAAACTGTTACGCTTTCACAAGAATTTTGGCATAAATGTCCAAAAATGTCCACCACGATTAGGTAGAAGGTATCCAACATCACAACTTCTAAGAATATGTTCCCAGTACCTGGGAAACTGCTAGTGTTCCTAGACCATTTGATCGACTAATGATTTAACTATGCCACATACGCATCTGTTATAAGCCCTGATGATCTCGATTTGTTACGAAAAGACTACTTAACCCCGTCTAGGCCAAAATGTATCAATTTAATACCTATATGGGTATATAAAATATAAGCAACAAAATTCTACTTGGCTTCATAAATAATTAAGGTAGAGCAACTAAATTTGGTGTGTAAAATCATGTGAGCCTAATCAACAACGAAAAATTGACTTTTGTTTTAAAACAGTATTTTGTCCGTTCGCCCATACATTTTTTTCTCTAAGTACGCCTACAATCGTCAAAGATCTATGCAAAATTTGGTTCAAATAACACTATGCAACAATTTTGGGAAACATTTTTGCTGGCGATTGCAATAATTTCAATGCTAGGTGAGTAAAGTAAAATTCTAAAAAGATTTTGCCTAAATCATTTATTTTCACGTTTTTCTTACGAAACTGACTTTTTTTTACGTTTTTCTTAAAAAAAATACATTTTTTATATGTTTGGTTACAACAAAAATAATGAAACAAACAAAAAATTAGTAATGCTGGTGATAAAAATTTATAACAAAAATAAACCAACTTTTTTTTATGTAACGGCTAAATAAAAAAATGGCGATTTTTTACTTTTGACTATAGGATATTTTTAAACAATTTTTTAGTCTAAGTTGTCAGTGAAAATAAGAAAAAAAAAAAATAAAAAATTGTTTAGTTACAAAAAAAAAAAAAAATTTTTAATTTTTTTAATGTAATTATGTTTAAGTTGAAGTTTTTTGCATTGAATGTATCAATCACAATTTTTTTGTTTTGAAGACACGACTTCTGGGCCCCTCCTTATAAATAGGTTTGAAATATAAAAATATAAATCAAATCTCGAGTCGAAGGCTCCAGTAGCTTGTGCTTGTTAAATTAATATTAAGTTTGGTATTAAATACTAGATTTAATTTCTTAAAATAAAAAATAAAATAAAATATAATATAATATAATATAATATAATATAATATAATATAATATAATATAATATAATATAATATAATATAATATAATATAATATAATATAATATAATATAATATAATATAATATAATATAATATAATATAATATAATATAATATAATATAATATAATATAATATAATATAATATAATATAATATAATATAATATAATATAATATAATATAATATAATATAATATAATATAATATAATATAATATAATATAATATAATATAATATAATATAATATAATATAATATAATATAATATAATATAATATAATATAATATAATATAATATAATATAATATAATATAATATAATATAATAAAATAAAAAATAAATAAAATAAAATGAATTAAAATAAAATACAACAAAATAAAAAAAATGAAATAAAAAAAAATAAAACAAAATAAAAAAAATTTGGTGTAAATTGTTAATTATTTAAATAAACATGAATTATTTTTTTCAACAAACGTCAAATATTATAAAAATTTTTTAATAAATAAATACTGAATACATATTTTGTAATATTTCATTTTAGAGGCAAATATTATATACATATTACGTTAAATTATGAAATTCTAATAAAAAAAAATATATAGGGTTTCTTTTTAAACAAAAAATTAAATGCTCTAGAAACTTTTTGCTTAAAAAATCTTAAAGAATTTTTTGTTCAAGTTCGTAGCGGGCTTCGCCTCCTGCAAGCTTGACCTTTGTCACGCTGTGCTCTGTAAACGCTCCCGATGTTTTATATATGTACACCTAATTCTGTTTTTACACGGTAGATTGGTTCCAGAAAACATCGTGTAAAAAAAAACCGTGTAAAAAAAGTATGTATTGTCAATTAAATGTACGACAAGTTCAGGAATTAAAAACAATTATGTATGTATGTAAAACAGCTATGTTGTTAACAAAAACAATAGGTTATTCAATTTTTAGGTAAAAAAAAATTATTTATTTGTCTTGTGTTATTTTGAATCGTGCTAAATGGAATAAAATCGTGTAAATATACTTAAAATTTTGTTATTTTCAAACCGTGTTAAATCAAAACCGTGTAAAAAAAGACCGTGTAAAAACAGAATTAGGTGTATATTGAAAGGTTTATAGCTATCTGTTTTAAACTACTACCTGTTAAAATCCAAGTCATAGTTTAATGTTTCTTGTAGGTAAAAAGTTACGAATTAACCTAATCTGTTAATCCTACATTGAAATTATTGAAGAAAATAATCAAGTTTATTAAATAATATTTCTTTGAAGTGTGACCAAAAATATTGTTAAAATTATAGGAGTATTTGAGGCAAACAGTGAAAGATAAAAGTTTGGACCAGGAGCTCAAGTTCCCTCTAGGGCTTTGTTGGACTAACTTAGCCCTCTCATATAGTATTCTGCCACCAGAGTGGCTGTTGCACTGGTATGCTATTTTTTAAAATAATTTTGTGCAGGGCATCCCATAGTCGTTTCTCATATCTTGACAAGTGTTCAAGCATAAGATACAACTTGCAACAGCTTTAAGAGGTAACAACAATGCCAGCAATCAAGAACCAACATGTCGCTATAATCTTAATCTAATAAGCGTCGTCAGCTGCAACTGTACATGATAGTAACATGCAACAACAACCACAACAACAACAATAACTTCAAACAGAAGGAGCTGCAATTGTGTGTAAACAACAACACAAATAAATCGCTTGAAATCGAAGAAATGCGCCATAAAAAAAAAAATACAGAAAACGCGTTGACAGTTTTAGGCAAGCTGTCGATCAAACCCAAAGAAGCATTGGTTTAGGGCATGGTTCCAGCAATAACCAACTCAAGAATAGACACATAGATATTATTTACACGCACACACATATACCTATACCTATGTACTTATAAACATTTTACACCTTGTCGGCATTATGGGTACGTTTGTTTGTAACTTGGACGCAATCAGTGCCTTAAATCTAGAAAAATCAACAAAAGCATTGAACAAAATTGAGTTCCATACTGTCAGAGCTAGAGCAAGTTACGTGCCTTGTAAAATAAATAATATTACATATACATATGTTTATCAAAATAAATATGAAATAAAGAAAATAACTATTAAGTGAACGACATTGTTACGACAGACTTATAACATTCTGAATATACTAAAATATTGTCATAGAGGCAAAGGAGTCTGTAAATAATACTTAAGGTTGACTTATATACAGAATTAATAAGAAGTTGTTAACCGTCAGCTTGGTCGCTTAGTGCTGAATTTTTCATGCCTGAGTTCATGCATGAAAAGTAAGCAAACGCCTCATGGCTGTGCAAGAGCAACGAGAAAACATACAAAAACGACTCACTCTCTCAATCCCTTTCGTTGCAATGCAAAAAAGAATGAAGCAAAGAGCATTAAAAAAAACAACATAGAGTGTTCTATAGTTTTCCCATTCGCATTAAACCAGTATTGGTAAGATTTCTGTCCTGACTTTTCAAAGTAAATCTGCACTAAATTCATAGCTAACTCTTAAGGCAGATTTTCAGCACTGAACGCCTAGGACATGCCTGTGCTAAAGTCAGAGACAAATCACTGCGCAAATTCATGGCTGGTGCTGAATTTTCAGCTATGACTTCATGACTGATACTGGCTTTAAAGGTACTGAAGGGTATGAATTGGATTGTAGTTAAAACAATTGAAACAAAGCTTAGTTTCCTAAATTTTTTGGGGAGAAATTCATTTATTTATTGTAATTTTTTTTTCTTGGAAGCTGAATGATTTGAGCAGACTTTAGATTTTGTACATGCGCTTCCAATTAACGCTAATTCAACTCAAAAAGTTTTTTTTTTTTTTAAAAATTCTCCTTAAATATTTATTTCAAATTATAATAAATGTCTTTAAAAAGCTCTGATCACAAATAAAAAAAGCACATTATCAATTAAGTTTGAAAATATACACTACCGGTCAAAAGTTTAGGTTCACCTTAAAATATTAATGAAATGTTCAAATAAACGTGGCTTTCGTCATTTGTTGTTATTTATTATTATTATTTATGAAAAAGAAATCATTATGTATACACAATAATATGTCAACTTACTAAAAGAATTGTAAATACTTATTCATATTTTTGATTCTTCAAAATATCCGCCATTTACTCGTATAACAGCAGCACATATTGAACCTAAACTTTTGAAGGGTAGTGTACGCCTAATACTACTGCTAAGTACATACGGAGCTTATTTCGTTATTGGTTATAACTTCAGTACGAAGTTTTAGATTTATGACACACTAATATACGCACATACTTTCACAGAGATTCCAGACTTTATGCTGGCATTATAAAGATAAAAAATGTATCTTTGTGTAAGTATAAATAAGCATGTATATAGATTGCTTTGCAGTTAAATGTTGTCGTACGAAATGGGTTCGGAATTCAATAGCAAAACTAATAAACTGCAAATGCAACTGAATATATATATATATAGTATGTATAATATTTATATAAGCATTACTATAAAATCATGCCAGCGGCTGCTCCTCGCTATGAATAGCTTTGTGTATTCACAAGATACATGCAACTTTGTAGGGGGCACACATAAATCAATGCGCACTCTATAGATATGTGATAAGCAAAAGTTGGAGCTGTCGTTCGTTCTCTAAGCTAAAAGTGTAGTACGTAGTTGCTCCGGTTTACTTGCAGCTAAAAAGTATTGTAAAGTTGTTGAGGGGACAGACTACTGCTCCAGCTATTGTCTAAAAGCTTTGAAATGAATTTTAAATATTTTATCAGCGCACATTTAAAGAAAGCTGCGTGACTCACTTGAAGCAGTTGACAGACAACGACGTATGCCTCTCCAGGGCCTTAGTTTGCACAATGATTGTCACAAGCCGCACGTTGCCGGCCAAGAGTGCGCAGTGCCCAGACCCGAACCTGACCCAAACCCAGACACGATCCAAGCAAAACCCGGCCGCATTTTCATCAAATATAAACCAAGACGACTAGTTCGACTACTCCGAACGTCTAACAGCATAGAAATCCCCGAAAGCTTTGACAAATATGTGAGTCACGTAGTCGAACGCGGGGCATGTAAATGACTTGGGTGACAAACAGTGAGTGACTTTACCGGCTTGCCGTTTGAGACCTTGTCACATTGTCTCCTCAATGCTGTACAGGAAAATTAGAGACGTTGTGACTTGCTTTTTGAAATTCGTAACACGCGCCAAAACAAAAATTTCTCGATTTATGCAATTGAGGAAATGCGTCTTGGCCAAGTGGAGTGAGTTGCCGGCTGCGGCTTGCCCAATAAACGTTTTGTGGTAAATACAAAATTAATAATTAAGTAGCTAGCGTGAAAAACGAGCAAACTTATTTTGCAATTGCAATCTTGAAATGCTTGGGGGTAATGTTTTTTCAAGTTTGCCAGCAAATAATTTCAAGGGTCTTTGGCAAACCACACACGTTGATAAATTTATGTGCCTTGTTCGCATTATAACTTAAGATACATTTTCTTTGGGGTTTTGATATCTACAGCCAGACTCTGGCATATGTGGCAATGTCGCATTGCTCATGTCGAGGCGCTGGTAACTTGAGCTCCATGCAGGCATTTATTTCATTAACACGCAAAGTCAAAGATTCAACCAAAGTATGGCTGGCAATAGATGGTTAAGGCAGGATAATAAAGTGACTTTACCACAGACGAAAATCATTAAAAATGAAAGAAGATGAACGAAAAAAAAATGCACAAAACTTTTGTATAAGAAAAATCTTTTATAATCATGATGGGTCCAGCCAAAGCAACCACAACAACGACGTTGGAGCTAGCGATGCCCGCCTGGCGATAATCTTGCGACATGTGCCCCAAAAACCGCATCGAAGAGCTCGCAGGCGGCTCGACTGCTGGGTGACAGAGCGTTTGTAATTTATTTAACTGCATTTTTGTGGATTCGATTTCAACCAAAGATCTCAGCCTCGCCAGCCATAACAGTTTGGTGCGCAAGGGTAAGGGACTGCGACAAGAAATTTGTATATGCACGACAGATTAATGCGTTGTTTGAGTAGATGTTTAAGATACGCTCGCGCCCATGCAAAGCAATGTTTAAAAAAAATAAAAGATATTTGTATCCGTATCTGTATCTGCATCTGTATGTATTGTTGTAACTGCAAGATGCTGGTGGTAAGCGTATCATGTTTACATTACACGTTGCAGGTACGGAGAGAGAGAGAAAGATTCCAGTCATATCGATAAGCACTGGTTAAGCAGGCATGCACATATCCTGATTCGTATGAGATTGTGTGTGAGTGTGTGTGGCATTTGTACAAGGTAAAATAAATATTTATATGGAAACAGCAGGCGTTTTGTCAAAATATTTGTGCCTCGAGACAGCAAACGGAAGACGAGCTGAAGGAGTTTCGATTTGGTTTTTTTTTTCTACATTTGTGGTTCAAAGATTGTCCATACAAATTGTTTACTTGTTGGTGGATGGATTGTTTGCTGCTCTTCATGCAACGTCAGATTATATTAAGTCGTCGTTTTGGGTTCTGTGCGTATTTCTTTAACAAAATAGGTCGCTTTTGCAGGCCAGGTGACTGTCCAAATGGCTTGTTTCTATGAAAAATTGCACACTACAAAATGAATCCAGGCATTTTTTAGTTTTTTTCAATCTAGCATAACTCATTCTGGTTTATTACTTCATTTTTAAATAAACTTGGGATACATGACACTATTATAGAATATTAGAATAAGGACTTAAAATATTGAAAAACAGAATATAGTTTATTTTTTAACTACTTCTTAGCTAATCCTATTTTCAATCGCATTCTGGTTCAACTTCTCACAAACAAATTTTTAATTTACATCTTAAACAAAATTATTTTACTTGAAATGATCCATCCGATTATGATAGTTAGATTGCGGATATACGAAAAAATATATCGACGTTCTTATAATTTTTTAAACTGCATTGTAAAACATCACAAGATGAACGCTAAAAAGTAGGGGTTCTGCGCCTTGCTCGCTTTGTCAGCTATGCCATTTAGCTGTTTTTAAATTATTTATATATCCTTAATAAGAGCTACAGTCAAAAAAAATCCATGCTGACTCGTGAGACATAAGCTAAAAACTATGGGTTTCTGCACCCTGCTCGCATTGTTCGCTATGTCATTAACCTGTGTTTTAATTTATTTATATATCAAAGAATCCTTCATAAGAGCTACAGTCAAAAAAGACCCATACTGACTCCTGAAACTAACATAAGCTAAAAATTAGGGGGTTCTGCATCCTGCGCGCTTTGTCAGCTAGGTCATTTACCTGTGTTTTTAATTATTTATCAACAAAGAACCCTTAATAAGAGCAGTAAAAAAGAATTCATACTGACTTCTGAAACTAACATAAGCTAAAAACTAGGGGGTTTTGCTTCCTGCTCTATTTGTCAGCTATGTCATTAACCTGAGTTTTTAATTGTTTATATATCAAAGAACCCTTCATAAGAGCTACAGTCAAAACAGACCCATACAGACATTCTGAAACTAGCATAAACTTAAAAACTTTCTCGACACCAAGGAACTCATAATAAGAGGTACAGTCAAAAAGACTCGTACTGAATTACGAAAATGTTTTAAACACAAAACTAGAGGGCTCTGCTCCCTGTGCCCTTTGTCCGCTAAATCAATTACATGCATGTTTGATTACTGAAAAGTAAAAAAAAAGTGTTACAGGTACAAGAAATAACTTTAATAAAAAAACTGTTTTTTAGAGACCTAACGCACTGGCTTTTTTTGACTTTAGATTCAGATTCAGCGACCCCAAGAAGATCGCCGGACAACTGGTCTCGTAAAAAGGTGTTGTGAGGACAACCGGGCTCGAAAAAAGTTTTGTGGGGTTTTTGAAGTAAAGATAGAACCAAGACATGTTCGGTAATCACAGAACAATCAGACCACCACGCCATTTTTAATTGCTGTGTTATCAAAAAATATATTGGTATATAATTATCTGCTCCCTGGTCTATCTGATCTATAAACTTATAACAGTTTTCAAATTAATTGGCGTGTAAACTAACACACAGAGCACTGTTTGTCATAGATTCTTCGTTGGCTAATGTAAGTGTGACCAGGTCTTATTTTTCCGCTTCCAACAAAAAATTGCAATTATTTTGCACAAAAAGACGCACTCATACAATTAATTATAACTTCTAAAAAAGAACGTTCCACTGTACGACAGAGCGTCCCACTGTAGCGCCTGCTACATATTTTCAAAGACCAAAGCCAGTTGACGGCTTTTGTGATAATTTGGTTTTCATTCGTTCAGTAGTTTTAAAAACCTTTACAAACTTAAAGTGCATCACTTAGCTGTCCACTGACCAGCGTAGCAGCATCCCTTTTTCATTCAATTTTTGTTTTAGTTGGACTCTAGTTGGCTCCATCGGACGCCTTGCGGTTGACTTGCCGCATTATCCTATTTTATTTACTGCTAATGTTGCGCTTTGGCGTCTAAATCGCATTTGCTGTGATTTTTTTTTCGGAAGCCAAGTAGCAACAAAAGCAACAACAACAACAACAGCATAAAACACATCATTAATTTAATATGAAACAGCGAAAGAAATTGTGAGGTAGGGTGTGCGAGAGTAAAGCAGAGCTGAATAAAAAAGAAAAAGTATCTTTTGCCGGGCGCATCAAACGAGGCAAAAGTCAAAGAACCTACAACAAAAAGCAAGGAAAACAGCAAAGCTGCAAAATTAATTTAGCTTAATTCGTCCACGAAATTTCACTTGAGCGTGTGGCAGGCATAGTAACGAGCCGAGTCGAGGACATGGCTAATGGAGTGGGCACAACAACAACAAAAACAACAGCAACTTCTACAATAGCTGCTTGAGGGGAGCACAGCTGTGAGAGTAGCTAAAAAGTTACAGATACACAGTCTGAGATACACATGATGATGCGCCTCTAACGATGAATCCTTTAATCCCATTGCTGCCAGTTTAATTATGTAGTTTATTAGGCGGAAATGAAAAAGCGAAAGCCAAAGGCGGAAGCGGAAACCAGGCGATAGCAAAGCGGATGTCCAAATCTAAGCTTCTTGGCTTTAGCCAAAATAAATATGAGTTCTCGGCAAAACGCTGTGCAACTCTATTATTTTGCATAGACACAAAAGGTTAAGAAAGGTTGCCTAGGTTTGTTATATACATATAAGTACAAGTACATATATAAGAATGGCATTTGCTTACCGTTAGAGCACGCTGCCGTTGCAGTCAATAAACCAGACAAAAGTCAGCAATATCTGCAAGTATATGAGATAGAAAACATTAGAGAAAGAAAGAGTCTGTATAAAAAGGTTAAACAATTTTTACATTTACTTTGCTCTTTGTTTCAAGGCTGAGTGGCTTGTATTTATATAAAGTATACGTCTAGTTGGGCATAGAATTGCCGCGACCGATTTGAAATGGGTGTGCCTAGGCTTGGGATTGTTCCTGTCTGCCGGCATTTACGTGAGAAATTTTTCAGTGCCTGCCGGCTGCCTTTGCTACAATTTTCAAATTTAAGGCTTGCCAGCCCTTTTTTGTTTTTTTTTTTTGGGTCCAAACGCTCTAACCCAACTAGAACTTTCGTAAATTGCCGCACAATCAGCATAAATTTGTAGCCTGGGCAAATCTAGCGAAACGCTTTACCAAATGCTGCCAGCACATACCATAGTCCAAACAAGTCAAGTCGAGTTTCAGGCCTTGCAAATTAGCTAGCGTAGTTGTTGGGGCGTACCAAGGTGCCCGGCTGCAGCTATTGAAAGGCACAAATTTGTGCTAATGAGTTTTGAAAAGGGACTTACAGGTGTCCGTACGGGCCGGGCCAGTCGTCAGTCAGTCGACCGACATGCTTAAAGCTTGCCACACTTGACCAACTAAGCAGGTCAGTCAGCCTGATGTTGTGCCACCTTTGTGAATACTCATCAAAGCACTCACTCTCTCTCTCTACAACTTGCTCCGTGTGCACGTGCAGCTGGATAATTGACTTAAACTTTGACCCAACCAACATACGAGCTAAACAAACTGGGCCATGTTAGGCAGAGGTTTCAATAAAGCCGATACCAAGTTACTCGGATTGAAAACTTTAAAGTCTAAAAAAAAACACGCAAAAACTTCGCTTTAGATGCAAGCATTGGGTTTATACGTAAATAGAATTCGTTTGTTCAACTTATAGAATCGAAGTACATCAAGCTTTTCAAAACGGCGAGATATAGAATTAGAGTGCTTAATTACCGAAACACTGTTTTAAGGCAACTTTGGCGCCCTCTACCGTTCAAATTTTCAACTGCTAAGAGTTACTGATTTAAAAAAAACCGCAAAATTAAATACTTAACAATTTTTATTAAATAATTTTTTTGTGCGTGGACGCAAAACTTTTCAAAATGGCGGCCAGCGCCCTTTTGGCTTTAGACTTTTTAGCTGATCGTAAGAACATAGGGCAGGAGAAATTTCAGTGTAAAATTTATTTTATCCAGATAAAGGATAATTTTGGTAAATTTTTACTCTACTGTCCACGGAGTACCGCACTCTTGGCCCTCAATCCCTTTAGCAACAACAAAGTAAAAAATTTCCAAAATTTTTCCTAGGGGGCACCCGGATTTGAACCGGGGACCTCTCGATCTGCAGTCGAATGCTCTACCCCTGAGCTATACCCCCATATATTATTTTCAAAACAATTTACACTACAACTTCATAGAGCTACAAACAATTGACGAAATACTGATAAGATACAATATATGCTTTATCTTATTTTTTTGCTATTTCAAAAATAAATTTTCATCTTAGCTACCAAAATTGCAAGCTTGTTATTTTAGTGCTATCAAAAGTTTTGCCATGTTATTTTATAAAGTTGATATAATTTTTTTGTTTTCTAAAAATAAAAATGGTTGCAACTCTTTTTGCTTTACTCTCTCTAGGCTACTGATCATCATCATGGGCTGGTACAAAGTTTGCACCAAAAGATTTTGAAGCTTTATCACGATACTACAGTAACACACTAAAGGCATTTGTATAGAAAATTTATTGTTATCTTATTTGAAGCCACCCATAAACATTCCAACATTAGGATTTGGAATTGAAATTTGAACATGGTTTGCTTTTCGTTTTGTGAACCAAATATGGCAAGTGCCGTTGCCATTGAGTGCCAAAGCACTAGACACCCGAATACAATGGAAAGTGCATTTCCATATCCACATCCATTTCTGGGAGCGTGTTGTTGCTTTCTGCATGGGAGTGTGCTTGTTGATGTTTGGAGTTAGACAGAGCGGCAGCAGAAACCAGGCAGCTATTGAGCCACAGCCAGGCGCACTTCAAATGTTATTGAAATATTTATAAGTTAGACACAATGCCACACACACACACGCACAGTGCCACAGATGCCACACACAGATACACACACTTACAGCAATCAAATGCACACAATAAAACATTTTCAATAACTCTTTTGGCTGCTGTTTTTGTATCCTCGACTGGAGCTGGGGAGGGCCATTAATGCCCCAAACATTTACCACACAATTTGGGAAGCCCCGCTGTTCATGTATACGTATGCAGCTGCAGCTTTTGTATGCGTTGCTACTAAATCCATGTGAGTGGATTTTATTATACTCTGCTCTTAAAAAGAGGCATATCGGGCATATTAAGCAATTGCAAAAAAATGGGATTGTGGTTAACACCTTAAGCCTGAGCAGAGAGCCTTTGCTTTTTCAATTCTAATTTTTGAAAAGCTCTCGAAGTTACCAATGACTTTCAACTGTGAAAATATTCAGCGCACACTCTTTTGGAAGTAAAGTGAATATGGTCCAGAAATTTTGATTTGACGCCGATTAACAAGAAATCATACCGGGTTGGATTTAGAACTTGAGGCTGTGCTGGCGCAAAATTAAAGACCATATACAATGCCACTAATTTGGTAAGTTCTTAAAATAAACTGATATCATGGATGGCGCAAAAAAAGTTTCGTTTCCAATCGATGACTTACAGCGCATCAAAGTTAGAGGACGTCTGGCAATATGGTGTTCATATGATGGAAGTAGCAAAAGCTAGTGACATGACGATCTAGTCGGGAGCATACTGAGTGACAAGGAGTAATGCGTATCACGATAAGCAATGTTGGCGGTATCGAATAGTCATCAAAGACCTTACTTTTTTAAACCAATTTTTAAAACCTTTGTAGCCCTGGAATTGGGTATTCCTAATAGATCCATTAAAAGTATTTATTATACATACAAATATGAATTTGTAGCCTCCAAGGAAATTTGATATCCTGGCATGGCCAGGGCTTAAGACACACCGAACGACATTGGAAGCTACCAAGGGCGTCAAATATGGTAAGGATCATATTTTGAAGAAAAACAGGAATGAGCCTACTAAATGCACTCTCTAAGGGCAGCCATGCCTATCAAAAGGACAAGGAATCTTTTGGTGTAACAAGCAGAGAAAACAAGGAATAGTTTGGAGCAATAAGTAAAGAATACACACAATTTAAAATTTGGAAAACAAAATCCTTTTTGAAAGTCTCAGACCCAATTGCCCCGCACTATTTTTTTTTCATCTTCAAAGAGAAACAGTAAAAAATTAGTTACCAATAGATTTTTTTTCCCAAATCGAACGAAATGCATGAAAATTGGCAAGATTACAGGGTAGATGGAATTCGTAGTGTCACGACTGAAATCAACCTGCCCTCTTGTTTTACTCTGGTCTGAGCTGTTTGTGTCCCACTGTGCAAAAGTGCGCCCGCCCAATGTGTTTTTGTGTGCACTGTGCAATGTCAATTCGCGTATGTATGTGTATGAGTATCTGTGTGAGTATCTATGTGAGTATATAAGATTCAAGTGGCTATCAATCGTTGGCATTGCATGGCTGCTCTTGGCTTCATTTTTGTTGTTATTTGCTGCGTGTTGATGGAATTATTTGCAGTTAGAATAGAATTTTTTTTTTTTGGGGGTATCTGTTTTTTAACAATTCAAAATATTCCAAATTGTTGTTAGTGCTAAGCCAATAAGAGTGTTTTTAGTTGTATATATATATGTATATATTAAGTGCGACGCGTGGGCGTGTGGTGGGTGCGGCATATGAATATATACGAGCATTTGATTGCTTTGAAAACATGGCGGCTGGACAGCTGCTAAATTACTAACGAGTTTTTCTCTATGTGTGCGTGTATCTGTGTGCGTGAGCTGCTGTCGCCTTTTACCGTGCCGCTAAATAAATGCAAGTCACGTACGCGCAATGGTAACAACAACAACAACCAAAGCAAACAGCGGCTAAAACACAAGGCAGCTTGAAAGCGCGGCATCAGCAAGGACAACAACAGGAGCAACAAGGAAGCGGCAGGAGCAACTGCCAACTGGCAACAATGTCAAACAAAGCTTGCGCCCTGTTGTAGATTCTGCCACTGCTTTTCTCCGGTCGTGCTTCTGCTCCTGGTTACCTTCTAGTAGGTCCCTTTGCTTGCCGTAATGCTTGTCTTCAGTCACTCAACGCCGCTGTTTGTTTGTCAACACAAACACCCACACCACCCATACACACGCACACACACAACAACGTCCCCACACAAATTGTGTAAATCCTTTTTAGAAGGTTGCCGTTGGAATACTACACTCAGAGAAAAAATCAGAATGCTATAGCCTAACCCATAAGATATTACGTTAAAATGCACAAAATCTTGGTTCTAATTTTTAAAAACAATTTTACACATATTTAAGTGATTATGTTTCTAGGAAATAAGCTTTGAAATTTTTTTAGTCACGATTAATAATTGTTTCAAAAAATAAATAATTGGGGGCTTACTTTATCGGGCCTAAATACATAAAAACGACTTACACTAACTGAATGGGCATTTATGCCTGACCCAGACCCTGGTATGGTATGGTATGGTATAGTGTTGTAAAAACCTTTATGCCTCGTTGTTTGGATTGCCGTTATCGTTAATCGGGTATTGTTGCCTTTATGCATCCCATTATTTATATTCTTTCAATGGCAATCTTCGCCAAACTGTGAACTTAAGGCTTTAAAAAATGTGCACTGTTTTACCCTTATAGACTTGTAGATTGAATGAAAGTTAATCTTCCAAAATTTGTTATCTGAAAAACACCAATAAAGTCGATCAAAGTTATTAAAAATAGTGACGAATTAAGCACAACTACAACACTGAATGATTTTTGATTTCAACTTCCAATGACGTCATAAAAAATATGTGTAAGCTTCAACTACAGCCTGGTCATATTTGTGCAACTGCTGTTTTTTCGCAGTGTACACGGCACTAGGCTTCTACAGAGCCTCTCTACGCGCTTCTCATACCTCAAGTCAAAGCTCGTGCACGTTTAAATACGCAAACAGCCGACAGAGCGACGTGCTTGGAAAATAATTTAAAAGCTCAAAAGGTGAGTTCGCAATGTGGTAGGCACGTCCTTTTTTTGGTAGATGCAAAAAATGGAAAGGAAAAGTAAAAACAACAACAATAACCAAACAAAATGGCGTAAAAAATTGCTACCAGAGTTGCTTTATTTTGTTTTTTTTTTTTTCTTTTATTTTGTGAGTCAAAACGTCACCGTAGTTTAGCTTTTGTGCTCTGTCTGTTTATTTTAAAAATTTATGAAAATTTGTTTTTCCCCAAAGCGCCTGATGCCTTTGCCACGAAAACAATTGCTATAGTTAACATCAAAAGAGCAAAAACCCGTCGCTTACAATGCTCCCAAGCCTCCCAAGCAATTTGCATTTTCAATTTGCAACAACAAACAGTCAGGAAGTCTGTATTTCTTTTTTTTTTTTTCCTACCACAAACGATTGCCGTAACTGTGGCCTAACGAAGCAATAATCAATTATCAATAAATTTAGCAGTAAAAAAAAGTTGAAAAATCAAATGGAAATATTGAGGGAAAGCTGCGCAGTTCGGCATAAAACAAGAAGTCAAAGCAAGATCTTGCAAAGCGTTGATTAAGGCTTGCTGTGTGTTGTGTCTTTGACTTTTAACGCCTGCCGCCAGTTGGAGGCGTCTCCTCACTGGATTCAGTGTGCATTTTCCTACCTCGTTCCCTTGTCGCAGCTTTAATGGCATTTTAAGCACACACAAGCCTTGGAGCACGCGTTTGCACACACTTGCCGCAACTGACGTTTATGCGCAGCCAGACGGATGCTAGGCAACAACTTTTTAAGATCTATCCATAAAAAAAGGATTACAAGTTTGATGTATGAAAATGTTAATTAACTAGATGTTAGGCATTTGCAGATTTGAGATATATTAATTATCTGAAAAATCTTTTTTTTTACGTCAATTTAGGGTAACTCGTGACACGAATTTTATCGTCGTCAATCACGAAACATAATTGTCTATCAAAAATTTTACATTCCATGAAAAACATTGAAAGTTAAACAAATTTATTTGAGTTTTAAAAATGTTCCGAATTTAAGGCGCTGCTCAAGGTCCACTTCTATCTAACATCCTGACCGACCTAATCTACACATTGCTAGTGTAACAAACTTTGCCTTTTGATGATGATGTGTTGACATTTTATGAATTGTAGCTACGCATAAACGAAATGTACAGACATTCAGAAAAACAGTCTTAACTCAACTCAACACCTTTAATGCACATCGGAGCCCTTAGTCAGGTAGGATGCCATCATCAAGAACGCCATTGCCAGCGCTTTATCCTTGACTGCATTTTGGCGGCACTTGCTTTCTACTCATTCCTTGTCTTGTCTTGGCTTTTTTGCAAATTACTTTGCAAAAACGAAGCGACATTTTGCCGCCCTTTACCGCACACCCGCCCGTTCAATCATCCTTCTGGAAACTTTCTACTAGATATGCGCAAACACTTGCACATTGGATTCGCAGCTTAACATTTGCCTAGCACTCACTCAGTAAGCCCAACTCATTCTCGTCAGGATCCTATCCATTTACTCACACACACACAGACACATACCCACGCAGACTCCGTGCCATGTTCCTGCTATCTTCCTGAAGCCTTTGCTGTGTGTTTGCTTTTGCCAACGGCATTAGAGAAATGGCGTCGCCTTGCTTCCCCACCTTGGTTGCCTGCATCATGCAAGCAACTCCGCGTTAAGATATCCTGCAGGCTGCAGTGAATATTATGCTGCATGCTGTATATTCGCTACGTTCATTTCTCAACTGTCTGTCTGCTGCAGCGTTGTTGCTGTTGTTGCTAGTCCAACATCCTGGCAGAGTCCCAGTCAAAACAGCAACGTAATCACCTTTTGCAATTAATTTAAGTGGATTTAGTGCTAGGGTTTTGCGTATTTGCTACTGTTCCGTGTATGCCATGTGGCATATTAACTCCGCGCTGAGAAAATGCCCGACTAAAGTGTTGATGAGCTGGCATGACTTGGATTTGGACAAATAAGCTGGCGGCCTGCCATCAACTGGTAATTAGTCTTTGATAGCAACCAAACTGTGGGCATGTCATAGTCGCAAGTTTTTGACCATTACATTGCTTATAGATAGATATATATACATATTTGTTATTATTGCAAAATACATGCATAAAA
Organism: Chymomyza costata; assembly: GCA_018150985.1. Lineage (NCBI taxonomy): Eukaryota > Metazoa > Arthropoda > Insecta > Diptera > Drosophilidae > Chymomyza > Chymomyza costata. The sequence continues at coordinate 25,567,201 of JAECWU010000001.1, forward strand.
TTTGAGGATTTAAGAAGCTTAGTCATGGGAACACATACAACTGAAATAATTTTTACTCTCTATAAAATACATAAATCTTCGTTTTCGGAGTTAGTGATGAGCTCGTGATGAGAGGCTGTCTTAAGAGCTCACAATATTTCGTGCCAAGGATCCCAAACAAGAGTTATGGAGTTGAAAAAAGCATAGCAAAAAGTGTTTTGGATAAGAGAACAAGTGAAAATGTCATAATTTTGAACAAAATACCAAAAAAAAAAAAAAAAAGAAATAATAATTAAATATACATTTTTATAAAAAAATCTCAAAATGAAAAAAAAGGAAAAAACAAATCGAAATTAAAATGGTTTTCGACGACTTCTGACGCTTTTTATATAGAAAGTTTAAAAAAAAAAGAATAATAGAATCTTAAAATATTTTAAGAGGACTTCAATTTTTTTAAATTATTTTAATTTATTGTTGGAATTTTGATACATAAAAAAAAAACAACTACACCAAAATACGTTTTATACCTCATTATAAGATTATAATTTTTAAAGAAAAAATCTTATTTTAAGATTTCCTAAAAGCAATTAAAAATTTATACTTTTCTATATAAACACTTAAAATCAGTTTTCTTTGATTGACCAAATGCACAGCAATTTGAATTAGTAAGCGAAAAATTATTATTAAATTCAGACTAATTATTGCGTTTCGATGAAAAAAAAATTTTCCGCACTGTTGATAAAACTACGCTCAAGTGGAAATTAAATTAAATGGAACATTTAAGAAAATTGTATGCAACTAAATGAGAAAATATGGCATAAGGGATAATTTTTTTGGTACCTTTAAAGACAAACATGTTATAGATTTTTAATGCACACTGCTCCCAAGTCTCAATTTTTTGGCAGAAATTTGAAAAATGTCGAAATGCATATGAAACTGAACACCAAATCTTCTTATAAGAACATTTTCCAGATCGACCAAAAAGAGAGTCTTTGTACAGGAGACTTTTTTGCTTTTAAGCTATCGTAATTAAACTCGCCAGTTTTTTACTTAGCTATATTTTAAACACACAAATAGGTAAAAATTTAAAATTTTTGAAAAATAAGCAACTTTGTTCTAATAGTAAAGCGAGAGCCAATTAATTTTGTGCACAGACTCATGTGAGTCTAATAAACAAAGAAATATTAATTTTTTTGCCTATTACGGCAAACAAGCTCTCTTAAATAAGCCAAATCGCTCCATGCTTTTTTTTTTTGGTTTTTAAAATTGGCACACCTTAATCACGCAGCTCACGCCTTTCAGTCGCCAAGTCACGCAAGCTGTTCATCTCTAGTTATGTGCAACTTCAAACATACGTCTTTATGCAACAAAAAATTTTGCCAAGAAGTTAAAAAGTTTTATTGGCATGTGGCTTTCAGCTAGCACAATATATAATATATAAGTCTACATATGTATATCAGCTTTCACGACAATAACAACAACGATGCCCCTCTCTTGCACTCGTTATTTTTCTTTGTTTATTTTTTAGATGCTTGGTTTTTTTTGTGTACAAGTATTTCCTAGAAATGACTACTCAATGTGACTGCCACTTGGCTACACGACTTTTGTTGCATGTGGCGGCTACACGATTTGATTTATTTACTTGACGGCGCATTTTATGTACTGTAAAAATTCACATAGTTTATATTGACTGGAAAATAAATACAAATAAACAAGTAAAAAATAAACAAATTAGGCAGCGAGTATGCATGCCATTGCACATACGACACGTTGTCTAGGCGCGTATGCTACAAAATTTGTTAAGCCCCGGGCACAAATGTGACCAACTGGCCAGGTTAAAACTGCTCTCTGTTTATTTTAACTGTTTACGCTGCATTTTCACATCATTGGCATTTTCCATAGAAGTTTTCAATTGTTGCATGAAGTGCAACACAGCCCAGCAGTTCATATTGCTGCAGTGTAGGTGTTTCATTTATTCAGTCAGTCCAATAGTCTGTTGTCCTACACTTGGCGTTAATCATTATTTGAATTTTCATGCATTTTCAAGCATTTTTCTATTTTTCCAGCTACTTTAATGTGCTTTTGTGGACTTTGTTTATTTTAGAATGCGTCTCATTATAGATACAAAACGATTGCTGCTAAACAAAATTAACATAAATATTTTTTTTTATGGCTTTCTTGGTAAGAGCAGCAGCTGGAGCAGGCACCAAATACCAAAAGGGTAGTCTAAGTGTTCCCAGCAATGACTGTTTCATTTTTATGCTAAACTTGAATAAACAAAACAACTTGACAAACTAATGAGTTGTGCTCCAAACTCTGGAGTTGCACTGCAGCCATAGAGTAAACAATTCCTTGCCTCTGAGAAGTCCGCTCCACTTCAACTCTGTCTCCATTTATCGATCCGTTGGAAACACGCCTGCTGTCTGCTGCTACTAAACTGTTGCCAATATCTGCCACTTGTGCATTGCAATTCATCAATTTATCCAACGTTTGCATAGCCAATTCCATGATGTTCCAAGGATGACTCCTCCTCTTCTATCTTCTATCTAGTATTTGCAGGTTTTTCTATTCTCTATTTTACTCTTTTATTTTTTTGTTCTCTGTTCTTTTGCTGCAAATCATCATTAGTCTTTGTTGTAGTATCTTCATGAAGCCGTTTGTATCTATCAGCATTACCATTGAGTTCGAGGCGTGCAGATAAAGTAAAGTGTTTTGTGTGGTCTGAAGTGCATGAAGTGTTGTTTTGTGTGTATTCATAAATATAAGAGCTGAATTCCATAGAATTTTCGTAAGTAATAGATATGTACATACCAGAAAATACTGAAATTATTGAAAAAAAGTTAAATGATGTGTTGTGCATTTTGCAAATAAAATTTTGTGCAATTTAAAGAGATAATACAAGGACTAGGTTATTTTAAGTGTGACCAGGTCTGATTTGCAGCTTCTGTTAAAAAGTTTGGTATTTTTAGCGCAAATATACTTATTGTAGTTGTTTATCGTTACTTAACTAATATTTTTTTTTCCAGCGATAATTTGTATGGTTTTCGACGAGGATATTGAAACAGGAATGCTTCATTCATCTGATTTCGACTTTTGGCTTTGAAGCACACATGCTCAAAGCTTCACTAATGACCTTCAATCGCTGCAGGATGAACGCCTGAAAAAAATGGATGCTGTTCGAGAGCTAATAGAAAATGTCATGTGTCGATCTCAAGGATTGCGGCATCATACAGCTTTAATAAGATCAAAACTTCTGAGTGGAAAACGTAGGCACATAAGCATGTTCGTCTGTTCCCTCGTTGCTTCTTAACCACTAGTAATAATCTGACAAACTAGTTATCGTTGCAAGCGTCTTGTTCGTCTGCAGGTTATAGACTACGTGACGTCACATTAAATTGAATATGACGCCCTCTAGACAACATAACGTCATGATGAAGTCTTGCGGATCAATGAAAGCCCATTTTTAAAAAATATATATTTTTGGCTGTTGCTCTCGGCTTTATTTTGATAAATTCAAACTAAATAATTTAATACAAAGATTTTAACAATCGTTTTAAAAAATGTTTTTTTGAAAAGTTCTTCATTGAAAAGTTACTAAGATAAGTTCCATGCATTAAACACTGGCAACTTTCAGTAAGTACTAAAACTGGATTAATAAATTGAAGACTCCGCTAAAACTAGTATTATTTTTTTTTCGCTGCGCTTCTTACAATTAGCCATTCATGAAAGAATGCCATTAGTCCCATCCCTTGTTGGTCATTGGGAACACGCCTAATTTGCTCATTTCAATTTCATTAAGTTGGCAGCACTGTTTGTACATAGGAACATCAAATTACTGGTTAGGGTAAGACTTTGGCATACACAAGGACTGTTGAGCATGATGACGACATGGATGTTGATGATAATGATACTGATGATACTGATGAAACTGTTAAACAGCTCTACTGGGCGCTCCTAAAGCATTGTTGTTGCTGTTGCTTTAACAATTCCTGATGACTTTGAGACCCGCTTGTTGGCGAATGTTGTTACCGGGTTATAATAACAAAGGTAACATGGCACCACTGAGCCGCAGGCTAAACAGATAGCTAGCCACAGACAACACGATGCATAGTTAACTAAGCACTCAGTCAGTCCGGCAGTCCATAAGGATGTAGGCTCTGTTGCTACTACTGAGCTACCACTACTTGGCCGTTTTGTTTGGCAAGGGCTCTGGACTTGGCTATTTGCAAACGAAGTTGAAGCTAAAACCAAAACCAAACACAACTCCGAACACAATACAATAACAAAAACAAAAATTGTTAGAGCGCAGAGCAACTGAAGCAATGTCCAGCCAGTTGCATGGAGTGAGCAACAGACCTCAGATAGACCCAAAAGAACCAAAGAACAGACTCCAGCAAAACACAAGCCTAAACGTTGTTGATGCATGGCAGCTTGGCAACCAAATATTGTTGCACAGCAAACGGACACACAAACAAGGTAGACTCTGTGAAAGACTGGTCGTAATTGGCCAAGAGGCAGGCTCCAAGTTGGACTCAGATACAGACATACGTAGAGTTGTTGCTGTCGACGAAGTCTGCTGCAGCAGCCACCTGGGCAACAACTCGCCACATTTTAACTTTGACTGCAGTATCTATCGTTGCCTTGCCATCTAAGGGGTAAAGTAAGCGGAAAGCAGCTGAGCGTACACAGCGAGAAAAAATAAGTGATATTTGTAATCAAATTGTGAATAATAAGAACTCACTCATGGATTTTTCTGACAAAAACAGCAGTAAGTATTTTCAAGAGTAAAGGGAATTTAAGGGAATTCTATATAAATATTCTTATTGCAATTATAAGAAGAGAGTTTCAGGTTCCCATCTAAATTTTTTGATTTTCGGCTATCGAATTTGTATTTGGAACCAGTGTGCTGGTCTAATATTAATAGTTTTTAGGTAAACTTTATCAAGTAATAACCTACTTCATATGCAACTATAATGCTAAAATTTTATTGCAAAATGTTCGTTGGACCCCAACACATTGATTACATTATATAGATATTTACTTTTTAGGGGATAATATATGCCACTTATTTAACTTCCGCCTCGACTACATCACATTTTTCTCACAGTGTAGTACCATAGCGACCTGAGTAGAGAAGATGAGTTTGCTAAGCAATAATTTTCATTTTTAGTTGCCTCCACGTTTTGCCTTTGCCTTTGCCAGCAGGCAGCTTTATTGGCTGCGCCTTGGCCTTTTTGTTGCAATTGTTGTTGCAGTTGTTGTTTAGGCCATAACGAGTTGTTGCCGCTTGTATTATTATCTTTGGCAGACGAGTTGCCGTTTGGGGGCATAAATTTTATAGCCAATATTCACAGCTCCACCCACTGTTGAAAATGTTTAAGAGCGCGGCACTTGCCAATTGCAAAAATTATTTGTGGGCATAGGCCAGCGCGTATAAATTATAATAAGATTGCGGCTCAAGAGCTGGCCAAGACTTGTCGAAATTGGTAGGCAGAATCAGTCAGTTACAGTGACGCCTTTGATTGGCCTTCAAAATGCTGTCATTATGGCTAAGTAAACAGCATGTAAATTGATTTTCATCGCCGTTTGCCGCAGACTGTTTTGTTGACCATAGTCCAACGTGGCGACTCTTGGCATTTGTCACATGACAGTGGCAGCCATGTCATGTGGAGTGTTGATGCTGCGGATGCTGGACGCTGGGCTGCTTTTGCTCTTGTCATTTTGACAGTCACCAGGAAGAAAATCACTTGGCGCCATCAAAGTGACACTTTAGCTAGCGCCCTGGGGAGCAACACGCTGTGTAATTCCTTGTGACTGTGTGTGCCCCCGCCAAATGTCAAGCAGTAGCAAGCAAACTGATGGACTGACGAACTGACTCACTATGTGAGCGCTACGTTTTGCATACTAAAAACATAGCTGCCTGCCTGCCGCTGGCGCGAGGCGTATGAGTAATGTTGCCCGCTGGGCTAATAAAATATTTGTGCATCTTTAGCATGTTCCGGTTTCAGAAAATTCAAATATTTTGTGGTTGCAGCTGCTTGTTAAAGAGCAAACGACAAATAATATGATGCTTTTGGGAAAAATCAACAAAAATTTTGATTGATAGATTTCAAAATTGGTTTGTATTTGAAAAAAACATATTTTATTTTGCCATAAATAGACGCTAGTTTGATGTAATTTTTAGAATGTGGAAATTATTAACTAGTTAATAACACGATTTTTGTGTCTTTTAGACATCATCTTTAGATGTTGATGAAGTTCGGGGTACTTGATTGCTTTTCCATAGCGCCGGAAAATATCGTCCGATTGTTACATATTTCTATTCTCCTATACTCGATGGTTGTACCACTTGGCTCTTCATCGCGGGGTTGTCCTATGAAATTTTTTATGGTTGTATGACAGATCGAAATATTTAAAGCTTTCATTAAGCAACCAAATTGTACAACCAGTCGTATGTCTTATGGCTTGCATCACAACTCAAAATACTATATATTACAATTAAAGCTTAAACAAAATATTGTGACAGTAAAACGAATGATTTTCAGAACATGTCACACATGATTTACGATTTTATCAAAAAAGTATACATACTTTTAAAAGCTTTACGTCTTCTTTTTTTTTGGCTTTATCTCTATTGCCTTTGTAAATCGACAATTGCGCCATTTGGGGGCACAGCTGTAATAGTTGTTGCTGTTGTGGGTGAATTTTTCAAACCGCAAAACAAGTTTTTATTACAAATTCCTAAATAAACTGTGTCAAGACACTGAGATAGACTTGAACCGAGAACGGCATTATGGTATGTATAACCAAACCCAGACCAAGTCACGTCGTTGAGTTATTAGAGCCGCATTTAGTTGTCAACCTCAGCAGTTTTTGTTTATGCCTAAGATTTTGTTTCGTTTTTTTTTTTTTTTACTTTAGATTTTCACATTACAAATTTAAGTTCTGTGGCATTTGTTTATGTTCATATTCATATTTCAAGCAGCAACAAAGTATAAAAAAAAAATTAAAAAATATAAATACAAAAAAATGTTTCTAGCATTTTGCAAAATTGACAGTTGAAATTGCTTACAAGTGGCACGACAACAACAACAGCAACAGCTACAACAATGGATACAACAGCCACGAAGACGACCCATCAATGAAGTTGTTAAAATCTTCGCCAAGTGCCTCTTGAGCTTGACGTGCCATGCCAAGCCATGCCAACTCAGGCAAATGAAAGGCGGCTCTAAGTGACTGAGACTGATATTGCAATACAACTTGAAGATTTACAGCACTTCAGGGCCAACACTTAGTCAATGATGATACAGTGGAATCTGTCAAACACAGACAGGATTGAAAATATAAATGCAACTATATTAGCTTTATATGAAAATAATTTGCAGGCAATTTTTTTTAATAGATTTCGCGTTTTTTTGATCACAAGTAAGCTGCAAGTACCAAAGGTACGATATTTGCCTGAGCTTAAAGTTTTAGAAATCGCTACTATAATGTGAATTCAAGAAGTGAAGAAACTTTGAGTTTTTTGGAACAGTGAGGAAAAATAATTTTAGCCAAATACTTACAACAATTGCTTAAAGATTCTGATATGAGAAGTTTTAATTTAAGTTAATTCAACAAAAAAATCCAAAGCAATCTTTTAATCATGTTAGAAAGCCTTTGAAAAGCAATATGACGTAAATATAGCAAACTTAATGTAAAACATCTAAAACTAGCATTGCACGATACAAATATTTGCTCAAAGTGCATAAAATATTTGGTCAAATATTTGATTGTCATTTTGTTGATCAAATATTTGCAACAAATCTTTGCAAACATTTTTTCGGTTCCGTGTTTGCCAAATAAAATTTCGAGCAAATATTTGATTACCTAATGCAAGCTTAAGCTTGTTTTTTATTTCCTGAAATATCTTTATTAGAAAAGTTAGATTTGAAGAAATTTTTGTTTTTATACAATATTTAAAAAAAAAAAGGTCCTATCACACACTAAGTTATGTTTAGTGTGTAGCGATTTATTTCTTCTGTCAATATTGGATTATAACCTTATGCACTTATCGGTTGATTGCCAATAAATAAATATATATAAAATAAAAAAAATGAAATTTCAAAAGGACTACAATTGCGTTTCGGTTTTATGAATAAATTTTGGCTTAAAGCCTTTTAATTTTCGTACAAAACGGATGGTATTCAGAAAATCGTCTCATATTAACGAGCTGGTATTAACAAAAGGCTATATTCAACAGTGTGCCTATGCTTATGCGCTTATTGTTGCCCAGCTTAGGCTTTACTGTACCTACTTATGACAACTTTACGCAGCTCAAAAATGATTTGCTGTCCATAAAAATTTTCTATAAGCAGAGTCAAACTTTTTGCTTAAATAAATCGGTGAGCAGAAAAAAAAAGCAAAAAAAAAAAATCAAATAAAAGAAGAAACCACAAGGACACAGAGCCGCCCAACACGTGGCCATAAAATGACGACGACGACCAGAAAAACAATTTAGCCCTGCGACAGCTACGGAGAAAAGTCGACCCCAGGCATAGGATACGGGCTCCAGGCTGCCATCATATTTTATGCCCAAATAGTTAAACAAATGCACAAACACACATAAAAGCCAGCAGGAAAATTGCTTGTAAAACATTTTTTTCAAGCCTCTGTATATGTGTGTGTGTGACATTGAGTAAAAAAAAGAGACGCTGCTATATATAGTCAATATATACATATTTGCCTAGTTAGAGTGAGAGCGCAGCTGTGTGTGTGTGTATCTGTGTGGGTTCGGCATTGTTGAAATACGTTTATAGCAAATCTTTGGCCTGCTACACATTGCCATAAATCACATACAAAAAAAAAAAAAGTATTTCACTTTTTTTGCCTTGAACAACAATTTTCGTATTATTTTCGTTTTTTTTTTGCCTGCCACATTAATGCGCCTACACATACATATAGGCATACAATACTCGACACTGCAATAGCGCACTTTACATTACAAAAATATTAATATTAATATAATATTAATATTAGATATGATAATATTAATATCAGATATGAAATCTTAAAAATTTCGCTAAACTTTTAATTTTTAAGATTTCATATCTGAGAAAAATTAATATTCACTTACAAAATTGAAAATTGTTTTCTACGTATAAAACTGAATATGCTTTAAATTAAATATTACAAATAGTTTTTACTGCGAAAAAAATCCCATTATTTTTTTATATGAAGTTTTGTCATTCCGTGCGAAATTTTTGCATGCTGCGTATGGGCCTTAAGAAAAAAAATTTTTTATTTATTATTAAAAAATTGTTGCACCAAATGAGTTTGATTTAGGAACAAAGAACTTGTTATTTTTGTTTATATCTTGATTTTTTATGCTAAAAATTAAAATCAAGATATTTTCATTAAATATTGATAAAATTAGTATAATTTGTATACCCTGTACCTATAGGTACAAAGGGTATACTAGATTTGTGCAATGCATGTAACGGACAGAAGGAGGCGTGGCAGACCCCAAGTCCTTTATACCAAAATGCTTATCATAACCTCGGGTAGCGATTGAGCCATGTCCGTCTGTCCGTCTGTATGAACACCTAGATCTCGGAAACTATAAGAGCTAGAGATACGAAACTTTACCAGCTGATGCGCATATTTCCTCAGATGATCACGTTTGTTGAATCATTTCAATATCTTTCCCCGTTCCCCCGTAGCAGAGTTTCGCGGTTTTTAGCTAAACCGTTTAATACTTTAACCTGAAACTTAAAAGAACGATGCGTTGTAGTTACATGCATCTGTGTGTCAAAAATAAACATAATCGGACAATTACAACAAGAGTTATAGTCTAAAATGTAAAAATTTCACCTCCCCTTGCCTATAAACTGCGTCAATATTTGACTCTACGTAATTATAGTAACAAATGAACTAGAATCACCAATTTTGCTAAGCTGATTCATGTGGCTCTAATGAACAAATCCACATCCAAATTTTATCAATGCGGGCCCCCACCCCCTGCAATCGATTTACCGTGTTTTCTCCCACACCCCTCAACATATCCCTTTGAAACTTACCCCATATACAAGGTGGCGCAAAAGAAGTCATCCGATGTTGTTTGGCTCTTATTTTTTTTCTAAATGAAATTCCAAAATTGACCAAAAATGACCAAAATTCGTTGCAGGGACCGCCGGCTGAGGCCCAATTGCGTGGCACGTCGTCTGGTCGATGTTTCGGGGCTCACTTCGACGTCCTCGGCTACAGCGGCGATATTTTCGGCAGAACGGGCGCTCCGGGGCCGGCCACTCTTGGCAACGTCTCGTGTGGTCCCATACTCTTCAAGATTAGTGGCTGGCGCAGTGTTTGCGCAGTTGGTGTCGGACGGCCGGGAAATCGGCGACGGAACTCACGCTGCGCCAACACCACAGACGAATTGTTACGCAAAAAAAATAGACACAATTATTCCGCGTTCTTGGGGAGTGTATCGCTCCATGGCTTATTCACTTGTATTCTGTATCTGTCTAGTCCACAAATGTCAAAACAGATTTGATATTGGCGGCCATTTACAAAAATGAGAGCATCTTCCAATAGGGTGATTTCTTTTGCGCCACCTTGTACTTTAAATAACTTCTTTGACGTAAATTTCGATTTTTATCAAAATCGGTTAAAATTTGCGGAACTTATAGGTATAAATATCGTTTTGCACCAACAAAAACAATGTTCCAAATGGAAAGTTCTTAGAAGGAATATGCAGGAATAAAACTTTTTTCAAAAAAAAAAAGGTACAGGGTATTACACTGTCGGGCACCGCCTTGACTGTATTACATTTTTTTTTAATTAGGATGGTAAAGTCCGAGTTGTATATAATAATAGTAATAACTTTTTCAAAAATCGTTAAAAGAAATTCAAAAAATAACCTGCAAAAAAAAAAAAAATATTTTCTTTGTACTGATTAAATAAATTAAATTAAATTTAAATTGAACATTATTCCAAAAAGTTTCCGTAAACTGAGATGCATAAAATTCCATTATTTTCGCAAAAATACGAGTACTGCCGACATAATCCCAAATCAATTTGTTCAGAGATCATTTCTCAGAAGAATGAGTGTCAAAAAGCAAAATTGCATTTCTGCATTGGATAATCTAACAATATTTAAATTAAAAGTAATCAAAAATCTTATGTTTACACAACAAATTTTATGTGTAGGGCTATTGAAGTGACGTGGAGTGTACACATACGCATGCACACTCATAAACACACAGCTGTGACTACAGTATAAGCTTCCCTGTAGATGACAGTCTATTTGCGCCTCTATGGGGCCTACGAACTAGGCGTAGGCTCCTGCCAGGCGGCGCTACGTTTTTAAGCTATTTATGATTTTCGCGCAGCAATTTTTTTTGTCTCTCAGTTTTTCCATTTTTTTTTTTTGTTGGCGCTTGTTTTATTTTTATTTTATTTTCATGTGATTTTCCGGAACGCGCAGAGTGTTTGTTTATATTGTTGATGGGCAGACACCATGCAAATTTGCCGTGCAGACTTGCGAATGTTTAACAAATGTGTGACATTTTTGTGTGAGCCGGGACTGTCGTTGGGGGAGCTGGGCTCCGTAGTGGTGCCATGTGCTGAGTGGTTGCCACTGTGCTGCAAGAGCTGGCCCCTCTCTTTAGTCTGAGGCTGTCTGTCTGTTTGCTCTAGCACGCGTTGGAATTGATTTTTATGCTGTGATTATATTTTCGAAAAGGTTGACGATGAGCTGAATGGTTGCTTTTACAAGCGCGGTGGGTGTTACAGTGAGAGATACACATAGAGCGCAGTTGGGGGAGCACCCAGAACATACAGTTTTGCTCGTTATATTGTTTGTTTTTTTTTTTATACACTGTACCAGAAGGGTCTGATAGATTTTTGCAATGTCTATAACAGGCAGAAGAAGGCGTGGCAGAGCAAAAGTTCTATATGCCAAAAGGCTTACAATCATCTGAGAGAGCGATTGAGCAAGGTCCTTCTGTTTGGGCGAAGGAACACACATATCTTAATACATATCTTACGCATTATCCGACTGAAAATTTTGTCGATTCAATAAATGGACGGCCCAAACGGTACGTATTGTTTTACAGCTTTCAAGCTTGTTTGAATTTATTTATTTTTTTTTCATTTTGGCGTGACGTTACATTTTAAAATTTTTTTTAGCAATAGCCTTGTTTTCAACTCGGAATTAAACGTGAAAACTTAATTTTTAATATATCAAATTTTTTTTTATGCTTATGTAGCAATTAGTTACCATAATTGTTTTTTAAAAAATATGACAAAAATCTTTCATACTGTTTGAAAGATAAATATAAACCGAACACGCTTGGCGTGACGTTACCAATAAAAAAACTGGGTTTTAACTTGGATTACACATTCGTAGAAAACTGGTAGGATTTTATGTACAAATTTTTTTAAACTAGAGTAAAAAAAAAGTTCTTCGTTTGTTTATAAGCCAAGTATTTGGCGTTACGTTACATTGTGCGCCGATTCTTGAATTTCCATTAAAAATGCTGTATCAATAGCTTTGTTTTTTAACTTTTTTAACTCAAATAGATCATAAATTTGGGACAAATATAAATAAGTTCACCACTAAAGACTATTTAGTCTATGTGTGACTCCCCAAGGGGTCAACCGGTTCAACCTAAATAAGTTCTGATGAAAATATTTAACTTCAAAAAGAATGATAAAGAGAAAATGCTCTAAAAGCTTTGACTAAATCATGAAGCTAAGCTTTATAGCCAGATTTATCGTAATAATTTTCTACAATTTTTTTCATTACAATGGTTAAAACTTGAGTACCCTACTTTAGTACTATAGATGATATATTGTATACTAGTGTTTATGATAGTAATTATGAAATACGACTTAAACTAAATAAACATCTTGAAAAATACTTACTATGGCATTGCCCTTGGATTCATAAACAAGTTAGATAGACAAAATTTGTTCAGAAGACTCATATGAGCCGAACCAACAATGAAACGTGAACTTTTCAACAAAGCATACTCCTATATTCCGTAAGCTCTTCACCACTTCCATTAGAAACGTCTCTTTTTTATTTGGGTAACTCATTTACAGTGCATGTCACAGTCGGCACTACTTCGCTTTTTTTTTTTGTACAATAAAGTGGGTGACACTCTCGTGAAAAAAAATATATAATATAAATTAAATTATGCGTTCATGTTGTTTTAATAGGCTTTAACAAGGCGCAAACACTAGCTAGACAGGCACGGGTAGCTAGAACGAGATAGCACATTATATGCAGGGCTGCTGATAACACTGTATCAGTGTTTGCGTGTATGTGAGTATCTGTGTGTTTACATTTTGTATGCCTTGTTTAACGATCGGAAGTCATATTCATAAAAATATGTCAATGAATTGTGAATTATTTATTGGCCAACATAAGCACACACACAAAAAAAAATTCAAAAAAATAACAAGCAAACAATAAAGAAAAAAAGTAAAATATAATACAAAAAAATATGAAAAATAAAAGCGCAAGTTTTGCAATTTTAAAATAAATACGCGTCATGATGATAAAGTGTGGCCAGATTTATTTAATGCCACCATTTTGTGTGGCATTTTCTTTGGCCAAGGCTGTGCTCTAGTTTTAGCCAAGTTAAGCCAAGCGTCAAACTGAAACTGAAACTTAATTGCAATTAAATTCGAGTGTGTGACGACTGTATATAGGTACCTATATATATAGGTATACATATTTTTTTGCTTTTGAAGTGGCCAAATGCTTTCCATTAAATTAAGTTTTGATTTAGCCCAGACAGGGCTTAAACTACAGCCAACACAGCTGAAGACTCAACTTGTCCAAGCTGGTTGCTCATTTAAGCGACCTAGTTTGCACATGGCAAGGAAGTGAACACACCCAACAACGCCAACAGACAGACAACATGTTGGCCGAAGGCTTAAATTTCCAAAACGACAATTAGAAAATTTGCAAATTACATGGCAGAACAGGAAGGCTGTAAGGTGGGCTGGCAGATAGACAGGCGTAAGGATAGACAGTCAGACGTATGGACTGACGTACGGACAGACAGGCCAAACACCGGCAAAAGCTGGGCGAGCCGCATCGGTAATTTTAATGAAAAGTGCGCGTGAAAAGCGTAAAAGCGACAGGAAAACAAGAAAAGCCAAGGAAAAAAAAAAAAACAACACCAAAGAAAAAGCTTGTTTTAGAGCAACGAACGTGAGACACTCTTTTTTTTTTTTAATTATGCAAATGCTGCTGCAACCTGAGCGTAAAGTGTAAAAGTGTAAAGTGCAGGACCATGGCTTTAAGTGGGATTCGAACACACAACCTCTGGGATGATAGTCTAGTGCACTGCAGCTAGGCTATCGAGGAACCAAGTATGTAAGTATGAAGTAAAATTCCCAAGCACTGTGTCAAAAAAATCGCTTGACTATATCATATAGCCCCCATAATAACGATCGGCTAAAAAACGACTCCATCATATAATGCATTAACACAATTTTTATTTTTTTTTGCTCTTATATGCTACGTTTTGTTTCTAAAATTCCCCTCGGTTTTCCGGTTTTTCTTTGGCATGTGGCAAGTTCCCTGACAAAGTCCATGTAACTCCTTACAAAGGTGCACAAGAACGCACACACACACCAAAAAACTTGTTATCTTTGCAAGCTGTTAGGCGTGTCCCTAGCCAGTTCGATGTCAGAGCCTGTTTGTCCGTAACTTAGTATAATATGTATGCACATCACTTGCCCGCCAGTTAGGTGGGGAGCTGGTTCCAAACACATCGACTTGCCTCTTAAATTATGGCCCAAATGAATGAGCGGGTGTTAAATTGGTAATTTTATGCCAGAGTTAACTTTTAATTTGTGAAAATGATTTTATAAATTTTATGTGCGTCATTAAAATTGTCAAAAGGCTGCTGCGGGGGGGCGTCACACAGTTTTTGTGTATATAGTATAGTATATGTCTGCATGTGCGTGTGTGTATGTTTATGAAGAGATTTAGTTGAGATGTCGTTTAATTTCTTCGCTGATATATTTTATGTAAATGGTAAGAGCAAGAAAGAAAGGCCAAGTGTCAGCTAGACAGCTTAATGCCGTTTGATTTGTAGGTCAGTCCCAGGCATTAAAAAGCCCCATCATTCGTTGCTAATCAAGCGGCCTGCTATGGGATCATAAAATCTTGAAAAATGCTGCGCATTTGATGCCTTTTGAAGGCGAATCTTGGGTTGCAGCTGTGGAAGTTGGTGCAGATGGTGTTGATACCTTTTTGTGAAACTCTTTACCTTTTTTTAAAAGTAACCTAAGCTTTGTCATTTTGTCGATTTTATCGTGAGCATCTATTCCTTAACCATCAAAATCAATTAAGAAGTTGAGTACGGAACATCTGAGAAAAGCATAAGAGGTTGATGCTGGCATTAATTTATAGCTTGGCATGGATCTTGATCAGAGGACTTCGTTTTAGTCCCACTAAGTCACTAACATTTGAATGTGAAATTGTACTACGTATAATATATGTTTAGTGAAGTCATAGCAGACCCACAAAAAGCTGGTCACTTTAATCAGTTTCTGAATAACTTCGCATAATATATTAAAATGACTTATGATCGACCACTCAGGCGGTCTCCGCTATTCGATATACATCAAATTAATTTACTGGACACATATATTGTTTGAGTTTTTAAAACAATTTTTGATAAAAATACTTGCAAGCTTTATAAGAGTTTTTAGCTGGCTAAGTGTGTTTTTTGAAATTTTATTTATTAAGCTTTAAGGCTACCTTAGTTCATATTTCGCAATCATCCTTATCTTCATTATTCACGACAATTTAAAACATTTTTAAAATTTAACTCTAACGCCACCCATTTTATGTGCAACTTAATACATAGGGTATTCACGCATGCTGTTTTGTTAAGGAGCTGTAAAATTGAGCACTTTTGCAACATCCAAATGTGCAGGGCTCAGTTTCCACTTTTAAGTCAGCTTCTGCTCAACCCAGACGTTACTTCAGTTTTAAGCTGTTGATTTCAAGAGAAAGTATTTCAAAATACGCTGTTTGCTGCATTTCGAACACTTTAAAATTTCGGGATTCCTTGGCCGTTTTGTCATAAAAAAATGTGGCAATAAAAGTAAGCAGAGTGAATTTCGAAAATTAAACTGGATTTGTCACAATTAAAAATTTAAGTCTTATGCAGTTTATATACTTAATTTCAAATGTAAACAAAATCACAAAAAAAGCAAGAACTCTATTGACAAACTAACAAAAGGGGCGTTCACGCTTAAACCAGTTGCATTTTTGCACAACTTTTTAACTCCTCCATGCAACAGCAACCGTGAATCTCAACATCTCTTTATCTGATAAAAAAAAAATGTAATACAGTCGAGGCGGCGCCCGACAGTGTAATACCCTGTACCTTTTTTCTCAAAAAAGATTTATTCCTGCATATTTTTACTAAGAATTTCCAATTGGAACTTTTTTTTGTTGGTGCAAAATGATATTGATACCTATAAGTTCCGCAAATTTTAACCGATTTTGATAAAAAGTATATGGGGTAAGTTTCAAGGGGATATGTTTAGGGGTGTGGGAGAAAACACGGTAAATAGATTGCGGGGGGTGGGGGTCTGCATTGAAAAAATTTGGATGTGGATTTGTTCATTAGAGGCACATGAATCAGCTTACCAAAATTGGTGGTTCTAGGTCATTTGTTACTATTATTACGTAGAGTCAAATATTGACGCAGTTTATAGGCAAGGGGAGGTGAAATTTTTACATTTTAGACTATAACTTTTGTTGTAATTGTTCGATTTTGTTTATTTTTGACACACCGATGCATGTTACCACAACGCATCGCTCTGTTAAGTTTCAGATTAAAATATTAAACGGTTAAGCTAAAAACCGCGAAAATCTGCTACGGGGGAACGGGGAAAGATATTGACATGATTCAACAAACTTGATCTTCTGAGGAAATATGCGCATCAGCTGGTAAAGTTTCGTATCTCTAGCTCTTATAGTCTCCGAGATCTAGGTGTTCATACAGACGGACAGACGGACGGACGGACAGACGGACAGACGGACAGACGGACGGACATACGGACATGGCTCAATCGCTACCCGAGGTTATGATAAGCATTTTGGTATAAAGGACTTGGGGTCTGCCACGCCTCCTTCTTGCCGTTACTTACATTGCACAAATCTAGTATGTATACCCTTTGTACCTATAGGTACAGGGTATAAATAGTGCAAACATTAATTATAAAATTTCTTTGAATTTATATCCAAGAAGTGGTTTAAATCTGGTTTGCACTTCGATATTCGAAAATATTTTTTATCAAAATTGGACTTCAAAGGAGCTTTCTCAAGTTTTGCCTTCAAAGCGGATGCTGAACTGTGAGCGCAGTTTATGTGCTGTAAAAAATCTTTTTTTATGAAAGTACTTAAATCTTATACGAAGTTTGAAAAAAACGTTTGCCTGTTCGAACTTTGATTTTCCTCCTGATAACGAGTTCAGTAGATAGTTTTGTATTATAACTGGCTAGACAAGGAACTACCAGCATCCTCCTTCAGGACAAGGAGGGCCTGGGTATACCCATGGCCAGCTGCAAACTGAGAATACGAAATAACTTCGCTCTCTTTGCAAACCAAGCGTGGAATCGGGCATCGAACACGTGCAGAATTTCACGGCAAATACAGCAGTAAAAGAACGAAGAAACTTTGCTGTCTGAACAGAGCCCAGTGCTCGACTGTCATTCGGGCTATCACGGGACATTGGCTGGTGGGGATACATGCATCCAGGCTAAATGCTCCCCACTATGATTTCTGTAGAAGTTGTGGTGATGAGGAAGAGCTGGAAACAGTTGAACACCTTTTCTGCCACTGCCCTGGTCTTTATAGGACAAGATTCCGTTTTCTAAAGTCATACTTCTTTCTTGATGATTTGTCTCAGCTCTCCGAACAGAGTCCAAGGTGACTTTTAAGGTTCGTCCAGGCCGCCGGATGGCGAACCCATCTTGCATAGGGGACCTCTAGAGTGGGGAAGAGCGGTGAATGGTCCACCGTAGCGGTATCACAACGGGCCTATTCTGGCCTATGTGAGTTGGGACGTTGGTCTCAACTGCCGCCCTAACCTAACCTAACCTTTATATTATTTTGGATTGCTTTTAAAATTTGATAACTATTTCCAGTTATTTATTTAATCTTTTAAATCTTCGTTGGACAGTTTTTAGTATCCACAGGAACTTTTCCCTTGCTTTTGAACTCGCGTGACAAACCTTGCCAGAAATTTTTAAGGTATGCATCATTTTATGAATTAACGAGAGAAAAAAAACTCTCAGCTTGTTAATATATGTTATCATCTTTATTTTACGATCATTTAAACAGCTTATTCCAAAACTATCAGCAAACATTAAACCTAATTTCTTTGGGTTTCCATTCAGTATGAAGGCGCCCACAAAAAAAACCTATCTCTAAAACTTTTACGCACATTAAGCTTAAGCTGCATTCTTCACTCAAAACTCTCTAACCTCTGATTGTCACATAATGAAGATCATAAGCTTTTCTAAAACTGCTACTCTCTAGCTTTACTCATTTCCCCCTTGTCTATCAATTAGTAGCTACAGTAATGCACATTTGTTAATACCCAAAGATAAAAGCAATAATAAAAGTATGGGAGAAAATTTTGAATATTTATGGAATTAGTTCAGAAGACAGACCAACGTCCAGTTTCATTTGCACTTAACACAATCTGTGCGTAACTGTTTATTAACCGCTTTATAAACTTGGAACTCACTTTATTCATACGCCACGTTGGCTGGAACCGGGCCAAATCAGAACCGACACTCATCTGGCCTAATGTGTCGCACATTTTTGAACTCATTTGAATTTAACACTTTTGATGTCGTGCGTTATAATAGTCCCCCCCATCTGTCCAAAGTCTGATGTCCGTTGCAGAGTGTCGCAGCATCGGCTGTTGGCTTCAGCGGCGGGTTTTTGGCTCTTTACGAGTCGTAAAAAACTTTTTTGGCGCCGCACATTATTAAAATTTCTTTATGACAGTCGAGAGAGTCAGTCGGACCGGACCATAACGAAGCCAAGAGACAACAACGACGCGACAAAAGGCATAAAAACTGGTAACAAAATACTTATATATATGTATGCGAGTATTTTACGTTCGTATGGAACAACAACAAAAAATTTGTTTTGGTCTTTAGTTTTTGCATAAATTAACAAAAGATTTATGAATACGATGGACACGCACTTGAAAACTTGAAGAGTGGATGAAAAGCTGCGGATGAATCTGGTCTGCTTGTATTCGGGTAACAAGTGGGCAGAAAATCAGTAAAGTTGAGAAATATTAAAAGTAAATAAAAACTGGTAGAAATTATCGAAGAAGTTATTTTTGTTGGAAAGGATGTTACTAACTTTAATCATCATTTTCATGGAATTTATCTATAAAAAGTTTGTTATTCAAGTACCTATAAAGGTTTAAAGTAAACCTTATTGTCAAAGGAGCACTAAATCGAAATTTTATCGGTTATATTATCGACTATGTCTGTTTGTGTGTATATTAGAACTTTTTGGTTTTTTTTTTTAAAAAAAGCTTACCTTTAAAATTTTAGTTTTATTCGTTTTATTTTTTAAGCAGACTTACCTGAAAAGAGAAAAGAAAAAACATTAGTCTAAAATCAAATGAAAGAAAGTACCTACATAATAGGTATATCAAAATTGCTGAAAGGTTCATTGCTAAAGATATGTGAATACTAGATTTACATAAGTAATATGTATGACAAACCAACACTAGTAAAGAATAATTTCTACTATGAACCAAATATCTCATCCACAGTGGTTCGTCTCATAATGCGAAAGCTTTAAATATTGTAGTTTTTCTTCAGTTTTTTTTGTATTTTTTTAATTGCATTACTCTGACGGTATTTTTAGTTAGTATTTTTCAGTATTTCAAACTTATTAATTTTTAGCTCGTTATTTATAAACATTATTTTATAACTATTTAGCTACAAATATAAGTGGTACAAAGTCTTATTTACAATCTTAAATCTCGGAACTTTCTTTTTTATTATCCCTAATAATAATAAAACAGTTTGAGAATTTCGATAGTCATATGAGAAAAGTAAAAAATCTAAAATCTTTTTACCAAGAATCTCCCTTATAGTACTGGGATGAAGAGAAAGATAGATAGAAGCTCATCAGATAGGTGACTCATGCAGACTTTAGTGCAGAAATCCTTTTTACCGGGGGTCCCCGCAAAAGTTTCTCAGTATATATCACAAAACTTGAAACTTAGCTTAGAAGGATTCCCATCCTGTTGCTACAATGTAACTTGCGATCCTCCTCGGACATATAAATTCTAGCTCCGCTAGGTTATGAAGAAAGTAGTTTCCTAAGTACTTTTTCCTGCGTGAGATCTAAATTTTTCCCTAGTCTGAAGCTTAAAAGTGGCCATTGGCATACGAATATCCTCTTTGTCTGGCAAGAGGGTAAAGGTCGTGCCCTGTCTGGCCAATTCATCTGCTATCTCGTTACCTGTTATATTTTGGTGCCCTGGCACCCAAATGAGGCTGATAGCGAACTGCTGTGCCATCTCTTGAATAGATCTGCGGCAGTTGTTGACTGTCAACGAGTTTGAGGACATTGCCCGAAGTGACTTGATGGCGGCCTGGCTGTCCGTAGTAGTAGATTAAAACTTGAGGCGAATAATAAATCTATAGTTTCCATCTAGAACGTTGAAAATTAGAGAGACTACATGGTAGAGTATAGTCGGAAAAAAAATGAACTTTACTACCGGCAACAACTTAGTTACTACTGATGGAACTAAGGCTCTTGCGTATCTTGCCAAAGATGACTGTCTTCTAGTGACACGTTCATCGGTTATTAATTTTATCGATAAACAGAACGATATCGCAAAATCTTGTCATGTTGCTTCATACCATTGGTTTGTAGTGTATATAAAAATTGCAGTCCATTTTGCTGATACTTTTTATTGCCTTTTTTATATTCCTCTCAGCTTTCCCCAAGTTCTATAACTCTTTTTCTTGTTGTTTGACTTGAAAACTTTACAGCCAGTTGTCTGTCTCAGCGTCTAGCCCTTACTTGGTGGGTTCGTCTTAATGCCTCGATTGTAATGAGACTGCTGCTCATTAACTTGGACTGTTTGGATCTCTCTGATTTTTATGTGCATTTTTAATTCATTTTTGTGTAAACAAGATTGCAAAATAATACAAAAAGTCGATACAACTTTTCTTATATGGCAACCAACACTGTCTGTCCAACTCGTTTTTAATTAAAACATTTAACACTGCGCTTTTTGTTTAAGCCAATTGCTGTATTTTAATGAACATGCCAATTTAATTTGAATATGCATTTAAAAGCCCATAAATAATTGAATGTTTAACCCTGACGAATGCCATAAGGATAATGAGGAGGATTACACTGTAATGTTTCATGTTAAAGAATTGATTAACTTTTTCATACAAAATCAAGGCGAAACTTTAATTTACTTGAGAGCAAGAGTTAAATGTGGTTCGCTCTTAAATTTTCTTCATTTTCGGTAATAATGCATTCTGTTGTATGCCGTCTATGGCTAATTCCATTTGTTCTTGGGTATTTCTTTTGCCACGGAAGTCACGTACTTCTCGACCACAATTTGAAAATGAGTTTTGTCGGTTTACATTAAAACAAAATCATTCATGCGCTGTTGCTCCCCACAAGTCAAAACTACATATGTACTTATGAGTATTACTCCTTCTAGACATATGTATTATATATGAGTAGTTTGCCCGTTGCGGTCAATGGAAGCCGCCAGGAATTGAGCAATTTGCACGTTTTCTAGTCAAAACAAACTGAAAAGCGCTTTATGTAAAAACACATGGACATGTATGCAGTATATAGTAAACAATTCGAGTAGCAGTCACTTCCAAGAAATACTTGAAGTTCGTCAATTATGATTTCGGAACGTTGAACTGCTTTGGAACTGGTTATGCTACCAGATTGACAGCTGTCAACCGCAAAGAGCAATCGATGGTCATTGGGTGTGATATGTTGGTGAGGTCAACTGCACATGGCTTTTTAAGCTAAGGTCTACGAGGGCAGACTAATAAGTAATTAAAGGGACCACTTTTTTCAAGAGATCAATTAAAATAGGAACTAAACTAAAAACTAGGATTTGACAAATCCTCTAGAGGAAACCATTTCTTCAAGTTTTGAAAATCCAGTGATAATGTTGGTGTCTCAAGCAATTCGCCGCTACGTACTCTGGAAGGAAAAGAACTATTTTCAGTTGGGAAACGGCTCAATGGTTCCGAACAAATTGATTCTTTTCATATAAGAGTTTTCGTCAGTCATCTCAGAATACGAGATTCAGCCAACTGTCGACTTCGATTCCTAATCTCGAGAATGATGTCTTACGCTGGGACACTAAATACGACTCCAAGGTCCTAAAATTCCCAAAACCCAATGGTTCTGAACTCAACCTTAAAAATGCGATAAAACTAGGTATTTTAGAGATTATCTCAGAAACCCGACCTGCTTGATTTTCTTGACCTTGGATGCGGGTTCAGCGGTTCCGATAAAAATGTATCGTTTTTTGAGGTTATGTATAGCAGAACATACAAGAACGAAATCGATTTTCTGGTTGTAGGTCAGAACAGCTGGATTCGGTTGCTCTGTATCTGAGATCCAAAAAACTCTAGCGCATTGATGTTCCGAGATAACGTCAAAAACTGCCAATAAACGAGGTGTTTTGAAGGTAATCTCAGAAAACTGACATCGTAGGGGTTTTTGGACTTCGAATTCAGAGTAACCCGAAAATTTATAAAAATCAACGTTAAAAGTCAAAAACAAAAAACTATGCTGTTCTTTGGTGTTATCCAACAGCTCTTGTCTGCTAGGGCTTCTTTGAACCTTGGATTTTGATACAGCGGCTCAAAATCCATATGGGTAGTCCTGTCCTGAACTGTGTATGAAGATCAATCTTTTTCTTAACTGGCTATTACAAACTGTACCTGGTCCTTTTAACTATAGGCCATTTCTACCCCTTCGCCGGGACTCAAATTCTTTCTCTCCAGATGATGTGAAATATTTCTCTTAACATTTTTTCATACATTTTTTTGCGCCATGTTGTTTTTATACAAAAACAGGTAGCAAGGGTGATTGATTCCCTTTGACCCTTCTATCTTAGCCACCTGTTAGCTAAGCTTTAACTTTATCTTGAGACGAATTTACTTTTAGTGAGCTAAAGATTCAAAAAGCTGTTCAGTTACCCGACCCAAATCCCCGAATCATTCTTCTAACACCTTAAGCGCAAGAAAAACTTTTAATGACAGCAATAGGATCAACATAAATGAATGTTTTCCCAATTAATCGTTCTTCAACTGGCACATCAAATCAAATGTCTTTGTAATTATGGTATTTTACGAGCCATTTTCTAATCCCATATACGATCAATTTAATGTGGTGTTTGACCCCATCGTCAGCTAATTCAAAACAAATGCATCTACAGCAAGCTGCTCCGCCACGGAACGAACCCCTTTGGCAATTGCAAACACGTGTGCGGCATGCGCTGCTCCACACGGGGCCACTGTGCAACTGGCGTCATTTAATTAACAAACATTCACATAGCTTAGATAGAGGGGATCTTACGGTGGTTACGGTTTCGTGGGTCGGCCTGGTCACACTGTAGCTCACAGTACGCTTGCGTATCGTTAGAAGTTTAGAGCTCATAAAACGGGGAGTTATTTTTATGCGCCTTTAATAGACGCAAACTCAGACATCAAAACGCTTAGATGACGCTGCTGACGTTGCGTCGTAGCTCTGCTCCAATGCAATGCATTGTCGCCTCTGAAGGCCCCCTGCTTTGTGGTTCCCTCATCATAGCATCGTATTTCATTTTTATGAATGCATTTTTATTATGACGTTTGATATGACTCGCAAGCTACAATTGAGTTTTAGTTTCAGTTTCTGTTTGATTTTCATGAGCTTTTTTTTATGGCGGTTGATTTTTACGGACTGGTTGTAAACTTTTTTTTTTATGACTTATTTGAGTGGAAAACTCTGTTGAAGGCGTCAAAAGCAATTAAAGCCAGCTAAATCAGTTAACTAATAGAAAGCAAAAGTGAGGAACGGTAGAAAGGACAGATAAAGCTATAATAAAGTCGTAAATATTGATTTGCCTTTAACGGCAGCAGCTTGATGCCAAGTCATAACAACAACAATCGGTCTATAAATATCGTACTATAAACAACAACAACGATTAGGCAACAAAAAAATATTTGAATCATTTGGGGCTATGTCCGACAGTGGAATACACTGCATGCATATTTTTAAACAAAAAATAATGAATATCCGTTGCAAGCTTTTGATTATTGGCTATAATGGTTTAGTAAGCGACTAAACCGATTTTGAAAAAATTTTTTGGTATGTTTGATGTGGTCCCTGGATTGAACAGTTAGACTTGATCGGGTTTCAGAAAACCCATCTATTAGGACATTTGTTCATATTTCGCATAAAATTGGTTGCGGGATCCGACGAATGTCCATTCAGACAGACAGAGGCATCTTGTTCAAGCGCTACCTGAGGTTTGTGGAAGGACTAGTTGTTCATACGTACGGACGCACAGACCTGTCTAAGATCATGCACAACATTTTGGTATTAAAAACTTATGCTCTGCCACGCCTACTTCCTTCAGTTACATAAAATTCGCAAATCGAAAACAACCTCGTTGCCAAGGAGTGCAGTGTATAAAGATAGCAACTAAAACTGGTATTAATTAGAGTTTTTGTTTATTGCCGGCTTTTTATTAAGACATTTTTAAGACGTTTAACTCATTTGCAGCAAACTAGACTAGGAACATTTAAAGCAGGCCTCCAAAATGGGGTTAATTTGCTGCCTTTTGCGCAGTTGTTAGGGGCCAACAACATCAGCAGCAACAACAACGAGAACGTTTGCCATAAGAGTCATAAATCTCGAGACCCAAAAAACATGCCATAAAACACATGAAGACTGTGTAAATAACAGAGCTTGAGTGGAAAAGGGATGCGGTAGCATAGATGTGTGGAGCAGAAGAGTAAGCTGGTAGAGTTGGTATAAATACAAGAGTCGCCCAGTGTGTAATGAAGAGCAAGCAAGTCAGGGGCCAGCCTTGGGTGAGAAAGCTACAAGCCGAGACACAGTGGGCCAAAAGCGAAATATATGAAATATTATCAAGCCTAAAATGAAATGTTTTTTTTTTTGGAATCGAAAATTAGTTAATTGTCTGAATTTTAAAATTTTTAAAAAGCACGGTGTATATTTTGTAGTGTTCAGAACGATTTTTTGAAGTCGATTTTGGAGAGCGTCAGAAATCTTCTAGCGATGTAATGGATCAAAGGCGTATCCGCTTCAACTTCAAAAGAAACTAAATAATAATTCCCTGACTGACAATTTTTGTCGGTCGCCCCTGGGCGGGGCATGCGCATCTCTATTAATAACTGTTCAAAGAGAACAGGGACCTACAGTTTATAGCCGAATCCGAACGGCGGTGTCTTGAATTAATAGAGATTTTCTTGGGCAAATAGCGTCTTTGAGCTAGCGATGCCAGTGCTAGGCAAATGTACCAGTGCTACTGCGGGGATTCGAACCACCGACCTTCGGTTTGTAAAGCGAGTACGCTATCACTACGCTACCGACGACCACAAAAATAAACTAAATAAGAGTTTAAAATTTCGTCTCTCTTAAAGGCTTCTTTAGTCAACAATGGTAAAAATGATAGTTCACAATTTTATTTTATATCTATAATATTGTGAGAATAGAACAAATTCCGTAATGGACGATATAATATAAAAATATAAAATAATAAATTTGCCAAAGTGTATGGTATTCGGTATTTCATAAGAAGTTAACGTAATTTATTTATTTATTGATTTAATAAAGATTAAGTAAGTTTACAAAACTAACTTAACTTAAAGGAAGCACTGGCAGCAAAAGGCCATCGGCTCAAAACAAAATAATTATGATTTCTTGTAATTTCAATTATATTTTTATACCAATCCATAGTACCTTTAGTGCTCAAACCAAGTCTTGACCTTCGTAGTTATTATTTTATGTAAAAGGGAAGGTACTGTATGAAAGCCGTCAATTCCCTAAATAAACCAAACAATCGTAATACTAATTAAAACTTTGGAACTTCTATACTAACTACGGTATATATCGTCGGCACTTAAAACCTGTCTAAATGGTTACGGCATGCTTCTGAAAAGAGAGTGCTTACTATAAGTTCGCCATTTGCAAAAAAGAGAGTTCTTACAATAAGCCCGCCATTTGCAAAAATAAGTTGGCATCTCATAAAGAAGGAAATTTTCTCCCACAGACAGCAAGTCTTTATCTTTATATTAAATTTTCTACCAAGTTGCATAGCCATTTGGCCCACTGTGCAGGGTCGACTTAAAGTTTCGGCTGGCCCTTCGGTTCGGGCAATTTATGTGCGAAAAATTTTTGGTTGTTGCCTTGCACGAGACCAAATCAGGCAGCTCGTGGAGGTAGTGACAGTAGCAGCGGCAGCGGGAGCAGGAGCAGCAGTGGCCATTAATTTATGTAAAGCAGAAATTATGATTGGATGTGGGAGCTGGCATGTGGTGGCAGTGGCGCACTGCCAAGTAGGACTTCCAAGTAGGTTAGTTAAGAGTGGCAGGCAGCAGCTGTAGGTAGTAGCTAGAGCCTGGTACACGATGATTAAGCAACTGCTTAGGACGATGATGAGCTTGGCGGTATGGCCATGATAATGACGCTGATAGAAACTGCAGGATTGGCTGAGGCAGACAGGGACATGGAAGCGGAAGCAAAGCTGAATGGTTGCGGTTCCCTGTATTTAAGGGTAAGTGAAAAATGCCACAGCAAGAACCAAAAACAGCGGCAGCGGTTAATGGCGCAAAGTGTTCGCAGTTGGCAGGCAGAAAACAGCTAAAATGATTTATGATACAAGGAAGTTAATTTATTAATTTAAGGCAAAAAAAATTGCTAAAAGGAGCCTCAACACTGAGAAGCAACTGTATCGAGCCGTGTTTACAAGTTGTTCCGAGGCAGACTTGAAGATAGCGCTAAATTAGAAACAAGAATAACCGCTAAACAAGGTCGAGGAGATTAGAAATGCGGCGCCAACTGGTGCCAATGGGAAAACAAAATTTTTACATAACACTTTCGGGCGCTTTAAAGGGGAAAACAACTGCACATCAGTCAATTGTAAAAGAGCTGCCTACTATAAGAGAAGTACCGGTATATTCCGACTATAAAATACTCTGTACTCCCCATAATTTCTAAAGTTTTAAAGAAGGGAATGTCTATTTTCTTCATATGCTAACTTTTTACATTTAGAGTTTTGGGGGTAAATAGATAACATTTTTACCAGAAACTGGGGGATGTGGGGAGAAAATAAGATAAATCGTTTGTAGTACTGTTGGGTCTCATATCAAAATCAATTCAACAAACTTCAACTGGGTCCCTAGCTCTTGTGATCTCCGAGATCTGAATCTTCATAAAGACCAAAAGATGAGGTTACGAAAACCATTTTAATATATTTAAAGAATTGAATATAAAACAACCGTGATGCTGGACCCACGTCAGGAAAGAAGTTTCCACTACTTATTTTTTTGTTGGCACAATACGCCATAATGGACTACAAAGGGGTGGATGTAGCCTCATCATTCTCTGCCTTAATTTAAATATTTAACTTAACTGACCGCAAACGGAGAGCCAGATTATACCTACAATAATGAAGGAGATGATGAACTTGAATATATGTACAACACACCTTACACGTAAGAATGTACCAATTTTTTGTTTAATCCCGATCATTTGGGAATAACAGTTGTAGAATCTAGCTTGTTTCTTTATAGGTCTAACACACAAAAATTGTTTTGCCGCAAGTTTGGGTACAGTGTATACAATATTACGCATACGTCAGCGTGGTTGCGGCCTTTTGTCAGAGGGCAACGCAGAACTCGGCACAACTTAATAAAATCAAATTTAGCTCATTAGCGGCAGAATTGATTGCAATATGTTTATTCGCTTTGATCTAAAGGCACTCAA
The DNA here is from genome assembly GCA_018150985.1 of Chymomyza costata. NCBI lineage: Eukaryota > Metazoa > Arthropoda > Insecta > Diptera > Drosophilidae > Chymomyza > Chymomyza costata. The sequence continues at coordinate 25,595,237 of JAECWU010000001.1, forward strand.
AATGAATGGCCATAAATCAAGCAGCACGACGAGCAGAGACCGGCAAAATGTTCGGGAAATTGAAGTTTTATTTATAAATATGGCTAATACGGGGGCTGCCATAGTGGGGAGCGCTGATTGAGCAGCTAAAAGGAAAACGCCAGAAAAGCGCCGAAAATGATCAGTATTTGAAATTTTTTGTTTTTAATTAAATGAATACAAAATTTGTTATAAAATGATTAATTGGCATAGTTGAACTTTTCAATCAGCAATTAACTAGCTGTTCATGCTATCATCTCTCGCGAAGAGAATTCAATTTTCGTTTAAAAAATAATAAAAATAAAAAAACCAAAGCGTTGACAAACAATTTCATTTTGCAGACCAAAGATTGCGATTTCGCAAAGATGACGGCAGCCAACAGCTTGTAAATCAAATGATTACAAAGTTAAAGATGACAAGCAGACACAGCAGAGCGCAGAGCGAGCAACGAGAGAGCAGAAAGTAAAAATTTCTGCGGTCTGACAGTTAAATATTTGAGCAGCGTCCATTAAGCTGTCAGCGAGCAGCATAAAAAGGCATCAGGCGGAAATGGAAGTGGGACGGGATCGGGGACGCGCATGTTGGGGCATGCCATTGGCGGCGGAAGTTTGTACGCTGAGTGCTGCGTGTGAAAAATTCAAAAAAAAGGAAAATTGGCAGTCGATGCGAGTTAATTTTGATGGATTTTTCATAAAGTGGCTGCTTTCGGGGAAGCAGCTGATTTTGCTCCTGGTGCTGGTTGTTCCACGCATAATTAAGCAATTTTTGTCTGCGCTATAAAATTATGAAATGAAATGCAAGTGATTGGTATTAAGTAAGGACAGGTTTGCATACTATGTAATACTACAAGAATTTAAGTGCAGCAGAAAACACTTGGAAACACTTGGCTTACAGAGCTTTAAGTCCTGTCTTACACAAAGTTAAACAGCCCACAAGAAAACCTTTTAAACAACAATAATCTTATTTTAAAGCAAACAAATTAACAATTATATATTATGTTCAGACCTTCTACGTGACAATCGAAATAAATGAATTAACAAGTACAAAAACAAGCAATGATGAGTTTCCGAAACAATATTATTTTACAATAATTATATATTATTTTGCATTATACAATTTGATTATTGCAAACAATTGAGCCAAATTAGTTTGTAATTAAATCTAAGGCAAAATTAATTTAGTTTATTATATATTAAATTTGTGTTCATTAGCAGTCCAGTGTTATTTGACTTAATCAACTTTTTGCAATAAGTCTTTCAAACAATAGAAGGCTTACTGTATAGTTTTTAAGCTGCCATTAAAGCCAGTAAGCAACTAAGTACTACACTCAAGAGCTCAAGAGCCCAGTGAATTTGTCGGGCATAAATGCAGAATGGAAAAGGCGAAAAGTGTGCAATAACAATATCAACTAGAAAAATAATGGGTCTTTATGCCCGACCCAGGCGCTTGACTACGAAAAGTGGGGTGTCGTAAAAAGCGCCTATATCTACGAGCGGCATGTACTTTTTAATGATTCCGCAAAATGAGCACCCAGGCCATCAGTTAGTCTCTTTTAAGCAGCCCAGGACGCTGCACAACTGGTCGAACGTATCTACGGATTCTTTCACTTCAAAATTGGATCAGGTTTGACTTGATAATAATAGATAATGGTGCACACGCTTTTTCTGTTTTCAATTGAAACTTTGTTTTAAACAACTGTCTTCAATATATATATATATGTTCCTTTAACTCCTATTTGGAGCATAGGGCGTCAAAAAAAGTTTCCGCGTAATTTCAAGATTTTTTACTGGCCGTATTAAAATAGCAGTGTTTTAAAAAATAATTCAATAGCAAAAAAAGTACTACACTTGAACAACTCAAAATTACACAAAGTGCATCGTTCGTCCTTTTGACTACATTTTTCACTTCGTCTGCAAGCACTTAGATCTTTACAGCAACTCACGCTGAACGAAAAATGAGACCAAAAGATTCAAATAACCAGAATCTTTATGACGAGGGCCGCTACTTAAGTCCCCATTCGCTTAAGCCATGGCAATAGCCTGATTACTACATCCTCTCAATTCAACAACCCTAATGGAATAGAGCTATACATCATTAAAATGTATTAAAAAAATGATTTGACAGCAGAAAAAAATTTCCCTCGAATAATTGCAAATTACACAAAGTACATCGTTCGTCGTTTTGACTACTTTTTTTCATTTCTTCTGCAAGCACTAAGATTTTTGTAGCATCTCACGCTGCACGAAAATTGTCACCAATGGATTCAATAAAAAAAAAAAAATTTTCAAAAAATCGAGCGTAGTCGTTTTGACAAGTGTTGACGCTACAAACCCAAAGCAAAGAACTTAACATTTACAAGAAAGAACAAAAATTAAAGCAAACGTCTAGCAATCAGATTCTTTTCTTTTGAGAAAAAGGATATTAAGACCTACAACATTTTTAGGTTTTAACTTGCAATAAATAGAGAAGGCCTAAAGAATAGAGCACAGGGTATTTAGACCTACAACTTTTTTAGTTTTTAGCTTGCAATAAATAGAAAGGGCCTTAAAGAATAGAGCACAGTAAGTAGAATGAATGCCATAAGCAGATTGAAAAAATATTCTTAAAAACTTGGCATAGATGTTTACTTTTGTTCAAGCAAACAGGTGCAGAATATTCCTAAAATACTGCTTCGACTTAATAATAAGTTTAAGCCACACTTAAATGGAGCACTTTACCTATTACTAATTAAAAAAAATTTACATTAATTTCTAAATTACATAGTTTATAAAAAACTTCTAAGCTTGTCTCTTTTTTGTGAAAACCTATCATACAAGTTTTCAATAATGCAATGAAAGTATGTATAAGCTATATACATCCATTTATATATAAGTAATATAATGTAAATATTGTAGTTCCCAAAACAATGTCATTTAAGTATTTTAGCTAGAGACAAATAAAATAAATTGGATCAAGCTGGAAGCTTATCTCTTTGGCACACGAACACCAAACGACTGGTGTCTGGTTAATGGGCGCATTGGGGAATGCCATGAGCTGGCATGGAGTCGAGTGTGGCGCAGGCAGGGAACAACCCTTAAATCACATTTTGCCTAATTTTTCGCTGTCAAAAAAACTCATTAATCTTTTGGGGCTGGCATGGAAAATGGAACAGGAAAAAACATACGCCGCACGGAAATTGCTCAATGGCGCCAAGCACTCGTACTCTCGCTTCCACGCCCAACTAAAGTCGACGGAGTTTAGCAGCTTAAGGTGCTGCATGGAGTTTTGAAGTTGCCCTTGAAAAATGGGACGCTCGTATGTCAGAGACAAAGACGATAGCTGGCAAATGTCACCCCAGAAAGTCGATTCATTGCAACATTGGAGAGCGTCCAGGCTGGTGCTGCCAAATGTATGTAATTTATTTAAATTTAAGGCACGAGTGACGGTAACTAAAGTGGAGCGAAATTTTTTTTTTTTTTGTTGCTGTCCATGAAGGTGCAACTGCTAAGAAGAAGAGAAAGTGGAAGCAAAGAAATCAACCCCTTTACTTGGGAACGTGCTTTGGTCTAAATTTGTTCCACTTGAATATTGATTTCTTGCGTAATCTTTGCGGCACGCCTGCGGCCTGGGTGGAACTGGTGGTAGTAGCTCTCTAGTCCGATAGTGGCGGCCGCCATTGACGTTTCATATTTATTAATGAGGCGCATTTGTGTTTGGAATTTATAATTTGCCATTACCAAGAAGCCGTGCCCCTTAAAACGCGGCAAAACAAAAAAAAAACAAAAACCGGCAAGGTGCTGCAGGCTGGCAAAGTTACTCTATGGATTGCTCGGATTGTTTGGGTTCTATGGTGGGTCTGTTGGTCTGGGGGTCTGGCGGCTTGTGCGCATAAATGTAATTGAGTAATTAACATAAATTATAATAATTTGCGCCTAGCTTAAGTCTCTTTGTAATTATTGTGTGTAGGTAAATTGGATTAGTGTGCGGCATAGAAAACTTTGTTAAATTTGCAGCAAAGACTTTTTTGGCACTGAAATGAGAATTATTCCAATGCACTTAAACATTGTGCGATAAGCAATTTATGCCGAAAGTTGTTTTTCCCTTCGGAAAAGTTCTGTAACAAATGCCAACAACAACTGTGTGTAATGAAAAGTTTGTCATTATGCAGACATTTTCGGCAATCTGTGCACAATTCGGTTGTGATCAAAAAAACTGTGAGAGCTTTTCTCACTTGGAGAAAAATTTGTATGTGTATGAGGCATGTTTTTTTGTGTGCGTAAATCAAGAAAATCAGCAAAATGTTCTTAAATGATGTTTGCACAGTGTTAAGTAACGTTTCGAAAACAATTGACAGTTGCTGACAACAAAAACAACAACAACACTTTTTCAAAAGTAAGCGAATTGAAAATACACTTAAAGTTTAGGTTGGTTTGAGAGTGGAAAATGGGAAGAGGCTTCAAACCTTTCTGCCTTGATAACAATTCTGCAACATCCGTAGTAAGTAGGAAGTTATCATCTTAGGTAGAAGGTATCAATACAAAAAATATGTTCTTTAACTAAAATAATTATAATAGACGCCGATTTTTTATTTTCAATAAACTTCCAACACATTTTTAAGCAAAGCGCAAATTAGCTGAAGAAAAGATTTTAGCAAAGATATCTATCATCTTTTCCGATTATAAAATAGTTTTATAGTTTAGTACCAAAAATGAGACCAACTCAGAAAAAGTCCCCATAGCACAAGTCTATCGCCATTCTAATACACACTTTGTAAGTGTATAAAAAATCGTTAGACAAGCTGATGCCAATGCGGGCTCTTTGAATCCCTACGTCAGGCACTGATGAACAGTTGCAGTTACAAGCAGCCACCCAAGGCAACCTTCAATTTGCAGACACAAAGATACCCAGATAAAGAGGACAGACCTACAGACACCTAGACAGATGGACAGACATTTACAGAGAGAGAATCATAACGCAGCAACCAACACGTCAACAAAACAAAAACAGGCTAAAATTTCAACATACTCGTACATTTTTAACACGCACATGACGACACAGACTCTCAATGAGATGAGCGTAGTCAAATGATGGGATTCAGAGTCAGAGGCAGCCATCCATCAGAAGTTAGCAAAGACCCCACGCATATACTAAAATATATATACGTCATAGAGCGAACGAAACAACCCTACAGTGTTGCAAAATGTTGCCTTTGCATTTGGGTTGCAGACTGAAAAATGGATGAGTTGCTGTAGTCCCATATGGGGTCTGGCCTGGGTGGGAACCGTGTTGCTGCTTGACGGACTGGATGCTGTCAGACATCAACAACGTGTCGCTTAGCTGAGCTGGCTGGGATTTCCACGTTTCACAAAATGGCAACTCGTCGCATAATTTTGCTGGCTGTTATCGTTGTAGTTGTTGCTTTTGTTGGCTCTGTTGTTGTTGTTGTTGACAAGTTACGGCGCTCACTTGCCTTGTAAAATGTAAATAAATACAAGACAGGAAATAATTTTGTTGCGTAGCTTTTTCTATACACTGTATCCGAAGGGAGAAGTGTATTTTAAATTTCTGTAGTGTGTGGCACAGACAGAAGAAGGCGTGACAGACTTAAAGTTGTTTGATACAAAAATTATCGGCATTGACTCGGATAGCGATTGAACCAAGTTTTTCTTTTCTTTCGTCTATATGAACACGCAGATCTCGAAAACAGATTAAGGTTGATTGGCAAGGCATTTCGATAAAAATTTTATAAAAAAAAATGCTATCGCTTTCACTCTATAGGGTAAGAGTATTCCAATTTCTTTTGTCAGCATAACAGTTAAAAATATGTAGGTAATTTTAATAAGCAACGAAACATTGACTTTTTCGCTAAATATCTGCCCATCCCCTAACCTACAGTCCCTAACTCTCAAAATTGTTGTTTCGAACTGGAACACCCGCGTATCCGACACTTCAACGGACTTATTTTTTTTATTGCTTGGGTACAAGGGAATTCCTAAAACAACTCAAGTAGGACCAAACAATCTTTATACCTAATTTATGCGCCTGCCGAGATCAACTAACGACCGTGCGGTCCATTGTGATGCCTAATTTAACTATAAAAAGTTAAGAGAATGTTGGGGAAGCGTGGGGGAGGCATGAAAGCTAGAGGAGAAATAGTTGGGTTAGGGTAGTTACGATGCTCGGTATAAGCCGAGATCACCAAAATACCGTGTGGTCCGTTCTGATGGCTAGTTTTACTGAGGGAAGTAAAAAGAATGATGGGGCAGAAGTGGGAGGCATAGTTCTTAAAATCTCTCTTTGCTGAACAATTTTGAAGACAGCCAGATCTTTGAAGAAGGGTTTTCTAAGAAATGCAGCGTAGTCGCATAGCTGGTGTTGTATGCTCTCTATACCAGTCCCATCTCCGCAGCTAAGACAAAAGTCGTGATAGGGTACATGGGTCCCCTTAGCCATTAGGCCTATGGTGCAGTGCACTGTTACAACTTCTGTCATCATCCTTATTATGCTTTTGTAGATCGCAAGAGCTCAGATGTACGCTATGCAGTATACCTTGGGCAGAGCGCTCCCACTCTCGTGCTGCTCTATCTGACTATCTCGTTTATTTCAGATATGATATCTTGAAGGGGTCTTTTTGTATACGCAACCGCAAAAGCAACTGATACTACAGATCAGTACAGATCAAGCACACCGGACTGCTCCGATACTCAGCAGAGGGTGATTGAGTGATAATGGATTAAGTTTATCGCAACAATGTGTTAAGGATTTTGGACTTTCAAGGACTTTTCTTGGACATTTAACTTTGAATAGCTAAAAATAATAAAATTTGATTCCAAGACCAGTATGTAGACTTATTTAATAAAAAAAAATTAAAATTCTCCTTACTTTTCATAGATACCGACGCGCCAAGGCCAGTCACTGTGAATGAACACAATGGAAATAAGTTAAAAAAAGGATACTTCAAATTCGGGATATCCCGACCTAAGTCTCATCCACTCTCTTTGTTTTTTTTTTTGTTTACATTGTTTATGCGTGTCAAGAAATCAAGAAAATTGAGTAAATGTTTTAATGTATTCAAGAAAATTTTCTACGCATAAACGTACTGAGTGTGCTCCGCTTATTCTATGCAAAAGGGTGGCCAACAAAGCTTTTGGCCAAGTGTTGTATTCCTTAAGCCGCCATCAACAACAACAAAAACAACAACTTGAGTACAAAAGAACAAAAGCAAGTTAAGCTAGAAAAGTTTTCATAGCCCGTGTGAGCCGCTTACTTATAGAACGTTCCCAGTCCCAGACCGGATAGGTACAGCCACGATTATGGAACTGCTTTGAAATCGACAACGTAGTCAACGTTGACGTCGACGACGGCACATTTTTCATTTTTAGTTTGTTGGCAAATTTTTAACGCAAAACTTTTATGTAAAATGTCTTGCAAGATAAAAGTTTAAATTGTCAATTGAAAATGTTGGCAAAAGTTTTTTGATTAATTTTCACTGACAATAAAGCTTGACAGAGCGAGCGAGGGGGTGCCCAAGTAGGCAACAAAGTGTGGAAATCTAAACATTTACATGTTTCTCAAAAAGCAGCGAGTATAACAAACAAATCGTGCACATTATCGGAGCAGAAACAATTTGCATGTGAATGTGTTGAAATAGAATTAAATGAGAGAAAAACAAAAGCAAATAAATATACTCTATTATTCAGACTTAACCTTACTTTAGCAAAGTGTTTGGGTTTGTACGTTTAAAATATCTATACGTTTGCCGCAGTTACGTATACTCCCACACTTACGAAATCTTTACGATTGCTCAACATACTCTTTCGAAAAAGCAATTTTATACAACTTCCAGCCGATTGATTTTGCAAATTTTTGCAGCATCCATAACCCACCCCTGGCAAATTTTCAACCCAAACAGTAGCCGCTGCTCTATACTTAAACTGCCTTTGCCTGAAGCCGCAATTACCCAAAAAGCTGAAACCAATTCCATACTTTAGCCCCTTACTCACGCACATGTGGCCGGGCATACTGCCTGGTTTGTCCTACTAGATCTCTAATGCAATTAAATCGCCGCCCACATCATACATCTATAGCCAGTCCCCACACCGTTCTTAAATGCTAACCCAAGCAACCCCAAGCCATTGCCTGCTATGCAATTCATAAATATTTTATATACCAGCGTACCCTTTGACCTGGCCAAGGCTCATAACTTTTGCTACGACAAACCGAAACCAAACCATACCAAGTCAGAAATAAAATAAAAAAGATGGCGAACGTTAAAGTCGGGCGCAGACGACTTTGGGATACCCTGTACCACCTCATTGCAATTAAGTCCGACATATTGGTTAAGACCTCCAAAAGACATAATTTATTCGGCAAATTTGGCTACGATATTTTCATAAATAAACAGAAATCAGTCGAATTTTACACCAAAAATTTTTTTTTGACCGATCGGTCCTATGGCGACTATATGATATAGTCAACCGATTTTGATCAAATTTGGTACAGTGCTTCGGACCTCTCTCTTCGGACCGAGTGCCAAATTTGGTTACAATATCTTCACAAACAAACAAAATACAACGAATTTTGTACAAAACTCGATTTTTTGACCGATTGGTCCTATGGGAGCTATATAATATAGTCAACCGATTTTGATCAAATTTGGTACAGTGCTTGGGAACTCTAAAAAACTTCTAATTGCCAAATTTGGTTACAATATCTTCACAAACAAACAAAATACAACGAATTTTGTACAAAACTCGATTTTTTGACCGATTGGTCCTATGGGAGCTATATGATATAGTCAACCGATTTTGATCAAATTTGGTACAGTGCTTGGGAACTCTAAAACACTTCTTAATGCCGAATGTGGTTATGGTATCTTCACAAATAAACGAAACACAACGAATTTTGTACAAAACACGATTTTTTCGACCGATTGGTCCTATGGGAGCTATATGATATAGTCAACCGATTTTGATCAAATTTGGTACAGTGCTTGGGAACTCTAAAAAACTTCTTATTGCCAAATTTGGTTACAATATCTTCACAAATAAACGAAACACAACGAATTTTGTACAAAACACGATTTTTTGACCGATTGGTCCTATGGGAGCTATATGATATAGTCAACCGATTTTGATCAAATTTGGTACAGTGCTTGGGACCTCTAAAAAACTTCTTATTGCCAAATTTGGTTACAATATCTTCACAAATAAACGAAACACAACGAATTTTGTACAAAACACGATTTTTTGACCGATTGGTCCTATGGGAGCTATATGATATAGTCAACCGATTTTGATCAAATTTGGTACAGTGCTTGGGAACTGTAAAAAACTTCTTATTGCCAAATGTGGTTACGGTATCTTCACAAATAAACGAAACACAACGCATTTTGTACAAAAAACTAATTTTCGACCGATCGATCCTATGGGAGCTATATGATATAGTCAACCGATTTTGATAAAATTTGGTACAGTGCTGGGGGTCTCTAAAAAACTTCCGATTGCCAAATTTGGTTATGATATCTTCATAAACAAACGAATTATCCATCTAAAACTTTTGATTTTTTTCGAGGTCCTCTGAAACACCCCTTTGGGAGCTATATAATGTAATCCCGATATCAAAAAAATAAAATAAACTTGTCTCCTATGGATTAATAAGGGATCTTATCTGAAAGTTTGGTTGCTCTAGCTCTTACCATCTCTGAGATCTAGGCGTTCATACGGACAGACGGACAGACGGACAGACGGACAGACGGACAGACGGACAGACGGACATGGGTATATCGACTTCTCTAGTCACACTGATCATACTTTAGGTAACTTTGGGGGGTCTCCGACTTCTCCTTCTGTACGTTACATACATTTTCGGCTTGCACAAACACAATATACCCTTTGTACCATACGGTACAGGGTATAAAAATATGACGCAAGAAGTTGACTATAGTATACCCTGCAACTTCTTGACCAACATACTTTTTTCCCCAAAGGAAGTTAGCGATACCAAATTTTATCCACAAAAATCCATCAGATACCAACATAAGCTAGAACCACAAATTTTGATATGTAGACTCATGTCAGCCTAAGAAATAAAATTGTTAGGACTCTTTTTCTAAGCAATTTCCTCATGCCGCTACCCATGCAAACCAGTTCCTCTGACTTCTTGGAGGTCATGTATTTCAGTGTATCCCACTATCTGGCAATGCTTAAACTGATCCACATATTTGTTGATATAAACAACTGGGTGTTACATACAACACTAACTTAATATACCCCTTACACTTTTGCTTACAGTGTATAGTAAAAGAAGAGCACTGGCGCACATTACGTATACGCCACCGAACGAATGTAATACGCTCTCCTACTTGGGTCATTATTACTTAACGCCCGGGCAATGTTAAGCAAATTGCTTTTTGTCGTTCGCGTTCAACTGTTTGCCACATTAGAGCTGCATGTGTTTCCGTCTGCCATTTCCGGGTATAGTAGTGTTGTCTCCGGACCCACCATCTCCCCCACTGCCTAAAACCTTTAGACGCTCCTGCCATAACAAATGGCTTGTGGTATGCGGCAAAGGGTTAAAAGGTGCGGTTAGCCACGCTTCACATCGCGTTCTATACATTTTTGTGTTGCATAGTTTGGGGCTGGCTGGGCAGCAACCCTCTCGAAAAGGACACAGCTGCAGTCAGTTGGTTTAGACTTGCGCTCTTTACTTTTATTTGACTTCCTTTTTTTTTTGGTATTTTTTTTTTTTTGGGTTAGCAGAACTCGACTGTTTGAGGCACTTTTCACTTTGATGTGCCAAAAATTAATTGCCTACAATTAGGGGCGGCTTTTGTGTCAGCTCTCTGACAAAGGTCACCACTCCAAAGGTAAAGACAAATAAAAGTTCCAAGAATTCTGACACTTACCGTTGTAGTAGTTGTAGTGCGGCTATTTGTTGTTTGCTCTTTGGCGGCTTAAAGGCTTACAAGTCTGAAAGTTAAAGAAAATGTTTTGTAAGTAAAAAGTTTAACAACACTGCAGCGCTCTTAATAACTACAAAAGTACAGGCCACACTTGTACTTGGTCAAAAACAGAAGCAAAAACAAAAAAAATAAGAATACTTGTCTTGTTGTCTGTCACATGCAGCAAAGCGTAGCGAACTTTTCAAGAACTTCGAACTCGGACTTTTGCTAATGAAAAGTTGCCGTCTAGAGCTGAGCTGAGCTCAGTTATGTGTCTCCAACTGAGTGCAAAACTTTTTCATAGACTAACTGCTTCTTGACTCTTGGACATGTGTTCAGTTATGCTAGAGTTCGTCACAGACGCTAGTTACTTTAGTTTTATTGAAATAAATAAAAGTAAACGATCAGCGACTCAGTCTGCTCAGTTCATTTCGCTAGAGTCCTAAAGTTTTCATGCCAAACAGAAATTACATTTCGCTTTGGCGTTTTTCTTCTATTGTTACCGTGTCCTGGGTTACCTCATATATGCTGGACACTTTTTGCCCACAAAGATTTATTATAGAGTGTCATTTCGGCTGCTTCCTTTTTTTTCATCAACCACAAAACATTTGTTATAATCAAGAGTGCTGCAAAAAGTTTTGCAAAAAAATATAAAAAAGATTCTCCACTGTACAGTGCTGATTGCTCTCTGACTGCTCTGCTGTGATTTCGCAACTTTTTTTCGTACTCAAAGCAAAGAAACAAAAAATATAAAGCAAAGTATAAGAAACTAGCTATCAACTTGGTACAATGTGGCGTATACGCAATTTGTTTGGCTTAGCGTTGACAGTTCAATAAGCAGTTGTGCTGGCCTGCTCGTTATTCTCTAGTTGTCTTTAATTTTCATAAATAACGCAGAAACTTGAACTTTGGCTACCTTATGCAAGCATTTAATTACGCATACGCAGCATGGCACGCAAACAAAGTTCGCAGAGTTCCTTAACCTGCCGCCATCATTTCAATAACTTCTGTTATAATTCCCATACAAAGACATACACACACACACAGACACAGACAGTACTATCGACAAACAAAGTCTGAGCTATAGCATAAAATCGAGCTCACTCGTTTTCCCATATATATCGTTTTAACATAATTTCTGTGGCAAAATTAACTTTATGAACTGTTGAACATGTTGCTTGCCTCAATTCGAAGCTATGGCTCTTGCCCCGCCACAACCTGCCACTTAAAACAAATAACAAAGTTTTGCTTTTGCTTAACTTTGCGGCAAGTTGCACAGCTCGCTCAGTGCCGGCTCCCCAAGGAGCCACAAGGAGCCACAAGATGCGCGCCACACGCAAGTAAAGAAAGCAAAAATTATAGCCAGACACAAAGAGCGACGGCATAGGCGGGTCTACAGTTAGCTCTGTTGGCCTTTGTCTAGGACGAAACAGGAAATTATCAGTGTGGCTGTTGCCGGGAATAGTCAGCTCCTGACGGCAAAATTACATATGAAAGTGGATTTCATTAAAAATAAGTTGCAGCAAAATGGTATGTCAAGAATAAGACGCTTAGTTGCGTTCACACGGCTACAGTTCGTTAGTTAGTTCTTTAGTCTCGAAGACAAACTAAAAAAATTAGGAATATTATTCAAAAGTTTTAGTAGGTGCCAACTTTTTTTATCAAAAAAATCAAACTTGGTTATTGTAAACTTAGTCATATAAGTGCATTACCCTTCACCAAACTTTTTGTTCCAAGTGTCTTACAAACTTTGATTTCTTAAAAGGTGTCATCCAGGGGATCTTCCTACGAGATTCTTATAAATAAGTTCAAACGATATTTTGTATATATTCCTGTAAATTTATTATTTTTATTGTTATTTTTTTTTTTGTATGTAGAACCCTTAATTATAATTGGTTTTTATTTGATTTTTTTAATGTACATCTAGGTTAAGCTGCCACGATTGGTAGTAGGGAACTAGCTTTATTAAATGATATACAAACTTTTTTATAATAAAAAAAAAAAAAAAAAAAAAAAAATATTATTATTTCAAAAGATTTGTGATTGTCATAGTGAAATTTTTCAGATTTTTTTTGGTGATTTTTTATTTTTTTTACAATCTGTCTTCTGATGGGAGATGAAATGAATTTGATTTGGCTTGACCCATATGTTTTTTGTTTTGCTCTAAAACACTTTCAAAAATTTCCAAAAATTTAGAAAAAAAATATTTAAAATTTGCTCAACGGGTCTAGGTTCTATCCTACCCTCAAAAAACACAACCAAGGTTTGTCCTCTAAATCTGACAAACGAGTTTAATGTGTAACTGTGTTAAAACATAACCTCAAAATACTCCATAAAATATCTTTTTTGAGTTCTGACGTTCGAGTCACTGAATCCGAAACCGAGGTCTAAAAAGCCTCAACACGTCCAGTTTTTTAGATAATAAGCAATAATAACCAATAACTTGCCAGGGTTCGTTTGAAATAGTGTTTGAATTCAGGGGCCTCAAGACAGTAGCAAATACTTTAGAACTTTTGGATTCGAAACTTCATTTATTTTGGCTGGCTGCGTTTTCACAACCTTATAAGAATATCTTCATCTTTTTGAAGCTTCACGTAGCTTTTTTTTTTAGCTAATGGCTAAAAAAATTAAAACGGCTTAAAACACTTTTCGCTGCCTTTATCGCTTTTCCAGAGCAATCTAGATAAATATAGAACAGTTTGACTCTAAAAACACTGCACTAAATAACTAAAGAGAAATTTGGTCGTTTGCACGTAGCTGCTTCACATCAGAAGGCATACGCACATTAACAATATGCCTCACTCTGGTCTAACTCACTCCACTTTACCTTTTGCGCCGTTTGTGGTGGAAAGTAATGCAGGTGACGCGTCAAAACAATATAAAATGCAAAGCAAGTACTAGTTTGTAGACAAAACCTTTTTAACTCAACACTGGCAGCTTTTTTTTTTATTATTTATTTACAAGCTATTATTCAACACTGCTAATTGGAGTTTTGCTGGGACAAGCCATAAATCACTAGAATCACAGTGACGCTATTTTTCTAACCTCTTAGAAGCAAGAGAGCAAGAGAGAGAGAGAGCGAGGAAGACGGCTCTCAGTTGACAATAACGATGACGGCAATATCACTTAGACCACTAAAGAGCAGCCAATAAAAAGCGCATAAAAGATTAGCAGCCTTGTCGTGAGGATGGAGCAGGCAGTCTTAGTCTACAAGCAGCAGGTGAAATCTTTGGCAATTGGCAGGCATTTTGCTTGTTCCAACTGACTTACCATATACGGTTCACGGTAATTTTGTTAACAATATAACGGTATATGAGCTTTCAACACAACAACAATAAGCGTAAACTAAACGCCACCTGCCAGCTCAACCCACCTCATACACAATCACACACACACACACACATACATACAAAAACATAAAATGGCGCCGACTATACCAAAATGGCAATTGCCGAGCCTTGGCAAAGTGAGCCACAGCAGAGCAACTTCATGAATTTTGAATGAACGCGCACGGGCAAAACAACATGGAAAACTAACGCCCCCACTCTATGTATATACTAGTACATATAGTCAGTCCTTCGCAGCTCCTCATTCTCACATTTGCTGTCCCACAGTACCAAGCTACCAAGCCTAACGTCCTACAATGCTGACTGCTTTCTTTCTGTTTTTTTTTTATTTTATTTTATTTTTTTTTTTTTGTATTTATGCTGACACAAGGCGGCTTTGGTTCGTTTGTTGCTGTTGTTGTTGTCGTTGTCGTTTGTGCCAGCCGGAAACTTCCGGAGACGACTACTTAGAGACGCCTAAACAGCTTCATTACTTTTATGAGGCAGAGCCCGCCGTGGTTTGCCAAGCACCGTGGTTTGCCAAGCACCGTTGGCTGCTCGCCCATTGTCTGCCGCAGCAAAATTGCTGCAAATTTGTTTGTGTAAATTAAATGAAACGACTGTAAAAATGCGAAATAAGCTAATTTGAGGTTAGTTTTTTTCTTTTTCTCTACACTTTTTTTTATATTTACAAAAAAAAAAAACAAAAACTGCTAACATGCCATCATTATCAATCAAAATACAAAATGGCTGCTCGAACAAGTAAAAACTTTTGCGCTCACTTTACTGCCGGCTTTAATAACGACCATGAAATGTTTATAAGGCATCCAATAGAGTTGGTCAACGGATTGCGCTTTTCCAAGTCAGCGGTTTGGGTTTAGTTGCTTGTTTTCGTTATGGTCACTTTTGCAAACCAGTACTCGGTGTCGGAGCCGTGTCGGACCAGTCTAGGCAGCGCACTGGCTGTCCAACGAGTGTTGCATGCTAAATGCAGACAAGTCTCATGGTTATTTTTGCTTGGCCATGAATTTTGCATTAGAATTTAGTTAAAGTGCAGCTGGTGCAAATGGCAGGTTAAGGGGGTTAAACTGTAGAGAAAGAGCAGTAAGGAAAACCATAGCAGCAGGGGGCAACAAACACTGCTGGATATGGTATAAAATATGTAAAGGGGCTTAAAGTCTTTATTGTATTGCATTAACATGGTGAAAAGTCTTGACTAAATAAACAATTAGAAGTTGTTGTTATTTAAAAGCTAGTTAAAGCAGCAAAATGTTGTAAATATATGACTAAGTAATGAAACAAAACCCTTTAGGGAGTAAATATTATAGACATCGACAAAGATAACACAGGTCTACAAATACCGGGCTCATGTCAGTTGTTGGAAAGCTAAGGGTCAATTTGGAAGTAATTTGCTGCGTAGAATCCGTATCCGGGGTCAGAATTGGCCCAAAGTGCAAAAAATTGTTGTGGTCTGTCTCTCCAGTTACATTATTTAGTACCACTCTTACCCTTTAATTTCAGATTTCAAGAGATCAATTTCTTTTTTGGCAAAGTTATGGCTATACGAAGTTTCGAAACATATCCCTTCCACGTCATTAGCATTTGCATTAAGCCTTTGAGACAATAATTTTTTACTATGTAATTAAAATTTTCACTTGAGGATTTATTTTTCTGACTCCATATTCGTCCTCAGCGACCACTGACCACAAAAATTTTTTGCACCCTGTACATAACCACAAAAGTAGGAAAAAAAGCCGTTTTTCGAGTACATAACCTCAAATATCTCAAAATCCTGACGTGATGGTTCTAATTCTGACTCCAGATTCGGATTCTACGCAGCAAATTAATTCGGAAATGACCCTCAGGTTTTCAACAACTAAACCATGTTGACCTGTGTAATTGAAGCAGGCCACTTTTTAAGTCGATCTCAATCTCTTTTAATATTGATAACTTAAATGAAAGAAAAAAAATTGGTGAAAATATTCAGTGGCTTAGTCATGAATAAAAAGTGAAAAACAAGTGTTTTTTTTTAAATTAAGCCATTAGGAATTCACTTTAAAAAATGAAATTTTGAAAAAAAAAAATTTGTTGTCTTATGAATCTGGCTGCATCATTAGTTTTTAAAAATCTATGGGGCAATTTTTTTGTATTTTATGCAGCTCGACCCTTTCCGTGAATTGGTTTAGATTTTAAAAAAATATTTTTTTTTTTTTTATATGTGTTTTCTGAGTTATTAAATAAATTAAATTAGAAATAATTTCTTGTTGTTTTATTAGCCTTAGTATATGGCGTGACGTTACATGGCGCAAAGTTACTTAAATACCATTTAAAAATTTTACCTTTTTTAAAATTATGTAACCCAAATAAAACATAAATTTTGGCTTTAATACGAATGCCTGCCAATAAATATATTTCATTGATGAACATTTTTTGTATAAATTTTTTTGTTTGATTTAAAATATTACAATAAAACTATATTTTGCATAAGTATTTGGCGTGACGCTACTAAATTTCAATTAAATTTTTTTTTTTTTGTAACTCCAATAAAATATTTATTTTGGCTTTAATGTTAATAATGCTTTAAGATCACGATGCACCTTTCTATGGTAATGCTTATATAAGATAGGAGCTAACTAGGCACTGGTAGTACTTATAGGGTAAGCAAGTATCAGAACAGTTAAGATTCTATATAGAAAAATTCTATAAAAATACATTTGACAATTTAAAGCATTACATTGAATACAAATAACTACTTTTGTTAAATCTTCATACACTTTAAGGAATTCGATTTGACAAAAAATTTAAATTTTTATATGTATGGCAATCCTATTATTGTAAACTTTTCAAACTGTCCGAAGAAAAGAAAAGTATAGCCATAACAAACGATAACCATTACGCAACAAAAAAATCCACTTTCAAACTAATTGTTTAATTATACCAAAAAGTTGTTTAAAAACAATGAACTTACAAATTGCAAATTAGTTTCATATTAAAATGCTCCATTAGCATTTTGTTGGCATTTTAATTGAAATTTTATGCCTATGCTAGTCGTCACACTCTGACACTCTGCCTGTCTCTCTCTCTATCAGTTTCTACAGTATAGTCCAGCTTTCTATCAACCCAAGTTGACTGTTTTGCATATCAATCTTAAAATCAATTAGAAGTTACCCGGAACTCCTGGCTGTACTGAACTTTTTTCATTAAAAATAAGCACAAAAGCGAGTTTGCCTGCTGTCACACAATTAAAAAGAGATAGATGCTGTTAGAGTGGCATACAGTAAAACTTCTCTATAACGAATTTGCAGAAAATTGATTCGTTGCATAGAAAATTTGTTACACAGAATTTATATGTTATTTTTTAGTTTTTTGTTAAGTTTATTTTAAGAAATTGCTAATTTTTGTTTGTATAATATATTTTCATTTTCTTACTCAATGAAATTTTCTAAAATGTTTAGGGATTAAAAGATCTAAATGGTACTAAGTTCTTCGTCTCTAAAAAAATTTAAACTCGCAATAAAAATTTAGTCATGTTATTTATTTTATTCTTCTTTATATTACGTTTAGTTGAATGAATAACAATTTTTTTTTTTTTTAAATCAACTCGTTTTACGAAGAGCCAATTTTAGTTTAACTTCCCACCAGGAATTCGTTGAATTATAGCAAATGTAGCCTGAACTACTCCAAACGTAGCTAGCTTTTGAATAATTTAAAATTGAATAGTTAAACGATAAGTAACTTTTTGTAATGAAAAGCGTTCTCACATTTAAATTTGTGGCTCTCAATGCTCTCTCAGAGAGTAAAAGCGATTATTTGTATTCTAGTAGTGATGCGACTAGTTCCATTCCACATGCAGCTGAACCAATTTGCCACCAGTTAAACATCATACCCAAAATTTTAATTGGCAGTCTATGACAGCCACATATTAAACATACTAGTAAGGCAGTAGCAGTCATACTAGTTTTCGGCACACCAGTTACCTGTTCGGGGTGGTTGGAAACTAGTGCAGAATTGGAAATATTTTTCCGATAAGGTTATTGCTGCAACATTTTTTTGCTCTAAGTTCGAATTTCGTTATAACGAATCTCTACTGTACTAAAAAGAGATGGCACAAATACGCTTAAAAATTCAGCTAAAAGTTTTGTATAATTACTAGCGCTTATAACGCTAACCTCCCCAACGAACAAGTAAGCAAAATACGCTTACAGTTTAAATTTTAGCAAGATACAAAATTCATATAAAAAACATACACACATACACATACGTAGTGGAAGATAGCATCACACACATGACAGGGCTTCCGTAGTGAATTTCGGAGTTTGCCTGCGAGTTTTCTAGAAAAATTTGCATAAAGTGCGCATAAATTATGCCATGGAAAAAAGTTATAATTCCATACTTACAGCAAAAGCGCGTATGTTGCTGTTGCTCCTGTCTTTCGAGGAACTGCAAATGTTGTTGTTGTTGTTGCTTTTGTTGTTATTGCTGATCAGGTGTGCGCGAAAGTGACAGCAAGTGCACACACAAACAATCTATATCATACAAAAACTGAGCAGGGGCGCTACTCGGGGGCGTCTAAGGGCGTGTTTACACTTAAGCAACGAGCCCGAAATTTGTTTCAACAAAAATTTCATAAATTAATGCAAAAGTTTGCTGTTATAATTCATTTTTGTGCTGCCATTTTGTATATGTAACATGGCAGCACTTGCAGCTGCTGTCAGCTTAAATTTTGCGCTTGTCCAAAACTGACCAGGTAATTATGGTACTAACCAAAAACAGAAACAACAACACCAAGAAAAAAAAAAATCAATTCACTTCAATTGGCTTAGCAGCTGCTTAGAAATCCTTACACCTTGGCCAAAAGTTAGCTACATCTCACGTTCCGCGCACATTGGCCATCTAATTGAATTCGTGTAAGTTGGCAGCACTTGTGTAACGGCCAGCGTGTCCGCTCGTATATGGTATATATAGAGGAGTACTATGTACCATAGCATAACGTATTGCTTTAGCTTTGGGCTCGTCTCACTTTGGCTTAATGAGAACTGACAGGCGACAAGCGTAATTAAATTTTATTTTATTTCTACATGCAAATTTCTTATGCTTTCCTGTTGTTGTTGTTATTATTTTCTGTCTAACTTTTACTTGACCATGTCGACTAATGGTAACTTGCTTTTATTTTTTTTTGTTTGTCTCGAAAGTACAATTGGGCACGTCCTTTTCTTAGCTACGTTTTTTGTACCCTTAGCGAAGGCTTATATACTTGGATCTGGCATTAGTTACGCAGAAAAGTTAAAAAAAAGAGGGGGTACGTTAAAGTCGGACGCGGACCTCTTTGGGGTACCCTGTACCTACACATTGTTAAATTAAGTCTTCTATTTCAAAGGAATCTTATGAAACTGGAATAATCTGGGCCCTTTTTGCTACGCGAGACAGAAAAATCTCTTTATAAGGGGTCTACGCAGTTCGAAAAATTTCGCGCGGAATGACAAAACTTCATATAAAAACAAAAATCCCATTTGGGATATCCCAAAACTTCACATAAAAACAAATCCCATTTGGGATATCCCATTTGGGACTTTTTTTTATATATGAAGTTTTGTCATTCCGCGCGAAATTTTTCGAACTGCGTATAGGCCTTTAGTAAGAACAAGACTTATTTTCGAAAGGGAACAATTCTTTGTAAACTAAATTCGACTTTGTAGAAAGCATGGCCAGATTATGAAAATTATACAAACTGATGTTGTAAAAAGCTTAAATTTTTAATGAAAAAAATTGATGGAAATTTATTTAAAAGCGATAAAGTGGGAAAAACTTCTTCTTATTATAAATTTTTCTATACACTTATAATTAATATAGCCGGATCGCTAAAAACGAAGGTAATGAAGATACAGATAGATAAGGTAACAAAGCTTGCCCCCAAAAATTAAAAAAGAAATGTGTTGCAAGAATTTAATTTAATTTCTGGTGTATTTTGATTAAAAAAAAAGGAATTTAGAAATTGTTTCACCTAATCGATTTGATACACATTTACACCATAGAAAGATGGGATAAAACGATGTGTTAATGGTGATGACATATTTAAGAAACATACTTAAAAAATTTATGAAACTTTTTTCAATTAAGAATTTTTTTTTTAATTTTTTACTTTTTTTTACCAAAAACTTAACAAAATATGAAATTTGCTTACATTTTCTTAGAAATAAAAATTTTTATATATAATATATTATTTTTTTATAATTTTTTTTTTAATTTAAATTTTTTTTATTTTAATAGTATTTATATTTTTTGGCAAACTAGTTTTATACAGTTTTTGTAAATATCTCAATATATCGAATTTTGAGCAAAATAAGCTTTAAATTAATTGACCCATAAAAGACAGTGTATTTGGAGCCCACCAAATTTTTTTATCAAATGCTTCATATTTTACAATCTCATGCTAGAAAGCATAATATACCATACATTTTATAGCTTAGTCCTTCAAATCAGATTTATTTATAATAAGAAAAAGTCCTAGCCGCCCGTTCCATTCCCTTAAATTTTGTTTGCTTAGACAATAAAAGCAGCGTGGTTCAAAGTACACTATACATTGTATTCCTATACAAAACCCACATCGTTAGGGCATATAAAATTCGTGCTTCCAGATTAAGCTTCTTAATCGTGTTGCTGCTGCTTTTTCCATTGTACCCAACGGCTCTTGATTTGTTTCATTATCTTACCTATGGGTCACATAATTTACGAGCTAACCGCTCGACGGGTGGTTGTCATTGACCAACCCCCCAAGCTGCATGACACCCACACCCTAGACAAAGCAAAAAAAAAAAAAAAACACAACAATTGCTAGCTAAAACGTCTGTTGCTGCCACTAATTCCACTTTTACATACTCCCTCTATGCGCTTATTGACTCACTAATTCATTCAAAACATTTCGCTGCTCCACGCACAAATTCAATCAATGCGCACGGAATTCATTCAAACAGCCACCCTTAAATATTGCGCATACGCCAAGTGTGTCGCCTTTTCCATGGTCGTATTTTATTTCATTATTATTTTCTATAAAGCCCTTTTACAACATCAGCGTCTGTGCCTGCATTTGATTATGATGGAAGATCTACGACAGGGCTACTCAGTTTGTGGTACATGCCACCACTTGCTTCACTTTCTCACTCTCGCTTTCTCAATCTCGTAGCTCTTTCTTCCGCTCAGCTTCCACCAGCTGCCACTGACAATGACATATTGTCATCATTAACACTTTTCTTTGTGCCAGGCCGTTTATTTATTTATTTATTTTTTTTCTTAATGGAATTTTGCCTTTTGTTGCTGTTATCATTGTTGTCCATACCCTATAAGGCAACAACTAGAACTTACTATAACTGAGCCGCTCGTGTACAGTATATTATATTATATGCATGTGCGTTTATACCCTGTTTCCAACGGGTTGGGGGTTTATTAAGCTTTGAAAAACAATTTTGCTTATAACACTTACGGGTAGGACTGAACACAGTAACAAAAGAAATGTATCCATCCGTACGTCGGCCAACCAATTTTGCCAAGAGGTTTGTCCTATGTTCTAGTTATCTTTTATTCATTTAAAATATGCCTGAAAGCTTAAGACAAACGATTTATAAAAAGGCTACACTCATCGAACTCGGCTGTAGACGCTTGCAAATAATAATAAAATATTGGGGGGCTTCGCAACCTGCTCGTTTAGCTTAAAAGCAGCAACACCCTCTTCATAGCTACTTGCTATATAACCACTTTTCCAATTTTCTTCTTCTTTTCATATCCTTCCTATTTTTCTCTTCACTTCTTTACCACTCTTTTTGATTTTTTCCTATAGGATACCTGGGATACCTGGAAATGAGGGAGCGGACGAGTGGCCAGAAAAGGTTCGGCGCTACCTATTGCCTCATCTGTTACGGATATAGCAAGACCTCTACAGGATGTGGTCTCAGAGATCACAAGGATAGTCAGATCCGAGGCGGAACGACAATGGGACATTGTGTCCGGCTGTCACATCTCCCGAGCACTCTGGCCAAGATACAATCCAAAGCGAACTTCCGAACTCCTGCGATTCCACAAGAGCAGGACTAGGAGGGTGACAGGAGTTGTAACGTGGCACTGCGCCATAGGCCTTCTGGCTGAGGAGGAGATAGAAAGCATCCAACACCTGCTGTGTGACTGCCCTGCACTTCTTAGGAAACGCACCCAGTACCTGGGCAAGCCCTTCTTTGAAGACCTGGGCAGTCTGGCAAACTTGCCCATAGCGGACCTGGCTCTTTTTATCGAATCCTCGAAATGGTTCAATTAAACAGGATACAGAAACAGATAAAGCACGTATAGAACTTACTCTCCCCCCCCCACTCACTATCACCCTTATTTATAACCTGCTCTCTACTTCTTAATTAGGCATCACAATGGGCCGCAAGGCCTCCAGGTGATCTCGGCCTTGTGCCGAGCAGCCTACACAACCTAACCTAACCTACCTAACTCATCCTATTAAGTCTTTAGTATAGGGTATACTCTAGTCGCCATGTCCCACTAGTTTTCTCTGTATATATTGAGCTTGCAAAGCAATTTGTATGCAAATAGTTGTAAACAATTTTGCATTCGACTCGAGTTGCATTTGAAAATAAGTCAAGTGCATTTGACAACCGACTTGTGATGAACCCCTCAGACAATCCAAGGGTTTGGGGAGCTTATGGAGGTAGCTTACATTCATCAGTCACAGACAAATAAGCAATGTCGGCAGAGTTTGACATAAAAATCCATTTCCAGTTTTATATATGTATATTATATACATACGATATCATTAGATGATAGCAATACAAACGTACGCCTACAAACAACATGCACACAGCTAGTAATAGTAAATATATACTGTAGTATATAGTATAATTGTTTAGTATGTATGTTAAGTAAGCTGTTCATCATCGCAGCTTTTAATTAGTTTGGCTTTTGCATTTTTCCAATTAGCTGAAGTGGTCGCTGACAACTAATTGAAGTTTTTCTATAATATCTCTTCCTTTGGGATGGCGAATACATACTTGTACAATGTACATGGTACTCATATGTTCGCACAAATGCAAGTAATGGACAGAGACTCATCGTAGTATAAAGCGCTAAACTAACTATAAGTTGAGGTTATGTACTATTGAAGTGTTTCAGGTGTCAAGGGCTTCGTGCAGATGTTGCAAGATGCAGCAGAAGGAGAGAAAGATTATGATTTTTTTTGTTTCAAAACAGTTCAGTATCTAGCGATACAACGATATGGATTTATTTTTCCGTGTGTCCATAAATAGTGAATATTATGAGTTCTTCACCGCATTCTTCGGTACAAAATCTATAGCGTGCCAGGACGTCATTCAAGTTTGGCTTTCGCGCTCCTTTGGAGACTCTTCAATAAAAATGTATTAAAAAGCTCATAAATTTCTTTTTTTTTTGGTTTTTCTCTTTTAGAATGGCTTAAGTATTTTATAGTACTTAACTTACAGCATTTAGCACACTATGCTCAACCATTTGATAGAATTATCTTCCTTAGCGCTCTTTTTGCAGCAACTTTAGTAATTACTTTGTTTAAATTCTAAACCAAGTCGACGCCACGACTGATTGACACTGCTGCACTGATCCGATCTGGCTGGCCTTAGTAATTAAAGCAATTGCTCCACTTTGGCAGGCGGTTCTATTCTAAGCAATAAATTGTCAAGCATATAATATATAATAATACTTTGAAAATTTTATTATTATGCTATTCAAATTGGCAACATGCTTATGGCATATGTATAGCCGTCATATGAGCTTTGGCAGCGCCTTGGTTTTGGCGAACACCACGCACTTAGTTAGATTTATGGCAGTCAAGTCGGTTGGAGCAATTTGCGTGGGTAAACATGCACTAAAACTCAATTTAGAGACCGATATGCCGGATACAGTGCCAGCAAATTGTATGCTGACATAGCAGTGCGCCCAATTTAATGCGATTTAAGCAGCGTAAATTGAGCAGGCACTTGGCTGACTGAATGAATGAATGAATGCTTGAGTGAATGAATGAGTGACAACGACACACACAACGATAACGATAACAGCTACTAGCAGCTTTTTTGGTTGTTTTTTTTTTTTGTGCCCAGCATTTTGACATTATTAAATTACACACTGCTACACAGATTTAGGCATACTGACACTTGGAGACGCTCTCTCAAAAACTCTCTCTATCTCCTGCTCTCTTACTCTAGCGCTCTCAGTCACTCTCTGACAGCAACACCAATTAATCCCAACTGGATTTTGCATGAAGATAAAACGGCAGGCTTGCTGGCGTCGAGTCCTTGTCGTCGTCCTAGACACGCTCCAGGCAATTGTAGCCTCTTGTTGGCTTGGTCTGCGTCCTCCCAAATGTGCCGTTAGTACAATTTTCAACGCGTGGCAAAAGCTTCCAGGCTTGCAGTACTCGCAGGAGGCTTGGCACTTGATAGAACCAGATAAGTCATTTTTATGTGACACTTTGCCTTAAATATTTCACATTTTTGCGGCCATTTTGTCCTGGTGCGAGGTTCCGAGTGCACGCTAAACAGCCAACTGACTGAGAAGGCCCATTATATTATTTTGCTTTTTTTTTGTTAAGCTGCCCTGGTTTTATTTTTTCACTCACTCAGGCTCTTGTTAGCTGACCTGCTGTCTCTGTCGTACTCTGCCATTTAGGGTTGGCCATAAAAATGGCAATGACACTTTGGTATACTATATATAATGTTCCGCGCTTTGATGGGTTATGATTTGGACAGTGATAAGCGGTTACGCTGCTTGGTCAAAGGAGACAAGAGTTATTAACAACTGATTGGCAACTGTGTGGCCACAGCTTGAAGACAAGGCTGCTCCAGAGTTGTTGGCCTAGCTTTAGGCAAAGTAGTTTTATTGTAAAGGTGATAACTTTAATGGACTAACGTGCAATCTCATTAGTAAATGGCTTTTTATAGTAGTTTTCGTAAATGTAAGGTACGAAAATTGCAAAAACATTTACAACTTCTGTAGACTTTTATTTGGGTTTTAGTATAATGATAAACTTGCACATAAAAAGTACTAATGAAAAGAATAAGAGAAAATTCCTAGATTTTGGTAAAAGTTTCATCAAAAACATAGCAAAATTTTTGAAAATACCTTGCGATTATCAATATTGATTCTTTAAGGACATATTCAGCAGCGATGGAAAGGCATTAGGGTGTACATCGCACAACCATTTGATTTTTAATTTCAATTTATCATATTAGATACAAAATTTACCATAAATTTTCAATTTTTATTCAAGAATAAAAGATCAGTTCAAGAATAATAGTTACTTTGCGATTTTTGAGTAAAATGAAAACGAATAAAATATGCGAATTCGTTTTGTATTCACATTTTTGATGCACCCAATCTCACCAAAAGGAATGTGGTTTGAGTTCAACTGCCTTGTTGCTAGATAAATCAAAACCAATTGCTAAAATAAGTTCAAAATGGTTCATTTAAATTTTAATTCTTTTTTTGTATATTCTTTAATATTTTTAGATTATATTTATGTCAAAATATTAATTGATAGTTACTTTTTATTATATTTTTTCCGATTCAACCCATTCGAATGAATGGAATGTTTAAAATGAATGGATGCAGTAAAAGTCGCTCAGCTGTTTAGATTATATGAGAATTTATCGAAAAGAGTAAGGGGTAATATGATAATATATTTTGCCCATACGTTTTAACTCTTCTTGCATCAAAACATTCGGATTCAAACCACATGAAAAGTTGGGTTTCGTGAAATTGGGAGCACCAAACATTCGGTTTCAAAACGAATCTGAACAAAATGTTCAGGTTCGTTTTCCGGAGCTTGGCTGAATAACATTTTATTCGTTTTCGTTTTTTGCAGTTTGGAACAATGCTGATTATTTCTTCATTGTTTTTTCATTTTAATGAGCAATATAATTTTAAACGAGAAATATCATTTTTCGAGTAAAGATACCTGCTACATGCGGTTCAAACAAGACGGGAGGCCTCCAAGGTTAAGACCCATACGCAGTTCGAAAAATTTCGCATATATATATGAAGTTTTATTATTCCGTGTGATTTTTTTCGAAAAGCGTATGGGCCTTAAAGCGCAAATTAAATTTTTTTTTTTTTTTTGGTGAATACGTATAATGTCAGATTTATGGTAATTATACAAAAATTGGTGAACATGGTTCAATCTATTAGCTAGTTCTAGCCCGACTTGTACGGAAATTTCATGAAAAATTGTAACTCTATTCCCTTCAGCTTAGTCGAGGAAGATATTGAAATGATACTGTTTTCAAAAGGTTTCGTCTAATAAAATACTTTTAAAAAAACCTTTAACATTTTAAGATACTCTTAATAAAAATACCTTTTTTTTCAGTTTTTTTTTGGAGGACGTCCGAGGTTGAAACATTATTAAAAGTTTTCAATCGATTTTGAAAATAGATATAGTATGTATACAGTAAGTACACGTACTAACTAACTAAGCCGCGGATGAGGTTGTGTTAAGTAAATTTAAAAAAAAAATTTTGTTCATTAGGCTTACATGAGTCCAAGCACCAAATTTGGTGGCTCTAGCTTATAGAAATTTTTTCATAAAGTCAAAATTTTAAGGCAGTTAATACTAGAAAAAGTTTGTACTATTTCTAAAATCTTTTAAAAATTTTATCTCATCTAGATAATTTATTTACCACAAATGCACAGAATAAGTGTTTCTGTTAAAAGCTTTTTGCGCACAGAATTCATTCAATTTTGTTGCGTAGTGCAATACACCTATTAAAAATATTAATTATAATTTTAAAAAGCAATTCATTATTTGTCTCAAAACCAGCTTGCAAACTCGAAACATTAAAAACGCACATTTTATAATAAAACTAATTGGATTGATTAAAAAAACCCGTGTTTTTCAACTAGCTCGAATCAATAAAAACCTAACTTTAAAACCAGTGTTGTAGCTATTTGTCATTAACATCATTTGCCACTTGCCACACACATCAATTAGGCCAAAAAACGCATAAAAAATTCAAAATCTTCAAAATAACAAGCAAAACAGGCGTCATTCATTGCATTTTAGCATTTCAATTTGGACAATTTTTGCAACTTGTTTTGACGCTTTGAAGCGTGTGGCTACCACATTTGATTAAGCCACTGACATGGCTGCAAGTTGTCAAGTTGCCACAATATTGAGGTTAGGCGGGTATTTGGGGTCTCGATTGAAACGAATTGTTTTGCTTGACCAGAACTGGGCAACTGGTTTGTCGCACAAGTCAAAATATTGTAAGCCAAATTAAGCAATTTATTTTGTCTAGTTGCAGTTGTTTTTGGCCATTAATTGAAAAGTGCTTGAAGTCTGTTTTATGTTGTGGCCATGTGGGCAAACATTTCAACAGCCACACACTTAATTATAAGCCAGAATCGCCCGCACTGGTTGCCACAAAGCTGGCCATATATAAATCCAAATACCCCACAATAAAAAAATATTATTATTATTTTTACGCATTATTTAGACACCTTTCGCTCTGTATGTGTGTGTGTGTGTGTCGAGGGTCGCTTACTTGGTTTGTGCGCTCTTAAGCCGCAGCTTTGTTGCTCGCTCACGGAGCGTCGTCCAAGTCAGTCAGTCTGTCTCTTGTCGTACGACGGACGACCTCGTCGGCTACAATTTCAACGCCTCCTCTAAGCAGTTTTCAATTACATGGCAGCTTAGTTAGACTATGTAGTGTGTCGGAAGAGGTAGCGCCGTGTGGGGGCATATTGTCAATTGACAGCAGCTTAATTTTTCTTGTCCGCTCATTTGACTTGTTAATATATTTCGATAATTTTTTAAGAGGCTTTTGAAAATTAATCGCTGATCGAAAGAGAAATATCAACAAGCTTTTGAAACGAAGTCTTGAAAATTTGCAGCTTAATTAAGACACAACTTGATCGATCAAAATAATGGAATTAAAACGTTGGTATCTTTTAATCAATTTTTAAGCCAAATGCAGTTCTAGGCAAGAAATATATATTAACTGGATTTTGAAGAATGGAAAAACGTCAAAGTCTCCAACAACAACACATTTATGCCCAACCCAGACCCTGAGATAAGTAGCCCATTCTTACCAAAAAAAGTGTTGTGAAATGCGCTAGAGTGTTAGAAAACTAAACAGCTGTTTGCAAACAAAGCGCGCCAAATGGCACTTTTAAACAGCTGTTAGTTGTTGCTCACATTTCTCATATCGTTACTCGGGTATTTTAGCCTTTATGCCTGACAATGTGAGCAGCTTAACCAGCACAACGAAGGATTTGAGTTAAAATGTGAGCTTCACATTAAAGCAAATCAATCTTTTGCAGATGGTTCCTTCCAATTCTTATGCAGCACTGCATGTTTACCAACACTATATTTATTTAATTAGAGGAGTACAACTAAGGACAGTTGACCTTATATTATAAAAAAAAAGTATAATTTATTTTTAAAAAGAAGATAGAGGGAATATATATTAACAAATCCGCGTCTCTAGCCCGGTGGGTGAACTTTTTTAACGATATGCACCAACTCACATCAAGAACTGGCCAGACACTTGGACTTACAATATGAAAGAGGAAACAAGATAAAAATTAAACATTATATCACAAAAAGAGCCAATAGATCAGCGTTGACCATGTGGGTGACTCATCATATAGGGTTGGTCAAAGATGCTCGAAGTGGCAAGTCAAGATGACTTAAGATAGAAGAAGTGATAGATTGAATAGACCGTTCGAAAAAGAGGAAGTTGTAAAAGTTATTATAGTTCGAGCATAAGACACGGAAATCTACAAAATTGTAAGGCTAAAGGTCTAAAATTACGAGTTACACTAGACGGTATGACAAAGGAAACTTTGCTAAGAAGTACGTTGAAATCGATAAGACCGAGTAACAGCTTATGCAAGAATAACACGCCGTGGCATGTTCTGCGATGACTTAAGGTAGGCAACTTTATAAGGCGAAGTCTATCGGAATATGGCGGGAGTCGCATATTTGCGTCCCAGTTTAAGCCACGAAGTGCAAAAAGGAGAAATTGCTTTTGTACAGACTCAATCATCCCCTGATGAAGGTGGTATTGTGAGCTCCAAACGCAGGAACAATATTCCAAAATAGGACGGACGAGAGAAATATAAAGAAGTTTGGTTGTGTAAGGGTCGTTAAACTCTTTAGACCAACGCTTAATAAAAGCAAGAACACCCCTGGCTTTATTCACGGTGTTGCAAATATGATAGTTAAATTTGAGTTTATGGTCAAACAGTATGCCAAGGTCTAAAACACTCACGATACGTTCCAGGGTACACAAATGTGCTGTGTTTGAACGTTGCACAACACTGTAAAATAATATATAATGGGCTGCAGGTCGCAATATTTTCATTCCTCGTTCCAGAGCGAACACGTTAACTTCCTTATTTATTAATTTATTTTATATTATATTATTTTATATTATATTTTATAGTCTAGTTTAAGCCAAACAATAAATATATTATGTTTATAAATGGCTATATATAGTTATAGTATCGGCAATGAATACAGCTTAAAAGATTTTAATATGCAGTGCGCATATATTGGTTTACTTCTATAAACCACGCTGTTTTTGATTCCGTAAAGCTAGATACTCTTACTTAATACTTATATTAAGTTGAAGATAAATTATCGACAAGTTGTACCCAAAACACAGTCTAAATCATTTTATTTTGCAAAACTTTATTTTAAAAATTTTCAGCTAGTAAATATTTTTACTCTTGCTGGATGCGCTTCAAAAACATGATTGTGCCATGTTGTTGATTGAAGTGTCTCTCTGACAGCTACTTGAAAATGCAAAAACTTATTTAGAATATAAATCAATTTTTACATATGTAAATTGTAATATATACAGCTGTGGAAGTGTTTTTAATTTTCATTTTGTATGGTTTTCATTTTTATTTACATATGTATTTACTTGATTACTCAATTTTAAATGCATTCACTTTGATGGCACATACGTTCGAAACTTATTTCGTTAAATTTAAAATAAATAAATTTCAATCAACCGCAAAAAGTAAACTGAAAAAGAACATTTGATAATCAATATTGTTAAATAATTTAACAGAAAAAATCGTATTATGTGCGCACATGCAGCGTATGCGTAATATTTATGTTTTGCCATTTCAATCATTAAAATAAATTACCAACTAGGCAATAAAATATTTTATGCATAAATATTGTTTGCATAATTCCATAAACATGTCAGAACCAAGCGCCCCATTAATGCTAGTTAATCAAACTAATTTGGATATCGACATGGCGGATAACTTCACACTAAGCCACATGGAAATCGCATTAGGCCAATCGTGACTGGTTGGCTGGCCATGGCTGTAATTTTGCATAATTGCGCGAAAACCCAACAACGACCACCAAATTTGCGTAAACTATTAGCCAGGCCAAAATGACGGACAAATACAGCCAACGATAGAACGAATAGCGGTTTTGAAAAATTCTCTCTCTTTTACTGGCTCGTTATTAAAATTTAACGTTGCCAATAGCATCAAATTGCCACATTTATGACGCGCAATGTGGCAATGTGTACCGACCATGTCAATATAGTCGTTCACTCCACTGTCCTGTTCTGCCGCACGTCCTGTGCGTTGAAGCGTTAAAAGTTTTAAAATAACACAAATTGACTTTTGATGTTTTGCGGTTGTGCTTTTTTTTTTTTCATTTTTTTTTGTATTTGTCGAAATGGTGCGTAAAAAGTTTATTAAATTTTAAATATTTTAACAAACATACAAAATTTCCATAAAAGCTATTTTCAATTATGCAAGCAACAACAAGCAAAAAGATTACCAAATGGCAACGGCAGTTGAAACATGGAACACGCATGTAATGAAGTTTCAAATGAAGTGCGACAACTCTGGCTGTTAGTAGCAGCAGCTGCTGCTGCTGGCGTCAACTGCGTTGCGACAGTTGTGGCAATAATGGCAACAGACAGACATAAAGACAGACAGCAACAACAAAGGAAAAGTTGGCAGCACCCAAACACACAGGCACTCACATGCCACAGCGAGGTAGTCCTAGCCAGTTGACTACTCTTCTACTATGCCAGCCAAAAACTGTTGGTTTGAATAAAAATGTATTAAAAAAAAAAAAAATGCAAATAAAAGTTTATGGGTGCATATTTGAAAAGTGAACTTTGCAAATTTCGACTCAAAAAATGGCTCTCTAGAACTCAAGTAGTAAAGTGCTATTGTCTAGGATTTTTAAAGAGTTAGTATTTTAGAAAGCTTGCTCAAAGAAAAGCTAGGACAGCAGGATTTTGCTAAGGGCGGTTTTTGAATTTTCGATTTCATTTACACATCAAACTGGATCAATATCTTTGGCACAGCTTTTTCATCTTCAAATTTTCCGCCAAAATGCGATGTAAAGCACCTTTCCCTTTCCATTCCTAACAAGTAACTCCGTTTATTGGTCAAAGCCAAGCTCGGGCAGTAGCGGATCAATGATGATCCCAAATCAATTGCAACTTCCATTTGACCCTTAAGTTTTGAGGGAAATGTTTTAAGATATGTGAAACAGTCTAGGGGAGGTTCTATCAAATTTGGCCGAAAAGAAGGCAAAGTTTGGGTATTATTTGTGGCATGATGAAAAGACATGCAAACTTTCCGTTTTGATTGTTAAATGCGTTTTGTATTGTACAATAATTGGAAATTTTTTTCTCGACGAAATTCAAAATGGCGGCTCTTGTCTGCCTCTGCCCGAAGAATATCGTCCCCGCATTTCAGTTCTCCAGCCTCTTGTAGTGAACCCAAATGAAAAATGTTTTTTGTTTATTGAAATTAATGAAATTCTCTATGCCTTTTACTAAATCGGAATGAGTTTTGACGAAAAATTAACTGAAATTGGACGTTCCAAAAAAAAAAACTTGTTTTTTTCACTTTTTTGTGACTTGACCTTGCTTAAAAATAACAATTTAACGCTTTTTCATGTATATTGTTAGTATAAGGCATACAAAAAATTATATCCTTTGAAACATGGTTTAAATAAAGGAAATCGGAACAATAGATCAAGAGCTATGCTCCAAATTCGGATGAAAAACATGGTTCCGAGTAGGGTTACCACCTCGGTCGTGTCGCTCGCCCGGCAAGTTATCAATGTGGGGGGGGGAACCGTGGAAAGCGGCAAATTTGAAAATGTCCAATTTTAGTTAGTTATTTTTTGTACCACATTTATTTTTCATTTTTCATCGCTCGATTCAAAAAAAGAGCAAATTCTTCGCAACTCATATGGAATTTCCATTTCGTCAGAAGCTCTGCCCTCACCAGTTCGACTCTCATTCGATTCCTCAAATCGGTCCAAGCATTCTTCATCATTGAAAAAACTTTTTCCATGTAGGCATTGCTGATGGGGATCGATAAAACTATTTCAACAATTAAGGGCCGTTAGACAAATCCGTCAGAACTTTCGAAAATTGTTATTCATTTTATATCGACAGGGAGGTCAATTTGTTTGATTTTGGTTAATCTTCGCCAAAGAGCGTCTTCGTCAACATCAAGATCAACCGCTTCAGCCGCTCAAAGAAATAGTTTGCGGTCTACTATTTCGTCTTCAGGTTCAACAAGTGTTGAAATAGAGATTTTTCAAAATCGTACCATTTTCCCAAATATGTAAGAGCTCGATGGTAAACTAATAATGCCTCTCTCTCAAATTTCGATCGTTAATGCTGTGTCAAATGAGGTAGACTTTTGTTGACTTTAGATCTAAAGTACCTGTCATCCATTCTGGTTTGCAACCCATCTCTCAATACAGTCATTACACTGTGAATGTGTGTACTCATCACTGTTCCTTCTTCCAGATTTTCATCAACTTCATCAACTTCATCTTCTCCTTCACTGATAAAATATTGCTTTAAGCCCAGCCATTTTTTGATAATCCGCTCTGTACGCGGGAAATTCGAATGTACTTAGTTCATATGGCGGCCCGGCAAAATTTTCATTGGCCTGGCAGCCCGACGACCACTTCCTAGGCCCGGCATTGCCGGGCGAGGCCCGTGCAGGTGGCAACCCTAGTTCCGAGAGAAACGTATTTAAAGTTTTTAGAACGTTCCTCATCGCGTGCGAGTTAGGTGCGTTCAAGAAGCTCTATTTCTATAAATATCGAAAAATCCTTTCATACACATATTCGTAGAATATTAGCGTTCGTTAGCTTTCATTTTTTTCAAATTTGAAAGAGCCTTCCCTTTAGCAAAATATAGGCATAAGCTCGCTTCTTCAGATGAAGATTGTTAGTCTGGATCGATATTTTAGACACAGCTTTTTCATCTTCGGAAAATTTTGAAATTCCTACATGTTCAGCTAGCAACTACATTCCTGAAGTGGTGGTTAACTCTTTTGGTCAAACACTGCAATTTTGGTCTTGGCAGCGCAAATACATGAAGTAAATCCTTAAGCTGCTATGAAAATAAATTAGAAAGGGGAATTTCCTAACTAAATTTCTAAAAGATAAGGTATACAAAAATATATTTTTTTTTTAAATTTAAATTAAATAGCTTTTTCAAATCGTGCTAAATCGAATGAAATTGTGTACAAAATTATTTCTAGACCGTGGAAAAAACAGAATTGGGGTAAGGAAATTTATTGCATTTAGTTTTTCAGACTTTTGTCTCTAAGAAAATCTACACATATCATCAATATACTTAGTAAAATAAATTTTTAAAGCTTTGGTGAGTATCTTTGTTACCAAAACACTAAAAAAAAAGCTTCATGAGCGCATACATCTTTTTTTCTTTTTGGCTTGATGGAATTTTTCAAGTTTTATGACTTTGTTGCTGTTTTTTCTTTTAGCATAACAAACAAATCTTATTAATGTTATTGCTTGTTTAATTTCTATTAAAAAGTGTCGCTCAATTCAATATCACAAATAAATTAACATAATAAAACCTGAAACCTTAAGCTAAAAAGTTTACAAATCTGCATTAATTCTCATTAGAGATTCAAAATACTAAACGAATTCATTTAGTTGGCACCTCAACATTTTCAACGCACGCCAAGTAGCTATAAAAATAAAAAGCCGCATCAAATAATAAAAATACCAACAAAAGCGAGAAACCAACACATAAAAATAGACAATTAATTATGGGCTACAAATAATAACAATAAAAATTAATAAGCATTAATGTGAGTTATGAAATTATTGTGCAGTAGTCGTCGCATCGAAAAAAAAAAAGTCAAGAAAATAAAATCCAAACTTTGGTGCATAAATTTTCATTTTATGCTCGACGCAGGCAAAGTAACAAATCACAGTAGCAACAAAAACAAACGAAACTCTAATTATTATTTATATTACTTGCGAAAAAAAAAAACAAAAAAATCTGCAAAGAGCATCTTATATCTTTTAACGGTTTCTACTCTTAAGCGTGTGTAACTGTAACTACCTCTTATCGCGGCACTTCAGCAGCAACAGTTATAAAAGAGAGAGAAAAACTTTGCAACAACTTTGAGTAAACACACAAAAAAAATAAGAAAAGGAATTTTTTCCAAGCAAACTACATCTTCAGCAAGCCGATGTCTGAACACACTGCTTTCCGAGTTGGAAACGTAGAGAAGCAAAATTGACGATTGGCTTGTTTCTTAGAATTGAACCAGCATATAAAAATCTTTGCATTATTTGGAAAAGTTGGGTCGAACTGGAACAAAACTACGCAAAATTTGATTAACAAACAACAAAGGCACATATGAAGCTATACGGGGCTGCACTAATGGATTTTGAGCCGCCAAACCCGAGGTCAAAAATTTTTTGGAGTTTTCAACGATTTTTTGTTTTGTTTTTGGTTTTACTTAATGTGATTCCGAGGTCCAAAAAACCCTATAACGTCAGGGTTCTGAGATAAGTTCAAAAATATCTCTTTTTTTTGACGATTTTTGAGGTAATGTCAAAACTCTGACGTGAAGGAGGTTTTGGAACTCGTATTAGGATAACCAAGGTCTGACCCCGTAAATCGATTGTTTTTTGTGTGCCTGGCTGTTATAGCACAACATCAAATCACCCCATATGTTTTGAGGTCGGAGAATTCCAGTTCGAGTTGACTTTTAATAACAGCTTCTGGTTGAATCCGCAGTGGTCAGGCTAAACGTAAGATAGAGAGTAGGTTCTAGGCAAGTCTATTGAATTTGAAAGGTAATTTATAATGCATATACAAATTTTCATAAGGCCAACGTTGTTGTAGGACAACAGCTGTCGGACCCACTTAAAGCTTAATATACAAAAAATATTTTTTTTATATTTTATAGATACCACCGCAACATAGAGGTATTTAAAATTTTAAGGTCAACTTTGCACTTTGCACGCGACTGTAGCATTTTTATTCGGACGAACGCTTTGGAAAAACCAGAGAATAAAGACAAAGCAAAAAGATATACTAATACAGTCGGGATGTCTTGAAATAAATAAGTTTGGCTGAACGGGATTTGGCGAGCAAAGCGTGCAGCGTCATCTAGTAGAAGAAATTGTTACAGCAGCATTGCCAGACTAAAAACTAAACAAAGTAACCACAACGGTGCGCATTCTCGAGTGCAGTGGTGGGCAGTCTCTCAATTTACATAACTCGCGAGCTATTGCAACAAAATCTGCCGCAGCGCGTTCGGCACACGTACATGTGTAAGTGTGACAATTTTCTCTCTTCCTTTGAGCATGATCGTCGATCTTGCGCTCTAGTGCGCTCTTGCTTACTGCGCTGTTTACTCACACAAAGAAATTTTTGTTTGTATGTGTTTTGCACACCACTGCTCTAGTGTGACCATGCATTACTCTTACTCTGTAGCCAAAGGCCTTAGTAGCCAGCGCTATACTCTTGTCCCTAGGCTAGGTTAGAAATTTATTTGTTGTCTTGCTGGGTAATTTGGGGTCGAGAAACATGAAAATGGCAACCTTTTTTTTTTCTTAAGCACCGTTTTCAAGATATTTTTGAAAAACATGCTTTTGGGCACTTATTTCAGTTATTCGTCAATATCTCGTGAACATAATTTTGTATCGATATGAAAGACAATTAGTTTACTCTAAAGATTTTAAACTATTTTCTGCCCTCTATAAGAAACACTTTTTTATTTTTTTGTACAAAATCTGCATACCCTATAGCTGGCATCTTACTTATAGAGTAACAAAAATAAACAATATGTTTTTAATAGCATAGCGGCTTTTCTGCCTTTGAAACGAGGCTGTGTAAAGTGTCATCGATAGGGCTGGGAAACGCTTTTGGCGTTAGGGGGTAACAATAAAGTTTGCTTTTGATTGAAATTTGCTTGATACAACAACAACAACAAATACCAAACAAAATGGAAACTAAAACAACAAAAAACACAAATTGGCAGATCAAAAAGCGCCGACCAAGTGTCAGAAACAACTTAGTAGGCATAGTAGACGACTCCAAGCGCCAAGCTACCGCATTATTTATGCAGTTGTTTGGCTGATGAACCAGCTTTATGGATAGAGTCGCAACTTGCATAACCTCAAATTCCCGCCTAACACTTAACTATATAGCATTGATATCGAACACAGACAACTTGTGGTCATTATGCATCCAATTCGAGGCTAATTTGTAAGCCATTTAACTATTTTGATGGCACGATGTCATAATTTTTCAATTCAAAATTGAGTGGAATCACTTGAAAAGCGTGAACGACCAACAAAAAAAAAAAACAAAGTGCAAAGTTTGACGCACAAATTTATGGAAAAATATGAAAATATGTTTCAAATTGACAAATTTATATTGAAAGTGGTCTCTCGAGGTGACGGCTGCAGCAAATTTATTGAATGCTATACGTTGCCAATGCCAGTGATTGATATTTGTAATTAATGGGATGGCAATTACTCGACAGCAGTTGGCAGTGAAGTGTGTAAAGTCAGGTTAAGGACAAAATACTTGCAGGTATACACAAATGTCATATTTCAAGTGTCAAACAGTAGGAGTGACAGTTGGCAAGCAAAATGTTGTCAAAGTTTAAAGTGACCAGAGCATGAAAATGCAAAACTATATAAATATATGGACTTGATTATTCAATTAAGATTTTAAAGCATTCAATTGAAAATTGTTGAAGTAGATGATGAAATTTTAAACAAATTGATAAAGTGCTTTTGGGTGTATTGCATAAATCTTCTTGTTTATGCAGCTTTACATTATTTGTCGCAACTTTTTGTTGTTGTTTACAAGTCTTAGTCGAAAATATATTTTAATTAAATAAAAAGTATATGGCAATTTTTTAGAAACTTTGGTCACACTCGAATGCATTTTTGTAGCGGTATAGAAATTTAATGCTACTCAATGCTTGCTTCATATGGAATAAAATATTGAGATATTTTGCAACAAATTTTATTTCTTTAATTTAAGATGATATTGCTTAAAATAAGCTTTACGTATTTAAATAAATTTTTAATTATTTTCTGACTAAAAATATACAGCCATGATCTGGAAAAAAGACATGGTTTAGTTAAAAGAAGTTGTGGCAGATTTTATTTGTGCTTTGAATTTGAAGTAGAAAAAAACGCATTTTAATTTATAAATTAATCTGCTTATTGTAGGTATGTCTTTTTGAAGAAAATATTCTTTTTTCCTACCACTTTTTTATTATCAGTAAATCCTGACCCGATCGAAAAAACACTCGTTTGTAAATCTTTCAACTCGCCTTAGTTTAGTTGCTTTACGGCTCATCTCCGCTGGTATCACTCTAATCTTTGGTCGACTTCCAGTCAATTTCTCAAATTAATAATACTAAAAGCGTTTTCCCCTACTGCCGCTGTTTGCCAGCTGTATATATGTAAAGAAAAACACTTGGCCATTTAGACATAATTTCAAATTAAATGACATTGTGGCAAAAAAAAAAAAATAAAAATAAAAAAGAGGAGGCATAGATAGTCAGCTTGTGATCCATTGAGCCATACGACCAATCAATCAAATTCAGCAGAGTCTCAACAGCACAGTGCCTTTCCCATGCCCAAATCCCACTGACATCCCCTACTGTTTAAGTTTAAGCTGCCCGCTTGACTGTTCCCAGCTTGATTACCGTTCAAAATTGATTGATTAAATGCTCTTGTCAACTGGCAACGCCGTCTACATACTTTGCGACTACATCTCCTGGTCGCTTCTTCTAGAGCTGTCAGCGCTTTTGTCAAGCGACGACATGAACGACAACGGCGACTTGGGCTAATCCCCAGGGTGCTAGGAGGATGCTGCTGTCTTGTCAAGGAGGCAAAAACACATGCTTGCATTTTAATTTAATTACTTACAGCATAACCAAATTATACTAAGGCAAAAGAGACGCAGTTACTCCTACAGTAATTTAATTGATTGATAAATATAAATTTATTTTGGGTTGCAACGATTTTTTTTCACACAAAAATTCCACATACCACAGCTGCAAGTCATTATGTTAAGTATTCATTTGGAATGCGGCTTGGCTAAGCACAACTCTAGCTCAGCTAATGAAAATAATCATTTAACAAAAAATATCATCAATGTTTCCCTACTTTACATAATATATGGTTTAGGCTTATATAAATTATTTTTTTGCTACAAGAATCGATTGAAAAAGGTATTTCATAAAGGCAACGATTTGCTCAAACTATTGTATTACTTTGGTCTCCTGATAGCTACCTTAAGGATGCAAGTTGGATCTACACAGTTTTATGTATCCCAAGTTAATGTTTGTAAAATGAAGTAGGTTGAGAGGGTAGCTAAGAAAAGATGATACAGATTGTGCAGTGTGGAACAATAAAGAAACAAATTCTAAAAAGAGCTAGAGCATTGAAAGAGATGGAACTTAAGGAATATCATGGAAAATGCCACAAGCATGAGCGAGCTAACGCAATGACACTATTCGCGAGTTCGGCTGGTACAATGTTTGTATGGTAGCTATATGAAATAGTGTACCAATTTTGATCAAACTTCACACAATTGTTTTGTCTAAAAGAAAAATTCATACAAAATTTGAACCTGTGCGTTCTCTTTCAAAAAAGGAAGCAGAAAAAATTGTACTCTTTCTCTTTGCTTGTATTGAAGGACTGTACAGCTCATTTGAGAATTATCGGTGAGGCGATGACCATTTTGGTACTCAGATTTGATAAAGGAATACTCAGCCTTGGTTTGCAATGAATTTTCATGCCGCTACGCTCCAAAAGTCACAGAATTGGTTGTAGTGCTATTTAATCCACTAGGTAACCAGCGCTATGCTCACTTAGTATGTCAAGTCATACAATCGTAAATCTCACACGCCTATCAAACCCAGCCTTATAGCGCAATCAGCCGACTAAGTGTGCTTTTTCATAAATCTCAACCGACTGTCGTTGGAGCTGTTGCTCAACCTGCCAATCCGTTTTTAGGCTTATCAGCATAGTTTTGACGTCAACGACGACTCATTTCTGGCCAGTGCTCCATAATTGCCTATGATTTAGTGTACAACTAAAATTACAAAATCAACTTTTGAATTGCATTCCCAATTTCCACATTGAGGGCTACAAATCAGATTATTTGACTAGGCTGTAGGTAAAAGCTAAACCCAAGAGATAAGCGCGCCAAGCAAGCGGCTGCACAAATTGAATCTAATCGTGCGACTATCTACATGTAATTACAATTAACATGAAGCGGGGGCAGCGGCAGGGTTGGTAGAGACGGAGCATGAACTAACGAGCAAACTGCAAGATAATGAAATATTTTTTTTGTGCGTGGGACGTTGGTTGGGTTAAGTTGTGGGCTCTGATAAGGTGGCTAACGGATGTTGCCGGCGGATGACAGTTGGCAGACGGCAGGTTCATGTGTGTGTGCCTGCTTGGCAGGTGTGGCAGGGGCAACTATCTGCTATAGCTATGTGTATGTATGCGATATGGGTAGATTCTAGGTAGCATGTGGTAGCTCGGCAATTGTGCCGGGTAATCAATCATTGTCAATGCTGCTGTCAATGTGGTTACAATGGACAACAGCAGATCCCTCTATGGGGGGTTGTGGGCTTTGCGCAAAACTTAAATTAGTTGTAGAGAGAAAGTGATTGATTCAGAGGGGTAAAGCAGTGACTGGGCTTAAATAATTGAGAGAACGTAGCTGACAAGGATATAGCAGGACAATAGCAAAGAAAATGAACCTACATGGCAACCAATAAAAATCAAAATAAAATGAAATTAAATAAAATGGCTACACAAATACACACTTACAAAAACTGTGTGCTAAAACGGAAAATGGCAACAACAATAAAGCACAGCAATTACAGCAACAACAACAGCAGCTAAATGCGATAAAAGCAAAGCAAAAAAGCAAAAATAGCTAAAAGAAAAATTAAAGCAATGTTGAGAACACAAAGGAGCAAGATAAATTTTCTAAAAGCAGACACAATGAAAACTACAGCAGGAAAATGCGTAAGAAAAGTCAAAGCTGAAATGAAAATGAAAAAAAAAAAAAAAATACACAAGCGGAAGGAAATGCCATTATGACGTAAATGTGCTAAAATAAAACAACATGGCGGACGAAGCAAAGCTGCTGCTTATGTGTAAGTGTGTGTGTGTGTGTGTGTGTG
Organism: Chymomyza costata; assembly: GCA_018150985.1. NCBI lineage: Eukaryota > Metazoa > Arthropoda > Insecta > Diptera > Drosophilidae > Chymomyza > Chymomyza costata. Next base: position 25,636,031 of record JAECWU010000001.1, read on the forward strand.
TGTGAATATGTGTGTGCGTTGGGGCTAATGTCAAAGTCAATCTTAGGAAAAACGCGTAGCGCATAAACATACAAGAAAGTGTAGAAAGCCAGCGCCAGCGAAAGGCATAAGCAAAGCAAAAAACGTAAAGAAAACCAAGGCAATGGCAACAACCAAAAACCAACCCCCATTTGCAAAAGGGGGGACAACCCCCAAAAAAATATGTTTGACGCTGACTCGATTTTTCTTCTGGCGACGGCAATGCCAAAGAAAAATTGCCAAATTAAAGTAAAAGAAAAACAATTTTCTCAGCTTTTTTTTTTTGCACATTTTTATGTGACTTGGGCAAAAGTTGCCAGTTGTCAGTTGCCACTTGGCGCTGCCAAGTCAAAAAAAAAAAGGGTAAAATCTTTGGAGAATTCTACCTATAGGTAGGTGTGTATGTCGAATTTATTTTGAGAAAAATGTTTTAAAATGCAAACTGAAAAGCGCCAATGAGTGAAAAACGTAGTGGGATTTTGTTGAAAATGTGAAATACGTTGTGGAATTTTTGTGATTTGTCTAGGCTCCACAGATATGCAACGTGCCACAGCGGCAACAACGGAGTAGCATAAACAGTAACAACAAGCTGTAGAATAAATAGTCTGGTCTGTGTGCCACTACTATGCTCAAGTATTTTTATATACCCTATAGACGCGTATTATAGATGTAGCAGGCAGGAGGCCATGTGCGTCTGTATGAACAACTAGAACTCGGAAATATCAAGAGCTAGGAACAACAAATGTCAACAACAAAACAGCATTGATGTGTAGATGAATATAAGTTAGATGAGGTTCGATAAAGTTCGATTTGCGTGATCTTAAAAAAACGCAAAAACCTCGGGCTCGGTGAAATTAAATAAAGTTATAGGAGCTGCAGTGTTTACGAACTGTATGAAACTGGTAGCTTGTGCTTAAAGCTGGTTTTTTTTTTTTAGTATATAGTTACGAAAAAAAGGATACAGTGTATCCCATTGTCGGCCGCCATCTCGACTGTATTACATTTTTCCCTTTTGCAACAACTCAGTCGCAGTCGCAGTCAACGTCAGCGCTAGCTTCGTCGTCGTCGTCTGCGTTGCAGTCAACAAATATAGTCAACACTTTGGGGTTGGTTAGATAAAAAGTGGAAATTGTAGCCCATGGCCCGTAGCTCTTAGCCGTAGTCAGTCAGTGAGCCTGCATCGTTATGTGCGCCGTGCGGGTCGACGACTTTGACGTCGCAGTCGAGCTCGAGTTGCGGTAACTGAGCACATTGGGGGTGGTTCAAGGTGCGGTGATGGCAACGCTAACGTCAACGCCAACGTCGACAGTGACTGCGTTTTATTTTTACTTCATGTCCTTGCTTCGTTTTTGCAGGCATTTTGAAAATTGTGCGCTTTGCCTCGTTGAGTTTTTCCTTTTTTTTTTTGGGAAAATCAACAACAACAAAAAAAGGAAATTTGAACTTGCCTGATGGACTATGTCTACGTTGTCCAACAATACCAAACAACCCAGCTGAACCAACGCTGCGGCCGACCACTGCGGCATGGACCCAGCAAAATGGCCAGACGGAGCAGCAGCAGCACAGTAGCAACAGGACTATTGCCTTTGGGGGTTGGTTGGGTGTCCAATAACAAATTTCACTCGAGCTGGTGAAAGTTGCCCTTGAATGGTGTTGGATTATGCCCGCCATCACATCTCGCTTAAATCGAGTTTTTTTCTACTTTGTTTTTCTTGTCGATATTCATGTAGCGCATAGCAATTGAAAGCAAATCGAAGTCAATAAATAAAGTCGAGATAGCAAAAATGAAAGGAATACAAAAAAAAAAGAGCTATCTATGAGATATTGGTGCGGTGCTTGAAAGGTTAGCAGTAGTTTATGAAAAAAAAAAGAAGCTTGCCACAAACCCCTCTATAAAGGTTCCAGATCAGAGCTGCGCAGCCCATAGTCCAAACGGGCACTTTATGTTCGTGCACTTACGGCAGACTGCTCTCTTTTTGGCCCAGCCTCTGGTCCAGATAGTTCAGTTTTGTGTTCATTCACTAAAAACATATACAGCGGCAGAAACTATATAGAGCGAATGGATAATCTTTGCATTCAAAACTTATAAAGCATATCATTTAAGATCCAATTTCTTGTTACAAAAAATAAATAAAGTTGTGTATTTTTTTGTAGTTAGCAGATATGAACTTGAACTAGTTGTGAATTGTAAACGAAATTTAAAAAAAAAACCAACAGAAAACTAGTCAAAATTATCAAGATACAGCTTAAATAAACAAATTAATTCTCGTGGAATTTGTGCCATATTTTAGCAGAAAATGCTGAAACTAGTTGTGAATTATAAATGTTAATAAACGCATTTCCTTTTGCTTCCACTAGAGATTTATAAAGCATAACAATGGTCTAAGCGGAGAGCTAGCGAAAAACGGCTATAAGGCAAACGAGAAGCACTTACCTAATCGAGGATTATATAAAATAAACAACAATAACAATTTTAAAAAATATAGTGGAACGACTGTTTCATCATCATCAGCATTATGCTTGGCCAAATATGGCCACACTTCTTCTAAAACCTAATTTTTCGTGCTACTGGATAAAATAAATTGTGATTGAACTGATTCCTAAATTTTTCTAGTTGCCGAAATTGTCTTGCAGTATTCTTAGAAATATTGTACTACATAGCAAAATTTATAAACTTATTTATTTACAAATTTGTTGCAACAATTTTATATAAAAAGCACTTCAGCAAAATTGCATTGAAAATACTTAACAACAAAATAAAAGTTTTATTACTCCAGTACATAAGACTTACGTAAGTAGAGTCTTAGCTTTAAAGTTTATAAACTAACAAATAAAGAAGTAAAAATAGAAGAGAATTTCACTCAATTTTAAAGTGCAAAATATAAACCTTTGTTTATACTTAATACTTTTATGATAAAGTTGTCTAGTAGATGCTTGAAGTAGCTTAATTAATTCGAAATTTTAAGAGGATTTATACAAGTTTTCATTGAATGTAGATACAAGTTTGTCTTAGATTTTTCTTTGCATTTTCTTAAAATTCGGTCCGGCTGATGGTATGTTATAATTACTATTAAATTGTTTGCAGTTTTCAAATAGTTCAGCTTAGTACTTACCCCATATATAAGTTCTTGAAGTGCAGCAGTACAAAGAGAGATAGTGAGAGCGAGTGCTGACGAGAAATCCTTTTAAATTTATATATACTTGATAAAAGAGCGTTGAAAATTGTTATTGCACAGAGATTAAATTAGGTTTACATGTCGTATACGTAGCGGAACGGATTAGTTGCACTTGCATTTAGCAGTTTGTTTTATTTATTGGTTTTTTTGCTTGTTAGGGTGGCTTTATTCATTTAAAAGTTGTCAACACTTTTGTTACTGCTTTAAGGCTTTTTTTTGTTGTTGGCCTGTAATATTGATTAGTTATTGATGAGCAAATAGCGTAAACAACAATTAAAAGAGACACAAAGAGCACAACAAAAACAAAAAACGAACAAAACAAAATGCCGGTCGGCAGAAAGAGCCAACAGCCATAAATAAAAGCGAAATGGCAGCACACAGAAGGCGTAGTGGAAGAGGCAGAGACAGTAGCAGAGCCGACAACACACGTGGCAACAACACACAAATACAAACACAAACACACAAATAGAAACACACAAAAACGCCGACTAACAACAAACAACAAACAAATAAAATGGGGGGGCCAAAAAACGCACGAGCAAGCAGCGTGGAGCAGCGGAAGTTGCACGTTGGAAAGAGGCCCAACAACTAAATCAAATCGCAGCCAAGTGGCAGACTCGAATGGTGCCTCTTGCAACGCGAGAGTTAGCTGGCTGAGTGCTTCGTTGAGTTCTGGGGCAAATATTTTAAATGCGCAGATTTTTGGCATGTTTTAGTGGCAGTTCACGTTTTGAATTGTTGCCACGAAGTGTGGCAGAGTGTAGTCTGGCATCCCGTACTGTCCGTTTCACTGACAATTTAATGCAAAAAATGCCAACAATTTAGTTGGTCCAAAAAATGGAGCAATAGACAAAACTAGAAAATGGTACAAAATAAAAAAACAAAACTTCAAACAGACTTTTTGTGGGAGGTGCTGTTAAAGCCTTTGAAATGGACCAAATAATGAGCTAAAAAAAATGTTAAGGCTAGACAGGAAGGCGTAGCGTTTTATTATAGAGTTTTTATATGAGATAGTCTTTTCATGAATAAATGTAATTTAACGACGGAAGCGAGGCTAGAAAAACGTTGTCCAGAGAGAAGTTGAATGCAGGCTTTCACTATAAATTTAGATTTGCAGCAAGCTTATTTTTTTAAATGACAACTACACGAATTCTAGAAAATTTGTCAATTGAAAAAAAATTTGTTCATGACAGAGTTGCTTAAAAACTAGAAAACTGAAGCAGTAAGATATTAAGATCTGAACCTTAACAAACTGCTAACCGGATGACGTCACTGTGCGGCAATGAAAGCGATGAGAATGTACAACTGCGTCAAATATACTGGCCACTAGTGCTGGAGAATACATCGATGATCAAAGTTTAAAATCTCTATATTTCGGCGTTGGCCAACAGAAATGTTTCTCCAGCACTACTAAACACCCATTTGATGAGTGCAGAAGTGCTGAAGAAACATCTCTGTTGGCCAACATCGATATATAGAGATTTTAAACATCGATGTTTTCTCCAATACTACTGGCCACTATAAGCTCAAAATTAAAATCAAAATGCTCCTTCTATACAAGGTAATGCGGAAAGCGAAGAATGGCAATTAAAACATATATAAAAAAAAATAAAAAAATGTGTGATTAAAAACAATGGAATAACTTTATATGTTTCAGAATCTATCATACCATCGCACTAACTTGGCTAAAAATTTGGTACAGTACAGCCTATTGAATCAGCACATCAGCTAAAGCTTCTTTTCAAAAGCACAGAAGAAAGCAAATTAAAAATCTCTTTCCTATCAAAATATGCTCAGCCTTACTATTTATTATACATCGCAAATCTTAGTCTTAATCACAGTCATATTTATCAATGCTGATACACTCCTAGCACATCTATAAGTCCCTTTATTGATCCTCTAAAATTTCCTGTTTTTTAGAAAAAATTTAAAAAAAAATGTAGACAAGCTAAAAATATTGCAGAGAACTTTGAATTTACAATATTACAAAAAAAAGTGAAAAACTTCTCTATATCGGGCCTGCTGAAATGAACCTGCCTGTTTACGTTTTGTCTACTTTCAAATTTTTTAAAAATCAAGCAATCGAAACACAAATTCAAACAAATTATTATCTTTAACTTTGCCAACCCATGGCCGTAGTGCTGGAGAAAACATCGATATTATATCGATGCATCGATGTATCGAAGTTTAAAATATCTATATATCGATGTTGGCCAACAGAGATGTTTCTCCAGCACTAGTAAACACCCATTTGATGAGTGCAAAAGTGCTGGAACAACATCTCTGTGGGCCAACATCGATATATAGATGTTTTAAGCTTTGATACATCGATGCATCGATATAACATCGATGTTTTCTCCAGCACTATATGGCCATAATAATTTACTAAAAAAGTTTGTGCAATGAATTTCACATTTTTCGAAAAATAAAAAAAAAATTCACGATTTTAAGAACTAAAAATTTTTAGAAACAACAGCTCCTTATGGAGTTAAAAAAACAATGATTTTACTTTTGGCGAAGAAACGAAATGTATAGGCATGGTTTAAAAACAAGTTCTTCACAAATTGTTAATAACTGAATCAAAAATTTGAAAAAATCCAAGCTTTGTCTTGTCTTTCAAAAAAATATTTTAAAGACTGTGCGACTTTAAATGGAATAACAACTCAAATATTTTGCGTTGCCCCAAAAACCAGGACATCCCTTAGTATCTACGAAATGCACATGTGCTAAAGTTTAAGCGGGTTTTGTATGCATGTCTGCCAGACTAACTCAATTAAGCGCACAGACGGACAAAAGTTGAGTTTTGGCCAAATTTGAAAGCTTTTTTGAGCATCTAACTTTTGTAAGCAGCGTCTGTAAATTAAATTACAATTCATATAAAACAAATTGCATTTAAAGTTTACAATTTGTTTAAATAAGCGGCAAGGAGAAAATAACAAAATACATAAAACAAACACAATGCCAAAGCAAATACAAACTGAGAGCCAGAGAGTGTGCGAGCGCAAGAGAGGGCAAAGAGCCAAGAAATTAAACTGAAACTGGCCATTCCGCCGGCTCACACAGTCAATAAACAAGCGCTTACACACATACACACAAACACAACGAGAGACAAACAAAAGTATCTAGATACTTTTGCAGCGGCAGCAGCAACAACAACAACAACTAGAAAAGCTGTCTGCCAGGTCTTTACGGCTGTTGTTGTTGTTATTGTTGGTGTGTGCGTGTATAGTAAACTCGTCTCGTAAATATACAAAACAAAAAAACTTGGCGTCTGACGTTGTTGACGCTGACGCTGCGCTGGCGTCGCAGTACAAAAAACACTCTCTTTGTATTTTGTTTGTGTTTAGGTTGTTATTGTTGTTGTTGCTGCAACTAGCGCTGTGTTGAATTTTCCGCCTTTTTCGTGAATGATTTTCTTCACTTTCATCAACAGCTGCGCACACGAGTCTAATGGGGAGCTCTCTATGGACGACGACGACGTTCTACTCATTGACGCTTTGATAAAAACTTTTTGCTATTCAGATACAAGTACACACACTCAAACTCAAACACACGCACACATACACGTTGTCTTGTTGTTTTTGTGCTTTACTTTTTTTTATTATTGATTTATTTGTTGCGACAACAAATAGAGCGCGCTGCTTTGCTGCCGGCGTCTGGCTTACAAATGCCGCCGTTGTTGCAATAAATTGCAGTTTTATAGCTTAAAAACACCGTTAACTTTGCGCTGCTAGCAGCGCTGCTCTCAAAAGCCGCGCTGCTTTTAATTAAAATTTGTTGACGCGCGCGAGAGAGTGAGTGCAAGAAAAATAAAACTTTATTTTTTGGATTTTTTTGCTCACTCTTTAGCTAGGCAGCGTTTTTGTTATTGTTATTAACGCGTCGCACGTTTTGTTATCAGCTTTCGCGTCGCGTTGTAGTTGTAGTCGCTTATTTATTTTTTTTTATTCTGCTTTTATGACCGTTTCGTTTCGCATTCGCACATTCTTTCACTCAGCCGCCGCCGCTGCTGCTGCGCTGCTGCTGCTGCTAACAAAAGCTGCTCCGTTGTTGGCGCTGCTGCGTTTACGTATTTAACTTTCCGCGTTGCGTAGTTTTTCCGGTGCTTTCCACTTACTGTGTGAAATGTTCTGCTGATTTTTCCAAGCAGCCAACCGTCGTCAACAGCCGCTTGACGTTTGTTTCGCGACCAAAGAGCGTAAGCGAGAGCGCCAAAGAGCGTTGCGCAAGTCACAAAACTTTGCAAGCTGTTGTGTTTCATTTGCGAAATGTTTTGGCATTGGAACTTGGCGTTTGGCGCTGCGGTGCTGCCAACTTTTTTGCCGCACAATTAACGTTGAATTCAAATTTGCGCAATTTCAAATTTAAACAAAACCTGAAAATTTGTTGTTTTTTTAAAATAATATTAAACTTTAAAATATGTTTAAAACACTAACATTTTAGCAAATAAATTTAAAACAGGAATTGAAACGTCTGTTGCGCATGTGCCAACATAGAGAGCGTTGGAGTAGAAAAACTCTCGCAAGTACACAAAAACAAAGCGTTAACAATTCGGTGGTGGGTGGTTAGTTATGGCAGCCCCCCTCCAAAGTACCGGCCGGCTCGCAATAGCTGCCATCGGCTAACTAAAGGCCTTCAAAGTTGTTGTTGACAAAGCCGATGACATTGCTAATCATGAAGTTAACAATAATAATGACATTTTTATGAACAAGCATATAACTATAATAGTTAGCAGCGGATTTGAATTTTGGAAAACAGAAATGTCCTTGGAACTGGCAAAACGTTGACATTTTATTCAGCGCAATAAAGCACAATTTGATGAAGTATTTTTATTTTTGGAGTTTTTTTAAATTTACATTTATATCAAAATTTAGTTCAATATAACTTGATCAAAGTATAAACAATATAATATATTATGTACATCGGTTTGTTACTGTACTTAACTGGTTTTTGTAGCTTCAAAAATAATAAATGTATGTATGTACTTCGACACTTAATGATAGTTGCTTAGGTTCAGTTATCCGAGATACTACGTAGGAATGCTTGGTCGTAGCGTTACGACAAGTATGGAGCAAGGAAAAAAAATTGATAGCAATAATAATTTTGAAGATTTTTGAATTTGCAATTGCAAAATTGCAATCTATCGTAAAAAACAAACCTCTTAATACTAAAAAGTAGTTTTGCAAATAAAAAAAATAAATAAAAAGTTAGTTCCAATCAAAATTTGTAAAGCTTATTCATTATGTATATTAGCTTAAGAACTTTTTTATATTAAGGGAATAAGAGAACAATAAATAATAAATTAGTAATGTAAAACTAAATAATTTATTTTTTTTTAAAGCAAAAAAAATATTTAAGGAATTATTGGGTGTGTTCAGGCATATGGTGTTTCTCATACATTCCACAATATCTCCAATAACGACCAACTGATGCCAAAAGTCACGGACTTATCAAATTTTTTCACTTTAAATCCATTGAATAACTTTTTTTATGTCGCTTGTTTTAACTTATATTCAAACATATTCATAGTAAGCCCGAAGGCATTTCTAGTTACACAACATCTTTTTTTATATTTTTTTTTTAATTTTAGCCCACTTTAGCAAATATTTTCTGAGCTAGTCAGCGCCATAACATTTTCAATCCAGCAACACTTTCATTATATTTGCCTTCACATTTATTTCATTTTTATGCATTTTCCTTCACATATTTCCCAAACCCACCTGCTGTGTCTAGAAATTTGTTTTCATTGCAATTAGAATTTAGTATGTATTTTGATAAAGATTGTGAAAATGCCTGCCGATTTTTCAATTCCGACGCTTTGACGTGTGCACGCAATGGAATTTGTACCACACGCTATTTTATGGCCCAAACAAAGCTGCTCCTGTTTATTTGGATACCATAATGTTTTGGGGTTTCCACTGTTTTTGTGCGCAAATTATGGCATGCACGGCAATTAGTTAAAATTCTACTACAAGTTTCTCAACGGGGGCGGCACTCAATTTGCCATTTTTCTGAAACGCCTTAAGTGTATTTGAAACACACAATTTTAATGCCTGTTTTTCAATGAACAAAAGAGTATATTAGGTTTGTCCTGAAGTATGTAATAGCACGGATAAAGCATTTATTGCTCTATAAAGCTTAGGATAAATCCATCTGCTTTCTTGCTATGAAAAAAATCGAAATCGAATTAAGACATCAAAGGTAAGTTACGAGTGTAGATGTATACAAATATTTTCCTAGTAAAAGTTTATATCTACGCTAAGGTGTGTATGGATACGTTTTAGCTGCGACAACTTGTGTAGGAGTACACAAAGTTTCATTAGGCTCACATTCGTCTATATGCTTTAGCCTAAAGATTAATATAGTAGCATCTGGTGAAATTGGGTTGCAGCTAATAGGCAAGGAAACGTGAAATTTGAGCTAACATTTACATTTTTTAATAGGATTTAAATAGTTTTTGTAGCATAGTCTTCATACAACCAGGATCTATAATTTTGCCAATGATGCCTTTTATAGAGTAAAATTCTTATTCGGGAAAAGGAAACAGATATCAATGTGATTCGGCAAAAGTTACCCAAAAATTTTGTGTTTTCAGCTCTTATGGTCTACGAGATCTACAGACAGATAGACGGACCAACATAGCTCAACCGCTACCAGAGGGAATGCTTTCCCATATGGTACTTATAAGAGACTTTATTTGTAGTCCTATGGGACACTGTGTCAGCAACAGAATTTGGTGCCGAGGACCCATCACAAATTTTTCTTTGGGAGATACAAGAAGATGTCTTTGTAATACGACTCCATGTACCTCTTAGATCGTAATGTATCTATCATCCTTTTATGGGGATCCTGTTAGAGCCTATTAAACAAAACGATGTCGACTTTTTAAAGGCTGGAGTTAAAAGTTGCTACGCACATTTTCAAAATCTCCGAAACACTTATTTAAAACTTCAAAAATAATGGGCAACAACTGTGATCTAAAAAAGGCCTAAGAACTTAAGGGTACAAAGTATAGCTGGGAATGGAAAAAAAATCGATAAACTTCTAAATTTTTCCAACTCCTACGATGCCATCCGAAAATGTTTCCTTAAAGGTTTTATCTATTTGTGACAAAATTTTCGGTACGGTCTAGTCCGGGATTTTTTTGAATGTTTTGCCTTTTTTGTTAAAATTTTCGTGACCCTCTAAAATTTCGCGATCATGAAAAAATGCCTAGCGTTTTTTTTGTATAATCCTTTCTCATCCCTTCGCGCCCGCAGCCTTTAGAAGAGACTCGCAGAGCTCACAGAACTCACGGCACCCAAGAGAGCACCGCTCCGCTCTTTTCTCTAGTACAGTGTATCCCACTGTCTCTTTCGAAGTCGCATTTTTTTTCTTTTTTTTTTTTTTGGCATAAACACTAACAAGAGCAACAACTACAAGTGCCACGAAATTAAATTGTCTAAATGAAAAGTGGGGGACTAAAAACCACAATCAAGCAAGCGCCTACGCCCACATTGGACGTCATTTGAGTATGTTCCGAGTAGAATGAAGTGCACTCTCAATCATGTCGCGCCCAATCTCGGCCTGCTGCGCATGTTTACTTCGGATTTTTTACACACCACAAATCAGTCCACACTTACACAGATACAACCACAGAGGCCTGCTGCTGCATGGCTCCCCAGCAGCTCATTTGTTTTTATGGCTTTTGGAGTGGCCTCTTAATCGTCACGCCGCGGCGTCGAAGTTGACGCTGACGTTGACGCACTTGCCGCCATATTTGTTAATCGTAATGATTTGTGCAAATGCCGTTAAATGACTTTGACATTTGTCAAGTGCCGTTGTCAACACTCACACACACCCTTACACACATGATCACCCCAAACGCTAAGCTAGCAACTGTCTTAATTCATCTAAAACTGTGTGGGTTGTACGAAATCAAGCATAGATAGGAGGGCAGGTTGATAGGAAAGGAACCAACTAAAAAAAAATATTTGTTTTTAAGGCAATACACTTAATACAGATGTTCGTCGATTTTTGAATGCATTACAATTAAAATATATTTTGTACATGAGCTCAAAATTCAAGATAATTATATCATTTAAAGGAACTCATTTTTTGAATTTTTGTAAAAGATTTTGGGCTCACGGCTCCTAATCCGTAGAATTGGGATTATAGTAAATCTACGAATAGATTCAATATTAAAACCATAAAATATTGTCATAGCGACTGAGCGCTTGCTAGAATGTCTCCTTAGCTGATGTAATTATTTTTCAGCCTGCCCTCGACAGGCTTGCATGCAGATTGAAGGAAATGATTCATTGTGTCCATCTTCTATTTGATTGTCAAGCATCAAAGTCAAATTGAAACTGATGAGGCAGGGCGTAAATACTCTATGCATTATGTCAACAGCTGAACTGCCAAGTGAGCCATCAAGTTGGTTTTTAATTAAACTATGTGGCCCATGGTAATGCATAAAAAATATTTAATTTTATATATGATATTGTGTTATTTAATTAAAATTACAAAGTAAATATGTCCGCGCAATGACAATGTGTGTCAATTTGATTGAGTGTGTGTGAGCAAGTGTTGTTGTCAGGGAAACAAAGTGCAGATAGAACCGGAACCCTGAAATGGAATGAACTTATTTTAATCTGGAAACAAATCAATATGAGCAATGAGGCTGAAAATTATTATAGTCATACAGGAAGTAATAACACTTATAAGGTATGATAGCCTAGAGGACTCTGTTGCTCTAACTATTAATATTCTTTGTAATTTTGAATTTTGGAAAGGAATGGTAGGCATAGGATATGTTCACAATTAATTTTTTTTCAATATTTCATGACAAAATAATAGGTTTTTTTTTTTGTTTTTTTATTGGCTATAACCCCGATACGTGTAAAGTTATGATACAATATTGAGTACATAAAATTAATCGCTACACATTGAACATAATTAAGTGTGTGATAGTAAAAATAATAGTCAAAAATGTTTTTTTTCGCGAAACCTCAAAAACTTTGGTTTTTTGCAAATGAGTACAAAACGATTTCTTTCGAATTTCCTTTTAAGAAAGAAGAGCAGTCCACAGAAAACTGGTGTGAACTTTATATGTGATAGTCGCTCAATGTTTATATATATGATTTCCTTTATCGCCTATTGGAGCATAAGGCGCTTCAATTGCCATCTTCCACCGAACTCGATTTTCTTATCTTATATCTTTCTTAATTCGTTTCAGCTTAGCCCCAGAGATTTCATTTCAGCTTCCGTAGATCTTCTCCAGGTGGTGCGTGGTATTCCAAGTCTGCGCCCTGCTTTCTGAAAGGGATTCCAGCGTATTGCTTGCTTTGCTATGTTGCTGTCGTTTTTGCGGAGCGTATGCCCGATCCACTTCCACCTTCTTCTTCTTATTTCGGACGCAATATCGATTTGACTCGTTCTGGAGAGCAACTCCTCGTTAGAGATGGTGGTCGGCCAAAAAATGCATAAAATACGCCTTAGGCAGCGATTAACAAACGTTTGCAATCGTTTAGTGAGTGTAACCGTTACCTTTCACGTTTTGACACCGTAAAGGAACACCGATTTCACGTTGGGATTGAAGATGCGGATTTTAGTGTGCAAGCTGATGATGTTGCTTTGCCATATGGGGGCGAGGATACCGTAAGCAGCTCTAGCCTTGTTGATTCGGTTTTCAACATCCAACTCAGCACCTCCATCTGCCGTAACCATGCAGCCGAGATAGCAGAACTTATCGACCACTTCGAACTGTTGATCATCAGTTGTAACATACGGTGGGATGTCGTCTCGCAGGCTCAATACTTGCGACTTGACAGCATTGATTTTAAGTCCGGCAGGCTTAGAGCAAGCACTGAGTGACTGTGCCATTATCTTCAGATGGGTGATGTTTCCCGACAGCAAGCAAATATCATCAGCGTACGACAGATGATTAAGGTACCTGTTGTTAGTTTTCCACCTATACCCTTGCAGCGGCGGTCGTCGATGAAAGAGTCTTTGATGACATCACCGATGACAAGAAGGAACAGTTTGGGTGACAATATGCAGCCTTGCCTGACGCCACTCTGTACAGCAAACTGATCAGACAATTTGCAGAACAAAACAACTAGCGCTGTTTTAGCTCTCCTTGATCTAAAGCCATACTTGAATTATATTTAAGCAAAGCAATGAAAAACTCGGAATCATTTTAACAGAATCAAATCGAAACCGAAATAAAAATTACGCTTTGCTGCCCTGGTACGGATTACGTATTTGTGTTGCAATGACAATGGGCAATGTTTGCAGCCTTTCCGGCAGCTGCAACAATAACAATAAAATTTTTTCCATGAATTGTTTCACAATTTTTTTTTCACCGATTAATTAATAACAATAAAAACTTAATATTAAACAGAGCTACCAACTACAACAATAAAGCAACAATTCAAGCTGATGCGCAATGATTTATACTTTCGTGGAAAAATGCGAAAATGTGAAAAATTGCAGCATACTTTTGGGCGCCACTTGATAAAAGTATTAAAAAACAAGAAGACACAAAAAAATAAAAACTGCATACAAAAGCGCACACACAAAAGGCAATAAATCAGAATATGGTCAATGTGGGCGGCTGTGGCTGAATAGGCGTGGCAGAAATAGTGTGGCAAGCAGTAGAAGTAGCTCTAGCGGCCATTTTTTAAACAATTTTATAGCATGGCAAAAACTCAATGAAGCGGCAATGGAAACGGCTGACAGCAGGCGTAAAAATTTGCATGAAATGCAAAGCCAATACAGACACATAGATACACACACTGACACACACACACAACTACATTTGTATGTATGGAGACAAACATACGCCGCACAACATGTTAATGCAAATAAATTGCCTGCTGACTTTATTTAAATTTCCCATAAGACACAAACAGAAAGTGAGACAGTCAGATATACATATAAACATGCATACATACATACATTCGGCCTAAGCAAGGCAACTCTTAATGCTAAGTTCACACTGCGTCAACTAACAAAATTTATCTAAACAGCAGCACTTCTCAGTGTAAATAGATTTTTTATTGGCACAGCTGCAATATGTCAAAGTTAGCCAAAGTTTTTCACATTTCACAGTCCCTTGTCACAATTATTGTATAACAAGGCAGCTGTGCTATTGTGACAGCTTAAGCGATAAGTACATGCACATAACAGGCTCATGAAACATACATATACGAAGGATATATTAAGTCGAAAATGTTACCTATGATCAGGGTGACCAGTAAAGTCTATATAGACAGTCCATCCGTCCGTATGATTGTCTTAAGCTCAGAAAAGATAACAGCTGGAGCAACTTAACAAGTTTATAGAGGCATATAGAAAAAATCTTTATTGACTGAAGACACCGCCGATTGGATTCGGCTTTAAACTGTAGGTCCCTGTTCTCTTTGAACAGTTACTCATAGAGATCCCCATGACCCGCCCAGGAGCGACTAACAAAAATTGTCAATCAGGGAATTGTTATATATATTATATAGCAGCTTAGAAGAAAGCCAACGATGTCAGGCTATAATTCATTTAGGCAGATATCGTAAGCGAATTGGGCGTATGTAATTTTTTTGAGTTGCCAAGCACTGTGCTCTAATTGATCAAAATCGGTTTAATCGGTTTGGTTTAGGGCATTAGTTTATTTTTCGCTTGTTTCATTCGGACCTTTTTTAAAACTGTACCTTTGATTTAAACTGGTTTAATCCTATAGTCCCCATAGGAAGCATCGATCAAAAAAATGATTTTAGAGCATACTTAGGCAATCAAATTTTTTTTATTTTTATTTTCTACGTTTTTTGAGGGTTTTTGTCCCCCACCCCCCAGACATTTCTATGTTTTTGGAACCCATATTTTAACTTCTCGCATATATGTGATATATGTATATAAACAATTGGATAGCACAAAAATCTGTTTTTAATATAGAATTAACTTTTTTTAAAATCATTTTCTTGTTTTTTGATACTAATCAATTTATTGTCTTAAAGCTGTGAGCCAAGCCTATGAAAATTTAACTTTATTTAACATAGTTATTTGTTTACCTACAGTTTAAGTGAAAAACGGCAAAATCGAGAAATAATCTAAAAAGAACCTTTGAATTTTTTTTTTTTTTTAATTTCATTAATTTAATGAAACACTAATTTTTGTTAATTTTTTTTGTAAGTTCCCGAACTTTGTTCATTGTGAACTTTTTGAAAAAACAACTCTGCTGTAATGCAAATAAAATAAGGGTTAGCCTATGAAAACCTACACCATACTATACAGTAGCACAGTTTAAAGCAGTGTAAACCTAGCATAAGTGTGTGACTGTCACTCATAGTGTGGGCAGAGTAGACAAACATGTGTTGCCTTCTGTCAGGCAACGGACAGACTTCCTTGCGCCTGGTTTTTGTAATTTTAATTTTGATTTTAATTTGTGTTGAAATATTTACATAATCACTGACTGACGACGGTGACGACGCCAAGGATATCAACAGAAGGCAGCACCAACAGCTGAAATTTTTAGCTTGCTCCTTTCGCCCCTCCTTGCGGCTGCTGTATGCTTAGGCGCCTCATAGATATATTCTACCAAATACCAACAACAAAAGCCGAGCAGATGCTGCTGTCGCCTCAGAGAGCGTTGGCAAATTTTATTAAACTTTAATGAAAATTTATGAAGCCTGCATAAATGATTTAATAAGCACCAGATACATACGCACACAGATACAGCAAAGCATATACATTTATGTGTGTGCATGTTGTTGTGGTAGGTGTTGAAGTTGTTGCTGTTGCTGTAAAAACATGTGTTGTTGTGTTTTTTGTTGTGTTTGCATCATTAATGTGACAACACATTAGCATTTAAATTCGGCTAATGTGAATCGCATATGGCAGGTAATGGAATATTTTGTTGCATAAACCAAAGGGGCACACACATATGCACGTATCCCAATAAAAGTTCTAAAAATCTTTTAATTACCTTTGACAAATAGAATTAGGGACAGTGTTTGTATTAATATTTTATGGCACAACCAAAGCTGAAATTTAAAGTGTATTTTTTATTTTATATTTAATTGTTTACATAGTAGCATTTAGCACAAATTTATTTGTTTAAGCCGCATTTTGTCTTACTTCGTTAGGTTTTGTTTTGTTAAGACCCTAAAAAGGGAATGTTTTTTATATGAAGTTTTGACATTTCGTGCGGAATTTTTGCATGCTGCGTATGGGCTTTTAGAGGTTAATCTTTCAAGAGCAAGCAGTTTCAAGCAGTTCCAAGCAGTTACCAAACCTACAAAATACCAAAGCAAATATGTTCAAGTAGCAGGATCCAGTTGTTTTTATGTGACAAGTTTTGTATCTAAAACTAAATCGCCCACGAGGGAATGGAGCAAGACATCATCATCTATCCACAATTACTTGCGTTCGCTTAATGTTTCTATCTTTTAAGCTCTCCGATGCACATCTGGCTCACAAATCCATTATACTCCCTCGGAAATGTATAAACAGTGACAATATCTTAGCTGTCGAATTTGCTTGAAATTAAAGTTAAGCTTACGCCCTTATTTATAAAATCTCTAAAAGTTGAACTTTTATTGCTAATTGGAACGAAAAACAATATTTTAGTCGTTACCTTAGGCCTTAATAGTGTCCAAAGCCAAGCTTTGCTATTGACTGGAAATAAGAAACCCAAGCAAAGACTTTTTCTTTTATTACTAATTGGAACAACAAACAATAACAAAATCCTGCAAATCAAAATAATATAAATGTTAGTCCTTGCTCTAAAAACCAAAAAAAAAAAAAAAAACCATAGGCCTTAGGCACAGTTTGTTTTTGGTTTTTCTTTTATGCGTTTCCTTTTAATAACGTCTACTTGTGCAACATGCCAAAAAAAAAAAAACAAAAAAAATTAAAATAAAAATATAATAAAATATCAAAAAGTATGTTTTAATTAAAATTGCAAAGCCAACATTTTCGTTTGGTTACAAACAAAGTTATATGCAGGCTTTTTGCTGCAATTAACTTTGCTGCTTTTGCGGCATCAAGTACTACTACAGTTATCTACTACACTGTACAGTTACAAAAGCAATCGCTTTCACTTGGCCAAAGATCAAAAGCAAGCGCCCCATTCCTTGACAGAAAGTTGAGGGGAGTTTTAAGCGTATCTACCAAAGAACATATGCCAACAATGCGAATGCCATATGGCTTGTGCATAGCTATGTACATACATACACATATATATATGCATGTAGCTACATATTTACATAGATTCTTGTAAACTCCAGCTTCACATACCCACCCATGTATACAGATAAAGAAAAATCGCTTAAATGCAACTGCAAACGAGGCTGGGCAACAATAACAAATGGCATCAGGCGCCCAACAACTCAACTTGGCTCAAACGATGAACTTCAGGTGAAAGCAAAATGCAAAAAGTTAGTAAAGCAAACGAGTGAACGAATAAGTGAATGAAAAATATTTATGAATGGAATGTAACTACCGTTCCTGAAGATAAAAGCCGAGCCCATAAATACAGGCAACACAAAAGTAATACAAATAAAAACCAATGGAAACTGTCAGCTTTGAGGCACCGAAGCTTACATACTCTTGTGCAGTGGGAACCTATAAGATTCATGAACTGAGTAAACTTATGTATAGTTAATAGAATCTTATAGTGCTGTATTTAAACTACCAGAGAAAAATTCCATGTTTGCTATAGAACCACCAAATGTTTTTTGGTGTCGACGTGATCATCGTCATCATTTATTTTTCACTTTAGTGTGGCCGTAAATTCACATTTCATTTTTGACGCTGATCATATTAAGCGATCAAATACTGCAGTTGCGCTTACTATTAGTTGCCGCTAGATGGCGCAAGCAAGTTTTGCAAACAATAATTCACAATAATAACACAGACCAACATGGTTTAGTTGTTGGAAAGCTATGGGTCATTTCCGAAGTAATTTGCTGCGTAGAATCCGAATGCGGGGCCAGAATTGGCCTATCACGTCAGGATCTTGAGATATTTGAGGTTATGTACCCGAAAACGGTCAATTATCTCACAATCCTGACGTGGTGGGCCAATTCTGACACCGGATTCGGATTCTACGCAGCAAAATACTTCAGAAATGACCCTTAGCTTTCCAACAACTGACATGACCCTGGTATTTATAGGCCTGTGTAATTAAATAAAATATTTTAAATTAAATATTTTAAAAGTAATAAAAAATAAAATAAACATGCCATAAATGATTATCCGTAAAAATAGAATACATTTTGGAACTTTGTATTTAGACGGGATAAGTTCGGTGCCAAGTATTCAAATCTATTTTAGTTTCATTAGGTAGACGATTTGGTGCATTTTATGTAAAGTGGTTTTTCCTCTTATTGTTAATCTCTTAATGCCAGTTAATTTACCGCACAAATAATTTTTGGAATTGGGGAATGCTGCGCTTCGACCCTTAAAATTTACTGTGCTCCCTTCTAGTCCTATAGCTCGTCAACCATCCCAATATAAAAAAAAAACTTAATTATTTGAACTAGGTTTAGTCGGGTGAATTCGTACATCAATATTCTATGCCCGCCGTGGCGGGATTTCTTCTTTTGACAAGGGCGTAACACTCTGAAAGAATATGTTGGGAGGTCTCCTCCTCAGTTTTACAAAACCTGCATATGTTCGAGTTCACGATTCCATAAGCACTCAGGTGTTTCCTGAGTCTGCCATGTTCGTTAGTATCCCAAGGGTATTCTTGCCCGATTGGAATATTTTCATGAACCTATTTAAGGCTGCCGTGCCGGTCCAGTCCACTTCTCGTCTGGACCTTTCCACTTCGCTTAGCAGCTGTCTCTTGGAAATAATACTGCCCAAATTAATTGAAATTATCGAAAATCATTCTTTAGTGCTCACCTACATCATTAATCTTGGGGGAGCTTAATTTTCTCAAATCGTAAATTTGAACTTTGGCCAAATTTTACTTTAAGCTTCGGAGTTTTCCGACTTCGCAATTGCGTTCAAAATTTCAGCCTACCAGCTCATACCTTTTTGGCTGTATTTTGATCGCCTATTGTGTCCCTCCAATGACCACTCTTTGGGGCGGAACTACCCAAATTGGTAAAAAATGTTTTCTTTAATCCCCAATTAAAGCTTACAACTTTGGCCCGCCATTTTCTTCACTTCTTTGGAACGCCATTTTTATCAAAAACATTACCAAAATATGTAGTTATAGACAACTCGATAAGTAATCGGAATTTTAAGAAAATAGTTGGTCAAAAGCTGCCATGGGCTTTAAGTGCTCCTAAGGATAACATTTTTGAAACTCCCGAAAATTCATTGATCAAAAACTTTTATGACAGATTTCAAACGTTCCTATAAATCCATTTTTATTTCTGACGAAGAGCTTTCGTTTGAAAAAAATGTTGGGCACCGCAAAAGATCGTGGATAGTCAGAAAATCAGTTGCAAGAGATTTGTTGCACCCAACTATACTATATGTTCCGCACAAAATCTATAAAATAGTTTATATACCTTTTTTTAAGAGTACAATAAAAATAGCCTGGATATGAATGACTAAAGGTAAACGTTGCACGCAAGAGCTGAGGATCTAGAGTGGGATAAAATGGAATTGTGGGAATCGTAGGCAAGTGCAGCCTAAGTGAATTGCCATTCCCGCACACACACACACATACACACACATACATACACACTCACAAGCACACTCCGGCACACACAAACACAAATATACACAGACAATAACAATGCCAACTTTGCATTCAACTCTATTCGGTATTGTGCCACAGTTGCTTCTGTGCTCTCAAGAGTGAGCGCGGGGGGATCTGAGCAGTACAATGCTATTAAGAGGGGAAGGAAAAAAACTCTTTGATTTATGACATGTGTGGTTTAATTTTGATTGTTTTTTGCAGTTTGAGAACCGAGTGGTGGTTAGTGGTAAACATAGTTTTTGCGGGCGATATTAATTGGCTTACGCAGGCTGGGTAAAACAATCAACAAAGACTGTGGCGTACTTCAAGGCTCAAAGCTTAGCAAGAGATTACAAGAAGGTTCAATGCTACCTGGAGAGCACTGCAACAGCTGTACAGCTAAAAAATGCAATTGCAACGTGATGCAATTCCTTTGATGTTAAAGCAAATAGCAGGATGAGAGCTGAAGGTTGCTGTGGCATAAAAATTTTTGCACAAATTGCATGTTAATTTTTGTGAAAATGTTGGAAAAAACGCATGCACAACAACAACAGCAACAACAATTTTTAGCGGCACGGAAGCTGCATGCAACTGCGCCTAGGCAAATGCAACGGCATGTTTATGCAACGGCAGCGGCAGCTGGCATCATCTAAGCTGCCACAATTTGCGGCAAAGTGCATTTTTCACAAGACAACAAAATAAATGGTTGGGGAATAAGGGGAAAAAGCCGAGCACAAGCCAAAGCGAGAGATGCAATCTCAAGTGGTTATCTGCTGCGTAACTGCCGACGGCGCTGTCAGCGACACCAGCGACGTGAGAGACTTGTCAACGTTGTTGGGGCGAGGAGGCAGTAAAGTCAACATCAAAGTTCACGCCGACAAAGCGTTGCAAGTAAATGTTTAATGAGCGGCGCGCGGGACGTGCTTTGCCTTTGCTTTGCTTTGCTTTAGTTTGCCAAAGGAGTGCAAACTGAAAATTGTGCGAAGTTGGGGATCTACTACTTGAGCTAGGGGCGCAAGCCAATTAAAACAAAAGCCGAAAAACAAATGCACTTGAAGCTAGTCCGTGTTAGGAATGAGCATGGGTCCAAGCTGGTTCGACAGTGTCAAAGGCAGAGCAAGCAAGGCCCGTTTCACTTCCATTCCCAGGTGAAGTGTTTGGCAACAATGTTGCCTGCTGCATGCCGCACCGGCTCAGGGCCTTAAAGCAACAGCAACAGTTCTTCTTTGAAGTCAAAAGGCCTTAAAAAACGAAAAAAAAGAAGAGAAAAAAAAAACTGTAGTGGATTGAGGCAAGCACAGTAAATTAGCTGCACTTGAAGGGGTTGCAATAAGTGAACTTAGGGGTAAGAACAGTTGAGTAAGGGGCTCCAGCTGCTTTGAAAAGTGAAAGAAAACCAGCTGCTACTCAATAATAAAGTAATTAAAACAATTGCTTAAAATATGAATCACAGTAATAAGCAAATAGCAAAAAAATGTTGCCTATCAAATAGGCGCAAAAACAAAATGGCGAAATGCTTTCAAATGAATCTGCTGACATTGTTGTTGTTGTTGTTGATGTTGTAGCAATTTTAATTGTGTTTGGCTGGCAGCAAGAAGAACAACAAAAGCAGAAAGAGAGAAGGAGGAAGAATGGGAGTGGGCGTAAAATAGAAAGAGCATGTTGTGGAGAGAGCATTGTGGGCGATATGTGACAGCCATTTAATTTGATTTATGACATGTGAATAGCTTTTGATTACAACGCGCTTAAAGAAATACCAAGTACAGGCAAGCCTGGCAGCAAGCGACATGTACAATTACTATGGCTATAGACAGCATTAATAGTTATATTGCGGCAGTTTAAAATGTTTTAGATAGAAAATATTTAATAATAACTCTCAAACTCTTTCATTTTTATTGGTTTTTACTTATAGAAGTACTTGCCAATCTTTAGGACGTACTTTTTTCTAAGCTTTGAAAAAAATGATTTTGCGAGTTATTGATAACTAAAACTTTAGGTAGACTTTTCATAGACAAGAGACACCTCGTAAGCGAATATGGATATTTAAATATTTTTTCTAATAAAAGATAAATATTTGTATTAAGAAAAATACTTGGCGTACTTGAGTGTGAACTATCGATTTGTAAATTTTTGAAGCCAAGCGAGATGATACCAATTAAGATTGTGATTTAGGCACTTGAAAGACATTTATAAGATATAAGCATATTCAAAAAGTAAAAAGCTTTTAATATTTAAAATATTGGTAACTGGGTGTGGCTGGGGCATGTGCATCGAATCCTGGAGAACTGCCCCACGAGGCGTGCTCTGTATAGCGACCCAGTTGGCGCTCGACCTCATGGTAGACCGAAGCAGCGATGGTTTGACGCTGTACAGAGGGATATAGAAGCGCTGTGCATCCGCGACTGGAAAACTAAAGCGGAAAACAGGGAAGAATGCAGGCGAGCGATACAGGCATAAACCCATAGAAGTTCAAGTTCAAGTAAGTGGGTGTATGTGCCTAAGAATTCCCTAAATTTAGTGAAAACAATTGCTGCACTGCTTTGAAAAAGTTCAAGCAAAAACTATAAACTATATAATATTTCCCAAATTTTTAAGTTCGATTAAAACAAAGTCATTTTCAAATCAATTGCCATTTATGACTTTGAAGTTTGGTTAGATTTTAAGTGATTTTGAATGAAAGTTTTTTTCATTTTTCTGTATGGCACTACAAATTTATATCTCTTGTTTTTTGTTAACCAATCAATAAAATTTTTCTTGCCATTTTATTTGCGTAAAAGTGTGAGAAATCTTTGTAAAGATCTGCAACTTTTTGGATTTGATGATAATAAGACGATCTATATCTAACTAGGCTTACTATAATATTACTGTCCATATAAGGCTCATTGCGTATACGTAATTTAGGGAAATTTTCTTGTAAAGAAATCTTTTGTTTACGTCGATAAAGCTTCGGAATTCTGGCCGATCTGCTTGTAAGGATTTTCGAAATATAAGAGTAAGTCGTGCAGAACATTCAAAGGAAATTATTTTTAAACGTGAACCAAACTAAAAACTTATAGATTTTCCTCAATACACTTAATTCTGTTTTTACACGGTAGATACGTTCTAGAAAAAGGTATAAGGTAAATCTTGAAAATAAATTAGAAAGGGGAATTCCCTAACTAAATTTCTAAACGAATAGGTTAATAAAAAAATTTTTCTCAAAAAAATCAGTCAAATAGCTTTTTGTAATCGTGGTAAATCGAATGAAATAGTGTACAAATTTGTTTTCTAGACCGTGTTATTTTAAAACCGTCTACATTATTATTATTTCATTTACAAAATTTTTAGAAAGCTCATAAAAGATCACCATTTATTATTTTCATTAACAATACCGCCATCTCTTCTTTCTATATTTTCATAATTTTTTCCGTCCAACTAAAGCCATGTTGAGTTTCGTGCTTTGCTAGATTTTGTTCAGAATTTGCAAGCTTATACAAATTTTAGAGTTGCCATCAAATTTTAGTAGTAAACGTTGTTCTCTACGTAAGAATATATGGCTAAAATAAAAATTTTAAATATAGTTTTTTTTTTTAAATTTGGCAATTTAGCTCAATATGCAACGATTTTTTTTTGTTCTGCCTCTAAATAAAACCTATTTTTTTTTTTTTTTTTTTTTTTTGGAAATGATATATTTTGGAAAAAGTTTTTTTTGTTCCCAATGCATATTGGCGTTACTTTTTACTTTGACTCCTAATGCATTTGGGCAAATTTTTAAATCACCGAAAGGATTTCCAAACGAATCGCATTATCCGAACGGGCTCTAAATAAGAGAATCATGACGAAAAATGTAGGTGGCTTAAATAATAATATGATGCTGTATAGATGATTTTGATGGAGCGAAATCTTTTAACTTAGTTTTCGTCGTTTTTTACGTTTGAAGTACCTTAAAGTCCGAACACTACTGTACCTATTAGTTTGTTGTTTTCGCTTGGTTTGAGTACAAGTTTAACTCAATATTACATAAATCAAAAAGTGTAACCCCAACCCAGTCATCGCATACACTCACAAACCAACAAGTACATACATGTGCACACACAGACACACACACACACACATGTATGTTTCTTATACCTACACACCTTGGCGCTAATCGCATTTCAATTGTTGAAACGAATTGTGAATCGAATAAAGTGTAGCCAAGAATACCAGAACAGAGCTCAGTAGAAAAAAAAACACACACATACTGCTAAAGTAATACAAATACATATAGATATGAGCTTTGAGGGAGAGAGATTGTGGATTCCACTCATTTCCCTTATGAACAACTAGTCGGTTGAATCGAATAAAGTCTGGAGAAGCATCGCATTGTCAATGCGATTACCGTCAGAGCGCAGAAGCGCGTCTGTAACAAGTTCATAAAAGTAATGTTAGATCTAGAGGTAAGAAGGTTGGCAACAATAAGCGAATTTAGGTGTCAAACAGCAGGTGGCAATGGCAGGTAAAGGCAAAAGGTAGAGCCAAACAACCGGACGGCAAACGGTAGTGCCCGACAGCAGTGGAGAGCTGAAGAATTGGGGTTGGAGCGTGGCGGAGTGCTGAAGCTGGAACTGGGATTGGGCTGCCATGTAAGCACGCGTCAGAGACAGATGATATCTTAAACACCATACACGCAATCACACATGACTACACATACACACACAGTCACACACACACAACCATGGACCGCCTCCAATACAAGCAAATGTTATCAGCAAACGAACGCCAGGGACTCTGTACAATTTTTGACATGGGTTTTACTCTAACTCCGGCCTCCCCCCCTGTACAAAGGCAGCAAAAAGTTTTACAGGGCGTATGCATGTGTGTGTGTGTGAGTTTTTGTAACTGTATGTGTGTGATTCGGGCAGTGCGTATGTATTGGTAAACCGCAAGAACATCAACTGATGGCAGATAAATTAAATTTTGCGGTTCTAAATGGGCAATCAATGAGTTGGACTGGGTGGGTTCTGGGTTCGGTTTTGTATGGCAACCTTTTGACTAAATAAAATTTAAAAATTTAAAAAAACTACGCCCAATAAGTTGACCCCCAAGGCTAAACAAACACCTTGGCAGACTGACAGACTGCAATTTTGGGTTTGTCAATTTTTTGAACTTCAAAGGTTAACATAAAGGCGACCTTTTGAGCGAGTAATAGGAAGTGGAAGCAGTGACTGGGACACTCTGGCGAAAACGCCAAACTCAAGATTCTGGCAAAAAAGTTGTTAGTAAAAGTTTTGCTCGTTCTTTCGGGCAAATATTGACTGAAGTAGCTGCGATACTCGCCCTCAAGTCAAGTAGATGTGTGTGAGGTATATGTATATATATATATGTTGTATGTGTACAGTTGACACTTTGCAGCTGTGAAGTGCTTCTGTATGTATTTCATTAATTTTTTAGTATTTAAGTGTTTAATTGTGAGAGAATTTATTATACATGTAAGTTTGACTTGTGGGGTTACTGGGTTTCTTAGCGTTTAGATTGTTGACATGTTGTTTAGTTCCAACTGGAATAGATTTGCAATAAATCAAATTCTAGATGTAGGTACTTCATAATTTTTCGCTTTTATGCTAACAAACTGATGTTTATCTAGGGTTGCGACTCGGCAAAATTTAAATAAGCAAAAACTATTTTTTTAAGCAAGACAATTTTACTAGATAGGTAGAAGTGGTTGTCTTACGACACACCTAGGCCTGTAAAAGGCTCATTGTGATGCCACTTGGGATAATCTCTACTCCCCTGGATCCTCTCTGAGCCATCCCGTCGATTTAATAAACGAATTAATCTTATTTATCCTGATCCCTGCGAATTCAGTAACGTTCCCAATAAGTTCGGACACACACTAAAAATGAAACAAAAAACTGTTCAAAGTTTAAAAACTTTTTTATAATAGTATACCCGTAATTCCAAAATTGGGCTTTTGATAAAATTAAAAAATTAAAAATTTCAAGGCGAAAAACTGGCATCTCCCAAGAAAAATTTTCGTTGGTAAGCAAGTAATATGTATGTGGATGCCATTGTTCTGGCATTGCAAACCTCTCCAGTATTAGTTATATACTCTTTACCGAAGGCAAAAAGGTATAATAATTTGAAGCAAATGTATGTAACTGACGGAAGGAGGCATGGCAGACCCCATAAGGTATTTATATTCTTGATTAGAATAAACAGCCGCGTCGATATAGCCAAGTCTCTCACTCCGTTCGTCTGTATGAACAGAAGGATCTCAGAGACTATTAAAGGTACAGAGCCAAAATTTGGCCATAAGATAGGCAAATCAAGTTTGTCGGTTCACGTGGATATCTTGTCCCTTACCCCCGTACACCCTCACTATAATGTTACAGCTATCCGGTCAAAATGTAACAATTGTAGATATACCCTGTTACTAAGAATAACATGCCACAAAAAGTTTTTAAAACGGATAAAATCTTCAAAAAATTGAAAATGTGACCCCCTATCGAAGAAGCCGCAGTTACCAAAACTGACAAATATGTATATAGTCATTACCAAAACTGATATAAATGTATTTAGTTATGTACATTAAAATATGAAAGCTTTTTAAAATTTGTGGCAAATGCCTCTTCCGTCCCACGCAACAGTTCTATACAATATACTCCGAAACCTACACTGTGTTTTCATTAACCATACTTGATTCAAATTTTATATAATCCAATGGGAACTTCGGGAGTTATAGCCAAAAACGAGCACACTTAGACTTCTTTGCATTAAAAACAAGTTCTTTCTACAATTTATTATATATTATTATTTTTTTTGTTTTTACTTTTTGGTTATACAATTCAAATGGAGGTGTTTAATCGTGCCAAGTTGGCATTGCCTTTAAAATAGCCTCTTCGTGAAAGTCCCTGGATACCGGCTAGACTTTGCATAATCAGGTGCGAATTCGAGCGATTAACTGCGTTGGTCCAGGATCGTGCTTCTGCCTGCGATAGCAATGTCAAATTCTCAGAAATTCAGCCTCGAAATTAGTTGTAAAGAACGCATGGGGGTCGGCGAATGTAGAACGCAATGGGAGGAACCCTCTAATTTTTTTTAAATAACACGCCAGATACTATAAGATTTTTAATAGTTTCCATTAAAATTACGCAAGGCGTATCAAGAGATAGTTATAGAGTAGATGCGCGAAATGTGGCAACCAGGTACTGTAGATCAGATTTCGGTTATGCCAAAAATTGAACAAGGCGTGACTAACGCAACAATTCTACACAAGAGCTTAGCACACAGATTCCTGGAGGCAAACTAAAATATATCAGAAAAGGTTTACTCTACCAAGGCGATACTCATAGCTGTTAAACATTTCACCAAGCACGTACAGAACAAATTTATTGTAAACAAATGAAAGCGCAGATTGTTACAGCACTTGTCTTTAAGACTAGGATTATAGGAACATGCTCAGCTTTTAAAAGGTATTAAGCTAAGTACTCTCAAAGTACGTGCAATTATAATGTAGCAATTAAAAAATGCACATTAATTGATAACACAAAAGGGTTATATTTAAGAACTGATATATAAAAAACTTGGTAGAATTCAAAACAGCTCAATCGACACGTACTGACTGATAAGAAAGTTCAACAAATACAAAGAACAATGCAATTGATAACAAATAAAAAATATTTCAGTTGTACAATATAATACTAGATGGTGACGATGACTCAAACTAGTTAACACAAAGCAGATACTTGTGCTGATATTACTGGTGAGTTGGTATATTCCTAGTTTTGACACCCTACAGTGTTTTGTCGAACAGGAATTCTCCAATCGCACCATGGTTGTGAATAAGTTTCTTTAGTGTAGACAATTGACCGGCCATATCACGCTGGCCGTGCAATTGTTCATCCAGAAAGACGCCGGTAAGATAGTCCACCATATGATAGTCTTGCTCACTCTCACAGACTTGGATAACGCGACGTATGGCTTGCGTAACCTTGGTCTCCAACCTGAGCGCATATTCAAAAGCCAAAGCACCGCTTCTCCACTCCTGTTCAGAGACGTTGGGCACAGTGATTAACTCACTGATATTGTCAGCCAACCTGCCACGCATGGACAGATATTCTATGAGCTTGGAGCCATGTTCACGTTCCTCTCTAGCCGCCTTGAAAAAATGCGCAGCAAAACCGGGACGCTGCAGAGAGTCACGGGAATAATAAGCAGCCATGGCCAGATACTGATACGAGGCATTGATCTCCATTTGAATCTGGTTTCTGACGGCCCTCACGCAGGCAGGTCTCATGTCTGACCATTCCATGGGAATTTCCGGCACCATCACAGCGCATGTTAGCTCCCCGTAAGCCTGCTGCACTGCAACACCCAACAATAGAAGACTCACTATGAACTTAAACATCTTTGTTCTGCGGCACTGTGCACACACGTTAAATGCACAAATGGGAATGGAACTGACTCGATTGGTGCGGCATTGTTAAATAGCTAGAACAAAAGCGCGCTATATCACCCGGCTGGGGTTTATCAAACTGAACCTTTCAGTTGTCTGTCAAGTAGTCTTTAGACGCATAGGCGGTGCTCGCCTTCCATAGAACGTTTTCAATACCCTATGACAAAGTAATGCCTTTACTCTAATACGGTTGCGTATGCGTACTATACTATACGTGAGTAACAAAAGGAGGGTGAACTGCTTGATAAGAGTCAGCATAGCTACAGCGCGTATACGAATTATAAAATGTCTAACCATAAATATTGACAGACACAATAATCCCTTAATTGTGTGAAAACTACCAAACTTTTTAGTGGCTGATATTTTTTTTTCACAAAATTGTTTTGTCATTCCAGTCAGCAATATTTGTTAACTCTAGAATCTCCTGCTTTGTAAATCTCCAAGACATTACGGTGATCTTCACTGGTATGGACGAAACTACAACGGCGAAAGAAAAAATCTTGGGGACATTTACCTAGAAGTTAGATAAGCTGGAATTGATTTTTAAGCAAGGCATACCCTATACGGCGTGGCGTACGACCCGGCTGTTTATGGAGCTGTACGTTTTGCATACAAACGATGCTACAAAATGTATTATACAACCTTATTTTAATATTTTGTTGCATAAACTTTTGCATCGGTAATGCTTTGCAAGACCAAAAACACTGGATTTAACGAAATCTTAACAAGAACCAATAAAAATGCATCTTACGAACAAATAAGTCTGAAATTATCTGAGGCCATAAAAATTTAAAAAATTTTAATTATAATAATTATTTATTCAAATTAAACTGATTTTATCTTATTTTTGGTGATCTAACTAACACCATCCATATTGTTATTTGTATACTCTGTACCTATAGGAACAAAGTGCAATGCCATCATCGCTGCTGCTACTGGCCTCTTTTTTTACCGGTACTGGCTTTTTGGCCGTTGTGGGCTTGTAGTCCTCGTCTTCAGAAGATATGCTGTCTGATCTATAGGCTCTTTTGGCTGGAGCAGCTCTTTTCTTTACCACTGGCCTAACAGCAACTTTTTCTTCGCTAGAGAAATCATAACTGCTGTCAGATGGCTGGAAAGTTGATTTATCATCGTCATCGGAGTCTGAAGAGTCTTCAGATGACTCTGAGGAATCATCACTGCTGCCTTTAGCTGGTGTTGACTTGACAGCTGCTTTTAATTTATCTTCGAAGCTGTCGCTATCGACAGAAGAATCTTCAGATTCTGCCTTGGACACTGGTTTCTTTGCTGTTGAAGCTGCTGGTGTCTTTTGTTCCTCCTCTTCGGGGTAATCATCACTGCTGCTGTAAGCAGATGTTCTCTTGGCTACAACCTTAGGCTGAACCTTGACCGCCTTAGGCTTCTCATCCTGGGAGCTGTCGCTATCATCGGTATCATTCGATTCGCTGCTGCTAGAGGCAGGCTTCTTAGCGGGCACAGCCTTTGCTGGTGCCTTAGCGCTCTTTTCGCTTCTCGACGAGCCGGCCTTCGTGGTTGCTGCAGTAGGTTTCTTTGCCGGCGCAGTGTCTGAGTCTAAGTCAGAGCTGCTGCTATCGCTTTCTGCATCTGTTGCTTTTAAGAGTGGTATTTTTGATCTGTTGTTGTCTTGGTAAAACTTAAAAATCTCACTCAGCTTTGGTGTATTCTTTGCAGCTGCGGGCTGCAAATGATACAAAAATGCGAAAAATTACATCGTGTTTGTGGTCAACGGCAACATGTGTTTGCTTTTATAGCACACTTTAGATATATTTTTACGATTAACAAAGACGACACTATAAAGCTAATGGAAGTGATAGGCAATGCCGAAACATGCCGAAAATATTAAAGGGCATTAAATTGCGCACACATGCATACAATATTATGCCGCCAAAACTTACCGCATTAGTCTTTTGTGCAAAAACTTTAGCCAAGTTTTTATCCTTTGTTTTTAGATATTCTAAAACTACTGCATCCACAATTTTTTTCACTTCCGCCATTGTTTTTTTGTTAAAATGGGAAATGTTCGTCAAAAATTACAAACTACCGCCTTCTACATTTTGCCACATTAAATAAATAAAAACTCAGTGCTCACACACAGGTGTTGGCCTTATCGATAACGATAGGCAAGGTACTAGGTTTAAGGAATCGATTTTTTAAAAGATTGTGTTGTACTGCAGGCTTGAGCGTGCAAATGCCTTTGTTATGCATTATTTGCTATGTTATTCTCAAAACTATTCAAAAACATAAACATTTTCAACTTATATACAAACATAGATCTACAGATGTGCTAGTGCAGCCCTTATTAATATTTACTAAAAAAATGGCTGGTTTTCTTATTCTTCTTAAATGTGATCATGAAAAATTGTATAATAAGCATTTTAAGGTTGTTAAGCAAGGCATACACTATACGGCATGTTGTACAACTCGGCCGTTTATCAAACGATTGTACAACCTGCTCGATATACAGCTGAGTTGTGTATGCAATATGTTTTCTTTACAATGTGTTAGATGACAATTAGCAAATTCAATAAATATAAGAAGAATGTCAAGTTTGATTCGGCTCCGGCGTGTTCAATCATTATATGTATGTATAGCAATACTATTTGCTAACTGCCCATTATCAAACAAATCGATATGGAGTGCCTAAAACCTGAAATCTTTTCTGATGTCTAATGCCCATATAATAGTCAAGTAAGTTGATGGCCAGTACATATCACAATGTGTACTTTTTGCTTGTGTTATATTGAATATATTCACATCTCCTTTGCTGCTATATTTTCCATAGCTGAGCTCAATAAAGATAATCCAGCAAATTACGGACGGAGAAAGCAAAACATTAAATCCTGACAAGTGGCGAAGCCAATTAGTCAACAGAGAAGGTGGAATTGCTCTTTGCAGCTGAAGAGCATTCAAATCAATAAGAACTATAAGCGACCACTGGATTATATATACACTAGGACACACTCAAAAAGATGGCGTACGTTAAAGTCGGGCGCAGACGACTTTGGGATACCCTGTACCACCACATTGCAATTAAGTCCGACAAATTGCTTAAGACCTCCAAAAGATATTTTATTTGGGGACAATATGATATAGTCAACCGATATTGATCAAATTTGGCGAACTGATTGGGAACTATAAAAAACTTTCGACTGCCAAATTTGGTTCCGATATCTACAAAACCAAACGAAGCACAACGAATTTTGTAAAAAAAGCGTTTTTTAACCGATCGTTCCTATCGGAGCTATATGATATAGTCAACCGATTTTGCTCAAACTTGGTGCAGTGCTTGGGTACTCTAAAAAACTTCTTAATGCCAAATTTGCTAACAATATCATTACAAACAAACGAAACACAACGAATTTGTACAAAAAACATTTTTTCGACCGATCGATCCTATGGGAGCTATATGATATAGTCAACCAATTTTCATAAAATTTGGTAGTAGTAGTGCTGGGGGTCTCTAAAAAACTTCAGAGTGCCAAATTTGGTTATGATATCTTCATAAACCAACGAATTATCCATCTAAAACTTTTGCTTTTTTTCCGAGGTCCTCTGAAACACATCTATGGGAGCTATATAATACACCCTGATATCGAACAAATAAAATAAACTTGTCTCCCCTGACATAATTACGCATCTTATCAGAAAACTTGGTCGCCCTAGCTCTTACCATCTCTGAGATCTAGGCGTTCATACAGACAGACGGACATGGGTATATCGACTTCTCTTGTCACCCTGATCATACTTTAGGTAACTTTGGGGTGTCTCCGACGTCTCCTTCTGTATGTTACATACATTTTCGGCTTGCACAAAATTAATGTACCCCTTGTACCATACGGTACAGGGTATAAAAAAAACCTAGCTTAAATTAAGAATTTCTGTCTTCAAAGTACATTTAGTAATAATTTTAGACATTCATTCAAATTAAGAGTATTTGTCTAGAAAACGCTCTCTAGTAAGAATTTTAGTGCAAAAACTTTGGCAAATGTTTATTATTTTCCGATTTGATGCCTTTTTTTTACGAATTTTAAACACATAGGTAAGGTTAGTTAGCATTAGCAGCTCTGTATAAGTCGACATCACCCAGAGACCATATGCTCTATTGTTTTGCCTGGAAGGCGGTATTACAATAAGGAAAAGGGATAATGGGGAAGGGGTATTGGTTGAATAAACTTGATAGAATAAACTATATCAAAATGGCTACTCAAGCTCAAAAAAGAAGCCCAGTTATTAAAAATTAAAATATTTAAATCGCAAATACAGATAATATTACAGTGTTAGTTAAGCACTGGAATTGGTCCAACAAAAACAATTTTTAAATGTTAGTGTATTTCATTATAAAAAGTTATTAAGCGTGTTGAAAACCAGAAAAGAGTGTACAAGTAATTAAAGATTATTGCTTACCCACTTGCTGTTGCATAATTGTTGATATTCCCAGCGCGGCAATATTTTCGATGCAAAAAATTTAACCAAAATGCACTTGTTGCTAATAAATATATACACACATACACATGGTAGCTACTTATATATAATATTAAACACATTTAACACTTGTTGCACTCGTAGATGACTTAAATAAAACAAAAAACTGCTTTTTTGAGCACACGCTGCAAGAAACAAACTTTATAAGCCAGCTTCCTAAAGACTTGCACTTTTGACAAAAACCAGCACTTCTAAGCTATACACACTTATATACATATGTACATCATAAAAACATATTTATGATTTAACACTTTTTTCAACACGCATTTTATTTAATAAACATTTGTTTGCGCGGCTTATATTTTTTGTCGCTCTTTCTCGCATAGTGATGCCAGATATGCGCACTGCATCTAAGATCCTAATGCAAATGCATTTTTCTTATTGGCAACACAGCATCTGGCAGCGCTGTCACTGCAGTAGTAAATTAAACGACCGACGCGGCTGCACGCGCGCTGCAGATTTATTAAAAACTAATTAATTTACGCGTTGCAAAAAAGTGTTTAAATATGTGAAACAAGTTAGCGCAATAATAAGCAACAATTTAAATTTGTTAGTAAGTAAGCGCAACTGTTTAAAAAGTTGTTTAATGAAAATAAATTAAGCGCGCATTGAAGTTGGCTTTGAAGTGTGAAAAGGAAGGCCAATCGAAATTGCGAATGCCGTGCGTGGGTGTGAAAAGATGCGCATTGTTTTGTTTATTTTTTGTTTTGTGTGCAGTGAGTGTAATAAGTGCGTGCGTATAAGTGTTTAAGTAGCAGAGATTGCTCTCTTTGCTGAATTTTTGATCGTATTTGTTTTTAATTGTGGTTTGATGACCAAACGTGCAAACGGCATAGCTAATCAACATTTTAGCTAAGTCAAAATTATTAAAGTGCGTATTGAAGATGGCTATAAAAAGTGTGAAAAGGAAGGCCAAATGAAATTGCGGCTACTGTGCGTGGGTGTAAAAAGATGCGCATTGTTTTATTTGTTTTTTGTTTTTGTGTTTTATTTGCATTGATTGTAATAAGTGCGTGCGTGTATGTGTGTTAGAAGCAGTGATTGCTCTCTTTAGTTTCGCTTGATCGATGTTGTTTTTTAATTGTATTTTGAAGGCAATAAGTATAATAATCTGCGTTTTTAGATAGTAACTAAGATAAAATTATTAAAGTATGAAAAGGAAGGCTAATCGCGTCGATGTTAAAAGGTGCGCATTGTTTTATTTGTTTTTTGTTTTTGTGTTTTATGTGCAGTTAGTTTAATAATATGTATGTACGTGCGTTGGAAGCATAGATTGCTCTCTGTTTGGTATGCGGAGCATCTTATTTCAAATACCCAACTTTTCCGGCACTTGGCGCTATCGCCGAGTCAAATATCGGTTAATATTTAAATAATTAAATTAAAATATTTGTTGCATACTTTGAGCATAAAAATCTTATCAGGATTTGTGGTTGGGCTCTCATTATAACATGTGTTCTGCAACACACACTTCTGCAAAATCTGTTAATTAACATTCATAACCGTGAGCTACCTAAGCTTTTTCCGAGCTTTTTTGCAAAGACACAAACCTGATTTTCCATTGGCTACTAAAATCGAGCTTTAGTGCGAGCAGCGAAAATGGCTCTCTTCGGTTTTTGTTGTGATCCCAATTTTCTATTGTGTTGTGTATCTGCGTTTTTACTGCTGTTTTAATAAGAGTGTTGCAATATAAGTGCAAGCAGTGCTTAAAATAATAATAACAAGCGATAATATTAATTTAAATTAACCAAAAAAGCAAGGGCTATGCAGGTAAGTGAACATGTTTTTATTATCTACATAAACATAACCATTAGGTAGGCTCAAATTGTAGGGGGCTGAAAAAATATACAAGGGCGTTATTACAAGAAACCTTGCCAAAGTAAAGCACAGCTATAAAATGAATTTCCCCCTCTTTCAAATTGTTTCCAAAATATTAAAGAATTGAGTTAGACATTGTATTAAAAAGGGAAAAAAGCCGCTACTTTTCTCTAGCCAAATGTGTATGCGATAGTTTTTGTGCCGAGGAAAGTAATTTTTGACATTTATTTTTATTTTTGAGTGTCGCTAGAGGGCGCTTTCGTGCAAGTTTTTCTTAATTACATCGTTTTTTTTAGAGAATTTACAAAATTTTGACGAAAATCGACAACGATTTAACTTTTTCAAATTTGAAATAGCTTGAAATGTTAGAGTTTAAGTTTCAACTGAACTTGTTTTATGTTTCTATCTTTTACAATTGAACTTCAAAAAAAAAAAAAATAAACAAAAACATATGCTCTGTTCATTCAGAGAGATTAATTAAATGAAACCAATATAGGTCGTCAAAAAATGGTTAAAAAAAGTAGGAAATTCGTTAGAAAGATATGATTTTTCGAACTCTTAAATTTAATGAAGGATGTATTATGATGTCTTTTATTGTTCACCAAATTATTGATACTTTCTTTTTATTCTAATTTCTTTTTTGCTACTTGTTTAATACCATTAAAATACAAATTTGGAGCCTAGGGTTAAGTGTTTACCTTTATTAAAATTAGATATGAAATCGATAAAGAAATGACCGATTTCATATTCCAAAATGTGTCGGCATGGCCTGGTATTTTTAAAAAAATCTCATCCGTTCGGATTCCTCTCGAATTTTGTATTCTGAATTGTGCTACTTTTTTGGGATATAGTTTAGTACATATAACATAAAATAACAATTTAATTGCATAGAAGCTACAATTGGTAGAATTAAATTAAAAAGTAAGAAAAGAGTATTTCTCAATACTCGACATAATGTTTACCCAAATGGTTCGAAAAGATATTAGAGTTTGTGGCGTTTGTCATCGAATAAAAAATTTTATAATAATTATAATTGCCTTTCGAGCTACCATTAAAAGTATTTTTGTAATGGTATAAGAAAACATTTCAAAAATTAATCTCATAACGCGATTGCTGGACTTAAGTCTGTGTTGCCTAAGCCACACATATTCCTTATACGGATTTATTATAGTTTAATTGGTACTTAAATTCCTGTATTGATTTTCTCGCATAGTTTAGTAGTAAAATATGGTACAGTCTACTTGGCTAACAAATAGGTTAAGCAAAGTGCTCGACGGTTTAACCCAGGAAGAGTTAATCCTTGGATGAAGCACGTACAAAAAAGGAACACACACTCATAGTTGAATGGGAATATTTATTAATTAACCATTATCGCTGGACGTCTGACCAATGTTGATAAATGGATGTCTGAAGTGCAATTTGCATACAAGTTAAAAATCAAACCGTGCCATTGATGCCAGCAAGTCCGAAAAGAAAAAGTAAACAGAGAATTCCGACTAAAGGATACTCTGAATCCATTACATAGGTAAATAAAAATTTAAACCATAGCTTCTTAAATTAGGGTATTTTATGACTAATTGAGTAATTTATATTTTAACTCTTACTATAAAAAAGTAACTTTTTTGTAATTTCCTCCGAATTATGGTCTTAAAAACATTTTTTTGACCGATCGATTCTATTACGATAGTTTGGTTGCCCTAGCTCTTAACAACTCTGTTATCTAGTCGTTTATACGGACGGACAGAGACATGTATCATTAGGTTCTCTAGTCATTCTCAACTTTCGGAAGTCTCCGATGTCTCCTTCTCTATGTTATATATATTCTCGATTTACACAAAATTAATATGTCCTTCGTACCTTACACGTACAGGGTATCAAAATTAATGAACTTTTGACATCTATGGAGATATTTAGGCGTTCATATAGACAGACTCAAGCTAGGTGTGACTAGATCGATTTTGTTGCTTGGTCAATACTCACTGCCTTTTAGATGCAATATGTTCCTGTTAGAGGGTATTTAAAAAAAGGGAGCTGTAAAGCCAACGATTCCATTGATGAGCATCATTATGAGCAGTGGCCAGCGGCAAGTGCCTGGCGCTGGTTATGACATGAATGTGAATTTCAGTTGATCAGCCAAAGTGTTGACAATTATGACAGATACAGATGCTGGTGCGAAGCATAGAAAAGTACGGCGAAGAGATAGTGAGCAAGAGGGGTAGAGACTGAAGGGGAAATTCACTTGGGTAAAGTTGCTGTCAGAGTTAACGCCATTTTAATTGAATTTTAATATTTCACATACGAATGGAAAGGGCAGACCATGGATAGAATACAGCGGAGGAAAAAGGGCGTCATCGAAATCGAACACGCGGAAATGTTCAATGGCAGCCATTTTGGGCATTGTATGAAAAGCGCATAAACCGCAAGTAAAACGCGCACGCAAATGCAAAATGTGCTGGTTGGGACAATGAAAATGCCATTATGGAAATCTGTTGCCAAGTTGACCATATACATAATGGCCGGCATGGGACACAAATGGCATAGTGGCCATTATGATGACTTAAATTTACTTGGCAGTCAATCCAAGCTTTAAAGCAGCAACAACAATAAAAATAAAAAAAATGAAAGAGAATTGAATGTAAAACGAAACTAACTAAAAGTTGGCAAATATTTTTGCGCGTTGAACAATTTCACATTGCCAAACGCAATTCTGTGGAGCCGAAGCCAACGCCCCATGTCCCATGTCCAAATATTAAATGCCATTGTGACAACTGGCAACTGACAACTGGACTATAAAACTGTCAACTATTGATGACACGAACAACGCCGAATTCGGACTATGGCTGCTGCAATCAGTGGAGCGCAGTTGGAAAATTTCTTTTGGAAGTGCTTGTAAAATGCAAATTTAAACGAATTTCAATCACCAGCGTCATTGTGTATCTGTATGTAGCTGTGTGCAGCTGTATGCGCAGAGAGTGGGCAACGTCTGACACTGGGCTGTGAACTGGGTACACAGTGCGTATGAGCAATGAAAAAGTAATTAAATTTAAGCGGGCGACAACTGGCGGAAGCCGAATCCCAACTCCTAGCCAAAGCCAAACTCTGTCGCCAGCTAGTTAGGGCTTCACAGGAAAAAGCAAAAACTCAAAAAAAAGTGTCATTATTAACGCATTGAACAAGCGACTGACAGCTGTGACGCGGCACAGAACCGGGATTCACTCCATGTTGACACTTTGGCACAGACCAAATGACATTTATTGAAATTTCATCATTAATCGAAACGTAGAACGGGAGCACTCTGAAATTTTTGAAAGAGTCGCATAGTAAAACAAAAGTCTTTGTCAAACTTATTCAAAACGAGTTGCAACACGTGCGCGCTCTGAAAGAACTGTCAAAACACATATATAACAGCGGCTGATTTATCTAAAAACAAAAAAGTACGCATAACTTGGCAACCCTTGCATTTGATGATAATCAACAGCGTTGCCAACATTCAACAATTCAGTGAACAGTGAAAGGAAAAATACCACACATATACCCCAAGGAGCAGAATTTTTGCATAATTTGAAAAACTTTTAAGCCAAGACAGAGGTATCAAAAGTTTTTTTTTTTTTTTTTTGGGACGACACTGTATCCGCTATCAACCCCCAAATCGATGTATGCATAGAAAATATGCGTGATATAATTTTAATAACATATAATATGCAATGGGTGCCAAAACTAACGAAGGGAAACAACAAAAATAAAACATGAGACATTTGAAAAAGTTGAGTAAAGATGACTTGACTATAAGATACACTGCAATTAGCTTATAAAAGGTAAATACTTAAAAACTGTAGACTTTTTTTGACGAAATAAAGATTAATGTTGCCTAGCTTTTAGTTGCTAGAAATAGTTTTCGGAAGCAATGTAAAAAACCTTAACCGTGTCAAAATGAGTTTTGCGAATTTCAGATATGCGCATTTCCACAGAAAGTTCCAAAATTATCGCTAAATTAAAAGTTAAATAAAAATATGTTGTAACTAAGCTATTGCAGAGAAATATTCTAATTTCTCACAAGTAATTCTATAAGACGGCGAAAAGTTTGGCTATAAAGCAAAAAGTTCATATTTTGGCCGGATTTTGCCATTTTAAGAGCATCATCATATTATGACTATGTTTTATTATTATGACAACAAGTGAAATACATTCATTCATGTTATTAATATTGAAACAAAAAAAATTATATTTTTTTTGAAAAGAGTAATATAAAAAAAGTAATTAATAAAAAAAATTTGAATGAAATAACGTCACGCCAGATACTGAAGTAGTGATACTGAAAAAAGAAACGATTTTTGAAATGAACTAACATTGTTTCAAATTATATTAAAAAAAAATTTGCCCATTTAGCAAGAATTTTTGATTTTTGAATCCAAGTCTTAATAAACTAGCGTAACGCCATGCGTAGTTTTGCTTGTATCTTTTAATCCAGTGGTCGGCACGGCCTATGCACGCGAGCATAGGGATTAGCGACGTCGACACACGTCATGTGTTGTACACAAAACGCATGCATGTGTGCGTGCTTTTTGTACTGTAATTTTCTCTGCCGCAGTGACGTATTGCGACGCTGACGTTGCTCGACGTCAACAACAACAACAAAAGCCGAAGCCACGCACCATCAACTGCGTGTCTGTTGCTTAGCAACGTAGAGCAACGTCAGCGTCGCATACGTCACTGCGGCAGAGAAAACTTCAATACATACGCAAAAAAAAAAATTTGAGTGTATTTTGTGCCGACCACTGTTTTAATCTATAAGATCGATTGCTGTAATTTTTTTGCTAAATACAGTACAAAGCAATCCTAAAGTTTTTTTTCTTAATTATGCTTTTTACTTTTTTTCTTTGCCATATTTTGTCATATAATAGTAACGTCACGCCAAAGAAAAAATTTTATTAAAATATTTCACAAAAAATTTCACTCCTTAAAATCAAGCTACATAAAATTTTATTTTTGAGTCAAAGTAGTTATAAATAAATTTAAGTCAGGCGGAGCCGACAGTGGGATACCCTGCACCACTTTGCTCTAACAAAATTTATGTCTGCGCCAAGCTGCTGGGCAGGGGCATGAAAAGTCGTTGAGATACAACTAGTTCTTATTTTTTATTTTGTTTATTAGGCTCACGTGAGTCTAAGTATTGTGTGCTCTATGAGTATTGAGACGAGCATAAAAGTTTTTAGAGATTTTTAAGGATATCCTTAAAAGTTATTGCCCGTGTTGAAAGCAGCAATATTTTTTCTAGTAAAAAGTGTATATGCATCCTAAGAAACACTTCCTGTTCTGGATTTCGGTTTAGTTCGAATCGATTTCAAATCGGACTCGAACCGATTTTATTCAGACCTGTAAATGCTGTGTTGTTTATGTGGCGCCAAACTCAAATTTATTAATGGTTGCATGGAAACAAGTTTTGTCGGAATCGAAATCTATAGCATGCCCGCTTGTCTTCATTTTTGCATCAAAACAATGATGTATTATAAATTTTTTCAAATTTCAATAAATAATTAGGAAATATTTATAATTAGGCATATTTCTATGTTTGGTTAAATGCTGCTCCAAAAAGCACATAGCAGATATAGGTGTTACAAATATCATAGAAATTTGATATGATTTGAGAGTATATAAACGTCGATACCTGTGATATATTATGATTTTTTTTCTTTCGGGACTGTCACAAACATTGGCATAAATCCAATATGCCAAACCAGAACTAGCAGTCGAACAATGTGAAATCCGGAGTATGACAAGTAATTCCAGCTCACGGCGGTCATATTAACACCTAACCACTTCTATGGAACTCACCCCAAATTTGCACTTCCTTTAAGCATCATTCTTCTACTTTTCTGGGCTGTCCAGCCTGCGGCAGCTTTTGTGTTGTGGCTTAAGCCGGCCGTGCTCAAATCAAAAATGCAATGTTTGGCTTGGTTAAGCGGAAATCGAAAGATTGCGTCGCACATGCCACCACCCAATAAACCAAACAGTTGCACACACACTCTTGCTGCTTGTTGATTTTAACGCCTTGGAGCGGCGATTGACGCCCATCAACAAGCCTTGGCCTAGCCAAATGTGGGGAGGTTAATGAAACGTCTCTGATGATGTTGCTGCTGCTGATGATGATGATGATGATGATGACGAGAAGGAGGTGGACAATGATGAGGGCGACGGCTTGGCGACTTAGATTTCAATGATATGTCAAAACTGACTGACGCTTATGATGGATAGGCGGCACAACAACAAAAATACGCTTTTCGCAATCGGGGTGGACCAAAGACCAGGGAGCAACCCCAAACTGCGCTGCCGTTTGCTTGCTTGCTTTTCCTGCTCATACATCATACGCTGCCACGCATAAATTTACCAAATTTTGCGACTTAAGCCGCATTTACATGGGATTTTCACACACGCACACATGCACAAAGACACACTCTATATACTCAGGGTGGCAGTGTGAAAAGCGGAAAACTGGAAAGTGGATCCAATGCCCAAACAAACAAACCAAGTATAGCGCCAATTTCCGCTTGTCACTTGGCACGCACATAAAATGCAATTTCATAGGCAAATAATGAAATAATCAAGCAGTCTGATGTACATGGATGACATGGTGGTAATCAGTAGCAAACAGGTAAAATATAATAATAATAAAAATAATAATAATATAAAAAAAATACAAGCTTGTCTCGAAAATGTTTCAATTTGCAATGGCAAATGTAATTTTTAGCATATTGAAATTTGATTTATTTAACGCTTAGAGCGCTAAAGAGGAAACAGGCAAAGACGTTGACGCCGCAGCACGCAGTGCGGTAGAGGAAGATGGCAAACGTAAAGTGCAGTGCTCAAGCTTGCTCCTTTGCACTCCTGCCTGCTACACCCTACACACTACAGCAGTCTCTCTCTCGCAATTGAGTTTACGTGCAATTTGTAAATTTGATGTGGCAGGACGCGTAAATGGAGCATAATTTTTAATGGCGGGGCATTTATTTAGGCGAAAGTGATTTCATTTAGTGGCAGCCAAGATGAAGCTGCGTCATTTCAAATTATGCAGCAAAAATTGTGCCAACTATAGTGTACATGCCTTACAAGACGCAACACGGGCAACCTTATAAAGACACACACGCACGCACGTACATATATACTCATTTAAATATATACTGACAAGTTTTGTAAAAGCACATAGAAAATAAGCAAAAGCCTATGTAAACGCCTTTGGTTAGCAGAAAAGTTAAAAGTGAAACAGAAAGACTTAAACAAATAGAGCAGACTTACATCTGCTGATAAAGAAAGCGACAGGATGTGTATATGTTTACCCAGTTGACCAAAAGTAGGCAAGTTTTTGAGGCAGTAGCATGTGTATCCAGTCAAACTAAAATACCTAATTCTTGAGGTTACCTTGGATTCATATTCAGCAAACCCAAAAACATATAGAAAACTTGATATGACCTTCAAACCCCAAAATCGTTAATTTTTTGTGGCTTCAGACTGTTTGTTTGGCGTTATTTCAAAACCCCGATGTGCTTTTTTAGAACTCGGATTTCGATGCAGCGTTGGCAATATGGCAATAAACCTCAGAACATTTTTGTTTGAGACTGTTCGTTCGGCGTTTTTTTTTATATATTTTTGGGTCGTTGAACCCGAAACCGAGCTGGAAAAAACCCCAGCACGTCAGGCATCTGATACAGGCTTTAAAACGCCGCATTTTATGAGGTTTTTTGAGGATATGAGGACACCCTTGGTGTTGGGTTTTTAAACTTCGGACTCGGATGCACATGTGAATGACTCAGCTGCCAAATCGATTAACTCCACTTTTTGAATTTTGCGAAATTTAAAAGTCAAAGTACTTGGGGATCATTCATAAACTACGTGACGCTGATTTTCGTCAAAATAGATCCCTCCCCTCCCCCTTGAAACACAGTGACAGAATATTTTTGAAGGTTCTCCATATGATCGTGACGCTTCGCCTGACTCCCCCACCCCCTGAAGCGTCACGTAGTTTATGGATGATCCCTTGATAGATGCCAAATTTTCATAATAATAATATCCAAAAATCAAAATTTACACCTCTAAAAGACAAAATGACAAATAAAAGACAAAAGACACTGAATAAAAATTAATTAATTTCTCATTTTTCTCAACTGTTTTATGGAGTTACTCGATTTGGCTTGTGAACCATTCATGTAAAGTGCATACCAAGGGCCTGTGTTATGGATGTTCGCTGCTGACTCAACGCCAGGTCGACTGGGTAGTACTAGCGGCGTGTACTGCCTTTAAATGAAA
This sequence comes from Chymomyza costata, assembly GCA_018150985.1. Lineage (NCBI taxonomy): Eukaryota > Metazoa > Arthropoda > Insecta > Diptera > Drosophilidae > Chymomyza > Chymomyza costata. The sequence continues at coordinate 25,678,929 of JAECWU010000001.1, forward strand.
GATGACAACAACAACATGCACGATAAAAGGGCTGTCATTAAAATTGCAACGCGAGGGCGTGGCAGTGGGTGTTGCTGCTTCATTGCGGCTGCATTTTGGGTCAAAGTAGGTTACAGTTTGGCAAATATGACATATGAATGACAAACAAATAGCAATGTAATGTGTATTTGCAAGGCATTGAAATTGTAGTGAAATATGTTATATAGCGCATTAAAGCGAAAGAAATATATTCAAAGTTAAGAAAACTTTGTAAAGTTGCTAATGTAGTTAACTCATATTAGCATTCTTTCAATATTTAAATGTATTTAAAAATGGCGCTTAGAAAAAGCTGCCAGACTATCAAAATGCGCAATATCAATAACAGTGTTGGTAAATATGAGCTGTTAGTGCATTTATAGCAAGCAGCTTTCTAATGCGACTAATAAAAATATGGCAGCGCCAAATGCGGCGGTGTAGCCAGATGTGCGATTTTAGAAAAACAAATTGAAAGCAAGTATTTAAAACATAAATTTTAAGCAACTTAAAAAAAAACTAGCAAAAATAGTTTTTTGTTTTTAAATTATAATAATAAAACTATCAACTAAACGCTGACCAACGTGTGCTCTTTTACAACGAAACGCTGCTTTAATTTAGTGTTTTATTACCATAACAACAATTACATTTCTTTATTGGTAAGCAACTAATAAATACGTTTATCAATAGACTGCGTGTTGGTATCGCTGTCTGCATTCACTTTTTGCGTCACTTCTATGGAGTTTATTCTAATCATGGTATTTGGTGAGCGCTGGAAGTTTATGCGCATATATTGTTTCCTACGTTTTTTCTTAAAATGTGTTTTCGTGTGTGTTAAAGTCTTCTCAATAATAGTGGCCTTAATCGTAACCAAACCAGGCTCCAGTATGGGCCGTCCAATTAATGTGAAATCACGACCAGCGGCTAACATGACTTTGTCCAAGCTTATTTGATCGCCTATCGTGGGCGGCCAATAACCCTCGACGAGTATGATGTCGCCAGCGGTGATTTTAAATTGTTTGCCGCAAAGATGCACCACAGCAAAGAGGCGGCCCTCTGCGCGTTGTGCCACTTGTTGGTTGATTCTCTCACAGATTAGTTGACATTCATTTTGATGCTGCTTGGCTACGCTGGCTACATCAGGCATAATCTGCACAGTTTTGTTTTGTTGCTGTTGCAAGGCCGGCGTAAGGCTCAAAGCGCGCAAAGCACCTAAAATATGGAGCAGCAGGTTATGTCATTGATGTGCGCGTACAGTGTGCTGTTTTAGCTTACCTGTTAAGGACGCACGTTGTGTGGTATGTCGCAGCACATGGCGCACACTGTGTGCCAGAAAAGACATTATTCAGTAACTATTTAATTGAATAATAAGATTTTACGCTAAATTGCTTGCAAACAGCAGTGTTGTGTGTTTTTAGACAAGTACTACCAAGCCGTTATATATAGAACTTAACGCCGTCGCACCTACAAACAGCCTGGTTTAACAACACCTACCTTTTTGTATTTTACAGCACTACATTTCATTTAGCGTCACTCGTAGCAACAATTTTTTTTCTGCTTTTAAAATCAAGCGGGATTTTTGCAACAAAAATTGTTTTTTGTTTATTACAAATTTGTAGCATTTATTAAAACATGCAAAAAAGTCCGCACGATATATTCAAGGATCCCGCCTTGGAGCGCCACTTTACTGGACACACAGGCAGCATAACACAATTGCGTTTTAGTCCCAATGGCACACAAATTGCCACCAGCTCGATGGATAATTCGGTAATTTTATGGAATCTTAATCAGGCAGCACGTTGCATACGCTTTGCTTCACATTCGGCGCCTGTTTATGGTCTTAGCTGGTCGCCCAAAGGCAATTTGGTGGCATCTGCAAGCCAGGATCGCACAGTCAAGGTTTGGGAGCCCAAGGTGCGCGGTGTCTCGGGCGAATTCTTGGCACATGGCAAGCGTGTACGCAGCGTAGACTTTGATCGTACTGGCCAGTTTCTATTGACGGCTTCGGATGATAAATCCTGCAAGCTGTGGCGTGTGGCACGTCGTCAGTTTATCACATCATTTGCGCAGCAAAACAACTGGGTACGCGCTGCCAAATTCAGTCCCAATGGGCAACTCTTGGCCACAGTGAGTGATGACAAATCACTGCGTGTGTATGACGTGCACACGGGCGAGTGCATACGTTGCTTTACTGAGGAGCGCGCAGCACCGCTGCAACTAGCTTGGCATCCTTGGGGCAACATGATAGCCGTTGGTCTGGGCTGCAATCGCATCAAGATCTTTGACGTGGGCGGCAGTCAGCTAATACAGCTGTATGTAGTGCATGCTGCGCCGGTTAATGATGTGGCTTTCCATCCTAGTGGAAATTTCTTGCTAAGTGGCAGCGAAGACAAGACACTGCGTATTTTGGATTTACTAGAGGGTCGACCTATCTATACACTTACAGGCCACATTGATGCTGTTAACGCGGTAGCATTTTCCAAGGATGGTGAAAAGTTTGCCTCTGCCGGCAGTGATCGTCAGGTATGCATTATAACATGGATAGATTTTCAACACTATAAATATATTTTGCTTGCGTTCGCAGCTTATGGTTTGGCAGTCCAATCTGCACACGTATGATGCCTCTCTGTTTGAGGCCAAAGCCACATCTTGTTGCGACACCAGCGGTACGAGTGCAGCTGCCTCAGCTAGTTCCAATGATATAAGCATACGCATAGATCCTCGTGAGTCTATGGCAGCACAGACTTTAGACGAAAACTTCCAGGTGCTTGAAAGCGAACACACAGTACAAGATACACCTAAAAAGCAAAGTTCCAGCTTTTTAAGCGTTACTCCCTCGAGTTGCGATAGAGCGCGGCCCAAATCAATCTTGTCATCGTCCATTAACTTTAAACGCAACTCGAACTCCAAGTATTTTTAAAAACACAACTCATAAGTACACATCAAACCAATACCAACTGTAGCTAAGGCATAACATTCCACAGGTTGTGGATGTTTCGTTTGAATCTGATACAGAATGCGAATCGCATGGAAACTCGGTGCACGAACAACTGGACGAGCTAAACAAACAGTTTGCCGAGTTGGAAAAGCGTGTGCGACGTTTAGAATGCATGTATTTCATATAAGAACTTTATGTCCAAAAGCAGCAGTGAATTGAATGTTTCTTATTTTGTATTGGTTTTGCGTTATTTCTTTAAAATTTATTAATATATAATACAATTTTTATAAACAATTTAGTCACATGTATTAAAAAATAATACTCAAGTAATGGTTTTTTCGCAAAATGATCTTATGATATTGATTATAAAGACTTAATACCATAATATCGGCTTGCTTAACAAGGGGAGCGTTATTGAAAGCCCAAATATTTGCATTTCCGCTGGTCAGAGTTCTTTCTCGTTTGATTTAAGATTCAATATCTTTGAGGGTGAATCAAAAAGCTTTTGAAACCGTTTACAATCTTTATATACAATCGGCACAAATTGTATCTATGTATATATTAAGCACGTACATATGTAAAACACGATTCTTTTTATTTATTGTAATATAAACGGCAATCCGAATTTCGATAGACCGTTGTAAGACAAGTTAAGGAAGCACTGTGCATATGCTTAAGCGAACAGTTTGGGAGTCATTGTGCGTACGCTAGCTTATCTTCCACATATATGCTTTTGGTGTATGCGTCCACAATTTATCGACAAAGACGCGATTGGCGTTTTCACTAAGCTCTGCATCCACATCCAAATGGCTGTTCGTAAATGAACCAAAGAAATGATTCGGTTTTTAGCAAGGAGAAAGAAACGCCGAAGGCTTTCAAAAGTAAACTTAAGCTGTATCAGGGTGACTAGAAAAGACGATAGAGGCATGTCCTCTATTCATCCGTAACTATGCTAAGATTTCAGTGATAATAGGAGCTATGGCAACCGAACTTTGCATTTAGACCTCGTAGGTCCATTATACAGATCATCAAAATAAAAACAAAGTTTTCAAGAGCATGCCTCTTATTAATGCAATCAATTACAAAGTAATGTACCAAACTAATTATAAATCGGTTTATTATATAATATTGGGACTAGAAAAGGTTGCAAATAATAATATTAATCAATTGTTGTTCGGTGTTCCTTAACACTAACAGAAGTTCATTCAACAAGCCGAAATTGGATTAAAATCAGACCATTTTTTTCCGATTTTAATGTTGGCCATATTTAGAACCTGTAGTCTATATGGTAGGATTTAACTTTTCATTCGAACTTCTTGCGACAAGAAATGGTCAAAGCAATCAGAAAAACGATAAAAAGGATGAAAAAAAAGTCTCAACAAATAGTTTTTTCTTGAAAGTATTAACTTCTTGTTCTCAAACATTTTTTGTGTCTTCGTCTGAGTATTTTCTTTGACTTTTTCTTTTAAAATTTGATGAACGAATACTCATTTCCCAAATTCGTTAATGAAATCAAATTACAAAAATTTCTATGATTTATTAATAATAAAAATTTTTTTTCAAAAAGTACGGAAAATATTGTACATGTGCATAGATAATTTATTTATTTTATATACTTATTTTTAATTGAAGACACTTCTAAAATCCACAAAATTGATTTTCCGCTATATATTAAAACCTGCTTCAGCACGCCATTTTAAGTTTAAGCAAACTTTGACGTGGGATATTTTGGGGGAATTTTTTGAGTAAAGTTCACAAACTAGCATTTGTGAAGTTTATAGTTGAATAGAATTGGGGGGTTTTTCCCTTCAGAGCTTTTAAAAAACTGTCAACCCATTTTTGCAACCTTTATATATTTTCAATATGTAAATATTTTAAAGTTTTTTTGATAAAACCTTGACATTTCTTTGTTTATAGAGCTCAAATTAGTCCATATTAGTTGCTTCAGGTTATACTCTTATATCAATATATCTACGGATTACGGGCGAAGATGTTTGGCAATTAATTCTTTTTGCCTATTTTTAAAGTTTTCAACCGATCTTAATAATTGATTTGTATCATTTGCAGCATGAGATTATTGACAGTAAGGTGGAAGACACTCCTACGACAGAAGTTGATAAGAAGTATACATGTTTTTTATCAGTCTGTTAACAAACAACGCTACAATCCAATATTTGTGGAGCGGTATCGCTACTCCGCAATAGGTCTTAGGTTCAGATGGATGCAGTCTTGTTAGTCTGCGCCTTGGCCTTTGATGAGCAAGAGCACAGGCTACAAAATTTGGATGTGATGTTAACCTATTTTCGTATCTGCCGCTTTAGTATAACCTATGAAAGGTATGGTTGTAGTTTTGAGTCTGCAGTTATTTTTCTCTGGCATTCCCCAAACTTGAATTCTAGTTAATATAGATTTGTAGTGTAATTTTACTAATTTCAACTCAGCTACCCTGGCCTATATGTTAATATTGTTACATACGAACTAGATTCATCTCAATGTTTAGCCCCAGAATCCTCAAATTTTTACACAGATATGAAAAACATTTTTTAAACAAGTTTCGATATAAGTAAATGTAAGTATCACTTTGGCCCCAAACAAATAAACTTTAAACTGCTTGGGAACTGCTTGCAGGCAGTACGTAAGCAGTTGGTACTGGTAAAAAGAAATTGTTTGTTAAAGGCAGTGTAAAACCGTCCGAAAGAATACAAAGCTTAATATAATAAAAACGCTAAGAATTTTGAGTGTTTTTTTATATGAAGTTTTGTTTTCTTTTGGACGGTTTAAGACTGCTGCCTTAAAGCTAAAGTTGTCATATTAAAGTGGATTGGAAAATTATAGTTTTTGAAAAAAAAAAGTACAGGGTATCCTCAGCAGTAGCAAATTATTCTAATCTGCCACAACTTCATTAGTACACTTGTGTCTATGAGATCATGCCAATTAGCAAATTGCCAAAGCATTTATTTCTTAAAGATCGACAATGCAAAAACTATATGTTCCTCATAAATTCCGCATTAATTAAAATTCATATTTATGTTAACGTTTAAAATGCACTTATTTGTCCAAATTTACAAGACATGAGTCAACTTTTTATCTTGCGCCATAATTATTCACACGCAAAGAAATACTGCTTCTCTGATTAATATCTATTTAGTATAAGCTGCAAATGTTTGCAGCCAGAAAGAAGTTCATTCAACTGCTTGCCAAACTGTTGTCTGCATTATCCTGCTCTAATGATCTTCAGCAAGGTTCAATGTCTCGTTTACTCTAAAGTTATTTGAATTTGCCGCTATTCTCTAATTATGCGCTCAATTTGGTACCTCGCGTAAACAACTCACAACAACTCACAACATGACAACAAATGAAAACAAACGAGCAAATTTCAATACAAACACACAAATACAAAGTGACAGGAACAGGAGCAGGATCAGTAGCAAGTCGAATGCAGAGTGCAACTGTGAAAGTGCAAGGTATCAACAAACAAACTGCAAGATACTATGCCGCATACTACAAAGTAACTTGAAAATTAGTGTGACAAGCGCAAAATTTCCACCTGTAGACATTGGATTGCGTATCGAGTCGGGAAGTGTAACTGTTGTTTGCCAAAATGCAGTTAGTTATAGGCCAACAAGGGTGCTGAACCCGAATCCGAACCCTTTTCCATTGACCTGACCACAGGGCGCGCATGTGCATAGAAAATAAAAGGTCATTGTCATCATCAACAGGTTCAACAAACTTGCTCATCAATGTATAATATATATTTTCAAATAAATAAACTAATGTGCCTCAAGCACAAGGACCCATGAATTTAGTCCTAAGCCGCCAAGAAAAAAAATAAAAAATAAATAAAAACGAAAACCATTTTAGTAAACTTAAAAAAAGCCCTATCAAAAGAAGCTACAAAACGGCAACAATTTTTGCAATGCGTTGCGACTGCAGTTACTCTTCGGCCTCTGGTGCTGATGGTGGTGGCATGTGCCACAAACGAGCCGAACATAAACAACGCTAAAGTGAGCCGGAAACTTGAAACCAGGGCTAGCAACTATTAGTTGCTCTGTGCTTTGGCAGGAGATTGTGCAGAAGCGGACGCCTATAGCAAAGTTACGTCACAAGACTATGGCTCATAGGCTTTACAGTGAACTTAAATATATAAGGACAAAGAACTTTTATTACCAAAAAGCCAGCCTGATAAAGCTGATGATATAAATTTTAATCGAAACAAATTGCTTAGTTATGCGAGTAGCTACAACAAAAGCATCCAACAGTTTTTAATTTTGGAACTTGAAATTGAATCTCAATCTCGATTTAAAAAAACATTTCTAAGAAATTAAGTTTTATTTATATATTTATTTATTTACAAAGAGCTATCTTATAATTTAAATTAAAAACTAGCTTAAGAACTAAGAGCGGTGGCTGAAGAAATTTTAATTATTATTGACAAATACGCAAAAAATTTGCGATTTTGAAATCAGGGCCAAAGCCAATAAATAAAAAAAACAATATAATAATAATTCGTCAATTCCTAAACTTTAATACAATTATAGGCTAAAAGGATTAACGTTGAAATTCCATAAAAATTGTCTTCACAACTTCAACATCATAAAGTCAAGCATAAACTCAAAGTACACTAAAAAGTATCTTATAGATACTTTCTTTCAAATCAACGTTATTTTAATTATTATTACCAAAAACGCAAAAAATTTGCGATTTTGCAATCAGAGCCCAAACCCACTTATATTTTATGTCACGTAATAGTAATATACATAAATAAAATAATATAATAATAATTTTAATATACTAAATCTATAATATATTTATAGGAGCATAGGATTAACGTTGAAATTGCGTAAAAATTGTCATCGCTGCTCTCCTCATAAAGTCATGCATAAACTCAATGTACCCTCAAAAGTATCTTATAGATAGTGTGTACAATAAAAACAGCAAGAACAAACAGTTGGCCCTTAAGCCCCTGCTGGCTAACTTCAGCAAGCTTCGTTTGGCTTTCGCTTTTGGCTCGTGTCATCTGTTGAATTATAAAATATGGCAGGGAATTAATTTGCCCTAGCCAGCGAACGGTTCGTTTCGTATACTCAGCTTTACGAATCTGGCACGGCAGCAAGAGAGTTTTTGCATCTTTTGAGGACAACGAGGATAACGCCTTTCGGCAATGAGAACGACTCGCCTGTACTCGTCCTGGGCCGAAAGATGTTTGCCGTTGAACTGTTGTACGCTGCAGCTTCAGCCACTACTGAGTACTACCGCTATAAGGAGAGCCGTTGCTGTCTCTGTGCCTTGTTGTCCTTATCTTTTGCGCATGCGTAGCGCACCTGTCGCTGCTTGGCATCGAAAGTCAAGACAAAACGTAAAGGTGCGCTTAAATTCTTATAATGACTTTTGGCTGCTCTCCTTTACTCGCTCATCTTTTTTTTTTGTGCTCGTTTTTTTTTGTTGCATCTTCGCGGCTTAGCCGCAATTTGTTGTCCTTTTGTTTTGCTGCCTGCCGCTGCTTCAAAATCTGTCTATAATCTGTGTTTAGGCAACGCACATTGATTTTTGTTGAACCCAAACACAGATACTCACACACACACACGCAGTTTAGCAGCAGACAGATACAGATACTACTGACAGAAAACACCTTGACGTCGTCGTCTTCAACATTAAGTTCGTTGGCTGCACTCTAGGGGCTTCTCTTTGGGTTGCACCTTTCCACACATGGCTCATGGCACATGGCACATGGCAAAATCCGTACCATTTTTGTTTAGATTTTGTCATTTTAATTGCTGGACTGGCTTCAGACTTTGCCTTTGCTTTTTGCACCCTTCTTTTAAGCTTTTTGCTGATTGGCTCATTGTCTGTCCTATTGTTTTTGTTGTTGTTTTTGCCAATTAAGCTGTTTAAATAGATTTCTCAATTTGCTTTTGTCTTTAAGTTTTCACATTGACTCAGAACATGGATTGGGATTCGTTGTTGTTGTAGATATTTGACTTGGATTTGTCATTCATTGCATTAACGACTACAGTACATTAGTATCTCCTACTACCATGCACTTTGCACGTCTATTTAAATTGAAATCGAAAGAGCTTAAGATTTTCCAAGTTGCAGGCAAGACGTTAAGACTAATGCTAATCTCTGGCTGGCTTTGCTTGGCTTTGCATTCCATTGGCTTCTGATTTACGATAGTTTTTGCACACTTCCGTCAACTTTGGCAAGCTAACCTTGTATTCGATAGTGCTAAAGGATATACAAATTTATATGAGTTTAATTAAAAAAGCGCTTGATTATGGCAACATTCATTGATTTTGTGTAAGGACAATCATAGAACTATAAGTGCAAAAGTCACAAAAGCCAGATATATATTTGAAACAACAAGTCCAAATATTACTTATTGTTTGTTAGGCTCACATGAGTCATTAAAGTTATTTGGTGGCTTTGTACCGACTTACCTAAGTACATAATGTTGACTTTTACTATATGTAGTATCAAAATTACATATTATTGTCTAAATATTTTGAAATCTTCATCCAATTTTTTTTGAGCCATCGTCTTGACAAACTTAAGTCTTTGACTTAAAACTTGAAGTCGCTCTAATTCAGGATACAGCTTGTTAAATTTTGAACAGTCTATATGTCTTCTGCTTTCAAATATAAAGTATTTCTCTACACGATTTTCTTATAATTTAGGCAAAGAAAATCTCCATTCAATTTACTCGCAGTCAATCATATGTGACTTAATATTCTCACATTTATCTATTAGACTTCTGAGGTAACCCAAGACAGCTGCTGAGCCATTTAATATCTGTCGCATTTCAATCAACAACAATCAAGCATATAAATTTCATATTTAGTGCATTACGCAGGTGACACTTTTTTTTTCTTATCAAAACAAAGTGTAGCTCAATCATAACTTATCAATTTCAAGCAAGTACAACAATCCTAAAAAGCAGATTCATCGATATATAATACAAAAAAAAAAAAAGGAGAGCAAAGTGCAGAAGAGCACAAGAGGCTAAGCGGCGTGTTACAAAATTGGGTCATTGCAGTTGGACCTGGCTGTAATATCGATGAGCATGACAGGTGCAGGCGCAGTTAAGGCATACGGCAACAACAATTGTTGGCGTTGTTGTTGTTGTGGTTGTTGTTTTGAGGCAGTTGCAATAGGAGCGTCAGCTTGTGCCACAGTAGTAACTCCCTTGAGCGCCTTGCTGTGCCTGGAACATGGTCTGGACCTAGATTAGATGCAGATTGCTGTTCTGGCGTTTGTGGTTGACTTGTCGTCTGCAATATACAGGGAGAGAGAGAAAGATTTTACAACTGTTGGCGTGTGGCCCACGTCATTTGGACCGGTCGCTGCTGTTGCTGTTGCTGCAATTTGCCGCTGGCTCAGCCTGTCTGGCATATGTTTCATAAACCGGCTTGACTTTGAGCACGCGTCCTGGCTCAATAATTGTGAGCCAGACAACGGCAACGACAGCGTTGACCACGATGACGCTGCTGTTGACTACAATCCAAAGTTAATGTCATCGCTGATGACGACGACAGGTTCCAAGTTCCAGGATTCAGCAACAGCAGCAGCAGCAGCCGCAGCAGCAGGTGCGCTCAAAAAGGAATCACTACGCGGGCTGAAGCTGGCTCTTACACGGCCTTACAACGAAAGGACATAAACATAAATGAGCCGCTGTAATGTTGAGCACAGAGCCTGGCTTGATTACAGGTGCCTTTTTCCGATACTCTCTGCACGCTCCTTTGCCCCAGTCTCTTGTATAGCTTGCCGCGCTTGTCTTCGTTGATTTTTAATTGTTCGTCGTGCGCGCCCTTCGTTCTTTTTATATAGATATATACTTGTACGTATCCTATAGTTGTATGTATGTAGGTTTTATTGAACGCGCTTCACCTGCAGCAGCAATCGCTGGCAAACTGACCTAAGACATTTTTTTCTGCTGTGTGTTGGTCTCCACATCGGCGCTCACCTTTTAACTGCTACTATTATTGTTATTAATAGCTAAAGTCAAAGTCACCTGCGCGCAAAGCAAAGACCCAAAACGAATAATATGTATAAGAAGAAACACCTTGGGAAGGCGCTTGATTGCGGCTGGCTAGGGGTAGCCGGAAGACGGATATGATGGGCCAAGAACATAAATGTTACCTTTTTCAAATGCTAATTTTTAAAGCCGAAACGAACATCCCTGGTAAGTTGGTAGTTGGTGTCGTGTAGTAAGCAAAGTTTGGGGGTATAGACCCGTAGCGTTAAGGGATTTATGTAATGTACTATATATGTTACAGACATAAGGAGACCCTAGCGTTCTGACGGTCTGCAAGTTCCGTTTGCAATAATGAACCAGCATTGAACCAGTTATTAATATTGGGGAACATCTTCAAAAGATACACCAAACGATGCCAACAGTCTCGCATTGTTATATGTGGATGAAACAAGACCCCTTCCGAAGTAGGATAATTTGCACCCACACCCATGAACTGCCACTTTCTATAAGTACCTATATTAATTTATATCGTAGAGCTATAAAATTCATGTGAGCTTTATATGCATAAAAATTATGAATTTTTCTTTATAAGATTCCGGAATTCTCGTTTCCGCGAATTGTATTTCGCAGCACCTATTTACGTATAAAACTTGGCACATATTAGGTGCGCAACTAAGTTCTCCTTGTTTTTTTTGATGAAAATATAACTTTATTGTAAAAAAAATGGTTACCGATGACTCATTCAAAGTATTGCCCATCGCTAGCTACAACTTTTTCCCATCTTTCTGGTAGAGTTCGAATACCTCGACGGTAGAAGTGTTCGTCTTTTGAGGCTATCCACGAATCCACACGTTTTGCGATATCTTCATATGAGTGGAACTGCTGATCAGCTAGACCAAGTGCCACCGAGCGGAACCAGTAATAATCGGACGGCGGAATATCTGGGGACCGTGTAATGTCCATAACGTCCATAATGACGTCCACCCAATGATTTGATAAACATTTAAGCTAAGCCAAGAACCGTTGAAAGCAGACAGCAGCAATATATTATAAAGCTTGGGATGCAGAATATCCCCTTATCGTGCGCTGCTTAATCCAGGCTTAATCCTTTTTTTAATCAAATATGCAAAAAACAGCTTAACATAAGCTAAGGTATTCCTTTCTTAAAAAAAAGTTAATCTTAATCACTTAAGTCTCAAAAAATGTTTACTTTGACAGGCCAATAAAGCCAGAAAATGAGTGCCTACAGAAAACATTTGTTTCGGACTACGCAAAATTTTGAGTGGCTTTCTTTTATCTTTCTTTCCCAGTTTCTTATTCTTCTTAATTCGTCCTCAGACAATATTTCCACAAAGGTATCAGATTTCTGCTCAATTCTGTTTTTATTTTTTTAAGGGAGATAGAGCTGGTCATGATTCGGATTTCGATTCCGATTTCGATAACATCATACGTTCTTTATTTAATCTCTTTCAAATTCTTGTCTTTTGGTACCCGGAATAAAAAGTGAATTTTATACTGTCTTGTTTAAAAAAAAAAAAAAAATTTTGAATATGCATATGTATCTTAAGGTAAGAAGTGTTTTAAGTTTGTGGTAAAGTATATTACTAGGAAAGGAGACGCCTTCGACCCAACAAACTAAGCTATAAAATAAACCGAAGTACAAAAAAATTGATCAAGTCATATTCGTCTGATTGTATGAACGCTTAGATCTTGCAGATTATTAGAAATAAGACAACCAAACTTGAGATTTCGATTCCTAATATGCCCAGCAATGTTATTTTGCTGCCACGCCCCCTAACTCCCTCAAATAATTTCAAAGCGATCAATTTTAAACGATTTCAAGTTAGAGCTTCAGTTTGTTTTTTAAGCGTTAAAATATGAGAAACAAACCAATCTTTCAATTGGTATTAAATATTATGTATTCTGCAAAAATAATTTTGCACAGGCAGGTTCTTAGAGATTCGCTTTATGTTTTTATGGCTTCTTTTAAGAAATCGGCTGCATACAAAAAAAATCTTTCTTGGCTCGGAGCAAGCAAAAAACCCTAGGCAATTATAAATATATTTACTAAACACATTTTTTAAGAAAAAAAACAGTTGTTCTCGATCCCAATTATTTTTCGAACTCAACTTACAGTCCGAATTAATAAAGGAAAAGGCCAAAGAATGGTTTTTCAACTTCATAAATTCTTTTAAAGATGGATTTCTTTTAAAAATACCAAAAACTAAATGCTTGTCATTGCCTGTTGGGAAGCATTTCTTTTTCTTCGTAGAATTATCTTCTCTTTTTTTTTCTTAAAACGGTTTGAAGCCAACCCTGGCTTGCTTTCCTCTTAATTTCCTTTATTGTTCCACTTGAGTTTTCTTTTGGGGTTGCTGGCCAGCTTTTTTAACTTCATTTTATAGGGGCTGCTCGAGGAGCCGTATTTCTCCCTCTCTCCATGTCACTATTTTTCTCTAGCTCTATCGTCTTTTCAATTTATTGTCACGGCTGCGTAAGAAATGTATATTGTAATGGCGGCATGACAAATTATGTGGGCTCAGGTGTTAAACTTAGAGACGGGTTAATAAACTGTGCGTTGCTCTTAGCCCAAGTGCTTTGCCTTATCACCGAACATATGGCAGCTAAACACATACCAAACAGCAGCACATAGATGTTAAATACTTACATAAGTACTATATATGAATTGTATATACATATATATAATGTATAACTTGTACTGTCTCTTGTCATAAACTCACGTGCGCTTTGTCGGCTTTGTTCAAGCAAACCTCAAGTCCTTGAGCTGCTGCAATTGAACTGCATATTTGGTGCGACTTTTTTTCTTTTTGTCGATATTTTTGTCAATTTGGTTCAATTTGTTGCATGCCACAGAGCAACTGAATGCTGTTGCAAGTTAACTGGTGAAATCCTTTTCAATGTTCGAAAATTGACGCTGGTTTTGATTGCAGCTGAGCTTTGATCATTGATGAATGAAAGACGCACTGCGAATGCCACGATCGATCGATAATGAGTCAAATGAGCGACACACACAAAAATCAAGCAAAACAAAAAAAAAAAAGAGCAGAAAATATTTTTAAGAAAAAAACTTGGCAGGGCAGTTGTGTGATTTGTAAACTTCAAAACTTCATTTTGGAACGATTTAAGTGCCGAAAAACGCATTGACATGAAGTCTCAAATTGTTTTGAGACCCTCTGCTTTCCATTAGCCTGCAAAACGTTGACAAAGCCCGCTCTCTTTCATTGGCACTCTCTGTGCAATTAAATCGAACTTCGAACACTTATTGGCGTTTTTCCGAGCCTGATGGAGCCAGCGCTGTAATGCGGCGTTTTACAAAGCGCATTCCTAGCATGCCCCAAAGAGTCCAGATCAAAGGCCACCGCAGCACCAAGTTGTAGCATCAAAGGGTTCAACAGGAGCCTGCAATGCATTACGTGCAAATATTTAGCTACAAAATCAAGTTTTCGCCAAATATTTGGAACAGTTTGCACAATTTGTAACAGAATGTTGTCACAATTGGTTTCATAGGCAAGGTGCGTCCTTGACAAACTGGTATATAATGGAATTAGTTTACATTTTTGTAGGATTAACTTGCGATAATTTGCTTAGGGTTAAGTTGAACCTAAGTCTTTAATTATAACAAAATACATTTAAAAGCACATCAAATAAAAATGCGTTCAAAATATGTAAAGTCTTGGAAGAATTCTTAAAAGAAATGAATTTGTGCTCTACTCTTAATTTTGGGAATGTTATTGATTTTTGAGGTCAATAAAGTCAAGTCCATCTAATCTCAGACGAGTTTATTTCTAACCGTATTAATCATCGAACGATTCAGATTTTTATGCCCTGAACTTAGTTGTGTATGAAACGTTCAGAAAAAAAAATCTCCGACCTTATATACAATATATACTTGATCAGCAAGAACAATCGAGTCGACCATATCTGACTGTTCGTCTGTTTGGACATATGAGCAAAAGGATCTCGAAGACAAAAAGCTAAAAAAAGACACTTTTTTACAAAAATGTACTATAACTATAAAATTCATCATATCATAACTTGGTTTAATTATTGCAAAAACTATTAAAATGGAAGATGATCTGAGATAATGAGTATATCCGGGAACCTGCTTTTTGTTTCTTGGGTAGAAGAAACTAAGAAAATTTATACATATGCTACTCAAATAAAATTGAATTAAAAATCAATAGGTTAACTTTACCACAAAATTCGATATGCAGACCCACTACCACAATAGTTTTTCAAATTTTACCATGCAAATTTTATTCAAATTTATTGAGAACTTCGGAAATTATTCGCAAAAAAAAACCAAACGTAACTGCTAAAAATGGGTTACATTAATCCAGGTCTACCAAAGATCATTTTTGATTATCCATTCTTGAGTGCACAAAAATTATTTACTCCCTAAATAGATCGGTTTGAACCAGATCTTTCAAATCCCCTCAAGTTTACTCACTTTTTTCTTTAGCCCACTTGGTCTACGCCTACAACTGAGTGTAGACCAGAGGCGGATTTTGAGGGTGGATTGGCATTTAGGCTCACACTCCTGTGGATATCGTTGTACTTTCATTATTTTTACCAATGTTTTAGAAAGCCTTTTTATTTTTTGTATCACAAAAAATTGATCCCACCACTTAATATTCAAATTGATAAGTAAATGAAATACAAAATCTTAGTCCCCCGCGGTAAAATCCTGAAGCCGCTACTGGCGTAGACTCGAACTAAATGCAATGCGTTATGTTTAAACTGAAGGATATTGGGTCACTATTATAAAATGGCGGAAGTTAAAGCCGGGCACGGCCGACTTTGGGATATCCTATACCAGTGGTGGCCAGTCTCTCAATTTACATAACATGCGTGGATAGGGTACAAGATTCTGACGCAGCACAGTCTACACACACAGGTGTAAGGTTGACTATTTTCTCTCTCGTTTGAACATAATCGTCGATCTTGCGCTCTTGTGCAATCAAAGTTACTGCGTTGCTTACTCACACAAAGAAATGTTTGTTTGTTTGAGTTTTGTCCACCACTGCCCTATACCATCTCAACAAAAAAAAGTTAATGAGCTCACTACGATCTAATTGGGTAGAGTACTACTGGTCAGGGCCGGCGGTTGACGTGGGTAGTATGGGTAGTGGTACCCACTCGGAAAACATCCCAGTGGGTACATACCCACTCGGAATTATCGGACAAAACCCTAAATTCTAATATTTTCTATGTTTGAAATTTAAAATTCCGTTTGACCAAAGATAGAGACTTCTTATTGGAGAAAATGGCGCGTGAGGGCAAAAAAACTTCAGATTTGAGCACAATTGTTAAGTTTCTTAGAAAAACGGAAAATTATCGGAAAATCGTTCCTGAATTCGTTCGTTTTCTTACATTAGTTCTGACGATACCAGGTTCTTCATGTTCCAATGAAAGAAGTTTTTCTGTGTTACGCCGACTTAAAAATTATTTAAGATCTACCATGGCTCAGGATCGACTCAATCACGTGGCCATTTTACATACATATCCGATTTTGGTTGATACGCCTGATATCGAATCTTTAATGGACGCATTTATTGTTCGCAATCGAAAACTAACTTCATATTTTGCTTTACGAAACTAAGTTATATTTAAATAGATTAAATTAAACTAATGTAATTGTTTTTATTATTTCCCTGTTCTAATCCTTCAGCTGAATCAAAATAAATTGTAAAACATCATCCATGAAAGCCGCCCCCCATCACTTTCTTACTACCCACTCGAAAAAAAAGTGTGACGCCGGCCCTGCTACTGGTATCCTCTTCACCCAATAGTGCATAGGGCCTTAGGCATAGTGCTTAGTTATTCCAAAATACTTTGGATTGCCGAAATTGGTTACGAATTATGCACTAAAATTTTTTTATACCGAACTGATCATTATGTGATTTTTACTATATAGTAAACCGATTGTGACGATATTTGGTACAGTGCTTGAGAGCCCTAACTAATTCTCGAACTTGGGTAACGATATGTTCATAAACAAGTAAATTATGCCTCTAAAATTTTCTTTTTTCGAGCTGCTAATACCGTTTGAGAAATCAAATAATATGAGCCCGACATCGAAAGAAATTGAATAAATTTGCTTTCCGTGACGTCACAAGTGATCTTACTTGAAAGTTTGCTTTGTCTAGATTTTAACATCTCGGAGAACTAGGCGTTCATTTGGACGGACAGACAGGTGGACATGTCCAAATGGAATTCTCACTTAAGGTGCTTTCTTGGGGGGTCTCCAACGTCTTCATCGGTTTGCACAAACATTGCCTACGCTTTGTACCTTAGCTGTAGCCCAAAGACAGAGCAGGTTAACTCGTATAGCGATAGCTCTCTTTCCAAGAGAGTAGTTTTTATACTCCCTTCTAAAATTACAATCAGCTCTATATTTTCTTTTTTCAGTTTTCATCTTTATTTACCAAGTTGAAAAATTAAATTTAAATACAAGTTTTAGTTTTATAAATTAAAAATGCTTTTTAAAACTAAATACATAAATAGTGGAAATTCACTTAAATAAAATATAAATAAATAGTTAGTTATTTTAGCTTGGGTAGTGACAAAAAAATTTCGAAAGTTCTTAATGCTTTTTCAAGTAGTTTCAACTCTTTGATAGGTTTACTTTTTTTTCTTTAGTCTTTGGTACATTTAGCTGCGTTTTTGTGTAGCTCTTTATTAGGCCAATTCGGGGAATTAGTTTCAAAGAATTAAATAAACTGATGTGGTTAAAATCAAGATATAAATAAAATAAAAATAAAGTAAAACTAGTTATGAGTCTAAAGTCTGGCTTACTAAACAAACTATATGTACAAGATGTGAAAACTTAATGCAATTAGTGAGCAAACTAGCAAATTCTTAACAATAGGAGCAGGACAAAGGCTGGCTGCCATATTTTAACAATATGTTCAATATCAGAGGACCTAAACAAAACAACTTTGGCTTCATAGCTACGACTTAGACGGCCAACTGGGTTTGGTTCTGGTATGTGTCTCGGCTAAAACTAAAACTATGATGCGCGCAGGCTATCAGCAGCTGCTGCTGCTGACCTCCATTTTGACGAGTGCTATGGGTGAGGAGGCGGCTGCCTCCTCATGACGACTCTCCCGATGACGTCGCAGATCCACCTTGCGCTGGAATGACTGCTCACAGAGACCACAGCCAAAGGGCTTGTAGCCGGTGTGTTTGCGCATGTGCGTGATCAGATTGGAGCTTTGGCTAAAGGCTTTCAGGCAGACGGTGCATTTGTGTGGTTTTTCACCTGAAATTAAATAATGAAATAAAAAAATCAATAATTATAATTATAAAAGCGTACTAATTGTTAGATATTAGTTTGGAGCCTTGAGCAATTAAACAAATTGAAAGCTGATAAAATCTCTACGAAAGTCGCTGATTTAAAGGGTTGAAAAAAATCACTCGAGGATAGCGTGTGCTCGCTGGACTATGTTGACACATTTGCAATATGTCAAGTGGTTGCTTGACTTTTAAGAGGGTTACTATATGCGCTAAAGCCAGCTATATGCGGGTCAATAACTGGGTTACGCTACACGTGCATATAGACGCGTCTGTGGAGCACATTCAACTTACCCGTATGTATATAGGTGTGTTTTTTCATATCCGATTTTTGATGAAATCGTTTGCCACAATACTGACAGGGATAAGGCCGCGTATCGCTGTGTATAAGCAAATGTGTTGACAGTGTTGAGGAACGTTTAAACGACTTGCCGCATTGTTTACACTGCAAAATAAGGAGATAAAATAAATGAGAGCACAGCGTTAGTATTATAATACCAAAACATATATATAATGTATCGTTAGTAAATATTAAAACAAGTGGCGTGCCAAAAACCAAATCACAATAAACAAAAACTTGTGTGCCAAATTTTGGCTTTGTTCATGAATTAGACTAGATTTGTGAGTTTATAAATATTTGTGCGCTTTTTCTTGTTTTGTGAAGTACAATTTCTTAAAGTAGCAGAATTGTGCTTTGTTTAAGTACAAGTATATAGCGCAACAGCTTTATCAACAAACTAGTTGATCAATGCTAAATCTCAAGTGAAAAATAATTTGCCAACACAATAAAGTTTGCTAATACAAGTCGCTGTCGCTGTCTCTGGCTCTGCTGAAGTATATTGTATATTGTTAGTCAGTTCTTATGAAAATAAAAATAATATTATTTAATGATCAAACACAGCTGTGCTGCATTTGGGTCTGATAGCGTTGTAGAAGATGCTACATATTGTGATTAAATGTTTACACAGTTTGTTGCTGCAACATTCAGCATGTAGCACTCACTCTCTTATAAGTCACTACAGACTTGTGTTTGCTTTACTTAAAATCAAGTAGCCAACTTATATGGGGAGCTACGTGTATGACATTTATAAGAAATGGAAAAAAAAAAAATATGTGGAGCTCCAAAGTTTTCGAAAACCCGCGCGCGGACTACGCATAATGTCAATTGACACAAGTGTGACTTATAGCCATAATAAACAAAAGTATCTACAATTTCTGCTGTTTATTAAGTATATAGCTACATTTTTTTTTTTTTTTGGTTTGTTTTGTTGTTTTGGGATTTCTATTTGCGCATTGCATTTGACTTGGCCTAAAGTCTTCTGCTGTGCTCTAGTCCCAATTAGTTGAGCATTGTTCGCAGACAAAGTCAATTTACTCAAGTCTCAAAACGGAAGTTGTTGGCAAATCCAAGCACAAGAGCTAACTACATTGACTTGGAGAAACCCGTCAGCCACAGCAGCTTAGTGACTCAGTTTTGGGCGCATATGTGCCAACTAAGCGGGTGGGCCCCAGCAGCTGTACTAAACGGCTGACAAAATGTTTGCTGCGCCTGCGCCAATGTCTTGGCCATATGTCCTGACAGCAACGAAACCTTTTAGGCCTATCACATTTCAACTGCAACTACCCGCAACGTCATACTTAATGTGTGAAAAAAAAAGTATCTGCAAGCAGCTTGTAAGTCGCCTGGTGTTGAGCTGCTTTTGATATAAACACATTATGACAACGGGGGTAGTCAGGCTACAAGGATCATGTGCAGTCAGCCGTCAGTCGTGTGCCCCTAAATACTTAAGTACGCGGCTTCCATATCAATATATACGAAATTGAGATTATGATTGGGTCAAATTCAGCTAATTTGTATATAAATCTTCAACCCCTTGAGTAATCTATTTGTGCCCCCACCAGTTGGCTATAACAATCAAAATTATTTGATTAACTAATTGCGTGATTTCGATTGGACTTAATTGAATTTCCATAGAAGCAGACGCTAGCGTTCTTTTTTTTTATTAGTTTGGGTGGCACTTTTACAAATTGAATTGAAGTACTATGTCGGCAGGGGTGGTGCGGGCAACGACGCTTACATTGAGCAATTAAAACGCAAGGACCTTTGAAAATATGTAACAATTAACACAAACGCACAAATATACAATATTATCAAAAGCACGCAAGCGCTATCAACTGTACAACAATTTAGGCAATTCATTTTGGTAGGAAGGACACGTTATAAGACCATTAAAATCCGAAAGTCCTGCTCTACTGGATTTTAACTGTTTCACACTCTTTGATTCAAGCAAAAAACCAGTAACTGCTTGGCTTACCTGAAAATTTCTGGCGCTGCGCTTCTCCTCGCAATCGCCTTGATATGATGATGATGAGGACGAACGACGCGCGACATCTGTGCCGCTGCTGACGATGATGGCCGTTGAATCAGGATGTTGATGCGGCTGTGGCAGTTGCTGCTGCTGCTGTTGTTGCAACTGTTGCTGCTGCTGCTGCGTTGTGTGTTGCTGGTGTTGATTACGCATATAGCCAAACTCGGCAGCCGCCACCAGACCCATAAGCGCCGCTGCTGAGCGACTCTCCGGCTGCTGCTGCTTTTGCTGCTGCTGCTCACCTTCAACTTTAACAGTTTCGTGGAGTTCCCGTTGTGTATTGGTTGCCTTTAGATGCTGCGTCAGCAGCTCCAAATTGTTGCCTGTCAGTCCGGCCATAAAGGCGCTGCGATGCGCATACAGCTGCTGCTGCGCCGCCTCAAACTCCAGCTCAGCTGCTGCCTCAACGCCAACGCCGGCCGCGGCTGTGCTTGCTGGCGTACGCGTCTGCTGATAGTTGCTACGTCGTTCGTACTTAAACTTGCGCACAATGGGATCCACATAGTGCTGCTCCTCATCGTCCTCCTCCTGCGTAGACTGCTCGCACATGGAGGCTGGTGACCAAATAATATTACCTTGTGAGCGACGTTTGCTGGCGCTAGCCTCGGGCGTGCTCACAGCCTTTAGATTAACAGCGCGCAGCGGTGGCGGTGTTGCATTGCTCAGCGCGCTCAGCTGCAGTGGCTCCTCGCCGCCGCTTAAGCTGCCGCCGCTGCTGCTATTATCCTGATCGGAATCGGAGCAGATGCGTTTTGTTGGCAGTTTGGCGGGCGTAGTGCGCTGCTTGGTGCTAAGATTCAGTGGCATATCCTCATCTTGTTGTAGCAGACTGCTGTGCAAATCCTCCTTTTCGGGTGTAAGCGCATAATCACGCGGTGTTAGAATTGATGCTGGTGATTTGGGTGTGGTGGGTGTCATGGGCGTGCCCAAAACCGAGGCGGAGTTAAGCAGAAATTGTGGCCACAAGAGCGCGCTGGAGTAGAGCAGCGGATTGTAGAGGAATGGCAAATCTGCAAGCAATTGGTTGCAATTTAAATATAGTATTTATGGCCAAATGGTTTTATTATAGCAGCATTTTTTCTCATAAGTGCATGAGAACTCAGAACGCAATAAATATAAATTTGGAGATTTTCCACTCTCAATATCAAAAAAATTGAACTACTTTGACGGCGCATATCTGAAGCTTTAACAGTGGTGTGCTTTGTGTATGTGAACATTTTTCATTACAAGAAAAAAAACTTTTCAAAGCTTTCATTTCGTAACCATTTCAAAAAAAAGTGTTGAAAAGTTTTGATTTTGTAACCATTTAAAAAAAAGTGTTGCACAGTTTTGATTTTATAAACATTTCTAAGAAGGTATTGAAAAGTTCTGATTATTTATTCAATTTTACAGAAAATATTGTCGCAGCTTAAATTGTGTTCGATTAACGTGAACTGCAATTTTTTGAGAAACTTTTTCTAATAGATCCAAGAAATCGTCTACAAATCGTTTCTTATAATCCTAAGAAACTGCTAAAATTTTGTTTTAGTGTGAACAGAGCTATTCAACAGATTCTAATGCAGCTAAGAACTCGATCTTAGCCATATCTGTGTGCTCATTTGGTTCACAAAATATTAAGTTTTTGTGAACATTCAATTTCACAAATTTTGTGACAAAAAATATCACAACTCTTAGCTTGTCTTGAGCAGATTTATGAAAAATTTGTTCAGCCAACATGTCGTATGCTTAATTTTTAATTTGGTATAGCTTTTTATGTGTGTCTAGCAGCTTTTTTAAAGATCTAACAACTCCAACTTGTCTGCTTACCTCTGTTGTTAAGCTTCTGTGCTGCTGCCGAGGCTATCACAGTGTTGAAGGCTGAGGCACGCTGCATCCATTGCTTGGATTGGGCCAAATTCATGTCCAGCGCTGGATTGGCATATGCAGCTAGCTGGTTGGGCTGCGAATGCGGTGACGGCGGTGGCGATAGATGATTCATTTTGCTCCTTAACTAATAACACAGAAGCACACTTGAACTGGAACAAGCTTTTCACAGTTGCGGATTGTAACTATTTTCTTTGCCTTTTTGGGAAAATTTGTTTATAATTTTATTTTATTTTTCTTTCTTTTAGGCAATACACAAAATCACTTGGAAAATTTGTGTCTTTTCTCTTTTAAATAACACTTGAACTAAATATTTCGAACTACAAGTTTGTTTTTCGGTCGACTGCTAAACTGGGCTCAAATGTGAGACACACACGTCCGTATCGCTCGGTGCTTCGCACCTGACTGAATCTTTGGGCCGATTGTGCGGTTCTAAATTGAGCCAACGGTGAAGCGCTTGCCAGCCGAGTTGGCCCGAAAATCGAGGCTGCAAAGCAAAGCGGCGTGCAGTATGTGTGTGTGTGTGTGCGTGTGGGTATCTGTGTGCGAGTAAGCCGAATCAAAACGTGGCCTGTGCCAGTGTATTGGTGTTGACTTTAGTGGTGGCTAAAGCCGGGCCCTTTGCTTGTGTATTGGTGGCGTACAACTCTGGTTTTTCACCTTCGGCCAACATGCAGCAGTTGGCGGTTGTTGCCGTTGTATCTGTTATCCTGTGGATGCATGTTGTAAGGGTCAAGACGACGCACAGTTAGGCGGCAGCAGCAGGAGCGGCAGCGACAGCGACAGAGGCAGCGACGTCGCGCATGCCTATCAGTTGCTTTGATCGTTGGCGACTGTTTCTTGTTATTGTTGTTGTAGGTTGCAACAGTGGCTCTTGCTGTTGTTGTTGTTGCTGGCAGCACGCGTACCCTACTAATTGGTATGGAGTTAAGGTTTGGCGGGCGTTTGTTTTTCGCTTGCTTTTGTTTGTTGTTGTCTCTCGGGCGATCGGACTTGAGTCTCTTTTTGCTCTCTATCTCTCTTGTAGTTGTAATTGTTTGTATTGTAACTGTGCTTGTTGTTGTTATTGTTGTTGTTGCTGTTGTTATTGCTGCTTTATAGCGGCAGCACTCACACAACTGACACTGACACCAACTGTGTTCCGGCTACAGCTCCGCTCTATCATTCGATATTGGTTTTGAAGTTTTGCGCTGACTCAGCAACTCTGGCCACACTGCGGCTGCAGGACACTTGGTTGAAATATAGTTTTTTTCTTAAACAACTCTGAAAAACTTGTGACGTAGTCGAGTTACAAAATGTAAAATTTACAGGAGATTGTTTTTTACATTACTTCGCTTTGGCAAGCAAGATCTTTGCTTTATAAGAAGAAAGAGCTTACCTGCACAGAATAGCAATACATTTTTAAAAAAGTCAATTTTTATAAGCAACATTCAGAAAAAAGAGCCGATACTAATTTTAGTTCGAGATTGGTCAAATTAAGATTTTTTCATCCTGGAATCTATTTTATCCGGATCTTAATTTAAGTTTGAAATTGGTCAAATTAAGATTTATTTATTAGAATTTTGCGTTCTTGAAGAAATCTTCATTAAATTAGTTTAATATTGGTCATGTCAAGTTTTTTTCATCTTGCAATTTACTAGAGTTTTTCGTTCTTGAAGAATTGAAGAATTTTTCATTAAATGATGAATAACCATTTTCTCAATCTACAATGAGTAGATGCTCTTTAAGAGCAATCCTTCATAAAATAATTCTCAACATTCTCAAAGTTAAGTTTGAAAGCAACGCTCTTCAAATTCGAATTTTAACCTCAATAGTTAAAAAGTCTCTGTTAACATGATTGTGAGACCCGCAAATTCTTATTTTAAGTTAAAAACTTTTGGCCGCTAAATTCTTAATTTTTGACGCGATAAATATTAAATTATTTATAATACACTTATTTGATTAATAGTAAGCCATTGGTTCCTAAGTTATGTACATATTTTAAAAATTGTATTAAGTTACTATTGCGTTTTGGAAAGCTGTTTAGTCTTAAAATCGGGTCGAGTTCCAGGATCCATTTTAAATATAATTTTTTATATCATAATTTTAACTTTAAGCACTATTTTTACATAATTTTTTTTTAAAATTGATTTCTTTAAATTTTATTTAACACTTATGTGTATCTTTTAATATTTCATATAAAATATTATATTCAGCCACTCTTCGGAAAACGAAAAAAACCAAACCGAACAATTTTATTTGGATTCGTTTTTGCTTGCTCCGGAAAACGAATTTTTTTGCCGATATTTCTCTTTTTATTTTCGATAAATTCATATATTTCCCTTATATTTCCGATAAATTCTCATGTTGTGTTGGCGCGCAATCATTTTTATTTGGTACAAAAAAGCTGACATTAAATAAAATTACACAAAAAAATTATTTTAGCAACAATGTTTATTTAAATTAAACACGCCTTAGCTATTTTTGTTACATGGAAAATTTTCTTTGTGTAACCCGGGAACCCTGTCGCACTTATCGTCATGTGTTCGTGTATGATATGTGCACATGCACGAACACAAAACAAAAATCGTTTTGGCTGTGCTATTTTTTGGGTTGAGTCAGAAAATAATTTAATAAAAATAATTTTCAATAAATACCAATATAAATGCAGTTGGCATAAATATAATCTAAGAATATCACAAAATTGTTACAGTATAAAATATGTACTTTTCAAAATCTATTCTGCCGATTCGTTTTAATTTCTCTTGCCACAAAACATTCGGTTTCAAACCACATGAAAAATTTGGTTCGGTGCGACATTCGGTTTCAAAATGAATCCGAATAAAATGTTCAGATTCGTTTTCCGGAGCACTGCCAATTACTTTTTTAAATGAATAATTATTTTTCCTTAAATATTAAATAAAACTGACTTACAAAAACTTGAATTGAAAAAGATTACACGAAAGGAACGTCGTTTTTACAGGGGATCCCATTACCATATACATTTTTTTTAACTTTACAAAACATAGATTTATGAAATAATATATTGTCACATACTTAGTTTATTGTAATACCATAATATACATATACGCACATATCGCCTCTTTAAGCGGTTTTTTATATAAGGGCGCTAAAAATTAATATGTGATCCAAGTTTCAAAGGCTACGCTTTTCTTAATATGTTGCTCCCTGATGATTTTTTTCTCAAGCTTCTGTTTTGGTAAAGAACTCATAATCAATGTTATTAGCCAACTACAAAGTCGCCCTCATTTTCTTTTAATATCTACCCCTTTGATATTGCCAACTTTCACCAGTGAACTTTTCGTGCTCAAACAACACCTTTAAGTTAAACTATTTTCAGCTTGTCTAAAAGAACACACCTGCCTAGTGCACATCTTACAAAAAAAAAAAACGCGGGCACACTTTTGTCCCACTTAACGTATTTTTAGTAGCCCTACCAACTTGTCTTTTGGCGCAATTCCCGCTGCCTTCTTTGCATACATTTAAAAGGACATGTGCGCGCCATTACAGCAGAACTGGATCGGTGACACCCCGAAAGACCTATCAGCCAGCGCATTCCAAGACACGAGCGCGGCACAAGTTATCCAAGCATGCCAAAAACACACACATAGACATACACACGACACATACATAGTAGTAAACTATGGGGGATATATCATATAAGCTAGTCATTCATTATAACTACGATGAGGGCTAACTGTTGGTCGGCATGGATGATTCGCTGCTTGGTTTTGCCCTCGTTGCGCTTGGAAGCGCAGAGACGCGTGCCTAGGGTAGCCGCAACTGCTGACGCTCAAGGCAATTGCTGAGCCGCAGCTACTGGGAGATAAAACCCCTGCTCTGTAACGGATTCACCTTATGCCAGTCGTGCGCTCACCTTGTGCCATCCACATATGCAGTCATCTATCAATGTTTGATATGCGCAGTCGCAACTGCTACCAAACTGACGCACAGGTAAGAGCTGTTGTTGTTGTTGCTGCTGCCACGGGGGAGGGGTAGAAGGCGTCTCAGCCGCTAGTAAACAATTTCCATGTATGCAGTTTATCGGCGGCATTTTATTTACGACTACTGCAGTTACACCCTCAGCTGCTTTTTCCAAACAAATCCCACAAGCGACGCCAAGCGCTGACGATGACGTTGTCGTTGACGAAAACTGACGACGAGTTGGTCACATGGAAAATGCCTTTACACTTGGCCCAAAGCAACGTGGCTGGTCGCTGATTGGCCCACAACTGGCCGTGGTAGGCGTTAACTTGGCTGCTTTGACTGGCAAACTAGTTTGCTTGTGAGTGTGTGCGTGTATATGTGTTGGTGTGTATCTGTGTGTGCTGTAGCCGAGCGAATATTGGTGGTTGGCGTTTTTGACTGTGGTGAGTTTTGGTTGAATTGTATGAAACCGTTAGAAGCATTGAACAGTGCTTTTAACTGTGCTTTGAATTGAGATTGAATTTTGATTTTTAATTGATTTATGATGCTACAAGGATTTTTGGGTGAAATAAAAGATACTTAGTTGTAGAGCTATGTAAGTTAGACCGATTAGAAGTTGTAGTTCGTTTGTATACTTTATACCAAACGTTGAAATTATTTGTAAGACCTTAAGCCCTTCATTTCGGTTCAGGCCTGAATTAGATATGAAATCATTGTTGAATTTTTCAATACCTCATAGCTCTAAATCAACAGTGAGGCTCTAGATGCTTAGCGGCTAATTTACTTTGAAAAGTTCACGCCTGAAGTCATAGGTGAATTTGTACATTTGTGAATTCAATGCTTCAATGAAAACAAAAGAATTGATTAGTTAGATTAGATTAGTTTAATTCGCTCCACTATTTCCCTGAAGTACAAGTCTTGGCGTGTAGCGTTCGTTTCCACGAAGTTTTTGAACGTCCTCTTTTTCGTCTACCTTGTGGATTCCAATCTAGTGCTTGACGATATATTTCGTTTGGATCCTTACGTTGGATCCTCCTTGAAAATTCTAAATTTAGTGTAAGTTGATAACATTGACGAGCAACAGACTTTTTTTCATAGCTGAGGCAAGTATGTCCATTTTGGCGCTGTCCCTTCCGGATATAATACTACCCAGATAGGAAAAAGTCTCCAACGTTTCAATCATGTCGTTTCCTATTGTATAGTCTGTGTTACTTGTGGTGTTTTTTTTACGCGCTTTGGCTTTATTTGTATTTATCTTAAGTCCAGCTCTAGCATCCCCTGTGGAAACCTCCGGTGGGAACAATGGTACACGGATGTGTCCAAAACTGAACAGGGTGTAGGTTTTGGAGTCTATGGACCCAACACCAGAATTTCTATTGCAATGGGTATTTGGCCCAGCGTCTTTCAAGCTGAGATTCATGCCATAGATACCATCTACAGAAAATGGACCTATCTGATACTTTAGAGTGCAGACTCTGTGTCGAAGACGATAAAACCACCAGAAATATTCTCTGTGACTGCCCAGCGCTGGAGCATGTCACATGGGAAACGAAAGGGTCAGTCTTAGGTCAACAGCAACAAAAGACCTACTGCTATTCATACGAAATGTGGAAAGTCTTTTGCATTAATGTATGGTACGGTACAAAAGATCTTCTGGTCGCAGTGCCCTACCTCTTTGTGAGGAACCCATGCGAGGAAAAAAAAAGTCCAGCTCTATTGGAAGAACTACACTGATAAAAAAATCTTGATTCAAAATTTTTGTGTTCTTGATTTTAATTCTTAAAATGAGACAAACAAATCTTAAAAAAGACCAAAAAATCTTGAAATATAATTAAAGTTTTTGAATGACCACGATTTTATAGCCAAAAAATCTTGACATCAGACCGTTTTTTCTTATCTGTGTAGGAAAAATAAAAAAGTAAGAGTTCGGACAGGAATCAAAATTTGTCACTAGAATTGAGTGATTGTCGTTTTTCAATTTTTGTTGGAATGCTTATGTGTGAGTTGATTGACAGTTGTAAAAAGTATTACATATTTATTTTTCAATTTTTTGTTACATTTTTTGAAAGCACGTTTAAAGAGATTTACAAATTTGTCTTTTAAATATGACCACTTATATACTTGTTTACTCACCTATTCCCAGTGCTTCCACCGATTTATTGCCAATTTGGTTGTAATCATTTGGTCTGGCAACCATTTAAGTGTCATCTATTTGTCTCGCTGTGGGTGACTCTGCCGCTGCCTACCGTGGCCATGTAAAACATTCCTTACAACAAATCAGACGGAAATCTGTAATAAATTTATTATGCTACATCTATGTATAATTGTGCCTCAACAAATGCCACAAAGCAACAACAGCTAAAACAACAACGACTGCTACTGGTTATGAGCACGACCAGTTGGCGTCCAAAACACGGCCATGAGGCACTGCTGGTAGCCTAGCTGAGCCTCCGGCTTGGCCAATGTCGGTTCATATCGTGCAGATTGTTGGCAATTATTAAAATGATAATTGCACAAATCTGGCTATCAATTGACGACCATCGAAGACCTTAGACCAAGCGACCAAAACGAGCCAAAACCCGAAAAGCAAAACAAAGCCAACAAATACACGAAACGAACAGATACAGATGCAGAGCCAGAGCTAGACCAAGCCAAACGCATGAAAGCCTTTTTAGCAGCTTTTGGTTACTTGGCTACTGCACCGCGTGTAGTCCAAGTGCAGGCCCAAGCCCAGGCCCAGCTTCGTCTTGGTCTTAGTCTTATCATGTGGCGCGCTAATCTGCGGCTACCGCCGCCTGGGCAGCTTTTCACCAACGTTGACAATTTGGTATTAATTTAAGACAACAGTCCAGGTTCAAGCTGCCAGGGAAACAAGTTGCGCAGTTGACCACTTGGGCACACACACATATACCATTTCACACACACACACACACAGATAGAGGAGCAACTAAGCTAGACAGACCGACATTTACATGCTGCAAACAATGAAATCTGCGTAGTTTTTGGCCACCCGCTTCTTCGTTTTTATACACTTACAAAGGGGTAGCTTTACTTTATCGAGATGTCAAGCACTTGAAGTCCAAGCTGTGTCTCAAACTATAAATCTACATTTAGGGATAGGGCAGCAATGCAGAAATGCCAAGCTTATTATTATAAATATGCCCAACCCAGATTGTTGACTAGTAAAAGTGCGGCACTTCTGCCCAAAAAACGCTCATATCTGACAATGTGTGTATACTTTCCATATTATTAATAGTGAGCACCATGTTCTCTATTTTTTTAATGAATTTTAAGCTTTATTTCAACAAGTATAATGATCGCTTATTTGGATGTTTCAACGGAATTTCTGTCTACAAAAAAAGTTAAAATTTCACTCTTAATAGTAAGTAGAAAAATCGATCTTAAGCGCAAAACGCTCGCGTAAAATTCTCCATTTTTTTCTGAGTGTATTTTATGCGCTTTACATAAAATCGCAGGTAATTAGATAAACTACTCGGTTAAGACGCCTACTATTTTGATGATCAACAATTAAAAGGTGACGCACTAAGCAGGTGCGTTATTCGTGTCTCTCTGAAATAGAGAGCACAGGTTCAATTTTTGTATGGTTGCTTGAAACGAACTTCAAAAAAGCTCTCAATTTTTTTTCTAAGTGTATTTAATGCGCTTTATATAAAATCATAGCTAATTAGGCACACAACTCTTTTTAGACGCCTTCTGTGTGCGTGATCCAACAATTAGAAGGTGACGCACTATGGAGGTGCGTTATTCGTGGTTCTCTGAAATAGAGAGCACAGTGGCTTAACTTGAAACAAACTTCAAAAAAGCTTGCAGCGCACACATTGTAGGCTTGTTCGCTCATCATATTGTAGAAGGGTATTCAAGTGTTGCCATGCAGGATGCAATTTTCCACAGTAGTTGGATTTTACTCTGGTTGCAGCTTTTCTTCTGTTGCGTCTGCGCACAATTATAAAACAAAATTGATAAAAATTATTTGCGTTGTTGTTACTGTAACCAAGTCGACGATTGCGATTAGCCGTGAGGCAAAAGGTTTAAGCCTTTAACTTCATGCTCCCAGTCTGCATTGGAGGCGAAAGCTGACCCAAGCGAACGCATGATGAAAATCAGCGGTGACGACTTGAGAGTAAACCAGTAGCTGCTTACAATTCGAGTTGAATTTATTTCAATTACATTTGATATTAATTGCAAAAAGGCTTTAGGATTGAATTCCAATGTTTGCCCATTTAAGGTTTACACTCAGCTGGGTTCAAGAGATGCTATAGGCGACGCCTTTGGCATGTTGTAAGGCGCGCGCAGAGCTTGTTATGCCTTCAATTGTTTAACTGGCGCCTGTACTGAGGCCACAGCTACAACAAAAGTAACAACAAACAATTTGCTACAAATAAGGCACCGACGGAGCAGGCCAAGGTGGAGCTGCTTGCAGCAGTTGTGCCTGTAAACACAGACGCCCGCACAGCGTAAAAATAAAACCAAAGCATGCAAATCTCTGGCTTTGGACACATTTTGTTTAATTTGCGACAGTTGGTTTGTTGTTGTTTGGCGATTTTGTCGTAATTAGCAGCCGCCAATTGGCCAGTAAACTATTTTTGCCCAAATTTGGTCAAGATTTGGCCAATGGTCGGGCCTTTGCGAAAGTTCAAGCGTTCCATGCCAGCCCATGGACCCGGTGTGTGCCTTTCAAAAGCTAAAAGCCCACACGCTGACACAATTAACCCAAACACATGTCCGAGCAGCCAGCGATAAGCCATTTATTAACTTTTTACAAAGAAAGAAAAGGGAGAGAGAGTGTAAGCGAGATGCAAAAGTACATATTATATGAATGGGCATAGAAGTTGGAGCTAGAGCTGAAGCGGCAGAGAATCAGCCTGCTAAATGATGCCATAATCAACTGTGCAGCATTGAATCTCCGCTTACGGTTAGACATATGAGAGGCTCAAGCTCAAAGATACAAAGATACAGCTTAACAGTTGCCAAGCATTCGGATGTCGTCGCTATGTCGTTAAGAGGAGCAGACCTGGCCAGACCTCCAACGCGCGCGCTGCTTGACAACGCAGCCCAACAATTGAACTGCAATAAAACAATTTACCCAAAATAGCGCACAAAGCAATCGCAGTGAGCTAACTGCGCAGTCGCAACTGCTGAGTGGATACACTGCAAGAAAAAATCGGGTCATAGTTGAAACGCAAGTTGGAAAAGTGAGAAATGTTTCAGATTTTGGTGTCGACTATTAATAATGACACTCTGCAGTCATGACCAGACAAGATTTTCTCAATTGGTGGTTAGTTTATGCAAAATATATTCTTTCCAAAAAGTATCGAAAAACTCGTAATATTTTAAAGCTTTCGGTGTACCACTTAAAACAATAGTTGATAAAGTCAGTTCGTAAATACGAAGTGATTTTCTCTCACTAAGTTTTCGGGAGAGTTCTTCTTTTGTTCGAGTTGAACGAGAACTAAGTAAGGCTTGCAAAAAATGTTTGTAGTTGACGTGCCCATCGCCATCATTCATTTCTCTGTTTGGATATTACTGTTTTTTATATATATAAAGTAAATAAATAATTTCTCACTATATTAGTGCGAATTATATTTGAAATAAAATACCTTGGGATGAGCCAAATACTTTCTTGAGTATTTCGACGTGCTGAATCCGAATCTGCTGACAGAATTGGTCCAACAGGTGTAATTTCTATCCATCTATAAGCCACAGAAATTTTTATTTAAGAACGGTTGTCCGGCGATGTTTTTTGCATGTTATAAAAAGAGGTATTTTAGAGGTTACATCAGAGTCCTGATCTGCTGAGGTTTTTTAGATATTTGTATTCGGAATTAGTGTCCCCAAAACATATGGTATACATGATCTTTCCTACGAATCTAAATCACTTTTTCATGGGTTGCCACATAATCCCAAAGCACTACACACATAATTTTTTTCGATTTCTGATATCCGTTGTTTTTGTATGTTTTGGGGTTGCTGAACCCGAATGCGAAGTCCAAGAAATCTCAGCACGTCAGATTTCTGGGTATAATGTTAATGAAATTTTTTGTGTTTAAGTCAGATCTGCGATGTGCTGGCGTTTATTTGGTCGCGGATACTGATTTAACGATCTCAAAAAAATAGGGGGCTTCTCCTCCTGCATGCTTTAAAAGCTGAAAATCTCTTGTATTGAGTATGCCATTCTATAACTTCCTTATTATTGCGATCTTCTTAATCCCATGGGTTTTTTCTCACCATGTAGCCAGTTGTAGTAACTAGTAGCCAGTCTCCAGAGGACAACAACAAAGTAGGCAAGCATTTATCATTGAAATGTGGCGGTTTCTACGCAGCAGTGGCAGCTTTGCGGCTCCAAAACGAGCTCGTTGAACAGTTGACTTGAGCTTGCCGCTTTGCATATGACCAGGCGGGGCGATAAACTAGCCAATCTTTTCGACTACTATATTTTGCCCGGAATGCATGGCAACAACATGCAAAATCAATTCAATTGCGAGTTGCACTTGGAACAGATTTCTTAATGTTTTTGGCGGCTTCTGTGCGCCTTTTCCCTTTGTATCCATTGAAAATTGTCGCTATTGGTAGTTGCTAGCAGTCTAATTTGCATATGTAACTCTTTAGCCGACAAAAGCTCTCATAATTGCTTGATTTAGCGTCCTATTCATGCCAGGCACTGACAACGGCGCCAGAGTCCGAACCAGTCCGTCACAACTTGGGTTTTGTTTGGATCTTTAGTATAGTGTAAATTGCAATGGTTGCAAATACTGGGTGACTGCCACACAGAGCAAGTTCTCTGCCAGAGCGATGCGATGTGCGCTACGTGTGCTATGTGTGGTATGTGTGGGTGCGGGCGGGTGTCTCTGGTCTGTCGCGTAAATTGCCAAGCAATTCATAAATGTCAACGCGTGTTGGCCAGAGTTCCGAAAGGTAGACAGACTGTGGAGAGATTTATGGGCTTACCTGTAGCTGAGTAGTTGCAATTAGAAGCTGCTTATAAGAACAGATCTGGCAAAGATATGATTTGTTATAGAAGTTTTAATTGTATTTATGCTGCATAAAAATGGAAAACTAGAAAAACTTAGTTTACGAAAAGTAGAACTATTTTTTTTTTAATGATTTTAAAAATTTGTTGTTTAAAGGGTCAAAGAATTTTTCTCGAAAAAATCCAATAGGTTTTATGTTTAAGTCTGTAGATTTAGCAAGTCGGATTTTTGATATCTAAATTTTTTGTTTCAATTTTAAATGCTTAAAGAAAACAATGACGACGACGGAACAACTTCTTTTAATCAATCCTGTATCTTAAAACTATCTGTAGCATAAATCGTAATCCCATATTAATTGGTAAAAAGAGTAATTGGGGACATTCATTTTTTACAAAAAAACCCTGAATTTTTTTACCCAAATTTCCAAAAAAGTATTCTAACATTTTTTTAAAAAGCATGTTTTTTGAAGATTTTTGAATATTTTTTTTATAGAAAATAAAAATAAAATATGTAATAATAAAGGAATAAGGACGGAAAGGAGTACATTTAAGCTGCCAAAAAGGGTTCGGTAGATTTGGGTCCTTGCTATTGAATTGGCTTCGAGTTTCCAGTTGCATTAAGTCATATTACTTTCGAAAGCATAATTTGAGATTCTGGATCAAGAGATTCTGGATTCATCGGAAAATAACATGTTATACCTAAATGCCATATATACATGGATTTCTTTGAAAGTGTAAAATAAACTAATTGGGTATATAAGTACAAAAATAAAAAATTATGTCTAGCAAAGCGGTTCCAATCAGATGATCATTTCAAACCCAAAATATCTTATAATGGGAATCTTTCATTTTAAAATAAGCCAAGAAAAAATCTAAAATCGTGACTAAAATCTTAGTCTCGGATTTTGAACAATCTTGAAAACAAATTTTAAAAATCTTCATTAAGTTTAAAAATTCTTATTATGAATATATTTTCTTGTTGTAAGATTGAAATTTTATTACACTAAAAATCAATATTTAAGATGCCCTAAAAACGATTTTTGACAGAACGATAAAATAAATAAAAAAAAAACTGATTTCACAGGGAATCTAATACGAAATTTTAATTGTTCTAGCTCTTACTATCTCTGAGAACTGGGCGCTCATACGGACGAACATAAAAAGAGTGTTTTGGATGAGCTTCTAATGCAAAGAAATTAAAACTTCCATTATGGTTTTCTTTCCCTTTCCTCCGAAACACTCAAAAAAAAAATAAAATAAATTTGTCTCCCCTGACATAATGAGGCATCTTAACTGAAATTTGGTGAGATCTAGAAGTTCATACGGGCGGACAGACAAGCTGATATGGGTACATCGACTTCTCTAGTAACCCTGATCATACTTTAGGTAACTTTGGGGTCTCCGGCTTGCAAAATCGGTATAAAAACTTAATCTTATTTCAAATTAGAATTTGCACGAAACAAGTTAGTTTCAGTCTAGAATTTATGAGAATTTGTACTACTCTATTATTCTTCATTTTTTTGCAGTGTATCCACTCTATAAGTCCTACAATTTTGCTGTTGAAAATTTTCAAATATTATGCAGAAATAAGCTGTTAGATTTGGATAAAAAAACCAACCCTAAAAAACTCAGACTGACCCATTTTAATATCAGCTATTAAAACTAAAAAAAATCGTAAGCTCGAGCTCCAAATATTTGCATAAGAAAGTTCAGTCTACAGTTTTTTTTTTTTTTTGTAGAATAAACAGCTTGACAAGCAGCGTCATGTGCTGGTCAGCAGGATCAGAAACCAGTGTAGCCAGACAGTCAAGTCAGTCCTGTACAACAGACGGACGGCAACGACGACAGCAGGCACGCGCCCAGGTACACAGCAACAAGAACAACAAGAGAATAAAAAGGAGCAGCAGAGGAAGCAAAGGGAAGACACAAAAGGACATAAAGAGGCTATGCAACTGTTGAACTAAACAGAGCCTTGCATCTAGGGTGAATAACCCAGAAATGTATCTTCGAAGCTTTAGCTGAGTTTAAGCTTATAATTTGTGAAAAGGAAGGAAGCTGCTGCTGCTGAGATACAGATAGTATCTAATATCTATGCGTTTGATCAAATTACAGTTCCGGCATTTGGTTTTTTTTAGGGGGCGCTGCTGTAACCGTAAAGTTAATGATGATTTTTGCGCCAATCTCGCGTGTGCCGCTCGATTGATGCGTTCAGGTTGAGGTTGAGTTCGACCCATGACTCTTTGGTTTTTTTTTTCTGGCTGTTGCTGCCTTGGTTGCCTACATACAAAGTGCAACATATGGCGCTCGTTGCTATATGCGGCTTCAGCACAACTGACGCAGGATACGCAATGTATGTGTGTGCGTGCGCGTGCATAGTATCTGTGTGTAGTATTTGTGCTGATATTTAAGGCAGCCGCCTACCTATGCCACTTCCTCAGGAATTCAAGAGCCTTTAATGCCATTGCACATTTGACGCTCCAAAAAAAATGTTCATTTCAAAAAGATCAATCAAAAATTGGTTTTTAGGGGATGCTCTACCGGCGGGCTACCCTCTGTTCACTGTTTTAGCTGAGGGTGCATTTGGTTGCAGTTGAAAATGCCAAGAACTATGCACGGCCGCATCTATCAGATACATTTTGTAAACTCACTTGACTTGCAACTTGCTTGCATATTTTTAGTATCTTGTAGTTGTTGTAGTAGTACAAAATTGTAGTTTATTTTTTTTTTTTTTTGTAGGTTCCTTTCAGTTCTTATTGTTGCTGTTGTTGTTATTCTTGGTCCTTAGACTGCACCTGCTTCGACGCAGGGCGCGCGCGTCTTTTGACCGCAATCGCTATTAACAACGCAGCAGCGAAGCAGCGCCTGAAGAGCACGAAGTAGAACCAGGAGCAGCAGCAGTCTTGGGGACAGCGCTCTGTAGGCTTACAAAAAAAGCAGGCATAAACCAAGTCTTTGTTGTTTTTGTTAACTGTTACCATTGGCGCGCTTACATGTGGGGACGAGTATCCTTAAAAAAAGTAGAAGTTACAAGGCTCCATTTAAGCACCGAAGTTTAAATACATTACGTATTGGAAACACAAATTGAATCTTTTAAAAGTTTGGCTCGTAACGATTTTCATATTTAAAAAAAAAATCGTGATGTGATGTTACTGCTGGCGCCATCTTGCTGTCAATTACAAAAAAAAAAAATGGGCAGCACTGTTTGTTTAAAAAGCGTTCAGGCGCAAAAAATTTTGCTAGCTAATAAAATATAACTTTAAACTTTTTTTTTTAACGCAGCCTCGTAAAAAAGTGTGAAAGAAAAAAGTGCTACTTGTTTTGTGCGCAAAAAAATTGTATGGGTAGAGTTTGTGACCAAATAGTGCTGCCCGTTATGGGCAATTGAAATGCAGATGGCGCTACTAACAATAGATGGCGCCACAGAATAAATATAAAAATCAGCTGTTTGTTCAAATTGGTTATAAGTGTAAAAAATAATAAAAAGTGCAAAAATGAATCTCCAAATGAAAATATGACTTAGTATTTATTATTATTAATGCCCAGTTATTTGTGAAACTCAAGAAAAAACGGAGTATGTGAATAAACTCATATTTAATACGCAGAGTTGAGTGTGCAAGATTTTATAGAGATGTACGAATTTCAAAGTGAATTAATATTGCAATACAATTATTCACATTTTGCGGCAAGTTGTCAGTTCAAAGCCATGGTACAGAATCCGGCAGCATTTTCGAAAAATGTTCACAAGTCTTCGGATGTTTTCAAGACATTGTTAACGTTGTTGGAGTCCCTTAACGACAGTTTTCTGCTCTTTAGTAAAATTTGTGAATCTGTTTTGCCAACGCGACATTGTTTCTGCTATCAAAATAAGTTGCTGCACATTAATGTTTTGTTTTTAGCGCGCTGAGCTTTTTGCCGACGCCATCTACATGTCAATTTCACAAAAAATGGACAGCACTGCAACTGCGTACCAATGAGTAAAATTCTTGGCGCTAAGAAGTTTTCTTTTCTTTCTAGCGGTTTTACATTGCTGCGTATTATCCTTAAGCCTTTCTGGCTTCTCAATCAATATCATATCCCAGCTGATGTATCCTCTAAAAGTGTATAATAAAAAGCATCAGAAACCGAGAGGCAAACCGCACACCGCTTTTACAAATCCGTTTTATCTGCATCGTGTCCTGCGCCTGCAAACCACTTTCGTTTATTTTAATTTGAGTTGCGGTCGCCTTGGTTCTCGTTCCTGGGGTCGAGCTTTTGGCCTGCTGCAATCTGAGAAACCGGCAGCTTGGCAAGACGTTGGTGTCGTCATCCAGTTGTAGCTGCGGCTGCAATAAATAACTGTATTTGAGTTGGTTTTTTATTTTTGTTGTTGTTTTATATATTACGTTTAATATTTTGGTTGCCCTCGCCTCGAGTAGACACGATTTATGTTGCTTAATTTCATTTGTTTTATGGTAAAAAAAGCTTCAACCACGTGCCACTTTTTTGGTCAACTGAGTTGACTTGCCACAAAAGATTCTGCCACATGCCGCTGTCAAAGGAAATCACTTGCTGCAAATATTCCAGCACAAAATGTTTTTTTAAATCGCAAGTGTCTAAAAATATAATTATTTTAATATGCGCATTTCCAAAAGGTCCACCATAATAAAATAATTATAAATTAAATTAATAAAAAATAATCAAAAGTCAAAAAATAATAAAAATAAAAAAGTTTGGCTGACAACGAAGGCTATAAGATGTCTGGAAATTATTATAATAATATTATCAAATATTTTTACAGAGAGCGGTTTTTTGAAAACTTTGAACTTTTTCTAATTATTAATTTGAACTAATCTTTATATTTTAGTAAAATAAAAATTTCAGCTTCATCGCTTAGGTGGGGGAAGCAGGGTTTTCTCCTTAGCATTCTTCTTTTTGTTTGTTTTTTGTAACTGCAGCTTCTACACAAACAGTTTTAGATTTTTTTTTTCAAGTATCTACAAAGAGTTTAGTTTTTGCAAATTTTTTCTATAAATTCCAAATCTCCCTGTGGATTTTAATAACAATTGCATTTACGGAAAATTTACTAAAAAAAATGGAAGTTATACTGGGAGTTGGTATCCCCATAAAGTAAAAATAACAGTTTTAGTTACAAAGTATTTAAACTAAAAATGTTTGCTAATAAAATTTTTATAAATGGCTTTTTTTTTAATTTTTTGGAACTCTTATAAAGATACAAACGGCTCGAGTTCCAGCTAAAAGGATCCCAAAAATTTCGAAAACGACAAAACGACAATCAAAATAATTTGTGTTTAACGCCTAAAAAAAAAAAAAAAATTGTAAAATAAAAAAAAAACTTACATTATATAACAAATTTGTCAATTATTTAGCTCAAATTCAATTTAAGTTGTAATTGATTGCTGTAGCGCCATCTATTGTGGCTTAAGTTTGTATAAGCTGTGCAAGAAGTTTAAGCAGCTCAAGCAGCGCACTGCCTTACTGCTTCCGCGCTGCTTTTTAAACGTCTTCATTTGTTTTAATAAAAGTAAATTGGAAATTATGAAAAGCATATAAAAGT
This sequence comes from Chymomyza costata, assembly GCA_018150985.1. Lineage (NCBI taxonomy): Eukaryota > Metazoa > Arthropoda > Insecta > Diptera > Drosophilidae > Chymomyza > Chymomyza costata. The sequence goes on from JAECWU010000001.1 coordinate 25,717,869, forward strand.
CATATTTAAATTTTTTTAAAAACAATTTATTAATTTTTTGTATTTTCTTTTATGTATATGTAAATACCAAGGACAATATCATTTTTTCACTTTTATTTTGTTTTCATCTTTTTTGTTTTTGTTGCAATTATTTAATTAATAATATAATAATATTAAATCAGCGCTTTGGTTTTGAATCCGTTTTTTTAAATTGTTTTATCATTGCTATGCTAATGCGTTTACATGTTTAAATTTTTACTTATATTTTTTTGATAAATACAATTAATATAATTTCAATAAATTGTTTGTATTAAATGTTTAACTTTATTCGCATTAATAATTTTAATTTTTTTGTTTTTGTCTTTTATTTATACAATTTACACAACTGAAATGTTTTTAACACTATGCACTAGTTTAGCTCGATCTTTGCGTTTATGTCTGGTGTTTTCTTGTAGCCTAAAATGGTTACTTAAGAAACTTAGGTTTAAACAACTTAGCAACAATATAGATTACTGTCTCGCATTGAATTGAAGCAAAAGCAAAAGGCTTTTCTAGTAAGCTTTAACACAAGTTGCTAAACTTTGTGCCAGAAAATTAAGTAGAGTCAGTTAGGCTAGTTTATGTTGTGTTATGTTAAGCCTTGCGACTGCTTTAATCTAAAAACGAAAACTAACTGACACTGCTTGAACTGCAAAAGTTGCTGGCACAATTTTTAACGTCTATATAAGTTTTATAGTTTAGTAAATATTTTTCATCACTTTAAAATTTATTTATTTCTATAGTTTATGAGACTTAGTTGAATTAGAAATTTTGCAGTATTTCTTATATATGATTTGTTCATTTTGTTTGTTTATTCAGTGGTTCATACGGTGCTTCGTTTTTGTGTTTTTGATATATGACAAAAAAATATATAGCTGAGTGTTAGAACTTTCTCTTTCTCTATAAGTATATTACAGTTAAGTAAGTATTAATGTTTGTATTTAGCAGATATATAACTGGGTCTTGTTATGTACTAGGTGGCACAGTTTTGTAGTTTTACAGTTTCAAGTATTACTGGTCTGTTTTATATGTTGAAGTTAATAGAAAAAAAAACGACTCAAAAAACAAATAAGACTAAAATGTTAAGAGAAATAATATAATTTGTGTTTTAAATAACGATTTGTTAGAACTTAAAAGGCGAGAGCTTAAATCATAAGGCAAAAGTTTTAGAACTATAAAACTTTGACTATTCTGGTTTACTTTTATACACATATATCTACAGCGTCGATCTCAACTATATAAATATAGTTAAATATATATATATCTATATATTGATTTATATATGTAATGAATATCTTATTTAAAGTCTAGCTCAATCTTTTTTACAACAAGTTGCTGAGGCTGTGGCTCTGCTAATATCAACTATAATGCGCTATTGCTATTTATGTTACGTTACGTTACGTGACAAGTTACGTGGTACGTTTTAAGTAATGGTATTTATAAGCTTTTATTTTATTTATGTTTTTGTTTTTTGTTGGTTTTTGTATGAATTAAATGCCTTTTACCCTTTAGCATAGCATAGTAGCTGATTTTCGTAAACATTATGTATTTTGTTTTTAAATACTTTACATAATAGCTGCTGCTCAATGTATGTATTTTTTTTTTTGTTTTTTTTTTAAATATGTATTTGAAATTGAAATTGTTGTTTGTTTTGTTTGCTTAAAATTGCTTCTCATTGTCGTTACATTAGATATAGTTTTATATGCTATTTATATACGATATAGTATGTATGTATGTATGCATGTATTTGCCATATGTTAGTTTAGTATAGCGTTTTATGTATATAAACATAATGAAGCTAATGCTATTTTAAAAAGTTTATTAAGCCATTGTCAGTTTTGCTGCAATTTTTGGGGTTTTGTATAACAACTAAACTCACGTTTTCACATTTCCTGATTTAACACGCATAAACGTTGTCAAAAAGTTTTTCAACAGTGTCTACTGCCAATAATATAGTACTTAATTTTTTTTTTTTTAAGCCAATAAATTTTTAAATAGCGTCGGCCATTTTGCCAGACGTTTTACTTTTTTATACACGAAAAATTTGCATATATTTAGTATATTTATATATAATAATATATGTATAAGAGTTACACTAACAATAACTAACAGCATATGCTTATGAATTTGTTTTTGTTTTAGTAATTTCTTTAAGTAATTTAGCTAAAAATGTACATAACTAATATACATACAATAAGCGTTATTACATAATAGTCAACAAAAGTAAATATTATATAATGTATAATCATAAATTTTGCTTTTGCTCAAATTTCTTTTTGCTTGCTAAAAGTTACACAGTTACAGACATATATTAGTTATATTACATTGAGAGCTTAGCAGAGAGTTTTCTAAGTCAACCAAGCCATAAAACATAATATAGTAATAACTATTAAGTGTCTAGTTAGACATAGAGTTAACTTTAACTCAAAATTCGAGTTCGAAGTTGAGTTAATTTAAGAAATTGCTCATAAGTATGACATGCAAAAGTTGCTAGTTTTAAACACTATCACACACAACAAATAAAAACCAACAATTTGTTTTATAATCAACAATTTCAAAAAGTTTATGCCAATTGTAAAAAAAATGTTACTGAAAAAAAAAACCAAGTGAGTTGCTTTACTTTGTTTTTTTTTTTTTTTAACTAGTAGTAAGTGTCGCAAAGAGTTACGGACAGTGAGAAAAGTTTATAAAGAGCGAAAAAATGTTGGATTTCTTTTTTTTTTTTTTTATAATATTTAAAAAAAGTTTATGTTTATATTTTACAATATAGTGTTGCACAACTTGTTATTGTTTGCGTGCCTATTTAGAATTTCATCATTTGGTTTTAGTTTTGTTTTTTTTCATTCTTGTAATCGCGCCCTGTCGGCTTAAACTTCATCGTTTTAACGTTGTTATTTTTAGCTTGTTTTTTTTTTATATATTTTATATGCTTAATGCCAATCAACCTCAAATTTTAAGCGTTCGTTTTCTACTGCTTTGTTAACGCATATTTAGTTTTTATGTTAGTTACTTTTAGTTGCTTTAATGTAGAGTAGCGTAGCTTTTGTTGTATAAATAATTCGTTTACCATTTGTTGTGGGGGGGGGTGAGGAAAAAATTTTGCTGCTGCTGTTTTTTTTTTTTGTATTTTTGGCTAGCAAAAAACATTTAACAAACATTTAAAAAGTTGTGCAGTGTGCAGTTAAATTGTACTAATAACAATATTAAGTATGTATTTGTTTAAATTTTTGTGAATTGCGCTGCTTGCTAAGTTTTTCTTTGAGTGTAGCTGCGTGTGTGTGTGTGTGTTTGTTGTTGAGTTGGTGTTTTGTATGTAAAGTAGTGCAACTGCAACTGCTTCAAGCACAAAGCACAGCCACACTGCTTGGCGCGCACTGCTTTGACGACACTTTAGCCTGCTTAGGTGTGGCCTTATTTATTTTTGTTTTTGGTATTTTTGTGTGCTATTTAATATGTTCACTAGGTTTTTTTTTTTAAATTTTTACATGCTTTACAATTTTAATTGAATTTTATACAAATTATTTATTTAGGTGGGCTTTTATTTGTTTGTTGTTGCTGTTGTTGAAGCTGTTTTAAGTGCATATACAAGTAAGCATATGCGTGAGTGTGTGTGTGTGTGTGTGTGACAAAGTGAGGCGCTTAGCAGCCGCTGGCCACACCTCTGCGTATATGCGTGTGTGTTTGTTGTGTGTGTGTATTAATTTTTTTTTTTTTTTAACAAAAGCTGCAATAGTTTATTTGTTGCGCTGTGTTCTTGTTCCTTTTTACAGTGTCCTGCTGCTTATTAATTTTCTTACTGCTTAAGGATTTATTTTTTACTTGATTTTTAAGCTCTGGTTTCTTCTCCTTATTAACTTTAATGTATGCCATATTTAACTCATATTTGTGTTGACTTTGTTCGGTTCTTTGTGGGTTATTATTTTTTACAGTTTCAGTAAAATAATATATATCATTTTTTTTTTCATATTTAACATAAGCATTAACGACTAACCTTTTAGACTACGTTTTCTTCTTCATAATAATAACAATAATAATACAATAATATGTTTACAGTTACAGTGTTAGAATAAGTGTGGTTCGAGCTAATCGAGGTCCTAAGTGTTTAGGGTAAAGTTCCTAAGTTTGGTTAGTGTAGAGCTGCTCTAAGATTTATTTTTTTTTACTTTATTTTTTTTTTGTACGTTTTGTTTTTTAAAATTTATATTTGTTGATATTTTCGGCAGTGTTTTTAATAATTGATATTTTTGTTTTAAACAAAGGTACATAATACATGTTTCTAAAACCGAAAAAGCGCAAATGAATTACCTAAGTAATAGCAAGTATGCCTGGGTAAAAAAATTTAAATTTTATTTTGTGAATTTTCTTCGTTTTTTTTTTTATTTTTTGTCCAGAGCAGCTCTACAACTGCGTATAACAAAACAACACATAGGCGTGTGGGGGGAAGTTCACATAGATCTCTAGGGCTGACTAGATTTGTTTTTCTTTTCTTTTTTTTTTTTTTGTATTTTTTTAAGCTCTTACAACAACATTTAGTTTCGTTCGTTCAGTTACGTATACAGCATTTACGGGTCTCCAATTTTCTTTGGGGTTTTTCTTTTTCCAAAACGTTAGCTGTGCCGTAGCATTAAGCGCTTGGTGTACTTTGGCGTGCATGAGAGAGCGTAGAGCGTAGAGTTTTCGAGTTCGAAATAGAGAGAGAGAGAGTAGAGTTTTTAGCGCATAACTGTTTGCAGTTGGTATTATGGATCTAGGAACTGTAGCAATTAATTGTTACTTGACTTTAGCACAATTAAACTGTTTACTGTTGAATTTTTTTCGAAAAGCATTTTGACAAAATTTCCAAAAATATCCAATTTTTTGTGGTTATTGTTCTTGGTAATTCGAATTCGAATTCGAGTTCGTTTTTTTTTTTTGTTTTACTGGTAAACGGAATTATTATGAGCTTTGTAGCTGTGACTGCTGCTGTTGCTATTGTAGCGTTGTTGTTGCTGCTGCTGATGATGATGTGAGGATGAGGATAATGAACGTTGATGATGCGGATGATGGTGATGATGATGATGATGATGATGGTTTGTGTTGTGTTCGTGTTGATCACGTTGATGTGATTGGTGTTGGTAATGTTGGTCGTGTTCGTGTTGGTGTTCGCGTTCGCGATGCTCACGATGCTCACGCATTTGATGATTTCGCTCACGGTGTTGTTGTCCGCGTTGCTCGCGTTGTTCGCGTTGTTGTTGTTGTTGTTGCTCGCGTTGTTCGCGTTGTTGTTGATGTTGTTGCTCGCGTTGTTGTTCGCGTTGTTGTTGTTGTTCGCGTGTTGGTGTTGACTCACGCGAGGCTTTTGTTGGTGTGCTTGTAGTGTTTGAGTGTTGTTGTTGTTGTTGTTTTTGTGTTTGTTGCGGTTTTGTTGTTGTGTTTGTTGTAGCAGTTGTTGTTGCTGTTGTTGTGTTGATAAGTGTAGTGTTTTCTCGTGTTTGTTGTTGTTGTTGCTGTTGCTGTGTTGGTGTTTGTTGTTGATGATGATAATGTTGTTGTTGTTGTGTTTGTGGTTGATGATTGTTGGTTAGCTCGCTGCTGTTGTTGTTGTGAATTTCATGAGGCAGTGGTGGTGGATTTTTAGCTTTCGTCAGCGGTATCGGTGTTGGCATTGGTTTTGGCGTCTCCGTTAAATCGATGCCCCATTCATAGAGGAACTCGAGTTTTTGTCGTTCCAATGGGTCACTAGCCGGCAGGGCAAGCAAATGTTAGGCTTCTAAAAATATTAACGCTGTTGGTTTCGGTTCCAAATTTGATTTTTTTGCTTCGACAACTAAGAAGGTTATTTCAGCCTTTTCACGATTAGCAAAGCATTCGGCTATCAGGCGAGCAACCTCCTAAAATATAAACAATAAACGTTAAAAATTTGCAAGTGCTTTTTAAAGGTCTGTATGCAGCAGCTAAAAACGCTTGCAAACAAAACTTCATATATATAAAAAAATGCAGCCACACGTTTCAATTCAAACTTCTTTTGAAGCCGTACGCAGAGGTCGTAACAAAACAGTGTTACCCCATATCTTTATGAAAAAACATAAACAGCTGTTCGGTTTTGCCAACATAATCAAAACTAATGTGCAACAAGATATTGGAAAAACGTAACAAATATGGTGCGCAAAATGTCTGCAAAACATTTATTACAAGGCCGCTTATTATTAATTATTTAACCACCAAGTTAATTATTTATTTATGTATTTAACAAAGATTGTATCGCAATTATAAATTGGACACAACTTTAATTTTCACAGTAGCAACTAAGGCCTGAAGCTAGTATTTTATTAATTATAATCCGCCTTCATATAAATATTTTCAAAAAAATCAGCTAAATAGCCTCAAAATAAATATTTCACACAAAATGTATTATGTAAGTACCTATTAATATTTCCATTGCCAAATTAATTTAACTGAAAATACGTTAAACTGAGAATAATCTACTACCCAGTTACACTGATTATAATTCATGCATTTTGATTGAAATTGTGTACTTACTTTAAGAGTAAATATCTCGTGATTCAAAAAGCAAATATTTTGGATCAAAATCTTAAGAATATTTTATACACATATTAAGTATTTTGTTATATCAATTTAAGTTCAAAACACAATTGAAATAACTCATTTCAATAACATTTCATGCTTGTTTTAAAATAGATCATATTCTTTATTCAACAATTTGGGACTAACATATTTTCTCAGTTTAAAAACCAAAAAGTTGATTCTATTTCTACGGGCCTTTGCATTCAGATCCAAAATTCTGCAACAAAATTTGTCAAACTACTACATACGCGAAAAAATACCACAAAAAGAACAAAAAATACCACATTCTGTTTGTAGGGACACACTGTTCGTTCTTGAAGCAACTTATGTTGCAGTTTTTGTTTGCAAGCGTTTTTAGCTGCTGCGTATAGGCCTTAAAACTATTTCTGTGCAAAACTTAGTTTTTAAACTTTCTTTTTAGTTTCACATTCAAAAAACTTTTTGCATTTCTGTTCATGTCTTACCTGATGATGTAGACCTTCCACCTTAGTGCCGTCTACCTCCAGTATTAGTTGCCCGACTTCTAGTCCGCCCGCTTCAAATGCTGCACCATTTTCCTAAAGGAATACAATTTTTTTTTTAATAAACTTAGTTTTTTGAACTAAGTAAGTTTGATTACTACTTACATGGATATTGATTATCCTAGGGAGCGGGTGTTTTGTATTAGCACCACCTTCGATAGCAATACCTAAAATTGGTTTGGTTTTCTTAACTGTAATGTGTAAGTTGCCTCTATGATCAGGTACGACGTTTGGATTGTGTTCATGTGTTTGTTCAGTCGTTGAACCACCATTTTGCTCAGCTGACAGACGCTGCATGGACTAACCATGAAAAGACATAGGAAATAAGCAAAAATATTAAAAAAAATCATTAAAAAAAATAAAAAAATACAGCTATTTTTATTAAAAAAAAAAGAAAGTAAGTTGGGCTCATAATTTTGTTGCAAACTAAGTTTCAAGCCTACTTGCTCTAATTTTAAGGTAAGGTAGCAGATTACAAATACTTAGTTCAAAGTTTTTAAATATTATACGATTTTATATAATACTATATGCTAAATTTTATGTGAAAAGGCAAGCAGATTTCAAAAATTTGTACAAAAAATTCAAGTAGTATTTTTGGTATTTTAGTATTTTCTGTGTAGTGTTGTAAACATAAAGATATTTCAAAGCTAGTTCGTTCGGCCAATTCATGTATATTTTATAAACAATGCGAGAAAATTTATATTTTGCTATTGTATGATTTTGTTTTTGGTATTTTGTGTTTAATGTAGCATGAAATGACCAAATTGTAAAATTTTTAATTTAATAAAATATTTGAAAATATCTATAAAGTGCTTTTGTTGGTGTAAAGCTGCCATAACGGCTGCTCAAGGCTAGTTTTGAGTTTTTCAAAATTTTTGCAGACCAAAACAGCAATAGAGAGCGAAAGATATAGTTATATTTAGATGGCGTATATCAAATGTCAAACCGCAAGTAGTATTTTATTTGGTTAGCTTTGAGTGCTTTGGTATTTTCAGTAGTTTTCTGGTATTTTCGATTATTTTTTATTGTTTGACTCTGTTCTTGCAAGTTGTACTAAATTGTAGCACTCACCTGATGCCTTCGTACACCTTTATCGCCCAGCAAAGTGCCGCCTTCTTCCTTCATATCGAAACTTCTTGAGAGTTTTGTGGCCAACTCCTTTATTTGTTTAGTATTTTTTTTTTTTGTCATGACATTTTTTTTTTTTTTTTTTTTGATTTTTTGATTGGTGGTCAAATTTTTGCATTGTGGTCAAATATATGTATATATATTTTTTTTTGATTTTTACAAAAGTTATATATAAAATGAAAATAGTAGAAATATTTGCATAAGAATTGGTTGGTATTTTTTTAGAGAATAGTTGCTAGAAAAAAACGTTGTAGTTGTTGTTGTTGTAAAATGCATTTCGTGTCACTTTAAAATCCTTTCAATTTTTCATTTGCAGTAAAGGCGACAATATGTCATGTGATTTGTTTAGTTTGTTCACTTGCAAACATATAGATAGAAAATTTAATTGAATAAAATATTGCAAATAGTAGAGCAGCATAGTAGTATTTTATTAGAAATAGTTGATAGTTGTGAAGGTTGGGTACAAGGGTTAAAAGTGCGGGGTGCTATGCACTCAGGACAACATATGCAAAGCTTTTACGTGCTAGAGTGTATCGATTTGAAGTAAACCTGCTGACAGCATTGGTTTGCAGTTTCATTTTGCCTTGTATATATATGGTTTGATTGGATTTGATTTTGTCTTGACTTTGACTGATTGGGCTAAAATCAGCTTAATTCAAGCAGATTTCGGAACAGTCCAGCTAAGCTACGCTAAAGCTTGTTTAAGAAAGATTTTAAGGTCTTGCTTGTATAGATATTTGGCTTTTAAACTTTGACATAACAACTCAATTCTATCGGAATTATGTCAGTCTCTTGAACTGTTGACTGAAAAACAAGATTTACTTTGCAAATATGATTTAACTAAATCCGCTTAGTTATTTTAAAGCGCAAATGTCGACGAGCTAACACTACTTATATATGTATCGAAAAAGCGCTTAAGTAGCAGTTATCGATATGTGACTAATAGAGATGCAATTCGATACTACTCCATATAAGGCTAGCATTCGGTCGAATAACGTAAACTTAATAACCACAAAAATATAACTTTTTAATTAAAATAGTCTTTCTGAAAGCAGCTTTTTGACAGTCGAGTCAGAGAAGATGCCTTTCTAAATTTCCTCGGCAACCTTTTTTTTGGCCGCGACTCAAAATCAAATTGTAAAGCTACAGCAAAAGTTTCCGTAAGAGATATTTTTGTATTAAAATGGTATTTTCGCAAATAGAATTTAATAATTTTCTTTTGTATTTTATAAATTATATTTTATTAAAATGGGTTGCTCGGTAACACGCGGGGCATAGGCTGCCTAGTATATCTTTTTCGTTTCCTATATCAAACATCAAACTAAAGCTTTAGAATGCACTGCTTTCCCTGCTTAGCTGTAACTAAGCAGCTTTAAGATTCTTAACTTTAAATTAAGTCCCCTAACAGCGCGTCAAATGAACTTGTGACTGCTTGGAAACAGTTCCTGCGCCCAACTGCAAATCTGCTTGCTTTTGAGCTAAAACTGAGTGCAGATTTTGTGTTTTCTCCACCCATATTATACATAAAATTTTGTATGACTTTGCTCCTAATCAAAACCAATAAGAGTATGTCGCCGTGTTGTATAACCATGCCTATTCTGGATTTCGATTCCGATTTCGTCATGCCAAATTAACAATGCAGCTTGTCGTTACCCAATCCATTAACCAGTGGTGGGCAGTCTCTCAATTTACATAACACGCTTGCATAGGGCGCAAAATTCTGCCGCAGCGCATTCGGCACACACAAATGTGTAAGTGTGACAATTTTCTCTCTTGTTTTTGCTTGATTGTCGATCTTGCGCTCTTGTGAGCTCTTGCTTACTGCGCTGCTTACTCACACCAAGAAATGTTGCTTTGTATGAGTTTTGCCTACCACTGCCATAGACGATGAGACTAGTTGTACAATTCGGTTGCTTATCGAAAAAATAAAAACATTTTGAATTGAACCACAATCTGTTGTGTTGTAGTCCTCTTATTAGAAATTTGCTGAACCCATAGAATATTATAATTAAGTAGAAAAGGTAATTAGGATCTGTACTTTTTAATTATGTTAAAATTCACACACATATGCATATTATATATTTATTCGTAAAATAAATTGAGAACTGAAAACTTTGAATTTTCGCACAACCGCACAAAATATCATACGACGACCCCCCACACGATTCAATTGATAAACAGCCAAGTTGTACAAACTGTTCCATTGCATTTTTATCTAGAAGAGGCATCATACTTGTATCTAATTATCATAGATATAGTTTTTTAAGCACGAAAAATCAACCCTTTACGCAGTATAGATGCCCTTCTATGTTTGATATTTCGTACAACTACAATATTTCAGTAGGTCGCGAAAACTTTTGATCGAGACTCTTACACCTTAAGCAGCTTTCAAAACTTATTGCAGAACTCTTTGAGTTGCGTGTCTACAAATTTTGACTAAGCGCTAAGATGCGGGTTAGGAGTGTGCTCAATTTTTTGTCATTACACCCCGCTTTCATATTTTATATTTGGGGTATTCACGGTTGCTCTTGTTGAGTTAAACAGTTGAAAAGTCAACTTTTCTGCAGCTCAGTTCCTGTTCTAGTTCACAATGTTGAGTGTTGTAAAAACTTGAATTTTAATACTTCAGTATCACACAATTCTAACAACTCAACTCTTAAAGTAACAAAAAGGTCGTTCACGCTACAGCCAGTTGAGTTTATGTGCAGGTTTTGAACTACGCAACTCAACAGCAACCGTGAATACCCCAATTTCTATTCGGCAGGGAGTGCTGTCAAGTTTACGATATTCGACCAAATCACTATTCGTTGCCTATCTCATTTTGGTGTCCGTATTTTACTAAGCTATTATTATAAAGTTATCGATTTTACAACTAGAAATAATTTTTATAATCCAAAATAATTTTTGATCGCAGTCTAAGTCATTTGTATGTCTTTGTGTGTGTGTCTGTGTAGGTGCAAAGTACATATGAGTATGCGAGTGCTTTTGTGTACAAGTGTGTAAGGCTGTGTGTGCATGTGAGTGGCCGCTGCAACTATACAAATATGTAAATATTTTATATACATGTATGTGTATATATAGCGTTATATATAATGAGGTGTTTATATAAATATATATATATATATAAATGTATATATAAAACGGCTTGCAAAATGGCAACTAGGACACTTAGAATTGCTTTTAGGCTAAAAATTTCAACAAATGTATTACCAAGTCTATATTTGACTCTATGTATATAGTATTTCGATTTGATTTAGAAAAGCGCTAACTAAAACTTCAAAGAGTTAACTACGATTAGAAGAGTGTAAATATATATGTGTGTGTGTGTGTATGTGTGGTGTGGTGTGGGGCAGCAGCAGCTAAACTTAATACCAAAAAGGAAACGCAAATATACCAAAAAAAATATAAAAGTAAATGGATATACTAATAACAGGGCATGAGTTGGGGCAAAAATATATATATATATATATAAAACTGAACTAAAATATTGATCTTTAATACTACAAGGAAGGGTTGGAATTGAAACGAGTATGTTTGGCAGTGAACCAATTTGCGTGTGTGATGCCGTAGTACTTATTAGTTGATAAATATGTAGATAAATCAGGGTGACTCATGCGTAAATGTGCAAATGTATTTTTCAAGCTTTTCTGGTATTTTTTTAACTTTATTTAAAAAAATTTATTTTGACTTTATTGTTGTTAGTTGCGTTTGCTGACAATTTTATTTGTGTTTTGTTTATTTAGTTGTTTGCTAATTTGTTGTTTATGGTTTTAATTATACTTACATTGACAATTACTTTACAAGAGACTAAAGAACTCTATTTAGAAAAATAATGAAGCTAGTTCTGTTGGGTGCGCCACAGAATTAAAAGGAAAAGGAACATTAAAAAATATTTTGCATGGACTCTAGTGACTAGACAAAAAAATGAATTCAGTCAGTGAGTGTATTAAGTTTTTGTGTGGGCAAGCAATTTAAATTGGTCTAAACAAAACAAAAAAAAAAAAAACAAAAAAATGACAAAAAACTATTATCTAAAACACAAATCCTACGAGTTACAAAAAATTAAATTGCACTGGCTTGGTGCTTATAATTGCAATGCACATACAAACAATTAGTGAGAGAGAGACAGAGCTACAGATACAGAGAGAAAGAGAGACAAAGAGCGTAAGTGATTGTGAGACAGAGAGCATAATAAACGAAATAGCAACAACACTATTTAAGGCTTATGCGCTGAAGATGCAACGAGATGCAATTCAAAAGTCGTACAAAAACGCAGACGTGAACAATTTTCGGTTTTTTTTTTTTTTAACACAATTTTGTTTTGTGTTTTTGTTGTTTTCTGTTTTTGTATTTTGCAGTTTTGTAGTTTTTAATAGTATTTTTTTTAATGTTTTTTTTTTTTTTCGTTAAACGAAAAATACATTGGCACTTACAAGAGGTCGTCCCCAATACCATGATTTGACACGTTGTGTTAAACCACCCAAATGTGAACGTAGTCCATCTAAGTAGCCGCCCTGAAATGCACACAAATGAACAAACGAGAGCAATTTCGGAGGGAGTACGGGCAGAGGTGGCACAATGAAAGAAATGTGACAAATTAATAATCAGAGAAAGAGTATGAATGTTTAAAACAGAAGAAATTTTCAGTAAACTAAGAGTATATACAGAATTAAGTACATAGAAAAAAAAAATATATATATATTAAACCGAAAAGTAAGTAAAGAGATCTGAGCTGACTCAAGTGGTTTGTAGGAATATAGTAGTAAGAAGTTACTGCTTTTCATATTGTTAAATTGTACTAGCTAGAGGTTTGGAAACAAGGTAAAAAATTTAAGGCTGTTATGGCTATAAGTGTTTAAATTAATGCTTATACATTATTTTTAAGAAATATGTTCTACAAGGTTACTACACGCTGTCTATGCTAGACTTGTCTATTTATACTTTTATATTAAAGTTTTGTTTTTTTTTGGCTTTTAAAAAGATTTTAACTAAATTTATATATACGGCGAAATGTAACTAGGGCTACATGTTAAAAAAAAAAAACTACAATTATTATGTTGAAAAAATTAAATATTTGTTCTATATTCTTTAAATACATTTTTACTTGACTGCTTAGTGAGTACCCCTAATGTATTTGTTATGCATATTTCAAAAATACTGCTGCATACTTAAGGGGGCATTTTAAGCATTAGAGGCAGTTGCGTTTGAAACTTTACTAAGCTGCTGTAACTGCGCTGTAATAACTTTTTTTTTTTGTAAATAAATTAGATATTATATCTAAGCATTGAGTAAATTGCTTTAAATTTAACGATTTAGCAATTTGCGTAAAAATTATTTAATTAATTGCTGTTATATATATTTACAATACGAAAACCTTTCTTTTTGCCTTTTTTTCTTGTTGTTTTTGTATCTTGTACAAATGTATGCGTGTTATTATGTATATATATGTGTGTGTGTGGCATTGTTGTTTGTATGTATTAAAAAGATAGTTGGAAAATGTGCTTAAAGTGCTACAGACGACACGACGCTTACGAAAACGTAGGCAAAGTAAATGAAAAGCTTACCTGTTCCTGTTTTGTAATTGTTGTTAACATTGTTGTTATTGTTGATGTTATTGTTGTTGTTAAGCAGCACGCATACGCCATATGCAACAGTCAGTCAAGCCATATATTGGCATATATAAAAAGATATAATAATAATAAGAAAAAATTGTAATTTAATTAAGTGTAAAGCATAAAGTCTGTTTAAAACTGCAATAGCATAAAAAAAGCGCAATAATATTTTTTTTTTCAACTTATCTCGCTTATTTTCAATGTCATTGTATGCTTTTGTATTTATCACTGTATGTGATTTGACCATCAACTTTTGGCCAGCAACAAAAGCCAATGATTTTTTTTTTTTTTTTGGTTTGTTATTTCGGTCTTTGTTTCTGTTTACGTCATGCAAAATGCGAGCAAAACAAAAAACGCCGACAAGCGCAGGCTAAACAAAAACAGCAACAAACACATTTGCCGACACAGCAGCCTGACTGCAGTCAGATACAGTATCTTTAAGATACGCGCTGCATGTCATTGCGTAAAATAGCCGATAGCCGCCAGTCACCAGCTGACCAACAAACTGTTTTGGTGTCTTTATTCATTATCGTATTACATACTGCAGCGCTAAACATAATTCATACATTTTTTTTTATTATAATTTGTATCTTTTAGCTGCTGGCCATAAGTATTGACAAGCCTAGGCATATGTTTTATGTGTGGCTGTTATTTGCAGCTGTTGTTGCAGTTCGTTTATTGTCGTGTGTGTGATTTTTCTCTTTATTGCTCAAGCTAAGCGCAGCTTTGAGCACAAAAAGAAATTGGAGAACAAAATTTTCAATGTGACGAAGCTTAAATACGCTATACATAGCAAGTGTTTGTGCTAAAAGCTTAAAATGAAAAATTTTTGGAAAAAATATGTATTTCCTCCTATTTATTTATAATGATAAACAAAGTTATAAACTAATAATTAACATAAAAGATAGCACTGGCTACTCAGGCCTTCGGCTAAGCTCCCAAAATATATTTTATTTTATATGCTTAGTTTTAAAGCAAATAAAAAACTTTAACTGTTGTTTTGGGGCAAACTTTCGCGTACAGTTTGGAATCTTCCCTTGTACAATATATAATATTTTAATAGTACAAAACTTCAATGATTTCAAAATTAACAAAATTTTAAGATATAATAAAAATCATGCCATTTGATTTCATGAACGTTCAGAAACAGCTTACAAGCTTTTGTCTAGTATAAAAGTGGGTGATTTTTTTGTTGTTCGCTTATGGTATCTCATGATTTTGACAACTCACGCGTGACTTTGAAGTATAATCACACGTGCTCAGTTCCGCATCAACATTCAACAATGGAAAAAACTTTTAATCATTGAATTTTCCTCATAAAATGCATGCTCTCTGGAAAATGCGTTTCATGCTGTTCAATCATTTTACGTTTGTCATGAGCAACGCGTAAAAAAACAAAACCGATGCATTTTATCCGATAAGCTGTCAAAGCAACCTGAAAAATGCACTGTTTGGGCGCGAATAAAGGGGCGGCGGAATAATTGACCCGTGAACGTTACCGTCAACCGTTTGAAAATTTGTTTTTTGCCCGAAAAAGCAGAATCTGACAGATATGTGGTCTTAGCAAGACGTCAGACAGCACGAAAAATCAATGCATCAAATGGGAAAAAAATTCGGTGAGCAATTAATCTCCATTTTGGCTGCCTAGCTGTAACAATTTCAGAGTACACCCAATGCTGTTTTACATGGACTAGAAAAAAAATTATTACACAATTTCATTCAATTAAGCTCGTTTAAAAAAAGCTATTTGACTTTATTTAAAAGAAAAATATTTTTTGTTAGAAATTTAGTTAGGGAATTCCCCTTTTTAATTTATTTCCATAGCAGCTTAAGAATGACGTTATGTCTTTTTACACGGTTTTTTCTGGAACGTATCTACCATGTTAAAATAGAATTGGGTGTATTTTTTTTTGGGCCATTACAAGTGTTATTTGCGAGATTTCAGCCAACGAAATTATTTCACGAAATATCTTTAAATTGTTTAGACAATTTTCATTTATTTTTTCCAAATTCAAAAGTCAAATGTTTTGAAAATCACCTTTAAATACTAGAATTTCTTGTGATCTTAAAATAGTGTATAGTCATCAAGCATCGTGATTTAGTTCTCATTCATATGTATATATTATTTCCTTTAACTCCGTTTGGAGCGTAGGGTCGGATTTAGTTCGCATTTAGTTTTGAGCTTTCATTTTTATTGCGGGTCTAACGTTTAAAGTTTATATAACCTATATGTGTACAAAAAGTAAGATTTAGTCGTGGCGAGGCTAAACTGTATCTATTTGAGCCACCTTCTCTATAAACTGCAACAAAACTTTCTTCCAATATCTTTCATTAAAGAACAAAACATCGTATGTAGCTAATCATCTAAAACTAGTTTTTAACTAAATAAATTTTTCATAAAACAATGCTTAAACCCACTATACAAGCCAACTATTTCCTTTACAATATAAAAATATATTAAAATAAAAAAACTAGCGTGCTGTACTAAAATCCTCATCCGTCTATATTTTTTTCATATTTTTAAAAATTATTTACAAAGTATTAATTAAACATTTTTAACCAAATAAGTGATATATTAAATAAATAAAATTTTAAAATTTTAAAAAATTTATTATTATTTAATAAATTAATTATAAATAAAAAAATTTTAATTTTTAAAAATTTATTGCAAATAATTTATAAAATTTTAAATTTTAAAATAAAAAAATAAAAATAAATAAAATTTTAATTTTTAAAAATTTATTTATTAAAAATTATATTCAAAATATTAAATTAAATTTTTTTATGAAATATAATGTAATATATTAAATTTAAAAAAAATAAAATAATGTAGGTTTCATTTTAATATTTTATGGAAAACATAATTTAAAAAAAAAATATGTATATGAAAAACATTAATTACAAAAACGATATAGTAATTCAAAACAACTTTTTTTTTTTATAAATATATGTTTTTAATGGCAATCAACCGATATAAATTAGGTTATGATTCCAATATTGATGAAAAAAAAATTAATCGCTACACAAAAATATAATTTAGTGTGTGATAGGGTCAAAAAAAAACAAATGTAGTATACGAATTATTAATGTTACATTAATACATAAAAATATATACCTTACAAAAAAAAAAAAAAAAACCATAAAATAATGTAAAAAACATTAATTTAAAAAAAAAAGAAATTAAATACAAAACAGTAGGCGTATAAAAAATTAGGCTACAAAATGAAGGTCCTACAGCCGAGGCTTACTATTGAAAGTTATCTTAAATTTTTTGACTATGAGCTAACTTTACATAAATAAAAAAAAATATAAATACTAAACAATACAAATACTAAAAAAAAAAACAAAATAAAAAATTTAATGTTTATTAAAAATAAAATTAATAAAAAAAAAGAATTATGTGTATACCATATATTAATTTGTGTATTACATAAGTTCCGACTGAGAATCTACTACTGCCTGAGACTTGAGCCGACTTAAAAATTTTTGAGTCCATAACTCAACTAACTAAGCTACTCTTATGTTTCTTTGTAGCAGAATTTTATGTACTCTACTCGATAGAGGTGGGATACTATCGATAGTGCCACCACTCGATAGTTTAGACTTCGATAGTTGAAACTATCGATACTATCGATAGTACCATCGAACATAGTGAATTATGGCACACAAAAAAGGCACATTCTTTAAATCAGTACCATAGAGCTAGTGGCGAAAATTCTAACACTTACAAAAAGAGTATTTCAAAATTTTTAACAAAATTGTTTTGTTAATGACATTATAAAAAGAGATCCTTTTAAAATTACATCTTAAAAACCTAAGAACTGTCCATTCAGCAATCACCAATCATAAAAAAATTATCTTTCAAGTAGTTTGTTTTTGTAGCAGAAGACCAACATGTCCACATTTCCAGGTTTCAGTCGAGTCCTTATGACTGGCTAAATAATGTGGAATTTCAAATATTGCTGCTACCTAATTTTTAGAGATCTTTTTTGCTGTTGCAATTCGAGTTTTATGAAATTCGAAATTTCGGAAGCCAAGGTCGTCTACTATTCTAGACGTCTGTGGCAATCAATAAGGCTAATGCGGTATCGATTTTTGGTTTTTTATGCGAAGAATATTTATGAAAATTTGATTTACTTAAATAATTTTTTATGGTCGCCATCAGATTTGGTGACTCTAAAAGCGTCGAATGGTCACAAAGGTTCGACGTGTTACCACTGGTTTTGTATTCTTTTTGTCATGTTGCCAATTTTTTGTCCGTTGATTTGTCAAAAAAGCTTTTTCACACAAAAGTATACTATAGATATATCAAACGAACCCATCGATAGTACCCTTAAAATGAAACTATCGATACTATCGTTAGTGCCAAAGATAGTATCCCACCTCTACTACTCGATACGCTTACATATACATATGTATATAGCATACATCACACTGTTACGTGACGGTATTTCGATGATTTTTCAGTCAATTCAGTGTGAGCTGCTTAAAAGAACTTCGTTCTAAAATATACTACACAAAAATTATTTTGGGAAAGCAGAGTAGCTCCCAGTCAAAACTCACTTCAACTGATTTACATTTTGTTGGTTGACTAATTGGTAAAAAGTGTAGCAAGTAAACCGAACGGTTGTTGCCGCTTTAGACAGACAACTTTTTGTAAGCCCAAAGTTTTTAGCCACAATACTGGCATGCCCAAAGTAAGAGTATAAAAAAAAACCATAAACCATAAAAAAAAAAAATCAGCATGAGGCAGAGACAGAGCCAAAGAAAGCAATGCAAAGCAAACTCTACAAAGCTGGCAAACTGTCGCTGCAGCTGACGTCGAAGTCGCAGTCGACGCTGACGTTGACGTAGCCGCTAGCTGCTAGCTGGCAACTTCAACGTCTGGCTTTGAATTCAGTTGCGTGTTGTTGCTTGAAGCGTGAGGTAGTACAAGCCAGTTGGCCCAAACAAAAAAAAACAATTTTAAAACTTTAACTTAAAGCCAAGCTACGATTTTTTGTATTGTTTGCAGAAGAAAAAAAAGAAGTTTGTATTCAATTTGTTTGTTTTTTTTTTTTTGATATAATTAATTACTTAATTTTATAAAGTTGTCATTGTTGTTGTCGTTGTTGTTGCCTGCTGTAGTAGTAGTGACAAAATGTTGTTGTACAAATTGTAACTATTGTTGCGGTTGTTGTATGAAGTTGTTGTTTTTGTTGTTGTTGCCGCATATTTCGCGCTCTGTTTGTTGCAAATTGAAGGCGTTTTTTTGTTTGTGATTTTATTGTTGTTGCTATTATTACACATTTATGAAATTGTCGTTGTTGTTGGTGTTGTTGGTGTTGCTTTGTGCACTTGCATAAAAATTAAAAGAAGAAGGCTAAACACAGCAGCCGCTTTGCCTTTTGTTATATCATCGTTTGTAGTTTTTTTGTACATACGAGGGCAGTTTAAAAAGTTGGCGACTTTTTCAATTTCCGGCGTAGACTTTTGGTGTTTAAAAAAAAACAAGCCACGAAATCAAACCAATCTATATAGCTATTTAAAACTGTAAGATATAGAAGGCTAAAATTTGTCTTCAAGTTTCTTTATAAGGCGTAGATGTGCGATAATAAAGATTTATGGAAAAAATTAGTACATGGTGGTTCAAAGCTTGTATGTAAAATTTTTTCCATCAAATCGATAAAATTTGTCATATTATTTGGGGCTTGAAGAAAACCTTTTTCAGCGTCATAATTTTCTTGAAGAAAGCAATTCGGCGTAAAGCTTTTTTTTATCGAATCCGCTCTACCTCAATGGTGATAAAAAAAAACAAGGTGGTTTTGAAGAACTTAACATATCCTCACTGAAAAAGGGAACTTTGGGGAATCTGTACCAACAATTTCCATGGATAAGCAGTGAATTTTCGAATTCTATTTTGACGCACGACGAACGATTAGGTCGCCTTAAAAAAAAATGCGTGATATGATATTGATAAAAAAGATGATGAGGCTGTAGCCCTTTAAACTGTGCGGGAACAGCACATTTTATAGGAATATTTTGACATGAAATAGTTATACTACCAATAGCTGCTCACATAGATGCAACCGTATGAACACTATGAAAGAGTGCTTGGCTTCGTCAAGCACCCCACCCCTTCTATGTATTCGTTGAAGTACTCTACTACAAAATGAAATTTAAATAAAATTGTAAATGAAATCTAAAGCCATAAACGCCCATGGTAAAACCCTGGATCCGCCACTGTCCAGTATGAACAAATTTATAATACTGTTTTTGGTATTGTTTAGAACACTAAACAGCTCTTTGTTAACAAACGCAATAATTTGTTTTATTGCAGTGGAAGATCGTGAAAAATATACTGTACTGACGAATTTCAAAAACTTTATGTGACACTTGAAAAAGCTGCTTTTTGTTGCTTACATTGTTAGTCTGGCACTTTTGCATTTCTGCACGACAAAGTGAGCACACTTAATATTTTGTATTTAAAATTTCACTGACTTATTAAACTGCCCTCGTACAGACACATGTATGTAACTGTAACCCGGGGCGTTCGTCGACTTTAGCGTCGTCACGCAGCATTTGCAAACTTTGCAGATGTTGGCTCACATGTGTCACAATAGACACAAAAACAACAACAACAGCAAAAGATACAACAACAACTACAAAAAAGTGCGCGTTGCGGGGCCAAAGAGCAGAGCGGCATTTTGCATATAATTAACTTCTATTTCTCACCTTGCCAGTTGGCCAACTTGTATCAGCTGATTTTGTGATAATTTCTTTGTTTTAATTACTTAACCAGTCTCACTTTGATTTGTTGGAGACGTTGCTGTACTGCTCGTATCTCAAGATACTGACACAAACACAATTAGCTGACGGAAGTGCGTCGCATTTCAAAAATTAGTTTATTTTTTTATTTTGGTCAGTCAACAGTTAAGATGTGTTCACAGTGTGACCTAGAATCAAAAAGAATCCCTCAGCTGTCGTCACAGCTACGAGTATGTCAAACCCCGTTAAAAGTTTTTTAATTTTGTGCGTATCTAATGACAGTTGGCATTATGTATACGCAACAAGGTCATTGGCATGCGTTGAGCTTGACTGAGCCGGGTTTTTAGTTACAAAGTTCTGCCAAGTCATAAATTTGATTGATTTTCAATGAGCGCGGCCTAAGCGGCTTATGAAAACTGCGTCAAATTCTGGAAACCAAAAAAATTACACTTAAATGGGTGTTCAGGTAGTATCGGGCTAGTCCTAAGTGCTGCTGTTGTTTGTAAACACATTTTCTTTATATTACACTTGGGAAAATTCTCTTTCTCTGCAAGTATTTTGTGAAAGTTGTTCAAGTTACCAACCGTGGTCTAGGAATCTTAAAGTTTTCTTGCAATAGAACTTCTGGTGAAACTTTTTTATTTTATATACTTATGTATATAGCTGCTACTCTGGTGCTTTATCTTTTGTTCACATAAAAAAGCGCGCAGTTAATTTGTTGTTAAGTTCACAGTATTGTTGAGCTATACAAAATTTGCTACACGTATATCTAAGACAATATTATGAAGTTGTCTTAAAGTTTGTTCAAGCATGTTGTGACACAGTCTTTGCATAAATTTTGTATCTTTTGGCATATGAAAGAAGCTGTATATGAGTTGTGCCGCACGTTGACCTACAAAAATGACAGCTGTCCATGCATTGAGCTGTCATGAGCTTAAAAAAGTTGTGCAATATGCGTAATGGCCCAAAATGAGGGAACTACAAGAGATTGACATATATGGCTCTTAGGTTTGAACATTGTTGTTGAAGTAGGAGGGGAATTAATTACAAGGTCAAGGGCGATTTTTACAAGCCAATTAATGGTAGAGTTTCTTATACAAGCAAAGATTTGGAAAAAAATGTATGCCACTTTTTGGAATATGGTTTTGCTGAAGCTTTGTGCTAAGCGAATACTTGTTTAATGGTTCCAGAAACTATTGCAACGTAACAATTTGTTTTCTTTAAAGTCAAATAAGTCTTAAAAGTAATAGCAACTGCTTAAAGAGCGTTGACCTATGACCTATGTGTATGTACCACTCTTTTAAATTTTCCACAATTGAAAGAATGTAAACAACCATATACAAAATTTAAGCACATTTTTTAAAGCGTAGCATTTTTTGTTTAGATCGTTTTCTTATGATAATAGTTCCCAGCTGAATTGAAATATTGGAATCAAATAAATAAACAAATCTGCTTCTACGGAATATGTGCTCTATTTATTAAAGAACATATTGCACTCACTATTTTTGCCATAAGTAAACAAATCTGGTTCTACGGAAAATATGTTCCTTATATACTCTAGAATATATAAGATTCAATATTTTAGCCATATGCTTTCACTGTAGAATAACATTTTTATGAAAAGCTGCGTTTAGGGAATGTTTTAAACAATAATTACTAAAAAATAAAATAAATTTTTTTGAGAGTAAATAATAGAAAAATATACAATTTTGTCCGCTAGCTGCTTAGTACCGGAGTTGCAAATTAATTAGTATACCTAATAGAACATATTTCACTTTTTTATGAAACGATTTTTGTATTAGAACTGAAAAAATGTATGACTTAAATACTAAGACTAGGTTACGATCATGGTACAACCTCTGTAAATAAGTTCCTTTCGCTTATCCTTTTTCAAGACATGGAAAAAAAAGGACCATAACAATCGAAAAATTAAAAGATTAAGGCGTATACGCAGAATGCAAAAAGATTTCGCACGTAATGACACAACCACATAAAAAAAATCCCAAATGGGATATCCCAAATGGGGTTTCTTTTTATATGGTTGTGTCATTACGTGCGAAATTTTTTGCATTCTGCGTATAGGCCTTTAAACAAAAATATTTTGTTACTTATATAATGAAAGAAAAATTTCTAAAAGTTATTAAATCTAAGATATTTCAAAGTTTTCCTCAAAACTGAGTTATAAGATGGCTACGAATCTGGCTAAAAGGGTATCATATTTTGCACAGTTTCAGCTATTTCCAAGATCATCTTCTTTTTTTCACTTTTCATAAATTTATATTGTAATAACAATTAAACAAAAATATTGATTAAAGTTAATAATATTGAAGCCAAATATTTAATTTTTTTTTCAAGATAAAAAATCTTATGAATATTGAAGTGAAAATTTTTGATTTTTTTGAGTTTTAAAAAGGTTTTAAAAAAAGTTATAACCGAAAAATATTGGAATAAAATTTGACTAACGTCAGGCAAATATCCACACTGAAAAATAAGGATATAATTAAAAAACGTGTATATATTTGATATTTGAGTAACGTCACGCCAAATATTTATAAGAAATAAGAGCAATTTCTTTAAATATCAGAATCAATTTCATTATCATTTAAAAATAACATTAGTTGTATACAAATAGTCTTGTCCAATTTGCATAGCTGTATAGTTTTGTTTCTCAAGTCAAGACCCACTTCTATTTACAAAATGTAACATCACGCAGATCGTATTTTTGTTGACATCTATAAATTGGTACGACCGATTACACTAGTTTACAAATTTAAAAAAATTTTGGTATCCTCAACATGTTTTAGTCTTTGCCGTAGTAAAATGGCACGCTTAATCCGAAAATGAAGTCAACAAATTTTTTCATAGAACGGATTTGGAGATATTTGGAAAAAAACACTTTTCGGAACTAAAAAAAAAGTTTGTCTACTTAAAAGCAAATATCTCTGATTGTACTAAACTTATTTTGATTATTTTTTTACCAAACTGTAGATAATTTCGATAGTACTTGGAACATATTTTTGTCAAATTTACGGTTTGGTCGTTATTAATCCATTCATATGAAATTTTTCGTAATTTTTAGCAAATTTTTGAAAAAATTCTATTTCAAACGAAAATTTAAACAAATTTTTTTAATACAGTTTAACTTGTGGCTCGTAAAGTTTGGTCGATTACGACAGACAGAGAAAAAATGTGGAAATATAAAGTATTTTTGTAAAAAGTGAAAAATGTGAATTTGTTTGAAAAACCTAAAGTTTTAGTTGAATAATTCGTTTGTTTATAAAGATATCGTTACCAAACTTGGCATTCGAAAGTTTTCTAGAGTTCTCAAGCTCTGTAGCAAATTTGATCAAAATCGGTCGACTATATCATATAGCCCCCATATGATGGATCGTACAAAAAAACGTATTTGGTGTAAAATCCGGTATATTGCTCAAAAACTTCTAAAGACTCTTATATATTTGCCAAATTTGGTTACGATATTTTCAGAATCAAACGAATCAAAACGAGCTTGACACATGAAAAATATAATATATTTTGACCGATCGTTCCTATGGGCGGTATATGATATATACAACCGATTTTGATCAAATTTGATACAGCGCTTGGGAGCTATAAAAAACTTCGGAACAACGAATTTGGTCACGATATCTTCATAAACAATGGAAACATAACGAATTTTGCATCAAACACGTTATTTTGGCCGATCGGTTCTATGGGTGCTATACGCAAAAGTCAACCGATTTTGATCAAATTTGGTACAGAACTTAAGAATTCTAAAAAATGTTCGGATGAAAAAAAAAATTTTTTTCTGGTCCTATTTTTTTATACATGCGTAATGTCACGCCAAAATGGTAATACCTATAAATAAATATAACATATATAAAAAAAATTTTTTATATCTTTAAATTGGTTTGACCTCTTATTGTTATTTTTCTAAAAATAATTTTTTAAAAAAATATTTTATTTTTCTGGTTACATTTTTTCATACAAAATGGATATACTCTTTATTTATGTAGTTACTATTATAAATAAAAAAAATTAATATCATATACACATATTACGTATTATTGTTATTTTTCTAAAAAGAATGCTAATAATTTTTAAAAGTATTTCTTTTTTTCTGGTTATATTTTTTCATACAAACGTAACGTCACGCCTAATGAAAATACATAATATAACATAACATAATTTAATACTATAATAAATAAAACAAAATTAATTTAGCGTCATTTTTTTTTTTTAACAATTTTTATAAAACTACATTTTTTTTTCATAAAAATAAAAAATGATATACCAAATATTAATAAAAATTTGTGTCAACTGAAAATCGAGCTTGTGACTCTTTCGGCTAATTCTGGAACGGCCCTCTATATATATGGTTTAACTGCACTTGTTTGCAGTCTTCTCGTTACTTTCAGCCATTCTTGATTTCTTTACGTGACGATCGATTTATTTTAAGAACTTCGTTCCAAAAATCCAAAGCTTATTTTTGGGATATTAGATTTTGCTCGTAAAAAGGTGAAAATAAAAAATTTACATACAACATGACTCATATGTATACCATTTTAAGATTCTATGGTCAGCTTCATCTTATTTAACTGTTTATTGAGTTGTCAATATTGAGTGCTCCATAATTGGATGCTTGTTCACCAGGTTTCTCAAGCTTACTTATAACGTTGGTTTCTATTTGACTAACAGCTGCTAATTACATACGCCATGGGGTATACAATTTTTTGTTTTTGTTTTTCTTTAACACTCTTGACCATCATGAAGTTGTATCTGTGTACGTGTGTGTGTGTGTGTATGTATTATGATTATTATCTACACCCATTGACTTTGTAGACCGGATTTAGCAACCTTTCCCCCATCTCTCCGCATCCATTAAGTCACTTTGCACATCGCTACGCATCAAAATGATTTATTTACGTTTATTTATATTAAAAGCGGCAGCGGCAAACAGCTTTTTTTTATTTTTTATTCTCTCACTCTTTACACCCTCTTCTAGATGTTGTTGTTGTTGGAATTGGAGTTGCCGCGCTTTCGTGCTTGCAGCAGCAGCAGCAGCAGCAGCAACCATAACAACAATAACAACATTTACTTTCCATTTAGACTGACAAGCGAACGTCACAAGCCGCCTTCATTCTGCTCTCTGCTCTCCGCTAACTGCTCTGTCTCTCTTCCCGCCGCTTTTAAGCTGCTCCTCTTGCTCTTGACAAAGTTTTGTACCTTATTTAGTACGTTTCTCTAATGACCCACTTTGAGTTTTGAGCCGGTCGCTTTGCTTGTTGTTTTTGGACTTTTTTTGTAAATAGTTACAAAAAAAAGTTGGAGCCTTGATATGCCAAAGTCTGTATACCCTTACGGAACAATAATGTTATCTGCTATTAAGGAACATGAAAACCATAAGACGTTTAAGATATACGAAAATTGATAAACTGGGAGATGTCAAAATTCTACATTCATTATAGAAACAGTTGCTTAAAGAAAACTTTTTTTTTAATAAATTCAATCAAATTGAAGTTCCGATAGATTTCAGAAATTCACCTCAAAATAACGAAAATCAGCTGCAATATTTCTTTGCTGGCTTTTGTTCGATTTACGCTTTTTCTGCTCCAATGACTTATGCACCAAGGTTCTTGCTACCTTAACCATAAGCGCTTTATGACCAAGCTAATATGCCTGTTTTTAAGGGTATGCCAAAAAAGTGAGTGTCGCATTTGCCAGACACAAAGCCAGACGGGCTGTAATAACACCAATAATAGCAACAACAAAAAGTTGTTTGTCAGTTTAGCTGAAATCAGCGCAAAGCTTTAAAACTGGTTGCCCAGCCGGTCGTTTAGTTGTCTCGAATGGTGTCAGCTGCTATTAAGGCGGCTCCGGGACTCCGATCAGCCTCCTTTCTTTGATTAGAGGCCAAGCAGCATTCTGTAATGACTTTTGGCAGCCCATTACACTGACCGATGATCACTTGGTCTGACGACCAAGTCTTTTAGACCGAATCGCATTGAACTTGCTCCGGCTGAGTGCCTCATTTTCTTCTGCCTTCTGCTGACTAATTCGATTGCTTAGCTGCAAGACCGTGAAACGCATGTGATACGGCTGAATGGTTATGCAGCTATAGTCTATGCACGGACTTTGTTGCACTTTGCGGAAATTATTGCAATTTTCTTGTCTTCTGGGCGCGCACACAGTTACATGTTCTGCACACACACACACACAGTTACACACTGGGAAATGCAAGCATGTATTGTGGTTGTTATTTTTGTGTTGTGGCAAATTGACTTTCACTTTTTTCGTACGCTTAGTTTTGTTTTGCTTGGCGGCCATGCCACTTTTGCTTTTCTGCAACAAATCGCAATGGACGTTGAAAGCCGACACCTAAACTGTTTGCTTGCTTTAGCTTTGTGGCATGCCGCAATTGTAGCAGCAGCAACAACAACAACAACAATGACAACAACAACATTGCAAATTGGTTAAACAAAAACAAATCATTTAAACAAATCAACAGCACGCACAGATACATAGCCAGCCCACTGTTATCCCAACATGGAAACCTATTTGACGGAAATCAAACAGTTGCGCATACCACGCCCGAAATTTGAACCTAATAGCTGCGCCCAGGCACATCAGCATGCGCCCGTCTCACATCATGCTCATCATCATCACCATCATCAGTGGCGACACTTTGTACGTCCCTATACGCCGCCACGGGATTATCCTTTGCCCGAGCACGGCGCATTGCGTTGGTCAGCAACGGATGAGAGCACGGCACATGACAAAATGTGAGCACACAGCTGTGTGGTCCCTTTGAGCTAAATATATATTTGAACAAGCTCACACATACATTGGCTATATTATATAACATATTAACAACTTTATCTTAATCTTTAGTTTTAAGTTTAGCTTAGCGCAACTTGTATTGCAGCTATCTTATAGATACAATAAAATACATAAATATACATTTTTGTACAATAAATGTTGTAGTTGAAAAAATATGTTTAACTAGTTTAAAAATGTGCTGCTGATGGGTTAAAAGTTGTTGGGGAGAGTCTGGTTTGTATATGGGCATATATGGGTGATACTTGTATGAACCGATTTTGGAAACAAAAATTTGATAGTTTTTTTTATTTTAAGAAATACATTTTTTTTTTAAGAACAGGAGAGAATATGGAGCTTATTTTAAGATTTTGGTTCAATTGTAGTAGAGTAATATAAAATTAAAGGGTGGTCCATCTGTTGGTTTGGTTGTTTTACACTTTGCGTCGAATTTTGCATAAGGATCTGCATTTACACGCTAACAAAATTCAAATGATACAACAATGGACCATTAACAGCGTCGTTTATTCGTTTAATGAATGGAAGAACACCCAGATAGGTATTCGACAAAAAACGTCAACGAAAATTTCTATGTACCCAACGGGCCTGTAGAGCCAGCCGTGGCGGGCATTTGGGTGATATTATTTTTCATACATAAATGATGAGTTTCAAATTTGCCTTTGGTATATACATTTGCCCAATTTTGTTGGAAAATATACGAATACATTGCAATTAACAAACAGACCAACAGATGGCCCACCCTATAATTATGTATGCATTTCTGTTAAGGGAGAAGATTCTGTTGTGCATTTTGAATTGGGTAGAGTATATTTCAACACTTTGGTTTAATAAATTGAGTTATATAAATATTAATTCCGCACTATGCTCCGAATAGGAACGATACGTTGTCTCCAGTGTATCAAGAAATAAACGTATAATATTGTTTTCAAGATATAAGTTTCTGTTTAGATAAGATATAAGATTCTGTTATTAACGCGTCTTGTTGATTTTTGTTAAATTGGGTAGAGGACATTTTGAGATTTTACTCCAAAAAAATTGATTTAAAGTAATATTTACTAATTTCCGCCCTATGCTCCTCCTAGGGGCGACTACTCGTAAATGCAACACTAAGCTCTACAGTAGTCTAGGAATACATATATATATATAATATTTACTAATAAATAATTTTTATTTTTTTGTAAGTTTTGCACATATTTTGCAGGTTTCAAATTAATTATAAAACTCAAACAAGTTAAACTAAGACCTTCAAATACTTTAAAATTTTCCACAAAAAAGAATCAAAATTCCGAAATCAGTTCTGAAAGAATGACCCATACATATATTAATGATAAGCAGGAGATTAAAGCTTATAAAAATTTGAGTCAAATGAAAATGAACGAATGACAGCGATAATAAGATTTTTGAAATCTGAGATACACGAGTGTTTTGAAAATGATAAGCAATGTTTTGGTATGGTCTTAGATGATAACGATAATGATTATTGCCAACAACTGCAGCGTGTTTACCAACAAAACACTAACTGGAATACTGAGATCATCTCATCACAGTTTACTCACCGCATCATGTTCATATTCCGGTAAGAGGGTTTCGCTGCCCCGGCGAGTTCTATGCTCATCACAGCCGTATTCCTAAGCCAAGAATTTAAGAGAAAAGAAAATGTTCAAAATGTTGAGGTCTTTATGTCATTTACGTTTTGGACAATTACTAGACCAATTTTGTTTGGCGCTTAATTTAGCTTATTAGTTGACAACAGTAAAACAGCCAATTAGACAACAATTTAAAAAAGAAAATCAAAAAATACAACAGTTAAGAGTTGGGAGACACACACATAGACATAGTTACAAACAATTAATGAAAGTTGTTGGCAAAAAAAAAAATTGTAGTAGAGAAATGAAAATTACACAATAAGACACAAGAGACAAGACACAAAAGACACAACAATTTTGAACATTGTACTATAAACAAAGACGGAAAGTGGAAGTTATAGAGTTAGAGACCCTAAAGGCGCCGATTTTAGCCTCGAATGTCAATTTTTCTTAAGCTTACTTTTGAATTTATTTACAGAAAATAAGTTTAAGTTAGTGCAAGTTTGGCTTAGAAGCCTTATAATTGCAAAGTTTATAGAAAGTGCTCTAAAATAGTCAGAAAGAACTTTTTTTTTTTGAAGGTCTTATGGACTTTGGTAGTGTTAGCTGAGTAGTGGAAAAAAAAAGAGCTTCCAATTGGGTACTAGACGCATCAACTTATGCCTGACCTGTTGCTGATTGTCTTTGGCTTGTTTAAATTTGATTTGATTTGGTCCCGACGTTTGCTGATGACGTAGAACTCCAACGCCGCCGCTGCCAATGCCGCCCGGGCCACCCAGATGACGCAATGAGGCATGACGCGTATGTGGTGGATAATGTGGTGGTGGTGAATTGGTTGCTGGATGTGATGTTGGCTGATAATGTGGCTGTGAACGATGCAGTATTGGTCCCGCCGACATGGGCCTATAGGGCAACTGCTGTGCCGGCCTATAAGTCATATAGTATGTTTGAGCGACGTGGCAATGCAACGAATAGATATACGCAAAGATCAGTTTTGTATGGGTGTTTGTTTTTAATTAGAGCATGGAGCATGCTTGTTCTAGCTACCGTTTGTTAATATCCATTACGGTCATGCCCAGCCCAGAGTCCGATGAGGGACTGCGTCCGCTGGCGGCGCTTACCTCCATATCGTCAGCGGTGACCTGTTGAATGAATGGAACGTAGGTGGTTTGCATACGATACAGAAAGAGAGTTGTACGAGTATGTGTAGCTAGGCCAGAGAGTAGAGAGTAAGCTCAGCTACTGAGCATAGACAGAAAAGTTGACAGAGAGAGAGAGAGAGAGCGTAGAGCAGGATTGCGTGACTGTGGGTTCACTTGGTTGTGCAACGTGACGTCACATAATTGTATGCATATATATATAGAGTAGTGATTTGCTTAAAGATATGCCACGCCTTGGCTATATGGACTATATATAGTGTATATGCTTAGTTGGTGCAAACTGCTTTTGGTGAGTTTTGATTGAGTGCACTCGGGTGTTAACTTATAAATTCTACAAAGATTGTAGTTAAATTTACAATAAGTTTGTGTTTATAGTAGTTACATATCTATTAAATTTTTTTATATTGAAAAATATGAGAGTTCAAACTATGCTTTGCTCAAAAGCTTTATTTTTTGTAGCTACAGATATAGTACTCTATAAGATATACAATGATCATGTATTTTAATGTTGCACATTTTGTAGGCAACTGTACTTGGTTGAATGCAACTAGGTTAAATTTTGTTAAAAGTAAAAAATTGACATTCGTTTATTTGATTTATTTTTTGCCTCGGCCAATTGTTTTCAAAAGCAATTTTTTAAGAGCTCTTCAAATTGATTTTTTTTTAAGCAAACTTAAACACATGCAAAAATGTAGTAGTGCAAAAATAACCCATATACTATATTTATGTGTAGATAATACATATGTATAACCATTAAGTATAAGTACAACAATTAAACTACAAGTTTTGCTGGGCTAACAAGTGTTTGTATTTGAAGAGTGTTTAGTTTTGTGTAGTAAGTGATTTCTCTACAAAGAAAGTGTTTTTTTTTTGTTTTAAGTAAAACTACAAGAACAGCGACAACAACAACAAGTATTAAACAAAAGTTTTACATAAACATTTGGAGTAGTGTAGACAAGAGACACTTAGATATAGAATTAATGTAAGTAGTTTCAAGTAGTCACAGTACATAGAGAAGTAAGGCGAGCTTAACGCATTGGCTGTTTGATTGTTTGGTTAGTTTAGATTTAAGAGCTAGACGAGTAATAGAGTCTTCACTTTTGTAAATCTTTTGTAACATGCTAGGTATATATAGTGTCTGGATCGTAGAATAAATCTTCTAAAAAGCTTACCGGCAAATCACGTGTGGGGTCTCCTTTACGCTGTAAGACAAGCGTCATAAGATGAGTATGATTATATAACAACAGTTGTAATTATAGTGTTTACCCTATGCCTGTCCGTGCTATAAGGATCACGATCCCGGCGATAGACCAGCTCATCATAGCGTGTGCGATCCTCAGGAAATATGAGCTCACGGATTTCCGTCACTAGCGTATGCTAAAGTACAGCAAAATATGAGTAACGAGCTTATAGCCTACTTTGTGGCGTTGTCGCTTACCTTTTCGTACGTATCTAACATCTCTAATAAAACGGCAACAAAGGCATCTATGGTCATTGCTTTCGCACTATATTCGGCAATATAATAGGAAAGGCTTGCAAAATGATGACGTGGCAGCAAAGAGCGCGCTTTTTCCTCCACCATGGTGGCTATTTGACCTTTTCGGCGTGCTCTGAAATATAAAAATAGCATGATTTAGCGAATACAAGGTCTCAGTGTTTATTTAAAGCCATGAACGTTGCTTACCTAGTGCCCGTTGGACTGTACGCATCCCAGGGCTCCATTTCAATGGATGTGCAGGAATGCGGCACTTTGCCCACATCACGTATCACCAGCGACATGCGCTTATGATACTTCAACTGACCGACGGCCTCGTCGTGCGTAACATCGAGAAACGACTGACCATTGACCTCGAGTATCTCATCGCCGATCATAAGGCCGCAACGATCTGCTACACTATCCTTGTCCACGCCGGTGACAAAGATGCCCAAACCGTACTCCACGCCGCCGCGTATCATTAGGCCCAGCGATTGGCCGGGCTCAATGAGCAGTTCAACGCGGCGTATGCTGCATTACAATAGGCATCATTATTATATGTTCTCAGCTTCTTAGCCGCTCATATTTACCGATCTCTGCGCTCACTGCGTCTTCCACCGTACTCCATGGGCGGCGAGGCGGGTCGCCCATGCCGATCCATCCATGAGCAGGTCTGACGAAAGGGCAGGCCAGCACCGCTAGCCGCCGCTTGGGCTGCCGACGATGACTGTGGTAGCAGGGGAGCCATTGATGCATACATGGGATCACGGGAAGGCGGACCAAATCCATGTAGCGGCGCCGTCGAATTCAGCGTGGGCGGCGCTCGCACCGTCATACTGATTTGACGTGACGATTTCAATATCTGCACACATCTCTGCGTTAAGAAAAAATGTGGCAATAGAAGAGACACAAAAGAGAGACAGAGAGCGAGCGAACGAACAAACGAACGAACGTACGATAGAAGTAGAAAGTAGAAAAAACGGACATAACAAAGAATGCAAAACCAAATGGGTGGCAATAAGATTTCAAAACTATTTCAAATAAAAATTTGAATTGAATATGAGTACAAAAATTTAAAGAGAAGCTTAAGTAAAAAAGGGTGTTAAATTGTGTGTGTGCGTGTACCGGGTGTGAGTGTGTGCATGGTTGTGTGCATGTAAGTGTGCTTATACATGTGCTCTAACAAGTACTGACTGCAATTTGTGGTATGCTCTTTGTCTTGTGGTTTATCAACTTTTGTCTTTTGCTCTTTATTCCTAGCAGGTGTAATTGCCCAAATTAAAAAACAAGTGTCAGTTTGTGTGTATGTGTGTGTAAGTTATTGTGTTCAACATTAAACTGTCTAAAATACAAGTTGATAAAGTTCCATAGAACTGAATTGTAGTAGTTGTAGTTAGTTCTAGTAAAATCGATATGTTATCGACAAATAATCGCATTTAAGACCAACTGTACGCATTTAACCCATTGTGCACATTGTGTTTTAAAGCATATTTAACAGAATTAACAAATGTAAAATAATATGTATGAAAAATTTGTAAATAATTATATACAAATTATAGAATAAAATGCGACTAGTCTATTGCCAATTTTTTCTCAGTGTATTTGTATTAGTGTTGCTTAAATGTTGCATTTGCTTTTCGTTTAGTAGTATTTTATACAAATTATGTTTCATGTCTTATATAAAGTGCAAGTATAAATATATATTTATATATTTTTTTAAAAACTACAAAAATCGTTTAGAACGTAAATTTTGGCATATACGAAACACAAGCCATAGACGAAACGTTGGTAAGTCAGCTAGTAGAATATGGGCTGGAGAGTTTGCTAGTAAAGTTCTTATCAAACTTACTTAGGATCATTTGCGAAATATTACACAGCTACGCAAAAGTATATCGGCGCGCAAAGTCCACGGATCTAAGCTTTATTCTAACCTCAAAAGATTCCCAAAATTTCTCAGAATCCTTACATACTGGTCTGTTTGACCTCGAATTCAGATTCAGCGACCGAAAAAATATATAAAAATAAATATCGTCGGACACCATTTCTCTGTGCGGCTTTTGAGATTATGTTGATAAGCTGATTTTCTGGTTCAGTGTCCAGACCATGTCATCCACATGTTTTTTAGGTTACTGCAATCGGAGCTCCATAAATCTCAGCATGATATCTCATAAAACGCCATAAAACGAGGTAGTTTGGAGGTTATCTAAGAAGCCCGACGTGCTGCGGTCCTTTTGATCTCGGATTCGGACTCAGCGACTCCAAAATATATAAAACACATTGTCGGATACATGCTCTCGAATAAAAAATTTGGCGGATTTTGGAGGTTAGGGTGGACCGATTTTCTACAGAATTTGAGTAACTTCATCATGTTGTGAGTCTTATGTAGATATTAAAACTCCGAAATCTCTAGTGAAAGGTTGCAATGAAATTAAGCTCCTTTGTACTATTACCTACTGAATAATGACAGCAAGCATTAGATCGCTCATTTATATGTGGCAAAAAGAACAAAATATAAACGGTGTTGAAAACAAAGTCGTTGCTCTCTCCATAATACCTTTTCAGCCCTAAATCCTTAAAATGAATTGACAGAGTCTTGCAGCCTTCATGTCACATGGTGCAAGCCAACGTACTAAGCCCATGACAGCTCTAAGCAAGTCTGTCAAAATTTTAAATTGCAAGCAGCGTGGGAATGGCTACAACATGTGTTAGTTCCTCTTTCATAGCTAACCAAGAACCCAACTAGAAAATTACTATTTTTATTGACTATCATAACGTGTCACATAAAATATTGCACAATAAATTTACTTTTGTAGTCAGCCAGTTTTTTTTCCCAGTACTTTGCCAACGTGCCAAGTGCAGCCATAAAAGGCAACCTAACAACATCTAACTAACAACAACGTTAACGTTGTTCCTACATATCTATGGAACGGCAGATGATTTGGGCTACTGGCAAAAATGTTGCGCCCATTATCGCAACTATTAACAGCCCAACAACAAACTGGCTTGCCTGTCTAGGTATATGTATACATAGAAGAAAATCACATTAAAAATCAATAAAGTGTACAATAAAATTACTTTTTGATAAAAAAGATTTTGACAGGCCCCAACAGCTAAAGAGACTAAAATGGAACCCATATACAAGCCAATCTTCTTGGCCTCCTGCTACCATGTTTAATATTGTCTTTTATGCGGCTCGCTTTGGCTTTTGTTTAGCTTGTTTTCCTTTTTTGTTTTTTTTTTTTGCCCATACGTTCTAATCGATTTTTCTTTATATAGAAAGTTGCTAGCTACTAGCCATTAGCTACTTGGAAAATTGTGAAAAATTGAATTGAAGAATATGCTTCTCACCTTCAGCGCCTCCTCGTGATTGATTGAAGTGAATGGCGTACCGTTCACCTCTAGGATTGTATCACCAGGTCGCAGTCCAGCGCGTTCTGCCACAGAGTTCTCCTCAATGCGTGAGATATAAACACCTAGGCCTAAGTGGGTGATGATAACAACAGAATAAAACAAGAGCAAAAAAAAAAAAATCAATTAGCAAAACCTCGTTAATAAAAGCAGCGCGGGTTAAACTTTTAATAAGAGACACAACCTCTCTACGCCGCAAACAGCCCACAAACGCCCATTGTTGTATCTTTTGTGTTTTCATAAGCCTTTTTTTCATTAAGCAGCAGCAGCTGTTTGCAGGGCCATACTAAATGCATGTGTGTGTGTGTCTGTGTATGGCAGCCATTTTATGTTTAATTTATAAAGCACGTGTGCTTGAAAGCATACTCACACACACACAAACACACACACACTGACACGCAAGCTGCATGTACAGTGTGCCTAAAATAGATTTTTATCGATTTTAAAGCCGCCGCATTTTGTCGTTGCTTGTAAACTAAAAATAAAATGGTCACACTACTGGACACAACTCAAACTCTGAACAAGTTAAAAAGAGAAGGATTAGCAGAGAGGAATAGCGTGAGTGTCCGTGTGTACAAATGTACACAATAGCAGCCAGGTGTAAATTGCGTTTGAAATGTCAAAGCCGATGCCGGTCTCTGTCACAACAATCAACAAAACAAACAATCAAACAAACAGTTAGTACTAAAAGTATATCGAATTCGAAATTGCAACTATAATTGTGGAAGTGTACATCAAATAAACATAAACTCATTATATATTTATTATTTTGAGGCTAAATGAGCTAGAAATAAGTGGTTTGGGGGTAGTCTTTGACTGAAAAATGTATCTTTTTTAATTAACTCTTTTGGACATGTATTATGAAAATTGGATGATATTTTATTTTTCAAAAGTTTCAAGTAAGTTTCGAATTTAAAGTGAAAAAATGTCTTTAAAGAAAATACAAAAAAACCCAGTTCCTTTATTATCTTATCTTCTATTCAAGCTAAGAGAGAAACTTGCAAGTTATAGTTTCGCGTAAAACACGACTCTCAGTTTATAAGACTCTCCATGTTACTAAAAAATCGCTTCAGGAGTTTTAACATATATTAAAAAGTATTAGTTTTTAGAGAATATTTTTAAACTTCTCAGGCTACGCCCATTTTTGTGGCTTGAGCAAGCAGTCCCTCTGTAAAATAAAGTGCATATATCTTTTACTTGAAGGCATTATTTCTAGCTAGCATTAAGCCGTCTACATCTTTGACGAACTACACACTGATGCATCATAAAACATTATTAGTTGTAGGTTTATAGTTCTTTGTAACTGACTTTTCAACAAATAATAAAAAATAAAGTAGCTGGTACTAACATAAAAAAAACCTCTTGAGAAATCAGAAATATTCTTTGAAATTCAATATTTTGAACGCAGCCTAAATTTTAAAATCGCCTACATATTTATGTTATCCCCATTGTGACTTACACTCTACAGATTATCCATAAGTTACCTTTAATATTATTATCCTTAAAAACTTTGCTTCGAACCACTGTGCAGACACTCACCTGAGTCTTTGCCTCCTTTGACGCATATGCCAAAACCATGATCGATTTGTTGATCACGCGCCATGGAAACGGTGCGCGTCGTTAATTCATGTATGTTGGGCACACTTCGATCTCGATCCCGTTCACGATCCCGATACATCTTTAAAGAAAAGCTCAAATTAAGTTTTATAATCATTGACGTCAAGTCCAATTGCTCACCTGATGCGTCGTCGATGGCGGACTGCTAGCCGGACTACGCCTACCCGTGCGATCGCGAGTGCCGCCATTGCTGAAGTGATAGCTACTCGTAGGAACTGAAGACGATTGTGTTGCGCCAAACATGCGTAATACCTGCTCCGGCGAAATGGGCCGCTTTTTGTTGCCATTGCCCATTGCCGAAGCGCTGGCATGCGCATGTCTAGAGCCAGCCGCCGTCGATGTGGGCAATGTGCCCGCCGTACCAGCGGCCATATGACTTGACGGCGAGGAGCTGAGATATGCCGAACCACGTCCCGGCAATGAGCCGCCTTTGGTGGGCACACCCGCTGAATTATAGTAGTAGTGCGGCGAATGAGGTCGCTCAATGATTGTATACGATGTGCCTGGCGGCGAATAGTAGAGCCCAGAGCGTCCAGCAGCACCGCTGGCACGCAGCGAACTAGTGCTATTGCCCACACGCGAGCCAGCGCCGTAGGGACCGCTGCCTGGTGTGGGACTGATCATGCCAAAGGCCAAGCCAATATCTTCGGCCTCATAACTGCTGGGCGCCGCTGCGCTGCTGCGTAAGTGATGCGCGGTAAGACCCGCTGAACCGCCCGTAGGCACGCTCGATGAGGATTGTGTGGGTCCGCCGATGCCAATGCCGGCAGCTGCATTTGCTGCATGATAACCATAAGCTCGTGCACTCCAACGGGAGGGTCCAAGATCGCATAATTCGGCATAGTCATTGCCAGCTGCGCTCATTGTCAGGGGGTCGCCGTCGTATGGTAAACCACTTCCCCCAAGGCGCATTACACTGTTGGGGCTGAAATGAATGCAAAAAGGATATGCAGTGAGTTAGAGAGAGTAGGTCACAGAAATATGACATACTTTGTTGTTCCTGAATAAACAAGTGAAAATAGGCTGTCTGGCAGTTTATGCAACACCCATATCCACACTCACAACCAACCACTCACTCACTCACTCACGCAGTCAGGACTCATCCTCTGCTCATTACCAGTGCGCTGCTCTTTGTTTGCATTCATTGCAAACGCAGCCGCTAAGCCGCAGCTCAGCTTGGTGCTGAATGCCACTAGCCAACAATGAGTACAGCTTAATCTCTCGAGTCATATGTTTGCATACACACTCATACAAAACTCATTTACACACTCGCACACACACACTCAGACAACTGGCGCTCTGCTTATTTGTTGTCTGTTCTGTGGTTCGTTGTCTCTCTTTTGTATGCGATTTTTGTTTCAAAATCAATAGAAACTTATGCTTCATTATTTATGTGCTAACTTTGGCCCAACAAAGCTTATACTCGTATATGGTAGTAGTACTCACACTTGCTCATGCATTAACACGTGCACACAATGCGCTCATAAATACACACATATATCTAGCATATACAAAAGTTTTATGGTCCTCATGCCAGCGGCATACACTGCGCGAAAAATAACTTTTCTTAAATAAGGAAATTGCAATTTATATCTTTCGCTTGCTTATGTAACAAAGTTATAGTTATGCATCGAGCTATATAGAACTTCTCAAATGCACATTAACTTAAACTAGTTTTTTCAACTTGTTCATAAACTAAACGCAAGCTACGTAGTATTTTCTTTTAAGCTTAAATTGACGCTTTAATGAAAACAGCAAGGTTGAGAAAACAATGTAGCTTAATATTACATTTGAAAGAGTGTAAAAAGTTATAAAGTGCATAGGGAAAACTAGCATGCGGTTATGGGATTCACGCTAGGAACAAAGGAAAATATTGTAAGTTTTACTTAATATCAAAAAATCATTTGTTAAAAAGCTATACACAATATTAATTAAAATTTATGAATTTGTATTAAAATACTAAAATTTACAATATAAAAAATCTATTGTAAGTTTGTTAAAATTTTTTTTTTTAAATATTTATTTATTAAAAAAATTAAAAACAAAATATTAATTAAAAATTCAGAGTAAATTTCAATTTTATATGTTAGGTACATAAAAATAAATACGTACTAACTATACAAATATTTCCAAAACATAAATATAACGAACACTATACATATTATATCATTGCAATTAAGTCCAAACTGCTTCCAAGCAGTATACAAGCAGTTTAGAAATGGAAATTTTTAATTTTTTTTTGGGCACTATGTTATTTACGCCTTTTTGTTTAGATTAAATTTTGAAACATCATAACGAAACACTGCAAAATACTCTACTGGACAGAATATCGAACAATGCAACAAACTTGAGCTGAAGAGGGATTGGTTGCTGGTGTCTCTAGTTCTTGTGATTTCCCAGATCTAGCTGTTCACACAGACAGACAGACCTACAGATGGATTACGCTTGAATGAACAGAGGTTAGGTTAGGTAGGAGCGGCAGCTGGCTTGAGAGGCCAGCACACTTAGGCCTTGACCGGCCCGTTGTGAAACCGCATGGATTACTATTTTACACCCTTCTCCTGAGGAAAACTAAAAGGATTCCCATCCTGTTGCTACAATGTAACTTGCGATCCTCCTCGGATATATAAACTCTAGCTCCGCTAGGTTATGAAGAAAGCAGTTTCCTAAGTATTTTTTCCTGCGTCTACTGAGAGCCTCACAGGAGCAAAAGAAGTGTTCTACTGACTACTACTGCTCGGAGCGTTCATTCTGGTCGCATGTGTTCCCACAAGCCAGTGTCCGGTGATCGCTCTGACAACTCGTTTTGGGTCGATTTTTGGCCATATTTGGCGGGGTGTATTGTACCACTGCCTTTGTATATGGGATCGAAATTTTTCCCTAGTCTGAAGCTTAAAAGTTGCCATTGGCATACGAATATCCTCTTTGTCTGGCAAGAGGGTAAAGGTCGTGCCCTGTCTGGCCAATTCATCTGCTATCTCGTTACCTGTTATATTTTGGCTGATAACGAACTGCTGTGCCATCTCTTGAATAGATCTGCGGCAGTTGTTGACTGTCAACGAGTTTGAGAACAGTGCCCGAAGTGACTTGATAGCGGCCTGGCTGTCCGAGTATATGTTTATGGCACCGGTTTCCAGGCCGGTATTACGTAAGCAGATCAAAGCCTCGTTAATGGCAAGGATCTCCGCTTGAAAAACGCTACAATGATTCAGAAGTCGGAAAGACTGCCGAATATTTAGTTCCTCAGAGTAGAACCCCCCCCCAACTTGGTTGTTGAGCTTGGAACCATCTGTGAAGAAGTTAATACGGTCAGTGTGACCTGGTTGACTTTCCAACCACGATTCCCTAGAGGGGATAGGTGTGGTAAATAATGTTGATACATGCTCTAAGGGTGTGCAGTAATCTGTGATTGATACATTTGTATCTTCTTTTAGAGGGGATGAGTGTCTATATCCCGAGACTGCCCAGTATTGAGCGTCTTTCAGGCGTCTCGCTGTGAGTGTGGCAATTTCTTTTGCCATTACGAGGACAGGAGAAATATTGGTGATGGCGTTTAGCGCTTCACTCGAAGTGGATTCGAATGAACAGAAAGACATAGCTCATTTGTTATCTGACGTTATGATTTCGATATAAAGTTGTCCTTCAAACTTTATACTTTATAGCTGTATAAAAAAAGGAAAGTAAAAAGACTTCGTTCTAAGAACGTCAAAAAATTTTGGGATCCTCAAGTTTCAGCAATTTTTTACTTTTCTATTTTAAGATGTCTTTATAAAAAAGCGTAAAAAATCGTAGTTGTGCAGAGACACATTGTTTTTTTTTTTTTA
The DNA here is from genome assembly GCA_018150985.1 of Chymomyza costata. NCBI lineage: Eukaryota > Metazoa > Arthropoda > Insecta > Diptera > Drosophilidae > Chymomyza > Chymomyza costata. The sequence continues at coordinate 25,758,365 of JAECWU010000001.1, forward strand.
ATTTGGCAATTTTTTTATGGCTAGTAATGAGCAGTTTTTCAAATAAATCGTTATGAACCGTTCCTTCACAATAAATAACTAATTTTTTCACAAAACAGCTGAAACTTTTTTGTGAACCTTACAGTAAAATTCTTGTGTCTAAATATGAAGGCTAGAAAAACTCGATGAGTTTTAGTTTGCAATTTTAAAACTTGTGTTCCCCAAACAGGATTTAGAGCTCTACAACAGAATTAAGATCTTAATATATTGGGAAATTTCAATAGGCTGAAGAATTGAGCTCTTTATAAGTCAATTAGTGTAGTGAAATAGTTAGTATATAGCTATTTATTTATAGACCTATGTATTGTATAATAATAATTATATAACTCAATTCACTGAACTCTATTTCGCACTGGACTTGTTTCCACAATGTTTTGTAGTAACAAAGCGTGACTTATAGCAAAGAAGTTAAAGTTATGTGCTCAAGTAAAACAGCAGTAGTAGCCATTTCTACACAAACACACATTTACTCACACACACATTCATTTAGTCGGCCAGGCTCCTGGCAGCTCAGACAAAGATCAACTGGCAGGCACTTATGTTTGGTTCGTACAACCAGCCAATAATGTCCTTTTTGATTTACGATACACATTTGCATTTGTTTCACTACAAATTGGCAAGCAGACGCCATTAGAAATGTGCCACAAACATCAACGCACACACACATGCACATATAGGTACACATACAACACTACATGCCTGCATATAAATAGATAGGTGTGTGAGTGTGCATGTTTTATAAATATCAATAAGAAGCATCAAGCTTATTTTTTTTTTTATTACATACTTATATACGATATATATATTAAGCTTGTTTGCTAGTGAGTATGTATAGCTGACAATAAATTCTATTTTTTTTTTCTGCTATGGTTTTTGTTTTTGCGCTAGCTTTAGCTTGTTGTGAAAAAAAAAAAAACAAGCAGAACAGCATGCTCCAATGTATTTACACATGACCTTGCTGTGTAAATACAGCAACAACAATAACCAACAATATTCAAACACACTCACACTCAATAGAACTCACACACACACACACACACACTCACTCCACAGCACTCACACATACAACGAGAGATACTGACAACGAGTTGGCCGTCGCTGGCGCTGTCGCAAGGACATTTTTCATGTGCGCAATGTGACATTTTTGAAATTTGTAACACTGGCTTGTAACAGGCAATCGCGGCTGTTGCACAGTGGTTACAGAATTTTGTGTTGTGTGTTATATTGAGTGATTTTTATTTGGCTGCTTAAGAGACAGTTTAATTATGTTATTATTTGAGTTTGTCTGTTTTGGCTGTCTGTTCTTCATACACTGGATAAAGTCGTATTCGAATGGTAGAACCCATATGTTTACTTATTTGACTAGTAAAAAAAAAAAAAACTTGTTTACTTTTGGTTTTATATTTTTGAATTTTTTTTATATTGTTTAAGTAAACAATAAGGCTCACAAGTCAAAAAAAAAAAACATTTAAATTAATACAGTCGGACATAAATCAATTTTTCTTTTTACGAGTGAGCGTTTGAGGCAGACCTCCAGATGAACAAAAACACTAGACGCTAAAATGATCGGCTAACTGGAAATCGCCACAGGCTGGCGGAGTGACTCTTAAAAGAACATCCCATTAAAAGGCTCAAAAAGAGAACGACCAAGCACCTCCTACTCTATAAATCAAAGTTTAAGAAGATTGAACAAACTGTTGAACAAAATTGGCCATAAGACTGTGAATCAGACCAGCAATGATGGCTCCAACGATCGAGGTTGGTTTGGCGTATGCACTATGCACTTAATAATAAAAATATCAACATGTTTTGAATGTGCAAATAAAGATTTGAAAAATAATTTGAAAATTTAAGTGTATAATAAGTGAACTCTCCTTGTAACGTGTTTCTGTATAGCTATCTTGTCTGCATTTGCTGCCTTTAAAATGCATGTTTCTGAAGTACCCGATAACGAAGCAGTGTCCTACACACGATAGGTATATCCGCTGGGGCCGAGGAAAGTGACTGCTGCTCTGCGGTTCAGATATGGAACGATAACTTCGTCGCTGTCTTCCCGGAGAGACAAGATTGGAGCTTAAAACTCCCATTAGGGAAAACGAGCTTACAATCTTCACTGATGGTTCGAAGACGGATGAAGGCACAGGAGCGGTCGACTTCTCGGAAGAGCTTGCAACACGGCTTTCATTCCGTCTTCCAAATTGGGGCAGTGTGTTTCAGGCCGATATATACGCGGTCTGGCAAGCGGCAAAACTGATACAAACTTTGGATGACAGTCCGAAGAACGTGTCTATTTTTGTCGACAGCCAAGCCGCTGTCAAGGCTCTGTCATCGCACTCTATAAAGAGCAAACTTATTCGTAACACCGTGGCAGCGCTGAACCGCATCCAGCATCACTCGATCACCATCTGCTGGGTACCTGGTCACTCTGGTATACCTGGAAACGAGGGAGCGAACGAGTGTGCCAGAAAAGGTTCGGCGCTACCTATTGCCTCATCAGTTTCGGATATAGCAAGACTTCTACAGGATGTGGTCTCAGAGATCACAAGGATAGTCAGATCCGAGGCGGAACGACAATGGGACACTGTGTCCGGCTGTCACATCTCCCGAGCACTCTGGCCCAGATATAACCCAAAGCGAACTTCCGAACTCCTGCGATTCCACAAGAGCAGGACTAGGAGGGTGACAGGAGTTGTAACGGGGCACTGCGCCATAGGCCTTCTGGCTGAGAGGATGCATGTCCCCCACAACGACTTCTGTCGGAGCTGCGGAGATGAGGAGGAGATAGAAAGCATCCAACACCTGCTGTGTGACTGCCCTGCACTTCTTAGGAAACGCACCCAGTACCTGGGCAAACCGTTCTTTGAAAACCTGGGCAGTCTGGCAAACTTGCCCATAGCGGACATGGCTCTTTTTATCGAATCCTCGAAATGGTTCAATTAAATAGGATACAGAAACAGATTAAGCACGTATAGAACTTACTCTTCCCCCCAAAAAATGTAGAATTTTTTACATTGCAAATGGTTAAATTTGTTTAATTTTTTTGATTAATGCGTATACGCAGAATGCAAAAAAATTTCGCACGGAATGACATAACCATATAAAAACAAAATCCCAAATGGGATATCGAAAAGTAAAAAAAAAAAATTTTTTTGGACAAATGATTAGAATAATTTCAAGTTAAGTCTTTTGACACACCACGGTAAAAATAATATTGAATAACAAAGTGAAAAATTTTTCTTTTTTTTAAATTGAGCAAAATTAAAAACTGAAATTTTGCGAAACATTTTTTTTTTTACCCATGAATCGATCTACATCGTTAGGTTGCTAAAAAACGTTTGTGGCAGTTTTAAGTCCTTATCCAGCTAGACGCTTAGCTTTTAAACTTATTTTTTGCTTTTTATTATAAGTAGCATAGCTCATAAGATGCTAAGCAAAAATATTAAAATGAGAATATAAAAAAATTATTAGTTTCTTACTATTTTTCATACACGTTTATTGACGTACTACTACAACGTCATACTATTTTATTTAACCATAAATTGACATCATAAATTGTATAATAATAAAAGTAGCTAGAACTCGTTTGAAATTATTTACGTTACGCATACGCCATGTTGTCGCTGCTTATCTAAATTTTTATACGCTTTCTTTGTATGACAACGACTTTGCCTGCTATAAAAACAATTTAAGACTAAGAAATAATAATAATAATATTTTTTTTATATTTTCTCAATAAAATTTGTTGTTTTGTAATTTGCCATAAACTTTGTACCACTGTGCTTTTGTGAGTGGCTGGCATTGTCATTGCACGTTGGCCGCTGCCTGGCCCTGGCTGCTTTTATTTGATTTGAAAATAACTTGTGCGCATATATATATATATGTATGTATACATTTTTTTTAGTTACTCCAATTTTGGCTTGGTGTTTGCATGTCATGCATGTTGTAACGTGTGTGTGTGTGTATCCTTTTTATCTTGTTGGATATTTATTTATTTTGCGCTTTAGCGTTTTGCATGAAGCAGTTTGTGCCGCTAAACTGCAATTCGCTTTGTCATCGTTGTTGTTGTTGAGCTAGTTATTATTGTTGTATTGTTGTCTATGTGGTTGTTGCTGTTGTTTGCATTTTCGAAATAATTGGCTGTACAATTATGTCCGAGTATTTGCACACAATATTCAAGTAACTTGCTGCCCTTTTACGCTGTCTGCATATCTGAGTGCTTTTGTAGCTGTGTGGGTGGCTGGGTGTGAGGGTGTATTTCTGTGTGTGTGTGTGTGTGTGTGTAGGTGTTTACTGCTAAGTGGCAGCTGCCCACAAAAGTGTGCTATAAAATATTTTGTGCGTTTTAGTGGCTTTTAAATAATTTATGTTTAATATGCGCTTGTCATTTAAAGTCGTGTCTTTTTAATAGTTGCTAAAGGCATATTAAAACATTAAAACAGACGCTGCCCATCCTGCTCCTGCCACACAACAATTCAAATTTATTCATTTCTTTCTCTGGCATTATTTGCATTGAAATCATGATGCGCATGTGTCAGTGTATTCTATATACCTACATAGTATATATGTATATACGTGGGTTTTCGTTAATGTGTTCGTCTGCGTATGGCTTCTTGTGCATTCATCTCTTGAGCATTCATCAAAACATTTTCAGCATAATTTTGGGATGTATGCAAAATTCTTGGGAAGTAATTATGATAAACGCAGGATGTGTATCTGTCTGTGTATGTGTACGCATATAAGCCTGGATCTGTGCGGCATGTCGAACTTGTAACTGGGTTAATTGCGCGTAAAAACAGGCAACACATCGCTCTTTAACGCTACCATGAGAGCTTATACTCATGTATGTGCACATATATGATTGTACTTATATGTACATAATATGTGAATATATATGCCAATTTTGCTGCCTATTTCCGACTTGTGTCAAAACCAACTTCAAGATCTTCAAAATTGTGATAAGCAGCAATACAAAAGTGCCAAGTGCATTACGTGCGATAAGAGTATATTTTTGTTTATAATTGCAACTGTCAAATTATTATATACCTTGGTGTTCACTTGGATCGAAGGCTCACTTGGAGAACACATATAAAAGCTAAACAAATGCAGCTAAGGGTAAAATGTCGAAAAATGTATTGGCTCTTGGGACCAAGGTCTCAGCTAAGCTTAGAAAATAAGGTTCGGCTATACAAAGCCGTACTTAAACCCGTATGGACTTATGCAATGCAGCTTTGGGGAACAGCGAGCACATCAAATATTGAAATATTACAAAGGTTTCAGTCGAAGACTCTAAGAAGTTTAGCAAATGCTCCATGGTATATTAGCAATTTTGAGTTGCATAAAGACTTAAATGTGCCTTTTGTCAGAGATGAAATACTAAGAAACACAAAAACGTACATTGAAAGACTTCATAGGCATACTAATTATTTAGCATTAGGTCTTTTAGATAATTCCTATGTAACTAGACGCCTTAAGCGACACCATGTTTTAGACCTACCTGGCAGATTTTAGACATATTATTTATCTATTTATTTAATTATTCTTTTTTTTTTGATGTAACAAATGTAATACGTTTTTTATATTGGCTGATTTTGTTGAACTTCAGTCAATCCTGTTATGTTAATTAGTCATGTAAATTCATTTACTTATTATCCACGGATAGATTGTAAATTAAATAAACCAACAAAAAAAAAAAAAAAAAAAAAAAAATTTATTTTATTTGTGTTTACTCTTTGCTGATAAACAAAGCAACGTGACGTTTTTGTTTGTATTTTCACATGATATGAGAAGTTATGAAATAAAATTTAAAAATAAATACGTGTACAATGAAAGTTTATTTTACATGAGGTGCCAGTGTTGACAAGCTTTTAAAAGATAACGTCAAATCAAAACTTGCAACTTGAGAAACATTATAGCTAAATATAATGCTGTGTTTAAGACTGAACTGGGTTTGAGTAAACTTTGAAATATGATTTCGGCCATGTGGCCGCCACACCTGGCGCGTACAAGGTGCAATCTGGAGCACCAATTTTCACTAACTTTCCGCAGCATTTGCGGTCGTATTTCGCCAATAACTCTTCGAATGTTGATTTCCAGGTGCTCAATTGTCTCTGGTTTATCGACGTAGACAAGTGACAGTAATGGTGTTGCGACAAAAGCTTGTGGATTATCCTCACTCCGAATGCGACCATTCTGCTTATTTACGTAACCATTCATGAAAAAACAAAATTTTGAGTTTTTAATAAATTTGACGAACGGAACCATTATTTTGATCAAAAATTTCAACAACTCGTAAGCGTTGCTCTGGTGTCAGTCTATCCATAATGAAATGTCAAACCAAACTCAACAAAAAAAAAAACTATCAGCTGTTAAATGGTTTGTCAAATAAAGCAGTGTTGCCAACTCAAAGTTGTGAACCTCTAAAAAAACACGCTGTACTTTCTCGGCGATATCCGATATGTCAAAAATCAAAGGAATCTTTTAATATTCATGCGATCGATTTGAAATTTTGACACAATCTTTATAACATCATTTTCCAGTGAATCACGACGGATTTTCTCAAAATAATTAAACAATTATTTTACACCTCATTTTTCAAAGTATTACTTAAAAAGACCAAAAAAGTATTAAATAAATATTTTTATGCAAAAGAAGTATCCCAAACATACATAAAGTCGCCTGCGGCATGTACAGGGTTTTCCAACAAGAGGTGTTATTTTGAATCACCCAGTATTTCGGTAGCTGTCACTTTTGAAGCTTTTATTCTTTGACATTTGACAAGTAGAAACTACGCCATGACTAAAAATGGAACGATACACGCTTCAGTAACGCGTTGAAATTATTAAAATTCACTACAAAAATGGTGAAAATCTTGCAGTCACAGTTCGCAAAACTAAAGCATTTTTGGGTCGTCGTGAAGCACCTTGTCGGACCGCAATACAGAAATTGGTGGAAAAATTCGAGCTGTTGGGACAAGTTAGTGCTGTGAAGAATAAAACCCGTGCACGTCGCTCAAGAACAACTGCGAATATTGCTGCTGTAGTCCAAAGTGTTGAAGAAAACCCAGGTTTGTCCATTCCTCGTCGTTCTTTTGAATTGGGCATTCCACAAACGTCATTACACCGTATTTTGCAGAAAGATTTGGGTCCTAAGGCTTATAAAGTTCAGTTAACACAAGATCTCAAGCCGGCCGATCATCAACAACGTCGTGTCTTTGCTGATTGGGTCCTTGAAATGCATGAAAATGATCCGGAATTCCATCGAAAAATCTTGACTGATGAGGCCCATTTCCACCTCGGTGGCTACGTCAACAAGCAAAATTGTCGCATCTTGGGCTCGGGAAACTCAAGAGTTATTGTTGAGAAGCCTCTCAACCCTCAACGTGTGACTGTTTGGTGCGGTTTATGGTCCGGCGGGGTCATTGGACCTTACTTTTTCGAAAATGAGGTTGGATCAACAGTTACGGTGAATGGATTGCGCTATCCAGAGATGATTAATGATTTTTTATGGTCGCAGTTGGATGGTTTTGTTCTGGACAACGTTTACTTTCAACAAGACGGCCCTACGTGCCACACAAGCAACGAAACCATTGCTCTTTTACGAGAAAAGTTTCCGGACCGTGTTATCTCTCGAAGAGGTGATCACAATTGGCCACCGAGATCTTGTGATTTAACACCTTGCGACTTCTTCCTTTGGGGCCACATGAAAGATAAGGTCTACGCTAACAGCCCAGTGTCGATTCAAGACCTCAAAGATAGAATTTGTGAGGCTATCGAGGACATAGGGCAGCCACTTTGCAATTTCGTTATGGAAAATTTCATGAAAAGGATATGGTCCTGTTAGCGTGGTCGTAGTGGCCATTTGGCTGATGTTGTTTTTTAATATTTACGGCATACCTTCCTCTTTATTATGAAATAATCAACCGATCATTTATCCCAAAAATTGGCATTTTTCTTTGAATACCAAAATAACACCTCTTATTGGAAAACCCTTTACTATGGGAAAAAGAGTGTACATCTAAAAGCCGTGGAAAAATGCTTCTGGTAGGCTGTGTTTTCCAAAAAAGATAGTTAACATGAATATATAAGAATATTATGAACTGCGAGATTTTGCAATGAGGGAGACTTGGCAAGTTTTACAAATCATTTTTGGTTTAAGTCGTAATTTCTTATTGTATTTTAAAATCATAAGAAAAGAACATATTTTTCAAAAAGAAAATGTGAAAAAATGAAGCCATAAAAATATGCTACAAGAACAGCCGCCAGCAAAAAAAAATATACTATATATAACAAAAACTGGATCGTACAGAAATTAAGTTGTTTGGATATTGGGGTGTTGACAAATAAATTGTGGGTCATTAACTTTCTGGTTCAAAAAGAAGTTCGTAAGCAAAGCAAACAGACGTTAAAGCTCCAGGCTATTATTTTGATAATCAGTTTTCATTGCCATTTCTTCATGAAGAGGCTTACACCCGAACAACGTTTAAAAATCGTATAATTATATTACGAAAATTCGCATTCTGTACGTAATATTTTTCGCGCGCTTAGACCATTTTATGGAACCAGTTCGATAAACAATTAATTTCACGCTCCGGACCGGTGAATTGGCCACCAAGATCGTGTGATATCAAACCCATAGACTTTTTCCTTTGGGGCTACGTAAAGTCTAAATTGTTTGTGGATAAGCCAGCTACCATTAAAGCATTAACCGTATTACTCGCGAGATTCCGCCGATAATGCTGGAAAGCGTCATCGAAAATTGGAACCTTCGCATGGACGAGCTACGGCGCAGTTGCGGCCAACATTTGAAAGCGAGTATCTTTAAAAAGTGCATGGCAAGAATGTTTCTTTCCATTGATAATAAAGATTTTCCGATTCATTTGAAATTTTTGTGTTTTGTTGCATTAGAAAAAAAAAAACCTCAAGATTGATGACCCTTTATATTCACTGTATCTATTTATTATCCATGCATAATTCTGAGAACTATTCACCCCACAATTTATTTGTCTCTAATGGAAACTCATTTACAGCACATAAATGAGAACAAAAGTTGAAAAAATGTCACTGCTGTTAAAACAAAATAAATAATAGTACATACAAACACACAAACATAAGCTACCAAATATTATGTATATATACATGCATATATACATTAATAAGCTTTGAGCATGTTAAGGCTCAATTACTTTTACAAAGGCCGCGAGCACATTATATAGAGAAAAACCTGGGGTAATAACAAGGATCAAATTTACTAAAACCCTACGTGCAAAAGGTAAATACACGCACAACTAGCGCTAATACACTCCGTGGCACTTGAATAGTACTCTTTTGGTTTTTTTTTTGTGTTAACAAGCTTATGAAGACAGCTAATTAAAATATATTTTTTTTTAAATAAAATGTTATTATTTGTAAAATATTTATTTCGTTAAAATCGTAAATTTGAAAAAATCTTTGGATCACAATTGTATTTCAGTAAGTATTTAATAGCAACGGAGTTTTAAAATTGTACTTCAAACGAGTCAGCTTGATCATGTTTGCTAAAAATGTGTTCTTATTTGTTCGTATTATGCAGGTAGCTGGACTGCCAATCCAACAATATGCGTTCATAAGCACATACAGATTTTGGAGCCTTTTTTTTTAACAAAAGGATTAAGATATATGTTTTCTAAAGTATAGTAGCAGCTAGTCAAAGAGTGTTACTTTGAAATTTTTGCATAAACCTAGTCTAAGTCCTACAGGTGTCTATAAAAAAGATGGTCTGCGTCAAGTTTTAGGATTGTTACTTTAAAGGAGGATATTAAAAAGTGTAATACAATTAAAAAAATTACCAAAAAAAGGAAATTTATTAAAAAACTTCCTACGAATAGGATTTCGATAAACAGTCAAACCAGAGAGACCCTCAAAGATACGTTATTCGATAATAACACAGGCCTACAAATATCGGGGTCATGTCAGTTGTTGGTAAGCTAAGGGTCATTTCTGAAGTAATTTGCTGCGTAGAATCCGAATCCGGGGCCAGAATAGCCATAACTTTGCGAAAAAAAATCGTAAATGATCGCTTGAACTTTTAAATTAAAGGGTTAGAGTGGTACTAAATGATGTATTTGGAGGGTCAGACCACAAAAATTATTTGCACCTTGTACATAGCCTCAAACGTAGGAAAAAAACACAGTTTTTCGGGTAAATAACCTCAAATATCTCAAAATCCTGACGTGATAGGCCAATTCTGGCTCCGGATTCGGATTCTACGCAGCAAATTACTTCGGAAATGACCCATACCTTTCCAACAACTAAACCATGTTGGTCTGTGTAATCAGTGGTGAATCCACAGGGGCGTTTCGGGTCAAGACCTCGAAGCGGAAAACTCTCCTATGACCATCTGATAATATTTATAAAAAGTCAGTTCTTTTTAGATAAAACTTTTTCTTTTTTTTTTTTTTTATTAATGTATTGGCAATCAGCCTATTTCACATTCTTTGTTGTCGTTTATTCCCTTTACACTTTTCGATATTTTCTCATATTTCTCTTGTTCTAAACAGCTGAGCGACTTTTATTGAAAATTCCTAAACATTGCTAAAATTCAATTTATTTTCTTAAACAATATTTATTAAAGCTAACCACTAATGCTGGAGAAAACATCGATGATCGAAGTTTAAAATCTCTATGTATCGATGTTGGCCAACAGAGATGTTTCTCCAGCACTACTAAACACTCATTTGATGAGAGCAGAAGTGCTGGAGAAACATCTCTGTTGGCCAACATCGATACATAGAGATTTTAAACTTCGATCATCGATGTTTTCTCCAGCACTACTAACCACGATTCAGCTACTTTTTTTTTTAAAGGAATTCTTTTGCGTGCAGCAAATCAACTCTGTCGCATCTATCGGTTATCGATATGCCAATGTGTGTGTGTAGTAGTAGTGCATGCTAGTTTTTCGATTAAATACGAAAAAAAATTTATTTAAAAAAATTTATGAATAAAAAATAACTTATATGAATGTAGCAAAAATAGACTCAAACAATATTTAAAAAACTTTTTCGGTTTAAAACAAGCACGCTTTAGAACTTATTTTGCCAATTTGTTTTAAGTTTTTTTTTTTTAATTTTGTTTGCCACAAAGTTGTCGGTTTTAAACCAGATCAAAAATTCAGTTTGGCGAAATTGTTAGCAGCAAACCTGTGAAATCAAAGCGATTCCGAATATTCTATGCGTTTGCCGGGCACGGCTGTATATTCATTGGGAAAGTAGAAATTGGGAAAAACTATACTTGAAACAGAACATCATTTTAATGTGCACCACGTGCGTTCTTGCAAATCAAATTCAAAAAGCTTAAAAATATTATAATCACGCCTTCAGCCCACCAAGCGTTGCCTTTTGCATAACTTTTCTTGCTTTTTCAGAATCCCTGATGCGCCATGATAAAAATGTGCTTCATCGGAAATCATAATTTTCTTTTTATTTATTTTTTGCAAAATTTGCGTAAAATAATTGAATAACTTGGATACGTTACATTGGTAATTTCCCATGTGCTTACAACATGTCAAAGAAATATATCAAAATATTTGACAGCCTTCAAATTATGGCTCGTTCAGTTGCAAAGCATCTTGTTGCAACATGCTTTATAAATCAAAATAAATTGTGCAATCAAGTGCACTATAAAAAGTTTACTTTCTTAAAGGTTTACTTAAAAAACAAAACTATTCATTTTAAACTAAACTCATTTTAAATCATTTTTTATTAACTTAAAAAAAAGGTGTGCTAATTAATTATTTTGACTCGCTTAAATAATAGGCGCCCAAAGTGAAATTGTGCTATGCAAGCGAAGAGCAGTGTAAAAAGTTCAAAAGAAAAACAGTGTGAGAGAGAGGGGTTAAATGAATGAGGGCATAGAAGAGCGCGCTTGTCATTGCTTTATTATCGCATTTTTATTTTGTTGTTGCTGTACATATATATATTTACTAATAACGAGCTCAGCTCAACTATACATAAAAACATTGCCGCTCTGACAAGCTTTTACTTAGCAACTGTCTGCTCACTCTTTCTACTTAGCTGCTTCTTAGTAATAGCTATCTCAGGTACAGTGTCTATGCATTTTTTATGATGCGCCTGTTGGCTATGCTACACTTTTTTGCACAGTTTATTTCTGCAGCTGCTTTGAAAAATGGTCGAAGCAGTAAAAAGCAAAGAAGCAGAAATGTTTTAAAGTGGAGCATCACGTAGTTGGTCAGTACACCCCCTACTCTCTTTGAATCTCTTTTGCTCACACTCTCAAGCTATTATCTGCATATATTTAAAAGGCAGGTATTTAAAAAAACAGCAGCTGCATGTGACATGGAAATGTAATATACAGCAACAAAAGCAATAGCAACAATAAAGCAAAAACCAACAACAGCCGCAGTGACTTACATTTTAACTATTGATTTTTTAATTAAATATTAATGAAGCACGAAAAACAACTAAAAAAGCAAAAGAGGCACAAAGCTAAAACAAACACATACACACAGCAAGGCATAATAGCAACAACAAAAAACCGGGACAGACGACGTTACGTGTAACGTGACACACAGTCACTGACTTGCTTATATAGCACGCCTTAAGGTATGCTATGCTAAATAATACAACGGCTGAGCGTATGCAGCAACACGCCAAAGATACGATGACACCATATACCAGGAACCCCAAAGTCCGACGCAGACGACACTTTGCGACACCAAAAAACAAAAAAAAAAAACTTAAATTAGTCGGGGCGCTGTCTGACAGTGGGATACCCTGCACCAACTTTTTCCACAAAAGAAGTTTTTATTTGTGCCCAAATTTTGTTTGTAGACGTTGAGGATTGTACGCCCCTTCAAGGTAATCGGCTTATGGATTGGTTTGTTTTGTGATAAAGTTAACGTTGCGTTGTTGATAAAGCTCAAATGGAACTACATATAAAATTTTGTAGCTACAGTTGTTATTTATGAGAGAAAGTAACGTTTTGCTGCCATTAATAGGAAATGGTGTCTAAGATTTAAACACTTTCGTCTATTTCTTTTGAAGCATACATCTGAGCTTAAAGTTCTTTCAGCGAAACCAAATGAACCGGTTGGATGTTATAGTGCAACCCGGAACACTCTCATACCGGTAAACGAGGCAAACAGTGTTGCCCCATGAATATGTTGAAAAATATAAACAAACAAAATCCCTTTGCAGCAACTTAATTTAACTTAAATTATGAAATATTTATAACCGTATATTATGGCTTATTTATTGAGAACTATTTGTGGACCGAGTGTTCGTCTGGCAATCTAAACAAAATATTAAAACTATGTCGTAAAATATAAACAAACAAACTTGCAGCGACTTCATCTGGTAGCAAGAAGTGTGACGAGTAGAGATTATAAAACATTTATGACCAAGCAGTACATTAAACTAGTTTACACGAAAAATTAACCTTTGTAAAAAAGTGTGTTTTAGTGTAATTTTGGGTCAAGAAACACGAAAATTATTCATCATTCATTTGTTCTCTTAATCACAGTTTTCGAGATTTTTTCGAAAAACATATTTTTGTGCACTTTTTTCAGTTATTCGTATATATATGTATCTCCTTGTAGCGTCAAAAATAAATTTGACTTAAAAACGCGAAACTCTTCTACGAGTTAACTAGGCAAACAATGTTGCGCTATGACTTTATGGAAAAATATAAGCTGCTTTTTAATTTTGCCTGTGCAAGCAATACTAATAATGCATATATGGCGAGAAAAAAAATATCATTGTGAAACATTTAACGATTATTTATTGTAAACTGTTTAGGGTGCCACTAGCTCAAAAAATCCAAAGTACAAAAATTATGCGCTATTCTGAGACAATTTGAACAAAAAACGCGAAACTCTCCTAAGCGTAAACGAGACTAACAGTGTTGCCCTATTGCTTTGTGAAACAAATAAGAAGCTGTTTCATTTTGCAGGCACAACGATTTTCGCAGCAACTAAATTTGGCGCACAAAAAATATGGCGAGTAAAAATATATCAACAAAAACATTTATCGATTATTTATTGTGAGCTGTGGCGCTCAAAAACAGTCGAATTCTGAGCCAAACTAAAATTCGGCACGAAATTATTAAATTTATTTATATTTTTGTAATAATTTTATTGAAAATATGTACATCTCTCAGAAATCTTTTACTCTGTGCTCTGGCTATTAAGTCTCAGTTCAAAAAGATGCTGTTTCCACAAAATAATGTAAACAAGAGACGTCAACACAAGTATAAATGGGTTGGTAGAAATTTGGTTCATTTTTTTATTTAATACCAGTAAACTTTTAGTAAATACTTGAACACAAAACAGCTGATTTTAGTGTGACCGTTTGAGTTCAACAAAAACAGTTCAAAATTAGACAAAAAATACAAACGCCAAAAAAATCACATTTAGTTAATAGGGACACACTGTGCATGCTCGCAGCAACGAAGTTGCAGTTTTTGCTTCGGCAGCGTTACGGGCTGCTGCGTACTGGCCTTATAAAACTTAGCGTCTTGCTGCTACTAGCTGTTACATATATTCCGCAAGTGCATAATACTCTAGATTTCCACATACAGTGTATAAAAATGAAACGAGAAACTGTATACCAAAGAATTTCGAGTTTTTAATGACGTGCTGTTCGTGTTACATAAGGTAACGAACCAAGGGCCAAACATAGCTCTACACACACGATAAATCAAATAAAATAAATATGCAAAGCGGCGTCTTCTCGAGTAGGTAGCTAGGTTGGTCTTTGGCGTCGCCTGTGTATATGCCACGACACGGAAAGCGACGAAAATAAAGCAAAAACAAAAAAACGGAAAAACTGCGAGACAAAAGTTAGCATTAAATTCTTGTTTGTGTAGGAACCACGCAGCGCATAGGAAATGTAGGAAACGAATTTCAATATAAAAAGCAAATGAAACTATCAGGGAAATTGTTTGTAGCAGCTACCTGGGCGTAGCAGTCAGCAACGTGAGTCAAGTCGTGCCAAACATCTGCTGGGCACGCCCAGACAGACAGTTACGACTCAAGGCACAGTCAGCCGGGTTTGGCATTTCCTACAACTCGTACAACCACGTAGCAGCACTATGTATTAGCAAGTCCTCAGTTGTGCTGCCCAGTCACGAAAGTTAGCTTAACAACCCATGAGTGTGAGCTAGCAAGGCGCACTTGAAGCACGCAAAAAAAAAATAAAACCAGACTAAAAAAACTAGTAGAGACTACGACATAGCACTAGAGACTAAAGCTGGCGTAGTAAAACTGAGAAAAGACATTGAAGATGTGGCATAGGGCCAAAGGACGACACGCAAGTTATAGACACACTCAGACAAATAGTCAAATAGTCGAGGCGCAAATAAAACAACAAACTAAAAGAAAAAAGCTTGCCTTACTTACACATGTACATATAGAGAAGTTTCTACACGCTACTCTTTTCGGAGAAACATTAAATGTTGGTTAAGCAGGATACTGCGAGCTATAATTTAGACTCGAGTACAGAAATTGGATAAAAAATGTGTTTGTTTGCTTTGTCGGGTAGAGTTGCAGAAATGCAGAAGTGTTCAACAACAAAGTATTCTTACTCAATTCTAGGGCGCTTCTACTCAAAATACTATTGTAAAAGCATCAATATCTACCAGTGTCTACATACCTATTTTTTATAATGTTTTTGGTATTATTTTGTGGTATAAAAAACAAACTGCTGTTTGGAAACAACCATTTTTTTTAATAACTGAAGTCGTAATTTTTTTCAGTGGAAGATAGGATTATGCCGACAAATCTCGAAAGCTTTAACTTTTTTCTCACAAACACCTTTCTTTCTTAAAAACAAAGCCTTTTTGTTGGGGTTACTCACGTCGTTAGTTTGGAACACCCTTATTGTTTTCATGTACATAGTCACAAAGTAAAGAAAGAATAAAAAGTAAGCAAGAATGGAATAATAGCTATAATATCATATTCGCGATATGAAAAAATAAAACATTTTGGGAAAAATTACATTACAATAGTTTTGTTTTGGAATTTTGTCAAAGCAAAATAATCTTTTCTTCCGAATAACAGAAGCCTTTGTCAAAATTTTGTTATGACTGTCTTCTTAGTTAAACGTGATAAAAATCGCAAAAATACAAGCAACAGCGGAATCTTCAGAATTTCAAACTCATCATCTTTATGCTGCAACTACAAAAAAGAATTCTAGATTACTGATAGGATTACTAACACATTAGTTAACATGGATATTATTTGAAGACAATTAAACAAATTGCAATAAACCAAATGTGCTACAGAACATTAAAGGACAGCTGTAAAACAGTCAAAAGGAAACAACAGCGCCCACACTGTCACGTTGCCTATGACGTCACAAAAGCGCCGCAAACTCAAGTGTGCGACTTATATAATTAAATGACATTTTGATGAACCATTCAGTCGCTGCAAACACGTGATTAACTTTATGGTTATCAAATATCAGTGTTAAAATAACTTGGCAACATTGTTTTTCACATACAGCAGCTGATTGAGTTATTTGTTTTCTTCGGATTTGACAGATTGTAAGTTTTGGAAAGTAGAAACATGGGAAATTATATGTGAAAACATTATTCATATAAGCAAAACGTTCGTGTTTGCAAATCATCAAACTATTCTCACGTTTTTAAATCACTTTTTCGCAAAGTTGGAAAACGTCTTTAGTGTTTTTGAGTGATAAGTAGCAAAATATATACCATGACAAACTGATGAGACCCGGCAATATTTAATGCCAGTTTTGGCAACTTCCACCTCATGCAGGTCAAAGTCAACTTTGATCGGTAAATAACACTAAATGCAGCACTATAATTTTTTGCGCAGGATGGCTAAATATGTCGTTAATCATATCCATATCCTTCAGTCACTGTGTTTATATTTTTATGTTGTTTTTTTTCCAAGATCTTGTAACCAAATTCGGAAGCTTACTACCCCATAAAACTGAACGATCCAAAAAACGGTTTCCAGACATCATTCATTTGTTTTCTAAAGATATCATAACTAGGTAGGGCATCTTAAAGTCGACTTGTCTGACTTTAACGTTCGCCATTTTTTTCCAAGTTTTTTCTTCTGTTTTTGACAGAAAAGTTGCCTGCTCGATGGAGGTGTGTGGAGAAAGGCAAATTATGCGACGTTGTAGTTATTTTTATGTCTGCTCATATTTCTGTAGAATTTTTCCATTTTCTTTTTTTTTCTATTTTGTTCTTCTATTTCATCTACTACTACGTATATCCAAAACATGTGCGTAATTTTTTTACTCGGTTTTGTTGCGTAAAAGATTTGCCGTGAATCGTAGTAGTAAAGAAATGTGAAATATGGACAAATGGATGGATGGATAGGCGTGCCAAATAACAGCTGGTATTAAAGTAACAAAAAGTGTTTTATGATAACGAAAAGTAATGTTGTAGTTTGTCAAATAAAAAAGAGAAAAGTTTTATAAAGTTTAGTACAGTATCGAGTGGCATTGAACAGTATTTATGTCAGCCATACAACTTGAGTAAAGAGCAACTCAAAGTGCTGGCACAATAGATTTTTTTTTAAGAGAGCAGCAAAAGCTGCTTTAAGTATCGAAAAGCTGCAAAATGCCAGAAACTGCATGGGAAGTACTCAGTTGTTTGATAGACTTTAAGAGACGTCATAAAATAACGATCAAAGTCACTTATAGCTATAAATTTCCACTATCAATGCAATCAACTGATTTAATGAAAAGTTATCTCTCTAAAATAAAAATTTTAATTTTTATCACTTTGGCGCTCGCCAGCTATGGCAAATATATATTTTTTTTATTTTACCTATTTTTGCACACCTTGTTATTATATTTTTTTACGGGAACGCGTCGCAAACGTCAGCTTGAACGAATTCAGGACACCGACAAAACTGTACTAGAATGAGCTCCAGTATATAACCGACCTAGAAAAATGTCTTTGTTTTATGATCGAAGCAGAACATGATTGACTCTGTCTGACTTTTGAAAAAGAAAATAAATGGAATTTGGTCGGGTGTTAGTTAGCTGGCGGCAAAACCTACTAGTACTTCCTTAATTTCACTTCTGTTTTTTTAAATACATATATGTAATCCTTTTCGACAGCTCTGTTTTATGTCGTCTCTTTTATAACCCAGAATGATTGCCATAATCTTAGAATTAGGATTATGATTAAGGAAAAGTTGCAAATATTGAGATAAAGCCAATATAAATAATAATGAATAAATACTATATTACATATCTCTTCGATTTTGATGACTTTTAAAAATGTGTGAAGGTACTAGCCAATATAATCCTCTGTTTTTTTTTGCCAAATTCCGACTACTTATCGAGTTATTTTTATTTATTTATTTAATTAAAGGAGTACAACTAGTACAGTTGACCTTATATTATAAAAAAAAAGTATAATTTATTTTTAAAAAGAAGATAGAGGGAATATACATTAACTAATCCGCGTCACTAGCCCGGTGGGTGAACTTTTTAGAGATATGCACCAACTCACAGACAGACACTTGGATTTACAATATTAAAGAGGAAACAAGGAAACAAGAACATTATATCACAAAAAGAGCCAATAGATCACCGTTGACCATGTCGGTGGCTCATCATATAGGGTTGGTCGAGGATGCTCGAAGTGGCAAGTCAAGATGACTTAAGATAGAAGAAGTGATAGATTGAATAGACCGTTCGAAAGAGAGTTAGAGCATAAGATACGGAAAGTATCGTGCAAAGCATAATTAGATTGATTAGATTAGATTAGAAAATTGTAAGGCTAAAGGTCTAAAATTACGAGTTACTCTAGACGGTATGACAAAGGTAACTTTGCTAAGAAGTACGTTGGAATCGATAAGACCGAGTAACAGCTTATGCAAGAATAACACGCCGTGGCATGTTCTGCGAGGACTTAAGGAAGGCAACTTTATAAGGCGAAGTCTATCGGAATATGGCGGGAGTCGGATATTTGGGTCCCAGTTTAAGCAACGAAGTGCAAAAAGGAGAAATTGCTTTTGTACAGACTCAATCATGTCCTGATAAAGGTGGTATTGAGGGCTCCAAACGCAGGAACAATATTCCAAAAAAGGACGGATGAGAGAAATATAAAGAAGTTTGGTTGTGTAAGGGTCGTTAAATCGTAAGTATCGATGACTAAATATTTAGGCAGACTCTTGAAAATGAATAAAAATATTTAATTAATTTTTTTTTTTTTTTCAATTTTAAAGCCAACTAAATAAACATAAAACACAAAGACAAAACATAACTCTGCTGTTAACATTGGCACTTGGTTCAACAGCTTAACATTAACAACATCTCTTTAACATTCTTAACTAGCGGCATTGCTCTGTGTAGCAAGAGTGCATTAACATTAACTCAATTATCACTTGTTTGCTTTGTTTGCACTCAGCGGCTCTCTATCGGTTATGTGCTTAGACTCAGTAGCTGGTCAGTAGCTGGACCCTCTAACGCACTCAAATTAGTGTTAAAATACAATTCTCGCTATCAAGTCGGGTTGTCGCGGCTTGACATTACACACGTTAACACTAAACAACATACATTAACATTGAACAGTAGTGCTGGAGAAACATCGATGTTAGCCATGTTGGATGCTTCGATACATCGAAGTAAGTGTGGCGGCTATTTTTTAAATGCTTCAATTATTCAGAGTGGGCCATCTGTTGGTTTGGTTATATAAGTATTTTCAAACAATAAAATGGAACTAACAAACAAACCAAGAGAAAACTATATTTTCATAATATACATTTGAAAATTAATAACATTTCATAGAAAAATAAGCAAAGCAATACTAAATAACAACCCAAAAGGTTATACAACGAAAGCAAAAGATAATACGGGCCATTATGGATCCATTATGGATTTTGAGCAGCCGAATCCGAAGTCCTAAAAATTGCGAAAGTCTACTGCGGGGGAACGGGGAAAGTTATTGACATGATTCGAAAAACTTCATCTTCTCAGGAAATAAGCTGGTAAAGTTTTATATCTCTTGCTCTTATAGTCTCCGAAATCTAGGTGTTCATGCAGACGGACAGACGGTTACCCTAGGTTATGATAAGCATTTTGGTATAAAGGACTTGGGTTCTGCCACGCCTACTTCTGTCCGTTACATACAAATCTAGTATACCATTTGTACCTATAGGTACAGGGTATAACGATAAAGAATTTGAATTAGTCGATGCGGTGACCATCAGTGGAGTACACTGCATCTATTAATAGGTATAACTTATTTAAAACTAGGGACTACATATTATTATACAAAAATTACCTTTTTTTATAAAATAAAAACTGCAATGAAAACGTTTTTAAGGCCAAATTATTCTGTGTCTTTACAGCTTAGGCCAAATTCAACTACTACACAAAAAAAAAAAACACAAGATAAAGTTTTCATTAGTATTTATTAGGTATCGAATACATCACTAGAGAGCTTCGAAATGTCCAACTTAATTTATATTAAACAAAGCACACATATTTTAATTAAAGACGACATGGTCAGGCATTCTAAACTACTATGCCCCCAACCATTTTTTTTATGCCAAGGCAAACTGCCAATAATTGTTCATGCTTAATCCTTGACCAAACCAACTGGGCCATCAAAGAAACGAATTTTGCTCGCAATCATTAAGTGGTTGGCAGCCTGTCGTTGCCAGCTCGCTGTTCCGGCTGTTGTGGTCGGATGGGTTATGTGCCAGGCCATAACAATCAATCTTATTTTATTAAAACGCAGTTGCCAGCCGCAACAACTTGAACTAAGCCAGTACTGGCTCGCACTACCTGGCCAGGAGGCACAGGTGCCAAAAACCCACGGCAATGGACTAGGGATGCTAGAAAAATTTCATTAATAAGTATTTACTGATGGGCAAGTGGGTGAGCTTGGGTGCTGCACGGCACATAAAAGTAATCCTTTTCTATTTGCGAACTCAAACGAGAACACTTCAGACGCCGACAACGCGCTCATTAAGTGAAAACCTTGAACGAGCGGAAGCAGCACGAATTTCTACAAGTTTTCTTTTTAATTCACTTAAGACTTTAGTTTGAGTTTGTTGGCTGCGGGGGAGCTCGGTTATCCTTCGCTGCATTCGCCATCAAAGGTGCAAATTTTTTTCTTTTTCTGTATGTATAAGCACGGTGAATACGTCCGTGACGACTACCTGGCTTCTAGGAAGTGGCAAGTACCTAGTGACTGTGTTATAACAACATTTATGTGCGTCCTTTGAGTAACTTGTATTATAGTACAAGTTTTTGCGACCTATCATAGAACCCGAGGCAGCCACTGAGCCTTGGCTTATGCCATTGAAACTGTTGTTAGGAGCAGCAGTGTAGCAAAAATCCATGTTGTAGTTTTCCATTGAAATATTAATAATATTGGCATTGAAATTGGAGCGCCTCTTAGCACACCCAAGAACTTTTCTTTTCTTTATAAGCTATCTTTTATTTTCAATTTGATTGGCAACAAAAAGGATAATAAAGCTGCCTGAACCAGTCGTTTATCCTTTTTACGCCGTTTTTACTAATATCTGTGGGTGTGTGTGTGTGTTTCAATTTGTTCTATGCAAATTGCTATAATGGTGCTACTGCCTCAGGGCCCTCATCCTTGCAGCAGTCAAGACCCCCATTTGAATGGTCTGCCTTTGTCGCCACCTAAACGTTGAGCATTTGTCTGTATGAGTTGTCAAATCTATCAATGACACTAATTGCGGGCTTATTATCCTATCTGGCAAGGAAGGGGTTAAGCTTTTAGATTGAATAGGGTGCCACGCAACTAAACGATTATGATGATTATGACGTACTCCGCATTATTGTTATTTATGTATGTCAAGTGGCTTTAGTTGGTTACATTTACTTTTACTTGAGGGTTATTTTAGGGGGTTCTTTGAGGGTTTTTTGGATTTATGTTACAGCTCAGTAATGGCAAAATTTATTGATTTTACATTTAGCGTTTCTTATGTATTTTTGGTTGGTTATGCAAATTATAATAAGCAATTTGGTTGAGCTTAAAAGAATAAGAAAGGCAGCTGCGAATGTTGGGCATGCTTTTTTTTTTGGTTAGGAATGTCATGATTTTTACAAGCCAATAAAAACGAATAAGAAAAATATTGGTAAAAAATTGGTTTGGACTACAGCTAATGCACCCCAGACAGAAATCCATATTTTTTCTTCATTTGTGCGCTGATAATTTATAAATCTAAAAAAAAGTTTCAACGCTTTTAGAAATGGCTCTTTTAAAAAGATTTTATTACAGACAAGTTCTTTCAATATGTCATAAAGATTTGTAATGGAAATTCATGTGCTCAATAATTTCGCAACGATTACGTAAAAACTTTTGCTGCTATAAAAATGTCAGGAATGATTGTGCTCCAGTGAGTACAATCAATATAAAACAAAAAAAAACTTGAAAGTGCTTTCTATAAGAAAAGAATTTCTTCTCATAATGTGGTTGTACAAATTTACATAGGGTGGCCCACCCTATACGAGGGCTCTCCCTGAATTAGCCGACCTTACATACTAGTGTTAGAAAATGTTTGCAAAAAATGAAAAGGGTAATTAACGTATTGTGAAAAAAAATTATTCAATATTATGTGATACAGTTCTTTCCACCCAATACTAATATGAGCTAAATTCCTTTCAAGCGGAGTCTGCTCTTTCGTTTACCACAGTAAAAATATTGGCTGGCACCTAAAAAGGTGACCAATCCAGAAATGATGAAAAAAATCCACATGATGACTTTCGACTAACAGTTCGTGAGCTAGCTGAATATGTAGGCAGTTCAAAATATGTATGCTGTACATCGCTTATGGACAGAGAATTTGGAGATGAAAAGCTATGCGCCAGATGGGTAGTCGAGATGACGGAAACGTCATGTGTTTGGCGATATGTCATAAAAATGTGGCTGAGTTTTGCGGCAGTATATATAACAATGTATGAATTATATGTCAATCACTTCACATCTGCAACGAAGGAACAGTCAAAACAATGGACTGAACAAGGAGAATCGGCAATTACAATGGCTTACTCATACACCCTATTTGCAAGATTTAGCCCCCTCCATTTATTTTGTTTTTCCAATCTTAAACAAATTGGTTTTTTAAGGAGCTTCAAGGTTCTAACTATAAAGATGGCGTACTTTAAAGTCGGGCGCGGACGGCTTTGGGATACCCTGTACCACTGCTTGCAATAAAATCCGGTATATGGCTTAAGAACACCAAAAGACATTTGATTGCCAAATTGGGTTACAATATCTTCACAAACTAACGAAACACAACGAATTTTGTACAAAAAACGTTTTTTTGAACGATTGGTCCTATGGGAGCTATATGATATAGTCAACCGATTTTGACCAACTTTGGTACAGTGCTTGGGAACTCTAAAAAACTTCCGAGTGCCAAATTTGGTTACGATATCTTCATAAACAAACGAGTTTTCCATCTAAAACTTTTGGTATTTTTCGAGGTCCTCTGAAACACCCCTATGGGAGCTATAAAATATAACCGATATCGACAAAGTAAAATAAACTCGACATAATTACGCATCTAGTCTGAAAATTTTGTCGCTCTAGCTCTTACCATCTCTGAGATCTAGGCGTTCATACGGACATACGGACAGACGGACATGGGTATATCGACTTCTCGAGTCACACTGAGCATACTTTAGGTAACTTTGGAGGTCTACGACGTCTCCTTCTGTATGTTACATACATTTTCGGCTTGCACAAACACAATATACCCCTTATATCATTACAGGGTATAAAAATCGAGGAAAATCGGTGGAGAAAGTGTATTTTCATAAAAGAAAAGCACGTCAAAAAATTAAAGAAATTTCGGATTCATTAAAAAAATAATGTGAAGATTATGTCTTATATTTAAAAAAAATATACAAATGGTTAATTACTATTGATATGCTATAAAAGTATTTCAATAAGAACAATTTTGTAAGGAAAAGTAGAGTTGTCATCCAATGTACAAAAAATATAAGTAAGGAACTAGCCTTTGAGGCGTATCTTGTAATAACATTTAATATTTCTAGACAGGCAAAGACTTGACAAAATCGGATATCTCTTGTTTTTCTGACCTTTTGAGTATACTTTTTTTTCTAATAAATCGTTTCCAGGTGTAATTATTGCCATTTCCCTTTGCGCACAGAAACTTCTTACAAAAAGCTTTAAGCATAACAAACAGAATCGAGGTCAAAATAAGCTAAAGTTTATATTTTGTTGCAAAACAACGATTTTCACTCATACGCCGCCGTTGTTGCTTTTTATTTGGCGTCAGTTGTCTTAATTTGCATACAATTTTTGCAAACTACCCAGCTCATCCAATTGCAAAACCCAAAAACTGTGTAATGCAGTGCAAAAAGTTACTTTGCATACTTTTAGGGCTGTTGTTGTGTGCCAATTAGTTTAAATAAACAATGGGAAAAATTTTGCACTTTGCGCTTGGAAATAATGTCGCATCAATCATATCGAATGTTTGAATTGTACAAAATGCAAATAGACGAAATGCATCCAATCAATTTAAATCATAAATTAATCAAAACAAGCAAAATGTAAACCGCAAAAAGTTTTGCCAAAATTTGTTAATGGCCATAATAACGAAACATTTACCGACAAATCACTCATACGCACTGTTGGTCTGTCAGCTATTGCCTGCTAGGCCATCGCTCTGCAACGCTTTTCAACACTTTTAATTAAGCTCAAATTTTAATTAAATGTCAGCGTCGCCTGTACACACAGACACAAACACGCGCACGCACAAATAACTTATTTTTGTTTGATTGCTACTGTTTTAGCCCCATTAAATAAGTATTACTTATGCGCCGTGTCGGTTTCAGCTTTGTTATTAATTTGGCATGCAATTTTTGTTTCATGTGCTGACAACTTCACATAAATAACAAAACAGCATAAAAAAGGTAAAGGGGGAACATCAAAAAGGCAAAAAAAAAAAGTAATAAACATAAGGAAATACACGGGACGAGTACAGTCGGCATATGCTGTGTGTAGTATACCCTAACTCTACTTCATTTTCGTGGTGATTCATATGATTATGACGTGCATGCTGAAAACGATTATTTGATTTTCGCTTTAAATTTAAACTTTCTACGAGAACAGTTTTGGTGGTAAAAAAAAATGTATTAATGATTATATACTTGCAAACTGTGACGACCTTTTTGGCGAGCATAGAATATCGAGGAAAGATGTCACTCGCATAGAAGGGCGCACAATAGATCCTATGATTCATAGTACAGCATTCCCAACAGTATTATTTTTATGAGCCTATCAGTAGTGCTCCGGAAAACGAAAAAACCAAACCGAGCAATTTTATTCGAATTCGGTTTTGCGTGTTCCGGAAAAGGAATATTTCAAATATTGCTAGTACTTTGTTATTCTATCTATTAAATAAAATTACACAATAATAATTGAATTGAAATTAAACAAGATAAACTTTCTTTGTGTAACGCAGAAACCCTGTCGTCATGTGTTCGTGTATGAAAAAAATTCGTTTTGGCGTTTGTGCATACCATTTTTTGGGTTGTGCATAAATATACAACTTGAAGTTGGCATAAATATAATCTAAGAATATAAACGAATATTTAAAAAAAAACGTTCAGTGTAAAATTGTTGCGTTTTCAAACCTATTTTGGCGATTTGTTTCAATTCCTCTTGCAATTCAAAACATTCGGTTTCAAACCACATGAAAAATTCGGTTTGGTGAAAGCACCACACATTCGGTTTTAAAACAAATCCTAATAAAATGTTCGGATTCGTCTTCCGGAGCGCGGCCGTATATTCCAGTTTTGGCGATTGTTGCTTGTACGCAAACATATCTTACAAGAGATTGTTTTGAATTCCTATTAAATCAATTGAATTTTAGGCTATAATCTTTTTAACCGATTTTAATACAAGTTTCACATATAGAAGCAAAAATGTATCTATCACTCCTATTTAACCATAGATTGTTTTTTTATATATAATACATATAACAATAGACCAACTTTTTAAAAATTTCGAGGTACTAGCTCTTTTAATCTTTAAGAAACAGGCAATATATACTGCCAAAAATGTATCTATAAGTCCTATTTAAGAATAGATTGTTTTTAATTCTAACTCTCTTTGAAAAACAGGCAATACGAACAGGCAAGTTTGAACAAAACTGTATCTATGAGTACCATTCAACAATAGATTGTGTAAATGTATCTAAGAGTACTATTTAACAAAAGATTTGTTTTTCATTTTCGCTCTATAATACGCAACTATTGTCAAAATTTCGAGCTATAAGCTGTCTTGGTATTTAAGTTACAGGTATTGCCGTAAAAACGAACTGGACTCAATTTGGCTATTTCTCTAAAAGATTATTGGTTCTTACTACTTGGCTTTTAGTTGTATACCATTATACCTTTTTGACCAAAATACAGTGTATAAATATGGCAGAAGGGCAAGGCAGTAAATGACAACTTTTGGCTTTGAGTTTTTATTTATGGTTCATACACTCACACACACTCACGCACACATTCACCCATACACACATTTAAACAGTGTTGTAAACGTGTTTTGTATTTTTGGCATTTCCGTTTTACGCTTTTGAAATGCACACAATGCTTACCTGTTTTAAATTCTATGGATACATTAAATTGCGTGCTTGCTGCTGCTTTTGTTTTGCGCTGTATCCTGTAGTACCGTTGTCTTTACCGCTTGCCACTGTTAACGGCTTTTCAATGCAGCACAGCTATTATGACAGCTTTGGACAGCCTTCCGTTATGCTGTGTCCTGCCGTCGTTTCCGCTGCCGTCCGTACGTACGTCCGTCTGTTTGTCTGTCACAATCAGCTGTGCTGTGCGCAAACTTTGCTGCTGCTGCTGAGAGTGTTTGTTGTTGCTTTTGTTTTTATTGCTAGTTTTTTTTTATAGTTTAGTTTTTGCTTTATTATGTGTCACTTTATGCGCTTCCTGCTCGATTCTTTTGTTGCTGCTGCTGCTTCTCATACGGCTGACACTTTGACAGCTGAAGAGCCGCGAGAGTGAAAGTTACACGACGCACGAGGTAACAAAAAAAAAAAAGACGACGCAGGCAGTCGGCTGAGTTCGTTTTAGTTGATTTGATTTGTTTTACTACTCTTTTCAATATTTTGCGTATTTATCTTTTCAAAATTTTAAATTTTTTTTTGTTGTTTTGTTTTCATATGCACCTTTGTTTGCACTCGCTTTTTGGCCAACACTTTCAGCTTTTTGTTATGCTCAATGCCAATGTTGTCTGTTGGAAATTCACCACACCAGCAACGTGGGCACTACAACAGCAATAACAACAACGACCACGACGACGACGACGAAAATACAAAGAGGTAGAATAAAGTAGCATAGAAGCGGAGCAATTATTCTGACCCAGTGGGTGGCGGCTACCGTTAAGCTTTGTTATTGCTCTTGCGGCTGGCGCTCTGCTGCTGCTGCTGCTGCTGGCGCTGCTGCTCCCGCTCTTAGTTAGTCTCATTGATAGCCGTCGTACGCTTATATCCTGCCAACGTTCGGACTTGATTTCGGAGTAAAAGTCCGAAAAGTACGTGGCGTATTTCTGCTGCTGCTGCTGCTTCTGCTTCTGGCGTTTTCGTAATATAACCTTCTGTCCTACTCTGCTGGCATGCGTCATCGAATTTGGTTTGACGTGCTCGGCTCGGAGCGCTCAAAACTAACTATACATATATATGTATATATTTCTTTATATACTTTTTATTATTTCTTATGCCTTTTGTTAATATTTTATTTGGCACACACACACACATGCTTGCCGCACACGCACACACACACACTCGCACATTTGCTGCATATGTCGCTGTCGATATTAACCATACGCCATGTTGTGCCATTGAGTGCACGCGCACCCGTCGTTGCCCTACACTGGTTGTGCTTTGCTTTGCTTTGCTTTGAACGCCTGCCTTCAAGGTTATTTCCTGTTTAAAAATTGCTTAATTCTTAGCAGGTTTAGTTGTTTTTGTTTTAACTGGCCATTCGTTGACGACGCCATTTTTTAATTGAACTTTTGTTTCCTTTACTTTGGTTTGCTCTCGCTTACGTTATACACGACACTTTCATTACTTGCTTTAATTAAATTTTTTATGGCATTTTTCCCGATTTTCATACTAATTTACACATGGCCCAAAACTGCTGCCCAGCCTGATGCCCAATGACTTGGCTTAGTGCTGCTGCTGCTGCTGCTACGGCTGTATACTATGTATCTACATACATATTTTGTATTTCAAATATAGCTTCGTTACCTTCGCCTGGAGGCCAGTACGAAGTAGGCTTGGCAGCCAGCGTGTTAGGCATTTTCTTTTCTTAATACATTTTCTTTTATTTCTTTGCTACGGATAACACAAAAATTTCAATTTTGTTAGCTATTTTCTTTTTTTTTTCTTTCTCTCCCTCTCTTTCTTTCTCTCTTTTGCTGCCTTTTGACCGTGTGGGCTTTTCTTTTGCGTTTTCACGCGCGCGTTGACTGCGTTCACGGAGCGGTCGTCTTAACCGTTGGGCTCCACTACTCTGACTACGTTGGCGCAAGTGTTTGACAGTCCTCGTTGTCGCAGTCGTCGTGCTTAAAAGCTTTTCCCCAAAAAGTAGGCAGTTGAGAGAGCGCAAGCTCAAGCTGAGAGCGCGTGCGGGAGCCCGAGTAGGTGGCACTAAGACCTGGCTGGCTCCTGGCTTGTGCTTTGCTTTGTTGCCTTTGCACTTAAAGTTTGCTTTGTTTGGATTTTGTTAGTTTAATGTGGCCTGTGCTTTAAGGATTTCTTTCGTGTAATTGTTTTCGTTGGGTTCGTTACTTTCTTGTTATGCTGCCAGTGTTCAAATGTAGACGTAATTATGCACTGAAAGAAATTTTTAAGAACCTGAGAGAGCTCTAAATAAGCTATAAAAAATTTGTAATATATTGTTTGATAGGTAATAAATTTAGATAAGGGGATACCAATAACAGCAGAATAAAAAGTGCAAGCTTTTTTAATAGATGTTTTAAATACTAAAATCAAATTTGAGAGCTCTTTAATTGGTGTCTATCTGTTGGTATTTTTTAATCGAAAACAGCGATAAAAAGTAAATTTACATTTTTAATCTCACAAAAACTTAATTTAATGGTGTTTCAGAATACCATTTGTACTCATTAGTTTCCAAATTATTGAATGAAAATCAAGTATTCATTCAAAACAGTCCAAAGTTATTTAGACTGCTAACTAAACCGCTTTTTTATTGATAAGAACTTGGCCAGCTATTTATCGCTTTAAACACTCAATTGTGAAGCAGTCCTGCATCTGCTATGTTACTTCTCCATTCCATGGTACCCTTTTACCGGGTTATCCATTTCGTGTTCCAGATTTGATAGCCTTATTTCAGTGACATAAGTCAAATAGAACGTTAATGCGAGGCATCATATATTTAGTTTAAGATTTGCTATTTTACATTTTCTTCTTACACTATATTTCGATAAAAAAAAGAGTAACACTTTTGGTTAGTTTTATAAGAATCTTAGTTCAAATATTTATAATTCGCTTGTTAAAGTTCGAACAGAGTCAGTACTTTTAAAAATTAACATATTGAAGAAAAAATAAAATAAACATTAAAAAATTAAGATTATGCTCACATGTCGGGATACAGAGAATTCGGTCTTCATTCGATTTTGTTAGGCCCAGCAATAAACACGTTTGCTAGCTAAGATAATTATTCCGGTCTTGCCAAAAGATTTGCGGAATCAACTCTAATTCTGCTTGCCAAAATAATGTGTTACTTTCATATCATAAAAAATTAGCTAAATAAGCTTCAAAAATTCAAAATAAATCATTTTAAAAGAGGTACTGAACTTTTCATCAACCTTAATTTTGTAAAGAATACATTTTTATTTGCAGCTTAGTTTTATAAGCTTCTTTTTTGGTTCAGTTGTACTTATTACTATTATAGGTAAAGCAAAAATAATAATAATAAATCGAAAAACTCAGACTCGGAGCTAGAATCTGGCTGTGCAAGAAATTACTCATATAATCTCATGCTTCCATTATCACCAAGTTTTCATATACATACAGTTTTTCTCTCAGTGCATCATCGAAAGAAAAAAAATTATTCAACGACACGCAAACGCAGCCCAAACGTCTATTGAACCTCCCACAACATGACAGTTGCTCTCTTTGCTAAAACTCACTCAATAATCCGAAAAATAGTGCCCAGCTGAGACCAGGTACGAAAACGAGCACCAGGCAACGAAGCTGTGTTGAAAAGCTTGCCATTAACTCAACACACTCCGAATAGCAACTGTCAAAAATCCATGACAACCAGCGCAAGAGAACAATAAAATATATGACAGAGAGAGCAAAAGAGCGCAACAAAGCCAAGTCCAAGTCAGGTAGCGCATACCTACAACGCGCCCCACACCGCCAATACAAGTGCCCCTCTGGCACACAATGCTTGCCCACCAAATGGAAGCTGTGTGTTGTTAGACGACACGTTGTTGCATTTCCCATACAAAGACAGACCCGTATATGAAGTGCGCACAAAAGCAGGCTATACTTTTTTTGATCAGCAAAATACCTGGCATTATACGGTGTTCTGTTGAAGGTTTTTATGGCCAGTTTTAGTTTCTGCATTGCATACTCAGGTGTTGATTGGAATCCGAGCACGTGTAGTTAAGGCCAGTGAAGGCTAACAATATGCTGCCGTCATTGCTGGCTGCCTTCGGTTGTCATGTCAAAAGTTTTCTAATTGAATTCTCCGAGTTCTAAGTCTGTTTACGTCTTGTCCCCTAACTGGGTATGTCTTTGGCTGGCTGTGACTTGACTGAACTGACCCTTAAGCATTGCTCTCTCATGCTCTATGGCATGTCTAGTTATCCAATACAATGTGGTGGGTGCTGTTACTCTTAAGTTATGTCATTTTAGCTGCGTCACTGTGTCTACCATTTGCTATTGATTATTCATGTTGTTCTTGCTTCCGTTGTTGTTGCTGTTGTTGTTTGGCTTTATGACGAAATGCGTACGACAAATATATAGAAATAGTTTTGCCCCTATGCACAACTATGACGTCATTGTTAACCCTGCTGTTAGTTGAGCTTTTTGCGCAAACAACTGTGCTAGGCAGCCCACTCCCAAGGTCCCCAGCCCGCCAACTGCAGCTGCCTTGTCAACTTTGATGTCAACTTGTCGCACCTCATCCTGCGCTCAGTTCAGTTTGAACTCAACTCATATCCAGTTTGTCGTTTGATGCTGATGCTGGAATTTGTACCGACTACTAGTTGGGCAAAAAGTTTGTTTCGAGAGCTTTTAAAATCCACTCCTTGCCGTGGGCCTACTTTCAATTTGTTTGGCTGGCTTTTATTATTGCGGAAAAAGATTTATTTTGTGTCATTCAAGTGATCTAATTAAAGTTTTGTATGTTTCGGTAGCTGGCCAAAATTATTGCTTAAGGGTCGCTGCTCGCTCGAAATAGGGTTAGATTTGTTTTCCTACAACTTGGAGTGAAAGTTTTAGCATTCAGTGTGTCAATGTGTGCATGTTGTGTGTGGGTGTGACTTGTTTTCGTTTAAGCCAAAAAGTTTTTAAAAAGCCAAAAAACTAATTTATTTTATGTTTATGACTTTGTCGTTGTCATCTGTGTCGTTAGGTTGTCATTGGCCAAACTAATGAGATGAGACTTTCTTAGCCTTTCATTTGTTGTAGCTTGGTATATCTTAGATAAAGTGAAAACAGATGACAATGTTTTTAGTCAATTTTTCAGTAAGTTGTTTTTGTTGCAATACAAATAAAACTCACACAAAGTTTAACCATTGCACATATATGTGTGCATGCTACTAAGAACTTTTGTATAAAATTTGACGCTTAGCTTGTGACTCTCTAATCTATTTCTTTAAGGACTTCTGGAATCTACGTTACAGACTGAAGAAGGCGTGGCATACCATAAGTTCATTATACTTAAACGATTATCATCAGCTCTGTATGTACGAACACCAAGATATCAGAAACTAAGAAAGCTTGAGTAACAACAATTTTTAAAGATAGGAATATTTTTGCGGTTAATATCACAAACCGTTTAACAATAGCACTCAAAACTTGAAACACTTATGCAACTTGTTACTAAGTTGCGAAAAAAATTACAATGGAATGAAAACTAAAAAAATTTAGATTACTTTGGTGAAGACCAAAGACCGCCTTGACTAGTTCAAATTTTATGCCCTTAAGCTTACGATAAGGGATCTAGCGTTTTAGCAAATGTAATTTGATACATAGATAGGAACACACCGAAAACTCCCCAAAGTTATCTTTAATATGGCGAGAAGGTCAAAAGAAATTGATATGGACATGTCAGTCTAGATTTTTGAAGTCCTTATAAGTGCACACATATCAAGTTCACCTTTTTTCTTTTGTCACGCACCTATCTATTATTATTATTTGACGTTTGACAACCCTATTGGGTCATAGCATGATGCACGATTTGCCTCCACACGCCCCTGTCTTGCGCGCGTCTTCTCCAGTTGGTAACAACAAGTCGTGATTGGGCTTCAGTCACTTGGTCCTCAAAACGGGTCTGGGGTCTTCCTCTTCTTTGTTCTTCCATCCATACGACGTAAGCATAGATCACCTTACTCTTTGGACACAGTAGTATATACAATATATTAAATACACTACTATGCAAAAATTTAAGACCACTAGGAACAAATTTTTGACGCAATGCTATTCCATTTTTGGATTTGTTTTCCATGAAGATAACGAATCATAACAAACGTCCACACTTTGCAAAGATTATTTGGAATCATAATATGACAACGTTGTACTAAAAGTGATAGATTGACCATACCAATCTCAGGATGCCAATGCCATAGAAATATTATGCAATCTCATTTATGAGAATGTCTTAACAGAGCTTGAGGACAACTGCATTCAAGTAAATTTGAAAAGTTTGTGGAAAGAATGTACAGAATAGAAAAATGTCGTACGTTAAAGTCGGGCGCAGATGACTTTGGGATACCCTGTACCACCACATTGCAATAAAGTCCGACAAATTGCTTAAGACCTCCAAAAGATATTTTATTCGGCAAATTTGGCTACGATATTTTCATAAACAAACAGAAGTCAGTCGAATTTTGCACCAAACAATTTTTTTGACCGATCACTCAATGCCGATGCAAATTACAAAAACAATTGCGTGAGTTCTCTGTCATACTCTCTTCGCTCTCTGAACTCATGAACAAAGAAACAGCCCTTGCGTATATTTGTTGTTGGCCCACTGATTTTCGCTGTAATTTTGTTGTTATTTCTCGTTGTTTGCTCTCTAAACTCTTGCACTTACAAAAAAGGGTATGGGATTGATCGCGGACACGAAATTTTTGTGCACCACGTGTTAAATGTGAGTATTAAGGCATAGCTTGGAAAGAAAATAAAATTACAACGAAGATCGAAAAATTTATAAGAGAATATACAATTTTTTGCAGTGCACATAATAACATGAACAAAACGGTTCGCTTTAGATATGTTATTGTTTTTCTTTCATATGTATTGGTTTTGGCTTTTCCATAAGAAGCGTTTGGGCACCCCTGCTTTAAAGCATATTTCGAGTTCGACATTTTTAAATCGCTTCAAACAAACATGGAGAAACCATACATATAAATGAATCCTAGCAAGAAATTTGTCAACTCTTAAAAATTCCTATTAAATCGGAAATTAAGTGTGAGTTGCTTAGCAGAAAATCCTGAAAGTTTTGCCACCCTTATAACCAAAGGTTCTTCAGCTCAGTATCCATTGTATTCACACATTATTTGTTATTGTATTTCACTTCAATTTGCAATATTTTCGCTTTACAATAGTTCATTAATATATATATATATATTATATATAATTCTGTTACTTCTACAGCTAATATACAACAAATACTTTAGTTTAATTAAGTGTAAAGTGTAGAGTGTTTCCAAAAAGTTTGGATCTCATTAAAAATATACAGTATATAGCTACAACTTGTGTGTTGTATTTAATACAGCTACAGCATATAGTAAATACAAATATACAAATTAGTTTGTTTCAATTTTAAAATAAAGTACATACATACAACGAGCCTTAGATGCTCGATTTTAAGCTGCAAAAAATTATTGTACCACATTTAATGGGCGCCAATGACCCAAAAATATCAATCGCTTAGCAACATTAATATACTCATATAAATATCAGCAAATATTCCAGTTTTGAAAAGTCTTTAAATCTATATAAATATAATTATTATGTAGTCCAAACGCCAAATGGGTTCGTTATGTCAAGTTTAGATAAAAACGAATTTAAAACTGAAATAGAGAGATTACAAAATGTTGAGTTACATCTACAGACTAATTGACCGTTTAGAGCAAAGTTAAAAACTTGCTCTTAACTTGTACAAAAGAGAGACATTTGCTTGAGTATGCTCTTTGCAAGCACTCTAATAAATAAGTTAGAAGTTAGTTTATAAACTAAATTTGTTGTCATGTCTGGCTCTCCACACACACACACACTCACACACACCAAGTCTATATGTACATATGTGTGTCTATGTGCCAGCAGCTTACTGCTCGCCCTCATATCCCAAGCACCACAACTGGGATAGGGGCGCCGCTGTGGACTAGCTTCCGCTGTTATCATCTTTGCGTGGTCTCAGTATAAAATTGAGATTATAATTTGTATTTACAGCATAGTAGACATTGGCATTCTTGGGCATAACCAGCTCCTTATCGGGCAGCACCTGTGCCAGCGTAAATCTATCCGGATCATCCTCCAGTCCCAGCTTAAGCATGGCATTACGTATAACTTGCGGCGTGCGTTCATTATTGCCCAGCATAATGCTCTTATAGAGCACAATGCCATCCAGCTCAATGTTATCCGTCTCGTAAGTTACGCGTATAATATAAAAGTCGGGCGCAGATTGTGTTGTGCCACCCGTTGGCTGCACCAGCTGCGCATTAATAAGCGGCGAACCATTTGAGGCATTGCCGCCATTGCTCAAAGCACCCTTTACGCCATTTACCATGGACTGGGAATGCGTGAGTTTGCTGTGCGCCGAGCCAGACTGCCGACCACCGGAATTGCTAGAGTCCATGGATAAATTGGAAACGCTACTCGATGCAGACATAAGCGAAGCATGCGGTGCATCACGATCCAGCGAATTATGCCGCGAGCTATAGTGCGAACCGGTCAGGCTGCTATTGAGCTCACAATAGAACTGTGAGCCTGCTCCGCTGCTTGAGTTAGAGTGTATGGAGTCAGTCTTGCGGTGTCCTCCGCTTAGGGATGCCGTCGAGTTGGTCGTGTGTGTGGTATTTGTTAGTGAGGTGTTGGTCGAAGCCACGGATTTGCGTGGTGCTGGTGGTGGTGGCTCCAACTGGCAGCTTAAGGCAAATGCCTCGCGTTCATTAAGCAAAGGCATGGAGGCAAACCAATGATCGAACAAAGCATCCTCATGCAGATTATAGGTATTTGCAGCACCCTGCAGCAGCTTGATCTGAGCAAGCACCTCAAACTCTTTGCGTTTTTTATCAAAGTTAATGAGTTTGTGTTCGGTCAGATAGTCTGGATTGGCGGTATGTATCATGGTCAAATCGGTTAGAAATGTGCCCAGATAGGGTATAGTGCCATGGGAGGTTTGTGTGCATTGCGTCTGCATGAGCTTTTGCAAATGACGATCGTTCTGATCGCCAGAGGGATCGGGATTCTTGGCGGTGCCCTCACGTTTAAGCACCTCACGCAATGTCCAGGCATTATTATCCTCCGAACATATGCGCGCAAGCTCCGTAAATATTTCCATCTGCAAGAGAATGATATCTAAATTAGTTGGGAAGTTTTAAATCAAAACGGAATTCATTCATGATTTCAAAAAATTTTTAAATTTGTTCAAATGGGATTATTTAAGTACTTTTCCAAATTTTATATCTTGACTCCTGAACCGTACTCATAACACTTACACGCTCTTTGGGCAAAAACTCCCAAATCTTGGACAATCTGTATATGGAATTAGAGTTAAGCGCTGATATAATGGCCTTTAAGGAGCTAAAGTTTTTCAGCATACGCAGCTCATGTGCTATATCTATCCAGCGTGAAATATTCAGCGCGCGTTCCTTTAAAAAAAAACAGCAGGATAATTATGCCGTCAAAACAAATATTTTTCATACAAGACTCACCTGCACCTTTAAACGATCGATAAGTATGCTAGAAACTACACGAAACAGCACCGCATTGAATTGATTAATGGTAGCCACCACAGTCTCGGAGCCTCCACTGTCCCGCCTAGCCCATGTATGCCCCAAACACTGATGTGGTATAAGTCTCTTAAATAGTTCCGTATCCATGCGTGTCAGCTGCTCAGCAAAGTGACGCACCGGAACATGGGGAAAACGAAAGGCCTGCAAAAAGTGCGTAGGTCCACGGTATATAGGTGCACCCATAGCAGCCAAATAGAGCCCATTGAACTGCTCACTCAGGTCATAGGTGGAGCCATAATGTGCCGGCAGCATAAGCTGATTCTGATTGTTGCCTACAGCAGTCAGCCAGGGCGGCAGACCATTACTCTCCGCCGTGCCACCACCATAGACCTGCTGACGCAGCAAACGTTCCAGTCGATTGAGCACTTTAATGTGCAAATCCGAGCGCTTTAAGCGCTTGGAGGCAAAGGCCAATATTTGCTGCAAATTGTCCTCGTGCCAATCCTCTGGAAAGCCATCGAGCCACACATGCAACGCCGAGACTAGAGTTTTCTTGTGTTGCTCGTGTATGGAAGCGCTCGGATCATAGGAAGTA
The DNA here is from genome assembly GCA_018150985.1 of Chymomyza costata. NCBI lineage: Eukaryota > Metazoa > Arthropoda > Insecta > Diptera > Drosophilidae > Chymomyza > Chymomyza costata. The sequence goes on from JAECWU010000001.1 coordinate 25,795,166, forward strand.
TCACCAGACTCTTGATGCGACTCAATTTCCTCCAGATGCTTCTCATGCAGCGCATCGTAGCGCTGGGTGAGCAGACTAAGCACCTGCTTGGGCGTTGAGAAGGTGCGATAAGTGGACAAAAATACATTGATAAATGTTGACTCCAATTCGCCATCATCTGTAGCTAAAGCCTCTACCAGACGCGCCAATGTTGCGGCCTTGACAAAACGCACGCGAACTGTCTCCCATTCTAGGTGAGAAATTTCATCATCCGAATCCTGCAAACGTAATTGAAACTTTAGCTAAGTAATTGAAAAATTCCAACTAACTAATCCCATGCAGTCTTTGCTCACTTACATTACTGGCCGTTGGCGTGGGTCTATGGTACCGCACCTTCTTCAGATAGACGGTGAAAATTGCATTCTTTTCGTGCTCCTCGCCCCAAAGGCGCCACGTGGGCTGTAAGAAAATAAAAAAAAATAAAACAATTTAGTATAAGTTTTAGGCGGCTTGCATTGCTATGGAGAATGCTACACTGAGAAAAATTGGTACGGTCATACATTTTTTGTCAAAGAGTTCGTTCTTAACTTAAGACTTAAGGAATTTTAAAATAAACTAAGGTTAAAAAATGAAGTATTTAAATAAGATAAACTATTTTATTAATATAATTAAATGATCTCTTAGATCATATTCAGATATTTTTTAAGTAGGCACAATCTAAAAAAATTTTAAAAATAAATTTTTTTTCTCATAATTTTATTGTTTTTTTACAAAACTAAATCTATAAAAAATGTATTTTCTGTCATTGACAGCCAGTTTTGAAATTTCGAGAATGTTTTTTAAAAATAAATAAATAAAAATATATTTAAATAAATAAATAATAATAACCAAAATCTAAGCAAAAAGTATTTAATTATTTTAAACAGGCAAATAAGTGTTAACATAGTTTTTTTAAGCAAAATATAAAAATTTTTTTGTTTAAAAATTCATTTTTATAATAATTGACCTATTTTTAGCTGAGCTCCCGCTTTTAATTATATATTAAAATATACGCAAATGTATCTAAAATATTTCCAATGTAAACATGTTGTCTATTTAAGTCAAACAATATTATAAATAGACAGCTTTTGGAAAATGTTTGGAAAAACTGCGCGAACGTTTTATTTTTTCGACTGTTTGCCAATCACATTTTTTGTTTGTGTTTGATTTTAAAATATTTTAATTGGCTTTTAATTTGTTGTATATAGCCGGAAAATTCTAAAGATTTTGAAAGATTTGTTTGCTTTATGTCAAAGTGGCTGAGTTAAAGCTTTTAGAATTAGAAAAATTTACAAAATTATGTTGAAACTATTTTTAGCAAATTTTAAGAAATTTAAATATATAAAATTTTATTTATTTTTGTCTTGTCAGTAAATTGAAAATGTATATAGAAGTAAATTGAATATAGGTAAACATTAGTAAGCTCGTATATTGGCTGATGGAACTATCTTTTTTGAATCAGTGATTATCGTTTTAAGAACCGGAACTGGAACCGATTGTAGATTTATAAAAAAAAATCAATCAAAAGCGCTATAGGCTCTAAATATGCGATCATCTTCAATATCATCTTCTCTTCTTTTATAAGCAAGACTAATAGGCAAATTATTCATAATAATAATGTTTTGAATTTAAATTGAATAAATCAGAAAAAAAAACATGTTTTTGTTTAAGTTGAAAAACTATTAAAAATCTGCCGATCGTAACATTTAGGTAAAAACTTACAACTACAATTGTTTCCACCAGATTTAAGTTGTACGTAACGAGTTTAGCTTAAATTTTTAAATTTTAAGGTAATTTTTTTATACCCTGTACCTATAGGTACAAAGGGAATACTAGATTTGTGCAATGTATGTAACGGCAAGAAGGAGGCGTTGCAGACCCCAAGTCCTTTATACCAAAATGCTTATCATAACCTCGGGTAGCGATTGAGCCATGTCCGTCTGTCCGTCCGTCTGTCCGTCTGTATGAACACCTAGATCTCGGAGACTATAAGAGCTAGAGATACGAAACTTTACCAGCTGACGCGCATATTTCCTCAGAAGATCAAGTTTGTTGAATCATGTCAATATCTTTCCCCGTTCCCCCGTAGCAGAGTTTCACGGTTTTTAGCTAAACCGCTTATTATTTTAATCTGAAACAGAGCGATGCGTTGTGGTTACATGCATCTGTGTGTCAAAAATAAACAAAATCGGACAAATACAACAAAAGTTATAGTCTAAAATGTAAAAATTTCACCTCCCCTTACCAATAAACTGCGTCAATTTTTGACTCTACGTTATAATAGTAACAAATGACCTAGAACCACCAATTTTGGTAAGCTGATTCATGTGCCTCTAATGAACAAATCCACATCCAAATTTGATCAATGTAGCCCCCCCACCCCCCGCAATCGATTTACCGTGTTTTCTCCCACACCCTTCAACATATCCCCTTGAAACTTACCCCATATACTTTAAATAACTCCTTTGACGATTTTCATCAAAATCGGTTGAAATTTGCGGAACTTATAGGTATAAATATCGTTTTGCACCAACAAAAAAATGTTCCAATTGGAAATTCTTAGTAAGAATATGCAGGAATAAATCTTTTTTTGAGAAAAAAAGGTACAGGGTATTACACTGTCGGGCACCGCCTCGACTGTATTGCATTTTTTTAAACTATGAATGAGGTTTTGGATCGCCATTATGGGCTTTGCTAACCACGCAAACGTCGAGGCCGCTAACTTATAACTTAAATCAACTTTAGCAGTTTATAACTAGGGGGCTCCGCCTCCTGTGTGCGGCCATAATATCCCCTGCACTTTCCTTAATTTGAATGAATTCGAGAGTGCTTCCTACAGTCGTGCCTGCCCTACTCTAAAATACGCTGTACAAACGTAGTTCAAGCAGTTTTTAAAGGTTTCTCCCGAAGTTCCATTCGTGTTTCGTAAAATATTAAATCCATGGATGGGTTATAAAAAAAGGAAGGAGTTTTACCTGATTTTGAAATAATTTATATAAATACTTAGGCATCAAAATAATTGGTAAAAATTGGCGCGGCATACTGAGGGCCGGTATACCCTCAAAGTTAAAGCTGTTCATTAGTGCTGGAGAAAACATCGAAATATACAGATTTTAAACTTTGATCATCGATGTTTTCTCCAGCACTACTGTTCATCCAGACCATGAACTTTTTTGGGTCTACCACACCACCTTCTAGCCTTCTATCCATATTTTCACGAACTTATAATACCTTTGTACATTGATTAAGGGAATAATTAGTACAAGAACTTAAAATATTTTTTTTTTTATTTGAGCAAGAACAATTAGAAAATTAAGCAGTAGAAATACAAAATTTTATAGATATATATAGAATAATAACACTAGTTTACAGCAAAATGTATCCTCAACATGTTTTATTCATTCCCGTAGTAAAATGGCACGCTAATTTAATATGTTCCAAGTACAATCGATAGATTATTCAATTATCTACATTTTGGTAAGAAAAAATAATCGAAATCAGTTTAGTACAACCAGAGATATTTGCTTTAAAGTAGACGCCTTTTTTTTTAGTTTCGAAAAATGGGTTTTTCGAAATATCTCGCAATCCGTTCCATGAAAAAGTTTTTTGAATTCATTTTCGGATTTGGCGTGCCATTTTACTACGGAAATGGCTAAAATATGTTGAGGATACCAAAAATGTTTAAAATTTGTAAACTAGTGTAAATATAACCTCTTAATAAAAGTTGGCAAAACAGTTTTAATGAATTATTAAGATACACTGACATGATACGAATTTTGGCACTTTATTTGCCAGCATCACGTCTGCTAAAAGTCAGCTGTGCACAAAAAGTGGAAGATTTAGAAACGATCTACAAAACTATTGAAACATTTATGGCCTTCGATTTAGAAGGAGCTTTCCTACATTACTACTATATATATTTCTTTCATATTTTGTGCCGTTCATCATAATCTGTCATGAAACATCTTATTTCCAAAACCTAGAAAACTAATGACCTGTGTTTTGATTAGCTGCTTCCATCTAAATTCGTTTGGAAATGACATTAATATTAATGAACTTGAATAAATGTTTGAAATTCTTGCGGCTAATAAAGTGGCATCAAAACAATTCGAATTACAACATTTTAAAGCAAACAAAAGTCAAAGGCGAATTCATAGAATGCCTTTAAATCTACACTCAATAACTATGGGCTAGCATTTACATGGGATACATACTTAGAAATGCATGAGAATGTAAAATCTATGTAAATCACTATATGCAAAGTATACGCACACAAAGGCAGAACGTGAATATGAATGAAAAAGATAATACAAAAAAAACAACAACGGATATCATAGTACGAATTAAGTAAAGAGAGGAAGAGCAACAAATCACAAAAGCAAAGTTTACACGCAATGTGTGTGGGGAGCAAATATTTAATGAACAATAAACAAATTTATTTTACAACAATGCAAAACCGTGTGTTTTTGTTTTAAGGGACGTCGGGGAGCAGAGCACTGGTTTGGGCTAGCATATAGAATCAAATACAGGAATGGAGCAACTCGACTGTAAAATACACTACAATAAATTATTTCTGTGTGTAAGTTCTGTGTATTGCAAGCAAAAATTTTGAGTACATAATTTTGTTTTCTTGTTTGAAAGTTGACGTACTTCCTAGTTTTTGTTGCTCCTTCTTGCGGAAAATTTCGAAAATTGGCGTAGTTCCTATTTTATGCGAAGGAGTCATCAGAGACCCACAAAGCTAACTCCATCATGTTCAGGAGGGCAAAATAAATTGATCTGGAACGCCTGTGTGAACGCCTAGATCTTGTAAATGTTTTGAGCTAAAGCAACCCAACTTTCGAGTTAGATCCAATTTTTTTTTGCAATTGGATTCTGTGGATACGATGATTTCCAACAAAACTAAGTCGGAATCAAGCCTCAATTTTATAAGAACATACAGCAGTCCAAGATACGCTTTCATTTATAGTTGAAAAATATTGACTTAGAGAGAAAAAGTTTTAGTTTTTTTAGGGTTCTGTTGCAAACTTCTGCGCCGTTTAAAACCATTGAGAAAAATACCTCACTCTGTGTTTGGAGCAGTGATGGGCAAAACTCATACAAACAAACATTTCTTTGTGTGAGTAAGCAGCGCAGTAACCAAAAGCGCATGAGAGAGCAAGAACCACAATCAAGCAAAAACGGGAGAGGGATTTCACGCACTTGGACCGTGCATGAACCGACTGCGCTGCGGCAGATTTCGGTATATCAGATATTGATATGTTCAAAGCTACTAGAGGCCTAAGAGATATAATTTATAGGGTTTTTTTTTGACAAAGCTGGTACTTTCAGAACATTTTCCTTGCAGAGTGTAAAGGCTTTAAGCCCGTAGGTGATGAAAGGTGTTCAATGCTGCTTTTGAAGGAAGACGCCGATTGAGTAGGCTGTATCTTTGTGAGAAGTCCCAAACTAACTATTATACTTTCCGTATTACGAAACGGGAACGATTTGCCGCGCAGCAGAGGAAACTGAAGGTACGCCATAAGCTGCTTTTGAAGGAAGATGGCGAATGGGTAGGCTGTATTTTCGTTGGAAATTCCAAATTAACAATTTTCGGTATTACGCAATTGGGAAAACTTTCCGCAAAGTAGAGGAACCTAAGGGAACGCCATTTTACATAAGCTTTTAAACCTGTAACGCATAGGTAAGGCCAGTTTAACAACAAGCCGCAAAGCCATATATTGATGACGTCATAAGGCTTAAAAAACATATGCAAGCATTTCTCATATGCAACCAACAAAGCGTTCCAAAGAGTTCGCATAACCCTTTTAATGTTTTTTTTTGTATAGACAGTGTATCAAAAGATTTGCCAGACAAAGTTGCCACACGCTTGACCATCAAAATGACCCCACTGTGCATTGGGCCCAGCCCCCCAAAACAATTTATATAGACAAGCGCACAGATACACACACACACATATATAGCCATAAGATACAATACGATTTCGTGTTTCATGTTTAGGCAATTAATTGCCCGCATACGCTTTAATTACACGCACCAAAGTTGTACAATAATAACAACTACAAAACAAATGTTTAAATATATTAAGTTTAGTTTTTTTTGTTTTTGGTATGCGGCCCCAATTTTGTAAGGCAAAAAAAAAAAAAATAATAAAAATACGTGAACATGTTGCGTGGCTTTTTGTGGTTTGTTTTCTTAAATATTTATAAAATTTCGTAAAAATACAACGCCAAATATTTTTTTTCTAGCTGCAATAATTTTACATTTTTTTGTTGGAATTTTGTTGTGTAAAAATTTTTGGAGGGATTAAAGGAAACAGCTGCTGCGACTACCAAGACAAAGCAAATAAATTTCTACAACAAAAAACAAAAAAAAAACTAGCAATTAAAATAAAAACATCTAAATAAATGCTAAATAATTTTCCCGGGTCGTTTGCTGTTTAAATTATAGCCAAAATCTATCATAATAAAATAAATAAATAACAGCTGCAAAAACAAAGTCTGTTTTTTTGTATTTTTTTTTTTTTTGCCACAACTTCCTGTAAATAGCATAAAAAACAAATTTAAAGGAAACCGAAATGAAACAATTTGCAATTGTTTTTTTTTCTAAGGTAGCATTCTTAAGTTTAATTAGATGCTTTTTTTTATATTTTAAACTTGGTTGCATTGTTTTTTTGCAAATGAACACTTATGTACACAAACACATAACAGCGTGTATATACAAAGTTTATATAGACAGCGTTTGAAGGCAACTTTTAATCAATTCATGCCAAAAGATCAGCCACAGACTGACTGCCAAAAAAGAAATTTTTTTTTTGTTGCTGCTGTCTTCATATTTACTTATATACTAAGTATGTACATACATATGTATTTATTTAATTTATTTGTTATTTATTTGGATTTTTTTGTGCGCGAGTTCAAACGTTGTGATCTACGCAAACATATATACATATTTGTACAGTATGTTCTTTTTTTTTGTTTTTTAATCAATGACGCATAGAAATTATATTTTGTCAGCTCGTCATCTTAAAATTTTTAATTTGCACCAAATTGTAATTTATATACTTAGGTATATATTATTGACAAGCATTTTTTATATAAAGATACTTTAAGTTGATGTATAAGTTACATGCGTAGATACTTGAAAATAATAAACAAAGAGTGGGATTGTTGAACCAATTGAAAATGAGGAAGTCCAATGAGAGATGTACAAGTGGCAGACAGACAATCCGAGGTTTTTAATTTAAAAGAGTTATAAGTCAACCGAATTCGTTAAGAGTTTGCATATAGTTTAAATAAATGGTTATTAATACATAAGATTTTTAAATGCTTAAGGCTGGGCGGGCTGGCGCCTGTGGAACCTTACAAAGTCGTAAGTGCCTACAATGGGTAACACTCAAATGGGAACAGTTGAGACCCAACCCGATCCGAGCTTTAGGCCAAAAAGCTCATGAAGATTAAATAAATTTACTTAGTCATGGTCGTCTGACTGCGGCATCTGTTTCTCTAAGTTCATTTAAGTTAGCAACATGGAATTCTGTCAGAAAGATCTAACTCAAAAGTTTGACTGTCTTAGCGCTTCTCAAGCTCTAGCTCAAGATCTGTATGTTCAAACAGCTTAACATGCCAAGCCCATTTTCTTTGGTCTTCCCGACCACATTAAAGGTAACTCTAGATGCTCCGATGTCTCTTTTTTCACAAACTCAATGTACCCTTTACCTTTGGTACAGGGTATTAAAAAAAATGCGAACGTTAAAGCTGGACACGGCCGACTTTGAGAAACCCCACAACTTAGTATCTGCAGGCCCGACGCGAGTGGGTAGGAAAGGGGGGGATTCCCCCGGGCCCGGAGTTATCTCAGGGGTCCGATGTAATTACTGTCGTTCTTACAGAACACAATGATTCAAGCTAAAGGTGTAATAAAGGGGCCGGTACATTTTTGCCCCCGAGCCCGGATTTTCTCTCTACCGCCCTGTATATATGTATGTATGTAATGTCAAAATAACTATTGCACAAAAACAGCAGTAGAAATAAAAAATAATATAAAAAAAACCGCCTCGTCTGGGAATCGCACCTTGGTTACAAAGTATTGTGGCCAACACTCTACCAATTCAGCTAAACATTTGCCTCTGAGCTCATATGAGCTCCCGCCTCTAAAACATAATATTACAAATATTTCCGATGTTTTAAGTCCGATAACAATGATGTTTTTTATCTGTCGAGAGATTTTTTTTTGCCGTATTTTGCGCATACAAAGCTGTAACCTAGAAAATATAGCGCTTTGATATTGTTTGGGGTATGAAAGAGGCGTGGCAGAAGAAGAAAACCTTAACCTTAATATAGCTGCTTCCATAAGGATTTCACAAATCAAGTTTGGTAAACATAGCTCTTATAGGCTTCAAGATCCAAGCGTTCATACAGACGAACGTACATATCTAGACCAGCTGCGGATCCAGGGTTTGGTCTAAGGGGGGTTCTTCACTTAGAAGCATATATACATCAGAGCTAGCAAAAGACAGTCAACCGATTTTTCCAATTTTTGGAGGAGTTCGGGACTCGAGAACCCCACCCCGTAGATCCGCCACTGATGAAAACCAATTTATTTTTTTGTTATTCTCCGCTGTCGCCTATTCTATGTTATATGTTACGCATATAGAAACACTTTATATACCCTTTATAGTAATTATCAAGTAAAATGTGTCTCATTTCATTCCAAACAACTTCGTTATTAAGATTTCGACCGATTCTGAATAATTTATGATTTGTATTATTTAAAAGCAAAAAATATATTTATTTCCTAAGCTACCGAGCAAAATCAACTAGTATGAGATCAAATCGTTAAAAAATTTCCTCTTAATTCCGGGAATATTTAGTGACTCTCAAATCTTCGTATGGAACAAACATTTTTTCTTGGAAAGTTTTGTCCCAATATCTTTCCACAAGCGAACTCATAGACAAACAGACGACAATGTCTACAACAGCATGACTTTTAAAGGCCCTCGTTTTGGTACATATTTTATTACTATTTCACCATTTCTTCCATTGTACCCAAATATATTTAAAATACATATAATGAACAAATTTTATTTCTTCCAAAAACCATCAAAATTTCAGGAAAATGCGCATAAAAAGTATAATTTCAAATAAATTAACATTTAAAGCAAAAGACAGAAATGCATGTATGACAACACTTATTTATATTTATTAAAGTATATGTATGCATGTATGTACATATCGCATATGCATATAGTATTATATACTATTTAGGCTTGTCTGTTAGGCAAAAAAATAATGCCACTAATGTCGGAGACGGCGCCTAGCGGCACCGCATGACAGTCGTCATCCACAACCGACAATGCCAGCAAACAGAAAGCAAAACACTATAGAAATTTAACTCGAATCACCGAAGTTTGTATACTCTTTACTTGGTATTTGCTTAAAATTGGTATTATCAGTGATGTGACAGAAAGAAGTTCAAGATAGTTTTAACTTGGAAACACTAACTAACTGTGCACGATAACTCTTTCAATCGAATTTTAAAAATCGTTATCGATATCACTCGTTGGGAAAAATTTGTTTAATATTATTTTACATCAATATTATACCAAAGGCTTGTACAAAATGTGTCGCAAAATTACGACCAAACTCTACAGATTTCTGGTATAAGCTGAGTTACTTCAAAAATTAGATTTTAATATTTCCAAGCATAGCTAAAGGCCCTGGTAGCCATGGCTTTCTTTCGTTATTGTTAGTTTATATCTTTTAAGTGTAAACTAGCTTTATATTAATAAATAAATAAATAAAATATTTCCAAGCAATTAATCAATGAAATATTAATAAACTTATTTAAAAGCCTGCTTAGTTTCAAATAAGAATTCTTTTCTTTTGTAAAAATGCATTGTAGTAACACAATTAGGGTATTCACGCTTGCTCTTGAGTAGAGGAGTTGAAAAGTTGAGTACTTTTGCAACAACAAAATGTACAGAGCTGAGTTTCAACACTCAACTAACTTTTCCTCAGCCTTAAAGTTAAAGTAATTTCTTACATTTGGCTAATCTCTTAGTCGGATACAGACAAGTACTATAGCTTCTCTCTAAATTTTTGGACTTTTTAATATATTAAAGAGTGTCCTCTAGAACTCCTGCGTCTCTCTCTTCATAGCCAAAGTATAAAACCAAAAAAAAAAAAAAAATCCTCAAATATCTCCTAAAATCATCTCCAAACAAATAAGCGCGTCCAATACGCTACCAAATGGTACATAAATTACCTGCAATTATTATAATAGTTTAATGGTTAATGTTTGATTTTTACCTTGGTATAGGTATAGTTTTTGGCATGTAGATCTTTCGTCTTCTTGGACAAATTGCGCAGCGTGGCTCCCGTACAGGCGCACAAGTACTTTAGACTGGCCACCACTTTGCGTTCAGCCGTGGCCACCGCTGATGTGGCATCAAGATCATCATAGGAATGATAGGAACTATTGCGACGCGGCTTGGCGCTGGCGGAACTGGAACGGGCACGTCTTTGCAGTGTGGAGGGTGCGGTAATTGTAGGCATAGCTGATTTCTTTTGACGCGGACAGGTGTGGTGATGATGCTGATGATTATGATTATTATGATGATGATGTTGCTGATGCTGCTGCTGATGCTGTTGATGTTGTGGCGACTGGGCCAGCTGATGGTGAACACATTGTGTGCCATTGTTATTGTACTGCAGACGCCGCCAAGCAGTTGAGAAATCTGTATTGTCCAGCGGTGGCATCAGAGCGCGATTATAGCTGGCTAAATCCTGCAGCTGATACGCACAGGTGTGACTCTTGATAAGCGTGGGCTGACGTTGTTGTTGCTGATGTTGTTGGTTGTGAGCACAATTACAACTCTTTTGGCTTGTGAAATTCTGTAAGAGATGCTCTTGTAATTGACTAAACTGATTTGCTACGCATTTATTACGGATCAGCAGCATGCAGTGGGTGCGGTTGTACTTGATTTTGAGTGCTCGGTTCGTAGGGGTCACATGAATCGTTTGGTTCGTTGGTGTTGATTGAGGGGTAACTTGAAGTTGAATATGTTCACAGTTCATTCACACGCCAATACACTTGAGAAACAGCGCTCTCAATGCCCCTGGCCTATACGTTGTGTACACGGTACACGCCCCTGACCTTGACTAGTATGTACATATGTATACATATGTGCATGTACATATGTTTGTATATAACAACAATTGACTTATAAGATGTGCCATACAACAAACTTTTTTTGTTGTTGTCGTTAATTTCAACAATTTCATTTATGAGCACACGAAATAGACAAAAATAGACTAAAAATACAATAACAAACAAAAAAAACAAAAAAAAAACAATGGCAATTGATTGTGCCGCCTTTTGACTTATACATTGTTGGAAAATAGAGTATTATAAGATTGTCATGTTATTTATAACTTATATTATGTATAAGTTTTGTCTCATTCTTGCGTATACCAAATTCCAGGGCCGGCGGTTGACGTGGGTAGTATGGGTTATGATACCCCCTCGGAAAACATCCCAGTGGGTACATACCCACTCGGAATTATCGGACAAGACCCTAAATTCTAATATTTTCTATGGAGTTTTCTAATATGGAGTCGTTCAAGTTTCTCTTCCTTTTGACTACCATAATCGAAATCTTTAATCGGATTGAAATCCTCAACAAAGAGCTGGAATCATCGGAACTGTGTGTTGTCGAATCTTATCGAAAGGTAGAAATCGTGTCAACTGTAATGAATGAGTCTCGGGATCAAAAATTTTAATCGATTTGGAAAAACAGTTGCGAATTGGCACCTAAACTTGAGATTGAAAAACCAAAATTGCCAAGAAAACGTCGAATTCCAAAACGACTGGAAGATGGCGTAACAGAAAACCATATTTTTGATTCCCCAAAAGATTATTACAAAAAAATATTTTGTGAGATTTTCGACCAGTTAAATTTTTCTCCCAAAGAAAGATTTGATTTCAACAATGCCAGATTTTTCAAAGCTCTAGAAACTTTTGCGATTGGCAAATCAAAAAATACTGACTCAATCATAAATTTTTACAGAGGATATTTCAGTGAATTCCGATTGACCAAAGATGAAGACTTCTTATTGCAGATAATGGTGCGTGAGGGTAAAAAAGCTTCAGATTTGAGCACAATTGTTAAGCTTCTTCGTTTTCTTACATTAGTTCTGACGATACCAGGTTCTTCATGTTCCACTGAAAAAAGTTTTTCTGTGTTACGCCGAATTAAAAATTATTTAAGATCAACCATGGCTCAGGATCGACTCAATCACGTGGCCAATTTACACACATATCTGAATTTGGTTGATACGCTTGATATCGAATCTTTAATGGACGCATTTATTGTTTGCAATCGAAAACGAACTTCATGTTTTGCGCTACGAAACTAAGTTATATTTAAATAGAATAAATTAAACTAATGTATTAGTTTTTATTATTTCCCTGTTTTAATCCTTTATCTGTATCAAAATAAATTGTAAAACATCATCCATGAAATGCAGTGAACGACTTTGTCTCTTACAAGCAGCTAGTCAAGCTTTCAGCTAGTGCCTCGGCTGCGTTATTGAAAGCAGCCGACTACAGTTCGGCCCATGCGGGCTATGGCTGCATGTGCCATAAACTTTGCTATTTAGATAAAGAGTATGCAAACTTCGTTACACTTAATTAAGTTGTTCGGTTTTCTTGCTGACAACTCAAGTGGCTGAGTGATGACCAAATTTGGCTAAATACTGCTGTAAATTGTTAAACACTTAGCAGCTTTTTTTTGTGGCTTGTCTCCTCAATTGCAATTAAGTCTATGAGGAAACAATATGAGTTTAGTAGGGGTTCAACAAAAATTGGCTCGGTTTTTTTCAATGATCTTGCATTGCGCTACGCACTCTAGTCTAAACAAAACATTAATTTGAAAAACTCGATATGGTTGCAAAAGTTTTCCAGGAAATTATTATTTCTGTTGTAGCACGCCCATTGACAGCTGTGTGCGTTTTGCCCAAATGTAAACGGGGGAAAGCGCAAAATCGTTTGATATGTTTTCTTTATTAGTATTTTCAACGTGTTTTCGCATTTTCACGGAAATGTTTAGCGCCTGGCAAATGCTATAATAATTTATGGCAATTTCGCTGGTAAAATTTTCAAGTTTTATTTGTTGTTAGTGTTGCTTCAAGTGGCATAAATTTAAGCATTTAATTGAGGCCAGGCCAAAACAGATTTGCAATAATTATAACTGACCTGACCTGAATTATATTTATACAACTAGTTTTGAAAATTTATTCTAAAGTTGCCGTCAAAAGTTCCACAGAAGTGCTTAAGTTGTATACCTGCAGCAGATCAGCAGATTAGCTGGAAAGCGGCAAATGATAAATCTTAACGAGAGCTTTAAAAAAAGGCAATTATACAAATGTCACTTTTGTCTTGACCCAAACTGTTATACTTTATTTTTATTATAATAAAATAATATGATTAGCAGTATCTCACTGAGCTGCCTTTGTGTTTAAATAGATGTGCTCATAAAAATTCAAAATAGGCGCATAAAGCAAACCTCAAACGTAATAGAATTAAAACGAGAGTGATGATAAAATAAAATCAAGCACGTTCCGTCTGTATCGTGACAAAGGCCAAGGAAGTGACGTAAATAAACAAAAGCGGAATAAAAAATTTACATTACAATAAAGTGGACCTAAAAAGTAACCCATTTAACACGGGGAAAGCCGAACCTGATAATAGATTGAAAAGTATGTTAAACTTTGAATGCTCTGCATATAAGGCGAAATTTTAGAGTGATCAACATTAATGATCTAAGTGTGCGGCACTAGTGTTGCAACCCTGGCAAAGTTCAAGCAAAGATTTTTTTAAATTAAATATATTTATACGAAAACAAACTTAGCTTGTAACCCTTCTTTCCCTTTCAGAACAAGAACTTTTCGCCGCATGAACAGTACAACAAAAGAATATTTTACAAAACAACTTCCTCAATCATGTCGGAGAGTATCTAGAAGTAAAGCAATTTTAAAACTCCCCCAAATTTAAATTTTTAGCATATAAATTTTTGAATCCATGGCGTTATTAAAACAAAAACTAGGGGGTTTCATCCCCTGCGTGCTCTGCATTCCACCCGAACATAATATTCCCTGCGCTTTCTTGTATTTCTAAGAATTTGACAATGCTACAGCCATGCCTGCTCGTCTACAAAATACGCCTTACCAAAGCAGTGTTTAAAGGATCTTTCAGGTTATATTTGGTAATTTTTGGCCATAACTTCCGAAGAACCTATCGAATTTGAATAAGTTTTTGCATCCGTGAATGAGTAATAAAAGAAGGAAAGTATGTGGCGAGTTTTGACTTACTATATAAACGGAATTTCGGGTACTAGGGGATGGCATACCCTCAAAATAAAAAGAACTTTTATATTTAAGTCGCCATGACTCCACGTACTAGTTTTGATGACTGCAGCTTCTGCACACAAATTTTTACAACATTAACATAGTCACAGAAATTTAAAATAGTTTAAACCTAGAAATATCGATATAAAAGTATCGATTTATTTTTCCATACAACATTGGCTATTTTTGTTTTTCCAGTGATGTGAGAACTTTTGTATTCCCTTAAATTATGTTTAAAAAAACATAACTACTGACAGAAATTATTCCACATTTACCGGGTAACTTTATAGCGTGGGTATAAGCCGCGCGATTCTCCTACGGGAGAAGGGGACAAGAAATCGACATGAATCAACAAACTTTATCTTCTTACTGGCAATGTGAATTTTCTGATAAAATCTCTTTAACTCGGATAGTCCCTGAGATACTTTATTCAGACAGACGCACCGACATAGGTATGTACAGCCTTTGTATAAAAATCGGTCCAGCCGTTCTTGAGTTAAAAGTGGAGTAACTAACGCAACTTTTTTTGTAAAGAGGTGGATAGATTATTCTTCACTGAATTCATACACCAGCTGCAAACTATATTTTGCATTACAATAGTTTACACGAAAAATTAACTTTCGTAAAAAAGTGATTTTAGTGTAATTATGGGTCGAGAAACACGAAAATGACAACCTTTTTTTTATTAATCACCGTTTTCGAGATTTTTCGAACTTTGGGCACTTTTTTCAGTTATTCGTCAATATGTCGTGAACAAAATTTTGTTTCGACATGAAAGACGATTAGATCGAAAGGTATTGATGTGCTCTTTACAGTGATATATAATATGTACAGATTACGTAAAAATTATTGATGTTAATAATTTTGTTCACGAGATATTGACGAATAACTGAAAAAAGTGCCCAAAAACATGTTTTTCGAAAAAATCTCGAAAAAAAAGGTTGTAATTTTCGTGTTTCTCGACCCAAACGTACTTTAAAAATCACTTTTATACGAAGGTTCACGCGATGAGCCTTAAAATTGTCAACTAGTTTTATAGACCAGTATTTTTAAAAACCCATAAAAATCATAAATATGGAAAGCAAAAAAATATGCTAAGTCCCAAATGTGGGAGTTGAGTATTAAAATATAATTAGCTTTTTAATTAAAAATAAAGCAACGTTCAACGCTGATATGGCGGTCAATAGATAATCCAGTTTCCAGTTTTCCATAAATAAAAGGGGCTTCCCTAAGGCGGAAATTACTTAATTTAAAACAGTTTCCAAGGTTGATTGTATAGTATATTGCTGAATGCATTCTTAAATTCGACTATTATATGCAAATCAATTACTGAAACTGCAGTCTATACAGAAAATTCTTCTTTAAGAAATAACATACGTTTTCTCTATAATATTTCTCAATTTTAAGTTTATCTTTAAAGTAACCATATATACTGCACTTTATTCGTTTGTAAGCTATGCTGTTCCAGTTGCCATACCCTCTAATCAATATGCACATATACAATTGCACTTAAACCCACACACAGACACAACTGTCATGAATTGTTATTACGCATACTAAACAGCGGTGTACTCACACCTCGTCAAGCACACTCAGACTCAGACACAAACAATGTGTATCAAAAGCAGAACCTGAACCGGCAGCTCATTGCATCGCATTACAAAAATCCAAGCGTGAATTGGAACTGCCCCCCACAAAACGCATGATTCATCGATATTTCGAGTGAATATGCAAAAAAAAAAAATATATAAAAAATAATAATAAATTGGCAAAACGCTAGAAAAACGCCAAACAAAGCACAACCTTAACTAAATATGAATTTATGATGAAACATTAAAAGTATCATTATATTTATAAAATGTTATACTCAACTGACTGGAAATATTCTCGCATCTCAATTATAAAGAAATAAAGTCAAATTATGTCAAATTGCGCCGACACAAAAAGCGACAGCAACGACATCACTGTGCTATATATAGAGCAAGTGTACCCGAGAATACATGCCATGTAGTCTGTGTCAGAATATAACCTTTGTGCGGCTGTGGAAATTACGCCAATGTCAGGAGAAATGGCTTTATGGCTAATGCTATTGAACGGCATGTGTGGGTGGATAAATGGACAGTTGGATAGACGTATGAATTGATGATGGTGGGCGTTTGGGTTCAATTGACTTGGTGACTGACTCTACAACGACGCAAATGTTAAAGATATTGCAAAAATAGCTGCAAATGAATAGAGAGTAGACAACAACAACATCAAAGCCAAAAAAATGTACAAAAGCTAGTTGGGTGGTGTTTTGGGTTGTAGCTATTTTTAAGCAACAACCCAACGATGACCAGCAACGTTGGCACTTAACTTGGCCAACCCATTGCAAACTGTAAACAAAATAAAAATAAAAAACAAATACAAAAATAAAAAAAAACTAAATAAAATGCTGCACGAGTTGTAGCTGTCTCATGTTTGACTGACTGACTAAATGACTCTTCGTTCGTTTGCCAGTTACATTCGAATGCATCAACTGTCGGACGCACTAAGCTTGACAGTATCTCACTCTGCCCCTTGACTGCTTTGCTGGTTTCTATCTATCTACATAGCTGAATGCATGGCACAGTCTCTTGCAGCAGCAGCAGCATTATCAAACCACATCCGCTCTGCTGGCACTGAAATGATATGTATTTACAAAAAGCGGATACACAAAACTATCCACTTGCATTTAGGCTTGAGCAATGTATAAAATTTTATTTATAAATTACTTTTATGCTTAATATTTTGTAAATGATGATTGTAGTGTAAACACTAATTTTTTGTTGACTTTATAGAGCAAGATGTACGTAATTATATAATCATAATAGGAATCTTTTATACTGACCACTAAGCTTTAAGCTTTCCTGTCAGTTTTGTTTGCTACATAAAGCTTACAATTTGGAATGCATAACCAATCCCATTCCCTCCCATGAGAGATATTCTTCCTTTCGCTTAGGCATCACAGTTGATGAATATGTGTTTCTCGAATTTAGTTAGCCCCTATGTGTTGCAACTGGTTATGCACTGTTTTTTCAAGTACGAGTACATCAATCAACATGCCCGTCTATCTTTTAAGCATGTTCTTGCCCATTTAAAAACTTTCCTGAATTTTTTAAGGTATAGCAACCAACTGAGTTTTGACTACAGATCCAGTTTCTTATGCGCTTAATAGATGTGTTGCAACATATACAGACAGATGGTCTCAATTGTTTTGGGTTTCCCGCACCAGAAAATAACATTTTATTTTCAAATTCAAATCTTTAGTACTTGGTCCAATACTGCTCAAAAACTGTATGCAAAAGTGCCAAGCTCTTTGGGCAATTTTAGTCAAAATTATTTTTTACGATATAAACTGAGGGATTCAAATTGAATTCTCATTAACTCAACATGCTCAAATTTTCTAAGGAACTATTCATAGTTCGAAATATAATACTTAATCAAATCAGTATTACAACTTTATACAGTTCTCTGTTTTTATTTATTCAAATTGTAGAACAAAACTTAGTTGACAATAGATTATTGAAAAATCGTTTTTAGAAAAATAAAACGATGAAAAAATATAATAGTTATAAGGTAATCCAAGCCTCTAGCCCGATGGTTGAACTTTTGAAAGATATGCTCCGACTCCCATTAAACGCATATTAAAGCTAAAAGTCTTCAAAAATAAAACTATTGATTATTAAATCATGAAAGTATCTCTAGTAGTTTCCAAGTTATAAAGCTTTGAAGTCTTCCCCCGCCGTAGCGCTGCGCTACGTTCAGCACTTTAGCGCCCCCTGCGCGCAGCAGCGACGATGCGCTTGCATGTTTTTCAAGGCACGGGAAGACTTTAAAGCTTTATAACGTGGAAACTACTAGAGATACTTGCATGATTCGAAAACCAGTCTTATGTACTTTTTTGAGATCTACAATTTTGATACACGCCAAAAACAAAAAGGGGCAAGGAGGTGGGTAAAAGTAGGAAAAACTGCGTTGAAGTAACTTTGGCGCCCTCTGCCGCCTAAAATATGAACTTCTGGGTATACCTTCCGGTACAAGTAAAATTAAATGCAATTTTAAACATTTTCTGCTTTGGAAGTTTTTGTGTACGGCTTATAAATTTCGAGATAAATGGGCTCAAACATATGTCAAAATAACGGAAAACCCTACGGGGGAAGGAGGTCTCCAATTTGGTTTTAGACATTTTGGATGGTCCTTAATACATTAAGCAAGAGAAATTTCAGTGTGCAATTTTTTCCAGGTCAGCCCCTGTTTTGGTCTATTTTTACTGTACTAATATGTACCACAAAGAAATAAATATATTTATTGTTGTTTGTATCTTTTCTGCAGGCTTGTTGACCTGGAGGTAGGAATGCGGTAACACGAAATTCTCCAGGAAGCGTAGATTTGGTAAAAAAAGCAAAAAAATATTAGATCTTCCATAATTTTAAAACAATGCTTTATTTTCCACAGGCCTTCAAACTAGAAGCCTTGAAAAGTCCACACCCAATCAGCTGAAGCCAGAGGGCAGCGGCGCGGAGCAAGAGACTATTTTGCTTAAATTTCCACAACAGGTCATGGACTCGGATCAATTGATTGTGAGTACACTCAAAAAGTTGCTATATCAGTATTAGACAATGTTTACACATGGTGAAGTTTTTCCGATAGACATGGGTGAGCTTAGTTTTGCAACATGATGCATCTAAAGCCGTAAGGGCGGTTTGTTCATTGAAGAGTATAAATAGGATTCGACGAATAATATTTTCTACAGCAAGGTTACACTGCTTGACTAAAGTATATAATACCTATACATATAATTAATATATGTCAAAGAAATGTTCGTCGTCATATGGACGAAGGCTGTACTTAACGTTATTAAACAAATATCACGCTGACTTTCCAGGCTTAACTGTCTAAAGAAGAGAGTATACGACTGCAGAATGACGTAGAGCATCCAATCCACTGCGTGAGATTAGAGCTAGATAGTACAATCCCTTGTTTTCCATTGAAGACATAAGGTACCTTTTCAACGTTTATTTTTTCATCCATATGCACAACAGGCCAACGGAACAGCTTGCTGTTCATCAGCTTAACTGTGTGAAAGTTGTCGTTAAAGAATGGAATCATTTCACCATCGAAAGACTTTTCGTGCAATCCCAAATCACCTGGACTGCTTCATAGTGATGGAAACTACTGTCCACAGTTCAAATGCTGAGATTGAGCTTCCCTTCTTTTATGCAATTAGTGAACATTACATATGCCAAAAACACCGTTAAATATATCCTCGATTTATGGTTTCAACTAGGTTTTTATACCCTGTACACCGTATGGTACAAAGGGTATATAAAGTTTGTGCAAGCCGAAAATATATGTAACATACAGAAGGATACATCGGAGACCCGCCAAAGTTACCTAGAGTTTAATCAGGGTGACTAGAGAAGTCGATATACCCATGTCCGTCTGCCCATCTGTCTGTCTGTATGAACGCCTAGATCTCAGAGATGGTAAGAACAAGAGCAACCAAATTCAGATTAGATGCGCTATTATGTCAGGGGAGACAAGTTTACTTAATTTTTTTGAAATCGGGGTTATATTAAATAGCTCCCATAGGGCTGTTTCAGAAGACCTCGAAAAAAACCAAAAGTTTTAGATGGATAATTTGTTTGTTTATGAAGATATCGTAATGTCTTTTGGTTTTCTTAAGCAACATACCGAATTTTATTGCAAGCTAGTGGTACAGGGTATCCCAAAGTCGTCCGCGCCCGACTTTAACGTACGCCATATTTTTATATGTGTTTGGGCTCACTAAATCTAGCACGTCGGTGTTTTGGTATCATCTCAAAAATACCTCAATCTTGAGCAGAGGTGGGCACGAAAAATAACGGAAAGAGCACTACAACAACATCAAGAAAAAAGGTCGAAAAAAGGATGCTCGAGTAGGGCCATAAAAATCGCACACTGTGTGTATTTTGTTTTTGTAATATTCTGCGAGTCGAGCGAAGGCACACATTGTGTGTATTTTGTTTTTGTAAGTTGCTGCGAGTCGAGCGAAGGCACACATTGTGTGTATTTTGTTTTTGTAAACTCGGCGCGTCGCCGACGATCTGCTTGTGCGTGTACACTGACAAAATTTTGCAACACATTCAAAGAAACAGAAAAGTCATATGAGTTTATATGACAATTTTAATTTACCAAAAAAATTACTGGGTCTTACAGTTGCCAAATTAACTATATTTCTGTGCTCAGTGTACTTGTGCGAATTTTTCGTCCGCGAGCACCAATAAAAACTACCGTTACGGTCTAAAAAGGGATGCTCGAGTAGGGCCATAAAACTCGCACACTGTGTGTATTTTGTTTTTGTAATATTCTGCGAGTCGAGCGAAGGCACACATTGTGTGTATTTTGTTTTTGTAAGTTGCTGCGAGTCGAGCGAAGGCACACATTGTGTGTATTTTGTTTTTGTAAACTCGGCGCGTCGCCGACGATCTGCTTGTGCGTGTACACTGACAAAATTTTGCAACACATTCAAAGAAACAGAAAAGTCATATGAGTTTATATGACAATTTTAATTTACCAAAAAAATTACTGGGTCTTACAGTTGCCAAATTAACTATATTTCTGTGCTCAGTGTACTTGTGCGAATTTTTCGTCGCGAGCACCAATAAAAACTACCGTTACGGTCTAAAAAGGTCGAAAAAAGGATGCTCGAGTAGGGCCATAAAAGCGCACACTGTGTGTATTTTGTTTTTGTAACATTCTCGGTTTTTTGCGTGTGCGTCTGGCAGGCGCCACTTACAAGACCTAACGGAAAGAGCACTCGGTGCAAAAATGTCCAAGGCGTTTTTTGTACTGAGTGCTCTTTCCGTTATGTCTTTTCTGTGGCGAAAGATAGGCGCACAAGCAAAAAGTGCTCTTTCCGTTATTTTTCGTGCCCACCTCTGATCTTGAGGATATGACATAAACTTAACACATTGAAATTTTGAGAACTCGGATAGGGATGTAGAGATCCCAAAAACAAAGAGTAAACATGGTCTAACCACCAAACCCGAACATTTTTAACCTTATATATATATATATATATATATATATATATATATATATATATATATATATATATATATATATATATACTATATAACGTAACTACAAAAAATCCCACAAATTTTATTTGAGACCGATTGTTCGGCGATGTTTTTTTTATTGTTTTTGTGGTTGCTGAATCTAATATAAAAAAAAGCTCCACACGTCAGGTATCTGAAATAAACTCCAAAATACCTCGGCTTAAAGGTTTTTTTGAGGTTGTGGACTCACTGGCTGGAAATCCAAATGGGAAGCTCTGTCACATGTGAGCCTGTGTTAACCCTTTCCCAGCAAAATTGTGGTTTGATTAATAACAAACATAAATTTGGCCAAAGCAACTAGCAACAAATAGAAATAAATTAAAACCTTAATATCCTTTTTAGTTGCTTGCAAATAGTAATAAAAGCTTCGAAAACTTTATTTTCATACATAAATAAGTACAAATGATAAATCGATAGCTTCAAAGCTAGACAGCAGAAAAGTTACTTTAAATATCTGTTCAATACACAATTCCCCAACTATTACCAAACCATTTCGATATATTACTTAAAGACGCTCAGTTCACACGTCTGTGTACTATCAAGTGTAAACAACACTTATTATTTATGATTGCCGAGACCCTTGGACGTCTTGCACGTCTTTCCTTTATGTGTTGCCATATACATATTTACATAATTGATGTTGACACTTTTTTATGAATCGACTTAATACTCCACATGAACCAAGAACATATACTATATATACTATACACATATACATATATACAAATAAATGTACATACTATGTGTACATAAAACACAGCGAATTGCAATCAAAATCAAGTACAACACATAATAAATGTGGGGGCGATTAGTTGTGTGCATATGTGTATATAAGACTGGGAAGCCTGAGCAAGAAGCAAAAACAAAAAACAAAAAAAAGCGCGCACAATTTGGCGTAGGCTCAATATATTTTTTGTTGTCTTTGTTGTTGTTGTTATTGTGTTTTTGTTTAGAATGCAGGGGCACAACAACAACCACAAAAAGATCCCGCGCACATTGCGGTTTTTCAAAAATATTTTTATGCGCAATTTTTTTTTTTTTTCTTTTTTCTTGCCTTTTGTTAGTTTTTGGAATTTATTTTTACCATTTGAGTAGGCCTATTATTCCTTGGGAAACAACTGTTGTTTATACAATAGTATTTGTGTATACTATGGAATTGTTGAAAATTTTTCTTAATTTTTGCTCGTTTTTTCGACTTCTTTTCATAAAATTCAAGTCAATTCGATTTCGATGATTATATGCCATAAGCAAAATCGATATTTCAGTTGCTGCTGCTACTTAAGGCAGATGTTTCAGTTGTTTGTGAATGACCAACCCATGTGGTTGTTGTAAGCCAAAAGTGGGTGTTGGTGGGTGTTTGGGATTACTTTGCTGCGTTAGTCAATGACGCGCTCATATGTTTGTTTGTTTGTTTGTAAGTAAGTAAGATCTTCGCTCTCTGCAGCATTAAAATTGAAAAAACAAATATACTAGGTAGCTCTTCCTGGTGGTGAGTCGACAAGGCGCAAGTTGAGCATTAGCAGCGTCAGTCCAGTCGCCGTCGCCACCCCCCAGTATTTATTTATTCAGTCTGAATAAGGGCTTGAGTTCGTTGCACTTTTTTTCCACTTCTAGTTTTGAGCGTATTTAAATTGGCATAGGCTATTTACATATTTTTTTCCTCTACTTAAACAGTGTTTAAAAACACAATTTGCTGCAATTTGTTTTGCCTTTCGCTTTCTCTGGCTTATTGCCTGATTGCACTTTATCACGTTGTTTGGCTTGCACTTGCACAGCGTGGCGCTTGGCTACAAAATTTCATTTGTTTATTTATTCATTCATTTTATTTCATGTTTTTCACTAGAAATTGTTTATATTTTACATAAACACTGAGCCACTCTGTAGCTGTTGCCGCTGCAGCGGATTTTTACATATATCTTTATTTATTTTTTTTTTTTTTTTCTTATTTTCTTATGCTTGTTTGGCACACACCACTCAATAAATATATAATTTTTAATATTATACACAAATGTCTGGCAAACAGAAATTCGCTTGATAAACACGACGAGCACAAAGACGAGAGCAGGAGCAAGGGCAGTCAGCCAAAAGGCAGAGCGCCGTCGTCGTTTCAACAAACAAAATAGAACTTGGCACAAACAACAACCGCCGCCAACAAATGTCGAAAACGCACTCAACGTTGCCGCGCACAATGCGATGGACACAGCCCCCAACAAAAAGCTGCCTCTGCTTTATGTTGCTCTCGCGCTCTTGCTGTCATTTGCTCTCAGAACGCTAGGCACAGAACGAGGGTTGCGCTCGTTGCCGTCTGACAGCTGCGGCGGCAACAGCAGCAGCAGCAGCAGCCCCAAACCAAAGCTATTAGCGCCGACCTGCCTTTATATACGCTGACGTTGACGCCGACGGCGCACAGTGGTACACATGCATCGTATGTCACTTGAAATGACACAACCATGTCGTAATTTTGGAAAATAAAAAACTTTATTGTTTTTACGGAAAATCCAACTGGTAAATATCAAATACATTTTTTTTCTTATAGCTCTTATTTCATTTATTGTCAAAGTAATGTCTGAGCTTATATAAAAAAGCAGTTCTTTAATAACATTAGCTCACAAATTTAAGGGTCATCGAGTGAACCTTTTTAAAAAAGTGTTTTTTAGGGAAATTTTTGTTTTTGTTTTAAGCACCGTTTTCGAGACATTTTCGAAAAACATGTTTTTTTACATTTTTTTTAGGTTTTCGGCAATATCTGATTGATATTTTCGTGCTTCTCGACCCAAAATTATAGTAAAAATCACAATTTTAAGAAGGTTCATTTTCGTGTAAACTAGTCTAATAATTCAAATTTTTATTTTTGGAGTAAACTATGAAAATCGAATAACTGTAGCCACGTATCTTTCACTAAACCACTAAAATCTATAAAATTTAAGCCATGTCTGACTTTTTTTACAGAAATTTCTGTATAAAAACTCGTAAAAAATCGTTAAAGAATATACTTTAGCGGAAAAGCCACTAATATGCTTTTTTTTATTTTGTCAAAAGAAAATCGAAAAGCTCAGAATCTGTAGCCACGGCTCTAAAATCACTTAAATTGAAACCAAAAAAATTGTTAGTAACCAATAGTTTTATAATAAGTTCGAGTTTTTGTATAGAACATTGCTTTGAAAAAACCCTAAAATAAACGCTAATAAAGATGCATTTAAGTGGGGTACCATTAATAAGTTTTTTTAGTTTTGTCAAAAAAATTTAATAATCGATAAAATGAAAAAACTAAAATTTTCAAATTGGAGCCATATCCAAATCTTCACACAGTACTTTCTGTAAAAAATCGTCAAAAATCATACATTTTACAGGAGTTGCATTTAGTTTTTTTTTCTGGATTTTGTCAAAAGAAAATTTTTTTTTCTCGTAAAAATAATACTACATTGTAATACTTGTCATCCAACAATGGAACATTCTTTAAAAAAAACCGATAAAATAAACGCTAATAAAGATACATTTTAACAATTAATAAGTTTTTTCAATTTTGTCAAAAAAAAATTAATAATTAAGTAATTTGAAAAAACTAAAATTATCAAAGTGGAGCCATATGCTAAATCTTTACATAGCACTTTCTGTAAAAAATCATACATTTTACGGGAGTTGCGTTTAGTTTTTATTTTTCTGGATTTTGTTAAAAAAATCTCTTTTTTTTTAAATAATACTACATTATGATACTTGTCATCCAAAAATAGATCGTAACGCAACACCGAAGACTTCGAAATATACAAACATACCATCTAAAATAATATTTCTAGCTTACATGGATTTAAAATTTTAAAGCTAAGCGCTTACGGTGAGGTAATTACAAAGTATTCAGAATAATTATAGAACTTAATCGGGAATATAGGTTTGGTTTAAGCCCGATGCAAAATAATTCTTACAATCTGTAGTTTATAAAGCGGATGTTAAAGATTTGTATAATAGTTGAAGGTCATATCGTAATATAGTTAAAAAATGAATTAGCCACCCACGATTACTGCAGATAATTGAAATTGTCATAAATATACATTCAAAAACTTTGCACGTAATATCAACTAATAATGCCGTAAATTAATGAATTATTATTTTTGGAGTCCCTGAAAAATTTTGAATCAAATGTGTGCATTCATTTTACAAAGTTTTTTAATCATCATTATTTGTACCACACTTTTTCGTCACTTGTGCCACTGTGCGTCGAATGTATCAACAACTTTGCCAACACCCCCTTACCGCTTTTCCCACACTCAGGTATTTACTATTATGTACCTATATATTCGTTCGTGGGAATTTTGCACCCACTATGTACTCGTTTTGACATTTACGCTCTGTTTATGTTTTTGATGAGCGCAGCAACATTTTCCGCTTTTTGCTCTCTAACATTTTGCGCTCTCTCATTGGCGTTCTCTAATTAAGTTCTGTTCCGGCCAGCGCTAGCTTTGTATGCGCTGCGTATAAATTTTATGCATAGACTCTTAATCTTTATATTTGTATTTTAATTTGAATTAAATTAAATATTATAATTAGCTGTTTGTAAAAAAAATTGATTCTTGCTTTCTTTATATGCACAGACATTAATCATAACAGATTAGTTCTGCTGAATTTTCTATTATCAAAATTTTCTCACTAATCTTTAGAAATTATGATATTTTTTTAGCCTTTCCTCTTTTTCAGAATTTAAAATTTCTAGATTCTAGATCTACATTTTAATGGCTTAGAGAGTTGCACATTAGAACAAAGTGCACTTAAAGATTGCATCGACTTAGAGAACGATTTGATGCCCTACTAACTTTTTTTTTGTTTGAAACAAGTTCTAAATGTAACAAGATCTTAATCTTTTTAGCAGGCTTAGCACCTATTTTGAAATCTATTTCCCTTAAGCCTTTAGCAAGTAAAAGGTTGAATGAAGGTTCCTAGGGAATTCTTCTTTTCCGAAACATTTGATAGTGCACTCCAAAAGAAGTATTTGCTCTAAGCTTTTTAGACCAAAAGAAACATACCAAAAACAAACTTCTTACAATCGGGACATCTTAATTGTAATATTCTGTAGCTTAAAAACATAATATCATGAGTTTGACCATGGCAACAACATAACATTAGGGAATCTTCATCAGCATCAGCGCTCAATCGCTACCCGAGCTTATGAGGCGTGTCAGAGCATAAGTTATTTAGCCTATTTGAGCTATTTCAAAAATGTTTAATACCCTTGACTCTAAACATCTTGGTTTCTCAAATCGTATACAAGCTTTCGAAAATTTTCGTACAAGTTTTCTTTATTAACAAGATTTATTAACACTTAGTAACACTTAAAAGTCAACTTGAGCATTTAGCAATAAAAATTTGATTTATTTAAAAAATAATTTAAATTTTATTCACATGTTTTCAGCATGTGAATTTTTTTTTTTTACCGCCTGGTCTGTTATATAATTATGTAAATATGTATTTGTAGCAAGCCTATTGTGGTTTTTTTTTATAGCTAACATAAAAGAGAGAGCGAGTCGAGTGACAACAAATTAATTAAAAAACATTTTATTTACGTAAGCGGGAATCAATTGCCTTCAAGCCGGACCAAGAAAATTCAAAGACCATTTCATCAATTGACCATATAACAATAATGCAGCCAAGTTGTGCACTTTCCACAAATGAAACTGCACTTTAATGATTTTTTCAAGCCTAAAGGGTTTCCAAATGCTGAGTACATATATTGTAACACCTTAATCAATTATCAATCAAAATGGGTTGCACACACACACACATAAAATCATATGTGTTTGAATGGATATATAATTTGAGTTTACTTTCTATGAACTTTCCATAAGTTAAGGTTAAGTGGTACACTTAAAAAAAAAACGGCCTTAGTTTTAAAGTTATTTGTTAAATTTTGTTGCGGTGTTTTAGTTGAAGGCTATAAATATTATAACTTCAATATTAGCAAGTAGCTAAATCGAGATATCACAGCCATATCTGGGCTCTGCCCTTAGGGATTTAGTAGCTGAATTATAATACGAGGTCCAAAAATGCATAGTCCGTCAGAGTTTTAGGAAAACCTCCAAGGTAGCCCATTTTAAGGTTGTGTCAGAACCCTGATGAGCTGGGGTTTTCGGCATAGGCTTTGCATGCAGCGACCCCAAACAACAAGGTGTGACCTTTGAGCTTGAAAATCCAAATTTTTGTATCAAAAACCGAAAATTTGTTTAAACGCTGACGATGTTCTTTATATATTTTTGGTATCACTGTATTCGAAAGCGATGTCTCTTTACTAAGATTTTTTCAGTTTATTCCAGAGCACTTGGGTGTTGAGGTCTTTTGGACCTCGGATTCAGATTCAGCGGCTCATAACGCTTATGGGTAGCCCTGTCTCGTTTAAAGCTCAAAAGCCTGTCTTATTTAAAGCTGAAAAGCCTGTCAAATTTTTTAATTAGAACACCAACTTCTCCTTCAAAATATTGATTAGTATGAGATATTAAAAAACTAAATACTTTCTAGAAAATAATATCGGCTTTTAGAATAAACTATTTTTTCTGAATTTTTGAAAAATATTTTTTAATTTTGCTTAGTTTACTAAACAGAAGATTTCAACAAAGTTAAACAGTTTTCCCAAATTAATCATTAATATGAAGATTACATCATTATAGAGCGGCAATATCTTATTTGAAAAGATATTAATTTTTAATTTTCACTTAATTTTTCAAAAACATTTGAAAATATTTTTAGTTATCGTTCACTCATTCAAAATTTCGAAACATGCAGCTCAAAATTGGTATATAAGCTTTACATATAAATTTTCAATATATTTATTTTCTGCCCAAATTCGGAAGATTTCTTAAAAATCTCCTTTTCTGTAGACATTAGATTTGCTAGATATTGAAATAAATACATGTAAAGATTAAACGTGGATAATTTTAAAAAACTTCAGAGTAAATTAGGTGGCGATCACTTTTTTTTTTAGAGACTAAGCAATTGAATTATTCCCCATGTGCCTTTTATCAATGGACTTATATAGCTTATCAGTAAGTATATCTCTATGCTTACAATATAGAAACATATAATCTATTCTGCGTTTGTACTGTCGAAAACGACGAAACTTTTGCAATCAATGAATTATCTCAAAATCGTTTTCTAATTTAATCAGCTTATTACTTTATTTCTTAATTGATTATTATATGATATTTATTTTGAAAGGCTATTTATTTGACGCACTTCCAAATTCCTTTAAAACTTAATAAATGGTGTAAACTAAGCATTATCAAAAAAAATTCACATGCATAAACTTAATTAATGAATTTACTTTGTCAGGCATAAATGCAAAATGGTATAAGGGCAAAATGCAACTTACACTAAAAAATAAAAACAAGTATTTACGCTCGGCTATCTTGCCTTCAAAAAGTTGGTTATTATTCCCATAATGTGGTTATATAACATATTTCTGACATTATTTAATGCTTCTACTGTGTAGAAAACAAAACAGCTGATATTTTTTTTTTACTGACCAATCTGCAAAACTTTATCTTTTATGCTCTTAAATGGCATTTTACTCAAAAAAATCTTCTCTTAACAAATCCAAACCAAACAACAAGACACTTGGAACTCATTGTTGTTGCTCACGTTGCTAGTCGAGCATTTTTACCTTTATGCCTCGTTGTAAAAGTTGCTTACATCGTTACTAGTGTATTCTTGCCTTTGTATTTGCCAATTGTATTTCAAACAAACAAAGCAAACTTATCTTAATCATATCATAGTACATACTTATATTTAAGCTTATTAATGAGCATACTAATTTTTGCTAGTGTACTGCATTGTACTATTATTTGTGCATATATATTTGAATGTTTTTGTTACTTACCAAACTATCTGCCACATTTTGACTCATTATATGTTGTAGCCAGTTATTGCTGTTGTTGTTGTTTTTCCAGCTGCAATTAGTTTAATGTGCGTGCGTAGACTTTGGTAAGACGTTGCAATTGTTGTTGCTGCTGCTGCTGATGATGACTTGTATCTGTTGGATACACACATTTTGACTTGCCACAACAAAGCACAGATACACACTCATACACGATTACGCTGACTATAATAAACATGCGATGTTTTTGGTTGTGCAATTTGTTGGGCTACTTTGGCTAAGACGGATGCGCAACGGCTTTTATTTTCTTATTTTTCTGCGCCTTTTTTTTCGACTACACTTTGTATCTACGAGATACGCGACAAAACTTGCAATGGCAACAACGCACAAATTTCAAGTTTCAACTAAACACAAACTGGAAGAAGAAGAAGAAAAAGAAATAACATTGGTAAAAGTAGTGAAAACCATTAAAAGTCGTTCGCTCACACGCACACACTAACAGATACACTCAAAGGAAAGTCTTCGTTATGCGTAAATGAAATGGTCAATATTAAAAAAAAAGCCAACCGGCTTGTTGTTGTTGTTGGCCCAAAAACGTTAAAGCCAGCAAGACCAAATTGTTATATTAGCCATAACAACAAACACAACAATAACAACAACATTCGCCAACGAACGTGCTACGCAGCTGATTTACGATATTTGCGACAAACGCACACAGAGATGCATGTCAGTGTAACTGACTTGTCAATGATGGATTTCTTAAAAAAAAAAAAAAATATTGTATACCCTACCATTGCAAAAAGATGTATTTTAAATTTTGTAATGCAGTTTGCATGCAATGAGAAAGCATTCTGAACTCCATGTATGTGGGTTATTATTATAAATAAAATACTTTGAAAAAATCACTTGCGAAACAACCTTCATCTCCAAAAATTTTTGTTGGTATATTTTCTATATTCTTGGCTTATTTCTGACTAGGAGTCATTTTTTATTGCTCTTAAAGGCGGTAAGAAGGTTTTGCACTCTAGCATTAATTAGGGTATTCACGGCTGCTGTTGAGTTGCGCAAAAACTCAACAAGCTAAAGCGTGAACGCACTTTTTGGTTAGTCTATAAGTTGAGTTGTTGAATTTGTGCTTCTTTTTAACCAATTTTGAAAATTTTAAATTTGACATTTTAGCACTCTACGCCATATTGGCGTCAACTAAATATACGGCTGGCACGTGCTAGGCTCAATATGGAACACGAATTTTCAGAACTTTCAGCAGCATTTGCGGCCGTATTTCGCCAATTACTCTTCGAATGTTGATTTCCAGGTGTTCAATTGTCCCTGGTTTATCGACGTAGACAAGTGACAGTAATTTTCTGTGCATGTAATGGTGTTGCGACAAAAGCTTGTGGATTATCCTCACTCCAAATGCGACCATTCTGCTTATTTACGTAACCATTCAACCAAGAGTGGTCTTCATCGGAGCACAAAATTTTGAATTTTGAATAAGCTTGACGAACGGAACGATTATTTTGATAAAAAAATGTCAACAATTTGCAAGCGTTACTCTAGTGTAAGTCTATCCACTAGTGCTGGAGAAAACATCGATTTTATATCGATGCATCGATGTATCGAAGTTTAAAATATCTATATATCGATGTTGGCCAACAGAGATGTTTTTCCAGTGCTACTAAACACCCATTTGATAAGTGCAGAAGTGCTGGAGAAACATCTCTGTTGGCCAACATCGATATTTTAAACTTCGATACATCGATGCATCGATATAACATTGATGTTTTCTCCAGCACTACTATCCACAATGAAATGTCAAACCAAACTCAACAAAAAGCAACTATCAGCTGTTGTCAAATAAAGCAGTGCTGCCAACTCAAAGTTATGAACCTCTAAAAAAAGCACGCTGTATATATGGCTTGATGTACCTTTTTTGCATAACATTTATATAAAATCCACAATGAACCACACTAAAAATCTTTGCCGTGTAACTTTAATACTAGGCACCTAACATATTAATATTATTAAAGTGTTAACTTTGAGAGTTTAAAATACGCAATATTAAAAGTCAAGAAAGCGTATCCAAAATTCATTAGTTTTCTTGCCTTTACGTTAGCAACTTGTGCGTATTGACATGGCTTTCAAGATAACGACCTGCGATATTTGGCAAATACTAGAAAAACACTAATGAAAGTTTTAAATTGATATGACAGACATTCAGTCGGTCGTGTGGCGTTGGTGTCTTTTGAAGACCGCCTTTTTTTTTTACCTGTCTTGTTTATTTTTAATATTACTTTTTTTTTGCATTCGTATTCATTTATTCATAATGGCAAAGCGATACTGCCTTGGAATTTATTCTGAATAGCTTTATTCGTTGCTTTGCGGCAACTTGGCCTCAACACGGGGCTCTGCTACATGAAAAAATGCGTAAAATGTTTGTGCAGACAATAACCACAATAACCACAACAACAACAACTACAACAAAAAACCACACCAAACAAAAGATACAACAGGTAGCTGTAGCATTGAATAACGTAAATGCGCACGTTTTAAGTCTGCAACTAAGAGCGCGCAAAAGCGTAAGAGCGAATATCGTATATGAACCTTTGCACTGAGCGCAAGCGCAACTCGTGGCTGCTGCTTATAATTGTTGTTGTTTTTTAATACTGGGCCATGAACATGCAGTTAAAACCATAAAAAAAATCTTTAAAACATAAACTGAAAATCTTTACGATATTTGCTGCATTTCTGCTCATTAAGGGCTCTATCAAACTTCATTAGCTTGAGTGCTTCGGATTGACCCTACGGAAAAGCTAGCCTGATTACATTTATGCATAATAATAACCAAGACTTCATAAGGTAATGGTCTTTTTCTAGTTGGTTGCTTCTGTGGCTTAAACCCATGTGAAAGCTCCAACTGCGCTCAAGAACTGTAACCACACTTTTTTGCCTTATTTTTTGTGGAATCTTTAGGTTTTGCTATTTTCTTTACCAATACTATTGTGACTTGGGAATTTATTTAGTATTATTTATAACAAGAATATTAAAGGATTGGCTTTGATGAACCAGTAAAATATATTACTAGTGATCAGATCTAGCACTTGCACTGTGAACACAGAATTTACAATTTTTATACAATTGGGCTGTCAGGCATAAATGCATAAAGGCAACAATACTCGAGTGACGAAATGAGTAACCCTAACAGCGAGGCAGAAGTGCAAAAAAGCTAGACTAACAACGTTGGCAGCAACAAACAACTGTTTACAACTGTCATTTGGCGAGTTTTGTTTCTGTTAAAAAAGTTTTTGTAAGAAAAATTATAGTTAAAGATAAAGGTTTTTTATATAAATTAACTTGAAACTAGATTGAAGGCAAGAAGTCTGTTGGGAGCTAATTAGATTTTTGGTAATGAAAACTGGTAGTTTCAGGAACTCATTTGAGGCCGCCGTACGCTGCATACAAATAATATGTAGTATAAAGGTAGTCCAAAAAAAATGTATATTTTAATTTAGTCAGCAACGTTCGATCTTGCACGAGGCATGATCTTTAGGTAAAATGGACAGATTGAGGTTCCACCAATTCCTTTAACATTGTTTGGACGTTTTGTCGTCATTTGGTTCGCGTGGGATATCGCATTATTAAGACGATGCATCGCGGTGGTGCAAAAAAAATTTTTTTAAATGAACAAAAAAGAAAGACTTTTTTTACTTACAATCAAATTAGGAATGTATCCGCAACGCTTAAAGCAACCTAGCCGAATTTCAAAAAAAGTTGTTTGTGGGGAAAGCAATTCCATGTTAGTTGACGATTGTATCTTCAAAAAAAAACCACACACTGTATATAAGAATATTGAAGGATGATCAATTCAGAGTGGTATATAGTAGTGCTGAAGAAAACATCGATGATCGAAGTTTAAAATCTCTATGTTGGCCAACAGAGATGTTTCTCCAGCACTTCTGCTCTCATCAAATGGGTGTTTAGTAGTGCTGGCGAAACATCTCTGTTGGCCAACATCGATATATAGAGATTTTAAACTTCGATCATCGATGTTTTATCCAGCACTAGTATACAGCAGTGATCGGCACGGCTCTATCTCGCGTGTATAGGGATTACACACGTATAGAACATGTACACGGCGCGTGCACTTGTTTGATAAAATGTTTGATCACTAATTAAAGCAAGGCTGGCGTGAGAAATATTTTTCTGAGATATGAGTGAGGTCATCGAGAGAAATGTTCTGGGTATTACATTGGTGGGGCCTAAGTGCATTCCTATGCTCCGAAAAAAAAAAATATCTATTCTATAGTTAAGCTCAGAAAACAGTACGTTATTTTAACACTACTTTAGGCAAAACAAACTTCTAAGACGCTTCGATAGGGCGCCTTTAGAAACTTCGGGACCGTGGTATTGGCCGCTTAAATTTCACATCCCTGTCGACAGACCTGTATATAGAATAGGTCCATACAAATATATATTTGTGTGCATATTCAATTGAATTTGCACAAAAGACTGCTCTTTGATATCTTTCGGAACTATTAAATATTTAAAGAGAGTTACGTGTTTGACCTACGTAAGCATGTTCATCTGTTTCTCCGTAACTTCTAAGTCGCTTATCTTAATTACAAATGAAGCATCGTTATAGGCGTCTTGATCGTACGCTGGTTATCAACCATCATAACATCGCAATAAATATGTATTCAGCAGATTAAAATACATTAGTGTAAGCTGTTTTTTCAATAAATTTTGAAAATTGAATAGTTTGTTTATAACAATTTCAGATCAGAATATTTTCTTGTCTTAAAAAGGGTCATCACTCTGGAGGTTTTTTTAAAATGCAAAAAACACAAAAAGTTTCAAATGAATCTTTATCATCACAGAACCATTCTTGCCATTCACTTTTTAAAGATGGGAAGTTTCAATTTTCGATGACGCGTTCGAGCATAATCGACGGTATCTCGCGAATCACACGGGTAATGCTTCAATCGTAGCTGGCTTTTCAACAAACACTTTAGACTTCACACGATCTTGGTGGCCAATTCAGCGGTCCGAAGCGTGAAATTAATTGTTCACCGAATTGGTTCCATAAAATGGCCTAAGCGCGCGAAAAACATTCTTTACAGAACGCGAATTTTCGTAATAAAATTGTACGATTTGTAAACGTTGTTCGGGTGTAAGTCTTTCCATGATGAAATGGCAATGAAAACTGAATAAAAAATACATGGCAACTTGACAGTACTCACGCGGGATTTATCAAAAAAACCCCAATTGGAAAAAAAAACCTCAAGGTTGATGACCCTTTACTTTCAGAACGTGATTTTTCAGAAGTGCAGTTTTGTTTTTTTTTTTAAATAATTTTTTAGAAATAATTAAACTATGCTATTTAAATCAAGCACTAGTATCTTAGCTTAAAACCAGATTAGAAAAGCTATGAGAGGTAAGAACATTAACTAAGTTGTAGCTTAGCAAACACAGCTGTTGTTGTTGTTGTTGCTTGTTTGGAATAACTAAGATCTTAATTATGACAAGATACCTAGATAGCTTCTCTAATTATATTTATAAGATATTTCCAGGAACTGCACAAACATTTTTACTAGCATTTTACATAAGCTAAAAGCTAATTTAAAACCAGCTTAAGCGGCGCTGCGCTGTCAGCGTCGCTGCTTTGCTGCTGTTCGTTGTTGTTGTTTTTGTTTTAGCTCTGCTTTGCGATGCTTTCAAAAGCTATTTTATTTTATTATTATTTTATTTTTATATGACGCGCGCTTTGGTCATCGACGTTGATCACTTTTTGCTGTTTTTGTTTTTGCTTTTACACCTACACAGCTGAGACCATATAAAAACAGTTAAATATATAAGTGCCTATGTATGTGTTTATAGATGATGTATGACAGAAAGTTCTGTTTTTTTTTATTATTATTATTTTATTGTTATTTTCAAACAGTTAAGATCTTGCGCGCACTTGGCCTGGCCTTTTACGCTCCAACAGAGCACGGCTTGGCTGCGCTCTTTTGCGCATGCTCTTAAACACTCGCTCTTAAATTTTGTGCATGATCTCAGAACAGACGATATTTACGATATTAAATTGCTTTATAAGCCAAAAAAACAAAAAAACAACGAACTACCTGTATACAACAAGAACAAGAACAAGAACGAAAACAACAACACGAAAACCAAATTAAATCTTTTATTTTCTTTACTTCATGTGTGTGATATCTGCAGTTGTACGTGTGCGTGTTTTCTTTTTTGTAACTTAATGGCATTTTTAGCTGATTTCTAGGCTTTGACACTTTTACAAAGCAGTTTTTTATTTTTGCTTGTTTAACACAGTGCGAATTTTTTGGTTTTGTTATATTTTTTTTTCGTATACCCCTGGCCGCTTGATTTGTAGCCAACAAAGCAAAAAATTTTAATACATATTTTTATGTGAATTTAGTAACAAAAAGAGCTAAATTTGTTTATTCAACTTTTTAGCTGTCTGACATATTTAAATTTTATTCAACTCATTTTTTTTTTTATAATTTTTGTTTATTTTCTTTTGCCACATTTGCAGTGCCTAGACTTAAACTGTTGTCACGTTGCAATTTGGCAACTGGTTTGCAGCAGCAACAAATACACACACAGTTGCACACACTAATACAGCAGCAGCTGCAGGTGCATAAATGTCACCTTTGTGCAACACTTTTTTATATTTTTCAATATTTAATGGAATTTAATTTAATACTTGTTTAATACCTTTTATTTGCACTGCTTTTTGCCATTTTTATTTAAACTTTATTTTATGTTTTTGCTCACTTTTCACACACGTACAACAACAACAACACGTTACAGAAAAATGCCATTAATGATATGTTGTTGCTGTTTGTTGTTGGCCCGCTTTTGTTGTGTTAAAAACTTTTCGTTACGCTTTGGCAGATATTACGAGTCTCCCGTTCATTGTACACTCCGAGCCACTCTGAACTTCTACACTCTGCTCTGCAGCTGGCTACTTTTATTTTAGTTTTTTATTCCAACGTTTATTTGAGACCGTAATGCGATCCGATCGAAACCGAGCGTACGACAACCGAGCGACCGTCTATCTTTGGTTACACGTTGTTTCAGAATGACGATATCCAAACTGAAGCTGGCTTAGAGAAGCGCACTGACAGCCAGCCAAACGCACACAGATACAAAATACCAGCTCACCTGAGACACACACTCGCGCAAAAAACGAAAAAGAAAAAACAACAACTATGCAGAGCTAAAGAGAGCGCGCCCATCGGCAACAATCGCTTGGCCGTTCGCTCAGATTTGGCCACAAAGAGCTGCCAAATCACGTAAATTTGTACAGAGTTATTTTAAGCGTTGAGCGCGTGATAAATTGGCTAGTTGTCACGAGAGTCACGATTAAGCCAAACACTTCTAACTCGGTCACGATTGACACTTTTTTGTTAGCTTTTGAAAATCCTGAGAAATGCAAAATTTTTTTGTAAAATTTTTCATTCAATGAAAAAACAAGATAAAAAAGCGCCATACTTGCATTTCTTATGAAAAACTCTTTTACAACGAATTTTTTCATATAACTAACTTTTTTGAAGCACATTGCTTTTATAACCTCATTATAATGAATTTTTGTATACCTAGTACGCTAAAGAAAAGTTCGACTGTATTTCGTCCGCTAAAAGTTTTCTTAAGCACTTTAGGTCAAAATTATTTTAATATGAAGAGCCTAAAAAGGTATGTACATAACACAGTGTGGTCTGGATCTTGATTCACAAAGTTTTTAATAAAATTTAAACTTAAATTTAAAAAGCAATGAATACATTTTTGTGAACATAATTTTTATCAAAGGACAGATTAACAGAAAAGGAAAACTAAGGGGCTCCGCGTGCTTCACATTGCAACGCCTGTAGGAGCCTTTGTATTAATTTCGAGACATCCCGAGAACTTTCCTTAATTTCTAAGATTTTAAGAACGCTATAGTCGTGCCTTCCTGACTCTTAAATACAGTGAAACAACGCTTTTCGCGCAGTTTTTAAAGGTTCTCTTAGGCAAAGGTGTGCTCAATCAATATTTAATTTAATTTTTGACTGTAACTCCAGAAGTTCCCAACCGATTTTAATAAAATTTGCATTCACGATGCATTATACGATTTTAAACATGTTTT
This sequence comes from Chymomyza costata, assembly GCA_018150985.1. Lineage (NCBI taxonomy): Eukaryota > Metazoa > Arthropoda > Insecta > Diptera > Drosophilidae > Chymomyza > Chymomyza costata. The sequence goes on from JAECWU010000001.1 coordinate 25,832,714, forward strand.
GCGGCATACTGTTCTTCTGCTGTGGATCCGATATCTCTTATTGTGTGGGTGAAATTCTCCTTAGGGAAAACAGGCAAGATATTGACATAAATCGAAAAACTTCATCAATCGGACCGAGTTTATTTTACCAACTCAAATGGCTATAACTCGGAAACTAGACGTCGTAGAGCAAAAAGGAGCCCGGATTCTTATCAGTTGCGTTCAATCCTTATCTTACTTACAACGCTTTTACAGAACTGTCCAATTGATTTTCAGTTAAAGCAATCATATCACAGTCTTTTTTTAATTTAGCTAGTTACCTAACGAGAAAATTTTAATACAATAAAAAAATGCTTTCAAAACAAAACAAAAAAAAAGTTTTGAAATTAAACGTTTTATTTGTTTTGAGACAATAAAAATTTTGCCAATCAAAACTTTCAAGATTTATGAAAACAGTTAAAAAAAAGTGACAGCCCCAATTTTTTCCCATCTACAATAGACTTTCCAACTAGAAGGTGAAATAAAAATCTTATAGGGTCTAAACAATTTATGTGAAAATAATCGTTTATTTACTTTTTGATTTCTTCGACTTGTGTGGTGACTTTTCACGTTTATTCTTTTTCTTTTTGCACTTATCCTTTTCCTTGTGTTTTTTCAACTTTTTATTCGTTTTCTTGTGGGACTTTTTGGACTTTGACTTTTTGCTTTTCTTGGCAGGCAGCACAATCGTCTCCTGTTCACTGTCTGAGCTATCGGAGCTGTCGTCACTATCGTCGCTATCATCTTCACTGCTCAATTGTCGTTCCACCCATTTCTCTGCTTTTCGCTTTTTGGGCGCATGTTTCTGCCACAACTGCTGCAGTTTGGCATCAATGTGTGCGTCTGTGGATTGTGTTGCTGCTGGCTGCACGGGTTGCTCTGTGGGCAGCTTGGGTCCATATAGTTCTGCTGCCGGCTCTGCGTCCAGAGTCTTGTCGTTTTTTAAGCGTTCCTCGCGTGGTTTGTACGAGATCTTTAGCTTGTTGCCCTCAATGGGCGCAAATTTGGGTTTCTTCGCCTCAATGGCTACCTTTTCCTGCGCTTCGGGCGCCTTAAAAAGTGCTGCGAATATACCACGAGGCGGTGAATTGTTGCGCAGAACATTGGCAGCAGTTGCAGAGGAGTTCGAAGACCCTGGTAGACCCAACGCTGCCTGCATAGCAGCCAGTTTGTCATCGTTTGTAGCCGCAGACTGTTCCTCTGTCTTGAGCTCCTCCTCATCGCTGTCGTCGAATATGCTTTTGAAGAGATCAGTCTTTTCGGAAATTGGTTTGTTTTTCGATGCCTCCACAGCCTCTTCCAGTGGAGTCTTGGGCACAAAAGTAGGCTTTTTAGCTGCTGGTGTAGCTGCAGTGCTAGGCTTTTCCACGACCTTTTCCAATTCCTGCTCCAGTTCCTTGGGTTGTTGCGTTTGTAAATTGTTTGTATGCTGCACTGTCTCTGCCACTTTGTCCAATTTGGGCGCTTCCATGTGCTTAGGTATAATGCTGGGCGTTTGAAAGTTGCTTTTGGTATTTACAGAAGTTTCAAGATAATCAAATATGGACATTTTCGGCTTCTTTTTAAGCTCTTTTTCTGAATCTAACAAGGCGCCTCCAAATGGTTCAGCAATATTATAGCGCTTGCATAAAACCGAGTTCGGTTTCCACATGACCGTGGTACGTTCCATTACTATTTTGCGTTCTTCTGCTGGCTTGGCCTGCTCTTCTGCCCTTTCGCACGTCACTGTGGCCTCCGAGACAAAACGGTCATTCATTAAGCCAGCAAGTGGTCTATAAATCTTTGCTGCCTGTATAAACTCCTTCTTTTCCATTTCACGATCCCAGAGCGATAGCGTTACAGGCTGAATATTGCTGAGAAACCTGATAATCTCTTCGTCATCTTTCAATTTGGCCGCCAGGAACTGCTCATAGCGCTGTTGCTTGGCCTCATTGCCCAGAAAAGGCTTAAAGCCTGTCTGTGGCTGGCTGGTATCTATTACAGCGGCTAAATCCTTGGTCTTGGCTGCGGCTTGTTGCAACAGCACAGCATTTTCTTGCCGCACTTCAGAACTTACAGGTACCTCGACTTTCTGCTCCTCTCCCGTAGATGTAATAAGTCCTCCACGCGTAAAATTTTTAGCTCCAATGCGTTCTAATAATGTTTTAGTGTTTGATTTAAAGGGATTCTTCTTTTGCTGCTGCTCCACTGGCGTTTCTTGTGATGGCTCGCCCAACAACTTGGCACGTTGTTCCGGGTTTAAATCATGCCGGCCTAAGCCCGCCTTTTTGTACTCATTTTCCTTCTCCAATTGTCTAGCGCGTTCCGCTTCCATAGGCGCAAAACGGCTTCTACGCTGCAGCCAATTGCGTGGTTCAAAGTCACGCGGCAGATCTATAGCGTAGGCAGTCTGTACGGATGCGCCACTTTTGTCCTCACTAAAACCTTCAATGACATGACGCTGCTGAACGTGCTGTTGCTTTTTCTTCTTAGGCTGCTTGTCGCCTAGAGAGAAATCGTAGCTAGTCATGTCGTCGCGCGCATAAATATCGTCATCTTCTTCCTCAAAAGCGCCTACACCAAAGGCCTGACCACGTATAGAAAGATTTTTGTGCTTGGCAGCTGCTTCCAACTGACCAAAAAGATTAATATGCTGCATGGACCCTGTAGCTCCATCTCCTTTTGAGAGCACCGGCGCACGACTGAGTCCTGTGTAGCTCATGCCAAAACGATTGTCTTTGGGCGTGTAAAAAACGGGTTCGTAATCATCAGGTGCAAAGGTTATGTCTTCATCATCCTGTTCCTCATCATCATCATCATCATTATTGTCGCTATCTGCTTTGGTTTGCGCTCCATTTAGGCTCAAACTCTCAGCACCATAGTGTTCTAACAAATAGAGCTCTTTTTTGTTGCGCGCCGTCGCTTGCCGCTTCTCCTTGCGCGTTTGCCGTGGTCCCACACCCTGACCCTGTTTCCAGCCCATACTTTTTAATATTCGCACAGCCACTTTATCGCGTACGGGACGCAGCAGCTGTTCCAGCACAGGCACACCGGGTATGGCACCACTTAAATCTGACTGCATGAGCTTGCGTTTGCGTTTGCCAGCTTGTTGCTCTTCACTTTCCTTGGAGAACTCATCACGTGTTCGTATACCTTGTGGTGCTATGCCAAACTCTCCCAAATCCTCTTTATCCATAAAGTCCTCCGGTCGTTGTTGTACTTTGGAGGCCTTCTCGCCGCGCGAGCTTTTAAAATTCTGTGGCGTCCAGCCCTCCAGCGAGCCCACTGTGTTCCAAAATCCTGCACTAAAGCCGCCGGTAAAGGCGCCATGAAAACGACGCTTGCCATTTTCATCCTTAACAATTTGGTCCTCGACTGTAATTGGTCTCTTCGCCGGCACTTCATCTGTAAATGTTTAGGCAAAGTAAATATATAAAAAGGTTGTAAATTTTGAAGTGGTGCTTTGGCAATAATTTTGCCGGGTTAAATAGTTGCTTGTGTGTAAAGTCTTGGCTTAACAGCTCACATTGTATACATTACCTTTCTCCAGCGGCTCCAGTGGCGTGCCAAAACGATGCAAATGCTCCTCTTCATCCATTTTTACCTAATTGCAAAATTTATTTACAAGCAAAAATTCACATATGACGTCAAACAGTGTTTACACACTCTTTTAGTAAAAATATTGTTTGTAAGGCGTTGCCACCTCATTCAAAGGTACCATACAAAACGTAAACAAAGTAACAGCTGAGCTAGAGCTCTTATTCATTTCCATGTTCGATGTTTCTTCGATAACACAGTTCCGATTTATAGTTTTATTTTACAGCTGTTTGTCAGCGTCTAGAAAATTTTGCAAAAATTTTGTTAATACTATTACAATAACCAAGTGAAATTCGTAAAAGGCTTTGCAGCAAATGCCACGGATGCAAAGTAAGTTTATTATGTTTATAAAATAAAATACGCACAACCAAAACACAGTTTTGGCAAACATTTGCGCAGTGCCAGCGGAGCGCCGCTGTTGGGTGTGTGTGTGTAGTGGTGACTAATGATGTCAACATTTTCTGGTTTCTCTTTTTGTATTTTAGCGTTTTTTTAGTTCCCAGCACACGAAACGTGTTTAGTATACATATATTTAGGTAAGTGTCATACACTACGGTAATTCTTTTACATAAAGCTAATAATATTTCTGCATACAAACACACAACATTAGACGTTATCGTTCGAAGAACACATTAAAAACTGGCCAGCAGTAGTTGCAAATTGACAACAAAATGTCATCGGAAAAGAACATAAAAGTTGGTGCCCGTGTCGAACTTACCGGCAAGGATCTGTTTGGCACGGTCGCCTACGTTGGCATGACCAGTTTTGCCGTTGGCAAGTGGGTGGGCGTTGTGTTGGACGAACCGAAGGGCAAGAACAATGGCTGCATTAAGGGCACCCAATACTTTCAATGCGATGAGAATTGCGGCATGTTTGTAAGGCCTACACAGCTGCGCGTTGTTACGCCAGCTCCGGATTCGGGCAAAAAGTCCACTGAAGATGTAAGCGGTGTTGCCACCCCAACGACCCAACCCACAAAGGCACGGCTGAGCGGTTCACGCACCTCTCTTTCATCCAGTCGCCAATCATTGCTTGGCTCACGCACACAACTCACCACATCACTTAACGAACGCGCTGCCTCGAACACCAGCATAGGTCCACGCAAATCCTTGGCGCCGCAAAGCAGCAAGGATGCTTCAAACACGTTAGTCAATGCTGAAACCGCTGCTGCTGGCGGCAATGGCTCATCCAAACGCGCCTCTTTTGTGGAAACAGGTTTTTTGGAGATACTCAAGCCACAGTTTACGCCGGTGCAGCCAATGCGTTCGCCTTCCTTTACAACACCGCCAAATGCGGGCACGTCGTCGGAGGACAAGGTTGCTTTGCTGGAATCGCAGAAAACCAGCGCAGAATTGCAAACACAAGTGGCTGATCTCAGTGAAAAATTGGAGACACTTAAACAACGCCGTAATGAGGATAAGGAGCGTCTGCGTGAATTCGATAAAATGAAGATACAATTTGAGCAGTTGCAGGAATTCCGCAGCAAAATTATGGCTTCACAGGCTTTGTTGCAAAAGGAATTGCAGCGTGCGAAACAGGAAGCCAAGGATGCCATAGAGGCAAAAGAGCAGCATGCACAAGAAATGGCAGAGCTTTCGGACAGTGTCGAAATGATAACGCTGGATAAAGAAATGGCCGAGGAGAAAGCAGACACATTGCAGCTAGAGCTGGAGTCGACTAAGGAACGAATAGAAGAGCTGCAGGTGGACTTGGAGCTACTACGCTCAGAAATGCAAAACAAAGCCGAAACTACCATTGGCAATATCTCCGCTGATGGCACTGGAACTGCGGGCCTGTCCACGTATGAATTTAAACAACTGGAGCAACAAAACATACGCCTGAAAGAAACTTTGGTGCGCTTACGTGATCTGACAGCGCACGATAAACACGACATACAGAGGCTTACCAAGGAGCTGGAAACGAAACGCTCTGAAGTGGCCGAGCTGGAACGCACCAAAGAGAAGCTGTCCAGCAAGATTGATGAGCTCGAAGCAACAGTCGCAGACTTGCAGGTGAGTGTAATTGCTGTAGCAATAATTAAATATGCATTAGAGCACTTCACAAACTCAGCACAATCTCTCAACTTGTAAAATTGGTTGCCTTTTGCCCACTGTATACCTTTGAAACACCAATGAAATCCCTCTGATAGCTTCTTATTGGCTTGTCATAGTTTGCTGTAGTTTGGTCACTTTAGGTTAAATTACGCTGTATATAGAATGCCAAAGCTTTAGGTATTAGTAGGCTGCGAGAATGAAATCAAAGTCGTGTAAACTTGGATCATTTTGCTGTAATTCAATCGCGGCATTGGTTATCTTAATTTGCTTTGCCTATGACGAGTTGATTCATCCTTCTCATGCAGCCTCCTAGTATTACGTTTATCTCTGCTCCCATTTCTTTAACTTTTTGCCTTGCGTCAAATTCCACACAGCGCGAAACTCTAAATCAATTTTCATTTTATTTCTTTGCCGGCCTACATATAAAATTAAACGGGTTGCAGGAGGTAAATTCTATTTGTATAATCCTATTCTCCCTATCATACCAAGACATAAAATTGTAACTTTCATTGAATATTATTAATTAAGTCATACCGCATTGTCATTCATACCAGAAACTAAGCTAAAGCTCATTTAAAATTATATACTATAAAAGAAACTGTTATACCTTCAAGGAACAAGTCGATGCTGCACTGGGAGCCGAGGAAATGGTGGAACAGCTGGCTGAAAAGAAAATGGAACTGGAGGATAAAGTGAAGCTGTTGGAGGAGGAAATTCATGAGCTGGAAGCTTTGGAGGAAGTACACGAGCAGCTGGTGGAAAGTAATCATGAGTTAGAATTGGATTTGCGCGAGGAACTTGATCTCGCTCAAGCTGCCAAAAAGGATGTACTACGTGAACGCGACGCTGCCATTGAGACAATTTATGATCGCGATCAGACTATTACCAAGTTCCGTGAGCTGGTGCAAAAGCTCAACGAGCAGCTTATTGAATTACGCGATCGCAGCTCCAACAACGATGATAAGTCATTGCAAGATCCCAGTCTCAAGCTGGCCAGCGAGACCATTGATTATAAGCAAATGTTTGCCGAATCCAAGGCTTATACGCGCGCCATCGATGTGCAGCTGCGTCAAATCGAGCTGAGCCAGGCGAACGAGCATGTACAAATGTTAACAGCCTTTATGCCCGAGTCATTTATGAATCGCGGTGGCGATCATGACTCCATATTGGTTGTGCTTCTCATATCACGCATTGTCTTCAAGTGCGGCGTAGTAGTATCTCAAACACGAGAACGTTTTCCGGCCGTGGAGACAGTGACGCGCGAGGCTGTTACGCAGGATCATGCTGTGCAGCAGTATGCCTTCAAGTGCCGCTTGATGCATTACATACACAATTTGCAGTGCGCACTGCATCAAATACTATACGGTTTAAACAGCTGCCAGCCAGATACGCTTTTGCGTGCAGGTAACTCTTTGCCGGAGATGGTAGCACAGGAAAAGATTGTAGATGGCATTATTGAGCTGCTGAAATCCAATCAGCTTGATGAAAACTCCACCACGGACAACATTGAAAAGTGTGTGGCCTTCTTTAATGCCATGAACTCAGTGTTACTGGCTGGTGAGCAGCTTCTCAACGAGACACAAATGATACGCGATTGTGTGGCCTCGCTGGGCGCTGCCTGCGATTCCATATTAAGTGATACTGCAATAGCAAAGGTCATAATAGAAGAGGCAGCTGCAACGAGCGATTTTGTGCTATTAATGCAGTTCCTTAATGATAACATGGAGTCCATTAGGCAGCAGGTGAAGCTTATTAAGCGTCGTCTGCCCAGCGATCAGCATGTCATCAAGTGCGGTTTGTCGCAGCATAAAATTGACGCTATGCGCAGCTTAGCACAAAGTATTAGTCGTATTATGTCCGCTATGCATCTGGCTACCAAACAAGCTTTGGCAACCATTGTGGCCAACACTGAGAGTGACAATGCAGCGGAGCAAATATTGCCACAGGAGAAGTACTGGGAATTGTTATCTGCAGCCTGCGAGCGCATTTATGAGCAGGATGATCGTGGACCAACACATAACTTTAAGGCATTGCTAGCACAAGCCAATACGGACTTGCAGCATATAGCACAGCATTTGCTGGATAAGGAGTATGAGATTATGTCGGCAGCAGGCGCACAGCCTCGTGCACAGGCAAAAGACACTCCTATCATTCAGCGTGCACAACTTATCAAAAAGCAGTTGGAGCAAAAGAATGTGCTAGCCGCCACGCTGGAGAATCGCGAGGCGGATATTAAACAGCTAAAACTGGCAGCAAAGATGAAACAGAACGAGCTCAGCGAAATGCAAATACGCAAGGATCTGGCCGAAAAGAAGCTGAGCGTGTTGCAAAGCGAATACGAGCTGGCCGTGGACAAGTGGCGTTTGCAATACGAGGAAACACGACAATCGCTTTTGCAAAAAGAAAAGGAATTCGAAGAGACCATGGATCATTTGCAAAATGACATTGATGCGCTGGAAAGCGAAAAGAGCGATCTGCGCGACAAGCTTAAGCTTAACACCAGCGGTGGCAAAAGCCACACTTCAGAGCTATCCACCCACAATCTCTCTACGGCCAGCAGCAGTAATGCCAACTACACGGCGCCAGCGGGCACTGCTCCACTAGTGGCGGAAGAACTGCAGCTGCTTAAGAGCGCCTTTAACAATGAGCGCAACGAGCGTCTGCGTCTGCAGGCACAAGACATGCGCGCTAAGCTGCAGCAATTTGAACCCATATATGTGCCCCAGCCACAGGATCAGCGTATTAGCGATTTGGAAACACAGCTAACCAAGATGAAGCATGCTTGGGTGCTGTCACTGCTGCAAGTGCAGGCTCCAGGCGCTACATTACCAGCCAAAGCCAACACTGTGGCACTACAGCGACGTTATCAGCCGCTGCCCGCCAAGGCCGAAATCAGCTCGCAGGCTTCTCAGCTAGCTGCCGACATACTTACTGAGTATTTGCAGCGCAAGCCGCATAGAGCGGCGCATGGACAGTTTGCTGCTTTTCCCACCGTCGATGTAAAGCGCGTGCTGCAGATCTGAGGTGGATCCCCAACAACTCAGCGGAGTAGTTAGGCATTTTCTATTGTAATTTGAGGCAGACGCACAAGTATCAAAATTCGGAACACACATACACACATGGTACACTGAGAAACGCTTTAACGTAGTTTATAACTAAAACCGCAATAATCCTCTACTGCATAGACTATGTAAACCTCCCCCTCTCTCTCTCCAGCTAAAACCCTATATTTTTGGCGCCAAGGTTTTAATTGGTTTTGGTGCGTGCTTGTATTTGGTACAGCAGCCACGTGGTATGCAATTATTGCTCTTTGCTAAGCGAATGTTCAGTTCTTTTTCCTATTAATATTATTTGGGTTCCGCAACATTGAAAAAAGTATATGTATGTAATACTTAATTTATGTTTTAAAATTATTTATGTAATAACACCTATACAATATCAATCAATGTTTAAGAATTGCAGATGAAATTGTTAATGTACTTGAAATATAAGCATAATCATGAGAATCATTAATATATTGTAACTAAAAAGATGAAAAAAGCGAAATTTGCAATAAAGACATAAGTATATATATTTTACAAACGTTATGTGAACATTAATAATGTGTTTTAATAAAAGGAGCATATTTTTTGTAATGGGCCTTCGGAACAGAACCGAAAAAACTCGACTAATTATTATTATGATTATTTTTAGCGAATAAATATAATCAAAACGCTAAATCTCGTAAGGGTTTTTTTTATTCATTTTGAGACATGTACTTTGCCTAATTTCTTATCATTTTAAATGTTACAGACATTACCTGAACGACTACAAAATACTCTGTACGAGTTTCAACTCGTACATCCAAAGCTGTTGCGATGGTAGCATTCCCTCAAGGTAAGAAGAACTTTCATATTTTAGTCTCAATGAGCCTTTATGCCGTGTAGTTTCGTCGTGAAAAGTTTTACAAAAAAGTGCAGGTTGTAACTTTGAAATCTAAAAATCTTTTATAGATACATATATGGCTTTGCCAGATATTTCTAGACGATTTCATTATATTCACAAAAATTGAAGTTTCCGAAAAGTCAGTAAAAAGTTTAGTTGGTTAAAGAACAAAAAGTACACCCAAAAATGTTTGAAAATTAGGTTTAGGGTGAACAAATATTTTTCTAAAATTTTTGTGAACTGAGCGAAGAACGTTTTGGTGTTTTTGACACTAAGACGAGGGCCGAAAGCTATTAAATTTATTAAAAGTAGAAAACTCGTCCAAAAAAGTCTGATATAAAATTGAGTTTTATTTACTATGTGTCATCTGGATTTAGTGGATTAAGGATCAACACCAGAGAACGCCTTGTAAACGGCTACAATGCTCAATTATTTATTTTTGGATAAGTGGGTTTAAGGGTATCCCACTGTCGCACACCATTCAGAAAACTTTCGATCCTTTGAGATAATAGTAGCAGAACCCAAATCTTTGTACGGCTCTATGTTGTATACTATAAAAAAAGTGTTTCTAGAAATTACAAAAGCAACAAAACTAACTTTAAATTAGCTTCCACATAAAATCCACAGCTCGCTCTTAAAGTACAGCGTAAGCAAGCGTAGTTGAGCCGCTCTCTTAAATTGTTAGCTGCGCTCTTATGCTTGCTCAATGTTCAATGCCGCATGATTGCAATAGCCCGCATATATTGCACTATTAGCCAACTTTGTAACCGCGCAAATGAGCCATAAGAGAACCCCACCTCTTCTTAGCCAAATGTAAATTGAAAACAATTTTCTTTTGGCTTGGCCAATGCGTTTTCATTGCCCTTTTACTATGCATAGACTGCACCCTAATTTGACCTTATTCTGGCCTTTTCGATATTTATTTTTTTTTTGTTTTTGCGGTAAGTTGAAGGTAAGCCAAAAGAAAAAGTTGCCCATGTCTTGAATGCATTTGGCACTTCCGTCGCTGCAGTCATAATTGAGTTCAAAGTTGTACGGCCCAGACCCCGCCGTATTAGACAAGGTAAGTAAATAAGTCTCTATTCTATGTGCTACTACTACTACTTACTGTATCTGTATCTAAATCTTTTTGTAAGTACTGCATATGGTCTCGGTTAGTTGGCTGTACTTTTATAGAGCGGCTTTATAACGTGTGTCCGCATTTTGTCATTCAATTGCGCGCTTTTAAGCTACATTTTGTTTTGTTTTCATTTTTTATTGGCCAGCACTTATTGTCCATTCTCACGCCCAGGTTTGTTGCTGTTATTGTTGTTGTTGTTGTCGTTGTCTTTTCATGCAACACTCTCAAGCGGCGGGTGAGCCAACAAACTGACCTTTTTACGGTATTTTTGTTTATGTTTTGTAATCCGCCCCACTGTTTATGCTGCTTTCTGGGTTAAAAGCCTCAATGACCGCGCTGGCGGGTTCAAACGGCTGCGCAACAGGCCGGCAACGAGTTCTGCCAAATCGAGTACTACTGTGTAATGGACGCCACTGCGGTTCTTGTACTAGTTATAGCGCTGACCGCCAAAGTGACAGATCCTTTTCCATACATTCGAAATGAAAATGAATGCAAATGCCACTGACATAAATATCCAATAACCAAAAAGTTGGTATAGCATGACATACCATTGTTTCTGATGTGGCTTTCAGAGAGTATACCGACTATGCCAGTCAGTTTGTTAGTCATTGAAATAAATGCATTAAGGCTTATGCAATTTGTTTAAAGCTAAATCGATTGAACGACCAGCTTGGCATATAAATTAGGTAGGAAGCTCTGCTTTAAAACATTTTTTTTTTGGTACCAAGTTGCGGAGCTAAGACTAAAATGAGAGAAAAAGCATCACGCGTGAGCAGAGCTGGGCAAAAAGAGAGCGATCTGCCATAAGTGCACGAAGGCATGCTGCTCTGCGTGTGAGGCATGCTGTGTGTGTGTATGCGTGAGAACAATGTTTGCGACATTTTACATAAGGACAGCTGAGTTGGTAGAGCATTGGCCAGAAAACTTTCCTAGTCCCTGGTTCGATTCTCAATCGAGGCAATTTTTTTTTTATTCTGACTTGTGTATATTTATTTATTTTTATATCCCATTGAATATATTTTTTTAATACATATAATGTATAATGTACTGTTTGGTGTATAATTTTTTTTAAATACAATTTTGTGTATAATTTTTTTTATTTAATAGTTTATTAATATTTTTTAAATTCAGTGTAGGTTGCAAAACTTAAGCTCACTTGGTGGATATAGTTTTAATAGACTATTAATTCAAATATTTTGTGTATAGTTTTTAATTTTCATAAAATATCAAATGAAACTTAAATTATTTCTTTATTTTGTATTTTTTTAACATAAAATAATAATAGTAATTTTCAATTAATATTTTGTCAATAACTTTCAATAAATACAATTTTCTCCTTTTAAGAAAGGATAAACAGACCTTCCTTTTTGGCAATGGATCTATGACCGAACTTTAGTTTTATTTTTTATTTTATTTTAAAATTCTTCACAATAATTTATTATGTTTATAAATTAAAAAGTAAATAAAATATTTTTAATTGGTAATTGCGTTTTCAAGTAGACATTTTTAAATTATCTTTTATAATTTTTTTTTAACATTGTTCCACCAAATCGATTTGATTCATATTCACAGCAAATAAAAACACGTGTTAAAAAAAAAAAAAATGGTGATTGAGATATTTAAGGAACATACTTAAAAAAAAATAAGAAAAGGTTATATTTTTTTTTTAAGAAAATATGTTGGTTAAAAAAAAAATTAAATATTTTTTTCCAACAGCCCTGTTGCCAACTTAGAATAAAAAAAAAAAATTGGTTCAAAAATATTCAGTAGTTCAGTCACAATTAAATAAAAACGAAAAACACGTTTTTTTAAATTAAGCCGCATTGCGAACATATTTTTTTTTAGATTATGCATCGAACTGCATCATTACTTTTCAAAAAGCGCTGGGGGCAGTTTCCAGTACCTTATCCAGCTAGACCCTTTGTAACATTATTTAGGTCTGACTTAAATGGATATTAAGAACAGACGCAGTGGGAATAAAAATTTCTATAAGGATAAGATTTAAAACAGTGGAAAGAGATGGTTAATTTTTTTTAATTATTATTTAATCATACCGAGGGTATCGGTCACGATTTTCCAGGGTTTGATGGAGAATTTATTCGTGAATTTTCTCCATCTTGGATTGTGATGGCACTTCCTAAATCCACGTAACTCTACGAGCACTCAGGCGACTGGAAAATCTAGTCTTTGGAGAAAGTCCTTGGAAAAAAATTGTGTTCAGATAATAAAAAAAAAAAATATCGTTTAATTTTTGTTAAGATTATTGCATATTTAAGTAATATTTATTAATTTTATTCACTATATAAGAAAGGACCCAAAAGCAGCTAAAAAATTGTGATTGACTTATTAAAAAAGCATATTAGCAAACAAAAAAAATTTTGGAAAATTTTTATTTTCAAAAAAGCCTTAACATTTTTTTGTTCCTTGTTCAACTAGACCCTTTAAGATAGTAAGAAAAACATAATATTCACATTGAATTATATTCTTTAGTAGTCATGTAAAATAAGTCTTGAGTGCATAATGCAAAATAATAGTTCAGAGTTGAGAACTCGTCGTATTAAACACAATAGTTTCAACTTTTAATTCTGCTAATGTTCATACTACGCTACAATAGCAAGTAAAGAAGCCAAAGCTGTTAAAAACTCGTCATAATAGTAGTACAGTAAAATAAAAGATTTATTATATATATGTCTGATGTTAGGGATAGTGAGGGTATATTAACTGGGTTGGCGGTAAATTAAGCCTTTCCAACTATGAGTTGTTTGTCATTGGCTTACAAATCGCGCAAATCAGACAATGCACATGGAGATTGCGAGATTATGAGCAAAAAAAATATAAAAAAATAAACAAAAACTGAACTTAAATAAAAACTCAACCGAAGCGCCTTGTAATGCCCCCAAGACTTTGTTGTTGGCTTTGCTTGGTTGACTCATGCCCACTGCTACAACAACAGCAACATGTACATAATTGTTAAAACAATAAAAGAAATATAATTAAACACAAAAGTACAAAAAAAATATATACATATATACTACAAGAGCAGCAACAGGCGGCAACACTTTAAAGCGCAAAAAAAAAAAAAAATTAATAAAGCCAAGTAAAGCAAATCCCAAACCGAAACCGAAACCAGTTTGGAAGCCGTCGTTGTCGTCATCCGCTTGGTCAACGGGCAAAAAACAAGAGCGAGAGTGTAAGACAATAAAGCAGTCCAAGAACATTCGTTACAAGCGGCTGACTGGAAGCCCTGAAGTTGAGACGACTACGACGTTGACCAAAGCTGCCCTACAAATGTTGCCAAAGGAAGAAGTTGCAGCTGGAATAGTTAAATCTTTCATGTAATCTCAACGGAAGTGCGGAAGTCTTGAACATAAATCTGTAAAGATTTATACCTATGTCTATAAGCCAGTTCAGAGTTAAGTACCACGAATCTACTTGGCTCAGTTAGTTACGGCTGGCTAATTACCAACGCTGGCCAGTAGGCTTACCAAAAGTGGTAATAGCACAAAAAAAATTAACTTTAAATTGGTAACTGACCAAACAGTAGCTACAAAAAACCGCCCAAGACAACAACAGCAACGAAGACTGCTTCCAACAATGACGACAACGCAATGTTTGGCACTTGCCAAGAAGAACAATAGCCCAACAGTCTGAGTTGGCCCCCATAAGACGACAAGTATCTTGGCTACTTGAGAGTGCTCATTGTGCATGTTATATGTATTTGCATGGCTCTGTGGCTTCAGGAGCGGCTGACTTTGTACACGCACTAGAACATCTGCCAGTCCGTTTGTCCATGTCCGTCCGTATCTTCTTCAACTACTACGTCTTGGTCTATTGTTATTGCCATTCTTATGAGGCCATTGTTTCTACTGTTGTAGTTGTTGCCCAGCACCGTGGCCTGCGCCGTATGTAAATATTTCATTGAAGGTTTGGAGGTCTCCACACACATTATGATGTCGTGCACTCGGTGCTTGTTGTTATGGTTTTTATTGTTGTTCAGTTTTATGCGCTTTCGTAAGTTGACTCAATGGAAAAGCACTAAAAAGAGCAAAAATAATCAGAGAGCGGCAGCGCGAGAGGCAATTAACAGTATTTAGTTAAGAGCGTTATAAGCTCTAAACTTTTTAGGGTTGCCAACGTTATTGTTTTTGTGGGTATTCACACTTGTTGGTTAGTCAATGCATTTTAGAGACTAACTATATGTAGACGTTATAGATCCCAAGTAAACACACTTTATATACCTGACTCATATAGTTTTAGTACGTTTCTTATGTAATGAAAAATGTGTGCCAGCCCCCTCTATGAATATTTTTTTGCGATGCCTCAAAAAAGCAGCATTGAAACATTTGCTTGTGTATTCTACATATTCGACTTATAACAGTCAACAAGTAAGTTTTTGATTTCTAATTTATTTGAAGGCTTGAGCTGAATCGCCATAATTATATAGAGACTCCAACAAGTATATGACAAACTTGTAGTTTTAATGGAATTTTTAATAAAGTAACAAAAGTTTCGAATTTTAAGTGCAAGCAAAGAGTTAAGAGCTAGTCGTACTGAAATTGAATGATTTATTAAAAAAAGAAAACTTGCTCGCTAAGTTTATACTTCTGATTTTATCATTAAATTAAATTTCCAAAAATTTTAAGTTCCCGTCCGAATAGCAAAATAAGAGTTTTAAGTTTTTGTCAGTAAAAAATTAACTATGGCTAATATTTGTTTAAGGTTTTTTCAATATTAAATTAAAATAGAAAGTTTTTTTTTTTTAAATTATAGATATAATTCTTTTTATTTCAATTCAATTTCTTTACTTACCTTAATATTTTAATTTCATTTTTTAAATGTTATTATTATGACAAGATTTGCTTATATTTATTATAGCCTTACAAATAAGATATTTTTATGCACATTATTTTTATGAAATTTCGCTTAATTTAATGGGAATTACCTTTAAATATGGTATTTTAATTTGAAATTAGCTAAAGGCCACTGACGCTATAGCTTTAAACAAATCTGGGATTCCTATAATTTTAATTAAAAGTTAATCTTAATCTTCTTGATCCTCCTCTACTCCTTCCCCCTTCTTATAATCCTTTCCCCAATTAGGCATCACAACGGACCACATTGTCTCTGGGGGTTCTAAGTTATAGATTGAGCAGCCTATTCAAATTTTGTAAATAATAAAAATTTTAGAAAACTAATACATTTTTTCCTATGTACTGGGAGAGTTTTGAAGATTACTTTAAAAGATATATTCAAAACTTTTAGTTTTTAAAAATTTCTTCGCCAACTTCACAAGTCTGATTCTACGATAGAATTATTTAAGCCCGTTTGATAGCATATTCCCTTTAATGGAAATACTTCTTAGGACAAATGAAAGAGATACAAAGCTTTTTTTTACCAATTTTTAGTTAAGTGATGAGAATCAATATGGCCCTAATCAAAAAGAATTTGATAATTAAAAATTTTGCAACGTTAATGTCTGGTATATACTCATACGTATAAAGAAAGCCTATACGCTTAATATTTAAGACTACTAATTAAATTAAAAAACAATTACACTAAAAATCGTCTTTTTTAATAAACACTAAGGTAGCTGCCCCTGCTTTTCTCCCCAATAAGTGTCTTTCGAAATAGAAAAGATAATCGAGAGCCACGCCAAGTTGCAAAATGTTGCTCTAGCGGGAAAAAAGAATGCACGTCAAGTTCCATATTTTTCCGCGTGAAAAAATATAGAACCCACGACAATTTACATAAGTAGCAAAAAAAAATAAAAAATTATGCATATTTTATAAAGGTTTTTAAAATGGTGATTAGGACGTTAGTTGGCAGCACTCCGAAATCGTAAAGAGGGCCGATTCTGCTTGCATTAACTATGAAAAACTGTTGTTTTTATTTCATAAATTTAAGACCGTCCTGAACAGGGTACCAAGAGTTTGTATGCATTTATCTTATAGCCCCTTTTTTTTTTTTGGCTCTATAATCTTTAACGCTGAATCACTGTGCATTATTGCATTATTTAAAATATAGTCGTTGCAAAAGTCTGCCTGATAAGATATAAACGCCCCATAATAAAGCACTCTGCTTCAACGCAACGCTACGTTACTTATCATTTATTATTAACTGCACAACGTATGACAACCCTGCGGGCAAACAATGATAGTTGTTCTCTTAAGCTTCATAACTACGCTCCCTTGAGTGTGTTCATTTCGCTCTCTTTATGCACAGTTTGTTTGGTCTTGGCTTTCAGCTGTTGTTGTTGTTGCCAAGTTACCAACGAACGTCAGTCGTTGCTTAGTTCGTTTGCGCTTCGTTGGCTTGGTTACTCATTTGTTTTGCCAATTTTTGTAGCGTTGTGGCCAACGCTTTCAGTTAAAACCGAACACTTGTGCCTCAAAGACGTTAACGTTGCCGTCGTCGTCGCCGCAAACAATATTGAGACCCACGCGTGAATGAAAAGCGCAACCCATAGTTGTCGGAATCGAAATCGGAATCTCGGAAGTTCTTTTGCGTACCTGTAGCAATACGAACGTCGTAGTTTTGGCCAGCGTCGTGACTAAGGTTTCTGCTCTACATATACATATACAAACAACTATTATAGTGTATATATAGTACATATATCTAGTATAAATAAAACCCAAACATAGTTAACTCATCGTGCGGTTGGGGAAAGTACGCGACTGCCGAAATGTATCTCGTAGATACTTACAGTTTCTATACAAAGAAATAAGAGGAAATGCATGCAAAGCGCGAGTTTGTTTTGTTGTTTTGTCAATACTAGCTATTGCCTAGCCAGTTAGCAAAATATCGTGCTATATGTGACATAAATAACGGAAACGTTTGGCTATAACTATCATAACAACAACAACAACAACAGCAATAACAACAGTTGTCTAGCTGTGTTTTTTTTGTGAATTTAGTGGTAACTGTGTCTACGAGTGCTCTAGCTGCTAGCTGCTACCAAAATAAACGTAGAGCTAAGCGCATTATGTGCTGACCAAACCAACTAAATACATAGCACATATATGACCAACTGCTACCAAAAGCAGCAAACCGTGAAGTGCTTGCCAAATTCAGTTTTCTATATAACAAAATGAAATCAAATAGAAATTAGTTATATACTAAATATGCTATGTATAGAAGTTTAATAGACTGCCCAAAGCTGCGCATTGAAACTGTTTTGAAGTGATTGACGACTGTGTTTGGCGAACGCAAAAAAAAAAACCCATCATTTAAATTAATCCCAAGCTCTTATAATGATCGTTGTTTTAAAATCTGGAAACTGGAATATTATTATAGAAAACTTCTAATAGCTACACTGTATAAATACATATCTTAACCCTATCCAAATCCAAAGGTTTCGACACAATATTAACAACTTAAATCTGCATAAATATTAATCCAACATGAACCCAACCATAACTAAAGCTAGACTTACACCTTATAAGTTTTTTTTTTTGTTTATAACAAGACGATGTTGCTAGTAATTCTCCTCAATCCCTCAATCTTAGCTTAAAATTGACAAGATTGTATCTCACACCGAGTAGAAAGCTACGTATTGCTCTACAATCAATAGCTTGCTGACTGCCCAAAAAATGATTCCAAAAAGTTTTCGGCTGTGAGAACAACTATTTCAAATTCATATTCAAAGCTCTGTTAACATTAAACGTAAACATTTTTAATTTCTTTGTAAGAACATTGTAATGCCTCGCTCAAAAACTGCTAACCACAGCTTTGCTTTGCACTAAAATTAATAGATAAAAGAAGAGATACTTCCGTACACAAATGTCTCTAATTTGTGCGAATAACAAACTTAATACACCATTGTTCTTATTAAACAGAGTCTTAAGCTATGAGAACTTCAATGCTTATAATACCCAAAATTAGCTAATAGAGCCAAAAGACACGTACAAAACTGAGATATCTTCTAGGCGTTTAATTCAAATTTTTTTAATGTTAGCTTCCCAAGTTGTTAGTTATTATAAAATTTAATTTTGAATTCTTTCCGGCATTATTTCTAATCATAAAACAACTTCAGAGTGATATCTTTTATTTTAAACAAAGCTGAAATCTTTGCCGAACCATCGTTCATCGTTCCCTAAAGTTCTTAATAGTTGTTACAAAATTTAATTTTGAATCCTTGAATTTTTGAAAACTTTTTGGCACTATTCTTAGTCAAAAATCAACTTGACAGCAGCATCTTTTTTTGTTTCAATGCGATAAAAACTTGAGCTTAAATTTAAAGTTTAGCGGAACAGTTTTAGCCCGCTCAAAAGTTTACAAGCAGCCCATAACCATGTTTCAAAATTTTTTGGCAAAAGTTCTGGAAACTGTTATATAGTTCTTACAAAAATGAATTTTGAACTCTTCAGTTTTTGAAAACTTTTTTGTGTGCTATTTTTAATCAGAGTTCAACTTCATTGTGATAACATTTTTGCCCACTGCGGTAAAACTTAAGTTTAAATTTAAGCCGAACAATTTTAAATTCTTAAGCAAAGACTTTATGGATACCAGCATTGATATTTGGGGTGTTCACAACGTCGGGCAATTATGTATAATGGTAAAAGCGCAAACGGCCAGCAACAACTTATATTATTATTACGCGATGCCTATATAGTAAGGAATTCTTGCCCAAAAGAGTGTTTTAAAATCGCCATTAACTACAAGTGTGTACCCATGCGGCAGTTTTTTAGAGTTGCACTATACCAAATTTTATAAAAATAGGTTGACTATTTCTTGTAGCCCCCATAGGACCGCTTGGTCACAAAATTGTTTGCTAAATTCGACTGTTTTTTGTTTGGTAATGAAATATCTTTTGGAGTTCTTAAGCAACTTTATCGGATTTAATTGCAATGTGGTGGTAGAAGGCATTCCAAAGTCGTCCCGACTTTAACGTACGCCATCTTTATAATAAAAATTGTGTTAAAAGTAAAGTGAAAATCGAAAATCTGCTTACTATTGATCAGCTTAGACATCGCTACACAATTAGTAATTTAAAATTTCGACTTTTAAATATAGACCACTAAGTTTTAGTTGTGGCTGCTTACAATTCACAACTGGTTTAAGAAGAAATAATGTTATAAGGCGACATTTTCTGTGATTATTTAGTTTAGTTTTTTTGATTTCATTATTGGTAAATAACTTTTTGGCTTTGGGTCGGCTTTATTTCACGTTACTTGGCTTTGCTTATGTGTTTTTTATAAAGCTAAATTTAAGTAAGGAAAAAAATATTGTATTTATTTGGGGGCGTTTATTGTGAAAAATCGTTTGTAAGGGAGGACGGCAAAAATCGAAAATCTTTTTAGTATCAATCAGTTTACGCAACACCAATTCATAAATAAAAATTTTGAATTTTAAGTACAAAGAGTTGTAATTGTGACGCCTTATAATTCACAGCTGGTTTAAGAAGGAATATGTGTAAGTTGTCATTTTCTGTGATTCTTTAGTTTATTTTGATACCCTGTACCATACAAAAGTAATTTAGGTTTGTGCAAGCCGTTAATCGGATATTTTTGCCCTAATGCATTTATGCAAGACAGAGTGAACACTCTAATTTTCTTTGCTTTAAAGGTGCACGCAAAGCAATGTATGTGGTAGCACAAAATTTGCATTAAGTTCTTTATATAAATTAATATTTTGAATCAAAGTTGAACTTGAGAACAAAAAAAATTTTAAATTGAAAAACTTTCAAAGTTGAAGGCCCATACGCAGCATTCAAAAATTTCGCGCGAAATGTCAAAACTTCATATAAAAAAAAATATCCCAAATGGTGGGAATTCGTGCGGAATTTTTGCATGCTGCGTATGAGCCTTAACGAACAACATCCGTTCTGTTTCAACTAGCTAGTAAACGACTATACTAAAGTCTAACATCTTAGCACCACAAAAAGTCACACTTCATAAACACCTTGTACTTTCCTTAGTTACCCCAAATTTTAAGGCAACTCGCATTCAAACATATTAACACACTACTAATTCTTTGCTTTTAGCCCTCTATTAACCCTTTCTGTACTTAAATAACCAAAAAAAAAAAAAAAAATCGTAGTTATATGTCATCACATACGCGTTGTAAATACGATACTATACTTACCTTAAGCCTGCCCTGCCCCCGTACATGTTAGCCCTGAAAAAAAAAACGTGCTTGTAAACGTGCAACGTGACGTTGCGCTCCTTTTAGGCCAACTAGCCAACTCAGCAGCCAATAACTTGGCTCAGTTTACGTGTGTTCAGTTTAGGCCAACAGTTTTGTGTTGTTACCTCTCTGTTCTTGCCCCTTTTGTATTATATTACCCTGTTCCTTGCATTAATGTCGTCATATTGTGCTAGTTGCTATCAACTCGGTTTTAATTCTCATCATTGCTACAGTAAATACTTCGCCGGGTGTTGGCCTCATCCTAGTTGCAAGTTGCGCTGCTATTGGCAGCAGCCCTATGGAAACATGTGGCCAAGCAATGCTGTCGTCGCCAATGTACTGCTAGAGCCACTGCAACAACATCAACAACATCAACAACAAGAACAACCACAACTTGGACAAGTTGTTTCGCATGTGAAAACCTAACCAAGATACTAGATCTACTACTACCAAACGCCGCTAACAAAACGCTCTATTTGCTATTTTACTACGATCGCTCGCTACTCATCTTTAACCAGAAAATCACATTTGTGTAATGTTTTTGTGTTTGGTTTGTTTGTAATACCCGATACCGATACCAATACCGGTACTTGCCCCCGCCGCTAACGATCATGCATAAACCAAAGCTAGCAAATACTATAACTGCTGCCGGTATTGCCTCATCCATATCAAACAACAGCAACAACAAATCAAAACGCGCACGTCAATTCACCAAGTCAACAGCTACAAGCGCAGCAGCGGGAACGGGCTTGGGTTCGGATACAGTAGCCAGCGGCTCATCCTACTACGAACCACTACAGCATACATCACTAATTGACGCTTCAATTGATTTAGAACATTACATCAGCGCCATGGAGGCACGACATGACAACGAGCCGGATGTCTGGGCTCAATTGCAGCAAAAGGAGTCGGACATATTGCTAGCCGCTGAGCTGGGCAAAGCGCTGCTTGAGAAAAACGAGGAGCTCGTTAAGCAGCAGGAAAAACTAATTAACGATTATTCAACTAAAATTGAGGTAAGTGCAGAATTTTATAATTATAAAGTTCGTTAGTATTTAAGTGGAGCCAAGGGAATTGTTATTTTTTCTGGGGAACATTTAATTTGGTATTTTTTATGAGTTTACCGTCAAAGGGCTGGGAAATTTATCAAGAGCAAGTTTCAAAGGAGTCAAGCTTTAAGTTGCCAAAGGGTTGTTTCCTTCGAAACGTAAACGAAAAGATTAGCTTAGATGATAATATGTGGAAATCTGTAAAAAAGTCAATATAGATTGGTGTACCAAATATTTCCCTTTTTGGGATTAAAAAACTCTGTCATTGGTTTCACTTGCCACCTGACATCTTGGGAATTAAACAATAACACAGGCCTACAAATACCGGGGTCATGTCAGTTGTTGAAAAGCTAAGAGTCATTTCCGAAGTAATTTGCTGCTTAGAATCCGAATCCGGGGCCAGAATTGGCCCATCACGTCAGGATCTTGAGATATTTGAGGCTATGTACCCGAATAACTGCGTTTTTTTAAATATCTCAAAATCCTGACGTGAAAGGCAAATTTTGACCCCGGATTCGGATTCTACGCAGCAAATTACTTCGGAAATGACCCCAACAACTTAACCATGTTGGTCTGTGTAATATATGTACTAAGAAACCATTCTTGTTACATTAATATAACTTTAAACTTAAAAACATAATTATAACTAAAGGGTCATCAATCTTGAGGTTTTTTTTTCAATAGGTTTTTTTTTTTTTATAGAATTTGCCGTTTATCGAATATATTGAATGTTCTTATGTAGTTTGAATATTCGTTTTAGTCTGTCTCCGAATAATTTTAGGCCGAAATCTTTGTATAATAAAAAGCAAGCAAACTCGGAAATGGATTTTAGGTGTCCCTTCGAAAAAAAGAAATATGAAACTTATTTTATTTGTGCAAATATTTTCATAATTAAAAGGAAGGAAATATGGCCGCTGTAAATTATTGCGTATCGTTGGGTTTGAGTAATGCAATCGATTAATTTACGACAGTCCAAATATATCCTTCTCTTTTCCAATAACAACCCAAATTTAAAGCTTAATTATTAATTAATTGCTCGTCATAAGTTTTGAATGTTTCAATTTCATATTTTGAAAAAATTAATGGCTTCCATTGTCACGAACATGCGTTTTTTATAGAATCTACCTCTTGGTACAGGAAGCTTGGTAAAAAATTAAATTTAACAAAAATTATCTTTTGTGATGATCTCTATGCAGCGGTGTGCCAGAAAACGTTCCGTCGATGACTTAGAGGAACAAATTTCAATCCAATAACTATCCTTTAATGATAATTTTTATATGAAATTTATTGACTGACGGATTTTCAAATAATTTTAACTGCAACTTAAGTCAAAATCTTCTAGAGATGAGTCTTCAACCAATAAATTGATATTTACGCTTATTTTTCGATACGAAATTCTTTGATTGACGGATTTTCAAATAATTTTAAATAAAACTTAAGACAATGTCTGCCAGAGATGTGTCTTCATATGTTCATAGAAATAATAAATATAAGAAAAGTATTACATTAAGAAAAAATTCACGAATTTCGCGCTCAAATGCGAGTGTTTTGCTCTTAAAGAGTAAGTTTCGATTATTTTGAGCAAAATTCTTATTTTAAGCACGTTTTTAGACCGAAATTCCCAATTTTAGAAGGTTCGGAAAGGTTTTAAGTTATAATAGCATAACGTGCTTAGTTAAGAATATTTAAAATTAAGAGTATTTTGTTTTTAATATAAGGAAAAATAGAGAACGAAGAATTTTTCAAAGTTTTAGTGTAAAATAATCTTGTTTGAAGAAAAATGTAAACTTTATGAGTTCGGCGTTTTTTTTTGGAATGTAGGTAATACATTTTTCAAATAAAGTTTATAACGCATGGTGTGTTTTAAAGTATGTATAATTTGCAATTTCGGGAAAAGGGCAGTACATAAAACTTTGAAATATGAAAAAATCTATGGCTCTGAGTAGTACGAGGGTGGTGTCGGAATTATTTTATTTACCATTTTAGAAAAAATAAAGATCAAAGAATACTTAAAAATTCTATATATATACAATTTTGTTTGCGCAATTTCGCGTTTAAATTAAGGTTAACTCTTTTTTTTGAATATAGGTAAGACAATTTCATTAATACGCAATTTCTGGAAACGGTCAGTAAGTAAGTCTATAAATCTGAGAATCTGACCTAACTAGTCCTCGAGAAAGGAAAATTGTGATTATTTATGATTTAGCAATATATCTTCTAAGTATGGAATCATCTATAAACTACGTGACGCTCCAGGGGGTGGCGGTCTGGCGTAGCGTCAAGCTCATGGAAAATCTTCAAAAATATTCCGTCACTGTGTCACGATGGGGAGGGGGGGTCTATTTTGACGAAAATTAGCGTCACGTAGTTTATGGATGATCCCTATATAGATAACTAAAGCTATTTCATGTAATCATATAGATACTTTTGTTATCAATAAATTTAATGACCTAATCAAAGCTGGCATCTCTTTATATTTTAAAGAGAAGTTTGCCAAGTTTGCTCTTACTAAAGATTACTCTTTTATTCATAAAATGAACTAATTGCGTTGCTGTGAGACATGGTAGATAATTCTACCATGGCTGTGAGACGGTTTTAAAGCGATTCATTTAAAAACGACCACTTGGCACAAGATCTCTGCTACCAACTATGATTATGTTTTTAATCGCAGTAGCCTTAACTGCAAGCAATTGCAATTAATTGCAGTTGTTTTCATGAAACAACTTTCTTTTCTCTTAATGTGGGCGTTTTGGAAAAATTCAGATGATTCATTTATTGTGATGTTCACTTTTGACCTTTTCAAAACTGGCCACACAAGTTGTAAACTTTCCCAGCCAAAAAAAAACACACATATGCATATGAATTATTAAGTCTATATTGATTTTTTGTATACTTATATACAAATAAACATATAATGTACAGCTGTGTATGTCAATGCAGTTACATATAATTTTGTCAATTGCAAGCGACAGACGACATAAAATATTAAGCCCAACATGCGACCATTCCATATTATCAACCCGGTACCGGGGCGTAATGGATGGATGGACTGCGCAATTTAAACCAAGTACGCGTGTACTACAGTTACTAACAATTGTATCTTTGTCATTGGACTAAGCCATGGAACGTGCGCTTGACATGACACCTGTATGGATACACGAACTTTGCGACAATTGTGCGCAGTAACTACTGAACTATATACAACTCTTATATACAGCTGATTCCATCGATTTTTTTTATTTTTGAAGTTTACTTAGCATGCATTTCTGTTGCCACTTTTAAATTTTACTATTCCAGCTTGAGAAATTTCCATTATAATATATGACACTGCTGATAACGAAAACACCTGAGTTTATAGGGAAACGTCTTATGGCATTTAGTAGTCAGTTTGTTTGCTAACCTTGAACCACAGTTGTTATTTTTGTATGCGTCTGTTTACATATTCAAAGGCAATGACTATGACTACAAACTATGTATATAGCCTTTCCAATAGTTTCTACGACATTCCCTATCAGATAACACTCAAAGTATAGAAGTTCGACGGCATCGTCAGTTCAAGGCATGTCATTTGTGTGTTGGACTCAAGTTCGTGGTCGTTCATTAGCTTGTGCTGCCAAGTTAACCGAATCCAAGACCCACCCACTGATAGTTAGGCTAATGGTTAGCCACCTTTGTTGACAGACAGACATTCAGTGTGGTATGATCACAATAGTTTTCTTATCAATTACATTGGTTTTAATACTCTACGTTGTGTACAAAAGTATACTGGGTTTGTCAAGAACTTTGCTCACAAAAAAAAGTACGACACTACTGTTACTTTCTATTTGATTTTTTAAATATCAAGAGTTGTAGCCTGTAACTGTCCAACTTAAGAATCAGATGAGTTAAGCAAAAAATATGAGTACATACACAAAAAAAACATAAAAAATTTCCTTTTCCTCCTTTAGGAAGCTTTCTTGATAAAAATTTGTCACCAGCTGCTCATGCTGGATTGGCGATTCACTATAAAAGCTAAAAATGTAATACATAAAATTAAATGTATTTGTAAAAATAAAAACAGGCTGAAAAGTCTCTAAAATTGCCTTAGTAACCAGAAATCACTTTATTTTTTATAAATGTTCTTACTATCTTAAGATCTCTTGCTATTTGACTATCTAATCAGGAAAGACTAGAGTCCCAAACTTTTAATTTTAATGCATTATAGATCTCACAATTTTTATTATGTTACATTTTTTAGAATAATGAAAGACAAAAATTTATACAACACAAAATTTTTGATTATGAAAATAAGTACAACAATCAAAATAGTGAGTGGACAATATCAGACATTTCTAAAAAACTCTCATATTACAGAATTAGCTCCTGTCTTTTTGATGCAATGAATTTTACAAGGTGACGCAAAGAAGAGTACGAGTGTAGCTGCGCAGAAAACTGGTTCAATTTTTGTATGAAAGCTATATGAAATAGTGGATCATTTTTGATCAACTTCACACAAATATTTAGCATAAAATGAAATACAACCGACTTACATTTTTTAGTCTACGAAAAAAATTGGTCAACTGAAAATTGAACCTGCGCTCTCTTTCTCAGAGAGGCACGAATAATTGATGACATATGTCAATTGCGTGACATTCTAATGGTTTGATCAAAAGCGGAAGAGATTTCATGGCATAAGCTTATCAGAAATAAATAAGTTCCAACAAACTATGGTCAATTATTATAAAAAAGAGTCTGCGCTGATAAGTTTAGCTTATATCAGCTCGCTGAGTACTCGCAGCCGAAGCGCTTAGCAGCAAACTAGTGCTGAACTAGTGCAAATATTACACTTAGACACATACAGAGCATAAGAGAGTAATTTGCGGCACATCGGGACAGATCTTGTCTAGACCTTACGTTGCCGTTCTTACCTAAATAATTTGTTTCAAAGCTCCAGACTTGAAAAAAAAAACTTTACCAATTTGATAAACCATGAAAACAATTAAAAATCTAGTTTTCAAAAACTCTTGCACAAAGAGTATAAAAACTTCGTGACAAGATAATTAGTTTGACTCGGTTCGATATGTCATTTACATGAGTGGTTAAACCAACGGAATTTGTAATGGCATGACAATGCGGACAAGTCAGGAACTAGGAAGTTTTTCCATGGAGCGGGCCAGGAAGTGTTACTTACTTCACTTATCGGTTCAGTAACCGCAGCTG
Organism: Chymomyza costata; assembly: GCA_018150985.1. Lineage (NCBI taxonomy): Eukaryota > Metazoa > Arthropoda > Insecta > Diptera > Drosophilidae > Chymomyza > Chymomyza costata. Next base: position 25,859,779 of record JAECWU010000001.1, read on the forward strand.
GCGAGGACAACGCCAAAGTTAAACTTGAATTGCGTTTTGGCCAGCACACTATTGTTGTTGTTGTTGCTTTAGTCACTCAAGGGTTAGCCTTGGCTGGTAAAGGTGTCGTCGGCATTTTTAAAAATGGCAAATGACTTCATCTTTGGCTATATTCCACTGGTAGTATTTCATTTACACCTATGTTAAATTGTGAAAGCTGTCAGCTGTTGTAGGTTATGTAGCCTTAACTGTCATTATGTTTGTAACATATGTAAGTTGCCTTACATAGTATACAGGCCTAGGCTTGTCGGTTTTTGTGCTGCACCCACTTGAACTCGATTGTTCCCATGTTCCACTTTCCATTAGCCAAAAATTTGGCAAATTTTTTTTTTTTTTTTTCCATTTGGCCTAATGAAATTGGCCAACTACAGCGACCAGAAGAACAACAACACAAAAAAACCATAACAACTGGCTTGAACCATTCAGCTGCAAAGGTCAACCGTGCTGCGCATCAATTGTCATTTAAATTTCGGGCAGACAAGCGTTACGACCAAATAATAGAGCTGAAAAAATATTCCAGTTCATTTGCATGCTGTACTGCTGTGAGGTAGTAGAGAGGTTTTTTGTTTGGCTCCTTTCAATCTGTTTAATGAAGCGTCAGTTTGAAGTCTTTTTTAAATTGAACTACACAGACTTTTCATGTGGATGCCACATAAATCCATCATAATTTGTCACCTTGACTTGGCTTTTGTGGGTTTGGTTCATAGAGTCAACTTTTGCGTGTTTTTGCCATGTTTTTAGCATATGCAAAATGTATTTTTTTCTTTTCTAGCTTGCTGTCTAATTAATTTTTTTTTTTTTGGCCTTTTGCGTTTTGGCCAGTATTATTTTATGCGTCAGCAGCACAATGTCATTCGTGTATGTTAGCTTAACTAAAACTATAAAATATACTATATACAAACTATATAAGTTGACCGACTGACGTAATTAGACTGGGTCTGCTTTGATCGTAGGTGTTGGTGGTTGGCTTTGTTGTGCGAGCTACCAGGTTTATACTCTGCGCTCATAAAATGGATTTTGGGCTATATTAAGTTGCTGTGAATGTGTGCGACAGTAGGATGCCAGCGGGATGTAGCTAGTAGATGCCATAAGCTCGAAGGTAATGTTATTGGTATCTGCTATATGTGCGCTGTGGAGCATTTTTATGAAATTCCTAATTGTTCAATGACTAGGTTGAAATTGGGACACCCTTGGATTGCCTGATATTATTGTTTCCTAACACTTAGCTTAAATAATTTTTTACTATTTACCTACAACTCAATTTTTTTTCTTCAATTTGGTAGTACATACTCCCAAAATTTAAAAAATTGTACTTCATACAAACATATTCTATGTAATAGAACATTTTGTTGTAACTTTTTATTTTTTTTTTTTTTTTTTAAATTCAAACTTTAAAAAAAAAAAAAAAAAAAGTTTTCGTTTATTTTTTTACATTTTTAAAAATTGATTTATATTTAGACCATATCAGTAAGAAAGAAAAGACGTTTTTTTTTACAAAACTGGTGATGGACATATTTAAGAAAAATTTTCAAATATTTTTTAATTTTTTTATTTAAGTTTTCAATAAGGCAACTTAAATAAATTTTTTTTTGATGAGTATTAAAATTTTGTTTTTTTTTCAAATTACAAATAATTCTGTTTTCACACGGTAGATACGTTCCACATAAAACCCTGTACAAAATTTCAAAGGCTTCAGAGCCTTCTGCGATTCAGCTTTTAGTATCTCAATCGAGTCCAGTGACATGCTTTCAAGCCAATACGAGAAAATGTCATATTTTTTTGATGGATAAGTATATTTTATGCTTGGTCTAGAATATTTTTCTTAATCTTTAAGTCAATTCGATGAGAAGCCTAAAAGAGAGGCTTTGGAAAATATCAAAAGTCTTAACCTTATTCATTTTTTTGTCTTTTTTTTTGTTACCTTGCTGGATCTTTTAAGTCGTATCTTCGCTTTATGGAGCGGGAATTTTAAGTTTTTTTTAAATACATTGTTACTCTAATTCTTTTTTCAATCCAAACTTTAGTTGGTAAAAAAAAAACACAGGGTATTCACGGTAGCCGTTGAGCTGGGGAGTCGAAAATTTGAGAGCTTTTGCAACAACAAAATTTACATGGCTGAGTTTCAACTCGGCTGTTTTTAAGACTAGAAACTACTCTAGTTTTCAGCTATTGAGTTGTGAAGAAAGTGTTGCAAAATGCACTGCTTGCGACATTTTTAACAAGCCAATATTTCTTAATTTTGTTGAAATATTTTTTATTTTTTTGTTCAAATTAAAATGACTGATTTGTTGCCAAAGTGCCAAAAATTTACAAATGTTAAGAAAATCTGCAAAGAAGAAGCACAAAGTCAACTGTTTAACTAGCAAAAAGGGCGTTCACGCTGAAGCTTGTTGAATTTTTGTGACATTTTTAAACTGCTCAAATTAACAGCAACTGTGAATACCCTTAGTACTTTGAAAGTGCTTGTATACATTTTTAGAAAAACTGATACTCCGATTTTATTGAAAACTCGAACACTTTTTTAAATACGATTATTCTTAGTTATATTTTTACTTTTATTTATGCTTAGTTTTCAAACAATTATATTGGTATAATTAGTTTCTTGGCAACTCAATAAGACATAAATAAATATAAATTAAATTAAATTTCATTAGGTAGAGCATAGGGCGGGAGACTATTTAGAAATTCTTTCCAAAGTAACACCTTTTTAAAAACTCATTTTTTTATTCTCCAACATTGTATTTCATTACTTTTAAAGAAACAAAGGGTTTGAACTGGAAAAAAATAAGTGAAACTGTAAGGGATTATTTGGGACACTGGTCTAACTATTTTTTACTTCAAATCAGAAAAGTTCCAATTCCAAATATAATAACAAATAAGCAGGGTTGCATAAGATGTAAGCATATTCTGCATTCTCGTTTTTTTAAGGCACTACAAATCTGAAAGCTCTCCATCGTACCTAAATGAATACAATTTGCGCCTTTCCCTGCAGCTGCTAGCTTTAAATTACTCCAATCTTTAGTCTTATGCCACTGCCATAAAAGGCATAGCTTAAAAAAAAAAGAATAAAAAATTTGGAAAGTTGTAGAGTACTTTAGATTCGAAGTTACTCAACTTCCTGGTTTATTTTTGTCGCTTATTGAAGCGTTTGTGCCAATTTAGACGCTTTGACTTTTATTTTTAGCCAAACATACATAATATTGGCGTACATAATTTAACCACCTATATATATTATATCTACAAGTACATATGTACACATATTAAATGTATGTAGTTAAGCTTTAAGTGTGCTATCGAAAACTATGCGACGAAAAAACTTTGGCTATAAACTTGTATTCATAGCCACAACAATCAAAGCAAAATAAATTTGATTGCCCGCTTAAGATCTGGTTCATATATTTTGCTCCATAACTATGGCCATTGTCTAGGCATGGCCCAAAACTTGTTTCTACGCTTAGGCCACAAAGTCTTTGTAGTAACTGAAATTGTTAGCTGGCCAAGTTTAAAGTTTTTGAGTTTTTTATACGATAGTTGTGAACAGAATAATTGTTTTGTGGGCTATAGATACGCGTAGAATAAGTGCCAAGTTTGGATACGCCTGTCTTAAGATACACTAACACGCAGCTGGCTATTTAAGTAAACTTTGTTTGTCCCAAAACAATTTCAATGTAGGCGTTGCTTAAGTTTATTTCAATAGCTAATATAATATCTATAAACATGCCAAACTTATAACTTGTCGTGTTTACCCCTGGCCTTTGCGAAAGTATCTGTAGCTCAAAGCAGCTGTCTGTATCTGTGTGTCGGCTAGGACCAGTTTCTTTTTTTTTTAAATCAAGCAGTGATTTCATTAGAATGGCAACTAACTAAATTGAAAGCCATTTGTTCTTTGCTAATAATTCTTGTTTGTAGTGCCCGTATAATAGCTGGCAGAACCAATTGATTGACTATGGCTTTGTAAATGAAAATTCTAATTGCATTTAAAAACCGGCTTAATTAGTTCTGTTGTTTGGCTCAAATTACTTGCAGCCAAGTTGCTGCTATCATGTCTTATTATGTACAGGATGTATCTACATATGTTTTGTAAAAACTGGAAGTGAAAAAATATAATTTACCTAATGAGCGGAAAGTCATAGTAATGACCCTGAGTTTGCTAGAGAGTGGCATAAAAATTGTTTAACCATCTTTAACTCTTTTCATTGTTATTTTTTTCCCCCGATTTCAAGTTTTCATCACAAAAATACTCAATCATGCACTCAAATTATATTGTTCCGTCATCTTTAAAAGCTGTTAACTGTTACTCGCCCACCTTGATCAACTCAAATAAGCTTTTGACCATTTAAAGTGCGAACCACTTGGGCAACTCCAACGCTTTAGAACAAATATAGTTTCACCTTATACGCCCACTTCATGTAAAATTTAAAAAATTATTTAATACTTGACCACAAGTACACCTGGGATGGCGTACGTTAAAGTCGGGCGCGGACGACTTTGGGATACCCTGTACCACTGCTTGCAATAAAATTCAGTACGTATATTGCTTAAGAACACCAAAGGACATTTGATTGCCATATTAGGTTACGATACCTTTATAAACAACCAAAAACAGACGTATTTTGAACCAAAAATGTGTTTTTTACCGATCGTTCCTATGGGAGCTATATGATATAGTCAACCGATTTTGATCACATTTGGTACAGTGCTTGGGAACTTCAAAAACTTCCGAGTGCCACATTTGGTTATGATTTATTCATAAACAAACCAATTATCCATCTAAAACTTTTGGTTTTTATCGAGGTCCTCTGAAACACCCCTATGGGAGCTATATAATATAAACTTGTCTCCCCGCATGTAATCTGCATTTTGAATCGAATCTGAAATTTGGTTGCTCTAGCTCTTACCATCAATGAGATCTAGGCATTCATACAGACAGACAGACGAACAGACGGACATCGGTATATCGAATTCTCTAGTTACCCTGATCATACTTTAGGATACTTTGGGGGGTCTACGACGTCTCCTTTTGTATGTTACATACATTTTCGGCTTGCACAAACTTAATTTACCCTTTGTTCCATACGGTATAGGGCATAAAAATTTATTAAGGGAAATAGGTTAATGCTCGAAGGTAGAGTAGAACCTAGCCAGGACAGATTATAGTCCTTTCAAACAAAAACCCTACTAGTGCACATGGTCTATAGTAAGTAGTAAGTTCATTCTTATGGGCTTGACGTTGATGAGACACTTCGCTAAACAGGTGACATCGATGAAATTAATTGTAACAACTAGAATGCCTGTTAATTTGGCAACTCAATTAAAAATTCAAACTGAACTTAACTTTTGCTTTGCGAAACACTAACACTCATCTGGACTCAAAGCAGCGAAAACACTTTTAGGCATACAGCTAATATTTTTTTGAACAACTAAATACCTATTAGTATTCCGGAACATGTAACATTATCATATTTGTCAAAATCGTCACGTATGAGTTTTCCGTTTCAACATAATTCCAAGCTATTGCTACAAATCGATAACTTTGCAGGAACGCTGAGAATGAAACACGCAGAGATGCATCATTGCTTAAATAACTATAAATAGCTTAGAATAGAAAGGTTGCGCCAAAAGTAAAACGTGTTTCTTGATTAAATGCAAATTAAAAAAGTGATTTATAAGATTTGTTAAAATTGTTAAGCTGACACTAACTCTCTTGGTTAATACAAATAAAGTATTATATGTATAAGTATATATAAAAATTTCAGGTACAACATGATTATAAAATTTTTAACAACATATAAGCTGCTCACGTCTCAAGCCAAAAAAAACAACTTTGCGTTGAGGTGAAGTCATCAACACATTGGTTTGTTTAGATTGAGCTGCAGATTTATCGACTACTATTTGCAAAAACAAAATAAAATTTCAAAATCGACTAATTTGCATGCGAATCGGGCATTGTGCATGTGTTAGTGAGCTACGTCCCATTGATAGAAACCAGTTTTATAAATTTTTAATTTTGTATATATATTTTGTATAGTATATTATACGATATTGTATATACATACACGTTTTTTGTTGTGAAGTTCTTCAGCCCCCTTAAGCGCTTGAGTATGGGCGAGTGTTGTGAGTAATCGCAGGAATGAGTGAGTGAACGCATGAGTTTGGCTCATTTGCCATTAACCTCAACTGTTTGCCCGAATTTCTTTAGAGAAACAAACACACACATATACCTGTTTCGTTATACACACACGTGTATGTAAATTCACCTAAAGAAGTTCTTCGGAATTGCGTGGCATTAAGCTTAGATGTATATACATACTATATACCATATAATGTAGTAACCTGGTTAATAGTTGCCGCAGAAATTAAGGTCGTTCGTCATAGTAGTTGCTGTGATTATTATTGGACATTAGCTGGAAAGCTTTGAAGCACCTGCAAACTTACTGACCGCTTTGTACCATATAAAAGCTATGGTCTATGTTGGGTCTTGCGTGGTGCCATGATGTTCCAAATGGGCAAGTAATGCCATTTCTTTGTTTGCAATTCACAGGTACTATGTCATGACGACTGTTTTTTATGCTTTGGCAAAATCACTTTCCGTATTTGTTTTTGTGTCAAATCGGAAACTTGGGTTTTTTTCTACATTGCTAATGAGCTTTATGAGCGCATAAATGGCATACGTAGACGGGGAAAATATTACTGGAAAACGGCTTGTTACCGTTTCAAACACTCTAAGCCCTTTGACTCCATTTTTTTTTCTTGAACCTTATATCCAACTGTTCTTCACTTCTCTAGATTTGTGTTTCTTTTGCTATAGGTTCATGTGGGCCCAACAAAGTACAAAATGTTGACCTTTTGACGATATAAAACCTAATTCGATTTAGCAGCAGCTTGATAAGTCAGTGACTTTTTGAATTTACCTTTGAATGCAGCTCAGCTGCTGTCAAACCTCTTTTTTTAATAGATCCCTGCAAAGTTTTAAGCTTAACAATTTACTTTAGAAGACTACCTCATAAATATTTAAGAAAAAAAGCTGATATAAACATTATGTTTTCAATGAAGGGACTAGTTTACTGAGGATTTCATCATTTCATCATCGGAAAATGAAAGTGAGCATTTCATAATATTATTACATTTAAAAAAAAAAATTTATGTTTGGAATATACACGTTTCCATTTTTCTTACTTAACAAAATTTTCTCAAACTTTTAGGGACTGAAACACGTTGTATATTGCTCTAGATTTCTAGAAAAATTAAAAAAAAAGTGAATTGATGAATAAATTATAAATGATTTCAATGCAGTGGCCTAGATAACCGATCATGGGGATCCCCATGGTTTTTGTAAGAAAAATAAAATTGTATGGAGAAAAATAAGTTCGATCCATCCATCGAAAAAAGAGAACTTTCCAAGAAATAGTTTTGAATTTTTTTGCAAAAAAATTTACAAAAAATTCGCTATACAGAATTTCTTATAAGGATACTAAAATGAAGTAATTCTTATAAACTTTCCGTCTTTGGAACAAATAAATTAACCGATTCCGATTAAATCCGAATTAGTGCTTAGGTACTGTAAAAAAACTTTAAATTCCCGAATTAAGTTTTGATATTTGGTTACGATATCTTTATAAACAAACGAATTCTCACAAACTACCCGGTACTTTCGGTACAACAATGGGAACCTGATCCGAAAGCTCTTATCATTTCTGAAGTCTTCTGAGAAACATAAAAATGATAAGAATATTGGACTTAATTTATGGAGCTTACATGACTGTTTGTGGAAAAATAATTTTTATTTAAAAATAACTTATCATGGACTTATCAAACTGTGCTTATAGTTATTATTATTATTAATGGGTATGAATATGTACTGCGACCCAAATGGATCTATTGTACCCCCTTCACGGCTCAGAGCTCTCCCAAAAGTCCAATGGCCTGCATATATTCCAGTATTTTGATTGGACTTAGGGTAACAACGATCTCCGGTGGGAGAACGTGCATGCCCAGAAACTTGTTTCTTTTGCTGATGAGGGCCATGCATTCACATAGTAAATGCATTGAAGCTTCTTCCTCCATGCTACAGAACATAGTCCACTATCCGCTATGCCAGCCTACAATGTCCCGCCAAGAGGCCCGTCAGGATCATCACGGTATTTTTCCCGTGAGTTATCATGAGTTTGAACCTCTTGCGGTTGTAGTTAGAGAGAAGGGCTTTTGCCTGCTTAAGTCCTGGTGTCTGTGCCCAGTGAAGCAGCCGTTTATTTTCCTCCTACATTCTCAGCAGGTGCCATACCAAGTGGTTACCAATCCCACTGTATGGCTCGGGTCCGATTAGTGGTGTTGCTGCACAGGTCCTTGCTAGTCTATCTGCCAGCTCATTTCCAGGAATTTTGTTATGTCCTGGAATCCATCGAATCGTGAGCTTATTCCTAGCACCTAATTTGTCTAGTGCAGTTCTCAGTTCTTTGACCAGCCTTGCTATAATCTTGGCTCCACTTAATGCCATTATCGCTGCTTGACTGTCAGACAGAATGGAGATGTATTTGTCGTGTTAGTTATGCTGGTGTGTCTGCCTAGTGATTCGTAAAATTTTGTCCTGGGTCCTATTACACCCCGGCCACTTCCTTCATCAGTGAGGGATCTATCTGTGTACCACTTCATTGTTTGTGGTTTCATTGGGTGAACTGCCGAACGAGATGTCCCTGCCTCTTTCGTGCTGAGTTTGATATCAAAATTCGGATTGAACTTGTACTCAGCTAGCATTTCATCCCTTGGTTGCAGAAGCATAGGTATGTCCTTTACTAAGTCTGCAGTATCTTTCCCGGTGAGGCTGAAGTCAACTCCTTCCCTCCCAATTCTTATTTACGTGGCTTTCAACTGCATATCGATAGCGATATGAAGCGGTGTAACATCCATTAATATTGGACAGTAGGACAGGTGCGCATTGCTCCTGTCCTACATATGCAGGCCATGCTTTGTAGTTTCTGCAATTTTGTTTTGGTCGTGCTAAGGCGCGCCCTGCTGCCCCAGGCTATTGCCCCATACGTGAGCATGGGTCTGACTACCATTAGGTAGAGCCATCTTATTATTCGTGGTTAAGTACCCCACGATTTCCCGGCAATGCTTCTACATGTAATGAGAGCCCTTGAGCACTTATTTATCGTGTTGTCTACATGGGTCCTGAAGTTAAGCTTATAGTTAAAACTAGGTAAAAGTGACATTTATTAATATTAAATTAAAATTATCATCTTATCTTGCCCACTCAATAGAAAATATTTTTTTATTTAATTAATAAGTCATGCTTGATGAAAAACTACCAAATTGGTCAGTATATGAGTTGGCCCAAATGTTTGCAAGGTGTCAAAATCGGGCCTTGCTTGGAGATACTCTATACTTATACTTTGGCTTCCCCTACACTGTAATTTGCAATACGAGTTAATTGTCACGCTTGTTGTTTTTGTTATTATTGTAGCCATTGCCTCATCAAATTACAAGGCCTGATCCAGAGCAGACTTGTCACAGGCCTTCATCTTTGTTTCATGATCAACTAACTGTAGCCATTTCCATGTTATTCAATATATAACCAACAATCTACTCGTTCATTGCAGGAAGCTTCAAACTATACATTGTTGCTACCGGCATATCCATAGTCTAATTTAATTTGATATTGATTTGAAATTACACAAGACTTAACTGCATACATATTTAGTATTATGTAGTTATTATTAATTTCAATGATGCACAGGTCCATGAGCCAACGCTTTTGATATTGTTAAGAAAATTATTGGTCCAAAACGCCCCCTTGACAGCAAAGAAAAATAGTTATGCATAACAACTATAAATTAATAACTCAAAATGAGTTCGCTGTCTTATAATTATTTCTTATATATTTATCGAAACAAAAACTTGCAAACATTTTGCTTAGGCAAATCTCTCATAAATAGTTGCTGTCGGCGCCACAAGATGTCTGACATTGGACTATCAACAATAACAACAAAGACAAGAAACTGTTGTAGTGGCAACAACGATGTGCCGCCTGCCACCTTCTGCTGGGTTTTTGGGCCATTGTTGTGCCATGTTGGTAATTGAGTTAGGGTCTTACTACCAAATTTGTACTCCCATAGTAAGCGCCTGGTATGCATGCAATTTTTTATACAATTTTTTATTTTTTTTTCATACAAATACTTTGGCAGCACATTATTTTTTTTTCTTCTTCTATAATGAATTGTTGAAGGTGAAAGCATTTTCACTTTCCAAAACAATTCGGTGTCAAAGTGACAGACATCTGTGAACAACAACAATTATAATATTATATGGAACTGTATTGTAATCTATAATTTATGGGAAACTTTGCACACGAGATCGGCTTCAATGGTATTGAACTAAGATAATATTGGGTTATTGAATGCCTTATAAAATAGAAACTCAGCTGGGAAGAGAGTGCGGTTTGGAGTCTTAGGTAATGTTAACAACTTTCTAAGCTTGTTGTGTAATGTTTCTAACAAAAATTGTTCTAAGAATTTGGAATTCTCTTAAGGTGGGGTCTGGGGTCAGTTGTACAATATACTGCTTACTAGTGCTGGAGAAAACATCGATGATCGAAGTTTAAAATCTCTATATATCGATGTTGGCCAACAGAGATGTTTCTCCGGCACTTCTGCACTTATCAAATGGGTGTTTAGTAGTACTGGAGAAACATCTTTGTTGGCCAACATCGATACATAGCGATTTTAAGCTTCGATCATCGATGTTTTCTCCAGCACTCCTGCTTACTAAGTCAAAAAGAAAGAAAAATTCATACATGTATGCTATTTATCAATTGCGATGATTTTAATGTCAAACGATTTTGGTTTCTCAACTATATTATTATTGTATATAAAAAAAAAAAAAAAAAAAAAATGTAACGAAGCTTGTCACTCTGAATGAATGAAATAATGCTATTGCATAAAATATATAAAAATTAATAAAAAACTAAAAAAACACAAAACACCTATCTGCTCTTGATTCAAAATAAATAGTAAAATATTTGAGGCGAAGTAGTCCGTACAAAAAAATGATAGTTTGATTAACTTTGGTGAATTAAAAAAATATATGGTCACACTAAAAAATGACTGCGAATGCAGTAATTTAGTTGCTGCTTTTTAATATATATTGTAAAATAAGCTAATAAAACTAAACGTATTGTAGCCATATTTTCTACTGCTGCCAATTTTTTAGATTTTGAGCACAATTTACAAATTTTTGAAAAAAGTCAAAGAATGATTCTACAGCGCTGAAACGTGATGGATTTGAAATTAATGCATGCTCAACATTTGCACGAAATTTGTTACCGATCTGGCAACGCCTACCTTTGTTTTCAATATATGTAATATATATTGCGTATACATAATTTTATATAAAAAGTCTCACTATAATATATATTGCGTATACGTAATTTTAAATAAAATTTTTTTTTTTTAATGCACAAAATTTTGAAAACAAATGTGTTTTGTATTCAAAAACAAAATACAATTTCTTACTATTTATTTATTTTACTATAATATTTGAAATAAAGACGAGAAATGACTCTACAGCGCTAAACGTGTTATTGACATATTTTCTACTGCTGCCAATTTTTTTAGATTTTGAGCTCAGTTTCTAAATTTTGAAATAAATTCAAGAAATGATTCTACAGCGCTGAAACGTGATGGATTTGAAATTAATAGCTTGCTTAACATTTGCACGAAATTTGTTACCGATCTGGCTTTCAATATAGTATATATTGCGTATACGTAATTTTATATAAAAACTCTCATTATTTTTGATTGCACAAAATTTTGAAAACAAATGTGTTTTTGTATTCAAAAACAAAGTACAATTTCTTAACATATATTTATTTTACTATAATAACAGTTGCCATATGTATAAGATTCAACAAAAGTTTGATCTTTGAGGAAGTTTCGAATTCACAATAAAAGTTTTTAAGCGTTTGCCATATATTATGTTCGTAACAAATAGCTTTTAGCTTTATTTTATATATTTTTTTTTAATTTTGAATTTCATTCGAAGCCATGTTATATCTATGATTTGATCTTAACGAAATGAGGTAGACTAATAGATAGCCTTATATCTTAAAGTGGTGATTTGTAACCCAACACCATTCTCTACCAAATATTCAATTTGTATTTCCAGATAGGTATTTCTAAGACAGCATTACATACTTTTTCTGAGTATTTGGTCCACTCTTGACAAATCCTTGGTACACAAGGTGTCTGGTTTTTCCCAAGCTGTTTCGCTCGTCGCCTTTGGTGGCATTCTCCACTTGGAGAGGAAGCTTCGGCAATACTCTACGTGGAGTCCAAGGGGCTTTCGTTGCGTAGTGAGTGACTCCATGTACGCATTATGTCAACTTTGTAAAGATCTAAATAGAGTTCGCTAAGTTCCCTAAAACAATTTCCAAAAGCCTAAAAAGTATTTCTAGCTATATTTATATTTAAACTATTTCTAACAAATAAGACAAGTATCTACCACAAAGTTTTTGCACTCTATTAAGAGTTGGAATGAATAACTATTTGCCTAAAAAATAAAAAAGCTTAGAAGCTTCTCTGTTAATCTCTCTAAAATATTGATAATAAGCTCCATTTATATATGCATTTTGTCTAGCTGTTTGACATTCTTCCGGCTCGCTGGCATATTTAGGCCACATTTCACCATTAACTAAGCAAAAATCTATATACATAGTAAATATGTATACATGCGCTAGTACTGTAATTAACCAATATCTATATCTATAGTCTATTTGCTAGTTATAGTTTGGTAATTTTAATTCGGGCCAACTACCCTCAAAACTCCCGCCCAAAAGGCAATTGTCATTTGGCACATTTTCTATGGAATTTGTAGGGTGCATAAATTACTGTCATTGGCACGAGTTTTTGTACAAATTGGCAACAAAAAAGAGAGAGAGAAAAATTAAATTCATATAGTTCACCACCCAACCCGCCTATATATTATATAGTACATATGCATTCATATGTATACAGTATGCTAGTTAATAGCACTTGGTTTGACACTCAAATATGTTATCTGATTTGCGTGCGCAGTTTTTGAGTGGAGTGTCTATTGGATTGGATTCCAGCTGTCAATTTGGCCTAGGGACTTATCATACAATATTTTGTGAAATCGTCTATTATTGTCATCATGCTAAAAATTTGATTTGTTTCCTATGTGTGTGTGTGTGTGTGTGTATGAGTATCTATGTATGTATGTTTATTTGCATGCGTAGAGTTTGCCAATTTAATAACAATTTGTTTTGTCTCCACTTTGGCTCTTACCGCTTAGTCACAAATAAAATATATATACAAAAATACTATATGTATACAATACATAGTTTTATTGTTGCAATGAAAGCTGGCCAATTAGCGGCTTTTATCATATATGGCAATGTATATATCTATGGATACATTGTTAATTACTCGACAATGAGTCAATATTTAAGGCATGGTTGTGCGTTTCTTTTCGCAAAATAAATATTTTATTAGTCGAAATAAAGTGGTTTTTTGTTTGTACATATTGCTGGAAAATCTATGTATGACTTTTGAAGTGTTGTATCATGCTATATAATCTCTTTTTTGAAGTGAAGATGGCGACAGGGCTGAAATCCCTTGGCTGCGTAGAACGGATTGTAAAAAGTGCGACAATGCGGAATTTTCTTTGATACTGCATAGTCCGAATTTAAGCTGGGATCTGGAGGATTTTTGCCATTTTCTAACAATTTTTAAAACTGAATTTTTACTATTATAATTTTTATTTCATTTTGGTTTCAATCCAGGAGTTGCCTTAATAAACCTAAAATTTCAGCATTCGTTTTGTAGAACAATCGAATTTTCCTATAACGAAGTGCTCTACAAAGAATTTTTCCGGTATATATTTTTATTTTTTATTTTTTTAGTAAACTGGTTCTTAATCTCTTAAAATGAATTCATAAATAATAAATTCTAAGTTATACTGTCACTATATATCCGAATAGGCTATAGGGAAGTTCGATCTGTATAAAAAGTTATTGGGTAAAAATTAAAAGGGTCAGCTTATTTTGATTTTGAGACCTTATGTAAGGAGATGGAATGTGATTGAAAACAAAAAAATTTATTTAAAATTTTATTTTTATTTAAAATTTAATTTTTATTTAAAATTTAATTTGTTTTATAAAAGTATATTTTTTTTTAATTTATTGGCAACCAGCCTACTAAGAACTAAGGCGCCATTCCGATAGGTAATCCGATAGGTAAATATAATACATATAAAACGAAAAAAAATGTACAATAATATTTTCATTTTCTCTTGTAAAAAAGCAAAAACATTATGTTTTCAAATTCGCTAATCACATTTTTTTGCACTACCGACGTCATCCTAAAAATTGAAAATTTTTATAAAATTATCTTAAAACTCATTTTTGTCAATTATTCTGACTTAAGGGGTTGACGAGTTCACTATTTTTAAATTTAGAATACGCTCGGGAATTTTTTTCCTTCAAATATCCATTTTTTTTAGATGCTTCCTCCATTAAGCGATTTTTTGTTTCTTTGGACAATTTAAATTTTTTGTTTAGTAACAGAGGCCTACAAATACCGGGGTCATGTCAGTTGTTGGAAAGCTAAGGGTCATTTCCGAAGTATTTTGCTGCGTAGAATCCGAATCCGGGGCCAGAATTGGCCCATCACGTCAGGATCTTGAGATATTTGAGGCTATGTACCCGAAAAACTGCGTTTTTTCAAAATATCTCAAAATCCTGACGTGATGAGCAGGTTCTGACCCCGGATTTGGATTCAACAACTAAACCATGTTGGTCTGTGTAATTTATAGGCACACGCAAAAATATATCAACTTCAGACCGCCTTTCCTTCTCCTTCCTGTTGCGTACAATAAAAAACCACAGAATCCAGTTCTGCTTCTTGCTGCTCGTTTACATTGAGATCGTATATCTTAAGAGAACATAAATCCTTCCGGGAAGGCTTTTATCAAAAAATTTATATTTTGCATATTAACCGACAAGTGTTAAATGTTTTCTGCAACATGTTAATTAATAAATTTGTAATAAAAACAAAAACTCACCGCAGCTTAAAATCTCTTTAAGGTTAATGAGTTTTCAACTAAAATTAGGAAAACTAATTTATCTTGTAAAAGAGGCATAAATTTGAATTTAAAATTGATGAAGCAACAAATTAATTCATTTACTAATTTATTAATTACAAAACTATAAACCGAGCCGTAGCTAAATTTAGGCACAGCAACTGGAAAATTTTTACAACAACTAACTAGCTTTAGTATATGTTGCAGCTTGGGTCAACTAGTAAGTTGGCAAGGTCAATTCCGACAACAATTAAAAGTCAATTTGACGCTTATTAAAAAATTTCTACAAAAAAAATAAAAATAAACCATGATTGGGTTGCCGAGTTGGCAGATGCGCAAATGCTATACAACAGATACAAATTTGAGGCTTTAGCTGCAGCCTTGCGCAAACTTGTGTTAAAATAAGTTAACAAATAAAGTTAAAAAAATATTTAAAAAAATTAGCGAAAAATCAATGACCTATTTTAGTGAGTCAGCGCGACGGAGTGAGTAATGCGAGCAGCGGCAGAGGCAGCAACAACAACAACGACGAAGCTTTCACGTGTGACGAGTGCGCGCTTTGCGCATGCGCCAACGTTGACGCTGACGCTGACAGCGCGTTGTGTCAGTTTTAATGCGGACGTAGGCGTAGGCGCTGGCGCAGACGCTTATGCTAAGTTTACACTGTCACACTGTGATAATATGGTATTTGCGTAAAAATGTTTACATTGCCTTAAGTTATGCCTCAAAACTCCATGACGCTTTGCACAAAAAGTAAAAAATTAGCAAGTTTCTTCAAACGAACCAAGTGTGAACGAAATTATTAGTTCTGTTTTTAAAATTTTTTTTATATTATTGATAGTTTTTTGAGCCTATAAAATGTACTGAGTGATCAATAGGAACAATAGGTTGTGGCTTTATTTTTTTTTTTAAGCTTAATGCAAGCTATTTTGTATGCAATAGCAAATTATACAAATGCCCGGCTCGGCTTTGCTGGCTGTGTCTCTTGTTCAAAATTCAGACCATTTTCAGCACCCAATTAGCGAATTCACTGCGTTGTCTTTGGTAACTCCAAATTCAGCTACCGTGTTGACTCTATGCCGATGTCCAATATAACTGATCGGCACCGAAACAATATTTGTAAGGTTTTTCTTCTATACTGACCAGTACGGGGCTATGTTTTCTACACTCTTTATCTGGTTGGTGGCTTATGATGCAAATGTGTGCACTCACGTCCAACGTTTTTATCGTTAACTTCTAAAATACCATAATTGAAGAAAATAAGCTTATATTTACAAACATATCTACAAATATGCATATGCTGCTTTCTGGCGGATGATACTTATCTTTAGATAAAGCGCTGAGTTGAGAACATTAATTTGATGCGTGGATATAAAGAAATATTGCAAATAAAATCAGGAACTACGTTCGGATAAATGCAAACACATATGACATTTTTTTTTAGAAATAAACTAGAAGTCGCAAGAAAACCAAAAATTGTGCTGAAAAATCAAATAGAGAGAGCCTGTTTTTAAATGTAACGATGTGGTAAGATGATTTAAAGTCTATATATATTTCCTGAATCTTCAGCCGATCTTGACAATTACAATGTTTTTAGCTGGCATCTATGGTGTCGGTGTAAACCAGGTATGCCTTCTAAAGGCGATATGAAGCTAGATAAAATGAATTGACAAACTTAAACTTCGAACGGTTAAGTCTTAAGCTGCTTTGGTCTCTGTGTGTTGAAATAATGCGAACCGACGTATATGGCTAATTCGCTGCGAAAGATATTGCTTAGTATTTTACTATAAACAACTCATGGCCGGCCATGGTCTTTCTACTGCCTGTTTCATAAATTGTAAAGCATATCTTTGACACTTTAAGTACAGAGGGGCATGTCATGCTGTCTTCTGCTTGTTTCATAATTTTTACACAGCGACACTTAAACAGCATATTATATTGTGACAACTCAATTTTTGTCACAACTTTGGCAGCTACTGTCATAATGCGTATATGACACCAAATGCATATTAAAAAGCTATTAAGCACACACTGATTTACAACTAAGTTGTTTTGTTTTGTAACGCAGTGTGAACCTAGCATAGTGCTATCAATGGAATTTACTAGAAACAACAAAAACAAAAAAGCGCAACATTAAAATGTTGCATTTCAAATTGGTTTAGCGTTAAGTCAACGGCGCCGCCAACGCAGACGCAGACGACGGTGTCGACGACGACGACGTCGACGTCGCTGCATAATGCAATCACAGTTTAAGCTTTGCGAAATTATGTAACGGTTTTCGTTAAACGGTAATTTCGTTGGCGTTTGCATTTGGCAAAAACTTTGGCTGCTTCTATTGTTCAACTGCAACTGGCGCAAGCTCTCTTTACTCTCCGTTTACCGCGCTGCCGCTCTCCGATGCTCTGTCCACATGCATGTGTACTTGTCTTGCGCTCTCTTTACACCTGTGGCAAAGCAATTGGCAAGCTTTGTTATTGCTTTTGCTGTCTGTAATTAGCGCTCTTTTGCTATTGTTATTTTGCTGTTGCTTTATTTTGGTGTTTGCGTAAATGTTTTGGGCTCTGGCAGTTAGCCCAACATACACGTACACTCCTTGCCACATGAATAGCACTCCCACATTTTTTTTGTTTTGTTTGTACAAGCCCATATTTTTTTTTTTATACTAATTGAACAAGTGAGGGAAAAAAATTAATTAGAAATTTTTGCTGCACAAAAGGCAGAAAAAGGCATAGGACGAGAACGCAAAATAACTCTTTTAAATAATAAAAATATGAATTCTTTTGATACCAGTTTGTTAGTTGTTTATCTAGCACCAAGTAAAATACATTTCCACAAATACCTAATATTAAAATCTGTAATGTTGTAAATTGTAATAGTTGTGCTTAAAATTCAAATTTTAAAAATATTGCTGTCAAAAAGAAAAAACTATGCTTAGAAGTAAAAAAAAAATTAATTAATATTAAAAAAAAAAAACAAAGAAAATCTGTCCCGACAAAAATGCATATTAGCACTTTTCAATTATTAATCAGTCATAAATACAAGCATGCCCATGCACATAAACGCACTCATTTACAAGCACATTAAATTTAATTAGTTAACATTAAATAAAATAAAATGTATCCTTAACGAAAGCAAGAAAAAACTATCAGGCCTGTTCTAGATTTCGACTCGTTTTGAAAAGTCATAACGAGTGCATTCCGACAAATGGTGTTCTAGATTTCGACTGAGTTCGAATCGATTTCGAATCGTTTTCATTTCGAGTGCTATCGATAACCTTTTGTATTGAACAGCTGTGTGATATCGATAAGTTCACATTGTAGAGTTGCCACAAGTTTTCGAAAAACTAACTAAATAACTTATTTTTTCTTTTTGCCAACATTTTTCTGAGCGAGAAATATTTTTTATTTATTCACAAATTTTGTACAATTTATTTTATATATATATTTTAAGCCATCCATTAATAAAATTATCTTCGAATTTACTTGTGCAACACGACAACACATAACTTTTCGAAGTTCTGTTTTGTCTAAATCCAGAACACCTTACTTTCATTCCACTCGTTTTGGTTTTGCATGTACACACAATTTTCATAGAGATTTTTTGTAATAAAAATATATAATGAAAATTAACCTTGATTAGTTCAAGTGAGCACATCTAAATTTTCTTAAAGCATTCAAAAATAATACAAGATGATTTTTAGTGGCATTAATGCGTTTATTTAATTAAACAAAGCAAACAATTTTTCATTTCGACAGCTGAGAGCCAAACTTTTCAAAACGAGTCGACTCTTGTCGGAATCGAAATCCAGAACACTTTTCATTTCGATTCCGACAGTTTTTGTCGGAATCGAAATCTAGAACATGCCTGTATAATTTGTTTAGACCTAAAATATAGCATGCTAACTCATATTTCTTGCTTTAAAAACTTATTAGCTGTTTATTATATAACAAAGTTTTTCGTGTCAACATTAACCTAATAGTACTTGGTAAACCTAGCTAGCAGGGTGTATTTTAATCAGTTTGCTTTATAAGTTTAGAAAACGCTCTCTTGTGACAAAAATTACCTAACCTATTCAAATGGCAAGCAGTGTACGCTGAGTATAAGTCAGACCAATGTGTTGCAGGAAACCATTTAGAGCAGCAGCAGCTTTACGGACAATGCCTGAGAACTAAGTCGCATGTCACTTTAAATTATTTTAACTATGTACATATGTAGGTAAAAGGTGGCTAACTGTTGTTATTATTGTTGTTGCTATTACAGTTTGTTTTTTTCGTATACATAATATATTGTAGCATGTTGGCAGTAACAACTTGAGTTATAAGTACATTGCCACATAACTCTAACAGCTCTAATTGTTATAGTTAAGGAAGAAAAAAAGTTCAAGACACGAAATATTGTGGTAGATAACAAAAAAAAAATGAAACTTTCCCTATAGAAATCCAACAAAAACTTATCAAACTGATCTTTTAAAATTTGTCAAGAAAAAAACTGTCATGTTTTAAATCAGTTAAGAAAACTTTTAGTGCTGAAGTCTTAAGATTCTTGTAGCATGGGAAACAAAGAAAGCAGCGATTTATAGTACATTCTTTGAAACACAGCACATTGAGTTAAGTCGACCAAATTTTATGAAAAAAGTCAAAATTTACTTAAGTGAATATTTTTATTTGAATTTTATTTTCTTAAATAATTATAAATAAATGTAATGTGCTGGCAAAGCACTCATAGCCTCGAAAAATTACGAAAAAAAACAGATGCGAAAAAAAAATTTAAAAAAAAAAAAATATGTATACGCACTAGTACTGGAGAAAACATCGATGATCAAAGTTTAAAATCTCTATATATCGATGTTGGCCAACGGAGATGTTTCTCCAGCGCTACTAAACATCCATTTGATGAGAGCAGAAACGCTCTGTTGGCCAACATCGATATATAGAGATTTTAAACTTCGATCATCGATGTTTTCTCCAGCACTATTACGCAATGTAGCCTTATATGGGCAGGCGTGCCTAGATCAATCAAAAATCTTGTGTAAATATAGAAAGCTGGCTTCGGAAAAATTAAGAAAAAATATAGAAAAAAAGGATGCAAAAAATAACATTTTTAAAAAATATTATGTATACGCATTGTGGCCTTATATGGGCACTAAAAGCAGGCGTGGCTACATCAATTAAAAATCTTATGCAAATATATAAAAACTGCTTTGAAAAAATTGAAATAAAAATTTTGAAAAAAAGCTGATGCAAAAAATAATGAGACTTTAAGCTAACAAAAATTGCGTATACGTAATGAGCCATATATGGGCGCTAAAAGTAAATGTGTCTAGATCAATAAAAAATTTTGTGTAAATATAGAAGTTTGCCTTCGGAAGAATTCAGAAAAAATAAAGAAAAAAAGGATGCAAAAAATAATGACACTTTTTAAAAATATTATGTATACGCATTGTGGCCTTATATGGGCGCTAAAAGCAGGCGTGGCTACATCAATTAAAAATCTTATGCAAATATATAAAATCTGCTTTGAAAAAATTGAAATAAAAATTTTGAAAAAAAGCTGATGCAAAAAAAAAGACTACAAAAAAAATGCGTATACGTAATGAGCCATATAAGGGCGCTAAAAGTAAATGTGTCTAAATCAGATGTCGGCACGGCGCTATCTCGCGTGTATAGGGATAAGTGGCGGCAGCGACGTCGACACACATACAGGTCACGTACACGGAGCGTGCATTTGTGTGCGTAGCAACAGACACGAGGCCGCAATGCCGATGCTTGTGTTGACGCTCACACAAACGTAAGCTGAAATGTGAGTGTATTTTTTGCCGACCATTGGTCTAGATCAATAAAAAATCTTGGGTAAATATAGAAGCTTGCCTTCGGAAAATAAAGAAAAAATATAGAAAAAAAGGACGCTGCAAAAAATAATGAGACATTTAAAAAAAAATTGCGTATACGTTAAGTAGCCCTTTGTGGGCGGTTAAAGCAAGCGTAGCTAGATCAATTAAAAATCTTATGAAAATATAGAAACATGACTTCGGAAAAATTAAGAAAAATATAGAAAAAATATGAGAGACTATTTTAAAAAATTACGTACTCGCAGTGTAGTCTATGGGCGGTACAAGTAGTCGCAGCTTGATCAATCATAAACCTTCTGCAAAATCTTATGGTTGCTTTTATTACCAAGTCAACCAAGTTTCCGCTTTGTACAAGCATTTTTTAATTTTTTTTTTCAATTGTACATCATTTTCAAAAACTTCTTCAAAACCACTTCGAAACTGAAGCACTCTTTAGCTAGTTGGGATAAAAAAAGCAACAGGTAGACTAGCTTTGATATAACAAAACAAAACTGAAGCGCCTGATGGAACGTTTTGCTTTAGGACGCAATCCAGTGATGCCAAGATAAAAAGGTTGGAATTATTTTCAATCATAACAAGAGTGAAAAAATGAGAAAATAAATTAAGTTTTTTGTTAACACACAGAAGATATAGCATAAAACTAAAATATGTCATGCTGCAAAATTTAAGCCAATACTCAAAAACAGAAATCGTATTCTTTAGTCTAAAAGCTAGCATTGCTAGTATCCTTAAAAAAATCGATACAAACTTGGCCTTCATTGTACGACAAAGTCAACAAATGGGAACGCCTCAAGTTCAACCCCCAACTATATATTTTGCCATAGCTACCAAAAAATTATGACAAACAGTGCTAAAAACAAGAAAACAGATACAAATACATTTATTATAGACATAAAACATGTTTTTCTATACATAATAATTAAGCTCATAAATTTTTTTTTGTTTTTCATCAACAAAAGCGCTACATGCAGTCTAGGAGTAAGATGAAATAATCTTTCAAAGACTTGCAGACAGCAGGAGGCAAAGCTAGTATATCTGCAACTTGCTGGCCATAACCAAGAACTGAGCTCATCACTCAAAAAAAATAATAAATTAAATAAAAAAAGCATCAGTGGCTACTAGCCAAGTTCGTCAGCTAGTTAGTTTGCGGTCAACTGGCACTTTTTTGATTCTGGTTTTTCTTTTTCAAGTCTTAGTCATTTGGCACTGAAGTCAAACAACTCGCTGGCTTTGGGCTTAATGGTCTATGCATGTTTTAGCCTATTCCAAGATTAATGACATTTTAAAACAGCTGCCAGACGTGGCTATATTTAAGGAAGTTCTTTTGTGCCCCAAAACGCTGAAGCCAAACAATCATCTTAAAAATAACTTTTACGTTGGCATATGCAGGCATGCAAACATTAGTGGTATGCATATGAAAGTGAAATCGAAACAAACAAAAAATGAAAGAAAAATCGAAATATTTATACCAAAAAAATTTGCAAATTTATTTACGGGCTTGGGGCGTGTGTTTCATAGCAAAAGAGTTGACAGTTTTTTTTTTTAAATTTTTGCATATGAATGCTGAGTCAATCGAAACAGAGACAATAACTTATTTTTTATTGTTCATGCAGTTTTTGACTTTGATGTTTATTTTATTTATTTATAAGTATGATTATTTTGTTTATAGTATATGCTTGGGTATAAACAAGCCAGTCTGCTTTAAGCCAAAAATTTAATTAACACATGTTGTTTATTTACTTAACTAATATATTTGTTTTTAAAAATAAATCAAATAGCCGTAGGTGCTTTTTTTTTGGCTAAAGATTTTCAAGTTTTTTTGCCTCACTTATTGGCTTTGTTATAAGTTTTATACCCTGTACTCAGTGGGGCAAGGGCAATATAGATTTGTGCAATGTGTTTAAATGGTAGCAGGAGAACACCGAGTTTTCAGATACTCTAAGAGCTGGAGACATTAAATATTTCAGCAACACATAAGCATTGTTCTATTAATGACAATATATTGTCTAGCTTCCCGTACGAAAATGTCGTTGATGTAGGATCGCTCTGCTCTATAAAGTGCGTCCAAATTTTGAATCTAGACCAGTGGTCGGCACGGCCCTATCTCGCGTGCATAGGGATTAGCGACGTCGACACACGTCATGTGTTATACACAAAACGCATGCATGTGTGCGTGCTTTTTGTACTGAAATTTTCGCTGCCGCATTGACGTATTGCGACGCTGACAGTGCTCGACGTTGCTAAGCAACAAACACGAAGTTGATGGTTCGTGGCTTCGGCTCTTGTTGCTTTGATATGGTTTTCTCTGCTGCAGTGGCAGTAAAGCAGAGCAACAAGAGCCGAAGCCACGAACCATCAACTTCGTGTTTGTTGCTTAGCAACGTCAGCGTCGCAATACGTCACTGCGGCAGAGAAAACTTCAATGCATACGCACGAAAAAAATGTGAGTGTATTTTGTGCCGACCACTGATCTAAACTCATGTGAGCCTAGTTAACAACAAACAGTTGACATTTATACAGAACCCTGACAGAGTAAAAAAAGGATGTCCTTTGAATTTGTCAGCATTAATACTAGTTTATACTGAACATTATTCAGTTCCCTAGAAATAGCGTGCAAAAATGAAACAAAATCCATTTTTGGATTAAAGTTTGCTCAAGCGTCTCATAAAAAACCCAAAAGACACCATAAAATAAAAAATTTGTGGAATTCCTCTAAGAAACCTGACGTGCTGGAAATTTTTTTGACCCCGGAGTCCCATCCAGCGACCCCTGAAACATATAAAACAAGTATCACCATTATATGAAGTTATGGTGATTATAAAAAAAAGTAGATTTTCGGGTCAGTCACTGAAAACCTAAAGCAATGTTATTGGGTTTTAGAGTATATCTAAGAATTTGGGTACAGCGGGTTTTTTAGATGTCGCATAATCCATATGGTTAGTCCTGTCACATGTTAAGCTCATACCACTTTTTTTTTTTACTAAGTTTTTTGGATAAAATCGATTTTTATTGCGCGATTTGTTGTATAAAATATTGTAATATTTTTGCGAAAATAAAAAAAGAATTGTATTGTCTTTCAACTTTTGACAATTAATTTTTAGAAAACAAAAAAACTATATTTTCTTCGAGCTTTTAACAATTACTTTCAATTTTGATAACAACTTATAATTCGTTTATTTGCTTTCGAAATTGGCTTAGTATATGAAACTGATGATATTTGCAAAAAAGTGAAGATACCTTTTTGCAATCCAAAGTACGTTTTTACGCAATATGTTATGATTGGAAATTGTTTTTAGGTTTCTTATTAAGCATATCAAAAATTTTCTTTCTTCTAAGCTTTAGTACTTGTCTTCTTTGAAAAAATGTTTGCAGTGTATCTCACTGTCGACTGATTCAAGTTTTTTCGGTACATTAATTGCTGCATATTCATGCGCACTTTATTTTCTTTAACTAAAGATTAACAAAGGCAGTATAATAAACATGTTAATTATTTTTTTCATTTTTATATTTTGCAATAGGTACTTACAAATTTTGCAATGTTGTCATTAGCATGGCAACCATAATTAAAAAACTGTTTAAGAGGGAATAAAAAAAAAATAAAAATAAACAGCAAAAAAATTTCAAGACCTTAAAGAGTAACAAAAGAATTGCTTTTGGTTTTGTTTGAACTTGGTCTTATAGTTGTTGAAAACAAAAAACACTTGAAGCGACCAAAAATATACTTCTTAAGTATTTTTTATTGTATTGTTTTTTTTTTCACCCTTCCAAAAGAGCTTATTAAAATAGTCATTATTTTCGTGATGCATATAAAAGAGCGTTATATAGACTAACTAAAGAATGTTTTTAAATTTTTAAAGTTAGTATGTAGTAAAAGACTTGAAAAATAAAAATGACTCTCTTCTTTCTGACTCTTTCTTTTTTTAATTTTTATAACCTTTTACACACATTGCCTTTTTCTTAAATTATTCTTATAAGTAAAATAAATAATTCTCATGAAAAAATTTAATTTAAAATAAATTTGATTTCAAACAAATTTATGGATCTTAATTTTTAGACTAGTGTTAAAAAAGTGGATTCCTTAAAATTTATTTCCATTTCTAACAAAAAATAGCATGAACTTTACATATGCCAGGGTTACGCTAGCGATTTTGAGTCGTTGAAACCGATTCCGTGTTCAAAAAAACCCTGGACTTGCGTAATTAAAGGCTAGCAGTTTCTATGAATATAGGAATTTAATCGAAACTATTTGGAATTTAGAAATTGATTGATTGTGTTGCTTTAACTTATGCATGCTGGAATTTTTAAGAGTTTTTTTTTTTCGTACTCAGCGACCTCAAAAGAAAAATATGAAAGACACGGCTATAGCCCGGAAAACTATTTTCTGTGTTGAACTGTGTTCCACACCCCCAAAAAATGTTTCCCTACTCTGGGGGTCGAGCGATGTTTTTTGGTTTTGGGATCGCTGAATTCGACTCCGAGAGATAACCTTCAAGAATTATGGTGTTCTCTGAGCTTATGCCACAACCCTAATTTGCTAGGAATTTTAGGACCTCAGATTCGGATTCAGATTCAAAAATATAGGGTGACCTTAGGATCCGAAATTCTTTTTTGTTTGTGCTATCTGTCTATAGTATATAAAAGCTGTTTTTCGTCATCGTGCTCGTCGTCATCAATTACACTTGTTTACAAATTTATGGGTCATCGAGTGAACCATCGTAAAAAAGTGGTTTTTAGGGTAATTTGGTGTCGAGAAACACGAAAATGGCAAGCTTTTTTTTCTTAAGCACCGTTTTCGAGATGTCTTCGAAAAACATGCTTTTGGGCACTTATTTCAATTATTCGTCAATATATAATATACATATAATATACATGAGCAAAATTTTGTATCGACATAAAAGACGATTAGATTAAATGGTATTTATGTGCTCTTTACAGTGATATATAATTATGTACAGGTTAAAAAAAAATGATAGAAGTTACAAGCAACCAAAGTCGAAAAAACATTTTTCAAAATTACAAATTTTTGGTTTGATTTTTATTAACGAAAAAAATTTTTTAAAAATTTTGTTAAGCATTAAGATGAAAGGAATTTATTTTACGAACATTTCGAGTCTAATCGAGTCGATCTTTAAAATCGGGTAAGAATTGTAGATGTTATGGAACCATGAACGAAAACCCACGACTACTGCTCCATACAAATTCGTGAAGACGTAACTGAACGCAAATGAAGAACTTTGAGTGAACAATTTTCTTTTCATACTTAAATGTGATTGAGTGAAGATTGGAACTTCCGTGCAAAAAGTTCATTTTATTAGGGAAGCCGTATTTTGTATTCAATGTAAGTTGTTTATTTTAGACACTGTAAATATTGAATAGTTTGTAAATAACAATAGTAAGTACATGAGAATATTTATTTTTTACTTTTTAGAGCTTGATTTTTTTTTGGTAGTCGGGTTTTAGTTTCTTACGAGTTAAATTTTTTTTAAGGCATATTTAGGAGCTTCAGTATGAAAATAAAGACATTGTAATACATATAAAAAAGTTGATATTTTTGTTTGCTGGAAAGGCACATCGTGCGTAGCGAACAGGTGGCAAAGCCCCCTAATTAAGTTTTTATTGTTTGTTTAATGTCGAAACTTAATAAACTCAATAAAATTGGCTTCTAAGTAGCGCCCATATTGTACTATGCATGTTGCCAAGGCCTCATTAGAACTATCGTATCAAAATGAGGCTTTCCCAGGGCTATGTAAACAGTGTTAAGTTTTAAAAGCATGTAGAACTAATTTCAGGCTTTATATAAAGTAAACAAAGGCTTTAAGAAAAATTCTTTGCATATAAAGTTCACACCTTATGCTAAAAGAGTACTTAATCAGAACTACTATGATTGATGTTTTTTAAAAGAATTCATGGGAGCAATGCGGAACTCTCATAGAAACAATGATTATAATTAGTTCATTTTCTTCATAGTTCTCCAAAGAGCTTAAGCGAATTTAAACTTCGGCTTGCCAGATGTAGCTTTGGTTTTTCTTTTTTGTTTTTATGTCTACAAGTTGGATGGTCTGTTTATTTGTTCGTCGGTCCAAACGTCCATTCGTCCAGCTGTCGCCTAAAGCGTTTTAAGCGCAACGGTGACTAATTGTTAAAGTTGACTCGTAGTTGTCAGTTGGTGGCACTTGGTGGCTGTTTCTTTTGTACTCGTTTGTCTTGGAACCCTCGAGATTTTGCAAATATACCCACGCATTGGAGTTCTATGTGATAGGTATTGTAGTTCGTAATGGATTACATGCTGGTTACTTGGTATACCAGTGGGTGTGTACATATATGCGTAGCTATGTATTTCCTTGTGTTGGTTTACATTCGTTTCACACTGTGCGCATGCGCAGAAGGCGGCACAATCTTATGTACAGACAAACCATATTTATGGCCTAATAATTTTGATCTTGATTTTATTTATATTTTTTTTTATTAATTTTCTAGTTGTTTTAGAACAAGTTCTGTTATGTTTTAAGGCTGTGGCAAGTGCAATCAAATGCTTACCTCATAGTCGAAATAAATGTTTTTTTTTTTTGTTGTTTATCAGCCAGCCTGAGGCTGATAAGACAAGCGAGCAGTATACAATGATAACATGCTCTATACAAAGTGATTTGTTTTGCTGACACTTGTTGTTTTGATAACTGGCAGTTGATAAGATAGCTGCAAATTGCAACTACTTTCATTTTGGGTTCTCAGTAGTGAGTCACTGCCTAGGCCCTTGCACACTTATGTTTATGCCAAAAAAACCCAACCCATTTATCATAATTACCAGCCTTAGCTCAAGGTTGTAAACGCTTTTCAAGCCAAAATCTTTAAATGCTGCAAAATTGCGCCAATCAAAACAAATGCACAAAAGCGCCCGAGTCAAACGCAACTCCCCACTTCAATGTGAAAAAAAAAATATTTATTTAGGTAATGTCAAAATTAACTTACTTTGAAACGCCTCAAAAAAAAAACCAAAACCCAAAAAAATAACAACTTGCTCAATTTCATTTTTTGTTGGCGTCTGCGCCAATATCTCATTTTTTCACAATTTCTTTAACAATGGCTTAGTTGAGCTATAATCAGATCAAACAAAAAAATAAAAAATAAATTGTCAATGCCAAAGGCCTTAAAAATGCGAATTAAATACAGTGAATGTTGCTTTATTTTGTTAAATATTTTTTTTAAATTTCCCAAAGCTTTTCACATGCTTGCTCTTTATACACATGAAGTTGCGAAAATTTCACTGTAATTGCCAAAAACTTAATAGAAAACCCCAAAAATTAGCGTTGACAATAAGAAAGATGAAATACTCTTGCAAATGGGGCTAACAGCTGTGACGCCCAAAAGAAGCAGGCCAAAAGAGAAGCTTAATCATTCATCTTTAAAACTATTATAGTTTTATTAATTTTCGAGAAATTCTTCATTAAAATTGATGTAAACCAATTTTCAAAGCACTTTTTGCACTCAGAAGCAAGTTTCACCCAAACGAAGCTTCAACAGTTTTTTCTGATTGATGTGTTCCAATGGAAGTAGCTCAAAAGATTGAATTGAGCTTAAATTTATAAACAACAAGCCAATATATTTTATAACTAAGCAACTTTTTGAGATCGGAACAATATTTTCTATAACTAAGCCATTAGATGTCGTCCAGCGCATAACAATACAACGTTTGCGCTGGCTCGGACATGTCGTTCGTATGGACGAAGAAGCTCCAGCGAAAAAGGTGTTCGAAACGAGAGTCAACGACGGACGACGAAGAGGGAGACCGCGTCTCCGATGGAAAGACCAAGTGGAGGAGAACCTATCTACACTTGGTGTAATAAATTGGAGAAGTCGCGCTAGAAGCAGAGGCTCCTGGCGAGAGCTCTTGAGGTCGGCTGTAACCCGGTAACGGGTTGTAAAGGCCACCTAAGTAAGTAAGTAAGTAAGCCATTAGATGGGTAGTCTTTTTTTTATAAAGTATTTTTTCTAAATGTTAATAAAGACGCTGTGGTTAGACCCTTACTCCAAGGGCTCGTATAAAAATGTTCAATTGCAAAGTTCTTCGTAGGAATATGCCGGATTATATTATTTTTCGAGAAAATCGGTGGTTTTCGGATATCGCCTCGACTTTAGCACTTTTGTTCTTAAAAAATATTGTAGATGCCGTGTAAAAATTAATATTATATGAGCTTTGAAGCCTTAACTGTCATATTTCAGATCCTTTTCGTTGAAAGTTCTGAAGTTTAAGCTTATGTGGTCAATATAGGGTAATTTTTTGTATATATGGTAAATTTATGATTGTTCTTTCAAAAACTAAGTTTAGAGTAGATGTTAGCAACTGAATGATATTTCAAGAGATCTAGTGTTGATTCAATCATAATTGGCAAAATAAACAGACTAGCTTTTTTTTTCAACATATTTTTTATTTATTTGTTTTAACATCAAAAAAAATATTCGGCAGTCCTTCCGACTTCCGAACCACTGCAGCGTTTTTCAGGCAGAGATCATTGCCATAAATGAGGCTCTAAGCTGCTTACGAAACACCGGATTAGAAACCGGTGCAATTAATATATACTCAGATAGCCAAGCAGCCATAAAATCACTTCAAGCGCTATCCTCAAACTCAACAACAGTCAACAACTGCCGCAGATCTATTCAAGAGATGGCAAAGCAGTTTGTTATTAGCCTCATTTGGGTGCCAGGACACCAAAATATTACAGGCAACGAAATAGCAGACGAATTGGCCAGACACGGCACGACCACTACCCTTCTACCGGATAAGAAGGATATCCGTATGCCGTTGGCCTCTTTTATGCTACAAATAAGGGAAAAATTCAGTTCCCATGCCCAAAGAATGTGGAACAATACACCTCATTGTAGACTCAGTCGCCAAATATGGCCAAAAATAGACGCAAAACGCTCCTCTAAGCTGTGCGGACTAAATCGATCACAGTGCTCGGCGGTTGTCAGAGCGATCACCGGGCACTGGCTTGTCGGGGCACATGCAGCCAGACTAAATGTTCCGAACAATGACTTTTGCAGAAGCTGCAAAGATGAGGAAGAGGTAGAATCGGTAGAGCACTTCTTCTGTTCCTGCGAAGCCCTGAGCAGACGCAGGAAAAAGTATTTGGGAAATTATTTCCTCCACAATCTAGCAGAGCTAGAAACTATTTGCCCGAGGAAGATTGCAGGCTACATTGCAGCAACTGGCTGGGGCTCCTTCTAAGTTTTCATAAGGGAAAAAGGGTAACAGTTACAGAGATCCGTGCGGTAACACAACGGGCCAGTCTAGGCCTAAGTGTGCTGGTTTAAGCCAGCAGCCGCTTCAACCTAACCTTACCTAACATCAAAATCATGATTAATTCACGAATTAATTTTAAATAATATGTAAAATATTTTACTCAAAGCTACAAAAATATTTAGTTGACTTTTTATAATTATAATATTATAATAAATAAAATTAAAAAAAAAGGATAATAATAATAAAGCTAACAAAACAGTAGAAAAACGAGTAACAAGACCATTCCAATTTAACTCACTGCGGCAATTTAAAATTCTAGCCCCAGATTCGTGATCAGCGACTCCGAAAACCCATATTTGCATACCCAACTTGTGTTCCAATCACAAAAGTGTTTTTTTTTCTGTTCTCGGCGCCCATATTGGATTCGCCGTTTTGAAATTTTAACAACTATTAAGGTACTTATAATCAGCTACCACAAAAGTATCTGCATAGCATATAACAGGGGTTGCAATTATGTTCTTCTGAGAATAGAATTAAAAAAAGTGATTAAATTATGGAGTTACTTTGTTTTGGCGGCCATTATAGCTACGCCATGTACATATTTGGTTTTATTTTTCGAATAATTGCTTTCCCTTATTCCATTGCTTTTATGCATTCGCAAATTATTAGTGAAATATTTTGTTTCTAACAACATATAATACTAATGCTATAGAATAGGTAAATTAATTAAAAAAAAAAAAAAACAAAAAAACATTACATTAAAATAAAGTTCAAAATAAAAACAAAATCAGCCGGTTTGTGTTTTAATTGCCAATTTGACTTAAATTCGATTAAATACATCCTTCGCCTCTAAAAGCGATTCTGCATCTATATTTTTACAGCCTTAACTTTTCTACTTTGGCCTACTAAGTAAGTAGGTAAGTAAGTACCATATAAAAACTATTTTATGATGGTACCTAAAAATGTCTTCGCAGATTAATCAAATTCTTAAAGAAATTTATTTTTAATGCATAATAAATATCAAGCATGATAAGTTCAATACACTACCATGCCTCTCAAGGGCGCACGAACTGAGCACACAAGTTTGCGTGCTCCCTTCCAGCAATGGCAAACATTTTGGTAGCGCCATGCAATGCCCCAGCTATATAGTATGTCTATGTACGTTGACTTAGTATATATGTAAGATAATACTATGTATTATTATGCTTATTACCATTGGTAGTATAGCATTTGGTTTTGGGCTGGCAGTCAACTGTAGCAACAAAGCGTAGACCGCCCAACTTGGCGCAGTTAGTTGAGCCTAGGCCAAGTTAAGACGTGACCTTAGCGCATAAACAAACTTTGAAAAAGCGCAAAACGACGTTTTAGTTTTATTGTTATTGTGGCAAGGTTTTAAGTATTGTCAATGCATAAGATTATGATTTATGAGTCATTTTCCAAGCAATTAAGTAAATAAATCAAGCAAAAGGTCAAGCAAATTGACAGAATAGTTATAACTTGCAGTTAATGCCTAATTTACACCAGCGAAAAATACCCAAATGCAGTTTATACTAAAAAAAAGTATTCAAATTAGATAGGTGTAGCTAAGGGAGGGGTTTGGGTTGATTTTTTTGCAACTTTTTTAGGTTTTTTTTTTCTAGTGTTTCTTTATTGTCTGTTGATTCTTCTTCTCCCAAACCCTTGTTTACCTCTTTTCGGAATCGCTTATGCTCCTCCTGAGGTGTGGGTATGCGATCTCAGCATTCGTCTGCAGGCATTCCGATCCTGGATCATGTCATCGCTGAGACCCATATGTTGCTTTTGCATTTGAAAAAGGTGAGGTTTTTGGCACTTGTGTATGGATATTCGTTAGTTATGGACTTTCCTTTTACACCGGCGGTTGTCTCCAGACCCGGTAACCAATTGCATACACTGATCTTTGGAAGATCTTTAAGATGTTAAAAATGTGCCTCAGGCTCAATGTGATGGTAAGTATGCCTGCATCTGACTAGTTCTCTTTTAGGGGCTTCTTACGCCAGGTAGAGAATAATAATTAGCGGGGTAAGAAGTTCCTTTCCAGCTTGATTCTAAACTGTCAATATAACGATCATAAGAGGTGCAGTAGAATTGGCACATATTTAAACTCGATGAGTACCACAATTAGCAATTCTTAAACATTCACGAATATATTTGCTTGATCTAATGGCATGACTTTTTTGATGAAGGTTTCGTGATCAAAGTAACACGATATTTTCGTTTAAAAGAAGACTCACATCGTTTTTTATTCAGCACTCTTTTTACCAACTGAGAAGGTCGCTTTATAGGCAAACATTTTTTGCAAATACTTGTCAATCTTTTGTATTATAATGTCTTCGTGCAACATTTAACAGTCTAATGTTGAAAGCAACTTAATTGCAACTCTTTCTCCCCTTTGATTATAGACTAATGTTGCGCTGCGCTAATTTAATGCAATCTTAACAACTTAACTATCATCTTTCACAAGACTTCCCGTCTGTTATCATCTGTCCATCAACTATCATCAATCAGTCGGAGCGAAACAGCTAGACAGGGTTAGAGGGAGAGCAAGACAGTCACTCGAAGCGTCGCATAAGCTACAGTTTAAATAAGCTTAACTAAATGAATATTTAAAGTGTTGTAAAACGTGCAATTTGCATAATTTTTTAATTGCACTTAAATACAATTATGAATGTATTTATGAATGCATGCATTTTTTTTTGCATAGCAATTAAAATGCATTGCTGATTAGAAAAATAAAAAATAAATTATTTGCTATTCACTTATTTATTATGTGTATACAATTTGTGTTTAGCGTTAAAAATCAATCACTCAACGTTGGCAGAATACATAAAAAAAAGCTTTGATTGAAAAAAAAGAAATCGAACTAGAAAACCAAGTTTGCCTTGATCTATGATGAAGGATTACTTTTTAAACTGTTTCATACTATTCAGATTGACTTTTTATGCATCTCACTTTTTTTTAAATAAAATTTAGCTTAAAAAAATGTTTTGACAATTTTTTCCGAAAATTTAAGAAAAGCGCAAATTTTCGGATTATACAAAAGCAAATTCAGACGAGAGTTGTCATAATAGGTTTACGTCAGAAGAACGCTTCTAAAATTATTTTTAAAATCAGCGCGATGGGCTCTACTGTAGTGCTGGAGAAAACATCGATGCTATATCGATATATCAATGTATCGAAGTTTTAAATATCTATATATCGATTTTGGCCAACAGAGATGTTTCTCCAGCACTTCTGCACTCATCAAATGGGTGTTTAGTAGTGCTGGAGAAACATCTCTTTTGGCCAACATCGATGTATAGATATTTTAAACTTCGATACATCGATGCATCGATATAACATCGATATTTTCTCCAGCACTACTCTACTGTCTTATCGTCAAAATGAAATTTCTGAATATGGTTCAGTGAGGATCATCCACGAAAACTGTCCAAAAAAGTGACTGGTCAGTTTGTAGGCCTTCGATAGCAGCGATACTTACTTCTTCCAAAATGAAGATTTTCCCCCATTTCGTGCTATTTACTACATTTTTTTTTTGACGGCTTTTAAGAATTTATACATCTTCGCAAATTATCCCAACTCATCTCAGGTATGGAGCACAACATCGTACAAACTTTGCATGAGGACTAAATTTTCCGAAAATTTTGCCATAAAAAACCAAAAAAATATTCTACATTTGGGCTTAGTACTTGTTTTATTAATTTTTTTTTAAGAACCAAATTTTTTGTATACATAAAATATTGGAACCGACTCCGTTAAAAAACAAAATTCGTTAATTGTCGTTTTTTAGTGGGCATATAAATTTCTGCCATGGGGAAATCGGTCAATATATCCAAATGAATCAGCAAAGTCTGCTGGGCGTATGAATAATGTCTTTTTTTCGGTAATATTTAGCGTCTAAAGCTTTCTTACTTGTTGTCGCTGAGAGCTATGACGGATAAACTGACGCTACCCAAGCGGATGATAAGCATTTTATTATGAGGCACTGATGGTCTAACATGCCTTCTTCGCCCTTTTAACTGCACACATCTATTATACCATTAAGCCTTTAGATATATGGCTAAAAATGATAAAGTCTCATCAAGGCAACAATAGAAACATAAAGCTTTTAACAATTGCACGTTTAATAGCCTGCGGCTATGCGCCACATTGCGCATACGCAGCGTGCACTGCGTTTAATTTCTATGATGAGATGTTAAGTACGCATAAAAATGCATAGAGGGAAATCAAATATAATTTGGAAAATGCTGAAAATTATACGTAAAATGTTGTAAATATGCCGAAACGAACGAAAAATCTGCTGCTTGGCTGACTGCCTCTTGCGGGCCATTGACTCATGTCATAGTAAACCGGAGCTGAGCTCATGCTCGATTGAGTCATGCATCTTTGGATGTGGCAATGAAATACGTTTAAACAAAACGTTTACTACTATTAATATGCTGCTTAGGTAATTGCAGTTGTTTGGCATTCAAAAAAAGCACAGAAAAATGAATGTCGCATAGAATAGATCTAAGATGATGATGGAACACCTCTCCCTTTAATTTGCAGCA
Organism: Chymomyza costata; assembly: GCA_018150985.1. NCBI lineage: Eukaryota > Metazoa > Arthropoda > Insecta > Diptera > Drosophilidae > Chymomyza > Chymomyza costata. Next base: position 25,894,568 of record JAECWU010000001.1, read on the forward strand.
TTTTGCAAGCCAATGATGCAAAGCCAGCTCAACGATGACGCAACATGTTGAGTGCTGCACAATTTAGTTAATTATTTTAAGTAATTATCAAATGCAGTTGCGGCATTGCTTTCAACAACACAGTCAACAACAAGTCAACCAGACTACTTTAATTAATGATGATGACATTATGATGGGTGAGACGGCTTTCTAAAACTGAATTGTGAGTACGTGATATTGTTCTAGCTGATGGAACGTCAGCTTGGCTCTTCCCATTCAAAATCTACAGCCAAATTAGCTTTATAAGCGGAACTTCACATTAAACCATAACTTTTCTTTCAATTCAACTTTTTTTCTTTTTAATTTGATTTTACAATTTATGAGATCTCAATATACATAATAAATTTGGAGCTTCAGACTAATTTGATCTTTTATAACAGACTAGAGCAGGGCCAAGGCCAGGGTGAAGCAACGGGCAGTATTTGCTTTATGTATTATGCTTTTGTCAAATCTACGAGCCCCTTTATAAGATTTATTTATCACCGGGTCCCAAGATTTGATTAAAGCATAATTTCTAAAGATATTGGCCATAACGTCTCTGTTTCAGATCAACTGTTATGTTATGTTAGGTTAGGTTGAACCGGTTGACCCCTGGGGGAGTCACACATAGACTAAATAGTCCTTAGTGGTACCGGAAGGTGCGGCTGGTGTACAATGCACGTTAATCGTCGAGTATGCGCTTGTGCTTGGCGAACGCCAGAAGCTTTTGAGGTGCCCTGTCGGCTGCCTCTTCCAGTAAGGTAAGCCAGGGTTTTCCTACATATTTGAGTCTCCATGTATAGAGGGCGGGGCAGCGGCTAATGAGGCGCACCAGAGTCTCTTTGACATCTGTCTACCTACATTTCCTGCATTCGTCGTTGTTGGTTATGCCTAGCTTCCTTGCGTGTGTTGCTGTCAGGCAATGACCAGTGAGTATGCCCACCATAAGTCTGCAATCTCTTCTTGGGAGTTCCAGAATGTACTGCTGTTTATTTTCTTGCACATTGTGCGAGCCGTCTTGCAGTTCGTTGTGGTGTACCACCTTCTATCAGATCTGACTTCTGATCTGTGGTTAATCGTCCTTAGAGGAATCTTCAGATCATCAAGAGACGGTTGACTCGTTACGGCTCCTTCCTTTGCGAGCTTGTCAGCTATTTCGTTTCCATCAATGCCCTGGTGGCTGGGAATCCAGAAGATGCACACCTCCTTCTGGGTGTTTAGTGCATCTAATGCGTTCCTGCTTGCCAGTACACTTTTGGAGTTGATACTGAATGCTTGCATGGATTTGATTGCCGCTTGGCTGTCAACAAAGATATTTATTTGGTTCTGCTCTACGGTGAGCGCTAATTCTGCAGCCTTCTTTATGGCGAATACCTCCGCCGGGAAGATGCTGCAGTGGCCTGGCAACTTATAAGACACCTCCGTGGGTGGGTCTCCATTTTGGATGTGTCTGTGAAAATTGTTGTCGCTTGTTGGTCTATACGGATTTTCCAATCCTCTGGTCCCATTAGAGTGAGCGTTCTGGAGAAGTTGTTTACTGGGGTCATATAGTCTGTGCTATTGAATGTCACCCCTTCAACTTTGCTGTGCCCGTAGTTCGCAAGGGCTATGTTCCCTGCTGCACAAAGACGTTGCGCTGTCTTCTGCGCCAGTAGTTTGGCCTGAATGTCTAAGATGTGTACTCCAAGTATTGCTTCTAGGGCCTTGGTTGGAGTGGACCTTAAAGCCCCCGTTATGCACATCAATGCACGTCGTTGCGTCTTTTCCATTAATCGTAGGTATGTGATCTTTTCTGTGGCTTTCCACCATACCAGAACTCCGTAGAGTAGCACTGGCCGCACGACTGAGATAAAGATCACAGATAAATGCATTACTCTTGGTGATAGACCCCACGTGCTACTTAACTTTTATGTTAAACAACTAAAAAATTCTTTAGATATATAAATTAATATGAAATGATTCGGATCCTAGATAAAATCTTAACATCTGGAGACAGAGATTTATTTTTAAAGACGGACATTATCCGTCATGATATTTTATTGTTAGTTCTATAAATTTAAAGTCTTTTAAAAAAATATGATCCTTGGGTGAAATAGTCTCGCTGACCAATATTACCCATTCTTTGAGTTAATTATAATTTTCTGCAACATTTCATAATCTTTGTTTAAAACAAACATTTTACAAGATCTATCGACAGTAAAATCAGTTACAAGCGTTAAATATTAAATTTTCGTTATGATTTATTTAATTATTCTGAATTTTAATTTATTAATTACGAGTACTTTGTAAAATTGGTCATGATTTTTGCGAGCTTTCTTTATGCTGGATATGAATGGTTGGTTTTGCTTTTGAGGCCAAATTTTTTTTAAGAAGATTTATTGTTGAGTTGTAAAGATTGATGATCAGTCTGGTGGTTTCTTTTTTTGCAGAAATGTTCGCGTGTGAAGCTGCACTTAAAATTTAGCAACTTAAAAAGAAATACAAAATATTTTTATAAATCACCACAAGTGTATTCAATAAGAACTTACTTTTTTATGAAGCAGAAAATAAATGCGTAAAGGCAATAGTGCTTGGGTAACGAAGATATAGCCCCCATATGACAGATAGGTAAAAAATTGTTATAGCTTATAGTTTTTTATAGCTCTTAAGCACTGTATCAAATTTTATCAAAATCGGTCGATCGTTCAAAAAAACGTGTTTGGTGCAAAATCCGGTATATTGGACAAAAATTTCTAAAGATATATTTGCCAAATTTGGTTAAAATTTTTTCAGAAACAAACGAATCAAAACGAGTTTGGCACAAAAAATATATTTTGACCGATCGTTGCACTGAAGATAATAACTATTAGTATTTATATGGCTTGAACAAAATTTTTATTTATTCCAGAATAGGATTTTATAGATTTGTGCAATATATGATGATCCGTAATTTTGATTTTTTGATGAGCTTTGAAATCTTGACCCCTAGCTATCGGATTACTATTCTAGGTTTTAGATTCATGTGAGTCTAACAATTAAAATTTAGTTGATTATTTTTTAAATTAGATTACAACAAATTGGCTGAAATGTCCGTAGGATAACTTATAAAAAAGACATTTTTTTTTTGGAAAAATTTGACTTTTTTCCATCAACATAGTTTTCTTGGAGAGCGATACAATCTGGAAAATGGTTTTCCAAATATTTCGATACGTTTTTGGTAGAAAGATTTGTCGTGGCCCTCAAAATAGCATTTTTTCAGCGATCACCTCCTTATTCGAGCTAAATCTCTTACAAAGAACATTTTCTTTAAGGTTTGCGAAGAGCTTACAGTCGCTAGGTATCAAATCTGGAGAATAGAGTGGTTGCAGAAGCAATTAGAAGTAACCTGCAAGCCACTCTAATTGCATACGGAATTTCTCACCTAACTTGGCGCAGCTATGAACTTTATTTTATGGAAAAATAGATGCAGGGTATTCACACTGCTGTCACACTTATATAATTTTTTTTAATTATGCAATATACTCAATCTCTAAAAATTATTTTAGTTTGATATAAAGCGTCAAAAGTTATTTTTGTGATTTATATTCTATCAAACAAGATTTATTTGCATATATAAAGGTTTTTTGCATGACTCAGTCCCCGCCAATACCTTAAAGTATTTGACGGCAATCGTGACAATTGTTCGGACGTTTCCTGCAATTTATGCCACAATAAAAATGTATAATTATGAAAATGGTAATACAAATACATATAAACACATACGCGAAAAAGTAGGTCGTATTACGTCGTATTTGAATAAAAGCGTCAGAAAAAAAGAAAAAACAACAAATTAATATGGCCAAGCCTAGACTTGTTACCAAGTCGGGCGGTTCGTTGCTAAGGCCCCAAAAGCGCAGTTACATGCTGCTGGACAGTCTACGGATAATGATCATGCAATGCAATTAGCTCGACCAAAGCTTAAAAAAAGACTCAACAAAAAAAAAAAAGAAAATACGTAATATAATTAAATTTAAATTAAAGCTAACCATCATCGAGTTATGAGGATGTACCACACTATATATTTATTTATTTGGCTGCGTACGATTTAAACAAATTTAAAATTTGCTAGCCAATAATTTAAGCCATGATTCACTCTTTGATTTACACTGAACAACAAATAAATTGGAGCTGCAGAGAACTGCTTTAGGCAGTAATTATTTTTTTTATACTTACCTATATACCTTAAAAGAAATATTTTTTTCAGTTACATTTTAAAGTTGCTTTTTCAGTGAGTACTTATGTACTTTAAAGTAACCATATTTGGCAGGTAACGAAGAACTAAAGTAATTGCTTTTGATTGACGAGTACTCATGTAGGTTTAAGTATGAAGTTTTGCAGTACCTAGATTTGTGGGGTAACGGAGCTCATCACTGAGCTGCCGACCCGAAACACATAAAAATCCCAGTTGATTGCGTTTCCTTAAAATGCCCTGGGTTGCAACTTACCAATTCTAAGTAACAACAAATAAAAATAAATACGTAAAATCAAAAAAAAAAAACTTTTTTTTTTTAATTTTTGTCTTACAGCTTGGCTATAATTTTTATAAAGTTTTTAAATTTTTTCTTCATTTATAATACGTGTTATTTTTTTTTTAATTTTTAATAAATTATTGCAAGACTCACGCTCATTTTTTTTCATTTCTTTCAATCTATTCTTTCAATGGAAACAAATTTTAAATCGAAAGTATAAGTCGTAAGCATCACAACAAGCAAATAAATAAATAAACGATTTGAATCCAAATCGGGTATTGATAAGGTGCTCCGATATCTTTATAAACAATGGTATTATGCTATAAGAGGCTTATCTACAGATCGGTTTTATGATATGGTAAACGGAGTAAAATTAATTTTTTTTTGCTATAAATCATTTCTCCACGGTTGGTGTTATGATTAGAAAAATCTATAAAAATGTTTTTAAATATTTTTCTTTCTATAAAATTTTTAAAAAATATTTTTCTATTCTAAATTTGAAAAAATTTCCATTTTGAAAAAACAAACCATAAAATATATATACTAAAATATTAAAAAAAAATTGAGAATGTAAAAAATTAAGCAATGTTTTCTTCATGTATATTAGTTTAAAAAAATTAAAAAACAATTCCTAGACTATGATTTAAATAAATTTAACAAGTTTTTGAATTTTGATTAATTATAATAAAAACAATTTTTTACGCTTATTTTGTAAATGAATTACAAAATAAAAGATAGAGCTGATAAAAATTAAATTAAATAAAGAAAAATTGAATTTGTTAAAAGCGGATGAATAAGTATAAAGTTAAGTTTAAACTGTATTAGGTTATAGTGGTTGCCTGTTCTGAAACAGCCCAGACGCACTTAGGCACAAGGAGGCCCTTTGTGATGCCACAGGAATCGCTGGCCGAGAGCACCCCAAAGATTCCTTTATATCTGCGTATATGGGTATCAGTGGTCAGCACATGGTCAGCTCTGGAAAAGACAGGCACGACTATCCAATTGTAACCGTATTGTTGCTGAACCAGCCTGAAAGTTCGATGAACCTAGCAATTTCTCTGGGACAGAGATTGGAAAGGTCTGTAAGGCTGGTCAGAAATGGGAACCCAAGTGTCCTAAGTCTCCTTCTGGATAGGGAGGGGCATTGACACATGAAGTGGAAAACGGTTTGCTCCTCCTCTTCAGATTTGCAGCCTCGGCAGAAATCGTTAAAAGGGGCGCGCATTCTTTCGGCATGCCTACCCATAAGACAATGTCCCGTAAGAATAGACACAGTGGTCGATAGGGATTTGCGATTCAGTTTGAGCAGCTTCCGAGTCTTGTTGCCGTCAAAATTGTATTTAAAAAATAGTATCTTCAACACAACTGTCCTTGTCTAAATAAAGTTTAAAAAATTGCGCCGTGAAGCTTAAGATGCTAACCAAGCCAAGTTAAAACCAAATTATTAATTATAAGCCAGGTCGATTTAAGACTAATTAACCTTGCCATTGTAATTGTTAAAAAATCCCGCTTGAATGTAATTCATATTTTTAAAAGCCATTTGGAAAGAACTTGGAAGAACTTGCAGTTTAAAAATTATCAATCCAAAAATCTGTTGTGAGATTTCATTATATAATTGTCGAAGCAGACATTTTTGCGGAAGGGCTCGAAAGTTTCATGGAAAGAGATATTCTTAGAGATTTTAGTTACTACTATAAAATTTTGAGCATAAGATTAATAAAAAGAACATTCGCTTGAGTTATGCCGATTTTGTTGCCGAACTTAGTTGCCTGTTCAACATATCATTTATTTTGTATTCCATTTGAAGTTGCCAAGCAACTTTTAGATTTAAAAAATAAGTCTCTACATTTTCTGTAGAAAAGATTATGCAAGAATGTCGATATAGACTACTCTACTTTGCACATTAAGGTCAACAACGATCAAGAAACCCAGGAGCATGCTATTATTGATAAAACTGCATAATAATAGACATAACAATACTTTTATGAAAAAGCCTTTTATTTATTTTTTCTGTTCTTCTTGATACAACACAGAGATATCAAAAACCTCTTAACGACAAAAGCTTGCTGCCATAATACTCGAGAGTAGTATACTTTTCAAAATTTGTTTTCTTTAAAATTTGTTATTTAGTGTTGTACAAACTGAACTTATTTTCATAGCGAAGAGAAAGAGAGGCTTTTGAGAGCAAAGCGTAAGCTGAAGAGCACAGTGGCTGCTGTGGTTGATGTTGCTCGCTTGATGGCAACTTCCGCTGCTTGTTGCTGCTGCTGTTGTTGTTGTTGTTGCTGGCCACAGCCACCGCCGCCGCAACAATAACAACTGCAACAACAACAACAACAAGAGGCAACAGCCGGTGGCTGCCATCATCATCAACACATTTCATTGAGCGTGAAATAGAAACAGAGAAAGTATGTACAATAATTTTGTGTCTTTGTTGCTTTTGTTTTTATTTCTATCTGTTGCTCTTATTGTTATTGTTGTTGTTGCTGCAGATGTAGTTTCTGCCAACTGTTAGACGCAGCCGCCAGTTTTGCAGTTTTATAATACCCTTTACTTTTAGGGTACATAGATTATTGTAGATTTGTGTGTATAATGTATGCAAGAGGCAGGTGGAGATGTAGATGAGTTTAAATTGTTTATAAAAAAATGTTTTGTTTTGGGTCGAGTTGAGCTTGTTTGTCTGAGTAAACAAACCTACCCATACTGAGCTATATTATCAATTTTTTTTAAATAAAGGCGAAATTTTTGTTTTCAAAATTTCAAGTGTGAAAAAACAGCCAATCCTTATTTAAATTTGAATATTTGAGCAAATTACAATCATTTAAACATTTTTTTACTCTTAACTATGTAGGAATCTTATATTCTATATCTATATTTTCCTTAACTTATGCCTAGACACGCAATATTAGTTGAACCGATTGTTTTTGTGATTGTGCAATGAGTAGACAAATAAACCAGCAAAGATAAAACTGTATGTTCTTTTTTTCAAAACAATGAAGTTTTATATTAATTTAACTGAAGTACATTATGTGTTTTACACGTATAAACAACTAAAACTCTTCTTCGCCGAGTCGACTAACATGTGTATAAACGTACATATAAAAAATAACTTGCGGTCTGAAGGGTTAAGCATGAATACACTCAATCTCAGCATTCAGACTTAAAAAAAATCCAAGCCACAGACACTCTACACAATTACTAATACGGCACATAAATATGTTAACAGCAGCTACGAGGTTAGTTCACTTCTCTGCCTCTTGCTTTTTCTTGCTCTCTCAATAAATTGGTAATGACACTGGCAGTATTATGCTACCTGTATACCTATGCCTTGGACTAACGACTCTTAAAATCAGCATAAAATAATTTTTGAGAGCACTTTTTCTTGAAATCATTCTCAAATTTCAAATTTTTGTCTCAAAAACTATCTACAATCAACCACAATTATTCTTAAAATTGTTGTACAAATTTATTATAAAATATTTTTCAATTCAAGTCTACCAACTTAGTCCCTTGAAACAAAAGTTTTACTCTCAATGAAAGCAAAATCACTCTGGCAAGCTTTTGACACCTTGAAATTTTGTTGTCTCCCTTTTTTTTAGGGAAATACTTAATTTTCTTTATATGGACGATTACTAGAGCTAGAGACACCAAATGTCCACCACAGATGCTCCAAATCTTGGGACAATTCACGTTTATTTCCTTTCATAATTTCCCAATTTGCAGTCATGTTGTTTAAGCTTTTAATGAAAAATCGCTTAGAGTATAGACGGTGCAGATTTTGGCCCTCTTCATCAATAGACTGCATCAAAATTCGTGCACATGTAAATGTTGCTATGTATAAACTAGAGTTACATTAATTTGGTATATAGCGCATTTAATTAAGATTTTTGTCGGCAATAAGTGTGCTGGGTAGGGTATTCAACTGTCGAACAGTGCCTCAACGTATACACATTTTTATTTGTTATTAAAGTTTTCCATTGTGACTGAGAGCTGGGCGCTTTGCTGCAGTTTTCTTTTCTGTTTTTTTTTTTTTAATGCTGCAATTTGCAGCAATTGCCTCAAAAGTGCAACAATAGCCACAATAACAATAACAACAACAACAACTTTTGTGGTTTTAATTTGATTTATTTCAGTTTTTTGGTTGTTATTGTTTTGGCGGCACTTTTAAAGCAAATTGGCATGCGCGCTTTTAGTTAAAATTTTGCTTAAATTAATTTAAACTTTGTATTTTAGGCATTTTTATAGAACGATTATTTAAAATACTGACTTTAAGGTGCGTTGACTTCTTGTATATGCAATCATTGAGACTTGTATATAATATAGTTTTAAATTTTTTACTACGTGTTTGTTTTGCATTTTCCGCATTTGCAAGCGTTGCGTTTAGTGGCAGCTTCTTCGCACTATGAGTACATATATATATATATATATCTTATATACGTATATGCAATTGCCTTAGTTTCAATTTTTTTTTTATTTTTCATATTATATGCTGATTTATTGTGTTTTTTCAAGTCTTTGCTTAGTTGTGACCATTTAAATTTGTTTGGCTTTTCGAATCGAAGGTTTTTGCAATATCGATTAAACTTTGCATGCAAAAATTCAATGTCTCTTTAGCGGGCCTTGATCTATAAATGCTCAAACATCAATTACCCATAACCCAGCAATAGATTGACATAAAGACATACTCACATAGCCAAACAAACTCTCAGATACATTCATATACGCGTTTAGCTGTCTATTTATGCAAATTGGTTTGTCAGTTTGATAATTGATATTGTAAAGCTCTTAAGTTTTTAGCTTAGAGGGATTGAAAATTGTTGTGTAGCTATGTAATTACCAATTTATCAGAATTTGTTTATTGCTTGTTGAAGAATTTGAAAGTCGCATAAGCTTAAGAATTGAAAAAGAGGTGTTTTGAGTGTAATATACTTATGACAGTAAAAGGCAGTAACAGAATTAAACTCTACGGCATCGACTTTTTTGATTGAAAAAGCTTTTTCAAAGCTCTCAAACTACATATACTAATATTTTTTAATTTATATTCTCGAGGTAATGGAAACCCGCCTAAAACTAAAACTTTTTTTTTTAATTACATATATAAAATTCTTGCGCTCTAATACAATATTAGAGGGAGCTGCTTTTTGTAAGCATTTCAATTGTATTTTGAAATCATCAATTTTTAACGAATATTGGGTCTCACTAGTTACGTCATTAAGACCGATCATAACCAAAGCAGCATTAACTTGGATAATTGAAATTAAAACCAAAAAGTGAAGTAATTCCACAGACAAATATTATTGGGGGTTTTATAATGATTCATATATCCTAGCAGACACAATTTTTTTTTGGTTTTAAAGGTATATTTTTAGTCTTGCTTCCTTCTCCTTACTCCGATCCACAATACATTCTGAAATACACACTAGCGTCTGTGGACACACCTCATTTTGAACAAATTTTAAACTCTAAACTAAAAGTTACTAAATGTAAATTCTTTGTCTTTTCGACTTAAAAAATGGGTTAGATTTCCATCTTAAATAAATCATCATGAATGATCAAATTCTTTAATTATGCTTTACTCATCCGAGACTATTCCAATTGTTGATCAATGGGTCAGCGTTGCGTATACGCAACATGGCGCCACAGCCTTTCTAACTGCTGGAAAATTATAAGATTTTGCAAATAAGTTGTTTAAGGCCTCTACATTGATTTCATTCCAGTACAAATTATTTCGCTTAAACAGCGTAAATGGGTTAAGACAGTTCATTAAGTTTGTCTTTGACAAATCGACTAGCTTTCAAACTACAGTCCTCCCCTTTTTAATTTTTTAGTAGTATGCATGGTCGACCTATAAATTTTTTTACATTCGGCCGTGCTCCGGAGATGTCGACAGCAAAAGACGTGAAATTGCGAGTTTTCTTTTTTCGGTGCACAGACGATTTTTTAATTTTTCAGGGGGATAAAAAACAAGGGGCTCTGCCACTGCTTGCTTCGACGGATATACCGTCTTTGAGGCGCATGAATTTTAAAGCACATGTTTAATGGGTCTTTTTTAGTGGGGTTACCGAGCTACCGAAGTTTCCTCGATTTTATAAAAAAATTTCGTTGTTGAATGGGTCATGTTAAATGGAAGATCTTTGGTTGGTTTAGGATACTTGTGAGTGGCATCCCCAAAACATAAAATGATTTTTAAACCCTGTACCGTATGGTACAAAGGGTATATTGTGTTTGTGCAAGCCGAAAATGTATGTAACGTACAGAAGGAGACGTCGGAGACCCCCCAAAGTTACCTAAAGTATGATCAGAGTGACTAGAAAAGTCGATATACCCATGTCCGTATGAACGCCTAGATCTCAGAGATGGTAAGAGCTAGAGCAACCAAACTTTCAGATTAGATCCCTTATTAATCCATAGGAGACAAGTTTATTTTATTTTTTTGATATCGGGATTACATTATATAAGGGTGTTTCAGAGGACCGTTGTTTTTCGTTTGTTTATGAACTTATCGTTACCAAATTTGGCACACGGAAGTTTTTTAGAGTTCCCAAGCACTGTACCAAATGTGATCAAAATCGGTTGACTATATCATATAGTCCCCATAGGACCGATCGGTCAAAAAAATAGTTTGGTGCAAAATTCGACTGATTTCTGTTTGTTTATGAAAATATCGTAGCCAAATTTGCCGAATAAAATATCTCTTGGAGGTCTTAGCAATATGTCGGACTTAATTGCAATGTGGTGGTACAGGGTATCCCAAAGTCGTCTGCGCCCGACTTTAACGTACGCCATCTTTAATATTAAATATACACTCATGAGTCTACAGCGAAGTTTTAGTTTGGCCAATATAAAAAATCTGAATACAAGTGAACAGCTGCAGCAAATGACAATTTTTTTGACAAAATTGCAAGCTTCCAGATCTAATGGTTTATGAGAATAGGCGTCATATTGAAACCGACAGATTAGCTGACTAGTTTTTCTCGTCCTGATCATTTTGGTATAAAGTTTGAAGGGTCTTTCTCGTTTCCTTTTAGATTTTACATACAATTTAGTTTTTGTATTAGCTTTATATACTCTTTGACATAAGAACATAACTATGTTAATATAAGCAAAGTAGGATACATCATATATTCTTTATACGCCATAGATACATACCATTCTACTGTTTCTGTAAGATTCGTTCAATTTTGAAATCAATTTGAATTGTGAAATATATCTATTTCATGTAACAACATCACAAGACTCGAATCAACTGAAATATAAAGCTTTCAACCAAAGCTTTAAACATAACTGCATCCAAAAGTATCCATGTCTAAAGCTTATTATCGATAACCGTTGAGTAAGCGTCTTAGGTCACAGCGTTGCATTTTCGTGTAATGAGCTTAAACGCAAAATGCTGATATTTTTTGAAGACTCAGAAATGTTTTAGGTTTATTACTCAAAGAAGTATTTATTTTATATTTAGACTTTTGTAGTAGTATATTATAAAAAAATTAAAAGCAACAAAAGCATACGATAAGACCCGCACCTTTTACGGCAAAAAAACAGAAGAGCTTATCTAAATTGAATGCTTTCTTTGTAATTGTCTTTTTGGTATATTATATACAGTATTACTCATTTTCTTCTAGAAAAAATTAAAAACAAAATTTGTTTGCACTAATATTATAAGGAATATATTTATTTACTATTTTTTTTATAGTTACAATAAGATATTTTACCTTTAGTACTTTCTTCAACAATTCAGCAGCTTTATCATCAATTACTTTTTAAATACATTTTTAAGCTGGCATCAAATGAGTAACTGATTCATAGCTGCCTTATTTAATGCGTTTTTAATACACAGCCATTTATTATAGCCAAGTTAAGGTAGCCAACTTGGCCAAGTTTTTTTTTTTGTTTTTGTGGCGTTGCTGTGAAGAAAACAAAGTGAAAATTCAATTGCATTTTAATTTGAATAATGTGAATTTTTTCTGGAGGTTTGTTTTCGTGATTTTTTTTTTGTACACCTTTTTTATTGTTTCTTGGCTGTGTGTGTCGCTTGTTGATGTCAAGAGCCAAGGCGTCTATTGTTTGGCTGGCGGAGGTTTTCTTTTTGACTGTCAGCACCGTGGTACCAAACCTAGGGGAAACTTTTGCACAAAAAGACAAATTGGCAATTCACTTTTAAACTTAAGCTTTTTGTTTTGCCAAAACAATTGATATATTTGTCAGCTATCTGCCTTATAATCTTAATAGTACAAAAAAGCATTTGATTTATAATTATGCAAAAAAAAAAAACTTACTAGTTGAACAGATTTATTAGCCTTAATTATTATTTTTAGCTTTTTATGCCATTTTAACGTGCATTAAAAAGAAAGCTAAAAACTATGATATTATTTTTTGTGCCAATTTTTTAATTTCTAAATTTTGAAAAACTGCAGGTAGTCTTGTCAAAAAAAAAATAATAATATTTTAATTTAAGTACATATGAGCTTATACACCGAATTTTGTGGCCGTACGTTTTTAACACAAATTTCCAAATTTTTGTATTTTTAATGAAACCTTTACGTATAAAGTTGCTTCAAATTTGGATATGGGTGCGTATGGGTAATAAATAGAAATATTTACGTTGAATTTTGATGATTGTGTTTGTTGGGTTGTCAATTGAAAAACATAAACTTTTTTGGAAGTGGGGACCAACTAAAAAAAAAACATGTAAGTGAAGTGCTGAAGCATATGAGACTGCTTGTGACAAAATTTCAAGCTTCCAGTTCTTAAGGTTATTCGTTAAACAGGCGTCATACTTAAACAGCCAGATGGACTTGGACAAATCAATTTATTTTTTTGTCCCCATCATTGTGATATAAACTACATATTTTGAGTTTGAGAACCCTCATTGGCTCCGCCCAGAGTAATTCGGGCTCCGAACTAAGCGGTTAAAGACGATTTTGAAATCATTTTTAGAAATCTAATCCATACTAGAATATAATTTGAAAAAAATCAGATTTGCCTAAAATATAAGGTAGTTTTAATTATTGAATTGACAAAAGCAAAGAATCCCATTTAGCAGGCTTCAGATAACATATATGGGTTTTATTTTGACTAACACTAGTTTAAAAATTTATGGTCATCGAGTGAACCATCGTAAAAAAGTGTTTTTTAGGGTAATTTGGGGTCGAGAAATACGAAAATGGCAACCTTTTTTTTTCTTAAGCACCGTTTTCGAGATATTTTCGAAAAACATGCTTTTGTGCAATAATTTCGACAATAATTTCAGCAATAAGATTTCAAAAATATGTTTCTATATATTATATAGCATATCTATTAGGCTGACCGCTCCTTGTATGATACATTTTGAAAACCCACTGTATCAATGAGCTCAGGGTCTTAGAAGTATCCTTTTTATCTACCTATTCTTTTTGATAATTCAAATTTTCCAATGTTATATTTTGTCAGTTTGAACTATTGTTCTGCTTTCAAAACTCTTCTTACCAAACAAATTGGGATTGAATTAGTTTCATTTTTATCTAAGCACTTATAAGAGTTGAAGAAATTGAATTTTTTAGTTTAATGCATGAACTTATTAATATTATGGAATGTTGCTTATTGGGCCACCCTAATTTTTAATTTTGTAGACTTTTTTGATTGCAAGACAAAAAATTGTATTGAAACCTTAGCTTGACCCGCTGGCTGGCAACTTATTTTGTAGCTGAGGCCTGCCAACCTGCTGCAAAATGCATTTAAAAGTTTCTTAGTAGTGCTAACAACTTGGCTTTTAATTGTGTTGACCTTGTGATTTCTTGTGGTTGTTGTGATGATTGTTGTTTGTTGTACGTGCGCATTGTTTACTTTACAAACTTTCATTGTCTACTTGTTCGGTTGTTGTTGTTGTTGCTGTATTTGCTAATCAACCAAGCACGTCATAGAACAGCAACAACAACAACACCTTGTAGATATATTTTTTTCTAATCTTTAAGCATTTAATTTGCTCATGCACTTGTTTAACTTGAATTATATTATTTCTTTTACAGAAACTAGAACAGGAGAAACATGTGCTGCGCCAGAAACTGGCCATTGCGGAGGATGAAAGTGATCAGCGTGTGCTAGAGCTGCAATCGGATTTAAACGAGCTAAAGGATAAGCTGCAGACACAGGATGTGGCCATACGGCAGGCTGAGAAGGAAAAGACCATACTCATTGATGAGCTACAGCATCAGAATACACGTCTCACCGAGCAGATCCAAGAGGCACATGCCACCGAAATGAAGCTTAGCGCACAGATACAGGAGCTTAAGGATCAGTATCACTACAGGAATAGCAGCTTGCAGGTGGGTGTTGTTGTTATGCATGTACCAAAAAAAGAGGCCAACTACTTAGAACTTAGAGCTGATATTTTTTATTAAAATCGTAGAATCAAAAAGCTTATAACTTAAGCCGATCGTCAAATTTCAGTAACAGGCACGGATACAAATTTAAATCGGTTAGTATCGATTAGAGCTTACGATTCGATACATCGCTTAATACATATGAATACGCCAACATGCTGCCTCAAATCGATTTATTCCAAGTTTTATCAAGCATACCGGTTGTCTTTTTTTAATAAAACTATTTCGATAACGCTTTGAATTTCTGATTAATACGAAGATTTTTTTCTGCTTTAATAACGCATTTAATATAAGAACCTTACTACTACTACGATTATAAGAAACTCATGATAACGCTCAAATTGCGATATATAGTATTTATAATCAAAATAATAAAAACACAGATAACATAGTAGTTAAAAAATAAGTTTCGTGATCTGGAAATGTGGCATATTTCCTCGTATGTATTTTGTCGTACCAAATCTGCTAACAGCATTGGCCCAACGAGTTAAGGATCTATCATAACCCCAAACCGAAGGTCGGTGGTTCGAATCCCCGCAGTAGCACTGGTACATATGCCTAGCACAGGCATAGCTAGTTCAAAGTCGCTAAGAAAATTTTTATTAATTCAAGACACCGCCGTTCGGATTGGCTATAAACTGTAGGTTCTCTCTGAACAGTTTTTAATAGAGATCACCATGCTCCGCCCAGGGGCGACTGACTAAATAGTTAGTCAGGGAAATTATTATTATGCTCCGACCAGGGGCGACTGACAAAAATTGGCAGTCAGGGAATTATTATTTATTGTAATCCCGAAAAACCACATAACCTTTTTTTCAAAACCGTCTTTCTGGAGGTATTTTTCATACGTTTTTGAGGTTGTTAAATGTGAATCCGAGCTCAAAAAACTGCTCGGCACGTCAAGTTTCTGAGATAAGCTCCAAAATACTTCTGTTTTTGGCGTTTTTTGAGGTTATGTCAGCACCCTGACAAGTTGGAGGGTCGGATTCAGATTCAGCTACCCTAAAACCATATAGAAAATATTGTCTGGTCTCAAAACCTGAAATTTTTTTTTTTTGTGTAGCACAAAGAATCTTTTTAGAGTCCTGATGCCGGATGAGGTTTTCCTATCTTTTAATTCGTTTTATAATGTTTTTGAGATTATATCAGAACTCTTGGGTGATAGGATTAATTCGACCTCGGATTCGGATTAAGCGACCCTTTAAAAATTCAGAAAAGATGCTCTGACCTCTTGATTCGAAAGTACATTTTTTTTGACTGGCTGTGTAACTTTTTATAGCTTTGATATTTATTCTTAAGTTATTCGCGATATTCAATTATGATGAATACCTCGTAAAAACTCGTCATTATTGAATGCCGTGATTAAAAAAATTCGTTCCATAAATTTCGATTAAACGTTAAAATTTTTGACTAAAATTCGAGTATAACATTTTCTTCTCTTTGAGCCTAAAAATTTAAAAAAATAAAGAAAGATTTGCGCATACCCTTTGTCTTAACTTACAGAGTAGAATTTGAATTGGGATACACAATCTACAAAATCGATGTATTTTATTATTATATTGTTTGAGATAAATTAATAAATTAAATAACTAAATTCAATTAAGAAAAATACAACTATTGCACGCGAGCTTGTAAATCTTTCTCGGTATAGCTATGAATCTTACATAATTATATCTAAACTGAAGATGAGCATTGCGCCAGCTCAAAGTAAAGTTCTGTTCTGTAAACCTTGTTCGATAAAATTCTCTCAATATTGTTCTATATTATATTGCAGGAGCACGTCAACAGCCTGGAGTCTATTAAAACCGAACTTAACCTCACCACAGAGAAACGCCATGAGCTCGAGCGGCGCTTGCAACATGCTCAAGAAGAAAAACAAAGTTTGACATCTGCATTGGATGAGGCATCCGATAGAATACATATGCTGGAGCGACATGCACGCGAGCAGGAAACAAAATTAGAGGTAAGATCATATGTCATAAATTCATTAATGGGCGGAGTGCACGTTATCACGTCGGAGCTTAATTCGTTCTATATATATAAATGAATCGTGATTTTCAAATTAAGATTATTAATATTTATTAAAGCTGTTGTTGCAAGTAGCTAACTGCGCAATTTCTCAAGTGTAGACTATCTTGGCAACTTTCTTTTTCTTTCTTATTTGTATGATAAGCGGAAATTGTTATCATATCAGCTTTGTTATACTATACCTACATAGTAAATAGAACTATGTTTATTTCTGAACGCGCCAACGATTCTGCACTGATTTTTAATATATTTGCCAAAAAATATATGCGTTAAATTTAAAATATGATCAGCTGAATAAAATCCAAATATTTTGAAACAATGTGCGGCGTTGCCACTTTGCTTTGCTGAGTTTTTGAGGCTTCATAGATGGCGCCACTAACAGTTGAAAAAACGTTTCCGCAAAGAGTCGCTTGCGAAGAATTGCTTCAACAAATAGTGCAAAATATTGAAATCTTGTCCAAAGAAAGAACTGGAAAAAGCGATTGAAATTCACTATTGCGAAATAATATTTACATAAAACTAGGGACCGTACACCCGTACGGTCTTTTTTATTCAATTCAAATCATTCAGACCATAATATCCCCTGAAATTTTATTTCCTTATTTATTTTGCATTATTTCATAAATTTACTATGATTTTTTTCTTATAGACCACCATACAAGCCTTGGATCGCACACAGCGAGAAAACAATGTACTCAGCGAGCGTTTGGGCGCGGTAAGTAGCTATTTTCCGACCTCAAATCCAAGCTAAACTTTATTGTTTATTCCACAGGATGCCAATTCCAATACGCCGGGCAAGAAAAGTTTGCAGTTTGAAATGGAATGCGATGAGGAGGAGGCAAGCTTTTCAGAAACAGGCAAACCCAGCCAGTTATGGGTAGAGGCGCGTTCGGTTTATATACAAATAAAGTCGCTGGTTGACTCGCTCAAAGTGAGCCATGATGATGACTCAGGTAAGCTGCAAGCACATCCAACTATTAGCACAATATGTACTATATTAAACGCTTTGCAGGTCTGAACTCGGATATATCGCTTGATCTGGAGTCTATGGACAATACAATTTCCAGCACAGAACGCCATGAGAATGGCGAGGGCCATGAGGCTATACAGTTTCGTCAAGGCATGCTTTCGGCCATGTCCGATGAGCTGACGCGTCTGCTGCTCAATTTGGATGCTGGCAACTTTAAGAAAATGTTGGACCAAACGCGCAATCTTGTGCTGGAGCAAGAGGATGAAATCAAGCGTAGCCATCAGCTCATACAACAGTTGGAGGCAAAGGTTACGGTGACCGATGTGGAACTACAAAATGTTAAGGAGGAACGCGATCAGGCGCGCGGTGATCTGGTGGATACCAGCGGACGCGATGAGCTGCTCGCAAAAGCGCAGAAGGAGCGTGATGCAGCCACTGAGCGACGCACCAAGGCCGAGGTAGAATTGGCCAAAACGCGCGTGGAGCTCATGCAAGCCAATAGCCAGCTGCTAGAGTCCATACAGCAAAAGGTGGAACTTTCACAGCAGCTGGAACAATGGCAAATGGACATGCAGGAGCTGATCGATGAGCAAATGCGCTCCAAGCTGATAAACAATCGCCGAGCATTGGCGACAGAGACTGCGCCTGCGCCCAGCAGTGCGACGTCTAATCTCGCCAAGCGTTTGTCCAGCTACAAGCTGTGGAGCTTATTTCAGCGGTAATTGGACTTGGCCACAGCTGAGCCGGCGCTGGAAGATCTATGCAACTTTAATATTTCTAATGTGAGAATTGAGTGTAAGAGAGTAGTTTGTTGAAGTTGGATGAAAGATGCAAAACTGAGCTATATATTTTTAATATTTATGCACACAAACACACAGCAACACACACACAACACGTACACAAAAGAGAGCCTAGGCATGTACTTAATAATTGTACTTTGTATATTGAACGCCCCTCTATCTTTTTTTGTAGTGAAATCTATCTAATTACGCTTTATTAATTTTAAAATTAAAACATACGTATTTTATTATATTATATTATATCCTACTCGTACCTATTTTTAAATATTATTTGTACTAGTTGTTTTGTGAACACAAATTGTCTAAGCGCTCGCTCTCTATTTACTTAGTTAAGTTTTGAATTACTTTTGAACAGTAACGGAAAATCAAAAAAAAAACAAAAATAAAAAAAACATATCGCGCCTTATTGTTGAGCCTTGTGCAAATGCTTTAAAAGCAGATTCTGGCTTAAAGAAACTATGTTGCGATTAACTAAATCAAAAATATATAATATATGTATGTATATGTAATATGTGTATTTTCTAACATTTATGTAAACGTATTTAATGTTTAAGCAAAGCATTTATGTTAACAATATCTTTTGAAACAGGCAAAAGCGCAAAAAGCAGTCTAAACGTCTGTAAACTTGCCTTAAGACAGACAATGAAATGAAAAATTTTAAATTTTAGATTGTTTAATGACATGAAAAAAATTGTGTTTTTAAATAAACGATGCAACTTGTATAAATTAAACAAAAGTTGTTAAGGTTTTTGTATGGTACACTAGATGGCGCTAGTGAGGCATTTTGAAAAACAAGAGTGTGAAGTGAATTCAAATAGTCACTAAAATAAACGGCTGTCTTTCGTGATAAAGATGAGATCTGAAAAAGAAACTCCATTTTGTCCCGACATTTGTTAAAACTTAACGAAAGCTGTTTAGGTTTTGCTTTTGAACACTAGATGGCGCTAGTGGTGCGTTTTGAAAAGAGCTTAAAGCTTAGGCATTCTTCTGGAAAGCTTAGGCATTCTCCGTACCGGTTCAAGTGATGTGGCAGCATTAGTACCAAAACAACAGTGTGTACACAGCGAGCAAAAATGAATTAAACCAAAGATGGCGTATGCGAAATTTTGGAACAGTCACAAACAAAAAAGGCCATTTGCAATTTGAAGCTCTTTTTTGATTTTCCGCTGCCTATCAAATTCGTCATATGTCTTATAATATATAATAATAATATATTATAATAAGATCCGACAAGGTATTAAAAATCCGTACCGAACTTGTTTCAACAAACTTAACAACTATTCAATTTTAGCTATTTTATCATATCGTGCTGCTTTTGGAATAGCAGCTTTGTGATAAGGCAGCGCCATTAATTCAATAACAGTGTGTACACAGTGAGTTAAATTAAAAAAATGTTAACAGTTACCAAAATTGATATAAGCAATAAAACTCTTTATTATATTTTTGATGTCTGCTAACTTCACGACATGGCTTTCAAAATGAAACAGAAATTGCAAACCGTACCGCCAACAACAAAACAGGCTTTCAGTATCAACAGAATTCGGGCCTGGTTCAAAGATTACCTTAAATGCAGCTCTAAAAGTTCAGTGCCCATCCGTTGCTTAAAAATTTTCTACAAGTTCAGATTATCTAGGTGACATTCAGAACATTAGGATGTTAAACAAAAAAGAACGGATTTTAAAAGACTTAAAAAAACACTAGAAATTTATTTTCAAAATAACTTAAATTTATATAAGGATTATGCGAGAAATAAAAAAATATTAAATGTAGCTATAGCTTACTTTTAAGTTACGTGCAATTTGTAATTTCGCGTTATTAATTTATAATAATAATAAATTAAATGTTAAAAAAATTCAGTTATGCCCTGACTCTTGTCCCGTATATAGCGCAGTTTGCCCGTCGGGTTTAACGAGCGGCTAATTAATTAATTAAAAGCACCTACTTTATTTTTATGTAACAACTTTATTTATTACATTAATGGTAAGATAATATAATAATAGGCAGAAGACCTAGGGATACCAAGTTTTGGCCACGCCAGAGTTTTTTGTTTATTTGTGTTTAGTTTGTCGAATCAAATAAATTTCACGCGTTTGTTCTTCGTAAGGACCTTTAATCATAATATAAAAAGTTTTTACCAAAAAGTGTTTTGTGAATCATAGAATGAAAAAAATAAAATTAAGTCACTAATTTCAGTAGCAGCGATGGCCGACGAATTTTGGTAATTCAACTTATACATACATAAGAATAAAAAAGAGGAAATGGGCTTAAAAGCGCAACTTGTTCATACATAAGAATAAATTAAAATGAAAATCAGTTAAAAACAAAAATGTGAATAAGTAGGTACTGTTTTATATTACACTCATAATTCGGAACATACCCGTCCAAAGTGAATGCTCTTGGACATAGATATGTCAACTACAAAACTACTCCATTTTAGTCAAATCGTTTAACAAACGAAAATCTCGTAAAAAAGCTACAGGCGTACTATTAAAATGAAAATGGTCGTTCTGTGAAAAAAAAACAACGATGAGTCGCCGGAAACATCGACGCGCCATAGTACGCAAGAATTACACATTGCTAGGAATACTTTGAGTCGAATTTTGCATGCGGATCTGCATTTACACGCTGACATGATTTAAATTACGCAACAATTGAAGCCCACGTTCAATCGATGGGAGAACAGCCAGATGAGTTTTCGTCAAAAAAAAAAACATCAAAAATTACGATATGCGCATGTGGGCCTGTAGAGCCAGCCGCGGTGGCCATTCGAGCGATATTATTTTTCATACATAAATGAATAGTTTTAAACTTGCATTTGGTATACTCATTTACGTAATTTTGTTGAAAAAGAAACCAACAGATGGCCTACCCTATACTTACTCATACCCACCATCTACTATCATTAAGGGCAAGGAAGCTAGAAGCTCGTACTTAAAGAAGCTTATTGCTTGTGAATTTCACTCTCTGTTCCTTTTAAAAAGGATTAGGTTCAATATCCCGAATCGTCGTTCCCGGTATTCCGAGTCTCTTCGTTCAAAGCTTGCCACACGGAACTATGAAGTTGCTTAGCTCTTTTATGAACTTTGTCCGGAATTCCATGCTTTAAACCGCTTAACTTTTAAAATATTAATATATGATGTATTAATAAACTTTATTTTTAGTGTTTAATTACAACTCCACATACTTTAGTTTCAAGTAAATGAGGATTCTTCTATTTATTTTAAGCCAAATTTAAAGTTTCGTTGTTAATTAAGCTCACACAAATCGTCATTCAAATTTGGAGAGCTAGATAGGTTTACAGGACTGCAGTTCCTAGACTTAGTCGAGACACAAACCAGCAGCATATGTTTGCTGCTATCAGCACGTACACAGGAAATGGGGTGGCAAAACTAAACCGCCCTGAAAATGTTGATAAGACATAGGCGCGGGACAGCTGTAGCGGTAGCTTGTTTATATGCTTCCTTCAAGAGAGAGAGAGACTAACTGAGGCAGAGAGAGTGCGCCTTGCGGCAAAACAAATTGCAAACAAAATATATAAATTTGTATAGAAATAAAGGCAAAAACTAAATTTTAAAGCATCTTTTAGGCGCAGCTATTGCAAAAATTTCAGATATAACTAAAAACATAATTCATTTAATTCAAATTTTATGCAAGTTTGACAGCGGCGTATATTATGCTCTCGCGCGTTTGCTCTCTTGTTTAGCTGCTCTCTCGCTATGTGGTTTTATGCGCGCTCTGTATAACGAACAAAAAAGCGCCTTTGCTTTTGCCTGCTGCTGACTTTTGCTCAGTTGTAAAAGTTACTTAAATACGGGTAGGACATCTTTTTAAAGGCTGCTCCTGGCGCTGCCCGTCTGTCTGTAAAAACTTAAAGCCCAACGTTCCGTGTGCATGCAAATAAAAGGCAAACGCATTGTTTTTTTGCAGCGTTAAGAAAAAGTAATTTGCAAAAATGCATTTAAATGCAAAAGCATGCAAATCATAATGCAATAAGTGAGCTTAAACGACAAAAAAGAAGAAAAAAAAGAAACAAACAACAACAAACATAAAAACAACGAGCAAAATTGTGTAAGTGTCGCAGGACCTCTAGACGTTTAGGACCCAGCTTGAAGGCTAAATCAAGTTAATGTACATTAAATGCAAAGCCTTTAACCTTTAGCTGGACATGCATGATGGACAACAATTTTATTGATTAAGACAGAAAAAAAAAAGACTAAGCTATCCTAGACGCTGCCTGCACACATATACAAACATGGACACAAACACACACACACATTGGTAGGCCTTTAGCGCCATTGCGTGCGGGGTTGAAGTTGACGCAGCAATGTGGCCTTTTATAGATATAGTAGTAAATACCATAGTCTATGTGTGAGACAGCTCCAAACGTCTAACAGATTCTGTAAAACAGTCTTTTTTTTGTGGTTATGTTTGGGCCTACCAATTTAACGCCTACACATTGTTCTAACCAGCCGCCAAACACGACCAAGGGGTACGAAGTCAAGTGTAGCAACGTGCAAAGTAGAGACAACACATGCCAAGACAATCAACGGGGACGGACACTTACCCTACCTACAATCTATGAAAACAATGCAAGTCAGCCAAGTAGCAGCCATTGTATACAATATACTGTATGTATATGCATGTACATACTATATATAGGCATATTGACATACTAAACACATAGATCAAGTGCTTTGTCAATGGCCAACGCAATTAAAACTAAATATAAACATAGATATTAAGACTTCTACCTTCCCCGCACAAGTCAAACAAGGACTGCCGTCTAAGTAATACATAGTTCAAGTCTACCAACAATCCGTCAATAAAGTTAAACAAAATGTAGCTTACTCTGGGGTATACAAAGCGTAAAGTGGAAAAAGAAAACTTAAGCATAAAGAATCTAAGAAAGAAAAGCTAGAAAAAATTGCGAATCTCTTCTCTATTCTGCACACACTTTTCCAAAAAAAAAAAAAACTATATGCGTTATATTTTTCATTGTTGTTTAGTTTTTTGATTAGACTCACATGAGTCTATATATAAATTTTAGGTGGCTCTAGCAATTTGTAGTGGAGGGTTGTTTAGGGAACGTGCCAAGATTTCGACCAAAATCAACAAACTCCATCTACATAAAAAAATTGGGACTCTGCTGGTAGCCGTAACTTTATGGTCACTGAGGACTAGATATTTATAAATAGGGACGCACGCACTTGGTTCAATTATTGCCGCAGTTAATGATACATTTCTTGGTAAAAAGAGCTTTTGGTCTTCCACGCCTTCTGTTGCCTGTTACATACATGGCACTTATGTGTAATATCCTTGAGTTGAGTCGTATAACTAAAGTTAAATAATACTGACGGAAAAACTGACAAAAAATTTGCGCAATATGAGTAGTCGTTATAAGCGCTGAATTGCCGTGCTAGATTTCATATGCGAAATATATCTGCCCCTATTCTGTCAATAGCAATTATTTGATATAGTACTACACTTGAATATAGTACTTTGTCTAAACTTGACGGACAAAATAACTTTTATTTATTTTGACTAGGAGACTCCGCCCCCTGCGTGCTTCGCACACCAGCCCCAGGTCTTCTTTATTTAATTCAGATCATCCAGACTATTATATACCCTGTACAATTCCAAATGCCTTAATTTAAACAATAGATAATTGCAATTTGCAACAAAGAATTAATTCAACAAAATTGAAATAGCGTCAAGTGAATTGTTGTTCAAGGGTTGCTCTTGCTGCCGTTACCGTGGTACCGATCGTGCTCATACGCGTGAACATATCGTGTTGAAACTTACACTATATGATAGCCACACCTCATACGGTGTGCACAATGTAAGTTTCACCTCGATACGTTGAAATCATGCAGATGAAAACTCATACGGAGCATGAAAAGGTATCATGAAATAGGGAATTACAACAACAAAATACATGGTACACACGAACGGTGTATGCTTGATACTTTTCTTATTTCTCTTCCCATCATTTGTTGACGCTGTCTGTAAGAAACAGAAGAGGGAGAGAGTATAGCAGCAACGGCAGCAACAGTATCAACGAGTTCAGTTTTCTTTTAGAAAAATTCACTTTTCCCAGCAAATAGCTTCGAGGTTAGGTATTTCTGGGACGGCCCTCGTAAATATCATCGATGAAGCATAAAAATTAAAACCACAACTGGTCTCAAAACACGTTTTTTTTTTTTTTGTTATTATAACAGCGTTTACTTTCCTGTATGGGACCACCCCATTTTAAAATTAGTTGTGTATCTTTTTGATTCCCTGTAACGCTCACCCGATTTAGTTCACTTTCCGGCTGCTCTAGTTTTTGTGGGTTACTTTCGCGCTATCTTTACTATTTAAGAGATCCTCTTTAACCTGGTACTTGTGATTCTACGATTCGAAAAGGCAAAGCTTTCTTTCAATCAGACCATAAAATTATAACAAGATTTTTCCAAGATCTTGAAAGGGCTTGGGCTTAGTTCGTTTTCTTTCGATTTTAATTAAAAGACTTACTTCAATATATTCTAAAAAAATATGAAAAACACAGTTTGTTGTTGTTAGTATCGAATTTAGACAATTTTCGTAAGTTTTTGTTGTTTTGATTAATGGTTTATTCATATACAATTGATTATACAGTATAGGTGTTTCAAAAACTTTGGCGATTCACCAAATGAATATTCCATTATCCGCAATTCTTAAATTGCACGTTTTCATGTACATATTGTATAAACCCTAATCAATTGTCATGCACAGTAACCATATGATACGTCTTTCATACAGTGGCGGATCCACGGAGGGGTTTTGGGTTCGGAACCCCTCGAAAAGTTGGAAAAATGGATTGACAGTTTTTTGCGAGCTCTGATATACAAAAATACACTTCGAAGTGAAAATCCCCGCCTATGACCACATTCTGGATCCGCTCCTGCTTTTATATACACATTGTATCAGTTTTATATAGATGGGTAGTGTACACTTATAGCAAGGAAATGCGAGTCATCCCAACAAAAAAGACACAAACGCTTGGAGTGAAGTCTATCAACTTGCCTGCACGCTATTAAAGACCTACTTTTGCAACATGAATGAATTGACTATAACTACATTTTTTATGCATTATACGAATGGAGAACATGGCGCTGGGATAGCAAGGAGCTGTTGGAAACTAGTTGGCTGCCTTGGAGGGTTTGATTTAGTGCACTGGGGTGGAGTAGACTGGCTGTCATAAACGTCAAAAAGTGTGATAGTACAGCAGTATAAACAGGAAGGAGGAAAAGCCATCAGCCAAAAAGAAAAGCGGCTTCCAGAACAGTAACTTGAGTGCATGCGAAAGCAAACACAAACAAAAGCACACGGTCATCTATGTAGCGTGCGTGGGTTTAGTTAGGGATTCCACGCGGGTATACCTCCCACCCAACACACAAACGCATGCCTTACGAGCGACCGTAGGCTAAAGCATACAGGAAAGATTAGGGTACAAAAAAAAAGAGAAAAAGGCAAAATAGTGCCATTAATGACATGTCATAGATGGATGCGCTGCTTTGGGCTTAGAGTGGGCTGCTTTGAGTGGGCTTGATTTGAATTTAACATGGAATGCAGCAGCCGGCAGATTAACTGTGTGAGTGTGTGTGTGTGTGGGAGCTGGCCAAGCACTGGCACTTGAGTAATTAGAAGGCATGGGGAGAGTGTTGTTTTCATGTTTCTCAAACTTTATCTACTTTTTATGACGCATACGCCCCATTGCTTTATTTAGCACATTGCTTAGGGCATGTGGCGGATCAACGACCACAACGAACGCAACAGTTCTACTTTAAACATCTGTTTCAATACCAATTTAAGCGTGGTAAATTATCAAAAAACAACAACAATATAATATGACAAAACCGTATAAATTTAATAGAAGTAGCGTATGGAAAAATATTTTCTAAAATTTTGCAGCTAAAGTTTGGATACACTTTTAAAAATCATCAGTTGAACTTTACATGTCAATCTTTTGTTTAAATAACATGATGCTCAATATTTTTTATAAACAGTGTCTTAATTGCAACCGTGAATAGAGAAAAAATATTGGTTTCAAACTTTATTCTCAGAAATCAAAAATTTCGTATAAAAAAAAATGTTGTGTACTTTGCATGTGACAGGACTTTCCATATGAATGTTGAGCCGCTGAGTCCGAATCAGCGGCATAAAATATCAAAATTCCCAAGTTTGCAGAAATTACCTTCGTAACATTTTTTTTCCAATTATGCTTTTTAACGATGTTTTTGTATGTCTTTTGCATCGCTGAATCTGATTTTAAGGCCAAAAATACCCTATTACGTCAGGGTTCTGAGATAACCTCCAAAATAACTCGTCTAAACGCTGTCGTGCTTGGATTTTTTTAACCTCGAATTCGTGGTCTGGCATCAATTTTTTCGATATTGGTTGTCCGCGATATTTTTTATGTGTTTTTGGCCCGCTAAATCCGAATCTGAGGTCAAAAAAACTCCAGCACGTCAGGATTCTGCGTTTCTTTTAAAGTTATTTCAGAACTCTTAATTGTTGGAGCTTTCTGGACATCCGATATAATTCAGTGGCTAAATATCTCTGCCAAATGTAAAATTTACATAAATTTTTTTTTTTTTTATTTAATGCACATGTCATTAATATTGCTTTCAAATATCATTCTCACTTGGATTTCTAAGTGAAAATGTTAAAAACTTGTATGAAACTCACACATTTCCTGCAGGCGGGGAGGGTCAAAATGAAATTTAATTGAGAATAGAATATAACTATATATAAATATAAGCAACTCAATTAGAAATGTTACAACAACAGCGTTAAAAAAGCTAACAACTGAACCCATTTAGTCGACATTGCCCATTCTTACTTTTTATTGAATTATAACTAACTTTTAAGTTTAACTTTCAGTTAAATTGTGCGCTTAAAAATTTTTTTAACTTTTATAAAATTTCCAATAACAATAATTTATATCCGAAAAGTAAATCTTATTTAACGTATCAGAAAAAATCTTCTAAATATCACAAAAGTCTCGCACTAGAAAATTGTGTTTTCATTATCAGCATTGGCTTAGCTCAATCCAGAATATATTTACATTATATGAGGGAGCATGACTTCATCTTTCTTTTAAAATACAAGATCCGTAACGAATTTGCAAAATATTGACATGTTTCATGTGTTGGCATCATAGACTTAGCTATGATCTGCAATATTAAAATGCTTTTAAATATATCTTTACTAATTGCATGAACTGCTGACCCAGCGTTTAGGGTTCCTATCCATGCTTCTTTTTAAAATCGAATTCTGAGCTGCTTAGCAAAAAAAAAATTAATTGCTGTCCAGTGCATTTATCAACAGAAATTCTTGTGAACTCTTGACTATTGTCAGCGGTTGCATTATACGCTTCAAACTTGTTCAAATAGACATTTAACATTTTTAATACAATTTGCTTGATACTACGTGAAGCCCAGTTTGTTTGCCTTTTCAAAACGTATGGTTACTTCAATTTAGCTACTATATCCATTTTAAGACCTACTCTTTTTGCAAAGGTCCATTAACTTTGCACAGAATTCAGATGGTTATGCATAATTCTATTTGCTTAGTTAATAAGGCCTAAAGCTATTTGAAGCTTTTTGTTACCACATTTAAGCTAAATTGTTTTTTTTATCAAACGTTTTTATATAACATGATGGGTGGGTCACGTCGCAGATAACATGCCCCACTCATATAGAGCATTCCGCGACGTAAACTGCCGTCCATCATGACAGCCATAGAATCGAGCGCAGTTTCAGATGTGAGCCCAACAGAGCAGCACCAGAAAACGAAAAAAAAAACAACAAAAAAAATTAAACCAGATAACTAACATTGGTAATTAGCTTTTGTTTTTCATAAGCGGCAGAAAAGCGATAATATCGATTTTGGCATTATGGAATAATTTACCATAAATAAATTTTTTTATCAAACAACTATTCAAATTTTACAGCAAAATGCCGCTTGCAAGCTGAGTTTTGTTGAACATCCAAAAGTAGCTAACCCCAAGGACTAAGTGCAAGTTATACAGAGAGCGGAAGACCACTATGCGACGTCCAAAAATATCGCTAAAAAAATATTTCTATTTTACGTTGATTTGTGCGCTGTTGCTCATATTCGGTTTCAATCTCAAGTACGTGCTACCTTGTGTAAAATGTCTCATTAAGCCGTAACTACACGTGCCATATTATTTATTTTTTAGGGAATATGAAATCTGGAAAACGAAAAACGCGCGTATTGCGACGTCACCCACACAACAAAAACAACAACAGCAGCAACCGCAACATCAAACACAACAAGGCGCACAGCTGGCTGGCGCGGAGGAGGAGGAGGACCAGGAAGAGGCTGAGCAAAGCAATGAGCTAAAGCCACCGGTGCGGCCAAAAAGCAATACACCATCGCCCTTGCCAGCAGCTGATAATAATAGTGCAGCTGATAACGCACTGGGCGCGGAGGATGAGTTAGAGAAGAAACCGGCGCTTCCACCAACGGCTAAACCTTGGTTTTTCAAAAATGGCGAATACTATCCCAAGCCAGCGCCCAGTTACAGTACACGCAAGGCCAGAAAACGCCATGCACCAAAACTGTTTCCACATCAGGATCCACACAGCGATCGCATAGTCAATCAGCTGATGTATGTGCCGCATAATTATGAACAGATCAAGTCTAGTGGAAAGTTAAAGACAATATTACTGTTTAATGGACTGGGTCCTTGGAATGTCAAAAAAGGTCGTGAAGTCTTCCTGCGCGCCAAATGTCCTGTGGATACCTGCGAACTGACTGCCAATAGGGATTTGGCCTCCACAGCTGATATGATACTATACAAAGATCATTTTATACCCACGGGCATTAGAAAGCCAATAAATCGTAAACAGGTTACCATGCTGTACTACCTGGAATGTCCATATCATACACAAAATGTTAAGGTACCCGATGGACTGAACTGGACTGCCACTTATAGGTAAGTTCCTGAAGTTGCGAGGTAATGCAGCACATTAAAAATTTTTATCTTGCAGGCGTGACAGCACTATTGTAGCGCCCTATGAGAAATGGCAATACTATGACACTAAGGTGCAACAAATGGAACAGGAGCAAAACTTTGCCGTCAATAAAACTAAAAAGGTGGCCTGGTTTGTGTCCAATTGCGGTGCACGTAATGGCAGGCTGCAATATGCACACGAACTACAAAAGCACATCGAGGTAAGTCAACAGTGTGCAAGAATTTTGGAAAATTTTTTTTTTCTGGATGGATAGATATAGCAAAAGGATTTTTAGAGACTATTGAGGTTAGGATAGAACCTGGTATCCGTTGGGCCAATTATGTTAGTGAATTCGAATACAGCGCGCCGAAATACCTAAGTGGACATAATCGTTGGATCTTTTGATCTACGAATTTATCTGAACTAATTTATACATATGAACACCAACATTCACAATTGGAAACGCCTATCTCTCAATTTGCAGTTCAACAAGCAGTTCCTAAAGACATACATTTTGGGCGTCCATACATTCGTAATTTAAAGCCGGGTTTGGTTTGTTTCCAAGCATAGGCCAAAAGGACTTTTATATCTGCGGCTAGAGTGAAATCCAAAGGTTTTGTAGATTAGGGGGAAACCAAGGCAATATTTTGTGAAGGGTGAGACAATACAATTTAATAATTTTAAATTATTTTTTCAAATTTTTGCATTGTGTTCAGACAAAGAGTTCTAATGAGGTTTTGATGCCTTTATAAATCAGAGTCAATCAGACACGATGAATAAAAGCTTTGTCAAGATGCAAATCTATAAATTTAATACCTTTGGTGGAAACCAAGATAAACAAAACTCAACAAGCATTTCGTCGGCATTGTTTGCAAAGTTTTGCACATAAGTATGTACATAATTTCGCCCATAGCTTTTATCTTGTTCAGAGATACACAAATCAACGCCCCATTTCGCACGTCTCTTCCCATATTGATATGAATTTAATTAAATTGCAAATTCTTTTATGCAGGTTGATATCTATGGCGCTTGTGGCAACTACAAATGCTCCCGTAGCACCGCAGATAAATGTTTCGAAATACTCGATCATGAGTACAAATTCTACCTCGCATTCGAAAATTCCAATTGCAAAGACTACATCACCGAAAAGTTCTTCGTTAATGCGTTAAATCGCAATGTACTGCCCATTGTCATGGGTGCGCGACCAGAAGACTATGAGGTTGGTGCGCCGCGTCGTTCCTACATACACGTCGACGAGTTCGCCTCACCCAAGGAGCTGGCCGAATATCTACACATACTCGATCGCGATGAGGAGCTCTACAATTCCTACTTTAAATGGAAGGGCACGGGTGAGTTTATCAACACATTTTACTGGTGTCGCGTCTGCGCGACATTGCACAATGATGAACAACTTCGCAAACCGCGCTGGTATCCGGATTTAAACGATTGGTGGCGCGGAGTTGGTGTCTGTACGAATGGATCGTGGCGCAACTTTAAGGCGCGCAAAGATGTCATCAGCGATGACTGAGCGTAGTAGTTCCGTAGGCAACATTAACATAATCAAAGTTCAGTAACTGGCTATTATTGTTGTTTGTATGTGTTAAGATTAGAGCAGTGCTATGCATTGAAAAACTCGCTTCGTTTATGGGTTTTATGAATTAGTAGTAAAGTGTAAGCTCCCTTATGGACGCATTGAGTTGTTTAGATTTAAGTGAAACACTCGCTTGTAGTTGCATTCAAATCAAATGAGCATAGCGCAAAGACCTTGGCACGCTAAGGTTCCAAAGTGTTCTTTCCGGAAACTGTTCAACAAATTTATTTAAAAGTTGGCGTAATGTACTAAACCTTTGGGAAAGCTTAGTCTTAAATCCGTACTCAAAAGTTTGAGCTTACTGTCCTAACAGCTTGAAAAACGTAAAGTGTAAAATATAAAGATTCCGATAGTCAAGTTTTATGTTAAATAATCACATCAAAATATGATCCCAGTTTCCCTGCATTGTAAGTGTACTTTTCTGGAAAGAACATGCTTTTAACAAAATGGCGCACAAATGCATAAAAACTAGCCTAGAGACTAAAGATCCCAAGCAGATCGTTGTAACATATACAATACAAAGAATATATAAGAATATAGCATAGTTATATATGATATATACGTATACATGCATACATATATACATACAATTAGTTGATTAATGTGCAAGCAAGTCCAATTTAGGGTTTAGAGAAACTGCAACAAATATCAACAGAGCAACAACAATAAATAAATGTTTGGTAGTTTACACTATATTTATTGATAATATATAGATAAAATTGTATACCAGCTAAATGGTTAAATGCAAGTCTTTTGTAAGCATTTTTTGTAAGCAAACAAAGTTAAGATACAAATTTTCGCTTAAGCTCAATCAGTTACCATTTTTTACTTATGCTTCGCTTTTAGTTAAGACTTTTTGGCCATATGCTAAACGGTTTCATAGAGCCGCTTTGTTTAAGATGCTACTCTTACTATATAGGCCAAAAAATAAACTATTGAGAGATAAAAGTCGCACAAAACAAAAACAAACTGGGCTTTGAGCTACTGCTAAGCAAATGCAATCTCCAAGTAAACAAAAATTCCTATTTTTTACAATTGTACAGCTTCAATCAAAGTTTTGCATTAATTTGTTTATTTTTGATCAAATTAAGTTGAAACTCTTGATGTGCATAATTGTCAACACTACTTTTTTTTTTGTTTTAATTGTGAACTCTGTGTTTTTTAGCTAAACTGTGTTTCCATTTTTAGCAATATTTATATATACGAAGAGTTTTTTATTATGTATTGTACGATAAAATCTAAGTATTTATATAATGTGTGTGTATTGTATTTTGATTGTGAATTTAATTAATTTTTAATTTTTACTGTGATAAAAATAAACAATAGCAAGATATAACAAAACTATGAACGACTTTTTTTGCGTCATTTAATTTATTTTTAATTTGGTTACAAATAAAAGCATGGCACTTCATAGGAACATGAACAATACTGCGGGTAACTTAACAACATTATGGACAACAATTCTTTCAATTTATGACGCGTATTACAAAATAATTTTAATAACAATAATTAATAGAGCTTGAAAAGCGGCGTATACATGATAAATATATAAGTGGATTTAAGAGATTCTATTCTCAGACACTTAAAATCAAGAAAAAAAATATTAAAAGCTGTATTTAAGCACATACTATGTGAAATGGAAGCAGTGCTGCAAATTTCATATGTAATGTTCGAGTTCTTTTCAACTTAAATACGACACTTTATAAGCTGCTGCATTAAATTGTGTAATGCTTCGTAATGCTCATCCTTTCCAGAAACAGAGCCAGCAGCAGACACAATTTTGGCTGTGATTTTGCGTTGCAGAGCAATGGCTTCCACTTTTTTGGACAACTATCAGGTATACATTAAAAATACATACATACTTATAAGAATAGAAAGTTTTTTTCAGAAACTCACCTCGTATGCTCGCTTTATGATGACCTGTGGCATGCCTGCCAATTTGGCTGCATTAAAACCATAAGACTTGGGGCATGCGCCCGCCGTATATTTATACAAAAAGGTAACAGTTTCCTGTGTAGGATCCTCCGTATCATCATTTTCCACCATGCAGGCCATGTGACCCAAAGTAATGCGTTTATCGTTGTGAAAGAAATCAATGAGATTATGATAATGCGTAGAAAACAACGTACGGCACTTTAAGTCAGCCAAAAAGTTAACCACCGAAGCGGCTATGGCCGTGCCATCATAGGTCGCTGTGCCACGTCCCAGCTCATCAAGTAGCACTAAGCTATGCGGGCTTGCGTGCTTTAATATTAGCGAGGTTTCATTGAGCTCCACCAGGAAGGTGCTGTGACCGGCTAATATGTCATCCTGTGCGCCTAACCGCGTAAAAATACGGTCCACAATAGAGAGCCTGCAGCTAGCCGCTGGAATGTGTGCACCCTGCGAAAATAAGCTAATGATTTAGCAACTCCGTTAACAATTGTTTTCCTTTTAAGAACCAAAAAACCCAATGGCATCATTAAAAACATTTCGATTTACTTACAATTTGTGCCATCACTGAGAGCAGACCCAGCTGCCGCATCAATGTGCTCTTGCCACCCATATTGGGTCCTGTGAGCAGAGATAGAGGAGCCTCAGCGGCTGTGCCCAGTTGCAAGCCATTCGGTATATAAGTCGAAGCATTAACACACGGATGATAGCCCTCCTCTAGCTCAATAAATGGTTGCGCATCTGCAGGCAGCAGCTCTGGCACGCATATGATATTCTGTTGCCTGGCATATTCAGCCAGAGCGCTTAGTACGTCCATATTGGCTACACAATCGACGCATTGCTTCCACTGCTCATAATGGTTGGAGAATTTCTCAAATATGCGACGTGCCAAATCTTTAAGCACAACATTGCGAGCATCCTCCGCCTGCTGCATGTCCTTTAGAAATGCCTTTGTCTGGGGTGTGCTGTAACGACGTGCTGGCTTTTTGCCCTTAACCTGACCCTCAAGGGAATATGTTTTATTTGCCTTGTGCGCATGTGTCTCGGGCACATCCAGCTGATAGCGTTTCTTATCAGAGCCAAAGTAGCTAAGGCGACAGCCAAAATGCCGCTCCTGCTCTACAAGGTAGGCCTTTAGCTGAGCCTCTATGTCTGCAATGGCCTGTTGCACTTCATCGTAGTCTGCATCTACTCCCTGTTGAGGTGCAATGACACCCGTCTTGGCTGCGGCCGCATGATCAAAGGCATTGGCAAAAAACTCCAATTGTTGAGTTAGATCTGGAAAAGCGCCTCCTGATGGTGGCAACTGGGTGAGCCGCTTGAGTAGCGGCGATTTACATTGTTGGAACATTATAGGCAACTTGGTCAACGCTTCAAAGCCCTTAAGTATGGACATAAAGCCTAGTAACTTTTGCTTATTATACAATTTTTCCTCGAAAAGTATAGCTCGTGAGTCCGGATGTGCGTCCTGCGCAACACGTTTGCTACCAAACAAATGAATTTGTGCCAGGTGTCGCTCAAAGTCGGGCATGGGAGCTAGTAAAGCGCGTAACTCCTGTAATTCACTGCTTAGCTCGAGCAACTCACTAATTGCCGCTTGACGTTCGCGTATCAATTCTAGGTCACAGCTTGGTGCGCATAGCCAATGGTGCAGTAAACGCTTGCCAAACTTGGTGCAGCAGTGATCTAGAGTAGCCTGCAGCGAATGTTCCTCACCGACAATGCGCAGATTAGACAATGTGGTGGCATCCAGCACCATGTGCGAGCGACGCAGCAATGAGGCAGCAGCGGGTTTAACGTCGTTCAACATGTCGGGCGGCACATAAAGTTGATAGCGAGCCATGGGTAGTACCTTGACATCCAGTTTGCATTTGGAAAGGTAAAAAATGCATTGGCCCAGAGCTTTTAAAGCCAGCTTGTAGTCGTCTGCGGGCGTTAGGCCCAAATGATCAGTATCGGATTGCATGGTACGCAGTACCAGTGGCCAGTTATCTTCGGAATCCGTCTTTGCGTAGTACTTTTCTGCTAGCAACTTGAGAGTCTTTTCGGCGGTGCAATGCTGTGTGCCTCCACTGGGCAATTGTTCCTTGAGAATGTTGCCTAAAACAGTGCGCAGAATTAGCTGAGTGCGCATGCTGAGCGAGGACTTTTCATTGAGCAGCTAGTAGACATAGAATGAGAGACAATGAGTGCAAATAAGTACTTTTACCAAGGAATTTGAATTTATGATTTACCCTCAGGTCTAAATTTAAGTCTGTGCCTGTTTCACTTATTGAACACACTTACCAGCACCGGCATATGATGCGAGAGCAACGTGAGCAATCGTGAACAGCTTTTATCATCGTGAAATTCCCCCAAATGAAAATCACCAATTGAGGTGTCTATAAAGCATATGCCGTACTTGCTGCTTATGCCTTCATCGTGCTCCACAAGAGCCAGCATAAAGTTGGGTTGATGATTGGGTCCGATGGCGCATTGGGAGCCAAAGACTTGTGTGCCACGATCGGTGATTTGACAAATCTCGCGTGCCACAACCTTGTCAAACTTGGTGGGTTTAATGCGCTTGCAACGTTCAGCCATCATATCAGGCGTCTCCGTTTGCTCTACGCGAGCCACCTGTAAGATAACGAGTTAAAGAAACTCTTTGCCTATAGATTACTTAAAGATATGTGAAACTGACCTTATAGCCTCTGCCCACTAATACTGTAGACATTTTATCAAAAGATATTTCAGGAAAGCCAGAGTGAGCAAATTCACCACGCATATAGGTGAAACCCAATTCATTGACACCTACATCAGCATCCATGTGATACAACTCATAGAATTTTCCCACTTTAAAAAATAGCACGCAGTCAAAGTTATCTGACTTGAGCACCCACCATTGACGCACACCTGGTGATAGGCTATTAAGGAATTTTTCGGGCACATGCAAAGTGCTTTTATCGTATTCCGGATGGTCAGGACGCCTACCGGCCTTGTCTTTGATCTTATCAGGCTGTAGAAACTCCAATTTTTGATGTGGCCATACAACAGGTTCATCTATAGTTGAGCTAGTGGTCACAATATCATCATATTTAGCGTCCTTCTTGGCATTGCTTTGCAATTGCTGCAGTTTTTCCATGAATGTTGCTCCAGTTACAAGTGGAGCATCCAACTTGGGCTTCTTGGTAAGTGGTTCATTGTTATTATTGTTGTTCTTTTTTTTACGTGGTTTAAGCGGCGATGGCTCCTCCTCGGTACCGCTGTCATCCACTTCCTCGTCACCGCTGGCACTCTCTTCGCTTACGCTGTGATCCGACAGATTGCCTTTAGGCTCGTATTCAGAACCATCATCAGAAAAATCGGGCTCTTCCTCGGATTCATCTTCGGAGTCCTTCAAAATAATGCGTTTTCGCTTGCGTTGACCAATTATCTCATCATTATCGGTGTCCTTTAGTTCCTGCTTCTCTTTTGCTGGCGGCGTTACGACCAACTTACGTTTAGCATTTGGTTTTGGCTCCAACAGAATTTCTTTGCCATTTTCCTGTTGCTCATTTTCTTTTTCAGCAGTTGCAGCTTCGCCCACACTTGGTGTTTTTTGCAGTTTTTTCTTGTCGACAGCTGGCGATTTGGTAAAGTAATTAAAAAGCGTATTTTTAGGAGTGCCACCGGCACTTGTATTTAATTTTTTGGACATTCTTAAAGCACCTCAGCTAAGATACAGAGTGGCTGCAAATGACGCCAAAAACAGCGCCAAAGTTTCGCTAGGTTGCCGGCCGGTCAAACAGCTGTGCCTTAGCGCTGCCATACACTTGTGTATTGGAGTTGCCACACGGCTGCATTTTAACCAGCTGTGAAATTTACAAACAAGTTGGCAGCAGCACGAAAGCAAACGTTTTGCATTTTGTTTACAACTTCGCGTATTGATAAAATTTTGTTATAGTTTTGAATAGTTTGCTTAAATAGCGTTTAATTACTAAATAAACAACATAAACATGTCTCTAGCAGATGAGCTACTTGCCGATTTAGAAGAAGACAATGATAATGACATGGATGATGCGGAAATGGCTGATGCCGATGAGGCTGAGCAAGTTACGCTTACCAAGGAACTGGCCGATAAACTGCTCAAGCCCACAATTAATCTCATGGATGTGGATGTATCGGTGCAATCTGTGCGTGAGTTGTGCAAATTGCGCGATTCTGAGCGCTTGCAGCAGACGCTTAAGCAAATCGAGCATTATGCCAGCCGTCAGCGCAGCGCTGCCGAAATGTTGGGCAGCGTGGAGTCCGATCCCGAATACTGCTTGATTGTGGATGCCAATGCCATAGCTGTAGACGTAGATAACGAGATATGTTAGTATAATTTTTGCATAATTATAACAGTAGGATTAATTAACATTTTTTGTAGCTCTTGTGCACAAATTCGCCAAAGAAAAATATCAGAAACGCTTTCCGGAACTAGACTCCCTTATTGTAGGCGAAATAGAATACCTTATGGCTGTCAAGGAGCTTGGCAACGATCTAGATCAAGTGAAGAATAATGAAAAGCTTCAAGCCATACTAACACAGGCAACAATTATGATTGTCTCTGTTACTGCATCCACCACACAGGGGTAAAATGATTAACTTTATATGTTACCAATTTGTTAGGGCTTACATTTTGAAATTCCAGCACCATGCTTACAGCCGCGGAGAAGGCCAAAATAGATGAGGCATGCGATATGGCCATTGAGCTGAACAAAATTAAGTCCAAAATTTATGAGTACGTCGAAAGCCGAATGACTTTCATTGCACCCAACCTATCCATGATCGTGGGCGCTTCCACGGCTGCCAAGTTACTTGGCATTGCTGGTGGTCTCAGCAAGCTCTCCAAAATGCCCGCTTGTAATGTACAAGTCCTGGGCTCTCAGAAAAAAACTCTCGCCGGCTTTTCGCAAACTCAAATGCTGCCTCACACTGGCTATGTCTATTACTCGCAAATTGTGCAAGACACTGCGCCTGATCTGCGTCGCAAGGCAGCCCGCTTAGTGTCTGCCAAGTCCGTCTTGGCAGCACGCGTAGATGCCTGTCATGAGAGTGTGCATGGTGAGATTGGCTTAAAGTTCAAGGAGGAAATCGAAAAGAAGCTGGATAAACTTCAGGAGCCGCCACCGGTTAAGTTTATTAAGCCTTTGCCCAAGCCCATTGAGGGCAGTAAGAAAAAGCGTGGCGGCAAACGCGTGCGCAAGATGAAGGAGCGCTATGCGCTGACTGAATTCCGCAAGCAGGCTAATCGCATGAACTTTGGTGATGTAAGTATCGTAAATTGGTTGCTAGGTTGAGTTAGTTTTAATAATTGTTGCCTGTTGCAGATTGAGGAGGATGCATATCAGGGCGACTTGGGCTACTCACGCGGCACCATAGGCAAGACGGGCACGGGTCGCATACGCTTGCCACAGCTGGATGAAAAGACCAAGGTGCGCATTAGCAAGACGCTGCAGAAGAACTTACAAAAACAACAGGTCTACGGTGGTAGCACCACAGTCAAACGACAGATTTCAGGCACAGCATCTAGTGTGGCATTTACGCCGCTGCAAGGCCTGGAAATTGTTAATCCGCAAGCCGCCGAAAAGTCACAAACCGAAGCAAATGCCAAGTATTTCTCCAATACCTCAGGTTTTTTGTCAGTGGGTAAACGCACCACTTAAGCAGTTTTCATTTATTTGTAGCTTTGTCTGGAAGGTAACGTTAAAAATGTGTTACGGAATGAGCAAGTAATAAAATGAGATTCTGGAAATATGTAAGCTGCGCTGTGTTAACTTAGTTTGCCCACCTCCAACTTGCGTTGGATGACTTCCCAGGAATTATTGAGCAGCACGGCCAAAATACCGGCCACAGTAAAAACTCCTCCAATTATGGAACAGCAATTTGTTGCAAAATGTCCAAAGGTGCTGCAAGACATAAGACTCATATTAATGAACAGAAAAATAGATTTTTTTTGTCATATTTACGTGTGCTTTTCGGCATATTTGACCATTAGTGGGGATAGCTCATAACTAAAGAATATACCCGGCATGCCGCGTTCTTTGTCAGTCAAATCCTTTCTATAGCGTGTGACAGAGAATTGATTTGTGTGTATGGGCGCACCATCGCTGTCGCGCGTATATATCGTGGGCACTATTTTTATATAATAATTGAACATTTCACTTTTGGATTCTGCAAGAAAGAAAGTACGTTACAAAATAAATGCGTTAATAAGTGTTTTGGAGAGTTTCTGCTTGCGTTCAGAACTGAAATTAACGGTAAAGACTTGAAATAAAGGTAATCCCAATGTTACATAAATCAATCGCTTATAAGATTGGTTTTTTCTTAAATGTCTTTCTAGCTTAAATTTATAACTTTTTTAATTTAAAAACCAAGCAGGCGCCCTCTAGTGTATAGAAAAAAAAAAACGCTTGCCAGGGCAGCACTAACAATACTACCTTTGACTCGCTTGTCAACAAGTTGGCAGCTCATACTTGAACGAAATATACTCAGTTCAGTCATTCGTGCCGATAAAACATAACATTTTCGCAGAGCTTTATTTCAATTGAAACAAAAATAACTAGCCGGCTTTAAAAAGTATCCACGAAATTTAGAGTGAACTAACGTGTACAGCAATTGCTGCATAGATTTAAAACAAAAGACAACTACAAACTGCTGCCAAGATGCCTTTACCGAGCAGCTCTTTCTCCCAACAGGGACCCACATGTTTTGATAAGATGAAGACCGGATTCACCATTGGTTTCTGTGTGGGCATGGCCAGTGGAGCACTGTTTGGCGGCTTCTCAGCTCTACGGTAAGTGCACTAATTAAGCGACAGCGCTTGTTGGACTTGTATATGATGCAAGTGCGCAGTGCTTGTTATGTAATTACCGGAAAGTTGTGCTAACTAGCTGATTTAAACCCGCAGATATGGTCTACGTGGACGTGAGCTCATTAACAACGTGGGCAAGGTTATGTTACAGGGTGGCGGCACTTTTGGCACTTTCATGGCCATTGGCACCGGGATTCGTTGTTGAGTGCACGGACGCTTCTGTGCTCTTTGCTAGCATTTTGGGCAATGCTGGCAGGCCAACAATGCTTTAAACTAAATACTAAGATTTCGAGTTATTTAAAGTGAAAATACTGTTAAAATTACGTTAGGTTTATGCAATAATATTGTTAAATTCAAAATGGTTGTTTTCTGTTCATACGCACCTTCTACATCGACGCGCAGACCATCCAAAGGATGAGTTTTGGCAAATTCAATCTTCTCACCAAAGGATAGGTGATTAATGGTGTGCGATAACTTTACATTGGTAAACTGAAAGTCATGTATGTGAAATTGGCGTATGGAGAAACTCTTGCCGGGCGCAAAATGAAAGCTGCCAGCCATCTGAAAGCAAATGGAAAAATGTAGATGACCAAATTTATGTGCAAAGCAGCAATGGCTTACGCGGTTGACTTCCAAGTGGCCTTGTATGCGGCAGCCTTCTTTGAAAGCGTCCTCATCAGTACGTTTATATTTGCCCTTGCATTGCTCTATTTTGTCCACCTGAACATTCCATTTTTTAAGGCGATAGGCATCCAAAACTTCCTCGCAGGTATTGCAACAGCTGTGAAAGCACTAAAGATAAGACAAAGGTTTCTTTTTTAAACTTTTTTCATTTATGCATTACTGTGTGGCATTGTGTTCAGCGCCATAGCAGCTGCCACAAGTGCTGTTCTTGTTGGCAGGCGATACGGCCACAATTTCCTTTATGGGTTCAGTCTCCTTCAGTGGCTTGCCTTCAAGATCCAAACGATGCTTGAACACATCATGATCTACGCGCAAGTGCGTATCACCCGATGAGTCCATTGCATCTAAGGACACATAATTACACGCCAAATTATGCAGTGTGATATCTAGGTTAATACGCAGCTTGTGTCCTCGCGTAGTATCCACAAAAAGTTCCTCATTTAATGTAGGTCGCATGTAGGCTAGGAACTCCAAGAATATAAGTAAGCTAATAAGGCTTGTGCTAATGATGGTTACTGCAAGGGGCGTTTTACATATTTGAGTTTTATTTTATACATTTGTTTACATTATTTCGGCCTACCTGCTGCGCCGCCCACTGTGCGCACACTAAAATCATCTAATGTGCGTGGATATGCATCCAAGCGACGTAACACATCAGCAAATTTCATTTTAAATAACCAACTTTAACAATAAAACAGCATACAACACACAAAGCGCACAGATTTACATTGTTTTTGTGCGGCTAGCGGCATATGACGTGGAGATAACAGCTGTTTTTTCAATTCACATAATCTGGCAACTCTTGTTGGGGTGTTATAGCAAGCAGAACTTGCAACCACCAAATGCGAAAACATTTAACTTCTGTACGACTGCAACTGCAAACGAAAAGCGCCACAAACGTTTTGAAAACGCAACACCTAAAAAAAAATTGGAGTAAATTT
The DNA here is from genome assembly GCA_018150985.1 of Chymomyza costata. Classification (NCBI taxonomy): domain Eukaryota; kingdom Metazoa; phylum Arthropoda; class Insecta; order Diptera; family Drosophilidae; genus Chymomyza; species Chymomyza costata. Next base: position 25,936,194 of record JAECWU010000001.1, read on the forward strand.
GAACATTTTGTGTAGGGTTATTTAGGCTATACTATCCTGACTTTTTTTAGCCTGTACAAAGGTATTAAGTTAGACAAAAGTGCCAGCCTTCAGCTCGTCTTTGTATTTCAAATGTATATATATACATTTCATATATTTATGTTTTAAATTGGGTGGTATATATTGGCTGATCTAAGGTGTTCAATTTATGTCGTTGCTGTTGATGTTATTGTGGAGTGTTGACTTAGTGTCCTATTACCAAAGCAAGTGCAAAAATTCCATTGAAAATTATGAAGAACTTCGGAATTTATATGCAACAATTTGGAAGTTGACATAGGTATATGTAAAAACTGAACTGGAACCCTTTTTTAAACAGGAGTACTTTGCGATTAGTGAAATGGCTGTTGAGCAAAAATAAACTTAAATTAAACTGATTAAAATAATAGTTTGAAATTCAGATTTTAAGTTATAAATAAATCGTAGCCAATTGACACAAAAGTAGTTTGTTGGTTTATGATTAAAAGTTTAAATTTTAAACTGACGATAACTGTTGATTTTTGGCATTGAACTGCTTTCAATTTTATTCAGTTAAATTTTAAACCTTTTTTTTTTAAGCGAGTACTTGTGTACTTTAAAGTAACCATATTTGGCAGGTTACGAAGAACTAAAGTAATTGCTTTTGATTGAGGAGTACACATGTAGGTTTAAGTATGAAGTTTTGCAGTACCTACATTTGTGGGGTAACGGATCTAATCACTGAGCTGCCGACCCGAAACACATGAAAATCCCAGTTGATTGCGTTTCCTTAAAATGCGCTGGGTTGCAACTTATCAAGTCCAAGGTCAAAGTAACAAAAAATAAAAACAAATACGTAAAATCAAAAAAAAAAAAAAAAATTTTTTTTTTTAATTTTTGTCTTACCCACTTGGCTATAATTTTTGTAAAGTTTTTAAATTTTTTCTTTATTTATAATACGTGTTATTTTTATTTTTAATTTTTAATGTATTATTGCAAGACTCACGCTCATTTTTTTCCATTTCTTTCAATCTTTTCTTTCAATGGAAACAAATTTTAAAATCGAACGTATAAGTCGTACGCATCACAACAAACAAATAAAAAAATAAAACGGTTCGAATCAAAATCGGCGTATTGTTTAGCTGCTACAATATTTTTATAAACAATGGTATAATGCTATAAAAAGTTTATCTACAGATAGGTTTTATGGAGTCTATATGATATTGTAAACGGATTTTGATAAAAGTGTTAAAAAAATTTCGGACGGCAAATTTGCATTATTCCATAAAACCTTAGTGTTATATATAACAATAGCTCGTATATATAAGTTCCTATAAGTCCTACAAGGACTAGAGGGCCGTTAATAATAGCTCGTATAATGCGAGTATATAGTGTAAACTCGTTAGCGAAAAATTAAAATGAACTTATTTCTCTTGAAATAATAACCTAATCTAATCCGATTTAATCCGAAAGTTTACCATTTAAGAGATGTAGGCGCATTCATATGGACGGAAATATATTGAGCTTTCTATTTACCCGGATCATACTTCTCATATATCATAGATCATACTTTTGGGGACTTCGTGGTTTCCTTGTCTATATTACAAACATATTCGGCTTGCAAAAACTTTATACGTTACTGGTAAAGTTAATAAAAACCTGGGCTATTGTCTAAAATCGTTTTTAAATCTCAATCTCGAACTTTAAATCAAAACATAAAATCTTAAAAAAAAAAATTATGGGTAGAGATTTTTAGTAGTGCTTGAGAAAACATCGATGATCGAAGTTTAAAATATCTATATATCGATGTTGGCCAACAGAGATGTTTCTCCAGCACTTCTGCTCTCATCAAATGGGTGTTTAGTAGTGCTGGAGAAACATCTCTGTTGGCCAACATCGATATATAGATATTTTAAGCTTCGATCATCGATGTTTTCTCCAAAACTAATATTGAGCAATGTATTTCATGTAGACATTTGATAATTAAAAAAAAAATCTGCCTGTTCTCCTATTTTCAGAATTCAAATTCAAATTGAAAAGATTGGGTGTAATGTTGGTTGCTGATTCAAAAACAGAGTTCGTTCTAATTATAATAAATTGCGTAATTTTAAAATGCCTTATTACTTCGAAAATTCAAATTAGCCAAAATATTTTGTTATAAAACGTTAACGTGCCGCCAACTTAGAGGTACGTCATCCAGATCTGGGGTTTGGCGGCTCGCTCGAATCGCTCACGTATTCAAACATTTCAAAATAAGACATTGAACATATGTATGCAATAACAATGCACTATGCTAACAGCTGAAATCTAAGCATAGTCAGACAGATTTAATGAAAAGTAGCCCTTAACACAGGGACAATAGAAGTATTGTCGTTTAATTAAGCATACGCCGCGTAGACACCCATAAGAATCGACAGACCCAATACAAGCAGCAGCAATAATGTTTAATAGTGTTGTCATGTCTTGAGGCTGTGGTTGCGCATACATTAGGCGACCAACCCACTTACACAGACACACCAAGATAACACAGATACACACACACACACACACGCATATACAGTGGTCCACGACCGCGTCTAATTTTATAATACATGTTAAACAGATGAAAGGTTAATTGAAAGGAACCACAAGTTTCGACAGCGATGTAGCTCTTAGCTTTTAAGGGTCGCTCTTGGCTGTGGCAACAATAACGATAACAACAACAACAAATACAACAACAACAAGGAGCGTCAGGCATCCAGGCAGCCAGTCAAGGGATTATGGTTAAAGTTAAAAGTTTTCGTTTAAATATAAATCACCAATGGCTTGCCAGCTGACTGACAGCGACCCCTATATGGTTGCCACCAAGGATATACCGCGAATTTATGTAATTAGTAATTAAGCCCAAGCTCCTAGAATGTCAACGCAACCACCCACTAAAAGCAGAATGCTTGAAACTTGAAAGCATTTTTCATTTACTTTATACTATTTAATCTTAAATCGGAATTTTCCTGAACAAGATGAAAAAGGTTAGCTACGTGAAATTATTCTGAGCTGGGCGTTTTTTTTTTTGCTTAGGTAATATTAAGTGGTTGCTAATATTGCCTAGAGCTGAGGTTTGGCCAGGCAAGTGTTGGTACACAGCAATATTTTTCGGTCAGGTCGACTGTGACTAAGTTGCCTAAAAGCAGCAGGTAAAAGTTTATATTGGATTAAATTTTTAATATATGACTAGGTATATGGTTTATATTTCTAAAATCTTTAGATTTCCGTAGCGGCTATTAGAATTTTTATATTCCTATGCGCCTATATATACTTCAATCTATCTAAGTTCAAAAATTTGTGTTTCTTTTGAAACTTAAAAAATTTTGTCAAAAAATGCAATTTTAGTTTTTTGCGGTAGTACCTTACGAAAAAGTTAAAAAAAATCGCAAAAACAATATCATATCATATCAACATAATAACAAGACCTTTCTTTGTGGTACGATATTTTTTGGACTGCAAAAACCAGCTAAAATAGAAGCTCAAATTAATCGTGTGATCCTTTAATCAGAAATCAGCAAATTATGAACTCTTCAAACTCAGCCGATAGACAGGCTTGAAGGCTCCTTACTTATTGCAAGCAATCTACAATCACCCAAGATTATATAGATTTCTGAAAGAAGAATTTCTTAAGATGTACAAAATGCCAGAACCTTAATAAGTTTAAGCTACTTACCCTTTAAGTCTTTCAAAGAGAATACATACAATAAATGTATATAGTATGTATATTTTATGTACATTGTACAATAGTGACTATCTTCATTTGAATCTCTCAAGGGTATTTCAACTTTGTCATGTCACGTACTTTACCTTATCCATACTGCTATCACTAGCCGCACTAATTTGCATTTCTAACCATTTCACTCTAACCAATTCGCGTCATTTCTTATTTGAAACAATGAACCCAAACAGCGCCAAAGTCATTGTGCTCCGGCAATAAAAGCCAAGAGGATTCAGACAGTAAGACAAAGAGCATAAGAAACTTGCCAGCTGAAAAGAAAGAACTTGGCGTAAAGCAGCTTAAACAATCACGGTTGGCTAATGGATATTGACATGTTAATGCCCCGCCTAGCCCTCGTTGATGCCAAAAGGACTGACATCCTGTGATTCAGAGCATAGTTTCTATGTAAAAGTGTATGTTTGTGTTTGTGCTTTGCTTTTTTTTTTTCGTTTGCTGACAAATCTTTAAACAAAATTGCATTGCCCAAATTAATTATAGTCGCCAAAGCCATATTTAATTAAACGTGACCGGCGACATTTTAAACTTGCGCCAGAACCAAAAGGCGTAATTAATTAGAGTAGACGTGCCAAATAATTGCGGTGAAGTAACTTTTCTTTTTTGCTTTCCACCCTGTAATTTTCTTTATTTTGGCCCAAGAATGTTTCAATTACGTGTATTAGGCAGGGTAGTTGCTTCTTGTGGCTACCATGACACAGAGTCAGAGCACCTGGTGAACTTAATTAAATTAGCAGGCATCAATTTAGCAAAGTGTCGCCTGGACTTGATATTTTTTCGGCAGATCGCTTCCTGGCTGACCCTTCCTTTAGCACTTTCGCACCACATACAAGCTACTTCCGCTCTAAGCCAAAACCAAAATGCCATTTCCGACAAATTAACTCAGTCAACTGCAGCAAAATATTGCAACCATATTAAACTTCAACACTGTGCGCCACGTTTTAAGCATATTTCCTGTTTTAGCTGAAAAATATTGTAATGGCCGACGGAAATGCGCGACATTTTGTTCCCATACTGCTTTCGTTCAACTGACAAAAATACGTGGTGAGTTTTTAAAGTAAATACACTGAAAGTATTTTTGGCGTACGGCTTTTTAGTAAATAAAGCGATGGCAATAGACAAATACAGTGTACATTTTTTTTTCTGTGTAGAGTATTTAAAGCGTATGATATGGTAAATGCATTTGTGTAAAAACTACAGCCGCCAAAATTGCAATGCAGAATAATGCGGGCTTAAATAAAAAATTCAATTTTATTTGTTGGTGTGAAACACTAAAATTTGTAAAATAAATGTTTACTATAAATTGAATGGGCACGGAGATTACACAGAAGACGCTTTATTCCGACTGTATCCACGTTTGTTTATAAATTTTGAAATTAAAAAGTAAAAATAATAAAACAAATACAATAAATATATACACTGCGCCAGCCTTTAATGGTCAACTATGCGTATACTTCATTTTATTTGTATTTAAACGGCTTGAACTGACTGAGCTGGAAGGACAAAATTTGTAGCGTCTCCTACAAGAGGAGGCGGGTCAAAGTTTGTATGGAAAGACTTTATGTCTGTCCGAAGAGCAAAAGAGCTAGATGTATGAAATTTCTTCACTTGCGTTCATTTTTTTGATATTGACCTTCATTTGTTCCCAATAGGATTTCGCAATTTACTTCCGCATTTTTTAAGCAAGAATATTGAATCCACAGACTTTATTTTATTAAAAAAAAATTATTAAACTCGATTTGGAACTTTATAGGTTATAGACAAAAATAAAGAAGTCCCACTAAATATAAATAGTATATGATTCTAAAGAAGCTTGACTCATGTAGCTTTAATATCAAAAATCCATTTACTTTTTGAGCATGCGCACCACTACTACTACTACTTTCGTCCTTCTCTCCTAGTAAAGCATGCGCACCCCAGTTACCCGCAACTATTTTTCACTATTTTCTCCCACGCCTATCCCCGCAGTAAGTTAAAACTGGACAGATATCTGCAAAACAACATAACCCATCCAAAAAAAAGTTTTTTAAAATCGCTTGGAAACTTCCGTACTCGCAGCCAAAAATGAAGGCCCCACTAAAAACAATTTATTATCACGATAAGTTTTACAGATACAAGTACAAATTGGCTTTAAAAAAAAATTAAATTATGTCAATCAATTTTATGAAGAGCTTAAGCAAGTAATATAACTTTACATTTAAAAAATTGTTAAGTTAAATTCTATTTTTTAAATAATATTTTCAAATCAATGGTAAACTGTTCAGAAACATAAACCCTTATAATTGGTGCGGCTTTGCTTTGTTTTCAGTCGCTATTGCACATCAAACTATTACAACTTCATTATTTTCATTATTTTATTATATATAGGGTGGGTCATCTGTTGGTTTTTTTGTTACTTGCATTTTAGTCGTATATTTTCCAACAAAATTGGGCAAATGTATATACCAAATACAAGTTTGAAGCTACTCATTTATAGTGCGCATGTATGAAAAATAATATCGCCCAAATGGCCGCCGCGACTTGCTTTACAGATCTGCATGCGAACAGCGTAATTTTCAATGATTTTTTCGATGTTCCTGGCGACTCGTCGATACTGGCCTCAACTATGTATTTTTCACAGAACGACCATTTTTAAAACGATCGATGACTAAAATTGAGTTGTTTTGAAGTTGAAATATGTTGAAGAGCATGCTTTTTGGACGGGTATGTTCCGAATTATGAGTGTTTAACAACCAAACCAACAGATGGCCCACTCTGTACATGAGTTCTGTGGAATAAAAAACCAGCTTTTGCACAATATAGATAGATGTTAAAATATTCTTTAAAGTGTGTTTCCATCATGTGCCATTTACCCACGTTTTTTTATTTGTTGGTTTTCGGGAAAGTTTAGTCAACTAAAAAATCTACAATTTTACTTGCTATATTGAGTAAAATCTATCAAAGAACAAGCTTTTATTTAAATCAATAAGTATATATTACAACGCCAACTGTATTAAAATATTCTAAGTATCCATCTTTTGATTTATTTTTAATATAAAAGTATGAGACTTAAAAAAAAATACGTATACGCAATGGACGGCGTGAACAGATCGACATATAATTTTGTGCAATTGTTTTGCATGCTAATTGTATCAAATCTATCAAATTTCATATCAGTACAAGCATTTCTAGAAATTTAAAAATAAATTATTTTTATCATTATTTAAGAAACTTGGTATTAGGAAAATATCGGGCTAAAATCCTTCTTACTTGTTGCTGGAGTTTATTAAAATATTGTTTACTGATCCAATCATTATAAATTATCAATATCAATTCTATACAATTCTATATACAAAATATGTAAATGTGCTCTTTTCACAACACTGTTTCGGGCAGAGGTCAATTGTATGGGTCGGGCAGAAATGCAGAATTGTAGTTGTGTAAGTTGTTGTTTAGTACTTGTGCATTTCTGCCCCACATTGAGACCACTCTAATTGTTTTTCTCATTTCCCTTCGCATTGTAAATAAATACACACTGTGCTAAAAAATACGTATAAACATATTATCGCAATTATTAAGTAAAGCCTCACTCTCTTTTAATTTATCTTACAAAATAAATATGAAATGGGCCTTCAAAGTGTTGCATATCATAGAAGTAATTACGTATACGTTCGCTTGTCGTTTGACTGTATGGTCGGTGGGGGCGGGCTTTACTGGTGGGATGCGGGTGACGTTCTAGCCACGTCAACAAAAAGCATTTTTCTTTGTTGTGTTATTGTAGTTGCAGCTGCAACGCGAAAAATTATTTACATAAATATACGCGCTGTCAATTGTGTGTTGTGGCATGCAAAGTGACAGTAGCAGCAGCAGCAACATTGACGCTGCGATAGAGAGGACGACCAAGTGAGCAAACACAAAATGGCGCTGCCGCCAGCTTCAGTGTCACTGTACGTGACTGTACATTGCTTTTTTTTTTTTTTTTGCAGCACTTTTAAGGGGCGTGCTATCAAATGCAAATGCATTTCGACCTTACGTGTATGTGTGTGTGTGTGTGTGAGTGTGAGTGTCGGACGTCAACGTTATGGCTGCCAAAGTTTTCAATTTTCCACTTAATTGCTTTCAATTAAGCAAAGAGTCCTCTTTAGCCCCTGCTGGTTCCGGCATTGTAGCTCCCGTATCTACTGTAAACCTGCAGCTTGCTTGTTATGTCCGTTCAATTAAATTACACACTAAAGCACTGCAGTTGCAGCTGGAGCTGCATCAACTGGATCGTCCTGGCATGTCAACCCTTTTGGCCAGCCAGCACAATTCACATTGTTATCATTGTCAAGAAGTTGCAACTGGCGGCCATGTTGCAATATTTTGACTCCCGCTCTAGCTTGACTCTCTGTGTGTGAGTGTGCGTGTCTTTTCCTTTGTTTGTTTGTTTGTCTGTTTGCTTGTGCGTGTGTTTTTGACAGTAAGCAGTTTGTGTGCGCCTTGATTGTTGCACTTGCCTCGGCAAACGGTCAAACAACAACAGCTACAAAAACAAGAGCAACTGCAACATCATGGTGCACGCATGCTGTAGTCAATGAACAAATAAACAACTTGTATAAGCCGGACTAAAAGTGCAGCCAACAAGAGTAAAAGCAACTCAACTCTTTTGCCTGCCCGTCTCTCTGACACCGCGTTACGCAGCTCCTGGCTTGGCTTGGCTTTTCATTGCACAATATTCAAAAGAGCGTGTAATGCGTCTTTCTCTCTCTCTCTTTTTCTCTCTATGTGTGTGTCAGAGTGAGTTTGTGTAAATGTGTGTTGCGGCTGGCTTGTATTTAACACAGTAATAATAATAATAGTAGTAGCAACAGTAACTAAGAGGCTATTTTTGAAGCAACCACCTACCATTTAATGCTTAAATTCATTTAATACCTGAACACACTTTGTTCGTCAAATCGACGAACATTGCTTTTCTTTAAGTCTACTTTTCTGTTGTCTTAAATTGTTGACGTACTTCAGCAGCGAGTTGACTTTTTTTTGCTCCCTGTAGCGCAGTAGTGGGCAGTCTCTCAATTTACATAGCTCGCGAGGATAGGGCACCAAAATCTGCCGCAGCGCAGATGGCTCACGCACGGTCCAAGTGTGTGAAATCTCTCTCTCGTTTTTGCTTGATTGCGGTTCTTGCTCTCTGGTGCGCTTTTGCTTACTGCGCTGCTTACTCACACAAAGAAATGTTTGTTAAGAGTTGGTGCATGCCAATAGCACGAAGTTATCACAAAAGGTATCTTAAAGAAAACGCATATTCCAATCAAAGACGATCAGATTGAAAATTTATTATACCAAGTCTTATCGAGAGCGATACAGACAACGACTTTTAAGTATTATTTGCTACAATGCTTATAACTCGGATCAAGGCCAAGTTAAAAAAAATTGTATTTTTATACAAACCTCGACAAGTCCGGGTTCCTTGCATTTCGTTTAAAAAAACTGTAGTCAATTTTTATATTTTTCTTTAAATTTTGATTTTGTACAAAATTCAACAAAAGTGTTAAGAACGAAATACTGCGGCGTAATCTTAAATTCATACTCGCTTTAAAGGCACTTGATTATGATCCTTTTTTACTAAAACAAGATTTTTTTTTATCTTAAGAAACATTTCCCAGGTAAAAGGTTGCAATAAGTACATTTTGCAAGAATTACAGAGCATAACAAGAACGAGTCTTTGTTATGCGGTTGGCTTCAGCTGCCCAGGTAGACCTATTGGTGTTCCTTTATGCAAAGGATATTTTAATTACATTTATGCATATTGTAGAATTGAATGAAGTGTTGGTCAGTCGTGCGGGGGGCAGTTACGGAAAGCTCTTTGTATCTGTGCGAGTGTTGGTGCTGGGTGTAAGCTTAAGCTCCAGTGTAAACAAGGCAAAAGCATTACTAAGACAGGGCAAAGCTCTTAAAGGCATTTTGGATATTATATTACCAGTACATGGCATTATGTACACATAATTGCATATATACTATGTAATGGTTTGTTGCTAATATGATTACTTGTTATGAATTGAGCAGAGTATTGCACATTTTGAAATTAATGCTTATGTAACAAAACTATTCAAAGAGCTCATATTGTGGTTTGCATGTAAGTTAAAGTGCTGCAAGTAATCGCTTAAGTGTTATCTAACCTTTAAATAATGTGCTAACTTTGTAATCATAATTTTATTATGTAGACATTTACATTGGATTGGAGTATAAATTTAATGCATTTGATATTATACTTTTTAAGAACTAATAATGCATATCGAATTGGTCAAAAATTTTAACTAATATTGCCGTTCATAGCCTTAAGCCGTTCATATTTGGAATAATTTTGTTCTGAAATGGTTTTATTTTTTGAAGCGTATATTATTAACATTATATAGCCTACCACAAAAAATTCAAATAGAGTAAAAGTTTGACAAATTATTACTGAATATTAAATATTAACACTGATTTTTTCGCAAATTTTGTCACATTTGGGGTATTCAAGCTTGCTATTAAGCAGAGGAGATAAGAAAGTTGAGGACTTTTGCAACAGCAAAATGCACATGGCTGAGTTTCAACTCTCAACACAACTTTTCCTCAATCAAACTCCTATTCTAGTTATTAGCTATTTAGTTGAGAAGAAAGTGTTGCAATATACGCTGTTGTCAATATTTTAAACACTTCAATATTTTGGGATTTTTTTTAGCCGTTTAGTGATATAAAAAGCGGCAAAAAAAGGAAAAAAGGTGCAGTGTGAATATTAACAAATTCAACTAACAAAAAAGGAGCTCACGCTGTAGCGAGTTGTTTTTATGCGCAACTTTGCAAATCTCACTTTATTTAAGGTATTCACGATTGCTGTTGAGTTGAGGAGTTGCAAAGTTGCGTCAATTCATTACAAAAATATGAAAGAGTCATATTCAGCTCATTTTTTTGTTGCGACCATAATACTTTTAAACAAAATGGTTTGGTTTTGGTAAGAATATTGTATGGAGAAAGCCGATAAACAGAATTTTTTTGCTAGTATTTTTCCAAAATAATTTCAAAGATTTTAAACTTAATGCATTATAGCTTCGTTTTTTTCAGTTTTTTAATTGTAAATAATCCGATAAATATTTTTGAACCAGCTAAGTTATCAATAATGCTTATAAAAAAAATTTTTTTTTTTTAGCCTTCATATTTTATTGAAAAAATTATATATATTTTGGTAATAATGTTTTTTAAATATGTTTATCACTTCCTTCCTTATCATATAGTTTAAATATAAATGAAATAGAATGGTTTGCAATATACAAAAAAAAAAAAACAAAAATACTTAATGTTTTTTAAAATTATGTAAATACATTTGTTTTTTTTCTAAAAAGGCGTCAAAAACTCTAATGGATTTTTGTTTAATCGTTTATTTTATATATATGTAGTTTATTTTTCCAAGTACAAACGGCTATAGCTCAGAAAGTAAATGCCCTCGAGCAAAAAGGAAACATTAAGAACATTAGGTACTAATCTAATCTAATCTTATCTTCCTATCCGATTTCAAAGATCTTAGACTCGAAATGTTCGTAAAAGAATTCTTTTTCAGCTTAAAGCTTAATATATAATTTTTAAAATTTTTTTCCGTTAATAAAAAGCGTACCGAAAGTGTGTAATTTTGAAAAATGGTTAAAAATTACACTTGGGTTGCTTGTAACTTCTATAATTTGTATTTAATCTATACATAATAATTTTTATATAATTATGTATCACGATATAGAGCACATCAATACCTTTCGAACTAATTGTCTTTCATGTCGATACAAAATTTTGTTCACGAGATATTGAGAAGTAACAGCAAAAAGTGCCCAAAAACATGTTTTTGCGAAAATATCTCGAAAACGGTGCTTAAGAAAAAAAAGCTTGCCATTTTCGTGTTTCTCGACCCCAAATTACTCCAAAAAAACACTTTTTTAGGAAGGTTCACTCGATGACCCTTAAATTTGTAAGCTAGTGTAATCGACTGTACCTATTACTTTATTCATGAGTAGAGTGTAGTCCAAGTAGTTCAAAAGCTACTATGGAACAAATTCGTATACTCACATATATAAATTGCTATGATATAGTCAAACGTTCTGGTATATTGTATGTAGGCCCTGTTACGGCTAAAGGTTGGAACTTCATAAGTGTAGCATATAATAGAAAAGTAACATTTTGTTTGGCACAAATTCTTCAAATACTTATTATAAAATTCTCCTTTTGCCATATTTCTTTATATAAATATATTTCCCAACACACCCAAGCAGCTCATTATTAAAACATTTGTTTATCAGCTGTCAACAATGTATCTTTAAGTAAATTTGTAGCCTTAAAAAACCTTTAATTTTCTTAAGTATCATTAAGTTCTTTGGAAATTGAGACTTAAGAGATTTCTTCGATATTTATACGCCGCCTGCTGCTTAAAAAGGTCATTAGCACACATTATTATACTCCGACAGACGATACAGTTTTCAATATTGTATCTGTTTTATTATAAACACATTTTTATGATTATCCCTCCATTGTTTATTTACAATATTGGTATTTATAAAGCACTTGAAGTATACAATCCCTTCTAACTTGCTGCGTGCTTGTTTCCCACCATAAATTTACAGCCTCACAAAACAACTCGAACTACTCAACGCATTCCCCAAGCGCCACTTGGCTATAGTATAAAGCACCCCCCACTTTTAGACTAAGTATTCCCCATGAAACTGAGTTGACCTTTGACAGCGCAACTTGAGCGTAGGCAGCTGTAAACAAATTTGTTTTAAAAAAATTGAGTAAATTTGGGAGAAATGCCAAATGATATAATAAAGAGCAGACAGCTGGACTCGTAGCTATGTGTGTGTTGGGGCATGAGCTTGACAACACTTGTTTAGGGTTGTTAAATTCTAATTATTATAATTAATTACCTTGGCGTACTGTCGCACACTAGACAAACAAATGCAAATATAACTCTAATGAAATTAATTGATTGAATTACAAATACAAAACAAGCTGCCTTCCCACAAAACGCCCATTTAGCCAAAAATCTCAGCAATGGGAATTTTGTGGCCAGTTGCCAGACAGACACACACACCAAGAGACCAAGTGCGCAGAGTGTTTGGCAACTTTTCAACACTCACACGGCAGGGAATTTATGAATGCCCCAAACGTCGAGGCGCAACGTGGCCTAGGCATTATTCCAAAAAAAGAGTATATGTTAAATGCACGACGCCCCAAAAATAGACATGGAATATGTCGAGGTTGTAGTATGTACTTAAATATCTGCTGTCTGATGTTGACGATTATTGAATGGTGCGACGGATACCATAAAGATATTCGTATCTTATTTGTAGCGACTAGTCACTAGCGCTATTTCGTAAGCGTTGCTTATTTTTGGCATATTTTGAAAAGGAAAAGTGTAGACAAGGCGACATTTTTATGGTAAATGATTTATGCGAACACCGTATGGAGCAGCTTGCGATGCAACTCCCCCCGCCCCCTAGGTAATTGAGTGGGAAATGCTGGGGACAGCATATGCTGTTAGCCGCTTCAAAGACGACTTCAATGCGGCAAGTGTAATTAATGCTGTGAATTTTTGCATATTAAAATGCTGCGCCGGCCCCCGCTAAGCTCCATCGCTAGTTGACAGTTGTTGCGGCCGAGGGAGCGGCCTGCTATTTATTTATTTTATATGGCCACAACTGCAGCTGATCCTCATAAAAAGTCGAGACACTAAATCCGCATAGCATGGCAAACGAGCCGTTGCATGCAACCAGACAACGACTGCAGCAGCGACGTTGACGTCGACGTCAGCATCTACGTCAACATAGCGCAACGAACGTGTCAACATTAGTGGCTGCTACGGTTTGGGGCACAAAGGGGCACCAACGAAAATTTATTACGGAAACTTCATTGACAATTGTCACTGCAAGCTGATGTCGTTGTTGCCAGCGGTGCGCTAAGTGCGTTGCGGTGTTGGGGATTTGTTGTGCCTTTAGATACAAATATACAGATACATAAAATGTATCTTAAAATAAGCAACATGTGTGCCGTTGCATGGCTGTGTGAATGTTCGCAGCTACTTGTCTAAAGCATAACTAACCACAACAGCCGGCACATAGCAATCGGCAGTGAAGATCGGATTGGGATTCGTCAGCTTATGGAAATCACATGCTAGAATGACAACAGCAAAAAAAAAATAATGGGGGTAGACTTCAGGAATTTTAATTATAGGTTGGGCAGTTTAATTACTGGAATTGCAAAAAAATTTAAAACTCATCACTACTATGTCATAAGCATAACCATTTTTTATGAGCCAGATAAAACTGAGGCTTATTTTTCCAGGTCTAAGCCGCGGCTTTAGTCAGATGTGTGAACTTTTAAACAATATGCAGTGGCCAGAAACTTAAATGTACTATTCCAAAAGAAAGTCCGAATGAAAACATTATATTAGGGAAAAGCAAAAAAAAAAAGAATTGGTCGTGGCTGCAGTCAAGATCAAATTTTTTATCTATTTTAGAAAGATTTTATAGGCCCACAAAAAAGTTATACGAACTTAATTTGTGATAGGTCAACTCTTATTGATTTTATGTCACTGAGCACAAATCCCTGGTACAAAAAACACCTGCACCCTAGGGTCCTCAAAAACCGCATAAAACGAAGTGTTTTGGAGTTTATCTCAGAAACATGACGTGCTGGGGTTTTTGCGAACTCAGATTTGGAAGGAGTGACCACAAAAACATATGAAAAACATCACCGTACAAACAATCTCAAAAAAAAATATTGTGGGGGAAATACAATTAGTGCATTTTGTTTTTTAGTACAGCATGTTTTTTTTAGAGGTTCACAACTTTGAGTTGGCAACACTGCTTTATCTGACAATCCATTTAACAGCTGATAGTTGCTTTTTGTTGAGTTTGGTTTGACATTTCACTATGGATAGACTTACACTAGAGCAACACTTGCAAATTGTTGAAATTTTTTATCAAAATAATGGTTCCGTTCGTCAAACTTATTCAAAATTTTGTTCTCCGATGATTTGAATGGGTGCGTAAATAAGCAGAGGGAGGATAATCCAAAAGCTTTTGTCGAAACACAATTACACCACATAAAGTTATTGTCACTTATCTACGACGATAAATCAGAGACAGTTGGAACCTGGAAATCAACATTCGAAGAGTTCTTGGCGAAATACGACCGCAAATGCCGCGCAAAGTTTGTGTAAATTGGTGTTCCAGATTGCGCCTTGTACGCGCCAGCTGTGTTGCCATAAAATTTTCTAGCCAATAATGCCCATTTCATTGATATTAAAAATATATTTCTTTGTTTCATTATGATTTAAACTTGTGTTACTCCTAAAAAAAAACACCCTTTATTAAGTTAACCCTCTACTGACCAATTTGAAAATATTTGTTTAACAATAGTCCAATAATTTTTTCTAAGGTACTTTAAAATTGAGTAGGATTGTTTTTTTACCTGTAAGATGAGAAAATCTGAAAAAGGTCCTTTAAGATTTAAGTCAAAAATAAGTTGCTTAAAAAATTTTTAGACTTTGATTTTATTTATTTATAAACAGTTTTTTTAGTATTTTAAGAGTCTGATCTTATTTTTTCTATGGTATTTTGAAAAATAATTTTTGTTGACACACATCTGCTGTGCTTATAAAAAAAAACCTTTAAAAGCTTTGGCGAGCTTTCAAATCTTCTATAACTTATTTAGTGTGTTTATTTAGAGCTGCCAAAAAAATTCAACTGATGTTTACATCAGCTTTTAAGCGTGTACTTTTTTAATTATTTGCAAAAATACAATCAGTGCCTCAAGGCACTGATGGGCACAAGAGGGCTAAGAACATTTACTTACACATCATCGGAATACGAAAAGAATTTAATTCCTGAGTTTTATTTACATCAATTCTTTTGTGTAGCCCTCAGAGGTTCAATACGTAAATTTTTTACAATTTTAGTATTAGTGTTGTTGCTTGTTGTTGTGGTTTTTTTAGAACTGTATACATGTATATTTTTTTAAAACTTTTCGAAAAAGTTATTCTTGCACATATAATTAAAATGCAAATATTATAATTGGATTTTTCTTAGATTGAGAATGATACAAAAAGTAAAGAATTAAATAAGGTTGTGCTAAGAGTTTTACATTTTCAAAAAAATTGTAATCATACATAATTGATCTTAACAAGTAAATCTTAAATAATATTGCAATTGACCATTTTCTAAACATTTTATTTAAAAAGTTTCAAATTGGTACTTTTTTTAAATGTTTCAGAATATTTAAACTACCATAAAAATTAATTTTTGTTTGTATAAATTAAGCTGCCAAAGGGTAGCACTTAAAATCGCAACGTTATAAAAAAAGCCAGTAAAAAATTAATAAAAACATTTTTTTAATACTTCACAGCTAATACGGTGGTCACTCAAAAAATATTTCTGTACATAAATTTTTAAAAGTATTACAGTCCATTACTTGGAGCAAAACTAGTTACGTACCACGATAATATTAATTTTATGAATGTAATATAAATTATCTAGATATACGTTTTGTACATTAAATTAAAAATAGTTAATCTTTTTATTTATATTTGTTTATTTGCTATCTGTCCAGAGAACATTCAAATAATTTTATAACATCTTAAAAAATAATTAAAATGAATTGTCTGTGGTCCAGTGAGCTAAACCAATATAAAATAGACAATCGAAGTTAATTTAAAAAGTTTAAAGCTAAAATTTAGCTATGGAACTTAAAAAATATTTACTTCTATATATGTATATAGATAGCTATAATGTTAACAAGTCAAAAGTTCATGTGGGTAGACTTTTTAATGGCTTTTCACTCATCAAATTTATTTTTTCATCTTCAAACAGCTTAGAGATAAATGTACAACTTTTTTTACTATGGCAAATTTATGTAAAATCGTTTGAAAATAAATATTTTTAGCAATAAATAGTTTAGACTAATGTGTAACTGAAATATTTCTTGCTACCGAATTGTCAGACGCCCTATGCTCCAAATAGGAGTTAAAGAACATGCTCGGCGAAAATAAGTGAAGCGGGCTATTTTTCCCGCGACCTTCTCCGATTTTGTTGATTTTTACATATTTGGTAGGGCTACTAGCCAATAGCAACCACGTCAAATTTTATTGTAAAATTGCGATTATTTATCGAGTTATCGATAACTGAAAATTGCGTTTTTCATTTTTAGACTTTTCTTTGACAAGCCATATCTTGCGTATCTCGCGTTTTGACGCGATTTTCCATGTTAGCTAAAATGTTAAGTTAAAAAAAAAGGATTTTATTTATTTTTAAGAATTTTTTTTTTAATTTTTTATCATTTTTAGTTTTTAATTTTAAAATTCAAAAGTGATCTCCCACAAAAGTGTTAGTGTCATTTTATGCGTGTAAATGCACGGTGAAAAACAAAAGAATAAAAAGTTGGTAGAAGTTATGTTTATTTTAGTGATGGCACCTCGCACATTCGCCATAGTAAACAGTACCTCGAAAAGTACAAATAAGCATAACTCCTCGGAATTGAAAGATAATAAGTTCAAACTTGACATGAATGTTCGTTTTGTCATTCTAAGATCAATTTTGAAAGCGCCTTCTTATATTTAAGGTCAAAGGCCACAAAAATCGGTTTTTTTTCAAATAACATTTTACCCGTGCTACAACTATTTTTGAAATGTTCTAGAAAGTTGTAGGGCGTCAAATTCTCTACAAAATCGGTGTACGACATAATCTTTTACATGTAACCGTTCGTGAGATATAGAACTATCACAGGTTCACAAAAAAATATGGATTTTGAGCTTCTAAATCCGAATTCGAGGTCCGAAAAAACCCCAACATCAAGTTAAAACTACGATTTGTAATTTTAAGATTTTGTATAAAAAAAAAACAAAAATGGCTGCAATTTAAGCTCTGCTTAGACAAGATGATACAATAATTCCAATTAAGAAGCGAAAGTGATTTATATAAATTACCAATTTAACTAGTGTATTAAATATTTTAAAAATTTTAATGCTGGTGCAACAATTTGACACCTAATATCTTAATTCTCTGAAATATGCGCATCAAAGCTATTTTTTAAATCTCAAACCACACACAATATGTAATGCATTTGTATTTCAAAAAGCACCAAAATATCCATAAATTTTATGTTTATATTTTATTGCATAAAGCGTATTTGTTTGTTCAAAAACTCCCCAAGTTACGTTTCCTTTGGCCGCACAATAACACACACATCTGTTTGCCTCTATGAAAAATCAGCTGAGTTTGCCATACGTTGAAGGCGTCAAATGATATTAACTAAAACACTTTGTCAACTTACGGATGAGGGAAATCTGTAAGATTGCGGCAGAGGGGAAAAACAGTCAGTTGCTATATGCATCTGTATCTGTATCTATATCTTGCTGTCTATATCCTCTGCACCGGATGTTGTTTGGTAATTATTTACTCGGAGCTGCTGGCTGACTGCTGCTTACTTTTGATGTGTTTTTGGTGTGTTTGATATATAAAACAACAAATTGCTCAAGCGCGTCCAACAACAACAACAGCAACAACAATAACAACAGCGACTACAATAATAAACAATTCTCCAAACAACAACAACAGCATAAACAAAGACATCATCAATAAAAAAAGAAAAAGAACAACAAATAAACAGCAGATCTACAACAAGGCATTAACTTTCAATTGGTTTTTCGAGGGAGGCCCCCCAAACGTATGGCTCGAGCCATGGGAATGTTGATGGGATTATAAGTGATTTTCATCAAAAATGCAGCACATAAAGTGACAGACGGCTGTCTAAGTGTGTGTGTGAGTGTGTGGATGATGGTGATTTTATTATATGGCTTGTTAAAGGTTTTTGAAGACAAGCAACGTGATAACTCAAAGCGAGACATCAATCGATTCGTCACCGTTCGTTCGAACGGTCACATTGCATCCAATCAGCCCGCAGAACTAACGGCCAAGACATGCCGGCCCAACCGAACAGTCCAGTCAAACCAAAAAAATATGTGAGTCAGTTGGTGAGGCGCACGAAAGTGGAATACTCTGCATGCCTCCATAATCAACAGAATATTATTTGGCCTTGCTCCGGAAAACGAATGTTTGGTGCTCCCAATTTCACCAAAACGAATTTTTTATGTGACTTGAAACCGATTATTTTGTTGCTAGAGAAATTAAAACGAATCGGCCAAATAGGTTTAAAAAAGTAATTTTTTTTTTTTGAGTAATTTTTTAAATATTCTTTCATATTCTTAGATTATATAGGGTTTTCCAATAAGAGGTGTTATTTTGGTATTCAAAGAAAAATTCCATTTTTTGAGATATATGATCGGATGTTTATTTCATAATAAAGAGGAAGGTATGCCGTTAATAATGAAAAACAACATCAGCCAAACGGCTACCACGACCACGCCTACAGGTCCATATCCTTTTCATGAAATTTTCCATGACCAAATCGCAAAGTGGCTGCCCTATGTCCTCGATAGGTCCAATGACCCCGCCGGACCATAAACCGCACCAAACAGTCACACGTTGAGGATGAAGAGGCTTCTCAACAATAACTCTTGGGTTTTCCGAGCCCCAGATGCGACAATTTTGCTTGTCGACGCAGCCATCGAGGGGGAAATGGGCCTCATCAGTCAAGATGATTTTTCGATGGGAGATTTTCATTATTTTTGTAGTGAATTTTAATAATTTCAATGCGTTGTTCCATTTTTATTAATGGCGTAGTTTCTACTTGTCAAATGTCAAAGAATAAAAGCTTCAAAAGTGACAGCTAGCGAAATACCGGGTGATTCAAAATAACACCTCTTGTTGGAAAACCCTATATTAATGCCAACTTCAAGTTAGATATTTACTGAGAATTATTTTTTTTCTGACTCAACCCAATATGTAGCATGCACAACCCAAAACGAATTTGTTTGTATTCGTGTATGTGCACGTATCATACACGAACACATTGCTTCATCGACGATCGACAGGAGCAACAGGGTTCCTGCGTGGTGTACTGAGATAAAGTCAACGTTTCGTTGTTTATTGGGCTCACTTAATGCTGAATAAGTATATTTCTCTTCTATACGAGGAAAGTTTGAAATTTCCGTTTTAAAAAGGAAAGAAGAAAAGGCTTTATAAATACTATGAAATTCTGTCCAATCAATATCAATGGTTAAGAGCTGGCATATTGGGCAAAGGCAACATCGCACGTTTTTGTCGCCCAAAAGAGGACGTCTTGCAGGAAATCGTTATTAAAATCCATGAAATGACAGGTAGCTGAGGCTGCAGTCAACTCACCTTACGCATTATGATAAACAATATATGATTATTTGGACATGCAAAAAGAGTAACGACGTGAACAACTCTAACAACAAGGCATAAGGGCAAAAGTGCCGGACTAACAACGTCAACAAAAACAATTTGTGGTTTATGGCGTGGTTTGTTTTTATTGTGTAAAATTTTGGTAGGACAAATGCCAAGATAAAAGCTAAAATTAAATTTTGAATATTTATTAGTAAAATGAATTCAGGCCTACAAAAAAAGGGCGACCCATATGGATTTTGAGTCGAGACCGGTTGTGCGGATATATTTTTAATATGAGATTTGAGTCCAATGAAAAGATCATCACTAAAAACACAGGTTTGTTTGAGGGCCCTGAGAAACCCGGAACGAAAAACAAAATTGTAAAAAAGGTAAAAGGAGAAATAAAACGCTTGCCACTGACTTTTAAAGCCGCCACGTATATGCTAAACCTAACTCCGAAATTCTTTAAACATACGATTATGGATGAAATTATGATGGCAAGATGCCACTTATATATATATAATATACTGTGCAACAAACTTCTTAATTGGAGAAGGCACAGTGATCTTAAATTGGAAAATTCGAGGCTACATCCTCTGAAGTTTTCTTACGATTATAACAACATTGTGTGTATTAACCGCGAAGTGCTCAGGATCAAACGTGACAAGATATTGACAAACTGCGCGCCTTTGCTAAAATTTAGTTTCCCTATCTCTGAGTTCGAGATGTTCATACGTACGAACAGACTTGTTCCAATCGCAAACTCTAAACATTATAGTCTCTAATGAACTTATAGACTGCCACGCTAACTGCTGCCTGTGACAAGCATTAAACAAAAATCGAATATGTCCTAAGCCCTACAGGTGCAGGGTATCACAATAAAAACAACAACAGACTCTTTTTCAAAGAGTAACGACAGTGGCCCTTGGCTCAAACGGGCGGTTAACTTTGCTTTTCTTTTATTTTTCCTCATTTTTAAATATTATTCATAATTCCATAAATTTAAGTCAGACAGACGGCAGGGCTGCTTATTCCCGGTTGCAGTCACAGTTGCTCCAATCGCGCGTGCCTGCGCCTGCGCAGTTTTTCAAGACGCGTTTGTCATATGCAAACGGCTGCTCCTTAACTTGGTTGGCAACTTGTGGCTAAATTGTTGCTTGGTAGTGGCCAAGTTGCTGTCCAGTTGCTGCTACATTAAGCCTAATGAACGTGGCCAAGTGTGTGTGTGTGTGTGCCGTATGTGACTGTGATTGTGAGTGTGTCTCACTTGTCGGTTTACATGCCAAGTTGAGGACAGTAGCTGTGATTACCAGCACTATGGGCGAAGTTCGATTTTGATTAAATACAAATATGTATGAATATGAATCGGAGCGGTGCCTCACTGTGGATCACACTGCACTCAAGAAAATTCAAAATTTTGAGTGTGAAGGGATATGTAGCTTATTTGGCAAAAAGACAATGTTTCATACAGCGGCGGATCCACGGAACGATTTTCGGTTCCGGACCATCCCAAACGTTTGAAAAATGGGTTGACAGTTTTTTGCGAAGTGAAAAACCCCCTATGATCAAATACTGGTTCCGTGCCTGGTTTCATGACTCTACACACCAAAATTTGGGGTCTCTTACCTGTCTATTAACGAAACTAACAAATTATATAGAAATAGGAAATGTTTTGCATTTTATAAGGGAAAATAGCGGAGTGGAAAGCACTTCAGCCGACCCTTTTGGTTACTCTTAGCTAGCAGGTTTACCACAAAAAGGTTTCCAAAAGGCGAGCTGAGGCGGAAGACCACCTCTAGGATTGACTAAATATTGAGTTGTTCGAAAAGTAGTTGGAAGCTGAAACAATTCTACTTGGATTTTTGGTTTAGAGCCTTTCCAAGAAGTTGATAGTTGAACTGAAGCGCTTCCATCACCTTTGCTTTTCAGTTAGAAAGCTATAATCACCCCTTCCAAATCTATGTATGTACAGCTAAAAGAGGCTTTAAGAAAATATGATTTCTCAAAGGATATCAAAATTAAACAATAAAATGCTCTTGGTAAGGATAAGGCGCTCTATGGGGACAAAGTACAATGGCAAGATAAAAAATCATTTTCGGTTTTCTTTTTTTTTTATAAGTGATCAGAAAACAAAATTTCTTTAAATCTTAGACTTTTTTGGTAGTGAGTACCAAGAATTACTTGTACTTATTTAAAGATTAATATAATTTTTATGTTAATTATTTTATTTAAAACTATTATTTGATTTCAGATTCTGTTTTTATTTTATTTTATCTCGTCTGCCAGGTCAATTTCCTTTCTTGTGTTGTTCAAAATGCTTCGTAGTATTTTGTTTACCACATTCATGCCGCATTTTTGCAATTCGTCCCACTGTGCGCCAATATATTCAGTTTGTCGGTCAGTCGACATTAGCGCAGGAATTTAATTAATGGTAACTTATGTGCGCGTAAATTGTGTAAATTGCAAGTACTTTCAACTGGCACCCCTGCGGTTTGCCAGTTAACCAAGGGGAAGATTTAAAAAGGCTAATGCATAGCCTACAATTTAGTAAGACTTGGTATATGTTTTTATTTTTTTTTTGGTTAAAACAACGACAACTGCGTCCATAGTCAATGATATCCAAGCTATTCGATTGCTGATAGGTTTTTATTTTATTTCAACTTGTCACGTGCTGTGCAGTGGCAATTTCTACAGTTTCAGCAAATATCTGACTACCTAGTATTACCACCATATACATATATGTATGTGTAAGTATGTGTCTAATCTAAACTCTATCTATTGGCGTTGTATCTGCGGTTGTAGCTTTTCATTAAACGGTAATTTCACACTGCCGCCGCAGAGACATCTCCAAAGACAACAAGCTGTGTACGCGTCTGGAATATTATTTTTTATTTTTTTTTTTCGGACATCTATTGCCGCTTATTGCAGTTGTTGTTGTTGCAAGCGTTTCTTGCCCAATTACAAGTTACAAGTTAAAATTAAGTACGAGGCATTGATTAGTTGCAATAGCAACATGGGAATATGCCGACTATGAGATACATTGTATTCTTTCTAAGTGCCAAACGAACAATATAGAATGTTTATTTTAATTTTCGCACTAAGATTTGGCGACATAGAAAGATTTAGCTAAAGAGTGCAAGATTGTAGCGTTCCCGAAATGTCACACAAGTCGAGATTTCGTTAATGCTGACTGTACCTTAACCTCAACGACACACTCCGAACAAGTTTGTATTGGGGCTTCTAGGCGTTAAAATTCTTCCATATTTTAAAACGATTATTTAAGTGTTTAACTTAAGTTTATTTATTTAAATATCTATCAAAAGTTAAAAAATGTTTGGGGTACTATCACCGAAAGGCTTAACATGCTCTTTTCATTGGTTAAAATTTAGATTTGCAAAGGAAGAACAGAAATTATATTTTTTACTCTAACTGAAAGTACGTAGTGATTATGGTGACTATAGCTTGTTCACAAGCAGTTCTAAAATTATCTGTTTGAAGTTTCTAAAAGTAAAAGGGACTTAAATTTGGTAAATTTTGCCTATAGCTAGCTTCCTTAGCCGATTTGCACTGAATTTGCTCTGAGGACACCCACTGTCCCAAAGTTCTCCAAAGATATCCGTGAATTTAAAATTTTCGGAAACAAGCAGTACACATCGGAACCGTATATGCCCCTTTTTTTCTCTCGACAACCCTGGTCATACTTCTTTTCTTTTTTAAGAATATTAGTTATTAGAAAATAGTGTGCTTTTTTTTTTGTAGGAAGTTTGGTCATTCCGTGCGAAATTTTTCCATGCTGCGTATAGGCCTTAAACAACAAATATGTATTTACTTTCCAAATCCTTGTACGCCAAGTAAAGGGTATCAACAAAATCAACAGACTGAGCGTATTGGAATTAAAATGTAATCTTTGGCGCCCTAGTCATATGAAACGTGTTCCATTAGGCATTGAATGGGTGTTATACGGGCATATCTAAACCTCAAACTCTCTAACTGCTGTGCGCTATGTAGGAGTCTTGAAACCTGAGCTCAGCCGTAACTTCAGACCCCCTACAGTCGGTGCTGACTGCTGAAATATGCACAACCTACGCACAAGTGGGCTGAAATCTATGGGATCATGGTGAATGTGTGTGGGGAATATTCACAACAGAGCTGTTCTGACAAATGTGCAGCAATTGTAAATGCTAAAAAAAATACATAGTATATTGTCTAATCTAATCAAAGCTGACAGAGTAGCCAGATTGAAAAATAATTTCATTAAAGTGTATGCAAATCAAAGAAAAAAAAAACTATGGCACATTTTTTTTTTAAGCCAATAATTAAATTGGTAAGTGCTTGTTTGCAAGTCATGTGCTTAATATACACTTTAAAGGAGATTTCTATTGGGTACACTCCTTTAAAAACTTCAAGGTACATTTTAAATAAAAAACTGGGACGGCAGTCGTGGGACCCTCGTCAGGAACGATGTTTCAGCGCCTTATTATTTAAAAAAATTGTATATAAAATAGTACATAATGTATTATGCAAAAAAAGAAAAAGAAAAAACTTACAATAATTTAAATTTAAAATCTTACTTAAGAAATTTACTCAAAATAGTCCTGCAGTAGGGCTGGAGAAAACATAGATGATCCAAGATTAAAATCTTCTCTATATATCGATGTTGGCCAACAGAGATGTTTGTTCAGCACTACTAAACACCCATTTGATGAGTGCAGAAGTGCTGGAAAAACATCTCTGTTGGCCAACATCGATATATAGAGATTTTAAACTTCGATCATCGATGTTTTCTCCAGCACTATCCTGCAGGAACGAACGAAAAATTAAATAAAAAAAAAATAATAATTTAATTTTCATTCGAAATTTTGTTATAAATATTAACTTATTAAATATTATACCCAAAATAGTAAATAAATAAAAAAAATTAAGTACAAAATAGTGGAGAGATTGGGGGAGAGTACACTAGGCAAAGTGTCTGATTGCATTTCAATATCCTGGACCTACTCTTCTCAAGCCAACGCAGTACCTCTTCGTGGATCTCTCTAGATTGTTGCATTGAAACTAAAGTGCGCGGCGGGTTCCTAACACTTTAATTAGATAGTGGCGCAGGACTTGAGATCCACCCATGTGAAATATTGAATTCAATAAAAGGTGCAAGAAAAGCCTAGGAAGATGTTATTTGTTTATGCTGGCTCCGCGGTAACAAACACCAATAATGTCAGCCAGGAGATCAAGCGAAAAATAACTCTTGCCAAACAGGTGTTACTTTGGGCTCAGTAGGCAAATCATCAGTAGATCTCTCTCTCTCTCGATGCACGAAGACAACACTTTATTCTACTTTGGGCTCAGTAGGCACATCAACAGCAGAGTTCCCTCTCGATGGACGAAGACAATACTTTATTCTTCCGGTGCTTGTAAATATACGGTGCAGAAGCCTGGACAATAACACAATCAGATGCAGCTGTTCTTGTGGTGTTCGAGAGAAAGATTCTTCGCAATATCTTCGGTCCCGTTTACGTATTGATTTGCACCGCATGCGTTTTAATTTTTTGTAAAATCAATATTAAAAACAGATCATAAAATTCTCTACAAAATCGGGAATAATTTTTAAAGTCAAAATTTCGTCTTTCCTATCTTTTTAGCTTTTGGCTAACATTTTCTAAATATTTTCCAGAAGAAAGTTGAAGCGCCACACACAACCTTCTTAGCTGCTAATTTGATTAAAGTCGGCTTAGAACTTTGTAAAATGTAGCTAAATACGAAAACGATTTTACTCCGCATTCGTTATTTACACTTTATACATTCTTTTCTGGTTTCAAGGTTTTGTAGAAAATGAAACTGTGTACAAGATCATGTACATCCATCCGTATACTACACACCTGTCTTAAAGAGTCAATAGGTTTGATGAAAATGTAGCTAAAATCGGCTTTCGGGGTTTGATTTGTACTTGTTTTAGGGTAAAAAAAATGCAAGTCCGGAAATCATAGCTGGTCATCTTCTCGAAATATCGCGAATATCATTTTTTTTTATCATTCGCACCGGTATGTGGTCACAATACTGTCGTTTATCCCGTAGGAATAATTCATCAAACCTATTGACTCTTCAATGTGACTAAATAAAAGATCATACTATATCATATATAATTTGCGTATATGTCTTAGCTGTAAGAATTCGGTAAACATACTTTGAGCTATAAAAAACTGCGTGACAACATAAACCCCATTGAGCATCGAGGAATCTTTTTATTAATAGGCAGTTAGAACCTCTAAAGCAACATGCCGCAAATGATACTCTTTTAATGATGTTAAGCGCTTAGTTCTAGTTAAGATAAGCATCAAATTTTCTTTTTATTTCCAATAGGTTCCACTAATTATCATGCCTGCATCTTGCCAACAACAACAGCTGATGGTTATAAAAATCTACACCTTTAAAAGCGACTACGTGAAACTCCAATTAGAGGGATCAAAAGGTAAACAGCTGACAAATGTCGAAAACTAAAATGTAGTCTAGAGCAAATGCTAAAGAGCAACAACTGTCAGGCTTTATAAATAGACAGACAGCCCTTTTTACCAATACAACGCTACACTCTCGAGTCTTTGTATATTATTGTATGTCAATTCAAAAAACATAAGTTATAAACTTAACTGCCATTAACTTGTCCCACTGTCGTCGATTGACTTCCGCACAAACATCAACTAGCGACACCTATAAAGGTACATACCATCGTATATAGGTATATATATGTACATACCTACATATAAAAATAAATATAAAGTGGTATGAACAAGAACCGTTGTCCGCTTGTGGTTGTCCTCCAGCTATTGCCATATGTTCAATGAAAACGACGACACTAAAAGTTGAAAACAGGCCGCGTTAAAAGCAAAATTCGATTCTTGCCAATTTCACTGACTAACAAACAACCGTTGCGAAGAGGAATATTACGATGACTACGATGAGAGTGGAACAGTTGAAAGCAGCCCAGTCCCAGTCGCAGTCCCAGTCCCAGAGTCAGACGCATTGCCATTGTCGTAGATCCAGACGCTGGCAGTCTCAGTCCAAGTCGTTGCATGTTTCTTACTTGATTTTCTGCTATAAATTAAAGGACTTTAATGACACTTTGGACGATGCTGAGCAAGACGACGCCGTAGTCGATGCTGCTGTCCCAAACGATGCCAAACGAATTGTTTGGCGACGATCGGCAGTTGGTGCGAAAATGCCACGCAATGGTTATCCAGACAGACGCGCAGACTATAAACACTGCTGCCCAGTGTTGGGTATTGTATAAAGAGCCGCAATAGAATGCGATCGCTGTAGCCATTGCCCAACACACGCCGCTCGCCAACCTTCAGCCCCTGGCCCAGTTGCAGGAAATTCATTAAGTGTATTTATTGCTTCGATTAAGATGGACACTTCTCACCTGCGAGCGCTGCAAACCAAAAGGCACCAAGGTGTTGCCTCTAACTTGTCTTGGCCTGGCCTGGCCTGGCCTGGCTCGACGCGTCTTGACTTGGCTTGGCTTTGGCCTGTTACTATGTTTGGTACATAAATTTTGAATGTGTACAATGTTTACACAATGTCAGCGAAGCATCGCCTGGCGCAAGAAATATGCAGATGAATCAGTACCGAGCCAAGTCAAAACCAAAGCAAACCCAAATCCCATCAAGCGGCATATAATTAAAGCGAAAGAATTTCAACTGACTTGGGTTTATGGCACTCTACGGGCACTATGACAAAACAAAAAAAATACAAGTGGTTTGGTTACAGTCGGGCTATTATAAATATTAAATACCCTTCATCTCAACTTTTGGCGGAGACTGGGCTTGACCGAAACGTACATAATATTTACCATATAAATAATGAATTTTATAACATTTTGCAGTGGAGCTTCTAGGGAGAGCGTATAGCTCCGGAAGCTCCATTCTGTTTGGGTAAAGGTGCTTCATCTTCCTTGAACTAGCAGCAGGCCATACTGCCAGACAAACGGACGAAGGAACTTGGTCCAAATGATTTCTTTGGTATACAGGCTCCAAACTTAGCTAGCTGAATATACCCGAGTATCCAAAATGCAGCGTATTAATATTTATTTATATTGGCACTTGCCTCTTTTTATGTTGTCTTGCTTATTTAAGTTTAAAACATTTTATTTTATATGCTAAACGATCCAGCCCCAAACACAGTCTTCTGTCTCCCGTTTAACTCTCCACGAACGTTATATGTAAAAACTTTGAGGAGCATTAAAAAATAAATAGTTCTTGCAAACTCTCTGTATGCTCTGGAAACTATGTGTTTGCTCCGGTATCGTCTTCCTTTTTAAATGTGCCTCCTTACGGATTTTATGACTCAACTGCTGATGCTGCAGTAAATTTTAGCTTGCAATTGTTTTAATTGCCCGAACCCGTCGTGTTCGCATATTTATGGCATAACGGAAATGAGTTAATAACAAAGTACAAGCAAACAACAATCTCTGCCAGAGTGCTCCAGCTGTCCAGCGGTCCCTAAGTCCAGATTTAATACCTGACAGGGATAGGGATAAACGTTTTGTTGGCCACGCTCGCTTAAGCCCAACTTTTGCCAGCTACTACCTCATAAACCCAAGGATACCCCAAGTGGGGTTGTTGTTTCTAAGCATGTAGCTTTGTTAGCTACTGGTGTTGGATTAAGTTGGTTCGCACTAGGCGGGACAGACGCAGTTTTTGTCATTTGAGTGAAATTACTGTCAGATTTTACACAAATAAAATTCCCAAATTGCGTCAGTTTTATGTGCTCCAAAATGTAGTACTCTTAACTACACTGCCCCGGTATTCAGACATATCTATGAGTACGCAATAATATACAAACATATACTAGAGCATCATAAAATTTATTGCCATCCACTGGACAACATAATTTTGTGTGGATTTCAGGAGTATTTTGCTTGGCATTAAAATTGCCTGGGTATGCTTTATTGCAAAGGGATCTTTAAACGAACTGTAGGTATGTGTAAGAGTGCGGGGAGTTGGCTGCGGGCTTGGTTATATAAGAACCTTATTTTGGGTTTGCAAAATTAAGCACTTAAATATTTAGAAATAAATGCACAAAGCTTTGTCCGTTGGGCATAGAAAGACTTTTTAAGGACTATATAAGGTAAGTTGTGTATATATAATATGCAAAAAGAGTTATCAATAACAAAGTCATTTGTGTATACAAAGAAAGTAAATAAAATTGAGGCAAAAGAGTGAGTTTTTGCATAGTAGTTTACGCAATGCAAACAAAGGTTCAATTTTTATGTGGAATAGTGTACCAAATTTATATCAGTTCTATTTTGTTGCAGACTAAACCTTTGCTCGAAGTTTGATCAAAATTGGTCCACTTTTGCATATAACTACCATACAAAAATTTAACCAGTATTCTGCGCAGCCTCACTCCAGCACTTCTTTGCGGCAGCTTGTAAAATTTTCTTGCATCGTGGTTAGTGGCGGATCCACGAGGGCATTTCGGGTCTGGACCACCCCCCAAAAGTTGTAAAAATGGGTTGACTGTTTTTTGCGAGCCCTGATATATGTATATACACTTCGAAGTGAAAAACCGCCACAAGATCGAATCCTGGTTACGCACCTGATCTTGGTTATACACTGTACTAATGTCAGATTATAAATTTTTTGCATTTCATGTAAGACGCAGTTGGCTAGGGGCACAATCATAGATGTCAAGATACCACATTTCTTCTGGGTACGCCTTGAGTATAAACACTTGTATCTCAAGAAGGTAGAAGTCGAGAAATCAATATTTTACAGAAATGAAGATTTAATGAATGCGATACTTTCTTTGACAAAATTTCAGAGATATCGGCATTTTGTTAAGTCTATTGACGTGAAAGCCTACAATGGTTTGCGGTGTGACGTCACATGTAAAACTAAACGAAACCCTAACTATGTTAAGGTAAAGCTAACATTAGGTAAAAACATTTGTTAGGTCAATAATATAAAATATATGAGTTGTGTTGCAGTGCTTTATTCCTAGCGAACATCTACATGAACCTTTTATATTGTGTGCTTACTAATTTTATTGGAGAGCTTTAAAGGGATAATTGCGTTTTACAACAAGATAAAGGCCCACAAGTCAAAGGCCTTCTTTTCGTTTTGCAAAATACCATTATTTAAATGGGCGGCAATCAGAACCGACTTTAGCTCTATCGAAGATCTATGGGTAATACTTTCCAGCAAGTTCTATAAAAAGATTCGTCATTTCAAGAATATGGCTTCGCACAAGGAGTGGGCGTCTATAGATGGCTCCATGCTGCAGAATCTTGTTATCTTAATGCGAAAGCATATTAACATAGTCGTAAAATAAATAAAGCATTAAGCTAAAAAAAAAGTTACTAACTTATTTGATATTTATTGCACATATACTTATTTCCTATGCAGTATTAGTATTTTATTTTTGTTTTTTATTTTATAAGCAAATTTGGTATTTTTTCTTTTATATTTTACTATAGCCTTAAAAAAAATTGTTGTAAATAAAAACAATTTTGACTGCATATAAACTTATTTCCATGAAGCAGCATAAAGTGATTTATAGCCTTCATTAAAAACAATTTTATTTTCGTTTTAAATAATTTTTAAACCACCTTGCACTTAAATACCTGTTTAACGATTTGGGCGTAAAACTAAGATGAAGCCTAAGAAAGAAACTTAAATGTATTTTTCTTTATTGTACTTGGCTCTTTTTAGTAGGCTGCTGTTAAAGGCAGCATTTTCCGTAAAGAGTCCATTAAATGGTCAACAGGTAGCACATGCTCACCTAAGTTTAATTGAAATAGTAACTCTAACTAAACTAAACTCTGTTAACAATATTCAAGTAAGTAATCTAATGTGCATACATTTTCTGAAATAACATCAATACGAATCCTCAAAGCTTTCATATCAATTATGAGAAAAGTATCTCATGAATTTACGCATATTGCATACTATAGCATACACACTCTGTTGGGCCACCGAGCTGTAGGTAGTAGTCAACATTCATCAACATCCTTGGCATTCAAATCAGCATGAATAGCTCATAAATGCCAAAGGAACACACTGAGCCATACTACTCAGTAAATGAACATAAATGGGTAGCAAACTATTTCCATTATGGAATTCGAACAACATTTTTAATTGCTTGACAACATCAAAACACATAAAAACTAACAATTTGTGAGAAAGCTGGCAACACTGCGGCAGGAAGACCCAATGAAGTCTGTTTAGAAGAAGCCAGTACGAAAAACCACTCAAAATATTCTATAATTCAGTTTGCAACTGCAGATGACCACAGTTGTGAGTGCAGCGTTTTGGGAGGAAGGGATTTTTACTCGGTTACTGTGATTTCATTTTGGAATTGCCAAGAGATAAAGGCCCAAGTGGAAGGCAGCTTTTCAAAAAACCAAAAACCAAATACAAATACAATTTCTAGTTGGGTCACAGCACTACCAACAACAACTATCTGAACTTCTTGCCTATTTCACCAAACTACACCACTACACCCTCTCCTGCCCCTGCCAAAGTACTGACAATGTTTACGGTCCAGCTGAAAGAATTTTGTATTCACGAGTTTGCACAATTTTTGCATTCGATTCAAATTCTTTCTTTAGCTTGTGTTTTTTGGTT
The DNA here is from genome assembly GCA_018150985.1 of Chymomyza costata. Lineage (NCBI taxonomy): Eukaryota > Metazoa > Arthropoda > Insecta > Diptera > Drosophilidae > Chymomyza > Chymomyza costata. Next base: position 25,967,840 of record JAECWU010000001.1, read on the forward strand.
TGTTTGATGAAATCACGTACACACACAGCAACAACAGTTATATATTTAGATATGGTATATATGTTTGTATGCATATAGGTAGATACAACATGGTCGTAAAACAACGCTGCCCGCTAGCTCACCCTGCTGCCATCTCAACCTAACCGCATAACAAACCATCAACTGGCTCGGAACCTTGTAGTGCCAACTGCTGCCACCTTGTTGAGCCTGGTCTACCATCTGGCTAAATGGCTGGCCAACAGTCCGGCTGGCCATGTGGCGACTACCAAGCTAACGTGTCAATTGGCACAGCCACGTCGGGCATACTCTCAACTTCTGGTTAGAGGGCAGTGAAAGGGGCTAGGTGACGGCAGTGTAACTATCAAATCAAATTGGTGGCACAGGATAATGTTTTGAGCTGTGGTTGCAGTCGCTGCACAGTGGATAAAATAGTCATCGTCATGGTCGTTTTTTGTAGGACTGAATTTTGAATTAGTGACCAACTGTTCGTTTTGAAAAGTGCATGCCTCTATGATTTTTCACATACAACGGAGACCCCCTAGGTATTGCTGTGAATTACAGAAGATGATTATTTCATCCAAAAATTTATTCAGTTGGAATTGCTTCATTTTCAGAATTTGGGTTTCCATGATAACAAGTACTGAATACAAATCTCAAAAAATTACAAGATCACCAGCTGACAAAGAATCAGTTTCAACAGCTGTCAAAGTTCGGGCATAGACTTATCCTCGCCTAGTATATAAAATTAATGCCAACAAATCGTTATTTGGCCCACTGTAAGTTGCCTTCTTGTTTTTCACTTTGGGTTTATATGTTGTATTTGTTGTTGTTTGCTTTTATATTTCGTTTATTTTTTTTTTTTTTTTGTGTGTTGTTGCAAGTTGTCATTTTTCGTATTTGGTAATTGGTTGCTGCTTTGTCACACCAGCAAAAACATCAACAAAAACAACAACGACAGTGAAACAACATGCAAAATAGCAGTTCAGGAAGAGACACAGAGTGGCCATAGTCTAGCTGTAGTCTGCCATTTTGGCGCTTTTGTTGTTGCATAAGTTTCATACAATCACACAGATGCATATTCACACAGATACACACTCATACTGATATACAACAAGCTTTTTCATTTGTTTTTATTATTATTAAACAACGCGTTGTTCAATGTTGTTGCTGCCTTTTGTTGTTGCATGATTGTTGATCTGCCAGGGCCGGACCGAAGCGTACTGGACTCATGTCCGGCCACGTGTCATAAAAGTTTACAGACACGGCACGAGTTATATGCCACATAAGTACATATATGTACAATGCTATGTATATAGATGTATATGTATCTACACGTGTGATAAGTCGCTCCAATATGTCGCACACTTTTACGACTACACGAATCATTGCATTCTGATCTAAATTAAGTCGATTCAATCAAGATTTGCGTGTGGTTACGGCTTGGATTTGTTTAATGCCCTCGACAACAACAAAAATAACAACAATTCAATACAAAACGTGGACATTGTCCGTGGGCTAATGTTCAGCTACAGACGATGACTAACTTTATTAGCTCTATAGTGTATGAGCAAGTTTGGAAAATGGTTTCCGAGTTAAGCTAAATTAAAAAGGACACAATAAAATGGGCTTGCTTTAGATGAGTTTCTTTTGGCAAAGGTGTTACGTCAAAGAAAAAAAAAAAAAGGAGCTTGAACAATTGAAGCAAATTGAGGTGCACACGTTTTATGGCTTGGATTCCAAAAACGCTAGCCTGAGCCAATTTATTTTGTAGGCATTGTATGAATCAATCAAGTTGGCAATAAAGAAAATAAATATTTCCTAGAATTCAATATTAAATTGGAGCTATAAATGGCATGCTTACGATTTTATGCATAATACGGTTTAATGAAAGGTTTCAAAATTAATTGTAATAAGATTTGCGTTTGAAACATAGACAATGTGTTTTAATCTGAGAGCCTTGTGCTAAGCGTTTAAGATGCCAATTGGGCAATAAATAAAGCAGGTCTCTGACGTCTCCTTTTGTGTGTTACAATATATATACCCTTAATATAACATAAGGTACAGGGTATAAAAATGTTATACCCAAAAGTTTAATTTAATATTAGTCAGTTCACAAAGTTAACATAAACTATCTGGTGAATTAAATAAATGATCCATAAGAAATTTAACGTAACTATATTCGATATGGGCTTGCCAAATTGAGAACCTATAACAAAACACATTTTAAATGCTGACTTCAGATATTCAGCTTGTCGTGCTAAGTGTTAATAGCTATATACTATATCTCTTATATTGTCAAGAAGTCGAGCTTCTTATCTAAGGCCACTCAACTAACAAGGTTAAGTCTCTGGCTACCACAGGCTGTCAATCAATGGCAGTTGATTTGAAATCTTCTTAAGCATAGTAAATCTCATCATTTGCATATGCTTGTCATCTTTCATAGATATAAGTTCATACCTGTCTACCCAACTATCCTCAGCTGATTGCCATTGATCTTGTGCTGCTGCTACTACCAACGATCAATTAATACCCCCCACGGCATAATTTTTAAGCCACTGGTGTAAAAATACTGCACGAGTAATGCAAAATCCATTACCTACGATAGCTTCTCAAGAGCTGGCCAAAAGTCGTTACACTTTTTATGATGCCCAACTCAAGCAAAAATCTTCCTACCCAGCCTTGCCACACCACTTTGCCCATTGCCAGCCGCAGCAAATCGCATTAGTTAATCCGACAGATACACATACGACAAAAAAAAAAGAAAGAAAATAAATAAGAAGAGTAACGTTACAAATAAATGAACATAAGCAACGAGCAAACGAACCAAAGAAGCGAGTGAATGAATGAATAGCTTCGAATGTAAGTTTGGATGATACTCAAGTGTGCCGGTTGAGATACTCTTGGCCGTTTGGCTGCGCTTATGTATGGTAATTTTTTCAAAGTGGTTGCTTTTTTTATACTCTTTAAAAATTTCGGAAAGTCTGGATTAAAAAAATATGAAATATATTATAGTTAGTTCTAGTCGGGAGGCGAACTTAGCTCTTAGAGTTTTAAATCTTTTGAACGATTCAACGAATGACCATTTTCATACTCTACACTACTTGAATAGGACACCACTATATCTGTACGATATAGCCCACTGCTCCAAAGCATGCTAGCCAGAGACTTAATTATTTTTTTAAATTAAAATTTATTCTATTTCTTATACACAGCTTAAAGTATTAAAAGATAATTATTATCTGAAAACTGTCCCAAAGTGGGAACCTAATTTTGTGCCACTTGAGTATATGTATTCCTAATCAAATTATAATTTTTAATATAAGAACTAGTTTATAAAACAAAAAAACAAAAACACTACGACATAATTAGGGTATTCACGCTTGCTGCTGAGTTGAGGACTTTTGCAACGTTATAAGCGAGCCAACTTTTTTACGCAACTTTTCAATACCTCAACTTGAATAGTCCGGGATTATTAGTCCCCCCAATTTAAATAGTAATTAATCATATATTAAGTTCCAAAAAATAGTCAAATATGTAAAAAATATTCTTTTATTTGATAAAAAATGCCCGGTAGAATTGGAAACCTTGGCATTGTTGGGGTCCAGTTTCCAGATAAGGCCAGTTTGCTCCTAATCTTGCTTTGTCCATTGTAGTATCACCTTTGTGACATGCACCATGTTGCAACCACATGTCGTTCACTTTGATATTCTCCAATTTAGTTCACAAAAAATTTGGTTATCATCGATTAGTAGCACTCTCTGTGGAGAAGTTGGCAATGCCATCATCGTTTTCGGCTGGCGGACACATCAAAAGTGACACACTGCTAATGAATTGCACTTGTTGGACCTCGTGCAGATTTGCATCGCTCCAAATGAGTCAGTTCTTCAGTAAGCTTATTGACACAGCACTCCAAACAAAAATAAGGCTCATCGCTTAAGTTAAGTGTTGATTCTTTTTGGATTTGGATGCTTTTACCTGCCGTAGTGATTAGACTTTAGTTTCTTGGAAATATAAGAATAAATTCAATAACAGAGCCTTTATGAATTGTCAACTTCTTCCAGCTACTTTTGGAATAAGCCTTCATATGTATTAGAGTATTAGCGAGAAACGGTTTTGCGACCCTAAGCATATATTTGGCTCTGCTAGCCATAAAGTTGCTCAGATAGTCCAATTCCCGGAACAAATTTAATTATTTTGAATGTATATTCTCCTTGGGTAACATCGAGAAACGACGAGTTTGAATGCCCGCCGAAAAAGGATATCCATTTGATGGCTAGAGCATCACGCTCAGCTTGTTCAAATGTGCTGAGAGACTTCTGCCTCATTTGTACAGAACCCCCGGATATAGAGTTCAAGACCGCAATGTCCCCTTAGTTACTCAGTCACTATCATAAAGGTATTCTTCTCAGCTAATATTTTCTACATCCTTCCGAGTGGCACTGATTTAATCTACGTTTTTTCTGGATCTCATTTTTTCTTTTGAAAGTTATTTGGATGTTGTAGTGGTCAATGCTGCCTCTCTTAGATGTTTCGATCCACCATCTCTTTGTAGCTTCTCAGTTATTTCCTGCCCAAGCATATTCCTTTAACCGACAACTCATCTAAGGGTAACTTAATTTGTATTTTTTGTACTAGCCCAGGTTCCCATTTACTGAGTATTCCATATTCGGAGATTCTACTGAATTTGCTTCTTACTTAAAGTATTTTTTTTGTTAACATGCTTGAACTGCTGCTTTGCTTATTTAACTATTACCACTTCCTTCACACAAACACACGCATATTTATCCATATGTTTATGTAAAGAGTTATATATATATGTTTGTATAAAAGTCGATGGTTTCACCTGATTTATTGTTTGTCATACGCTTTGAAATTGCGCTTTAAATTTTGCACTGCAACAATTACATGGCCGCCACTGTCGGGGCCGCCACTTGCATTGTTATCTTTTGCATGGTTGGCAACAGCGGTCTAAACACCTTCCCCCAAGTGGCCAGGTATCCACCACCTACCCAGTGTTTATCCTACCCATAGTAATATGGCTTTCCTGAATGCGCTATAGTACTAGTAGTATTGACTATATCTTTTTTTTTCGCGCTTAAATCGTCGTAGTCTTCAGCGTCGTTATACTCTTCCTGTCTGTACGCGGCAGTCATCACCATTGAATTCCTTAGTATCCCAGTGTTTGTGTCTTGGCTGGATGCTCGTCGTCGGTCTGTGATTTATAAAAGCCCAAGTAAAATGATGATGATGATTCTTTCTGCTTGTGCTTTGGCTTTGCCGGAGCTGCAGAGAAGAATTCGCAGCTCGGCAACGTAGCAGCAGTAGAACATGAAGAAGCTTTTAACGAACTCTTTTCATTTGTATGATGACAAGGTTGCTGTTGTTGTTGTGGATTCTCTTTTCTTTTTTCATTTGTATCTGTTGTTTCTGCTACTTCGTTTTGTACTGTACATGGTAATAGTGCGAGAGTTGGCTTTTGCATTTCCAGACTAATGGTCGAAATATTCGCCATTAAAGTTTATGGACTTTACGCATAAAAGCATTTAAAGGTTTTCAAGGCTTTTCTAGACTCCTTTTCTAATTAATACTCGAAAAAAAAAAAAAAATCAAAGTTTGTATTTTTTTTTTGTTAAAAATGTTTTTTCGATATATCTCGAAAACCGTTCGATGAATGAAATTTTTAACTTCATTTTCGGTTTTAGCGTACCATTTTACTAAGGCAACGAGTAAAACATGTCGAGGATACATTTTGCTGTAAACTAGAGTTATTATTTAGGAAAATAGGGGAAACTATAATCAAAGTAGGGGTAGTTGTTATCGCGCCCATATTTTCCCCTGTGCTTTGCTTAATTACTATGAATTTGGGATAGACTGCTCGCCTCTAAATTTAAAGAGTCTTGTAGGCAAAGTTCTTTCCCGAAGTTCCCGATTTTAATAAAATTTGCATCCACGAATAGGTAATGAAAAATGGAAAGTATTTGGTGAGTTTAAACCTGCTACTTAGAAAGATTTGAAAGTAATTGGTAAAAATCTTCAAAGGTGAAGTAAGCAGTGGCGGAACTCTAGACGAATTACATCTACATAAAAGTCCCTAGTAAAAAAATTATATCAGCCCTGTCAACACATGTCTGCAACTTTTATGGTCTCTAAAAACTTCGAGTTCATAGGACGGAATGAGCAGCTTCTGGTCCGTCTCGCTTCTGCTTCCTCTGGCAGGACAAATAGTTGGAAGTGACAAATCAGATCTGGTCCATCTTACCGTAGTCAATAACTGCAACATTAAAGCCAACCCTCGAAGTATTGTGTGCATCTTAAAGTTTTGCCTTAGCTGCACGTAGGTCGCCTTTATGCATATGTATCGATGATTGTGTATGCATGTGTGTGTGTGTATCTGTGTCTTTGATTTGGTTTTTGTATTAAAATTTTGCTTAACAAAAATGTGTGTAAGGCCGCCAGCCTTGAGCTAAATGTTCCGGTAGTAAAAAGGGTGTACACAAAGGAGCAGGCGTTGGGGGGTTCCACTTGTATAGAAGACAGACGACAAGTAAGACTCAGTCTGGCAAAGTGAAGAAGTGATGACAACAACGACGACGTATGAGAGCAACATCGAACACAGAGTCTTCTCTCTGCCACATTTAAATTTCAAATTGGTTCGTTAACATGAAGTTAACATATCTGCTAATTGCTGATTGCCAAAGTCGCTGGCAGTGCCCAAGCGTAGCTGGAGCTGGAGCTGGATGCAACAACAGCAACAACGTTATAGCTAGTATTTGCTACCAATGTAGTCTGAGCCAGTTGTATCTTGATGCCTCTGTGCAGCCACGGCAACTAGAACAGCAACAGCAACAAGAACAACAACAACAACAAGTGTGGCAAGTCAGGCAGTTAGGCAGGTAACGTATGTTGCATATTGCAGTTTGTTGCAACCAACAGCAGCAGCAGAAGCCATCGACGTCACCGTCATCGTTGTCTTCTGCGTTGTTGCCATCTTTACAATAAGCGTATCTAATAGATACTTGCACTGGCACACACCACACGCAGCTTGTGCAACAACAACAAGTACAAGAACTAAAAAAGATTCTCCTTTTTGCCTTTTTTATGGAAATTTGATGTTGCTCGAAAAGTTAAGTTCATTAAGTGTTAGTATTTGAACCTCTCACAGCCAACGGCAGCAGCAAAGTCCTACCAACAGAGGCCTTGGTATCGATGCAATCTCTGCCGATGACTTGAATCTGAACAAATTCAAGTGTTTTGGCAAATGAGTGTGAGCTAGAAGTACCGATGTTTGTGTGCACTCACCTTTGATAATCTCCAAGACTGACAGACCGACAGCTATCCTGACAGTTGCCCGTTGCTTGTGCTCCATTGTAGATAACCCAGCTTTAAAAGGCTGCAACGCCCATTGGGCTGGCCATAGAGCCTTTGGCTTTTTGGAACATGCTGCACAACTCTGGCCTAACGAAAACTTGAGCCAATGAGCTGCTAGAAAAGCCCCCTGGCAATTATCTTTCATAGAACTTGCATTAAGGCCTTAGCAGCCGCCAGTGTGTAAGTTTGAGTATTTGTGTTATATGCTGTGTAGTGCGAGTATAGATTGCAATCGATTATTGTGTTATCGGAGCAGGTGTAGGGCGTTATATGCACAGCCAGTTAAAAGTAGTCTTTATGACAAGAATTTGATTAGTTTTTTTTTCCTAAAGATCATATAGTTGACCAGAAGGTGGGCAGGGATGGGCGCTGAAGCTAAACAAGTACTTTTGGAAAGAGCAGCAAGGTTTGCTTTATTGCGCGGAAAACAATCTTTGCAATAATACATCATTAGTATCTTATCGTAGTATCAACTCTGCGTAGCTGTAATCGAAAACCGATTATCGATAGATATAATTAACAGATCTAAAGTGGTTGGTCTCATGATGCTCACAATAAAGATTTAAGTTTAAATAATTAACTTAATTATAAATGTTCACTAACCAGTCTTGATTTGTTAGATAGCAAGCCTAGTTACAAAAAAATATATCGGCAAAGGCAATTCGATATTGTCACTCCTGTTCAGATTCAGATATTATTAGTAAATCCAATCACATCCACATGGTAGGCTCATTACACAGGTCAACATGGTTCAGTTGTTGGAAAGCTAAGGGTCATTTCCGAAGTGATTTGCCGCGTAGAATCCGAATCCGGTGTCAGAATCGGCCCATCACGTCAGGATTTTGAGATATTTGAGGTTATGTACCCGAAAAACTGAGTTTTTTCCTACTTTTGAGGTTATGTACAGAATATAACGTCAGAATAATAAGAAATTTGAAAAATTTACTATCGTGATAAAAAATTTGTTTTTTAAAGCTAGACCGCATTTTGGCCGTTTGAGCTTTAAGTTTTTGTCTTAAGCGTGCTAAATACTTAAAAAATGTACATTTCACCTTAATTCAGAAGAGCACACAGCCAACGCTAACCAATCACTACAAGATATATACCTAAATGCTTATCGTGCATATTAAGTTACTATCATGGTTAATTGCAACACAAATCGAATATAACCCAAATATGTATAGCCTAATGGTCTGTTATGCAACTTCTTGAGTCAACCTATTCCAAGAGTCAAACTATGGCCAATCTCGTATTACAGCACAGCAGCCTTGAGCAGTAGAACACAATATGTGCTCATAATGCTATCTGATACAAAAGCTAGCTAGCTACTCGTCAATAGTCATCACAGACACACATCCTGTTCCAAGGCCAAACATATTGGAGTACATGCTTAACCGCAATTCGAATTTCGCTTGTTTATTTGCAAACAAGAATGAATTTATGAAATATGCAAAGCAATAAACAATTTAAAATCAAATAAAACGACAACTTCATATGCAATGGGACCAACTGACTCCATCCAACCAAGTGCCCCATACACATAAGCAACCAAGTCAAAGCTACACAGTCACTTGAACTTTGGCGGAACGTACTCAGCTCCTTGGAACGTTGCAGGCAGTAAGAACAGCTCCACATACATAATAAAAATAAAAAAAAGTTATATAGTATATCAATATTTTATACTTTAAGCATTTGTTTGCTTAGAACGACCCCCAAAACCGTGGTGCCAGACGACATACAGATCACACACACACATACACACACACTGAACCATGTGGCAACACCAGGCTGTCTGCCTACTGTTTGAAAGAAAAAAAACAACAAAAAATTGTGGCAGCTCCAGTTGCCGTTGTAGTTGTTGTTGCTGCAGTTCTTGTCTAAATTTATGATTATTGCCATGCCAAGAATCTTACGAGCGTACGCGGACTCAATTCGCTTGGCCCCGAAATGTGTAGGCCAACGCGGGCGTTAGGAGGAGCTGCTAGCTGGAGCTGTTCCGCTGGATGAGTAGTAGCTGGCTGAGCACACCGCGCAAGAAGTAAAGTGATTCTGCAGTTATAAAAATTGGATTTTGCGCGCAACTTAATCACATTTTCGCCTTCAACTTCTCGACTTGGTGTTTGGTGGACTCCACTCGACGACGACGACTCTGCTCGATGACTCTCCTCAACGACTTTCAGCTATTTTATTGCCGTCGACTCTTTGTGACGATTTTTTTGTGTGTGCTGCTGCAGTCCGCTGTAGATTTAGCTCCTTGTGCGCTGGCGAAAATTTACGATTATATCGAAATCTGATGGTTTATACGCGAATCTGTATCCGAATGCTGTGGCCAAAACTACTTTGTATGTGCGCCACACTAGCGCTACAAGCGCCTGCATTGCCTCCACTGCCCCGCACACTCTTAACACTTTTTGTCAATCCCGCACATTTGCTTGCTCCGGCCATGTCTGTCTGTTGGCGCAAGATTTACGTAAAAAAATTAATTTACGATTCCAAGTAAAATCAAATTACGTAGCCAACGGAGTCATCTTCCTTGTTGCCTTGCCGCTTCGCTGCTCGCTGGGAATGCCACCAACTAAGTTTTATTCAAATTTTTTTTATTTTTATTTTTTTATGCGCATTTATATAGTCTTCGAATACATATGCTAGGTGTAGTATGTGTTTCTTCAAATTACGATTTGGTAATTAATTTTAAAATAGGCCGGTCCCACTAGACCCGCCTCTTTGCTAATCCGTGTGACTGAACTGTAGTCGACTGCACTAAACCAAACTGAAATAAGCCGGCTTGACGCAGACGAGCGGCTTTGGGCCCGCTCCGGCTATCTTCTGGTTAGCTAGCCGCTTGGTTAGCTGCCTGATTAAGGCAGTTGATAAAACCCGTTTGGAATGTGTTGCTGTTTACTTTAATTTTATGGCATTGCCAGTGATGATTAACCAATAATGATAATGGATGAACCGGACCAAACGATAGCCTGGACGGACGATCTTTGAAATTGTTTGACTGCAATTGCATTAGGCTGGCATGAGTAAGTGGTTTTTATTCTATTCCTAAATGAGGTCACACGGCTCATCAACAGTGCTTCAAATCCAATTAAAGTTTACGAACACACTCCACCAGATGATGTTGGGTTAGAGGATTTTCACTTTTTTTTTTTTTTTTATAGACAATCGTAAAAATAAAACTTCTGTATGTGCAATAACAAATAATTATTTATTATACGGAAGTGGAATTAATTAAAAAGAACTGGACATTTAAATGCTGGCTGGTTAAATATATTATGGCGCAATAAAGAACTTTTTGCGTTATGACTATGACTTTAAGCGTGTGAAGAATTTATAGGACATTAAAGGCTCGTATGTTCCATGATGTCAGCACTGCAGGGTAACGACATAAAAAAATTCGTATATAAAGTGCAAATAATGACGTCAGAGCTGCTGCCCTACGAACTCGTTTAAGGCCTTTAATTGAAATATAAGAATTCTTGTTTACGTCAATATAGGTAAGAACTAATGGTCTATAAACAAAAAAAAAGCTTATTCGTAAAGTATTGCCATATAAAATATAACTAAAGACTTTATAAAGTGAGTTATTAAAAAAAACTATATAGCATTTAATATGCGTAAAGTGCTGAAAAACATAAATCATTTTTATATAATAATTTTTTTACGCGTTTTAAGTTTATTTTTTATTTATGTATATGGCAAACATCAAGGACCTCCTACAGATGCGCGCTTTTTACTAAATTTAAAGCCATTCAATAACACTTTTTTGTTGCACAGCGCCATGTTGACATTTGCAAAGAATTCAAGATACTGCAGATCCTGCCACCCAACTCAGTAGAATGAACGTCTCAAATTGGGCCATAAGTAGCATTATTTGTATAAAATTTATTATTGATACATTAAATATTGTAAGCTATTTCATAGAAAAATGGTTTACTGGTGGATCAATCAGTTGCGGATCTAGGATTTGGTGTTGGGGGGTTTTTCACTTCGAAGTGTGTTATAAAAGGTGTTTTTTTTAGCATCTTTCTGTTTTTGTCAGCCGAGCTGTTTTTGTGTCTTGTGTTACTGTCAAACATGTTCAGTTTGGTCTATAATTTAACCTTGAATCGACTTGCAAATAAACAACGCTTGCAGATTATTGAATTTTATTATAAAAATTCATGCTCGGTTAAGAAAGTGCATCGTGCACTCCTTCCATGAACAGTTTGGGTGACCTTCTGAGGCGGCTATTCGGAATGTTGTGACTAAATTTCGCACCAAATCTACGTTATTGGACATAAAACCACCAACATGCAATCGTAGAGTGCGGACAGAAGAAAATATGTCAATGTTGTTGATGACCGTGAATTATCGATTCGGCGCCGTTCGCAGCAATTGGGCCTCTGTTACTCCACTACGTGGAAAATTTCGCAGAAGGATTTCAGTGTAAAACCTTTAAAAATACAGCTGGTGCAAGAATTGAAGCCGCACGACCTACCACAACGGCTAACTTTTGGTAAATGGGCGCTGGCAAAGTAAGATGAAGATCCACTTTTTTATCGGAAAATTGTGTTTAGCGACGAAGCTCATTACTGGTTGAATAGATACGTGAACAAGCTAAATTGCGCCATTGCAAAAGCTGCCAATTCATCCCCAAAAAGTCACTTTGGTGTCGATAATGGGCCGGTGGCATCATTGGACCGTACGTTTTAAAAAAGGATGAAGGCAGGAACATTACTGTGAATGGCGAGCGCTACCATGCGATGATTATAAACTTGTTTTTGTCCAAAATGGAAGAGCTGGACTTGCCTGACATGTGGTTTCAACAAGACGATGGCACACAGCACGCGAATCAATGGCCCAATTGAGAGCCGAGTTCGGTGAACACTTTAGTTTAGGCTTGGGGACGTTCAATAGGCCGCGTAGATCGTGCCATTTAATGCCTTTAGACTATTTTTTGTGTGTGCTATGTCAAGGCTCATGTCTATAGCAACAAGCCCGCAACGGTTGAAGCATTGGAAGCCAATATTGAAGAATTTATTCGTGAGATACCAGCCGATATGTTGGAGAGAGTATGCCAAAATTGGACCCAGCGTATGAACTATTTGAGGCGCAGCCGCGGTCAACATTTACATGAAATCATCTTTAACATATGGATCGTTCTATCAACTCAAATAAAGATTTCATAAATTTTTCTGAATTTTATGCGTTTTTTTTTAAATAAAATCCGAAAGCTCTTAAAAAATCGCCCTTTATCATAACTCGCAAAAAAACTGTCAAATCATTTTTCCAACTTTTGTTGGGGGACTTACTCTTTGTTAAGACAGGGAATCATTAAACTCACAGCTTATGCTGAGAAACTTTGCCTTATAAAAGTGATTTTGTCGTGCCTTCTAGAGAAACTCGTAATTCTCGCACTTTATTTATTCCAATTTTATACATCCAATTTGGCTTTGCAGGATTCTTTTCGTTGCTTATGTTTTGGCTAAAAATAGTTTTTATAATTAACTCTAATCACTTCGAGCGTCCTTGACCAATTCCGAATTGTGAGTCACCCACTTGCTTTTTTGGCTTTGTCCGTCCGTATGAACACCTAGCTATCAGAGATTACAAGAGCAACTAAACTCGCGACTTAGATCCCATATTATATCTCAGGAGACCAATTTATTGAATTTTTTCGATATCGACGTTTTATTAAATAACTTCCACAGGGTCAATAAATGACGAGCGTCATTCTAAAATTTGCCGACTTAACAGACTAGTGTTGATAAATGTTCGAAGAAAGATTAAAAGATTTCAAGCTTGATGTTACGTCATAATTTAGTTTGTTTTGGCCGCCCCGACGGATATAGGCCATCTGTTGGTTTGGTTGTAAAACACTCGTAATTCGTAACATACCCGTCCAAAGTTGATGTCAAGTTCAAAACTACTCGATTTTAGTCATGCATCGTTTAACAACCCTATACCTTAGTACGAAAATCAGAATGAAAAATATATTTACGATTTTCATAATTTCTGGTGTATTCAGATTCGTATTGTCAAAAAATAAATATGACGAAAATATGAAATTCAATTAAATTGTATGTTCCTGAACTTTCGAGTTTAAAAAAGGCGGGTGAAGCTCTTTTCTTTTTTTTTTTAATTTAACTTCATTTTTCAACACGCCAACAAGCCCTTAAGGCTTTTAAAGTTTATCATAGACTTTACGATGCGATGAATTCAAGAGGCAATTCCCAATGGAAATTATTTATTTTTTTGTTAAACAATTAGCATTTTACAAGTGCAATGGAGTTAATAAAAATTCAACAGCAGTGCTCTGATGCAAATTGTTGATACTGTGGGAGGAGACCCAAAGGGTATATTAAGCTGTTACAAGTGCATATAAGCCAGAATTGGGGCCATATTATTGTCAATCAAAATTCAGATATGCTATCGAGCTGAAAGGAGACTATAAGCTGTGCTCCGAATTTTATAAAATCAAAATTAAAAAATTTGATTCGTTTTTGCGTGCAACCATGGGAAATCGAAACGAAATCGTATATTTTATTCGTTTTCCGTAGCACGGCTGTATGTTGCGAAACTAAACGATTTTTTGTTAAAAATATATTCATTTTGGTTCCAAATCGTGAATTTTGAAAAATATAGTATTTTTGCAAAAATAAAATAAGTTTCTCCAGATAATTTTTTTTTTGCCAGTTAGTAACATAAGGCAGTTAAGAACTTAGCTAGGTTGTGCAGGGTGCGTTCATTTAGGTACATTGAATAGGACACTCCTAGATATTTTTTAGATACCTTCCAGCCAATTGCAGTTACTCTCTTCAACGCACACTCACAAACTCATAGACATGCAGAATGCAATTAGTATGCAACAAAAGTGCCTTGTATTGCATTTCATTTCATCGTTTTGTACTCGTATACGTTATTACGTCAAAGACTAAGCTCGGGAATTATAAAACTGAAAACAATCCATTGACGGACTTGCACACAATTTAAATGAACTTACTTAAACTTTTTTTTCGTAGTCTCGTCCAGTTCATGTACGAGTAATTGAAATTGTTTGTGTGTCTGTGAACACGTTTACAGGGTGAAAAAAACATAAAATTAGTTTTCATGGCTTTAAAGAAGAAATTATACTGCACTGTAGCAGTACGTAGTAGTAAATATATATATATTTTTTTCGTTTTAAACGCCAACATTTTCAATTTAATGCATTTGACTTGACTTTTTTATGGCCGAGTAAGGTTATCGGCATTTATAAAGTGCAACTATATAAAAGCGCTATTACATATACGTAGTGTGTGAGTGAGTATGAGTGAGTAAGTGTGTGTAAACCTGTGTCTGTAACTTAAAGTGCGTGCAACGGCGCGTAATTGTAACAATGCCTAGACAATGATAAGAGATAACTTCAGTACAAATAAAAGGCCTAGAAGACATAGAAATAGGAGCTCTACAATTAAAGGCGTAACTGTTTAATGTGCTGACCAGGCTTTGCGTGTTTGGAATTTATTTAAAATGCACAACGAGGGCTACTTTCTATAATCAAAAAAAAAAAAAAAAACAAAACATAAAAAATAAATAAATACTGAATTGAGAATAAACAAAATGAGTCTATAAACTGTGTGTTCATATTCATTCATTTTCATAATTGACCCATTCTTTGGGAACTGGCAATTATTATAATTGCATAATTTTCTTCTAAACAAGCTCAAGCCGAAAATTAAATACCCAACACACTCACACAGACACATGTGACGTTTTATGCCAGTATCTATACGAAAATTTATATGTTCGGTGGCGGATTTATGTCTTGGGACAGCTCCATCGCAGCAGCCAAGCAGCTCAGGTTACACACTTGGGCTTTAACGCTGGACCCGAACGAGCCAATGTCCAGGAAACAATTATCAACATGCTTGTTTTTGGGGCGCTCTTTTTAAGTCGCTACGGAAGCAGCTTTAGAGCGCGCGCGCGGCGGTCAAGCGGGGCAGGTTGCCCCTGTAAGTCCCCTAGCAAACGAAGCCATGCTGCAGCAACTGTTTCATGCGTTTGGCCTGCGGCCTTTGGCAGCGCTGCTGCCGCTGCGCATGCGTTTAATTTGTTCTGGATCGCAGTTGGCGGCAGCGGCAGCGGCGGCGATGGCGGCTGTTTTCAGTTTAATTTTTGGACAGCGAAAATGAGCGAGAGGCGGTTGATTCAAATTAGCCACGTCTTCAGACACAGACTATGATATAAAAGAAAAAAAAAAAGCAACAAACAATGGAATGAGCAGGCGTGCCCAAAGGCGTACCACACCGGTCAACCAAACCAACCAGCCAGGCCCAAAGAGTACCCAACCAAGCTAACCAGGCTGCCAAGTCTTTCAGGCGGCTAGTTGTGCCATATACACTGAGATCACAAATTATTCACACACTATAAAATTGATAAGTATTCACATAATAAAAACATAAAGAACAAAGAGGCATTTCGAAAACGCTCCGAAATAGATGCAAACGAAGTTTCTAAATTTATATCGTCCGCCTCAAATCGCATGAAAATTTTGTTTTTGCTTTGCGTGGGGCTATAAAAAACTAATGGCAAACGCTAAAGTCGGGAACGGATGGCTTTGAGATACCCTGTACCAAAAAAAAGTAAATAAACCGATTTTGATCAAATTTTGTAAAGCGCTTAGATACTCCAGAAGTGCCTTAGGTCGGTCATGGGACTGACGTTTATATGAAGTTTTGTCATTCCGTGTGAAATTTTTCGAACTGCGTATGGGCCTTTAGGGGCTTTAGAAAAACTATTGTTGGGTTTTCTTTTAGGTGCAATATTATAACCCTCTGGGAGCTTTAGTAATAGCATTTAAGAAAATTTTGTAATAATGACAACTGTGCGTTCAGTTACAAAGCATTAAACTTAAAAAATTTAAAAGTGTTTTTATACTTATTGGCCTCACTGTAGTACATATGCATATGTATACTCTTTATATATACGTATTGCTGTATTGCTAAGTTGCTTGATCGTTCCGTCCAACCGTCTATCTGTCTATATGTGCATATGCGTTTCACTCGTTGATTATAGGGTCGAAATTGCTGGGTTCAACAAGATTATTAATGTGCGCCTGGTCGTTTTTTTGTATCATAAGTTAGTATATACGATTCATATGCTATATATATATATGACTACATATATGCATACCTGGTTCAAAACTTAGCTGGCATGCAACCCCAATAAAGAGTCCTCTACATGTTATTTGCCTTGTTAAATTTCTTGTTGTCCGGAGCTCTTTTTTTTTTTTTTTTGTTTTTTTGGTTCGGCGTATAAACTTTTGTTTGTTTAAGGTGTATCAAATTAAATACCTGACAACGGTTGGCTAGTTGAATAAAATTGAATGAAATGGAGTTGAGGAAAAAATTGAGATCAAAAAACACCCACTCATTAATTTAAGTGCAAAAATGCTGTTTTACGTTATATAAGGTTGGTCTTTAATTTTGAGTTGGAAGCGAATTTTTTGGGCCACAAGAGGAAGCAATTTTTAAAATTTCAGTTATAAATTGAAGCAACATTAAATATGTTTATATTTGATAAATCTATTAGCATTAATTAAATCGTAATATTTTTTTGTATAAATATTATTTTGAAAGTTATATGTGGAAATGTGTTTTAGGCAAAGCGCTCCATAATCTATATAATTATCTATGGCATACAATTTAAGTCAGTGTTATATCTCAATCACAATGACCGCCCAAAAGTAAAAATTTTAATTTTTTTTGTGTTTTTTCAAAAAAATTTAAATATTTTAATATTGGTAATTTGTTCGCAAACATACGCGGAAACTTTTTTGAAGTATTTGAAATTATCTATAAAATAATTGTCAGTAAATATCTAACTTGAATTTGGCATAAATATAATCTGCGAATATCAAAGAATATTTAAAAAACTATTTCAGTATCAAATTGGTGCGTTTTTAAATATATTTTGCCGATTGGTTTTAATTTCTCTTGCAACAAAACATATGGTTTCAAACCACGTGAAAAGTTCGGTTTGGTGGGATTGGAACGAATAATGTAATCGGATTCGTTTTCCGGAGCACGGCAGAGTAATAATTTTTTTTCATATTTAAAAACAATAAAGAGATAAAAAAAAGTTTTATTTTAGCTTGTTTTGAAAAATTGTTATTTTTTGAATATAAGTATGTATGTACTTTTTTTTTTTAATCTTGAATTTAATTTCTATTAATTACTTTATTTAATCATATGATATAAGATTGTTTGTGCAAATATATAGATTTGAGACGCAAAAGACCCCAAAATAACCTCCAATATAGTCAATAGGCCTAAAGAAAGATATAGGCATGTCCTCCCGTACTTCAGTATGAACGTCTAGATCTTGGATATTTTAAGAGCTAGGATAATCAAGCTTGCCATTAGAACTTCTTACATGTACAGTCAGATCAAGTTTATTTTTTTCTCCCTCTGCACCTCCCTTAAACATTTTCAAAAAATTTAAAATTACTGCTCTATTTTGCATGATTGACTTCATTACATTCGGAGTACAAATATACAGAAAGGTGTCAGCCCTATACAAGAAATTTGAGCTTTTGATAACTATTAGATCTTTATCAGCTGCTTAACGCTTGGCCAGTAAAAGTATATTGATTTTTAAATTAAGCTTTTTTTGCTGCATTTTTTTATAAACTTAGGTGTATCGAATTAAATACCTGAGATTGGTACGCAGCTCAAAAACACCTACTCATTTGTTTAGGTGCGAAAATAATGTATTAAATAAATTGTTATTGGTTTGGATTTTCGGTGTTGTTGTCAAAGTGATTCTGGTTGCCGTAGGCGTTTGCCTGGGTCCAACTGTTGTCTCTTTATTGTCCAACTGTCGCAGGGCTGGATTCGTTCAAAAAAAAAAAAGAAATAAAAATTACAGTTTTTTGGGATACTTAGTTACATATGTGTGTGGTTTTGTTTTTGTTGTTGACATATCCGCAATGTGGCAGCATATAAATTGACATTGACAGTTGACATTTGTGGTACATAAATGAATACACATACTATACATATGTACTATACCATACTTTTGTATAAGCCGCATATCATGGCCAGCAGCAGACTGCTGCGTCTTACTTATGGAGAAGTCGAAAAACTTATTCATAACTTTGGGTTTCTTATAGTTCACATTAAAATGCTGTTAAAATTTTGACATATGTATATAATTGTAACACTTTCATCAGAAGTTTTTTCTCCGTTATTTCTTAAACCGCAACTCTATGTTTTTTTTTTTTTATTGGAGATGTAAACTTTAATTAAGTATTGAAAATGTGAAGTTGAAAAAGTTAAAGACTCTGGAAAAAAATATAACAACATAACCCGTGTCAATTTAACTATCAAAATTGAAAGTTTAGAGCTCTTAAATAAACATCCTTTATTTATAGTGCCTTAACAACAACAAATTTAATCTGTAGATATAAACAAAATGTTGCCATAATCGATAACTGATCTAGCGTGAAAACCCGGGCTTAGACTCAGGAAAGTTTTACATATAGGCGAAATTAGGGGAGAGGATCACTATTTTAATCGAATACTTCGATTTTGAAAATATTTTCATATATGATAATGGTAGCTACTTGCTAATATTTACGACTTTTTTCAAGGAACTCTTACTTACTATTCACATCGTAATATTCTTTCTTCACTTATCGATTATTTTAGTGATGGCAATGTCACATAAGCATAAGTCCACGGAATGGAAAGATAATAATGTAAAATATGTTATTAACGTTCGTTTTGGTATTTTGTAAGAAATCAACGATATTTTATGAATGTGTATAATGATTTGATGTCTTGTCAAAGAAAAGTCGACCTAAATAGTTAAATATCGATAACTCAATTAACAATCGGAATTTTGCAAAACATATGTCAATATTTCCAAGTAGATTTATCATCAAAAAAGTGATTGGCTTCACCTATTTTTGCCCATATATATTATATTTTTTTGAGTATTATTAAGTTAACTTTATAGTTAAACGATCCGCAAATTTTCAATTTATTTACTATACAATAACATTTTTGAACAGTTTTAAAGTGCTCACATTATTGAGGTTTAAAAAGAATAATGTAAGATGAGCTTTTATTTATTAAAGTGGGGCAAATCCGACAGTGTGGGTAAATCCTACTTTCCTCAAAACAGTCAAAAAAAGCTGTCGAAAAAAAAACAAAAAAACAATATGAACATCGCAGCCAACCAGACGTTCAGCTCGAACCAAAAATAAGCCAGCAAGCTATTTAGACAGCGAATCAAATAACTCTTCTTAGTAACTTAGCTTTAAATTTTTTTTTTCAATCCAATCATCATCATCATCATTGTTGGCTCTGCGATCCGTATCGAATCGGGGCCTCCTGTAGAACACGCTTCCATCAAGGTCTGTCTCTTGATTGTAATTTCGTTTGCTGGTTTTTCGACGTTTCTAATCCTTTTTGTATTTTCAATCCAATCTTCCTCTATTAACTTTCACTTCTATATAAACATAGAAATTTTTTATATAAATATTTGCTCTTTTAATTTAAAATCGAAAAACCATTGAATTTTGATATTATCTGTGCTAAATAAGCCAAACAAATAGGCGGCCGCACTTACCCCACCATTTTTTAAAATTACAAAAATAGACATTTTTTAAAAATGGTTATATCTCAACGATTAATTATGGTCTGAAGAAATCGGTGGTTCTAGAAAGTTGCGGCAAAGCGTTAGCTTTAATTTGGTATTCAGCATTTTATAGCCAAAATCAATTACTAGGTCGGATTTGCCCCACCTTACCTTATTATAATTATTATAAAAACCTAGAAAGAAAACAAGTAGACTACAATGTAGTTTAAGTCAAAATCACGCCATCTCATGGATGATTATAAGCAACTTGCTTGGATTTGGAAAATTCAAAGATTACACATTGGAAATTGGAGTGAGAATGAAATTTGCTAGCTTAATAAGTTTAAACAAACAGCGCTCATGTGATTGATTGTGGCAACTAAGATGACACTGTAAATTAAGGGAAAGCAAAGACAATGTAAGGTTGCACCATTGAGTCAAAAAATCTTACTCTCTTTTAAAAGCAGCGGAACACCATCTAAGCACTCTAATTTCATGCTACCTTTTGAAAAACATTAACATCTTTGGCAAACCCTAGATTATACTACATAAACAACTTTACTTTAATGCTTCCCTTTCGAAAGGGCATTACTTTCATTTATTACCGAAATCAAACTATTTTACCAGATGCGGCAACCTTTAGCTAATTAGTATGCCCGCTCATGCCTGCATATAAAATACCAAACCGGGAACAAAGAGTATGCGAGTTGCATGCAGGACTGCCTTAGACGCTGCTGAGTGACCAATACTTTAAACAAATCAAAGCAGTCAAGCAGTCTGCTCCTTTTGGTTCACATGGTGAGAGACACAATGTCTATGGGGTACAAAAGCAAAAATATGTTAATTGTCTGTCTGTTTTGGAGCACACAACCTTATCGCTGGCTGAGCTCATGTAAGTCATTACTCAAACACTTTTTGATCCTTAACCCCAAAAATATATACACATATACTTTAAAAGAGACACACACAAGAGCATAACGACGTAGTGTGCTCAAGAGCCCGCAGCAGACTCTATGGAGTCGGCCCATCTTTCATGTGCTGCGCTCAGCGGCCTTTTGTCAACAGTCCAGCGCCTTGGCAAATGGAAACTCAATTTGATTTCACTTTAGATAACAATCAATCGGTTCGATGCACCAGCCTATAGAATATCATTCCCTATCGCTAAGATGTACGCATGTTAACCCAACAAAAAAAAAAATAATAATAAAAAAAAAAAAAAGAGAAAAAAATGAAACGGAAAACAACGAAATAACAAAAAAATTTATTTAAATGAGTAAGGTTATGGTAGAGTAGTTCGCAGTTTGATACAGACACCTTGCACAGCACGCACATTATTTTCAATGCTACAACGAACAACAACAACAACGACAACAACTATACTAATAATGACAATGGCAACAAATGAACTTAACCCATTGAAAAGTGATAGAAATTACAACTTGCCGAAACAACGTTTTGGATACTCTTTTCTGAGGTTTATCAGAGGTTTCGCAGAAATTAAAGTCGCTTTAACAACAGCCCAATTCGTTTCTATCTTGCACGAATCTCCGGAGATTTTGGCAAAATTTTGCAAAAGCTCTGCTCTAAACGAGAGAGCTCTGTCTCATCTGTCATTTGTTCGCTAAGCGCTGCCCAGCCTTCGGCACGAATGTGCTAAGTTAGGGTTAGAGGTATTCGGTACTCGGTTTTTTATAATGGTTTCCTCTGCTTTTTTAATCACCAAAAACAGCACATGAGCCGTAGACAATAAGATGAAAAAAAATTCTTCGCAGATAAACTTTGACCCGCCGCTTCCTTCACTTGTGTGCGGAAGTCACCTTTACTCTTCACCATAAATCCAAACACTCATTAGATCAGAGAGGTTTTTGTATATAGATAAATCGTACTATAGCGCTAAAGATAATCACAGACCGTTTCTGAATCTCTTAGAAAAGTCATCAGTTTGATTTGAAACCAAGCTAAGTTAGCCTTAACACAGAGGTCAAAATGATCGTAGAGTTTTCTTGTATATCTTTGTAAGTGATGTAGTGCACTGTGAGGGGTAGTGCTGGAGAAACATCGATGTTTTATGTTAAAAATTTCTATATATATGCATGTTGGCCAACATCGATGTTTCGATATTTTTAACTTCGATACATCGATGATTCCAACACTAGTGAGGTGGATGCTCCAATTTATATTCAATAACTTAGCCAAATCTCTGCGAAATGTTTTTTTTACCTACTGTACCACTTTTCAATCTAAATCTTATCTAAAGTAATTTGGTTCTTATGACAACAAAGGTTATGGGCTTGAAAAATATTAAATAATGCTTTTGTATGGAGTCTTTTTAACGAAAAAAAAAACATTTACGCTTTAAATACTTGCTACGTGCTACGGTTTCCGGAGTCCCACAGTTTTTTACGAGTTCTGATGTACCCATATACACCTCGAAATGAAAAGCCCACTAAGACCAAATCCTGGATCCTCTCCTGGAACCACTATATTCGCTTCTCTCCTCAAACTTTAAGAAATTATAACTTTTGTTATAGCTTTTTCTTTTGGTAAGCAGCTTTTGGCTAAAATCTGAACGGTTTTCCATTATAGTTTATGAAATCAATTTATAAATTACAAACAAATTTGAACACAAAAATTTTATAATATCATTATATTTCAATAGTTCCACATTTTTAGAATGATAGAAAAATCGTCATTGTGTGTGTTACATCACTCGTAACTGTGTGAGCTGGTGTATGCTGAGAGAATGCCTGAGAGCATGCATCAGAGTATCTAGTAGACTACACCGATTTATTATTTTTTTTTTGCAATGCATTTTTTCATGAAATGTGAAAATATCTATTTTTGAGCAAAACGAAGATCACTTCGAAAAAAAAAAATTGTGAAAAAAAAAATAAAAAAATTCGATTTGGCACGATTAAAAAACGCTTCTTGATTGAAATCTTAAAGAAAGATATTTTTATTAACCTAATCCCATAGAAATTTTGTTAGGGAATTCCCCTTTCTTATTTATTTCATACCAGCTAAAGGATTTACTTCACGTCTTTTTTTCCACGGTTTTTTCAGGAACGTATAAGCCTTCTAAAAACAGTATAAGCTGGTCCTTTATTCACTCACAAGATGTGTCTTATCAAAGAAAAGTCTACCAAAATATTCCGTTATCGATTACTCGATAAATAAGCGTAGTTTTGCAAAAACAAAATTTACATTATCAGTATTCTCTAAGTACCTCTATCATAAAATCATCAAAATCAAAGATATCGACTAAACTTAACCAACTTTCGTCAAAAATATTTTTCTGTAGCAAAACTCTTGCCAAACTGCATATACTCTCTTCAAGTGCACATAATGAAAAAAAGAACGAAAAGAAATAAATGAAAATAAAGAGTTGAGTTTTGTTGGGCAGTTTGCAGAGGTGTTTTCAAAATTGTCTTTCCATCAGCGCCGGGGCTGTTGGTGTTGCCCTTTTGTTGATATTGTTGTTTTGAACTTGTTTCGTATCGTAAATTCAATAATTTTGACATTTTATTGCATTTTTATTGCATTTTGTGACATCATTAAACGTTTTTATGGCTTTTCTTTCTCCTCTCTCGTTTTATATTGTTGCTACGCGTATTTGGTTCTGAACTTTGGCCCCAGCAAAGTGCTCTTCATTCGCTGTCATTGACAACTACAACAGCATCAGAAGACATATAAAAAATAATAAAAAATAGAGTTTTCCCATTGAAATGGAAAAATGAGCATGAAAAACTTGCATATATTTAATGCGTGCGCGCATCTTCCGCCAACCTGAGCCAAGCCCCTGTCTCTCACTCTTCGTCCCTTTGGTTAATAGCCATGAAATTAGATAGACTTGTGCACAAGTTGACCCAAACAAACCCAGTAAAAGGGTTGCACATTGCACTCTGCTTTTGGCTGTGTGCACTGAGAAAGGTCAACTGTTATGGCCTATTGAAAAGTAAAAATTCGAAACTTAATTACTTGGGTCTGGTTCCTAACAAACAGCTGACAGTTGGCCAACACCCGCGCAGTTAGTGAGCGGCATGGGGGACGTTACGAACCTAATGGTTTTCAAAATGTTTGATAACTTTTTTTTTTTTCTTGTACTATGCGCTTCGATTTTCTCATGTGTAAAATTGTTGTAGGCAAAGAATGCGGTTTATTGTTGTTGTTAATTTGTTTAATTGTCTTGCAGTGAACGCGCTTCAGGTTCATCTCTGCCATGTCATGTGAACCAGCTCAACTTGTGCGGCACAAAACACGAGTTCCAACAAAAACACGGCACGCACATCCGTCTTGGCCGAAAAAGAAATATTTTGAAATTGTTTGAAATGAAACAATAGCATAATTTTTTTTTTTTTTTCTTGACTTTGACTTTAACTTGGCCTTTTGTTGCATTTTCATTGTAAGTATTTTGTTGGAGTTTATTTAAAATAGTGTTTCAAAACACCTCCTGTGGGTTCCATTGTGCATGAAAATTTAAGTCACTTTTTTGTATGCTCTTGCCAAGACCATATCAATCATTTTATACGCTTTGCCATAAGAAAGATACAAAGTGAACCTTTTTTGAATCTAAGAAGGATGTCTGCTTAAAAAAATACTAATTGCATTTGTAATCCCAAACATGCAGTACCAGAAAACCTGGTAACTAAGTATTTTGAACTTGGGTTCCCAAAATAGTTTCGTAAATAATATGAGTTTTCTTTGATTAAGATTATTTTCGCGAAAAATGCTATTTACGAGATTTTTTTTCATAGAGGCAAATTTGTTTTTGAAAATTGCTTCTGGCATAGTTAAGTATGGAATTTTAGTTAGTTATTCCCTCTGGGCAGCGCTAGTTCCTCTGCTCTATGTAGTGTATCTAAACTTCGTTGCATTAAAGTTTACTTTACTGATTGCACGTTTTTGTTGCTTTAATCATTTTGTGTAGGTAAAATGTTAATGAAACTTTTCAAAAAAAAAAAAAAAACAAAATAGTTTCATTCAATGAGATTTGTTTTGTCAGCAATGCGTGTCCTCACGGCTGGAGACGAATTCAAGATCGAATTGTTTGTGACTGACTCTCTTTCTCTCAATATCTCGATATCTATAATTTGCTCTTTTGTGTTGAGCTGTGAGAAACAACTTGAATAACGCTGACAATAAGCAGCTTAAATGGCGCTCTTGTAAAGAGCCAGGGCCAAGCGTGGGGCACAAAAGCATATTTAACTTATAGAGATACAAAAAAACAAACTCAAACAAAAGCAGTACTAGCAGATACAAAAAACTATCTATAAGTTACAAATAAACCCAAGCCTTTAAGTATTTAAATATATGCAGAGTGTAAATCAGCTAGAGCAGCGTTATCCTAATTAAACTGACACCTTTTGCAGCCATTCATTAATTTAAGCTTTTTATCATTTGTCACATGAATTTTACAAATTAATAAATTTGGTTTTTTTGTAGCCTGAGAGCGCGTTAATGTGAACAGTTGAGTGAAAAATTAGACAGACTATCATAGCTCGCTCCCCCCCATTTAGATTGTACGCACAGAAGTATGCTAATTAAATGAGATAAAAAAAGCCACTTTTAATAAAAATGTTATAATAATTCACTTTTTGAGAAATTTATTGAGTCGGCGGCAGTCGGTTCCTTGAGCAGGTACCCTTGGTGTAACTTGGTACCTAAAAGGGTGCACATGCTCAATGGCGACATGTGGCGGTGGTGCTGCTGCTGGTGGTGGTAGTTTCGACCACAACCGACACGCAACCACTTGGAACCGCTGCCAAAGGCTTTGTGTATAAATTTAATTTAACATTCTCTTTGTATAAAGTATATTACATAGATACTCGCATGCGTATGTGTGTGTAAATGTGTGTGTGTTTGCGCCTAACAATTAAAAGGCAAACTTCAACTAGAAACAATTTTCAAGATGAACTCAATGATAAGAGGGGCAGCGGCAGCGGCAGCGGTCTTGTGTGCGGCAAGGGTCACTTGGCATTTACGCATGGCATGCAGTTAACGCCCCTGGTACGCGTACTATGTCTTAGACCCCGCCAAACCAATGGCCTAGGCTCAAAGCGTATGCGCCGGCGTCAGTGACCCAGCAAATAGACAAAGATAAAAAAATGTAGTCAAGACGGTGTACGACAATGGAATACCCTGAACTCTTTTTTCCCAAAAAAGCAACTTTACCTTGTTTAAGCCTAAACTGCTTGTTTGCACGCTACCAAGCAATATCCTTTTGAAATCTTGAATTTTTAATCAGTTTGATGTTTCTCGATTTTTTTTTTATTTTATGAACATAAGGAGTGTGGAATTAAAGAAGGCCAATAGATTGCGAGCGAGGCAGTTATGAAGAAAGGGAGGACTCTCTCCAGGCTCAAAGTTCTCTAAAGAGCCATGCCAATTTTTGATTTAAGATTTCTTATTGCAGGAGTTTTTTTTTAAGAAAGCTATTCTTAATTTAAGAATGTTTTGGAATGATGTTGAGAACAATTTCTAGATTGTAGAAAACTTTTAAGGCAGAAATTCTGAGAAATTTCAGAAATGCTCTTACTGAGCATACTATAGATGCTTAAAGGAAGGATTTTAAAGTAGTTGGAATGAACGAAGCAGTGCAGGATAGTCTGACCGACTCGGTTTGGAATGAGGTGGCTTCCGAAGAGACTGATATTATTTCCAGACGTCAAGCTGAGAGTAAGCAAGTCGATTTGCATGAACCTCTGTTGAGAAGTGTCGTCCAAGAACCAAGATGGAGAAAAATCGAAAACAACCTGCGCCAATCAACTTCAAGGATCGACTCTGAAAGACGCAAAAATATTTGGCGCTGAAAGAGGTGTGCTCCAAGTTTGCGCGCTGCTGATGTAGGAGTCTAAAGCATAGTTGCCACGTTGCTTCATCCCCCTACAGTCAAGATCTGCCACCGCCCAACTTTTTAATCTTTCCTATCCTACTCTTTATGGTACATATTGTATTGAAAAAAGCAGAACGCTTAGGGCCTAGTCCGCCTACACCCCACACAAATTATCTCTCGACGGTCCCATGGTGTTGTGGTCCATGGTTTTGGGCTAAGAAAGCTTACGAGCTTATTCCGGACCAAATTTGTTTAGGTATAACCAGGTAATGTTTACATAACCACGACCCTTAGCTCTACCAAGATGAAAAATTTATTAGCATGGCTGGAAATTTCGAAACTTTTAAAAGATATTCGGAACAGATACAACTAAAACTGCGCCAGCAAACTAGGCGCATCCAGGGCCGTAGAGAGAAAAACTGGGGGGAAAATGTACCGGCCCCTCTATTACACCTTTTTAGAATTACGACACTACGACAGTAATTTCACCGGGCCCCTGGGAAAACTCCGGGCCCGGGGTTGTCCCCCTTTCCACTCCCCTCTCGTCGGGCCTGGGCGCATCTATTGTATAAATTTTATATTCCTAGCTCTTGTACTCGCCAACATCAAGATGTTCATACAGACGTTCGATAACCGATTCAATACTCATCCTTTTGGTTTAACGAACTTCTAGTCAGCCAAAAACCCTGCTGCCTGTTACCATACATTCCACAATTCTGTAATACCCTTGAACCTTTGTTTACAGTGTACAAACCCTAGCACACCGTGCGCATGCCTACTGCGCTGCCTCACCCTCAGCTCGCTCAAGGTGCGCAAAATGTTAATAAAAATCATTTAGTGAAAAAATACAAAAAAAAGCGAAGAAAAAAAAAAAAACTAGAAATAAAAGAAAAATTGTATAAAAATGTAGACAAAAAAACTATGCAACTTAAATTGTGTGTGAGACCATTTCTCAGCTCGTTTTTTAAGCGTTTCGAATTTGAGAGACTGAAAAGAATGAGTTTTGAGCGTGGAATATTAATTTGGGGCAGGCAGACAGGTAAAATGAACAACTGGATCCGCTGACGATATGTAAATGAATTCGTTTGAACGTTAATGAGTTGAAAAACGCCTCCTGTCTTTGTTTCTTATAGATATTGCTGTTGTTTTTGCTTACAACAACAACTCGCTGGGTTCGCTACTGAACTTCACTTCAATATTAATTAAATAAGATTTTGTTACGTTACGTTGTTGTTTTTTTTGTTTAACTCCGGGCCTGTTATTTTTCTGCTACTCATTCTTGTTGTCAGCTATTTTTTTTTTATTTCTTTTATATACTTTATTTCCTTTAATTAATCATATGCAATTTGGTCTTGGCATCCCCGCGATCTACTACGCTCAGTCCGTTGATCCACTTAATTATTTAGCAATTTATTCTCACAATTGTTAACAATTTTTTGTTCCGCTTTTGTGTTGGTTTGTTTTTTTTTTTTTTTTGGTGCTCTTTCTCTGTTAATTCACTTTGCACGTTTTGCGTAGTTTGGTAGCTATCTCTAGTAGTTTTTTTTTGGGGTTTCTGTTTTTTTTTTTTAGTTTGCTTTGGCATTAAACTAATTTAATTAGAAGAAAAAAAAAACAACTTAGACTGATAAGACAAAACTATTAAGGCTTTACTTTTGTTTTTGTTTTGGCAATTAAAACTTAATTAATGGGCGTGTGATTGTGTGCATAAGTGTATGTGTGTGTGTGTGAGAGATTCGGAGTGCCTTGGCTACCAAAAACGCAGTGATTAATCAAGATCAATTAAATGGAGTTCAAATTTTTGAACCTAAAGCTATTTCATGGGAAACTGAATTTTGAGGACTTGGTTTTTTTTATTAAGTAAATATACAAGCTATATTAATCGATATGTCGAAAATTAATCGAAAATATTCAATATAACTATTAAATCTGTTGCATGTTGCTCATAAGTATCTTTGGCAAGGTAATTAGAAAATAAATCGTTAAAATAAATCGTTTTGCAGCAGCATCTCTTGAGTATATATCGTTGCCTGCCACGACTTGGGCAAAGATCCAGATACGAAAAATCCTATGTCTCAGCATATATTGCTTGGATTAAAGACTATATATATAATATAACAACTTTTTTAGTTCGTTTTTTAAGCTAAGTACTTCGTTAGTTTGGTTTTAAGTTCGTTATTAATTTTCATGATTTTAATTTTCCCTCTAAAAATATTTTTTCTTTTTATTTTCGCAAAATTGATTAAAAATTTTAATACAGCGTGTTTTTTTTAGAGGTTCACAACTTTGAGTTGGCAACACTGCTTTATCTGACAAACTATTTAACAGCTGATAGTTGCTTTTTGGTTAGACATTTCACTATGAAAAGAGGAACGCTTGCAAATTGTTGAAATTTTTTATCAAAATAATGGTTCCGCTCGTCAAACTTATTCAAAATTCAAAATTTTGTTCTCCAATGAAGCCCATTTTTGGTGGAATGGGTACGTAAATAAGCAGAACTGTCGCATTTGGAGTGAAGATAATTCACAAGCAATTGTCGAAACACCATTGCATCCACAGAAAATTACTGTCACTTGTCTACGTCGATCAGAGACAATTGAACACCTGGAAAACAACATTCGAAGAGTTATTGGCGAAATACGGCCGCAAATGCTGCGGAAAGTTTGTGAAACTTGGTGTTCCAGATCGCGCCAGCCGTGGCGTCATAAAATTTTCCATCCAATAATGCCCGTTTCATTGATATAAAAAATATATTTCTTTGTTTTATTATTATTAAAACTTGTGTAACAAAAAAATGGGGGATGGGGCTATTCACAGAGGTGCGTATGCGGAAAGCTTTCTGATTATAAAAAATGTGTCTTAGCTTCTAATGAAATTACCCCAGTTACTATTATTAACTGTTCACACACACACACACACACACACTCTTGTTTGCTTAGGCTAAGCCGCTCTAATGAGCATAACTATGTACAAACTAAAATTAGTATTAAATGAACATTCGCAGCATACAGTCATTCTTATTTGAGTTCCCGGTCAATCGATCAGTCATATTTTTTACATGGTGCCGAAACCCGGGATAGTAGTGGCTGTCATTATTCAAATAGTAAATCGAATAATTACGGGCGTGTGTTTAAATACTCAAGAATAAAAATTGGACATGGATCCCGCATATAGATCGCAATGTAGAGCGCAGCTAACCAAGCTGTGCAACAACATCGACAAGTACCTTGCCGACTCAGAAGTTCAAGAGGAAAACTTGTGCATGTTTTTGGAGCGACTAAAGAGGGCACATGATAGGTTACGAAACGCTGACGAACAAGCGTTAAAAGCACCGTTAGGGGTCGACGAAAAGGAGAGGGATTACGAAACTATGTTTGAGTACGACGATAGAGCTGTAGGTACAGTCACGGCATTAGATTTTAGACTGCAGCGTATTCGTGCGTCGAATCCGGAAGGGAAAGGAGATATAAGAAGAGAGGAAAACGTGACCCACAAGAGTTCAGCTAAACTGAAACCCCTCGAACTAAAAAGGTTTAATGGAGCCTTCGAAAATTGGTTACCCTTCTGGGAACAATTTAAAATAGCCGTCCATGATAATAAAGAATTGGATGCGGCTACCAAATTTAATTATCTAAACGAGGTTTTAACAGATAGAGCGGCTGCTAGTATTGCAGGGTTTACACCAACAGAGGCAAGCTATAACGACGCTATCGAGTTATTACTTGAAGAGTATGGCGATAATGAAAAGATCACTGAAAGGTATGTGCAGAAATTATTAAGCGTAAAAGCAGTGCGATCGGAAAGTGATGTAAAAGGGTTACGCCAACTGTACAACGAAGTGCAGTCAACAACGAGAACACTAAAAGCACTTGGCGTTCCAACTTCCAATTACAACATCATGGCAAGTTCGTTGCTATTAAAATCTATCCCATCTCTTATGAGAATAGAGTATCATAAATTGCGCAAAAGAGAAGAACTGTCACACAAGGCAATAAGTTCAACGGTGATCGAAAACAGCGAACATTTAATAGTCTTGCTTGACTTCATAAAAGTAGAAGTCGAAGCACTAGAAAAGGCACAGTTAGCCGAAACAGTTAATAACAACGGAGAGCGCGATAAGAACCGAGAGCGTGATAGAAGAGAAGCTTACGGCACAAAAGGTACTGCAATTGGTTTATATGCAGCAATGCAAAATAAGGCAACCGAAATTCAGTGCATGTTTTGCAAACGTAGGAACCACGAAACTAAGGAATGCAAAGACAAAACTATAAGCATTGAGAAACGAAAAGAAATATTGAAAAGAGACGGTCGGTGTTTTAGGTGCATCAAACCTAATCACACTGCCAGATTTTGTAAAAATAAATTTTTGAAATGTTTTAATTGTGGAGGTCGGCACGTGACAGCATTGTGTGAACACAGTGCAAAACAACAACAAAATGTGAGCGGCAGCACATCAGCGGATTCAGCATCAACGTCGCTGAGCACAACAACACAAAATACCCACAATGAAATTTACTTGCAAACTGCGCAAGCTATACTCGCAAATGGTGAAAACAAGGTTTTATCACGAATTATACTGGATAATGGTAGCCAATGCACCTATATTACTGAAAACTTAGCCAAACGATTGAAACTGCCTACCGTCGGAATAGAAAGAACAAGAATTGTGGCATTCGGGCAAACAACTCAAAATATACGGCTGATGCAGCTTAAGCGCGTTATTGTGAGAGTAAAAAGCCAGTATGGTGAAAAGGCAATTGAAATTTATGCGACAGTGGTGCAAAACATATGTGACGATGTGATTCCTGTACCTCGAGCAACAAGAAAAACAGCTAAAAATTTTGCCGAAAATATTGTCTCAACGGAAGAGAAATTAAATGGAATAAATATGCTAATTGGCCAAGACAACTACTGGAAGTTTAATTACACCAAACAGCTTCAAGTTGCAGAAAATTTAGTGGCCATTATGGAAAAGGCAAGCCCGAATCAAGATGTGTATTCAATATAGCCGCAGTTCGAAGAGATCGACATAACGAAATTTTGGAAACTAGAAGCAATCGGTATAACACCGTATGGCCAGCCAGAAGACGATATTCAGACTGCCGACATAAGAAAAGTCGACGGACGCTACACCGCAAGATTACCGTGGAAAATGCCGAAAGAGGAATTATTCAACAACAAGGCCATTGCACTACATAGACTCAACACATTACGTAACAAACTTTCCAAAAACCAAGAAAAACCCATTGAGTATGAAAGAGGTATGCAAGAGTTAGTAAATTCCGGATTCGCAGAAAAGGCTCCAGCGACACCAGGCGAAGGCGTGTACTATATGCCTCATCACCCAGTATATCGAGAGGACAAGACGACAACGAAAATGCGTATCGTGTTTGATGCCTCAGCAAGCGATGACGGAATGGCATCCCTGAATGACCATCTTAGCCCAGGTACAAATTTATTAACTGATATATCTGCTGTTTTAATGAGATTTCGTTGCCAGAGAATCGCACTCGTTGCGGACATTGAGAAGGCTTTTCTGCAAATTAGTATCGACGAGGCAGATAGAGACTGCCATAGATTTCTGTGGTACAACACAAATGGGATGAATTGCAATCGCCCCCCAGAAATAACAGAGTATCGTATGACGCGTGTCACTTTTGGCGTTACGTCTAGCCCATTTATATTGGCGTCAACGATTAAGCAGCACCTTCAACAGCAACCAACCGAATACAAGCAAACTTGTGATCTGCTAGACAAATCATTTTACGTAGATGATTTGGTGTTCAGCGTACCGACTGCGCAGGAGGGCAAAAATATATATGAAGTTGCAATGGAGATTCTTCGTAGCGGGAGCTTTAACCTGTGCAAATGGAATTCAAACTCATTGGAGCTAAAGGCTTTATTTGCTTCAAATGGCGAGATTCCGGCACTAGACCAAAAGGTGCTTGGAATAAAATGGAATACAATTACAGACGAAATTAGCGTTGATTTGGAGGCAACAATAGAATACCTGCAGAGCCTCCGACCCACAAAGCGGAATGTGATGAGGGCCATGGCTAGAATTTATGATCCATTGGGAATTTTAGGCCCCTTCACTATAAGCATAAAAATTTTACTTCAGAAAATATGGAAGGAGCACTCAGAGTGGGATGCTACCTTGTCGTCGGATCTGGCAGATGCTTTTACATCATGGCGCGAAGATATGGCAAATTTAAGGGCGTTTGCTCTTGAGCGTAGCTTAGTTAAATGTAGCTCGAGCACTCTGGAGCTTCACATTTTTGCAGACGCCAGCCCTGTAGCATATGGAGCAGCAGCCTATTTGAGAGAAATTACCGATGATGGTCAGATCAACACATGTCTTATTGGGTCCAAGAACAGAGTGAGTCCTATTAAGGACGAGAATGCTACCACGCTGCCCAGGCTCGAGCTCACAGCAGCCTTAGTCGCAGCAAGGTGGGGCCAATACTTAAAGGCTCAGCTTAACCTGGACATCTCATCGATAAAAATGTGGTCCGACTCAAGCATAGTGCTTAACTGGATCAAGGGAGACGGAAGGCAATCAAAACAATACATCAGCACTAAGATTGCTGAAATAAATAATTTAACGAATGTATATGATTGGCATCACTGCAGCGGAAAATGTAATCCAGCTGATTTACTAACGCGAGGCATATCAGCAAAGAAGTTACATCAGTCAGCTTTATGGAAATATGGACCAGCCCTGGCTTGCAACCAGTGGCGAAAGTTGGCTGACGACTCCAGCATTGGAAACAAACACAACTTTAACAGTGCTAGACCAAACAGATCTAGCCATTGAAACTGATCAGATGACATTGTTTCCAATCGACCGATTTGGAACTTTGAGGAAATTGCTCAGGACTACAGCATTTGTACTGAAGTTTATCAACTGTATAAAGAGCGATTCCAAGCGACCTAATAGAAATTCAAATGAAATACCAGAGCTGACGCATGAAGAAATTAAAGAAGCAGAAAGGTTTTGGATACGATATGTGCAACGTAAAGAGTTCTCAGCAGAAATAAAGGCTTTATCAAAAGACCGAGGGATACCCAGCGAATCCAAACTTATCTGTTTGAACCCAGCTTTATCTGATGGAATTTTACGTCTTACTGGGCGTTTACCACGAAAATTATTTGGTGACGTAGGAAATCCCATAATTTTACCCAAGCATTCTTTTCTTTCAGAATTAATTGTTAGAGAAGCCCACAAACGAGTGATGCATTGTGGCATTAGCGCAACACTGACAGAAGTCCGAAAGCGTTTCTGGATTATCAAGGGTCGTCAACTCATAAAGAGTGTGCTTCAAAAATGTGTGGTTTGTAAGAGGTTTCACGGCAAGGGTGCGTCCGAGCCTTGGACGAGCTTGCCAATTGACAGACTAGATGCCAGCAGACCATTCAAGACGACCGGATTGGACTTTGCAGGCCCACTCTACGTTACTCAGAATGCAGACACAAAGCTAAAGAAGGTCTACATCATGCTATTTACATGTGCGGCAATACGCGGAGTGCATTTAGAGCTAGTAGGAGATATGACTACAGAAAGCTGCGTCGATGCACTACGAAAATTTATAGCAAGACGTGGAACCCCAGAAACGATAATCTCGGACAACGCCAAGACGTTTAAGCGAACAAACTTAGAGCTTAAAAGGCTTGAAAAACTTATGGAGTCTCGGTGTGTAAAGCAATTTGCAGCTAACGCAAAAATAAAATGGAAATTTATCCCCGAACGAGCCGCCTGGTGGGGCGGGTTCTGGGAACGATTGGTTCGATCAGTAAAGGACTGCCTTAAGGCAGCAATCGGAAGAGCCAAACTCGATGAGAAATCCCTGGTAACTGTTTTAACCGAAGTTGAGAGTGTGATCAATCAGAGGCCACTCACTTATATAACCTCTGACTCAAACGATTTGGAACCATTGACTCCAGCCCACTTTATGGGCGGAGGAACCATATTAGCCGGCGAAGATTTTAATTCTGATGGAAGTACCCTAGCGCAAATCTGGCGCATACGATCAGCTTTAATACGGCGTTTTATAAAGAGATGGCGTGATGAATATTTGAACCAATTAAGAACACTTTATTTCAACAGGTCGAAACCTATTCGAAGTCTCACTGAAGGAGATGTAGTTCTCGTACACGATGACAATCAGCCGCGACTGCTTTGGAAGATGGCGGTTGTAACTACTACATATCCTGGCCGTGACGGACGGGTCCGAGCTTGCGACATTAGAATGAAAAATCAACAAGTGCTAAGACGCCCCATACAGCTTTTGTATCCACTTGAAATTCACGCTCCTTTGGCGGGGCCGAGGATATAAAAAATGTGTCTTAGCTTCTAATGAAATTACCCCAGTTACTATTATTAACTGTTCACACACACACACACACACACACTCTTGTTTGCTTAGGCTAAGCCGCTCTAATGAGCATAACTATGTACAAACTAAAATTAGTATTAAATGAACATTCGCAGCATACAGTCATTCTTATTTGAGTTCCCGGTCAATCGATCAGTCATATTTTTTACACTGATTGTCATACACTTGGGTACGGCCAGGGGCGATTCCTCTGTTGAATAGCTTACAACCTCCAGCTTTTGCACGGTATCCCCTGGATAGCTTTTTGGTAACCACCATAATATAAGTAGGTTGCGTTGGGCTGGTGACCCGACCGTAAAAATGACTCCACTCAAGAAGCAGAAATAGCTTGTATTACTATACATAATATGAAGGAAATAAAAAAAAAACTTAAGAAAAAACACCCTTTACTTTCTTAGATCTTACAATTTATATTATCTAATTTGTTGATAAATAAATAACTTTTTTTTTGTCGCTGGACTGACGCGAACGTTCACCAAGGTCCACAAAGGGGGTACCCAGGAAGCCGAATCCGAGGTGCAAAAAATCCTACCACCCAAGAGCTCTGAAATAACTTCAGAATACACTATAATACATTGTATATTTTAGAAATCTGACGTGCTAGTGTTTTATTGACCCCGGACTCAAATTTATTACTTGATTTATAAACTCGTCCTGAAAATTTTGGCACACTGTTTGTGAAATAAACCAGTTTTGGCTTTGAAGACTGTAATTAAAACTAAAAATATAATTAGTTTATTTACATTTGTTTAAGCACAAAGAAAAAAACCTTAATTAACAAATAAAAAATATTGTGTTAAATAAACAACGGAAATACTTTCCGGCAACTAATTAATTGAAATATAAGCCTATAATTTATTTTTTATTTATTTATTTATAATTTATTTGCATCAATCAACGCTTTGTGTGTATGTGTGTATTTAAGTAATTTTTTTCCACGCCCACTGAGCCGCCCATTAAGTCATAATTTTACCAGTAAATTGCAATCAAAAATAATTTTAATTAGTTTTTAAATAGTATTTATAAGTTTGTCTAGTTGGCTTACATAATTGTATGTCTTTGAAGTATTTAATAATGACATTACATTATATAAGCTTTTGCATTTATTATTTTGTTGTTTTTGTTAAGCTTTCATAAGCTGGCAAGTCACACATTTACTCATAAATATGTTTAATATTTACTTGTGACATTTATCACAAAAACCCATTTAAATGTACTCATTAATTTGAAACCAAAATTTACAAATATCAATCAAAATGTTTTGCTGTTGCTCTGTCTGGCTTATTGCCAGTATATTCGATTGGCATTTAGTAATTAATTAATCGACTGCGGTGTTGCCATTTCAAATGTTTTATCACTTCTATCAAATCTATTCAAATCCAAGTCAAAACTACAAAGAAGAAAACAAAAGCCAGCAAACGGCAGGCGCATAAATTTTTGATGTCATTTAAAGCAACACATAAAACAACACGTAAAAAATGAAAATAAAAAAAAATCAATTTATTTAAATATTTGCCAAATAAATTTACTAAAAAAAAAATAACAATATAACATCGGTAATCGGCGCTTTCGATGTTTGCTCAGTTAAGATTGCCGACAGCGATAAATGGAATGAACAGCAGATGGTGAGGGGCGTGGGGGAGGCGTGTGGAACTTTGTCAGCAGTGAACGCCACACGCATTAATTTTGCGTTCCTTTCATTAAAACGAGATTCACAAAAAAAAAAGAACAAAAAAATTACTAGTGGGATGGCTGCGGACGGGATATTCCGACTATTATGTACTCTACACATTTTTGCTTTTAAAATGTTACTACTATCTGTGGAAAGATGGCTTGCAGTTTGGCGCATACAAGTCAACGAAGAAAAATGCAAGCAAGCTACGTTTACTCTGAACAAAAAAAGGTGCACTCCCTTGATCTTGAACAACGCACGCATTCCACAAGCTGACGAAGTAACGTACCTGGGCGTTCACCTGGTCAGGCGGCTCACCTGGCGAAAGCACATAGAAGCCAAGAAGACGCATCTGAAACTCAAGGCAAGTAGCCTTCACTGTCTTATAAACGCTCGCTCTCCCCTTAGCCTGGACTATAAATTCCTTCTGTGTAACTCCGTTCTGAAACCAATTTGGACATATGGTTCCGAGTTATGAGGCAACGCAAGCAGATCCAACATTGAAATTATACAGCGGGCACAGTCCAAAATCTTGAGAATAATCACGGGGGCACCGTGGTATCTCCGGAACAAGGATATTCACAGAGACCTATGTACATATCAATCTAGTAAAAGAAGAGATTACCGAAAAACAGCAAGAACAAAAAATCTTACAAGATCTCTAACCCGAGTTTGCAGCCACAGCCGACTGTAACGCAACGACCTTCCAGCCCAGCGACATATTTCTTAGGGACTTTGAACATCAATTCAATTGTAAAGTAAATTAGAATTAGTGCCTTCTGGAAAAAGTGGAGATTCAATATATAAATAAATAATTAAAAAAAAAAAAAAATGTTAGAAAACTGGGAAGAAGAAAGGGATTGGTGTCTCCAAAAAGTAAAAATTTATTTAGATATTTTAGTCTACGTACTCATTTGTCTAGCTTAAAAAAAGACCATTGTAAGAGAGGTGACTATTACATGCTTCAGTTGGATTCAGGCATGAATCAGACGTGAAATCATAGCTGAATTTTCTGTATTTACGTTAGTCATACCTGCGCATTCATTTGTTTTTTGGGAGAGTCATTTTTGAACTTTTCCTACCGATTTTGATCAAATTTAGCATAGTGCACGAAAAAAAAAAATTCGCCATTGACAGTCGTTCGCACTTCAGAAGTTCTCGATAAAGAAAGTTACAACGAAAATGCTAAAAAAAAAAAAGAAAATTACCATAACTATACAGAACTGAGAAGAATTAAAACTTAGCCACAGCGTATTTAAAATCGATGATGAGTACCATTCTAAAAAACTATCAACACTGAGTGGAGTTGTGTCTAAAATTTCAATTCGAAATTTCCTAAAACAGAAAAACATTTCTCTGTAAATTTCATATGTAAGTTTTGTAGCGCTTCATGGTTAAACGTTGACTATGCAAAAATAATCGTAGTCAGAGTTATATACTCTCATAGCACGCAAAAGTGTTCTATGACGTCACAGTTGCTACCAGGCCTCACACGTTGCAAACTTTTTTACATAGTCTTTAAGGCACCTTATAACAAAAGAGTATATAAAATCTTGAGAAAAATGTTTTGTGTGATTGCGTTGGCCGCACAGTCGCTAAACTCGGACACGCCACATTCGCATTCGAAATCGAATTCACATTTACACAGATACAAGAAAATACGCAGACAATCTCAAAGATAGCAACTTGGAGAAGGCAGCTTCTCTCGCATGTCTTGGCAGTTGGTCAGTTGGAGAAGTAGTTGATGTCGTTGTTGTTGTTGTTGTTGTTGCTAGTTTGTCTTATGAGTTTTCTGACGTACGATGACGTTTAAATTTCAAATGATTGATTCCCCGCTGGCAACAGCTTTGATTAAAGCCGCAGCAGCATCGGACACGCCCATTTAAGTTAGAAACATTTTGGGGCTAAAACTATCTAAAAACATGGCCAGGCCTATTTGCGTGCTTAAATATTTTAATTAAGAAAAAATACAAAATAAATAAATAAAGAAAAAAAAAACCAACAACGTCGAGGTGAATGCTCAAAATATTTTTGGGGGCTTTGGCGTGTTTTAATTGCAGTTTACATGTCTATTAACAAGCAGCAGGCGTATTCGATGTAAACGGGTTGTAGTTGGTTTAGTTGAAGTTTATAAAAATGTGGTAACAAGTTTTAACATTTTTTTTTTTTAATTGCAATTGGCGTCGTTGGCGACGGTAATTGACGCTTTGTCTAGAGGGAGAGCTGCAGAGAGATAGTTTAAGAGAGGACATTATGTATTAGGTTTCATCTTCTTTTTATCTTACTTTTGTCGCACAGTATGACCAAATTAAAATGGGCAGCAGTTTATTCAGGATAAACTTTTCTAGATGAGCTCCTCGCTAAGAAATCCGTATTATATATATCAAATTTTATATGTGTTTTTGTTTTTGAGAAGAAATTCTACCTACGATACAAATTTATAGCTATAGTTTAGAGTAGATTTTGATCGATCTGCAGAAGGAGTAGCCGAGGATAAGTTTCACATTAAAATTCCAGCATAATACGAAAAAGCAATAAAATTTGGTTCTCTCAACGAGTAGTTCAACCAAATGATTGCATTTAATTGCATTAACAATTCAGTTGCACTTCATAAAATAAAAGAACGCTCTTTTTACGACTAAAACTGAAGTCTTAAAGTGAGAAACGGAAATAAAAGCCTTTGTAATGTACATATATTGTACTCTTACGGACAAGAATAACAATTTTAAAAAAATAATAGTATTTTTTAGGCAGTGCCAGTTAAGAAAGAAATAAATTATAGCTAGGTAAGTTTAAACTTTAGTGGTTGTGGCGAAGAAATAAGGAAGTAATTCCTGATGAGTTTTGGTTCAAGGCCACTGAAATTTGCATTAATGAATATTGGAAGCTATTTTTATACCCTGTACCGTATGGTACAAAGGGTATATTGAGTTTGTGCAAGCCGAAAATGTATGTAACATACAGAAGGTGACGTTGCAGACCCCCCAAAGTTACCTAAAGTAAGATCAGGGTGACTAGAGAAGTCGATATACCCATGTCCGTCTGTCTGTATGAACGCCTAGATCTCAGAGATGGTAAGAGCTAGAGCGACCAAATTTTCAGATTAGATGCGTAATATGTCAGGGGAGACATGTTTATTTTACTTTTTCGATGTCGGGGTTATGTTATATAGCTCCCATAGGGGTGTTTCAGAGGACCCCGAAAAAAAACAAAAGTTTTAGATAGATAATTCGTTTGTTTATGAAGATATCATAACCAAATTTGGCATTTGGAAGTTTTATAGAGTTCCCAAGCACTGCACCAAATTTAATCAAAACCGGTTGTTTACATCATTAGCTCCCATAGGAACGATCGGTCAAAAAAACATTTTTGGTTCAAAATTCGTCTGTTTTTGGTTGTTGATGAAGGTATCGTAACCTAATTTGGCAACCAATTGTCTTTTGGTGTTT
This sequence comes from Chymomyza costata, assembly GCA_018150985.1. NCBI lineage: Eukaryota > Metazoa > Arthropoda > Insecta > Diptera > Drosophilidae > Chymomyza > Chymomyza costata. The sequence goes on from JAECWU010000001.1 coordinate 26,008,169, forward strand.
TGCAAGCAGTGGTACAGGGTATCCCAAAGTCCTCCGCTTCCGACTTTACCGTACGCCATCTTTATAGATTACATTTATGATAATTTCAAGTTAGATAGTTTTTGTTATTAATTTATTTACAATCTGTAAATTAGACATTAATTAAAAATTATTTTTAATTTTTTTTTTTCTGATTCATGTGGCCAAATATTAGGCATACGTTCACATACACAAACATGGTGCTAAAAATGTGAAAATGTGAGCTCGTAAAAATGAAAGCGAACAAAATTTACGCTTTTCGTTTTCCGGGGCATGGCCGAATATTTTCATGTAGCACTACTATACATGCAGTACAATGCATTTCCAATTTTGACACTGCTTTCAAATAATAGGGTTTATCAAGGCCCTCAATTTTATCGTATTTCAGTGTTGACTTCCTCATTTGACCCAGATCTGGATGGGACTGTAGTTCATGGGCTTATTCATGAAATATTGTCAGTCCCCATGACATGATAGTTTAAGATTAAGTACCAGATATCGCACCCATCGCTCGTATAGCTAAAATGTATTGTACCCGCTCGGTGAAGATTCCTTAATCACTTCACAGACGTTAATTTTTCAATCGTCCAGTCTCGACCATTTCTGCAATGACAATCTCTTTTGGGCAATCCCGAATCTTATCATTATACCAACTCTTTTTTTTTTTTCTTATTGCTCAACAGCCGTTCAGTTGTGTGGGATGTCAAATTTTGAAAAAAAAATATAATATATAATTCTATTATTATAGAAACACCAGAGCAGCGCTTCTCGTTATCTCCTTTTTATATTTGTTTAGACTCTGTAGAAAACTTGCTTATTATTAAACGAAAGCCAAATGGTATTAAACACAGATTGTAGATATAAAGGTCAAAAACATGGTCAAAACACAAAATCTATCTAAATCTCAAATTGTTTTTGTTTTTTTCTCTTCTTCTGTTTTTGAAGATTTTTTTTCGAGTATTTGCAGTCGCGTTGTCTGTTGTTTCCGCAGTTCACAATTGGGCGTCCCCATTTCGGAGACCAAACAAAAAGCCGCTTGGCTTAGTCATTCGCATTGTCAATGCACCTCGCCGCTCTCTCCCGTCTACTTCACTCCACTGTCTATCCACAAAGAGCAAAAACAACAACTTCACAACTTTACGCGCTTATCTTAATTGTTGCTCGCATATTAATTTCGTACCTGCTGTGCTGACAACAAGCAGCAGCAGCTGGCCAAGAGTCTGGCCAAAAGCTACCGCTTATTGAATCTGGGCAACAACTGGGCCTGGTTCGTTGGTTGGTTCGCTCGATGGTTGGTTGGTTATCGGAACTGTCGGCTTGTCCAAGTTGTGCTCTCATTGACGCGTCTCACGTTGCTTCGTTGAGACGAAGCTGGAGTTGGCTGGCTGTCTTTTGTCTTTTATTGTTGACAAATTAATAGATTGTCTTGTCCATATTAACACGTTTAAGTGTTGTGCTCTTCCTTCCGGCCACCAGAGAATTGAATATGTCTCGATGTGTGCATTTAAAAAGTTGGTCTGATTAGTTGATGAGCATTAAAATGTTGCAGTTGGCTCCAGATGTTTAGTCTGCTTTGAATATTATGCATTTTATGAGCAACTATTAAGCTGATTTTAATTAATAAAAGCGGCTTAAGTAACTGAGCAGTGTGATAAGCATGATTTAAGCGCCGGAAGCGGTAACGTGTTGCATCTGAGACTTGAAGAGATAAAAACCTAGTTGCATACTTCAGTTATCAGATAAGTTTGTGTTGATTGATAACGACCATTGATTAACTACTTGACGTTAATCATACTGTATGCATAATCAATTAGCTAGTAAAAATAATTACTGAAAGTTGTTTTTAACGAACTTGAAGAAAAGTTTTACTAGATATTTGTAGAGTGCAGACATCAGCTCTCATTTGTTTTGACGGAATGAAGCGCGTTTGTATTTTTAATTATCGACCACTAAAAATTGATTTTAAGCGTGCAACAAAAATCGGTTTTTAATTCGACTTGGTGAATTTACTACAAATTTTTCCAACTAGTTCGAGCTACGAGCAGTTTGAAAGTGTCACATTTTTATTTGTTCATTCATTAATCAGACGCTTTAACTCTTAGTATTTTTAGTTAATTAAAATAAAACTTAGTACCCCCAATTACCACTCTTTGGGGCCGAATCAACCAAAACTATGAAAAGTGTTTTCTTTTACTCCCGAAAATAGCACATGTGATAAGTTGTAAGTAGATTTGATGAAAAAAAATTTTCGAAAAATTTCGCACGGATACCATTTGGGATATCCTATTTTGGATTTTTTTTTTTTATATGAAGTTTTGTCATTCCGTGCGAAACTTTTCGAACTGCGTATGGGCTTTAGGACGGCAATATCCAAAACCTTTTCGTAGTGCTCAACTGCACTATTAAAGACTCCACACAAATTTTCATTCCTCTTACTTCAACATAGCATAGTACCCATTCCAATAAAGCTTATTAACCCTGGTTAACTCTCTTTGGAATCGAATTATTCAAAACTATGAAAAGTGTTTGCTTTAGTTCCCAATAATAGCGTCTATGTCAAATTGTGAGTCGATTTGATGAAAAACCTAAGTCTTTTCATATTAAACTAGAACCACCATTTTCACCACTTTTGATCAAAATTTTCGAAAGTGCGGAACTCCAAGAACGGGTTTCCATGGAAAGTTTAACCTTTTCAGCACCATCCGTGTAGGCTGTGCCTTTAACCTTATCCTTCGTAAACAAGAATAAATTAAGTTAGTGCAAAGGAGGGGCTCCTCACCCTGGGTACTTCGCACGTCAACACCCTTAGAGCTTTTTATATTTATATTTGGAACCATCCGAATCTATCTAATGCATCTGCCTAATTTTCACAGTGATCATTGAGTTAAGAATGCTACAGACATGCCTATCCGGCCTTATGGTCTTCACTCGCATTCATTTTTTTAATATTTTTTATATTTTTTGATATTTTTTTTTCATATTTTCATTTACATTTGGATACAAAATCGGTTGGTGGTAAATTTACCAAATTAAACATATACGAAAAAAAATATGTTTTTAAGAAGCAAGCTACAGGCACTAAAAACTATCCATGAACACTGTGGAAATTAAGGATGGTACATGGTATATTATAGTCGGAATATCTAGACTTTTTTTGAAAGCTTTCTCTAATCGATTCCTAGATATTTTTTCGTCTATAGCAACTACTAAACTTTCTTGAAACGTATAATAAATAAAACTCAAACACTTCATCGATAATTATTCTAATGGCATGAATTATACAATTTCACAAGCTAACTGAAACAAAGTATCTTTATGTCGATTCTATCCATATATTGGAACTAATATGTCGATACGATCAAGGTTATTTCACGCGATTGGCCTAGGTAGATCTAAGGGCTGGATGTTCCGGGTAATGGGACTGATTTTAACAAAGAAATAAACGTGAGCCATCTCTGTATAATGCGTTCCGGCTCAAAACCCAAGCAACTTCTTGGATTAGTCATTGAACAACATTTGGCACATGATATAGGCTGCTCTTATACGTTATTCTAGTGCTAGTGACGTCATTAAGTTGAAGCCATCAAGCGACTTGTAGAAGATAACAACTGGCTGCTTAAGTCGCCATTACAATGTTAATAATTATCCTGAATGTAAAGTTATTTCACAGTTTCTCCGAAATTTATTGCTTATACAATAAATAAATACAATACATAAATGGAGCAGTTAACAGTAAACCACTTACAAAATAATGCAGCATCTAACTGTACTGCAACGATAAGCGAATTGAAAGCAAACAATTTAGAATTTTGATTTCGTGAGAAAATTTTTGCAGCGTTTTTTTTTGTTTTTGTTTTTAGTAGCGTAGAACCAACCTGCCTCATGAACTTAATCAAACTTGGTGTATACGTAACCGTTGAGCACATCAAAGCTGCAACAACAACAACGGGAATAACTTAAAGCATTTCAGTCATCTATCATATGCCATGGGTAAAGATAATGTGGTGCCCTAACCTTTTACCTTTTGCAAATGCATAGCAATCATGGCATCCGCATCCACATCCACCAACTCTGGCCACAGCTATATATGTATTCGCATTCACATCCACAGCAACCACCTCCACTTACATTCACTCAGCTGTTTTCAACACCTATTCGCGGATTGAAAGGCCTGACAACTACTAGACAGCCATTGCCAAGATGAAGCAGTCGCGGTAAACGCGGTAGAAGATGAAGGCTGAAGAGTAAGCAGATGAAGCAGAAGACGAGGCAAAGTGTAGACAACTTAAATCAAAGTGCTAATTTTAAAATAACAACCCTGTAGACAGCCTAAACATACACCAACAACAGCAACAACTGAATGTGGCCCAGGTTTTAGGTTTTACGGGGGTCTATAGCTCGGGATGGAGCTCATATTGGAAAAACGTTTACGCGAAACTGCTTAACTAGCTGGCAACAACAACAACAATAACGACAGTAATAACAACAACAACAGAAGACGACGAGAAAGAAGAAGAGCGACAGGCAACAATTGTAGAGACAAGATGAACGGCACGAAACAGGATGTTGGAACGTGCAAAGTTAAGGCTAAAACTGAATCTGCCGCTGCCTCATCATCTAGAGAAATTTGCAAAAATTTTAACTCAAAGATCTGTGTGTTTGTGGGTGAATGTGTGTGTGTGTGTGTTTACGTTGAGTTATCGCAAAGATATTAATTTTAGCTGCCGTTGTTGGAAGCCCAAAATCTTCGCACATTCACAGCTCGTTTGTGGCTCGTTTTGTGAAACCCTTAACAACTCTGCTCTCAACTTAACTTAACGTAACTTCACTCAATTCAACTCATTCTAATTGACGAAATTCAGACAGACAAAGAACCAACAGACCCACAGACAGAATCACAAGACTTAAGTCCTACCCTGGCACTGCGGTCCAGCCGATCCAAAGCAGCTCTGCATGTCTTTGTCTGCATAACTTTGCCTGGCGTTTTCTGTCTTCCAACTGACTACCTTGGCGACGTAATTGTTTGCACATATTTTTGAAACACCATCAACAAGTCCAATGTAGTAGTTGTATACGATATGTATATGGATGGGATCCCATCCTTAGGCGTACACCATTATGCTTCTTTGGGTTTTTTGCCTTGGACTTTTGGTATGCAAGCGCGCATTGCTCGGCCTGTCTCGTTCTTAGAAAATTGGCGACTTCGGCATCGTTGGCGTTGAATTGAAATAAAATTGTATGAAATGAAATGTAGAAGCTCAAATAAAAACCAACAAGCCATGGCAATAAAACAAAAACCACGTGAAAAAATAATTCCTCAAAGTGCCAAAGTTCTTATACTCTTACAAAACGAGAAACAAAATGTTAGTTAAAAAAAAAAAATGGTAGACGAGTTAGGCTGCGAGATCTATTACTGTTCATGTGTGCTGGCAAAATCATTCTAAAGGAATACAGATATTCATAGATATAAAGTTAGATGGATCTGTAACTGGGTAAAGGATATCCATTTGTTTGGCACAATCCCGACTTATTCACAAAGATCACGCCTGCTACTAAGCCGACTAACTGGTTCTTCTCCTTTACCGGGCTCCCTTAATGTTATTATGGCTAAAAAAAACTACCAAAATACACTCTTTGTGCTTCAAAGTTCTCTACAAAAAAAAAAAACATTGTTCATGTGTTTCAAACATCTAAACAAAGTTAATATACTCCAATCGCTTAAGAACCAAAAAAAGTCTGATTTTCACATTGAAATATTTTTGCGGCTGGTGCGAAAAATGCCAACAGCAAATGGCCAAAAATTGACTAAAAATACAATAAACAAAAAAATATCTGAAATGGGTAAACAAAATCTTTAAACAATAAAAAATCTTATTTGTTTGTTGTTGGCTTGGCGGGCAACACTTGATTTATTATTGGGTAACAATTCATATGCCTTTATTGATATTTTTCAATTCCTGCAATCCTCACAATGCATACGAGTTTAAGTGAGTGGAGTTGAGTGGAGCGAAGATGAGTGTTGTGGAGTGTGTGAGTGTGAGACACAATAAATTTTGAAATAAATTGGTTTTCGCAGTTTTAATCAGCAAAAGGGCAACATGAAAGGCAGTTTCAGTTGATGAGCAAAAGCTGGGAACGCTACTGCGACTCCGATGGAGACGGACGTAGAGCTCAGGGTTGCCGGCCAGAAAGGTGGCGGCAACTAAACTTGGCGTAGACAAGTTGAGCGCCACAGTGGTCGCCGTACGCTGACAGGATGGGCCGCCGCCTAGGCATGCCAGGGCCACTTAAATGCGGTGCAACAACAACAGCGGTAACTACAAGGACAACAACAACAAAGGTAGTGCCAGCCAAGGCACGAAACCTTAAATACACTATAAATAGGCAAGTATATTGAGACAATTGACCACCATGTGGGGTTTTAATATATAGCTTATATACTTATCTAAAGCTATATTAATACTCTTATCTAAAGCTATAAGAACCCTTGTAGAAATTGATAAAATTAGCTGTCAGATCTGGAGTACTGCTCCTAAGTCAAACCGCTTAAGGTTCCAAAACATACAGAATAGGTTTTTACTATATCTGGAATCCAATGGTACGTCAGTTATTTGACTTTGAATCGTGACTTCAATCTGAGTACCATACAGGGCCGGATATCATTAGCCTCTAGCAGGAACTTCGCAAGGAGACTTATACGAAATCCAGTATCCCAGTGAATAGACTGAATAGGAGATGCTTCAACCATCTATTGCAAACATCTCCTCATATACTGCCCAGTCAACCTAATACCATTTGATACAATGACACCACATGAAGAATTCATTACAAAGATACAAAATTGTGTTAAAAGCCGCCCTGAGGCTTTTACAAATTTTCACTCCCAACAAAAAGTTTTTTAACAAAAAAAAAAAAAAAAAATTGGCAATTAAAAGAGGATAATCTACAAATTTTATATGCTATACGTTCCCTTAGGATAAATGTTATTTTTATATAAGCTTCATATATTAGACGGTTAAACGCCGAACAAGAAATATTGGGATTCTTTTGTAGTCTCTTCAAAACCTCTAGATACTTCTTGACCGTATCTAAAGAGTATAAATAGTGCGTTAAAGTCGTGGGTTTTGGTTGAAATCCAACCAAAGTGTAAAAATATGCTGCCAATGTTGCAATTTATTTATTTATTTTTCTTCATTTTTTTTTAAGTGTTGCTCCTTTTTTTTATTATTGTTGCTGCATCGTGAAAACAAAAATGTACAACCAATACATTCACACTTAACGCACGCACACACACAGTGTCTTGTGCACATTGTTTATTTCACACACTTATTGGCCCGCGGGCGCTACTGTGCAGCGCCCCACTTCGGCGCTCCAGCTCGCACTCTGCCACACACTCATACACAAAGTTGGTCACTCTAGCCTCCTCATGGTCTGAGCTGGTCGTTCCCTTTCAATTGGCTTGTCTTGTCTTGTCGTACGTTTTCCAGCTAAGATTGGCGACGCCATGTAGTTAACGCGTTCGCACTTTTTTTTTACCCTTGTTGGTGTTGCTGCTGTTGTTGTTGTTGCAACACGCGTTGCACATCCAACGTTGGAGCAATTGTCTTGGCCTGGATCCGGCCTCTTGGCCGCTTGGCCACTTCATCTACAGCCCATTGAGTTTTCTACATGCCACTGCCACGCAATGCAGCAAACCAAATTGGCTAAAAATGACACTCGTTTTCATTGCGCTGTTGCGTATCCATTGGTGGCTTGTGGCTACTTATATGTCCTATGTCGATCTGAAAAAAAATAAATAAATGCACTTCATATATAAGGTGGGTATGATTTTTGATTGGCCATAAACATACAAAAGTATTGAGTTTTATCAGCTTTAGGCCATATGTAACAACCAAATTGCTTTGATAACTGGGCGCGAATCGAACTGAAAGGCGAATTTTGCTGCGGGTTTGACAATGCAAATGATGCCCCTGACTTACAGGAATGCATGGTAAGCTAAGACAGAAATAATCTAAGTTAAAAATAACTACATGTAGTCATAAGTGAGTACATTAATATACCAAAGACCCCAATTATATTGCACATGCACATGTTTTGGTTAATTTTAGACTGCAGGCTCAACCATACTAAGGCTAATTGGTTTTTGTAGCCTTGGTGCATTAAAACTTTAGTTCTGTAGCAGCTGGTTTTCAGATAATGCTAAATGAAATTCCAAGTAAGCATGGGCTTTAATTAGAATATTGGATTTCTTGTCGTTAGTAGGCAGACACTTTGCAGGAAAAAAGAAGTGCAGTTTGGCTTAACTTAAGACCAATATCGAACGAAACGAGTTGGATAGGAAATGTATCATCATATCTTCAGAACTTCACCTCAACCAAATCTTCACTGTTTAAGCTATGAAAAAATTAAATCGCCTTTTTCTAAAATTTTTATTCCACCTAAACTATATTTTTTAGAGTGCCAACTAACAGTGCATAAAAATATTCTAAAAATATGGATGCAAAAAATTGAAAAGCCTATTCAGGCATCTTTGATTTATATCGATTTCAAGGCAGCACAAAAACTCGATTGGTTCATTTGACTACTAAATATTTATTAATAATTTTCAATAGATATCAAGTACAAAATTTTGAGCCCGACAACGGACTCGTTTACGTTTAAAACCAAACCAGACTTCAATAGGCCGCTCAAGAACTCCAATCAATGTTTGCTATAGCACCGTGTAGATTTTGCTCTTCCATTTACTCTTGATGATCTACATCTCAAAGATTCAAGGTCCACTTTCAACGTATCGCAAGAAAAATGAAGTTTTTTATCCACCCTATTTTCAGCTTTGAAATTTATTACTCGATTCATATGGGGTAGGATCAAAAGGTAGTAGCGGTAGAGGTCGGTCGGACCAGCTGGGCGTGATAGTGCAGAGCCTTCCGAAGATTCCGATATTTTTCCATTCACCTTCTAGCAAGGGTAGAGAGCGCGTCAAATTCCGTAAATCTCTGTTAAGAAGTGTCAAAGTCATTCAAGATGGAGAAAAATCTCGAGCAGCGTCAAAATCGGAAAACTCGCGAGGAACACCCCACACCAAAGAGCCGAGTGGCTACCCCACGTTCAAAGAAAGCCAGTATGAGTAAAATGAGAATTTTGACCGTCGTGGACCCCGTGGATAAACTGTCAATTGCAGATTTTATTGGGATGTGCGTGACAGGTTGCTAAAACATTATCCGCATGCGGCCAGACAACGCCGACTCTTGGAAACCTCATCACGGCAACGCGGCATGCCACTCCGCGCTGCTTGTTAAGGAGTTTCTGGCCAAGCACAGGGTTATCACTTTGTGCATAATAGCTTATTGTCATCATTCGCAAGCATTTATAATAAAAATGTCTGTGCGGGTTAGATTAGTTGTAGTATAAGTTTGCTGGGTTGAAAAGGATTTAGTGTAGCCACTTCCTGGTTTTGTATGCTAGAAACACATAATCTTAAGAATTTTCTCTTAATTTTCTTTAGATTGTATTTTTTTTTTTTTCAAAAATAAACTGGCTTTTAGGGGGATACAATTCTGAGCGGTGAACTTTACTATTAATATTTGGTTTCGCTGTGAAACAATACCTGAAGCTCTTATTGAATTAATACGTTTCATATAGTTTGAAAAGATTTTTGGTATATAACTTCTTATGCTCATCTGGAAACGCTTCAAAGACATCATTATCGTCTTCATCGCTTGACTAACATGAGAAACATGACAGATATTTCCACAATGCTGAACCTAGTAGAGATTTCATGCCAATATCATGGATGTACGGTGTATCTTGTTAAAATAGTAAAGAAGACGAAAGCAAAATGAATTCCTAGATCTTTTTGCAAATGAGTAGTTAACGTATTGTTGTTTGGTTGACTGGTTGTTGTGATTAAGATTAAGTTGCTGCAACATCAAATGGGTGTGAAAAACGCAAATTACAAAGAATTTTTGAGCGCATGATGCCTGCACCGCCCTACAGCTATGTCCAACTAACTGCAACAACAACAACAACAGCAACAGCAGCAACAATTACAGGAAACTGACCACATTGCAGAGCGCTGACCAACTGACAGAGAGACAGCAGAAACATGTCCATGATGACGCTGACGCTGACGCTGAGGATGACGTCGACTAACTAACTAACTAAGGGCGTGTCAAACGAGGCGAGTCGTCTCTCAGTCAGAGTCGTGTTCTGTAATATCTCTAAGTACATATACAATGTTGTTGCTTTGCATGTTGTATGAAAAGCGCGATAACATGGTTCAGGTACCGCATAGGTAAGCCAAACCATGCAGCTAAGCCTGTTGCAGGGAATGCACAAAAAAGTGCAACAAAAAAAAAACTAAATGCATATGCATATTTTATGGCATTTAAGCTGCAGTTTATGCAGCTTCGCGTGTTGACAAAAATTGTTTGCTGCTCGTAACTCAATCTCAATATTTCAGGCGCTGGCAAAACCGCAGCATTTAACATTAAAACGTGACTTTGACAGTAGCAGTTTGGCTTGACAACACCAACAACAACAGCAACAACAACACGGGACACGGAATACAACAACGATAACAGCGACAGGTCGCGAGGCGTACGTGAGGCAACACTAACCATACAGAGAGCGAAAGAGATTCATCGGCAGGCAGCATATTCCGGCTCTACGTCTACGGCTGTGACATTCGTTAAGCAAAATATGTGTCATCCTGCAACGACAGCAGGACAGCAGCGCAGACAGCTGGAGCAGCAGAGGAGCTGGCAGCAGAGGTAAGTAGTAGATACTATGTAGGCATCATCAACTTGTTGCTGATCTATTGGTTTTTGCGTGGCAGCCATTTACTACCGCAAACACATTTTCGTGGCTATGGCCACTCTCATGTCGTCATGTCGTCATGTTGTCTCCGCTCCATGGCTGATTGCATGCATATTAGGCTAAAGCTAACGTTGACTGCGCTTTAAGGCATAGCATTCCCCTGCCCGCCAGCCTCAACCCTCATCCAAACATGAACCCGTGCGCAATTCTAGGCATCTTCTCTCACTTTGCATATTTTTGCTACCCTTTTGCTTTTGTATCTTTGTGGTTTGTTTGTAGCGGTGGTGATGTGGTGCAACAAGACACGATTTTTTAAAACGAAATACATGTTTTTGGCTGCAGTAACTATGAGCACAATGTACCTGGTCACACTTTTTTTTTATTTCTTCCACATCTTTTTCTTTACTTTTTTATATCCTCTACCTTTAGCTTGGAGGGTATACTAGATTTGTGCAAAAAGCCGTAAGTTCCTTCCTGTCTGGCCGTATAACCATCTAGATTACAGAGATCACATGAGCTAATGTTACCATATTTGGCCAAAAATGCACATTATTCGTTTGTCAAATTGTTCTCATATTTTTTTTCCCGTGCCTCAATAGATTCACAGTTCACTGGGGTGATTTTGGTAATGGGATGGGATATATATATATATTTTTTTTTTCACTCTAAACTAGCAGGTGCAGAGTATCCAACAGTCGGTTACTACTTCGACTGCATCAAATATTTTTTGTTTTGTCTTGTATTCAATTGCCACGCCGCAAGTGTGTGAGCTGCTTCTTTGGAACGTAAAGTGTTTTATTTTTACTTAAATAACCATGCTCGAAATGCAAAATATGCAACACGACGAAGTGCTCAATGCTCTTTAAAACAACAACAACAACAAAAACAACGTAGAGCTTTACACAAGTGTCGCATAGTTGACATTTTTGACAGATTGTGCTGACAGCCATAATGTTTATGGGAACTGTAGGCACATCCATGCATATACCTAGTATATGGATGTGTTTGCGGTAGAGTAATCCTCTCCATGATCAACAACGAAGCAAATTAATAAAGATCGTTGCCAATTGACTTGACTTGAGAGTTTTAAGTCAATAAGATTAATTGAAGTTTGCCTTTATCTCAGATCAAACAAATTAGTAGCTACATTGAAGTACATGCGAGTATATATAGGGTGATTTTTTTGCTGTTTGCTTTATCGCACGCGTGATTCGTGACGTTTGTCTAAGTCAAATATGTTTTTGTTACTATTGAATGTTAAAATACACAAGTTAAGCTGTTTAGATATCAATGAACTTGATAAACAAAATTCGTGATCTGTGCAAAAAAAGCAGTGCCGCTATTCTATTCTGCAATGCAGTTAATTTCTGGTTGAATGAATGCAACGGAATCATTGGCTTGTGCTTATTCAAAGATGACGACGAAAAATAAAGTTGTTAGCTTCTTTCAAAGATTTCTGTCTTTTCTTTTGGCACAAAATCACGATCGACATATCGACACTTTTGTGCGAAACATTCGTTTGATACAATTTATACTAAAGTGACTTTTTGAAATTAAACTGGAGCTTTTGAAATTCTTGAAAAGAAGACTCAAATTTGGACATTGGACTATTTATAATGTGTTTAGTTAATGGTCAACATGTAGTAATCCTTTAAATAAAATCCGGCACTGATTTATTGTTTCAAATAAAGAAAGACCTAACTTTTAAAATTTTGCGTTTTTTTTTTTTTATTCTTAAATACAATCTCTTAAAAACACTTTTAACTTTCTTAAGGGTTTCTATACTGATTTCAACTAAAATATTCCCTGCACTTTGCTAAACTTAAAAAAATTTAAGAATGCTACTTGCACGCCTGTCCGACCTTAAAATACCCTTTAGCAACGTCGTTCGGCTCTCGCAAAGTCTAATCGGAATCCCGGAAACACTACAAAGAGGCCAATTTAAAGCTAAAAAAAAGCTTTCTTAAATAGAACAGAGAAGTATATTTTAAAAGTTAGAAGATCTACATGAGTCTATATACCGAATATGTTTTAAAGTTTTAGGGATTTTAAATTTGGTAATTTTTGTTCATAATTGCCGAAGTTCCCATCGGTTTTGAAGTTAATATATTTTGGGAGTTCCTATACACAAAAGTTTTGAAGTAAATAGTAAAAAACTGCATCGGAGAAGCTGGGAAAGAATTGAGAAATTTGATCTGCCCGAAGTGAAGTAGGTCTTCTGAGAAACTTGCATATCTCTAGCTCTTAGAGGCACTGAGATACTTGCGCTCATACGGACAGATAGATGGATATAACTATATCAACTTGGCTGTTCAGGAAAATAATTATTGTCAAGACGAATATTCATATCAACTTTAAAGTTGTTATCTTTACACTCCGAGAAATTATGCTTATTTGTCATTATTTGAGGTACTTTTTACTAGGGCGACCATGCCAGGTGCCACCACTAAAATAAGCATAATTTTAATTTTTTTGATTCCCATTTTTAGAAAGTGGGAGATCACTTTTGAGTTTTAAAATAAAAAAAAAAAATTAATTAAAAAGAGTTTAAAAAAAAGCAAAAATAAAAAAATTTGAATTTTGTCATTCATTGAAAAAAGAAAAATTTGTGTAAATATTTTTATTCGCTTAGGAGATATGTCTTATCAAAGAAAGGTCTAAAAATCAAAAATCCAATATTCAATTATCGAAAGATCGATAAATAATCGGAATTTGGTTAGCAGCTCTACCACATACATATGTAAGAAGAGGTCGACCTAAAAAGTGATTGCTTCACTTATTTTTATACCTTTGTAAGTTGGCTGAAGGGTATAAAAATTTACTTTAATTTGCTTACTATAAGATATGCAAAAGCCAGTTAATTGCAGTTCCCTTTTAAACTTGTCCGATTTAGTTTAGTTGAGCATATTAAGAACAAAATTTATTGAGTAAGAGCTTTTACTGTTTCTTATATTTCATTAAATGAGAAAAACCTGTTTTTTGAAACCATATCGAGAAATTGTTCCCACGAGTTTATATAAATTTATACATTAAAAACAAGATTAAGTATAAGTAAATTCTCATAGTGCTGCTGAAGTCAAACAAATATCAATTTATTTTTATAAATCATATTTGCTATTTAAATCAAAATTTAAATTTTTAATCGCAACTTACTTAATTTTTAAAAATTCTGGGTATTTCTTAAAAATTTACTCTGGCATTGGTCTTAAATAATTTTCAAAATCAACAATCAAGTCATCAGGATGTGCTGATTCAAAAAGTATTTTCTAAACCGAAGACTAAAGCAGGCCCAAAAATCAAAATTTTATTTTGTTGCTCTTTACACAAGGCTTATAATTACTTATTCTTTTTACAATAATCAAAATAAGGCCATTTTAATTTTATGTCAAAACTAAAATTTATTCTGATCTTTGACATCAAACTATCAAAAGGCCATAATAATCGAGCTTATATGGCAGCTAATGATATTATTTTATTTTTATCGCTATACATTTAGTGAATACTTTATTTTGCTTTTCAGTCTAGATAACATAATTTACATATGTTTTTACATAAATATATTTGATCTGATAAGGTTGCCAAATTCAAGTTAAAGTCCAAGGGCGAAGCACTTAATTAGCATTTAGATTTTTGAATATGCTCGTTATTTATTGATCAAAATAGCATATGCAACATATCAAGATACATATTAATATAAATAGTCATATTAACTGTGATTATATTGTATGCTGAGAAGATTTATTGTAATCATGCTTAATATATTCGTCATGGGAGGAAAAGGAATTTTTGGTATAGGCATAATTTTTATATATAACACTAGTTTATACCTAAAAGATGTCGTACGTTAAAGTCGGGCGCGGACGACTTTGGGATACCCTGTACCACTGCATGCAATTAAATCCGGTATATTGCTTAAGAACACCAAAAGACATTTGATTGCCAAATTAGGTTACGATACCTTCATAAACAACCAAAAACAGACGAATTTTGAACCAAAAATGTTTTTTGACCGATCGTTCCTATAGGAGCTATATCATATAGTCAACTGATTTTGACCAAATTTGAAACAATGCTTGGGTACTCTTAAAAACTTCTTATGCCAAACTTGGTTAAGGTATCTTCACAATCAAACGAAACACAACGAATTTTGTACAAAAAACGTTTTTTTGACCGATTTGCCCCATGGGAGCTTTATGGTATAGTCAACCGATTTTGATCTAATATGGCACAGTGTTTGGGAACTATAAAAAACTTCCGAATGCCAAAATTGGTAACGATAACTTCATTACAAACAAAAAACAACGAATTTTGTGCAAAAAACGTTTTTTTGGCCGATCTGCCCTATGGGAGCTATATGATATAGTCAACCAATTTTAATCAAATTTGGTACAGTGCATGGGAACTCTAAAAAACTTCCGAGTGCCAAATTTGGTCATGATAACTTCATAAACAAACGAATTATCCATCTAAAACTTTTGTTTTTTTTCGAGGTCCTCTAAAACACCCCTATGAGAGCTATGTATAATATAACCCCGATATCGAAGAAATAAAATAAACTTGTCTCCTCGACATAATTACGCATCTAATCTGAAAGTTTGGTTGCTCTAGCTCTTACCATCTCTGAGATCTAGGCGTTCATACAGACAGACGGACAGACTGTCAGACGGACAGACGGACATGGGTATATCGAAATTACCCTAGAAAACACTTTTTTACGAAGGTTCCCTCGATGACCCTTAAATTTGTAAACTAGTGTTATTTGTTTTAAGCATTCCAAAAAACTTTTTATAATGCAACTTAGCTTAACTGTATTCATTTTCATATACGGGAGCTTTCAGAATGCTCTTGAAAAGTTTCCGCTTTCGCTGTCCTGCATTAAAGATTAAAGTTTATATTATGAGCACAAAGCCTTATAAGCAAACTTTCGAAATTTTTGTGATACCCAAAAAATAGTCGGGATTGCTTTAGAATACAAAAAAAAATTGTACAGATTTTGGAAAGCTTTTTTAAAGCAGGTGAAAATTAAAGGAACTATGCTCGTTATTCCCGCGAAGACATCCAATTTCCTAGCACGCAGAAATGTATTAAAAAAAAATAAAAAATCCCACTCTTGTATGAGGGCTTACCTTTCGTTATGATTTGGCATCGTGAATTGAATCTTTCCACTACAGCACATTTGATGATCCCCACAAAAAACTTTGCTTAAAACTTCATATTAAAATACCATAATCGAACATAAAACTTAATTTTATAAATATTCCTTAGTACTACTTTATTAAATGATGCACCATTAAAGCAAATTAACGTTCTGCAGCTTTTTGTGCATCCTCTCAACTTTATGTATCTTAGCTAAAAATAATAGTTAGATCAATAATTGACTAAACCATTCATACTAAACCTTTAAGTCCCTGCAGCTACAGTTAAGAAAATCTATTTGAAACTTTATATAACGTGCATCAATGTGGCATACCTCCGTGAAACTTACAAGTAGCTGACATGGTAACTCGAACTTACCATGGCTGCTAGAATGTTCAACATGAGCCTTAATTTTCATAGGCCTTTTTGAATGGCCTCATAAAAGCACCTTTCATGGCTTCCATGTTTTTCAATTCGAACACAATGCCTGTAGATTCGCATGTTCGAATTGTTATTTTTTTGTTTTTTTTGTTTTTCGTAATGCTCAGACCCCCCCGTAAACTGACGACTGTCATTGTGCGTAACAATTAAATCGTGTAGCTGCTTCTTTATTCGTTTTCCGCAGTACACAATTTGCAAATGATCACCCAGAGAGATGGTTTGGGTTTGGATATATATACCTACGATACTAGAGGAGTAGCTGCCGAACATTCTATATCTACATATTTGGCCCCCCCTCCATATGCGTCTGCGGTCCAGGCACTTTAAATGCTATTACGTATTGTTAGCATTGCGTGGCATGGCATGCACCTAACTTCATCACGATCCGCGACATGAGAATAGTTGCACTCGGTGCTGTACAGTGTGTACTAGTTCAGGAGGCGCACAGTGGTCGAGATTTAGGATGAGTTAGTACTTATTCTAATTTAAAATTTGGTTAACGATTTGGGTTAGGATTTTTGCAAATTTAAAAAATTGATCAAATTAGTAATAGTAGGAAACCTCACTATACAGAGATTTAGAAAAATCAATATTTACTATAATACATTATTAATATTAATATTCAAAGTTTTAAAATCCTTTATTACCCCACATTTTACTTACATAGAGTAAATAATTTTAGAATAAATCGGCAATTTCTTTCTTCACCTGTTTCAATATAGTTTCGTTTGTATAAAGCTAATATCGGATATGTTTCTCAAAACAATGAAAAGTATGGCACCTAAATAAAATCTAGCCAAACTTATAATATGGATAGAAACTAATTATACTTGAAGTTTCTGGACAATCCAAGCAATATAAGTAACAGCCAAAAGAAAGACGTGACAGATCAAAATTGTTATACTAAACCATGCCCATATTTAGATCTTAAAGGGTCATATCGATACTAATAAGCATTCTTGAACCATATTTCTATAACTGAAAAACTAATTGCTGGGATAAATTTGTAAGAAAAGAATGACGACTATCAAACTTGTGGATTGATTTGCTTAAAGATAAAGTTGGATGCAAGGGGCCCATATGTCAACCATGGTATAGAACGGTCATCTGGTAGATTCCAAGCATTTTATTTTAACTTTCTTATCGACTTCTGTTGTGTAGTGCATTATAAAACATTTCCTTCGTAAAATCCAAAGAGACTGCTATAAACTTCTCGAAATTTAATTTTTGTTGTTGTGTACAGTGCCCACAAATACTAACAACAATTCCAAAACGGTGAAGAAATTGTAGGATTCAGTGATTTCCATCAGTCCCGAAATAACAACTCTTATTACTATCCAAAAAAAATTAAAATTTTCAGTTGGTAATGAGTTTTGGATCATTTTTGTAAATTCTGCAAATTTTAATTCCATAAGTTTAAGAAGACAGTGGTTCATCGAAGTTTAAAGAACTTCGGGTCCGGACCCGAAAAACCCTATAGGATCTGTCACAGATCATAGGCCATATTTTATGTGTAGCTGCTGCTTTGTTTTTGGAGTTAGAGAACGTTTTTAGGTGCCGAATACACCATATCCGATCCGACAGTCGATCACCAAAGAATCGATATATTATTTATCGGTTAAAAAGCCAAATTCTGAAATTTTGTTTCCGAAGGCTTGAGGTGTGGCCAGGAGGAAGGAAACTCAAGCTCAAGGCCCGAAGACTCTTCTCCGTCTTTATAGTTATAATTGGAAGGAGCACACTACCTCACCTTGAGGATGATGTACGGGTTTTTTCATTCTGCGTACCTTTACAAAAAAAAAACGTTCTTATCGCTTGATATGCAAGACTTTCACAGCAAATCGCATTTTGGCCCACTGTAAGGAGTTTGACTCTGACCATGGCGCTCGTTTAAAGCTAGTGGGAAGCGTCACATCACGAAGTCGACGCCAACGCTGCTGCCATCACAGTCACCAATTGTTGTTGTTGCTGTTGTCGTTGTTGCTGTTGTTCTTTGGAGTTGCTGCTGCTGCTGCTGCAGTGAGTCGCTTTGCATATTTAGCAACACATTCTCGTAACGAAAAACGGTTTCATTGTTGCCGACAACAACATAAAAGCCTGCGCAGCGCCTCACTCGCTCCTTTTGGCCAAGTTAACACACACACACATACATACATAGATAATAACAATCGACACAGGCAGCCAGAACAACAACAAACATATTGTAGAGTAGCGTAGAGTAGAGTAGAGTAGAGTAGAGTGGCCAGGAAGAGAGAGAGAGAGAGAGCAAGCGAGAGACCCGGCCTGGACAGGCAGCAAAGTTGGCCGACAAGAAAATAAGTTGAATAAAATTATTGTGAACACGTCTCGTTGATTTATTGTGAAATCGCGCATGAGTAATGATCGCATATTTGGGTATGCTTGTTGTTGTTGTTTTTGTTGCTGTTGTTGTAAAGGCAAAGAAGAGAAGGTCTACCAAGTGAACAAGCCAGATCCAAGCCAGAGCACTTGGCAGCAGCACACTTGGACTATACCATAGTTCGATTGGCTTAAACTTTTTGGTTATTGCTCATTTTCGTATTGATCGCCGTTGGTGTTTTTTTTTTATTTGGTTATTGTTGTTATTTTTTTTTTTTTTGTAATTTTTGGTTTTTGCTGCTATGTTTACATTTTACCTTCCTATTGTTGCTCTAAATGGCAGCGAATGAGTTTGAAGTTTTCAATAGCCAAAAACAGAACAAACTCAACCCAATCTCACAAAGATACACACACAAACACATACAGATGCAACAAACAGGAGGCATAATAAAACATGATGATGTCTGGTTTGTTTGCCATTGCTTAGCTTGGGTTATCTAATCGGTTTTGGGTATAATTGGAAAGGTCTGAAGCAGCAGATTTAGCGCGGTCATTGTGTAACAATTAAGGTAAGAATATCAATGCCGCAGCAAACTCAGCGCCCATCTGCTACATGCAGCGTATTTTTAGGCTACAATGTTGTACTTGTGACCAAAAATGTATCTTTGCAGTACGCAAAAGTCAAAGCATGTTGTATCTTTTGGGCTTTAAATCAGTGGTCGGCAAGGCCCTACCCCATGGGGTAGAAGTTTACACGTACTGTGTTGTACACAAAACACATGCATGTGTGCGTGATTTTTGTACTGAACTGCTCTCAGCAAATTCTCTGGCGTTGCCATGCTCTTGTTGCAAAGCAACAGACACGAAGTCATGGTAGAATAAACAAGGTATGCTATTCACTGCACTGAAACCTTATTTTTAGTCTGAGCGAAAAAGTGAGAGAGCGAAACCACCCCCATTGCTTTTGTTGTGCGTAGGCAAGCATATTTAAAATTTTTTTTTTGTGCTGATGGTTGCAACTAGAGTGGCTTATTTTTTACCGCTGCACAAAATTACGGTAAATGCTGAAAAACTATGCGCGGAAACAACCTTTCTCGTGTAAAATATCAACGAAAGTAAAATAAGGTTTGAGTTGCGAAAATTTTTCGGGAATAGCATACCTTGTTTATTCTACCATGGGCCGAAGTCATGCACAAGCACAATTTTGTAATTTTGTGCAGCGGTAAAAAATAAGCCACTCTAGTTGCAACCATCAGCACAAAAAAAATTTTTTAAATATGCTTGCCTACGCACAACAACAGCAATGGGGGTGGTTTCGCTCTCTCACTTTTTCGCTCAGACTAAAAATAAGGTTTCAGTGCAGTGAATAGCATACCTTGTTTATTCTACCATGCTTCGGCCTTGCTTAGAGAGCGTGCTTGCTCTCTCAACGCTAAAGTGCTCCAGCATTAGTATGCCGTGGCTTTGGTGCTGTGTGGCAGAAAACACAAAATCAGTTTATGTTTAATTTGCTACAAGCTAAGATCGCGCTACGCAAATTATTGATTTTAAAAAGGAAAAAATGTTCAAAGAGGAATTGAAAAATGAGCGGCGCGATCTAAGCTTGTAGCCAACTAAACATAAACTGATTTTGTGTTTTCTGCCACACAGCACCAAAGCCAAAAAGCAAGCACGCTCTCTAAGCAAGAGCCGAAGTCATGCACAAGCAACTTCGTGTCTGTTGCTTTGCGACGTCAGCGTCGAAATACGTCACAGCGGCAGAAAATGTTCAATACAAGCGCAAAAAAAAAATGCATATGTATATTTTGCCGACCACTGCTTTAAATTGATGATCGCGTGCCAAATGTGCATGTTTATAAACATATTTCGGCTATATGAACGTAATATCTGCTAAAAACAAAAATACAAAAAAAAAAAAAATAAAGAGAAACATTTGATCAGTCGCTTTGTTGATTGCTTGAAACTTGTGTCCATGCAATAAAACACTCAAAATGCCAACTTTATTTTGGGTCAAAGCAGGCCTGACACGCAATGTGTTGCCAACAATGTTTCCATGGCCAAAACGGCAACAACAACAACAACCAAGCAGCAAAGAAAAGCGAGCATTGCTGAGATAAAGTTTAAATAGCTTTATACTCTTTAAGAGCAGTCTGCGGAGCTTGGTTTTAAAGATCTAGATAGACCATAGCTCTGATGTCACACGAAAAGTTTTTTTTAGTAAATGTTGCAATTTAAAAATTACACTGTGCTACAATTTTCTAAAAGAAAAATTATTTGCGATTTTTCGATTTTCTTCTCAACAAAGTCTCATAAAATTGACTAGGTCATTGGCTAAGTAAAACTTAACTTAAAGCAATTATAATTTTCTTTTATCGAATTGCTTTTGAGAAAAAAATATTACTTAGAACAAGCAAACGATTTATAAAAAAAACCCTATTGAAAAAAAACCACAATATTGATGACCCTTTATTAAAATTTGAAGAAAATTTCTACAACATATTGCCAACTGTAAACCAAAAACTGAAATACTCTCAGTGAGAGCACAAAACCATTGAAGCAGCCAGTCAGCAGGCAATACTCTCTGACAGCGATAAACTTTTGGCTTAAATCGTCTGCGGCAGGCAATGCTGGCAACTTTGGCTACAACTTCAGATAAAACTTCCAGTTGGTCTGAGCCAATTTTGCGTGAGGTTTGACCTTTTTGGAAAAATCTCTTTCAAAAACTAACAGATTGAAAACGAAAAAAAAAAATAGTGTGGAAAAAAATGAATTTATATAAATAAACGAAACACAATAAAAAATGAATTCCAAGCTGACGACTACCAACTGTGCCACTTGGCGGAACTTCACGCCGCATGGTATGCATATCTTTGACACAATCGTGGAGCAGCAGCTTAAGTAACCCAGGCGCCCACCCGTCGAGCGCCAAAAACCTGCGCCGTGTCTATGAAGTGAACCCTTTTCTCTCATTTTCAAATTAAATTAATTCATATTAAACGAAATTATTAGAGTCAAGCGAACCAGACGATGCACATAATTCGAAACTGTCTCAAGCGGTGTCAATGGACTGGTCAACAACGCACAAGAGAGCTGCACCTCAACAACGACAACAACAACAACAAGAACAACCAGACAGTAACTACCATAACTATAACTACAGAGGAGTCTTTACAAGGGCGTTGTCAGTAGAATATCGAGTGGATTAATGTTCGCGCTGACAGTGAAAATCCTGCGGCTGTAAGTTTTATGGGTGCTTCCAAATGGTTACGTAGCAATTAGAGCGCGTAGGGTACACGAAACGTTTTGGGTTCGGGTTCGGGTACGATCATAAAAGATTTTCAAAGGAATTTAAGAGGCCACAAGATAAAAGCAGTGCTTGAATTATCCGACTTAAATGTTGCGGGTTGGGGTAACACAGCCTGATGCTTGGAACGAACTGGTAACCCTGTTGCCGCATCCCAGTCTCATTTGTCTTTGAGTGTGCATAGGTAAGCGTTTAATATCGTGGGCAATGTAGGTTTGGTTTTTAAATAGGATTAGCTTGTCTTGTTGTATGGTACCTCAACTCAGGAACTCAGCTTGAGATTGAGTAGTTGTCTGGTAACATCTTTGGGTTATTGGTTCGGCTTTTTAAAGCCTAATTATGAGTGAAAACAACTGTGTTGTGCATGCAATAAATGTTGAAAAGAGTTATACGGCAAAGTGATTTACATACAATAAATGAGCTATTATGTCGCTGATAATGCCAAGAATCATATAAAAACAAAATAGACTAGGAAACATTTTACAATATAAAGAGACAGATGGCTATTAAAATGAAAAATAGCTTCTATCAAAGATGCGCTTCTAAAAGGAAATGATCATAAACGTAACGAATAATGGTCAGTAAACCAATTAGGTTAGGCCAGGGTTAGACTAATCATTAGTATTAAGAGACAACACTGGTAAGACAATTTTTTACAGACTCTCTTCTTCTAAGACGATCCATAAAATGTAAATTATTTTGAATTTATGTGTGCAACCAACTTGAAGTCATATATTTTTCTAATGCTTTAAGGGGAAAATCAAATAAAAATTAATTTATATGCATAAAAGAGATTCGCAAGTATTTGTTACAGTCGAAGTTGGCAAATAAAATTTATATCATCTTAAAGCGTTCTAAATTTTACATGTTCTATTAAAGAGTTGTAACAGCTACAGCTTCAAATTTTATTAATAGAGCATGAAAATTACGCAGCTGACTTTCAATATCAGAGGAAAATTTATGGAGTAATTATGCATCCTAACCCACGAAATGTTGTTGGGATTCAACCCATGCCAGCACGCACAGAGAACGCAGAAGATGGCAGAAAGGAGAGTTGAAGATGAGAAAGTAGATAATGTGGTTTATAGAAGGGAAGTTGCAAAAATACACTAGGCAAATGAGAAAGACTCCTTTGGCATGTAAGATGTCGCTTAGAAGTTTTTTCAATTGTTTGAACGTCTTAGAAAAGAAGCTTCGTGATTTGTCGATATCACAAGAAAATTGACTAATTATTTAGGGCCAAACGAAGAAAATTCTTCCAGGAGACTTCTTCAATGCGCCATGTAGATAGGATTCAAGCTATCCCAGTACGCACGGAGAGTGCGAAGTTTTTCAAGTAGGAAAGTTCAAGATGAAAACGGCGCCTTTAGAGGTATATGAAAAAGAATTCAATCGGGAAATAAGAAAGACTCTTTTGGAATTTGAGATATCAAACATGTAAATCGCAGAATCTGGAGCATTGGAATATCGCAATGTGCACGATGAGGAACGAGGCTTGGAAGTTGTTCCAAAAGCTTAATTGTCTTTGAAGAGAACCTTCTTGTCGATATGAGAAGAAAGTTTACTAATTGTTTACGATAAAAAAATGGGAATTCATTAGTGCGTCCTGATCCTCTCCATGTTGATGGGATTCAAATTATTCCATCGCGCACAATGGAGGCGGAGGCTTGACCCCAGTGGAGCTCATGATAAGAAAATCGCTGAAAGAAGAATAAGTGTAAGAACACAATCGAGAAAAAAGTAAAAGCGTCTGTAAAGAGAATCTTCGTGAAGAGGAACAAAAGGAGACTTAACAACACCTAAACCTTCAATTATCAGTGAAACACGGAAACAGTGTCGGAACCGAAATATGCTCCCGATGTACTGGATCGAAGATGATGTCTTGGATGCAGGCATGCACCAGCTACTCTGTTCTGTCCTCATAAAAGATGACTCCACAGTACATATGTGTGATATCAGCGGGTTAGCCTGTTATGTAAGAGACTAGTAAAAGCACTAATCAGACCTTATCAGTGTGGATTTAAGCCTCTTAGGTCTCCAATTGGCCAGATATTCACGACACGCGAACACCAAATTCATACCCACCATATGTCATGCTCAGAATGGCTTCTTTAATTGAGAAACGATATAAAATTTGATTTTGGTGGTGCTTTAGTGGCCTACCGGAGACCTGCTTCATCAAGATCGCGAATATTTGATTGGTATTAAGTCGTTCAAGGAGGGTTAAACCTCGCATGATCATCATCCAGCAACATCAATTAACGAACAACATTAAGTCGCTCAAGGAGGGTTAAACCTCGCATGATCATCGTCCAGCAACACATCGAATAAGTGAAGAAAATTATGCTCGAATATCGAGAGATACCTGCCGATCTGGCCAATTTCACAAGATGCTTTGGGCTTGAGACGAGTCTGAAGAAGAACCTCGCAAAGCCGTCAAATGCTCGTAATAAGCAATACGGATGTGCAGTAATTGGTGACAGGATTTGGGTTTACGAATACGATGTCGAAGCCGCGTCCGCAGCGGAAAATCCGTTGGAGAAATAAGCTCTTTGCCCAATTTAGGGTTCCATAGCCAAATTCGAAGAAAAATGGTCCACGGCTACCGCACTGTTCTCACAGATGCTCCACGTTTTAAAGTCACTTTTCAGAATGTTTATAGCAACGTTCTGTAGCCCCTTAATTGATTATAACAGACGAGGAGACTATTGGTGCTGCAAGCCTTTTAGCTATGGAGTATTGAAAACAGTTCATTATGTATTATTTTCTTTTTAGGGCCCTATGGTCCACTTGGAGTCGAGGATGACAGAAGAATGCGCAGACCAATCGGGCTGGGATAATACGCGATTATGAGTGTCGCTATTAATTTTTTGTCCCTGTTGTCATATTCTGTGCGAAAACAAGTTATTTGTCAGCTCATCAAATCTAAGTCGCGATTCATATCAGCATTGATGATCACACACAGATTTTTGCTTAAAACGCCCTGGAAATATTTTTTGACAGATTCTGCATGATTATTTCTAAAAATATCTTGTCTTTGGTAGCGCAATCTAAACAAAGTATCTCGCTGAACTCAACGCTTTGTTTCTGGGAACAACACACCCAAGAAGCCACACAAAAACATATGTTGCCAAAAATAATAATTTCAGTCAAAGTCAATACGATATGATTAATTTGGGTTTGTGGCAGTCAAGTCTAACTATATACATATGTAACTATATATCATATAAAGTGTCAGGCCACAAGTTGGAGGCTCTTTTTTTTGCCGTCTCTATCGGTTGCTTTTAAGCAATCCCCCAGTTGAAATTGTAGCTTTCACTCATGCGTGGCGCTAGAGGATGAGCTGGGGAATGGGAGACCGAGAGAGAGAGAGAGAGAGCGAGACCTGAGAAACAGATTGAGACAGTCTTGAGAAGGCAACAGCCGGTGAAACAGTGCGGAAATGCGCATGTGCAAAGGCAAATGTTGCATAGTTGCAGTTGTTGTAACTCATATGAAGTCAGTTGTAGTATATGTGTGTGTGTTTGACATGACATAGTGCCTGTCGACTCATTAGGATTAGACCCACGTTATTTAATTGCATGTTAGGGATTCCTGCTATTTATAATGAGTTAGTTAAATACACACGCATGAAACTAACTAACCAACTTAGTTAGAATGTTGCTGGATTGTTGAAATCGTGTTCAGGAATGGAGCGACGCAAACGAAGCGGGTCAGGCAGGCGTTACCGCTGCTGTCTGTCTGTCTCCGGGCAACTCTGGCTACCAAATGATTAATGACATGACGCGCGTAAGGCGGGTCAGCGTATGCTGACGTATGCTATGCTCCATCTTACTCGCTCTAATTTGGATTTTTATTACTTGGGATAGTCGGATGTATGTCGCGCTGTTTATTTTTGTTGGTTTTAGGAGAATTTATTAACAAATAATATTATAGGCCACTGTGTATCTGTGTAAGATACAGTGAAACACAGAAAACACGCCGGCGCAGTTAAACACCCCATAAACAATTTGCCATAATTTTGTCGACGACGATGCCGACAACGATGAGGACGATGATGATGACGATGTGGTTGACGCTGACGATGACGGCGGCGCTCCCTCATTACAAAATGACGGCAAATTGCAATTTTCGTGCGGGGCGTGTTACCCCTTCTGCCTAGGGCTTAACTGCCTGGGCATGCCCGCAGACTCAGTCAGTCAGTTTAATCGGGGGACTGTCTTTGCAGTTGCGCTAACCAGTAGCCAGTTATCCCCGGTCGTTGTGACAATCGGATCGCGTCGCACTGCCGCCATCGCAGTTGATGTGATGTGATCTGATGTGATGAGTGCGTCTATCATATCGTCAACGTGCATCATCCGTCGTTCTTCTCATCATCATCGTCGTCGTCGTCGTCATCTTTGTCGAAGACGTCGACGTCGTCACTGTCAACGACAACATCATAATGCCGCAGTAGCGGCAGCTTTGCTGCAAACAACATGGCGCTGTGCCTTGATCTTGATCAGCCCAGGCCAGCGCAACGTTCAAGCCTTTGCGGGTCTCATCATCGTCGTCATCGAAATTGTCATGTCACGAAAGTTAGCTTCCAGCTTCCAGCTCCCAGCTGCCGCATTGCCTGACGATGGCGGCGGCTTCAACATTTATTGTGGCCTTTTTGTAATTGTTGTGGTGACTGCCTCTGCCACTGCCGCTGCTGCTGGTCTTGAGATTTTGTGGCTTAAATGCCTTTTAAATGCAGCTCCCCACGGGAATATGCAGCAGCAGCCTCTCCACTGCTTGTTGCTGCTACTGCGGCTGCCGCTGCTGCTGCTGCTGCTGTTGACATTGTGATCAACGATAGCAGCCTGACAACTGATGGCGATCACTTGTCGCGCTTCAGATCATCCGCCAAAAGCCTGTTGCCCATGCCTTGACACAGATTTGTTGGCCAAAGTTGGCGACAACGTCGTCGCCTTTTTTGGCCAGGCGTCTAAGCTTACCTGTTGTAGTTGTTGTTTAAGCCATAACAACTACAATTGCTTGATTGCTGTTGTTGTTTAATGTTGTTGTTGTAATACTTGTTACTGGCATATTGGCAACCCTTTTTGTGCCAATTGACAATTGACAAAACATCAAAAAACTGTCTAATTAAAACCAACAACTTGGCCAGTGCGTAGCAAACAACAACAAAACAACAAATGAATCAAAGCCGACAAAGGTTTGACTTTATGACATCTTGAGCTTGTGTATCTTTGTATCTTTAAAGTTGATGCTAACGCGCAACAACTTGTCAGTGTGCTCAAAAAAAAAAAAAAAACAAAAAAACTAATAATAAGAAATCAGTGGAATGATTGTCTAAGTTTTTAGCTGCAAGCTATGAGATACTCTTGCCAACAAAGAGTTGGTTTTCATTTAAGCTTTATTCAGTTTGAAATATTTTTAAGCTGAGCTGTTTCGTTAGCAAATATTTACCCAAAGTTTTTCGGCTTAGCTTTATTTTTACCAAAAAAGTTTTCTTCAGTTATTATAATTTTTTTCCATAGTATTAAGTCAAGAGAGAAAAGTTTATAATTTTGTTACCCAGCTTTGAATCTCTAAATCGCTTTCAAAGCTCAAAGCTACCACTAATTGCAATCTTGTTAAATGCCGCAAGAAAATTAAGTTTAAAAATATTTGGTTTCGTATAAATTTTTTTTTATGAAAAACTGCTACTGCACAAATTTTTATAGCTTCTTAGCTTGCCCTTTTTTTTTAAAAAAAACAGCTTAATCTTAATGTCAAAACTACAATAAAATGTTAAAACTTTTCTTAGCCAAACTAGACTTTTGTCATTAAGTGTAAAGAAAAAAAAATTTTGTGAGGTGTACATTAGACAGAGCTACCAACAGGCTTGGTAGAAGTTCCGGGTTCTTAGATAACCTCAAAAAATATGTTTTTGGAGATGCGAATGCAGCAACCCTTTAAAAGTTATAAATTTTGGATTTTATATCATAAAATATTGTACCTAAAGCATTTAAAAGATTAGCTAAAATAGGAATTAATCATAAAATATCTCAAACATATAAATGTTGATACACAAAAAAAAAAAAAAAATGGCATGATTTTCGGACTAGGCATATCTTTTCATGTATTTCAATACCCAAAATCCGAATCTGCTTAAATAATTGACCCAATGGCTTGGTTTTAACGCAACCTCAAAAAATCAAGACTGTGCCCGACGTTGTGGTTTATGGATCAATGGTCCGTGTTCCAACAGATCCCACCACTTCAAGGCTCTAAGATAACCAGCAAAATAACTTGTTCTTTGGGTTTAGAACCCTGATGTGCTGTGGTGACCTTGGCTTTAAACTCACCAATCCTTGCAACATTGAGAAAGCATGGTTTGAACTGAGAATCCGAAAGTTTTTTTTTTGTCTGATTCTTTTATATAAAGGAGTCTTCTTGATACTAATCGAAATCTCGCCAAAACTTTGATATAATCTGCTTTGTTAGATGATATAAGCAAGTAAGCCCTACCCTACTAACTCTATAAAGGGTATAAAAAACCGCAACATCAACTGTCGATGATTTGATGTTAAAAAAAAAAATAAATAAATAAATAAAGAAAAAAAAAGAGACGCAGCATGCCAGCAAAAGAAAGAGATGCCGCACACTTGCTATTTATTTAGTAATTTTTCTTTATATATTTGCTGTTGTTGTTGCTTTGTTCATATCGAAGGCCTAAATTATGGACTCTCGTAGCAGACTATAAAACAACAATGATTCGTATAAATTGGAAACATTAAAAAAGCAATCAAAAATGTTCAACCAAAGCCAACAACAACAGCAACAACAAGTGGAGATTGAGGGTCTGGAACTGGGACCGGGTCAGTTTAACCTGCGCTGGCGTGTTAACCTGTGCGGCTGCGCGATTGCCACGCAACAGTTGAAATTTCAGATGCTGTGGTCGCAGCTTCACACGAAATGGACAAATGGACCCAGGGACCAAGGGACTGTGGTATAGAGTGAACTGCGTTCTAGAGCCGACTGGCATGCAGCCAGCCAGCCAACCTTAACCTCACGTTTGGTTAACCCAGCTCATTCTAAGCGTTGACTGACTGATATGAAACAACAAATACAACAACAAAAGTCATCGATTGTTAATCAGTTAGATATAAAACAAAATAAAGAAAAATCTTTAAATCTTCAAATGTTCAAGAACTATTCAGCTAGATCTCTCTCCCGCTCGCTGGTCATGCGTGTATCTAGAAGACATGTTAATGATGTTTTTTTTTTGGCTTTGGCGATAAAATGAAATGGGTAAAGAAATAACAACAACAACAACAACTACTACAAAAGAACACTATGTACAGAAGAAAAAAAAAAAAAACGTTTTTGGCCCACGTTTCCTAGAAGCCCTGTCAAGAGCTCAGTCCCATGTTCCAAAGTCCCAAACTGACTACTATTGATGTTATTTATGTGAAATGTCTGTGAAATTATTACCCTTTTTGGCTGGAAATTTATTTTGATTTTATGTGTTTTACTCGCTTTTAATTAGCAGACCAGCTAAAGTTCACAAAAGAGAGTGACTGTGTGAAAGATACAGAGTGTGGAGAGTCGAGTGCGAGAGTGACAAGAGCTGAAAACTAAATGAACCGTAGTCAGAAGAAACACGGTAATTTAATCTGATCGTTGCGGATCTATGATCTTGATTCACTTTGATCACTCATCAAGTAAGTATTTGAACTTACGAGCTATTTCAGAAATTTAAAAAGAGATTTTCATTTTTTACTCTTTTTGTCTTTTGGGTTTCGGGTTTTTTGTTTTTTATCTTTAAACGATTTAACGCTATTTTGTTTCGAGTTAATTGCATTTAGTTGCAAATAGCTGACATATTAGAAAGTTATCTTTAGAATTTCAAGCATCATCTGCTAGAAATGCATAGACAAGACAAAATTATGTTGAAATAAGTGGGCTGACAGTAGTGCTCAAATATTGTTTGGTAACTACAAAATGCTTGTAGGTAGCTCTACTTGTATCTTATAGAAAAGAAAACCTTGCCTTTTAAGACATGACATGTTGTAGCTGCTGAAGGCTTACTTCCTTTTGGTATGACAAATGTGATCAAGAATATTCATTCATTAAATCTTGAATGACCGACAACTTGTCAATGAAGCGTGTGTGTTTACAATGCCATATAAATTATCTTTAATAAAATTTTATATATGTATATTCGTATTCAATTCCCTTATATGTCTGTCATACATTCGAAATATGGCAATCTTTAGCATTGACCAAGAACAAGTGGATTAAATTGAGCAACTGCTTAATGAATTTAATTCATTGGCGACAATTTTTTAAGGTGTGTCATGGGGGATTTTGTAAGTTGCGGCGACATTCATTAACAAATACAATATTTATGGCTTATTTGTAAATAGTTTTGTCAACAAGCTGCATGAATCAACTTGTAGTCTTAATAATTTAAACCGCAAAAGCCCACTTGGCCATTTGTTAATGAAACAACGTCCAAAATTTGCCTAATTCCAATGATTTAAATGAGCTCAACTTGGGAGTTCTTATGCTAATTTTAGACAAAGCAATTGTGTCACACACCCAGGCAGTGTTTTTGTATTAAAGTTTTTAGCGTTTTGTATTTTTAGGGTAGGAGTTCTGGTATATCCGGCTAAATTTCTCTATACATTGGTACGAGTATACACTGAGCAAAAATTCGAGAATTTTGTTCTCGAAATTAACTATAACCTTTAGCAAAAGTACGGGTTTGATATGATATATAACAATTATGCACACAGTTTGTTGTTCATTTTGTAATTATTTGGGGTGCCACAGAAATCTCTAGAGATTTTGGGTGCGGTTTGAAACCAAATCTCTATTAAAATCCGTAGCTGCCACTGAAATCTCAGAGATTTCATTTTTCGCACAATTGCCTCCAAATGTTTTTACTTTTGCGAGAATGGCAGATAAGAGTTGCTATTGTTTAAATATAGTTTCAGTACATTTAAACACTTGTTTTTTTTAACAGTGATCCAAGAAAGTTAATTTTTTTTTGATTAGTCGATAACTGATAGCATATTTTTTTCAATTTCTGATAAATAGTTTAAATATTTATTCCGCCTAACACATGAGTTTGAGTGACAGCTCTACTAGCCCTCGGTTGTCATTAGCTATTAGTATCATTGTGAATGGCAAAATGAACTCATTTACATTTAAAGGCCCATACGCAGCATGCAAAAATTCCGCAAGAAATGTCAAAACTTCATATAAAAAAAAATATCCCAAAAAAGGGAATAATTGGACAAATTTTTATGAACTAGTTTTTCACGAGCAGTTTCACAAATCACTTGTTCAACATTAAATTCATTTCATTTATTTTTTAGAATCTTAATATTTAGTAATATTAATATTTAAATCTTATTCCATACATATTTTTTTTAAGTCAAAAAAAACAAGAGCTAAACTTACATTAATATATTATTCTTCATTCATCATAATATTTATACAACAGTTTTATATATACAATTTATAGAGACTAGCTTAAAAAAATCTTAATTTTTTTGACAAAAATTAAAAATAAAAATGTATCCTTGTACTTTTATCGGAAGTTCCATATAACTCTTATTTGCGATCCCTGTTTTTTTCAAATAAGTTCACTTCGTAGGAACAAAATATGTAATATACGTAGATAAATATTTTTGTACTAACACCCATCACCAAAGATAAGGAATATATTAAGTTTGTGTAAATATGTGTAAGAAAGAGAAGGAGACATCGGAGATCCCCTAAGATACCTCCAATATGGTCAAGAGGACATAAGTAATTGTTCTAGTCATGCACCTCCGTCTAGCCGTCTCTCTAAATGCCTCTTACAGATGGTAAGAGGTTTCATTGTCTCGATATCGGGTTCAATTTATATAGCTCTTATAGGGGGTATTACGGAGCAATTCGAAACAAAGTTTTAGATTTACATTTATTTTATTTGCCAAATTGGGGATACGAAAGCTCTTTAGCAATCCCAATAATTGGACAAATTTTTATGAAAACTGGTTGACTATATCATATAGCGCCCATAGGACCGATCGGTCATAAAATCGTATTTGGTGCAAAATTCATTTTTGTTTCCTTGGTTATGAAGATATCTTAACCAAACCGTTCAAAAGTTTTTAGAGTAGCA
Source organism: Chymomyza costata (assembly GCA_018150985.1). Lineage (NCBI taxonomy): Eukaryota > Metazoa > Arthropoda > Insecta > Diptera > Drosophilidae > Chymomyza > Chymomyza costata. The sequence goes on from JAECWU010000001.1 coordinate 26,040,370, forward strand.
TTGTACCAGATTTGATCAAAATCGACCTTACTATATTATATAGACTAGTGCTGGAGAAAACATCGATGATCGAAGTTGTAAATCTTTATATATCGATGTTGCCCAACAGAGATGTTTCTCCAGCAATTCTGCACTCATCAAATGGATGTTTAGTAGTGCTGGAGAAACATCTCTGTTTGCCAACATCGATATATAGAGATTTTAAACTTCGATCATCGTTGTTTTCTCCAGCACTAATATAGACTCAATAGAACCGATCGGTCAAAAAAAGGTTGTAGGTCATAATCCGTTTGTTAATGAAGTTATAAGCATTTAAAAGTTTTTAGGAGTATCTAGCACTATGCCTAATTGCAACTTAGTCGATTCATTCAGTGGCGTATCCATGGGGGCGTTTTCGGGTCCGGACGCCCCTGCCAAAAGATGGAAAAATGGGTTGATAGTTTTTAACATGCTCTAATATTTAAACCCTTGGAAACCGCTTCAAAAATCAATGGGGCACATAAGAGGTATTTATTCTGTTTTACATTTTTTTAGAGGAAACTTTTTTTTTGTGAGTCATTACTTTTAAAAAAAAAATTAATTTTTTTTTTAATTTTTATTATTATTATTTAATATTTTTATAAACTACGACATAGTTTTTAAACATAAAGTTTTATTTTGCGCTGTAGTAAAAGTTTTTGTTGTACAAAAATTTATTACAATTTTTGACGTCTTTGGATAAAAATTCTCATACAGTTTAAGGGAAATAAAAACTCAAGTCGAAAAAAGTTTTTTAAATCAGAGTACAAGACTCATATCATATCATTTTTTATAACCAGAAACATTTTTAAGGTTAGTTTTTTGTTTATTACAATCAATGTGTCTGTTATCGGACATCAATGCTAAGTTTTCTATCAATTTTAGACTTTTATTTTGTTGTTTTATGTTGTGACTAAGAATATAAAAGTTACTTGAAAAGCGAAAGACTTGACAAATTAATAAAGTGTCTAAAGAGTTTGCCCCAAAACAAAAGCTTTAAATCAAAATCAAAAAAAAAAAAAAAAAACTAACATAAAAACTTAACGTTCTAAAAGATAAACGGGTTTTATGTGCCTTAAATTAAACTAATTTGATCGAGATCCCACCATAACTGTCATAAAAATGAACTCTTGATCCGCAAGCTTATGTTACCTTTGCCAAAGTTAACTCTTCTATCCGGTTTTTTTTCTTCATTTATTTTTGAATTTAGATAGGGCTTCGAGTGGAGTGGAGCGCAGCTTGTTTAAAGACTGACAATGTGAGTTAAGTCCATCAAGGTTATTTGTTCATCAAATTGTATAGAACGGCTACCTTATTAACCACGGCAGAGAGCCTGTTCTCTTTTTGCCTGCCACAGCAGCGTATCAAACAATGTGGCTGCTGCCCAATTTATCCTTGCAACACGGCTGAGCATGCTTCCCTCTGGCTGTAGTATAACTTCAGTCAAAGTGTAAAGGCAACACCAACAACAACAACCACAATTGGCTTCTGCTGCTTCAGACTGCCACAAACCATTCAATCCAAGCGTTTCAACTGTTCAACTGTTGTTGTTTTGTTGTTTAGCCCTGTCTCAACGCGTCGCCCGACGTCGTCGTGGTCGTTGTCGTTGTCTATGGTCTTTTTGATGTGCGTCCAGTCGGAACGCGCCTGGCCGCCAGACTCAACCCGACCAGTGCCAGACCGTGCAACTCAACTAGCCAAGCAACCAGCTCTTTTGTGAGTCGTGCCACAAACTTTGGAGAGCATTTTAGGTAAACACTCGCGCCTAAAAATATCTTTAAGCTCTTGTTGAAAAGTAACTCGCGGTTCTGTAGCTGCTGCTGCTCAACGTCAGCGTCAGCGTCATGCAGCAGCAGCGCCAACAGCAACAACTTGGACAACAACTTTGGACTGGCCTGGACCCTGGTCCCTGGTTCCCGGTCTGCAGCTGCAACGCGTTTCGATTAGCTGCGAGTAGAGCGTTGGACAAACGGGCGGACGGACGTAAGGCGGCTGTCTGTCAGTTAGTGCAGCTACGGCACAACTGAGCGCCGGAGAGTGCATAAAAAATTAAAAAAAAAGGTAAATAAATAAAAAATAAACCCAATGCCGACGAAGTCGCTGCTGACGCTGTCTTGTTAATTTTTTGAGCTATTTATTTTGATGTTTTCGCTTTTACGCTCTCGTTAGGCAAAGGGGCAAAACAAAAAATGAGAATTGAAAGGAGAAAAGTTGAATCAGTGCCGACAGTGGTATGCCCTGCACACACATTATAGTATACAAAATAAAAGTTCAGCACACTTTCTTACAAAAAGCAAGGATTTCAGGAAAATTGTTGGTATGGTTTTATTTATTAGGCTCACATGAGTCTATATACAAAATTTGTTAGCTCTAGAACGTTCATTGATAGAAGACAGAAGAAGGTTCTCTTGAGGCTACGGCTATCTGCTTTTACACGGCCTTTGTGTAAATGTAATCAGTGAAAACCTCTCAATACCCTACACACCCATATCCAACTCTTCTTCGTCTCAGCAGCTTCTGCAAAAATCATTGAAAGGAGTGTAGAGCGCAGGGGTCTAAAATTGATACTTGTTTTTCTATATATTTTTAAAGTATGTATTTACCCGATTCCGATAATGATTCTTATGTGCTAGTCTTAGCTGCGTAATTCTTCTACATAGAATCTGGTTGTGATATTCTTATGAATCCAAAGACTCAAGCTGGCTAGGGATTATGATTAAGATTATGTGCATTTTTTGTTTTGTTTCAAGATCTCTGCTCCCTCACCGAGATCTACCTGTCTCTATAGCCACCCGAGGTGATGTGGTATAAACAACTTTTGATCTACCACGCCTCCTTAAGCCTTTCACAAATCCTTAATACCCTTAAACCTACTGATAGTAAAGAGTATAATAAGCAACAGAGCCAAAGAGCTTCTTTCAGCAAAACATGCTGAACAATGTGAATGCGCTGCTCAGCCGTTCTGTCGCTGCCACTGCCTCAGCCACTGCCTCTGCTGCTGTGTGCAACGTTGCAGCACGAGATAGTTTAAAGATATGCATACAAAATTGGAAATGCTAATTAATATGTTTTGCACAGCAGATACTACAAACGATGCAAACTACGAAGTTGCCCATACTTACATAAGCGCTAAGTACACCCACACGCACACTTATATAGATACAGTCCGCGAGATACAAATTAAATTAATTTTTATTAGGCGTCAAGCCATAAGAAAACAGCTGAGAACGGGCCTCAGCCCGAATGAATGGCAAGCTCACATGACAACGCGTTATAATTAAGAACAATGGCAACTTATTCAGTGACAGACCCGTTGATACTCATACTCACACTCATGTTCATACTTGTACTCACTTACTTATTCACTTTGGATCTCACTCGGTTCACTTCATACGCATTCACATTCTTTCACTCACCCGCTGCTTTGACACTTGATGAATTCCATTGCAATGACAATTGAACATATCATGCGATACAAATAAACACAGATACACACGCATACACACAAACAAACCGATTATAACTGCCCGAATTCTGGCATGCAAAGCCAACAAAAATGTCATTCATAATGTTGATAAAGGGTTTTTATTTTCGGAATTTATGAATGAAATCATAACAAAGGCATAATAATAAGGGCACAATACCTAAATAGAGTTATCTGGTTATGTACACAAAATACATATTGTTTTTCGAGTTGAACTTATGGGCTTATGTTTTAATGATGTGCAGAAGCGATTATAATGAGTTGCATTCAAAAATGGGGCGTTCCTAAGGGTTTACTCTGCACCTTTTGCATTATGATTATGCAAATACTTTTGAATCGGACTTTGGAGCGGAGTTTTTAAAAACTCTCCTTTTTTTACTATTTCTCGTATTGAAAAAGTGAATTTTTAACTCATTAAACTAATTGTAAAAGATTTATAAATCTGCCATATTTTCATTTATTTTTATCAAACAGCATCTGAAAAAAAAATATATTTTTTATTTACATTAAATACAACAGATTAAATCTCTAGTATTACGCAACTTTATGATTAATTAAAAAAATGTGTTAATTAGAAATATTTCATGATGCTTTAACATAGCGTTCTGCACTAGTACCAGCGGAACGACATACTTGATTATTTTTTATAAGCTTTATTATGATGTTAATTAAACAGAGACGGCGATGATTGTTCTAGTTTAGATCATAGGAAATATTTATAACAGAGTTATGGATAAAGAACGAGAGGTTTAAAGGAGTCAGTCCATAAGCCTCCTTGGAAGTATTTTGGAGTAAAAAAAGTATCTTCCGAAAGTTTGTGCAGCCCTTACATCGAGGCATAAAGGCAAACCTTCCACACTTGATTCACTATAGAGTACCAAAAACATAATGAAAAATTGTTGTTAATGGATACTTTGCCCTTATACCATTATGCATCTATGAACGGCAAAGTGAACACACCAGTTGTACAATTTTCTAACTTTTAACTATTTAAAATTGGCTACCTAACAAATCTAATAAATATTTTAATAGGTAGTAGATTTGCTATAATCTCCCATCCGATTTTAATAAATCCACAGATTTGTAATAAAGTATGGAAGGCACGTAGCGAGTTTTAGCGTCAACGAAAAAGTCTCCAAAGTAATAGGTAAAAACTGTTCCAAGAGACTGGGGTGTGGTATCCCCTCAAATTAAAAGGAAATTTGAAATTTGAGTCTACATGTCTACTCTACATTTTGCACTGTACTTTGCACTTGTATTGTGGCAGTGTGGGCCACAAAATTCTCATAAACTGTGAGTATAGTTAATGCGCATCTCCTGATTAAATTTGGGCGCTTTAGCTCTTAGAGTATACTGCACAACGAATACACTTGTAGAGTTATACCCCTGTTCGCAATTCTTTTGCTTTATGCCAAATAAGGTAGTCGCAAGGATTGAAAATATTCCTTTCAAGAATTTTGTATAGAATTCTGAACGCTCTGTCTTTTCACCCTAAGGAATTCTAGCTTTTGGGCTGAGTAAGATGTGGCACAATGTTTTATTTGCAAAAACTTTTGGGAATTTCCAAATTCTTGCCGAAGTTTCAGATACGAACACATCTAGAAATGTGAGAACGGTGAGAGCCCTGCTCGGAGTAAATAAGAAAATAAATCCTCTATCCCTGTTTAAAAAGTCATACATTAATTACAGTTTTAGGGACTTTTTATATAAATGCATTATTAAATATTCTATATATAAATAACATGAGCCATATTATTAATTGTACTTTTTTAAAGCAAAGTACGCTCAAATAATAGTTCCCCTCTTAGAGTTCCCTCATATGACCATAACTACGCTTAATCCCAATGAAAACCTGCCGAGTAATGATAATTTCCAAAGGGCGTGCTGCACAGTTTAAATTTTTGATAGATTACTGGTTCAACTTCAAGTCTTCGAACAAAAACGAATTCTCTTTTGGATGCCGGCTGTCATATACATAATTACATGTTTCGTTTTGGCTTGGGTCATTGTCATTGATTAAAAAAAAATGTATAAAAAGAAAAGCAATATGACGAACAATTTTCGCAAGGCAGCTGGCAAGTAGCTAAGTTGCAACATGACTCATGTGACCCAGTCCCGGTCTGACTGAGCCAATGAGCAATGTGCACCTACAACTTATTGCACTTGGGCAATAACAAAAGCCCAAGACAAACGAAACGATTACAAAGAAAAAATAATTTGCGCAAAAATTGTTAAGAACTGTAGTAATCAGTCATAGCAAATGTTGCCACAAACAACGAAACAAAAAAAAGATATAGAGGGTAAAAGTAGCCCATCTCAAAGAGACTCTACGAGATTCGACTAATCTAATCAAATCAAATCAGGCCAGGCGTAGACGCCCGTATACTGTTACAGCGTACTCTGACATATTGTGCAATCCTCAGTTCTAAGCCTATTTTGTAGCACTTCCTGGCTTACACCAACTGGCTTGATCGATCGATAAAAAGGCACAAAAGGTTCAACCAAGGCAGGAACAAACAATTGAAATTGGGCGCTCTTGTAACAAAATCCTAGCTCAAAAGATACAGATACGGCGGCTACAAACTACCTGAGAGCGGCGGAGTAAGAGGGCAATTGCTCGAGTTGTGCAGAGACCATAGGATCGACAGACAGCATCTAGAGGTGAGCAGGAGTTGTTTGCAAGGTACACTTTCTACAATTTGTAGGCTACCTGCAGTTTACTTGGTGTGGGTTTTCCTGAGAACAGGCTGCGGGCCAAGCAAACAAGCTGCTGGTCTCGGTTCCCCCGTAGCCGTCTCTTGTTGGCTGGCTGGCTAGCTGGGCTGGTTTGTTGGCTAACAGGCTGACTGATACGCATCACCTTTATGTGTTTGGTTAATCAGCACCTGTCGACAGCAGCAAAAGACGACGACGATCTCAACGACAGGTAAAGTAAGCCAGTAGAGCTCAAAGCATTAAGGTTCTTTTTGAAAAATACTGCAACATATTTTTTTCCCCCTGATTTGGTTTTTGGGAAAGTTTGAAAGTGCTGGCAAAAAACGAAGCTTAACCCAGACATCAATAAGAATGCGCAACACATGGACTTGGACAGATCAAGCGAAAAGATCAAGCTGCTGTTCAGCGGTGGCAAAACAATTCCGACCTACAACATTGGCGGCTTCAAGACTTCGACTGCTGCTCCAACGCTCTCATAAATCAAAAAAAATATCAGTCAATTTTTTCTTGCTCAAGAGTGTGCTTGCCACAGTGCGGCAGAGAGAAGATAGGGGCAAAGAGACAGACATTGAATTAACAATTGATTTCAATAATTTTTTATTATTATTTTTTTTTCTTGCCGTCTGCGCCACTTAAGCCAAAGCCTGAGCCAGAGCGCCCTGCGCCCCTGAATGGGTGCTATGGCATTAATGCTCAGAGCGGATCTCATTCAGCGCCGCTCTCACTCGCTCACCGTGCTGAATATGAAACTCACTCAAGTGTCAGGCTTTGGTGTTGATGCTTTGAGTGCAAACAAATGGGAAACAAACTCGTCTAACCGGTATGACGAGTGTCAATGTCTCATTGGAATTGTCTGTTTTTCTTTGACGCTCAACGAAACCGACAGGGAGACAGCGCACTGTGGTACAAAATGTAATAACTATATGATAATAAATTGTTTTGATACAACATAGCATATGTAGCAATTGATTGTACTGTTCAGTTATAATGTGCTCATCAAATATTTATAAAACAAAAGTTTTCCTATTTTACTTCGTAAAATTTCTTAAATAAATTTAAAAGAGACGAAGCTAGAATAATGCAAATTTGCAAAGAGCAATAACAGCTGCCATAATCTTAAATTGTGTAAATAAATTAACAAATCAATTATTTAATAAAAAAAAAATAATTTTATAAAAGTAGAAAGCTATAAAAATAGCTACGCAGCGTATATTTCAAAAATATCAAGTTGGATGTTCTTTCCTTTGCAAAATAAACACAGATGTCTAGTAAAATATTAAAAAATTATATAGCTTTACAGTGAAGTATGATACAAAAAATATGCAAAACGGCTTGCACGATGGGTAAACTTTTTAACAATATGCACTCTTGGTTGGACGTATTCAAGTGCATTCCTATTTTTTCTCGTATAACTCCTGCCATAAAAGTTAAAAAACTGTTTGAAGAATTTTTATTAACTTAAAATGGTTAATTTGAGTTTTATTAGTAAGTATAAATCTAAGCCGTTGAGTCACTTAATCGTTTTGGAAATAACTGCAACTAAAAATATGTATAATATAAAATCGTAGTTGTAATTTTAAAATGCAAATATTTATGTAGAGCAGTCTTGGTTGTTTGTGTGTTTATCTGATATAATAAGTGGCTATATATCTTCATATAAACAAAACAAAAACAATAAAATACAAATTTATACAAGGTATATCGGAAAAATAATATTTACTACTCTTGAAGCGACTTCCATTTTGAATTTTGCAATCATGATATAAGCAAAAGATAAAAATATACTATTAAATGTATGCGAGGTGTCTTTATAAATAAAAATTGAAAATATAATATTGATTTTTCTGTAACACTAACCCACTAAATTTAAACCATATTTTAAAAGACTGCTCACTTAAATAATAGAACTTTGATATTTTGAAATGTACAACCAAAAGATCTCTTAAAAATCTAAAATTAACTAATATTTATAATATTATAGACTTCTTAAAACCGAACAATTTAAATTACCTAATTTAATTAAGTCACACAACTAATAAATGTAAATTCCTTAGCCGAAGGCCTACAATGCCAGAGCTTTAACCAGTTTACCTTCAGTTTTTGAGCTAAATTGATAAATAAATATTGATTTTGCTTATACAGATTTCGCATGCTGTTATTATGAATAAATTGGTTTTCAAAGTAATAACTCACTTTAATTAAAAATAAACAAATGTATGCACGATAATATAATTTGATATCTGAGTTGTACACCTTCTTTAATAAGCTAAAACTCTATAAATTGTATATAGGTAGCTTAAAGTTCCGTGCTATGAATTACGATTAATAAACCCAAACTCAAACGTCCTATTCAATATTTATAATATTTTTTTTTAAATATACTACCTTAAATAACTTTAATCATATCTTACGACAGGCGTGACTATGTATTCTATTTTCTCCATATAACTCAGAATTCATGCTATTTTTTGTAGTAATAAAATATTTTACAAGAATCATATATGACTCGAAAATGGTCGCCTCATTAAAGAATCAAGCTTATGTAAAAAAAAAAGGTACATGATTCAAAAAATAAACCATGCATCATATTATGTATTTGTAACAATACCATGCTGCTTTCCATTTCCTCTTTATGTTCTACTTGTTTCTAGCTCAGTTCCCACATAGCATTCCCAAACCACAGCCAAATTCAGCTGCTTCCTCATTTATTGCACCTCAAGGTTTATTGCAACCTGTTGTTTTTGGTATTCTACGGCCTACACATTCATGCATTCATACGACTCATCCCACTGTGCATTGCGCTATTGTGCGTTGCATAGTCTTGTTGTTTTTTTACACTCGCACACACACACACACATACACGTCAGCGCATTGTGTGAGCGAGCCAAAAACGCAGACTCTGTGTGCGTGTTCATTGAGTGCTCACGGGCATAATTTGAGCAGCGCACACAATTTCACTCAATTTAGTGAGAGCTCTGTGTCGCTACTCAGCGGCACTTGCTGCTGTGCTGCGAGCAACAAGAGCGATCAGTTTTTGAGTTGACTTTGAGCCGTGCGCACGCGTTGTTGCAGTCACGTCGCTTGACAAAACGGAACGGAAAGAAAAATTAATTTTCAAGTTCTGTAACGCGAAATGAAAGAAAAACACAAGTGATTGAAAAAATTTCAAAAATAAAAATACGTACGTCTCGTCTCAGCTCAACCCAGACCCCATTTGGATTACGGTTAACGCGCATATGCAAAGTTTAAATAAAAATTTAACGAATTAAGTAGCTTAAAAAAAGCATCAAGAGAAGAAGAGAAAAGATAAATGATATAAGAAAACAACATAAAAATTTCTTTAAAAAATTTGTTTAATGTGCTGTGTGTGTTGTTTTTTGTGCTGATTGTGCAAAGTTTTATAAATACAAAACTAAAACAAAAAAAAAACAACAACAACAAAATGAGCATGTGTGCCAAAACGAAGAAATAACAGCAACTAGTGCAACATTCAACATTTTACACGTCGTCGGTCGGTTCGGTGCCACAGACGCTTTCAAATCAAGACCCAAGATCGTCGTCACCGTCACCGTCGTCGCCATCGACACCATCAAAATGCTGGCCAGCCACATGCTCTACGTGCTCATTGCCAGCTGCGCCATGCCCATCTTTGGCGCAGCGCTGAGCAAGACGGTGCTTTACCAGGCACCGGATGAGTGCCGCTGGTCGGGCGGCAGTGAGCATGATATAACACTGGTCTGCCATTTGCGTACGATCAACTCGGAGCTGGAGAATACCAACTTCAGTGTCATACAACCACATAATACAGTGCGACTGCGTCTGGAGTGCAATGATGCACTCTTCTTTCAGAGCAGTCTTAGTCCCGATAGTTTTAGATCGCTGGTGGAGCTGCGCGATCTTACCATAGAGTACTGCAAGCTGGGCAATCTAACGGAGGGCTCATTTCGTGGCCTACACGAGCTGCGTAATCTTACCATAAGAACACATAATGGTGATTGGTCCACCATGTCGCTGGAAATGGCCTCCAACAGTTTTGTAGACTTTCGACAGCTAGAACGTTTGGATTTGAGTCTGAATAATATATGGCTCATACCCGATGGCATGGTATGCCCACTCAAGTCGCTGCAGCATCTAAATGCCTCCTACAACAAAATACAAGATATAAGCAACTTTTACTTCAGTGCCTCGCTCAGCTCGAGAAAATCGCGCATTTGTGGTTCCACACTGCAGACTTTGGATCTGAGCGCCAATAAAATTGTGAGCTTGCCGTCGGCCATGTTATCGGCATTGGGACGTCTGACCCACTTGAATATGGCACGCAATAGCATGAGTTTTTTGGCCGATCGCGCATTTGAGGGTTTGCTCTCACTAAGAGTGGTTGATCTCTCGGCTAATCGACTGACCTCACTGCCGCCGGAGTTGTTTGTAGAGACCAAACAGCTGCAGGAGATTTATCTTAAGAACAACTCCATTAATGTTTTGGCGCCGGGAATTTTTGGCGAACTGGCCGAATTGTTGGTGCTTGATTTGGCCAACAATGAACTCAACTCACAGTGGATCAATGCGGCCACGTTTGTGGGCCTTAAGCGTTTGGTCATGCTCGATCTGTCCGCCAACAAGATCAGTCGCCTGGAGGCGCACATCTTCAGACCGCTGCTTAGTTTGCAAATACTCAAACTAGAGGAAAATTATATAGATCAGCTGCCATCAGGCATATTTGCCGATATGAGCAACCTGCACACGCTTATACTTTCTCATAATCGCATATCGGTCATCGAGCAGCGCACCTTGCAGGGACTCAACAGCTTGCTGGTACTATCCCTGGACTACAATCGCATTACCAAGCTGGACGATCGTGCTTTGGCTAATTGCAGTCAGCTGCAGGATTTGCATTTGAATGGCAACAAACTGCAAAGTGTGCCGGAAGCATTGAGCCATGTACCGCTCTTAAAAACATTGGATGTAGGCGAGAATACGATCAGCCAAATAGAGAACACGAGCATAACCAGTCTGGAAAATCTGTATGGCCTGCGAATGACAGAGAATCAATTAACCAACATACGTCGCGGCGTGTTTGATCGCATGAGTTCGTTGCAGATACTTAATCTGTCCGGCAATAAGCTCAAGTCCATTGAGGCGGGCTCCTTGCAACGTAATACCCAGCTGCAGGCCATACGCCTGGATGGCAATCAATTGAAAAGTATAGCCGGCTTGTTTACGGAGCTACCCAATTTGGTATGGTTGAATATATCTGGCAATCGTTTGGAAAAATTCGACTACTCACATATACCCATTGGCCTGCAGTGGCTGGATGTGCGCGCCAATCGCATTGCACAGCTGGGTAACTACTTTGAGATTGAGAACGAGCTGAGTCTAAGCACTTTCGATGCTAGTTACAATTTGCTAACAGAGATAACAGCCAGCTCTATACCGAATAGCGTGGAGGTGCTGTACCTAAACGATAATCAAATCAGCAAGATACAACCATACACGTTCTTTAAGAAGCCAAATCTGACCCGCGTCGATCTGATACGCAACAAGCTGACCACGTTGGAGCCAAATGCGCTGCGCCTCTCGCCCATAGCGGAGGATCGAGCTATACCCGAGTTTTACATTGGCCACAATGCTTACCAATGCGATTGCAATCTGGATTGGTTGCAGAAGATCAATCGCGAGTCACGCACACAGCCCCAGCTCATGGATCTTGATCAGATCTACTGCAAATTGTCATACGCACGCGGCTCCACGCACGTGTCGCTGATCGAGGCCAAGTCCAACGACTTCCTATGCAAATACGAGTCGCATTGCTTTGCCCTGTGCCATTGCTGTGACTTTCAAGCATGCGATTGTAAAATGGACTGTCCCGATCGCTGTTCCTGCTACCACGATCAGTCGTGGACATCGAATGTGGTAGACTGCTCTCGCGCCGCCTACGATCGTGAGCTGCCCGCGCACATACCAATGGATGCGACACAGCTGTATTTGGACGGCAACAACTTTAAGGAGCTACAGAGTCACGCCTTCATTGGACGCAAGCGCTTAAAGGTCTTGTATCTGAATCATTCACGCATTGAGACACTGCACAATCGCACGTTCTATGGACTACTGGAGCTGGAGGTGCTGCAGCTGCAGCATAATCAGCTGCGCGCGCTTAATGGCAACGAATTTCAGGGTCTGGATAATCTACAAGAGCTTTATCTGCAGCACAATGCGATAGCCACGATCGATACGCTGACCTTTACGCACTTGTACCATCTGAAGATCTTAAGATTGGATCACAATGCCATCAGCACATTTGCTGTGTGGAATTTCCTGCCTTCCTATCTCAATGAGCTGCGCTTGGCAGGCAATCCGTGGAGCTGCAAGTGTGAGTTTATAGACAAGCTTAGAGACTACATAGGACGCCATGAGTCTGTGGCCGATCGTCAAAAACTGATCTGTCAAATGCCTCACAACAACAGCACCAGCCAGCCCGAGCAGTTGGCTATCTATGCGGGCAGTACGGGCGACTCCTTGCCCCTTGTGCAATGCAGTCAGACGTTGCATCTGGGCTTGGACAACAGCTACAACTATGCAGAGCGTGCGGGCAATGCACCCACAGATGGCACACTACCTGTCAATATGACCTCTACCAAAATGATATTGACACAGCCGCCCAAACAGGACTATATACCCATTTTGGTAGCCATACTGACCGCCTTCATATTCATTATGATTTGCACGCTCTTGGTGTTCATATTTCGTCAGGAAATGCGCGTCTGGTGTCATTCCCGCTTTGGTGTGCGTCTTTTCTACAATGGCCAAAAAGATGTGGATAAGAACGAGCGCGAAAAACTTTTCGATGCCTTCATTTCCTACTCCACCAAAGATGAGCTGTTTGTCAATGAGGAGCTGGCGCCCATGCTGGAACTAGGCGAGCATCGTTACAAGCTGTGTCTGCATCAGCGTGATTTTCCCGTGGGTGGCTATCTACCCGAGACTATTGTGCAGGCCATTGACAGTTCACGGCGCACCATTATGGTAGTATCTGAGAACTTTATTAAGTCGGAATGGTGTCGCTTTGAGTTTAAGTCAGCGCATCAAAGCGTGCTACGTGATCGCCGCCGTCGACTGATAGTCATAGTGCTGGGCGAAGTGCCACAAAAGGAGCTGGATCCCGATTTGCGTCTCTTTCTCAAGACCAACACGTATTTGCAGTGGGGCGACAAGCTTTTCTGGCAAAAGCTGCGTTTCGCACTGCCCGATGTGCAGCGAGGTGGACGTGCTGGCCAACTTCAACCCTGCCATGCGCCCATCAACCATGCCGCCTATCACCATCATCATCATCTGCATCAGCAGTCAGCGCATGCGCAGCAGCCCTTGCAGCCGCATCATCAGCAGCAGTTTATGCTGCCACTGCCAGGTCATCCTGCTGGTAGCTTTCGTGGTGCAGGTGGCAGCATGCGGCAGCCAGCTCATAGAAACAACAACAATCAGCAGCAGCAGGCTGCTTTGCTAATGGGCGGCGCCGGAGCGGGCTTGCCTGGCTCAGGTCCATTGCTTATGCATGGTGCTGCTAGTCCACAAATGATTCCACTGGCGGGCGGCATACAACAGCAGAGCCTGCCGCTGCCGCCGGGACAGCAAGCGCAGCAGCAGCAGCAGCGCAGTGACGTCACAGCGTCGCCCTCTGGCAATGCACCAGCGCGAAATTTGCACATGTGAGAGTAGCGGCCGTAAGAGAGTCACAGTCAACGGGGGTTCTACAGCAATTCTCTTGTGTAAGTCAAAATGTAGTAAAGCTCACACATGAGCCAAAAGTTGGTTAGGTTGCATTTCGGCCAAGAGACATTTCGAAATAAAATAAAAGCGTTTTAAGCGGCAGAGAGGGTAAAGAGTCATTCGGCCAATATGCAAATGAGCGTTTAGCGATAAAAGCCTAGTTACATGTTAAAATAGCAAAACAGCCAGCTACAACAACAATAGCAACAATTACAACAGGAACAGCAACAAGAACAGCACCAAAAAATTTAGCTAGAGGCACAACAAAAAAAAAAAAAACAAAATACAGGAAAAAAAAAAAGAAAAACAACAGTAAAATACCAACGGCTGGCAATTGTTGGCCCTGTTCTGTTTTCTTACCAGCGCTATTTTCAGTTTCCTGGCTCGTAGCAAGATTCAGAAAATTGATGTTGCATGCAACATACCAACAACAACAACAACAGCAACTAGTCGGCAACAAAAGGCGGCTGGCAGACGCAGCAAGCAAGGCCCAAAAGTATTTTTTTTTTCCGCTTTTTCTTTTGATTTCATTTTACCCACCAGTTTTGTTGTTGTTCTTCTGCTTTGTTGCTGTTGCAACACTTACTCGTTAGTTCATCTTAACTGCTGCATTTTGCTGTAACAAGCTGAGGCGTCTATGTGTGAGAGCTGTAGCTGTGTAGCTGTATCTGTGAGGTGGGGCATAGAAAAATAGGCAAAGCGAAGTAACGAAAAACATCACAGAACTCATGTCTGGCAAAAGAAATTGTAACAAAAGCAACGGCGGCGGCAGCAAACGTAGTCAGGGCCAAAAAAAAAATGTAAAAAAAAATCGAAATAAACCTTTAGAAGACCCTATACTAGCATTGTCAGACCGGCTACAGACATTCGGTCGAAGGCTGCACTGCACGTGCTTCAACCAGGGTTGCACAAGATTCTGTTTGATGCTTTCCTTGTTCAAAGAAGTCTGAATAGGTTCTATGTAAACTGCAGCAGTATGTGACATTAAGAAAGAATGGAAATTGAAATTTAAAAAAATATCAATAGAACACCAAGTCTTTTTCGATGCGACAATTGCAGGGTCATCTGTAGGACTATCGAATGAAATTTTGTCTTGTTGTACGACAAATCGAAACGTTTCATTTTTCGATAGGCAACCGATTATGTGATATAGCTTGGGTAAGACTGCAAAAATAATTATAGTTGGTTTTCTTTCGCAATCGACAATTCATAGTTTTTCCTACATCTTAACCTATCTCTTGAAATCACATTGAAAATAAATGTATTTTTAAAGAACTGAACAACTATATGGCATGGAAATCTGAGCACTTGAATTGCTTTTAAGGTGCAAGTTAAAACAGACAACAAGTGTTTTATTAGAAATAACTTAATTTCTTCCTTTTATTACACAAATATTTCATTCCTAAAACACATTTTTTCAAATGTATTTTTGAAAACTTAGAATGATGAGTCAGTCGGTGCAGATAAAATGTAGTCAGGAATTCATGTGCAATCCATAATAAGACTTTATTTGGAACAACCAAGCTAGTTCAGAAAATGATTTCAAGCAACTTTGCTAAGACAAAGTTAATGAAATATCGTTTGTGTGACAGTACTAAGATATATCAACAAGCAGTTCTTTTTGATGCCCCTTTTCGTTATCGGTGTATCGATTTAATTGATTGATAACAAAGCCTAAACTGTAAGAGTCGAGCATAAAGTTTAACTATAAAGTCAACTTAACATACCTATTAAATTGGGAGCGCACCTTGTTCATAAAAATGCTTTAGAAAACCTTTTGCAAAGTTTTTGTTTTATTTTTGACTGATGTTATGCATAAATTAGTTTTAATGCTCAAAGTGGACAATAACATTAAAATAGACAGAATCTGACTTTGCAGTTTAGAGCTAACCAAACCTTAATTCGGGCCAAAACTGAAGATAGCAGCTGCCAAGCTAAGAAATGAGGGCTAAGCCATAAAAGTTAAGCTTGGATTGGCCAAGCTAACATTTCATTTAATTGAAGTAATCAATCTAATCAATTTAAAGCCAAGGTTATAAATATATATATATATTTTTATTAATTGAAAGCAAATTCAAGCGCCACATGCTGGCCAAGTTTATGACTCAAATTTAGGAGTGGCTTAGCTAAACAATACAGAAATGAGCAAATTAATGCAAGGTCTTGGCTATTTCTTAGCTAGTTTGGTATTTTGCCAGCTGTTTTAGACAGCTTTCTTTCAGAAGGCTTAAACTTTTTACACAAATAGTCATCGCTGACTAAAAATCGTCACGTGTGCTGCTGCCCTGGTACTATTTAGTGTTTTACTTTAGCAAGGCATTCAACAAAATCAAACTGCCAACTGGCAAATGCTTACACCGCTACATAGATACACAGATACATTGTTACACAGTTACAGATACAAATACAGACACACGTCAGAGCAGAACCGTGTACAGCGTGCTGTAGATTAGTTGTTTGTTGTTCTTGTACTTGGCTGTGAGATTAAAATCTATCTTGTTGTTGTTTGTTACGCCTGTTTGTATATTTGTTTTAAGCGCTCTCCTCACTCTCTCAGTCTCTCTGTCTCTCAACGCTGCGATAACTGCAACAAACTAGCTAACTAACTATATAAAACTAACTAACTAAATGCATTCCAAAAGCAAGAAACTAGTTAACTGTTACCATTTAGTTTCATTTCGTTGTGTGTTATTTGTAAATACTTTTAGTTATATATACGATATACCTTTATATATACACTATATATATTCTAAAGTTATTTAAGCGCGCATAAGAAATTTATTGAAATTGTTTTATAATTGTGATATCTTGTTTAAATACAAATGTGTTAAGTGCATTTAATTTAAGCTTAAATTATATTATGTATTTTATTTTTATTTTTATTTTAATTTTATTTAATTATATTGCAAGTTGTATTTTCCTAATTTGTAAAAGTTACATTTTTCCTCATTAGCGCTTATATAGTAACTTAATTAGCCACCCATACACACACACACAATACAGCCATATTAATTATATATAATGTAAATATATACATATATGCTTATATAAAACTATTTAAAGGACTGTATTAAACAAAAAAAAATGCTGCATCAATTGACTGATTATATTTATACATAAAGTACATTTTGATTACGCCGCCTAAATGTAACTTATATTAAAGTTTCTATGTACTTTATGCTTTGTTGTAAATAATGTAATATTTTATGTTTTCTAGCTTATGAAATTGTTTAGCTTATAGAAAAAAAAAAACAAAAAAACCATGCAAAAATATACAATGAAAAAATTAATAATCAAAAATCAAACAAAATCAAAAGCGCTTTTATTTTTTTTAATTTGCATTTTTATGATTACAGTTGACGAAATCATAAAAAAAATATGCATAAAAAAATGTTCATGCGGCAGCTTTGACTGCGACTGATAAACCATAAACTAGCCGCCTTGACATTTGATATGTCATAAACAAGCTCATAGAATCCACATTCGTAAGTATCTCATGTATCTCTATATATAGAGCTCTCTATAGAGCTAGCTACCCATCAAAAACAACTATTTTGGCCATTAGACTGAATGACGCTGAATACGAGCATATAAGTAAGTAAGTGTAGCTGCGAGTGACAACGACTTGAGTCAGTCTTTGGATATTGTTTACTTTGCTTGGTTCCTATTACGCAAAATTTGCTGAATAAACATAATCGGGAAAATTTGCACAAACTTCTGCGAGGGCTGTTTGTCAAACAATTTACCATGTAGCTTATTATGTTAACTGGTTCCAAGCAAGTATCAGTAGGTATATCAGACCTGTTTCGCTGAAAATGAATCGAATGCGTTTCGATGCGAATTGTTTTAAAATGAAAGCTTTGGATATTATTAAAAATGCGCATATTTTTTTAAGCTAGTGAATTATTACAACCATATCATAAATTAAAACACGGTTTGAGAGATGGATTGACGGAATACACGAAGATCTACGAAGAATTGGAATCACTAATTGAAAACACAGAGCGAGAGATAGAGAAGTGTGTTACACGATAGGCTTAGGTCCTACGCGGACTGTCTACGCCCTGGAAGAAGAAGAAGAAACAAATTTTGGAGCTGAAAGTTAAGCACACAATTTTTGCTTTCCGTACAACAAATTTTTTCATTACGCGTTTCTATTAAATTTGATAAAAAAATAAATCCATATTTTTTGGGGGATTTCCAAACGCTAAATATAATTGCAGAAAAAAAAATAAATACCATCAATAACAAACAAAATCGTAGAGAAGTAGCTTTTTTCTTGAAAAAAAAATGATTGATAATAGAGCAGCGAAAAAAATTCTAGTAATCTGGGGACGAATCTAGTTCCTACCTTTAGTGACCACCTTTTTTTCGAGACCGGTTTTTCAGCTATGTTTTTTGGGGGTCGCAGCCCATCAAGTTAATGGGTTCTAAGATCACCACCAAAATAACTCGTTTTATGGGTTTTTTGAGGTTATGTCACAGCCTTGTCGTGCGGGATTTTTTTGACCTCTGATGTGGATTCAGGGACGCCAAAAATATTGAGAATATATGGTCTCTCTGAATTCGATAAACGTTCTTTTTTTTATCTCTGTAAGTAAAGTTTGGTAAGGAGTAGTAATAAAAGTGGTACTAGCTAAACATTCTGGAATTCCTCGCAGCACGTCATGATCAATTGTAAAAAACGTAGTCAACAAGAAATTGAGAATTAAAAGAAATAACTTCAAAACTGTCTCTTTTATAATAACAACAACATTTTAAAGCCATGAGAATTCGAAGTTCGATTTTATATAGAATCGATAAAATTTGGATGTGGATTGGTTAATTAGAACCACATTAATCAGCTTACCAAAAATTGTGAGTCTGGGTCACTCGTTACCATAATTACGTAGAGTCAAATATTGACGCAGTTTATTGGCAAGGGGTGGTGAAATTTGTACATTTTTGGCTATAACTTTTGTGGTATATGGCCGATTTGGTTCATTTTTGACACCAGATGCATGTAACCACACCGCATCAATCAATGCGTATATTTTAAAGAAAAATATTAAGCGGCATGGCTAAAAACCGAAAATCTACTGCGGGGGAACGGCGGAAGATATTGACATGATTCAACAAACTTCATCTTCTCAGGAAATATGCGCACCAGCTGGTATAGTTTTGTATCTCTAGCTCTTATAGTCTAAGAAATCTTGTTGTACATACAGACGGACATGGCCCAATCGCTAGCCGACGTTATGATAAGCATTTTGTTGTCCGGACTTGGGGTCTGCCCCGCCTCCTTCTATCCGTTACATACATTGCACAAACCTAGTATACCCTTTGTACCTATAAGTACAGGGTATAATGAAATAAAAATTGAGGACAGGAGTCAGACTTATAGACTTACAGACAACTTAAGATTACTTCATGCATGGTTTTTGCTCCAATTGCGGAACAGCCAGTTTAGTCAACATTCAGCCTTAGTCCCGAATAAAACTTTATTTAAACTTAATTTTATGGTTTATGGATTATTTAATATAAATGCGCTCTTGATTGTGCTTGCGCCTGTTTTAATTGTGTCATAAGAAAAGTGAAATAAAATGCATGAAAAATTTCGCATTTATGACTCATAAAACTTTTGATTGCATTACTTGACGCAGTAGCTTTCCCGAAACTAACAAAACCACCTCCGCTTTTGTTGCTATGTGCCACCATAAAGACATCCCACGATAACTCTTATGGCGGAATTGGTTTAAATTCTTGTTCGATTTTATTGTTTCTTTCTCAGGGGCTTATGCATATTTTATAGATATCTCGTCAGCATATCGCATTCTACGAATATCGCCGCTAGTAATATATACTATAAGTATTTATTTATGTATTGTCTTGTAGTCAACGTCTATCAAAGTGCTTCCAAGCGTCTCCGTAACCGTTCCCGCTGCCACAGTGTGAAATTTTTGCTGATTACGCAGTCGCCAGCTGATTTTGTGTGTGTGTGTGTGTGTGTGTGTGTGTGGTGCTGGCCAGCAAAAATGAATGAATAATTTTTATGATCAATTAAATGCGCAATAAAATTGATAGCCCCCAAACAAGCAAAGCGGGATCCCAACATAAATTCCACATTGCTTAAATTAGCAAATTTTACAATCAATCATTAGCCCAGTGAAGAAGGGGCCGCCAACGTTGAAGTGCTTTGATGTGCAGCAGAGGCATCTTCTCCTCCTCTACTACTCACAGATGTAGTCAAGAAAACCATAAAAGAAGTTTCGTATCTTTAAGTTACAAATGGGCACACGCGTACGACACATATATGGGTTAACCAGCACAAAAAGTTCAACCAAAAGTTAAACCCTTTTCAACTTGTATTTTTTTTGGCTTAGTTTTTTTTTTTCACTCAACCTATTTCAATGCAAAAAGTTGGCAAAACGCAACACTAAAAAGTGAATTTTCTGGAAACAAGTGGATATGTAGGCGGTTGGAGACGAGTGTAGCACGGCAAACACGTCAAATATTAAAAACTTTTCTTTGCCATACTTTTTGGCCTCTTTTCGGTTCGGGATCTCTTCTTGCATTTTGTTTTTATCAATTTTGCCTGTGGGATTTGTTACGGCGTAATAGATGAGCCCGGCCACATGCCAGCCCAGCAACAAACTTTCAATTGAATTTTTTTTGGTTATGCCATTTTTTTTTTTTTTGCAGTAGAAACTTGTAGATGGAATTGGTATTTGGCTTGATTGGGGGTGTTGTTTCTGGAGAGGCGGAGACCGACCTGTTCGCCTGTCATTTATGCCGTACGCACAAGACTGGGCGTAAATATTTCGGTTTACAAGTCAGTTTAGTGTCAAAAGAAATGCTTTTTATTTATAGATTTCCATTGGTAGCGGTTTGTTTTTTTTTTTTTTGCGAAGCTCAAGTGTGTGAGTGAAAAACGCAGGGCGGTACTGAGTTTAGTTTTTTCGAAAATGTTTTCAGAGTTTCATTTCGTTAAAAGAAAATTGTAATATTAGAAGAAGCTATGCAATTAAATTCAAAGTTGAATTCAATGAAATATGCCTTAAACTGAATTTGACTTCTTTTGTTTGGTATACTAAATATTATAAATTCGAATTTTGTAAGGAAGCTTATTTCTTACCAGGAATACTTTGATTGCGATACTTGAACTTAATTTTAATGCCCTCGATAAGTCTAATCCTGTCAACTTATAAGCTGATTTTTGATTTTGATGTAAAAGACATTAAGAAATGTCAAATTTTTTTGGATCTTTTTGCTTAATCTGGACTGATTTGATCTGATCTGGACTTCATTAAGATCCTATGAAATGGAATCCTATGATATATTAACTGCATTTTACTTTTTCGAAAAAAAAATTTCTTAATATAAAAATAATACTTAAAAAGTAGAGTATTTTACCAAGCTTCCTACATATTGGTAAGAAAACCAACTTCATGACTTTGAGGTTCAAAAAAATTTTCTAAGCTGAAATTGACATTTTTTTTATAATAGATTTTGTGATAAATTTTTTGTGAAGCTTATTTGCAAATGTGAAGGAGCATAATATTATGACTTTGATTTTCCAAGAAATTAAGCGTAATTTGACTAAACGATACCCTATTCCTTGAAAATATGTTGGTTGAATTAGACAAGTATTTAAAAAACATGATAAACTTTGTTTTCGAAGCTTATTTCTATTCGTAAGGAACCATACACATCAAACTTTGTGTTTCTAAGACTAAACATTCAATGGCTCACAAACTTTTGCGCTGCGTTTAAATCTTGCATACATGTAAGGCGGCCCTCTTTTGGGCGCACTGAAACGCTCCTGCTTCAGCTGCCCGTTCAGACAACTTTCGACTTATGCTATGTGGCCAGCATTTTGTACCTTTATCAAAAAGTCTTTGACTGCAGTTTGAGTTAAGAGTTTGAAGTTTTTAGGCCTGTAAGCTTACCGACGGCTTTTTGGTTAGCCAAAAGTCAAATTAAAGTGCCCAAAGCTAATGCCAAACGTCAAAAATTTTGTAAAAAAACAATAATCATAAAAGATGAGCCATCACAAGTTGAGCTCCATTGATTTTGAATAAAACTTTTGTACTTATCTTGTTTATCCTTATGCAAGTTTTGAAACATATAATGCTCATTAGTCATTAGTCATTTACTTGACATTTTGCACCAAGGTTGTATACAATATATGTTAACCTTTAATGAGAATCTATAGTTACGTGAATCACACCCACCAACAACAAGAATAATATTATTAAGCTCATTAGGCGCTGTCTAGTGCAGTAAAGTAGTTAAAGTCATAAATATCTGATCGGTTCGCTGGCTAAGACTATGCATATCTACATACACATGCTTATATAAGCATACACTTTTATTGAAAGACAACAAAAATGACTACAACAACAAGGAACAAGTTTGCAATAAAAGCAACATTTTTCTTAATTTCCATTTCTTGCTAATTTAGCAGCAATAAATTTGCCAAGAGTCGGCAACGAAACAAACCCAGTGTACCCCAATACGAAAACGAATCCGTATCTGAATCCCAAAGGCAGTGTGTGTGTGTGTTTGTGTGTTCCCTCACACAGAGTACACATAAAATTGACTACAAATTATTGCACATTGTCAAAACAACATTGGTTTGCAATTTTCGCGCTTCAATGCAGATACTTACATACGAACAAACTAAGAGATACAAACTCTACTAGAAGATGCCATAAGAAGGTGAAGAAAGAAATCCAAAAGCTAGCTAGATGATATGCTTTTTACTGTTACATTGGCAATTTGCGGATGCGCAACTTGGGGCATCATCATTACAGCTAAAATATCTGTGCAAATGTGAAAAGAGTTAGGGTTAAAAGATAGGAGCCGATATTGGCCAGACATTGACATATTGATCGTGAACTAATGATATGACAATGATGACTTATCGCCTTGATTGGAATACACTGTATTGCTAACAATGCGTAAAAGGTCGCATGAGAATTGTAAGCACTTATGTCACAGAGGAAGTGGAAGAAGGGGAATCACATATAAGACAATGATAATCTATTAATCAAAGTGAATACAATTGATTAATAAGAGGGGAGGATTATTTTCTTATGTGGAACATCAAAAAGCGTGGTCTTGAATGCAGTTTCTATATGATAGTTATGTAAGAATGCAATCCGGGATCAAACGGTTAGGAGTAGTATCTTAGATGAAAAGATAATCGAAAGTATGAACGATGCAATCGATTGTACTGCCTGCTCGATAAACAGTCGAGTTGTACAACCAATCCTATCGAGGATAGCTAGGGATATGGTATTGTACCTAGACAAAGTTTTTATAGCTTATAGAACGACGGGGAATCTGGTGGAATAGAATAAAAGCTTCGTCTGGAAATGGTTAGAGTTATTGCTGCAGCACTAACAAGATGACGTAACAAGTTGACGCAGCAGCTCCAAATGAAGCTAACTGCAGCTCCACTCTGAGTTAATGTTTGCTTAACCTAACAAAATGATGATAACAATTGATGGATTGATTTTTTTTTAAATTAAGACAAGATCAACGAGCCACATATATTGCTACTGCTTCTACTTATATTCTTGACTCCTAAGTGGAGCATAAAGCCTCAGCACACATATATTATCTTCCTCTAAATTAAGCTATCTATATACAATATGACTATCGCCAGGCACTCCTTCATCCCAAAGAACTCCAAGGATTAGAAAACTCGGGCTCTATATTATAATTATTATTATTATTAAATCACTTTAAAATCCTAAAAAAGATCACAGCCTCACGGAGACCCAAAAATATCAATCCCATAAATATATATTTGTATTTCAGCCCCAAGAGATACCACAACAGAGCATCTTATAGTCGCTGCAGAGTTGCAACCAAGTCTTTCCACTTATTATTTATTGAAACAAATGACTATCACAGAGTAAGTAGCAGGCTGTTGACACTGCATCGAGTTAAACCGAGCTGACTTGGGGGCCCCTACAGTGAATTTGTTAATGCATTCATTATTGAAACATATTTGGATACTGCGCATGCATAAATAATAATAATAATAATATTTCTTTTATTTTTTTGTATTTTCTCAGTAGTTGGGTGAGCAAGAAGAGCGCGAGCATAAAAGCAAATTTGTATGGATTTTATCTTATCGCGATCACGTTGCATCAACAGCAAGACGAGGTCGCTGAAGATGATGACGACGATGACGATGACGACGATGAGGACGCGTAAGTTTCACGTATTTTCATGCACGATTAAAGCCTTAATTTCTACTGAAGCACTGAGCAACTGACGTACGGCCTGCGCAGACAATCTGCAGGTATCTGCAGCTCCTAATTAATGGTTTGCATCGGTTGCTTATCGCGCGGCACGCATCGGGTGGCAAGTAGTATGGAGAGTAGTTTTGGTGTTTGCCAGTGCGGCATCGGATACAACATCAGGCAGCATCTTCCGCATCTTATTTTTTATTTTTTTTGTTGTTCGTATATTGTTACTTCTTTAGTAGCTTTGCTTTGCTAAGTGTTCGCCAAGCGATGCTAACGGCGGCACCTGATCAAGGCAAAACAAAAAAAAAAAACTTTGTATAATAAAAAATTTAATAAAAAAAAAAAACAAAGGGAGATCCCTCGACTTCAGATTGAGCGACGAACAAGTCGTTGCATGCGTTAAATTTTTTTTAATTTTTTGCACAATTTTATGAGCTGTAGCATTCGACGCACATTGCACATTATTGATAATCCTGATGCATTTTTGAGTTACTTTTTGAACGATCGAGAGATTGCGCCTTTTGTTGTCGGCCTGGTAGGGGTGTTGTCAGTCAAGGCGAGCAAAATGCTTGCTCCGATAAGACTGACTAACATTGACTGATTTTTTGGGGTGTTGCAGAGCACAGATTGCAATCATGGAAGCTATCGGACAAGGTATGCAAAGAGAAAGCCAAGCGTTGGATAACTAAGAAAGCATACAGGTGTATGGGTATGTGGCAGTTTTGAGGCATGCATTTTAAGCGCTCAATTGGATAAAGGGGAATTCGAACATCAAGTGAGTCAATCTCTACAAGGAAATCGTGCGTGATTGATCAGT
Source organism: Chymomyza costata (assembly GCA_018150985.1). Classification (NCBI taxonomy): domain Eukaryota; kingdom Metazoa; phylum Arthropoda; class Insecta; order Diptera; family Drosophilidae; genus Chymomyza; species Chymomyza costata. Next base: position 26,065,409 of record JAECWU010000001.1, read on the forward strand.
AGTAGGCGTTGACAAGACTGAAGAAATTTGTGCCAAATTAAAATGCAGCTTGAGATAAGGATACAAGAAAGCTGCTTGCAACAATTTATTTAAGAAATTCCGACAAGTGTAACTGGCGGGTTCCTGAATATTTGCATGTTAAATATTATTAAACAAAAATATATATTATATAACACTAGTCTACTAGTAGTCTTTTTTAATGTAATTTTGTAGATTTTTTCAATAAACATGTTTTTGAGTATTTTTTTCAGTTATACATAATAAGTGGTATATATTTTTGGGAATTTATTCTGTGTTGCTTTTTGCGGAGTTGCGATGTCAATGGAACTAAATGTTCATCAGTTTATGCACTTTCGCATAGTAATTTTCAAAAACTTTTTCCTTTTATATCAGTCTAAATTGGTATCAAATGCTGTATGGTCTCTCCATCCCCGAATTCAATAAAAATTTGTGTTACTTATGCATAAATTCTCTTTCATAGAAATCATCAGCGTTGAAAAATCAACCATTTATTATAAAAGATACCTTTCCAGTATGCATATGCCCATTTTGTTTTGTCTAAATTAGATATCATTAATAACTGAGCCGGAAATTTTTTTAACCCAACACAACTCGCTCGATGACTATTTTATTTAACAAGTATTACTATATCATGCGTTTACCTTTTTTTAATTATGTATGACAGCAACATCTTTAAAGTGATCTCTCTTTTTGGGTTACCTGCAAAGTGAAATGCTGTGCTATAAAGAATGAGTCATAGAGGCGGGGACGTAGAGGGCAAATCGTGGCCAGGGAAGCTAATGAGGATCTTAATATTTATGGGTTAGTCTTTTTGCATTTGTTTTTATGAGAGCCACGCTGCAGCAATGCAATGAGCACAGTTAAGAAATTTGCAGCCAGGGGGAAAAGTTCTTATATTTAGGTGCTATCTGTAATTGTATAACGCTTCATTATCAAGTTTTATAGTATAGTATTGTAGTAGTATATAGTGATAAGGATTTAGAATAGACAGGAATAATTAGGGGAATAGGAAAATTAAAAAGTACAGAACCATGCTTTACGTAAGATTCGAGCCCACAACCTCTGGGATGAAAGTCTACAAAAAAATAACTAGGGGGTTCTGCTTCCTGCGTAGTAATTGGCGCGCCCACCCCGAGGACATTCCGACTGTGTTATATCCTGTACCGACCATAATTTCCACAATGTTCCTTTAAGTTTTAAAGCCCATGATTTGTAAAACATATGCTGAATGCGATTTTTCAGCGAAGTTTCTTCATTTTTGATTTTAACTACCAAAGTTCCTAAATGATATTAATAAAACTTTTTTATTTATATTATTTATTATGTTGAATGGCAGGTCTATTTCGAGTTTGAACTTTCTGCGGGGAAATGCTAAAATAGTTTCATGGCACTGGGTACTGGAATACTCAAAAAGTAAAAAGTTTTCATATATTATAGCCCTCATGAGTCTTAATAACAATTTTCGTTTCTTCATTTTTGTCTATGAATCGCGAAGTTACCGATTTTATTAAAAATTTGCATCTACAGACGAGTTTTCAAAAAAGAAAATTGTGTTTCAATAGTATTAGTTCAAAAATAGTAGAGATAATTGCGAAATTGGGCTTGGAGAAAAAGGGGACCCTTTCAGAAAAAAAAAACTGCAGGGAAGAAGGACGCCATAAGACGCTTTTGTCAAAAAATCGAATCTTCTAGACCTTTTGGTCTTCAAGAAACAGGTAATATGGTAAGACGGACGGACGAACAGATAGAATCGATTACTTTTGTCGTGGTGACTATTTGGGTATAAAGGTGCTGGGGTCTTACTCGTTTCCTTTAAGGATATATATTGTTTTTTGCACAAACTTAATATACCCTGTCTACATAAAGTACAGAAAAGCTTGCGAAAGATTTTTTGTTGAAATTGAAATAATATAGCGCTTTAAAATTATTTGGTTGTGGAAGGGTTCGCGTGGCAGAACAAAACAAATTCCCTTGATGTGCCTAACATATATTATTTTTAAGATCTTTATGAATAAGACGAGAGGACGGATGATTCAAACTTTTGTTAATAGTAAAGTTAGCCGGGCCCTCTATTACACCTTTAGTACGACAAGCTTTCTTTAGCAGTTCAGCAAATTTCAGAACATTTTTTTACGACAGAAATTACACCAGGCCCCTAAGAAAACTCCGGGCCCGTGGGAGTCCCCCATTTCCCCCCTTTCTCGACGGGCCTGGTTAGCCTGTGAAGCTATTTGTCGTTTCCAGTCTTTGTCTTAGTTTGTCTTATACCTATATCTTTGGTCACACTAAAGTCGTTAGTAAAGGACAAGTTATCGTTGAAGAGAAATTTGATTAAATTTTGTAAATTAATATTTACAATTAAGAATAAATAAATAAAATATAAACTTATTTGAAAATTGAATCTTATTTTTACTAAAATTTAAAAAACACTAAAAAAAAAGTTGTATAAGTTTAGTAAGTAAAATGTGATCAAGCTTTAAATATAAGTTCTCCTCTTTTTCCAGTGTGGACGTATACACTGTAGCTATGGGAGGTTGAAGCGCACGTCCAACATTGAAATTATCTAAAAAAAAGCAATCTATAACTCCAAAAACATTACACGCATTCTTTGATAAACAACTAGGTTAGGTTGAAGCGGCCGCTGGCTTAGACCAGCACACTTAGGCCTAGACTGGCTCGTTGTGTTACGATAAACAGCCAAGACATGCAACAAGTCCTAAAGATTCCTTGCGATCGTGATGAAATACGCAAAACATCTGAAGATTGCCTCTATCGTACTATTCGTTATTTCAAAATCCAAATCTTAGGATATTCATAATTGAAAAAATGTTTGTAGGCCCATTCTTAATTATTTCGAATTGTTAAAAATTAAAATTTTGCGTGCGTCCGTTGAGTTAGAGTACAGAAAAGTGCACATAAGAAGTTAAACCTAATTGGCTTAAGAAACCATAAAAATATAAAATCCAGCTTGTATATCCATCATGCGTATTAACTGCTTTTATTTTACTTATTTTGTTGCTGACATATCTGCATTTGTTTTACGGCAATCAAGTTAACAGTTGATTAGCTAAATTGCTTCAATCAATTCATGCGATTCATTACAAAATGTCAACACCGAAATGCAGTTTGTCCAAATTCCCTGGAACTTGGGTATAAGTAAAGGTAAACTGCGGCTTAAATGGGGTTTTTTAAAGCCGAATTTTTGGGTCGCTGGAATGCAGTTGCAGAGACCCTCACGCACACACGCATATCATATAATTCGGCATGATCAAGCAGCGGGCAACTTATACTGGCCAAGACGCGCAGATCAGCGCTCATCGCTGCAGACAATGTTCAAAGCTCTTTTTTTTTTTTTTTGGTTGTTGTTGTTGTTGGCCAATGCAACAGCATTTTTTTTTTTGCGTTAACGTTTTAATTGATCGCTTTCAGTTATAAACAAGTTGGCTTTTGATTTATGAGCGCATGCGTGCAGCGACAACGACAGAAAATGCGTTTTAGGCCAAGTCAGGCCATAGCCAAAGGTTTTTCATTTTTTTTTCGTTGGTTGTTTATGTAAATGATGCCGCGCCGATTTTTTTTCGTTTTTTTGTAAACTTTTGTTAACTTTTTTCTTCTTTTTTTTTTGGTTATATGGCACATTGACTGACCGACGTTGAGTTGAGACCCGCTTGAAGCTTTCAACGCGGCTCAAAGCCCAGCGTATTAGCCATCAGCCAACAGCTATAAGCACTGAAGCTGTTGATGATGATGTTTTGTATCGCGACAATGTCTCTATTTCTCTAATTTCTTATTGCCCAAAACAGACGACAATCGGGCTGTATATTTGTCTATAACGGTTACGAGCATTTGGCTTTTTTTTTGTTGTTTTTTGTGGTTAAACGTCAAATTTTTAAGAATTTCCCGCATCGTTTAGCTGTTGGCCAAGTTAAAGCCCCAAAGTTGGTTCGCCTGAGCTTGTTGTTGCACTGACAGAGCAAATAAATCACATGCCAGCGGTTTTGAATATCTCTCCAAATATCTTTTGCCGACTCTGGGCACACACACTCATCTTGTTTGCTTTCTTTATATTTGAACATTTTCTATATAGTGAAAACACATAAAGGCGACAAATGTATTTGTTTTATCAGCTATTGTTGCACAGTTTTTTTGTTTTTGTTTTTTTTCTTGTGCACGCTTCTTTTTTTTTGTTTTTGCCTTGCTTTTGTTGTTATTTTTGGTTTTTTTTTTCAAGCCAAAAACAAGCCAAAAAAGCTTGTGAACATTATTGTGCACGCCTCTGCGTCTTCTTGGCCATAAACTTTACTTCACTTTCACACAGATACACACACATACACACACACACGCACGCACGCACATTGGTTGAAAAATAAGAAAAATGTTTGTTGAAAACAAACAACAATAGCCACAACAACAATATGAGCACACATCAAGCAAATATAAAACACACAACTTTGATTTCACTTGGATGTTGGTCTTCTTAAAAGTACATTATACCCTCTAAATGGTGTAAAGGGTATACTCCAATTTTGGCCAATTTATGCAACAGCATAAACGGACTTACTTGGATATCAAAACTGAGCCTTCAAGTAAAAATTTAAGACGCGCTCTCAGTTGCAAAAAAAATGAGTTCTACAGGAAAGCGTCCTCTCTGCGCTGCTCCATATAATGTGGATACGACGGACATCCCCACTTCTAGGGAGCTGAATTGGTGAGTAGAGAGTAGAAAGTTTCTAATAGCCACATATGCCGACAACCTGACCTTGTTTTGCTCCTCCCATGGCGAGTCGAAAACTGGAGATGGAATATATGCTTGAGGACGCCACTCTGAACCTCTGCAAGTACCGATCAGTGGTATACACCTTGAGTAGGAGACAGCCAACGGCAGTATGGCTAGGCAGCCATTCCATGGAGATACAGCCAAGTACCTAGGGGTCAACTCGGAAAAGGGGCTGGTCCTTAGATAACATATTAATAAAACCGTGTTAAGCTACAGTTTCAAGCTAGCGCGGACGACCTAAATCAGTGGTGGGCACTCTCTCAATGTACCTAACTCGCGAGGATAGGGCACCAAAATCTGCCGCAGCGCAGTCGGCTCATGCACGGTCCAAGTGTGTGCAATCTCTCTCTCATTTTTGCTTGATTGCGGTTCTTGCTCTCTCGTGCGCTTTTGCTTACTGCGGTGCTTACTCAGACAAAGAAACGTTTTGACCTCAAAACAAGAATTTGTTGCAGCAAAAGTACACCAAGAGCGATTTTTGTATTAACGTAAATAAAATTCGTTTTTAAAGAGGTATTTTTGATAGACAGTAATTCAGAGATTGTTTAGAATTATTTTAAGATCATTTTTGCAACTTATTTAGAGCGTATTTTATAGTCGTTACTGCTACACACATAGTTTATACCGCATTTTTAATACTTTTTTTTTCTACGAAACTTTTGCGGTTCGAAAAATGTCAGTATGACAATTAATCAACGCATCTTTGGATCCCACAAGGTGTGAGTCATGGTGAGAAACTTAAAGTTTATTGAAATTGAATGTTTTACTATAAAATAGTTTTGATTTATGTTTATTTTATTACTTCACTGGCAATAAAAACAAACACTTGTTTGTGCCTGGGCATGTTCTAGTATATAGATACTAGTTTCTTAGACACTATATCGATAGTTATTTAGTTAGATACAAAACCGTCCGTTACTCATGGTTGCCTAAGTGGGTCGTGACTTTTCAAAATGCAAACGTGTCGCCAACTTCAACGATGAGAGAGCACCCCGAATAAAAAAAAAAAAAATAAGAAATCAAAAAAAAAAACAAATGCAACAATAACAACTACTTTAGCAATATGCATGTGCAGTTGAAGTTAGAGCCGGAGCTGAAGCTGGAGCTGCAGCCGGAGTCAGTGCCAGTTGGCAGTGCTGGCTGCCTTCCCCGCCCATATCAGGCGCACGTACGTAATGAAATTCTTACTTCAAATAGCACTTAACTCCAGTTTAAAACGAGCCAAAAGTGAATGGTGAGCTGGCTCGATGACTGGCTGAATGTCTGGATGTCTGAGTTGGCTAGCTGTATGGTTGACCCCAAACCATTGCACGTTTGTCTTAACACTTTTTGGCTTTGTTGCAGTTGTTGTTGCCTTGGTGTTTTTTTTTTTTTTGGGGCCAAAATAGAGAAAAGTTAAAACAGTGCGCCGGCCAGCACAGCTCACCAAAATTTGTTTAATTGAATTGAATGTATGAAAAGTCACAGTCAATGTGGCCTAGCCGCAAGCAGTTCGAATTAAGAAAAACAAAAAAATAAAACCAAAAAATAAAAGAAAATGTTAAAAAACATGCGAGCTCATTTAAAGTGCAGACGAAGACTTATAGACAGGGCACGGCATGGCTTTTCTTGAGTTGAGTTGACTTGCCATGGCATGGCTTGGAAATGCAGGCTTTGATCACGGTCATGTTCAAGATCAATAGTGGGAAAAGTTGATCGCTTGTTTTGCCAGCTAGTTTCTGAATTGGATTGGATACGGTCTCGCTGTGGTCTTTTGAACTGTGCAGAGTTGTTGATATGAAATTTTCCATTGCACTTGGAAGATATGTTTGCATTTTGTCGCATGACAATTAAAAGATTTGAATGAATTGGCATAACAAAAAATAAAAGATATCCAACGACTAACCGTTGACATGAATGTCATTAGAAGATGTAGCTGGTCAAGCAAACTGGGTCAAAAGGGGACAGTCGTTTGTAGACTTGCCAGCAAATAAATTATAATAACATATACTATAGATATTCTGGGAGCACATTTCGTGGCGGCGTATCAAACATGAAAATCATGCACTGGCAGGCGTGACTTCATCAAACGGTAGCTAACAAGGCACTCAGAAAGGGATTACCAGATTGTATAGTTTATAAAACAATTGCTTTTGGGTTAAGTAATTGAAATTTGAGCCGAGACTCGATCAATCAATCATTATGGCAATCATGTGACGAAAGAAAAGTCATTAGACAGCAAGTTGATTACTTGACAACTCATTCTTCGTGAGATCTATGAAAGATCGTGAATAACAATACGGTTAGTGGGTTTGGACAACCATTACATTAATTGCTGAATGTGAATCTAACTGAAATAATAAATTTAATTACCATATTTGTAGATGATAGAACATAGGAGTTTTTCATAAAGACTGCTACGGCTATTAGCCATAGAATTTTTTTTTACGCGGAAACGATAACGATACGTCAGAACGACGTACGTTGGTTTTTACTACCTTAAAGTTAAAAATTTTGACAATAGGTTATTATCACTTTAATATCTAATTTAAAATTTAAGCAAACATAATAACAAAGTTGTACTGTGACAATCGAGAGAGAGATAGAGCGTTAATTATAAAAACGAATACGTCCCGTAGTCGTACGTAATGTTGGTAGGGTTTTGATCTTATATAGGTCGTCGTTTTTTATGCTCGATCGTGGCCATTTTTGAGTTTATCTTACGTCTAAATAGAAACCCCAGGTTGTCAGGGCTCTTATATAATGATGACGATGCTCATTTTATTCAGTACGTTAAGGTTCTGGCATAACCTCAAAAAACCCCTCGAAATTAGTATTAATCGGGTTTTCCGAGGTTATGCGAACCTTAACGTGCTGGTCACTTTTGGTCCTTTGGACCCGAAAATCGTTTCTCATTTTTTTGTGGGGTTGAGTAATTTTTTTTACCTTAGATTGGGACACAACAACATAAAATGTACATCGTCATCGTAATATAAGGTTCCAGACGGGCTGGGGTTTTTATTTAGACGTAAGATTCGGATTACGGGCCCCTAAAGTAACTTGTTTCATGAGGTTATTTTAAGATATTTTAGGGTGCTGGGCTGGTGGACCCGGCACTCGGATACAGCAGCTTAAGATCCATAAGTCTATCCTGTCTCATGGAAAGTTCAAACCACTTTTTGTCTGCGGTCCTGTGTCATCTGCATTGTCTGGACAAGGAAGTTCCTTTTAATTTACTATTTCTAATGCCTGTAGCTAGACTTAAAAATTCCTTCAGTATTTAGTTTTTTCTCAGATTTTGCCAGTTTCAAATTATTTAGTTGATTAAATTATTAAGCATCTTTAAGGTAATAAGTAGTAAAACTTTATGAAGCATAAACTTTTTCTCAAGCTTACTCTTTTCACAAACTTTGCTTCTTCTAATATATAAGTTTTAAGTTACGGCTGCTTTTTAAGTTGAATACAAAAATTTCCCATTTCCCATGAAAATTCTTTAGAATATCAGTTGCTAGCTCTAAGTTGAAAATTACATAACTGCAGGCGCCATAAAAATCAAACGCCCATGCAATATGTTAACCAACATAGTTAACCAACTATAAGATACATCTAATTGCAAACAAATAGTTTCAAATTATAGATACGCCTGATCATTTGCTTATCTAAAATGCATCTATCGATAGGCCACTAATTCATGTGTAGGCAGCTTTCCAAGATAATTATGTAAATAGAAATGCAAATAACTATTATATATGGCAAATGCAGGGTAATAAGATACTTATTGTAATGGTAATTTCATAATTTAGTTGAAAGGCACCTGAGAGCCCCATGTTAATCTTAATCCAATGTGCAACATACTCGTACTACTATGAGATACACACACTTTCAACGTACACACACTTTCAATAGCGCACCCATTCAGCTGCAACTAGACCAAAGATATCCCATAAGGTAAACCAAGACAATCCAATCAAGAGTACCGCCAAACATAGCGCCAGACAAAAGCACAGCGGGCCTAAGCCCGGACGACGATTGGAGGCTGTAGCATTTTATTTGTGAAAATTTATGAAGTTTATGACAAATATGATGACGGTCTAGGGCAAAACTTGGCTGCACTTTGTTAAACGACTGCTGCGAAGAGGCTGGCCATTGTCTCTGGGTCTGAGTCTGAGTTTGAGTCTGAGACTGAGTTCGAGTCTACGCTGAAGCACTGGAAGATGCGACGCACATTTTTTGAATGAAAAACGAAAACAATGCCATTTTACAAGACACTTAACGAGATGTCGAGTGAAAGCTAAGGCCCAAAGAAGCTCTTTATGTTGTTGTAAGTAGTTTTTGTTGTATATGATGTTATTATACACTTTTATGGAGTATCTCTACTCTTTGAGCTTGAGAATCTTAGTGGGAACTGTCTATAAGAAATTATGTTAGTATCTTTATAGGCTTATAGCATATTTTATATCCGAAAATTATTTTTAAAACTTATTTGTAGATTCTCGACGTAATCTAGAAAAAGAAATACAAACTAATCTGTAGAGAGAACAATTGCAACGTATTTTTTCTAGATCTTCTTAAATTTCTTTGCCTAGAAGTATGTTAGTAATACCGGAACCTTATATCTCAAATCAATTTATTAAGTTTGTACGAAAAAAATAAATGATTGAAATATATACAACCCACCTTAAAGAAATCAAATACATTTTTTAGTTGTTTTCGAGAAAACTTGCCGAATTAATCTTTCGCAAAACTTTAAAATGAGCGCAATTTCGGAAACAGCGGCTTAAAACTCATGTAAAGTTCACACCATTTTTTTTTGGGAGCCTGCATAATTATAGTGATTTTTTATTTTTAATAGCTAAATTTATAAAATTGGAAATATTAAAATAATGAATGGTACAAATTTCTTGATGTTCCCAACATTTCTAATACATTTCCATTGTAAAATAACTAAAAAAAATAATTTTTTTTTTTAAGAATTTAGAGGAATTGCAAGAAAAAAACCATTACCTACTAAAATTGTTCCATTTATTAATTTGCAATCAAATACTCATTTTTTTTTTCAAAAATTTTCTAATAATTAAATATTTCATAAAATGTTTAAGTTTTGTCCAAACCATGAAAGTGATGAAAAAAATGTTATAGGAATTGAAGATTCTAGGAATTGAAGATTCTTTAATTATGGTAAAACTCTATTATCACAATAAATATCTCCATTTGCATTAAGCGAGTTTAAAATATAGGGTCAAATTTGAATTTATTCAAAAAATATTCTAAAAATTACGAAATACTGGATATGAACGAATAAGCCCAACCCTTAGACGTAATGATAAAATTTTAAAGAAATGGAAGCAAAGTTTTGTAGTAACCTTCAATTTGACAAATTGAAACGAATTCGTAATCTATAGCCGAATGAATGAAATTTTTTCATACATTTTCTTAAAATAAAAGAAACGTAAAATTAGAAAAAAAAAAGGTGAAAAGAATGAATGATGAGTATACTATTCAACTTACATTTGAAGTTTGAAAACTTTCAACTCGGTTTTCATCGCAAATATCCGCAAAAGTCTACATATAAACACAAAAATTGTGTCCAATCGGTTAATTTTCTTTTCAAATCGATAAAATGGTATTTTCTGATCTGAAAATTCTGTGACATAGAAAATTTTTTCGGCTGCAGTTTTTCTTTTTGTAAATTTACTGCAAATATATGTAAATAATGACGATCAAAAATAAATACAAAATTTTGTGAGCTTTTGGTAGTACTGAAAAAACTCCTAAAAACCAAACCAATCGATTTGTCGAAATACATTTTCATGGTAATACGGAAATGCACTCAATTGTTGTTAAACAGTTTAAGTTTTATACCAAGCTAACTTTAGAGCTTCCCTCGATTAGGATCGCTTTTTTATTGCTAGGGTATTCAAAGTTTTCCTAGATAATATAAATTTTCCACCCACTTATTGTTGTTGTTGTGAGTGTTGTTACTGTCTCTTGAATGACTTTTGTTTGGCTGCAGTTGGCAAGCGATTGGCGCTGGGCCGAGCTCAAAATTTGATGTGGAATCGTTGATGATGATGGCGATGGCGATGGCGATGGCGATGAAGATGACGATGACGCCGTTTCGAGTAGTCAACGTAATATGCAGCCTCCTGCCCCATGCGTGAATGACGTGTGTGTGTGTGTGTGTGAAGTGGCCAAGTGACGTAGCTTGTTTTGGCGTACAAGTGCACTTCAGTTGAATTTCGAGTTCAATCTAAAGAAGCACAAGTGAGCGCAGACTTTTGGTCTAGTGTCTACTCAACGTTCGAAAATTTTTATTTTTTAGTTTTTTTCGGTTTTTTTTTGGATTTTTTATTTCATTTCTAATGACAGGCAAACAAACAGAGGCGATGGATGCAGCTGAGCTGGCTACCGCTAACTTGCCACTGACTATCGCAATGGTTGGGTACTTTCTCATGAATTTGTTGTCACTAATGGCACAAATGAATGTACCCCAACAACAGCAACAACAACGGAGACAAAACGAGAAAATAAAAGATTTATGGCCAAGAAAAAAAAAGAAATAGTAAAGAGTAAAATAAACATGAAAACCATTCACCAATTGTTTGCTGGAGGACTAGCACAAGGCGACAACTGGGACAAAACTCTTTTGGGTCAATCGAAATGCAAAATGCTAATAATAAATGAGAGATTTAAATGTGCAACAACTACTAAACAGGTTAACAGGTTTCTTCGTTTCTCGTATTTGGCCAAAAGGCTAACAAGCTTGCCAATGCCAAGTGCGGCGTCAAACGGCAGCCCAACCTCCAGCAGGTACTCACGACGACGACTGGCACTTGAAACTGGGACTGGGCTGGGACTGGGTCTGCGACTGGGACTGCGACTATGACTGGAACGCATGCGCGTTGACCGCCCGCTGCGCTACACATTCTGAGAACTTTCCACTTCAATTAATAACTAATTTGATGTGTGCCGCAGATCGCGGTGCATTTTATCGATTTCGACAGGCCGCATTTGGAGCAACACGCCCCACAGCAGGGGCGGGTGATAATCATTGCCAGTTGTATATTTATTTTAAATCATCTTAGATTCATATGTTCCATTTGTGCCCTGCCAAGTAATCAAGTCAGTCTGACATGGGCTACGTGTTCTCTACCAGAACGTTGGCCCATGCTCCGAGACAGTTTTGACATGGGCTCAGCTTAGTTTTGATTATAGAGTAGCTCTGACAGCATTTAAACTGTTAATATGAAAAAAATAAGTTTTAAACTTGTTTCAAATTTGTTATTCAAGGTTTGAAAATTTGCTGTCAATTTTTGTATACTATAATTTGAATTTTGATTAACCTTCAGGTGTGACCACATAAGTGCCTGTATTGGATTACTAAATGATGCGATATGAAATATAGGCAAGTGTCCAGCTGGATAAGCACCAAAAAAAGTGACCCCAAATGATTTTTAAAAACTGATGAGATCGATTCGTAGGTACACAAAAATTTATTAGCAATATTTCAGTTTTACCAGAATAGATTCTTTTTTTAAGTATGTTCTTCTAATGCCCATCAGAACTGTTTTCAAATCTTAATATGGTGTAAATATAAATTAAATCGACTTTGTGCAACAATTAAAATAAAACTTCTTTGTTTTTTCCAATAAACTGCAGAAAATATTTATTTTTCCAAATTCGCACCTCAACGCTCATGATATTTGGATTGTATTGAGTTCTTACAATGTCGCGAGTATTAAAAAGTTTGCAAACTTTTACAGATCTTAAGCCTTGAAAAGAAATAAGAAAACCCAAATGTTCTGTATAAAAATATGCATGTGGTTCTTTTTTTCTGATGACTGATTGTTTCAGGTAGTGACTCAATAAAGTGAATAACTTTGGTAATGAAGAAAAATGGTCCGCTTCGTTTCGGAATAGGTGCATACTACTACGATCTTTCAGGTTTACATTTACTTACTTTAGTCACTGTAGATTAATCTGGTTTCCAAGGTTTTAATACGAATAATAAGCAGCTTGGCTTGGACAATACCATTGATGATCTTCTGAAGAATTCCGCGTAAACAACTTCTTTCTACAAAATCTCAAGCTTAAAAATTTTGAACTTTCGGACAATCATTTTTGGATGACTCAGTTTGGCATTAAACTTTCTCGGCTATTTTTTGACCTTTATACGGAGATTCAATTGCAAAACCACACAAAAAATATCGATATTCGTTTAGAGCGAACTGTTGAGTACGAATCCAAGGTCATAAAAATTCAATTATGTCAGGGTTTCGACATAACCTCAGAATATCCCATGATACAAAGTAGAGTAAAGGTTATATCACAATCTTCATGTGTTAAGGTTTTTTGGACCTTCGACTTGGACTTAGGGACCCCAAATCGGTAATAGGAAACTTCTTCGGATACCCGGATTCGAAAAAAGGTTTTTTGTGATTTTTGAGATTATTTTGGAACCCTGACGAGTAAGGGTTTTTTAGGACATTGAATTCGAAATCAATTTTAGTTAGGTTCTTCGAGGTTATGTAAGATTTCTGATGTGCTGGGGTTTTTTTTAGTTTGATTTCGTATTCCGCGACTCCGAAAGCATATAGTAAACATCGACGGATACACAGACTCGAAAAACAAGTTTTACTTAATTTTTGGAATTGAAATTGGAAACCTGACGTTTTAAGGATTTTTGGATTTGAAAGCAGCGTTTCCAAGTAGATGGTTTGACTTCGGAGCTCAAAACCAATTTTTTTTTTTTAATTGCTTGCGTAGAACATATGACCCAAAACTTTGTTTTTGCATTAATTTCGTTTATTTCAAAATAAAAATTAAACCTATGAACATTGAATTCTAGCCGCTCTATCAAGGATAAACTTATATCTCCATATCCTACTGATAGTTGTAGGGTACGTGGCAATAAAGAAGAAACAGCAAGCTTTGGGAATAAAAGAACAATTCGGTTAAGAAGAAGAAAATTTCGGGTTAAAGTCCTACTGAAATACTTTCCCGTTTTCAAATATTAAAGCGGGTATGGAACAATAGTTAATTTACTGGATGAAATGATATATTATCTAGCTTGTTTCCGTTTTGAGTTTCAGTGAAATTTTACCTTCATAAATTTTTTTTTGGGTTGGAGGATAGAGTTTACTTGACGTTGTTGATGAACTAGTCGGAGAATCCCTAGGGAGGTGAAATTGGTTCCTTTTTGACTATAATTGTTATTGTATTTGTCCAATTTCGTTAATTTTTTTTTTGATTTTGCCATACAATAATGCGTATACAACATATGTCAAGTTTCAAGGTATTCCTCACCACAGCTAAAAAGCGCAAAATTCTACTTCGAGGGAACTGGGCAAGATATAGACATAATTGAAGAACTTTGATTTGAAGAGACACACATCTGCTTGTACATTTTTGAAATGTATGTGCTCTTTGAAATCTAGGTGTTCATAAAGACGTATGAAAATACATTGCAAAAACGGTGTTTACACTGGGTCTGGGAGGTTAACGAATTTACAAAAAAAAAATTTTAAAAAATAAAAAAAAAATAAATCCAAATTTTTTTTTTTAAAGTACTTTGTGTAACAATTAACAATTTGCTTTATTTTTTATAATATAATTTTTTTCTTAATACTAGCCACTAAAATTTACAGAGTTACATAAATAATCTTGTCAACTGGAACATAAACATTTGGTATAGTCTAAATAAATATTTTAAGTGTGTTGTCGTTGTATAGCCAAAAAAAAGTAAAAAAAAAAAATTCTTTGTATATCTAATTTATTTTTATTTCTTAAATATTTTGATACAATTTCTATCACGCCTATGTCTTTTCTCAGTTTCGGTAGTATTTTACTGAGCTTAACAAACTCTTTTGGATTTTATGATTATCCCAAAATTCGGCAGCATGTAAACCAAATTAGATTTTAGCATACAAAAAACTGACAATAGTTTTTATTTTAAGTTTTTAGCCACAGTATTATTAAAAAATTCCTAAGATAAAACATTATAATATTAATTATAAGCCACAAACAGCTCTATTTATAAAAAAAAATATATAAATACATACATGTATATATTCACCTTATTTTTTCTGTAGCTAACCTTTGGTTACATGCAAATTTAGCTGGAAAATCGTGTGACTCCAAGTCATATGAACTAGCTGTAACCACATTGCATGCAGCGCATTTCAAGTTCGGTTAATCCAGGCTATCATTATATCTTTATGCAGCGCTACATATCCAATCAGCCCCGGCCAAGTTAAGCTAGTTCGCTTGATAATTATGGCCTGGTATTATGGTACATATTGTGTTGTGTGGTTTTTGAGAATGTACAGGTATATGCATGTACCTGGTATATGCTTATAAGCAACTGTGTGCTGTATATTGGGTCTCCGGTAGAAACCGCCCGTTGTGCCATAGCCAGAATAAATCACGGGCTAAATACTCAAAACGAAGTTAGGCTTGCGCTTTTTGCACTGCAACACTTTAACAATAAATAACCAAGTCATATTTTTCACCTAAGTTTTTTTATATATTTTGCCGTTGTGTTGAGTCACTTCCTGGTTTTTGAACTGTGGCTCCAAACACATACACACAGTTATACATATGCACTTAGAGCGGCACATTAACAAGCATATTACCCACTATCTACAGTCAGAAGAAATATGCAAAATTGTTTGGTACTTTGTTACTCGAAGTGGCGGCGACTGCAGCAGCAAATCATTAACATCTTTGAAAGATGCAGACCATAGGGGAGGAGGTTTAGGCGCGGGTAGGGAGAACCCAAAACCACGAACAATATTTTGCACGTGACCTTATTTCCCCCGCACAGACAGAACTTGACTGGGATTGGAACTGAAGCTTAGGCTGGAACTAAGGCTGCACAACATCATTTTTCGATCACGTTTTAAGTGTCTTGCGCCCGGGCCGCCACCAGCTCACCAAACAACGACCACCACCTTCATCATCATTGCCATCGCCATCGTCGCCGTCATCATCATCATTTTCGTCTCTAGCCAAGTTAAATGATTTAAAACCAACAACAGTAAAATGCTCTAGTCGGGGAATCCCAGCTATGGGTTACTCTGTAGACGCAAATGGAGCAAACTAGTTCGCTGTTTATTTTCCCAAGGATGTTTGAAATTTTTTTTAACTTGAAAAATATAATATTGATGTTGTTTCAATATTGACTTTAAGCAAACAATTAGAGCCAGAAAGCTGAATGTCTTAATTTCTTGTTTTTTCGATCGACTCCATTGCGAATGAGAAGATTCCAACTAAAGCTTGGTCAACTTGGTCAGCAAGTTTAAATATTCTTATTTCTACATATTCGTTAAATTTAAGCTTAAATAAGTTCATAAAAGCGAACTCCATTAGGAGACTCATAGTATTGCTTACTGGACACTGTAGACTGAAAGGGCACCTTTTAGATAGAAAAAGACTTGATCCTCCAAAGGCGGGTTTCCCAACGGAAAACAAATATTAAATCTCTCATGTGTTTGGCCGACAGTTCCATATATAAAGTCAAAATCAGTACACTCCTCAAAGCAATACCAATTCTAAATCATGTAGCACCCCGCAGAACAGTTCCATCTATAAAGCCAAAAGCAGTACACTCCTATGCCGAGTATACAGAGTAAAGGGTATAAATATCGTGCCAAGTGCTGGATATTGCACGTAGTACCCAAAGTTGTCGCCCTCTTCGTCTTCCAATCTTTGTCGTTGTCGTCGTCAACAGTCAGTCAATCCGTTAGACTGCAGCAGCCGCAGCAGCACCGTTGGCTGCGCGACTGCATCTTTGAATGCAATGGAGATGATTGCTGCCTGGCGTTGGTTTGTAAATTTTGAGGCGCTGCTAACGACAGTCGAAGAGCGCAGCTAACCACACCACGCCGCACTTACTAAACTGCATTATCACGCCTCTCCATTGCATTATTGGCGGCTGCAGTGGCAGCAACGGGAGGGCAGCAAACGGGGGCAGCGGCAGTGGCAGCCAACGTTGCTGCCCATTTGGCAGCGCCAGCGTCGCAGACGTTGCAATTGTCTACGTGTGGGCTAAGGTGAAAACAAGCCAAGCCAAGTCAAGTCAGCCAAGTTAGCAAGGCAAAGAGCTAGCCAGCCAGTCAGTTAGGGAGCCAGGCAGTCAGACGACGTCCAGTCAGCCTGCCAGACTGCCAGAGTCAGGCATCGATCCTAACTACACTCTTCACTAAGCAGGCAGAAAAATATCTGACAGATGCGACGCGAACTGTAAGTTGGACGTACGTTCGCATTGCTACGATTCGCTGCGCTATTCACATTTAGGTGTCTACTTAAAAAATCAAAAAAACGAAAAGAAAAAAAACAGTTTTTATAAAAAATCTTAAACAACGAATGTTGTTGCATAGCCGACTGAGATTGGGGGGCTAACCGCAAGTAAACCCCCAATTTAAAAAAAAAGAAGTATGTGACTCAGTCGGGTAAGTGTGCGACAGTGGGATACCCTCTACCCTCTCTTTATCAAAAATTGTCACTATTTGCGTCAAATGTATATATACGTTGAGGGTTGAGGCTTAGGCGCATGGGTTAAAGGGAATATGGCTCACATGAGGCTACATACAGGATTTCTTGGTTCTAGCGCTAAGTTATAATATTTTTGCAGAAATTCATTTAGCGAACACATAGTAAATGCGTTTATCTGAAGCCTTATGTCAGATTTTTCCTATGTGTTTTTATGCCAGACAAAGGATATAATGATTAAGTGAATTTCTGCTTTGGGCCTTCCGAAGAGACCGATGCTTACTCTAGACGCTTGCGGGCAATCTAAAATTTCCATGAACCTCTCTTAAAAAAGGGCTATTGAAAGTGGAGAAAAATCTTGAGTATTATATACTGTGTCAAACTTGGGAAAACTTGGAAATGATTTAGGACACCTACGGAGTGGCGCCACGAGTCGCTCAACAGTGTACGAGTGGCTTAAGCTGTACTGGGAGGAGCGGGAGCTCTTCGATGACGAGCACGCTTTTTGCTTATCAATTTCAATGATTGAAGAAGTGAAGACGTTGCTTGACTCTGATCGACTAAAAAATGAGTGCCGAAGACTTGGCCATGCCAGACTGCGCTGGTGGTAAGGGAGTTTCTAGCCTGCGCTGCTTCATTTCCCCTGCAGACCTAGTCTGGCACCACAAAACTACTTCCTCTTTCCTTGGTTCAAGGTAAACCGATACAGTTCCGAAGAAGACGAGGGTCGTGAGGGTATCTCTGATGTGCCATACCAGAAAGCGAGTTCCATAAGCGCTGTGTCGCAGCACAAGGGTGCTACTTCGAGGACTAGCAAGCGATTAGTTCGATAAGAAAATTTCATCCAATTTGCCACCAAATTCTCCCACATGAATCGACAAGCGTCATCTGACTATGGAAATTGTGATGTCTGGGATCTAGGGGATCATACGGATAAACAGACGCATATGGCTTAATCGCTACCCTGGGTTGTTATAATCATTTTAGTATAAGAAACTCTTGCTCCGCCACGCCTTCCCCTGCCTGTTGTACACTTTGCAAAAGCCTAGTAAACCCTTCACCCAATAGTTGTAGGGTATTAAAAAGCTAACCCAACAAAAACACAAAAATGACGTGGCAAATAAAGCAAGAGACTTTCGGACAGACAAACGGACATTCAGACAGATACAATACTCATACGAATGCCTTTCATTGTGTATGGCTGTGAATGTTGTATGGAAATTTGTTAAGTTCTGCAAACACTCACACCAGAAATTTTAATACTCAATTCGAGAAGAAAAAAGTAAAGAAACCCAAAAAACACTTGGCGATTTGCACGAAAGCTGGTTCAAACGGCCAATAGCAATATTTGTAAGGCATGTGAAGTTTTTTTTTTTTTTATTTTTATTTTATTTTGATTTTCACACCAAACAAAGCAGCGGGAGTGCACAGTGAGAGGGGCCCGGGGGGGTGCAGTGAATGGCATACAAAAGGTTTCTTCTTAGTCAGCCGGGTTTGGTCAGACGGCATGTGACAGCTTTATTGGATTCCCATACATAACCAAAGCTATTTAACTGCAAAGCAATTGATACGAGTAAACTTGACTATTCAGTTGGCCCCGGCATGCCTTGGTTCAGAGTCTCGATTTCGTGTGTGAGATCTGCTTATGATTTGTCAGCCATGGATTTGCTGGGGCGGGATACTCATAACTATGTTCATATAGATAGCAGCAGCTTACCTGGTATTCAATGCATATAAGTTGGATGAAGTCTTTTGGGTTTTTGTGGGCTACCAATTGCTTTAGCAGCTGTTGATTGAGTTTTTAAGTCGCTTGCTAAACATCATTATAATTGCATTTAAGTTTTGAAGCTGAGGAAGCGTCTGTAAAAGGATTTAGAATTAAGATGTTTCCAGAGTTATTGAATTGTGTATGCTTTACAATTAAAATGTTTTGAGTTTAAATTGGGAATTGAAATGGCAGCTGATAGCTATTGTATGGTTAAGTGAGGCGGCTTTGAAAGCCCTGGCATTGGAATTTCAATATGATAAAGATTATTTTCAAAGAGATTTCAATAAATGATGACTTTAGGCTTTTCAAGTGATTTGTTAAATATAGTTGTTTGTATGGTCATCTAAAAAGATTTTCGTGACTTTCGTGGTGTCCTTATCTTTTTCAAATGTTAAAAGTTATCCTGTTTTTTAACTTATATACAAGTATCACTCACGGTCTCAACTGTGTTGTTCACATTTCAACGTAAACTTCAAAATTATTGAAGCGTTGTCCTCATGATTTCCAAGATTTTCGCATATAAAATATTTATCTCCGCCCTATGCTTCAAAAACTGTGATTTTTATGTTGCCAACCGTCTGAGTAAAGAAAAACGCTGATTTGCAGGCATTGTTCGATAAGAAATCGCGCCAAACACAAAAAGAGCTTTCCTCAGCATTAGAAGTTATCTGCAAGCCATCTCCAAGCTATTGTATGCGTTGGGAATGACTCAAATGCAAGGAACTAGGGTTCCTTTTGATATGAACGGTACTGAGTGCCCGTCAGAAACTCAAAGAAAATAATGTCTTGGGAACTGCCAGGATAATCACGATGCAAAGGTTATGTTGCGTATTTGCAGGAATCAGTTCGGAAATCGAACAAAAAAAACACTGGGGATCGGTATCGATTCGCCTACTCCAAATTGCCTCGGCTTCTTGTTGATATATCCAATAGATAAAAAGAGAGAAAACCTACATTTCTAAGAACATTTATCATTATCGAAATATTTCTTGACATTTGAAATGTATTTTGTTAATAAATACATACTTTCATATGTACATACTTACTCATAAAAGGTACATAATTATTACATACAACATAATGATTAAACTGTTTAGTAAGCGCCCTTTGCTTTTCAAAGATCGAAATGTACAACCCTGTATTAGTTATTACTTTTTGTGTTGCGTTTTTTCTTGAAACTTAATTAAGTTTAACACAGTTTTAAAAATTTTTGCTCCAACCTTGAAAGCAATTTTTCTAAACTAAATTGGATATGCTAAACTTAAATTTGGCCATGATTTTTCTCTCCCTTTGCCGATATGATTAGGTTTTTGTATATTTTTTACACTTTTTATCTTTATTATGTATCTCAATAACAATTGGCGGAAGTGAACTGCGTCTAATGCAATGTTTATTTTTTTTAGCTTATATGGAGCAATGATAAATCACACTTGAAACAATTTTAGTACATGGTCAAACTTTAAATAAATATCAGTGTCTAACAAATAAAGAGATGCCAGAAGAAGCCCAGAAATCTTGAAATCATGTGCATGAATATCTTTTTCAGATACGTTAGTTTCATCCCATCAATAAAAGTAGTTTTTCTTTAGATTTTTTAAATCTATAAGATATTCATTTTGATGCCGCTAAGCCCAAAAGTCAAAAAAAACGCAACGCACGCCATACAATTTTTGATCAAGTTCTAGTCTTTAACAATGATCACAGAATCGTAATCCGAGATCCAAAATCCATAGAACGTCAGGAGTCTAAAATAAGCTCAAAAACGAACAATTTTGAAGGTTATCTCCGAATCTTTACTTGATGGGGATTTTTATATCGCGGATTCAGACTCAGTGGTTACAATCCATATGGGTAACTGTCACATGTAAAGTTCACAAACACACAATGATAAATTATGATGTTCCTAGAAGTTGATTTCTCACCATAGTACAGGATAAGTTTCCTAACAAGTAACTCTTTGATCTTTTTAATTTAATAACTTTTGATAATTTCTTCATAGCAAACATGTTGGGAAACTGTGAGTTTTTCGGTTAGGATCAAGCTTTTGTAAATAAGCCTACATCGTTTCGAAAACTTTTTTGCGCTTAATTAATGCATGTTTTAAAAGAAGAAGTTTGTAGTTTTCTAACATTAACATTTTTTATTTGTATGGCTAAAGAAAAATTAAAAAAAAAGAACTTCAAAAAGTATTGTATTAGATGATGGGTTATGGCCGTAGAACAGTTCTGACCAAAAAGTCGTTTTCTTAAAAAAAAACATCGATGTACTATTTTCATCCCAAAATAGTTAAGAGTGTTGTTCTGCACTTCTAGCCATTGATGACATTTCTTGGTTTCCATGAAGTTGCTCAATGGAGCCATACACAAAAAAAAAAAAAAAACGAAGCAGATTCTTAAAAACTCTTTAGACATTTCGACATTTCCAAGAGCAAGTGGTTACTGAACACTCCATTATCAAAGCCCACCTGGCTAGAGGTTCGGCATGAGAAGCAATAAACTATATGAGTTTCCATACGGCAATATTGTGAACTCCCTTGTCAAACGAATTGACAAACAGTGTAGACATGTGCAATTTTTTCGGGAACTATTTGTGGGGTATGTAATGAAAAGAAAACGACCAAAATTAAGACTATAAATAAACTATATAGAGCCTAAAGGCAAGAAGGTAACAAAATAAAACAAGAAGAATACAATAAAAGACTCGAAGCCAAATAGAAAATGATCGATCAAAATAAATCACACGCACACACACACAGCACAGCACACCACACAAAGGGGCAGGCAGGAAAATCTTAAGCCAGCAATTGTATGCACAATTTTCCGATTTTCCAGCTACACACAAATTTTGGTGTATGTGTGAATGTGTTGTTTTGTAAACAAACATTTTGCGTAACAAAAAGGAATGTGACAGACAATAAAACTGCTTGGAAGAAAGCAAAAAGGAGCGAACAACAACATAAAAAGAAAACAGCAAGAAAATTGCCTGCTAGGCGCGTCGAATATGCCCAAAGAAGGAAGCCCCGAAGCGGCAGCTGTCAGCTGAGATAGATAGGGAGAGAGAGAGCAAGACCAGAACAAGAGAGCGATCAAAAGCACAATTGATTTTCTTTGCTGTCTAAATAAACATTTGAGCATAAGACTGAGAAGTAGAAGAAGAAGAAAAACAAAAAGGACAACAGCTGTCATGCTGTGTTACCAAAATTTTCGAAACGCACGGCAGGATTTCAGAACCCAATTTCTTTGGTTTTGAAAGAACTAAGCTGGGTTACTACGCGCTTTTGTTTCGACACGGCCAATTGCTTGGAAATAAATATCCTGCAACATTTTTCCTACCTACAGCGAACCAAAATTGTGCGGTCGGTGGTCTGGCCGTAACCCTCAACGGATATTGTGCGCACAATGTCCACTGCGGCGGCCATATATCAATCCCAGACTGCGGTTACTGTGGCCAACGCTAATCATAGCTCAGGCGTAAAGGCGTTGATAGGCAGGTATGTTCGTATAGTACAACGTACGTACTATGAGCTACAGTTGACTTTTGCTTCCAGAAACTCATTAGGCGTAGTTGCAGCATGCAGCGAGCCAAATTGTTTGGCCAAAGCGCAACGAACACAATTTTGGTTTTTAGTAAATTTTTTTTTTGGTTATTTTTCCACTTTTTTTTTTTTTTTTTGAAGGCTTAGCACAAAAAAAAATCTTAATAAATTCATCAAAAATCAACGGCTAGCATCTCACGACCAGGCCAATGAAAAGCAGCCTAGGCTCTGACTTGACTACAAGCCAAGCTCCTTCTGGAGTGTCTAGCTGTCTGGCAGTCTGAAAATCAATGCCAGGCGATCGTCAGCGTTCGTCGCAACATATTTCAAACACAAACTTACAAATATATTTAGCATTTTGTCTCTGCAGCACTTGGGCAATGCAATCGGACACGTTTCTTGCCAGCCCAAAACAACTGAACCAGCGAACAACCAAACAAACAGTCAAGCAGCTCTCCAACCAAGATCCAAGCGAGCCAACCTGGCAACAACAACAGCAAAAGCAACAACTACAACTCTTCAACTTCCCCGGCCTGGTGGAGGCGTCTTTACACATTTGCATGCTCAAACAGCAATCGATCACCAGGCAACAACAAGAGCCAAAAGGAGGACAAGAGAGTGCGCAGAGTCGTCGCAGTGTTCACCGTTCACCGGCCATGTTAAGACAGCATTCATGTTGATGGGCATGGGTGGTGGGTTGCCATAGCTGTTGCCGGCTTAAAGTGGAGCGGGGTGTTGGGAGCAGGACCGGAAGAAAGGCAGCTCAAGCAAACTGGTTTGTTGTCTTCTAAGTAGAGATGACAGTGTGACGTCACAACAACGAGACAATTTAGAAGAAATTTTCGCTGAAGTAATTGTTTAAACAAAAAGTAATTTTGTATTTTTGTTTATTAGGCTCACATGAGCCTACTTATCAAATTTTTCCACTCTAGATTCGAAGCAGTGCAAACTATTTTGTTGCAGTCAGGCGCGAATCCAGGATTTGGTCGTACGGGGAGTTTTTCACTTCGAAGTGTATACATTAGACATCACCCCTTTTTACCATCTTTTGGGGCGGGGATCCGGACTCAAAAACCGCACCATGGACCCGCCACTGGCAGTTTACGAATTGTTCACTTTTTGGCTTGGATTATTGAAAGTTCTATTTGGTCATGATAATTTTGAAGAATTTATGTTATTCATAGCAACAAGGGTGTTACTGTGAAAAATTTCAGGGAACAGGTTTAGATATCGATAAATCTCGAGATGTGGCAACTTATCCTACAAATAATTTCCAGAGGATTACTTTTATTCGATTACGTATCATAATTCGATAAACCAATTTTGTTTACCAAGATGTAAATGTGAATAATTTAAAAATGAAAAAGTGAACTTAACATCATGACTCGTGTTAGTTACACAGTAGCCTTGTGAGCACGATGATGTTCGTGATTAAATAATTGCTCACGCACTCAGCGCTAGTTTCATGACTGCCGCCTGCAAATGTTGGCACGAAATGCACCAAGCTGCGTACACATGCGAGGAGCTAAACTTGGAGCTACAGTTAAAGCTGAGATTTTGTTTTTGTCATGTTTTTGTTGTTGTTGTTGCCGATTTTTTTCATTTTTTTTTTTTTGCCGATCGCTTTTTGGTGTTGTGCGAGTTGCAAAGTGGAGGTTAAAAAAATTTGCAAAAATATTAACGTAACGTAGGCAGAAATGGACTTGCAACGATGCTGGCTGCCACAGACGGTGGCAATGTTGGCTGCTCGCCTTTTTCCAGTGCAATTATAGAGGCAGTCAGTTGGATACTATATATGCAGACGGGCGGTTTGTTGAACTTTGACAGGAAGTTGAGCCCTGACTGAAGCTCGGCTTGAGCTTGAGCTGGAATCTGAGTTCGAGACTGACGGTTTTTTTTTTGTTTTTTGATGTGTGATAGCTTTTGTTATATGTGGCTGATGGGTGAAGGTTGGAGGACACGAACATGTCGGGCACATATACAGACAATTGACAATGTGGACAGTCGATTAAGCTGCTGCTCAACTCTAAAGGCTAACTTAAATTGGCTTAACGATCTAAAGAAAACACAATGGAATCTGGCAGAGGAAAAGTTATGCAGAGTTCTCGAGATGATGTGGTGTAAATTGTCTTATAAGTTTGTCAGTCAGTTGGACGCTTGCCAACGGTTGTAGGTTGAAGGACGAGCTGGACGTGATCAATCAAATTGATTGGCTTCTGCAAATGGTGTAAAATAAAATTCCAAAATTAACTACCTAACTTAAAGTAAGGTTTGCTTAATCAGCTGAACTGTTGGCTGATTATAAAGTTAAGTGCCTTTACAAGCTGGGTTTAATGTGCCACTAAATAAACTTGTCCAAGTGCTTAAGTTAATTCGCACAAGCATGTTTCGGAAGGAAGTTTATATTGCAAGCACCCTGTAGTTCAGTTTAAGCGAAATGCCGCTAGCTACTTGGCACAAAATGTCGGAGTTAAGACCTACGGAGGTTATTCGTAAGATATGCAGGATCTTTTAGTAGTAGATCGATGGCGCAACTCTGTCGAACCTTTGCACAACATCGGCTGCGCAAAATGAATCTGGGTAATATTTTAATACTCAATGTTGTAACTAAAATGTATCCCTTTACTGCACATAAGATCGTAAAAGATCTTTAAAGTTATCTATTGATATACGCAAGTTTTCGTGAAGAAACTTAACAAAAGCCGCTAAAAGATAACCAAGAGTTTAAGGGAGAAGGTGAAACGACCTCCAGACTAACCCAAAGATTTAGGTGGGGATCGACGTGTAGAGATGCAAAAGGAACGTACAAAGAAGTTGCACTGGGAAAACGGAGCCCACACTTCCTTTATTACCTGACCATTGTAGAGTAATGGCAATGACGCCACCAGATCAAACTTCCTGACAACACCAATCAAAGATGACAATGTGGATGTACTGCTGCTTAGCTATGACGGGCTCCTGGTAACTATCAGGCGGTTTAGAATCAATAATGTGGTCGGCGCCAATGGCTTGCCGGCAAGTTGTTCAAGACTGGTATGAAGAAGAGTCACTGCACCATAAGTGCCACCTATTATTGTATCAGTTCGTCCCATCCACCGAAAAACTTTTTTGCAAGGTTTTTTCAATTTGTTTTATCGCATGCTTATGAGCATGTCTTGTAAGAGATGCAAGCCATTAAGAAAGGGACTAAAATACCGCAGTCGATACTACTGAAAAGATATATTTAAACTATGCCAAATTCTTGAAAGTATGCATGAAAACGAAAAGACACCTATCATCTATTTTTTAGTTATAAACAAACATTTGGTTGCATATTGTAACATCCCTACGTCGTAGATCTCCAGAAAGGTAGGAAGGAACCTATCCAATCCTGTTGGTAGCGTGACGGCTCAGAGCCTTAGATGTGGTCTCTTCACTTAAATGATGACAATTATTCAGCGACAGCCCTCAGAAAAATGAATTAAGCCATTTCGCAATTCATCTAACACCTTCTGTTACCATGCATTGTGTCGATAAAAGGGATACTAACTTCAAGTTTACGGGCTGTTAACTTCCTATCTTAAGAAATCCTTTTTATCACAGCACAATGTGAAGTAATTTTAAACAATTGCTTTGTACGCTTTTTGTTGCCACTTATGTAATCCTTTCTGAACATTTTAAAGCCATTTTACAAAACTTGTCCTCAATTTAAAACTCTACGCTGACGTTTCCCTTTTTTTTTTAGTCTGTTGTAATGCATGAACCTATAATTATGTCAGCATATCCTTTATGGCTGATCCACTGTATGATCAGTGTGGTGCAAACTACCTGCTTACATCCCTGAATGTCGTTTCGTCGCACTCTCTGGCCACACTAACAAACCAAACAACTTGAGGGCACATACAAAAGGCCTCCACCAGCAATAAAAACAACAAGAACAACATAAAAACCGGACCGAAAGAGAAAAAATTGAAAAGTAACTGCCCCCTGTCTTTATTTATATTACGATACACATTTCGTGCATAAGCATAACAAGTAAACGACTCTCTGATCAGAGGGTGTGTGTCCCGGCTAAAGAGTAGCGTTTACCTTTTTCTTCATTTTTTTGTTCCATCATACTTTGCAATCTGCATTGAAGCGTAGTGGCAGGAGCAGAAGACGCAAGCACGCCCTTACCCCTTCCACGGCTGCACTCTGCAGTGTGTTGTAATAATTATGGAAAATGCAGCGACGGCGACAGCAACGTCAACGGCATGCTTCCTTTGCTACGCATGCGCATGGGTATGAGTACGGGCATGGTTATGGGCATGGGCATGGTCATGGACATGGGCAATGAGCTATGATGAAAAACAACAAGATCATAATAAATAATAATAACCCAGGTTGAAATTGAAGGCAACGGCTGCGGGAACGGCAGCAGCGCGGGTAACAAGCGCTAATTATCGACAACAAGCTAAAAACGGCGGCCTACAATTACGCAGCGCGTCAACAGAGGCAGCGGCAGTGACGTTGACTGCGACGTTGACAGCGACAGAGGCAGCAACAAACTAAACAGCCCCAAACTGTTGAGCTGTAGTCAGTCAGGGTAGCCCTACGCAGCTCTAGCATGCGGGTACATGTGTGTGTGTGTATCTATGTGTGTTTGTGTATGTGTGTGTGTGTGGATGCGGACGCAGTGCGCCATTAAAATTTACACAGTTTTTTTTCACTCAATTTTTTTTTTTTTTTTGTTACAGTGCGCGGCCTTTCTCCCATTGGCGGCGCGCAAACTTGTTAACTTCTTGCCATGATGGCCATCATGCAACCGAGCTTACAGCAACAATATTAACTGCGGCATGCATGCATGCAACAACAAACTGAGGCAGAAGAGCTAATTCTGGCACACCAAAGTGGATATACTCTTGAATATTAGGTGTATATCTATGGATTCTAGGATAAAGTTTAAATGCTGCTCAAAATCGATTTTGTGTTACCTTTGTAAGCTTAATTCCAGTTTTTTCAGGTAGCACTCAAACAACTTTTTTTTAATGCGCAGAGTTTTCCTGGTTGTGAAAACTTATTGGAGTGGTGGACATCACACAAAAGTTTAAAATGAACGCAGGCCTGTCGACAGGGAGGGGGAACGGGACCATTCCACCCGATCACGGAATTGGCCTAAGGACCTGTAGATTTGACTATTCAATTTAAAAAAATGATTTCTGCTGTTTTTTAGACTCAAGCCTTTAGCTAAAACTTTGCCCGTAGCTAGCACCCAATTTTACTCAGGTTCACGCGGTTTCTGCTTGCAGGAAACCTGATTCAAGCACATTTATCTAAAATTAAAAAATTTGATCTCAAGAGCGATTATGCGGTGTTAAATTTTTGGGTATATAGCTCTTGTGGTCTCCTAAATGCTGGTATTCATACGGATGGACAGACTGACATACGCCAATCGCTCCCCGAGATTACGACAAGCTTTCTAGCATATGGGCACAGGGCATATCTACTATATATATGGACCCATACCCAAATTTCGCTTTTTTTTTTTTGGCTAAGTTTTTGTTGTTTTTAAAACTGTATTCGAGGTCCAAGAATCCCTTGCACATCGGGTTTGTATGATAACCTTCGAAATATCTTGTTTAATGGGGTTTTTTGAGATTCTTGGATTCGTATTCAGCGAGCCCAATAATGTGTAGTAAATATGGTCTGAACCCAAAAAACTATTGTTTTTTTGTAGCTGAAATATTAAAAAACTCAACAAAATATTTTTTTTTGATGCCGATGCTCCAGTGATGTTTGTTATATGTTCTTGGGGTCGCCGTATTCGAATCTGAGTGAAAAAAACCCCCAGCAAGTCACGTCTCTGAGATAACTTCCTAAATAACTGATTCATGGGGTTTATTGAGGTTATGTTAAAACCCTCGGGGGTTGCGGTTTTTCGGAACTCTGATTCGGTTTCAGCGGCTAAAAATCCATATATCCATTATTCATACTATAAATAACGAATAAAATACTGTCAATCTCACGCTCTCAAAATGACTACGAAATGCACTTATTAATTGCTTGAATGCTTAAGTGAGAGTTCTTGTTTTGAAAATCATACTCAACATTCTCAAATTAAGAATTTCTATCTACAAAAAGCGCTCCTGATTTAAGAATTGTACTCTTAATAATAGAAAAATCGATCTTGGCGTATTTGACACTTTTTAAGGGTTCGTTTTTTGTCGCGAAACTCTTAATATTTTTCTCAGTGTACGTGTGTTATATCTATTTATGACGAACATATTATACTGAAATAAAAAAAAATATAATTGATATATTTTATAAAAGTAAAAAAACGACTAAACGAATTATTTTTCTTGCCGCAAATTCTGTACAAAATAAAAATTTCATATATAATATTTCCAACTAAAATTGATTGAGAGTAATTTTAAGGCGCACATGACTGAAGCAACATGAAGCATAGATAGACGACTATATCCCATGTAAAGCCTCCCTTGCCTCACTTACTACCCCACCAAGTAAATATGCACTTTTAAAGAGTACAACAACAACAAACATTGAAGCAGGCAAAGCAGCCGCGGGTATATTGGTCGCCCTGGCTGCGTGTATTGGTTGGCAATTTATAGGCACAGGATCACTTACAAGCCAGGCCAAGTCGAGAGTTGGTAACACAAACCGGCGGCACTCAACAGAGGCAGAAGTTGCAAGTTGCACGTTGCAAAGTCGCTCGTTCGTTGCTCGTAGCGCGTCGCCCGTCGTCGCCAGTTGGCAGTTGGCGGTCTGCGTTTGGGCGCAGATTTCTGTTGCCGCAGCAGGAACAAGTAGGCTGAGTAAAAAAGCGATGTGCAAGCTGAAGAAGATGATTTTGAACGCAGCTTGTTGCAAGTTGTTGTTGTAGTTGTTGCTGCTGCTGCGGCTGGGCGTTAACTGCGAAGTAATTGCGTTTCGGCTATGCAAGTACATAAATTGGATTTGAAATATGTACACATGTTGATGGATTCCTAACCAGCCTATCTGACTTGGGTCCAGCTCAGCAACAACTAGCACGAGATGACGGTCTCTCTGCCGCAATGGCTATCTATATGCAGCTATCTACGTACATATCTACCGCTGCTACCTTTATCCAATGAAGCAGCAGGCGACTCTTCTGCTGACTTATAGTACTACCAACTGAGTGTTGCGCCTCTAAAGTGACTCCGATGTTAATACAAAAACTACAACAACAACAACAACGAAGAGTGGAAAACATTGTACCATTTGTCTTTGATAATTATCATTGCGCTGTGATAGCATCAATTTTCAAACTTGATGATTTTTGCTGCGTGTGCTCGACATAAGTAGGCACATATGTATGTAGTCTGTATCTATGTGTATAGATTATGTACTTGTGTGTGTTAACAAGCTGACGTGTTGGGCAGCAGCAGCTGCTGCTTCAGCTAGTTAGCTGATAAGTAAATACATACAAAACGGTAGCCGCAGATGCAAACGCAAACGTCCAGGTTTCAAGGCCTTTTAACAAGTGCTAGAAATGCAGCATCATCATGGCCAAGTTATGAGTGCAAAGCGGCAAAGATGAGTTGTTGCCATGAGATGTGTTTTACAGATGTGATATAGAGCTTTAACGATCTGCAAACTAATTGCATTTTTCCTAATTACTGCTGCACAATTGTACTGCAGTGTGATTAATTTTTTTTTGTGCTAGAGTCGAAATATTTGAATTTGCAATTTGATTGCAGTATCTCGTTGCATAAATCAAGGATGAGATAAAAATTTTATAAAATCAATGCATACGTTTAGGCGTTGCTTAAACAAGCCGCTGTATTGTCTTGGCGTGCACGCATGCTCAGTGCATATGTCATGTATGAACAGCAATAGATGGCGCCACTAGGAAAATGTTAGAAGAATTATAAGACGTTATGGCAAACGCAGCATTAAATTTGTTTTTATTTTTTGCATGTGGTTACTTTACTTTATTTCGATGACTCTTATGTGTTGAATAATTTTGTTTCAAATGTTTTTATTATATTTAAAAATAATGTAGTATCAATCAGCGTGTGCGCATGCGCAATTAATGCTTCGTGAATGCAAAACGATAGATGGCGCTATTAACAAAATTGCTAAAAGTCAAAGCATACTTTGGAGTGTTTGTTAAGCTAAGCGCTATAAATATTTAGCGCGCTCGCCTGCTCAGTGTTTGCAACTTGGCTAAAAAAACAATAGATGGCGCAACTGAGAATGTAAAAATGCTAGGGCTTGCTTGAACTTGTCGCTGTATTAAAAAAGCGTGCGCGCATGCTCAGAGTTCGTGACTTAGCTACTTTAGATGGCGCTACTTGTTAATAGATGGATCGCTCTTCCTTGGTATTGTGTCTTGGCTAAACAACACAAGCGCTCAGCAAACGGTTGAAATTTTTATTGAAATAGCTAAGTAAGGCAACCTTGGTAATAAGTTAGTTGTGCACAGTGGCTGCCGAACTGTCATAGTGGCAAAACAACATTCCAATAACTACATTACAATTTTATGAATGTTTAAAAACTTTTTAAAATATTTTAAGTTTACATTTGAATTAAAACCAAATGTTGTACCTTCAATATGTTCCCAACAGGATCGATAGATTTCCAGTAAACTTAAGCAAAATGAAAATAATTTAATAAGCAAAAAAGAATTTTAAATAATTACTAAAATGTTTACGGAAAATCTAGAACATAAAATCGTTTAAGGCGCCTAATTGCATTTATTTTTTCTAAAATTATGAACTTTACTACAATCAAAGGGTAAAATGTAGTATAACACCTAAAACACCCAGAACCATTGTTGTGCCTTGGAAAAAATAACATTTTGTCTAAAAAAAATTCACTAAAAATATACTTTTTTCAAAAATTGCAATGTTAAAATTTTTTATATTTATTCAATATGTATTATACTGTTTTTGCAAATCTTCTATTCTTTGTTGAACTTAACA
The DNA here is from genome assembly GCA_018150985.1 of Chymomyza costata. Taxonomy (NCBI): domain Eukaryota; kingdom Metazoa; phylum Arthropoda; class Insecta; order Diptera; family Drosophilidae; genus Chymomyza; species Chymomyza costata. The sequence continues at coordinate 26,096,905 of JAECWU010000001.1, forward strand.
GAAAATGTTTAAAATGCAGTGTATATATTGGATATATAACTTGTTGAGGATCTGACTTGAGAAAGTATTAATTTTTTGGCAATTTTCATTTTTAAACAAGCACGTAAAGACACAGGCTGGCGAAAAACCTTCTCAATGACAACCCAGTAAAGAGTTTAAAAAGATGATCACTAAAAATTTTAATTTCATAAAAAGAAAAAGTTCATATACATGTGATAAATGCAATTTATAAAAATAAATTATTTTTTTGAGTATTTTCAAATAAAGAATAACAAAAAAATTAATGTAATACATATATAGGTTGGCAGACGTTGTCGTGCCCAAACATCGGCTTGACTGCTAATATCGTGTTAAGGCAAGGATTTTCCACCTAATTTTGTATAATTAAATTTTTTGTGTATCAAGGAAAACAATTCAAAATTTAAAATTTTTGTTAAGATTAAGGTTGTACCGGTTGACCCCTGTGGGAGTCACACATAGACTAAATAGTCCTTAGTGGTTTGTTCAATTTTATTAGACTTAAAATTCAACGTTGCTTCAAATTGGGTTTGCTTTTTCACGACTTGGTCTTAATGACGTGAGTTGACTGAGATAAATTCCCAAGCAAATCGGACGCTTCGTTTTTGAGTTATGGGTTTTAAAAAAATTATAACAAGACACAGGAAAAAGCCATAGAGTTATATTCCCTTTGCCAAACTTCGCCAAAAATATCAGTATTTGGAACTAAACATATGTATATAAAAAAGCATGATAACTTACCTGCATAACTATTACATTTTTGTTTAATATAATTAAATATTATTGCTTATTATATTAAATAATTATTTTCGTGCTACTTTTGTTCACAAAACAAAATAAAAATAAAAAGATGGCGTACGTTAAAGTCGGGCGCAGACGACTTTCGGATACCCTGTACCACCACATTGCAATTAAGTCCGACACATTGCTTAAAACCTCCAAAAGATATTTTATTCGGCAAATTTGGTTACGATATTTTCATAAAAAAAAAGAAATCAGTCGATTTTGATCAAACTTGGTGCAGTGCTTGGGTACTCTAAAAAACTTCTTAATGCAAAATTTGCTAACAATATCTTTACAAACAAACGAAACGCAACGAATTTTGTAAAAAAAGCGTTTTTTTACCGATTGTTCCTATGGGAGCTATATGATATAGTCAACCGATTTTGATCAAATTTGTAGCAGTGCTTGGGAACTCTAAACTCTTCTCTTGCCGAATTTGGTTCCGATATCTTCAAAACCAAACGAAACACAACGAATTTTGTAAAAAAAAACATTTTTTCGACCGATCGATCCTATGGGAGCTATATGATATAGTCAACCGATTTTGATAAAATTTGCTACAGTGCTGGGGATCTCTAAAAAACTTCCGACTGCCAGATTTGGTTATGATATCTTCATAAACAAACGAATTATCCATCTAAAACTTTTGCTTTTTTTCGAGGTCCTCTGAAACACCCCTATGGGAGCTATATAATGTAATCCCGATATCAAAAAAATAAAATAAACTTGTCTCCTATGGATTAACAAGGGAACTTATCTGAAAGTTTGGTTGCTCTAGCTCTTACCATCTCTGAGATCTAGGCGTTCATACGGACAGACGGACAGACGGACAGACAGACAGACGGACAGACGGACATGGGTATATTGACTTCTCGAGTCACACTGATCATACTTTAGGTAACTTTGGGGGCTCTCCGACGTCTCCTTCTGTACGTTACATACATTTTCGGCTTGCACAAACACAATATACCCTTTGTACCATACGGTACAGGGTATAAAAACGCACTGCTTACACACACATTAAAATCTGTTTTATAAAACACTAGAGCAGAACAAGCTGTCGATTAGCCGCGCCGTTTACACTCATTGACTGCAATGCTCAATAGAAAAATAAGATCAAACAGAAACCAAAGAGAACAATTTTCGTTCTCTCAAACACGCACAATCTTGCACTTGTTACACACGCACTGCACAGAACAAAAAAAAAAAACGTAAAAAAAACAAATAAACAATTAACGCACCTTTTCACACCCACGCTTAGCTTTTCTTTTTCCATTTTCATAGCGTACTTTATTAACTTTCTTTATCTTACTCTTTGAAAACACAGCTCAGCCATGCCGTTTACACTTATTGACTTTAATAAGCAACAGAAAAATTGTATTAAAAAGAAACCAAAGAGCGCAATTTTTGCTCTCTCACTGCACATTAAAAAAAACTATAACATCATATGCGCACTCTTTCACACCCACGCACAGTGAGTGCAAATTTTAGTTGGCTCTCCTTTTTACACTTTCATAGCCAACTTTAATGCGCATTTTATTCATTTTCATTTATTTACCATTTAAACAATTGCGCGTTTTAGCTAACAAATGACAATTGTTACCAATAATTGCATTAACTGATTTGGCACATTTTCACAAGTATTCGCAAATCTTAAATCATTTAATTTTTAATAAAACTGCAGCGCGTGTCCGTTCGTGTTAGTCGCGTAATTTACTACTGCAGTGGCGGTGTTGCCAGATGCTAAATTTCCAATAAGAGCAAAAATTTTGCTCTAGGACCTAAGAAGCAATGCGCCTATGTGGCAGCGCTATAAGAGAATTTTGGGCAAATAGCTGTAGGCCTTGCAAAAAAAGAGTAAAATTATAAAAAAAAGTAATTATTTTACATACATATAAATGTTTAGAACTAAGTTCGAATTAATAAGCGGGCTTATATAATAAAAGAAATATTCTGTTCTCTATTGACCACAACAGAAAATGTTTAAAATATAGTAATAATATATATGACACAATTGTGTCAGTCAGGAAAATTATTATTATTATATATATTGTGATTTATATTTTGGTAGGGATCTGACATACATAAGCAAGTATTAATTTTATGACAATTTTAATTTTTAAATATTAGCCCAATTCTGTTTTTCTCGGTTTCGAAATAATACGGTCTCGAAAAAATTTTTTTTACACAATTTCATTCAATTTAGCACGGTTGAAAAAGTGGATTACAATTTTAAAGAAAATATTTTTATTACCCGAATCTTTTAAAGATGTAGTGAGTGATGAGGGAATCCCCATCATTTTGTAGATAATTTCAATTACTCTAATAAAATATATGGGAAAAATATCTGAAAACTCCTACCTGTTTTGAGATATTTACAAATTATTTGAAAAACACCAAACATGATTTCAAATTTCTAACTTTATACAGGCATTGTGCTTGAACAAACAAACCTACAACCTTGATTTAAGTCTTGCTTCATAGATCATTTTATTGGCAACAATTTCGATTTTCCTTTAAATCGTGACTTTAAGTTTGATAGAAAAAAAGATATCATGCAAAAACCGTACCTACATATATTGTGAGGGGGTGGTACCACGCCCCCTACCCACAAATACGAAAACTCGGTTCTAAACTTAGAGCAAGGTCCCAAACGATCCCTGAGAGTTTCATCCATTAAGTATAGTACTGTACTATTGTTTTGTCTGGAACGTATCTACCGTGCACTTCACTTTCTTCATAGAAATGAATAAGAAGAAGAGGAACAATTAAATGGAGTCAGTAAGACTGAGTAATAGTTTCCACAAGAATAGCAAACTTATAGGCAAATTTATAAGGCGATGTTTGACAGTAGTGCTGGAGAAAACATCGATGATCGAAGTTTTAAATATCTATTATATATATCGATGTTGGCCAACAGATATGTTTCTCCAGCACTACTAAACACCCATTTGATGAGTGCAGAAGTGCTGGAGAAACATCTCTGTTGGCCAACATCGATATATAGATATTGAAAACATCGATGATCCAGCACTATCTGACAGTATAAGATGGCACTCGGAAATTTGGATCCCAATTTAAGGAACGAAGTGCAAAATGGAGGAACAATATTTCAAAATTGGGCGGACGAGATTAGTTTTATACGCGTTCATAAATTCTTTAAACTCAACGTCAGAAATATTTAGATTGCGTTCTTGTGTAGAGGAAAAATCACTTGTGGAAGATCATTTATAAATAAAATAAAAACTGAAAGGCCTAGATGAATACCTTGGGTACCCCTGTCTTGGTTTACATAAAACTATTGTTAATACGAGGTGAATGTTCTAAAAGATTAGCAGAAATGAAAAAGCTTGCCTAGATGTGCCACAAAATCTAACTATCGTTTGATTGTGAAGACGCTGCAGTCACTAAAATTGATATATTGACTCAAATAGTTTTTTACTATTTATTTATTTCTAGTAAAAAAAATTTGCAAACAATAAAATTTCATAACCGACATATATTTTTAATATCGACCAAAACTGCGCAAAATGTTGGAAACTAGGCAGTTTAAATTTTATTTTTTACGGGTCTGTTTGATTTAAGTCTGTTATGAAAAAGTTTATAATTTGGCAATTAAAAAATTTTTCATTTTTTGATTGTAAAAACTTTTAATTTCTCTAACTGCTTAATAAATATTTAAATGGCAACTGTTTAAAAATACTTCAAATAAATAAAATTAAGCATAAAAAAAAATACCAACAGTTTATGCCAAAATGCTTGTCTTTAATTACCAAAAACTTTTGCTTTGTAATTTCATGCAAAAACGCAGCAAAATAAATAGCTACAAAAACAGTTCTTGTTTAAACTTGAGCTCCATAAAAAGCTCATTTGCTTATGTCTTCTTGCTTTTGAACTCAAAAAGAAAAAAGAATAAAATTTAACTAATAAACACAAATGATATAACAAAGCATAAAATGCCATTTCCCAACAATAAATTGCAAAGCAATAAAGTAATACAAACTGCGCTAACAATAAGTATAACAACAACAACAACAACAAAAATTGCTTGCCAACCAGGCGTATGAGTAATTTTTATGTTTGCACGTGTGTGCTTGTATATGTATCTTGTATACCCCTCAAAACCCTAAACATACCTACATACATATGTTGCGTGTATCTGTTTTTTATTTGTATACAAAAGACAAAAAGAAAAAAAAAACACAAAACGAATGAAAATAAAAATAAAGTAAAAAAAAAACAACAGCAGCAGCGTTAGAATATGTAAATGTCGAAGATATCGCATACAAACAGATAAATGTGCATCTACGTTTGTATATATTTCAAAATATATTTATTTACATTGACATTTTGTGCCAATGTGCACAATTTTTCTACCTTTGACAACGGTATCTCCCTCTCAGTGTTGTCTCCATTTTCCGCTCTTTCACTCTTGCCTGGTTCACTTGAGAAACTGCTAACAAAGCTCTAAGCGCTTGTTTAGCGTCTTCCTTAAACCCCAACTATACGAACATTCCAAACAGACAAACAAGAAACATAAGCTTGTCTCTCCACACTCTCTCTCGCACTGCTTCCTTGCTCAACCCACGCTTACGCTCCCAACCATGTATAATATATTGACTCAACTACAATACGGACATTGTCATAGCAACCGGAAGAAGGTGTACGACAAGCAAACGGACAAACGGAAGACAGGTCAAGGGAGAGTTTATTTCCGCACCTGAAACAAGTAACAAAAGAACAAACGCAAAAATAACAAATAAAGCGAAAAAGAAAAGCTAGCTTTAAGTCTGCGAACTGTAAACACGCTTTCAATTATAAAGATTTAAGCTTTTTATATACTTTATTTGACCTTTAACCTTAGCTGGTACACATAGCCAACGCTGGGTTAAAATCAAGGCTGCAAACTTCTGCTGAGCAGAACCATAGCACATTTAGGTTGTTCACTTTGTTGGGCAGAAGTGCAAAAGTGCCCGACTTACGTCATGAGCAATTCTCATCACAATGCGCAGATATTGGCAATATGCTGCTTCAATATACTGAAGTCAAGGGTCACGGTCTGCCCGTATTCCAGAATTTGTGGTGTATAAAGTTCTAGTATAAACTTCTGCATTTCTGCCCGACAATGTTCTGAAGTTCCCAACTGTGAAACCAAAATAGGTTTGTCCTCAGCTACTAGCTCAATCACTCACTCCTAATGCGTACAGGGCGTACAACTCTTGAAAGAACGATCTTCTATTCCAGCTACTTTCCTACAAACCACTGATTCAGTGTCCTTGGGGGTGTAGCTCTAAAAATTCAGCAAAGATTTGCCACATTTTTGCAAGTGCTCCCAAGAGAAGTTTCAATTTATTTGGGACAGTCTTAATTATTACTTTATGTATAGTATTAAACATGCGCGGATCCAGGATTTGGCCATAGGGCGTTTTTAACTTATAGCGAAGGTCACAAAAAACTATCAAACCATTTTTCCAACTTTTGGGGCTGGTCCGGACACCGAAGCCCCCGTGGAGCCGCGGTATTAAATAAAATCTTGAAGAAGTAGAAGGTTTACTTTTGAAAATTATTGTTAAACTCCTACTTTGCGGTTGACCCAAAGGAAGCCCGAAGCGTAGTCAAACAAGGGATCGATTGAAAATAAAATCGTTAATTAAAATATTCAGCACTCTTGCTTTGAATTCTCATAAAATTAATAATTATCTAATTAGTTTTTTTTATTTAAAAACTGTTAAAGAGCCGAAATTGGTTTTTTCTACAATTTGGGATTTTTTCAGATTTATTGTAACCTTGAACATTTTTTTGCTTATATTTTTTTTGTCTTAAAATCAGTTCTGCCATTTTAGAAATAAAAACAATTTATTTTTTCGCCCTATACTTCGTCTAGATCCGACTATTTGTGCATTAAGATGTCTATATATACATATGTATATCTCGATGTACATCTTAGCAAGAAATAAATATTAAAATAATTTTACAAGTAAAGGGGTATACGCAGTTCGAAAAATTTAGCGCGGATTTTAAGCCAAAATATTTTTTTTTAAGATTTTTCAAATTCTGAAATTAAGACTTACGATTAAAAATTTTTTTGTCGTGTCTCAAGTAAGAAATTTCATTCTTATTTTATATTTATTTCCGTGTGCAAAATATTATATATCTTCAAGAAGTTATTTATAACAAAAATTTTTTTGTTTATTTTGACAGTTCTTTCAGATTACGTAAAACATATTTGCAAGATATCCTCTGCACTAAAACTCACTCACATTTTTTGCAGCTACTTTGCCAACTCACAAATATCTAAAGCAAATAAGCATGCCCTGAGTGAGAGCATTAAAAAAAAAGGGAAGCGATATGGTCTTTCTTGGTTGGTGGTGCCTAAACGTTTGAGGGACACAAGATGTTTGCAAATGCTAAACATGCCCGTAGATTTGAAGCCACGCATAAACGAACACACACATAAACATACTCGCTTTTAGTCATACTCGTACATATATACACGGATATTTACAAATTTGATATTTACAATAAGATGTATAGAGGGAAGGGGGGACACTTCAACCCATTCAAAACAACAACTCAAGAGTTCACTTAACAGTTTTATTTGTCTTTAGAAAACTTTTCTCTGCACACTTCAATGATTTGTGAGAACATGTTACAAATGTAGACAAAGCATAGAGAGCTGGTGCGCAACCAGGGAGCGGGTGGATTCTTGGGGACTGCCAACTGTTTGTGTTTGTGTCCAGAGCCAAAGGAGCAAAACCAGAAATAAAAGCAGGCCAAGCCAAAGTCAAGCCAAGTTTACTTGCTCAATACCGTGTTGCTGTGCACTTGAGCAATTTGTAACATGATAGAGAAATGCCAGAAACTTACACACACAAATACACACACGCACTCACACAGATACAAAATTCATTGAATTGCCGTATGATGTATCTGTGTATTGGCATGCGGCCTGCTTTTGTTTGTTTATTGCAAAATATACTTTTGTTTATGTTTTTCTTTAGCTAGCGTTTCTTTTCTTAAGCAACGTTCATTTCCTTTTACTTTGTCTACCAACTCTATTTGGCCTTCTGCAACAGCTACTACCAGCTAGCTAACTATGGCCAAACCAAGCAAATTTTACTTTTATTTGTTCTAAATATTTACTACAAATAAGTACATAATAAAAATGCCAAACTACAATGAAGCAACAAAAGCAGCTGACACAATATTAAGGTAATTTGTTAAGAATGTGTACATTAAACCCTATGGAGACAAGGTTTATTTGTTGCCAAGTATTTGTGTGTTGCCATGTGAATTGGACTAAAGTGTTGAAAATACTCAGAAAAAATTTTATAATAATCTCTTTGGGTAATATGAAGTTCTTACTTTGTAAGTGCCGAGGTTGGTTGAATTTTTCAATCTAAAATTAGTTGTACTTATATAGGGTGGGCCATCTGTGGGTCTGGTTGCCAAAAAACTCATAATTCGAAACATATCCGTCCAAAGTAAATGCTCGTGGATCGTTCATGGATCGTTTAGCAAGCGAACAACGCGTAATAATGTTACAGGCGTACTACGAAAATGATAGTTCTCTGAAATAAAAAAAAACATAGTTGAGGCCAACGCCGACGCGTCGTCGGGAACATCGACGTTAGTAGTTTCAAACTAGCTTTTGGTATATATATTTGCCAAATTTTGTTGGCAAATATACGAATAAAATGCAATTATCAAAAAAAAAACAGATGGCCTACCCTATATGTTAAAATTAAAGAAATACGGAATTCCGGAAGTTCTTCTTTAAGATAATAAGATTTGCTTTAGTACTCGCTCAATCAATAGCCTTTACAGATCATCATTTTATAGTTTTTTAGAAATACAATGCTTCTGAAACGATAAAGCATATTCTGAAATAGGTTTTTGGAAAAAAGGTTTTCATAACATTGGTTCAACTACAGACCACTTTATATGTCGCATGGCTGCTAATACATACAAGCCTTATTATAAGACCCTTCATTGAAAGTAGAGATACTTTTGAAAAAGCTCTAAATAAATTAATTAACACCACTGAAGTCATTTGGGCTTTTTTTTTTGAGAGAGAAACTCAGAACGCTGTCGTGGTTGGGTTTTTCGTACCACGGGTTTGGATTCATCGACTCCAAAATCCTAAAGAAAACATTGTCGGACTAGAAAAATATTTCATCTATTTTTATTGGAGCTTACATCAGAGCCCTGATTAGGCTTCAGCTACCCCAAAATATGAAGAAAACTACGGTTTTTTTAGTACACCAAAGGAAAGTCCACTTCAAAATGAATTGATTGTAGTCACTATAATCGTTTTAACAAAACTAGCTAGAAACATGAAAATGACGTTCATTTGTTTTACTTAAGCAGATTAAGAGATTTTTTCGAAAACCATGTTTTTGACTTTTTTAATATTGAAGGAATATGAATTCATTATTGATTTTTACCAATTGAAGTCGTATACATGAACTACTTAATATATTGCATAGATTGTATAGCTTTCCACCAGTGGAAGATCCAGTCCGGATCCCCATCCAAATGTTTGAAAAATGGGTTAATTATTTTTTTTGCGACCCAACACTTCGAAGTGAAAAACTCCCACTAAGACCAAATCCTGGATTCGCATAGATCCATAGATATTGACATCAGTGTAGACACAGCTGTACACAAATTAAAATTGTCTCAAAACTAGCACGTTGCTCATTGCAGGGTTAACACTTGTTTACATATTGAGATAGTAGTAGATAGAAAGCCGCAAACATGTGTGCTTGCTGGCAAAAATATTAAGCAAAAAAAAAAACAAAATAAAAACAATTAGGCAGCAACCATTTTGAAAATCAAACAAAATGAATGCCAATCGAAATATACGCCATTTTGTTTTGAACGCACATTGATTAAATGCATATTATGCAGGCGAAGCGATAGTTGGTCAGTTGATCGGTTCTGACATAGCTGAATGACAAACAAATCAAATTCAGCGACCAAACATGACAAATATGACAAAATATGAATTGCACATTGCACAATAAACAATAAATTTTGATGTGCGGGACAGCGGCAACAAAAACAAAAACCACAACAAATAACAAAAAAAAAATGAGTCAAAGGCAAACAACAAATTTGGTAGCGACTGGGTCACTTGTGTGTGTGCGTGTGCGTGTGCATCCGTGTGTGTGTGTTAGCCATAAAACAAATTGGGTAGGCAAAACTGCCAGGCATAACAAGAATGACAACAACACCAAACAACAGCGCTGCACTGTGGTCAAAAAATTTAATTTGGCAGCTGAATTGAGTGAGTGCAGTTTAGTTTGCTTGGAACTGAAGTTCTGCAAAAATAATGAAAAATGCAATATTCAGTTATCGATAGCTCGATAAACAATCGGAATTTTGCAACTTACTTCCTTACTGGCTAGTAGTATGTAAAAATTAACTAGTGGCCCGCCTTATTTGTTGACTCACTTTGCTGCAAAACCTATTTGTTGTTATCTTTAATGTTAATTGAAAACATTTTGTTGTTGGTTCACAAAATTTAAATTTCTTTGCTGTAATAATCACATACTTTTCTAATTCCGCCCATGGTGCACCGCGTGCATTAATGGCCAAATGTTTTAGCCTCCTCCCCATGGATGTCAGATGCAGCTGGATGAGAGTCTTTGGACAGGCAGCAAACACACAAAAACCAACAAACGACAAATACACACTCACATACACGCACACGCATACACTTTTAGATAGGCATATGCATATTGGTAGTTGTGTAGATTTGTGGCTAAAAGAGTTAACAGATAAAATCAAATATGTACTGTGGTGTTGGCGGCTAGTTGTGGCCGATGGGGGCCAATGCAGCGACTGTCGAGTCCAAAGTCCAGGCAACAATTTCGTAGCTTGAAATCCAAGCGAATTCATTGTTCAAGCTGCCTGCATGCAGTGCATCGTTCCGTTGGCAGTAAGGGGGGGGATGTTAGTACTGCATTTGGCATGACAACCCGTCGTAGTATTCGTTGGTGTTGTTCGGATTGAGTAAGGCGTGGCTGCAACGCCCACTGTCAAATTCACATTTCCCAGCACGGGATACGGCGATGGCCAGTGACGTATGCAATACTCACACTCACACACATACACACACATATATAACAAAGCAACGATTGACCTACAAAATTGGAATAAGATAGAATAGTAGTATGGACCAAAGGGAACGGGGTGTCACAGAGGCCGGCATACAAATCAAAAATGTTAGTCAAAAAAGAAAGAAATGAGTGGAACAAAAAGAAGAAAGAACCAAAGTTGGATGAATCGGGCAAGCAAATCACACACAAAAAATGTTTGAAGGGGAAATTACAAACGCTCTTAGATCGGATGGAAGGCGGAATAGGGGTGACTGTGCGCTTAGTCCATATGCAAGAACAAAGCCAAAAAGAAATGGAATGACACTTTTAGTTGGACACGTAAAGACTACGGAATGGATTTAGGCAAAAATTTAAAAGAAAATTGAAGAACACGAAAATATTGAAACTCAATACTTAATAGCAAAATGAAAATATTATTTAAAATAATGAGCCAATGACCTTCTTATCTCATTTAGTTTCTTCGGCAAAGTTTTTGCGTTTGAACCATAGAACCAAAATCTTGATGAGCCTTTGTAAGTCATTTTAGCCCCCTAGGGGGGCTCACTATATGCAATGAATCTGAGAGCGTTGCCGGCGGTACAATAGCTAAAGGGTCATCAATCTTGAGGTTTTCTCTCAATATGGTCAAGTTGCTACGTACCTTTTAATCAGTTTTCATTGCAATTTCATCATGGAAAGACTTACACCCGAACAACGTTTACAAATCGTACAATTATAAAGTTGGCGTTCTGTAAAAAACATTTTTTGCGCGCTTAGGCCATTTTATGGAACCAATTCGGTGAACAATTAATTTCACGCTCCGGGCCGGTGAATTTGCCACCAAGATCGTGTGATATCACACCGTAAGACTTTTTCCTTTAGGGCTACGTGATGGCTAAAGTGTTTGTGGATAAGCCAGCTTCGATTGAAGTATTACCCGAGCTATTCGCGAGATACCGCCAATTATGCTCGAACGTGTCATCGGAAATTGGAATCTCCGCATGGACGAGCTAACATTTGAAAAGGACTATCTTTAAAAAATGAATGGCAAGTCTGGTTCTTTCTATTGATAATAAAGATTTTCCGACTCCTTTCAAATTTTTGTGTTTTTTCCATTTAAAAAAAAACAACCTCAAGATTGATGACCCTTTATTTGTGGGGCCACCCTTGCCGGTAAGGTCGACGAGGAGCATAGAAGCAGGGCTGCTGCGACATATTCCAAGTTAAGGTCTGCAGCGGCGGAAGAACCTCTTGAAGGTCCAAGGCAGCGCTCTTAACCTAGTTACTTAGTTACCGATGCACACAGGTTTCCTGGAACCTGAAGGATGGCAGCCCCATCACCAGGATACGGCAGTTGGACCGTCGTCGTGACTTCCCGATAATCAAATTAGCCAACCTAGCCTCGGATAACAATTCCCAATATGTTGGCGACTTTCGGATAAGAGGTGGTCGGAACTTCAAAGCACATAATAGGGTTCGTTGGAGAAGAGGCGTGGTTCATGCCCTATGTTGCAGAAGGTATTAAGGAACAGAAGAAGATGATATATATATAAAATACTTGGAACGCCTCGAGCTACAGCCAAATGCGCTAGCGTGGGGTCTTACCTTGAGAGCTACAAGAGAAGACTTAAAAAGTAGGAAAGGGAAGGTAGGATCACAGAGTAGTACGACTGAATATCTGTAGCGTGAACGGAGCATTGGAGAAAAGACAGACCCACTGGGCATGATAGTGGGCAGCTTTCTGAAGAGGTAAATATTGCTTTTAGTCATCTGTGGGCAAGGGGTAGGTAAGCATATCGATTTTCGTGAAATTCCGGACAATGCCGATTCTTGGAAGCTTCAAACCAACAACGAACCGTGTCATACCGTGCTGCTGGAGATTTATTTTCTGACCACGCCGCGTTGCTACACCCTCTTGCAGTACAGTTCTAGCACCGAAGGATTTTCTACTTTTTACTTGGTTCAAGCAGAAACACGAGGGAAACGAATACAGCTCCGTAGAAGACATACAAGATGCCGTGATAACATCTCTGAAGGGGATAACAGAAAGCGAGTTCCTGAAGGCGTGCTTGCAGTGGGGATCGCATTGTGCGCGTTGTAAGGGTGCACAAGGGTGCTACGAGGACTACTAAGGATATGCACCGATAAGTTCAATAAACAAATTTAAATTGATGCAGTATGTGCTTTAGAGAAGAAGTACATAAAAATATTAAAAAATGTTTGAAACTTAAAAGTAGGTTAGAACTTTTCATAATATATTGCGTTCGAGTGGATTTTCACAAAAAATTTATAAAAATATAATATAATAGCCAGAAGCATTTTTTCTACTACTTTTATTTTTGTTTTCCTCTGTTTAATTTAGCCTAAAAACCAAATCTCAAGTTTCTTCTAAAGAATGTACCACAAAAGTTTTCAAGTTATGAGAAAACTATGAAAATGCCTTTACCAAACCACAAGGAAAAAAAAACAAGATTACCATTGCCTAAATCGATAAACCACAACTTGTCTAGGGCAAAATTGGAAAACTATTTAGCAGCACTTTGGCATGGTAGCATCCTGCCCCTGTCACCCGCTCTCTCATGCTCACACTTTGAAAAGTATGCAAGTTAAGCAATTTTCATTCTTTTGAACGCACCCCCGCATAATATTCCACCTCTACCCATTCTCTAACCATTCAAAATCTATTGACACTCCATCCCCACAAAGACCACACCGCACAACCCTAATAACAATTATATATTTGGAGTGCCAGAGAGCTAGAGCTGGATGCTCTAATTTGTTTGTTGCCTTCTGTCTATTTTGTGTGACGTTAATTGCAGTGCGAGGTTCAAATATTATTACAAACTACTAAAGTTCCTGCACACGCCACGCCCCTGAGCAGACCAAGCAACCGGCCGGCCGGTTTGTTTATTGTACATATATATATCCCTGTGTGTCGCTCGCTACATTGGAGTTCCCCCAGAGAAAACACATGTGTGTGCAATTTAGCACCGTCGTTGGCAGAGCAACACTACAACAACAACAAACAGCAGTGAAAATAAAAACGAACGTATTCCAAAACCCCAAGCTGGCACAGCGGGTGGCGGCTGCGTCTGCTGCTTCCGGTTGCAGGGGAATCCTGGCGTGAGCGACTTTTATATGAAAAGAGCGTGCAAATTGGGGTTGGGTGGCACTATATGAGTTCAGGCTGAGAAGGTTCTTTGGTTTTTTGGTTTTGGCTTGGGTGTCGCCAGAGCCGCAGCAACAATAAATGACAATAAGAGCGCAGTTCAAGTGTCAGTCGTGGCCTCTTATTGTCACTCGTTGTCGTTGTTCACGTTTGGCTTTGTCAACCCATGCCAGCAACTAACCAACCACCCACCCACTCGATACCCAAAGGAATGCTGCCACACAAATGAGTCAAGTCACACACACAAACACACACTCGCACACACACCCATAAGCATAAATATGGTGGCATTTCCGGCGTTCAAGCTGGAGCCCAATGTGCTCTTGGCATAAATTATGTACAAAGTGCGCGTGTGTTGGTTGCCATATGCAATACATGTGCAATGTTCAGTCTGCGTTGTTGTGTGTGTGTGTCTCTTTTTGTGGCCAACAAAATGAAGTACACGCCACGCAACTGGCATGAAGAAAAAGCAAGTGCTTGCTATCCCCTGGCCAGCCTCAAGTGTACCCAAAATAAAAAAAAAATGTTTTATATACAAAGAAAGGAACTCAAAAGAAAAACTAACTTTGGCACATCAAAGTTTATATACTCTGGTGGGCGGCTGAAGTTCTCATATGACAGCTTTTTTAAATTTTGTACATAAGAAAGATTTAAAGCGTTTTTTTGCAAGAGCCATTGCACATAAAGAGCTTTACTAATCCGGCTTTAATGCCAGATTGGAAATTTCATTTCTAATACAAGCATTTCAAAACAAAAATATATTCAACAAAAATATTGAAAATAAAAACAAAAAACATATTAAATTGTCAATTGAAGCAATATGTGATATGCTTTGGTTTGAAATATATGGCCAGAAGGCTTTTATAAATACATATGTGCTAAATTTTCTATCAACGAAGCTTCAATATAATTTTAAATAGTACATAGTTTTAGGCCATTTTTTACCACAAAAGTGTTGAAGTGTTGATTTAAGCAACATTCTGCAAATTAAATATCATTTTAATTTTTAGTGATTATTTAAATCGTTAATTAGTTAATGATAGAGGCTTTTCAAAAACAAAACAAAAATAAAGCAAATATGCATGTGCGTACAAATAAAAATTTACTTAACACTTGAAACAACATTTTTAATGACTAATAACTTTTTTAATAGTAGCTTACTTTTTTAAATTTAAAAATTATAGATATTGAGGACAGTCATATTTTTAAAATATTTTTATTATAACTAAGTTCTTGAACTTGATCTTGATTCAAGATCATTAAAATCAGACCATCGATACCTTGGTGGTAGCGTAACCCCGCTTTGTAACCCCACTATTTGCCCATGAAAATATCTATTAATTCAAGACACCACCGTAGGGATGGATACAGCTATAAGCAGCAGGTTCCTGTTTTCTTCAAACAGTTATTATTAGAGATTCCCTTGCTCCATGTAGCGGCGACTGATGAATAAGAGTCAAGTCAGGAAAATTATTATTATTATTAAAATCTGACCGCAATGTCGGAAATATTCGAAACTTTGAATCGTTAGTTGGGCGAAAGTAGGGTATGGTGTGCCAAATCCGATCTAGTTATAGGTTTTGGCTTATTTGGTATCGGATCAACTCGTCCGATATACCAATTTCAAGCTAACACTTTCTAGAACTACTGATTTCTACTGTCCATTATTAATTTTAGAGATATGACTATTTTTCCATTTTTTAATTAAATCTTTATCATTTTCAAAAATGGTGGGGTAAGCCCGACCCCCTATTTTCGGCTGATTTGGCACAGACATGATCTAAATTTAATGGTTTTTCGATTATAAAACAAAAGAGCATGCTATTGTTTACAAAACTGAATGTATTTACTTAAAAAAATCGGGGTTTTTAGAACCTATAAATCGTAATAAAAGTTGAATGAATGTTAATAAAGGATGATTGGATCGAATAGCTAAGTAACTAATCCAAGTTATTGCTGTCCAAATAGCTTGCTGACATATTTTTGGTTCGAGCTGGACGTCTAGTTGGCCACACTAATTAGAGGTCGGATTTGCCCCCAAAATTATACGAAATTGCCAACCAATGCACTATATGCTTATAGTATATAAGGCACTTACCATTTTTTTTCGATCACTTTATTCAACAAGAAAAAATGTGAAATTAAATATTTACAAAAATTAAATTGAAAATCGTAAAAATATACTTGTTGTCGTTTGAGCATCTAAATGTAGACTGACAGACATTTTTCATGCTGTATTAGTTATTTTTAATGCTCTACACGACAACACTAATATGAGCTCACTCAGTATTGCCGTTTTTGAGAAACCTTGGCATATCGGGCTTACCTACACTGTCGGGCTTGCCCCAGCTTATCCTATACATATGGGTAACTGAGTTGGTAGAGTGCTGGATTCAAAACTTAACGTTCTGACGTTTAGAGATTCCCAGCCGAGGACTATAGTTTTAGTTTTATTTTTCCAAGTTCTGTTTTGCCTCATAATGTAATTTTAGAGGGCACTTAAAAGTCTGTCTAGCGTGACTTTAACTTTCGCCATTTTGTTTTTAAAAACTTATGCGTTTTTTATAAACTATAGTCATTAAATTTGAGAAAATAATAGTACCTTTTTGCAGTAACCTAAGAACTTCAAAAAAACAAGTAGGAAGCCTTCCAACATAGTGAATATACTCTTTCTTTTATGATATTAAAACAACAAGAAATAACTTTCGTTCACTTTCATTCATTCGCATGCGACAAGCGTAAACCAAAGAGGAAGTAGCATCATAAGCGTTAGAATCTAAAACTGAGTACATGCTACTCTAGCGTTTGAGATCCGCATAAGAGTGGAAGGTTGAGGCATGGCACTATTTTAACTGCAGTAAGTTGCACGTAGCAAAAGTGTCTGCTAGCTTTGGCCACAAACGAGCTTCGACTTTGTTAGCTTCTCTGACTGGGAAGCCATTTTGACTATCTTGTGCTGCGCGTTCGTGTTCTCGTTGTTGTTGTTGCGGTTCTTGTTTATAGTATCTCAATAATTAATGAGCTCTTAGGAATTTTTGTGGCATACAAACAAAGTCAACTGCCGTTGTCGACGCTCTATTCCTTTTCCGCAAAAAGCTTAATGTACAAATATAATTTGGACGCACACATACACCAACTAAGGGAAAAAACACTTATGCGGCTATGCTGGAGCGAGTTGCTCTGCTCTGTTTGCCATGCTATAAAACCGCCATTTTGTTAGCCCGCAAACTATGCGCCACAAGATGTCCCAAATGTTATTGTTGTTGTTTTTCCAGCTATTTTGGCTGGTTGCGGCACAAAGCTAGTTAGGAATAGCAGCGGGAGCAGCCGCAGCAGCAGTAGCATCACTTGAACAGCTCCAGCCGTCAGTTGTCGGTTGTTGGTTGTTGGCGGCTGCTGTTAGTTGTCGCCTCCGCCAACGTTGAGAGTTCATATTTTATGAATATAACCATATTATATGCCCTGGCCAGAACAACTCACACTTAAGCATATCTATGTGTATACATCAAAGTGCGGCAAATGGCAAAAAATTGCGCGCCAGGGCATATTATTTATTCATTTGTATGACGGAAAGGCAACGCTTTTAATGGCTCCACAATTCATGATACGCCCCCCTGCCGTCTCCAGCCCAACTCCGCTCAGGGCAAACATTTTACTAATTTCAGTTGCGCATTTGCACTTACTTCTTATTTGCTTTTTACTTCGCTTTGTGCCCCTTTTTGATTTGCTTAATTTGTAAATGTGGTATACAAAAAATAAAGTAATGCATGTTGTAGGCAGCGCGTGGGGTACGGTGGCAACTGTGTCGGCAATGGAAATTACATGCTCGTTTAAGCTCAAACGAGCGGCCAACATAAATGGCTCTTAACTGAAAGCAGTTGACCAAAAAATGTTCTATACAAGCCATCACATATGTTTTGAGTGCCATAAAAAACTCACTCACGCGCACAAATTATTGTAGCATACTTTATAGCATATTTTATAATCTAATTACCGCATAATATGTCGTCCAAAATGATCGCACAGCTGGGACATGGGGCACAGCCTACGATGTACTTCATACTCTATTCGCTCAGTGGATGAGTTCACCTCAGTGGTTGGTACATGGCTAGAGATGGAAGCGTGAGGTATGGGCAACAATTGAGGAATTCATACTTGTTGTTGATTTAAAGAGTTGCAAAGGTTGTTGTTTTAGTAAACAAAATGACCAAGATTATTTAACAAGTGAATTAAATTATTTATATATTGCACAATGTCAAAAAAAATTTCGGAAAAATAGAGTTGAGAAATTCACCGAGGCCGTATTTTGTTACAATACTGAACATTTTTATATGATTTTAGAAATACATGTCTTGATTTCGCAAATTACTTCTCCAAGGATTTTCAGGACATGCTCAATGTATGCGGCCAATATTTCATTCTAAAATAACCAAATTCCATTTTTTTATTGCAAAAATTGATTTGAATGTATTTTTAACACCAAACTGCCTTAATTAATTTTTAATCAATTTACATAGGAACATAGGGTAGTTACAAACTATCTCCAGCTTTGACGATTTTGAGCTAAATTCTTGATCACTGGCCAGGGTCCTCTTCCATGACATTCCGCTCGCACCGAGCGAATCCAGGTGGTAGATGGACGACCTCTTCGTCTCGCACCTTGTGGATTCCATTCAAGTGACATCCTTGCAATGTCATTTTGGGGATTTCTCAAAGTGTGGCCAATCCAATTCCACTTCCGTCTCTTAATCTCGTTTTCTATGGGTGCAGTGTTTGTCAACAAGCGTGTATATGCACGACGTTTAAAAGCACGTATTTTGAGGCTACATAGACAAAGCACGACACGCGCTCATCTCTAATCAAGATCCAGCTTGTTGGTGCGAGTGTGTGAGTAGGTGGATGAGTGATATGAGACACACGCGCAGTGGGTGGGTCTGGGTCTGGGTGTGGTGCTGGTTACTCAGTTGTTCCATATTGTTGTTGTTGTTGTTGTTGTTGGTGGTTATAAAAATGCCACGAAATTAGCTTGGCGCGCACGCGGCGCATTTAGCATTAAAATGCCAAAGCGTGTAGCATTAAAATAAATTGCACTTACACGCACAACAACAACGACAACAAAATGAAACATCTACAACAACTCCAACAACATTCGCAAAGTGACAAAAAAAAAAAAAAAACGCGTGCACCTAACCATAAAAAACAGAAAAAAAGAAGTTAAAAGAAAAAAAAATAATAATTTTGAGCGCAGGTGTTGGCTTTGACGGGGCTTTCAACGCCTTTTATTGTAGGTTCCCAACAAAGGAAAAAAGCTAACAAAAGTGTCATATGGATGGGTACGGAACACGGACAGCGCTAACAACGACTACAACGGCAACAGCAACAAGGAGCTGAAGTACCTTGTCGGCTTTTGATAATAACAAAACACAATTTAACGCATTGGCGGCTACTTAAAATGGCCACATGGCCAACATGATAAGCTGTCCTTGCTTTGAATCCGGCCGGGGATAAGGCGTTGTTTGCTGTTGTTGTGGATGGGGATGTGGGCAAGTCGTGAAGTGTTTGGCAGTGTTTACTTGGTGTTGACCAAATGAATGTTAAGCAGTGTCAGCTAAGGGTGAATGAGCCTATATTACGGACATATTAAATGGCAAGGCAAGGTAAAGCAGGGCAGGACACGCAATGTGCAGAGGATACGCGGTAGACAGTATGAGCGCATGGACGGGGAACTGTGCACGTGCATTTAGACCGTTAATATTGTCCATTTTATTGCCAAAAAAAAGGGCGTGAGAGACAATTGATGAGTAGATGGGGCGCAGCATGGTCAATAACAAATGAAATTCATGGCCAAGTTAAGGAATTTTCTTTAACATATGTTAGTGGGGAAGCAAATCTTGAAGCAAGTCAGGAATGCGCTGTTTGCAAATTAGGACCAAGCAATAAGTATTTTCCACGCTTAGTAAAGAAATTAACGTAAAAAAACGTCATAAAAATAATAATAACAAAGTGTTGAAAATTTATTGAAAAACAATTATTTTGTCAATTCAGAAATTCGTTAGGATGCGTTTTCGTATTCAAACCACTTCCGAATTCACCCCACTTTCCTCTGCTTGAGTCACAATTATGAAACAGTTTTTAAAGTTAAGCCAAAACTGATGTGTTGCAAAAATTTTTAAACTTTTAACCCATTATAAGTGTTTAACCTTATTCAATAATTTTCGCCTTTAAGTTTTCATTCGATTTTAATAATTTTTGCAGCAATTCGAGTGCAAGCTGAAAAATTCTACCAACCGAGCAAGATATCTTTAAGCGAAATATTATGTTTTTAGCTTTTATGGTCTCACAGCAAATTATATCAACGCTTTTAAGCAAAATCTAAAAAATTCGTCTATGTCAAAATGGCCAAATTCAAGCGAATCTAACTAAATGAACTTAAAATCCTTTGGCCTAAATAGATTTGAATAATCTCATTTTCTCTTACTGTAACGAACAGAAATCTCTTACAATAACTAGTTTTTTTAATACATATTTCACAAGTTTTACAATTTTCACATCCTCCAGCGTTTTATTTTCGTTAAGGAAAGACCCAAGTCCTGCGCTCATCTTAAATGGAGAGATAATTCCAATTGAAACATTGCACTCATACCTTAGCATTCATCTCGACAAAAACTGTGCTGGAAACAGCACATTAAAATGATAACAGCAAGGTGAGGAGAAGAACCAGCAAGCTGTCCCTATATATATATATATATATATAATAAAAGCATCCTGTATAAGAGCATAATAATGCCAACTTCAAGTCTGGGGAACCGCAGCTAAGTCTAATATGAAAAAAATTCAAACTTTGCTGATATAGTATAGTCCCATAGTATATCCATAAACGCAACCTTCACAATGACCTAGGCACTCCATTTGTGGGTGACTTGCTAAATAAACTAAGCGACCGATACGTGGATCGCTTACCATCTCATCCGAATTCTCTTGCTTGCGCCCTG
This sequence comes from Chymomyza costata, assembly GCA_018150985.1. Lineage (NCBI taxonomy): Eukaryota > Metazoa > Arthropoda > Insecta > Diptera > Drosophilidae > Chymomyza > Chymomyza costata. The sequence continues at coordinate 26,117,973 of JAECWU010000001.1, forward strand.
GCCGGTCATAGACCAAGAAGACACCTAAAACGACTCCATCCGTGTGATCTCAGAAGGCGTGCTTTAAAATAGCAACTGTGCATCTTTTTAATATTTTATGAGGAAATGTCTAAAGTCGCTAAGTCACACTATACAGGAAAACGTAAGGCAGATTATAAAGATCTGAGTATTTTTTAGTTTTTTTTTTGTACATTTTCTTTTAGTAAATATTGTATAAATGTATATATGTAGAAAAATAAGCCCTATAACACACAAAGTTATATTTAGTGTGTAGCGATTTATTTTATGTGTCAATGTTGGATTATAACCTTGTACTTATCGGTTGATTGCCAATAAATAAATAAAAAAAAATTTCACAATAATTCGTTTTCTCCAAAAAATTATTATCGGCCTAACTCCAAAAAATGTCAGAGGAAACTTCAATGAAATTGCGATTAAATGTGTATAAGCGAATAATATAATATAAAATTTCATATGATTATTGTTTTGTCAATGCACAGTGATCAGAAATTTAAAATAAAAGTTAAATTTTTGTTTTTCTTTTGAATTTATTGTCACTATAGTATACTTAATAAGAATATTTATTAATCACGAAGCATCGAGAATCTTTTGCAGGAACCACTGTTTCTGTTGATTGATATGTACTCGATATCTCGACTAATCACAAACAAAATAATGTTTGAAGACGCCTCAAGCCTGCTTATTTTTTGTAGATCTTTTGGGAAAGCATGGCTCAGAGGCAGCCAATAAGCTATTTAAGAGCCGTAGAAAATCGAATAAGAGACAAGATATTCGTCTCCACAACATAGCTGTTGCCCTTCATACAGCCCTAGAGTCCCCAGACCTGCTTCTTTCAAATATTTGCAGTAAAATTAAAGAAAGAAAAGATTTTCTCCGTCCTATGCTCCTCCTAGGGGCGACTACTCGTAAATGCAAAACTAAGCTCTACAGTAGTCCAGGAATACATATATATATATATATATAAAGAAAGAAAATTTCGCAATAGATATTAATGATCTGTTGGACAAGCCAGTCTTAATAATAGCGTCTGAAGACCCAGTGTTCAAGGCATTCGAAATTCTTTGCTATAGTTAATAGGTGAATAAACTAACCAATCGTTTAGAAATTTTAATTTAGTTATTTTTGAGTGTTATAAAGAGTGAGTGTCCCATATAGTTTTTCGAACTTAGCCAAAAATGAAGGATTTCCAACCAGTGTGACATGGCTTGCGTTTTATTGTTTTTTTATTTTTATTATTTATTATGTATGTACTGCACGTAATGCGACTCCTTCCCCTGATAAAGAGAAGAGGCGCATCATTTTCACAATTATATAATTTAATGCCAAGGGGCCAACCCACATAATTTACTTAGTTTAGATAAATTTAAATAACTAATTTATTATTATTATTTATTGTTTTATTTTATGCTGCAGTTACTCATAGTTATCACACAACTATTTTGGGAGTCGTTTTTTACCTACACTATATAGGTTGTACTATCATAAAGTGAGTTGTCTCTAAGGAGTTTTTTTTTAAATTAATGCCTAAGTTTCCCAAAAATTTATTGCGTTTAAAGTCTTTTAGAAAACTAGTAGCTAACTAAAATCTTTGGCCCAAGAATTCGTGTAAGGTTAAACTTCTAAGGAGACTGCATGCAATAAATACTGGATAAATATTTATATAATCGAATTAAAGTCAATTTTACTTAGGTTGGGTATATAAAGAATGACTTATATTTCTTATCTAACTGTTACACATAATATTAATAAATAGTTATTAACATTTTTAGAGTTAAGATAATTTAAAGAACAGCTTCTTATTTCCTATCTAGCAACTTTGACTCTCTTTCCATGTATCATGATCCTTTTTTATAACAGCCGAAGCTTGAGTCCATAATCCATAGTACAAGCCAGGTAACATTGTTATTGTGCATATCATTTACAATTTAAAAAGAAAGTCAAAACAATTTTTCTGTTAATCACACCACAATGCATAATTAAAAAGTTTTAATTGCATTAAATGTAGCCTCTACCTATTATTAATATAAAATAGCCAATCTTTTTTATATATGGTTAAGCTTTGAAAGCTCGCCCTATTTAATGCAATGCTTTTTACTTTACAGCAGAATTTTTTTTTTTTATTTACTACTATATTGATTTTTTAATTAAATAACTCGATATGAAACATATCAAACCTTATGTACAATTACTGCATGACTTGACAGTTAACTGTTGGCAAACTTGTTTAATGAATTCTACAAAAAAATAAAGTTAAATATTAACTTTTATCAAATAAAAAAATAAAAATATGTGTTTAAAAATTAAATTACAAATTCTTAAATAATATTGTTCCATAACTGATATAACCCACTAGATTAAAGTACATAATTTTTCAGATACCACAATTTTTGTATATCTACTTTATGGTGTTGACAAATATAAATGTAGATCAGTAGGCTATTTGGTCCCACTGACGGGTTTATTCGTCATTTGGCATCTCATATGAAGTTGTTCCGTCCTAGTGTACACTACAATATTAGTTCCCAAATATGATGTCACATTTCAAAAAAGAAAGTTTGAAGTCGCCCCCTAACAATTTTGAATCAATTAATGCCCTACAGTGGAATACGCTGTATCCATTAAATGCAATTTGGAGGGGTATTTATTTTGTATCAATTAGGCTCTCATGAGGGTATAAATGGTGGCTGTAGCTTATATATTCATTTGTATTTATACATAAATTTGATATAAGTCGCTTTGTATAAAAGAAAGGGAGTCTAAAATTGAACCAGAAGTATTTGGTATCTTTACTTTATTCAATTAATATTGTAATATGTTTACAAGCTTGACTAAGATTGTTTCTGCTTAAAATTAAAATAAATTGCTTAATTTATGAAACATTTTCCGAAACCTTACTTCACAATCTGATCCACCTGGCTTTTCAAGTCTTTACAATATCACAATCAGATCGCTCGATGATACAACTTGCAAAATGTTATTTTCGATTACTAAAAGTGTATCTATAAACCTATATATCCTTTTAAGTTGTCATTCAATCTTGGTCATTATTGCAGCAAACCATATCGATACTCGGTACCTTAAGCCATTTCGTTTTCTGAGGTTGTAAACGATAGCGTCCAACATAAGAAATAAAAATAGTTTTATATGTATCTACGTATCTATGCATCTATGCATCAGTATATCTATGTATCTATAAATCTATGTATCTATGTATCTATGTATCTATGTACTATGTATCTATGTATCTATGTATCTATGTATCTATGTATCTATGTATCTATGTATCTATGTATCTATGTATCTATGTATCTATGTATCTATGTATCTATGTATCTATGTATCTATGTATCTATGTATCTATGTATCTATGTATCTATGTATCTATGTATCTATGTATCTATGTATCTATGTATCTATGTATCTATGTATCTATGTATCTATGTATCTATGTATCTATGTATCTATGTATCTATGTATCTATGTATCTATGTATCTATGTATCTATGTATCTATGTATCTATGTATCTATGTATCTATATATCTATGTATCTATGTATCTATGTATCTATGTATCTATGTATCTATGTATCTATGTATATATGTATATATGTATATATGTATATATGTATATATGTATATATGTATCTATGTATCTATGTATCTATGTATCTATGTATCTATGTATCTATGTATCTATGTATCTATGTATCTATGTATCTATGTATCTATGTATCTATGTATCTATGTATCTATGTATCTATGTATCTATGAATCCATGTATCTATGTATCTATGTATCTAACTATCTAGATATGTATCTTTGTATCTTTAAAATCATGCTTTTATGCATGTGCCTGGCTTTGAATTTAATGTGAACATTCAAACTAAAAATTAACATATACATGCACAATATACCTATTTTATTTTATTTCTTTTCTATGATACTCTCTACATGCTTTTTACAGCGAACAAGAACAATCATAACAGCAATGCATGAACAGAATAAAAGAAGCAGAGAAGAAGAAACAAGTGCACAATAAAAACTGGAATGCGTTTGAAGGTTCTGTTTTTTATGCCGATAGGCACACGAACTAACACACTCACATAAGAATACAAGGCTAACACAAGCAAACAAAAGCAAAGCTTGAGAAGTTTTGCTTGTTATATAATACAACATGCGGCTTGTTTCTGCTTCAGTATTTATTGGTTTATTTTATGATCCTTTTTGATATGTACTTAAAGAAAATTTTACATTTATTGGGTTGACACAAGCCAAACAACAACAACGAAAACGTTGACGATGACGATGAAGATGAAGATGACGACACAAACAAGCAGCAGAGAGGAGCAAAACGAAGAGCCCATAGAGTGTTGTTTGTTGTTTGAGGGTCGGTCAATGTTTAGCTGCATGAAACCCTCAGACCTTTCCACAATAACATCTTAGACGCCGTTTAGCAATTGTGGGGACATATGAATATGGAATATGCCACAATTTTTGGGGTTGTAATCCGCTCATTTGCTTATAAAATTATACACCTCATTTGCTGCCCCTTTTCTGGTTGTCTGAACTCTACAAGATGTTTCCATCAAATGAACAATGCCCAAAAGCGAAACAGCCTGCGTGCGAGCGAGACAAATGTATGATTATGAGTGACCAGTGCTCTAAATTGTAAATCCCAAGCAGTTGGTCATTTGATGAGTTATATCCAAACATCAAGGATGGCCCTGCAGCTGTTTGCGCTTATTTTGTTTTGTTGCAAAGCACGTAAATTTAGATCCATAAAAGAGCGTGTATATTGCTGCTATCTGTATGTGCTTGCTGGAGCAAAACGTTTAATGGCCTTGGCCAGCAATTACAATGGCTGCAAGTTTGCTCAAAGCTTGACAATTTATGGCAAGTGGCTTGAGGCACTCAAGTGTCAATTAGATGCACTTCTTAATACAAATGGCGCAGTGGCAAGTGTAAGGGGGTTTTGTGCCACAGACCAAAATGCCAACTCACTTGGCAGCTCCCCATCACAGAAACGACTAAAAACACACACACACACACACAGTAGAGTGAATATTGCAGCGCAGCAAGGGGAATACCAAAATTTGGATGCTTCAATGCAAAGATTTTGGGGAGCCATCAAGTGTCTTGAAGAGGGGAAGCGGCCTTAAGTAGGTATATAAAGCATAATTTGCAGGTTAAATGGGGAACTGTTGTAGTGTTTGTTGTTGTTTAGGGCTTGCGAATGAAATTTTTGTAGTTGTTGTTATTAATTTTAACCCTCACAGCATATTTGCGCAGCAAAATGTTTTGTTGAAGAAATATTTCGAAAGCAACTCCTGAAAATAGGCAACGAATTTTTGCAATAACTACAGTAGAAACTGAACATGCGGGACATTTTGTGAAACATTTAATTATGCACGGGTATTAAGTATTTCATCAGAAACAAAGAGAAGTTTGCAAAATTTAATTTTGACATATTTCCTAGCATTGATTCGGCTGTCTACGGAGTCAGTACGTATGAGCACCTACACCTCGGATATTATAGACCATGTTAATTATTAAACGCTTCATAGTTAGTAACTTTTGAATTAAATAATTGACGAATCCAATTAATAATAATTTCCCTGACTGACAATTGTGTCTGTCGCCCCTGAGATCTCTATCAATAACTGTTCAAAAAGAACAGGGACCTACAGTTTATATCCGAATCCGGTGTCTGAAATCAATAGAGATTTTCTTTGGCAAATAGCGTCTTTGAGCTAGCGATGCCAGTGCTAGGCAAATGTATCAGTGCTACTGCGGGGATTCGAACCACCGACCTTCGGTTTGTAAAGCGAGTACGCTACCACTACGCTATCGACGGCCACCACAATTGTTTAATTCTCTAAAAATATTATTTTTCCGTATGTTACATACGTTTACTTAAATTATATTATACTAAAAAAAAACTAATTATGCTTTAGTGCTTTTCTTAGGTAGAGTCTATATGAATTGGAAACCAATAATTTCATAAATTTTGTCCCCTTAATAACTTGAGCTAAATTAGTCAAATTGTTATCGAAGCGACGATATATCGATGGCAAAATATCAATATCGCTTATTCAGCAGAAACGTAGAAATGTTCTATATATGAAATATCGAATCGGTATCGAACTTATTTATTGTAGTTACTAAGACCGCAAGATCTTAGACACTTCGGTGCTGTTTTTAAGTTGAAGGTTCATAGGTTGCTCTAATTCTAAATCAAGATCGGTTAGAAGAGAAACAAGGATTTGCATTAAATAACTTACAATTAACAAAATATTTTTTTGTATTATAGTTTTTACATAGAGTAACTTTTGAAACTAAGTTACGTCATCAAAATTTTTGTTTTTTTTTTGTTTTTTTGTACCAATATTACTGGCGTTCGTCTTAGCTGAGGTTGTACTGTAAATCTTCTGCTTGTTCACTTTGCTCGTTGCAAACTTCCGTATCGAGTTTCCTGTTTCAGTTTTTTCTTTCCTTTGGAAAATGACTAAACGAAATTAAGTACAAAATTTTGGCAGTACAGAGTAGAGTATTCAGTAAACAAATTTGCTCTGCATGTTTAAAGGAGCTGCCAGCGTTGCGTATCAAATTGAAGCATTGATGCGGAAGCGGCGATTGCTAGTCAGGATGCGACTTGGCACTGGCGACTGACAAGGCCAAAAGTTTTGCGTCAAACCAGCCAAAACACTTATATGGCCATATATTTAGGGTGTGAGTGTGTGTATGAGTGTTAGTGTGAGTGTTAGTGTGAGTGTGTGTGTGTTTGCTTGTGCGTGTGACTCAATGGCCTAAACACAAAACGCCTTGTAAATTAGCTTGTATTTGTGACTAGGCAAGTTTGCGATGCGGCGTTTTAGCCAAGTAAATTGTTCAATAAGTCAACATATATATACTACAATATATAAAGCTAGTCGCGACCACTCACATACACACACATACACGCGCAGGACACGCACAATGACAGACAAAAAACATTATTTTATACGAGAATGAACACGCTAAAATTCACTTGAAGCAGGTTTTATGCTTCAACAATTTTGTGAAATTCAATTTATGTTACCCAAGGACATACTAGTACAAGCTACACCGACAACGCATAGTCGAGGAGCACGTAAAATATCAGTTATATGTGCTAGATACAGACGTGTAGTGACGTAGTCAAAGCTTCACATGCAGCCACCTTCAACGGATATATCCACATGCCGCCACTCACTACTCACTACTGACTACACACTACTACTACCCATGACTTGTTTGGCTTTTCCTTTCGTTTTTGCTGGCATTGACTGGAAAACCTTTTTGCAGACAACCAGACTCCAACGCAACTTCAAAGTCAAAATGCACAACGCATTATAAGCCAACGAAAGTTTAATGATAACTTATATAGCTGTACTATATACATACATACATAAAACACAAAAAAAAAGGGGCTAACCTTTTTGAGCTTGGGTTGCGACGGGTTATTCACGGTATTTCCCATAGTTATATTCCACTGACATTCACACACGTACTACACATAAATTTCACTTTATGGTTTGTTAACGAGTTAAATTCGAATACAGAATACTGAAAGTTTATCATTTTATGGTCGTGTCTATATCTTCAGCTTTCTATTAGTCAGTATCTGAGTGTCATAGTGTGAGTGTGATAAGTACAATAGTTGAGTAAAGGACTCAAATGACTCTGTCCGTGTTAGAGAATACGATGTCAAAGCATCGTAAAAGCCCTAATGGATTTATATTTAGTCGCATAATATGTGTTCTATACTGTGTCAGGTGACAAAGTCAAGCATACGGTTTGTACAATATGAGCAGTTGCATTAGTGGGTTAAGTAAAAGCTCAAATAGTTTAGGAAACTAGCCAAAACGAATGGGGGATTCCCCCGCGCTCGCAGTTTTCTCAGTCACCCGAGGTAATGACTGTCATAATGACTGTCGTGATTCATGCTAAAGGTGTAATAGAGAGGCCGGTACATTTTTTCCCCGGGCCCGGATTTTCTCTCTACGGCCCTGGAGCTGTGTATGTGTAATTAGGTTTAAAATTTTGGGTAACAATATTTTTTAGATGATTTAAACTTAAATTATATTGGTTGTGTTCGCTTTCCGAAACTTATAATATATATATCGGCCAAAATAAGTGAAACGCTTCACTTTTCCCGCGACCTTCTCCGATTTTGATGATTTTTACAGATTTGGTAGAGCTACTAGCCAATAGTAACCACGTCAAATTTTATTGCAAAATTCCGATTATTTATCGAGTTATCGATAACTGAAAATGGCGTTTTTCGTTTTTAGACTATTCTTTGACAAGCCATATCTTATAAACGAATGAAAATATTGACGTGATTTTTTTTTCCATGATAGATAAAATATTAAATTTAAAAAAAAAATATTTTATTTATTTTTAAGATTTTTTTTTTTTGATTTTTTATCATTTTTAGTTTTTAATTTAAAAATTCAAAAGTGATCTCCCACTTTTAAAAAAAAAGTGTTAATGTAATTTTATGCGTGTAAGTTCACTGCAAAAAACAAAACAAAAAAAAGTTAGTAACTCTTAGAATTGTAGAAGTTATGCTTATTTTAGTGATGGCACCTCGCTCGTTCGCCATAGTAAACAGTACCTTGAAAAATACAAATAAGCATAACTCCTCGGAATTGAAAGATAATACGTTCAAACTTGACATGATTAATCGTTTTGGCATTCTGAGATCAATTTTGAAAGCGCCTTCATACATTTAAGGTCAAAGGTCACAAAAATTGGTTTTTTGCAAATAACGTTTTACCCGTGCTTCAACTATAATTAAAATGTTCTACAAAGTTGTAGGGCGTAAAATTCTCTATAAAATGGGTTTATGACATAATCTTGTACATATAACCGTTCGTGAGATATAGCTTGGAAAGTGGGGAGTGCTTTGATGCGAAAATTCCGTCTTTTGGCGTTGCACTCTGAAAACTCTATCTCCTGATGGGTCAGTTGTATGAAATAATGTTGTATGACAATTTTGTAGAGAATTTTACGCCCTGCAACTTTGTAGAACATTTTAAAAATATTTGAAGCACGGGTAAAACGTTATTTGCAAAAAACCGATTTTTGTGACCTTTGACCTTAAATATATGTAGGCGCTTTCAAAATTGATCTCAGAATGTCAAAATGAATACTCATGTCAAATTTGAACTTATTATCTTTTCATTCCGAGGAGTTGTGCTTATTTGTATTTTTCGAAGTACTGTTTACTATGGCGAACGAGCGAGGTGCCATCACTAAAATAAGCATAACTTCTACAATTCTAAGAGTTACTAACTTTTTTTTGTTTTGTTTTTTGCAGTGAACTTACACGCATAAAATTACATTAACACTTTTTTTTTAAAAGTGGGAGATCACTTTTGAATTTTTAAATTAAAAACTAAAAATGATAAAAAATCAAAAAAAAAAAATCTTAAAAATAAATAAAATATTTTTTTTTTAAATTTAATATTTTATCTATCATGGAAAAAAAAAATCACGTCAATATTTTCATTCGTTTATAAGATATGGCTTGTCAAAGAATAGTCTAAAAACGAAAAACGCCATTTTCAGTTATCGATAACTCGATAAATAATCGGAATTTTGCAATAAAATTTGACGTGGTTACTATTGGCTAGTAGCTCTAACAAATCTGTAAAAATCATCAAAATCGGAGAAGGTCGCGGGAAAAGTGAAGCGTTTCACTTATTTTGGCCGATATATATATATATATATATATATATATACATTAAGTCCAAGCTAACTAGCAATCGTCTGACCTTACTATTATATTATTATAATTCATCCGGGCTAGAGACGCGGATTAGTTAATATAAATTTCTTCACGTTTCTGTCTTTTCAAAAATTCTTTTCTATTATCTAAGCTCTACTGAGCTTTATTGAACACCTACGAATTAATAAATAAATACAAATATTATTTTGAGCTAGAAACTAATAATTTGCCTTAAAACTAATCACACGCAAAATCCATAAACTGACACAAAAGCTAACGATACGTCTTTGCGACGAGCTCTTTGTACACTGCTCAGAAATACCAACCCTTCTATTACAACTTTAGTTTGAATCATTGTGTTCTGTAAGTAAGACAGTAATAACACTGGGCCCCTGAGATAACACCCGGGGGGAAATCTCCCCTTGGCCCATCTCTCAACGGGACTGCCTATAACAATCGTTTTAAGAGCGCTTTTTTAGTTGGTTTAGTGAATATTACCAAACAACCCATTAGTTTTACTCGTGAAACGTCGTAACTATTTTTAAAACATATTCCAAAAAATGCTCCTGAAAATTCCATTTTTTAAGCGTAGCGTAAAAAGCACTTTTTTTTTTATTTTTTTAGTTTAATTATTTTAGCTATAACGTCTCTATAGGGTTTGGTTCATAAGCTTAGCCTTTAATTCAATAAACATAAATTTATTTCACGTCGAATGCTAAGTCCGCTTTATCTACTCAGTTTGACGTTTCCATGTAATATTGCGTTATATTTTCACTCACCCTTGAGCTGCTTGGTTAAAGCCTTAAGTCGCAGTTCCTGTCATTAATCTGAACTACTCATAATGTCTTATTATTCATTGTGTGACTATTTACATTCATTTCCATAGCGGCTTTACTTCTTTTTTTTGTACCTTAGACTGATTACTTTGCCGCCCCTGTGCAACTTAAGACCTTCTGCTCAGATCACCCAAAATTAAAAAAAAGTAAGGGAAAAATAGTTGTGTTGTCTCGACTTTGAAACACACTTTAGAGTATGATTGTATAAATTGCAATTCATTTGAGACAGTTAAGAGACGTTTTAAGCAAAGTATTTACAAATTCTATATAATTTTTATAAAAGAAATTTTCAATTTTTAAAGCCTAAAATTCCCAGCGGTCTGTTTCTTTAGCTAGTACGCACTTCGCTTGCGAACTTTCAAAAGCGCTCAAGTTACAAAAGCACTTGTCGCTTTAGCATATTAAAACTCTCTATTATTTATATACCTTTAATATATGCAGCCTGCATATGCCAAGTTCATATGACATATTCAACCATGCCATGTCACCAATATACACTCTACCCTTAGGATATATAGCGCATAAAAAAAAAAAAAACTCAGCTCATCTCATTAGCGTATACCAAATTTGATCAAGATAATCCCATGGGCTTTGCTTGTTTGTTGTTGATTTATTTTGGCTTGCACTGCGCAAGTATTCATACATGCCTAACTGAGCCACCCTGATGTTGCTCTACTCACAATATTTGCCAAATTAGCAGACAGTAGCAACCACCAAGTTAGCTAAATGGTGCTCTATATGCATACATCGTATATAACGTTTAGGTAGAGTATATATCATAACATCTTTTACAATTTCGACGCCACTTTAATTGGATTAATTCACATTAATATTTATTATACGCAAATGCAGGCGACGGCAGTCGTCCGTTAGACCCTTTGGCCATTTAAGTGCCCATTTTCATGCATACAACTTGAGTTCTTTATTGGGGTGGGGAGAGGCGAATGCTAGGAGGAAACATGTCTGCCAGGCATTTGACAGTGACGTCGTCTACATTTGCAATGCAGAAAAAGGCACAAAGCAGTGGGAGAAGTAGCAGCAGTGGCAGAAGTAGAAACGGCAACAGAAGTTGAGAACGTGGCTAAAATGTGCACTTGGAACTGTCAAAGCAAATATGTCAAACATGTCGTCGCAGTCTTCTTCTTGCGCTTCCTCTGCTACTGCTGCTGCTTCTTATTTGACTCTTTTGCTTTGCCATCTTCGTTGCCATTGCAGCAGTAGCAGAAAATTTTTCTATTTGCTTTGCTTTCGAGTGTTGTTTGCGCTCATATTGAAAGAGAGTGTCTGCCTATGTGTATGTAAGTGTGTGTGTGTGTGTGCCTGTAGTTGTTTGTTAGCAAACATGTAAGCTGCCGCTGGCCAAGAGAGCAGGCAAAAGCAACAACAACAACAGCAACAACGTAGTAGTCGGCATTTACTTCAATCATCTGTTCGCCCCTTCTTCTCTGCTCCTATTTCTACTACTATTTGCTGCCACTACAGCGATATATTGAAAATCTATTTTTAAAGCAAGCAAAAAAAAAGTACTTTTCTTCTTTAACATTCACATGCATTTTCTTTGTGTCCCGTTTTTATTTTTGGCAAACACTTCATACTTTTCGCAACGCTTCATCTGTCTCTCTGCATGTCTAAGGCGTAGTGCTTCACCACTCTCCACGGTTGCGTCTGCTCCTATTCTTATCATTGCTTGGCTGCTGCCAGCTGTCTGTATTTGATTTCGCAAAGTGCGCGCTGGAAATTTGATTTCAGTGCTGCAGCAGCGGTCTGGTCCGTCCGGACTCGTATCTCAAACATTTGCCTCTCGCATCCTTGCCAGCTTCCAGCAACTTAACCAATACATCCGCTGTCAACTCAATAGCAATCACAGACACATGGCACTCGGCGGCAGTCAGACATCATGCATTGTCATATCATCTATGTATGGGGTGTATGTGTGACTGCAGGGGATGTCAAGCCCTAGTCTAATGCAATTTAGCGAGTGTTTGGCACAGCATCGTTACTAGAACGGACCCAGCTAAGAGGGTTTAGCTCTGACGTTGGCAACAATGCTACCAAACACTATGAAAGTGTTGGCTAACGCAATGAATCTTAAGTCAACTTTAATGGAGCTTACGTCATGTAAGCTTTGAATTATAAGCGGCATTGGCGAGAGGAGTAAGTTTAGCTGAATACTAATTTAAAAACTTTGGATGTAGGCAAACATTAGTCTTTACATTTTTGGATGCAGATTTATATCTCTATTACTATAAGGGTGCAATACCTCCGAAAATGCGGTAAGTCATGAGCTCCCAGATCAAAAATAATTTCAGTTTACAATTTTTTTGAGAGATATTTGAGGTTATGTGCCCGAAAAACGGTACATAACCTCAAAATTCAGTAAATTTCTATGGAAAAATTTTGTAATTATGTACTAACGCTGCGAAAACTCTGCTGCAATTATTCTTCGAGTACCATGAAATCTTTTATTTAAATATTCCTTTTAAGACAACAAAAACCGAATGGTCTTATCAAGATTGCTTTCAATCTCATTGAGTGCCCAAGTGTTTCTATGCCAAAAGTTTTAACAACTCAAATACTTAAGCAATTTGTATAATATTTATATAATTAAGAGTTTGAATTTCATAATTGATCTTTTGATAGCACTAATTAAGCAACAAGCCGACGTTGCCAAAGCACCCACATAAAATATTATAAACTTAGTTATATAAGGCTATCTTAAAATTCAGGGTTTTGAATCGTGCTTGTTAAACTCTTTATATACAGCCCAAGGCGAACTGCATTAATAAGCCAAGAGGCAAACTCATTTTCAATCATTTTCATCCACACATTTTCATGTGCAGCACAAAAACAACAAAACGGGAACTGATGAAAAGCAAACCGAGTGAGCAGAAAATCATCATTAATATTCTAAAAAGTTATGAAGCAGCTTTCTGCAGCAAGTTTTGGTATAGCTCAGCGTAAAAATTTTATACAGCTGTTTTTTTGTGGAGTGCTTAACTTGGCGTAAATTGCGCGAATTGATGTTTAGCAGCTTGTCGACGGTGGGGTGAAACTGGCAAGTGGCAGGAGGGGTGTGCCACTTGTACCAGACGAACTGGCAGTGTGGCCAGTGAATTAATTAATAATGAAGGTGTTAAATTGTCGAAATCTGTATAGTGGCGCCATCTAGCGACCTACATAGAAAAGCTGCCAAGTGAAGCTATGTAGCTCGTCGTCATTGCAACTAATTAATAAAAACGCTTTGAAATAATTATGCATAATTTAAGACAAGCATAATGTGTATGGCTGAGTTAATACAGCAGCTGCTGTTTTGCTCTGTTGTTGTAAAATATTCCATAACCAAGGTAATTAGAATATGCCGGCTATTTCAGCACAAGTTTTCGATAAGTTCTATAAGAGCTTCGAATCTTGGGATTTTTAGGAATGCGTAAAATACTGCAACAAAATAAAAAACTGGCACTAGCTTTCGCAGCAAACAAATGTATGATAAAAGCAAGAGACAAGTCAAGACAACATATACAGATGCAGATACAGATACAGATATATATACACCCATTAAAGTGTATGTATGTACACATATTTACAACATCTTTGGCACAACATGTTTTCCATTTGCGAGTGTAAACAAAATTCTAATACGCAGAACATATTGCTGGAAAATTGCTTTCCTTTTGGCATAAGGGAATACAATTTGAAGCAGCAGCAGGAGCTGAAGCTACACTTGGAGCAAGCAAAACCGAAAAGCATTGTTAACAACAACAACAGCAACAACAAAAACAACAATATCAACAACATCTGAACTGAAGAACGTCAAACTTTTGATGTTGCAATTTGTAATTCAAGCAGAAAACGAAGAGAACAAATTTTTTGACTCTGCAGAAATATAACGTATGCGTATAGGGTGCTTTTTTGAGAGTTTTTTTTTTTTCTTGATAACGTATAGCTAGTTATGCATTTTTTTGTTAAGAGCGCCTCAAAACTGCAGTGGAATCGATTTTTTTTATTAATATATAAGATGAAGGCACAAAATTTGGCCTAATAAAAAAAACGTTGATGATTTCTCTGAACTATTTAATTTTTCAAATACGCCTAGTTTTCTTAACGTACTAATGTAAAAGTTGAGTCATATAATAGCTTTTAGGAAGCTGATTGCAGGATATTACGCTGCTGTCAGGTATGGCTCCAACTGTTACACAACTATTTTTTTACAGAAACTGTACCTTATTTAAAGGATATATTAACAATGTTCAAATTTATGTTTAAGTTATATTAGACGCTGGAGATGCCTTAAGTTACTTTCAATATGGTCCATACTACATTTTGAAAACGATATAGAAACAAGGACAACTAATCTTGAGATTTTGACTGCTTTTTATATCTTGACCCCCCATACAAAAATTTTATTAAAGCAAAATTATTTTTATTATTTTAACCTACAGATTTAGGTTGTTAAATTCGGAAATAAAATTTTATACTATACCATACTTTCAGTTTCAGTTGTAAATATAATTCATGTAACTCTGTAAATTTCAATGGCTAGCTTTAAGTAAAACAAATATACTATGTATAAAAATAAAGCAAATAGTTAACTATAACTAAATTCGGAAAATAAGGAAAATCTTTCAAAAAATATGCAAAATTTATGAAAGTCGGTCCATAAATATCGGAAAAATTTCAATATAATATGTTAGAGGCCAAAGTCCACTTCGCATTCGTAGCTTGGTTAAGTGACATTTTCAATAAAATCAAATTAATTAAATAAAATTTTTATTGGAATCAATCGTCCATATATACCATATATATAATATCCAGTGCTTGTCAAAACTTCAGGATACCCTGAAGTTTTATGTTCAATTGTAAATATCTCTTTTTATGGGGGGTGATCCACCAAAGTAGTGCTGGAGAAAACATCTCTGTTGGCCAACATCGATATATAGATATTTTAAACTTCGATACATCGATGCATCGATATAACATCGAGGTTTTCTCCAGCACTACACCAAAGTTTTAATTGCCATAATAACTGTGTATTATTGAATCTTTCGATTTACCGTCAGACCTTTGCATTATAGCTTCACACGATTTTTCGTAATAGGCTAGTTTCCTTAAATTATGTTAGTACAGGGTGTTTCTCAGTTATCCCTGCCCGACTTTTCAATTAAAAAGCTGAGCTTCATCATTAAATGAACACAATGTTATAAATATTTTTTGCTAAACAAAATTCAACACAATACTGATTGCTGGAAGCTATCAAATTACGTTCAAGTCAAAAAAAAAAAATCTCTTAAAAAAACACCCGATATAAGTAAAAGTATGCAAGTGTGCATGTGTGTGCACTCTATTGTCTGGCAGCCGAAAAATGTTGACGTATAAGTAAATTTTATTTCAAGTTATCTGCCAACAGCAATTATTCCAGAGAAGAAGCAAATCGAAACTTGAATCGCCCATATGGGCTACCAAAATTGCACCCTTTTGGTTGAAGTTGGATTTCAGAATTTATAGTACACCAAAAAAGAACTGATTTCAGACGTTTGGAATTACTAGAGGGCTCTGCCCCCTGCATGCATCGAACGCCAGCATATGCAAAGACCTCGGCGCGGATGTGCTAAAATCTCATTCTCCTTTTCCCATTGAGCTAGCGGATTCTATGCGTCTTTATAGTGGTTTATTCTGCTTATTCAAAATTGAAGCTCTTCGGAACTTACCAGCAGTAGCAAGAACACCAAAAAGATGCCTTCTTTCGGATCCATATTTTTGGGAGCGTTTAATCCGAATTCGAGCTCAAAAAATCTACACAATATCAAAGACCCAGCACCATGTCGTGATGGAGTATCTCAAGACCTTATAAAAAGCATCGTTGGACATCAAGGATTGAACAAGATTTTTATCAGTTTTTTGAGGTTATCTTAGAACACAGTTACACAATAATAAAAAGTCGATTTGCGGGCAGGATTTAATATACGTTAGAAAAGATAACCTATATCTCACCTTTTTCTAAAGTTTCATGAGCCCAATAGATCTTCGACAAATTTGCTCTTCGGACATTCGAAAATGACTAAATCGATTTATTCTTTCTATCTGATCCTTCTAGATACTTTTCGAAACATTTTTTCATTCCGTCTAGCTATTACAAACATTTTTTTATAGAGTATTCAACTCACTGTACTTGACTTTAAGTGACACTACCGACTTAGTCCACACATTCTTTGCTTAAAACAAAAACTTTTGCGTATTTTTTCCTTCCACAGTAGTCTTTTAGTTTCTTTTTGACATACCATAAATAAAAGAAAATTAAAAACAAACCATAAAAAAAAAACTTTGGCTCTTAAAATATTGTTACGCGGTTGGAGTTACTTTTATTCTCCACTAATTCGCAGGCTTCAGAATAAATAAACAAAGTATCTCAGCACAGCTGGAAGTCCTTAGCGTCATTTTTTGCTGCCACAAAAGCATTAAAAATTGTTAAAACTTTTCGATTTGGCCTAATCCCGGCGTATTTGTTTGAGCATCTTTACTCTAACCGAATAGGTACTTATAATATGTTGCATGCCTTGGTTGCCACTCAAGTACCGAACTTTGCTTTTTTGTCATCTTTTGCCGCCCCTATCATTACTGGCTGGCGTTAATTGTCTGAAGATTAAGATCGGTGCCTTCATTCCCATTCTTCATTTTTGGCGAGAACCGATTTAATTGTTATTTACTTAGGATAGTTTCGAACCCAGCACTAAGCAGAGCGATCAACGGCTTTACGCATCATTGAGATTGTAAGGAATACACATTTTAGAGAGCAGCTGTCGTCAGCGAGCCCTCTCTCACCCCTTTTTTGGAAAACCCTAAATTTCTATTTATTGCCAATTTAAAGTACGATATAAATAATTTGCTGTTCAGGTAACCGTGACTTTGATGGAGCATGCGGGATGGCAGTCCATGAATTGTTGATGAACAGATAATGCATTAACAATTTGTTAGGGTTGAGTTAGCTCAATTTAAATGTTTGTATGTGCATGGACAGGGTCTTGAATTGAATGTAATTTCACTTTTATTTGACAAAAGGGTTTGATTGATTATGCAGGAATTTTTCAATATTCCAAAGAAAAGTGCAATGAATCGTTGGGTTCTATTGAATGAATGAATTTCGTGGCTTTCAAGAGTTGCTGTTTGGTTAAGTTTTTGAAATTCATATGATTCTGTGGTCATAGGTACTACGGCTAATAGCTGAAATATTTCGTTGTTGGGTTTTTATGTAAAAGTTATTCAAGGGTAACAAAATTGTTTGTAAACTTGAGTTTTGGTTCATCAGCGAGTTCGAGAGATTCATGTACTACTAAAGCAATTTAAGCTGCAGGTAGTAAATTTAGGACCACATCGAATGTTTGTAAATGCCAAAACCAAAAAGTCTGATAAGGTCTAAGACTTAACGTCAAATATTACAATAGAGGCAGCTACGTTTATGGACTTTCTCATCATGACCTTTACCTAACACTGTAATAATTGAAGTCAACTTGAGTGTTATATTGATAAAATCAAAATAAAATCACAGTTTGTCAAAGGACGAATATTTTATTTTCTATGCTCATCATCTTAAGGTAAAGGCAGGGCCGTATAGAGAAAATCCGGAGAAAATGTACCGGCCTCTCTATTACACCTTTACCTTGAATCACGACAGTACGACAGTAATTACACAGGGCCTGAGTAAACTCCGGGCCCGGGGGGGATCCCTCCTTTCCCATCCCTCTCGACGGGCCTGGGTAAGGGTATACTTAGTTTGTGTGTAATAAAAAGAAGGTGCCGCCGGAGACCCCCCGAAATATACTTTGAACATGGTCAGGAGAATAAAAGAAATTGATATAGACAGGTTCGTCCCTTTGTGTGTCCGTCAGTCCTTCTGTCTGTATGAACGCCTAGAAGATTAAGTATTAGAACCAGAATAGCCAAAAAAGCCAAAAGCTTTGGGCACTTTTTATGTACGGGTCGCTCAAGTTTATTTTATTTTCTTACCCTTCCACCGAAAAGTAATTTCAAAGCACTATGTTTTCTACACTTTTAGAGTCACAGCTTTCTTTCGATTAGTTCCAAACATCTTTATAATAGGGTCAGAGCTAAGAGAGATAATCGTAATATAACATAGTATACTAGAGGCCAGTGTACAAATCGTCACAGTACTTAGTGAGATCATTTTGGAAAAAATTCTGGCATTTCCCAAATTTTTTTTGTAGGAAAACGAAATCTTTCACGCCTACTCTTGAAAGATTGAATTTTATCTCTGGAAAGTTTGAGCCTGCTCAGGTGTCTTTTCGGACATATGGTAGGCAATCCAAACACAAATTAAAAGAATTGGTCGAATTGGTAAATTTAACACGAAGCCCTGGCTCGATTCACAGTCGAAAATAAAGCTAATAAAAAAAAATCTATGGTCCTGCTTGCAGATCTCGCCTTACAAATTTTTTATATAAATTCAAAAGAAGTTAGCCCCCGGTTTCTTTGGTTAAGGACAAGCAGATTTCACGATCCTTCTTTCCGCAAAAGGTGGCAACGAACTTACAAATGAGTTCGCTAGTAAGGACTTCTTCACCAACCGACAATATTCAGGATCCGGATACGCTCAAAAAACATCATTAAGTAAAATTTAGCTGCCTACCAACTTCGGTCGCTTGAAACTTTTCAGCTGCAATAAACTTTTCAAATGACTTTGTAACATAATTTTCTAGTGAACAACGAAGGATTTTGTCAAAATAATAAGAATAATTTTTCATGATTCGAAAAAATATTTTTTTTTCAAACTTTCCATTTTTTCTTTTAAATTGGTGTTTTTGAAAACCCCTGCATGCTTCACTTTTTTTTGTTCCATAGATTTAAAGGAAATACACTTTTTATGTTTCAGATTAATGGCGACGAAAAAAGCTGCAGCCGCGGAGGCCTCTTCGAAAATTAGCTATCTAAAGGCGCCATTTTGTTTTTTATTACTTTGAAGAAATTAATTTTTATTGCTTAAAATATGTATAATATTGTCACCTATTCGGATTTTGAATTAAAACAAAGTTTTTTTGAAAAAAAAATATTAAACTTACATTAAAAAAGCATGCTCCACACTGGTTTTTACCCCTAAAACATGAGTTTATCTTTTGACTAGAAATTTATCATGACTCTGTGCTTCATTTTAAGCACCTTCCTCAGTTTAGAGCAAAGATTGTTAGCCATTGCACGCTGGTAACGAGCATAATCGGTTTCTCACACGGAAATAAGCTGATCGCATGCCGAAGTCGTGGCCAGAGAGAGTGAAAAATGCGCTCAGTCGTCAACATGGAGTCATGGGAGGCTGGTTCGCTTTACTTTTTGTCGTATATTTTTTTCCAAGCATATCAAAGCAGTTGCATTTTTTGACGAGCCCTGGTTCAAAGTTTAAAGGTAGTTAATACCTTGCTGTACTTGCAGGATCTTGGAGCAGTTAACCCTTCACTCTGGCAATGCCTAGCGTTATCTAGCAAGTTATGAAACATTTCCAACTTTCATTTCGCTCAAAGCTTTTTTGAAGGCTAATTCCCAAAAGAATAAGCATATTCGAGCTCAAAAAGGTACAATAGAAAAATAAATTCGGTAATTTCCTTTTTTTTTTGGAAAAAATGAACCCAAGGTGTTAAGCCAAAGTTTACAAAATTTGTTGTTTTCTTTACTTACCTTGATTACCGCTCGCTAATTTTGTCGTATTCTCTTTCCTTTCATTGTATTATCCTGCGTTTTCCAAACCAAATTTGGTTTAATGGTCGCTTAATTTTGTATAGCCTGAAAAATATAATGTAATAAAAGCCAAAAATTTCATAATTAATTCAATTATTTAATTTGCTTTTAGGTTTCCTTTGTAGTAGCAACAGCTCGGCTTCTTCAATCCGGGCCTGAGTGTTGCCAAAGCAGCAACAACAAGAACCACAATAATAAAAAAAAAACCTTGTTAGTAATTGTGGTAAATGTGATTAGAAAGTTTGCTGCTCCTTGCGAATGCTGGAACGAGTCAGCTTTTGCACTGCTTGATTTTTAGCATCAGAAAAACCAAACTTTTAACTTACACCTACATTCGTATATCTGTATATACATATATGTATTTACACATCCCTACACATAAATAGTTGGTCTTTTACGTGCGTTAATGATGTTTTCTCAATCAAAAAGTTAAATCTTCTACACAAGAAAAACGAGTGTGGGGTAAAACTCTAGCTACTAGCTCCGAAGGCACGCAAAAATGCGTCGTCCCCTGCTTGGGGTCTGCGTGTAAAACGCTTCTCATCGAGAGTGGTTCGTGGTCTGAGGTTCTGAGGGTCTAAAAGTAGGTCTGCCAGCGAATCGAACAAGAAAAGCTAATTACAAGTAGCTAAAAGTTGTGCGTGTGTTTCTGGCTTTACCTGGCTCTGTGTTTACTTAGGATTGGGTTTGGGAGTAGGTTTGGGTGGCTAAACACCTGCACAAGTCTGTTTCAAACTTTGATTGGTTTTTATGCGATTTTTGGGCAACTTTTATGTTGGCTTTTGTGCATTTGCGGGTAAATGTGTCAATAATTGGCCTAAAATTATAAGACTTTTATACTTTTCCGAAACATTGATAAAAATTAATAGCTGGGGGCATAACCAAAAAGCTTTTAAAGTGCATCAAAATTGTGTTTTATAATAAAACACTTTGTGGTAAGGTCTTTGGTTATTTATGAGCTATAAATTTTAAATTTTCATAAGGCTTGAAACCGAATGTTTTGGTGCAAGAGGAATTAAAACGAATCGGCAAAATAAATAATGAAATAATTTTTTAAGTATTCTTTGATATTCATTGATTATATTTATGCCAACTTCAAGTTATATATATTTTTTGACAATTATTTTAAATTATTATTTTACTGACTCAACCAAAAAATTGCGCGCACAGCCAAAACGAATTTTTTTTTATACACGAACACATGACGATAAGTGCGACAGGGTTACTGAGTTACATAAAGTAAATTTTCGCTTGTAACAAAATAGCTAAGTCGTATTAAATTTGAATATATATTGTTGCTAAAGTAATATTTTTGTGTTATTTTATTTAATATAAAGAATAATAATTAACTAGCTATATTTTAATGAAAATAAAATGTAGCTGCGGCAACCATCCCAGCTGTTTTTTATCAAACAAATAAGATTTTGCGCCAACACAATATAAGAATTATATATAAGTTGTCGGCAAAAAATTCGTTTTCCGGAGCACGCAAAACCGAATCCGAATAAAATTGTATTGTAAACAACATAGAGTAGTAAAAAGGTGCAGTGCTGCGGCAACCCTGTCAGCTGTTTTATATCAAACAAAACTAATTTCGTGACAACACAACAGGAGAATTTATTGGAAAGATAAGTGAACTATACGAATTAATGGAAAGTTAAAAACGGAAGTTATAGACAAAAAAAAGTCCTTTTCCTGACCACGCAAAAACGAATTCGAATAAAATGATTCGGTTTGGTTTTTTCGTTTTCCGGAGCACGGCTGAGTATAACGAAAATTTTATAACTATCATATGGATCTGTAAACAATTTTTGACTGCATTAGAAAAGTTTGGACATTTTAGAGTTTTGCTCAAATCACTTTGCCATAGAAGTTAAAAAATTATTGCTTAGGCTAAACAATAATACAATTTCCGATCCAGATGTCAGACCATTTTTTCGTAGTGTTTTTGAGGCCTCTAAAACCGAAACTCCAGGATGTCAGGATTCTGATAAAATTTCAAAAAACACAATAAGAAGAGGTATTTCGCTGTTTATCTCAGAAATCTAAAGTGTTACGTTTTTTTTTGACCCCGGTATCGGATTCACAAAAACATCTGAAACTATAGTCGGACATCAAAGCTCTAAAAACTTCTCTACACAATAAAAATAGAATTCAGGTTCAGAGGTCCGACCATGTTTTCTATATGGTACTAAACCTGAATCCAAGGACTATGACGTCATTTCAGAAAAAACGCATAAAAAGAGGTATTTTAGAGGTTATCTTAAAAAAAAATCGGACTCTTTTTTTGCCTAGGAAAGAACCAACACCAAGGATTGGCTGTGTTTATTTTTTTTATTCCCAAAATTTGGCATAAACAAATTATAATAGTCCAAAATAATTTTACTGACCGAAAAATTTTGAAAAACCCATAATAAAAAAATGTAATACAGTCGAGGCGGTGCCCGACAGTGTAATACCCTGTACCTTTTTTCTCAAAAAAAAATGTATTCCTTACTAAGAATTTCCAATTGGAACATTTTTTTGTTGGTGCAAAACGATATTGATACCTATAAATTCCGCAAATTTTAACCGATTTTGATGAAAATCGAAATTTTCGTCAAAGGAGGAGGGGAACGGAGAAAGATATTGACATGATTCAACAAACTTGATCTTCTGAGGAAATATGCGCATCTGCTGGTGAAGTTTCGTATCTCTAGCTCTTATAGTCTCCGAGATCTAGGTGTTCATACAGACGGACAGACGAACAGACGGACGGACGGACAGACGGACGGACAGACGGACATGGCTCAATCGCTACCCGAGGTTATGATAAGCATTTTGGTATAAAGGACATGGGGTCTGCCACGCCTCCTTCTTGCCGTTACATACATTGCACAAATCTAGTATACCCTTTGTACCTATAGGTACAGAGTGTAATGACTTCATCAATATCAGTCAATGGTACCTTATTTCCGTCAACTTTCCGTCAAACGTACAGCTACAATATTCTCCAAATTCCATAATTTCCCGCCCATTGCCCACAAACTGCAGTTCAATTATATTCGTATCAGTTTTTTAAATTCCTGCAACTGTCAGCTTTCCACTCACTTGCTCATTTATGCAATTATTCATTGACTTGTTCGCCATCTTTTCAACTTTATAGTCAATCGTTTGAATCATTTTGTACAGTTCCCACTTTGTTATAATGTAGAGTGTAAGAGGATTTTAAAGCGTTTTTAACATTTTGTGCACTTTTAACTCTTTTTTTTTGTTCCTTACTCAGTTAGTCAAGTTTTCAGTTTACAGTTTTCCAGTTTGCTCCGCTTATTGTGAGTGAAAAGCTAAACGCGCTCATTTTGCAAATGTTTCATCTCCCTTTTTATTTTTTTCGAGAATTTTAATATGAGCTTAGGGTTTTCTTCTTTTTGAGTTTCTTTCCATGCTTTCACTGTTAGCTGCCGGCTTCACTTGCCTTACTTTCTCTGCTTTCTTTGTGTTTGTGGAGCGTATGTTGGTTGTTTGGTGGAAGAGGGAGGGTTCGTTGTATGCATGTGGGCAGGGGGTGTTACACGAAAAAAGTTTTTTATCTGCAGCAAATAGTTTCTGACTATTTCCCCATCAATTTTATTGGTAATACTTAGACAAAAGTTTTTCAAACATTACAGTGCGGACATTTTGTTGGGTAGCTTCGATAGCCTGGGATGCTGGGATGTAGTTTGTTTGGGAAGTAAGACTGCTTTTGGTCTTTGGATGCACTTGGCATACTGTTTTAAATGAAAGGATTCAAAGCGTAAAACTTTGTTGGCCAAACAAAACTGTTTTGTGCGGATCTGTGTGTGTTTGTTTGTGTCGGAAAATTAGAAAAGCGTTTGTATTTGATAAATATATTTACTACTACTCGACTGTAAAAATACTTGATGTGCAAAAACTAATAAAATGTTTGAAGAGTTCAAGCTGAAGTTCAACCAGCTAAAGTTGCACAAAGTTAAGCTTTTATGTGTAGTGCTTAATTGTAATTACTTTTGGCTGGGATCACTATCACTTCTCTTTATCTGTTCGTCCTTTAGACCCTGTCATTGCTTGCCAGTTACAATTGAGTGTAAAAGTTGCTAACTTGTAATTATCGCTTACAACACTCAACATACATATACACACACGCACACACACACACACCCATCCAATAAATACACTGTTAAACAAAGGCTGTACAAACTGCCAACCGCATATATTCACACTGTAACTCATTTGCACACCAACACACACTCACACACTTGCATTTTAATTAATAGTCCTGACAAACGTTCCCCAAGCCACAACAACAACAACGACAGCTACAAAGGCTGTCAGTACAGTCGATCCCAGCAACTCCCGAAACAACCCACTCAATGACGACGACAATTCTCAACCACAATAATAATTTACATTTTAAGCCAATTTTAAAATGTTAAAAAATTTTCCATTTTCACAGTTAAATAAAAATTAATTACAACAATTTATCGTCACAATGCGGCAGGCAAAAACAACAAAAAAAACCAACAGCCCAGAAAGATCAAATTCATTCGGCGCAGCAAATTCAAAATACTCTTAAAAAATATACTAAATGGTTTAGTTTTAGATCTATTTGTGTTTTTTATATGTAACGTTGGTTTCGGGAAAGAAGCAGCTTTTTCTTTCTTCAAAGTTTTTGAATTTTTTAGGTCCAAATTCTGGTTTTCATTTTTCTCTATCAATCTCCGCTCACTTTCATTACCAATTGTAGCTGACAGTAATTTTTGTATTGTTCTAAATTTTTTATACCTATTACTCCTATCGTTGAGACCAAACTCCATAAAATGTTCACGGAGTCAAAAAAATAAATGGGAATCATGTTTGTGTCCCATACTCTTAAAAAGCTTTCCAAGTAGTTTTCTTGCAGGTCTGTTTTTATGTCATAGTGTCATGTGGCTATGTACAGTGGTGCTAATGGTGCTTAGCGTCGCAAAAGTCAATTTTGAAACTTGTCTGCTTAAAAAAAATAATTATAAAAAAAAACTAAAAATGTTGTGTTTTCTATTTAAATATAAAAAAATTATACCGCCGTTATAAGTGTCATACTTTTCAAATTATTAATTTTGCGACGCCAAAAACTTCATCAGCATCACTGTGCTATGGTTCCTAATTGAGGAAGCCATCCTTCTTTCTTTGAGTTTTTTAGTTACTTAAAGTTTTATTTCCGCTTTCCTCTTTTTCATTTCTCAGTTTGATCGAGAGCTTCATTCCATTTCAATCTTAAGCGATTTTAATCTTATTTACTAAACTACAGCGTGTTTTTTTTAGAGGTTCAAAACTTTGAGTTGGCAGCACTGCTTTATCTGACAATCCATTTAACAGCTGATAGTTGCTTTTTGTTGAGTTTGTTTTGACATTTCATTATGGACAGACTTACACTAGAGCAACGCTTGCAAATTGTGAAACTTTTTTTTATCAAAATAATGGTTCCGATCGTCAAAATTATTCAAAATTCAAAATTTTGTTTGCCGATGAAGCCCATTTTTGGTTGAATGGGTACGTAAATAAGCAGAATTGTCGCTTGTCTACGTCGATAAACCAGACACAATGGAATATCTGGAAATCAACATTCGAAGAGTTATTGGAGTTACGCGCCAGCCATGGCGGCCACATGGCCGAAATCATATTCAAACATTAGTGTCATAAAATTTTTTTTCCAATAAAGCCCGTTTCATTGATATTAAGAATATATTTCTTTGTTTTATTATAATTTAAACTTGTGTAACTCTAAAAAAAACACCCTTTATGTTTTAATTCTTGGACTTCAGTTTTTTTCAAACGTCCTTTTTGTCTGCATGCATTTTGAATGAGACCACAGCAAGCCACAAAATTGTTCGCGAAATGAAGCCGAAGAGCTTTAAAAAAAAAACTAACCTCTGACTTTAGTTTGCATTAATAAAAAAAATACCAACAATGGAACAATAATTTGAATGCTAAAAATCCGCTGACTTAGAGGGCTGCTGCACAATAACACGAATAGAAAGGATAAGTTTTGCATTATAATTTGAATGCCTGGATTTATATTTATTATACTAAATAAGTTTTTTACCCATATTCTTAAATTATTTTTGTTAACTTTATGTGCTTTTTCGACCACTGTGCATTGTGAAGGCAACACATTTTTTTAAAGACAATATTCCCTGAGAGGTCAATATACTTTGATATGAATAAATGTTTTGTAATTAGTCAGTAAATGAATATTTAAAATATTAGGGTAAATAAATAAAATGCTTGATATGATCTCTCCTGACTTATTTTGAAGCTTGCCCAAATATTAAAAAACGGGCACAAATCATTAAAAAAATCTTAATAATTATTTTGTTGCTATATGTGAATAAAATCACAAATACAAAAAAAAAAAATTATTTAAAAAATGATTCAATAAAAATAAAATAAGTTCATTTTAAACATATAAATATGATATAAAAAAAATAAAAATTATTGTTTGAAAGGACATTACTCCGCAATATCTTTTATAATTTATGGCGACATTGTGGAAAAACTACAATATAGAAGTTTCAAAAGATAGAAAAACAAGAAACTCAAATCTAGCTGTCGACTTTTACTTATTTCCAAGTCGTTGTTTGAAAAGAAAATAAAAAATTTAAAATTATTAGCAACCCATAAAATATTGGCTATTATGACAAGACTTAAAGTACTGAATGAAGTGAAATAAATAAATTAATTTATGTTCTTCGAGCATTTTTATATGTATTTTTTACTTAACTTTTTACTCATATAAATGGAAAAAATTTTGAAATTATTTATTGACAATATTTTGAAGATGAGTTTGCAATTATAAGTAATTGTAAGTTTCGTTAAGTATTTATAATAAAAAATTTTTTACAAGAGAGTAATTAAAAAAGTATACCGAAAATATCTAGAAATTATATTCATAGTATTATGTCAAAATTTTCATATGTTTTAATTTTTACATTACAGAAAAAAACTATACAACAAAAAAGTAATTTGAAAAACAATTGAATTTAGCCGTGCTACGGAAAACGCAAAAAACCAAACCGAACAATTTTATTCGGATTCGGTTTTGCGTGCTTCGGAAAACGAATTTTTCTCTTATATATATATTCGATAAATTCTCATATTTTGTTGGCGCGAAATCTTATTTGTTTGATACAAAACAGCTGACATGGTTGCCGCAGCTCTGCACCTTTTTATTACCATATGTTATTTATATTTTACTTTCATTAAATTATTGCTAGTTCTTAATTATTCTTTAAATTAACTAAAATTACTTTAGCAACAATATGCATTGAAATTAAACACGACTAAAAAATAGTTAATTTTTGTTACAAGCGAAAATTTTCTTTATGTAACGCAGTAACCCTGTCGCACCTATCGTCATGTGTTCGTGTATGAAAGAAATTCGTTTTGTTTAAAAATAATTGTCAATGAAAATATCTAAATTGAGTTTGGCGTAAATATAATCAAAGAATATCAAAGAATATTTAAAAAATTAGTGCAGTATAAAATTTGTGTTTTTAAGCCTTTTTGGCTGATTCGTTTTAATTCCCCTTGCAACAAAACATTCGGTTTCAAACCACATGAAAAATTTGGTTTGGTGGAATTGGGTGCTCCAACATTCGGTTTCAAAACGAATCCAATCATATATAATTATAATATATTATACAATGAAATATATATTCAAGATATTAAAAACTCAATAAACTTGTCGCGACTGATAGTCGAACTTGGAACTCAAGACGAATTTAGTTGGAAGTTCAACAGTCTACCAACTCAGCTACACTCATCCATGCTTCGTCACAATTGTTTGTAGTCTTATCAATTTCTCACGCCTACGTACACATAACAGACCATTTTGTTACGTGACGATTTTTCTGTCATTTCCATCTAAGCTCCGTAAAGGAACTACATTTCTACAATGTGCGGGAACATAAATAATTCTTTCTCCAAAAAAATGTTGCTTATCAGGTTGTCATGACAACAAGCGTATACAAAAAAGCATTGCCTTAGAAAGCTAAATCTGAGAACGTCCCGTCCCTATAAAACTGGCCAGCATCGTCACAAAGTGAACATAACTCTCTTCTGAAGAGTATGCAAAATCCTTTACTCCGCCCGCTCTAAAGTCAAAATGAAAGCCAGAAAAACAATTCCTGCCTGGAAAAAATTCCAACAACCTCCGCAGCGCTTAATGTGCGGCTTGTTGTTGTTAAACGCTGGACGGCCGCCTCGCTGCCGCACATGGCTAAAACGCAAATGTTAAACCCTTTCGTTAATGCAGAATAATTGCTATGGTCCGAGTACAAAACTCGGTAAAATGCAAAAAAAAAAAAAAAAATAAAATAAACCGGAATACAGTAAAACGTCAAAAGTAACGGGTTGATTTTTTTTTTTTTGGAGCTGCCTCAAATTAGAGCAACGTTCAAACGGAAAAGTGGGCGTGGACGTTGGGTTGGGTGGTGGCGCAACGTAGCGAGTTCCGTTTCATTTAGTTTTCAGTTTCCACCTAATTTACCCAATTGGGTAAAAGTGCTTTGTCATAATCAGGCCGGGAGCAAGGTTCGCATATCTAATGAATGAATGAGGAGCATAAAGCAAAACTTTTGGTCGACACTTTTTGGTCCACACTGGACTCGACCCAAACCTGGCCCCATTGAGTGTGAAAATCTAGCTGGTTGGGTTTCACTTTTTTTTTTTCTCCTGACGTTGTAGCTGGGAATGTGCTTCTTGGTACTACCCTGGCACATATTTATCGAGTTGCTAATAGGCTGTCACATAATTAGCCTTGTTACAACAAAATCAGCTACAAAAACCGGGGTATGGATATGGGTGTGGGTATAAAAAGGTAGCCATGAGCAGACATTTGCTTTCTTTAGCACGCAGGGAGAGAGCACTGAGAAAACATAAATGACATTAGGCTAGATGAAAGTCAAAGATGTTAACGATAATGTCTAACCGTGTCGAGACAGCGGCTAATGCGTTTTGGGCAATGACTTTGCCTTGGCTTTGGCTTGGTTATAGTATGTAACGGATTGTGTTTATGGATTTAAACTGGCTAAAGTAGACAAACAAAGACGCTTCAGCAGCGTCTAAGAGCTGGGAGCTGACTCCATAGCAGCTGTAGCTTACAACAGTTTTTTTTTTTATAAGGAAGCTTATAATAGTTGGCTTACATGTCGAGTTCTGGTTAGCATGGTTAGAAAATTTGCTTTCCAAAAATTATTTATATCATCATTAAAAAGGCTTAAATGCTAAGAAAACGCTTTGTGACGTCATTGTCGGCAACAAAGTCGAGTTAATTAAAGTTTTGGAGACCTTTAAGTTAGTCTAAATTAAGCGTCAAAAAATCCAACTCACTTAATTCCCTTGCATTGGAAAGATTGATATGCGGCATGATATTTGAAACACAACAAATTTTTTCGATCAGCATCGTGCCCACCAAGAGATTCCGCTTAATCGATAGAAATGCAGCTTTCTAGATGCCCCAGGGTTATTTACCCAAAATATATATATATTTACATATTTCCTAGAGTTCCAAGGTGGAACATGAGCCACTGTGGTCTCAGTAATTGCGGGAATTTAAGATGGGTGGGTGATTGGCCTAGAATCGGGTGCGGATTCTGGTGCTAGCGCTGGCAGCTGTCCTCCAGACAGGAATCCAATTGCCTGGATAGCAACAGCATATTCTCAGTGCAGGGTATTAAGGTTATACCACCTTGACACGGTCGTCAGAGCCTCGAAGTGTTTCAAACGGGGGGTACCACGTAAAGGTGAAGTTGGCAGTTGGAAGGGATAGGCTATATATTCCCGTCACCAACCCCATTTGCCCATTTAAGATGGGCAAAAAAGAAAAAAATTGTTGGCTAATATTTTTCATTTCTTCACTGCGCAGGGCAAGATTGGACTTCGTATTCATCCGCTTCATATTTATTTTATTCAAATACATCAGTGGCGGCTGAATACGAAGGCCACTCTCATCATGCGCAGTGAAGAAATCAAAAATTTTAACCAAACAATTTGCAACTAAGTAGTTGCTTCAGTTTTCGAGCAGACATTTCAAAATTTTACAAATTCTACCAAAAATAAATATTTTTGCGCAGGCTTTGAAAATTGAAAATATTTGCTCAAAATGCATAAAATTTGTGGTCAAATATTTGATTAGCAGTGTCATGATCAAATATTTGTCAGTCTAATGATATGTTTGCACCAAATTTATGATAAAATTTGACAAAAACAATTTCGACCAAATATTTGCTTCGTGGAATGCAGTTATTTTTCGCTGGTGCCATCACGTGGCAAATATTTGGCCGAACATTTTGTTTGCTCATATAGAAAAATTGGCATGTGGAAATAGTAAATATTTTCAGGCTAAAGGGTCATTTTGCTGTGCGGTAAGCAAGCAACTTTGCTCTGCACTGATATTTGGCCAAAAAATTTCTTCAAGTAAGCAAATATGTGCTTGTTGTTGTACGTTGTTGCTTATTATAAAAAAGCGATCTCGAAGACGTTTGAAAAATTTTTATATATTTATTTTTACCTTTTGTCTCATACAACCCTTAGCACTTACGCTCTCCAGCCTCTGTTACAAACTCTTAGACAAAACCAAGCATCCTTGTAGGTTTATTGTCAGAACATAGTGGAAAATTACTTTCTTTACTCAAGTCAAATGCCATCCCTAAGGTCACATTAAAGTTTTCTATATGCCAAGTGCTAAAAAAAGAAAAAAAAAAAAACTCAAATTGACTTTGAAAAATGGTGTGAAAAATGTGTGCGTGACTTCCTTGTTCCTGTTCCCCTACAGCTAGTCCTGTTGTCCCAACAGCACCAACCACATTGTGTGCGATACAATTTGGCATTTAACGCAGTTGCCGTGGCTGCTGCAATTAGTGAGCACCAGGAGCAGGAGCAGCTGCAGCTGCAATCATGAATGTCCATATATGATATATGTTCGTGATGATGTATGCAATGATTCGATGATTATTTTTTCAACGCCTCAATAATTCTGGCAATTATAAAAAGTTGGCACAACGTTGACGGCAAATATTTGTAGCCATTGGGCGAAATGTAAACGTTGAACGTTTTATAATTTGAGCAGGGAATGATTCGTGGGCCGTGGTCAGTGTCAGTGCTAATTGCCAATTATGGAGAAATGCATGCGAGCGCGAAATTAAATTAACCCCTTTTTTGTGTAGGTCCCCATCTCAGACCAAAAATCGTTTGGACTCACATGTTGCCAAGTGGCAACCATGTCATCAATCAGTAGCGTAACATTGGCAAAACACAAATATGAATATAAAAGCTTATAACTTTAAGCTTTTTTTTTCGTTTTTTTTGTTGACAATGTGTACACACCATGCAATTATAGAAATTGATTGATCAGTGATTGGTCACACAATAAAAATCCAGTTTACAGCACATGAAAAAGCCACAAGCGGCAGCCAAATGAGTCAAGTGGCCATGTTAACAATTTTTGGAGGGGGTTTATTTTGCACATATGAAACATGAAAATATTAAAAAATAACAAATATTATGCAAAATTGTTTTTACAAAATTCATATTTACAACGCTTGTTGTAGCATAAAATTCTGTCAAGTGCAAAAAATAATATCACGCTTCGTGGCAGATTTTTATGTTTTTTTTTTTTGTACAATATGTCAAAATACAAACAATGAGTCTTTAAATGTATCTTGTTGCTGCTGTTGGTTTTTTGCATGGCTTATAAATGACTCCCCCAAAAAAAATTACATGTATTGTCTTAACATATCAGCCAAAATCATTGTCACGTGCTCAACTTGTTTCTGACATGTTTTGCAACCAAAAAAAGAGTCCTGAAATTGGCTGCAAGAGCTCGATAAAGAAAATTCATAAATTTTCATAAAATGTGCATTAAAACGTGTTGGAAAATATCACACAAAACGAAAAAAAAAGTGGCGTAAATTAAGCGAGGCTAGACCGAATTTGAGATACCCTGGTACCAACGACTTCAAGTTTTAAGAAAAAGAAACTACCAACTCGGCTTCAAATTTTATAAAACAAACACAAAAATGTAGAGCAAATTTGTGCTGATTAAAACTCGAGCCGATTTTTAGTTTCGACGACAATTCTCTACAAACCCAGCCACCCTTAGTATATGGGAGACAACTTAAAGGCCTACAGCGCGCTGTAGCGTCTCTCTTCTCTTAAGACAGAAAACTTAACATAGCCTTCTTAATCTTAACTTAATATAAACCTTATCTGACAGGGCCTATGAATAAGAATTTAAATTAAAGGATTCCTAAGAACAGATGGATTTAGTAGAAAGGCAAAGTACGGGCCCAGTAGAGAATATCGTCACTCTTCCTTCCACCGATGCATTTAAATGTTTAACGATGTTTTTAAATCTATGGGTCATAGCTTAAAAGATTCCGAGCCATGATCCAAAAATTAGAAAGTCACCCAATGCGCACGTCCGTTATTCTTGTCTCTCTGGAATAGAGAGCACCAGTTCAATTTTTGTATGGTAGCCATAAGAAATAGTGAAGCAATTTTGATCAAACTTCACATAAATGTGCAGACTAATATGAAATATTTATATAAAAATAGACAAATATTCCTAACATTTTTTTGCATTTTCAAAAATATCGCGTCCAAATTTATGTCAGTTCTATTTTGTTTTAGACTAAACATTTTTTTATCATAACTGGTACACTATTTCATATAGCTACCATACAAAAGTTGAACCAGTTTTCTGCGTAGCTGAACTCACGCACTTATTTGCGTTGGATTTTACTATCAGAAACGGTTGGCAATATCATATAGGCCCTATATGACCGATCGGTCAAAGGAATGTTTTTGGTGGGTAAGTCGTTTGTTATGAAAGGTGAGGTTAGGTTACACAGATTGACCCCTGGGGGGAATCACACATAAGACTGAATAGTCCTTAGTGGTACCGGTTTGTTATGAAAATATCGTAATCAAATTAGAATAAAGTCTTTTTTTGAGTACCTAATCATTCATTTATTGATTTGTTTGTTGTGATGATAAAGGGTACCTGAAGGTCGTCCGCGACCGACTTTACGGGACTTTTAACATATGGGACTAGCCTTAATTCATAGCTCACAATTTGACTGATCAATAGGATGGTAGAGCTAATGATATAGCTAATGCTAAAAATTTTAAAGATATTAGGATTAAGATATTTTGCATAGGGTCTTACTTAAACAATTTTTTTCTGCTTTAGATTTTCAAGGTCTTAAACAAACTAATATGAAATCCGGGGGCCAACGGGCTTTAATAATGTTTGCTCCTTCCAAGGTACATTGAATCATCTGGAAATATGAGAAAGTATTCTTCTTTCTCAGCTTGTGTGAACTCTTATTTAGCAGTGAAACTTAAAGTCGAAAATATCGTACAAAAAAACACTTCCTTCTTTCCTAGGAATGCATGTGTGAATATCGCCTATCAAACATAGTATTGAAACGGAGAATTCGGAGCTAACTGCTTTAATTCACAACAAACTATATTCGTCTCAAAAACATTATAAATAATATAATAAAATTTGCTTATTTTTATAGTCTACATTATTATTTAACATGCTCATCATCTTCCTCTTCCAAATCCCCAGATGCGCTTGGTTGCACACTACCTGTTCGCGAAACTTGCTCATTTGCCGGTGGAACACGGGATACGTTACGCATTTCGCGTATACGGTTCCGATAACGTTCACGACGTTCCTGCAAACGCTTAGCCTTCAGCTCTTCAAAGTTCACTAAGTAAAGGAATAGTTACAATGTTCAAAAACACTCTGAACCAAGACTTTAATTACTCACTTTCATTGGACTGGGTTGCTTGCAACTGCTCTACACTTGCCAAAGGTACTACATTGATTTGAGACTTGTCTGTTTGGTTAGCTTTTGTGTCTTTTATGCTTGGGTTGGAGGATCCAGGCCCAAGTTTTATAATACGCAGCGGAGGTTGGAAATCGGAGCTGCTTCTGCGCATTCTAGGAACTATGCCACCATACATACTTACTGAATTTGCTCCAGTTGTGGGATTAGCCTTGTTTTTTCCAGCTTCCACTTTGGCTGTTGAGGCCTCCGGTGGTGCTGTACGTTGAGTTTCATTAGCGTAGGGCAATTCATTTGGGAAAACTTCATCCCAGTATTGATCCTTTACCAATTCCGGATGATCCTGATGCATTTCATCGACAATCAAATAGGAAACGGTTAAGTTGCGATCTATCATCCAATTAAGCTGTAAGCAATAACAAAAATTAGCTATGTATATCTTTATGCTACTTTAGAGCATTATTACATTAAAATCATCGTCATCATCACCAAACGGATTTATCAATACCTCGGCCACCTTCAGCCAACCCATATAAAAGAAGAATTGTAGCAAGACCAAAAATGGAAAGTTTTTGACAAAACCATTGTCTTTTAGAGCATTTTTTGGATCCATGGTCCACTGATGCCCAAAGGCGGTGCACAAAAAGTACGCATAGGTAGCCAGAGTAACCACCTGAGTGTATACCAGTGGCACGCTGACCCAGTCATAGTACAACAGAAAGCCGCACATACCACGGAAAGCATTAAGCGCATCGATTATTGCTTTTACGGAATAATCATCGCGTATCTTGCCCTCACGCCGCGCACGCATGACAATACTGGCAGCCCAGACTATGGGCATCCAGTGCTTGGGATAATAAGGAAATGCTACATCCAGCTTTTCAATAATAATCTTTTCGTTCTCCAGCAAAAACCCAGCTTCTATAATACGATCATAGTTGGGAAAGCGTAGCTTAACATGGGGTGATATCATAGTAAATACGATAACTTGGCATAGACAGACATAGCGCACGATGGTGCGACGCATGGCACGTGAACGATCTGTAAATCCTATAATATGTCCGCTGATAAGTGTGGCCACGGAATCAGGCCATGGTATGGTAATGTATTGTGCCCACCAACGACCCATAACAATAGTTACATAGAAGCCCAAGACAAAGGAAAGCGGTATTAGAGCTAAATATGACGAGCAATAGGCAACAATAGCCTCAAAACAGCTTTAAAAGAAAAATGGTAAAAAAGTGCGGGAATTGAAAACATGGCGAGATTTACCGTTGCGATTCTTTATCCATTAAATAACGGTAAGAGGCGGCTAGCAGCATATATATAGCCATAAAGAGCAACAAGTCCATCCATACGATCTTATAAATACTTCCACGCCAACTGTACAAAGAAAAGCGAAATCTACGTTAGGTCTCGAAGATATACTTACATAACTTCTTTTATATTACCGAAGTAGTAGGGTCAGAAAAGTGCTAAAACCTCTTGAGGTGGCAACTGAAGCTGTATAAGTTACAGTCATTTTCAAAAATCTTAAATAAAAATTCGTTCGAGAATTTAAAGTGCTTTTGAAATTGTAAGCTTGACAGCTTTTTCAAAGCGTTATAGGCATCTAGTTGGATTAACCCTTAACATCTCAAGAAAAGGGGTAGCTTTTGCAATTTTATGTACGCCGGAGACCGCCAAAGTTGATTCCAATATGTTCAGGGGGACAAAAAAAATTTATGGACCTGACTAGATATGTCGGTCTTTTCGTCTGTATAAACTTACCAATAGGTAAAAAAATATCAGTATATACTCGGATAGCCAACTGTTTATTAAGTCTCTCGCCTCTTTGATATCATGCGTGAAGTCAGAGAACAACTGTCGCTCATCTCTGGAGGAGATGGCAGAACAGTTTTCAATACACCTCATCTGGGTGCCGGGACACAGGGATATTGAGGGCAATTTTTTAACGGATGTACTGGCAAGACAAGGAACTACCAGCATCCTCCTTCAGGACAAGGAGCGTCTGGGTATTCCTATGGCCAGCTGCAAATTAAACATAAAAAACCATTTCGCACACACTACAATCCAAACGTGGAATCGAATATCCAATACGTGTAGGATCTCACGGCGCAAACTTAGCCGGTGTACTGCAGTAAAAGAACCAAGGAACTTTGGTGTTTGAATAGAGCTCATAGCTCGAAAGTTATCCGAGCAATCACTGGATACTGGCTAGTGGGAACTCACGCATTAAGGCTTAACGCTCCTCACCAAGACTTCTGCAGAAGTTAGTGCGATAAATAAGAGCTGGAGACGGTGGAGCACCTCTTCTATTACTGCCCGGGACTATGTACGACAAGGTTCCGCTTCCTCAAGTCACACTTTCTATGTGACTTATACCAGCCCTCAGAACAGAGTCCAAAATGCCTCTCAAGGTTTATTCAGGCCACCGGATGGCTGTAAATGATAACATCTAAGGGACCTAATAGTGGGGAAGGATGGAGGAAAGTCTACCATTGCGGTATCACAACGGGCCTATTTGTTGGCGAGTTGGGACGTGTCCCAGCTGCCGCCCTAACCTAATCTTCCGTCTGTATGAACGCATGGATCTTAGAGACTTTTAGAGCTAGGGTAGCCAATGATATTTAGACTCATTTTGCGACCAGCCAGATCAATTTTATTGTTTCTGGGACACCCTCTCTCTTACCCAATAACTACTATCCACAATGCTTTTCACGAGTTTTGAAGCTTTTCTCTTATTGTTTTTGAGATACGATCTTTCATACTTACTACCGGATCAGTCCGTCTCTCCGTCCGTCTGGGCTCTGTATTCTGATAGAATACAATAGGATCGATGCCATCTTCTGCCCTACTATCCTTCTTCTACAATGACAAAGTCTAATGCCTTTTGCATTGTTCTAAAAAAACCTA
Source organism: Chymomyza costata (assembly GCA_018150985.1). Taxonomy (NCBI): domain Eukaryota; kingdom Metazoa; phylum Arthropoda; class Insecta; order Diptera; family Drosophilidae; genus Chymomyza; species Chymomyza costata. Next base: position 26,155,070 of record JAECWU010000001.1, read on the forward strand.
ACAAGATCTCAATAACATGCTACAGCTTTGTTGAAGTTTATTTTTTTTGTTTTATAAAAGATTTATTCTGGAGCTAATACATGAGTTATTTTTTTATACTCTTTTTGATCCGTTGCTTGAATTTACTTATCGGTTTGCTGTCCAACGTTTTTCTTACCTTCCTCCTCAGCCTCCTCAGCCTCCTCAGCCTCCTGTTCCTCCGATGCGGCAGATGGAGTATCAATTTTGAATGAAATATGTGATGCAGGCGGAGAGAATTGATCCATTTCCTCTTTTAGTAGCTCCAGAGCGATAGCTGCTTGTTTCAATTGACGTGCCACTCGCTCACGGTGACGTTGGGCTTTCAACGCTCTAAAATCATCCGAACTTAAGGATAGGTCTTCCTCGTCCGCATACTCAGAGTACAACAAATCCGACAATGAAATTGACGAGGAGGTGTGACTAACTTTTACCTCGCGTGCTGAAAAGCGTATACGCACTTCCTGCTCATCGTATTCTTCTTCTCCCATTACAGCAAAGCTTACTGAGCTGCTTCTGGGACGTTTGCTCACTTTGGACAAGTCCAGCTTGGCGGTTGATGCTTCTGGATGCTCTGCACGTTGCGTATCATCCTGATAGGGCAACTCATTGGGAAACACCTCATCCCAATACTGATCACGCAGCAATTGTGGATGATCATTGTGCATTTCGTCCACAATTAAATAGCTTACTTGCAGATTACGATCAATTAGCCAGTTCAGCTCAAAGTCATCATCATCGTCGCCAAAGGGACATATCAAGGTCTCGGCCACCTTCAGCCAGCCCATAAAGAAGAAAAACTCTAGTGTGCTAAACAATGGAAAGTAATAGTTGACCATATTCATATTGCTTTTAGAATCGGTCTTTTCAATCCACTGATGACCAAATATAGCTGCCAGAAAATAAGAGTAAACCGCTAGTGTAACCACCTGTGTATAGACCAGTGGCACACTGACTGTATCGTAGTGTATAAGCATATGGCAGCCACCACGAAAAGAATTTAGTGCATCGATCAGCGACTTGACCGAAAAGTCATCCCAAATGCGACCCTCCTTGCGTGCGCGCGTAACAATGCTGGCGGCCCAAACAATGGGCATCCAGTGCTTTGGATGCTTGGGAAACTTGTCATCCATGGCCTTGATAATGTTGGCCTCGTTTTTATTAAGCAGACCAGCATCTACGAGATAATCGTAATTGGGAAAACGACGTTTAATGCCAGGTGAGATCATGGTCAGCACCATGGTCAGCGCTAAGCAGGCATAGCGCATAATAGTGCGACGCATAAGGCGTCCATGCTCATCCTGACCGCGCACCAATGCGCTTACATAAACAGCCAAAGGATCCGGCCAAGGCACGGTTATATATTGACTCCACCAGCGTTCCACTATAATGGACACGTAGAAGCCCAAGACAAATGAGAGCGGTATCAAGGCGCGATAGCTATGGCAGTACTCTACCAAATCCTCGAAAGCACTGCGTAAAAATAAGTCAGCATTGCTGTTTATACTTCCAGCTGCTACTTACAGTTTTTTATCAGGTCCTAGTGCATAACGATAAAGCATGGCCATGGAATAGAAACTCAACAAGAATACCACCAAATCCACCCATATTATTTTATAGATGCTGCCACGCCATCTAGCACAATATGGCCAAGTTATTTGTATGCTCGGACTAATAGCCTACCATTGTTAGCTTACCTGGCCAGTAGCTTCCAAAAACAACCAAAACGACGGCAGGTGGCCACCTCAGCGGTATAGGAGACGGTCATGACCGGTCAGCAACAGCAGCAGTAAGGCACACAATTAAAAAGTAGACTAAAGGAAACTACAAACTACAGTTTGTTTCTACAAGGCCTGGTTGAAAGCAATAAGCCAGGCAAACTTTGTTCAAAGGAAATTAGTTTGCCCAAGTTAAACAGCCTAGTCAGTTAGATACATACTTGATACAGCTAGATACATTTGTATCTGCTGGGTTTGGTTATTTGGAGACCATAAAGACAATGCCTTCATTTAATTTGTGTGCTGCCGCTGAAGCGTTAAACGATACCAAACGATGCCATCCATGTTCACGGGCGGTAACACAATTTGGGCGCCAAATTTGTGGGGCGTAATTATTTAAATTAGATCATTTATATTGGCAGACGACAAAGTCAAAAGCAATTTGAAATGGCGACAGCAACAGCGCTTTTGGCCACATGTGTTAACTGATTGCTGCTGGTGTTAGCAATTTTGGTGGCTTTATTGAAAATTCCTGGCAGCTAGCCTTTAAAATGTTAATGGCTATAATAAGTACATGCCACTACTGCCCACTGACGCAGCTGAGTCTCTCCGAGAGAGTAAAAGTGAGAAAAGTATTTAATGGCTTATGGCAACTTATCTTATCTGTAACCATGGTATTGCTTTATAGTAATCCCAAAGAGATGACGCATTCAAAGCTATATTTACTTTGCGTGTACATGTGTATGATCCAAACTATGAGCTGGTTAAAAAGCTAATAATCAGTTTATAGATAATTTAATTGCTGGTAATAGCAAGTGTTTTATCTATTTAGCTTTGTTGTATAGCTATATAAAAGCACTTGATGAGCTTATTATAGACACACGCCAAATTGGAGTTTTTCAATTACTAAACATTTGTTAATTTCATTAAAAGTTGTAATATGAAACTCAAATTGTAAATTGTAAACTTTGTTATGGTAAACAACTGTGTCGATCTAAAAATCTATGCAGCCTTACATTAGTATTAAAATTTATATACTTCCGATTGCGAAGAGTATACTAGATTTGTTGAATATGGGACATAGAGACGCAAAAATTTTCTAACAAAGGCTCATATTTTCATCTCAGATGAAGTATTTTAAATTGTTCCGAAATCTTGGCCCCTTTCGGCTTAGAAGCATTTGACGGTTTTTGGCAATGCTGCTCACCTAAGATGTTTCTACTAATTGCACCACTTTTTTCCTATAAGCTACATCAAAATTCGACTATCGAAAGTATCTTCAAGTAAACCTGATTGTAAAAGTCACATAGTCTCCATTTCACAAAAATATATATGCATATATACATTTTTCCTAGAAAAAACCGACTAAGTGTCCCACAGTATCACATTTTTATAAGTAACTAGCGGGCGCCGCCACCATCATCCAGACTATTATATGCCCTATACAATTCTTTATTTCTATAATGTTCATTCCATGCTACAGTAGGTCCTGCCCGACTTTACAATACTCTGAAACAGCGGCAACCTGCATGCTGCTCTGATTCTGTTGCAACAAAGAATTAATGCCATCAAATTTTAAAACAAATGTGAGCAATAAAATTGAAATATTGTCAAGTGAAATGTTGTTCAAGGGCTGCTATTGCTGACGTTGCTAGTCCCCCTTTTATGATACATTTTAATGTTTCGTATGATTTTTCACCTACATGATTTCAACGTATATAAATTAAACTTACATTGTGCACATCGTATGAGATGTGGCTATCATATAGTTCAAATTTCACCTCGATACGTTCACGCATATGAACACAATCGGTACCACACTGATATTTTTCATACAAAAATACTAAAATCGAGATAAATTTATTAATTAAATAATTTTGGGTGGGTATAGGAGTGTGAAAATTAATTAATTTTAATAATTGTATTTTACCATATTTATCCCTAAATTCGTTCCAGAAAAGTATATCGACCTGATTTTAGTTAATTTTTCTAATCAAAAGAAATATGAAGAATAGTTTTTACTGTGTATGATCAGTAGTAATGGCTGTCCTGAATTTGTAAGCCAATGATACAAAATAATTCCAAAATAAGCATATTTTATGACAAAAAGATACGGGTAGATGCATCATTAATAAACAATATTTTGCCATAACAGATTTGAAAATTATTTTTGTATTGATCAATTTTTCCAAAAGCTGCCAAATTGAATCTAAAAAAAAATGTTTCATATTTAAATCCAAACTGCGGTGAGATAACACACTTGCAAATAAGTTTCGTTTGCAAGTAGCTGGATCAAAAAGAAGTATATCGAAAAAATCGTGACATTTCTTAGTCAAAATTTCATAAATATCAGAGCACTAGAATCTATTTTATAAAACGCACGCTACCTCAAAGCACGCTACCTCCGCTGCATAACTTTCAACGCGAATAAGTAGAAACGCTTCTTAGGAACCATGGCAACTATTGTTTCAAATTTTCGGAGGCTACTTTATCTCAAAAAGAACTTTAATTTGAAACCAAACTTTCTGCGGTACTAAAACTGATTTCTAAGACGATACGATTTTTTTTTAGAATTTTTTTGTTTCGTCAAATCCTTTGTTCACGAACAGCATCAGTATATATAGTAAGTGACACAATGGTTTTTGTTTTGTTTTTATTTTGCACTAAAATATTTGGAAAGCAGCCTTGTTCCGGGGAGAACAAGTGAACGTTCAATTTACTATTAAGAACTTTAAACAGCTCAGGGTAAGTATATAATTGCGGTTGCTAAAATCAAAAACTAGTTACTACATGACTTAGTATTTGCAGCAAATCAGAAGAGCTGATAAAAAGATAGCCCATCTTTAGCTAATTAAATTGTTTAAAGCTTTGAAGATTATAATATCTGCTTATCTGTAATTTTAAAGTTTTTTTATTATAAAAATTTTAGCTACAAGGTTTCTCTGGTATTCAAACCAGGTATTGGGGCTACGCATGTTCCAACAATTTTTTGACTTTTAAAGTTTACACAAAATTGTATGGTAATAAAATCGTTTGTTTAATCTAACTAAAAATATCTTGAGTAACTCTCAATTTGAAATTTTTGCGAGAGGAATATAATACGTTTATTGAAGATATCTTTGTAGATCCAATTAAAAATTTACTCAAAAACTTGCTTACTCAAGAGAAAGCTGTCAAGTTACAACAACTACACCCGCTACGCACGCTCAACTTTAGAGTATTTAATTACGAGCGCCAAGCTCTGATATAACAATATATTATTATTATTGTTGGGGGCTGCTGCTGCTATTGTTATTGTTGCTCCATATACGAAACAATATAGGGAGCAAAATATTATCTTACAGTTTCAGTTAACGTTTTTCAGTGAGAGCGTCAACAGCGTTATAGCTAAGGCCTAAAAAAAGCACAGGTGCTATTAAAACGCTTATGATCGGAAATAACAAACAACTTAAACAAGTGCTACAACAAAACAAAACACGTTAAATAATCTTATCTAAACAATAAAAGTAACAAGCAGTAGATGTCAGAGGCAGAGTCAAAAGTATATACTAACTGATCGCTGGTACTTGAACAAAAAATCAGTTGCTACAAATCGCAAACGTTATAAAGCCGGGTAGTTCAGCTTGTTGCTCTGACGTCACAAGACCTCAACGGCAAACGGTAAAAAGTCACAGCGTGATTCACTGTTATAACGGCAGGTACTGCAGCTGCAGTCGTCGCCGCTGCCAGCGTCGCAGTCGCAGAGGCAGCATCATGGCTGCTAATTTTTAGCAACGCCCGCTCTAATTATACTCGCTTCACTCTCAGCACAGTGTGACAGCAGTCTGCTGCTCTCTTATCAGTGCGTCGTGCACTGATGCTCTGCGGCAGCCTACGCTCTTCTCACGACGCGTTGGTGTCTTCTTATCTAACAAACGCAATTTTAAGAACAATTCCAATTCGCGTGCGCCGCTGTCACTTGGAATCGCGAATAGAGCAGCAAAGTCTGTCAGACGCATTCAGAGCGCGAAGTATGTTAGTCGGTGTCATCGTCGTCGTCGTCGTCTTCGTCTTCGTCTTTGTCAGCAACAAATTAAGTTGTTTTGTGTGAAAAATCATAAAAGAAAACAAAAATTATAGCCATTAATTAAATCAAAAGCGTAAATATTTACAAGAAATTTGACGCTCTCTTCGGAGTTTCGTTTATAGGTAAGTGCAACAGTTCTGTTGCTGCAACAGCTGATTTAAAAGTTGGTAAGTGTTTGTGGTAAGCTGGGCTACGTTTTAATTATATAAAGTGAACATAAATTGATAAGCTTCAACGGCTTACCTAGACCTACTTATGATTATCTTATGATAATAGAGCAAATAAGCGGAAGCTATAGTGGGTGGAGCTGTTACAAATAGTTGAACATTAATTGTTATCTGCGCAGAGATTAGTCATTTGGATTTCGGGAAACCAAGCCGAAAGTTGAAAAAAATACGACATTACCTAAAGCCAATGCTCGAATCAAATGCACTTTGATATGACCGGCAGAGGCGCACACAAAGAGTATGGACATTGATAAGCACGAGTTCATTCAATAGCTGGGATGTGGCGTTAGAATCTATGCATTCATTCTGATAAAATATGCCAATTGTAATACAAATTTCTAACGATATGATAAATATGGAAACTTATTTAAAAAATATGTCTTTTAATTTCATACGTACAAAATGTTCTTTTTTGGGCTTGTGACTGACACAACTCTCCAACCGGCTCTTAAATTAGAAAAACACCAAATACATTTTTTTTTTTTTCGAAATTTGTAAAAATCCCTACCTAAGTAGTTATAATAAAACTGCAATAACCGTGAGGAATCCCAAGAGACTTGAAGCTCACTCAAATATTTTTCATATTTTTTTTTTGTTGTACAAATTTAAAAGAAAAACTGAACTTCAGTAGCTATAACAAAACACTAATTACAAAATATAAATACTAAGAAAAAAAATTAAAATTATTGCACTAATTTTCTATCGAGTGTGTGCACAGTGCCCCATCTTTTCTCTCGACTGTCCCTTGGGAATCAAAACTGAATGACGCTGTTACACTTTTAAGACAATGTCAATATATACCGTCCCGTTCCTTATTATTCTTTGAGCAGCAGAAACATAATGCCAGAATTATCTAAACACATTTATGAACAAAATTTCCTATTGGGAAATTTCCTAAGCCGCCGCTGCACTTTTGCAATCCAAAACAAAGTAGAGCGCTCGAGTTCAAGCTGAATACAATAATTTGTTGTACATATTGTTTAATCAAGGCGTCTGATAAGCCCAGGCTTAATTGCAATTCTAAGTATAGCCCCAGTGTCAATTAATTGGCTGATCTTGGCACTGTGCAACGATGTAGACAATGAATGAACCATGTACGACATTTAATAGCTAAAATACCAACACCTGATAGATGCAATTTTTTGTCTAGTCAAAAGTTTATTGAACTTTTCCATTTTCAGCTATTGATACTATAACAGACAGCGCACAACATGGTGCAGCGATATTCCTATTGGAATGCAATGACCCGGCGGAAGAATCTCATAGCCGATGGCAGAGAGGGTGAGAGTAAACTAAATCGTGTGCTGGGTCTATGGGATCTTACAGCATTGGGCGTGGGCTCTACGCTAGGTGCTGGTGTCTATGTGCTGGCTGGAAAAATAGCCAGGGATCAGGCTGGTCCATCGGTGATGCTTTCTTTTGCCATAGCTGCCTTGGCTTCACTGCTGGCAGGTAAGTAATGCTGCAAATAATTTTGGCATTCCAACTAACTTTTTTCTTTACAGGCATTTGCTATGCGGAGTTTGGTGCACGTGTGCCCAAGGCGGGTTCAGCCTATGTCTATAGCTATGTATGCATTGGTGAATTTGTTGCATTTGTCATTGGATGGAATCTGATACTGGAGTATGTCATAGGCACGGCCAGCGTGTGTCGCGGCATTAGCTTGTATTTGGATACACTGTTAAATAATACATTGAAGGAAACATTTGCAGAGGTTGCTCCTATGCATGTTAGCTTCTTGGGCAGCTACTTTGACTTTTTGGCGTTTGGCTTGGTCATGGTATTTGGAGGTAAGCCTGCAAGAGTTATGTCATCATAAAGCTGGTTATAACCTAAGCCGGGAAAGGAAATTAACACTAGTTTAGAGTGGAAAATATCCTTAACATTTTTTTTAGTCATTTCTGTATAAAAGGTTCAGACGAGAAACAAACTGAATCGTCAGGCAACTCCTTGGTTCCTTCTTCGTTTTCTTCTCAGCTTTACAGTCTTTGGTGGACCATAGCTTGCGCAACAATCTTTCTCCTATTTTTCTGAGATCGGCTTTCTACATCATCCAGCCATCGTTTCTTTGGACGTCCTCTTCTTCTTTCTCCAATCGGTTTCAATACCTTGGTTCCTGCAACTTGAATAGATTCTAGAAAATGTATCGATTGCACAAGAAATTCCTTAGGATATTGACTTGTCTGCGTACAGGTCACTGTAGACTGTAACATATGTAGGTTTTGTAAAACTTAGGAGGGAAACTCCAGACACATACTTGCAGAGTGTGACGTTCTAGCCAGAAGAAGGTTATCACTCTTTGGCAGGCATATAACATCGATAAGCGATGTCACCCGACTAGACCTAGCCATAATATTTGAGGATCTCTGTGGCTAGACGGGAGCTCAATTGTTCCTAAGGGTCGCAGTGGAGTATTCCCAACAATATTTTTACTTTGCTGAAAATATCTACTGTTACTTTTAATTTAAAAATCCATTAATTCCCTAAAGTTATATATATATCCGGAGTTTTACATAAATATTGATCCTTTGGTTTGCAGTTACGTCAGTTCGATGGCCTGCAACACTTAGTGAAAGCTCCAGATATTAATTTGAATAGAGTAGTTTACAAAATTAGCTATGCTCAGAAATGTTTAAAATCAAAGTTGCTTCCTTTATATAAATAATATATCAACCTATTCCTAATTTAATCTATCTCACTTTGCTTTTTTTTAGTACTTCTATCATTTGGTGTGGAGACTTCAACAATGGCCAATAATTTGGTCACCTGTCTAAATATATTTATACTGTTTTTCGTTATTGTAGCTGGCGCTATAAAAGGTAAGTCTTGAAGTGCTATAATCAAATCAATTCCAATTTTATTTGTCTGTTTTTTCCTCTGTAAAACAGCTGACTTCAGCAACTGGTCCATCGATCCAGCCTCGGTGAATGCTACGAATATTGGCACTGGCGGTTATTTTCCCTACGGTATTGCTGGCACCTTCAAAGGAGCAGCCACTTGTTTCTTTGGCTTTGTTGGCTTCGATTGTATAGCCACGACGGGTGAGGAGGTGCAGAATCCACGCAAAAATATTCCACGTTCCATTTTGCTGTCCTTGTTCATCATATTTTTATGCTACTTTGGCATATCTACGGTACTGACTCTGATGTTGCCCTACTATCTACAAGATGCTAATGCCCCATTGCCGTATGCCTTTGAGTCGGTTGGCTGGCCCGTGGCCATGTGGATAGTAACCATTGGCGGTTTAATTGGATTATTGGCCAGCTTGTTTGGTGCTTTCTTTCCGCTGCCGCGTGTTATGTATTCCATGGCTCAGGATGGACTGCTGTTTCGTTTTTTGGGCAGAATCAGTCCACGTTTTCAAGTGCCCGTTACGGGCTCCATAGTGGCTGCCATTTTTACGGCTTTGATTGCCGGACTCTTTGATCTGGCGCAGCTGGTTAATTTGCTTAGCATTGGTACCTTGTTGGCCTACAGTGTTGTGGCCATATCAATTACTATTTTGCGTTACATGGAATACAGCGCTGAGGAGCCGGCAACAGTTGTGCAATCTGCCACGGAGACTACGTCGCTGACAAGCAACATGGAGCGTTTCACTTGTTCAAGTGTGTGCACACAACTTTTCAATGTGCATCGTGTACCGCAGCCCAACATGATCTCTACCAGAATTGTTGGTGTGCTAACCAGCATATTTTGTAGGTATTAAGCAGTGAAAAACCAAAAGTTGCTGCTAATCTTTGATTCTATTTTAAGGTTTGCTTTGCCTGGGCTTGGGTTTGCTCATCATGCATGCCTACTCCGCCATTAGCTCCGCACAGCCTTGGGCCTTGGCTGTGCTCATAGTGTTGCTGCTGTGCACGTCGCTGAATATGCTGCTAATTTGCCTGCAACCACGTGAGGCTTATAGTCGTCTATTCCGAGTGCCTTTTGTGCCCATAGTGCCTGGCATAAGTATATTCATCAACATCTATCTCATGCTGCAGCTGGACAGCATGACTTGGATACGCTTTGGTGTCTGGATGTTATTGGGTAAGTTTGGCAACAGGCTTTTTTTTGTACTTTATGCATGTCGTAGTTGTACTAAAGCATGTCTACTTGCATGGTACTAACCGTAATGCTCTAGGTTTGCCCATATTCTTTGCATGTTGGTGTCTCTATGACATTAAAAATCCACAGCAACGTAATCCTGAGCGTGTGGAGTTTATAAAAGCGCTGAAAGGCGAGCCACTCTTACCACTCAATAAATCCAAAGCAGCTCTGTCCAATGATAGCGTGGCCACGCATGAAACACAGCTAAAGAGCAGTCTTTGCACTTTGGATCAAATACAAAATCTAAGCGAAGTGGGCGATGACTTGATAGAGGTCAAGCATGCCAATGGCAAAGTGTTTTATGTAGAGGACACCAGGAGTGAGAATTCCACGGTTACCATGAACAGCAATGAAGCGCAGTATCGTAATGATGAGCAGTCTGTTATGGCCATGTTGGACGACATGTTGGAGGCAGAAGATACACAGCAGAAGCAGCTGGAGCAGCAGCAAATATTTGGGCGACACTTTAGCTTGGACTCGGAAATGTATCCCAGCGTAATAGAGACCACCATAGTGGCAACTGTACACAGCAGCAGCAGTGATGATGAGGTAGCCAGCCAGAAATCGCTGCAGCATACATATGAAGCGTGTAAGGAGGCTGCTAATCAAATGCTCGAGGAGATGTTCGAAAGCGCTACCTTCCATGAACAGCTGGAGGCCGCCAAGCAGCAAATGTTGGCTGCTTTGGCAGAACCCAAATTGTGTCGAACCAACTCAGAGGTCTCGCTGGCATCACATAACTCCAGCAGCACTATCGATGATCCTATGCATTCGGAAAAGTTCAAGAATCATCTTAGCCACATCATACTTAATGCCAATGTGCACAAAGTGGCAGCTGCCAAGAAACAAGACAAAACGAATCTCCTTGAGGCGTCGACAAGGCCGTCGCTAAAACAATCGAAAAGTGAAACTGATGTGCGGCTGCTGATGCTTAAGGCTATCAGCGAACTAAAAACTGCTGAAGATAAAGCTGCCGTTGCGGTAACAGAGCCACAATTGAACAACAGCACCATACCCCGTGCTCCGAAATTCGATCCGGTACTGTACAATACCATAAACAGCATTAGTTTGCGCAAACAGCGACCCAGTTTAAGCAAGGAGCTGGTGGATGCAAGCAACACACCGGTGCTAACCGTGCCCGTGCCTAAGGCAATGACCATGGCAGCGGCAGAGGCGACGTTTGCAGAGGCCACCAACGAGCCAGTGCAATTCAAAGCGAAACTGGAAGCCATATTAAAGCGCGGTCCCTCGCATCGCACACAGCAAAGACCTGATGTGTTGGTGCGCTCCCAGCGGCCCCAATCGATGTACATAAAGGAACTAAATGATTGAAACCAAAGAGATAGCTATTTTATAATGTAGTTGCTGTAACGTAGTTAGTATCTTGTAGCAATAGTTGTAATCGGAGTATTATTAGTAGTTGTAGATAGTTAGTAACAAGTTTTACAAGTTACAGTTGTGCAGCATAAAAGAAGAAATTGGTAAAATGGTTAAGGATTTAACCCAGTGAAAAGTTAAAGAGAGAGAGAACGTTAATGGATGTGAATGTTATAAGAGTAAAACAAATGAGCAACTGGCTTTCAGTGGATTGTAAATCTCAGGAGACAGGTGGCGTAGAAAAATCATTCACACAGATACTAGATACAGTAACTGGTTAGTTATTAGTTGGCTCAAAATGAAATAATTAAAATAGAAGAAAAGAAACTGATTAACAAAAATAGTAGAAATCTTATAGAGAAATAAAGTAAACTAACTAATGATAAGTAAAGTGAAATATCTGAAGAATCTGACGAAATACGACTTTATCGACTGTTTGTAGTGAATTTCAAAAGAGCTAAACCAATTGAACTTCATTTGCAATAATTATATCAAGGGTCATCAATCTTGATTTTTTTTTTAAATGCAAAAAAAAAAACGACAAAATTTCGAATGAATCGGAAAATCTTTATTATCAATAGAAAGAACCGTTCTTGCCATTCACTTTTTAAAGATAATCCCTTTCAAATGTTACGCGTCCATGCGGAGATTCCAATTTTCGATGACGGCCACAAACACTTTAGACTTCACGTAGTTACAAAGGAAAAAGTCTAACGGTGTGATATCATTCCATAAAATGGCCAAAGCGACGGAAAAATTTCTTTACAGAACGCGAATTTTCGTAGTATAATTGTAGGATTTGAAAACGTTGATCGGGTCTAAGTCTTTCCTTGATGAAATGGCAATGAAAACTGAATAAAAAACACATGGCAACTTGACAGTTGTCACGCGTGATTTATCAAAACAACCCTATTGGGAAAAAAACCTCAAGATTGATGACCCTTTATTAAATTGATGTTTCTGTATGTATCAGGAAGAAGGAGCCATGTCCGTTACTCTATACATATGTATATAGATCAGCATAAACAGACGAGTCGATATATTTGCGTCCTTCAGTCTGGTAGTCCATATAAACAAACGAATCTCAGAGACTACATGGGCTTTAGAAATACCCTAATCCTCTCTTCCACATCTTTCTAAATGGAATCTAGAAGCGACGCTCCCTGCGTGCTTCGCACATCCTGACCATAATATTCTATGAACTATCCTTAATTTCTACGAATTGGGGGATAATGCAAATCTTTTAGTAAAATTTGGGTTTTTTAAGTCTTATAGTCATAGAGATCATTTACTAGATACAGACTTGCCTTTTTTTTCATTTCCGCGGACGTAATTTTTTTTAAATTGGTTGGGAAATTCATTATTTTCGAACTACGAATAGGATGTGCGGTCTTTTGAATATATTTCTTTTCGGGCTCAACACCGAACATTTGATAGCGATATTTCGACTTTCGATATATCGCTAAGCCTATACTTATTTGTCTAATACCGGAATCAATAAAAAAAAGTATAAAAAAACAAATAAACTATAGGGTATATTAAACACGGCATGTACCGCAATGAGCGTCTTTAAAGGGTACTTTTGGGGAGTTCGTTCCATGAGCACATTCAAGGTAGCGCACTTACATGAAAATAAAAGAATAATATGGAGTATCTAATGGTTTAGTTAACTAAACCTAAATTGAGCCAAGTATTTATACTAGATATTAAAATTATAAATTTAGATCTTTAAATACGCATGCTTAATTTAGTTGGTGAAACTAGTCATCAAATCTTTTTTTTAGCTTAATCCGTGTATATACTATAAAGTTCTTAAGTATTGGTATTTAGTTTTAAAGCATGTGCTTGATATAAATTTATGTTGCCAACATATTTATTTAGTGAGAAGAACTAATCAAAAGGCTCTTTAACACTTTAGGACTATCCATATACTTTTTCTATGGCCTACCAAATAGCTATAGAGAGATGCGACGTCAGAGGGCTGGCTGGCAGAAACTCAAATACAGTGGAAGCTTCTAAGACTTTAAAGACACGCATAGATACACTGAGTCACAAAAAAACACGCTCACAAGTTGATAATTATGCCTTAAGCCATTTGATAAATGTGTACAATTTGTTGTATAAATAAATTTCTAGATGTAATTAATAAAAGTCAAACGTTGCCGTGCACCTTTTGAAAAAAAAAAAATAGATTGAAAGAATGAAGAAAAAAAATACAGCTTCAAACAACTGCAGTTTCAGCTACTTCCGTTCAATAAAGATCGCACAGCAGCCGTACGTCTAGAGAACCCAATGTAAGTATATTAATAACTCATAGATCGTCGTTTAATTCCCCATGGTCTCTCTCTGTACACTGACTTTGATAAATTAATTGATGTCGCCTGATCATCTATGGAGACAAAACTATAACACGAGCTGTGCTGTCTTATAACTTGTGACTGCTTTGATTTTTTGATTACACCAAAACATCCCTTGGGCATCCATCTGTTTCTTGTTGTGCTCCCCCCTTTCGTTTTTGGGAAAATTGTACCCAGTCGATTTGGGCACACTGATTTATGCGCCTGTTTTTGGGTAGAGAGTGGAGAGAGAGTTTGAGAGTGAGTGAGTTTTTGCGTATTTCTGGTCAGGTTGATGCCAGTGTCAAGATTCTTAGTTCTAACCACAAGATAGACGACTAGCAACGGGTGATGCCAAAGGGAAGACGAACGTTCGATGGCCAACTGGCGACTCTATGGCGTCATACAATGTTTTTTTTTTTTTTGGGGAGGTTGCTTGCAGTTTGGCTTCTTCCATGCGGGCAACTGGGGGTGACTTTTTGTGCTGTGTAAGTGTAACAAATTGTAATCGTATTTGGCGTGCTGACTGCCAGTGCTCTGGGGCGTTCCTCTGACCCCCTTGCCTTTATTATTATTAACTTTGTTATGGGCACAAGTCGCAGAGTCTCTATCTTTGTATACACTTTCCATGAGCCTTTTCATAGTACGATGAAATAGAAAACTGCTTGCAGGATGGACAAAAAAAAAGAACATTTTCTGTACAACTTAACTGGGTCAAACTGTAAAAGCCTTTTGAAATCAGAAACATTCATTCTTTTGTTTTTGGAACTTAAAAAAAATGTTTAGAATGATTTCGTTATGCAACGCTTTAAGTAAAGTTGGCTTGCTTTTAAGATCTAGACTGTGAAAAAATAGGCGTCCTCACTTTGTCATTCAAAAATGCACAAGTGCACGACTTACGACGAGATCAACCCTAACAATGATGCAAAAATGCAGAAGTGCCAGATACTTAATAAATATGTAAAAAGTCATCCAAAAATATTTGCAATTTTTCGAGTTTTATTGAAAAAAGCAAGTGGCTTTAACATTTTTTCGCATCAGGGGTGTTTTTTTCGGCAATCTCCATCACAATTTCGTGCCTTACTTATGGTTAAGCCGATACTTTCTGTTCGATATTTGTCTTGAACAAAACAAGTTTGTTGATTAACATTTAAGAAAAATATTCCAAATATTCCTTCAAATAGAAGAACGGCGGAGTTAAATCAGTACTTTATTCGCTTTCTGCGCAAAATAGACATCAAAAAATGTTAAATCATAGTTTGTTAACGCTCTCCGTTGACGGCAACTGGCTTTGATCGCTCATCCCCAGAGAAGTACGGGCCAATCACAGACATCGCAGAAATCATACACAGAACGATCACATTTTGGTTATAGCGAGATTCTTCGTTGAATTTCAGTTTATTATGAAAGATTTCACGCCGTCTTCATTTTCCTTGTTTTTTATATCAACAGAGTGGTTCTTGGGAGTGGCACTTATGACTTATGAGCTCCCTAACGAATTACCAAACATTTTTTTACAAAGTAAGAATATGAATAAGTGCAGACTTACCTAAATATTTTTATTTCCTTTCCGCACGTAACATTTATGAGTTCGAAAAGAGTATTTTAACGTCGACTCTTGTTGCGAGCTTTCCTATTTCTTTTGAGCTCTGGTATTTGTTTGACTTTGGTGGTGGTTCCTCTTTTGCCCTTTATCTAGTCAGTTGTTCAAATAGTTTTATGGCATATTTATGGGCGCAAAAACTTTAAGTCACTTCCCCAAAGACTTTAAGACAGCTATGCGATACTGTGACAAATTGCATAATACTCCCACACTCACATAGATACACACTCCCACACACACACACACAATACTAATTAACGCACGCATTATTTTCAATGTATTCCAACGGTACAGCAAATGTATTTTTTTTTTTGTTTTTTTTGTTTTTGTCTAACTCTTACTATTGTTTACCCCCATTACATTGGAAGCTGCAGCTTTCAGTTAGGAGTAGCTTTAGGCCAAAGCCGATTTACATCATTCATAAAATGGCGAACCAACCATAATAACAACGAAACAAAAACACATAAGCCGCTTATTCGTGTGCGTATTGGTTGCCTCTGCATAACTCGTTTTCTATTCCTTTTCTCTACTTTTCTACTTTTCACATTCATTTTTTTGGTTTTTCGTTTTCCGAAAATGTTTTCGAAATTAAAATATGTTTGCCGTTTTAGCCGGGTTAAGAGCGGAAGTTACAACGCCGTCTAGTTAGGTAAAAATGCGGGTTGCAGCAACCTGCATAAAAAAAAAAACACAAATGACGCAGTCTTCAACTGCAGTAACATAGTAACAGCTATGTACATGTACATATGTACATGCTACTTGGGAGTGGGCACAAACATGTGCACCCGGTTTATCCGCTCTCGGCCAAAGTCAATGGCACTCAACGAAAACATTTTGTCAAAACATAGAGGCGGCTGCTACTGTACGAAAAGTGGATCAGTGGATTTGTAACTATGTCGACAACAATGGCAACCAGCAGCTGTGCAGCTGCCGCACTGCGTCCCTGCACTGACTGGGCCAATGGCCGAAACAAAAATAATGCTAGAGACAGTGGAAGGGATTAGTATTTGGCTTAGCTGTTTGTTTAATATGCCAAGGCTCTGCAGGAATGTGGCTGCATGTCAAGGTTTGCTTGTGGCCTAACCAGCACATACAGAGTAGTTTGTTGGAATAGGCAAAGGTTTGTAGGTTTCCAATATTTGTCAATGGATCAATTTGAAGACAGTAGATTGACAGTAGAGGGCTATGCTGACAAATTGCCGAGACAAAACTAAAACGGTAGCTATGTATAAAATGTTAAGGATCGTTGTTGAATGGAAAATGTCAAATAGTTTCTTTCGAAACCTCGAGGAAATGTCAACAAGACTTATATAGTTTGTTGGAAAATCTTTACATTGAAAATTCAAAGAATTGTTTATAGATCAAAAGATCAAATTCTATGCCTTAAGAGGGGCATCTCTGCAAGAGGATGTGCTGACAAATTGCTGTAACTCTATAGATATTTGCTTAACTAACTAGTCTTGTTAAATGTCAACAAGCCTTTTATAATTTGAAAGAACCTTAAATTTATAAAGAGTTGTATATAGATCAACTGATCAATTCTTTGTACAAGGATTAAGAGTTTTTTGATAGAGGATGCGCTGACAAATTGCTTGAATAAAACAAATACGAGGAGTATTTGCTTAACTTATTAGGCATAAATATATTGGTTCCATTGAAAACTTAATTGTAGCTTAAACAAATATCATAGAACTCAAGTAAAAACTAAAGTACCTAAAGAAGAGCGTTTCCCAAAACACGATTTTTAATATCATTACTGATTACTTGCAGTAAGGATAGCTATGGACTCTGGTATGGTCTCTAGTATGGTGTCTGGTATGCTCTCTGGTTTGGTCTCTGATATGGTCTCTGCTATCTCTCTAGATCAGCAGCTTCTTAGTAATGTTCATGTCTCTCGTTCCAAATGATAAATTTATGAGCGCCTTAAAGGACTTCTAATAAAATTAAAGCTTTATAAAGCCTTGAGAGAGAGCTTGGTTTCAGAATTATTTGGTGAAGAAAATGCGCGTGACAGAAGAAAAAATATTAACTTGATCGGGCTGGTCACAAAATAGCTCCAGATGGTAAGTTATTCTAGAACTTATAGTCTCAAAGATGCAGGCGTTCATACAGATACACAGATAAACGGACGGACGGACAGACACCTCTAGACCTATTTCTTTAATCATCCGTAAGGAAGGTAAAGGTGGCCTCCGACATTTCCTTCTCTAAGTGACATACATTTGCAGAAACAACAAACATTCTTTACAAACATCCCTTACCATAAGGTACAGTCTATACAAAGAGCACCTGCTAATACTGATGGCGCCAAAAAGCTCAAAAAGCAAAACACTCAAAAATTGCAATTCATACTTAGCTTACAATTCACTTTCTTTAGTCAATTCAATTTCTGACTTATTAAATTCTATTTGTTGTGGTAACCTCATTCATTCTTTTCATAACTCATTTCAAATACTTTTTCACCTTTTTCATTTCTCAATTGGTTATACAAAACACTCAAAGAAACGAGATTGCTTTACGACCTACACAATCGTTAATCACAATTTGCTTGAATTTCATTCTATATAGAAAAGTTCTTTGGATTTTCCAGCACTTTCATTGCTATGTGACTATTAACTTGGCATTATTCTTATTCTGGTTCTCTTTCCATGTTTCCTTCATAATTGCTCCTTTGTCATTTGCCACAGAAAACAAAACCAGAAGAACAAAATAAAAAAAATACTACCACGCTGCTGATTTTCTACTCGACTTCAATTGATTTTTATAGCTCTCGGTTCCCGGACTCTCTGTGGGTCGTTGTTGTGCTTGTTGTAACCTGCCTGCTTATTGTGCTACAAGGAGAAGGTATAATACTAGACTACATATTTTTCTCATTTATCTTCTTGCCTCAAGTTGGCTTTATATTTTCGACAAATGGCATGCCTGTCATAACCTTTTTAATTTTTTGTGTCTTTTATCCTTGCTCTTACATTTTTTTAAGAAGAATAATATTTACAGAGCACGCACAATAGGGCGACAATAGACATGGACGAGCACAGCGTAGAACTACTCCTACAAGCCAGAGCGACCGGAGGCCAGACCCAAGACAGCCGCACCATCAAGACGTGCATTGTTTTCACACAAATTCTATGACTATGACTATGACAATAAGTATTATTGAAGATGTGCGGAGTGAGTGAGTGAGTCGGGTGAATCGGTTGTGCATTGAATTCCTGCCTAGCAAAGCACCCAAGACACCAACGAGCCAACCAATTCAAATTCAATTTGCTCCATTATTTGAAACCATTGTTCAAGTAAAATTCTTGGCTATAAACAGAGATACAATGCAGTCAGCCTCGGCTGAGACTAGCATTGGGATAGGAATTGGAACAGGCAATGAGTCTACGAAAGGGCAGCAAAGACTGCAACCCAAGTTAAGTGCAATACAAAAGGTGACAGGCAGCAGATTAAAAATGGCAAAAGATGTCTACGCTGAAATGTAGAAATCCTGTTCCGAGTATGCCAACAGTACCAAGTACTGAGTACTCATCGCCGAGAGCTGAGTCCTGAGTGCTGAGTGCGTGAGCCACTGCTTGAGTAAATGAATGCAATAAGCAAATAACAAAATGTCGTAAGCATTTACGACACACTCACATTAAGCCACACCCACACATACACTCACATTTTTATAGTATATACTCGTATATATGTATATATTTATATGCCACTCATAGTACTCATAGTTGCCTGGTACAATGATAATGGTTTGCTGCACTCAGTTCGCTCTCTCTCTCTCTCTCTGAGAATGTCCTTAATGTTGAGGCAGACATTGCAACGCAGCTGTCAACTTCAACAAATTGCGCGCTAAGCTGGCATTAAATTTGCGCTCTTAACTAGCTTATGTATATACATACAGTAGTATGTATATATCATACTTCCTGGCAAATAGTAAATGTATCTTTGATACATGTCATCAAATTGTTTAGTAAGTCAGCTCGAAGTTTAGATGCTCTCGGTGTGGGATAAAATAAATCTTAAATCATGTTCGGTGACAAGTACAATCCATTTTAATAAAGAGGAATTGCTTTATGACTTGCCAAAGATGGACATTGGAAACGATGAGAGTTGGGAATTTTGAGGAAAGTGTCTAGATAAACGAGTTTGAATTTCAAATATTTTGCAAAAATATCTCTTGCAGACTAAAGTGTTAAGACTTGGGTGTTTATGGAACGAAAAGTCTGCTAAGAATCATTTTAGCTTAAAGGTGTAACAGGTAACAGGTGGATGTGGTGCCCGATAGATAGACACTTCACCTGCTTATTGCCAAAAAAGGTGTTAAAGGTGGATTTGTCCTAGTATATTAAGTTCACATGACTCTAAACGCTAAAGGCTCAGATGGATAAGGAACGAAATCAAATCTTGTAAAATGCAGATTAATGTAAAGCAGTAAAAAACTAAGAATTGTTATACCCCGTACCTAGGTACAAAAGGTATACTAGATTTGTGCAATTTATGTAAAGGACAGAAGAAGGCGTGGCAGATCCCATGTACATACTCTACAAAGTGATTTTCTGGCAAAGCAGTTTAAGAATCTACTGCTTATGTGAAGCGTAAAGCAGTTTTATTTTGGAAAATCTATGCGTAGAACTGCAAACAACTTAGATTGTTTTTCTGCAAAAAGGTGTCAGAATAGGGCCGGGGAGGAGTCTTTAACAAGAGATGAATCAGAAATGCTTTTATGCTTTATCCAGACTTGATTTTCCTTTTCTTTGTTGTCGAGTGTAGACTTAAATTTTTTTCACTGCGCTCAAGTCACTTTTATAGCCCACTTAAGGCACTCATTTTAAATTAAAAGAGAATTGTTTTAATTGTCCTTTTAAATAAAAAAAAAACTAGACAGCTTAACTTAAGTTTCATTATATTTAATTTATAGAGCGAAGAAATGATTTTGTATTAAGCTTTAAAAAAAAGAAAAGAAAAAATTCGATTTTCAGCACGCTATTGAGGAATACTTGAAATCTAGAATCTTGTAATTTTTCTTTACCTTTAAAATTGTTTAAGGCTGATATTTACAAAAAAGTTAGTTTTTTGTCAATAGTAATTTCCTTCCTTAAAAATGGGCTTTAATGTACTATGTATTTTAATATTATACATTATTAAAAGAAGAAAATTGTTGCGATCGTAATTTTTTCGAGCTGATAAGATTTCAATTTTGGAGCTGTACCCATACTACGTGACCCAAGTTTGGACTTTTTTTTACACATAATTGATTACATGATGAAGACCTCCCCCCCACGCTGCAGTGACCAAGCTTGGTATTTCCAAGACCCCCCTGAACGAGTCACGTAGTATGGGTACAGCCCCTTAAATGATTCTTAAAAATCAAAAAATTTCGGAAAAAATGTCCATTAGGACTAGGTTTGTAAAAAAGTGATGTAAACAAATAATCGGGTTAATTCGAATATTTAATTCACGTTATCTAAGTACTCGGCTTGTGAATTCAAAATAATATGAAAATGATGAAACATGAACATCCACTTAGATCCAAGAAATGAAATTGTTTAACCTATCAGGTATAGCCTTTGCTGTTCTTTCTCACCACAAAAAGCAACAAATGTGCACAATTCAGGTATTTGAACTCAACTTAGTTTTGTATATGCTAATCTTATACGCTTTAAACAAACTAGATGCTAATAATGGCTTTTAAATTGACTTTTTAGGAGTGGCGTTGCCAACTTGCTCAAAGATGCATATCAACCCACATTTGTATATAGAGACATATAATGGCAAAGTACATTAAAACCTAGTTCGGTTTAGGTAGCTCGTTTGGTTATGTACTTTTTAGTGTCGCAAAGCTCGTTGGCACGTTTGAACCCATGTGGCAACATCATCATCAAGTGGCAATCATATTAACCAGCTTAATTGTCAACGCGCTGTACAAAACAACAAAATGCGAAATGCGACGCTGCCACTTATGTGGCATAAGCCCGTTGCCCGCATTGTTGGCACAAAGCTGCGCCTGCCTGCAAAGGTGATGCGGTATAAGCTTGTTAACAAGGTTGTCCTCATGCTCAATGGGCGCAGGGAGCGAGAGAGAGAGCCAATTGCGCTGATGTCAATGGTGATGTGACGTTGATAGGCAAATGTTGCGTATTTCAAATGCTCATTACCCGCCATTTTTCGACTCACTAAAAGTGTTCCGTTGTGTTGCGTTGCTGCTGGTAACGGTAGTTCGCTGGTAATCAGCTGGCACCGTATGCCCCGGGAATTGAGCGGTTAGCACTCGGTAGTTTTGACACGTGTGCTGCTGATTGCCTACGCTAGATATACTCGTACAACTAACCTGTGCCTATCTACTATTGTGTAAATGCTAACTAACTAAGCTGCTAATACATACTAAGAGCAAAGTACAAAGCTTTTCATTACATAACATTATATAACACGTGGCAGCTGGCAATGCCGCGCCCATTTACAATTGCAATTACAACAATTACAACAAAGCAGTTGTTAGTCATTGTAATCATCAGCAGCATCACCATCATCATCATCGTCATCATCCATGTCATTGTTGTAGTTGTTGTAGGCTTTATCAATTCCTTTCGTATTCAAATGCTCATTTGTATACTAGTTGCAAGGAATTACGCGTTTTAAGCGTGCAACCGCGAAATTAAGCAACAGCCATACAGCAAGGACATTGACAACACTGTAGCACTAGAGTGTGACCAAGCCGGGAGAGGGTAACCCCCTTGTTGAGCCGTAACAACATCGCCTGGCACTTGTCAACAAGCCATCTGGCAACGCCTCGTCAAGTTCCATGTAAAACTTGCGTCAAGCAGCTGCAGTCGGCAGCAAACTAATCACACGCAAGCATTTGATGAGCGACAGAATTCCCAACTTTGGATAGTTGCATGCCTCTGGCTGGTTGGATGAATGGCTGTGCGCTGCAGCAGTTGTTGCAACTACGTAGAGAGAGTACATTAACTTTGTAAGTAAACGTTTTGGTTTAAGTTGGCATAAGCAGGCATGTTGGACCTAGGAAACAGGACCTCGCTTTCCGGGAATCCCTTTAGAGATGCGTCGTGTTCCTTTGGACATCCTCGACGGAGCGGTATAGCCTTAAAGAGAAAGAATTCCGAATGTACCAGATCTAGACTTTGGTAACTTCCACACCAGCAGCGCACGATCTTGAAATACTCCTTTCACCTGTCCAAATATTTGGTTATAATTTTTTGGGCGCTACTTTACGAAACCCCTAACTCATCAACTAACAAATGTTTGTACGCCCGTCCGATTCCAGAAGCGTCTTCACTTTTGCCGCATTTTCCAGTCCCTTCCGGAACAGCTATTGTCACTTATGCCACGGCTCATGCCAGTATTAGTTAATTATTCTGAGGGTCGCCATCTTTCCGGCTTTCCTGCAGAATTTGATGGCATAGCGCTGCTTGAAATTTTTCTTCAGCATTCTTCAGCGTTTACCTCTTAAGATCTGATGCGAAAAAAAATTTATGAGCCACGTAATGTTGTTGTTAATTCTTATAGAGTGCTAAAAAACAAAAACAATCAAGTAAACAGAATCAAACTTTAACAAATATCAACCGCAGTAGTATATTGAAATATGTACTACAAAAAAATTATATTACTTGATAAGCAGAACTGTCAACACCCACATTCACAAAAAAGTGTTTTAATTTGTTTAAAAATGTAAATTAATAAATTAAAGCCAAACTTTTTTTTGGTTGTGTGTTTCAGAAATTTATATAAAGTGGTGAAAAATGTGGAAACTTTTATTATCCGTGCAGACATGCGGCACTTTGAAGACAACATTTTTTTAAACTTTTTTATTCAAATAATGCCGCAGACAAAAAAATTTAAGATAATGCATTGGAATTTTGAAATATTTTACACTTTTGATAATTTTAGTTGGATGACAATTCACGACTGGGCTGGTATAAGCAAACGGCAAACCCTTCACTAATTTTTGCTTATAATTCACAATTCATTAAAGCAGCAAGTGCACTATCTTGATCTTGTTTCATTTTTAAGCCAACAAGGAACTGTAAGATTGTTGAAGTATTTTGCATACGATATCTTGATTCATCTTTTAGCCAACAAGGAACTGTATGATTGTTGGAGTATGTTTTTATAATGTTGTTCGAAAGAGTATCTGAGCTTTGGCTTTTGATAGTCGGATTTTTATCATATTGCATCTTTTATAATGTTGGTAATTTGAACATTTCAAATCAAATCTAAACGCAGCTGCGGCTGGCTTGGTTGCTGTGGCTTCAAATGAAAATTGTCACAGGGATTGAAAGCATAGATTGGAAAATGCTTTTATAGATCTAGAATGGCAACATGTTCGAAGTTGGCGACTAAGGCCTTGCAGACAAGTTGTTGTTGTTTTGCATAATAAATCGGACTTGTATATGCAATAAATTATCAATTGAGAAATGCGCGAATTGAATTTAAAACGCTTTAAACTTGTCGCTTAATGACTGACTGACTGAATGAATGAATGACTGCAGCAATAATGAAGCCAAGTGAGTACATAGATATAGACGACAAAGACAGCAACAAGGACGAAGGATTTGGCGCGCCAAAAATGTGCAAACGAAATGAAAAACAAGAAAGTTCCCAACGAAAACAAGAAAACAAATCACGTTTTAATTTTGTTTAACTAAATACGAAAATCGCAGAGGGTGCTGCTCCCCCAGTCGAAGAGCAACAGCAGCGGGAGGAGAGTCAAGTCAGCCAGACTAGAAATGAATGTGCTCCTTTTCGGGCTGCCATGATGATGTGCAATTCTTGTCGCCATTTTGTGCGCTGTCATGCCGCACACAATTAAAGCAACGTGGGGCATGACTACGATCGAAGAAGTCAGTGGCAGCGACAGGAGCTGCTCTTGGTGCACGTATAGTCTGGTATATACTACTATACTATGCATACACTCGTGTCGTAGTACATAGCAATGTAGCTGGGAAATTAAATTAAAATTCATTTGTGTACAAAAAGTCAAGACAGCCAAGTCGCATAGCGCAGGAAACGATTGGAATAAACAAAAACAAATTAATTTGTTGTTTGGTCTTGTTTAATCGTCCAAAACTATGCTAATGACTGATGCTGACGGATCCAAGGCGAACTAGGGTTTTCTGAAGCGTATATAAATATTTTGGCTTAGAAGTTGAAAACGTAATTGTAGAAAATAAATTTTGAAATAATAATAGGTTTGCAAATAATATCACTTAGGCAATTTTCAAAAATATGATACACGCGCAGGGGGGCTGCTCTGTGCCTTTCTTCCCAATAAAAATTTAAACCATCAACTTATTTTCATCTAGATAAGCTTATCTTTTTACCATTTGAAAAGTTTACAATTCCAAATGGAGAAATTATTTATTTTTTAGTTCTATGTAACTCCCAAACTTCTATAAGCGTTTTGGATGTCAGTCCAAAGGTGAGTCAAAAATGTGTCACAGGTTCATACCAGAGACCAACGGGTATGAAAGAGTCAGCTCAAGCATGTTTTGCCGAAAACGCGGTCGCAGTCAAACGAGCTCTCGACAGGTTTGAGTTGCTTCGAATAGCACCAAAAACGTGGTGTGTAAAGTTTGATCAGGTATGAGACCCAACATATTATATTTCAACTCAAGCAGCTTTTGCAGCTTTGTGTATTTGTTGTTTTTGTTTTAGCCATTTCAGGAATATAGCGCTTAATTTGTTTGTGATCGGGTAGAGCTGACCGCATAATTGGATTATAGGCTTTTGTGCACATAAAAGGTATAAAATACCTGCCTTCCCTTTTTGCAAGCCAACCCACCAAACTGCTTTTGAATCACTCAAGTATTCGGTTTAGGGCTTGTTAAGTGTGAACCTGAGAGCTGCATCGGGTATGTTCGATCAACCTTGCTTAAAATTCAATCAAACGAGCTGATCGTTCTCAGCATTCATTTGTTTTGTGCATGTGCACGAGTAAAGGTCGTGTGTTATGAGCGACCCGAACTCTAGCGAACATTTCGATCACACAAGTACGAGTGTGATTGCCATTCTCGAACATTACTTGCCCGTAGGCAAAAATTCACGTTCACTCACAATCATACATACATTTGGAAGCTCTGATTCGAACGTTCATTCCTTGTTGAGCAACCAAAATGGAATATTCATACTCTTAGTCGAGAAAACACTCGAGTGTGATCGAAAATGTAATTCTGGTTGCAGCTCTCTGGTGTAAACACACCTAGATCAAGCCGATAGACAACCATACATGATTGATGCATACCGCAACCGATTTGATTCTCTTCAGAAATGTTCACAAGCAATGAACTCAGGCTGCTTACTCGAAAATATTTTTAACAAACTTCAAGTAAATGTTCTGGTGCGCATAAAATGAAGATACCTGTTGCTGCG
Source organism: Chymomyza costata (assembly GCA_018150985.1). Lineage (NCBI taxonomy): Eukaryota > Metazoa > Arthropoda > Insecta > Diptera > Drosophilidae > Chymomyza > Chymomyza costata. The sequence goes on from JAECWU010000001.1 coordinate 26,180,884, forward strand.
ATCTGTTCCATACATTATGCAATAAGGATGAAAATACAGGGTTATAGTTATATTTATTTTATAACGAAGCCACACAAAAAATATCGATTTTCAAGTTCGGAAGTCCGACCATATTTATTTACTATGTGCTTTTGGTATCGCTGAATCCAAGTCCGAATCCGAGGTCTGAAAGACCTTAGCACGTCAGGGTTCTGATTGATAGAATTTTTTGGACATCGAATTTGGTTTCAGCAGCACCGAAACATACAAAAACCATCGTCGGGCACGCTGATTAGAAAAAATGTACCATTAAATGGGGTTTGTTGGACTTCGGACTCGGACGCAGCGACTCCAAAACCATACAGAAAACATAGTCTGACCTCTGAACTCGCAAGACTTTTTTTTAAGTATGGCTGTGAGATTCTTGAAATAGCTAGGAATGTTTTTTTCATTGATCCAAAGAGCAAGTCATTCATTCAAAGCCGACTGAAGCGTCTCGAGTTGATTGAGAGAAAAGTAGGACTCGGTTGTGAGTATGAAAAAACCCTAAGCGTACTAATTTTTGCCGAAGAGTATCTGAAGGATTTAATTTAAGGGGCCGCTTTAGAAAACTTTGCGCGTTGGAGATTACAGATTACCCGTCGATAGGCCTGATTCTAGTTCTCAATCTCTTTCGCAAACCTAATCAAAATAAGTATCTTTTAAAGTAACGATAACGGCGTGGATTTCAAAATGCGTCTTACTTTAGCCCTAAAAGTACCCCAACAATTGATGGAACTTTTATAAAATTTGGCAGAGATAAATCCTGTTTTAAACTTTAATTTAGTTATATACGTCAGGAAATTGAGCCGAAGGCAGGCTATAACGATTGAATACCAAACAACCGACGTAACACACTGAGAGGTTTTTGTTTTCTCCATATTTCGGCTGTGGAAGATTTTTTGGCACTTACTTTACGCGTAAGAAAATTTTTTTAATAAAACAAATTTTATGTTATGTGTTTATAAGGCACTTATCAAGATGCCGCACTTATAACGCTTATTATTATAATAAATAACAGCTTGAACTGGATTTCTAAGGACATCAAAACTGGCAGCATTTCAGCTAGCTAACAATTTGTGCTTTATTTATGTGTATCTACAGGATACCCAAAAATTTAAAATTTATTTGAAAACAGCAAACCTCTTCTTTACTAAAACAGCCTACTATAAATAGGCGCTGTAAAGGACCCAGAGACCCGAGTGCCAGAGCAAGGCTATGATAAATGACACTCAAAGTATCAAAATACCAAATACGAAGCAAGAACAACGCCAGGGCACTTAAGCTGACTTCAAATGAACTGTGCTGAAAAAAACTAAAGTATCTAGCTCCAAAACACTTCGATACTTAGTTGTAGGTATAGTTTTGACTTTGAAGTTACTGTAAGATATGACAGCTGCTGCTAAGTACCATGACAGGGCGTTAGATTTAGTGCCTGGCTAGCAGACATATGCAGATTTGGTTCCAGATATTGAGCACAGATATTTTTATGATGTTTTTTACAAGAAAAACCTTTTTCTTTCAATAGCTTGTTAGAAGTTGCTATAAAAAATTGCTGCACATAGATACTAAGGAACTAGCATAAAGTGCCAAATGCAGCTACGAATTCCGACACAGATATACACACATACATGCATACACGCCCTTTGCTGCACGCCTGTCAACATCTTATTGAGCATGCATAAGCATATTAGCTGCGGTTTCTCTGTATCTGTGTCTATGCGCCCGCATGTCATACGTATGCGTATCCATAAGATACATTACTACTGAAAACTACCTACGCGTTGCGCTGCAATTTTATTGATGCTCACATTTCGTTTGGCTGCATTTCGTTCAAGGTGCAGCATAGAAAACTGAAACTGAAACTAATTTTCCGATGCCAATAGGCAGCCACAGACAAAAAAAAAGGATAATTGCCAAAGAGTGTAACATATGGCAGGCACTGTTGCTGCCAAGTCGCTGCAGGCGTACCCTAAGGCATATGGTGCCAAACTAGGCAACAGCAGGCAAAGAATTTATCTATTGGATACACAAAGTCATTCTGTAAGTCAGTCAGCTCGTCAGCCGGCTGTTGCCTTTGCACGGATTTTTGTCATGATCTCGTTTATTTTGTCTTAGGTGATAAATAGTTTTAGGGTCTCTCTTGTTTTTCTTCTTTTTTTTTGGGATTTTAATTTCGTTACGGTTATGTTTTTCTAGGCATTGAATTATAAGTCAAGCCCACAAGGCAACTTGTTAAGGCGATACGCCGGCCTGTAACTAACTGAAAATAAAACTGTGCCGTCATTTCCGATGCTTATCTTGTAGATTGATTTAAATTTAAGATAGACTACAGACATGAGGTGTTGGGATCAGCTCTTGTTCGATTGATTTTATGACTTTACAATAGACAAGCATTGGCTTTTAGCTTGTTAATGAGTGCGCATACATAAAGTTATATGACTTTCAGTAGGTTTTATAAGTTTGCTGGGAACAAGCGCATTCCTACGAAAAAGTACGTTTGTACAAACTTGACCTACCCTTGCAAAAACTTTTAAGTTTTGACTGCAAATCCATCATGCTACGCTAGTTGTCACAATTGAAATAAATCCGATTAAAACCAAAAAAAAATTCGAGCTGAGCTCAGCAACAAAGAGCAGATCCATGTTACAGCCACATGTTGCAGTCCTAAGTATCTAATAGGATTTACGACTCTTCTACGAAAGGTCACTTGGGCACAACTGTTGTGAAAACATGAAATTTGAAACCATGATCGTCTATAAGCATACAAACAATATGTTAAATATAATTTTTAGGGTGGCTCATACAATTACAAATTCTTTTGAAGGAAGTAAGGAAATTAAAAAAAACAAAAATTATTAGAACTCGATTGTAACTTCCGCTTGATATGGCTTAAATGGATTGGTTAAGAAAAAATAAATATAGGTGGCATTATTGTAACAAGGTGACAGTTTTCTTTTAGTGCTAAGCTGGTATATAAGCATTTTTTAGCTAAGAGAGGGGAATAGAATTCATAGAGTTAAATGGTTCTGAAGGAAGCATCTGAGCCAAATATTCAGGTGCATATTTCACTTGGGACCATTTGTTTGTTACAAAAATTTTTAAGCGTTATATGACATTTGCAAACAGCTGAGTTTTGTTGCTCACTTTGTAAGTCTGGCACTTCTGCATTTCTGCATCGTTCTTTGGGTTGCTCACTGTCTGTCTTCTTAGTCGCTCACTTATGCATAGCTGCCCAATAAATTGAGCAGCATAATTGCTTTGTTTATTGGGCTCACATGAATTATTTGTGCTGCGCATATGCTTAATCATTTAAAATTTGTGTAAGGCAGGAAGTTTTGCTAACTTTAATTGTTGTTAGCTTGAATTTATTTAATAATACCGCAAAGTATTCCAAATCTTTAGTGGTCAAATGTAAGTTTAACTAAAACTTGCATTTTAATGAAAGACACTCAAAAAACCAAACTCGATGTTGTTGCAATTGTTGAAAATGTGTCAAATCGATAATTGCCAAACAAGAGAGAAGACTGACGTCTGGGGCACTGTAACGACTGCAGCGTGTCCTTGCCATTGCAATGCAATGCAATGCAAATGATGACTTTTCTCTTGGTCACCATGTGAAAATATATTACCGAGAATGCTGAATGCATTTTGAATGCAATTCAGAAACAAAAAGTGTCATTATTGCCACTTGAAATATGTCGCAATATGTGACAAACAACACTTGTGTAAATTACTCAAGTAGATGATGACGATGATGGTGATGATGATGTTGATGATGACGCAATGCGGCAAATACAAGAAACAGGAATAATTTTGAGACGACCAAAGGCAGTGTAGCCTGGAAGGGATTAGCAGCAACAACTACTATATAAATCGAATTATGTGAACACAACGAGGTACTTAAGTGTTCTACTGACTGCCTGACTGCCTGCCTGACTGCGAGGATTTCTCTTGGCACTTTAAAAATGTTTGAAGCTATAGAAAATTCTACTTCATTTGTCTAATTCTCGGGACACACACACACACACGCATACAAACAAATGAAAGTAAGTCCTTAGCCTAAGTCCATACAAGTGTGTTTGCGTGTGTGTGAGTGTGTGGCAAAGGATAATCTGCATTTGAATAAGAGCATTTTAGTGTTTTTCTTTCAACTGCTTGTGAGCAGCACACGCCCATGTGTCCAACTTGGACAAGACAGCAGAAGCAGCTAGCAGCAGCAGCAGCACCCAGAAGAAGCAGCAGCCAGCCAGCAGCCTTTTTACTGTTTTTGTCCAGCCAGGATTCTCTTTTTTTCGTACCAGGGCTGTTGTCCTGCTGCAATTTATTCCATTTTGAACTATTTTTTTCTTTTTTGCTGTTTGTGTGGCATGTCTGCCTTGTAGTAGTAGTTGTTGTTGTTGTTGTTTTTGTGCTTCTTGTCATCGTCTGAGTTTGGCTAATGCCATTTGTATGCCCAGCCTATACTACAAACATATATCTGCTGCTTTAAAATAATCGATTTTCTAATTTTCTTCTGCTTGCCAACCTCCTCCCAAAACCAGTCACAGTCCCAATCTTCACTCTCTACATTCTCATTCGAAATTCAAAGCTTGTTGAATTGGATTTGCGTATACAACAGTTGGGAGTAAAAAAAAAAAAAGAAAAAGATTTAGTATTTGTGTCAATGCAGCTGACAATGTTGAAATTAATATAATTTGGCTGATTTAGCTCAACTGACAATCTTTGACTTGTCTCATTCTCGTTCTCAGTCTCAAATCTCAATCTCAATCTATAGCTGTGTCTCGGTTGCTCTCTGTTGTACACCTACCCACTAGCGTCATCTTGTTGTTTGTCTCGTTTAAATGTCTCAACGAGATTTGTTTGCCGTTACACATGCCAAAAATCAATTTTAACGATTTTTGTCAGCTTCCATGATAAAAGAAAATGTAAAAACAAACCAGAATGTCTGTCAGGTCTGTTTTGACTCTGATAAGGCAACTCAGACTCTTAGATCATGGCAACCAACATGCTAAGCTTATCCAACCAAGCCCCCAACACGCCCCCGAAACTTGTTTTGCAGATTAAACTAATTGATAAAGATGGCGTACGTTAAAGTCGGGCGCAGACGACTTTGGGATACCCTGTACCACCACATTGCAATTAAGTCCGACACATTTCTTAAAACCTCCAAAAGATATTTTATTCGGCAAATTTGGTTACGATATTTTCATAAAAAAAAAGAAATCAGTCGAATTTTGCACCAAACAATTTTTTTGACCGATGGGTCCTATGGGGACTATATGATATAGTCAACCGATTTTGATCAAATTTAGTACACTGATTGGGAACTATAAAAAACCCCCGACAGCCAAATTTGGTTCCGATATCTTCAAAACCAAACGAAACACAACGAGTTTTGTAAAAAAAGTGTTTTTTTGACCGATTGTTCCTATGGGAGCTATATGATATAGCCAACCGATTTTGATCAAACTTGGTGCAGTGCTTGGGTACTCTAAAAAACTTCTTAATGCCAAATTTGCTAACAATATCTTTACAAACAAACGAAACGCAACGAATTTTGTAGGAAAAACGATTTTTTGACCGATTGGTCCTATGGGAGCTATATGATATAGTCAACCGATTTTGATCAAATTTGCAACAGTGCTTGGGAACTCTAAAAAACTTCCTCTTGCCGAATTTGGTTCCGATATCTTCAAAACCAAACGAAACACAACGAATTTTGTAAAAAAAACATTTTTTCGACCGATCGATCCTATGGGAGCTATATGATATAGTCAACCGATTTTGATAAAATTTGCTACAGTGCTGGGGATTTCTAAAAAACTTCCGACTGCCAGATTTGGTAATGATATCTTCATAAACAAACGAATTATCCATCTAAAACTTTTGATTTTTTTCGAGGTCCTCTGAAACACCCCTATGGGAGCTATATTATGTAATCCCGATATCAAAAAAATAAAATAAACTTGTCTCCTATGGATTAACAAGGGATCTTATCTGAAAGTTTGGTTGCTCTAGCTCTTACCATCTCTGAGATCTAGGCGTTCATACGGACAGACGGACAGACGGACAGACGGACAGACGGACAGACGGACAGACGGACAGACAGACAGACGGACAGACGGACAGACGGACATGGGTATATCGACTTCTCGAGTCACACTGATCATACTTTAGGTAACTTTGGGGGGTCTCCGACGACTCCTTCTGTACGTTACATACATTTTCGGCTTGCACAAACACAATATACCCTTTGTACCATACGGTACAGGGTATAAAAATGTCACCTCGTCGTGCCCCCTTGCATGTTGCTGGAACGCTTTGTTGCTTCTCGTTGTTTATGCCCTTTAAAAGCGGGTGTATAAGCTATGAGCTATAAAAGCGGCTTATATACACTCAAATGTTTGAAAAAATTAAAAAAAAATGTTCTCTTAATTTTTTTTTGCTTTTTATTTCTTTGTCAAGAACTTTGAATAATCTGCGATTCTGTCTGCGTCATTGATGAGCTGTAAGTCCTCCAGACAAACTCTACTTTCTAGATAAACTTAATTTCCACCAACGCATGTGTCAGATTTGAAATATTTTTATATAACGAAAATATTTCAAATACTGAAAAAAATTCTTAAATAAAAAAAACAAAAAAAATCAATAATAAAATAAGATAAAATAATAAAATAAAATGTTGTCAATATTTCGCAAAAATTGATGATTCAGTTAAATAACACAGGCCTACAAATACCGGGGTCATGTCAGTTGTTGGAAAGCTAAGGGTCATTTCCGAAATAACTTGCTGCGTAGAATCCGAATCCGGGGCCATAATTGGCCCATCACGTCAGGATTTTGAGATATTTGAGGTTATTTACCCGAAAAACTGCCTTTTTTTCCTACTTTTGAGGTTATGTACTGCGTAGAATCTGAAACCGGGGTCAGAATGGATCCATCACGTCAGGATCTTGAGATATTTGAGGTTATGCACCAGAAAAACGGCGGTTTTTCAAATATCTCAAAATCCTGACGTGATTGGCCAATTCTGACCCCGGATTCGGATTCTACGCAGCAAATTACTTCGGAAATGACCCTTAGCTTCCCAACAACTAAACCAGTTGGCCTGTGTTATTGTCTCAAAGGCTTAATATAGTTCATAATATACTACGTAACTTCAAATAGCCATAACTTTGCCAAAAAAAATCGTAAACGACGCTTGAACTTTTAAATTAAAGGGTAAGAGTGGTTCTAAATGATGTAATTGGAGTGTCAGACCATAAAAATTTGTTGCACCCTGTACATAGCCTCAAAAGTAGGAAAAAACACAGTTTTTCGGGTAGATAACCTCAAATATCTCAAAATTCTGACGTGATAGGCCAATTCTGTCTCCGGATTCGGATTCTACGCAGCAAATTACTTCGAAAATGACCTATAGCTTTCCAACAACTAAACCATGTTGGTCTGTGTAATTAAAAAAAAAAAGTGGTAGGTACATTTAAAATATTGAAATTTAAGTAACGTCACGCATTTAAACCTTACACGATTTGCTAAGGCTAATAAAAAAATTCAAATAATTTTAAAAAATATGCATTATTTAAAAAATTTAAATTTAACCAACGTCACGCGTTGTAACGATACACAATTTACTAAACTAATAAAAAATAAAAAAAAAACTTGCTTGTAATAATTTGAAAGTTTTAAAAATGTATATAAAAAATTATTTTTATGAAAATTTAAGTTATGTTGCCAAATGTCTCTAAAATGAGTTTTTAAGGTTATTAATTGAAGTCTTAATTTCCTTGCAGTAGAAGTTCACCAAATGCAAATTTTTACTGAGAAATATTCACAACTTATTATTTTTTCTCATATTTTTGTTGCTCACTTTTAAAGTCTGGCGCTTTTGCATTTCTGCATCCTTGTTAGGTTTGTTCAAGTCGTTAGTTGTTCACTTCTGCATATCTGCCCAATAAAGAGAGCAGCGTAATTTTTGTAAAAATTGAAGTAACGTCGCAAATTGTAACGATAAACAATTTGTTAAGTTAAATAAACAAATCTTCCAAATTTTATTTTAATTTGTTTGTTGCTGGTACCATTGTACTTAAATTAATAAATAAATAATATTTTAATTTAATAAATTCCGAGATTAATGATTGTGTTGAACAATTAAAAAAAAAAAATGCTTCACTTTAAAAAAATGTTAAGAAAATTTAAGTATTTGGCAAAATTACACAATTTACTAAGGCTAATAAAAACAATTGAAAAATATTATGAAAAAAAAAAAAATAAAAAACCAAGTCATGCTATACAATTTTTTAAAGCTTTATAAATTATTTGTAACGTCACGCCAAGCTTCATTTCGCTTATATCTTTGTATCGGTTAGATCTATTTTTGCTTTCTTTTTCACCTAATAAAAAGCTTACTAATTGCTACGTAAGTTTTTTTGTGACCATCAATTATTTGTAACGTCACGCCAAGCTTCACTACGCTTATATCTTTAAAGCGGTAAGACCAATTTTTGCTTTCTTTTTCACCTTATAAAGAGCTACCTTATTTGTAACGTCACGCTAAGCTTTATTTTGCTCATGTCTTTAAATCGATAAGGGTGATTTTTGTCCTCTATTTTCCTCAATAAAGGGCTACCTAAGTATATTTTATTTTTAAATTTAGCTTATTTCTTTTTTTTTTACGAACATTTGATGTCAAGCTAACCAGCCTTATTTAAATATTTAGTTTCTAAGCAGAGTTTCTGTCTATTTCATTAATTAGATACATGCCATAGCTAGCGTAAGAGTATTAATAAGTTGGTTTATAAAAACCACTTTTGCTTATGTTTTTTTGTAATTTATGTAAAACAGCAAAGTGTAGGTCACAATTTGTTGTTTACCCATCCTTGCCCCCAAACAACACCTTAAGCCTGCGGCCTGGCAACGCCGCAGTGCCCATATATATGTACATAAATATATACAGACACATATACAGATATTCATACATGTCTTGACTTTTAAATCCAAATGTATTAAATTTAGAGCCATGTTATACTCAAGAAAGGGAGAAACCGAAACAAAGTTGAAGATGAAGAAGAAGAAGAAATGGAACTGTTGAAGAAACATGGTCATGGCTCTTACATTGTTTTGCACCAATGATGCCGATGCAGACGACGACTGGGGCGGAGATGCGAATGGGTGTAGGTACTATGATGTCATGGTCGGGGAGCTGAAGCAAAAGTAGTAGTCTGAGCAACAGGAACTGGAGCAACACAGCAAGTGCCTCTGGCAGTGCCATGTGTGTTATGCTTTTCTGCTGGGGTCTCCGCTCGGGATGGCAGCACAGCAATTATTCAACAAAAGCTACTGACAATTATGGCACACCAACACACCACAGGCGCACCGCCAGCACATAAATACACACACACACACACACATTTACATAGAAAGGAGCAAAGACAAAGCACTGCTTGGAACCGTGCAGCAGTAAGACAAAGAAGAGAGAGAGAGAGAGAGAGAGAGAGAGGGTTGATTGATAAGTTTGCAAAAGAAATTGAAAGGACCTGTTAGCTTACAAGTGCTGACAGTACAAGGATAAAAGACAATGAATGGAAATTCAATGGTAGCAAGTTGCATAAACCTACAGACAACGAAAAACACAAAAAGAGCTTAAAAGCACAGGATAACAACAGGATAACATGCCATAAAAACAAGAAATTTTTGAGAAACTCTATTATGAAAGGTAGTATGTAAAGCATAGCAGCTAGCTAATATGCTTGCTCCCGTAATTAATCTGACGTTTTTCGTTACTCATTTTCACTGAAATTAAGTGAAATTAAAATTGCTTAAAACAATGAAATTCGTAAACACAATGATGCTTGTTACTATGTTTACCAATTATTATTATTTTAGACTAGCTTACAATATTTGGCTTATTATAATATTTGTGCATTTGAGTTACCATTAACCTCATAATATTTCTGAGAACTAGAGTAGATTAAGTAATATGATGAGAATATTTTAAATTGTTTACCAGCTCCTGGTATTTGCATCTATAATAAACATTAGATTGATTTTATGCATCATAATGAGCAGTGTGCCTTGAAATTCCTGGAATTATCTATTTTATTTTTATACCGAATATTAAATTATAATAGAGAAAGGCTGTTTGGTAAAAAATTATAAGATTTATCTCTAAAGTAAGATGAGTAAAAAGTTGTATATAGAGTTGTCCGAGCTTTAGATTTTGGACAATCAATTTTGTTTATGCGGAAATATGCTTAATTGCAAGTAGATATAGTAAAACGGCCAGAAAAATGTGATTTAAAATAGAGTTTTGTTAGCGATTTCGTTTAAAGCTATTATTTAGTAAGGTTAGAATTAAACAAAACTTTAATTTGCAGAACTCATTACGACTACAGATTGAAAATATATATATTAATAATCTTATAGGATATACAGTGGAACATCCATATAGTCAAATAGCACATGAGCAGAAAATTGGTTCGTTATGTGAAAAAATTCGTTATACAGATATAGCTAGTTATAAAGAAATTTTTACAAAAAATCACAATATATGCGATTTTGAAAAATTTGTTTGGTCCTGATTTCTCGAAACGACTACTTACATTCATGCTACGACCAACTTTGGAACTGCATCATATCATCATCTAACAGTGCTACCCATTTGGATTTTAAGCTGCTCAATCCGAATCTGGGGCACAAGAAAAAACCCAACACCAATGGGTTCCACCATAAATTTTTTTCGATTTATGACTATCGACAACGATATATACGATTTTGGGGTCGCTGAATCCGACTCGGAGGCCCACAAATTCCTAGCATTTCAGGATGCTAATATAAATGCTTATTTTTTGAGGTTTTGTGATGAGGCCTATAGGACCTCAGAGCGAACCCAAAAATTTATGGATAACATGATTTGACCTCCGAACCTTCAAATCCTTTTTTTTTGTTGTGCAAACTGCAAAAATCCCTCCAAATTTTTTCGAGACCGGTCGTCTGACGTTGCTTTTTATATGTTTTTGGGGTCGCTGAATTCGAATCGGAGGATGAAAAAATCCCAGTAAGTAGGGATTCTGAGATTTCCTCAAAATTGTGGTATTTTGTGAGGTTATCTCCGAACTCTGAAGTGCTAGAGGTATTAGAACCACGGATAACGATTCAGTAACGCCAAATAATAAAGTGAAAAAATATTGGTGTTTGGGGAGGCTATCTCGGGGTGTTAGGTCGGTGAGCGTCGGTGGTTTGGGTAACCCCTTCTTATGTAAAAATCATATCATTTTTATACCCTGTACCTATAGGTACAAAGGGTATACTAGATTTGTGCAATGTATGTAACGGCAAGAAGGAGGCGTGGCAGACCCCAAGTCCTTTATACCAAAATGCTTATCATAACCTCGGGTAGCGATTGAGCCATGTCCGTCTGTCCGTCTGGCTGTCTGTATGAACACCTAGATCTCGGAGACTATAAGAGCTAGAGATACGAAACTTTACCAGCTGATGCGCATATTTCCTGAGAAGATCAAGTTTGTTGAATCATGTCCATATCTTTCCCCGTTTCTCCGTAGCAGAGTTTCGCGGTTTTTGACTACACCGTTTAATATTTTAGTCTGAAATTTAGCGATGCATTGTGGTTGCATGCATCTGTATGTCAAACATAAACAAAATCGGACAAATACAACAAAAGTTATAGCCTAAAATGTACAAATTCCACTACCCCTTCCCTATAAATTGCGTCAATATTTGACTCTACGTAATTATAGTAACAAATGGACTAGAATCACAATTTTTGGTAAACTGATTCATGTGGCTCTAATGAACCAATCTACATCAAAATTTTATCAATGCAGGCCCCCCACCCCCCGCAATCGACTTATCGTGTTTTCTCCCACACCCCTCAACACATCCCCTTAAAACTTTCCTCATATACTTTAAATAACTTCTTTGACGTAAATTTCGATTTTCATCAAAATCGGTTAAAATTTGCGGAACTTATAGGCAAATAAAATATTCCAATTGGAAAGTTCATAGAAAGAATATGCAGGAATAAAACTTTTTTCGAGAAAAAAAGGTACAGGGTATTACACTGTCGGGCACCGCCTCGACTGTATTACATTTTTTTTGTGTGCCTTTGTAATTTGTATAACTTGCGTTAAGAAACTTGGACTATCAGCAAGAACGTAAAGTAAAACACATTAGGGATCTAATTACACTCAAGGCTATTGAAATAAAAAATAAAGAAGTTCATTATGGAAGAGTTTTTTTGTATTTAAGAGTATTGAAACTCTTACAGAGAAGCCTTTCCGAGTCGGAATTTTGAAGAGATTTTAAAAAAAAAATTTAAACGAGATATTTTTACAGCCAACTATTTTTAATTTGAATAATTTTTTGTCTAAGTCTTAAGAATTGTCTTAAAACAAATTTACAAGTAATACAGAAAATGTAGTAGTCGGGATTTTCAAGAGATTTAAATAAATATTATACTTAAGTAGGTCAACCAGTTCAGGGCAAGTTAACAAGGAAAATGTTAAAAGTAACTTTAGGTAAGTTTATTGCTTACACTAGAGGCCAAAATATGTTATATAGTTGTTAACTTTAATCAATGCATAACTTTACTAGAACTGACTTCAAATCTACTTCAGCTGACTTTATTTTCATAGTTTGAGCTGCTTAAAAGCTGTTCCAACTACTCACCATGCCCTCGGCATTTGCACCTTGCTGGCAAAACCAAAGTTACAAGTAGCAACAACAGGGCGTAGGTGGGGTATGGCAACAGAGTCGCAGCTGCTATCCATACAGAGACTGAGGAACTCTGCAACTCCAAAACCCCAACCTCTAAGCTAACCTCAACACGCAACCCAGTTAGATTGTCTGCGTATGCAAAAATATAATTTAACACACATTTGCGCAATTAGATTCATTCGTGCAATAAGTGTGGAGCAGCAGCAGGAAGCGGCAGGAGATTCTCTGTAGGAGCACAGTCTGAAGCAGTAGTAAGCGACTGACATACAAATGAATATCTCTAACCAAGTGTATATGTATATGTGTGTAAATGTCACAATTTGAATATATAAAATGCAAATAACTGCGGCAGCTTTAGGAGCAAAGTCGACATCGACTAACGTCAGACAGTTGGCAAATGGAAGATAGAGTGGGTTAGCGTAGGTGCTCCATGCTGCTGCTACACGCTACACTCTTAGCAAATAAATTGCTTCCAATGCAGACATCTATTAAAAGCACATAAAAGCATATAGCGGAAATGATGTATAGGCAGCTCCAGGAGCAACCATAGCAGCAGTGCTGCCATAAAAGCATATTACGCATACGCCCCCCCGTAACAACTCGTACATAAAGTCACAACATAGTACACTCGTACAAAAAAATTGCAATGGCGCTTAAAGTATGTACGAGTAAAAGTAAAAGCAAAAGGCTGCCAGCTGGGCAACCCAAATAACTCCCAGAGAGCACTTGACTTGAATAAATTCGACCTGTTGCCCCACATTGTATATTTCCCATGCATTTTCCCTTCATTTAATTTCATTTTAGCGCCGCTAATTTAAGCGCACTGCAGGTAAGAAAACTGCCACACCCATTCTTGGCATACCAAAAAAAAAAAAAAAGGACATGTGCGACAAAAAGTAATAAAATTTACACACTTGCAAATTTTACATTTGTTGTAACTGTGGTTTCCCTGCTCTACTGCCCAGCCGGGGAACCCGGGAGTCCACATCGCTGCTAGAGAGCGAACGCCATGAAATATGCTAGGCAAAATGCTTACAAGTGTAAACCACAGACCCGTACAAACATCAACACAAGCACACCTACACTCACACACGCACACGCACAGTGATATATACAGCTGACACACATACATATGTAGAGCTGTCAAGCTTTGTGCGATGGTGTTAAGGGGTGTGGGGCAAGGTAGGTTTCGGGATATGTAATTGTTTTTCATAAAATTTAATTTATGGCATTTTTTGCACATACACACACACATAAAAGCACTAAAGGCGGCGTAGGTGCGCCTGCGTGTGTATGTGTGTAGGTATATAAGTGTAAGTGTATGTGTGCAAAGAGCCTGCACTTGAAACTTTAACCATTTGCTGGCCATTTTTTTTTTTTTCATACAGCATGTTCCGAATTTCGCGCTTGACTAAAATATGCGCAAACTAAATGAATAGTTTTATTCATTTCAGCGCCGGCTTGTTCGGCAAGTTATGCCTTTTAGTGCAAGAAATGAAAAGTTCATGTTTGTAGAACTATGTTTTCTAAGAATCTTTAAAATACTCCGAATTTAGGCTAAGCATTTTTTTATATGTATTTGAATTATAATATTGCTTGAACAGCTAAAATGATTGTGATCGAAATAAAGCCAAGAAATTGATTTTCACTGCAAATATTTTTAAAGACAATTCCGTGTTTTGTTTTAAGAAATTATTGTGCCAAAAACACAATATTCAGTCGTGCGCCGGAAAACGAATAAACCAAACTGAACAATTTTATTCGGATTCGTTTTTACTTTAGAAAGACTATTTATTAAAATTAAACACGGCTTAGCTATTTTTGTAAAGGCACATACGCAGCATGCAAAAATTCCGCACGAAATGTCAAAACTTCATATAAAAAAAATTCCCTTTTTTGGGAAATTTCAAGACTTCATATAAAAAAAAAATTCCCTTTTTTGGGTTTTTTTTTTATATGAAGTTTTGACATTTCGTGCGGAATTTATGCATGCTGCGTATGGGCCTTTACGAGGAAAATTTCATTTGTGTAACGCGGGAGCCCTGTCGCACCAATCGGTCATGTGTTCGTGTATGATACGTGCACATATTAAAACGCAAAAAAATTAGTTTTGGGGTACCTGCTATGTTTTAGGTTAAAGGCCCATACGCAGCATGCAAAAATTTCGCACGAAATGTCAAAACTTCATATAAAAAAAAAGCCTTCGGTAGCGTAGAAATCTCTATTAATTGAAGACACCGCCGTTCGGATTCGGCTAAAAGCTGTAGGTCCCTGTTCTCTTTGAACAGTTATTAATAGAGATCCCCATGCCCCGCTCAGGGGCGACAGACACAATTGTCAGTCAGGGAAAATTATTATATAAATTGAAGTTGGCAACCTAAGAATATCAAAGAAAGTTAAAAAATTATTTCAGTATAAAACTTGCAACAACACATTCGATTTTAAACTGGTTTTTTGGATATTCGAAAATGTGTTTAGAGAGTCATATTGACTTGATTTTTTCAAAAAAAAAGGGAAACAATACCATTTCTCCAGTCCCAATTTTTATTTTTTATTTTTGTTTTTTCTAAAAATATTGTAAGATTAAATTGTTGTTGACAAAACTTCATATACCCCTTTAGGACGAAGTTCCAATTCCATAACCTTTAAAACTTTAATAAATTTTTTTTTTATCCCTTGAAGTAAGGAAAAATTCTTTCAGAGTTTTGTATCTAAGAAATTTTGTTTAGAGAGCCACATTAAATTTTCGTAAAAATATGAGTATACTTAAAATACAATTTTTGCAGTTATTTTTATTAATAGAGTATAACTTGAAATTAAAATTTTTTAAAAATATTGTAAGCTGCGTCTTATTTCGTTTAAGTTAAAATCTAATTTTGAAGAATAAAGTTCTTTAACAAGTAAGTGAAATGATAGAAAAATCGTCACGTAACAGAATTAGGTATGTTTCGTGTGTATCCGTCAGAGTAACGAAAAGAAAACAAAAAATCTTGTTAAATCCTCAACATTTCTAAGTATTGATGGCTCAAAACCAAGGTTCGAGTCTCAATCGAGAAATTTTTTTTGATATGTAATATATTTGTGATTTTAATTCCCATTTTGTATATGGGTCATTAAGGCCCTATGCTCCAGTGGGAGATAAAGCGAATGATGATGATGATAATATGGGTCATTTTCTGTTTTTCGAGTTGGATATGCAAATATGGGTTTTCGCAATTACTAATCACTTATCTGGGGTTAGAATTTTAAAATTACAAAATGGCGAACCTATGATGGCCCCCGGAACGAAAATCAGAAGACGAAAATCTTAAGCCCAAAAACGTTAATTTATCTTAAAAATTAAAGTGTGAGGCCTCGACCTGGTGTAAACAGTATGCAAATATAGTTTTAATATTTTATGTCATTTAATTTATATCGATAAATATAAACTGTTGACAATTCAACAGCTTTTAAGGCAACTAACTAAATAAGAAACTTATTATCAGTTCATAATCAACCGCAGCTCACTCGAAATCGCAAACACCAAATCACTTAATAAAACCGTTTTTAATTTTTAAAACTCTTTGATATCCGGAACATGACTGCATATCATTCGCATTGCAATTTTTGTTGCACCGCTCTTGTAGTGTGCATTAAAATTATTTGTGCTCTTTTTTAGAATAACTAGTATGCAAAAAAATAGTAGCACGCACAAACAAACTAAAATGTTGTCTGACATTTTACATGAAACTCTCGACAAATTTAAAACCAAGTGCAGACTTTTAAACCGAAAAAAGTTTTCACTACAAATAGCAGCTGCTGCCTGTCAAAGTTTAGATCGAATTAGTGCATTTGAAGGGTCGATTTATGACATATGACACAAATATATGGTAACTATAGCCGTCAAATTGTGACCAAAATGTGTCAAGTGTGTTTTCAAAATTTCCATAAGGATATTTATTGTCAGCAAGTTATGTGAATGGACATGTTTTGTTATAAATAGAAGTTGACAAAACATAGTTAAATGGTTTAAATTGGACAAACAAAAAATAAATAAACTTGGTAGAGTAGATATCAATTTTGACTGGCTTTTAAGACCTTTTTTAGACATATCAGCAGCTTATCAAAATTAGTTGCTTGCAAAAATTTAAGAATTTCATCATTTGATAGGGATGATAATCTTAGGTGTTTTTTTTTTGACTTTCTACAACTGTTTAGGGCAAGTTTTTGCTTAAATAAACTATTAAGAGAAAATACCTTTCAGTAAAGCTAAAGTACATTTTTTTAACCCAGAAATGATAACCATACGTCTCAGCGACGAATGTTGGTTTTGGCTTCCTCAAAGCAAATTTTCAAGGGAAATATTGACAAATGATAATTGAATCACTTTCGTTAGGTTTTTTTTGTCTGTTAGTATAACCAAAAATAATATAATAACAAATTCGTACTGTGACGACCGTGAGAGCAACAGAGTAAAAAGAGCAAACAGAAACGATTTCTTATGCAAAATATTTTCCCAAAAGTACAAAACGGAAAAAAATATTAATAAGGGAGAATACGCAAATTATAATATAAACTTAGAGTACCTTAAGGCAGTCTTGGGATTTAGCGGGTAAATTTATTCTGAAATATTCGATAACACAAATTTACCGCGAAATGTATCCGCAACAAGGCGTTTTAAAACCGAAAATGAAGTCAAAAAAATTTTCCATGGAACGGATTTCGATATATATATTATATTTCTAAAAAAAAAAACTTTTTTCGAAATTGAAAAAAGAGTCTCTTTTAACGTTGGAACGAAATTCTTTTTAAAGATTACAAAGATATACAAAATTTTATTTTAAACATTCTAATATTAAGGCCCATACGCAGTTTGAAAAATTTCGCAAAGAATGACAAAACTTCATCTAAAAAAATCCCAAATAGGATATCCCAAATGGGATTTTTTTTTTATATATGAAGTTTTGTCATTCCGTACGAGCTTTTTCGAACTGCGTGTGGGCCTTTAAGCTATTAAAATTCGATTGAATCTAAAAAAAAAATTGAGTTACTTCGGCGAGACAAATTTTAGTAAGATGACTTCCAGATTTCCACATATAAAAAGATACATAAAATAAAATAAAATAAAATAAAATAAAATAAAATAAAATAAAATAAAATAAAATAAAATAAAATAAAATAAAATAAAATAAAATAAAATAAATAAAATAAAATAAAATAAAATAAAATAAAATAAAATAAAATAAAATAAAATAAAATAAAATAAAATAAAATAAAATAAAATAAAATAAAATAAAATAAAATAAAATAAAATAAAATAAAATAAAATAAAATAAAATAAAATAAAATAAAATAAAATAAAATAAAATAAAATAAAATAAAATAAAATAAAATAAAATAAAATAAAATAAAATAAAATAAAATAAAATAAAATAAAATAAAATAAAATAAAATAAAATAAAATAAAATAAAATAAAATAAAATAAAATAAAATAAAATAAAATAAAATAAAATAAAATAAAATAAAATAAAATAAAATAAAATAAAATAAAATAAAATAAAATAAAATAAAATAAAATAAAATAAAATAAAATAAAATAAAATAAAAAACAAGTGGCAGTTGGCTTACTATGTTAGCTCACTATCACTCAGCTCCGATTCTTCTTAAAAAATCAATTTTTTTTTAAATTCCAAAAAAACTTTAAGAAACATTACAACAAACTCACCCATACCACATATTTCGAACTTTAAAACACAGTGTTGTATAATCCAATTGTCGTTGCTTCTCAAACCATTTTTAAAGAGTAAAAATAAAGAATTTTCAATCTTACACGCTCTAAAATATTTTAATTAATTTCACACAAAATAATGCCCTCCCACAGGCCACAACCCACTTTGATGCCTAATTGTGAAAATTGCGCATCATTTTTTGAAATGGGATCCCCTGTACTACATAGCGTCTGGGCTGCCCCATGTGGCATGTGCTGCTTTCATGTCAGTTATATATAGATGAGTATTTGCTTTGATTATGCTTGAAAAATTTTCGTTTAACTCGCAGCGGCATGCTGGTATGCCAATTTAATTGTTGCCATGTTGCATTTATTTATTTTTCTTACTTCGAAAACCGCAAAAACACTTTTCGGCAAAGGCGTACGCTCAAAGAACCTTAGACAGTAGAAGCTGACAATTGTTATATACCTTACTTCCATGAGGAAAAATCAAAGACATAGTAGGTACTCATGAAGAAAATCAAATACCAACAGGCACTTTAATAGCAGTTATTGTTGAAGGCTTTGTTTTACATATTTGCGGTTATAGCGTTGCCGTGCTTTCAACTTTTGAAATGCGGCTGCCACTTCATGTGGCAAGCAGCATGTAGCAATAAGAGCTACCCTACTACTGCGACTACTATACGATTCAACCGACCGTAAAACAAGAAACTTACTCGAAAGTGTGTCAAAATTGAAGCGCCACATGCGAGTAGTTCATGTGCATATCTTATGAATGGATGCATGTTTATATGCATAGCATTCGAGAACGGAAAGAGCATGGCTAATATAGCCAAGATGGGCGGGAACTTTACGGGTATAAACATAGCATGTATGTATGCACTTGGCGTGCAATCCTTTTCAGCAAAAATATAATAAAGCACGTTAAACTAGGTGTCACTTTGATTGTGATGTTATTTTGACCTAAACTAATCTGACACACTTTTTGTATCATGGTGAAAATTTCTTTTTCCATGATTATATCAGCTTTTGTGAGAACACTATTTTAAATTTGTTGTTCTCTCTTTAAAAATATTTACCTCTTTAATTTTTTACTGATTTTTTCGACAAAGCGGTTACGGCTTAAGGGCTGCGTATAGGCCCTTAAAAACAAAAAATTCCCTTTTTTTATATATTGTTTTTACACGATTAAAAATATATAGGGTGGGCCAGCTGCTGATTTGTTTGTTAATTGCAGTTTTCGATGACTTTTCTTTTATGAAAATTCATCTAGCTGTTCTCCCATCCAATGAACGCATAAACGAGGCTGATAATGGTCCGAGGGCTTCAATTATTGCGTCATTTAAATCTTGTAATCGTGTAAACGCAGAACCGCATGCAAAATTCGCATGGTGGTCCTAAATCTTGTAAGCGATGGCACGTCGATGTTCCTGGCGACTCGTCGACACTGGCGTCCACTATGTTTTTTTTCACAGAACTAGCATTTTCATGGTATGCCGTACCACTTTTACCAGGCCCGACGAGAGAGGGCTGGAAAGGGTGGTGGGGGGTCCCACCGGGCGCGGTGTTTTCTCAGGGGCCCGGTGTAATTACTGTCGTACTTACAAAACACAATGATTCAAGCTAAAGGTGTAATACATAGAGGCGCCGGTACATTTTCCCCCCCGGGCCTGGATTTTCTCTCTACGGCCCTGAATTTTAAGTGTAGTTTGGTTGTTAAACGATTGAGTAGTTTTGAACTTGACATATGACGTTGGACGGGTATGTTGCGGGTAATGAGTGTTTTACAACCAACCCAACAGATGGCCCAGCCTATATATGCCTTATAAAACTGTATGCAAACCAAAAATAGACTGGTGTCACATTTTTTTACCTTACCCAAAAGAAAATAGTTGGGAGTTAGAGTTGAATCTGCCACTAAGGACCACTTTTATTCAATGACATGACTTAATGTTAATCTTTGCTGATGACGTAGATGAAGTTCATTGTAACTACTAATTCGCCTATTAATTTGTAGCTCAACGATTTCAACGTCGTAATGCTAGTTGGAGTTCCTCAGTCAAAGAACTTTTTTTCAACTGAATTTGGGGATAAAAATATTTTAATAATAAGCCTTATAAAAGCCATCAGTTTACAAAATTAATGTGCCCACAGTTCCGGTTTTACACGGTTTTAAAATAACAGGGTCTAAAAAACTATTATATTTGGCTAAAAGTTTACGGAAAAACATTATTTATAATCTTTTTTAAATTTTTTTAGTGAATTTCACTTTCTAACTTTTTTTCATAGTAGCCTAAGCATTTTCTTTATGTCTTTATTACACGGTTTTTTTTACACGGTGCTTTCTTGAACGTATTCCAATTAGGTGTAAGTATATTAATTAGCATCCTATCTTACACCAGAACTCGGCTTTAAGAATCTCGAAAATGTGTAAGTAAAATGTGTTTATGCAATATACAGTCTGGTCTATACTCGTACTCGTATTCCCATCTTTATTTTGGCAGCTTGTTTAAATTTAAACTAACGATTAGTAAATGTATGCTTATGGTTTCGAAAAAATAAAAAAGAATCCAATTACCGTACATGCCAAACGCTTTCAAAGCAAATTCAAGAATAATTGCAGGTTTCTGCAGTACTGTAAAAGGATCGAGTACTTATTATTACTTTTAAGTCGAATTGAAACCGAGTTGAATGTCTCTATGTCAGCTTTTGACAACTCATGCGAGCAGCTTAGAGCTCCCACGTGGACGTGGACCAACATCAGCAACACCCTCAAGCAGCCCCTCCCACACAAGCTCTTAACAGTTCAATGCATGCCAATAAATATGAAAAAAAAAGAAAGAATGCTCCAAACATGTGCGCTAGGCTGGCGTCAACGCAGACGTCGACGTCAACGTCAACGCTTGCGACATTGACATCGAATTTGTGCTAAAAGTAAGTCACGAGAAAATGCACAAAATGACAGAAAAACAAAAACGACGAAAACAACGAAGATGACGACGAAATCAAAACAGAAAGAAAGCAAAACGATGCAGGACACCAAAAGGCGCTGTCACAATTTTGTTGTTGTTGTGTTTTTACGGAGCAGTAATGTTGGTACTTTTCCGACTCGGAGTTGTAAACAGAGCGGGAACAGTGGCGGGCTATACATATGTACAAAGAGAGCGCATGTGGGAGAGAAAGCGAGCATAATTATAATAATTATAAATCAATTAATTAAAAGATGCAATATTTAACAAAAACAAAACAAAAAAGAAAGCTGAGCTACAAAAATATGTCAGTCAGTTGTAAGGGGGGTGTCAGAGTACGTCACCCACGCGCTGCTGCCAGAGAGCGCAAAGAATTTGGCCAAAAATTTCCCTTGACCCAGTGAGCAGAGCGTGGAAAACAGTGAGAGTACGTGAGAGTAAGAGCACTGAAGCTGTGGTGAGTTTCTGGCGGTCTGCAAAGGCGGCACTAGAAACTCACCGCAGTCGAACAGCTGGCGTCAATTACTACCTAATCCACACACACACTGACATAAACAGGACAGAACTTCGTCACAGTTTAGTTATCCTGCTGCTGCCAAGCCAAAAATAAAAGATATATGAACTACACATAATATATCCGACTGGTTTTCAGCTCATGCAGCGCGCACCTAAAGATTTCTCCATTTCTTGCTGACTTTTTTCTGCTAACATTTATCGTATATTTTCTGGACTCACGTGTATTGTATCTTTGTTTTCCATTTTTTTTTTTTTTTGTAGCTAGTTGCATTGATTTAATGAGTTTTTGGTGTGAAGTCCCGTCGTGCTGGCCGCTCTTAATGGCATTATAGTAGCTGTCATACCGAGTCGCACTACGGACAGTCAACGACTCGCTAGGTTTCTTTGATTGACAGCCAAATGTCAAGCTTAACAGTGTGAAATCTGCCCTGTATGGTGTCCTGTTGTCGCAATGTCGCTCCTTTATCCCAGAATCAAGTAACAGAACAAAGCAACACTGATTGCTAGGCGCAATGCAAACCCATTGTTTTTGCCTATTGTTTCATTTCAATTTGTATGGGCCAAAACTTGGCACATTTTTATAAACAAAAAAAAAAATACAAAAATTCACAAAAAGTACGAAAATAGAACGCACTAGCAGCAGTTGTATGAGTTTGTTAGGAAATTGACACTTTTCTTTCTCAACCAGGGGTTGTGCAGGGCATGCCTTCTGTCATTAGAAATTTATGAAATTGGAGTAGGCGCTAGTTATGGACAAGCAATTGTGGCTCAGCACAGTCAAACCCAAAATGCCCTGTAACATTCCAAAATGATTGTGTTATTTATGATAGACAGTTGCTTTGACGCCTGACACAAGTAACCCAAGTTTCCAACTAAAGTTAGGTTAGAGCAATCCAAAAAAAATGTACCTAGCTATTGTACATCGTATGATACATTGATAGATTGATTCAATGTTAGAAATTATGACTGTCGTTCATATTTATCATCTAACAGCAACATTCATCATCTGCATTGATATTCTATTTGCTTTTTGTACAAAATTGACTTGAAATCGCTTTTACCTTTGGAACAAGTTTTGTTGCACACGCAGTTTATAACCTTTACCTGCCTTTTTTTATTCCTTCACTTTAGCACATAATGTCACTATCGGATTTGACATTTTTACGCAGAACTAGGGGGCTCCGCCCCCTGAGTGCCTAGACCATGAGATCTTCCCTATTCAATTTAGATCATCCCTGTATATTTCTACATATTCATAATACATGCATGCATGAATGCTATAGTCGGTCCAGCGTGAAACTTACATTGTGCACACCGTATGAGGTATGAGGTGTAGGTAGTTAAGTTTCACCTCGATACGTTCATGCATACGAACACAATCGGTACCAAACTTATTTTTGTTGATGACGTATTTATATATACATATCAATCCCATTGAAGTCTACTCGCATATCAACATAATTCCTTCTCAGGTTCTCCCATTCGATCATTTTACGTAAGTTTGGTTATGCATAGGAATTGTTCCAAATTCAATTTTCTCATAAGACACAGAAATCTTATATACTCTTCACTTCGGTCTGAAATCATGATTTATTTAAGAGCAGGGGCAGGCTGAACCCCCGACCACCCTAATCACTAAGTCCAAAGTTACGGATACAATACCAATTAGAATTAATGACTCGAAATAATTATTATTTATACATCATTATTTAGATGGGATCTCTTATAGGATAAAAATAAACCCGAAAACCCCTAGCACGTCCGAGCTCTGAGATAATCTAAAAATTCCATTGATTTTTAGGTTGTGTCACAGCACTGACGTGTTGCAGATCCCGGGGTTATTTTTATCCCTTAAGCGGATAAATGATGATAACTTAAAAAAAACCTCAAAAAAATTATTTTCGAGAACAGTCCGAGAACAAAAATATCCTCGATAAAATCTCGATTTAAGGTATTATTTCATAACCTTTGGGTGTTGAGGCTTCTTTAATCCCGCATTTGAATTCAACGGCTCAAATTTCATATGGGTGGTCCATTCACAATTAAAGTTCCCTCAACTTTTTGCGATATATGACACAACACGTATATTCTTAAATTTTTCTTAACAAATTCCGAAATCCTCTTTCTTTTCTCTTTCTACCTATAACGATGATGAAAGTAAAACCATACGCTCAATTTTCATATATGGTCAGTATTAAGTCATCTAACCGTATTCTTCCCTACGTATCCTTAATGTACAAGATAACGAGACTAAAATTTGTCGAATCTGTCTGTCCAATCTGCTGATGTACCTGAATGCGGAAAAAATATTCAAGACTGTATAATAACTTAAAAGTTATTCCTCCAAATATATAGAAATTTATGTACTAAATTTTCTATGTGAGCCTTATAAACAAAAAGTTTTCAATCTTTTACCTAATCCAAATGTCACAGCCTCCTGTAAATCAGTTCTGTTTCAACGTACCTAAACTTGGCATCGATACTTATCATCTTTTTGTAAAAAAGTTCTACAGATTATTCCATCCACCTTGCTGATCCCATTTTTTTTTTTTCTTTTCTTACAGCTTCAGTTTATCTTGACCATATTTTGCACACATCTTCTCACAGTGTTTAGCAAACACAATTTAAATCTAGATCTTAAGACTAAACTACTTACAGCGGTGTTCATTTCTGTGAGAGCGGCTTAGTAGTTTGCTTATTTCCTGTTTTCAGCAAACTGCCATAATTTGATCTCAGATAGTTGACCACCTTTTTACATGCACTGCCTGGAACTGCCACTCCCATGTTTGACTTATCAAGATGCTGCACCATAAAATACTTTTCAAAACTATCTCCGCTCTAAAATCGCTTTAAAAATAATGCGTCAAGATGCAAAGCCACATCTTGTCTCTTTCTCCCTGACCCTAGCACAAGCTCTCCTACAACGCCAGCAAATGCCAATAGTCATGCACAACTCTCTTGTGGGAGAATAAAGCGTCTTAGGAATATGAAGGCAGCATGAAGAAAGGATATGAAAAAAAATCTACAAGGTAAACACTTGCGGATGTAAAAGATTAGAGCTGGTGGGTCCATCTATATTTGCTTTAAAGGACATTTCTCTTCATGCTGCTGTCACGACAATTTATCTTCGAAGAAAGAGTGTCCAATGCAAAGCCAACAATGAGATAATAAAAAAAAAAAATTTGTTTGTCAGTTTGCTTACTTGGCGGCACTTGGTTTTGGTCTCGGAATTGCGCTCTCATCGCTTGGCCAATGTCTTTATGAGCATTGTTGTTCCCATTGCATTGTGCAAAATTCGAAAAGCAGTAGAGAAAAGAGAGTAAAAAAAAACAAAACGAGAAATATGGTGGTCCTGGCCCGGAAGCAGGAAGCACTAACATGTAGGTAAATGTCAACTCATTCTAACTGCTAGGCTCGGCTTCATTCTTTGTACAAGTTATATAGATTGTACCTTACATATATATATATATATGTATATAGTGTATGATGCTGTTTACCACTATTGTATAGCTGTGCTTAATATAATGGCTATTGATTTTTGGCTAAGAATTGTTTACATTTTGGTCTATTTTGACAACTAAATTGCGAGCCAGCCAGGCGGCTGCCACTGGCTTGACTCTTACTTTATAAATTAAATGTCAAGACAAATATTGTGGGAGATCTCCCACACACACACACACATACAGAAATTCTATTGGTACTGGCCATATGTTCAACTTCCGGCCATCTCTTTTATAACCCACAAAAATGTGGCCACTGCCAAACTGCTTGGTTGGCCATCAAGGTCATTTAGTTTAGTAGTTGGCCATAACTGCAGCCTGCTGTTACCGGGCTACTGGGTTATGTCCTTGACTTGTGCAATTTGCCAGGCCATTCAGTTCATTGGGTAATCAGGGCTTAAACCAAACTGGCTAAGAAATGCAATCTTTATGAGTGAATTGGATGTTACTGCAAGTCGACTTGTGGTTAATTTATTTTCACTTACAATCGAGTAGTTTTCGAATGTTCTATGATAAATACTTGGTAACTTGGTTATAACTAATATGGTCTTAACTTAAGCCTCTTTAGTAATGTCCCAACTACTTAGTGTGATTTTGATTTTGAATCAATATAGTTTTGATGTTTGACAAACTCTCAAGATATCCCAACCATATATAAAGATAAGCTAACAACAATCATCACTGGAAGGAGTTCAACTTGGAGAATTTTTTCGATGTTCAATAAAATTTCATTTTTCATCGCGTTAGTTAACCGTACAGGGCATTATATGGTAGCACCCTTGTTATCATTTCTGAATCCTTCCGAGCCACAAAAACTCCTATCACGTCAGGGTTCTGATATAACCTCAAAAAAGAGGCTCTAAGGAATTTTTAGGCAGATAAATTACACCATGACTAAAGTCATAAAGTCGAATTTAATTTTTCGAAATACAAATTTCTTGACTCTATATTGTTAGATTTCATCGAGCGTTATATTGCAAGGTCTGTTATTTTAGAGAAGCGCAATTCAATTTATTAAAAAGTCAGCCTTGCTCCGCAAAACGAAAAATCCAACCCGAACAATTTTATTCGGATTCGGTTTTGCGTGCTCCAGAAAACGAATTTTTTTTGTCGATAACTTTCCATTTTATTTTCGTGTTATTCGTGAACTTCCCTTATTTTTCCGATAAATTAAAAATATTGGTAGTTGTTTATTATTCTATCTTTTAGCTATTTTTGCTACAAGGGAAATTTTCTTTGTGTAACGCGGGAACCCAGTTGCACTTATCGGCCATGTGTTCATGTTTGATACTAAACACCCATTTGATGAGTGCAGAAGTGCTGGAGAAACATCTCTGTTGGCCAACATCGATATAAAGAGATTTTAAACTTCGATCATCGATGTTTTTTCCATTACTTTTTCTTAGCAAACAAATTTTATTATATTTTTTTTGAAAAGAAGACCAGGCTAAAGATCTGGCTTATCAAAAATTTATGTGAATATCGGTTACTAAAGGAATTCTTGTTTCCAAGTCATTTCCTTAGCCCTAATTTGAATCGGCCTCACCGCTCTCGCTCTTTGTACCGAACCCCTAAGCGAAACCCTAATTTGTTCCAAAAAAACAACATTGCTCTGGCCATCTTGTGGATAATAACCAACAGCAGTTGCATTTACTGGCCAAACTGAGTGACCAGCTCATTTAGTGGACAGTTGTGATCCGTTCTGTTTCATTACATAGTACTAACTAACTGACAGTCTGCAAGTTTTAGCCTTAGTTTGCTGCTAATGAGCAATTCATGTCAATTGCTAATTAGTGCGCTGAAGATTTTCTATCTTGACTGACTTATCGCAGGCGTCATTCTCGTCGTCGTTGTCCTTGTTGTACTCATTGGGGGCAGTTTTATGGCACAGCGCTGGGCACACAATGGCCAAGAAATTAGCAAACCCGGCAAGATAAGTCAATTAGGTTTGGCTTTATATCTGGCACAGAGAGAGTGCTACCAACCAAAAACAAAAGCCAAAGCCAAAAGGAAAAAAACCAAATCAAATAAAATGAGGCCAAATAAAGGCAACAATTAATAAGCGCAAACAGAGAGAAAGCGAGCGACTGGTGGATAAAAGGAGAGGGGTTTCCCTTTGCGTATCACTTTGCTTAAGGACATTCAAACTGGGCCGTTGTGGGTGGCTTTTGTTGGTTTACTAGGTTGACGTGCATGGGCAATTTAAGCTGGCATTGGACAAGTAACTGACACACAGACATACGGACGGGCGACGGACAGACGAACGTACTAAGAGCCAGCAGCTCGGTAGGCTGTAGAGCATCCCAAGTAAAACTGCTCCAAGTCTCTTTCAGCGTCCAAACAACGTTTGTCGTTGAATACCCAGGAGACGCAATTGTTACATTTAATTGTGATTTTTGTCTTGCTTGAGGTTGATGATGGCGTTTGGTGTTCCTTAAGCAGCTTTTAGCCTTGACGTACCCCGTAAAATTTGCAGCCTTTTTATACCCGATACAAGGCGATTAAAAGGGTATATTAAGTTTATATGAAAGTATGTAACAGGGAGATCAGGATGCAGAGACGGCTTGTTTTGGATATATCCTGCAGTATAAATAAAAAAAAACTTATTTACGGTAATTAATTTGGAAGCAAACTAAATGTACTATACGTACTTGTGTCCACTTATTAGACGACGAGTTTTGTGACGTCATAAGTTCAATATATGACATTTGATTAACAATCGAATGTTAGACTCATTTCAAAGTTACAAAAACAGTTTTAAATCGTTTTAATAAGAATAGTCTGAATTGTTACCAGCCTAGCATAAAGGATAAGGTGAAAAATGTGAATTACTGTAGCGGGGACACACGGTCCAGTGGAGGACCGTCGGACACTTTGCCTTCCAAAGAGACTGATATTTCGAATAAGCACGTCGATTTACGTGAATCTTTGAAAAGTAGAGTCGTTGCTATCGAAATCTCGATCATCTCTACGCCATTAAATTCTGCTTCAAACTCGGGAAAACCGAATGATTAAGGACACCTAAGGGAATGCTGCCATGAGCCCTCTTAACATTGGTCGAGTGGCACAGGCTGTTCCGGGAAGGTGCGGAAGCTCGTCGACTTGTTTCCAAGATGATAATTTGCGTTGATGGAAATCTCTTTTCACTTTGGCATTTAAGAAATTATAATCGATATCGCACCACTATTTCATATTGCTACCTTACAAAAGTGGAATCAGTTTTCTGCACAGTCAAAGTCGGCCTAAAACCAGCAGACGATCAAGATACTTCCAATGATACTCCATTTGTTAAATTATGATAAGCAATTTAGCAGTTACGAGGGAACAGATAAACATTTATACTCGTTATATACTGTAACCCTTGATTATAGTGTATATCGAAATCGTTCAAGATGGTTTACTCTGTTTATGCAATTTTTCGTATTCATGAGTAAGTTTGTGTGTGTGTGTGTATCTGAATGAAAGTAATCCGAATGCTGTCATTAGGAAAGAACACCAAGTGAATGAATGACACACGCAGACCACATAGTCGGTACAATTAAGATTGACTTAAAAGCTGTTGTCTGTTAGCTGTAACTGTCCTAGTCCTTCCTGGCCACAACTTACAACGGACTCCTGACCGCCGACTACCGACTCCCGACTCCAATGCAAGTTGGCCAACTGAGTTATGGCATTGTCGAAAAGTGACCGGCTTTTACTGTTGCTGCTACTGCTGCGCTTTATCTGTACGCTCATTTCTCATAATTTTCCAGCGAGAATTATTACAAAAGTTAATATTAATGACGTTGATGAAAATCTTGTCATTCGTGTAAAAAAAAAAAACAAAAACAAAAAAATGAAGGAAAACCGACAGTAAGAAAAAAGAATGAAAGAAAGCAATGTTACCAAAAGAATCGCAAAAGTTTTACTGCGGTATATTATGCTACCACATAAATAATCGCTACAAAAATCAGATGGCTGCTCCAAGGACTTTATGTACAAAGGCAAGCGCCAAAATTGATAACCACCAAGTTTTACACACAGCTGCTGACAAAGCGGCGACGACCATGTCTAGATCTCTTTCCCAATGCCCTCCATTTACATTTGAAAGCCATCCGGCAGGCAACAATAGAGCAGGCAGCTTATTAGCCTGGCCTAGACTATATAGTCGCTGTTTGTTGTATGTTGTAGGCTGCTGTGGTTGCTGGTGATATAATTTTAATAACTTACATAATATATTCTTTTGTGCCAGCGTCACATAATTGTTAGAAACATTAGGCAAATCATTAGCTCACTGTTAAGCTTTGGGGGTTTTGGGGTCTTGATGCCGCTGTAGGTGTTGCGGCTTCCCTTGGCCAAAATTGGTTCAACATTCTGACGCAATTTGCAAAGTGTTTTCATTGTGTGTTTGCCGCAACCGAACAAAACATAATAAAACCCAAAAAACTAGAGAATGACAAACTTTTGGGTAAACTATTACTCATGCTGCTGATAGGCAAAGCGCTTTTTGGAAGCCTAGTTTATCCAAAGACCAACTGCATTGCCCAAACCCTTTCTCGAAGTAGGGTATAGCTTTTCGATGACAATAGACAAAGTGGCGCGATGCCTTTTAAATAAAAAGCTTAAAAGTTTTTTTGTATTAAGGTTAAATGTCAAAAATTGATATGCGAGTATGTTTGGGCTTCAGGTTAATTGCGTTGGCCACACAGGCACATAAGTTAGGAATATTACTAATAGCTCAAAAATGTTTTTAAAATTTATAGAATTTTTTCAAAAATAAGTTTTTTCAGATATACAGAAAATCGGATTTTTGTACCCATGCTATTTGCTAATAGATTTTAATTCTTGCGATATATTTGATTCTAATTTAGCATTAAATTTAATAAAATGAATACATGAATAATAATATACCATATAACTCATATTTTCCTTTCCTTAAATTATATTTATATTTTCTATATTCTTATAGGAGGTGATGGGAAGGATAAGTAGAACTTTGCCCTAGGTCTCAAAATATTAGGGGATTACTACGCTTTAATGAAGAATACTTTTTAATAAAATCTTGTATTATAATAAAACAACAGTTTTGGAACAATTTCCTGAGGGCGTGATGATTTTAATTTTTATATAAGGTATCAACGTATAGTAAGAATCTAATAGACTTTTGAGTTCTGTGGCCAAACATTTTTTATGTTTTTTATGAACTGTACCTTATGGTACAAAGGGCATATGAAGTTTGAGCATGGCGAAAATGTATGTAAAATACAGAAGGAGACGTCGGAAGCCCTTCAAAGTTAACTAAAGAACGATCACGGAAAGATCGATACAGTCGATATACCTATATCTGTCTGTCTGTCCGTATGAACGACCAGATCTCAGAGACGGTAAGAGCTGGGGCAACCAAACTTTCAAATTAAACGCCTTATTTTGTTACGAACGACAAGTTTGTTTTATTTTTGTAATATCGGGGTTATTTTATATAGCTCCCAAAGGGGTGATTCAGAGGACCTCGAAAAAAACGAAAAGTTTTAGATAGATATTTCGTTTGTTTATAAAGATATTGAAACCAAATTTAGCATTTAGAAGTTTTTTAGAGTTCTCAGGCACTGTACCAAAGTTGATCAAAATCGGTTGACTATATCATGTAGCCCCCATAGGACCGATCGTTCAAAAAACCGTGCTTGGTGCAAACTTCGTTCTGTTTCGTTTGTTTATGAAGATACCAAACCAAATTTGGTACTTTGGGGTTCGAAGGTAATATGTCGAATTTAATTGCAAAGTGGTGGTACAGGGTATCCCAAAGTCATCTACGCCCGACATATATGTATAATATCATATTTTTTATAATATCGTCTAAATTCTTTGTGGGACCAGTCCCATAGTTATGACAAAC
The DNA here is from genome assembly GCA_018150985.1 of Chymomyza costata. Classification (NCBI taxonomy): domain Eukaryota; kingdom Metazoa; phylum Arthropoda; class Insecta; order Diptera; family Drosophilidae; genus Chymomyza; species Chymomyza costata. The sequence continues at coordinate 26,212,202 of JAECWU010000001.1, forward strand.
ATATCTTTAAAAGGAAAAATAAATAAACAAGTATATTCTTCCTTTATTTTTATGTGGAACTTTATATTTACAAAATTCTTGAAAATATTCTTAGTTTTTATTTTAATAATAAAAATTAAAATTCTTTACTATTTTGTTATAAAATCTTGAGAATTTTTTTAAATTTAGGTAATTTTAATTGAAATATTTTTTCAAATTTTGTAAGTAAAAATTTATTGAGCATAAGCTAGAAGCTACAAGAAAAAAATAATTTAGATTATTTAAATTCGATTTCGTCGATAATGTATTTGTTTTGATCAGATCGATTTTCTCTCTATATACGATTGTTAAACATTTTTTTTTTAGAAAAGTAATTCTTATTTTAGAGTACCATATATGCGATGATCCATTCAATGTCAATGATGCAAAATAGTCTTTACATGTTTTATCAGTAGTATCTTCTTAGATTGAGCATCAAATTTTGGTCAAATATAAGGCAAATACCAAATTCAAAGTTAATAAAGAAGGTTTAAAAACAATCGCTAATTTGAAAAAAAAATATATTTATGTATTGAATCAAGTCATATAATCTAAAAAAAATGCATAACATTTGGAGCTCATTGTAGCAAAAAAAATCTATATGGTCTCTAACATTTCTAAGTTTGTTTTCTTCAATCAAATAGGTTAGGTTGAATAGGCTGCTCAATCTAAAACTGAGATCACTCGGAGACCATGTGGTCCATTGTGATGCCTAATTAAGGAAAGGATTAAAAGAAGTGTAGAGGAGGATCAAAAACTGTTCGCATTTCTAGTCACCCAAGTCTCTCCTATTGAAGAACCATTTTAAGGATTCGATAAAAGTAGCCAAATCCGCTAAAGGCACATTAACCAGATTGACCAGGTCTTCATGGTTTACCCAGCAACTGGGTTAATCTTCTTACAAGCGCTGGGCATTCGCATAGCAGGTATTGGATGCTTTCTGTCTCCTCCTCGTCCCCGCAGCTGCGGCAGAAGTCTTGATGGGGTGCGTGCAGCCTCTCAGCCATTAGGCCTATGGTGCAGTGCTCCGTTACCACTACTACCACCATCCTAATCCTGTTTTTGTGAAAATAACTGAAATATTGGGATACTAGGCAAGTATAACTATTTAAGAGATGCAATGGTAGTGCTAGGTAGACAAGTTTTCAAGCTGAATTTGAATCCAGATTTCTCTTAATAATTCATTAGAACCCAGTTTTCATTTCATTTCATTTTCATTCATTTCATTCATTTATTTTTTTTAAATGGTTCTATAGATTCATTTTCTACATTACCAATGGGCGAAATATAATCAACATAAGCCTTTGCTCAAATTAATTTCAATAAAGATAACTTAAATGCAAAATCTAATAATAATCTAAGCTTATACCTTAAGTTATTCAATTTTATACGAAATACTATAAATACGCCTCCAGCACCAGCTCCAGCTCTAAGTCTTAAATCTAAATTTAAATTCACTTGTATCTCGGTCGAGTACCCTAAAAGCCTCAGCAACTAGTTTCTGTCCACTTGGCAATCTGACCAACAAACTTTCCATTATGCCTGCCTACCTGACAAATTTCGCAAAATGTTAAGGCCCTTTCATGCTTGAAATCACAAAAGCCAAACTCATTTTGACCCATTTCTGGACGTACAAACTGTCGGAATGTTGGGTTCAATGCAGTTCTATTCATAAACCAAAAGCTGCGCTGCATTTTGCTGCAGGTTTTTCTATTGATTTTTGGGTGTAAAGTCAAAAAGTGCCTGTAATCCTGACATTGTTAAAAATGGCAAAGCCTAATTTAGAAATTATCATAATGACAGGCTGGCAACCCTGGATTTGTCAGTGAGTGGCAATTTTAAGCCGTTTTGCAATCTGTAAGGTAAAGAGCACACAAAACAGTTTAATTAAAATTATTATTGTAATTTAATGGAATGTAAAGAATTATTATTTTTATGTGTGCGCATGAGTGTCTCAGTGTGCGTGAGTGTGTGTGTGTGTGTGTATGTGTGTATTAAAGTAAATTACATTTGTATTAAGATTGGCTGCCATACACATCATATATTTTCATTATCAAAACACTGAGACACACACAGCATGGCAGCACGGCAAGGATAATGTCAAATACATGAGCACAAATAGCAAAACAGGCAGCGCACAGTGGTCGAAATCATTGATCTAGCTAGAAATAAGAGATAGTACCAAATTGAAGAGAAATGATCTGTTTGTGAAATGACTAAAATATGTCTACAGAATTTTTAAATTTTCATAAAAAATTATTTTTAAATGAACAAGTGGAGAACTTCAAACGCTGTATAAAAATAACCTCAACACCCAAAGCTTCTGAAATTATACCTTAAATCGAGTTTTTACCGAAAATATTTTTGTCCTCCGACTGATCTCGAAAATAAATTTTGAGGTTTTTTTTTTAAGTTATCATATAACACAGCCACATAAAAAGATATCTTTTCACTATCTCTTTTACCTTCTTAAGGGATAAAAAAAAACCCGGGATCTTCAGCACGTCAGGGTTCTGACACAACCTAAAAATCAATGAAATTTTTAGATTATCTCAGAACTCGGACATTCTAGGGGTTTTCGGGCTTATTTTTATCCTATAAGAGATCCCATCTAAATAATGACCTATAAATAATGGTTATTTCGAGTCATTAATTACAATATAATTGGTACTAAATGATGTTTTTTTTAGAGTTACACAAGTTTAAATCATAATAAAACAAAGAAATATATTTTTAATATTAATGACTGCTTTATTGGATAGAAAATGTTATGACATTCATGTTAAAATATGATTTCGGCCATGTGGCCGCCATGGCTGGCGAATACAAGGCGCAATCTGGAACACAAATTTTCACAAACCTTCGCAGCATTTGCGGCCGTATTTCGTCAATAATCTTCGAGTGTTGATTTCCAGGTGTTCAATTGTCTCTGGTTTATCGACGTAGACAAGCGACAATTCTGCTTATTTACGTACCCATTCAACCAAAAATGGGCTTCATCGGAGAACAAAATTTATTTATTTTGAATAAGTTCGTTTGTCAAACTTATCATTATTTAGATAAAAAATTTCAACAATTTGCATCCATAATGAAATGCCAAACCGAAATAAAAAAAAAGCGACTATCGGCTGTTAAAAGGGTTGTCAGATAAAGCAGTGTTGCTAACTCAAAGTTGTGAACTTCTAAAAAAAACACGCTGTACAAAAATGTAAAAATAGTTATGATTAACAAATAGTTTTTTTGAGTTGGCCAAGGACCATAAATAATGCAAGATGCAATAAATTTTAATTTATTATAAATTAAATTTTATTTAAAGGCTTACTATTTAGTATTATTTATTTTAATATAATATAATATTACTTAAATAATAATACTAATATTTCTTTTAATATAAACACGTATTATATATTTACTTTATTACAGCTGTAGCGCGCATTTCGACCATTGTGCAGCGGCAGCTTTATCGCCAGCTGTTTGATGCGCAATAGTCAACGTCGCTGCCGACGTAGCTGTCCGCGTCAGCTGCTACGTCAGCGTCACTGTCGTTATTGTCGGCAACAACAATCAGAGAAATAGGATTAGGCGGCGGCAGCAGCGCCAACAGCATTGGCATCTTAAACATCCTTTTTGACTGCCACTGAAGCGGAGCAAATTTCCCGCTGTGCGCAACGCTCTCACGCTCTTGCCTTTTCTCTCGCACGCTCTCTGAAATATCCCAGCATTGTGCAGCATTAAGGGTGGCTACACACGTTGCCGCCACACAGTCGTGAGAGCATATCCCTTATTTTCAACTTTGTATTGTGTGCACACACTGTTCGCTGTTACAAAACACATAAAACACGAGACATTCACGTTTTGGGATTCATTTCAAAAATAACCACGTCTAAGTACGCGTCGTGCGCGCGTTCTAAACGAAATAAAAAAAAAAGATAACGAAAAGTATCTTAGCGCGTGTAGAGCTGCTTGCCAAAAAGATACTTTCAATTCGCGTAGTGCGTCAGTCGGCTTGTCTGTCTATGTGTGCGTTCGACATCGTTGCTGCATACTGCACTAAAAAAATATTCCAGCAAAAACTAGCTAACGCAAAGTGATAAAATAAATTTGAAAAAAAAAAGTTTAAACAAATGTTCCTACCAAGTGCAGTAAAATAGTGTAGCAAAAATAAAGCAGCAGCACCAAACCGTAATATAATAAATTTTTCAATATAATGTGCGGCAATAAGTGAAAAAAAGCAGAAAACGCGTTCTAACGAAGCAGGCCAAAAACAAGCAAAAATTGGCCAGGCCAGTTGGGCCTCGTTTCGGCTCTGGGGGAATTGGTCACACAAATATAATTAACTGTGCTACTACTGCAGCATCCTGTGGCCAAAATGTGCGCTCAGTTTGTGGCTCACAATTGGAATTGATTTCCTTTTTTTCCCTCGACCTGTATTCCGTTTTTCGTTGCGTTTCCTGTAACCACACCATACTGCCCGCGTCCTTGTTTGAAGCAAGCAACCAAGACACCAAAAAAAAAATGGCCAAATTTTTGTCGCTGTGCCTGCCGCTTTTGCTGCTAGTCTGCTTACCCAACAGCAGTCTAGGCTCGCCACCACCACAGAAGCAACAAAAACAACAACAACAGCAGCAAAAGCCTGAGGTCCCGAGCAAGCATCAGCAGCAGCAACAGCAACACTCCAATGCCATCATGGGCGAGGCGGGTGTCAGCAATACACAACTGCTGCAGCCTTCCACGCCCGCACATGGAGGTGCAGCTGGCTTGTTGCCTCCCGGTGAGATGCCATATGATGCACCCGATGATTGCCACTTTTTGCCTGCAGCGGGCCTGGAGCAGCCGGAGATAGCGCTAACGTGCAATTTGCGCACGGTTAATAGTGAATTCGACACAACGAACTTTAGCGTGATTCCAGCAGAGCATACAGTGGCACTGCACATACTTTGTAATGATGAGATTATGGCCAAGAGCAGGCTGGAGGCGCAGTCCTTTGCACATTTAACACGGCTGCAGCAGCTTTCCATACAATACTGCAAGTTGGCCAAGTTCGAGCGCCATGTGCTGGCTGGCTTGGAGCAGCTACGTAATCTCACGGTGCGCACACATAATATATTATGGCCTGCCTTAAACTTTGAGATTGAGACTGATGCCTTTGCGGTGACCAACAAGTTGGAACGTTTGGATTTATCCTCGAATAACATATGGTCGCTGCCGGATAATATTTTCTGTGCATTGAATGCCTTGTCCGCGCTTAATATGAGCGAAAATCGCTTGCAGGATGTTAACGAGCTGGGCTTTAGGGATCGCAGCAAGGAGGCGGTCACTACGGATGCTACTACCACCACAGAGACCAGCAAAAAGCCTTCGACTACTTCATGCAGCTTAGACTTGGAGCTGCTGGATGTTAGCTACAATCACTTTGTGCTCTTGCCCGCCAATGGTTTTGGCACCTTGCGGCGTTTGCGTCTGCTGCATGTTAACAACAATGAGATATCCATGATAGCCGATAAGGCCTTGAGTGGTCTGAAGAACTTGCAAGTGCTTAATCTCAGCTCGAATAAGATTGTGGCTCTGCCCAGTGAGCTATTTGCAGAGCAATCCAAGACCATACAAGAGGTCTATTTGCAAAATAACTCGATTAGTGTGCTGTCACCACAGCTATTTTCCAATTTGGATCAGCTGCAGGCGCTGGATTTGTCCTTTAATCAGATTACTTCCACCTGGATAGATCGCAATACTTTTGTGGGCCTAATACGCCTAGTGCTGCTCAATTTATCACACAACAAGCTGACCAAATTGGAGCCGGAAATCTTTAGTGATTTGTATACGCTGCAAATTCTGAACTTGCGTCACAATCAGCTGGAGAACATTGCCGCTGACACCTTTGCGCCCATGAATAATCTGCACACGCTGCTACTATCCCATAACAAGCTTAAATATCTGGATGCCTATGCACTAAATGGATTGTATGTGCTGTCCTTGCTGTCACTGGATAACAATGCCTTGATTGGCGTACATCCAGATGCCTTTCGTAATTGCAGTGCCCTGCAGGATCTCAATCTGAATGGTAATCAATTAAAGACCGTGCCTTTGGCCTTGCGCAATATGCGTTTGTTACGCACAGTGGACTTGGGTGAGAACATGATAACCGTATTGGAGGAAAATGCCTTCAAGGGCTTGGGCAATTTGTATGGTTTGCGTCTCATTGGCAACTATTTGGAGAACATTACCATGCACACCTTTCGCGACCTGCCCAATTTGCAAATACTGAATTTGGCCAGAAATCGTGTGGCTGTTGTGGAACCGGGCGCCTTTGAGATGACTTCCAGCATTCAGGCCATACGTCTGGATGGCAATGATTTGACTGATATTAATGGACTGTTTAGCAATATGCCCTCACTGCTCTGGTTAAATATCTCCGATAATCGCTTGGAAAGTTTCGACTATGGCCATGTGCCCAGCACACTGCAGTGGCTTGATCTGCACAAGAATCGCTTGAGTGTGCTTTCCAATCGTTTTGGCTTGGATGCTGAGATGCGCCTACAAACACTCGACGTCAGCTTTAATCAAATACAACGCATTTCACCCGCGTCCATACCAAACTCAATTGAGTTGCTGTTTCTTAATGATAACCTCATAACCACTGTGGATGCGGACACCTTCATGCACAAGAGCAATCTGACACGCGTCGATTTATATGCCAATCAAATTACCACACTGGACATAAAATCACTGCGCATCCTGCCTGTGCAGGAACATCGTCCTTTGCCCGAATTCTATATAGGCGGCAATCCCTTTACCTGCGACTGCAATATTGATTGGCTGCAAAAAATTAATCATATTACCTCGCGTCAATATCCACGCATTATGGATCTGGAAACTATCTACTGCAAGCTGCTCAATAATCGCGAACGTGCCTATATACCACTCATGGAGGCGGAGCCCAAACACTTTCTGTGCACCTACAAGACTCACTGCTTTGCAGTCTGTCACTGCTGTGAATTCGATGCCTGTGATTGTGAGATGACATGTCCCACGAACTGCACCTGCTTCCACGATCAGACCTGGTCCACAAATATTGTGGAATGCTCGGGCGCTGGTTACTCCGAAATGCCGCGTCGTGTGCCCATGGATACTACAGAGCTGTATATGGATGGCAATAATTTTGTAGAACTAGCTAGCCATTCATTTTTGGGACGCAAGAATCTGGCCGTGCTCTATGCCAACAACTCCAATGTCAGGCATATCTACAATACCACTTTCAGTGGACTCAAGCGTTTACTTATTTTACATCTGGAGGATAATCATATTGTCTCGCTGGAGGGCAATGAATTCCATAACCTGGAGAACTTGCGCGAGCTGTATCTACAACAAAATCGCATAGCCAGCATTGCCAATGGCAGCTTCCAAGCTATGCGCAAGCTGGAGGTGCTACGTCTGGATGGCAATCGACTGCTGCACTTTGAGGTCTGGCAACTCGCAGCCAATCCCTACCTGGTAGAGATTAGTTTGGCGGACAATCAATGGTCCTGTGAGTGCAGCTACTTGGCGCGCTTTCGCAACTATCTAACACAGAGCTCGGAGAAAATTGTGGATGCTGCACGTGTCAGCTGCATCTACAACAATGCAACCAGTGTGCTGCGTGAGAAAAACGGCACCAAGTGCACGCTGCGTGACGGTGTGGCTCACTATATGCACACTAATGAGATTGAGGGTCTGCTGCCGCTGCTACTGGTGGCCACTTGCGCCTTTGTAGGCTTCTTTGGTCTCATTTTTGGCCTATTCTGCTATCGCCATGAGCTCAAAATGTGGGCACACTCTAGCTGCCTCATGAATATGTGCTATCGCACGCCACGCTTTGTCGACCAGCTGGACAAGGATCGACCCAATGACGCCTACTTTGCCTACAGCCTGCAGGACGAGCATTTCGTCAATCAAATTCTGGCCAGCACTCTAGAGAACGACATAGGCTATCGGCTGTGCCTGCATTACCGTGATGTGAATATCAATGCCTACATAACAGATGCGCTCATCGAAGCCGCCGAAAGCGCCAAACAATTCGTGCTTGTACTGTCCAAGAACTTCCTGTACAACGAATGGACGCGCTTTGAGTACAAGAGCGCATTGCATGAGCTGGTCAAGAGACGCAAGCGTATAGTGTTCATACTGTATGGTGACCTGCCGCAACGTGACATTGACCTGGACATGCGTCATTACCTGCGCACCAGCACGTGCATAGAATGGGATGACAAGAAGTTCTGGCAGAAGCTACGCATTGCCGTGCCACTGCCACACTCGCGTGGCAACAACAACAAGCGCATTACCAGTAATTGCCTCAGCGGTCGCACCAGCGTCAACATGTATGCCACAGCCCATGAGTATCAGGCAGCGGCCGCAGCAGCAGCGGCTAATGGCGTTCCAGCCGGACGCATAGGTGATAAACTGTATGCCGACTGCAACAACTATGCTACAATTAATGAGTGTACTCGTGGCTACAAGCCCATACCCACATCTGCTGCAGCGGCCGCAGCTGCCTGCAAATTTAATACCATGAATCAGCTGGGCAAGAAGCAGCAGACTGGCCTGAGCAGCGCTGCCAAGACGCTGGACCATCAGCATCAGCGACGCAGTCAGCATGAGTATGCGGTGCCCGCCTATCTGCCTGTAGCCACAGCGCCCAATGGTCAGCTGGCCAAGGGTCAGACCCAAGTGCAGCAAGCGTCAGCCTACGACAGCGTGGAGTATGTAAAGCAGCAGACGCTGCAGCGCTCGCTGGCCAGCAACTGCGAGTGTACAGGCACGGCCAAGCGTGGCGGCAGCCTCAAGGCGGCTGGACTGCCCTCCAGCTTCTCCTCGAACTTTGTGCCGCCCGTGCTGCTGGACAGCGGTGCCTACAACTGCAAGAAGCCCTGCAACTGCAATGCAGAGGATGAGCTGCTCTGCGGCTGTGGCGGCTTGGAAAGCGGCACACAGAGCAGCGCCACCATGAGCAGCAGCTCCAACAACAGTCGCCAGCCGGAGCTGACACACTACGAGTCAAATTTATCGCTCAACGAGCTGGATGCGCTGGACAGCAGCTTGGGGGGCATGGCTTTAAAGTCCACGCCCGCAGATTTGTGGGCGTAACGATGCGTGGATTGCCTAGAAGTAGCCGTGGGCTGAGCTAAGAGACAGACTGCGCAACCAGTGAATTTAAATAATTGATAAATTGATAAAATAATTAATTAATTAACTAAACTAAATATTAACTACTATTCGGGTAATATATAATTATTGGACATAAAGAGGTTTTAAAGCATAGCGCATACTTTTGGGCCGTAATTTGTTTTTATGTAGTACTTATATTTATATTTAACTATTATTATTATTATTTTTAAGCATGCGTGGGCATTGAATTGTTAAACAGACTGATACTTTTAGTTGGTTTTTTATACATACACTATATTAATTATTATTGTACATAAACACTACATAAATTTAAACATACAATTAAAAGAAGAAGAAGAACAAAAAAATGAAGCGTATTAAAATTAATTTAAGCTCGTATAAATTTTTAGTAATTTATGCATTGTAAATGGTTTTAAGCAAAAGGGCTTGTACATAAATTGATAGCATACAAATTAATTTATTACAACAATTAAATAAACTAAATTCAAATTAAAGCAAAAAAAAAAAACAAATTGTTTCTTGTGTACAGTTAAATAAAAAAATAGTTTTTTCCCACTCACACACAGCAATCCAAGTCAGCCACATACAAAAAAAAAAGTAAAATATATAAAACTTAAATTTGCTTTAATTAAAGTGAAAAAAAAATATATATATAAATAATAATATATAAAAAATATAGACAGGCAAATTAATTAGTGTGTAAGGATAATGCATGATAAAAATCAAACAATGCAACACAAAGTAAACACACAGAAGCAGCAGCAACAACAAAAACAAAAAAACAATAAAAAAAATGAACAAATGGCAAAAAAAAAACATTAAAAAAAAATAATAGCACTTCACGAATTGAAAATAAATTTTGTATTCAATCCTGCAGATACATGTATGTATACAAAGAGCAGTCACACAGATACTCACGCAGACACACACACACACACACGCACGCACACCAAGCTTAATGAAATGCGATAATTATGAGTCTGACGCTGCTATCGATAACAATTAAGCAACTCCCGAGCCGTTGTCGTGTTGCATTTGAATTATAGCCTTGTTTTAATAGGTTTATGTCAGAAAAATATAGCACATAAAATTTTTAAAAACGACAACAAGTACATAATATAAATAAAAAACAAAAGTAGGTCAAATGTGCTTGTTTATATATCTTCTTCTACTACTTCAGAAATCTATCTGCATTGAAACGTGCGCTTATTTATAGCTTTCAGCAGAAAAAAAAATGGTTTACAAAAAGCAGCGAATACTTAAGCAAAATATTCTTGTTACTTTTTTTCTACGTTTTTTTCTACTTTTTTTCTACTTTTTGAACTCACTCCATTTTTTCCGAGTCAATTTTAGTTATTATATATAAGCCATCTCTAAAACTGAAATTTATACAGATTTCAATATGTTATACTCACTACTCAAAGAACAAGTTATGTTTGTGCAAAGAAAAATATTCGAGATAAAACAAAGAAGTTAACAAAAAAGACGTCACCTTCGATATATCTGCACCGCATAAGCAATCGAGTGAGTCCGCCCTTGGTAGGCATGTTTCACAGAAACTTACTCTAAAAGGCTAAGCGATTTTTTATATGGAACGTCTTTTCACACTTCAAGATTTTGCAACTTGAGACCAAATATCAGACTTTTCACTCTTAGGAATTTATCCCATCTAAGGATAAAGTTTTAAAAAAATTCGTTGAATACTATGTTGCTATATCAGTTGCGGATCCAGAATTTGGTCTCGGGGTGGTTTTCCACTTCGATGTGTATAGGTATATCAGAGCACGCAAAAAACTGTCAACTTATTTTTCAAACATTTTGGAGGGTCCGTACCCGAAAACCCCCCATGGATCCGCCACTGTGCTAAATATAAAAACAAGAGGGGCATCACCTTAAATATATCAGCATCACATAAGTAATCGAGTATTCTATGTATTCGGGACGATTGTTTTTCAAAAACTTATTTTAAAAAGCTGGGTATCCTACATGCCATTTTATGATATTGAACTTCTTTTTTCATAATAGGATTTTGCGTTTTAAGACCATATTTTAGAAGTTTCGCTCATATTGATTAAAACAGGATAAACTGGGATAGGATTGTACGTAAGATGGTACAGAAATGTACCATCTTCAGGAGTTTCATTAAAACCGGACTATTTGGGCTAAATTTGATCAACAAAATCGAAAGAAGACTAATATGGCCATAAAAATAAACATTGCTTCTTAGGAAAATATGAAACCCCAGCCCAATTTTTGGATGTTAGAATTTTGAGTATCTGGCTTTCGGATTCAGTGGCTCAAACTCTGTTAGGGTAGCATTGTCATATGCAAAGTTCATACAATTTTTTTTTGTGGGCCTTTGTAATAATCGCAAAAATATATTTTTTTTCTAAATAGTTGAATAATTTCTTTATACAAAATATAAGGCATATTATAAGATACTAGAAATGTGATTTTTGCGCTATGGATGCTCAAGAATGTATAATCAAGAGACTTCTTATGTTTGGTTATAATAAGCCCATTGTCGTTTTCTAAAAAAATCGCACAACTTTTCAATCTGATGTATTTCTGCTGCAGCGTGAGCTGATCTCTGATAACACAGGATTTCAAGCCATTAAACATAATTTACTCGCAGAGATCGTCATTTCATGGCTTGGAACAATATGGCTCCGAAATTGGCTTCAAAATGAGTTAAAAGTATTCACATCAAAATATGCATAGAGTACAATACTAATTTGTGAATACAAGTCACACTTTAAAACAGTTTAATTCAAAAATGTAATAGCTGATTATAACTTTTATTTTTTTAACTTACAGCACTTTACGAAAACATTTTTCTGCCATAATTTACATTATTTCAAACCATTTTGTTAACACTTTTCATACTCTTATTATTATTTTGAACAAAATAAATTTATTTTATATTTAGCGCAAAAAAAAAAAATAAATCATTTATAATTGAATTGTTTAAAAAAAATTAAGCGTTTTTGCAAAACAATAAGAATGCTTTATATAATATATATATTTTTTTTTTAATTGCTTTGCATCTTTTCAATACAAAACTTTTAATGAAATTATTTAATGGCATGCCACATTAAAACAACAAAGCCGCGGCATTAAAAAATAAAAACACATACAAGGCATTATTGTTGATTGAAAGCAGGCGCTCACACACAGATACACGTACTCATCCACACACAGATACGCACCCACACGCAGCTACGAGTACAGCACAGGCAAAATATTTTTTTATAAATAAATAACATGAATAAAATATCTGTATGTATGTATACGCATGTGTGTGTGTGTGTGTGTTTGCGTGTGTACTGGCAAAATATAAATATTGTAAAAATGCGCAATGGCGTAAAAAAAAAACACTGCAAAACTGAGGAATATAAAACAAACAGAACTTATTCAATTCGGAAGAATTTTTTTAAATAATAACAAAAAAACTGAAAAAACCAACTTCCAGCGCTAAATGAAGCAGCTTCAGGTTATCATAATAAAAAAAACCATAAATATGTATAAAAATACTACGTATATTAATAAGCATTAAATATAAAAACTAACTACAATTAATAAATAAAAGCCACAACTAAAAATGGCTGCCACAATAAAAAAAGCAAATGGCTATGTATATGAGAGCAAATTTTTTGTTAAAAAAAAAAAAAAGAGATTATAATAACATTAAACAAATGCCCAGCATAGTTTTCAGCAATAAAAACAAAAAAAAAAACAAACAAACAAGCAAAAAAGTAACTCGACAATTTTTAGCTAAATTAAATCAAATTACATACCACAAAAAACTTTTTCCATGCTTAAAAAAAATATTCATTCACATAAGTGTATAAATAAATGAAACAAAGCAACTTGTAAATGCATTTTAAATTTAACAAACGACCCACATTTTTTAACAATTTATTACTAAAAATAATAAAAATATAACTTTTTTTAGTGCATAAACTAAATTAGTTCACTGACAGCCCGCAAAAGTATGCAACGAATTATTCCAAAACAAAGTCTTGCCAAACAAAACAAAAAATAAATAAAAAATTTAAGTTTTAAGATTTTGTGTTCCTAAATAGCAACTGATTTCTTTAACAAACTACACAATCATATATAAATATATAAGACAAGTTTTAGTTTATTTTATAAACATGGCCCATTATTTAGTTTGTAAGTGAATTTATTTTATTAAAAAAATTTAAAGAGGCAAAAGCATTAAGAGAGGATGGAAAAATGAAGAAAAATGAAAACTTCAAGCAAACAATAATAAACAAAATTTATTTCATAAAATTAAATATTTAAGGCATTTTTAATTAATTAATAAAAAAACGTAATGCATAACATCACAAAAAATACAATTTGATGTAAGCATATAAGGTAACATATGGTATTAACATTAAGATGAGCTCAGTAATATCAGAATAACATTCAGTATCTCAAACTTTGGAACTTTAGAGCTTTTACTAATCAGTTTTGGTATTTTAGCTTGTTTTTAGCTAGATCTAGCATATTTAAAAATTATATTCAGTATTTCTTAGCTTTAGAGATATATTTGACTAAAATTTTTTAAAGCAAACATTTGGAATCTTTTAAATTAATTAAATTAAACATTATCAAGGATAATATTGAAAAAGTTATGAAAAATATTGAATCTGATGTCTTCATCTTAGACATAAATATCCAAAAGTTCATAATTTTTGCTACTAAGCAAGTCATCTTTAAGGAATTCATTTTCGGCTTTCACTCAAATTACTTTAGTTGTACTCACTTCTCGAATCTGGTAATATCTTCACTGCTGATCTACCAGCAATCTTAGTTACTGCTGAGCTTGTCTTTTAAGCCATTATTTTCAACTTAAACATATAACTTACCTTTCAACTCATCACACAAAAAATATGAAAACTTACACAAAAGATAACCATACGTCGCTGTGACGTATATCTTAGAATTAAGTCATCCTACCGCTGTGAAGCATACACTATCGAAAAGCTGGTTATATCGATTGAGCAAACTGAGAGTGAGAAGATCATACAGTATAAAAAAACAAATATCAGCTCATTATCTAACTTAAGAAGTTAAAGTGAGGGATACGCTGGTCATGATCGCTGCTGCAAATATTCAAGGTCGATCGATCATTACAATATAATATTCTTATGCCCTGTACCTTAAGGCACAAAGGGTATATTAAATTTATGCAAGCCGAAACATATGAGAAGCAGACGTCGAAGATCCTCCACAGTGATCTAAAATGTGACCAGGGTCACTAGAGATGTATACCCACGTCCGTCTGTATGAATTCTTAGATCTCATGGATGGTAAAAGCTAGAGCAATCAAACTTTTAGTTTAGATGCCTTATGTCATGGTAGATAAGTTTATTTTGTTTTTTTTTTTATGTCGGCGTTATAAGTATAATTATGATACAGGGTATCTCAAAGTCAACTTTAACGTTCGACATCTTTATACACTGGGCCTTATGGTACAAAGCGTATATTAAGTTTGTGCAAGCAGTCGGAGAACCCTCAACGTTACCTAAAGCATTATCAGGGTAACTAGAGAAGTCCATATACCGATGTCCGTCTGTCTGTCTGTCTGTCCGTCCATATGAACGCCTAGGTCTCAAAGTGAGGTGAGAGCTAGAGCAACCAAACTTTCAGATTAGATCCCTTATTATTCCACGGGAAACAAGTTTATTTTATTTTTTTGATATCGGGGCTATATTATTAAGCTTCCATAGGGGTGTTTCAGGGGACCTCGAAAAAAACAAGAAGTTTTAGATGTATAAGCTCCACATTTCATCAAAACCGGTGGACTATATCATATAGCTCGATCGGTCAATAAAAAGTTTTAAGGGCATAATATCAAAACCTAATTTATTGGAAATGCTATTAGAGTAAAAATCTTTTAACTTCCTTTTTTTTTGGTTGGGGGCGAGGTTCGGACACGAAAAATCGCCTCCGTGGATCCGCCACTGATACATTCCAAAATTCAAAAATTTCAATCTAAGGCTGCACATATTTGGAACCATCTGGTACTTAAATCTCGCATAGTTTGTATCAAAACCAGAAGCTCCTCTTAACAACACCGCTTTTAAAGAAACTGTCTAGCGAAAAACATCTCTTACCAAAATTACTTATGTACTAGTATATGGCATATACCTAAAGCACACAATTTATGTACGCCAACAGGCTCGCTTTCAGTTTCACCTATGTACGCATAGTAGCTCTCTAATCCGCTTGGCTATTTATCAAGTGTTTAGTGTGTTATGCTATACCCCTGCTCTCTATCCAAGGGCAACCTATAGAGCTAGGACCTGCTGTGTGTGTGTGTATGAGTGTGAGTGAGTATATGAGTGTGTCCAAAGTGCTGCCATCAAAAACTCTATGATGCTCCAGGAACAATGCGTTGACCGCCGCTGGCTTAAAAAGTGCGTACATGTAATGAACTGCCAGTATGCAAGTATGTGTGAGTAAGTGTTCGTGTGTGTGTGTGCGTGGTTAAAACAACAATAATAACAATGCGTGCAGACAGCCATGAACAAACTCATTCACACACTTATACACTCACAAATAAACTGTGCTTTCCACTTAACACTACCGCAAGCAATTCATATTCATATGAAAAGTGCCATACAAAGCCATCGTGGTCATGTCCCGTGTCCAGCTCTCGCTCTCTCTCTCTCTCTCTCTGAGTCTGTCCAACAGACAAGTCTCCAACTCCGATTACGTCTGTTGTCGAGGTGTCCACTCCAAGAGCCTGTTGACGTGCCATTGGATGGCACGCACTTTTGCATATTGCGTTGACTGCCTTTGTGGCGAATTATCCGACAGGATAACATGAATTGTGCGTGCAGAGCATCCAATGCTCAATATATCAGATTAAGGCAGCACAAATTTAATTTTATATAATTGCTTTCTGCAAATTCCTTTTAAGTTTAAATACAGGCTTAGCGTACATTGTCGAAGCTTGAATTCTCTTTTCGATTTATCGATATACGCAGCGAAGTGCGGTGATAGGGGGCTGCTTTAAAATATTGTGAAACGGGTCACTTCTTAAATCGCACCTTTCGTTTTTGTTGTTAAATTTTATGAAATTTTCAAACCAAGTTATCTTTCGTGAAATTGAGTATTTTAAATTGAAAAAAAAAAAAATTAAATAAAATAAAATAAAAAATAAATTTTGAATTTAAAAAAAGTTTTGAAATTAAAACAAAAATTTATATAAATCAATTGAAATATAAAAAAAATGTTGAAATTAAAAATACATGTCTAGCCGGTTTAACTTGGATATTACAAAGTACATACACATAAACGCGCATGAGAATCTTTGAAAAATAAGAATTTCGATCATCCCAGAACATGTCATGCCTAATTTTCTAGTACCCAGTACCCAAAAATTTATGTTTTCATTAAATCGTCTTAAAACTATGGTTAAAGTGCGATATGCGTATTTTTTGGACAATTTCGACACTAGGTGGCGATAGTGGTGGGCAAAAGTCAATATTTGCGTTTTTTGGTGATTGCACAGTGGGTGGTTTGAATTTTCGGCAATGTATGGTAAGTCAATGTTTGTATTTGCCTCGATCCGAAAGATAGGGTGGGTGTAGATTATTATTTTACTAAGAACTAGAATAAGGGCATGATGTTCCACTTTATGCCGTATGTGATCGCTCATTTGCGGATCCATGATTTGATCTAAGGGGGGTTCTTCACTTCGAAGTGCATATATATCAATCGCCAATGACTCTCAACCCATTGTTGGCACTTTTTGGGAGGGGGGCAGCCCCGCAACCGAAAATCCCTACGTGGATATGCCACTGTGATCGCTAAGAAAAGATTTTGAATAATTTCGGCCCAGCTCTTTGTTTTGGTGATTTAAGACAAGAGAGAAGCCACTTGAAAAAAGTAGAGCAAAACATCTACGCCACAGGTGGTGCAAAAAGTAAGATGTATTATAATACGCAGGAGGTGTAGTTCTCCAGAGTTTTAATATAATTTCTAGATATTGACTCGATTTCGTAGCAACTTTCAGCTAACTTTAAAGGTTTAAAAAAATTTCATGATTTCGACTCGATTTTGTTTTAGTTTTTAGAAACCTTCAAAAGTTCTGATATAACTTCTCGACTTCGTTTTTGACTCGATTTTTTTCTGTTTTCAGCAAACATCACAAGTTCTGATATTATTTCTTGATTTCGACTCGATTACGTTTCAGGTTTGGACCACTACAAAAGTTCTGATATTACTTATCGATTTCGACTCAATTTCGTTTTAGTTTTTCAGTAAACTTCATAAGTTGCGTTATTAATTCATAATTTCGATACGAATTCATTTCCGTTTTTAAATATTTTCTAAAGTTTTAGTACCAATTTCGACTTGGTTCGGTATAGTTTTCAGAAAACTTCATAAGGTCTGATATTGTTTTTTGATTTCGACTTAACGTTTAAGTTTTTAAGCAACTTCAAAATATTTCATATAACTCTAGATCTCAATTTCGATTCAACTTCGGTATAGTTTTCAGAAAACATTGAAAGTTTATACATTATCGTTCCGAAAATTTTCAAAAGTTCTGATGTAACTTCTCGATTTCGGTTGCGACTCGATTTCGTATTAGTTTTCAAAAAACTTTATACGTTCTAATATGAATCCTTGACTCGATTTCAGTTTTCAAACGACATCAAAAGTTTATAAGTTCTCGATTTCAACTTGATTTAGTTTTATTATTTAAAAAAAAAAATTTTAAAAGTTCTGATATAAAGGGTGTTCTTTTAAGCGCGTCCCGATTTCAAACTTAAATAAAGCACAGAAAAATAAATGTAATAACCCAAATATGGTTTTATTAGAAAGTTAATTTCTTATCATTTAATACTTAAAAATGATCTCGAAGCGTATCCTGTCAGTCTAATATTTGACCTTCGAGCATTTGGGGCCGTATTTCGGCGACCAGTTGCTGGGCCCATTTCTTGAAATAACCTTCTCACCAAATTGAGTAAATCAATGGTTGCCGTCGCCGTATGGCGAAACAAATATTCTTTGATCATCGCTCTGTATCGATCACCATTAACGGTAACACGTTACGTATCGACAAATTTGGATTTTCCTCTACACTGGCCTCTACAACAGCGATATTTTCTTCGGACCATGCTGGTCTCATTCTGGTTGGTGGTAGTGTAAAACTTTCCATGATGAATTGTTAGGCCTTACGGAATAAAATGACATTGACATTTGTCAAAAGTGACAACTGGTTTCCGAAATACTTCTTTCGGAAATCCGGACCCAATTAAAAAAACACCCTTAATAATTTCAAAACTGGCAAAATTAAGCTAACATTTTTTAAAGGGTGATAGTTCGAATCATTAAGAGCAAAGTAGCTTAAGATTTCCAAAATGAGTATTCTACACCCCAAAGCAACTCTATCGATATGGCTTTGTGATGGAACAATTAAAGATAATATATAAGTTTCGATAGCTTATCGTTAGTTTTTCTTTTGTATAGCTACTGACAAAGTTAATATATCTTTTTGATGTGGTGTTAAAAGCAATTTCAAAATAAGTATCTCATACCCCGAAGCAACTCTGTAGGCATAGCATTGTGCTAGTGCAATTAAAGATAATATATAGATTTCGATAATTTTTCTTTTGCATAGCTACTGACAAAGTTAATATATCTTTTTAATGCATTATTAAAAGCATTGGCATTGAAGGCAATAAATAGTTGCATGTTGCATAAAATTGGTTTTTATTCAAAACCCTTCTTTTATTACAGTTGTTGAAATTATCAATATAATTAGACTTTATGACCATATTTAATGAATTTAAACGTATATATATACTTGTATATACATATTTACAGGCATATACTTTATCTCTCTCTCTCTCTCGCTGTTTCTCTCCCTTCTGATGTGGGTGGAACATATTTTTCAGTTATTTTTACTTTATTAATGAAGTGCAATTAGCGAAATTTGTCAGTAAATGGCATTGAGCAATAAATAAGCTCTCAATTTAATGCATTTTAGTAATAAATAATTATATATATCCAAATAAAAACAAATTTAATGCATTTTCAATGCAATCATTAATAAATTGCTTATTACGAGCATATTTTCTCTTTTTTTTGGCAAATTATTTGCAGTCAGCAAATAATAAATTGAAACTTCCAAAAACTTTGCAACAAAAAAATTAACTAGGCCAACAACTAAGCCTAATGGTTAGGGGTTTGGGAGTAGTAGAAAAAAGGCCGTCTAAAGTGAAGTCCTTTTCAACTCAATTGAAAGCCCGAAATAAATAGCTAACAATCAAACAACAACAACAACGTTGAACAAGAAACTCAAACAATGCCATTCAACGGCAAATGAAAAGAAAAATTACTCAAGCAGCAATTACAGTTCAGTTCAAATTTGCAGTCAAGTGTGTGTGTGTGTGTGTGTGAGTATCTATGTGTGCGATTGTGCAGCTGTGTGTGTGTAGCAATTACAAAAACGAGTTGTGGGCAATTTGATAACAAAACAAAATTTTAACAATAGGTGCAAGAGAGCTGTTCAATATGGATTGCAATACTCAGTGCAACGAACATAAAGGCGATTGTAAGAAGATTTTTT
This sequence comes from Chymomyza costata, assembly GCA_018150985.1. Classification (NCBI taxonomy): domain Eukaryota; kingdom Metazoa; phylum Arthropoda; class Insecta; order Diptera; family Drosophilidae; genus Chymomyza; species Chymomyza costata. Next base: position 26,231,979 of record JAECWU010000001.1, read on the forward strand.
TTTATTTTGTTAAATGCTTCTTAAATATAAAGAGTTTTGAAACTACTTTAGAAAAAATAAACAGAAAATATCTTAATAACTAACGAGAGCATATAAAGCTGTGATTAAAAGAAAAAAAATGTAATTTCAGATACATTGGCAATATTATTGCAATATACATTGCAACATTTTGCAAGCACATAAAAGAGCATAATAAAATGAAAGAGGAGAAAAATCAAATGCATTTAGATTTAACTGGAATTTTTACATTTATACAATTGCCAAACAATTTAAGATACTTAAGATATTATAGTTAGTCTGTAAGTACTCGTTAAGTTAAATAATACTACGCGGCAAGTATAGAAGCGAGTCAAATAAAATTTTATCATAAAACCTTGCGAAATTCGTTAAAAACTAGTTTTTGGCACATTTTTTCATCATCGTTGGTAGTGTGTATTTATACCCTGTACCCTATGGAACAAAGGGTATATTGTGTTTGTGCAAGCCAAAAATGTATGTAACATACAGAAGGAGGCGTCGCGACGGAGCCCCCCCCCAAAGTTACCTAAAGTATGATCAGGGTGACTAGAGAAGTCGATATACCCATGTCCACCCCTCCGTATGAACGCCTTGATCTCAGAGATGGTAAAAGCTAGAGCAACCAAACTTTTAGATTAGATGCGTAATTATGTCAAGGAGACAAGTTTATTTTATTTTTTCGATATCGGGGTTATATTATATATAGCTCCCATAGGGGTGTTTCAGAGGACCTCGAAAAAAAAAAAAAGTTTTAGATGGATAATTCGTTTGTTTATGAAGATTTTGCAAACAAATTTGGCATTCGAAAGTTATTTATAGTTCCCAAACACTGTGCCATATTAGATCAAAATCGGTTGACTATATCATAAAGCTCCCATTGGGCAAATCGGTCAAAAAAGCGGTTTTTATACAAAAATTGTTGTGTTTCGTTTGTTTATGAAGATATCATAACCAAATTTGGCAATCGGAAGCTTTTTAGAGACTCAGCACTGTACCAAATTTGATCGAAATCGGTTGACTATATCATATAGCTCTCATAGGACCAATCGGTCAAAAAAATTGTTTAGTGCAAAATTCGACTGATTTCTGCTTGTTTATGAAAATATCGTAGCCAAATTTACCGAATATTATATATTATATATAATATTTTGGAGGTCTTAAGCAATAATTCGGACTTAATTGCAATGTGTTGGTACAGGGTATCCCAAAGTCGTCTGCGCCCGACTTTAACGTACGCCATTTTTTTCGTATAATAAATTGAGATAGAAACTTATCACCTTACTTATTTTTATTACAATTTTGAATCATTTGCTTTTAAAAATCCGTCATCGTTAATTGTTTGTGGTTTTCGACTAATTGATTCGGATTGAAAGCTATACAAATTTAATTAAAAATCGTCAAAAAACGTAACATAATTAGTACAGTAAACGAAGGCTCAAAAAATACGTTTATTGCAAAATAATACTTAATGGATGAAATATTCTGGGATCGTTAGGGACCTTGTTCCAAGTCTAAAACCGAGTTTTCGTATTTGTGGTTAGGGGGCGTGGCACCGCCCCCAGACAATATATGTTGGTACGGTTTTTGCATGATATTTTTTTTTCTATCAAACTTAAAGATTTTTTTCAGATGAAACTCTTCGTTTACTGTACTAATAGATTTTCCAAAAAATATTTTGAATAATTTCTTTTACCATTACCAATTGGTGGAATACTTTAAAACAAAAAAACGAGCTAAAAAACTAGGGTAAAGAACGAAGTTCCTTCCACTTAGCGTTTTAAAAAATAATTCATATATAAAATTTTATTAAAATTTAGAAGTCCAAATTAAAAAAAAACAAAATGTGTCTTAAATTGCACCTGGCACCCGAACCGGCTTTCGAGTCCCTAACTTTACCAACTCAGCTAGCCTTGAGCTTAATTGAGCTCAGTTCTGTGTAGTCCACAAAGTCTAAAGAAACTTCCAAAACGCAGCCCGCGATATCTTTCTTCAAGAAACAAGCTATGCCTCTCAAACTTTTGTATTTTTTAAGTGCTACGTATACCCCTATTGGAACTATAAAATATAACCCCGATATCGAAAAAATTAAATGAAAGTGTTTCCCGTGACATAAACTCTTTTTCTTATCTCTCAACTCTAGGCATTCATGAGCGTACGTAAGGACGAGCATATCTATATCATATTAAGTGACCCTGCACATATTACAAAGGGTGTTTTTTTTAGAGTTACACAAGCTGAAATCATAATAAATCAAAGAAATATATTTTTAATATCAATGAAACGGGCTTTATTGGATAGAAAATTTTATGACATTAATGTTTAAATATGATTTAGGCCATATGGCAGCCATGGCTGGTGCGTACAAGACTCAATCTGGAATCACAATTTTCACAAACTTTCCGCAGCATTTCGCCAATAACTTTTCGAATGTTGATTTCCAGGTTTGTCAATTGTCTCTGGTTTATCGACGTAGACAAGTGACAGTAATTTTTTGTGGATGTAATGGTGTTTCGACAAAAGCTTGTGGATTATCCTCACTCCAAATGCGAAAATTCTGCTTGTTTATGTACCCATTCAAACAAAAATGAGCTTCATCGGAAAACAAAATTTTGAACTTAGAATAAGTTTAACGAACAGCACCATTATTTTGATAAAAAATTTCAACAATTTGCAAGCGTTGCTCTGCTGTAACTCTATCCGTAATGAAATGTCAAACCAAACACAACAAAAAGCAACTATCAGCTGTTAAATGGATTGTCAGATAAAGCAGTGTTGCCAACTCAAAGTTGTGAACCTCTAAAAAAAACACGCTGTATTCGAGGTAAATTTTTGGGATTCTTCGACTTCAGATTCGTCTTTTCGGCTAGCGATAATCATATATTTACGCTTTGGAACGAAAGGGACAGTGTATAAAAAAAGACTAATTTAATTTAATAAATCTAATTTCAAAAAATTGAAAATACTATTCAGGAAACAAATAAGACTTATTTTTAACTACATAATAAAAATGTTTAAAATGATTTGCCGCCATTAAATAGAGATAGGACATTCGAGAGCATTAACTAATTTTCGTAGTAAAAAATAAAATTAAGCGTTTTAGAAAAAAAATATTAGCACGAACATGCAAAATCGACTCTCTCAATTCTCTCTCAAATGTTTATTTTTTATTTTATTTTATTTTTTTTTTTTCTTTGAGATTCGTAAAATTTAGTTTAGTGTATTTTAATATAATATTTAACAAACCATGCCAGCAAAAGTTCATCGTTTGAGGCATTCGGATTGAATAGATAGGTAACACATTTTAGCCAATATCATTCATATATTGTACAAATAGCAATTTATTTAAGTAAATACAAGAGAACTCCTTCCTTAAACAAAACTTCAAGCCTTTGGCTGGCTTGGTGTCTTACCCGAAAAAAGCAAAAGTGTAAATCCAAGACAATCCTTGGCCATACACACATTAGGAACTTCATTACATCAACCACCAACAAATTACTCAGTAACTCGGCTGCACCCAGGAGCCCCACCCACAGCCGACGGAATTAGACAAAACTCAAGATGCTGCAAATTTGTTATCCTTGCTCAAACAAGAATTTTTCACTTATCTCCCGAGGCGTTTTTAGTAGAGAGTAAGCAAGTTGGCATGGTTGAAAGCATGAACGAGAGCAAACGCCAGAGTTGGAGTTTTGCTTTATTTGGACTACTCTAAGATTCGGCTAGGAGCTAGTAGCTCTTATAAGTTACATATTTAAGTTTTGTGCACAGTGTTGTTGTTTTCGTTTCTTTATTTTTTTGTTGTTTTTTTTTTTTTGCTTTGTTTTTATTTTCATGCCTTCGTTTTTCATATATGCAACTATGCTAGCGATAAGTTATTTGAGGACCCAGACCGGAGGTTGATGCCGGCGCTCAGACAAGGACACACACGCACTCACACAGACACCCACGCACACAAACACGCACATACATATACAAGCAACGAATTTGTAAAATTCCAATTAAGAATCTTTGGTTTACTTTGTAAGTTGACTCTCAACTTATTTAGACACTACACAACGACACATGGACACCCAACGCATGGGCCAGAGCAGGCCGGAACTAAAAAGCGGCAAAGGAGAGGTAAATCCTTACACATACACACACATGCTGACTTGGGCAAAACAAAGAGGACAGGACAACGGCAGCAACAGCAGCAGCAGCAGCAGCTGAAGAAGCAAAGCCAGCAAAAACAGAGAATAAATAAAAGCAAGCACACATACGCACTGACACACACATGCACATATACACACACATACGCACGCACTTAGTCCGTTGAAATCCTAGATGGGAGAGCGCTTGTCCTCAGCGTTCTCATCCTCGTTGTTGTCGTTGTCGTCATCGTCGTCGCTCTAATGGACGAATAAATTGCTCGTGAATGAAATGAGAGTATGCCGCTCAGCTCCAGCACCCTGCTCCTGCTCAAGCGTGCTCATGTGTGTGTGCCTCTGTGTGTGTGTGTGTTGTGTTTGTGTGTCTACCATGGAGACAGTCAAATGTGCCGGCAGTGTTTGTGGCAGCGTCAAGGCGGGCACGGGTGGCACCATTGGAGGCACGCCCCAAGACGCACTCATACGCAACGTACAAGCAAACAAACAAAACAAACCAACAAACTGAAAGGAAACGAAACGCATGCAAGACAACGAGAAACGACATATAACTAAAAATCATGAGAAGAATCTAAGTTTGGCGAAACGAAAATGGAACACTCTCAAGGATACAACGTTTAACTATAGCAATAGCGACTACGTAAAACACTATCCTAGTCTACGGAATTTGTATGCCTTAGTATTTTATTGAAAAAAGAAAAGTAAGAAATCCTAAAATCAACAATATCCACGAATTGGCAGCAGACTTATCCCAAGGATATGAATAACTAAACGAAAAGTGGCAGCCGGGGCATTTGAACAACTACAACAAAAATGTAATTATTAAGAAAAAATGCGATTACTTTTTTTAATCCCTACACGTTCAAATTCTTTCTTTCTTTGGATGGGCCCATATCCTTTCCTACATTAAAATTTCGAAACTTTTTTCTGGGTTTCCAGATATTGTTTTGTTTATTTTTGCAGAAATAAAAAACTAAAGACGACCCTTTAAAATAAACAAAACAATATCTGGAAACCCAGAACAAAGATCATATATGAGGCAACAAGTAAGTTGATAGATCTTTAAAATCGGGTAAGAATTGTAGATGTTATGGAACCATAAACGAAAAATCACGACTACAGCTGCAAACAAATTCGTGAAGACTTAACTGAACGCAAATGAAAAACTTTGAGTGAACAATTTTTTTTTTCATACAAAAATGTGATTGAGTGAAGACCGGAACTGTCGTTCATGGTGCTTAAGAAAAAAAATGTTGTCGTTTTCGTGTTTCTCGACCCCAAATTACCCTAAAAAACACTTTTTTACGAAGGTTCATTATTAGAGTTAGCTAGTGTTATTTATCGAATTATCGATAACTGAGTAATTAGGTAGATTTTCCTTGAAAAGTCATTTTTGCTAAGCCAATATATTTCAATAATTTTTATTTCAAAATTTACAAAAAAAAAAAAAACAATTTTATTTAATTTAAAGTAAACTGAATAAAATGTGTTTTGAGTTTTTTTTAAACATTTAAAAAAAATTTTTTTTTTCAATTTTAAATTTTAAAAGTTAAGATAAATGCTGTGAAGGGAGCACGCAGGGGGGGGGGGCGAGCCTTCTAGTTAATTTATATTTTGTATTTTTTTTTTCTTAATATCTTTTACTATTTTGCTTAAAATTTTTTAAATGATTATTTTCTTTATCATATTTTTATAAAATGTAGAATGTACCTACTATTTTTTATATGTACATGAATATATCTTCTCCCAAACCCTTGTTTACCCCTTTTCGGACTCGCTTATGCTCCTCCTGAGGTGTGGGTATACGATCTCAGCATTCGTCTGCAGGCATTACGATCCTGGATCATGTCATCGCTGAGACCCATTCGTTGCTGAAGTTTTTGCATTTGATCGATCCACGTATTTTTCGGCCTGCCTGCCCTACGGGCGTTACCTGGAACTACGGTAAGTGTTGCCTTCTTAGCGGGGTTCTCCGGCGGTCGCCTTTGAACATGGCAATACCAACGCATCTGACCTACTTTGAGCGTCTCAGTGATGGGCTTTTTAACAAACAGGCTGTCTCGGATGTGTTTGCTCTTAATGTGATCAAGCTTGGTCACACCCGCCGTCATCCTTATCATTTTCATCTCAGTCGCAGATAATTTACTCTCGTACGTTTTGTACATCGTCCAACATTCGGACGCATACAAGAGTGCGGGTCTAACGACTGTCGCGTACAGCTTGCCTTTCAATTTCCGTGGCATTTTCTTGTCGCAGAAAACGCTAGAGTTTTCTCGCCACTTCATCCACCCAACACTGGTTCAATGTTTGATGTCATCATCGCATGTAGCTTCGCTATTTACAACTGAGCCTAGGTACTTAAATTTGCTGCCTATAATCAATTTTTCCCCGCCTATATAGATATCCGGATTTGGTCTTTCTGGATCTGAAAATAGACAGGGGAGCAATTCTGTCTTTTTTACGCTTATTTTCAGTCCATGATCCATCAATATCTTATCCCAAGTTGATACAGCATTTTGCAGGGCTACGATATTGGTGCTACCCAGAATTATGTCATCTGCGAAAAGGAGGGATATTTCGGTTTCGTCGCCGATTTGTCTTAACAAGTAGGACATGATGATATTAAACAGCATAGGACTTAACACACTGCCTTGGTGGACTCCCACCTTAACACTGAATTCATTCGACTCACCAGCTGTGCATCTGACTTTAGTCCTGGCGTCATCATACATGTCCATAATCATGCGGACGTAAACTATACAAAGAGAAACTTTCATTACTTGCCTTGAAAGGAATAAGCAGAAAAGATCTTCGTTCGTAAGGGGGTTACCAGGATTCTGTTTTATTGTGAAGGTGGTCAAAGTAAGGTCGGCATAAACCGCACATTAGAAATAATTAAGGGTTTCTTTTGGTATGGGTGTTCATACCTATAATTATTATTATATATATATTATATATTATTATATTTTAAATAAAAATATTTTGTTTTACCTATGACCGAAGTATAACTTAAAGATTTTTATGTTTTATGAGTCCAGATTCAAAAATTCTACATTTTCATCTTCAAGTTGTAAACCTTCTGCAAAACGTCATATACTCTCTATGTAAGTGTCATCCAACTAAAACGGACATGGACAACAACAACACATACGAACAAACATTTGGCAAAAGGCATAGCAAGGATGCGTCGAAATTGGTGATAAAATAAAAAACGAGAATAGACGAGGCGACAGCGCCAGAGACAATGGCGGGTTATCCAGTTGTGGGCCAAGACCAATGGGGGTCTGTCTTTGTTTAAGATGCTAGCAGACCAAACAATGACAAGCAGCAGACTTGCAATGATTGCAACCTAGCCTTGCTTTACATCAGCAGCAGCAGTAGCAGGAGCAGTAGAAAAAGGAGCAGCAGCCGCTGGAGCAGGAGCAAGGAAAACAACATACAACATCTACCAAGTCGGAGTCAAGCAGCGAGCATATGTAGGTCAGCATCATGTTCAGTACGCTTTATGAATTTCCTGCCAGATTTTTGGCTTCCATTTTATAGCCAAGTCAGAGCGTGTGTGTGTGTGTGTGCTAGTGTGTGTGTAGCCGGCCGGCTAGTAAAAATCAATAAATGTCGACGACGTGCAAGATAAAGTTGCGACAAAAAGATTTCAAATTGGGACTCAAGACTGAGATTTACTGCATGTCCTTCAACAATTTCGTTTGGAGAGCATCAGGACGACAGCGTAAGCAGAGAGACAGCAATAAAGCAATTAGTAAGCAACAAAGTAAACGAGTGCATAAGAAAACAATAACAAAAAAGTACGAAGAAAGTAGTACAACAAGGGAGATAATACAACTAATTAAAAGTAAAAGTTATGCGTCAGCGAATAAGATTCTGATAGAAAATTCGAATAAGACCTTGGGAAATTCTTTTCTTGTACTCTTCAGGCGTTGGGGGGCGGCGTCTTTGTTCAATAAATTTTGCCTTGATAGTACTATTGCAATTATTTTTTTTTTTTTTCTTACAACAGTTTTGTTGTTATTTAAGCTTAAAATTATGAACATAAAATTTATAATTAAGCAAACGCAAGCATAAAAGTTATATAAAGTAAAAGTGCTCATTAGAAAGTCAAAGCAAGTTTATATACATACTATGTACTGTATGTAGTTTATAAAATTTATAGTTGTGCAGTTTGTTTGTAAGAGTGTAGCCAAAGGCGATTGCAAGGCCGCTCCTACAAAAGTTGAGTGTCCTTAGTGCATGCCACTCAAAATTGTAATTGCAAGGTAAATAAAGGATTGTGTTGAAACATATAAGCATGAGGGAAACATATATATATGGGGTAGTTTAAAGAGGCATATAGGCGGAGCGGTATCGCGTTAATTCACTTATACACAGTACATTCAATAATTTTTATATACTTACCAGAAGAATGTGAACAATTTTTCAATACCCATTGGTATTGGTAGTTAAGAAAAAATGTCGACATTTTATTCTTATTGGGCTCACAGGTGGTGAAAACCTGCGCTTGTGTGAAGTCCGCTGAAGATGATGGCCAAAACTGGGCACTCTGATGGGTAACCGTCTAAGCTATTTCCAGCTTAAAAGTCTGGATTGGTGAACTCAAAATGGGAAAACTGCAATTTATAAAAATAAATGTATTTTTTAAATTTGTGCACAAATAAAAAAAAATTTTAAAATATAGACGCCTGGTAGAAAAATCTATCAGGGTGTACATAATTCGTTTGTTTATTAAGGTGTCGTCACTAAATTCGGCAATCAAAAGTTTTTTGGCCGAATTTTGTGTCTGCCAAAGTCGTACACGCCCGACTTTCGGTTAATAGGCTTTTTGAATAGATCATGTAAGTCAGAAAACTTGTTTCTGTTTCGTAGAAACAGTTCATACTTCGATTCTAGCCAGCAGAAGCGAAGAATCAGAGACTCTACCTTCTGCTCCTAAGAGCCAGCTTATAAAAATCATTGTAAACGTCACTAGTCTAGACTAGACTAGTTGGACACTAGCCGACTTAAATTATCATCTCAGGGAATTATTTATTCAGAATTTCTATTCTATTAATACTACTACTATTGATTATATGGCATCGGCAACCTAGCAAAAGCAGTTGGAACCATAAGTGACTTAACCTGCCTTAAGTCAGATTTCAGTCCACTTCTAGGTCGGCCTTATGGCGTCTTCTTTGATAGATGTTGGAGAATGTTTTTGTGTGATATTCCTTTAAGCCTTTTATTTGGGTGTTTATTCATGAGTCCTTTCGATTTGAAAATCTGCGATCATCTGTCTCGATAGTCGTGCAAGGTTAAAATTCTTAAATACCAATCATAAGCTGTGAAGGGGCGCAACGCCTTTTTTTGGAACGCCTGAATATCCCATATCCCAGATCTGGATAGCTTATCTCCAGATGGTTACCACTATAACTTTGTACAGCGAAAGCAGGCGTCAAAACTCACATCAAATGACAAATTTTCGCCAAGAAAATGTAAAATATAATATCTTTGTTTCATATCCTCTAATGACACTCTATAATATTCCCATAGTTTTCACATAAGATGATCATATCTGTCAGCTTCTACACATCCCTAGCTCTAAGTGACTTTGACAGCTTCTTATTTAATAAATCAATCAATGATGCCCCAAATCAGTCCCGCTTATACTTAAGTCATTTGATACATTCCCGTACAGCTGCCCTCATATCGATTAAATTGAAAAAATTTTCACCAACTGTCATTTTTCATGAATAATTTAGCCCTCATGGAAGCACAACAGCAGACGCTTGCTACCGCAGCAATTTCATTTAATTAATTTTTAATTTATTTTTATTTAATTTTTTATTTTGGCTTGAAAAAAAATGTTCAACTTGTATGCAAAACCGAGTGCCAGCAATCAAAGCAGGCCAACCCAAAGAACCACCCCGTACCAAAGTAGAACCAAAACAAAGAAGAACAAAGAAAAAAAAAATTATCGAACCAAAAATTCAATCTGTTCCGTGCTGTAGAGGAAAATTGCTGCCGGGCTGTGCTTGGCCTTATCCAAAGCAAATGAAAAACTGAACCAAAGTCATTCATCATCCAGACTGAACAACAACAAAAACAAAAAAAAAAAACAAAAAATTATATATATTACATATCTAGTATATAAGTGTGAGTGTGTGTGTGTATGTGTAGTTATTGTCAAATGTCACAAACATCAAGGACTGGGGCGGTCTTTGCGAGTGGGTTTGACACGCCTGCTTGTGGGTTTGCCTCGTCCGTCCGTCAATTCATTTTTTAAAAATTTATATCAATTTATAATTTTTGGTTATTGTGCGCTTGATTAGGCAGCAGCAGGCGGGACGTACCAATACAGCAAAAAAAAATATAAGTATGGCGTACGTTAAGCCCGGATCGCCAACGACCTTGAGATACACTATGCTGTCAGCATGAGAACAAAAACAATATTTCAAAAACTGGAACTGGCAGCTGAAAATTCACCTTATTTCAGGCCTGGAAGGCAGTATCTGCAATATTTTTGTTCCAATTACAATGAAATTTGAGTTTAGTTCAAAGATTTTTTAATTCATGCAAACTAAAGCAGTAACTTTGATATTATTTGGGAATGAAAGGAAAAATAGTACGCTTAACCTGTTGCCACACATAAAGAGTCAACATCTCAAGTTTGGTAATCCTAGCTCTTATGGACCCCAAGGTCTAGGCGTTCAGACGCACGCACCAGCTTGCCTGCATCACTTTCGTTTGACTCTTCCGAATATATTGAAGCCAGATATTTGTGGCGTCTGCTAACATTTACACAAACTTAATATACCCCTTAAGCTACAGGGTATCAAAAAAATTTTTATAAATCCATAGGGAAACCCTTATTTGGGTGTTGAATTTCCAGCGTACCAAGCATATTCCAGTAAAAGCGAAAACGAACGAGTTGAGTTGTCTGATTTGATTAATTGCTAGCGTTTAGGTTTCAAGGTTGCGCCCTATATCATATGCATTACCACCCCAAAACCAAAATGAAGAAAAAATAAAACCCCGACCCAACGACCACAGATAAAAAGGTTGCACAGGCCAACCGATAAAACTTTGGGTTAGATTTTGGCCATTTGCTTGTTTGTCATATCGAAAAGGAGCGCACGGCGTTAATTGCCGGTTTGTCTCCATTTTGGTACGCTCCGGTGAGCGCACGAGTTATGAAACTGGCATTAAAGGCATTAAACTAAAAGTAGCAGCCAGCCAGAGCCAGACCCAGCTGAGTAGCAGCTCCAAATGAAGTCCTGGCATTCTGTGTCCTTGCTGCTGTTGTGGCCGCTGTGATTACTGCTGCTTTGCTGTGCGATTATGATTTTGTAAAAAGGATTTAGTGTGTATATAACATATATACATACACACACACACACACACACCAACACACGCACTAGAATCAGAGAGCGCCACGCGAAGCAAACGAACCGCGAAACCGAAACTCCTGCCACCTCTGGAACTCACTCCTGACAGCTGAAAGACAACATCCAACAAGCTCCAACAACATCTACAGCTGCTGCATGAGTATCCTGGTGTGTACAACAATATCTAGTAATTATTGCCCGTGTATAATCCTTATTATTACTGTTCTACATCTTCTTGTTACTGTTATTGTAACTGTTGTTGTTCTTACTGCTGTTGCTAAAGTTACATTACAGTTATGATGAAATGCTCCATTAAGCTGTTAACAATAACATTAGGAAATGAAAGTATTTAAGCGTTGTCTTAGCTTAAAGTCCTAGCTCCTAATAGACTTTTAGATAAGACGGATTTAAAACTGAGGTATTGCATTAGGCCGTCGTATTAATGTTGAAAAAAGTCGGATTAAAGTTTATAGTCAAAATGTGCTCGTTAACGATAAGAGTATAATGATAAATTTATTTTGTAGTTGAAGACTTAAATTATTAATTTCTTTTAGGCTACGTCGGGTGGTCCGATAAGTACTTAGCCTCACCGCCCGATGGCGCGAATTTACTATCGTGTAGAACATTCTCGTAGACGGCTACTGTCAAAAATTCAGCCGAATCGGACTCATAGTTTTGATTTGAGGTGGGAGTATATTCTGGCAATATTTTAAGATATTTTCAAATATTCGAAAAACAACAAAAACGGTTTCCATTTTTGTAATTTGTCATTGTAATTGAACCAATTGACCGATGACCTTGACTTGGTTTTAGAGTATGTATTAGGAAAACGGTTTGAAAACTAAATATAAGAAAAAATGCTGGCAAAACGAAGTACTTGTGGTTACGGCTTTTACATACTTAAGGGTGTTTTTTTTTAGAGTTACACAAGTTTGAATCATAATAAAACAAAGAAATATATTTTTGATATAAATGAAACGGGCTTAATTGAATAGAAAATTTTATGACATTAATGTTTTAATATGATTTCGGCAATATGGCCGCAATCTGAAACACCAATTTTCACCAACTTTCCGCAGCATTTGCGGCCGTATTTCGACAATAACTCTTCGAATGTTGATTTCCAGGTGTTCAATTGTCTCTGGTTTATCGACGTAGACAAGTGACAGTAATTTACTGTGAATGTTATGGTGTTTCGACAAAAGCTTGTGGACTATCCTCACTCCAAATGCGACAATTCTGCTTATTTACAGACCCATTCAACCAAAAATTTGCTTCATCGGAGAAAAAAATTTTTAATTTTTAATAAGTTTGACGAACGGAACCATTATTTTGATACAAAACTTGAACAATTTGCAAGCGATGCTCTATCCATAATGAAATGTCAAACCAAACTCAACAAAAAGCAACTATCAGCTGTTAAATGGGTTGTCAGATAAAGCAGTGTTGCCAAAACAAAGTTATGAACCTCTAAAAAAAACACGCTGTAGCTCCCATATTGGTCGCAATAAAGTTTCAATTCGAATTTTTTGTAATATAAGCAATTCTCCAATAAAAAAAGTAGTTCGTCAAAATATTAAAAAAATATTTCAAAATTTAACCCTCTAAAATCGACAGTGTATCCCAGTGTGCAAGGAGCTTATTAGACACGTTATAACTATGAGGGAGGTTTCTTTAAGGATTTCTTTATTTAAATTAAATAAGTCGCTAAAATCGTTAAAACAACAAAATTTCCGCAAGGCATATGTTATAAAGTACATAAGGATAATGCTTAACGGACTAGAAATAAAAAAAAAAACAGGTTGCTGATATTGTAGGCCCTAAAAGAAGTTTAGTTTAGGCCTTGGTGGGTACACGGGAGGGAAATGGACCATCAGTCCATAATGTTTGTTAGAAAAATTATATTAAATGAAATATATAATCAGTTTATTACCAAATTAGTTATTAACCGTTTACTTGATATCTTGCTTAAAAGATGTAAAAGCCAAGCTTTTTTTTAATACTTAGAATAATTCTAGTCATAATTCTTCAAAGCAAAATGCAATCCTTTAAAAATCTAAAAAAATTATTCTTTTTAAACAATTTGTTTTCTATTTTGGTATGTTTTATATTTCGAAAAAAAGTATTGATTTTAAGCCCCCTCTCTTAATGTTGCAACAATATTCCACTACGTTTAGACTAAGTAAACAACAAGCGAGAGCCAACAAATATGGTCTATGGACTTATGTGAGCATAATAAACAAAGGAACTTTGACTTTTTGCCAAAACATCAGAGTAGCCAGCCAGTTTTGAAATACGCGCTCAATTCTGAAGGTTTTAGAACTAAATTCATTTTGGAAAACAGTTTACACTCTAGCCCAAAATGATTTATAATTTTTTATATTTGAAACATTTTTAAAGCCTTGTTATGCTTAAACGCTGCATATGCAGCTTCAAGAGAAAGTAATTCAATGAATCTTTTAAAAATATATACTATTATATGATAACTGCATTATATACTATGCTAGTAAGAGTAAGCCATAAAACGTAAGCTGAAATCATAAATAATTCATTTTAAAATTGAAACATTCCAATTTAGTGCCATATATCATTTATTGTGTATGCAATCAACTGAAACTAGAATTTCGATGTCGATGATCCCATGTGGATTGCATATTATTTTACATATCTGCCAAATATAATACATATATACCTACAATCCGTATGTGAGCTTCGATAAATTGCAATTTTTTGTATAGAGCAGCTATATCTCATGTATATTTTGCTTTCTGTCAAGTTGAAAATTTATGCACTTGCAGCGCGCCTTAGTTGAACATTTTTCCATAGGTTTTCCTTAGCACGGTGTTGTAGTTGTTTTTGGTAGCTACTGTACTTGATATTATAGACAGTGTTGCTGTGTTTGCCTTTGCGGCTGTCGCTCTATCAACGTGCAAAGGACCAAAAGTCACTAAACTTTTTTCGACATTGGGCACAATAGCCAGAAAAAAAAGCAACAAAAAATGGATGGAAACTTTTTTATTGGATTTCGCGTGTCGCATGGCGGCCTCATGTAGCTCATTGTTGTTGGTTGAGTTGACTGAGTTGACTGGATTGGCTTGATGCCAATGGCTTTTTCAATTATACTAATGACATTCAAAAAGTATTTGTAAAAGTGCCAGCGAATATTCTGCCGCATACCAAAGGTCCGCCATTTTGTAATGCATATGTCCAACGCGTTGTAGCTATGTGTGTGTGTATCTGTGTGTGTATTTATGTCTACACTCATTTGATTTGTTTGTGTTTTTATTGTTGCTGTTGTTGGTGGGCTGCAAATAAAAACAATTTGCGCCAAATTAAACTTATGAGGCATAAAGATATTTTTTGGCTGCTGTTAATGCCACAAAAGCAGCAACAACAACAACTACAACAACAAAATGCCAAAAGAATTGGAATAAGTCGAAAAGAAAAACAAATGCCAAGCGTTTTTTTTTGCTTTGGTTTTTGGTTGACAATGCGACAAGGACGAGCCATGTGGAAATGGCAGCGTAAAGCGTTACCAGCAGCAAAAACAAAACAAAAACCAAAAAAAATGTATACATACCAAAAAAAATTCTAGAGAAAAACATTAAAATATATATGTAGAAATAATGCAAACAACAACAACTTGGAAAGTAATAAATCTAGGCGACATAGTCCACCCACACCCATACAATCGCACATGTGTTGTGCTTAAGACAAGCAACACACAATCACACACACACACACATAGCGCAAAGTCGACGCCGAGAAAGGATATTAAAGATTAAAAGATATAAGCAGGAAGTTGGGCGCACATCGTACTACAAACACTAAGGCAGCAGCGTCATACAGATACACACACACCAACACATACGCCCATACACCCACACCCACACACGCACACGCATGAAATCTGAGCTTTTTTTTCGGTAGCGTAAAATGAAGCGGCATCTGTAGATAAAAACATGATGCGTCGTGTCGTGTGTGACATTGAAAAGGATAACGAATAACGGCAACGCCAAACAACAAAAACAACAACAACATCAACCACATTCAGTGGCTTTGGCTTTTCTTCTATATATAAAACATCCAGCTTGGCTTACTTTTATACAACGCAATCCTTGCTGTAGTTGTTTTTTTTTTGTTGTATCTAATTAAGCGCGTGCGTGGCGCATCATAAATCGCATGCATCCAATATTAATAAAGTACAGTCAGTCATAATGCTAGTTTTTACTAACCAACACTGTGTTTTTTTTTTTCTTAAATCGAAAAATTCAAGACATTTTGAAAAAACAAAAAATAACATTTGCTGTCATAAACTTGTCGTAACTTAGAGATAGATTTTTAAGTATTCTGTTGTGAAGGAAACGCTGCTATTATCGTTAAAAACTTATTCATTTCTAACTAAATTAAAAAAAATAATTTTTGTTTATAGCATTAGCCAAAAAAAAAACACCAAAATGTTTAATTTTTTGATGGTTTTTCATAAAAACTTTTTATAGAGCAAGTACTATTAGAAAAGTCAGCTTTAACTTTATCTAGACATTAATGATCTGATTTTTTTTTTAAATTTTAGTAGAACTTAAAAAGTTGCTCCAAAAATGTTTACAGCAAAATATAGGATACTTTTTTCTAATTGAATTTTATGGAAGAAGTAAATAATCACAACTAGTCCGAACGTAACTAGTTTTTGAGTGGTTCAAAAAAGAACAGTTGCGGAATAAGAAAATGCGCTAAAGGAGAGCGTTCTGTTCATGCAAATAGTGACGCTCAATGCTCACGCTTATTTAATTTAATTTCAAAAAATAACATTTTTTTATTTTCAGCTTATATTTGCAACAAGTCACAGAAAAAATGATTAAAATTGCAACGTGTGACGTTTTCTTTTAAAAATCGCTTAAAAGAATGTAAAAAACAATGTACGTCATTTAGATGTACCTTTAACTTTTCATGACAAAAAAATAAAGATTTTTTTCCAGGCTTAAATCAATTGCTCAGAAATTTGTAAAAAAAATGTAAAAGTGGCTAGTCTATCTCTTGCTTGTGTAAGATTTATAGATATACGAGGTTTGTTCAAAAAGTATCGCGAATTTTGGAATTTGATTTTTGATCTTCTTGTGGCGTTAGGCTGGTACTCATAACCCTCACTTATGTTGACAATCTCGGCCATTTTTAATGATCAGTCAGTTTTTTACAGCTATTGTGCGTGGACGTGTTTTAGCTTGTCTTCGATTTTTGTCTATCCCGAAAATGGATCAAAGAATTTGTATCAAACTTTGTGTGAAAAACAACAAAAAGTGTGCGGATGTATTCCGAATGTTGACTGTTGCCTACGGCGAAGCTACTTTGGACAAAAGCAATGTTTATCGGTGGTACAAAATGTATGTGAGCGACGAAGAGCGTTCCGGACGCCCGAGCACGTCAACAACAGACGTAAGCATTGATGAAGTAAAGAAACTAGTATTGGCCGATCGTCGCATCACTGTGAGAGAAGTTGCTGGGGACCTAAATATATCGATTGGCTCGTGTTATTCGATTATCACCAAAAGTTTTGGCACGAGGCGGGTCGCCGCAGAATTAGTACCAAAATTACTCAATTTTGACCAGCATCGCATTAACATTGCTCATGAGTTGTTGTATTCTGTCCGTGACGACCCAAATTTGCTGCAGAGACTCATAACTGCTGACGAAGCATGGGTCTATGGTTAGGACGTAGAAACCAAAGCTCAATCATCCCAATGGAAGCTGCCACATGGCTGTCAAAAACTGACTGAACATTCAAAATGGCCGAAATTGTCAACATAAGTAAGGCTCATGAGCACCAACATAACGCTACGAAAATATCGAAAATCGAACATCCGAAGCCCGCGAAAATTCAAAATTCGCGGTACTTTTTGAACAAACCTCGTATACATGAAGAGATCCATTTACTTATTTGTCCCACTGTTCATTTATTGTATTATGCATTGTTTTGGTGCTTTCTGCTGATTCTGGCCCTACGATCCGACCGAAGTTAAGCAAATAATATATATATGTGGGAACAGCAGTTTGCAGCTGAACGCTAAGCAAAGAAGTTGGCAGCGTTAATAAAGTAAGAAAGACATGAGTTGGCAGCACTAAAGCAGCAGTGCGGAGTTTTTGAGAAAGCAGCCAGAGAATTAGGACGTGGCTCTTAAGAAATAATGGAGTTAAAGGCCCATACGCAGCATGCAAAAATTTCGCACGAATGGGCCTTAAGAAAAAAAAACGCAAATTAATATGTTTAAATGATGAAATAAAAAACTAAATAACATTTGTAAAGTAAGTTTATGAAAAAGCTAGAAAGTGCGCCTTTTATTTGAACAGACTCGAGCTTTGAAAGCTCAAGTTCTACATATATTTGTTCTAATTAATTCGTAAATCTTGATTTTAACGAAAAACTTAGTTCAGAGATCGGCCAAATGGGTTCGAGCTTAAGCCAAAAAGTTATTTTTTATTTTTTTTGTATAGCCAAAATGTATTCGTTTTTATTTAAGTTCCATTCGGTGCCATTTAAAATTGAAAATATTACAATATTGACTTAAGCTCATATTAGCCGATTGTTCTGATTGTTGGTTATCGTATGGGTAGGCGATATTCCTTTCATCAAGCTGGCTAGACCTTTTTGAAGTGTCAAATTTGACAGATCTGTAACTTGGAAAAAATCCAAGTTAAAACAAAAAAAAAATATATAGGTATATGCCATTATCCCACATAAGAAATCAACTATCCCAAGAGTGTTATTCTGTCTGTCCTATTTAGGCAAACTTTGAGTTTAATAATAATTTATAGTTAATAAAAAAATTGTATAGCCCCGTCGACCGGAAGTGTTAAAAATAATTCACGGGCAAAGAGCAGCACTTCATTGCATAAGCATAAAATTGTAAGTCACATAATCGTATGGTTGGGCGTATAAATAAATCTTGTTAAATGAACTTACTCAATCAGAAAACCAAAAATGTTTAAAAAAAAAACACTTACCAACTATATAGTTCAGTGAAGCTTCGGAAAACTTTACTACGAAAGTTAAGTAGCTGACATTGAGATGATGAATTAGTTTGTTATTATTTAAGGGACCACAACGTACAAAGTGAAAGAAAAACATAAGCAAAGTATATGCATCTTTTAAGAGTCTGAAGAGCGTTTTAAGGTTTTACTTTAAGAGAGAAACTAAATTAAACAAAGCAGCACAATTTGCACAATTAAGCAATTTAAAACCTTTTGGCAATATCTTTAAAGATTTTGACGAGAACTGTCGTACCCATATGTTTTGCTACGCTTAATTATAATTTCTACTTATTATTTATGCTTGGATATTTTGTTTTAATGCTACCAAAAGCTGTTTTCGACATTTTTGCGACAATTAAATTACTTTTCTCGACCAGACATTGCCAGATGGGTGTGTGAGTATGGTTGGGTGTGCCAGAGTATATATGTGTGTGTGTGTGTGTGTTTATTTGCCTGTGCATGCTTATAATTTCATAATTTTCCAAAAGCTTTCCAAAGTTATGCGTTGCAGATGTCCTGCTGGGAGGACTAGTACTGCACTACAAATATATTATGCTTAGTTAACTTTGCTATGAGATTTGTGACATTTTCATTCGGTTTGGTAGAATGTGTCAAAATTAATGTCTGTAATGACACTAAAATATTTAACATCACTAGACATTCTTGCGCTTAGGGCGCACGTGAGTGTGAAGCAGATATGTATGGAGTTGACCCCAAGAAGCTAGAGATTGCTCTGTTTTTGAAGTATTTCAATTTTATTCACTTTTTATTTAATTGTGTCTCAATTTCTGAATATTTGGCATATTTTTTCCAAAATCCGCAAATACAAACTTTGATCTCAAATTAGCGCTACTTGGAAATTAAAAAAAATTAAATTCAATAAACCGCATATATATATATTGATGCACCTTTACTGATACTTGGAGGGGGTGGCAAAATTTTCCAAAATCCGATACGACGCGAAATTTTACAAAATTCGAAAAAACTTGCTTCGAAACCAAATTCCCGCCACTGGGGGCGGAATATACCAAAAAAAAAAAAGGTTTCACACGAAGGTCTATATTGTAGGTCATACAGTAGTTCATACACACCTTCCATGCCGTTCACAGAGAGCACATCATATAATAATTCACATGCATTCAACTATACATCAACTTAATTAGAAGTTGTCGCTGTTCTATGTACAAGTACTACATATCCAAAACATGTATAAATTGTGACTGTTTCACTATTGATGACTATGAAAATGACGACAGCCGCCCGAGCCGCTCCGGCCGCCCAGAAAATTTTGCTCTCCAGCTGTGACTTCAGAATATGTTGATCCAGTGCATGAAGCTAAGGTCGGAAGGGGTGTCTTTACTCTAACCACTCCATAGGCTTCTGAAACACAAAAAACAACTAAGTGCTTGCTTGTTTTTCCCATTTAACTTTTTTTTTTGTTGGCTTGTCAAACACCCCATTGATATTTCATTAACGCTTCAACACGGCCACGCCTCATGCCGCCCATCTATGATAGAGAGTATTATTTGCGAAAAACTAAATTGCGGTCCACGTCAAACAGACTGTCAATTACAGTTGCCATGTCTACAGACGTAACCCAAAACCCGAAACTCTTAGGGAAATCTAATTGCTTGAGCTCTACGCAGAGGGCAACAAAATTATTAATCAATGCAGCTGCGATATAGCCTCCCCCCCCCAAAAAAAAAAACCAGGATCAAAAAAGTAAGCAACTAGCAGGCAGCAAAAGTATCTGTAAGTATCTAATGAGGCTTGCTGACTAGTTAATGATTGTGTTTGTGTGTGGGCTGTTTATCTATCTATGCTCGTATCTATTAGATGCTGCGGGCTGATCCTTTGGCCTAAGTCGCAGCGAATACAAATCTCTTAAATTTGAACGGAAGCTATTTGGCAAGTCAAGTCATTATGCAACACATGGCCAGCCCGCCTCTCTCTCTGCTCTCACATGCATACTCTGTGTGTGCGTATGTGGGTGAGTGTGTGTGTGTGTGCATGTGTGTGTTGGCGTGTTGACGCAGTAATTACCAGATGATGGATTGTTGCCTTGCGTTTAAATTTAATTTCTCTGACATTTTGCGCGTTTCTATCCCATAAATGGATGCGAGAAATGCGTGCACGCATTTTGTTCTACTGCCAACTGTCATTATGGCCAAGGAACTGTGAAATTATCTATGTGTGCGTGTTTCAGGAAGCGGAAGTTAAGTAATGTGTCAGTCAGTTAGACATTTTGGGCATTGCAGTTAGGTACATAAACTGACTCACATGTAAATTGGGCTGGGCTGCAATGCACATTAACTTGAAATTTATTTTCGGCGTGGTACTTACCTTTATCTAATAATACACCACATTTAAAGCCCTCTCTCTTTCACTCTCTCACACACTTATCAACTAACACTCTCACTCTTTTACACATAAAGTTTATGTCATAATTACTGATATTTTTATGACACAACACTTGAGGGTTGAGATAAGACTGTCTAGAGAAGAGCTCGAAACGTGTATTAGCGTGATTGGTGGAATGCGCGTTTTTTTTTTTTCAGTGTAGAAATTAATACAATAGACACAAGTTCTTTTTTTTTCTTATCTTATGAGTAATATATATATATTTTTATGACACAACACTTGAGGGTTGAGATAAGACTGTCTAGAGAAGAGCTCGAAACGTGTATTAGCGTGATTGGTGGAATGCGCGTTTTTTTTTTTTCAGTGTAGAAATTAATACAATAGACACAAGTTCTTTTTTTTTCTTATCTTATGAGTAATATATATATATATATATAAGTCTTATATATAAGTTGATCAGATAAGAGCCACAGAAAAAATAAACAACAACGTTGGAAGATAATAACAATAATAGTTTATTTTATATAAATGTTGAGTATTAATATCGTTTAATATATTATATATAAATATATATTTATTAAACCAACTCGGACAAAGTAAGTTAAACTTTATTGCGTACTACCTTAAGAGACACTGCACCTTCGTAAAAAAATTTTAATAAAAAAACCGATTTCAATCCAATTGATTACCGAATTTAGTAGGATATTCTTATTTCCAAACGAATTAGGGCCTAAAAACTTTTTTTGTCCGATCGTTGCTAACGAATTAACAATTCTTCTAAAATTATTGTTTTTTTCCTATAAAATATTAGCCCAATATCAAAAATAATATAATAAACTAGTTTCCCGTGACATAAAAAGCGTTCTAATGCAAAAGTTTGGTTGCTCTAGCTCAAACCAGCTCTGAGATCTACATATGTGCTCATACGGAAGTACAAACAGATAGACGGACAATGTCTATATTGACCTCTTTAGTCACTTTGACCATTTTACAGATAGCTTTCAGGGGTTTTTGAAGTCTCCTTCTTGTTACATACAATTTCGGCTTGCAAAAATTTAATATACCTTTTGAAACTTAAAGGTAGAAGGTTTAATATATCGGTTTTTCTCTTTGGCGATGTGCGATGTTCTGTGTCTTCCTCGATATTGACCACTATAATAGACATGTTTTCTTCACTTCACTCCAATCTCTGTCTGTTTGGTAGCTTAAAGTCCAAAAGAGCATTACAAACTTAGATTGCGATTTTATTGGTAACTTTTACAGCTGCTGAAGCATAGCAATTGTGAAAAGCAAATAACATAAGTAACAAGGCACTCTATACATAATATCGTGCTACCACAATCGTCTCATTCTTATTCATATAAAGGGTCATCAATATTGAGTTTTTTTTTTTTTTTTAATGGAAAAAAGCACAAAAATACCAAATTAATCGGAAAATCTGTATTATCAATAGAAAGAACCATTCTTGCCATTCACTTTTTAAAGACAATCACTTTCAAATGTTGCTCGCAACTGTTCCGTAGCTCGTCCATGCGGAGATTCCAATTTTCAATGACGCGTTCGAGCATATTTGGCGGTATCTCGCGAATAACACGGGTAATGCTTCCATCGTAGCTGGCTTATCCACAAACACTTTAGACTTCACGTAGCCCCAAAGCAAAAAGCCTAACAGTGTGATATCACACGATCTTGGAGGCCAATTCACCGGTCCGGAGCGTGAAATTAATTGCTCACCGAATTGGTTCCATAAAATGGCCAAAGCGTTAAAAAACATTTTTTACAAAACGCGAATTTTTCGTAATATAATTGTACGATTTGTAAACGTTGTTCGGGTGTAAGTCTTTCCATGAGGAAATGGCAATGAAAACTGAATAAAACACACATGGCCACTTGACAGTAGTCACGCGTGATTTATAAAAAAAAACCCTATTGAAAAAAAAACCTCAAAATTGATGACCCTTTTTATAATAACATCGTGCTTCCACTGGCTTCCATAATCGCCTCCTATCCTATTCATATATTACTAACTTACTGCTATCCTATCCTCCCAGTGCAGCATAGGGCCTACTCATATATAATGTAGTACTAACTTGGTGCAAGACTGAAAGAAAGAAAGCCGATGTTACTGTAACTGAAATAATAGCCTGGTCACACTAGATAATTACTCTGTGGTTGTCAATGTTTAAGCAATGCTGGCAATCCTGTTTTCACTATGGAAATAAACGGATTAAGCGACATTTATCGTACTTAAGTGAAAACAGTATTGCCAGCATTGCTAAAAAATTTTAAATAACATGTAAAGCGATATTTATCGACTTAATTCTTTAATTTAAAAATATAAATGAATTATTTATAATATATTTATTTCCAAAGTATTTTGATGCCAAATTGTAATATGTATCGTAGTTGCAAATAATATTTAAACTTTGTATAATTATAGTAGCTGGCCTTAAGTAAATAATTAATATACAAACATATAATCAAGGTAGCCCCTAGAATGGCAAATAAAGCAAATTTATTCAAATTTAAAATGTTAAATAAAAATTTAAAGATTTTGCTCAGCTATTTTTTTTTTTCTTGGACAATAAGTAAATGTTTTGGAAAATACAATTAAGCAGAGGTTATAGTTATCACACATCTGTTTTTTCAGTGTATTTCAAGTATGCTTTATCATTTAATATCATTTTCTTAGAGATAATGATTTATTTGCCATTTGTCATATTATATATAACTTGTCAAACTAAAAAAAAAAAAAAACAGATAAACTTTTATTAATTTTTTTAATTATATAATTTTTAACTTTAAGCCCTAAAAATATAATTGTAGCACTTAAAGCTTACGGCGTGAAGTTAAACTCTCACTTAAACCTTTTACAAAGGATTTAATGTGTCTAAAAACCCATGCCGATTAAACTTTACTGTCTATATATTGAAGCAGAAAATATCTTCTAATCAGAGGATTTATTTATTTAGTGCAAAAAAAAAAATCCAAAAAAATCCAAAAAAAAAATCCTTCCAAAGACAAGAAGTTATAAAAGTTGTTGCAGTTAAAATATTGGACACGGAAAGAGTCATAAATTGAATCTACAAAGTTTGGATGCCAATTTTAAGGCTCGAGGTGCAAAAATTAATGGCGTTAAAACTGACTCTATTATGTCCTGATAACGACTGTCTCGAAATGGAAAGTACAAAAGAAATATAAAGAAGTTTAATCTTGAATAAGTCCTTAAACTTCTTAGAACGATGCAAGAAACCCGCTTTAGAAAATATGATCAAACTGGCAATAATAATACATATATGGATGCGATAGTGTATGAGATATTCGACATAAATCTACTATATCCTTCGAACCCACTGTACTAGTTGCTTTGTAGCATTTGCAGCTTATCTTACAATATTCTTTCGTATTTCTGTATGCGTCAAAGGAAACCAATGAAAAAAAATTTATAAAAATGTAACTACAACTAACACTTTAATAAAAATTTTGATTTCAATAGAAACAACTTTTATATTAAAATTGTCGTGACTCGCGTGATAGACTACTACATGCACAAAAAGAAAAACGCTCATCTCTAACACCCATTTGACCGTCGTTTTTTCTGTACCCCATTTTATCATCAGTACTCTTTTCACTCTTCATTCGCCTCTGCCATGGCGTGCACTGAGTTTATAGCGCCTTATTACACACTTTAATTTAATAAAAAGCTTGTAAATGCTTGCACACATGCGCCTCTACGCCTTTTTTTTTTATTGCGTAATGAGCCAGGCCAAGCCAAACGGCTGTAAGTTGTTGTTTTGGGTACCACTACAAATCTCACCCACGAACTGAACTAGAGCTCCCAACCAACTCACCTCATTAGAAATTCAGTTAGAGTGCGTTGCTTTGCGGCTGTTTCCTGTGCACCTGTATGTCCTGTAGCCGCTGCCGCTACCTTATTCGTCTGCGCCTTTTGCCTTTGACGTGTTGGACATTACAAATTATACCCAGAAGCCCTTCTGGGACGGACCACCATCAATGTCCGAAAGGAAAAACGCAGAGTCCAGAACGCAAAACGCCAACACGCTCACATCGCACTCCGGCAGTTGAGAGCGATGATGACGGCAATGACGTCGACGTCGACGTTGAGCAGGGTCCAACTCGGAGCCGAGCTGCAGGTAACTGCTGTCCTCCCTCGCTCACTCGCTGGCCGTTTGTGTGGAAGCGTGCAAACGAAATCGAAAACGCACCATATAAATACATACATACACATGTACGTGTATCTGCGTAAGGGTTTGGATGCGTATCTGAGGCATGTTGGGCATGTTATTTAATTTGTTCCGCTGAACAGTTGCCGTTGAAAGATCATTGTTGCCATGCATAATTTATTGTGTGGTCGCCTTTGTGGTTTGTGCCCATTGTTTTCACATTCGATTAGCAATGAGCGCTCCGATATAGGTGTTAGACTTGGATGCGGCTCAACATTTTGAAGTGCACCGACGCAGGGAACGTCAGTTGAATGTGTGAAATCTTAAATTGCATTCGTTTACTTTATAATTGAATTTATAGCTATTTCCAGCACTCTATTGTGCACCACTTGTTTACAATGCCAGTCAGTAAGTTTGTTGCTTCTTTAAAAGGTTCTTCTCGGGTATTATATATAGAGTGCCATGTGGGCGGTCTAGCTATGAATAAGTAACTACGCGTAGACATTAAAAATAAATTTCTTTTTTTTTTAAGTGTACACACTATTTAGCTATGCACAGCTGGTTTTAATAGAATACTATTTCGCAGAAAAGTTAGTCATTAAATTAAGAAATTATTTTTTTGTGCATGAGCAGCATAAATTAGGCCTAAGGTTTTGCTGAGTAAGAAATAAAAAGTCATAAAGGTGTATTTTCAAAAATAGTTTGCCAGCTTCGAGTCGGCAAATTTTGTTTTTTTTTGACGTCTACTGAGCTGGCTTGCTAGCTGAAATAATTTTAGATAGTCCAATTTCTCATAAAAAAAGTATTTTATAGTATAAGTACTTCTCATCCTGCAAAGTCAAATACCAACATTTCTCTGGAGTCCTACAAATCCTGTAGGTGTTTGATTCAGTACTCAAAAAGTTCGCGCTCTCTTGCAAAGGTTTTTGAGCGTTTTTTGTAGACAGAAGTTCTTAATTGAGAATGTATGGAACAATTGAGATTGATTGTATAATATAAGGTATGTCCTTCACGGAATGCATTTTTTTGGTTGGTTGGATTAGCTGAGGGGCACTTTTGAGCTTTAAAGTGATACCTCAACCAGTCAGCGCTGAATAGAGGGAGCGCCAACTATTCGCTGTTCCTCCACATCCTTGTTAAGTACGTGTGTATACCATGTATATAAGATAGATTTCCAAAATCTGAGAATTTGAAGATGTTTGTTTTATACCGATGTTGTGAGTAGTTTATTCTTATTTTAAGGCAGAGTTTGTTCGAGAAAGAGCGTCAAAAAAATCACTTTTGTTTGTGTGTTCTTACACTGCGCAAAAAAAGGTGCTGATAAGTAAGATTTCACATTAAAGGGAAAACTTGGCTCATGCCATTAAATATTTTGTAAACTATGAGTTGGTGTTCCCTTTGGAAAAAATATACATGTGCCGAAATTTCTCTTCAAAAATCTAAGCCATTACAGGCATGCAGAAATAAGTTTCTGAAGTTAATTATTGTTTTTTTGCAAATAATTAAAAAAGTACAAGCTTTTACAACTTTAGAATTTTTTTTGGGCAGTTCTCAATATGCACAGTAACTGAGTTAAAAAAGATTTGTTAGCACTTCAAAGCTTTTAAGGTTTTTTTTTTTTTTTGATAAGTATATTACAAAAGCGACTCATTTTTGACTTAAATCCTTAACGAACTTTTTCAGATTTTCTTAACTTACAGGTAAACGAACAAGCCTACATAATTTTAAGTACATTAGAAAAATTATTCGACCATTGAGGGCTAAGAAAAAAAATCTATAAGCCTAAAGACCAAGTTGCAGCATCGAAAATCTCAATCGTTACAAAACATACTTAATGTTCAAAAAATAGTCGCGAAATCCAATGGATTATCTCGTACGTCATGTGCACGCAGTTAAACAAACAAAACAGAGTTGTCCTATGATTTAACGAATGCTTTACGCAAGATGGCGCCACCTGAACACTAGATGACGCCAGCAGTAACAACAGCTACAACCAAAACTAATATGCCAGCATATTATTAATGAATATTGGAATAAATCATTGCGAGACATTATTTATAAAGCAGTCGTCACAATTTATTATTTATTGTGAGCTGTTTAGGAACCAAGTGATGTTCTAACAATCCAAACAAAGTATTAAATAAATTAATTTTCGGCGTCATACACAAATTTTTGTAGAAACTATATCTAAGTGATGTCACGTCGATTACAAAAATTTAATCAAGAATAAGAAATTGGCGACAATTTATGCTTTTTTTTGGTTTGATATAAGACATGCCAACATTTCCCATTTTAAATTATTATATTGCGACCATTTGCACCACAACCTAAACTACTGCAACAAAAATTTCGATAAATCCGAGAAAAAATACCACTTTGCTTTTATATGCACACACTGCTCGTTACGGCAGTAATTAATTGGTACGGTTGAAAATTATGGAACTGCATACCGGACTTAAATACATAAATAATTAATTAATTAAATACATATTTATTCTTAAATTTCTCAGTTGTAAAGATAGAATATCTAAACTCTGAATGTTCTTATTTTATTGGTAAATGAAGCAAATTGTAAAAATAAAATAAAATGATTTTTTCTAACCAGACTTATTTTGTGATTAAAGCTTTTAATAGAATTGTTAAGTAAAAGAAAGTAAAGATATATTTGATTTTAAAGAGCGCAACAGATTAAAGAAAGAGTCGATATTTCTGTAGTAACATAAGCAACTTGGAATTATTATTTAAGACTAGGGATCCGGAAAGGGAGCTTTACAAAATCTTAAGACGTGGAGAATCTTAAAAAATGTATAAAATGTCAATGCTGTACTCAGGCAGTAATAAATCATATCGAACTATAATAAATGTTTACTTATAAGATATAAAAAGGCTTTGAAAAAAAAAACATTAATTTTTGAACTCGAGTTTTGATAGAATTTTTGTTGAGTGTCTGATTATACCTACCTATATCTTTGTTTAGTATTAGAATTAGATAAAGTGTTAATGACAACAAAGTCAGAGCAGAGTATTCTTTAAAAAAAAATCTTCCGCATACTTAAACTCAAATTTTTAACATGCTTATATGAGTGCTAATTTTACAATCATATTAAATGACAAAATTCGTGGAAAAACTTGTCGTAAGAAAAAAGACAATTCATAATTTTCTTTAAGCATCTTCCTCTCTGGCCAAATGCTTTCAGGACATACCAAGGCTTTTCTATCTTTGACTCTAGTTCTCTTTATTATGCCCTCCCAAACACTCCCAGCCATTAGGTCTAACATCAAAAAGCTTTTTCTGCCAAGGAATTGCATGTGTTATAGAAGCAAATATAAAAAGCCATTTTATTTTAGTAAAATTTATGCATATAATCTAAACTATATATATTTAGAGCTAAACAGATACACAGTATATACTTAGAGTAGTGAGTGCACTTCAATTTACAACAAACTTTAAGAGCTGCCTGCACACAGGGACAAGTCCAGTCAAATCAAGTTTGGTATATAGTTTATGTATACTATAATATTATTACAACATTTTATGTAAATAGTGGATACAAGTTTATTATGCTGTTTATCAATTGATTTGATCTTAAGTACTCTCGAATATTTATTACATACACACACATACGCATGATACACACAGTTACAAATTCAGAGGAAACATGAAAGTACGGAAATCACAGTTACATTTATATATATGTATAAGTAGTACACAGGGCAGGGCCATTGCAATATGGCCACATGCCATACCCATAACCCAAATGTTATGTAAGTTCAATAAAAGAGCAGAGGCGGGTGTGCGTCTGTCTGTGTGTGTGTGTATCTATGCTCTAAAGCTCTTAACTGATTGTTTGTCTTGCCAACTACTACTACTACTAGCTACAAAATGGATGCTACTAGATATAGATACTTGGCAAAATATTTCGCAACTATTTTCTATATTAGAAATACAATCACTGTTCCAAAGGCAGACAGCAATTCAAACTGTAACCAGAGACAAAGGTGTATCTGTGTGTGTGTTAGTGTGAGTGTATTGGTGTGTTGTTGATATTTATTTGAATCTTGACTATCTCCTATGTTGTGTTTTTATATATGTATCTGTTTCAATGTTTATACACAAGAGCTGCTTGTGACCAAGTGGTGGCGGGGCGCGGGTTAGTTTCATTTCAAATTGAACTTGTTTTTGCGCCAATAAATTTTATAGCCAAAGCATTTTGATTGCGTTTGTACATTTAGCACACAGAATAAAAATCTATGCACCAGCTTAAAAAAACAACCAACATTAGGAAAAATTTGGTAGCCCTGGTTAGCCAAAGCAATACCAGAAATTAAAATGGTCGAATTTGCAAACGTATAATATTTGTAGAGCCTAGTACGCAGCAGTGTAAAACCGCATGAAAAAAAAGTGCTACTTATTTTGTGCGCAATAAAAATTGTATGGGTAGAGTTTGTGACCAAACAGTGCTGCCCATGTATGGGCCTTTGACATGTAGATGGCGCTACTAACAATAGATGTTATTGTCAATTTTGTTCAAATTGGTTACAAATGTATGAAATAATAAAAAGTGCAAAAATGAATCACCTTTTGAAAATATTACTTAAACTCCTACTATAGATTATTTAGTCTATATGTGACTCCCCCAGGGGTCAACCGGTTCAACCTAACCTAACCTATTATTATTATTATTGCCATAATTGCCTAGTTATTTGCGAAACTCCAAAAAAAAACGAGTATGAATACTCAGAGCTGATTGTGAAAAATTTTGTAGATATCTACGAATTTGAAGTGAATTAGTATTATAATTCAAGTTTTTACATTTTGCGGAAAATTGTCGGTTCAAAGCCATCGTACAGAATCCGGCTGCATTTTCGCAAAATTTTCAAATGGCTTCGGATGTTTTCAAGACATTGCTTGCGTTGTTGGAGCCCGACATGATCCCTAAACGACAATTTTCTGCTCTTTAGTTCAATTTGTACATCTATTTTGCATACGCGGCATTGTTTCTGCAATCAAAATAAGTTTTGCACATTGATGTTTTGTTTTTAGCGCGCAAACAAAAGCTGAGCTTTTTGCCGGCGCGTTCTACATGTTAATTTCATGAAAAATGGGCCGCACTGGTCCTGCGTACCAATGAAGAAATTCTTGGCGCTAAGAATTTGGACAGTGTTTTTTTATATGAAGTTTTGTTTTCTTTCAGGCGGTTTTTCACTGCTGCGTACTAGGCTTAAAATAAAAAATTATGGTTTAAAAAAACAAAAAAAAAACACGCTTTAATAGTGTAGGCGGCGGCACGTAAGCGACACAATGAAACGCATGTTCTTAGCTCAGTAGCCAATCACAGAATGCTTTATTATACTTTTCCTTATGCTAGCTTATGCTATTTTTTTTTTTTTTTTTTTTAATATGTTTATTTTTATCCTATTTACATGTAGTTATGTTATGTTAATGTTTTGGTAATGTTATATTAATGTTAATCTGTACGTGTGTATGTGTACTTATATATACTTATGACTACAATAGCAAACCGAACTTAAAAGTAGAAAATAATTTTGCAGTATCAAGAGTTTGTATTACAGCAATAGAAAATTCCGACAAGCAATTAATAAATCAATAAAATAATTCAATTATAGTAAAGAATCGTGTGGTCAATTTTATAAGCCTCATGAGGCAATACCGACTCCAAAATCTTCCAACCTCCAGTTGAGTGTGGTGTCAACTTGTCCAGTAACCAAACATAATTGCTTGTATGACAGTCGCCTTTCATTTCAGTAACAAGGCTTTGAAACGTTGTGCCTTCTTCGTCTGTCCATTTGGCTATATGCCTAAAAACTTCCTTAAGTATTTTATGGTCGTCCTCAATGCTCTTAAAAGCGTTCACAATCATCTCCTGTTGATTCATTTTGACGGCTGTATGAAAAATTGTACCACGTCGATCGCACCAATCAAAATATTCTAAAATAAATAAAAAAAAGAAATGGTGGAAGTTAAATTTGGGTTGACTTTGAGATACCCTGTACCATTAAATTTTTTATCTGCCTATCCAGGATATGGTCTTGAGGCGGGTTCTTCACTTCGAAGTGTATATATATATTTAAGAGCTCGCAAAAGACATTCAACCTATTTTTTTAACTTTTGGGTTGGGGTCCGGACACGCAAAGCCCCTCCGTGGATCCGCCACTATGCCTTGCTATCACTTTTTTATTAGGAATCCAAATGTCAAGTTTGGTTATCCAAACTCTTATAGTCTTTAAGATCTAGGCGTTCAAACAAACTGACCTCCTAACCATATTAACTCGAACTTAGTCGGGTATGCATTTTACATATACTTGCACGAACTTAATCTATCTACAGCTTTCTCATTGGTACAGGTTATACAAAAATTAACAGATATGTATAATACTCACTTTTATTGACTGCCTCTATTTTAGAGCAAGTTGCTTCCACAGTTATTGTACCGATCTTCTTCTTTTCAACCAAAAATGCACTAATTTCTCCAAAACAGATGCACAAAAATTTGTACTGATTTTTTACAGTCGGTGGCGACTTGTTGGGCACTGCAGCCATAAAGTCCAGTTTTAAATTGCGGGAAAGAAAACCATGGATCGGAAGAACACCATGGGAGTCTATGTCCAGATTGGATGGGGTCGCGATTTTGCGTTGTATAGGCCTTACTAAGCCCATTTGTTTTTTGATAGCATTAATTGGTTGGCATAATGTTATGATCTCTTCGCAAACTTTAATGCCACCTTCATCGTAAAGAGTTAGTCTACAATTTCGACTTCTTTCACGTAAATTTTTAAACAGCTTGTTCGGAATTGGGTAGCAAAGTAAATTATGAAAAGTACGTAGATTGATTTTATTTAAATTTTTGGGCTTAATTCGAAACGTTTCCGAACACTCGTTTATTGCATTTAAACTAATCTCATAATCGTGACGAACATCGGATAGTAATAGATTAACGTATATGCTACCGTCCTCGCAGGAAAATGAGCAATGATTAATCACTAATTTATTGCCGTTTAAAATATTATTGGAGTAAATGGTATTGGCTATCTTTATGCGTTTGTTGTCCACAACTTTGTAGGCCGTAAAAGCCAAATAGTTCTAAAAGTGAAAATGAATTGTTTACAGAAGGCATTGTTATATTTATATGCAACTTACTTTATCATGTTTTAAAAACTTTTTCTTAGCAAGCGCTACTGAAGGCAGTGGTACCATACCAGGCTCTAATAAAGCCTCCAGATTTTTAAAAACTTTTGGAATATCTGTGCTTCTCGTTTTTGTTATACAAAAGTTTGATAGAGCATAGGTATATGCATCAGTTCCATTGTATATCATTTCAGCTCGAACAAAACCATTGCCAGAAACCAAACTTTGGTCTGTATCTTTAAATATTTCTCTTTTGCCATATGGCATCAGGCAATTTGCCGAAGTTAGATATACTTCTTCGTCTTCATACCATTGAACCAACTGGCATACAACTTCAATGAAGTCACTTTTAGGATAAAACAATTTTACTTCAGGCCATACGCCGACTTCTGCTTTTAACGGTGCTCGTGATCCATCGCTGAGATATCGAAAAGTATATCGTCTCCGAGGTTGGGCTGTAATTACAAATGGGTAGTCTACGAAAAGGTATTGATTAATTTTTTGTACCTGTACCGAGTTGTTGAGAGTTTGTTCTTGTTTTCTTAATGTCTGTTAGTCATTATGTACAAAGAGATCTTACAACTTACTATAAAAAAACAAGATTTTAGTAAAAGATGCTTATTATTGACAAACGATTCATTTCAGTATCTTGTACTCTAGCAGAATGGTTTTGCCCCACGCTGATCCATAGCATGACGGTTAAGGCTAACCCCAATATTTTAGTGAATCACGACTCGATGCAACATCACTCTTTGATTCTATTTCTACAGACCTACTTAATACCGTTCACACCATTCACCATATAAGCACTCAAAACATTTACACTTAAGATCATAATTATAGATAGATTTTTAATATTTATAAGCCACTTAAATTTTAGTAATACAATTAGAGCCGAAGGCCTTTTGCGGCCAGCGCTTTCCCATTAGTTAAGCTAGTTTTATAAATTCGCTTAATCTATATTAAATAAATAAATAAATATACACTTAAGATAAATACCTTTTGGTTGAAGTCCCTCCTCGCAGAAGCTTACCATCATTTAAAACCAGTCTTGTGCAAAATAAGTATAGTTGCCACGAGTTCTTTCTCAGAAATGAAATCATTTGGAATTTTATACTTTTGGAAATGAATAGCAAGATATCGCACAAATCGTGCCGAACAGTCGAAAAGTCGAATACGGCCGACTTTGATATACTCTTTAAAACTTCAAAACAAAAACGCTTCAACGCTCTGGCTTTGCCACAGCTATATGAAATGGCGAACAAATTTTAATTAAACTTTACACAAACGTTTAAACAAAAACAAAATACAACTGGCATAAATTTGGTCACGATATTTTAAAAAATACAAAAATTATACATTGGTTCATATAGCTTTCATAGAACTTTTTCAGAGAGACACAAATAACGCACCTGCACATGGCGTAACCTTATAATTGTTGGATCATGGGTTTTGAAGTTTTGTACGAGAATAGGCTCGATGGGAAATTGGAAAAAAATGAGGTCAGTGTGCTGGCATCCTTAAAAAGTTAAAACAATTTATATAATATTATAGCCTAAATGAGTGGAAATCGAATCTGGGGTCTTAGCCCAAACACGACGTTGAGTCTGAGTACGAATACTTAAAACACCTGGCCTTGAATTGTAATTTTGTTGTTTTATAGATTTTAATGAATCATAAATTGATATATTTTATTTATTTTGAAATTATTTCGTGTATTAGGGGGTTTGATAAGTTTCGAGAACATTTGTGGAGTCGGCGTGTGGAGTGTCGCATCGCTGGAACGGGAAATATTGACTTAATTGAAAAAAAACTTCATCTTCCAAATAACTTTACGTACATGTTGGTATAGTTTAATACTCCCAGCTCTCATAGTCTCCGAAATCTAGGTAATCACGGACGGACGTACGGAGAGACGAACATGGCTCAATCGCTATCCAATGTCATGATAAACATTTTGGTAAAAAAGACTTGGCGTCTGCCACGCCTACTTTTGTCTGTTACATATATTGCACAAATCTAGTATAACCTTTGTGCATAGGGTATACAAAATTGACTCATTTACAAAGCTGAGTGCTATCTTGCGTTTTGTAGATAAGCATGCTGATAAAGAAAAAAATAGCTTGCTTCAATGCGGTACGGACCCAAAATTCATTGTTTGTGGACTTTTGTGTTTGTTAAATATTGATAAGAGCTTTACTGTCAACAATGAAGTTCCACAGTTGCGCTCAAAATTCATTTGAAAATAATTGGTTCGCTAGCTTTGCGATCGTACTTTTCACATCGAAATTTTAAGATTTTAATAGTAAAATAGTTAGTGGAACTGAAATTAAGGAAAAAAAGAAAAAAATTTTAAGATGTAAAATTTATTTCTCTACAAAGTCAGTGTACGACATTTCTTCAGCTCAACTGCCAAATCGATTAACTCCACTTTTGAAATTTTGCGAAATTTTAAAGTCAAAGTACTTGATAGATGCCAAATTTCTACTACATTATAATAAAAGCTCCAAAAAATAAAAATGTACACCACTAAAAGGCAAAATAACAAATAAAAGAGAAAAGACACTGAATAATAATTAATTTATTTCTCATTTTTCTCAACTGTTTGTTTTATGGAGTTAATCGATTTGGCTTGTGAACCATTCGTTTAATAACAACATTACGAGATATAGTGCTTAAAGTGTAACTAACACCCATAAACCAGTAGTGGGCATGGTGGAATAATTCTACTATACTAATAATAATGTATTATTCCACCATGGGATAGGGCACAAGATTCTGTCGCAGCGCTGTCGGCACTCGCACTGCCTACTCACACAAAGAAATGTTTGTTTTTATGAGTTTTGCCCACCACTGACTTACAGTATGCGTGTGCCGACTGCGCTGCGACTGAACTTTGTGCCCTATCCTATTTTGTGCTATGTAAATTTAGAGACTGCCCAACTCTGCCATAAACACACGTCTATGGTATTTTCGCTATGTTTTTTAAGCAAATGTAAAAATGTTAATAATTAAAAATAAACTTTAAAGATAAATTTTGTTTTTAATTGCTTAAGCTTTCGTTCTTGTCAAAAAAAAGTTTAACAAAATATTCAGTTATCGGTAACTGAGTAATTAATCGACATTTTGTAAAACAAAATTTGAATTTAATTACGTATACGCTAAACAGCCTTATTGAATGGTCATTGTAGGCGTGTTCAAAAATACTTATGCAATTTCTGTTTGTTTAAAAATCTCTTGACTTATTTCTAAAAATTTTAATATTTTGCAGATTACATAAATCGCAATTGGAAAAAAGAATTTTACTCTCAATAATAGAAAAATTGCTTTGGCGTACTTTACAATACAAATTCATGTTCATTTTTGAGCGCAAAATTCTTTCATTTTTTTCAGTGTAGGCAAAGAAACGTTTTGTGTGATTAAAATGTAGTAACTGTTCAAAATTATGTGTACTTAAAGATGTAGTTGAAATCAGAATATATTTATCTTTTTTAAGCTTTGGTTTCTGCCAAATTCTTAACTATTATTATTATCTTTAAATTTATAGCTATAACACGTTTCTAAACTATACTACACTAGGTTTATTTTTTTTTGAAAGTCCTTAAAGTACAAAATAGCTCTCAGCTGAAAAAAAAGCAAGACCAAAAGCTGTACCCACAAAGCTTGCCAAAACTGATTGTGGCAACCTATAATGTTACCCATTTGCAGCATTATCGTGGTAACTAACCTACCAATCCATACAATAGCCAAATGGCAACAATGCAGTAACCACAAGAGAAAATACTGGGAGGAGTTGTGGCCAAGATGAGGGGGTTCGTCAATTTGATTGCTTGACTTTTACGCTGTGCTGGGTGTGCAAACAAACAAACAAATCAACTTTGGATAATTATTGCACATCAATCCTTCAATTCCTTTTGTAAGGATAGTTCTAATGGCAGCGCCAGCCAAGGATCTGTTCGAGTTTCAACTGGGAATCGACTCGTTTCTGAACAAAAACAAAACAAATTTGAGCACAGCTTCAACTTTTGAAAGACAGCACATATACATGCATACAATTTGAAAACTGCGCACCCTATTGGAATTTTGGGAACGCTTTGCGAGAAAGTTGTAAGTGTTGGAATGTTCCGAATTTCGCAGCGTTGTTAGTAGATATAAAACTAAGCGAAGCAGTTCAGTTTTATTTGAATTAGTTAATAGATATAATACTAAGCGAAGCAGTTCAGTTTTATTTGAATGTAGCATAGTTTAAGCTTTACGGGCCAAAACTTTACCAAGTAGTCAATAACAATATTAATCTTCTTTGTTTATTAACTTTTATGACCAATTTTTATACTTTGTATTTGTAGAGGCAAGTGGGGTGAATTCGGAAGTGAGGTGAATCTGGAAACGCACCCTAACGGATTTCTGAGTTGAAATTCGATTATGAATCCAAGTGTCAAAAAAACGACGCTAGTTTTTGATAATACTCCGACTCGAGTACACTTATTTTTCTGTTCAGTATAATTTTTCTAAAAAAATTCCTACCTTGAAAGTTCTAATATTTTAAGTTTTTGTTTCGCTAAAACATTTTCTCGAATATTACCCACACACAGTATTATTTAGACTCCATACTTTAAAAATGCTAAAGGGTTCGTTTCGATATTTGCAGAATGACTTTACTGCGTTTCGAAAAAGTCGATTTGGGGTGAATGCGGAAGCTCGATTTGGGGTGAACTCGGAATCACAAATTACGCGTCGTTTAGCATTTTTTCGTTGCTTAAGCATTTTTTTTTTTGAGCAAAATAATTATTTTGAACACAATTTTAAGCTTGAAAATATTTGGAATATGGACGAAACCGGATTTCCAGTATTACCAAGCCAAGTCCAAAAACTGTTGGCTGTAAGTGGCGAAAAGCGTGAAAATCGGAAGTATGTTTAGACGATTTCCCTCTTAAAAAAAAAAAAAAATTTTTTTTCATGCCATTTCACTAAGCAACAATTATTTTTTTTCCACATTCATTCATTTTTTTTTTAACAAAAATAAAGAAATAAAATGTTTGCGTTGACATTTTATGTCGGCTTTTATAATTTTTGGACACTTCCGGATTCACCCCAAAAAAAATCGAAAATCACGAATTTGGCATTTTTTGCTCGGAGATTATTCTACCTTACAATAATAATTTTGAAACTTTGACACAATGCAGCTAATACAACGCCCTGAAAGACACAGCTTTAAATTTTGAAAAAAAATTCGTGCGAATTCACCCCACTTGCCTCTAATTTGCAAAAAAAAAAAAAAATAAATAAATAAATACACAAAAATATTTAAGAATTTTAAGTTGCAGGCACTAAGGGTTTGTATTGTAGGAGAAACAAGTTATTCTCGCTCTATGAAAAAAGATTCTTCGAGATAATAAATAGCAAGTATTCGTAATCGACCATGCTGCGGAAAACCAATCCGAAACTAAAAGTTTATTCGTATTCGTTTTGAAATCACATATTTTACGCTCGCTTTTTCACCAAAACTATTTTTTGAATCCGACTACTTTGTTGCAAGTGGAACCAAATCGAATTGGCAAAATTGGTTTAAAACTGCACGTAATTTAAAGTGAAATATTTTTAAAAATATCCTTTGATTCTATTTATGCCAATTTCAACTAAGATTTTTATGAATAATTATTCATTCTTAGAATTAACCCAAAAAATTGTGTGCATAACTCAATACGAATTTTGGACATTTGTTCAGAAGATTTACGTCTTGCATAAAATAATTCCCCTTAAATTAAAAATAACTAAGTCATTGTTAATTTCAATCGAATGTTAAGAGATAAAGAGTAAGGGAAATATGAGAGCAAATCGACAGCTCAAAATGCGAAATTGGGAGCACGCAAAAACGTAAAAAATTTTTTCGTTTTCCTTTTCCGACAAATTGTTTAAACACACAATTGCAGTATTTATTGCGCAAAACTGTGAATTCTAAGCTCTGCCAAATCTCAAACGACTCAAAACTCTCTTGCAGCTGCGGAAATCTGCAACATAATACCAGAATATGCATATCTTTCATACAACACTAGCTTACTTAATCGCCACAACATGTTCATATGCCCTGAATTGCGACTGGGTTATACTCTTGGTGCTGTTCATCTGCAACGCCCTGAGGTGATTTTCTGTGCATTGGTGAAAAGTTTTCCATGCGGTTTTTGGCGTACATTTGTCTGATTTGGCAATCATCAACGAATTTTGCCGTCAAAGCTCATTGCCATCAACGGCAGTCAGTACGAAGGCATAGAACCAGCTCCAACATCATCATCGTCCTCATCATGATCATCACCATCATCGTCATCTGCAATGTCATCTCTTCATTGAAATCATTACGAGCAGTTTCCGTTTCGTTTACAAATTTTGTACGGCAATAACCGCAGTAATGTTCCAGTGTGCGTTGATTGTCCTTCGAGCCAGTTAGCTGGCTAGTCCTTGTCTCTTTTCGCACTCATTCATACAAATGGGCTTTAACTAATACTCAACGTACATTGGAACTGAAGTACATTATTCCGAATGTTGCACGTAAATTTTTACAGTTATGTTATGTAATTGGCCAAAAGTTGCAATTGAATTTTTCATAAGAAAACGTTTTTCATCTTTTTTTTTCTAGCAAAAAGTTTTTAAATCAAATACTAGATGCTATGTTCTATATACTCATACTATATGCATACGAAAATGTGTCATAAGTATGAGTATTCGTAAATTATTTTGAAGCAAATTTCGCAATCGATTTAAATTCTTAATGGCAGCTCATGGATGGCCAGTGCTCAACATGAGTCATTACTTATTGGATTGGACTTTGATTTGTGGCTAAGTTGCTAATGAGTTGGAACTACATTTTAAATGCAAGATTATAAATAATAGATACTCAATACGGTTGTATGAGTGTCTAAGATAGATATATGCAAAGTGAACTTATTTTGTTACTGTGTCCGCTGAGAAAAACTTTTTTCAAAAGTTCCTCTTTGGAGTAGTACTGAAAAATTTTATATTTAAAAAAACGCCGTTTTTTGGGTACATAACCTTAAATATCTCAAAGTCCTGACTTGATGGGCCACTTTTGGCCCCGGTTTCGGATTCTACGCAGCAAATAACTTCGGAAATGACCCTTAGCCTTCTAGCAACTGACAAGACCCTGGTATTTGTAGGCCTGTGTTATTCTTCGTCGAATCGACGACGAAATTTTTGAGAGCTCAAATTTATGCAAGGCCTAGTCAGCTGCACGTACGCGTTCTTCAAAAACTTAGCAATAATTGTACTCAAACTAAAACTAAAAAAAAAAGTTCGTC
The DNA here is from genome assembly GCA_018150985.1 of Chymomyza costata. Classification (NCBI taxonomy): domain Eukaryota; kingdom Metazoa; phylum Arthropoda; class Insecta; order Diptera; family Drosophilidae; genus Chymomyza; species Chymomyza costata. The sequence continues at coordinate 26,271,540 of JAECWU010000001.1, forward strand.
GTCGATTCGACGAACAACATCTTGTAAGTGATTTTTAAAATGTGTTTAAGTTTTTTTTTGTATAATTAAAATATCATTTCTCTGTAAAATTTAAGATTGCAATGAGCATCAAATTTCTACATGATGACATGGCTTAAACAAAATTACGCTTTACTTTATTGCAAATAGGTAATTTTTTTATATAAAAGTTTTGGAAATTACATTATTTATCTTCTATGGCTTTAATATTTAAAAATTTTTCTGAAATCAAAAAACATTTTTTTGGCAATATTTGTTATTTTAGGTCAAGTGAGCAGTTTTTATAGCTATTACATTTTGAGTTTGTACAGATATATGTACAAAGTAGAAGAAAGCCTTTTGCATCTAAGGAATAGCCGAGCCGCTCCAAAATCTCGCAAATAATAAGAACCAAGGATACCAAATTTGAATCTGATTTTCTGAATCGGTTGAGTTTTTGGGAAAATGTGTATATCAATATGTATATAACATTAGTTCCAAAATGTTGTTCACGAAATATTGACGAATAACTGAAAAAAGTGCTCAAAAACATGTTTTTCAAAAAATTCTCGAAAACGATGCTTAAGAAAAAAAAAATTTATGTAAATTTTGTGTTTTCCGACCCAAAACTACCCTAAAAAACACTTTTTTACGAAAGTTAATTTTTCGTGCAAACTAGTGTAATAAATGTAAAATTTTTTTTCTTTCAAGTCAACAATTTTAAAGTCTTTTTTTCAATTAGTTGGCAGGTGTAACTTAAATCCACACGTTATCATAGTTCCAAAACTATTTACCAACTTTGAATATATACACCTTTTTATATAAAGATGCATGACCCATTCGTACTCACAAAAAGAATAACCAAGTTTGATCCAGTTAGTAAACTATTTTAAGTTAGGGCAAGTAACCTCTAACATCAACTGCCAAACCAAAACTCAAATGCACGTCTGTATTTTATTAAATTTGTGCCAAGAGTCTACGATTCCAGCTGGAATCTGGAGGGAGAGCTGCTGCTGCTGCTGTTTGCCAGCTGCCCCTGACATTTGTGTGGCTTGGGTTCTGACTTGACTTGGGCTAGATGTGGTTGCCACATAAAATGATTGCATGCTCTATATAACAACACTAGAAGATGGATCCACATATATACATACACTGCCAAAACACTTAGCGGCAGGTAGCCAAAAGACAAATGTGGAGGCTGGCAAAACTCCCAGGCGTCAACATAAACATAACCAACGCCATAGACATCAGCAGCACAGCATCATCATCATCATCGTCGTTATGTTGATGATGATGCTGCTCAAAGTCTGGTATGGCACACATTAATGATAACAAGCCAAGGAACGAGTACAACGAATACTATCTGAATGATAGTGTCTATATATATATATGTGTGTGTGTGTGTGTGTGTGTGTGTTTTCGGGGGTAGGGTAGGCAGGGACTCTGGTGTATGGCAAATATGAAATTTATAGTTTTATGATGACTGCTGAGTGCGCCACTGCCAACGCCTTTTATGGCTGGTCCAACTAAACTTTACGAGCATGCAGTCAAGCCGACTTGGCCTGCTGAATCCTGTATACTACTACCCCTAGACCTCACTGCTTTACCAGCCAGGCATAAATAAAAGCATATAGAGGCGCTTACATTGCGGCACGTTTATTTCCGCCTACTTGGGCGCCTACGTTGTTGCAGTTAGCTCTTCCAGCTGTATCAAAAAATCCAACGGATTGTATGCCGTAGTGTGGCCAGAGTCATTGCCAGCCCACTGCCACGCCCAGGAGGCCAAGCAATGCAAAGTTAAAGTTTTATGCGCACAAATTTATGCCAAGTCGCTGTAACTCATATACATATAGTGTATGTATATATATATAGTCCTGCATGCCACAAATATGTTTTTGATTATTATGACTCTTCGAGATTATGCAATTTTATGAGTAGAAATGGTTTATATGCCAGCAAGCAGAGTTGCTGTTTGAGAAAATTATATAAAAAGATTGAATGAATTGCATTTTAAGCGGCACTCGGGCAAAATTATTATCTTTATGAAATTTTCACTTGGCACAAAAGAATTTATAAACTTGTTCTCTCTTTGTTTCTTATGTTTTTTTTTTCTTTTGTTAAATTTTAATTTAAATCTAATTCTCTTGCTCTCGTCACTGTCAACTTACTGAGTGACTGACTGACAACGGTTAAGCGGCTGCAGGAGTGGCAGAGCGGAGCACAAACTCAGCCGACACTTTAATAGCCAAGTCACAGGAGTGAGAGGGTTAACTAAAAAATATTCTGACTTGTACCAAAACTTGATGCACTTTTATGAGGTGACGACAACACACTCTCTTGAAGAAATAATTGTTGCATAATATTTTTGCACAAACTTTTTGCATTAAATAATAATTTTGTTATTTACTATAAGGTGTTTTTTTAGAGATATTTTTTTAAAAGTCGAATTAACACAATTAATTACATATACTTCATTTGGCTTGTTAGCAAAAAAAACCTAGTTGATATTTTAAATTATATATTATAATCCTGTCATTGTAAATTTTTTGACGTCATATAATATTATAGTTAAGTAAAAAAGGTAAGAACCTGAACTCTTAAAGTTACTATATTAGATTAAAACCGTGAAATAAATTGAATTGAATTGGAAAATTTATTATTTTAAATAAAAAAAAAATAATAAAGAGTAAAATCAATAACAATCCGTAAAACTTAGAATAAGGCTTATCTACAGCCAAGCAGAAGGTCTAAGCTGTTTTGGCAGAACTAAAGATTTGTACCTCAAAGTTATCTGCCTAGCGCCTTCCTGTTTTTTTGTAGAATTCTTAAGCCGTAGTTAGAAACAGTACAGCTGTAACTTAATTTGTAAAAAAAAAAAAAACAAAGAACTTAAAAAGCACCCTATAAAAATGAGACATTATTTGGAAGGTTACGATATTATTCAAATTTTTAACTTGCAAAAAAGTAAAAGTTCTAGCATTTCTAGTGTTACTTAGACGTAGATTCCGTACAGCTAAGAAGAAGGTTTTAACTGAAGATTTCAACCTTTGCTTTTTTGCTATACCCTTTGACCATCTTTAAAGGAACTATACTAGCGATCGTAAAACAAGTTATTTTATATTATTTCCGAGCCATGTTAACCATATATTAAAATTCTTTTCAAACTAGTTTAAGATCAAAAAGAAGAAGTCTTCAAGCCAGTGTGAACACATGCTCTGGTGCCCAAGGTCACAACGAGCACCTTCATTCGTCAAAAAATAATCTTTGTTTTTAACCCTCTAGTTCCCAATTTTTTTTTGTCAAGAAAAAAATTTATTCAAAATATACAGAATTTAAAAAAATTTAATTCATTGTAAGGATCGGGTTTTATGGCGTAATATCCTTAGCCCGCCTGTAGGCGTTGATGGAAAGCAAAGCGAATAAAAATGAGCACACTTAAAAAAAATGCTTGTGATTTATTTTTAAACAAAAAGTAAATTTTAATAAGGAAATAGTGGGTTTAGGAAACTAAAACCATAATTAGAGTACAATATTAAAAATTAAAAGAAACATTTTGCAATGCTTTATTGTGACGTTTATATTTTGATTTATGATAAAACTATTAAAGGCAATTATTTTGCTGTGACAAACATAAGTTCACATTGCACTTTCGGCAAATAAATTGGCCTTCTGACTTACAACTATTTGTAGGTTTTCCTACCATGTTGTGGCAAAACTTTAAGGGATGGTTTCAACTCTATTGTACCGATATTTTTTAGGTACCAAATAAGTTTTGGCCAAGTATCCTTTTTAAAAACTTCCCTTATTGGCTTGCCAAGGCAAGTTTATTATGTGAACTCAACAAATTTTTACGGAATCCTGTATTTATGTACTAGTAAGTCCATCCGAAAGATCTGCCTCCTAATCCAAGTTTTTTTGACATTATACAATTCTTATAAATACCTGTGATTCACGGTGTGAAAGCTTGGATGCTTAAGGTGTATGTACTTGGGCCAACTAAAGCTGATGGGCATAGTAACGAAACACTAATTTGATTAGAATTTTGATAAATGTCAAAAGGCAATGTAGTTGCAAACATGACAAGCGAATCGTCAATTATCTCGTCCGTTCCGCTTAAAGGGGTATACGCAGCTCGAAAAATTTCGCGCTGAATGACAAAACTTCATATAAAAAAAAAGTCCCATTTGGGATATCCCCTATGAAGTTTTGTCATTCCGCGTGAAATTTTTCGAAATATAAAAAAAAAAATCCCATTTGGGTTATCCCATATGAAGTTTTGTTATTCCGCGTGAAATTTTTCGAACTGCGTGTAGGCCTTAATTCAAAGGAATCTGGATTACATAATTCAACACCAAAATCGCCTTCCACTGCCCGTTCTTTATAGGTTTAGCCATCCGTATCAACATCGAAATCCAAGATTTTTTTCAATTATAGCACCAGCAAGCGATCACAATTTATGTTTGGAATAGCTTTTCATATTTTATTAGAGCATTTTTTTCGAACAGGATCGCAAATAAAGTGTTCAGCATACAACTTACTCAACGAATAAATTTTTTTGCTTCTTGTCCCTTTTTCTTGGTAAACTCTTTAGCAAAAGTCTATAGCGAACGAAACATACTTTTTTATAAGTACCTACATATATACAATTCATCAGCCAGTGCTATGCATAAGCCCAAACAAATTTTTAGGATTCCCCAAGTAAAGTTTATGCATAGGGGAACCCCAAAAAAATAAAAAATTCCGCCAGCACGTCTAGAGGCTGTCTAGAACTAGAGGGTTAAAACGATATCAGAAACCTAGATAGACTATCGAACTATGAGCACGTACTGGTAATTAACTTACTTAGATAAGATTAACCTTGATAAATATTATATTTTGGACTTTTTAGTTCGGTTTGTTCAATAAAAATTGCCACTCAATCATGATAAGGCGATTTATTTTATGAAGAACATTTTTTCATTATTAATTGCAATATAATAGGTAAGGAGGCACGAAATACTTATATTACTCATATAATATATCAACATAAAGCTCTGAACGCTGCCAACTTTCAGTAAATACAGCTATATACATAATAAATAAACTGGAAATTCGTAAAAAATTTCAGAGCATTTATTTTTTTTATGTTTCGAGATACTGTCGAAATCCTAATGGAAATGGGATTTATGTATACTTTTGATTTATGAACTGTGTACAACCGTCACAAAGAGTCAGAAATAAGTTAAATATGCAAAAAGGAAATGATTTTTCAGGTAGCGATTGAGCTTCATTAGACTGTACATAAGAACATACATATAACATACATATTTCAGAGGTGACTGGCCGCCAAATTTGGTATATTGGTTGATTTGAGTCAAATAAACAACAAAAAAATGACGTTCCCGTTTCAACTAGTCTTCTATGCTCGCACTCCCAAATTTTTCGCACCGTATACTCTAGTTAGATAATGCCAACTTTTTTTTTTACCCCTCCCAAGCTGCCCCAACAACTCCTGCATACTCTGCCAATTGACATTATACACTCCTACACACAGACGGCACAACAAAAAAAAAGTGCTAGCAAAATGACTGCAATCTGTTGTCTCAGCGTTGATGACATTTTGAGTGAATGAACGGAGCACAAATGTACCAGCCTACTCAACCAGGGTCGCATCCTGGGCCAAAAACCAGCCAATGTTTTTTTTTATTCTATTTTAGTTCATTTTTTTTTTTTTTTATTTAACAAATTGGTGTGATCACTGAGTGACGCGTCATATTCGCAGACACTTTAACAGCGGCTGCTGGGATGCTGGCGTTACTGATAGAGAGAGTGAGTGACACAGAGTGCACGGCAGGGGGAAGCTGAGCAGAGAAATTGCCAAACGAGTTGAGTCGTTGAGGCAAAAAACCAAAACATACGCAGCATTTATAAAGCAACCAGCCAACAATATCAATCCAAGCCAGGAATCGTTCAAGGCCCCCGGCCACGTCCCGCTGTCCGTATTGTTAACGCCCACTCAACTCTATGCCAGTTTTGTATTGATGGCCTGTCTGTGGCACAGCTTTTATATGAAGCAAGCAGGGGGTGGAGGCTTGTCTGTGGGGTAGTGGAAGACGCAGCCTTTGGCACAATGTTTTGGTTGTGTTTTTTTTTTTTGACGCACGCCCTTTGTTGTCGCCTGCTGTTGTTGTTGTTGCTGTGTATATGCGTGTGTGTGTGGAAAACAAATCACTAAGCAAAAAAAAAAGCGCACAATGCAGTTAACCAAAAGAGCGCTACAACAACGACAACAACAACAAAAACTATGGCGTACAAAAATGGCGAATGGCAGAGTGAAAAACAAGCGTCTATTTCCGTCAACACAAACACAAAAGCGAAATTGCTGTAAATTTAATGTATATGTATTGCGTGTGTGTGTGTCTGTCAATTTGCACGCGTAAAGTGCGCCATCTAGCGTCGTTTATGTGCACATTTGTGCACATCAATTTGCGGTGCAGACATTAGCCTGTGCATTTTTTATAAAGCATGAACACGCCGCGTATACGCAATGTAATTTAATACAGCGCTTAGAGATGGGCGCGTGATAAAGTCATCGTTAAGCGTAGGAAATTGAATTTAGATTGCAAATATACAAAAGCTTAAAAGATCAAGCCATATTTTAAATACACTATAAATCAAGTGTAAGTGTACATGATGTTGGGTAAGTTAGAGGGCAAAAAAAAAAGTATATTTATTACTAAAGTGCTTAGGTCGATGGCCTTAAAAAAAAAAACACATTATAAACAAAGTGCACTTTTCGTACAAATTTTTGACATTTATTTACTAAATTTTTTGAGATTAAATATTGCAGTAAAGCGCTCTACGATTGCTCTATTGGGTTCGTCATCCAAATCATATTTTCCTTAGGTCTAGCTAAATAAGTTACCCAAAAAAAAAACGAATGCTGCAGATCGATTCACACGTCAAAAAAAAAAGTGCTTCATAATAATTCAGTTTTTAAACTTAATGCAATATGTCTTAATTTTAAAAAGAATCTTTTTATTTAATTATTACTAAACTACTAATTTTTTTTTTTAATTTGTTCTTTTATAGTGTAAATATCAATAAAAAAAATTAAGTGCAGCAGTATTAAAAAAAATTTTTTTTTTAAATAAAATAAAAAAATAAAACTAAAATTTTGAAGTTTTTTTTTTTTTTAATTTAAGTCAATTTAAAAATTTTTATTTTTTTTTTGTCAAAAGAATCAACATTTCTTGTTTAAAGGAAAAAAAAAGATTTATTTTGTATGTAATTTAAAAAATGAATTTATATTTTCTTCAAGTACACTGAGAAAAAAAAAAATCAGATGCAAAAGTTCCTAATTAGAAAAATATTAGATCTGTTTTAAGAAGAAGTGCACTCAAAGAGTCGGGTATCACCTGGGTAAAGATGATACATAACAGAGAGCTGCATCGGGTATGTTCGAGTATGTTCGATCAAACATGTTAAAAGTCCAATCAAACAAGCTGAGCGCTCTCAGCCTTCGTTGGTTGTGCTCGAACACGCAAAAGCCAGCACTCTACGCTAGCGATCGAGTAGCTTGCACGACTGCTTTGTTCGATCAACCTTGCTTAAAATACAATCAAACGAGCTGATCGTTCTCAGCATTCATTTGTTCTGTGCGTGTGCACAAGTAGAGCTCGGGTGTCATGAGCGAACATTTCGATCACACATGTATGAGTGTGATTGCAGCACTCGAACATTACTTGGACGTAGGCGAAAATTCCCATTCGCACACAATCAAACATACATTTCGAAGCTCTGATTCGAACGTTCATTCCTTGTTGGCAACCGAAATGGAATATTCATACTCATACTCGAGTAAACACTCGAGTGTAATCGAAAATGTAATACTCGTTGCAGCTCTCTGATACATAAACGCGTCAAAGTGAGAGCGTCTCCACTCCAAAGTCTTTCCTCACTTTATAAAGTTTGGTAAAGACTGATTGTAAGCACAGACTATTTGAAAACTGCGACTTATTCTGTATCATCAATTTGGTTTCAGGGAATATTTTGGCACAATTGAACAGGAATACAGAATCTCAAAACTCGTTCTACTACTAAGAAGTATTCGTTGATATCAAACAAGCGTTTGACAGAGTCTGGTTAGTTGGTTTTCTGCCTTAATTCAAAAACAACTCAGCTTCATTTTGCATTCTTCTCAAAATCTACCTAAAAGACCAAAAACTTAATGCTAAAATAAAAGAAGCACACTCAACGGTAAGGAAAATTAAAGTTGGAGACCAATAACAGGTAAGTGTACTGTCCCCTTTGCTATGCAACTCTATATTACAATAAAAGAAACTACGTTTGTGATATAGTCTACAAATCAGTTAACAATCCCATTTTACTTTTTCCAAGTCCAAATAATAAAAGCTGACGGCTTCATTTCACATAATAGTCAAAAGTAGTATCCTTAGTCAACTAAAAATGAAAATGAAGCAAATTAGTTATAATTAAACATATCACGCCCCCATACCTAACAGCAGCATCATTAAGAGCTAGGACAACGCTTATATTAATTGTTTTTGCCATGGAAACTACATATACTAAATATCTATTTATATATCTATATGTGTTGTTCTAGCTGTATCAGTATCTATGTCTTTTGGCATGGCTCATCTGTATGCAGCTTTTTGTCTTTGATTAGCCGCATGGTCGTTCCGCACTCAGACATGCCGACGCACAAAGTCAGACGTAGCTCATTGGAGAAATTACATTTACATATTAAAATATGCCAAAGCAATGAATGCACACACAGATGCACATAGATGTACACACACATACAGCTACACACAAGCATGCAGACAAAGATGGCGGATGGTCAGCGAGCTATGGCAGCTGTATGCAGCAGCGACAGGCTTTGTAGCCTTTGGTCAATTGCCCAGCCATGTGGTGAATGTTGTTCTTTTTGTTGTAGTTGCTAAGGATGTTGTTGTTGCACATAGCAGATCCACTTGGTCAAAGTGTTGTGTTCCCAGCTGCCTTCAGGTTTCTCTTCTGTCATGCAGTTAAACTCTAATGGAATAGCAGCATTTTAAGAAGGTTGTCAGAACAGTTGATGATAGAAAGATTATATAGAGCTGTAATTTGGAAGAACATACATTTCTAAGATGGCTAAGTTTGCCCCAACTTATGTGGAATCAAAAGGTTTTCGAATATTTTATTCGTTTTCGCTAAACAGAGGGCGGCTGAAATTTTTAAAATAACATACATAAAATATTTTTTAATTTTATTTCATTAATATAGGGTGGTTTTTTAAGAGCAGAGGGTGAAATAAAACAACGAAAAATTAATAAATTGAATGAAATTTTTTGATCGTTTTGAATGCAGACGATGGTATTTATATTTAAAAAATTATATCTGATAAATGACCACCACAATTAGCTGTTACGAAACGCATTCTGTCAGTCTAAATTTTAACCACATTTTCAAGAGCTTTCGGTGTTTGCCCATTAATGGCATTATTTATGTTGAACTCAAATTAATCAAGAGTTATAGGTTTGTCAGCAAAACACCTAGACCTAACATACTCCAAGGAAAATAATCAATATGTGTCAAATCACACAATCTTGGCGCCCAAAAAACTGGTCCAATTCATTACGAATATTATTATGACAATATGACTTTTGAAAAATTCGATGCTTTCAAGAAATTTATGGATCGCAGCACCTTCCTGTTGAAATCACAAGTTGTTGATGTTTAGTTTACTAACTTTTGGCGAAAATTCATTAAGCATACGCCACACCGATTCGATGGAAATTGGGTCCGATCATGTCGTTGCCTAGATAATCCACACAAAGCAGCCAATTTTTCTGTGTGCAGTGCAAGCTTAAAAAACATCCTATTTCTTAAAACATTGAATATATGACAAAAAAAAAACTTCATTTTAAAGTTTTTCATTTTTATTTTTATATTTAGCCCTTTCTTCGAGAAATAGTATCTTCAGACAAAACCGATAATCCTTGTCATACGCAGCATTTTAAGAAAGTATTCCGTGTACGAAAGCTCCAAAAAGCTTAAGCTTATAAAAACGTTTAATTTATGATATCATAAAGCTTGTTATAAATTAAAGCAGCTCCTCTCATCAGATCTTATATATTCATCGGTTAACCCATGTTGTCAGGACCTTATAGGCTGTTTAACCCTGACTAGGTATTTGTTACGTTTGGAATTGTTGTTGCAATGGTTGGTAATATTGTTGGCATCATTGTTGTTGTTGTTTTTGTTGTTGTTTGCAGCTCTACTATTGCATATTATGCAAAATTGTTTATGCAAATATTGCAAAAAAGAATTAATTTATTTGACTTGCATGCTAATTTACGAGCCAATAAATGCAAGCAATGGCCAAGAGGCAGCGGCACACTGCAGAGTGTCAGAGTACGTCATTGTGAGTATCTGTGTGTGTGTGTGTGTGTAAGAGAGTCTGTTGAAAAAAGGGTGGCCTTAAAGTGGGGGAGCTGCTATTGTTAATTTATTGGCATTTTGTTTGTACTATGTGCACTGCACGTATGGCACATTTCCTCCACTCCCACAGTCTCTCACTCACACACACTCATCGCTCTGACCTCTTTCATTTTGAAAATTTAAATCCTGACCAGCAACACACAACACACAAAATTATAACGCATTGACCGGACCCTAAAAATCAACAGCACTGCCCACAAAAACCAAATAAACCGCAGGCTGCTGCTGACCAGGAACCGAAACTCAACTGGCCAAGGGCCTAAACGCCATTGACCACATAGGAGCAGCGAACACAAAAATCAAAAACCAATTGAAAAAAAAGAATAATAATAAAATAAAAATTTGGGCTCTAAAGTTCAAAACGGGCTGTTCCCGTTTTCACTTTGTATTGAGCTGACTGAATTTTGGTGAATAAACACAAATCTCAAAAGAATTTATTTGTATTGGATTGTAGCATTATTTAAACAGTCTGAAATTATGATATCCTCCTAAGTTAAAACAAATAACAATAAGAAATCTGTCGAATTTGGGTTTGAAAATATTTTCAACTGCTGCGCGTGAAATGACTACGGTCTCAGAAATCTCGGGCAGCTTACATCGATCTACCATACCCGATTTCTGGGTAGATGATCTGCCTAAGTCGACCAGGGAATGCATTCCTCATCAATACTATTCGTCTGCATATTTCCAAAAAAGTTGGTTTAAAGCAGCTATTGATGATTGCTAACGTAGAACTGCGTTTAACATAATTATTTTGAACATATATGTAAGGAACTCACAAAATACCAGTAAACATGTATTTTAGCAAGAGATTCATCTAAATGAGAACCGGAAGAGGCTCGGATTATGAAAATGCAGCGCTCAAAGCGTATGTGCAAATGTTCAGCTGAAAAGTATGCTATGAAAAATAAAACTAAAATGGCGCAGAAAAAAAAGTGTGCCCATAGTATAAAATTAAAATGTGTGAAAGCCAACATTAATGGGCCATTTTTAATAAGGTGAAAAATGGGACACACAAGGCACAAAACGGTTTGTTTAATGCCGCATAATTTTCGGCGTGAAAAAGTACAAGAACGAAAAAAAATGAAGAAAAACAAAAACAACAAAAGCAGCTGCAATAATGGTAGCAGCAGAGGTAGCGGCTATAACAACAAATTGCCGTTGTTGTATGTGGCCCTCATCAAATATTCAAACGCTTGGTCGGAACCAAGGGGCCCAGTGTCAACAAAAACAAAAACAACAAGCAACAAGGCATCAACAACAAAAAACAAAGGGACCACACCAAAAAGCTTAGCTTGGTGACCGAAACATAAAATACTCTAGTCAAAAAACCGAATATTTGGTTATGGAAGCAATAACAATAGCAAAATATTTCAGATTGGCTGAGCTAGAAATTTTTTATGTAAGATAAATTAAATAAATTTGATCTTATGAATTTTGTCACATTTTCTTATAATTTTAAATCTTAAAAAAAAATAAAGTTTAAACTCGATTTACTTAAAGAAAGACATTTATATGAAGGCAAATTTAGAAATAAGTTTTATTGAACCACTAAAAAAGAGTTTTTATTGAAAAATAATAATAGGTCATTTTTTTTAAATTTTTTTTTAATAAATAGTAAGCCGATATATATAATTGAAAATAAGTCAAAAACTTTCAAAAAAAAATAGATTTCTTTATCAATATTAACTACATATTCATCTGCAAAATTTAAATTTTTTTTAGCAAAATTTTATTTATTTTTTAATCAAACATTAACAAGTTTTCATGTTTTGTAACTTGGTTTTTTAAACTATATTATACAATTTTTTTTTTTTATAAATTTTATTACAAAATAACACAACAGTAGGTTTTAATGGAAACTTTCTGTTTTACTTATAATTTTTTTTTTATTATTATTTAGTACATTTACTTATTGTCCAGCAAAGACAGATTGTAAATAAAATATGAAGAAGAAAAAAAAAAAAAAAAATATATGCAAAATAATATAAACTAAATAGTACAACTTTTATTTTATTATTTTTTAAAATTGTTGTACTAATAAGATAATTGTGGTAGTAGAAATCTTTCAAGAAATTTTAATAATGAAATAAAAAAATTTTGTTTTAATAGGTGAGGATGTTTTTTTTAACAGGGCTTTTTAAATTAAATAAAAAAAAAAAAATTTTAATTTTTTGAAAAAAAGATGAATTTTTTTTTTGTGACAAATAAAATTTGTAATGTATGAATATTTTTTTTCCTTCCCAATATATTTGTGTGTTATGCTACTCAAAAAGTTTAATAAATAAAAATATATATTTGTACCATTACTTTTAGAGCCTGTATTTGTTTTATTGTTAATTTAAAATAATAACCAATAACTCATAAAAATTAAAAAATAAACTTTTCATATATTGTACTTATACATATACTTTTAATATTGTAAATATTGTTCCAATAAATTTCAAAATATTTAAGAAATGTATTTTTGGACTTAAACTTTTTATGTTTTCTGCGATAGGGTTCAAATAATGTTTAATGGGATATAAAAAAAATAAAAAAAAATTTATTTATTTACTATTTAATACTATTCAGAAGTCGTGTTCCAAGTTTTAATAAGATCAGTTCTAGTCTTATAAACAGAACTACCAAAAGTTTTACTTTTCTAGAGTATAATTACAATTACCTTGAAACCTTGGCAAACTGCTCAACCTGAATTACTTTTATGTACCTTCATCTATGTAATATATTCAAACTTATGAGAATTGAAGTGTTGCTGCACTAAAAACAAAACGGCATTGCCAACATCATATAAAAGTTAAACTACTCAAAAGCAGTGTATTAAAATAACATCAACAAAAGCCATCATAACAATTAATTTTGAAAACACGTGTAGATTGCTTTTTGCGGTTTTCTAAGCCTGTCACGCAGCACGTACCAATTCACGGTCATGCCCACACAAGTCCCAGCGAGTCCCAGCCAAACTCAACCTTCTTGTTGTTCGCTTTTCTCCTGCTTCTGGCAATCATAAAACACTTTAAACATGACTTTTTTCCTGCTCTACTGTGTAGTTTATTAGTGTAAACCCGCATCTAACCGCTTCCCGTGCTGTCTGCCCGTTCCCACACCAACCATTATTTCAATGTCAACTTGCTGTCCAGAGCATTTTTGTATCATTAAAATGTTCGGACAGACCGCCCGTTGACTGTGATTTCTGTGCTGTCCTTAATGCGTCGCTGGCTTCTAATGGCTTTTGCGACCGTAACCGTTTCCATTGGTATTGCCGCAACATTCCGTTGCGGCACACTTTAATTTATTATAATTTCAAATGTTTGCAGCTATCACATATGTATTACATACATAATACATACATACATACTACACATGAAGTTTGTTGTTTTAATAATTAATGTTTGTTGTTCTTGGTACTCTCGTAAGTTTTACTAAATTATTTTTCGACACATCTACATATTAGGGGCTATTGAAATAATTTACATAACATGGCCAAAGGATATGAAATGGACAAGCAGCATATGCCAAATATGCAGACAGACCAAGCCAAGGACATGGCAGGACAGCTGCTTCCTTGAGGTGGCAAGGCAAAGCAAGGCAAAGGCTAGCAAGTCAACGGCTAGGTATAATTTATATGCAAATACAGACAGTTCAACACAGGCCAGCAAAACGACAATTTCCCAAACCCACCAAACAAAACCAACCATCCCCAAAACGCAACTACAACAACGTAGAGAAAAACAACAACATTCCGGACTACTTCTAGGGCTAACAACAACTACGACGACGTCTATTAAAATTTATTCGAGCGTAAGTTCTCTAAGAGAACTAAAAACTGAAATCATGTTTTTCACACAACAAATGGAACACATACGAGTAAGCCAGCTTAATTGTACTAAATAATCAAATCGTGGCTGAAGTCATCATAAGAGCCAACGCAGTGTAAGTTTTAAGTGTAAACAAGTTTATGGTTGCAGGGTATAAAAATTAATATTCGAGATATAAAAAGAGTACTTATATGGGCAGGCTTTTTAAATCGATCTGTTTGGAGAGAGGTCTATCTTTGAGATTTACCTAGTAAAATTTATGCATTTTTTCGTAATACCAATTATTTATCCAGCTAACGATCTTTTTAGCCTATTTTCTACCAGTTATTATTTCTAAGCGTAACCATAAATATACTTCAAATAATGGCTATAAATCTCGAATACATTTCCATGATAAAATACAAAAAATTTCAATGGCTACAACTGCTTTTATCTAGAGCCTTACATCAAGCAGCACATTCTGTTCACTACACTTTTTGACCGTCGTGTAACCAAGGCATGTCTTCATCGCACACATATAAGTTCTTCTTCAGGAGATTTATTTTCACTTTAGCTACTATTTTCAGCTAAAAAGTTATAATTAACCTTACTCAGCAACCAAAAAATCTCCAAACTTGCTCAAAAGATAACGATACGTCGTAGCGACGAACATTTCTCACAGCTGTAAAACAAATACTGGTGATACCGACTAAGCAAACTGAGAGTGTGAAATTCGTGCCCCAACGATCATGAGAGAGAGAGAGAGAGAGTTATAAAATGAAAATGTCTACGTCACACGTACGTTATCTTTCTAGGGTTAATAAGCATTTGCGGAAGGTACTTGTGAACAAAAAGGAAAGTAAGGGGTCTTGGGCTGTTGGTGTTGAATTTACGTATACTGAGGGATTTAATTAAGAAATAGTCGGCCGTGCTCCGGAAAACGAATCTAAACATTTTATTTTTTTTAATGTTTGGTGTTCCAAATTCCAGTAAGCTGAATTTTTCATGCGGTTTAAAAGCGAATGTTTTGTTCCAAGAGGAACTAAAACGAATCAGCAAAATAGTTCTAAAAACGTTCGCATTTTATACTGAAATAATTTTTTGAATATTCTTTGATCTTCACAGATTATGCCAACTTTAAGGTGAATATTGAATGACAATTATTTTTATTTATTTATTTAATAAAGATTAAGTAAGTTTACAAAACTAACTTAACGGCAGCAAAAGGCTCTAATTATATTACTAAAATGTTATTCCTATATAAATATTATCAACTCTATCTATAATTATCACTAATTGTTCATGAGAAAAAAAAAACAAAAATTGTATTGTATGTGTGCGTATCATACATGGGCACATGGCCGATAAGTGCGACAGGGTTCCCGCGTTACGCAAAGAAAATTTCCCTTGTAACAAAAATAGCTAAGTCGTGTTTAATATCGATAAATATTGTTGCTAAAGTAATATTTTTATAAAATTTTATTTGAATGATAGAATCATAAAGAATTACCAAGATTTTGAATTTTTCGAATAAATTAGGAAAATTCACGAAATAATCGAAAATAAAAAGGAAAGTTTTCGACAAAAAAAATTTGTTTTGCGGAGCTCGCAAGAACGAATCCGTAAAAAATTGTTCGGTTTGGATTATTCGTTTTCCGGAGTATAAAGTTTTTTGCGTTAAATATTTCATTTGCCCCTTGTGCAGAAATTACAAGAAATCTTGTGAAGAATTTTAAGATTTAACATGTTTTCTATTTTTTCTTGTTACCTCACGCGGAAAGTTTTGCTACTTGTCGTGATTTTCGAATATTATGTTATATTATTTTTCGACGAGCACAGTTTTTAGAAAGCACAGCTATCTAGTTAAAAACTGTATTCATTTCTTTTTATAAAACAAAGCAAGCTTCTCGAATACAATTTATGCAAGAAAAAAAAGTTTTTCAATAGAAAATATTAGCTGCTTAAACTTGACTCATTAAATGTTTGATAAAACTGAGATAAATTTAAAGCTTGTATAATATTAATATAATTGCTACAATAAAACATATTTTGTTCTACAAATAAACTTGGAAAAAAGTTCATAAAGCTGCTATAATAATCCATGGCAACAGTTTCTTTCAACTGCACAATTGTATTTACTTTTCTGCTAGTCAAGTGAAGTGAAAAGTAGTCAAAAGGACTTTAGAGTATTATACGCATACTTTTTGAATCATCCCAAGTACAGTCTTTAGCTAAGGGTAAGCTCAACGTGTACTTTAGTTGAACGCCATGCTAAGTTAGGTGCTAAAGAGCGCAAGGCAAAAGGCTAGAAATAAGTTGGATGGAGCGGAGCGCTATGACTTGGGCAGGGTTTCAGCTGGGCAGGACTGAGGAAGCATTGGCTACAACTTTGTAAGTAGTTTAATGAAATTAATAAAACTTAAAGCTCAGCGAGGGTGTGTGTATGTATGTATGTGTTGACTCTAGGACAGTTGCAGTGAGAAAAGTTACGTAGCCGCGATGTGGGCAAAGGGAACAAACAAATGCAATGACGAGTAAAGTGCTCGTTGCGTATTTTAATTTGGTTTAAAAACATTGTTTCGCACAATCCCCAAGTGTACGAGTATGTCAGTTTGGCTGACGTCACGTCACACACAACCTATACAACTACAGTCACATACATATACATATATATTTGAGTGTTGTGACAGCAGCGAAAAAACCGCGTTGACAGCAACTGAGGGGCTTACTGCTGGGTTCTTATTCTGCTGCTATACGGAACATGCTTTAAAGTGGGGTAGCGTAGCTAAGTGTATCTGGGTTGCTCCCTTTTTTTTTTCCTTTTTTTTGGACACTATGAATGTAAGAAATGTAAATTGTATGCTTTTGGTGTGCGTTTTTTTGTTGTTTTTTTTGCATTCACGTGCAAAATGCTCATGGAGCTTAAGCAGCAGTGGGGCAACTAACAGAAGAAGATGTTGGCGCTGGCTCTGGAAATGGCTGTCATGTTGCTGGTGCTTGCAACATAATGAACTCAAAAACCAAGTCATAATTAAACGGGGAGTTATGTGACGTAGACAACGGCCGCAGCAAAGCGTCACCCGCGTCCCCAATGCCAGAATAAAATGCAACGAGCAGAACAATTTTTCTTGTTAAAGTTCATAGAACATGGTATATACTACAAAAGGGATTGTTGTAGGGTTTATATGTAGGGCTGCGTCTGGGTTGGGAATACTAAACGAGACGTACAACAATTCTCTTGCATTAAAGGGTAAGCGTAAATATGCAAAACGATGACTAGGTTACAAATCAGGACAGCAAGAATTCATGGCATTATGAAGCTAGCTGGCTCCTTATCACAAGACAAATTTATTTTTGCAGCCTACATCTCTTAGAAACGTAATCTAAGGCACAGTTAGATATAATATATAACTTATGTAGGGTAGCCCATGAAATTATACGAGGTCCAGATATCTATCTAAAAATCTTTTGAAAAAAACTGAGTGTCTTTCTAAGTCTGATCGATGCTCAAACTAGTAAAGATAATTTTGGGATCTGCTATGAATCCTTGTGCTTGTAGCTAACTTGATTCTATGAGTGCAGAATAAAAAAATAATTTTTTAACACTCTTGTAACCTTGGTTATAAAGCAGCTGGGCATGCTTTAATTTTTGCATATAAAAAAAAGACTTCCGTTTCTCATTTTCCAATATTTTCTTTTACCAGAGTTACTCTTGTAATGGTCTTACCAATAAATGAATTGCTCAACACTGCACCAGTGAATACCCATTTCAAGTTCTTGCTACTTTGTACTAACCATTTAGCAAGCCGTTGCATTTTAATGACAAAAGCTGCAAACGACCTCATTTCATGGCAGCATTCCAAAAAAAAAAAGTTGAAGAAACTTTCACGCCACAAAACCCACCTCATTAAAAAATATCACCCTTCCACGCCAACACTGAACAATCGAACAATATCAACGCGCGCCATATAAAAATAAAAACTGGGACAGCCAACAAGCAGCGTTGCCAGACAAAGGCGTCAAGCTGCCAGATAGTCGCTGCGTCAGTCAGTTACTCACATAAAAAAAATTAGGCCACTTACGCGTGTCAGCCAGGACCAGCAGCAGTAAAGTTTTCTTTAAAGGACATTGCTGGCTTGGCAGCGTTGGGTGTAAAATTTAAGCAAATGTCAGCAGGCGCCGGTTGGGCTGCCTGATGACCCTACTTTGTGGAAAATGTGTCAAAGCTACAAGTGAAGAGCAACTGTTGCAGTTTGTGGATGCTGTCAGCAGGGGATATGGGTTGGTCACGAACTGAAGCAGGGCTATGTGTTGTGTTGCATAAATATTCAAAGCCTTTTACATGGCTGCAGGCTGGCTAAAAATGTACAGCAGCAAAGGACAACAGTGCTGACCAAATGCCGCTACTTAAATAAGGTGTGTTTATGTGGGTGTTGGTTTTCAGAACTCGATTTTCTTACGATCTGGCAACCTTGTTTGGAAACGAAATTATATACGAAAGACTGTATTATTTTATGCACAAAGAAATTGAAGTAACTCTTGCAGTGTGTTTATGTGGGTGTTGGTTTTAAGAACTCGATTTTCTTACGAACTGGCAACCTTGTTTCGAAACGAAATAACATTCGAAAGACTGTAATGTTTTATCCACAAAGAAACTGAGATAAGTTTTGCAGTCACTGAATGCGAATCATGTTCAGGTTTTTGACATAACCTCAAAAAATGTATAAAAATATATTACAACTAAGGGGCTGCGCTTTCAGCCAACTACTCTACTATATTAAATATTTAATACTATCCTTGTTTTCACAATACAATCGGCTTGCTTCCTTATAGTTGGTTCCCCTTTTTCCACTGTGCCAAAGAAAAAAAAAATTCTCGCCTAACCAGCTTTTTTCGAAAAAGCTTCACTGTATTTTGAGTTCTTTATCGCAGTTTTTACTGCACATAAACCCCAACCTCTATATATATAGAAAGTGTATGTGTGTTTTTTGTGGGTGTAAAATTGTATCTGCATATATGTATGTATAGATGGGCTGGTATGCGTGAGTTGCAATATAAAAAGGCGCGCGTGGCGACACCAACACCAACAACAACTGTAACATGAACGCTAATAACAACTGCAGCGTTACAAAGGATACGAGGCAATGAACAGAGGCGTGGAAGGATTAAAGCATTGAGAGGGGACGAGTAGTGTGCTGAGACTGTAGTTAAGCAGTTGCCAAAGAGTAACTGTCAACGAGCTGGCAGCCACTTAAAGCCTTCAAAATGGCGCAAGTTTAAATTAAAATTTTGAAGTACACTCTCACCAACACACACACACATACTGACACTCACTCAAAATGGCGGCTTTTTCGGGCACAAGGCAAAAACTTTGTGTAATTTTGCCAGGCTGTTGGGGCTGCGAGGTCGAATTCAGTTTCGGGTGTGGGTTAGTGGGCTTTGGGGCTAGTGGTGGTAATCGGGTGTGGAACAGGGCTAGGCTAGGAAGGTCGCTGGTGGGGGCAGCGCGCGCTTGGCTGGTTTTACGGTAAGTGCATTTGTGAAAAACTTTAACGATTTAGGCTCAACATGTCGGCAAAAAACATCAACAGTAGCAAGAGGCGCCAAAAAGTATGCAACATGCCTCCATACAAAACTGCCACCAAATGAGAGCGCGTTTTATGATGCTCACTGTTTTTGCATGAGTTTTTTATACACTATCGGAAAGTAGCTTTGTGTTGCCGAAAAAACGGGGTAAAAGTGCCTTATTAAGCGTTAAAAATAAGTTTGCGAACGGTGGATACTAAAAGTCTCAGAAGGTAAAATTCAAGTACAATCTCCAAAAAGGCAGCTACTACGCTATCTGAACTCCGCACTGAATATCATTTGAAGAGGTGTCAGATCATTTTAAGATTGTGTTTTCAAATGCTTATTTAATTTCATATCAAAAGCAATTAGAAAAAGACACAATGATACCGAAGCAAGTCAGCAAAGTAACAACATGGCGTATACGCGACGTTAATGTAAGCTTAGAATGTGATCAGTAAAACCCGCAGACAAATATTTGTCCTCGCTTTTTTTTTGAGACCAATAAAATTAGAATAGCAAATTAATATAGTTACAATTCGTAAAATTCAATTTTGGAGTACTCAGTATGGGATTCAGCTCCAAAATAAGTTTTTTTTTAATTTTTCAAATCACACTCTTAAAAAATCGTAGAAAAAAAGATTTATGGGGGTCAGACATTGTTAAAAATCCATTTTTAGGTTCTCTGAAGTTATTTTTAATATGCATTAATTGATTTATGCCGATGTCTTACTTCTGGATCAACCATAGAGAAGTTTGGACAACTAAACCCACACCAAAATAGATACTCAGTGGTATCATTAGGACTCCTTCCAACTTTATTTAATTTAAGATCAAGCTAGTGTCCTCAATTCGGTGTGCATACTTATGTGAGCCTAACCATTAAAAGCACGTCGACATTTTGCACAAAAAATGCCTATTTCACGCTAACCAAGTAGGACCTTTGCCTGCAGCACGTCCAGAATCCTCAAATTTAAGTTAATGTCAGCGGAAGGATAATTCTGATTCCTAAGACGCAATAAGTGTATCCAAACCTCGTCTAGCTAAAATTAACATTTCTTTATGGGCCTTCTTTCTGTACTCTTTTGCATTGTTGCTTTCACTCGCAGTTTTACTTTTGTTTTGCCTGTTGTCCTTGTCCTTGTTTCCACTTTGGTGCCACATTGCTGCAGCTTGCGTTGCAACTTTGGAGCAACCGCATTGACAAAGTTTATGTCTTCCGCGAGCAGCGCACAAATGTGATCTATGGTTTTCTAGCAGCCGCTGCTCCACTGTGCAATGCTGCAGGCGAAGCATTGCGGCAAGCACATGAAAACCACACGATAGGCAAAGACGCTTCAGAGGCACTGCAGCAGCAGAAACTAGCTGAAAATTCGAAATTTAAGCCGCAGCCTGCAACATGGCTATGTGCATCCTCTATCGAATCCGCCTGGCAGTCGTTACACCAAGTCACTCTGGCCTAACATTCCTACAACCTTTTTGGTGTGCAGAGATCTCGACGCGCTCGGAACTTTTGGCTGCAAAAGTTTGTCTTTGTGCTCTCTAGGCTCCAAGGCTGTGCAGTTTTTTGCTTTGGCTTAGCTCTTGCCTCCTTGCTGCAAGTAATTTTGCAGGTCTTTATGTTACCGCAAGTTTTTACTGCACTTTCTAAACTACTAGTAGTATAAAGTCGCAGGACTCAAGCTCAGCTAGCCTCAAATGCAATGATGATGGTAAAAACAACAAGAAACAACAACTAGGCAAATGTAGTCAGAACGGACTCGGTCAATCCCACCACTGGAACTCACACATTCGGCTCTGTTGAGGCCTTTTGTGGCAGTTTCTGACTAAAATGCTGCTTAGTGTTGAATCTGTTTCTGCAAAACTGCCGGAGGTGGAATCTCAGCTTATGAATTCACTTAGTAATGACAGAAAAGCGCCTAAGTGCAAAATGTTTTCAGAACCATTTACAAAGTATTTTAGACTGATGCCAATACAAAGAAACTGGAGAATTAGTTTCAACTTTTTCGACTGATACAAAACTAATCATCTCTTAGAAATATGTACAAGTTGCTCCCCCTAATTTATACTAAGATAGATTAGATATCTAACTTTAACCTTTTAAAGGTACAAAGGGAAAAGTGAATCTTAAATTTTTAACGAATTTCAGGACTATAAAAGGAATCGAGGAGGCTATATGTTACCACAGCTGCATCTTATTGTGAAGTTCTTTACTTCCTTTTAGTTGTTTCATCTGGCGACACCGAGGGATATAAAAAACTGTTTGAGCAGCTTTGGTTTCTGACATATGTGAACACTTAGACTTTTTCATGTCACTTAAGATTTATTTCAAATTTGTAACTAACCGTGCAGTCTCTATAAACGGAAAGTATGCAGCACATGAAAGTTTTATCCAATTATTTGAAACATTTTTATATACTTGCGCCAAGAAGCTGCGACAAACACTACAATATGCAAATTATTAAATTTTTACCTTTTGTGGAGACCACTATTAATTAACTTTCCTACTCTGCTAAAGCTCGGTCAATTTCGTGGCATATTGCAGTTCTGGGTTAATGTTAGTTATATTAACAATGCAGCATAATTTCAAAATAATTAATGCCATATTAATCCTCTCAGGCACACATGGTAGAGATGACCCACTAGGTGCATACATAGTACACTTTATCTTCTAATTAAATAGCGAACAATAGAAGCCATTATCCTTGCTGCCTGTCCAAATGACCAGCTGCACTTCAATACCAAGAAAGCAGTATGTACAAGTTCAAGATAAACAAACTGAGACACATATCAAACTTGCATTATGAGTATGACTCTACACAATGTTGCCGCATCATCGTCATCATTATCGTCATCGTCAACGTCATCATCATCGTACTCAACTCCATCATTTTCATCCTTGACATCGTCATCATCATTGGCAGAAGTAACTCTTGCACAGTGTAAACAACTGCAGTCAGTGATAGCATATACTCACACACAAAAACATACACACACACATGCAAAACTCAATGCACACAGAAAATTTGTTTGATACACACACATACAGTAAACCAAGTAAAGGCTGAGAGCATTACCAACACCAGAAATTCTGGAATTATGGCAAAGCGCCTTCAAGACTAACCCCCCCTACATAGATTTACCAATTTAAAGTCAGCAGCAAGCGAAAACGAAAACTTTATAAACAAGTTGCAATGTTGAATTCCCCTCAGTAACCACCTACACCAGCATACTCCTCAACCTGGCCAAAAGTATAGACAACAGGGGGATTGGACTACTGCTACTGCTGCTGCTGCTGTTGCTGTTGGCTCGCTCGTCCGTTGCGGAAGTCAAGGAAAATTCAACAGCGCACAGAAATTTGCAACACCTGGCGAAAGTTTTTAATTATATTAGGAAACTGCAAAAGAAAATTTTCGTTACGTTACTAGGCAGGGCATGTGACATCATCAGAGCCTTTACTTGCAGGCGCCGGATGCAGTGAAGCAGAAAAAAGAGCTTGAGGTAAAAACTGAAGAACAGGAAGCTGCTGGGATGAGGTAACTTCAATCGAGCAGCAGCATTTGAGTCTTTTGAAAATTAATTGACACGAATTGATGATGGGTTTCAATGTCAAAGACAAGAAAGAAAAAAATAATGTGAATCAGTAGATGAGCTGCATGACAGTGGAATACACTGTAATTTTGAAAAATGTTGAGTCGCGACAACTTTTTTCGTTTATCATGATCACATGACTATTTTTGTAAGTTTAATTCATAGCAGTGGCGGATTCATGTGGTGGTCATGGGGTCCCCTCAAAATTTGAAAAAATGGGCTGACAGTTTTTTGCAAGCTTTGATATAGGAAATCCTGGATCCGCGCCTGGATCACAATAATCACTGCAGCTCACCATTACCTACTATGCAAGGTGAAAACTGCAAAAGACTACAACAGTTCATAATATTGTCAAAAGTCCACCAACTTCAGCCATATCTCTTAAGCTTTCTGAAATCTAGTTGTTCATATAGACGAAACGAAGATTCTATTACAAAGAGCTGGTCTGCCTCAGCTTCTGTTACATATGCTGCACATATAATATGCTTGACCCTAGGGGGTACAGGGCATCAAAACCATAGCAAGTCAAGATAACAAAAGTTTCAAAGTTTATTTTGACATTCTTACTTGTCAGACACTGCGTATACGTAATGCTCTGGCTAGACAAATTTGACACGGCTTTAATTGGCGTAATTTTGTCATCGATTTAATTAAATAAACAGCACAGCTCAAAAACGACTCACCCTGCAGCTCTACAGGAAGTTAGTCAAGAGCTCAACTTGCTCAGCCATTGTTGCTCTCACTCTCTTTATTTATATCTCTTGTGCTCGATAGCTTTCTAGCGACTTTACCACTTAGTCATCAGGAAGTTCTCTCCGCATTCGGCATTGCGATTTAAGTGGGCGCTCGAGGCGAGAAGTTTGTTTGCAAAGAACTCTTGTGGTTTCCATTGCCTGTTGTTAAACAATTGATTTCTCAATAAATCGTCCATTGCACTGCACAGCACATCAAGACTACTCCATTGGGTAAAAACAATTAATTACAAGCAGCATGTTGGCTTGCAAACAAAAAAGCATAATTATAAATATACTCCATGAAAGTTCAGTGTTGTACAGCGTTGGCAACTAGGCACAGTGTGGCAAGGGGCTGCACAGAAACTACAATTAGAGCATACAAAATGTCTGCTTAAATGCACAGAAATATTGCAATTAGAAACAAGGAAAATTTAATGAATATATTTTTGTGGCTTTCAAGCACATTCAATCAATTGCAAATAAATTTATTTATTGACATAGTTGACAATAAATTGGTTTGAAACAAAATTTGAGATGCAAAAACTGAATTCAGAAATTAATTCGAAGTAATTTAAAAATTTAAGGTATCCGGTCGTATGAAATTTTTTATTAAGTATGCGCTTTTTAATAATAAAAGCAATAAATTTTAGCGACTTCTGTTTTTATGAATAAGTGTTAGCCTTACTATAGCTATAAGACAGTTGGTCTAAGAAAAATCTACTTAACTGGTTATGCCAAAGAGCCAGGGAAATATTTTAAATGAATATCGCTTTATTACAAAAATAAACACTAGGATGACAATTAATTTTTTATTTTTTTTTTGTTTCTCTGGTGGGCGCTCAAGAATTAAAGTAGCTTAGAAATAATTATAAGTTAGCTTTTTTGGCTTATGCTTTTAATATTTTACAACATCTTAGTTCATGGCGCCCATTTTTAAATAAACCTTCGTTTTTTCGCTACTTTCCAACCACTGTACCACAAGCTGTTGCATATCTGGCGACAGTGTCACCGGAGTTCTGAAACAAAAGTCCAAATGAAGTGCATGAAGGGGACACTGTAGCTGAATGCATGCATTCTGAGTTGATGGCTGACTGAGTGCGTGACTGACGGACTGCCGGGCTGGCTGGAAGCACGGAGCCAGCAGACTGCCAGACAATAAACAATTTCGAATCCTTTTAATGCCAATAATGATAAACAAATTCAGTGGCAGCAAAGGCAGAAACAGCTCCTGCAGCAGCCTATAGATGACAGAAGGAGTCAAATGAATTAAACGAGCAAAGTGAGTTGAATGTATGGCTGAGTAAGTGAGTATTTGCCTGAAGGATTGGCTAACTGCCGCCTGCCTCCCAATACAATGCATTAATATAACAAAACATTCTTGGAGCAACTTGCGTTTGTTGCAGATGCTGCCTCATCAACTGAATTTAATCAGACGCTTTGTATACAAAAATGCCGCTCCATTAATGATGGGTTGAGATGAGATGCTGCAAAAAAAAAAGAAAGAGAGTGAGACTGTAACTCTCTAAAGGACTACGCAACGGCTTCATTGTTGTCTCCATTTACATTGATGCTGGACAGCAGACAGTAGGACAGGCAATGGCTTTTGCCTACTGAAATATTCCAGCAATTTTCCAATTGAAATCATTAAACAATTTGCATTCCACTTGAAAATTGCGTTAAAATAACAAACAGTTACACAGAGGGACGCAGACGTCGACGCCAACGCCAACGGCGACGCCAATCCCCGAAAATATCTCTACTGCCTGCGCAACAAACATAGCCCCAGAGCGTGGCGGCAGATTTACAGACTCATTCACAATAGTCTAGGCGCGTTAGGGATGAGACTTTCAGGGTTGCATTTGAACAAAGCGTAGCCCATTTCAATTGCTTCGCTCAAAAATGTAAAATGTTATTTTTGCTTTTGAATCCTTTTTGAGGAAGTTGTTTTTGTTTTCTGTTCACTCGGTTATATGCCGTCCGCTTTTGGGCAGTAGTGTCAAACAACCGAGCTGGACTTTGCCATTGTTTAACAAATTGAGCGACGCTTTGTGCTAAAGTTTAATTACGAAAACCCAGACACAACAACTAAAACAATGTATAGAAAAATATTTTTGTTTCTATTGTTGGTTTTATGTACTATACAATAAAAATGCATAGTATATATGCCACAAATGCCATATAATAGCAGGCTGTAAATGTCTGCGTTGTTTATTAGAGATTCTAAACACCTATGTATGTATATAATATGCAGGTAAATGAGGGTAAATAAACAAAAATTTAATTAAGTACAATTGCAATGCAAAAGAAAATAGCAGAATAGCAACGGAATGCTCAAATAATTGGCTTATCATTAATAAACATAGAAACATAAATAAATTAATTATCTAAATTTAAAAGCAAGGGCATTAATAAAATTTGTAAAAATTTTGTTCAAAGTAAAACGGCTAGAAATCAATTAATTTGAAAATTTTGTTTTATTTCAATTAATTACATTCTTTTACGCTAGAGGGCTCCACCACCTGCACGCTTTGCACACTATACCTCTTTCCGAACTAATAGTTCAGCCCGGAATCAGTCTTCTCAGTAGGTGTTTGAAGGAACTCCCCCTCAGTATTTTTATCCTAGCGGGCTAATAGCCTAACATTGTATATTCAGTAGAAAAATGAGATCTAGTCCTATAGGGTATGTCAGTTTTATTTTATCTTAGCGGTTGTTTTGGGATCTTTCTATCTTCAGGAAAAAAAGGAAGTTAGGTTTGCTATGATAATCCGTCGTCATACCCACAAGAAACTAAGCATAGAATGCAGATCTCGTCAGCGTAAACGATAGGAAACAACTTCTTTCTTATCCACAAGTATTCTACAATATATAGGAGTGGTGCGAAGACACTTGCCTGAGGAACTCCGGCTAAGACCTGATACTCCCGTGCCTGAACAAAGAATTTGTTGTTACCCAGTCAGAAGCGGAGAAGATAGTTAATGTTCGCGGGTAGCGTTGTCTTAAGGCTGGTTAATAAATTATTATACATTATTTTCTTATAAGATAACAATCATACATTATGTATTTATATCAAGTCTAGATGTGAATTTTATGAAGTCCTTTATTGTTACGCTGTTGGTCTCTGTAAGATTTTTTGTAAAATTTGCAATTTGTTAGATGGTGCATAGGCTAAGTTCCCAGTTCTTGGGAACATGCCTCAAAATTAACCTAATTAGCAACAATTTATTTGCCAAGGTTTCTGCTACCGATGACATACATTGACCACGTTGACCCTTCAAAATGAGTATGTACGCATCCTGCATACTCGGATAAAATTATGTGACAATAGTTGAATGCAGTCTATCAAAAAGTGAACAAAATCTGTACAACTTGTATACAATTTGGGCCTTTATTGGGACAAAAGGCCATGAGACCTATATATACATGCTTCAGTTACTAACAAACAAAGCATAACAAGGAAACAATGAGCAAGAAGTAACCGAGTTTAAGCCTTTTGAAAGCATATTGCATTTTACTGATAAGCGTAAGACCATAAGGACTTTAATGCCCAGACACATTCACTAATTAGTTTACCTTGGGCAGTTGCCCTAAAGCTGCACAGTCTCAGTGCTTATTAATTTATTGAAGTCTTAGAGCAACAACCAAAGCTGCACTAACAACATTATCTACTATGCATTTCCAATCGAACTGCTCAACAATTCATCAACTGTCAAATCCCATTTAGTTTTAGATTATTGCAAATAATTATAGGAGCAGGCTCTTTACCATTGAAGCCGCACTTGTTTACCACAACAACAAGCCGAGTAGCACTCAAACAGCACTTGGACTAACCAAGAATGCCTCTTACAAAGCAGGCACCCGCCCGCACCTAAGCTGTGCAGAAGTCAAGGATGCAGCAAAACAGCAGCCCTAAACAGAGGTGGGCAGAGTTTGATGCTCTACAGCTGCTACTCTTGAGTGGGCATATCCCAGGAGACATTGTTTTTGGATGTGGCCAAATGTGCTGAGTGCAGTAGATTTAGTTGCAGAACGAGTCGGTAGCTCAAACTTTTGTCCAGCGATTGAAAATTGCTGTGGCGGCACTTGTGCTCTGAGCCTGAGTCTGGCTCTTGGTCTGTCTGGCCAACAAAACACTTGGCCAGCCATTGGGCTGCAGCGTGGAACTGTTTGCTGGCTTGACGTAGATTTATTTACATTTGAATTTTTGAACAAGTTGATGAAATTTGCACACTCACAAAACTAACGGCCAACCAAGTCAGCCACAATGTCTGGCTACACAGCCACCAGCTAGTAAGCAAGCCATCAATAAAGGTGTTGTTCCAGGCAGCAGGAGTAGGCACTTTCCGGCCTAGACCGGTTCAGCTTTTGTGTGCATATAATTAAAAATGCCAAAACGATGACTGAGCGAACAAGCCAAAGATAAACAAACACAAACAAAAACAAACAAAAGCAAACAAACAAAGCAAACCAAAGCAAACCAAAAGCCAAACTGTCGGCTCCATTTTGAACTTTTGCAAAATTTACATTTTTCATTTTTTTCTTTCTTTCACCCATTTTTCGGCCATTTTTATGCAGTTATTTGTATGTTTTGTTTTATGCAAGTGCTAGCAAAAATTTGTTGGCTATTAGAAATATTCATGGTTGAAAATTATTCAATTAAAGTTGGTTGCAAGTGTGTAAATAGCATGCAACAGCAGCAACAACAATATAGAGATAGAGAGCAAAAGTTAAACAGCTGTTGCAGCATAAATAATTAGCAGTCACACACACACACACACACGCAGCCATATACGACAGCTGCAATGAAACGGATATCCGGCCATGCGCAAGCTACCTAAAATGGCTGCCCAAATTAACAGCAATGGTGGCGGTTTAAATAGCAAGAGTCAGACAACAAGCTCGCGCTGTTATTGTACTCTACCATATATGTATATGTATCGTACTATATATAGTACATGCACCATATACTCCATTGACCCAGTGCACAAGATAACGCTGGATCACGCCCAACGCCTTTCCTTTGCAGCAGCAGCACATGTTACATTGCACATTTTACGCCCAAAACGCCCTTCGCTCAGGCGGAACTTGGTTAGAACGGACATGGAAATGCGCAGGCAGTCAGACAAAAGGAAGCTCGAACAGATTAAACTTGGCACTTGGAAAACTCTACTCACACACATAATACACATTAAGATCTATGGATAGTTATATATACAATATATATAAGTTAACAACAATAGAGTTGCGGCAAGAGCTCACAATAAAAGGTTAATATAACGCATGTTAAGCTTCAGATTGAGCAATAGTAATCATATTCAGCATTGTAATAACGTATACCCTACAATTTGTGTGAGTACATATAGCTGAAGACTTCTAAAATCTATTCGTAAGCCCAAGGCCATTATTATAAGTTGCGCTACGTTTTGTTAAATTTCTTAACTGTTACTAAAATCCTGAATAAATAAATAAAGCTTGTTTGAAAATATGTTCTTATTTTAATGCATAATCTTACACTATCCCACTAATGGGGTTTTTTTTTAGAAATTTAAGTGTTTCGTACAAGGCAAATCAGTTGCTCTAAAAATAGCACAGCTTTTACAAAACATAATTAAGTTGTTCACTTTTTAGCAAAAAATGCAGGAGTGCCCGACTGAGGAAAGTCAAAAAAAAAAAAAAACCATGCAGAAGTGCCCAGCTAACCAGTAAGCAACAAAAGTCCCCTGTTTAAAGAAAACACTTTTTTTTATGCTCTTAATAAAAAGTAAATTCTCGAGCATTTGTCAGTACAATATACGTTTGAAAATCTTTCACTGCAATTATTTCAAATTTAAGAAAAATAATAATTTTACATTTTTTGGGCAGAAGTGCCTCAATTTTCATAATAAGCAATATTAAATTATTGTCTTACAACAAATTTTAAATAAACTGTCGTTGGGTACTTCTGCACTATTGCATTTCTGCCTGACAACTCTAAATGTGTTTCACGTTACAGAACCACACAAAAAAAAAACGGATTTTTAAATCCAGAGAGCCGATAAAGATTTTCTAATATTTTTGAAGTAGCTGAGTTTGAATCCATTGTCGAATTACCCCCAAGATTCTAACATTAACTCAGAAAAATTGGTTGTTTCGGCGGTTATCTCAGAACCCTGACGCACTGAGGTTATTCGACTACGGAAGCCTGCTATTTGTGGATCTGGATTTGGCGCATTTAAATACACAAGAAAGCATAGTATACCTCGTACACAGATCACGGTGGTGGACCTACCCGCTTGGAAAGCAGCTTGGTAGTTACCAATACAATTCCGCGCATAGGGGGCTCGCTTATCATAAATCAGACTCGAGAATATTTTATAGATTGTGTTAAGCAGCGTAATGGGTCTATAGTTGGTACAAAACATTTTATCGCCTTTTTTATGTAGTGGGTGTATAACGCGTATCTCCCACTGTTCTGGCATAGCTTCTTTTGACCAAGCTTCTGTATTAGGATCTGTCTTAGCCCCGTATCATCTATACTCTTAAAGATTGCGGCTAGTATACCATCCTTAAATTCATAAAATGCGAAAATTGTTGTAAAGACGATTGACCTTCCCTGAAACTAATTAGGAGTTTGCCTTGGCGTCTACCAAAGAAGTTTGAAAATCATTTCGAAGACTTTTTTTTTTTATTTTTAAGTCTATAATCGAGGGATTCTACACTGCTTGAAATATAGATCTGAATAAATACATTTGTTTTCTATGCAAAGACCTGAATTCCGCTTAACCAAAAAATACGTCATTTTTTTTTTTTGGTTCAGTTTTTAGCTAACCCAATTGAACAGAAAAAGACAGAGTTTCGAGAGAACTGGGAACAAGATTCAAATTAAGCACAAGTCCTTCATTCCAAACAGAATCGAATGCTGCCTGTATGTCCAAGGGACCATGCAGTTGGCAATATTTTTAATTTTGATCATGGTATGTAGAATACTGTGGCCTAGTTAAAATCCGATATTCCTCGAAAACGCGCTATGGATGAGTTTATTTAAAAAAAAATCACACACCGATTTTTGGTATGTATAGCTCGTAACAATTTTTTAAAGCTCAAAGTAAAAAGTCGCTTCAACATTATGTATACGACATGTAGTCGACACTACGCTCTGTTTTCGGATTGATAGGTGAATGAGAACATAAATCTGAAACCTCCCCGTTTGGAAAACTTTCTGATACTACTTTAAATTCAAAGGTTGGCCTCTTATTGTTCTTGAGTCACGATACCTGCCACATGAGTTCTAACATCGTATATCATTAAGTATACGACACGCTGTCGAAGCTATGGGCGGCTTTCGGGTTGATAAGTCAATAAGATCAACAATCTCAAAATTTAAGCCAAAATAAAGTCAGATTGTTGGTTTGTATGCAAAATTTAAGATTTTAAGTTAATCACGATATAAGTTTTGCATTAAAATTCTCTATGAGCTAGCATGCTTTATTTTTTTTTTTATATATATTATATATTATTATCAAACCATTTTTAAATATAATTTTTTAAAAAAGTGTGCTCTTTCCAAGAATTCTAAGACCACTTGTTTACCAACTTGTTTATAAAACTTTTCCGGTACTAACAGCCCAATTATTTACACTTGAACTAAACTTGACATTAAAAACAAGTAACAATAACAAAATGAATTTAATTGTTACAAAAAATAACCTACTGCCTTACATTAAAAACAAACAAAATTCCTTGAATTAATGAATATTATGTATGCCACCTCAGTGTTATATCGATTAAAAACAAATTTCTTTGCATATTTAGTCCCAAGGATATCCCCGCTATAAGCTATAAGCATGTATAGGCATTTTTTATGAATATTTTATATACATGCATACCTATACTCAGTACATTGTAGACAATGAGATGTCGGAAATATGCTGGCAAGTCTGAGTATATACATGTACTATATAGTAGATATAACGTTATGCATATATTAGTTATTAATGCGTACGTGTAGAGCATATTGAAAACTGAAAGACACAACCAAAATTCTGCTACCCTGCTTAAGATGAAACACAATCTGTAACTGTAGCTACATCTGAGGCTGAGGCTGTTCCTGGCAAAGCAGTTGGAGCATCATTTTCATTCACTGCTTGTGGTTTCGTGTGGCAGATTTATGTGGTTTTTGCAGCAAAGAATGCATAATGTTTGCCACTCTACCCCGCATCGTCTTTCTGCCCGCTGAATATGTATTTGAATTATTATATCTGCGAGATTTGCGCTTGCCTTATTATGTTTTTGCATTCGTGAAATTGTTTACTTGGACGCTGTTAAATATTTGATTTGTTTTTTTTGTTAAGTTTCTTTTGTTATAAACTTAACAAAATAGTTTCATTTCCAAGATATGCATTTTAGAAACTTAAGAGATAATGCCAACAATTTCTGGCATAATAAGTAAATAATATTATATATATTATATAATAAGTTTGAAATGCCGCTTGAATATAATGCTTGGTTGCATTTGAAGCCATTGTACTGTATTGTAGCTGACAACAGCATTGCCAGATTGAAAAACAGACTCGACAAAGAGTTACGCATTCATTCGCAGCCATGCTTAAGTGTGACCATGATTCTTTTTTTTCAATCGCGTCTGTTTTAAGGGCTCACCATATGTGCCTTGGCTTGATTTTTAGCTTTGCCAGATTTTAAATAGGTTTTAAATTAAATTTTCAAGCCTTGTAACTTACACTTATTATACATTAAAAGACTTAGTTATTTTAATTAAACATTAAAAGACTTAGTTATTTTTAAGATCAATGAAACGGACTTTTGGATTCCCCGTATGGATTCCTCACAGAGAGGTGGGGCACTGCGATCAGAAGATCATTTGTAACATACCCATAAATTACGGCAAAAGACTTTCCGCTTTCCGCATGAATCGCAGTAGGTCTTTTGTTGGTATTGAACTCAGATAGAAGGGACTAATCCGTTCCTTTCCCAAGTGACAGGCTCTGTCCCATACCAGCGCTGGGCAGTCACAGGGAATATGTTTGGTGGATTCATCGTTCTCGAGACAGAGTCTGCACTCTGAAGAGTCCGAGAGGCCAATTTTCTGTAGATGGTATCTAACAGTGTGGTGGCCAGATAGGTATGCTACCAGGAGTTTTAAGTCCGCTCTGCCAAGACCTTTTGTCTTGATCATATCCAGAGTTTTGACAAGCGCTTTTGCTTGACGTAGCCCCGGTAAGGAGAATCAGTATCTCCTATGTTCTCCTGCAGCCCATTTGTTTACAATGGTTTGGATTGTGGATCAACCAATACCACAGAAAGGCGCAGGGGCAGTGGTCAGGGTGGAGGCACCCTGTTGTGCTAGATCGTCAGCGATCGTGTTACTATGCACTCCTGAGTGTCCAGGTACCCAGCATAGCACGACTTTGTTCCGGGAGGACAGGGTTTGGAGGTAATGATGGCATTCTTTAACCATCCTGGAGAAAACGCTCCATGATGATAATGCCCTTATAGCAGCTTGGCTATCTGAGTAGATACAGATATTTGCTCCCCTAGTTCCCTTGCTTAGAATAATATGGGCGCAGATCTCTATGGCAGAAATCTCTGCATGAAAAACGCTGGGCCAGATGCCCAATGCACTAGAGATTCTTGTGTTTGGCCCAACGACTCCAACACCTACACCCTGATCAGTTTTGGACCCATCCGTGAACAATTGTTGCCACCGCAGGTTCCCACAGGGGCTGCCATCAGACCAAGTCTCCCGACGTGGGAGAAGAGATCTTAATTATGAAACGGGCTTTATTGGATGGAAAATTTTATGACATTAATGTTCAAATATGATTTCGGCCATGTGATTTCTATAGCATACAAGGCGCAATCTGGAACACCAATTTTCACAAACTTTTCGCAGCATTTGCGGCCGCATTTCGCCAATAACTTTTTGAATGTTGATTTCCAGGTATTCAATTGTCTGGCTTATCGACGTAGACAAGTGACCGTAATTTTTTGTGGATGTAATGGTGTCTAAATGCGACAATTCTGCTTATTTATATATTTAAAGTTGTGAACCTCTAAAAAAAACACGCTGTACCATAAAATTTGTATTAGACCCTTCTTTTCATTCAATACACATATAATAACGTTACGCGTGGTAGCTCATTCCAATTGCAACGAGTATAAGCTGCTCGAAAATAAATTTCTTAGGAAAGAACTATAGTTAGTCAAAAGTAGGATCGAATTTCCTCACTCGATAGTCACAACGAGTATTTTACTAATGTTTTACTCACAAGTACTTTTTTTTTTTTGCTTATTTCATCAGTTTTTAAGCAATAAGTATACGTAGAAAAAAAATGAATATTAAACCATTCCATATACAGATTTGGTACTTTTTTTTAGAGAAAAATCCATATGTTTAATGGTTACCTAATTTTTTTGTTCACCCCTTAACAAAAAGCACAATTTTGCGAACAACTCTTTGATTCACTTTTCAGCAAGTTTCAGAAGGGTTAAAATATGCATATAACTTTCACATGCCATCAATCATCACTTGAAACTTTGCCAGAAACTCTAAAACTAAACCATAATGTAATACAGACTATGTAAATCAAAAGCCAACCACACATGCAACACATATACAACTACATACATACAGACCTGGCTTATTAATTTACCCATATACATAGCCAATTTAGACTGAAGTTTCAGCAATTATGAAAACTACAATAAAAATGCAAATATTGTGGAAACTTCAAATAAAAACTTATAATTCAAAAACCCTGCAGCGAACTCGTTCGTCTTTTGTCGAACTCGACCGTGAAAGAATAAAATGAAATAAAATTTCATTTGCGCCTTTTGCACTTAAGTGTTGCAGAAAAAAAAAAAATATTATCAGACACAAAGTGTGTAAAAAGCTTTGGAACCATGCCCAAACAGGTCAGATAAGCCTAACAAATTTTTAAAATAAATTACAGAGTAGAGCAAACAAATTTGCATACATACCAAAAAAAGGTTTTTTTTTTCAACAACCCAAGAGTCTTCTGAGAAGGCGCTGTATATAGGAATAGATGAGCAGAAAAAGATGGCGGACACAGAGATAGATAGACAGCTACATAGAAGCACACAAAAATGAGTTATTGCACATGTTTTCAGAGGAGAAATGCTGCAAAGCAAACAAGTGCTAGGAGTGAAAAAAAAGGAGTGAAAAATGTTTGGCCCAAGTAGAAACACTTTTGATTATATCAGCAGCAGGTCAAGGCACGGGTCGAGAACACATTGGAGTAAAAGCAAAAATAAAAATCTACCGAAAAAAATCTTTCCTTTTTTTTTTGCAGTCGGAGAGGTTAATAAAGTGGTTTAGTGGGTGGGTTGGACTTTGGGTCTCTGGGGGGAAGGGTTGAAGCGTATGGCAACGAAAAATGTTTCGTTCGGGCACAAACTTTATTAAAACTCTTGAATTAAATGAATTAGTCAACCATAGAGCTAGCTCGGATTTTGCGCTCAGACACTTGCCGCACTCTGCCTGCTCCTTGGCCAGCACACTTGGAGTGCACGGGTTTAAAAACAATTTTCGTAAGCAAAAGTGTAATGAGCGTAGAAATGAAGTCAAGCCTTGGCAGTGGCCAGGACCAAAAATAAAATGAAATACTTGGCTAGAATGTGTCCTGGCCAAACCGAGTGGGAGTGATAAAGAGCGCACTACGAGAAGAGCGAGAGTGTGCCAGCAATGTGTGCATTAAAATATCAGTGCGCCAACTGGTCCTGGCCCAAACCAAAGCAATGGGTTAGACAGAATGGCCAAAATGGTTAAAAACTTTTCAAAAAGTATGAACGTCCAACCGAGCAGGACCAATGCAAAGGAAACCCAAGCCAAAAGTTTTCAACAGCCGCCACCGCTCTGCCTTTTTGTAACTGATTTGTAAATTTTTTTTATTTCTGTATTATTTCTTTACTTTCTTATTTTACTTGTTCTTTTTTTTATTTTATTTTATTTTATTAATTTAATCTAAGACGCTGTCGCTTTAGCCTTTTGCTAAATTGTTGGTAAAATGTTGCAGGCCTTTGGGAGCGAGCGCAGGATGCTTTCGTTTCTTATAATTACAAGCTGACTCTTTGTTGCTGGAATGCGGTGTGAGAGATGCCGAAGAAATTTCTTTAAGGCCCAGAGCTATGTTCTGCTTACCGTTGACAACTGTTGGCGGGCCAAAGCGCATAGTTTCTAACTCTTTTGGGTCTCTCGTGGAAAAGCAGCTACAAAATTGAATCTTGATTATGTGCAAAAACAGCGAGAACAAGCGAAAAAGCTAAAAGTAGTTGACACGACTGTGGAATGCTCTTTAAAATGATAAAAAAATAGGTAAAGCTGTTGCAGTACTAAGCTAATTTTTATGATATTTTATAAATTATTCTAACAAAAATGTTAAAAAAAAAACTATTTTTGTTTAAAGCTAAACGTATTTAAAAAATCTTTCGTGTTAGAATTCTCAGATATAAAGGTTTTACTGAAAAATTTTTTTTTTTTTTTAATTTAAAAGTTTCTTATTTGATGGTCAATAAATTTTTAGTTTTTCAGAAATGAGCTATCCTTTCGAAATCAAGTAGCTCCTTCTGATTTCTTATTCACCTAATCCTCAAAAATAAAATTATACTGTTTTTTTGCTGTTTTGGCGTTGAGGAGAAGCTGAAGACAATGGAGCACCTCTTCTGTTACTACCCTGGGTTGTGTAGGACAAGGTTTTGCTTCCTCAAGTCATACTCTCTAAATGACTCATCCCAGCTCTCAGAATAGAGTCCAAAATGCTTTTCGAGGCCTATACAGACCAACGGTTAGCTGCGACTTTAGTACATATGGAGAACATTTTGAGTGGAAAGGGTAGAGAAAGGTCCTTAACCGCGGTATTACAACGGGCCTACTTTTGGCCTAAGTGAGTTGGGACCCCAGGTCCTAGCTGCCGCACTAACCTAACCTTTTTCCGCACAGTTCTTTATCTCTTCTTATTGACTTCTTAATTTTTTACTTTCTCGCCCACTATCATCGCTGAGGATGTTTTGGCTTAATAATAAGAAAAGCACGAATTGTTCGTCGCAGAGACGTATCGTTGTATTTTGTGTAAGTTTAAAGTTTTTTGTATAATGAGTTTAAGGTAAACTATAACTTTTTAGTTGAAAATAATAGCTAAAACACCAAGGTCAAAGAACATAGAGATTGCGGGTACTATAAAAGCGAATATATTTATTATGAGATTCGGAACGCTCTATGATTGGTCTGACTTATACTATATCCCAAGCCATTGTTGTTGTTGCTGTTAGTTGACGAGCATAGGGCCTCCCAAGCCATTAGCATATTAATATTGTTTAAACAAGATGAAAAATCAAAGTAATCTACATTTTACATTGATTAGCATTAACATCTAGGATACGACTAGTTACTCTGAGTGGAAAATTCTTGACTTTATTTTAATGAAAAATTTATTGAAAAAAATATATTGGGATGAGATGCAAATCTATGTATTGTAAGAGCTTAAGAATTTTTCATCATTTTTAATTGAGTCATAACCCTCTCGCGAAAT
This sequence comes from Chymomyza costata, assembly GCA_018150985.1. Classification (NCBI taxonomy): domain Eukaryota; kingdom Metazoa; phylum Arthropoda; class Insecta; order Diptera; family Drosophilidae; genus Chymomyza; species Chymomyza costata. The sequence continues at coordinate 26,309,253 of JAECWU010000001.1, forward strand.
AGTTTGGAGCTCGGCGTGACTTCTATTTATTTACTTGGACTACAAACTAAAGACAAACGAGTATATTCGATTTTTTGTTCCACTGCTTTAGTCCGAAAATTATTACAAAACTCTGATTTCAGCCGAAGAGTTAGCAGCAGTCCTTTTTTTTTATTTTAAGATAAAGCATACAAATAAATACTTTCTGACGCATCCATGAGTTGTTCAAGGATGAAGCTATAAATTGAACCTACCTTTTTATTAAGTCTTAACTCGCACAGAGTACAAGGCAGTTGGTTACAAATCTTAACTTCATTTCTTATCATAATTGTTACATACTTTATATCAAACCTCATATAACCTCTGGTATACATAATGCGGTTACAGAGTAGAAAACTTAAGTTGGACTCAAAATGGGCTTGAGAGCAGAGCATTGCAGTCAGACGTCAAGACATAGAAATTTATGCTCTTTGCCCAAAAAGTTTTACTTCTCATTTGCGTTTCCCAGTCTAGCAAAACTCCACTTAAAACTATTTTTCCTGGTTAGCTTTGCCCACAACTTTATCTATTATATTATATTTTTGCTACTTTTTATTACACAAAATGGCATATATATACAGACAGTTGCATAATATACAAGTACAGACCAAGGATTACTATTAGTCTTATTATTATTTATGGAAGCTCAATTTGAAGTATGTAAATAAATAAAGAATCGATTTTTGCATATGATAGAAAACTAAAATTTATGTGTATAATTGTTTAAAATTCTGAAAATAAAACTTCATTTAAAATGCAACAATGAATGATATATTTCTTTGTACATGAAAGAAAAGTTAAGAGTCTGCGTGTATTTATTTGAGTTTAAGTAACTTTAAGTTGTAAAGAAATGGAGTGGATGAATGATATTCAAAACAAAAAGAACACTTTTCATAAAATAAAATAATAACAGAGCAATTAAAGCAGCAAAAAATATTAAATAAATTCTTGTGTTTATTTGAGAAAGTATAATATATAAAACGACTTTATCTTTAAATGTATAAGTTTGAATAAACGAAGTGAAAGAATTTGTTTATTTAAGCTATCCTGTGTCTTTGTTTTATTTTTTAATATATTGCTAAAACACAATCATCTGCAATTAAAACAATTTTATATTTTTAGTTTATGTAGACGATATGAGTTTCATTTTGTCAACTATTATCTGAAGAATAGAGATGAAGTTTCAATATAGGCCGATACTACAAATCACGCCCTGAATATCTTAAAATATTCAACTCCTTGAAGTGGATGACTATTTTAGTTAACTATGATTTATTTATTAGAGCTCTAAGATGATTTCCATAATACTGTGTTTAACGATGTTTTTTGAGGCTATGTCATGAAGTTCTGAGATGACTTCCAAAATACCTTGTTTTATTGTGTTTTTTGAGGTTATCTCATGAGCTTCTGAGATGACTTCAAAAATACCTTGTTTAATGCTGTTTTTTAGATTATGTCAAGAGGCTCTGAGATGACTTCCGAAATACCTTTTTAAGGTAATTTTTTTTAAGATTATGTCATGAGGTCTGAGATGATTTCCAAAATATCAAGTTTAATGATGTTTTTTTAGGTTAAGTCTTGAAGTTCTGAGATGACTTTCAAAATACCTTGATTAATGCTGTTTTTGGAGATTATGTCATGAGATTCTGAGATGAATTTCAAAATACCTTGTTAGATGGTGTTTTTTTTAATTGTGTCGGAAGGTTCTGAGATGAGTTTCGAAGTTCCTTGTTTACTGGCTTTTTTTGAGATTATGTCATGAGATTCCGTGATGACTTTCAAATTACTTTGTTTAATGGTGTTTTTTGAGGTTATCTCATGAGGTTCCGAGATGATTTCAAAAATACCTTGTTTACTGGTATTTTTTGAGATTGTGTCATGAGGTTCTGAGATGACTTCCAAAACACTTTGTTTAATTCTCTTTTTTGAGAATATGTCATGAGGATCTGAGATGACTTCCATGATACCTTGTTAGAAGGTGTTTTTTGAGATTGTGTCGGTAGGTTATGAGATGAGGTCCAAAATTCCTTGTTTACTGGCGTTTTTTGAGATGATGAGCGATGGCTTTCAAAATACCTCATTTAATGGTTCTTTTTTGAGATAATGTCGTGAGGTTCTGAGATGGCTTTCAAAATAATTTTTTTAAAGGGGTATTTTAGGGTTACGTCATAAAGTTCTGAGATGACGAATGATGGGATGGATGATAGTGCTCGGTGAGCGTCACGTATCCGCATAAGGATTTTGCATTCTAAGGCTCTTATTAGAAAATTTGCTATATCAAAACTATTTAAGTAAAAAGTTTTTATGGCAATACATAAATTTTACTTTAAAATAACAACAATATTAGATAATTGAATTCTTTTAACAACGACGTCTTGTTCATAGCATAAGTGTGACATAAAAAAAGAATTTGGGATATCCTAACTAAAACACAAAAAGGGACATAAAAAAACTTTGCCTCGGAGCACAAAATTCTTCGGCAGATTTACTATGCTCACCAAGTAGGATTCTTAACAGCATCAGAAAAAATTTGAGAGTTGTTCTATTATCTTCTATAAAGAATTATGTGTAAACAACTTTCAAGGCCACTGTCGAGCTGTTCCAATTTAAGCCAATCTACTTACTTTAAATTTAAACTAAAGAAAGGATTTATGACAAAGCTTTTTGAACCCCACCTCGTCTAATCCGCAACTTGAAATTAACAACCTAAAGCTGAACTCTTGATTCCTGCAGCATTGACAAACTTTGCATAATGCTGCCAGGCCGCTTTCGAGTTTAAAGTTCAAAGCTTTTGTAGGTTATGCAAATTAGAAATTAATAATAATACCAGAATAATACACACACACATATATATGTAAGCACGACTAATACAAACATAAATTAGCCCCGGTTCAACGTTTTTATCAACAGAGACGCGCACTCAATGCCACAAAATTATGATAAATGATTTTGAAATGCGCACAAGAAGGCAGCCAGAAGGTTGCCAGACTCGACTAGGAACAACAACAACTACTACAAATAACCCCGAGTAAGGAGCACCAGAACCACAACGCAGAACCGAACACATCCTTTTCCTGTATTGCTGCTGTTGTTGGTGTTGTTGTTACTGAAGCGCCTGGAAGCAAAAACTTTTCGAGTTCGAGTTGAAGGAAATGTAATTTTTTTTTTTTTTTTGTATGCTACCAACAATATCTTGTTGCCTAAAATCACTGAACTAAAACCTTGTGGGTTAGTGTAGCGGGGTGTGGGGGGGCTTAACCAACTGGTACTTGCCACTCTGCTATGGGCTGGGCCTGCCAGGGTCTGTCCAAAACTATTGCTACAAGTGCATGCTGTGCACAATAATATAAAATACTCTTGTGCTCAGGCGGACTGGCTGCTGCTCTGTTGGAGCATAAAAAAAAAGAACAAAATATTATTTTGGAGACCTAGGAAACGCCACTGGTACAGGAAGCGCAGATCATAAAATATTGATATTTTGCTGCTTTGATTTTTCAGCGCGCTGTTTAAGTAATGGTCTTGGTGTGTCGGTGTATGTGACAACTCTGTCGGCGACGTGAACAGAACGACAACGTCGAGGACAATTCTCATTCATGCCATCCGTTTGCACTTTTTACGCTTTGTGGCTGCCATGGTTGCCATACCAAGCCACACTAAACATCGTCACATGCACAGTCAATGGCAAGCCGTCAGCTAAACCGTGACAAACGGCAACGAGCAACAATCCACGAATTTAGTTTCCTTTTGGGGCTTTTGCAACACTAAAATGCCAACTGTGTATGGTGGCCATTGAAGATTGCAGATAGTGCTGGGAATTGTGCTTAGATGCCAGTCAGGATGAGGCTCACTGACTCACTTGGTTGGTAGACAGACAAGGAAACCACAGACATGGCATACAAACAGCTGAGGTGAGCGACGAATAACTTATGAAGACGCTTGATTTAGTTAAAACTGCTGCAGAGATCTTAAAGTAGAGCAGACAACTAAAGAAGATTTTGAGTTGAGAAATCATTATCGCCAATGGGCAAGAATTTTAGTTCACGCGATTTTGTGAACATAATAATTAGAAATAATAGAGTAATGACTACAGAGGAATCTTCTTCTTAATATACAGTTTTACAACTTATTTTGATTCAAAATAAATTAAACATAAAAAATTATACACATATATGCGTTCCGCAAATTTTATTTTTGGAATCTTTTTAATTTAAATTCAAAAATGGTCGTCGTCATTTGGACGAACGATAATCTTAGTGTACAAAAAATAATGATGGCTTCTTCTTCTTCTTCTTCTTATGTCCTGTTACTCCTAGTGGAGCATAGGGCCATCGTAAATTTTTTCCAATGATCCCGGTTGTGAGCTAGAGCTTTGAGTTCACCCCAGGCCTTTCCGCTACCTTCAATTTCTCTTTGCAGAGTTATTTGACTAGTTGTTTGCGGCCGTCCTCTGCGTCTGCTTCCTTGTGTATTCCAGTACAGATTACAACCACTTAACAAAAAAATTAAAGTGTATTTTTTTAATTTCAAAGATTATATGAAAAAAAATATATTAAAATAAATCTATTCATTACCCGATTTATTAAAGAAAAGTCACGTATTTAAGAATCATAAAAATCGAAAAAATTGATTTAAAAAGTGATTTTTATTTAATTTTTTTTTCGCCCTTTGGTATGTTGATTCATGCGGATCTCATGATTAAAAAATGAGAATCTTTTATGGAAATCTATGGAAAAGTATGCAAATAATCGTGAAGTTTACACAAAACTGCTTTTTCTTAAATTTGGGGAAGTTTAAAGATGGATTCTACTACTAGAGAAAAACAGAAATTATGTATAAATTAATTTAATTAATTTTAATAAATACATTTTTTTAAAACTCACGAGTTCTTTTCCAAATTATATGGTTGAGGCAACCAGAAAAAAATGTTTTATTTCTAGATTATTTTGTTCTAATTAATTTTTAAATTAAAAAATGTTTATTAAACTAAATTAATTCCTAATTAGTCCTCGCTCTCTACCTTTGATTAAAGTTGTTAAATATGCTCATGAATTTTTTAATGCAATTTTAAAAATTGAACTATTTTGTATACTAATATTTTATCTAGTTGTAATTGTAAGTAAATAGTAAATCAATAACCAAAATCAATCTTTGGTTATAGCAAAGGAGCAACCAGTCAGTTATCCAACTATCAATAACATTTAATCAAAACTCAAATACCCGAAATGTTAGTTCCACTAAGTCCACCCACTTATACTTACAAACATAGATACACACACACACACACTCAAACACGCATTGCATTAGAGAGGAGTCAAGTAACCCAACTAAAGCGAATATATTTTGAAATCAGCTCATTTCGACAACATTTCCGGCAAATAAACCATGTTAAGAATGAAAAATGAACTTGCCAGGGCGGATGTGAGTTCTGATGCGGTGCTAGGACCTCTGCCAGTTGGGAAGACAGCAGCAGAGCAGGAGCAGCGTGCTGATGTGATACGCTGCAGCCGCAAGGACCAGGCGATAATGTGTAGCATACGGGCAGGCGGCAGAAGAACCAGAACCAGAGAAATCTATAATATGACATAAAAATGAAAAGCAAATGACAAGGGTTCCGTGCCATGCCATACCAAGCCAAACCAAACGAAACCAAGCTGATTCCAAGCCAATGCCATTGCTGTTCGTATGCGCATAGTTGTTGCTTTTGTGTGTTCTGGATTTTGTGTGGAACCAGGAGGGATGGATTTTGGTTGATGTGTCTGCGTGTGGCCGCAGGGTTTGCGGTTGCTACCGCAATGCTACGCCTGTTGAGATATGCCAACTATTACAAATTGATTTTTCAAGGCGCTTTGTGCAGATTGTTTGGGTTACTGCCGCCATTTAAACGCTATTTCAAAATTTAAAATGGCGAACAGGCACAGTTATAGCAACCAATGGAGGAGGGGACCAAAGCAAAAAAAAAAAATAAACCCCACCCACCCCAGTTTGCCGTTTGTTAATGTTGAATTTTTTATTGAGCCCAACGCAACGTCAAAGGTTTCATTTTATTGTGGGCCATAAACTTGACAGCAGCAGAAGCAACTACAACAACAACAACAGCAACACGACTCTCAATTAAAGGCGTCTCGGGGGCCTAGTAACGGAAATTGACTGAATGACGGCGAACGAGTACCAACAACAACAACAAAAACAACGACAATCCTGTTGGCATGGGCAAGAACAACAAGTGACAAGCTGTAAAAATTACAACACTGCAATAACCGAAAACAGAGTATAAAACACTAACAGTTCCGAAGGGTAGAGGGCGCCACTGCGCCCTCAATATGAAACGAAACAAAACGATTTGCAGTCTTGAACGTGACTCACTTTACTAAATGGTGCGCAACCAGCACGGGATAAAATTCCCAGAAATAGGCTACACTTTTCTGACAATGAGATGAAGACTCCAACGAAATCTATAGATACCAAGTTAATACTCTTAAATGCCCTACAGCTACAAGAAAGAAACACGTAAAAGTCGAACTTTTAAAGTATTTCGGCTATTAAGAAGTTTATATTTTAAGTTACTTAAGCAAACATAACTCAATAATTACGCCTTAGATTTTAGATACGATATAATAGATCATCGGCTGATACGTGTCTTTTGTGAATCTGTAAGCGAAATCTTTTAAACACTTAAACGTTTAGGAAGTGCCTGATATTAAAAGCAAGCTTTAAAAAAATTGGGAAACCGTAACTTTTTAGACAAAAAAACATTTTAAAAATTTATAAGATTTATCATGCAGACTAGTTCCCTTTTAGAGAAAATATTTTACTTTGTAATGAAACGAAAGCTTTAAGATTATTTTTTTTTTATTTAGTACTACTCCAGGGAGCTTAGGTCTTCTACAAGAACTTTTCACCGGAATCTGTTAAGCGCAGTTTACTTTGCTGTGTCCCAGTTCATGTTGTGTAGGGACAATTCTTTTAGTATTGTACGTCACCAGGTTGCCTTTGGTCTTAAGATTACACTCAGAAAAAAGGGAAGATCTTATTAAGCAAGTCCGTGCTCTGAGATTTAACCTTATCAGTGCGATTTCCGAGCCATCGACCAGCTCTTCACACTCCGCCAAATCCTGGAAAAGTCCTATAAAAATCAGATCGACACATACCACCTTATTGTCGACTATAAGGCTGCTTTTGATAATCCACTGCGAGATCGCCTGTATGGCGTGATGTCTGAACTTGGTGACCCTGCAAAGTTAGCACGACTTTGCAAAATGACGTTGAGCAATAAGTTCAAAATGAACTCTCCTACACCTTTGAAGACAAACGAGGTCTCAGACAAAGCGATTCGCTGTCTTGTATCGGACGGGTACAATATTAAACAACAGAGGTGTCCAACTCTTTGGAGGGCAAGACCAAGCTTAATGGTGTGCTCCAGTAGAAAATCGCGGCGTCTTGATTTTCAAACGACTGCAGGGAGCTATAGCCTCGAGTCTTTCAAGGAATTTGTTTATCTTCGCTTCGCGGTAACAAACAACAGTAATGTCAGCCTGGAGATTAAGCGAAGAATAAATCTTGCCAACAGGTACTACTTTGAGCTATATATAGGATGCAGCTCTTGAGATGTTCGAGAGAAAGACTCTTCACAAAATCTTCGGTCCCGTTTACGTTGGCGATAATTATCGTGCTGGATGGAACGATGACCTATATGAGCAATACGGCGATATTGATGTAGTGGGTCATGTTTTCGATTGGATGTGGAAACTCAAGTTCTTAAGGTGTTCGATGTGGTAGTTGGCGGTCAGCGGAGAAGTGAAAAATCACGGCTGTGTGGGCAGAACCAAGTGGTTGAAGCTCTGTCGGCCCTCGGTGTTATGAACTGACGAAGGCCCGCGCAATATGGTAGTGCCTAGAGGCAAATGTTGTACCAGGCTGAGACCCGTTGGGGTTGCATTGGCCACTTAAGAAGATTCCTCGTTCTGAAAACGATAAAATTTAACAAAATTGTTCAAACAAAAATTCTAATTTTTTTATAATTTTAAGTGTTTCTCATTCATTTAATAAAAATACTCAAACAATCTTTAGTCGTCTACGAGATATGACTCATATTATGAATATTTTAAGTGTTATTTAAATGTTATAGTGCTTAAGTAATCAAGCTAGCGTAACTCGAAGCAAATATTTGCTCACTTAGTTGTGAAATTATTTGGCCAAAGATTTGCTGCAAATATTTGATCATCACGCTGACAGTCAAACATTTGACCAAATAGGTTATGTATTTTGAGCCAATATTTACATGGGGGTTTCATAAAAAATATTTTTTCTTTTTTTTTCTTTTCTTGAAATCGATTTATAAGATATTTATAACTCAAGCCATATACAATGCGACTAGTTGTGGCTAAGAACTTGGCACACAAAATCTGATTTGAAATAAATTGTAGAACAAATAGCTGGCCATTATTTCTAGAATTATGAGATATACTTTTAATTTAATCAAATTCAAGCAACACAGTCATTAAGTCATCCGGTTGCTACTCTGATTTAGAATGCAAAATCTTTGATGGCGTATCATCAGCTCACTCAAAGTTTATATAACCTATTAAACTTTTAATTAATGCAGAGTATACATAGAAAACAGACAACAAGAAACAATGAAAACTTTTATATGCCACTTTGTTTATATAAAATATGCAGGTAAAACAAATGTTGGCCATACAGTTCTACAATTTGTAGAACAGAATTTTCATTGTTGTGAAGATTTTCTAACGTTTTGTTTTTGTTTTTCTTGTTATACAGGTTGTTACTGTCTTTTAGAAAACATTAACAAAGTCTAATTAACCACATGAAAAAAAATCTATGGCAAATTTGCGTGGGCAAACCTAAAACCTTGCAATCTGATAAATAAATGGTGTAAATACGTGTTTTATATGCCAGACGAGAGAGTGTACATAGAAATTCTAAAGGCGACATTCACAGAAAAGAAACTTGGGTACAAATTTTCATTTAAACAAATTTCAATGGCCAAAACGTTCAAATTGATTGTACTACATGCCATGTCATCCAAGTTTGAGCATCTTAAGAGTCATTTTTGGGGTATAGAAAATGGCATAAAGCTGTAGGCGACATCTACAAAACGTGTCCCAAAGTAGGTGACATATATATTTTAATTTCAAGTTGTTAGCAAATTTCATTGGAAATGTTGTTTGTTTGTTTGTTTATATGGCGGTTGTTAAATTTTAAACAGATTCTCATTTTGTCAAGCGTATAATGCGAATTCGATGGCAGTCTAAAAGTAGTCAATATAAATTGAAATTCTTAAATTTTCTTTGAAATTACAAATTTATATTTGTTGTACGTTTCCCAAGTGACTCTTAAAATAGAAATAGAAATTTAATCAATAGCGTGTTTTTAAAGTGTTTGCCTATTACTGATATATGATACTATTGCCATTGAAGTGCAGTATATTTACAGCCAAGCAAATTTAAATATTTTCCATTTAATTCATTTGAGCTCAATTAAATTTATTGTTCAGTCTATTAGCTTTGTAAATTTTAATTGTAAAGGGCGCTGTAAACATTTTTGGGCGTAATATTGAAAGCAATAAAGCAAGCTTCGTTCAAACAAGACATCTCAACCCTAAGCTTGTGCACAATCATAAAGTCATCCTACTCCGAAAAGCTAGTGTACCACACTTTGCGTTCTTGAGATCGTATACTGAGAGCCCGTTCATTTAAAAAAACAATACTTTACTAGATATTTAGACATGGTCCATCCCAATACCACACACCATTTCTTCACTCAGATACTCTCACCTCTTAATACTCTATCTACCCCTATACTCTCTTTACACAATACTCTCTCTACTTAATACTCTCTCCACCCAATACTCGCTCACCCAATATTTTCTCTACCAAAACAATTACATCACTTTTAGAGAATTTGGTTTCAATGTGACTGTGAGGGAGAGACTGGACCCAGTTTGCTCAACAATGTCTTTCATTTTCATCAATTAAACTATCTCAAGACTAAAATAAAATGATCAAAAAAGTTTTTTAAAATGTCGATATGCAGCAGCCTTAAAAAAAAAAAAAAAATTATCACAAAATCCACAAAATATCCAAGCAAACAAAACAGTGTTGCCCTATGATTTTGCTGGAAAAATATGAACAGCTGTTTTTTGCCGGATAAAAAGACTGAATGGTAGGAAAATAGAGTCGAAATATTCCTAATTTTTTCTACTTTAAGCCGTTTAGGAAAAAAGTGACTCTCCAGCTACCATTCCAAAAAAAAAAGAATTGAATTTAATTCTGTCAATTAGAATTTCCATAAAAAAATTCGTTTAATTTATTCATACTGAAGGCAAATTTTACAATTTTCTTGGATGAAATAGTTCTAAATAGAATTTTAAATTTGAGTAACGTCACGCCAGAATCTAAGGCTAATAAATAAGAACGAAAAAACACTACATCGATTTCGAATTTTATTAAAATTAATGCAAATCATATTAGTAAAATCACTGCACCAAAAGAAATTGGAAATTTTGTAATTCAAGTCAAAATCTAGTTATTTTTTTTCTAAGGTAACCCCATACGTGGCTTGAACTATTTTAATTGATAAGAACGACTGTTGGTTTTTTTTCTACTTAGTATGATCTTAATTTTTATGTAACTATAAAAAAAAAATTTTAAATTTTAGTTTTTATTTTTTTTTGTCATATTTTGTCGTACATACGTAACATCACGCCAAATTGAAAATGCTGTATAACTTTTTTTCTATGGGCAGATTTTAAATTAATATTTTGTTCATTTAACTTTCATTAAATATTAAATTTAACTTTTATAGTATTTTTTTAAGTATTTTTTCTGCGATATATAATTTCTTATTTTTCATGAAATGTATAATTGTATTATTTTTTTTTCATTTCTATAATTTAGTATTTTTTATTCAATATACTATAATTTAGTAATTCTTTGTGCAATTTATAATTTACTATTTTAAAAACAATTTTTAAATTGAAAATGCCGTATAACTTTTTTTCTATGTGCAGATTTTAAATTAATATTTTGTTCATTTAAATTTCATTAAATATGAAATTTAACTTTAGTAGTATTTTTTTAGTATTTTTTCTGCAATATATAATTTCTTATTTTTTATAATTTAGTATTATTTTTTTTTTCATTTCTATAATTTAGTATTTTTTATTCAATATACTATAATTTAGTAATTTTTTATGCAATATATAATTTACTATTTTAAAAACAATTTTTATATGAAAATTTGTTAATCTTTTTTAATGAAAGCTTCTAAACATTTTTAATGTTATTTTTCTTAAAGGTAAATGCGTAGTTTCAATTTAATTTTAACATTTTAGATAGTTGCTCGTACAAGAGCTATGTAAGTCACTTAAGTTTAATAGCTACTAGTATTTTTTTGAGCTACATATGAGCCTTACTTTTATCATTAAAGCCAACAAAACATTAATACAGCTTTAAAGGTCAAAGCAAAAATATGAATATTAAAATATATACGCAGGTTTATATAAATAAATAAAGTCCCAAATGTACTCAAACAAAATTTCATAAAAGCATAATTTGAATATTTAATCGACTAGTTTAGCTTGACTTTATTTGCAGCCAACATAGGGTTGTCTTCCTTTTTAATTATTCATGCGTTTGAACATTAAATGACAAAAGAGTCAAGTTTTAAAGTTGGGCAAACTGAAAGCTTTAAGAAATGTTTGTTGCCCTGTCGAAACGTTTGACAAAAACTTGCGAGTAAAAACAAAACTAATCGAACCCTTTTTGGCCATATATATATATATAAATACGACCATAATAACAACAAGAAAACATAATATTCAGATATACAATATCTCAAAAGCACGCACAGGGCGTATGCGCAATTGTAGCTAAAGATGTCATCGCAGAAGCTGTCAGCAAATTGAAGCAGGGGTGAGCAGTGGGCGTGTGCCGTGGCACATTTTTTTCAAGCTTTTTGGCAAACATTTTTACATTTATTGCCGCACTACTCTACTGCTCAATTACCGCCGCTTGCTAAACGAGTGCAAGAAGAATAGGCCCGGGCTGTCAGGGTTGCCAGGCAGCCCCGTACAAATGACCCTAAAATGAAATAAAAACTTAGCCAGCCAAAACCAATGATCTTCGATGTCCGCTGTCCAATGGGTTTAGAATTTTTTTTGTTTTTCCAATCGAGACGGTGCAACCTTTTTTTTCTGTTTGCCAACAGAAACTTATTTTATGTTGTTTTTCTTTTGTCGCTGCCGCTTTGCATAATTCCTGGCGCGCTTGCACGGCCGAACCAAACCGAAGCGAACCGGTTTTTTTTTTTTTGTTCACTTATTTTTTGGCATGCAAATTTTTCAATTGAGTACAAAAGAAATAAAGCAGCAGCCCAGGAAATGGTAGGAAAAGTGTCGAAGCTGTTGCCGTTGTCTTGAGCAGTTGGGGTCTATGGAGCTCTATGGGTGGCTGCTGGGCACACACCCCCCCACACACACACACACGCAAACTTTGTTCAATATTTTTGCATGCCCAGCACCCAAAATTTATGTAGCTTTTTTGCACTCACGTTGGAAAAAAAAAAAAAAAATTGTTTTGTTGGGTTACTTGTAGAAAACGGGAAGCATTATTTTTTTCTTTTTCGGGGATTCGTGCGGCGTAATATTATTATTTGATAAAGATGCTAAAAGTAACGAAAACACATTTTCTCAGTTAAAAGGGGTCGTTAGGGAATGAAATATGCGCACGTACGCACGCAATGTCGATGACGACGAGAACGACGACGTCGAGGAGGGTGCCCCAGTGTGGGGGGCTAGCACCATGGTTGGGTATGACTAGGTGTAGCATGCGAGTTTATAGTCGATTTTTATCAGTGTATTTGAATTATTATTTCAGGAAGCGCGCTATTTGCGTTTCGCGCTTTTTTTGCGAATTCACACGGCATTCGGTTATTCGGCTTCCATTTATTTTTCCAGCGCTTTTATGATTATTTGCATATGAATGGAGGCTGTATTATTTGTAGCCTGCTTTGAGGCGCTGTCGCCGCCTATAGCCCATAGCCTAGCCTTTGTCCGATTGTTGTGCTGCTTTTATTTTTTTGTTGTATTTTTATGCCAGCTGCCAACATGTCTCTTTGGCTGTCAGTTCGTCCTGGGGTCTATCTGTCGGCTCTACGTGTTGAAAATCAGTTTTAATGCTAAAATATTAAACGTGCATTGTACGCACGGAGTTTGTCCCGATTCGTAGCACTTTCTAGACGTGTGTGTGTTTTTGGGTATCTGTGTGCTGGCATGCATATTATTTGATAAATTAATAAAAATATACAAAAAAAAATACTTGCGTGTAAGTCGGTATCCGACTGTGGAATACACTGCAAGAACTTTTGGCAAAAAAAAAAATAGAAAAAAATTGAATACATACAAACGTTTGATGCGGGGGTTGCGTTAAGAAAAAGTTTGGTTTTTTTATGTTTATAAGGCCCACAAGTATCTAAGCAAGGTTCGATACTCAACTAGCACTTTTGTCATTAATATCTCTTAAAAACAAAAATTGGATTGAAACATTAAGAACATCACAAGTATTCAAATATTCAAGCTCTTAAGTGGGTCAGTGAAAAAGGGAGTTGCTTGAAGAAAATGTTTGCTTTTCTTTGTTTATTAGACTCACATGCAATCATATCAAGAATGTGGCAATAAATTAATTTCGGGTAGACTTTTCTGTGGATTAGTGCTGGAGAAAACATCGATGATCGAAGTTTTAAATCTCTATATATCGATGTTGGCCTGTGGTCTGCACTTATTAAATAGGTGTTTAGTAGTGCTGGAGAAACATCTCTGTTGGCCAACATCGATCATCGATGTTTACTCCAGCACTACTGTGAATCATAACATTTAGAGACTCAATAATTCAATTTTTTAGGCACCCAAAACCTCTACCCTGACTACGCTTATGATTCATATGCCCAAGTTTAATGCCATCAGCTGTTTTTAAATAAATAAACTTTATAGATTACCAGCTCTAAAACTTATATATTTCTATCATATTTTTAAGTTACTTATATAGTTTGACTGTAAAGAACGAAATATTAACAAATTCACAAAGAACAGCGGTGAAACCATTACTTAAGGATTAGTATTACATGGAGTTGGGTCAAAAATTGATTGAGATAGTTGAAGTGAACCAAAGAGAGAAATCCTTGTGTTTTGGAGTTGCGTGCAGCCGTCCAGTATGATGTGAAGCTGGGTGCAGTATTGGTTCTTAATTGGGTTGAAAACGAAAGCCATTCTGACAATTCGGCAAAATAGATAAATAAAAAAAAAAAAAAAAATATACATTTACTTTAAAATTTTTTTTTTAACTATTTATTTTTCTCTCTTGTCACAATTAAAGTTTAACAAATTACAAATACGTTTTATATACATTAATATTTATTAAATTATTTCTTTTCTATTTAAAACTTTTACTAGGGGACCCCTGCATGCCAAGCCTTCAGCGCTGATGTAGCTACTATGTCTTAAAATATCATCTTCGTTTTCCCATTGAGAAAGTCATTTTTTTGTACGCAGCTGTCCAAAACACTGCGAACTAATTACTTCAAGAATCAAAAATGTCTGCCTATTACGCAGTGTGTTTTTTTCTGCATTATTTTGTTGTGTGTTTCTAGTATTTTGCCAAATAAAACTATAATAACTGCGAACTAATTGCTATTACAAAGTGTGGTATTTTTCTGGTATTTTTTGTGCTTTATTATTACTATTAAGCCTTGTTTGGCGTCGAAAGATTCCAAACTGCCTCTATGTTGGGCATAGGCTATCCACAAGTAGTCTCCATTGTCTTCTTCGTAGAGCGGTTTCCCTGAGCTCTATGATATTAGTATATCGCCTGCTGCCACGTTCCACGCTGGTGTTGATCTCGTTCAGGACAGATCGTCTCCAGGTAATTTTCTGGAGTAATGTATGGCCGATCCAGCCGAGCTTCCTTCTTCGAATTTCTGTATTGACGTCTAGCATGCCAGTTCTTGACCACAGTTCTTCATTTGATATTCGGTTAGGCCAAAATATTTGTAAGATCTTACGAAGACAACGATTGACATAGCTGTGTACTTTCTGCTGTACTTGTTCTGTTACAAACCACTTTTCGCAGCCATAAAGGAGTACGGACAAGACACAAGATTTAAAGATCGAGATTTTGGTTCGGATTTTGGTTTCTCTCTTTAAAAAGTCACAGTAAAATCTGAAATTTTGATTACATGAACTGTTTACTTTTAATTTTATTTTTAGTAACTAATGGGTGAGCATCTATTCTTAAAATCATGTTTGTTTTGTTCGGATCTCTGTAGACTGCTTCAGTACATTTTTGCAGCCAAACGTTCGCTAGCAGTGAATCTTTTTTAGCAGCAATTAGCATAACAAATACATTATGTTTGGACTCATTTCAATCTCATTATTCATTTAAAATATTATTTTTTTATGCCATAAGATGTACCATAAAAAAATGCTGGCATAAGCAGAAAACGGAAAGTGCTGAGAAAGATTTTTGGCCCAATACGTTTAGGCGAATTAGAAAACGCCATCGACAAGCAGAACGTAATACGATACATAAAAGCACAACGACTAAGATGGCTAGTACACGTTCAACGTATGACTCAGAAACGATCAGCAAAACAAGCGCTTGTAAGAAACCTAATTGGATCTCGAAGAAGAGGTAGACCCAGAAAGAGATGGCTGGATGACATTGAAGAAGACTTAAGAAGGCTGCGCGTGAGAGATTGGAAAAACTTGGCATCGTATACAATCAGATGGCAAAAATTAGTTGAGGAAGCACTGGTCCATCCAGGAATGTTATGCTAAGAAAGAAGAAGAAGAAGCAGAAAACAATTTTATAACGCCATAAGAGAAAGACTGAGGAAAGTCGTCTTTAACTACACTTTAGCGACCTAACTTAGTCGATGCGTATAGAACTGCTTGAATATCTCAGACGCTTCAAAAATTAGCATTGATTTTTAAATATCTTCAAAAACTGCATCGGCAAAGAGCAGACACAGCCTTATTTGCTGAGAAATACAAAAATTAAAGGCACAAAATTCCATTCCATGTGAAATTCCACTTTAATTGTTATGTCACTTTACATAGAACTTTGACTATAGTATGCATGAGTATCTAAAAAAAATCATGCATAACTTGATTGAATGCATTCTTTGGACTATTCAGTTATGAATACTTAATTTTTTCTTTTTGTAACATTCTTTATTCTGAAACTTAATATACTCTTTCAATTATTTTTTGGGTAACAGCCCAAAAAAAAAAAAAAACCCCTTACGAGCACAGACAGCAAACAGTGCCCGTACAATGAAAACGAGATCAGAAACAACAATTGAGCCGAGTGCTGAGTAGGGTGTGCTGGGTAACTGCTCCAGAGCCTGTGCCCTGTAACCGGGGTGCCCATCCAAAAGGCATAACTGTTATTGTAAGAGATTTCATGTAAATATTGTATGTAAACGTCGTAAATAAGGCGCTTTTAGTGACTCAGCCCAGTACCCAAAAAAAAAAGGAAAAAACTGCACTGGGCATACCAAAACGTTTTGGTTGGTATTTTTTTCATTTTTTTTTTTTATTTTGAATATTTTTTGTGTGTCCTGTGCCGACAACGTCACATCGTCGGTAGGTAAATAAAAATATTTTGTGCGTGAGTGCGGTTTTTAAGCTGCGTGAAATTTTTCGCCCCTTTTATTTCTGCTTCACCCCCACCCCATCAACACTCATCGTTATCCATTTCCCTTACCTTCTACAAACAGCATGCGGCTTTTGTGTATGGAAATTTGCTTTTTATGCATTGTCTGTGAGCTCCGTGTTTTCTTTTCACGATTTTTTTTCACTTTTTGTTAGCAATGCCGACGGCAAATTGACTTTTAAGGCGTGTTTTTGTCTATGGTTTGTTGCCTTGGGCGATTCCCTTTGTGGAAACGTGTGAGTTTGTGCAGCATTGATTGAAGTTTATTTAAAATATGTTTATAAATGTCAAATGACAATTGTATACGCGTTTGAAGTCATAAATGCTACGCATCTGGGGGGAAATTGGTTAAAACCCGTATTACTGCCTAAAAGCCTGTGCGTGCACGATTTACGAGCTGTGTTCGAAATGTTATACGAATTTCGTAATTTCTCGAATTGCTTTTGTACGATATGTGGCAGTGTTGCAAAACCTGTCAGAAAATTAGTATGATCACATTGTTAGCCATTTGTTCAATATTTATCATGCCCTGTACCGTATGGTACAAAGGGTATATTAGGTTTGTTTAAGCCAAAAATGTATGTAACATATAGAAGGAGTCGTCGGAGACCCCCCAAAGTTACCTAAAGTATGATCAGGGTGACTAGAGAAGTCGATTTACCGATGTCCCTCCGAACGTCTGTCCATCCGTCTAAGCGCATAGATCTCAGAGATGGTAAGAGCTAGAGCAACCAAACTTTCAGATAAGATCCCTTATTATTCTATAGGAGACAAGTTAATTATATTTTTTTAATTTCGGAGCTACATTATATAGCTCCAAAAGAGTATGGACAATTCGTTTGTTTATGAAGATTACGTAACCAAAGGCATTCGAATGTTTTTTAGAGATCCCCAGCACTGCACCAAATTTTATCAAAATCGGTTGATTATATCAAATAGCCTCCATAGGACCAATCGGTCACAAAACCGTGTTAGCTGTAAATTTCTTTCTGTTTCGTTTATTTAGAAAGTTAACGTAACCAAATTTGGCACTTGGAATCTATGTAGAGTTCCCCAGCACTATACCAAATTTTAACAAAATCGGTTGACTAAATCATATAGCTCTCGTAGACCCGAACGATCAAGAAAAAGGGCATAACTCGGTAAAGATAAAGATGTCGAAGCCAAGTTTGGCATTCGAAAGTCTTTTAGAGTTTTCCATCGTAATACCCAATTTGATCAAAATCGGTAGACTATTGACCAATCGGTCAAAAAAACGTGTTTTGTGCAAAATTCCGTTTTTTTTTTGTGTTTATTTATAAAAATATCGCAACCAATTTTGGCAAAAAAATATCTTTTGGAGTTCGTTAGCAATATATCGGATTTGATTGCAATGTGGTGGAATAGGGTATCCCAAAGTCGTTCGCCCCCAATTTTAAAATTGGATTAAAAAAGTTTATAGTAATTACAGGCAGACTAAAAAAGTCATCTGATATGGCTCAAAAGCCATATGGGTAGACTGTCACATAAAGTTCAAATAACTTTTTTGAAAGTTTCAAGTTTGGTGTTATATAGGGTGGGCCATCTATTGGTTTGGTTGTGAAACACTCATAATTCGCAACATACCCGTCCAATGTGGATGCCTTTCGACATACATATGCCAAGTTCAAAACTACTCAATTTTAGTTATGGATTGTTTAACCAGTAGTCTAGGATTACATATATATATATTGTTTAACGACCGAACAACACGTAAAAGTGGGACAGGCGTACTTGTTGTATATAGCGTTCTGTGAAAAAAACATGGACGTGCCATCGTTCCCAAGAATTACACCTTGCTTGGAACACTTTGTCAAAAAAAAAAAAGTCATCGAAAATTGCGATGTTTACATACGGGCCTGTAGAGCCAGCCGCTGCGGCCATTTGGGCGATATTATTTTTCATTCATAAATGAGTAGTTTCAAGAGTAGTAGCATTTGGTATACACATTTGCACAATTTTGTTGGAAAATATGCGAATGCAATTAACAAACAAACAAACAGATGGCCCGCCCTATATCATTGTAAGCTTTATTTTTGGCCGCTATTGCTCGAGAACGCTCTCAGTGGAGTTGCCAAAATAAAGAAAACTATGTTGATGCAGTACTTAAAAGTAACCTTTGGCTTGACGGAAAAAATTTATCAAATCGGCAAATACCAACAGAGTTCCCATAACATTTTAAAAACACCTCGTATTTACTATGTTTATTCATGTGTGACGTAAATGCATTTGAAAATGAGGCAAATTCGCTCTAAATTAGCATACAATAAATCGTATTTCAATGGTATTTATCTGAATTTTAAATGATTCTGTGAATATACTTCATTTTGTTGCATAGTTCGGAAAGCTTTTGTAATAGCTGCAATATTTCATGTTGACTTTGTAATATAAATATAACACATTTGGTATATAAGTGCAATATGTGTGCGTGAAGAGAGCGGAACAGAATCAAAAATCTAACCACTTTTACTACTCCAATTTTGGCACATTTTTGGATAATACGAACTATTTATTTTCAAATAAAGTTTGCTGTTGCAGGCATTTGTTTACAGTATAGACATAGTAAAACAATAAATGTAAACTGGACCAAACTGCACTAAGTGGCAGCTGGATTGGTTTGTGTGGGGTAAGACGGTAAATCGATTGCACGGGGTTGAGGGGCCGTATCAATCAAATTGGGATGTGGATTCGTTCATTAGAACCACATGAATCAGCTTACCGAAATTGGTAGCTAAAAACCCTGTGAATCTACTAAGGGGGAACGGGGTTAGATATTGATATAATTCTACAAACTTCATCTTTTGAGGAATATGCGCACCAGCTGGTATAGTTTCGTATCCCTAGCTATAATACTTTTCAAAATCTTAGCGTTCATACACACAGACGAACGGACGGACGGACTTGGCTGAAGCGCTATCCTAGGTTAGGATAAGCATGATAGTATAAAGGTCTGGGGGTCTGCCACGCCTCCTTCTGTCCGTTACAAACATTGCACATATATAGTATACAGTGTATTCAAACTCCACGTAGTTTGAAAATTTAGAAAAATTGCAGCATTATATATAATGTACATTTCAATTCCTTAACAAAAATTTCTGAAACTCAAGGTGAAAAAAAGAGCCTTCACGATATTCTGTTTTTAGTCTGATTCTGGTTATCATTTTAACTACTAGCTCTGTTACCTCCTCTGGCACGGGCAGAGCTTATCCTTGTTGGCTTGAAACCATCAGAATTTCTCGCCGGCTGACTTGCGAGGTCCAGGGAAATTAGTTTCAGATTAAGTTTCAAATTAATTCGCAAAAAAAAGATGGTTAAGATTCGAAATACTTGAAGGTTTACCAGCTCTTATTGAAGTTCATTTGGCATGTCACCTTGGCAAAATGATAAAAAGGTGAAGTCTCCAACAATAGTTTACCCTAAGCGTCTAAGCTATACTCCTAAGAGATTGTTGCAAGAGCTCCAATATCTAACAGTGTGACCATATTATGTACACTAGCTTATTTGGTATTAATTAGTGTTTCAAGTGTTTTAGAAAGGTATATTTTTTTTAAATATGATAAATTGAAACTGAAATATGAAATTTCTTTGCAGTTCATGATAAGAAAATATATATTTTTCAGGCAAATATGCAAGACTTTATCTTTTATGCTTTTAAATCTCTTACTCTCTCTAACTCTTTTTAAATCAAGCCAAACATTATGACAGTTGCAAACAGCTGATTCTTTTTGCTCACTTTGTTCGTTTGGCGTTTTTATCTTCATGTCGCGTGTTACGTTTATTAGCGTCGATACTTGGCTATCCTTGCCTTTATAACTTATGTATATAAAATTCGAACAAAATTTAATTTAAAAGTGTTGTGTATAACACCTCTGAAATAAAATGCGACCGGCAGTTTCAAGTGCTAAGTTCTTATTGTTCCTTTATTCATTTCTTTTCGTATTCCACTTACACTTTCTCATTACTTCATAAAGAGACTTGCCAGATTTCAATTAGTACTTAGTATTAAAATACCAGTGGATATCTAACAAAAAGTTAAGTATATTTTTTATTTGCAAAATGAATGAATCTTAAATAAAATCAATAAATTATAAACCAATTTATTTAATGTAAACATTTTAAAGCCAACTCTAGAGCAAGCAAATTTTTCCAAAAATTAAAAAAAAAAAAATAAATGCCAAAAAAAAAACCAACAAACTTTTAAGAAATCATATTGGAAAAGTTTTGTAATCGATACCAAAACCAAGAAAAGATTATGCTCCAGTAACCAACATTACTACAGCATTGGTACGACCTTCTTTGTTGTTATGAAATTTGATTAGCCGCAGTTACCAAAGTGCTTAACGCATGAACGAACTTTAATTTTGATTATTAAACCAAAGATTTTCGCTTTTAAATTTGACTAATTGCATTGCAATTCAATTTGGTTTTTTGTCTTGAAATTTGTTTATACATAAAGCTGGCCCAAGGGCGTCAACCAAGCGCAACATATTGAACTGAATAAACAAAATGTTAATTTAATCATAAAAAAAACAAATAAATACTTTATTTATATTATGCTCAAATGGACAATATATTATAGACTACGCCGCCCTAAATGAATGCAAGCCAAATATTTGTTTTGGAGTTTTTCTAGGGGTACACGGATACGCTGGAGTTGCGCCTAGCTGAAAAACACAAATGAAATTGTTTCAAAGACTCATAAAAGCGGAAATGCATATTTAAAATGTTTTTGCTGTCTCTTTAGTCAAAGTAATATACAAATTCATGAGTTCGAAATGAAATATTAAAATGGCAGTGTACGCTTTTAAGCGCAGCTCCCGCCGCTAGGGTAGCAGCATCCTATATAGCAACTGGCTAACACACACAGCCATGCTGTCAATTTGGCAAAGCAACATTTTCAACTGATACTTCATTTGTTTCCGTTTCCGGTGGGATGCGCACGGACGAGCTAACTGACTGCCGCCTCGAACCCGCAAACAGCCGCCATGTTGCGTATGTCAGCCCAACAGCCAAATAATTATGAGTGACAAAAGTTATACAACAATAAAAATAAGTAAAATAAAAATATAGGACTTGTTTAAATATGATGAGTGCTTTTCAAGGCGAATCTGTAAACACCCCCTACCCCACAATCCACACAACTCTGGTCCAAGTTTTCAAACCACTCGCATTTTACAGTCACTCGCTTGCTCTCTGGCTCATTTATAAATTTATGAGCTCAACTGCCAGGGGAGTTATCGCGTTAAAATGCTGCGATGTTGCAAAAAGATACAAATATAAAAAAAAAAACCAAGAAAAAAAAATGAAAATGAAGGCTATTCTTAGAGCAACGAATTAAGAATACTCTGAAAAAAAAGAAGAAAATTTTGAGGTTTTCGTTATTGTACCTTTGGTTTTATTAAAGGATTCGTCTACGGAACATGGTTATTTATGCGAATTGAATTATCTTAAAGAATGCGTATCGCGGTTTTTTCTCACCAGGCTCGTTGTTTTTTTTTTTTTTAAACACGATAATACGAGCTGGCCAGTGAAGTTCGGAAATAAGCTCAAAAAATAAAGTATCTCAGAAAGCTGATGTCTGTTTTTTTTTTGAGCCCGAATTAAAATTCAGCTTCCCAAAAATATATAAAAAAACACCGCCGGACCATCGGGGTCAAAAAAAAGTGGCTTTTTGAAATCGGCGGTCAGATCATATACCATATGTTTTTGGCATCGCTTAATCCGAATCAGAGGTACACAAAAAATATATATGGTGTTTTTGGAGGGTATCTGCTGGGACTGCAGTAGCAGTTACTCATTTCTTATTATATTGAATTTTTTGTTAATAAAAAAAAAAAAATTTTATATTGTAAAATTTTTTAAATGCCCTTTCGAAAGATTGCGAACAAACTAATATAAAAAAATTTTTATTCTTAAGTAAAGAAATATTTTTTTTTAATAAAACAAATATAAATTTAAAAAAAAAAAACAGATTTGTTTCAAAAAATTAAAAAAAATATATTTTTGGTTAAATAAAAGAACTTTCTACTAAAAAAAATTGTTTAAATTTTAATAGCAAATAAATTAGTTAATAAACAATTAATTGTATTAAAAAAAGCAAGTTAAACTTAAAAATATTGCAGTCAATATTATAAATAAATTAAAATATTGATTTTAATAATAAATCTACTTATTAGTAAATATTAAGTGTATTTAAAAAAAAGTTAAACTAAAAAGTGTTACAATCAATATCATAAATAAGTTAAAATATTTATTTTATAAAAAATTAACAAATTGAATAATAATGAAATAAATTAAAAAATTAAAACTCAACAAAAATATTTTTATTTAATAAAAATAATATTTGTTGATAATAACATTCTTAACTTTAATAAAAAAATATAATACAATTTTTTAAAAACTTAATTTTTAATTTTTTTTTAGTTCTTAAAAATAAAATATATATTTCTTAAACTATTATTTTATTTTTTTACAATATTAATGTTACATATAAATTTAAAATTAAAAAAAAAAATAATAATATTTAAATAAATTTTTTTCCGCTACGACGAATACGTTATCCTTTATCAATAACTACATAAATAATCCAAATATTTTTCATAAAAAAATAAAAAATATACAAGTAGACTGGAGCTCCATAGAAAGCTGAAGAAATCGGTTTTAAAAGTGGATCAATTTTTTTTGAAAACAAATATTTTGATTCAATTTTTAAAATTTAAATATCTTAGTTGTCAAGCTGAAAAAGCTTAACTCTATATATGTTTTGTAATTAGTCAGTAAGTGAATATGTTAAATATTAGTGTAAACAAATAAAAAAATAAAATTAAAAAGAAAACTGTTTAAGCCTGTGAAAAAAACAAAAAAAAAACAAACTTTTCTACTACACTACAAACCCTGTGACAATGTCAATATATATATCTTGTACCAACTATAGAGTATCAAAATACTTAAAAAAAAAAAATGAAATAAAAATTAGCAATAAAAAGTAGAAAAGCGTGTTTGTTTGTTAACAACTACAGCGAGCAGTGAACAGCAGCAGAGCCGGATACGCAGAGGCGTTGTGGGCGTTTGGAGCATCCGAAGGGGCAACGGAGTGGAGTGTTGGGAAGTGGAAACGGCGACATCAAATGGATTTCATGTCACGTTACACAAATGTGCCAAGGAATTAAAAATGAGGCAAGCAAAACAGCAAGCAGCAAGTAGCAAGGAGCCAGTAAAGCAGCAACAACTGTTGCTTTGTATCTTGTAGTTGTTGCTGCTGTTGTTGTAGCTGTTACTGCTGTTGTCCCATTAGCTTGCAGCAGCACGCTTAAATGCGAAAAGTGTGTTCATTACTCAGAGCCAGCAGCAGCTCAGAGCGAAGAAATGAACGCAATGAGAATTATTTCATTTTAGCCTTTTAACCCTATAGCTGCTATTTTCATAAGTAAAATAATAAAAAATATATATGTATATATAAATATGTGTTATTATATAAGTAGCCTTAAGCTCCAAAACAACTCCTTTGGCGGCTTGCTTCAGTTAACCTTTGCACCGAAAATTTCAATTATTTATTGCGCATACGCAATGTTAACCTAATGGCTGACTAAACATAAGCTAAAAGAGCAAAAAAACGGCAAAAACCTTCTGAAAAAAAATTGCTAAAACAGTTATGCGTATTTGTCGGCCACTAAGGATAGCAACAAATTTCAATCTAGCAAATTGCATATAAATTTTTATAGAGATACACACACACCAACAGGTTTGTATATAGTACATATATGCTTTAGCATATAGGGTGCTTATATTGAATGAAATGTGTAGGAATTACTTTTAAAGACACAAAAGATAATGGCTGCAACTTTTAGGAATAATGTATACAAATGTTTTTGGTTCGCAAGTTAAATGAGTTCTTTGTCTGTATCTTATGAAAAAGTTAGCGCCCCATAACTTTTAATGGATCTTAGAGACATCTTCTTTTGAAAGCCAAGTTTTAAGCTGATAGTAAAACTTTTTTCAGACTGCTCTGAAATGTTGGGATAACTAATGCTTAGGTGTTTTTAAGCAAGCATAGGAAAAAATAAAATTTTTTTAAATGTAAAACACAAAAAAAAAACTTTATTTAAAAAAAATTAAAAAAAATATTGCTATTTTAAAATGTCGGTTTTTACTAAACAAACATTTTTTAAATGTCTAGGAATAAAAAACTATCGTCTGCTTTCGGTTTAGTTGGCTACAAGCTTAGATCGCGCTGCGCAAATTATTAATTTTAAAAAGGAAAAAATGTTCAAATTGGAATGGAAAAAACTTAATTTTGAGCAGCGCGATCTAAGCTTGTAGCCAACTTAACATAAACTGATTTTATGTTTTCTGCAACACAGCAGCAAAGCCACGGCATACTGATGCTGGAGCGCTTTTGCATTGTGAGAGTAAAAAAGCAAGCACGCTCTCTAAGCATGAGCCGAAGTCATGCACAAGCAACTTCGTGTCTGTTGCTTTGCGACGTCAGCGTCGAAATACGTCACAGCGGCAGAAAATGTTCAATACAAACGCAAAAAAAAAATGCATATGCATATTTTGCCGACCACTGATTTAAATTCAAAACAAGACGCATGTATAAGATAAGGCATTTGGAAGAATTGTGAAAACATGAAGCATGTAAACATTGCGTATGCGCAATAAATTAAATTAAACATAGTTTTAAAGTGCACCCTGTATTGTATATTGTGAAATTCCCACTGTAACAATCGCCAAAAAGCCTTTTTGTATGAATTGTGCAATTGAGAATTTTCCAGAAAATATCTTCACAAATGTCCGGTAGTAGTTTTTTAATAAAGTTCTTTGTCAGAACTGAACACAATTCTCAATTCATATCTCTGAATTCAAATTAAATAAGGCTCTACAAATTAAATTTCTAACAGCAATACTGTGAAGAAGTTCTTAAAGCTGATTGGACTTCTCGCACTTTCAAGTGTTTAACCAACTTGCTACTTTTTCACCTGCAACACAGAACCAGCTCAAGGAACCGTGCCATAAACGATACTTAAATCGAGCACCCTCTATATTATTTGAGTTATATGCATAGCATCACACAAACACACTCATAGACTAGTGTATAAAAAATCATGTTGGCAGTTTGGCAAAAATCATTCACTTTTGATTGGCATCATTGATTGAAACAACACGAACCATTTTACTGGGACTAACCCCACAACAGGATGTCAAAAAGCATAAAAACCTGTTTGTACGAACATGTCCTACGATATATATGATGTATATAGATTTTGAACTGAGCTCAGCTTGAGCAAGGTAAAAGTGTGCCATTTACTGTGGGTGGTTTCTCTTTTTTGGTATTTCTAAAGCATTGCTAAATCATTCAGTAAGAGCAGGAGAACGAGTAGCACTGAGTGAAGCATGGAAAACTGGTCAAAAGTAATTGGATTAAAGTCAATGACAGTTAAAAGCAAGTCACTTCCGTCTCAAAATGGTGACAATTAAAAATGGCTGCCAAGCCACTTTACAAGTTCGTTGCACTCCAAATGAATCGAGTCGAGTGCAGCTACAATAATAACAACAAGGACATGTTTTGCCGCATAATTCGCATAAATTATGCAATTTATACGCTACATATGTTAAGCCGTCAAGTTGTCCTGCTCGCCTCAATGGACAATGCAAATGATAGGGCTAAGAACTTGAAAGTAAAAAAAAAGGAGAATATAAAAGAAGAGCAAAAACTTTTGCGTCTCAAATGATGAATACTCTTGCGAAGCAAGATATTATATGGAAAAAACAATTAGTTTCAAAAAATAAGTTAGGTTGGACCGGTAGCTGCTCGCTTCGATCGTACAAGCACCAAAAAGCACTGTTTATTATAATATATTTATACATCTGTTTTTTATCTTGGTTTCCATTCCCGCTTTTCTGGTATGTCCTTTATAATTAAAGAAGCTTCCTACTTGCTCTAAATATATTCTGCATCTCTGCCCAACCCAGAGCCTTCACAACGAAAAGTTGGGCACTACTGCCCAAAACAGTGTTGCAAAAAGCGCAAATATATATCAGTGTATACATATTTTGGTGCTGTCTTGGTATTATTTAATGCTTGTAGAGTGATAGAAAATTTACCCACGGTTTAAAAAGAAAGTAAAACAAAAAAAGCAAAAAAAGTTCACCCTATAAATTGAGCCATTCTTCAAATAAAAGCAAAAGGCATAACAAAGCTAATATAGTCGTTAAAAGGTTAGAGTAAAAAAAAGAATAAAGAAATGCAGAAGAATGTAACAAGTTGTCGCCGCAGCAGTTTTTATGCATACAAGCTGTGAGTAAGTATGAGGGAAAAAGCAAGAGGGTGAGAAAGATATGGAGATAGAGACAACAAAAAAAAAGGAGAGCTCTGACTTGCATTGTAGATTACCAGGCATTATGACAATTGGAGTTTTAAGCAAATATACAGCTAGTAGCTCTGCGACAAGGACTAAAGTGTGCGCCCAGAAGTATGCTATACTTTTTGTTCTGAAGTTGACTTTGATATGAAGCAGTGTTAAAGTGTCACTGGTGGCCATTAGAAAGTGAATAGAATGCTCTGCTTAGATGGAACTCTGTATAAATGTGTGTTTGAAAATGTCACCCTATGCTCAGCTGCTGAGTGCGGCTAAATAATGGTAACTTAAATGTGGCTGCCCTATTACCCCCAAATCCTGCTCTACAACAGTTGCAGTCAAGTGTTAGCGAATAAAATAGATATACGAACAGTGGCGTAGATATTTGACATCAAAGGGGTTAGTGCCGCCCATGATTTTCCCTTTTCGTATGATAAATAAAAATACCCAAACCAATATTTTCGTAAAAATGTGTTCCATTCCCCTAACAAAAAAAGCTGCATAGATAGCTTGTACTTTAAAATAAAATAGCCTTGCTTTGGGTGGAACGAAATATTTAAAAATGATAGGTATATGAGTATATGTCAATCGCTTAAATGTTAGCCAAAAATTTTAATTGTGATCTGTTTAAAAGTTTAAGATATTTATTTCTTCGTCAAACCGTACTTTAAACAAGGATCTTAAATCGTAGTCTTAGTTTCAGCATTAAGCTTGTTTCCCTAATATCCTCGGAATATAAAGATATTATGTCGTTGTGTTACTTCATGAGAAATTTCAGAAAATACAATAAATATTATGACACCTTATTAGAAAACTATATTTGATTGAGCAGAGGCGCTTAAAGCACTGCCTGAAACAGTTCGTAGAGTTTTAATTAAATTTTAAGTATAAAAGTGCCTACAAGTTTCACTGTTTTTGTTAGATGCATAAATATATTCAAGCTGCAACCAGACTGTATAAAGTTCCAAGACCCCCACATAGAAAGGTTTGCAAACATTATGTAGGAGAGCAGTTATTAAAAGCAAGAGCTGGTGCAATAAAAGTGTTGCAGAGAACGGGAATGAACATTTAGTTTATGAGTAGAGACAAGCGACAATAGAAGACGACAGGACAACAGAGCTGCCTCAGCTGCTGCTCCTGTGCTTGCGCATGTTGTTGTGATGCTCCAAAAGGTCATACACAATGAAATGCACAAATGTCAACATTTAACGGTCAAAACGCTCGACAAAAGGCAGACGAGGGGGCATCCACATACACACACACAGAACCATAGATAGTCCAGGCATTGTATGGCATACAGGAAGTTGCAGGAGCAACTGCAGCAACAACAACAATAACAGTCAACTTGGCTAGCTTGGAAAGTATTAAGTTTATGTGTTGGCCGAGACGATTAGGCAAAAGAAAAGTCATGGCCCACAATGGCAATGACAAAGCTAACAACAGAAGCGCGCCCAAGTTTCAGCCATCAAATTGACAGCAGGAAGCAAAGCACAGTGGTTGGGATTTGATATATTGTAAAAAAAAAATGTTTCCAAATTTTAGGTGGTAATGATAAGATACGTAATATGCTAAAATAGTGCTTATTTATTTATTTTATTAAACCAAAAATAATATTTAGTTAAATATTCCTTAAAAAACATGAAACTAGCAGAACGTTTAAACTCAAAATATTTTGATTATAAAATAACATTTGGCCTACAGTTTTTATTTAAAAAAAAAAAACCTCTTATTTTGCATATGTGGTAAAATGTGCCCCTTTTTTTTTATTAAAAAAAATACCAAAATTGTTATATAATTCAACTCAACTCATCATTATTGGAATAATATCTTGAAAAATAATGTAGTATGATATATGAACTACTTAACCTTTCAAAATAAAATCAATGAGAACAAAAAATAGTGTTTTGATCTAAATTTTATAGAAAATATATTGTAATAAACGTCAAATAGTTGGTTAAAGCATATGCTGCTTAAACCATTTGAGAATTATAAGCACGCTTTTAAGAAAATCCGCAAATGTTAATCTTTTTGTTCAAATCGTTTAAAGAAATGTGCAGATCAAAGTATTTTGAACGCCTAGATCTCAGAGATGGTAAGAGCTAGAGCAACCAAACTTTCAGATAAGATCTTTTATTATCCTACGGGAGACAAGTTTATTTTATTTTTTCGATGTCGGGGATATATTATACATATAGCTCCCAAATATTTTAGATGGATAGTTCGTTTATTTATGAAGATATCGTAACCAAATTTGGCACACGGAAGTTTTTTATAGCTCCCAAGCACCAAATCGGTTGACTGTATCATGTAGCCACAATCGGACCGATTGGTCAAAAAAACCTGTGTTTGTGAAGATATCGTAACCAAATTGTACATATAAATATCTTTTAGTGTTCTGAAGCAATATACCGGATTTGATTGCAACGTGGTGGTACAGGGTATCCAAAAATCATCCGCGTCCTACCTTAACGTACGCCAACTTTTATGTAGTCATTAATGCAGTTTTCAACCGATGTTAATAGATATTTACGAAGAAGATTGATACTAAGTCGTAGACGGGCAGGTAGAGAGATAAATATAAATAAATAGCTAGATGGTTATGACTTCGTCCCGATTATTCCAGTATTACACATTATGATACACAGTTTTTTTTTATAAATGACTCGATTATTATATTCAAATTAAAAATCTGCAAGCAGTTTTAAATATAAAAGTAATTTTTTTGGTATACACGTTATGATTGTCACTTTCCTGGAATTAGGCAGAGGATCGCCCCAGGGATTTTAAGTCCAGAAATTTCATAATGTTGAGCTGATAGATTCGAATTTAAGACATATTAGAAAAATCATTTTTGGAAAAAAAGTAACACTTGGCTTTCGAATTGATTACAACATCTGCAATTGCAATAAAAGGGAATATTGGGAAAATCGCCAAAGGATGTAAAGATTCGAAATCTTTAAAAGGATAAAACGGAACAAGTAGGGGCGTTTGTTAATATTGATTGTAAAAGACACAAATTTGTGTCATTGAAACATGATAACAAAATGTAATAAAACTATAGAATTTTAATTTTAATAGGCAACAAAAAAAATAAATAAATATTGTATACTTGGATATTATAGACTTGCCTGGCTTCCTTGACTGCTTGAGCCCATAAACAATTTTGCTTCTTCTCCATCTCTTCTAATTTAAAGAACTTACTGTTCTCACTTGGTTCAATGTACAATACGAAAGAGCGTACAAAAGCGCAACCCCGGGAGATACAAAGTTTATATTTGCAGCAAGTGCAGCAGCTTTATGGCATTTGCGAAACTTGTAGCAAAAGTGTGACCAACGCATGCTACTGCAGTCCAAGGTGGCAGCCAACTACTTCTTACCCAATAACCCAACCCACCTTTCAACTGTACCCAATTTCATCTCATCTTTTAAACAATTCCGATGCTTAAACAAAAAGTTGCCCTGCAGCAAAAAGTTGCATTGTAGTTGCAAAAATTTTTGGGTGTGCAAAAGGACCTTTGTGGCAGTCAATCGTAATGAACTATGCACAAAAATGACCTCCAGGCGCTATGCCATTGGACAGCGGCATGTGCCACATGCAACAAATGCAACAACAACAGCAACAACGACAACAACTGCAACTCCAAATACTAGGACTAGAACTACAACAACACAGAGCTAACAAGTTTTCACTATGCCAGAACAAATTACATTGCGAGCGGCAGTGGAGAGAGAAGTTTTTCAAGGGGTTTCCTTGCCTGCGGATATCTTGTTTTCTCATGAAAAACGCACCCGAAATAAACCCCAAAAATAAAATAATGAAAAAAAGTCTTGCAGAGCCAAAATTATGTCTAGCCAGGAAGCAAACTTTTGCCTTTGTCACTTTTTTGGTTTTAGCACTGCGCCATAATGCATATATGGGACTTCCAAAGCCAAAGTGTATACATATGTATATATTCAATAACTTTTAAGCCAATAAAGACAAACAAAAATAAAGGAACCAAAAACAAAAAAAAAAAAAAAATTCATGTTCATTATCCTTTACAAAGGGAACACTTATGCTTGAAATTGAATTCTTGTGATATGGGGAAAACTGAAGACAAAGAATTTTGAGAGCCAATTTTTGAAAAGCAATTTAAAAATGAAAGGAATTTACAAATTTTTGGCTTAGATAAAAATTATTTAAGGAAAATGCAGTGCATGCATATCTTTGTGTAATATGAGTTCTGTGAACTTCTTTCGTCGTAGAGAGAGTTGATTGTGTATCAAGAGCGAGACCCTGGCTTAAGGTGTCCCGAAATATAAGAATATATAAAGTTTTAAGCAAGCTCAATATGCATCTTGCTTCAAAAATCACACAAAGAATGATTTTTTTACTCCACCTTCAATGAATTTTGACTACGTGGCTGCCATAATACCCTTACCCAAAGGGTATTACAGGCAGATCCTGTTCATAAATGTAGTCTCAGTATTAGGAAAAATTGGAAAAAATTTCGAACTAAAATCAATGAGGCTGGGGATCTGATGAAACTGGTGAGCACAGTGAAATATTTAGGAGTGTTATTGGAAAAATTTCTATATTTTAATGATCATATAAATAACCAACTCTCGAAGACCTATCATGCATGCTTGCTTACCAAAGGTTATTCTCTGGCCGATATATAGAGAAACGCGTTAAAATTATCATGTACTTGGCCTCAATTAGGCCCATTATAGCATACGCTTCCCCGATATGGTTTGACATTGCACCTTCACACATGGAAAAACTCAGGATGGAACGAAAGATTTTGAGATCCTGCACATCTCTATTTAGAACGCCAGAGAGTTCATACACCCATTTTTATTCGAACCTAAAGCTAAATAATACAGCTAAAATTTGCAGAATTGACGTTTTTATAATCGGTCTAATAAGAAAACACGTATTGCGCTGCTTAAATGAAACAGAAAATAACGAAATTAAAGCACCCTTTTTTGAAAGTAGCGAATATTTTGAGCATTCGATAGAAAATAGATTCTGCCCCCCTGAAATTTTCTTGTACCTCGATGAAAAAGGGTACATTAATGACAATATTGGCATACCTATAATTTATCCCATTCACAGAAGAGCAAATCAAAAAACATTAATGACAAACATACTTACACAAACAAACGAAAGATTCGATTCTCGTATTACTGAGATCGATAAAAAATATTCCATCGCCTGCTTCAAAGGATGCTGGTGGCTCACTCCCTAACCCATCTCCCACTTACCCCCTTACCGCCTTAGTCTCAAGTAGTTGTTTTTTTTTATATATAATACAAATTTTACTACGCGTTGTTTTTTACATCTTTTTCAATGCAACCATACCTAAACACTTATGTACGTCCCCGCAGAGATCCCGACACGGCTGCTTGTACATCTTCTAATCAGCTGTATTGATTTCCCTTGAGGTGCTACTTAAGCTAAGGAAAGCGAAGAAAGTGCGACGGTGCCAGATCTGGACTGTAGGGAATTGTGGAGCAACGTGGCAACACTTCGCTTGACCGGAAACTTCCTTATCAACAGCGTGGTATGATATGGCCTTGTTTCTTGGTGAACTTCCAAGAAGCGGCAGTCGAACTAAATCCCTAATTCATCAACAATGTGTCGAATATTTTTGCGCTTGTCAGAGTCTAGGAGCGCCTTCATTTTAGCCACATTTTCATTAGGGCTGACGGGCACGCTTCTGGAACAGCTTATGCCACTCGAGCACCGTTGAGCGGCCCATGACAAGATCCCCATAATAATAGTTCCCTGACCGACAATTATTGTCAGTCGCCCCTGGGCGGGACATGGGCATCTCTATTAATAACTGTTCAAAGAGAACAGGGACCTGAAAACTGTAGTTTATAGCCAAATCCGAACGGCGGTGACTTGAATTAATTGTGATTTTGTTGGGAAAATAGCGTCTTTGAGGTAGCGATATCAGTGCTAGGCAAATGTACCAGTGCTACTGCGGGGATTCGAACTACCGGCCTTCGGTTTGTAAAACGAGTACGCTACCGACGGCTACAAATTACATCCCCATAGACGCCCTTAATTATACCAAGGGTGTTCGTCGAGAGTTTCCCAGGTTTTATGCAAAATTTAACGACGTAGTGCTGCTCGAGATTTTTCTTATCTCGGATCGATTCGATACTACACAACCAAGGCTCTATGAGATTCGACGTGCTTACTCCCTGCTTGCCGGATGACTCCTGCTTTTGACCTCATCGCTCTATAAAAGCTACAGAAATGCAGTCCTATTACTTTTTGATCATATCCTATATGCATAAAAGTATCGAAAATAAACTGGTGGCCTTCTTAAATTTCTGGGTTCATGTACATGTGTTCGAATTTTTTTAGTATGAATGCTCTCATCTTATTATAAGTACAATATAATACATATATATGATAGTAAACCGTGTACTTTGTTTTTAACAGATATAATAGTTAGACGTATTGGGTTAGGTCAAAGCATCTGTATGAAATTTTCGGTGACGAATAAAATGAAGTGTTTTGGCATTGCCGAGTCAACTTTGCGCAAAAATTGAAATTTTGCAAACTGTTTACAGAAGAAGGGACCCCGCCCTGGATGACCCAATGCAACAAAAAAACAATGGAACCTTTCTAAATAACAGAAGTTTCTGAGGATGTTACCATATAAGCTGCCATACATTTGTTCCGATGTTTTGGGCAGGAAACAAATTCCGTTGACCGAAAGAACCATTGCAGTCGTTAATGATCCTGATTTTCTCAAACAGTCTCAACTAGAGACGAAATATGGATATTTGGTCATGACCATGTGAATATGCGTTAGGAACGAATGTACCTAACAAAAAAAAAAAAAAAACAGCCCTCGTGTATAAATATTGGTTCATATGAGCTTCTGACTGGATATGAATTATGAAGCACAAATGAGCGAAATAAATGAAACAATGGCGACTTGTTGAAGATGCAAATCGAAAAATTTACTGTGACAGCTCTTATCACTCGTAGCTAGTTTAATTTTGCTTTTAAATTTGTATCTTGTAATACTCAACTCGAGCTCTTTTAGACTTTTTTCGCAATAATCCAAAAATAAACCTATTTTTGCTATACAACAACGGAAACAAATTGTTCCCTTTTAATTTTGTTTTCCTCATTGTCGTAGAAAATTTTGCAAGTTGTTAATACAGCCCACACTTTGATTAAGCCACCTCGATGCCAAATTGTTGCTCCCTTGTATAATCAACAGCTGACAGGTCCTGCCCTAATACATGACACAGCAGTTGGCCTTTGGTGTTGGGCACGCACGCATATTGGCAAACAATTGCCGAGCAGGCACAGACCGGATTTCTGTCTTCCTGCCCATCGGTTGCACAACAACCATGTTGCATAGCAACAAAATGCAACAGGAGTTGCTTGTTGGTCTATGCTAGACGTAGTACTCCGTACTAGCTGTCTATGGCCTTTGGCCGTTGGGCTTTACGGTTGTCACATTGCCGCAGTGCGTCATCGCCGTGACCCGATCCAGTCATAGCTTCAAATTTGATACTTGTCCCGTGTGTCAACTGTTACAGAAGAGACTGGAAGAGGAAAGAGGCAATACCAGAGAAGGTACAATTTGCATATGTGTGCAAATTTCTCGACAGTCGTCAATTGTTCCAATATTTTGACATTGTTTAGATCTAGTTTTCCTCCGGCCATGTTTGCTGCAATTGAGTAGATTTATTTTGAGCCATAATTATGGCAATTGGCCGGTTAAATTGGTCTGGCAGCGTGTGAGGTATTTGTGTACGTGAGTATTGCAATTTGGTCCTTTTCGTCTACTCGTAGGACATATCTGCAAAAATGTTGTGCGCCTGAAAGTATGCAGCACATGTTGTCGCTCTGACGTCAGTTGTCGTCTATTTTGGAATTTAATTAAACTTTACACAAGTAAACAAATGACAGTCTGCTGCTGCTGCTGTTGTTGCAGTTGCAAGTTATTTTTGTGTGCGTGTCTGCAACACATATAAGGATATTACCACAAAACAAGTCAAGTCAAGTCATGGTAAAATTTTATTAAAGAAAAGTTGCGGCACAAATAGTTGGGCATGGCTTGACTTACATACAAACGTGCACATAAGGCTAAAAGCCATTGAAATCGGCATTTCAATACTCACACAGTGTTTGTGTGTGTCTGTAACAGTGTTGGGTAGTTCTAAAAATGGCCATGAATACTGAATTTCAGCAAAAACAAATATAAAAGCTGTTGAAAATTTTAAAATCAAGGTCTCTAGAAGAACTTTATAAGATGATCAAAATATATATAAAATAAGGTCTCTAGAAGAACTTTATAAGATGATCAAAATATATATAAAAAAATAATAAGGTGTTAACCAATATTCATATCAGAATTGATTTTTTAAGTCTAAAAATGTATTAAAATATGAATAATTGAATGCTTACGTGGATAAACAAACAAAATATTTTAGAAAATTAAAAATAAAAATATTTTCGTTAAAAAAAAATTGGAGAAAGAAAAAGGTATATTTATTTCTTAATTTTGAAATCTTTAATGACTCTCGCTAATATTCACAACAAATATTATTTATTATTTTAATTATAATTATATTTTACAGAATATTTAGTTAGACTGGTGTTGCTTTAATAAAAGAAAAATTTTTTGAAAAAAATTATTACCAATTTTTTTTTAAGTTTCAAAAATTATAACTAAGAAGATTTAGAGTGCTTGGTGTTTTATCAATAAAAGAAACAAATTTTAAATTACAAAATTAGGCTTAAAACACCGGATAACAAAAAAAAAATTATTTTAGAAAAAAATGACATAACAAACTTTTTTAATCCGATTACTTATCGAAATAACGATAACTGAATCTTTGGAAATATTGAAAATGTAAACTTACAAAAATTTATACCTAAAATTAGATTTTTTAAATTTTTTTTAACTATTTATTTTTTGTTTAAAAATGTAAAACTATCATATGTATATCATATATGTATTTTTTTAGACCGATTTTTTAAAGAATTATAGATAAAACTGGTAGACTGGTGTTGCTGCAATAAAACAAGTTCAAAATTGTTTAAAAAAAATATGTTAGAATTTTTTTGTTTGTTTTTTTTTTAATTTTTATAATAACTCTAGCCATTATTCTCATCAGAAACCTTTCCGATGATTTATAGAAATATCGATATCTGAATGTTTAACTAGACTTTTAATACTATAAAAAAATTTTGATTAAAAAAAAAATTTTATAATAATTTTTCATTTTTGGTCAGGAATTAAAAAAGCCAAAAAAAAATGAAAAATCCATATCTTCCATAATTTTCAATTTTTATGCTTCAATTTTTATTAAAAAAAAGTGCATCGAAAACGCATTTTCTATTAATTTAGTACATACCATTTTTTTCTTTCTATGCTTAACATTACGTATATGGTAAAATATAACACTTTTACAAGTTTTTAAAATATATAATTTTCTCAACAACTTTTAAAGCAACTCTCGCTTTGAAACGACTTCTACTAGATCAGTGTAAAAGCCAAATTTGCATTTGCTTTTGCCTTTATGGCGATGTCAACTACCTTACCAACACCACACACATATACGTACACAAACACCTCACACAAACACAAATACACACACACAGACAGCCTTTTATGGTGTTACAAAAGTAATCCCCTAGAATTATGCAACAAAAAATTAATTAAACACAATTTAGTTTTCCGAGCATTGCAAAACCGCGTTGCGCGAAAATCTTTGAGGTTTTTATATAACCAACATGCACACATATATATAAACAACAACAACAACACATAGTATATACATATATACATACAACAACAACAAATTATTGTTATGCAAAGCGTACAAAACAACAAATATTAAGTGTAAAAAAAAATAAGCGCAAATGTTGACCACAAAAATGGCAACCAGTATTCAGTGCGGAATTGTTGACTGTGCTCAGAGGTATAGACCCGGTGCAGCAGTGGGACTTGGTAACACTGGGTGGTTTTTGTTGGCCATTTCATTGAGCATTGGATGCCGCTTGGCGCTTTTGCGGCTACTTGACTTAATACCTGCAATAATTATTATAACGATGCAAGAGCCGTGCGCAAAAAAAAAAATTAAATAAAATAAAATAAAAAGGAAATCTCTTAATGCCTCCGCACAACAACAACAACAAAGCGAAACCGGCAATAAAAATTGCCTCTTGGCCATAAATATGAATCGCTGGCAAGCAACAAGGTTAAGTAAGCGATATACAGAGGCTGGACTTTATATAGAGACTGCTGCGTGAGCTTACCTCTTCGAACGATTTATATTTATGTACTTACTGATATATTCGCACAAGGTTGTTCAGAAAGATTTTACGTTTTTTTTTCAGAAGCTTAGGTAAGTTTAGGAATTTATAGAAATAACTATAACTATATAGTTATACTCTTTATAAAACTTTATAAAAAAAATGTGAAATGCCTCGAGACAATTTTTTTTGACAGATTAAAATTTTAATCAAGTAAATAATTGTAGTCTTTGAATGCCAAAAGTTTCGGTTAAGGTAAAGTTCTAATGACATTTATTGAAAAATAGGATGTGGCCCTCGAAGTCCCTTAAGGTTATGCTTTTTAATGGAATTTTAATTTAATTTTTAAAAATTGTATAAAAAAGAAAATGATATTTTTATAAAAAAAAAGAATGAATAAAAAAAATTGTAAGTTTTATTTAATTTTTTTATAAAAAAAAAATAAATTAAAAAAAATATCATGAAAAAAATATTAAAAAAAAATAAAATAAAAACAGGAAAAAAATAGTTTTTTTAAATATCTTTTTAATATTTTTTTAACTTATTTTTTTTATAAAAATATTTGATAAAACATACAACTTATTATTATTTTTATATTATTATATTTATTTAATTTTTTTTATAAAAAATAATAAAAAAAATAAAACAAAAATAATAAAAAAATTGCTTGTTTTAAATATTTTTTTAATAATTTTATAAAATATATTGAATTGGAATTAGAAACAAAATGATAAATCACATGGGCATTTCCAATTTGGCGTGACGTTATATTTGTACGGCAAAATATTTCGAAAAAAAACAAGATTTTTAAACTATTATTTTTTACTTAAGCAGCAATTAAGAAGCACAATATTTAGTAAAATAAAAGACAGCAATCGGTGTTAAAAATTTAAAGATACAATAAAACCTCGCATGGCGTTACGTTACAAGCCATACATAGTAGTGGGCCAGGGCCTAAATTACAAAATCGCAAAATTCTGTGATATTAATCTCTTGGTATAAAACTCTTTTTTAGTATGATTTGAAATAATGTTAGTTAATTTTTAAAGTTATTTAGTCAAAGAATCTGGCATGACATTGCAAGACGTGACGTTACTCGAATTTTCATTAATAACTTTTTTGAGAGTTATTAAGCTGAAGAAAATGAACAAATGTGACTTCAATATTAGTAACTTAAATGAACTAAATTATTATGAAAAGAAGATGATCATTAAAATGCATATATTTGAATAAAATATGAATTACTTCATAGGTTTCTAGCCTTCTGGCTATATTTAACTAACTTTTATTTAACAACTTTTACATATTTACTTTCATAAAGCAAGTTAAAACATATTTTAGCATTAATTTTCCGTCATGGAAAATTCCATTCTGTCTACGAATAACATAAATAATAAGAATTAATCTTACGTAAAATCACTTAAAAAATGTGATTTAAAATAATGTGGTTATTGAAGAATTATGTACTTATATAATAGTAAAAAAAAAGTTGTGTCTACTAAGAATCGAACCTTGAACTGGAGCCGAGTTTTGAGCCCATTATTCTACCAACTCAACTATCAATATGGTTATAGGCTTCTCAATACGCTCACTCGCCAACAAAGCATTCATTATTTCGTTACGTGACGAATTTTCTATATTTTTACTTTGAGCTCCAGTAAAGAAATTTTTCTAAGCAAAAACACTGAAAAATATGTAAAAATTATAATTTTGCTTAGAGGGTGCTATAAAGATGTTATTACATGGAATTTAGTCTAAGAGATCTAAACGCCCTAAGTCTACGTATTATAATCACGATTAAGCATAAGTGACTTCACAAGTCGCTTTTACAATTGAATATTATAGACAGCTGGCCATCATTTAGATGTGAGTTCAATCAAACCATGTGTTTAAACTAATATTCTTCCTTTTTTTATCGGCCCAAATGTTATTTGCACTTTGTTTTACGCCGGAGAAAATTTATTAGTTCTAAAGTGAAAATAGTTCGGCAAGACTATCTAACATTATGAGTTTTCATTTTGTATTCTTCTTACTTCTTTGAAGCTGCAGATAATGGCTCTACCTATTTATATATAAAAAAAATTATCCCAAAAAAAGTTACATTACCGTAAAGCTATCGAAAAGCCTTGAATTTAATCTTTTAAGAAGTTTGCAAAAACCAGAAATATCATACCAAACAAGCTAATACTTTATAGAATATTGCATATATACAATAGAATTTATTTAAGTGCCATTTGAATATGGCGCCAGAGCAACACGCCTTTCATTAAATTCAATTTAAAAAAGATTTTTTAGTGCGGCCATAAACTGAAGGAAAAAAAAAGATGAAATGAAATAAAATTATATAAAAAGTGTGCAGAAAAGGCCGGGCCAACATATCGCGAAGGTCATCAATTACAGGCCAAAAAGGGACGTAGTCTGCAGCAGCCCGCAACAACAACAGCAACGAGAAGGAGAACAACAAAAACAACCAGCACAAACACTTGCAAATAACTTGGACGAACACATTATCCGGCCATAAGCCAAAGGAAGTGTTATGCCCGGCGGACAGGCAAAGTGAGGAGCAACCCCTGGACTTGGTCCGGCATTTAAGCTTAAGGCCGATATGACAATACACTTGTATTGTGTATGTGTGTGTGTTTGTGCCCACTGAAAAGCCATTGACACCCTTT
This sequence comes from Chymomyza costata, assembly GCA_018150985.1. Classification (NCBI taxonomy): domain Eukaryota; kingdom Metazoa; phylum Arthropoda; class Insecta; order Diptera; family Drosophilidae; genus Chymomyza; species Chymomyza costata. The sequence continues at coordinate 26,349,331 of JAECWU010000001.1, forward strand.
TGGGACCGGGGTTCAACACTCGAGTGTCTGCCTTTGAAAAGCTGAATGACCAAATAAATCATATCAAAGTGTCATATAAAAATCGTAATCAGATTTTGAAGCACAGCAGAAATATGTCCACATACAAAAACCTACAAAAACACAAAGTAGTTGCCGCAGAGAGAGAAAGAGAGAGAGAGCGAGAGAACGATAAAGAGCGGTAAAGAGAGTGAGCCACTAAGCGCAACGAAGCGAGCACTCATACGCCCCGTAAGCCAACTCCATTAAAAGTGCTTATAAATAAGGTGCTTGAAAAGGAAGTGCACACATACACGCAAACACAATAGCTGTCTGCTGTGTGTGTGTGTTTGTTAGTGTGACCATAACCAACTAAAGTTGCAGCAAGCCAGACGTTCCGTTTCAGCTTCACTTTGAGTGTGTAAATTGCAAAGACTGTTTGACAAACGTCGGTCAAAAGCGCACGACATGACACTCCATACCAGGAACAGTGCCGAGGGACTCTACTGTTGAGTGTCCTGCAACCTGCTGCCTGTGGATTTTTGTTTATCACACACACATACACATACTTATATACAGTTAATAAAAAATAATGTGCTTCAATGCGGTTTATTCAATTTTATGGTCGACTTTTCAAAAGCCAAATCTACAACAAAAACCATCCAAAAAATAAAAAAAATAAAGATCCTTAGAACCAACATGGAGCACTGGGCAACGTTTGCCTTCGTGTGTGTTTGTTTGAGTGCGCCTTTTGAGCCTTTATTAAAAAGGAAAATAGCATTTACAGCATTGATGGGCGTACATATGGGCGTGACCCATTTTGTAGTAATGGGCGTTGGCAAATCATATATAAAACACACACAATAATGCAAAGGCCAAGCTTCAATGGTCATACCCGCCACACCTCACGTCCCAGCAAAGATTGTAGTAAAAACAACAAGAACAACAACAACAGCCGCATTGCGCCCCAAATTCAGCTTTTTTGAATATTTATGAGTTTGCTTTTAAAATTATAGATGCAGCAGATACACCGAATCCTGCAGAGATACCAAAGAGCACCAAGCGGCTCACCGACCAGCTGACCATTCCCCAAGCTTGCCTTCTAGGTGCGTGCGTTTGTGTGTGTGTGTGTGTGTGGGTGGGGGTGTGATGGGTGGGTTCGTTTATGCGTGGGCGTAAATGAATTAGTGTTGGCATGCACAAGACAATCAATTGGTTTATTTTTTTGGCAAGGCAGAGAATTTATAATGGCATTGTTATAGATTGCTGGCAAGGATCAACAGAATATAAGCATTTAAATCAAGACGAATTTATGGCAAGCTATTATTTAAATATTGATTTTATAAAACCATTAAGCTATTTATGAAAGTTTGAAATATTTCTACGTTCGTTTCGGGCGTTGTAACGACTTTAATTTTTGAAATAAAAATCATTGAAAAAGTTGTATTTATAAATTTTTTGTATAACTATCTCTTAATTTTTTAACTTAAAATAAAATTTATAAAATAATAGTTAAGCGTATATTTTTATTTGAAGATTTCAAAATAAGTCTTATTTTTTAATTTTTATAATAATCATAATTTTTCCACTTATTTAAATTCATGTAATTTTATAGTTTCATTTGCCCCATTCCTCAAGTTGATAGGGGATGTATACTAAGGAGCAAAACAATAGTAGCCCATGTAACAATTATTGCCAAGTTTAATTTTTTAAATTGAAAATAAACATTGGATCTAGATATATTTTGAACCTAGGGACGCATTACAATGGTTGACGCACTTATGTGACAGACGGACTCTTCAATATCTTTTAGTCAAAAACCTAATATGTTCTTTATTAAGGATTCTACAAAACAAAAATTGAACTTAAGTATCTTTTGAGCCATGCTCTGCGAATGAGGAATTAGATGATGATATTGAAGCACTTGATTTAAAAATGAATATAATGATAACAATTAAGGTAGAACAAAAATGCAATTACCTTCGGTTACACCAATTAATGAAATTCTATACTATGTTTCTTCGAGGCAAGTATTCATAGAAAGGACGCTTTCTGACAGTGATGCTACTGAATTGGGTATGCAAATTATTTTCAGAATCTATCAAGCAATGCCAATGTTGACAATGCGAATCTTATTTATAGAAACTTTCGTCTAATTTATAATCTCTATCTCATTTTCTATAACCTCTATCTCTTCTGTGAACTTTATTCCTTCTATCTACCAAAAACTATTATTTTTTAAATATAAGTTATCGAAATAAGGTAATTGAAGTGTAGATGACATACCTATAAAACGAGTTTTGTTTTCCTCATCTCGGTATCTTTTATCATCTCTATTTCTTCCATCATCTCTAACTCTTTTCACGTCTCTACCTCTTCTATCGTCCTTAACTATTTTATCATCTCTATCTCATCTTTAACTATTTTATCATCTCTATCTCATCTTTAATTCTTCTATCATCTATACCTCTTCTGTCATCTCTAACCCTTCTGTCTGTTAATAAACTATTATTTCTTAAATACAAGGTTTCGATGAAAAGACATTAGTGTGTAGATCAAATGGATGTGCTGAAAATTTGTATACACCCCTTATTCGTTGCACTTTTGGTCTCTTAAAATCGGCGCCCAAATCGAAGCTTCAACTTCTCAATACTCTTTAAACAGAATTTTTCCAATGTGAAACGAAAAATATCTATCTTCCATCGAAGAATAAAATCCGGAAACAGATCGATTCTTGGTGTCACACTAATCTAAAAAAACCCCACCCGAAAACGAATTCGAAGTTAAAAAAATGCTAGCACGTCGGATTTCGGAGATAACGAACTTCACTTTATGGCGTTTTTTGAGGTTATATCAGAAACCTGACGTGCTGGGGTTTCTTCGAGCTCAGAGAGACTATGAGACAATGTTAATAAATCAAACGCTCTACTGCCGTAGAATTTATAAGACAGATGACAAATTATCAGCTTATCCCATTTCCAACAATTAGTATATGATGGATGAAAATCAGTATAGCAAGCTAATCTAATTTTGCACATTTTTCAAACAATTTCATTGTACCCTCGAATGCCAATTGGGTATTTTTCTTTTTTATTTTATCCTATAATTTACCAAAAATGCCTCTAATTGGCATTCCAAAAAAAAATGTATTAGTTCTTTCGCAATTGTTAAAGTTATCACACATTAGCAATTTGTTGCAGAATGTGGTCAATTTTGCTAGCTGGCCATAAAACCAGCTGATCCAATTGCAGCACGCGTTTTATATAATACACCATGCGGTCCTCCACTGCTACAGAGTCAAGTTTCATAGACACAACTAAAACCCATACTCTATAAACGTTGCCACAACGAAACTCGATTGCAATTTGAGTTTAACGTCAATAATTGCCTTCAATTACGTTTATTTATTTGTACGCCGTTTATGCGGCATTGGTACACAGAGAGAAAAATTCCAAAACATTATACTAAAATGCTGCCCCATAGCTCAATAAAATGTTATTGAATACTTTACAAATAGTTTTATTTCATGAACTTTTATTACGATCAAATTTTATTTTCTCCATTATAAATTTCAGACGAAGTAGGCCGCAAAATCATTAACATCATTAATCATAACTGGCTTAACCAAAAAATTGGCTTGGCAAAGAGTCAAGGGTATAGAAGCTTTGCATCTAACAGGCAGAAGGAAGGTTGGAAGAAAATAAGTTCCTTGTACCAAAATGCTTACCATAACTTCGGCTAATGATTAACCTGTGACCACCAGTCCGTCCGTTTGTCTGTTCGTCTGTATGAACACCTTGATTTCGCAGACCCCAAAAGCTAGAGATATACAATTTTCCCAAAAGCTGCACATAATCCCTCTTCAGATCGAGCTTATTACCTCAAGTATCACAAAATTTGTTAAGTATACTCTTGTGAACCTGATAAACAAAAAATTGTTACCTTTTTCTCATAACAAACCCAAAGTTTTTCTTGCTGTGCATATATGCCTATGAAGCTGTGTGTATTATGCCTGGTTTTGGGAAGTTACCATTTCAATTGGTTTCGTTTTGATTCGCTTCATTTATGCATGGGCTTTTTTCTCCTAGGTATAAGCACTATACGTTCATCTATACTTATATATATATATTTTTTTTATTTATGATTATCATGTTTTATTCAACAATTGACGCGCAAATTGGCAGTTGTCTGGATCATTTACAACTACACACACACACATACACACGAATAACCACAAACACCCACATACTCACATACATACTCAGCGTATACATACAATGATGACCTGAGCCTCTGTCATTGATTTCCAGGCGGGCAGCCACGTTGGCGTATGATTAATTTGAAATACAAACAACCACAGAAACAGAGCAGTTGGCAGAGCGCATCAGGACAACAGTCCGTAAAACAGTCAGGCTAGTCAGGACATTCGGGACAGCGACAATGCGAACAAAATTTATTTATTTGTAAAAGTCTCACTGGTACCGGCAGGCAGCCACCTGCTCAGCTGACCACAGCAAGGTTGAGGCTGCTGCTGTGATTTGGGCGTGGATACGCCTTTTTCTGACAGGTCAGCGTGTAAATTGTAGAAAATGCTTGATTTCCGTGCACGTAATTAAGTCCATTTGTTTCTACCTAGCCGTAATTGTGTTTGGTCAAGTGGGGCGTCACTGGTGTGGGCGTGGTCATGTGTTGTAAAAGGGTCGCCCGACGCATGAGGCGACAATAAACTTACTTTATGAAATTAATTGCGCATGAAGCGTTCAATCAGCCAAACATACACACAGATACACACTACCACAGTCAGAACCGTTATGCAGCAAGCTCATGCATTAATTAACAGTTAAGTGTCGGTGATTGCAACGGCTGCAACAGTTGCAACTGCACCAACAACTCCTTGATATATCTCCACACTATCAACTAATTAAATAGCTTTTGATTTTTGCCATATGAAATTTCAATTTTAAAGTCGATTTGTGTGACACTTTTGGTTTGGTTCCCTGGTGGTGGCCAGTCAAACCGAACCGAACCGAACCGAACCATGCTGAGGATGGGGTGAGACGAGTCGAGTTGCCGACATATGTTCAATATTTGCATAAATATTTTAATAAAAATTAAAAATGAATGCTGAAGTAAAAGCAAACAAAAACAACAAAAGGCAGTAGCAAAATAAAAAAAAAAACAAAAGCAAAACCACAGACGGAAAACATTTTTTTATTAAAAAGGAATAAAAACGATTTCGGTGTAGAGACGAAGTTAAGATGCTCTTTTTTTAGCAGAATGTGCAAGAACACTTGCCTATCTTTTGTTACTTTTTGGTACAGTTGGTAGCATCAAGCAGTGCGATTTGAGCGCAAGCAGCGCAACAAACAGTGCCTTTATGTCAGCTCAACATTATGAGGGCTAATGGATGAAATATTTACATTTTTATATAAAAACTTTTAACATATTTTGATAGTTAGTTAGACAAACCTAAGCAGAAGGGATAACTATGTTATGTTTCAGAACAAGTTATTTAATAACTGAAAATAGCGTCATCCCATCGGAGTCTCCCAAAGCTAACTTCAGAATAGTCAGGATAACAAAATAAATTGATCGAGACATATCCGTCGGAGCCACCCCAAATATGCCTCAAATTTTGCCATAGCTTCTAAGAATTCTACAGTGTTAAGAGCAAAGTATAATTGAAATCCAATCCGCATTAGGATATTGCTATTGTTTCTTTAAGTCAAAGAATTTATATTCCCCCTCTGATCATTAAGATACACTGCAAGAAAAAGGGTATGCTAAAAAGGCACAAACCGCAAACAAGCAACATTGCAGCAGCAACTATAGGGACAGCAGTGGCATAAAGCGCCCTTTATAAAAAATTTGCGCTTCGATTCCCGGGCAGCTGCCAGACGGCACACAGACAAGCACACACACAATCACACTCATAATATAGGAGCTGCCTGTAAGGACAATGCCAGCGGCAAACAGCTAGACAGCCCAGTCAGCCAGTCAGCCAACCAAGAACAATGGGCCATGTCACAAACCGCAGACGCGACTCCAAGCATTACCATGTGGCACTGTGGTGCAAAAATGCAAATGAGTGGCAACGCTTTTGATTAGCGTGCCAATTTAAATGCTATCAAAAGCCATGAGACTCTCAAATGGCCAAGAATTGCTAAGCAGATGGCTGCCGGGCAATATTAAGTAAACGGTTAGTTTTTTTTTGGTCACCATGGCATTGGAATTCCTAACTAACTTTATCACGATAACTCACACCACGGTGCCACATCTAGCAGTCACTGGTCATGTCTGCAGTTTGTCAAGAGGTCTGCATACCAAAAAATATTCAAAAAAAATATTAAAAAAGAAAAAAAAAAATTTAAATAGGGAGCATTGAGCGCTAGCCACTATGCGAAGAATTGGAAATGGTAATGCGTGCCTATGAACAACATCATTTTGAGTGGGTGTTTCGGAAACTTCGAAGGAATCTTACAACTAATCGCTTGGTAATGAACATTTTTATATTACGTATTAATAACAAGACTAGTTTTAAAGGCGTAGCGATTATGCTAAAAAGTGCAATAAATTTTTGTGTGTAGCATCTAGAAAAAAGCGTTAAACGACCCTTTGTAGGGCACATATCAATATTTAAAAAATTTATGAATCCTGTTTTTTTGGTTTTCAGATGACGCTAAAAGAGAGATACATATTTTGTCATAATATCTAAATTTTTTCTATATTGCTTAACCTAAAAAAGTAAATAATGAAAAAATTCTTACCAATATTTTAAAAGTCACACAAAAGTTGATCTACGTCTTATCGACGATGAAAATTATGTTTTTTGTTTGTGCTCATTTTTGATACAACTCCAGCTGTTTGCATGAATTGACAATGTATCACTGTGGTTTCTCAAAATTTCGTCGTCGATTCGACGAAGAACAATATTTGTTTAATTTTGTTACATTTTATTCAAGATTTTTTCACACTTTACTTATTGTTGCTTATGGCTTTAGCTTACATTAAAATATATAATAATATAACTTGTGTTTCACTTTATTTAAAAAAAAAATATTTCAAAAAATCGAATGCCACTGGGAATATAGTTTTTAAAAAATTCGAATTCGTTCGGGCAAGACGACAACTGCCGCATCCTCTAGTACTTTACAAAAATTTATAATAACTTAAGTTTTTTAAACGAATTTTTATGTTATTTATTCGTTTTAAAGTCGCCTCCATAAAAAAGCGAAACAAATTTTATTTCAATATTTTGATAGCTTTTTAGCCATCAAGCGTTAAATTATGGCCCCAAGCAATTACATCAGACTAACGCTAAGCACATAAGGCACTCATCAAGCAACCCTCGTTTCGACAAACGCGAGCATGTAAGAGTATAAGTGTAAAAGTGCGCTAAGAGGCTGCAAGTGTGTATGTGTGTGGGCTTATGTATGCTGCGTATATATGTATATGTTAAAGTCCGGAAAACCCTAGCGACGCGGCAGTTATTGTTTTGCCACTTCAGTTTCTATTGTTATTGCCAGCGGCGTTGACGGCGCCGTCGGCAGCAGCAGCGGCTGCAGCTTCAACTGCGATGGCGTCGATGGCAACGACTTTACTTCCGGTTTATTGTTGTTTTTGTTGTTGTTGGTAAAGCTGCTGTGCCGCTTATGCAATATAATTTTGATTTAAGTGCGAAATAAAATGTTTTTTCCTCTATGGTTGTTCATTTTGCTCTTGTTTTGTTGTTGTTGTAGTTGTTGTTTCTCGTTGTTGTTAATGGCAGCTACAACCTGTGCGCTCTCTTAACTCTATTGACTTTGCTAATGACGTAATTAAGCGCATTTCCCCACATTTTCACGTAACAGCTGCCGTGGGGCCACACTGCGTATGCGCAATTGTTTTGTGAAAGCTTGAAAATAGATAAAAATGCACTAGCATTTTACGGTTGTTTTGATGAACAGGAGAAGTAACAGAAGTTTTTATGTTACGGTAGTATATATTGGAAATCTTTGATGTTTAAAAATGTTTATATGGTTGTGCTTCAAATCATTAACTAAATTATTCTCTCTTTAACTTAACTGAAGTGCCTTAATTAGTTACACACACTAAGCTCATACGTCGGACTCATGAGCTACTCCAAACTCTAATGCCTAACGCTTAGCGCTGCCAACTCTTTTGCATATTCCTGTCTTTCCTCAGACAACACTTCCTGTTGCTGCCTTTTCTTTGCCAACTAGTCTATGCTATAATGAGCTGGCAACTGTCATTCCTACTTTTATAACAACAGCTTTTAACACTTAAAAATTGCATCACATTTAGTCAGCTCCAGATAAAAATCCAAGTATCTGCAGTCCAGCAGTTTTTGACATAACCTCAAAAAAATTCAAGCTTGTGGTGCATTTTTGCATTTCTGCATCTATACCAAACTTATACATAAATATATTTTATTTTTTTTATTTTTCAAACTATAAAAACTATATAAAGCAGTTGAAAAATTTTGTATTATATTTTCCAAGAAATATTCATAAAAGTAGTTTGAAATACTTTTTAAAGTTTAAAATGCTCAACATAAACTAGGCACTATTAAGACTTGGTTTGTTATTTAAGCAAACTCTTTATTATGTTGGCTTAAAGGCTCCTAGCTTGTTTATGAGCAAATCCAATAGCTACGATGGATTGCTTGACTTTGCATTTGGATCTGCGAGACGAGTTTAAAAGTTTAAAGCAGCTTAGAGTGGCCTTAATTAATTTCAATTTAAAAGCTTTATTGTCAAATTTATGTAGCACTTGAGTTTGAGCTGCTCTTCTGCTTGGTCAACATGGCTAACCAGTCTGACCAAAAGTCTAATACCAATTCCACGCCCAAAGTCAAAGCCAAAGCCTTTCATTACGACTGTCATTCAGACAGATTGTCAAAGACGAGCGAACCAGAAGAAAAAAAAAGCTAAAAAAAAAAAAAAAAATAGCGTCAAGTGTAAATTTATGCAAATTACATCAATAAAAACATTCTGTCTTGAGCCTGAGTTCCTGACTGTCCTGACTGTCCTTGGCCAGCCGCCATTCTTGGCCGTTATGATTTGGCGCGTTCCATTACGTTTTGTTGCTCTTAGGTTTTCCTACGTCTTGGCTGGGCTTGGCTACTGCTCCGTGTAGCTCATTTTCTATTAACAACTGCGTTCATAAAACGAGACGCGATGGTGAAAGGCAACGAAGCGTCCAACCAGAAAACCAACTACGAGCACAGACTGACAGATGGGACGACGGAACGTTGGTATCTTGAGAGGCCTCCAGCAAGATGAGAGTTACGAAAACTGCGCAAGAGGAGATGGTGTGGAACAGTTGGTGCTCATTTGCATGTACGACGCCCTTAGTGCGCCCCCCATAGCATTCAGCCTTTGGGCAGCATGTGGTTTGCTGTCGTGGAGTGTGGGAATATTTTGTACGTTTATGGGGGTTCACATATTGTAATGTTAGCAATGCTGTTATATTTCCAGCTGAGCAAATAAATCTTATATGAAAAGATATTGTTTAAATTCCTTTGATTTCATTGTTTCAGTGACTTGAATACTATGCACAATACTAGATAATTTTTTTCAAAAAACTTCATCTGCTCCGGTTTTCACTTTCACAAAAATTTAGTGAATTCAAGTTAGAAAGAATTTATAACTTTAAAAATTTTGTTTTTAAGGTATAAGGGAATGTACTCGTGACTATAAATTATGATGTAGTACTAGAACGAGATTTATAGCCCGTGTACTCAGTGATATGAAAGAAAAATCGGTACAAAAATGTTTGTTTTCCGAAAAGGGTACTTTTTATAAAACGATGTGAGGCGAGTTCAATACAAAATTTTAAGACACTAACTTTAATGTATCGTTGTTTTTATCGTTTTCTAATAAATTGACTTTTTCGTGTGCCCGAACATTAATTATATTACAACGAGTATCATTCTTCATTTAATAAGCTTTAAATTTTCGGTCATAATTTTTTTTTTTTCATGATAGTTACAGTACGCTTTCGTCATATCTCAATTATATGATCAAACGTCACGATAATTGGCACCGCATAAACGCAGTATGTGACAACAATGTTGACGTCAACTTGCTTGTGGCACGTTTTGTCTTTGCCTAATTCATCTTCACAGTGGATGGCAGAGCTGAGCAGCGCGACGCCAGGCTAATCAACGACCAGAACTCTTACTGCAGACCCTGTCAGACAACGTTGCCTTGGCCTGCTTCAATCGTTAGACACACCATAAACACCACCCAGCAAGTGGGCAGTCCCTTGACTAGGGAGCAAGTGCGGCGCAGAGTCTGAGGTAAAGCTGACTGAAGCGACCGCTAAATTTTATTTAATTTTTGTTTAGCCGCGAAAAGTGGCGTATAAAATTTACTTTTTTTTTTTTTTTGTTAGTACATTTTTTTTTGCTTTTTGTTTTTGCCGCTTCGACTTTGTGCCACATAAAATAATGGAAATTGCCAAATGTGACAGCCACAAAAGCGGCAAAGTGTTTTTGTTCTTGGAACGCTGCTCTTGGACACAGTATAATGGTCGTATAAATTTACAAAAATTCTACGTTAATGCGGCAGCAGCTGCAACAAAATAGAATTAACTTTGTTTTTTTGTCTGCTCCCTTTGAAGTTTGTCTAACGTATGTGGGCGTGGTTGGATAATCGCCCACATTTAAGAGCACAATTTTGAAATGCAATGGTGGCAAACTGAAACAAACCGGGCTTTAATGGTGCACTAAAAACTCGCATAGGAACCGCAACAGTTTTCCAACAGACCCGTTTCCAAGCCATAACAGCATCCAAACAACAACCAAATTGGCAGCACATTGGGCCAACTATGGCAAATGGCTACAATAAAAAAGCCGTTTGCTGCATTCTCATGCACGACTTAAAATGGCGTTGGCAATGTTGACGTTGACGCTGACGTTGAAAATCCAAGGAACAACTTCGTACAAGATCCGGAAGAACTTTAGCTGCTAGCTACCACTTACATACTAACCGCCACCGCAAGGCATAAAACAGTAAGGCCTTGTCGTATACGTAATATACTCGTGCACTCATATATACTCGTAGTATAAGTGCGCTCATATACATGTACGTGTAGAACTCATATGCTCATATATGTTTCCTTGTGTAGTAGTAACAAACGCAATATTCAAGCAAAGAAACGAGCATTGAAATTGAATTTAATGGCAAACAGTTTTAAGTAGCCAAACATAAGATGTTGTTTTGCTCGCATATGTACATATGAGGAAGCTTCGGAACTGAGCTCATAATCAAAGAAGCAGTTGTTGCAGTTGTTCAAGTGAAAGGAATCGAATTGACGTTAAAGCGAAGTTTCAATGCGCTATTCATAAAATAAGGGTATAAGGTAACTTTGAGGCAATAAAAGTTTACACTGCGTATACGTTATATAAGAGTTATATTGCAAAATAATCAATTCAATTGCACATATAACATGCTTTACAAAAATACGCATACAAATTTAGTTAACTCTGAAAAATATTATTTATTTTTATAGTGACTAGGGGGCTCCGCCACCTGTTTACTGGGATCTTAGTTTTATAAATACGGTTCTAGATTTCGGGCTTTTTATCGATGAGACCCCATGCAGTTCCAAAATAGTAAGTGAGAGAAAGCGAGAAAAAAAGTTGGAATCACGCCAAGTTCCTTAGGTATCAGCGAGTGGGCGTATTTGAGAATTCTTCGCCACTGTACGATCTTCGCCAACATGGCGTCTACGTCATTCTTTTCTTTTGATTGCACGCTCTAAATTTTGATAAAAAAAAAGTGTCTTACAGTATTTATTTAAGCATCAAAAAAGAGACGAATTTAAAAATTAAAAATGCAATAACGCCAAGTATACAAAATTTCTGCATAAGGAAGTAAAAAAACAATTAAATGATGGACGGAGAAAAAACTTGTTTATATAGCAGGTAGATAAAACAAGGCTCCACATAATGCCTATATACTTGTTCATCCTATCCCGACAATTCCAAAAAATTTTTCTTCGCCACTCACGATGTGTCTATATTTACGACCTTTATAAGGCCACATGTCGTATACGTATTTCTATTCGTATAATTTTGCGAATTTAGCCCCCAAGTCTACATTTTCGTAAGTTACCAAAGTTTCTAATGACAAAACGAAATATGAGGTGCAATCTCTTCTCTTCATTAATTTATTTAAGATCGAGGATTTGGTTTATTTTTGAAATTATTCATTATTTATCATTATTATTACAATATTTTTGGTAATTTTTTCAACCATGGAACGAAGCAGTTAAACGAATACTTGAAACTAGATTATAAAGCATTTATTTAAAGAATTTTTGTCTTTGAAGAAATCATAAAAATATATTTCAGCATATAAAACATCATTAGTTACACTTTCCAAAATTCTTTGCTGTTTCAAAAAAAAGATCGCAACAAGGAACCAACTTGTTTCATACAAATAGAGCAATTTTCTATACAATGCAGAATAGCTTCAAGCTCCATAAAATCCCATTCAACTTCAATGCAGCACCTAAGCAATTTCCAACTCTTTGCAACATTTCAATCCTGCATCAAGCTGCAACCTCTATCAAACTCTCGCTTAGTCTGCCACAATACAAACAGCAGTGAAAATCAATAGCCCCCAACTATGCAGCGTATCAAAAGGCATAAGAAGCAGTAACATTTTGCAATGTCTGCGACTTATCGCCCAAAGAAATGTGTTGCAGTGGCAGCAATGGAAACGGTTCTCAAAAGCAGCCAGAACATTTGAAAAATGCAATGCAACAGCAAGGATAACGAAATCGAGCAGCACGATGGGAACTTATGTTGCGGATAATACAATGGATTTCATTATTTCGGCACTTACAAGCGAATAACCACTAAGCAATTTGGAAAGCAGCAGCAGCAGCTCGGAGCGTGCTAAATCCTTGAGGGCAGCGTCGAGCGCAGTCTGGTGCATTAAATAGCCAGGATGGCAACGCTGACAGCAGTTATAGACTTTAAACCTAAACATAATGTTGCAGTTGGGCAACATAAGCCGCTAACCAGAAACAGAAACAGCTTCAAATTCGAACAACGACTAAATGAGCTGTCAAAGTTTTTAATGCACCAAAGCAACCAGAACAACAACAAGAACTCCAAGGACGAGCCAAACGGCGACAGCACGAGCCAGACAAGTAAATCTTATTTTGCACAAAATGGCAAATTTCCCCAGACGGCCAACAATAGAAGCAGCAGAAACTGTTGCAGCAGCAGGAGCCAGCAGAGTCAGCCAGGAGCTGGAACTCTATAGCTGGAGTAACACTAGCAAAGGAAACATTCTGGCTGCGAATATTTGAAGTATTTCATGCATTGAGCGGGCGTTTGATTGAAAATGTATTGTATAATTTCCCGAGCGTATTTAGCGAACGTCTTGAAGCAACAAATAAAGGCACAAGGACCAAAAATGCACAACCAACAAAAGTGCAAATATTATTATCAAGTATATGTTTTAATTTGTTCACCAAGTGGAGTCATAGTCAAAGTCTATTAGAAAAAACTAGGGTCCAGAGAATTGCAAATTTTTAGTTGTTTTTTTTTCGCACGGCTGTATGTAAACCTAAAACGGAAGATATGGGCACCATTTTGAGGTGTCTTGGAAATTTATCGAAAAAGACTCCCTAAAAAGCGATATGGTCGAGTGTATGTTAGATTTGTAATGTCTCTCTTTCCTTTGGTCTTGAAACATGCAGACGTCACGAGACATGGACACCAAATTGTACCAAAATGATATGTGCTAGATGCATTTTTATTTTTATATAAGTCAATAGTAAGATTTTATGGTACAGTCATTTTCAAAGTTTATCGAACCAAACTACGGGAAACTCCTCGAGTAAAATCGATTGTTTTTGACTATTTCTCGTAAACTAAATCATCATGAATGATACGATTTTTTAATTATGCTTAATTCATCCAAGTCTATTTCATTTGTCGAGCGATTCGCCAGCGTTGCGTATACGCAACATGACGCCACGGCATACCTAGGTGCTGGAAAATTATAAAATTTTCAAATTAGTTTTTTAAGGCAAATATCACAACTCTATTTTGATTTCATTCCAAAAAATTTTTTTTTTTTTCGAAAATAGCCAAAATGGGTTAAGAGAGAAATTTTGCAAAAAAAAAAAGCGCCTGATGATGTCTGCGCCATATCAAGATTTCGCGGTAGAGTTATCTTCAAATTTTGTATTATAGTAAAAATCCATAAAAAACTACTTGGGGAAACCCATACTGTCCAGAGTAATATAGATTTGTATGGTCACTCTTTCCTAGAAAGTTATCTTCCTGGTGTATTTTTTTTTTTTTTAATCATCTACAAAGTTTTCTTTAGCAAAAGTATAAAAAACCACATAAAAATTTAAAGTCATGAGCTAGGAACGCCTTTTATCAAAAAAAAACATCTATAGATAATTTTTTTCTTTTTAGAACACAATCCTTTTACGCGGCTTAGATTGAAGTGATAGTATAATCGTCACGCATGAGATTGTCCGATGGCTGAGATGGTGGAGTGTTGAGCTCAAAACTTTTAAAGTCGGGACGAATCCCAGGTAAGATTTTTAGCCAAGACAAATTTGGTTTACTATTTGAATATACCATAGCCCCAAGAAAAAAAATTGCCGTGATCTTCGGAGGATGCATGTGTTAACTTGCGTATTTCGTTGTACTGAATCCGAAGGTTCTACCCTAACCCCAAGATTCCCCACAACATATTTTTCTCTAAGACAGGTTGTTCGACGATATTTTCTATCCCAATCAGTGATCAAAACGACCACCGCACGTCGATTTTATGAAATTCCTCATTCATGAAGTTTGCTGATGTTTTTCTGAATATGCACCTGCTAATGTTTTTTTAAAGTCGGATTATGATTCTGCGACCACAAAAATATAGAAGACATTTTCTGGCCTTTAAACCTGTAAATCAATTTTTGTTTGTAGACTTAACAAAATCTCATAGAAATTAAGTCCTGATGTCCGACGATATTTTTTATATTTTGTTTTCAGCACATCAGGGCGCGCTTAGTAGAGTCGCAACGGAAATGGTCAACACTCTTAAAGACACTATTGACTCCTTTTCGTTTCGTTTGCGCTGAGGCAAAGCTGATAACGCAGTCTGATGCAATTGTTTTTGTTTGAATGGGAACTTGCTCCATCAGATCCTTGGCCATTTACGTTTTGGCGATGATTATTTATTACGAGTAGCTCTAAAAGCTTTATGACTAGTTTTATCCAAAGGCTTCGCTGGCTTGCTTTGGATAAAGCATATTCGGGTAGAAAAAAAGGCATTAAAAAAAACCTTGTGCATAACATTTAAATGCATTCAAAATTAATGCTTGTAATTAAGTTTTTGAATTATTGTCAATTTTTATCATTAATTATTGACTAAACAGACACCGACTTAAAATACATAAATTTCGACACTAAAAAGCATGCACATTTAATGGACTATAAATTTTTGTCAAAACGTAATCGTAATTTTCATCGGTTGGACCCCAGACGATGATGCCCCAAAATCGCATTCATCATTTTGGCTTTTTGCTTTAACAGCCGCCATTGCGTGTCACTTAATCAATTTCGCGTTAATCAGCCAAAGGCAGCCACGTCACCAACGGCGTTAGATCTTGGAGTAAACAGCGCTCCGAAAAGTATGCTATACACATAAAGCGTATATAAACACTGTATCCTGGTATCGGTGTGTCGCATCTAAGCTCATGGACGACGTCACATACGCCGTAGTGGATGCCAGGATGCCAAGCATGCCGCTTATTGCTATAATTTTTATGTCAAAAAATAAATTAAATTTTTGCTTCACACGCGATTGTCGTTTTGATGTCTCAAACACACACACGCATACAAACGCACTTGATGGATATAATATATTAAGCACCGGAAGTTTGAATACCCTTGAAGGAAGTGGGTTGAAAAGTGTATTGCAAATAATTCGATTTCTAAAGATTATTGCTCTTATAGTAATGTTTGGATCATGTTGATTCAGTTTTAAGGTGAAGTGTCATTCCAAAAGCAAAAATTGGAACGTGTTAGTTTTTATAGAAGTTTGGTGAAGGTACTAACGTACATAATTTCTCCGGATGAGCTTGGCTGCAGATGCACATGATTCATTTACACACAAGCAGATTTTCTCAATTCGAATCATAAAACTGAAGGCTATTTTTAATGATCTGATCCCCATGAAAAGAAGGTACATATTTTAATTCAACAAGCACAATTAAGAAAAGAATTTTTTAAAAAACCAAAGGGGCTATAACTGTTCCGAGTCTCTTATCCGTTGTTTCAGAGTTTTAATAATATACAACGTCTCCCATAAGGGTATAGTTTGGGGTATAAGTTTGCCTTATTCTATTCAAGAGAAAGTTACGAAAATTCGAAAAGCCAAATTAGTTTTTTGGGTCCGATAAATATGTTTAAGAAGATGACAAAGAAACACGTTTGGAAGAATCATATTTGGAAAGACCAAATAGAAGAGGAGATAAGATAAAGAAAAAGTCGTTTGTATTTCTAAAATAGTATCTTATTGAAAAGCTGTTATCTTCTTAGGATATACTAACAAGCAATCCGTTTCAGCTTCACTTGGAATGTTCCTAATTCCAAATCGATTTGCAAGAAACAAAACATTTTTTATATTCTAGGGATAAGTATTGACCAACATCAGATTTGTTCCAGAATTGGTTTTGAGATAGCGGAAGCCGACTCGGATACCCCCATCACTTCAAGCTTCTGAAGGAAGCCTCCCAAATAACTCGATCGCACTGATCACATTATTATCAGATGTTTTATCTCGAACGAGACTTTCTTCAGTTTTTAGTAGACGCTGGCCTGACAAGAGGGGGCGGAAAGGGAGCCAGGGCGATCTCCCAGGGCCCGGTGTAATTACTGCCCTACTGTCGTGATTCAAGCTAAAAATGAATAAAGGGGCCAATTCATTTTCCTCCCGGGCCCGGATTTTTTCTCTACGGCCCTGAGTAGACGAAAAGAAAATGTGATCAGAAGAAAAATAATCGGCAATATACAACAGAATATTTCTTAGATTTCCTAGGTATCGTTCGGGATAATACTTCCCCTTTGTATAATTCGAGATGGTACAGGGGAATTAATCATCTCGAACCATGCATTCTAAATATTAAATCATTTGAAGAAATTTTTCTTAATTGTATTATAAGCTTTTAAAATTAATTTCACTGCTGCCTTAGCCTCCATTTTGGATGAAAAGTGGCCACCAGCCTGTTGCCTTTTAATAAGCCCCTTTGAAATGTATACTTTATTTTCAAGAGTTTAGTCTTCATCATTTGTTGATTGCTTCGTCTTATTCAATTAGTTAGGATTAGACTAAACATTCATACATCACCTAACGCAGAGTATTATTAATATTACAGCTAAGCTTTAATCATTATTTCCATCGATATTATGATTATTGTTATTGCCTGGCACACCCTTTCCGAATGCATTACAAATATATAACCCAAACGAGCATACCCCTAGCTAGTGTATGCATAGAAGTTGCCTGGTTGGAGTCACACAGTCACGTCTCAAATGCCAGCGAGCTGACACAGTTTGTTACTTTTCAGCGACGCCTGCAGCCGACGTTGACGATGGCGGCGGCAACGGGTCCAAAAGGTTGCCACAGGAATTCACCCTTCAAAAGCTGCTCGCATAAAGGATGGGGGCAGTCAAGGCGCACCTTGCGGTCTACTTACCAATGGCTGCCATTTTGAGCAAGAAGTTCATTACTCATAAATGCTGCACATGGCAGCGCAGCGACTGCCATTAAAACAACAACATAGCTGCCTTTAGCTCTCGGCTCGCTTACATCCGCTGCTGCAGACTCTCTTTTGCTCACCTCTCTGCTCTTAATGCTCGTTATAAGTAGAAATCTGCAGTGCGCTTTAAGTGTTATCGCCACACACACACACACACACGCACATATACGCATACAAAATGGCAGCACGCACAGACACACATGCAACATTTTATAGAAGCTTGACATGAGCTGCAAAAAGGGGGTGCTTAGGTATGGTAGGTTTAGGGAGGGTTAGGGAATCAACGAAAGACGAGAACATTTTCATTTTATGACAACGTTTGCTGAAATTTTTCCGTAACCGCCGAATGCTTCTACGTGTTTGTGGCTGAGTTCAAAGATTTATCAGCTATGACTTCGACGACATTGCTGTCGACGCTTGTCCCAAGCTTAACGCGTCTACGTGTCTGTATGTATGTATGTTTGTATGTGTGTGTGGTTATTTGAACAGATTTAATGCACACACACACACACGTATACATACACTCATCATATAAAGCCCCCTCCAAAACATACACACTGCGCACACTTAAACCTTGTGGAACTTTAAGTGTCACCATAAAAAAGCAACTTTTAATCCAAAATGATGCAAGACCGAAACTCAAAAAAAAAAAAAGAAGAAGCAGAAGCTTCGCTTTATTTTGAGTCAAGTTCAAAGGAATTTCCAGCGACTGTATCGTCATGGCTTGCCTGCTCTCAGCTGAGCTGCTGCTTATGCATACACATAGACCACGGCAGCCAGCCAGCTTATAGACAACATAAGCAACAAACCTGGCAACGCCATACCGTCAGAGAGTCTGGCCTACTGGCAGCCTGTTGGCCAGAAGAAGCCGACAGCCATCATCAAAAAGGCATCTCCTCACAAGTGGCAAAAGTGGAATTGCCAATTTGCTTTGAGTGTATATGTATTTATTTGTGTGTGAATGAGTGCGTAAGTGTATAAGCAAGTTCATAAGTGTGTGCGTGTGTATATAACACAAGAAAACCAGACAGAGATAGTATAAAGAAAAAAAAACAGGAAACAGGAAATAAACGACGCCATTGCAAGCCAGAACTTGAAACGAACTCAAGCTGTGGGCATAAAAATTTACTACCTATAATCAATTGATGCCAATTAGTGATATAATACAGCAGGGTAAGTTAACTTAAGAAGCTGAAACCATTCAAGCATGGAAATTGCTTCAAGTTATAAGAAATATAGTATACAATATGTTGGTAAGGCCAACAATATACTGCAAAAGGTTAAATAAAGGTAATGGAAGGGAGTAAGAATAAGTAAGAATAGCTTTAAATAAAGTTCGTATCTTGTCGGGATCGCTGGAGTGAAGATGCAAACAAAAAAAAAGGCCCAAGCCCAGACGTATTCAAATCTGTCCACTTTTTTTACCATCACAAGACAATAAAATGGTAACTGATGAAATTTATAATAATTGAAGATACATATATGTCAAGTTGATAGAGAAGCAATATTGGTATGTCTTTAATATGACTCGGCGGGTCGTTTTTTTATTGACTATATAGGGCACATCTGACAAGTTTTTGGCCGTTGGGATGATGCTTGGATGTTACCCTTTTCTCAAAACGTTTGTTATAATTTAACAAGTTTAAAATCAATAGGATGAAAAAGATGCACAGAACCGAAAATAAAGGATACATGGAGTATAGAATGTCGAATATGACCCATAACCTCCCTGTACTCTAAAGTAAAGGTCGGCAAAAAATACACTTGCATTTTAACTCACGTTTACTAATCCGTGGCCGTGTCGACCACTGCTCTAAAGCATTGAAGGTAATTCTTCATTATTTTCTAAATTATGTACATAACCCGATATTCTATTCGATATGAATATGAAATACCATAGCCCAATACCAGCGCCGGCTGGTGGCAGTTTTTTTGAAATATTTCAAGAATACTCTTCTCTTCTTAATATTGTATGTATTTCATAAAGCAAACAACATAACCTTATTTACTCTTCATTACCTGCAAATCCAAATATATATTTGAAAGCATTCTCTATTTTTGTTCCTTGTAGGACCATCAACTCAAGTAGGCAAAATATGTCCCTTACGTTTTAAACTTAAATAATTGTTTCTCCACATTATATTATATACTATAATATGCATTATGTACTTTTACTTTTTTTAAAGTCTTAGAAAAATAATCCCATACCTCTGCTTGATCTCCTTTCATCACATGGATATGCAAGAAACAATTGATGATTTGAATCGTACGTACAAGAGAGTCGCTCTAGCGATCAATCTTACCTTAACCAAAAGCATGTCTTTGTCAGTTGGGTGGGCCGGCTTGGGTTCGAAAATGAAAGCATGGAACTTAGGGCTACCAAATGATGAATATTCAAATCAAACGTCCATATTACTCTATGGCTTCGAAACCTGGTTGATGACTGGAGGCTTGTTTATAAGCCACTGCCTAAGACAAATCTGACGATTTGTTGGCCAAGGATTATTTCGAAGTCTGAACAAGTGCAAGAAGGAGTCAGTGTCGTTTTAAATTTGGCGTCGCAAATGGAAATGGATCGGTCACACCTTACGCAAGCCAGCAGGAGGAAGACGAGCGCGGCCAATACAATACGGCTTCGGACGCTCAATAAAAAAATTGAAGCTTCTGACAAAAGCTGGAGGGAAATAAAAGCGATTGCGAAAAACAAAGAAAGCTGGCAAAAGTTTGTGGATCCCTTTGCTCCAACTAAGAACGCAAATAGGACACATTTCAACAAAAGTTTCTATCAATCGTATTTGATTTTAAGCGGCTTTGTTAAGGTTATAGTATGTTTAAAATAAAGAAATTAAGAAAATAAGGCACGCCCATCAGCTGCTATTCCAACCGTCATAGCTTCCCAGCCTACGCTCTTACACCACCCCTCCCTCTGCTAAATTAGGCATTACAAGGCATTACCACTCAGTCTCTGGGTGATCTTAGTTTATACCGAGCAACATAAGTAACCTAACCTAATTATGAATAATATAATAACAATTATAAATTATCGTCACTATTACAAAGTTATTTATACGCTTATCATCAGCTTTCTTTAAATTTGGAAGCACCTAACGTCACCTCTTTGAAATCTTTTCCGCGCTAGAAACTCAGCATATCCCAACTCCACAAAACCATAAAAAATATACAAAAAAAAACGAGGTGTTTAAAAAGCCAAATCCCCACAGAAACATCGTTAGTGTTTGTAGGCAACAATTACTTTTATATCGCATGCTGTGCCATTGTCGATAGCCTCTCAAATGTTTGCCCAACTGCCTCTGTAGCCATGCCTGCCATGCCTGATGCTCCTTGCTGCTCCTAGTGCCATTGCGGCTATTGTGCCAATTGCTTTGGTCGTATACTGCAGAGTTCCATACCATACCAGACCTACTACTTACCACCATATTGCCAGGCCGCAATCGGATCGTACATATCGCAAACCAATCGCAATCATTTCATTTCCCTTTTTAATATACGCTGCACAAGCACATTAGAGAGCCAGGCTGAACTTAGCTGAGCTGAGCCAGAAACCAAACCACGTGCCAGACGACGTTGATGACGACGACGACGAGAACGGGGACGTCGACTACAAACAGTTCCTGCTCTAGCCAATACTCCTCTCAACAATCCATATTTATGTGCAGTTTTGCCAACGTTTGTATAAGTAGTCATTGGAGGCGTACATGTATGTACAAGTTTATGTCTGTGTGTGCATGAGTTTTGCTTCCGTTTCCGTTTACAGTGTTTGCAATTTTCCTTTAGTATTAATGGCCTTAAATTGTATTGATGTGTGCCCGTCTCGTCTATGAACACAAAAAAAGAGCAAAATAATAAAAAAGATATATGCATTTGAGGCAACGATATTTGCATACCCTTACTAAGTTGCTCTAAGATGTAAATATATACATTTTATTTTCTTCAGTAAATTTAAAAATTAAATATTTGTTTAAAGTTATGGAACTAACTAACTCGCCAAGTTTGAAAATGTTTCCGGCGAGAAACAAATCAAAAATAAACGATAGAAAAAAATCGTTCATATGAAAGACCGTTTTCACCAGGATTTTGTGTGGAAGTGTACATATGTCAGAGCTCGCAAAAAACTGTCAACACATTTTTCCAACTTTTGTGGGGAGTGGTTCCGAAACCGAAAACCCACCCCGTGCATCCGCCACGGGTACTCACCAATGCAAAGCTTTTGTCGGTTCTTCGAAAAAGCAAACTTGTGAGTTATAGCTGGCTGAAAAATTCAATATAAATTGGCAAGATTTTCTCATTTTAATTACGGCATTAGATTTTGAAACAAGTTCACAAGTCCGTCTTCCAGCCATATGCCATGTACCCTCGTTAAGGGCATAACTTTATGTTCAGGCTGCTCACGCGCGTAGCTCGTCTAGGCTAATTTTGCATGCAGCGCACAGCTCAAGAGTCCGTTCAGTCCATTCCCAGTGTAGTACATGGTACATGAGCTAACCCCAACCCCGCTATCGAATCGGCCAACATTTTATTGAGCCACAACTAGGATGTGTTTTAAATGTAGCCGTGGGGGGTGGCTTTTGAGGGCTGGTTTGCTGTCAGGGGTGAGCTTGGTGTGGTTTGTAAACGTTTTATGCCCGCCAGCTAGCCACTCACATTGATTACCCAAGCTTTTGGGTAGTTTTATTTATGTTGCCCGGTCAACTTTTATATGTAGGCCACAAAGTGCATATTTACTGCAAAATTTACGGCAACAGTGGGTTAATATTGTTGCTGCAACATTGCTGATAAAAAGAACAAGAGAGGCGAAAAAAAAATGTGATGAGAAAAAAAAATTAGAAACTGCCAACAAGCAGCACAAATAAATAACCAGCACAGATAACAGAGTAACCAGCAAAAAATGAAGTTCCGAGCTTGTCTTGGACTGCAAGCAGCAGTAAATATTTTTTGAAGTTCTCGCTGTTAGCCCCCGTCTCTTACGCCGAAATGTAATTTTCCACGACATTTTCCGGTTTGCAATCATATCGCGCCAATACCAGAATGCCAGTCAAGCAGCAAGCAATGGACGACAGCAGCAAAACAAGTAATGTTCCCCCAGTCTCGAGGGGTTGCTGGCTTTACGTTGACCAGACGACACATTCTGGGGCGGACTCACACGGCTGAGGGAGTCTGCTTGTCGGGGGGATTCATTGTCGCTGACTTCAAGTGTGAAATGTGGTGGCGTTTGATTTAAAGCATCAAGAGCAACAAATTTAAGTTGGAGGTCATTTTGGGGCCACATTTCTCATATTCTGCACTTTTTGCTCTGCCTTTATGAAATCAGCTTAACGAAATTGGAAATCTGAGAGCATGGAACAAGCTATGGCAAAGTAAGTAAGTAGCTTGGGCTGCACTTCAAAGGGCGACATCAACTTAAGGTGTAGTTCAAGAGGGTTGCGCATCTTAGTTGGCTGATGGGTCAGTTTGATATACCAGCCGAATCACTTCATTAATGTGTTCCATCTAACTACGAGGGCAGCTGACTAAGTAAAAACCAATTGCATGTGGAAAGTAATACAAATGTAAGTACATCAATGTCTGAGATACTTATCCAATTCCTGGCTATTACTTAAAGCACATTTGCAGCGTCTTAGGGCTGTAAAAATAACCACCAAAGAAATTTACACTCCATTGAAGTTGTTGGCCTAAGACGAAGTGTCAGCAGAAATCGAAATTCAGATGCTTCAGATTGTCTTAGGGTGTTTAAAGGGCCTTTCCATTGAGCCCAAACATATTGATATTGGTATTTTGATGAGAATTAAAAATAGTTTTGGCTTTAGTTGACTGTGAATAAAATCCTATAAAGAAAAGGCATTATTTTGTATTTAATTGTGCAGTTTAAAAATTTCCAAAAATTCTAGACAATTAATAACAGGCTAAAGGATTTTTGCATTTTTTGTTAAATATTTTTTTTATCACTTTTTAAACGTATTACTTCAGCTTAACCAAACTTGCATCTTTGATTTTTGTAAAAAATCCAGACCGAAATTGGAAAATTTTGTTAGAATAATTAAAAAATGTTCTATTGTATGAGAGATGGAATAGTTTTTATTGATGTTTCGACTACGTATTTATAAAAACTTAATGAAATCAAAAATATAAATAAATCCACCATGGTAAAATACCGAATCCCCTACTGTGTAATAGAAAACGACTGTTTATATCGGGCCTTTTAATTTAGGTCCTTAGCAGAGAACGGACGCCCCTTTTTCTTGTCCCTGGAAAAATAAAACCAGGACTAAGTTATAACTATTCCATTAAATAAAATATTTTTCAATGCATTGTTTCTGTATACGCCTACAGCGTTTCCCCTATAAACTACACCACTGGCTTATTTAAGGTGTATGCAACTCCATATTATGTAAAACATTTGCACCATGTATTTGCACAGCTACCCTAAAAAAATACATACTACATGCGTATATCTATATACGTTATGGATAAATTTGTATTCCGTATACGTTGCATGACGTTGTATTGTTTCCGTTGATGCATTCCAATAATTGATGATGAACAAATAAGATGGCTTCTTTTCGGCTTGATGCCGAGCCGAGCCGACGCGACGCCACTGATGCTGACGTTGACGCTGACGTTGATGCTTGTTCTGATGCTGGGACGGCATTTTGGTAATGCAATTTCATTCATGCATGCGAGACGATCCATCTATCCAATTCACGCATACATACATCCAAAACACACGCACACACACAATAATCAGTATGCTTGGCAGCTATCGTATCCTGGCATCAACGAACAGCATCAGCCTCAGCAGCAGGAGCAGGAGCAGACGAGTTGAAGGCAATGCATCAAACAAAAGTTATATAACTGGCATTGTATCGCGTTATTTTTGGGCAGATAAAATATGTACACGGAGAGAAATAGTGTGTAGAAAATGTTTTGATGAAACTTTTTGTCTAATTTTATTTTTTTCGGGCCAGACCAACACTGTAACAATATACATACATATGCGTATACACGTGACGGTAATAAAAAAGGCAATCAAAAAACAATAAAATTAAAAAAATTCCTCAACTGGGACTCGAACCTTGGTCCCTAGACGTCGCGACGTTATGGTTTGAGGCCGACACTCAACCAACTGAGGCGATTCTAATTTCCTCCGCAGTTCATCTTCCGAATTGAATAATGGACTTTAATCGAAAGTTTTTTTTTAGTTCCCACATTTTTCTATACAAACTTAAGCGGTAGCTTTAAAATTTTAGAAAATATAGCTCTTAATAATTATTCGCTGATGAATGGTATGTAGCAGAAGAAAAAATTTCCTTCATCTGACTAGTTACATTGGAAGTCTAAAAGACTCTAAGTTTTCCCTATACCGATTTTTTTCGAATACACAGCTTTTTCGTTCAAGATTTTGCGTGTTTGAATCTTCTAATTACGAATTACATAGCGTTTTTTTTTTATGATATAATAAGAAAATATTTAGTGGAACGTAAGATTTCCAAAAGCTTTTGCTCTCCGTTAAGAGAATTTTAAAACTAACTTCACAATAAGAAAAAAAGTACAACAAACATTTAGAGACTCTAAAATATTGAGTACACTTACAGGAAAGAAATGTCTGTACCCTCCGTATTTTATTGAGAGTTAATATTTTGCAGTTAAAAAAAATATTGCAAAGAATTTTCCTTTCTAATGTTTCTAGAGACGAGGTATACCTTGTAATTATTTTTCCCATCCCTATATGATGAAACAATTGCACTTTTTCAATTTATTAAAGAACTTATACGAAAAATTAATTGAAATTGATTTTTTTAAATTTTAGCTTAAGCTACGGATGTGTTTCTTCTTAAAATACATAACATTTTATTAGAGCACAGAACAAATTTATTCAAAAAGGCTTCGTATAAACAGCTTTCAGTGACGAACTATTGCAAAACAGATTGCGAGATCCAATCCGTGACTAAAGCTTTCCTTAATGTTCTCTAATGCACTATCTGCATCTATAAAGGAAATAAATCTGTAGATTCCGTTTAGCGAGATATCGCTACACACTTTTTCTCTCAGTGCACTTACACAGTAGAGCAACAAGCAGAGCTGTCATTGTTGTTGTTGTTGCTCGTATTATTTTTGCTCTTATGGCATTGAGGAGCGTGGCAAATGAAATGATTGCATCAAAGTGGCTGCTGTCCGTAGCGAATTTCCGACGTTGACGACGATGCCGGCGTCGACATCGAAGCCAACGCAGCAGCAGCTGCCTGATGTTTTCCATACAAAGTTAAGGTGTTCGGGAACAATGTACATACTACATATGTATGTACACCAAATATGTATGTGTGCATGTTAATTGCTGTTTGGCACTTTTGAAAAGTGCAATCGCTGCGTTTGCCACCGATCTCGTTGCTGGTCCCCAATCCTTGCATCATTAGCGCCATCGTTTTAAATAATATTAATACTTAATGGTCGTGTGTGCATATCAAATTTATAGCATGGCAAGCCAAATGAATTTCCTGCACAGACGATAAGAATGATGATAATGACGAAGATGATGAAGCTCGCTGTCAAGGCAGCAGTTTAAATAATAGAGCTTGAAAAAAATAATGCAAATAAAAAGAAAAGCAGCAACGGAAAACGGAAAATTTGCCACAAGCTTTGCTGCTGCTACTGCTGCTGTTACGGGTGCAGCAAAAAATTCACCTGCCCAGGCCCATATAAACTGCTTCTTTCTGCCCAGTTGAAAAAATGGGAAAAAATAAACTCCCCAACCGTATCAACCATCAGTAACCAGCTCCTAGACGCCATTTCCCATTTGCCACGTTGACGAACTCCGTCGACGATCGATAAAATGCTTGCATGTGAATTATTTTAATGAGTTCCGTTTCGTTGGAAAAGAAAAATATGAACGATAAACTAAATACATCTGGCTTAAAAAAGAAAAATAAAGTCAAAATACATACACTATGGTGAATGTTGATAAAGAAATGAAAAAGGGGTGGCGAAAAAAAAAAACAAAAGCGGATGATTTTTGTATTTCTCTTTTTTTTTTAATTCAAAATTTATGCGCTACAGAGGTCAGGCAGACTGCCAAATTGGGAACTATAGAAATTGTTTAGCCTTTGGTGGGTATCCATTTTGGAAAGTAGACATAATAATTATGGGAATGTCACAAAAATAAATAGTTGCCAGAAAATGATTAAGTACTGCAAAAACCTTCAGAACTAAAGAAAGATTTAAGTTGAGTTATTGATATTTCTTTGAGCCTAATTTACATATATTATAAAAGTTAAGGACATATTTGCTTATGATTATATAAATATAAATATTGTATGTGTGTCAATAATAAAAAATTAATTAATTTTCATTAATTGCATTTCTCTTGTTTAATAAAATCCAACCCAAGTATCTGGAGCCACATTTGACGGGTCACTGAAAGCTATCTATGACCTGGTCAATTTTGGTCATCCTCTAAGTCTTTGTGTTGTCCTGCTTTCGTTTATTTCTGAACACATTAGCCCGTAGCCCTGATCTGGATGGCAGACTACCAAATAGGAGCCAACACCATGTTTTATAAGGCTCTCTTGCATCGGAGTGCGAGGTGATGGCAGTGACTTATAAGTGCCTTCGATGTGTCGTCTTAAGATGAGTTTACTATAAAGGCAGGCCCGTCGAGAGGGGGTTGGAAAGGAGGGATTCCTTCCGGGCCCGGAGTTTTCTCAGAGGCCGGGTGTAATTACTGTCGTAGTGTCGTGATTCAAGCTAAAAGTGTAATAGAGGAGCCGGTACATTTCTCACGGGCCCGGATTTTTTCTCTACGGCCCTGATAATTGGTGATTTATATTTGGCTTATTTTATAGCGCTAGTCATTGCCTGTCCAAACAGAAGGTGATTGCATTTTTCAGGGTCTATACCGAACTACCAAGTTGGGTACAAAGCGATTCTCCACCTGCGAGATTTCTAGCAGATAAATTGTTCAACAAGATCGACATAACACAAAAAAAAAATAATTTTGGTGTTTTTTCTTAAGGATCGATAGAATTGGTCGCAATTCGCATTATTGAAAAAACCCTTATATGTAAAGGGTCATCAATCTTGGGGTTTTGTTTCAATAGGGTTTTTTTGATTAATCACGCGTGAGTACTGTCAAGTTGCCATGTGTTTTTTATTCAGTTTTCATTGCCATTTCATCATGGAAAGACTTATAACCGAACAACGTTTACAAATCGTACAATTATTTATTTATTTATTTTAATGGGTACAACAAAGTGCAAGAAATTGGCCTTAGATTATAAGAAAAGTATAAAGAAATACTTACAAATAAACGAGAAAAACAGAAAGATATGGGGCGATAATTATGAGTAACAACAAAAGTAACTTTATTACGAAGTTCAGCAGAATCAATAAGGCCGTGTAATAGCTTATGCAAGAAGAGTACACCGTCTCATGTTATTTAAGAAGAGGAGCTTTATAAGGCGAAGTCTGTCAGAATAAGGAGGCAGTCGGATATGTGCATCCCAGTTTAATCCGCGAAGAGCAAAGAGGAGGAATCGTTATATTACGGGAATTCGCATTCTGTAAAGAATTTTTTTCGCGCGCTTAGGCCATTTTATGGAACCAATTCGGTGAACAATTTATTTCACGCTCCGGACCGGTGAATTGGCCATCAAGATCGTGTGATATCACACTGTTAAGCTTTTTTCTTTGGGGCTACGTGAAGTCTAAAGTGTTTGTGGATAAGCCAGCTACGATTGAAGCATAAGAGGCAAACATTAACCATGTTATTCGCGAGATACCTCCAAGTATGCTCGAACGCGTCATCGAAAATTGGATTTGCAAAACTGAGACCCTGTGATTCTTTAAACTTTCGGAAAAAACTTTACGAAAAATAAATGTTTTTTTTTTAAACACATATAACACAGATAACTGCTGTTTCCCTGAGAGATTCTTAGTCTAAATGTCAATGTCACACAGTCACCACAAGAGGGCGCCACTAAGCCGACTTCTTGTGGTTTAAGCGGCTCTTTAAGCCAGCTTTTGCACGCGTTTTGTCATATTGGAAAAAAAAAAATAACATTTAAGCCACAGAAATTTTGCATGACATAGGATGACATTGTTGAAGAATTTAGTTCGACCAAAGATTAATGACCAAAATTAATATTTATAAAGCACACATTTGAAAATTAAAAAACAAATACATAAATTCATCAACACTTTAATTTAAACATTTCATACCAATCTTAAATATTTCCACTGGCTGTGGAAAAGCACAGACGCATCTATACCAAACACCAGCTCTATCTCAAATCAGCGGCTGCAGCTGCAAAAACAAAACCAAGAAACCCGACCAGCAACATGGTTAAGTTTAAACTGCGGCATGTCGTGTCAAAGAACATTGTGTGCCACAGCAATATCGGATTGCTAACAATAAGACCCACCACAAATAACTAACTAAATACCAGAATTTGGTCCGCTTTTTTTTTCTTTATTTGTTTGCTTGGGTTATTCCAGAAAACACGAAAGATGCAAAGCCCCACCGTGTTCCCTAACTCCCATTTTCGGAAGCAATCTCAATTTCTTGCTTCATGGCTGTCATGCTTTAGTTTATGCTTTTCCAGCGAATTTCTTTCCTCACTATTTTCTATTTTTTTTTTTTTTTTGTTCTGCGTCTCAATCAGATAGCGAAGAGCGGCCGGAACCGCCAGGACAACAATAAAAACAACCAGGAAAATTGTCAATTGACGCCAAAAGTTGTTGGTGGCAACCAAAGCAAAAGCAAAAGAAGCGACAAGGGACAAAAGAGCACAATAGCATACAAAATAGAATAGAGCCAAAGATTTGATGCTCTTCTATAAAAATTAAGTCAATTTACACATGCTATGTATTTATTTTAAGATAGAAAGCTTTTGCTCAACACAATATATAAAGGGTCATCAATCGTGAGGTTTTTTTAAATGCAAACAAAATTTACAAAATTTTCATATGAATCGTAAAATCTTTTTTATCAATAGAAATAACCCTTCTTGCCATTCACTTATTTAAGATAATTTCTTTTCCCTCCTCCATGCGGTGGTTCCAATTTTCGATGACTTGTTCGAGCATAATCGGATAACAAGGGTAGTGTTGGCCTCTAATGCTTCAATCGTAGCTGGCTTATCCACAAAAACTTTAGACTTCAAATAGCACACAAGGAAAAAGTCTAACCGTGTGATATCACACGATCTTGGTTACCAATTCACCGGTCCGGAGCGTGAAATTAATTGTTTACCGAATTTGTTCCATAAAATGGCCTAAGCGTGCGATATACATTCTTTACAGAACGCGAATTTTTCGTAATATTATTGTACGATTTGTGAACGTTGTTCGGGTATAAGTCTTTCCATTATGAAATGGCAGTAAAAACTGAATGAAAAACACATGGCAACTTGACAGTACTCAAGTGTGATTTAGCAAAAAAACCCTATTTAAAAAAAACCTCAAGATTGATGACCCGTTTTAAGAAAATAAGTGTATTAGCGGAATAAGAAATAAATGAAAAAATGTAAACATATATACCACAAATAAAATTATACATTTTTCAACATTTCAAATTTATTTAAAAAATTTGTTACCAACTGTCTGACAAATGTATAGTACTTGAATCATTTACATTTAAAGGGTAAATAAAACACAAAGAACAAAAGTGGAAGGTGCAAAATGCAATAACGGTTAAGTCATTGGCCCTAAAAGCTGCACCCGAACAACTAGTGGGTGGTAGGGGGCACACTAAAAATAGAGTATGGGGGCAGATTGCAAACTGCTCGGGAAATGATGCCAGCCAGACGTTATAAATAACGCTTAATTGCAGCACAATGTTTACTGCCAATTTGAAGATGGTGGCCGACGCCATTGCCTTCTTAAAACTAAAGAGGCAGTAAGCTGCTAGATCAAAGAGGAGTGTACGCAGGGATGGGTTGTTCCTGGCAAGCCATGAAGCTGGTCGCATTATGAGTAGTTAATTTACAACAAAGTTGTTAACTGCACAGCCAAAAGCCTTGGCAGCTGCTAGCACTTGCCAAAGAGAGATGTTGGCTTAACGGCGAACTGGATACTGGATGCTGGATGTTGAATGCCTTGCAGGAATTGCCCAATTTTAAATTAACAAATTCCATTTCAACGTTTTAATTAGGTTTTAAAAATTTGATGCCGCTACTATATACAAAAAAAGATGCCCTGACTGCTGCCTGACTCTAATAGTTGGATGCAAAGCAGCTTGCGTATTAATATGCGCCATTTCCGTTTCCGATTAGCATAGCGGCAGCTGCGCCCTTAAAACAACAGTAGCAACAACAACAACAGTTAGAAACAGGAAATGGTTCAAACTGTCTCTAGCTTGGTTTCGCTCATTCATTCGCTCTTTCTCACTCTTGTTCTACTGTATGCATGTTTGCTGTACTTTAATGTATTTCATTTTATTTTAATTTTCATCATCATTTCACGAAACTAGAACAACGAATACCAGGGATGCGAAATTATTTGCAAAGGCAGACAGTTTTTGAAATGAAATATTTTCTGCCAAGCTACTGGTTGGTATTTATTAAAAACATTTTTTGCTTCCAGCATTAATTTCTCTCTTTGTATAAAATATGTTTAATGTTTTTTTTTTTTAATATAATTTATTTGCAATCTTTTCCTAAGACAACAAGTAAATGATTTGGAAAGTATAAATTAACAGTAGAAAAAGTTAAACTCCAATGAGTAGTAACTATTGCTTTATAAGTGCTGTAAGCTTAATTTGAATATGGCAGGTCTAAGACATGATTGCGTTTTAATCTTCGTGCTGCATCGCTATCATCCAAGAGGCCTATTGCCAAAACATTCGAATGATTATGTAGCCTATCCACGTAACTAGTGCTTAGTCTTCGTATTTCGTCTTTAACGTATGGAATATGTAGGTCTTTATGAATTTGCTCATTGGATACAAACCAGGGGGCGTCTACTATTAGTCTTAGCGTCTTGGACTGAATTTAATATGTTAAAACTAAAAATTTTAACTCCAAAATAATAATGTATAAGACTAATTCATAAAACAATAGTTTTCTATATGGAAAATGAGGAGCAGTAAGCAATTTATTGGAATTCAGGCCTGCAGTTTGATAGTGGGTATAGATATCACGTATACGTATTGTTAAGATAGACACAGAAAAATAAAGAGAATCCTCTTACTTAAATTAGACATTATTTTAAGATTTCTGACTTTTTCTGACACTGTTATATATAAGTATTAAAAAAAAAAATTATCTTCGGTACCACAAAAATTCGATATTCTCTTATAGGAAAAATCATGGCTGGAATCCTCTAATTTAGAGTAAGTTCAAATTTGAACCCTCGAAAAATATTCATCAAACTAAATTTTAAAGAAATAATGTGTACAATTTTTTTTAAACAAATAAACTTGCTTAGATGATTTTGCGAATGTTATTCTTTTTTTATTTATACCGATTCCATCTTGAACGTGGAAAAAAAATCCCTAACGATGAACAGCATATTTTTATGATCTGGAGCCAGTTTCTATTGTTCAAATTAAAAAAATATTACATAATATTTTTTTATACGATTTTCGAGTTTTAAACATTTTATGAGTTCTAAAAGAAGCCTGGAACAATAAACTTCTGAAAAAAATAAGCTCTTGTATATAAGTCTTGCCAGTATTTGTTACCATATGTTATCAAAAATCCGATAATTTTAGCTTTCTTGTACATTGTATTAAAATGTTTATATTGACAAAAGTTGAACTATTTGTGAAGCCCTGGTTTAAAACATAACAACAACAAACACCTTAAGCTTGCCTTGCAGCAAACGAAAAATGTTCACATTTAAAATCCAAAGCGATAAAAATAAAAAGCTCGCGAAATGCTGTACAAAAGCTGCAGTTAATTTGGTGCTTCAAATTTTAATGCCAGGCCAGGCCAGACTAGGCCAGGCCCGGAGCTGGGACCAGAGCAGTGCCCAACAACAGCAACAACAACAACTGAATCACTAGCAACTTTTGGTTACATAGCTTCTAGTTCCGCTTGTCGCCCTGACAATGGCTGCCAGGGCTTCCGAGTTTTACGGTCACGTTTGCCGGAGTCAACGCGGCGGCATCTTAGCTGCGTACTCACTTATTTTTATTTTTTTTTATATATTTTGTTTGCATAAAATGCTTACATTACGCATACGCCACATTGTATTTACAGTTACAGCAAAATTGTGCGCCGCTTTGCGCACATTTTATTTCCGGCCAGGGCGGCCATTGCTGTTGTTGTTGTTGTTGTTGCCTTGCGTTTGTTTTTATGGATTTTTTTGTTTGCACCGCCATTGCTGTTGTTGTTGTTGTTGTTGTTGTTATTAATATTTAAAGCAACAAATATTTTTAGCTTAATTAAACTTAAAATGAGGCCAGCAACAGCTGCTTATAGCAATGCAATGCCATATAATTTAAGCATAAAATTTTCATTTAATGCCGCAAAGTATGCAACGCTTTTTTATGATCCTATCATGACAGAGAGAATTCAAAGCAGGAGACCCACACATAATACATCAGGCAAAGGTTCAATTTATGCCCCAAAGGCAACAAAAATTTATTGTCAACTGATAAGCAGGCTACAAAAGCAACAACAACAACAAAAACAGCAGCAGTAGCCCGTCCAGCAATAGCGCTCCAAAAATCCCAGCCTCCGCTGATTCTATTGAAAAAAAAAACCGAATGTGAATGAGTCGGCTTGGTAGCCGACAGTGCGATACACTGCTTCCCTTTTTCTCAGAAGAGGTAGAGCAGCAATTTTTTGCATTGATACGTTGAAAATTTATTTATTGACGTCTAAAATTTACTCAGGTAAACTTATGCACAACACATAAAAAGATGAATAGATCTTTATCTACGAAAGGTCCTATTACAGAGTGCAGTAAACAGTCTTAAAACAGCCCATCAACGCCTGAACCAAAGCAGAATAAACTCCTTACTACTAAATGCTTGACCTAACGAGGCAGAAAGCATCATGCTGTGGCATCTAACGCGATATCCAAAGCAATCAGCGATTTTTCGCTATACGATCCAGACTGCCAATGGGCTTGGGTTCTGCGATGCCAGCGCAGCCAAGGCTTAACCCATGGAGGACATACGATGATGCGTCTGTCATATTTCCCAAAAGAGTGGCAATGTGCTCAGATTCCAATGATACTAAGGCCTACCTACTTCCATTGCTTCCGATTAGCTAGCTTCCGATATTCGAAAAAATATTTTTGAGCAGATTTTTGGCAAAAGCTTATCTGGCAAGCATCTTCCAAAATATTTGTCAACAAATGCTTAAGGCGTTTGATGCGGATTTGGTGGCCCAAAACAATCAACAACACAGACCTTTGGGCGAAATGCAAGCAGTTACGCATACTGACAGAAATAAAGCAGAGAAAGTGGAGATGGATTGGCCATAGCCTTCGCAAGGATTCCACAGAACTATGTAAACAAGCGCTCCGCAAGGTAGTAGAAAGAAAGGACGCCCTAGATGCACTTGGAAGCGGACACCCAAGAAGGAACTTAGGTCTACAGGGAAATCTTTTAAGGAGGTCACGGTCATCGCGAAGGATCGTATCCGATGGAAACGTGTTGTAGAGGCCCTATGTCCCACTGGGGATAGCAGGAATTGAGAGAGATCTTCCAAAATATCAGCTCGGATTTCGCTAGAAACGCTGAATTAATAGCTTATATTATGAAATTATATATAAAATAAGTTACAAAGTTAAGCGGTTTGAAACATTATGCTTCAGACACATTTGTTAAATTTCAGAAGATTCGTGATGTTCAATTTAAACCAATTAAAAGGAACGGAGAAGTCTACCGTATTGTAAAATCAGACTTTTAAGAAACACAGACTTAAGTGGCTGAATAAACCGGTAGTGATAGTTTGGATTGAAGACAATCCTAAGCTTTAATATTTTATATCGAACCCAAGCCATGCACGTTGCGACTGGTTGTCCAACTTAGCTGTTTATCGATCAGGTTGTATAATCGATTGCATCGTGTTTGGTTAATCGTATCAAAAATTCTGCAATAAATTGCCCAATTCTGTAATACCCTTGACCCCATTGATAAAGGGTATAAAAAAAGAGAGCCGAAAAAAAACAAACTGTTTGCCAGTTTATTGATTTTGCTTTGGCACATAAATTTGTGCCTTGGGTTATATGTGCAAAATAAAAAACTAAAACTTTTGTCCAAGTTTTTTTTTTGCCTTCTTATGCTTTCTATATATATATATATGCAAATGTATAAAAAGTGTCATGATTGGTGTGTTTGTTTGTCTGTCATAGTGTGAGTGTCTGTGTCTAGGTATGTGATTATGTGTGAGTGTGTCTGTGTGTGGGTTACGTTGCTTTGGCCTTAAGCTACCTATCGAAAAAAAATTTCATTTCATTTGTTTAGGTTTAGCAACGACATATGACTGACTCTGCTGCCTTTTATTTCAACATATGTTTTAAGGATATATGTGTGTGTGTGTGTGTAAGTGTGTTAGTGTGTATATAGGCCATCTGTCGCTCCACTGTGGCCTGATAATTGAAATGTCTCCCAATGGACACATTACCAAAACGTCATGTCTGCCTACCACTGCGTCATTTCATTTATTTTATTTTTTTTAAATTTATATTTATTTAACGGTGTGTATAGGATTTGAATACGCACAAGAGTTATAAATAAATATACATAGTGTATATTATGGCCGCCTATGGTATTTACTTAGTAGCACACGAAATAGAAGCGTTTGTGTAAGGTTTATTTGTTATTTTTCTATTTATATTAAAAAGATATTCTAAAAATACAAATAACTGTTTTATTGATAAAAAAAAAACAGCTCTGAAAGTATTATAGAATAAAAAAAAAAAACAAATGAAAAGCTGCACGAAAATTATTTTACCTACATTTTTGTTCAGCTACTTAATAAAGAAGAAATATCTGATTGAACTTTATTAACTCTTCAGCTGTTGGACTAATTTTAAGATGTTTTTTTTTAAGTTAAAAGGCCCTATTATTGAGTCAACCTTTTTTGATCCATCCAGGAGCCTTATGAGATTTAAGAATGCTTCCGAACTATACAAACGATTAAGTAAATATCACTGCCTTATCGTCTTTAGCGATATCGATATAGCAAGCAGCAATTGTCTTTGTAACAAATATTAAAAGGTAGGATGAGTCTGAAGAGTTTTGTTATGGGTATATATTGGTGGAAAAATTTGATACAGTTGAGGCGGTGCTCAACACCAGTTACCCTATTTTCGAAAAAAGATAATCCCGTATATTTCAATATAAGCACTCTAGTATTTGAGAGTAAATTGCTTATAAAGGGTCATCAATCTTGAGGTTTTTTTTCAATAGAGTTTTTTTGATACATCGCGCGTGAGTACTCTCAAGTTGCCATGTGTTTTCTATTCAGTTTTTATTGCCATTTCCTCATGAAAAGAAGTACACCCGAACAACGTTTACAAATCGTACAATTATGTTACGAAAATTTGCGTACTGTAAAGAATGTTTTTCGCGCGCTTAGGCCATGTTATGGAACCAGTTCGGTGAATAATTAATTTCACGCTCCGGACCGGTGAATTGGCCACCAAGATCGTGTGATATCACACTGTTAAGCTTTTTTCTTTGGGGCTACGTGAAGTCTAAAGTGTTTGTGGATAAGCCAGCTATGATTGAAGCACTAGAGATCAATATTACATTACTCGATATATATTATTATATTAATATTATCCGATTGTGCTCGAACGCGTCATCAAAAATTGGAGCCTCAGCATGGACGAGCTACGGCGCAGTTGTGGCCAACATTTGAAAGCTATTATCTTTAAAAAGTGAATGGCAAGAATGTTTCTTTCTATGGATAATAAAGATTATCCGATTCATTTGACATTTTTGTGTTTTTTTTTCTTTTGCATTTTAAAAAAACCTCAAGATTAATGACCCTTTATTAAGAATACAATTTATTAATTGAAAAATTTATCTTTTGTTATTTAATTCTATAACTTCGTTAAATTTAATCGATTTTTATATTGTCCGAAATGTGACACATAAAGACTTCCAAAAATATCAGTAATAAGTTCAAAATCCATTCGTTTTCGGAGTAAAAAATAACAAAAAAGTCTTTTCTATTTATTCGTTGTAAAGATATTTAATTTGGTCCAAGGAGATATATGTTAGCTATTATAATATTTCCATTTCATTACTTCCTCAAGCTCTAGGTACAGCCGATATTTCACGTTCGCGGTTTTCCGTGAGTTTATCGATATGCACTTAAGACTCTAAATATCGCCACAAAAAAGAATTCGGTGGAGTTCAATCGTGCGAACGCGGTGGAGAGTCTAAATACCATTTTTGGATAGCAAGCGACCAGGGAAGAATGGCTTCAATAAATTGATGCTGTCAGCCGAAGGAAGGCATGACACTCATCTTGTTGGAACCAGAAGTTCCACATACGCTTTCTACGCACAATCGCCACAAAAAAATCGGTCATCATAGTTCGATAACGTTCTCTATTATCGGTAACTGACTTTAACTGCGCGGCCTTGGGCATAGAGCGATTCTACCTGAGATTCCTGACACTGTTCATTTTCTTACAAGCGGTTTATGATGTTTTTACGAAAGCATTTATTTTTTCATCGGACAGGAGTTACAAAGACAACGAATTGCTTGTGGTTTTTTTTTAATGGGAGGAAGGCTACAACAAGATTTGTGGAAATTCTGCTGAGGGAAGTTGGGAGCAGGTATCGACACAATTCACTCTTGACTAAAATTTGTGAAAATTCTGCTGAGAGAAGATGAGATCAGGTATCGACATAATTCAACACTCTTGACTAAAAGACGGATTTTGCGTATGAGTTGGTCAAATTTTGTGACTCTAGCTCTAATGGTCTGCGAAATATAGGTGTTCTTACCTTCATACCTAATTGCTACCCAAGGATAGGATAAGAAATTTGGCTTTAAGAAAAGATATACATGGTACCAACTTAGTACAGCCTTGATCCTATGTAGCATAAAAAGTAAAGCAGTCAGGGCTTTGCCCGACTATAGGTTATCACGAACGTCAAGGTAACGTTTAAGATCGACTCGGGTTGCGACTAATCCCCGTTGCCCTGGCCATAGGGATCGTAATAAACAGAGTAATCGACCTTGAAATGGAAAACGAATCCGAATAAAATGTGCGAATTTTTCATGTGGTTTGAAACCGAATGTTTTGTTGCAAGTGAAATTAAAACGAATCGGCAAAATAGGTTTAAAAAATCACAAATTTTATACAGAAATAATTTTTTGAATACTCTTTGATATTAACAAAATTGTTCGGCATGGATTTTTCTCTCTTTTACAAGTCTATATACCGGATTATTTCTATGCGCGCAAACTAGTTCCATTGCATTAGTCCACATATTGTTAACCAACTTGACAAAAATGTTTACTTTCTTTGGTAAAAATATTTACAGGTTCTTATGATTTCAATTTGTTTAATAATATAACTTTATTGTTTGTAATACAAGTTCGTTTCTGTGTAATAAATTCATATAAATATGTACTTTATGTGTAATTAAAATGAATATATTCGAAATTGATTCCATATTCAACTCATTTACATAATTATGTATAGATAATTTGTGTGAACTGAACAGCTGAAATATTATGTCATTACGTAAAGGGTAAAGTTAAAATGCCAAATATTTATTTGCTTAAATAATGAAAAACTTTTTATCTTTGGTAGTTTCAATTCTAGCTAAAAAACTTAAACTTAAGGCTTCCAAGAATGTTGCTTTATTTCGTGGTATAGTTTAACTCATATTTTTTAAAGTATCTCCTTTAAAAGCCAATGCTTTCGCTCTTACTCTTTAACTTTACTCCATATTATAGTTAATGGTAATTCAGGCATCACATACCATCAAAATTCCATACACACGGATAATTTTTCATTTCTTTGTGCCGCCATATTAAAATATCTTTGATGCCTCAACTACTTATAGCATGCAGGCTACAAGTTTTTTAGGAAATGGTATTGGGATTGGGTTTAGGTTTGGGATTGGGTAGTTTGCCTTGTCAACTGGTTTTGAAAAATAGATTTTAACGGGCTTAGTTGCGCCTCGTCAAGCAGCCGTTGTTGTTGTTGCCGGGTATGTTGGATGAATGTTGCTTGGATGTTTCCATTCGCTTAGCAAATCCCGCGGGCGTTGCCTTTTTGTGTCTCCATCGCGTCATTTAAAAGACATTTGCCTGTCATTTTATGCCGTGTTTGGCACAGTTTCTCGCTCATCGCTCACAGAGCTCGGAAAACTTTTGTTGCCAACAATGTCATGGAACTCACTACCCTTAACTCGCTTGTTATTGCCATTGTTGTTGTTGTTCACCAGATCTGCCTGGCCTGTGTCATTAGTTTGGCATTGGCAACACATTGCCAATACATTTATCTCAGCCATCAGAGCATCGGAGCATCGAAGCATCCAAGCCTCATCCAACATCAGCAGCAGGTGCAACAGCGTGGGCAAATAACAATAATGGTTGCAAAAAATACAAAATGTGGATGAAAACTTTCCACGGTCAAAAACTTTTACAAAACTTTGTAAATGATCAATAACCTGCTTTCAGAGCTCCTCTTTATATTGCACTGTAATGCGTCTGCAACGAGTCCTAAATTATTCTAATTTAATTGCATATTGTGCAAAAAAAAAAAAAATGGTGTCTACAGCGCCTGAATTTACGATATCCAACTGCATGGAATTAATTAACTTCAATTGGCATTTAAAGCATTTAAGCTTCCATTACTCTGAAACATGCACACACTCAAAAGAACATACGCAGCGTGGCCGACTTAGATACCGTACCGTAGTCAGTTCCCGACATTGGGATACCCTGCACACTTAATTCTAATCCCCAATAACGTAGGAACTTTGTCCGGTATCTAAATATCCAAAGCGTGGTAGCCTTAGTGGGAGGGTTGTCTTACTACTTCGGTGAAAACGAGAAAGAAGTTTGTGCCAAGGGCATTAAGGTAATATCTTTTTTTTATTATTGGCAATTATCTGCACCAAAATCGATAGAGAACCCAAACGACCCAGTTCAAGCATATTTTTTCTAGAAGCTCAATTAAAAGCCAATCCTTTTCCAAAAACGTTGCAGTCACCAAAATTATTATATGGACTTCAAAAAAAAATTGTTCCCCATTTTTAGGGATGCCCAGATCCCCCTCAACATGTTTTCACTGCATACTCCTTAAAGGAGAGAATTCTAAGTACTAGAACACTTCCAAACAAAATTTTCAGCCACAACAAAAAAAAAATCCATAATTACTTTAAATTCTTCTTCTCTCAAAAAATTATTTTTTTTTAAGTAAATTTATGTATTTATTATTTAGTAATAAAATTTTGTAATATATCACTGTCTTAAAATTTTGTCCCAAAAAATCCCTGTAAGAAATGGGAAGCGATTCCTATTATATGTATGGCAACACAGGCACATAATCAAGTTCCCCTTCCCAAAACTATCTCCAATCGGCAAAGCTTTCTCCAGCTGTCACAAGCATTTGAACAAACATAATGTACCCTTTTAACTTTTGAGTAGAGAGTATAAAAATACGCTTTGCACGCAACAAAAGTTGGCCAGCATAATGCTAAATTTATTAAAACCCATTTGTATGGCCCGGCTCAAACGCAAAAGTTTACTTCTGGCTTTTTGGATTCCCAGCTTTTTGGCCAATATACGCGAAATCTACGCTGCTAAACTTCAAAAATATATACGCATATATACTTAGACTTATATACTCGTATACTATATGCTAACAATGCGCTGATTGCACTGTTCTCTTTGCCTGCACATTGTATAAAAGTTTTTGCTTATGCTTTTTTGTTGCAGATCTAACTTAAGAGGCAATCAGGGCGTTGCGGAATGCAATGTACACGGTGGCGTATACGCAATGCCAATGCATAGAAAGTAGGTGAACGCTAAAGCTGCTGGGCTCGCGGAAGCAATCATTAACAATATTGGTGGGATAAATGTGGGTCATAAAAAAAAAAAAACTACGTATGATCTAATTATCTAAAGCAGAAAATAATTGCAATTAAGTGATAGCAGAAAGTAGATAGTAGCTTTATTTTTCTCAGAAATTTGATGAAATGTATTTTAGTAGGGCATAATGTATCATTAAAATATAAAACGTAGACTTACCAATAATATATGAGTTAGTATCTGAAAATATAAAGCAGCAAATAAATATTTTGTTATTTATTTATTTATTTATAATGATAGTTATTGTTGAAACTATAACGTGTTGTACTTAATATTACAAAAGGATGTCGTGTAGTTATAAGAATAAATAATAACAAATAAGAAACAAAAAAACTGAAAAGAACTTATTCTTAAAAAATAAATATGTATGCTGATCGTAGATCAAGAAAAAATTTTCCAGAAAATTTCAGTTAAAACATAAAAAAAAAAAATAAAATTATACATTTTTTTTAAAAGCATTAAAAACTTATCGTTTTTTATTTTCTAATACTGTCGCACAAAATCGATTGGATTTATATAAATACAATAAAAGAAAGGTACCAACAATTTTTTATATTAGGTGCGCAACTAAGTTCTCCCGGTTTTTTTGATGAAAATGTAACTTTATTATAAAAAATGGTTATCAATGACTCATTCAAAGTATTGCCCATCGCTAGCTACAACTTTTTCCCATCTTTCTGGCAGAGCTCGAATACCGTGACGGTAGAAGTGTTCGTCTTTTGAGGCTATCCACGAATCATGCCATTTTGCGATATCTTCATATGAATGGAACTGCTGATCAGCCAGACCATGTGCCATCGAGCAGAACCAGTAATAATCCGACGGCGCAATATCTAAGGAACATAGCGGGTGGGGTAGGACTTTCCATTTGAGCGTTCCCAAGTAGGTTTTAAAAGGATTGGCAATGTGAGGCCGAGCGTTGTCATGCAGTAAAATCACTTTTTCGTGCCTCTGCTCGTACTGTGGCCGTTTTTCTCGCAGTGCTCGGCTCAATCGCATCAATTGAGTTCGATACCGTTCCCCAGTGATGGTTTCGCCTTGTTTCAACAGCTCATAATAAACAACACCGACCTGGTCCCACCAAATGCACAGCATAACCTTCGCAGCGTGAATATTCGGCCGAGCCAGTGACGTGGAATCATGACCGGGTTGTCCCCAAGATTTTTTCCTCTTTGGGTTGCTGTAATGAATCTATTTTTCATCACCCGTCACGATGCGATGAAGAAAACTCTTCCTTCTTTGTCGCTGGAGCAGTTGTTCACAGGCGAAAAAACGACGCTCAACGTCCCTTGGTTTGAAATCATAAGGAACCCAAGTTCCTTGCTTTTGAATCATTCCCAACGCATGCAATCGCTTGGAAATGGCTTGGCGGGTAACTCCTAATGCTGAAGCAAGCTCTTCTTGCGTTTGGCACGAATCCTCATCGAGCAATGCCTCCAATTCAGCGTCCTCGAAGGTTTTGGGTCTTCCTTTACGTGGACGGTCGTCAGCATCGAAATCACCGTCTTTGAAGCGACGGAACCAATCACGGCACGATGTTTCGCTTAGAGCAGCATCTCTGTAAACTTTTTGGAGCTCTCGATGGGCTTCAGCTGCCGTTTTCTTCGAACGGAACAAGAAAATCAACACTTCCCGCTAATGACGATTTTTTGGCACAAAACTAGACATTTTCACACAACCACAAGTAAATAATGCAAAAAGAAATTCACTAATGTGCCATAGCAGTTTGCTTACCATAT
This sequence comes from Chymomyza costata, assembly GCA_018150985.1. NCBI lineage: Eukaryota > Metazoa > Arthropoda > Insecta > Diptera > Drosophilidae > Chymomyza > Chymomyza costata. The sequence continues at coordinate 26,391,904 of JAECWU010000001.1, forward strand.
GCCTAAGCTTCGTTTATGAAGTTTTGGGTATGTCAAAATCGACCAGAACTTTCTGATAAAGCCATCTATTGACAAACAGCGAGAACTTAGTTGCGCACCTAATAATTAAAAAAATTTGTATGAACTGTCATATACCTTCAATTTTTAGCCATTACTCTTCAGTGCACAATGGGCCCGCGTAGCCAGATTTAAGCCAAAAACCCTCTTGATGAATATCAAAATTTTGACATAATGACAATTTAATATTATTTTACATATATTTAGGTATCCTGTGCAGAAAAAATTTTTAAATTATAATAAGTGGTTCTTAATTTATTAGCAATCAAAGTTGACATTTTGTATTTTATGAGCTATCGTGAACATTTTCAGAAAAAAAAAAAACCTCATTTACCATGGTACATGTAGCTACGAAGTCTTCACTCACTTTATTATTTTTAAGTATAACTTCAGAAAAAAAATAAAACTGAGCTTAACAACTTTTCGGTTTTAAATATATTCGAGTAGTTAAAAAGATTTTTTTGGTTTTTGTATCATTTGGCAGCTTTGCGTTAAGGGTACCTCCGACTACCACTCGATATTTGATCGAAAAAATTTTAATAAATTTCTTCACATGTTTTACAACAAAATGTAATTCCTCTCGATTTTCGGAAATTTAATTTTGTATCTTAAAGTTGAATTTTAAAAATTGACCCCCAGAAAATTTTACTATTTTTTGAAATTCTTAGCTACCTAAAAGTATGCTTCAATAACGATTTTTTCAAAAGTTGTACTAAAATGTACATAAAATTGACAATTGGAAAATTTTTTAGCATATTTACAATGATGCCAGGCTGCCTCGATAGCCTAGCGGCAGTGCACTAGACTATCATCCCAGAGGTTGTGGGTTCGAATCCCACGTTAAGCCATGGTCCTGCACCTTCCACTTTTACTATTCCCCTAATTTTTCCTGTCTAATCTATATCCTTTACACTTACTCCCATTATCGGTATCACAATGGGCCTATTCTTGGCCTAAGTGAGTTGGGACGCTAAGTCCCAATTGCCGCCCTCACCTACCTACCTACAATGACGCCAATCAAAAAATGTAAAAATGATAAATTTTGACAAAAAAACGTAAAAATTCCATAAAGACTTTTCATTTTTTTTTTCTAAAACTAAAAAACATGCAAAAAAAAAATAATAACAGTTAAAAACTAAATGGATTGGTGAAGTCGTCTTTGTGTAATTTGCTTGGAAAGCTGAAACTATTTGGGGCAATAACTCCAAAACCATTCAATATTTTGGGTATAGGCTATTTTTTCAATGTATGACGAGCTCATATCTACCTCTGTGTGAAATATGGCCCAATACCAATTAACGGCTTTTTTTTAATTAAGTTAAAAAAACTGTTTGGTTTTTTTAAATTTTTTCCAATTTTGGTCTGGATTATCAATATCACAAATAAAAATCGGTGGAGGTTCAAATTTCCCAGAAAAATAGTTCAATCATATAGGAACACGTGTGTAAAATGTCATCACTCTAAAAAAATTATTATGGAAATGACAGGGTTTTGGCCAAAATATGAAAATCTGGGCCCACAGTGCAGTGGATAGAAGTTTTATTCACATCAGTTGGAAACTTTGGTAGTTATAGCCAAAAATTAACAAATTTAAAGCACTTTGCCTAGAAGACCCTTTTAAAAGAGCTTTTCGAGATAACGAAAAGGGATGTTATGTTCGGAAAGTCTCGAAATAAATAAAGCAAGCCAGTCTTATGAGGTTTGGGCGGGAAATTTTTTTTTGTTTTTAACTAAGCACGTCTAAAATTAATTTATTTTTACCTACACTTCCTTATGCTTTAATTTAACTTTGATGATTTTGGCAACAAGAGTTCTACATTCTTCCTTTGTCAGATATTTAACGTATATCCTTAATCGTGTCAACAAAATCTACGAAGTTCTGCTTAGTGGGACAGCGCTCGGCTAATAGTTTTTTTTTTTTTTTTTGCAAACTTAACCTGATCTCCAAAATCTGCATGGATATCGATTACCACATTGCTGAGCAAGATTATAAACAGCACTTTACATAAATTTCACAAATCTCTAATAACCTCAACTCTTTATGAACCATGATGTTATATAATGCCAACTGGAACATTCCAAGTTTTAGTTGAAAACTGTTTTTAACCAATTTCCAAGCTTGTATGCTTTGAAACTTTTTTTTATTTTTTTTTTAGTATTGTTAACATAGTTGTGCCCTAAGACAGCTAAGTTTTAGTAAAAAAAAACCAAGGAATAAAATAATTGGAGTATGTAAACCATGCTTCTTTCTGTCCGTTCCAAACTTTCGAGCCAACTTATAACAACCCACTTTCGTTTAGGTCATACAAAAAAAAAGTCTTGTGAATTGTGTAGAGCAGCCTTAGGCATGCGAGTGTATGTGTATGTGCGTGTGTGAGAAAGTGTGTGTGTTTAACTGTGCCATTGCGTGCTTGCATCTTATCGTGTATACGTCATGTGTGCTCCTAACTCTTTGCAAATGTGTGGCAAGTTTTCACTTACGCAACTCTAACTACATATTAAAAAGTACAATGCAGTTTTCATAGCATACTTTCCAGCGCAATGAATGCTTTTTTTTGCAGCTGCTGCGACGCCATTTTTATTCCTTCATTTTTTTTGTTATGTGCATAAATATTTGTAAATTTTTTCTGTTTATGCATAATGTTTGTATTTTTTATACCCTGTACACACATTGGGTCAAGGGCATTTTTGGATTACAGCTGTGTTTGTTACTGGCAAATGGAGGCGCGGCAGACCATCAGTGCTTTACCAAATAGTGGTACCAAATAGTTAACAGCGACTCAATTAGCGAGTAGCTCAAGTCCGTTTGTCTATATGAATACATTGATTTTAGAGATGATGTTACTTTCGTGAAGTTCACATTGAAATATGAGTCGTTCCGGAAGAATTTCTGCATACATCCATATTATAAAAGTTGACCTCATTTCTAGACTTTGTTTTTCAGAACTGTATGCTGTCGTAGTAGTATTGTGTAGATCGAATAATAACTTTAAAAAAAAGTAGTAAAGAAGACTAGACCCAACGAATTCGGAATATAGACTTATGTGAGCCTCATCAACAATAAAACGTTGACTTTGTCAAAAATTAAGCTCCGTAAACATTTGCGTTCAAAAAAACCTAAATACTCCAAATTGCTGGCCAATATTTCATTTTTGAAAAAATTGACTGCAGTGTATTCCATTGTCGAACACCGCTCCGACCTATTCACTTGTTTTTTTTTTTAGATTTTTTTGTGTTTTTTTTTGCTGTGATGAGCGTTTAAGCAAAACTTTGCGCTTTATAAAACAACAAACACACATACGCAGAAGCGTAGGATAAACATAAAAATATTATCAACCCGCCGGAGTACGACTATATGGTCGTCCACAGAATACAGCAACAACCACAACTAACAGCCCAAGCAATGTTGTAGAACAAAAAATAAAGTTTTTTAAGCTATCGCTGCCATTTTTTTTTTTTTTTCACCCTCCCATTTTTTGACGCAGAATTTTGCATGACTTCGCCGCTAAATGAAGCGAAAAAAACTTTTCAAAAATGACAACGAAAAAAAATTCAGTTTAAACTATCATGGAGTATCCAATGCTTTTATACTCTACATATGGACAATTTGAAAGAATTAAAGTTTTTTTTTTTACTTATTTTTAAAAATCGAAATGAAAAACAAAACGAACAATTTTATTTGAATTTGTTTTTAGTTGCGATAAATTCGTCTATTTCCCTAATTTTTTCGAATAAATTCTCATATAGTAAATAGTAGATACAAAACAGCTGACGAGCTTCAACATGGTTGTCTCAGCTGTACATCTTTATATTACTTTATGTTTAGACGAGACGCTTAAAAACGCAAAAAAATTAACTAAGAATTCAAACGTGCTCCGAAAATCACAAAATGAAAACGAATAAGCAAAATCTTGACTCCAATTTCACATTTTGATGTTGATGACTTCGCATATTTCCCTTACTTTTGTCGATTAAATCCCTTAAATTCCCTTATAATGTTTCCAAATAAATACACTTTACAAATATTTCATATGGCTTACATTATAGTTTGATTAAAATATTACTAGTTCTTAATTATTCTGTCTTTAAAATAAATTTATACAATAATATTTGCATCAGCAACAATATTAATTAAAATGTACCACATTTTAGCCATTTTTATTATATGGGAAATTTTTTCTATCAGCTATCGATAAATCAATAAAAAACTTGCTTTGGATTACATATTGGTGAAATTGGGAGCACCAAACGTGTGAAATCAAAACGAATGCGTACTTTTTTTTCGTTTTCGTTTTCTGGAGCACTAATGATTGTTTTAGATAAATAAACAATAATTATAAATAAATGTTTTCGGCTTGCCACAAGTGGCTTTTTGCCAATTTTATACTCAAAAGCAATTCTTCAGTAATGCAGATTTCTTATTTACTCGATTTGTAGGTCAGAATTATTTCGTACAGTGTCGCAATTTTGTTTCCCATAAGAATAATTAAAAAAAATATTTAATTTTTCAAAAAATTCAAAAGTTTCCTATAAAAATAATACATATCCTAATTTTCAAGAAAATTTCCTTATGCCAGGATAACTCTGTATCCGCAGATACTATAGTGAAAAGATTACATCGGAACTCAAAATTAAAATTTTTGCCACATTTTATATAATTTGGAAACTACGATGGTCAGAAGGTATAAGAACCATAAGACACTGCGTCTGGTTGTCATTTCAATCCGATCACTTAGGCCAAGGTATAATCCAAAGCGAACATCTGAACTCGTGCGATACCACAAGAATATGACCAGGATGGTAACAGGAGCTAACAATTATAATAGATGAGCGGTTGCATGTACCCCATCACGATTATTTTGCAGCTGCGGAAATGAGCAGAAGATATGTGACTTCCTTGCATTTCTTAAGAAAGGCACCCAGTACATAATCTGGGAAAACTCTTCTGTGTAGATCTGAATAGTGTAGCAAATCTGCCTATATTAAACCTGGCTATTTCCCTATATCCTAACAATTATTCAGCAGGTTCAAATACTAGGATGAAGTAAGAGCGTCCACTTCTCCCACATCCTTTTATTCTTTATACATGCTCTCACCGTTAAAAGGTCTATGCCGACTCTTTCATATGGCATGCTCATATACATATGTATATTATTTTATACATTATAACTTTTTTTTTCTTGAAACATCGGGCTAAAGTTTCAATATGCCTACTATGAAAGCTTTCGTCGTATTGTGAAGAATTCGCTCAATAAAATTCAATTTCTTGTAGATTTTGGAAATGCAAATAGTTTTTAAGAATTATGATACCCAAAGGCAAAAGCTTCTATTCACCCCTGCTAAGTTACAATGAAGCTAAGGCGGTCAATGCAAAGCCGATGGACGCCAAAGCTTTGATGTAGCTGAAAATGGAAGAAGAAAAACTTGTAAGGAATCAACGTCTTCTGATATCTTGTCTTATCAAGGCTGAGAGATTCCTGAAAAGATGAAGAAAGTGCTCTTTCTGTCTTTGTATGTACGTCATGATGGGATGAAATACTTCGAGCTTCATTTTTTTGGTCTCTCATCTGAAGAAGAACTGGTAAAACGTGTTTGCTTTGCACATCAACTGTTCAATGGGTCTTAGCGTCTAAACTGAAAATTGGTTTAATGTTTTAAAATAATTTACTAGTGTTTATTCACAACCTCCAAACCTTGCTTTAAAACCCAGCAAGAGTGCAAAATTAGACCTAATACATCCAGTTCTTCTTATACCAAGAGTTCCATTTACATACCAAATCAAATGTCGATCTTATCATTGCAAAAAAAGACAATTCGTTAGCTACAAACATCTTATCTATAGACAGATACTTCTTTTGTGTTATAAAATAATTTTTCATAGTAATAAAAAGATATCACAAACTTCTCTCTTAAACCTAGATACTCTGCTTAGTTCAAATATTCTTAGAGTATAAATTGTGTTTAAAAGCAAGTGGCGTCATTGGCGACAAAGTTGTGCGTTAAAAAACATTTCAACACTTGCCGCACATGGTGTTGCAACAACAACAACAAAAACAACAAAGATACTATACACAAAAAAAAAACATCAACAGTGGCTGCTAAAATAATAACAACAGCAACACATGACCAGCCGGAGACCACAACGAACGATATACAAGGAGACAACAAACAGTTTGGCGGTACTTATTTTTTATGACTGAATGTCCGTCCGTTTTTATTTCTCCTTGTTGTCCTTGTCATTTTGCAGTAATTTTCATAAATTGTGTCCCAGACTATTAGCGTTTTTTTATATTTCTAAAGCGTTGAAAGCGTTTTGCCGCATTTTAAATTCCAGCAACAAAAACCACAACAACAACGACAACAATGGTTCATAAAAACAAACAATGACAGATCAAAGATAAAATAAGAGAAAACCTTTAGATACACACAGTAAGAGAGAAAGATACAATCCAGTAACAAAATTTTATTTATCATGCAAATGTGACAAGCCAAAGCAAAACGAACACTGTGGATGGGTGCATGTGGTCGACTTGGAGCAAGTGGGTGCTTCCAAAGCGGCGACCATTCATTCATTCATTCAGTCAGTCAGCGAGTCAGCGCCTGATTCAAAAAACCGCGAGGCGGTATATAAAAATATTTCGGTTGTTAACTTTTGGACTGGCAGTTTGCTGCACAGCGACTAGAGATACCGATGAGCAGCTGCCCCCCGGGCATGCCAGACAATTGTGAAATGTGGAGCAACCGGCTGTTGAAAGTAAAAGCGCTAAAAATTGCATTGCTTCTGCCACTGCTGCTGCTGCTGCTCCAGATTCAGCTGCAGTTGCAGCTCCTACTGCTGCTGGCAAGGAGTAACAGCAGAAACCTTAGCTTGTGCATCCTTGTGCTGTCTATCAGTCTGGATGCAGTTTAAATTGAAACCCAGAAGGGAAAAAACAAACTGGAATATTTAATGTGTTATGCAAAAATGCGTTGCCATTCGGGAACTGAAAGCTGATGCTGCTGCCGCTGCTGCTGCTGCTCCATTGTTCTGAGTAAGAGCAGCAGGGAAAGCTGAAAGGAAAAGGGAATAAGAATGGGAACGTCACGCACATTGGGAATGGCAGCAATACGTTTAAAATAATAGCAGTATGGCTGCAACAACAATAACAATAGCAGAGAAAACTTTATGCTTCATATCGCTGCGTGGGTGGAGTGAAAAGTTTTTAAATGGCATGTGACTAATGTGTTGGGTATGAGCGCATAATCAATCAATTAACTTGATAATTAATCTAAAATTTGCCACAGTCGTCAAATGAGTAATTTGAATTATGTGATTTACAAAGGATACGCAGTAGTGGGATGTTTATATTTGTCAACTTTAACTCAAAGACTGAAATGAAAACAAGGCTGTCAAAAAAAAGAGACTTTGAATAGCTTATATTTTTGCAAGGACTATTCTAAAAACGGATTCATATATATTTTTAATTCATTTCAAAAAAAATATTAAACTAAAAAACATATAAGAAATAAAAACTAAATATATTATTATTTAAAAGACACATTGGTAACACTTGTGTAGAGAATGTTTTTTAAAGGTATTTTTTCGACTTTTTTTTCAAACAGACTTTATTTTATATTTAAAAACCAAATAGGTGACAATATTATACTTATTTTGAGCTACAAAAAGTACTTTTTCCAAAGTTAAAAAAAAAAACAAATGGCGCCTGACCATTCATTTAACATTACCCATCCAAAAAAAAAGTTAAGAAGCCCTAGTAAAAATAACTGTAAGGGGTGTAAAGGGAGTTTTAGTGAAGTTTTTTTTAGAGGTAGCTATTATCAGCAATCTAATTCCTCAATCCCTACTCTCACCTCCCAGTGGTACACCCTGGTAACCTTAGCAACCGTACTGGAAATTAGGTAAACATGGGAGGTACGGTCAGGGCTAAGGAGAAAGGAAGCTTCGGGAGGGGCTTCTTCGTCATATATGATTTAAAGGTCTGCAGCGTCTGTCTCGGAGCGAGCGGCTGCAAAAGGCGTCTGTTCCTCAGGTCAGAGGCGGCCTCTTATTATAGATTATCTGGTTATCTACCAAATCTTCTTTAGGCTTGTAACCTATAGAAATTCTCTACTTTACTCGAACTATTTGCAAACTGAAATTTTAAACATGAGTGTAAGCCCGTACGGAAACGAGTCTCCAAGTGGTACCCACATTTATGTGGAAAATCCATCTGCTTCGGCAGCATGCACATCGGATTTGGAGGTGCAAAATTTATATAGTTTTTTTTATAGTAAAAATTAAGAAATGTATATAATGGACTATAGTAGGGACGTTCCGACTACCACAGTCCTAACTGGTACTTTGAGGGTTGGCATGCAATGCAAAAAGAGGGGCGGACGTCACTACTTTTTATTTTATTTTCAAATTATTGAGAATCACTGACCCCTACAGAGGCATAAGAAGGAAGATCTTATTATGTCAGAAGTACTTTGACATTGTTATAACTAGAATGTCAATATTGCGTTTAGAAGCTCTAGAAAAAAGAATACATTAATGTAAATCTGCATACCTCCAAAATCGGTATGAAGACTTCTGTGAACTAAAACATAAAATTTATTTTATGCATTCTATAGTTTTAAATGTTTACACCCAAACCTTGACTCGTAAAAAGGTGAATCATGAAGAAAAATGTTTAAGATTTGTCTTTTACGTGAAGTCCTAAATAGAAATGTAGGAGCTCGCAAAAGATGTCTGCAACTGTTTCAACACCAGGATCTTTCTAATCAAATCCTGTGTTTAATGTTTTATAAATGAAAATGTAAATATATATGTAGATACTGTACATGTAAATTTATATTAAATTGCAATTTGAAAACGTTGTTTGTTTTATTAAACATATAGACAATACCATACTAAAAAAAAAAAACGATTCTCCAGTAAATCAAATTTTTGTTTGCAATTTTTTAAGATCAGAGCGTTTAAAGTTAATAAAATTAAATATTGCAAAACACTTTGATCAACCCATGTTTAAATTGCATTTGCTTCAGATATTTCAACTGGCTTGTGCGAGTGCTCTTTCCCTTTCTCTTAAAACAAGGCACCCCTCTCTGACGCTCTCAAAAAACACAAAAAAAAAAAAACAAAAAAAAAAGCGTCGTTGCATTTTTATCAGCTGCAGCAAAACAACAAAAAAAAATGAAACCGTCAGGAGACGCATTACACACACCTACTCTCTCTCCCAATATCACTCTATCTCACTTGCTCTGGCTTTTATCCTAACTCTCTCTCGCTCTCGCACACACACACACACACACATATACACTTACACACCTTTTGCATGCATAAATATTGCACACACAAAATTGGAAATAACTGATGGATGCCGTCAAAAAATGCTGCTGCCTTTCAGTCACACAGATACATACGTGACTACACTCACACACACATACACACACACTGACAACATCTACAATGGGCCTACAAAAAGAGTCATCCATACATACATACATGCATATATACGCACATATATGAGTGCATATAATAAAAACAAAAGCAAAGTCGCGACATGCCATGCAATGAGTGTAATGCAAAAACAGTGGACAGTATGGGCGCCACATCGTGTGGCAAGTTTGCTACTACATTCCTGACATTAATAAATCGATGTATGAAATTCCAGCCCAACCCGCCAGCAGCCCCAATATATAACACCCAGAAACATGATTGCCAACGCCGCTGCAACATCCTGCAGCACTTTAGGCCTTTGGGCCCATTTGACAAGAGCATGCCACAATGCAAACAAACACACACACACGCACACGTTACACTCTCGACACACACATGCATTTTTAATTAATTTCATACAATTTGTATAACGCACACACACCAACACACAAACACACTTTTATATATTTGCGCCTCACTGTATGCAACGACTTTTTACGCTGTTATTGCAGGGCTTCAATTTGTAGAGTTAAGCCGATAAGTGCATTTTTAATGTAACCCCATGAATTTTCTATTACATTTTAATTTAAAATAACAAAAAGCAGCAGCAACAACAACAACAACAACAGTGGGGGAAATAAAAGCTGCAAAACTTAATTTGATTAAAGATTTAGATTAATCGTTTTATAGAGATTTAATGGTATATAAATCTCAGCACAGCGTCACTGCAAATCAATCATTTGCATGCTCTTTGTGTTGTTGTTGCTGTTATTGTTGTTGTTGCTATTGACCAGCTGTACAGCACGTTAAAGTTTACTTCTTTTTTTTTTAATTTGGATACTCTGTAATAATAGGGTCAAGGGTCATTATAGATGCTTCGGTAAAAAGAGCATTGACGGGCAGCCAAGTCAAACCCCTATGACACTTAAATGAACTTACATCATGACTGCAATCTGAGTACCGTAGAAGATCAGATCTTCAGCAGATAAATTGAAAGGCTTATGTACTATCGTAATTGCAACGTAAACTCGACGGAACATTCCCAATAAGATCAGTACAGAGGAGAAACTTCAATAATCAATCTTCTGACAATTTTTCCTCAAAGATTTTCCAATTGAGAATACCTCTACACGAGATTCTAACAAAGACAAAAACATATTATAAGTACTTATTAAAAGCCGCAAATGAGACTAAATCAAAGAATTACAAAAAAAAAAATGAAAGCTAAAAAGCTTTTTGAAATACCCACGTTCCTAAAAACACTTTCTGCAGATATGTTTGATATCTCATTTTTTCAAAAACATTTATTTAGATGTCTGTCACTGATGTTCCCCATAATCGTTATCAATATCTAATTTTGAGCAATCTTAAAAAGAGCTTTTTTTGTTTTCGGAATGATGTTTTTGAATAAAGATTTTCGAAGATAAGCTCGAAAAATCTTGATTTACGATGTAAATATGAGTATTTCACACAAAAAAAAAAATTTAAATAGGCGAGAAAAATCCAAAATTGTGTTTAAAATTTTAGTTTCGAATTTTGAACAATCTTAAAAAAAAATTTTTGACTCAATTTTTAAAAATTACAACTTACTTTATTTAGCAAAATAACCTATTATTATTAAGAAGCTTTTCATTTTATTTTTTTTTATATTTTTTTAGTGGATCGTGTGTGAAATTTGATTATGACACAAATATTAATATCAGCCTTTTTTTATCTTTAGGCAAGATAAAGAGTAGAATATTATTTAAAGAACCTTTGGTCTTACTTTAAAAATAGATTTCTTTAATATTATTTAAAGAATCTTAAAAATCTTAATCTTAGAACTTTTAGTTTAATTTCAATATGCCTAGTTTTAAATAAAATATTATTTTTGGTTATCTCAAACGCTGACTTATGGGCCAGAACGCAACAAAAGCCAGTGCAGTTGAAGACTCGAAGAAGAAAATAGAGCTGGATGAGAGTTGATCTAACAAGAACCGCGATTGACCGAAGCCCCCAAGGAAACCTTAGACGAGGAAGACCAGCGTACACCTGGAGACGACAGATAGAGTCGGAAACCCGTGCCGTGACAGACACAAAACAGATTCGAATAAGAGAAATCCGTTGAGGCCCTATTTTCAACCTTGGAACTCCAGGAAATATACATATATATATTAGTTTTATTTTAATTCAATAATATTATTTTCAGAATTAAAAACGAAATTGAAGATTTTTTATCTTCCTTTCATGGCCATGTTTTTAGAATTTTTTGGTCTTATTGTAAAATATTTGTTCTTCTTTTGAGTTTGAAATTTTCTTTTTCCAAAAATCTTAATTTAATTTTTTATCTATTTAAATTGAAGATTTTAAAATTCTAGTCTGGGAATTTATGATTTGGTTATTGAGATCGCATAAGTACTTCAAAATAAATTAACCCTCCGTGGACGGACACATAGGTCAGGCTGGACCCATTTTCATTTTTCAAATCCCTATTTAGTTCTTTTCTAATGTCCTTTCTTCTCTGATGTTTTATAGTAAGTTGATTGAAAATATATAAACAGCATTTACTGAGATCTTTCGAGTCGAACCAACAATTTCGCTTCGTTTCTATTACGCTTAAAAACTTGTTGCTTGTATTACAAATATTTTATGACGCAAATGTTTGCAGGGCATTATACAGTCGGACATCCTGCCGATTGATGCCAACTTTTTTTTTATTGCTTGTTGATTGAAAGCAAACTAGCAGCTGGACGAGCATAAACTATCAATTAGTCTAATACTGGAGAATTGGAGTAGAAGGAGCGAAGGGTAGTGTTGCATGTAGTCGTAGTTGGGGCAAGTATTTACTTTAGTATTCCCTCTAGACAGCTTCACTTAGTTGCACGAGTGCCTAATGAGTTTTTTGGGCCAGCTGCTGTTAAAGGCTTAGATAACTTATCGAACGTACCGTTGAGCAGATTATGGCCAACTGCAATTAAAGTGATGGCCAATTAATTAAATATTTTCAAGATAGTTTATTGCTTTTAATATACACAAAATGAAAAACTAGATTGTCACAATGAAGTAATTTGTGTAATAAACTAAAAACTAGTAGCCGTAAATATTAAATAAATTGAAACTAAGGGACTCTGCCCCCTGAGCGCTTAGCACAACATTCGCCATAAAAGCAACTGAAAAATAATATAAAATATGCTAAGAGGAGCTCCAGGGCTAGAGGCGTGAACAGTGCATCCCAAAGGTAGCAGTGCAGCATTGCAAACAATCAAAACCCTAGACCTTGGAGATTATTAGAGATAAAATAATGAAACTTGAAAATATTGCTACTCATGCGTACAGCCAGTTACTGTTCATCCCAAAATAAATTAATGTGAAATTTTTATACTAAAAAAGTAATTTTAAAAACAATTTTTTTATACAAACTAAATTGTTAAGCTTAGCTTTCAAATTTGTTTTAACAACGAAATAAAAACATCAACTAAGAATTTAACAAACAAATTTTCTACCACATCTGCTCTTATTTATAGAATATTTTGTCGTTTTTTTTTTTTTAAGTATTGTCTTCGTCTTTTGTCTGTTTTGTACAACTTGGAGAATATGTAAATCTCTTCGAATCATTGCAATAAACTCTAGAAAAAACAAGCCATTTGGTTTGACTTTTAGGAACTTAGGCTACATTTATGCTTGGCAATATCAATATTGAATGATTATCCATAAAAATAACAATAAAATCAGCATTTAAGCATTTACAGAAGCATAAAGTAACAAAATATTTACGCATCAGCTTGTTTTAGAATTCATTGTGAATATTTATAGTTAATACATGAAAATTCGGCATAAAAAACTTAACGCTTTTGTTTGTGCCATTTTTTATATTCTGACAGAAAGAAATTTTTAAAACTGGACCAGCGCTTAAGACATTTATCACTCAACTGAGTTGTCTGTTCTGGTTAGGCATCGTTTCCAGAAGTTATATAAGCTGCCCAACCACTTTCTTTTTTTTTCCGGGAAGTTATTACTAATGCATAAAAATCACACCAGACGCGTTCAAAACAAATTCATCAAAACACACAAAGTTCATTTACGGGCAAACAATTTTTATAACCAATTTTTATGAGCCAACCAAGCAAAGCTTACTCTGTCCATAAAGCCCAACCAACCAAAATTCAAAAAAACATAAAAAATGATGTAAATTTTTTAAAAATGCCAACTTGTTTACAAATAAATAGCGCAGTACATACTTTTTTGCTCACTCTGTTTCATATTAGAAAGCTCAGAACCCCCCGGCGTAGACGCAGTCAAGACTGTAGCGGATTTTAGACTTGGTAAGCGGGGGGCTTTCTGCAATGAAAAACAATGGCACAAAATAAGCAGGAAAAATTTAATCCAAGCAAACACCAACACTCGACTCTACACCCACTGATTTATCTCGCTTAATTTACCATTATTTGAGCATCAGCTTTTCCACAGCACAACAACTACAACAAGTACAACAAAAGCAGCAAAAACAGCTCGGAAAATGCGGGAGTGTCCGCAAAAAATAAAAGTAAGAAAAACATGAAAACAAAATAAAAATAAACCTTCGCACGGCCCATAAAATTTCATTAGCGTCATATTTTCAAATAATTTTCTTCTTATTTTGCGCTTTGGCCAACACCGTTTTGGTTACCTCTCTAGCATGACCCTCCCGACTTTCGTTTCCTTCGAGCTTCAGCTACTTTTCTCCCTAACTGCCCGTAGTTGCCTGTTGCAGCATTGGTTATGGCTAAGGGGATGCCAGTCGGGACAGTTCGGTTGGTTTGCTTTGGTGGCTTTGGTATAATCATAATTTGAAATTGCTCATTCGAATCTTAGATTGGATTAAGTGCGAATTAGAACATCAATAAGCGAGGCGGTCGTAACGCAACATTGACGCCAACAATACCAAAAGGATCAAAGTGGATTTGCTTCATAAGACCCATCCACACACACACACACAGGCTTATGGAGCCAATCATATGGGTGGGGCATGCATGTGGCATGGGAATCGTAAGCGTTGTGCAAATGTGTCAAAAAGTGTGGTAAGGTGCTCAAGCAAGCGACTTAATGAGCATTGACAAATGCTCCAGCTCCAATCCAGATGCAGCCGGAAACTTTGATAGACAGACAGACGAACGCCTGGAGTATTAAATTGGCGTGCTCTTCAAACTATGCAAAGTGAAATTTTTACCTTTAGTATAAAATAAATTCTATGTGGCTTTTGGAATTACATAATGTGGGCTTTTCATATCTACCAAAATACTAAAAGGACATCAACGTCATCTTTGATGGAATCATATATTCAGCACCAAATGGTCAGTTTTATACTTGTACGACATAAATTTCCCACAAAACATTTCGGGATTCTTACTTAATTTTGCAAGTTTTAAAACCCAAATTTCGACTAGCTTGTGCAAAGTTCGTAAATTTTTTACGAAATTTCAATTATTCATTCAATTATCCTTAATTGAATATTTAGGCCCAATTTTATGCCGCCAAAAAATACAATTTTAAAAACTTGCAAAAAAACTTAAATCGCTTGTTTGTTTTTTTTGTATAAAATATTAAAACCAATAGACCAAAAACAAAGTATTTATTTCCATTAAATAAATAACAAATCAAGCAAAAGCTGATCATTTAAAAATGGACGTAGTCGTTTCGACGAAGGCTAGCCTTAGTGTAAGTAAAGTAAGGACTAATATGAAGTGTAAAGCTTTAAAAAATTGACAAAAATATTTTACGAATACATGCAGAATTTTATTTTTTTATTTATTTATTTTTGTATTTTATTTATTTAAAAGAAAAAATTAAAAAAAAAAACATTTGAAAACAGAAAAAATATTTCTTTATTTTTTCATATATATATTATTTTTTACTTATTATTATGTATATTTTTTTTTAATCAGAAACAATTTCTCTCCCAGTAAATAACTTTTTCTAAGTGCATTTTCGCAACTTCTTGACCCAGTTGCAGTGGCGTTCTACAGATTTTTACATAATCTCTATATGACAATTTGAATGATGAATTATCGTTTCAAACCCCCTTACAGCCCTACAACCTCATCTATCTTTTCGTCAATTCAAAAGCACTTCGCAACACTTTCAACCAACTTGGCGTGATCACCAACTAACTCCTGAACTTTTGCGTTTAAGATTAGCAACAGATATTGTTAAATTTTTATTTTTTTTTGTAATTTTATTCACAATCTGTCCAAAAAGAATCAGTTAATTGTATGAAATTATTTAAACAGTGACAGGAGCAACTAGTCCCCATTGCGACTAGGTGCTACCTGCGAACTAGTTAGTTACTATAAGTATAAATAACAAAAAAAGGAAGAAAATTCTGAATTAAAATCTACTTGAAAGAACAAGCACATGAAATCTTTTAAGTCTTCTGTAGGTTTGACTATTATCTGTTAAATTTAGGGCTAGATTATTGCTATGGTCCAATACTTCTTCTTTAGCATAGCAAATGTTTAGTTCCTTGTGAATTTCGGAATTTGACACATGCCATGAAGCGTTAAAAATGTTTCTCAAAGTTTAAGATTGAAATTTAAAGTGTATACCATCTGAAAACTACATACAAAAATGTTCCATTATTTCGTTTTTAGCTCATCAAGCTGGAAAAACACTCGACGGAGCAAAACAAAAACCAAGCAATTATGATTTTATATGCCCGCTGGTCAGTTGGTTGCTTTCAATCCGGGGAATAGAGCTGCATTACGCACACTGGCAAACTTTAAGCCATCCATAGTGGGGAGCAGACGGAACTAAGGTGTCTGTCGGAACGTCATGCTGTCGTCTTGGTTGACAATGCAACCAACCAGGCAACTAACAAATTATCTGGTCATGTGTGTGCATGCGTATGCATCACTCAAAAGTCTAACCATGTGTATGTGTTAATATGTGAGTGCATGTGTATAGGTGAATCTGTGTTGGCATCTCAAACATGTGGTCAGCACCAGCACCAACAACAATAACAAGCAAAGCCAGCGACTAGGACAATGAAAGCAGAACTCTCTGCTACAACAAAGTTGTCTGGAAAATTAAGAACAATCCCAAGCAATTTCCGGTACGAAAAACTCAAAAATTTTTCACTCTGTCTGTTTTGTTTTTGTTGCCATTGTTAATGGAACTTCATGTTTGAAATAATCGTATGTCATTGGCTGAAACGTGAAACTAATCTGTCGCTTTAATATCCTACAAAATCAAAGCAATGCAAAAGATTACACTTTTTAGTAATAAGCGTTGATTGTAGCCTTTTCATCTCACGTCATCTTATTTCGTTTTTTCTTATCTCTTTTTGTCTTCGTTCGTCTGAGCTGATCTGATCTGATTCGATCTGCTCTTATCTCATCTCATCTCATTTTATTTCATTTCATCTTATCGTATCACATCTCATCGTATCTCATCTCATCTGATCTGATCTCATCTCATTTCATCGTATCTCATCTCATCTCACATCATTTCAATTCATTTCACCACTTCTTATTTAATATCTTCTTTTCTTATCTGACATTATCTAATTTTAACCCAGTTCATCTCATCTTATATAATTTCATCTCATCTTATCCCACCTTATCACATTTTGCCTCATCATATATTTGCGTTAAAACCTAGTAATAGACCCAAATGGTGATACATTTAAATACACATTAAAAAGTAAAAAAAATTGATTATTCACTTTTATATATTTTCGGGTGCGAATACAAGTACACCAAATTCCATTAAATTCATCTCAAAAGAAGCCTACACATTGAACTATGGTCACTGCTTACCCAAAATCTTACAGCATATACCCTTCATAATCCAGCTACACAAATTGCTTAGTAATTTTAAAATGCCCAAGATTTAGTTATGCATCAATGCAGAGCATTTCATTGTCGCCAACTTCCGTACGTAACCTTTCCCTTGGTCCTGGTACGATGCATGCGTCTACTCAAAACAGCTTTGTGCTGATTTATTTTTCATTCAAAGTTAATTTATTAGAAAATAGCTAGACAAGTTATTATCTAACCAAAGAGAGTGCAGACTATATCAGCAGGGGTTTATCTAAAGCTCAGGCATTTTGCTACTGGGACTTTAAATGAAGTAGAAAACTTTGCGGCCCTGTCCATAGCCATAAAATTACGCGCATCGTTAGTGACGATTTGCACCGGACAGCAGGCTCAAGTGTAGCAGCGGGCGGAGCAACAGTTCCTGCAAGCTTTGAATTTTGGTAGACTGAGGATGAATCGG
Organism: Chymomyza costata; assembly: GCA_018150985.1. Lineage (NCBI taxonomy): Eukaryota > Metazoa > Arthropoda > Insecta > Diptera > Drosophilidae > Chymomyza > Chymomyza costata. The sequence continues at coordinate 26,409,614 of JAECWU010000001.1, forward strand.
AGTTTAGTGTGCCATGCAAATGACCGAAAATCGAAAATAATGTTGAAAATTTTGGGTTTGATAGTAGGGTAGGACAAGCTGAGAAATGGGTATTACGTAAATTTCAGTCAATTCATTTAATTTATTTGATGTTCAAGATGAAGACTACAACAGCAAAGACCACAAAGGCGAAGACGCCTTGGCATGTCCTTGATAAAGCACAAAAGTCAAGGGTATAAACGCCCCCAAAGCCAAAAGTGGAGCAAAGCTTTAAATTACCAAACACACACACACACACACACACGTACACACGCCAAGTAATGAATTCAGTGATTTTATTGACTTTGTTTGTAATTTATTAGAAAGACGCCCAACTCCATCCCAAACGAAGTTAAGGCCAAATAAAACGAATGTAAAACATTCGAATTTTTGGCAAGATTGGCAACTTTTTCAAAGCCAATACGGCAGCTATTTTTCAACATGGCACGGCAGAAATTAATTAACCCAACAGACCAACAACCAGAGCAACAAATATCAGAGAACTTGGTTAGTCAGCCAACTGCACTCACTAGCACCTTTGACCTTTTTCCTCCCTTTTGTATACCCTGCAAGATGTCATATGTACTATACAGTCTATGTAGCAGGTCAAAAAAGACGTGGTAGTCAAAAAGTTACCTTTGCCATAATGATGCCATAATGATAGAAAGATATTACAAATCACAAGATGAACTGGTTCCATTGTAGTTGGGAACCTTTTCGTAAACTGCACTGAAATTCCATTTACATATTAGCAGTTGGCAATAAATTTAGAATGTCGGCTTATGTGAGCTTAATAAACAAACAAAATGTCGACTCCTTTGAAATAATTCTTCAATTCCCTAGAATACACTTAAATTTGGCATGTAGACTTATGTGAGTTTAATAAACAAACAAAATGGGTTTGATAGTCTCCTTTGAAATAATGTGTGTAGGGTATACAAATGTCGTAGAAAGCCCGAACTGATTAAAATTTTTTTTTTTTAATATAAACGTACATACCATGTGAATGTGAGCGGCAAATAGTCCCGGACTCTGTGACCTTGCGTTTCTTATTCATACAAACACCAACAAACACTTATAAGCATATAAAATGCGCATGTATTGGTTATATAAAGGGAGAACATGTGTCAGTGAATGTTGAACAAGTTTTACGCTTTGCTTTATGCCGCGCAGTGGCGCCCCACTTTGTATCAATCAAACGCGTCGCTAAACAACGCTTACATCTCACCCCACTCTACAAAGGGCAACAAGGCAGCGAAAATTCAATTAAAATAAATAAAAATTAATTGAAGATTTTTCTTGCTTTTTTTTACAATTTTACTCGCTTTTCTTGCAGTGAATGAAATTGCACGCCATGTAAATACAAAATGTAATTAGCTTAATTTTTAATTTAGGAGCCACAGGCGGCTTTGACAGTAGAGAAAAGAAATCTTTTTGTTATGTAAACAAAAAGCTTAGCTGTACTGAGAATCACTTGTGTCTTTATTACCTGCTTTGTGGGGTGGGTCTGATTATAGGCAGATTAAATAACTTTAGAAGCACAAGCCAGCATGCTTGAGGCTTATATCTTTTACAATATATATTGTAAATAAGAATATTTAAACAAAATTCATCTTAAACGAAAGCTTTTACAAATCTGTCTATAAATTCATAAATAAAACTTTCAATTATTGTTTTGAGCTTCCTAAAACCGGCTCTTATATAAAAGTGATAACGATTCATACGATAAATTATTATCCAAATAATGAGAACGGCAAAAGAATCAGATCTATTCATGTTGGTCCGTCTGTCTCTACAAAATAAGATCAAAAATTAGCAGAACTGAAATTCTGTAGCGCGAACAGAGCGTTGGAGAGCGATGATCGGACAACTTGGGACTTCCGAAGAGACTAATTTTTTTTCAAGTCCGAAAAAGTCGCAGACTAAGCACGTCAAATTCCGTGAACCTCTGTTCAAAAGTGTCATCGCGATACAAGATGTAGAAACTTCTCAAGCAAATCTACGCTATTCAATTAAGCTTAAAATTTGGGAAAACCGGGATGTAGCAACCAGCTACTCAACAATGTTCGGAGTGGAACAAGCTGCTCCGGCAGGCACAGGATCTCGTAGATGATGTTCAGCAGGCCGATCGCCTAATAAACACAAGGATTAATGGTAATATGGTAAAAGACACTGAAAGACTCACAAATATTCGTCTGTTTCCAGATTTGCCACGAGGCTGTGACCGCTTCATAACTTTTTGGCTAAGTTTAACTCTGCACAGAGGATGCAACCATCAGCTGCTCAACAATGTTCGGAGTGGAACAAGCTGTTCCAGCAGGCATAGGATTTCGTAGAAGATGTTCAGCAGGCCGCTCGCCTTTCAACATAAGGATAAATGGTAATATGGTCAAAGACACTGAAAGACTCACAAATATTTACACCTTTTTGTTTTCTTGATATACGCATAAAAATAAAAAAATCGGTTTCCAAAAACTGGTTCCAAATCTCTTTTTCAATATTACAAGTTTTTAAAACAGAACAAAATTAAATTGCAATAAATTTTGTTGCACACTAGAGCACAATTTAAGTCAAATGTGCTTGAACCGGTTAACCGTTTGGCTGTAGATGAAGACACCTTAACCGATTTTCCAGACGAATATACTATACAAATTTTTTTAAACTTTTTTTACACCATCCAAGTCTGCTTTGGTTTTTGTTGTCAAACCTATTTGTATAAACATTAAAACATTCTATTCATTTGTTATTCATATTTAGCACAGTAAACACAAACAAAATCTCTAGTCTAGTTTAAATATATATTTTGGATTAAAAAAATTTTTTTTAAATAAAATTTGTACAGTAAAAACATAAGCAAAAGAAAACAAAATCAACGTTATGCCTAAGAAACTGTTGTGCAACGTGCAAGGGCTCTTTCGAGTGCTGACCTTTACTGATCAGATACGCCGATATGCCTCACAGGCTATGATCTCTATGTTGCAGCTGCAACAGATGGAAAGTTGTGCAGAGCAGCCCTCTCGTGGACTAGTTTTAGGCGTGTATGCAGATGAGGATGATAAAACAGATGCGGGTTTATTAACACCACCCGCCTGGCGTTACAACGTTGAAATGACCAAGCATCGGCTCATAGAAATGCTGCGAATGTCGGGACCCATGCCAAAACGCGGCGAGGCACGCATATTATTTGCCGCGGAACCCGCAAAGCAACCTTACTACTCGGCGGTGGCTGTTGTGGGTTTGGGCAAAGATTGTCTCGGCTATAATCCCTATGAGACGATAGATGAACAAAAGGAGGCAATACGCCGCTCTGTAGCAATGGCCTGCCGGCAGTTGTCTGAATTGAGTATTGATCGCATTGAAGTGGAAAATTGCGGACACGCTGAATCGGCTGGTGAGGGCGCAGCTTTAGGAATTTGGGCTTACCAAGAACTGCGTCAGCCCAAGTCGCGCATCTTTGTACCTGCCATAGATTTGTATGCCGAAAAGGATGAAGTTTGTGATCTTGAGGGATGGCGCATTGGCTTACACAAAGCGGCGGCGCAAAATCTTACACGGCAGTTGCAGGAGACGCCAGCTAACGTATTAACGCCTACAGCTTTTGCGAAAAATGTGGTAGAAATTCTATGCAAATCTGGGGTTAATGTGGAAGTTAAGGTTGAGGGCTGGGCAGAGTCGCAGTCGATGCATGCATTTCTAGCAGTCGCTAAAGCGTCTTGCGAAACACCCGTATTCTTGGAGCTTAGCTATTATGGTACTTGTGCCGATGAGCGCCCCATTGTGTTGGTCGGTCAGGGCATAACCTATGATGCAGGTGGACTATGCATAAAGCAAAAGAACGAACTCTTCAATATGCGTGCTGATATGACAGGAGCAGCTGTTGTGGTGGCTACTATGCGTGCTGTGGCTAAAATGCGTTTGCCGGTAAGAAAAGCTTTGCATTCTTGCTTCAGTTGCTCTTAAGCTTATTGTCTGCTTAAAGGTTAATATTCGAGGACTCATACCTTTGTGCGAGAATGTTATTGGTTGCAGTGCTTTCCGACCCGGAGATATGGTCAAGTCTATGAATGGCAAGCACATTGAAGTGCAGTGCACTGACCACGAGGATGTGCTGGTGCTGGCTGACGCACTGCTTTATGCTCAAAACTTTTGTCCGCGCTGCATTATCGATATTGGTACCACTTCGGGCTATATGCGTCAGGCACTGGATGAGGCTGCATGCGGAATTTTCACAAACTCTGAAATACTTTGGCAGCAGATCAAGCATGCCAGCATGCATACTGGCGATCGTGTCTGGCGTTTTCCGCTATGGAATTATTACACCAACGCTGTCACCTCTGGCGCTCGCAGTGACGTACAAAATTATGGGGATGGGCGTGGCGGTAGACCTTGCAAGGCTGCGGCATTTTTACGCGAGTTTGTCCCATGTGGCCAGTGGATGCATATTGTAAGCATTAAACATATACTCAGATATGTCTGCATCTATTTATGTTTAAATCTTTCTAGGATGCCACTAATGTCATGGTTACCAATGGCCTCGACTTTGAGTATTTGCGTCGTGGCATGGCTGGGCGGCCTACTCGAACGGTAGTCGAGTTCGTTGCACAGTCGATTTGTAAGGATACTGCCCCGCAACACTCTCCTTAAGCTTTGTTTTTTTAAATTTTTTGTTTTAGTAAAAATTGTGATTTCAAATTTATTTAATTAATTGAAAGCAAAATAAATGCCTATTATGGTACAAAAATTAAACCCTGCACCCAACTTCCTTCGTGGCAGTTACCGATACCCTGCACTTACATTTTCGCCAAAAGCAATTATTTGCGATGGTTTACGGGGGTAGAGGAGATAGTAAGATCTTTGTGACCAATTCAACATTTTGTTGTTTATTAGGCTCATATGAGCCTATATACCAAACTTGGTGGTTCAAGTAAATGCTATATTAATAAAAGGAACCTTTCCTAGGAAAATAATTATCTGGGAAGAATTTTGAATTGATACGTTGAGAAATATAGTCGAATTCAAAGGGGTTAGGGGACACAGGCAGTATAGGCTCACTGAAGTATGCAGGGTAGGATCAAAAAGTAGTAGCATAAGCTGTTCCAGGAGGTGTGGGAGCTCGTATTAGACGTCCAAAGTAAAAGTACTAATTGTGGCCGTCGGTCGCGTAGTGGTAGCGTAGACGCTTTGCAAACCGATGATCGGTGGTTCGATTCCTCGCAGTAGCACTGGTATCGCTAGCTCCAAGACACTATTTGCCCAAGAAAATCTCTATTATTTAAAGACACCGCCGTTCGGATTCGGTTTTAAAGCCGAATACTGTAAGTCCCTGTTCTCTTCGAACAGTTATTAATAGAGATCGCCATGCTCCGCCCAGGGGCGACTGACAAAATAGTCAGTCTAGTGAATAATATATATATAAAGTTACAACTAGTCTCTGGCTGGCGCACAATTATTCGTTTGATTTTTGATGAGTTATGGATTTCGTGCGGATGCTAGTCCAAAAATTTATCAAAGATTTAGTCTTGCAAAAGGCGGGTGCAAGGATTGTGCGTGCTGGTGAGGGAGTGCAAGGAAAACCAATGCAGCTCCGTAAAAGACGTCCAAGGGGTAGGGGTTGCGAAATACGAGTTCTAAAGGGTGTGCGTGCAGGGGAAGCACAAGGGAGCTATTTTGAGGACTACTAGGCATTTATAGTGATAAGTCCTACTACTTTTTGATCTACCCTGTAGAGTTTTGTGGCTCTAACTTGCTCTAGAGTGGATGTATTTTTTTCTGTAATCCAACAAATGTTTCAAAAATATTTAGTAGTTTGGTCACACTCATATAAAAAAAAGGCTGACTCTATGTGCAGCAGTATTTTTCAAAAGCATCTAGCCCAAACCTCTAAATTCAAATTCCACAAAATACAAGCTACAACGCACATTAATAAAAAGTACTAAGAAGTTAAAATAATGCAAGACTCATAGCTCACCTTGAAATGTATCCAGTCAGAGTGCATTTGTCTTACACTACGCATGCCCTGTCGCATTTATCACCAACATTTCAATCCACTCAAGTGCATAGATACAGTGGGAGATATATGAGCTAACCAAAAGTCAGCTGTAAAAAACAATCCGCAGCATTTGCACTTGGCACCCTGACAATTTATATAGATAGCTACAACTCAATGCGAAATGCTAAAACGAAATACGAAAATCCTCTAAGAGCAAAGGAAGAGGCGAAATAACAGCATACTTGGCATGGCTTGTAAACAAAACCAAACATCAAGCGTACGGAAAAGGTAAATCCCTAGCATACAATGTACATTTCTCAAATACACCCAAATATACTTAGCACGAATAAAAAATAAAAGATAAAAAAAAACTTGAAAATAGAAAAGTTTTTGGCAACGGCATTAATACAGATTCAGATACAATTTGTGCACCAGCTTCTGACTATTGCATATAAACTTGTAATTTGAGTAACGTACACAAATTGCCATTTGGCGTAACTGAGAAATGCACTTTTAAGCTCCTTGGCTGACTGCATCCCTTCGAACTCCAACTCTCTGTCACGAACTCTCTCACACTCTCTCCCTCTCTTGCACATACTGAGTCTGCAATCTGTCAGCATTTGTGTATCAATTGGAGAAACAATATTGAGAGCGAAGGTTTGAGTCAGCGCTGAGCGCAAAAGTATCTAACGCCTGGCGGTACGCAATGGATTTTTGTTTATTCTCACATTTAGTGCAGCTTTGACAATAGCTGAGCATAGGGAGTTAAGTAACTTATGTGAGCAAAAATAGTTCCATCGCTGACCTCATATGTTGTCCATATACCAAGTCGTAGAAGCTCTGCTTTATGGACTAACATTACTTAGCATTTAATACCGTACAGCCAAGTACGGGAAAGAAACTCAGCTGTAAGCCACTGAAAAAGCACGAAAGAATCAAATCCGAAAAAAAAATACTGAAACCAACTGTGTGGGGTTACCACAAAGCTATACTCTATACTGAATTCAATGGACGCTTCAGAAGCCTACACTTCAAATTGAATTTCGGTTTTGGACGTCGGACCATGTTTGGGAATGGTTTCTAATTCATGGTCCAAAAATCCCCACCACGTCAGTTTTTTAGCATAACCCTAAAAAAATAAAATTAAAAAAATTTGGTTTTTTTTTTCTTGTAAATTAATGTTTTCTGCCAATTTCCATATCCGTGGATCTATATTCTTACTGAAATGTATAGTACCTATACGCAATTTAGAGCCATTGTAACCTAATAGATCTTTCCCCAAAACTCTTCAATCTTAATGATAAAGTGAAGGTACTCCTTGCAATGATGTTCCATTTCAAGGTAACATTTTTCAAATTGTTCCAACGCAAAGTCAGACAAAGTCACACTCAGCCAAAGTCGGCTTCATGCACTATGTATATGTTACGTTGAGTTAGTACGAGCCCAACAACAACTTGGGATAGTAACAACAACAACAAGGACATTTACGGCAGGTAAGTAAGCTACCTAGCTGGATGCCTTGGATGAAGTACACGTACACACCTGCAGCGGTGACCTCAGCATCGACAGCTGGAGCAACAAGCAGCACTTAACAAATGGTAAAAGCATCAACAAGCTTCCGGATCCGCAGCGGAACGTCGGGAAGCAAAGTCAGATAAAATGTCTTAGCTCCTATATGATGCATGTATGGGAGGGAGTCTGAGTTGCTGTGACTGCTCCGACTGCTCCGACTGCTTCTGCTGCTGTGGCTCTTGTTGAGCGATTATGCCAAGTAGAAGCCGTCACTTCAATGGTGTGTAGGAGCACGTGTAAATCTCTGTAGTGTGTCGGTGTAAATGGCTTTTGGGGGTATGCTTGGGTGTGCTTATATAAATGGTAAACTTAACAGGCGACATCTAAATAGAGATTTTAAGGAATACGAAGGAAATAGTATATTGAAGAAACTTGCATAACCATTTGTTGAATTGAAATTGTCAGCCATTTTTTTAAGCTATTTAATGATTCATAAGCAGAAAAACTTTTTTTTCAACAAACCAAATAATGTTTAATTTGTTAGAGTATTACAATGTTCGGTAATTGAGAATTTTGAAATATGACTTTTTTTGAACTAAATCGAAAACGCTTAAGTGTTCAGTGGAATTGGATTTTCATAGCTAGCACTATACAACAAAAGACCCCATATGTCTGCTATGTATGGTATGGATTTTGAAAATTTTGTCGGTAGCTTAACCCATTGCTGCCAGCTAATGTGCCGCAGAACGTGCGAAATGAGTTTAACCTTTTGCTATGGCTTGAAAGACAAAAGCTTCTACAGACTTTGTCAAGAACCTAGAGGGAACTGTGTGGAATATGTTAGCAAGCGGAATCTTATTTATGTGACGCGCGATTTGTTTTGCTTTTGTAATGCATGTTTATGGTTTTTGGTTTTTCACCATTAATTTGTCGATGAAACTTATGGCAATATTCCCAGGCGATGTTTACACACGCTAAGAGCATGTAAACTTCTTCACTTTTTTTCTATGGGTTTTGTTGCTGTCGAATTGTGAAGTGTTGCAAGGGGCGCTGAGCATTTGACGAGTGCTGCGTGTTATTGTTTGCCAAGTTTTTGCATATTATCAACGGAGACAAGTAGTGGCAGGCGTTAGAAGAAGCAGCAGCGGCAGCAAAAGATGAGGCAGGCAGCAACAACGCAGTGCCAAATGCGTTCATAAAATAATGTAATCTGTTTAAAAACAAACATGTCTTTAGCAATTTCGCGCGGCTAGGGACATATTAAAATGGAAACAGAGAGGCAGCGGCAAGATGATGATGATGAAGAAGAGAAGATGGCAGCCAGCACCTAAGACAACAAACCAACAAAAACCAAGAGCCGTTAACAAGAATAAGTTGGCAAAGAAGTAGAAAATGATGTATGGGTGGGAGGCGTGGTAGAATAAAAGACAAACAACACGCAACGCCAGTAGCGGACCCAACAAACCAAAAGACTCGTCGTCTCTCCACTCTCTGGTTGCTGCAAACAAATTTCATGCCAAGATAAGTAAGACGCTGACGTTGACGTCGACGTCAACGGTGACTGCGACGTCGACTTCGATAACAACTTTGCTGCTGCTGCCTGCAATTTTCCCGAGCGCACAAAACTTTTGGAAAATTCATGATGAAAACTAAAAGTAGAGAGCAGCGGTAAAAGACGAAGAAAATGCCGTTTGCGGTACAAAATTGTGGGGTAAATTGTGAAGAAGTTTGCTCAAGTTTGCCAGCATTTAGAGCAATAACAAAATAACTGGCAAGCAAGTAACGTTTATGTTATATTATATACATACTTGTATATATTTTATGTATATTGACAAGCTATTAAAATGATAACTAAGAGTTTGGTTGTGTTGTAGCAAAGCGCGTTGGGAGTACAGATACCCTCCAATACATAAGTGGGTTTGAGTTAGTACGAGCTGTTAATAAGATCACACTCTTCCCAGTTTTATTTAAGTATGAGAGAAGTCTACTAAAGTACAAAAAAATTAGTTCCATTTGTGAAGTTTACCAATAAGAGGTTGGAAATACAGATGAAATACGTTTTTGTACACTTTTCCGTTTTCGTACTCGCATCATCTTTGTTGGTTCAATTTATTTCGATGATTAAAATCTCGAAATTCGAAAATTTTTGCAATTTTTTTGCTTTGATTGAAATTCAAATATGAGTTTGCGATTTTATTTCGGAACAATATACTTTTTCTATTTCTCAACGCATTTGCTACAAATCTATAACTGGCTTTACGGAACAAATCTTCTTTATAAGAAGCCGTTGTAAAAGTTACCAAACACTTCTTCCATATAGTCATCTTTCGGTGAAATGACTATAACACGCTACAATGGAACTCAGCTGCCAAGAGCTCCCAGCGGATATTAACTGCACAAACTAGAGTTGCATCAACGAGGGCCATGCCGTACAAACAGAGTGTTCTCCTGCCACTGTGTGCAGGAGGATAGAGCTTTCCAAACTTGCCATCAATCATCTCATGTATATTCGTAAGCAACCAATGTTAGCCTTTATGTCAGCCTATTCTGAATGGCCGAAGCGCTATGTCGCCACAATCCGGAAGAGCTGAGTTTGGCCTAGTATCACTCGTAGGTAACGTATATTTCCTTCGAATTGTGATAGTCTCAACGTTTGCCCTGCTACTAATGAGTACTGCTTAAAACCTTGCGGCGCCGCTATTTCCTAGGCAAACAATATCAGAGCAGTTATTGTTCTCGATAGCATTGTATGTGCAGGCTTTTATGCAAAGTAAATCGAAATTTTCTAATTCCAACTAGCAGGAAATCTCTTACACCAATATATGTAGTCCAAACATGAAATTAACAAATTGATGAGGAAATAATTGTGAATTGTGACTGTAAAAATTCGCATACAAAACGATCCGTTAAAAATTTGTACATTTGTAATAAAACAATTAAATGACAAACCATGACGTCACTGACTGACGTGGCCGCTTGATGGCGCAAGCAAGTTGTTGTCGTTAGATGGCGCTAGCGATTTATTGCTAATTCATGTTCACAAAAATATAAGTATCATTCAAACATAGAAAAATGGAGCTATGTCACCATATCATTGTTTTTTTAAGTATATATTTTATATAAAAAATTAAGAAAAAAAAATAAGAGTGAATGAGAGAACGAAATCAACAGCAGGGCGAATTCTCCAACCTTTTTTTTCACTAAAATTAATGATAATGTTCTTGAACCAATGACGGCAAACTCGTTTGCTCCCTTGCGGTAACAAAATTGATGCCAATTAAAAAGAGCCTAAATCATGGTATCATGACATGGAATAGCATATCAGAATGATTCTTCTTCTCCCAAACCCTTGTTTACCCCTTTTCGGACTCGCTTATGCTCCTCCTGAGGTGAGGTCAGGATGATTATACTATTTTATTATTATTTGGCGTTTGACAACCCTATTGGGTCATAGGCTGTTTCACGATTTGCCTCCACACGCCCCTGTCTTGCGTGCGTTTCTCCAGTTGGTAACATCAAGGCGTGTCTTCCTCTTCTTGTTTGTCCGCCTTCTACCGCATCAAACACTTTATGAGCTGTAGTTTGTTCTTCCATCCGTACGACGTGATCGGAGTCGCTGAGTGTTCAATCGAATGACTACATCAACATCGTTATACAGTTCGTACAACTACCACCGAATACGATAGGAACCGCCAACGCAAACAGGACAAAAATTGTGCTATGAATTTTACTCTCGATCATGTTTATACAGCCACACAAAAAAATACCGACTTTCGGGTGCAGAGGACAGATCATAAATACTTTATGCTTTTAGGGTCGCTAAATCACAATTCAAGATTCGGAAAAGATTTTTATTGAGTGTTTTTTTTTAATCATGTCATAAAAACAGATGTAGATTTTCTGGCTCGTAGCACTGAGCATGTCTCATATATTTTTGAGGTCGCTGAATCTGACTCATACAACACGTTCTGTCATAACCTGAAAAAAATCCCATTAAAAGAGGCATTTTTTAGGTTATTTCAGAGACCTGACATGCTGGGCTTTTTTTCCCTTGAATTCTGAAAAACATCCCATAAAAGTATAATTTTTTGGGTTATTTCAGAGTTAGGTCTCTGTGCTGGGCTTTTTTACGTCGGATTCTGATTCAACGATCCCAAAAAAATGTAACAACAACGTCGCACAACTGGTCTTGAAAAAACATGTTGATTTTTAAGGATAGAAACTAGAAATCATATACCTAATTACCAAATAAGTTGCTTCTATAATTCCAAAATTTTAGGAGCTTTCAATATTAAATTTGGATCATAATGGCACATTCAAATTTCAAAACCAATTAATTAATAAAATTATAAAAACAGCTACAAAACTTTTATAATGCAGAATTAATTTCATTTTATAAATAAATAAACAAAAATAAAATAAAAAATAAGAAAAGATTGACTCAAGTTTAAAATATAAAAATAGAGTAAAAATATAGCCGTATAATTTATCCAAAACATGGTGTAGAGCTATGCACAACAAAAAGTTTTCATACCAACGAATACAACACACCAGAAGCTGTGTAATAATTTTTCCGCTCCGACGTCACTGCAAGCAGAATTTCCCATTAGACCTAAAGTTGCTTAGTTTATCAAAAAAATTGAAAAAAAAACACATGGAACATTAAAGTCAGGCGCGCCGACTTTTAGATACCCTTTACCGAAGATAAATAAGAACGGACGTGTCTGGATCAATTTTGTGCTCTCCTCTTTTTTGATCTCCTCACCATACAGAAAGTAACTTTGGGGGATCTCCTATGTCTCCAACTCTATGTTGCATACGCAGGCACAAACTGAATATACCTTATATGCCCTACCCAAAGGTACAGTGTACAAAAATATATGAAACAGTGTTGTGGCATGCCAAAGTTGCTCAACAATAAATAAAAACGTGCACAACTTTTTTGTTTGACGAATTCACAAGCTGTGCAATTTGTTGCAACCGCTTCGTTGTAAAATAGTTTACAAACTGGCTAATATCGCATACGAAAATGCAATAATTAAACTTTGTTTTGGGACGCATAGCAAAACATTAACATTTTGCAACACTGATTTTGATATAATGCGGCTGATGTGCTTCTAACATTATAAATTTCTTTTAATTAGTAAAGTTACAAAATTTTAATTGCCATAAACAATGACACCAGCGTATTATCGTATTACATAATGACTAATGGGCATTTAAATAATGCAGCCATTGGCGATTAGCAGATATGCATAAACGATTGTAATCGAAACGTGTAATCTGGAATGAGGAAAAAAAGTTGAGATGTCAGCAGAGTTCAGTTTAAGCCAATTAAAATAAACATAAAAATGAAGCTGATAGGCTTACTAACAGATTATAATACTATTTCTTGTTTCTTTTACTGTGGAGTCAAAAAAAATGAAGTTATGGTTCAAAACGGAGGATACCACATTGCAATTAAATCCGATATATTGCTTAAGACCTCCAAAATATATTTTATTTGCCAAATTTGGCTACGATATTTTCATAAACAAACAGAAATCAGTCGAATTTCACACTCAAAAATTTGTTCACCAATTGGTCCTATGAGGGCTATATGATATAGTCAACCGATTTTGATCAAATTTGGTATACTGATTGGGGACTATAAAAAACTTTCGGCTGCCGAATTTGGTTACGATATTTGCACTAACAAACGAAACACAACGAATTTTGTACAAAAAACGTTTTTTTGATCGATCTGTCCTATGGGAGCTATATATAGATATAGTCAGCCGATTTTGATCAAATTCGCTACAGTGCTTGCGAACTCTAAAAAACTTCCGAATGCCAAATTTGATCACGATATCCTCATAAACAAACGAATTATCCATCTAAAACTTTTTGTTTTTTTCGAGGTCCTCTGAAACACCCTTATGGGAGCTATATAATGTATCATCGATATCAAAAAATAAAATAAACTTGTCTGCAATGGAATAATAAGGGATCTAATCTGAAAGTTTGGTTGCTCTAGCTATTACCATCTCTGAGATCTAGGCGTTCATACGGACGGACAGACAGACAGACGGACAGACGGACATGGGTATATCGACTTCTCTAGTCACCCTGATCATACTTTAGGTAACTTTGGGGGGTACCCGACGTTTCCTTCTGTATGAAACATACATTTTCGGCTTGCACAAACTTAACATACCCTTCGTACCAAACGGTACAGAGTATAAAAAGAAAAAGAGAAATCGTCTACACCCCACAGTTAACTAAAGTATGATCAGTTTTATATGACGGCATTCTACGCCCGCTAAAGCGTATCCCATTAGTCAATTTTTGCAGATTTACAAACATAGACCTGGCATTTCCCTGCATTGCCAGATGTCCAAGTTGTTCAGCAAACAAACACATCAGCGGACAGTTTTTAAACATTATACTGATTTCTAATTGTAAATACATGTTTTTCCAGGATTATAGCTTAATAAAATAAAAACTTGATTCAAATTCGAAGAGCCTCTGCTCAGAATCATCACCAATTGATGCAAAAAAATGTTTTAATTATTTTAATTGAACTGTGCTGGTTTGCTTCTGTTAGTAGGCAGTTTTTTTGTACGAGTGCTTAGAATTCACAATTTGTTAAAGCACTTTAAGCATAAATAAGAGATGCAAACGTTGTTCAGAGTTACTTGTATTTTCTTAATAATTTTTATTTTGGTACAATTTCACTCTTGATGAAAGTGGGATATATTGTGTTTTCATTAGCTTTAAGATTATTGAAATTATTTTAACTAGACTTGGTTTTCAAAAGTTTTTCTATGTTACACTTTTCTACGCCCAACAATAATAAAATAAAATGAAAAATTAATGAAATACTTAATACGAAATCGGCTTTGATTAGAAAAAAATTGAATATTTTATTTGCACATTTCAGTAAATATGCTTGACAAAATTTTTATTCTAGGGCCATAGCCATATTTTTGGTTCTTCCATCGGTTGTATATATAAGAAGTTTCCCTACTCGCGGGCATGCAACATGTGAAAAGCATAGATATATTTTAGATGGATTTCACAAACTACAAAGGACTGGCCTTGTGCCTTATTAATGGTGATTAGCATAAGTAAGATGAACAGGAAATTGAAGGGCAAATCGGGTGGAATCATTGGTATTCGGGGAATTAAAACGCCGTCGCCTTTTTATTTTCCTTTTAAAACAGTTGCTTCAATGACGATGCTCATCCGCTCGAGCCTATATGGCATGTTGAATCATGAAATGGATAGCATTTTCGTAGTCTTTGCATCAAATTATCAATCTATAAACATTATTGAACGGCAGGGGCGCTAAAATGCTTAACGTAGCGCAGCGCTTGCTTGTTTTTCAATGCGTGGGAAGACATTAAAGCTTTATAACTTGGAAACTACTAGAGCTACTCACATGATTCAAAAACCAGTCTTGTGTACTTTTTTGAGATATACAATTTTTTGATACACACCAAAAACAAAAAGGGGCAAGATGATAAGTAAAAATACGAAAAACTGCTTTGTTTTAAATTCAATTTTGATCATTTTTTGCATTGAAGGTTTTTGTGTAGTATTTAAAGAATTGGAGATAAATGGGCCGACACAAATGTCAAAATAACGGAAAGCCCCACGGGGGCAGGAGTTCACCATTTTGGTTTAAGCCTTTTTGGATGGTCCTTATTACAATAAGCAAGAGAAAATCCAGCAATCAATTTTTTCCTGGTCAACCACTTTTTTTGTCTATTTGTGCTGTACCATAAGAGAAATCAAAAACATTTCACCGAAAATAAATAGCAATAGGCTTAGATGAAGTAAAACTGCTCAAGTCCAATAAACTATTAATTTTTTACACTATCATACATAAGAAAATAATCATTGTGCTCAGGTTACCAATTCTACACTAAAGTGCTTCCAATTCAATATCCCTTTAATACTTGTCGTACACGAGACTCCTAAGCCTAAGACAAAATCGTATTTGTTTTTAAATGTAACTCCGGAAAATGGCATCTGTAACTTTTGTGAAGCGTAACTGTAAGTAAGTTTGTCTTCAGCTCCTGCTGCTTCCTAAAATATGAGGTGGCCATTTTGTCTATAGTCTAAGCATTTGAGAGTGATTCGAAAACAACAACAAGAACTAAAATGATGGCAACCAAGTCAAAACAGACAAAATTTGTTGAAAATCCTGTGAACAAGCAGAGGACAAAGTGCTGGACATTACTGCAAAAAGGATTACGTCAAGCATATGTATGTATTGTCTGCTCTGAAATAACACCCCACACCCGAACCAAACATTTTTACAGACTGTCGACAGAACTTATGTGTGTGGCTTGGTCTTGACTTTGGTGTGCACCAAGCGGAGATTTCAATTTTCCGATACGAATTCGATGGCCAGGCAATTGTTCTGCTTCTAATATGACAACTGAAGTGATTTTTATGTGAAAGTTGCTGATACTTCCTGCCCAATGTCGATATTTTTTTTTATGACTTTTTTTTATATCTATCAATGTCTGTATTGGATGTGCTATGTTTGGCTGTGTTTGTGCCAAACTTAGTGCTTTTAAAGTAGAGACAAAAGGTCAGACACACGCAGACAATGCAGCCCCCAAAAAAAAGGGGCAAATAAAACACCCTTGAAATTTTCTAATCTCTTAATGGATGACAATCTGCGTTTTAAATGGTTTGCACGGCCAGTGACGAGCCATGAAGCGGCAGAATAAAACTAATTCCATCAGCAGACAGAATGACGACGACGCCATTGTTTGCCTAATGAAAGAACGTTGTTTGGCAAGTTTTTGAAGGATTTTACTCTATACGAGAATATCTTTTTTTTATGTTTGTACTGGGCGCTATTTGATTTGGCAAGTTACATAACAAAAATGAAAATGGTTTGGAAAATTGACATAACATGTCAAGCTAATCATACGGAAGAATGGCAGTCTGACAAAGACCCAAACAGCCAAAGAAGATACTTCATAAATCATGTGTCTATAATCAGTAAATAAATCAGACAACAAGCCTTGACTGCTTGAAAGCTGTTGTCCCAAGCCTTGATGCTTGATGAGCCACGAGCCGACAAGTCTCAAATGTTTATGATGATGCTCAAAATCTTGGAAACTAATTCAGAACTAATCAAATTATGTAACTTAAACCTCAAAGAAGATGTTGTCCTGAGTCGTGACGCCGACACCGACGTCGGCGTTGCCGTTGCCGTCGCGCCAACTTCGCGGTCGACTGAAGCAACAACAACAAAATCATCTTAACAAAAACTGTTAAGGGAACGGGCAAGTTTAGTGCGGGCGCGCTAAAATCTCGGGAAGTTGAATACGTTTGTAGTACGCCGGTGTGAGCCAGACATGCTGGCGACATATACATGTCAGCGGTTTGTGTGTGAGTGTGTGTGCGTCTTCTGAAGCAAGAGAGTTTGCACACGGCACTATGCGGCACTTCTAATACCCGCAGGATAATCTTGAATAATAAAGCTCAAGCGTGCAACAACGCCGTCATATGCAGCAGGCTGAAGCTTTTTGACGCACTCAGTCAACCGACAAGCAATTGCAAAATCAGTTTCATTAAAGGTAAATAGCTTAAGGATTTGAAGCCCAGCCTTTGGGTACTAGCAACAAGAATCTTAGGTATATTAAAAGCTGATAACAAAAGTAAGCCCTTTTTGGTATGAGTTATAACTTTTGAGGAGATGATGATGTCAATATATACTATTAATAATAATCATTGTGCGGCGACATGAAACAACTGTTAAGATGAATAATTTATATTTAGTTGCTTACATACCAATCTCACTGCACATTCTCATCCTTAGTCAGCCACAGTCAACATTTGGCGGTCTTTTAAGCAGTAAACTATTTTACTTGGGTTCATCTCAAGGTGAGAGGAATGCCCAATAACATAAAGCCAGCGTGCTCCAATAAAAGCTTTACAGATCTGTGTCATACTGTCAGTTGGAACAAACTCTGCCGGATCATAATCTTCTACATTCATTAAGATTCAAAAAGACCGTCGCATAGCAAAGTCTGGTCTGTATGACCGAAATTTTTAAATAAAATCAAGAAATGTATGTACAAAGCGGTTATTTGTTGGAATAGATAATAAAAAATAACGCAGAGCATTTCCCAAAAATTTGTGACTGATCTGGACACGCTAGACGGTACATTATATATTATTTATTTCCTTGAACTTTGTCATTCATATCACAGAAATATACACATAGTTATTTAGTATATGGACCGTATATTGCGTATATGTATTTTTTTTTTTTAGAAGCCACATAATTTCTGAAATTTTGAAACAAACATTTGAACATAACTATTTGGGTTTATAGAAATCTCTAGAATTTATGGCTGTGGTTGCTTTGCTAATCGCTTTGAGAGATTTTACTTTTCGGAAACCTCTTTCCTCTGGAAAACTTAAATTTTATTAACTGATTTTAAAACTAGGTGGCAGCTCTTTATTTCAGTTGGTTTTGCACGTTGACAGTGAATGACATATTTTACTAGAGATTTTAATTGAGAAATTTTAAAAATTAAATTTATGACTAAAAATTTTTTGATACACTAAATTATAGAGATGCAGTTAATTTTGAAATGTAAAACCTGTTTAAATGAGCTACAGTTTTTTGATAAAAACTATTTTTATTTGTAAACTTGCAACCAACCCAAAGGGGAGTCTGTGACTCAGAGAATTGGATTACTGCCTAAATTTGGGCGACATAGACTTTCCATAGCATTGCAATATTTTTCGTATATTATACATATATATTTTATTACAGATCGTAGAAATATATACTATTTAAAAAAAAAATACTAGTTCTTTGGTATTAAGGTAATTTTTTGTAGTTATATGCGTGTTTTGATCAACAATTTTAAAAGGCTTCTGAACCACAAAAAGTCAAAAAACTCCCAGACAATAGACGATTTGGCACGTTTCCGAATCGAGGGGATCTTCGTCGGTGGAGCAATTTTAATTGCTTCATTTTGCCTGCTTCTGCTGTTTTCGAGGAGACGTCCTTAATCGTCTTTCACCTGTACCTTCCATTTCAGACCACACTCAAAAAACTCAAACCCAAAAACTAGCATGACTTTTAGCACTTTAATGTGTGATTTTTTATTATTATATTCAGGCGCGTTCTACAGCTTTTACTAATAACTATTATTACTGATGATAGCAACGGATATAACCGCTACGTATCGGTTACGCCAAAAAGAATCGATACTATCCGATGTTGTTGCGTATCGATACGTATCGGTTGCTATCGATCCCTTTTCCCATCTCTAATTTTTATTGAATGGTAAATAAACTACTCAATATTTTTAAGCCGATAACGCTTTAAAAACAAAAAATTATTTTTAAAATGCATTTAAACAAAAAATTTAAATCCTATTTTTTTTTTTTCACTTTTTATGAAGTGTAAATAAAGTACTGAATATTTTTAAAACACTTTCTTTTTATTTAAGTCGTCTACAGGGTGCTTAAAAAAAATTGAATTTTTATTTGCGCACAGATTTTTCTAAAAAAAAAGGTTTGTATATTTTTATTTTTTTTTTAATAAAACCATAAAATGTTTTTTTAAATATGTTCCATGAAAATGAATCAATCATATTGATTTTTAGCACGTCTTTTTATTCAAAGTTAATATGGTGCAAATAAATATCAAAACGATTTGATGCAACGTACCTTTTTTTTAAATTTTTTTATTTTTTATTATTATATTATTTTATATGTATATTTTTTTATGCATTAAAACCATTGCATTAAGGCTCTATGCTGCACTTAGGAGAAAATAAATAAATCATCCAAAACATGGCATAACATAATTTTTTTTTGTCAAATACAACACAATTTATAATATATTTTTTTTATATTTAATTGAATTACTATTATTTCCTGGCCAATTTATAAATACACAGTACATGAATTCAGATAAATATTGAATTGGCGCTGCTAATCGTAGCAAGGCATATTTAATTGAATTCAGATTTATTTTTAATTTATTTTATATATACCTACAAATTTTTTTTTAAGTGAAAATGTCGCTGCACTATTTTGTTTAAACTATGCCATTTTTCACTTAGCTTTTGTAAAAATTATCTTTTGCTCAGAAATATCCTACAAAACATAACTATCTTGTTACCAAATGCAGCAAAAAGACTCTTAGTTTATTATAGAAGAATTCCATATGCTCTGTTCCACTTTCGAACTGAAAGCTTTCTCACACTTAAAACTGATCCCACAAAGAGAATTGTTTATTTGAAAAGCTACTGACTGCTTTTAGAACGTATCTGCTTTGAAATCCCTTGTCGGCTGTACGAACTGCAAATGCTTTTTGTGCCAGTTTATTGCTTTAAAAAATTTTCCACAAAAACGCGACTCAAACAAATACATTTAAAACAAAAAGACAAAAAAAAAAAAATACTTACACATTGACACTTGGCAAACTGTAAAGCACTTTTACAGGTTTTTCACAACGCTACAGCTAAGCCGCCATTTTGTATGTCGTTCGGGGCGCCATTTGAATATTTTACAGTTAGTACATATACTACAACGATGACGAGCATGTCTAGCTCTATGTCTATCTAGGAGTAACCATACATATATGTATGTAATCTGTTGGTTTGTCTGTCTGTGTTTGGTCGCTTTTTAATTATAGCTTTTAAATGTACCATCTAACGTGTATTTTATTTATTTCACAGCTACGGGTTGGATCATCAGCGCCAGACAGAGCGAGAGACAATGTGCCGGAAAAACGCGTCATGTCTGTGCTCGTTTCAACTGTCGGATTCGGATACGGATTCTCATTCTGGTACTGGTTGGGTTCAGTTTTATTTGTATTTTTTTTATATATTTTTTGGGGCGCTGCACCAAACTTCCACTTCCGTTTCCGTCAACGCCAAATGGTTTTGTTTTTTTGTTACAGCGTTAAAATTACTCGGGCGCTTTTAATTTGATATGCAAATACACGAAGAGACACACATACTAGTGCTAAACTTAATAGCAGCAGGCAAAGGTTGATGATGGAAATGTGAAAAGTGAAAAGCAGCAAGAAACAGACAAATAGAGAGACACTGAGACTGGGAGACTGAGAAACAGCTTGCATAACCCACACGTTGTCTATTTGCAGTATACAAAGTCTCCAATGAGAAGCAGCCGAAGTTCGGAGTGCTGGGTTGCGGGTTCAAGAATGGTGTAATAAAAACCCTTACGTGCCAGTTGCCAGCTAGTTGGCAAAATGGCGTATCAAATGATGACAATGGCAATATAAAGCTAACGCGAACGCGAAAGGAAGTTCTGAAGACGCCGCTTTGAAACACTTTTATGGCATTGCCAACTACACTGGCAAGCGAGTATGCGTGCGTGGGTGTGTGTCAAGGCAATTAAAAATGGCGTTGTTAACAAGAACTTAAGCTGGTATAAGCAAGCAGGGCAAAAGCAATCGCTAGCTATAAAATGTAAACAGCCAACAAGAAGTCAAATACATTGAGGCAGTTATAAAGTTGAATATCAAACTTGCCACAAAACTTTGCACTTTGCGGTCAAATTACATAAGAGACATTATATAACTATGTATCTTTATCGCTCAAAGTGAATTTTATTGCATAAGCAAAAGGCTTTAAATGTTATATGTTTTATTGAAAGTAATGAGGCCTCACTTCTCTTGCCCATCAAGCTTTTTCTTTCCATACAAAAATTAGGCATCACAATGAATAACATGGTCTCTAGATGAACTCTACACAGACTGAGCAGGCTGACTTACCCAACGAAATATGTTACTCTTACCATACTGCTTGCTTTTGGTTTTTTAACTATGTATAAAAAATTTAATTTTGCTGCATTTCTGAAATTTATACATTCCAAACGATTTTTGCAATTCACACTAACAAAAGATGCCTCATCTAGATAGCTTCTCCTTGACCCTTAGGGCATCGTTCTGGTGCCTCAACGTTGTCAAAAACTCCTTAAAGCTTCTAAAAATTGTTGATTAAACCATTTGAGTTAATATGAAACAGCATTGGTCTTATTAGATGTTAAATTTTGTCATAGAATTTTCAAAAGCATAACAAAAAAATTATTTTTTTGTACCTTGCAGCAGTTTACTTTGAAAGTCTCTACCTTAATATCAATAAAAGGCAATCGTGTAGGCAGATTTTAAGCTATTTTCAACAAATGTATAATCCCACGTTTGCAAAAAACCACTCCCATTACTTAAACGCCCCTCGATTGGCTTTGGCTTTAAATAACTATTCGTTAAAAAGAACCTCTCATGTACCACCCACAGTGAACCATTTATGCCACCTTTCTTAAACCCAATCACAAAAAAAAGATAAAAAGAACAGTCTAAATGGGAAACAAAAGTCCAAGCCAATATCTTTTTTTTACGTTAAGTGTCCAATACGAACGCTGCAAATATGTCATTGAGTATACGCACTGTCCGTTCTTTCAATTTTAATTCATTTTTTTTTTATTTGTCTGCTAACAGGAAATACGACAAAATAAAAAAAAAACCTTAGCCACTGGGCCTTGGCAATTTCCGTTACGTTATCGAAAACGTATAAACAATAAAAATGAAAAACTATATGGCAATCCAACCAAGAACTTAAGGGGATCAACCACCCCCCACCAAACTCACACACACATGCAAAGCAACTTGAATAAAGTCAAGAGCAATGTGAGCTGTCGTCATTGTTCTTGTCGACATTTTGTAGTTCAATTTTTATTGCTTTTACTTTCAGGTTCATTCTGGAAACTTAAAGTTAGAAGCTGAGCAAGAACAGACACAAAAGCGACAACAACAAGCCTAACAAGAACAACTTTAGAAAGGGGTAGGCCATGGCAACCTTTGTCAACTTGGCATAGAATGAAATGAAAGAACTCATTCAGAGTGGAGCAGCAATAGTTTTTGGCGCATAAAATGAAACTTTTTTGTTGCTCTTTCTGATACACTATATACTACCAAAGACTCAGAAAGGAATTATGTAGTGTGTGATAAGAAATGTCTCAATTACTTTGAGCTTTCCATACTTTAGTTTTTATTTCAACAGCTGAAAATATGTTGCTTAAAATTTATGTATTTAACTTTTTGCCCTACCTTATATAATAAAGTCCACCCTAAAAACATGCTTAGATCTAGAATCGGTCTAATTGAACAAAATCTCAGTTTATATAAAATTTATTTACTATACTAAACTTTGTTTGCTTATACCAAACACTGTCAAATATTTTGATAACAAAAACTTTATTAAAACATAATATTTAAAAAAATAATCTAAGTATAGGTATGTACAGCATGTTAAGAAATTGTTTTTGCCAATATTGATTACGACTAGTTTATTCAAATTTAATTCGTACATAAGATTTATATTTTTACACTGATATTAAATAAAATAGATTTTTATCTACATTTAAAAACTTAATTTTTGTTCAATCGCAAAGCACTTTGACCTTTAATTTTTTAAATTTCTTCACAAAAATGCAATTTAAAGCGTTTAATTGGAATCGTACTAACCCAAAATCAGAAAATTATGTCAAATTATGTATTTTGAAAAATGTGAACCGCCTTATAAAATGTAGTAAGAGTGATAACTACGATAATTCCAATCCATTGACAATCGATGTGTCTAACCGGACTAACTAAAAAAAAAGTAATTTTATAAATACAATCAAAATTTAAATTTGAATAAAAAAAATTTAATTAAAAAAATAATAATTTTAATTTTATGTTTTAATTTTATAAAAATTTAAATTTAAACAAAATTTTAAGTTTTATTTTTTTACGGGAAAGACAAGGCATTAGGCAAAAAAAAAAAAAAAAAAATATATTTTTTTTTGTGTTAAAAAATTTTTTCGACTACCCCAGCCATGTCTTTTCATTTTTTTAATGAAAAAATCTGATTTTTATTACTGCTAAACTAAAAAAAAAAAAAATATATATTGCAAAACAAAATTTATTTATTTACTATAAATTTAAAAAAATACATATATTTTAATTTTTTTTATATTTTATTTTTTATATGTAAAAAAATAATTTTTTTTTTTTGTTAATTTAAGAAATTATTTTTTGTAGTTTAGTAGTAATTGTCTTAAGCAAACTAAAACAGTTCTAGAAGTAGCATTTCAAGTTTTTGTAATCTAAACTCTTTTGTTATAAAAATATAGCTTTTTGCAAAATTTAGGACTGCAGGTTATTAAAAATTAATCTTAAGTTCATTTATAAGGTTAATTTATTAATTAATTTGGTTCTCCAAAGCACAGTGGTCTAAAGCGCCAAGTTAATGAAAAACAAAATTTTTATTTTTTTTGTCAATTTTTGTTTTATTTCAAATTTTTTATTTTTTAATTATTTTTTTTTTTTATTCTTGTTTTTTTTTTAATTTTTCTATACAACCAAATAGAGATTTTGAAATTTTTTGCGTAAAAAAGCTTGCTTATAAAAATATTAGGGTTGTCATCACTATATTATGGGATTGTGGTACTACAGGCAGCTTGAATCATTATGTTCTGTAAGTATGACATTAATTACACCAGGTCCCCGAAAAAACTCCTGGCCCGGGCGGAATCCCCACCCAATGACCCCCTCTCTCATCGGGCCTAACTACAGGTATGCTCTTTAAGTGAATACATATAACCAAACTAAAGATATTCGCTCTTAAAGTTGCAATTTTTTTCCAAAAATTCTTTATTTTGGGCCATTGTGCAGAGGAAAGTTTTCGTAAGTAGTTGTTCAAGCATTCATAAAATTTAAAATTTCATCCACAAATGTGATTTAATTGGAGCCCACTATTATTTTTATGTTGTGTGCAATTTAACTGGCGCTTCTTTTTTAGGAAAAAATTGTCCTTGCCTTGTACGAGTACATACTAGTGCATTGGACTACTATTTGAATGGAGCTAAAAGTGAACGAAATGCCCGTTCACAATGTTTGGAAGTCAATTAAAAGCTTTCCGATACAAGTATCGGTATAGTATTTGGAAGGATTTTATATTTGGTAGGCTTAGTACGGTTTGGAACTTAAAGATCTTTTTTGCTTTCAAATGATTTTTACGCCAAACCTAGTTTGTACAAAATATGTTTAAAAAGATCTTTTAAAGATTCACGTTTTTACTTTTACTCTGATAACTTTAGTTTTGTTCGCATCACAAACAGAGCATACAATATTCCCGAGACTTTTTTGTACATCAAATCCTATTTTTTGTCCATCCTATTGCTACAATATTTTTATTCTTGTTGCCTCAACTCAGCTCAACTTGACTTGGTTTCTCTTCGATTTTTTTGTTGTTTTTTTTTTTATGTGCCAAGTGGCGCCGGATTTAGTAGCAGTTTGTCTGGGAGCTCGCAATAAAAATGCGCAACGCCAAAGCGACTGGCACATTTCTCGCATACATTTAGCATCTCGTTTTCGTATTTCACTTTGTTTTCCCCAGTGTTGTATTTTGGTTGTTTTTGTTATTGGGGTGTACCACATCAGAATGCAATAAATGTTTGTAGTTATCAAAATGTTGCAGAGCAACGCTTTGGAAACTAAGTTTTAATGTGACAGGCACGCCCCATAAAAAGCAACCCGAGCCAACCCCTTGGAGGGCAAACGTGGTGGCTATGTCAACAAAGGGTCTGGGAGCGGCGAGTGAAAGAAGAGTCAGGCACACTCACGCATTTACAGCATACTCAATTTGCTGATTGACATGCATAAATTTCCTGAAAATTTTCGCAATGCGGCGTCAACGTTGTCACCAATCTACACATCCCATCATTATTAACCATGCTTCGACCCTGTCAGTCAGCAACAACCAGGCCAATGAGCTGATGACGAAACGTAGGGCCTTCTCGTCAACGTCATCAGCATCATCATCATCATCCGATTGCAAGTTAAGTTTTAATCAGCGGACTTTCGATTTCACGTTGCGGTTAGTCCAATCGAGCCGCATCACACACCGCATCAGAGCAATTCCCGCAATCGTCGACAACCATACCATTTGAACGGACATCCGCTACGTTTGATTTCCGGCATGTGATTGAGAGTCCAGAAGAGTCCGTTTGGAAAGTATGACGCTGACACCGATGCTAACTCTGACTTTGAGGACATTGCCGCCGTCAGCGCCAGACGTGCTGAACTCATCACAGTTGGACCCGGGGGATCGGGTTCTGACACAATACAGCAAAAACTAAAGCGACAATCTAAAGTATTCATTCGTATTCGTTAGAAATACATTCATAAAGCTTTGGTCAGACGATTAATGCATGTTGCACGTGGCGATTAATTTGTTGCCCTACTTAGATATGCATGAGGAAACACGTAAAGAAACTAATAATGGAGTATGTATATCGAAATCCGTTCTGTGTGTGACATTAAATTTTCGAAGATGCTGTGTTCGAAGCATTATGTATTATATATCACCCCAGTACGCTTACGTTGATAAAGCCTGCTTTCCATACTCTGATTCTTGCGATTTCGAAGCCGCGGAGGGAATACAGAAGCCAGAAAGTTGTTATGCTCTGTACCAGCGACTTGCACAAAAGGGGTTCGAGTCAACTGGCTTTTGGATAAAGATAGCAACTTTCTCCTTAGCAACAAACGGTTGGCCTGCCAGCAAATCATAGCGCCTACTTGGAGATATTGTATTTAGATCTGTGGTAGCGCAGCTTTGTCAAAGCCCTCTAAGTTCCAAGTCATACAGACTAAGGTAATCCATGTTATTATTGGATATGAATGGTATTCCAGTAATTCCATTGTGATTCAATCTGTGTATCGTAGAAGATCAGAGGCCTTTTTTTCAGACATATAGCCCAACGTAATCCCTACGCAAACAGACTTGAAGAATCGCCCCAAGATAAAGATTTAAAAGACGATTCTTGAAGCATCTGCAGCCACTTTTTCTTAAAGACTAACTGATTAAGAATACGCTTCCCACAAGATGACAGGACTTTTGCTTTGCTTTAAGGAATTGTAACAAAGATGGTATTCAACTACTTCTTTGTGTTTATACAGATCGTCAGACATGGCTATATCAAACTAACTATTATGTATCCTATAGGTACAACGTTAATACACTGCATGTACACTGAAAGAAAAAAATAATGCCCTTGAATTTTTATCGATTATTAAGAGTAAAATTCATATTTCGAGAGCATTAGCTTGAAGACAGAAGTTCTTAATTTGAGAATGCTACTGCGATAGTAAGCGGTCATACTCTCGTGCCGAGCACAATCCGATTTTCGCATAGACACAGCCGAACGCATGCCGAAAACTCTCGGCCTGTTGCATGCTGAGAGAAATATAATTTGCTTAGTCATTAGGAAGCTCTCATCGAAGCATGTTCACGTAGCTTTGCGTCTCATATTAACACCAAGCCAGAAGCCTCTTTTGACGTTCTCACGTTGACGGTAGGTGGTTTAGAATCTTTAGAACTTTAGATTCTTGAACAGAGCTGGGCAAAGAGAGAGCGGCCGAAAATGATAGTGTGTTAGTGAGCTATACACTGCGCAAATGAATTGTGTTGCAAAATGTTTTTACATTTATATTTAATATTCATCATTATAATTATTTTCACCTTACTATTGTTATTAGTCTCAGTTGTGTATTTGTGATTATTACATGAATGGCTCACAAGCCAAATCCATTAACTCCATAAAACAAACAGTTGAGAAAAATGAGAAATAAATTAATTATTATTCAGTGTCTTTTGTCTTTAATTTGTCATTTTGTCTTTTTTAGATTTTTATTATGAACTATTATTCATTTCAATTTGGCATCTATCAAGTACTTTGACTTTAAAATTTCGCAAAATTTCAAAAGTGGAGTTAATCGATTTGGCAATTGAGCCATTCATATAGACAGTCAAAATAATTGAATTATTTTTTATTTATTATTGAAAATGTTGATTCATACATATATGTTTGAAGTGCAGAACATTGAATTAAATTGTTGGCCATTGTATATTTTATATTTAATTTGTTTTGTAATTAAAAAAGACGTTGATTGCCAATATTTAAATATATATCATTATGACAACTGGCCATAGCGACGCATTTAATCATTTATTTCTCTCAGTGCACATAACGTACAAAATTGAAATGAGTAAAAATTTGCTTTCTGCTGTGTCTTTTTTTTCTTAAACACATTTTTAAGTAGCATCCACAAGGCAGTCTCATTTTTGAAAGAGGGCTTAACATTAAATCTAATCAATACTATTTATAAAGCTATTTGACAGCTGATGTGTCCCGAAATGGATCTCTACTCTTCTAAATGCGATAATTTTCTTCTACATAAAAAAATATATGATATAATTAATAATAATAAACTCAAATATGTATATGTACATGTATATTTTAACAGCTTTCTCGGCTTTAAATTCTTGAAAGCGCCTTATAAGTCTTAACAAGAATCTTTAAGGCCTTTTAATTTAATTAAAATAAATAACAACTAAGCATAGTTCCGATTTTCATAGTTCTGTCTCATGGATATCCTATACTAATTGCTTTGGCCATTTCACAATTTAAATTAGTTATTAAACATTTTTATGAAAATTAATTATTTTAGCTCAACTATATAAAATATAAGCTGACTCTAAGCAAAATAATTGTTCTGAAGCCAATAAAGCAATTATTGTATTGAGTTGAATTTAAGCCAAGACTTAATGTACTTCGTTTGTCTTAGTTAACAGCTAATTCTGCAGACAATATTTCAAAACTGCACACATATATCTAGTACATAAAATCTTCAATATTCTAATAACTTTGTTATTTAAATTTCAATGCCATTTTGGTATATTTTAATCATCTCAGAGCTACACTTTATACTACTAAAGCTACCTTAGTCTATGCTCATTCAATAGACCTTAACCTCTAAATATTCGATACATGTGCAGTTATTTAAATTAACAGCAACAACAATAATACCAAGAATGCCGTAGAACACGTTTTCGGCGTCACCTCTGCCCAAAGTATATCATAAATAATCATTAAATGTGCTGCGAGAAGGGTTTATTATTAAACGTCATGGCATGCACGGCACATACAAGACACATGAAGACAGCCCGCAAAAGCACGTGCTGCACACACATTCTCAGACATCCATACACACACTCACAATCACACACATGTGTGTGCTGCCATCCAGACCAGAAATCGCAACACTCTCATATCAAGTTGGCAGTCAAACAAAAGCCACAAAATAATGTGCCATGAAATAGAAATTGTTGTTGCCTCACTGACGCTCTCCCTGCGATTCTCACACTCGCGCGCTCTCCCTCTCTCTCTCTCACTCTCTCTCTATCTTCAAGTCTTTGACTGCAAGTTGGCTACAAGGGTCTCGAATGTTTCACTGCTTGCATACACTCATTTCCACTATCTCCCACTCCCACTCACTCACTCACCCACTTTCACCAATTCTCATTTTATTCCACTGCCACGCACATTTGTGAATTTTCTGCACCGTAACTTTGGAGACGTCTCCTTTGCCGCCGTCGCAGCGACGTCACTCTCACTTTGGACTTGACTTTGGCGTAGAATTTTTCAATTACACTACTTCAACTGTAGCCGGTGCACCGAACCGCGTCCCCAACTTGCACAGGCGTGAAGAAAGCGCAACAACTATGGAAAAACACTAAAGAATAAAAGATTTTGGTGCACCGAAGATTGAATACTCTTACGGATTATTCCAGTTGGTAAATGGTTTATGGGCAGAGCATGGGCTGTGATACTGACTGTTTGGACAAGATAACCAAACGGCTTAAAATTAATTTAAATAGATCCTTATTATCCTATTGGGCCGGCGGTTGATGAGCGTAGCGAGGTTCTGACCTGGACGTTGTCCATTTTTCCTGTTTCTTACAGACCAAAAGAGCTACAAGAATGCAATTTTCTTCACAAGTTACGTCCTATGGTCTAGTCTTTCACTTGTAATGTTTTTTTTTTATATTGGCAACCTGTCCCCACGATTTTTTTGGATGCCAATTTAATTAATAAGTATTGGGAGCTTGGGGAGTTAAAAGTAAAAATGAGGCATCTCCACTAAAAACAACCTATATGCAAATATGCTTTTACAGAAGTTAAGTCAAGACTCATGCAGACTACATATAATATGACAAATCTTTTAACATCCCAAGTCCCCTGCAGCTTTTTATGACTATTTACTGACAAATCTTTAAAGTTGAAGCTCGACACAAATCTTCAATTTTTCAGAACCCATAAAAGAAAAAAAGTTTGTTAAATCGGTTGGGAACTTTGGGATGTCCCCTCCTTGACCTTCTCCAGAGGGTTGACGAGTGAAGCAAGCAGGGAGCGAATCGATTTTTTATTTTAGCTAAAAAACTTAAATGCATAGCTAGTGAGAGTTTTGGTGATACTTCAAATCAGGCGCAGCTAACGATTTGAAACCGAGTAAAAACTCATTTATCCATTTAATTCGAATAAATAAAAATATCTTTCAGCTAGCCGCCTAAAAAACGTACAATCTATGGAAGCGTGGATCAATAACCACATACCAACGATTTAACAAAAAAACACACCTCTAAAAATATCTTATGGAACTATTCTTCTTAATGATTTTTTTCGAAATTTCTATATTTTTCATTTTTTGTAGTATTTTTGCCTTTATTTAAACAATAGATGATTGAATTTATCCAAAACTTCAAACTATTCTTGAAAACAACTATAGCGACAAAGAATTAATGCCATCAAATATTGAAACAAATGTGAAAAACAAAATCGAAATAATGTCAAGTGAATTGTTGTTCAAGGGTTGCTGTTGCTGGCGTTGCTATTCCCCCTGTCATGACACATTTTAATGTTTCGTATGGGTTTTCACCTGCATGATTTCAACGTATCAAGGTACATTGTGCACAGCATGGGAGATGTGGCTATCGCATAGTGCAAGTTTCACTTTGATACGTTCTCGCATACGAACACAATCGGTACCAAAATAATTTTTTTGTTGACGTATTTGTATATACATAAGGAGATAACATTACTTCAATATGAAAATTGGCTTCACGGGTATTGGAATGAACATTTTATTTCATAAATGTTCGAAAATACTCGAAAAACTCGAAGACGCAACTCCTTAATAACATCTGATAACAATCTAGAGACATTAAATGACATGCATATGACGGCATATGAATTGGTTCTATGGGAAAACTACTTAGGGCCAATCAAGTCTCATACGCTTTAATAGTAATGTACACCCTAGAAGAGTATCAAAAAGTGCACTATAAAGTTACGCCAAAGTTGCCTGGGCACTGGCGCTGCTGTCTACGGCGTGGATAAACATTTCAAAAAATTTTAAATCTTAAAAATACTTTGCTGCCAAAACTCAGCAACAACTACAACACCAGGGCCCCTGATCGCGTTGCGATGCTGTGTGTAGGGTGTGGCACAGCGGGTTACTCGCTAGGAATTTGGTTTCGCATTCGTTTGGAAAATGGCGTGTTGCAGACAATGTCCCCAGACATTGCCGGTATTCTGCTGCTGGTGAAGCTCCAAGAACTGTCCCGCTCTATTCTGTTACCTTTGCAGCGAAATTTGTTGCGGCGGCTATAAAGTCAGGTGACATCGCTCAAATGGTCGAATGCCCCAACAACATGGGATATGCGGATGGAGTGAGCATTATGTCTGCGGCACGTGATGTTTCGTTGTCGTTGTTGTTGGTGTTGGTGTTGCTGTTGCCTTTGGTGGCGTTCCTGTTGTCGTGGCGATTTTCATGTTACAAAGTCTCCCAGAGAAGTAAACGCCGTTGCTATCGCTCTTGCATCGTGGTATCTGAATGTATTTTTATACCCTGTACCGTATGGTACAAAGGGTATATTGTGTTTGTGCAAGCCGAAAATGTATGTAACGTACAGAAGGAGACGTCGGAGACCCCCCAAAGTTACCTAAAGTATGATCAGTGTGACTCGAGAAGTCGATATACCCATGTCCGTCTGTCCGTCTGTCCGTCTGTCCGTATGAACGCCTAGATCTCAGAGATGGTAAGAGCTAGAGCAACCAAACTTTCAGATAAGATCCCTTATTAATCCATAGGAGACAAGTTTATTTTATTTTTTTGATATCGGGGTTACATTATATAGCTCCCATAGGGGTGTTTCAGAGGACCTCGAAAAAAAGCAAAAGTTTTAGATGGATAATTCGTTTGTTTATGAAGATATCATAACCAAATTTGGCGACCGGAAGTTTTTTAGAGACCCCCAGCACTGTACCAAATTTTATCAAAATCGGTTGACTATATCATATAGCTCCCATAGGATCGATCGGTCGAAAAAATGTTTTTTTGTACAAAATTCGTTGTGTTTCGTTTGTTTGTGAAGATATCGTAACCAAATTTGGCGTTTAGAAGTTTTTTAGAGTTCCCAAGCACTGCAGCAAAATTGATCAAAATCGGATGACTATATCATATAGCTCCCATAGGACCAATCGGTCAAAAAAACGTGTTTTGTGCAAAATTCGTTGTGATTCGTTTGTTTGTGAAGATACCGTAACCAAATTTGGCATTAAGAAGTTTTTTAGAGCTCCCAAGCACTGTTAAAAATTTGATCAAAATCGGTTGACTATATCATATAGCTCCCATAGGACCAATCGGTCAAAAAATCGTTTTTTGTACAAAATTCGTTGCGTTTCGTTTGTTTGTAAAGATATTATTGGCAAATTTGGCATTAAGAAGTCTTTTAGAGTACCCAAGCACTGTAGCAAATTTGATCAAATTCGGTTGACTATATTATATAGCTCCCATAGGAACAGTCGGTCAAAAAAACGCTTTTTTTTACAAAATTCATTGCGTTTCGTTTGGTTTTGAAGATATCGGAACCAAATTTGGCAGTCGGAAGTTTTTTATAGTTCCCAATCAGTGTACTAAATTTGATCAAAATCGGTTGACTATATCATATAGTCCCCATAGGACCGATCGGTCAAAAAAATTTTTTGGTGCAAAATTCGACTGATTTCTTTTTTTTTAATTTGCCGAATAAAATATCTTTTGGAGGTTTTAAGCAATGTGTCGGACTTAATTGCAATGTGGTGGTACAGGGTATCCCAAAGTCGTCTGCGCCCGACTTTAACGTACGCCATTTTTTTTGTTGCAAAAGAGTCGCCACATTTGCAATGTGTGCAGGTAGCTCTTGCGCCGGCTGGTTATGTGTTTCTGTGTGTGTTAGTTTGTTTGTATCTGTGTGTGTTTCTGGTTACTGTGCATGCTTGTGTTTAGAATTGGTTACAAAATGCGTAATTAGCGTTACGGCGCAACGTTTTGTTTCATTGCTTCTTCTTCTACTCCATTTTGTTTTGCTAATGGCTAAGCAGATATCGTTAAATGTTTTATATAATTGTCAGCTGGAAGAGTAAAAGGCATTGACTTTTATGCAAAGTAGACTATTATCAAGGACAAGGCTTAAAAAAGGGTTACGTAACGCATTTTTGTAGGCATCTATCTATACAATATTTCTAATTTTTACTAATAATTTTGGCGTGTGTTTAAACTTCAAGCTTAAGTGCCAAGTTTAAACTTTGTCTAGATTAAGGATTATTTTGCCTTCAACTACACAACTACACAAAGTTAAAGTAAAAAACATAAAGTGAAATGATAAAAAATCGTAACGTAACGAAATTAAGTAATGAAAAAGATTTGACTATTACTATTTTATGATATTGTCATTTTGTTTTTAACAAATGAAATGTATTCATTATTTAGTTTACGAGCCCCGACCACTATTAATTCGTACGGCAAGCTTTTTTACCCGTATGCAGTGTTTAACAGACGATATTTTCAATACCAAAGTAGATAACACATGCAAACCTATTTTTTTCTGAAAGATCATTTTGTTCTCTTAATTTTAGAAAAACAAACTTTTGTTGTACTTCAACAACAGCAACAACAACAATAGTTTCTTCGAATGCTTAGCTTAACTGATAAGTAAAATTTGACCAGTATTAATTCGTACGGTGCGTGAGCTTAGCTTAGATTTGAAAGAAGATCAAAACAAAAGCAAACTATGTAACATAATCATTATCTAGTCATAATCTGGAAACAGTTATGCAATGCAGAATATAAGAAATGTGTTATTGCTTCAAATTATTCAAAGTTTAGCAACGATGGCACGTGGTAAGCCGATTTGAAAAGAAATAAGAAGCTTAGTTCAAGATTATTATAAATCTGGGAACACTTTTGGTGAAATAGCCAAGCAATTAAATCTGGCTAAGTCGTCCGTTCAGGGATAGTAAAAAATTTTAAGAATAATTGTAATATTGAAAATAATATCGCAAATAGAGGCCGAACATCGGCAATAACAGATCGTGATAAAAGAGCCCTGACCACAATTGTGAAGGCTGATCGTCGCCAAAGTTTAAAAAATTTTGCATCAGAATGGTCTGATAAAATCGGAAAAAGTGTTAAGCGTGAGTGGACGCGCCTGCAGTTGCGAGATATTGGATATAAGTTCTATAAAGTATGTATAGGGACTATCTATGTTACATACTCAATATCTTAAATTACTCTTAGGCCAAGGAAATCACATTGCTTACGCTTCGCCAAAAGAAGAAGCGTTTACAATGGTCTCGGGAACGGATGTCTTGGACTCAAAGGCAATGGAACTCCATCATATTTAACGATGAAGCTAAATTTGATGTGAATATCGGTGATGTGCGAAGGAGAGTTATCCGTAACAAAACTGAAGCGTACCATAAAGACTGCCTTAAAAGGACAGTTAAGTTCCCAGCAAGCATAATGGTGTGGGGTTGTATGTCTGCCAAAGGGGTAGGACAACCGCACTTTATTGATGGGATGGTCAACGTTGAAAAATACATTAACATACGAGAAGAAAGTTTGCTGCCATCAATACCACAACTGGCTGTCTGTGGTGAATACACGTTTCAACCAGATGGAGCATCATCTCATACTGCTAAACGAACCAAATCATGGCTGCAGTATAAGGAAATTTGGGTCTTAGATTGGCCATCAAATAGTCCGGACCTAATCCCAATCGAGAATATATGGGGAATAATAAAAAGAAACCTAAAAAATTTGCCTTAAAGAACCCTTTCTGATTTAAAAACAAAATTGAAAGAGATGTGAGACTCTATTTCAACAGAACAACGCCAGAATTTATTAAAATCTATGCCAAAGCGTTGTAAATGTGTTGTAAAGGCAAAAGACGATGTTACCCAATATAAATATTTAAAAAAAAATAACATGTTTTATCAAATAGTAAATATTTGACGCACCGTACGATTTAATACTGGTCAAATTTTTCTTATCAGTTAAGCTAAGCATTCGAAGAAATTATTGTTGTTGTTGCTGTTGTTGAAGTACAACAAAAATTTGTTTTTCTAAAATTAAGAGAATAAAATGATCTTTCAGAAAAAAATAGGTTTGCATGTGTTATCTACTTTGGTATTGAAAATATCGTCTGTTAAACACTGCATACGGGTAAAAAAGCTTGCCGTACGAATTAATAGTGGTCAGGGCTCGTAGTACAAGAGTTCTGAATATAAAATTTTAATTCAACATTTGAGTAACGTCACCCCATGTAACTTTTTTTATCTTATTCTTAGAAAAACATTATTGCAACCCCTTTTGTGGTAGCTGATACTTAATTACCTTATAAGTTTTTCAAAATGGCGGACCTAAGATGTAGTTTTTTTAATTTTTGTGTTTAAAATTCGAGTTGGTTATGCAAATACGGGTTTTTGGGGTCGCTAAACACGAATCTGGAGTAAGAATTTCAAAATTACAAAATGGCGGACCTGTAATGGCCGGCGATAGCCTAAAAAATCATTCTTAGGTCCGCCAATATTCAATATTCTTTGTATAAAATTTTATTTGAATTAGCATTTATTTTTTTATGAATATTTTATACATAATTTTGTTGTAATATACGTCTTTTTTTCTTTACGATTTTGGTTCTCAAGATAATCGCTATATTTTTGTTGTCCAAAATCTATCAAAATTTCGATGCTGCTTTCCAAATCTCAAATCAAGATCTAAAGTAAGCAAACTTCGTTAATGTCAAAGCTGGTTACTTGATGGTCAAATTTTTATCTATCACTTTTTGTTTCTTGTGCCAACCGCATGTAATTCAAAAGTCGCGCATATCCATATCCCTGATCATACTTTAGGTAACTTTGTGACGTCACTGATGTCGCCTTTTCTATGTAACATACCCCTTCGACTTGCCTAACTTATTTTACCACGCATACCTTTAAGTACAGGATATAAAAACCTACAGCTTTAACAAATTTGCAGTACAAAGAAAGAGGTTTTTAATATTTTCAATGCATAGAACTTTTAAATCTGGGACTCATATGTAAGCGTCATTATGTTCATATATAAGTTACCCACAAAAGCACACTCACACAAACATAATTTCAAATTAGCTGATTAACTAAGTAGTAAAACAAACCATACGCCAAAAGTAAGCCAAAAAAAGTTATAAAAAAAAGCCAGCCAAAGTAGGAAATGCCATGATGCCATGACTACGTTGGATTTGTCTGCCAACGAAAAGCAGCAGGAGCCAAAAAACGACAACAACACCAACAACAGAAACACAGCGGAGGCAATCACAAAATACCAAAAATAATATTTTTTTTCGCTTCGCTGCATAAAACAAAAAATTAAAAAAATATAAAATACATATTGCAGGCACAAAATAAAAGAATACAACAACAACATTGGGAACTAAAAACTGGGCGTCCAAATGAAAAACGAAAACCGTATTTTATCTTTCCACGGACGAAGCGTACAAAACGAAACGAACCGAACGAGTAAAGCTCAGGAGTAAGATGATAAAAGAGTAGAACATTTATCAAAAAAATACCAACGAGGACGACAACAACAACCAAAATATATGTTGCACAGTGTAGTTGCATGTGCTTAAGCGAAAAAAAAATAAAACGTTGCCTGCTTTTAGGCTGACCACTTTGTAAGCTATGGAAAAAAAAAGTAAACAACAAATTTCAGCTGTGCAGCTTACTAATTTGGACACTTTTTTGGTTAGGCTCTAATTGTTTGCTGCATTTTTGTATACTAATTTTTGTTTTCGTTTTTTTTTAGCATGTGCACCACTGTGCCAGAGACCAACTGCATGCAGCCTGCTGCCTGCTCTCTGCCCTTTATGTTGTCTGGCTTTTATGTTTTCGCCGCGAAGTAGCCGCACGCACACGCGACTAGATATTATATAAAAAGATACAAAAAAAAAAGGCACAAAAATACGTAACGTATGTGGAAGAAGAGAAAATACTTATTTTTTATACCATACAAGTTTGGTAGTGTATCTGAGTTACGTATGAAGTTTGACGGTTTTGATTTTGAAAACTCATAAATCTCATAGCTTCCTTTTTTTTAACATTTATTGGCAATTTTTTTTCTATTTTCCAAATTCAAAAGTCAACTCTGACTTTCTAAAAAATCAGATCCATTTACTGTGAGAAACAAGAAAAAATAAGTTATAAGCTCCTATAGGAGCTAAATTTTTAATTTAAACTTTTTTCAAATTGAAAATTTTACTTCATTAAAAAAAAAATTTGTAGATAAATTTAATCGTTCAGGAGATATGGTTCGATTACTCGATAAATAATCGGAATTTTTCAATAAAAATTTGCGTGGTTACTATTGGCTAGTAGCTCTAACACATATGTAAAAATCCTAAAAATCGAAGAAGTCGACCCGCTTGAAATTTCTGCAGTATGCAACCACGGTTGCTGCATCGTCGCCCCGCTCTTTAACATTTACCTTCCCTAACCCAAACGGCTGCACAGCCTTATACAGCAATATTCTTTTCAGCACATTTTTTAACAGGTACATTTAGAAAAAAGTGCCAAAAAATAACACACTTCTGGAAAAAGACACAATATCAGAAGAATCATAATTTGTTAGAAGTAATATTAATACTTACTTACCAAAGTACGGCATACAAAACATTTAAAAAATAAATACTCTAACAAATAAATTGAAAAAGTCTATTTTACAAAAGACTAATTTTTAATCCATTCATTTCTAAGTTTCCTCAAAACCACGAGAGCACAGCATTCTTTATTATTTTATTTTATATGGTTTCTTATATATTATTCTTAAAATCTTCGCTAAAGAGTTCACTCAAAAGTTGCCCAAAACTGTGATTTGTAACACAAAATTCTTTAAAAAAATGAAAGCGTCAAATAAAGATTTCAAAAAAATTCAAAACTAATAACCACAATTTTTAAAAAATTTTCCAGATTCGACTTTTTCCGTAGAAGTTCATACTTAAAAAAAAAGATAAACTTTTAAAATTGTATTTTTTTCTTATTATATTTGATCAAAAGAAACTTAAATTTTTTTGACAAAAATCGTTTTTCTATTTCCTTTTAATCATCTTATTCGTAGTACCGTATATAAAATTGATATTTGTTTCGAATTGACTCCGCTCTTGGTGCTTGATGCATAAAGAGTATCAAAGTTTCCTTGCCGCTTAATTCAACTTTCTTCCTTTTTTTTAATTTTTTTTTAAGTCAGGAGAAAATATTTTGTTGCAGTAAATGTGGCTTGGTAACATTTTGGCAACGCGGCGAGTTGCCAACCGACACGAAATAAAGCAAAATATGAAATGAATGAATTTTTGTTACCCACTGACACGATTTATTTACGAGTGTTTTCTATGTGAGTGTATATGTGTGTGTGTGTTTATGTCCAAGTGTCCTGACATTTTGTACATGTGTATCTAAGCCGCGGCTTTTTGTTGTTGCTGTTACACGCAGTTGTTATTGCCATTTCGTTTTTTTTTTTCCAGGCGGAGCTACAACAATAACAATTTTTTATTATCCAATTCTTTTTTTTTTTGAATTTAGAAGGGTCTGGCAGCTTTGTTGGCTGCTGGGCACACTGTACATCATTATACAACAATTGAAATGTTGTTGGCAACACTGGCCGTAACTTAACTACAACTGCAGACAATACACACACGTACAGCACGGCGACCTGCACATAGACAACTTTTTACTACTACTAGGAGCAAACGCGTATAAAAGAAATCTCAGGTAAACACAACAAGATCATGACCTTAACAAAAGTTATGCATGTATGAGATTTTGAAATAAATTGTTCGGTTTTTATATATATTTTTTTTTATTTCTAACATCAAGTTTTTTTTATGGCTTATGGCGTAGAAAATTTATGGCATAAGTAGTAACTGGAGTTGAAGGTCAGAGGCACGGAAATAAAACTAAGGAAAATAATAAAAGTTAGAAACGAATAATATTATTTGCGTTACTAGGCAAAAAAAAAGCATGTAACTAAAGTAGATAATAACATTGTAAATGGAAGCAGTTTTTAGTACTTATAGAATAAGACATCCTTGATCAGCATAAACAGCAGCGTAACTATAGCCATATGCGTGTAAGTCAAAAACCTTTATAAAAAGATATTTATCCAATGGGTTCACATAGCCCAAACTCTTTAATTAACAAAGCATTAATTAAACTAACCAATTTAAGAGCTCCAATTATGCAATCTCTTTTAGCAAAATGTATCCCAGCTTTATGCAAATGCTTACAAAAATATAGCTTTTAACCCTTTTAAAAGGAAAAATGTTAAAAATCCTGATATGATTACAGATATGACTATCATTTTAAACTCATGCAAAGCTCTTGCTCTTGCAGTTATTTTAATAATTCTCTTGGTATCCCATCGCAAAAAATCCTGACAGTAGCATTGGCAGTGCTATTTAATTTTTCACAGCATGCTTTTAGGCTTAAGGCTGTTCTTTCATTTAAATTCATACAAAAAAATGCGAAATATGAAAAGTTAATTTAAGTTTCACTTACAAATGGAAATGAAATGAAATCCATATCTAGTATATATGTATATATATCTATATGGCCCAAAAAAGGCAACAGCACGCAAAACAACAACAACAGCACCAAAAACCAAGGCTGCCAAATGCGCGGCTCCCTTTACAGCGTTGACTACCCTGAAAAGGGTTGCCCTTGCTAATAGATTACGCATAAATTTATGCGCCCCTTGTTTGCTTGTTGGCTTGTTTGTTGCCGCTCTCTTGAAATATGAATGCTGCAAGTTCATGACATTTGTTTAGACAACTGTCTGATGCGGCTCCTGTTTGCGGAAAGCATTTTCGGGTGGGGGCGTCCAAGTAATATTTGTATAAAATTAAAGCTTGCAGTGCTCTGGTTGCGTATTCTACTGATGAATATGCCAACAAATATCCCTTGTGCAAATTCATTTGCCGCACTATTGTTTCCAGCCAGCTGCTTATCCTGAGCTGAGCAATTAACGCGACGTACACTGCGACA
The DNA here is from genome assembly GCA_018150985.1 of Chymomyza costata. Classification (NCBI taxonomy): domain Eukaryota; kingdom Metazoa; phylum Arthropoda; class Insecta; order Diptera; family Drosophilidae; genus Chymomyza; species Chymomyza costata. The sequence continues at coordinate 26,449,413 of JAECWU010000001.1, forward strand.
AGCAGCACTCTGAGGAGTCAGTTCCATGAAAAAGCGATTTTTGATAAATACTCGCAGATAAGAAGACAATTGTGTGCAATTTAATGGAGTCTGCTGTTAAAAGCCAGACAGACAATAATACAACAACAACGAAAATGAACGTTTTTGGCAAGTTCTGGAAAACCCTTAAAAATTGTCATCAAAACTTTTTTGATACACTATTAAAGGACTGTTTTGGTGCAGCTTAAGTTCATTAAATAGACTGGCCATGTGCTTTAAAGAAAAACAATTTTTGGGAAAACAAAAACAAATCTAAAAAACTTCGTACAGCCAAAAAATCAATTTTAAATGTTCAAAATATAAAATAGAAATTAAAAATAGTTTGATAACCAAATTTCCACTGTCATTTCTCATAAAATATAAATAGATAAAAGCGATTAAAATGCTAAAGTGAAATTGTTGAAATAAAACAAAAAGAGCCGCATTTAAATTTAACCCAGCTTTATTAGGTTTCACTATCGAATGGCGACCCCCAAAAGAAGATTTATTCGAGGTAATTAAAAAAAAAATAATTTAATTAAAATTTCTCCTAATTCTTAAATCTGTTTTAGTCTGCAGTTTAATCACTATCACTACTATAATGATTGAACACGTTTACAAAAATGAGAATAAGGAGATAATTGATAATAATTTCGAAATAAAATAAAAAGAATTAAAGCAATGCCATAGTAAATGAATAGTTTCCAGGCCACTGCACAGTTCGTTCCGATTTTCTTGTCAAGTTATCAAAATTTAGATAGATTTTTTTGAGAAGACATATTGCGTAATTGAATAAAAATATTCAATTCATTTTGAACGTTGAACTTAACCCAGTAGTGCTGGAAAAAACATCGATGTTATATCGATACATCGATGTATCGAAATTTAAGATATCTATTAGTGCTGGAGAAAACATCGATGTTATATCGATGTATCGAAGTTTAAAATATCTATATATCCATGTTAACCTACAGAGATGTTTCTCCAGCACAACTTTATTCTGTTGTCGTGAAAATATAATGATTCGTCTGAGCGACGTACGTTGATGTTTATGTGCTTCAAGCACATTTTTGAGGAAAATGATGTAAGTAAACAAAAAACTTTCTTAATTGAAATTTAATTCAAAAGTATTTTTTCAATTTCGGCCAAGGACTCTCTTATGGTTCCTGAAACTAAAAGAAAACAATTTTTTGTTCCTCCATAATTTCTTGAGGTTACTATTATGCTGTTAAGGAAACAAAAATAACGTCACACACATTTTTGAAGTCTGCCCTTCTTAAATATCGCCTTTTGCTTAATGGAAGCCCATTCCCAATAGTTTTAGAATTGCATTTTGAATGTTATCGCTGTCTTTTTGCTATCCAAGCACTTGATAAAGAGGTACCTTCCTCACGCATAATCTCCGCAATATAAAGACTTTTTATTCGAAAACTTCATCTTATGACAATAAATGACTAACGAATTTATAATTATACCATGGTATTCCTTAAAATATAGCCATAGACCCATCCAGCATCTAGAGCATGTAATTAAGGAACACATTTGGACGAGTGTATTCACTTCACCTTTTCTCATCTCTGTATTTATAAATGAGATGAAGACAAATTCTCATTTATAAAGCGCCACAAGTTTTCGCTTGCGTTATTTAAAAAAAAAATAGGCAAAGTAAAACAAAAAAATTCAAAACTTACACGAACGATAACGATACGTCTCTGCGACGTACAATGTGTACCTCAGAATTGAGTAAACTCATCGCTTTAAATCATCTACTTGCAAAGTGGGTGATACAGACTGAGCTAACTAAGAGAGAGAGAGAGTTTAAAATGTAATACGTTTACGGTTCGTAGACGTACATTATCTTTCTAGGCAGGGCCGAAGAGATCCGGGCCCGGGGGACAAAATGTGCCGATCCCTTTATTACACCTTTAGCTTGAATCACGACAGTACGACCGGGCCACTGAGAAAAGTCCGGGCCCATGGCAAATTCCCCCTTTCTCCTCCCACTTGACGGGCCTGTTTCTAGGGCTACAAAATTTAACTTTTCAAAATTTTTTTAAACATTTTTCAACTATTTTTTTTTATTTTGAAAAATTATCACATTTTATGCACACGAACACACTGGAAAAAACCAAACAAAAAAATATATAAGAAATTGGTTTCTCTTATAATTGAGAAAGTTATGCTTAATTTTGTGAAGCCACACCTCGAAATGATGGAATGAAAATAAGGTAAAAGTAGCTATATTCTAAATTTTTTGACGAATTTTGATAGTTACTATCAACTTTTGTATAAACAAAATATTACTGAAAATAATATGCATCTTTAGATATTATCGAAAAGTGATCCGCTACACTTATTTTCGCCTTATGTATTTAATGTAAGTTGTATGTAACCTCAAAACTGTTTTTTACGCACCCAACTGTCCTACAAAAATTTGAAGCTGCACTTTTCCAACACTGTTTTCAATTGATAGAGAGCGTCAAAGTCCATAATAAAACCCAAAAAATTAACAGAGTATTTTAATTTCGACAAGTCAAAAATATCATTAAATGGTCTTGTTGTTTCTGTTTTTGTTGTAGCTGCAATAATTACTATCTCATTGTCAAAAAAAAAAAACACGCTCATTGCGCTTGAGAAAACGCAATTTAGTTATAAAAAGTAAATTGCAATGGCAAATTAGTTGCCATTTAAGGCTTTGGCCAAGTCAAAATGAGAAAAAGTCAAGCGGCAGCCATAAAAAAAAAACTACTGCATAAACTCAGGCGCACTCTTGAGACTGAGAATTCTGAGAACTGTGACGTAGACAGTGTAGACAACGTCTTTGGCAACAATGTGCTAAAGCCATAAAAATTTTGATTTGACAAATGCATGTTTGAGCTACAGCTACAATTGCAGCTAAAAAGGAACTGAAGTTTGGAGCACGTCAGGTAGTTAGCTGACTTCTTACTCGGGATTGCTCTGTCAGGACTTGCAGATGAGTGTGAGTGTGTGTGTGTGTGTGTTACCTGGGCCAGCTTTTAGTGAGGGAAATTTCAAGTTAAAGTTGTAAACAAAGTTTGCCAACGTGAGACGCTGACAAAAGTTAGCAGTTAATGCGACAAAGGGGGATTTACAGCAATGCGACAGCAACAGAGCATAAGAGAATGGTTGGGTAATAGCGTGCAGAGAGAGATTGAGAGAAAAAAAAGAGTAAGAGTGCGAAAGAGCTATGTATGTGTACTTGCTGTGCAGTTTATTAGCTCTGGCAACGCACAAAGGCGCCTGTCAAGCGTCTCTGCACATGGCTGATGATGATGAGAGCCACGACAGCAACAACAAGAACAACAACGTGCATAACGAGGGCTGCTACAAAGTAAAAACGAGAAAAAAAAACGCAAAAGTAAAATAAGAAGAACAAATTTTAAGCATAAAAATGAATTGCAGAGCCCTTAACATAATAAAGAAAACGCACGCACGTCACGCCGCCAGCTTCGGGCGCACTTAAAGCCTCAAGGCTGTGGCACACACTCGCACACTCGCACACTCAAACACTCACACATTCGCACATATGTGTGTGTAACCATTTCAAGTTCCAGTCATGCACCGACATGCATGTGCGTGCCTGTGTCTGTGTGGTTTGCGGCAGCGGCATTTTACAAAAGATTCTCAAACGCATTGTGTTACTTTAATGAAATGAATTGTTTGCCAGGGGCCTATAAGGACCGGGAGAGTAGTTCCAGTACTGTGCGGTGGAGTAGAGTAGAGTACTGTACGGCAGGTGAGTAAAAAATGTAAAGGTAAACCAATTTCATGCTGCTCAAAGATGCAAACCTCAAACAATGCCACAATGTATTGTGTAACTACTGTATGACCCAATGACGTAACAATCAATTACTGTACGAGCACAACATGGTTAAGAAGTATTAACTAATGAGAATTAAGTTTTCGTTTTTTTTTCGAAACTTTTGCAAGGCAATACAGTGCGACCAGAAATTATTCGAAAACTTTTATAGCGAAAGTTTCTGACTCTATAATCTTTGGACTTCGTTGGTTAAAGCTTTTTAATACAATTCCTATTCAGGAAGAGAGAATTTCTAATTGCAAGCAATCAGGCACGTTGTCAGGGGGTGGACTAAGATAAAGCTGCCCCTTTTCTATGTTCATGGCCAGAAAATGGATTAATTTGACAGATACATACATATTTATATCTAATACAGCATCAAACCTTTTGGCAGCAGTACAGTGTGGTGAAAAGAAGAAAAATCTCTAGAAAATCGAAAAATCCCTGTAAGTAAGATTATTGCTTAAATTTTTAATTATCCTTAAAGAATGCCAAAAGTAAGTGTCCGCCAAGTAAACCCCAAAAATTAATCTTTGGAAGTCCGATACTCATCTCTTGCATCGACTATTTAATAAGAAAGTTAATGGAAATTGTTTTCATCAAAGCTTCTCTGGGAATCTTCCAGAATTTCTACTACTAGTTGGCTTTCATTAAGTGTTCGTCTCTGCGATTGAAACGTAATACACCTTGTAAGGCGAAAGAATATCGGCAATTGAATTTTCTATTAAAAAAAATTCTAGCGGATATGTAGTTATCTTTTCCTAATTCAGAATGATGAATGTAACTTTTCATTAATCCCTACATTTTGCACACAAGCCAAGTCGTTAAGATGAAAGACAGTACTTCTTCCAAAGAAAAAATCACCAAAATTCCTAAAATCACATAAAATTAAATTTCTGTAAACTTATTACCGATTACATATTTGGAACGGCGTAATTCAGCTTCAAAAAGTAACAGTATTAAGTCACAGAAATAAATAATAATAATAGTAATAATAAAATTCATCCCTATTCAACTTTCTTGACCATTTTTCATATTCGCGGATGTGCGATCAACACAGTCTGTGAAGTCTCAATTAAATTTTACCCTAGGTTATTTAAAAAATTAAAAAAAATAATTTTATGTATATCATCTTGAAAAAAATCAATGAAAAGTTAGTTTTAATTCAATTTATTGCAACTTAATTTTGTTATACAAAGCTTATTTATTTAGTTAATTTTATAACAAGTGCTATACTAGTTATTTATTCACGAACTAGTTCTTTATTATTCTTTTGCAAGCAACTGCACACAAATGTTCGCTGCTTGTTATTTACACCAAATATGTTCATTTTCTTTATTAAAAAATTATGACACATCCTTTTAGAAATGCCAATGGTACAACCTATTACTAGTACCAGAAGGTGTTCCTTTTTATTGTATTTTCAAATATGTTTCCATCATTTACAGCGCATTAAGCAAGTCTTCCTGATTGCACCTTTTTTTCAGTTCTGCTTGTTTATGAGTTTTCTCCTTTATGACTGACTTCAGGACGGCAAAGTTGCGTGCATCAGACACATAACCAAACAACTCCCATACACTAGCTGTCTCTCCCAGTCTCTCACACTCTTAAATACTCTTTCATGCTCTTTGTCTGCCAGAGCCACGCACCTATACTGGCAAACAATGCGCTTTGACTCACTGCAAAATTATTAACTATGCGCCTTTTTATTCCCTGCAGTCGTAGAGTAAGCGCATATTAGATTTGGGTAATGTAATGTAACAGGCAAAGAAAGGCATTGAAGATCATAAGTTCTCTATACCAGAGTAACTTGAGTGCAAGTCCGACCATCCGTTTCCCTAAAACTAGAACATAAGAGAGATGATCCGTATGCAGCTTGATGATTTAGGTTGACTTCAGGACAGCTTCTCCCACGGACAGCTGTGCTTTTGACCCGCCATATGAAGTTCACACTAAAAATCGATCGAAGGAGTTTAACTGGCTTGACCATCCCACAAAGTGGGTAGAGGTTCTGACAGTTACTCAATTGGCAGTTTCCAGCTCACAGACGTCCGCTCTCGCACGTATCCTCTGGTTAGCTTCTATACATCCGTACAGAAGCAAACTTACTGTGAGAAGGCAAAATGTCTGCCTGGAGACATAGCAGGCAACCCCTGTTCCAGGAATCGAATGCAAAAGATCAATCATCTACTCATCCTCAACACAGCTGGTTTTAGGTAAGACCCTTTGCCTCAACTAGGAGCTCCAGGAAATACATATATAACCATTCGGTACCTTATCCAGATAGACCCTTTTGCACAGTTTTAACCTCTTTTTGAAATTTGGATAAAAACTTCAAAAATATAGCCAAAAATATATGTAAATTTTTGGGCTCATTCCACAATTAACTGCCACCCTAATAGATAGATAGAGCTATTAAGCTTGATTTATAGCCTAATGTGAGCCTAATCCTCAACCAAGTGTTGACATTTTCACAAAACATTCCCCATAACCACCCTTTTTTGCATGAACCCACCTCTAATGCTCAAATTATTTTATTTTTTTTGGGGAAAAGTGAATACAGTGTATTCCTCTATCGAGCATCGCACCGACTGTTTCACATTTTTATAAGTATATTTTTATATTTTTGCTTTTTATTAAAAGCAATAGCAACAAGGTAAAGATGCAGAAGCCGAGGCAGAGAAGGAACAGCAAAAAAATGGGCAAAGCTAAATAGCAAGTATAAGCCACAAAGTAGAAAAGTAAAATTCCAACTTCTTCCACGGAGTACTCTGAATACAACGCAAAGTATCCGAGCAGGCGGAGTGGGGTTAAAGTTAAGTTTAAGTGGCAAACGGCTTTATAAATGCGTGCAACAAGCAGCCGCATCTACTACATACTATCCTATATACATAAATTTCGCATATACATATATGTACTTATATTAATATAATATATATTTGCATATGTATTGCAAAAAATGTTCATTTTATTTTGTTTACGCTACTTGCTGCTCACAGCTCGTAGCTCTTTGTATGCAATTTATTTAACATGAATTGTTTTCTTGCCCGACTGCAACTCTGACTTGGACTGGGTCTGGTTGACTCCAAGTTGAACTACGATTACAATTCCCGTCTCTGACTTTGGCACGGTAACGCCAACTTGAGCGCAGGACTTTTGCCGTTTGTGACAAATTAAGTTGGCAGCAAATAAGAAAAGCAAATTCTTTTTGCTTCCATGATATACTCTTTCATAAGTTGGTCATATTTATTTAGTTGGACCAATGTTTATAAAAAGCAGCTCAAAGTTTATTATAAAATGAAAATATGATGATATCTTTGGAAACTAACAGTTCTAATCACAACTTTTGAAGCGGGTTGCAAAATAATTTAAAAAAATACCACATAGACCGTCAAGTAATAAAATTGTATTCAGCAATAAATCGACAATTAATTAAAATTATTTATTAAAACAACTTCTCTGTATTTTTCACTTTAAATAAATCCCGGATACGGAATCGATTGTATTTGAAGACTTGCATTTTTGGGCAGATTCGAGTAGAGAGTCTTTGCTGCTTTTAAAAGACATTCAAAAAAAAAAAAAAGAAGTTTCTCGCATAATAGAGATGTGAAATTCTCTGGAAAACGATATCTCCCACAAAACTAGCTTTTTACATATTTTCTTTTGCTGTAAGTTCATAAGTGTATCTAAAATTCGGCACACGATAAATAGTTTTGCTGTGCCCGGCTTTTCTTTTCGCAATAAGCCAAGTAACCGCAAGCCAAGTTTCCAGTTGCCACCCGCCAAGTTCTTACATATTATATTATATTATTTTTTATTTTATTTTTTTATTTCGTCTTTGTCGACGACTCACAAATTAGAAGTAGAAAAATTTGTGCACTCTCCCTATTTCGTTTTTTGGTTGTTTTTTTTCGCTTTTGTTGTTATAAAGTTTGAGATTTTAATCAAATTTGGCAAAGTGTGTCCAAATTGGCAAACAGACAAGGCAGACAAATCATCCAACCCCTCGGTACCCCAACCCCAACCAACATATGGCATGCAATTTGCATATGTGTGCGGGTGTGAGTGTACAAGTGTGAGAATGTGTATGTATTTGGCTTTGAACTTTGATCAAATTTTAACCCCTCAACTTTACACTCTCCCAACTCTTATGTACAAAGTAAAATACATTGCATTACTCTTGCCTTATACTACGCATGTATCTACCATATACAGAGTGAGTATCATATCATACTTTTCTTTTTGTACTCCTTTGCCTAAAAGAGAAATGATAAGATGACAGCAAGTTACAACAAAAATAAAACAAGACAAAAAAAATGGCAGCTCATTTTTTAATATTTCGGGTAGACAGTTGGTAAACACAAACGACAGGTAAGACACGGGTCTTGCACCTGTAAGATATTATCTGCTCCTGGTAGAAAGGAGTCCTTTGAGTAGGCAGCTTGGGACCGTAGACTAAATAAAATTTTAGACGTGCCAATGATTGTGTGTGCGAAGTGTGAGTGTGTGTTATGGTTAAGTGTAGGTGAGAGCAAATGGGGCTCCTTTGACATTGGCGCTAATGAGGGAGCACTTTATGTGTAAATTTCGCTTTGGCAGTGAACTTGAGTGTAAAGAGTTGATAACTGATGTGCCTGTTAAAATTGCTCAACTCGAAGAAAATTCCATTGAGTAAGTCTTAATTGAGAAAGCAATTCGCAAGAACAGAGAGTGTAGCTTCTTAGTAATGAGAATTAGTCACTTTAATTTTTACAATTTAATTTAAATTTTTACTATACCATCCTGGTAGCCAAGCCCTGCAAGCATTTCCTTGATACTAATGAAACATAAATAAAAAAGAATTTTAAAAATATTAAAAAAAAATAAAAAATTTTTTAATGAAAAAAAAATTTCCCAAATTAATAAATTATTTTTTTTTGATAATAAGTCGAAACGGTGTTTGACAGTGGGAAACTCTACAATAACGATATTATCTGCGCCAATTCTTGTATGCCCATTCAATGTTAAGTTTTCAAAAAAGTCAACGTTCGTTGTTTGTTAGGTTCACAACTAGTCTCAACTTGATCAATTTTTTCCTATAATTATTTCAGCAAGGCTTTCTTAATAAGTAATAGCTGTGATACGTGTTGTATAGCTTTTATAAAATTAATGGGATTCTCCTATAAAATGACGTTTTCTGATATATCAACCTTTTAGGTAATCTTTTGTATCTCTAGCTCTTGTGGTTTCTATAATCTATTTGTTTACACAGACAATTGCAATAATCTTACCACTTGAACGTAACTTGAAATTTATAAATTATAAATTTATGCTTTTAAACAAGGATTATATAACAAACACGCTGCCCATAACGCGCTTTCAATCGAGTAAAAGCAATCAGTAAGCCACTCTGGTAAGGCAGGTCAACCGCATTGTTGACCATTTTCCATTGAGGTCATTGGTAGAAATCGAATGTGAGTGATGTGGAGAGTCATCACAATTACGTTGACGCAGCTGTCGTTATGTGCATATTAAGTTTGGTGGCTATCTGATTTGGCTTACTGATGGCATGGATTCTGATGATGGCAACACATAAATATATTGCTTGTTCAAGGCTAAAACGCATTACAATTTTTTAGCGGGGAGAGAACTAAAGGTCTTTTATACGCTTTAAAAGTTACGAGGAAACTAAGATATAGAATTTTACATAGTATACGATTGAGTATATATTGTTATTTGAATTCATTTCGGTTTGAGTCCGACTTCTTTGTTGCAAGACGAATTCAAGCGTATTGGCAAGGTAGGTTTAAAAGTTTACGCATTTTAAACAGAAATAATTTTTTAAATATTCTTTGATATTCATAGATTATATTTATGCCAACTTCAAGTTCAATATTTATTGCCAATTATTTTTTACTTATTTTGCACAGCCAAAACGAATATTTTTTTGTTTTATTATATACGAACACATGACGATAAGAGCGACGGGGTTCCCGCGTGACATAAAAAAAAAATTTCGCTTGTAACAAAAAAAATAAGTAGTGTATAATTTCAATGAATATTGATTCCGAAGTAATATTTTTGTGTATTCTTCTTACTGTATGATACTGTGTATAAATAAGCAAAGATTTTCATATATAGATATAATTAACAAAGTTCCTCAAATGCACGTAACTCTCTCCGGCAATGTTGCCAGTCTAAAAAAATAAAATGGAGCTCAAAGTGAAATAAAGGGTCATCAATCTTGAGGTTTCTTAAAAAAATGCCAAAAAAAAAAACACAAAAATTTCAAATGAATCGGAAATTCTTTATTATCAATAAAAAGAACCATTCTTGCCGTTCACTTTTTAAAGATAATCCCTTTCAAATGTTGGCCACAACTTCGCCATAGCTCGTCCATGCGGAGGTTTCAATTTTCGACGACGCGTTCGAGCATAATCGGATAACACGGGTTATGTTGGCATCTAATGCTGGCTTATCCACAAACACTTAGGACTTCACGTAGCCCCAAAGGAAAAAGTCTAACCGTGTGATATCACACGATCTTGGTGGCCAATTCACCGATCCGGGGTATGAAATTAATTGTTCATCGAATTGGTTCTATAAAATGGCCCAATCGCGCGAAAAACATTCTTCTTCGCATTTTCGTAATATAATTGTACGATTTGTAAACGTAGTTTGCGTGTAAGTCTTTCCATGTGAAATGGCAATGAAAACTGAATAAAAAACACATGGCAACTTGACAGTACTCACGCGTGATTTATCAAAAAAACCCTATTGAAAAAAAACTTAAGATTGATGACCCTTTACATGGACTATGGCCATACAGCACCTTACTTTACAATTCACTAGTAATTATAGTTGCAGCTTTAAAATTAAAATTAAATTTCAATTAAAAACTGTTTTCTATTATTTCACTTAATACTGAAATTCGAAAACCTTTTAGCATAAATGTCTATCAAAAATTAAAAAAACTTTTCAGTTCAACCCGTTTTAAGCTGCCACAAACTTTAAACATTAACCCCCCCAACTTCCCGCTCAATCAATAACTAAAGCATAAATAATTACTCAGCTGTCAGCTGACGTAATAAACAAAGCAGCAGAAAAAAAAAAAAACAACTTAAACGTCAACTTTAATTTAACACTAATAAAACAGCAAAAATCGATTAACCAAATTTGCGAAAACATTTGCAAATACGAGCAGCTTCAGCGGACTCTTAACCCTTATGTGGCAAGTGTCATTGTGAGAGTAATATAGTAAAATAAATATACAATAAAATTAGCCGAAATGGTCAATAAATAAATTATTGAACACTCTCAACAAAAAGTTCGTCAATTTTCGGCATATACACTATAAACAACAACAAAAAATTGGTCATCAAAAATTAATGCAAAAATAAATAATAAAATAATACACCGTTAAATAATCCGAAAACCAACACCATTAATAAAGTGTCTGACGCCCACACTCACACTCACCAATACAAATGCAAACATACACACAGATACTCACACCCACACACACAATGAAATATTGGCAAATAAAACGATTTTGACACTGAATTTTAAACAAGTAGCGAAAAACTGAAACACTCACGTACAGCATCAGAAGTACGGACAGTAGCTGTTTGCAACACCAAGCAAAATCCAGACCAACCCCAAAGGCAGCGACCAGCACATCAACGACGCGGCCTCAAATTCAAAATCGCATTTATTATACTTACATTCCGCCCAGCATGTACCTACAACAACAAGCCCAGGCGCCCGCCCCACTGCCCAAAACTCTCCAATTCCAATTCGAAACTCATGCCCTCCTATGCCCAACTCACACCACAATCTTCTAGAGACCAGTGACAGTGCGTACGTTTGTCAAATATTTGTTCTTTGGATTGGATCGTAGGATTTACTTATTAGCATGCGCGCTGCGACCAAGTGGCATTGTTACCTTCCAACGACCCCACTACACCCGGCCTGCTTCAACTGACTAACGAATTTGAATTGAATCTTCCTTTTGCAGTTAAATTCAAGACACTTGAGGCACGTGGAGCATCATCGCATGCTCAAGAGCGCGACGACAAAAAAACAAAGAGACACCTGTAAGGACCACTGTGATTCACTTGCGCCAATCATGGACACAAGACCAAAAAAAAAAAAATAAAAATAAAACAATTGCAATTATGGCTTAACTGAGGGTATATTGAATGTATCAGTTAGCTTATGAAGGATGCTTTAATCTATGAGACTAACATTTGTCCTCCCAAACTTGCCTTAGCGAAATTATAGACCAAATCAAAAAAAAAAGGGAATATATGCGTATTCCCCTTTTAAAGAGATGACTCCTTGATGGCTATTTAGATAGAAGGTACTCTTAAGAAAATCGGTCAGAAAGGCTTACAGGATCTTGCTGAACTGAGAAACTGAAAAGTGACACCAACAATTCAGAGGTAAAGAAAAAATATTGCAAAATTTCAGTTTTTTAACTAAAGGCCCATAAGCAGTTCGAAAATTTTCGCACGGAATGACAAAACTTCATATGAAAAAAAAAATCCCATTTGGGATAGCCCATTTTTTCGAGCTGCGTATGGGCCTTTAATTCAAAAAAATAGGGTTTTCACTTATTATGACTTAGCCACAGAATATTTTTGAGAAAACGATTTTTTAATATAAGTTGAAAATAGGGTTCCTTAAAAAAATGTATAGGTACTTAAAAAAAAATATGTATTTTCTTTAATTTTTAAAAAAGTATAAATTTTGCTTTGTTTCTTCTTCAACTTTTTGTAGTGAGGACTTTAAAACTATGCGATTTTCTTTTGAAGTTATTAAAGTGTATTTGGACGACCTAGGTTTTTAAGAATATAACATATTCGCAGATTTCCTGTGGCTACTTATTACTCTTTCCGGTGTAACGTCAATCATTCCGTAATCCAGCCCTCTATAATTATTTGAATACCTCAAAATGTCGATTATAATAAAATATTGACTATTGTTATACTCTTCAGAGAATAAAAAAAGAATGTAATGTGTGTTTCAAAATGGCGCAGCTACAATGGCTGCCAAAGCAAAGTAACTCCATAATTTAATCACTATTTTGAATCTTATTCTCAGAAAAACATTATTATTATTGTTATATGCTAATCAGATGCTTTTAAGGTTACCTTATTAGTTTTTCAAAATTTCAAAATAGCGAATCCAAGATGGTCGAAAAGCTAAAAAATCATTTTTATGATTTTAATTCGAGTGCATTGTCAACTATGGGCTTTTGGGGTCGCTAATCATAAATCTGGGGCTACAGCTTCAAAATTTCGGATCTTAGATGGCCGCCGAAAACCTAAAAAATCATTTTTGTGTTTATAATTGAGTTGGGTATGCAAATATGGGTTTTCGGGATCCCTTATTACGAATCTGGCGTTAGAATTTAAAAATTACAAAACCTCGGAACTAAGACCATTGTAGCTCTGCTATTGTTAATTAGCAAAAATCAGCATACGGCCTTAAGAAGTAGACAAGAAGACGAAATTTTAAGCCCAAAAATGTTTATTTATCTTAAAAATTGAATTACGAGGGTGGTGTCTGACTTGACTGAGAATTACACAGAAATAACAGCTTCAAATATTAAAAAACAAAAAAACTGGCTTTAAATTCTTTTGTAGGTTTTTTGAAAAAATGCTACAAAGAACGTATTTTGCAAGACTTTCTACTCAACTCAACAACTAGAAACTAGCATAGGTTCTGAATTGAGGAGATGTTGAGTTAAGATTTGAAACTCTGCCCTGAATGTTTTGATTTTGCAAAAGTACTCAACTTTTAAACCCTCAGCGCAACAGCTGGCGTGAATACCCTTAATGTGCATTTCTACCAATTCAATACAATAATAATATATAAATTATGCCTAATAGAATACATCTATTTGCAAAATAGAATACATCTATTTGCAAAAACATACAAAATAAAATGCACCATAGCACAATAAAAAAAAACTTATACTCTGAACTTTTTTTCTCATAGATTTTTTTTTATTTAAATAAATCTTTGATAAAATAAGAGTATTAAAAATTTAAAAGTATCCGAAAAAAAGCATGCGTTAAGAACATAAATGAATATAAAATAAGAGCACTACTAAAATCTTTCAAGTATATAAAAAAAATTGTTCAACACTGCGAAAAAAGTTGAAAAATATTTAAACTAAGAAATTACTAATTTTTTTAATTTTTAACATTTACAAATGTGTTGCACTGTAGAGTACTGTGTTAGTAAAATCATTCGAATTTCTAAGGGTATATAGACTTTGTCAAATAAAATTCAGTTTTCTTATTTTTTTTTTTGTTGCTTTTTTTGTTTTTTAAGGCAATGCCGTTACCGCCCCTCTTTTGAGTGTTGAGAAATTACCAATTAGGCAAATGGCAAAATGAGTAAGTGTCAATATGCGTTGACTTTGATTGTGGCCGTGTCACAGACAGAAGCTGCCACTGATGCGCGCGCGTGTGTGTGTGTTTGTAAATGAGTGTTGGAAAATGAGTGTTGGAGTTGCCGATGATGATGGCGCTGGCGTTGGCGTTGACAATGACGTTGCCGATGCTTATTTAATTACGGAACCATCTGTGCGCATAGCAGGGCGCGCTTTGATTTTACGCTTTTCTGAGCATTACGTCGTCGTCGTCCTTCGACATTCGTCTCCGGCGTATGGGTGCACTAGCATTGGCTTCAGCCCTCGTCATAGTATTTACTTTGCTTTACATTTTTTTTCTTTATTTTTTTTTTATACTTATATATTATTTTTTGATTTTATAAGAGATGAAGTCGATGCGGCGTCGCACATTTTCTTTCTTGTGTTTGGTTCGTTAATTTCATTGTTTTCGCATAATGTGCAACCAGAGCAGTCGCTGCGTTGTGCGAGCGTGTGAAGCTGCCAAAAGAACTGTGGACTCCTGCTCTGTGAAAGGTTTTTCTGCTGTGTCATGGTATTGACCAGCATTGCTCTTAGCAATAAGTATAAAATAACATTTTATTTTTAAAGATTTCAAATCAAAAGAATTTGTTCATAAATTTTAAGTTTTACGAGTTAATGCGAAACCATGAAAAAAGACAAGGCCAAGCAATTTTCTGACTTAGTAGCTCTAAATATTTTGATTCAATTTATTTATTTAATATTAAGCAAAAGAGTTAAGTTTATGTAAATTTCAAGATATTTATTGATAATTATTTAAACTAAATTTAAAAAAATCTTTAAACTAAGTGGGACTTTCTTTTTAGGGAACATTTGAACATTTGACAAATGTTGATAGCCTAACCCTTAACAGCATTAAAGATGCCATCAAAAAAATAAGAGAGTCGATAATAATTGATAACACATACATAATTACAAAGGTTACAAATTTACACGAATAAATTGAGACCATTTTGATTTTTCAGAAATAGGCGGTTACCTTTTAAATTTGAAAACAATTTATAAAAATATTTTAAATACTCTGTTAAGTCCAAATTTTTGTTATCACTATTATTATTTACTATTATTTTTATTGCTATTTATTATTATATATTTTTATTTATTGTTATTTATTATTAACTATATATCTTTATTTATTAATATTTATCATTAATTATTATTATATATTTTTTTAAACAAATTTTCATCTTTCATTAAAAAAAAATGTTGAATATCGTAATTCGTTTTCAAGATATATTTTGAAAACAATTTACCTCTATCTTTCTGATTTTAACTTTTAATCATCTTTGCTAGTTTAACAAGCCAAAGATCCTGCTGTGATTGTTACAAAGAAAGAAAAAAGTTTACCGCACATCTTTGGATATGCTCTCCAAATCCTCCACAAATCAATAATATCCTTAAACCTCTCTAGATGCAGAGTATAAAAGTCGAAAATCTTTCAAATTATTTGCTATCCATCAAAAGCATTCAATTTAAAAACTTTAACTTGAACAAACTAAAGTTTAAATAAACTTTTAACAGACAAACGAATGTGATTTTATATACTGAAAAGATTACTTAAAAAAAGATGGCGTACGTTAAAGTCGGGCGCAGACGACTTTGGGATACCCTGTACCACCACATTGCAATTAAGTCCGACACATTGCTTAAAACCTCCAAAAGATATTTTATTCGGCAAATTTGGTTACGATATTTTCATAAAAAAAAAGAAATCAGTCGAATTTTGCACCAAACAATTTTTTTGACCGATGGGTCCTATGGGGACTATATGATATAATCAACCGATTTTGATCAAATTTAGTACACTGATTGAGAACTATAAAAAACTCCCGACAGCCAAATTTGGTTCCGATATCTTCAAAACCAAACAAAACACAACGAATTTTGTAAAAAAAGCGTTTTTTTGACCGATTGTTCCTATGGGAGCTATATGATACAGCCAACCGATTTTGATCAAACTTGGTGCAGTGCTTGGGTACTCTAAAAAACTTCTTAATGCCAAATTTGCTAACAATATCTTTACAAACAAACGAAACGCAACGAATTTTGTAGAAAAAACGATTTTTTGACCGATTGGTCCTATGGGAGTTATATGATATAGTCAACCGATTTTGATCAAATTTGTAACAGTGCTTGGGAACCCTAAAAAACTTCCTCTTGCCGAATTTGGTTCCGATATCTTCAAAACCAAACGAAACACAACGAATTTTGTAAAAAAAACATTTTTTCGACCGATCGATCCTATGGGAGCTATATGATATACTCAACCGATTTTGATAAAATTTGCTACAGTGCTGGGGATCTCTAAAAAACTTCCGACTGCCAGATTTGGTTATGATATCTTTATAAACAAACGAATTATCCATCTAAAACTTTTGATTTTTTTCGAGGTCCTCTGAAACACCCCTAAGGGAGCTATATTATGTAGTCCCGATATCAAAAAAATAAAATAAACTTGTCTCCTATGGATTAACAAGGGATCTTATCTGAAAGTTTGGTTGCTCTAGCCCTTACCATCTCTGAGATCTAGGCGTTCATATGGACAGACGGACAGACAGACAGACGGACAGACGGACATGGGTATATCGACTTCTCGAGTCACACTGATCATACTTTAGGTAACTTTGGGGGGTCTCCGACGACTCCTTCTGTACGTTACATACATTTTCGGCTTGCACAAACACAATATACCCTTTGTACCATACGGTACAGGGTATAAAAATCGGCCCCAGCTCGTGAGCGATAAACAGAACAGCCATACTACGAGATTTTTCAATTTCATACAACAAGACTTGGGACCCTTCCTCAAAATCCAACATGTCTCATTCATCAACGTCAAGGAGCAAATTTAACGATTAGTGCTTTAAAAAATTTGCCAGGCTATTTTATTATATCTCTTCTTCATTTTTTTTTTTTATTTTTGGTTCCAGCCAAGTCAACAAGCAACAACAACAACACCAAGAAGAAGAAGACAAGAAAAGCAAATTAAATTTACTAACTGACACCTCAATTGAATTTTGCGTCAAGGCTAATGCAAAAAGGAAATTGTCAAAAACAAACAAAGAATGAATGAGGAGTGAAAAAAAAATAAGTAGACATTTTTGGATATATCCTGGGACACAACAGGCCAGACAAGGCTGGAACCCAAAACATTTGGCTTTGTTGTTCGGCTGGCTTGATTGACATACGACGCTAAGGTAATTTTCAATCAAATGTCAATCAAAAGTGCTTAAGTTGTTAACTTTGTTGCAGAGAGCATTAACAGCTAGCTGCCATGAGTCAATGACTGAATGACTGACTGACTGAATGAATGTCTTGACTGGTTGGTTCACTGGCTGACACTGCACAGATAGACAAATTTGACACAGGTAGAGCACAAGACCAACACCAGAAGCATCCAAATCTCCTCTAGCCATGTTAACTAACCAAATGCCTTTGGTAATTTGTTAAAGCGTTTTTGAGCGGATATCACGTACGCGTCGTTGTCACAAAGGCATAACACGTAAGCCAAGAAAATTTTGGAAGTAACAAAATCGAATTTTTAACTCTCTTCACAATACAACCAGAGATTGATTTTTATCGATTTCATCGAAAATTCTTGTTGGTAATCGAGCAGAACTTCTCGGCGTAATCAGTCAAGTCTATTTTTTGAAGAAATGCATTTCTTTCTTACAGCTGTCTGTTATCGGCCCCTAACGCATTGCATATTTCGTCCCTTCATCCCCTTTAAAAATGGAATGGGGAAAATATGCGATTTAATTAAGGAAACCAAACTATTTTTTATTTTTCCCAAATTTTTTTTATAATGCAACATCTGTAGGAATGTCTCATCAGCGTTGAGACCAAAATATAAAAAAACTAAATGATCATATATCATATATAAATTTATACATTTATATTATATTTATAAAAAATTATTTGTACCCATGATCATCGTCATCATTTATTTTGCTTTTTCGTGTGGCCATATATAACCTTTTGCCGCTAGGTGGAGCCTCACATCAATTGACAAAATAAGTGTGGCTGTATATTATAACTCAGCTGTTGTCTGCTAGCTGAAACCTCATAGCCTCAAAAAGAAAACAAATTTAATATATTTTAACATCTTACCCATGTATTTTCCCAATAAAATAATAAAAATTACAACAAAAAAAATGTCAGTTTAAAGTCTTATTCCGTGGCAAACCTTAGCACAAATCCATAGTAGTTATCCCTTTGACAAGAGTATTAAAGCAAACCCCAACAGGCACAGCAACACACTCAAGCCAAGCCAAGCCAAAAAAAAAAAAGAAGTTTACCCATGCCCAAAAACCCCAACCAAATGCTAGCGTTAAAATCAACGTCGTTTCAAGACGATTTGACACGTTGATTGATCCGCTCATTGACGCAAAAAATGGCAGGGAACAACGCCAACCAAGTAAGGCAAATGCTGAAGGATGGAAAGGACTATGCTGCCAAGTTAAAGACGTGGGAGGCAAACCCGTTTCCTTTTTCCTTTTTATATATATTTCAAGTTTCTTTTCCTGCTACTTTTTTTTTCTTGGTGTGCTTTCAAGTAAATCTGCATGTGAGACTCGTCTCGTCTCTGGCATTAAACAAAGTAACAACTTCATGGTAAAAACGCTGTCATTAGTGGCAAAGCGTAAACGCCTTTGCCATTTTTTAGGGCGTGCCTTTCCAGAAAATATCAAAAACAACAACAACCGCGACACCAACAACGACGGCGACGACAACGACGCTCCACAAAGGCAACTCCACTCCCAGCTGACAGTTGCATGCAAAAAAATGATTATGAAAACTCCTGAAAGCGCAGTCAAGTCGTGTGCAAAATTATTTGGTAATTAATTCTGACGTTAAAACTTTATTGACAATGCATTCTTCTATAAAAAGCACCAAGGGAGATTTTTGGCTAAGCGTTTTGGTTTAGACGCTAAAGAGTGAGAAATCGGATTATTTTTGGGTGTAGCAAATTTGTTTTTTGCATTGTTTTTGACTGGCACTCCGAATGGCATGCCAAAGTGATTAGATTGCTAAATATTCGCAAATTGTTGCATACTTTTAAGGGTGTGTCTTTTATATCATAGAAAGATGCAACGTTGAAAGGCGCAAAACGAAAAGTGACTAAGAGCTAATTTCAATAAAAAAAAGGCTCAAAAAACTTATAAATAATTAAGTAGTCGGGAATCACAGCCATTCTCGCAAAGAATTTTCACTTAAGTATTACAAATGGCAAGCTTTTAAATACAAATATCAGATTGCATCTGCTACAAGCCAAGGCGCAAAAAATAAATAGTGACCCTCGTAATAAGATTAAAATTTTACAACAAATTTGTATTTACTTAAATTTAATGAAGAGTATCTTTTCATTTCTGAAGAATGCCGGAATAGGATCAACTCAATAGAAAGTTTGAGACTACGAATATATATTACTATGATTTTTTTTAAATTTAAAAACATTGACTTACCTGCTTTACCACTTCATTTTTGGTAAATATAAATTAACATAGGCGTTTTTATTAAATGTTATTTTTCCTCGCAAAGCCAAATATGTTTATTGTTATAGAAAGAATGCAAGAGAGCGATATTTGCTCTCTTACACTTTGCACTTATTACACTCACTGCATACAAAAAAAAAAAAACGAAAAAAACCATTTAGATTGGCCTTGCTTTTCCCACTTTATTTAAAACACACTTGCGCTTATTACACTTGCTCTTATTACACTCACTGCACATAAAAAATAAAACAAAAACAATTCGCGCGCCTTACTTTTTAAAACGCAGATTAGCCTTGCCGCTTACACTTATTGACTTTAATACACAATAGAAGAATAGGATCAAAAAGAAAGCAAAGAGAGCAATATTTGCTCTCTTGAACACATACACGCTTGCGCTTATTACACTCACTGCACATAAAAAAACAAAACAAAAAAAAAGCAACCAAGGAGAGCAATATTTGCTCTCTTAGACACAAACACGCTTGCGCTTATTACACTTGCACTTATTACACTTGCTCTTATTACACTCACTGCACAAAAAAAAATAAAACAAAAACAATTCGCGCGCCTTACTTTTTAAAACGCAGATTAGCCTAGCCGCTTGCACTTATTGACTTTAATACACAATAGAAGAACAGGATCAAAAAGAAAGCAAAGAGAGCAATATTTGCTATCTTGAACACAAACACGCTTGCGCTTATAACACTCACTGCACATAAAAAAACAAAACAAAAAAAAGCAACCAAGGAGAGCAATATTTGCTCTCTTAGACACAAACACGCTTGCGCTTATTACACTTGCACTTATTACACTTGCTCTTATTGCACTCACTGCACATAAAAAATAAAACAACAAAAAATATTTCTGGCACCTTTTCACACCCACGCACAGTATTCGCAATTAACATTGGTCTTCCTTTTCCCACTTATCAAAAGCAACTCTAGTGCTTTTCACTTTATTAATTTTATTTCCATGCCGTTTACACTTATTGACTACAACACACAATAGAAGAATAGGATCAAAGAAACCAAAGCGAGCGATATTTGCTCTCTTAAACACAAATACGCTTGCGCTTATCACACTTGATACACTTATTAGACTCAGTGCATATAAACAACAAAAAAAACAGAAAACAATTCGCGCACCTTACTTTTCAAAACGTATATTAGCCTTGCCGCTTACACTTATTGATTTCAATACACAATAGAAGAATAGGATCAAAAAGAAACCAAAGAGCGCGATATTCGCTCTCTTGAACACATACACGCTTGCGCTTACTACACTCACTGCACATAAAAAAAAAACAGAACAAAAAAACGAAAAAACAAGTTGCGCACCTTGTCACACCCGAGCACCGTATTTGCAATTTCTAGTTGCCTTCTTTTTCACACTATTCATAGCCAACAGCTATGCGCATTTTAATAATTTTCATTAATTTACTATTTAAATAAATGCTAACAATTAAAAATTGTTGCTAATAATTCCACTAATTGGTTTTAAATATTTTAATGCTTTTTCGCAACGCGTAAACTAATTAATTATAAATAAAACTGCTGCGCGCAGCCGCCCACGTAGGTCGCGTATATTACTACTGGGATAGCTGTAATGACAGCGTTGCCAGATACTCAGTTTCTAATAAGAACCAGCATATTGCTGTAGGCGCTACAAAGCAGAGTGTAGATCTGGCTACGCTACAAGAGAAAGTTGGAGAAATATATGTAAGTCGCGTAAAAAAAATGTTGAATAAGCTCTCTTTGTGGGATGTCTTGCAATAAATTGAAGCTTTCAGATTTTTAATTCAGCCCTAAGCTTTTATAGCTTTTTATCGTTATTTTGAGTTAAAAAAAATTTGTAAATTAATTAAAATCGCAGTTTGAAATATTTGTTAAAATGCCAAACCTGCTAAATTTTAATTATTTATTCCGACTATTATTTTCCCCTTTTTTTTATTAGAGGCACCGAGCGTTCGTATGCAAGCCGTACTCATCCTACAAACTCAAATTATACTATTTTAAAAAAAGGTTTGCATAAAAATTAACACAAATTACAATTATACATTTTTTGAAGTTATTAATGTTAATTATTTTAAACTTTGTAAGATTAATAAGAAATAATTTTATTATTTTTGTTAACTATTATATAGACTATTCAATAAAAATTTATTCGAAATAATTGTCTAAAAATTAACATCAAGTCACAAGCTTAATCATTTATTGAATTATTCCTCCTTTTTAATTTTGCCTGAATCCCTTTGCATTCATCATTTTGATCATTTTATTAAACAAACACTTTTTGGCTATCAAAATTTCTCTTACCATACAAATAAAGAATACACCAATTTATAACATATTACATAATAGTTATGTAACATTAACCTTGGTTATAAATAAATCAAATTCGCATCTAATGCAATTTATTACAAGTTGTGTAACAAAATGTCAGCACTAAAAAACTACATTTGCGCTTTTAATTGCATTTATTTGTTTGCTTTTAAGCCTTAAAAGCTTTAGGCAGCCTTTGTTATGTATTCAAACATATATCCAATAACAATTACTTGATTTAATTACGTAAAGTTTCTATAACAATGGCAAAAAACATGCCTTTGTATATCAAAACTGACAAATAATTAATACATAATTCCTAAGCCAATTATGACAATTAAAAAAAAAAAAACGAATCTTATACAATAAATTTGAAATAATTTTCCAAAAATTTAAATCACAAGCTTAATTTAGTTGGCTTCGTGTTACTATTAATAGTGATAAACATTTACAAAAAAGTTAAGTCGACTGTCGAACCAACTTTAAAATATGCTATAACCTTCAAAGTTCGGCGACTGTGCTTATTCGGTTTAGATGAATATTTGAAAATTTTTTTTTATTGTAAGACTTCTAGACAAAAGAGTTCTAATTTTGTTAAATTTTAACATTTAACTCCCGGAGTTGCTAGCCCACTTATCTTGTAGCAAAATTGCATCTTCCTAGCTATCTCGTTCAGTCAGACATACAAATATGGCTAAATAGAATTCCTTTTTCGTCCCGTTTTTGACCAATGCCTTCGAGGTGTTAAACCTTCTACCCAAAAATAAAGGGTATACAAATTAATGGTACAGTACATTTTTGGACGTTCAATGACAAGCAATAAATCCAAATGATGCTTGCCAACATTTAAATAGCGCGAGTTTCATTTGACATTTCAATTAAAGTAACATAACCTCAAACAAAACATAACACACCAATTCACACACACACACACACACACAGACGTACACTGTGATTTGGGAATGGCACAAAAGTCAATTTCATGCATATTTCATCATTGTGCTATGCGTGGCACGCACACCTACAACTACACCTACACTCTAACACACACACACACTCAAACACACATAGCAAAAGTGATGCCCTTGCCCCTTTCCCTTCTCCATGGTGCCACAGCAATGCTTTTCAATATTTCATGAGTATTGGCTGACTGACTAACTCTATGCTGTGGCATAATCAAGCTGGCGTCGCATATTTTCTATGCATACACTTAAAAAAATTAAATTAAAAAAAAAAGATTGCAAAGATCGATAAAGCATATAAATGATCTGATTGGTAAACGAATCAAAAAGTGCCCCAACCGTTTTTTTCAAACTAATGATGCCAAACTGATATAAAGCATCTTTTACTTTGCAGGTCGAAAAAAATTCCTGAAAATTTCAGTCTTTAAACTTAACAAGTTTACCTAATTTTAAAAGTGACTAAGCTGCTAAACATTTAAGGAAGTAATTTTTTTGTAATAGTTTACTTAATTTGGTGGAACAAAATTTTTAGAAACAAAACTAAAATTTAAATTTAAAAAGCTAGACCCTTGCTCACTATTTTCAACCTTAGCAGTGAGGAAAGCCTTAAACTCTTTAATTTAATAACTTTTGAAGGATTTTCTCTGTTATTATTAATATTTTTACTTTATTTAATTATTCAACTTTTCACTCTTCGGTTCACCTTTCCGTAAAAATTATCATTGTATAATTTTTTGTACTAATTCCCTCTAGGGAATCGTGGGTTGACGTGCCGTCAACAAGGTCAAAGTGACCGCATAAATTTCTTCACAGATGATTCCAAGCTCAACAACCAGGTTGGGGGCGGGGTCTTCTCGGAGCAACTAAACATCCGGCAGTCTTTTCGCCATAAACGAGGCTCTCATCTGCTTACGTAATGCTGGCCTGGAAACCGGGGAAATAACTATATACTCCGACAGTCACGCAGCCATAAAGTCACTACGAGCGATGTCTTCCAACTCGTTGACAGTCAACAACTGCCGCAAATCTATTTAAGAGATGGCACAGCAGTTTGTTGTTTGAATTAGCCAGACATGGCACGACCATTTCCCTCCTCCCGAATAAGGAGGATATTCGTATGCCAATGGCTACTTTTAAGCTACACACAAGGGAAAAATTCAGTTCCAAGGCACAAAAGATGTGGGAAAACACATTCCACTGTAGAAACAGTCGCCAAACATGGCATAAAATTGACACAAAACGTTCCGCCAGACTCTGTGAACCCAGCCGCTCACAGTGTTCGGTAGTAGTTAGAGCGATCACCGGTCACTGGC
Source organism: Chymomyza costata (assembly GCA_018150985.1). Lineage (NCBI taxonomy): Eukaryota > Metazoa > Arthropoda > Insecta > Diptera > Drosophilidae > Chymomyza > Chymomyza costata. Next base: position 26,473,765 of record JAECWU010000001.1, read on the forward strand.
TTGTCGGAGCACATGCGACCAGAATGAATGCTCCGAGCAACGACTTCTGCAGAAGCTGCAGAGACAAGGAAGAAGTAGAAACAGTAGAGCACTTCTTCTGTTCCTGTGAAGCTCTATGCAGACGCAGGAAAAAGTACCTGGGAAATTATTTCCTCAATAACCTAAAAGAGCTAGGTCCTATCTGTCCGAGAATGATTGGAAGCTATATCGCAGCAACTGGCTGGGATTCCCTTTAAGAACACTTACCTGGAGAAGGGGGTTCAAATTGAGATCCTAAGCGGTATCACAACGGGCCAGTCTAGGCCTATGTGTGCTGGCTTTTTAAGCTAGCTGCCGCCATAACCTAACCCAACCTAACTTATGACTTTATAGTGAAAATATTTATACAAAATATTCTATACATTGTTCCCAATTTTCCTTAATAATGTATATACCATAACTCTAAATTTTATAATAATTTAAACAACGCTTTATAAAACTTTTCAGATAAGAAATTTGTAAATAATCTTCTTCTTCTTCTTCTTCGCTTTAAAGTCTTTGGTGGACCATAGCTTCCGCAACAATCTCTCTCCATTTGTCACTCTCTACAACGATATCTCTCCAGTGTCAGACTCCTATTTTTCTGAGATCGGCTTCTACATCATCCAGCCATCGTTTCTTTGGACGTCCTCTTCTTCTTCCTCCAATCGGTTGCAATACAAAGGCCTTTCGAGCTATTCTTTCCGTGGAAATTCTTAGCACATGACCCAGCCACCGTATTCTCTGTGCTTTAACAAATCTGATAACTATTTCATGTCCTGCTAGCGACTATAGTTCATGATTGTATCTTATCCGGTAGCTGCCATACGGTTGTTTGATTGGGCCATATATTTTTCGCCAAATTTTTCTCTCGAATCACAACAGTTGAGCTGCATATCTGCGTTCTTCAATACCCAGAGTTCGCAGGCATCTGTGAGTACTGGTCTTATTACTGTTTTGTACATTCTGAATTTTGGCCTGCGTGAGAGAATCTTTGATCGGAATAGCTTTAGATTAGCGTAGTATGCTTTGTTCGCGGCCTGTATTCTTTCCTTAATTGCTACTGTCGAGTCTTTTATAGCAGATAGCATTATACCTAGGTATTTGAATTCTTCTACGCTCTCAAAAACGTAGTCGCCAATAGCTAGATTGCTAGAGCCAGAAATAGAGCTGGATCGAACCATATATTTTGTCTTATCAATGTTAAAGTTCCGCTTTGGAGTTTTGTTCCAGATTTTTGAATGCATTTGCCAGTTCAGACTTGCTTTTGGCCATTATTAGTACATCATCGGCAAATGCACAAATCTGAAAGTTTTTGTTATAGATAGTGCCATTTGGATTGATTTGCGCGACTATTGCATGTAGAACTAAATTGAATATAAGTGTAGAAAGAGCATCTGCTTGTTTAACACCCGCTATTATTTGAAACTGTTCTGTACACTCGCCTTGTACCAAAACTTTTGCTATAGTGTCGCTTAAGGTCATAATAACGAGCTGTATAAGCTTCGATGGAATTCCCAGGGATTGGAGGTAGTATTTGATTTTTTTGCGGTCTATGCTATCAAATGCTTGCTTGAAATCTACGAACAGGCAGTAAATATCGATTTTGTATTCAGAGAATTTTTCGAATATTTGGGACACTACAAATCCTTGATCTATTGCTGACTTGTTGGCACGGAAGCCTGCTTGATAGTCATCAAGTATATCCTCTGCATAGATATTGAGTCTATCGAAAAGCACGATTAAGTGCGCAACTAAGTTCTCGCTGTTTGTCAATAGATGGCTTTAGCAGAAAGTTCTGGTCGATTTTGACATACCCAAAACTTCATAAACGAAGCTTAGGCATATGGTAAGCAAACTGCTATGGCACATTAGTGAATTTCTTTTTGCATTATTTAATTGTGGTTGTGTGAAAATGTCTAGTTTTGTGCCAAAAAATCATCATTTGCGGGAAGTGTTGATTTTCTTGTTCTGTTCGAAAAAAACGGCAGCTGAAGCGCATCGAGACCTCCAAAAAGTGTACGGAGATGCTGCTCCAAGCGAAACAACGTGCCGTGATTGGTTCCGTCGCTTCAAAGACGGTGATTTCGATGTTGACGACCGTCCACGTAAAGGAAGACCCAAAACCTTCGAAGACGCTGAATTGGAGGCATTGCTCGATGAGGATTTGTGCCAAACGCAAGAAGAGCTTGCTTCAGCATTAGGAGTTACCCGCCAAGCCATTTCCAAGCGATTGCATGCGTTGGGAATAATTCAAAAGCAAGGAACTTGGGTTCCTTATGATTTGAAGCTAAGGGACGTTGAGCATGGTTTCTTCGCCTGTGAACAACTGCTCCAGCGACAAAGAAGGAAGATTTTTCTTCATCGCATCGTGATGGGTGATGAAAAATGGATTCATTACAGCAACCCAAAGAGAAAAAAATCTTGGGGACAACCCGGTCATGCTTCCACGTCACTGGCTCCGCCGATTATTACTGGTTCCGCTCGATGGCACTTGGTCTGGCTGATCAGCAGTTCCACTCATATGAAGATATCGCAAAACGTGTGGATTCGTGGATAGCCTCAAAAGACGAACACTTCTACTGTCGAGGTATTCGAACTCTACCAGAATGATGGGAAAAAGTTGTAGCTAGCGATGAGCAATACTTTGAATGAGTCATCGGTAACCATTTTTTTTACAATAAAGTTACATTTTCAGCCTAGTACGCAGCAGTGTAAAACCGCGTGAAAGAAAAAAGTGCTACTTATTTTGTGCGCTAAAAAAATTGTATGGGCAGAGTTTGTGACCTAATATTCAGTGCAATTGACATGTAGATGGCGCTACAAACAATTTTCGGCGGCAAAAAGTAAATATAAAAATCAGCTGTTTGTTCTTTTTGTTTACAAGTGCATAAAGTGCATAAAATAATAAAAAGTGAAAAAATGAATCGCCAAATGAAAATATTGCTTAGTATTTATTTTGCAAATAACGCCATTATTGCCTATTTTTTTATTATTATTATTATTAATTTTTATTGGAGCTCCCGTGAAAATTATATTTATTTGTGAGGTCCCAAATATTTGGGTGGTCCTCCACTTCCTTTATTAAAGCTATTTTTTGCTCTTTGGTAAAATTTGTGCACCGGTTTTTCTACGCGCCATTGCTCTTGGTATCAAAATAAGTTGCAGCACATTAATGTTTCGTTTTTAGCGCGCAAACAGAACAGCTGATGTTTTTGTAGCGCCATCTACACGTCAATTCTAAAAATATGTATGCAGCCCTGTTGCTGCGTACCATTGATTTTGTTCTTAGCCCTAAGAATTTTGACAGCGTTTTTTTTATATGAAGTTTTGTTTTCTTTCACGCGGTTTTACACTGCTGCGTACTAGGCTTTCATCAAAAAAACAAGGAGAACTTAGTTATAATAGTTAGTAATATATTGCATTATCGAAAAAGGCAATAAATTAATTAAATATTCCTACTTTATTTTAATTATAGCGGATAATTAATTTATGAAAGCCAATTTTTCTCTCAGTGTACATATGCAAATACATAAACATACACAGCAGTCTCACGCATACACTCATGTGCGCAGAGTTAAAGTTATTTTTGCATGTGGTATGTATACATGATTCGGTTTATTAGATTCCCACAAAGGCACACACACCAATACAATATGCTTGTCTGGCTGTAAGAGTGAGTGTGTAAGAGAGAGCAGCTATATATGTGTGTGTGGGTAAATTCAATTATTTGGGGCTGATATTGTCGTTTGTTTTTGTACCGAGTAAATTGCTGCCTGCCCACGTCTCATCGAATTCATATTTATTGTACGCCATTTTAAATTGGTATATTTACATTGCTAATTCACATACACACACACGCCCATACATACCATGTAAAATGTAAATATGTATTGGCTGCATTTTGTCATCATTTGGCATACGAATTGGCTTATAGCAATTAATTGACAAAGTTCATTTTGGTATTTTACTCTCAATTTTTTTTTTTTTTAATTTTAATAGCAGCGGAATGAATGTTGTACTCTATATAAATTGTATAGCTATGTGAGTATTTGTGACTGTACTTTATATAAATCATTTTTATACTCTATATACCAATGGTGTTATTAGAGCATTATGCAAAGCTTGTAATAGGAAGCAGAAGATGTGGCAGACTGAAGTTATCTTTTGAAAAATAATAACACAAAGCAAATATCGGTTATCCTATATCATATTGTGTGGCCAATATCCAAGTTTCCAGTAGCTTCAGCACACAGCCTATGTCATAAACATTATTTGGCATATACTGCTTAAAAACCAACTTTTTGCCTAAAGCAATAGTATCTTATCTCAAAATTGCAATAGAGTTCTACTCTTCTTAAGCATTTAAATTTATTTATAAGCAAGAGTCAGCAAATGTTGTATATGGATACTTGTGAGCCTAATAAACCAAAAAAGTTAAGAGTAACCCAAATTCTTTCAGAATTGGTTACAGGGTATCCCAATGTCGAACTCTGCTTCTACTAATCCAAATTCTTATTACTATGCGCATTGTATGCGTGGAATCCAATATTTAAACAGTGCTTGTTGTGGTCAACAATGTTGTGTCATTGGACAGGCCCGCATGTGTGATTGTTACATGGTGTTACTATTACTATTGGTGATACTTTTAAATAAATTGAAAAAACTGATCAGGTTTTAAGCCTAGATAGCTTAAAGCTGCATATCGAAATACTAAACGGTGTAGCTAAAAACCGCGAAAATCTACAACGGGCATGACATGATTCAACAAACTTCATCTTCTAAGGAAACATGCGCGCCAGATGGTAAAGTTTTGTGTCTCTAGCTCATATAGTCTCCAAAATCTAGGCGTTCATACAGACGGACAGACGGACATATCATACACGAACACATGAAAATATGTGCCACAGGGTTCCCGCGTTTTTTTTGTGGGGCTTACAATTTTATAATGGAATTTTAAAAAATTGTTGCTCGTCTTAAGAATTTAACTCAAACGTCAAATCTGTACTTTTGTATGGGTGCGAAACATGGAAATATACATGATCTATTCAGTCACGCATCCAGGTTTTCATTAACAAATGCTTGAGATGCATCTTCAAAATTTGGTGGCCAGAACGAATCTCTAACACAGAATTATGGAGTAAGGCAAGCATGCAAAACATCGAGACACTAATTAAAAAACGAAAATGGCAGTGGAGCGGTCATACGCTTCGCAAGCCCAACTCATGCATCGCTAAACAAGCCCTAAAATGGAATCCACAAGGCCGGGCGCTACGTCAAGAACATGGAGAAGGACTATTGATGCTGAACTTACTCTGCGCGCTACTCATGGAACGACGTCTGCACAGCAGCTCCCAATAGGATACGGTTCAGAGTAATTGTTGAGGCCGAATGCTCCACTAGGAGTTAATGGAACAAAGAAGAAGAAGAAGAATTTAAATTGTGTTAAAAATCAATTCGTTTTATTTTGGCAACATAAGGGGAGGTCTTTGGTCGAGAAAATCGATTTTTTTTTTACAAAAAATGAAAGCTACATATTCATAGAATATGTGTATGAAAGGATGCGATCGATATTTATAGAAATAGAGCGTCTTGAACGCAGCTAAGTCGCAGGCGCTGAGGGACGTTCTAAAAACTTTAAACACTTTTTTCTCGGAACCATGTTTTTCATACGCATTTCAAGCATAGCTCTTGATTTATTGTTCCGATTCCCTTCATTTAAGCCATGTTTGAAAGCATATAATTTTTGTATGCCTTATATTCACAATATAGATGAAAAAGTGTTAAATTATTATTTTTAAGTAACGTCAAGTGACAAAAAAAGTTAAAAAAAAACCAATTTTTTTTTTCGAACGTCCACATTTCAGTTAATTTTTCATCAAAACTCATTCTGATTTAGTATAAGGCAAAGAGAATTTCATTAACTTCAATAAACAAAAAACATTTTTCATTTCGGCTAACTACAAGATGCTGGACAACTGAAATGCGAGGACGATATTCTGCGGGCAGAGGCAGACGAAAGCCGCCATTTTGAATTTCGTCCAGAAACAAATTTCCAATTATTGTGCAATAAAAATCACATTTAACAATCAAAGCAGGAAGTTTGTCTGTCTTTACATCATGCCACAAATAATTCCCAAACTTCGCCTTCTTTTCGGCCAAATTTGAAAGAAACTAAAATTAAAAAAAATATATATAAATGTATAGGGTTTTCCAACAAGAGGTGTTATTTTGAATCACCCGGTATTTCGGTAGCTGTCTCTTTTGAAGCTTTTATTTTTTGGCATTTGACAAGTAGAAACTACGCCATTACTAAAAATGGAACGATACACGCTTCAACAACGCATTGAAATGGTGAAAATCTTGCAGTCACAATTCACAAAACTAAAGCATTTTTGGGTCGTCGTGAAGCACCTTGTCGGAACGCAATACAGAAATTGGTGGAAAAATTGGAGCTGTTGGGACAAGTTAGTGATGTGAAGAATAAAACTCGTGCACGTCGCTCAAGAACAACTGAGAATATTTCTGCTGTAGCCCAAAGTGTTGAAGACAACCCAGGTTTGTCCATTCCTCGTCGTTCTTTGGAATTGGGCATTCGACAAACGTCATTACATCGTATTTTGCATAAAGACTTGGGTCTTAAGGCTTATAAAGTTCAGTTAACACAAGAACTCAAGCCGACCGATCATCAACAACGTCGTGTCTTTGCTGATTGGGTCCTTGAAATGCATGAAAATTATTCGGAATTCCATCGAAAAATCATCTTGACTGATGAGGCCCATTTCCACCTCGGTGGCTACGTCAACAAGCAAAATTATCGCATCTGGGGCTCGGAAAACCCAAGAGTTATTGTTGAGAAGCCTCTCCATCCTCAACGTATGACTGTTTGGTGCGGTTTATGGTCCGGCGGGGTCATTGGACCTTACTTTTTTGAAAATGAGGTGAATGGATTGCGCTTTCGAGAGATGATTAATGATTTTTTATAGTCGGAGTTGGATGGTATTGATCTGGACAACGTTTACTTTCAACAAGACGGCGCTACGTGCCACACAAGCAACGAAACCATTGCTCTTTTACGGGAAAAGTTTCCGGACCGTGTTATCTCTCGAAGAGGTGATCACAATTGGCCACCGAGATCTTGTGATTTAACACTTTGCGACTTCTTGCTTTGGGGCCACGTGAAAGATTAGGTCTACGGCAACAGCCCAGCGTCGATTCAACACCTCAAAGATAGAATTCGTCAGGCTATCGAGGACATAGGGCAGCCACTTTGCGATTTGGTTATGGAAAATTTCATGAAAAGGATATGGTCCTGTAAGCGTGTTCGTGGTGGCCATTTGGCTGATGTTTTTTTTTGATTATTAACGGCATACCTTCCTCTTTATTATGAAATAAAAATCCAATCATTTATTTCCAAAAATTACATTTTTCTTTGAATACCAAAAAAACACCTCTTATTGGCAAACCCTGTATGCTTATTTTGATAATTTATTATTATTTAAATTAACTTAACAAGTGACAAATTGCAGCTTAAAATTATTTTGAATTTATGTAAGAATAAGACCATATTACTTAAGTTTGTTAATACACCCAGTGGCAACACCAGCTGGATTATTACCCAGCAACTCTAAGTCCACCATTTAAGCTTTATCTGTAACTTCCTGGAATACAACTTAAGCCGCAAAATCCATGATAAAAAACAAAGAATTGCCCAGAGTTCTAGAATTGGTTATTCATGTATTGTGCACCAAACGCTCTCTATTGACTGGTTTGGGCTAAGCTTAAGCGTAGCCTATAGACATCATGTATTATTCCGAATTTTAAATTTCTAAAAATTTATACATATATACATAGTACAAAAGCCCAACGGCACAATAATACCAAAAAAGAAAAATAAAACTATGGTATACTTTGGGATGCATGCATAAAGCCATATTCAAACATTTGGCTTACAAAAGTAACAACAAAAGCAACAACAACCAAACCAAACCAAATCAAACGAATTTTACAGTGCATTGGTGCGAGCAATAACAACAAATTCCAACTGAAAAATAAACTTTTATATACTAAACGCTACAATATGGGTTTAGAATTTTAGGCTTTAACTTTGGCAACCAAGTAGTATTTTACTCAAAAATGCATAATTTGAAATCGATATTTTATAAATATATCGATTTCTTTGATTTTGAAAATTTTTTTTTATATACATACTATTTACATATTCTTAAAAACAGCCTGAAGGTCTTTGTTGCTGTGGCTATATATAAATTATCAAAAACCAACAATTTTATTCGGATTCGTTTTTGCCTGCTCCCAAATCCGAATTTTTGCTGTCATCTACTCAAATTTCCCTTGCTCATTGTTAGCACAGTTTTACACCTTTTAAGGGAAATTATCCATGACTATGCTTTTTCTAATACAAGGGACTTTTTTTATGCAAGTCATGGACTATGCCAAAATTCGGTTTTGTGTTCTGCATGCTATTTTTTGTGCTCATTGAGAAAAAAAAATAATTTAAAATATTTATCATTAACTATTTAACTTGAAATTGGCATGAATGGAATCTAAGAATATCAAATAATATTTTAAAAATTATTTCAGCTCAAAATGCGTACAGTTTTCAACCTATTTTTGCCAATTCGTTTTAATTGCTCTTGCAAAAAAACATTCGGATTCAAACCACACAAAAATTTTGGTGAGATTGGAAGCACCAAACATTCGGTTTCAAAACGAATCCGAATCAAATGTTCCGATTCGTTTTCCGGATTGTTAAGTTCTTATATTACACAGAATCTTATTACGTACTGAAAAAGTTTATATGCCCCAAAAATAAAAACAAAAAAAAACATTTTATATGTACATATACACAATTTAATACATGTTGTATAGCATATGCAAAAATAACGTATACGCAATGGTGTACGCTCAGCTCAAAAACGTATTATAAACTAAAGAAAAAGAAAGCAACAAAATGCAAAAACTTTGCATATGCCGAGTTTGCACCATTACACATAAATGCTTATATACTTGTACATGCATATATACATGCATTTTTTTACTTGTATATGGGTGATTCTTTTACAAATCAAATATCTTTTTTGATGACAGAAATTTGAGCTGCATATTTTTTTTTTTGTACTGCTAGGTAGAAGATTGGTGTTTCGTGAAAAAAAATTTCTATTAGATAAAATTATTTCAAATGTTTTTAAATAGATAAAAGCTCATACTTGTACTTGAATCAGCAACATATTCAGCTTTATTAATGCAATTAATAGTTTTTATTATACACTTTTTTAAATGTATTGTTTGAAAAATTTGGGTGGGGCAAAACCGACCTAGTAAATGGTTTTGACTATTAAATGCTTATTTGACAACGTATTAACTTGTCCAATATACCAAATTGAAGCTAACGAGATGTCTTGCTTTTTTCTAGAGCTGCTGACTGACCAAATTTCAAAAAGTCAATTTTTGTCATTTTTAGAAATGGTGGGGTAAACCCGACCGCCTATTTTTTGGCTGTTTTAGCACAGATACGATCTAAATTAAATAGTTTTTCGATTATAAATTGAAGGAGCATATTAATGTTTTACAAAACCGAATGTATTTATTTGAAAAAACGTTATATTTAGAGCATATAAATCGAAATGAAAGTTGAATGAATTTTAATAAAGTATGAGTGAATAGAATAGCTTAGTTACTAATCAGAGTTAATTGATTTGCTGTCCAAGCTTGCTGGCGTATATTTGGTTAGAGCTGGACGTCTGCTTGGCCCCACCAATTAGAGGCCGGATTTGCCCCACTGTGTTATTTTTCATGACGACGCGAATAAAAAAAATTCAACGAAATTTCCAACCAATACTATACAAGCACTAAAAAGGTCTATGCACAAAGAGTGTAAGCCACTCACCGTATTTTTTGGATCATTTTATTTAACAAGAAAATTTGTGAAATCGAATATTCACAAAAAATAAATTGAAAATGGTGAAAATATACTTCTTGTCGTTTAAGCTTCTTTACATAGAATGACAGACAACTTTCTTGCTACAATTTTTGTGATTTTTAATATGAGCTTGTTCAGTATTGCCGTTTTTTGAGAAATAGTGGGAGGTCGGGTTTGCCCCAGCTTACCCTACTAATAGACAATTTTTTAATGTTTCAGTAACAAGATGTAAATTTTTTCATTCATCGTGAGTAGTATTATATTTCAAATAATTTTTATTCGAAAAAATTTACAAATTTTATTTTAATTACATTTTGTACCTTTTTTATTGTGGCAAAGACAAACTCAAAAAACTTAAAAATGTGAATCTTTATTTTCGCCAGCCTCCTCTTAATTTCTCTAAGAACTGCCCATAATCTCGTTCATATGTCTGCGTTTGTTTAAACTGGCTTACAAGTCTCGACGGAAGCTTCAACAAGCCTTTTTCACACAGCCAGAGACAATGGCTACAACGTCGTCGTCGCCGTCGTAGTCATCCTCGACGTCGGCGTCGTTGGCGGCGTCGTTGTTGCCACTAGATAATAAATGACCAGCCATTAAATTGCAATTAAAAGCTCATATGTGCGCATAAACTTTTGCGCCCAACCTCTTGCAACAAATTTGCCTACAGCATGGCTGCCACACAATAATGGCCGCCAACTGCACAGTTAAGTTGCAGCAGCAGCAGCAGCGGCAGCATAATAGCCCGTATAATAGTAAATTTAACAGTTGGTTGGACATTTCCAGTCGGCTTTCAATAGTCGACGCGCTGTGCTGGTAAACAAATTACGCTTCCAACTTGAAATACTTTCATACACACACAAAGAAACACACGCTCACAGATACTAAAGTGCGAAGCTGGCCACTTTCTTACATAATTGACATAACGTATACGTAATATGCAGCTGTATGTGTAAGCCAGACTGTGTGTGTGTGTGTGCAGTCAATTAGAAAATGTGCATTGTACATAATTAAGATTTATACATGAAGTCAATACCATAATTTTTCGTATTGTAGTTGAAGTGCAAACGTTCGAAAATTTTGCTTGAGACTTTAGCGAAGCTGGTATGCTCTTTTAAGATAATCATTATAATCTCTTCCAGTAGTTTTCGAAGTTTCCACATTTTTCAAAAAAAATTTTAGTATTCGAACTTTAAAGCAAAAAAACCTTTAAAAAAAATTTTGCCATTCGAAACATAATGCTATTACTTAAAAAAAAATATTTTTTGGGGAAATAGAAATTGCAGCTCGAATTTCCAAATGAAAAACGAGTGTTAATTTTTAATACAATATTTTTCTAAAAATTAAGTGTGAAACTTAAAATTTATTTTTGTCATAATTTTTCACTAAAATAAACTATTTTTCATTTATTTTTTAGAAATCGCATTAAAATTAAATTTTTTGAAAAATATACTTTTGATTTCTGATTACTATCCAATATTTTTCAAATAAATAATTCACAATTTATTCTGGTCAACATTTTTCCCAATAATGCGTGTCATTTATTATTTTCACAAAAAAAAATTATTTTGAATTTATTTTTTAGAACTAGATTTAAAATTAAATTTTTTGAAAAATACACTCATAAAAGATGATTTTAATTTTTAATTATTATCGAATATTTTTAAAATAAATATTTCACAATCTATTCTGGTCAACATTTTTTAAAATAATATGTGAGTCTGTTTTTTTTATTAGTTTAATTTTTATGCGTCATTTAGAAATTTTTTTTTATAAAAAAATTTTTTTTATGTCGTTTTTTATTTTAATAAGTGGACATTTTTATTTGCAAAAAAATATATTATATTTTTTGTTTATAATTTTTTTTTTTTTTAATGAATTTTTTTCTTAGATAATTAAAAAAAAATAAAATAAATTTAAAAAATAAAAATTTTAACTCGATGGAGTCTAACAGTAACAGAATGGAGTCTATTTCCAAAAATAATATTTTTGAAAGAAAGCAGGTTAAGTTGATACTTGTAAAAAAATTATTTTCAATTTAATTTTCAAAATTCAAATTAAAATGAAAATTGCGAAAAATATAAAATTTTTTCGCTCATATTAGATAAATTAATATTTATTTTTCTTAACATTTTTTTCAGTATTATGAGAATACATTTAAACTTTAATTTTGGAAAAAATGTTTTTTTAAAATTGTCAAAAAAATTTTTTTTAGTAAATGAAATAAAAAACAAAAATGGTAGCTATTTTTAAAAATAATATTTTGCCTATAGCAGAGGGCAATATTTTTAACTTGTTTTAGGCATTATTTTATACAAAAATTTATTATTTTGGATTTTACTTATAGAATTCGAATTGAAATTTTTATTTTTTTTTAAATATACCTTTTTTTATATAAAAGATGATGATAAACACAAATCTTTTGAGTGAATAGTAAAAAGTTTTTAACAAAACTACGATTATAAATATTTTAACAAAAAAGTGAGTGAAAGGGAAGTCGCACTATGACTAATGAATATTCTTCTTCTACCTGAGGGGTTAAGTGATCCTGTTGGTGTCATAACTAATCCTGAGTGCTCTCATAATGCTGCCACCTTCGCCTTTTGTTTACATCCGAAAGTACTTGCTACGCGGGCATCCTAGTTGTGATCATTTAAATTTTATAATTTTGTCAAACTTACTGTTTGTGACGTCACAGATACCTTACCTATGCATGATAATGCAATGTATAATGATGTGCATTCCTTAAGCTTCGATGGCAGTCTGACAGCTTTCCAAAGATGGTACTGGCAGTACATTAAAGAATCTGACTATTCAAGCAGCTTGCTAGACGGCACAGTCTTCCACTAGGCCAACCGTCAATAAATATTGGTACAGTCTTAGAACCGCTTCTAAGTCAGAAACAAGAAAGCAAATGTATTCACTGTTCTAACTAATTGCCTTGCCTACAAATCATCGCAAAAAGTTCATACTTCCGGCTAAGCTACGAAAAATTGTAGAATTTTGCCAAATCTCTTAACCGCTTAAGTCTCTTACCCGCTTTTATTTTTACGCTATATATCAATTGGAGGTTTATATCTGGAATCTTTACAAGCTCTTTGACAAAGTTAAAAAAAAGCCCATGCATTTTTTACATATTGTTCAGATTTTGGATGCCTTCATTCATCTTCCAGCATTTCTCATATCCCTTTTACACAAATCCGTGCAAGTAGCTTACATTTCCAATTTGGCTTCAATAAATTCAAACTTTGGCCAGATCTCTTAATTACTTGCTTTCATTCTGGTGCTATACATCATTTAGAGGGATATATCTGGAATCGTTACAAACTGTCCAACAAAGTTAAGCTAACCGGATCAGGAACAAAACGCTTGTGAAAAAAAAAACCCAAAAGCTAGCTAGCCATCCTGTCGCACTCTCTCTCTCTCCAACCATTCCTGGCACTTTCGCTCTCTTTCCGCTCTTTCGCCCGGCAGCATGCAAATTTCCATTAGCAATGCAAACGCAAAACTAGCCGCCATTTATCTGTCTAACTGCATGTGTCTGTGTGCGTATGTGTGCGTGTGTGTGTGTATCTGTGTGTGTATGGCAACATGGCAGTAGTTAAAATTTACTGCCAACCGCCGTTACCAAGTTGCAAGTTGCTAGTTGCTTGTTGCAAGTTGGGCAATATGAATACGCATTTTATGCACAGCAAGCAGCGACGAAGCATTTTAATGGAAAATTTTATTGAAAGCCAACAAAGCGGGCTCAATAGCACGGCTAATGGCGTTAGTTTGAAATGGACGAGCTGCCGGGTGCTGTGGTGGTAGTATTAGAACTGGGTGCAGCCATGATGCAGCTTTAAAGTTAAATAAATGCAATGAAACCAAGTAGCTTTTTGGATCTAGTGAACTGCAAGAACTATCTCGTTTATATGAATTTATTAATATCGTATTGCCTTTGACTTTTATGTTCTTATATCCGTTCGCCTGCGGCCCAAAGGCCAAGCAGCAAAAGATTGTAAAAAATGTTGCCAATAACTTGGCTTTAATTTTTTGCAATTTCTTTGCCAAAGGCAAACAAATAACTTGAATAAATAGAGAGCATCAAAAAAAACACAATGGAGGTGAAGCAGAAGCAGAGCGAAAAAGAGAAAGAGAGAGATATTAATAAAGAGAAATTGCGCAAAAAATATTTGTTCTGTACATAATTATATAAAGGCGATTTTTTTTAAAATTAATAAATGCACTATAGAGACAATTTTGCAAAAAAAAAAACAAAAGCTTCGCGTATTTTAATAAATTGCATAATAATAATAAACGGAATTTTAATATAAGCTTTATAACAAGCAGCCATATTAAGTATACGTTTGGGCGGCTTTGAAAGAGCAGGCGAAAATAAAGTTTATTATTGAAAGAAAGTGTTAAATCAATGTCACAGAAATGATTACTGACATTAAAATTAAAAGTGAAATTAAAAAAAAAATAAAAAATTAAGTTCGCAGTTGAAACTAGGCTTGCCGAGATTATAGCTAGTTAAAAAAAAAAATTGCATGCTAATGGCTTCCAATAGTGCTGGAGAAACATCGATGTTTTTTGATATTTTTTAACTTCGATGCATCGATGTTTCGATACATCGAAGAACATGTGGCGGCCATTTTTTGAATGCTTAAATTAATTCAGAGTGAGCCATCTGTTGGTTTGGTTATATAAGTATTTTCAAATAATAAAATGGTTTCATAATATACATTTCAAAAATAATTATATTACATAGAAAAATAAGCAAAGAAATAATAAATAACAATCTAAAAAGTTTTACAACGAAAACAAAAGATAATAGAGGCCACAAAAAAAAGTGGTATAAACTTAACAGGTGACAGAGGCATCTCTTATGGATATTGAGCAGCTGATTCCGAAGTCCAAAAAACTCCTTCACACATAGGCTATGAGATAACCACCAAAAATCCCATAAAACGAGATAATTTGGATATTTTCCAAGAGCCCTTGGATCGGGGTTTTTGGGTCTACGGATTCAGCTGCCCAAAGTCCATAAGTGCTGCCTCTGTCACATGTAAAGTTTACACCACTTTTTTTTTTGTGAGCCTGTGAGCTATAACAAAAAAATGTTCTGTTCCAGCCAGAATTGCAGTCTCATAATCTTTAAACTAATTTAAGATTCCTTCATTATGGTTATTAAATAAAATCATGTCACGTTTTTTAATTTAAGCGAACTCCGCTTGTCGCTCACTAGATTGCCAGCCTTGCTAAAATTTAAAAAGTATTACCTTCCAGTAATTCAACGGGCACATGCTTGAATCTAAGTTTTCGACATTAAAATATTTTCGAAGTGCCAAAATTGAGCCAACCCTACTAATTCGGATCTTTTGAGATTTGATTTTTTTTTTCTAAAAAAGCGATGCCGTTGATTGCCCATATTTTGCCCGTAATGGTATTTGGTCGATAATCGAAAATCGAAATAAAAATATCGATGATCGGAAAAAAATAAAAATATCGATGCACCGATATAACATCGATGTTACTTCCAGCACTAGCTTTCAACATTAAGTATACGACATTTCATGATTTTCAGACAGTATTTTTTTGATGGATATTCGTTAGTTATGGACTTTCCTTTTACACCGGCGGTTGTCTCCAGACTCGGTAACCAATCGCATACACTGATCTTTGGAAGATCTTTAAGATGTTAATTTTAATTTTATTTATGTTTGCGAATTAAAAAACTTTTAACATTGATGGCTTCCTAAATTCTTAGCTCTCACATTTCTTAAGCCAAATTTTAAATATAGTATGTAATTAGTTGAGCGTGCATGCCAACTATTTTTGTCAAAAACACTAAATAATTCAATCTTATAGGATTTGAAATAAAATATAACGATTTTTCGCTAATTATTATATATTTAGTACAGTTTAAAAAAAAAAAAGTTTAATAAAAAAAATTTGAAAAATTAAGAAATCAGCTGTTGCTTTAAATTTAACTCAAAACAGTCTTGAGGAAATAAAAAAATAGGCCATTTACAGATCTCATTTTTTTTGGAATTTTGTACATTATTTTATTTGCAACACAAACGGAAAATTAAACCAAAAAGTCTTTTCCTATGCTTTTTGTAACAAAGTACAGAAAGCTTGGAAAAAAACATTTTTTTTGTGTATCAGTTCCATAAATCTGTCTATTATGATCACTAGCATCTTTTGAAAATTTTAGAAATCCCAAAAGTCGAAGCGAATTAGGATTTATATTATCTAATGCAGTGATAACCATTTGCGATACCCTTGTACTAGTGCTGGAGAAAACATCAATGATCGAAGTTTTAAATATCTATATATCAATGTTGGCCAACAAAGATGTGTTTCCAGCACTACTAAGCACCAATTTGATGAGTGCAGAAGTACTCTTAGTATAAAAAATAAAATAAATAAATAATATGTGATCACTTTTGAATTTAAAAATAAAAAAAAATTCCAATAATATTTGAACAAAATAAATGTTTTTCTAAATCAAATATATGTTTTTAGTTCAAAATCTTTCATTGAAAAAAATTCTTTTGAATATCTTTATTCGATTGGTAGCTATAGATTGTCATAAAAAACTAGATCTAAATATTAAATTATTCATAACTCGTTAAATAACACTAGTTTATACTAAAAATGAACCTTTGTAACAAAGTGTTTTTTAGGATAATTTTGGGTCGAGAAACACGAGAAAAACATGTTTTCGAGATTTTTTCGAAAAACATGTTTTTGGGCACTTTTTTTCAGCTGTTCGTTAATATCTGGTTAACAAGTATCGACATGAAAGACAATTTGATCAAAAGGTATTGAAGTGCTCTTTACAGTGATATATGTATGATATGTACAGATAAGGTAAAAATTTTTTAAACTATAAGCAACCAAAGTCGAAAAAAAATTGAATTTTCGACAATTTTTCAGAATTCCAAATTTTTGGTGTGCTTTTATTAAAGAAAAAACATTTTTTTTTAGATTATCTTAAGCCTTAAGCTGTAATAAAATTCTTTTACGAACATTTCGGGTCTAAGATTGAAAATCGGTTAAGAATTGTAGATGTTATGGAACCATACCATTTGTCAATACAAAATTTTTTCACGAGATATTAACGAATAGTTGAAAAAAGTGCCCAAGAACTTGTTTTTTGAAAAAATCTCGAAAACGGTGCTTAAGAAAAAAAAAGTTGTCATAATCGTGTTTCTCGACCTTATATTAACCTTTAAAACACTTTCATACGAAGGTTCACTCGATGACCCTTAAATTTGTAAATTAGTGTAATCGGTTGGAGGTGCATTATATATACAAAAATTATCTAAATCGAATAGATCGACTACAAAAGTGGCCCGATTCATTTATATAATAATTTATTAAAATTAAAGCACATTTCTGAGCTTGCTACTTGTCAAAAATGAAACCAAGAGTAAAAAGCTGCAATAGACAACAAAAATTTTTTTTAACGCGAATTTATATTTTATTATCTTTACTTAATAAAATAAATAAAACAATTTATTTGATTACTTTCGGCATCACATCTTTTTAAATTTTCATAAAAAATTTTGAATTTTTCTGTCACAATCCTGTTTGCTGACAGTTTGATGTTTAATAATGAAACCGTAGCCGTATAAAATTTGTAATTAACTTTAAATACTTAAAAAAAAAAAAATTTAACACAAAATATTGTAACGACCTCCGGTTTTTCTGGCAATTTGCCTCCTCACGATATTGTTCCGAATTTGCCAATAGGGCAATAGCTAAACTGCTTGAACTGCTTGGTGAGAGTAGCGGTGAAAGCGCGCCAACTCTCACCAACACTAGTTATGATATAACGGCCTTTAAGCTGGGCGCGCTAATTATTGTTTTGTATTAGAGCGTAGGTTATTGGTAGTAGTGCATAGGTGTACATGTAGAGTAGGTGATAGCGATAATTTTTGAATTTTGTTTCAAGCCTTCAAAAAGCCCTGAAACAAATCGTTTCACTTACTAGCACGCAAAATTTACTGCTTGTTTTGCTTTTGCGTTTTCCAACACTATGAGTTCATTTATTTGCAACTTTTTTATTGCTTACAGAAAAATTTCCAAAATAAATATGGAATTGCCAAATCCAGCTTAAAAGAAATAAACAAAGAAAACAAAAGCAACAAGAAATGAATGCAGAAATGAACAAAATAACGGCAGAAACAGAGTTAAAAAAAAAAAATTGAAAATATTGCACAATTTCCATAAATCGACAGAGAGAGGGAGAGAGGAAGACAGCCAGAAATTTGAACAACTTTTTTGGAGAGAGTAGCAAGTGGAAAATGCAACGGCACAGCTCTAACAACAAAAGGCTGGAAAACTGCTGTTAAACTGTTGTTTAAACGTATCAAGTGTGTGTAAGGGGGGGCTATATAGGAGTTGTAAAGGGGGTGTGGCAGCCACAAGCAAACACAGACGCGGCCACTCCAGTTTCGAACACACACACACACACGCACAGACATATGCATGAATGTATTGAAAATCCCTTTGATTTTTTGCCGCACCGTTGCAAACAGCAATTTGGCAAATCCTTTCACAATCAAAATCAACCACAGATGAAATTCCTATTCGATATTTCTGAATGCGACTCTGTGTGTGTATGTGTGTGTGTACACCTGTGCTGTGTGTGTTGGAGCCCTCATCTAGTCTAAACATAACTTTGCTGATGCAGCAGACGCAAAAGTTTTTTAGACTTCTCTCAGCATGCTGAAATCATTCAACTGTAAAACGCCAAATTAGCGTTAAGTGCATCTCCATGTGTGCGTAAGTCTGTAAGTGTAACTGTGTGTGTGTGTGTGTGTATCTGTGTGTAGTGAAGTGTAGACTTTCTACTACAAGGCGCTTAAGCAATTTACGAGACCAAAAACTGTATTCAATTTTTGGCTTGCACTTCCGTGAATTGTTTCATTTTCTTTTTGTTTGGTTGCATTACGCATACGCCGCGTGTTAACTGCTATTAAAAGTCAAGTCAATAAGTTGTACGTGTAAACTACCATTACCAGCATTTTTATACTCTAGCGCATGAGATTTAAGTTTTGTTCACACAATTGGTACGGGATATAAAAATTTACTCTACTATAAGCTTTTTAGGGGACTCCACTTCCTGCTAGCTTGTTTAATGGAGAACATGCCGAATATGAAAATTTCACACTTTCATTAATTTTAAAGCGCTTAAATTCAATGGGTATCCAGTGCACAACACGAGAAGTAAAAGTAAAAACAATATGATACATATAATAGATTCAATGAGTTAAAAAATTCAGCTGGAAACTTCGTTAATATAGCGATCAATCGTTTTTTGAAATATAAAGTTGTTCAATGAAATTTATGAAGAAAAATAAGTTCGAGGCGGTACCTCGAAAAACCCTATTCGCATAATTTAAAACTATATCAATTTAAAAAACTTTATTTTTACGATTTTATTTGCAAATCCTGTTTTTTTATCTTTAAACTTGAATATCTTGGGACACGTTCGTGATATTTATATTAAGCTCCAAAATTGGCCTAAGGAACATTCTAGCAAGTCTTAGGGGACTTTATTTTTTAATAACGATTATTTACGCTTATTTCATTGGAACGGCCATCTCTTAAATAAGCATAGCTTCTTCAACTACAGGATTCACTTTTTAAAGCCAATAAATTAAAATAATAATTAATAATAATAAATTAAATAAATTAAATAAATTAAATAAATTAAATAAATTAAATAAATTAAATAAATTAAATAAATTAAATAAATTAAATAAATTAAATAAATTAAATAAATTAAATAAATTAAATAAATTAAATAAATTAAATAAATTAAATAAATTAAATAAATTAAATAAATTAAATAAATTAAATAAATTAAATAAATTAAATAAATTAAATAAATTAAATAAATTAAATAAATTAAATAAATTAAATAAATTAAATAAATTAAATAAATTAAATAAATTAAATAAATTAAATAAATTAAATATTAAATAAATTAAATAAATTAAATAAATTAAATAAATTAAATAAATTAAATAAATTAAATAAATTAAATAAATTAAATAAATTAAATAAATTAAATAAATTAAATAAATTAAATAAATTAAATAAATTAAATAAATTAAATAAATTAAATAAATTAAATAAATTAAATAAATTAAATAAATTAAATAAATTAAATAAATTAAATAAATTAAATAAATTAAATAAATTAAATAAATTAAATAAATTAAATAAATTAAATAAATTAAATAAATTAAATAAATTAAATAAATTAAATAAATTAAATAAATTAAATAAATTAAATAAATTAAATAAATTAAATAAATTAAATAAATTAAATAAATTAAATAAATTAAATAAATTAAATAAATTAAATAAATTAAATAAATTAAATAAATTAAATAAATTAAATAAATTAAATAAATTAAATAAATTAAATAAATTAAATAAATTAAATAAATTAAATAAATTAAATAAATTAAATAAATTAAATAAATTAAATAAATTAAATAAATTAAATAAATTAAATAAATTAAATAAATTAAATAAATTAAATAAATTAAATAAATTAAATAAATTAAATAAATTAAATAAATTAAATAAATTAAATAAATTAAATAAATTAAATAAATTAAATAAATTAAATAAATTAAATAAATTAAATAAATTAAATAAATTAAATAAATTAAATAAATTAAATAAATTAAATAAATTAAATAAATTAAATAAACTAAATAAATTAAATAAATACATTCTTGAACAGAAAAATAAATAAACACTAATTGTACATATATTGACTTATTTTTGATGAGATTTTAAAAATATATTACTCCAAAAAAGTTAAATTGATTCGAAATAAATTATATACTAGGACTCGGAATTTTCTTTTTGCAGTAAATTTACGCGTAGGAAAAAAAATTTTAATTTACTAATTAAAAAAAAATTATAAAAAATTTAAAAACAATGGGCATATATTAAAAAAAAAATTTTAATTTATATTTAAAAATTAAAAAAAAATTACAAAAACTGTACAAACACATTTTTTTAATATTATAAAAAAAGGCATCTCGAATTTCGCATGCCACTTTGATATTTTCTTTGCGATTCATGTTGTTGTGTAATGAAAACTTTTACAACGCCATATGCAGGCTATTAAAAAGAACATCAAGCTCACACACGCACACACAGATACAACACATGCGCCTTGGAATATGCAATCAAGCTCATTTATACTCATTAAGCGCTTATATGCACAAAGGGGTGTATGTTTATGGCGAGGGGGTGATGTGAGGTCAGAGGTTGAGGCCATGCGTGTATCTGTTAATGCTCAGCGCATCGTTGTTTCTTTTTTTTTTTTTGCTTCTCTTTGCGCTTCTTCTTTTGACTTACTTGCTAATATGTTTCTGATGTCTTCAAGGCACACAAACATACACACAGATACACGCACACACAGATACTTATAGGCGCTAAGATAGGCGTCTGCAGCAAGGGCGCTGCAATAAACGCGTTTTTACTTAATGGCATAATGTGCGTCTGGTCGCTCCTACAAATACACTCACATGCATACACAGTTGCACACATACACGCACACTAATATGCTTGCTTTGACTGTAACTTGTCTGGCAAAGCAGTTTACTATATGAATATACTTGCAGTTAGCGTCGGGACAGAGCTTAAGTAATTAACAAATTAAACTATGTGTGGAGAAGATAGAAAATATGCGTTAAAAATAAAGAGTTAGCAAAGTTGAAAAGCATTTTTCTGACGCTTTGGCAGAAAAACGCTGCAAGCCCTTAAAATATTATATACTATATTGCATACTTTTAGGGGCTCTTGGAAACTCTTGGGTCTGTTATCGCTTTCATTTTATTTTGTTTACTTATTTTTATTAAGGTAGTTTCTTATTACCTAACTTAACAGCTTGTAAAAAATGAAAACCTAAAAAGAAACTTTGAGCTGGCACTCTGCATTATTTACAGTCGAAACGAACTTTTCTTTACAGCGAATTTTTCTCTATAACGAATATTTTCAAGTACACTGCTGAATTTCTAGTAATGCACTTGAATTCAATTGTTGATAATGAGTGAAGTTAAAAATGGAGCAAACAACTTATAAAAAAAAAGGATAACGTGGAAGTAATTATACATATTCATTGCATACTTTTAGGGGCTCATCATATATCATCGACGGTGCACAAGAAATCTATTTCCAAAGAACTCTAAGCCAACAGCAACCCGTCAAAGACTCAAAAAGTTGTATTTTTCATAAGGTTGCGATAGAAGAGAGAGATTTTCGGTACAACCATTATTGGCAGCATAAAAATAAAAATTGCAAATGAATAAATTATAATAATAATGAGATATTTGACATTATGTACCCGAAAAACGATATTTTTTCAAATATCTCACAATCCTGACGTGATGGGCCAATTCTGACCCCGGATTCAGATTCTACGCAATAATTTACTTCGAACCCTTAGCTTCGCAACAACTAAGCCAGTTGGCCTGTGTTATTGTCTAAAAAGCTTAATGCAAATGTTTATAACGTCGAGTGATGTACTTCGTACCTTTGAATAGCCATAACTTAGGGGAAAAAAAAAATGATCGCTTGAACATTTAAATTAAAGGGTAAGAGTGGTACTAAATGATGTAACTGGAGTGACAGACCACAAAAATTATTTGCACCCTGTACATAACCCCAAAAGTATGAAAAAACGCAATTTTTCGGGTAAATAACATCAAATATTTCAAAATCCTGACGTGATAGGCAATTCTGGCATCGGATTCGGATTCTACGCAGCAAATTGCTTCGGAAATGACCCTTAGCTTTCCAACAACTAAACCAGTTGGTCTGTGTTATACATCAAATATTTCAATATTAAAAAGTTGCTTATGTTAAATGTTAAACGCCGAATTTGCCTTAAAGGTACATGTTACATATTTTAAATAAGTCAAAGAAAATTTGAAACAGAACTTTGTAGTAGAACCCAAATTATAATACACTGAAGACTATGATAGAAGCTATGCGCTATGGGTGATAATAAATTGTATAAGTCATATAATGTAAAAATGTTTATTTTTACATAGCAAACTAGTTTTTTGACTAAAGACAATAAATTTGGAAATAGTGTATAGTAAAATTAAAGAACTATTTTGCCAAAAACTGGTTAAGACGTGTTAACAAGAAATGGCGTACGTTAAAGCCAGGCTTCCATTCACATTATAAGGCAACTTATTATCTACATCAGGGGTGCCCAAAGGCTTCTTTTGGAAGAGCAAACACCAATACATATGAAAGAAAAACACTTACACATCTAAAGCAAACCTTCTTTTCATGTTATTATGTGCACTGACAAAAATAGTATATACTTACTCATATAAATGTTTTGTTTTTCGCTGCAACTATTTTTTCTTTGCAAGCTATGCCTAAATACTCACATTTTACACGTGGTGCACAAAAATTCCGTGTCCGCGATCAATCCCATACTCTTTTTTGTGTGCAAGAGTTCAGAGAGCACAAACGAGAAACAACAACAAAATTACAGTGAAAATCAGTGGGCCAACAACAAATATACGCAAGGGTTGTTTCTGTGCTCATGAGCTCAGAGAGCGAAGAGAGTAAGAGGGAGAACTCGCGAAATTGTTTTTGTAATTTGCATTGGCATTGATATATAGTTAGGGCCCATGGTATAATTACACAAAGTAGAGTAATGCTGCCGGCGTCGTCACCTATTTTAGTGAGAGCAAGAAAAAGCGAGAGAGAGGGAACACATACATATTAAAATAACATGCGTAAAGGCAAGCTACCTCATGTGCAATCGCAACGAAACTAAAAGTTGGTAGCTTTTGTTAAGCGGCTTCGGCCAGAATATGCTACCTTGAACAATTATACCATGGTTAGGGCCATGCATGTACACGCGCATAGCTGCCTATGCCTAAGACCCACAAGAGCTACAAAAACAAAAAGAACAAGATGAGCTATGGGCCTGGGCACCCCTGATCTACATATCTGTATGCATTTTAAAAAAAAAGTGTGTTGGACTGGGAATCGAAGTATGGTCCCTTGACGTCACCACGTTAAATTTTGAGGCTGCCACTCAACCGACTGAGCTATCCCTATCTATGACTTTGTGTTTGAATTCCCAGCTACAAAAAAAATATACTCCTCTTTTAAAAATTCGATGAGAATTAATTAAAATCATTTTAATTTCCCATATTGTATTTTTTTGAAATTATATGGGGCTTGAGAAGGAGCGTGAAGTCCAAATTTTAACAAGCACAAATAGCCTCCAAGATCTAAGCGTTCAGACACACGGTCGTGTCTATATCAAAATCTTTTCTCCATATCTTTTTCCGATGTTGCAGGGTACTTTGAGGGTCTTCAATGTCTCCTTCTCTATGTAACATAACATTTTTTCACGTGAGTTAACATATTTTAGACTGCTTAAAAACTTTGTAGAGCATGAAATTCACTACAAAATCGCATAGTGCAGCGTGACCCATAGTTTAATGGTATTCCAGGTTGGTGATATCATTTGAGAGTGATGTTCCAGGCCAATAATACCTTTTTAAAAATTATTAACATCGATTCGGATATCTCAATAGACATGCTCGGCTAGCCTGATGAACATATACAGCATGTTTTTTTTAGAGCTTCACAACAAGTTGGCAGCACTGCTTTATCTGTCAACCCTTTTAACAGCTGATAGTTGCTTTTTGTTGAGTTTGGTTTGACATTTCATTATAGATAGACTTACACCAGAGCAACGCTTGCAAATTGTTGAAATTTTTTATCAAAATATTGGTCCGTCAAACTTATTCACAATTCAGAATTTCTTTGTTTTATTATGATTTAAGCTTGTGTAACTCTAAAAAAAACACCCTTTAGATCACAAAGGTACGTAAAAATCCATTGAAACGCATGAAGCATCTAAAAATCCACCTCATCAGTGAGATACGTTTTAATAAACTCTGTCTCTTCTACTAAGGCTCAATCAATTTAATTATGACAAAATAAACTAAGTAAATATATTCCCCAATTCACTTAATATCTGTCCATCTTAAAACATACTTAACAATAGCTAACAATTGTAGTCGTAAATATAGAAGAAAATCCTTTTTAAAGGGTTTTCAACGAACGTCTATAAATTCTAAATGAAGTATCCAATTGAGCGCACTCAATAAACCAGAGACAAGCAGACGCAATTTTATATCAATTTTTTATTTCCAACAATCAAGCAAGCGAATTGGCATGCAATTTATAATGTAATCGTTTATTCGATAACATTTCGATAATATGCTTAAAGCGAATTTGTCAAACAATTTCCTTGCAATTTAATGCCCCACCGCTGCGGCTGCTACTGCTGCTGCTGGCATCTTCAGAAATGGCCAAAAAAGCTGTCGCTTCAAATGAGCCTCATAAATAAATTTATTTTCATTATAAGTAATCTTGAAACCCTTTACACATAGCATTGACCAGCTCGTACATTTCTTGAGCGTATAATTTAGGGCATATTAAAATTTACGAGTTCCAACTGTTGCCTGGACTTTGGAATGCTGCATTGCAGCTGTATGAATAGTTACATTGGCCAAAATCACATAAATCATACGCCCAGTTGTACGCAAGTAAACATTTGGCGTTAATTGTAAATAAATAACATATTAAAATTTCCAGTCAATAAGTTTAAGCTCGTAATTAAAAGTAATAATGTGCTACACTCACACTCACGCTCACACACAGGGCATAAATGACAACAACAAAAACAACAACAAGGACCAGATGGGTAAGATTTTGTTAGCTTGGTATCGTTACGTACCTGCCAGACCCTGGTGTCGGGTTGCCAACGGCAGTCAGTTGAGTTAAGTTGAGTTGAGGCCAAAAACTTTTTGCAGAAAGGTCAATTAAACTGCATTAAGTTTAATAACTTTTGTGTAAACGAAAGCTGGCGAAACAGTTTGGAAATGTTTGCAGACAGCCTCTTGGCCGCAAGGACATTAAAATGGCTACCAAGGCAGGACAGCAGCAAAGGGCTTCTCAAAGCGGCAACGTGCTATAGCCAATGGGATTTGTACTGCTGGATGAGCTTAGCCGAGCGGATTATGTACGGAACAGACCCGGCACGTTTAAACGCAACATATTGTTGTATTCATGTGTGTGTGTGCGTGTGTGTGTGTGTGACGCTGCGGCATGCCACACGCTGCGACAATAACAACAACAGGAACAACACCTGTTTATGGTTTTTAGCCAAAAATTTTACAACTGCCATGCGGCATTGCGATAGAGCACACAGCGCCCTTTTACCGGGCTTCCGGTATTGTTATACTCTTGCCAAAGAGTTTACTTACTTATTTGAGAAGTTTGTCGAATCAGAAATCGGCTGCCTAAAAGAAAGAAAATATATTCTTTCAAGATACCTAAATCAACGTTAAGTCCAAAAGCTATCAGAAACAGCAAGACTTTTGAAGCAAAAGAATTGATTGATTGAACCGATCCATCCATCATATATATTCGACCGTGGTATTTAATTATCACAATCATAATCATTACCATATGCAGCCTCTCTTGGGAGCGGGATGATTGAAATTCTTGGAGATAAAATTCTCTAAAAGAATTTCATGTTCTAAAGACAAACGAAAAAAAATACATTCTTAGGTTTACTTAAATTTTTGCCTTTACACCTTTCATTTCATAAAAAAAGATTTTATAGATTTCTTTTCAGCGATGTCTTGTAATTCGAGTAAGATATTGTTGAAAATCTAGGTTTTTTTTCATTTTTTTTTCGCAAATAAAATTGTATTTTATTTTTTTAATTGGAATGTTTTCTCGGTATTATTTCCAAGCGAAACTGAGAAAACACTTTAATGTTGAAGTTTTAAACAATATTCTACAAATATTCCTCAAAAATGTTGGCAAAAAAATTTACTATTTTTTTTTTTTTTTGATTTAATATTTTAAATTTAATTGCTTACAAGTTATGATTTGTCAATGAAAAGTCTCACCAAATAATTTTTTTGATATAAGCTTTTTATGGAACTATTATTAACACGATAAAAAAAAAAAAACTACCTGAATAGTCGGTTATCGATAACTCCATTAATAATCAGAATTATGGGAATTAAAATTACGAAGTAAATATTGGCTAATACCTCTTTCAAATAAATAAGATTGATTAAAATATCTTCCCGAAAAAAAATAAATGCCTTGTATTCTACATAACCTTAACCTTTTTTGTATAGATAAGACTTGCAAAACCACAAACACACCAGACAAAAATTAAAAATATTGAAAAAAAATTAAATAAAAATATAAAAAAATATGACTGCCGAAACCCGGGATTGAACCGGGGACATTTAGATCTTCAGTCTAACGCTCTCCCAACTGAGCTATTTCGGCACTTGAGTGAAAGTGAGCAAAAAGCTTATATAGGTAAACAAAATATAAAGGAGAGTTGTTCGCAATAGAAAAATGTAGTTAAAAATATAATTGTAAAAAAAGCGGTTTAGATAAGAAAAAAATTATTTTAACAATTATTCAATTTGAGTTTTACTTTAGAAATTTAATTTAGATGGGCATTAAAATCAAATTTGACAAGTTAAATCTTAGGCTTATTATTTTGAATGTCTGAAGCTTTGAAGTTTGAATTTAAAAATAATAGTAAAAATTAACTTTTAATATTCTTAAGTTTTAATTAAACGATAATTCTTTAAAAAGTTAAAAAAATGAATGCTTAGCTGAACTTAGTAACTTTAGGGAAGTGCAATTAAGACTAGTACTAGCAAAAGAAAGAGTGTGAATAATTTGTGCAATATTTTTTGCCTCCGGTTAAGTTTTTAGATATATGTATATATAATTAATTTATCAAGAGTTGCTAACTCAATGAAAAATCTAAAATGGCAAAGATTGGCATAAAAAAAAAATCGACACGTTTAAGTTTAAGCTAATTAAAAATTCTGCGACATTATTGTATTGAATTTTAATATTTTCTGAGTATACCAACGAGATTGTATGACTGGACCAGTTTAACACAAAACGGTGTGGGAAATATATTTAACAATATCAAATGAGTTAGACATTGAGAAAAATAATTGTTTTCATTTTCAAGAGCACTCATAAATTAGTACAGTAGTGAGCACTCTCTCAATTTACATAACTCGCAAGGCTATTGCACCAAAATCTGCCGCAGCGCAGTTGGCTCATGCACGGTAAAATCTCTCTCTCGTTTTTGTTTGATTGCGGTTCTTGCTCTCTCGTGCGCTTTTGCTTACTGCGCTGTTTACTCACAAATAAAGAAATGTTTGTTTGTATGAGTTTTGCCCACCACTGAATGAAGACCATGTTTTTTTCATTTATTATTTCAGCTCAGATTTTACTTAAATTTAAAGTTTTATAGCCACAAAGGAATTTATCTCTGGAAATCACACAATGATTTTTTTACTAACTTAACGAATCGTGGTATTTATATGTTATCAAATTCCTTATTTTTTTGTATTCCCTTTGTTTTCAATCTTTGCAATGTTTCATATAATATCATGCGAAATGGTGGAAAGTTTTTTTTGGAAAGTTCCTACCCTTACGAGTTGATTTAGAAAAATTCTTACAAAATTGACGAACAACTGAACAATTTTTCATTAGCAATACTTTCGTGTGAAATTATCGATCGTTGTTTTTAATGTTTTTAATTACGAATTTCAAATTTTAAGACTAAAATCTAAATCGATTAAATATGCACAGAATTTCTTTTCCAACCCTTACGAGTTGAATGAGAAAAATCGTTACAAAATTGACGAAGAACTAAAATATTTTTCAATGGCAATACTGTCGACTGAAATTATCGATAAAACGCTGATACACAGTGGAAAAAAATGTGTTTAATTACGAATTTCAAATTTGAAGACTAAAATCGAAATCGATTGAATATGCACGGTATCTCTTTTAACCGAAAACCAGACTCTGACCTGTTCACCTATGTGCTTAAAATACTTTCGGTTTCGGTGAAAAACTAGCGAAAATCGAAATAAAATAGAGCTAGAAATAACCATTAAAAGTGTAAAATATCCTGAAATTTTGGATTCTCTTCAAACTCGTAAAAGCAAAGATTCAAGAAAACAAGCAGAACATCAAATAAAGCTCGCCTCGCATCCAAATCCTCTAGCAAGCTTTCTAATCCCAGTTTGCAGCCACGATCATGCAGCCCAGCGACATACATATGTAGCTTTATTAGGACCATACAACATTTTTAAATTAATTTTGAATAAGATATTTGAATAACGTAGGGAATAAAAAATAACTCCTGAAAACGAAAAAACCAAACCGGAAAACGAATTGTTTTTGTCAATAACTTTAAAAATATTTCCCCTTTTTTTACGATAAGTTCGTATATTTCCCTTATCTTTCCGAATAATTCTGATGCTGTGTTGGCGCCAAATTTTTTTTTTTATACAAGACAGCTGACATGTTTGCCGCAGCTCTACACCTTTATAAATAAAGAATATTTGAAAAATTATTTCAGTATAAAATACGTACTTTTTGAAACCTATTATACCGATTTGTTTTAATTCCTCTTGCAACCAAACATTTGGTTTCAAACCACCTGAAAAATTCGCTTTGGTGAAATTGGCAGCACCAAACGTTCGGTCTCAAAACGAATAAAATACAATAAAATGTTCGAATTCGTTTTGCGAAGCACGGGCGTATAAAAAATTTGAAAAATTAGGATTTGTTTTTTTTTTCAAATTTTCATAAATATAATACAATTTTTATTTTTTAATTCGTTTATTTAATTACACCATCTAGTTACTTTACTTAATTTTTGTTATATTTATTTTATTTAATTTCTTTAATCAAATATTTATTATTATTTTTTTTTTTGTAATTTAAGACTGCAGTTGTAGCCAATCTGAAACTGTGGGAAGTGTGCCAAGCAGCTCTTAAAAAAGTTCTTACTTTAAGAGTGTTGCAAAAGTAACATGAGCGTTTAACTTTTCAAATAAAGGCTAAAATCGCCCAAAAATGTCCATTCCAACTAGCCAGACTAGCTCCATTGGCTAAAATATTAAGCCAATTTATAATAGCGTGAGAGTATTTAAACGCTGAGGCAACAAAATTGGCTTTTCCAGCAACTTTTATGTTTTGTTTTGGGCCAAAAAGTTTTCGGAGCCAACTAATTTTTCCTGTCAAATGCACAGACGGCGACGAGAACGACAACAGCCCCACAAAGCAACAAATAAAAAAATAAAAATAAAACCCAACCCTAATACAAAAAAAAAAAAAAATATGGAGAAACCGAGACGGCGTCTTACGAGGACGTCGCCAGCATTGTCAAAGGGCTAAAGGTGAAATTAAATGTAAGCAGCTCAGGTATGCGTGTGTGTGCGTGTTTCTGCGTGTTTGTGCATGTCTGTGCGTGTGTGTTCCAGTGTTGGTTTACGCTTGATTATGCGTTTGCATGCACATAAAGGCAAAAGTCAAACAGGAGACAAACTTTGCGCGCGTTTGCTGCGACAAAAACAACAACAATAACAACAAAAACAGCGTAAACATCGACATCCAGAACGACGTCCGTTTTGGGATCCCTTTTTTATTATTTTTTTATATGTGCGCATAATACCCTTATATATTTATATACATTGCATATATGTGTGTATTTACCTGGTCGAAAGTTAAGCAGCATGTTTTTTTTTTGCGGTTACATATGTACGAGGGTAGGCTACAATGTTATTCACTGACCAAAAATGGTGAATGAGGTGTCTAAGGGGAATATGAATTTTTTAAGACCAAATGTGCCCAAAATATTGATGCAGCTGGTCTATAGTTTGCCTAGCCGTATGTGCAGTTAAAACAAACTAGGATTCTGTTACGTCATATGCCGCAAAAAGTTCTTAATCATTTTTCTGTAAAAAGCACAAGAAATTGTTCCTGCAGTTACATACTCATTCTCGAAGAGTATCTGCCGATAACTGAAAAGTTGGCAAAGGGCAATAAAAGTTATTCGTATTCAACATTGGTAAGTAAGTCTTATTTGGCCCACCCTTTATTGTTGAAATGTCGAATTCGTTTATAAACTTAACTTCGAGAGATATGACGAGGTGTGCGCCAAAACTGCACTGCAATTCTTAGGGTGTACTCAACTTCCTTCAATTCAAGATTCAGTGACAACCAAATAGGGATGTCCTTCTTCTGGCAAGAGCGTCACACTCTGAAAGTTTGTGTTGGGAGGATTTCTTCATAATCTCGCAGAACCTACATGTAGCTGATGAATTGAATTTAGTAAAATTGTTAGCTTGCACAATATTTTTGAACAATCTGGCCTTTGATCTCGATTACCTTTACCGTCCTTATATGGCTACATTGCGTATGCGTAATTTTATTAGGAAAATATTTTTACATGTATCTGATAATTTGAATTTGATAAAATTGATAGCTTGCACAACATTTGTGATCAATCTGGTCTTTGAACTGGATTTCCTTTACCGTCCTTATATGGCTACATTGCGTATGCGTAATTTTATTAGGAAAATATTTTTACATATATCTGATAATTTGAATTTGATAAAATTTATGACTTGCACAACATTTGTGATCAATCTGTTCTTTGATCTCGATTACCTTTACCGTCCATATATGTTCACATTGCGTATGCGTAATTTTATTCGGCATTTATTTTTTATTGAAAAGTTACTTTTTACTCTACAGAAAAAACTTCTTATTTTGGTTAAATTTACTATTTTTAGTCCCCAAAAAGCCAAGAAGAAGCAATTCTTATGCATTACTTTCTTTATAAATACCATCATCTTTGTTTTCCAGGTTTTCCTACATTTTTCTGCCCAGCCGAAGCCGAAAGACGTGATTTTTTTGCCTGAACAGACAGCTGCTCAGCTAATCAGAGTGGCTTGTCAACACATTACATTTATTTAAAAGAAAAAAAGCTTAAATTAGTAGGACTTCTGAAACTTTGACAGCAATCAGCTAATAGAAGACGCCTTTTAGGCTAGACCCATTACTCTTCAGCCTGCCCTCGAATGTGTATGTAAAATGGTATAATAGGGGCGGGGACAGAGGTCGAGAGCAGGTGCTGCCACTGTCTACTCTCTGTGTGAAACACTTTATTTTGCAGATCAGCGAAAGCTGCCTGTAATTGTAACCATAGTTGCGTGCACAGGCCATAAAAGTTATTGCCAGGTGATGGGTTCGGTTGCTTTTTGGCCTTGGCATGATGGCTGACATTAAATGTGAAGTTTACAGTTTACATATTGTTATGGGTTGTGTTTTCCAATGACCTTTCAAACAATATTGATTATATTCTATCTAAAGTTATTGAACAACATTTGCAAACTCTAACATTTTATAGCCTTAAAGCATACGGTTTTGGGCTTTGTAGTCTTGTGCTATATAAGCAAAAAGCAGTAGGTGATGTTGCCAAGCATCGTCTTGGGTGTCGATATATGTATAAGTCTCTACTCTGGTATAAATAGTATCTGGAGTTTGGAGACCCAAAAAGCTAGATTTTAGCTAAAGTTACGCATTAAATATAAGGGACCCAAAATTGCTGTACGAATCACATATGCTAATAATAAACAAAATTTTTGAACTTTATTCGAAAAAAAAACAAAAATTCAATTACTTGGATCAATATGGAAAACAAAAAAGGGCAAGGCAATTAAAATAAGCTTATAGTTGACACTCAGATCATCCCCATGGATCATAGAAACTGTGTTTTTGGTGCTCAAACGATATACGGATATATGCGGATAAATCAGTGTATGAGATTGTAGTTGGGAATGATAAAGAAAAGGCTCAAAAAAAAACAAAAATTCGATGCCCCAATTAACTCGTTAAGAGTTAAATTATATTTATATATAAATGTTTTATTTTTTCTTAATAATTTAGATTCAATGGTTTTCGATTCAATTTTTATTTCTTGATTTTATACTTATACATATTTTGTTAATTAATATTTAGTAAATTTACTTATTGTCTAATAAAGACAGATTGTAAATAAAATATAAAAATAAAAATAAAAAAAATAAAAAATTATTTAAGTCAAAAATTTTGTTTTCATATTTATACCTATGCCAATTTTGATTAATTTTATTGAAACTCAATTTCAAGTCTTTTTCTTAGAAGCTGCTAGCCAAATTGGATAGAAATTGTAGATATTTGGAAGCGTACAAGATATATTATAGCTAAGTTGTCCCGACTGTAATCGAACGTCTTTCTTTGTTTTTTTTTTTAAATATATTTTCAACGTCCTCCCGAACCGTATCAAAATTGTTATCACATTTTGAGTATGCACTTTCTCTGACACTATGGCAAGATTACACGACTAACGGCGTGAACAACCCTTACAGCGAGGTACAATGACAAAAATGCCAGACCGAGTATAAAAAGTAATCACCGTGGAAGTACTGGTTACTTTTTATACTCGTTGTTGCCCGAAAAGTGTGACATAGTGTGCTTTAGTTTTGTTTATAAAATAATTTGTGAGACAAATGCCATTTTTAGCATAAAAGATTAGGCATAGTTGTCAGTGCAATATATATTTTTTAACCTTCAACTGCAAAGAAATTGCAACTTTAAAAAAAAATATTTATTTATTTATAAAAAGCTTATAAATTATTAAAAATAGTATAAAAGCTTAATTTTTAAAGCTGTAGCGACTAGGCCTTAAGCTTACATAAATGTTATATTTTAGTATGCATGTAATAATAGGAATTTATAATTTTTTTTTTTTTTATTTATTTAATATAGATTAAGAAAGCTTACAAAACACGCTTAGCTTATGTTAATATAATTTAAAACTGAGCTAACTCATCAAAGTGAGTCACGTTTATACAACACTACTTTGTGGCACAAAAAAGCACTAAATAATACCAAAAACAGTATAAAAATATGTACACACTAGTAGAAATTTTCTCTTTTTACAACACTTTTTGGGCAAAAATGCTGAAATGCTAAATGCAAAGTTTTTTTGAGTGTAATTTCTTGTTGTACATTTTGCCTCTTTACCATTTGGCCATAATGTCAGCCAAAATGAACACCCCAATTTCCTTTTTCTGAATTCAATAATAAATAGCAAAGTTCCTTCCACTCTGTCTGCAAATTGTCTATTTACTTATCCGAATCTGTTCAACACTGCATCTTTAATATTTTGTAGTTTTTTTATGCCCCACTATTAAAACCTTCTTTAAGGCCTAACTCTTTAATTTTATTCGCCTTAATTTGCTGCAAAATGGTCTTCCTAAGCCTCATAGAGCAATTTATTGTTATATTTGTACTGCAAGTGACCTGAAAATTACTTTATTTTTTAAATAAAAATCTATATACTCACATAATGTAGCATTTACTCTGTGTCTGAACAAAATTAAATGCTCTTTAAATATTTAGTTGATACCTAAACTTAACATTTTGACTCAGAAAAACTTGACTTAAGTTAAAGTTATGGCAACTATCCATTCTGATTTTTAAGCAAAAACTACAAAATGTGTACACATTTTATAAGGCTGTAAATTTCTTGGTTTTATGCCCTAAGACCAAGTTATTTATAAGCTCCAAAAGCAGGCAAAAAAAAAAAAAAACAAACAAAAAATCAACTTCTATAGCATTTACAAGAAGCATTCTTTGTCCCACTTATTTGTTCATGCTTATTATTTATTTTACCCCACTTTTTGTCTTTAATTAGAAAACTGCCTCAGTCTGCCGCCAGACCGGAAGAACTTTTGGCCGCCGGCAGCTCATATTCCCAATTGGCATCAAATTGTCTGTAAGGTAAGGTATTAAAAATTTCAGCAAACAACAAAAATTGACCAGGCAACCAAAGTCAGCAGTCGGGCGCCAAGACCCCCCCATGCCATGCCAGGGTTGTGCTCTACTTGTAGCCCAATTCCCGCTGCCGCTTGCTAGCCTCAGTTGCAGTCATGGCAACGCATATTCAGTTCCTAGCATAACAAGCTGCTTAACACTGCTCCAACTGCTCCAAATGTAAATATGGTAACTGAAAATCCAAACCAGCATAAATGAAACTGGTCTGCGTGCAAACTTTCTTAATAATAAAAAATACAGCAATAAAAAAATTGGTAAAAAAAATTTTTTTGTTGGCTATGGAGTTGTGGAGATATAGCTGAAGCTGAAGCTGGAACTGACGACGCATACCCGCGAGCAACTGCGCATTGTTTTCAGCTTTTCAACGCCAGCAACAACACCAACAACAACAACAACATGGGCAACCAGCATGAAGAGAACTTAAAAACTTTGGCCATATCCCGCAGCTATGAACAACAGCAATCAATTTTCACATGCCGCCGAACAAATGTGCCGCGTTTGGGGATCCACTCAGACCCTCTCCAACTTACATATACGGACTAACACCCGGATTCGCACTTGTAGTTTAAAATTATAATGCGCCAACTTGCGCACGGACCCAGCGTGTGAAAGGACACAGCGTGGCAGCCATTTTTGCTCCTCAAAGTAGACAAACAGAAATTAAACGCCGCATAGATAAAGCTACGTTCACACAATGTAAATTTTAATATGATTTATTGCCAAAAGATACTACCAAATTTTGGGTATCGATAAGTCTGAGAACAATAATTTTTACCAACAGTTCTGGGATACATATAGTGTGACTCGATTTTTTTTTATGAGAACGACTTTCAGGACTTGATTTTTGAAGTGGCAGCTGAAACCACTAGCACGTCGTGTTTCAGAAATTACCTCCAAAATACCTCGTTCTAAGAGGTTTTTTGAGGCTATGTCAGAACCCGGGCGTTTTGGAATTTTTGTATCTAGGATTCGCATTTAGTGATCCCTTAGCAAATGAAATCCTTAATTCCGAACCACTGGGTCTGAACCCGCTATCAAAATCAAACCAACGACTCTTGATTTTATGCTCATTATGGTCATTTCAAAACTCACACAATTTTTGTATGAGAACGACTTTCAGGATTTGATTTTTTCAGGGGCATTTAGTCCGAATCCGAGGTCGAAAAGCCCCAGCACGTCGTGTTTCGAAAATAACCTCCAAAATACCTCGTTCTAAGAGGTTCTTCGAGGTTATGTCAGAACTCCGACGTTCTGGAGTGTTTTTTTGACTTCAAAATTTCGATTCCAATCCGACTGTTCCGAAGCAGTCATTATGTATTCCAGCCCCATTCCGTTCCGTGCATTTTGTTTTGTAAATTATCCCGCCACACTTTTTTTTTAGTAAAAATAATCATTAATTTATAAATAATAACACATTTTCGGCACCGGACAGTAATTTTTTTTACTTGGAAGTCTTTTCGGGTCAAGAAATAATCCGCTCACTTTCGCATCCTTTTTTCCAGCTGATTCAGAATTCCCAATCGTTTAGTGTCTCTGTCAATGCCACTCTTTCACTGGATCCTCCAAGTATAACACTTTTTTTTTTGTTCTCTCCAAGAATACTTAATATCACCAAAAGGTATTCGGATTCATTTCGCGTAATCTGCTTTATACTTTTACACATATTTATTCGCTACTTATTTATTTTATCCTGAGTCCTAGTCTTCCAGACTAATCAATGAAATTTATTTTCATATGTATCTACTATGTATGTATGATTTGAAATAAAAACATAAGCTATTATTAAATTTTTATATTTTTTTAACACTTTCCAACACTATTTAGTGAGATTGGCTTATTTTGGGACTGCTCTCTTATAGCTGTTCTGGTTTTCATTTGATCAATTGAACTAGTGATAAAATCCACTTCCTCTTATGTAACACCCATCATCGAAATTGTAAATGTATTGTGTGAACGCAGCTTAACTGATAGCTGGATATCTCTATAACTGAATTGACTACTACTACTATGTACTAGCTGGACCGACTGGCTATCTGGGCAAGAGTGTTTACAGAGCTGTTCACATTACACACGACAAAATCCAAGTGCGCTGACGGCGTTTGATTAATTTCTCGTTTTTACGCCATTTTCTATTTGTCTTAGCCGGTAATTACAAGTCCCAGTCGCAAGTTAAATAGAAAGAAATTGTTGTTGGACCATAGCAGCTATGGCAGCTATGGCAGATGCTTCCGGTAATTGAATCAAATGAAGCAGTATTAGTATTAGCTTCTTAGTTTGGCCAACGCTTTGTGTAAATTTAGCTGCTATGTAGTACGATATGTTGGTACAATCTAACCGTGTTTATTTTTGTAAATTAATTTTTAATTTAATGTACGAGGGCGTGCAAGATGCCAGTCCACACACAATGCTGTCCGGACTATAAGGCGTATCGTGGCTAGTTTCACGCCACATACCGGCAAGCATTGCCAAACAGCCAAGAGCCCCTTTTGGAGCGGCAAGCGGAGTAGGGAAGCTAAAGTTGAGGAACTCAAGCAGTTGGGGTCCAGCGCAAACAGCTAAGCAAAACAAAACAGGGCAAAACTGTGAGTACAGTTCAGAGCAGAGCAGACAAGAACAGTCCCAGGCCCAGGTTCAGGCATCAAAAGTAGCAGCCAGTCCGGCAGCCGCAAGTATATGAAGTAAATAGCCAAAAAAGCAAGAAAAACAGCATATAGAAAAGCAAGGCAAACAAATAAAAAGAAAGGAAAAGCTACTTTATCGAGTCAATGAACAGATACCCTGCAAAAAAACAAAGTTTTCCCAAAAATATTTTAGTTCGCAAATAAAAATGGATATAATATACTTACAAATTCATATATTAAACATTATTCTTGCCACATTTGAAATCCACTTAGAATAAACATAGAATAAATCTTAATCAGAAGTTGTAAACGATAAATCAAAAACCGTAGTCAAAATAAAAAATATTTATTATCGAGGTATTCACTATGCCTGGTAGAAATGCAAAATGGTAAAAGGGTCCAACAATAATTTGCACTAAATAAAAACTAAGACTTAAGCATGACCCAGCCTGTTAACTACAAAAAGTATGACATTCTTGCCCAAAAGACTGTTTCAAAAAGCGAACAGAAAATTATTATGCATTCCATCTAAAATAAGTTCCATTTCATTTTTCAAAGCTGTCAAACTTAATATCCAAGTCAATATACCATTAACCTTAGGGTATAATGAAAAGCAGCATAGGAAAACTGCGCATCAGTTGACCAGTCAACGTGGCCGCCCGGTCGTCCTACAACGTCGACGTACTGAAGCGACGAAATACTTTTCAAGATAAACGGAAACAAGCCAAGATGGAATTAATTTTCCGCTTTGAACAAACAAGCGGATGTAAATAAAAAAGTACCAGCGAACGGTTTCTCTAAGTCTCAGTCCGGGTCCTGCTGCTAGTCTGCACTCTAAACGTTGTCAAAGTTAAGAGGGACACAGAGGTTGGGCAGCCGCAACGGCTTAGACTTTGTGCTTTGTTGTTGCAGAAAACTCGACGGGGAGCACAACAAAGCTGCTGAGTCCGAGGAGTTAGTTACTCCCTGATAACGTCTGCCAAGTTGGCCATGGCTATGTGCTGTTAATGATTGTACAAGAAGTTTAATTGTATGCGTTTATTAAATGCCCATAAGGTGGCTTAGGGAGCGCAGTTACGAGAGAGATGTTA
This sequence comes from Chymomyza costata, assembly GCA_018150985.1. Classification (NCBI taxonomy): domain Eukaryota; kingdom Metazoa; phylum Arthropoda; class Insecta; order Diptera; family Drosophilidae; genus Chymomyza; species Chymomyza costata. The sequence goes on from JAECWU010000001.1 coordinate 26,512,248, forward strand.
AAGAGCGATAGCCGCAGATGAGAATTTCGTTCGAGAATGTTAGACATGACGTCTAAACGCACTCACACACACATATTGACAAATTGCATTTTAATAATACACGGCAATAAGTTAAATACCAACACTCACTCACACACACAAAGAGATATATAGCTTACTGAGAGAGGAGTAAGTAAGAGTGGGAAGTTGAACACGCAATGTCTGTAATTAGTTCCAAGCGCGCTTTAAGCGTCAGAGATGGCATTAGAGATGTGCAAATTGTTGGGCTATCGGCAATGCCAATGATAGCTTTGATTTTATCGTTATCAGCTTAGGCTGCTGAGAGGACTTGGAACTAAGCTAAGCTTATATTACAAGTAAGTTGGAATTTTAGTGTGCTGGGTATGTTATAAGATTTCATATTAAATAACCATGTTGCCTTTTTATTATGACTTACAAGCTTAATGCTTTTAATATGTCAGCATTTGTTATTTTATATTCTTACTTTGGGTACAATGACATATTAGGTAGTTCAAAAACGATGTACGTACTATATAGATTAAAAGACGTAAGTTCCCAACAACACTTATAACAAAGTACGACAAAAAAAATTGATTGACTCTTTTTATCAGAGGATGCGTTATATGGTCTAGTTCGTGAAGAGGATTTTGCCTTGAATTTATTACGTGGGATATTCCAATCTCTTTTTTAACACCTATAAGAGATCAAGCAATACGAATTTTTTTTTAGTTTCCCTCGTAAGAACAAAAACATTGAAATGGTTATAGACTGGAAACGCCAGATAAATGGAAATAACCAAAGAAATACTCACATAATGGCTTCTATATAAGCTGAGTACCAACAAAATCATCTGGACAGCATACATGTACAATAGATATCTGAAAAACACTTAAAAGAGACTAATAACAATAAGTAGATACAACTCTTTAATTTCCAATCGATAATTTCCGATATAAACAAGTCAATCTTATGCACATCTCTAAGCCTTTAAGACGCCAATATGCTATATGTTGTTGTTTTTTTCTATTAAAACCATAACTTACTACAATTCTAGTTGCTGTCAGTTGATGTTGTTTTTGTTGTTTTTGGCGTTTTTGTTGTTGTTGTTTATGTACCAAATATTGATGAAACATTTACGCACACACGCACACAATTAAACACGTTTACACAGGCACCCACACACGTATATATGAGCTCCACTCCAACACTAAGATACAAATAAACAGAAATGGCGAACATAAACAGTAATTGATGACTTTCCTTTTATAAGCACATCAATCATACGCACTGTATGCACGTATTTTGTAATACAAATACAAAACTGGCTACTGTTAAATAAATATCTTTATTTGCGATTGCATCTTCTAACTAATATTTATAAATGTATTTATAAAGATGTACACATATGTACCAAATTTAGGGCCAATCAAGCCCTTACTTCATTGCTTTTTGATGATTGTAATGGCTGCTGTTCCAGACGTTGCCGCTTAATCCAGCACAATATGTTAACCCAGATCAGGCCACAGACGCCCATATAAATGACCCGAAAGCGCGGCGCAATAAGCCAAAAGTTGAGCACCTGTGCTGGCAGCCAAAAGATGCAAGAACGCACAAATGTGGGCAGGAATTTTTCACGCAGTTCCAGAAAAATGTCTTCAGTACCTTCCATAAGCGACATGCCTTGTTTTGAGAGTATAAAAGTTAAAAATTGATTTAAAATGTTAGCAGATTGACTTACAATAACGAAAAAAAAAAATGGATTGCAATTTTTTTTAAGCACAACAGAAAATTAAGTAATTAATTGGCTGTGTTATTTAAAACTTCATCTTGAAGTCATACTTTGTTTATTATTAAGTCATTCGAAAGTATCGCTTTTTTCAAAGTACCTTATTTTGTGTCTGGTCGAACTAGTTCATCACTGGTTTCAAGCGACTAACTCATAAACTATGTACTAAAGAAGAAGAAGAAGAAGCACACTCAAAAAACTACAATTAACTCTTCATATCAAAACTTTAATCAAACACAATTAAAATAACAATATTTTTAAACTATTTTCCAAATCGTAGGCAAAAGCTCTTCTTTAGCAATAAAAATTAAATAAGAAATGTATTTATTTTTCAGCTTATGCAGCAAATATGATGATTTATAAAAAAATAGTTTGTGCTTCAAATTTTCGAAATCAAACAAATTAAAAAAAAAAAAAATTTATTTTTATAAAAATTTTTTATTAATAACAAATTATTAAACCAAAATCATCGAATTTTTTCAAACGATTCCTAGCCTACATTTTTGAGATGGCAAGAACCAGAGATAGTTTAGATATCGACGAAAATAAGTTAAGCAGTCCACTTCTTAGGTCGATCTCTTCAATTTTGATGATTTTTACATATCTGATACGAATACTAGCCAAAACCAATTATTTGTTATTTTAAAATAAGCCATTTCTTAGGTGGATCTCTTCGATTTTTATGATTTTTACATATCTGATAGAGCTACTAGCCGAATCCAATTTTTTTGATTTCCAAATTTTATCTTTTATTAAAAAAAAGAGTTCTCAAATTTCTTTATTCGCTTAGGAGATATGGCTCATCAAAGAAATGTCTAAAAAATTCAAAACTATCAGTTATCGATAACTTGATAAATAATCGGATTTTCGCACAAACAGAAATAAATACAAACGTATATTTTGCATTTATCCAAATAAATATTCTGAACATGATCATCTTAAAGAAAGTTTACAAAAAACTTTTGTATGTTGTGAAGCATAAACGTTTTAAAATCATTTAAAATTCGAGTAACTGCTTCAGTTTTCGAAAATTTTGTAAGGAAAATAAATATTAGGAGTGTGGAAATGGCATTTAGCAGCTAAGCAGCTGACCATTAGGTAAAGAAGTTGGCAGCGTTAGCAAAGTGAGGAAAGACAAGAGTTGGCAGCACTAAAGTAGCAGTAGGAAGTTTTTGAGAGAGCAGCCAGAGAGTGAAAGACGTTAATTTGTTACGCGGGAAGAATGTTAATGAAGTAAAGAAGTAAAACGTAATTTAAGACGATTAATGATGAAATAATAAAAATTTGTGAAGTGCGTTTATGAAAAAACAAAGAGTACGCGTTTTATTTTACAAGACTCCAGCTTTGACAGCTCAAGTCCTACAGGAGTTACGGGCAAACTTTCTCCTAATTGTGAACAGAATTCAATATTTATTTCCATTCCCAGCTCTATACTAAATGAATATGAAAGCCAATACTAAGCTTTTCGTTCTGAGTACATTGTGCACTACCTACTACCACTACTATTATAAACTTTTTCAGTTAAAGCCTAGTACGCAGCAGTGTAAAACCGCGTGAAAGAAAACAAAAACTTCATATAAAAAAAACGCTGTCAAAATTCTTGCCGTTTTTTTTATATGAAGTTTTGTTTTCTTTCACGCGGTTTTACACTGCTGCGTACTAGGCTTAAAACTCAAGCATCTTGGCAACCCTGCTTACTTAAATAAAATAAAGTTTTACTTACCGGCATAAAATAGAGTAAGCAAATATGGCGTTAGTAAAAATTGATCCAGCACAAGTTTTTTAACTATTATGGACTTTGTTGTGCCCGGAAAGCTGCGATCCAGCCATTTGTACCTGATCAAACATATCCAAAAATAAAAGTTTAAACAAGTTTTAACAAGTTTAAGTACATTTAAGTTTAAAAAGATTGTAGTTTTTAGTGTGCATAGTAATATGTGTAGGAGTTATGTGAAGTGTAATGCAGTGTGCGGTGCTGTTAGCTGGTCAAGTTTAGTGTGGCCGATTTAATACCCTGTAACTTAATGTAAGAGGTATATTAGTTTTGTACAAATGTACATACATAATGTAGAAAAGAAGACGCTAAGAGCTCTAAAGGTAATATTCAATATGGCCACAAAAAAGATAAATGAAACTGATTCAGACATATACGTCTGCTCGCCTAAATATTGGTTGCAAGGATAACTAAACTTGAGACTTTGACTCTTTATACATCTAGTTGGATAGATCAAGTTCATTTTTTTCTATTTTTACCTCTTCCAATCCAAAATAATAAGACGTGAAGAAATATTTCGCTTAATACCTAACATCATTATAAACGCACCATAAATATCAGAGATAATTGCATTATATTAGGTGCGCAACTAAGTTCGGCAGCTGAAGCGCATCGAGAGCTCCAAAAACTGTACGGAGATGCTGCTCCAAGCGAAACAACGTGCCGTGATTGGTTCCGTCGCTTCAAAGACGGTGATTTCGATGTTGACGACCGTCCACGTAAAGGAAGACCCAAAACCTTCGAAGACGCTGAATTGGAGGCATTGCTCGATGAGGATTCGTGCCAAACGCAAGAAGAGCTTGCTTCAGCATTAGGAGTTACCCGCCAAGCCATTTCCAAGCGATTGCATGCGTTGGGAATGATTCAAAAGAAAGGAACTTGGGTTCCTTATGATTTGAAGCTAAGGGACGTTGAGCATGGTTTTTTCACCTGTGAACAACTGCTCCAGCGACAAAGAAGGAAGATTTTTCTTCATCGCATCGTGACGGGTGATGAAAAATAGATTCATTACAGCAACCCAAAGAGGAACAAATCTTGGGGACTACCCGGTCATGCTTCCACGTCGTCTGCTCTGCCGAATATTCACGCTGCGAAGGTTATGCTGTGCATTTGATGGGACCAGGTTGGTGGTATTTATTATGAGCTGTTGAAACCGAGCGAAACCATCACTGGGGAACGATATCGAACTCAATTGATGCGATGGAGCCGATTAAACCCACTTGGGAACGCTCAAATGGGAAGTCCTACCCCACCCGCTGTATTCCCCAGATATTGCGCCGTCCGATTATTACTGGTTCCGCTCGATGGCACTTGGTCTGGCTGATCAGCAGTTCCACTCATATGAAGATATCGCAAACGTGTGGATTCGTGGATAGCCTCAAAAGACGAACACTTCTACCGTCGAGGTATTCGAACTCTACCAGAAAGATGGGAAAAAGTTGTAGCTAGCGATGGGCAATACTTTGAATGAGTCATCGGTAACCATTTTTTTTACAATAAAGTTACATTTTCATCAAAAAAAACAAGGAGAACTTAGTTGCGCAGTATTTTAGACGCCAAAATTTTGGATATTTATATTTTCTTGTTTCGAAATTATAAGAGCAGACCAAGAAAATTTGAAAGAAATTGATCATCTCATTATCTTATCATGATTTCGAAGCCATAAACTGTTAATTCAAAGCCCATTTAATTTATATTTAGAGTATAGATATTTTATCCAGATTTGAAAGACGTTTCATAAGTAGCCTCTCTAAAAGGGAAAGTAACGTATTTTGAAAGCTGTTTTTGTTAGGTTGTTTTTTTTTTCATCTGAAACATGCCAACTCGTATGTTAGGTCGGCTAATTCTGGAACAGCCCTCGTATTAGGGGCTCATATCTAAAATTTTATGAAATTTATTCAGACTGCCTTTGACAAATTTTGAATTTCTGTCTGCATTGTGAATAGCTTTTTCATTTCTTTTATGAACTTGTAGGTCAAAATTTTTTAAATTAAGGCCTATACGCAGAATGAAAAATTTCGCACGCAAAAATGGGATCTTTTTTTGTATATGAAGTTTGACCAAATGTTGCCAGAATGGATAATATATTCAGTAAAATCCAGAGTATTGATCTTTTAAAATAAATTCCTAATTTTTGATAAAAAATCGTTGGAAACTTTTTGTAACCCTAATATATTTTTTCTGACCTCATTACTGCATAGTAATACCCTAAACGAGTTGTGCGCAAAAAACCGATTACATTATTAATCGATAGCGAATTCTTGCGTCGATATGCAAATTTTTTACTATTTCAAATCTACAGATACAGGATATCTCAAAGTCGATCGTGGACGACTTTAATTTACGCCGTTTTTTTTTTTGTGGTGTTGTTGGGTGTAAAAAGCAACCAATGCAACAAAAGCTCTTAAAATAAAAAGATACTTTATAATCAAAGTTGTTTGTTACATGTGTCTCTTGTTTGTGTTTGTTTCTTTATTACACCTCCAAACACTTACTTAGCTGACCGTCTGTGCTTATGTGCTCCATTACATAGTGCGTAGCGTGCTTATGGGCAAAGCTTTGCCACACAAAAGCTATGTGCTGACAACAACGAGAGATAGAGAGAAGTTGAACTAAAGTGAGTGAGCTTTTTGTGCATGCTCTTCATTTACATGGCAGACGCGACACGTGCTGAGTATATCGACGTCACATAGTAAACAAAATAATAAAAGAACGCTATAATCAAATCATGCAAAGTTACATACAATTGGCAATTGTGTGTGTGTGTGTGCGTATATAAGTGATTATATGAATGAATCAATTAAGTGCCAAACAGGAAATCAATTTAAAGGCAGACAGCCCTAAGGTTAGTTAGTTTTAAATGGATGCTGACGCCTTTTGGGCGCCCTCAACAAACCAAACATAAAGTGTTGGCGCATAGACAGCAGTGCCCATAACCGCATAGCGTCCTATGGTTGCATAATCGATATCCTCACGCTCTGCTGGCGACTACAAGACACATAAATTTCATTAGCTAACCCAGCCAAAATCGCGACTACTTACCGCTGGCAGCCAGCGCCTGGAGACATATTGCTGTGAGTACTCTGCACCCACATACAGGCTGCCATAGATGGCGCTGTTGGTCAGAAAGGGATACTTGCGAAAAAGCCCACGGGCACAATCAATAAGGCGTGACATTACTGGGCACTGGGCAACTACCCGCAACAGACTTTACACATTAAACACTTTACTTTATTATGATTTATATTGATTGAACGCTTAAAAGCGGTATTCTCACTTTAAAAAAATGCTTCCAGACACTGCCAGCGACAAAGCTTTACTGGCATTCATAACACTTACCGTACAGACTCAGCTGTTTCTGAGAGTAAAGCTTTGCCGGCACATTAAAGCTGAGCGCGATTTGTCCATTTGTTTATGTTTACAAAAGAGTAAGTAAGTGAGCCAATGCGGAAGAGCGTTAAACTACTTGTTCGCTTGTGGAAGCTTTGAATCAGATTTAATGACATTCATAATGCGCTTTATTGCTTCAATGGATCTCGATTTCATGACAACAACAAAATGTTTTGTTGATTTATTGAAAAAAAAAAAAAACTTATCAGTGGTCTTAACTGATAAGATAAGTTGTTTTTATGTGTCTCCAACAAATATTTGGCTGGGTAAAGTTAAGAAAAAAATAGAGTTAAAGCTTTATGAAATCTTAAGCGAAAATTGAAAATTGTAAAAAAAGTATTGATAGAAATTTTCGAAATTACTTATACAATATGAAGAACAACTAAAGATAGGTAAAAAATTAGAATTACATTCGTAACAGCAAAAATCAGAATACTGCTCCGATATATGGTGAAAAAATAATCCTAATTGTTTAAGTTCATATAAGAATATTTAACGACTTTGGCAACGTAACACTTTCAGAAAACCTTTCAATTTAAGGGGTCTACGTAGTTAGAAAAATTTCGCGCGGAATGACAAAACTTCATATAAAAAAAATATACCATTTGGGATATTCCTTTTGGGATTTTTTTTTAAATGAAGTTTTGTCATTCCGCGCAAAATTTTTCAAACTGCGTATAGGCCCTTAAAAAAATTTTTTTATATAAAACTTATATTTTTTCAACAACATTTTTTAAGCGAAAGATTTTCATGTTTTGACATTTTTATACACTTTACCTTAAGAAAATGTGTCCACATACAGAAGAAGCCGCTGTTGACTCCCAAGTTACCGACAATACTTTCAAGAGAACATAAGAAATTGATCATCATATCATATCATATAATATAATATCATATCATATCATATCATATCATATCATATCATATCATATCATATCATATCATATCATATCATATCATATCATATCATATCATATCATATCATATCATATCATATCATATCATATCATATCATATCATATCATATCATATCATATCATATCATATCATATCATATCATATCATATCATATCATATCATATCATATCATATCATATCATATCATATCATATCATATCATATCATATCATATCATATCATATCATATCATATCATATCATATCATATCATATCATATCATATCATATCATATCATATCATATCATATCATATCATATCATATCATATCATATCATATCATATCATATCATATCATATCATATCATATCATATCATATCATATCATATCATATCATATCATATCATATCATATCATATCATATCATATCATATCATATCATATCATATCATATCATATCATATCATATCATATCATATCATATCATATCATATCATATCATATCATATCATATCATATCATATCATATCATATCATATCATATCAATGCACTTTATTTTTTTTATTTTCAACTAGTACAAAATAATAATCCTTCGATACTAAAGATCATTATAATCGCAGTCATATAATATTTTAAAGGTGCAAATTCGAAAAGCTTCTATGGCAAAAGTATAGGGTGGGCCATACGTTGGTTTGTTTGCCGGACTTCTTTTTTCTTTAAATCAATGCAGTTCTTCTACTTGTTGATCTTCCCCCGTATAGCCTACATCCAATCGAAGAGATAAGCATGGCTATAGAGACCTGATCAATCTCTAAAGCGGAGCGATCGTGGGTGGGCCATCTGTTGGTTTGTTTGCCGGACTTCTTTTTTCTTTAAATCAATGCAGTTCTTCTACTTGTTGATCATCCCCCGTATAGCCTACATCCAATCGAAGAGATAAGCATGGCTATAGAAACCTGTTCGATCTCTAAAGCGGAGCGATCGAAGCATTCTTAGGCTCATCAATCTAAGCAGAAAAATTCCTTTGAGTATTGTTAAGAAAAGCGAGTATCCCTGGATATGAAAAACGGGGGAATCTCCCCCTTTAACACCTCTCGCCTGTCTGCAATAATAACATTTTTAAATTAAAATTATTGCTTAACTTTACGAGCCTTTCAGTAAAACCAGAAAATTGGAACCAAATCAATTTATAGTGAAATCTTCCTACACGCTTTACTAACTTCTTTCTCTCTCTCTCCCTAATTATTAAAAAGCGCAATTTTTACAAATTCTTGGGTAAGTTATAAGAAATGGGTAATAATAATAAAATTTCAGAATATACATCATTGAACCATTACATTACAGAACCTTTTAGTGGAATTAAAAAATTAAAACATAATTTTTTTAGGTATATTTTCCTAGCCAAAATGGTTTTGGACCAAAGCCCTACTGCCCTTACAGGTTCAGAGGCGAGAACCGAACTTTACCAGGATTCCAGTTCAACAAATACTTTTCAAGTATACGTTAAGCTTCCCAATAAGAGTATAGATAAAGCACATACTTTTTTTTTTAATCAACATCAAAGCCCAATCCAAACAAATCTTGCTGCACACCGTTTCAGTTTTGTAAAGTAATTTGTTAAATTACGCCCTGAATCGTGGCATATCCAGCCCAATTACTCCAGTGCAAGCTGTTTACAAAGAGTACAACCACAAGCCACCCTTCAATATTAACTTTTTCAACTCCTAACCAGAGCTGTCTATGTGCAGCTACCCATTTTGTAAAGTTTTCTTAAGTTCTAGAGACCCCCATGCTCATTACCAAGCCCAAGCACAGTAAGAGCAACCAACAACTTAATCAAGGGAAACATGTACCTTGCAACACTTTGATTCAAAACTTTTGCCTATAAAAATGCAATAAGTGTGCTTGAACCTTTTGCCTAATGGCAATTTACGCACGACTTCCAACAAAGACGCCTCAACATATGCAACAGAACAAAAATATAAAAAAAAAATAGACAAAACTTTGATTGACTGAAAGAGCACAAGCCCAGAGAGGTAACTCAAACCTAGCAAATGGTGTTAAAACTGAAACCAATTTAAAAAGTTATGCAACCATATGGAAAACACATAGAAAAAAGCAAACCTGGCCGGAGCACTCAAAACTTGACAAAACACAAACAAATAGTCGTATAAAAACCAGGTACAACAACAATATTACAGTAGCACCCCAAACACGACAGAATAGATACCCAACAATAATGCACATAGGCACGGTACTCGCTAGAACCTTGGGAAATCGTCTGAGATTTACGCGCTCAAAGTCCCAAAAACCATTGCAGCAAAATAGTACGGATTCCAGTTGTAGCCCGGATATATCCAGTCTGGGGCCTACTCCTAAGTTTGACTTGAGTTCCGAGAATCTAAGCAAGGAGCGTCTGACTAACGTTACCACGCAAATCTGTCAAAGACGTCCGGCACAGCAGCAGCTACTGGAAGAAATTTTACAAAAAGTGTCTGAATTGGAGCACACACTCTACGAGGATCAGCAGCAGGAGTTCAAGCTACGCATGGCACTGGAACGTCAGAACGAACGCATAGATGAGCTCAACTTTTTGGTGGACACAGAGAAACAACGCAATGAGCGTTTAATACAGCTTTTACGTGGCGTGGATACCGATTCCGATGATGAGAGCGAACCAGAGCTTATTTCCGGATCACGAATATTTGCCTCAAAGGAAATATTCGAATCTATGAGTCCCTTGTTAATGATGCAACGGTGAGTAGTTTGATTTTTTGATTTTTTTTTGCATTCTGCACTATGGACAGGGCCGTAGAGAGAAAATCTGGGCCCGGGGGGAAAATGTACCGGTCCCTCCATTACACCTTTAGCTTGAACAAGGACAGTACGACAGTAATTACACCGGGCCCCTGAGAAAATTTCGGGCCCGGAAGAATATAAGTTTTGAACTGTTTTTACCGATTTCTGCAAAATTTTTAAGTAGAAAATTTAAACAAAAACAATAGAAATAGAAATTGGTATTTTGAGATAATCTCGAATAGATGTAATGTATAAAAAGACCAAATACACTATGCAAGCGCCGAGTTAGTAAAAAATTTCTAGGGTCTTAAATTTCTTTCACAAAGGGATCTACCAACAATTTGAATTTATTCAGAGTCTGGTATTTCTGAGGCAGACAGGATGTTATTGGCCCCTTGAAAAAAATTACCTTAGCACAAGTTTTCATTATCACCTCCTTAGTGCAGTGCAAATTTATAAAGATAAAATTCTTCTCCTTGTTCATAAAACTTATTATCGATTACAGTGTTTTTAAATATAGCGTAGCTATTGCATAGACCCATTACAAGAACATTGATTTTGAGCCACTGAATCCAAGAACGAGGTTCAAAAAAACTCCCTATACTCGAGGGCTGTGAAATAACCTTAAAACCTCATAAAAAGAGGTATTTTGGTGGCTATCTAAAACCCTTACATGGTCGCTGCATCCGAATCCGGTGTCAGAAAACATATAGCAATACAGAGCTCTGAAATTTAGGTTATCTGATAAACCCAACATGCTAGGAGTTTTTGGGCCTGAGATACAGATTCCGTGACCCCCAAAAAAGTATAAAGCACATCAAGGAAAACCTTAAATCGAAAAAAAAAAATTGTATGGAATTTTTTGAGATCATTTCAGTACCCATGTGTTTTGAATATTTTGGACCTCAAATTGGGATTTGAAGGCTCGAAATCCATATAGGTAGCAATGTCACATGTAAAGTTCAATGCATTTCCTATTTTCAAGTTATCCAGTTCTTAAAATTAGGTAATTTAAAAAAAAAAAAATCCGCACTTGTCTGTGACATCTTAAAATCCGTGGCAAGCTTACTTAATATGTCTAAAGTTTTGGTTACCTGGTCTTCATCGCATAAACCAAAAGATATTTTGCTAACTAAAACGTTTCTACTTTTTAATAGCATTGATGAGCTGACCAACTCGAACCGGGAATTCCGTCGTTTGATGTCCAAGCAGGATAAAACAATAAAACTACTGAATTGCAAAATAGAGCAGCTTAAGGGCAAGTACGATCATCTCTTCGATGAATACCGCACCGAACAGAAACGCACCCAGCTCGTTTGTACTCGTCATTTACAAATCAAATTTAAGAAAAATCAGGAAATACAAAAACTTAGAAATGCCTTGACCTATAGCTCTGAATGCATTTCCATAGCCCAGTTGACAATAAATGGTTGCACCAAACACATTGAACCGAGACAATTGAAGAAATTTGATCAACAATTGGATTGTTTTTTGCATGCAGTGCGTCATTGTTGCTGTCCACGACGACTAGCGGAGCTGCAGCAACAGCAAGATGAAGAAAACGCCATCCAGAAAACGAGTTTGGCAACTGTCTCCAATAGCAGTGGCAACTGCACGTTGGTGCCAGGTTGTCGTGGCAGCGGTTAATATATTTGGCATTGTTAGTTAAAAGATTTAACATTTTTTAACTATTTGTTAGTAATTTGAGCATTTTGAACATTTCTTTATTCATTTTTTTTTTTTTTTGCATAAAAATTTAGTAAAATGCAAAAAAAATAATGTTAAATTTATAGTTAACAAAACTTAAAAAAAAATACTAAAAGATTTATATAAAAACAAAAAAATAAAAAGATTTATACTAAATAAAAAAAAAATATATACATTTATAAATATTTAATAAGTGCATTTATAATTCAAACTTCATGCATTACAGATTGTTTATATACATTTTTAATTTCATACAAAATAACAATTGCAAAAAATTAAATTGAAATTATAAATTGGAACTTCAAAAACTTTTCGGTTTACAAAAGTTTGTATCTCAAAATTAAAAAATAGAGCAAACAAAACTAATATTGCATGCAATTATAGCATTAAAGCGGTATTAACAGCAAATTAAATTGTTTAATAATTAATTATTAAAGTACATAGTTCAATTTTTATAAAATAATTTTATTGCCAAAATTTGTTGATTTATATATCTTCAGTTTCAGACATTAGATCAGTTTTATAAGTTTAATCGTCCGACTCACAGTATTCCCTAATTCAGACATAACACAAATATTAAAATAGTTATACAAATTTAAATATATAAAAAACTATTTTAAAATTTTGTTTAATTTTATATAATTCAACTTTAATAGTGCTACACCATTGCAGTTCTCTATAACAAGAGTGCCTTATATGTATATAATAGTAACTGATAATAGGCACATAGCGTATTTCTATGTATTTGTCTATATGAAGCTTTAGTTAGTTTTATGTTTAGTTTACAATGAGTTTGCTATCAACTAATTTCGTTAGTTAAGCGGTTTGCCCTTTTTTTTATTGATTTGTATTTGTAATAAACTTAACATCGTTTTATTTTATGTAAAATGAGACTTAGGTGTAAGTCTATGCTTAAAGCTGTGGGATCAGTAAAATTCAATAATCTATTGAAACAAAGCTCTGACGTCACATTTTACATAAGTAAAGAATTAAAGTCTTCTTGCAAATAGTACACAGCTCAAAATATTTAAAAACTATTTATTAGTGTACAAGTTTGGGTGACAGAACTCTTAAACTAAACTAAATGTATTTTGAACAATGTAGGATGTATTTAACATGCTTGCCTGAAATCAAAACTTCAGCATGTACTGCCGCTTTCAAAATAAACATGTTTTTAAAACATTTATTTTTAATTATTTTTAAATTATTTTAAATTTTCAAAAATAAGCTTACTGCTGGGCTACCTTACCCATGTAACATTTACAAAAAATAACAAAAAATTACGTCAAGCTTATCTAGTCAGTGCGCATTTAATTTTTGTCTTGTTTGCAGTTTTAAGGCTTTCATCGACTTTTTAAAGTTGTTTTAAAAAATTTAAATTCTTCAATTATTTTTAATTTTCAAAAATAGGCTTACTACTGGGCTACTTTGCCCATGTATCATTTACAAAAAATAACAAAATACTTTATATAATGGCAGCATAAAACTTGTATAAAATAATCACTGCTAAGATATGACATTTCTATAAGTGTTTTTTTTTTTTGTCTAGTTGCTAGCTCTATTCTTTTACATCAACGCTTGATATCATTTTTAATCTATTACATATTTGTAAACCATATAGGTATTTATGTATTTACAGATTTATATAACAAACAGCTGCACAGCTCACTGTTTTGAACATTATAATAAATATACATATGTATATAGCTTATACAGTGAATTCAACATCCTAAAAGTTGCCTAAAACTAAATTGTCATATTATGTATAAAATCTACATAAAAGTAACATTATAAAACAAGCTTGCAACTTCTTTGTTTTGGTTTTAAATTACATATATACATGCAACAAAATGACAAACAAAATGTATAAATTTTTTGGTCTAATATTTTAATCGAAAACTAAAGTGAAATTGGCTTTGGGTTAATTCATTAATCCCAAAATATTTGTGCGATTGTGACAGATGTTAGTTTTTTAATTGTCACTATGATTGTTATCTAACAATTTTTTCTTATCATATAATTTATATAAATCTGCACAATTTCTTTGTCGCTTTGTCAGTCAAATAATTTGTATAGGAAGCACTGCTACCTTTTTAAAACTTAACGCTTAGAAATTTAGAGATTTTTTGTTATATTTTGAAACACGCGTCGACCCCACCAAGTCTCCAAATCGAAAGGCTTAAAATCATTTAGAGCGGGGCTAGGTGGTTCGACCCAGTAGGCGGGTGTATCGGAAGCTGGTGAGGAAGCAATAATGCTGGCTACAGGATCTTCATTTAATATGGTGTTGTTGCTGCTGCTGGGTTCATTGTTGTTGTTAGCATCGGCTTGAGGTAAATCCTTACCGGCAGGCATGGTGCTGCAATCGTAGGGATTTTTGGCGACCAAAATGTTCCAGGCTGAAGCAAAAATGAAAAGTTTTAGTTTATAGTTTAGGCAATTACAATGGAATTATAAATGTATTCAAATACTTAAGTTTTCTATTTAACTTACAATCATTTATATAACGTATAATTTCTTCATGCTGAGGTGTTATCACCTTTTCCTCGACCGGTTTTGTTGTTGGTATACGCTTGGCGGCATTGCTTGCTTGAAATACCGGGCGCGGTATGCTGTTTAAATAGAATACATGTAAAAATTACCATGGCAATATAAAAACGAGAAAATTGTTTAAAAGTTAATACTGTGCGCTGCTTATGCAAACACATGTGACAAACAATACATATGTATGTATGTTCCGGCATATATGTAGATATAGAGACACACGTGTGGTGGCTATGTAGTATGTACAAAAATAAATCAGTACAATTTCCACTTAAGAACCAGAAAGAAATGCAAATAGCCTCACACCTAAAGTCGCATACTCTTACAGAACACAACTAAACGGCTGTAAATACCCAAAATAATAACTATTTTTGTTTTTATATTTGAGAGCTGTATGAAGTAGAAAGTTATGCACAATAACATTTCTAAGGTGGAGGGAGAGGTAGTCTCAGGTCAGACATAAAAGCATGTCTCCCTACCCATTATCCTATGAGGATAATGCGGATCTTTCGGTAAAAATACACTGAAACACAGGAAGCCCTGCGAACGAACACAAATAAGCAATAATTTGCTTGCGCCATCTAACGACAAAAAGTTGTTTGCGCCATCTAGTGTTCATAACTTGCAACAACTTAAATTATAGACGTCGCGACGTAGGAAACATTAAGCGCCTGCGGCGTCATTGGCCCACATGAAAACGTGGTTAAGGAATTGCGTAGTTCTAGATTCTAGAATCTTCTAGAATCTAAAATCATGTATCTAATTCATCCTACGGCAGATAGAATGTCCTAGTCTACATCCCGCAAAGTATTGAATAACTATTCTGTATTTCGCGGAATATTATTAATAGCATATCTAAAATTAAGTTTACCCTTCTAAAGTTGTTAATCTTTTTTTTGATATGGTTGTATGGATTATAGCAGCCTAACGCTCACAAGATAAACACAAATTTGTCGCTATTGTCTAAATTTAGATATGTTTTATTAATGATTAAATGGATAAGTGCTTTGCGCTTATATACCCTTCCGAGTACATAACTGTGACCCTGCATTGTGCACACATCGAAGCGTACTCTTGTCATATATTGTGTGACGTAACAGTTTGGACTGCCAAGTGCTTGGCTTGCTAACGTTCTACATACTATGACGTGCTGCTTTATCTAGCCTAAAGACTCGGGTTATAGAAGAAGTCATTGGGCTGCCACTCAACGCAAGTGTAAGTATCTCTGCCGATAACCGTCATGACCCACGTGTTGTCTATGTGTGTTCATATATACTCGGTTTCTGCCTAAACAATTAGCATGGCTGTGCTATATAAGAAAGGTCCCTGCCTGAGCAGATAAGCCGCAAAGCAGTGATCCAACGTTTGCATAAGCATGACTTGACGGTTTTAGTGTTACAACACTTACTTTAGGCGCTCCTCCGGACTATTCAAATCGAAGCCCTTCTTGCTGCTCTCTTTGATGCTTTCAACAGATTCAATATTTTGCGCCAAACCTAGAAAACATGATGCAACATAATCAAGTCTGTTGAAAATGCCAAATCCCAAAAACAAAATGTAGCCGGCGTAAGTGCAAAAAGAAAAACAACAACAAAAAAGCACAAACAAACGCACCAACACACGCACAGCAATGTGTGCGCTCTCTGTCTCTCATGCTGTACGCTGCGTAAGAGCGCCTTCATGTGACATAACAGTTCAGCAGCATTTTTTTTTGTTTGTATTTTCCTTTGAACTTAACTTCGTAGGGTTTATTGCACTTTTTTACACATTCTGCCGTTGCAAATGTAACTTGTAGTAAATAAAAGCGTAAACTTACCACGACGTGTTTTGGCCACAATTTTGCTGGGTCCTTTATTAACAGTATACATTTTGTTGCGATTGCTGTTGTTGTTGTAGTTCTCGAAATTGCGCTGCAGTCGTTTTGTATTTTTTTGATTTAGAATTTTAGTTTTTGTACAACTAAATCATATAACTTTTTGTTTATTTTGAGCACAAATAGTAAAAAAAATTGTTTTTTTTTTTTTTTATATCAGCAGTTACACAATAGTTACGGTTAGTGTTATTTTACTTAATAGCCTTTTTGTTGTTGTTTTATTTCTTATCTTTATTTAAACTGCTGCTGCTACATCTGCTGCGGCACAATTGATGCTTACAAAAAAAATTATTGTTTGCTAATTAATTGAATTCAGGATAAATTGTTTGATTTCTCGATGCCGTAACGTCTCGTAGTGCTTGGCATTCACACAACGTGTATAAACTTTTACTGGTAGGGGGCACGGACGGCACTTGTACCAGTAGAACATATGTTGTACAGAGTGTGACCGTATTGTCAAAAACTAACCTGCCTACCTGCGCGCATTTTGAACGCATTAATAGCGGCTTAGTGTTTACGCGGAAAACGCGAATTTAGCTGTAAAACGGCAATTAGTAGCGACAGCTGCAATATTTTTAGGAAAATTTGTAACAATTTTCCGGCGCAATTTTATGGCACAAGTCATAAAAATTGCGCGTACATGTTTTTGCATATAAAAGCGCTGTCAAATCACTTTATACGTTAGTAGGCTACAATAAAGGCTAAGCTGCACACTTGCTGTGACTTGCAAAGGCAAAATCGAATTTTACAAGACTGAACTGTAGTCATGGCCTGCATTAATAAGGAAACCGCACAAGTCCTACAACGTCTGCACACTTTGAAAATTATTGAAACACCCGACGCGCACAAGGAGCTGGGCAAACGTGAATGCTATTCGGCGGAGACCTTGGCAGTGCCAGCAACACCCTGTACAGGCGGCACTTTGCTGACGGAGCTAAAGAAGCGGCGTAAAATTAAGCTTAATCGCATTTACACCTATGAAACTGATAAACATTTTGTCAAAGCGCGCAAATCGCTGGATTTCTAGAAAATCTTGCCAAAATGCTGTTTAAACTTAAAGTAGCTATAATTTTTTTAACTAAGTGCTTTTGATTATAAATCATTTAATAAAAATTTGTCAAAGTTGTTTGTTTATAAAAAAAAGAAACAACTGCAAAAACAAATTCTCGTAACGTGTTTAATTATGTGCACTGCCAAATTTTATATGGTCACACTTTCTATTTTGCTGCTGTTGGCAGTTCTAGTCAACTCAAACAGCTGTTCGTGCGACCAAGGCGTCTATTGTGAATGCGCACAAAAACACTACGCTGCATCGAAGCAACATTTAGCCAATTTATTGTAGTAAACTAATAAAATAGCTCATTTTAAAAACATGGCAGACTTAAGTACTACAAGCGAATGCAACTCCAATAGCAGTGAGTTGCCAAAGAGCGATGAACAACAGCCCTCGCCCGAATTTTTACAACGTAAAATCTATTTTATTGTGGACCAGCTAAGAAAAATGCACGCCGAGCTGCCTGAGTAGGTTTTATGGCTCTATTACAATTGATTTAAACAATTGAATTTCACAACGTTTCATTTTGCAGAAATCTACAAACACGCATTTCCTATGATTTGCTAACTGAGTTGGCCAACTGCGTGCTAAATGAAAGTATTTTTGAAATAGTCAGGGCACTGACAGATCTGCAAAACTTTACAGAAAAACATTTAATGGAATTGCGCGCACAGGTGCAAAATGAATATGAAATTGAAGTTTCGGACTGGCGTCGCAAAATCAACGATCCCGATGAGCTGGAACATATACTAATGCTAATGAATATGAAACATACCAAAAAACTGCTAGAAACCGACAAGCAAATTATTCAAACGCTAGATCAGAAGGTAGTTCTTAAAATGTTTGTATATCATTAGTCGATTGTTGCTTGAATATGAAATATACTTGCAGGTGACGGATCAACAATCTACACTGCAAAAGGCTGGCGTGCCTGGCTTTTATGTTACACAGCAACCCAAAGAAGTCAAAATACAAATGTTTCTGCTGGATTTCATTATACGCCTGAGTCGTCTCGAATATAAACCCAACAAATAGCAGACACTGCAAAAAACTGAAACCAATACAACAAAAAAAAAAACAAAAGACTGTAATCGAGACTTAACCTAAATTGTAACTTAATTTAATTTAAAACAATTAAAATTTGTTGCTTTAATCTAAGCGCAAAAACAAGAAACTATGTAAAGCTTTCACTCAAAGCACGCTGTGAGAGCGCCGCCGATCGCTCCGCTTTAGCGAGAGCATTCCAAAGCTGATAGCGCTCTTAACTTTTGTTACAATAGGCGCGTGTTGTAGAAAGTTGGGCGGCGGTATAAAAAGCGGCGTTGGGCCTGCAGCTGCAACAGTTCTGTTTAAATTACCAGCAGACACCAAGTTAGAATTCTTAAGCTACTAAAATGTCGCTAAGCATAACTCAAGATGTGTCCACGCCGGAACTGAAGGATCTGGTAAGCTATATAGCAAACAAAATTCAAAACATCATAAACACTTAAAATACAAACGCAAAAAGTGATTTCTTAAATATGTTTATTAAGGGCGCGTGAATTTGCAAAAAAGTTTATATCTAATCTGAAGTGCCGGTTATTAAAAAATATGCTCATAATTTTTGGCAAATAAATAATCTTTTAAATTCATCTATTAAGTGCTTTGAACTTTTGCAAGGCCAGTTTGTCATATTTGTCAAAAGCTATTGTCGTATTTAATTTTTTAGTCTCTTTAAAACGTCTTATATACTCGCAAATACATGCTTACATACAAATACGCTGCTTGAATAAATTCATTTAGCAACATGCTAGAAGGTTTGTTATGGCAAAGTTTAGTAGCCTACCAACTGGCAAAGTTTCAACAGCAGCACAAAATGTTTGCGCGTCTATTTAAAAATTTTAAGGCAAGTTTTTTTTAATTAATCAAGATTTGAGCTGCAAACATAATTAAATGTTTGTTGTATGTTTACTATGTGAAAAAGTTAAAGCCAATAAACCTTTAAATCTGCTCTTACAAAACGCCTTCACATTGACCTTGGCAAAACACAAGCGTAACATGTACCTATGTGCATACATACAAACATATTTATGTACTTTTGCCTTTAAAATCAATGTATTGAGTGCGCTCTCAAACAGCTGTTTTGTGTACCTCACAGATACAACAAGCAGCTGTTTGCTCTAAGAGTAATCATCCAAAGAGAGTCAAATTAAGCAAATGACAAATTTTTGTCAGTTTTAACAAACAAAGCAAAGCGAAAAGAAGTTTTTAAATTTTTTGTATTCCTGCGTCAAAGTTAATTTTGTTTAGTACTTGATTTTCGCGATGCAGTGCTTAACCGGCTTTGGTTACGCTCTTCCATTTTTGTTTCTGGTGCATTGAACTTTACGCTTACAAATGCAATTTGATTAAACTTATCTCTACTGTTTCTTGTTTCGTTCTCCACAGAGCACCGTGCGCAATGAGCAAAAAGAGCTCAGTATTACACCTGTACACAAACTAAATGTAACCTCCTATGCCACAGCCACCTTTGGCATGGGCTGTTTTTGGGGCGCCGAATCTTTATATGGAGCTACACGTGGCGTGCTACGCACTACGGTGGGCTATGCAGGCGGCAGCTCGGATTTCCCAACGTACCGTAAAATGTAAGCTTAGTTCCTTGACATGTAAATAGTCTAAAGGCAGTTTTTTTTTTCTCTTTTTTTTATTCTTACTAACGTTGTGGTTTTTGACTACTAACCTTTTATAGGGGTGATCATACGGAGGTTTTGGAAATTGACTACGATCCCAAGACAGTTAGTTTCAAGGAATTGCTTGAGTTGTTTTGGAACAATCATGAATATGGCTTGACACGTCCCATTAAACGTCAATATGCCTCGCTTATACTCTATCATAATGCGGAGCAGCAGCAAATAGCTGAGGCCTCTAAGCGTGAGGAACAAGAGCGCAGAGCACCCGAGATTATTACCACAGAAATTGCGCCCAAGCTGAATTTCTTTGCCGCCGAGGAGTAAGTACACAGCTAAAAACTAAACGCATCTGAAAAGCTTATTTATGTTTCTATGTGCTTACAGCTATCATCAAAAGTACAGACTACAAGGGCACAAGGATCTGGCTGCTTCGCTTAATCTCAATCAAAAACTATTACAAACCAGCTATGTGGCCACCAAACTAAATGGTTATCTAGCCGGCGTGGGTGGCTTAGAGCAGTTTAAATCCGAGGTAGAAACTATGGGTTTGACGCCCACTCAGCGGCAGTACTGCAATCATCATATTGAGCAGAATGAAGGCCAGGGGCTTTATTGCTGACCAGGCGTTATAGATGTTAAGCGTAAATCTTATACTTAGGGGGGTATTCACGAGAATAATGTGTATGTGAATTTGTCTTTGTGTTTGTTATGAACAAAGTATGTATTATTTAGATTTTAAAGGAAGTAAATAATAAAGTATATTTTTTAACAAAAGTTAGTGTGTTGTTTGTAAAATCATCAAAAGTCATCATCATCATCACCTGCTGTATCACCTAGAGGAGCATAGGGCCTCGACAAAAAGTACATTCACAGAATAAAAATATTAGAAACGCTTGGAACATATTTAGAAATATTTGTAATAATTGTCCCAACCAGTACTACGCGCGTGCACTGATTTCTATCAAGTCACGGCAACCTTCAAAATCTACAGATTATTATGAAGTACCTGATTAATTTTATAAATTAAGAATGTCAAATTTAAAAAAAAAATAAATCTATATATTTTCCATAACACAAAATCTCATCAGAAATAAGCAATCATCATAAAAGTAACAATATTTCATTCAAACTAGCAACGATCATTGATTTTTCAGAACGAAGAAAATTAGTTTTTTCGAGTTTCAAATTTTACAATACCTCATTGCTGTTTAAGTATATAATTTAACCATGATGCAATAATAATAACAATCAAAAATAATTAAAATAAGATCATGTGATTGATTCGTTTTTACTTTACAAGTATTTAGGTTGCCGAATCCAGTAGTTTTCCGCTTTAAGGCCCATACGCAGCATGCAAAAATTCCGCACGAAATGTCAAAACTTCATATAAAAAAAAATTCCCCTTTTTGGGATATAGTTATATATAGTTTACAAGTTCACTTTTTGCTACTCAGATAGAATAAACATTTGGTCAGACCTATTTTTAAATACATACTAATTTCTTTGTATAATTTATTATTATTTGTTTGATTTTTCTTGGTTGCAAGTTAATAATTTATATGCTCATAAAAATTGCAAAAACTGAACATTTTTTTGATAACAATTAAATTATTACAGAAATCTATCTATATTATAAAGATCAAACAAATAATCACTCCGGCCACCTGATTTTAAGAATTAGAAGACGATATTGACAAAATTGAAGAAGCTTGAGCATCCTTAGAAATGTGTGCAATAGAGAAACCCGGTAAAGGAATAGACCATAGATCCCTTTGAAAGGGATGACTAAGAGACTGCTGGCTAGCAAATATATTGAGAAAATGGAAAATTGTCATTTCCGTGATCAGTTTCTTATCTAAGTATTTTAAAAAGTATTTAGTAGTTCAATAATCAGGGCTGTTGATAGTAGCGTGGCAACCGAAGATTCCCCCCATTTAGCATTTGAATGAGTGCCCTAAGGGCCCGACAAGAGTCACCACCACCTACTTTTCTCCCGACGACCCTGCCAATACTACAACTAAATAGGGCAAATCATCTTATTTTGTCTTTTAATATGACTTGCATTTAAATTTTAAAATAAGTGCTGGCTAAGATTACATCAGAATGATTGGCAAGTAGATTGCACTTAATCATAAAGCATGATTTGCAGCTTGATAGTGCAGGGAATATTTTAGGAAATTAAGGCAAGCTTGTTGTAAGCTGCAACAATTAAATAAAACAAATTGGGTACTTACTTATGCATAAAATATATGTACCTCAGGTTATTATATTATTCATCATATCGTCAGGTTGAGAACAAAACGTGTTCCAAACCTACACCCGACATAAACTACCATTTATTCATAGCATAAACTAGCTCAATTAATTAAATGAATGAATGCCAGTGCCAAGTATGTACTAGTCATAATAGGTTACACAAACAACTTCAACTGATAGACGCTTCCACTCTCTGAACTTGTTTAATCTCTCAAACTCATAGTACGCGCGCTCTCTTTGTTAATCGTAACCGGCCGCGTGCTTACAGAGTGTCAAGATTTCTTTGCAAACAATTTGTTTACAAGAAACACTAAGATTTAAATTGAACTTTGTTAATTGATTTCTAGATGTTAGAGTTCATAGATTTATGCAAAATTTTGCCAATTGTTTATCATTAGGCCAAAGTATCTAATTTTTCATGAATCATAAAAATCGCTTGTACGGTTTGGAAGCTGTGGAATTTCTCGATTTAAGCGACTTGCATAAGTTCGATTTTATTGATTTTTGGCTAACATATAGCAATGTTTCCAAACTATGTTTCTGCAAAATTTGCAGCCAATTGCTTCAAGCGTTTAACTGCAGCGATTTTTACAAAATTTTTCGTTATAAGTTTACAAGTTGACGCTATCTGCGTTCCATAGAGCAACCCACAGAGCTTGGGAGAGAGATAATTGTGGGCATATTTGTTATTGTTGTTGTTTGTATAGAAAGCAGTTTGGGGCCATATGCTTCAAGCTTTAAGAGATACAAAAACAAAAGCCATGCAATGTGAACAAAAAAAAAGGTCACCAAGGTCACATAATCAAAATGATTTAAAAAAAAAAAATTAAATAGTTTAGTGCGCAATTTAGAGACTAGGTGAAAGTTGCAAATCATTTGTGTATGTATGTATGTATGTTATAAAGTTTGGGCACATGAATGAATTTAAAGATTAAATAAAAATGTTGAGATAAGACCAATTTCACTGCAATTTTTTTTATTTGGCATAACTGATAAAATGTGCTACCTATTATTAGCTAGTTGGCTAGTGAACTATTTCAAGGATTAAGTTACTCTCAAACAAAAGTAAAAGCAGAGCTCCTTAGGCCTAAAACTAAACAAAAGAGTTGTGAGCCCGTTTACTTGACGGCTTATAAGGCTTAAGACTATTAGTTTCACAAAGCAAATTATAAACAGGTAAAAACATCTGGTATTATGCAAAAACAAGAGCCCTAATCAGCAAGACGCCAGATAACACAGACTGAGACGCCATACAAGAAACAAAAATTAAAAGTTATCTTTAAACCAACTTTTTTTTTAAAGTTTTATCAAGTAATATGTATGTACATATGTGTCGTTTGAGCTAATTTACTATAGTCTTATTATTATACACATAGAAAATCTATACAACAAAAGAAGAATTTTGGGCTAGATCTAGAATTAACACGTTTTTGATGTTTGTATAGCTGTTATAAACATATTAAAATTGGCTTAAACAGCAATGTCTAGAAAATGAATGACATTTTAGTGAGAATTACGCAAACTTTGCTAAAGACTGGGCAGTTAAAACTGAGCTCGAAAACGTATATGCTTTTTTTAAGGAAACATAAACATATGTATGTAAATATGCTTAGTTATTTACAAATCAGCCAGCATAACTGTCGACTTCAGCTTAAACGGTAATTATGTAATAAATAATGTAATTTAATCAGTAATTCAAACATAATGAAACACAACTGACCTCAATTTAATGCCCTTGGTTGGAACATAGCTTATCATCATTGTTGACTGTACAACCCGTGCTTGGTCTTCGCCTGCTTAAGTATTTGCCTTCATTCGTCCTTTTTTTTCGCCACTGTCCTCCAATTTTTCACGTTTAGCTCTTCTGCATCACTATCTACACAATCAATCCATCTAAGCCTAGGCCTTCCTCTTGCGTGGTTCTGATAGCATCTAGCGAATAGTATGTTTTGTGCTGGGTGACCGCTGTCCGCCCTTATGATGTGGCCCGCAAGTCTTAATCTTTCGATTTTTATTTTGGTTACAATATTTGAGTTTTTATACAACGCCATTAACTCGTCATTGTACCTATTTCGCCAGGTCCCCCTTTTTTTTAGCTATAGGGCAGATTAAAATATTACTTGTGATTAAACGAAAATGTCAAAAAATAACCCATAATTGATCGAACTTCTCAAATCAAGAAATTCCCTAGATGCTCCAAATCGAAATTAAAGAAAACGAAGCTCTTACTGCATCTTTATACACTAAAAATATAGGATCAAGCAGGTGCGGAACCAGGATTTGGTTTTAGGGGCTCTTCATTTCGAAGTGTACCAGAGCTCGCAAGGCACTGTTAACCCATTTTTCCAGCTTTTGGGGGTCCGGAAACGAAAACCCCTCGTGGGTGCGCCACTGGGTTCAAGCGTATTCCAGGTTTGTGCAATGTGTGTAAAAGCAGAAAAACTGTAGTGACAGACCTTAAGATACAGATATCGATATAGAACTGCCCGTACAACTGTTTCTAAAAATCCGAACCCAAGCCATACCCAATGCGAGGAGTGTTGTACAACTTCAGTGTTTATCGAGTAGTTCGTACAATCCATTGCATCGTATGTGGGGTATGAAGTTTTGTATGGTTCTACATACTACTAATCAAAATATCAGATCTGAAGCCATGGATACAACTTACCTAAAGATTCTTACGTCTCTTAAGCCTGTACTCATTATAAAGAACTTCAAGGCACGATATATTATTTTAAACTGGTTTATCTGGACAAACGATGTCATATTTTTACCCGACTACGGAGAAGTAAAAAGTAACTCTGCTGTGGCTGACCTGTATGTACCGGGAATTTGTAACTAAATAGACAATGCCTCGTCTCATACCCGGCCAAAATGGAACGAACTGATACGTGAGAGTAATTGAGGAATGACAACTACATATGTATGTTGACCTGTATGTACCGGGAATTTGTAACTAAAACGACAATGACCAAACGGTCGGTCAAAATGGAACGAACTGATCCGTGAGAGTTATTGTCATATTTTTTCCCGACTACGGAGAAGCAAAAGCAGGGTTATGTGTTTATATGTACCGGGAATTTATAAATAAACCGACAATGCCTCTCCTCATGCCCAAACGGTCGCTCAAAATGGAACAAACTGATCTGTGAGAGTAATTGGGGTTTCATGCAATCTCTCTTAAGCTGGTATGACCATTTCCTTCACTGAATCGAAGTTAAAGTCGGTAAGAGAGGTCGAAAAATGAGGCATGTCTTCAACGAGTTGCTGTAAACATACTAGTTGACAGATCGCGCTTAAATTTGGCATCCTAATTAATAACAGATCTACCAATCCTGGATTTTCTTAAAATTTTTCGAAATCCCTTCAGCGCGGGTATTTTAACTGGGTAATTCATGGTACTTTTTTGACAGAAGTCTTTAGGGTAGGAGGTAAACATCCTGGTAAATAGAAACTGCACAAAAGTCGATACCGAAAATTGGGTACTCAAAACTACTCGACGGATAATGCATGCTTTTAAGCAACGTCGCAAAAGATGCCAAAAAAAACTGAAAAGTCAAAACCTAATATGTATTTCGTAAAACCGGTTATCAAACAAGTGGTTCTTTAAATATAGAGCTTTTAATGTTTTTTTTTTTTTTATCTTACTCCATCGATAATAACACAAAATAGCTTGAAAATTTGTTTAAAAATTACGTCACGTTGTATGGGCAAGTTCCCTTGCATCCAATTTAGATTTTTGGCAGTGCCCTCACTTGTGCACTCCCAAACTTAAGCAAAAACAACAAACAGCTCCAATTTCCTTAGCTCAAAAAGCTGCATTAATAAAAACTTTTAGTACGCTTTGAAATGGTTCGTGTATTTGCTAGATCACAAATTTATAACTACAAAGTTTTAAAACTATAGCATACTGCTCGGAAGCACTACTCAAGTTATTGAGTTTGTCACAATTACTTAATAATACGTTCAGCTGGCTCCGCTTCGCCTAAATTTTAAATTCTTAATGTTAGTCGTTGTGGCTGCGCTTTTTTGTTAAGTTCCACACGTTCCTGACGCAGACGCAAACATTCAATGCGCTGCAGTTCTCTGCGAAACTCTTGTTCTCCGGGTGATAATTGCGAGAGTGATGCGGGCGGCATGCGACGACGTATGACAAAACTGGACTCCTTGGCAAACAGATTATGCTTGCGTATGGGTACTGTACGCTTGGGTGTCTCCAGCAATTCTGCGCTTGGATATTGTACGGACGACTGTGTGTCTGCCGTATTATTTTCTTTTGTGGTTTCGTGCTGTGCTGCCTCAGCATGCGCATCCTTGACAAAGTCATCGAGCGCGCTATAATATAATGTTACGTTAGCCATGGTAGCACTGTTGTTTATCCGAAGCTGGACTTAGGAAGACTGTGCAGATCGTTGATTGACATGCCTTAAATATAGTCAACATATTTCAACCCCCGAGCACCTAGCTGCACGCATCAGGTAGACAAGTTACAACAAAGGCGCGTCTAGAAAATGGTCTACCTAACAGCTGCAAAGAGGCAGGATTTTCCGGCGGTACGCTCTCAGCGCGCTCTTTAGTGAGGTAGCGCTCTCTTTTGTACGCTCAGGATCGACAACAAACAAGCTATGTATATGTAAGCAGGCAGCCCGTTTACTAGGAAAATTTTTGTTTTGGCAATTTTGTTTATCTCTGAGTCATTTATTTTTTTATAACTTGTAGCTTCACAGAAACACGACAAACCTGCACAAATTCCCAAATTGCCCATACAATAATCAAACACTTCAGTGCTAACAATCGCGTATCTGATAACAAAAAAAAAATCCCATTACGGTAAGCAATATGTATATCCTATAGCGATTAGATTAAGACAACCAGAAAGCCTTTGATTAATTAACTTTGCTTATATTGTAAATATATGTACATACATAAAAGTTTATTGTAAATTCATTAATAGCCATTGGTATTGTCTATTTTGGCTTTTAATAATTTCTTAAGGTCTTAAAGTAATCCCGGAAGTTCTGCTTCAGCGGCTCAATCGATTTGGCCACCTCCTCGGGCGTGCTCTTATCCTTGTGATAAAAGACCGTAAAGTATACAATAACGCCTATGATGATGAGTAGCACTAAACCTGAGCAAAGAATGCTCATCAACATTTTACAAGCACATTCGCAGCAACTGGAAAAGGCAACAAGGTTACATATAGCTCTATCCAATTTGGAGCTGTGAGTCAGTCCGGACTATTACAACTTACCAGCAAACCGCTTTGCCGGGGCATTTGAGGCATGCTTCGCACATTTTGACGTTTTTATTTTTTTATAAGGTATGTAGTATATATATATTTCGAAATCGGTATAGATCTATTTATGCGCGTTTTTACTGCGATTTTACGTGCAGTTTGCGTTCAAAACAATATTACGACTGAAGCCCATGCTAACAAATCGTACAGCGAGTACCAAGCAGCCAAAAGCTTTATTCATATCGGCCAGGTTAAACAAAAAAAAAACAATCGACAGATAAGTTTTAATTATCACCTTTTGTAGGAGTCCCAACAAGCCGCAAAAGCTTCCAATAAGGCGGTTCGAGCGAGCTCAATGCCTGCTACACTAATTAGAACAATTGTGTGTCATTCATTGTGCCGTTTAGCCCCTGATCCAGAATTGTAGCATTTAGCGAAGACACTTTGCTGCTCTGATATTCTTTGACACCATAAAGCACACCTGTTCCGGCTATGGCCAATACAATCAGTGCCCAAACTATGCGACTTGTTATTAGTATGAAAAGTACTTCCACGAGGCTTAAGATATAAAAATCTTGCTGTTAATGATACATAATTCTTGTTAAAGCAAGTCTGCTCACCCAAAAAATATAAATCCCACTGTTCTGAAGCAACATAGCGAAAACTCAGCTACACAAAAACACATCTTAGCTTTAGGGTTCTTGAAATTGTAGAACCGTTGAAAAAATCGTGTTATTACTAAAATACAAACAATTTGATTAAAATGTCAGAAACATATTGATAACAAAAATACGTTTGCTTGAAAAGTACAGTGTTTAAAAAGTATTTGAATCGAATGGCTTCAAGACGGTGCATCTTAAGTTTCTTCCAGGTAAACCGCAAACGCAAATGGCTACATGCAAACCCCTCTATAGCAGCGGGCAAGCTGTAGATCCTGGCCTCGGACTTTGATCAAGTTTATTATCTTGTTTTTAAACGCGCCGTTTCGAACTCGTATATATTGTTATGTGACCCACACCCCTACACTTCATACTTCCGTACAATCCTGCAACATATGTATTACCGCTGTCAGCCTCTACCTACGCTTACCTTCACTCTATCCCACCCTATCAGACCAATCCTTCATCAGCTGCAACACCGACACTGCATTTAGCATATGTGCCGCCAGACGCCACCTACGCCTAACATCACCCAATCCCACCCTATCAGACCATTTCTTCATTAATGCATTTTGCACCTGTGCTGCCAGCCGCTACCTACGCCTAACTTCAGCCTATCCCACCCTAGCAGACCAACCCTTCATCACCAGCAAAACACACTAAACCCTATCCCACCCTATCCAAGAGACTCTCCCAGATGCGAAAGCAGCCCCTTTATGTAGGTAGGTTGGTAGGTAAGGGCGGCAGATGGGACTTAGCGACCCAACTCACTTAGGCCAAGAATAGGCCCGTTATGGTACCGAGAATGGGAGTAAGTGGTAAAGATATAGAATAGACAGGAAAAATTAGGAGAATAGGAAAAGGGGAAAGTGCAGGACATGCCTACAACCTCTGGAATGATAGGCTAGTGCACTGCCGCAGCAAATGCGACAAGAAGGTAAGACATTTAAGTGCGCTGGCCCACATCAGCAAAGTGTTTAGCCACAGCTGGGTCTTCGGTATACTCAGTCAGGTAATTATACCGACCCTTTGCTAACCTGTCTACCTGCTCCAACTGCCTCTAAAAGGATTATTGAAAATGCTTGCCAAATTCAGCCCCCGAGTACTCAAAGCAGGGCTCAAAGCATGGCCCAACAGTTAGGCAACAGGTAACGTTCCGTTGGGATTAAGTATAAATTCCTGGCTGTACACGTGCAGAGGACATCGTTAATTTGGGCGTAAGTGGGAATCGGGACCATTTGCACGACGCTACCGTAACTGTGGTTAAGGATAATGTTACCTTAATAATAATATTTAGAGCTAATCTTATTTCGCGCTAGAAGACAAATATATTTATAGCTTGTGCTTAGAGTCGGCTTCTGTGGCATAATCTCCTAGAAGCAGCTTTAAAGTTGGGAAAAGAATCAATCTACGGATTAATACGGCTACATAGATATTATTATACTTCTGTTAAAAACAACAGCTTTCGATGGTAAAATATCAATTTAAAATCGGGACCAAAAAAATACTGAGACATGCATATAGGATGGCAACAGATGCATAGATCGTCTTAGTTTAACTTCTTAGCCCTAAGCTCATAGTTTTGTGGTACTCTCTTCTCAGACATTGCAATAGCATCAGAAGTAGCGCCATGAACTTCTAATTTAATCCAATAAAAACTTATTATCATCTGCAGTGTCTTCAGTGTTAATGTTAGTATAAAAGGTCCACATTGCTGCCCCAAAGAGCAAAAAGAGAGATCTTCTATAGATAAGCCTACTTAGTCTATAGAAACATTTCTTATCTGTGGGCTTAAGTTATTTTGTTGTTAGCTTTGGTTTCAAGACAAATAAAGTCGCTCATTGTAGCATTATCCGATTTATTTTTAGTGATAGTATATATACTATATATATATATATATATCACAGCTCGCAAAACTCAGAGCCCATTTTTCCGACTATTGAGGGGACCCGAAACCCAGGTGGATCCGCCTTTGCTGTAAGCGCTACATCCAAGCGTTTCGAGGATTTTCCAATTTTTCCGGCTGCTTCTGCGATTTTTAAGAAGAGACTCCAGCTGTTATTGATCTGATCTTTTGGCTTTAAAGAAATGCCCTTAGGCATTTTCTTACCAGTACGGAACTGCAAGATTTTCTCAACGCAATACAAGACAAGTTTTTTTTGTGGATTTCCAACATAAACTATAATTATGGCATAAATGTCTTCGAATTTTAGTTCTTGACATCGCGACGCGATTATTGCATACATAGATATATATGTATATAAGATGTACATACACACATATTATGTATTATACTTATTGCTGAGTTTGAAAATTGTTGGACTATATTGCCAAACTGCAGCACTTTGAGGGCCCAGCAAGAGCCGTAGAGCATATTGAGACGCTAGTTGTGCTTTGAGCTGAACAATGACTACGTCGCCAATTGCAGCACGCATATTATTCATCGCGTTGATACTGTACCAGACATGGTTCATTGGCGCCTGGTTGCTTTCTCAGGCCGGCCTAAATAGCTCTAGTTACAATGTGCGTCATTTGTCCACACATTTCTCGCGCGTTTTTTTATGTATAAGCACTGAAAACAATGATTTTCCCACTTTAATTGAGGCTCAATGGCCGGTTTCATATTTGCCCATGCGCACGCTCGTCTTTCCCAGCGGTGAGATACATGCAAATGGCCAGCACTCGGATTGCACGCATATACAGCAAGCGTACTGGTCCCAGGTGGATGGCTTAAGTCGTCTATGGGTTATGGATGCCGGCTGGCAGGGCAGCATTAACCAGACAAGCTGTGCACCCAAGCTGCTCGTATTCGATCTTATACGTCAGAATGCGGAGGTGCTGCGCATAGATTGTGGACAACACATTGGCCTCAATGATACGCGTAGCTTGGTGGTGCAGCTGGGTCCCAAGTCAAGCAGCTGCCATCTGGAGCGACATATATACTTTATAGTAGGCAATGAGCCGCACGTTTTGGCCTATGACATCTTAGAGCAAACTTGGCATCGTCGTCAGTTGCTGTGTGATAAATATGAGAGCATGAAACAGGCCTTTCCCATCAAAGCTATTGACTTTACATTTGGCACACTTGGAGAATTAATTATTACCGACAAGGATGGCGTTTTATACAGCTCCAAAGAAAAATTGCAATTAGAGTTGGATAAAGTATCAAATGCGTTGAGTGAAACAGTGGATAGCATACAGCTAACACGTCTGGGCAGTCTTTTGGGTCCCAGTCGTAGCATGCTAATGGACTATTTGGGAGCCATGTATTATGTTGTACCCAAGTTTGGAGCTGTGGTGCGTTGTGCGCAGCTGGCCAACTTAACGGCCGAAGGAAATGAGATTATCTATTTAACATCGAAAAATATACAGCAAATATTTTTTGGTATTGAAGGAGCTGTGTGGGTATTAAGTGATCGTGTTTTAAAACCACAGGACATTTGCTATCCTGGCCTGCTGTGAAAAGGAAAAAAAAGCCTATTAAGTAAAGTATTTGCTTGTTTGCTTTGTTTCATGAAAACTTTACTAAAGAACTGGCTGCATCTAGAAACACTGGTCTGTTTTTACTCAACAATCCATTCTTATTATTGTGAATTATAAATAGTTGTTACAAGACGTTATACACGTAAAATCATACTTTATAATAATAAAAAAGTTGCCTGGACTCACTTTATTTAAACTTGTTTGAAAATTAATTTCAATATTTAAATAGCTTGTAGATTTGATCTCAAAAGTGCAAATTGCGTGACATTCGTGCAATGAAGTTTATGTATGCCTTGCTCAAAGTTAATTATTTTCATTTGGAACATAATAAAATTGCAACAAAATAAAATTCATGAGCACTTAAGTAAAGTAAATCATAAATCGACTAACATATGAATGGTTCACAAGCCAAATCAATTAACTCCATAAAACAAACAGTTGAGAATAATGAGAAGTAAATAAATTATTATTCAGTGTCTTTTGTGTTTTGTCATTTTGCCTTTAAGTGGTGTAAATTTTTAATTTTTGAAGATTTTTATTATGAATAGTGGAAATTAGCATCTATCAAGTACTTTGACTTTAAAATTTCGCAAAATTTCAAAAGTGGAGTTAAACGTTTTGGCATTTGAGCCATTCATATACATACATATTATATTGTTATATGCCACATTTCTATATGAAGAAGAAATGTAATAACTTTATACATCCCATTGCATCTAGTATTAT
Organism: Chymomyza costata; assembly: GCA_018150985.1. Lineage (NCBI taxonomy): Eukaryota > Metazoa > Arthropoda > Insecta > Diptera > Drosophilidae > Chymomyza > Chymomyza costata. Next base: position 26,545,103 of record JAECWU010000001.1, read on the forward strand.
TTTCATTTTTATTTTCTTTAGCATATTATTGTGTTTTTGTTCTAATAATTATTTTAAATAATATTGTTAATGTGTTTAAGTTATTATTTGCGGCAGCCAAAACACATGTACTACCTACATATCTCTACAAATCCTATATATGCTCATGTATTTCATTTTTGTTCTTTAAAATCATAACCAAAAAAAATTAACTATGCTGTATTTCGAAATTTATAAGTTCAATGGCTAACAGTTTGCTTATTCAAATAACCCATTAAGGCCTGCAGTCGCTTTTTAATGTTCTTCTGATCATCCAAAGTACAGCCCAACAAAACACTTTCGAATTTCTTATCAATGGGACCCACGTCAACCTCGGGCACATTGGAATCCATGGTAGTACTGCAGCAAGCATTCAAATACAATTGGCAACGCTGACGAGCTATAACCGGGTCACCCATTTTAATCATGGTATCGATTAAAACATTTATCTGGCTTAGTGAATCTTCCTGAGAGTTATCACGCACGGTGCGCACATTCAGATCGACTGTGGCCAGACGGCTGTTAACACGCTGTATATACAATATGATTTCCTCGCGTTCGCCTGTAAATAATAAAAAGCAATTATTAAAAAGGAAATGAGTATGTATAGAGTGTATAAGTTGGTTGATAAACTTTTGATCTAATCAAAAAGCTACTAATGTAATATATATAGGTACTTGTAAAGAAGCTTAACTTTTCAAAACGTCTAATAAACGTTACCAAATAGGAACTATTAAGTACCGTTTTTTTTTATCAAGTTTGATTGAACTATGATAACGCTAAACTTTGATTTTAATGTCTGTCAACGAATTCAAGGGGAGCAACATTTAAGGTACGTATAGAAGGATTGTGTACTTTGCTACTAGTATGTGCTATGCAACAAAACTTAGCTAGACGTTGCACTGATTGTTCTTAAAATATAATCTACTCTTTATCTTCGCTAACTATTATTTTTTTAGTATGAGGGTTTCCATTGTAATCTATATAACATGCTCAATCTGAACATTATTACAGCCTTCTCTTATTGAATTATTTTTTAATATTTTACAATGTGCTCATACTACCTATAAAAGTACACTCTAATCTTTTTACAATAAGGCAGTCGCCTTTGCCGTATTATAATACATTTGAGCGAATCAATTTGTTATACTGTTTGCGAGAATGATGACCTTCCAGACATCTTACCTTCACTCATGTTTTGCAGCATTTCGTTGCTTTTAATGAGATCCATGGACATCAAGAGGTAGTCTTTCTTCTCCTGTAAATTCAGCGCATCTTTGCGAAACTTTTCAACGCGCACATCCAACTGATCGAGTATAGTAAGAAAACTGTAAAATCAAAAGTTTATTTATGATTTATGTACCATTCATATGTATATTCAACATTACCGTTCGTTTGCATTAACAGGTCTGTCCATTTGAAGAATTAGTATTTGAATTTTGGTATTATATGAAAAGAAAAAGCAGAATTAAGTGTTAGCTTTGCTACCATATAAATTATTGTTATACGTCAAGTTATCTACAACCTTATGTATCTTATTAACTATAACGCGCACAATAGAGCATTGTGTGGGCTTCATTCAACAAAAACAAAAAAAGAATACTGGCTACCACCGCAAATTTTTAGCTACCAAATTTGAAAATTTTATAAAAAAGAAATATGAATGAAATGGTTAAATGATAGCAAATAAACGCCAAATACTAAATACTAAACTTTTAAATAGCAGCAAAAGGCAAAATATATTAAACAAAAATCTTTTAGGATTTTGTATAATAATGAAAAGTTGTGTTGTGGTCGCTAGGTACATTACGTAGTTGGAATAATAACCTGTCTAAGACTCTACTATCGTCGACCAGCCCATAGGCTGTGCTGCCAATAATTCCAGCGCCGCTGCCAGTTGTTGATGAGGATGCTGCATTCGCATGCAGCGCTTCCAAGTAGTCAAAATTCATTGATGATTCCGAGTGATAAACTTTTGTTGAATTGTGATTGTTGCTGCGGTGCTCGTTGTTGTGCCCCTGCGTATCAAACACAGGTTGCGCATCAATTTCCATCTCCTGCGGCTGCTCCAGAGTGAATTGTATTCGCTGTGGCTGCGTTAGTTGAGGTTAGCGTGCGTATACAAGAAAAGTAAACTACAAGGTCCACAAGCCTTGCTTACGGCTTGCCTACTGTTTGTGTTAACTTGGCCAACAGTTTGCTGTTGGCTATTTTGGAATGTTAAGCTTTTGCGTGGGCGTTCTTGTTGTTGCTGTGTTGTTGTTGTTGACGATTGTGATGATGTTGGTGGTGGCGGTGATTTCGATTTCTTATACTGTTTTGGCTTAGCGTTTATGATTTTTCATGAGGTTTCCATACACTCATATATAAAAAAAGCTGCAAGAAGAGAGACAAAGCCATTATTAAGTATTTATTTACCTATCATTTTGTGTGCTGTTGTTGTTAGTCAGCTCATAAATATAAGAGCTAGGCCAGGCTGATGCGTAATCAACAGCATCATCAGAATCGTCATCGGCATCATCATTAGCGCCTCTGCCAGCAAAGTTTGCCCGTGCTGGCCCTGCTCTTCTGGCCTCGTCTTCGTAGCGGCGACGTTTACGAAATATGCCGAGCAAATTTTCAAACATTTTTCTCTTTCCACAAAATTTAAGGCTTTCTTTTACATATGTACGAGTATGTGGAGTGTGTGTGTATGTGTTTTTGTTTAGTAATTGTTGTACATATGTATATTGCAGAAGTAAACAAATGATGATGACCACTGAAATACATCAGCTATTGCGCAGCCCACCTTTTACCATATAGAATTTTCCAGTAATTTCCCGAGTTTTTTGAGTGTTTGCAGCTGCTGTTCCAAAGGAAAACATATTAAACATAAACGAAATTTACCTGCTTATTTAATGATTGACAATTACTTGAGGTTTTGTTGTTTATTTCTATTTTTTTTTTATTGAAATTTTGCTTTGTTTACTGGGTTGTTCGTCATAAAGTAATTTGTGTGTTACACTTATTTAAATTTGCGCATGTTTTCTAGTGTATGACGTGTTTTTTGTCAGCACATATACTCTTGTTATTATTATTGCGTGTATGCTTTGCCAGAATTTCACATTTTTACACGCCGCTTGTGAAGTTTTTGCGCTGTCTAAATTAATATATATTTTTCTTTGCTAACATTGTGGGTTGCCACCTGGTGGCAAATTATAAGGTTTCATTGGCGCGTATATCGAACGCAGCTGCTGTTATCGATAAACATGCAATTTGTGAGCGCTGTTATTGTGAATGGCGCGGTAAATTTAAGTCCCGCACACACAACGCAGTGCGCGACCATTGGCAACTTCTTGTGACCACATCAAAGAAATAGTAAAATGGACACTGCTGCAAGGTCGCATGTCCTTTAACACAATATATAAAGAAATCGCAGCGCTGCATATGTGGGTAGAGATGTTGTCCATATAATGGACAATGTATAAATTCGTTCACAGTGGAGCTCATTGAAGTTGGCGGATCTGTTAGCTGCAGACTGCATTGCGCCTGTTCTGGTAAGTCACATTGACCCGTAGCCGCGTTCCAATGTAGTGTAGCGCTACATTCCTGCTTTACAGCCTGTCCATAGTAACATATATAGAATTGATTGCAGCTGCTAGAGCTGCCTATATAAACCATCTGATCATTGCTTTGTAGTGGCATCAGCGAAGCACAGTAACTAGCCGGATCAGTTACCATGCTATCAATATCGTTGTTACTGCCATTGGGCGTATCCTCTGGTCTGCTAGTATTCTGACAACGTACATTTTCTGCTGAATCACAGAGCTTACTCTCCACATTAAAGAGCATGGTATTTGGACATGTAGCCAACACTGCAGCACCATTTTCCACGCACAAATAAAACAGCTGACACTGTTCCGGATGTGGCACAAATTCGCCTGATAAATGATTTCGACATAAGCCGCCAGCACTTTGTCGTATGGTCACTGAATTTGTAGGCTTTCCTTGTGTTACTGCACAGCTTAATAGCAAAAAAATTCCTTAAAAAAAAAATACAATACATAAAGCTAAGTTTCATCCATAATGGCGTGCAGGCTTACCCGTGCCTAAAAGATTGCTTGAACATATCATCTTTGTGGGTTTATTAGTGTCACGCTTCACTAGAGCTCTAAAGTATTCTAATTTGGTAGTAAGGCCTGAACTAGGCATATAAACAAGTATTTGGAAAAATAACAGCAATATCAGAAAATTAACATTTTGAGTTGCGTGTCAACATTGCGATAAGGCACTGAAGCACATTTTTTTGCCAAAAATTTTAGCTATCTTCCACCAATAGATATGAAATCTTAATTGCTGGAGAGCACATCTCGATAAAAGAAAGGCTTTGCAAACTTGTGCCTACCATACTTCTCACAAATAAATAAAAATTTCAAGTATGCCAATTTTTATAAAGCCGATGTTTGATAACGCAAGTAAGTTTAAAATATCTGGATGTATTTTTTATAGTTAGAAGAATCGCTGTCATCTTTTTTACCACATTGCCAACTCAGTGCCAATTTCAAACGAACCTTTCTGTTTTAAACTTTCGACTAATGATGAAAAAGTGACATTTACATGTTTTTTAAAAATCCTACATATGTAGATATAAACAGTATTTATATTTATGTTTAAGATTGGGCACATTATCTTTCAATTGTTTACATTTTGGGCATGAACTAATACATTCTAAAAATGTACAAATTAGTGTTAATTTTTTAGACTATTCATTTTTGTTGAATTTTTGTGAATTAATGAAATATTTAGCATTGGCTGATCAGTGCTGCAAAAAGCCACATAGATATTTCACTACGTTTGGTGAGTTTACTCGTGGTGAATGTAAGCATGGTGAACTTACCACGTTTCCGTCTTAAGGGGTCTACGCAGTTCGAAATATTTCGCGCGGAATGACAAAACTTCATATAAAAAAAATATCCCATTTGGGACTTTTTTTTTATATGAAGTTTTGTCATTCCGCGCGAATTATTTCGAACTGCGTATAGGCCCGTACTTATATATGAACTTTTCTCACATGCCTTAGTGACAAATCGTACATAATTTTATATAAATAAAAGAACAACAAATTATTGTCCATAACATCAAACAATTTTAATAATAAGCCATATTCGATCTATACTAACTCTCTAGTCCGAAGTTCCTGAAATGGTTATAATTAAAATTTGTAGTTTTTAAATTAAAAAAGAAAGAAACAAATTAATAAACTTACTAAAATTTAGGAGATAATAATAAATTATTTGCTAGCTCAAATAAATTTTGTATGAATCCTTTTGCCAATTACATATAGAGTTAAAAGCATAACAACCTTTGTAAAGGGTATAAAAGAAAAAACAGATTGGAGATTCTTTTTCAAAAAGTACTTCCTTAAATACACTGAACTAAGATTAGCTCAATGACATTCAAGACACTACAAAACCAATCAATGATAGATGAGACATCAAAAAGTGTCCTTGATAAAATTGCAAAAAATTTGTGCTGTCGTCTACGCACTTTATCTGTTTTTGTTTCTAGAATCTTTGGTATTTTCTGCATTTGGTTTACTTGTTATTTTCGGCTACGTAATACAGCGGTTCAAGGTCCATTTGTTATTAATAATGGTAGGTACTGTTTTTGATAAAGATAGCCTTGAAAATAGCTCCACGAGAAATTGGTTTCTCTTTTTCTAATGATATCGTTAGTCACTTTCATTGAACAACTTTAATAGTTTGTTGCACCATATCACGACACGCGTTTTGGTAACAAAACTATGAAGCAGCTCTAGGAGTGGTTTCCAATATGGAAGTAACTAGTTCATTGTTCAAATTTTTGTTTAAGGCCCATACGCAGAATGAAAAAATTCGCACGGACTGACAAAACTTCTAATAATAAAAAAAATTCCAAACGGTGTATACCAAACCAAGTTAACACAGAACATTACATAACAAAATGTGGCGGCTTTACTTTGCATAAGTACTAGAGGGATCCGCCACATGCATGACTTGTACTTCAAGTATTGTTATCAAGCTTCATAGCTTCACCACTATTAAGGTAGAGGATTTGGTGCGTTTTTTAAAATTTGTTTCCCTCTTTTCGTTAAACACAAAAAGAGCACATGCGCCAAGTTGTAAGTTAATTGGTTAAATTACATATAAACCAAGAGCTCTACACATGGAAGCTGTAGTTGGCTATAGTGCTCCAACATCTGCAGCGAGCTACCTGCAATTTTTGATTCGAAACGATCATCCCTTCCCATTAAGAAGACACCTTAAATTATCCAGGGGGAGTCAGTGGGTAATTTCATTACTAAGTCTAGAACGAACACAGTCCAGGATTCAAGACCTTCCCTCCCATCAAAAAAGCAAACTTAACTTCAGTCCTCACAACACTGCTTTTTTTTTTAAGCGCCCTTTGAACGCCGCGAACGTCGAATACAGTCGACTCACCTTGCTTCCTTGAGCTGGATGGATTTTATGATTTTTATATAGCTTAACAATCTGAGGTCGATTTGATGAAAAATAATTCAACCTATACAAACTTTCAAACGCCGTTTCCCCAATTTGTAGGCGGAATTAAAAATTCCAACAATTATTTCAATAAGTACTTATCTTCACCATACAATGCTCCTACTTTTTGGATATGCATTGATCGCCTATTGTGTCCCTCTAATTACAACTATTTGAGTCCGAATTACCCAAACGATGAAAAGTTCAATCGCCAAATTGAACACATGTTCCTAGTTATGGGATAAAAGTTCTTCCCATATAAACTACGACCAACAATTTCCTGCACTTATAGGTAGAATTTTCAAAATTACAATTTCCTACAACACGAATCTTACCGTTTCGGGATGTAGCCGTCTAAAGATGTGGGGGCTCTGAAATAAATATCTACACACATACGGACTATCAAAAATGTTTGAAGCCTTTCTATTGTGCTTATAAACAAGCTGTGCCAAGTTTCAATCGGATAGTTTTAATAATGTGAGTTTAAGCTACAAATTTATCATAAGTGGGAACTTTGACAAACTTCACCTGCGTTCCGAGACTGCCCAGAATTTGTTACCCTAGTTTTAATAATTGCTTAGATCTAGGTGCCTTTATGTAAAGAAATACAGACATTACACGATTCAATGGAATTTATTAATGAAAAATTAACTTTAGGTCCACTACGTTAAAAAAGTTAAAAAATATTTTGTATGATGTATGATGTGAATAGGGTGTAAGGTATTGACTTTCTTCTGCACTGCGACCAGCATGTAGGTCTTTTGTGCACCCGTATGTGGTTAATCGCCGTTTATTGATTTGGCGAAGGCAGTTATTCCCTTTAGTGATAGAGTTTTGTAGTCCTTTTCATCCAATGTATAGCTGTTTAAGAATTTAGCTCTGCGCCAGGTTAGCGCTGGGCAGTTGGCTAAAAGGTGCTCCATGGTTTCCTCCTCTTCATTGCAGTATCTGCAGGTTACAGTATCCGATAGACCTAGCTTGGCCATGTGGTATCTACAAGGGTAGTGGCCAGTAAGTGCACCGCATAAGATGCGTAGGTCTTTTCTATTGAATTCTAGGGCTTCTGCTCCCTTTTTTGAGTCTAACTGAAGGAATTTTTTGGAGTGACGGAGTCCTTCCAGATTATCCCAGTAGGGTTTTGCCTCATTTTTGGTGTTTTTTGAAATTATATTTGTAATATCATTTTTTGTGAAGCCTTACAGAGGGCTAGGTCCTGTGAAGATTGTCTCCGCCCCTTTTCTGGCTTGTGTATCTGCTGCTTCATTACCTTCAAAACCTTTGTGCCCAGGCACCCAAATAAGTTTTACCTTATTATGGGATGCCAGTAGGTTTAGGTTGTTGTGGCATTCAAGTACAGATTTGAACATGAATTTATAATTGTTGAGGGCTTTGAGTACCGCTTGGCTATCAGATCGAATATTTATTTTTATTCTTTGCACATTGCGGTAAAAAATATTTTGGTAAGCTGAAATTTATTTTACGGTGGCTATAAATAGTGAACTACAACTTAACATTTTTGACATTTTTGGGCAAATAAAACTAGAATAATTTTAATTGATTTTGAAAACGATTTATATGGCTGCCAAAGCATTTGGCCTGACCAAGTGATACGCATGCGCGTCTTTCAAAGTCCCAACCGAAGAAAAACGGACATTGTTGCACCAGTAGATAACCACTACGACAACTGTAGTAGTAATTACAATTACTAGGATGCGGATAGACGTCTACAGTATGCAGCTTACACTGATCCCGTGCGCTGACAGCGTTCACCTGCAATACGACTAAGATAGTCAAAACTATCAGAATATTAAGCATTTTTAATACTTACCATGCATTTGACATTCTCGGCATGATCGCATTTGCTGGTCAGCGCATTAAAATGTAATGAAGCAGAGCAGTGCATTGGCAATGCTTCACCATGATAGCATATAAAGTAATCCGTGCAGGATCTGGTATTGGCCAAAAACACCAATTGGTTGGCATTATCCTCATTGGGACACAAACGCGCTGTAATAACAGCAACCGTGTTCGTAAACGTAACTTCAGTGCTTGCGGCCAATTGAGTGGAATTAACTGCGTTCGAACTCTCAGAGCTGTTGGTTATGGCCAGCGGATTGTCTGTGCTTGGTACATTTTCCGGCCTTGTTGCTAGTACACCAGTACGACAATCCATATCTCCCATGGGCTCACAAATTTCCTCTATTGCATTGAAATACTCGTCATTTCCGCAATCACCTTCAAATGAATCCTCTCCATCGCAGAATATAAAATAAATACAACCTTTTTCAGATGGTATAAAGTGGCCTTTGTTTTGCTCCGTACACTCCTGAAAAATGTCCGCTTGGCACTGCTGCCAGGTTAGGAACAACAACAGATAATAGGCTAGCACAATTTTATGCATCTTGTCAGATACAACATTAACTAGAAACTAAGGCTATAAGTTATGTGCTAACCAGCATGAGCTGGAGTACTCCGTAGAAATATCAGAAAATTAACATTTTTTGATTTGCGTTAACACGTTACGATAACGAACAAAAAGTCAATTATTTGCCAAAATTATACATCCATACCGTAAAAACAAAAACAATTCAGGGAAGCCAACTTTGGAGTATCAAGTCTTGCATACTCTTCTCAATGATAGTTTACCTATAGCTAAATTGTTGCCTTGTTAAATTATTATATAAGGTCAATTTGAACAGATAGTTCTCACGGTAGATCCCAACGAGCCGAGACTTTTACTCCTCATAACTACTTATTATCTGTATAGGCCTACACAATACCAAAATGCCCAGGAAACTTCCTTTTTGAACATATCGACTTAAAGAGCAGTTTCTAAGAATGTCTGCTATTTTGTAATGTTTTGTGAATCCCCCCAAACTCGAGCCTGAACTCTAACTACAGTGCTCTTTTTACGCTCAATACACTTTTAATACGAGCAGTTGTAAACTTTAGAAGAATCTGTTGTGTAAGCTTGCGAAAATAAGCAAATTTGTATTAAAAAGTCTAGTTAAATCTAGAATCCGATTTTGACATTTGTAGCTCTTTCACAAAAAGATTTACAAATAGAAAGTATTCGTTGGAACTTGTAGGGGAAAAGCTTCTTCTTAAAAAGCTTAATTCTAAGTAAGACAGGTCTTCAGCATTTTAAACCAAATTCAATTATATTCAATTAGATAGATATCTTCTAGATGTTTTGGTATCAGGAAGAAAGGCCAAATCATATTCGTTGATGTATCGACCTATGCCCACAACCGAAGAATCCTCTACAATTCTTCAGTATTTACTATAAACTTGTAGTAATTCTTCATTAGATAGTGTCTTATGAAGCTTTATATACTTTTAAATTGTTATAATGAAATAGCGCGAACTGTCCTTGATAAAATTGCCACAAAAAAAGTGAAGTGTATCGTCATGGCATGTTATCGAGAATCTTTGGCCTTCTTCTTATTGGGTCGTATTTCTCACTTTTTGCTTTCTTGCGTAGTTTTACAGCGGTTCAAGGTTCATCATTTTTGCTTCATTTTTTAACTTAATTGAAAAATTTTGATAACGCAGACCTTGTAAGTTTCTTGTTCTTGGAAGATGGCGCCTTTTTCAATAACAAGCTCGTTAGTCACTTTCTTTAAAAGTCTATTTTAAAATGACTCAATGATAATAGATAAGACGGAACAGACACAATTATCTTTAAAAAAAAAACTTGGTCTTTTATTTATTTTTTAAAATATAAAAATTGTCATTAGAAACGTTTTGAAAACAGATGTTTTTGTAACGTGTAAATGTTTATTTTGAAAATAGATGCTTTTTAATGATCCTTACAATAGTTTGATTAGTTTTTATTAAGAGCTAGTTCATCATCATTTAGCTGGGTGTTCAGTTCTTATCTATACAAAATTGGGATCCAAAAAAGTGCTGGCTAGTAACTCCGATATTTTCTGGGGGCTTGAAACGGTCGGGACTCGTATTCATAGTGGTACAAAAATTATAAGATTTGTATGACTGCAGCCTTGGCTATGTCACTGTCTGCAGGATAAAAAAAGTTCATAAGATTTAGACAATTCTAAATTCTAAAAGATGTAAATTGTCTTACTAAAAGTATATTCGCTTAATATGGTTTCCAAGGCACTTGGCTCGATTAAGAGGAACACAAGCTCGTTTCTTATAATCCCAACCGAAAAAGAAAGGACATTGTTGCAGCAGTAGATAACCTCTCTGACAGCTGTAATAGTAATTACAATTAGTTGGATGCGGATATACATCCACAGTGTGCAGCTTGCACTGATTGCGAGCACTGACATCGTTCACCTGTAATATAAAAGGAGATGCTGCAGCGAAACTAGTAGTATCTCTGAGTACTTACCATGCAGCTGACATTCTCGGCATGATCGCACTTGCTGGTCAGGGCATTAAAATGTAATGTAGCAGAGCAATGCATGGGCAATGCCTTACCATGATAACATACAAAATAATCCGTGCAGGAACGGCTATTGGCCAGAAACACTAATTGGTTGGCACTATCCACACTAGGACACAAGTTGGAGTATATGGCAGCTGCAGTGCTTGTCAACTCAGTGGTTGTGGTGCTTAGAGCTACGGCTGGACTTCCGGAACTCGAGACTCTATGAGTGGTTTCTGGAAAGTTGGTTGTGCTTGGTACATAGGTAGTGGTTACTAGCTCTGTTGTGTTTTGAAAGTTTTCCTGCTGGGGTGTTATGCTGGCGCGACAGTCGATATCACCAATAGATTCACATTGTTGCTCCAACTCATTAAAATAGTGATTATTGTCACAATAACCATCATAGGAGTCATCACCATCGCAGTATATAAAATAAGTGCAGTCTTTATCAGAGGCTATTAAAACACCCTGGTTCTGCTCCGTACACTCCTGATAGTTAGCCGCAGTGCAGTGTGTGCTCCATAAGAGCCATAATAATAAAGTACTGGCTAAGGCAGTCGTATGCATCTTGTCGTGCACAACTTTAGCTGAAAACTAAGCTAGGTTGAAACAAAGAACGCAGCTTTTTAGGCACTCCCAACAGAATTTAATTACTTCTACAACATGGAAACCCCCGAATCTTTAAATTGTTTTTTGACTTTATTACACAAGGCCTTGGTTTTTCTTTTTACAAGTGATAAGATTTGCTGGCAATGCAACGTTCACGCTCCACATCAAAGTGGAAATCTTGGGGGCATTGTTGCAACAACAAATAACCAGAGATGCATTGATAATAATAATTGTCATTGGGTGGATACGCATAGACCGCATCGCGTCCCGAAGTTCTACAACGTTCACGCACATTGCTACTGGTGCTGGTTTCAATAATTGTATCTTTTGGGGTTTCTGTGCTCCAGGGCTCAGTAGGCAATATTGGAGCAATTGTTGCGGCAACTGTAGTTTCGATTATCTCTACGTCGACACTCGTAGTTGGTTCTTCTTCAATGATAGTTGTCGCTACGGTTTCCTCAACTTCCGTCTCATAGCAACTGATGGGCTCATTGCAGTCACCATTGCAGTAATAGGAGTCATCGCCATTGCAATAAATCCATTCACTGCAGCTGCTATTCGGATTTGTTATATAGTTGATAATAACGCCCTCACATTCTTGAAGAAATGCCGCCTGCAGCAGTGGCGCAGACAGCAAACAGCTCAATAAAAGCAACTCCCACATAAGCATCAAACTGAAACTGTTGGTATTCCGGGAAAGAGTTGCTTGCTTTAAAGGTTCTGGGCTCACTGCGTTTCCAGCGTTGTTTAAAAAGTAATCAACAAACTACTTAGCTCTTAACTGAAATGTTTGTCGAGTTTTCTTATTTGGTGATAAGGCTGCTCAGTGCGGTTGAGATCATTTTTGGAATTCTTTTTTTTTTTTCTTTCTTTAAGTAAAAAGTTCAGGCACGTTGATACATGAAATTTAATTAAAAACTTGCAATTTTTGGCAAAATAAAAAGAAGCAAGTACTCTATAGATAAATTTCTAGAATATTACGTTGAAACCTCTAGACTCTATTAAAAAAATTTAACATTTTTAGTTTTAGTTTTATTTTAGATAAATAACCTATTTTTTAATTTCAAGATATACAAAGATTTATTTATTTTTTTCGTTTTATGACAGATAAGATGTGTAATATCACCATATGTGGATAAATTAATTGCGCCATTTTTATGCTCTGTTCTAAAAGTAAAAACAATTCCTGCAAATGTATGTAACTGGCTGAAGAAGGCAACTCCGACTCCATAAAGGGTATATAGTATTTTGATCAGCATGAACAACCGAGTTGGCATGGCCATGTCTGTCTGGCCATCAGTCCGATTGAACGAATGGATATCGAAGACTATAAGAGCTAACAAGCTAAGGAAAGGGACTCTCAAATAAATTTCCTAGCATATTTCCTTTTGTGGTTATAACATTTATTACATACCTCAGACATTATTTCTCCTAGACAGCCTACAGCAAGTGTTAAAGTTTCAATAATTTGTAAGCTTCAGCTTCTTATATACCACTGCTATAATGGATTTCAAATAAGGATTTGGTGAGATGGCCATTGGTATTGCTTTGCCGGCAATATGCGCACTGCTTGAACTGCTTGGTGAAGGTAGCGGTGAGAGCGCGCCTTTTACTCTCACCAACACTTGGGAAATCGTGCTTTACCCTGCTTCTTGAAAGTGTCATTTAATTGGCCTCAACTACTCTGAATGTAACTAGTTTTTGGAATAGTTTAAAAAAGACCAACGCTTGTCTGCTATGTGTCGCTTAATCGGTAGATGTGAGAGATTTCGTGGAAAGTGAAGAATTTTGGGTAGAATTAAAAATGTATCTTATTTTATTTTCTTTTTTTATATTAATTGAAATAAACTATAAGTAGATAAAATAATGATTGCAAATTAAATGAAATAAAATAATATAATAAAACAATATAAACTGGTTCAATTTATGCGAGAGCATACCCAAGCAAATTATTGTAGTCTAGTAAGGAAGTGACTAGTCTTATTTCTTCTGTAGCGAACCAGTTTGATACTAGTTGAACATTAAAACCAAAAATTCTAGAAGCCATCCTGTGTCAACCTCATGTTAAACATATGTACTAGTTAGCCAGTATGCCATCATACCTGGTTTGAAATACACCAGTTGAGAACCAGTTCAGAACTGCATTTTTTTGCTGCAGGGTGTGTAGTGTAGAGTAGGTGATAGGGATATGATAAACGATGATAAAGGCTTATGGTAAATAGTAGCGCACCGGTGCGACCGTGCCGGCAGTCCCAGTTGGGTGGGCGTATTAAAAAAAGCTTAACATCCTGTTCGCTATAAGTGGAATATTTTATGTAAAAGAAGTGTGGTAGAAAACAGACCGAAAGAGGCTGTTATTCAAAATTTCGGATATCTTAGCGAATATAAATTTATTGTAACATTTATGATGGACAAGCTTAAACTGGTATAGAATTTTGGGTACACATATACCCAGCCGATGTTCTGGGCAAACCAGAGGTTCACATCAAAGTTTTCTAAGTAATATCAGGGTGACTAGAGAATTCGATATATACGTGTGCGGCAGTCCGTCTTTATGAGAATATCTAGATCTCAGAGATGGTAAGAGCTAAAGCATTCAAATAGTCGGATCCCTTATTCTTTCACGGCAACCAAGTTTGTACTAATTTTTCCATAATATTCTATATCTCCCATATCATGCCAGAGTACTTCTCTTTATAAAGATATTTGGCGTTTCTTGAGTTCCCAATCATTTTACCAAATTTGATCAAAATCAGTTGACTATATCATATAGCCTCCATATGACCGATCGGTCAAAGATCGTTTTTAAGGGAATATGTAGCTTGTCCTTTGTTTTTTAAGATATCGTAACCAATTTTGGCCGAATTTAATTGCAATGTGATGCTATAGGGTACTTCAAAGTCGTCCGCGTCTGACTTTAACGTACGCCATCTTTTAATTTTTTGAAAGTTTTTAAGAGTTGCCAAAATTAACTTCAGAGCTTAGTACTAGTGCTGCTAATTACACTAGTTTACAAATTTAAGGGTCATCGAGTGAACCTTCGTAAAAAAGTGTTTTTTAGGGTAATTTGGGGTCGAGAAACACGAAAATGGCAACCTTTTTTTTTCTTAAGCACCGTTTTCGTTTCAGTTATTTACTTATTACTTTCGTATATGGTTCCATAACATCTACAATTCTTACCCGATTTTAATGATCTTAGACTCGAAATGTTCGTAAAAGAATTCTCTTTCAGATTAAGGCTTATCATATTTTTTTTATATTTTTTTTCGTTAATAAAAAGCAATCCGAAAGTTTGTAATTTTGAAAAATGGTAAAAATTTTCGACTTTGGTTGCTTGTAACTTCTATAATTTTGACTTAATCTGTACATAATTATATATCAGATAAAATCAATACCTTTCGATCTAATCATCTTTCATGTAGATACAAAATTTTGTTCACGAGTTATTGAAAAATAACTGAAATAAGTGCCCAAAACATGTTTTTCGAAAATATCTCGAAAACGGTGCTTAAGAAAAAAAAAGGTTGCCATTTTCGTGTTTCTCGACCCCAAATTACCCTAAAAAACACTTTTTTACGAAGGTTCATTTTGCGTGTAAACTAGTGTTATCAACGTAAAAAGATACAAAACAAATATGTGTATATAGGTTAAAATAAGTAAACCGAATCACATATTTTCACCCATAGATATTTGTTTAAGCACAGATTTATGTAAATAGCATACGTATGCACGTAAATAGCAAATTTTTAAGGAAACTCTAGTATTATTAACTATAATCACTATTTATCTGGTAGAGCAATGAAAACTCTGGTTTTGTGATTTCCATTGCCTGTTACCTACATGTGCAAAAAGCAAAGATACCCTTATGACTTAAAGGGTACAAAGCAAGTACACTGCAATTACAATTAATCTACTATTGTAGACTAATATAGCACTAATTAAAGGCACGCTTATTATTGAAAAAACATAAAAAGTCCAATTAGGCCTTTCTAGTGATTGAGCAAAAATAGGAAGTGAAAAATGGAAAGATTCTTGCGGAAAAATAAAAAGTTTTAAGCTTTAGTGATGCAAACTGCTTAAGTTTATTTTTTGCGGTATCCAAGGACGCCAACACAATGAGCAGTTTGAGCTTTTAATGGACTGAGTTAAGTATGCATAGACTTTTTTATTTTTTACAAAACAAAAAGCACACATAATAATCCTCTTAATGTAAAAGCTGTTACAGAAATTTTAAGGCCTTCAACGCAGTAAAAGTTACAAACTTAATAAAAACAAAAATTATAATAATCTTACTATTAATAAAAATATAATATATATAAATAACCCAAATATTTGTTACTATAAAAACCAAATGCGTCAAATGCGTCGTCAAACATTTTGTATGGCTAAAAATTTCACATTTTAGAGTTACGGGGCTATTGACCCAACATGGGTAGTGATAAACTAATTAAAAATGTTTAACATAGGTATTAAGCAACGCTTCTTATCTATAAATAGCACAACAAACGACTCGCTGCTGCTGCTATAAAGTATCTTAAAGATAATCACACTGCAAATTATAAGCTGTCTTTATAAAAGGCACAAACAATGTTTGCGCAAAATTTAAAAACAAAGAAAGTAAGACAAATTTGTGGACTAAAACATTTTATGATATTTCGCGATAAAATAATAATAATAATAAAAACCCAGGCAAATGGAAATGCAAGTCTCTCTGAAAGAAAAGTGCTCCAATTCGTGGGTTTTACTTAAAGCGTCGAAATTTTTTAGTTTTTATTGTGGGGTCGCTGAATTAAATAAAAAAGACATTGAGGAAAACCATACATTGTTTGTGGATGAGCCAGCTGCGATTGAAGCATCAGAGGCCAACATTATCCGTGTTATTCATGAGGTACCGCCGATTATGCTCGAACGCGTCATCGAAAATTGAAACCTCCGCATGGGCGAGCTAAAGTTATTATCTTTAAAAAGTGAATGGCAAGAATGGTTCTTTCTATTGATAATAAAGATTTTCCGATTCATTTGAAATTTTTGTGTTTTTTTGCATTAAAAAAAAAAAAACCTCAAGATTGATGTCCCTTTTTTTAAAAAGGTGCTATTAAGCCCTGTCATTCGATTTCCAAAACAGCATCATAGAAAAATTGTTGTGTCTTTATCAATAAGAGGTAGTGCTGGAGAAAACATCGATTTTATATCGATGCACCGATCTATCGAAGTTTAAAATATCTATATATCGATATATATCGATATATATCGATATATATCGATATATAGATATTTTAAACTTCGATACATCGATACATCGTTATAACATCGATTTTTTCTCCAGCACTGATTAGAGGGCATTTACAGCCTATAACCGGCGTACGAACAAGACGTTTCCCACGAAACCCCATTTGTAAAATTACGATAAGCGTTTAGAAAGATTTGAAGGAGCAGATAAACATGCAAAGTATACATACATAAGGGTTGAATTGAAAAAAACTACGTACGTTTAAGATACACTGTACCATCACAACACACAAATAAATAATGAACTGATTTTGATCAAATTGGACCTAGTGCTTATATAGTCCAAAATCTTTAGGTTGCCAAATTTGGCTACAATATCTTGATAAATAAAAGAATTATGCTCTTAAAACATTATTTTGACTGATTGGGGCTTGCTTACGGTATATAATACTTTGGTGAAAAATATTACAAAAATTGCAATTTCTAACTTAAAAAATTAATTATGTTCCTAAACTTTTTGTTTTTCTTTGAAGTGCTGCATAATGGCCATATGGCAGCCACACAATATATACCGCCGATAACGACAATGATGAGCGGTCTAAATCGAAAGTTTGGTTTCTGAAGCTCTCAAGCGAGAGACAGACCTGTCTAAATCGACTTCTCTAGTCCACCAGAACATAGTTTATGTAACTTTCAGCCGTCTCCGACGTCTGCTTCATTATCTTGCATACATTTTGGACTTAATATACTCCTAAAATACCTTAACATACTGGCTATTTAGAACTATTAGCAACAACTTAGGCTTGCAAACTATTTGCATGGAAAAAATAATTTTGATTTTAGTTTTCAAGGTTATTTGCAAGAATCTCAAAAAGATACTTTACACACACAAAATTGAAGAATTTGAACAATTTTTACCGTACGTAAGATAAGCTGATAAGGAACAGAAAAAGTTACTGCAATTTAATTATATTATGAAAGATAAAGAAAGAGTTCTACTCGCTTCGACTTTCATAACAATATGGGTTAACCAGTTAAGGGCGCAATATAGTTTGTTCCAACTACTTCAGCACTCGCCTTCTCCTCCATAGATTTAATCAGTACGATCTCTAACTGGTCCTTAATATGGAGGTATGGTCCACCTCTTAGTCGTTTTCTTCTAGCAGCTTCTTTCTCAATGCTCAAAACATGAGCGAGTGGAACCAATGCAGCTTGTAGAGTTTCTATCATCAGAATAAGGTTTTGCAGTCAACTTTATTCGAAGTCAGTATGCTCTCTATCTGATCCTTACAACGAAGGTATCGTCCACCGTTTAGGCGCAATGAGTAGCTTTCAATGAAGCACGTTGTGCTCATGGTTCCATTGAACGTCAGTGTCGACGCCAACGCGTAGAAGATAAAAAACATGACGAAGAATTTTTCTTTCATCAGAATAAGACTTTGGAGTCACCTTTGTTCTAATCTACCTGGTACGTACAATGCAGGCATGGTCCAACGAGTAAACGATTAAAGATCTTTCGGAGAACTGTTCTATCAACAGAATAAGAGTTCGTAATCAACCATGCTTCAGCGCCTGGTCCTTACGAAAGAGGTATGATCCACCTGGTCCATACAACGGAGGTATGGTCTAACGTGTAAATGAATCAGACTTCGCAATCAACCATGCTTCACAACGCCCTGTATGAGTATTACCAATGAAGCTCGTAGAGTTCGTGCTTCTATTAAGCGTTAGCGTCGACGCCAACGCGTAAAAGAATAAAGATCTTTCGGAGAACTATTCTCTTATAAGAATAAGACTTCGCAATCAACCATGTTTGTGCGCATGGTCATTATGAAAGAGACATGATCCACAGTTTACTCTTCTTCCTGTATCAGGCGCAATAAGCAGCTTCTTTTTATTCATGGTCGGGTGGAACCAGTGAAGCGAACGTCTGCGTCGACGCTAACGCCTACGAATAAGGATCTTGCGGAGAACTCTCATCAGAATCAGACTTCGCAATCAACCATGCTTCAGCGGCTGGTCCTTACGAAAGAGGTCGGTGGAAACAGTGAAGCTCGTAGAATTCGTGGTTTCAATGAACGACAGCGGCGACGCTAACGCCTTCGAATAAGGATCTTGTGGAGATCTCTTATCAGAATCAGACTTCGCAATCATCTTGCATCAGCGCCTGGACCTTACTAAAGAGGCATGATCCACAGTGTAAAGTCCGTAACTAATCCGTTTGTATTCTCTGTCACTTTTGTGAAACATGTTAAAAAGTCTCCATCGCTAGGTAAAAGTGTTCGCAGGAGAGTGTGTTCCCTTGTCTAACACAACTTTGCGCGGCTTCAAAAGTCTACAGTTGTCTGTCAAAGCCCGATGTAATCCTGTTCTGAATATTAAGCAAGATTCACTAAACCGCTATGTAGAAAATGAAACTACAGGAGTGGCTTCGCTCCCAACATTTGGGAACGCTTAAGTATATTAAAAAAAATGCAAATTTTTTAAAGTCTTGTATTATTTTATTTAGGTTTCTTTACTTGTGCGCAACAAAACCAACTTTGTATCCTACTGTACAGTATAAATATTCTAGAGAACACAATTCCATCATAGTATAAAAATAAAAAAAACATCCTTAAACAAGTAAACATGAACGCAACAGAGCGCGTCATCTTCTAATGTCTAAGCTCGTTGCTTGATATCTGTAGACTCGAAGAGTTCTTCTCTTCAATTATCTGACAATGGCCAACGCATTACCGGACTCAAGTTCCTTTAATTAGCTTA
Organism: Chymomyza costata; assembly: GCA_018150985.1. NCBI lineage: Eukaryota > Metazoa > Arthropoda > Insecta > Diptera > Drosophilidae > Chymomyza > Chymomyza costata. The sequence continues at coordinate 26,564,633 of JAECWU010000001.1, forward strand.
TCTAATTTTAATAAAAATGAAGAGAAGCAACAAGATACAAATTTGAAAAAACATGGAACTATTTTAATTGGATTTCCTTGCTAGTTAATCAGTACAGTCTGGCACATTCTTAGCTAGTCCACTGCACACTCCAATCTGCGGACTGTAGGCATAACCCAGAGGACATTGTTCCACCAGCAAATATCCATCAATGCAATAGTAATAGTAATTGCAATTGTGTGGATAACTAAATTTGCGTGTCATTCCTGGAATACACTGTTGACGCACATCCGGATGAGATTGCTCTGTGGTTTGCAACGTGGGCGCAAGGCTGCTGCTTGTAGAGTTTGCATTCTCATCCGTTATTATTTGGGTATTATTGCAATTGTAATCCTCATTGCAAACGTTACGCCGCTCACAGTACATAGAGTCCTCACCATCACACAAGATGACAGCATAACTACAATTAAGCGGATTGTCTATATATTCGCCATTATTTTCGGAACTACAATCCGTAATATTGCGTGACGAAACGCTTAGAAAGATAGCGCTAACCAGAAGGCTGACAAGGCACAAAGATCGATACATTTCGAGTGGCTTTGGCTGAAAGCAAGTCGTGGCTTTTATAGCTAGCATTCATTGTCAAATAGACATTTCTTTTGAAATTTAGTTATATTTAATTAAAGGTTTTGACATTGTAACTTATCACTAAATAGAGCGCTTGCTTATCAACTAAAGATACAACCGTAAATAAAGTTGTTTAGTTGTGCTACCAAAATTAAGGGTTACGTTCTTTTGGCCGTATCAAAGCACTTGGCTACATTCATGTGCACGCAGCTGCGACGTTCCACATCCCAGCCATAATAGAAGGGGCATTGCTGCAGCGTCAGAAAGCCCTTGATGCAGTAGTAAAAGTAATTGCACTTATCCGGATGCGGAAAGAAGTCGGTTACATTAGGCAGGCATTTATGCGCCGTGGGCTGCCAAAGCTAGAAGACAGAAAAAAAGTTTAAAAAAAAAAGTGGCCAAAATTTAGTTATCAACCTACCGCACAGTGCGCTTGTTCCGGATGATCACACTGGCCACTTTCTGTATTGAAATGTAATTGATTGTTGCAATGCATTTCCATGGCATGTCCATGATAGCATATATAATAGGCTGAGCAGGATTCATTGCTGGCCATTAGTATCATTTGATTGGGATCATCGCTTTGCGGACAATTGGGTTTTATAAGCGGCGCTATGTTTAGTATATCCACTTCGTTGGTCTCAGCTGGTGGTGTGGGCTCTATAATTTCCGGCCCATCTACCTCTGGCTCTGGCTCTTCTACGGATGGCTCATCTAAAAAGCACTGCACATTTTCAGCCAAATCGCAGCTGCCCGATTCAGCATCAAAATATTCGCCCTCATCGCAGTCACCCGATGCCGAATCTTCACCCATGCAATAGACATAGGTTTGACAGCTCTCCCAGCTGGCCACAAAAGTCTCATCGTCCACGCCTTCACATTCCGCAAATATATCTGCGTGTGCATACTGACATACTAGTAGCACCACTACTAACTGCAGGTATAGCCATAAATTGTGCATCTTGGAAAAAGTTTAGCTACTAATGAACCGTTTGTTTAAAGCCTAGTTCTGTTACTGAGTTCCCTGGCAGCGACTGCTTTCGCATTTATGGCAAGACTTTGGTAAAAAATAATCAAATTGCCCAAATTTCAAGTACATGCATTTCATTTTATTATAATTACATAAACGATAGACCTTCTAGATAATGCTTGTTATAGTTGTACTCCATTTTTCTAGTTATTTTTGTTGTCTTCTTTTTCTTCCATATGAATCATGGTAAAGAACCAGTTCTTGCTGTTTGGGGTTACGAAAGACTCCCTCGTCGCAGCAGGTACGCTGTACTATATTATGTCATCAGCTATGCTTCTAGCTTGACATTACACAGCAGCCAGGCCAAAAAATTTATATTAATATTCAATATGCTTCCAAGACAATTTGTCCAAAGGCAATCAGTCGAAACAATGGTCAAAAGCATCAGAGTCCAAGTCGCAGTCAGCAAAGACGACGCAACAGAAAGCATTGACCTCGACATCAACTTATTAACGTATTGGCCATATTTTGCTTATAAAGCTGAAGTCAAAGCTAAACAGCTAAAGAAATGAGCCAACAAGCATAAATATATATACCTATATATACGAGTGTATATATATATATATAGATTTCCTAAGCATTTCAAGTGGACCAACCAGACTTTATGGAACAACTTGTAACGCAGAAGCAAAAACTCAGTTAGAGATGGCAGTTCGTCAAAAAATAAATCGAATATTCAAGATATGTCAATCTACTTTGAATTATACGATAAAGCGCTCGATTGATAACGACTTAGCTTTTTTGTCGAGTCATGACATTCAGCGCTGCAAACCGGATATCCGGTCAATGTTTTTGAATTGCATCTAACGCATTATATCGATAGTTTGACAGAGTCTCTCATTAAGTGTGTCTGAATTTAAAACAAATTATAATAAGACGACAAGTATATGACATAAATCTTTGCTGCTAATGAGTTACTATTAAAAAGTTGTATATTTTAAAAATAAAATGATTTTAATGGCCTCATCGGATTAGTAGCTGAGAGGACTTGTTACGCGTGCTATCAAATTTTGTTCGTTCGAAAGATATTTTTCTTTAATTGACAAAAATTCCTCGATCAATTTTTGTAATACCATAAAACTGCGACTTAAAGTAACCATTAGAATACAAAGTTAAATTCTAATGAACCATGGAGACTTCTGGTATTGCTATGGATTACTCACATCCCAAATGTGAACTAAGAATAACTTTCTTATGCCTACATTTTGATTCACACCATATTGGTAGTAGCCAAATAAAATCCTTAAAAAATGTTGACGTTTTACTTCTACTAAGTCAATTGATGAAAATAGCTAATCCTCCAATTCTCTAAAAAAAAAAATTTTTTTTTTTGATTTATTTAAAAATTATAAATATTAATAAAAATTAAAAATTCCTTTTTTAAAATTTTTAGAAAAGCCACTTTATTGTTCCTGAACCAGCCAAAAGTCTTGCGTTTGTTTCTTTCGCCTTGTTACCAGTTTTGTTGCAGACTAAGCCTTAAAAGAGAAAAGTGTAATGCAGTGATACCCTGTACCTTTTTCTCTAAAAAATTATATTCCAGCATATTCTCTCTAAGAAATGTCCAATTGGAAAATTTATTTTTTTGGTGCAGTTCGATATTTTCACCTATAAATTCCGTAAATTTTTACCGATTTTGATGAAAATCGTATGTTATGTCAAAGAAGCTATTCAAAATACATGGGGTAAGTTTCAAGTACATGTGTCGAGGGGTGTGTGAGAAAACACGGTAAATCTATTGCGGGCGTGGGGGGTTCGCATCGATAAAATTTCAATGTGGATTTGTTTATTAGAGCCACATAAATGTTCTTACCAAAATTGTTAATTCTAGGTCACTTTTTACCATAATTATAAGAGTCAAATATTGATGGTGAAATTTCGTGTCTCTAGCTCTTAAAGTCTCCGAAATCAAGGTGTTCCCTCTGTATGAAAACCGGCCGGACGGACATGGCTCAATTGCTACCCGAGGTTATGACAAGCATTTTTAGGGTCTGCCACGCCTCCTTCTAACCGTTACATACATTGCTTAAATCTAGTATGTATGCCCTTTGTAACTAATGCTATAGGGTAGTGCTTAAGTAACATCGATGTTATATCGATAATCAAAAAAACGAATCAAAAATATCGATGATCGAAAAAATAAAAAACATCGATTTAACTTCCAGCACTACCACAGGGTATAAATACTGGGTCCCATAAAATCTATTCATAATTGCAATAATTTTAAATTTTTATTTGGGCATTCCCATGATGAAAATACACGTTGAACCTAGAACATTCTGTAAAGCTTAAATATCTGGGCCCCGCTATGGACAGGTGGCTCACCTTTAAGGCCCAAGGTGGACTGGCTGCGCAGATTTAACTTACTTCTCTGCAGCCAAAGTGAGCTGTGCTTGCCAAACAAGCAAACGCTTACAGCCAAAATAATGACAAAAGCTGGATATAAGGAAACCACTTCTGGGGCACTGCATCCTTTATAAACCGGCGAATGCTACAGAGAATGTCCTTGATACGTCTCCAAATCACCGCACGATAGATACCGCTGAAAAATCAGGTGTTCTTTTTATCTGGTCGTTACAGAGAACGGCTAAGAGCGCAAATCAAGAGGCACGCGAAAATTGGTAGGTTCAGTACACATTAGGCGCTTAAAAAGGAGGCATTTTGACAACCCACTCGGCGGCATACCCACAGCTGCCACAACATGTACAGCCACAGCTATTTCAACTTACCCAAACCATATATGATGCGTCTGGTTGTACAACTAGGCTATTTATTGAGCAGGTTGTACAATCGATTGCATTGTGTATGGCTGTACGTCAAATCAAAATTTTTTTTAGTTTTTCGATAAGCAACCAAATTGTACAACTAGTCGCATCGTGTATGACTTGGTTACTCAATTTTATTTTATTTTTTTTTTTTAATTTTCGTTTTCATTTCGTCTGGATCTAAATGAGCTATCAAAAAATTAGATGCTTTAGAGGGAGATCTTAACTATAAATTTTTAGCCCACAGCATTTCTTTTACAATATTTCGATAATTTTGTGAGTAAAATATATTCAAACTTATTGCCAAGTAATACCAGGAACATGTTTTTTTAATTATTTTATATTTACATTTCCTTAAGATACAATAACTATGTACAGTATGTATAGGGTGGGCCATCTGTTGGTTTGTTTGTTAATTGCATTTTATTCGTAAATTTTCCAATAAAATTGGGTAAATGTATACCAAATGTATATTGCCATAATGGAAACAGTGGAAATCTTATGCAAAAGAGGACTCAAAAGAGTTAAGATTAAATTACTCTCAAACAGTCAATCAGTCCTCAAAGCACTAAAAAGCTACACATGCACTTCAAAAGTCCTTATAGAGTGTAACAACGCACTCAATCAATTGCCCACCCACAACCAAGTCTCCTTGATTTGAGACGTGAAGGACACGAAGGCAATGAAAAGGCAGACCTTTACGCCAAAAAGGGGGCGGAAAAGCCTTTTAAAGCCCCGACTCCCTTTTTTGGCTTCAACAAAAACAATATAAAACATGAGACCAAAAAATTGACTCAACAAACAATCAAAGAATATTGGAATGTATTGGTCGCAATCACTCCAAAAGAATTCTTAAATTTCGAAGCAAAAAGAGCAGGAAAAGCCTGAAGACACTCTCTGGAGCAATAAACACGTAAACAGAATAGTTATATCTGATTTGAGCACTTGCAGATTCTGCAATGATGAGGAAGAGTCTATGGAACACCTGATCACAAAACTGCCACAGGAGACACTAATATTTTAGCTACCTACTACTAGAAGATGAAGACCTTCAAAAGCTCCCTGCTAAGGAGCTAGTTCATTTCCTCGACATATTAAACGTCTAAATACAAAGGAGTGCACTATAGATCAAACTGGTCGCAGTGTTTATAGGCCCTATGTCTAAACCACAAACAATTCGATTACCATACCAAATGTAAGTTTGAAGTGAGTGCTTAACAATCAAACCAACAGATGGCCCACCCTATGCTATTTACTGTGTTGAGCAAAAGCTTTTCAGCTGAAAAGTTTTATATAGCGTTGCTTTTATTTGTTATCAAATTTAGAGTTGTAATTTATAAAGTCAATTATTAAATTGAAAAAAAATATTTTAAAAATTTTTTAATTTAATTTAATTTAGAATTTGCTTTATTTGCCGAAATAATATAAAAATATTGCTTAAAGCTAGCTTAACATATTGAATCAGAAAAATGATTAAATTAGATAATTAAGATAATTTTATAAGTTTAAAGGAGTTTGCCTTTCGTTAATTTTTAAAAATAAAATAAAAGTGTTTCTGACAAGAGGTCTACTGCTTCAAACAAACTTTTTACAATGAATGAAAAATTAGCAAAATACATTATAAGTTTATCAAATCTTCTAAGGTTCACAATTTTGTGTAATTATATTTATTTATGCAACCAACGTTTTGGTATCAGCTACAAACAACAACATTTATAATTGGCTTAAAAGCAAATCAATTTAGTAATAGGAATTTATTAACCCAAATACATTAAAATTAACATACCAAAAATATTTATCAAAAGTGCATTTTCTTCAAAATACGTTCGAAATTCAATTAGTTTTTGTTTCGAATTTAAGCATAAAAGTATTAGGCGACTTTTACGTTTTTGTAGAGCATCCAAAGTTTTTCAAGCTACTATAAGATTTCAATATTTTTCATTTGGCTTTTGTTATGATATAAATCACATAGATCACACAGATCATGCTACCTACTTAAGATTTGGTTTTGGTTTTTTGCTTTTCTGCAATATCATGTGTTCAGGCCAAGCAACGATCAAGTGGTTAGACGTGCATATTATATATGTATGCATGTATATAGTTTTTAACTACTTCACTGCTGATCTTGCCAAAAATTTATATTTACTCACTTATGTACATATATAATTTACTGTCAAGCATTTGGCTAAAACGATAAGACCAAGAAGTGTTTGTTGCTGCCATTTTTGGTCAACTTTATCATGCTAGTGACAGTTATGCACCTGTAAAAAAAAAAACATATTTAATAAACGTAAAAATACCCAAAAATAAGAACGATGAAAATAAACAAAAATAAAATACAATAAATACAATACAAAAGGAAAACAAGAAGTCTTTATAAAAATTGTTTAAACAAGTGCAAGCGTAATCATTTTTTTGTATTATCGTTTTTTTTTTTTTTTTTTAATTTTTGATGTCTTTTGTATTAAATAGTCCATTACGTGTTTAATAAATATATTTTTGTTAAATACATTGACATCCGAAATGGATGAACCCAAGTTGAAGGCATATAAAAACAGAACGCCGAACATTGCACATGATCTGTGGACTCAGTTGCTGTAATGACTACAGTAACAACAATAATAATGAAAACAGGAAACAAATACTTGAGAAGTCGACCTTGTTATGCCCTTACTACAGTCGAGCTAAGTAGTTTGCGACAATTTCAGAGACCTGCTCAGAACTTGAGTTCTCTGTTTTAAATTTGAGAAGGTATAAGTATATTTTTTATACTATATGGGCAAATTTTTAAAAAGAAGTTTTATGCACTGCTCGTATACTCTAAGGGTTATATTAATGTATGTAACGTAGAGAAGGACAAGGATAAGGTAAAAAGGACAAAAGAAATGAATCTAGATTTGTTTGTTCATCTGTCCTTCTCTACTTCTCTATGAACGCCTAAATTTCAGAGATGACAAGCAAAGGAGTTAATAAACTTTTGGAAACTAAATCAATTATTTATTATATGACGGGAAACAAATTTTAAAAATTGGTATACCCTGTACTAGTGCTGGAGAAATTTAAAATATCTATTATATATATCGATGTTGGCCAACAGAGATGTTTGTCCAGCACTTCTGCACTCATCAAATGGATGTTTAGTAGTGCTGGAGAAACATCTCTGTTGGCCAACATCGATATATAGATATTTTAAACTTCGATACATCGATGCATCGATATAACATCGATGTTTTCTTCAGCACTATCCTGTACCGTATGGTACAAAGGGTATATTAAGTTTGTGCCAGCCGAAAATGTATGTAACATACAGAAGGAAACGTCGGAGACCCCCCAAAGTTAACTAAAGTATGATCAGGGTGACTAGACAAGTCGATATACCCAAGTCCGTCAGTCCGTCTGTCTGTATGAACGTCTAGATCTCAGAGATGGTAAGAGCTAGAGCGACCAAGTTTTCAGATTAGAAGCGTAATTATGTCAGGGGAGACAAGTTTATTTTACTTTTTCGATATCGCGGTTATATTATATAGCTCCCGTTGGAGTGTTTCAGAGGACCTCGAAAAAAAACAAAAGTTTTAGAAGATATCAAATTTGGCACTCGTAAGTTTTTTAGAGTTCCCAAGCACTGTACCAAATTTGATCAAAATTGGTTGACTATATCATATAGCTCCCATAGGACAGATCGGCCAAAAAAACGTTTTTTGCACAAAATTCATTGTGTTTCGTTTGTTTATGAAGTTATCGTTGCCAAATTTGGCATTCGAAAGTTTTTTAGAGTACCCAAGTATTGTATCAAATTTGGTCAAAATCGGTTGACTATATCATATAGCTCCCACAGGAACGATCGGTCAAAAAAACATTTTTGGTTCAAAAGTCGTCTGTTTTTGGTTGTTTATGAAGGTATCGTAATCTAATTAGGCAATGAAATGTCTTTTGGTGTTCTTAGGCAATATACCGTATTTTAGCATCGATCGGTCAAAAAAAAAAACCTTTTTAAAACATAATTCGTTTTTTCATGCAGATATCGCATAATCAAAATCGTTGTATTTCGTATAGCCCCCATAGGACAGACGAGTCCAGTGCGCTTATTTTCGAAAGTCTCCAATTAAATTTGGCATTCCGACGGTTTTTCTTGAGTTTGCAATCACTCTAACAAATTTTATAAATATCTGTGTAATATATCGTACAGCCCCCATAGGACCACTATTTCGAAAAAAGTGGTCGGGCACAATATATTTTAAAATTGTTTTGCAATTTGGATTTATAAGTTTTTACTTTCGTGTATTAGAGTTTGTGGTTTTCGAAAAATTTACAAAAATTATGTAAAATACGAATATCTTCTATTTGAAATGTAAAATTTTTTATTAAAATAATGTTTATTTAACATCAAATAAAAAATAACTAATTCAAAAAATGGTTACGCTTAAAAATTTAAATTTTAAAATAAAATATGAATAGGTTAAAAAAACTTGCAAGACAATAAGACACCCTTTTTTTAAATTTAAAAAAAAATATATATATATAATAAAATGTTGTAATCAAAAAAGCTTTTACGTTCAATAATATGCAATAGTAAGTGTCACTGGAAACTTTCTATTACTTTTAGTTTATTAACTACACTAGTTTACACGAAAAATGAACCTTTATATAAAAGTGTTTTTTAGTATAATTTTGGGTCGAGAAACACGAAAATTACTACTTTTTTTTCTTAAGCAACGCTTTCGAGATTTTTTCGAAAAATATGTTTTTGGGCACTTTTTTCAGTTTTTCATCAAAAATCTCGTGAACAGAATTTAGTATCGACATGAAATTTTTGATTGATTAGATCGAAAGGTATTGATGTGATATATGGTATGTACAGATTAAGTTAAAATGATTGAAGTTAGAAGCAACCAAAGTCGAAAAAAAGTGTCATCTTCGACAATTTGTAAAAATTTCAAATTTTCGATTTGCTTTTTATTAACGTGAAAATTTTTTCAAAATTATGTTAAGCTTTAAGCTGAAAGAGAGCTCTTTTAGAAACATTTCGAGTCTAAGATCTTAAAAATCGGGTAAGAATTGTTCATGTTTGATGTTAGGGCACCATAATCTTTCGATCTAATCGTCTTTCATATCGATACAAAATTTTTTTCACGAGATGTAAAGAAATTTTCAAACAAAATCATCAAAATTATTTGCCTTAATTTCCCTTAAACCAACTAGAAAATACTTTATATATTAGGCTCTTTTATTGTTACTTTATATCTTACGCCCTTAAATACGTACTAATAGATTACTCTTCGACTTAAGAAGTCAAAAAACTACTAAATCTTTAACTTAATATTTCGAGCTTTCCAAATGCAAGATAACTTCAAAAGTTTTTGCTAAACCAAGGTGTGCTGCAAACGTTTGCTCGCAATAAATATACCCGCTTTAAGGGTATACATCGATCGACAACCGCACGGTTGACGACGGCAAAATGTCTGCAAGCAAAGCTCTATTGTTGTTTTTAACTTTATTGTTTAATTATTTACTTTGCACACGAAAAACGTCTATATATATACTAGAATATACATGAACTCGAACATATCAAAACAGCTTGTATTTTTTTTTATTTACCAAACATGTAAGTAGGTAAGTCTGGAGAATTGTATCTACAAGCATGGTTTCTTTTTGACTGAGATCTTTTACAATATGCAGTTCTTTTGAATTGTTTTATATCCAAGTCGAAAAAAGTTCAGATGTTTTTTTAATATTTTCTTTTATTTCACAAAAAATGCTGACAAATATTTCTATTTTTATTTGTTATTTTATATTTTAACGTGAAACAAAATTTGGACATAACTTTTTGATAAGCTTAACCGACTAAGGCTTAGATTGACAATCTGAAGTCTTTCGAGCCTTAAGAGTCTTGAGATTATTGCTTTGTATGTTAAAAAAAAGTTGCTTTTTATTTAAGTTATCATTTTTATTATTTTTTACCACAACTTTTTCTTAAAAATAAACTCCTTATTTTTTTTTTTTAAGGTATGTTCTTTAAATACGTTCATCAGCATTTTTATTTTATTTTTTTTATGCTTTTTCAATTTAACGCAACAGTGGTAAAAAATATATATAAAACTGAAATTTTCAAGAAAAATTTGTATTTTTTCGCCCAATAACATTAGTTTACAAATTTTAAAAAATATTGGTATTCTCAACATATTTTAGTCATTTCCGTAGTGAAATGGCACGCTAAATCCGAAAATGAAGTCCAAAAATTTTTTAATCGAACGGATTTCGAGATATTTCGAAAAAAACACTTTTTGAAATTAAAAAAAAAAGTGTTTACTTAAAAGCTCTAACTAACCGATTTTGACAATTATTTTACTAAACTGTAGATAAAGATAGATGTAGATTTTGTAAAATTTACGGTTTGGACGCTATTTAAGCATTCATATGAAATTTTTCGTAATACTAAGCAAATTTTTAAAAAAATTCTATTCCAAACGTAAATTTCAAAATTTTAAAAAATTTTTTCATACAGTTTTTTTCATGGTTTCAGTTTAGTACAACCAAAGATATTTGCTTTTAAGTAGACACATTTTTTTTTTAGTCTCGAAAAATGTTTTTTTTTCGAAATATCTCGAAATCCGTTCCATGAAAAAATTTTTGGACTTCATTTTCGGACTTAGCATGCCATTTTACTACGGCAACGAGTAAAACATGTTGAGGATACATTTTGCTGTAAACTAGTGTAATCGATTTCTATTCGTTTCCTGATATTCATACTAACATTAAATTGTTTTGGCTTACACCGAATGTATGGCAGATCATCCTCCTTTTTTTCAAAATAAAAAAAAACATGTAAAATATTTTTTAGCCCTTCAAGATGTTTAAATCCTTAAAGAATACAAAAAAAAGTTAATAGCTTAAATTAGAGAAGACACCAAACGATCCAAAATGTTGGATGGCTATAAGACTTATTTTACTTAAAAATTCAAAATCTTCTTTTTTCGCTAGGGTCGCATTTGGTTTATTTATTAATTTGTTTTTTTTGATATTACAGGGAAACTCGAAGTCGTACACGCCTGACTTTAACTTTATATATTTTCTGCATTATTTTTTTTATACAATGATTTCACAGTTTTGGAAAGCTAAGGGTAATTTCCGAAATAATTTGCTGCGTAGAATTCGAATCCGTGGTCAGAATTGGCCCATCACGTCAGGATTTTGAGATATTTCAGGTTATGTACCCGAAAAACGACGTTTTTTCCTACTTTTGAGGTTATGTACAGTGTGCAAAAATTTTTTTGTGGTCCATTGGCCCATCAATTCTGACCCCGGATTCGGATTATACGCAGCAAAATACTTCGTTAATAATCCTTAGCTTTCCAACAGCCAAACCATGTTGACCTGTGTTTTTAATGCCTTTTTAAATTTTATCAAAATAGTTGAGTTGTAATATGTAAGAATTTTTTCGGAGGTCCGATTCTCTCTTCTATATGCTCTTGGAGTCGCTGAATCCGAATCCAAGTTCAAAAAAACCTCAGTGCGTCAAGATTCTGACATAACCATAAAGTGTGCTCTAGTCCGGCTGTCCGACGAAGGCTTAAAAGAGCACGTCAGTGTTCTGAAATAACCTTGAAAAAAACTCGTAACCTATTTTTTTTAGGTTATGCCAGAACCCTGCCATACTGAGGTGGACCATGGTTTCGGACTTTGCGTTTCCAAAAACATATAGTAAAAATCAATGTGGCAGGGTTTTGAGATTTTTGAAGGTTATGTCAGAGCCCTGACAGTGCAGTGGTTTTTTGAAAATGGTCTAACATCCGAACCCGGCCTCTAGGGTTCTAGGTTATGCTGCACAAGGAGAAGACGAATCTCAGATTGCTTAACTATTTTGTTATTTTTTTATACAACAAAGATACATACAAATTTTTAATCTTTACCACTAAGGACTATCTAGTCTTTTGTGACTCCCCAGGGGTCAACCGGTGCAATCTAACCTAATACTTTGCTCAAAATTTCTAAATACATTTTGTTGACACTTTTTGTCATATGCCAGATATGTTTTTTTACGGGCTACACTATAATAATAAATTTTTTATGAAAACTCGTGATTTGACATTCTATCTTTGTTTTATGCTTTAATTTTGTTTTTAATTCGTCAACACATTAACATGGTGCTTTGTACTTCAACAAGTTGGTCTGCAAGTTATTCAAACAAAAAAGAAAAAAAAAAGAAAAGGGAGTTATGACGCAATAGGTCTGGAATTTCCAACAGCTGGTAAAAAAAAAAAAACATTTCTTTACTTTCTATTATTCAAAATAGTTTTAAGCACGCGCTTATAGTCTTGTAGCACACTTAAAACGATAAAACTAATCGTGGTTAACATTTAATAATAAATAAGTATAATACAGATAATAAAGAAAGAGTTTTTCTATACTTGACTTTGCCGTCTAAAAAGAGGCTATGCTAAAATAAATATATATAATATTATATATATATATATATATTTAGCACATTTATAAACTACTTAATGAAATTTTTATATGCAATAGATTTATTTTTAAGTGTATGTACAGAGAAACCTTTTGCAGTACGAGGACAGTCTCAAAAGTATTTGGACTAACAAGGAAGAGTTCAGCTTTATTTTCTTTTTTGTAAATAAAACCAATTTATTTTTTACATAATCACATTAAAGTGCATTTAGACAAAGGGGTCCTTCAAAATTTTAGTAAACTTCCAAAAAGTATGATTTCTGCACATGCTAAGCACGATGACTTGAAGGAAATATCTTTACTGGCTCAAATCTAATTCTTAAAGTTTGGAGAGACAGTGGCCTATTTTGTATATGCTGGGTACTATGTACGAATGGCGTAATGTTTCATTTACTTTGAATCGTCATAGAATCTATCGAACAGCTGTTTATCTAGCTTTTTAACCTCCTGCCGTGCTTTAAGGAAGTAATATGAATTATACCAAAGATATGCAAAAAAAACATAGTTATCCTTATGGCTGACATACCCCTAACCTTTTTTGGAAGAAGAACAACAGTTTCGACTCTTTTTAATAACCCAGGGGGTAAACAGATAAGAATGTATTTAGCTCCGTTCCGCTGTAGGAACAATCTTCGAATGTTGATTTAGAGGAATTCAATTGTCTCTGGTTTATCGACACAGACAAGTGACAGTAATTTTTTATGGCTGCAATAGTGTTTCGACAAAAGCTTGTAGATTATCCTCACTCCAAATGCGACAACTCTGCTTATTAACATAACCATTCAACCAAAAATTGGCTTCATCGGAAACAAAATTTTGAATTTTGAACAAGTTTGACGAACGGAACGATTATTTTGATAAAAAATTTCAGCAATTTACAAGCGTTGCTCTGGTCTAAGTCTAGCCATAATGAAATGTCAAACCAAACTCAACAAAAAGCAACTATCAGCTGTTAAATGATTTGTCAGCTAAAGCAGTGTTGCCAACTCAAAGTTGTGAACCTCTAAAAAAAACACGCTGTATGTACGTTTTGCCATGTTCCAGATTCACCAAAATATGTAAGTAGCCTTATGTGGCTCTAATGAACAAAACCACGCTACGACATCGATATACCGTGTTTTCTACAATACTTCTCAACATATACACTTGAAACTTAGCAAAGATATTTTAATTCGTTCTTTTGACTTACTCTTCGAGCCACATCAAAATGGGCTTGAAACTGAAATTTAATTGATTTCAAGTAAATTTTTGCTAACGCCATTCTTTGGCCAAGCCAAATACTTTTCAGCCCACCCTCGTATGTCTGCATTGCAATTATTGCAAGACATTTAAGATATATCTTAATAATCTTTATATACAGAGCGTCATGGCAACACAGCTTTTTTTAAATATGCTGCTAATTTTAGTACCATTTTTATGTAGATATTATTATTAAATTAAAACATGTGGGGAAATTAGCTTTATAAAAGAGAAAGAATTAGCCAAATGACGTAACATATCACAGGGAATATCATGTGGGAATTTGGAATTTTTGTTTTTTTGTGACCTGAAAGTATGAAAATATGTACAATATGGTATACTCTGTATCATATGCTTAAGGGTATATTGAGTAAAGGCCTATACGCAGTTCGAAATTAAAAAACTTCATATAAAAAAAAAAAATCCCATTTGGGATACCTCATCATTATATATGAAGTTTTGTCATTCCGCGCGAAATTTTTCGAACTGCGTATACCCCTTAAGTGATTAAAACGCCATAAGGTTTTTGCCACAATGATTCGAACGACAAAAGAAATTCAGTTAACAATGACAGCAACTAATTCTCCTATTACTATTTCCTATTTCTGAAAAACTAAGGAACTCCAAGATTTCAATGTTATCGGAAGATTTTTCTTATGCTCTATAATGTGACACCTTTCCCTCAATAGATTTTTAGCGCTTAAGTTCACATCGTTCAAGTTGAAATCTGGAAATTTACAAAAGATTTTGCTTCAAACTTTGCTTTCTGTACAAAGCTAAAAACCATTTGGCCTAGAAGCTACATTAAGAAGTATCTGTTTGTGGAAGAGCTAGAATTTAGCAGCAGTTTGTTGACTCTTATGAACGTAAATATGAGAATACTTTTTCATTTTGGCAATAACATTCTCGGTACCACTGTTTACTGCCAAACCTATCCACCGAGAAAGTTACGACTTTAAGCAACTTATAAAACAATAGTTTCCAATCTATGTGTGGAAACTTTTAGAAAGGAAGTTTACAGGGTATTTCTTAGTTGGCTTGTCCAGACTGTAACCGTCTTGCTTGTTTGTATATGCATTAACCCGAGATCAACAAATATGAATTATTTCTACAGCTGTTTTTTTTTTTTAATTTCAGTTTTATTTCGATCTTCTGGTATTTGAAGGTAGTTGGGATACGTGTAGGTATAGGAAGTTATTTGTCATTGCTTACAAGCAAATAAAGCTATTTTTCAAAAGTCTAAGGGGACTTCTTCTGGTTCTTGTTTCTAGGGAAGCTATTTTAATTCATGTTCCTGGCTTCTTTACTGTAGCTGGGGATTAATATCAACAATCATTGCAAGTGTTTTCTTCAGTTTCTTCGTCAGCTCTTAAGATATAATATCTTGACTTTTAGCAACGAATATGATAGAATGTTTTTCTTTATGGACAACAGAATATTAAAAGTTACAAGGGTCTATTTGTATACCCTATACCTTAAGCTGAGTGCATCAAGTGTGTGAAAATGTATGTAACATGAAGAAGGGCGACAAAAAAAGGCAGCAAAGGGCAAAAGCACATAATTCAGACATGTACGTCCGTCTGTCCGTATTGTAGAGCTAAGCGCTAGGAGATTGCAAGAGCTAGGATAAAGAAAACATGACATTCGGGGTTCTTATGTGACCAACCAGATCAAGTTTCTTTCGCCATGCCCCCTTTCTTTCCGTAGCGCCACATTTTGTATTTTTCAAAGACACAGCTTTAGCTTGTATGGCCAAAATGAATATTATCGTACCATAATTATAAAAAACTTTTTCAAAGGCAGGAATTCGAGTGGCCTTAAGTTCTTATCTGCCACTTGAAATGAGGTTTAATAATTAGCTTTCAAAACGCATCAACTGCTTTATGCTCCAACAATAGGAAGGTCAAGCAAAGCGCAGGCTCGTTATTCGTGTCCCTCTGATAAAGCTATTTGGAATATTGGATCAATTTTGATCAAACTTCACACAAATGTGTGGACTAATATGAAACACATAAATATAGGGTGGGCCATCTGTTGAATTGGTTGTTAAACACTCATAATTCGGAACATACGCATCCAAAGTGGATGCTCTTCGACATATGTCAAGTTTAAAACTACTCAATTTTAGTCAAGGATCGTTTAACAACCGAACAACGAGTAAAAGTGTTGCAGGTGTACTATGAAAATGATCGTTCTGTGAAAAAAAACATAGTTGAGGCCAGTGCCGACGAGTCGCCAAGACCATCGACGCGTCATCCTTCGCAAGAATTACATATAGCTTGGACCACTTTGCGTCGAACTTTGCATGCAGATCTACATTAACAAGCTTAAAAGATTCAAAAGACGTCACAATTGAAGCACCCGAACCATTATCAGTGTCGCTTATGCGTTCAATGGATGGGAACAGCCAGATGAGTTTTCGTCAAAAAAAATAGTCACCGAAAATTACGATGTTTGGTATATACAGTTCCCTTATTTTATTAGAAGATATACGAATAAAATGCAATTAACAAACAAACCAACTAATGGCCCACCCTATACATGTAAAAAAATTTTTAAGTTTCTGCCAAACTTATGTCAGTAGTATTTTATTTTAGACTTAACATTTGTATTAAATTTGAACAAACCACTGCACAATGGGCCCGCTTGGCCAGATTTTGGCCAAAAGCCCTTCAGATGAAAGTCAAAATTTGGACAAAATGATATTTTAATACGATGTTACACATATTAAGGTATCCTGCGCAGAAAAAATTATTAAATTATAATTAGTGGTTTTTAAGTAATTAGCCATCAAAGTTGACGTTTTGTATTTTTTGAAAGTTCGCGATAACTTACAGAAAAAAAAATTCATTTACATGTAGCTAAGAAATCTTTATTTACTTTATTATTTATAAGTATTACTTCAGAAAAAAATAAAACTGAGCTTAAAAACTTTTTAAATATATTCGAGTAGTTAAAAAGATTTTTTTGATTTTTTTACCATTTGGCTGCTTTGCTTTAAGGGTACCGCCGACTATCACTCCACATTTGATCGAAAATTTGTTTATAAATTTCTTGACATGTTTTACAACAAAATGTAATTCCTTCCGATTTTCGGAAATTGAATTTTGTATCTAAAAGTTGATTTTTAATAATTGACCCGTAGGAAATTTGACTATTTTTTTATTACGATTAAAATTTTCGACTTAAAAATTTTATAGCATACTTACAAAGATGCAAATCAAAAAATGTAAAAATTTTAAATTTTGACGAAAAAACGCAAAAATTTAAATATGGATTTTTGAAAATTTTTTTCGGAAATTAAAAGAGCATGCATAAAAAATTATAACAATTAAAAACCAGATGGATTGGTTATGTCGTCTTTTTCGTAATTTGCTTGGCAAGCTGAAACTATTTGGGGCTATAACTCCAAAATCATTCAATATTTTGGGTATAGGCTATTTTTTCAATGTTTAAGGAGCTCATATCTATCTCTGTGGGAACTTTGGTCCAATTCCAATTAACCGGTTTTTTTTTTAATTAGGTTAAAAAAATTATTTGTTTTTTTTAAATATTTTCCAATTTTGGTCTGGATTATCTATATCTCGAACAAATCTGAGGAGGCTCAAACTTCTTAGAAAACTAGTTCAGTCATTTAGGAACATGTGTGTAAAGTTTCATCACTCTAAAAAAATTATTATGGAAATGACAGGATTTTGGCCAAAAATTGAAAATATGGGCCCACAGTGCACTGTTTCATATAGCTACCATACAAAAATTAAACCAATCTTCCCGCCAACTTTTTTGCGGCACCTTTTTAAATTCATTGCATCATGATAATTTTTTTTGTTTAGTGGAATAGTCCCATTTTAAAAAATAAAAATCTACGTAGCCATATCCGTTCCATTTTTGCTCTTTAGAGTCCTACGTACTAAAGTAGTCTATCAATATTCGCATGTTTTTCTAAGGAAGTTAGGAATTTTAACTTAGTCTTCTTAAGTAGCACTAAGATTTAAGAAATTCAGTTTACTGAGACTTAAAGTTATCCTCAATGTATTGAACTTTGAATGAAAGCAAAGTAAGCTAAAGCTCGTTGATTGAGTGAAACATTAATAAAAATTTTTTCAAATATTTTCTTTATTGATAAGATCCTTTTTTAACGACATATCAAAAATCAGCAAACGAATTTTTCAAAGTCAGAGTTGATTCCATGTCGTTTTAAGTTATTTCGAGCAAAATTGAGGTCATACAAAATTTATTTCGAATCAAGCAAAATAAAATAATAAATATCCCAACTTGATTAAGCTTATAAATATCATTGAACCCTACTGCAAAGTCATTATGCATATCATCAAAATCGTAAAACTTTTAAGTGCAACCAATATTTAACTAACCGATGTTCGCAAAGTACGAGCAGCAAAGAGTATTTCAACTTCGCCATCACAAACTGTGCCACTTATATCTTTCATATCGCCAATCTTCTAAATACCAAAAATATATCGAGAAATATAAAATAAAACACAGTTTTTATTGTGCAAACATAATTAAATGGCGTTACTGATAAGAAATGATGTCGGGCACTCTATTATCATTGGAGCTACTTTGAACTGAACCAGTTTTCCCAAAATTTTTTTTTTTTTTTTTCATTTTGCGTTGTTACCTCAAATAAATTGATTGAGATTGTTTCCAAGGCTGAAGACGTTATTGGCTTGCCCGCTAGGACAGAAGAGTTTCATGACAAGAAGAAAGATCTAATAAAGGGTCATCAATCTTGAGGTTTTTTTTGATGAAACACGCATGAGTACTGTCAAGTTGCCATGTGTTTTTTTTTTTTTGAGTTTTCAATGCCATTTCATCAGGGAAAGACTTACACTCGAAAAACGATTACAAATCGTACAATTATATTACGAAAATTCGCCTTCCGTAAAGAATGGTTTTCGGTGAACAATTAATTTCACGCTACGGAACGGTGAATTGGCCAACAAGATCGTGTGATATCACACCGTTAGACTGTTTCCTTTTGGGCTACGTGAAGTCTAAAGTGTTTGTGGATAAGCCAGCTACGATGGAAGCATTAGAGGCCAACATTACCCGTGTTATACGAGAGATACCTCCGAACGCGTCATCAAAAATTGGAACCTCCGCATGGACGAGCTACGGCGCAGTTGCGGCCAACATTTGAAAGGGATTATCTTTAAAAAGTGAATGGCAAGAATGGTTCTTTCTATTGATGTTAAAGATTTTCCAAATCATTTGAAATTTTTGTGTGTTTTTGCATTTAAAAAAAACCTCAAGATTGATGACCCTTTACATGTGTAAAAGTACTTCATAGTCTATAATATAATATATAAAAATCTTTTTAGTATAATAAATAAATACCTTCGCGGTCTACGTTTATCAGAAGATAGGCGTCATAGCGACTTGAAACCAATACGTATCAGTTCCAATTGGACTTTTGAGATAGGCCAGCCAAATTCCTTTCTTCATGCAATTCCTTTCTTCATGCAAATTCCTTTCTTCATGCAAAGAAGCCTGCATTGATGTCGTTAAGGAACCTTCAGTGGGTAAGATCCTGTTTCTACAATATCAAAAAAATTCTAGTTTGAACATAAATTTAAAAATTTAAAAACATTTTTAAATACAGTATTTTTCATAGCTCGTAAAGTTCGATCGATTATGAAGAAAATCTCGAGTGTATGTACTTTAAGATACTGAAAAAAAAAAATTAAATGGTAGATATACACAATATATTATTTTAGAGGCGGAAATTGGAATCAGCTTAGTAGCTAAAGCACGCATAATGATAACTCACTTTTCGTCGCGACGTCTAGGGACCACGGTTCGATTCCCAATCGAAGCAATTTTGTTTTTATTTATTTTTTATTGCACTTTTTTTTTATTTATTTTACATACATTTTTATGTACTTATATTTTTATTTTTTTTGTCATATAATAAATATTTAAACAAATGTATTGTCAAAATTTCGCCTATTCGAAATACGAAATTTCGTACAGTGTACTTGATTGTCCAATAGTAATGTCTGTATTATGTTTATGTTGGAATGCTAGCTTAAACGTAATAAATTTTTTTATTTATAAATTAAGAAAAATTTGTTTCAAAAGATATATTAAGTTTGTGCATACAGAAGGAGATGTCGGAGACCCTCAAAGTTAGCTAAAGTACGATCAGGGTGACTAGAGAAATCGATACACCCATGTCCGTCTGTCTGATCTCAGAGATGGTAAGAACTAGAGCAACCAAACTTTCAGATTATATTCCTTATTATTCTTTAAAGGAACAAACTTATTTCATTTTTTTGATATCGGTTATATATTTTATGGCTTCCATGGGTGTATTTCAGTGGACCTCGAAAAAAAATAAAAGACTTAGATGGAGCACTGTACGAAATTTGATCAAAATCGGTTGACTATATCATATAGCTCCTATAGGACCAATCGGTTCAAAAATTCGATTCTTTGCGTTCCGTGTGCTTATGAAGACATCGTAACCAAATTTGGAATTTGATTGTTTTTTAGGGATCCCCAGCATCGAGCACACTTGATCATAATAGATTGACTATTTCATATAGCCCCTGAAAGATCGGTAAAAAAAACGTTTTTAGGGCTTATGCAGTTTCTTTATAAAGATATCGAAACTAAATTTGCTATTCGGAGGATTTAAGAGTTCCCACGCTTTGTACAAAATTTGATGAAGATCAAAAGGGCAAAAAAGGGCAAGGAGGTGGGTAAAAATACGAAAAACTGCGTTTTTGTAACTTTGGCGCCCTCTACCGCCTAAAATATGAACTTATGGGTATACCTTCCTTTACAAATAAATTTTTAAATTTAATTTTGATCATTTTTTGCCTTGAAGGTTTTTGTGTACGACTTATAGAATTCGAGATAAATGGGCCGACGCAAATGTCAAAATAACGGAAAAGCCCACAGGAGTAGGAGGTCAGCATTTTGGTTTTAGACTTTTTTGATGGTCCTTAATACAATAAGCAAGAGAAAGTCCAGCAATCAATTTTTTCCTGGTCAAAACCTATTTTTACTGTACTTACAGGTTATGTTCGTTTTTGCAGAACCTCTATATAGATACATATATGTCGATTTCTAGAGAAGCGAAGCAGGTACGATTTTGAGGTTTGACAATTTTGAATCTGGGGGTTATATAGAACAACTCTACAAACCGTTTTCCGAGGGTCAAGTCCAAAAAACCTGCCACTCCTTGAGGAGGGGTGTGTATAACATGTAGCCCCTATAGGGACTATCGTTCACAAAAAACAGTTTTGGTGCGAAATTCGTTGGTTTTGTGTTTGTTTATGAAAATATCGTAACTTAATTAGGGAAATAATTATCTTTTGGAGTTCTTAAGCAATATACTAAATTTGACCGCTATAGGGTGGTACAGGGTATCCCAAAGTCGTCCGCGCCTGACTTTAATATACGCAATTTTTTTTTTTTTTAAATAAATTTGATCAGTTTTGAAAATTTGAAGATAGTACTAAAGTGTTTTTTTTTTCAGAGCTCTCTACAATGCAAAAGTGGCAGCCACTTGGAGGTACGCTATTCAGATCTAAGATATATCGCTTACGTTCTCCGAAGTTCCATAATAGGGACTCTGGTCTAATTACAGTTTGCGAATGATACTTAAGAAATTCGACCTTGTTCCACGAGCTCAGACTGGAGAACGTAGACATCCTCCTAAGCTGCTAAAACTAGCGCTTTGCCAGGCATGGAAACAGGCTGGCGTTAAACCTACTTAACGATCACCCGATAAGAAGGCTGAAGAGAAAATCGCCCAAGAACTTAATATCTTCAACAGTAGATGAAGACCAACTAACTCAAAGGCCCAATTTGGCCCAAAAACAGGCTTAGCCTGTAAACGTTGGTACCAGCTGCAACCTGGTTTGGGGATTCCACAGAATGTTTATAAAATAATAGTATTTTTTGAATATGTGCAAAATAAAGATTTAAAAAAAAAACCTCTGCAAAAACAAATTTTTTAAATGCTAACAAACAATAGCAGACTACATGGAATTTCTGATTAGGAAACCCCGCTGTGCAGCAATTAAGGTTTCCCATAATTTTGTCAACATATTTTTTTTTTTTTGACGAAATTTCTCTATTTTTTGTTGGTAGTAAATGATTTCCGAAATGAATCACTTGTTTTGTATATTTTGCAGATAATAACAAACAAAGTGCAAAATGCGTAAAGGATCGCTTGACAAATTAGCGGCAATTAGTGCCTTGAAAAATTTTAGCTAAAAATGTAACATTAACTTTAAGATTTCACTTTATGATTAGTCAGGCATGCAAAAAAATAAATAAAATAAAACTATGTACTATACTAATATATAGCGCTAAGACTATATGGCTTTAAAATGAATAATTAAATATTGACTAGGAATTTTTAGCTGATTATCTATTAAAATAAGCTAACTGATAATACCAAAAAAAAAGAGAAAAAACAATGCCAAGGGCCTTTGATAATCACAACTACAAAAATTCATTCAAACTTGAAGAGCTAGTACGAATAGACGCACGCACTTTTATAAGTAGTTGAAATCATATCGTAAAGGAAGTCGTTAAATTATCAAGCTTTACGTAGTACTCAAGATGCAAAAAACAACAACAACAAAAAATAAATAAATACTGAAACTGACAGCAAAAACAGAATCTAATCATAAAGCAAAGTAAAAATTGCTATTTAGTATAAAGCTAAAAAAAAAAAAATAACTTTTGTTTTTTTTTTTTTTAAATTATAAAGTGAAGTACAGTTTAAAATGCTGTTGCAGATAAACAACATGCGGGGATTTATATAAATTGTTTGTCAGGCTAGCAGACACCTTAACATCAATGACAACAACAACAACAACAATTAACGTAATGTATCTTTTTCCAGCGAAACTTGCAAACACAGATACAACACAGCTGACACACATGACATACGCATACAGCTATACAAATATTATATATGTGTGCATGTGTGTGTGTGTAATTTTTGCAGTGATTCACAAATCAAATAATATATGTAGCTATGTATATTATAACAATAATGAAAGAAAATAATAATATAACGTAGGAAAAAAAAAAAAAAAATGAAGACAACGACTTGTGCGAAAAATATTTGTGCCAGCAGCAACAACAAGAACAATAATAAAATGTATCTCTTGTATATAGTATAACTGTAAAAACCACTCGAAATGCCGCACGATCAAGCCGCAAGAGCGCCAATTTAAGAGCGCCAAAGAGCATTGTCGTCGTCGCGCTTAAGCTAAGAGCAAAGCAAAACGTCAACGCCGACGTCGCTTTGCAGCAGCTAGGGGCGGCGGTATTGGGTATGGTCGGGCTATGCGGGTTCAAATGCGGCAAGCATGACGAATAATTTACACACAGATACAAAAACTCAAATAAAATTTAATGTGCACACACACACACACACACATCTAAACACTTATAGACTGCACATTTACAACGCCGTTTTGGTATGTACATATTTAATATTTATTAAAAAACAAAAACTCAAACGCACGCTATCAAAGCTCATTGATCTGGTCTAGGCACTTTAGCAAATGTCGCGCGGCGTTTTGAAATTTTTCCCGTAGCTGCGATTGGGAATTTTGTGCGATAATCTCGCATCAGCACGCATACATGCACATATGTACATAATCTATACTATGTGCAAAAGGGGAACAGCGACCGGTTTGTGTAAGTCCGTTCAATAGCTGGTACATATAGTATATGTGTGGTTTTTTCAAAAAACAGATTTGTAGCAACAAGACTGCCAAAAAAAAATAAAAAACCAAAAAGCTTATATACTGCGTATGTAATATTGCTAGTGAGCTTATATGCATGTAGTATCCATAGCTGGCATAGCTAGCCAGACGCCAACCCATATGTATTACACAAGCATTTGTGAAAACAGCATATATATATGTATGTGTATGTGAGTATGTCTTAAACCGGATCTTTGCTTTGAAAGTACATTCACTTTATGCCGTTGACGCTGAAGCTGACGCACATGCACGCTCACAAAGCCTGCAACTTGTAGCCAGCGCGCTGCAAAAGGCTGGGCCAAACAGCCTTCAAATGACATAGCCAAGTCGGCTAGTGCGGCTGCTAGCTGACTACACACTGTGGCGCTCTTTCAGGCTCTGCACATGCGCATAGTTCAAATAACTTGGTCAAGTTGACAAGATCAACAGCAGCAGCTAACAGTGTTGCCAAGCGGCAGCCAGTTGGCTAGCAGCAAGCCGGTCTCAAATCGCTGCTGCATTGGCTTAGGGGGCTAAATCAAATGCCAGCAACAAAAATCTATAATAAAAAATTGGAAAAAAAAAAACAGGTTAACAAATGTTGCGGCAATAGCGTCGGAAGAAACTTGTTTTTTTTTTACTACAACCCGCGACGTCTTGAAAAAAACCGAAACGTCAAAGCCGGCTTAGGAGACGCTTACATTTACATTCACTTTACACACACACACAGCAAGCCAAAGAGCGTGAAAGTTGAGCAGCAACAAAAGAAAACAACAAAAAAGAGCACGTTTAATAAGCCGGCAAGCAACCGGCATGCTGGTATGTAAGTACATACATAAAGAGCGTCAAGTCCGCGTTACTCTTAGCGCTGCTGACAGCGACAGCGACTGCGAACGCCGCTGGGGCTGAGTGTGACTCTCTTTTTTGTTGCTGGCGACGGCGGCTCTGTTCGCATTCACAAGAATTTCACCGACATTTAGTTTAGTACCGTTTTTGGCTGCAGTCGCACTACGGACGCAAATTCTAATTTTATGTGCTATAAGACAGCAACTACCAAAACAGCCAAGTAGTAATTACAACAAAAGTTAAAAGTTAAACAATAAAAAGTTTTACTATTAAAATATAATTAAAAAGAAAAAAAACGAAAAACAAAGCAAGCGGCAAAGCTAATTATATTAACTACACATATTAAATTATATATTATACAATATATGTGTTTGGCTGAAATTAGCCATATGGTGTACTGTTTTAAGCATAAAATATTGCAAAAATTATTAAATTCAGCTCAATTTAAAAGCAAAGTTGAGCATGCAGCACATTTAACTATATAAATTGTGCGCCAATTGAGCAAAATACATAAATTTAAAAAAAAAATAATAATACTAAAAAAGCTACTTTAATAAATTTAAAAAAAAAAAAACTGCTTTAATTTTAAAAGTATATAATAACGCAAAAACAGTTTGTTGCATAAAACTGTTAAAATTCAAATAAATTTCATTTAAAAAACAAAAAGCGTGCAACAAGTTAAAAAGCAACTTACAAGATACACACATACACATACACACACACACACATGCGCATACACAGTTGGCATGAGCGCACATACACACACACAGCTACACGCAGACTAACAATGTCAAGTGAAAACATTCTCTGGAAGCAACAGGTTTCGCCTTAGAAAGAAATAAAATAAAAATAAAGTGTTTTAAAGAAGTTTTAGCAGCGTCGTGAGCGAGCCAGCTTTCGTTAAATTGTTAAAAGGCAGCGTGCGCAGTAAGACGTATTAAATTAATATATATGCAATTATAATTATAAAAGTTTTATATAAACAACACATTAAAAAAAGACAGTTCAAAGTGGGTTATTTACCATAAAAAAAAAATAAAGTAAAACATAAAAGCAGCAGACAAAACTCAAAAATGGATGCATTTTACGACGGAGACCTCAAAGATATATGGGATTCCGATTTAGATCCGGTAAGTAACAGCAAGCGCAAAGCAACAACTATTTAGCGTCAACCTTTATCAGTTTGTTTTTGTATGACTAATTTTATTGCAGCCTATTTAGATACGTGCCAAAATTTGTTTTTGTTGAGGTCATGTTTTGTTTGTTTTAGCGGCAAAAAACTTCTTTCAGTAAACTACACTTTAAACACTGTCTGAACTTTGTAAGCGCTATAAAAAAATTAAGAAGCTTACATAAATGAACCACATAAAGCTGCACAGCTTATCAGCTTAGTTTGTTAGTAAACTGTTAGTCTTAAATGAAAATATTTCTAGACTACTTAAGTTATCAGGCATTACGCTCGCATTTGGGGTATTCACAGACTAGAGAAAGCATGCACGAGTAACAACTTGTGCAAACCTAACAACGCGACATAAAGTTAAAAATGCACAACTAACAACAAACAGCTGTTTACAAGCTTTAGTTTGGTTTTGTTAAAAAAAAAGTTTTTATGAGCAAAATGCTATTTAACACTATTTCTACCAAGAGCTGTCAAAAGACAGCTTTCAGGCTTAAACTAAACATTATTCGCTTATTTTCATACTTTTACCCACTTTTTTTTTTGACTATTTAAACAAGCATAGAAATATTAATTTGGCAATAAAACTTTTTTCCAACTAATCTTAAAAGCATAAAAAATAAAGCTTTGCTTATTTGTCAGTACAATATATTTTTTTTAATTTTTAAATGCTTAGCAATTGCGTCTATAATTATATTTAAAAAAATATATATAACTTATCTTAAAACAGCTGTTAAGTTTACTTACACACTAAAAGCACGTACTAATAGCAAAAAAAAAGTCACCCCACTGTGGTCACAAAATAGTGAACACCCCCATTGTATCTTTCTCAAGCTTTCTAGAGTTAATTCTAATAAAAATCACTTCAAAATTGACAACTTTTTGATAACGTTTAGCTTGAACAGTAATTAAGCTAAAATAAGGCATACACACATACAAATTTTATATATAAAAGAATGCATATTAATAAATATGTAACAATTTTCAGTTAAAAAAAATAGCTACAATTTCGCGTTAATTATATTTAATGAATATTTATATATTGAGCATTTGTATGTATTACAGTTTAGGTTCAACCGGTTTACAACCATGTGGTTTTCACACATAAATCTTAAAAGTTTAATTAAGTTAATGTAGGGAGTTGTAAGACGAGTTTTGATTTTGTGCCCTAACTTTCTCAAAAGACAAGAAGTTTTTTATTCGAACGATTTGTAGATTGTTTAATTGGTCAACTAGCTTTAATACATATAAGTCTTACAGCAGTTTTTCTAACTTTTTCAAAAGACAAAAAGTTTTTTGGTCAACTAGCTTTTATATATAAAGGGTCATCAATCTTGAGGTTTTTTTTTTAAATGCAAAAAAAAAACACAAAAATTTCAAATAATTCGGAAAATCTTTACTATCAATAAAAAGAACCATTCTTGCCATTCACATTCACTGGTTCGGAGCGTGAAATTAATTGTTCACCGAAATGGTTCCATAAAATGGCCTAAGCGCGCGAAAAGCATTCTTTACAGAACGCAAATTTTCGTAACGTAGTACGATTTGTAAACTTTGTTGGGGTGTAAGTCTTTCCATGATAAAATGGCAAGGAAAACTGAATTAAAGACACATGGAAACTTGACAGTACCCACGCGTGATTTATAAAAAAAAAAAACCCCTATTGAGAAAAAACCTCAAGATTGATGACCCTTTATAAGTCTTAGTCTAACCTTTCCTAGCTCAGATAAAAGTAGAAATTTTAAAGTTTTCCAAAGTTATTGATCTTATTTTATTTTATATTTTTCTACCTAAAACTTCGGACTTGTAGATAGTCTAATTATTTCAACTAGCTTTTATAATAATAGGTGTTAAATGTTTTTTTATGCTTCTAATCTTACATATGTCTAACTACAAGTGGATTATGATATTTTAAATCTGCAGAGTTCAGATTTCCTCAAATTTTCTAGTTAGCTATTACTTTAAAAAGATCATATAACATATAAGGTATGAGCGCCAAATGAGGTGGGTAAAAAAATGTACAAAAAATCCAAAGTATCAATTTTGAAACTTTTGAAATTTATAGCTTTTGTTTAAATTTTAATATTTTTATTTTTAAGCCCTAAATTTCTCAAAAACAAAAAGATTTTTATTTAAAACTTCGAACTTGTAGATTGTCTAATTGAGCAACTAGCTCTTATAGCATATACAGAACAAACGTTTGGTTTATTGGGATTTGTTTAAGAGACCACATTTTTTGAGTATTATCTATTACCTATTATTAATTATTATTTGAGGGTCATTAGCCTGCAACAATCCTCGCGATACCTGCATAAGAACTGATGACAGGAAAAAAGTCTTTCATACTAGAAAACTGTGTTTCTTTTCTAATTGAACGTATCTTATAAAATAAGTTCTTAAAAGGTCACTACGAAAAAGTTTTTTCAGAATTCAGCTTTCTCCAATTGAAGGCGCATATTTTAAATTCTTTCTTCTATAGTTTAGACTCCAATTATAACTCCGGTTTAAGATACAAACATCATTGTTTCCATTATTTCTATAGCTTATAAATATGGTCATAATTAACTTTTCTTTGCTTATATTCGAAGATACTTTTGAAAGCGTCAAGATTTAAGCAAAATCTGCCACCTGCTTCAATTAGTCGTACATATTGTAATGTCTTTCTTATCGGGCTTCAAAATAACTCCGCTTAAAGATACAAACACCAATAAATAGCGATAACTTCAAAGTACTGTCACAATTATCGTTTCTTTGCTTATTTTGTAAGATACTTTTTAAAGCGACAATATTTTTGCAAAACCTGCCATCTACTTCAATTCATCGCGAATATTGTAATTTCTTTCTAATTTCTTTATTTAATTATATCGCAATTATCGGTTTAAGATACAAACACCAACGGATAAATATTGTTACAATTATCTTTTCTTTGCTTATATTTTAAGATACAGTACTAAGCGTAAAGATTTTTTAAAAATTGTTCATCTACTTCAATTTAATGCACATATTGTAATTTCTTTCTTATTTAAACTAAAACCCAATCATAACTCCGGCTTAAGATACAAACTCCATGTATATAGATAGCATATAAATATTGTTACAATAATCGTTTCTTTGCTTGTATTCTAAGATACTTTTCAAAGCGTCAAAATTTTTGCTAATTCTGCCATCTACTTCAATTGATCGCGCATATTGTATTTTATTTTTTTATTTAAATTAAAACCCAATTATAGCTCCGGCTTAAGATACAAATTCCAATGTATATTGATAGCTTCTAAGATACATTTCAAGATGCTTGTAAAATATGTCATCTATTTCAGTTGATCGCGCATATTATAATTTCTTTTTTATTTAAATTAAAATCCAATTATAGCTCCGGCTTCAGATACAAACACCAATGTAAATCGATAGCTTATAAATTTGGTTACAACTATCGTTTCTTTGCTTACTCTAAGATACTTTTCAAAGGGTCAAATCTTTAAGCTAACATAGACGCCACAAGCCCAATTGAAACAGATTACAGCTTACTGATATTCATATATTGTTCATAAGCCGTTTTAAGAACAAAAAACAAGTAAAAAGAATCTTTTGTTTTTTTTTTGGTTTTGGGGATCAATTCCAAACCAAACCCAAAACTTTGTGCCTGCATATTAAACAGCTGAATAGGTCCAAATTACATGTTTGCTTTTAAGCCGTTTACGTCGATTGGTTCTTAAAAAACAACAACAAAAAAACCTGTTCAAAACTAAAATAACACTGGGCCAACTTTCAATAAGAAACATGCAACAATCCAGACAGTTACACACCCTGTTTTTATAATTATTTTTACTTTACTTAACTTTGATTTGATTTCCCATATATAAGAACGTGCTGGGGCGTAACTAAACAACTTTTGCACAAGATACGATATGAGTTCCAAGGTTTTTTTATTTATCTCTTAAATTTTTGAGTTTGTTTTCTTAAAAGACAAAAAAAAAAAAGCTGCAGTCTTATGCAATATGACAGGGAAGTAGTGAAGATTTCATTTGTGCTACAATTTACTTAATTTATTATTTTTTTTTTGTATGTTGCCTTAAGACACGATTTTTTTAGTGTTTTTTTATGTTTGAAAATATCATTTACATGGCGGAGTAGGGGGGGCGAGCGCTAGCGGACATAGTGCCAGAATGCTACTGATAAGAACTTATGAGTACTACGAGTACCAGTCAGAAATATTTCTGGCGTAACTAAAATTGTGCGATAGTTAGCCTAGAAAAATGTTTTCTGTGATAGTGATAATTAGTGTTTCCAAGAAATTAAAAAAAAAACGAAAAGAAATTTGTCATTAGTGCAGTAAGCGATTTTTTTTTTTCGGTATTTTTGTATTTTTGCTGTTTTGGGTTTTACAAAAAAAAAAAAAAAACAATTTCAATACATACATTGTATAATGAATTGAGTATCTATGTGCTGCTGGATCGTATGTGTCTGTGTGTGAAAGCGTCAGGCGTCGTTTACTTCCAAGTAAAGATGTGGCCTCGTTGTCGTGCTGGTCTCTTGCTTATCGCTGCGGAAACAGTAATGAGTACATGTCGTCTTTATTGTTGTTGTTCTTCTACTACACATATTGTAGTAAGCATTGCCTTAGATTCTATATATACAGAGCGTAATGCTACGGGCAAACTCAAATCTGAATGCAGCTCAGTTGCTATACACATCGAAAAACCAAAGAAACAATACAAAAACAAAATATATTCCAGAGAACAAAAAATACAAAAAACGAAAGAATCTATTACGGCACATGGTGCGCTACAATTGATAAGCGCTAGGGCCCCTCCTGTTCCGACGCTATCAGCTGCGTCCAAATGCAAAGTAATTACTTTTTTTTTTTCCAGCGTTTGCCGCATGCACTTTAAACCAAAGAAACCTCAAAAGCGCCTCAGTGTCATTACTGAGCAGCGAATCTTAGATAGATAAGACCAGTCATAAACAGAGCACTTTGCAAAAATAACTAGAAGGCAAACCGTGCTCGGAAGCGTCAAAGCTTACATGCTCTTGACAACAAAGTTGTTTCAACAAATTAAAAAATTGAAAACTTTAAAATTTTGTTTGATTTCCTATCAATTATACAAATGGTTTCTAACTAAGCAGCAAAAAATCAAAGTGGTTAGAGTATTAGAGATTCGAGTGCATTTCAGCCAGACGTGGAACCAGAATTTGTTCTTAGCTGCGGTTTGTCGCTTTGAAGTGTATGTATATCAGAGCTCGCAAAAGACTCTCAACCCATTTTGCCAACTTTTGGGCGGGTCCAGACCCCCTTGGATCCGCCACTGATTCCCGCCAATTGCAAAATGTTCATTATGGATGCCTCACGGGGACCAATAGAGCAACAGTTTTGAGGCTTGTCTTTTTCATAGTAAACATAGCACATTGTTCGGCATCCGATTTGGAGTTCCAAAAAACCCCAGAACACCCAAGGGTTTTGAAATAACCTCAAAAGCACAACAAAAATTATTTTTAAAAAAATCCGACGTGCTAAGATCTTTTTGACTATGGTTTCGAATTCAGCGACTGCAACAAAATATAATAACATCGCCATATAATCGGTCTTGAAAAATGATTTTGTTTTAGGTTTTTTGAGGTTAGGTTAGAACAAGACCCTTTGGAGCAATTCTGTTAAGTAAACTCATGTCTCGTCTTCAAAGCAAGACACACTTTTTTGGTTGAGTCGTTTTTTGAGCTCGCAGGTCAGACAATATTTCTAGAAACCATAGCATGTCAGGATCCTGAAGAAACGTCAAAAACGAGGACTCGAAGTCAGATTCAGCGGCGCGAGCAACACTTTAAAAAAAATCGTTGAAAAGATAAAATTAAAAGTTTTTTTAGATTATCTCAGAACGCTTGGGTGTTGGGGTTTTTGGACCTCGGGTTCGGATTCAGCGTCTCAAAACCCATGCAGGTAGCCCTGTTACATGTAAAGTTCATATGATGATCTACTTGCCATATTATGATCATCCCATTAAAAATATCTAGCTTATATTTTCATGTTACTTTAAATAAAGTACATTTTAAATTTTAACTAGTCTACGCAGTTCGAAAAAATTCGCGCGGAATGACAAAACTTCATATAAAAAAAAATATCCCATTTTGGATATCCCTATTGGGATTTTCTTTTATATGAAGTTTTGTCATTCCGCGCGTAATTTTTCGAACTGCGTATAGGCCCTTTATGTCTTATTATTTAAAGAATACTTTGATACCAAGAGCAAGTTCGTTTTAAGTGACGTATTTTTTTGAAACTATAGAATGCAGTTCAATTGGAAAGTGTCAGGAATAACTAAATGCATGAGCTTAAAGTTACCTTTTTGAAAGTCCAGCGTCCTCGAATTTTCAAGTAGCTAACTAACTTCAAATAAATTTACAAACCTCGACGTCGGAGGATCGATTAAAATCGATCTACAACGATCTATACCTTTATCAGAACAGTGAGTTTTCGCATACTACATTTAACTAAATTCTCTACTAAAGCTAAGCTGTCAACTGAAAACTTTTGCCAGATTCTTTCTAAATTTTGCTTAGTCTGTGTATTTCTTAGCTATTTTTGTAATTTCTCTTTCTGCTTAAATGCATTTGATTATAACGCCCTTGAATATCTAGCTAAGGGTAACAAAATTTAAAAGGAGAAGACTCTATTTAGTAGATTTTGAAATAACGAGCTAAAAAAATATAATACATATAATGAATTTGGACAGAAAGTTTTCAAATATTAAGAGAAGAAAGAAATTCTGTCATCTTAAGAGTTTAATTGCAGATTCTTCTATATTAATTAGCTGTCATCTTAAGAGTTTAATTTGAAATTCTTCTATCTCAATTAGCTGTCATCTTAAGAGTTCAATTGCAGATTCTTCTATATTAATTAGCTGTAATCTTAAGAGTTTAATATGAGATTCTTCTATCTCAATTAGCTGTCATCTTAAGAGTTCAATAGCAGATTCTTTTATATTAATTAGTTTAATATGAGATTCTTCTATCTGAATTAGCTGTCATCTTAAGACTTCAATAGCAGATTCTCCATTCTTTGGCTTAGGCTGTGTAATACTTCATTATTTATATAATTTCTCTATAAACTTTTAATTAACATTCGCTGACGTTAGTAAAAATTTAAATGAAAACACTCTATAGTAGTAGATCTTGGAATAACGAACTGAGATACTGAAATATACTGAACTTAGTCTTTGGACGGAAATATGAATAAATTCGAAGCTAAAGAAAGTTTCGGGAATAGTAAATCCATTAAGTACTAAATTTTGATAACAAGTGCACAGAAGTTACCATATGCTAAAAGTTTTGGAGAAACAAACCATTTATGACAAACATAATGGCAGGGTTGGACTCTGATAAAGCATTCGGGGGAGGGTACAATTTTTGTTT
Source organism: Chymomyza costata (assembly GCA_018150985.1). Taxonomy (NCBI): domain Eukaryota; kingdom Metazoa; phylum Arthropoda; class Insecta; order Diptera; family Drosophilidae; genus Chymomyza; species Chymomyza costata. The sequence continues at coordinate 26,597,900 of JAECWU010000001.1, forward strand.
GCATTATTGACATCATTCACTAAATTGAGGCATAGAAAATGCTCAACAATTTTAGGAAACTCTAGCGCTCTGGTAGAACCAAGAACATAGATCATCTGCTTAAAAATCGTATAAAGCAGCTGTAGGCTACGATCAAAGCAAAATCAGATAATTGTCATATTACAGGAAACGTAAAATACTCCGCCAAAGCTCATATTTTTTTGTTTCCATGTCGCAATTTGCAATCGATCATTCATCGATAAAACGCCATTTAGCGGTTGCGACAAATGCATACAACAGCAACACGGATATTACAAGATGATCGCAAATACCATAAATGCAGATAAGCAGTGACTTCCTTTTAGTGCGTAACAAAAATCATCAAAAAGTTTATAGACTTTCGTTTAGGTTATAAAAATAGGCCTTTAAAATGTATCAACAACAACAAAAACAACAAGACAAGACACGCGCGTAAAAAAACCCGGGGAAAAATTTGCTCGTGCAGTTTTCCCCCGACGCTGAGTGCGCAAGTTTTGTTGTTATATACATTTATTTTTTCATACTTATATATAATTATTTCTTACTATGCGATGCCTAGTGCCTATTTCGATTGCTTAATTACGTAACACAAACAATGCACAATGTATAGATTGTATTTGTATGGGCACAAAACACATACAAGTGCAAAATGTTTGCAAGTTAAAAAAAAAAAACAAAAAAAATTTTTTTTTTTCTGATAATGTCCAAGTCAGATTTCACCTTCAATCAAATTGACTTTATCGTTTCAATATTTGGCATTATTATTTTTAATAATAAATTATCATTCTGAAGTCTAGCATAATACCAAAAGAATCTTATCAAAAGTTAGGTGTATGTGTGTGCGTCTGTATTTTGGCTTTTTGTAACAACAGCAAGTAGAGATAAGGTCTGGAACGCTTATGTTTAGAAAAATACACTAGACCTAAGAAATGTAATTAATGAAGTTATTTTTCCATAAGTCAATACAAGTTAAATAAAAGTCTTGCTCTCTTTGTGGCTTAGATGGAGATTGAAATATGCGAGTGCCACCTTATTCTGACAGACCTTGGCTTATAAAGTTGTCTTCCTTAAGTAACTGTAGACAATGCTATAACGTGCTATTCTTGCTTAAGCTATTGCTAAGCTATTGTCTTATTGTTATCGCTGAACTTCTTAATAAAGTTACTTTTGCCCTGTCTTCTAGAGTAACTGCTAATTTTTCGCCCCTTAGCTTTACAAATTTGTAGATCCCCTCTCGCTTTGCATGATAATTTCCGTGTCTTGTGCTCTAACTAAAGTAGCCTTTATAATTTCGTCTCTTTCGAACAATCTGTGTTCTCCATCACTTCCTTCATCTTAATTCATCTTGACTTGCATCTTCGCGCATACTTGATCAATTTTGCGCTGTGAGTCATCATCTGCCTCTTGGTTTTACTTCTTGATGCATGTGTAAATGGATATTTCAGGCATGCTAATGAAAAGTTAAAGAGATGACAAATTTTAGCTTTAATTATAAAATATATTTTTTGAAGATGAAGAATCTATAGAAACTAGAACTCGATTATTGAAAGACTGAATAGTTATATAGATGCATAACTTGTTGTAAGCTAATGAGATAATCAATTTGAAAAAATGTTTGCGGAAGATTAAGAATTTATGTGTAGGTGAAATATATTCTTTTGAGATGATCTTAATTGAAGCTAAATATCACCTAAGCTCAAGCCAGTGGCGGATTTATGTTTGATAACTTAATTTAAATAAATGAATAATAATAAAAGACATTTATGTGTATGTTGCAATTTCAAAATATTTTCTTACTAATCTTCATCATTAGAAAGAACCCAGTTTTCACTTCACTGTGGAGTATGTAGATTTGATAGTTCAATATTTATCGAAAAAAGCTAAAAAGATCACAATTATATGCCTCAATTTTAAAATATACTTTTTTGAAAATTAAGAATCCAACGGATTTTTAATTAGAATTTGATAGGTAGGTAATAGGAGTTTAACAAAATAGTTTGATATACTGATAAAAACTATTTTTTGCAAATTTATAATCAATAGGATTTAGAATTAGAATTTGATAGATGATGAGTTGAATAGTTAAATAAGTGATAACTTAGATACAAGAGTAGGGTTACCACCTCGGTCGAGTCGCTCGCCCGGCAAGTTATCAATGTGGGGGGGGGCGTCCGTTGAAAGCGGCAAATTTGAAAATATCCAATTTTTTCATACTTGATGTATTTATACAAAGTTATTACATAGTTATTATTTTTTCCACATGTATTTTTCATTTGTCATCGCTTTTCGAAGAAGTGGCTCTTGTTCCGGTCGATTCAAGAAAACAGCAAATTCTTCGAAACTCATATGAAAATTAAATTTCGTCAGAAGCTCTGCCTTCACCAGTTCGACTTTCATTCGATTACTCAAATCGGTCCAAACATTCTTCATCATCAAACTTTTTCCACATAGGCATTGCTGATGGGGATCGATAAAACTTTTCCAACAATTAAGGGCAATTGGACGAATTCGTCAGAACTTTCGAAAATTTTTACCCATTTTATATCGACAGCGATGTCAATTTGTTTGATTTTGGGAATAATCTACGCCAAAGCAAGTATTTCGTCGTAAAGAGCGTCTTCGTCAACATCAAGATCAACCGCTTCAGCCGCTCGAAGAAATAGTTTTCAGTCTACTATTTCGTCTTCAAGGTTCAACACTAAAAAGTGTTGAAATGGAGATTTTTCAAAATCGTACCATTTTCCCAAATATGTACGAGTTCGATGGTAAACTAATAATGCCTCTCTCTTAAACTTCGATCGTTGATGCTGTGTCAAATGACGTAGACTTTTGTTGCCTTTAGATCCAAAGTACTTGCAACCCATCTCTCAATTCAGTCATTACACTGTGAATGTACTCATCACTGTTCCTTTTTCCAAATTTTTTATACTTTTGGTCATGTGGTGCAAAAAATGATGAACGAAGTATAAATAGCATTCTGGGAACATTAAATTTTTGTTGAGATTGTCGTTCAGTTCATTCTCTTTCACAAAGCTCCAACGTTTTGTCAACTTCATCTTCTCCTTCATTGATAAAATATTGCTTTAAACCCGGCCATTTTTTGATAATCCGCTCTGTACGCGGGAAATTCGAATTTACTTAGTTCATATGGCAGTCCGGCAAAATTTTCATTGGACCGGCGGCCCGACGTCCACTTCCTAGGCCCGGCTTTGCCGGGCGAGGCCCGTGCAGGTGGCAACCCTATACAAGAGAGATTTAAAATATTAGTGAACTAATTTCTTACAAATCTTCATTATTAGAAAGAAATCAGTTCAAGCAAATCAAACAGTGGGGAATGTAGATTTGATAGTTCCATAAATATACTAGTGAAAAGCCAAAGAGATGATAATTATATGCCTAAATGTAAGATACATTTTTTGAAAATAAAAAATCTCAAAAATTTTGAATTAGACTTTTATAGGCGATAGGAGTTAATAAATGTTTAAACTAGATATGCTAGTATAAAATATTTTTTGCAAAATAAAAATCAATAGGATTTAGATTTAGAATTTGAAAGATGATGGGCTGAATAGTTAAATAAGTGAATAACTTAGATACACTAGTGAATAGCTAAGAGATATTTATACATATATATGCTTCAATTTGAAATATTAGTGATAAATATACTAGTGAAAAGCTAAAGAGTGGCATACAACGCTGAACATTTTGAAAGAAAGTCAAATATTTCTCAATTTTCGCAAGAAATTCATAATTGTAAAATCCCAAATTTATTTATTCTTAATAATTCAAATTCACAGCTCTTTTGGGTTTAAGCATATAAAATGTTTTGTCTATTTTTTTAACTTTGGGAAAAGCCTCAAAAATCTTAGCTTTCTTTTTAATCAAAGGTCAAAGTTTGGTTGAGCTTATATATATGTATATACAATACTATTATATAAATTATGAGTAAGTTAGCTTGAGAACGATAATATTAAATGTTTACTTTATAAGGGGTTAGGAAAATAAACAATTTTTATTAATATTATTTAGCTAATTAATTAATAAAAAAAAAATTCATGGAATTCAACAGATGACGAGATTAGACTGACATAGTTTTGTAATCTACTACAAAAGTTTTTTATAATTAGGGATTTCTAGCTGGTTATCTAAGAGTTTATGTATTTATTATTTCCTAGTTTGAACTGCATTTTCAACAAAAACATTTACTATGTGCCATGTGCCAAAAATTAAATACGCTGTCTGATAACAGTGGTCCATTTGTGCTGATAACAAGTTGAAAATTGCTGCGTTTAGCTAAAAATTCATTTTTAAATATGTGTATATATAAGCAAAAAAAAAAATGGAAAAAAGTTTTTTGAGAGCGATAAGACTAGAGCAAATTTGTTTAGCTTAGAAACCGTGGGGCATCTATAACGGATCTGAGCTAATCTGAAACAAGCATGTGGCTTAAACAAGGGTTATACGCTTGGCAGTTTCATTCAGAAAAACCAGCTACTAAAATTCACAGCAAATGATCTTGAGTTCGCTAGACCCCAACTGATTATATACCTAAAACTCGTACGAAATGTCTAGCTTGAGGTCAAAGTAAAGCAAAAAAACCAAAAACAACTGCATTGCCTTCATAAAAGAATGCTGTGTACAGCACAAAAGAGCCAAAAAGAGTTTGTATAAAAGTCCAAAGTTACCGAAAAACTGAATTTTCTAAACGTTGAGCAGAGCAAATTATAAGCCAAAAGTAAGAAAATTGCAGCATTTACACAACAAGCCAAGTTAACAAGTCAGCAAGTTTAAAGCGAACTTAAAGATACTCATCACAGCGTTTTCATTGAGAACCAGCAAAAAAAAAAAAAAAATGTTAGTGCTTTTTGGGGGCAACTTTCGCTTATATAAGCAAAAAAACAAAAAATATATAAAAAGTTAACAACAATTTGGTCTGCCTTAGCTGTATATAGTAGTAGTGACAGTTAAGAGTAGCGTACATAATGCTATTAACTATATAAATTTAAACAATTTGCTACACTTTGGTCAAAGCGTAGCAATGCAAACGTTTAGCAACTAAAGGTTGCTTTTTTTTAAAAAATAAAATTTGCATTTATCGATAACAAACACAAATCGAACAGATCTGGCAACGCTCAATTGTTAATACTGCTTATGAATAAAAAAAATGTCAAATTGTGCAAATTTAGTTTGAAAACGTTTTATTGCAATATTCAATAAGCCAAATGAGCATTTTTGCAGCAAAGAGAATACATTTAAGATTCACGATGCTTTTTAGAAAACAAAGGCAAACCGATGACCCAATTGTATGAAATGTTTACTGACGGCAAGTTTTTTCAAAACACATTTGGCGAATGCGTTATTTTTCATAAAGTGTCGGGCCATAGAAACTAGAATTTTTGCTCTATGGCTGACGTCAAGTTCTTGGTAGCAACTTTAGATAACTTGAAAGAAAAAATTATGTAAATAATTGCCGAGAAGAAATTATATTCGCAAAGTCTGCTCACATGCGCGAAATTGAATTTAAACAATAATAACCAGGCGCTATAGCCAGCCGTTGGGGCCATGACATACTCAAAGACGGTGCTTAAAATTCTTTGCGATATTAAGTATTTCTAGGAAGCAGCTTAAATCACGTAAAGTAATGGCCCTTTGAATTTTTATGCTTCACGACTGACGTCAAAATAACGCATAAATTTTAAAGTTGCCGGCAACACTAAAAAGTGTGTCTAGCCAATAACATGTTTAAAATTGTTTGTAAGCTTAAATAATATATTTAGTTTTTTAATTGAATTTCAAATTTATGTCACATAAACAATTATAGCTTTGTATGCTGCTAAAAGCATTAATTAATGCACTAGTAAAGACAACTTTAACTTGATTAAAGTTCTGCGCCTCTTAAAGAAACACCCTTTATAAGCTGTTAAAGAGTTGAGCTTAGGTTGCATATCTAACGGCTTAATGCAGCAAAGCACCGCTATTTAAAATGCATGCGCACACATACAAACACACACTCACACACATAATTAAGCTATAGACACATATATATAAAAGTTTATATATATATATATATATATACTTACAAGTAGTCAAAACAGAAAAACGTGCTTAGCAACAGTTAGCGAGTGTTTTAGCCTCAGCATATTTGAATAACTAGTTCAGATCAAGCTTTATAGCAGCAACAGATACATTCAGCATATGTATCTATATACTATAAATGCTTTTTTAAGTGTATTTGTGGCTACAACAAATTGCTTAACTTTGACATTTTCAATATGCCAGCTAGCCAAATGGAACCAATAAGCATTGCAATGTGCAAAACAGGTTAAAAAAAAGCAAGAAAACCATAAAGCAACCCAAAAGATACAAACAAACCTAAAAAAGAAAAAAATACAATGCAAATAAAAAAGAGTGAGAAAAAAAAAAAAACATTTCCATGGCAATTGCAAATTTTTCTATGCCAAAAGTCCAAACATATGGTAAAAGCGCGCATAATTTAATTTGCGAACACCCACACATAAAACGAGTACATACACACATGCATATTACACTCATATACATAGTCTATGTGTATACAGACCAGATTCCATTCATAGACAAACCATCCATTCATGCGATTTTTACACGCGCTGCGCAGTGCAGGATGCGCATTGCTCAACTAACTTGAATTGCCGTGCTCTTTAATTTTTATGCTGCTCTCTTAGCAGCGCTCTTAATTTGATACAATGTGGGCGTGCGGCAGGCTGCCAGCTGTTTGGTTTTGACGTCAATGTCAGCCTGATGTAAACCACAAGCCAAGTTATCAAAGGAGTTGAAAGTAATGCTCCTGTGTAGGTGTAGGTGTATATGCATTCTTAGATGGGGTTGTTAAGCGTACAAATTAAGTATACGCAACAAGTAAACAAGCACCCCATACAACAATATGAACAACTTGTGCAACAGTTGGAAGTTAATTCATTCAATAAGCAGAATTTCTATGAATTTGCCATCTTCTTTTCTAGGTATGCTGTTTTTTTTTTTTCTACTTAATTTCAGAAAGACTAAGCTCCCAGATTCCAAGAACTAAAGCTTATATACTTTTTTCAAGATGGCAGCTTTGAAGGTAGTTTTGATCTGTATAGTGGCAGGTTGGTTCCTGCGTACATATTAATAACTGCAGTTCTTAGAACTAAGAATAATTGTATGCAGGGGAATAAATAAATAAAATAAATATTTACAATTAGCTACTACCAAGCTTAGAGCAAATTTTGTAATGTGTCAGCTTAAAATAAGTTGCAGCTAGCTCTTGGAAACCAATTAAACAAAAAATATTGACATTTGTAGAACGCAATCCAACAACATGCATTTACGAGTATGTATAAAATTTATCTCAAAAACCCTTAACTACAACATCTGTAACAATATTCGTGAGAAAGTAATCGCATCACGGCATTAACAAAACTAGAATTGAAGAAAGCTTTTGATAAACAAAAACAAGAAAAATTTTTAAAATTAAACTGAGAGTGTTGAAAAGTAAGCACCAAAAATATAAAATTGAGGAATAGAATTTTTTTATTTTTTTTTAGCTTATTAAGTTTTATTACCTATAAATTTTAAACTATAGTTAACACATGTTAAACAATTTTAATTTAGTTTGTACTAATGAACCCTAAATGATCCCTCAAGTAGGGTATACAAAGAGTATACTAGATTTGTGCAACGATCCCCGGCAGACACCAAGTCCTTATACCTAAATGCTTATCATTACCTCGGGTAGCGTTTTAACCATGTCCGTCTGTCTGTCCGTCCGTTCGTATGAACACCTAGATTTCGGAGACTATGAGAGCTAGAGACACGACAGCTAGTGCTGGTGATTCCTGAGCAGATGAAGTTTGTTGAATCATGCCAATATCTTCCCTCGTTCCCCCGCAGTAGATTTTCGTGCTTTTTAGCCGCAACGTTTTATATTTTTATTTTATTTATCGGACAAATACAACAAAAGTTATAGCCACAAATGTACTTTCACCTCCCCTTGCCAATAAACTGCGTTAACATTTGACTCTACGTAATTATGCTAAAAAGTGATCTAGAATCACAATTTTTGGTGAGCTGATTCTTGTGGCTCTAATGAACAAATCCACATCCACATTTTATCGATGCGGAATGACTGAGAGTCACAATAGCTTTCATATTTGAAGCATGGAGACGAGCTAAGAAAAATGGCCTCATATACATATACATATAATATTTATATGCATTAAATGCTTCGATTTTAAAAACCATATCCAAATATTATAGAAATTGAAAAATTATAGAGTGTTTTGCTTTAGCTTTGGCTTTTCAGCTTAAAAGATATTTAACAAAAAACATGCGTTTGAAAAATAATTCTTCAGAAAGGCAGTCATCTCTAAAGTGTTGAAGTATAACAGTTCTAAAAAATAGCAAAAATATGTACTGTTCTACTTTTAAGATAATAATTGGGGTGTTTACTTTTTCGGGCATAAATGGCCAAAGGCAAGAATGCCCGAGTAACCACTTGAGCAATCCTATCTGTGAGGCATAAAGCTTAAAATGCCAGAAACTTGAGCAACAACAATCAGCTGTTTACAACTGTCACCTGGCGTGCATTATTTTTGTCAAAAAAAAGAATAAAGTTCTTCAAATTCAAAAAAAATTAAAGCTTCAATTATTAAAAATAAATACTTTGGTTCCACAAGCCTTAAATAATACCAAAAATAGTATAAAAAAAGTATTCTCAGCCTTGTAGTTATTGAAGCTTTTTGCAACACTCTAAGTCAAGTGTCTGTCTTGGGCAGCAATGCCATTTTTTTAGTTGCCCATGTACCATTATGCATTAAAGCCCGACCAACTGAGCATCCCCAATTGTATATTTACTTGAGAGTATCATATTGCCTTGGCGTAAAAAAGCCTTTGGAATAATTGTACCCACTGCAAAAGATGAAAGATGCATGCCAAAACTAATTAAATTTAGCCACCCAAATATATTACTTAACTAGCATTCATGTTGACTTGCGTGGGATTTCCATGCGAACGCCCTCCTGGCATTCCATCTAAGTATGTACCTAGTATCTAGCATGCTGTATGCCGTGTAGGAGTTTATAAGTCGCTAGACTTCACTACACAGCGGTACTTTCACAATGGTTGCGTTAACAAATAGCGGAGGGAGGCGTCTGTCTGGATGCCAGTATGTCCCGCTGGCTGTCGTCTGTTACGACAACAGATTGTCGGTTATACGTCAAGGCGCAACAGATTGCTTGCGTACTTCCCATGTTTTGCGCCCATATGTTGCGCCGAAGTCGTGAGGCGTCGCGTCGGTTCACGTTAGTGTCGTGAATGGCAGCAAACGGGCGATAAGCTAAGCCCGCATTGGACCCACGCCCACGCGTATATATGTAAGTACTGCGGGTATCTATGTATTTTTGCAAGTGTGCTATTTTTATATATATTAGGTTATATTTATAGCAAAAAAAAAAATTGCAAACACGTCATCGCTGCTGCTGCTGTTCATTATGATGTTTGGGTTTTTTTTTTTGCTGTTTTGGCATTGTATATATGTAGGGGTTGCAACACATTGCGTATGCGTAATGTTGAACTAATGTGCCCAATTAGCTGCACTTCGCTGTTGTATGTGCACACTGAAACAAAAAGTTTTAGTTTTTTGTACAAATTAACTAAGGGCAGGTTTTTCGAGGGCGAGGTAGAGAATATTTGCGCTACTTAAGAACAAGAGTTTAGACAACCTGACTTTTTGGAGTTGAGAAAATTGTTTTGTAAAAAAGTTTTATTAGTGCGTTGATGCGCATAAAAAATAACTAACCCCCTGAAAATTACAACTCTGATAGATTGCTATGCCATTAAAGATTTAAGCATATGTTGTGGGAGCACATCATGAGCTGCAAGCGTTTCAAAAAAAGTTTTCTGGTATCGGAAATAATAGAACGAAAGAAGTCTTCAAGAAATCGTTGGCGATTTATAACTCTCTACAGGGTTGCACAGTTGTTTAAAAAGTTATTCACTAACTCAATTTTTTTTTTAAAACTACAAAAAAAAAATTGATATTTTTGTGTATTTTTGCATTTAAAAAAAAAAACTCCAGATTGATGACTCTTTAAATTCTAAAGGATTTAGCTGGATAAGTTTTTGGTTTAATTAAAAAAAAAAAAAAAAAAAAAAACAATTTTTCACATTTTTTTTAAACTTATGGTTATGGCATAAAAAAACGTTTTTTCACTTTTTATTTAATTGTGAACTAATGAATTTTTTTTAATCTTTTGTTGTCAAATTTTAAAATATTTAATTTTTTAATTCTTAAAAAAAAAAGTTTTTTAACGACGAACTCTTCAATGGTTCATACTGTGGGTTAGTGCTGGAGTAAACATCGATGTTATATCGATGTATCGAAGTTTAAAATATCTATATATCGATGTTGACCAACAGTAATGTTTCTCCAGCGCTTCTGCACTCATCTCTATTGGCCAACATCGATATATAGATATTTTCAACTTCGATATATCGATGCATCGATATAACATCGATGTTTTCTCCAGCACTACTGTGCATCCAATATGCGACTACAAGACTTTCAAGCATATCAGCGGTGCTACGTTTGTTGCCAAAGCTGCAATCGTTTCGGATTTATGGGCATAACAAGAGTTTTCACAAAGTCATCTTAAAATGTAAGATCACAATATCTTGATGTCTTTTCTTAAAATGATGCTTTCATCCAAAGTTTCCCTAATTAAAGCAATTGTAGTGGGATGATTATGTCGGCCAACATGTAGAAGAAGAGCTCCACAAACAGTCGCGGCTGCAGCATTTGGTCTCAGGGGCGGTTTTTAACTTCGAAGTAGACAAGAACTGTCTAAATAGGTAAACCTATTGGAAAAATTACCTCCTTTATTATTATTTGAACTGAAACTAAAAGTTAGACAAACATAAAGAAAGTCTCAAATAATTTGCATACTCAAAATTAATGCGCTCTTATTTCAGGCCTGAATTAGTCATGAAGTCATGCCTGAATTTTCAGTACCAGCCATGAGTCTACGCATGCATTTGTCACTGAATTTAACACATACGTGTCCTAGGCGTTCAGGCCTGAACCTTAGCCGTAATATATTATATATTAAAAAGTTTTTACTTGTCTTAAATTTATGTAATTTAGAGAGTAAAAGTTGATAAGAATTAAGTAAAAACTTTTAGGGTTTGAATTATTTTCAAATTTTTGAAAAAATGTATTTATGTGAAATGCCAAATGTGCACTTATTTACAAGTAAGATGTATCAAAAAGTTTTTACTTGTCTTAAATTCATGTAATTAAGAGAGCACAAACTTTTATAGCTTAAATTATTTTCACGATTTTCGAAATTTTATATATTTTGTGAAATGGTTTTTTTTTTTGGTATTTGTTTCAAATGGAAATGATTTTTTCAAAGTGTTCCCGCTTACTATTATTTCGGTATGGCAACTTTGTTACAGCGATTAAAAATTTTATTGCCAAGTGTAGGTGTGCATAGCTTAAATGTATTTGTTATTATTATTTTTTTTTTTTGGTATTTTTGCATTCTGGCCAGCCACTTTCTTTTCAAGGCAAACGTTTTAGCATTTGCCAGTTACCATAGTTTTTATTTTATTTTTTACTGTATTTTTTAAGTTGGCAAGCAAAACGAAACCAAGGCAAAAGACCAAAGCGTAGCAATTTTTCAAGTTAAAAACTTTTTTGAATTGTGGGAGCAACAGCGGCAGCGCACACCTTTCACTTTATATACCACGAAAAAAATGTTAAAGCAGAAAGAAAGGAAGGTGACGGATGGTTGGAAGACGACAGACGGGTAGACGGCAGCCTTCGTTGGTATAAAATTAAAAAGAAATAAAGTCCAACTAAAAATGCTGTGCACAACATAAAGACAAGACGATATATATGTACATGAATATTATCTGAGCTATAGAGCTACGAACATATACATATATAGCCATATACATGCTCGACTCGTATTGTGCACGCATACACGCAAATAGCTGCAGCACATTTTTATACACGTAAATGTGAAAGGTTTTCGCTTGTTGCAACATTATTTAATCAATCCAATTTGTGGAGCAAGCGAAAAAGGCAAAATCAAAAAGAAAAATAAAATAAAGTTTATAGACAAAAAATCAAATCAAAGCAAAGCAAAAAAAAAAAAGAAACACTATAACCAGTTTAATTATTTTATGAAATTGTGTTTAGTTTTTTTCACCCTTTTTTTCTTGTATAGATTGTTGAGTTTTTTTTTTTTTTGTTTTTGTAATTTGAACGAACTGAATATTTGAATAAATTGTATAATGGGCCAGCAACTTGGGAAGTTTGTTTTAATATATGCCAAAAGATAAAATAAAAGCCTGTCGGCTATTTGGTTTGATTTGTTTTGAAGTAGCAGCAACAGTTAAGCCAACGACGATAAGCTGAGTAGATTTCGAAATTAAGTGCACTACTTAAAAAGGAAAAGTTCTCGTAACTCCAAAAGCGGCTTAAATGACTATAAAAGTTGAACATTAAAATGCACGCAACGCAAAGTAGGAAAAGGAAATAGAAGAATGCACAGAATTCCAAGTGAAAGAAAAAAATATAAAGAAAGAAATTAACAACACTAGTTGCTATCGATAACAAAAGATCGACTTATTAGTCGATCGCTACATAAAACAGTATTTATGTTGAATTCGCGCATTAGCTATTTTTAGATCTCTGCATAAAGCTGCGCTGAAATTTGTTGTTGTTAACTTTATATAAAGAGGTACACTGGCGTAGATAGGGGCTGAGCAAAAACCCCAAACTAAATTTTGAAAGTTTATTTATTTAGTTTATAACAGCTAGCCGTTTCTTTTTGGACATTTTTTTTATGTATTATTAAATTAAAAAAATATTTATTTTTAGCTCAAAATTTAACAGCTACAGCTTAAAGGCCTATACGCACGGAATGACTAAACCATATAAAGAAAAATCCCATTTGGCATATGCCCAAAAATAAGTAAAACTTAAGGGCGTGCCAAATTAAAAAAGCGCTTGGAAGGTGCAAATTTAAAAAATGCGAGCAACTTTAATTTCGTTCCCACCTCTAGTTCCTAAGCTTAGTTAGACAAAACTGAGGCCGAAATTATGAACACTTTTAAAAATTAAAAACAAAAACTTTAATTAACAATTTGTACGAAAGTAAACAATCATAATTCTTAAAAAGAAGTTGAGAAGCTACGGGAATAAAAAAAAATATAAAATCTAGCTTATTAGTTCACTAGTTCATTAGTGAATTAATTTCTTAGACTAAGTTCTTGGAACTATTTCTGGCACATAAAAGATATAGTGTTTTAATACTAGAAGAATACGGGAATGAAAATATAAAATATATAATAGTTCATTAGTTCACTTCTTAGACTAGATTCTTGAAACTATTCCGGAGCGAATCAACTCAGCCTAGAAGATATATTGTTAAAAAGAAGTCTAGAAGCGAATCAACTCAGCCTAAGTTTCTGACATATAGAAGATATATTGTTAAAAAGAAGTCTGGAAGCTATGGGAATGAAAATACAAAATATATAATAGTTCATTAGTTCACTTCTTAGACAAGATTCTTGGAACTATTCCGGAGCGAATCAACTCAGCCTAGAAGATATATTGTTAAAATGCAGTCTAGAAGCTATGGAACTGAAAATATAAATTATAGTTCATGAGTTCATTTCTTAGACTAGGCTCCCAGAACAATTGCGGAGCGAATTAGCACAACTTTAGTTTCCGACATATAGAAGATATATTGTTAAAAAAAAGTCTAGAAGCTACGGGAATGAAAATATAAATATAACACATTAGTTCATTGCTTCGACTAGGTTCTGGAAACTGTTTCGAAGCTAATTAACGTAACTTTAGTTTCTGACATATAGAAGATATATTCTTAAAAAGAAGTCTAGAAGCTACGGAAATTAAAATATAAAATATAGTTCATTAGTTCACTTAGACCAGATTCTTGGAACTATTCCGGAGCTATTCAACTCAGCCTAAGTTTCTGACACAAAAGATATATTCCATGGTATAAAAATTAATTTCGGAAAATATACATATAGAAGTCAAGGCTTCGTTCCCCACTGCAAAAAGCTATAAACGCCGCTGTTGGAACATACTTATGTGTGTGTGTGTGTGTACTCTTACCAATGCCACTTGACTTGAGCCACTTCAGCGTAGCTTTCCACTTGATGAACGCCCTTAGCATTTCACCAAGTCGCTTTCGTGTACGGCTCAGCAGCACACACACGCACACACACATAGACATAAATTGTATCTGTGTGAGAAACACCTGAACATGCAACAAACACAACGATGACAAACGATGCTCAGCGCTCAATCTCAACGAGCAAAAGAGTTACGATATACATAAATGTATAAGTATATATATGTATGTATTTGCTTACTTGTATGTGTTTGTGCATATGTATCTTATAGGTATGTCCAACTTTGATTTGTCGCTGCCAGCTGCGGCGTACGATCAGCAGCAGCTCCAGCAAATGCCTCAGGTATTTTTGCCTTCTTGCTTGGCTTTCTTTCTTTATTTTCCACACAGAGAATACTTGTATTGTATTTGTGTGTGTTGCCCGTTTTGGTAGCATTTTTTCAAGAATTGCTAATTCTTAACAATTCCAAGGTTCGTTGAACTCATCATAAACACACAGCTACTCACACACATGGAGTGTGTTTATTTACGCTGTTGCCGATTCTTGCTGTGAATGGCTAAAATGCGGAGAAAGCACTTGTGTATTTGTGCTTATATGCAGCCCTCATACGAAGCTACTTATACATATATGTATATGTGTGTATGTCTATATGCATGTGCACACGTGCAAACGGTAATCAATGTTTAAGTTATGTGCTATGTGTAAGTGCCGTAAGCTTGAAAGAAGACCTACATACAAAAGCAGCAGCACGGCCTGGAACGCTTGCCGCATGCCGCATGCTACTCAAGCCGGCTAGAACTATATAGTACATATATACAGTATACTACTATACACACGTTCCAAACATGACCGCTACGTTGTTCCCTTTTGTTTTTATGACCAAAACTGGATTCCATTTAAGCGTGGCTTAGAATATACATACTAACAACAACAAAATATAAGTTTACATCTAAATGTGTTTTTAAAGTAAGCTTAATGTCATATATGTTAATACATGCGTTCTTTATCACTTGCATACATTATGTATATACACTGTACATGCATATGACTATATGGGTCAACAATTTATAGCTGTTGACAATGCTTTACAGCAATTAAAGTAATTTTAACAATTTTTTGCCGTCTAAAGTGGCACATGATTACATCATCAAACTGATTTAAATAAATATCTACATAAAAGCTGCTAAAAGAAGATTCTGAATTTTGACTGTGATTTCTTTTGAAATGTGTTAGAAGCGCAAAAATACACAACAACAACGCCAAGAAAAAATGTCCCAAAAAAACAAAACCAGTTTTCATGTCCAATCTGTCCCATAGTATAAAAAAAACACTTGTTGCATTTCATTGAGCACACTCACATGGTTGTTCTCAAGGTTGTTTGTTTTTTTTTTTTTTTGCTAATCACGCTCAAAATCAGCATCAACCCTAATGCGATTTAATTTCTAATTTAATTTATAAATATGTTACAATTTTTATAATTACTCAAATTGCACAAAAAAAACAAACAAAAAACTTTTATTTTCAACATGACATTTTTATTTCCATGCCTGCTTTGTTGTGTAGCACGCTTCTAATATTTAGCCTATCGAATATTAAAATGAGACTTATTCCCTATTTTGAATTTTTTCACTTTGCTAAAATACTTCTTTTTCAAACAAGAAATTTTAGTGCCATTTTGAAAAATTTCTCGTTTCATGATCGATAAAATGCTTTAAATTTTTATTTTATCGAATATTAAAATAAAACATTTGTACATGTCAGTTCTGGATTTCGATTTGCATTTCGACTTGTCGATTTAGCAATCGCAAGTGCTCCGGAAAACGAATCCGAAACATTTTATTCGAATTCGTTTTGAAACCGCGTGTTTGGTGCTGCCAATATCACCAAAACGAGTTTTGTATGTAATTTGAAACCGATTACTTTGTTGCGAGTGAAATCAAATCGAATTAGTAAAATAGGTTTGAAAGTGCGCATAATTTAAACTAAAATAATTTTTTCAAAATTCTTTGATATTCTTAAATTATATTTATGCCAACCTCAAGTTAGATATTTATTAACAATTATTTTTAATTATTTTTTTTGTAAAAAGCTTGCACAAACCAAAATAAATTTTTTGCCCACGTACACATACACGAACACATTTCTTTATCGATAACTGAAAGGTGCACAAAAATAAATTTCCTTTGTCACAAAAACAGCTAAGTCGTGTTTAATTTCAACGAATATTCTTGCCAAAGTAATATTTTTGTGTAATTTTATTTAAAAGAACGAATAGCAAAGCATAAGCAATAATTTAATGCAAATAAAATTGAAACAAAATATAGTGACAGAAAGTTGTAGAGCTGCGGCAACCATGTCAGCTGTTTTGAATCAATCAAAAATAATTTCGCGCCAACATAACATGAGAATTTATCGGAAAGATAAGTGTAATAAACGAATTTATCAAAAATGAAAAGGGAAATATGCGAAGTTAATGACAAAAAAATTCGTTTTTCGCAGCATGCAAAAACAAATCCGAATAAAATTGTACGTTTTGGTTTTTCACTGCCGATTAAAATGAGACCTTTTTCTTATGTTGAATTTTTTACTTAAGGGGTATAAGCAGTTCGAAAAATTTCGCGCGGAATGAGAAAACTTTATTCCCATTTGGGATATCGCACTTGGGACTTTTTTTTTATATGAAGTTTTGTCATTCCGCGCGAAATTTTTCGAACTGCGTATAGGCCTTTAGCTGAAATAGTACAATACTTTTTTCAAAAAATACATTTTTACTTCCATTTCTAATAACTTTATCGTTCTCTGATCGATAAAATGCTTTAAATATTTTGTCCATCGAATATTAAAATAAGTTATTTTTAAATACTTCTGCTGGGTTGTGATTTGCATTCCGACTTGTCGATTTAACAAACTATGAGAATAAACTGCAATATTAAATCGATAAATTGGAATCGAAAACCAAAACAGACAAGATGGCTACCAACTTTTTTGATTTTTAATATTATTTTTTTTTTATTAAGCCCATATTTTTATTAAAATATTTAAAAAGAAAATGCTTAAAACATTTTCGTGGGGACTTAAACGATATAAATTAATCGAAATGCACTGAGCTGTGGCAACATTGTTACAGCGTCATTGAAAAGAGTAAGGGAAATTTAAGAAGTTATCGACAAAAAATATGAAATTGTGAGCACGCAAGTACGAATAAAATTTATTCGTTTTAATTTTGTAAAATTCAGCGCAGTAGTTTTATGAATTTAAAAAAAAAAATTAATTAAAAATTAAGAACGTATACTTAATGCAATTTTGAGTTGCAAAATAAAAATGAAACAAAAAGGCTGTTTATCAAAAACGAACATTTAAAATCAAAAGAAAATTGATAATCTAAACTTTAGACTATTTTGGGTTGAAGCGCGTTATCCAGTGCATGGTAATATGGAGTATCTCTTATAATCAAAAGTTTCAAATTATTAAACATTCTCGTCAACGAAATTCGTTAAATTATTATATAGGATGGGCCATCTCTTGGTTTGGCTGTTAAACACTCTTAATTCGGAACGTACCCGTCCAAAATGAATGCTCTTCGATATATGTCAAGTTGAAAACTACTTAATTTTAGTCATGGATTGTTTAACAGCCGAACAACGCGTAAAATTGCTAAAGGCGTATTATAAAAATGGTCGTTCTGTAAAAAAACATAGTTGAGGCCAGTGTCGACGAGAATCGTTCGCAAGAGCATTGGTGGCCATTTTGGGTGATATTACTTTTCATTGATAAATGAGTAGTTTGAAACTTGCATATGGTATAGGGCTGGAGAAAACATCGATGATCGAAGTTAAAAATCTCTATTTATCGATGTTAACCAACAGAGCTGTTTCTCCAGCACTTCTGCACTCATTAAATGGGTGTTAAGTAGTGCTGAAGAAGCATCTCTGTTGGCCAACATCGATATTAGAGATTTTTAACTTCGATCATCGATGTTTTCTCCAGCACTAATTTGGTATATACATTTGCCCAATTTTGTTGGAAAATAAGCGAATAAAATGCAATTAACAAACAAACCAACAGATGGCCCACCCTATACAACAAGCTATTACAAAAAGTGTTATTTGTAAAACGAACACCGTAAATTTAAATACGACTAATTAAATTCAAAACAGCAAACATAGTCTAAATTGACAACAATTCATTTATGGTTATGGTTTAACATCGTTTACGTAAATTTTGAAAAAATCTTTGCCAACTCACAATTTTCGACTTACCTTAATAAAGTGCTTATTGTATTTACATAAATTATTTGTTTAAAATATCAAAACACGCAAGCACAATTTCGTTTTTAATTACAAAATAATTTTTAAATGTAGTGCTTAAATATTTAAGAAACATTAATAGTACATGGGTTTTGTTTTTGGAATTTTTTTAAAATTTTTTTCACTATTATAGGATTTCATATTTAGTAGTATGTAACTTTTATATTCAAATTGTACAAATCTTTTCTATTAAAGGCCCATACGCAGCATGCAAAAATTCCGCACGAAATGTCAAAACTTCATAAAAAAAAAATTCCCTTTTTTGGGATTTTTTTTTTTTTTATATGTATATAACATTTCGTGCGGAATTTTTGCATGCTGCGTATGGGCCTTAATTTTAAAATTTTTGGAGTTGTCTTTTCAAACTAATAGGTTTAGAATACCGAAAATTTAATAAATTTATTAAAGCTATACTTTGTAGGCCAATCTACTTTTAAAAGATTTTAAATTTATATATCAATTGAAATGCGAAAATGCCTCAGCAGTTTTATAAAATTTATAATACACTTATCGGCTTAAATCAATTTAACATTAAACAAAAACGAAGAAAAAAACGCTGAATTGCAAGCAAGCACACTTCACACATTATGACTTAACAAATGATAACTTAAAAATGTTTTATTTTTATATATTTTTTTTAATAAACAAGTACAAAAAAAATCAAGGGTACGCCGTCAGCGACGCTGTTGTTGGCTGCCAACGTCTTTGATAAGATTGACAAGCAAAAATATACGAATTTGAATTTCTATGCCCACTTGCATGCGCTCTTTCATATAGACTTTTTTTTTTATATATATATATACCTACTCTAATACATTATTTATATATTTTTCTTTATAATTTTTTAGCTATCTGCAGTGCTATATATGTAAAGATATATAGGTTTGTGTAGATCATAGTGCTCTGCTGTATCGCTTTAAAAAGCGTACGTGTGCCAGCAATTCGTGCAATCTTTGCTTGTATGTATTTTTGCAATGGGTATTATTTTTGGTGTCTAATTATATAAGCAGCCGCTAGCTTGCTGTGCAACACGACTGTATCTGGCTTTTGTACATTAACTAATTGCTCATCATTTATTATTACTGATTCGATTTTTGTTTTGTGATTGCTATTTACAGACGGAATCCTTGAAAATAAGCAGCGATCATGATATGCACGATTGGTTTTTAGATCGCCATGATAAAGATCCCACCGTTATACTCAATGACAAGCTCATCTCCGATGCATTATTAAACGGCACATTGCCTATCAAAACGGAGCATTCCTATAGCCTCAACAGTGATGGCGATTCCCTGCCGGACTCACCAAAAAGCCTGCAGGCCAAGATCGATGGTAAGTGCTGGCAAAACAAATGCCTATCGATAAGTCTTATGTCCTGTTACTCGACTTATCGAGTGTTACAATGTTAAGTGTCAAATATTTAACATTATGTTACAATGTTTAATTCGTTGCACACCAAATATTTATCGATAAATGTTACAGTTTTCAAACTTGTGACACATTTCTTTGCCACAATTTCAAATAACTGCAAACAGTCTTTTTTTATTTTTTTATTTATTTATTTATTGTCGCGGTAGCATTTACCAATTTAACGCCGTACTCGTGCATGAAGTTTTGTACTTTGACGATATCAACTTTTTCATAGAGTACATAGTGGTTGGCTGCTCTGTGTATATAATTGCTGCTGCCTGTTTTTTTTTTTTTTTGTAATTTTATGGAAACTGTACAGCAACTGTGTAAATAAAATTAAAAAAATTTATGAAAAAAAAAGCAGCTAGCTGTGCCTGAAACAACAATATAAAACACAAACACAAGTGCACAGACTAATAATACTCTTCCCTACCCTTCTCGCTTGACTTCATCTTAATACTTGGCGTTGTGTACTATGACGTGCGCCCTGGCAAAGCAGTTCTCAAATAATTGGTTTATTTGCATGGGCCAATATACAAGAATAGATCTAAATATGTGCTTATACAAAATATGTATGTCTGTGCATTGTGTTATATTTGTCAAATCGCTTGAAATATCAAACATCGTTATGTAGGTTAGTCTAGAGCGTTTTTTTTTTCTTTTCTTTATTTTTTATTATTATTGTATGAGGCGCGTGTCACAAGACTTAAGCAAGTCAAGCGAGTTAGTCAGAAGATAGTTTTGTGTTTATGCAGTAGCGATCATAATAATTTTCAATACGCAGCATTTTTTAAATGTGTACCTTATTGTGTTTCATGATTCAGAAAAATTGAAATTTGTGATATCGGCATTGTTGAATATTCTTAGTATCCGTAATAAGTGTGCCGATTATAGTACTAATAATGTTGCGTATATCATTGTTTCGATATTAATTATTCTTACAAAAAATAAATAAAAACATTACGAAGCTTGCCAAAGCTCCCTTAGTGGGCATTAACCCAGAAGTCAAAAACTACAAAAATTTCTTGCTTTTAGCTTAGCATTTTCTTTTTACGTTCTAAAGGCCCATACGCAGCTTGCAAAAATTCCGCAAGAAATGTCAAAACTTCATATAAAAAAAAATCCCCAAAAACGGGAATTTTTTTTTTTTTTTTAGTTTTGACATTTCGTGCGGATATTTTGCATGCTATAAATGGGCCTTAAGGTTAAAAATTAAGTTCAAAAGTATTTCTGAAAATCAACTGTACAGCAAATACGCTTGAAGCTCATACGAAACTGTTTTAGTTTCTGACGCTTGTTGTCAGCTTATCAGTCGTCGTCACACTGACTCCGCATTCACAATAGACAACCACAGCTGGATAGCTACGCTTTAAATTTATGAACAATGTGTTTTTGGCTGTATGGAACATTTAATTGTTTAGACTATGACTGTTTTGTAGGACTGTAAAAAGAATACATATAGTGATTTTAAAACAATATATGGAGTATATGTAAAAGTACAGCACATACCCGCTAAAAAAAGTGAATTTCTTTTCTTGTACAGTCCCTTGCCATATTATTAGATCCATGCTGCATTATTTGCAGCCAACACAGCTTGAATGTGACGAGGCATCTCTAGGTTGTGTTTCCAAGTAGCATTAAGAAGCTTTATTAACTCTTGCTTGGTTGTAGGGGTTTCATTCTAACTTCAGATTTTAAAAACTTCAAGACGTTCTCGATAAAGTTCAGCTCAGGTGAATTTCCTGGCCTTCGAAAATATTCACTTTTTTTAACTAGAAATGTTGTAGTCCTCCAGGCTTTTCTCGTTTCGTGAACCATTTTTTCGTTTGAGAGAACTGCTAGGTTTTCAAGACTTTATAAAAATAATAATTAATTATATTATAGGTATTATTATAATAGTACTTAATATAAAAAGAAGCATATCAAAAAAAGTAAATTTGCCGCCATGAATGGGGCTGCCTAATATGGCAAGGGACTGTAAATAGCTAAATAAAACATTGTCTAGCAGCTGCAATCATAAAAGTACATGACTTACATTCAACTGTTTATTGTTTACTTTATAATTTACTTTTTACTTTGTATTGGAAAATAAATATGTACCATATTATTTGAACTACACCAACTTATTACTACTTAGTAATTTTTAAACATCAAGTGAGCCCGCACAATATATTATGGTTCGAAATTTGATAACTTATTACTTAATTACCTTCATTACTTCTAAAAGTTTTGACTGTGATAATAAAGCCTAGATATTCGAACACTTAGTATGCAGTTAAGGGATCATCCATGAATTACGTGACGCTGATTTTCGTCAAAATAGACATTTGCGTTAAGGCCCATACGCAGCATTCAAAAATTCCGCACGAAATGTCAAAACTTCATATAAAAAAAAATATCCCAAAAAAGGGAATTTTTTTTTTATATGAAGTTTTGACATTTCGTGCGGAATTTTTGCATGCTGCGTATGGGCCTTTAAATGGCATGGCAGAAAATATTAAGAATATACTTAAAAACTATAAGAAAGCTATTCTTTCAAAAACAAATCAATTTTGTGGAAAATAGGTAGAACGTAAAAAATTTTACGTTATGAGAAAATGTTAAACAAAATGGCCTTTGAATTAGTTAAGTGAAAAAAATACGTAGATAATGTATCGAGCAACTAGAACACTCCTTTTTTATGCTTGTGAATTATATTTTCACAGCCTGAAAATAAAAGCTCAAAATGTGTAACAGTTCTGCTCAAATAGTGAATTATTTTCGTGCATGCGCTCGGCTGCACAGTTTGTTATGGACTTGGTCACTCTAAAAAACATTTGGAGATATGATAAAATTTTAAAAATTTGGGCACTCTAAAGTACATTTGGGAAATTTTTTATTTTTTTATTTATTTATTTATATAATTATAAAATAGAAGTTAATTCTAAATTATAAAAGATTTGTAGACTGAGCAACGTAGGCCTTCAGGCTGGATGGATTATACATTATTATCTTATTATATTATTGTTGAATATTTACATTTACATATTTACATTATGTGCTTATATTAAGTCTAGAGGCGAGTTAAATGAAGTTCTTTATATTTACGGTGTTGGTCTGTGCGAGTATTTCTATAGGATTTGGAATTTGTAAGGAGGTGCATAGGTGGAGGATAAAGTGACAATGCTTAGTGAGGTGCTCCATAGTAAGGGTACTTGTGTTGCAATATGGACAGATCGGCTGCGGTGTTTTGTTGAGTAAGTGCTCGTGTGTGAGTTTTGTATGACCCAGGCGGAATCTAGTGTATATGACGGCGTCTTTTCTATTGATGGTTATTGGTATTTGTATTGGGTTACGGGATGGATTTAAAGTTTTGTAATGATGAGTGTAGTCGTCCCAGATCTTTTTTAAAGATAGTTTGCTTGCTGTGTTGATCATTTTGTTTAAGTCGTTTTTGTTGAAAGTGTTATGGAGTAGGAGTGGGGATGATGTAGCGGTTCTTGCTGCTGCATCCGGGGAAATTTTTTAAAAGTTTGCAAATGTGTCAAACAGCTGACTTAGAACTTGAAGCCCGCGCACAACAAAAAAAGTTCAGGGGGAATTTTTTTTTTATTTTAAGGGCCTATACGCAGTTCGCGCGGAATCGCAAATGGGATTTTTTTTTTTATATGAAGTTTTGTCATTCCGCGCGAAATTTTTCGAACTGCGTAGACCCCTTAAAGGAAAAAAATTTCCCACCATTTGGGATTTTTTTTACATGAAGTTTTGATATTTCTTGCGGAATTTTTGCATGCTGCGTATGGGCCTTAAGGAAATTCACTTTTTTTGGGATTTTTTTTTAATATGAAGTTTTGACATTTCGTGCGGAATTTTTGCATGCTGCGTAAGGGCCTTTAATAAAAATAAGTGTACAATGCACAGCTACCAGCTTAGAAAAAAAAAATATAAAAATACAAAAAGCTTAACTTTGTGCAATCGGCACGAGAAATCAAGGATTATTAACTTAGAAATTTAAAAAAAATTAGTTTGTTGTATTTAAAGCTCACAATTTGCATACTTTTCTGATTTCTACAGATATGGATGACGAGTGCTATCCCGCGATATCATTGAAAACGGCAACCAGCATGCGTGCCACCATCGATCCAAAAATTTTAACACTACACCCGCCAACAACAAATAGCCGCAATAGCAGCAATAACAGCCTAATAATACCCGCACCATCAAATGTAGCAGTCCGCTTAGAAATGGACAGCCTAAAGACGCATAACAGCAGTTCCAACTTAGGAAGCCTGCAACTACCTCAACATTTGGCCGCCATGTATGATGACAATGATTGCAGCTCATCGCTTTCATCGGGACGCGAGGGCAGCATGTCACCAGACATTTGCTCGGACATTGAACTTGATGAGTCGGCTATAAAGGATGAGCCGATGTCACCGGATTCAAGCTGCCCCGCCAGTCCCAAGTCACAAAGTAGCATGCAACAGCAGCTTAGTTTGAATTTGGCTAATCTGCAAACAGAGTTACTGTTCGAACAGAAGGTAAGTTTTTTAAACTACTGCTTAAGTAACTACTTTAGACTCTCTTAAAACGATCTTTCTTGTTCTTTTGCAGCATGGTGGACTACTGCTGGCCGCCAATAACAATATGCATAACCTCATTAAAACCCAGCAGCAACAGCAGCCGCTTTTAATAGGCAATGGCCAGCAAAGTCTTATGCTACCCAAGATAGCCATAAAAAGCGAAAAACAAAGCGCCAGCAGTGCATCACTCT
Source organism: Chymomyza costata (assembly GCA_018150985.1). NCBI lineage: Eukaryota > Metazoa > Arthropoda > Insecta > Diptera > Drosophilidae > Chymomyza > Chymomyza costata. Next base: position 26,622,575 of record JAECWU010000001.1, read on the forward strand.
TAACTGGTTTAAGCAAAGCCCATGGCAACGGCAGCACTGGTGCTGCCTATGGCATACCACTGACGCCGCCTTCCTCATTGCCCAGCGATGATTCTGAGGGTAATCTAACGCCGGAGCATTTATTCTCACCCATGTCGCCAAATGCTGGTGTTTCCATAACTGTTGCAAATGGTGGCAACGGTACGTCCAGCCCAAATGCAACAGATTCATCGAGCACTACGGGACGTCGTTCTGCAGGCGCACATGCAGCAGCGGCCGCACGTCATGCGGCAAATGCCAATGTCAACGGTAGCGCCACAACTACAAGGCAGCCCATACACACGCCCCTAATCAGCTCACAACCGGTAGGTTTTTTTTATTTGGCCAATCTTTTTTTTTAAATTTCCTATGCAAATGGCTGCGTCTGTGATAATAATCCAATAGTAAGCGCCAAGCTTAACTTTAAATGCAGCTATACTTTTTGTAACACTAATTTGTGAAAAATTTCATTTTAAAGGCCCATACGCAGCATACAAAAATTCCGCACGAAATGTCAAAACATCATATAAAAAAAAATCCCAAAAAAGGGAAATCCCAAAAAAGGGAAATTTTTTTTTATGAAAAATTCCGCACGAAATGTCAAAACATCATATAAAAAAAAAAATTCCCTTTTTTGGGATTTTTTTTTTAATGAAGTTTTGACATTTCGTGCGGAATTTTTGCTTGCTGCGTATGGGCTTTAATAAATTAAATGTCTTCTTTGGTGTAAAGAACCAAATGAAACGTGTGTCATATGACGTCTATTGTATTAACAGAACGATGATTAAATTTTGAAAACTTACAGAAAGGCTCTACGGGCACACTACTGCTCACTGAAGAAGAGAAACGCACCTTGCTGGCTGAGGGCTATCCCATACCACAAAAGTTACCCTTAACCAAAGCTGAGGAGAAATCGCTTAAGAAAATACGACGCAAAATTAAGAATAAAGTAAGTACAAATATCAATATATCATTTTTTATTGCTTTATATTAAATCAATTGTTTTTATTTTTATTTACATCACTTTAGATCTCTGCTCAGGAAAGTCGCCGCAAGAAAAAAGAGTATATGGATCAATTGGAACGGCGTGTTGAAATATTGGTTACCGAAAACCATGATTATAAGAAAAACATCGAGTCACTGGAGCAAACCAATTCCAATCTACTTAGTCAACTGCACAAATTGCAGGCCTTAGTTAACAAGCACAATGTGAAAAAGTCCTAAATGAATGGTGGCTGTAACCATGGCCGTAATGCCATACCATTCATTTTGCCTGCCTGCCCGAGATAAAAAATATATTTTTTATCATTTTTTTTGTTGTACGTTTGATGAGCAAGAATTTAGCAGTTGACGAATTAACTGAATTTGAATTTTAGCTTTTGATAAGCACAAAAAAAAGAAGAAGAAAAACAAACCATAGATGAAAGTTTTAGCAACATTCCCCTTTAAATTTGAGCAGCCTACCTATAATATATATAATGTATGATAGATACATTTAGCTACTTATGCATAAGTCGTAGCTTTTATTAGTCATGCATTCCTGTTATATATAATCTTTATAATACATATATATATATATATATATATATATATAATATATATACACACACTCTCACACGCTCAAAAACCCACTTAGAGAAGCTAATTTTTAAATATATAAATAGAAAAAACATACACCAAATACGCATATGACATGCTATAAAGTGGGCTCTAAAAGAATTACCAACATTTATTTAAGAGCAACGACATGTACATTATGTTTTAATAATGCTTGATTGTACAAACTATATTCAAAGCTACAGTGCTTGAGAACTGTCTTGAAAAGTTTGTCATGACTCTTGTTCCTTTAAACGATATTTCTCAAAACAACAACAATTCCATATAATATATATGTATATATTATATATATATTCATATTTATATAAAAAAGAAATACGAGTATTGGTTGATAAGTAATCTGATTAATTGACAGCTAATATAAATGCCATCACTAGGCGAATATATTTTATTCGATTGTTAAAAAACTATTTGCTTTCAATTTTTATATTTTTTTATGTACTTCATAAGCACTCTAAAACAAAATCGAGTCTTATAGCAATGCCATTAATTTCTGTTTTCATTACTTTAAATTTGTAAAACAAAATGTTTCACTTTGATTTCCGTTTAAAGGCCCATACGCAGCATGCAAAAATTCCGCACGAAACATATAAAAAAAAAATTCCCTGTTTTGGGATATTTTTTTTATATGAAGTTTTGACATTTCGTGCGGAATTTTTGCATGCTGCGTATGGGCCTTAAGAAGTTAAACTGCACAAAACAAGTTTTTGCCAAAATCGTTTATTTGTCAGCCCTGTCTCGTATGTCATAATTATATTGGTAAAACTTGAATTAAAAAATTAAATAACAAACTATGTCTGTATGCAGCATTTAAGTTTTTATTTGTTAATCAGCAACAATTTAAAGTAATCTTGAATTTCTTATTAAATTATTTACTTGTTGCTTCAACGAATTAAACAATTTCCGAGCCAATTATAAAACATTTTGTTTGTTAAGTTTTATATTTTAAGCACGGCTGTAAACACAATAGCGTAGCAGTAAAAGCAAACTTTACAGTCTACCTAATTATATTTTGTTTTTATTATTAATATTATTATTATCATTATTATACATACCTACTACATATTTGAATATGCTTGAGCAAACGAAAATGAATTTTATAAATTTTAGTTTAATATTTGGCATAGTTATATTTAAAAAAAAAAAAAATTGTTTTTAACAACATTTTTTTTAGACACACACTTGTAATTACAACTATGAGTCATTCTAGTTTAAATTAGTTGAATTTATAAAATATTTTTAAATACATTTTGAAAGTACGTGCAACATTAATATCTATATAAATTATCTATATATAAATATTTTAGCTATTTTTATGTGAACTAAGTTGTGCAATTATTAGTTAAATTTTTAAAGCAAACTATGCCGAAAATACGAGTTGACCAATTTTAAAATAACTAAATGAAATGATTGTGCAATTGTAAAAAAATTATAATTTACGAATTCGTGTACTAAACGAGGTTACATTAACAATGACTATATTATGTACATATACATATATGTATTTTGGCTAAACGATATTGACTTGCATATGTATGTATATATGTTAAAGAAAACAACACAAAAATCTAAATAATGAAAATGTCTAAAAAAAATTGTAAAACTTGGTTGCTGTAATTGGACAAAAAGAAACTGCAATTCAAAATAAAATATCAAACAACCATAACAACAACAGAAATAACCAATCTTTTACTAAATTCAACTTCTTTTCCACACAAGCGTAAGTTTAGCTTTGGCTACACAATCTCTTAAAATTTAACGTAACTGTATGTATTTAAGGCCCCTACGCAGGCACGAAAACTAAACAAAACTTCATATAAAAAAAACGCTCACAAACGTTTGGTCACAAACTGTTCTTGCAGGTGGTATTTAGACCAGTGTTGCTCGTTTTTTTGTTTTTTTTAATGCCAGTAGCAAACCATAGATGGCGCACTCAGCAAAAACAGCTGTTCGGTTTTCGCGCCACAAACAAAACTTATGTGCAGCTAGTTATTTTGCACGCGAAATTTATGGCTGGTCGACAAAATCGTTGAGGATCGTTGGGAAAGGATGAGAAAATAACTATAATAATAAAATAATTCAATTGTAACAAAAATGTGCGTTAAAATACGTCTATGCAATTCGTCCACACTCAGCTCTGCGCATTAAATATGGGTTCACCCGAACATTCCGACGCCTCCTAGCGTCGCTTTTTTTTGCTCATACAACAATTCAATTGCAATGCATGTCATTATTATTGCATTGTTTACACACAATAGAAAAAGTAATAAACGTTGACGATAATTCATGTTTTTATGTTTTATTTCGCGCCTTTTAAAAATTTGCTTTTTGTAAACAAAAAACAGCTGATTATCGATAATAATTCCGATAATATTCACATTTTGTTACTAGAGACACACTGTTCCTTTCATGAACAAAATAAGTCTGTCTTTTTGCTAGGTGACTGTTTTCGTGTCTGCGTAGGGTCCTTTAACAGTGGCTGATCAGTGTTGCAAAACACATTTCAGTACGTGTGGTGAATATACGTGTGGTGAATTTACGCTTTGTAAATGCTTATTTCCGTTTAACCTATATTTAAGCCCATTTTTGATGATCTATGGTTTGTTGGATTCGTCTCCGCACTAGTTAACAGAGTAACGCATAAAGTATCGGAAAAAAATCACATAAAAAGAAGTAAACCGCGAAATTCTCTTACGGAGGCTGGGGGTCAGATATCGACATAAACTATTATGCGCATCTTTTGATAAAATTTCAGCTCCATAGCTTTTATAGTCTCTGAGATTCTTTTAATCATACGGACATACAGCCATGGCTATATCGACTCGGCTGTTGATAGTGATCAAGAATATGTATGGTTAAGGGGATTTACCACGCCTCCTTTTGACCGTTACATTTGCACGAACTTATAATTCCTTTGGTACAGGTTATAACAAAGTTGCGTTAGACACACCATTTTTGAATCAAGATCGGCTGGACAGATTTTAATAATTTATGATTTGTTGCGATTAGGCTTCGCCACGAATAGCACCGTCGATTTGACTGTTAAGTGCGACTGTTATTATTAAATATTATTGAGCGTGTATTGCCACCACGAAGAAGATCGAATCTTTCTCAACAAATCCGTAACCATAAAATGTCACGAGGCAATTTTCGACGTGCTATAAGAAATTCTTCACACATTTGATTACAGCTCGCATCCTTTCGTCGGCATTGGCCCAAGGGCATTGTGGCGCATTGAAGTAATGGCAAAGTGAAACTGACTTTATTGACTCCGCTACCCGAGCCATTCCATTCATTGCTTCGTGGCGGGATGCAGAAATTCGGCGACTAGAGCAGGTTTTCAACACTATCAGGCCTGTTCTAGATTTCGACTCGTTTTGAAAAGTCATAACAAGTGCATTCCGACAAATGGTGTTCTAGATTTCGACTGAGTTCGAATCGACTTCGAATTATATTCGAATCGTTTTCATTCAGGCCAAAAACAGCTGTGTTGTTTATGTTTGTTTACATGGCGCAAAATTTAAACGGCAGCAACATCATACAATAGCGGTTTTTTAAAAATGGAAATGTAAAAAATTAAGCTGCTTGTAATTCGCATTTTAATTTTATAAGAATAACACACAAATTTTCGCCAAATTTATAAGTTGTGTATTTTATTTTATTCAACAAACTACTTTGAGCAGCAGGTACAGAGTCGCCTTCAATTACTTTAACATTTTTCCTGTAATGTTTTTTTTCCCCATGAGCATTTCACAAATGCTTAGGCCATGCTTTCTTGCTTTGCGTTGCGTTTTTTTTGCCCTTAAAAAAAGAATATTTAATTTAAAATGCAAATAAACCATTTAATTATTACTTACATATTGCTGTTTACTACTTTGCGCCAAAATCAAATCGGCCAAAACAGCTGACCAACTGGCCAGCTATCGATAAGTTCACTTGTAGAGTTGCCACAAATTTTCGAACATCCACTTTATTAATTTATTTTTTCTTTCTTCCAACAGCTGTGTGATATCGATAAGTTCACATTGTAGAGTTGCGTAGAGAAAAGTTGGAGTTAAGGACTGCAGAGCAGGAGCGTAATATATTGCGTAGATCACAGAGCAGATAGATGAAAGATGGTAGGGGAGACGGGCAAGTAAGGAGTACTATGCAAAGAGGACTGCTCAGAGAATATTCAGATTTCAGTATTACAGAGCAAGATCGTGAAATATTGCGTAGATAGCAAAACAGACAGGTAGGAAGACGTTAAGAAACAGATAGATAGCCACGCAACACAGCACAATACCAATTCGCTTTTTGAGATCGTTAACGAAATAATTAAACAGCGACCCGATAATGTTTACTGTTACTGTAAAGACTTGATGTTCCCTCATCAAATAGAATTAGCAGGGATTATATAGAAACTTATGTGCTTAGTTCTGATATGCTGCATCTGTCAGATCTGTTTTCTTTTATTAACGGCATATTAACATTTTGTAGAGCTTGCAGCCGTACAATTAAGGCAGGTAGGAAACCGAAAAATTCAATTTTAAATGGCTCAGATTTAACAGATTTACCAGAATGGCTAAAAAGCTTAGCATCATTAGAGGAAAGATTAATGTTCCCTCGGCTACCGTTTATGATAATTAAGTCATTGGGATATAAAGCAGGACAGTATCAAAGGAGCCATTGTAAATATTTTTATTCGAACTGTGAATCCGATCAGCGACCTGCATTGTTTCTGGGTATTTCAAAGACGGGCTGATGAACATAATGGAAATAGAGAGTTGCACAGGGTATACAATAATCTGGATAATCTGAATTGAATAAAGCAGATCGTACGGAGGTTGGCGTGCGAAGCACGCAGGGGGTGGAGCCCCCGAGTATAAATTAAAAAACAAATTAAACAATGTGAAAAGTCAATCTCCACCCAATATACTTTATTCAACTCGCACGTTTTTTTTGCCCTTAAAAAAAAGAATATTTAATTTAAAATGCAAATAAACCATTTAATTATTACTTACATATTGCTGTTTACTACTTTGCGCCAAAATCAAATCGGCCAAAACAGCTGACCAACTGGCCAGCTATCGATAAGTTCACTTGTAGAGTTGCCACAAATTTTCGAACATCCACTTTATTAATTTATTTTTTCTTTCTTCCAACAGCTGTGTGATATCGATAAGTTCACATTGTAGAGTTGCGTAGAGAAAAGTTGGAGTTAAGGACTGCAGAGCAGGAGCGTAATATATTGCGTAGATCACAGAGCAGATAGATGAAAGATGGTAGGGGGACGGGCAAGTAAGGAATACTATGCAAAGAGGACTGCTCAGAGAATATTCAGATTTCAGCATTACAGAGCAAGATCGTGAAATATTGCGTAGATAGCAAAACAGACAGGTAGGAAGACGTTAAGAAACAGATAGATAGCCACGCAACACAGCACAATACCAATTCGCTTTTTGAGATCGTTAACGAAATAATTAAACAGCGACCCGATAATGTTTACTTTTACTGTAAAGACTTGATGTTCCCTCATCAAATAGAATTAGCAGGGATTATATAGAAACTTATGTGCTTAGTTCTGATATGCTGCATCTGTCAGATCTGTTTTCTTTTATTAACGGCATATTAACATTTTGTAGAGCTTGCAGCCGTACAATTAAGGCAGGTAGGAAACCGAAAAATTCAATTTTAAATGGCTCAGATTTAACAGATTTACCAGAATGGCTAAAAAGCTTAGCATCATTAGAGGAAAGATTAATGTCCCCTCGGCTACCGTTTATGATAATTAAGTCATTGGGATATAAAGCAGGACAGTATCAAAACTAGTAGTTAAAATTAAGGTCACCCTGGTAACCGATTGGTGTCCTATCAAGGCAGTCCAGTCCTGTCAATTTAAGAAATACATACATTATTTTTTTTTTCATAAGATTACAATTAATCATATTCATTAATTTAGAGAATTGCTTTTGACTTTGTCCAAACTTTTTGATCTTCCAATCTAATTTTAATGACCGTAATCAGACAAAAATATGATCTCCCAAAGAACTCTGAAACGCCAAACCATAAATTTTGTGCTGGCTACTTGCATCCGAACGTGGTAAGTTTTCCGGTGTTGTCTGTTTCAGATCAAGTTTTCGTTTTGACAACAGCTTCCCCTCTAGAAAAAGGCCTTGGACAATCACCTACACCCAATCTCTATCTTGTTTAATTTATAATAAAATTTCGGAAGGCTAAAACTAATACAAATGCACCGTTTACTTTCATAAATTTCGATCATTTTCAATGCAATTTACAAAATACCCAACACATATCTTCAGAGTATCGGAAACGATTCAATAAAGTACCTAAGCTAAATTTATGGGATATCATTACAACATAATGTAAGGACATTGTAAATGTATATAAAAATAACTATAAATATTGCATTTTAAATTATAGTTATCGATAGCTCAGCGACTACAATATATTGTTATATCGAACAGTGCTACCTTATCGTCTAAAATCTCAGTCTGGCACCTCTTGTGAGAAATATTTTCGCCATTGTTCGCATTAAGCTGGGCAAAGCAAATTTATTGTGAAATACGCAAAATAAGAAGAAATTCAAATTACGTTCGTGTGAAATTTTATTAAAACCATTAAAAATGGGTAAAAAAAACAGTGAGTAACGTTAAAAACATTTTTAAAGGAATTGTTTTGAAATTCAAATTTTATACTGCAGAATCGAAAAAAACACCCGAAGGTGCTGGTGATAATGCTGGCGCGCCCTCAACTTCCCAAGGTAAGTAAAAGTTGTTTCTAGAAGTCCATACACCAGTTCCGAATACAGGGGAAGTACCAATTTATATATCTAGTAACTAGTGGTCGGCACGGCCTATGCACGCGAGCATAGGGATTAGCGACGTCGACACACGTCATGTGTTATACACAAAACGCATGCATGTGTGCGTGCTTTTTGTACTGAAATTTTCTCTGCCGCAGTGACGTATTGCGACGCTGACGTTATCAACACAATCACCTGTTTTGAGGCCTCGTTTTTTGTTGCAGCGCACAAAAGTGCATGCGACGTGTATGATTGTCGACGTCGCTGCCGCCATTAATCCCTATAAGTAAGCTAAGTGACTAAATATTTTATTTTGTTAGCAGGAGCTGTTGCACAGCAGCAGCAACAACAACCACAACAGCAGCAGCAGCAACAACGACCACCGCCACAACAGCAGCAGCAACAACGACCACCGCCGCAACAGCAGCAGCAGCAACAACAACCACCGCCACAACAGCAGGGCGGACAAGATGGATGGCAACAACAACCACAACAAGGAGGAAGACCACAGCAGCAGCGGGGCGGTCAAGGTGGAAGGCAACAGCAACCAAAACAAGGAGGAAGACCACAGCAGCAGCAAGGTGGACAAGGAGAAAGTTCACAGCAGCAGCAGGGTGGTCAAGGTGGTCGGCAACAGCAGCAGCAACAACGACCACAGGGTGGACAAGGTGGATGGCAACAGCAACCACAACAAGGAGAAAGACCGCAGCAGCAGCAACAAGGCGGAAGACCACAGCAGCAGCAAGGCGGACAAGGTGGTCGGCAACAGCAACAACCACCACAGCAACAGCAGGGCGGACAAGGTGGATGGCAACAAGGCGGAAGACCACAGCAGCAGCAAGGTGGACAAGGAGAAAATTCACAGCAGCAGCAGGGTGGTCAAGGTGGCCGGCAACAGCAGCAGCAACAACGACCACAGGGTGGACAAGGTGGATGGCAACAGCAACCACAACAAGGAGAAAGACCGCAGCAGCAGCAACAAGGCGGAAGACCACAGCAGCAGCAAGGCGGACAAGGTGGTCGGCAACAGCAACAGCCACCACAGCAACAGCAGGGCGGACAAGGTGGATGGCAACAAGGTGGAAGACCACAGCAGCAGCGGGGCGATCAAGGTGGAAGACCACAACAACAGCGGGGCGATCAAGGTGGAAGACCTCAGCAGCAGCGGGGCGATCAAGGTGGCTTTCAACAAGGTTATCAACAGCGCAGCGGCCCACCGCAACAACAGAGAGGTCCACAACAAGAAGCCGGATCTGTTGCACCGCCGCCAATGAAAGGAAATATACCACGAGGAACACTTGGGCGTCCTGGTCAAGTGGGTGTTAATTATTTAACCATCGATCTAAGCAAAATGCCAAAAATAGCATATCACTATGACGTAAAAATAATGCCTGAAAGACCAAAAAAATTCTATCGTCTCGCATTTGAGCAGTTTAGAAAAGAACATTTAAATGGACTTGTTGCCGCCTTTGATGGTAAAGCTTCATGCTATGCTATTGAGAAATTGCCCGTAGTGAATCAAAGCAAGGAAGTTCAGGTAGGGAGGCAACACAAAAAATTTGTGTGGTGATTAAATGAATTTTTAACAGGTGGTGGATATCCACGGTCGTCCGATTCGATACAATGTTGAAATTAAGGAGACTGCTAACAGTGAAATTGATTTAAACTCTTTGAAAAGGTACGTTGTTAATAGCCTTTTTAGTATTACAGTATTGTCGATAGTTAAAATAATTTTTACTTTTCAGCTACATGAATGACAAAATCTATGACAAGCCAATGCGCGCCTTGCAATGCCTCGAGGTAGTGCTTTCCACGCCATGTCATGAAAAGTCTATACGCGGTGGTCGCTCATTTTTCAAGGCCTCCAGTCCGGGTAATAGTATTCAATTAGGTGATGGGTACGAATTGCTCATCGGACTTTATCAAGCCCTTGTGCTTGGAGATTATCCATTTTTTAATGTGGATATCTCACATAAATCATTTCCAATGCCGTTGCCGCTAATAAAATACCTAGAAGACTTTGGACTACAGCAACGTATAGATGCGCGTACTAATCTATATAATTCGAGTCGTTATATATTGCCTTTTTTAAAGGGTCTTAATATAATATATGAGCCTCCTCAATGTTTTGCAAGTGCTCCACGCGTGTACAAGGTCAACGGTCTTTCACCAAATGGTGCCGACCAACAAAAGTTTCAAATTGACAATGTTACTAAGACAGTAGCTGGATATTTTAAGGAGCGTGGCTACGACTTGAAGTATCCTCAACTTCATTGTTTGCATGTTGGTCCAGCTACAAAAAACATTTACTTGCCTATTGAGTTGTGTCGTGTGGAAGGAAACCAGGTTTTGAATGTAGGTATTATGAAAGGATTTAAATTTTTTTTCTGTAATTTGATATTGTTATTTCGACACTTTATTGTTCATAATTATTTTTATCTACTGCATAGCGTAAGGATGGTGAAAAACAAGTATCTGCTATGATTAAACATGCTGCAACATCAACCAACGAACGCAAAAGAAAGATTATGACACTGGTGGATTTCTTTCAACATAATCTGCATCCGACCATTCATCGATTTGGTATACAAATTGGAAACAATTTTATTACAGTACCAACGCGTTTACTAAATTCGCCGCAGTTGGAATATAAGGACCGGCAAATGGCTTCCGTACGAAATGGTTCATGGCGAATGGACCGATGTCATTTTTATGTGGCTAAGCCCACGCCACACAAGTGGGCGATACTTTATCCTGCGGACGCGAGAATGCCTTACGAAAAGCTGTCGTGTATGGCGGATGTGGTAAGATGTTAACCCAAAAACTATTATCCAAATTTTTAAAAAATAAGCGCCTAGCTAAATTGTATTAAAAAAGTAAAACTTTCTACTTTCACTTAAAAAAAAAAATAAGCCTTTAAAAACCTTGTTTCAAGAAGGACTTAAGGTTCTCAATTGTGAGGCAGCCTGTTTTTAAAATAATTTATAAAAAAAGGTTTCAAGATTTAATAATTGCAATTGAATATAAATATACATATTTAGTTACCCTCAATTCCTCACAAGTTTCTCCTTAAGAGAGAAACTCATTTGGCTTAAGCTAACACTATTGCATTTCTCTTTACTTATGTGAAATAATTTTTGCAGGTTCTTCGAAACGCAAAGAATACAAGCGTTAGTTTAGAAATGAAACCAGAGATCATAGGCTTTAATGATGAAAGGCAACTGGATACTAAGCTTGGCGAATTAAAAAAAAATAAATTTGATTTGGTCTTTGTCGTGATACCAAAACGTGGAGCGTCATATAGTGCCATTAAACAAAAGGCGGAACTACAACATGGCATTTTGACTCAATGTATAAAGCAACAAAACGTTGAGTACAAAATGAATGACCAGTTGGTCTGCAATGTGTTGTTAAAGGTAAATTCCAAGTTGAACGGCATTAACCACAAAATCAAGGATGATCCGACTGTTAAACTGAATAACGCCATGTTCATGGGTGCAGATGTTACACATCCATCGCCCGATCAACGTGAAATACCAAGTGTGGTGGGCTCGGCAGCTTCGCATGATCCCTATGGTGCCAGCTACAATATGCAGTATCGTCTGCAGGAATCGAAACTTGAAGTTATTGAGGACATGGAATCCATTACGTTGGCACATTTGGGCATATATAAACAGTACCAAGGTAAATACCCGGATCATATTTTGTACTACCGTGATGGGGTCAGCGATGGCCAGTTTAAGCATATTAAGAATATAGAGTTGCGCAGCATAGTCGCAGCCTGTACCAAGGTAAGCTAAACATCTATAAGTATATGCCATTTTCTAGTTTTTCTGATTTCTTTTGTTCTTTCTAGCTAAAATGTTCACCTAAGCTGACTTGCGTAATTGTTGTAAAACGGCACCATACACGATTTTTCCCTAATGGCGAACCAAATGAAAGATTTAACAAATTCAATAACGTCGATCCAGGAACCGTGGTCGATCGCGTAATTGTGCATCCCAATGAAGTACAATTTTTTATGGTGAGCCACCAGTCAATTCAGGGCACAGCCAAGCCCACTCGCTATAATGTTATTGAAAACACGGGCAACTTGAACATTGATTTGTTACAACAGCTAACGTATAATCTTTGTCACTTGTTTCCTCGTTGCAACCGCTCGGTGTCTTACCCTGCTCCAGCCTACTTGGCTCACTTGAGTGCTGCCCGCGGACGTGTTTATTTGGGTAATGACAGAATCGTTAGATCACTACGTGATGAGTACTCCAAGCGAAAAATTGTACCGGAGTTCTTAAACAAAAATCCCATGTACTTTGTTTAAGCTTAGCGACGTCACCTACAATAGTTGGGAACCTTTTCACATGATTTTATTAAAAACCATATTTTTCGGATGTCTGCATACAAAATTTCAGTGCACTATCGATTTTAATTAAAAAAAAACCAAAATTGGATTATTTTTCAAAGTTTAATTTGCGTTTTTTTGTTTATCACATTTTTATAAACTATTCTATATTATATCAAGTTTATTATTACATTCACATATATATACAACTAAATATTAGAAAGAAGTTATTACAACATTATACATTACAGAAAATTGAACTGCTCAAATGTGTTTTTCAATTGTAGTTAATGTTAAACACAAAAGAAGAAAGTTTATAATTTGTTAATAAAGATAAAGCAAATGCTGCTTGGGTGGAACCAAAAGTAAAGAAAATGTATTTATTTGCATGATCTTAGATGCCTTACATTGCATCAAAGTGGAATCTGTGCGATTCTTGCAGTCTCTCCTGCTTGTCTTCACGCTTTTCCTTAATGTACAAAACCAAAATTATAAGCAAAATGACCAGGCAGGTGCCGCCCAAAGCCACCACACTCATAAGAATCAATTTGCTGGGCGTAACAAACAACTGTGCCTTCCAATGCTGCGGTTGAGCCAACGGCTTTGGCACTACATTAATCTGGGAATTGGGTATTAGCTGTGTCCAGGACCGTGATTTGCCGCCCAGTCCTACAACCAATTGGTCCACGAAATTGGGCGTACGACCCAGTCCAAAAATGGTATACGGCAGCTGTAGCGCAAAATAGGAAGATTGCGGAAGTTGCACACTGGAACCACTTTGCTGATCGCCATCCTGCGTTGTCGTGGAGTATGTAATACGAGGTCCAGGTAAATTGCTGCCATAGGTGCGCTTCTTGCGTCCTAGTGGCGTACGCAGCGTGGGATTCTGTGCATTTACCAGACCAGTTAGCACTATTACCTTGACAAAGTTGGCGTCATAGTCCAAGGTGTTGCGAAATGCTAATGGCTTATATTTGCCTTGATTTGTTCTTTCAATCAATATAACATCAAGCACGCCATCCTGATAGAAGTCATAAAAGGCACCAGCCACAGTATTGTTGCCCATGGGATACAATGCATTCCAGCGCACTTCAAATGTACGCTTCAATGGTTTGTTGCAGGTCTTGCAGGCAACATTTTCTAAAAGAAATGTTTGCGTTATGTGCTTGGGTCCATTGAGTGGCTGCAATGTTACAAGCAAATCTGGATAGCCATCCATGTTAAAATCGCCGCTGCGTGCAGTTATTGTCTTTAGATAGACATCATTGGCAACGGGCGGTACAAAGACCCAGTTTGCACCCTGTGGATCCTTAAAGTTGACATGCACATCGCGGAAATCGCGTCCATCGTGCACTAGTATTGTGGAATTGCTACAGTCCTTTCCTATGCAAATGGGCAGGACAATATTTTGAACGCCTTCCAGTTCAAAGTCCATGAATACAGTCTGGCCAATGCTATAGTAGTCGGCACCAATCAGATTGAAACTGATGGAGCGATTGTAGCTGAAGTCTTCCTCTGCGCCAGGCTCATTACGTCCGTACCAAATCTCGAAGAACTTGTCTGTTTGCACAAACAAATCAGCGGTAAAGTCTTCATTAATATCCAGGTAAGCATTGGCATTTGGTATGCTAGGTGTGGCAACTAAACCGCCAACGGAGGGCTCTGCCTGATGCTCAACCCGTGGTGGATTTCGTGTATTGTTGAAAATCCAAAATGTTCGCGAATCTTTTGTGTCTATACCATACAAATCAATGATCATATCACGATTAAAGTCCAGGGCGAGTGACTCGCCTTTGCTGGTAAACAGGCTTTGCTGGGAACAAATCAATTCAGTTGTATTTCCCCAATTGATTCGCACGTCGTAATAGTTGCTTTTTGTCGTGCGTAAGTTAACCAAGACATCCATCAGCGCATCTCCATCAAAATCGCCAGGCACTACGCTTACAATTTCTTGGTCATAATAACAGAAAGGTCCAACGCGCAATAAAGGCTCCGTTTCAGCTCCTGCAAAGTGTGCATAATGGGTTTATGTACTATGTTACAAAAGCAAATAATTAACTAACCATAAAGTATTTGCAGTCTGTGCATGTCATCGCGTATAACAAATATATCTGTTAGTTCATCAGAATTAAAATCACCAAAGGCTGCCACAACGCCTTCTTTAATGTCACCAAACACTTTGCTGGTTATATCGCTGCATAAAACACAATGAATTGAAAGACAAAGCCACAGCAGCGGCAGCCATCGAGAAGGCAGCGCATCAGGCATAATGCCAATTGTTGGTTAAAAATAAATTGACTTTCTTTATATGATGAAACAGCCTCAGATATCAACTTCAACCTTAGCACAAAATCAATAAACATGAAAATTTTCAGTAAACTTTTTTTTTTGCAAAAGTGAGTCAATCTGACGTTGCCACTTTTTCAAAAAATGTTTGAATTTATGAAATGAGTTCATTAATACTAACCAAAATACACAAATTTAAAGTAATAATTTTTATCTGTTCAGCGAAAACTGTAATTTAGTAAATTATCAAAAAATATTATTTATTTATTTAACGAAGATTGGATCACAATTACAAATAACAAATATTTATAAGCCTCTTAAAAAAAAAAAAATACAACACATCTTTTTCTAAACTCAACAGTGTGGCAACGCCATTCAGTATTTTTTTGGTATACAAACATATTTGCTTTTGCTCAAAATGTTACCCATGCCAACAAAATCAAAAGTGCTGCCAAACGTCAATAGATGTTCGTCGAGCAATAACGCAGAGAAAAGTTTACAAATAATATATATTATTAAAGTATTTTTCAAACACAAGCCACATAAATCATGGTGAGTAATATTATATAAATGTGCAAGTCCCTATTTAAGTTAAACAAAAGTGTATGTTGTGCTAGCTTGTGCAGCTTGCGCCAATGCTAGCATGCAGAGCGTATTTCACACGCAATTGTTGTTGTATTTATGCAATTCGGGAACCTAGCCAAAGCATTTTGTTGACCACATAAGGCACCGAACTTAAACTTTTTGTTTTTCTTATATTGTTTTTGTCATTGCAGAACAAACTAAAGTCAACACACCGCGAAAAGGTGAAGAAATTCATTTCACTTACACAGACGGGTGAGCAAACAGCCATTTATTGCCTCCAGCAGAACGACTGGAAAATGGAGAATGCCAGCGACAATTACTTTCAGGTAAAACGCAAATTTTATAAACTTAACAAAACTCATAATTTTACACTCGTATTATTGCTAAATTCCAATGCAAAATTTGTATAACTTGCAGAATCCTGAATACTATTATCGCGAACTCGATCGCAAACGCATTGAACAGCTGTTTACACGATATCGCGATCCGTGCGATCAACAAAAAATTAGTTCTCAAGGCGTCATAAGATTTTTGGAGGATCTAGAACTGAGCCCAGATTCCAAGCTGGTATTGATCATAGCATGGAAATTCCATGCAGAAGTGCAATGCGAGTTCTCGCGGGATGAATTCATAAATGGCATGTGTGATTTGGGCGTAGATAGCATTGAGAAGCTCAAGTCTAAGCTGCCGCTTTTAGAATCCGAATTAAACGATGCAAGCAAATTCAAGGATTTCTATCATTTTACCTTTAACTATGCCAAGGATCCAGGACAAAAAGGCATTGATTTGGAAATGGCCATTGCATATTGGTGCATAGTGCTAAGTGGACGCTTTAAGTTTTTGGACATTTGGTGTAAGTTTTTGGAGGAGAAACATAAACGCGCCATATCGCGCGATACCTGGAATTTACTTCTGGATTTTGCCACAAATATTGATGATAAGATGAGCAATTACGACTCGGAGGGCGCTTGGCCCGTACTTATCGATGATTTTGTTGAGTGGTGTCAGGAAAATCATCTTTTAAAGGATGATTCATCAGCAATTGGCAGCTATCATTCACAGCAGCAACAGTCTACGTCCCAGCAGCAGAAAAACATATCTACCACTTACCAGACCTCGCATAGTACAAATATGAATTATGGCTAACGTTTGTTACAATTATACTTATTCTCACTAATTATAATTTTGCTTTTATTCGGATTATTAAGAATATTGATGATATTAAGCAGAGCGAATTAATTTACATTTCTCTATAAAAATCGTAATAAATAAATTTAGTAAATGTAAATGTAGCAAAACAGCAAACAGCTAGAAATTCAGTTCGTGTAGCACAGTGTAAAGCAATGCAAAACAAAACAGAAAGTTCAAAACTTAGTCAGCGCCAAGTATGCAAGCGCATATATGAAAACTTTTTGACTGGTTATTGGTTAAAATCGAAAAAGCGTTCTTACATCGATAATAGTAGTTTTAATATCGATGCGTCTCTAAATTCAAAATTAATGTTTATATTATATTTATATGATTGCTTTAACTGGGGAAAAGTTAACAAAATTGAATTAGTTTGCTATTGCCTGTGCAAGCTTAGCCAACTAACAACGCAGCTATTAAAAATAATTTATGGTTTTTTTTTGTCAACGAATGGTACGTCGGTAAATAGGCGCAATTGATACATATATCGATATTTACTTAAACGTCGACAGTACAGTATCGATAGGGTTTAAATTTATCGCTGAAATCTATCATAATTTGATGTGTTTATTACAACCCTAGTTTTTGTAGTATGAAGAAATTATAACATTTTTTCGTCTTCGGCTGTTTGTAAATATTTAACGCGTATACTTAAAACTCGTTAAAAGTGCGCGTGTGTGTGTGCTTTTGCCGCGCCAAACTGCGTACAAAATGTAAATGTGCAATTTGCTTGTTTTTAACGTGGCTAAATACCAAAAGGCATTGAATGTAGTAACCTCCTCGTACACTTATTGTCTGCACCCTGTCTATGTTTATGTACGTGTCTGTCTCTGTATTGGTAAGCGAATGCGTGTGCGTACAAGGCAGCCAGTGGGCGGCCATAAGGAATTATTTGCACACATACACACGCCCAGCTAGCCCCTAAACGGAGCTCTGACCAACCGAGTCATATTTTTCCAAGCTGTGGTGTGGTGAAGTAGGCGCCGCTGGCTGACCCAATGCATGTGTCATTTGTGAATAATCATAAGTGTTTTGTGCAGAAAAAAAAAGTAATAATACTTTTACTGTTGTTCAGTTTGGTTTTGAAACGCAAATAGCAATAATAAAAATCCTTTCAGTGTGCCCTTGGAACGCACCACAGACGCAATAAAATAAATAAAGTTGGCAAATAATAAAACGCGAATCCAATTATCATATGAATACTAGTGAGTGTGTGTGTTTTTTTTTCGTCGACTCTGTGGGGCACAATTTAAACAAATACATACTGAGAAACTAGTGTGTGTGTGTATATATATATTGGTGTGTAAATAAATGCCACTAAACATGCATAAATAAAATAAAAACAAACTGAACTGATAACCGCAGCCGTCGACATCGTGACCAAGCCGAAATGGTCGGCAAGACGGGTAGAGAGCGGTGAACAAAAAAAATCAAGCGGCAGAGAGATGTGTGGAGAAAAGCTGGCGGCCTTCTTCGTGCTTTGCTCGCTTTTTAATACCCTACTACGCATTATGGGCCTCAATTTGGATGTCAAGTCACGCAAGTTGGCGGCGGCCTGCGTTGTGGCTATTCAAATACTAAATGTCTGAGTAGCATATAGGGGCGATATAATTTATATGTATTTAACTAGGGGGCTCTGCCCCCTGCCCGCTTCTTCCGCAAAAAAAAAACAAATCAACGTCGAACGTTCGGACAGTCAATTTTTTGTTTGTTTAAAATCGACGCTGTCTATATGTTTTACATTTTGCTCCTTATCGTAAGTTACATATAAAAAGCAAAATTTACAGAACTTCGCTTTTCTCTACTTGCAAAAAAAGATAAATTTTCAGATAATAATATTTTTGGTTTGTATTAAAGAAACACGTTATGAGCATAAACAATTTTTCTACTGATACTATTATATATGTATAATAAGTAAATAGAAAACTATGAAAAAGTAATTTAAAAATACTTATGAAAGAATGGAATTCGTGACACGAAAACAAACTTAAAGTGTACTGCTGCGTGGTTTTTTAAATTAATTTCGTCCTTAGGCAAAAATTTAAACATTTTGTTTTTAATAAAAACGTTTTCCCTATGCTATGCATATAAAATATTATAACTAGGACTAAAAAACCTTAAAGTAGCTTTGAGGAACAAACAGTTAAAGGACAAAAATTTTCTATATTATATTTTTAAATGTTTTTCAGTATTTTACGAGTAATCTCTTTGACAGCAGGACTCAAATTGAAATAGGGAAAATTTTGGTTACTAAAGCACTTACTTGTTATAAAATTATTGTATTTTTTTTTTTTAAATTAACCTGTGTTCAGAGTTGCTCTTTTGCCAGTTCTTTCTTATAAGGCATAGGAGATGTTTGTAGCCGTGAGTTCTAGCACTTAATTTACAATATGATTAAACAGCTGTTATATTGTTTTGAACCAATAAAGGCTAAAACATTTTTTGGGGCTTCATAGTTAATTGGTCACTTTAGTGATAAAGATTGTGAAAATTATATTGTAAAACGGAAAATCGTTTTCTTATAATTTATTATGAAATAGGAAAAACATTTTTTGATGCATATATTTTTTTCGTTTTGTTGTGTGAAAATTCAACATTAATTAGCTCTGTGTATTAAAGTAATTACCAGTGTCTGGTCAGGCGCACGAACGTCGTCGTCGTTAGCTATGTGCTAATGACATTGAGTTTGTAGCTTGACAAATCTTTTCATTGCTGACGTATTCAATTTCATTTCAATTTTCAGCAATCAGGCCTAACAGCAACAACACTCACAACAACAATTCAGCTATGTTTAAATCAAAGCAGCAAAAACAACAACAGCGTGGCAATCAATCCATCATGCCGGCCTTTTAGGCTTTTGCAAACTCAAGGCACCATTACCATCAATTGTCGTCAAATCGAGCTCATAAAATGAGTCGGAAGGAGCAGCAGCCTATGTTGCAGGGCAGTGCAGCAGTAACCAAAACAACCAAAATAAGCGGTAGCAAAATTTCCACATCGACTCCGCAAAAGCAGCATGATCTTAATTCTAGTGTTGCAAGCGATATTGATGTGGCCCCCATTGCCTTTAACGATGCAATATGTGATATGTCGATTAGCCCGGGTACCAACGAGCTTGCCGCAACATCCGCAGCATCGCAGCATTCCACCAGTAGCAACACCCTTAGTGGCAGCAGTCCTGTGGCCAAGCGTCAGCTAAATTCTGCGAATCTTTCGCGCATACGTCCACAATCCAGTTATTCGGCACGTGTACTGATTTTTGACGATTCAGATCAGGATTTAGCTATATCAACAGCTGCGCCGCCTACAACAACTGTTCTGACAACATCCAATGATGGTAGCAGATTGGAATTGCTGCCCACATCGCCAGCAAAAATAAACGAAACTACATGCTCCTCATCTTCAACAAATTCATTGCTGCGCAATTTAAATCTAACGAAATCCTCATCGGGTGGACTCTCGGGTAGCTCTAGTTCGCTGCACTCGCGCGGCTACACGGCGCTACTAAGAAAGATAAGCCATCAGCAGCATGCCAATTCGTTGAGAGCTGTGGGCAGTGGTAAGTAACGACAGTTTATTAAAACTACTTTTTGTTTTGTTCGAAATTATACCATCATTTTTTTTGCAGAAGCCTCAAACTTGCTGCGCATGCGCAACTCCTCGCTAGGTAAGTCGGCTCCTTGTCTCACCGGCAACTATTTTCGCTATGAGTTGACAGCAGCTCCAGCAGTCGGAGCTGCAGTGCACACAACAACAACGACTAATGCCGGCATATTGCCATCGCCTGCCTCTAACTTGAACATATCGCGTTCCGGAAGTTGCGCTGGTCTGGGCATTGGAAAGCATCATCTACATGGCGTTGTAATGCGTGGTACATCTGGTGGCGGAAATGCTGGCAGCTCTAGCGGCGTGGCACATCATCGTCTCAGCTTAGTGACTCATGCGGCTGCCACGGCTGCCGCCAATTCGCGCGCACATTCACCATACTCGGCCAGTCCAGTTGATAGTCCGCGCATTAATTCACCAATGCAGTTTGCGTTTGCGCCCATAAAACGCATTGCCTCCTGCCGCGGTGTGGATGGCAGGCGCTGGTCAGTAGCTTCATTGCCGTCCTCTGGCTATGGCACTACACCCGGCAGCTCCAATCTATCCGTAAGAAATAAATTACATAAAGCAATTAGCGATTACATTTTGTAAAATCGTTTTAGTCGCAGTGCTCTAGTCAGGAGGCACTCAACCAATTACCACAGAACATTCCGCATGCAGGACAGGAGGAGCTGGTTGCTGCTGCTGCTGCCGCTGGTTTTGTGCCGTGCTGCGCTGACCATCTTAAGCAGCATTGTGTCAAACATTGCGCTTTGCTTGTGGCCCAAAAGCCCAAAGCATCGCCAGCAACGCAGTTAGCCAAGACAACTACACCAGTTGCTTGCGTGAACTGCTGTGTCGAACTAAGCATGACCTGCAGCGGTCAGCAGAGTGGTAACCAGAGCATGTCTGCAGGTCGCATGTCACCCTGTTTTAGGCCGCGTTCGCGTTCGCTTTCTAGCCCATCACGTTCGCCTGTTGTGGATAGTGAAATTGCTGTCATGAATACGCTATATAAAGATCGTTTTCCCAAGGCCACGCAGCAAATGGAGGAGCGGTTAAAGCACTTTATCAATGAGAATAAGAGTGCAGCATGCAATAGCTTCAGAGATTCACAGCCCATTGTGCGGTAAGACAATGATTCAAAATTTGTTTTACTTAATTGCGATAACACAAAAAATTTTTATTTAAAAAATAAGCGGGTCCAGATATATTAGATATAAAAAAAACAAAGTCGTGTAATATGTTTGTAATTCCATGTTTCGCAGTGGCCGTATAAACGTACAAGGGGAACCGCGTGATTTACACGTAAATGCCAAAAATTGTATACTTTCAGAAAGAACATTTGAAATTTGACAACTATATGGTTGTATATTTTTTGCTCAAGAGCAAATTTTCAAGAAAACATTTATTTTTTGCAATGTAATTCTAGCCTAAAGATTGTGGAGGAGTTCTGTTGGTCAAGAGTTGTGAGATAGTAATAGCCTTTCAAGCACTACGTTTCAGTTAGATATCAATTGTTTGGGTTTTGAAGAATGTCTTAAATTTTTAAATTTAAAGGAATTTTGGTGGTGAGGCAGTGTAGGTTTTTGCAGGTTTCTTGTAATTCAGGGTTCAGGTGGTATTTAGTATCCTAGATATAAATTGGGATGAGTGTTAAATGTCATAAGGCCAAATTTTTGTTCAAGCTATCGAATTTCGTTTTTTTAGCGTACTTGTTATTTGCGAGTGGAAAACTTTTATTCAATTGAATCTCTAATATCTAACTAACATAATAAACGCTGTATTGTTTATATTCGTAGGAACACAAGTGATATTGGAGACAAGGTCGATAGTGCACAGGCGCATTCCAATGCAAGCCACTTATGAAACTTTGTTAATATTACCTATATATGGGCTATTGGTTTTGGTGCAATGCAAATTGGGCCAGAAAGCCAAATGTTTGGCATAAATTCGAATTATTTTAACTTACAATTATTACAAAAAACTCGATGAAAGCGATTTTAATTTAAGTCTTATTTATATTCTACCAATATCTAACTAAAAGAGATTTTCTTTTTTTTAGGCATCAGAATGATCACTGTCATTATAGCTGACAATAATTTTTATTTGTTTTGAGCTAATTTTTCATTTAGAGTATCCAAGTAATCCACTGCTTTTTGTGAAGTATTGATCATATTTTTTCTCTGAACATGCCATAGCCGTTTTTTTTGTTTGTGGTATTTGTTGCTTGCGTTTAAAACGATTTCAACAAGGCTATCTATTGGCTGAACTGATGCTACCATTATTTGGTTACAAGATCGGCTTTTGCAAAGCTCTCGAAAGTTGTTGCATTGGCTTTTAATGAAGGAGTTTTAAAGCAGAAATGCTAAAGCCTCATTGACCGTTAAAAGTACTACTGGTACTGTTTCCGAAAAAAAAGTGTTTTCTTTATTACAAGTATCAAAATGCCTGAAAAGTCGCAAAAAGCATAAGTAAGATAAATTAGTATAAATTTTTTTCACCAACAACACTTTTTTTTAAAGATGCTTGCAGCAAGTTAGTTTTCATTTCACAGTAGTTGGGGCAAGTTGCTTAACTTTTCTCGAAATCAATACATATTAATAAATATAAATTAGCAACTTTTTGAAACAAGCATTTTTCATACCCACACCTTTATTTTTCATCATTAATATTGATTTATTGTTAAAAATTAAGAAGTAATCAAGCTCGCAAAGTTAACAAAAAGTTTCGCATCTTTTTAAGTACAACACGCAGCTGATCGAACATCTAACTTTGAGGAGCTGCCGAAACTTTAGGCTTGCATTAAAGTCAATAATCTTTTTCCATATAAATAGGTTCATCAGAAAATTTTGGTCCACAGATGATTGTGTATTGCCCGTCCGCGTTCTTAGTGCAAATGCAGACCATCAAATATCCCTGTAAAATAACAATCCTACATCGTTATGTGTATAATACTTGGCAAAAATAAATTTATCACCTCTTTTTTGTCGATGCTCATGTTTGATGTGTTTTCCACGCTTGACTTTTCATCATTATTCAATTCCAATACGCCGTGCACTAGCTGACGATATATGGTCATCTTTTTCCTCAACACATTTGGACAACAATTACGCCCACCTGAGACTAAACTAAATCTCTCTATCTGCAGCTCGTAAACGCCATTTTCATTGCGTTTCATTAAAGAAACAAGAGGCATATTCTTATTACCCTTTACATATTTCATCAACGGACTGAATCGTACCGATTTGTTTTTAGCTGCTACTTTATTTATGCATACTTCATAATAGCAGTGGTATTCTTTACCATTATCATCAGTATAAAAGTACACTATTGGATAGTTAGAGGCAAATGTTAGTTTACTTTTGTACGATTTTTGTATTGGAATCGAAATCTCGCCAACGATACGAATGTAGTCTTTAGAATTTTGTTGTCTCTCAGAATCTACTTGCTGTACGCAAGTCGTATTGGAAATTTGTTCAGATGGTAGAATAGTAATCTGAACTTCTTGCAACTGCTGGCCATTTTCAGACGTTATGACAGGCTGGTAAACTGCAATTTAGAAGCATTTTATTTTATATATTAGTTGGTTATAAGAATATATGTAGTGTGAATTGACAAGATTGTTGTATTCATGAAAGTTTTAGCAAACTTACCAGGCAGCGCGTGAGGAGCTAAGACGCCATATTGTCCCAGAAAACTCCAGTCGTCTTAAAAATAAAATGATTCTTTTAAAATAATTGCTTAATATTTTATACATATCTTTCAAAGTATTAACAACATACCAACGTCAAATGCACACGAAGTTTCATTAGATTGAGTTTGTACAGCCTGTACTGGCTGAAGAGTCGCAGAGTCGTCTTAAAAAAAATGATTTTTTTCAATTATTTTTTAATATATCAAGGCGGGAAGACAAAAAGGCATTGCCGCTTATACGTATCTTTTAAAGTATTAAAAACTTACCACCGATAAATGCACACAACATTTGATCAGATGGATTTTGTACAGCCTGTACTGATTGTTGTGGCGCAACAGAATTGTCGTCATAGTTTGTCTGGTTATTGATTGATTCGAAAGGTTGCATTTGGAAGCTAACTGATCTTTCTATTGGCCTAGCAGCGAAGTCGTTACTATATGTAATTGGAGCTTTAAAAGAAATAATATCTTTAAAATTGTTTTAAAATATTGTATTCTTTAATGAATATAACAAGAAATTTTCGTGATTCTTGAGTCTTTAAATGTATTCAAAACTTTTAAAGTTGTAGCAACTTACCAAAAAGTGAATCTACCTGTATAACAGTGGGGTCGTTACCATATGTATTTTGAGTGTTTTCTTGCAAATTGTCTAAAAGAAAATATATTTTTTAAATTGTTTTAAAATATTGTATTATTTGATGAACATAAGAAGAAATTGTTGTTATTTTTTAATCTTTAAAAGCACTTTTACCTAATTCACCAAAAAATTGCATCATTTCGGAAACATATTCATCGGCCATCGTTAGTTATCGATATTATCTGAAAATAAAATTAATGAACATATAACAGTTTTATTAATAATAACAAAAAAAAGATGGCGCTAAAGTCGGGCGTGATCGACATTGGGATACCCTGCACCACCACATTGCAATTAAATCCGAAATGCTTAAGAACCTTAAAGATATTCTCTTTGCCAAATCTGGTAACGATATTTTCGTAAATTAACAAAAAACAGTCGAATTTTGTTTTTAGTTATAATATCTTCATAAACAAACGCATTATTATTAGAATATGGTTCCCTCTGTGTTAACTTTCGATTTCCTAATAAAGTGTTCCAGGGCTAGATTAAAAAGAAGACACGTTAGCTTGTCTCCTTAAAGAAGGACTTTGTCTGAAATGAAAACGGTTGAAAAACTCCTTTGGTCTTTCACAGTGTTTCTGACTCACTTTACTGGTACATATCCCGAAAAACGAGAGGGCTACGTATAAATATTCCCTTATGCTGTCGTATGCTGCTTTAAAGTCAATTAATAAATGAAATGTGGTTTTGTTCTGTTCCCGTGATTTCTCTAAGATCTGGCGTAGAATCAAAATTTGATCGGTGATGGACCTATCCGCTTGGCAAACAGCTTACCAATACAGTTCTGCGCAAAGGGGGCTAGCTTAACATAAATCAGACTCGAGAATATTTTAAAGATTGTGTTAAGCAGCGTAATCTCACTAATATACGTGCATACATTTTAGGCTAAAAATTTCTTGCATTTGCCCGATTTCGTTTTTTCATTAATAAAGATCACCACTGAAACAAACTCATATTTCGAGAAACTTTACCGAAAAGCAAACAATTTTTCGAGCCAACAAAAACCCATGTTGACTTTGTAATATGATTTCTATTTTTAGTTTCATAAATCGGAAGAAGACGAATAGTATATTATTTTTTATTCACACACCTGCATTTACAATAGTGGTCAAAAGTATTTTGACATAAGTAAAAAAAAAAATTGATTTGGAAATTTCTTATGATTTATTTATTATATAGCTTTTAATAAATTATTTTTAAGAATAATGATAAATTAAGCTCCTCAAAACGCATAAGTTTACTATTGACAATATTATAGTTTAGGAAATTAGAATGATTTTTCAAAAATGTTAGTGGACAAAAGTATTTTGACAAAACAAAATAGTTTGACAGATGAAGAGAAAAAGCTTTAACTTTAGATTAAATTAAATAAATAATAAAAAGTAAACCCTCCTTTGACGTCAGAGACCCTTTGCAAAAGTTCTGGAATTGATTTTACTAATTTTTTCTATGTTTCCTGTAAAGTATCCTTCCAACGCTGTTTTTTTTCAACAATTGTATCTTTTCGCGATCTTGATCAATTATGGCATCGTTTTTATTATTTAATGGACTGATGTGAATTAAACTTTTCTATTTTGTTGAGATCCAAAAAGGTAGCCAATAAAATGTATTGACTTCTCTTAAAAAATTCGATCATATGGGTATTGTGGCATAAAATATTATCCTGTACCATAATAAAGGATTGTCCAATGACTCTGCAACCGGAAGTTGCATTCAATTGGTAGTGAATCTTCCAAGCAAATGAAGCTTAAACATACTCAAAAAAAAATGTAATACAGTCGAGGCGGTGCCCGACAGTGTAATACCCTGTACCTTTTTTTCTCAAAAAAAGATTTATTCCTGCATATTCTTACTAAGAATTTCCAATTGGAACATTTTTTTGTTGGTGCAAAACGATATTGATACCTATAAGTTCCGCAAATTTTAACCGTTTTTGATGAAAATTTACGCCACAGGAGTTATTTAAAGTATATGGGGTAAGTTTCAAGGCGATATGTTGAAGGGTGTGGGAGAAAACACGGTAAATCGATTGCGGGGGGTGGGGGGGCTGCATTGATAAAATTTGGATGTGGATTTGTTTATTAGAGGCACATGAATCAGCTTACCAAAATTGAATTGAAATTTTTACATTTTAGACTATAGCTTTTGTTGTAATTGTCCGATTTTGTTTATTTTTGACACACAGATGCATGTAACCACAACGCATCGCTCTGTTAAGTTTCAGATTAAAATATTAAACGGTTTAGCTAAAAACCGCGAAACTCTGCTACGGTGGAACGGGGAAAGATATTGACATGATTCAACAAACTTGATCTTCTGAGGAAATATGCGCATCAGCTGGTAAAGTTTCGTATCTCTAGCTCTTATAGTCTCCGAGATCTAGGTGTTCATACAGACGGACAGACGGACGGACAGACGGACATGGCTCAATCGCTACCCGAGGTTATGATAAGCATTTTGGTATAAAGGACTTGGGGTCTGCCACGCCTCCTTCTTGCCGTTACATACATTGCACAAATCTAGTATACCCTTTGTACCTATAGGTACAGGGTATAATAACGAGCCTCCTCCATGAGTTACTCGTACCCATACAGGCATTGGAATTTTCCCATACATTGTTCAATTACCTTCAATAAACTTTATTTTTTCGATCTAGGATATTCAAAGGAGCTTTATATATCCATAATTTGTGTTCCCAAAACGATTGTGCCTTGTTTTTATATTATTTAGCAAATGTTAACCTTTTAAGCCTATTTTTTGAAAAAATGCAGGGATTGTACGAGCTACAAAAGTAGTAAAATTGGCCTCCTTTCACTGTCTCCTATCTTTTCTTCTACTAATTAATGTTTTATGCTGTTTATTGAATTCAATTGATAAACAACTTTTGGTGTATTTAAGGCATATTTCAAAAATTTGCTTAATTTAATGCCGTGATCTATAGCGTCCTTTTGCGTGTTCTGCCCGAACTGGCTGTATTATTTATAGAATAAGTTTTGTTTTGCCTCATAATTTGTTAGTAAATGGATTTTTTATAGGATAGGATATTTCGCTTGAAAACCAGCATTATATTTTGTGACTTTTTCATTGCGAACAAGTTGACCGAATTTAGGTATTTTGCCGATTATAAAAAAAATAAAGGGCAAGAAAATTGGATATTGTTTTTAAAAATGTATAAAACAACTTTTAAAATTGTCACACATTACTTGTATCTCACGGGAATCAAAGAAGTTGCAATTGATCGCAATGTCAAAATACTTTTGTCCAGCCAAAAATGCATCATCTTACATCATCTTATAGAAAAAAAATGCAAATCATTATCAGTGCAATTTTTTGCTTACTGAAAGCTAATAATAGATTCTCTTTCTCAAAAGTAAAATGGATTACGTTACTTCTCTCAGTTTTTATACCTCATAGAAATAAGTATATGTGCATTCATAAATTGCTGGTTAATCTATTAAAAAACAAAATACTTTTTTTGAAAAAAACATTTTTTAATAGTAGTTAAAATAAGAAACAAAAAGCAAAACAAAGAATTTTCAATTTGCTAATCCTTACAAAAATAAAAACATATCCTTCCATAAGAAATAAGTATATATGCATAATTTTAAATTTAACAGTAAGTTATTCATTTTTTTTTAACATTAATAGTTTATGTTCCTGCCTTTGTTGTTTAAAACCTCGTTAATTCGTTTTGGCATTGAGTTAACAAGATTTTTCAGCGTCATTTCATCTATTTTCGATCACTCTTCAAGCAAAAGCCCCACAATTTATATTGTCAAACCCAAACGGGCAGTTATATGGCGCTTTTGTAACTTGAGAATACGCTCCCTGGAAGCATATTTAATGTTTTTGTTGCCATTCAAAATTTGGTAAACCCGTCTCCTAGATACCTTGAGATTTTTTTAAAACGCCAGACGAAAAATTTGCCTTTTACTGCGATCGTCGACGTTTGAAGGCCGGCCAGTTCTCTTGATTTTTACATAACCATCTGGATTTTTGAGAAAGTTTGCAATTGTGTTTGTATGACGGTTCAGTCTAGTGATTAACTTTCAGATATTCCTTGACCATGCGCTGTTCTGTTTCTGAAAGGTGCTTGGCTCGTGGTATTTTAAACAATAAGGTCAAATTTATATTTAGGGAAGAACCAAGTACAAACATTTATGCACCTATACTAATTTCTATGAGGTATATAAGCGATATAATATTTAGTACAGTTTTGTCAAAATACTTTTGGCCACTATTGTATGTTTTAACTTTAAATTTAATGTTTTGTATGAAACAATTTTAATAACTAACCTTTTTAAACACAAATGTTGATTGTTTATTTTATTTGCTGATTAATTTTTTTACACAAAAATAACATGCAATTTTGCAAACAAGGCGTTCTTCTCGCGACGTTACGTTCCCGAAGAATGAAATAATTGAATGAAAAATTGCAAATTACGAAGGGGTCTTATATATACCACGATTTGAAATAAGGGTATTTGCCCCAATCAGCTGATGAGTGTACTGGGACAGTTCCAAATGAACTCGATAAGATAAGATAAGATAATTCCAGTAGTTTTATCACTATATTTTGCTTTAATCATTAATCGGGACATTTCCAAATGAACCTGAAAATAAACAAAAACATTATTAAAAAAAAGCCGGCTTCAGAGGCTTGTCTACACTTGATAATTGTGACGCACTGTTATATAGTTTACTACATATATGTACATACATACAGTTAGCAGACATTTTATAGGGATACCAATTAATTTCTAGTTTAATGCGCTATAATTTTGCATATACAATAGATCAATATTTTAAAGGAACAAATTTTTTTGCATATTGAAAAACAAAACTATTAATAATTATAGAAAAAAAAAAAAACAAAACACTTGTTATCAACTAAGCAATTTTGATTAAAATTATGGCGTGCATTAACGTCGGGCGCGGACGACTTTGGGATACTCTGTACCAACACATTGCAATCAAATGCGGTATATTGCTTAAGTACTGCAAAAGATATTTGATTGCTAAATTTGGTCATTTTCATAAACAAACAAAAAACAGTCGAATTTTGCAACAAAAACGTTTTTTGACCGATCGATCCTATGGAGCTATATGATATAGTCATGCGGTTCAATTAAATTAAGTACTCCAAAAGACTTCCGAATGCCAAATTGTATTTCAAAATCTATATAAACAAATGAGTTATGCCCTAAAAGCGTTTTTTTTTTTTTTAATCGATCGGTCCTATGGAGGCTGTATAATATAGTTAACCGATATTTATCAAAATTAGTACGGGGCTGGTACCGATCGGTCCTATGGAAGCTGTATGATATAGTCAACCGAATTTGACAAAATTTCGTACAGTGTTTAACAACTGCAAACAAAATTTCGTATGCCTTACGAAATCTTCGGAAACAAACAAATTATCCATCTAAAACGTTTTTTTTTTTTTCGAGGTCCTCTGATTTCCATCTCGATTTAAAAAAAAATTAAAATAAACTTTGCTCCCCTAACATAATAAAACATCTAATTTGAGAGAGCTCTTACAATCTCTGAGAGCTAGGCATACTTTTTAGTCACCCTGATCATACTTTAGGTAACTTTGTATGTTACATACATTTTCGGCAGCGTACAGGGTATAAAAAATACACAAACTTAGATTCGTTATCTGTACGGTTGAGTCATGGTACCGTACCATATTCAATATGCCTTGGGCACATACTTACATATATTATTCGGACACCAATACACTTATAGTTTAACGATCTGTAACTTTGCGCGTAGGTATCATAAAGGAACCATACCAGAGATGTGTGTATATCAATTTAATTCACTTCAATTTATTTCACGGTTTTTATTTGTAATATTTACAGTTTAAGGCCCATACGCAGCATGCAAAAATTCCGCACGAAATGTCAAAAAAAAAAGTCCCTTTTTTGGGATATTTTTTTTTATATGACGTTTTGACATTTCGTGCGGAATTTTTGCATGCTGCGTATGGGCCTTTACGTGAATTTGAATATAGAAATTTAAGAGTTCAATATTATGACTTCAAAAATGTACTATGATAGAATTATGATATACACGATTGTGGAAAAAATTCAAAAAAACAACTAAAGAGATTTTCTACTTAACCTACTTGAGAAAAAACACATTTTAAGCAAAAGATAGGCGGGCTAGGCCAGTTCATTGAGATGAGGGTATATTAAACTGCAACATCTAAAAGAAAAGTTGGAAGAAAGACGTTCTAGTCTGTCTGCAATAAGTTATATTTTTGCTTTATTGTGTAAATCGATCCTTGCATGGAACCAGGGTAGCTTAAACATAATTTTCAAGATTTTATTTTATTGCACCTGCAGCTTGTTTAAATGACACTTTGCGACATCAGCCCACACTGGCGCACCATAAAAAATAATTGCATTGGAAAATTGATCTGAACAGAGGGGTTAAAAAATCGTAAAAATGGGTATGGCCCCATATGTGTCTTCATGCCCTCTCTCACAGAACTCTGGCACTAAAGAAGAGGTAACCATGTTGAGTTAAGTCGAGTTAGTTGTTTAAATCTTTATATAATGAATCATGCATATATATGCAGTTTCACCGAGGCAAAAATTAGAGCCCAGTGGTGGCTCTCAACTAGCCCTAAACGCACTCCCCTTTTCCAGGAAACTTACTGCCAATTAATTTAAATATAGTAATAATTTATGTTGATTTGCTTAATAATATTGCATTTTTTGTATCATTTTAGCTTTGTGCATCATCAAGTGCTCGAAATGGCACGGGATTGTCTGCACAAATCTGAGGCTAAACTTATAACATCGCAGTACTTTTATGAGCTTAGCGAGAATTTGGAACGCTTGTTGTTGGAAACCAAGGAGAAGTCCCCGGAAGCTGCAGCCGAGTTAAGCGGCGTAATTAAGAAACTGCTTTTAATAATATCACGACCGGCTCGTCTCTTGGAATGTTTGGAATTTGATCCTGAGGAGTTCTATCATTTGCTAGAAGCAGCTGAAGGCCAGGCAAAGGCCACACAAGGCATTAAAGCCGATATACCGCAATATATTATACACAAGTTGGGTTTAAATCGTGATCCCATTGCGGAGCTGCAGCAGGAGCTGAAGGAGACGCAGCAAATGTGCTCGGAAAAAGTGACGGTCGGTGAGAGTGGCGCGCCCGCCGCAATGCTACTCAATTCCCCACTTACTTGTGCGGCCAAGCAGCTAAGCGCCATGTCTTTAGATGCCGGTTTTCTGTTAAGTGGTGGAGCTAGTGGAGCTAGCGGAAGTAGTACACCTCATCAAATGCCACAGCAGCCGCCACAAACACCGGTAGCCTGTGATGGGCTTGCGGCTCCGCCCAGCTTTGCCTTGGCAGTTACACAATTGGCTGCGATTAAAACGGAGCCGGCAGAGACACAATCATCGGCATCAAACCAGCAGCAGCTGCAGCCTTCGCCTCAAGAAAATGACTTTGATGTAACCAAGCTGATCTCAAATGGCGCATATGGCGCCGTGTATTTGGTAAAGCACAAGATAAGCCGCCAACGTTTTGCCATGAAGAAAATCAACAAAAATAATCTCATACTACGTAACCAGGTGGAGCAAGTGTTTGCCGAGCGTGATATACTATCGTTTGCGGATAATCCATTTGTTGTAAGCATGTATTGCTCCTTCGAAACTAAAAAGCATTTGTGCTTGGTCATGGAGTATGTTGAGGGTGGTGACTGTGGTACGCTGTTAAAAAATATTGGACCATTACCTGCGGACATGGCACGCTTTTATTTTGCCGAAACAGTATTAGCCGTGGAGTATCTTCATAGCTATGGCATTGTGCATCGTGATCTTAAGCCGGATAATCTGTTGATTACAGCTTTGGGTCACATAAAGCTCACCGATTTTGGTTTGTCCAAAATGGGCTTAATGTCATTGGCCACAAATCTGTATGAGGGCTACATTGATTCCGAGACGCGTCAGTTTTCCGATAAGCAGGTTAGCTACAATTTTGAACAACATTCATTTCATGTAAATCTTATTAATGCTTTTTTAAAGGTCTACGGTACACCGGAATATATTGCACCAGAGGTAATACTGCGCCAGGGCTATGGCAAACCTGTCGATTGGTGGTCCATGGGTATCATACTATATGAATTTCTTATTGGTTGTGTGCCCTTCTTTGGTGAAACTGCCGAAGAGCTTTTTGCACACACTGTGAACGATGACATTGAATGGCCAGACAATGAGGATTGGCCAGTGCAACCAGAGGCTAAGGATATTATAAACCAGTTGCTACAACAAAATCCTCGGGATCGATTGGGCACGCAGACGGGGGCTCTTGAAATGAAAGAGCATGTTTATTTTCAGGGCATGGACTGGAATTCGCTGTTGAGGCAGAAAGCAGAGTTTGTGCCCCAGCTATGTCATGACGATGATACAAGCTATTTTGATAGTAAGTAGAAGCTTATCATGCGTATAAGTTACGAAGGAGATCAATCGTATATGATGAAATAAATATGTTTTCAGCTCGAATGGATCGATATAATCATGATCTGGGTGGTGAAGATACTGATGATACTGACGATACGCCCGTTTTTGGTTCCTTCAATTCATACACACCACAATATCGCAAGCAGCATTACAGTTGGTCACGAAACGCCACGCCCAGCAATGCTTCGGAAACAGAGAGTCCCAAGCAAATGACAGCAATACCAAGCAGAGCCCAGGAAATTCAAGATGGAGCAACATCTAGCGCTGCCATAAGCAAATTAATAATCTCCAATGAAGGCGCGGTCAACAAGTTTTTGAATACGCCCCAATTACGTAAATTGGATGTAGGTTTCGCAACTTTTAAAATTTGATTAGCATTTCTTAACTCTCTGTTCTCATATTACCAGCTCTCCTCTAGCTGCTTGAAGGTACCATCTACGCCGGATGCTGACTTTTTGCCGGAGCTACTACACAATGTAACTATAGGCAATGATGCTGAGCTACGCATGCTCAAACATTATCTACAACAGCCCACGCCTTCGCCTCTGGCAGCCGGCGTACGTGATAAGTCCATGCGCCTGCAGCAGCGTCACAGCATGCCGCCAAATACAACGACCATCATTAACACACCAGCCACGCCGCCCTTGGCAATGGCCACAGCTGCGCCAACGGCAACGCTTAGTACGACCACGGTCAACAGCTTCTCACGCAGCACGCCAGAGAGCTCGCAAACTGACAGCGATGACTTCTCCCCACAAATTAATAGAAAACGCAAAGGCGTTTGTGCGCGAGACATACTACCACGCTTTTCCATTTCTATTGAGGATGAAACTGTTAGCGGTGGTAGCTCGTCTGCAGAGAACATACGCGAGCAATCGCCGTTGGCGCTGCATCATCAGCCGAAGTCCATGGATGGCAGCACCAGCGCCGCGTATGGCAAGCATCATCGCTCGCGTTCCATTGTTAAGTCCGCCTCAGCCCTTGGCCTATCGCTAATGTCCTCTGCCGTTCTGGACAACAGCCAGCTGGCAGCACAACTTTGTGGCATGCAATCGCCTGGCGGAGGTGGCAATGGTTCAAGTACAGCCAGCTCACGCGATACCTCTCCATGCCGCGAGCTTTCTCCGCTAGTAACCAATTTAAAGCCACCGATAATTATAAGACGTGGACCGCGTGGCTTTGGCTTTACAGTGCACACAATAAGAGTGTACTATGGTGACACGGATTTCTATACCATGCATCATTTGGTCATGGCTGTAGATGAGGGCAGTCCAGCTTTTGAGGCCGGGCTACGACCGGCAGATTTAATAACTCATGTGAATGGCGAGGCTGTGCAGGGCCTGTTTCATACGCAAGTATTGCAGCTCTTGCTTAGCGGTGGAGAGCATGTAACATTACGAGCCACACCGTTAGAGCATACAAGTATTCAAAGTGGCGGGCGCAAGCGGGATTTAATGCAAAGCAAGCTTGCAAAAAAGGGCGTTAATCGACAAAAGAAGCAAACAAAGCGCGAGCACGACAAGAAACGGAAAACATCGCTCTTTCGGAGAATAAGCAGCAAGCGCGCCAATGCCGAAATGCAGCAAGTAAGCAGATTAGAATTATATAGCCCTGCATGAATGATTTGAGAAATAGTATTCGAGCGGTTCTTTTGCATTTCAATTGACTCTTTACTGCATTCATTCAGCTCTTTCTTTAATTCGCTTTACAGTATTCGGCAGGAACAAGCTCACCCACCACGCCATCGGCCAGGAATTTGTCGCCGCTAGATTCGTCGTATCAAAGTAGCAGCTGCTGCCAGTCAGCAGCCAATTCATCATCACAGTCTACTTCTCCGTCATCTTCATCACCTAACACGCCCACCGGTTCAAGTGGTGGCAATGGAGGCGCTGCCACTGCCGCTGTTTGTACGAACATGCCTTCTGCACCAACAGCTTTGACCATACAATTGCCGTTGCCAGCGAATACCGCTACTCCTCCCAATTTTGTTTTGTTGCCACATGTGGGCACCGCGGTAGGCAATAATGCCACCTCTGTGGGCAACGTACCAAGTAAGTTTAAAGCTGATAAAGTAAAATTGTGATTAAAACAATATCAACCAAATTGTTTTGCAGTTTCGCCCACCGCTGTTGTGCCGCAGCTTTATCAACGTCCTTCAACGCTGCATGGTCTAAAGCACAAGCTACATGCCGCTGGTACGAGCAACACGGCCACAACCACAACGGGTGGTCTTAAGACTTTGCACACTAGCAGCAGCAACTCGCTGCCTAATCGACGCAAATCTGTTGGCCATATACCGTTATCGCCGCTGGCACGCACTCCCTCGCCTTCACCACTACCCTCATCACCTACAAGATCACCATCTCCGCTGGCTTTTCCCTTGGTGGGTCATCAACCGGGTGCTTCAAACACCACACAGTCATACAGTCCGGGTAGCACACTACCCACGGTACAGGCGGTAGTGAATGCAAGTAGTAAGAAGGCTGGCTTTGCGCGCACCAAATCGGCGGAGCCTAGTTCACCACTGCTGCGTCGCGCCTTGTCACCGGACCGATTGCATCCGCGCAGTGCTGAAACGAAAATCTCGCCGTTATGTTGCTCGCCGCCAATTAAACAGCCAACGCCGACGCATCAGCGCGTGGTGACGACCACCTGGCGTCCTACTGCAACAACAGCTACCACAGCTGCTGTTGTAGTTGGCAATGCACCACAGCAGCAGCAAATTGGCCACCTTGATGAATCTCAAAGGCATACGGTGGCCCCAATAACAACAGCTGCTACTGCAATATGCATGGCGGCAGGTGTATCTGAAAATACGAACAATACTCAAACATCGAATACTGTAACAACTACAGCACTCACTTTGCCTACTTGTGAGTTATTGCCGCGCATAGCAGAGGAAAAAGATTCACCCACCAGCACGCAGGACAGTATCAGCGTTTCCGAAGGATTTATGCCGGCCATTGAAGAGCATGCAGAGGGTGAATCATCGCCAACACAAACGTTAGAAAAACCGCCGAAAAGCAGAATCAATGAATCGAAGCTGGGTAGGTCTGACGACAATGTCGATTTAATGAGCGGTTAGCTCAAAAAAATTGAGCATGAACATGAATATTGGTTTTAGTCAAAATATAAAGTTCATAAATAGTGTGTAATTTTAAATTTTTATACATATATTAGTATGTCCGTCCTTCCGTGTGATCAAAAGGATCTCAGAGACTATAAGAGGCAGAGAATCCAAATTTTACTAGAAGATGCGCATTATCATGATTCATGTCGTTATTTTTGCGCTTTCCACCGTAGGGGGGATACTTTGTTACAATTGTACACAATTAAACACATGGATAAGTACTCCTAGTATGTTGACTGATTAATTTTATTAAATGTATGCGTGTATGTATTTGGTACCCTAATATACATAAATAATATATTTTATGTTTGTGTATAAGCAATTTCTACTAATGTCTACTATTTTTAGATGAAACCATACCCAATTCGAAACCTAAATCGTTGGAAAGTGGCAGTAAAACTGCATATGCAACAACAATGCAAGGTAGCTCCAGTGAAGCTACAGCAACAACAGCAACTTCTGCTGCCAAGCAAAAGAAGTAGCGCCAGAGGAACAACAAAATCAACAGTAACAACTTTGGGTGTTTATGTATTAAATTTAATGTTTAACGTTTATTAATGTTCAACGTCAATATGTAATTTAATTAAGTGGAAATGAAGAACTGCTGCAGGAGCACCGAGCCAGGAGGAATTCAGTGTCTAGGGATTGATATACCATATATACGATACAATATTTACATATAATTTAACATTAACAAAAAATAGCTTAACACGCCTGAGCAAACAACATAAAGTTAGCAAGAAATTAAATTTTAAAATGTGGAGAGTAATAATATGTAGTTGACATTCTTATCCAAAAATTGCTAAATGCTGTTAATAAATAAAAATTATAAAATAGGTGGGACAATATTCCAATTGCTATCGAAGTGAAGAAAAGTAAAGAGCTGCAATATGTGGCAATTTATGATTATAAAATCCCGGGAATATTATGTATGTACATATATTATATAAATGTTTAACATTGAAATATAATTAAACCTAGAAATCGTTTAATAATGTCGAAAAACGAAAAGCAAGAGATTGAGTCAAAACTGACCTACTGTGAAGAAATTCAAAATTATAAAAACATACAGTTAAAACCTGCTTGCTAATGCAGCAAACAAAAACATCTACAGCAGTTTAAGAACTATACCAATTTCAATATATATGCAACTCTATATATTAATAAATGTTATGTGTGTATTAAAATATATATATATGTGTGCAACATTTTTATTTAATTTCTTGATTTGCGATTTGCGCCATGTACACAAATATAGCTTTGGTGTGGTCACACTGCCGGCCACAGTTCCTTCCATATTATCGGACTTATTCGACTATTTTCTAAACCGATGAATAAATGTTGCGATTGTCAATCGATAAGAAACTTGCCAGCTGTGCACTTAATAAATACTCAATACATTTCCAAGTTTTTGTTAAAAAAATGTTACCCAAGTTAAAAATATCTGCCTTTCTGCTGAGGGTATGCAACTTACAATATTTGAAACCTCTACAAGTCTTAAAGATCTGTTTTTTCTTAGCGCCTGGAGCGCGTAAAGCTGCAGTGTAGTGGTTGTTTGTATGGTGTCTTTTACGGCGATGGAACTTTGCTGCTTTTAAGCTTCAACCTTGAATCTAATGTTGGTCAGCTTAACTATGAGCAAATACAAAACAAACTGCCAGCAGAGCTGGATCTCTGTGGCCTTGTAAAATTTGGAGATTGCACTGATGGTGAGGCCCATTTGAATGAGGTAATCTCCTCCGTGGACATTACTGACAATCCGATACTGCTTCAATGCGCCATTAATACTCTGGTGGGTTTACGTGCTTCGTTTTTTGTGCATGGCAAACTGGAAGATGTGCCCTTTGAAGTGATGGAAGCGGATCAGTTGTATAATGACTTTTGTTTCACACGTCTTAAGTGCGGCTTCTATTTGCGTACCACTCAAACAGTGGAAGCAACTGCTCGCGAAATGCATGTTTTACGGAAGCGCGTTGCCGATGGTACTCTTATTTTTAAGGTACCACAAACGAAGCTTTATGTCAGTAGCACTGGACCAAAAAGTGACCATCTTACCAATGAGTCACTCATTGAACAGCTCATACAGATCATACCAATTCCTGACAGTGCTGAAATTCCAAATAGCAAGAAAAAAGCCAATGTAACCACACCCGAATTGGCTAAGCATTATGGCGCTATTGGCTGTAGCTATGATGTCATCAATATAGACGTATTGCGTTGCCGCACACGCGAGCCACAAGGACGTAATGCCCCTGCCTATCCGGCTTTAAGTATATGTATAACGAATGAGGAGCAAAACAAAGTGGAAGTACCGTTGGAAATCGAAGCAATGGCCATATTATGCAAGAAAACCAAGCTAACCCGCTTGTATGACGTACTCATTGAAAGCATATGTCGTTCTTTAAGGCTCTACGAGCAAAGTCTTACCGAGCATTTATCGGACTCGAACAGCGGCAAGTTGTTGGCTCCTCAAAGCTATCATTTCTATCCTCAAGATTTCGGACATTTCCTCAGTTGTGCTTATTTGAAAGGTCTAAGCGACGATGAGCCTAGCATGTTGGAAAAGCGCAAGCGTTTGCATCGGCAGTTTGCTTTGCCAGTAACTCGTCCCTATTTTCGACGCAACAATCAGTGCATTTTTCACGGCGACACCGATGCCACTTGGACCCCTTTGCTGAACACTCATATAGGTGTCCGTCCAAGTGGCGTTGTCGAAGGAAAGGAATATCTGGTTAATGGTAACTATCACTACTACCACTATCTGCAGCAGAATGTGCAAGACAAGGGTTGGGGATGCGCCTATCGCTCGCTTCAGACCATTTGTTCCTGGTTTATGCTTCAGGGCTATAACGCTGTCAAGGGCATAGCCATACCGACACATTTGGAAATACAGGAATATTTGCACAAGATTAACGATAAACCCAGCTCTTTTGTTGGTTCTACACAATGGATTGGCTCAACAGAACTGAGCATGTGCTTGCAGGGTTTCCTTAATGTCGATTCCAAAATTGTGCATGTTGCTTCAGGCGCTGAAATGGCAACCGTTGCCTCCGACCTAGCTATGCATTTTCAGACCCAAGGGACGCCAGTTATGATTGGCGGCGGTGTACTGGCCCATACCATAATTGGTGTTGACTATTGTGTGCAGACGGGTCAAGCAAAGTTTCTTATACTAGATCCTCATTACACAGGTGCCGACGATTTGGCTGTTATACAGAGCAAAGGCTGGTGCGGCTGGAAGGGCATGGACTTTTGGGATAAGAAAAGCTACTATAATCTATGTATGCCTCAAAGGCCAATACTATTCTAGAAATCATCCCATAAATATAATCGGCAAGCTTTGTTTGGATAACTCTACAAATAAGTTCACTGCACGAAAAGAAGCATATTTGTAATGATTTCACTCCTTGATTCCAATGATTTGTATTCATTAAATTTTTCCATTTAATCGAAATCAATGCCAAGCCATTCCGAAAAATTACTTTGCCAAACATGTTAACAAATACAGATGTTAGTTATTCTTCTAAAAATTGGGCACAAATAATCAGGAATCACATGCACTTTAATACTTTGAATTAATTGGAGTTTATGAATAGAATTTAATTGGATTCGTGTATCTTACTCAAATTTTATATTAGTGTAATTTTTAAACTTAATTGTATTTATATGAACTGTGTGCAAAGGTGCTTAGAGTGTTTATGCGCAAGCAGGACTCTGTAAAACTTTATATCTTATTGCAATATTAAAATAACCATCTAACCCGCACTCTTGGAATACTTTTTCCAATAACGCTTGACATCGTCATGTCCGTTCTTTTGCACCACCATTGTTCTCGTGCGCTCATTCTGCCAAATGAGCATGTTAATTGACTGGGCATAGTCGCGCAATGTGACGAAATCATTTTGAGATAGGAACTGATTGTAGACAACGCCCTCGGTGTAAGTGAATCGATTACGTTCTAACTCCCACAGCTTGATTTGATCAACAACGGTGGGTGGCAGGCAGGATTTGGACTGAATGGCTGATTCCACTTGCTTCATGTTAGGATGTGCATACTGCTCCAGATAGCTGACAATTTGATCGGCCGTGATGCCACCACGCAGTGCTTGACGCACTGAATCTCGCGTAAGCACGCCAACAACTAGATTCGGAAAGCGATAAAGCAGCTCGGTAAAGAGACCTAGTACGGCGACTTGCAACGGTGAGTCTGTATAGGCATAAACGCGATAATTGGTTTCCACTACAATGTAGCCACGATCTTGCACGCGCTCCTCATCGGCTGTGGATTGAACGGCATGTGCTGCATCTTTGTTTGTGACATTAAGTGCCAAGCGTGTAGGGTAGAAGCGTCCCTCCTTACGTTTACGCTGAAATACCAAACCAAATTCACGCAAATGTTGCAAGAACGTGAGCATCTGAGAGCTCATGCCATCTGAACTGTAGTCGTGGCCAAGCGTAGAAATGCTTAGCTGAAACAGCATACATAGGCATTCAGGCAGTGAATTGCCACGTTCCTCGCAGGTATCCAGGTATTGTAGCATAAAATGCCAAACCTGGGTGCGCGTATCTAAAAGCAGAAATTGAAATCCTTGGCGGGTTATCGTTATGCCTCCGCTTTCATCACGTTTCATTAGTTTGGCGTGAAGTAAAATACGAACAGCATCGGGACTGATGGCTTCTGCATCATTGCCGGTGCGATTGCCGGTACCTACCATGTAATGCAACACACAGCGCCACCGAGACATGGCGTATGAGTCTAGAAAGGCAATATCACGTGGCTTTGAGTCTTTCTCCAGTGTATTAGTCATGGACCAAGGCTTGCCACCGCCTAATAAAGCTTGGCGCACCCCTTTTTTGAATGTGGCTGATAGTTCCCACGCGGCAAGGCCTCCCGGTATGGCTGTAACGCGCCAAACATTTAAGTCGGTGAGGCATTTAGTGGCTTCCATTTGCTCCCTGTAAAAATATAACATTTAAGGCAATATTATACAAGAGCATGCGGCTTACTCACTTGGCGTGGCTTTGGGCGGCCCAGGAGCTAACGACCGCTTGTGGCACAGGTTGATCCACGAATAAAATGCGTATAATGAATTGTCTGGCAATATCGGGTATTTCGCGAAACACTGCCAAACAAATGGGTGGGTAATTGTAGAGTTTCTCAAGAGTATCTGAGGAGCGTGTGCGCAGGTACTCCTTGAAGTTTCTGCACTCCAGGTTGGCTGGACCTTGGACCAGCGGAGCTAATGCATTACTGCTACTAGCATGACGCCCGGATTTCAAATCGGCCATAACGCCTAAGGATTTATTTTACAAATACTCTTACGCGAAGGCGCATGTAAACAAATGCTAATTATGCAGTGGTAACATTGATCGATGACTTTTATCGCTGTATCGGTTTATTTACATGTGATATCGATGTCTATCAGCTGTTTCTACCGCGTGGACTTTCGGTAAAGCAATTGTTGCTTTTAATTTACTTTTAAATTTAACTCAAATTTTCTTTAACATGAGTGACGATG
This sequence comes from Chymomyza costata, assembly GCA_018150985.1. Taxonomy (NCBI): domain Eukaryota; kingdom Metazoa; phylum Arthropoda; class Insecta; order Diptera; family Drosophilidae; genus Chymomyza; species Chymomyza costata. The sequence goes on from JAECWU010000001.1 coordinate 26,664,463, forward strand.
AGGAGCAATATGAACCAAAAGCTCACAAAAAACTGCTGCAGTCCATTAGTAATCTCGGCAAGGTGCAGCACATACGCAAATCAACGCGAGACGAGTTGCAGTCTCAGCAAGATGAATTTCAGCTACTGAAAAGCATTAGTGCGCCTAGGGAAGCATATAATGATGCGACGGGACCAAAAGCAGTCGGCCTTAACGATCTAGTACAAATATTACGAAGTTCCAAAAGGCATATTGAAACGGGGAAAAAGTTGAAAAATGTGCACGGCACCAAAAAGGTATTGGAAAAACCACTGGAAAAGCCTGCAGCAGATCGCATTAAACGCACGATAGGATATGAAGGCGTTAAAAAGAAGCTTGGACGCTGGGATGCTGTGGTGGCTAAGCAGCGCTCTGCAGAGACGCAAGTATTTCCCATGCCAGCAGAAACAGTTTATATAGACACATCAGCATTTTCAAAACTATCCCACAAACGTGTTAAGTCTGAATTAGCTAAGGTACTGGAAGCCAGCGATATGAAACTACGCGCTCTGCGTAAGAAGAAAATTGGAGATACTGTTGATGAAAAGGACTTGCAAAAACAGGAAAGTGAGCTTCTCAAAACAAAGTTAACGCGTGATGAACTTTTTGAGCGCCGCAAGGAGCTTGCGTATTTAAAAATGCGCGAATCTCAAAAATCCGCCAAAGCACGGATGCAAAACAAAATAAAGTCCAAGAAATACCACAAATTGCAAAAGCGTCAAAAGATGCTTGAACAGCTAAAACAATTTGAACTTCTGCAAAAGACCAATCCCGAGGCTGCTCTTGAGAAACTAAACGAACTGGAGAAGAGTCGTGTGCTCGAAAGAGCTAGCCTGCGACATAAGAACACAGGCACCTGGGCTAAGAATCTTCAAGTGCGTGCCAAGTATGATAAGGACGTGCGCAAAGATTTGGCTGAGCAACTGGCCGTTAGTCGACAATTGACAGAAAAAAAGAAAGATACAGAAAGCGATGAAGAGCAAGAAAAAGAACACCTTGAAGTAAAAGCAGAAACTGATGATCGCGATCCATTTAATCCTTGGACCAAAAGCAATGCTGTAACAAAAACTGCACAGGAAAGTGAATTAAATGATCCCAACTGGCGCAAATATTGGACAACGCGAAATGAAAATGAAAAACAACTGCAAGAACACCGAGCAGAGATTTCTGAAGTACAGCTGAAAAAATCTAAAACATTAAAAAAGAAAGTTGCCGTAACAAGACCAAATGCAAAGTCTCAGGAAAAACAATTAAAGACAAAAAAGCCCCGTAGTACTTTGGAAAACGGTTGGCTAGTAGAGGAAGTTGAACCAGAGGAAATGAATGGTAAAACCCAAAGCATAGGCGATATGTTTGAGGATCTTGAAGACAAACAACGTCAAAAGCTACAAAAAAAACTGCAGAAGCTTGCAAAAAGCGCCAAACAGCTCAAAAAGCCAACTACCCAACTTAGGAAACAAAAAACTGAAAAAGATGAGTTGAAAAATCTTAACGACTTGATGTTTAAAAAATCGAAACAACGTCCAGATATAGATGAGGCGCTCAATCATGATGAAATGGGAGATAATGTGACAACAGCTACTATTACTGAACCCCTAAATAAAATAGTTGATCGCAGTAAAGCTACGCCCGTAGTTGATACAATTGATCCCAATAAAGTGACCACAATCACTTTGCAGCAACATACGGGACACTCTCATGAATTGAACAATGCAATGGGGGATGAGGAAGCAGATTATGAGGACAAGGATGATACTGCTACCGACCGGCAATTAACGATTAGCGAAGCTTTTGAGGACGATGATATTGTGGCAGATTTTAATAAGGATAAAACAAAAGATTCGGAGACAAAGAACACCGAAATGCAACTGTCAATGCCCGGATGGGGTTCCTGGGCAGGCGCTGGCATATCTCAGGATGTTATTGACAAGCGTAACAAACGGCTTATTTTGAAATTGGCACAAACAGAAAAGCGACGCGATGAGAACAAAGATCACGTTTACATTAACGAAAGCTCCAACAAACTTTCAAGATCCCATAAAGTTTCCAGTATACCATTTCCTTTTACATCCTTAGCTGATTATGAATCCAGCGTGCGTGCTCCTATTGGGCGTAACTTTGTGACCGAGACAGCATTTCGAATGCTTACAAGACCAGCAGTCATTACGCGCAAGGGCGCAATTATTGAGCCTATGGATGAAAGTGAGTTGGTTAAGCCAGATCGCCGTTTGAGGCATGTCGTGGATAGAAGAATTAAGCGCATTGAAAGTGAGCAGATTGTAGAAAAAAAATGAGTAAATAAAAAATTAAAAAAAAAAATGTTTATATATTAAAGTTATTTTTTTACTAAGAGCATAAATAAAACAATATTTTAAAAAAAAATATTTGTTCTGAATGTGAGCATTACTATTATTATTTTTTTTTTATATTGCGTACATAATTCGGATTTGGTATTATATCCTCAATTACAGGTTCATAACACTTAAACCCAAAGCGTCACTTCACTTTGTCAGTATGAAAACCTAGATCGCGGAACCCATCAGATTGATGGGCATAGATGAAGTTTGCCGAAGAGTCAACAAATTCCGTATTTAGAATCAAGTGTCTTAAAAAAAAACGACAAGTAACGACATTCGCCCTCATTTAACGGCCTATGGATGAAAGTGAGTTGGTTAAGCCAGATCGCCGTTTGAGGCATGTCGTGGATAAAAGAATTAAGCGCATTGAAAGTGAGCAGATTGTAGAAAAAACATGAGTAAATAAAAAATTAAAAAAAAATGTTTATATATTAAAGTTATTTTTTTACTAAGAGCATAAATAAAACAATATTTTAAAAAAAAATATTTGTTCTGAATGTGAGCATTACTATTATTATTAACGGCTTTAAACATTACCCAGCTAAATTTGGCGCAATTTAAGCATACTTTTTGTTAACAACATCAATGCATTTAAATTTATCGGGAGCTATCGAAGACGTCGATATTAACCGATTTTAACGTGTAAGTGTTTCCCAAAGCAAAACACATTTTAGGCTCAGGTGGTGTCGCTTAGTGAGAGTTTTCTTTATTATAAAATGTACGAATTGAAGACTTTATTGCCGAAATTCGATATTAAATTACCGAATTGTATGTACGAATTAAAAAACGTTAGCGTCGGGGCCAATTCTGCGGCAAGTTCTGCTGCCGTGGTGACGACATCAGGCAGCGTAAGTACATACAAATTGCCAAAAATTTAGCAAGACTTTTGCAGCTACTATATATTGCTAAAAGATTAGCTTACTTAGTCAACGAATCCCATCCATCCTTCATGTGTTCCATTAAAAGGGTCTGCAAAAACAATGCAACGGGGCGCCACTTAAGAAGAGCAACACAACAAAACCAGCCACATGTGTACTTGATTTGGATATTTTAGGCCGACAAATACAACAACAATTACTAAAGGTTAACATACAAAATAATCTATTTATAACAATATCTACTAACAAAACGCATAACGCACAGTGCTTGTTTCGTTATTTGTATTGCTTGTTGCGTCTTACATTTAATACATTTCCCAACAACTTTGACCTTGAGCCTATACCTAAGCTGCGAGAGTTCGAAGCAAGCTTCCCGTATATTACTCGATATACTCCTGTTCCAATTAAAATACTAGTTTTCCATTTATTGCAGCAAGACGTAAGCGCTACGGCGGTGGCACAGCGACAGGCCGTGGTATTGCAGCAGCTGCAGGAGTTGAAAGCGCAAATGGCCAAGATTCGCAGCGGTCTGGGTTTATGCGGCAAGACTATACAGCACACAACAGCTTATCAGAATGGTGGACTAAAGGAGGTGAGTTTCGTAGAATGCAGCTTATGCACATTTCACTTATTAGTATTTTTTAACTCAGGAACCACTGCATGATATCGTCATTAACGGGCATCCCAATTTTATACCATATGCGTTGTTGGCTTTGAAAAATGCTTGGCGAGATTTATACACAATTGATGTTAAGACATTTACACATTCAACTATGGCCGATGTAGGAGCTGCAGCGCAACAATTTGAAACGAATTTGGCCAAGGTGCCCATCAACGAAAGCATGCCAAAAATCAATGTTACACTTATATGGAAAAATTGTAAGTTTATTGTAAACCGACTTAATGCAACAAATTTAATTTCTTATTGTTACCCAGGTGAGCACACGGAAATGATCAGCTCGCCTACCATGTATGTTCCCATATATGGTGAGGTAAACATTATACGCTATTTGGGCCGGGTGGGGCCCACAGAGTATCGTTATGAGAGCTCTCCGCTTTGTAATGAAATCGATGCCGTGTTGGACATTTGCTATCAGCTGCTGCGTTGTCCTACTCATAAAGCCCAAGTAGCTATGGTACGGTTACTGGACAAACGTCTAGGTCAGCAGCAATATTTTGGTGGAGCTCAAATGTCTGTGGCCGATATTGGCGTGTATAGCTCATTGATGCGTCTGCCTGCCCTAAAGGAAAAAGATCTGACACCCGGTTTAATAGCGTGGCGTAAGAGGGCAAAGCTTGTTACAAAAATTTAAGCCGCATTTAAAAAACAAAATTTCTTATATGAGAATAAAAATTTAACAATATTTGAAAAAGCAAAAGGCGTAAGTCACGCAAGTGCCGCAAAAAGTTGTGGGATAGACTGTACGCAAAAGTATTTTAAAATGTTTAGTATAGGTCCTAACTGCAGGGTCTCGAATTTAAATACAATAAAGTTTAAACCGTAAAAAAATTTTAACTGGGATAATATTAGAAAATCCTGAATAGACTTACGTTTAAAAGCGGAGTTCCCTTTCGATACCAATACACAACTGTGAGCTACTGACTCCAGTCTTAGTTGGTAGTTTTTACGAGCACTGCTTTAGTAAGAAAAACAGGAACATTTTGGGATGCTCCGGTGCTTTTACGAAACAGTTAATGGTGGGCTTATCGAGCGTTGGCCAGTTGGTCTTGAAAATCACTGCAGTCAGGCAGATATTGCCTAATAGCGACACAGACTTTTTCATGGCTACCTGAAGTTGCTCCGGTACTTATACCCTTTATCAGACATTTAACTTGCTATAAACTATTCTTATTCATTAATACTTCAGAATTTTAAGCATATTCAAGTGAAAGAAATCATTTAGGGACTTGAAGGAAAAAAAACACGTTTCTTTATTGACTAGGCTTACATGTTTCTACTATTGAAGTAATGGAAAACAAATAGGTAGAATACTCTGTACCCACTTTTCGCAAAAATGTAGAGTATGCGGAGTAAGGAAAATGTAAAATTTTCCTAATTTATGTGTGTCTACATACAGAATTAAATGGCTCTAGCTTGTTTATTAAAGTTTATAGAGTTTAAGAACTAAAATTTATACCTTGTCGCCTATATCATCAAATCTCATCGGTTTAAGCAGCATACTATTCTTACTAACATATAGACAAGCCAAATAATGATTGAACTTTTCCTATTGAGCTACGGGGAAAGAAATCAACAAACATCACTTGCGTAATTTTGGTGACATTTTGTGTCTAGCTTTTAAGGTATCTGAAGTCTGGGTGTTCATACAGACGGACGGACATGGCTTAATTATGACCCGAGAATATGGTATGCATTTTGGTATAAGGAACTTATGGTCTGTCACGTCTTCTTCTGCCTTTTATACTGAGACTGTTAACCATTACTCAAATATTTTAAAATTTAAAAAAATCGTTGGAATCTTTAGTATTAATTTTTTTTTTTCAAATTTTCCGTTTTATTTGGCTTATTTATCTTTGTTGCAATTTTATACAATGCGATTTACTTTATTAATGTTGGTGTTTGTTTTTTTTTTGCACTTAAAAATTGCTTACTTGCTAGATTTTTAAATTTGCTTCATACTTGAAATCCGTTGATTGTATGTAGTATCTATGTTGTTCTTTTTTCTTTTACATTACATATTTATTTTAATTTTAAATTATATGTTAGGATGTCTCTCTTCAGTTTCGCTTTCATAAAAATTCGCCTTTGTCGCAATTTTTGTTTTGTTTATATATATTAAATATGTATGTATGCTTGTATATTTTTAAATACATAATTTATATCTAGTATACATATATATATATATACTTTATCTTGCATAATGATATTCAGTTTTGAGTGTATTGCTGTTTAGCTGCTGCTGTTTTTTTATTTTTAAATGAGGAATCGAAGTCCCTGAATTCTAATTGGTTTAACCGTGTTTTTACAAGGACCTAAACACGGCCTTAATATTTTCACTTAAGATTTATTTGTTTTTGTTACAGAATTTTAAATTTATCATAATTATATTCGTAGTAAACTTGAAGAAAATAAAGAAACGGCTTAGCGCTCTGATCTTGGACAATCGACTAAATGCTAGGCAAACGATGCACAATGCTTCTTAACATTTTGACAGCGGGGTGAACGGCGCTATGCATTATGTGGTCTCCCCTTTGCCACTGTCATCTCCGGACTCTGCATCGTCGACAAGTGCATCAGCGGCTCCATTGTTGTTCTTGCACTTTGTATTTGTTGTTGAGGTAGAACCATTGCCATTATTTTTGCTAACAGATGCGCTGTCTTCATCGTCATCCTCGTCGTCATCGAAATCATCATCATCTGTGGGCAAATCATCTTCAGTTTCTAGATCAAAATCATCATAGAAATTTGGATCCATGCCAGACTCTGTAGTGGGTTTTCTTGCGGGCTTTAGACAATAATCCTCCAGAGTCATTGGCACTACAATGCCCTCGCGTTTCGCATCCGCATTGGCGGCCAATGCCTGCTTCCTTATAATATTAGGGTACTCGTTGTCCTTGCCCTGTAAAATAAAACATATTTATATTATACAAGGCTTTGTTATATTTTTGTAATAAGCGCATTGCTACGAAAAAATGAACAGCCTTCCGCAAATAATCGTCGGGGTAGCGAATCTTCAATACACCCCGTAAAAATATGCTTGTCGAAGAAATGATATCAACATGTGCGCACCCCTACCTCTATGGAACAGTGAAAAGCACTGCAATCTTACATACTACAATATATAAGTGACTTGAACTTACCTGTGAATCCCGCCATCTGCGATACATGACGGATGCATCGACATTAGCTGGTGAGTATGTGTTGGGTTCGTTCAGAAGCGATATAACTGATAACAATATGGTGCGTACATTCTGTGTGGGATTCCAGCGTTCACAGGGCAGTTCGCCGCTTTGTGGGTCATCGACTGGCGGATGCAGTATGGATATACATAGATCGCCATTTTCATAAACATTTGGATGCCAAACTTTGGTCAGGAAGCGTATGGATGGCGGCGAGTATGGATAATCGTGTGGAAATTTCATGTGGGCTTTAAAATAACCACCCTGATATAGAGTATCGGGCGGACCAAATATGGCTACCTCCCATTCAAACAGATTATCATCGTTAATAAGCTTTACGCGAAATCCCTCGACGGGCTCCTCTTGCAGTGATTTGTATTCCATGGAAAGGGCTCGCACAGCCGAACTGCTGGGCGTTGCCGTTGTCGTGGAAGCGCCCAACAACGTCGACGACGTTGCATGTTGCGATGTGGAGGCAGCAGTTGTCATTTGTTCACCAAGCAAATCTTGTCGTGCTCTGTTAAAGAAAAACATGATGAGTAACATTTTTGAATATTTATATATACTTATATATACATATGTATTATAGCGTATATGCATGCAGGGTCAATATCTTAATAAATGGTGTTGCTGCTGCTGCTTTGGTTGATTTCAAGGTGAGCGACGTATGCTCACGCGTCACATGCATAAAATGGTATTGGATTTTTCGTTGATTTAATGTAGGAGTGGATCAATTTAGTTTGATCTCCAATAATAAAAATGTTCACTTGTTTTCCAATGACTAAAAATGATTTGGATTAATCAGGAGCAGTCAATTAAAAAAGAAGCACAAAATTACAAAGCTAAACTTAATAATTAGTGGCACATAGTGCTACACACGTACTCGTGTTGTCTAAATGTATAACGAATTGTTTTAAGCTTTAAAACTCTTTTTATTTTTATTGTTTTTTGACTTGCAACAATTTCACTTCACTATTATTCGCCATAATTAGAGATTCGATAAGTACTCAACTTCAGCCAGGGCGATAGTTGGATAATAGGTATCGATGAACTTTCTTGTTCTTGTGCACAATGTAAACACAATTTATTTCAATATATATTTTTTTTTACTAAATAAGAGTTGACAGACGTAAAAACAATGTCATATATGATAACAAATTGTTTTAAATAATTTAACGCTACATAAACTAATGTTCAGTCAAAACCATTTTTTTATAATCGATAACATGATATACACAAGTTTTATTTACTGCCAGCTGCATTGGTGTACACACTGTTCTGTTAATAAACTGGGGAAAAAGGCTAGATAACATTTACTGTTAACTATATAAAATGAATGTTTTTTAAAGTAATTGATGGCTCTTTGATGGATCAATTAATTATTTGATCCACTTAGGAGTTTGTTTTTACAATTATTATTACAGAATTATTATTTAATACCATATATTATGTTACAATTCAAATTTAATTTAAAACTATCGTAAAGAAACCAGCCGATATAGAAAATAACATGAAATGTTATTATATACTGTAAACGAGAATCTTGCTTAAAAATTTATCGATACACCGACAAATAGGTATCAACAACCCAGCGTTTCTTGTCGTCGTTTTCGTTGTGCGTTTTCGTCGTTTGCGTCGTTGTCGTGCAGCTTAATTACATTAATAAACAAGCAAATTAACCATTTAATTAATAAAAAATCATTAACAACGCCTAATAGTCAATGTTTATATGACAAAATGTTGGAACGCGACGCGCAATACACGCTTGGAGTGTGAGTGAAAAAAAGCGAGGCGGTGGCGAAAAAAAAGCAGGCCAAAAGAGAAGCAGCAAAAAAGCGAAAAGTGCATACAGGAGTGGCTGCTGCAGAGCATAAAAATGAATTAAATTTAAAAATTTGCCAAATCAAAGCCAGTTATTATAGTGTTGTCAATTTAAATGATTATTGTTATAAAACGTAATTCGAGGAGCGAAAATTGAAACAACGAAAATTAATACAACGCCCGAAATAAAAGCGCGCACACCCACACAGCAAGTAACATACACACACACACTCGTATATATATAAAATACAGACGAACAGATATATATACATACAGGCAGCATAATGTCCAGCTGGGCCGAGCGTGTACATAGACGTGCCGCAGATTTAGGCAACGTGGTCACATCTTGTGGCCATCCTGGTACATCGGCGCCCGCCTATCCCTATCGCCTGGAAAAAGTAAAATTTGGCGTGCCCCTAGATGAAGTGTGCAAGAGTAACAATAGCATTCCAGGACCCTTGCTGGTACTTATACTTAAACTTAACAAGGAATCACCCAGTAAACGCGATGTGTTTCGTGCGCCCGGTAATCAGGGCGCCATGAAGAAGCTAATACACTTTCTACAGGCCGGGCGACTAGTTAATGTGGACAATTATTCAGTGTATACGATTGCCAGTGTGCTGAAAAAGTTTTTACGCAAAATACCCAATGGTATATTCGGGCGTAATGGTGAGATGGAATTGTTTGAGATCAACGAGCTCCAAAGTGAAGTCGAACAGACAGAGCGTTTACACAGGTGAGTACACACTAGCACAATAGCCATCTACTATAATATATAGCTATGTGCATAGCTAGGTATATACATAAGTACATACATATAACTTTATTGTAGCTAGTTAGTTAAGTTGCGGTAAACTTGCCGAACCGGATCTAGATTTGGTTGCAGCGCAAGAATCTTCACACATACAGCTTAAGATTGTTAATGTATGAAGTGTTTAATGCATGTATACATACATAGTATGTATATAAAAGGGGGCGTCATGTATTTTACAGCACTTAGCTGCAAATTTTCTTAAATTAAGTGAAAAGCGTTGACTGTGCCTTATCTTGCTGTTGTTGTTGTTGTTGGCACTTGTTGACATATTTGCCAGATTTTCACCAATTTTCACTTGAGCGTTAAGCGACATACATAAATACACGAAACATACAAACATTGCCATAAATACAGCAACATTTATCCATACAAAGATACAGATTTTGAGGTTGAAGCTTGCGCGTAAACAAAAACTTGCTCAGTGCAAGTATGTCTGGTGTTGTTGTTGTTTCTTATTATTATTGTTGCTATTGTTGTATGCGTGTAGATTTCACTTTCATTTGTTTGCTTTTTGACTCAATTAAGCTGATTTTAAGATTCAAACCAAAAGCAAATTGCCAAAGGAAGTGTAATCGACGCTATATGCATATACGCCCCCAATATATAGAGAGAGTCGCGCGCGCAATGTCAGCTCTAAATTTGTATAAGCTGTACCCATGGGGTCGGCGGTATTATGGACATAGACTGAAAGAAGTTCCTTATACCTAAATACTTAGAACTAGCTCTGGTAGCGTTTTAATCATATAGGGAGTGACGTTAAAAGCTGGATGAAGTTTGTCGATGCAAGATTTTCGACTGTGGAAAACACCTTATGGTGCATTAAAAACCAGCTTAAAGAACATAGAAAATAAAAACAGTTGGCTTCTTCTCAAAAGAATTAAAAAATTTAAAAAAAAACGTATGTTTAAAGCAGTTTTAAAGCATTTTCCATACTCAATAAATAATTAAGATTATTGAATAAAATAATAAAGACCAACCATATAAGCTATGTTAACCTCTACTGTGAGTCTAATAAACAACGAAACGTTAACTTTTCTCGTACGCCTACAAACATTGACAAATAGTGAATACAGTGTAACCCACTGTCGGCCATCCTGCTGCGACGGATTCACATTTTTCTATCTATGATTGTTGCGCTTTGCGTTTTTGTTGTTATTATTTGTTGCTGCAATCGATTTCTACAAAACAGAATTAGAGCATAAAGCGTGGGCTAAAAGTAAGAGGCGGCACACGCACGCTCAATTAAAGTTAAACGAATTGTTTTTCGAATTCCAAACACAAAATGTAGCAAGAAGTAAAAGGTAGCGTTAATTACGCTAGAAAAAAAAAGTTAGTTAATCTAAGCGCCCAAAGTTCTGACATAAATTACATAAAAAATCGATATAACGTCAATTATCTTATCGATACACAGTTTGACAGATCAATCACTCAACAGCTGTTAACATTGCAATATTTGATTGCAGCTATGTAAAAATAAACATTTTAATATATTAATATGTTTCAATTGCGTCAGCAACTTGTTTTACATTAATGCTAATATGTATTCTATATACACATATATATATATATATATATATAAACAAATAACATGAGCAATAAAACATAAATCTCAAATGTTGTACATGCGTAAAAATCGACCGCCAAATTATTTTCATATCAGCCAGCAACAGCAGTGTATAAAGTAAATTTAAATCTTTGCTACTGTAAACTTTTGCGCTAAAGCAATTCAATTATAGTACATACATATGTATATACATTTATTGTTGTAATTGTTTATTTGCGACTGACTGCCAGCCTGCTGTTGCCTGGCTACACCTTTGTTTATTTACATTTTAGGGCAAGCGCAGGCCACTGCCGCCGCCCTTTCTGCTGTTGCTGTTGCTCTTGCTGCTGCCAACAAGCAAGCAACAAAGCCAGCAAAAGCATTGAGCAATCAAATTTGTAGCCAAATCAAAATCAAACAAATGTGCGAAAATAGCGCTGCCGAAACTTTTATAAATAGACACGCGTTTAAAACTTTTGTATCAATTAACGTAAGAGAGCAACCAAATAACAACACTCAATCAATTGGCACATCGTTTTGTTTTGTGGCAAGAAGAGACCAGGCAACAACGTCATTGTTGCACGTTTTTGCAATAGACAAGTAGCTATAATAAAGTATGTATTTGTTTGTAAATTACACGCAACAAAAGCAAATAGATACACATGCATACAGGCAGTTACAAAATTATTCATACAGCTTTAATGTTTTAAATGTTAGGCATAGATCTAAAAGTATTTAATCTGCTGAAGCGAAACTTTTTGATGTGCGAAAGAGTATTGAATATGCCAAATTATTTTTATGCCAGATATCAGTGTAAATTACAGTGTATACATTTATATAATGGTGTCTGCATAAGTTTTGCTCTGACTGTATATAGTTTATGTATATTGATATAAATATCAAGCCCAATCCAAAGCAACAGCAGCAGCTGTTCTAGGTATACAAATTGCTCGTTAGCTCTTATCCTCTCATTACACGCTCCTTGCTCTGGCTTGTTTACACCCACAAGCAACAAGGATGCCCAACTTGTTGCCTGACAAAAGCTTTTTGGCTGTTTGCTTCTCAAAGCTTTGCTTACTTTTTGCTGTTGTTGCTGTCTTCTTCTCTTATGTACGTTTTTGGGCTTACCTAAGCTTTTGCATGTTGTGTTTGTTGCCTTACACGCCTGTTGCTTGTTTTATTGTTGGGCAAGGCCCTGCAGTCAGCTCGCAGCTGTTGTAATAGCTTTTCAGTACCACGCGCTAGTCCCTGACTAGTATCTTTAACAACAGCACTAGTTATACCCTTATTTAGAATTTACATAACTTAATTGTTAAAATTTTTAAAGCTAAAAAAAAAACCCAAAGACACGATGAGGTGCGATAATTTTTTTTCCTAAACTACTGCCGGAAAGAAATATATTGTTAAAATCCCGAAATAAAAAGGTATACGAAATGCCTGATACAGGTTAGGAAGGACGGGTTCAAATTTTCTTCCTCGTGCCTATCTATACTTTGTAGAAAATGGTTTATTCTAGCAACAACACTGGGCACAACACAATAGATGCATTCATCATTCAAAATAAAATTTTTCTGCTTTGTTGTTAACTGCAGTTACAATTGCAGTCAATGCTGCTTTCGTCTTCCTTCGTCTGCGTCACCGTCTTCATCGTTACCGTCTCCGTCTTCGTCTAGACGAAAGCACAAAGCCGGCATTGTGCCCCCCACCAATGCATACTAACGTCGACGTCGCCGTCGCCGTCGCCTTTAATGTTTACGTCTGTTTCTGTGTCTCCGGCAGATGTTTGGGCCCTAATAGTATTGGAACGACTGTAGCTGATTTTTATTTCCTGATTATTATTCTTGGTTCTTTCTTTCTTAGGGTTTTCGCAAAGAAAGAAATAAGCAACAAATGTTATTGCTTCGTTTGGCGTTCTTACAATTGTCAACTCAGTAGTTTATAGTCTTTTGCTTGCTGATTCTTGCTACCGTCGTCATTATACAATAAACAATGCAAAGCAAAACAAATAAATATACAATAAATGAATATACATAAACACAGTAAAAGTGCGTCATTAGCGCGAAAAAAAAAATGGTATTTAATTCCCTGAACTCAACTTTAGTGCAGCGGTGTCTAAGCTGCCACATGGCAAATGCTCATTCGATTTGGTTATATCTTGATGTTTAATTTTTATTATACCTTTACAGCGGCTATATCAGGCACTAACGCATTTTAAGCATTGCTATTCCTGAATTCATCCAGTATTTATTCAGCGTTTTTAAATTTAATGCATTTTACTATAGAGCCTAATTTATCTTAAAGCCTTGAAGCTTTCAGTGGCGTGCCAGTAAACACTTCTAATCGAATTTCAACCCAACAGCACTACGTTAGAGTATCAGACATCTGTTTCAGCCAAATATAAGAGATTTCATTGATTTTTTAAACAAAGTGTAGTCGTAGACGAAATTGGTTAAAAAGAAAATATTTTCCAAAATTATAAAAACGTATCTTTTTGCGATAATTTTTCGAGATAAACTCAAAAAATCTTTTTTTATGAGAGGAGACATCTTTAGTATTTTTTAAGCTCAATACTTATATATTAATATACGATGTCTACTCAAAAAAAAATGTGGATTCTTCATATTTTGTAGAACTGAGTTCTGAAACGAAGTTTGAATTAAAGTGCTAGAAAAATCTCCAGTAACGAAATGAGGATGAGTTATGCTGTGTGGTTATGCATGAGGGTATCGAGTAGACTATGTATAAACTAGCGATTGTCAGCGGTTGCACTCTAGTGCCGAGCACAATCGTCTGCTCAGATAGTCTAAGCCGAACCTATGCCGATGTCGCAGCCTGCTGCCTGTTGAGCTGAAAGGAATTTTACAAGGTGGCGCAAAGAAGTGCGCGTTTGCTACGGGTTCAATTTTTGTTTGTAGCTTTATAAAATAGTGGCACAATTTTGATAATGCGGTTAGAAAATAAGCCTGGATCGGGGCCCTAGCGGCTTTAATAAAATTTGTCGTTTAAATTGTATGATTAAGGGTATGTAAAATACGGTGTATTTAAGCAAAAGCATCTTTCTTCTTTTTTTTTTATTTGTTGCTTTCAATTTTTTTCATTGTATCTTTTTTTGTTATTTATTTTTTTTTGTATTTTACTATTATCGTTGGCTGCTTCTTTATTATGACGTATTGCCTTTGTTGTTCCGCCGACGCGCGGTTAGTGCGGTTATGTTTTCTACAATTGTTGTTGTTGTTATAACAGTTATTGTTGTTGCTCATTGCTTTTTTTATGTATTAACAAAGACTCTTCTTGGGCGTGAACTCAAACCTCACAATATACTATATACTACTGCATACATACATCGCATATACGAAATACACATGACTATCTATATATTGATATGCTGATGTTGCAGTTCATATAAGTACATACAGCTATGGGTGAGAGTTTTATGCTGCTCTTGCTAGGGAGTGACTTTTGTAAGAGCTTAAATAAGACTATCTCTTGGGCAGTGGTTGCTCTTAAAACGAATTTGCATCAAAACTCTGCAGATAAGTCTTTGCTAAAAACTCTGTCTTAAAAGAAAACAGCAGTTGTTCCCAAAAATTTGTTTAAAGTTGCGTATACCCCTTTACGTTCGAAAAATTTCGCGCGGAATGACAAAACTTCATATAAAATTAGCCTTTGGGACTTTTTTTTTATATGAAGCTTTGTCATTCCGCGCGAAATTTTTCGAACTGCGTATAGGCCTTAAGCAGAAAACGAGAATTCTGGAAAATTCCACCCACAAATGAAGGAAATGCTGGATGTTTATGTTCCATTTTTGAGGGCTTCATTATTTTAGCCAACTATCGCCTTATAGCACGATTTATGTTCATAATATAGGGATTAGTCAAAAATTCACCTTCTCCGTTTTAAGGTGAGTGGCCTCACTGATTTAGGAGCTACACGTAGCCCCAAAAATAGGAGCTGAAGGGTTGAAATTTTGCATGGCGTTCTGTTTTATGTTGCAGCTGAGCGCTGAGAATGAATTTTCAAAAATTCTGACTACAAAGGAAGCAAGTAGTGGGTCAAAGTTTGTAGGGCAAGAACTTTTTTTTAAAAACCGATCGAATCCTTTATTTTAATGAGAAAACTAGAGTAGTTGTTAATACGTCCGTGTCGTGTGTGGTTACACAGTCTAATTTTTTATACATAATTTCATTTATCTTAGCATGATTAAAAAAAGCAATTTGTTTGAAATTTTAAAGAAAAATATTTTTATTAAGCTAATATTTTAGAAATTTAGTTAAGGAATTCCGCTTTTATACTCGCTTAAGGATTCATGTATTTTTACCCACGGCTTTTTCTGAAACGAATCTACTGCGTCAAAATAGAATGAGGTGTACTTGTTTTGCAATTACTTGTTTAGAAGTAGTAGATAGATGTAGAAGTTAAAGACTTAGTAAGCAATGAATCACTGTCACTGTTTTTTTTTTTTTCAAATAAATGAACATGTGAAATTGAATAAGACCAATTTAAATATAGGAAAATTGTTCCCAGCTCAATAATCTTTAATCTTGCAAAATATTTTATGTGTTACAACAAAAATAAATAGCCTGTAATTACAAGCAATTTTTTAAGTTTTTAAGAAAACTGTGACGACATTTAAACTAATAAGTACTTTGAGGTTTTTACTCGTGCATGAATTTCTCTTAAAAAAATATTAAACAGTGCCGAGCACAATCGGCTAACAGCCGAACGTATGCCGAAGTCGCGGCTTGCTGCTTGCATTGTACACTGAGCGAAAAAGTTTTCTACGTTTTTTATTAGCAAACCCTTATTCGCACTTTTTACATTATAAGCTGATTTTTATTTACAATTTTTTATTATCAAAAATAATTTGGGTATGGATTGGGAGAATTCAAATTTTTTTCTTTAAACATAACAAATGATGCAAAGTGCTTGCAAAGAATGTAAATCTTACAAATGATGTTTACAAGAAAATGGACAAAATTAAAAATTATATAATGCTAATCGGTTTATCGGTAATGAATTAGATTTTTTTAGAAAATTCTGCTGTTAAATATAGTATCCTTCTACAAGAAAACGTGCCTTTAGAAATTCTTCGTTCAAAAAAATCAAGTTCATTAAATATGAATATAGATATACACTCTAATGGTCATTGAGAACTTAAGTCGAAGATTTGTTAAGAATAATTATTGATATTGATGCCAGTAGATTTTCATAGAAATAATTCATCAAAAAGGCAAGTTTATCGCTTATTCTGAAATGTGACCAGCAAAAAATAATGCACATTATTTTTGCGTAGTGTAGGATACTAGTACACCAATATAAATGCATTTTTTTTGAGCCCCTCTTACGGGGCGTACCATTTTTTAAATTCTTGGGAAAAAAGGGTGTGGTCGCAGGCTTTAATTTTTCTCCCAAACTAAAAAAATATTTTTTACTTTGGAAAACAATACCTCCAGACGATACCACAAATATGAAATTCCGTCAAAATAAAATACGGATTTTTATACCCTATACCGTATGGTGCAAAGGGTATATTCTGTTTGTGCAAGCCAAAAATTAATGTAACATACAGAAGGAGACGTCGGAGACCACCCAAAGTTACCTAAAGTATGATCAGGGTGACTAGAGAAGTCGATATACCGATGTCCGTCTCTCCGTGTGTCTGTATCTGTCTGTCTGTCCGTATAAACGCCTAGATCTCAGAGATGGTAAGACTTACAGCAACCAAACTTTCAGATTAGATCCATAGGTGACAAGTTTATTTTATTTTTTTGATATCGGGATTATATTATATAGCTCACATAGGGGTGCTTCAGACGGCCTTGAAAAAAACCAAAAGTTTTAGATGGTTAATTCGTTTGTTTATAAAGCTTTTGTTACCAAATTTGGCAATCGGAAGTTTTTTAGAGACCCCAGCCCTGTACCAAATTTTATCAAAATCGGTTGACTATATCATATAGCTTTTGTACAAATTTCGTTGTGTTTCGTTTGTATGTGAAGATATTGCAACCAAATTTGGTTAAGAAGTTTTTAAGAGTACCCAGGCACAGTACCAAATTTGATCAAAATCGGTTGACTATATCGTATAGCTCCCATAGGACCAATCAGTCAAAAAAACGATTTTTGTACAAAATGGGCTTTGTTTCGTTTGTTTGTGAAGATATTGTAACCAAATTTGGCACTACGAAGTTTTTATAGTTCCCAATCAGTGTACCAAATTTGATCAAAATCGGTTGACTATATAGTCCCCATAGGAACGATCGGTCAAAAAAAAATTTTTGGTGCAAAATTCGACTGATTTCTGTTTGTCAATGAGAGTATCGTAGCCAAATTCGCCGAATAAAATATCTTTTGGAGGTCTTAAGCAATATGTCGGACTTAACTGCAATGTGGTGGTACAGAGTATCCCAAAGTCTTCTGCGCCCGACTTTGACGTACGCCATCTTTTTTTTTAATTTTGTGTTGTTATCCACATCAATTTAGTTAATTTTTATTTATTTATTTAACATTGTAACTTAGAATTAATTCTAGGGAACAAAAAGTAGCTTTAAAGCCAGAGCAACATAGGCCTTCAGGCTGGGTGGTATATACAATTGAGTAACATAGTTTTTTTTTTTTTTTTATCACATCGAACATAGAGTTATATATAATTTATTTTTTAGATTTGATTGACAAAATTTAATTTAGACATTAGATCTATAAAGTGGCTTATGTTTTTTTGGGAAGCGTCTGTGAGAAGTATATTTAAGGGTGGAATGTTAAAGGAGTTACAGATAGTTTGGATGTTTTGGCACAATTTGGTTAATTGTTTTGTAAGTTTCTTCAAATCGTAGCTGTGCTCCGGAAAACGAAAAGTACAAACTGAACAATTTTATTTGGAATCGGTTTTGCGTGCTCTGGAAGCCCAATTTTTTTTAACGATATTTCCCTTTTTAGTTTCGATAAATTCGCATATTTCTCTTATTTTCCCGATAAATTCTACTGTTGTGGGGCGCTAAATTATTTTTGTTTGATACAAAATAGCTGACATGGTTGGCATGGTTTATTATTACGTCGTTGTATAAGAAATACATTATTTATTGATATTTGCATATTGTATAGCATTACGCTTGTACGATTAAGTTTTTTTTTTTATCAGGATCATGTAAAGAAAGAACTTTTTAAATGAGTAATGAATTTTGTTTACAATGGCAACGTTTACACATTGCATTTTTTATTGTTAGGTTAGCTCCTATGTGTTTTTCTTCTTTATAAATAAGGAAATCTCATTTTTTATGAGTAATCAGTTAATATTCAGTTAGCTATTGTTGTAACTATATATTGTGTAAGTCTTTTGATAGCTTTGTGTTAATAAAACTGACTAAACTTGTAGTGCATCAAAAGCTTTTTAAAAGTAATTTCAACAATCGTTTCGCTTACCATGAATCAAAATAGAGCATCTATATCTTTAAGGATTTGGTCATAAATAAACTCAGGATCGCGTTTAACTATTAATTTTTTGCTAAAATTGGAATGTTCACTTTGTCGGGCACAAATGCACAAGAGTTAAAGGCCAAAGTGCTCAAATTAAAAATGAACATTTATACGCACCCGATTATGAAAAGTAGTATCTTTTTATACAAATTTAATTGAAGTTGAAGCTAAGAAAATATTGATAATAATATTTTTTATGACAGTTTTAAGCAGCTGATTGCTGTTGTTAGTCTGGCATTCTTACTTTTATGCCTCTTTGTTAGGGTGGCTCAAGTACTAACTCGGGTATTCTTGCCTTAAGACATTTTTGCCCGATTTATTTATTTGAACATCGGCCTTGCTCCGGAAAACGGAAACGTTCTTGCCAACGCAACATGTGAATTTATCGCAGAAAATAAGGGAAATAGACGAATTTTTTTTTAAAAATAAAAAGACAAAAGTTAAAAGTTATCGACAACAAAAAGTTCACTTTCCGGAGCATGCAAAAACGAATCCGTAAAGAATTGTTCGTTTTGGTTTTTTCATTTTGCGGAGCACGGCCGAATAGCTTGAAATGAGTAGAAAAACTTTTTTTTATAGTCCTAAAGTTTTTCATATTTATCGCTTATTCAGCATATTTCTTGGTAAATAAACTCATTACAATGCAAAGAATTCTTTGTGTTATATATGAAAGGTACTATATAAATATATATAGTTATGTGGTTTATCAAGCAGCTCGTGCAGCAGAGAGTGTACTGATAATGCGAAATCTGCCAAGTATTGTGGCTTTTGTAAGTGCAATAAAGAGCATGAATTAAAAGCATGATATCTGATATCTGAAACAAATATGTGTATATAAAAAAAAACTATTACAAATTTAAAACACAAACAAAAATGTATAAACAATTTACGCTGGTATCACTGTCTGAGCCGACCGACATAGTTTACTTATTTATGAATGAAAAATACTATAAAAATAATGATTCATCTAAAAAATGACTGGGCCACTTACATACATACACAAAAACATAGAGTTACGCATTAAACATATAAATAAAATATTTAGCATCGCTTTGCCGAAATTTGTTGAACGTGTTTGTTTTTTTTTTGTTTATGTAAATTAAGTTAATTTTATACATTGATGGACATTAGATAAACGGGCGCCATACACGGCGCATGCGTAACATTTTTAAAAGTTATATCATATGTACATATGTGCATGTCTGTGTTTAGGTACATCAAAATAAATAAACATAAATATTTATGTGCATAATGACGATTGCATAAGTTTGACAATATTTGACTGATAACAAAGCGTCAAATTGAAATTGTATTATTTGTGGGTGCATTGTACTTTTTCAATAGAAAACTGCAAATAAAAACCATAACAAATTATTATTGTAAATATTACTCATCAAAATTTCAAGCTAAAAAAGTGCGTAAAATTAAGTTCATCCACAATTTGAAGGTGTCAAGTTTATTAGTGTATTTAACCTTTGTTTTTTTACCTTGGGAACTGTTTGCTTTGCATTCTTTGACCAAGTTTGTTCAACTTGAAAGAACTTACGTTTGTATTCTGTATTATCTGATATTCGAACAATCATACAGTATAGCTTCCAATAGAAGTCAATTTGGTCTGGAGAAGCCTCTCGAACTTTTCTAAAGCAAAATCGCACGGGATGGGAAAATTTTATGTTTATACCCTGTACCTATAGGTACAAAGGGTATACTAGATTTGTGCAATGTATGTAACGGCAAGAAGGAGGCGTGGCAGACCCCAAGTCCTTTATACCAAAATGCTTATCATAACCTTGGGTAGCGATTAAGCCATGTCCGTCTGTCCGTCTGTATGAACACCTAGATCTCGGAGACTATAAGAGTTAGAGATACGAAACTTTACCAGCTGATGCGCATATTTCCTGAGAAGTAACGTAAATTTCGATTTTCATCAAAATCGGTTAAAATTTGCGGAACTTATAGGTATAAATATCGTTTTGCACCACCAAAAAATTCTTAGAAGGAATATGCAGGAATAAAACTTTTTTCGAGAAAAAAGGTTCAGGGTATTAAACTGTCGGGTACCGCCTCGACTGTATTAAATTATTATTATACAGGGTATAAAAAGAACACCTTTTTGGTTCAAGATTTTTTGTATGCTCGTGAAAACATTTATCAGTAGAAATTTCAGTGTGAAATTTTTCTTCACATCAAGTTCTTATTTGTTGCATTGCACTGTATGTACTAGCAGCAGGATTTTCAATTTTCGTACGCTTTCTGGCTTCCGACGGCGCCCGAATGCTGTTCTAGCGTTTCCATCGAGCCGTAATGATGATCTTTCACGGCGGTTTTGATGGATGAGAAAAAAGTCTGACCAGTGTCGCTGGGATGTCGCGGACCAACTGCATGAAAAGTTTGTCCCTGTGGCACTTTTGTGGATCACTCTTTTCGAATCGAAAAAACAAATAAGCACGGGCTTTTAGTGCCGTAAAGGCATTTTTGCTCTCAGTGTCGTAATCAAACTTCCATGTTCCATCGCCGCTGATCATTTGTCCAAAAAGTCTTGATTTCGGTAGATTCCAAAAGACTACTCAGCGTTACGATAGAACTTGCAATAGTTGCGGATACTAGCAATTTACACTTTACCAACAACTGTTTCGTCCTAGTATTAGCTTAGATCCCAATCTACCACTATCAGGCGAACAACATCAACAACGCGTCTATACACTTGGATAAAAATCAGTGCGACTACTTTCTAAACAGACCCAGACTTAAAAAAGGAAATCTTTAGAGAGAAAAAATCGTTGCAGTGGAGTTCGTTTGTGAATTAGTTGGGAATTTGTGCCGAGTATGTTTGCTTAAACCGCCAGAAATTTTTAGCCAATTTGGTTTTTTTTTTTTGCGTAACTAATACCAAGCTAATTTGAATACCACTAAGCCAAGAATCCGTTTAGAATATCAAATGTCTAGGCATACATTTCGAAAATTGATCGGTTATCGAAAAATGATTTGGTGAACGCGCTTATAGCAAAAATGGTCCTGCATTGGCAAATCAATGTCACTTGACAAATATTTCGAAAATCGTTAACTCGAATATAGAATAATAA
This sequence comes from Chymomyza costata, assembly GCA_018150985.1. Lineage (NCBI taxonomy): Eukaryota > Metazoa > Arthropoda > Insecta > Diptera > Drosophilidae > Chymomyza > Chymomyza costata. The sequence goes on from JAECWU010000001.1 coordinate 26,686,308, forward strand.
TTTGATGAACCCGCTAATAGCAAAAATGTTTCCTTGGCCAATTTTTCGAAAATTGATTTGGTGTACACCCGCTTATAGCGGGAAAACCAACGTAGGACAATGTCTGCCGTTTTTTCTAGTACTTTTAGAAATATAAAACATTGTCTCAAGCTGAACATATTATATGATATTCGTAACTGACTATTTATTTATGCTATGAGATACAGTCTTGTAGCGACTTTATAGTCAATAAGCTTTTGAGGGATCGCCAAATACGCTTATTTTGGCGACAATCTTATACTGCTTGTCAGTGCCACACAAGTCCTTGAAGTCCTTTTTCGTATACATCAGGTAATCTGTGCCGCTATGTATGCGCTCATAGCTGTTCCAACCCAGTGGAGAGGAGAACATGTTGCGTAAGCAGCGTATGCCTTTGCGCTCCTCTTTTAGATTTACATCGAAAAGCGACACAACAGCGGAAATATTCGAATTGCATTGCGGAGTGACCAAGAAGAACAGATACACCTGCTGATCTTCAACATGCAGTGGACGTGGGCCCACGTAGAGCATTAATAGCATGGGTATGCGTGGCTGATTAGTTCCAGTATCACGATTCAATGCACCGCTGTAGGCAAAAGTACCAATTACATGATTGTTACACGGTTTTAGTTTGAGGGCATCGATAGGAAAAAAATGTGGCATGTTCTCGACGACTTCGATAGTAAATGGATGCTTCGATTTTAAATGCATAAGCATTTCCAGCGGCTTCAAGATTTCAACGCAATGCGGACATTTCGAAGCCAAACCATCATGCAAATCAACTTCGCATGATTTTTGCTAAAAAAAAAAGTAAATAATTGTGCGTTTTCCTAGAAATTGGCAAAAAAAATGCAGACATACCATTTTAATTATTTTAATTATTTTCGAGTTCCACAAATTTTAAGTATAAGCCAGAAAACTGATTTGTTGTAACAGAAATATTTTCTATATGATAAAGGAAAACTTTTTTCATAGCCTACTGGCATTTGTCACTTTTCCAATTTCGATAACATTTGCAATGAATGGCTATAACTTATCGGTGCATATACAACGGCTTAGACGCTTGTTTATTAAAAATCTGCTGAAAACTTGTTGAGCAGTTTTTGAATGCATGGTGGATGGTTGATGACGAAAATGGGCTTGGAGTGTCCCGTAAGACTTTTGACGTATATCCGTTGTGGCCATTTATCGATTTAACGTTGAAATTGACGTAAGCTGTCAAACGGAAGGGAGAAAAGTGTTCAACATGCGTCTTGACGTTTACACGGAAAGGTAAAGACCAAGCATCCATTGCACAGTGGTTGCTGCCATAGGCCAAAAAAAAAAAAAATTAAAGTTCGAATTCTGTCTCCAAATATAGCTTATTTATTTCTTAGAATAACAAGGTCTTAAAAGGTGTAATTGGTTTTGTTTTGCTCCACACGTACTTCAAAAGAATAGCTCCAAAAGAGAGACCACATAACTAGCTGCCAACTGTCGCCGCAAACATCGCGATTACAAAGTGCCAATTAAATTAAAAATATCAATAGAAATATATTGTCAAATTGTTTGAATCAAAATGAATTTCATAGTTGAAAGTATTACCTTTGATTTAATATCAAATTAATGCAATTTCAATGCTGTGTGTGTTTAATAAAATTAATGTTCTCCTTGTGTCCTTGTAAGTGTTCAATAGTCCAAAAAATTATTTTTCAGGTAAGGGTTTAGTTGTGTTCCCCCCCTCCAATGATTTTTTTTTTATCATATTTAGTGAATATTGTAAGATTGATAACTATTAACATCAGCTGCTTAAATTTGCTTATGCTTGTGTGATCTTGTTTTAACCAACGCTGCCTCTTTGTTTTTGTGAGCGCTTTTTGAGTGGAACTGTACATTTTTTATTGTTTTTTTTCTTCGTTGAGCTTGGTCTGATCTACTGTTTTTTTATGTACGTAATGAATTGTGTTTTAGTTTTGTTTTGCTTTTTCTTCACTATTCATATTTTTTAATTTCTTACCCTGTGCATTTTTTGTAAAAGGAACATCTTTTCAGTGTCAACTTTCTCGCCAATATATTTTAGATTTTGGTGCTCTGACAAAGTTTCGAAAACTGAAAAATCTAGGAACGCTTACGACTTAATTAAGGCTAAAACTGAAAATAATGGTTACTCCTGCAATGAAAATCAATTATTAAATCGCCTAAATTAACTAAATTAAACTAGGACTAATTGTGGACAAACCGAAAACTGGTGGAAGTGGGTCTTCTAATGACGGAAACACAGCCAGAGAATTTTTTAAAAATATTCTATTTTCTGCTGAAATTACAGGCCTGAATAGAAATTTGATAGATAGATGTGCTACCATATTACAAGCTTTATCGTCAGGTTATCGTATTTACATGGAAAAATTTAGAGTTTATGCGCTTAATACTGCCCTTGAATTAACTAAAGAATATTCTTGGCATTACCTCCCAGCTACAGTGCATAAAATATTAATACACGCTCCTCATGTAATAGAAAACGCATTAGTGTCAATTGGAGAGCTCTCTGAAGGAGCTGCTGAGTCCAGATACAAAGACATAAAAAAGTTCAGAAATCAGCATACACGTAAAGCTTCTCAAATTTTAACAAGTACCGATATGCTGAACAGGTTACTTTTGAGTTCTGATCCTTTTATATCAGACCAAAGAAAATTAATAAGCAAGAAAAGTATCGCATAATTTGCAATTGTGTGCATACTTCTAAATAATAATAATAATAAGCAAGAACAAATCAAATTTGTTTAAATAAGTTTTTGATTTGTTAGAATAATTTTGTTTATATTTTAGTTTTGTTGTAATATGTTTATCTTTTTTGAATTTTATTACAATAATTATTATGTTTATTTTATAAATAGGTATTAAGTTATAATACTTTATTAATTAAAAAAAATGACTTAAATTTCTTTTATTTCATTGTGTTAAATGGTTGAGTGTTTGGGCGGAAGGAGGGAACGAGGGAAGGCGGAAGAGGTCGTTAACCACTCCTATTTCACACAAAAATTTTCAAGCCGATATCTTAACGGGAAGTATTTTTGGCCACCATCTCCATACAACAGCAACCACTGTGCATTGGTGACAACTTTAATTAAAATATATTTTTATACCAGTTTTTGCTTATAAACGGTTATTATCGATTTTATGCTGTTGCAATAACGTTAGTCTCATAAATACAAAAAAAAATACAATTTTAAAATAAGCTTTAAAAATCTCAATCTCACTATAGGGTATACAAACGTTGTTGTTCCCTAGCAGCGTTTCTATTTTCTTTATGATTTTTTTTTTTTTTTTTTATACAATCTTTTTTTATTGTGGTTCTAATAATTGCCGCAATTAATAAACAATTATTTGTATTTTTTTTTATTTTATTACTTTTTGTTTATTTGGAGTAACGCACAAGATAATTTTCATTGATAACTTATCAACACTGTCATTGGTCTAGTATTGATTATTGTTTAATGTTTTGCTTTGATTTGTATTTACTTTGACGCCTTCTTGGCCTCTATAGAGTTCAAAAGTAGAAGTCAAAACCTATCTATAGCAAGTTAAGGAACATTATAGTTAACGATAAGATAAAGCTATTTGGTTTTGCCGCAAGTTTGTTTATTTATTTTCGATGAACTTTTCATAGCAAGTGGCTTAGTGGGGGTAAACTTGCTACGAGATTGTTGTGATTGGGCTTAAAGTTGAAGATTAAAACGGTCAGTATGTCGTCTATATGTAAAGTTTGTTTATTTATAAGCTGTACAATGTTATGCTTAAGTTCATTTAGTAACTTTTAAAAAATATCTAAAATGAAAAAATGGGAACTGACAGGTAGACAGCTAGCAAGAACCATCCTACAAGTATGCGAGTTGGTCGGTTTAATTTTTTTTGTTGGAAACGTATTTTTATTAAACTTTGTTGGGTTTGAATAGCAATCACATCTTCGGTTTACAATCTCGTCATGGCTGTTGACTAAGGCTATTTCTGTGTTCGTGCATCATAGATGACGACATGAACTGTATATCTATATAAAAGTCGGGGGTCTTGCAAGCCGTCTATTTTTAATAAGAGACCTTGGTGATAATGTTTGAATTTTAAAAGAATCCATCAATTCCATTTTAAAAGACGTTTTGGGCCTCAAACGCAACAAATCTCGATTGGTACTACACACTGCATTGATACTGTGAGATGTTTTCGTCAGAAACGAAACAACCTCCGTATTCCCCTGATTGAGCACGTTGTGACTACTGGCTATACCCTAAACTCGAAAGAACACTGCGAGGACACCGTTTTGAGTGATTTAACATGAATTGAAGGACATCCCGCCATTGACTTTTTAACATGAATGAAGGATTGGGAAAAACTTTAGTAAAAGGAGGGTGTTACTTTAAAGGCGACGAACAAAATTTGGATGAAATAAAAGAAGAGAGAAAATTGTCTTACTTTTTGGAGACAACAATTATTAATCAGTTGATGCGGTCTTTTCCAAAAAAAAAAGAAGTAGTATCTGCACTATCATCATCATAGTTGGCTCTACAACTCTTGTCGAGTCTTCGCCTGCTTCAGCATGAGTCACCAACTTGATCTGTCTCGTGCCTTTGCTCGCCAAGACCGAATACCAAGATCTTGCGCATCTTGGTCGTCTCCATCAATCCATCTTAGTTTTAGGCGGCCTCTTGATCTGTTTTCTCGGAATTTGCCAAATAGGATTTTTTTTCGAAGGATAGGTGTCGTCTGCTCTTATTAAGTGCCTGGCCCATCTTAATCTATTCACTTTTATCTGCTTTATTATATTGGCCCCTTTGTGTAGTCTTTCGAGCTTCTCCATACTCCATTTTCGCGTATGCCTCCAAAAATGGTTCGAAGAACTTTTCATAGAAACTTATTTTATTTTCATCTGCCTTAGACAGTGTTCATGTTTCACTGGCTTTTATTAAAAGTGGTGCGTTTGGTAAATAGACACTTTTATATCTCTGTCGAACTTCTTGGTTCTCAGGAATTTATTTAGGCGGAAGTACTGTCTATTTGCAGCAAGAAGTCGTTGATCAATTTCTACATTTTTGTTCTACTTGTTTATATTTACGCCCAGGTACGTGAAATCTGTAACTACTTCAAAGTTGTATTCCCCGAAGGTAACATTTTGGCCAAGTCTATACTGCAAGTAAAATGGTTTGCTTGGTGATATAGGAGCTGTAGTAAAATTTTCGTTTTTAGATTATTAGACTCTCCTGAAACTGCTCCTAACATAACAATATTGGGAGATGAACGAAAAACAAATATTAAAGCTGGCGTACGTTAAAGTCGGGCGCGGACGACTTTTGGATAACCAGTACCACCACCACATTGCAATCAAATCTGATATATTGCTTACGAACTCCAAAAGATATTATTATTAGGATTCCCGCCTTGTCTTTTAAAATGGATCTCTTCCTATTTATCCAATCGTGTGCAGAAGGTAGTTTTTAAAGGCTGCGAATCTAAAGTAATTTATATCACGTCAGGATACCCCAAGGCATCCATCTTGGTCCTCTACTTTTTGTCTTATTCATTAATGATCTTCCACAAGTTATCCGGTGTTCTTCTTATGTATGTGGATGATGTTAAACTTTGTTTGTCCTACTCCTACAATGATAATGATATGCATTCAGTGCCTCTGCATCATTTTAATAGCATGCAATATTGGTGTAATGTCAACCAACTCTTCCTAAACAAGACGAAATGAAAAATTTTGACATTTTACCGTTCTGTTTCTCATTTGGTTGCTTATTCTATTGACTCCTCTACCCTGGAAGCCCTCAATACCGCCTTTATCAAGACAGGATTGAGTCTGTTTAAAAGCAATTCCTACTCTTTGCACTTTGCGGATTAAACTGGGATCCACTTATCCGACTGCCTCCTTATTCTGACAGACTTCGCCTTAAAATGCTGCCCCCCATGCTACGGTGTACTCTTGTTGCATAAGCTATAACTCGGCCTTGTTGATTCTAGTGAACTTCTTAATAAAGTTACTTTTGTTGTACCTACCAGAGTTACTCGCAATTATCGCCCCATAGCCTTGCAACTTTGTACATCACATTTTGCTCTTTTGCTCTAATTATAATAGCCTCTTTCATTTGCTCTCTTTTGAACGGTCTATTTCTTCTATCACGTATTCTATCCTAAGTCATCTTGACTTGCCTCTTCGAGCATCCATGACCAATCCTATATTATGAGGCATCCATTTGTTCATTGACGCTCTTTTTGCTTTTTTTTCAAATATATGTAATATTTAAATTTTATTTGGACTTCCTTTTTTCCACTTGGTTATTGGAAATCCAAGTCTCTGGACAGTTTTTGATGTGAGTCGGTGCATATCGCTAAAAAGTTCACCCACCGGGCTAGTGACGCAGACTAGTTCATATCTTTCATTTTCCTCGTTTATTTTTAAGTATTTCTTTTATACTTTTCTTATAATCTAAGGCCAACTGCACTTTGTTGTACCCATTTCAATAAAATAAATAAAATATTTCTTTGCCAAATTTTGGTAACGATATTTTTATAAACCAAAAAATATTCGATGTTTTGCAACAAACACGTTTTTTTGATCGATTGGTTCTATGAGGGCTATACGATATAGTAGATTTGGTGCAGTGTTGGGGAACTCTAAAAAACTTCTTAGTCCCAAATAAGGTTACGACATCTTCATAAACAAACGAAACAGAACGAAGTTTGCCACAAACACGGGTTTTTGACCGATCGGTCCTATGGGAGCTATATGATATAGTCAACCGATTTTAAAAGGGGGAGGTACCAAATTTTGAAAGCTTAAGTTGAAAGTTTGGTGACCATACCTCACTTGGGTAGATGTTGCTTTTTCAAACTTTGCTATCACTTGGTGGAGAGAACTTCCGTGAGGCAGAGACGCTTGAAGTTACGCTGAACAGAAGCTCGTCAACTGGCCAGGAATTGTTAAGGAGAGTCTAGCGAATATTCTTATTCAATTCGGGATTAGCTGAAATGACAGAGTTCATTGCCCCCAAGTTTGCCAGCCAAGATATACCTATCGTAATTTTTTTTCGATTGCTGCTTGCTAAAGTTAAAAAAAAGGGCATAAAAAAAGGTTATCATAGCCGTTTAAATATAAAATATAACTTAATATAAACGACTTGGTTGCTTCGCTTTAATCAGCCCAATTAGTATGCCTGTTATGGACCGTAAACAAACATTTTCCATATTAAAATGGAATTTATCATAGCACTTAGCCATAAATCTTGTGTATCTTTAAATATTTTCAAATAAGTTGCCAAAACAGATTCTTTTTTTAAAGTCGATTATTATGAATAAAAGTTATTTATGAATAACTTTAAACCAAAAACAGTCAAATCATTTATTATACGATAGACAAGTTTGTAGCAGTTTTTTTTCTTTCTTTTTTGTTAAATGCTGTTTGGACTGGCTGTTTGTTGTTGTAATTATATATGGCTGTTTGATGTATCTTCAGGTTTTCACTTTTTAAGCGCCACAAACAATCTTAAAGATGTGATGTGGTTTGTTGCGCTTACTTTAAGCATTAATTGATTGAGTTGGTTTTCATGTTGCTGTTGTGTAACTTGGACACGGGGTCGGCGCTTAGGAGGTTTTCTAAAGACCAGTTTTTCATACTTTTTTTTTCTTTTTTCTTTTTTGTTTCAAAAGCATTATTAAACACGCCAAAATGAAAGTGTGAATACTGCCTACTATGTGTGTGTGTGTGCATCTATGTATCTAACTTGTATATACTGCTCAGTCCATCTTTTTTTGTATTACTTTCTTTGGCTTTTTGTCATAATGGGGGTAGCAGCAAAATAATGAGTCAGTGCACTTTGTAATTAAAACTTGTGACTAATACTCGACTTGGCGCTCCATAGATAAGATCTTTGTAATACATTTTTTGCTATTCTACTCATGTGCTTATATGAGAATGCAAAGAATCTTTGGAACCTTAAATCTTGATAAGAGCCAGACAAGCCTGTAGTGCTGAAAAAGCAATTATTGTGTTGTGCATATAAAATTTTTTGAAGAATTAGTTTCAAAGATGACCTAAAAGTTGTAACTTTTACAACTGTTGAAAAATTAAGGTTTCTATGGCATATGAGGTATTTTATACAAGAAACCATATGCAATCTATAGCAAAAATTTTATTTTATCGTTAGCTAGGGCAGTTCCAGAATTAGTCAACATCACAAACATTTAAGATATCTTTTAAATTTCTAAATGTAGTTGCCTTTTAGTTTAAAAATCCATTTTCCAGCGATGTTTAAAAGCTTCGATACACTTTTAAGCCACATTTTTATCTCTTTGTTGCCAAATCTTTAAATCTGTTTCATTAAAGTTTGGAAAAAGAAAATATTTAGAGGGTGCTTAATCTGGCGAATAGGGTGCGCTAGGAAACAATTCGAATTTAATTTTGTTTGACCATTGCGATAGCGGATGTTGAACTGGTTCATTCTCATGATAAAACAACAAGCATTTCTATTTCACCAAATGCGGCTGAACGCTGTAATAAGTTCGCATAATATTCTCCATTAATAGCTTTTACCTTTTGTTGCTAACAAAGCCCTACAAACAAAAAAAAAATATCGTGATCTGGGACGCGGCACATGTTTCTTTACATATTTCGACACGCTGAATCCGAATCCGCTATTAAAATGGGCCCAAAGGGTCTTGGTTTTTAGATCTTAAAGGACTAGTTATTTTGAAGGCTATCTCAGAAACCTGGTGTGCAAGGTTTTTGGATTCGTATAACATACAAATAACATCGTCGGCCAAAATTTGGTTTGAATCTTTGAAGTTAGTGATGGAGAAAACATCGATGATCGAAGTTTAAAATTTCTATATATCGATGTTGGCCAACAGAGATGTTTCTGCAGCACTACTAAACATTTGATGAGTGCAGAAGTGCTGGCCAACATCGATTTATAGAGATTTTAAACTTCGAACATCGATGTTTTCTCCAGCACTATTTGAAATTATTTTGAAAAAAAATTTTGATTTTCAGGTTCATATTTCCTATATGTTTTTGGGATCGCTGAATCCGAATCCGAGCATTTTAGTGTTTTATCATAACATAAAAAAACTGCAAAAAACGAGGTACTTGAAGGTTATCTCAGAAACCCGAGGTGCCTAAGTCTTTTTGACTTAGGACTCGGAAAAAAACTTTTTATAGTACCTAATAGCACACACATTTAAAATTGTACGCCAAATTTTTCCAGTTGCCATCTCGAACAGATCATTTATTGGAATTTTGATACGTACTTTTACTCATCTATGGTTTCAAAATTGCTTATGTACTGCGGGAGGTATAAAGTTTGTTTAAATGAAATCCATTTTAAATCATTTCGCCTAAGTATTCCCTTTAAAAACCAGCTATGGTAAAGGTTATCAGAGTCATTAGGTAAAATTATGTGGAGTTAAAAATACCAATTCCGCTCTTAATCTCCTTAAACTGAACTTCGGCCTTATTATAGCCAATCGATTTACTAGTTTAGTACTACACTATATCGGCGTATTCAAAAAAATTCTCTAATACGGGTGGGTAGTACAGGACAAGCGATTTCAGTAGGCACTAGGTAATGACCAGTACTTTACCTTGCTATTTACCTCTTGATTTCCATCTTATTAACAAATGTCATAGGCGATAGGCAATTGCCACCACTCCGTTTACCAGTAGACAGCGGTATCGCTACTTACGCCTTCGTTTACCAGTAGACAGCGGCATCGCTACTTACGCTTTTGTACACTAGTCGACAGCGTAGTAGTCGCCAGTATTTTATACCTACTGAATTCATTAAAATTGAAAACATACATATATTTCAATGTTTTATATTATTTCAGAATTAGTTTCACCTACTTCAACATTCAAGAATTGTCATACATTTGTTTGTGTAAATTATTGTCGCGACGAATACGCAGAATACACACAAAAAGAATAGCAAAAAATTCGCCTTACTTTATACTTCCGTATTAAGAAAAGGAGGCGAATTGCTTTTTTCTTCTTCTTTATTCGCTTTGCGTTTGTTGTTTGTCATATTTCGTTCAACGATTGTTTACCTCGCGCATTACGAGGGGTTTGCAAAGTAGGTAGCTAGCTATGACAAACGATGTAAGTACTTACTAGAGGACAATAGCGACCACCCATACTTGAGGGTTGGTTTGGCCGACTTGTAACTCAACTCGGAATAATCGTTATTAAAATATCGATAACGTACAATCATTTTCAATATTTATGTCATCTCTATTTTACACTTAAGTGAGCAATTTTTAAACACTGGCTAACAGCTGATATAAAATAAGTTTGCAAAATAAGGGTACTACGTTGATACTTTTAAAGTTTTAAAACTATATTTTGAATAAATTATTGTGTATTAATTTATTACAAACTAATAGTTACTGTTACTGATCTATTTTTTATTACATCTTTCAGATTGTTTGCCTCACTGCCCAAATATACGCAACATCTTTTAGTTTTACTCTTTGGCACATTCCGTGTAATTGCCAGCAATGCAGCACATGCCTGCACTGGTATGACTAGTGAGGCACTGGGGGTCAGCGTGGCACCCAGTTTCTTTCAATCATGCGTAAGTGATGGCAAAACGGCACGCATGGAGGATGTGCTAAAGTTTAAGGTGAGTTGAAATACAGAGAACCCATGTGAATTGTGTTTTTGAAATGTTTTGTATTTTGCCTTGCAGGTGTCCACAAAGATCATGCAACATATTATTGATAAATTTGCTACAAATGATATTTTTGGTCGTGATAATTATGAATATTATGCGCGTGTCACGGGTCGCATACTCAAGGTGCAGGATGAATGGATTTGCAGTTTTCAATATCCGCCACCGCCACGCGGAAAACTCGCGCAACAGAAATATGCATGTAAGTTTTAAAAAAAAATATATATATATTTTTAAGTAGTAGAGACAATTTTTGGTTGCAGAGCGCAATTGTCAGAAAATGTAGTTCACTATAGAGTACAAAAAAAATTGCTAAAGTTACAAATATTTATATTCAACCGCAAATATCACAGAAGTGTATTTGATTTAAGAATCAATTTTTTGTGGAAAAAACTATTTTTTTTTTAATTCAAATTTTTATGCTTAATTGAAAAAACAATTCTTTTAATAATTTTATTAAAGAAATGTTTACTAGTTACTTAGGTATAGATAACTCGATAAATGTAAGGAATATTTCAAAAATAAATTAGCCCTATGTAAAGCTAGCAATGCACGTTGCAAATACTTATTTGCTCAAATATTTGATTTTCAGTGTGATGATCACTTATTTAGCCTCGTGTTTGGCAAATAGAATTTGCAGCAAATATTTGCTTCGTGTAATGAAATCTTTTTTCGCTGGTGTCATCACTTTGAAAATATTTTTCCAAACATTTGCCAATACAGAATACGACTGCCCGGCGCTTCTAAGAAGACGAACGCAGTTTCTGGGTAAACCATTCTTTGAAGACCTGAGCAGTCTGCCAAATGAGTCTATAGCGTATCTGGCTACTTTTGTCGAATCCTCAAAATGGTTCTGCAATAAGAGAGACTTAGGTGACTAGAAATGCCCAATAGTTCTTGATCCTCCTCTATCCTTTTCCCCTTCTTATTATTCTTTCCTCAATTAGGCATCACAATAGACCACATGGTCTCTGGGTGATCTCAGTTATAGGCTGCTCAGCCTATTCAACCCAATCTAAATCGATATTTTAAATTGTATACGAAATTTTATACCCTGTACCGTATGGTACAAAGGGTATATTGGGTTTGTGCAAGCCGAAAATGTATGTAACATACAGAAGGAAAATTCGGAGACCCCCCAAAGTTACCTTAAGTATGATCTGGGTGACTAGAGAAGTCGATATACCCATGTCAGTCTGTCCGTCCGTCCGTATGAACGCCTAGATCTCAGAGATGGTAAGAGCTAGAGCAACCAAACTTTCAGATTAGATCCCTTATTAATCCATAGGAGACAAGTTTATTTTATTTTTTTGATATCGGGATTACATTATATAGCTCCCATAGGGGTGTTTCAGAGGACCTCGAAAAAAAGCAAAAGTTTTAGATGGATAATTCGTTTGTTTATGAAGATATAATAACCAAATTTGGCAATCGGATAATTTTTTAGAGATTCCAAGCACTGTAGCAAATTTGATCAAAATCGACTATATCATAGGAACGACCGGTCAAAAAAACGCTTTTTTTTTTTTACAAAATTCGTTGTTTCGTTTGTTTGTGAAGATATTGTAACCAAATTTGGCATTTTTTTAGAGTTCCCAAGCACTGTTCCAAATTTGATCAAAATCGGTTGACTATATCATATAGCTCCCATAGGACCAATCGGTCAAAAAATCGTTTTTTGTACAAAATTCGTTGCTTTTCGTTTGTTTGTAAAGATATTGTTAGCAAATTTGGCATTAAGAAGTTTTTTGGAGTACCCTGCACCAAGTTTGATCAAAATCGGTTGACTATATCATATAGCTCCCGTAGGAACGATCGGTCAAAAAAACGTTTTTTTTTTTACAAAATTCGTCGTGTTTCGTGTGGTTTTGAAGATATCGGAACCAAATTTGGCAGTCGGAAGTTTTTTATAGTTCCCAATCAGTGTACAAAATATGATCGAAATCGGTTGACTATATCATATAGTCCCCATAGGACCGATCGGTCAAAAAAATTGGTTGGTGCAAAATTCGACTGATTTCTTTTTTTTATGAAAATATCGTAACAAAATTGGCCGAATAAAATAACTTTTGGAGGTTTTAAGCAATGTGTTGGACTCAATTGCATTGTGGTGGTACAGGGTATCCCAAAGTCGTCTGCGCCCGACTTTAACGTACGTATCTTTTTTATTTTTGTTTGCCAAAGCATAAGTTAAAATACATAATTATTGTTTGTTTAATTTCAATAAAATTGTATACAGAACAAAATTAACCATTTACAATCTTAATTTACGTTTCATCCAATCCCGAACACAAATCCTGTGCCCTCGACGACGGATTTCATTCACATAAAATTAAGCTGCACCAAAAGTATAAAAGATATTTTCTGGTTTATGATTACAAACACGATTAGAAAAATTATTTTTGAATAGTGGCAAAGTAATTCAAAATAATATTTTGAAAAATATGGGCTCATCGTGCAATGGCAAAGCAAATGTTTTCGCCATATAATGAGCAAATAAGGGTTGCTCACCATTTATCAGGTGATTGGCAAAGAATATTAGAAAACATTTGCTTGCACTAAAATTTGTCCAAATTATTTCTTAAAAAAAGAGCAAATATTTGCTTCGTTTAATGCTAGCTTAAAATGCGATGTAAATATTTCTCCTATATAATGAGCAAATAAGGTTTGCTTGCCGTTTATCAGGTGTTTGGAAAGAAATATTTGGAGGAAATATTTGCCAGAGTGTGATGCCGTAAGCAAATACATTTGCTGAGCAGTTAAATTTGTCCAAATGATTTATTCAACAAAGAGAGCAAATATTTGCTACGTGCAATGTCAAATAAGGTTTGCTCACAATTTATCAGGTGTTTGCCAAAGAGAATTTGGAGCAAATATTTGCCATAGCGTGATAACGTGAAAAACGATATTTTGCCCAATAATTTCTTCAACAAAGAGAGCAAATATTTGCTTCATGTAATGCTAGTCTTATTTTGAAATCTACTTACATACGAGTTGCTCTAAACAATGTTCTTTTCATATTTCAGTGCAACATTCTTTGGAGGCCGAAAAGACCTGGTTGCAGTGTCAATGCGAGCGTTGGGGCTTACGTAAGTACCAAAAAATTAATAATATCTATAGTTAAGTTTTAAATTTATGCACAGTTTGTCTATGAGTCTATGTCTCTCACTTTCTTACATTTATAAAAACACTCTATCTTTATCATCTTCTGTGTGGCACTTTGGGGGATTGCTATATCTATGTTTAGTTTTACAAGACTATTGCTTTTGCTATGTAACATAAACTACTCTATCTACTATCTTCTGGGGTTTCTGCTTTATGGCTTACAGCCACACTCCTACACACCACCACCACCCACACATCTATCTGTTGCTTATGCCATATCCATGCACCGCTTTGTGGTTTCATTTTCACAATTTAAACGAAAGAATATTTTTAATATATGTAAATTTCATTGTCATTGTTATATGTCTTCTATATTCAACAAACTATAACTTATGCTAAAAACAAAACCAACAAAAAAAAAAAAAAACAAAAAAAAACAAACGCAAATACCAACGATGAATAACACAGTCGCCCAGGAAGAGTCACGTTCCACGCCAGCCTTGTTGACCAGCTCTAGCTCCGCGCTGGAGAATAGCGTGCTCTCACTCGGTGTCTCACCGGAACACTCATTTATCGAGTCGTGTGCACGTCTATCGGTGTCTCTGGAGGGTCCTGGCATATTTGCACTGACCTCATCGCCGCTGCCGAAGCGCGGTGCCAGCTCTGCTGCGGCCAGTCATGGCACTGGTAATGGCAATGGCACAGACTACGACTATGATGACTATGCCGACAATGATAGCGATGACAACGATGAGATCGATGGCACACACAATGACTTTGCTGCCAGCTTGGAGTTGAGTAATGTACAAGCAACGGCGGAAACTCAGCCAACGGAGCAACAAATGCGTCAACAACAACACATGATGAAATCCAGCTACAAGGCACGCCAACAACAATACATTGCCAATGCCAATGACGACGACGATGACGATGATGAAGAGGATGAGCTGACCATTGTTAAGCGTCGTTATCGTCAGAACAAAAAGAAGGCAGTGCCGACCAGTGGCGCTCAAATGCGTGGCCAGCATCAGCGACGTCTGCGTACGGGCACCAAGAGTCTGGATGGCAGTGGTGAGCGTCGTGCCAGTGCTGCCAGTAATACGGCGACGGCTGCAGCTGCTGTGGCCGCAGTTGTGGGTGCAGGTGTTGGCACAAAACAACGCACCTGTAGTCGCTGCAATCGCGGCATACGTCACTCATCATCTTGCTCCTCCAATTCCGCCGGTGCAGTGGGCGTGGCTGCTGCTAATGGTAATGGAGCAGGAGCCGCAGGCGGCGGCAATGGCGGCATGACCATGGAAGAGCTACGTGCCGTCAATCGCTATGCGGAGAGTACCAAGAGTCTGTCATATTTGCCACAGGTGAGGGATGATTTCTTGCTCGCTTCGAGAATCTCAGTGTGAATAATATAAATATATTCAAAAAAAAATATATAAAAAAATGACGCTTACTTCGGTAGAACCGAGGATAATGTGCACTTCATGTAGCAAGAATTGCTTAAAGGTATTCCAAAGAGAGTTAAATAGATAGAGCTGCCTTTCGATTTCGATTCGATAAACAAGCGACATCATTATTTATTTCTGACAGACTCGACCTTTAAGCACTATATCTGTTTCTACTTTCCAATTTCGACTTTTACTTATCGTACTGTCGTCACTATTTTTCGTACTTTGAATTTTTTTAATAGCACCAACTAAGACTGACTCAAAATGTTAAAAAAATTGGAGTTTTTGAAACAAGTTTTCATTTAAAAAAAAAAAATTTACTTTCGGAATAAGCATCCAGTTTTTGGTATAAGCATAAAATTTCGTATATAAGTTCCAAATCTTTGAAAGATATTTTCAATTTTTTGAGATTCACTCGAATTGTTAAAAAATGTGAATTTTTTTAGCCAAGCTTCCATTTGGCAAAATAGGTTTAATTTTCGGACTAAGTTTTCAATACTCGGCACAAATTTAATTTTCGAAGTAAGCATGCAGTTTTTGGAATAAGGCCTGTCCCATTTTGATTTTTTTTTTTTTATATGAAGTTTTGTCATTCCGCGCGAAATTTTTCGAACTGCGTATACCCCTATAAGTATAATAATATATATTCAATATTCGGAGATTGACTTAAAATGTTAAAAAATTTGCGAAATTTTGAGAAAAGCTTCCATTTTTCAAAATAAGTTAAATTTTCGGACTAGGTTTTCAATATTCGGCACAAATTTAATTTTTGGAGTAAGCATGCAGCATACCTATAAAATTTCGAGAACAAGTTCCCATCTTTGAAATATATTTTCATTATTCAGAAATTGACTTAAAATGTTAAAAAATTAGCGAAATTTTGAGACAAGCTTCCATTTTGCCAAATAAGTTTAATTTTCGGGTCAAGTTGTCAATTCACGTCATAAATTTAATGTTCGAAATAAGTGTACAGTTTTTGTTAAAAATATAAAATTTCGTAAATCTTCAAAATACATTTTCAATTTTCGGAATAGGAATTTTTGGAACAAGAAAATAGTTTTCGAAATAAATTGATGCATACCGAAATAATGGGTGTAAAAAATGTGCTTATATATTTTAAAATAATTTATATTTTTCAAAACAAAAAATTTCTTCAAATATATTGATATGGTGCGCAAGTCTTAAGGAGCTCTTATAAATTTATTTCTACGTGAAGAGCATAATTATTTGCATTCGAATTTTAAGATTTTGTGTTTCCTTTTTGCAGGTATGAGCAAAAAGC
This sequence comes from Chymomyza costata, assembly GCA_018150985.1. Taxonomy (NCBI): domain Eukaryota; kingdom Metazoa; phylum Arthropoda; class Insecta; order Diptera; family Drosophilidae; genus Chymomyza; species Chymomyza costata. The sequence continues at coordinate 26,702,849 of JAECWU010000001.1, forward strand.
AAAAAAGAAAACAAAAAGAATATGAAAAAATTCCATTTAGTTTTAAATATTTTTCATTTTGATGAATTTTACTTGTTACAATTTTTGATTTGTATTTATTTAACGCTGTTTAATTTTATTTTATATTTGTTAACAAATTAATTTTTATGTTTTTTGTTTTTTTTTGAGTTATTTATATTTTTGAGTTTTTATTTCTTATTTTGCAGTGGGGTGTGCCACGCCTCTGCACTATTTCGCACACACACTCTTTTTGACTTTTCTTTAGCTTAAAAAAAAGGATACGAAATTTGTTTTTTCCAAATTTTAATCGTTTGCCTCTAGTTATGTACGTTGAATTTAATTTTCTTCTAACTAAAGCTGCGCCTACAATCACAACAACAACAACAACTACTCACAAACACACACACACACACAAACTCACAAGCAAACCAACAACAACAAAAAACAATTTAAATATAAGTCTAACTTATAAGTAAAGCACAAGCCAACAATGCTCCAAAAATCTTTTTTAAAAAAAAGTACAAAATAAAACTTTATAATAATTATACTATATGTCACAAACCCCAGCCACAAAACTTTTTACATTGTACAAACACAAAGCAATGTTTACACGAATTTTTTTTGTTTTTACTTTAACGTTTTTGTTTTTTTTTTTAAATATATATTTTTATATTTTTTATGGCAACTAACCTCAAAATTGGCGTTGCATTTAATTTTTAAATTTAACTAAATTTAACATACAAAAATACCAATTTGTTAATTTCCAAAAATATTTCATACATACATAACTATACATATTGAACACATCAACAATTATAAATACACAACATCCAAAGACATTAAACAAAAAAAAAAAAAAACAAATAAAAACATATACATGAAAAAATTTAAATTGCGTTCAATTTTTGTTTGGGCTTAAAAACTTACAGCCCGAAAAAAAAAACAATTTGAAAATTGGTATTACATAGTTTAAAAAAACATGTTTAAATTGTGAATAAATATTATAATAAATTATACATACAATATTTTCAATGGGGTTAGGCATGAGCTTTTTAAGCAAAAGTTACATATGCGATTGTGTTAAGAGTTGCAAATAATTAATTTAAAAATTAATCGATAACTTTCAGAACAAATCTTTGACATACTAAGGCAGGCCAATGCTGCAAAAGCATTGTACATAGTATTATAAGCAATTTCATTTATTTTCAATTTCATATTAATTTTTGTTTATTTGATATTTTTATATTATTCGCATTCGGCACATTTCCAGCCAAACTAGAAGTGATCGATTTGAAGTTTTTGTAATTTATCGGCAATCGAGCTAAATTTTCTATAGTTTGTGTGGAATTTAAGCGAAAGCTTTGAAGCTAGGAAGTGTGCTAACCTTCTGACGCGAAGTGTACCAAATGTCAAATCCCTTAATCCTTCGTTCTATACAACAATCAAACATCGATATTATATCGATGCATCGATGTATCGAAGTTTAAAATATCTATAAATCGATTTTGGCCAACAGATATGTTTCTCCAGCACTTCTGCACTCATCAAATGGGTGTATAGTAGTGCTGGAGAAACATCTCCGTTGGCCAACATCGATATATAGATATTTTTAACATCGATATTTTCTCTAGCACTATCAGACACAATCTATTTTCAAAGCAACGCCAAGAACTTTGCTCCGTAGTGCTGGAGAAAACTTCAATGTTATATCGATGTATCGAAGTTTAAATTATCTATATATCGATGTTGGCCAACAGAGATGTTTCTCCAGCACTTCTGCACTCATCAAATGGGTGTGTAGCACAATACGGTAATTTCTAGTGCTGAAGACAACATCGATGTTATAACGATGCATCGATGTATCGAAGTTTAAAATCTATATATCGATGTTGTTTTCTCCAGCACTAGAACTTTACAGAACGCGAATTTTGTAAACGTTGTTCGGGTGTAAGTCTTTCAATGATGAAATGGCAATGAAAACTGAATAAAAAACACATGGCAACATGACAGCACTCACGCGTGATTTATCAAAAAAACCCTATTAAAAAAAAACCTCAAGATTGATGACCCTTTATAAGCACTATCGAAAAATTATCAAAAATAAAAGCATTAATGTGTCGCCACAGAAGTCGCTATCGATGTTATCGATGTTTTTTCAGCACTAACAGACTTAACAGCTCAATACGGTAACTTCCAAGCAGATTTTCGATATACTTAGTACATCATTAGTTTCTTCTCTAGAGTTTTTCTAAAGCGTTGAAGATTTCCTTTTTTAAAGAACGTTTATATTTTCACAACGCTCAATGAAAATTTTCTAAAACAAAAACATTAAACAAAGAAAGTTTGTTAAGAAATTTTTTTTATAAGGAAACAAAGCTCAAAATTTTTTGAAAAAATAACTACAATTGTTTGTTTTTCTTAGTGTAGATGCGGCGCATTCAAAAACTAGAAATGTCTTCTTCTTTTTAATTTTTAAGTGATCGATTTAAAAAAAAATCTTCTGACTCTCGTCCAGAGATTATTTCGTAAGATGTCGTTGCCTGCATTCGTTTTTTTTTTCAGCAGATGTAACAGGTTGAGCACGATCGTCAACGAAGCTAAACCAATGAAAATTTTTATTTTTTCAAGTTTTTATTTAAGGTTTTTTTTGGATTTCTTAAAAAGAAAATAAATATCGAAAAAAATATATATATGTATACGTTTGTTTTTAGCTCAAAAAAAAATTTCTGAATTAAAATTAGTAAATGTAGGAGAAATTACTAAAAAAAATTCAAGGCTTATACAATTAAAAAAAAAATAAAAAATAGTGTAAAAAACACAGCGCAATGTAACTTAAACCCCAACTTGATTCATTTTGTTTGTATGTAAATTATTTAATTATATACGTATGAAATGTTTGTTAAATCAATTCGTGTTATTTATTGTTAAGTTATTTTTATTATTATTGTCTAATTAAGCTTTAACCATATTGTATTTAAAAATGTAGTTCGTTTTGTTTGTTGTCTTGTCGTAGCTTATACATTTTTTTTTTTAAAACTAATTTCAAAGCTAAAACAAAAAATCTGTTTTATATCTATGTAGTTTTTAGAAATTTTTTTTGTCTGTACTTTATGTTAATATCATTTTTGTATGTCAATCGACTCTTTGCACTGTCTTGTTCTATGTTTTTAAAATATTATATTTTGTTTGCATAAACACAAGTAGTTGTTAAATATTAACAAAGTAGTTGTTAGAACTTAGTTTAAGTAAATGAAAACAAAAAAAAAAAAAGACTGAAGACAGACTAACTTGCATATATTAATGTCATTTTGTTTAACTTAAGCAGCAGTTGCATGCATGAACAAATCTAATGTCTTAATTTTATTATAAATTTAAACAAAAAAATGGACATGCATATTTTAAAAATTTACATAACTATTTCATCAAGGCAAACAAAAAAAAAAAAAAAGAAACGCTTGTTGGCGGATTTTTATATATTTTAAATTTCCATTAAATATATTTTCTCTCATATTTTATTTTGTTATTAACCTAATACGAACATGTTTGTGCCTAAAGTAACAAAATTGATGATAAAGTAAACAAAGCCAAATCTAAGCAAGTTTCAGTTTTGTACCAAAAATTTATACCAAGCTTAGAAGAATTGTAGATCAATAAAATTTTAACTCGAAAGAAGTTTTGAAGGTATGCCTTATGAAAACAATAGTAGGGCCGTCTACAGATTTCCAGCACATGACTTATTATTAGAAAAGAATTCTTCCAAGAGCTATACTTCATAGATTTACAATACTTATCATAAGAGCGCGAACGTGAGGCAATTTTTAAGGCATGTCTAGTAAAAACAAAGGCAGGGTCGCCTAGAGATTTTCTAAACTTGAAAAATTTTTGTAAAAATAACACTAGTAGTAAAATTTGTCATTTTAAAAAATGTTGGTATTCTCAACACGTTTTAGCCATTTCCGTAGTAAAATGGCACGCTAAATCCGAAAATTAAGTCAAAAAATTTTTTTATGGAACGGATTTCGAGATATTTCGAAAAAACGATTTTTCGAAATTAAAAAAAAAGTGTCTACTTAAAAGCAAATATACCAAACTGATTTTAACAATTTTTTTTACTAAACTGTAGATAATTGAATTACCTATCCATTATACTTGGAATACATTTTTGACAAACTTACGGTTTGGACGCTATTTATACATTCATACGAAATTTTTCGTAATTTTTAGCAAAGTTTTGAAAATATTCTATTTCCAATGTAAATTTAAAAATTTTTAAAAATTTGTTCATACAGTTTTTTTCATGGTTCGTAAAGTTTAATCGATTATGAAAAAATGAGTGATTGTTTATCAAAATCGGAGAAAAAATGTGGAAATATGAAGTATTTTTGTAAAAAGAGAAAAATTTAAATTTGTTTGAAAAACCAAAAGTTTTAGATGAATAATTCATTTATTTATAAAGATATCGTTACCAAATTTTTAGAGTTCTCAAGCTCTGTACCAAATTGTATCATAATCGGTCGACTATATCATATAGCATCCATAGGATCGACATTCAAAAAAACGTGTTTTTTTAGCCCTTAGCCTAGAAGTTGTGTCTCAAACTTCTGTGAAGAAACTAGTCACCAAAATCGCTAAGTAGAAATGTAGACTAAAATATAGAAGTTCTTTTTGGGGATACCGATTATTTTAGAGTCGCTGGGCACGACTGTAGCATTCTGAATCCGCTAAACAAAGTGGAAATTAGAGAACCAAAGTCGGGAAGTCTTGAGGGTTGGCTTGCGGAGCCCACTAGTTTTGATACAGGTTTCATTTAAAAACTGTGCTTGTAAAAGTTTCCAAATAACAGCGACTGCTTGGAAGCTTAGTTTTTTTAGTATAGATTTGCAAAAGTTTTTTTTAAAAGCTGAGTTAACCAAAGTTTATATACAACAGTGTCATTTTAAAGTGGATTCCTATTATATTCTGGGCTCTAAAAAATGCATCCAATTTCATTTTAAATTTGTTCGAAGACAGGAAATTCACAACAAAAAAATTTCATTTAAATTAGTCCACGTATTCCTTAAACTGCCAAAAGTTGCTTATAAAGCAGCTGACGCTTAAAAGTTTAAAAAATGATTTCAAAACAGTAACTAAATCTTGACAAATTTCCACCAGAAGTTTTTGAAAAAGGCAAGCAGTTGCTAGATAGGGTTCATTTCTTTCCCGTCACTTTTGTTACTTTTTGGCACAATACTTAAATGCCTTGCTTAAGTTTCTGCTAAATTATTATTTCTTTAATTGTCCTAATAATTTGTAATTTAATTTAATTAATTTTTGCAAAAATTCGCTTAAATTTCTTTGAAAGCACCTTTCACTTTGCTGCTACGCTGCTGCAATCATTTTTGATTAACATCTTTTGTGTTTTTGTTTTTTAATTTTAAATAATTTCTGTTGCAATTCTTTATAATTTCTTTACAATTATTTCATCTAGTTTTTGTTATTTTTTGTACACTTTATATGCTTTACTATAATAGAATTAGCTTCTTTGCAGCTTAAAAAAAAAAAAAAACTTTTAAAAAACTTCAAATGAAAAAACTCTAATGCGATATTTTGAATCCCCGTTTTCCCCTTCACAACAAATCCAAATCAACAACAACAACAACAACTACACATCACAACAACAACGACTACAAAAATATTGTAAAAAAAAAACAAAAAAAAACTATCTATGTTAGGTCCATGAGCGCCAAACCGCACGCATGCGCACCCGTTCCGAATGGTTCCTGGGACCACGTGACGCAGTCGTCTCGCTGCAGCTGCCCGCGGACACCTGCAGCAATTGCTGTATGGCGGCGGCTGCAGCCGCTGCTGGTTACTTGGGCGGCGGCAGCACGCGCGATATGCGTCAAAGCAACGAAAGCGAGAGCAATAATGCGCTGCTCTATCATTTCTATCGCAAGCAGCAAGAGCAGCAGCAACTACAACAACAACAACAACAGCAGCAGCTTTATCAACAACAACTGGCTGATGTGCATATGATGGACACGGATGAGCTTACCGCTCACTCCCTTTGTCAGCAGCAGCAGCAACTACATATACATTCCACAAAGCTTGCTAGCGGCAACGGCGGCGCCGGCGTCAGCAGCGACGGTTTGTTAAAGCCGCCGCAGCAGCTACAATATCAGCAGCGTCGACTGCTGTTGGATGCCAATTCGGGTAGTTATGAAGCAGCAGCTAAATTTACTAATTATCTTACACAAGCTGAGGCTGAACAGCAGCAACAACAACAACCATTTCAAAAATCAAGCAACAACAACAATAACAATGACCAAACGCTAAAGCCTAACACTTTTTATTATAACAATAACAACAACAGCAACAACAATCACAATCATACGCCACACAACAACAAACAGTCAACGTCTTGCGCAGTCGCAGCGCAGCAGCCGCAACAATTGGAGCAGCAGCAATTGCAAAAACAGCAACAACCGCAACCACCCACACACGCATTTTACTTACATGAACCGCTCAATAACTCATGTTATTATTCCACACAATGTTTGCGCTCTTGCGAAGCTGGTGCCGCTGCTGTGCGCTCAGTTGCTGCCGCAGCCAACGGCAATGTCAACGCCGTCGACTTTGATTCCGACTGCGACTCACTCGATAATGCTGTTAGCGTCAACATGGGCGGCAGCGTCTTGCATACACTGCAGTCGCATGAGTTTGAGCAACATTTTGCACCCTCACTGCCGCGTCACTCTACGCCCATGGCTGGACGTCAGCAGCAGCGTTATCGACCGCGTTTGGCCAGCAGCGCTTCTTCGCTATATCAATCATTTGATGCTGCGCCAACAGCTGCATCGATAGTGCGTCGGCCGCAGCAGCAACTGCAGCAGCGCAGCAACAGCAGCAGCAATAACAGCAACAACTTTGTTACCGTCATTTTCAATGTATTGGACTTTTTGTTTTAAATCTGCTTCGTGCGTTTTTGTCCTAATTAAATCAAGCTGCATACCAAAAAGAAATTGAACTAAGTATATGGCAAGCGGAATGTTTTATGTTTTAATAGCTATCTACTTTACATTATATACCATACGCCCATAATATTATATGCATTCACTTGCTCATAACTAAAAAAAAAATTAATATAAATATGTTGACAGTCCAACTTATATAAATATATACATAAGTATTATAATGAGTATGCTATAGCGTTAAATATTTATTAAACATTTATCATGCACTTGATATAGCGAAAAATTATATAGGCTCGATAAGAATATAAAATACTCTCTTTAAACTGTACTAAAATACTCTTAAGTAATGTGGTTGATTATAGGACCTATTAGTTTTGGGACTATTATAAGTTTGGGGAAAAGCTAGTTTAGGGCACACATAAAGTTATTGAAAATGATTTGTAGATCAACTCACAGTAGCTGATAAAAAAAGTCTTACGCGCAAAAGTTTTCGGACATTCTTAAAATCAAAAAAAGAAAAAAAACTTGGTTAAATTTAATATATCCCTCCCCCTCCCCCCCTATTTAGAGTATTTAATTTAATTTTTAAATCAATTTGAATCTACTTATTATAAAAGATTCTAACATTTATAATAAATAAAGAATTTCAGGTAAATTCGACTTATCTGCTAGGACTATATGAACAGAATCCTAATTATAATTAAAACAAGAGTTTGTATATATTAAATTCTGAAGAGAAATTTAGTCAAAAACATACACTATGTGGGGCCTTGTTTTTTTTTTAGTTTATCTACTCCATTGTTTGGGTATCTTCGGCCCAGAAATTCCCGAATGAATCACTTATTTGTAACTGCCTTATCGTAAAACAACCCATGGCTGATTTTTCCATCTTGTTTCTATTATAATTTCTGGAAAAATTTTCCAAAGCCTCAACATGTTTGAAAACTTTTGCATACATTAATACACATTAGGTAGTTTTTGAAACAGCCTGGAAACAGTTGGCTCAAGAAATAAATACAATTCCATAACATTGGATTATTTCTATGGTATTTTTAGAAATCACAATAATATAAGTGCCATGATCTTCTACAGAAATCATAAAGGTTATAATAAAATTGCTTCTCCAATATTATATAGGAACATTTATAATTTTATGTGTAAGGGTCTGAAGACCTAGCAACGTTTTCATTGTTCAGGGGTATGACAAAACTTCATATAAAAAAAAACCCCAAATGGGATATCCCAAATGGGACTTATTTTTATATGAAGTTAAGTCATTCCGCGCGAAGTTTTTCGAACTGCGTATAGGCCTTTACATATTATTATAGTAGAAATCTTACATAATACGTCTTTAAGCTGTTTATATATCTAAGAACTTATTAGACGAGGCCCTATGTTCCTATTTGGAATAACGGGAAACTATATATTGGAGGATGAAAGATTCAAAAAACATTGTTGTATATAAGAACAATTGATTTATATAACTATATTGTAGCTACGATTGCAAAATTGTCAGAATAGTTTCAAAAGTGCTGATTATTTTCTACATACAAAAAAATTTGATTACTCATAGGGATTATATTGGAAATTTCTTTCTTCAAATTGTTATCTTAAATTATATTCAAAATAGTCTGAAACTTATAACTGACTTATAGTGATAATCATCTTTATATGCTTGTAAGAATGTAAGTAGTGAGAAAATCCGGGCCCGGGGGGAAAAGTACCGGCACCTCTATTACACCTATTAGAATCAGGCATAATTTAGTTTTAAATTATATAAAAATAAATATTTATAGTAAGTGGGCAAATTGGAATAAAAACTATATCCATGCAAATATTAAATATACATTTTAGATAAAGATTTTCATTTATCAATTTCTTAGTTCGCTTATGTCATGTGCATGATAAACAAAAAAAAAAAAAAAGTATATAAACCATAATTCAAAACTTTGTACATGAACTAATCAAGTTATCATCAAATATTATTGATACGTTTTTGTTATTGATTATCGAATATTCATTCAGTTTTTCTAAGCATTATTTCTTATTAATTTTTTTTTCTTAGCAAATATTTATAATAATTTCATTCTGTATTTATTTACTTATGTGCTTGTTTATTTTATATAAAAATTTAATTTAAAAAGCGTGCGCTCAAAACTATCATTTATTAATTAATGCATACATATATACAAATAAATATTTTATAAAAAAAAATAATTTATGTCATTGCTTATTATGTATTTTATATGTGCGCTTAAATATATACCTATATTTTTTTATAAATTAAAATATTTTATAATTTTGTGTAAAAAGTACTATACAGTAAATATAATATTTTTATGTATTTTTTTTGTTGTTTTGTATGTGAGCATAGATTTTTATATACTACATAAACACACGCATACACATACACATATACACTTACAGTTACATATAAACACCCATACACACACACACACCTGCAGTTATCTCAACGTATTTGTTGTATTTTATTGTTGTCTTAATGTTTTGTGTTTTTTTTTAAAAGCTACTAACATTAATTTTGTATGTAAAAAATGTTTTGTGAGTGATTTTTTTTTCAAAACAGTGTTTTTTTTGAGTTGTTGCAACAGTGCTGAACCAAAGTTTACACACGCTTACATACTCAGTCATCAAAATAAACAATAATTTGGCGCTCATCCAGAACAGCAACAAGAACAACCTACAACGTACCTAAAAAACTTAAAAAAACCCCTTAAATGCAAAAAAAAAACCTTAAAGCCATCGGATTGCAAAAATAATTAATGAAAGTTTAACTTCGGTATATCGAAGTTTACATACCCTTGCAGATCTGTCAAAAAAATTTATTTTGTAAAAATATGTTAAGAGTTTTTTAGCAGTATAAGTCGCTAAAGCATAAATAGTTTCTTTAATCATTTTACAAACCCAAATTTATCCAACTATGGGCTAATTAAATTCTGAAAACATATCGGCAAAAATAAGTGCAGCCTCCGCCACTTGCAAAGTTAATCTTTTCGATTTTGATGATTTTTCCATAACCTCGATTTGTTTGTTGCAAAATTCCGATTATTTATCGAGCTACCGATAAATACGCTCCAAAATTGTCCGCAAGAGGGAGCGAGAAAAATAAAAAGTTAATAGAATAAGATCGATGCTGCTCAGTGTGAGCCGATTACGATAGAAACTTATTTTACCCGATTTTAGTCAATTTGATGAGTTCAGGGATCAGGTCACCGAAGGATTATTCTCTGCAAGTGTATGAAAATAGAGAAATTTTTTTTTTTTTTTTGTTTTTCAACATGCCTTGAAAGCCGCTCCAAACTGATCTTGATGTATTATTTTATTCTCTCTTCCACGTTACAAAATCCACTTTGTATGCATATCCGTGTATATATATATATCAATGTTGTGTCCCAACGACCTACAAATTTCGTCAAACTGCAGTTGGCAACATCCGTTTGAGTAACAGCGCCGAATCCATACAGTACACAGCCCGTCGTCCGCACAACACCAACAACAGCTCCAATACGCGTCGTCTGCTTATCAATGTGCCGCGTCAATATCCGCTGCGTTCCTCGCTGCGTCGCTACAAGGAAAAACAAATTGGTGGCAATAGCAACAGCAATAGCAGCAATAGTCTCAGCAACGACCAGATAACCAACACTGCCAGCAATGCCAATCCCAGCAAGACAGCTGCCTCAAAGGTGACTGGTGCACCCATAAACAAGCCGCTGCTTTTGGTGGGTCTGTTGCCTGGCGCAGAGCAACCACCCTCCGTACGCAACTCCATAGCAGAGTGTGGGCCAGGACTGGCTGACTACGATAGCATGGATACCATGGAGGCATGTGGCAACTATAAGCAGCAGCTGAGGGGCAGCACAAATCTAAGCGTAGAATGCAGCACCATGCTGAGCTTTAAGCCGCCGCGTCTGTAACAAAGTCATCAGTTGCAGCAGCAGCAAGAGAAGTAGCAGCAACGCAGCAAAGCAAGAGACGAGAGGACTATTCCAACTAGGGTTCACTTCATTTCAAGCTTATAAGTGTAGACTAGTTTATAATTTAACATTAACAAAACATTTTTTTGATGTATCGAAAAAAATTCATAAAAATACATATTTTATACTATTTCTATATAGTACAGCATGCTAGTATATATAATAATAATTATGTATATTAGCTATGTATGTGCCTATGTATTTATATGTATAGCAAGAAAAAGGCTGATTTTCTTTAGTTAAAAAAATAACTAAAAAATAAAAAAAAAAGAATTAAAATGAATAACGATATTGCAACAAATTGCCAAATTTTATTTGAAAAGAAAAGCATATTGAAATTGTTAATTAATTTGCCATTTGTTGTACATTTGCGAAATTTGTAGTTTTTTGTTAAAAAATTATTAACAATTTTTAGACAGAATCTCGTTGTGTAGCTAAATTATAATTATTCAAATTTAAATAAATTTAAATTAAAGCACTTTATGTAAAACATGTCGGTACAATTACTCATAAACATTGTCAAAACAATCCTAAACTTAACTAAAACACAACAACTTTTAGTAACCTTTTAAACTGAATCTTACAACGACGCCAACAACACATCTGTATAAAAAAATTAAAGCTGCTATGTTTTGTACAATATTTAAAAAAAAATTTGTGTTAAAAGCATTTAACTAAAGTGTAAACATAGCTAGAGCTTAAAACAAATCTCAACAGTTGTCAAAAATGTATATAAATTAAATGAAACAAAAACAAAATACATTTTAAAGACTTACAAACAATAAACTACAGTAAAAACTAAGTTCAAAATAAAATGGGTTGCAAAATTAAAAAAAAAAAAACAACTAAATATATAGTATACATATATAAAAAAAATATTCCGGCAATTTATTTTTGACGCAGCATACGTACAAAAATAGTAAAAAAAATAATATTACAAAATTTTCTAAAAGAAAAGCCGATAATATTGTATAATAATGTTATAGCATTTAATTATAGTTTTAAATTCAAATTCTAAAACAACAAACAAAACAAGTTGTATTAAAACTTAAGTTACTTTATGTAGAATATTATATGAACTTAATGTTCCAAGTGCTATGTGTATATAGTTATTTAATATATATGTATGTCTGTGTGTCCAAGATATATATAATATATATGGTTACTATATAAGCTAACACAGCTCTCTCAAGAAGTGATGCGATAATCTGAGACAATTTGACAAAGTTTTTAAAATTTCAAGTTTGGGTAATTTTTGAGCTAGGTTTATTGTTTATTATTTTATATTATTATATGTTGAGGCTGGAACTTTTACTTGTCGGAATTTTTTATTTAAAATTAATGCTCGTTGTATATACGAGTATAAGCCAAGCTTTATTTTGTAGAGTTTATTATGCTTTATTAAACTAAAGCTGTACAATTTGCGCAGAACTTTAAAAATATGTTTTTAACATTGATAAATTAAGCACAGGTCTTAATTTAATCATGCTTCCCAAAACTTGTTACATTTTTTTATGTGCTTACAATTCACAACTCACGATGTAGCAAAAGCTTTTCAAAAAAACGCATATAATATTGAAAAATAATAAACAATAAACATAGCTTACGCTTACTTTATTTGAGTTCCGATTCCAACTCAATTTTATTATGAAAAAGAGTATTTGCAGAGCGCTAAAGAAATATTTAAGCATGGCTACAAAAAATTGGTTCTAAAATGAAAATACTTTTGATTCATCTTTTTTATTTTTAAACTATGAAAATATCAATATCACTTAAAAGTAAGCTGAAAAAAGTTTTAAAATATGAAGACAACTCAGATTTTTAATTTTAGGAATGAAAATGTAAATATTTAAAGAAAAATGTTTAACTCTTTTCTGGGACATATGCATATTGAATACGTATATGTTTAGCTGATTTCTTTTGATTCTTACATCCTTTAAATAACTTAAAATTTTTTTTAATTATAAAAATTTCTCAAAGTTATACAGGAGATAAAGCTGTGTTAGCGCATTTGTGCTAGAAATTCGTGTGTTTGTTGTTAAACATAAAAATTAATATTAAATAAAAAAATGAATTTATGTAGGTACAACTAAAAGAGAAAAAATTAATTCATACCTAGTATGACAAAATTTAAAATGCGCTCTCAAATAAATATATATAGTTAAAAAAACATAGAAACAACACCAATTTGTTGATTAGCTAAACTTTAATATAATCAACATTATTTTTAAATGATATATAGTATAAGCAACAAAACAAACATAAAAATTCATTATAGAGTATGAAATTTTTTAATTGAAGTACATTCATTACATTTAGCACTTAACTATTATACTTGTATATGAGATAATTATATAATTTGTAATATATTAAATTACATATACTATGTTTAGTACAGGGTCTGTTCCATATGCATACAAAAAATTTAAATTGTAAATTTACAGCGAATGAGTTTCGAATACTTTTTTTTTTACCAATTTACTATTTAATTTACATTTTTTGGCTTATTTGTTATAAATCGGCATTGTCATAATTGTTCAGTTGGAAAAAATTCATAAATATATTATGTAATTTATTACTATATATGAGAACAAAAAAAAAAATTGAAATAAAATCTATGCCAAGTGCATTTTTTTCAAAAATTAAGCCTATGAAGTACATAAGTTATTGTGTAATTGTACAAGATCATTATAAACTATGGGTCCGTTGCACCACAGTCTAGCTAAACTCTGCATATAGTAAGTTATAGTGCGGGCGCGCCTAAAACTTTTAATGTTTATAGATTTTTTTAAGTTTTTAGCTACTGCACGGGTTTGGGCCGTAATATTGTAAATGCACAATTGTGGAACACACTTGGTTGGGGCAGCGCTTGTACTCTTAGGGCTATATATGCTTTACATTTTACTTAGTTATATAAGGCCTTGTCAACTATAATGCCATTTTCAATGAGAAAGCTTTCCACATCGGAGGCAAAGAAATCATCGCTTAAATCATCGGTCAAACGCACAAAGTTGCCAATGACAGCCTGCGCCTTGTAAACCAACAAAGCTGGCAAGCCTTTTGTGCGAAAATCTCTACTCATGCCGGCAACGGAGCTGCAAATCTTGGCAAACTTAATAGACGGATAATCGCTGGCCAGACTGTCCAAGCATTTGTTCAGCGTGCTGCAGGCGGACAAATTACGCTCATAAATGTGTATTATTATGGTGGTATGCTTGTTCTCCTGCTCCACGCAAGCCAAGAATTCGTCGTGTGTGCTTAGCTGCTGCACCTTGCCAAATTGCTGATTGTGGCCAGTTTGACGCAGCATTTCAGCCATGCGCTGCTTTTGATATTGCTGTAAAAAGTCCTCACTCATGAGTTCAGCCAGTTCGGCATCGATTTCCTCCTGTTGTTTGCGTTCCTCATCCTCGGCGGACGTGGTTGTGGTCATGGTAAGCTTTTTGGCTAAAGCCAAACGCTGACGTTCGGTTTCCTCGCGTCGCTCTGCCTCTAATTGCTTAAAACGTTGCCAATCTTGTACCACACCTTTGGGTCCTGTATTGGTGGAGGCTTGCTGGCGAAAACCGCCGGCCGGTGCTGCATTAGGATCGGTATTGATTGTTAGAGCTGCAGCTTTGCTGCTGGAGGCGCCGCTACGTCTTTCATCGCCACCATCATCGCCGTCTGCATTGTCTTCGCCTTCACTGCTGCTGCAGTAGTACTCCAGTTTTTCACCCAATAGTTTATCCTCCAACGTAGCCATGCTTCTTTTTTTTGAGCAGTTGCAATTAAGTAATTAAATTAAGAGAAATTTGTAAAATAAAAACACATATACTAAAACAGCTGTTTAAGTAAGCTGCCAGATTGCTTTGCAAGCGTTGCCACTTTCGCAAGCTGAATGGCTTTATGGAAAGAAGAAGCGTAAGAAAGTAGTTGCCACCTAGGCAATGCCAACGGCTAGTTTTGAAAATTGAATTAAATTTAAGCTGCAAAAAGTTTATTTTATAAATTTTTGTTTGCGGCAAATAAGAAAAGAAAGCAAACATTTTATTATTAATACGCTAAATTATGTGTGCTACGTATAATATTAAAAACTTCGCGTAATTTTTCCGGCACTTCAAAACGTCCCATTAAATGCAGCTCCATGCTGCTAAAATCTGCCTTTTCTAGCTCATCGCAGGAGTCTGTGCAGTTGGGATCCGATAGGGCCAAACGTTCGGCAAATGAAACAATGCCACACCAAGTACGAAAATCCAAATCTCCGCGCCCATTTGGATCATAGTCCAACATATGCAAAGTATTGCGCACATTCTCCTCGGTGCCATGAAATTCTAAGACATCTTCCAGTGCCTTGGACAAACTCTGCCACATCATGGTGCGTTCCTTGTACTCCATCTGCGGCAGTTGCTCATCGTTGCTATTGCCCAAAGGCAAGATATCAGTCTCCGGCTCCTCACAGCGACTGAGATACTTGAGAAATACGCGCTTATAGAGTTGTTTGCGCTGCTGCGATACCCAGACATATTTGCTTAGATAGTCCAAAGGCGTCATGTCTGTAGAAAATCGTATATAAATTTATAAGTTTTTGTAGAAATAATATTTTAGAAGGCAACCTTTAAGTATGCTCAGATCCATGGGCACATCAAAGCGCGTAGCAGACTTGGAAAACTTGCGCGGCATTTTGGAATTGCAATCATTGGAAGATTTGTCAGTTTCCTCGACGGGCTTTTGCACTGCCTTGGGTTTTGAAGGCATGTATTTGATGGCTTCACGTAGAGCACGATTGAGCTTGGATAAGATACAAGAAAAATTATTAAATGTTCAGGCGCTCATATGCCCCTATTGGAAATTCTTCGGATTTTGAAACATTTACTAAATTCAAGCTACTTACATATCTACCAAAAGTGTTCTCTATAAGATCAATATCCAAATCGGTTTTCAAGGCCTGAAATGCTTCGTCGGTTAGAAAACTGCCCTTTAATAGAATCGGTTGACTCTCCTGTTTGTCCTTATTTGGCAGCAAACTAACCGAATTAGGTATAAGACTTGCTCTGGTGCTGGGATTAAGTGAATCCGGACCCAGAGCGGCAACCTGCGTCTCAGGATCCTCGCTTAAATGAAACGTGGTGGTAGCTACAATTGCAACTATACTGAGCATACAAAATTTGTATGATATTTTGCAAAGATTTACCCTGCGCTGGCTTCAATTTCTTGCGTTTTTTACCACGTCGCACATCGTCATCACTAAGCTCATGCTCATTAATGCATGTCTTAGGCAACTTGGGCTCCTGCTCTGCTGCATGATGTTCTGTACCAGCCATATGAGTAGCCGCAGCCAGCGAAGATTTAGATCTGTGCTCATCAGATTTTTCACGCTTAGGCTTTTTCTCCTCATTGGCGCCTGCACTTTTGGGCTTTCTGTCATCCTCCAGACCGCTTTGTGTTAAATCCGAGCTGGGCTTCCAGTAGAGCGTTTCCTGTGAGTGTGTACGACGCAGATCCAATATGATCTTCTTACGCTTGATATTCTCTTGTTTGCCCCACTCGGGCGTTATGCAGCGACGATTTAAAAACGAACCCGCACTGGTTCTTGTATGCACGCTGGTTACTGTGGGCGTGGGCGTCATGGGCCGTGAATCGGTTTCCGCATAGCGTCGGAACAGATCCTCCGGTATGTTATCCGTCTCGTGTGGCAGCAAATGATGCTGCTGCTGCTGCTGCTCCTGCTGTGGTGAGTGACGCTCCGGTTTGTTCCTGCCTTGCTGCACATTTTTACCCTCAATTGCTAGTGTTGTTTTCAATTGGTTTATAACATCCTTTACAGCCGTGGGCGCCGGATGATTGCACAGCACTGAGCAACCTTTGGCAAAAGGATTATAAAGCCCACCAAAGGGTCGCAGTGACAGCGGCATGGGCAAGGCCTCAAATTTCAATGGCATACGACTGTCCACTGTGGATATTGGCTTGCGCTGCGGCATCCATTGATGTGGTCAAGTTTTGTTTACCTTTATTCTTACCAATTGCTTACCTTTTTCAGAAATTTTATTTGTCGCTTTGGCGTGGGCACCAGCCCGCTACGTGTTGTGCCGCTCATGATACCAAACAGACTACGCAGAGGCGTGGAACAGTGGCTTCAAGTTACGGGCATGTAAACAACTTGTTTGGTTGCCATAGCAAGTCGCTATTTGATGGTGTGTGAAATTATGAAATTTGCAAGCACTTTGATATAAATAGGAAATAATTGTTTACGCTTAGGCTTGCCATTTACATAAACACTTTAATGGTTTTTGGCTATTTACTTGAGCTGCTTGTAAAATGTTTTGTAGATAGGTATCACTTCCATTTTGCACCTGTTTTCATTGAAATTCGAATTCCAACCACTTTATTTTGATTTTCACAACCTCTTGACGGAACTCGGATGGACTCCGTTAGTAGATCTAATTACTATAGTAAATGTCTTCAGGGTTCCTATTTTCCTTTTTGTCGCCCACAGCTTCTATTACAAAAGAATCGACTTTTTGGGTCGATCTCTTCAATTTTTTTGATTTCTACATATGTGATAAAGGTTCTGACCAATTTCAGCCTCATATTCTTTTTTTTGAATTACGAAAAATTATAACAAGTTCTTTTAAAGTTTATATAAAGAACATAATCCTGCCGATAATATATGTACATATACCAACAATTAGTGATTCCGATTATTTATTGAGCTATCGATAACTATATATTTAGGTACACTTCTTTGAAATTTATAAAAGATAAATTTGAAGTTTGGTTTGTTGAGTTTACCTTACTTTTTCATGCCATTTAAAAAAATCTTTAATTTTAACTTTGAACGCAAAAACCTTTTAGGGTTAAGCATTTAACTCAAAATTGGTTCGTGAAACCAGAACCCAACTCAACCTCTAGGAAAACAGTACAAAGTGTTTCTTAGATGGATGCCGGGCTACAAGCTAACTACTAGGAATGAGGAAGCTGATGAAATGTCGAGATGGTGCCGCGAAACGACAAAAAGGGTTCCTCAATCCTTCTGTGACATGGGCGGACACGCCACCGCTGCAAAGAGAAGCAGAAAGTTTCAGACGAGGAATCAGCTGCATTGAATTGAATCTAGCAGTAGTCCTTACAAACACCTACGTGACGAAGATGTGCATTATGCTTAAGCGGTTCAAGTTTGGTTATTGATGGACCTACCCACAAACCATTTGCCTTAATTTCAGCCACTCCCCTTAAATATCGATACAAAACTTTGGTCAGCTAAGATGTACATATTGTTGGAAACATGGGTATCCCACTATCAGACTTTGCCAAGTTGATTCAAGTCTTTAAAGTGTCACAATCCGTCTGACCTTTGCTGAGTGCCCATTGTTTTCTTGAGGATCTCTCAAAAAAAAAAAGTAATTTTTAAAAACTTTTAAAGATTTTATTTTATATTTATTTGCGTTGTTCTCAAAAGAGCTAACATGAAACGATGTTTATTTAATTCACACGCTTAAAAATTTCTTATTATGTACTAACAATTAATATGTGCAGAAAATACAGTATTGAACATGTGGCTCCTATTCCTCAGTTGGCTTAATACAGCGAGCCGCGATGATGCAAATGTCTCAAACGTTGATCCAACAATTGACGCTCATTTGATAGCGACAAAGTGGACGTGGAACGATGTATGGGCGGTAACAGTTGATTGTCTCTGGCAGCTCCATTTCCAGTAGAAGTGAGGCCAGCACCAAGTCCCAAAGTTGTATCAATAGGTCCCACACCTGCGGTATTGCCTACCGCACGGGAACGCAGCAAATGATTACGCATGGCATTCGAGCGTGAGGTTCTGCGCACTGAGCTATTAAATGAGATCTGCAGCGAGAGACGCTTTTGAGAGAGCGCAGCCAAGTGGTCCGGCGATAGCTCAATGATCTGTGGCGTAAGTGTTGCGCCAGCAGCCGATGCAGCAGCCACTGCAGTCGCAGCGCTATAGCTGGGCAGGCTGGAGGTGTTGGCGCCACTGCTGCCGCCACAGCTGCAAGTGGCCGAGTTCAAGGATATGTTGTCCGAGTTATTGTCATTGCCATTATTGCCGGTTTCAACTAGAGTGTATGCCACAGCTGGGTCCTTGGCGTTTGGATCGTTGTTGCACTCAAAGATCTTGATGACCGGCACCATGGCTGGTGTGAGTATAATGCCAGCTTTGCGGAACTCCTCTAGGGCATCATCATAGGTGGGCAAACCAGATACAATGGTATAGGAAGGCAACGACTCGACTTCATAGTCTGGCGGGCAACGGCGACAGATTTCAATCGTTTGATCGCCATGATTCGCACGATCTGGAAGAGCATGAAGCAAAGATTAAACATTAGATATTTGAGACTAAAAAGCAATGGAAAAATTGTTTTTGATAAATTATTTATTTAATTTACTAATTAGTTTAAATAATTATTAAGTGCTGGCAACCAAATTCCAGAGATAAACTTAAACTGCATCAAGATGCTTTGACCGCCAAGTATGGATGCTTCTTCTGGTCAAAGCGTCACCCTCTGGTAAGTATTCCTCCCTTATTTCACAAAACCGACAGCTGTTTCCTGAGTTTGCAGTGTCCCGTGGAGATTTTCTTGAAACTATCTAGCTAATAGAAACCGAGAAGCTGCTATTACTCCTATTCTTGTTGTATTAGTTCAATATTATCTAGGAATTCTAATCTGTTGTCTTCTTGATCAATTGTCAGATTTTCTGAACCTGTCAAAATCATAGGAGCCGGAAACTGCTTGGAAATTCGTAAGCCAGCCGTGCTGATCCAATTTGAGTTTCGTCTTTTTGTACTATATATATAATATAATCTAAGGGGTCTTTGGAGCTATGGATCCTATATAGTGTAGTTGCAGCAATGGCTGTGGAAATGACTGCCAAAGGTTACAAGACTGACTAGACTGGGAAGGATAGTCCTTTCCTCCACTTATGCCGCCCAGAGTAGAGATGATTACAATTTTACAGCGCCCTTCCAGGCTTTAAGATTTACTGGGCATGAAGCATCTTTGAAGCTGATGTATGCACCATATGCCGATGTGCAGCTCTACCCAGGAGTTCCCAGAACAAGGATAATAATAAGTTTAGGGAGTTAGGCGGCGATAAACGCAGTGGCAGGAATTAAAGACAGGCAGGGTAGACAGGCCAAATATACTTTTCGGATTCTCTAACTTAAAAATTTTGAGGAACGTCACCCAAATGTATATGAACTCACTTGAAGCATGAGCTGATCTAAATTCTGTACATTACAGACTAAAGACACACATCGCAGCCAAAGTTTAAATTTCGTTTTGAATGCTTAGAGCTTTTCAGTTACACAAATAATGCGCAATAAAGAATACTCTTAAAAAATTACGTATGCGCAGTGTAGCCTTTTAGGCCCCTAGTATAAAGGCGATCCAACTGTGGAATACATTGAGCAATAACTTTGAAACAATCTTCTTGACGCGGCATTACTCCAATTGTGGGCATATAAAAAATTGACATAAAGATCAAAAAACCTTATTCAGGTATTTAATTTTCTTTCTAACAATAACTTGTTCGTTATTAGCGGATAGGTGTGACCAAGGATATTAAGTCTACCTAAGAGAAACACTAAAACAGACAAAAAACAAAAGTGTTTGGGATCAGAGTGCAAAATCCCTCTAGAGTTTTGTTATAAAAGTAGAAATTGTGTTCAACTTGTCCATCTGGACATAGCTTTGGGGATGGTCATGACGTGGCAAGCAATCTATTCCGTTGTGTGTTTAATAAAGCTTCCATTTACAATTATCTAATCAATTCCGTAGCTTCCCAAAAAAAAGGTGCTCGTTCACAATTATCAATTCAATTCCGCATGGCCATACGCCAGATACACCAAACATTTTGTGAAAAATTACAATACAAAAGCAATAAACTGTAGTTTTTTTTTTTTTCTTTGAGGGTTGCTCGAACATACATATTAATGAAAATTTTATACAAAATGTTTTCAACGCGTTCGTGCGATATGGCAAGTACTACGACAAAAAAGGAACAAAAGCACAACCGGAAATGTGCAATGTATAGCAACCCTTAAAAGTAGGCAACAAAAATTTTTTATTGCAATTTACTTGAAACTGTTGCTCACTGGGGGAAACCCCGCATATATTTTAAACATCCGCCCTGATATTGCCAAGGTGAGTCAGCAGTGTTGTCTATGCCCCCAGCAGCAAGTGACATAGTACATGATTTTAAAGATTAGCTGCCTGCTGTTTAAAGCTTTAACAAAGAAAACCTTGCAAAGTGTAAGCACGCTTCGTTTCACACCCTTTTTGTTTGTTTTAAATGGGTGGTTACAGCTTGGCTCCCCCCTGCTGGACCAGCAGCTGTCGTTGGGGCTTTGAGTTTTCACACCAACATGAACTTGAATTTTATATAGCCTTCAATTTTTTATGCCTACAAAATGAAATTGATGATGCACAGAAAACTCGCTCTGGGAGTAAGCACTCTAAACAAATGCTTTTTAGTGGGTTTTTTTTTTGTGTTGGGGTTTAGCATATGGCTGGTTTTGCCAGCCTAACCCCTTTTGGAGCTCAGTGCGCTTATTTGGTAATTTTCAATTGACTTTTGTTAATTATGGGGCGGCTTAAAATCAGCTTAATTTCAGGGCTGGCCAATTTGGTTGTAATACATTTGAGCACAGCTGGGACACTGTCAAGCGAACTTAAGCACGCGGCTTTATTTGATGTTTTTGATGAACTGTTTGACTGTACCTACTCCTAGCTGTCAGAAGCACTATAAACTAAAGCCATCCCTCTGGTATAGCACTAGCGTAAGTCCCCAAACGCAGCTTAGCACTACAATAAAATGAAGTGCAGCATAAAA
This sequence comes from Chymomyza costata, assembly GCA_018150985.1. Taxonomy (NCBI): domain Eukaryota; kingdom Metazoa; phylum Arthropoda; class Insecta; order Diptera; family Drosophilidae; genus Chymomyza; species Chymomyza costata. The sequence continues at coordinate 26,724,639 of JAECWU010000001.1, forward strand.
ACAAGAAACTGGACACAATCTTTGAGTGTATTTGTTTGGCACATAAAACATATATATGCCTTAAGTTATAAGCCACAAACAAAATGGAGTCACTAGTCAATATGCTAAAGGTCATGAGAATGCCATACAACAACAGAGACAACTATGAGCATACAAATGCAGGCGACTGTAGACAAGGGGCGAGACGAGTTGGTAACAAATATAAACATAACCTAAGGCAGGCCAAAGATATTTGGGCGTTTTTCGTAAAAGAAAGTTAAACACAGTTTATGTTGGGGCTATGTGGATGGATTTTGGGCGCCATTGCAGCAGCGCCTAGGGAGAGTACTAAAAAAAAAAAAACAAAAAATTCCAAAAACAAAAACAAACGACGCAGCGCAGCTCAAGCAACCAAAAATGATGTGCCCAGAACGACAACAACGACAAGTAAGTTCCAGGCAGATGTTGAGGATTGCCAAGAGCTGCCAACCTGCCTGCTAGACGACAAAGTAAAGTGAAAAAATCCAAAATGGAATCGCAACTTTCGCGCGCCGATTTGGAAATACACTTAAACGAAACATAAGGACATATTTGAATATATTACAGTCAAACTTCAATATAATGAACTATTTTTTGATTTGAATACATACAACGAATCCTACGAGTCTATATATGTGCAAAACCAATGTTTAACCTGATGTCTTCGAATTTAATGGTAGCATATGTGATTTTTAAAATTTTTTTTTTCAACGCAAGCTCAAACTTTGAAAAAAAATAATTTCGATTTAAAAAATTTTCATTTTTTCTAAACTTCCTCAATTACAGGCGTTACCGATTTGAGAGTTGAGATCACTTTTAAATTTAAAAAAAAATTTTACAAAAAATATTTTCAAAATTAATATTTTTATGCCTTCTTTATAGGGTTTTATGTTTAGTGCAAAAATGTTAAAAAAAGGTCCAGACTCAATCTTTCATCGGAAAAAAAATTCAAACATCTTTTTTCGTTTACGAGATATGTTTGTCAAATAAAAGTCTACCTAAATATTCAATCATCGATAACTCGATAAATACTCGGAATCATTTATTTTGGCCAATATGTATAAAGATCAATTAAGGCTCACGCAAAATTATGCTCTTTGTATAAAGCTTTTTTTTTTTTAATTTTTTGCTACGCATTTGAATTAATTTAAAAAACAAAACATATTTTAGTGATTCCCAAAAATTAAATTAATTTGCAGTGAAATTAAAAGAAAACTACCCTAACACTTTTCTCGAAAGTACAGATTGTTCAGTGAAAATATTTCTTTTCCCTTTTTTCAAACATTTTTTAAGAAACTAGAAGAGGTATAGTAAGGGGCCATACCCAAATTACGTGACCCGATTTTTACTATTTTTTAAAAATTAGATTTTGTAGTTAAATACTAAAAAATTCTGGTTGAAATATCTTAAACTTAAAATTTTTTGAATTGTGTTAAAAGTAATTACAATGGTTCTTACTAAGATTGAAAGTAGTAAAAAAATTCCAAAAGGACCACTGTACTCAAATATTTTCTTTATGAAGAAGAAGAAGAAAGGCACGGTGTGGTGTATCGATGGGCCCTAGGCACACTCCCTTTTTCAGAAAAATTTACATTACTTTATTCATAAAGAAAATCTAGAGAATTTCGGCACGATAGGCCTGATATACCTAGTACTAAAAAAGACATCGAATAATCGATTTTTCGATTAATTACAATATATTGTAAGGCCCTATGCTCCACAAGGAGAAGAGGACTACAGTAAGTAAGTAATATATTGTATCAAGTGACATTTGACATTGATTTCGACAATCGAAGCGCAATATTATTAGTTTTATTCTTTAAAATATTTCATCCTATTTTTGGCTTATTGGTACCAAACTGAAAGTTCTTTTTTGTAGACCTTTGCGCATGTTAAAAAAAAATAAATCGGGTGAAAATTTCTGTCTATTTAGGTCAACAACAGACAAGCTACAAACGTCATTACAAAGCTCATATATCCTTTGAAAGTTTGTCAGCCTGGCAACCCAGCAAAATGATGGGTGGGCTTGACATTGGCAGGCACGTAAGCAGTTTATGCCCACCGAAAAGAAAAAAAAAATAAACGACACGAAAAACTTCCTGCTGCTAGAATTTTTTGGATGCTGTTGTTCTTACTGCGGCTGAGCCTTGGCATTCGCAACGTGCAATTGTCCTTGGGGTTGGTAAATACGGCCACCAAATTGCCGTTTAAATTTCTCCCCAGCGAACACAGTGGGTCGGCCTTGAAACATTATTATGACTGTTAGTCGCTTCTGGGCTGACACATACCAACAACAGACCCCAACAAGTTGGAGCTGGAGTGGCAACAACAACTTTATATTTGAAGCTATGACTGCCAGACAATGAATGCCTTTGGGTTACCAGGAGCTAACTGCAAGCTATGCATCCCATTTGGCAACTGATCTATGTCTCAAGTGTTTGAAACAAGTGAATAAAATGCGTCCGACTGTCATGGTTTGAATTTCGGAAACTCGCTTTGTTATTTGTATTTTTTTTTGTGTAGCTAATTAAACCTTGTTTCCAGGTACATGAAAATTTTTGTGGTTGTTGTTTTTTTTTTATGGTAACACGTGCCTAGTAACAAAGGTCTTTTGTAGTAGTCAAAATGTTGTTTTTTTTCGCTTAGTTCTTCCTTTTTTTGCAGACTGGCAGACAGGAAACGTAAAAACAAGAAAAATGATTATTAACATGTTGGCAAGACATGAGAATTCTGAGACATTTGGGTTGCCAAGTTGCTGGGAGCAGACATTGTATGAACTTTTGTATGAGCTGCTTGCTGTGTCGTATAAGGTTTGGCAAAAAATTCACTTGGAAAGCAGTTTAGTTTTGTGGAGTATAAAACAATTAATTTTTTATCAGTTAAGGTTTTTTCCAGGCTTTGCAAATGACTCAGACTTAAAGCTTTAAGGCCCATACGCAGCATGCAAAAATTTCCCCAAAAAGGGAATTTTTTTTTATATGAAGTTTTGACATTTCGTGCGGAATTTTTGTATGCTGCGTATGGGCCTTAAAGCAATAATGACTGTTTTGGAAAACTCAATGTTAGGGAGATTTTAGTCAGGGGTGTGCTGGACAGCATCTCTTAAGTTTTTATTTGAAAACTCTAAAAAAATATATGAAAACTATTTCTGGCACGCAAAATCGTATAAAAGAGAAACCGATTATTTTTTTGAATGTGTTGGCTAAAATAACGAAAAATTTAAAGATTTTTTGATAACTTAAATTACAAAAAAATCGTTTCAAAATATTCGATAGTTTAGTCTTAATTAAATAAAAAGGTTAAAAACATATTTTGATCAATTAAGCCATAATGTGTTAAGTTTCAAAAGTAAACTTTTTCGAAAAAGTTTTGTTTGTCCCACAAGGTAGTTTTTGAAAATCGTTGAGGCAGTTTTTGGCAGACGGTTGTTCTGAAATTCGGTTGTAAGGGACCATTCTTTAGCAGTTGAATTAGTCTGAACAAAAATATTTTTAACATTAGCTCTTCAATGGCATGCTTTAGGAATTTAATTTACGGTGAGTACATGTAGCTTGGATTAAGCTGGCTTATCTTTCACAAATATTGCCTTGATTACGACTACACTCAGCGAGAAGAGGCGACTTAATTTTAAGATAGTTTTTTTTTTAGATTTTATAAAAATGATTGCTTCTCCATTTTTCTCAAAGTAGTAGCGAAATACTCTCAATTTCAGCATCAAGACTTCACAATTCGGAGTGTTCTAGCGGCCTCGATAGCCTAACGGTAGCGCACTAGACTATCATTCTAGAGGTTGTCGGCTCGAATCCCACGTAACGCATGGTCCTGCACTTTCCACTTTTCCTATTCCCCTAATTTTTCCTGTCTATTCTATATCCTTATCACTTTCTGCCATTATCGGTATCACAACGGGCCTATTCTTGGCCTAAGTGAGTTGGGAAGCTATGTCCCAACTGCCGCTTTAACCTACCTTATACCTTTACGAAGTGTTCTAGGCTTGTTTAAGTGATTCGAAGCTACATACATATAGGGCAGCATCAAAATGGAGTGGACTAGACTAAATTAGTTCAAATTTTTTAACAACGTGGCAACCCTGTACTTTTAAAAATCGGCGATGACTAGTCGCACGCATTTGCACAAACAGTCAACCATTTCCACGTAAAATTAGGCATTCACAATTTCTCCAGTGGGTAAAAACTTCCTGAAAACCACAACACGACGGTCAAAAAAGCAGATGAGCATGGATCAACTCTTCACTTGCTCATTCTATCTTTCTTCGAACGTGAGGAGTAGTTGGCGTTTAGTCTTCGTCGCGGTTTTCCCGAGCTCGATGCAGAATTTAATGGCGTAGCGTTGCTCAAGGTTTTTTCGTCTAGTATCGCGATGACCATTTTTAGCAGAAGCTCATGGATATCGACATGCCTACTCCGCCCGCAGTCGAATGGAAAACATATCGATCTCTTCCCACTACCACGACCAGTTGGTCCGACCTCAAAACACTGCTCAGTTCGCGTTAAAGTAACTCAGTCCTACTTTTTTTTCGTTCTATTCTGTATATGAACGCTTTTGAAAAAAGAAAGAGGTTCGACTTATGGTCCAAATAAACTTTGAATAGATGATGGGAATAACTCAGCTTTCCATATATTCGGAGTATACTTAATATTCATAAAGTTTTATTGCCTCTAAAGTAACTTTAAAAAAAAATTTTGAAAATTTCTTTTCCCAAGAAACTTTAAAAGAGGCGTGGGCCAGAAATCTCTTTCCACTATCTTATCATTATACAAACGTCTGATTTTTCAAGAGATTTCTAAAAAAAACTAAAGACTAAACTTCTGTTATATCTTAAGGTCAGGTCACACAATTTTTACTTAACTTATTCATATTCCCTTATTGACTTATTGGTATGTTTAGATACCTTGACATTGTAGCGCATTAAAACTAACTGTTAAAATATTAGCAAAGGAGCTCATTTATCTCAAGGTCCTCGTGAAGGAGAAAAGTCTGTCGCCAAAGATAGGAGAATGCATGAGGGGAGGTAGACAAAAAATGAAGAAAAATTGCAGAATGTCAGTTAAAGGCACAACAACAATAAAAATGGACAAACCGACAACATGAAGACGTCGCAGCCAGGAGCAACAACAACAACAACAACAGAAGGAACAACAATAGTAAGGATAACAGCAGCCGCTGCCAGAACGAAAAAGTAATAAGTGTGTCTATTTGTTGGCAAATATTTCATTTCCCATTGCCCTTTGTCAGCCCACTCCCCCTAACACATACACACAACATACACAAACAAATACGCACACTATTTCAAATACACACACACACACACACTCATAGACAAGGATGCACAGTCTGTTGCTGTATTTAGTTGATGACGTTTTAGTTTATATTGCATGTAATATTTGTGATTTATATTAAAGACAATGTAAATAATGTTTATACTCTATACCTATTAAATTTGGTCAAGAGTATATAGAGTTCAAGCTGATTTTTGTAGCAGCCGTAAGCTATCATGACTTAAGGAGTTCCAGGGTTAAACAATTGGAATCGCTTCAGAGGTTACACTGTGAAGCAAATGAAATCAATCGTCTTCGCAACGGAATACCAAGATCAAACAATTTAAACCACGTAGAACACCTTCTATGATGATAAAAAACATTAACCTATTCGAGCAGATGCACGGCAGAGAATTTCCTGCATTCAGCCCTGTTCCAGGGCTACAAAATTGAATCACTCGACAAAGCAAAAAAAAACAGCTTATTCGAAAAGGTGGATAACAGTGCAATTCATTTTCCCAACAAAAAATTAAAGACTTCCAAGGCAAAAAAATCCTCCTAGGGTATCCATTTATTTTCTTAACAAAACTCTTTCAACCAAATCAAAATGAGCAAGGGTATCCGGATTTGGGAAAACCTCTCTACTTGCAGAGTGTGACGCCCTTGCCAGAAGAAGGACATCCTTTCACGGCGAGCATAGAGAAACGATGCATGACATCACCAGACTAGACCCATCTCAAATAACACAGACCAACATGGTTTAGTTGTTGGAAAGCTATGGGTCATTTCCGAAGTAATTTGCTGCGTAGAATCCGAATCTGGGGCCAGAATTGGCCTATCACGTCAGGATTTTGAGATATTTGAGGTTATGTATCCGAAAAACGGCAATTTTTCCTACTTTTGAGGTTATGTACAGGGTGCAAATAATTTTTGTGGTCTCTCAGTCCAGTTACATCATTTAGTTTCACTCTTACCCTTTAATTTTAAACAAGCGATCATTTACGATTTTTTCTCTCAAAGTTATGGCTATTCAAAGTTACGAAGTATATCCCTTCGACGTCATTAGCATTTTACAGGTCTACAAATACCGGAGTTATGTCAATTGTTGAAAAGCTAAGGGTCATTTCCGAAGTAATTTGCTGCGTAGAATTCGAATCCGAGGTCAGAATTTGTCCATCACGTCAGGATTTTGAGATATTTAAAAAAAAACAGTTTTTCGGCTACATAGCCTCAAATATCTCAAGATCCTGACGTGATGGGCCAATTCTGGCCCCGGATTCGGATTCTACGCAGCAAATTACTTCGGAAATGACCCTTAGCTTCCCAATAACTAAACCACTTGGCCTGTATTATTCTCTCAAAGGCTTAATGCAAATGCCAATGACGTCGAGGGATATACTTCGTAACTTTGAATAGCCATAACTTTGAGAAAAAAAATCGTAAATGATCGCTTGAAGTTTCAAATTAAAGGGTAAGAGTGGAACTAAATGATGTAACAGGAGTGACAGACCAAAAATATTATTTGTACTCTGTACATAACCTCAAAAGTAGGGAAAAACACAGTTTGTCGTATAAATAACCTCAAATTCTGACCTCGGATTCGAATTCTACGCAGCAAATTACTTCGGAAATGACCCTTAGCTTTCCAACAACTGACATGACCCCAGTATTTGTAGGCCTGTGTAATTGTTTGTTGCAGATAAAGGTCTAGTTGAGGAGCTCTAGGGCTAGAAGGGAGCACAATAGATCCTACAGGTCGCAGTGCAGCATTCCCCACTAATATTATTATTATGCTATGCTATTACAAGGGATTTTTTTTTTATGCAAGACATGAACTATTTAAGCAACACATAAAGATTTTTTTATTCAAGATATGGAGCATATAAAAATATTCGGCATGCTATTTTCTGGGTTGATGTCACAAATATTTAAAAAAGAAACGATCAAGTCATTTGGGAAGGTGTAAGTCGGTATCCTGTATTCATTTTCCAAACAAACAACTAAAGACTTTCCAGGCAAAAAAATGCCTTCCTGTATTCGTTTTTCCAACAAAAAATTAAAATCTGCTGCTGTAATTTTTTTGTGTATCGAAAACCCAAAAGGAGCGAATATTTTAATGTTTATTAGGCTCACATGATTTTAAATATCGAATTTGATACAAATTCTATAAATATAAATACAAAATCTACAAATATTTATATATCTAGAAAAAGTTGAGTTTTGTGGCAGTTAGGGTGGGTGGGTCTAAAATTGAAAACCAAATTTATTATTGTCGTTATTGGTTTTTTTATGCTATCAGAATTGTAACAAAAATTTGAAAATAATTAACAAAAATTAAAAAAAAATTCCTAATATTATACCATTAATATTCATTTTTCAATTTGCTCATATTTTTTTGATCTCCGAAAAATAGATTCCATTTATAATTTCGGGTTGATGGGTTGATGTCACAAAAATTTGAAAAAGAAACGATCAAGTCATTTGGGAAGGTATAAGTCGGTGAATACCCTGTATTCATTTTCCAAACAAACAACTAAAGACTTTCCAGGCAAAAAAATGCCTTCCTGTATTCGTTTTCCCAACAAAAAATTAAAATCTGCTGCTGTAATTTTTTTGTGTATCGAAAACCCAAAAGGAGTGAATATTTTAATGTTTATTAGGCTCACATGATTTTAAATATCGAATTTGATAGGTCTATAAATATTTATATATCTAGAAAAAGTTGAGTTTTGTGGCAGTTAGGGTGGGTGGGTCTAAAATTGAAAACCAAATTTATTATTGTCGTTATTGTTTTTTTTAATGCTATCAGAATTGAAACAAAAATTTGAAAATAATTAACAAAAATTAAAAAAAAATTCCTATTACCATTAATATTCATTTTTCAATTTTCTCATATTTTTTTGATCCCCGAAAAATAGATTCCATTTATAATTTCGCCACGTCATGTAATTCCGATTTTCATTTTATACAGAAGAGTGTCAATTTGACACTGTCAAACAAAATATGTTCGAATTGGCTCAATTATTTACTAGTGTATTTTAAAGTCTTGAGATTTCACAATTTACTCTCAAAGATTTTGCCATAAATTCTTCCCAAATTCACACGAATATCAACAGCTGATGATGGTTGAACTTTCCGGAAACTCAACTAATAAATGTTAAATGGCTCATATAAAACATGTATAAAAAACATTTGCGTAATTTACAAAATGCATTAAATTTATGACAAAAAAGGACAAAAAAAAAAAAGAGCTCACGCAACACATGTTGCCCATTGCCTAACGTAGTACTATGTAGTAGTATGTTATTAAAAACAATATAAACAACTTGCCAAGGCGCAGCAGGAGATTGTCATCGTGAGTGTATGTGTGTGCACAAACCGTCAGCTCAGAAATTATTCGCACACTTTGAAATTTTATGTTTGTTGCTTAGTAACTACGCGCAAAGTTGTCACAATAAGAAATATTTTGGTTTGCATATTGTAAAAAAAAACATTTTAATTATTATATATAATATATATATATATATATATATATATGTAATATTATTTTGAAACTAGTTAAATAATTTGATATGTTAATTTATATTCATTTAATATTTAATAAGTCTTGGCTTTGATTAAGGGTTCCGAATAATATCTTATACTTGGTGCTTCCGTACTTATTTTAAGCCAAATAGTGACATCCCGCAGCTAGGGTAGGTAGCTTACAATAATTAAACAATTTTGGAACAGAATAAAAACCAATGTTTGAAGTCATTATCTTGGTAAAAGTGAAAAAATCTGGGTTCACCGGAGGCATACGATTTTATTCTTAAATGTCCTTGCACATTTACTTGCTTATTTTTCCGTCCACAAGCCATTACTTTTCTTGTGAATACGATTTTTTTTTTATAATTAACAGCATTTAAAATTACGTTTTTTATTGGAACAACACTGAGCTGGATTACCGAGTATGAAACTGGAAATATAAAGGTGTCCGATTAAAGTCCAGTCTCACTGTATTTATTTATACGTGTGTGTGTATGCGTGTGCGTTTTAACAATGAAAAGTGGCGTAAACCACAAAGTACCACTTGCCAGCAAGTGTAACATGTTTAGTGCGAGGGGTAGTGAGGTTGTGTGTGGCAACAATAGCGCTGACTGTGGCCACCGCCGCAATTTTCAAATTGACTTTTGCACATGTTGCCGCCATAGCGAAAAGCTTTGAAAATTTTTTTATACAATGAGTGTGTGTTGTTGTGCGTGCATGTGTGTGTGAGTGTAAGTGTGCTAACGGTTAGCCACGAAGTAGAGCAAAAAGTCATAAAGAAGAAAAGACGACCAAGAAAAAAATGCATTTGCGGCAGTGCTGAAACGTGCCAATTGAGCACGTGAGTCGCATTCTCAAAATATATATAGTTATGCCTGCAGCAGCCACAAAATAGGTTGGATAAAAGTCAAATATCAAAAAGGCATTAACAAAAGAATGCGGCAAAAGTTATATATATTGTTCTTGTTTAATATATTAATTCAAACATAAAAGCAAGTTTCAAAATTAACGATCGCTGTTATGGCGCTATCGATAAATAACGATAGTCACAAATGTTTTGCAGCACTTAAATAAACAGTGTTGTGAGCGATCTCAGAGCAACGCTTATTGCTGCGCTCACTAACACACACGCACATACACATAGAAACTGCTGCTTCACAGGGTTGGCAAGACGACGCCGCTCAAAGAACAAAAGAGCGCAGCATTGTGTATGTGTGTGTGCGAACGCACGAGTGAGCGAGTGAGCAAAAGCAAGCCGCACTGACAGCTACAACGGCAAACGTCTTGCTGCGGCGTCGTGGATAGTTTTGCCTTTTTTGCTTGCTGCGCGTAACTACCAAAAAAAACAACAAATTTATTTTAAAAACACGTTTAAAATATAAAGCAAATTAATTAAAATTAAACGTAAACAATTAAGAAACGCGCGGCCGATGTGTATGTGCACAACATGTTAAAAACGACAAATATGCCGACACCGCTAAAGTTGAGCACAAAAAAGACACACAATAATGGTGTAGCTGCAGCCGCTGCGTCGGCGTCGACAGCGCTGTCGCGAAATGGCAAAAACAATGCTTTAGCAGCAGCTGCCTTGGACAATGATGACTCCGATACGGATGATGAAACCGATTTGGATATTGAAGAGGAGGATGATGATATTGACTTGCTGGATGATGCTGACGATGTGGTGCTGCAGATTGATAGCGAGGATGAAGCAGAACTTGAAGCGCAGCGCATACGCTTGGACGACATGAAGGCAGCAAAAATAGCAGCTGAAGCAGCAGCAGCAGTCGCCGCGACAGCAACAGCAGAAACAACAAAGTCGCAGGTCAGTAACGGTAAAGAGCTGTCAAATGGCAAAAAAACAACAACAACAGCGCAAATACAAGCAGAGTCGGCTAAGAGCATACAAGTGTCGGCGCCTGCGCCAGCAGCACGTAAGCCTCGTGGACGTCCACCTGGCTCCACCAACAAACGCAAGTCGCGCAAGAATTCCAACAGTTCCATTAACTCCAACAGCACCGTCGCCTCCGGCTCAACTTTCAGCCAAACTGGACAAATCTGCGCGCAAATTCATGTAGATGAAAAGGCACATCGTTATATTTACAGATGCGTGCGCTGCTCTTTGCATTATGGCGATGATGCAGCCTTTGTTCAGCACTGGCGCGAATTGCATAATGAGGAGCAAGCGCAGCAGCCACAAACCAAACGTCCACGCAAAAGCATCAAAGTTAAATCTCCACCAGCGTCTATAATCAAATTAGAGCCAGCGCTAGAACTAAACGGACTAAATGTGCTGGAGCTCAAGAATTGTGCACAGCTGTTGTTTCACGTGGATAGTTTTCAGCAGCTGTGCCTGGAGTGCAATGAAAAGTTTGAGCAAACTAAAGAGCTGCACACACATTTGAGCGAGCAACATGGCATATTTAAGTTGGTGGTGCCCAAGAAAGAGCCGGCTGAGCAGCAACCGGTTAGAGTTTTACCTGCAGTCACTCCGCCATTGCCTATGGTTACTATACCACGTGAATTGGGACTGAACAAAGCAATGGCAATAGAGTTGGAGTTGCCCGTACCGGCGCCTGAAACGCCACCACCAGAGCAGGATGCCAGGGAGCCGACAGAGGAACCAGATGCAGTAGTAGCAGCTACAGATGCCTTGTCAATCGAGTCAACCGAGAAAGCAGTGGTAATAGCAGCAACTGCAGAAACCAACTCAATTGGGCCTGCAGTGGAAACAAACACAGTCATGGAAACAGCATCCGCCACATTAACCGTACCTGCAGCAAAACCAATGGCAGCCATAGAAACAGAAACTGCCACGACAACCGTGCCGCCGCTAGAACCAAAACTAGCAGTGGAAGTCGCAGTTGCCTCGACAAGTGACAAAGATGATCTCGAAATGATAAACGCTATAGTGAAGGAAATCACCGCGGAGGACAACCAGAAGGAGGCACCTAGCAGTCCCAAAGTTGATAAGATGATTATAAAACTGCCAGTGGGAAAACGTGCATCAAAAGCGCGCAAGCGCGTGAAGGAACAAAAGCAGCCGCAGAAACCGAAAGTGGCGGAGGTAAGCTTAAAAAAAGCTGTTAAATTTTCCAAAATATTTATTCTTTTTATTGCGTTTTTGTAGGACTGCTGCAGTAGCGAGAAGCCCAAGCGCAGCATCAGGGCAACCACCAAGTCACCACAGCCAAAGGAGATCAAAAAAGAGGAACAGCCAATAACTGAACGACGCGTACGCAAAGCGCGTACATTTGTAGATTATGTTATGGATATAAAAGACGAAGATGATGAGGATCAAGAGGAAGAACGCGGGGCCAGCGACAGCTCAAAAAGCGCTAGCATATCGGCAGATACTTCGCTGTTAAACAGCTCCAGCGACAGTAATGCCAACTCTTCCACGCAGGCCGATTTCATTAAGCTAGAAAAGTCGGAGGCCACACAACGCCAGAGCAGTCATGGCGAGATACAGCACACCTGCAATTTTTGCAGCAAGATCTTTAAACGCTTCTCCCGCTTGCAGGATCATCTGCGTCTGCACACTGGTGAAAAACCATTTGTTTGTTTACAATGTGGACGCGCTTTTCGTCTCAAGATGCGCCTTGCCGAACATCAGCTACGGCATCGCACTGAAAAGGCATTTAAATGTGAAATATGTTCATTGCCGCTGGCCACCAAACAGGATCTGGCGCTGCACATGCGCCATCATAAGAATGACCGCCGCTACAAGTGTGACAGCTGTCATAAAGCCTTTGTGCGTAGCTCCGATCTTGCTATACATGTGCGTGTACATACTGGAGAAAAGCCCTACAGTTGTGATCTATGCGGTAAAGCATTCCGTGCACGCCAAAATCTGGTCGTTCATCATCGTATTCATCTCGGCGAAAAGCCTATACAATGCGAGCTGTGCGAAAAACGCTTCTCGAGAAAGATTGACATGCGCGTGCATATGCGACGTCATACTGGTAAGTCTAAAATACTTTTAACGATTCGAAAATTTAAACTTTCCATTTAGTAATTAAGTGCAAGTTTTTTTTTTTCTTTGCTGGCAAACTAAGTTTTTTACTTATTCTAGGCGAAAAACCGTTTACATGCTCCTCCTGTCAGCGCGCATACTCATCGCGCGTCAACTTGCAGCGTCATCAAGAACGCGAACATGGAAAATCCAACAGTCCACAGAGTGATGTCGAGTCAAATAACAAAAAGGCGCGTACGCGTCGTCCTCGTCGCGATAAGTTGGAGGAAAAAATTGCCGCCCAGGAGAAACTGCTCGATAAACTTAAGCGCAGTTTAAATACACTGCCCGACATAAGCGAGCAGGAACAGACACCAAATTCAGATGATATTGTGGAAAATAAAGTCATAAATATACCAGAAATGGCAGCGGATGCTGGCGCTGGTTGTGCTCAGGTTGCTCAGGTATCTGTTACGGTTTCCATGCAAGTGGAATCTGTCAAATTGGCTGATGACAATATGCCAGCTATGCTTGATGATGAGGAAGAAACTACACCGGAAAAGGAGAATGCGATGTCCAGCTCACCGATTGTCGCAACTACAAGCGCTCAAAATGGCAAACTTAACAAGACTAATCGCAAGATAACGAGCTACTTTACGGTTGTTGGTCAGAAGGCGGAAATCTAAAGACTTATAATTAATGGCAACACACACTCAAACTTATACACAAATACAACTTTTCATAAACAAAAACACACATACATACATATTTATATATAAGCAAGCATTTTCAACTCAGATATTATTTCTATGCAACATTAAGAACGAATTTTTCAATCTTCAGCTAAAATGTATTTAGAAGATAAACTAAAGCCTGCCTCAAGAAACCAATTGAGAGCAAGAAGTTATTTTAATTTATCTGAAGATTGTAAAATCTACTATCAATGTGTTAAACTAAGTTCGCACTGTACTTTAACAACATATATTTATATTATAAGTTGGATCGGCACACCTCGCAGTTGGGTTTGAATTCATATTTTGTAGACTTACAATATCGAACAGCAGGGATTAAGTATTTTTTTTTTTTGCTTTTACTAAGAACAGAAAATGAAAAATTAGTTTTGAAATTAAGAGCCAAAAAGAAAAAGGTAAAGTTAATTGCCAAAATGTTTATAAGCAGATTGCAAAAATTTGTACATGATTTGAAAAATTTGATAACGACAGAAAAGACTTCTTTCTAAAAGCATTATTATAAACATTATATAAAACAACAAAAGAGACTGCAAAGAGTTTAAATACATAGTTTTAAAAGACAGAGAGACACAGTCATTTAACTTTATATACAAAAAAAAAAAAAAAAACAAATACCAAGGAAAAATAAAAAAAATACATATATACATATATATATTTTTATAAAACTTAACTTTAAGTGCAAAGTTGCAGAAATTCAAAATGCAAGTGCGTATATATAAAAGAATATTCCATTTAAGTTTATATGCATGAACAAACAGAAACATGATTTTTAAAATCATACAAAGCATTCGAATTGCATTCATTTATAATTTTTTTAGTTTAATAATTTACCCAAATCCAGTTTCAAAAAACAACAAAAAAATTATAAAAAAAAGGAATAAACTATGTTCCATTTAATTTCATTTATAAAATTCAAGCATTCTTTTTTGTAATGAAGTTACTATATCTATTAAAGCATTTCGAAAATTTTGTGGCTATACAAACGAACAAAAAGCAGCAACAAATTAAAATTAAGACAATATATTTTGAAATATGTATTTAATTTTCTAAAGTTTACAAAAAAAAGAAAACAAAATGGCAAAAACTGCAATTACATACTCATAATTTAATATTCCATTATAAATTTAAACTTATTACTATGTGTTATTTTTAAGAATAATAGCGCACAGCACGATTCTAATTTTGCCAGTATTTAATTTTATATATATGTATAATACCTATATAGAGATACAGAAATCTATAGTTTATTTTTGAATGCCAAGACAATTTTATGAATTTTCAATCCAATTTTACAATGCATCGAAGAATGCTACTGTGCGCTGTATACATTTCTCTTACGACAACTATCTCAATCATTTGCTAAATGATATATATTTATTTACTCAATATTACTTAATTTAAAGCAACAATTTATACAAATAAAATATATTTTATAAACTATACTTTTTGAATTTAAGTAAATGAAAAAGACAACGCACATAGTTGAAATTTTGGGCGTATTTTGGACTTTAATGTTTAATTTTTAATTTACTGCATTTAATTTAAACAAGTATCTCAAAATAAAAAATACAATGAGCATAAACCAAACCTGTATATATGTTGTTTTTTTTTTTTTGGTTTTTATGCTGAGCAATTGTTGCTTTTATTGCACAACAACATGTGCTGGGTCAGCAACCCCTAGTTCAATTACCTAAGGGTTGTCTGTGGTGTATCTGTGAGTGCAGTTTGACTTTCATGGCTTTTAGTTTGATGGCATAGGCAGCAGCTGCCTTAATGTCAAGCAGCCCCCTTGTGAATTTCTCAAAACGTATACCCAATATTTTGTGATGAGAGCAGAGTGCTTTAGTTTAACTTTAATGGGGTTGTACATACAATCAGTAATAATTGTTGGAAAGCTTAAGGGTGTCTAGGCAAGATATGTATTATATGAGAGAGTATTAAGCGCTTGCAATAATTCAAATTCGCCAATGCAATTGAATAAATAGTAAAGTTAAAATATTTAGATAGTTTTGATATGAAACACTATGTCATATATTATAATGGTAAAATGTTGTATATTGAAGGTATGACGTCTCCTTTTTTTAAAATAAATTGTATCATGGATAACGTTGTTTTACATTAACAAGCTGTTACAGGCTTACTAAGGGGCATGTAGAGGGGGAAGGTCACTCTGAAATAAATCTTGAAAATTCCAAAGTTGTTCAACAATAGAATCGTATTGAGAATAAAATATGAGAGGTTTCATGCTTATTATCGAAAAAATTACTTTTGATTTTTTTTTTTTTAGAAAAGGAAGGTATTCATATAAAATACAAACTAAATAACCGTTTCAAAGTATTAATAACAATATTCTTAAACAGATTAAAAAAAAAAATATCACCGGCCAGATAAAAAAAAAAAAAAAAAAATAGTTATTTAACGCTTTTTTTTATTTTTTATTTAAACAAATTAAATCTAGTAAAGTTAATGTTCCAGCTAACGAGCACTACCCTGCAGTTCGGTCGTTCAAGCCAGAAAAATTCAGTCCTGAATTCAGGCATGAAAAGGAAGCGCATGCTCATGGCTTTGTAAGAGAAACAAGGACAAATATAAAATTTCACTTTCTATCTCTTTCTTTTGACAGACAATTAAAGCAAAAAAGAATCAGCAAAGAGAAATAAGAAAAGTCAATTTTATTTTGTTATTTGACTTTACATTATTAGTTATTAGTATTGGTGTTTGCGTTTGTATGCGTAGTTCTTCTGACGTTTTCTATATTACACAAAGAAAATTTACTGTGAAAATTTTAATATCTGGGTAAGTATTTATTAAATATTATTATTTAAAGTATTATTTTTCTTTATAAAATAATTTAAAAGGTATTTCCAGTGTGGAGCAAAAGACAACTGCGTAAGTTTGGGCGTACTGGAAAATTAGAACTTTGAAAAATTTTGACGAATTTGTAAACACGACTATATTAATTATTATTAGTATTATTATAATATTTGTGGCATTAATTACTCATCTATGATTTTAGACCTGACTGTTAAAACCGATTCAGCACTGAATTCATGCCCAATTCTTAAAATAATTTCACCTGTGATTTCAGGCATGACATTTCAAAGTCAATCAGCACTGAATTCATAGCTGATTGTTACGGCTAAGGTTCAGGCCTGAACGCCTAGGACATGCGTGTGTTAAATTAAGTGACAAATGAAGAGTAGATTCATGGCTGGCATTGAAAATTCAGCCATGATTTCATGACTAATTCAGGCCTGAACCGAACTGAAGGGTAGCTAATATTTGTATGTTGCTATGTATATATATATGTTTTCTACTTGATATTTTGACACCAGTAAAGCATTTGTTTACTGTTTTTAAAGCAATACTCGAAAACACGTGAAAAAAGTTACCAAACGTCAACAAAACATGAAAAATCAAGCAAGGAAAAGTTTCATTGAAATCAGCGCAAACAATTTTATGTAGTCATGAGTTTGGTCGGCAGTGGAATACTCTGTGATCATTTTAAGTCAAGAAATCAAAAAAATTTAATTTCTGTTCTATTAAAATCTTTTTTGCGACTCCTAAGAACGGCTATGCATTCTAACAAGCTGTTTACAATTAATTTTATTATTGATTTTTAGGAAAGGTAGCTTCCACACCTTAAAGCGAATTTCAATTGAAATTGAAAACTTTTAAAATGCGAATTTCGAAGTGCATACGTGAGAGTTAGACCAATTGCGGGTATCCGGAATTTCATATATTTTTCCTTATTATACATATTAAATATGCTGAACCTATTTATTATATAAAACAATTTTAATACACAGTTGAATTTTGTATTGGTTTTATTTAGGAATGGCAGTTGGGGGCCATTTCATTAGTACATTGTGGTCTAAACATTTTGTTGTATTTATTTTATAACCTTTCAAAACTCAGATGCGTATAAATATGAGGCATAGCCAAAATTCAGCCCAGTAGAAAAGGTAGTAGTCATCTTTACATTCAATAAACTACAGCTGAAGATGTATTTTGCGCATCTTTTGCTGGTCTCTGAGATCAACTTGTATATACAGACGCATAAAGCAAAATCGCAGCTCGAAGCAATGCGAACCTTTTTGGATAAACAACCTAAAGTCTGCACGTCTACTAACATTGCACAAATACAATATATAATACCTTATATACCCTAATGAGTACACAGCACAAAAATATTCAATGCAATAAAAAACACAGCTAAGCAGAAAAAAGAAGTTAAAAAAAAGAAAAGAATTTGCAAATGTTGAAAGCGGCAGTTGATTTGAGTTTCAATGCAATATTACGCATACGACTCGTGGTGCGCAATTTCAATGTTAGTCATACGCTCTTGTATGTGTCTGACTGAATAAGTAAGGCAGTGAATGTGTGTGTGTGTGTGTATGCAAAGACAGTCAACGTGTCAGAACGACCAATACAAATTTTTGTATCGCTGCTGTTTTGTTGTTGCAAAAATATATGCAAATTAAGTGTACGACTTTTTTTTATTGTCGTTTTTGTTGTTGTGGCTTCGTGGACAATGGTAGAAAGCGCTTAAAAAAATGGACAACGTATGAGCGACAAAAACAAACCAGACAATAACAACAGTCACAGCACTAGCGCATAGACAGTGCATGAAAAAAGTTTCTGCAATTACTATTTTCACAAACTTTTTAATATAAGATGTCAACGAAAAATTATAAAAAAAAAATGCTTCGTGTTGTCGTTAAACTTAATGTTAGTCCTTTAATTTGCTTAGCTTGATTCCGTTTTTGCACACAATAATTGCGGAGCAGTCTATTTTTAATGTGTTCAACAGTTAAAATTATAATAGTCTTTGAATAAAGCAAGAACCCTATTGCGATATGGCTGATATAGTGCAGTTATATATCAATTTTTTTTTTTTCAAGTTAAGGCTAATACGCAGCAGTGTAAAACCGTGTGAAAGAAAACAAAAGTTCATATAAAAAACGCTAAGAATTTTAACAGCGTTTTTTTATATGAAGTTTCGTTTGCTTTTACGCGGTTTTGCACTGCTGCGTATTAGTTTTTACGAAACATAATTATAATAATATAAAAAAATTAAAAAACTTAGTTTTATAGATTTATTTACAAGGAAAACTTTTTAAATGCTAGCGTGTCAAGACTTTTGTGATATATTGTACTACGTATACATATTATTTGGCTGACGGTGTAGAAAGAAAGCCCCAAAATAAAACGAGTATACGCCCAGTTGTACAGTCAACAAGCAAAGTAAAGAGTGCTTTTTGTGTGTATGTATCTGTGTGTGCGTGTGTGTATCTGGTGATCGTTTTAAGCCAGCAGCAGCAACCGCCATGTCGTCAGTTGCCAGCCAAAATTACTGCGTCAGCATTTTCACACTTTTTGTTTTGTTTTTTTTTGTTTGCTTGTTGGCTCTTAATTGAATTTCACAGCGTCTCGAGTTGGTTTTATTTTTATTTAATTTGTACTTTTTAACACATGGCTTTTTCTGCTGCTCTACGTTTAATTTTAAAACTAACCAAAAGCCACAAGCAGTGGCTTGGCCGCCATTAAAATAATAAAATCAGTTTGTTCTTAGCTTCGCACACTCTTTTGCTCTCTCACTTATTTGTGCTCTCTTGACGCTTGCCAGTAATTTGCTTGCTTGTTTTGTTTGTTGTTCTTCTTTTGCAAGTCTCTGTCTCTGCTTTCTGCTGCTTTGCTGCTTGCAGCACATTCTTTGCGGTCGTTAACATGTTCTGCTTGCGCAGCGACAGCGACAGCGACGGCGCGTCATCGTCAACTGAGGAACATTTTTTGTTTAGCGGCGCTCGCTCAGCGTTCTTTTTTGTGTGTGTTTGTGTGAGTGCGCGTCGCATTTGTTTTGTTTTGCTCTTTTTTTTCTTTTGTATGTGTGCGCTTATGCGTAAGCTGCTTTGAATTGCGTTGTTTGTAACGTTTTCCAACACTAGAGCAAGAGCGCGCGCGTGCGTTCTTTTTTGAAAGGCCAACAGTGCGTATGCATGACATTGTTTTAAATTATTAATGCGCACTGTTACGCTTTAGTTTCGTTTTTAAAATAAATAAATAGCTTTATTTTCTATTTTGTTTAATTAATTGTAAAATAATTAAGATGCTTTTTGTAGCGCGGCGTTAAAATTGAATGATTATAATACAATTAAAACTTAAAGTTAAACGTTCGTTTTAATTTTAACTATTTTTAATTGACTATTGTACAAGACACAAGACTCGCCAACGTTTGATTTGTTTTTATATCAGCATAGCGTTGAATTTTTGTGACCAAAACTTGCTTTGCTGCCTTTCTGCTTACTTAGATGACAACGAAGCTGCACTACACAGATGTTCCGAGCTGTGCGGCTAAGAAGCTTGACTTAAAATAAATTAATAGCAATATATGAATGGTTCACAAGCCAAATCGATTGACTCCATAAAAGTTGAGAAAAATGAGAAATAAATTAATTTTCATTGTCTTTTGTCTTTTATTTGTCATTTTGTCTTTTAGTGGTGTAAATTTTTATTTTTTTGAGTTTTTTATTATGAACTAGCTATACTCGTCACGCCTTGCTGTGCCGTTTACTAAATTTAAAAAAATACTAATATCGTTAAAACAATATTCAATTTTTATTTTGGATAATTGTGTATTTTAATTTTTTTTATCCAAAAAAGTCTGACAAGTTTGCAATTGAATGCTGTTTATTGAAGTGCATTTGGATACACAATGCTTTTAGTTGTTCCATCTGGAGCATATACGTATGTATAAGTCAGATGGTTTTCATCCAATAAACTGGCTGCAATACCAGAAGAAGCAATTGCCAATGCAATATCATTAGCAATGAGCTTCTAATTCAAAATGTTTGTCTGTCAAATTTGAATTGAATGGAAACTGAGTGAACACTGTGCTTTTTCGTTGCATTTGAAAACTATGCTCAGTATTCAGCGCCACCTATCGAAAGGTGTCCATACTTATGTTGTAAGCCTTCTCGATAACATATCGAACATAGCCTGTAAATATGAACACAATCACACTGCAATAAAGTGGATTCTATAAGCCTCGTACAAACATACATGCATTTTTATATATATAGATAGTAGAATTTTGGCATCTATCAAGAACTTTGACTTTAAAATTTCAAAAAATTTCAAAAGAGGAGTTAAACGATTTGGCAGTTGAACTATTCATATATTTAATAGGGAACGCAGAAAAGTGTTGCATTATTTTTGGGACCAAGCAAATTAGGCTATTAAGTAAACACTTTTAAATATTATAATTTACTTTTTTTTTTCAAAATATGAAAAGATGAAATCAACATAAAAAAACATGAAATAAATATTAAGATATATTGAGCCAATTACATTTAATATTGGCATTTTTATGTCTCCGAAATTTTTTTTTGCAAATTTTGTTTGAATATCTCTATTGTTTGGAATAGATCAGATTCATGTGTTTCAGATATAAAAGCCAGGTTATAATAAATTTCAATTTTATAAGTTATGCGTTATTGTTAGCCGCCTTTTTTACGACATGGCGTACTTTTCTGCACTTTATCTTTTGTCTCTCGAGCCCTTTTTGCATGCTTCCCGTGGCCCACCTTAATTCTTAATCTTAATCCAATTGAAGACTTAGGCTGTTTCCGCGTCTTTTTTTAACAAATTCCAATTTTTTCTTGCCTCTTTTTTTGATCAATTGCGTTTTTAAAATGTTACATTTTGTTCTAGATAATAGATTCTCATTTGTTTAAGATATTTTTGCCATATGTATGCCAAAATTTAAAAAAAAATCTGTTTAAATTATTTGCATTATTTGATTACAATTAAAGCAGCATAAATACATTTTTTTATATCAGTTCGACATTTTAAAGATGGAGCTACAGGTTACACAGCCAACCTTTCCCTATCTTACCAGTCCACCTTTCTTATGCATACATAATTTATTACTGCTGACAGCTCATCCACCTACGCTCATAAAATTATATACCCATAAATCATGCAATGTTTAATAAATAAAAATGAGTTCATTTCCGCTGACAGCAAAAAGACAAACTGACAGACTGACAAGCAAACAAATAAACCGTTAAAATAAGCAAAAAAATAAAATAAATAAATAAATCATTAAAAAATGCCAAGCTGTATTTACGAAAAAAAAAACACGCACAAACGATCATAATTGCAAAGGAAAAAAAGGTCTATGTAAAAAAATCAAAAAGTCAACAAAAAAAAAAAAAGGCAAAAAGTCCCTTAGGTCAAAAAGGCAGATGAACCGAAACCATAAACCAAAGTTACATAAACCAAATGAAACAATAAACGTGCAATGTGCAACTAACCGCTGAATGTGCATAATTTATAAAGCTAATTAAACGCGCATTTAACTAATTAAAAACATAGCATATTTCAATTATTAAAATATGCACAGCTTTTGCCAATTATGATGAAGTTCTGCTAAATTAGCAACCAAATAACAAAAACCCATTAGCGTACATCTATATTTGTTGAGCTGATATATGATATGCCCTTGTAATAGGTAAGTTTATGATAACTCTAATTTTTTGGTTGCCAAATAGAAATTTCAAAATGTTAAATAAAAAACAAAAAAAAAAAATTTTTATAAAACTTAAAAAAATGCATGACAATTCCTTATTATTTTTAAAAACTTGGTAACAATTTGTTTACAAAATTTTTCAGTTAGAGCTGCCTTTTATTATATATTTCTAATTTGAATTTTGTTTGTAAAGAAATTTGTTTATAAACATATTTAAGCAATTTTTTAACGTTGATTGCAGATGAGGCAGGCTAACATAAAGTTTCGCATTTAATAACTTGTAAGTTTGAAAAAATTTACAAATTTTTAAAATTAAAATTTTTTTATTTGATTGCCCCGCCAAGCAAAAGTTGATAAAGACCAGGCATAATTTGCATTATATGTAAGAAAACAAGCTTGTGAAATACTCTTAAAAGTGTATTGAATAAATTTTCATTTAACATAACATTTCTTATTTATATGCAGACAAAAGGTTTGATTGAAATTGTAATGAATCGAAATTGAGCGCACTACGTGGCGTATGTGTAATGCTAATCAATGCCTACATATTACGTATACGCCAGCGTGACTATAAGTGGGCGGTATTGATGCTGACGGGCATGTTTTGTAGGCAGCCTACAATCTAAATTGGTTTGCCATTAGTTGTTGTTGAAATAAAACGATTTTTTGGCTTTTAGCAGCCAAACACTAATTGACATTTTGCTATGTGCGCACATACAAATACATACATAAAAATGTGATACTATGTAGGCGATAGCCGACAGTGAAATACGCTTTTACTTGTTTTTTGGAATAAAGTTGATAAGTAACTTGCTGTTGCAAAATGGTGGCTGCTTGGGGTAAAACTAAACCAAATTATTTTGCTACAAAATTGGGGATTCTCTTGACAAAATTTCAAAAACAATTACAATTTAAGGGGACGTTCTTTTTTTATTGAATGTACCAACGAAAGTTAGAGGTGAGCTAAATTTTAAATTTTTTCAGGTAGGAGCTTTAAGCATTAACAGATTTAAATTTTCTTAATTTGTTGTTTGCTGCTTAACAACGAGGCTAAAAAGTTAAAAATAAATATAAAAAAAAAAGACTGAAGCTTCCAATAAATATTCAATAGTCAAAGGATACAGATACTGAACGACTATTGCTATATGGCTAAATCTTCATCTACTAACTTTTTTAATATTAAATACCATTTTTGATGCAGTCATCTTATGGCAAAATATTCCACAACTTCATCTTAATATTTGTAAAAGTATGTATCGATTGCACCAGTTTTGATGTACGCCAGTGAAACATGGACACTGTCTAAGGCTGATGAAAACCAAATAAGTATCTATGAAAGAAAATGGAGTATGGAGAAGGAGATACAAGCACGAGCTTGAAAGACTACACAAAGGGGCCAATATAATAACGCAGATAAAAGCAAATAGATTAAGATGGGCTGGGCACTTAATAAGAGCAGACGATACCTATCCTTAAAAAAAAATCCTATTTGGCAAATGCCGAGAAAACAGATCAAGAGGACGCCCAAAACTAAGTTGGATTGATGGAGTCGACCAAGATGCGCAAGATCTTGGTATTTGGTCTTGTAGAGCAAAGGCACGAGATTGTGATTGAAATAGTTGTTAAAAACAAATATTGGATTGATCTAATAAAATATATTTATTACATTACTATAAGAGTAATTCATCATTTAAAGGTTCATTTGAAACAAAAAAAAAAACAAAAAAAAAACAAAAAAATTTTTAGGCACATCTTTCCTTTTCTGTGCCGATGTCGTCTTCGTCCTTAATTTTTTAATGCTTCAAAAATTTGAACAAAAACTAAAGATAATAACTAATCAAGATTACTACACTTTCTATGTAAAAACAGTCAACAAATTCAAAAAATGTTTACTTGTGTAAGGGAGTTACCACGAAATGCAATCTTCTCTTTATTTATTTGTAATTTTTTCAGTTTATTTTATCCTTTATATTTTTAAATAAGCCTTACTCGGGCAATTGCTCGTTACCGAGTACCGAGTTCTTCTTTCTCTGCTTTTATCGTTACATTTTGCAATTCTTAAAAATATTTTCCACATAGTTATCGCTATTAAATACATCGCGCTCCTATCGATAATTTTACATGCGATATTTGCTTAACTTATACTGAACAGAGCATACATTTTTTTTAAGGCATAATTTTTTTCCAATTATGAATGGGGGGCTCTCACATTTGGACTCTTCAAATTTGAGACCACAAAAGTAATATTTTTTTATAAGCTCCTTTAATGATTTTTTCCAGTCATACTAATTTTCAACAAAAACGATAAAATCACAAAATCCAACACTGTAAACAGAGTGTCTTAAAACTATGAAGCACGACTAGGGGAAAATGAAGTTGATATCAGGACAATTCCTTAAACTTCATTTTCCAGTAAGAAATCCGAGTAAAATATGGCGTTCGTTGCTCTTATAGTCTTTGAGTTCTATGGATTCTTGTAGACGTTCTGCTAAGCCTGCACAAGTCGTTAATATCCTAAATGCTTTGAGTGCAGGGTATAAACATTCAGTTACAGTTACAGTTTTACAGTTGCTGCGTGTCTGTATGGCATGTGCAAAACAGTTTCAATTAAGCAATTAGCGCCATTGAAACAAATCCAACACGTTTTGGGGCTTACAAAACTGAACTTATCATGTCGCATGTTCGATTTAACTTCAATCCTTTTACACTGTCGTTTTGCCACTGTCTGCCTCCCACGCCCATAAACCCGGAGCTTTTGTTATACGCTTATTAGCAGCTAATGCGCAACAACTAAAATAACAACAAACAGTAACGAAAAACAATTTTGGTTGCAAAGAAGCTTAAATACTCTGCTTTTATATTATCATACAAGGATATTGTATAATTGTTGTTGCAAAACTTTTTTTCCCAGCAAGTGTCTGAGCCATTTATACTTAAGAAAAATGTTCACATTTTTGAGCTCAAAATCGAGAGTTTTGCAGTGTCAAAAGTACGCCTACAGCGACTTTTCTATTACTGAGAGTAAAATTCTTTTTCGAAGATAGCTTTTTTTCGTGGCGATAAATTCATAATTTGAGAATGTTGAAAAGATTTTCAGGACAATTGCGCTTGATTGTTTTTAGCTTCTATGACAGAAATTCCTAATTTTAAAATGTTGAACTGCTTTCTCTAGGTGCAAATCGATAAAATATCGATAGAGCCCTTCGGCCTTTAGCTACTTTTTTATCGTTGTATTTTTGCACAAGGCCCATACGCAGCACGCAAAATTTACAAATGTAATAAAAAACTTAAAATAAAAATAATAGTGTGACTATATGAAGTTTTTCTTTACATTTGTAAATTTTGCATGCTGCGTATGGGCCTAGGGCCTAAGGGAAACTGTGTCCTAAGAATAAATAAATCAATAAATAAGCAAAACATTTGGTACTTCTTGTAAGAGTGTTTAGCCTTAATGCTGGGATTGAGAGTTTTTTATGCTTCATTTAAGGCAAATAGAGAACAAAAAATTCTTGGTCGAAAGGTTCAATGCTGTGCCAAATAAGAGTAAAAAGATATCGATAGCAAATATGTGAAATTGGGAGCACGTAAAAACGAAAACGAATAAAATTTGTATGTTCTTGTTTTTTACATTCTCTAGAAAGGTATTTAATTATTGTTTATATTTGAAGTTAACAAAAATTAACATTCAAATACATAAACAGCAGTATGAAATGGAAGGAACAGAATATTTTTTCAATAAAACGATGATGAATTCTCTGAACACGTTTAATATGTATTTGAAAAGTTGTCTGATTTTTAATACAAGATTGAGGAATTCTATGAACAAAATTATGAAAAACTTTGACAAACTGTACCTACTGATTCAGAGTTTTCTACAGGACATCTTGGCTGTTGCAGAAAATTCTGATTTTTGGTATAAGATACGTGAGCAGTTCGTCCATTTACTACGGATAATAAATAAACAAGCACGTAAGCCGATATAATAAGCGGCTAGCTAGACACAATAACAGACTGGCGAAAACCGATAACCCAATAAATTGGTTAAAAACACGATCATTGAAAAATGTAGTTCCCTAAATAGAGTAAGGCAATATAATTGGCCTTATGGCAGATCAGTCAAACGATGGCTCCAGCTGCAGCCTGGATTGGCGATAATGGATACCTGTGCTAAAAGCAAT
The DNA here is from genome assembly GCA_018150985.1 of Chymomyza costata. Taxonomy (NCBI): domain Eukaryota; kingdom Metazoa; phylum Arthropoda; class Insecta; order Diptera; family Drosophilidae; genus Chymomyza; species Chymomyza costata. The sequence continues at coordinate 26,750,882 of JAECWU010000001.1, forward strand.
AAAAGTTTTCATAATGAATTGAATTTTGTTTGAAATTTGCACGAAAATCATCGAAACCTTATATAATATTTCCATATTCACTTCTAAAAATCGAAAAGTTGTTTTTGAATGATCGACAGATTCCAACAGACTAAAATTCTTATGTACTACACTATATGTGGCGTCATTGCATGTAATTTTCCAAGAACGGAAAATTGAAAAAACAAAAAGTTTATATCCTGTTTTAGTATTTTTAATTTAAAAAGTGATTTTTTACTATCAAAAGTCGCCGAGAACAAGAATTCGTTGTTACATTTGTCCTAAATCCCGTTGAGTTATACCAACCAGAGCTTCCTAACAACTGCCTCTGAAATATTTTGAAAGGTTTGTCTTCAATAATAAGGTCTTTGTTTTCAAATCTCTGGTTCTCGGTTGTACAAGTAGTGCTCGATACTTTTGGTTTTAAGAAAACAAAACAATGCACTCATAAAATTTTTACAAAAAAAAATTTGACTGAGTTTTTTGTCTTCTTTCTATAGGGTTTTCCAACAAGAGGTGTTATTTTGAATTACCCGGTATTTCGGTAGCTGTCACTTTTGAAGCTTTTATTCTTTGACATTTGACAAGTAGAAACTACGCCATTACTAAAAATGGAACGATACACGCTTCAACAACGCATTGAAATTATTAAAATTCACTACAAAAAAGGTGAAAATCTTCCATCGAAAAATCATCTTGACTGATGAGGCCCATTTCCACCTCGGTGGCTCAAGAAGCAAAATTGTCGCATCTGGGGCTCGGAAAACCCAAGAGTTTTTGTTGAGAAGCCTCTTCATCCTCAACGTGTGACTGTTTGGTGCGGTTTATGGTCCGGCGGGGTCATCGGACCTAGGACAGCCACTTTGCGATTTGGTTATGGAAAATTTCATGAAAAGCATATGGTCCTGTAGGCGTGGTCGTGGTGGCCATTTGGATGATGTTGTTTTTCATTATTAATGGCATACCTTCCTCTTTATTATGAAATAAACATCCGATCATTTATCTCAAAAAATTACATTTTTCTTTGAATACCAAAATAACACCTCTTATTGGAAAACCTTATATATTCAGTGTTTTGTTGCAAGGCACGGGAAGACTCCAAAGCGACATAACTTGGAAACTACAAGAGATACTTACACGATTTAAAAACCAGTCTTGTGTACTTTTTCGAGATCTACAATTTTTTGATACACACCAAAAACAAAAAAGGGAAAGGGGGTGGGTAAAAATACGAAAAACTGCGTTGTTGTAACTTTGGCGCCATCTACCCGCGAAAATATGAACTTCTGGGTATACCTTCCAATACAAATAAAACTCGAAATTCAATTTTGATCATTTTTTGCCTAGAAAGTTTTTTTTGCGACTTACAGAATTCGAGATAAATGGGCCGACACAAATGTTACAATAACGGTAAACCCTACGGGGGAAGGAGGTCTCCATTTTGGTTTTAGACTTTTTGGATGGTCCTTGAAACATTAAGCAAGAAAAATTCCAGTGTGCAATTTTTTCCCGGTCAAAACCTATTTTTACTGTGCTAAGTATATACCGCTCGGCCATCCTGACATATTCTAATAAATTAATAAAAAATAGCAAATATATTAATCCTTTAGTATTAAAATTTTTTCCCTAATCTAGTGTATATTTTTAAATAAATTTCATATAATTTACTAATTGTTCTAGGACAGATTATAAATAAAATTAAAAATAAACAATATACTTCCAAGTATGACTTAACATATCGATAATAAATAGTAACCTAGTGTTATAAATGCATTCAAAAATCTGTAACGAAACTCCAAAGCGGCGGGGCCAAAAATTAACACTGATAAGACAAAATATATGGTTCGATTCAGCTCTAATACTGACTTTAGCAATCTAGCCATTGGCGACTACGTTTTTGAGAGCGTAGAAGAATTCAAATACCTGGTTATAATGCTATCTGCTATAAAAAACTCGACAGTAGCAATTCAGGAAAGAATAGAGGCCGCGAACAAAGCATACTACGCAAATCTAAAGCTATTCCGATCAAAGATTCTCTCACGCAACCAAAAATTCAGAATGTACGAAACACTAATAAGACCAGTACTCACATATGCCTGCGAACTCTGGGTCTTGAAGAACGCAGCTGCAGCTCAACTGTTGTGCTTTGAGAGAAAAATATGGCGAAAATATATGGCCCTGTCAAACTACCGGAAAGGAACGGATTAGTCCCTTCCATCTTAGGTCAATACCAACAAAAGACCTACTGCTATTCATGCGGAAAGCAGAAAGTCTTTTGCAGTCATTTTATGGGTATGGTACAAAAGATCGTCTGGTCGCAGTGCCCCACCTCTTTGTGAGGAACCCATACGAGGGGAAAAAAAGAAAACTACCTGATGGCACCTACCCGATAAAATACAATCATGAACTAGAGTCGCTAGCAGGACATAAAATAGTTATCAGATTTGTTAAAGCACGGAGACGCACGGAGAACAAGGTGACTGGGTCATGTACTAAGAATGTCCACGGAAGGAATAGCTCGCAAGGCCTTTGTATTGCAACCGATTAAAGGAAGAAGAAGAGGACGTCCAAAGAAACGATGACTGGATGATGTAGAAGCCGATCTCAGAAGAATAGGAGTCCGACACTGAAGAGATGTCGTTGTAGAGAGGGACAAATGGAGAGATATTGTTGCGGAAGCTATGTTCCACCAAAGACTGTGAAACTAAGAAGAAGAAGAAGTTATCGATATCGACTTTTTGTCATTTAAGACCTATACGCAGTTCGAAAAATTTCACGCGGAATGAAAAAACTTCATATAAAAAAAAACCCATTTGGGATTTTTTGTCATTCCGCGCGAAATTTTTCGAGCTGCGTATACTCTCTTACCAAAACTGCTTGAAAAACTAACAAACAACTTGATTGACTTAAAGTACCCTTCAAAAATTTGCGAGTGTGTTTATACAAAGAGTGTGGACTATTTTTAAGCTGCTTATCAATGTATTAGTTACAATAACCGCCATAATTTTGCACTAGCTTTATTTAGTATATATGCAGTATACACTTATATACATACATACATTATTATTTAGCATACTTATGTGAATTTTGCGCTTGATTCAATTATATCACAAATGGAAAATAACAATATACAAATAATGTGCTTCTGGGGTGTATTCATTTATCATCTATTCATTTTGCATATCATTTCATAGCTAAATTTGGTTGCAAATATTTACAAGCAAAGCCGCTTTAATTTGTAGCACTTATGCACTACATACTTATATACATATGATAAATAATAAATACATACATATTAATTTCATTGACGTCAATATTTCAAATAATATTTATCATATATACTCGTATGCGTTCAAGTGAAAGCCGCAACTTTTTCAAGTTTTAATCAAATTTATGCATGTTCACGTTAAATTAAAAAAAATATATTTCCAAGCGTTGCAAATAAGCTTAATTCTTTTAATTAAATTAACCATTTTTGCTTTTTTTTACGATATATCAAATTGAGTGCATTTTATTTATTTATTTGAATAGGTATTAATTGTATATAGATATATGAATCACAGCTAAGGAATATTTTTTTGGGCTCTTGAGTAAGTTCTTCCCCTTTAATTGACGTAGTTTCTATGTTGAAGTTATTTGTTCGTTTGAAAACAATATGCTTTAAATTGACGTCTTATTGAGATTGGGGATTTTTTGACAACACTTAAAAAATACAACTCAGCGTATACATAATGTAGGTAATTGCTTATGATGTATGATGTGAATAGGGTGTAAGGTATTGACTTCCTTCTGCACTGCGACCAGCATGTAGGTCTTTTGTGCACCCGTATATGACTAATCGCCGTTTACTGATTTGGCGAAGGCAGTTATTCCCTTTAGTGATAGGGTTTTGTAGTCCTCTTCATCCAATGTATAGCTGTTAAAGAATTTAGCTCTGCGACTGGCTAGCGCTGGGCAGTTGGCTAAAAGGTGCTCCATGGTTTCCTCCTCTTCATTGCAGTATCTGCAGGTTACAGTATCCGATAGACATAGCTTGGCCATGTGGTATCTACATGGGTAGTAGCCAGTGTAAGTGCACCGCATAAGATGCGTAGGTCTTTTCTATTGAATTCTTGGGCTTCTGCTGCCTTTTTTGAGTCGAAATGAAGGAATTTTTTGGAGTGACGGAGTCCTTTCAGATTATCCCAGTATGTTTTTGCCTCTTTTTTGGTGTTTTTATACCCTGTACCGTATGGTACAAAGGGTATATTGTGTTTGTGCAAGCCGAAAATGTATGTAACGTACAGAAGGAGACGTCGGAGACCCCCCAAAGTTACCTAAAGTATGATCAGTGTGACTCAAGAAGTCGATATACCCATGTCCGTCTGTCCGTCTGTCCGTCTGTCTGTCTGTCCGTCTGTCCGTCTGTCCGTCTGTCCGTCTGTCCGTCTGTCCGTATGAACGCCTAGATCTCAGAGATGGTAAGAGCTAGAGCAACCAGACTTTCAGATAAGTTCCCTTGTTAATCCATAGGAGACAAGTTTATTTTATTTTTTTGATATCGGGATTATATAATATAGCTCCCATAGGGGTGTTTCAGAGGACCTCGAAAACCAGCAAAAGTTTAAGATGGTTAATTCGTTTGTTTATGAAGATATCATAACCAAATCTGGCAATCGGATGTTTTTTAGAGACCCCCAGCACTGTGCCAAATTTTATCAAAATCGGTTGACTATATCATATAGCTCCCATAGGATCGATCGGTCGAAGAAATGTTTTTTGTTTAAAATTCGTTGTGTTTCGTTTGTTTGTGAAGATATCGGAACCAAATTCGGCAAGATGAAGTTTTTTCGAGTTCCCAAGCACTGTTACAAATTTGATCAAAATCGGTTGACTATATCATATAGCTCCCATAGGACCAATCGGTCAAAAAATCGTTTTTTGTACAAAATTCGTTGCCTTTCGTTTGTTTGTAAAGATATTGTTAGCAAATTTGGCATTAAGAAGTTTTTTAGAGTACCCAAGCACTGTTCCAAATTTGATCAAAATCGGTTGACTTTATCATATAGCTCCCATAGGACCAATCGGTCAAAAAATCGTTTTTTGTACAAAATTCGTTGTGATTCGTTTGTTTGTGAAGATACCGTAACCAAATTTGGCATTAAGAAGTTTTTTAGAGTTGCCAAGCACTGTTCGAAATTTGATCAAAATCGGTTGACTATATCATATAGCTCCCATAGGACCAATCGGTCAAAAAATCGTTTTTTGTACAAAATTCGTTGCCTTTCGTTTGTTTGTAAAGATATTGTTAGCAAATTTGGCATTAAAAAGTTTTTTAGAGTATCCAAGCACTGCACTAAGTTTGATCAAAATCGGTTGACTATATCATGTAGCTCCCATAGGAATGATCGGGCAAAAAAACGCTGTTTTTACAAAATTCGTTGTGTTTCGTTTGGTTTTGAAGATATCGGAACCAAATTTGGCAGTCGGAAGTCTTTTATAGTTCCCAGTCAGTGTACTAAATTTGATCATAATCGGTTGACTATATCATATAGTCCCCATAGGACCGATCGTTCAAAAATTTTTTTGGTGCAAAATTCGACTGATTTCTTTTTTTTTTTTTATGAAAACATCGTAACCAAATTTGCCGAATATAATATCTTTTGGAGGTTTTAAGCAATGTGTCGGACTTAATTGCAATGTGGTGGTACAGGGTATCCCAAAGTCGTCTGCGCCCGACTTTAACGTACGCCATCTTTTGAAATGATGTTTGTAATATTATTTTTTGTGAAACCGTACAGAGGGCTAGGTGCTGTGAAGATTGCCTCCGCCCCTTTTGTGGCTTGTGTATCTGCTGCTTCATTACCTTCAAAACCTTTGTGCCCAGGTACCCAAATAAGTTTTACATTATTATGGGATGCCAGTAGGTTTAGGTTGTTGTGGCATTCAAGGACAGATTTGAACATAAATTTATAATTGTTGAGGGCTTTGAGTACCGCTTGGCTATCAGATAGAATATTTATTTTTATTCTTTGCACATTGCGGTCTAGTAATTTCTGAGTTGCAGACTTTAACGCAAATAGTTCGGCATCGAATATTGTTGCGTCTTTATATAGAGGGATGTGCATATGGCAGCGGGGACCGACTACCCCTGCACCTACTCCTTCTTTCGTTTTAGAGCCATCTGTGTACCATTTTTGGGCGTCATCCTGCACCCAACTTGGGTTATTTACCCATTCATCCCTTGTGGGTATGAAGATCTCGTGGTTTTTTATTGGACTTACTACGGGATCTATCTGGTTATTGAAAGTAGCCATTTGCTTTGCCTCTTTTGCCCAGTTTAGAATTTTGAGGTGTCCTTTATGATCCCCTTCTTTAAATTTATATATTTTGTGGAGATTTACAGCCTATTTAGCCGCTTCTGCTCTTATGGCTAGTTGAAGCGGTGTGAAGTTAAGAACAGCCTCCAATCCCGCTGTGGGTGTTGTTCTCATTGCTCCAGTAATGCTAAGGCATGCAAGCCGTTGAATTTTCGTAAGTTTGCGTTGTGCATTTTGTTGAGTTACCTTCTTCCACCATATGACTGAGCCATAAAGTATTGAAGTTTTTATCATTTGATTGTATATCCAGGATGACATTTTGGGGCTAAAAAAACCACAAAATGTAGAAAAATGCATGAAATTTGTATTTGAGTCGATAGAACGATCTATATAATTTAATGTTTAATGATGATTTCATGTAAATGTTGACCGCGTCTACGCCTCAAATGGTTCATACGCTGGGTCCAATTTTTGCATACTCTCTCCAACATATCGGCTGGTATCTCACGAATAAATTCTTCAATATTGGCTTCCAGTGCTTCAACCGTTGCGAGCTTGTTGCTATAGACATGAGCTTAAACATGGCCCCACAAAAAATAGTCTAAAGGCGTTAGATCGCACGATCTAGGCGGCCAATTGACCGGCCTCAAACGTGAAACGCATGCTGTGTGACATGTGGCAACGTCTTACTGAAACCACATGTCATCCAAGTCCAGCTCTTCCATTTTGGGCAAAAGAAAGTTTGTTTTCATCGCACGGTAGCGCTCGCCATTCATAGTGATGTTCCTGCCCTCGTCGTCTTTGAAAAAATACGGTCCAATCATGCCACCGGCCCATTATCCACACCAAACTGTAACTTTTTGGGGATGCATTGGCAGTTCTTGCAATGCTTCTGGCTGCTCTTCACACCAAATACGGCAATTTTGCTTGTTTACATTCAACATTCAACCATAAATGAGCTTCGTCGCTGAACACAATTTTCCGATAAAAAAGAGGATCTTCATCCAACTTGCCAGCGCCCATTCACCCAAAGTTAGCAATTGTGGAAGGTCGTGTAGCTTCAATTCTTGCACCAGCCGTATTTTAAAAGCTTTTACACCCAAATCCTTACGCAAAATTTTCCCCGTAGTGGAGTAACAGAGGCCCAATTGCTGCGAACGGCGCCGAATCGATAAATCACGTTCATCAAATAGCACATTTATCAGCTACCCCCCAAAACTCGTGCCCTAGCTACGCCCATGGATTCAGCGACTCCAAATGTATAAACAAACCCCTAGATTCGCAATTTTGTTTTTTTTTTTTGTGCGACTGCATTAATCCAAAGTTTTAACATCTTCAATAGAAATGTACTCTTTTTTTATAATTTTTGGAATATTGTTACAAATAAATAAATAATAAAAGAAATTACTTTTAGGTGTTACTCTAGCTAGAATTCGAGACTTGTAACTTGAAGACAATTTAATTATCTCAATTTTAGGCCTAGCTTAAACGGGCACTATGAAACCCAAACAAAAAGTGTTACAAAAAATATATTTTCCAACATTTTTTTCAAAAATTTTTATCTGCTGTGCTAAGGAAAACGAAGCCGCAAATTAATATTTTATTCGGATTCGTTTTAAAACCGAATCCCTTCCAGCAAGCAGGGCGCAGAGTTGGAAGACCACGTACCACCTGGAGAAGATCTACGGAAGCTGAAATGCAATCTTTGGGGTTAATCTGGAACGAATTAAGAAAGATAGTCCAAAATCGAGTTCGGTGGAAGATGGCAATTAAAGACGCCCAATGCTCCAATAAGAGATAAAGGAATTCATATATAATTAAAACCACATGTTGGCGCTCCCAATTTCACAAATCGAATATTTCAAATGGAATTGGCAAAATAGGTTTAAAAGTGCTAAAAGTTTAATTTAAACTGAAATAATTTTTCGATTATTTTTTTATAATTTATTTATTTATTAATTTTAGTTTTTTATATAGATCTGTGCTAGCAAATAGGAAACATCAGGGTATACCCTGGAGAAATATAAAATATCGACAATAAAAAATGTGAAATTGGAAGCAAGCAAAAACAAAAATGAATAAAATTTGTCAGTTGAAGTGAAAATTCAATTATTGCTTGAATTATTGGATTAAAAAGTAAAGTGCAATAAAAATCGATGTCAAATAAAAATTTACTAATTATTTTTCAAGCTTGCAGTAAAAGTTGTATTTCTTTATCATGCATTCATCTATTCTCATTAACCCAATGCACACAACATAAAAGCCAGCAAAATAATAAAAACTTAAGCTAATGTAAATATTTAACACTTATTTTTATATTTAATGCACAAATAAATCTCGTAAAACTTTAACGCTTTAAATAAATATAAATATATGTTTCGGAAAGCAGTAAGAGCAACAACCATAATAATGGAATTAACAAGAGCAAATCAGTTAAAATAATAACTAAAGATAAACAACTCATTTAAAAGAAATTAAACAGCCATGAACCGTAGATCTCACAACGTCACTCACTCTTCTTTTTTACTATTGTATGTACATATATGTGTTTTTAATGTACAACCGTGCGTATGAGTGACGTCGCAGCATTCATGATAAAACATACTTTTTAATAACTTCTTCTCCTTCTTCTCCGAAACCCTCGTTTACCCCTTTTCGGACTCGCTTATGCTCCTCCTGAGGTGTGGGTATACTTTTTTATAACTATATATACGGAATTGTTTGAGTTTTATTTGAGCTGCATTCATAAGTTAAAGTGAAAATAAACTTGATTTACAAATTTATGAAAATTAAGTAGATTTTCTCATAAACTCACATGTTTATGTTGCAAAGAAAAACATTAAGGGTAGGCTGGTGAAATTTCATTAAAAGATGTTAATAATAATAAAAATAAGCAGCTTTGAGGAAGTAATGTAGCTAATAAAATGTAGATGGGCTATGCAGATCTGTGTGTGGCTGCTCTAGCTCGTCGATCATATACACAAGTGCTGCAAAATAAGGTCTTACTGAATGTGATGAATGATTGGTACGTATATTTGATCTGGGGCTGCAAATCGTGAAACTACAAATACAAACAGACATACCCGTCGTTACTAAGAATGCTAGACCAAATTGACTAGGAGACTCAGCTGCGCCAATCCCATAAGAAGCAGAACCTTTAGAGAGCTTTAAGATAGAACCCTTGATGTTCTGCTACCTATTTTAGGCACCACTACCCTACACTGTTGTCTATCTATTCTTCTAAGGTGAAGTGAAAAAATTGTACTACCAAGCAATTGCTCTGAATAGTTAAAAAAGAGATCTTCTGATAAAATCGCAAGTCTGCAATCTTTACATGTGTCTTCTTTTCTGATGCCCGGTAAGAGCATGGGTAAGTAAGTTAAGGTGCTATCTAAGGCGATCCCCGTAGCGACTGCTTAGGCTATTAAAGACATCACCGATGAATAATTCGATTAGGCATGATTCAATAAACAAAAAGTTTTTGTGAATATGAAATCTGGCTGCAGAGCCCCACACCTGGATGCCACATGTCACACCCACATGGATACTAATACAACCATGGTTTCTTTCACACTCTCCTTTTTGATTGTGCTTTATATATGAGTGTAAAAAGTACTATTTGGACGGACGAGTAGTACTTTTGGCGTCATGTTGGGAAGCAGAAAAAAGATATTAGTAAAAAAGAACTGTAGTAAGTATACTACATGAAGTATAAAATATATTGGGAAATATGTGAAGGGCTTGTAATTCATTTCCACTGCCAACGCTGCAGCTTCAGACATTGTTCCGAGCCATTGTTCCGAATTGACGTGTGGCCGTCGGAAGCGTAGTGGACGCTATTTTCACAAGAAAATTTTATTAATTCAAGACACCACCGTTCGGATTCGGCTATAAACTGTAGGACCCTGCTCTCTTTGAACAGTTATTAATAGAGATCTCCATGTTCCGCCCAGGGGCGACGGACAAAATAGTCAGTCAGGGAAATTACAAACAAAGTGACATATAGCTTAAATGCATTATTTTACTTCTAAAGCCTTCGGGAACTAGGTTCTTAAGCGGAGAGAAGAGCTGATGTACAGACAAGGCGCAAGATACTTTTTGTCTGCCACGCCCACAAAGATAACACAGACACTCTAAACAAAAGGGGGCTGATTTCGGGATAATAAATACATCCGTATACGATAACCAAAATGTCTCAATGGGTTTTGGTTCTATTCTAACCTCGAGACCAACGGCAATGTTTTAAGTATCCGAGTCCGAGGTTAAAAAACCCTAGCACATTACTTTTCTGAGAAAACCTCCAAAATACTTATGAAATTTTAGGATTCGAGTTCAGTGATCCTAAAAATAATAAGAAAAAGTGGTCTGATGTACTTATAATATTTAGAGTCTATTGTACCTGAGCTCAGCACTGAGATTCTATGCAAGCTTAAGAGGGATATAATTTTTCTCAAAAGTATAAGCTACTACCTAATGCTAACCCTCGCCTCTTACAACCACTCCAAACCTTCATCAATCGATGTCTTCGGAAAATACTCAGCATCTTCTGGCCACAAACAATAACAAATGACGAGCTTCGAGCGCAAACCAAACACATTCCAGTATACGATGCAATCAAAAAACGCAAATGGGCATGGATAGGCCACACACTGAGAAAGCCTGAGGACCTAACTCGAACTGCAATTGCGTGGAATCCCCAAGGACACAGAAGACGTAGAGGCAGGTTAGCTCACACATGGCGCAGACAAGTTGACCTGGAATTGGAATTGGAAGGTCTAGGAATGAGTAAACAAATAGTCGCTAATCTAAACTTATTGTCTTTTGAAAATTTTATTAATAGTGAACAAAGAGCATAATTTCCAATTTCTAACTACTACTCGCAGCACAACATTATAACTATCACTTTTGCAAGGCTTGTTAAACAACTTCATTTAAATTCCAAGAGCTTCCGTTTAGAACCCACGCCAATTGATGCAAAAACGGATTATTTTTTATAAATAACATAAATGGTCGTAACTTTGAACTTTGCCCATTTGCGCACATTAGTAGGCAATCGATTTTTATAAAATGTTTTTAGGATTCACAGCTTGTTAAAGCACTTTTGTATATAAGTTACTCTTAAGAGTTAACATTCACATCGAGTGCGACATATTGTTACTTATATCATATTTACTGATAACTAGTTATAAAACAATTGTTTTGTAGGGAAACTATATCGATTTGGTAATGTTGAACTGGTGAATTGGATTGAGGAAAAACAAAAAATTTGGGAATTATTTAATTATGATATAGTCATCCGATTTTGATCAACTTCGGTTCAATGCTTGGGAATTCTGAAAACCTGCTAAATGCCAACTTTGGTTATGTTACCTTAAAAAAAACAAAATTCAACGAATTTTATAAAAAACTAATTTTTTTTGTCCGATTGGTCCTATGGGAGCTATTTGATATAGTGAACCGATTTTAATAAAATTTGGTACAGTGCTGAATATCTCTAAAAAACTTCCGAATGCCTAATTTGGTTGCGATATCTTCTTAAAAAAACGAGTTATCCATCTAAACTTTTGGTATTTTTCGAGGTCCTTTGAAACACCCCTATGGGAGCTATATAATGTAACCCCGATATCAAAAAAATAAACTTGTTTCCTATGGAATAATAAGGATCTAAGTTTCTATTTAATTGTAAAAATTTTGAAGTTTTGAGATTCTCCCAATAAATTTTAATTTTATTTGATTTAAGGGGTACCATACAGATATTTTGGTATCGATTAATCGTCGATGCGATATCAATTTGCTTAGTATCGGTATCGAGCTTAATTTAGTTTTACATTTGGCGATTGAAATTTTTGTTGCCAAAAAGTCTGAAATTATACAAAATTTTGCAGGCGCCATCTAGCGGCCAGGCTAAACACAAAAATAAATAATATTGGAAAAGTAGAAAAGTTCTATAAAAATTTGCAACTAACTTTATTTTGCTTAAAATCGGGTTAAATTCTTTCTTGCTTCTTTTCTTTTGTTAATTCTGAAGTCTTCGTTTGTTTTATTGAAGTAGTTTTTAATTACTGAACCATTCATTTGGCTTCAAAAACACAAAATCCACTCATCAAAACAATTGAGTTCTTTCGAAAAATTTAGCATACAAAGCAATTTAATTAATTAATATAAATTTTGAAATGTAATTGCTCACTGAGACACAATACCCAAAAGCTAAGAAACCAAAAGCAACTGCCTATTGAAGCGTTTTAGTTAGCCAAGATACGGAGTTGTACAATACGAACAGCACTCGACTCCGGCACGAAGTGACCCACTTGATTGCAACTCTAATTAACTGGAAATGTTATGTTTGTTTTTGACCGGTAAACAAACAAGACAAAGGGTTGATAGGGTGCTCCCACTGAGTAGTAGGTTAAGCCTCTGCAGAGATAAAGACCTAAATGCAATCTCTGTTCATTGTCTGTATGTATTCGTGTCTGGGTCTATGGATGTGAATAAAATTCTGTTTGTGTTTAATCAATGCAGCGCACAATTTATTAGCTAATTGCTTTATAATTTATTATGGCCAAACAAAGAAATACACAGCTGTGGAATCAGACAAATTATGAATAACCTCAAGCGAATAATAATACTTTTCACGTACTCCGACTGTGCTATGCTCTACAAAAGTTACCTAAGCGATGCACTACTGTGAATAAATTGAAAGATAGAAATAACTTTTAGTTTAAATTACCAGGGTTTTTGCAATCGATAATTTTTCTTTCTGTAACTTGGTAGCACTGCTAGTGACTGCTGTGCGAAATTTCACGTCAAAATATTCGTTAATGTTACTAAACACTTATTTGATGAGTGTAGAAGTGCTGGAGAAACATCTCTGTTGGCCAACATCGATATATAGAGATTTTAAACTTCGATTATCGATGTTTTCTCCAGCACTTGTTTGAGGTACGATGATGCGCCATCTCACACGGCACTGGTTCTTCGTAAGCCTTTCGCCGAAAATTCAACAAATATAGTTCCGCAACCTACTTATTCACCCGATTTGGCTTCGTGGGACTTCTGGCTATTCAGAAAACTCAACAGACCGCTCCGGGGACACCATTTTACCTCGATTGAGATAATAAAAGATGCATCGCAGAAGGCTCTGAAGGCCATTGAGGAGGACTTTGCCAAGTGCTATGATAACTAGAAAATTCGATGGCATAAGTGTATTGCAGCGGAAGGGGATGAAATAGATTTAGATAAATAAATAAAGAGTTTGAAAATATAAGATTTATTTTTCAATTTGATCAAGTACAATCTATGTGGAAACAGGGCAAGCTATCGACATAAATCAAAAAACTAGATCTGCCTGACTATTATGCGCATAATAGCTTTTGGTAATTTTTGAGCTCTATAGTTCTATATATATAAACTCTGAGCATCTTTACTTTCAAATGGACAGACAGACATGGCTATATCAACACGGCTGTTGTTGCTGATCAAGAATATACATATATACTTTATGCGGTCTGCCACGCCTTCTTCTGCCCGTTATTTGTATACTACACAGCCCAATAAACGGTTTAAAAACCCATCGTCTATGCGCTTCTTTCAGGCACACATGAAATAATGTTTACGATTGCGTAATAGGTAGAAATAATAATATAAGTATAACAAGTCAATAAAAAGTAGAGCAATAACTGCCAAGCAATTATTGTTATATAAGCTAGTGCTTAAACGAGTTGTGAATACTAAGAAAATTTTGAAAAAATTTACTGTCTACTTGTGCTGGAGAAAACATCGATGATCGAAGTTAATTATTATTATTATTTGGCTTTAACAACCCTACTGGGTCTCTGCCTGATGTACAATTTGCCTCCACACGTTCCTGCTCTGTGCGCGCCTCCTCCAATTGGTAACTCCAAGTGATGTTAAGGCTTCAGTCACTTGGTCTCGCCAACGTATCCGAGGCCGTCCTCTCCTTCGTTATTCGCCAACTACCGCGTCGAATACGCCTTATCACGTCAATGTCGCCCTACAGCTCATATAGCTCATCATTCCATCGAATGCGGAAGGTACCGTCAGAGCAAACAGGTCCGAAGATTTTGCGAAGAATTTTTCTCTCAAACACCCTAAGAGCAGCAGCATCTGATTAAGTCGTTGTCCAGGCTTCAGCACCATATAGAAGCACTGGAAGGATGAGCGTCTTGTAAAGTGTTAACTTCGTCTGTCGAGAGAGAGCTCTGCTATTCATGTGCCTACTGAGCCCAAAGTAGCACCTGCTAGCAAGAGTTATCCGTCGCTTAATCTCTAGGCTGACATTATTGTTGTTGGCAAGTGCAGAGCCAAGGTATACTCCTTGACCGTTTCGAAGCTATAGCTTCCTGCTGTCAGCTGAGAATGGAGACGTCGGGATTCCCTGCTGGAGCCACCATAAACTTTGTCTAGCCCATATTTACCGCGAGACCTACTTTCGTCGATTCCTTTTCAATTACTCCAAAAGCGCCAGTTACATCACGCTTGGTTCGACCAATGATATCTATATCATCGGCGTAGCCAAGAAGCTAGACACATCTATTCGTAAGTATTGTGCCCGTCCGATGTACTCCGGCATTGCTTACAATGCTCTCCATCAAGAGGTTGAAGAGAATACAAAAAAGCGAGTCCCCTTGTCTAAGACCCCGCTTGGTATTAAAGGTTTCGGAGAGGTTAGTTCCCACCTTGACGGAGCTGCCGGCCTTGCTCAACTTCATTCTGCAGAGCCGAATTAGCTTTGCAGGGATACCAAGATTAGACATGGCAGCGTACAAGCAATCCTGCCTTGGGCTATCGAAGGCAGCCTTGTAGTCGACAAAGAGGTGGTATGTGTGAAGATCTGTTCAATGGTTAATTTACCGGGTCGGAAGCCGCACTGGTAAGGCTCAATCAGTGCTTCGGCTTCAATCTTTCACACATAACGCTCGAAAGAACCTTATATGCGATTGGAAGGAGACTAATACGAGTTCTCGCGTAGTGTGGCATCACCCTTCTTCAAAATAGGGCAGATCGTGCTGAGGCTCCAATCTTCGGGCATGCTTTCCCTAAGCCATATTTCGCAGATAAGTTGATGCATGAACCTTACCAACTCATCGCCACCAGCCTTGAACAGTTCAGCAGGCAGGCCGTCAGCACCTACTAACACCCATTTGATGAGTGCAGAAGTGCTGGAGAAACATCTCTGTTAGCCAACATCGATATATAGAGATTTTATACTTCGATCATCGATGTTTTCTCCAGCACTATTGCCTACTAATAGCAGCGAAAAGGCTATTAAGTTTATTTCCAAAAAAATGATATTATTTTTTTGCATCAATTAGGACAGCGCTGGGTGGAATTTTTCCAATTTTAATAAATCCAACTAAGATGTCTGCGAAATCCGTGTTGGCCCAAGATTTGTTAAATTATTTAAGACTTTTATATTGACGGTAACTAACATTTTTTTGCAATTTCTTGTAAGCTCAAGAATCTTGTTGATAGTCAAATTTATATATGACGCATTGTTGTTTTTTTGAATTTGGTTTTAAAAGATTTTTGACTTACATTGAGAATTTGTGAGAAACTTTTAAAATAATAATTTCTTTAATCCAAAATCTGTGTTCATTGATTGGCTTGTGAGCCTGATCCTAGAAACAACATTGGTTCCACTCATTACTATGTCTTCATTTCTTTTGATGCAGCGCAAATTGCTTGAATCTAATTTCGATCAGCTCTTTTAACGAAATTCACGTCGGAATTAGGAACAGGCATTAAAATCTAGGCTCTCTAAAATAAATATAAGCCAAATGAATAGAAACACCATAAATTTAGAAGGCAAGGCGATAAATTACATGCAAAAAAGTTGCAAATTTTATAAGTTATTATCATTTATTAGTCAAGCTAACTACGACTACCTTAAGTGTTCTTCAAGTGATTCTTTCAACATCTTAAAAACGTTGAAACCTCCCAAGATTACAGTGTATACAATTTTTTTGCCATATTTATTAAATTAATTGAGCTATTGTGTAACTTATATGTGTCTTGAACATTATTTAAATAGCTTTCTTCATAATTATTATTAGAAAATGAACCAATTTGGTTTTTTTTCTACAAATATTTATTTAATTGCTGACTTGAGTCACGAGCTCGTTTCATTCTTTAATATTTTTTTGCCAAATTTACCATACACATAAATAAATATTGATGGTCATAAGAATATCCACAAAGCGTGAAAATTTCATCTGAGTCATATGCTGTTGTCAAGTGTTTTTTTTTTTTCTATTTTTGCGCTCCTTTTATTTGAAAAATATTAGTGGCTTTTATTTGTTTTTGAAACTTGTTTTTACCGGTAACTCCGTAGACTTTGCTTTGGTACTTTTATTTATTTTTTGCTGCGTTATTTGCTGAGGCTTTTATTTCACAAAAGTTTTAGCAAGCAAGTTGCTTTCATTGTGGCATCAACAATGTTGAGGGATAGCTTCAATTGCATAAAATTTAAGCAAAATTTCATGGTATAAGCTTTAATAAGTTTGAATAGGTTACGTTTAGTTCCGAGTTAGGTAATTGCTTGAATTTTTAAATATGTTTTGGGACACAAAATTTAATGCAAGGTGCTTTAAAGAAGTTTTTAGTATTTTAAAAATCTTACGAATATATATTTGTTAGGTGCTCCTGCACTCTTCACCCACCCATGCTTTTATTTTTAATTTTCTTTTACTAAATAGTAACTTTAATTATAATCGAATGATATTTTTTATTGTGAACACAAATGTGCAAGAATTCGTTTGCGCCATCTAGCGACAAAAACTTGCTTGCGCCATCTATCGGTCACACTAAACAAAGAAGCCAATATAGAAGACGCACATGCTTAACTGTGTTATCCTCTGTGATAATTTATCGATCAGAAATTTATGTATAATTATTTGACACAATGACGGATTGTTTTTTGTTCAGTTGATTTTCGCTTATAAGAGATTTGCTTTAGGTCTCAAAAATAAAATAGAAAAAATTTAAAATGGAAACACTTTTACAAGTAATAAATTAGTCGGCCGTGCTCCAGAAAACGAATCCGAACATTTTATTCGGATTCGTTTTAAAACCGAATGTTTGCGGCTACCAATTTCAACAAACCGAATTTTGCATGTGGTTTAGAATCGAATGTTTTGTTGCAAGAGGAATTAAAACGATTCAGCAAAATAGGTTTAAAAAATTATGCATTTTATATTGAAATAATTTTTAAAATATTTTTTGATATTCAAAGGTTATTTTTATGCCAATTTCAAGTTAAATATTTTATTTTTTTTAATTTTATTTTATTTTATTTTTATTTTATTTTAAATATAATTTTTCTGAATCAACCCAAAAATCAGCACGCACAACTTAGCCTTAATTTTGATATGCTCCATGTCTTGCATAAAAAAATCATTATGTCTTGCTTAAAAAGTTCATGTCTTGCATAAAAAAATTTCCTTCTAATAGCGTGGATAATTTCCCTCGAAAGGTGTGAAGCTGTGCTAACAATTAGCATGGGAAATTCGGTTTTGGGAGCACGCAAAAACGAATCCGAACCAAATTGTTCGTTTTGTTTTTTTCGTTTTCCGAAGCACGGCCGATTGAAAGAGTTTTGTTAGGAAAATGAAGGATTTTTTATGCCTTGGAAGTCTTTTATTATACCCTGTACGTATAGGTACAAAGAGCATACAAGATTTGTGCAATGTATGTAACGGACAGAAGGAGGCGTGTCAGACCCCAAGTCCTTTATACCAAAATGCTTATCATAATCCCGGGTATCGATTGAGTCACGAAACAAAAATGTGTCATCTGATAGAATGTTGAAAAAAATATTTTTTTATAATAAATCTATCTTTCTATAGGCAGAATATAATTTGCTTCATACCGTTTAATTTATATATATAGTATAACTAGCGACTATTATATTTATTAGTATATAATACAAATTTCCCCTGGCTTGACATTTTGTCAGTCGCCGCTAGGTGGAGAATGAGGATCTCTATTAATAACTGTTCGAAGAGAACAGGGACCTGCAGTTTAAAGCCGAGTCCGAAGGGCGGTAATTTGAATTTATAGAGATTTTCTTGGGCAAATAGCGTATTTTTGCTAGCGATGCGTTTTTTACGTTTATGCTATTGTCTAGTTAACTTATTGCCAGTTGTTTTTCATAGTTTTCTCGTAAGTTTCTCTAGGTATCTTTGAGTTTTTATAATATTTTGATGCACCCAGCATAAATGATTAAATTCGTATAAAACTTAATAAGCTAAAATTACTAAAGTGAAGCATTTGCTAATCTTAATTTAAAATAAAAACTTTTTTGTTTGTTCTAAAAGTCTACATATTTTTTTATTTATTTTTATTTTTATTAATCGCGACCCTTAATAAGTTTTCCATATATTTTGAAATCAGCTTATTTACTGTAAGCGATTTGTTAACAAAAACATAAACCACAAAAATATTAAAAAACAAAGCGAAGATTATTATTTATTTTTTATCAATTGCTGCAGCTAGTGTTGTAGCGCATCTGAGCTATCGATTAGTTGTATCGCTTCGTTATCGATAAACATACAATGCTGTTCGACAACAACAACAACGATTTTTAGCTAAGAAAGTTTTCCATTTTGTGGCTGGCAAATTTGTAAACCATAACTAAATAATTATTGCCGCTTTCATATGCCACATGACGTATACTTAATAATATAAAGTATACTGCAAAATAATGTATGCAACTTACATGAATTTTTCCACTGTTGAAACTTGTGATATAAAAAGCATGCACATATAAAGAATATCACAAATACAATGAGCAACGTGAGAATCACGCCAATCCAGATATCGCTAACAACATGCCCAAAATCCTCATCTTCACCCGTATAAATACGTGAGCCATGCGCTAGTCTAGGCGGCGGAGCACGTGCAGCTGGTATGACATCGTTGAAGATCAAATCATCAGCTACATCGGCCACATCGCTGGCTGCCGCACCGCCGCTTAAATTTATTTCCAACTCCTGCCGATCGATGGTAATGTTGCCCAAAGCCGTGTCCAGACCCAAGGCCAGCTGTTCGAGTTTATTAATGAGTATGGAGTAATTGCCAGGCAAATCAAAGTTGCCCAGATCCAATTTTTCGGCACTACTGCTGCTGGCAGTGGCATTCACAGCCGTGGCATTTAGGTTCAAAATATTATCATCGTTATTTAGGGATATTGTATTGTTAAAGTTGCTGTTGCTGTTGTTGTTATTGCTGGAGTCAAGATCCGCAAAAAAATTGCTTATGTTTAAAGCTTTGAGTATTTCGGCCATTTTGTTAAAATTTGCTTTAGTTTAAATTAAAATTTCAAATGATTTTTAGAATGTTTCTTTTGTTTTGTTGGTAACACACACACGCGCTTCTTATCAGCCTTTGGCCAGCAGCTTCATTTCGCGACTGAAAACTTTGGCCAAGTGTAAACTTGCAAATTTTTAGTAGCGCTTTTTGTCGATACTTTGGCAGTTGTTGTTGTTGTTAATATTTTTAAGCATTTTTATATTTTTCATACACAGTATATAGCCATGTATTTTTCACTTTTCAACTAATTGTATTAACGCATTTGTGTTAATTCGTTGGCCGCAGTAAGCCTTACGCATCTCGACTAAGTTTTTTATTTTGTGTTGTATCTTGTAGATTATTTTTTTTTTATGCCATGCCTGGCCAGGCAGCTTGGCTTGACGACGCTCTCATTGCTTATTTGTTGTGCTAATATTTATTATTGTTATTAATTTTTTTATTTTGCTGTACATTTATCTTAGCAATAAACGTTTGTAAATAAAGTATCAGAGCAGTTGCTAAAGCTTTATAGGCCTGGCTAACTGCGTGCCAAGATGCATACGCTAAATCCCCACAGATATGATTTTATTTTATATTTTTATTGATTTGCGAATTAGCGCATAACGCCTTACATATCAGTACTATAAAACTGGGCTAGTAAGCAGTTTAAGGCAGCATCAGTTAGTGTTGGCCAATAAAACTTTGTCGAATTCTGTTGCTTCGCTCTGTTTCATTTTGAGCTCCCCCCTTTATTTCCGATTGTAAAAATATTTTTATTTAACTCAGCCATTTGCAAGTACATGTGAAATCGGGCGAAGGACATACTACTAAGCGGAAACTAGGGTTGGGTGTGTAAAGCTGAGCTCGACTAAAAGCTCGCAGAGAGAGAGAGTGCAGTGATCATGTGGACTTTGAGCTTAGCAATATTTGATTATGATGATAATTTTATTTGAAAGCTTGGTTTAGTGCACGCCTCAGCTTATTCACACGTTCTGAAGCCAAGAGTCTTTTTGCGCGTTTATGTCACATTGTGTGTTGTTATAATATAAGCTTCAAATAATGTGACGTCATATGATCGCATATTTTCTCTCCCAATTTTTATGTATTCTTAAGGGCTTTTTGAAGCTTATAAATTCTGTTCTGAACACAAACGCTTAAAGGAAAAGAAATATGAAACCTCCTTTTTTACATTTATAATTTGTAAGGTTAAGGGGTATGTTAAGGTTGGGCAAAAAATTATATGCTTAATTCCTAGAAGCATATATACTAAAATGATCAAGACGACAAAAAAAATTGATTTCGTTCGGTAAGAACATAAGAGCTGGGAACATGAGAGCGTCTTAAGTTACACATTTTTAATGGCGTTCAGTTTTTTCCCTCCAACAGTGTTTAAGTGGTTCGAAGCACATTTTACAGACAAATTGCAATAAAGAAACAGATCGTTCCATCCATGAGCAAACATTTGATCAAAACTTGTTGAAACACTCCCTCAGTTGGACAGCTAAAAGATTTACTAGTCACCATAAAATTGTAATTCCGTCTTTAAGCAGTCTTCTCTAACCAAAATCGGTATGAATTCCAATTCCGAAGATCCAGTTTTTCAAGCTTACCCCAATTTTTCAATGTATTATTGGAAGCTAAATATCAAGAAGATCAGCAATTTAAATAATCTTCTATTGGAGTAACAGATCTACTAACAAAACCTCTTTTAAGTTTTTGTAAATGTTGTCATCAAAATCATATTTAAAGATAATCTTTATTTATCTTAAGCACACGTATAAAAGGAGACTCAAAAGGTGTTTAAACATTTCTCTGATCATGTATCATAGTCAGAGCTGGGCAAAAAGAGAGCGGTCTGCCGTAAGTGCCCGAACAAAAAGTGCCCGATTGGGCTATGGGCTGCCCAGTTCTGATCATAGTAGAGTGCCGATAAATCTTTGATTTTCTCAGGCACACAGCAGGCCGCTCCATCCAAAACTGACTAAACTAACAAATAGCTAATTAAATCAAGACCAAAGTCTTGTCAGAGATACCTAAAGTCATGTGGGGCCCTTAAAGATATGGCACGTCACAATTTTAATATTTTTTTAAGTCTTTGACATAAAAAAAAAGATTTTCACTACATTAAAATGATAATGAGGCACAAATATACGTCATTCGATTTGCGTCTTTAACTAAATTTAGCTTAGAAATACCCCACAGCAACTTCATTGCTGTCTATAAAAATAAATGAGCTGCTTGTTTAGTAAATTTTAATAATACTATATAAGTATAAGTGCACTATAAGATAAACGGGCGTTATTAATTATTAATAAATAAGGCAGAAAATTTCAGGTTTTCTACACTTAACAAGCTGGCTTACATGCAAAACCGTATTAATTAAAAGTCATCAAGCTGGCTATTAAGAATACCCGTGACTGTAAGTTGTAACAGATAGTGTCGATAGTAAAGTTTTGAAATGTGATCATAATTTCTTAAAGTGTAGACAACGTGCTCGAAGTAAGGGCACACGGCAATCAACAACTTGATTAAGCGATCATTAGAAGAGTATTTTAAACTTTAGTGAGAGTGTTTAAAGAGAGTCGTTAGCTGAAAGTGCTGTTATGCGTGCGCTCATGCGCTCTTGCTCTTGCTCTCTGCTTTGCTTGCTTGCTTACTAACAGCTCATGGTAGAATAAACAAGGTATGCTATTCCCGAAAAATTTTCGCAACTCGAACCTTATTTTAGTTTCGTTGATATTTTTCACGAGAAAGGTTGTTTCCGCGCATAGTTTTTCAGCATTTACCGTAATTTTGTGCAGCGGTAAAAAATAAGGCACTCTAGTTGCAACCAGCAGCACAAAAAAAAAATTTTTAATATGCTTGCCAACGCACAACAACAGCAATGGGGGTGGTTTCACTCTCTCACTTTTTCGCTCAGACCATGGTAGAATAAACAAGGTATGCTATTCCCGAAAAATTTTCGCAACTCAAACCTTATTTTAGTTTCGTTGATATTTTTCACGAGAAAGGTTGTTTCCGCGCATAGTTTTTCAGCATTTACCGTAATTTTGTGCAGCGGTAAAAAATAAGCCACTCTAGTTGCAACCATCAGCACAAAAAAAAATTTTAAATATGTTTGCCTACGCACAACAACAGCAATGGGGGTGGTTTCGCTCTCTCACTTTTTCGCTCAGACTAAAAATAAGGTTTCAGTGCAGTGAATAGCATACCTTGTTTATTCTACCATGCTAACAGCTGAAGCATGGCCAGCCGCAGAGAGCGTTCAGTATTAGGAGAGACCTTGTGACGAACACACGCACAACGGCAAAGACTTTTATTTTAGCTTTACGATTAACATAATGTCTAATAAAAATGTTTATACATTTCGTCGCGCTGAAATATCAGATATTAAAATTGTGCATGAAATGATTCAGGAACTGGCGGACTTTGAGCAGCTTAGCGATGGACCCGAGCTTAGTGAACAAGATCTAATACGAGATGCTGGACTGACTGGACAGCCGGAATACTGTCACATCTATGTGCTTATTGAAAACTCAACAAGCACAATAATTGGTTATGCAATTTGTTTTAATTCCTACTCCACCTGGCAGGGACGTTCATACTTTTTGGAAGATATATATGTACGTCCAGCGTATCGTAAGCGTGGAGCTGGTGCACGCCTTTTTCGAGAAGTTGCCGCCAAGGCAGTGGAAATGCATTGTCGTCGCTTGGACTTTCATGTCTTGTGCTGGAATCCAGCGCGTGAGTTCTATAAACGCATGGGAGCAGCGAATTTGACAGAGATTAAAGATGCCTGGCATTATTATCGTGTGGAGGAACAACAACTGGCCGTTTTGGCTGCGGAACTTGCCAAATAGTTAGGCTGTGTTTTTTGTCATATAAAGTGTGATCTTGAGTAGCAAAGTTTTTACTCGCTACCTGCAGAAGCTTAAGAGCATGTTATCACATGTTTTCTTATCAAGTTTATTCTTAATTTATTGATTGCTCATGAATTGCCTGCTGCTGATAAGAGTGGCGCTTGTTAAGTTATAGAGAATGGCTTTTATTGTTTAGAATTTAAATAGTTTTAGAATTTTAAATATTGGATGTTATCTTTTTTAAACAAGATTTTATAGAACCAGATGTATAACTAAGTTTTGAAATTGAAGTGAACTAAGAAGCTGTTACCAACAACATGAAATAAATAAAAACTTTGCCAACAAATGTGATTCTAAAATCAAAATGTTGTATAGAGACAGAAAATGACGAATTTTTTAAGCAGTTAAGAAGCAATGAATTATTTTAAAAATAATTTTAATTCAAAAAATAAACGAATTTTTAAAACACAAAATACTCTAAATGTGAATGAATGAATTTTTTGTTGTTGTTTTTGATTTTAGGAATTTGTTTTTAAAGTTTTGGTGCTGCAAAGTCAGGATTTTTTCAAAAAAAAAAAAAGGAAAGCGATTGCAGAAGTAGAATGCAGTTTTCAAATTATCTAAAATCATTTATTTGATTGTCATCTTTAATCCTTGTAGGACTTATAGGAACTTATATATCTTTAGAGTTTATCTATTCAACTAGTATTGAACTCTATGCTTAATTTTGAAATACGACTAATTTCAGCAAATAACAGCCAAGAAGCTGAATGCATATCAATATCGAAAAACCATATACAGGTTATTTTGGGAAATATAACGCTAAGGTATAAAAATAAAAATTTTAGGTACTCAACTCATTTGAATTATGATCAGAGCTGGGCAAAAAGAGAGCGATTTGCCATTAGTGCACGAACAAAAAATGCCCGTTTGGGCTATGGGCTGCCCAGCTCTGACCTAAAACATTTATGTAAAAATAACTAATAGCCTGCCGCGTCACCTATGGCTTTTACATATATTGTACATATCTATAATAATACTCTGACCATGTGGGTACAGGGCAGAGTCTCAATTTACACATTAGCCAAGGATGGGGCATCAAATTCTGCCGCACGCAGTCGGCTCATACACGGTCCAAGTGTGTGAAATGTCTCTCTCGTTTTTGCTAGATTGCGGTTCTTGCTCTCTCGTGCGCTTTTGCTTACTGCGCTGCTTGCTCCCACAAAGAAATGTTTGTTTGTATGAGTTTTGCCCATACAAATTAAGATCATTATATGCGGTGCCTAACACTGGAATGGAGAGGAATCCACAAAATTTTCTGAAAACAATTTTTCAAGGGAAAAGATTTGCAGAAATTTCTTTCCAAAAATCAACGTTTCTTTATTTGTTAAGCTCACATAAGTCATTTCAACAAAATTAGTGGCTTTGGCTTGTAATTTAAGACAGAAATCATGATGCAATACATTTTACAAGGTGACGCAAAGAATTGCACAAGTCGGGCTCTGCTGGTTCAATTTTTATATGGTAGCTATGTAAAATAGTGAACCAATTTTGATCAAACTTCACAGAAATGTTTAATTTAAAACATAGTGCAGACACAAATTTGGTCATGATATTTTTAAACATAAAAAAATGTTCTAGTATGTATTTATATGTTTGCTTAAGTTTTATATGAGTCTGCACATTGCATGAAGTTTGATCAAAAAAACCTGCGCTCTCTTTTTCAGAGAGGCACGGTTTGGGGACCTGCTCATTGCGTGCCCTAGTTATTGTTTGATCATCAAAGAAAGTAAAATATTTTTGCACTTATGAAAATAATTTAAAGTAGATAATTATTTGATTTTTGTATAGCAAACTTGTTAAAATATATTTCATCACAGCGTTCTTAACTAGATCAAACTATTTGTTCTACAGCTGCATCTGTTTTGCTGGCTTGGCAAGTTTTAATGACGCCTAATAGCTATTGTCTAAAAAGAATAGATATAGAAGATAGTCCGAAAACCTTGAATATACTCAAATGCTCTGAAAGTTCGAAAAACTTTTTCTTATATGTTCAAGGTATAAATTACTATATTAACGGATGAGCGGCTCTCTTTGAGATTCTACTGGCTACTGCTAAAAAATGCACGGTCACACTCGAAAATCTTAGTAAGCAATCTGACATAAATTTTTCAGCGACTCTCTTTGAGTTTTCACTGCCGACTGGGTAAAAATGCACGGTCACACTAGAGAATCTTTTTATGCAATCTGAAACTATTCTTCAAGTACATTAATGTAATAAAGTAAATATAGCGCTAAAATTTATTTACAACTCTGTATTGTAATATTTGTTTTTGCTTTTAGTTCAGTTTAAAGCTAGTTTTTTATAGATTAGTTTTGTCTCGAAGTTTAATTTTTTCTGCCGCAGTTATTCTGGTGCAAAAGCTGCGGCTTATTTTTGAAAGTTTTTGAATGAGCATATCTCAAATATAATTTAAAACCTCTTGAAAATTAGTCTGTCAAATGGTTTAATGAAAGTTTCCCAACAAAAATTCTGGCTGGTCGTCTAAATCCAATTGGTTTTAATATGGCGTCGAGTTTTAAGGTTCAGACTCAGTGGAGTTTTATCTTATTATTATTATCGTTATACAATTTGAAAAAAGTCGAAAGAAGCCAGAAAAAAAACCTTATAAACCTTTTTTAATTTAGAATAATTTCTAATTCATAATTATATATAAATAATAAAATAAATAAGCTCGACAAAATGCTAACTATTTTTACTTCAAAGCACTTCTGAATAATTTATCTCTCTTAATAGTACCTACTTATAAAAAAGATTTTTTGTCATTGTCCCCACAATCATACCCTTTATTTTTTGTTAGTTTAGTGTGCCCGTATATAAAAACTGAATTTTTGCCGCTAGGTAAAACATTAAATGAAGTGACAAATTAGTGTGGCCGTGTGTACAATAAATAAATAAAAGTTTGTATGATCTGGTCACACTACTAGTGCGTGATATTTTGCCGGTTTTGCCTTTTTTTGCTTTTAAGGCGTAGTGATGTATGCTTATACATATTGAATATATCAAAAACATTAAAAAAAAACAACAAAAATTTAAAATTTTAATACAACACAAATAATAATAATGCCTTACTTTGTGGGGGGCCCTTTAAGTAGCTCTTTTTAGAACAACTATACTTGAAACATGTGATAAAATAAATTTTTTCAATTGTTATTAGAGCATTCAAAAATGCGCTATAAAAGTTGAATGGATTGTTGTGCTACTTTAAAATTCTTTTTGAATAATACAAATAAAAAAACTCTATAATATGACTTTTATATAAATAAACATTTTACTTAAACTTAATGAATGCATTGATTGCTTATATATTATAGGTATATAAAACGATAAGCCACTTTGTTTTTATTTACACTGCCAAGAAGCAGTTCTCTGGCCGCCTGATAATATGAGAGCTCTTAATTGTATTTTACTCCATGTATAATTCATTCTACAAATTTTTTACTTTTTATAAACAATTCGTCTATTTGTATACATTATTTATAAGTCAAATCAAAACAGAGCAGAGACACAACAAGACAAAAACGAATACCAGGCATGCAATATTTAAAAGTAGGAAGCGATTGCATTACGAAAGGAATTTGCATTATGTAATTTAAGTTTATCATCATGTTTGTTTGTTTATTATTTTTCTAGTATTTCGAAATAACTTTGTGAAGCTTCTCAGTGGGCTCGTATATACAAATGTTTCAGATTTCATATAACTTTTTCGGAATTTAACTTGATAGTACTGAAGGCATGGCAAATTGGCTTAAGTGTAGCTAACACTAGTTAACATAAAAAATGAACCTTCGTAAAAAAGTGTTTTTAAGGGTAATTTGGGTTCGAGAAACACGAAAATGGCAAACTTTATTTTTTTTTAAGCACCGTTTTCGAGATATTTTCGAAAAACATGCTTTTGAGCAGTTATTTCAGTTATTCGTCAATATTTCGTGAACAAAACTTTGTATCCACATTTAAGATGATTAGACGAAAGGTATTGATGTTTTCTTTACAGTGATATATAATTATGTACACATTAAGCAAAAATTATAGACGTTACAAGCAACCAAAGTCGAAAAAAGTGTTTCGAATTTTGTTATGCGAATACGTTAATATAAATTGTTTTAGTCGGACGTGTTACGGAAAACGAATCCGAATATTTTATTTCGCATATTTTATGCGGATTCGTTTTGAAACATATATGTGGTGTTTCCAGTTTTAGGCCTATACGCAGAATGAAAAATTTCGCACGGAATGAAAAAACTTCATACAAAAAAAATCCCAAATGGTATATCCAAAACGAATTTTTTATCTAGTTTGAAACCTAACGATTTGCTGCAAGTGAAATCAAAGCGTATAGGCAAAATGGATGCGAAAGTGCACGTAATTTAAAATGAAATAATTTTTTAAATATTCTTTGATATTCTTAGATTTAGATTTACTTGTTTATTAATATATATAATATGTTCTTTATTTCGAAAGAAATTAAAGCTAATAAATGAATAATAACTATAACTAATGCAAAAACATCCAAAGTGAACCCAGGGCAACGACAATCTCTTTCCATCTTATTTATTAATAATTATTTTAAATTATTTTTACCGAATCAAAATGAATTTATGGCATAAAAAAGTTTTTATGTCTTGCATAAAAAAAGTTGTAGACCTGTGCTAATAAAGAGTAAGCGAAATATGAGCAGATATTGACAGCAAAAAATGTGGAATTGAAAAACGTTTTCGATTTGCGTTTTCCAAAGCATGTCCGAGTATTTATTGCTCGTAACCTTTTTTTGGTAAGCTAAGGAAAAGCTGCGTTCCCACTTTTTGGCTGCAATTTTGATTTAGTATTTTTTTTAAAATCTGCTTTACTAAAACGGCTATAACTTTAGGGAGCTCTCATAAAACTTTCGTACGTTAAAGTCTAGCGCGGTTTTGAGAAACCCTATACCATTGCATTGAGGCGTCCTTATGCTCTGCGTCCTCACTTTTTTGCTGCAATTTTGACTTAGTATTTTTTTTTAGTATTTAAAAAAAATAAAATCTATTTTATTAAAATAGCTGAAAACTTCAGGGTGCTCCGCTTAAAGCTGTTTAAAAAAATGTCGAACGCTTAAGTCGGGAGCGATTTTGAGAAACCCTAAGCTATTGAGGCCTTTTGCTTCACTGGGAATCAAGGATGACAGAAGAAGAAGAATGCCATTGCATTATAAGTCAACTTATTTTTTATATACTATATATATATGTTTAAGATTTTATGTAAAGGCCCATACGCAGCATGCCAAAATTCCGCACGAAATGTCAAAACTTCATATAAAAAAAAAAATCCTTTTTTTGGGATTGAAAAAAATTCCCTTTTTTGGTATTTTTTTTTTATATGAAGTTTTGACATTTCGTGCGGAATTTTTGCATGCTGCGTATGAGCCTTAATAGTAATAACAGAAAATATTAGAGAAAATATGGCATTGACTGAGAATCGAACGTTGGTACCTAAACATCGTGAGGTTAAGTTTTTGGTACCTTATACAGCTAGATCCTTTTTGAAGGAATGTCCCAACTTTAGCTGCTTATACTTTTTTATTTTTAATGAAAATGCACAGATTATGGGCTAACTTTTTTTTAACATAATATCGATGAAAAATTATCGTATGTTATAGAAGACAGTTTGTAAAATTTTTCGTTTTGACATATGGCAAGTATATATGACATTTTATCAAAAAATATTATTCTGTGCAGGAAGCAAAAAATTTAAAGAAAACTTAAACAAATTTTCATATTTTCCGCATAGCACTGTCAACGTCATTATGATAATTAGTTTTACAATATATATTGCAATAAAATATGTAAGATATTCTCAGTAATTGAGTTATGGACTTGAAGACAGTTCTATTTATAATAATTTTTGTAAAAATTATAACATACGATCATTTGCACTTATATTTGTTGTTTTAAAACTAAGAACTTTTTAAAAATGTTTGTTTTAATTTCAATTTGTAGTATTTACTTTTTTAATTGCTACATATAAACAAGCAACAGCAGCTCTACGCGATTTATGCAAATTATTTTTAAGAAAAATTTTCATTTATGTTAATACAACATAATAATTTAAAACTCTTCACCAGCAACAGCAAATTGCTTTTAATTTCAATATTTTGTTAATTGAACTCTATTTAATATTCAAATTTTTATCAATGATTTCAATTTACCAAAGCGAACGTCGTACACACACAGTGAGTAAAATTTTTATCAACTTATCACTATTTGCACAAATGTAAACAAAATAATTTTTGTTCAACAAAAACAGCTTTTTCAATCAATTCTTTTATGCATTTATAGCATGTTTTGTTTATATTTTATTTTTATTCATTTATTTCGTTTTTTGTTTAAAATGCAACTTTTTAACGTGTTTTTATCAGACCGTACACGCCGGCATGTTTACGACAATTAAAACTGTTGTGAGTTTCAATTATAGCCAAGTTAACTAAAAACGTTGCCGACGTTGAAAACAACAAAAATAATAACAACAGCTGGGAGGCCACTGTTGTTGCCCCCTATGATGATGATAGGTTCACTTTGCGACGCACACTCCAACGACTTAAGAATGACGACTGCCAGCTGGCTGCCTATCTTGACGACAGCGTAAACAAGACACGTCTCTCTCTCTCGCTCGCTCGGAGCTACCCAACCAGCTGACTGACTGAGTAACTCACTAACTGACTCACTGACTGACTGACTGAGTGACTGACTGACTGAGTGACTGACTGACTGATGTTGTAGAGCGCTTGAAGTGTCGGTGAAAAAAAATAAAAATATTAAATCAACTGAAACAAATGAAGGCTTCATTTCATTCAGCGCCCTGACAGAGACGCTCTACAATATTTTCATTATCGTTTATAAATTAGAATACGAAATATTTGTTACGCAAACTTAGTATGTATACTTATTCAAATGCCCTTTGTTGTAGTTTTTGCAAAGAGATATGTGCTGTTGAATATTTGCTACAACTAGAGGAGTTTGTAATAGAGTGAAAGTGAAATTAAAAATAAATTTGAGTTTTTGGCCAATATCTTAAAACACGTTCCATAAAAATTTTGTTTGGACTGGACTATTCGGGTTTGGCAGATCATTTGACTCGGAAAATTAAACAAAAATTTTAAGTATATTTTTCTGATTTTGTCTGCCAACTTCTGGCAACATTGGTCGTAGCCCATTGTTGCTAGTACATTTAAATTAATTAATAAACAGAAATAAATTAATAATCATGGCAATTTTATGACAAAAATCAAGTAAACTGTTTTATGATTTTTAAAAATAATTATTAACAAATTTAAAGACGTATACGCAGAATGAAAAATTTGGCGTATAAAAGAAAAGAAAAGGGCGTACGTTAAAGTCGGTCGCGGACAACTTTGGGATACCCTGTACTAGTGCTGGAGAATCATCGTACTGATTTGAGGTGAAGGTTCTCCCATCCAAAAAATTTTGCAGAGACCGGAACAAGTGATCGCCCGAAGGTGCCAAGACTGGAGAATATGGTGGGTGTGGTGGTACATCCCATTCAAGCTCCAAAAGCTTTTGGCGAGTCATCAAACTTGTATGAGGTCTCGCATTATCCTGTTGGAACACTACACCTTTTCTATTGATAAATTCTGGCCTCTTCTGTTTGAGTGCATCACTCAATTTGTCCAGCTGATCACAATACACTTCAGAATTAATCGTGGTATTGTCTGGCAATAGTTTAAAATAAACGATCCCTTTGAAATCCTACCAAACAGACAACATAACCTTTTTTTGGGGACTATCGGCCTTCGAAGTGGTTTGAGCCGGTTCATCCTTTTAGACCATGATCTCTTGCGCTTTACATTCTTGTAAGCAACCCACCTTTCGTCGCCAATAACAATGCGCTTCAAAATGGATCACTTCTTTGACGTTTGATAAGCAAATCACAGTCGTTAATGCGACGAAGCAAATTTCGTTCTGTAAGAACATGAGGAACCCATATGTCAAGCTTAGAAATTAATCCTAGACGTTTCATGTGCTTGTGAACGGTTGCGTTAGACAAATTTAATCTTTCAGCAATCTCTCGAGTTGTTATTCGACGATTTGCATCGACCAACGACTTTATTATATCCACATCGGCTTCAAGAGGCCTTCCAGGACGTTGTGCGTCCTCAAGATTGAAATTGCCGGAACGAAATTTTGCAAACCAATTTTGGCATTGGCGTTCGGTCAACACATCTTCTCCGTACACATCACATAATTTTCGCCTTGCATGAACTGCATTTTTACCCTTTTGATAGTAAAACAGTAAAATTTGCCGAAAATGCTGTTTTCGATCTTCTATCTTCGATAGGGCACCAAACAAAAACTATTCCAAAAAATGTAACAAACTTTTTTACAAAAAAGCCTTACTATATCAGCTGTTCAAATATATAAAGGTAAAGCGGTTAAGTGTGAAGTTAGCTGCGAAAAAATTCAATAAGATCAGCTGTTGCCATCAAAGGAAATTACTTAGTGAACGACCCAATATAAGTATTTTCAAATAATAAAATGGAATTAACAATCAAACCAAGAGAAACTATATTTTCATAATATACATTTCAAAATTAATTACATTTCATAGAAAAATAAGCAAAGAAATACTAAATAACAACCCAAAAGGTTATACAATGAAAGCAAAAGATAATAAAGGCCATTATGGATACATTATGGATTTTGAGCAGCCGAATCCGAAGTCCAAAAAACTCCTTTACACATGGGTTGTAGATAGAGAGACTAGAGAGAACTAAGAACCCTTGGATCGTGGTTTTTGGGACTTCGGATTCAGCTGCCCAAAGTCCATAAGGGGTGCCTCTGTCACATGTAAAGTTTACACCACTTTTTTTTGGTGAGCCTGTAAGTAAATACAAAAAAATGTTCTGTTCCAGCCAGAATTGCAGTCTCATAATCTTTAAACTAATTCGAGATCCCTTTATTATGGTTATAAATAAGATCATGTCAACGTTTTTTGGTCTAAGCGAACTCCGCTTGTCGATCACTAGATTGACAGCCTTGCTAAACTTTAAAAAGTATTACCTTCCAGTAATTCAACGGGCACATGCTTGAATCTAAGTTTTTGACTTTAAAATATTGTCAAAGTGCCAAAATTGAGTCAGCCCTACTATTTCGTATCTTTTGAGATTTGTTTTTTTCTAAAAATTTATTGCTCATATTTGGTCCGTAATGGGATTTGGTCGATAATCGAAAATCGAAATAATAATATCGATGATCGGAAAAAAATAAAACACATCGATGCATCGATATAACATCGATGTTACTTCCGGCACTACCCTGTACCACTGCTTGCAATAAAATCCGGTATATTGCTTAAGAACACCTAAAGACATTTGATTGCCAAATTAGGTTACGATACCTTCATAAGCAACCAAAAACAGACGAATTTCTAAACAAAAATTTTTTTTGACCGATCGTTCCTATGGGAGCTATATGATACATATAGTCAACCGATTTTGATCAAATTTGATACAGTGCTTGGGAAATCTAAAAAACTTCCGAGTGCCAAATTTGATTATGATATTTTCATAAACAAACGAAACACAACGAATTTAGTGCAAAAAACATTTTTTGACCGATTGGTGAGCTATATGATATAGTCAAACGATTTTGCTCAAATTTGATACAGTGCTTGGGAACTCTATAAATCTTCCGAGTGCCAAATTTGGTTATGATATCTTTATAAATAAACGAAACACAACGAATTTTGTGCAAAAAACGTTTTTTTGGACGATCTGCTCTATGGGAGCTATATGATATAGTGTTTGGGAACTCTATAAATCTTCCGAGTGCCAAATTTGGTTATGATATCTTCATAAACAAACGAACTATCCATCTAAAACTTTTGTTTTTTTTTCGAGGTCCTCTGAAACACCCCTATGGGAGCAAGTGCTGGAGAAAACATCGATGATCGAAGTTTAAAATCTCTATTTATCGATGTTGGCCAACAGAGATGTTTCTCCAGCATTTCTGCACTCATCAAATGGGTGTTTAGTAGTGCTGGAGAAACATCTCTGTTGGCCAACATCGATATATAGATATTTTAAACTTCGATCATCGATGTTTTCTCCAGCACTAATGGGAGCTATATAATACATATAACCCCGATATCGAAAATAAACTTGCCTCCCCTGACATAATTACGCATCTAATCTGAAAATTTGGTCGCTCTAGCTCTCACCTTCTCTTATATGTATCTAGGCGTTATACAGACAAAAGGACAGACGGACATGAGTATATCGACTTCTCTAGTCACCCTGATCATACTTTAGGTAACTTTAGGGGGTTTCCGACGTTTCCTTCTGTATGCTACATACATTTTCGGCTCGCACAAATTTAAGATACCCTTTCGTACCATACGGTACAGGGTATAAAAAGTCCCATTTGAGACATACCATTAGGCCGTAAATCCTCAATTCTATTTTAAGCCCATGTCTGCATAGGTTTCGTTGTTAAAAATGGTATTAACCTTATTAGATAAGCAATAACTATTATAATGCATACAAGAGCAATTATTTGAAAAAATAATTTAAGCATTAAAGGTGGAATAATTTATAGCTAATTGCTAATTTATTGCAGTTTAAAGCACAGTTTATTTACAAATAATTTTTAAGTTAGCAATACTTTAGGGATTATTTATTGCAACCTAACCCTATATTTAACAAGAAATAAATTAAAGCCTATAAATAAGTTAAACTTACTTAAATTATATGCCATAAGTAATTCGTTATAGTGATTTTTAAATAAATTTTTGTTTATGAATAACTTTAGGTGTGTAAAATATTTACTTAAGTTTAATTATATGCAATAAGTAACTAGTTGCTCATATTTGATGTAAAGTTAATAAATTAATGTTTGTGGCATCTTTATTACAAACTACTAGGTATTAGAACTAATAAATCCGGAGCGGTACAAACAAGCCCTACGTACCAAGAGTTTCGAACCTATAAATAGCTCC
Source organism: Chymomyza costata (assembly GCA_018150985.1). Taxonomy (NCBI): domain Eukaryota; kingdom Metazoa; phylum Arthropoda; class Insecta; order Diptera; family Drosophilidae; genus Chymomyza; species Chymomyza costata. The sequence goes on from JAECWU010000001.1 coordinate 26,785,414, forward strand.
TATTAAAATTAATTTTTAAAATGAAGGTCATGAAAAATACAGCAAAATTTGTAACACGCTGTATATTTTAAATTAATGCCAAGTTTGTAACTCTGCACAGTGCACAATGGGCCCGCGTAGCCAGATTTTGGCCAAAAGCCCTCCTGATGAAAATCAAAATTTGGACAAAATGACAATTTAATATTATTTTACACATATTAAGGTATCCTGTGCACTAAAAATTTTTAAATTATAATTAGTGGTTTTTAAGTTATTGGCAATCAAAGTTAACATTTTGTATTTTATGAGCTTTCGCGAACATTTTCAGAAAAAAAAACCTGCATTTACCATGATACATGTAGCTACGAAATCTTCACTCACTTTGTTATTTATAAGTATTACTTCAGAAAAAAAATAAAACTGAATTTAAAAACTTTTCAGTTTTAAATATATTCGAGTAGTTATAAAGATTTTTTGTTTTTTTTTATCATTTGGCTGCTTGGCTTTAAGGGTACCTCCGACTACCACTCGATATTTGATCGAACAAATTTTTTATAAATTTCTTCACATATTTTACAACAAAATGTAGCTTCTACCGATTTTCGGAAATTGAATTTTGTATCTAAAAGTTGAATTTTAAAAATTGACCCCAGGAAATTTTACTGTTTTTTTTTTAATTTCTTAGCTGCCTAAAAGTATGCTTTAATAATCATTTTTTTAAAGGTTATACTAAAATGTACAAAAAATATACAATTGGAAAATTTTAAAGCATAATTACAAAGATGGCAATGATAAATTTTGACAAAAAAACTTTAAAATTAAAAATGGATTTTTGAAATTTTTTCTAAAATTAAAAAAAGCATGCAAAAAATAATTGTAGCAGTTAAAAACCGGATGGATTGGCGATGTCGTCCTATTGTAATTTGCTTGGAAAGCTGAAACTATTTGGGTCTCCAACACCATTCAATATTTTGGGTATAGGCTATTTTTTCAATGCATGAGGAGTATCTAACCTTTTCGAACATTTTTCAAAATTAAAAATTTGTAGTTTGCTTTTTATAGAATAGAATTTAGCACTTAAGAGGCCCCTAAATGAGAACTAGTCAGATGCAGGCATACTTACTATCACATTGAGCCTGAGGCACATTTTTAACATCGTAAAGATCTTCCAAAGATCAGTGTATGCGATTGGTTACAGGGTCTGAAGACAACCGCCGGTGTAAAAGGAAAGTCCATAGCTAACGAATATCCATACACAAGTGCCAAAAACCTCACCTTTTTCAAATGCATAAACATCAGCAACGAATGGGTCTCAGCGATGACACGATCCAGGATCGGAATGCCTGCAGACGAATGCTGAGATCGCATACCCACACCTCAGGAGGAGCATAAGCGAGTCCGAAAAGAGGTAAACAAGGGTTTGGGAGAAGAAGAGGAGTATCTACCTCTGTGTGAAATATGGTCCAATTCCAATCAACAGCTTTAAATTAAGTTAAAAAAATTGTTTGGCTTTTTTTAAATTTTTTCCAATTTTGGTTTGGATTATCTATATTTCAAAATAATCGGAGGAGGCTCAAACTTCCCAGAAAAATACTTCAATCGTTGAGGAACACGTGTGTAAAATTTCATCAATCTAAAAAAGTTATTATGGAACTGACAGGGTTTTGGCCAAAATATGAAATTCTGGGCCCACAGTGTAGTGGGCTAAATTCCCAAATTTTTGAAATTCTGGGCCCACAGTGGAGTGGGCTAAATTCCCAAATTTTTGAATAAAAGTCAAAATATTCATAAGTAGGAATATAACAATTCCATACAAAAAAGTAATGTGATGGCAACCCTGAAATTTTAATAAGTATGCAAGCTCTGCTCATTCAACAGCTGATTGATAGAAAAACATGGCTTCAGATGGACCGACAAATGAAATGAGAGAAGATGACAGTGTCAGTAACAAATATAATTTAGGGTTATCGCTTATTACACTAGTTTACAAACTTAAGGGTCATCCAGTGAACCTTCGTATAAAAGTATTTTTTATGATAATTTTGGGACAAGAAACACGAAAATGGCAACATTTTTTTTTCTTAAGCAGCGTTTTCGAGATATTTTCGAAAATCATGTTTTAATGCACATTATTTATTTATTTGAAAAATTTGTGTATTAATTAAAAGTATGTCAATTATAATATTATTTTTTTAAAATCATTTGAAATATTGTTATCACCAAGAGTTGCCATACATTTTTGGTTTAAATACTTTTAATGGAATAAGGTCAATGCATACCAATATTAAGATAAATATGTATTCCATGCATGTTTTTATGTAAATATATTTTAGAGCTGCACTGCAGTTTATAAAGTAATTTCCTTTTAATGTTAATTAAAATTTGCATTTATATATTTGATTCAGTTGCACATTTGTATATTTAAGCAATTTATTTATTACCAATTTCTATGATTATTTACATTATTTATTCCTGCATTAGTTATTTGAATATTAAATAGATGCAAATTAGGAAATGGTTTTATGCCATAAGATCAATAATAATTATAGTTGTTTAAGTGAAAAAGACAAACAGCTTGCCAATATTCAGTAGTATCAGTGAATTAAATTTATATTATGTATTTACTATGTATTGCATTTAATGCATATATTTTGTTGCAATGCTGCATAATTGTTTGAATTAATTATTTGCATAATAAATTAAGCTAATTTTTTTATGAGTGATTTGAATTTGTAGTCTTATTTTTATTAGTAAATAATTTCCCATTTTTCCATATTGGCTACCCTTAACTCCTCAGACTCTTCAGATTTTGCAGCAATTTCCAAAATTCATTAAAGCTTTATAACAAAAATATTTAAAAATTTATGACGAAATTTGTGGATACATATAATCAAAAATGTTGCAAATTTAACGCATTTTGATTAATGCTCAAAAACAAAGCTATTGAGCTTGCAGTCACAAATATATAAAATTTTTATAATTTTTTGGCATAACGATTTCTGGACCCCATCAGCCGATTTTTGCTATTTTTTATAATTTTTTTTTATTTTTCTTTAGAGATCGTGCAATCAATAAACAAATATTTTCATTATATAAAAAAATGTTTGAAAGCGGTTCAAATTAAGAAGCGTGTAGGGTATATAAAAGTCATCATGCCTTTTAAACCGCCCAACCGTATAACATTTGCGGGTCTGTTAGATTAAGAAAGCTCCAAAAGCAGGACAAGACAGCAACCGTTTACCACTTACTAACAACGGATTTCTCAACTACTTGCGCGAAATACATGCTACGTACAACGATATGAATCCAAAGACTTTGGCCAAACAGTGCTTCGAGGGCTGGACTGAATTATCCGAGGAGCAGAAAAACGAATATCGTAAAAAGCACGATGAGAAGTTCCGCCATGAGTGTTTGTAGTTTTGTTTATATGTTGTGGAAATATTAATGTTTTGAATGGATGTCACCAATGGCTCTGCCGCATCCGAATCCGATATATTGTGCAATATCCTGTGTTATAGCGACACAATTTTGTTTTTCCAAATTTGTTTTGTGTTCAATAATATTTTGTTTTTAAGGCTACTGCCATTGTTTATTTGAAATTCATTCCACATATGACAGACCCGCAAAGCCTCGCAAGATTAAGAAAGCTCCAAAAGCAGGACAAGACAGCAACCGTTTACCACTTACTAACAACGGATTTCTCAACTACTTGCGCGAAATACATGCTTCGTACAACGATATGAATCCCAAGACTTTGGCCAAACAGTGCTTCGAGGGCTGGACTGAATTATCCGAGGACCAGAAAACGAATATCGTAAAAAGCGCGATTGTGTTCTGCCATGAGGGTCTGTAGTTTTGTTTACATGTTGTGGAAAAATTAATGTTTTGAATGTCACCAATGGCTCTGCCGCATCCGAATCCGATATTTTGTGCAATGTCCTGTGTTATAGCGACTTTAATTTAACCTCAATTTTTGTTTTTTCCAAAATTGTTTTGTGTTCAATGATATTTTGTTTCTAAGGCTACTGCCATTGTTTATTTGAAATTCATTCCACATATGACAGACCCGCAAAGCCTCGCAAGATTAAGAAAGCTCCAAAAGCAGGACAAGACAGCAACCGTTTACCACTTACTAACAACGGATTTCTCAACTACTTGCGCGAAATACATGCTACGTACAACGATATGAATCCCAAGACTTTGGCCAAACAGTGCTTCGAGGGCTGGACTGAATTATCCGAGGACCAGAAAACGAATATCGTAAAAAGCGCGATTGAGTTCTGCCATGAGGGTTTGTAGTTTTGTTTACATGTTGTGGAAAAATTAATGTTTTGAATGTCACCAATGGCTCTGCAGCATCTGCATCCGATATGTTGTGCAATATCTTGTGTTATAGCGACTTTAATTTAACCTCAATTTATGTTTTTTCCAAATTTGTTTTGTGTTCAATGATATTTTGTTTCTAAGGCTACTGCCATTGTTTATTTGAAATTCATTCCACATATGACAGACCCGCAAAGCCTCGCAAGATTAAGAAAGCTCCAAAAGCAGGACAAGACAGCAACCGTTTACCACTTACTAACAAACGGATTTCTCAACTACTTGCGCGAAATACATGCTACGTACAACGATATGAATCCCAAGACTTTGGCCAAACAGTGCTTCGAGGGCTGGACTGAATTATCCGAGGACCAGAAAACGAATATCGTAAAAAGCGCGATTGAGTTCTGCCATGAGGGTTTGTAGTTTTGTTTACATGTTGTGGTAAAATTAATGTTTTGAATGGATGTCACCAATGGCTCTGCCGCATCTGCATCCGATATTTTGTGCAATGTCCTGTGTTATAGCGACTTTAATTTAACCTCAATTTTTGTTTTTTCCAAAATTGTTTTGTGTTCAATGATTTTTGTTCCTCAGGCTACTGCCATTGTTTATTTGAAATTCATTCCACATATGACAGACCCGCAAAGCCTCGCAAGATTAAGAAAGCTCCAAAAGCAGGACAAGACAGCAACCGTTTACCAATTACCAACAATGGATTTCTCAACTACTTGCGCGAAATACATGCTACGTACAACGATATGAATCCCAAGACTTTGGCCAAACAGTGCTTCGAGGGCTGGACTGAATTATCCGAGGACCAGAAAACGAATATCGTAAAAAGCGCGATTGAGTTCTGCCATGCGGGTTTGTAGTTTTGTTTACATGTTGTGGTAAAATTAATGTTTTGAATGGATGTCACCAATGGCTCTGCCGCATCTGCATCCGATATTTTGTGCAATGTCCTGTGTTATAGCGACTTTAATTTAACCTCAATTTTGTTTTTCCAAATTTGTTTTGTGTTCAATAATATTTTGTTTCTAAGGCTACTGCCATTGTTTATTTGAAATTCATTCCACAAATGACAGACCCGCAAAGCCTCGCAAGATTAAGAAAGCTCCAAAAGCAGGACAAGACCGTTTACCACTTACTAACAACGGATTTCTCAACTACTTGCGCGAAATACGTGCTACGTACAACGATATGAATCCCAAGACTTTGGTCAAACAGTGCTTCGAGGGCTGGACTGAATTATCCGAGGACCAGAAAACGAATATCGTAAAAAGCGCGATTGAGTTCTGCCATGAGGGTTTGTAGTTTTGTTTACATGTTGTGGAAAAATTAATGTTTTGAATGTCACCAATGGCTCTGCCGCATCCGAATCCGATATGTTGTGCAATATCTTGTGTTATAGCGACTTTAATTTAACCTCAATTTATGTTTTTTCCAAATTTGTTTTGTGTTCAATGATATTTTGTTCCTCAGGCTACTGCCATTGTTTATTTGAAATTCATTCCACAAATGACAGACCCGCAAAGCCTCGCAAGATTAAGAAAGCTCCAAAAGCAGGACAAGACCGTTTACCACTTACTAACAACGGATTTCTCAACTACTTGCGCGAAATACATGCTACGTACAACGATATGAATCCCAAGACTTTGGCCAAACAGTGCTTCGAGGGCTGGACTGAATTATCCGAGGACCAGAAAACGAATATCGTAAAAAGCGCGATTGAGTTCTGCCATGAGGGTTTGTAGTTTTGTTTACATGTTGTGGTAAAATTAATGTTTTGAATGTCACCAATGGCTCTGCCGCATCCGAATCCGATATGTTGTGCAATATCTTGTGTTATAGCGACTTTAATTTAACCTCAATTTTTGTTTTTTCCAAAATTGTTTTGTGTTCAATGATTTTTGTTCCTCAGGCTACTGCCATTGTTTATTTGAAATTCATTCCACATATGACAGACCCGCAAAGCCTCGCAAGATTAAGAAAGCTCCAAAAGCAGGACAAGACAGCAACCGTTTACCACTTACTAACAACGGATTTCTCAACTACTTGCGCGAAATACATGCTTCGTACAACGATATGAATCCCAAGACTTTGGCCAAACAGTGCTTCGAGGGCTGGACTGAATTATCCGAGGACCAGAAAACGAATATCGTAAAAAGCGCGATTGAGTTCCGCCATGAGGGTTTGTAGTTTTGTTTACATGTTGTGGAAAAAGTAATGTTTTGAATGTCACCAATGGCTCTGCCGCATCCGAATCCGATATGTTGTGCAATATCTTGTGTTATAGCGACTTTAATTTAACCTCAATTTATGTTTTTTCCAAATTTGTTTTGTGTTCAATGATATTTTGTTTCTAAGGCTACTGCCATTGTTTATTTGAAATTCATTCCACATATGACAGACCCGCAAAGCCTCGCAAGATTAAGAAAGCTCCAAAAGCAGGACAAGACAGCAACCGTTTACCACTTACTAACAACGGATTTCTCAACTACTTGCGCGAAATACATGCTTCGTACAACGATATGAATCCCAAGACTTTGGCCAAACAGTGCTTCGAGGGCTGGACTGAATTATCCGAGGACCAGAAAACGAATATCGTAAAAAGCGCGATTGAGTTCCGCCATGAGGGTTTGTAGTTTTGTTTACATGTTGTGGAAAAAGTAATGTTTTGAATGTCACCAATGGCTCTGCCGCATCCGAATCCGATATGTTGTGCAATATCTTGTGTTATAGCGACTTTAATTTAACCTCAATTTATGTTTTTTCCAAATTTGTTTTGTGTTCAATGATATTTTGTTTCTAAGGCTACTGCCATTGTTTATTTGAAATTCATTCCACATATGACAGACCCGCAAAGCCTCGCAAGATTAAGAAAGCTCCAAAAGCAGGACAAGACAGCAACCGTTTACCACTTACTAACAACGGATTTCTCAACTACTTGCGCGAAATACATGCTTCGTACAACGATATGAATCCCAAGACTTTGGCCAAACAGTGCTTCGAGGGCTGGACTGAATTATCCGAGGACCAGAAAACGAATATCGTAAAAAGCGCGATTGAGTTCTGCCATGAGGGTCTGTAGTTTTGTTTACATGTTGTGGAAAAATTAATGTTTTGAATGTCACCAATGGCTCTGCCGCATCCGAATCCGATATGTTGTGCAATATCTTGTGTTATAGCGACTTTAATTTAACCTCAATTTATGTTTTTTCCAAATTTGTTTTGTGTTCAATGATATTTTGTTTCTAAGGCTACTGCCATTGTTTATTTGAAATTCATTCCACATATGACAGACCCGCAAAGCCGCGCAAGATTAAGAAAGCTCCAAAAGCAGGACAAGACAGCAACCGTTTACCACTTACTAACAACGGATTTCTCAACTACTTGCGCGAAATACATGCTACGTACAACGATATGAATCCCAAGACTTTGGCCAAACAGTGCTTCGAGGGCTGGACTGAATTATCCGAGGACCAGAAAACGAATATCGTAAAAAGCGCGATTGAGTTCTGCCATGAGGGTTTGTAGTTTTGTTTACATGTTGTGGAAAAATTAATGTTTTGAATGTCACCAATGGCTCTGCAGCATCTGCATCCGATATGTTGTGCAATATCTTGTGTTATAGCGACTTTAATTTAACCTCAATTTTTGTTTTTTCCAAAATTGTTTTGTGTTCAATGATTTTTGTTCCTCAGGCTACTGCCATTGTTTATTTGAAATTCATTCCACATATGACAGACCCGCAAAGCCTCGCAAGATTAAGAAAGCTCCAAAAGCAGGACAAGACAGCAACCGTTTACCAATTACCAACAATGGATTTCTCAACTACTTGCGCGAAATACATGCTACGTACAACGATATGAATCCCAAGACTTTGGCCAAACAGTGCTTCGAGGGCTGGACTGAATTATCCGAGGACCAGAAAACGAATATCGTAAAAAGCGCGATTGAGTTCTGCCATGCGGGTTTGTAGTTTTGTTTACATGTTGTGGTAAAATTAATGTTTTGAATGGATGTCACCAATGGCTCTGCCGCATCTGCATCCGATATTTTGTGCAATGTCCTGTGTTATAGCGACTTTAATTTAACCTCAATTTTGTTTTTCCAAATTTGTTTTGTGTTCAATAATATTTTGTTTCTAAGGCTACTGCCATTGTTTATTTGAAATTCATTCCACAAATGACAGACCCGCAAAGCCTCGCAAGATTAAGAAAGCTCCAAAAGCAGGACAAGACCGTTTACCACTTACTAACAACGGATTTCTCAACTACTTGCGCGAAATACGTGCTACGTACAACGATATGAATCCCAAGACTTTGGTCAAACAGTGCTTCGAGGGCTGGACTGAATTATCCGAGGACCAGAAAACGAATATCGTAAAAAGCGCGATTGAGTTCTGCCATGAGGGTTTGTAGTTTTGTTTACATGTTGTGGAAAAATTAATGTTTTGAATGTCACCAATGGCTCTGCCGCATCCGAATCCGATATGTTGTGCAATATCTTGTGTTATAGCGACTTTAATTTAACCTCAATTTATGTTTTTTCCAAATTTGTTTTGTGTTCAATGATATTTTGTTTCTAAGGCTACTGCCATTGTTTATTTGAAATTCATTCCACATATGACAGACCCGCAAAGCCTCGCAAGATTAAGAAAGCTCCAAAAGCAGGACAAGACAGCAACCGTTTACCACTTACTAACAAACGGATTTCTCAACTACTTGCGCGAAATACATGCTACGTACAACGATATGAATCCCAAGACTTTGGCCAAACAGTGCTTCGAGGGCTGGACTGAATTATCCGAGGACCAGAAAACGAATATCGTAAAAAGCGCGATTGAGTTCTGCCATGAGGGTTTGTAGTTTTGTTTACATGTTGTGGTAAAATTAATGTTTTGAATGGATGTCACCAATGGCTCTGCCGCATCTGCATCCGATATTTTGTGCAATGTCCTGTGTTATAGCGACTTTAATTTAACCTCAATTTTGTTTTTCCAAATTTGTTTTGTGTTCAATAATATTTTGTTTCTAAGGCTACTGCCATTGTTTATTTGAAATTCATTCCACAAATGACAGACCCGCAAAGCCTCGCAAGATTAAGAAAGCTCCAAAAGCAGGACAAGACCGTTTACCACTTACTAACAACGGATTTCTCAACTACTTGCGCAAAATACGTGCTACGTACAACGATATGAATCCCAAGACTTTGGCCAAACAGTGCTTCGAGGGCTGGACTGAATTATCCGAGGACCAGAAAACGAATATCGTAAAAAGCGCGATTGAGTTCCGCCATGAGGGTTTGTAGTTTTGTTTACATGTTGTGGAAAAATTAATGTTTTGAATGTCACCAATGGCTCTGCCGCATCCGAATCAGATATGTTGTGCAATATCTTGTGTTATAGCGACTTTAATTTAACCTCAATTTTTGTTTTTTCCAAAATTGTTTTGTGTTCAATGATATTTTGTTTCTAAGGCTACTGCCATTGTTTATTTGAAATTCATTCCACAAATGACAGACCCGCAAAGCCTCGCAAGATTAAGAAAGCTCCAAAAGCAGGACAAGACAGCAACCGTTTACCACTTACTAACAACGGATTTCTCAACTACTTGCGCGAAATACATGCTACGTACAACGATATGAATCCCAAGACTTTGGTCAAACAGTGCTTCGAGGGCTGGACTGAATTATCCGAGGACCAGAAAACGAATATCGTAAAAAGCGCGATTGAGTTCTGCCATGAGGGTTTGTAGTTTTGTTTACATGTTGTGGTAAAATTAATGTTTTGAATGGATGTCACCAATGGCTCTGCCGCATCTGCATCCGATATTTTGTGCAATGTCCTGTGTTATAGCGACTTTAATTTAACCTCAATTTTTGTTTTTTCCAAAATTGTTTTGTGTTCAATGATATTTTGTTTCTAAGGCTACTGCCATTGTTTATTTGAAATTCATTCCACAAATGACAGACCCGCAAAGCCTCGCAAGATTAAGAAAGCTCCAAAAGCAGGACAAGACCGTTTACCACTTACTAACAACGGATTTCTCAACTACTTGCGCGAAATACATGCTTCGTACAACGATATGAATCCCAAGACTTTGGTCAAACAGTGCTTCGAGGGCTGGACTGAATTATCCGAGGACCAGAAAACGAATATCGTAAAAAGCGCGATTGAGTTCTGCCATGAGGGTTTGTAGTTTTGTTTACATGTTGTGGAAAAATTAATGTTTTGAATGTCACCAATGGCTCTGCCGCATCCGAATCCGATATGTTGTGCAATATCTTGTGTTATAGCGACTTTAATTTAACCTCAATTTATGTTTTTTCCAAATTTGTTTTGTGTTCAATGATATTTTGTTTCTAAGGCTTCTGCCATTGTTTATTTGAAATTCATTCCACATATGACAGACCCGCAAAGCCTCGCAAGATTAAGAAAGCTCCAAAAGCAGGACAAGACAGCAACCGTTTACCACTTACTAACAAACGGATTTCTCAACTACTTGCGCGAAATACATGCTACGTACAACGATATGAATCCCAAGACTTTGGCCAAACAGTGCTTCGAGGGCTGGACTGAATTATCCGAGGACCAGAAAACGAATATCGTAAAAAGCGCGATTGAGTTCTGCCATGAGGGTTTGTAGTTTTGTTTACATGTTGTGGTAAAATTAATGTTTTGAATGTCACCAATGGCTCTGCCGCATCCGAATCCGATATGTTGTGCAATATCTTGTGTTATAGCGACTTTAATTTAACCTCAATTTTTGTTTTTTCCAAAATTGTTTTGTGTTCAATGATATTTTGTTCCTAAGGCTACTGCCATTGTTTATTTGAAATTCATTCCACATATGACAGACCCGCAAAGCCTCGCAAGATTAAGAAAGCTCCAAAAGCAGGACAAGACCGTTTACCACTTACTAACAACGGATTTCTCAACTACTTGCGCGAAATACATGCTACGTACAACGATATGAATCCCAAGACTTTGGCCAAAGAGTGCTTCGAGGGCTGGACTGAATTATCCGAGGACCAGAAAACGAATATCGTAAAAAGCGCGATTGAGTTCTGCCATGAGGGTTTGTAGTTTTGTTTACATGTTGTGGTAAAATTAATGTTTTGAATGGATGCCACCAATGGCTCTGCCGCATCTGCATCCGATATTTTGTGCAATGTCCTGTGTTATAGCGACTTTAATTTAACCTCAATTTTGTTTTTCCAAATTTGTTTTGTGTTCAATAATATTTTGTTTCTAAGGCTACTGCCATTGTTTATTTGAAATTCATTCCACAAATGACAGACCCGCAAAGCCTCGCAAGATTAAGAAAGCTCCAAAAGCAGGACAAGACCGTTTACCACTTACTAACAACGGATTTCTCAACTACTTGCGCGAAATACATGCTACGTACAACGATATGAATCCCAAGACTTTGGCCAAACAGTGCTTCGAGGGCTGGACTGAATTATCCGAGGACCAGAAAACGAATATCGTAAAAAGCGCGATTGAGTTCTGCCATGAGGGTTTGTAGTTTTGTTTACATGTTGTGGAAAAATTAATGTTTTGAATGTCACCAATGGCTCTACCGCATCCGAATCCGATATGTTGTTGTTGTTGTAACGACTTCTCGGTGCACCACGTAAGTGGATTGTTTGGGCATCCGAGATCGTCGAGGGTTGGCAGCCCTTGTGCAATGTCCTGTGTTATAGCGACTTTAATTTAACCTCAATTTTGTTTTTCCAAATTTGTTTTGTGTTCAATAATATTTTGTTTCTAAGGCTACTGCCATTGTTTATTTGAAATTCATTCCACATATGACAGACCCGCAAAGCCTCGCAAGATTAAGAAAGCTCCAAAAGCAGGACAAGACAGCAACCGTTTACCAATTACCAACAATGGATTTCCAAACTACTTGCGCGAAATACATGCTACGTACAACGATATGAATCCCAAGACTTTGGCCAAACAGTGCTTCGAGGGCTGGACTGAATTATCCGAGGACCAGAAAACGAATATCGTAAAAAGCGCGATTGAGTTCTGCCATGAGGGTTTGTAGTTTTGTTTACATGTTGTGGAAAAATTAATGTTTTGAATGGATGTCACCAATGGCTCTGCCGCATCCGAGTCCGATATATTGTGCAATATCCTGTGTTATAGCGACTTTTATTTAAACACAATTTTGTTTTTCCAAATTTGTTTTGTGTTCAATAATATTTTGTTTCTAAGGCTACTGCCATTGTTTATTTGAAATTCATTCCACATATGACAGACCCGCAAAGAAAGCTCCAAAAGCAGGACAAGACAGCAACCGTTTACCAATTACCAACAATAGATTTCTCAGCTTCTTGCGCGAAATACGTGCTACGTACAACGATATGAATCCCAAGACTTTGGTCAAACAGTTCTTCGAAGGCTGGGCTGAATTATCCCAGGATCGGAAAAACGAATGTCGTTAAAAGCGCGATTAAGAGTTCTGCCATGAGTGTTAGTAGTTTTATTTACATTTTGTGGAAAAATCAATGTTTTCAAATTTTCGCTGGGAATTGTTAGGAATGGATGGCTCTGCCGCAACTGCATTCGATATTTTGTGCAATCTTCTGTGTTATAGCGACTTTTATTTAAACACAATTTTATTTTTCCAAATTTGTTTTGTGTTGAATCATATTTTGTTTCTCAGTTTAAAAAATAATTGTGTTTCAAAGGCTACTAACATTGTTTATTTGGAAATCATTGAACATATTTATATGATATTCACTTCATTGAATAGCTCTGATTGATAGATGCACGCACATTTGTACTGTATTTATATTACCATATATTATATGTAGGTGTTGATTTTCAATCGAATTCCAGAATTAAATCAAGCGGAAAGATTATAAAGTTTTCATTGCCATATTAGCATGCAAACTGAACTTGTCTGGAAGCACGCTATCGAAATATATAGTATCTCGCAAATAGGTAGCTAGTTACAAAAAAAAAAAATTTTGAAATAAAATTTTGTTGGTGAATTTAATCAAATTCCGAATTTTACAAGTGATTTCAAAAATATCCCAAAGTGGTGTCCATGCCACCGAAAAATAGAATTCTAGCAAAATTTGAGCGAATTAGATTTCAGTGTCACTGCCGAGTATAAAATTGACACCTTTTGGAAAAAACAATTTTATATAATATAAATAAAATTAAACATTTAAAAAATGTTCGTTTTATTTTTGTAAGTTTTAAGAATGTTTGTTTTATTTTTTTTAACTTTAATAATGTTTGTTTTATATATTTTGTAGAGTTTTGAAATGCTTCATTTAAATTTACATAATAAAAAAAGAGACTAACGACGCTATAAAAAAAACTGCTAAATTAAAATATAAAAAAATATTTTTTTTTTAAGAAAATGTTTAAATGTTTTAAAACCATGTTGATAGCTTAAATATAAAAAAATAATCGTTCAAAATTATGCACTTGATTAGTCGCAAACAAACTAAAAATTTGAAAAATGTCTAAAAATCGTTTAATTTTTTTAAACTTAAGAAATTTTTTTAATAGTTTTTTATTTATGTAAACCCATTAAAAACTTAAATATATTTAACTTTAGTACGAAAGACATGAGGAATATATTTTTGTTCAGTGCAAACTCATATATAAATTTTTTTTTTTGGCGAAATGGGACTCCCAATAAAACGGAGCACTTAGTTACCCTTCATTTTATCATCCCAGAGGTTGTGGGTTCGAATCCCACGTAAAGCCATGGTCCTGCACTTTACACTTTTCCTATTTCCCTAATTTTTCGTGTCTATTCTATTTCCTTATCACTTACTCCCAATATCGGTATTACAATGGGCCTATTCTTGGCCTAAGTGAGTTGGGATGCTAAGTCCCAACTGCCGCCCTAACCTACCTACCTACCCTTCATTTTGATGCGACAAAACATTCATTTCATTACAAAAATCTTTGAAATGCGTAGAAAACCACTTTTTTAATAACAAAGTTTTTTTATATTTAAGAATTTATTTAATTTTTTATTAAAAGCCTCGTTAAAATTAGAAGATATTTGACTTTGATGCGGTTAAGGACAAAGACAAATATCGCATTTTAGGTTTTAGAATCGAAAAAATGTTTCAAAAATAAGACAACAATTCGTAACAAAAATCGATGAAATGTATAAAAAGAAAACTTTTTGAATAAGATTTTTTCAAATTTTTTTTTTTTATATAAATTACGTCAAAAGCTTAAAGATATTGAACTTTGGTATGAGAAATTTGATAAGAAATTTTATAAATAAAATTTGTTTTCCAGTGGGAAATCATACATCGTTTTTTTCTTGCAAAAAGGGCTTCCCCGAAAAAAAGGGATACTTAATTACCATTCGTTTTGCTGTGGTTTAGGACTAAGAAAAATATTTTCAAAACAAAATAAAAACTTTGACTTAAAAATCAACGAAATGCGTAAAAAATCACTTTTTGAATAAGAAATTTTTGTAAATTTAAAAATTTTTTTAACGTAATAAATTTTTTTAAATTTAAAAAATTGTTTTATACATATAAACCCCGTAAATAATGTGAAAATATTAAACTTTGGTTTGGAACATTTGATTAATATATTTTTTTTCAGTGGGAACTGTATTGAATGCGGCTAAGAAATTTTTTTTTTATTTTAAATATTAGAATCGAAAAAAATGTTTCTCAAATAAAAAAAAACGTTAAAAAACAAAATTTTTTGAACACTTTTTCGTTTTTCGTTTATAATAAAACCTTTTATATTTAGTTTTTATGTGCATAAGTATATATATACATATATGCCAACTTAGTTACTTTTAATTGTATTATTAAATTTAAGTTTTATTTAAGTGTTGTCGTAGGTTGCCAGCAACCCAGTGCATCCCACTTCAACGTTTATCTACTTATCTCAAGTGTTTTGTGCTGCTTTGTTAATGCATTATATATTATTTATATATAAACATAAGTATTTCAATTTGATTTATGACTTCATACTGTTTACGATACGTATCTAAACTGCCGCTAATCATCTTGACAAGTTAAATGCCAGTTTGCTATTTAGGTTTATCAAATATAAAGTACATTTTATATATGAACTGCATGTGCTTATATTTATGTACATACTTACATCCCATAAACATTTATATAAACTAACACCGCTATATTATGTTATTTATTTACTTTGACTTTGAACCTAGCTAAAACCTTGCTGGAAATATGAGTAAGTTTTGGTAAAAACTAGTTCCAACTCGCATCTGACAGAAACAAATTAAAAGTCAGCATTTCAAATGAGATTATCGCTAAATAGTATATGTAGACATGCTTGTTTCTCACTTTTTTTTTGATTGATTTTGAGCTTAAAAAATTTTCATAAATTTCACTAGTTTCTTAGTAGTTAGTATATTGGAAAAGACCCACCGACTTAGGGACCTATCCACTGCTAAAAGCGATTATTTAATCACTAAGATACTTTTGGTAGAAGTAGAAACAAAATTGTGTAGAAGTGCACCAAAGAACTTCGCAAGTTGTTTGCAAATATGCACAAATAAACTTTGCCTAGCTTAAACAATCAATGAGGGCTACCTTCAGGTACTCTCAGCTTAATCATGTCTCTTTAAGTCGAAACTTTTTTAAAAAAAATATAGATTTTCCCTATGTTTCAAAGCACATTAAAATCGTATAAAATCTGTAAACATTAGATACAGTAGAGCAGGGATGCCCGAACGCGTCGTATGGAAGAGCAAAAACCAATACATATGCTAGAAAAACATTTACACATCTAAAGCGTACCGTTTTTTCATGTTATTATGTGCACTGAAAAAAATAGTATATACTCTTATAAATGTTTTGATCTTCATTGTAACTATTTTTTGTTTGTAAGCAATGCCTTAACTCTCACATTTAACACGTCGTGCACAAAAATTTCGTGTCCGCTATCTATCTCATACCCTTTTTTGTAAGTGTAAGAGTTCAGAGAGCACAAACGAGAAACAACAACAAAATTATAGTGAAATTCAGTGAGCCAACAACAAATATACCAGAGCTGGGCAAAAAGAGAGCGATCTACCATAAGTGCACGAACAAAAAGTGCCCGTTTGTGCTTTGGGCTGCCCAGCTTTGAAATATACGCAAGGGCATGGTAGAATAAACAAGGTATGCTATTCCCGAAAAATTTTCGCAACTCAAGCCTAATTTTACTTTCGTTGATATTTTACACGAGAAAGGTTGTTTCCGCGCATAGTTTTTCAGCATTTACCGTAATTTTGTGCAGCGGTAAAAAATAAGCCACTCTAGTTGCAACCATCAGCACAAAAAAAATTGTTTAAATATGCTTGCCTACGCACAACAACAGCAATGGGGGTGGTTTCGCTCTCTCACTTTTTCGCTCAGACTAAAAATAAGGTTTCAGTGCAGTGAATAGCATACCTTGTTTATTCTACCATGATTCACTGCACTGAAACCTTATTTTTAGTCTGAGCGAAAAAGTGAGAGAGCGAAACCACCCCCCTGGCTGCTGTTGTGCGTAGGCAAGCATATGTAAAATTTTTTTTTTGTGCTGATGGTTGCAACTAGAGTGGCTTATTTTTTACCGCTGCACAAAATTACGGTAAATGCTGAAAAACTATGCGCGGAAACAACCTTTCTCGTGAAAAATATCAACGAAACTAAAATAAGGTTTGAGTTGCGAAAATTTTTCGGGAATAGCATACCTTGTTTATTCTACCATGGCAGTGAATAGCATACCTTGTTTATTCTACCATGCGCAAGGGTTGTTTCTGTGCTCATGAGCTCAGAGAGTAAGAGAGAGAGAACTCACGAAATTGTTTTTGCAACATTGCATTGGTATTGAATGATATACAGTTAGCGCCGTGCATGTACACGTTCATTGCTGCCTATGCCTAAGAGCCATTACAAAAACAAAAAGAGCCAGATGAGCTATGGGCCTGGGCATCCCTGCAGTAGAGGGTTTATTATAGTCTTGATGACCCGACTGTAACCACCTGTTGCTTTAATATAAAATACAATTGTTGTTCAATGCAATTATTTACTATCTGGGGGCTTCTTTTCGATAAATTAAATAAAAATTTATTTTTAAATAAATCAAGCTGTAGTAACAAAAATCATTGTTAACTTTATATGTGTAAAACATTGGGGATTACAATACATACAACTTTATTTTGTTAATAAAACATTGTGTTTGCAAATTTTACTTTATTAAAGTGAATTCAATTTGTTGAAACTATTCTCTGTTAATTTAAGGGTCGTAAGTGTTGGAACGATTTATTAAATCATTTTTTTTGTTAAGTTACAACTAATATATGTAGGTCTTTTTAAATAATTGTATATCTTTTGTTTTACACATATGTATTTTGACTCTAAAAAAATTTAATAAACTACGTAGCAAAAGTTTTTCAAAAATTACGTCAATTTCAATAATATGTTAATTTGTATGGCAGCAACGTGATATGTTTTTGATTTTGATCGATTAAATGTGCCAACCAGTATAAAACTTAACTGATATAAATTCGATTGCGCCATTTGTAAAAATTTTTTTCTAAAAAAAAAATGTAATTTCAGCGACCGCCATACGGAAACTTAATAAATTTCGTAGAGTCTGTGACATCGTGCTCTCTCATTGTATGTAAAAAGCTTTCAGAGAAGCATACAATGGGTAAGCGTAACCTTCAAAAGCCATATCGTGTATTACACAAGTTAAAGTAAAATAGGAGACACATGGCGCAGTTTCGTTTTTTATATAAGAAGACGTATTTATGCGTGTAAAGACGATTGATGGAAAAAGTTAGTACTAATGAGTAAGTAATATAGGAATGGCTCAACTGCCAAATCGATTAACTCCACTTTTTGAATTTTGCGAAATTTAAAAGTCAAAGTACTTGGGGATCATCCATAAACTACATGACGCTGATTTTCGTCAAAATAAACCCCCCGCCCCCTTGTGACACAGTGACGGAATTTTTTTGAAGATTTTCTGTATGATCGTGACACTTCGCCAGACCCCCCCACCCCCTGGAGCGTCACGTAGTTTATGGATGCTCCTTTGATAGATGCCAAATTTTCATAAGAATAATCTCAAAAAATAAAAATTTACACCACTAAAAGACAAAATGACAAATAAAAGACAAAAGACACTGAATAATAATTAATTTATTTCTAATTTTTCTCAACTGTTTGTTTTATGCAGTTAATCGATTTGGCTTGTGAACCATTCATATGTAGAACGTTTTTTGCTAAGGTAGATCATCTCAGTATAGTTGCGCTCTGAAGCTGTCAGTACAAGTAATGGTTATAAATGAGTGCATTTTGAAATTATTTTTTATAATTTTTCTAAGAACTATACTTAAATAAAAAAAACTATATTTTAGTTCACACACCTACTAAACAATGTGTGAACTTAAAAAACATGTTTTTATTTAATAAAAAAAAAAAACATACATATATGTAATCAGAAAAATTTTAAAGAGACAGGGAGACGGAGAGGCACCCTTCTTTTATCAGCTGTTCAAAGCAGTACGACTGGTGGGCAATTACTACTTTAGTACTAGTGTAGCACTAGTCCTGTAAGCGGAGTAGTCCGTTCGTGGTGCTTGCTTACCATGTTAGGTAGTGACTATGTATGAACGATAACTCTTTACATGCCAAAAAAAAAATTTTTTTGTTTGGATTGTTCTGGCTTAAGGCCTATACGCAGAATGAATATGGACAATTCACGCACTTTTTTGATGCGAATTAAGCTTAAAGACCTTGCATTGAAGCCATATAAAGTTCAATTGATGCACCAGCTAAAGCCAATTAACTACAATCGATCTTTTGCGCCCTATCTTCGGAAATCGAATAATCAGCAAAAATGGTGATGTGACTTGGCCACCAAAAAGCTGCGATTTGATGCCGTTAGACTATTATCTTTGGGGAGCAGTGAAAGATAAATGTTACGCCAACCATCCTGAAAGAATTCAAAAGCACAAGCACGAAATTAAAGCTGCTATTGCTGACATAATCCCCGAAACCATTGAAAATGTACTTAAAAATTGGGTGGATCGAATGAGGTACTGCCAAGTCAGCCATGGTCATTTGACCGAAATTATTTTTCATTAATAAATATCATAAACCAATCTTTCAAATAAATGTTCAACCATTGGCATATATTGAGCCGTTCGTTTTTTATAACAAAACGAAAATCCAATTTTTAAATAGACCACCCTTTATATGAACTCAGTACACTGCACTTGTTCCTTCGTACTACTACTGTACAATTGTATACGCCCTTATAACATAACAATTTCAAAGGCATTGCTGATATATTGACCTGGTACCAATCCTGCCTACCAGCATACTAGTCATTTCCCTAGTTCCGTACTAGTTCACCGTACGGCAGTGTTAAGCTAGGAACCGAAATTATGCTGCCTGCTTAAGGCCCATACGCAGCATGCAAAAATTTGGCACGAAATGTCAAAACTTCATATAAAAAAAAAAGTTCCCTTTTTTGGGATATTTTTTTTTATATGAAGTTTTGACATTTCGTGTGGAATTTTTGCATGTTGCGTATGGGCCTTTATACAGAACGTAAAAGAGCAGGGAATTTCAAATTTCACCAACACATGCACAACACAAGCGTATCTTCAATTAGGGAACTATTATTTATTCACCTTTTGTGGTGGGATCAATGACATACGCCAATTTCACCATGATATTTAGCAAGCTATGCAACCCGCAGAGAACTTTGGTTGCTGTCTAAGCTAAACAGCTTCCAATTAGAATCAAGTAAAGAAAAACAACGTCATCTCACTTTATGCCATGGCCAAAACAACAACCAAACTGGCAAATATTACAACAAAATATATTTTTGTTGTTATTTTATTGTTTTTGTTTACAACGATTTTTAACGCTTATTGGCAAAATGCGCGCAAACAACGGAAGCAAACTGGTTCAGCATGCGCAGCATTTAAGCCAGTCTCAAATTGAATGTTTCATAAACCGGCACAAAGACCTACTCAAAATAAACTTTAGGTGGTTTACATATTTATATTTGTTCGTCAGTCTGTCAGTCATGGGTTCAATTTCCACGTGATGCATACCAAGTTATATCAAGTTTTAAAAATGCTGCACAAAGACACAAAGTCTGGTCATAATAGTCATAAAGATAAGCTGTTTGCAAATTTATAGACACTTTATGAAGTAATTAAGCCATTTAATAAGCTGATAAACTCGCCATAGAGCACAGATCACTGAACTTCTAAAAGTAGCATCTTGTTGGTATAATGAATTTCGCGTTTTTAAAATTTTTTTCACTTAACTCTAATAAACAAGAAAAGTGATGTAATTATATTGTTAATACAGTGCTCATGCGAGTTCTCCAATATATTACTTAGTCTAGACAATATGACAATTGTCATATTTCGTTCGTCGACCGTTTACCTCGAGTATTACCAGGGGCTTGAAAAGTAGGTAGCTAAAAACGATGTAAGTACTTACTAGAGGACAATAGCCCCCAGCCGTACTAGAGGGCTCATTCTCTTTATATGTAATGTATCATAGAGAAAAAGACACCAAAGACTATCCAAAGTTACTACCAATATGATCTGTTGGGCAGAAGAAATTTATCTGCACATTTCCGTCCGCTCCTTTGTCTATCTGTCCGTTTCTACATCTGTAAAGAAGGAGCTTGTGCTTGAACTCATAAATTTACAAAAAGTGCGTTCACGCTTTAGTTAGTTGAGTTTATGTGCAATTTGTCAACTCCTTTCGAATGGCCTTAGTGCAAGAAGCATATAAAAGTTTTAATAAGTTGATTGAGTGTTGGATCAGTGCTGGTTTTATAATTGTAAGCATAGGTCTATCAAGCTTCTTTAGCATAAAAATCTTTTAAAGATCATTAACTGCCTATAAATAACTATGATATGGAATGTGAGACAATCTACTGAGCATTTCTGGTAAATATTTTTCTTAAAAATGCAGCAATGTCAAGCTGATAAAGAAAATTCAATTAACATTTTAAGTCCATTGTAATTAGAGTTCAGTGACTGTGTGCACATATTTTTCTATCTAGGAATTTTATAGATAAAACATGACAAAACTCCTTAGTCATAGTCATGCTGCTTAAAATTGACCAAGATGTATATGAATGGGCAGCTATTTATAATGTTGGTGCTGTCTTTAAAAAATGTCTTATATCAATGTATAATAAAGATAAGTGAAATGAGATGATTTAATTTCGGAAAAAGTATTTGGGCTTGTTTCCCAGTTTCACCAAAACGACTGCTGGTTTGCAAGAGAACACAATCGCAAAATAGTTTTAAACTAAAATACATTTTTATAATGATTTCTGCAGAAGCTGCGGTGATTAGGTCCTCCTGCCAGAGACGGTGGAGCACCTTTTCTGCTACTGCCCTGGACTGTGCAGAACAAGGTTCCGCTTTTTAAAGTCATACTACTTTCCAGACTTATCAGAGCTCTCTGAAAAGAGTCCAAAAAGCCTTTCGAGGTTCATTCAGGCCGCCGGATGGATGTGACTTTTATAACATATAGAATACCACCTGAGTGGGGGAAGGGTGGTGTATGGTCCACCCAACGGTAACACAATGGGCCTATTAGTGGCCTAAGTGAGTTGGAACGCCAAGTCCCAACTGCCGATATAACTTAACCTAACCTAACCTTTAGACAGCTCGCTTAGATCCAGTCCGTGCGGTTTAGGAACCTCTGGAGGTCGTTGATGTTTATTTCCGCCAGCTCTCCCAGTCCATTGAAGAGCGGCTTTCCTAGGGTGTCCATTCTCTGCTTCCAAAGAGCAGGGCATTTACAAAGAAAATGAAGGACAGCTTCTTTTTCTTCTGGCTGGTTGCAACTGTGACAGTGAATATTGTGGAGTAGCCTCATTTTGGCCGCCTGTTCTTCAAGAGGCCAGAAGCCAGTGATGACTGCCACCAGTCTAGAGATGTCTTTCTTATTCCTGTTTATAAGTGATGTTGTTTGTTTGAGGTTGTATTTAGGCCATAGGGATCTACTAGTCCTGCATGTTGCAAGACTATTCCTTCTACGATCCGCTATCTGCAGGTATTTAGTGTTGATGTTTCTCTTGACCACGTTAAGTGGTGTGAACGCCGGTTCCGCAAGAGCTTCACTCATGGCAGATCCATTTCTTGCCAGTTCCTCGGCTCTTTCGTTTCCCTCTATATTCCTGTGTACCGGCGGGACCCAGATTAGAGTAACGTTATGCCTTTCGCTTATGGTGGTGAGGCTTTTCCTGCTTTGTTCCACCATTTTGGAGGTTGTGATGGCTGAGTTCAGGGCCTGAATCGCAGCCTGGCTATCCGACAGAACAGCGATGTTGTTTTTGAATGTGTAGTCAGCGGTTAGTAGTTTCTACATACTTCCGCCTGGAAGACGCTAGATAAATTGGGGAGGCGCACTGACCTTTTTTATGTTTAGTCTCTCGGAATATATACCTGCTCCGACACCGCAATCCATTTTGGAGCCATCAGCCACAATCTATGGTGACGAAATTGTTTAGCAAGGATCCCGTAGTCCAATCCTTCCGTAAGGGTAGGACTATTGTGAAATTCCTGTTGAATATCATCTTTGGAACAATATAGTCAGTCTTTTCCGAGAGGTTCAGCGTTAGTTTCGTTAATAAGCTTCCATGGCCATGGGTTCTTTCTTTCCAGCGACCCGCTTCTCTTAACCACAGCCCATGCGTTAGTGCGCCGTTAAAATTTTTTTTTTTTTGCATATTCTTTTAAAAAGTCTGTTAAATAAAACATTTGTATACTTCAAAACAAAGATTTGCCCAAGGAGCTGAATATAGGACGTCAATTTTCAATGTAAAATAAAACCCTTAACTAATAAAAAAAAACCTTTCAAGCTCGATTTTTTTTTTTTTTTTTTTTTGAGAACGAGTAATTATTTTCAGAGCAAAAAAATTTCCATATGCAGACACATACATTTTTTGTTGTGCTAGTGATATTTATATCCAGAGGTGGGCACGAAAAATAACGGAAAGAGCACTACAACAACATCAAGAAAAAAGGTCGAAAAAAGGATGCTCGAGTAGGGCCATAAAACTCGCACACTGTGTGTATTTTGTTTTTGTAATATTCTGCGAGTCGAGCGAAGGCACACATTGTGTGTATTTTGTTTTTGTAAGTTGCTGCGAGTCGAGCGAAGGCACACATTGTGTGTATTTTGTTTTTGTAAACTCGGCGCGTCGCCGACGATCTGCTTGTGCGTGTACACTGACAAAATTTTGCAACACATTCAAAGAAACAGAAAAGTCATATGAGTTTATATGACAATTTTAATTTACCAAAAAAATTACTGGGTCTTACAGTTGCCAAATTAACTATATTTCTGTGCTCAGTGTACTTGTGCGAATTTTTCGTCCGCGAGCACCAATAAAAACTACCGTTACGGTCTAAAAAGGGATGCTCGAGTAGGGCCATAAAACTCGCACACTGTGTGTATTTTGTTTTTGTAATATTCTGCGAGTCGAGCGAAGGCACACATTGTGTGTATTTTGTTTTTGTAAGTTGCTGCGAGTCGAGCGAAGGCACACATTGTGTGTATTTTGTTTTTGTAAACTCGGCGCGTCGCCGACGATCTGCTTGTGCGTGTACACTGACAAAATTTTGCAACACATTCAAAGAAACAGAAAAGTCATATGAGTTTATATGACAATTTTAATTTACCAAAAAAATTACTGGGTCTTACAGTTGCCAAATTAACTATATTTCTGTGCTCAGTGTACTTGTGCGAATTTTTCGTCGCGAGCACCAATAAAAACTACCGTTACGGTCTAAAAAGGTCGAAAAAAGGATGCTCGAGTAGGGCCATAAAAGCGCACACTGTGTGTATTTTGTTTTTGTAACATTCTCGGTTTTTTGCGTGTGCGTCTGGCAGGCGCCACTTACAAGACCTAACGGAAAGAGCACTCGGTGCAAAAATGTCCAAGGCGTTTTTTGTACTGAGTGCTCTTTCCGTTATGTCTTTTCTGTGGCGAAAGATAGGCGCACAAGCAAAAAGTGCTCTTTCCGTTATTTTTCGTGCCCACCTCTGTTTATATCTATTGCTTTTGTGGTTAATTTAAAATTAATTTTAAAGTGCATATGGTAAAAATAAGATAAATTAAGCTCATATCATTAAGATAAATTAAAAATAAATAATAAAAATAGAAATTGTGGAGAAAAAACACGTAACTCTTAACTATGTTGCCATCTCTTAGTTACGCTAAAAGTGCTTTAACTAATTGTGAATCTTAAGCACGTTTTACAAAAAATCTATTGCTAACTAATACTTCAATTATACTTGTTGTTTTGTTAATTTATAAAGGCGAGGGTGCTGAGCAAAAGTCGTACAAAACCAGTAATGATGGCCAAAAACTTTCCGCTGATAAGCTTGCCTGCTAAACCATTAGACACTTGAGAAAGCTTAGCTATATTATTCTGTAAGCCCAAGGTTAAATTAACGCAGCTTATATTTAGGTGAGCTCCGATATTTTACACAAGCTGGCATGTGAACCTGATCATACTTTAGGTAATATTTGGGTGTCGACCTAATATCTTGCTCTTGCTTGACTTATACCTTAAGTATTAGGTCATAAAAAAAAATGTTGCCTAAATTCACATGAGATTTACATTTATTTAAGACCCTACGCAGACATGAAAAACACATTCAAACAAAAACTGCAACTTATTTAGCTTCCGAAGCAAAAAACTGAAATTCGTCGAAATAAAAATTTCATAATTGAAGAAAATTAATATTTATAAACTGATAATAAAAATATTAACAAATTTTTACGTCATCCTTTGAAAACGATGCGCAACGACTTTGTCTACGTGCCTTAATTTTTAAGTTGCTGCATGTTAATTTTATTCGTGGTGACCAAACAGAACAGCTGTTGTTGCTGCTGGCGCCATCTAGTGCAAACATTTTTTTACCAAAAAAAAAAAAAACGAGCAGCACTGTTTCTGCCTGTTTACGTCCAAACTTTTGGCTACGTATTTTAATATGAGATTTTGTTTTTTTGAACGCGTTTTTCTAGTCTGCATAGGTTCCTTTAGAAAAAAGAAGTAAATCTGAAGCTAAACAAACGTTCTATTACCAAGAGCAGAGCTGCGCCCTGTCTCTGAATAAACTACTATCAATTATATTATATAACGAATATCTACTCATAGGTAACCATTTTTCCTAATCAAGTCAATTTCTATGCAGCTAAATAAAAACCAAATTTATTCAATTAGAAACGGATGTGAACTAACGCATCATTAGTTCCACGGTCAGTTCCTTATGTGCACTATTTTGTGAAAACAAAATATAAAATAGATTCCGGGGCCTCCCAACTAGACAGCACTCGCCCTGGAATATTGTGGACATTGTTGACAAACAGCTCATAAATTTGCCGCTCATTTGAAATACACTTTATGGTTCCAGCTCGAATGTCTGAACACCTTTTGTGGCAGTTGTCGGCAGCCTGCTACCGTATTAAGCCTATTGGATAAGGTCGTTCAATTGTATGGCATGAATGCGGCTGCAACTGCAACGGAAGTGACCGAGTTCAGTGAGCTCAAGCATGGATTGATAGACTAGTACTTACATCAAGCAGTGACTGCTATAGATAAAAGATAATTGAGTGAATCGACGTTTGCCATAAGTCTATAAAGTCGTATTGATGGGCACTTCGGGGGTTTTCCATAAGGCTTTTGAGCTGCATCTTGTTGTCTTTTCGATTTCCGTTCTCAGCGGCTTCAAAGTAAAAAACAAGGCAACAACAAAGTGTAGCCAAAAGGCAAACAAATCAATAATAGCAGAAGAGATGAAGTGGAAAAAACGCCAAACGATTGCGTTTAGTCTGCATCCTTATCAAAGGCAAACGAATGGCATATGTCCTTTGCAGTTGTACATACACTATATGTACTTATATGCCATATGTACATAGATTACTATGTACCTGTGCACTAACCAAGGTGCGAAGCCAGCCGCCGCAGGAAAAGACAACAAAAAACGCAAAGGAAACACAAGCGCAACAATGTTACAAGGTATGCGGTAAAAAAGGATACAAAAAAGAAAAGCAATGTGTATACGTGTGTGTGTGTTGCCGTAAGGGGTGCCTTAGCATTTCCGTTTAGCAAAGAAAACAATAACAACAAGAGAGATTTTCTTTTTGTAGTTGGTTTTGTCGGCGCGTTTAGATGGATATAGATAGATAGATACGCGTGCACCGGAAAAGCGCATTTAACGCGATTTGATGGTTTACAAATTGGCTTAAAGAGCCTGTTAGGGTTACCGTGTCTGGCATATAAAGTGAAGCATTGAAATCATACAACAACTGGCGGCATTTGGCATATCCTTTTTCCCCTTTCTTTCTTGAACATAATTTTGTAAAGGCGGCAAATAGGTTACGACTTAAAAAATTTTCATATCTTTGGTGAAATGCTAGTGGAAAATAAGATTTATGAAATTTTGATAACTAAAAACTAAAAAAAAAGCTATTTAAAATTTTAACGTTAAAACAAGAAACTGTACATGCCACCGTAACACTTTTTGTATTTCAAAGTTAGTGAAGAATCTTTCTTTCTAACACCCCATGAGCAGCTGCATCCGACTGTGTTACCGTCCAGGCCTCTGGCCCAATTAAAAGGGGA
Organism: Chymomyza costata; assembly: GCA_018150985.1. Classification (NCBI taxonomy): domain Eukaryota; kingdom Metazoa; phylum Arthropoda; class Insecta; order Diptera; family Drosophilidae; genus Chymomyza; species Chymomyza costata. The sequence continues at coordinate 26,812,356 of JAECWU010000001.1, forward strand.
CTGAAAAGTTGAGTGTCCTATAGAGCGTCAGTTTTGTCTGACGAGACAGTTCATTTGGCAACTGAGCCCAAAGTAACACCTGTTGGCAGGAGCTATTCTTCGCTTGGTCTCCAGGCTGACATTAATGGTATATGTTACCGCGGAGCCAAGATATCAATTTCTTTGACAGACTCAAGACGCCGCGATTCTCTACTGGAGCAAAAAGTGAATCGCCGGCAAATAATGCGAACCCCCATATAGTTTAGTACTGGGACTCCCGGACCTCTTCCTCTGTGCTGGACTCAAGACGTCCAAGGGCCGCGACGGCAGTTCTGCAGAGAATTCAAGTTTTTTTGTAGCTATCCATACGAATATATGAAAAGTAGTTAAACGCTTAAAATAAAACATACTAAAGAAAAAAATAGTACAAAATCTGATGGATAGACTTCTTTTCGAAAATCTGCTCTATTAACTCACGTCTATCCCTAGATTGAGTTAAGCTCAAAACAAGGAAATGTCTTTGAGTGACTGACTAACTAACAAAGGATGCTACTCTGAGATACATATCTAAAGGATGTTTAGCTGCTGTCGCATGTTTTTGTCGCACTCTCCCGGTAAAAACTTGCCAACTAACAATCAATCATAATTGTTTTTCAGTTTGTCAACAAACTTACAACACGCCAAGCTTCATTTGTTAGAATTTCCACGCAATTTTATCGCAATGCAAGCAGCTTCAACTTCAACATCCTAACGATACCTTCAGCTGGGAAAAGCAGCTCCAGCTTCAGAGCTCACCGCATTCCAAGTTTAACAAAAGGCTCGTTGCCGCATGAAGTGGAAGTTGGCGTTGCTCGTTTGGCGTTGCATAAAGTTGCACAAAGAGCGTCAAGGGAGTTGCACTGTGTGATAACGGGGGGTGTTGAAGGGCTTGGCAAATGCCAGCAAACAAATGCCAGACGACAAGCGGCTGATAAGCGTTGAAACGGAAGTTGCACATATACTCACACACAGACAACGAACAACAACAAGATGGCGGCGTTGTAGTTGTTGTTAGGTGTATTGACAGCATGGCATAGCGCTGTCAACGTCAAATGTGTGACAAATAAAATGGCGCAACAGTTTGCAGCCATATTGACTGCAGCACTGAATGGCAAACTGAGTAAATGACTGACGGACTAACGCCTGCTGCTGATATCAATGCCATCGAATTCCCTAAGCAAAGTCAATCTAGCGCCAGCGTCAATACGGCATACAAACCTATTACGATGGCAAGCGACTAACGGCTGAGCTGTTAGGTAAGAGAATCGATTTATATACAGTAAGCACTCGATATAGCGACTTCTTACAATCGCTTACAACAGCCATTGTCGGCGCTATGCAAAAGTGCTAATGCATCAAGAGAGAAGACCCGAAGTTACGCGCTGACTGTAAGTAACGAGGGCGGTTTTATAAGTTATTGATAAGGCACTTATTTTGTTTCCACCAAAAATCGATATCTTAGATTGTGTGCTGTTTATTCTAAGTATACGTGGCAGGGCTATAAATATAGATTTTTTTCGCTAAATTCGAATATGAGGTAAAAAAAAAAAAATTCTCCGATTTTGTTTTGCAACGATGTTTTAGGGGTAGCTTAATCTGAGACAGAGGGCCCCGAAAATCCCTAGCACGCTGAAGTGACCTTGGATTCTGAACTTAAATCAACAATTAATAGACATGAAAATCAAATTTTTTTTTGGCTGATTTATGTTATAACTTCAAAAAATTCCAACAAATTTTTGTTTAGACCGGATGTCCGATGATGTTTTGTGGATATATGTTTGTGGGGTTCATGAATCCGAATTCGATGTCAAAAAAAAAAAAAAAATCAAAGCGCGCTAGGTTTCCAAGATAGTAAAGTACCTCGTCTTTTTTGTTTTTTGATGTTATTTCAGAACCCTTTGGTGCTGGAGTTTTTGTTACTCCGGATGCGGATGTAACGGTGTAAAATCTTTTTGGGTAGCCCTGTCACATGAAAATTTCAGAGTTCTCAAGAACTTCTCATTCGGCATAACTTTATTTAGAAACGAAAAATAGCCGCAGGGTCCTGAGTTGTTCGAAGCCAAATTTATAAATTTTTCCCACAGTGAAGAAATCTTCGCTGGTGAAGTGACTTTTGTAGAAAGTTCCATTAGAACGATTTTTAAAGGAATTTTTCGTTGTGAATACCCTAAGTATTTTCAAAGCAACCGATTTTTATAATCTTTCACCTTGAGCTGACCATGATGTTTATTTTAAGTTCTTAAAACTTCTTGCAAAATGTAAAAAAATAGCACTTTAGAGAAATTCATAGTTTTTTAAACTCTTATTCCGAAACTTGACATTTTTACTAGGTACTACTGCTTTTTCACAAAAAGAACTAAGATTTTAAGTAAGTTCACGTTATCGAGTGCGCACTGTACCAAGTGTTATGCAAGTGTAAGTGTATCTAAGCAAACACAATAAGTATGCGTGCAAGGCGTCTGACGCCATAACATACGATTGTCCTGTGTTCCTTGTGTGCGAGTGTGTGTGTGTGTAAGTGTGCTACGCCCACAAATGAGAAAAGAAATCAAGCGTAATGCAAAGAAAGGGATAAAGGATAACGAAGCGCAAATTTCAAATAATCATGAATATTACATGAGCTGCAAAGTAGACAAACGTTAGCACATAGGGAAGACACAGTTACAAGTAATCCTTTGGCTTGATCGCAGCGACAGACAAACATGACATATTATATATGTGTGTGTATATAGTACAATATATATAACATTATGTATGTCTTATATGCCTAGGGTATGATTTATAAGAAAATCATTTACACAAGGCAAATTATTTATTAATGCTTATGCAAAATGTATTGGTTGAAATAAAGGGCAGCACAGCAGTGAATTGAAGGATTCACAATTTAAATTCGAAATGTTGACAGTTTTGAATGACGTTTTGAAAGAGGGTTGAAAGCACTTAGCGCTGCTTAGACTATAAAAAGAGGTCATAAAGTTGCTGTGAAATGGATTTTTAAATTATTGATCAGAGCAAGTATTTAAATCTGATTTTATGGTTTTACGAAGAAAAATTATTTATCATAGTAGTTCGAGGATTGGGTGATTTTAAATATAGATGCATTTTTTCGACTGTGAATTTATTTCACTCGTTCTGCCTTAGCTCTACTAACCAGTTATCAAAATCCCCTCCTTGGTCAGCAAAATTATATTCATTTTTCATCACCAAAATAAACGGCCAGTTTCTAGATAAGCATTGTGATTAAACCCATCATCCAGCCAAGAGTGGCACCAAATGCCATGCAAGTGGCTGAATTTAGAGCTGACAATGGAAAATGGAAAATTGAGTGCGAAAATTATTTTGATAGTCCATAAAAACAGCAAATTGTTTAAATTAAAAATTTCGATTTGATAAATAAAAATTCCAAAAAAGTTTACCATGCAATATTTTGATTTATGCAGCCAGTTTGCTAGGAGAGCTAGTATTATACTCTGTACCAAAGGTAAGGAGCATATTAAGTTTGTGCTAGTGTATGTAACATAGAGAAGCAGACATCGGAGACCGCTCCAAGTCAATTCTAATATGGTCAGTTTGACAAAAGAAATTTATCTAGACATGTCCGTACGTCTGTACGCCCAGATCATGGAGATGTTTAGAGCTAGTGCTGGAGAAAACATCGATTATCGAAGCTTAAAATCTCTATATATCGATGTTGGCCAACAGAGATGTTTCTCTAGCACTTTTGCACTCATCAAATGGGTGTTTAGTAGTGCTGGAGAAACATCTCTGTTGGCCAACATCGATTTATAGAGATTTTAAACATCGATCATCGATGTTTTCTCCAGCACTATTTAGAGCTATACCAAACAAAATTTTAAAATAGTTCCACTATTATGACACGAAAAACAAGTTTATTTTACTTTTTCGATATCGGCATTATATAACGTAGCTCCCATAGGTATATTACATATTAACACGATGAAAACCCAAACGTTTTAGAGGCATAAATATTTTGTTTATGAAAATATCTTAACTAAATTTATCGTTCGGAAGTTTTTTTTTTGAAAATTTTTGAGAGTCTCAGTAGAAAGATCTACCAAATTTGAACAAATTTGATCGGGTTATTAAATCATATAACCACTGTGATGAAAAGAAAAAACAGCTCTACTTTACTTAAAAGTCATATTGAACTTTTTTTAAGCCCTACACTAAGGGTGAGATACCCTGCCCCCACTAATCTTGTTGGTTAGTGGTTTCCCAAGATAGTGGAATACTAGGTGACGTCATTATTGCCTGTTGCTCCAAAACCAAAATAAAATAAAATATAAAAATTAGCTTTTTTCGGGATACGACTCACTAGCACAGCTCACCAAATCTTTTTCTGCAGAAACTTAAAACTCTTCATATAACTTCCATTGAATAAATTACATTAGAAAAAAATCATTGGGCGCTAAATAAAGACCGAACGTTGGATGGTTCAATTCGATTTTTCCAACTTTCGAAAACTCTATTGTGTGAGTCGATATGTGAGACATTTCTTTGTTAGATTTGGTTCGTCTTGGAAGACCCATCGATGTTAATTTTCAGGCTTATTCTTTACATTTTCTTTGAACGAAACGGCAGCTGGTGGAACTAATGCCCAAAGATGCCTCAATCTAACAATATATTACATGACGATCTTGATCTTGACGATTTATCATTTCATCTACGGCATCGGCGTTTTCTGCGATCACGTCCTGTTTTGGACGAGCTTCACGAAATTCGCCAGTAAGTGATTACCGCCCGTGAAGACATCCGGCAGCGTTTTACAATGTCGTAATATGGGACTTGAGTGGCCTTTCAAACCAAAGGTCGGTGGTTCGAATCCACGCAGGAGCACTGGTACATTTGCCTAGCACTGGCATCGCTAGCTCAAAGACGCTATTTGCCCAAGAAAATCTCTATTAATTGAAGACACCGCCGCTCGGATTCGGCTATAAAGTGTAGGTCCCTGTTCTCTTTGAACAGTTATTAATAGAGATCCCCAAGCCTCGCCCAGGGGTGACTGACAACAATTGTCAGTCAGGGTATTATTATAATATGGGACTTGCAGCTGGCATCATTAGCAAAATATAAATAGTGACCCTCATATATTTATTAAAATCGTCTGCAAGCTTTAGGGGGTATAGCCAAAAATGATAAAATTTAAACGGCCTTGACCTTGAAGCTCCACTTAAAACAAAACACTTTTGTTAAGAAGTTACAATCTATAATAAGACTCATTGGACCTAATTATCCACTCCACCAATTAAGGAAATTACAGAGTATATTAGAGTAAGGATATCCAACTATAACCGGCCCACTTTTATTTTTACCTTAACGACAAATATTTCTTTTTCACATAAACAGCTCAAGTCATAACTGAAAAACAATATTCCTGTAAAATTCAACGACTTACGTCTGTGGCGACACAAATAGTAGCAAGCATTGATTTCCTACTGAAAAGTTCAAGAACCTAAGGATACCTTTAGAAATGTCTTATGCGTTTTCCTCTATGTCACTTATGTTCACATTTATTATTGGGAATAAAAAAAAATTGCAACAGCATTACCAACAGTTTTCCTTAGAAAAGCAGCTCAATAGAGAGTTGACTGATAGCTGTAACGCCTGTCACAGTGCGAGAGAGAGAAGAGAAAGAGCCGGCAATGAGCTTGCAATAATGTGATAAGTGCAACGGAAATGAAAACAAGTATGAATGAGAGCACAAAGAGGCAATGGTAAGTGACTTGGCGTTGACGTTTGCTGTGGCATTGCCATAACAACAAGCAGCAATAACAACAATAACATGGCAGCGTCAACAAAGAGCAACACTTAAAGGCTGCGGCGATGACGCGGTAGCGTCAACGTCAACGTCAACGTCAGTGCAAACAGCAGCAGGCAGCAGGCAATAAAAGCAAAATTGCCATTGGAGCCGTCACTGAGACGACAGCGACGCCTCTTAGTGGCACTGTTGTTGTTGCTGTTGTTGTTGCACTCGTCTCATGTGGCAGAGCGCTTTTGCCTCAATTATTTTTATTGGTTCGAAGCAACAACAAAATGAAAGAAATGGCGTTGCATACTTTGCTGCGCTGCCATAGCGTTAATTTCATTATGGAAAATGCAGCAACTTGACGCATATACACACACGCACACACACACTAACACACACACACGACATGTCTGAATGAGAACAATGGTGCGTTTACACTGACGCAAGCCTTTTATAAAGTGACGTCACAAAATTTTGCTCAAATTATGTGTCACAATGTTGTGAAGAAGGAAATTTTAAATTTAATTTTAAAATGACTGTTGATTGTGGCAGCATGACGTGGAGGCTAGTTTTAAGCATAAAGTATAGAATCCAAAAATTATAAATTTTGCGTTTTCACGCTAGTACGCAGCAGCCTGAAATGCTTCCGAACAAAAACTGCAAATTGATTGCATCAAAAATGAATAATATCAAAGAATATAGAACTACATAGAATGCGCATCTCGCCCAAATTCATTTTAGCGCTTGTTGGTACGGGCGGGCGGCAGCAAATGAAACGAAATGTTGGTTCTATTTTTAGAACAGTCACCGCTTGTGGGTACGGGCGGGCCGCACCAAACGAAGCGATATGTCGCTTCTATTTTTAGAACATGCAGACTCCGTTAATTTGCAAAGTTATTGTCCTTCCAAAATGTACAAGAGACTTATTTTAACATAGGTTGCAAGTTGGTGTTGATGGGTCAGTGGTATGCGTGCCTGAATGGCGTAAGGTTATTTTGAGTTCAACTCTAGGGTTCGGATTTGTTAATATTTTTTGCTTTTATTTTTAATATTTTTTGATCGGTTTCACATTTTTAATTTTTGATTTTATAGGCTTTATTTTTTATTATGTAGAAGAAATTTTTATTTTGCGTTGGCTGGTGCTGCCCTTTTCTACAGTCCATTGTCAGTGCATATTAATTAAAAATTATATTTTATTTTTGTGGTCTCTACAATCAACAAAGAACAATTCGGGAATCGTAGATTGGCAAAGGTGAACGATGATATGTATGTATGTTAATTTATTTGGTATTCCTCTGGTTATTTCTTAAAGCAATTGTGAAAAATAATATTATAATATGTTTTTTTAATGCTTCGACTAAAGAATAGGAAGTTGAAGAGAGCCTACCGAAATCAGATTTAGAGCAATCATTTTTATAAAATAAAGGGCCCTATGCTTACTCTCTCTATCATTAACTGCATCAGTTGTGCACACACAAGAATACATGAAAATTCAAGTATTAGTGTTTGTGTATGCATGCGGTAAAACCCTTGAACAAATTGGAAGTCGATAGCAAAATACCCTTTTTCGCATTTTTCTCCTTTTTCACATGCATTTGTTAGTGTGAAGCCAAACGTGGTAAGGAAGTGTCATAGCAGACACATTCCCCGAAAGGGCATGGATGCTTAGAAACTAAAAATTTACAATTTTGGCTGAGGTTGAAAATATGAACATTGCCGACAGCCAAAAACGAAGTTCAGAGCCGAGATCAATTGCCAGCGCTCGTGAAATGCCTGTGCTATTTTTAGATTTTCGCGTTCGCTCTGCCTGCCGGGGTAAACATGAGCTGTAAAAATTTTGCACACGGAAATGAGAATGCAGTTTGTGTGTATACGCCGAAAAATTGTTCAACAGTATGAGAACCGATAGCAAAATACTCTTTTCCAATTTTTCTCCTTTTTTACATGCATTTGTAAGGGTGAAGGCAAACGTGGTTATGAAGTGTCATACCAGTCACATGCTTCGAAAGGGTATGAAGGCTCAAAAACTAAAAATTTACAAATTTGGCGGAGGCTGAAAATATGAACATTGCTGGCAGACGTTTGTTCTCTGCCCGCCCGCACCATAGAGCTCTAAAAATTTTGCATACACACCTTAGTATGTATACTGTCATTGGGAAAACAGTTGCAAGAAATACACACTCATTTCGTCTTGTCGCTACCTCCTTATTATACCTCACAAAAGTGCGTATTTTACTATGAAATTAAATGCATAGAAAGCGTACTGTACCTGCGAGGATATCAAAATACGAAAATAAAACATTAATTTTCTTACGACAATAAAAAAAAATAAAAATATTTAATAGAAAAAGAACAGAAATTATGGAAAATTAACAAAAAAAAAAACAAGTTGAATCTAACCATCTTCTTGAGAATCGAACCTCGACACATTAGACTGTGAGTCGAACACGCATTCCACTAGGCCATTGCCACTGCGCGCGTTTCATTTTCAAAATTTCATATTCAAGCAAATGTACAAATGCAAGCAATATTTTCTGTGGGGTACTAATATCAGTACCCCACATAGTAAAATTTTTTTGTATGAGATGCGCATTCTATGTAGTTCTATATTCTTTGATAATATATAAATTATTCAGATCTGTTTTCTGGAGCTTGAGTTATTCTGCTTTTTCTCTTTTTTTATAAATTTGTGTTCGCTTTGTTTTGGAACATAAATGCGTAGCAATAAAAAAATTTGTATTTATGCAATACGCAGACCCTTGTCACCTGAGTGTTGTGGTGGTTAACCTTTTTTTATTTTGTTTTTGACGTACATACTATATTTTAGTTCTTCTAGGGTGTTAGAAAACTTAACAGCTGTTTGTAAAAGTATATTGTCGAAAATAAGTGTCGCGGGCCACTTTTTTCCACAACCTCTTCGATTTTGATAATTTTTACATATGTGGTAGTACTCATATCTTCATATGAGTGGAACTGCTGATTAGCCAGAACAAGTGCCATCGAGCGGAACCAGTAATAATCGAACGGCGCAATATCTGGGGAATACAGCGGGTGGGGCAGGACTTCCCATTTGAGCGTTCCCAAGTAGGTTTTAACAGGATTGGCAATGTGAGGCCGAGCGTTGTCATGCAGTAAAATCACTTTTTCGTGCCTCTGCTCGTATTGTGGCCGTTTTTCTCGCAGTGCTCGGCTCAATCGCATCAATTGAGTTCGATAACGTTCCCCAGTGATGGTTTCGCCTTGTTTCAACAGCTCATAATAAACAACACCGACCTGGTCCCACCAAATGCACAGCATAACCTTCGCAGCGTGAAGATTCGGGTTGTCCCCAAGATTTTTTCCTCTTTGGGTTGCTGTAATGAATCCATTTTTCATCACCCGTCACGATGCGATTAAGAAAACTCTTCCTTCTTTGTCGCTGGAGCAGTTGTTCACAGGCGAAAAAACGACGCTCAACGTCCCTTGGTTTCAAATCATAAGGAACCCAAGTTCCTTGCTTTTGAATCATTCCCAACGCATGCAATCGCTTGGAAATGGCTTGGCGGGTAACTCCTAATGCTGAAGCAAGCTCTTCTTGCGTTTGGCACGAATCCTCATCGAGCAATGCCTCCAATTCAGCGTCTTCGAAGGTTTTGGGTCTTCCTTTACGTGGACGGTCGTCAACATCGAAATCACCGTCTTTGAAGCGACGGAATCAATCACGGCACGTTGTTTCGCTTGGAGCAGCATCTCCGTATACTTTTTGGAGCTCTCGATGCGCTTCAGCTGCCGTTTTTTTCGAACAGAACAAGAAAATCAACGCTTTTTTACTTGTCTTTGACAAGCCATATCTCCTAAACGAATAAAGATATTGACACAAATTTTTGTTTCCGTGATAGACGTAATATTGAGTTAAAGAGAAAATTATTTTTTGCTTGTTTTTTTTTTAATTTAAAAAAAATTTGTTTTTATTTAAAAAACGTTTTAATGCCATTTTACTGCGAAAAACAAAATAAAAAGCTAGTAACTCCTAGAACTGTTGAAGTTATGCTTATTTTAGTGACACTACCTCGAAAAACGAAAAAAAAAGAATAACTACTCTGAATTGAAAGTTAAAAGGTTCAAACTTGAATTGAATGTTCGTCTTGATATTTTAAGATATATTTTAGAAGTAACCATGAATATCATGACTCCGTCTCCAGATATTAAAGTTCAAAGGTCACAAAAATCTATTTTTGAAATAACATTCTAGCCGTGCTTTAACATTTTTCTTAATGTTCTAAACAGTTGTTAGGCGTAAAATTCTACAAAATCGATATACAATATAATCTGTTACAGATTATCGTTCCTGAGCAAAAGCTTGGAAAGTAGTCACTCCCTACTTAATGCGGAAATTTCATAAAGATGCGTCTTTTGGCGTGGCACTCGGAACACTTTATCCCGGGATTGGGCAGTTGTATGAAATAATGTTGTTGTTTATGATTTGGTAGAGAATTTTACCGCCCTTTAGAACTTTGGGAAAAATGTTAAAGCACAGGTAAAATGAGTTCGAGAAAGAAAGTGTGCCGCTTCACTTATTTTCGCCGATATATATATTGCTCAGCGGTTGAAGATCGGAAAATATAAATTTTACTGAAAAGTATCCAAAACACTGGCAAAAACTGCGATAATTTTAATATATATTTATTATTATTTTCATTTTAAATTCAATTTAAAAGCTAGAGCAGAGACTATCACATTTCTCAGAGATGCACATATTTTTAGTTGAATTCATTTTGAAGTACACGTGTTTATATTTTGTGGCAAATTTTTAATTTGTAAGTTTTTTTCATTTTTTTAATAGCTTGGAGTCTTGGAGTGCAACATGGTGCCCACAATGCAACAATGCTCCAAAAGAATTAATAATAAAGGTCTTTGTGATGAAAGTTTCACAATAGTTTTTCCTACACGCCTCATGTTTCGCTTCAAAATTAAATTGCTGCGTACTAGTTTTGGTTGTAGAGAAAAGCCTAAGCAGCTGTTCGTATTTTTCCAAAACATCATGGGGCAACACTCTTTTTTCTGTTTTCTTTGGTTCTTAGAGTTCCTGATAGGAGCGAAAATTTCGCGATGAAGCTTCAAAAAGTATACTTATTTTTAAATGGGTGCAAGGAAACTTATATTTTTTATTTTGTAAAAATAGTTGGGTTCAAAAACTGTGCCAGTTGCAGCCAAAGTGCACATGGGATACCAAAAAAATACTTTTTAAATTAAACTCTGTCACTTTGGAGAAAAAAAATGCTGCCACTTGTGACGCAGTGTAAACGCAGCATTTGTATTCACATATGTATGTTTTGTGTGTGCGTGTGTGTTTGTAAGCGTCGATGTGGCGCCACCAGTGCATACAATGAAGCTTAATACTGAAAAGTTTCGAGTATCTTAATTAAAGGTTAAGTGTTCGCCTTTTGAAAAGCGAATTATGGTAATTTACATTGAAAGCCAACGTGTTGACTGCCTAAGAGCTAAGAGCCAGTGTTGGTAAGTGTGCATGTAGGTGTGAGAAAAGTGTTGATTTGTGGCTGGGCATAGTTCTATGTGGCATATTGAGTGCTATAGTGCAAAAATAACCAAGTGAAGTGACTCTCAACTAAATGGAGCTATGAGAGAGCTAATTGAATTACAACGGAAGTCTTTAAGTTAATCAATATCAATTTTATGCTATTCATTACATGCTCTTGCCATTCTCTTTTTAAAGAAAACAACAACTATAAGGGAAGCTTATGCGTTTAATTGAAGTGCTAATAAGGGTTTTTGAAAAAACAAAATGATGTAAAAGTTTTGACGTTTATAATTATGATGTATGACACTTGTGAATAGATAGATAAAAAGATAGTTAAATATGGCATCAAATGGTGGAACAAAACGTGTGAAAAGCCAGGAAAACAACTGGATATGGGAAAAATTTGAACAAAAAATAATTTGAAAATATAAAAAAATATTTTTTTTTTACACATTTTTATGTCTGCTTATTCGACAAGTAAAAACAAGCAATCATTTTTTTTAAGCTACAATATCAATACGATTCGATAAACTTAAACTTCGGGTCAAAGTTGATGCCCGTAATATGGTCGCTCTCCAGGTCTAGCGCTTCCTGATTTTCATAAGCAGCGAAAAATATTAAGTTCCAACTAGCTTAAAAACAATCACTTTTAAATTCTTACTGAAAACTCCAGCTTAATGCCCATACGCAGCATGCAAAAATTTCGCACGAAATGTCAGAACTTCATATAAAAAAAAATGTCCCATCATTTGGGATATTTTTTTTTATATGCGGAATTTTTGCATGCTTATTAATTTTTAATAATTTTGCAAAAGAAATTATATTTCATTGAATATTTAAATTTAAATTTAGTAAGCACAATTTTTATTTAAATAAAATCAACTTACTTTATGCAAATTATGTAGCATCCATTAATGGCTGTCAATTAATTGACTTACCTGCAATAAATAAAATAAATAATTATTTATTGGCAAATATACCAATACTATACATATATATTGAATTTCAATTTAAAAAAAAAATATACCGTAACCCATGTCCATTAACGTGTTTAATTAACATAAACGATGTTGCAAAAACCAATCCATAATTGACCTGCAGGAATATGTTATTATATAATAACAATAGCAATTAAATTTAACTTAATCAAACTTTAATGCGATTTCAAATGCAGCAAACATTTTAACATTAAATGGTCGCCAAAAGCATTTGACCTCAATTCAACTGCCAAGGCTTAAACACGTATACATTATATACACACAAACACACCTACAAGAGCATATACTATGTATTTAGCTATGTATTTACGTATTTAAGCCTGCAATCAATAAAAATTACCAACATCAAGAGGCAAACGTGTGGAAAAGTTTGCTTACGGCTTGATGTCCTGCACAGGAAGCAACCAAGGATCACGAAAAAAAACCAAAAAAACTTGCAAAAGTGACCGATATTAATAAAAAATGTAAATTTTATGCACAATTTGACAAAAATTGTTGTACAATAAATACAAATTAGATGAAATGTCAAAGCGGCACAAGCTTAGATACAATACATACTGTATATACTTACTTGTGGCATGTAAATTAGAGTGAACCCAAATGGGCGCACAACTTAATTTGAAGTCCAAAGTGGGACAAATAGAGAAGGACACATTTTGGAAGACTTTCAGCAAGTTTCAGAAAGCGTTTGTAAGCGTCTGTTCGGGAATTCGAAGTTTTTACAATGAGAAAATCGCTTTGCGCCAAATTTTTTACCTTCATTGTAAAACTATACAAATAAGTTGAGTACAAATTATGCAATCTCGAATTCGGAGTTTTAAGAATTTTTTGATTTAATTTCATCAAAATTCAGCTGCGCAGAATAGATATAAAAAAAAATCCCTTTGCTCTATCTTTCGAAATATGCAGTTTCCGAATCCGAAAGCCGTTTTAAACATAGTTTTGAAATAATAACAAAAAAAATCACTATTTAAAAAAATTAGCGAGTTCACAAGCCGTAGGTACGAAATTTTTAACTAGAAGCCCACTTTAAAATTTACGAAATATGATTGAATATAAATGGCTCAAAATAAACAAATCGAATTTATGATAATATCGATTTTCATCCTTAAAAATTGTTTTTAGAGGAACTTTACTTATTTATTTATTTAATAGTTACAAATTAGCTTAAAAACTAAAGGTTACTTGGTTCAAGATTTAAGAAATTGCTCAATCTTAGTAAAGGGGTCTACACAGTTCGAAAAATTTCGCGCGGAATGACAAAACTTCATATAAAAAAAAAAATCCCATTTGGGATATCCCATTTGGGACTTTTTTTTTATATGAAGTTTTGTCATTCCGCGCGAAATTTTTCGAACTGCGTATAGGCCTAACGGTGAAAAAAATTACAAATATTAATTAATTATTTCATTTCATTAATTTTTTTTTTCTAAAATTCGTGGAAACTAAAATTCTGAACAAATTTTTTTAATTAAATGTCGTTAGTTGAACTTCTCCAAAGTTTTCAAAGTACAGTCTCCTGGATTCTACAACGAAATCTTATATCTTTTGATCTAGAACCAATTTATATTAAAATAAAAAGAAAAAATTAATAAATTACAAAAGATCTAATCGTCTTTTATGTCGATACCAAATTTTGTTTACAAGATATTGACGAATAACTGAAAAAAGTGCCCAAAGAATATGTTTTTCGAAAAAATCACGAAAACGGTGCTTAAGAAAAAAAATTGGGTTTTCATTTTCGTGTTTCTCGACCCAAAATTACCCTAAAAAACACTATTTTATGAAGGTTCATTTTTTGTGTAAACTTGTGTAATATAGCAGCAAAAAAACTTTTGCAGAAAAGCTCAAATTTTCAATTTATAAAATAAAAATTTAAGAGTAATGTTTATTTTACAATTTTTTTATAAAAATTTATAAATAAGAGTTATTTCACGATTTTTTAATAAAAATTTATATGCTAAAGGGATCTACGCAGTTCGAAAAATTCCATATGGAAACTATTTTATATTATTTCAGATGAAGCCACCAGTGTGTGCATAATAAGTCAAAGTGTTTTTTTTTTTATCGAACTATCGTTTTTTTTGTGGTATTAATCGATATTATCAAATTATAATCAGCTGCTTTATGTTTACAAAAATCAAGCGCGCAAACTAAGACAAAGAATTAAATAAAATAAACATGGATTTGAATCAACAAGTATTGTTAACAATACTTAGTATAAATAATGCAAGTATGACTGCCTACCTAATTGTAAAAAGGTTGGCCGCAAAAAAACAGAAGTGTCTGGGTGAAACCTAAATAAGGTAAATAAGGGCAGAGCAGAAAGTGGAAGATTTTTCAAAGATTTATGTTTTTGTATTGGACTAATATTCCAACACAATTGTCTACATTTCGTGTTCAATTTAAAGTTTGAGGCCATGGTGCGTAATCAATCGGTGATTCGCACCAAAGCGGCAAAAACCAAACAGCTGTTGTTAGTGTTACCACACCAAGTGAAGTAGTGGCGCCATCTAACGTTAAGCATTTTTAGACAACACTGTTTTGCTTTTTAATCGGCGTCCCATTGTCAAAAATTTTTGATTGGAATTTTTCGCGACTATTTTTTTTATATGAAGTTTTTCATTTTTTTGCGTGCTGCGTATAGGCCTTAAGATATATTTTTAGACAAAAAAAATAAAAAAAGTTTCAATGAGCAAAATAGTAAATATTTCATGATTTTTATTTAGAATTATAAGAGTAACGTTATTTGGAAAGTACATTTTTTTTACCCAGAAATATTTAATTTCGTACATTTTTTTTAAATTTTAAACAAATGTAAATTATAGAAAAATGAACATGAAATACCAAAAAAACGCTTAAGCTTTTTTCTTTTTTTCCATATAGTAAAAAAAAGTTGAAAAAAATTAATAAATTTTTAACTTTGTTGTTTTGCGCAACATTCGTTTGATTTGCTAAAAAAAATCACCCACATGCTAAACTTTTTAATTTATTTCTTTCAAGTGCACAGTACCCTTCGAAAACTGCAAATTCATTTAAACTTGTGATCCTAATCAAATAAGCCCCAGGACATTAAGTCCAAAGAAGTTAATATAGCATCATCGCTGACTGCCGTCAACATTTGCACACATTGGGATCACCCTAGCGGCTGTCTTACGCCACTATCTACACCACGCGTCTAGTAAATATTTTACATCCAAACAAAGTGCAAAACCAATATTCCACAGCCTGCCGCCGCAGCTCGTTCCCGCGTCTAGACTTGCAAACTCACGTAGTATCCATAGGCCCCAAGGCTATGAGCGATACTTTCAATGCGCTGTCGAAAAAAAAATTACGCACATTTAGTAAGTCCTTCTACAGCTGGATATTTACAGTGAGCCTCGGCAGCAGCAGCAGCAGGACATGAATTTTTTAAAAATTCGCAGTTCGCAAGGATAGGCACGTGAGCATGTTAGGGACTGAGAAGCGCTGGCAGGGGTTGAGGCATGAGCAGATACACGCACCATGAATAATTTAAGGAGCAATGCCGACGATGTCTTGTCGGCGTCATCATCAAATAAATGTGAAATGAGCAATCAAAGAGCCATGAAAGACTAACTAAGTAGGCGTTGCTCCAGCTGTCCCGCAGACCCGCCCGACTGCGTCTTACTGCTGATGAAAGGCCATATAAAATTATGTACACGAATTATCGCCAAAGGTGGGAGTGAGTGAGTGAGTTGCTCTCACTGAAGCACATAAACAGCAAATATAATATTGAAAGGAAAAAAGTAATTTCTGAGTCAGGGATTTCGCGAAATTTTTAAAATTTAAGCGAATCAATAAAAAGCTGAAAAAATCAAATTATAGATTAGCAGCATGCCATATTCATACATACACTTCAAAAGACAAAAACTTATTAAGTATTATAAAACCCAGCAGCTGGCAGAGAGTCAGCCATATTGTCGATATACCTAGTAATTGGTATGTGCAACTGCGCCTGGTGTCGATGCCTTTGCTAGCTTCAATGGCATTCTGGCAGCCACCCTGGCTTGCCAGCTGAGAAATGCGGTTATGAATTCCTGAGCAGCCGCTACTGCAAGCATGCCTCTCCTTGTCAGCGAATTGCATTGAGAAGTTTATTTTTTTTTTTATATTTTTATTAAAAGTTTTCCAAAGGAATGAGCATCGAGCTGTAGTCTCTGGGAGTTGCAGCAACAGCAGCAGTGGCATCGGCGGCACTAAAGTCAGCCAAAAGCTAAATAAAATGAAAAGTTTCATAAAACATTTCTGACTTTAGCAATTTTTATAGGTTAAACTGAAAAGTTCTGTGCCACTATGTTTTGCTCCCAGTGCAACTGGGAGATATTAACCAAGTGAAGCTGTTGCGTTTGCTGTCGCTGCACATGTTCAAGGAAAGTGCAAAATTTATCGTTCAATACAATCAATGACATAGATTGGTTTAGTATAATATTGAAATGGAAATTGCTTTAAAGTTTTAACTATTTATAAGCTTGAGTTTAGAGTGAGCTATACTCGAAATAGAGTTTCTTGTTTAGATAATCTAAGCGTTAATAAGTTTTTTAATAGACTAACATGATAGCTACGTGCTTACTAGTGAAAAATGTCAATTAGAAACGGAACGGAATGGAACGGAAATTCAGCGGGCTTCTTGTTTAGATAATCTTAGCGTTAATAAGTTTTTTAATAAACAAACATGACAGCTACGTGCTTACCAGTGAAAAATTTCAATTATAAACGGAACGGAATGGAATGGAAATTCAGCGGGCTTCTTGTTTAGATAATCTTAGCGTTAATAAGTTTTTTAATAGACAAACATGACAGCTACGTGCTTACTAGTGAAAAATGTCAATTAGAAACGGAACGGAATGGAACGGAAACTCAGCGGGTCCCACAAAAGTATTAAATTAAATTATATTTTAAGCACTGCTTGAGTTCAATAGGTAAGTTTTTGGAAGAAAAACAAGAAGCTTTCACTTTTTGGGCTAAAATTTGATAGTATTAAATGTGATAACATTGTCAATGAGAGGATACTTTTTGGAACATCTCATGCGAATTGGCATGCTCTCAATAAGTGTACTAAATCAAAAAGATAAAGCTTATTATCGAGCTGCACTCTCATAGGAGGATTGACTCATGCGTTAGAGCTTATTACATGGATCGTTGGTCATGAGACCATTGTTAATATGAGAATTAAATGATGGACTAATGAGCCAAGTGATTTGAGCATTCAAGTCGTTTAATTTTATTTTGTATGAAAACTTGGGGGCTTTCAGCTAATCTAGTGCACGCATGCATGAAAGTTTATAAGTGGATACTTTTACCTGCTTTCTGGCATTATTTTCTTCATGGAAATGAACCAGTTCACACATTTTTTTTCGGTGGTTCAGGTGTGTACTAAAAAAGTATTCGTACAAATTAAAACTTGTTCAGCAGCTAAGTTGCTGTCCGAAATATAAAGAAAACCAAAACCAAAACTTATTTTTTTTTTAACCAACAGATGGCCCACTCTATATTTATTAGGCGTATAGCCGACCATAAAATTGCGATACATTATATCATGACGCAATCCTTTAAGTGTTCGATACCAAGGAATTTAGTTTTGGGCTGTATTTCGACGTCAAACAGATTTGGCTAAAATAAAGTCCTTGCTTCCGGCTCCATACTCGTACGTATTGTTGTCATACCTTGAGGACAGAAAGTTGCAAGTCGGTATCAAAAACACACTCTCCACTCTCTTGGAAGCGTTCTTACGCCTCTACTCTACAATCTGCATACTGCTGACATCCCTACCTCTACGGAGTTAAGGCAGGTTGTAGAGAACGACAAAATGCTGATGGACGAGCTGGCTGCATCATCATCGTGCAAACAAAAACCAGCTGACGGGATGCACGAGTAAAGCTACGCATGTGGAACTTTACCCTAAGTCCTTTCAAATGTCAGTCTGTTCTCTACGCTTTAAAGATTAAGATTTAACCCGCGGTATGGATAAGTAGCCAGTACCAAACCATACAAAGTTAGCGAAGTAGCTTGGCCGAAAACTCGACAAACGGCTAACGTTTAAATCTATACCATCAAAAGCTAAAGTTTCAAAATGGCCAACATTTTTTGACATACGCTATTCAGATCTGGGATACGGCGACTTGTAAGAGACGATCCAAAATAAGGCATTTGGCTTCATCGTTGGTTGCAAATGGTACTTAAGGAATTCGATCTTGCACCATGACCTAAATCTGGAGACCGTGGATCTCCAAATAAACAAACACGACACTTTTTTTTAATTTCGAAAAATGTTTTTTTATCTCGAAATCCGTTTCATGGAAAAATTTGTTTACTTCATTTTACTACGGAAACGAGTAAAACATGTTGAGGATACATTTTGCTATAAACTAGTGGAATTAAGTAGACCTTTTTTTCGTATAGTGACAAGCTTCAATCGGAGAACCTCACTTTTAGAGCGATACCATATTGGCGTCAGTACGTCAAGTAGTTGTAGGGCACAGAAAAAGTTAATCTTCAACGTAATGACACACCTAAAAGCTTTATTTCTTGGAGGGTTTGGGAGTAGAGAATTTCGTCGGATTGTCTGTTTAGAACAGAGCTGGGCGGTCCATAGCCCAAACGGGCACTTTTTGTTCGTGAACTTACGGCAGAACGCTCTCTTTTTGCCCAGCTCTGTTTTAGATGTAGGAAGATGTTCAATATGTTTGTTGAAGAATGACGGGCAAGGAAAGAAACCATTCCACAGAGTGTTAAAGAATAAGAAAAGTTGCCTAGCCTGCTACATACCAGATTGTTATGGCCAATCAAGAAGAAAAAGTTTTATTCTCCAACATTAATTGCTTTTTACAATTTTCTTATGCAGCAATAAAATCTTTTATATTTTGGTACAAATATTCAAATTAAGATATGCTTCAATTTTAGTATCAAGTTTCAAGCAATGAAATAAAAATTAAAGTTTAACATTTATATTGCCAAAACATTGAGCTTAAATTCCAAGCAAAAAACCAAAGATTTGGGCTAAACAATTTATGAGCTAATATTTGCTACAGTTTATGAACCTAACGAAACACAATATCTTCCATATATTTTACTAATTGCTATGTGTTTGAAGAAGCAACAAAGTTATGAGTCTAACTTGAAAGAAACAAGTGGATTGACTTTATGGCAGTATAGTCTGTGTAAGGATTGCTACGGCCTAGACAAAAATGGATGCAACCATATGTTTGGAAATTATGATAGAACTAATGCCAAATTGGCAGTATAGTTTGTCTGGCTCAAAGGCTCTTGAGGGGTGTATGGCAAAACGTGAGTTGCGCCCCATTGGCCCCAAGCCAATTGCAGTCAAACGTATGCCAAAATTTGCCAAAAAATCGAAACGAAAAATTGGTAAATATTTTATGAAATCGATGGAAACGTGCAACTATCAAAAACTGCAGCAAGCAGAAAACACATTTGCATGTGCAGCATGATGTTACAACCAGCTACACAGTGAGAAAAAAATGTATGAGCACAAATTTTTATCAACATATAAAAATCAAGTGAAATTATTTAGTAATAGGGACTACGGCCCCTGTACGCCTGGTTTACGTCGCTTGGATTTGTTTTGAATTCACTTCCATTTTAGCGGAAAAAATTAATGAATTTAGTCAGTTTGAAAAACAACAAGGGTGTGGATAAAAATACAAAAAACTGCGTTTTGTGGCCTCATCGAAACAGTATTGCCGATAGGCAATAGTGCGATAAACTTATCGTTTTGCTGTCATCGGCACGAGCCATTATCGAGGCATCTATCATCGCTATCTATCTATCGTCTCGCACCTAAACACATCACACTTCGACGCATCATTTCTCTGTATTATTTAATACATATTTATAAAGATATTACTTATTATTAGCAATCAATGCGTTTGATTGCTAAAGTTTTACCTTCTACCGGTCAAACAATGAACTTCTGGGTATACATCCATTACAAATAAAACTCGAAATTCAATTTTGTAAATTTTTTGCCTTGGTAGTTTTTGTGTTTTCGACTTATACAATTCGAGATAAATGGGCTGAAACATATTTCAAAATAACGATAAGTCCTACGGGGGAATAAGGTCATCTTTTAACATTAGACTTAAAACATTAAGCAAAAGAAATTCAAGTGTGCAATTTTATCCTGGTCAAGCCCCCTTTTTTGGCCTATTTTTAATGTACTACTTACTACTTCTACAAGATTTTGAAAGCTTTTGAAAAAAAGAAAGTAACTTTCAAACCAGCTGAAAAAAGTATATGTCAGTTCGACGTTGGTCCACTACATCATCCATCCCAATTCTTTAAACACCAAAAAAATGCAACGTAATAACTATACGTATAAAAATTAAAAAAAAACAAATTTTGCGACGTTTAAAACAACTATATACACGAAATGTGCTTTAACAAGTTGCGAATCGTAAGAATATTTAACAAAAATGATTGCCTAACTCTGGGAGCAAATATTATCAGTTTTCTTATTTATGTTTTTTTTTATATTTATTTATTGGCAATAAACCGATCAGTACAAAAGGTTATAATCCAATTTAGCTTACACAAAAACTTACGAGTACTAACTCGTATATTGCAAGATAGTTCTTGCAGTTGAATGAAAAGGTAGACGATCAAAAGATATTGAGATTAATATATAATTTCTAGATGGGAATTAGGCAGAAAGGACATTTTTAAAAGTGAGTGCAGAGCATATACGACTGAACCACATGTTTCTCGCTGTGTATGTATATAACCCACAATCCGTAGCATGCAGCACGTTTTGCCTCTTGTTTAAAAGTAGTTCAGCAGTAGCAGTTAAGCGTATTGACAGCTTTATAAATGTGTTTTTTGGCTATTGTGTTGCACATAGCTCGAACAGAGGAGCATTCCATTTGTTTCTCTCCCAGAGGCAATAATAAGGCATAAAGTTTTGTTTATATGAAATATTGCAGCCAAGTTGCATATTTTGCACTCTACCATTTCTCAATGCAGCCTAAAAGTATGCCAAGCAATAAGCAAAAAAGCTCAAAGCTGCACAAAACTCACCTTGAGGCAGCTCCAAAGCAGCAGCAGCAGCAGCAGCTCGCTCTGCATTGTGCAGTGTTGTTGCATCGCTAGTTGCAGCTTGCTGCTTGCCACGCCACATCGTTACACAAAAGAACTCGGCACAGCAGCAGATAGCAAAGCCCAGTATCAGCAAGACCCAAGCGGTGATCATAAAGGCAATGGTTACACCATTACCAGTGCTCTCCAGTTTTACAGCATCATCCTTATGCAGCAGATCACTGGCATTCTGCTTAAGGAAGCTGCTGTTGTAAAATGAAGTTGGATGCATGCCATCGACAGCGGCCAGTGCTATAAAGCTATGGCTATTTGCATGTGGAAACGGCCGAAGATACATCCATGTAAAGTTTGGCATCTCAACAGCTGTTATCAATCGTTTATATGTATGTATGTATGTATGTACTGATGCTATTATTATGTACAACTTAAACAGTCACTCACTCATTCACTCACGACACTAAAGCGCACACAAAGCCGTAGCCGAAAAACGTGACTGGTTACTTGTCCAACTGACGAAAACAACTAACTTGTTACATACTCCGCTCTTGACCAAGTCGCTGGGAGAAGCGTTTTGCTACAAAACGGCTAATCAGTCGCAGATCTCAAAATATTTCTGTTAAACGCAATCTTTATTATTATCATTTGGTGTGTGTTTAACCAGATAGATCGAGCGAGACTGACTAAACAGAGGCACGGACCGACAGACATACAGATACATAAACATATTGCTCTTCATTATATTTGGTTGGTCTTTTCTGCCTTCGACCAAGTTTTGTTTACATGCGAGCGCGTTGCTGTTTATTGTGGTGAGTTACGGGTAAGTGTGGTGAGTTTTACGGCGCTAGCTAAGCTTTCCTGAAGCTGCAGTGCAAAGCATCATAAGCTTGACAGTGGCGGATGATTTTTTTAAATCTATTAATTATGCGTTTAGAATTTTGGTTTAAGTTTTGGAAAGCGAGCATTATTATGATTTTGTCGTAAGGCACAATTCTGTTTTTACACGTTCTTTTTTAACACGATTTTGAAATAACACGGTCTAGAACAAAATTTTTACACAATTTCATTGAGTTTCATACGCTCAAAGAAAGCTAGTTGGTTGAAATTTTAAAGAAAAATATTTTCAAAAGCCCAAACTATTAGAAATTCAGTTCGAAAATTCCTCTTTCTAACTTGTTTTCATAGCAGCATTAGGATTTATTTAAAGTCTTTTTTTAGACGGGTTTCTCCACAACGGTTTTTTCTGGAACGTGTCTAACCTGTAAAAACAGAACTATGTGTACTATTATTATATAATTTAAAACATTTATAGAACTAAACGCAGAAAAGTCTGCAGGAAAATGTTACAATCGCTTTAGAATCCATTTTAAATTATAAGATAAACTTTTTTTAAGATATTTAGTTGCAGAATTTGTTAAAATTATAAAAAATATAACTTAAACAATTTTCTAAGCAATGTATACTAGGGTGGCCATTTTTGCAACATCTCATGATTTCAATAACCTTAGCCTCTAAATACCCTATTTTCGGGAGCATCAAATACTTTCGGATCGTCTTTAAATTTTACAGGCGCTATATGCACGGGGTTAAGGTTATTAAAATAGTCGGTTTAAAAATTTGCCATACTAGCGACGCGTCGCGACGGCCACTCTAATGTAAACTTATTACTTAATACATTAACGTTTCAAAAACAAACATAATCTAGGTACATTAAATTTCTTCACGAAAGATATAGCGAAAAAAAAGAGAAACTACCTGAGATCAACACTACAACACTTTTTTTATAGAATATGTTTAAAAAAAAGTACAATGAATTCAAAATTACAGCGAAAGTTAAACTCGGATGCACTGATAAAAAAAAATAAAATCTTAAATCAAGATTTTTGTATTCTTGATTTTAATTCTTAAAATCAGATCAAAAAATCTAGATTTAAGATTTTATTTTTCAAGATTTTTGTATTCTTGATTTTAAATTTTAAAATCAGACCAAAGAATCTTAAATAAACCCAAAAAAACTTGAAATAAGATTAAAATTCTTAAAATAAGAAAGAAAAGTTTTAAATCAAGAACGGCATTCTTGAACTGGCAACAAAAAAGCTTGCTATACTTTCGTAAACATTTCGTCACGATTTTATGACCACAAATCTTGAAATCAGACTGTTTTTTTTTATCAGTGTGCTGTCCACATTAAGATACTTTGTACTCGAACAACAATTGTAGGTTTTCTAGTCAAAGACTCTATCAACAAAAAATTGAGTCGACTGGATATTGAAACTGGGACTCAGAACTACTTTCATTTTTGAGGCGAAAATGTGGGCGTGGCATATAAGAAGTCCAAAACTAACGTGTGACTAATCTAGCTTTTATACTCTTCAAGATATAGGCGTATATACAGACACCCGAGTGAACGGGCGAAAATTTTTTTTAATTTAACAGATAACAGTCAAACTTATAGAAGACTTAAAAGATTTCATGTCCTTAATCTCTCAAGTAGATTTTAATTCAGAATTTTCTTTTTTTTGTTATTTATACTTATATAACCACTAGTTCGCATATAGCACCTAGTCTCAATGGAGACTAGCTGCTCCTGTCACCGTTTAAATAATTTTATATAATTTACTGATTGTTTTCGAACAGATTGTAAATAAAATCAAAGAAAAAAAAAATAAAATTTTCTTTGGTACTCCAGGATCTCTCAATGTTCCATATATTTGCACAAACCATATATACCCTTTACCATAATAAAGCACGTAAAATTAAATTTGAAATTGAATTTCACTTTAAAATTAAATTGCTAACAAAACTTAATATAAAAGCTGGCAAAAAAACACCCTTTTTTTCTGACATAACCATAAAAACTCTGTAAAAAGAAATATTTTTGAGATTTTGTGCGAACACTGATATGACCCGGATTGGAATACAGAGCCTCGAAAAGTTAATTAAAGCTCTGAACTTTGATGCTGAAACTTCAAAAAACCACACAACATTTTGTTTCGAAACCGGTTGTCCGGCGATGCTCAAAAGATCCCAAAAGATTTTATATGTGTCTGTGTTATAAGTGCATCCGTTCAGACCTTTCCTAACTCCTCCTAGGCTGTACGTAATAGTTATGTGCAAAAAAAAAAACAACTTACAACTAAATAGTACGTTTAGATAATACAACGATTTACGATACTCCTTAAAAAGGGAATTATATTGACTTACTTAAGTCACTTAAAACTAGTTTAAAGTTAACAACTTTAAGCAAGGCTGCTCCTCTTAAAGATTTAACAACATCCAAGCAGCTCAGACACTGAAATCTCAGTTTCCAAGTCCAATGCAGGCAATGCATAACAAGTAATAAATTCAACTTTTTTTATGGCATGAAGAAAATCAAAACAATTTCGTGTGAAAAATTATGTTTCGGAAATTTATCATAGGACACGCACACACACACACACAGAGAGATAGATAGATACTAGAGCAAGGGCAAACAAGGGCCATAAGCCAGAGCATGTCTGAAATTCTGAAGAAGACGAAGGTGCAGACGCCGAGGATGCATCAAGTGGACGACAAGCATGACGATAATGTAGATGCAGTGCGTGCCGATGATGACGACGGACAGCGGAACGATGACGACTACGACGACGATGACGACGATGACGTTGAGGATGAGTATGAGAATGACGAGCTGCACTATTCTGAGTTTTATGGTAATGCCAAGTACGTGGCTAGTGCACTTTGTGGCTTTCTCGGAAAAGCCAAAAGCAAAAATTGGATGCCAGACAAGATTTATAAGCATAAGTATGTTTATTTCAATATATATGTAAAATATTGTTATTTGCCAACTTTTCATTTGAAAAAAAAACAAGCAAATTTTTTGTAGACTTTTGTAGTTTTTGCTAGTTTATTGGGATTGATGGGTGGCTTGGTGGTGTTTTCAGCTGGTGGTCTGTTAGTGAAATATTTTCAGTGACGTTTTGAGCTAGCTTGTATTGGATTGATGGTTAACTCATTGGTTGGGTCACCGCTTTGTAAACGAACACATTGTTAAAAATTATGAAAGATAAACTTAGTTTCTAAAATCTCCCAAAATATACATTTAAGTACATCTTTATTTTGTAAAAACTTTGGAGTTTTTCAAATTTGGGGGTGGCCTCAAGGGTGGTAAGCTGCCTGATAAGGTTGGTGGCCTAGCAGGTGGGTTATATGGTAGTGTAGTTGGTGGCCTTGTGGGTGGTGTAGCTGTTGGTTTCTATGTAGTTCTACGCTCTAAACATTACGACAAGCACTAGTACACTAGTACTGCACACTGCAAAGAAATAATTAGAACTTAGTATGTAATATGTCTCTCTAGAATATAAAACAGATTTCTACGCGCATCATTTTATTTTTTGCTTGTTGCCTCTTCTCTCTTTTTCCGCACATCATTTATTGACATACATTTTTTAAATTGCCTGATCTAAGTTTACGTGAGATGTAGCGCCATCTTGGCTTATAGCAACGGCACATATTAAAGGGTGGGCCATCTCTTCGTTTGCTTGTTAATTGCATTTTATTCGTATATTTTCTAACAAAATTGCGCTAATGTATATACCAAATGCAAGTTTCAAACTAATCATTCATGTATGAAAAATCGCCAAAATAGCCGCCGCGGCTGGCTCTACAGGCCCGTATCCGAACATAGTAATTTTCTACGACTTTTGGCTGTTCTCCCATCCGTTGAACGAATAAGCGACGCTGATAATAGTCCGTGGGCCTCAATAGTTGCGTCATTTGAAACATCCAAGCGCATGCAAAACTCAACACAAAGTGTAATTCATTTGAACGATGGCGCTTTGATGTTCCCGGTGACTCGTAGACACTGGCCTCAACTATGTTTCTTTACAGAGGGACCATTTTCATAGTACGACTGTACCACTTTTGTGCGTTGTTCGGTTGTTAAACGATCCATAACTAAAATTGAGTAGTTTTGAACTTGACATATGTCGAAGAGCATCCACTTTGGACGGGTATGTTCCGAATCATGATTGTTTAACAAGTAAACCAACAGATGACCCACCCTACATATTAAGCGTCAGTGGTTTCATCGCGTTTACCAAGGTGACGTTCATTCCGCAAAAAAATGAGCTTCCGGCGTTCACACAATTAACGTTTACAGGCTGGCGAACATGTTCCTTGAGCCTGTACAGCTAGGAACAGGCACATAAAAGCTGCAAAAATTGTATGAAAGTTAATATGGTTGCTCAGAATGGGTAAACGAACTATGGAATCTTACAAAACAGCACTAATTCTTTGGACATGCTTCTACAATTACTCCAATTCTATAAGTTCTATTAAAGATCGTTAGAACACGCTATTTTGGAGCACAAATTTTTGCAGGTTGAGGTTGCACACTTGCTGAACCATTTAGCAACCAATTTGTTACCACTTGCTGAATATTGATAAGGTGGTACTCAAAATGGTCTATAATAAAAAAAGGCAGTTAATACAATATAGCATATGTTTTAAAGTCTTTACAACTTTAAAATTTTCCATCTTAAGTTTAAATAAATAAAGCCCTATTGTATAACTTTTCGTACTATATAAACATTTACGCCTGGACTTCCTGATGTTTTGTTAAAATAGGTTTTTTTTCCCCTTCAGCTACTTCTTTCATGCGAATAAACATGTGTTTTGAAAATTTTTATGTAACTCAGAATTTTGACATACATTTGTTTTATAACATTGGCAAACATTTTCCTGTAACTGCAGTTTCTTTCTCTGTGCTTTCTGTATTACAAAGAAAACCTAGCCAAATATACATTTTAAAACAGTGTTTTAGACTTTTTATATGGAAGATCTAGTAGCGCATCCAAGGGGGATTTTCGGGTCCGAACCCTCCAAATGTCGAAAAAATAGATTGAGTGTCTTTTGCTAGCTCGACATATCAGTCGGTTCGAAGTAAAGAGCCTCAAAGAACAAATCCTGGATCCGTGTTGGAAAGATCCTTTGATAAAACAACATTATTAGTAAGCTTTCAATTTGGATATCCTTATCTGTTGTACATGACTGTTCTGCAATAATGCACAAAATCCTGACTGCCGTCATGATCGTGCCGATCGTGGTCAAGAAACGCTTGCACAACGTTGCGTTTTTTATTAATCGAAGTCGGCTCTTAAAAATTAGTTGCAGAGTTACATACATAAGTTATTTGTAGTTTTAAATAAATTTTAGAATCCTACACATTTCGTGGAATCTTCATTTAAACAGATCAAAAAGTTCGCATGGATTGCTCTTATTTTGTCGTCTGGCTGGACCATCGAAATTTCAATAAATTATACGCATAAAAAAAAATATTTTTTTTTAAGTCTATAAAAATAAAATTTATGTTTGGATACTTACATTTTTTTATTTAGCAACCTTTTTAAGAGGTTACTCGCTCAGCTAAAAAAGATAAATATTTTTTAAGGGATAGTTTCGGGATAGTAACTCTTGTATTAAAAAAAAAAAATAAAAATGATGAAATAATTAATTAATTAATTATTATTATTAAAGTATGAAATAGGTATTATCTTTTTGTTTTTAATAAAACTAAAAAAGTACTCTTATTTTTTCGAACTAAATATAAAAATCATGAGTAATAGTTAAATATGAGTTTGTATTAAAAAATCGCAAAATAACTTTAATATTTAATTTGTATAATGAAAATTGAAAATAAAAATTATTGCTTAGTTTGTATTTTATTTATTTATAAGTTTACCCTAATATTTTGCATATTCACTTACTGACTAATTACAAAATATATATAGATTTTAGCCTTTTAAGCTTTACATTTAAGATATTTGAAATTTTAAAAATTGTATTTTATAAATTGAAGTTAAGTTATTCTGAACATTTTCTGTAGTTTAATTAATTAATTTTAATTTTAATTTTGAAAATAAAAATTTAATTGAAATATATTTTTTTTTAATCTATAGCCAAAGGCCTGAGTAGCCAGGGCTATACAAACTTACCTGTTAATTATGAGTTTTATTTATAATTATTATAATTAATAAATTTCTAATAAATAAAATATTTTTAACCAAGGAGCACACAATAACGGTTGGCGCGAATATGTGATCTAAAAAATAACTTTCAGGCTTGTAAAAAAATAACCCATGAATTTAAAAAGTTGAAATATATTAGTGCCCCGTACCTTCGGGAAGCGCAGATCTTGGGTACAACTAAATTTAACAATTTTAAATAAATAAAATTATATTATTTTTATTAAAAGCAATTTTCAAAATTTAGTGTTAGCTGGTGTTGTTGATTAGCAAACGCCCTGTGGAAACTCTACAAATAATCCTTCGCCAAAGTCAAGAGTACCAAAATAAGGCAATAACCAATTGGCAGTCACATAGTGCCAACAAGATAACGCCGCTCTGCCTTTTTAAGTGCCCACCAAGATCGTATGACGTCACGGCTCAATAACTTATTTTTTGCACTCAGACAAAACTCTGCGTGGATAAGCCAGATCCAGGTACAGAAATTGGAAGAGAACATACGAGGATGACCGTTCCAGAATTAGCTGATCTATAGTGTTGTTAAATGTTCAAAAATAAAAAAACTATAAAGGTGAAGTAAAGCACCTTTCTCTCTATGTTATAATATATATGTATAAAATAGGTCTAAGGTCTAGTTACTCGTTACCCTAATGTTTATTAGTTATAGTATTGTTATTGTATTATAATTAAAATTTAAAATAAATAATTAAATATGTATAAAATTCGCAAGTCCCTCCGAAAGTGCCGTGTTAGTCATTGCTAGTCATACCAGGTGGCACAAAGCAACTATCGGCATATTTCTTCTCCTCCTTCCCGGAAAAATCTACGCAAATTATTAAAAACAACTGGCTTCTAATTATATTCTGGTAGAAAACTAGGGGGTGTACATAGGATACCAGAGAACGAAGTGCACACAAAATGCACTCACATTTTTAGACCTAAGCAATTAAATTCCTAGTAAGACAAAATTTTACAAAAACATTGGAGTTGCGGGCAAGTCTTTACGTAAAGATTCTTTATTATTTGCCAATTTTTAAAATGTAATATTTTTTATGTCCTGTGATTTAAGCATCTGGTGTTGGAGTGGTTGGCCTGGTGCGCCTGGTGGGTCTGGTGGGTCTGGTAGGCCTTGTGGCCCTGGTTGGCCTAGTTGGAGTACTGCGTAGCGCGCGTTCCACATTAGGGCAGGACAGTGTTGAACAACGCAACAAGGTCACTAGATAAAATAATAAACTGTGAGATATTTTTGAAAATTTTTAAAATTTCTCCAACTTACGTTCACAAGTAGCGCGTGTTAGTTGACAGCGTGAAATGGTGCGCCATCTGGGATTGGAGCGACGGCAATGATTATTGAATGTATCGGTGAGATCATCACGTCTGCCCAGGCGACTTTCATTACGCTCACAAATGGCATTCTGGCGTTCACACAATTGACGATCGTTGGCTGGACGACGTGTGGTTTGAGCCTGCACAGCGGCGAACAGACAGCAAAGAGCTGGAAACGTATAAAAGTTATTAAGGATGCTTCAAAGGATTTAGTAAACTTTTGCTACTTACCGAATAGCAATACAATCTTGTACATTTTGGATTGTTGTAACTACTTCTTGAGAGCTGTTTGGATACTGTTTTAAGACGTTACTGTATATTGGCTTTTATGAATTTCTTGGTAAAAGATTAATGTTTCTGGAAATAATTGTTCAAAAGTTTGCGCAGCTGTTGGGTCTATAAAAGATGCAATTTTTTTAACTTCTTGAATAATGTAAAAGCTGTATGAAACAAGTTCTATTCAAATTTTAAAAGTATAATGCTTTTTTGTTAAAATCAACCTTTTAACTTTTAAACTTGATAAAAACAAAATCGTATTGTATTCTTCTGCAAACTTTTGTAAAAAAAGCCTTTCTTTTATTTCATACATATTTGTTTTTTTTTATACCCGAATAAAATACTTGCTCTTCTGAATATTTGTAAAGAAAAGCTGTTTTGCAATATCGTCAAACATTTCCCAGTTCTGGAATTTATATAAACAGGGCTTATAGCTGTTATATAAGCAGTTGTAACCACTCTGCGTTATCAGTGTTATCTCGAAGAGTTAAAAAATTCAGAAATGCATTTCAAAACAATTTTAGCCGTTTTCGTAGGTAATTCTAAAAATTACTAAAATAAAAGTTCTGTAAGCTAATAATTGAATTTAAAAATATACTTATAGTTATCTGCTGCCTATGCCGCATCGATGCTCAAAATCGTGACTGCCAGAGATTGAAGCAACAGTGTGACCGTTGCGTGACACGTCTAAATAATCGTGCCGATCGTGATATTCCAGAGTTGAATAAAGTTTGCCGCCAAAAAGTTGCACGTAGTTGGGTCTGGCGCAATATTAATCGCTGTCAGCTGGTAGAGATCAATTGCAGAGGTAAGTTATTTTGTGTCCTAGATAAATTTTCGAATTCTTCACATTTTTTGTAATTTCTTATTAACATAGGACAAAATGAACGCATGGACTGCGCTAATATTGCACGTTTGGCTGGCATGCGTCGTATACAAAATTAATTAAATGTTCAAATATTACAAGAAATTTTAAGTGAATAAAGTTTTCTTTAAAGAAAATTAATTTTTTGTTTCAATTTTTATATTTATTTGATTTACTTTTTTCTTTGACGAATATTTAAATTAAATGGTTCAATAATGGTTCCAATCAAACTCATGCGGAAGAATTACCCAGAACCACAAAAAAAAAACCGGATTGAACGTAATACTCAACTTTACGCCTTTGAATTTTGCGCCCCTGAAGACAAATCCGTGATGCGAAAAACCCTATCACAAGCAAGTTCTGTCAAACCTCTGAAAACCTCATAAAAATAGGTACTTTGGAGGTTATCTCAGAAATCTTTTCCCTTCCTTAAAAACATATATAAAAGGCAATGTCGGACAACTAGTGTCGAAAAAAAATGTTGTGAGGTTTTTCTATGTTATGCCCCAGCTGGAGTACGTTAAAATCGGGCGTGAACGACTTTGGAATACCCTGCAATCAAATCTGGTGAATTGCTTAATAACTAAATAAGATATCTTATTGCCAAATTTTGTTACGATATTTTCCTACACAAACAAAAATTAGACAAATATTGCACCAAAAACTTTTTTTTGACCAATCGGTCCTATGGGGCTATGTAATATAGTCAACCGATTTTGATCCAATTTGGTAAAGTGCGTGGGAGTCCCAACAAACTTCCCAAGTTTTCGATTTATTTATAAGCAAACAAATTATTCATATTAAACTTTTGTTTTTTTTTTTCGAAGCTCTCTAAAACTACCCTATGAGAGCTCAATAATATAATCCCGATATGAAAAAATAAAAAAAACTTATCTTTCCTGAAAAGACAGGGTATCTAATCTGAAAGTTTGATTGCTCTAGCTCTTACCAGCTCTGAGATCTTGGCGTTCATACGGACAGCAGACAGACGGACATGTGTACATCGAGGTAAATTTGCCGGGTCTCCGACGGCTCCTTCTGTAAGTTGCGTACATTTTCGGCTTGCTCAAACTCAATGTACCCTTTGTACCATACGGTACAGAGCATAAAAATATGAACAAAAAAAATGATTAAATTTGCTCCCAGCGGTGGGCAATCGTTTTTGTCAAATATTCTTATGATTCGCAATTTGTTAAAGCACATTTAGTGTAGCACATTTTTGGTTCGTAGGACAAAATACATCAGCGCGTCAGTTTTCTGACAAAATCTGAAATAGCAGTTAAAAACTATCATTGGTATATTTTTTCTAGTTTAATAGCCACCTACATTTCCAGATTTGACTCTCCCGGAATTATTTTTGTGGAGTTATTGTAAGGCAGTGTTCGTCAGCAAGCCAGAATTAGCTGTTCCATCACCTAGTGTTGATAAATTTAAAAAAAAATAAAACTAAAAAGGTAAAGTAAGGCACCTTTCTCTCCAACTCGTAATATTTATGTATGTACTTATAAAATTCGCACATCCCTCCGAAAGAACCGCGTTAGTCATTGCGTCATGCGATTGTGGACTGTTATGGTTAAGGAAATTACCAGGTGGCACAAGCACAACTATCGGCCTATTTCCTTCCCAGCAAAAACTAGGCAAATTATTAGAAAATAGCAGGCTTGTAAACATATCCTGCTACAAAACTTGCAATATGCATAAGATCCCAGGGAATGAAAGTGCACACACATTAGTAAGAAAAAATGTCACAAAATATTGGAGTTACAGGCAAGTCTTTAAGTAAAGATTCTTTATTATTTGAGGACTTTTCATATTTAATATTTTTATGTCCTGTGATTTAAGCATCTGGTGTTAGAGTGGTTGGCCTGGTGCGCCTGGTGGGTCTGGTAGGCCTAGTGGCCCTAGTAGGCCTAGTGGACCTCGTGGGTCTAGTCGGAGTACTGCGTATCGCGCGTTCCACATTAGGGCAGGACAGTGTTGAACAACGCAACAAGGTCACTAAATAAAATAAGAAGCTGTGAAATATTTTTGAAATTTTTTAAAATTTCTCCAACTTACGTTCACAAGTAGCGCGTGTTAGTTGACAGCGTGAAATGGTGCGCCATCTGGGATTGGAGCGACGGCAATGATTATTGAATGTATCGGTGAGATCATCACGTCTGCCCAGGCGACTTTCATTACGCTCACAAATGGCATTCTGGCGTTCACACAATTGACGATCGTTGGCTGGACGACGTGTGGTTTGAGCCTGCACAGCGGCGAACAGACAGCAAAGAGCTGGAAACGCATAAAAGTTATTAAGGATGCTTCAAAGGATTTAGTGAACTTTTGCTGCTTACCGAATAGCAATACAATCTTGGACATATTGTTGTAGTTACTTCTTGACAGCTAGTTGAATTCTGTTTGCTAGACTTAAAATGTTTCGGATTTTATAAATTTCTTGCAATTTAAAAAACAATGGATTAAAATTTTGTGCAGCTGTGACTCTTTTATTTAGTGTTTGAAAGACCTACCAGATTCTAAAGAGTTTTACGACTTAAGTGGGGAAAGTTTAGTATATCTCAGCATTAAACAGAAGTATATTAAACTTCCTGGTTAATTCATGCGCTAGGATTGTTTTAATTTCATCTCCTAGAACAATGGTTACTGTTTAAACAAAACGTGTCAAGTTGCTTAAATGTCAACAAACCTTTTCAACAAAAATGCACTTTTGAAATTTCAATTAGCACAGCTGTTTTGTAATAACTCCATGTGTACCCAATTTTTGGAGTTTATATAAACATGGCTTATAGCTGTTATATAAGCAGTTGTAACCACTCTGCGTTATCAGTGTTATCTTAAAGTGCTTAAAAATTCAAAAATGTATTTTAAAACAATTTTGGCTGTTTTCGTAGGTAAATACTTAAAAGATCCTTAATAGAGTAAACTTTAACAAAAATTTGTATATCCTTGCAGTCATCTGCTGCCTGTCCTGCAGCACTGCACAAAATCGTGACTGCCAGAGATTGAAGCAGCAGTGTGATCGTTGCGTGACACGTCTAAATGATCGTGTCGCTCGTGACTTACCTGAGCTAAATCGTGTTTGCCGTCAAAAGGTTGCACGTAGTTGGGTCTGGCGCAATGTAAATCGCTGTGAAGTCACGGAAATCAATTGCAGAGGTAAGTTTGTTTGTTTTTTTTTTTTTTTAAGTTAATCCTAACTTTATTTTATTTCATTTGAAACAGGACAAAATGAACGCATGGATTGTGCTACTATTGCACGTTTGGCGGGTATGCGTCGTATACGTAATTAATTCAATGTTAAAAAGGAAACAACAAAAAATATAAAGTAAAAAAATAAAGTTTTGATATTTAAAATCAAGTAAATTTTTGTTGATGGTGTGTAATAGGGTAGCATAGCGAGTAGGCCCTTTTATTTTTGCCCACTCTACCTGCCTGCTGAACCTGGGACAGACTGTACTTACTGCCTAGAGGAAATAAATTTATACCAAAGTTTAATGTTAAGCCACATTTCGCCTAAAAGACCTTCTGGGGTTGCTTTAATTTCAAGTTTCATTTCAGCTTCATTTCACCTAAGCAGATTAGGCTTTGATTAAATGGGCACTCCTATGCCCCAACCACTGCTCAAGGTTGAGCTTTTAGAAACCACAAGGCCAACAAAACAAACCACAGAGAGCACCAGCAGCCAAGCCGCAAACTGACATAACCTCAAAAAAAAGTACGCCCAGGCCACCAAGCAAGTTACGCCTTTTGTTGAGGTTATGCGGTAGACAGTGCCCAGTGCCGTATAATGTCTAGTGTGTCCAACTCTTGGCTGTTGCACTTTTGAATTTAAACTTTGTCTGAGCATAAATTTTACTTGCTCAAATTCAATTCAAAAGCGATTATCACCACTTAGCTGTCAACGACACGACCAAGCCCAATGTGCTCCCAGACCCATAACCAGGCAACCTTAAGTCGTGGTCGTACAGCTGCAGGCGTTCAGTGAGGCGCCAATATGCAACAAAACACTTGAACACTTGAGAAAAGGGCATGGTTATATAAGTAAGTTTATATAACAAGTATGTACGCGTGAGTACATACATATATAAGTATAAGTTGAAATAAAATTTACACTTACAAGTGGCGCTAAAGTCAAGTGCAATGTATTTGAGCCAAAACGGAACTTTGTTGCATGCCCCGCCAGAACGTCAGCTGTTCAGACATTTTCAAACAGTGCCACAGAGCTAGTTTTGCTGACCAGTTGGTAAATGGTCAAGAGTTTTACAAAAGTTCATCATCATCATTGTGAGCAACATCATCATCGTGGTCATCGTCATGCTCATCATAGTTATCATGAACCCTCTCTGTGTGCTGCTTGGTATAGCAGCAGCATTTTTCAAGTGCCTGCAAAAGATTTTCAATTTCAAATATAATATTTGTATATAGTATACATAGTAACTATGTGCTAGGTATGCTACACAATATTATATAAGCTGTTTTGTAGCTATGTGAAAATCATTTGCTCTTTCACCATCTTTTTTAGCCATTTCATTTTGCTGCACATTCATAAAGTACATAATCATGTTCATGACGTTAACACTCAAGTGGATGCTTCTCGGTTTGGTGAGTGTGTAAAAGCTTAAACCGCTACAAGTATTTAAAAAGCACTTCACAACACTCACACTTATTCACACAAACTACTTCTACGGATTGAAAGCTCTTCAAGTTGTATTAAAACCATATTGAAATGCATTCCATTGTTGGGGTTTTTTTTTCTTGTTTCTATATTATTTACTTTTTTATTATGTTTATTAAATCAACAGTATGTCATATTTGTCTTTGTTGTAAATATTGTTTTATACAAAGTTATTGTTGTTCTCTGGATTGCTCTGGGTGGGTTTTAAGGAAGACGCCTTTGCATGCCAGCCATTTGGGCAACTTGCTCACAGTCCAATCTTCTATTATGTGCTGGAATTGATTTAATTTCAATTATTTTCCAATAAAATTCATGTTAAGCTTAAAATTGTATTTGAAAGCATATCTTTTAAAAAGAAATGAATTCCTTACAGTAGATGGAAAAAAGATATCATGCAAAAACCGTGCCAACATATATTGTCAGGGGGCGGTGCCACGACCTCTACCCACAAATATGAAAACTCGGTTTTAGACTTAGAACAAGGTCTCTAGGTTAGATAAGGTTAGGTTATGGCGGCAGCTTGCTTAAAAAGCCAGGCCTAGATTGGCCCGTTGTAATACCGCTTAGGATCTTAATTTAAAACCCCCTTCTCCAGGTGAATGTTCTTAAAGGGAATCCCAGCCTGTTGCTGCAATATAGCTTGCATTCATTCTCGGATAGATGGGACCTAGCTCTTCTAGGTTATTGAGGAAATAATTTCCCAGGTGCTTCTTCCTGCGTCTACATAGAGCTACACAGGAACAGAAGAAGTGCTCTACTGTTTCTACTTCTTCCTCGTCTCTGCAGCTTCTGCAGAAATCGTTGCTCGAAGCATTCATTCTGGTCGCGTGTGCTCCGACAAGCCGGTCATTGACCGATGATCGCTCTAACAACTGCCGAACACTGTGTGCGGTTGAGTTCACAGAGTCTGGCGGAACGTTTTGGGTCAATTTTAGGCCATGTTTGGTGACTGATTCTACAGTGTGATGTGTTTTTCCACATCTTTTGTGCCTGGGAACTGAATTTTTCCCTTGTGTGTAGCTTAAAAGTAGCCATTGGCATACGAATATCCTTCTTACTCGGGAGGAGGGAAATGGTCGTGCCATGTCTGGCTAATTCGTCTGCTATTTCGTTGCCTATTATATTCTGGTGCCCTGGCATCCAAATTAGGCTTATAACAAACTGCTGAGCCATCTCTTGAATAGATTTGCGGCAGTTGTTGACTGTCAACGAGTTGGAAGACATCGCTCGTAGTGACTTTATGGCTGCCTGACTGTCGCAGTAAATATTAATTTCCCCGGTTTCCAGACCAGCGTTACGTAAGCAGTTAAGAGCCAGGTTTATGGCGAGGATCTCCGTTTGAAAGACGCTGTAGTGGTCCGGAAGTCGAAAAGACTGCCGGATGTTTAGTTGCTCCGAGAAGACCCCGCCCGCCCCCAACCTGGTTGTTGAGCTTGGAGCCATCTGTGAAGAAATTTATGCAGTCGCTTTGACCTTGTTGACTTACCACCCACGATTCCCTGGAGGAAATGGAGGTTGTTAATTGAGTTGAGGAATGCTCTAAGGGTGTACAGTAATCTGTGAAACAAAGTCTCTAACGATCCCTGAAAATTGCATTCAATAAGTATTTTTTTTCCAGATGAAACTCTTCGTTTACTGTACTAATATAAAAATTAGTCGTTTTATTAAGCCTTAGGTTCATATTGAAATTTTAAAAAAGTTGTGCTGCCGAAAGGGAGAAGCAAGAAACTTGTCCAGCTACTCCCAGAGGAGTATCACCAAAAATATCTAAGTTTCTATGAAATCCAGTTGTTTTGTAGTGACTTGAATAAAGCATTAAATATTCAAATTTTGCAGAAAAATTAGGGGTCCGGAGGTTTAAAAAAAATATCTTAAAAAAACCTTATTTTTACTTTATTAACATCCAAGGTTTTATCATCCATAATAAAAAACAACAAATATTTAACCATCATAACGAGATAGTCCTCTTCAGTGACTTGGGTAGTTTTTTTTCCATTGAGTCATCGAACTCATTTTTCTCCATAAATTTAATGAAATTTTTTTTTTCTTTATGTTTGATCCTTTTTGAATCTAACCCCCATTTCCTCTATATCTACGCCACTGGTTAAAATAAATCAGTCGTGTTACGCAAAACGAATTCGGAAATTTCATTCGGATTCGTTTTGAAACCGAATGTTAAATGCTTCCAATTTCACCTAAACGAAATTTTTATGTGGTCTGAAACTGACTGTTTTATTGCAAGATCAATTGAAATGAACTGGCAAAATAGGTCAAAAAGTGTGCGCAATTTAAGCTGAACAATTTTTTTAAATATTCTTTTATAATCTTAGATTTTATTTATGCCAATTTCAAGTTAAATAGTCGTTGAGATAAATATTTAATAATTTTTTTTCTGAATCAACCCAAAAAGTAGCATGCAAAACTCCAAACTAATTTGTATATGGTCCATGTCTTACATAAAAAAAATTTCCTTTGTAATAGAAATAGCAAAGTCGTGGATAATTTTCCAGGAAATAAGGGAAATATGATTCGATGACGACAGCAAAAAATACGGCTTTGGGAGCACGCAAAAACGAATCCGAGTAAAATTGCTCGTTTTGTTTTTTTTTTCGTTTTTCGTA
The DNA here is from genome assembly GCA_018150985.1 of Chymomyza costata. Classification (NCBI taxonomy): domain Eukaryota; kingdom Metazoa; phylum Arthropoda; class Insecta; order Diptera; family Drosophilidae; genus Chymomyza; species Chymomyza costata. Next base: position 26,850,496 of record JAECWU010000001.1, read on the forward strand.
GCAGTGCTGAACATTCAGTTCTCGATAACTCAATAAATAATCGTAATTTTTCAATAAATTCAACGCGCCTTTAAACTATTTGCTTCAAAGGATAACGACTCTTGGACCTATTTTAAGCTTATTAAGTTTCACTTACCTCTACAGGCAAACTCCTGCATGTCACACCGATTCACATTACCCCAGACATAGCGGCGCCTAAGCTTTTCACGACACGTTCTATTAATCATCTCCAGATTATTGGTAGGATTGCTCAGACGACGCACGCAGGCATCACATCTTTGTTTCAAGTAGCTGCAATCCGGACGCTGCGCATTAATGGTCAGACTGTATATAAACAGGAGCACTATTACTAAAAGGCTTCTTATTTGCATCTTAAAACTCTGGCCAGATCAAGCTACTGACAACAACTACTGCGTTTATAGCTTAATTTAAGTTTTATATACAAAAACTTTTATTTATGTCAGCGTATGACCCACTTTATTTAGAGCTTTTACAATTTTGATGTCTCTTTATTATATCCTATAAAACACATGCGATTTCTGCATCTCTAGCTATACAAAATCTGACAAAGCAAACAGCTGTGTGCCAAATACAGCTCAAGTCAATTTTCATTCCTTTAAAATACGTAAGCCCCAAATAATTTAAAGCACTTTCCAGATAGCTCTACTTAAACTAAGATGTCAAAAATAGTTTTACTTTTATGTAAGTCGCTCTAAAAACAAACAAGGACTTTACCAAAAAATTAATTCCTTTATATCTACCAGTGCTATGCAGTCTGTATGTGCTGCAAGTTTCAGCTCAATCACGAGCGGATCACGAGTTTTGTTTTCGTCTGCATCGTGATTGTGTGGTCCATGAAGTTCGTGTAGGCAGGTCGGATGAGACTGTTGATACTTATAATCAGCACTGTCGTCGAATTCGTCCTAATACTTGGAGAAATATTTCCCGCTGTGATATGGAACGCGCTTCGTGTATATGTAAGTTTTTAGTTTAAAGTTTTTATGCACCTTATGAGCATTGAAATTTTATACTATATTGGTTTTCAGTAACTCTGGTGCGTTGTGGTAGTATAAATTGCGATAATGTGGCCAATGTGCTTCGTGGCTAAATGAGTTTAGTACGATAAATGTTTATAATAATAAAGAAAATAATTTTTTGGTGTCTTAACGAAACAAATATTGAAATGATTTCAAAGTGAAACTTATTTTACGCTTACACAAGCGCCGCAAGGGGGCGCCACTAAGCTTCGCAGCAAAAGCGTTTCCATTGGGCAAACAGCCGCAGCTGTTCAGCTGGCTTTAGACTTAGGGCCTATACGCAGTTCGAAAAATTTCGCGCGGAATGACAAAACTTCATATAAAACAAAAAACCCATTTGGGATATCCCTTTTGGGATTTTTTTTATATGAAGTTTTGCCATTCCCTTTTGGGGTTTTTTTTTATATGAAGTTTTGTCATTCCGCGCGAAATTTTTCGAACTGCGTAGACCCCTTTAAGGCCCAAACGCAGCATGCAACAATTTCGTACCAAATGTCAAAACTTCATATAAAAAAAAAATCCCAAATGGTGGGAAATTTTTTTTATATGAAGTTTAATTTGCCTTTATGGCCCATACGCAGCATGCAAGAATTTCGCAGGAAGTGTCAAAACATCATATAAAGAAAAATCCCACTATTTGGGAAATTGCTAAATTTTTGCATGCGGCCTTGAAGCAGTAAGCACTGAAGTGCGGATTGGACGTCCACATCCGAAATTGTTTCTCTTTGCAAATGCTTTTAATGGAAAAATATTTTAAAAGATGGATTGGAGAGATCAAGCACGAGGTTGGTCACAGACCAAAAAGACCTAACAAAAATATGGGTGAATATTTTGACTGAAAGCTTTCTTTAAAGATAAGTAAGAACATTTTTTTGGAAAAAAAGTTAAAGTATTGAAAGTGTTCCATTCATTATACAGACCAACATGGTTTAGTTGTTAGAAAGCTATGAGTCATTTCCGAAGTAATTGCGTAGAATCCGAATTCGGGGCCAGAATTGGCCTATTACGTCAGGATTTTTAGATATTTGAGGTTATTTACCCGAAAAACTGAGTTTTTCCTACTTTTGAGGTTATGTACAGGGTGCAAATAATTTTTGTGGTCTGTCACTCCAGTTTCATCATTTAGTACCACTCTTACCCTTTAATTAAAAAGTTCAAGCGATCATTTACGATTTTTTTTCGCAAAGTTATGGCTATTCAAAGTTACGAAGTATATCCCCAAATGCTGTTCGTCAAATATGTCTACACAAATAAATAAAAATGATTACAGACTTAATGATGATTCTGAGCATGTACCACAATATATAAAATATAACGCTGTTATTTTATTATGGTTTACTGTCAACCTCCGTACAAGAATTTCTCCTTCAGAGGCAAGACTCATTTAAGGAAGTTTTTTGTTCTGGAAAGTGTTGCATCTTTAAGCCAGTGATCGTCAGCCGTCAACACGCAGGGAACGAGCACAATCTGCTGCTCACACAGACTCGAGCCGAACTTATGACGCAATCGATGCCAAGATGGAAAAATGAGAACAGTCGTCATGTTGCAATGAAGCAAAGCCTTGTAAGATTAAGACAGCTGTAAAAGCAGGACAAGACAGCAATCGTTTACCACTTACCAACGATGGATTTCTTAACTACTTGCGCGAAATACGTGCTACGTACAACGATATGCATCCCATGACTTTGGCCAAACAGTGCATCGAGGACTGGACTGAATTATCCGAGGAGCAGAAAAACGAATATCGTAAAAAACACGATGAGAAGTTCCGCCATGAGTGTTTATAGTTTTGTTTATATGTTGTGGAAAAATTAATGTTTTGAATGTATGTCACCAATGGTTCTGCCGCATCTGCATCCGATATTTTGTGCAATGTCCTGTGTTATATTGACTTTTAATTAATCGCTATTTTATTTTTTCAAATTTGTTTTGTGTTGAATCATATTTTGTTTCTAAGTTTCAATAATAAATAAAAAAATGAAATGTGTTTCAAAGGCTACTAACATTGTTTATTTGAATATTTATATTAAACTCACTTCATTCAATAGCTCTGATTGATGGATGCACGCACATATGTACTGTATTTATATGACCATGTATTATAGCTGTTGATTTTTATTCAAATCCCCGAATTAAACCAAGCGGAGAGATTATAAAGTTTTCATTTCCATATTAGCATGTAAGCTGAACTTGTCTGGAAGCACGCTATCCAAATATATAGTATATAGTATTTCGAAACTAAGTATGTAAAAAACCAAAATTTTTAAATGAAATTTTGTTTGTGAATTTGATCAAATCCCGAGTTTTACCAGATTCTTTTTTGATTAAAAATTTTTCGATTTATCGATTTTTAGCGATGGCACTTTTCAGAGTATATGAAGAAAAACATGCAGAGGTTTTTTTGTTGAAGAGAATAAAAAAAAGCTTGATCTACAACTGAAATAAATAAAAACGACATTGGGAGCCAGTCATAATGACGATTCGTCAAACTATATATCGATTTATTGAGCGTACAATCAAGTCGTGTAATATCGTATAAAAATTATAGCAAGACATCTTCTGCAAATCTTGGTATATGCTTTCTACGTTGTTTATTCCTTTCCAATTTACGCATTTTTGCTAAGGTTGCAAGGTCTCGACAATCTAGTCTTTCATGATTAGCTGAAAACACAAAAAGTTGCAAATAATACCAAATAAAAAATATTACTCTTAATATTTACCTCTACAAGCTATATATTGCAGATCGCAACGACTTAGGTTACGCCATTCCACAGAATTTCTCAGTTTTCTGCGGCATTCAACATTGAAAATTCCCATCTCATTTTTAGGATCATTCAGACGGCGTGTACAGTCCTCACAACGTTTCCGGAACATGCGACAATTCATGCGCTGCGCATCTATTAAGATCAGGCAACTTATAAGCAGCAGAAAGCCACATAAGATGTGTACGTTCATGTTAGGATTGAAACTTTCTAGACTTATGGATTGTAGGCCATATTTATATAAAAAAAGGAGAGAACAACGTGTTTACGGGCTTCTTACAATTTACATATTATATAACCTAGTGAGCAGAAAATTCCATATGTTTTACAGCTTTTAAAATATCAAAGCTTTGTTTTAATATGCAAGTGTTATATAATAAGGCTCCATTAACAGCTGTGCAAATTACTTTACAAAACTATATAAATATAGATCATCTAGTGCGCTTTTTTATTTCTTAGCCAGCAATCAACAGAAAAATGTCGAAAGTTTTGCTACTATTAGGTAAGTTAAAGTTTTTGATAAGGAGATCATACTTGCTTAAAAACTTTTCCACTTCGCAGTGATCTGCTGCCTTAGCTTACTACAAATAAAGGCTCAATCTCAGGCAGATCGTGACTTCTGTCGTAAACTAAATCAAAAATGTTTAAGACATGAAGCTGCTACGGGCAAGCGGGATGATGCTACCAATTTTTATAATGACTACTGTAGACGAACTGTTGGTACCAGCTGGAAGAATATAACACGTTGCCAATTAATACGAGCTTCTTGCGAATGTAAGTATAGGGTGGGCCATATGTTGGTTTGTTTGTTAATTGCATTTTATTCGTATATAATCCAACAAAATTGGGCAAATGTATTTAGAAAATGCAAGTTGGAAACTACTCATTTCTGTTTAAAAAGTAATATCGCCCAAATGGCCGACGTGGCTGGCTTTACCTATGCAAACATCGTAAGTTTCAGTGACTTTTTTGTTTTACGAAAAGTCATTTGGTTCTCCCATCCACGAATAAACGACGCTGACAATGGTACGTGCACAACAAATGTTACGTCATTTGAATCTTGTCAGCTTTTAAATGCAGATCCGCATGCCAAATTCGACGCAAAGTTGTCCTAGCAAGGTGTACTTCTTGGCGCGTCGATGTTCTCGGAGAGACTGTTTTGATAATACGCCTGTACCACTTTTACGCGTTGATCGGTGGTTAAACGGTACATAACGAAAATTGAGTAGTTTGAACTTCAAATATGAAGAGCATCCACTTTGGACGGGTATGTTCTGAATAACGAGTGTTTAACAACCAAACCAGCAGCTGGCCCACCATGTAGATTTGTTTTTCAAAGCCGGATTTATACGTTTACCACAATTTGACATTGACTTTTCCATTAGTTACCCTGGTGAGATGTGCTAATCTTTACTGCAAAAATGTGGAGGAGGTACTACGCAGAAGTGTCTAAGTTTTTCATATTTGGTTTAAATAAAGCTGCTTTGGAAATATTTGCTTCTGACTTTTGTATGTGAAAAATGTGACGTCAAGCGATTGAGCCTGGTACAGCATGAGACGCAGGTGACGTATGGTGTAATGATTGAAAAAATTAAGCGATTTGTACTTTATTGTTTAAGTTTTGTTCTAATGTGTGCTCATTTTATTGTCCAGAGTTTTTGACAGCTTAATCAATAAAAGTAGGTTACAAAAACATGCTGACATGCATACATCATATAGCTGCAAAAAAAGTCTACATCGCTTTTGGCCATATCTCCATCTTTTGTAAGCCAATCTTTACCAAGTTTGAAATTATTCGCACGACTATATTATTTCTTTAGTCATATATCTATAAATTTTTATAATGTTTAAATGATTTACAAATGCTTTTTTTCTCAATAATGGTCACATAAGCAAAATACTAGGGTAGATGAGTTGGAATCATGTTCCAACAATAAGAAGTTCACGTTTTTCTTGTCTTTCTGAACTAGAGAGCAAAGGTTCCATTTTGTATAGTAGCTATAGCAAATGTGAAGATTCATATGACACATAAATATATTTTAGACCATTTTTGTATTTTTTTTTTTAAATAACGTGACGAAAAATTTGTTTGCTTATTATTAATATATTTAAGAAAACGTTAAACATTAAATATATTTTTAAATTTGTTATATTTATAAATACTGAAAAAAAAATATAGCTTTCTGGTTTTGAACATGGTACGCTGTTTAGCTTTTGGCAGTCACAATAAAAAAAAATATGCATATTGCTGTCACTTTTAACAGAAGCTTCATATCCATGTTGATTCCATATAACGATATTTTAACCTGCTCTATTATTTCCAGCCGCAGCAAATCGTCAATCTGTAAAATACGCTTTATATAGTATTTATACAGCTAGAAAAACATTCAAAAACTTACCGTCCGATCAAAGTCAAGGTGCACTTTGGTTGGATGAAAATTCCAAAAACTGCGCGATAATTTCGATTTTCTTACTAATATCTCAAAAACAATGAAATAAAAGGCCACATTTAGCAAATCCATGATCTGGATAATCAAGCTGGGACTGTTCAGTGACTGTATTAACAAAAGAGTCATCAGCCAAGAGCCAAAGGTAATTACCCAATAGATTCTAGATAGCTTGATCAGACGTCTGGTAAGATGAAACATAGCGGAGCGCAGTTCAAGCAACTGAGCCGTAATCTCAGTTAGCTGCTGCAACAGCACCTGCAGTTGACCACCATACAACTCCTGGGACATTCGCAGCCTATGCACATCCATCGAGATGCGTCTGGTGCAACGATGCAGCTCATCGTAGCTGGCAGTAAGCACTACGAGCAGGCAGACGTTAATGGTGCTCTGCAGCAGATAATGTAAGTGAAAGCTGGCATAAGCGCACACCACAAGAAATTTTATAAATATTGGAAGTCTCCTGATGGCAAAAAAAACAAATAAAACAGATTGCAGCGTGTTCCGAAGGGCAAGCAAAAATAGCGCAAAATGGTACGGCCGGAAGATGTTCGGGTGCTTGGCCAGCAGCATCAGCTTCTTCAGCAGTGCACCCAGCTGGTTTAACAGTCGCACACACTCATCGCAATGACGTAGTATATGCACGCGTGACACGATCGATGTTAAAGGTATGAATGTGCCTATCATTATAGAAGAAATATGCGCCCCTCTGCTCAATACCATAAGAGTCACGCAGATAATTACTACAGGAGCTACAATAAGCACTTTTACGTAGACGCACAATTTTGGGCTTTTGCGGAATCGTTGCATCCGAAAGTCAAATGTGAAAACGGTGACGCCAAATAATTGAGCCAGGAACAGCACGAGACGCAGGTAAAAAATGGTACAACGGTTGACTAAATTAAGCGGCTTCATTGGACCACGTGCGTTTTGTTGAACCCGAAATGCTTTACTAAAGTGTAGCCATTAGTTAGCTTTTTTTTTTACCAATCGAGTGGCGCGGCATTTTAGATAGGTTCATCAATAAAATTAGGTAATAAAAATATGTCATAGGCTAAAAAACAAATTATTTTTGTAAATTGAAAGACGCGAGTTCCGAATTCAGCAAGCATTTTTTCTATCATCTATGAAATCAAGTTTTCCCCAAAGAATCAAAATAAAATTAACAGCCGCCGGGAAGCATGGACAAAAGTATAATAATTATTGACTGAAATTCATTGATTTTTCACTCTGGTGTAATCAAATACGTTTCATAATATAGGGTGGGCCATCTGCTCGTTTGGTTGTTAAACACTCATAATTCGAAACATACCCGTCCAAAGTGAATGCTCTTTGACATATGTCAAGTTCAAAATTAATCAATTATATGCATGGATCGTTTAACAATCGAAGAACGCGTAAAAGTTATACCGGCATACTATGAAAAAAACATAGTTGAGGTCAGTGTCGACGCTTCATTGTTTGCGAGAATTAGACCTAGCTAGTACCACTTTGCCTTGAATTTTGCCTTTATAACTTACAGTGTCGCTTATTCGTTCAATGGATGGAAGAACAGCCAGATAAGTTTTCGTCAAAAAACGAATCATCGGAAATTACGATGTTCGCATACGGGCCTGTAGAGTCTGCCGCGACGACCTTTTGGACAATATTATTTTTAATGCATAAATGAGTAGTTTTAAACTTGCATCAGGTATATACATTTGTCCAATTTTGTTGGAAAATATAGCAATAAAATGCAATAAACAAATAATTCAACAGATGTCCCACTCTATATAATTGATTCCTCTTAAGCAAATTAACTCATACGACACTTGTATCTTAATATACACATTATGTAAAAGACTTCTTAGACTAAATTATCTAAGCTGTAGTTACTCAGTTAAGTATACGCATAAGCTGAGCTTTTAAGTAAGCTTTAACTGTATTATCTTACGTTAATTGCTTTTAAGCTTTGTGCGAACGGTATTATGATGTGATCTATTAGCGCTGATAAGAGTTGTTTGCGCGACTTAAGTAAATCGCTTGAGATCTTCTGAAGTTATAGCCAAAAATCTTCACTTAAAATAACTATTTCTAAAACTGTACCTAAAGAAAGTCTTAAAGCCAACAATAAATCAATAGTTTGCAATATTCTTGGTTGAGAAGTTCATACTGTTTATATATAGTCGGGATGTGCGGACTCTAAATTTAAAAACCTGCGTTTTTTTGCTTCAATAAGGAAATTTACTTAAATAAAACAAGTACTACACTAAAGCTCTTTATTTTAATAAAGAAAGCACATGGTTTATTAAAAAGAAGAAATGCAAAATACATGAATATTAAAAAAAGCTGCTTGACTACAATTTCTCTTCAGAAAATTTATGATATATATATATATATTATAATTTTCTTATACAAATATTAAATATATCAAATCGTTAGAGGTTTGGCCGAAGTGCATGCCAAAGTACCCCAAATAGCTTTTGGTTTTTACAATAATAAAAAAGATGCATATTGCTACAATTCTTAGCAAAAGCTTCATATCCACATGAATTCCATATAACGATATTTTAACCTGCTCTATGATTTCCAGCTGTAGCAGTTCGTCAATCTGTAATATACACGTTGCATAGTAAATATATATACTTACTTATATATAAAAAATATAGAATAACTTACCATTCGATCAAAGCTTTGGTGCACATTGGTTAGATGAAAATTCCAAAAACTGCGCGATAAATTCGATTTTCTTGTGAATAACTCAAAAACAGTGAAATAAAAGACTACGTTCAGCAAAGCCGAGATTTGGAAATACAAGCTGTTACTGTTGCGTGTCTCAATCGACAGCAGAGGAATCAGCCAAGAGCCTAAGGTAATTGCCAAATAGAATCTGGATAGCTCGATCAGACGTCTGGTTAGATGAAACATAGCGGAGCGCAGTTCAATCAGCTGAGCCGTAATCTCAGTCAGCTGCTGCACCAGCACGTGCAGTTGACCACTATGCAACGTCTGGGACATTCGCAGCTTACGCACATCGTTCGAGATGCGTCTGGTGCAACGATGCAGCTCATCGTAGCAGGCAGTGAGCACTATGAGCAGGCAGACATTGATGGTGCTCTGCATCAGAAAATTTAATGCAATGCAGATATAAAGCCAAACCACAATGACACTCCGCAATGTAGGAGCCTCAAAGATGAGCAAAGCTAAAGGCAAAATAGTTTGCAGTATGTTCCGAAGGGCAAGCAGAAGAAGCACAAAGTGGTACGGCCGGATGATGTTCGGGTGTTTGGCCAGCAGCATCAACTTCTGAAGCAGCGCACCCAGCTTGTTCAACAGTCGAACACACTCATCGCCGTTTCGTAGTATATGCACGCGTGTCACGATCGATGCTAGAGGCAATATTAAAAGTATCTTTTCAAAAGCCGTTGGCTTCTTATGTAAAGTCATCACAGCAAAAGGAATATAAATAACCGTAGTTACTAATAAAAACCCTATTACGTAAACGAACAAGTTTCGGGAATGTTGGAATCGTTGCCTTCGACTGTTGTACTTGCAAATGGTAACACCAAAGAACTGAGTCAGGAACACGACGAGACGCAGGTAGCGAATGGTACAACGGTTGACAAAATTAAGCGGCTTCATTGGAGCACGTGTGTATTGTTGGATCCGAAATGCTTAACTGTTGTGCTCATTCGTTCGCCTTTTTTGCCACTAATGTGCGCTCATTTTTGAAAGGTTAATCAATAAGAAATACTAATTAACGAACTTTTCTATAAATTATGAGTCGGTAATTCCAAATGCATTTGTAAGATCCATAATGTATCGAATTAAAACAATTGCTTTAAGGTTAATATCATGCGCGGTCGACTTTGAAAAATCGGTTTTACGATATACGTATACAATAAGGTGGGCCATCTGTTGGTTTGGCTGTTAAACACTCATAAATCGAAACATACCCGTCTAAAGTGGATGCTCGCTATAATTCAAGTTCCAAACTACTCAATTTTAGTCATGGATCGACCGAACAACGCGTAGAAGTGTTACAGGCGTACTATAAAAATGGTCGTTCTCTGAAAAAAAGCATAGTTGAGGCCAGTGTCGACGAGCCGCCGGGAACATCCACTTTGCATCGAATTTTGCATGCGGTTCTGCATTTACATGCTTACAAGATTCAAATGACGCAACAATTGAAGCCCATGACCCATTATAAGCGTCGCTTGTTCCAGCAATAGATAGGAGAACAACATTTGGTACATACACTTGCCCAATTTTATTGCAAAATAAATGCATTTGGAATTAATGCAATTAACAAATACACCAACGGATGGCCCACCCTATACTATATGCGCATGTTAACGTAAATTTTTAGCCTCTAAATTAGTATATTGCGATTAACTCTGCTACTTATGGTCCGATTTGAATGATTTTTGAACTTTTTAGTTACAAAATTTGATCAATTGATCGATAACTGAATATTTTGATAGACTTTGCTTTGAGCAAATTTTGCATCGTTGAAAAACCATTTTTTTGTTGTATAATGAAGACTAGAGCCTTGAATTAAAAAATTCAATTATTATTATTCTTATTTTTGAACACAAGATACAGTGCCTTTTAATTTTAAAATATTACTAATATTTTTACCCTAATGCCAGTTCGGCATAACCATCTGCGGGAACACTATCGACTTTGTCGATAGCTTCTCATACCTTGGTACCACAATATCCACCAGTGGTGGGGTGGATGAAGATATAGAGAATCGTCTCAACAAAGCGCGATCAGCTTTTGGACGCTTGTTCCGCATATGGAGAAACCAGCAAATAAGCAGAAGAACAAAAGCTGCGTATCTTCAGAATGCGTGCGTCAAAACCATCCTATTGTACGGCAGCGAGACGTGGCTGACCCCGCCAAGAATGATGTCGAAACTGCAGTCATTTGTCAACAAGTGTCTAAGGATTATATGAGGGATTTTCTGGCCCAATCGGATATCAAACGCAGAACTATGGCACTGTACAAGTGAAGTTCCTATCGGCACCGAGATAAGAACACGCAAGTGACGTTGGATTGGCCATGCTCTCAGGAAACATCGAAGCAGCATTGTCAGGATGTCCCTGGAATGGAATCCTCAAGGAAGCAGACGAGTGGGAAGACCAAAGGCAACCTGGCGACGTACAATACTTAACGAATTGTCCCTTCACAACATCAGCTAGGAGACAGCAAAGCAAACTGCGCCTAACAGAGTCCGGTGGAAAGTTTTTGTAGAAGCCCTAAGCTCCTTGAAGGAGTACTAAGAGGGAAAAAAAAAAAAAAAATGCCAGTTCGGCTAACTTTCTGTATTCTATCCGAAGTAGGCATACACTTAATGGTTGCTGATCCAGTTAAGCCTATTATGGCTTTTGGGAACATAGAATCCTCAACAAATTTGAAGAAACGATAATTTAACTTATTTGAACTAAAGAACTTGCCAGCTGTAAAGAGCTAAGTTCCAATTATACAAAGGGAAAGTTTTAAAGTTCCGTGATTCTATCTCCAATATTATAAGCTTTAAAACTAAAATTTAGAGAAATAAAAATGTTTGGCCTATTTTTAAGTTTTTCAAAATCGTTGGGTTTTTCAAATATTTACAACAAAAATCACCTAACAAATCATGAGCTCTGTTCACGAATTTTGGAATTATAAACTCTTACGCAACTTACGTACCATGCAGTATTTTTTTAAAGATTATATCGGTAACAGTCAGTTAAGGTTTACAATCGAAATCTTCACATTAAGTTCCGTAAGATCACGTGAGATAATTAGAAAATATCGAATTCTATCTCCAGCTCCAGCAATGTGCAGGGAACTTGACAGCATTCCACCCTCATCGAGTATCACATCGAAAGAGCCATCCTGGCTGCTGCGCTATTCATCGATCGCGACATTGCAGAGATATCCAAAAAACTCCACTCTATCGAGGGTCATTTGCAGATGAATCATCCAATTTCTGCCTTACGAACTGGAATTTACCGACGAAACAAAGAACGAGAATGTAACTGCATTTGCCTTACAATTTCTTCGGGATAAAATTAGCTGGCTGGTTGGCTGAGTACTGCTCGGAAACAGAAAAGAAAGAAGAAGAAAGAAGAAAAGAAAAATTCGACATTTATACGGATAGCCAATCGTCCGTAGAAGCCGTTAATAGACCCAGCAGCAGACTCTAAAAAAAATTAGTTTACCTGCTCCAATTTTCTAAACTTAATAATTGCCTTCTTTAAAGTAACGCTTAATTTCCTAGTTCGTTCTTTTTTTTTTCCTATTACATTTGTGCTGCCTAACTTTACAAAATTTTCAAATCAGCAGCTCTTCAAACTCCGACAAACTTTTCAATTTCCTCCTCTCTTTTGGACTCGTGCATTTAACAAGCTGCCACATGATTAGGGTCGCCGTGTTTTCCGAACTGGCAGCCAAAACAAGCTGCCAAATTTCACACCAAGTTGGAAAAGTCAATGCCTGGGCTGCTAACTTTTGGAACTTTAAATGCGCATTGCACGACATGTGTCAATGGCTGGCACAAGCAAGCGGAGCAGGAACCCTGTTCGATAGGGTTACCCCCTTTTGTCGTTGTGCTCATCATCAACATGCTCATCATAGTCTAATTCACTGAAAATTTTATTATTAACTGACACTTTATTAAAAACGCATTTCAGTGCGTGTCTCATTCTAAGTTTGATTTGGGTTTCCGTATATATAGAGCTGCCCCGCTTACTCCGCCGATGGCTTATGGAAGATAAATACCATAGGCTGGCGCCACACGCCGCTCCTTCTCTGCTGCTGCTTATCAAGATGGCTGACACATGTCAGCGGGCTACAGTTTTTGGGCTGCTGATTACCCATTCTAGATAAATACAACTATAACAGCTTCCTTTTGGCACAACTCCATCGACGTCATCATTGCGAGCGCTTTGTTTGTTGTTGCCTCATTTCCTTGCACTAAGCGCCAGCGTTTCAGTTTTTGTTAGTTGTTCGGCGCTTCCTTCCAGTAATTGACTCCCCTTTTTGCGTCAGTTGCCCGCGGGCACACTCTCTACCCCAGCAGCATTTTGTAATGAAATTTTTACTCCTGCTGCTCAGGCAGCTTCAAGTGTTATAAATATGTACCATAGGTAACTCCGCTTCCATGTATTCCTTGTTATTGTTTGGCACGTGGCTTGTTACTTTGCAGGGGGTGCAGGAAATTGCATAAAAATTGATTTTTATTTTAGTCGAGTTTTTGTTTTTACTTGCCCCAGGGTTTGTGTAATTACTTTTCAGCATATGATTAGATTTTTGAGCAAAGTTTGGCTTTGTTGTAATTAAAAATGATTAGCTCATAAATATTTCCTTTGTCAAGTGATTTATGATTTTGAACGTTGTTGCCCCCAAGGCTGCCTCAAGTAGCTGCCCCTGTGCGCTGCTCCTGTCAGTTGCAGTAGCAGCAGAACATGGGATTTAGTCCAACCTTAGGCATTGTTGGTTGGATCACTGAGTGAGTGAGTGGGCAGTGCTTAAAAGGGTTGACAAGTTTTGATAAGCTTCAGGCATAAGTACACAAAATGACATTTATGCAAATCTTAAGTCAAGTTATATGTAAGTGCTGCCTAAAAAGGCATTTGTTGTTGCCAAAAAAAAATCTAAAGAAATTCAATTTATAAAAGTATACACTTTTAAATAAAATCTGTTGCAACAACAGACTTTCTTCTTACAGCTCTTAAAGCAATAACTTGAGTTTTATTTAACTATTGTAAAAATTCACTTTTAAAGTTTAAAATGATCTATTTTGACTATTCCCAGAACTGAAAGTACATTCATTGCAAAACCGATAAGTTCAGCTCAGTCCAGTTGTGCTCTCTGCGTAAGCCTTGAAAAATTGAAAACAAAGCCCACTTTGCGAAATCGTTTTAAAAGTGCCTATATTTCTCTCTGTTATATAAACGAGTATTCCGCCGTCCATTATTAACTTCTGAACTAAAAAAGAGATGGCGTACGTCAGCTGCGGACGACTTTGGGATATACCTTGTACCGCCGCCACATTGCAATCAAATCCGATATATTGCTCAAGAACTCCAAAAGATATTTATTTGAGAAATTTGATTACGATATTTTCATAAAAAAACAAAAAACAGACGATTATTGCACCAAAAACGTTTTTTTTTTTAACCGATCGGTTCTATGGGGCTATATAATAAGTATGCGTGGGAATTGCCAATTGATATCAATGCCCAATGCCAAATTTATACAAAACTTTTGTTTTTTTCGGGGTCCGCTGAAACACCCCCTATGTCAGCTATATAATATAACCCCGATATGAAACAAAAAAAAATGATTTGGAAGGTTCAGGGTGAAAAAGTGGCGGACTTTAAGGTCGGAGCGACTTTCAGATATATTTTATTTTATTTTTTATTAGAGGAGTACAACTAAGTACAGTTGACCTTATATTATAAAGAAAACTATAATTTATTTAGAAAAGAAAATTGTGGGTATAGATATGAACTAATCCGCATCACTAGCCCGGTGGGTGAACTTTTTAATGATATGCACCAACTCACATCAAGAACTGGCCAGACAATTGAATTTACAATATAAAAGTTGAAGTAAGGATGCAAGATAAAAATTAAACATTATGTCACAAAAGAGCCAATGGATCACCGTTGACCAAGTGGGTGCCTCATAATATAGGATTGGTCAAGGATGCTCGAAGTGGCAAGTCAAAATGACTTAAGGTAGAAGAAGTGATAGATTAAATAGAACGTTCGAAAGAGAGGAAATTGTAAAAGTTATTATAGTTAGAACATAAGACACGGAAAGGATCGTGTTTATATTTTTGCAGAGTTCCGATTATTTATGGAGAAATCGATAACTGAATAGTTATAAAGATATTTGAAAACTTTTTTTTGATAATAAAAAGAATAACTTATAATAATATCAAAGACAATGCTCAAAAAATCGGCGTTCTGCAAATAACATTTATTCGTGCTTTAAAAATATTAGAAATGTTCCAGAAAATTGCAAAAGATAACGAACACTGTGAAAAAAATTCAAATATTTAGTAGGTACTTAAAACTAGGAAGTCCACACTTGATTTGGGTGCAAGGATGAAAATCCTGAGATGTAGAATACCGATCTTATTTCAAGTATTCGATTTTAAGTCCGAAATTCTTGAATTAAGAACATGATTTCTAAAAAAATTAGGACAAAATGTTCTTGAACTTAAATTGAGACAAAACAATACTTCATATGAGTATGAAAAATTCTTGAAACAAGTTCTCAAAAGTATGATGCCGAGATCTTGATTGAAGCACTTGAATCAAATTTAACGAACTTGTTATTATTTTTGTTTAAATATTAAAATGTATTTAAAAATGATGGTAACAGTTAAAACAATAACTAAAGTTGGCCTTTCATTAACAATTTGTCAACATTTCCTGTAAAAATGTACTTTAAGGCAGTAAAAACCAACATACGTCGCTCAGACGTATCGTTATCTTTTCGGAGTAAAAAATTAATGTCATCTTTACAGGGTTAAAGAATGTTGTTTACAGATGCTTTAATACAATATAATGAAAATTTAGTATTTGTAACTTATAAAAGACAAATCTTTTTAGAAAAAAAAAATGGCGCTATGTTGGCTTTAACTACTAGCTCAAATATTGTGGAAACTTCTGCGCATCTTTAAGTTTCAACCACGTTAGGCCAAACCTGCTGTGAACTTTAAGGCATGACACTGCTGCGCATAACACCTTTGACTTGGTTTTGAGCCCAACACCAAACCCCCAAAAAATTTTAACCATTAAGTTGCCATCCACCCAAAATGCAAGAGCCACCCTCTTTTTACCACCCACACCCGTTGGCACGTTTTGTTGCAATCCCAATGAGGAAATGCTAATCCGCATGTAATATTCGAAAATGATATGAAAATGCCAAACCAAACAACCACACACTAAAAACCAAACCCACCCACCCAACCATCCAGCCAAGCCGAACGCCAACATTACTCAATGTCAACATAAAAATTGCTTTGGAATTCATGCATTCATTCATTTAATTCCACGGCAGCGACGTTGGAGACTCAACCAGACCCAGACCCGGACCCCGTCTAAAAAACTAACTCAAATCCCAGTATAGAAATTTTCATTTTGTATTTTGTTGAATTTTAATGCCTTTGCACAGCCCCCTCCCGCCCGCATAGTGAGAGAGCGCACCCGGGACACGCATGGCCCTTAAATAGCTACAGAGTTGCTGTACCCATCCACGAGAGCTCTTCGAGTCCGCGCTGATTAAAAGTGGCAACAGTGGCGGGTTGCACGCTGTAGCGCCGGTTTCGTGTTGCAACCTTTTCATTTGCGGTACCATCAAGGGTCGCTCGCCCACTTGCCCACTTTCCCGCCAACCCAAAGGGGATGTCTGTGTTTGTCATCTGATCCTGATGCGGATGCTTTTACTATCGCTGCACTTGTTCCTTGGCCCGTCGTTTTGTTCCAAAAAAATTTCGTCACAGACGGTGGCGTGAAATTTCGGAACGAATTTTCTAAACAAAAAACTCGTAGCGAATGTTCATTGTAATTTTTGTAATGTTGCAGAATGTTTCCTTGCCATCTAAACGCCGCACATGAGCCAAGGGGTACCACAATATGTCTGTGGCATGAGTAAAGTTTGTTTTTGTTTAAAAATTATTAGAATTCAGTTGGTTGTTGCATGATGGCAGCAGCTGGTGCCACTCGCCCTGCTCCTTGTTGGATGTGACTAGCATTTGGTGGATGCTCCGGCAGGCTGCGGCTGCTGCCAATGCCGCAATGTGGTCGATATGAAAGGACTTTTGGCTGGCACTTGTAATATGTTTACAGAATTATACCAATAAGTATGTGTTTTGGGTTTTAATTTTAACGCCGGCATTGAAGTGCAAATAATATTGAGGGATCTGTTTGATTTCATAAAGTGTGATAAAA
The DNA here is from genome assembly GCA_018150985.1 of Chymomyza costata. Taxonomy (NCBI): domain Eukaryota; kingdom Metazoa; phylum Arthropoda; class Insecta; order Diptera; family Drosophilidae; genus Chymomyza; species Chymomyza costata. Next base: position 26,867,679 of record JAECWU010000001.1, read on the forward strand.
GTTGAAAGAAATCTGTGTGAGATGTTCGAAATATATGTGCAGTCAAATGATTATCAAATAATGTTACTCTAGCATAATCTGAAATCCTACCAAAACAGATTTTTGAATAAATGAAATACTTATTTTTTTTATTTCAGTTTAATATAAAAGTTTGTAAATAACGTATATGAATTTGAGTTTATAAAAATCAAAGTCTAAATTAACGGGTGATGGTAATATCGACCCACCTCCAGTATCTACTAAAAGTAAGCAGCTACCCAAGTTTTCAATTAAAGCTACCACCTCGTCATTAATAAAGTAGTTAAGTAAAAGCAAAAGATAAGTATTTAAAAAAGTTTTGTGGTTAAAGCATAACAAATGTTGTTACTTATGTCTTACACTGTATTAACTAATTGTGAATTATAAGCAGAGAAAACTGAAATACTTTACATTTATGACAAGTTTTCATTTAAATAAGTTGTGAATTATAAGCATGCATAGGCAAAAACATTCACACGTACAGTGTGCCACAAAAGTGATAGTACAGTAGGCGATTTTACACTAAAATGTGAATTTCTTCTATATTGTTCAAATTTTGGAAATTGCCTGCTGTACTATCACTTTTGTGGCACACTGTATGTTTTTTGAAAATCCTGGTCATATAGCAGAAATGTCTAGCGTTGGTATAGTATATATATTTTTTAAGTAGTTTATGGTAAGAAAAATTCGTTAATGCAGCTTGTTGCTGTTAATAAAAAGAAATTGAAGGCAATAGCAAATAATTTTATTAACAAAGAGAGCTTTGTTTTATTTTAATTGCACAAGATTCGTTTTTAAGGAAAAGCTAAAAGTTTGACTGCAACAAGCGTTGGGAATGTCCGAAACACTTAAAAATTTGTGAAATGACAATTGAACAATAATAACAATGACTTCATTATACATAAAGCTACTCTATTGAAGCAACATAAAACGACGCATCCATAAATGTAAAGTGATACCAGTTTGTGAAGAAAAATGGCAGATAAGAAAAATTTCAATTTAAATGAATAGGCGGTCCTGTTACAGGGTAAGTAGTTAAGAATTATAAGAAAAATATGTAATTAAAACAACAAATTAGTAGATATTAAGGTAATTCTGGCTTTATTTCGGCAGTACACTCATTGCTATTTGATCTAAATCTCGAACTTTAAACAGCATTTAATGTAAGGGCTACCGAGGTTCTTAATTGGGTATGCTTGCCTTTATGCATTTATTTCCGACAAAGTGAACACCTTAAATGTTCTATCAAAATGTAATACTTCAAACAAATATGAAATTCAATTGAGTCCAAAAAATTTATTGTACAGGGTGGGCCATCTGTTGTTGGTTTTTTTGTTGATTGCATTTTTTTCGCATATTTTCCAACAAGATTTTGCAAATGTATATACCTGATGCAAGTTTGAAACTACTCATTTATGTATGCAATATAATAACGCCCAAATGGGCGCCGCGGCTGACTCTATAGGCCAGTATGCGAGCATTTTAATTTTGGATGACTGTTTTTGACGCAAACTCATCTGGCTGTTCTTCCATCCATTGGACGAATAAGCGCCGCTGATGATGGGCATCAATTGTTGTCGACAGCATCCACTTTGGACTACGTGCTGTGAGTGTTTAACAACCAAACCAACAGTTGACCCACCCTATATCTTCACACAAAGTCCAACCAGGCATTTTGAGAAGACTTCATCCAAGGCTGATAGTTGATAGTTGTTACAAGCAAGATATCCAAACAAAGCAACTTCAAATTGACACAAAATCAATGCCTGATGGTTTCAGATGCTTCCCTTGTTGACATGCCGCAAACTTGAAAACAATTAACGTCTACCTTGATATGTGAGCTAATCAAAATCCAGACAATGTAGGCGGGGGCACAACAAAGGGGCATGTAACCCATAGAGATTTGCTATATGACCATACAAAATGTCCAGTCGGGACACTCAACCACACCACCAACTCAATCTGCCTTATCGAGTCTGACACGGTGTGCAAGTGTTTTGGATGATATCGAAAAGGTGTTGCATCTACTGTTGACATCTCCGCCAGGCAACACGATTTATGTGATTACCTAAGCGAGATATGGCCAGGACAGCAAAAGGCTAGGAGCAGCTCATTAAATGTCAATTTTTAGTGCAAGAATATCCTGCGGCGGGTTTGGGGCGCTGACTTCAAACGCGTTACTGTGCACCACCAGCTGTGCGCGTGTCCTGTTGCCTTGGGCATGCCATCGTTAGCGTGCCTTTGTCCTTTGGCGCACCACAACAAGTGCATTACGTGTCAGTGCACCGTCTCGTTTATTGGGTATCGAATACAAAAATAAAGCAGAAAGTAGAAGAAACTAATGTCTGCCAAAAACAAGAAAAGAAAAAAACAAAGAGTAAAAGTATTTTATAACCATAGACGATGAGACGGTGAAGTCACAATGCGGTCAGCTTTGGTTCATCTGCCACGCCTGTATTATATGGCCAGCCATTGTTAGTTCTATACTTATTTATATACCTTTGGCATATGTTGTTATCCTTTTGTGTGCTTGTCTCTCAAACTGCTGTCGTCTTTTGTTTCTCTGGAACTTTTGAAGAGGCGTTCTGGCACTTAAACGTAGTGCCGCCTTGGGTTACCAAAAGTTCCTTTTTTTTTTGGTTTTAGGATGGGCGTGTTGTTCATAAATTGCTTTGCTTTCTTTAGAATTTTTATTTCAAATTTCATAATTATTCAAAATTGTCTGGCGTGGCTACAAAGTATTGCATTATCTGGAACCACTGTCTGTAACACACTGCGCCACTTGTGCTGACCACTCCAAGATACTTGATATAAAATCAATTTATTGTTGTTATCCGATTTAGCTGCCTTCATCGTTTCGGGTCAATACTCGCACACATTGTAACAAGTGTGTGTGTAGGAATATGTATCTGTGTGGTCAGAGAGGATTATAAATATTTGAAGTTGGTTGTGCAGTTTATGGCTTTCAAATGACCAGCATGCAATCCAATTGCAGCCATAAAATGGCTGAACAAACAGCTACAGATACTAATATTGGTTTATTGCTAAAAACTTGTAAGCATATTTGCAAGACATGAAAGATTTTTGTAAAACATGGTTTGTTTTTTTTTTGGAATAAAATTGTATTGATTTAGTTCGGTCGCCTGCAGTTACCAACTAATTTATATACCCTTCTAGAAGTACACAGCTAAGGTTCACAAAGTTGTTACCAAAGTGATCAGTATGAGAAAAGAATCGATATAACCATGTCTATCCGTCTTTATTAAAGAACTAAAAATATAAATTTGTCACAAGTTGTGATCTAAATCTTATGATCTAGTTCTAAATTAAGTTTTCCGCCTATCTCTTCACCTATGACTAACAAACTTTTAAAGCTTTCTGCTAGTGCTGGAGAAAACATCGATGATCGAAGTTTAAAATATTTATATATCGATGTTGGCTAACAGAGATGTTTCTCCAGCACTACTAAAAACACCCATTTGATGAGTGCAGAAGTGCTGGAGAAACATCTCTTTTGGCCAACATCGATATATAGAGATTTTAAACTTCGATCATCGATGTTTTCTCCAGCACTACTTTCTTCCCATAATTTTCAAGCTACAATTTTGAAACTCGGCGGTCCTTCTTTTGGTTTGTTAGTAGGTTCCGTGAGCATATGCAGGAATCCTGCCAACACATATTTACATAGTTTGTCGTTCCTGCCAGCTGAAGAGTTAGGTCATAAACTAACAAAAGAGACGTTCACGCTTTAAGCAGTTAAGTTTTTGCGCAACTTTCCAACTCAACAGCAAGCGTGAATATCCCAAGTGTATATAACTACTTAAAGGGAAACAATTTAATAAGTCGAGATTTCGAATAAATCCAATTTTGGATCGGTCTTTATTATTAGTTTTTAAAAATCGTTGTCTTGGATGGGTAAGTGATGTCGTGAAGTCCCCGATTCTAATCTGGTAATTTTCTTATTTATTACTATATGTAGTAATTCTTCTTGTACTTTTTGCCAATTGGTTCCTTTTTTCCATTTTTAATTACAGCTTCTACATTAGTGCTGGAGGAACATCGATGTTAGCCAACACTTGTGGCGGCCATTTTTTTAATGCTTAAATTAATTAAGCGTGAGCCATCTGTTGGTTTGGTTATATAAGCATTTCCAAATAATAAAATGAAATTAACAAACAAACCAAGAGATATGTAAACTTAATAGATGACAGAGTCATCCCTTATGGATTTAGAGCAGCTGAATCCAAGGTCCAAAAAACTTCTTAACACATGGGTTATGAGATAACCACCAAAAAATCCCATAAAACGAGATAATTTGGATATTATGTAAGAACCATCGGATCGGGACTTCGGATACAGCTGCCTCAAATCCATAAGGGGTACCTCTGTCACATGTAAACTTTACATTACATTTTTTCTGAGCCTGTGAGTTATAACAAAAAAATGTTCTGTTCAAGCCAGAATTGAATCTAAGTTTTTAAATTAAAATATTGTCGAAGTTCCAAAATTCGGATCTTTTGAGATTTGTTTTTTTCTAAAAAAGCGAAAAGTGTCTGCGACGTGGATGCCGTTGATTGCCCATATTTTGTCCGTAATGGGATTTGGTCGATAATCGAAACAAAAATATCGATGATCGGCAAAAAAATAAAAAACATCGATGCATCGATAGAACATCGATGTTACTTCCAGCACTATTCTACATAGAGGAAAGTGGGGTGAATTCTGAAGAATTTGTTCGTATACATTTTGGAGTGACACAATTTTTCAAAATTTAAAGTTGTGTCGTTAAGGGCATTGAATGAGCTACATTATGCAAAAATTTCAGATCGATACGAAAATTTTTTGTCAGGTGGATTGATCTCCGAGCAAAAAATACCGATTTCGCGATTTTCGATTTTTTTTTGGTTGAACACGGAAGTGTCCAAAAATTATAAAAACCGCCATAAAAATTCATAGTTTGCATTTTATTTATTTATTTTTATATACATTGTGTTAAAATTTCTAATGAATGAGTCTGGAATAAAAACAATTTTTGACAATTGAAATGGCCGAAAAAAATGGGTTTTTAAAAAAAGAGGGAATTCGTCTAAAAGGGCACTCCTTTTTTTCACTGACTTCAGCATTTCTAACAAATGGAACCGGGTTACAGGGATTTGTTTCGCTTTTTTTGTAAGTTCTCGGCATTTTGATACAAAAACAGTTGAAATCCGTACTGAAATTATATTCAAAATAATTATTTAGCTCTTTTCGACACTTCCCGATTCAACCCAAATCGACTTTCGGTGGCTTGCAGAAATCGAAACGAACCCTTTAGCATTTTTTAAGTACAGAGTCTAAATAATATTATGGGTATACTAACATTTGATTTTACTCGAGAAAATGTTTTAGCGAGACAAAAACTTAAAATAAATCTGTTAAGGTAGCAATTTTTTTAGAAATATTTTAATGAAAAGAATAACACGTGTAGTCAAGTCGGAGCATTATCAAAAACCACTGCGGTCATGACAATCGGTGTCATAGTCAAATGTCAACTCAGAAATCTGCTACGATGCGTTTCTGTATTCACCCCGTTTCCGAATTCACCTAACTTCTGAAATCACTCCACTTTTCTCTAAATTTGACGCCCGCATTTACAATGTCTAAATGAATAGCAAACATTATGACAAGTTGGCAGCTAACTGCTACACTTTATTCTGCTCTTTTTATTGACTTATTAAAGCAATTGTTATCCTAACAGATGCATTGTAAATTTCATTGTGATTTGAAGTTTCTACAGATTTTAAAACATTAAGAAAAATCTCACAGTTTCCTTGAAGGTGCTATAAGCACAGACTTCTTAGTAAAGTTTTTGTGCAAACGATTTTTCTTTCTAAGAATAGCTTGTGGGCTCGATGGCTCTTATTTATTTATTTAGATATCGAAGCAAAGTTTATAAGCATTGACTGAACATAATAAACTTTTATCGGGCTATGACCAAATCTAAAGCGTTACTGCAAAGGTTTCCTTAACTCAGTGTATCTTAAAGTCAAATGCTTTAAATGCTATGGCCTAAACAAACTTTTTTTGCAGATAATTTTGCTGCATGCATCCATTAGACTGTGATAAAAATCAGCAAAAGCCATTGTGTATGGTTGGTAGAAAGCAACTTCAACTCTAGTTTATTTAACTATTTGCCAAGTCTACTAATTGCAAAGCAATAAATTTAGAGAACATGGCGACGCATAGATAAAAACTTTAGATTGCATTTAATTGCAGGACTATAGTCTGACTATGTAAGTATATATACTACGATGACATAGACCAGACCAAGGTCTGGGTGTAGTTGGTAAAACTGTTTAATATGCGACATGCACGTATGCAACTATGCCTAGAACCAAGCTTCCAAATATTAATTATGACAGATCTGTGTGTGAACCGCCGGAACTCACACACACGCACATACGCATACAAAATGGCTGACAGCAAATTTGCATTTATATTAAAAACAAACAACAACGACAAAGACAACAATAATGTCGACGTTGTCTGGTAATCTGTTCCTGCGTCCAAACATGGACGACAGCCCAAAGACTTGGGCATAATAATCAAAGACACGTCATCAACAGGCAATGGCCAATTTGCCAGCATCCCCCGCTTGAACTTATGCCTAAACTATTTCCAAAGCTAAACCACAAGCGGATTTTTGGTTTTCGATAGATTTCGGTTGGGGTTTACGTCGTAATTATGTCTCATATATCAGCTGAATGTCATAAGTGTCGCCAAGCGCGTTTTGGGGGGGCGGGCAGTCTGTATGTCTGTATGGCTCGCATAAAAATAATTTCGTTTTGATTGCAATTACGCTAAACCCCCCTTGCACAGCACAACAACCCCGCCCCACTGACGCTTACAAAAGACAAACAAGGCAGCGACAAGTGCACTTGAGGGTTGCGCCTGCCTCAGCCTCCAGACTCCACACTCCGCCACTGCACTGAGTCACGCGCCGACGGCTGCTGTGGCAACTGAAGCACAAGTGTTGCCAATTGTTTGCAACTGTTTTGTTAGAGTTGCCACCCCTCTACCGCACGACTAACTGTTTGCTGTGGTTGCCCGAAATGCAGTTATGCGGCAAAAATTATTAGATTTTATTACACACACACACACACACAAATGTAATGAAAAATATTTGTTGGCTTCGAAAAAGTTTTTCCTTTTGCGAACTTTGTTTTTTTTTTGTATTGCTTTCTTTCTTGATGCGATTTATTGGCAAGCGTGACTGTCATTGTTGCCTCAAGTTGTCCCACAGCCGTTGGCTGTTTTTAATATTTCTAAGTGGCTTTTGTGCCCAAATTTTAATGAAAATATTTGAAAACATTTGCAACGCTCGGGAAGCGCATCTCTGTTCTGCTCTGCAAGTTGCTCGGGGTTGTTTGAAAAGGGTTTGTGGCTGATAACCAGAGTTGTGTTCTGGCAATTTGTCGACGTACATTGACAGCTTTCAGAAATTCAACCAGGCGTAAATGTTTTCAAAACAAAATTAGTTTGGGGATTTGCATTTGAATGTAGCTCATAAAAGTTCATACAAAATATAATAAAAAAAACTTGTTTTATGCCATTGAGATGTATAATCTGTTCATCATTTGCATATGTAATAAGTTTGTAAGTGGCTAGTATTCAAGTGGCACTTTGCTTATAGTTGTTGTGGTTGAGACAAGAGTGAGTTTATTAAATTTCTGGGCTTAGAATAATCCTTCTGAAGTCCTGAACCATCAATATTTGCATCACCGATGTCTCGATTGATCGCAAAAAAGAATTGAATTAACAAGTTTCAATTATTCAGAAATCAGTCTTTCTCGGCATTTGCTAAGGTCAAGTGCTGTCATCGTTTGTATAGCCTATTCTTAGTCAGTCAGTCTTTGAGGAAAGTTTTAAGTTAGATCATCTCTTCTTCAGTGTCTTATTGGCGCCGTTTTCAGAAGTCTCTTTGGTATATCCAACCATTGTATGTGCCGTAGAAAAATGAGATTTGATAAAAAATGCGGTTGGAAATTTAGACCTTAAAATTAAGCTGTAAATTTGCAGAATACTTTTTGAATGCAAGAAACTTCAACCGAAAAAGTAAAAAAGTAGGATATATTTTAGTGGTTTGGTGTATAATTATCTGAAGCTTACTTACTTAGCTGGATAAGTATGGCAAAAAACCTAGCAATAAACAGAGTATAACTAACATCATATGTAAAAGAAATATCGGTCTTAAAGGAACAATTTCATAACCGTGCTTCTTTATGGCGCTGAAGCATGGACTTTGTCCACATCCGATAAGGCAACATTAGGTGCTTTCGAGAGAAAAATCCTTCGACGAATCTTCGGACCGACAAATGTGGATGGTGATTTCCTTATTCGAATGAACCATGAGCTGTATGAGCTTTACGGTAACACTGACCTAGTCAGACGCATACAATTACAACTTCTGCGCTGGCTTGGGCACGTCAATCGCATAGATGAGAATGCTCCAAAGGTTTACGAGCGAAAGTCACTGGAAGGACGTCGACCACAGGGACGCCGCCTCTGCGATGAGAAGACCAGGCAATGGATAGCCTTGGAATTATCGATATTCGTTTTAGACCCACAGTTTCTTGGGCAAAGTTTCTTAGAATGACCAATAGAATCAATATCGCGAATCGCCCTAGAACGTTTTTTCGGCGCCATACAAATTGACCCACCCTAATGTAGATATATGATATCTTTAACTTTTGTTATTTATTGAAACTCCTTTTCTTAATGTTCTTATTTGGCCATATTTGGAATTAAATCTGATATTGTCACAGGCGTCAAATTTGAAAAGGAAATTTCCTGTATCTCTTTGCCTTGGGGAACAAAGGCAGAATAAGTACGTGGAAATGCATTCTATGGGATGTGAGACGTAGTAGATCCATATATTATATATATTCTTGACCAGCATGTCTGTCTTTTGACTGTCTCTTCTTTTTTGAACAGAGGATCTTAGAAACTACAATATAAGAGCTATTGAGTCAAAATTTTAGTACATGCGCCTAATTGTCAGGCAGATGAAGTTTATCAATATATAATGGGATATTTGGGAAGATACCACAGCCAAGTTCTCAGTAATTGTTTTTAACCAATTTCCCAAAAAAAAAATGTGTGATGCTAATTAAACTGCCACCGTGGATGCAAACTTTATTGAAATCGGTTGGGATCTCCGGGAGTTATGGTCAAAAGTTACCAAAGGGGTGTTACATTTATCTAGAAGATCTCTTAAAAACTAACTGAACTGAGTTGGAACACGGTTTTTTAGAGTCGGGCAGGCACAACTATAGCATTCTCAAATTCCTAGATATTAAGCAAAGTTCTCGGGATGTCTCGAAGTGAATACAAAAGATCTTACAGGGTTTGACGTGCGAAGCATGCAGGGAGCGAGGTCGACTAGTTTTTAATTTAGCTCTAAATACAGGTATTACAATTTTAACAAGCTAACCGATTCTCAGCTTAAACAGTGATAAATGATCTTGATCTGTTGACGTCACTTATTAGATCACGGAGCAGCTGATTCAGCTAAGGTGCAAACTAATGATGTACCCTTACTATAAGACTCTCAACACTCGCTCTAAGAAGCTAATGTATTCAACTGTCAGCATCTCAGTACCCATGTGTTTTTTTTTTTTGGCCAATTCTAAACCCATGATGTGGCAGCTTAGTAAAGCCGGTCACTAAAATGCACCTGCGGAATTCATTAAAACTGCCAAGGATTTTATGTGCGGAATACTGAAACAAAAAAAACAAACTCCCAAAAGACAGTTTAAATTTGAGTCAGATATTTGTCTTCAGCTGCTTAAAACAGACGCTACACCCAACAAAAATAAAACCAAAGAAGCATCATTAATTTTGCACATAATTATGTGTAATGTGGGCCATGTAGAGCAAAAAACTGTAAATCAGTGCAATTAAATGGGAATTTTCAGCAAAATTTGGCGAAAAATTTATGACAACAAACGAGACTAATTACACGGCAAAAAAAAAAAAAAGGGAAAGAACAGGAAGCAGAAAGGGAACTGCAGACGACACAGATACAAATTGAAAGCAATAAAATTGTGAGATACGGGTTGTAAATACTAAAAGTTTTTTTTTTATGGCTTGCCAAGTCTCGGGCAGAATGTTACTAACTTTAAATGACAGAAAAGAAGCTATTTACTATTTTTATGGCTAGTGCGTAAAGTTGTGCAAATAGCGCAGCGGGAGGGAGACTCATTAAAAAGTTGCAGTATCTTGTTCAATTTTATCACATGCTCATCAAATGCAATTTGGCCAGCAATACATCAGTATCTGAAAGATGCACATCCCACTTAACTAAACTGACAGTTCAGCTGCTACAATTTAGTCGATTAACGTCAGAACTGCCAGGAACATGGGATCAGCGCTCTCTTGCGCTCGCGTCTGTTTGCCCAGGCAACAAACGAGCCTGGGCAACCTGTCGTCATCAATTTTATAACCAAAAAGGTTGCAGCTGTTGTTGCCAGCGACGGGATCTGGTCAAGAGTCAGACAGACAAAAAAAAAAAAAAATCTCCAAAATTTTAAGGCGTTTTTTTTTCGGGTTTTTCTGTAGCTGTTCAGGTAGCCAACAAACGGCAGGAGGCACGTTCAGTGATCAATGATCTTCAAAGGTTGCCACTTTGAACTTGCTTACCTTTAGTGCAGGTGATATTTGTGTGCATTTGAATTATGAAATTATGCATTGGAATAAATGAGCAGCAACAAAAGCAACTATACGCAATGTATCTTATAACAACAAAAGATACTTTTGTAGCTAGCTGCGCTTGTTGGTAGCCGCTGCAATCTGATATCTGCTGCCATTTGACAAGATCTATATCTTAGAAACTCAACCATATAATTAGAAATCGTTCATTTGCTATCAATTTTGTTAAAATCTATTGATTGGATTTTCCTAGAACTTCACGTTAACCAACAAACAGACTGGTTAGCTTAACAAGCTGGACACTCGTTTAGTTGTAGAATTAATGGGCAGCATTCTTTGGTTTTGGGTTATGGTTCCATCTGTTGCCAGAGGATTATGCAGACAAAAGGCATACATATTTCGATTTAGGTGGTCAAGGCAACACGCGTGTCTGCATTTAATTTAATAATATGGTGTCATGTGGCAGTTGTTAGGATGCACTAAATGATCCGACCTTGGTCGTCTCTGACATCTGTTTGAGTAGTGTAACATAATATACCAGCAAGGCACAAGCTGTTGCTACAAAGTGTACAAGTTATAGGGAAGTGTCTTGCATTTAAGAGACCAGAGATCAGTTTTATGCTAACAAGGCTCTTTAGTAGATGCTTCAAAGGTTTTCAGAAGTAACAAAAGATAGCATAGCTATCTTCCAAAAGTTGAATGGCTTAAGTGTGCTAAATGGAGGAACGCAACTTGGTGTGAAGTGGCACTATATAAAAATGAAAGGAACAAGACTCATAAGGCTTATAACTAATCAAGTAATTTTTTAAAGTACATTGAGGTTAAATCTGTAAAACACGAAAGAACGAACAGTGCCATTCAAGTTTTGGTTTAGGGGCAAAAAAAAATAATTATTTTTTTTTTTTAAATCCTTGCTTCGTTCAGGAACCGCCAATTGTGATTATAAATAACTTTGTGAAATTTCAAATTGATTAATTAAATTAATTAAAAGGATTCTTGGTAACTGCATTACTAAGCAACGCTAGCTTAAGGCTACATATTTGCCGAGAGGAATCTTCTTCTAGGGAAGAGATTTGATTTATCGTAAAAATCTCTGACTTCATGGAGCTGTGTCAACTGGTAGCATCTCCTAAATTATAATATTAGCTTTACTCACCAAATCTGCACACTATGATCTTTATCTCAAAAAAAAAAAACCATACACTGAGAGAGCACTGGTTCATTTTTGTATGGTAGCTATGTGAAATAGTGGAGCAATTTTGATCAAACTTCACACAAATGGGGAACAATAATATGTAACACATTTGTGTGTAGTTTGCTCAAAATTGGTCCAATATTTCATATAGCTGCCACATAAAAATTGAACCAGTGCTCTCATTTTCAGAGATCAATTATGATCAAACTGATCGGGAACACGCTTCTTGAGATATTGTGATCGGTACATTTACGAAAACACGGTTTCAAGATAATCGCGTGCGGGTTTCTTCTGCATTCACTGCAGTCTCCAGAATATCGAATCGATGTCACGATCTATTTTGGCCTCTTCAAGTATCCTTGACCAATCTTGTATTATGAGGCACCTATATGCTAAACGGTGCTCTTTGGGCTTTTTTTTTCCCCAATATAATGTTTAATTTTTATTTGAACTTCTTTTTTTCCACTTGGTTATTGTAAATCCCAGTCACCGGGCTAGTGACGCGGATTAGTTCATATCTATATTTTTTCCTCGTTTTTTTTATCAATATGTCAACTGTACTTTGTTGTAACCCTTCAAAATAAATAAATAAATGTTGCTATTAGCCTTTTTTGAGTCGGACCTAGCGCTAGGGATGGTTATCGCATGCTCGAATATCGATGTTCTGTATCGAATGAAACTGATGTGGAATATCGATATATAGACCAAAAAGATGGATACCTTAATATATCGTCGCGTATAAATAATTCAACATATACACACAAGTGGCACTTGTCCAGTGGCCTTTCCACCTTGCACGCTTAGTTTTGGCGCCGAATTCGTAAATATCGTCAGTATCGGAGGAATATATCGATGTGGGATATACCGTCGAACATGGATATCGATAAAAATAGTTGACTGCCTCAGAAAGAATATCGATATTCCGATATTCGCGATATTCCGATCGATAGCGCACGCTTTTCAGCTACCTCCACATGATCAAACAATTTTACAAGGTGACGCAAAGAAGTGCGTGAGTTCGGCTGCTTAGAAAACTGGTTTAAGTTTTGTATAATAGCTCTATGAAATAGAGGATCAATTTTTATTAAACGGGCTTCAAATATGTACTTACGTGTTTAAGGTGTTTCAAATAAGTCTTCACATTTGTGTGAAGTTTGTTCAAAATTGTTGCACTATTTTATATAGCTGCCATACAAAAATTGAACCACTTTCGACTAACTGATTAGCATTCGGACTGGAAATTCATTTTTCGGCAAAGTATCTTGGCATGACCTATAGAAGCATGAAACTTTGTAGATTTTTTCCCTACGATTTGACCCGCCTTAATGTATAGTCTTTTTGATTTATTGATTAGATACGAGCTTTGCATGAGAACACTGACTATGTTCGGCATAAGACAGACAGATTTAAAATAAATTATTTTATCGGCCAAGTTATAGTCCAAACAATAGCTGCCCAAGAATAGCTCCAGCTGTTGGTCAATAGTAAATTTCCCCCAAAAATGAAAATAATTGAAACTCATCAAGTTTTATTGGTTGTACCAAGGTGGCTGAGTATCATTAATGCCCTTATCACGTCTATCATGGCGACAAAAGACGTCGACCCACACCCTAACACTTATACTTAGACACATGTACAGCAACCCCAGGCTGGAGTAACACCCACCCACAACAATACCTCAACTACAAAGCTCATAAGATTTGTCTTAAAATTGCCACCCTTAATTACTTGTAAGCTGCACACGAAAATCTCCACCTTCAAAGTCCCCATCCAACCATCCATCCATCTATTGCCGACAACAAGTTCAGGCAGTTTGACTTTGCGATTTTGCAGTGCATTGACTGACCCCGGGAGCCATGCATCAAGACGCCCCAGTGGGCCCAAGGCCCAGTGCCCTTTTGCCTACTGTGCCCTGACTGCCATTGATTAAATTGATGATGTTTGATGACTTCTGAGCTGATTTCATAGATTTCTTTCATGCCCAACTGGGAATGGAAATGTTTTTGCGGAGTGTGTGTGTGTTAGCGACTGGGGCGGTCAAGGACCACATATGGTGTGGCGGCACATGTGTTGCGCCAACCCCCGCTCATTACAATGCATTGGACATGCATCAAGACGCCTTCAAGTTAGCCGCCGTCGCCGCTACTGTGGCATGTACGTTATATCAGAGTGGGGGCAAGTTACCGTCAAGTGCGGAAGTATCTAAGAAGATTTGAAATTCTGCTGCCATGTTAAAATTAGTTAGCATGACTAGCTGCTAGATCTTTTGGCGGCATTCTTTCAAACAACCGACGCCGCACTGACCTTAATTAATCTTCAAGATACAGCTTGTATCTAAGCGCAACTGCAGCACCTACAACTTGGCCCATGCACCGTGTGCTCCAATATGATTAATGTGTGTGGCAGAAGACAACGCCTAGACTGTCTCATAACTTGCCGCGTGACTGGGCGTTTTTCACTTTATTTTGCACCAATGTACGGCTATTTAGGCAACTCCAAAAGACTTTTGGAAGTAGTTTCCCCCGAGCAGTCAGGAAATGAGTTGCATGAGTCGTCGAGTTTTTTTTTTTCTCATTTTGTATTTTATAAGGCGTTCCATCAACTAATTGCGCTGCATTGTGCAACTTAAACTGTTGAATTTCTGATGTGCAGCTTAGTTTGGAAAAGTTGCAGCTCATGAATATGTTAAATGAAATGCACTTTTAAAGCTATTTTCAATGTAAATATATCCGAGCTGATAACAGAGCAGCCAGAGAAAAAGTTTAAATATTTTAAAAAACAGCTCAACAAATACGGGCGCACAAAAGTGGTCCACATATGCGGGGAGTATGGTGCGTGTGAGTGTGACAAACCCCTCCAGGGTGCAATATATTTCCAACTGTAATGAAAGTGTGAATAAAATTTTCACCAAACCCACTTACACACAAAAAAAAAAAACAGTGTTGGAAAGTTCAAATAGAATTTAACCCCCAGCGCATATTTATAGCAAGACCCTGCCCACTTCCCTCACGCTCTCGCCAAGTCAATATATGAACAACTCACGTAAAGTAAATACCTTACGTATAAACGACTGTATTTCCTGTAGCTGTACCATATTAACCCCTCTACCCCAACGCTGAGTGTTGAAAATGACCCAAGGTGGAAAAAAGATTTGCCAAAGCTTTGCATGTTTCTGTCAACTAGCTGTGAATCTTGTCATCATCATCGTCAACTTCATCATAGTCAATGTCTGTGTCGTTGATGCTGTTGATGGATGCTTGCCCGGGGACAGCTGTTCGAGTTAAGAGTTAAAGCTTATTACAACGCTTTAAAATTTTCGTAGAAGTAAAGTAGCTTTATATTGGAGTTGCGTCAAAGTTTAAAACTAAAGTGATATTATTTCGGGAAAGAGTATTTGTGGCTACTTGTCACGGTTTATGTTTTTCATACGTAGGCCGAAATAAAAGTACCTGTAGGTTATAAGGTGCATTATCTTAGGAATCAACACAATTCATTTGTCCACATTATGTACACTGTGACGTAAAAAGCAAGCAGCAAGGCGGGCACAACTATAAGCTTTAATAAAAGAATTTACTTTCCGCTGAAAAAGAAAGTCTCTCTTTTGAATTATTATCCAACACAATCCATTAGAGCATACTTCATATACAGTGACGTCACAAGCAAATTGAAAGATATACGTTTACATTTGCGAAAAATTAGAAAAGCTTTCGTTTTCTTGCCGAAATCGACAGTCCATTTTTGGAAACATCGTCCAATGTTCCCAAATGGATGCTATATAAATTATCTCCTTATATAGTATATTATTTCTTTTTATCTATACAGTATGAAAGTTTTCTTTAAATACGTTTCTTAAGTTTATAGTTTTATTTAAAGTTTATTTCTTTGCGACAACACGAAAAGCTTTTGTGGCGAATCTACGGTTTGAACAATATAAGGCCATAAAACCTTTTTGGTGTTCTGAATTTAATACTTTTAAAAGATCACGATAGTAATAAGTAATTAAAAGGATTTTTGGTAACTTCATTATAAAGCAACGCTAGCTTATATTTGCCGAGAGGAATCTTCTTCTAGGGCAGAGATTCGATTTAACGAAATTAATCGCTGTTTCAACTGGTAGTCGCCTAAATTAAAATATCAGCTTAGCTCACCAAAACTGCAATGCATCTCAATACAAAACCCATATAATGCATTTTTTATACATGTCTCTCTGAAAAAAAAACACTGGCTCATTTTTTGTATGGTAGCTATGTGAATTAGTGAAGCAATTTTGATCAAAACTTCACACAAATGGGAACAATAATATGTAACACAATTGTGTGAAGTTTGATCAAAATTGGTCCAATATTTCATATAGCTGCCATAAAAAAATTGAACCACTGCTTTTTTTTTTCAGAGATCAATTTTGATCAAACTTCACACAAATGGGAAGAATAATAATGAAACATGTTTTGGTACACAAACCTCCATTTAACTACTTTTTTTTGCAGTTGAGCTCGCGCACTACCGTGCGACACCTCGTTAAGTTATTTGCATCATGCAAACACTGGTTTATTGAAAACTGGCTCGATGCCTTTACTCAATGTGTAGCTTACTCTCGAAAGGATTCCCCATGTAAAAATATTTTGCGAGAAATTAGTTTATCTAAAATTCGGCTAAGTCTGATTATTCCACATAACTTTATGTGTGAGTTATGTCCTAAAAGAGAGCATATCGGAAACAGCTGATTGTGGCCTTTGAGATTATTTGCCATTCGCAGGCAAATCGTGCACACTCAAGCCATTTGATTTACTTAAATAGGAAGTATTTGTTTAAAAGCAGTAAAAATATTATGACCAGTGCAGTCCCTGAAGTTCTTTGAAATATTATAAGTGATTTGTGCCCTAGTTTGTCATATCTTAAAACTCTACACCACGAGCTGTTTTAATAAATGCATGTACGTGCAGCCAGCGTTTGCTTTATAAAGTAAAGTTATCGTCGTTCCACAATTCCAGCCCGAACCCAAGCAAGTTTAACAATAAGGACCGGAAATTAAAGTGTGAAAACGACAGGAAGTTGCCTTGATTACATGAGTGAAAGTTCTGTGCAAATAAAAGTGTGGGTCTCTGGGATATGTGTGTGTGTGTGTGTGTGTGTGTGTGTGAGTGTCTGTCTGTTCCAGTTCTATCCGTATCCGTGACAAATTCCGCAAAATAGAAAAGTTTACACTGCATTTCAACTGGCAATGGCAGTGACAGTCAACGGCAAAGGATCCGACAGAACCGCAGCCACATCCAGATACTTGGAGACCATAGCTCTGATTGAATGTTAGACATTTAATTTAAACTTGCCCAAAAGCCTCTAATGCGTAGATTTGAGATTTGGGACATAATTAATGCATGCACATCAATTCAGTTGCATCTAATTTGGTAAACAGATATGGACAATTGATATGGTTGGGTGGGTGTGCTGTGGGTTTAGCTGGCGCTGCTTGCAACTTGTCACACCTGCTTGCAATTGCTGCAGTGTCTACTTATGCTGACAACAGCTTAAAATAGTTTTCAATTGTTTTTGTGTGTGCAACATGTGGCATTGGCATTGCCTTTGGCAATACGTTGACGTCTTCGCCGACTCCGACACTAACTGCTGCCTAAGTAGCCTGTCTCCAAAATGAAACTGCATCTGCGTCTGTGGGGCTTCTGGTACCACTGTAGTGACATCGTCGTTGCGCTTCGTTTGCGTACATGCAGCTCATTTAGTTGACATTTATATACGTCACATAGCGCGCAATGTTTGACAATTAATTATGCACAGATATAGCGCAGCGGCAGCAACAGCAGCAGCAGCCTCCAGATACAACACATCCAACATATCCAGCAGATACAAATGCAATTGCACTCAAACTCGACATGGGCAAATGGTCGTCTATCCTGGTGGCTGTCTGTTTGAACTTGAATTTGTACGGTTTGTTGTTGACTTTAAATTTAGCTGCCAGCTCATTAAATTAAGATGAGATACTTTTTCACTTCATTGCAATGTTTTGTCATATAATGTGGCTTGTTTAGATGCTAGCACGTGTGGCAACTATTTTCTGGAGATTTTTGGGGAAGTTTATGGAACCATCTTATGCGTTCACTTTGATACTCAATCTTTGAATGCTTAGCTGAGCAAATATATATTGTACTTTCTTAGAGCGGATGAAAAGAGAGTTTGCTTAGACTCATGCGTGAGAGAGGGCGAAAGGGGGGGCCCGGATTTTCTCTCTACGGCCCTGCATTGACTATATTCTTGATACCGGCAGAATTCTTATTTCTTGGAGAATTCTTCTTTTTTATATGTGAACTCTTTCTGAACTTCTCCAAATGAATTTTTATATTTTTGATTGGTAACCTGAAGTGTTTGTGTTCCCAACATTTGGTTTATATTTTTATCGCAAAAATTTCTTTAAGATACATGCTAGAGATACAAAATTCTACTTAAAGAAGAAGAATTCTACAACCTCTAAATTCAAACCAAAAAAAAATTTCTCAAAAATTTCGCAGTAAAACTGGAAGAAGCTGGCAACTTAATTTTAATTGAGCACAGCTTATGGTGGGAAAGTGGATGTTTGTTTATTTGTATTGGACCGCTTAAACGGAGAGAATACTCAATGGATATTCGATTTTGACAACAGTAAAATCAAATTATTCAGTGCCTAAAACTAAAATACTTTTCTGCCCAAGTACTTTTCACTACAGTTTCGTAAATAGTTTTGTTGTATGATAATATGTTATGATATGTTTGCACTCGTAGATATTTACTTTATTACAATAGTACACTTGCCTATAGCTCGCTTAAGCACAAAACCAAAAAAATAAAAATAAATCCCCTAAAAAATTTAATCTGCTAATTCAACAAATCATTCAATTCTAAATTCGCTCTCAAGTTACGTCACTTGAAATCCATTTTATGCTTGTTTTTTGACCAGTTCCGACAAAAAAAAAAAAACTGCAAAAATCACAGCAATTTTCAAAGTAAACATTTTTGTGAGCCAAAAAGCCCCAGCATTTTATTTATAAAACACTTCAAAAAAGAACTTCCAGCATGAAAGAGAAAAAAATTAAAAAAAAAAAAGGAAACATATTCGTACAACGAACAGTTTTTCAGGCATATTGATGCAAGGACATGGCAAAAAACAGTTCCATGTGGAAGCAGAAGAGGGAATGAGATCAAACAGCGGCGAATGCGACAAGATGGGGGTTGTCCTTGAGGGGTTCGAGCGTGGGAGTGAAAGTTTGTTTTGCTTCACTGTAGAACAACAACAAACAGAGAAAAATGTCCCATGAAAAATGCGTTTGCTGTGGAAATGTTGAGATGCCGGCACTTTGCCTATGCTCTGTCATGAGGGGGTTCCCCACTATCCACTTTTTTATAGAAGCGGCGTCGTTGTTCTTGCTGACGTCGTCGTCAACGGCAGCGCACAGTGGGCGAAATGTTGCATGTAGCTGCATTTATTAAATAGCTTTTCTGACATTTGGGATATATTTAGTTATAATATTACAAAAATTAATTTTTACAGTTACATTTTTTAATATGAGCTTTAATAAATTTTAGTTTTTAATAATTTTTTTTTTTTAAATTTTCTTGTTGAATTGTTCTCAAGTATCATAATTTTTGTAGTTTTTTCAATGTGCCTTACTGAGCTAAAAAATCTGGAGACAGAAAGATTTATAAAGATTAAAAAGGTAGGGGAATCGATAATAAATTCTACTTTTGAGTAACATCTTAAGAGCAAAACATTATTCTTAATTTTTTCAATTCATTTATGTGCTCATATTTTGAACCAATCCTTTCCTGTTTTTTAGGGTAATTTTGGGGTCGAGAAACACGAAAATGTTAACCTTTTTTTTTTTTTAAACACCGTTTTCGAGACATTTTCGAAAAACATGTTTTTGGGCATTTATTTCAGTTATTCGTCAATATCTCGTGAACAAAATTTTGTATCGACATGAAAGATAATTAGATCGAAAGGTATTGATGTGATCTTTACAGTGATATATAATTTATAATTTTGAAAAGTGGTAATGGTCACTCGAAGACCCATAAATTTGTAAACTAGTGTTATCAATGCAATGCGCCTTTCGGTCTTTAAGTATTTGTGTTCCTTGAAAAAAGAGATAGTAAACCTTAAAATTATAGTGTTGGTAAAAGTGAGCTAACATCCATAAACTAAATAAATGGCAAACTTGACTGTAAGACAAAAATTTGCAAGCTTCTATTTACCGGTTTTTGAGATTAACACAATTTAGATAGACAGACATAGGGAAGAAAAAACCATCACCGAAACGAAAGGAATGGCTTGAAAAATACTAAGGGAACTCCACCATATCAATTTCAAGAAAGTGATTTATTTAGGCACAAGTGACGTCAAGCATTCAGGTGGCTCAAGGGAGGTCACCACAAATAGTGGATAAGATCTATGGAATCATTCTGAACGATCGGAGAATAAAGGTGCATAGCTAAGGCTGTTTGCATCTCAATTGAGAGGGTACATTAGATGTATGGTGTTAAGCACCATAGCAAAATTTCATGATTTTGTCTACTTTACTCTCTCTAGTCCTCTAGTGACTATTTTCAGGCTAGCCTGTAAGACATTTGGATATAATGAAGAGGTCATTGAAACAAATTGTCATTTCGAGTGCCTTGAGGTAAACTATTATTATGGAAGGAAGAAAAAATTTTAAAACCTTTTAACTAATGATGTCTGTTCTGGGTTTCGATTCAGATTATCTTTATAGGTATACCTGAGTAGTTTCTCTTAAAGCCTTTGGTAGATTTTTGGCAATACATACAGTCGAACCTGTTTTTGTGCGGGGGATAGAGACCGCTGTATGTATACCATAAAACTATAACGATAAAGTGACTATTAAATTAAAATGTTGGAATCGGTATCGAACTTCAAAACAGATAGTGTATTTTTCGAAAAAAAATGATCAAGCTGCACGCGAAGATTACTGGTTTCGACCACTGTGCATCGTCGTCGATGTCGTTGTCGTCCTTTTCTTTCAGTGCACAAAATTTCCATTTAATGTGTTTGCTCAAAGTATTAAAAGGCAGCGACGATTGAGTATCGAAAAGTAGTAAAGCAAAGTTGAAACCAAGAGCAGATACCAAGGGTGGACCATAGCCTGCAGCTGCATTTTGTGGCTCTCTACGTCACTGGGGCTCTCTGCTACTGCTGCTGCGGCTACTGGAGACTGCTGAGTGATTGCCATGATAAGTGGCCCATTATGATGCCAGTTTGCAGAGATGGAGATTACTCTGCGCTCCATTGGACTTGGTCGTTGCTTGGGAATTCCATTTTGGCTTTTTAATGCATATCAGAGTGGGCAAAAGTTGTGCGCGAAAAGTGCGTCATTGTTGTTGGCCATTTGTTTGGACGTCTGCTTTTTTCTTTGGTTTTGTGTTTTTCAGAGTTTTCATTCTTGACGTCTGTTGACAAAGGACATTTAATTTTCTCGTAGTTCGCTTTTGACTGTAACCGCATTGCAATAAACTTTGTCAGCTTTTTGTCTGTTTTCGAGCCAACTCTCTGATAAGTAAGTGAAATTTATGCGGGCATAGAAAAAATGCAACCACTGACTGCCCCACATGCCACCTGACACATACGTGCGTCTTAAGCATCCATCATTACTCAAGCTATAAAAGGAATCCACTTAATCTCCCAACGAAACATTCAAACATTTATTAAAGACATGACAGGCCCGCAAGGGTAGCAGCCAGACGCGCTTAAGCCCTAGCCTAGCCCCCCAGCTCTCCAGGGCAAATCAAGCAAAAACTGCAACAAAAGGTACAATTTATAGTTCGACACCCTTGGAGTGCTTTGCTGCCAACAAGGGGCAACATAAATGCTTTGGAGCGGCCCTGTGACAAGGACATTGGCTGGGTGGAAAAAATAATTGCTGCCGCCCCAAAATTTGGCAATAACCTTGAAAAAAAAAGGAAAAGCTGCTAAACCCAACCCAAAAACGTAAGCTTTAAGGCACAAACGCCTGTGCGTATGCAATGAATATTTATTTCTAGCAATGCTACCCGCTTCCACTTTGGTCCTTTGAGGATTACGGCACACTGTTAGCTTTATGCAATTGTGCGCAAGTAAAAATCTAATTTTCTCGTATGCCACCCTTCGTTTTTGTTTGACAATTGCCTAAAATTATGCAATGCATTGGCATGAGACAGACATGAGGCGCACTGCCGGCACGTACCCAAAACCCAGTCCAGGCTTTAAGGGAATTCGCTATAAAGCAGCCAGAAAAAATTGCTCTGCTCGCTTGGAGCGCAACTTTCCTAACTGTCTCGGCATATCATTGCAGTTTAGTGCTACCCTTTGTCTGCTAGGGGATGGCTACTACCGGCTGGGTGGGTGGTGTTGGTGGTGGTGGTTGATTGCCAGCTCAGAGCTCATCATAACACCACATGTTCCAAAAAGCTGGCGTCGTCAAGTCGTTCTATGTAGATTTCTATCTATTCTATTGTCTGACTTTGGTCGTGGTAGATTTTAACATTAATTTCGTTTGATGAGGCGCAAAGTTGTGGAATTTATTGCATACATTCGGGCGAGCAAACCAAAGCCAAAAAAAGTTAAGTGGATTTTACCTAAATTAATGAGTGAGCCAACCAACGTATCCTGAGGGTTGCCAATCTCACAAGCTACGTGCCAACTCCTGTTTTATATTGGCTTTAAAGTGTGCTTTTAAGTTTTGATAGCAATTATCAAAACGTAGCTATTAAATTGCTATAGAAGCTTCTGTGCTAAGGCGTCAATTGATACCGGCGCAAAGACGTGCATCTAAAGATTCTTCTTCGATTATTTTTCAAATATTTTACGTGCCTTCAAGTTATATGACTTTTCTGTGACTGCATGAAGGTGCCAATAAGCCAGCTAGATATCAGAGCAATTTCAGTTTTTCAGTATTCCAAATTGATTAGAATATTGATTTTTAGAACTATTTTATGTCTTGTATGCTTTGCAACTGCTCCTAACTAAATCTAATAAACATTGTTTACTGTAGGTACTTTTTCAACTTAGCTTAATAAATATTGCAATACTCAGGGAAATATCTCTATATTTAAATGGTATACAATTTTTTGCCGTTTTGTCAACATACTAATCAAATTCTACGGCAAATTTCACGCTCAAAATTTACTTCAGGCGTTCCAAATTTTTGCTCAACAGTTTGAGTCTGGCATTGTGGCTTGCAGCATGTGGCGTATGAAAATAAGGTACTATGCTAAAAAACCAAAGTTCTGGTATCGCATAGTGCTGCTACTAGTGTTGCTCTGGATTCATTATGTGATCTATCAGTATTTAAGGCAATGGACGTTTAAACTGCTTCAAAACGATAAATCTCTTGGCAATAATTCTTACCAAACAAAGACGCAGCGTTTTTGGCAGCAAGACGATTTCAACTACAAGCTGGCGGAGCGTCTGCCATTCAGGCGTCAGTTGTACGCTGTGCGACATAAGGATTGTAAATCCTATAAGTATAAGACTAAAAAAGAATTTCTTAGTCAGATAGGCATCATTATCATATTTCGCAATGAGTTACTGGAAATGCTGCTACGCACACTTCATAGCATTTATGCTCGCACACCCGAATATCCTATAGACGAACTGTTGATTGTTAACGATAACAGTGCAATGAGCGTATCGGAGCAACAGGATTTCGATAAATATGTAAGGCAACACATTGATAACAGAGCACGGATTTTTCATTTGGAGAAACATGTGGGATTGGTAGGTGCACGCAAATTTGCCTTACGCCTTGCACAGGCAAACATAGTCGTATTTCTGGATGCACATGTGGAGGTAACCGAAGGCTGGTTGGAACCGTTGATCTTTCCTATAATAAAGAACCGAACGAAGATTACAATGCCTGTGCTAGATTGCATTGATAAAGTAACCTTAGAATATATATCCAAAAACGAGAAACGTAGTGTGTTTGATTGGAGTTTAAGGCAGCGTGAGTTGCCACTGCTGCCGGAGCAGTTGAAGAGTTTGCCGCAGCCATATAAAAGTCCAATAATACAGAGCAATAATTTTGCCATGGACAAGAGTATGTTTTATCTTGTGCAAGGCAATGACGAGGTACTGAGCGATGCACTAAGCGCCAACTACGAGCTAAGCTTTAAGGTATGGTTGACTGGTGGCAGCATCTTGCAGGTGCCTTGTTCGAGAGTAGTGCATTTGGAACGTGGCGACTGGAGCTATCTAAGAAGCTATGGCAATATAAGTGAAATGGGCGCTAAACGTTATCAGGTAAGCATATATGCAACACTTACGACTGGTTATTAAAATACTCTTTATCATAGGATCTTAAACGTGTTGTAGAGGTCTGGTTGGATGAGTACAAGAAAATGCCCTATCAATACCAACCTCAGTTACAGCTTGCCGTAGCAGGCAACCTAACAGTACCACATGCTGTACGTAGCAAGTTGAAGAGCAAATCTTTTGACTGGTATATGAAAAACGTTGCGCGCGATTTGCTGCAACCCTTTCCACTAAAAGATAAACTAGACTACGCGCAGGGTTCAATACGACCGCTATGGCAACCTGTGGTAGGCGACTGATCTTTAACAAAAACACTAAGTGCGTACTTAACAATTTATTTATTTCTTTAAACTCCGTGATCGTTATAGCTGCGCCAACATATAATACAGAATGGCTCTCACTCTTAAAGTACTTGTACACTTAGCCTAGTGGTTAACATAGGGAGTGAGTTAACATCAGCAGACGCTGCATGTTAACATAAGTATATGCCTTATGTATATTTCCTATTACAATAGAGAGCGAGTTAACATCAGCAGGCGCTGTATGTTAACATAAGTATATGCCTTATGTATATTTCCTACTACAACTCGGCCATCCTGACGGTAAGATCCCCTGATCTATACTTAAAATAATTAAATATACATTGAATTCTTAAATTATGAATACATTTTTAAGCTTAAGTTTCTATGTTTAACATTTTTGTTTACCCTTTATCCAATGCTTAATATTTTGAATGCTCCAGACACCTTGATACGGATTACGGGAAACCTGAAAGCCATCTACATCTTTAAGAACGAACCTGTCATTTTTTAGTATTTTAGTTATCATGTAAGGTCCCTTGCTCTTTGGAATAAGTTTTCTAGAAGTTCCTACCGTAGAGTCAAAATTTTTTACCATAACGTAATCGCCTACTTTGTAACGCTTTGGGCTTTTCCTTTTTTTGTCAACTTGTAATTTATTGTAAGCTTGTGATTTTGTTTGAATTTGTTCTGCATTTTTTCTAATACTTGCTAAAGATTGTGTTTTACATAAACCATTTACCTCTTCTAGCTTTTCTTTTAACTCATCAATAACATGGCCTTTTTGATGTATGCCAAATAACATCTTACTTGGGAACTGTTTAATACTCCTATGTTGAGTATTGTTTAAGGAATATTCAACTGTTTCAACAACAACATCCCAGTGTAATCCTTTCTCTGGCTCTGTCAACTTTGCTATCATTGGGCCAAGACTTCTGTTTATGCGTTCCACCTGACCGTTAGCTTGAGGAGACCCTGTCGCGATTTTAACGTGTTTAATATTATTTTCGGCTATAAAATTTTCAAATTCACCTGACGTAAAGCAACTTCCGCGATCAGAAATTAAACAAATTGGCTTGCTATATGCTCTGAAGTAATCTCTCAATGATTGTAAAACTTCCTTTGTTTTTGTTGTTTTCACTGTGTATAACCGAACAAATTTTGTGAACGCGTCAACAACCACTAAGATATGTTTCTTTGATCTTCCTGTATCAACCGGGCCATAATGATCTATATGTATTATTTGAAATGGTCTATTTCCTTTCGGAATGCAATTTAAAAACCCTTCTTCTTTTCCGCTTTTTGGTGAAAACGCGATGCATTTCAAGCAGTTGTCAATGTGTCCACCACATTTATCTTTTAAATTCGGGAACCAATAAGTCTTTGAAATAGCATCTATCATTTTGTCTCTACCTATGTGGCCTATTTCATCATGGTATTTATACAGCACATGATCTTCCATGTCATGTGGGACATAAAAGAGTAGTCTATTGTCATTTAACTTTTTGTACACTATGCCGTTTCTCATTTCATAAAGTTTATGCTCTGACTTTTCTAATAACGTTTTTATTTTTCGTATCTTTTCGTCCTTTGCTTGACATATAATTAGGTTGTCTTCAAACTTATTAGTTTCTATTATCATTATATTACTGTTTCGACTTAGTGCGTCGACGTGTTGCATTTTATTACCTGCTCTATGTATTAATTCATAATCATAATTCTGTAATTCCAAAGCCCAACGAGCAATTCTGGGATTTAACTCAATTTTATTCAGTGTAAGAGTTAAAGAGTTGCAATCTGTAACTATTTTGAAATGTTTCCCTTGTAAATAAATACGAAATCGGCGCAAAGCATAAATTATTGCTAAAGTCTCTAGTTCAAAACTGTGATACTTGCTTTCTAATTCTGTAGTTCTTTTTGAAAAATAAAATATCGGATGCATCTTTTTATCCTCCTTTTTCTGCATGAGAACTGCACCAAAACCAAGTGAGCTTGCATCACAGTGTAGCTCGGTTTCGTCTTTATAATTGTATATTGACAATACGGGTGCTTGAACTAATTTTTCTTTAAGTTTCCTAAAGCAGTCTAACTCTTGTTCTTTAAATTCAAATTGTTTGTCCTTCTTAAGCAAATCGTACAACGGTTTTGCTTCTGTTGAAAAATCTTTAATGAATCGTCTGAAGTACGAACATAAACCGAGAAAACTTTGGACTTTGTGTGCTTTGTCAGGAATAGGGAAATTTTTGACTGCTTCTATTCCCTTATCATCAGCTTTAATTCCATCTTTGTCTATTAAAAATCCCAAATATTTTACGCTAGGCTGCAAAAATTCGCACTTGTCAAGACGTAGTTCTAATTTATTTTGCACAATCTTATCAAAAACTTCTTTTAATGTTTTCATATGTTCTTCTACATCTTTAGTCGCCACCATGATGTCGTCCATGTATATAATGACCCTATTGTCTTTAATCATATCCGCGAAAATTGTGTTGACAAATCTTTGAAAAACAGCTGGGCCATTTTTTAATCCAAAGGGCATTTTCAAAAACTCAAACTGTCCAAGTGGAGTGACAAATGAAGTGTACTTAATAGAGTCTTCATGTACAGCTACATGAAAGAATCCATTTTTTAAGTCAAGTTTCGTAAAAACAGTTTTATTTTCTAATTTGTCTAACAAATCATCGATAAGAGGAAGAGGATAATTATCTTTTTTGGTAATCTTGTTTAACAGACGATAATCTACACACATTCTGTCCTTTCTCTTTTCGATTAAAACGGTTGGCGATGCATATTCTGACGTACTCGGTCGTATGGCTTTTTCTTTCTTGTATTCGTCTAATAAAACTTGCAATTTTTCTTTTTCCGCGTATGAAAGACGTCTTGGTCTGCAACTAAATGGTTTTGGGTTTTCAAGGCTCAGTTTTATTTCGCACTTTGTTTCTGGTGAGCTTGGTCTTTCTGCCTTTAAATACGCATTTTCGAATAACTTTTTCAATTGACACTGTATACTATAGCTAATATTTTTACCAATATTGAGCTCAATTTTTTCCTCTGCACAATCTATTTGAAGTATTTCGGTAATAGCATTTTCTAACAATTGATCTTTAGCCGTTTGAGTTATCACATTTTTGGGATTTAACAGTTTCTCCTTTACGCTTACAATTGAATTAGCAGTATTCAATCCCAAAAGTTGTTGGTCTGACTCTTTTAAACGCGAGTTGTTGGAATTTTCTTTGTCTGGTAGTTTCGCATTAACACATGATTGCTCTGCTCTATTACTTAACGTTTTTTCACTAAAGCGTAAATGATCGTTGGCTTCTGTCTTTACTTTTATCTTGTCTATGCACCTAAAATCTTCGTTGCATACTATTTCTGAACTATCACATAATTCATTGTTTTCTTTTATAGGATCTACCGTAATCAGCCTCAAAATGTCTGGGTCAAATTTCAAACCACATGCTTTTAAAAAATTTCTGCCCAGCACTACATCGTAGCCCATAGACTCATTGGAAACAACAATTAAATTAAAATGTACTTTTAATGATTCTTTAAATATAAAACATAAACATTTTCCAAATGTATTAAGGCGACTTTTGTTAAGTCCAAAATAAGGTTTTGAAACTGGATTTAAATTTATTTGATTTGAAACTGATGATATTTTAACAAATGAAATTGGGCTCCCCGAGTCTATTAGGCACGCTGTAATTAGTGGCGTTTTAGAATTTTCTTTAAAATAAATCTTAAAATATCTTACGTAATTTTCTTCTTTTGCGAATTTTTTCTCGGAACATTGTGCAATAAGGTGCCCAAATTTGCCGCATGCATAGCAGGATCCTGGTTCCCTCTTTGGCTTCCTGCATTCCTTAGCAAAGTGACCTCTTGAATTACAGTTGCGGCAGCGTAACTTTTCGTCAACATACTTCTTCTGCGGCGTTTTGGTGCTGCTTGGTGTGGATTCCGCTGAAACACGTATATTTGCAAACGCGCGAAGCATCTGCATTGGCTCAGTAAAACACTGCATACGCGCTTGTATCTGCAATGCCTCTTGCGGTATGCCTTCAATGATTTCGTCGATTAATTCATCCACCTCTATACCAAGATCGCCAGACAACTGTATTTTCTCATCGAAGTAAGCGGAAAATGTTTCATAAGTTTTCCACTTACGGCCTGTAAATTTGCGTCTCATTTCAATTTTGGGTAATTTCTCGCCAAACGCCATAATTAGTTGGTCTAACAATTTATTTATTGGCTCCATAATGCGTGTTGAGTTTGCATGCAGCCAACGCTGCGCGTCGCCTTTCAGTTTACATATAAGCAACATACGCAAACAGTTGTCGTTGATGTTATACACATTTGCGATGTTTTTTAACTGCATAACCCAGCCGCGCGCACCCGTTTTACCGTCAAAGTCCACCAAGGCTTCTTTAGCGAGAGTAAGCGAAACAGACGCTGACTCCTGCATGATGATGTTGTTAGACTCTTGCTGTTGCTTCACTCCAACGGCGTTAGTTGCTTGTGTGTTCACTTGTTGCGGCGTCTCTTGGTTCATTTGAATTTCACCACACAACGGCGTCTTTATAACGGGGATATCATTTTTTTCTGCATGACGCTCGTACATAACTATTTCGTTTTGAATTTGTGAGACTTCTGCGGTCATTTCGTCATTTTCGCACAATTTTTCATTTAGTTTTTCGTCTAAGCCAAGAAAATATCTTGGTGCTTGCATAAAATGGTTGCTTAGACGCATCACTTGTTCTTCTTTTGAGCCTTCGGTTGAAAGTTGTAATGCATTTAGCCACTTTACCACTTGCTCTTCCTCAAACTGGGCAAAATTTATTTGATTTTCCATTTTAATTTTATTGTTGGGTTAGGACCACTTCTGAAATTGTGGTAGGCGACTGATCTTTAACAAAAACACTAAGTGCGTACTTAACAATTTATTTATTTCTTTAAACTCCGTGATCGTTATAGCTGCGCCAACATATAATACAGAATGGCTCTCACTCTTAAAGTACTTGTACACTTAGCCTAGTGGTTAACATAGGGAGTGAGTTAACATCAGCAGACGCTGCATGTTAACATAAGTATATGCCTTATGTATATTTCCTATTACAATAGAGAGCGAGTTAACATCAGCAGGCGCTGTATGTTAACATAAGTATATGCCTTATGTATATTTCCTACTACAAACCAAACAATTGTTTAACGGCTAACTTAAACACAGGCAGCATTCGTATTAAAACTTGCTTAAACTTAACCACACAGCATTGGACTCTTAGCTATATGGGTGACATAAGACTAGGCTTGGATAGATGCCTGGACTTGCGTGAAACGAAGCAGGGCCCTAAGTTAGCACTGGCAGTATGCCATAATATGGGTGGTCCACAGCGTTGGCGTTACTTTGTGCATACTCAGCAATTAAGCACTAGTCGAAAATGTTTGCAGTTGTCCCAGAAGAATGGTCGCGTCACGATGTCTACTTGTAGATCGAGCAATATTAGACTTAAGTGGGTGCTCGCAAACGTACAAAAATTGACACTAAAAAAACTAAATAGATTACATAATCGATGCAGTTTGTCACAGTGATCAGTTGTGGCTTATATGTAAATCCATTTTTAGTCTTCCCAAATTTCATGTATCATAACTTGGATAAGAGCTTCTTGTTGTCTTCATTAAAAACTAAACTTATTTTATTTTTTATTTATTTATAAATGTATAAATAAATGTCTCTAGCTCTTGTGGTCTTCAAAATCGGATGGACGGACGAACGAACGAACGAAAGAACGGACGAACAGATAGATAGACATTGGACCTTTGGAAATAGCTCAATCGTTATCCAAAGCTATGATAAGCATTTTGGGATAAAGGGCTTATGCTCTGCCACGCCTGCTTCTGCACAAACCTAATGGGTATAATAATATTGCTGGGAATGCTTAATGCGACCCTTACGATCTGTATACAGTATGAGCATATGAAAACAGGGTATATAGATGTTCTTGCATTGTCTTGTTAATCACTAACGGAATAGAAAGACAAAGAAACATACTAATAGATGCAAAAAAAAAAAAATCAATATAAAGCCCCTTCATGGTTCGTGTGCTGACCATTAATATCTATATACGCAATAATAAAGGCATCTCTAACTAGCTCTCGACCAGCATTACCTGTGAAAAGGGTCTCCTTGTGCCTAAGTGCATCTAAGCTGTTTCATGACAG
The DNA here is from genome assembly GCA_018150985.1 of Chymomyza costata. Taxonomy (NCBI): domain Eukaryota; kingdom Metazoa; phylum Arthropoda; class Insecta; order Diptera; family Drosophilidae; genus Chymomyza; species Chymomyza costata. The sequence goes on from JAECWU010000001.1 coordinate 26,898,382, forward strand.
GCAACCACTTCAACCTAACCTAACCTCCTCATGGTTGTACTCTACTCACCTGTAAATATCACCTCTAATTGGAATCATTCGTTTCCCAAAATCGTGTTCGACTGATCAACATAATCTGTTCCATTCCATTCTGTACTCAATCGCACACAAAATAAACATATTTATTTTTTCTATGAATAAAATTCAGTTAGAAATGTTTTCAATCTTGGAAAATTATTATGGTCGATCTCTTCGTTAACTTGCTTATGTAAATACAAACATCTTTCCATAGCGTCATCCAAGCTGCCATCCTTTATACCACTAAAAGACCAGCGTTGTTGATCGTGATTGTTAAAGCAACCTTCAATAAAAACCCTTCCACTACTATCATCGAGATGCAAGCAGTTATCCTCATTCTTAAGAAATAGTTTGTACTGATAGTTATAAAACCAATGTTCTTCGAAAAAGATCTCGCTACAAGGTTGCATTTCCGGACGATCATCGACTACACCCAGACACATATTACCTAGACGCAAGTGGCAGCTTTCCGATAGTGTCCAGTTTTGTGAGGGCTCACCAATTACGCAGCTACGCAAGGTTACTGGATTATTGTAGCCGTCCAGACAAAGCTCTGTATCTTCGAACGGCTGTATAATACCGTAACCAAAATCCGGCGTATATGGGGATAGATAATTTTCCCGAAAGTCTAGCACAACTTTATCCATAAACCAGTCAAAGTTCTTGCACTGAAGCAGGCGGCGTTGCTCATGCTGCTCGAATAGAGCACCAGTTGAATAGTTTCGCAGCTCCGGCATATTGCGATAGACAAAGTTCTTGAAGTCATCAAACCAAACCTCAACAACGCGTTTAAAGTTCTAGTAGTAGTTCTAGTAGTTCAAATTTATTCTTGTACGGATTACCATAAATACTTACGCGTCTTGTCTCCGCAATACGCATACTTGCGCGTTCATTGTCTTGTTTCTGCACATGACCGACAATGGAGCAGGGAACTTGCCATATGCCACTGCCACAAAGCCAAGTTTTAAGACTCAGCTCCAGCTTTTCAGCATCCACACTAGTCAGGCCCGCATCATAGCCGCTCAAACGCCAAAAATATTGACGCCTAATGGCAAAGGCTTGACCACTTAGTACGGGTGACTCATAGGGCGCAGGCAGCGATTCGAGGTCATGTGCTCTTAGCGGAAGTCTGGCATTCATCAAAGTCCAATCCAATGCCAGACGCGTCAAAGGCACTTTCTGGTATTCAAAGGTGTCCGGTGACAGTATGTCCACGACAGGCTCGGTTATTATGCTGCTATTAAGCATAATGGGTGCTAGCAGTGGTGGCAACCAGCCTTCTGTGACCTCCACATGGGCATCGAGAAAAACCAAAATATCAGATTTTGCCAATTGGGCGCCGGTCAGACGAGCGGGCACAACGCCGCTTTGCTTTTGTTGATGCACTAGGCGTAGTTTGGTAAATTTGTTGCTAACATAGTGCTCCAAATCTGCAACGGCAGCACCATCGTTTACCAAAATTAGCTCCGCTAGCAGTTGCGGCTCGGTACGCTCGAAAATGCTATAAAGTGTGCGTAAAAGCGTATGGGCATGTTCCTGGTGATATGCTATAATAATGCTGACCTTGGACAAGGCGCCGTAGCTACTGCTGTTTGGACAGCTGTGGGAAGGAGTTTATTACTAGATAGTTTCAATAATGTCCAAACATACCTTGTATCACGCATATCGGGGAGTTCCCGCTTAAGCGCTATGCGCTCGGAAAGCCAAGCATTATAGAAATATTTTTCATATTGCAATCTATAAAGCTCCTCATCGTTTGGTGTCATGTGTAAGTTGGCTTCTAGACCAAGTGAGCCCAAACCTGGTATGACTAATACTTCATAGTCCAAGAGCGTTGTAGTTGGTTTGCATATAAAGATGATGTTTAAAATCACGAAAGCCAAGGCAAGAAGCAACAAAGATAATAAAGGATTCTTTTTGCGCCGATTTCGCTTTCTGCAGCCCAACATACTGGGAACTCATCTGACAACTCTATTGTTACGATTTTAAGGATGGGTTGAGTATAGCTAATGTGTAAGTGGAAATTGAAGCTGTGACAATCTTTATTTAAGAGCATAGAGAATTGGAGAATTGGATACATCGTATAGAATTTTCTCTTAAACTGGTCTGGTATCTACAGGCTAGTGACGTAGATAGCTTTTTTCAATGGGGGTATTGAAAATAAATATACATTTTATAGAACGATTTTATTTTTCATTCGAAACCAAAAACAATAGAGGAGGTTTAGGGAATCAATCAAAGCAGTGACCCAGATTAGGGGAAGGTTCCAGGATCACGACACCCTCTCTATGCCACTGCTAGTAACTATACTTAATATTAGATTTTACATATTTTCATGCTATTTTAAGGAATATTTGTGAAATTGGCGTAACAAATTCTGTCTAATACTATGCTCCACAGTTTAAGTAATTACTTTGTTCCAAGACATCATGAAAACTGAAAGCAAAAACACGTCAACTCAGCAACGCAAATGCCTTACCTGGACAAAAACCTGTATATGTGTGCTACTAACAAGCATTTTAATAGTAGTATTGCTGGGAGCTTATGTCTACATCTTTGAAGCCAAGTCTAAACTAGAATCCAAATTGGCTTACTTATGTGATCTGTGCGATGGACAACACTTTACACCCGATGCCAACGAGACCCTGTTAATACGGCAGCAAATTAAGGAATTTGGCTATAACATATGGCTATCGGAACGCACCTGCCTTAATCGAACCATGCCAGACTTGCGGCATAAAGAGTAAGTAAAACTAGGCATACGTTGTAGAGAGGGTATCTGGATTTAGCGAAAAAGGACACTAAGTTATTGAGTATGATACGGGGTATGAATCATGAGGTTTATACCTAATACGCAGGGTCTAGGCCAGTGGTGGGCTAAATTCATACAAACAAACATTTCTTTGTGTGAGTAAGCAGCGCAGTGCGCAAAAGTGCATGAGAGCAAGAAACGCAATCAAGCAAAAACGAGAGAGAGATTTCACGCACTTGGACCGTACCATGGTAGAATTATACAAGGTATGCTATTCACTGCACTGAAACCTTATTTTTAGTTTGAGTGAAAATGTGAGAGAGCGAAACCACCCCCATTGCTGTTGTTGTGCGTAGGCAAGCATATTTAAAATTTTTTTTTTGTGCTGATGGTTGCAACTAGAGTGGCTTATTTTTTTACCGCTGCACAAAATTACGGTAAATGCTGAAAAACTATGTGCGGAAACAACCTTTCTCGTGTAAAATATCAACGAAACTAAAATAAGGTTTGAGTTGCAAAAATTTTTCGGGAATAGCATACCTTGTTTATTCTACCATGGGACCGTACATGAACCGACTGCGCTGCGGCAGATTTTGGTGCCCTATCCTCGTGAGTTAAGTGAATTGAGAGACTGGCCACCACTAGTTTAGGGTATAATAGGCTTGAGCAAAGTTTATGACAGACATAAGGAGACGTGGCAGACCATAAGTCCATTATACCAAAATATAACTTGAGCTATGTATGTCCGTATGAACACCTAGATTTCGGAGACCGCAAGAGCTAGAGACCCTAAAACCAACATATGCACACAATACATACATAATACCTCATCAGATTAAGCTCATTGAATTAAGTCAATACATTGCGTCATTCCCCGTATGAGAGTATAACCTATTTCAGTCGGGTTATTCCGATTGTAATATTTATATGTTGTATTTCCTTACAACTCACGGGGATTATCCGATTTTGATGCATTTTTTATTATTTGTATTATATAAAAATGGTAAAAAACTGTTGCCGTTACCGAGCGGTAGTCCCGCACAGTAGTCCCAACTTCAATTTTTGTTGACAGAAATTCGAAAAATTAAGATACGAATTTGTAGCTTAGCGCAGATTCTTCCATTAATTAGAATAAAAACATTGTTTAGTTAGACCAGAGCGAACCACTACGTCGTATAGCTTCCAGGGGAATTATCGGTCACAAATACCCTGTCTTAAATGTCAAATTTTCATGATTTCCTATAGTTGCAGCAACTCGGTGTTGCCAGATTTACCGCAGGTGAGCATTATTATAACCTATCAACATATAGATGCAAGTGTCCTTTTGCGTGCCTTGCACAGCATTAAGACACAAGCCTCCGCAGAGCTGCTTAAGGAGCTTATACTTATAGATGATGCGAGCGAGTTGCCAGATTTAAGTAGCCGTGATTTCCGGAGACATGTGTATAATATGTTTGGAGCAAAGTTAAAAATAGTACGTCTGGAGAAGTTTGTAGGAGTTTGGGGAGCACGTTTAGTAGGTGCAAGACTAGCCACAGCTGAGGTGCTGGTTTTCTTGGAACCCTATGTGGAGGTTGGTGTGGGCTGGCTGCCAGCGTTACTGGCGCCCATCAAAGCCAACTCCCGAGTCAGCACAGTGCCATTGTTGAATAAAATTGATCATTTGACATTCCGCTATAAAGTGGGGAGAGCCAGGCATTTGGTATTCGACTGGAAGTTACACGAGCTAAGAACAAATTTGCGTTCGGATGAGGTGCGGCACTATCCAGCTCCATTTGCTACCCCCATACTTACAGGCGAAGTGCTGGCCATTGGACGAGAGTGGTTCTGGCATTTGGGTGCCTATCAAAATGAATATTATAATCCATTCGCCGTGCAGCTGGAGTTAAGTCTTAAGCTGTGGCTGTGTGGTGGCAAAGTGGTGCAGGTGCCCTGCTCCCACGTAGGATTGCTGCAGCGACAGCTTAGCGGCTCAACACCCGAAAATCTAGAGCTTAATAGCTGGATGGACAAGTATATGGTAGGTGACTGACTTACTCCGAAAACTTGTCCTAATTTTTGAACTACTTTTTATTGTGCGCCGACAGAGCTTTAAAAATCTATTGGAAACTTGGTTCGATGAGTATAAAAGTGTGGTATATAATGAAAAGGAGGAACTGACACATCTTAATGCCGATAATCTGAGAGCACAAAATGTCTTGCGCCGACGTTTGAAATGCAAGCCGGCTGCTTACTTTTTTAAGCATGTCGCTCCCGAAATAGTGCAGCAAAATCCCATTGAACTTATAAAGGACTATGCCAATGGTGAGCTTAGTATGTTTAGTGATCCTTTTCTATGCCTGAGCACGGAGCCAATTAAAAATATGGCTGCTGCACTACGTCTGCGTGCATGTAAATTGAGTAGCCTTCGACGTGTTGCGTCTACTCAGTACTGGGCTTTAACCGCGAATCGCGATCTTAGCCAGAATGACAAATGTCTGGAAGCGCGCAGACGTATGCCAAGTGAGAAAGTGCTACTACGGTCCTGTAACTATGCAAGCAGTATGCAGTATTGGTTTTACAACTATAACAAGCATAGGCTGGAACATGGCGAGCTTGGACAGCAAAGGCGTTGCCTTGAGGCAGTGCCTCACGAATACCGCGTTGTGCTAAACGATTGTGTTGAGAATAATCCAATGCAGCAGTGGTCCTTTACAGCTGTCAATACAGCAGATTTGGATCTATACGCACAGGAATTACAAAATGGAACTTTTAGTTCTAGGTAAACGAAAGTTCTAAGGGACATTAAAATTTTTATACTTGCATATTTACCCATATCAATCAGCTAGTGCCCAAATAAAATTAAAAATTTTGAAACGAAAGGGTTCCGAAAATTTGTAAAATAAAGAATGTTTATTTATTGGCAGCATTGAAAGACGAAAGCAGTTGGGATTAAAGTAAGGATTTGGCCTTGATCGTGCCTAGGTGCAGAAAACTCATTCCATTTGTGGACCACAACACTTTCAGGATTTCACTCTTCTATTACATTAAAATTTCTTTATATTTTTTTATTGATGCATAGACTACACATTACAGATAAAAGGAGGATCTGGTGTCTGCCTGATTAAAGCTACTATGCGAGGTTACTGGCTACCATCCACACCCAGAGATAATGCCAAGTACCTTATGATTGCAACCTGAAGCAGCTTGCCAGCAGCGTTACCCCAACGCTGAATGCGATATCTGAGTTAGGCGCTATGATCCTCTGATGAAACAAGCGTTCCTAGCAACTGTAGGAATATAAGTCGTGCAATAAGCTTATTGTTTACCACTTACTAAGTTTAACGCCAATTTCACACGGCTTACCGAAACTGCAGGTTAAGCTCAGCCTTGTGACGTCACAATCTCTGTTTTCATTTAGCTGGTATTGAATGACGTAGCGTAGAGAGAGAAAAAGAGTTGCACAGTTGTTGCCATGGCCTTGGCATATAGCCATTAGCGTATAAGAGTGCTTTGCCATGATCAGCTGCCAAGTCAGCCATGTTTATGGCTCAGTCTTGGCCAAGACGTCGCACGCAGCGACCAAAAGCCGCAGCCAAAAGTTCCTACTCAACTCGTGTACTATGTTTTTACCAATTTTAATTAAACAAAAAAAGACAATTTGGTTGCTGCTGCTGTTCGCTGTAATTATCAGTATAATTTACTATCTAAATGCGGTCAAAACAACTAAATTAGGTGGAAAAGTGGTTAGTACAACGATCAGCGCTGGAATCACAACAATTAAGAGTAGAATCAGCTACCTAAAGGCCAAGTATGAAACATATATATGGCCGGATTTGGGAGCACTGGGTAAACCGGCAAAGCGCAAATGGAGCGCCGATGAGCAGCTGGCCAGTGCACGCTCTCTCAACGAAACGGGTTACAATGCTTGGCTCTCGCAGCGCATACCAGCTGAGCGCACGCTCTACGACATGCGACATCGTCGGTAAGTACTAAGAGCGCAATGAGAGAGCGCCGCGTATAAGAGTTTTATAAACTATTTTACAGTTGCAAAAAGCTTAGCTATGCTTGGAAAGAATTTCCAGCTGTTAGTATAGTGATCACCTATCATAACGAACAGTCGAGCGTGCTGCTGCGCACGCTGCACAGTCTGCGTAATAGAAGTCCGGCGCATTTACTCAAACGCATTATATTAGTGGATGATGCAAGTGATCAGCTCGATGAGAACTTTGCCAGTTATGTGGCATGGAAATTCGGCAACTTGCTGCTGCATGTGCGCTTGAACAAGCAGCTGGGCTTAATGGCTGCGCGTGTCTATGGCGCTAAGCAGGCAGCGACTGAGGTGTTAGTGTTTCTGGATGCTCATGTCGAGGTCACTAAAGGCTGGCTGCCACCGCTGCTGGCACCGCTGGCGCAGCATAATAAAACCTGCACGACACCCATCATAGATACAATTGATTATGCAGACTTTGGCTATAGGCGTGGCAAGCCAACGCGTGGCTACTTCAATTGGCATTTTAACTATGTGCAGCTGCCACTGCTAGCGACAGAGGCTGCCGCACTGCCAGCGCCGCATGTGAATCCCATCATGAATGGTGGACTATTTGCTATAAACAGACAATGGTTCTTTGAGCTGGGTGGCTACGATGAGGGCCTCAAAGTATGGGGCGCTGAGCAGTTTGAGTTAAGCCTAAAGCTGTGGCTGTGCGGTGGACGCATACTAGAGGTGCCCTGTTCACGTGTGGGACACTTGTACCGGCATGGTGACTTTCATGTGCGCTACACGCAACGCAAAGATGAGCGGGAATCCATTGAACGCGTAAGGCACTTAATATAACAAATGTAACAAAAGTACTTAACTACATAATACCTCTTAGAACTATCGACGCGTAGCTGAGGTCTGGCTGGATGAGTACAAGGACAAGCTATATGCAAATATACCTTCCTTAACCTATGTCAAGACGGGTCTGCTAAAGTCACAGAAAGCGCTGCGTCAACGTCTGCACTGCAAACCTTTTAAATGGTTTTTGGATAATATAGCCACAGATTTTCTTACGCATTTTCCACTAGTGGAGCCCGCGGACTTTGCCATGGGCGCCTTACAAAGTCTGGCTGCAACTGAGCTCTGCTTGGATACGGCGCTTAAAAAGTCTGGACAACCTGAACTGTTGCCTTGTGGCAGTGATTTGAAGTATCCTTTAACAAATCAAAAGTGGACCTTGACCTATCGACATGAAGTGCGCTCCGACTATCTCTGCTTAGAGCTGCGTGTACATCAAACAAATGCGCCCATTTGGCTATGGCAGTGTCATGGACAGACAGGCAATCAATTTTGGTACTACAATGCCAGCTCCAAGCAGCTTGTACAGGGTGTTAAGCACAGTCAACAACATTGTCTCGAGGCGCAGTTGGAGCAAAGGACGGTAGTGGCGAATATCTGTGATGAGAGCAATATAAAGCAGCGTTGGCAATTTGGTTTTGTCAATCAGACAGCTCTGCAGAAGTTTTGGCTGGGCGTGAGCAGGCCATTAGCATAAGATATAAAAGTATCTGTGCGTTTGTTTAGCACTACAAAGGCGTAACGCTTTTAAAGTAATCTATGCAGCCAGCTGAGATGGGGTTAGTAGAAAAAGCTAGTGAAGGATTCTACTACTTGGCTGCTTAAGTGATAAAGGCTATCACTCATAGACATAAGTCTAAGCATATCCAGTTGGTAGTTCTTGTTTAAAACTCTTGCAGAAGCTTTTAAAGCTAGTCATACTAGTAGGGGCTGGCCAGGAACAAATTACACACTGGAATTTCTCTTGCTTAATGATTTAAGGACCATTTAAAAAGTCTTAAACCAAAAAGGTGACCTCCTCCCCATTTATCTCGAATTCTATAAGGCAAAAAATGTTCAAAATTGAATTTTAATTTTTATTTCATATGGAAGATGCAATTTTCCTGGTCAAAACCTATTTTACTGTACTATACGATAACTCTTGCGGGTAATTCTGGTTTTGTCGTGTCTTATAAGTAACTAGATGCGAATCACCAACTTCCAAATAAATGGCACAAAATATGTTTGTAACAAATATATGTTTTATTCCATATAGAATTCAATTTTTTTGAAGCTTTATAGCTCCGCTTCATTTACTGCTTCTTCCAGTTGAAAAGCTTCCAGCTCCTCAATGCGACGCTCCAGCCCAAATATATTCACCTTATGTATGAAATAATTGAGATCATGCATCATGGGCGGATAATCTACACGAAAACAAATGGCGTATTTCGACACGGGCAAAAACAGCTACAAAAAAAAAAAAACAAAGATATTTTTTCAAGTGCATAAATGAGGTGTCTCTCTTAAGGCTTACATTTTGCACCTCATAGTACGAACGCTCCAGAAAATGTTTGTGCTTCTCCAGTGTGGCATTCAAAGGCGTAGGAAACAAATGTTGTGCATCCTCAAAGGGCAAAAAAGTATGTTTCAACCATTTATCGCGACTATCGCCGGCAGTGACATTTACATTTGTCAGACAACGTCCAAGCTGCTCATTGGCATCATTATGATGATCATCTTGACTGCAAAGGCTACCATTGGGTAAAGCCTGCAGCACAAAGGCACGCAAAGCGGCGCTGCTCAGCACCAGCGCGGAGCCATCATACATATACGTCTGAAAGTTAGTATGCAGACCAAACTTAGTTTGAGGTTATGTTTGCTTTTAGACAACACTTGCCTGATTCTGTGGTGTCTTCAATTTGCAGCCAAAATAGATGGACTCATGGCTGCTGTAATGTTGCAGCAAGTAAAGCAAGTTGTCCACAACCACAAAGCTACAAATGTACCGAGTAGAGCATGTGCTTCATTAGACTGCACAGCATACTCACTTATCATCATTGGCATAGAGAAACCAATCGCCCTCATCGAAATGATAGTTAAACACATACTCCCAATAGGCACGCATACGTTGCCATTTATCATTTGAATGCATAAAGACCGCCGGTTCCAGCAGCTCATCTGCATCATCGCTAACGAACACATACTGATTGCAATCCTTGGCCCAGGTGTTTCTCACATGCACAGCACCATGGACATGCCTTATGCCGTAGGTGACAATTACGCAAAAGATGCGTACCCGTTGCGTTAGCGCCAACTCCCGCCGTTCCTTAGCCAGCTCCTGCTGACCGCACAACTTCTGCACACCCAAATAGCAGATCAGAGCCAGTAGCAGCAAGTGCCAGAGACACATCCAGCCACTGAACGGATTGAAAATGCTAATTTTATTTTTGCCGAACAAATAGAACCGTGGCATACTGCGGTAGTGCGAACTTTTGCCAACTGATTGAGCTGCTGGCTATCAGCTTGCAGCTCCAAGGTAGCTGCTCTGCTGCGGCTGCTGCGTCACCTTCGGCTCCCTGTGCCGGCTACAATTTAATTATATTGAGTGCTTTTGTATGTTGGCTTGCCCCTGCTTGATTGCGCCGCCATTTGGCGCATACAAATTGGCTTTTTCAATTAGAAATATTAGCTTACCTGCGCGTCCGGAGTCTTGACGAGCAGCGTTTTGCTGCTGATAATGGCTTCTTGGAGTTTGGCTTCTTGGAGTTGATGCTAAACTTTGGTTATGCTTGGTTTCCACTTTGAAATCGAGTAGCGACACAAGTGCAGCAAATGCAATGCCAAGTGGGCACAACTGGGTGCATTTGTGGCAAGTAGTCAAGGTGTGTCGTGTCTGCATTTGGATGAATGATATCTGCAAGTTATGCTTGGCATGCAATCATGCAGTACAAAGGCATAACTTATTGAATTGATGTTTTGCGAATGTTGTTGCAGAGTGGGGGGATATTTGTGGCAAGTTCCACTTCTTGGCAGCTTGGGGGTTACATTTGCAACATGCTTGTGGCAATCTTACAAAAATCAATATGTTTTACAGTGCGGGAAGCCTTTTTTCATTCAGCTTGAGCATTTAAGTAGTTTTGAAAGGTCAAAGGGATATTCGATTGAAGTCAGCAAAGGATGTGAGAGTTACTTAAAAATTACAACTATAAAAATTAAAATAAATCTAAAAATAAAACATTTTTTTCCGAGGATGGGATGGCTTACTCCAAATCTGAGGTCTTAAAAAAGGTCAGTTTTCGTCTTGTAAATATTAAAATTTTTTTTTAATCTCGGACTAAAAATGTTTTATCCCATAATCCGATTTGTTATTGTAACCATAAAATGCATTTACAAATGCTAATAAATAAGCTTAGCTTTAAACGAGTATTATATTAAGTCATGATTAATATAACCAATTTACATAAATTAACCTATTTATAAAGCTTGATTTGTTTTCATTTGTTTTCCAAAGAATTTTTATAATTAAATATACAATAAATGAAAGCATACGAATATGCAAATATATTAGAATATATATTGGTTGCATATCTAGCAAGTTGCTTAAGAAAATGATATGTACGAGTATATATATTATATATATATATTATGGGATAACGATAACGATAGTAGGTTAAGTGCATTTGACAGTAAATTTATTAAAAACGACTTTTTTTTGTGATATTAAAAAAATAAATATAATGCTGTAGCGTTGGTGATCGACAATGGAATACTCTTCAGGACAAAAACATATTTAAGGGGTGCTTGCGGGTGCATTAGGGAGGGGGAAATTTTGCAAAAAGTCAACGCTTTATTGTTGATTAGGCTCACTTGCGTCTGCATACCAAATATGAAGTCTCTAGCTTATATATTTGAAGTTATATTTCGATCTTAATAATAACAAGGGAGCTCGGTAACGTTCAATACATATCAATTTCTTGATATCCCGATTATAATATATACATCTTTTTTCAACGGGTGCTTCTAGATTTTAAACTTGAATACGAAAGAACAGTTTGGAATTTCATCGAAAATTTGTTATCAATGGAAAGCCCTATGAATGACTTTAGTGATGGAATATTACATCGTTCAAATGGCCGCATCAGCTGGCCCAATGGCCTTAATGCGAAAGGTCCAATGTGTTATAACATTTTTGCATAATTGCGACTCAGTTACGGCTATTTGGCGTCGAATGTTTTTCCTGAGTTCCTGAGTTATCTTTAGAGCATTGGCGTAGACGGGCCTAAAGTAAAAAAATTCAATGGCGTTAAATCACATGACCGTGGCGGCCAATGGACATCGGCACTACAAGGAATAATGCGATCGGGAAACTTTTCAGGCAAATCGTTAAGGGTTTCGTGGCTTGTGTGGCACGTCGCGCTATTCTGTTGGAACATCATATCCTCAAAGTTAATAATGTCGATTTGGGAGCACAGAAAATCGTTGATCATCGTCCGATATCGTTCACCGTTGATAGTCAACCCAAAGTCCGCACCTCATAGTAAATTTTTGTGGATATAATGGAGGCGCTACTGCATCCAACACAGGCCCACTGGACTCGAATTTCTGCAGCAAACGGCAAATGGTGATTTCGTTTGGCCGATTGTGCCGTCCATAATATTTAGGTAACGCACGAAAATTGTGAACTAAAAAGCACGAATTTGGATAATTTCGACGCCTTGTTGGACCGTGTATCACAAAAGTCACAGGGTTGCCCATTGGGAGCGATTTGAAATACAGGCATGCCCGTTGATATACCCTATACTTTCGGTACATGGTTTAATAGTCTACCATTCCTGACAACATATGGTGTTTAATTATGTCGACCTTGTGACTTGAATAGTGTGTTGGTTAGCCACAAAGTTCTACAAACAATAAAAATCAATAAACTTCTTTAATTAGCGTTTTTATTTATTAAATAAAATATTTCGTGTACGTAGCTCTTCTGGTCTAGGGACCAATGATATAACTTATATAATATATGGGTTCATACGAATTTTCTCCGTCTTTACAATAAATTGCACAATTCATTAACACCATTGTTTGAAGGATATAAAAGCTTGTCTGTTCAAAAATACGTCTCCTTTTTTAATCGAACCTGTCGATATTTAAGGTTTTTGCAAAACGATGGGACCAGGTTTTCCTTATAACTTAGGAGGCGCTAAATACAAATCTGAGGGCCACAAAAGAAAAAGGGACTCATATTAAGTAAGCACAAACACATTTGGTAGCCAGTCGCTGAAAACGAATCCGAGATCAAAAAGAGGATTTGGACTCAGCGACCCAAATAGATTTGATAGATTTTTCTTTCTGTGGCTAGGCATAACCTCAAAACACTATGTACAAAAAATTTTTCAAATGCGGAAATTCGACGAAGCTTTAACGTGTTTTTGAGGACGCTGCTTCTGAGTCCGAGGTCCAAAAAACCGCAGCATGTCAGGAGTCTAAGTGAACTTCGAAGTTCGTGTTGTGAGTTGAGCTGCCCGGGTATGTTGCACATCGGACTCCGATTCAGCGACGCCAAAAACATAAAATCGGTTTTTATTTCTGTGTGACTATGCAATAAAAGAAGGTATGTACAAAAGATACTAATTTTATACCATACGTAATCACTTGCAAAGCTGAGAAGTCGATTTCTCTTATATACGGCTAGTTCGGAATTTAAAATTATCGGAATAGCAATCTAAGCTTTTTATCACCTGTAAATTTTTGCAACTGTTGTTTTATGAACTCAAAAAATAACTTTAGCTAGCTGCAAGCAACGGAGTAACATTTGTTTTGGTTTATTTTAGAAATAAAATCACGTTTATATCTGTTCCAAATCAAAACAAAACAATTGCACAAAAAGCACAAGAACAATTGCCCCGTAACATAACTCAACTGTTTTCCTTTTGTTGCTAGTGTTGTAAGATGTTTGGAAACAACAATGGGGCATTCAAATGAGTACATGGTATGTATATGTTTTCATACATAGATGATCGTACAAGTAAATAAATAACTATTCGTGTTACAACTATTTCATGCGAAACTGTCAAAAAAAAAGAAGCAGGGCAAACGAAATGAGTTGTCAAAAGGTGACTGAATGTAAGACAAAATGAACCCGAAACAAAGCCCCCAGCTACAGGGTATTAATGTCTCAGTTTACGTGCTCAAATTACCAGATGAGTCTGTGATGTCATGTGTGATGTCGTTTTGTGTAAAACACTGGGTAACTGGTTACAGGTTGCAGGTTACTGGCTGGTTACTGGTTACAGTTGGTAAACAAAAGGCCTACTACACACATGATTAAAGTAAGGCACAGGAAGTGGCAGGCAAAAAAAAAAAAGCGCAATATTGCATACAATTTGCCAATTCGGCTACAAGCCGGGAGTAGGGAAAAGAAAGCGACAGATGACGACAGATGAGTGCCGAGGACTACAAATGAGCACAGAGTAGAACAGACGACGACGACGGGCATGATGCAACAATGACACTTTGCGGACCAACAAGGAAAACGGAAGTAATTTTGCTCGGTCCAAGACAATAGCCATGGGAAACGAAGCTGGCGACAGACAGCCAGAGTTGCTCATTGATGAACACGTAAATGTGGCAAAATCTGTGTGGGTTGACAGACCCAAACGATAGGTGTAGCCCGTATATGCAATGAATAATGGCAGAAAACGTGAGACTAAGTAGCTGCAGCTTGTGGCATCTCATTGATATGTGGGTTACAAGGAAGTACTCGTAATTCGAGTCGTTAGTAAATGAAACATTGACGTAAGCACAAAAAAATAAGATGCCGGGCACTTTCTCTGCAGTATTCTTTCGAAAAAAAAAAAACAATTATTATTTACGCCAAATTTTGTATTTATATGTTGACAATTGTGCGCGTATTCCAAAGAAAGGTCTTCTATCAGTAGGGGGTATGGTGATAGTAACAATGTCAACGAGTCATTATTTTTTAGGATCACAAAGTAAATTTATGAAGGTATCTAAATGTGATACAACTTTATTCAATTTTCATCAGCTTTTAATGGATTTAGACAGTTGCGGATCGACGATTTTGTTTTAGGGGGGTTCTTCACTTCGAAGTGAATATATAACAGAGCTCGCAAAAGACTCTCAACCTATTTTGTCAACTTTTGGGGGGTCCGGACCCGAAAACCCACTAGTGGATCCGCCACTGGATTAAGAGCTTATTATTTCGTATAGCATGACGTATAATTGCCAAATTTCGACCGGGTTGCTTTTACATTGCGTATGTATAACGCGGAATTCTCCTATGGCAGAAAGTTGCAGGGCATCGATATGAATCAAAGGGTGGTCTATATGGATTTTGAGCCGTTGAATCCGAATACGAGGTCCAAAAAATCGCAACGCCTATGGGTTCTGGAATCACCTAAAACATTTTTTTGGGGCCGCTGAACCTTGATTGGGTTCTGAGATAACGTAAAAAAATATGTTTCTGAGAGCTCTGACGTGCTGGGCTTTTTTGACATCGGATTCGGATTAAGCGACCACAAAAATATAAAAACAACAAAGTCTGACAACCGATCTTGAAAAAAAATTGTATGGGAAAATAACGATTTATAAATTCAAAGGTCAGACAATGCTAGTTTCATGTTTTTGGGACCGCAGAATTCGCATTCGAGGTTTGAAAATCCCAAGCACATCAGGGTTCTGGTGTGTTTTTTTGAGGTTACCTCAGAACTCTGACGTGCTAGGTGTTTTTGGCACTTGGGTTCGGATTTAGCGACCCCAAGACCATATAAAAAATGCCGAACAATCGGTCTCTCAAAAACGTATTGAAGGATTTCCGGGAGCCCATACCAAAAAACCAACGATTTTCAAGTTCGAAATTCGGACCATATCTAACTATATGTTTTAGGGACCACTGAATTCGCATTCGTAGTCTAAAAACCATAGCACATCAGGGTTCTGAAACAATCCTAAAAATAAAGCATTTTGTGTCCTATCTTAGAACGCAGACGTGCTAGGTTTTTTTGGGCCTTGGACTCGAATTCAGCGACCAAAAAGAATATAAAAACATCGTTGAATAAATAAATAAAATTGAAAAAAAATTGTATGGGCATTTGGATGGTTATTGCCGAACCTCTGAGTGCTGGGGTTTTTTGGATCTCGAACTTGGATTGAGCAGCTCAAAATCCATATGGCCTCCCCATACCACATTGTTTTTTTTGGTATTTCTTCAAATGGTCAGAAGGACAATAGCCAGACGGACAAGACGTTTTAGTTTTCATAAGCTTATGGTCTTCCATGCCGCCTCCTTCCCTTCATCTTTGGTATAAAAAGATCTAGGTATAAAAAGATCTCTTTTTTTTTACCATATTACTCCGAACAGCTGTTATGGTTATGTATATTTCTAAGCTAAAGTATTGCTACCAAAAATTTTAACACGGTATATAAAGTAATACAAGCTGTAGATTTCAGCCGGATAGTCTATCTGAAAAGTTATGGCATGCTTGGATATGGGCACCGTATGCTGCAAGCAATCTTTGATTACAGTCTGCACTGCGTCATACTCCAAGTACTTACCTGCTGCACTCTATTCCAGGACATATTCTGCAGCCAGGGCAGACTCGCATAGCCTTCGGTAAACTGATTGTTTAGTGTTACGGGCATAAATCTTTCCAGACCAAATTCATCCAAACTATTGACTAGTACAGCCTGCACATGCCGCATGCAGCTGTTGAGTTCTAGATCTTCCGTAAAGCCTGGTTCCATTCGTATGCAATATTGGCCTTCCGGTTTGCTGGCCGCAACTGAGAAACGTCTGAGCGCCTCACGACTCAGCACATAGCCGCTTTTCCAATAGACAAAGGACTTTTGAAAAGGAAGTTATAATAACACTTACTAGGAAAAAAAAAACCAAAACTTACCTCATTTGTATGCGTATCTCTTAGCTTATAGCCCGTATATATGGGCAGCCCTGGGTCATAGTTTTGCAGCATATAACGTAGATTTTCCAAAACAACAAAGCTGTAACGAAAAGTTATCTTTTTAGGGGATTTACAAATTGCAAAAACTCACATCAATCATTTGACAAGTCGCAGTTTCGTGCATATCATTCAAGTGCCTGATCCGATGTGCATACAAATTCTAGAAACCCAACTTCAAGTAATATTTAAATTTCAAATCAATGCAAGCGCAAATGCAAATAATTCTTATTTAGAAACAGACCCGGACAACAATTTCCACAATACAAAAACAAACCAAAATCGACAACTCAAGAGTTGAGATCTGCTTTTGTAGTGTAAACAAAACCAAGCTCGGAACGCAAAATGTGCGGCTGTCAACAGAAACCACAAACAAAATTTTCGTATCTTTTTATTTTTTTGTTTACATAAGACCCATCCACAGAATTCAGACACTAGTTGGGCATCCATATTGATTTATTTGGCTAAATAAATAAGCCATAATAATTGTAGGTAATGCCAGCCCGCATTGACAATGAGCTAGCTCCATGTATTGAATAATTCTCTATTTATTTTTTTTCACTTTTGTTGAAACTGAAACCGGTAATGGGGTCTAGAACTTTAAAGTTAAGTGTGTTAAATTTGTCAAGCATGTTTCACTTTCAAAACGTTCCACGAGTTTTAGCTCGTTATAGAATGCGTATAATTAATAGAGTTGTTATGTTGTTTGCCAGATCGTTAAGCTAAGCTCATGGAAGGTGGGATCTCATTATTATTATTATTAATTTTTTTTTTTTTATTAGAGCTGACCTTAGATTTGAGTACCAAATTTTGTACTTTGTTGCCAAATTTTTTTTTTGGCGGGGTATAAGCTGACTCTTTTATGTTTTTGCTGCAATGATTCATGCTCTAAAAAGTAGAGACGACTTTTAATTTAAGCTATCGACATATCGATACTAAAGAAAAAATGAAAAAAATAATTTCCTAAGACTACGGTGGAACACTAGGACTTGGACTAAAACTGGTACATTGCGGAAACTAGTTGAAACTAGAAAGAAGTATACCTGTCAGCACGTAGTTGTGCAATATCTGAATTTGGAACAAAAGAAAATCAGAAACTATAACAAGAGGAGATCCTAAATATTGCCACAGATATGCATTATTTCAACGCAGATCAAGTAAGTTGATTTTTGCCATATCACAAAAATTTGATTTTTTAGACACCCTACCCAAACAAATTGCATTTGAATCAAGCTATTTCTAAAACTTCTTGCGAAGAAGCTACAGTCAAAAAAATTTGAAAGTAACAGATTTCAACCAAATATGAATGGAGTATTTTTCAGGTCGAGGAATCAATTTGTGATTTTTTTTTGTTGAGTGCCGCCAGAGGGCGGCTTAGTGAATTTTTTTTGGATTTTTGAGACTAACTAAAGAAATATTATGTAAATCGACGAACATTTGACTTTCTCATAGTGAAATCCCAAATTTCTGCTATCAAAATTAGGACGGCAATGGGCTTGAGGTTTGCAATATCTCGACCAATTTTGAAATATTTTGGAAAAAAAAAACTATTTTGAAAAAGTTGCATTTCAGAGCTATAGTTTCTTCAGCAAAATTTATTGGACCGACGCATAGAACCAAAATCACGTTGAGCGTGTGTCGCAAAACATTTGGATTCACCCTGATGGATAAGTACAGTAAAGACTAAGCATGATGCGATGTTTATCGAACAGGTTGTACATCACTGTAAGCAGTTTTGTACAGTTGTACCTACCAAAAATAAAATTTTTTTATTTTTTAGAACTTGAATTTATTAATATTTGCTAATGACCTTAAAGAATTTTGTTTGGTTCTCCCGAAAAGGTACGAAAAAAAGGTCTGCATTTATGATGCCTACAGATATATACCAAATTTAACCTCTCCAGCTATGAAAGTCGAAAAGATTTGTTTGTTTATACGTATTTTCAGACGAAAAGACAGATACGTATTATGCCTATCAAGAAATGTAATACTCTGTTAGGCTAAAAATGTCGTTACAAAAAAGAACACAAGCACAAGCTTAGTTTGCCTCTATAGGGTATAAAAAACGTGTGCATCAATCTGGCTGTTAATTGATAGATGCACACGCTGTACCCTTTAAATATAGGTTGTTAAGTGCGACAAAAAAGGGTGTTTCAGTTTTACAATGTTTTAAGCGTTTCATTGTGAAAACTGGAAAATCAGAACTGATTCAATTCCATCCACAGTTTAACTTTACACCTTGGCTTCAGAACTTTTACTACAATTTTAATTGAATAAATGTAATACGTTGAATGGAGCTGAAATTAACAAACTAATTTAAATTAGAAAAGTTCAATTGTTCAAAAAACCAAATCTGAGAAACAGACCTGCTAGGTTATAAAATGGGCAAAGCCCCAAACTTATCTAGCCATATATTGCAAATTTTAATGCTCACGGCTTTCCGACTATAATTTGGCATTTATTTCTGTGCAATTTATTTTAATTTTAGAGGCGCATATTTTTTCCACATGAAAGGGTCTCAAAGTTTTCAATATATTACTTAGTGTCGTTTTAAGTTACTCATAAATATATTTTTTTTCACAATTTTTTATAACTTTTGGTTAGCCCATAAAATAAAATAATTTGAAACACTGATAGTCACCAACTTTAATCGCAAAGCTATTACAAACTTCATTGAATCTGACACAAATCTATTAATTAATATTAATTTGATATTATTTCTTGGCCAGTGCTGACATTAACTTTAAAAAAAACTGTCAATAAATTAACAATTATGTATGTCTACATAAATAAAATTTTCTTATGACGGGGTGTAAAGTAAAGCTTGACCTTTTAACACAAACTTTAATTTTAAAAGCAAACACTAAAATAAAGTGGTATGAAATATAAAAATAAAAACAGCTGATAAGCTAAAAAGCGCTTGAATTTTTAAAATGTAATAAAGGGTCGTCAATCTTGAGGTTTTTTTTTTTTTTTAAATGCAAGAAAACACAAAAATTTCAAATGCATCGGAAAATCTTTATTATCAATAAAAATAACCATTCTTGCCATTCGTTTTTTAAAGATAATCTCTTTCAAGTGTTGGCCGCAGCTGCGTCGTAGCTCGTCCATGCGGAGGTTCCAATTTTCGATGACGCGTTCGAACAGCACGGGTAATGTTGGCCTCTAATGCTTCAATCGTAGCTGCCCTATACACAAACACTTTGAAATTCACGTAGCCCCAAACGAAAGAGTCTAACGGTGTGATATCACACGATCTTGGTGGCCAATTCACCGGCCCGGTAATTGTTCACCGAATCGGTTCCATAAAATGGCCTAAGCGCGCGAAAAACATTCTTTACAGAGCGCGAGTTTTCGTTTTATAATTGTACGATTTGTAAACGTTGGGCGGGTTTAAGTCTTTCCATGCTGAAATGGCAATGAAAACTGAATAAAAAACACATGGCAACTTGACAGTACTCACGCTCGATTTGTCAAAAAAAACCTCAAGATTGATGACCCTTTAAACATTTTGCGTGCTTATTTTGATGAAAATAGATTGCAAGCTATGTTAAAAATAATATATTTTAAATGTACTTTGTTTATGTACTATATAATAATAAAAAAATTATTGATAAATTTCTTATTGAAGGTGCGTTTTTTGATTAGAAATAAGCTGATTAGCTTGTATACTACAGCATATAGACAGTGAACATGAGCCAACAATTATAAGATCACGCAAAGTGTCGACCTGAAAAAGAGAGCGCTGGTTCAATTTTTCTATGATAGCTAACTTAAATATTAGAACAATTTTGTTCAAAATTCACACAAATGTGTAGACTAATTCAAGACTCATAAAAACACACGCAATGCGTCCCTTATTCGTGTCTCTCTGAGAAAGAGAGCGCTGGTGCAATTTTTGTATAGTAGCTATCTAAAATATTGCAGCAATTTTGATCAAACTTCCCACGAATGCTTAGACTATTATAAAACTCATAAAAAACACATAAATACCTATATAATATATAGGTAATAGAACATTATTTTATTTCTAAAATATCATGACCAAATTTATGTCAGCTATGTTATGTTTTAGACTAAACACTTTTGTGAAATTGTATGAAAATTGGTTCACTATTTCATATAGCTACCATACAAAAATTGAACCGCGCTCTTCCTTGTAGCAGCTTGTAAGGTTTATTGCAGCATGGCTTGTGCACCTACTAATAAGAGCTGCCTAAAAGGCTTAATCTAGAAACCATTTGATGCTAGTGAGTCATAAGAGCACAAAAAATTCCAGACTCAAAACTATTCTGTTCCTACTCTACAGCCTGAGAAAATACTCAGCACATATATATGAAATTTGTACCAATTATGAAAGAGAAACTCCCTGGAGTGCAATCATCAGTCAGGCTCAATTCATATGCATATAAATACAACTAGTTGGGATAGAGATAAAAATGCAGCTATAGATACTTCCTTTTTAGCATAGAGCGCAGTTGATAAAGAAAACATTACGCAGAGAGTCAAACCACAAAAGCAGCAAAGAAGCCGAAAGGAAGCAGACAAACAAAAGCAGTGAGAAAAAAAAAATAAAAGAATAGAATAATAGAAAATAGAAAGAGCATGGCATGGAATGCCATACAAACATATAGCTGCAGGCTGATAACTTTATCAATGAAAAGTCAAATGCAAAGAGCAAAGCGTACAACGAATAAAAGAGCACACAAAGACACAATAAAAATGTTTAGAATGTCATAACAATATGCAAGCGATAAAAATAATGACAAAGAGCATGACAGAGAGCCGGCAATTTATGTAGCAACAATTCAAATGAGATAATTTTTGAAGTCATAAGCTTACCTTTGATCCTCAACTCTTAGAAACCAATCCACATCATCTTTATACTGCTTATAGGCATAAAGTAGACCTAAGCGCACCATAGGCCAGTTCTCGGATATATTTAAGCGTGGTACAAAGGGTTCCAGTTCCCGATGCGAGTCTCCGCTGACAAAGAGCAAAATATTGCAGTGTTTTCCCCAGGTGCGTTTAACATACTCCGCCGTAGAGCTATGCCAATAGTAATAAGGCACCAAACAAAGTATGCGTACGCGTTGATAAAGCGCATCTAGTGGTATGCTAGCCGCCCGATCTTGGCTCATATGTTGACTAAAGATTTGAAAAGCCAAAAATATTAAGAGCAAAGCTATAAGGCTAAGATAGACTATTCGATAGACACGCCTATGCGAGCTCATTTTGATCACTAAACAAAGTTGGGAAAGTATCTTTAAGACAACCTTAGCATATTGGCGTACGATAAGAAATTAATCAGCAGCTACATGCATAGATACAAAGCAACAATTAAAGAAAATTTCAATTTGTCTCAAAAAAAAAAAAAAACAAGCCAAAAGTTCAACAGTTTGCGGAAGCTAAGATACAAAAGTATCTATGACTACTACTACTACTACTACCAACCGGTTCGCTTTTATGTTTGAGAAATTCTTGGCTGTGTTTTCTAGTTTTTGCAATTATTTTGAAATCTTAATTTTTTAGCATACTAGGCTTGGAGCACTGAACTCTACATTTAAGCTAAAACGTTTATTGCGGTCAGACAAGGTTAATATAAAAATGTCTTAAAGTGGGTAATATTATTATAAATAGTTAAAACTATTTGTTATTTGCTTTTGTAGCAACTAATGTCATTTGATATATACAGTCCATATAAAGTGCACTCAATATGTATCTACAACTTTTTCTACTTATAAAATGCAAATCAACTTCTCATGTTTAAGTACATTTCTTTTGAAAACAGCCACAACAACCTGCTGCTTCAATCCAAACAAGACCCACAAACAGCTAAACAAACATTAAGTTACAAAATAAAATCTTTAACCCATAAAAAAAAAAACCTCAACATAATACGCAGAAGAGTTAGGTTTACCGAACCAAGAAAAAAAACACGCTAATCGCATTGCCCCAAGCTTATCAGCAAAACAAACCTGCAAGCAACCTACTTTATGCGGCAGCAGCGGCCTGTTTCTGTATCTGTATCTGAATCTATGTCTGCATCTGTATCTTTTGGACTGCTGCGGCTGCTGCCTTTACTGTCTCTGTCTCTCTTGCGCTTTGAGATAGCAGCTAACGCAGTTAACTCTTCTGCTTCTTTTTACTAGCCCCGCATCTTATTTTTTTTTATGATTTGGACAAGTTTTGTTGCATCTCTGTAACTTTTGATTGCCACAACTTTTATTTACATTGGTTCTTGGAAGATTATATTTTGAAAATGTCAAAACTTTTTGGAAAAAAATACGTTTTTATTTGATTTAATTCGCTGCGCTTAAAAGACATTTTTATTTATTTTTATTTTGTCAGCTGTTTGCTACCAGTGTCACCCTGTGTTGTTTTTTTTTTTTGCGAGAGTTGATTGAAAACAACTTTCGCTTAAAAATTTATTACGAAATTTCGATTTGATCAGTTTTGATGATGAGAACAAAAACGTTGATATTTGACTTACGCCGTTCTTATCAATCAATAAACATTGGAAAATAGCTTTAAAGCGCTGATTAGGAAACATATCTGTTGAGCACCTTCCAGAACGATCTATTATTAAACGAAATGCTTAAGTAGAGGCATCTCACGCGAACCAGTGAGAAATAGGCTGCACAAATATTTGAATCTGATCACATGGTTGCCGCGATTGCTCACAATCGATAACAAATGCAATCGTAATTGATTTGCAATAAGCTACGCTAGGAATAGCCAAAGTAATGGATTACTTTGTCGTGACTTAAATCGCTTTGACACAGCAAAAACAATATATTTTGGGGGTTATCTCAGAGCCGTACGTGATCGAATTTTTCGGTATCTTTTTTTTTTGTGTTTTTTTGTGTTCTGTTAAAAATCTCTACATGTCAGTTTTCGGAGCTATTGATTGAGAAGATTTGGATTTTATTTGAGTTTACTTGGGAGTTGTGTTTTTTGAACGTCGGATTCGGATTCGGGATTAGTGTTCACACCACTTTTTATTTGTGTACCTGCTATCTTCAAACATGCAGTACATTGACCTTAAAATTTTAATCGAATCTCAGGGGCTGATTAAATGCCAATTTTAGCCAAAAGTGGTTCCAACAAGAAAACACATCAGCAAACAGGAAAGTTTAGTTGAATTTTTTTTTGTAGATATTTTTAAAGGTTACTTATTTTTGTCTGAGTATGGAGAAAAATGACCCAGAAGTAAAGCGGAATTTTGAGCATCATTTTGAGTATTTTGTTTTGCGCATACTCAAGTTTAAGAGTTCAGTCAGCTCTGCTCTTTTCTATATAAGAATTATATTATAAAGGGTCTATCTGGATGAGGTGCTGGAAACTGCCCCTCACGATTTTTATACCCTGTATTTTAAGTTTGTGCAAAAATTTGCCGAATAAAATATCTAAATAAATATAAAAGGTCTTAAGCAATATGTTGGACTTAATTGCAATGTGGTGGTACAGGATATCCCAAAGTCGTCTGCGCCCGACTTTAACGTACGCCATCTTTTAAATGTAATGATGTAGTTCGATTTAAAAGGCAAAATAAATTTTTTCGCAAAATTTCCGTTTTTAAGCTTAAAGGGGTCTACGCAATTCGAAATATTTCGCGCGGAATGACAAAACTTCATATAAAAAAAAAAAAATCCCAAATGGTGCCCCAAGGACAGGTTAAGGGTTAAGCAACAAAAATAAGCAAATGTCATATTTTTTTTTAACAAAATGTTAGAAAGTATGAAATATTTTTTTTTTTTTAAACTTTTTTGTTGCCAACTTATATAGATTTAAAAAAAATTGGCTTAAAAATATTTAGTAGTTCAGTTACAAATAATAAATTTTTTAAATTAAGGCATAACGCTTTAGGGCCTATACGCAGTTCGAAAAATTGGGGATCCCAAATGGGATATTTTTTTCTATATGAAGTTTTGTCATTCCGTGCGAAATTTTTCGAACTGCGTATGGGCCTTAATAGAATACATGCATCTTGTTTATATGATGAAAAATGTTGATCTATTTTGTAGGTAATAAAAAAATATTAACTTTGATCAACAAACGATATTTTAATTATTTGCATAAGGTGATGTTATTTCAATAAAAATGTATAAGGTTACATTCAACACATCAAATTAAACCAACATATGAAGGCATAACCTCTGCTGATGGGTAGAAAATATAACAATTGAGCGAACAAAAAAATTAATTGCTCCAAGATCAGTCAAAATTGTGTGCTAAAACATTGTTGTTTATCGAAAGAAGTGGTTTATTATTTTTACCACTTATAATTAACAAGTTTCCATTCTACCGATTCAAATCTTATTAATTTTACTATGTCAGAAAAAAATGTGCACTTATTCACTTAATGACATGCTTTTAAAACAAGCTTAACAAAGCTACAAAAACATTTAATAAGTATAGTACATATATTAAGTTATTATATATACATATATATATATATATATTATATGTAGTAACTCTCACGTGTTGGAAACGTTGTTATATTGCTTTAAAAAAAATAATAATATTATTCGTAAATTAAAAAATGCATTCATTTTTAAAGCGCACGTGATCTGTTGTTTTGTAAGTAAAGAATAAAATTTAGTAAGCAATGAGTGGGTTTGGGAATGCCGATAAATAACTTACTTATACATTTTGATTTAAAATAAATTAAAAAGATCCGCTTTCCTTTTCCATTTACTTTGAAAGTTTCTGTGTAGGTAAATGCAAATTTTATAGTGCAAATTGTTGTTGGACACTTTGCATTTATGCACGTTTGAGTGAATACCCCAAAGGACTTACCTACAATATTTGTCATCAGCTGCTACATCCAAGCAAGCACAAAAAAGCTTACGTTCAAAATTTATCGCAATATCGTTAAGATATTCAAAAGATTCATTACTTGCAGTTACCAAGTGTTTCAAGTGTTTAATTGCCGTCTGTCTGTCAGAGTAAATTTTAATACGAACTGACACCTGCCAACGAGGTTATTCACCGCCTCCGGGTTGGAAAGTACCCAGACATATATTCGCAGCTTAATCAGCGAAAATTCAAGGGGAGTTCCCTAGAATATATATCGGCGAAAATAAGTGAAGCGGGCCACTTTTCCCACCACCTTCTCCGATTATAAGCATAACTTCTACGAGTATTCTAAGAGTTACCAACTTTTTATTATTTTGTTTTTCGCCGTGAATTTGCACGCGTAAATGACATTTACACTTTTTTTTTTAAAGTGGGAGAATTTTAAATTTAAAACTAAAAATGATAAAAAATTAAAAAAAAAATCTTAAAAATAAATAAAATGCATTTTTTTTTAATTTAATATTTTGCCAATATCTTTATTCTTTTAGAAGATATGGCTTGTCAAAGAATAGTCTAAAAATGAGAAACCCAATTTTCAGTTATCGATAACTCGATAAATAATCGGAATTTTGCAATAAAATTTGACGTGGTTACTATTGCCTAGTAGCTCTACCAAATATCTAATAATCATAAAAATCGTAGAAGGTCGCGGGAAAAGTGGTCCGCTTTACTTATTTTCGCCGATATGTTTACAAAAATAGCGGTATGGCAGTTCTGGAAAAATATCGATGTATCGATATATCATGGTATTGCGAGCTGTTGCTTATAAGCGATTCCCTTTTTAGTTTGGGGAGTACAGGAATTAGCTCAAGAAAAATATGTCCAAATTTTCAAAAGGTTTGCTATTGAATTTTTTTATAACAGATGGCTTGGACAAAATTGGCGTATATTTTTTGGGGAACTAATACTTTTCTCGATAATTACACAGGTCTACAAGTACCCGGGTCATGTCAATTGTTGAATAGCTAAGGGTCGTTTTCGAAGAAGTTTGCTGAGTAGAACCCGAATCCGGTGTCAGAATTGGCCCATAATTTTTGAGGTTATGTACCTGAAAAACGCCGTTTATTCCTACTACTTTTGAGGTTATGTACATAGTGCAAAAAACTATTAACATTTCCATTAAGCTTTTGAGGCAATAATTTTTTACTGTGTAATTTCTATTGAAAATTTTCACTTGGGGGTTTATTTTTTTGATTTCATATTCGTTCTTAGCGACCACATAAATTGTTTGCACCCTGCACATAACCTCAAAATAACGTCGAAGGATTATAATTCATAACTTCGAATAGCCATAACTTTTCGAAAAAAAAAATCGTAATTGATCACTTGAAATCTTAAATTAAAGGGTAAGAGTGGTACTAAATGATGTAACTGGAGAGACAGACCACAAAAATTGTTTGCACCCTGTATATAACCTCAAAAGTATGAAAAAAACGCAGTTTTTTGGGTACATAACCTCAAATATCTCAAAATACTGACATGATGGGCCAATTCTGACCCCGGATTCGGGTTCTACGCAGAAAATTACTTCGAAAATTACACTTAGCTTATCAACTACTAAACCATGTTGACCTGTGTTATCGATACTTTTTAATACTGCAAATTTTGCAATTTTTATTTACAATTTCTAGAGTAACTAAACTTTTATAATTTAGAAAAAAATTCAAAAACTGGGTTAATGTACAGTACAAAAAAAATACAATACGTTTTGCATATGCATATGTCTCTATTTATTCAGTTGCAATATTTCAAGGTCATTGCTATTTTCAAACAATATGCAAATTTTATTATATTGTCTGGCTTAGCTTAATCTTAAATTATTTATTATTTTTATAGCCAGTTGCTGTCAGTCGCATAAAACAGGTAAATAAGCTAAGCAAATTAGTTAGACGCAGTGCCCCCAAAAAGCGCGTGTATTTAAAGAATGTTTGCCCAAGTCCATAAAGAAAATCTACAGTATATTAAATATGCGACTAGTTAAATATTTGCAAAGATAACACTCATATTTGGTATAACTTTTAAATGACAGTTTTGCAAATATTTGCGTTGGGATTTATAAAATAATTAAAAAAAAAATGTGTTTAAAAGAAATGTTTAACTAAGTTGGCTGACATTGAGCAAAGAATAATCCAGAGAAACTTGACATCTTTTGGTCGAGTAGCTTTTAATTTAATTAACAAACTTATGTATCTACTTTTTGAAGGTCTAGCTATTTACATTTTCAATGGCTTAGTGTTAAAACATTTATTTGGAATACGCCAACGCAAACACGTAGACATGTAAACATTTGAATACCCTACATTTAAAAGGTCAAGGGTATTACGGATTTGTAAATTGCGTGTAGCAGGCGGAAGAAGGCGTTATCAGCATTAAGTCGAGTCTTTCCAACATAGGTACACGTACATCTCGGATTCCAAATTAACAAGTAAAGTTTGTTGAAGCTTTATCTGGTATCTGGTTCAACTTGTAAGCTGGAGACGGAATTGTTTAAATACAGGGGATGTGAGTTAAGCCTGTAGTCAGGGCCGTCGCGAGAAAGTCCGGGCTCGGGTGCCAAAATGTACTGACCCCTATATTATACCTTTAGCTTGAACCACGACAGTACGAAAGTAATTACACCGAGCCCGGGGGCAATCCCCCCCTTCGTCACCCCTCTCGACGTGCCTGCCTGTAGTCCTATATTTGTTTTTATATCTTTAGTCAAATCCGCTAAAGCTGAACAAAATGTCGGTGAAAAGGGAATTTTGTAAACTAATTTACGTTTTTCGATTATTTTTATACAGAGCAGTCCTGCTCGTACTTTGATTTGGTTCAGCAAATAGTTTTTCTATACTCGAGTTTTCTATAAACAATATGGAATAGTTTTGCAGCTTAAAGGGTGTTTTTTTCTTCTTTTAATTTGTTTATCCAATAGTTGACATTTTTTGTAGTATAGTGTTTCGCTACGCATTAAAGGAAAAAAAAAAATAACTACAGCTGTTCAAAATTTCGGGCGTTATAGGGCAAACTTCTAATACCCAACAAATTTTTATTTATTAATAGTAGGATTTATATATTATAGCTTACATTTAAAGTGTAGTAATAAAATTTATATAAACAAGTTTTTTGAGGGCGTCTTGGCGCCTGTTCTAAATAATTTTGCGTTTAAGTTTAGATTGTAGATAGCGCTTGCTTCTTGTCGCTAGATGGCGCAAGCAAGTTTTCGCTAGATGGCGCAAGCAAGTTGTTGCAAATTTTTTTTCGCAAAAAGCAAAGCAAACAAAGCTTGGAACCTTCTAGCAAGAAATAAAATAAATAAAAAAAAAAATTTAATTCTTATTTAATAGTTTATTTACCATCTCTCCTAAAACAATCATTAACCCTAGACCTGTCCTTGTTTTACTGAGTGCCCCAGCTGAATTTAAAATTTAACTATTTTTTTATTGTTGAAGGCCAGGTCTAGGGTTAAAGATGCAAAAACAACAAAAGGGAAGTGTAGTCGTCATTGAGAGTTATACGAACTAGTGGTTATAAAGCTAGTTTGTACATTTGTCTTTATTGATGAGTAGAATTTTAATCGGTTTTAGAGACCAAGAACATGAAATCTTTTGATCCTTTTTTAGGGTATAAGTTAGACTATGATCTTTAAAAACAAGCTATTACTATGATCTGATAATTTAGTTAAATACCTATTTATTTCTTTTAAGATCATCATTATTACATTTTAAGACCTTTTGCTCAATTTATGTATTTCTCTAAAGATCATCATTATTACATTTTAAGATCTTTGGGTATTTCCGCATACCATGGAATAGTGCTGGAAAAAACATCGATTATCGAAGTTTAAAATCTCTGTATATCGATGTTGGCCAACAGAGAAGTTTCTCCAGCACTTCTGCATTCATCAAATGGGTGTTTAGTAGTGCTGGAGAAACATCTCTGTTGGCCAACATCGATATATAGAGATTTTAAGCTTCGATCATCGATGTTTTCTCCAGCACTACCATGGAACGTTAACCATTTTTAACAAGTTTTTAGTTGGTATCGCTGTAGTGTCTGAAATATAAACTATAAAAATGTTCAGAAATTTTGAACACCCCTTTATGTATCAAGAAACTTTAGTTCGTTGTATAGTCTTAAACAAAAATAAAAAAAAAAATTTTGATGATTTGCAATCAAGCCTATTTCGAACTTTAAACTGTCACAGAGATTTTTGAAAGCCTTGAGATCTTGAGCTTCGGGCTTCAACTAATTCGGCTTGATTATCAGAAAATATCTAAATACGTACAAAACAAATCAAAAAGTTTTTTGATTGATTTGTCATCGATTTAAAACTAATGATCATTAGAGTTACACTTTGATAGTTTTTCCCTAAGCCTACTGAAGATATTTTCCGATAAAGCAACTACAACGAAAAACTGCATTGTTAAATCAACACTGAAGCATTGGAATCGAAATCCAGAACAGGCATGAATATTTATCAAAAAATTATTATGAACTTCCCACTTTTTCAAATTTGTGGGTCAAATTGTAGTTGGCCGAAAAAATCAACAAAGGCGCATCATGATTTTGGGTCATTCCAAAAAATTTTGCCAAAGAAACCAATCTTTTTTGATGTTTACCTCCCCCTACTATTTGACCCGTACCTCTAGATATACATTTAGCTTGTAAGACTAAATATTTTGTAGGGTATTTCACTGTCGTATATTTGACTTCGACTGTTTAACATTTTTCCAAAAAGTTTGTTAAAAGTAACATTTAACTTTAAGCTGATTTGAGCAAACAAAAGGCGCTCTCATCAGAGCAGCTTTGGCTAATAAAGCTGACCCAATATAGATATTTATTTAGCCATATATGTATATGTATGTACCTAAGACTGATGTCTAATTTATAAAACAGGCTTGCCAATTTTATTTGCTGCACAAAATGTGGGTCAAAAACGTTGCGTATGACGCGCCGCTGGCCAACAACCGGTTTCACTTTCATTTGGCCAACTCCAGCTCCAACAGCAACAACAACAACAACAACACGAACACCTACCGCTGGCCAACAAATTTGGCGCTTAATTGAAAATTCATTCAACTAAATCCGTTGCGGCTTTTGGCCCTAACCGTGGGCTAATGTGCATTTTATTAATAATTTGTACATTTCATTAGGTCGAAAAACTTTCACCGGCTGCATCTGCCAGCATCCAATGCCGGATGAGTTTTTAATGAATTGAAATTTTGATGCGCTTTCTTTCAATGTATTTACTCGTATGCTCCGTCTCTTGTAGAAGAAAAACTTTTAGTAAAAGATAAGCACTCTTGGTGCTCAGCTGAGGTTTGTCAGTTGTAGTCATTTACTTGCGTCGTTCCCTTGAAGTAGAACAACTACCATTGTTTGAAAACTTTAAAAGATGTCAGCACTTAGATATCAGAGGGGTCTAACCTTTCTATACAATACGCAACAATATTCCATTTTCATTCATTAATAAAAAAAAACTGAGAGCCCACAAACTTGTGAGCCTAATTAACAAAAAACCGAGTTGACATTGTTACATCATACTACTGTAACGCCCGCTGCATAATAGATTTCCATAAAATGCTCAACTTTGGAAAAAGTATTATAGTTGCAGTGTATTCCAAAGTCTGACATAGCCTAAACCAATTTACATTTTCTTGCTTTTTAATTTTTAGACTTTGTTTGCGCTCAATCTATGCCTATTGCATCTTTGGAGTTTGTATTATTTTTTTTTGTTGTATATATTTAAATTTTTACGCTAATTATGTTGTTTATGTTGTATAATATTTTGATATGCATTTTATGGTAGAGGCTGTTTTTGTTTGTATTTGTGTGTATCTGTGTTTTTACATATGTTTTGATTTGATTTTAAGGCGTTTACTCAAATATGTAGGCAGCTACGCTTTAATTATATAGCGCGGAATTGCTTACGTCATAAGCTTTAAACACCATTAATCTTTGTGCAAAATATTATTTAATTAACAGTTTATAAATCTACAACTAGCTTAGATAAATAGTGCTCTAGGTTCACGAGTTATAAACAAATTAATAACAACTAAAGTGGCTAAGAAATATGTTAATAGCAGAAAGAACTCACTGTTAACAGCAGCTGTTAATAACAGCATTCTGAAATGTTAACCACTTTGTAAAACAATAATTGGCCGAGTTCATAGTTAAAGAAAATGACTATGCAGACGCGAAGTGTGTACACTCTTACCGACGAATACTAGTACTTTATTTTGGTAGCTGTTCATAGTCTTTTATACACTGCCTCGTTGATAAGAGGCATATTAAGTTTGTGCAATTGTATGTAACATAGACAAGATGACATTGGTGACTGCAAAAGTTACATAAAGGGTTTTCCAATAAGAGGTGTTATTTTGGTATTCAAAGAAAAATGTCAATTTTTGAGATAAATGGTCGGATGTTTATTTCATTATAAAGAGAAAGGTATGCCGTTAATAATGAAAAACAACATCAGCCAAATGGCCACCACGACCACGCTTGCAGGACCATATCCTTTTCATGAAATTTTCCATAACCAAATTGCAAAGTGGCTGCCCTATGTCCTCGATAGCCTCACGAATTCTATCTTTGAGGTCTTGAATCGACGCTGGGCTGTTGGCGTAGACCTTATCTTTCACGTGGCCCCAAAGGAAGAAGTCGCAAGGTGTTAAATCACAAGATCTCGCTGGCCAACTGTGATCACCTTTTCGAGAGATAACACGGTCCGGAAACTTTTCCCGTAGAAGAGCAATGGTTTCGTTGCTTGTGTGGCACGTAGCGCCGACTTGCTGAAAGTAAACGTTGTCCAGATCAATACCATCCAACTCCGACCATAAAAAATCATTAATCATCCCTCGATAGCGCAATCAATTCACCGTAACTGTTGATCCAACCTCATTTTGGAAAAAGTAAGGTCCAATGACCCCGCCGGACCGTAAACCGCACCAAACAGTCACACGTTGAGGATGGAGAGGCGTCTCAACAATAACAGCTCGAATTTTTTCGCCAATTTCTATATTGCGGTCCGACATGGTGCTTCACGACGACCCAAAAATGCTTTAGTTTTGCGAACTGTGACTGCTAGATTTTCACCATTTCGTAGTGAATTTTAATAATTTCAATGCGTTGTTGAAGCGTGTATCGTTCTATTTTTAGTAATGGCGTAGTTTCTACTTGTCAAATGTCAAAGAATAAAAGCTTCAAAAGTGACAGCTAACGAAATACCGGGTGATTCAAAATAACACCACATGTTGGCAAACCCTTTACAATATGCTCAGAAAACAAAAGAAATTTATTTAGACGTCCGTTTTTCTGATCGCCTAGATGTTGAAGATAATAAAAGCTAGAGCAACCAAAATGTTGGACTAGCTCCATTATGATGTCACAGAAAACATGTTTGTTTTGTTTTTTCGTTAGATAACTTTATAACATACTTATTATTATTAGAAAAATATGTTTAAACCAAATCAAAACTATTTCATCAGCCCTCTATATGTATTAACTAACAAAAGTTATACAAATAATGCTTATTTTGTAAAAGATACAAAAGCCTCAACTTTATCATCATTTTCTATCTAACATCAAAATCGTTATTAACATCGCTGTAGATCAGGCTTAGATACCTACACCAAAAAATACCGACTACATACAGTATACAAAATAAATAAACACAAATGCAATAGATAACAATATCATGCCTGCATTAAAAAAAATGCCATTAACACATACCTTCGTCTTTTTGACGAACACCAACAAAAACTTACAAGAGCTCCTTGGATTCCAAAACCGTTTACTCGCGGCTTAAGCTTGTCAACAAGCAAAGCTACAACCAATTTAAGGAAAGCGTGTGCAGAAGCAAGAGCAATGTGATGTTCGTCGATTTGACGAACGTTATAGTTTTTTCCATATAATAATAAGTCATCAATAAAAAATGTTTTAACTATAGTCAAATCGAATCGTTTCAAAACCAGCGTATTAGACATACTTCTAAAATTACAACTTTGCTTAGAAAGTAAGGCCGATAAGGCTTTTTTTTTAAGTTATATTTGTTGTTTTTCAGATGCTTGCTTAAACGGCCCTCTAGTACTTGTAGGACTTATAGGAACTTATATATAGATGCTTGCTTTGCATTCAACACTTATTTTCTTTATTTTCTCCGGAGCAGTACATACATTTTTTGGCATTTTATTTTAAAAAAATTACTCCTTGTTAAATATTAATTATAGTCTGCAAAATTTGTATAGAATCGAATTCTAGCCATCTACGGCTTAAAAGAATTTTAATTCACAAATTTTGAGTGAATTCCTTGGTGAATTTGCGTTTTTCAAAGATTCTCTCACAATTCAGCCAAAGCGCCTCTTAAACGATTTAAAAATTAAGAAACCTTCTTTTAGAGTATTAAACTATAGGATAAAGTTGTAGCTTAGGGGCACAAGCTGGGCCTACGTGATCCGATTGATCATGTGTATAGAACCAGAACCAGAAACAAAAACGAGAATTATAAAAAATAGAATAAAAGTAATAACAACAGCTGCCTGGGTTTGAGGCTAGGCGCTGATAGCCACGTTTCATATATTGGCCAAGACCTTATTGAGATTTCGGGTAATAAGGCAATTTGCACACATGGGTGGGTGCCATAATATCGTCTTTAGTAATTTAGACGCGTGTCGTTGTGGGTTAAGGGAAATCATATAAATATAGACGTCAAGTTTTTAAGCCTAAGGTGTTGCTATTGTAATATCGTTAGTTTTCTTTGCCAGAAGTATAATTGTATCATAAATTGTAATTGTAATTACAATAACAATTAAAATTTATTTTATTATTTTTGTATTTAGTATGTAGCTGCCATATGCAAATTCGTTATTTAGCATATAAGACTAGCCCAGCACAAAGAGTTACGTACTTTGACTGCTTACTGATAAATGAAACTATAAGATACTTCGAGCCATTGCACTCATTTACAGTTCACGAATGTATGATAAAATAGATTGTAAGTATTTGTAAGATAAATTATTTTTGCTACCTGTATTCAAATGAAGTTTATATCTTTTGTTTTTTTTCACAATGCTATTCATGGCGCTCATGACAATCGTATAGAATATGCTTGCATTCCGGCATTTGTTTTTATTTAAGAATACTTGGAAATCGATAGATTGCAAGATAAACACGGAATTTGCAAACGGTTTCTAAAAATATGACTTAAATGCAAATACATAGTTGCAGCGTTTTATATAAATGAGTTTTTACATACAAAAGGTTTGATTTATGGGCTTTGTTTTGAAAAACTTGTTGTTTGAAAACCGCAACTGCAGTTTTTCAAGTCCCATAAAACTAAAACCCCATATAAATATTCCATTATAAAAAGCACTTTACTCGAACCTACCACAATAAACACGTTTAAGGCCTTGTGATTAACGATTTGTGATTGAGCTTTGCAAATCTCTTATAAAAAAAACTCGAGCAACTGACATAGTTCTACAATCTCCTATATGAATACTAGAATAAAAACCAACAGATTAGTTTTCCTTCTAGTTTTTTGATATAATAATGCTAGGTTTGTGCATATATGTTGTTGGAAACTGAAATATTGCCATAAAGTTCAACTTGGCTAGATTTAAACTGAAGCTTTTGGAACTGGCTTATCTGCCAGCTTAAGCCAAGTCAGCTTAAAAGTTCGAAAACCTTTGTTTGTGATGAGAACTATTTTAGAAACTGTTTATAAAACTTAAAATATTTATAAATAATTACATTTGCATAAATATATTTTAAGAAAAAACTTTCAAAATATTTTTTTTATTAATTATCAGCTTATAACTTTAATTATCATTATAAATAAATAAATAAATAACATTTTTTTTATTAGCTTTCATATATTTACTACACTACGACAAGCAGAACGCAAAACGATACATAAAAACACAACGACTAAGATGGTCATACTATACTATTTCGGACAGTGCTGGAGAAAACATCGTTGATCGGAGTTTAAAATCGCTATATATCGATGTTGGCCAACAGGGATGTTTCTCCAGCACTTCTGCACTCATCAAATGGGTCTTTATTAGTGCTGGAGAAACATCATTATAACATTTTAAACTCGATTTTTCTTTAAACTTCGATTATCGATGTTTTCTCCAGCAATAATTTCGGAACCCGTTTTTGGCAAGTTTTTACGGAAATAACTTTCTTTCTACTTGTAACTTACGTTAATTTTAACTGAGGCTCTATGCTCCACTTAGGAGTCAAGAATTTAGGTAGTAGTAGTATTTACCGTTTTTAATTATAATATCGTATTAAAGATTTTTACAAAGAATTTTAGAAATTTTAGATTTCGTAAAGCAATGCTACTACTATTCGCTTGTAACTCTTCCGAGAATAAGCTTAATTATTATTTGCAATATTAATTATTCTTTGAATTAACTCAAAAAAAAAAAATACTATTGGGTCGTTCACTAAGTAATTTCGTTTGATGGCAACAGCTGATCTTATTGAATTTTTTCGCAGCCAACTTCACACCTAACCGCTTTACCTTTATATATTTGAACAGCTGATATAGTCAGCATTTTTTGGAATAGTTTTTGTTTGGTACCCTATCGAAGATGGAAAATCGAAAACAACATTTTCGGCATATTTTATTGTTTTACTATCAAAATGTAAAAATGCAGTTCATGCAAGGCGAAAATTATGTCATGTGTACGGAGAAGATGTGTTGACCGAACGCCAATGCCAAAATTGGTTTGCAAAATTTCGTTCCGGCAATTGCAATCTTGAGGATGCACCACATCCTGGAAGGCCTCTTGAAGCCGATGTGGATAAAATAAAGTCGTTGGTTGATACAAATCGTCGAATAAAAACTCGAGAGATTGCTGAAAGATTAAATTGGTCTAACGCAACCGTTCACAAGCACATGAAACGTCTAGGATTAATTTCGAAGCTTGACATATGGGTTCCTCATGTTCTTACAGAACGAAATTTGCTTCGTCGCATTAACGACTGTGATTTGCTTATCAAACGTCAAAGAAGTGATCCATTTTTGAAGCGCATTGTTACTGGCGACGAAAAGTGGGTTGTTTACAAGAATGTAAAGCGCAAGAGATCATGGTCTAAAAAGGATGAACCAGCTCAAACCACTTCGAAGGCCGATATTCACCAAAAAAAAGGTTATGTTGTCTGTTTGGTGGGATTTCAAAGGGATCGTTTATTTTGAGCTTTTGCCCGACAATACCACGATTAATTCTGAAGTGTATTGTGATCAGCTGGACAAATTGAGTGATGCACTCAAAAAGAAGAGGCCAGAATTGATCAATAGTGCGAGACCTCATACAAGTTTGATGACTCGCCAAAAGCTTATGCAGCTTGAATGGGATGTACTACCACACCCACCATATTCTCCAGACTTGGCACCTTCGGACTATTACTTGTTCCGGTCTCTGCAAAATTTTTTGGATGGGAGAACCTTCACCTCAAATCAGGACGTCAAAAACCATTTGGACCAGTTTTTTGCCTGCAAGGATCAAAAATTTTATGAGCGTGGAATCAATCTCTTGCCCGAAAGATGGCAAAAGGTATTGGATCAAAATGGATAATATATAATTTCATAAAATGTTTTACACAATAAAAAAAATCGTGTTTACATTGCACTAAAAAAAACGTAATTACTTAGTGAACGACCAAATAAATTAAATTTTTTACAACCACTTTGGAAGAGAAAACTCTTCCATCACCTAGCAAAAGTTAAGAGAAAGTCACGTTTCCGGTAGTGACTATCATCAAACTCTAAGAGCACTACTCCTTCGCGAAGATTTTAAATATTTACTTTAAAAACTCCAGTCCCAGGGAGGAATAAACCCGTTCGCCATTCCCCCTGTCCATCGGGCTGAAAATTCATTTTAATTTTATACAGAAAATTTGGAAACTTAGACAGCATTTCGAAGTTGAAATAAAAAAAAAGTGGTTTGATCTTCATATATGACACGGCAACATACCTATACGGATTTTGATCCGATGAATCCGAATTCGAGGTTCAGTAATTACCAACATCCAAGGGTTCTGAGATAAATTCAAAAACCTTCATTATGGATTTTATCTCAGAAACCTGACGTGCTGGAGTTTTGTTGACCTCGGTTTTGGATTTAACAATTTTTTGGTCTGCATTGGTCTCACAAATCAAAGATTGATTTTAAATTGAAAATTGACTTATAAGATTTACTTTCAATTTAGAAAATAAAAATTGGTTAGTAATCTTCATTATAAAGTTTGAAGAGTTTTGTGATTTTAACACCCTCTAGCCATAAGCTGAAGGGTATTAATGTCAGGCAGTGATTGAGCCTGGATTTCGCAGACCACAAGAGCTAGAGACCCAAATTTACCAGCAGACGCGCATATTCCCGCTTCAGATCAAGTTTATTAAATTATTTCTGTGTCTTGCCCTGCAGGAGAATTTTGGTTTTTTTAGTCGTGGCATTTTTTATTTTTATTGAAAACGTGACGTCGTAAATATTGTTTTAATATCATTTTTTTAAATTAAAGTTGAAAAATAAGAGATAATGTTTATTTTTAACAAACATTAATAAACAAGAGTAGCGCTGTTAAATAAAACCAATCACTGTCTCTAGACAAGCGCTCGTGACAAAAATTCGAATATATAATTTTTAAAGATATATAACAAAGATGACTAAATTATTATAAAATGAGCATAAGTATATTTAACTAGCAAAATATAAGAGATATTTGAATAAAAAATTTACATTTGAATTTTTCATAATTTTTTTTTTTTTGAAAGTTTGGTTGCTCTAGCTATTACCATCTCTGAGATCTAGGCGGACGGACAGACAGACAGACAAACAGACGGACTTGGTTATATCGACTTCTCTAGTCACCCTGATCATACTTTAGTTAACTTTGGGGTGTCTCCGACGTCTCCTTCTGTATGTTACATACATTCTCGGCTTGCACAAACTTAATATACCCTTTGTACCATACGGTACAGGTTATAATGATCAAAACATAATTGTTAGTTTCTGATTTAAATTTTAAAAAATTGCAATTGCTACGATAAAAAAATCTCTCGTAGATATGGTCTCATTGCTTGTGACAAACTTTTTGATCAAACTTGGTCACACTTACAAAAAGCCAGATAACCTACGTATTTCCCATTGAAGCAGTTCACTTGTTTTCGGTGAAAAAAGCTCACTAAAATTCGTTCAAATAGTTGCAAGAAAGCAAATCATATCTTAAAAACTCACTCTGAACTTGCAGTTTTTTTCTCCAGTAGCCTTGTAAAAAAAAAACACACAGCGTATCTATGTTTTGCATTATTAAATATATAAAAATAATTTATTAATTCATTTGTAGCTACTTAAAAACTAAAAACAAAACTAGTGCGTTCACATAGTACAATTATATAAGTATAGTTTCGAAAGCTGTTAAACTCTAAATGAGCACAAAACTCAATTAAGTACAAAAGTTTAACAAACATTTCTTTTGATTTCTTTCGGTTTTTCACTTTTTTTCTCTTTTTAGTAACATCTTTTTTATAATCACAGCATCAGGTTTAACACAATAGTATATAATAATATATATATAGTAGTATACTTGTACAGCAATACAATAGAACTCTATGAAAATGTGTTGCCCAACAACAAGAAATTTCACTTCCAATGTAAATATCACAGAGCACAGTTAGTTGGTATCCATGAGATAGATAGATAGTTAAGTTTATCAACCAATCAACATTTATCGCTTTGATTTTTATGCGTCAGCGAGTCTTGTTTTGAATTTTTGGAACTGTGATTACGTTTCTCATCGCTGGTTTTATAGCTGCCAAATACCTCCGCATAACTTGGCACAATTGGTAATACAAAATTAGCAGGAGAAGCAGGAGGCTTTACATTTTCGCATGTGGGTGCGCCTGTTGTTGTGCCTGTTGTTGTTGTTGTTATTGTTGGTGTGTTTGGTGGAGTTGTTGTTGTTGCTGTTGCCAATAGTGGCATTGTTGCCTCACATAACTGCGGCTGTGTCTGTGTGGCTGTTGCAGCTTCACTGTGGCGCGTTGTTGGTGCTCCTATTGTTGTGGCCGGTAGTGTGGCTGTGTTTGCTGTTGTTAGTTCTGTGCTGGCTTTTTCATGCTTATTGAATACATTAAATAAGCTTGGATAGACAATCAAACATGATGATTGTGGTGCTTTATGCAACAGTTCCAGCGCAGCCTCATAGCTGGGCAGACCCGAGACTAGAGTGTATTCCGGCACGGGATCCTCCATATCGGGCTGTAATTTTAAAGCCTCAATATCGATAATGGTGCATTGACTACCGCTAACATTGTTGTTATTATTGCGATCTGTAAAAAGTAGAGAAATAAGTGATTAGAAGATTTTAAATCAAAATATTTTAGTAGTAAAAATTGTATGCATAAATATTTATATATACGGCTGCTTGTAACTTAAAGTGCGCCTTACATTACAATATTTACATATTTACTTGGCTAAGTAAACAGTCAGAACAACCTCGACCTAATTTTTATTACTGCAGCAGTGGCTTTAAATTAGTCAGCTAATTGGTTTCATTACCAATTGGCGCTCCATTTTGGACTCATATTAATACTTTGTATACCCTTACTTCAGGGGTATTACAGTTTTGAGCATTATATACGACAAGCAGTTGGCGGCATTGCCAGCCTTAATTTTGTTGAGAACAAAATGATGTGCAGTGACTAGGGTGCCGAGTCATGTCTGTCTGTACGTCTGTCTGAATGTCTGTATGAACACCTATATGTCATAGTTCATAAAAGCTAGAGTGACCAAAT
This sequence comes from Chymomyza costata, assembly GCA_018150985.1. Taxonomy (NCBI): domain Eukaryota; kingdom Metazoa; phylum Arthropoda; class Insecta; order Diptera; family Drosophilidae; genus Chymomyza; species Chymomyza costata. The sequence continues at coordinate 26,938,614 of JAECWU010000001.1, forward strand.
TTTATTAAAAGTTGCACCTTTTAGTGCACTCACATTTTAAATGCTAAACAAACCAAACTTGACACATTTTTACAACTTGGTAAAAGTAATTGCATAGTGTCAAGATCATTTAAATACTTGAAAATATTTGGGAAATAATCATTTAACTTAAGAACCCAAGAAATTGCCACAAAATCTACTTTTAAAATTCTGTAGAAATATGGACCCAGGTGGCCTCGATAGCCCAGCGGCAGTGCACTAGACTATCATCCCAGACGTTGTGGCTTAGAATCCCACGTAAAGCCATGGTCCTGCACTTGACACTTTTCCTATTCCCCTAATTTTTCCTGTCTATTCTATATCCTTATCACTTACTGCCATTATCGGTATCACAATGGGCCTATTCTTGGCCTACGTGAGTGGGGACGCTAGGTCCCAACTGCCGCCCTAACCTACCTACCTAGTGGACCCATCGAAAGTTGTTCTGGACGTTGGTAGCTTTGTAAGTCATGTGTGTAGGTTCAGGAAAGGTTTTCGGATTTCCGAATTTTTGGTATTTGAAATTTTTAAATATTATTTCCACTGCAAATTTTTGTGTTACTTTTTTTTATTTTAATTAAAAAAATGTATTTATTGTCTTAAAACAGATTGTAAATAAAAATATTTTAAAAAAATATATTATTCTAAAATTTTTCTCAAAACCTATCCATTTATATTTATGACATTTTTGACGGGTTTAAAGACTTTTGCAGCTGCGCAGCCGAAATCGGTCAATTTATTCCAGAATTTTTATGCGAAAAAATATTTTTGAAAAAATGTCAAATTTAAGGATATTCCGAAAGATTGCCTTTTTTCTTAACTTTTATCATAACCAGCTGAATGATATGGTATGGCCGAAAAAAAAACAATTTCGAAATTCGAAACCGACCGATTTTTACTTGAGTTTAAATGCAAAAGGCTAAATTTTTAGGCAACATTTTCAAAACTTATATTTTATTTTTGAATTTCAAATGGAATTAAATAATAAGGCCGAGAAAAAAAATTTCGAAGCAAATCGGACGCTCTATTCTCAAGCTTAGGAGTTACCCACGTATTAAATGACTTTTCAAATGCGCAATCGAAACCGAACGATTTTTTCTAGAGTTTCAATGCAAAAAGGAATTCATTTTAAAAATGTTCCAAAATTAGGGAAATTCTTAAAAAATTGTCCTACTTTTTTCGTGATTTTTATTTTATCTGGCTGAATTTTAAATGGATGAAAAAATCTGAGTTTCCAACGTATTGAATGACTTTTCAGTTGCGCAATCGAAACCGAACGATTGTTCCTTGAGTTTCAATGCAAAAAGGAATTCATTTTTAAAAATTTCCAAAATTAGGGAAATTCTTAAAAAATGTACCTACTTTTTTTTCGTGATTTTTATTTTATCTGGCTGAATTTTAAATGGAAGAAAAATTCGGAGCTACCAACGTATTAAATGCCTTTTCAGATGCGCAATCAAAACCGAACGATTGTTCCTTGACAATCGTCAAAAGGAATTTACTTTCAAACATTTGTAAAATAGGGAAATTCTAAGAAAATTCACTTTTTTTTCGTGATTTTTATTTTAACTGGCTGAATTGTAAATGGCAAAAAAAATTGCCCAACAAATCGGAGTCTCGTAGCTGTGGAGTTACTAACGTTTTAAACTTCATTTATTTAGAGAACTAGCTCCACTTAATTTTCCCTAAAACTCATGTGAGCCTAACAAACAAAAAATGTTGAGCCCTTAAGCATGCAAATCGTAAAAAATCTTTTTGTACTTAAGTTTTTTTTTGCGTAAAATGTTTGCAGTGTATAGCAGCATTGTGCAGTGTTCATTTTATTTCAGTGTCACCTTATTTTTTATTATTTATTTTTAATTTTAATTTTATATACGCATTGCGTTTTGTTTGCCAATTTGCTGCTGTGTATTTATTGTGTATTTTCTGACATAATTGCTTTACAAAAATATTTATTTATTATTATGGCTGCGACTTGGTTACATATATTTATTGCCAACTTTTCATTAACGTCAAGGCAGTTCTGTGAAGTTTAAAGTGTAAATATCTTTTTACAAACTTATTTTTTACTTGGTTAATAATGTTAATTGCCGTGTCGGCTTTCATGGAGCCGGCTGGAAGAGCTTCAAATTTGTACAGATTGCAATTTTTTTATTTTATTGTTGAGTATACTTGGTCAAGTCAGCACACTTTTTGACCATGTCAAGCGTTCTATGTGATAATTTTTTCAAGGCAAGCTTTCAAGCGGACCAAATCAAACAGATTTTTGGCAATAATTGCAAATACTTGCGAACTTGAATAGCAATTGAATGTCAAGTACTTCTGAGAGCATATTGTTTTGTTATATTTATTTTCAACAAATTCTTTGATTATTATAATTTTAGATTATTCCGCATGCGGCTTTATATTGATAAGAGTTTTTGTACAAGTTCATGAAAATAATGTTGAATTTGCGCAATTGAAGCGTGAGCGAATAAAAATATTTTTTTATTTTATTTTTTTTAATATTATCATCATCATTTGTTGTAATGATGTCAATTTCCCCACTAATCATTTTTAGTATTATGGCTTAGTTGTTGGTATAACAGCTGCGCTCTAAAGAAACCGATAAAATAGCTTAAATGCTAGAAGACAATAAAAACGTTGCCTAATCACTTGACTTTACAAAAGTTTCATTAATTTGTTTTTTTATAAGCCCCGAAATTCTAGTCGTCCAAGTTTTTAGCACTCTAAACTTAAGGCCTTGACTTTCGCTCTTGCGACTGCTTATAACTTGTATTTTATTTTTCAACATCTAATCATTTGAACAAATAACGATTGTTAATGACTAGCTCTAATGTACAAAAATTGGATGGCTACCAAAAAAAAAAGTTGAAAAAATTTATGCGCTAGTGATAACCAATCTATTTAGGTTGCCTGATTAGAAAAGAAAATTCGCCGTACTTGCTTTCAAAAACAGCACGTATCTTTGAGATACTTTTGTACATATACTTACAATTGCGTTTCCACGTTCTAAATTGATGATACAAAAAGCAGGAGCAAATGCAAAACACCATGGATATAAGTATCAGCGTAAAGACTATGCCTATCCAGACTTCGTTCATAAACTTATCGTATTCCAGTTGCTGCTGCAGCTGATTAACGCTGCTAGAGTCCAGTATTACATGATTGGTATCGAGCATCAAGTCCATGGCTGTTTCACTCGAGTTGTGCGTGCTCTCAATTATTTTATGGTTCTTTAGCTGTATGGAATTCAGTATTGTAGCGCCAATCTTTTGCAGAAATTCGTTATTGGCCAAGGCATCCAGCGTGGTTATTGTGGGTGTTGAAGCCTCTGCAGCGTTCTTTCCGTTCTCCAGTATTTGTTGTGCAACACCGGCAAATTGATCGAAATGCAAATCATGCGACAGTTCGTAGTTTAATGCGCGCGGTAGCTCCTCCATGGCGTTTTATATTTTAAATTTTATGTATAAATGTAATTAGCTATATACTATGGTATATATTTGTTTGGCACTTTCACTAGCAGATTATTTTTTGTATCTTTTCGACGCTTTTTCTCGTTGCACAAAAAATGTACTTAAGCGCGCTCACGTCCGCCTCTAGCTGTGTCTACAATCAAACTGTTTGACGCTGGCCGATCAGTCAACGAACATGCTTCGTATGCTGCTGCGCGCTCTTTGACTCAAACCAGCTGGAGCGTAAGTTACGAGAGAGCGTGAGCGCTCATTGAGCGTTACCTGCAGCGTATCTTTAAGATACGCTCAAACGTTACGAGTCTCAGCATGCGGCTGGCTCATTTGCCGCTTGGTTACGCACCAGCAAAGGCATACTCTTATCCAGCACTATGTGAGCATGAGTATTGGCCGTATAGGCATGAAATGATCTTCTTGTAATTCCAAACGCTCCCTCGCTCGAAACGCTTGCTCGCTTCATCTTTTGTGCCACAGACAATGCCTTCGAATTATGGGCCCATAATTGGCGTTACAAAGCGGCGCACATGTTGCCCGACTGCACGTCTCTGTTACAGACCCAAGCAGGAACCTAAACTATAGCGTACTGTTATGGAGCATCGATCTTCATTTTTTTTTTTTTTAGTACGTTCTTTGATTTCGTTTTGTCTGCATGTCTGCTACGGCCTGCAAATGACATATCTCTACATTTGTATTGTTTGGCTGAGAAAAGAAATTATTGCTCTTCCATGTTTGTCTGCTGCCTTCGGGGCCTTAGGCTGGCTGTGCCTGCGCTTTATAGTGTTCATCTTCTTTTGCTTTTTTTTTTTTTTTTGGTTCTTTCGGTGGGGTTTTAAATTACAGCTACGTGCAGATATCTTATTTCGGCACTAAACATCGTTCAGCAGCAATTTGTGGGCGCAAGCCCAAGGTATACTTTGCTTGCTTTCCCAACTAGCTAGTGGATAAAGTGAGTCGTTTTTTGTCGGGGGGCAGGCAACGTGCTGCAGTGTGGAAAGATGAGTCTTGATGATAGGGTTAGTTGGATAAGGCATACCTATAGGTATGGTATGTATAAGAGTTGTCAATTAATATGAAAGCTGCAGAGCATGCTTGTGAAATGGATTTATAGTTATTAAGTATAGCATGATGTTGATTGATAAAGTCTGTCGTTTTTCGCTCGAGACGGCATCAATAAGACGAAAGGATTATTGTAGCATCTTTTGGATAACTTGCTTGTGCGCGAAAATGGCCTACAATTAAAATAACGGACCCAGCTAAGGCGGGTCACGCGGAAAAACGCATCGCATGTAGACTCCTGAAGAGAGTGCATAGCGAACCGCCGACTGAAGAGGAGAGGATGAAGGATCTGGTTGCAGCCATTGAGTGGGCGAATGCAGTAATCCCAGGTTTCTCCCTCGAAAAACTTAAGGCAGCGGCACCCAAGGTGCAAGTGGCTCAGAAAAGACAAAGGTCCATGGAAGAGCCTAAGGCGAATGCAAAGAAAGCGAAGACGCAGAGTACAAACCCGTATAAATCCTTCGCTGAAGTCACGCGCGACCGAATTTTAATTGGCGTGCTCGATCAAAACGACCCGGAAGGAAGAATTCCTAGGGTTCAGTGGAAATGGGTACAACGAGCCCTATCGAGTGTGGCTATGGACGTAATCTGCAGCAACCCAGGACCACCGCCATCGTGCATAGACGCGGGTTGGTACCAAGGGCAGATTAAGGTCATAGCTTGTGACGACGAGAGATCGGTGTCACTGTATAAGGATGCCATCTCAAGAGTTGGAGAAGTCTACCCTGGAGCGAAGCTGGTAGCGGTGGATAAAAAGACATCCCCTCCAGGCCCAGAGCGAGAGTGTGGATTCCAACTGCCCCGTCAGAACCGGACAAGATTATGCAGCTATTCAAAGCATGCAATCCAAATCTGCCGGTGGACAAGTGGGTTTTTGCTAAGATAGAAGGCGGTAATGACAATGCCGACTGTGAAGTAGTTAAACAGAAAGCGACAATGCAGGTGCTTCTGTTACTATCTGACGATTCAATTGAGCCGCTAGCGAAATGCGGTGGCTTAGTGAATTATGGTTTTGGTAAGGTAATCATCAAAACCTACAAAACGGATGCAGACGCTGTTGAACAGATAGCCACTGTTAGCGATCCTGCTCCGGGTGAGCCCGACGTGGACATGATAAGCGATGTAGAGAGCATTGGGTCTACTGGATCGAATCTCGCATCGATCTTTGACTTCATGTACACGGAGGGCGAACTTCTAAGAGAAAAAGAGCTGCTAAGCGAGTCGCAGGATGAAGCGGACGTAACACTGATAGATGGTCCGTCTCCTACAAATAAACCTCCACCATAGTAAAGCAGCTTCGGCTGCACTCCTGAATCGTCTGGCAGAGACATCGCCAGACATTGTCCTCATTCAGGAGCCGTGGTTAAATGGAGGTCGAATCTGCGGCCTGAGGACACCATCCTATAAATTTTATGCTGCTGCTTGTACAGGTAAAATCAGGGCGTGCATAATGGCGAGATCAAATCTGAATATTTTCTTGATTCATAGTTACAGTAATGAAGACATGACGACAGCTAGCTGGGAGATAGGCAAGAGCACATATCGGCTTGTCTCCTTCTATCTGGCTCATGACGATGCGGGGCCATTACCACCACAACTGTTAAGAGAGCTGGTAATGGACAGCGAAAGAAATAAATACCAACTTATCCTTGGCGGTGATGCGAACGCACACCACACTATATGGGGCAGCTCAGATACCAACGAAAGGGGTGAGTCTCTCTTTAACTACATTATTAATAAGAAACTTCTGTTATGCAATCGAGGTAGGGAGCCCACCTTTGTGATTCGTAATCGACAAGAGGTTTTAGATATAACTTTAGTCTCAGACTCTCTCTTTGATAAGATAGATCACTGGATGGTATCGAAAGAACATTCATCCTCTGATCATCGATATATAGAATTCGGGCTCCGAGAAGTTTCACAGAAAACTGTCAAAAACAGAAACCTGAAAAGGACAAATTGGCAAAAGTATTTGCATGAATTAAAAGGCAATATTCCTGAAACCCCTTCCTTTCATCCTAAAGATAGTGAGGAGCTAGATAGCCTCGTTGAGTCATTCACGAGAGCGTGTAAACAAGCACTGAATAAAGCCTGTCCCTTGAAAATATGCAGAGGGAAAAAGAAGCCACCCTGGTGGACAGCAGGGCTAAATCAGTTGCGACTACAGTGCAGAAGGCAGTTCAATAAAGCGAAATCCTCACGAGAGGATAGTGATTGGACCTGCTACTATGATAATCTTAAGATATACAAAAAGGAGCTGAGGAAAGCTAAAAGGATCTCGTGGAGGACCTTTTGTGGTGATATTGAAAATGTTACCGAAGCTTCTCGGCTTAGAAAAATTATTTCAAGCGCTAATCAGACTACTGGATACATTCAGAAACCTGATATGAGCTGGACAGAATCTAGTGAGGAAACCTTAAACGTACTACTAGATACGCACTTCCCAGGCTCTACCAGTGGCCACACGGTCGAGGCTGGGATAATTAGTAACATCATAGAGCCTGACAAGGGTATCTTAGACCTAATTACAGAACCCAATGTTGAATGGGCAGTAAAGACATTCAAACCCTATAAATCACCAGGGCCTGATGGAATCTTCCCAGGTCAACTTCAATGTTCGATAGATTATATTGCAAAATGGCTAGTAACTATCTATAAAGGTGTACTTACACTGAGATACATTCCTGCCTTATGGAAGGAAGTTAAAGTTGTTTTTATACCCAAAGCGGGTAAAATATCTCATGTAAGTCCCAAAGACTTCAGGCCTATCAGTTTATCATCTTTTCTTCTGAAAACGCTCGAACGTATTATAGAGTTGAGCATCAGAAGTACTATTCTGCCATCGCAGTTAGCGAATTCACAACATGCTTACAGCAAAGGGAAATCGACTGAAACAGCTTTAAATACACTTGTCACAGGAATTGAAAAATCATTAGAGAACAAGGAATTTACCTTAGTAGCGTTTCTTGATATTGAGGGCGCTTTCAATAATATCCAGCCTAAAGCGATAACGAATGCGTTGACAGATCTGGGCATCTCTGAATTTCTGGTGAACTTCATCGAACACATGCTGGTTAGCAGATTCGTGAATTCAACGTTAGGAGATTCAAAGGTACGCAGATCGGTCACAAGGGGCACCCCTCAAGGAGGGGTCCTATCTCCTCTCTTGTGGGTTCTAGCGATGAACAAGTTCTTGCGGAACCTAGAAGAGAGTAGACATAAAGTTGTGGCCTATGCGGATGACGTTGCCTTGGTTGTGAGGGGGAAATTTCCGAATACCCTCTGTGAGATCATGCAACGACTGCTGAATGAGGTTGATCGGTGGTCTAACTCATGTGGACTAGGTGTAACCGCCAGCAAAACGGAACTTATTATGTTCACAAGAAAGAATAAACTACCGGATGTTAGACCTCCGAATTTAAATGGTATTACCTTGACATTCAGCGAAAAAGCACGCTACCTAGGACTGATCTTAGACAGGAAGCTGCTTTGGAACTTAAATGTTGAAGATAGAGTGAGAAAAGCGGCGATAGCCCTTTACTCATGCAAAAGAGCAGTAGGAGCAAGATGGGGTCTGAAACCCCATGTTGTTCACTGGATTTACACAGCGATAGCAAGGCCAATCCTAACCTACGGAGTTCTGGTGTGGTGGCCGGCAGTAAACAAAAATAGTGTACTAAAATGTATGAACTCAATTCAGAGGGCGGCAAGCTTAAGCATCAGCGGCGCCCTTAGAACGACCCCCACAGCAGCATTAAACGTTATGCTGCATCTATTGCCGATAGATCTTTATAGTAAGCAGATAGCGGTGAAATCGGCCCTAAGGCTAAGAGAATCTTCGAATCTAGCCATTAGCTCTAGAGGACACTCGGCTATTCTGCGACAATTTCCACAAATTCCTAGAACTACTGACTTTGTTAACTCAATGGGGTTATCCTTAAGCAAACCGTTCAGTGTAAATTTCCCATCTCGTGAAGATTGGGACAATGGTATAATAGACTGCAATAGAAAGATTACCATTTTTACGGACGGATCGAAACTAAATGATCAGGTGGGAGGGGGTGTCTATTCGGAATCGTTGGGCATTAACGAATCCTTCCGTTTACCTGATCATTGTAGTGTCTTCCAAGCAGAAGTTATGGCTATTATGGAAAGTATTCGTGTCATTAGGAATCGTGTCTTAACCGTAAGGGAAATACAAATCTGTTCTGACAGTCAGGCTGCTTTAAAAGCACTACAATCAGTAAGGCTCACATCCAAAACAGTGATGGAATGTTATGAGCTTTTACTGGATGCTACAAACTTCTTTACTATTAAGCTGCTTTGGGTACCGGGGCACCGAGATATCGTGGGCAATTGCAAAGCAGATGAGCTAGCTAGACGGGGTACAATGGTACCACTTCAGCCAAACATGGCTCAGATACCTATGCCGCTAGCAACGTGTAAATTATTAATAGATAAGAATATCATTAATGATGCGAACTATAGATGGGAGCAAACTGGAACCTGTCTTATTAGTAGGAAGACTTGGCCGCAATGGAGCTTGAATAGAACCAAGCAACTTTTAAAGCTTAATAGACTTGACATAAGAGCTACGATAGGGGCTCTTACTGGTCACTGTCTTATTGGTAGGCACGCCAATAGATTGGGAGTGCCCTATTTCGACTACTGTAGAAGCTGTCAGGAGGTAGAGGAAGAGGAAACAGTGGAGCACCTCCTGTGTGGATGCATGGCACTATGCAGGAGGAGACTGAATGCACTGGGTTCCGAAACTATTGGGAATATTACAGAATTCGCAGGAATCCGAATAAATAAGATTAATTCGTTCATCAAATCGACAGGTTGGTTTAGAGAGGACACGGGAGAGTGAGGAGCAGCTCAAGTGGCATCACAACGGGCCTTTTAAAGGCCTAGGTGTGTCGAAAGACAACCACCACTACCTACCTACCTACCTTTGGATAACTTGAAGTTATACCTGTATATTTTTTTTAGGGTTAGTTATTCAAAGATGCAGTTGCTTGGTAAGGTGCATTTTTGGTTTTCTTAACAACTTTGTAGACAATAAAATAATGTCCGAAGTTAAGCCATGAATCATGTTTCTATGCAAACAAAAATTTTCTAAAAAAATTCTCGTTAAGCGCCATCAGTGCAGCTTAAGACGTCCGTTTTTTGTAGGAGCTTGGAACGGAGCCGATTTGGGCCTTTCATCGTTATCACGTTCCAATATTTTATCATGGTTTGTCTTTTGTTTTCAATAAACGCAGCATCATATGCGGCTTCCTTCTTAGCCGCGTCCTGCTTTACGAAAACTTCTTCGGCTGCACACTAAAACTCTTTTCCGGTGGAGTGTCCCAAGAATCGGTGCAGGGTACCTAAAAATGACATGATATACAAGAAAGTTCCAAAATCTACATGCACTGTGAAGCAGACTGCAGTGGACACTGACGTTTATGGAAACGCATTGGCTCGAGTGAAGCACCAACACCTAGTAGGAGAAAAAATATGCGACTAACAAACCACCAGCAATGGGAGTAAAGTCCTGTAATAATGCCCTGACCGACAATTTTCGTCAGTCGCCCCTGGACGGGGCATTGGGATCTCTATTAAAAACTGTTCAAAGAGAACAGGGACCTACAGTTTATAACCAAATCCGAACGGCGGTGTCTTCAATTAATAGAGATTTTCTTGGGCAAATAGCATCTTTGAGCTAGCGATGCCAGTGCTAGGCAAATGTACCAGTGCTACTGCGGGGATTCGAACCACCGACCTCCGGCTTGTAAAGCGAGTACGCTACCACTATGCTACCGAAGGCCACAATAGTGGCCACAAGTCCTATAGTTTTCATTATTTGTCAGCGTACCGCAGAAGCCCCGATAGGATGCAGTACTTGGACCCAGTGCTAACCAATTACTGGTGCAGTGTTGACGAAAGGAGACTTTTGGAAGATGGTACGAAGTGGGGCGAGCTTTCCGAAAGGAAGTACCGAGAAACCGACTAGTGACGGGTAATGGTTGCTCCTATTGGGATTGTTGCAGAAGCGTTTATAAATTAAAGAAGCCCTAATTGAGTGCTAAGTTCCATTCTTTCCAGCTCAGACGGTACTTGTGAACTTAGACCCAGTGGCAATCAAGTACTGGTTCAACAAGCCACAGCCATACTGCGAAAGATGACTTTAGGGATAGGGTACGAAATATGTAGAGCGTTCTTAAATTTCACGCGGTTAAGAAGACTGATGCCAGTTTTTCAAGAGGATGCGCCTATTGGAATTTGTTGACCGAGAATTGCTCGCCGAAAAAGCCCCGATCGAATGATAAATGCCTTGCGCACAATCTCCGAGGAAGCAGTTCTTGTAAGCTTGGGCAACCAAGTACTGTTGCAGCGAACCAGCCTTATGTTCGAAAGGACTCCTTTTTGGGAGATGGTAGGAAATGTGGACCGCTTTTTTTAACCGCAAACGGATAAGAAGACTGATTCCAGATTTCCATAAGAAAGTACGAAAAAGCTACTACTGATGGGTAATAGGTGCTCTATTTCGTCAATGACGCAGTTTTTGATTATTTTTTCTACTAAAGCGTTTCATTTTTATATTCACTTTCTTTTTCTAACTTTGTTGTTCTTATGGTGCTTGCATATTCTCAAAAACTTCAACCATCGGTTTAGAAGCGCGAATCAGTTCAAAGCGATTATTCTTTTCAACTTTTCTTTGCAAACGTTTTATTTTTTTTTTTATAATCTCAGGTCAACTGAACATTGTGGTAGTCTTTAAATACAAAAATTTTTAACTGAAGTTTAGTATGGATTTCCTTTTAGTTGCCTTAATAAATGGCTAACTATACGAAAGTTGTCAGCCGTGATAATTAAAACTTTGCGTCCTTTATACTTAAAACCATGGAAACATGATCAAGATGTTTATGTTGTATTAAGCAAAGAGATCAGCGAAAAGTTGTGGATAGATTTCATTGCCAAAATAGCGCCACATTTCCTGGCTTTTCTAGCTTCATCGGATTCTGCTGACTCCACGCTATCTATGCAAAACCTTAGGCATGGAAAACATGTTGCGATAATTCGATCAATCCATGTTCTCAGACTTGAACATCATTATTCTTTGGTATATCGTTTCTTTCAATACTTAAAACAATAAGCAACTACTTTCTACTTCGCATTCAACATGCCTCCGCTTAGTATGGAGCCTTAAAAATGAATTGCCATTTTTCATTAAGATCCGATAAAAATCCCATAAATGCGTGCACTCAAAACACAAAAGATACAATCAGTCTCTCGCAACAGTTCATCATTAAACAAACCAAAAATTCTAAATAGTAAATTGCTTTTCAACAAAGTATTGATCGTGCATAGGAAGGCATAGCTAAGATCCAACTAAGATCAATTTTGCTGTTTATCTACAAAGGGTTGTCTGCTGATGAGCTCATCGAATGTGCTGAGAAACAGTCACATCCAAACAAACAATAGACAAGCATCCCGAAGAAGAAGAATTTGAAAAAAAAAAAGAACACTCTTATCATGATCAGCTAATCTGGTAAAGGGAAATGAATCAGCAAAGCAAACGGCGACGTTCATTTGCCGGTCTGAGTTCCTGGCTATTATTACGACAATTGGGCAGCAGATTAGCAAACTCGAAGATACTTAATTTTATTTTATTTTTTTTGTCTCTACCGAGCTGTCACATAATGTAAGACTCGCTGACATTTTGTGTGCAGCTCATTTAATGGCAAAGGCGCTTTAAAAAAAATTAGGCGGGTCTTGAGCAACTCATTGCGGCTTACCATATGGGCAAGGCCGACAGTTCCAGGTAGCATAGAGCAATAATTTTGCCCAACTGTCAGTGCTGCTAACAAAGCTAGACAATTGAAAATGGCAAACTAATTAAGTCCATATAGTATGTGAAAAGATAACTCAGATCAGTAGCTCACCTCGAGGCTCCTAATGCTCTGCCGTGGCTTTCTCTGCTCCGAACACCGTGCACCGATTTGACCGCATTTAAAGCGCCAAAGTAGCTTTAATTTAGGGCCTAAATGAGGCATTTAGGCATTCTTGCTTTGTCTTCAATGCCGACTACTGTGCTGGGTCTATGGATTTGTTTTGGTTTAACTTGTGGGCACCCTGAAATTAATGAGTTCGCGGCATGCGGGTGATGTGCTGATAAAGCCGCTTAATTTTTCACTGACTATGGGGTCTCTGCTATGTAGACTGCTTTGCATAATGCATCCGAGCACAGCTTCAGCAGCAGATTGAAAACCAAAACTTGGTATATATTTTTTTGTTTAAGTTTTTCCAGTTGGTCTCTTGGTCAGTTTGGTTTTTAAGTAGTGCCCTGTTGCATGTGAAGCTCGTGTGACGTTAATAAATCGGCTTAAATTTGATCTTGGCATGGTATTGGTTATGCTCTGGTACTATATGGCATATGGTATGGCTACGGGCTTATGTTATTATTGATGGTGTGACTGAGATTTGACCTTATAAGACTACATACAGCTGCGTATGGAAGTCAGTTGCATCTTATGAGTCTGTTGCAAGCAGTTCCAATTTAGCAGCGTCATAAGCGGATTTGGTATAATTTTAATATAGAGTTATGCTTCTGTAATTACAAAGCTAGAACTTTGTTGAGGTATTGAGCGGGCTTATTAATTTTAATGGAAATCTATTAAACTTTTTACGTTTAAAATATTCTTTACACTTAATACTAAGGAATATCATTTTATGTGACTGCTGCTAGGTTATTGGCATTGTTTCTCCTTAAATAAGTATATTGTAATGAAATCTTAAAATGTTTCATATATTGGGATACTATTTTCTCATGCATTGACATTTTTTATCCTTACGTCGAATCGACGAAAAACTTCCACCTTATAACTTATAAACAACATACAGAATGCACTTTAAATATAAAACCACATAGAGTTGAATTGCTTCACAGCATTGCCAAACTCAAACAAAGATCATTTCCTTAGCTTCCCTTTAGCAATTATTGCAACCAAACTTCCTTAGACCTAACGTTTGCTTCCCCCTACCATTAAATTAAGTCGTAAATCTCGATTCAACCCCTACACATATTTGGCATAGCAGAGCAGTATTCCAATTTCCATATAATTACAAGCATAATGCATTTCTCGCATACTGATTCGGATTGCTTTAATTGAGTAATCAGCTGCAGCAGCAGCATCCATCAGCTCGAAATGGATTTTCGAAATCCCAAAAAACAACACGAGTTATTTTTTTTGCCTATTCCTTGCACAGCAGTCCATTTAAGCCACCCGGAGCTAGAGCCATAAAGTCAAGCGCTGCCTATAAGGCTCAAGATGACATCCTGCTAGCAAACTGGCAACGGAAAGCAAAGCACTTGTTCCAGCAAAGCGCAGCTCACACCCAGACATCTATGTTTTTGTTTTCTCTTAGTTATTATTTTTTTTGTACTTCTTTTTTTTTTGAAGCTCAGCAAGACGTGGCAACCAACTGAGCTGTGACGCCGGGAGGGACAGTCATGAGCGAGAGCGGCACAGAACTGCACGCAGGTAATTGCTGCAGTCGGGCGCAGTGATGTGAAACATTTGTCATATGGACTGACTGAAGACGTGCATGAGATGCCATGGGAAAAATGTTTGTAGCCAGCACAACGATATAATAATAATACGAGTAATAATAAGAACCAGGCAACTGACGAACCGAACCTAGGCATCTCGGTTGTTGTTGGTGGTGATGGTGGTGGTGTGCGATGCTTCTAATCTGTGATATAGGTCATGCAACCCTCAAGGTTCCGAGTATCCAAGCCCATGCCTATGTCCATGTCCATGCCCACGTTGCGCATTGTCTTTGTGTCACTCGCTTGTCTTTTGTGAATTCGTAGAAATTACGCGAGAGTATGCGCGTTGAGAGGGCACTGTATCCTGCAGATACAGCAAAATATTCAAGTCTGACGAATATGATATACACTGCACTTTTGTTAATTTTCAAGGTTTTCATAGAGTTTTGAAGCGTTTCTTGCATAAGGTTTCCATTTGCAACGAGATTAGTCGTTGAGGTCTGGTATCTCCGAGATCTGATAATTTTAGAAATTTTGCTCCAACTTGAATAGCGACGACGACTCTTAAAACAGATTCATGGCAATCGATATGCTCATGCGGGCAATCGGAGAGCCCGCCTGTAGTCTCTTTGGAAGGCTCTACATTTTCATGCCCGGTTGTACCACCTGGGCGCTCCGTTCGCGCAACAGAGTCCTACAACTTTTAGATCATACCCTATAAAACCGGATACATAATAAAACTAAGGGGCTCCGCCCTGCGTCACTTTGAGACTGCTGAGCACTTTTTTTTTTTATTTTCAAGATTTTGAGAATGCTACAGATGTTTCTGCCCGACTCCAAAATACTTTATACCAAAGATAGGTTGAATCTTCTAATCGAATGGATGTTAATTTGGTAAATTTTGGTTTTAACTCCCAAAGTTATCGACCGATTTCAATTAAATTTTTATCATTAGTGTAGAAAAACAAGAGGTGGGAGAATACCGCAAAACTATATTGGGGCAGAAAGGGTTCAACATCAAAAACTGAATGCAATTGAAGAACTAGAACATAATATACATCTTGTGGCAAAATGTTATGTTCCTAGCTCTTCTGATCACCGAGAAATAGGCAATACAGGGAGACGGAGGGTGACACACTCACCAAATATACCTTTCTACAGGGTATCAAAAAAAAAAAAAAACAAAACAAGAACAACATAAGATACAAACAGTAGAAAGTAGCTAGACCTATTATGCTGCTACTCCTGAATGTTGCTCTTGATGTCTGTATCTGTATCTATGCATATGTGTGTATCTAACAAGTGCATGAGTGCGGCTTTTATGCGCTGCACAATTAAAAACGCAGTTATGCATAAAGTTAAAAACTTCCAACAAACAACAAAGATACAAACACCTAGATTGCAGTTACTTTTTGAAAAAAAAAGCAGAAGAAGAAGAAGAAAATCAGCCAGACCAAGCAACACCCAAGCATTCAATGTCAATGAACCACGTTTCTATGTATTGTTATTGTTAATGTAAATGTAAATGTATCTGTTGTATCTGTATGTGTTTATTGTATCTGTATTTTTGTAATGTTTATACGCTGTCGTCCACCTCGTCATCGGTGTTGATTTGACGTTGGATTTTCACTTTATTTGTTTATGGTTTCGCTGTCTGATTATCTTGGCTCAAGTTCGTTGCGCTTGGACAGGCTTCCTGGTATGATTACCAGCAATATATTACTGGGTTCTACCTATATCTCATATCTGTATAGTACCTATGATTTTATGTCATTTTATTGTCGCCGTTGTGTGTAGCTTGACAAAGTTGAATTTTTTGCTTTTGGTTTATCGCTTCAAGGGTTCTTTTTTTTTCAAAATATATCTATAAGAACCGTTCAATTGATTGAACACTATTGGCACTCAAGCATAAATTTTATTTGACGTGTAGGTTCTAGGCATTGGCTGGCTATATAAGGTTATTGAGAGGTTTTGTAATCTATGCTAACTTTTAGAATTTTTGACAAATTATTGTAAGACATAGCAAACGGCCATTCCTTCCTTATCTTAGAAGTCCGTTGACGCTGGGCCCAAGCATCCCATAGATTCAAACTACAAGCTGCAAGAATTTCAGAAAAAATTTGAAAATAAAAATATTTGGAGAATTTGATGAAAGTGTAGATTTTAAATTCTGAGTAGTTTTTGCCAAAATCTTCTATGTACGAACGAAATCTTTAGAATATGAAAATTGATCAAACAGTTCTGAACGATGAACAGATGTAAGACGAACAAACGCGGGACCGCCCAACATTTAAAAGGGGTTATCTTTAAAAAGCTAATGGCAAGAATGGTTTTTTCTATTGAGAACAAAGATTTTCCGTTTCATATGAAATTTTTGTGTTTTTTTTGCATTTTCAAAAAACCTCAAGATTGATGACCCTCTATAAACTCAATTTTTATTTTAATAATTAAAAATAAAAATAAAAATTAAATATATTTTGTGTTGTACTATACACTTCAATATCTTTCCATCTATGCGCTTGAAGGATCAATATTAAGGATCCCATAATTTTTATTTTTATTTGAAATTTAAGCAACACTTTTTTGATGAAAAGCTTATTATTTTAAGTCTATTTATTAGATTATTTTTTCAGATATAGTATATCTTGTAAATATTTAATGAAATTAACCTGATAAAATGAATGTTATAATCGTAAAATACAAGACAACTTGTAAATTATAAAGAAAAACTTAAGCAGATTTTTAAAAAATCACACTAAAATTGAACTTCGTCGAATCGACTATTCAATTTTTGAAAGCTCAATCTGCAACAACTTACCGACGACTTGTATTGTACCGAAAATGAGCACAAAAGAAAAAGAACAACTTAAAAAAAAAAATACTTTGAAACATTTTCGTCGTCAAATCGACGAAGACCATCGAACATGAAAGTATTTAATGTTTTATTATAACAGAAACTGTTGTAATAAAAAGTCTTAATTCGATTTAAAATTTTTCACTTCTGTTCTTAAAATAAGAGCGTAGGAGCTTTTGAATAAAGAATTTTAGTCTCAATAATCAAAAAATTGCTCTTGTCAAAAGTATGACCCGAAATTAGGTTTTAATGGCAAAATACAGAGTTTTTCAAAATTCCCGATCTTATATTGTTTTCCATGAGCATCAAAAATTTAAACTTAAAAGACTGCATCAAAATTTTGTGATTTCACAAATTTCGCTTTTTTGCCCATTGTACAACATCTTAAGCAAAAGCTAAGAGCTATTTAGGTATCTAAACTTTTTATTTATTTTTATGTTGTCATGCAAGATTTGACATAATTTGCTTAAATGGTAAGACAAGAATTTTAATTTAATGTTTCAGTTTCTTTAGGTTCCGCTCTATAAAATTTTGGTAGCTGAGGCATTGATGATGATATATTTTTTTTTTTTCTAAGTGGAGCATTACCTTTTTAATTAGTTCTTAAAATCGTTTTGTGGTTATTTGGTGCGGTGAAGGTGAAAATGTTGTAATCGTTACTAAAGATCGTTTGTCAAGCACATTGACATAAATCAATTTATTCAACAGTTGGAGTTTGGAGTTTTTTTAAATTAGTTCAGGTAGCTAATAAATGTCTTATTTAATTAATTATTTGATTTGATTCATGAAACAAAATAGTCAACATTTAAAAGCCAAGCCGTCATATTAATTCTACGAGTTTCCATAATAAGCCGGCAAACGGGTTCGAATTAGCAACAAATATTTGAACTACCACATATTTCTTCCCTGGCATTTTCTGTTTTTCAAATCTATTAGTCGTTTTAATCTTTAATTAATTGTTTATGGGCAAAACGCTTAACATTTAAAGCAATTATTCTCTTTATATCATTCTTTTAAACATTTCTAGTCAATGAACTATTGTGAATTAAAATAAAAAGAAAACTCGTTTTAAACGTGTTTTAAGTTTAAGTCGACTTATGAAAGGTGAATTTGTAGATTTTTTTGAATTTTTTGTATTTTACATTGAAATAAACAGCACAGAAAAACCAAACACAGAACGCGTGCGCATAAATGTTTACAATTATATAATCTGCGTCTGGGAATTAGTTTATGCTTTTATTAAGACTAATTAGGCGCCCAACGTGGGGCCGCTGACCTTAATTGGCAAGGGGCGACATAAAAGTGGAACATCGCCTTGCACTCAAATGCAACAAGCTGTCAATCAATAAACAAATTTTTATTGATTTAAACCGCGTCGTGTTCACAACATTAACAGCCCAAATGATTTTTTTTTTTCACGTGAGCCCCAAACAGCAACAATAACAAGCCAAAGTCAAGACTAATGTACATACAGTCAGGTCAGAAATTATTTGTACACTTTTCAGAAAAGTTGTTATATATACAAAATTTTTAGATCAAAGTTCTTTAATGTAACTCAAAGCTTAATAATATTAAAATCGTCACGTAACGAGACTTGTATAGTTTAAAAATCGTTCGACTTTTTATCAATAACTAAATATTTGGATAATAATGTTTTTTAATTACTAAATTACTAAGCTTAAAGCTTAAAATTACAAAGTGTCTGTATAATTTTAGTTAGCTACGACTGTCTATAGTGATTTTATGGGGAAATCGTTTTATTTAATTTTATATTTTATTTCTTTTTGGGGTCGCCTTTGGCAGCAGACCTTATCTACGCACGCTTATCAGTATAAAATGATATGCAAGGTGTTCCTTACAAATGTTTTACCTCGTCTCATTTTTGTTGAGCAATTCATCAAATCGTCCAAAAACTTTCAATTTCCAAAAGGGGCCAGCTAGCGGCTTGTCATTATTGACATTACAAATGTTATTGATTGTAGTATCTCGATTTCAAGGGGGGGCACCCAGACATTTGGCTTGCTTTCGTTTTATTTTACCACAATGGCATTTTCTTTTGGAGTGCTTGAAGTGTTTCCCCGATAGGCCAGCTCACGAAATCGAAAGTACATGTTAATTATTTCCACATACAACAAACAATCACCTGCATTCATTACAAGCCAGCCAAGGCGATCAATTTTCAAAGATAAGCGTATTAGTTTTCGAGTGTCCCGCTTACCTTACCATATTTACTTTCTTGTTTTTTTTTCTATGGTATATACCCAGTTGAATAGTTTTTTACATTTCGAATATGCATTAAAGGCGGGTGGGGGCTCTGCAACGCTTTGTGTCAATCAGGCATTGAGGCATTGCGTCTGCTTTAGTTCTGTTGACGCTTTTTTTTTATGCCTCGTCAACAACGTCAGCGGCGTCGGAGTCGGCGTCATCGTTGTCGGGGCGTCATTGCATGCAAACAATGGAACTGTGTTTTTTTTTTTGTCATTTTGGTAACACTGGGATCCAAACTGTGACCGAGTCTGGAAGTGGCGACAGTAGCATTACAAAGCATTTGATTTGAATTTTTTTCAATTTTTCTGTTAGCAATTCTGGGAAGTGTCAGTGCGACACATTTTCTATTATTTTTTTGTTGTTTTAGGAGCAGTTTTGGAAAGTGATATTACTTGGTTTTATTTTAAGTGGGACGTAGGGCTTTTGTGACTCGAAAAAGTGAATTTTTTGAAGAACACTTTTTATGAATGAATAATAGATATTGTAGAGTGCTGCATGAGCACGTGAAAGTATCAAGTCACGAGGGAATCGTCTTGACTTGCTTAAATGGATCATTTCAAAATGGTGACCCAATTAGCAAGATGTTGTCTAAATGTGACGGGTTGCTATAAGTAGACTGGAAGGAGGTTGTTAAATCCATATAGTTAGAAATGCTACAGTATTGAATTTTGGCACAA
Source organism: Chymomyza costata (assembly GCA_018150985.1). Lineage (NCBI taxonomy): Eukaryota > Metazoa > Arthropoda > Insecta > Diptera > Drosophilidae > Chymomyza > Chymomyza costata. The sequence continues at coordinate 26,958,498 of JAECWU010000001.1, forward strand.
ACACTTTTCTAGGTCAGCACAAAATACCATAAATGCCAAATAAAAATACTGCAAAAAAAAACATTTAACAAAATAGAAAAAACAAAATGTAGTATGGACACACTGTTCGCCTTACTCGCTAAATAAGTTGCAGTTTTTATCTTGTCACAGTTTTTGACCAAACCATAAAAGCGTTATTTTGAATATTTTTTCGAACTTTTGCTTCGATATGAATATTTTACGAAAAATCGATAAAATAGCATAGAAAATAGTTTTAAATAAATAAAACATAGAAAATTAATGTACCAATTTTCGAGTTAAAGAATTCTAAAGTTTTTAAAAATGAGAAGAGGTTTGCTATAAACAGCAAGAGGACTATTATGTCAATGGTATCAAAATAAAATATAATTCTTTCTAAAATAGCACGAAACTATCTGAAAAATATAATACTGCGCAACTGATTTATTTAAAAAATTTTGAATACTACAACACAATATCTATCAATGTTTTTTTAGAGATCTGAGTCTTCGGTCCAAATTTTTGCATATAAAAGTGGCGGCAAATGGTCAACTATTTTCCAAGTACAGCCGAACTTTACTATAACGAACTCTTTCTCAACAAATTTTGCACTTTTACGAATTTTTTAAAAGTACACTTTTTTTTTGTGTATTTTGAGCAATTTATGAAAAATTTCTATATTGGACAAAATTTTCCTGAAAAATATTTTCTTTCAATTTGTCTATATTGGAAATTTTTTACAAATTGAAAGAAAATAGTTTTCAGAAAAATTTTTTTCAATATAGAAATTTTTTATAAATTGCTCAAAATACACAAAAGAAAAAGTGTAGTGAAGTAGTGAAGATAGCGCTGATTTAAACATAAAAGAACCAAACAAGAAGTCAAAAGTGATGGTACTTTCTATAAGATGAGTTTGTTTCTTAGTTTTTGAACGATTCTAGAGACGAGGGGCTACAGAAAGAAGCAAAAAAAAACCTAAAGCCTTTTTCTTTTTTAAAAAACTTACAATTTCTCTTTAACTAATTTTCTATATAACGAACTGGAGCCGTATTGACTGGAAATGCAAAAAGCTAACCGCAAAAGAAAACAAATTAACTTCGAACGAAATAAACAGTCGAACATTTGAAATCACTTTTAGATTAATCAGATCAATGAGATGACTTAAAAAAATTTGTGCTTTAATTTAACAATCGAGATTCTACAGATGTTGTGGTTAAAGGCCACCAAACGTCTAATACAGGGTGTTTTTTTTAGAGGTTCACAACTTTGAGTTGGCAACACTGCTCTTATTTGACAGCCCATTTAACAGCTGATAGTTGCTTTTTGTTGAGTTTGGTTTGACATTTCATTATGGCGATGAAGCCAACTTTTGGCTGAATGAGTACGTAAATAAGCAGAATTGTCGCGTTTGGAGTGAGGATAATCCTCAAGCTTTTGTCGAAATACCATTACATCCACAGATAATTACTGTCACTTGTCTACGTCGATAAACCAAAGACAATTGAACTCCTAGAAATCAACATTCAAAGAGTTTTTGGCAAAATACGCCCGCGAAAAGTTTGTGAAAATTGTTGTTCCAGCTTGCGCCTTGTACGCGCCAGCCGTGGCGGCCACATGGCCGAAATCATATTTAAACATTAATGTCATAACATTTTCTATCCAATAAAGCCCGTTTCATTATATATGTATGATATATATTATATTATATTTATTATATTTCTTTATTTTAATATGATTTAAACTTCTGTAACTCTAAAAAAAACACCCTTTATTTGAAAAAAAAATGAGTTAAAACGAGGTAGTATTTTAAAATTTAGCAGCTCCAGAAGCATGTAGGGGTTAAGCTTGCAAACTTATACTCTCTCTCATGACTCACTGCCTCTTATCTCATTGATACTGGAAATCACAAAAATCTGAACTAGTTCTTAAAAAGATTAATTATGCAAGAGTGTTTTGTTAAAATATGAAAAAAGCAAAAAAAAAAATGCTAGTACTCTGGAAAGTAATTTTTTGCCTTAAGTAGATTTTTTCGTATTTCGTTCAACTTGTAAAATTAATTGTATTTTACACTTTGTTATCAAAACATACAATCTTTGTAAATTTAGTAAATTACATTAACACCCAACAATTTCTTGGCATAATGTAGCAAAAAGCTGCTGAAACTTTATCTAGTTGCATTCGACCCCATAACATTGTACTAATTACTCTACACTCCAACCTCAAAAAACTACCTTTTTCCATTTGCACTCTACAATTAATTGCATGCCGCGGCGCCTGCCTCGTTTCTTCGCAACCAATGAACATTGCTACCAAAAGTGCCGAGCTGGCAACACTCTTGCCGCCTATTTAAAGTCCAATCTGCAACAATTCAATTAAGCCAATAACAAAACCAATTTGTAATGCGCTACAGCTTTTTAGCTACACTCTGTACGCTGGAAAAAGGCGAAAGGCACAAGGCGAAAGGAGAAAGGCGAGCGAAGAATAGCGAGAGAAGAGAGTGAAGCCGGGCGAAAGACAAAGCCTTAATACAACGGCAAATCCAATTAAACTAGTGACAACGCCGTTAAAGCGGCAGCAAAAGCTACTAAAAAGGGCAGTGACGTCTAACAAGGGGGCACGTGGGTTGGGGTACTGTTCTTAGGCAAATCAAAAATTGTTTTCCATGCTGACCCCACCACCTGCTGCTGCTGCTGTTGTTGGGCTTAGGTACATTTGCAAAAGTTGACTTCAAAGCAATTGCGACATAATTAAGTTGACAACAACAAAAACACCAAAAACAATTCTCGCGATTGACACCAGTGACCCAGTTCCGCCGTTCTCTGTGTTGCAAAATAGAGAAACACAACACAAAAAAAAAAAAAAAACTTGACGACGTACTGGCTTCCCGACAAGCAGACTTGTTGCCCGCCTGGTCTGCTCTGCTCTCCACTCTACTCGGCTCAGGTCTTGGTTTTGCTCTGGTCTGGTCTGGTCTGGTCAGGTCTGGCCTTTTCGCATTTGGCTAAATAAACTAAGTGACGTCGTCGTTGTCGTAGTTAAAATTGAAAATTAAAATTGTTAGACAGCGTGTCGCGGTGTCGCCTGTCACTGGCATTTGCTTTTCCGATACACTCTAATTGAAGTTAGTTAAGTTTTAATTCTAAATATGTAACAGTTTGGGTAAGCAGCTGTTAACTTAAATTGTGTTTACACCATTTGCTGTTATTGGAAGTTGTGGCTAGTTGAATTACAGTTTATTAGAGCCCCGCCTGATAACATTGAGCTCAATTTTCTAAAACACAGTTGATTTTTGACATTACACTACCCTTAGGTTGTCAGAGCTGTTCCAGAAATCCCTTTTAACAAATTTTTAACATAACAGGAATCCGCAAAAATCTTATTTTTAACATTACACTGTTAAAATTTTTTTGCAAACTAAAAAAAAAAACTTTAAAAAATTACGACTTTCTCTAAAATCCCTTTTAAAGAATCTCAAAAAATATTTCCTTTTAATCGAAATTCAAGCTTAACACTTTAGAGTGGCCCACCTATTTGGTTTCGAAAAGTCGAGTCGATTTTTTTTTTTTTGCACGGACATTTAATTTGCTTCTAAGCAAAAATTTTTAACTTATATTTTCGAATGGAACCCGTAAGGTAGCAGAAAGAAAGGACGCCCTAGATGCACTTGGAAGCGGACACTCGAGAAGGAGCTTAGGTCTACAGGGAAATCTTTTAAGTAGGTCAAGGTCATCGCGAAGGATCGTATCCGATGGAAACGTTTTGTAGAGGCCCTATGTTCCACTGGGGATAACAGGAATTGAGAGAGAGAGAAGTGTCCTTCTTTTGCTGTTTTGTATAACATATGTATTGGGTTCTCTTTTCGCCACTCTCCATTACGCTAGAGAATTTTTTTGCTTTAGACGATATTTCACGCTCGTGGTTTATTTATCGATATACACTTTAGCCAATATCCCTACAAAAAAAAAGCCGTCGAAGGCAAAATCAATTCAGTCAAAATCACCATTCTTGGATATCAAGCAACCAGAGAAGAATGATGTCAATAAATTGATCGCGTCAGCCAAAGATTAGCATGGTGCACCATATTGTTGGAACCAGAAGTTCCCTCTGCGCTTTCTAGCTTGATAACGCTCTCCATTGACTGGCTTTGACCGCTCCTTTTCGAAGAAGTACGATGCAATCATAAGCTTCGCAGAAACAAAACAACTAATTATCACTTGTTGGTCATAGGTAGGTTCTTCTGAGATTAACAGACTCTGTTCACTTTCAACAATTAATATTTTATGGTTTTTTTTGCGGGAACACTTTCCTTTGAAATTACGAACTTAGAACGCCTTGGAATATCTGGATTAGATAGCGTATGTCAGAGTAATAACAAAATTTTTACAGGTTGGGCTAACCTGTTTTTGAAGTTTTTTTTTTTCAAAGTATTCAAAAATTATTTTAATTTATAATACATTAACATCTCTTTCAATAAATTTTTACGCAACAGCAAACCGTAATCTGTGTTTATATCTCTTTCAACCAGTTTTCAATATTTAAGCTATTAGTAGACATTCTTTGTAGAGGCGTTCAAAAATTATTTCATAGTTTCTTAAGAGCAGATTTTTTAAAACTTCTTAATGGACAATGAAGCAAACCTTGACCCTGTCAGGACGTGGAGAAGGACGATTAACGCTGGAATGCAAGCAGCAAATTACTCTTGGAACGACATAAGCCATACATCTCGCAATAGATTTCGAGATAAAAGGGTATTCAAAGCCTTTTGCTCCACTGGGAGTCAAGGATAACAGAAGAAGAAGAAGCTGACGTTTTTAGAGATAAATTGAATTACATTTTAATCAAATTTTTAAATAAACTTGAGCGCCTAACTAGCACTAAAGAAACTAGAAAAATTTTACATATTCAGTTGTGCTCCGGAACACGAATAAAATATTCGATATTCGGAAAATGAAGAAAATACTCGGATTCGTTTTGATTTTACATGTTTATGTTTTGCGTGGTTTGAATCCGTCTGCTTTGTGGGAAGATAAATCAAACTGAATTGGATTAATAGTTTCAAAAGTGAAGTTATTTCAAACAGAAAACATTTTTTAAATATTCTTTGATAATCTTAGATTCCATTTTTGACAATTTCAAGTTAAATATTTATTGATAATTATTTTTTATTATTTTTTTATTTACTTACAAATAATAGTATGCACAATCCAAACAGAAATTTGGGCATGCCATCACAAACAATGGCATATCGATAACTGATAGTTGCGACTACGTCACAAATAAACTCTTAAAAGATGTCGCAGATCCCAATCGCACTTATTCACAGCGTTTCCTGCTTTTAACCTTTTCTCACCATATCTCATAGAGGGTCATCAATCATGAGGTTTATTTTCAAATGCAAAAAAACACAAAAATTTCAAATGAATCGGAAACTTTTTAAAAATAGTTCCCAAATGTTGTTCGAAACTGCGCCGTAGCTCGTCCATGCGGAGTTTCCAATTTTTGATGACGCGTTCGAGCATAATCGGAGGTATCGAAAATAACGCGGGTTATGCTTCCATCGTAGCTGGCTTATCCACAAACACTTTAGACTTCACGTAGCCCCAAAGGAAAAAGTCTAACGATGTGATATCACACGATCTTGGTGGCCAATTCACCGGTCCGGAGCGTGAAATTAATTGTTCACCGAATTGTTTCCATAAAATGGCCTAAGCGCGCGAAAAACATTCTTTACAGAACGCGAATTTTTGTAATATAATTGTACGATTTGTAAACGTTGTTCGGGTGTAAGTCTTTACATGATGAAATGGCAATGAAAACTGCATAAAAAACACATAGCAACTTGAAAGTACTCACGCGTGATTTATTCAAAAAACGCTGTTGAAAAAAAAAACCTCAAGATTGATGACCCTTTACAAAAAGATTGTTCTGGTAAGCAATTGGATCATTCGTGGAGAACAAGAATTAAGAGGCTCAGCTGTAAGTACGCTCGAATTCCTTACTCTAATCGACAAAAAAAAACATTTTTGTATGGTTTCTACTTATCTAGTTCTCTTTTTTAACGTGACTAAGTTTTTTCAGTGAATCCATGTGAATGCTTCAGCGAAGTAAGAAGTATGATCCCCGCAAGTTGTTACCAACTTTTCTCTCATCAAATTCCTACTTAAAGCGTACCTCGAATTCTATTAACCCATCAGCAAAGACAGTTAAGTTATTTAACTTGAGTTTTTTATTTTTGGCGCTATTTTAACTGGTTTGACCAGCTGGTGGGTTGACTTCTTTTTGTTGCTGTTGGCGGCTTCTTATTTTCACACCGGACGGGCGACCAGTTGCCTCTTGGCCACTTGGCCCCCTTTGGCTTTAGCCTGTTGCCAATTGTCAGCCCCATCGTCAGCGGTTGCAACTGTTGGCAACTGCCAACTGTTTTTGTGGCTGCAACAAACGGTGCTTTTAATGTTTGCAGTTGCTATTAAGCCACCAGCTACGACGACAAAATCCAATTAAAGAAATTATGTTTACATATAAAAATAAAAAATAAAAAAAGTGTAAAAGAGCAGGCCGCATTTGCCGCAAATTGTTATTAAAAGCGTTACAAGCAAACTGCCAGATATATGTAAGTATCTGTAGCATAATAGTTGCTAAAACCAACACTAAAGCCACATAGAGCCAACACTTAAGCAAATGTTCACGCCTTAAACCACACACTGTAGTTTTTATTTTCATTTTATATACACAGATATATTATTATATATATATACATTTTTTTTTTCTCGTCTCTTTAAATTGGTTTGGCAAGGATCTGATTGTTTTTAGAGGAAGCGCAAGCAGCAACATAACAGCGCTCTTATACCTCAAGCCGCAGCAACATCCACACATGCTTAAGTTGAGAGATCCTTAACAAATTTTTAGCGTAATTCCTATGAAAATATACAAGATGCACAACAACAAGAGTGGGAACACGCAGCTCTGTAGATAGCTTATATGAGATACTATTTACTGGCCGTTGGCATCATATTGTATAAGCCTGGAACGAGCAGCTCAGTTTTATGAAAACAAATTGCTCAAATTACAAGATATACTTCTTTTTTAATGCCACATTGTTGCTGCTGCTGCTCCTTAAGCACAACTTGTATAGTTATTTGTATCTTTCAGATACACAAAACAAGCACGCAATTACTATATGTGAGCGTTTGCCATAGGAACCTGCTTAAGTGCATTTTGGTATGGATTACAAATGAGCAAAAGGACATTGCAGCCCCAGATACACAGCATTTGTTTGTTAATAGAGGAAGTTGTACTTCCATATTTTTTATGAGCCTCAGCCCCGGGGGTATTATTAGTAGTACAAGCGACCTGACAACAGCAAATGTTGAAAATAACCCACATATGATAGATACTTTTTTACATGATTCATTTAAGATGCTTTAGATAAGCCGTATTTGTTTAACATATAAAAATTCTTCATTTTTCGTATGACGAAATTTGTTAAATAATGAGTTGGCTTTAAAAGCTGTGACTGACTCAGAAAAAGTAACCAGAAGTAAATGTTGTACAATATTTGCAGATAAGCATTGCTTTGCGTAATTGACCATTTTTTTTACAGACAGACTCGAATATTGTACAAGAGATATATATTAAATATTTGTTGAAAATTCTAGCTTTCTAAAAATTTATAAATTTAGACGATATTAAAAATATCAGACCACACTCTTAATACATCTAGCGTCTGTTTCTCTATCAGCTAATCTATTTCATCGAAATTTGATATACAACTATCTAAGAATAATACCAGAAATGCAAGGTTTAAATTAATTTTTTTGTAAAAATAACTTCAAAAAATATTTTTTATTTACCTTGCTTAACTATGCCTTAAATTAAAAAAAGGAGCTCATTTTTTTTATGAGACTTACAAAAACTTGTCTTTTGCTTAAATAATGAAAATAAAGTTGTTAATTCAATAATCATACCCTGTACAATGGAAAGCGAAATATTAGGCATAAATTTGAAAAATTCAGTAGCAGATTTAAAATTTGCAGTGGGTAATTGTAATGACAAATATAAGAACATTTTTGACAGATCTCACTATGCCCAAACCTACCGCTCATACAAGGTTAAACTTTGCTAGTTATTTTTTTTTAATTATGCATTTTTAATGAAGTTATTTAGGCATGTAAACTTATATATTTTAATTTCTGATAATTTATATTTTAACTAAAAATAATTCAAAAAATCTCTTAAAGCTATTTAAAACTTTTAGACCTTTTTAATCAGATTATCAGTTTTGCATTCTACATCTTTGGATTTTGATTCTTGCTTTCAAAGCCAGTCTGGGACTCCCACTTGCAATCAGGAAATACTGGATTTTCTTCTCAATTGTTCCCCTTTTCAGAATTTATTATTTTATTGTCGTTAGTTAGCCATTTGGCCCATAGTGCATTACACTAGTTTACAAATTTAAGGGTCATCGAGTGAACCTTCCTATAAAAGTTTTTTTTAGGGTAATTTGGGCTCGTGAAACACGAAAATGGCAACCTTTCTTTTTCTTAAGCACCATTTTCGAAATATTTTCGAAAAACATGTTTTTGGACACTTTTTTCTGTTATTCCTCAATATCTCGTGAACGAAATTTTGTATCGACATGAAATACGATTAAATCGAAAGGTATTGATGCGCTCAATCTCAATAGTTATTTATATCTTCAAATTTTAGAATAACAAAGAATTAAAAGAAATAGACAGTATCTATAAAAATCGTTTTACTTTTATTATTTAATATTATTATTATAAAAAGTTTGTAGCCAGAGCAACGCAGACCTTCAGGCTGCGTTTTACTTTGTTAGAAAATGGTTTTGTATTAAATCCTTCAAAGAAGCTCAGAATTACACTTAGTACAAGCGTCCAAAAAGGTTTTTTGAAAAATGCAGCCTGAACTTTAAGAATCTGTGAACAAATTTCTTTTTTATGAAAAATCGTTTTTCTTTTTTTTTATGTGTGCTTATTTTATTAACCAATAAATAATGATGATAACTTCATTTTGTTATGGATTCTGCCTTAGAAGCTTCAAAATCTCATTTTTTGTCAATCAAATCGTGAAATCTTATAAAATATATAATAATATATTTTAGTATTCAACTTAAATCTGCACAAACGTTTTGGTACTTAAACAAGCATCATAACTTTGAAATTGTGAGTAACTCACTTGAGTAACTCACTTGCAGTTTTATATCGCACCTGCAAAAAGAAATGTATCTACAATTAGAGCGCACGGGATTCGGGTTTTATAGCTTGCGGCAAGTAAAAATCTCTCAAAGACATAAATCCAATTTACTTTCCATTTAACTGACCTTTTATGAGGCCTTGCTGCGGATCATGCCACCAAAGGCCAGCTCCTAGCTAGGTCAATGATGATGATGTTGATGTTGATGCTAATGGTAATGATGATGGCGATGGCTATCTAAGCAGCTAAAACATGGCCAGCTTGAAATCCATTTACGCACACCTAAACATAAAAAAAATAAAAGTAGAATAAAAAACGAAAAAAAAAAAATGTTTTTAAAGGTTACGCGAAAATTTTCCCAACGTTTTGTTCGTGCGCGTACGAGAATGATTTTATGATGCTTTTAAACTAATTTTCCATGGAAAAACAACGTGCCAAGCGTCAAAAGGCAGTACTTGAAATGGAAAATGTGAAAATGCTGCTTAGAGGCGGCTCTTGCACGTGTACCAAGAACCAAGTCGTATGCCACGTGGGCAGAGCTCAAAATTTTATTTACCTATGCAGAAAATTATGACAAAGCGTGGCGCAAAATTTTATGCCACATGCGGCGTGTAACAGGTTAACACATACTATGCGTAGTAGTAGTCTCTAAACATAGTTGCTGTAGAGGCACGAACTAGTCGTAAAATAAGTGAATAGCATCCTAAAAATTTAAAGCACAAGACGTCGCGTCGTCTGCCAAAGTCCATGTCAGAAATTTGTTTAACCATTTTTGGTATAATCTATTGTTTGGTAGTAGAGATGCCTGTGGATTTGTCCTTGGCCATTGTGTTGGCATTGAACTTTGCCATTGGCTGTGCTTGTATCTGAGGCCATCAATCTAAATTGCTGCCAAGAGGCATACAATTTCAGAGCTGACAGACCCGTAGCCGCAACATTGAGTAAACGTACTATGGAAAACAAAATATTTTTTTTATGCGCATTTTTCAGCAGACAAATTGATTTATCTGTTTGTTGGTTTTATATTCCAGGATTATGATCGATTTGCTAAGAAATTTATGAATTGTGACATTGTCTGTAGCTGCAGCAAAGGATGTGCAAACTCAAAGACTCTAAATTGACATGTTCAGCTCAGTTCTAGGCGCTTCTATAGCTTCTATAGCTTCTTGCTGCAGCTATTCAGCAGTTTTAATTGTAGTCCTGCTCATTTGTCAGCAGCATTGTCCTTGTCTTGTTACACAACGACAAGGACACAGATTCATAGATACACATACACATAGATACTTTATTCCACACTTGTATCTCACCTTGGCTCAGGTATTCACTGCGTTATTGTTCTTGACAAGCCAAAACTTGTTCTTTTGTTTGCTCAGCTCTTGCTCTTTTTTGCGTATCTTTATTTACTTAGATACATTTTGTGTCTATGTTTGTTTTTGCAATTGACAGCAGCAAATTGTAAGCGTGAGTGTAATTATGGTTTTTGAATGTGTTCCAAGAATATGCCAAATAACTAAAGCAGCAGGATGTGTAGATTTTGTTGATTTTCTTACCTAGCAGGAAGTTAGTCTCTAGTCATAAAATGTATCCGTCCTGCAGTTCCGTCAAGTTGATTTGGCTGCTGCTCCTGGGGTGCCTTAGACATTTGCGAAAGATCAATGAAACTTCTATAGATACAAATAAATATATCAAGTTCTAAGCTGCAAGATAAATAATGGTCTAGAATAAATTGCACAGCTCTAAAAATATTCTGTGACAGCAATTGAGATATTTCGTAGGAGTTGTTTTTTTTTTGTTGTATCTAAACTCTTTGTTCAACATCTTTCAATATAATCTTTACTAAGTGCTACTATGGGTACAATGGTTTGTTACAAAGTTCCTATTATTTATCGAGTTATCGATAAATGAATACTTAGATTTTGTTTTTTAACCGTTTCTTTGATAAGCTTTGTCTACTAAGTGAATAAAAATATTCAAGATATTTTTTTCAATAAAAGCTAAAAGTTTGAATATAAAAAAATGATTGAATAAAAAAAGTTAAGCAAAATATTTTATAAATAAAAATAATTTTAAAATTCAACATCAAAATGTTTAAATATATATATATATATACGGTTAATAAAAATTAAAACAAAATTTAAGATAAAAAAGTTTTGACTAAAAAATTTTCAAATTTAAAAAAAATGTTTGATTAAAAATTTAAATTGAACACTCGATTTTTAACCGTTACTTTGATAAGCTATGTCTCCTAAGTGAATAAAGATATTTAAGAAATTGTTTACAATGAAAGCTAAAAGCTTAAATTTTAAAGAAAATCAATTAAAGAAAATTAAACAAAAAATTTTAGAAATAAAAATAAATTTAAAATTAAAATTAAAATAAAATTTTATAATTAAAAAATAAATTTTAAAGAAAATCAATTAAAAAAAATTAAACAAAAAATTTTAGAAATAAAAATAAATTTAAAATTAAAATTAAAATAAAATTTTATAATTAAAAAATAAGTTTATTTAAAAAAATTCAACAGCAAAATTTTGTATATATGTATTAATAAAAATTAAAACAAAATTTTTGATTAAAAAAATTTTCACTAAAAAATTTTCAAATTAAAAAAAATTTTCGATTAAAAATTTAAAATGAACACTCGATTTTAAACCTTTTTTTTGATAATCTATGTCTCCTAAGTGATATTTAAGAAATTGTTTACAATAAAAGTTTAAGTTTAAAAGAAAATCGACTAAAAAAAATTTTGATTCTTTTAAATTTTTTTTCATCGACATTTTTTTTTTAAATACAATATTTCTATATATTATATATTATTATTATATATTATTTATTTACCTCTTTTCGGACTCGCTTATGTTCCTCCTGAGGTGTGGGTTGGCGATCTCAGCATTCGTCTGCAGGCATTCCGATCCTGGATCATGTCGTTGCTGAAGTTTTTGCATTTAAAAAAGTTGAGGTTTTTGGCACTTGTGTATGGATATTCGTTAGTTATGGACTTTCCTTTTACACCGGCGGTTGTCTCCAGACCCGGTAGCCAATCGCATACACTGATCTTTGGAAGATCTTTAAGATGTTAAAAATGTGCCTCAGGCTTAATGTGATGGTAAGTATGCCTGCATCTGACTAGTTCTCTTTTAGGGGCCTCTTACGCCAGGTAGAGAATACCGTGGTGCTAAATTTTATTCTATAAAAAGCAAGCTACTATTTCGATGTTTTTTAATAAAAAATATTTTTTGTCATCAAAAATTTTTTTAAAATTTTTTTAGTTGATTTTTTTTTAAATGCTATATTTTATCTATTATAAAAAAAAATTTTTTTTTGGTTTTAATTTTAAATTTAATTTAATTTAATTTTTGAATTTATTATTTAATAATAATTGAAATTTTAACACTATTTCTACCAAGAGGCACCTTTCATATAAAAAATAAAAAATTTAATTTAAAAAATTAAAACAAAAAAAGCAAAAAAAATGTTTGATCAAAAACTGCAAAACTTAGTTTAATAATATAATTAGACATGTCAAACAAATTACAGATATATTATGCAAACTTCTAGTATGACCAGCAAATCTATAATCTTCTAATATATGTATATATTTTTTTAAATATATTCTATGTTATTACTCTATATCTTTGATTTTCTTTCAAATTTCAGAAATTTTCCAAGGATCTTAAATTTTCGATATAAAAGGTACGATTTTCTTTATTTTTAAAGCATATGTGTACCTTTAAGTTATACCAACTTTTTAATTCCGTATTTTTAGCTCAAATTATAAAAGTTGAAACTTAATTTTTTTATATAAATCAAAATGTATTCTTTTTTGAACAGTCCTCTCAATGATATATTCCACATTTTTGGCTTTGATTTTTTGCAACCCCAAAACTCTTATTTATAATTCCTGAAACAAAGTTCTGTACATAGAGCAAATAAATATATTACACGACGCTATTTTAGAAAAAGTCCTTTATATAGAAAAGTCTATTTTTTGTTCAAATCTTCTTACAATCTAAATAAGTAATATCATGTTGTGACTCTTAAGTAACCAAAACTACAGAAAAATCTTATTGAAATTGGTTCAATCTTTTACCTCTACTTGCCCTCAATTCTTATCATTTGCTACTGTCCGTAATCGAATTTCCACAACTCATGCGCTCTAGACAACAACGATTTATAATTTCCTGAACAAACATTCAATTTCCTTTTTTTTATTTATTTACCTTTTTAGTGCTCACTCAACATGCTTTCATAAACTCCCTCCCAGTCCATACTAAAAAAAATACAACTCATGCACTCAAAAAAAAATATATATGTCCTGGCATAAACAAACTCATTCATAAATCAAAAGCATTGTTAATTTTCCATATTTTAAAGGACTTTGCCTAAGTGTCTGCACTTTTCGTCGAAAAAACTGCTTCCTCATGCTTATTTAAGTATTTTCCTGTAGTTTCATACAATTTGTGGAAACATGATACCCAATAACTCGTAGCTCCTAACTGAGACACACTTGGTCTGACTGGCAGCTGACAAAAGCAATGCATTCCTGCTGCATCCTTGCAATACACATAGAGTTTTTTTTAAAATTTTTAATTTTACAGAAGGCACTTTTATCACTCAAAGCATGAACATTAGGGTGGAGTGAAAATTTTTTTTTTTCATATTCGTTTTGCTGTTATTGTTCACAAATATGCATACAAAATTTTATTTGGCACATGATAAATTTGGAGGTGCCCCCAACATCACGAACTTCAGAGAAATTCGCAAAATTTTGTCAAAAAACACCAACGTCTAATTGTCGGGAGCAGAACATAAGCCGACAGTTCATGATATATCCCAAAGATTGGCTACGGAAATTTTAGATGTCTGGCGAAAAGCATCGCTTCCTACTGTCAGCTTTAAGAGAGTGCTACAACTTATTCGATCTTACCATGACAAATATAGAAGCTTACTAAAACCTTATCAAGGCCGTAAAACGAACAAGAAATATCAAGAGAAAATAAATGAATTGGTTACTGAGTCCCAACGGTTATTTAATGTTTGCAGTTTCAAATGCAAAGTAATCTCAGAGTGTAATTGCTCAAAAGACAGCCGTGTTCCCAAGGAAGAACTATATTTTTTACTTGATCAAAGAACTACAAGAAAAATGATGATAGGCACTGTAGATTTGGTTGCGACTGTAAAAAATATGAAAAAATTAAAAAGACAAGAAAAAGAATTACTGCGTAATAAAGAGATAATGGATTCTAACCAACTGTCTTTTTCTCGTTCTTTGCCTGATGACTAAACAACCGAAAGCACCAGTTCAAGCAATAATAGCGTAGCTTCTAGTCCTTATCAATCGCCAAAACAAGTAGCTGCTCCGCCACCAAAGAAAAAGAGATTAAATTTACCATTATTAGCTCTCGCCTGCGATCGTACTGGAGTCTCAGATAGAGCAGCTGCTATTATAGCTTCTTCTGTGTTAAAAGATGTTGGTATTGTTACATCAAAGGATCCAAGTGCTGTCATTGATCGTTCAAAGTTGCGCCGAGAAAGATCGAAAGTCAGATCAGCATTACACGATACAGATCGCAATAAAAGTATACGCGGAATTTATTTTGATGGCAAAAAAGATAACACTTTGGTTAGTATTCAGAAGGAAGGCAAATTTTATAGAAAAAGAGTAACAGAAGACCATTATGTGATTTTATCAGAGCCAGGAAGCGATTATTTCAGGCATGTTACGTGTGAGTTGGGAACTGCTAAAGGTATTGAAAGTACCATAATAAATCATTTGAGAACAAAATCGGTGGAATTGGATGAAATAGTTGTTATTGGTTGCGATGGTACAGTCGTGAATACAGGTTTCAAAGGAGGTGTTATTCGTTTTCTTGAAGAAGAACTTAACAAACCATTACAATGGTTTGTCTGCCAGTTACATTCGAATGAGTTACCATTGCGACATCTTTTATTGCATTTGGATGGAAAAACTACAGGGCCTAAATGCTTTTCAGGCCTTATTGGATCTGAATTACAAAAATTTGAATCAATGCCACTTGTTAAATTTACCACCATTCCTTGCATATTACCTGAAGTCGCTAGAAATGAATTGAGCACCTACCAAAAATATCTTTACGATGTGATGACAGCTATCAGCACTGGCATTTTTTCTACCAATCTAGCTAATATTACACCTGGACCACTTAACCAATCTAGATGGCTTACTACAGCGAACAGAATCTTAAGATTATATGCTACTTAAACAGATCCTGAAGAAAATTTAGTGATATTAGCCACTTTCGTAATGAGAGTTAATGGTCCAATGTGGTTCACAATAAAATGTTATCCTTGTACAAATGGAGCTAAGCACCTGTGGCTAACAACTACCCTAACTCGATATTTGAATGCGCCTTTGAAGAAAATCCTTGATAAGGTAATCCAACGAAATGGATATTTATATTTGGTCACCCAGAAAATATTCTTATTACTATGCTTGGAGACGACAGAGAAATCATACGTAAACTAGCATATCAGCGAATTTTAAAAGCAATAGCAGAGAATACTCTAGGGCTTCGAAAATTTTAAGTGCCTGCACTAAATTTCGATGGTAAAGATTATACCGACTTAATTTCGTGGAAAGACTGTAAGATAACTGATCCACCTCTGACTTCCAATTTATCTGATGAAGCCTTGAAAGAGATTGTCAAAAGCGGTTTGACTACATATCAGAATATTAAAGATTTTCCGTGCCATACCCAAGCCGTAGAGAGCTGTATCAAATTGGTGACCGAAGGTTCAAGTGCAGTTTGTGGAGAAAAAAAACGAGACGGTTTCATAAGGGCAAGACTATTATCACGGCAGCAAATGCCTGATTTTGAAGCAAAAAAACAGTTTAATACCAAATAATGTACTTATTTCTGATTTTTTTCATTCCTTGATAATATATATTTTTTTTATTTTTCTTGATTAAAAACATTAATACTACTATCCAGGCTTTTATTTAACGTATCACAACGTAGTTTGTTTTATAAAAGACAAGAAATCTAGAAAAATACTATCATTCAAAATCAGATCAATTTTTTGAAAAATTTAGAATTTTTCTAATTTTCAATTGGGTTGGGGCACCTCATAACATCAAGACAAGTGAACAATCTTTTGTATGCTGAATTTACTCATTAAAAGGCAACTTTGTATTGCTATTCCATTAAAAAAAATTTTAAAAAATTTTTGTTCATACACATTCACTCCACCCTAATGAACATGCATCAATTGATTGTATGGAACAGATATATTGCTCGGAAATTGAGAGTTATGGTAATTGAATGTATTTACTTACAATAAAAATAAATTAAAAATAAGTTTTACACGAGATTTTTGATAGTTTTTTCCGCTGCTATAATTTATTTAGCTGCACTGTTTCCTAAAGGCCAGTGTATACCTAGGTAAGCTGAAAGCTTTTTTTTTCAAAAGTTACTTGCAAAATGATAAATATGAGATTAAATTTGGTGAATTTAATAAAAAAAAAGTAAAATAAGAGCTTCAAAATATATTTAAAAAAAACTAAATCCATATTTTTCTTAATACAAGATAGTCTTTCCACTGCTATAATTTATTTAGCTGTGCTGTTACGTAAAGGCCAGTGTGTACATATAAAAATTTAAAAAAATAATTTAAAAATTTTTTAGCAATATGAAATTTATTCGTTGAAAAAACATTTAATTGGCGAGCTAAAAAATGTTGTATATGAAACGAAGGTATGAGGTTCCAAAATATATACTCGGATACCACTTTTTTCTGAGTTTAGGCTAATGAACAGAGCTTTCCCTCTTTGTATTTTTTACTTGATAACTAAGAGAGCGATGTTCCAACTAGATCAAAATTAAGCAGAACGGATAAACTTTTGACAAATTTTCTGCGCATTCCGATCAGGGCATAGTTTACAAACTTCACCCATAGCGAGTGAACACTGTAGTTCATCATGACAACTTATTGTTTAGCAAATGCAAATACTCTAAAACAAAAATCAAAAAAGATTTCTGAGCCCACCTGAGGGCCAGCGGCGACGACAGCAGCACACGCCCTAGATAAGGACCACCGGCATGAGTAGGCATGTCCATGTGATAAGAAAAATAAAGAATGTTAGCCAAATATTGTAGATAAAATGCCTGCTGCGGGCAAAGTTCAAAGCGCCAACGACTATGTCGTCACATAATCAAACAGAATGAGCAACAAATTAGAGGCAACAACTAGCAACAACAAAAAAATCTCATTCTTATCACCAAGCAGAAAACTGCGGCAAAGGGTGCTCTGGTGACGACATCGGCCACTTGTTTGCCGCCAAAGGTTGCTTGCGTCATGAAATTTGTATCTCTGGCAGTGGCGTCGGCGTTGACTCCAGTTGCCAGATAAGCCCCGGAACCGATAGATGCTGCCGAAACGCGGAGAAATATTTGTCACACACGTCGTCGTCCACTGGACACTGTGAGTCATCTGCCAATGCCATTTGCTGGAACGTGACCTGGCACTTTGCTAGCATTCAATAATCATTTAGTTTTTCCTGGACTTTTCTGCTTTATCAGTTTTACGACTTCCTTCGGTCTACACTTTACTTTGTGGAACGGTTTTGGGACCACCGGCTAGCTACAATTAGCGTTTTTTTGTTGTTGTTGCTTTTTATTGGGTTCAGAGTTCGTGTGGCTGTAGCTCACTTTTAGTATCTTTATCTTTGCTAATTGATATTTATTGCTTGAACACGTTTGAAGCTCCGTTTCTTGGCTGAGTTTTCGTGAAAATGTGAACAATACTTTAATTGTTGTGTTTTTCTTCTTTTTGGTATTTTTATTGGAATGACATTTTGGTTATTGGAAACTGTGCGCGTCTTTGTTGAGTAGAATTTATTGAAAGTTCTAAGTTTTAGAAATGTTAAACACTTTTTTTTAAGTGTTTGTATGAGTCAAGCTATTTGGTATTTTTATTGAGATTATTAGTTTTTTTTTTTATGGTTGTATATTTTTTTAATCTTTTACATAGGGCGGCATATAGAATCAGTTCTAAAATGAATAGACTAAGCACGAACAGAGAAGCATTATTTTTGCAATTGAGTATTGAACCCAAAAAATAGGTTTCGTTAGATATACAAGTTGCTGTTGCTGTTGAGTTGAGCTATTGTAAAGTTGCACAAAAACTCAGCAGGCTCCAGCGTGAACGTCCTTTTTGTTAGTTTATGAGTTGAGTTGTTGTTTTTTTTGTTTTTTTACTTGTTCTTAATACTTTCAAAGGATTTCGGGAATGCATGCCAAAAAACTTACTAGTTTTACAATATTAACGTTTCTCCGTACACTTTGACTAATATGTCTCTCTCTGCATGCGCTTGGGTACTTACTCTCCATAGCTATTAAGCTTTAACGCTTATGAATAAATCAGTCTACCATAATGTTGCTCTTAGTTTTGGTAAAAGTGTCAAATTTTACGTTTTCAGCAAACTACTTCTAAAGCTACTTTTGAGGCTATGGTGCAGCAGCAAATTGATATTAAGATTTGTGAAATATCTGGAAAACATTTTATGGCCAAGTTAAAAGACACACTGCAAAGAGCATTTGGAGCAGCAGTCATAAAGATGGGCAACATAACACTCCAAAACAAAAATACACTACTTAAAATTTCATTAGCACTAAAGCGCCGTGATTGTGGCATGTGCGCAACCTTACCCACTTTTAAACCATGCTAGCTATAAAGTGTTGTAAAATGCTAAAAAGTAGTAAAAGCTGCAACAACCGCGATTCTGTTCCTGTCTCTCTGTTTCAGCTACCACTGCAATGCAGCTGCGAAAATGTCAGCAGCGGGTTAAATTTTATGGCCAAAACAGAGTCAAACAACATGCAGGCAGTTGGTAGATGAAAAGCCGTTGAAAATGAAAATTTATCTAACCAGAGCGCAGTTGATGTGGCCCATTGCCGGGTGCTAAATTTGGCTAAAACGTAAAACTTTTATAGCCACCGCAAAATGCAGCAAAGACATACGATTACGTTGTTGACGTCACGTTGTGGGCTTAAGAGCCATTTACACTGACGTAACGTTTGCCAGTGACTGGACTACGTGCAAAAGTTGTGCATAGTCTAGAAGCGTATGGATGAAAGTGGGGAAAATATTTGAAAGCTCTTGAATATAAAGAATGTTCATAGTTTAAGGAACTTATGGTCTGCCAAATTAAGTCTCTATGTCCCAAAAAAAATGCAACTTCGACCACTGTGCAGTGCGCTTCTGCACAAAAATCTATATGTTGACCCATTTAGACGAAAATATTCAAATTATTTTAACTTTTCGCAAATACCGCCCACCAGTCCCACGAAGAAGTTTTCCCTTATATATACCAGCAAACCTTTTTTCGTACAAAGTTCAAACCTAATGCAAACAATACAAAACAAAACTAAGAAAAAAAAACCGAGCTGCTGCCGGATTTTTAACTTTATGCCAAAACAAAAATGCATTTCCGACCACTGTGCGGTGTAAACCCCACCCAAACGGCTGAATACATTGGCTGCGCTGCTGCTGTCACCGCTGCTGTAGTAGTTTTCTGCACCATCTACGTCACGTTGTTGGCTTACTCGTAAATAAATGTGGCTCGAAATTAATTTTGCATGCAAGTCAGACATTTCGCCAAGCCACTGAAACCAAAACAAAAACTGACAGACATCATTTTCGACGCAGTAATTGTCGATACGTCATTTTATTAACTCCTAAAACCGATGCCAACGACGCACACGGCAGCAGCTACTGATACCGAATGCGTTCCCAAAGTTTAATGCGACTGTTTTGATATGCTAAATGTGTCGTTAAATGATTTTTTTTTTGTATTTACTTCTACGGGTTTGGCATAACGCCGTTGGGAACAGTGTTGCCACCCGCTACTATGAGTATCACGTGTAAGTTGCGTATACGCCCAGTGTGACTGGCGTTAGCTTTGTCGTTGGTTTGCGTTTGCTTTGACTTTGGCTTTTGTATGCAAATTGTGCGTTTATATTTAAGTTTGGTTGGAGTCTTTGCTTTGGCAGTTGTTTATATGTTTGCATATGCCACAACAGCAACAACAACAACATTGGTTGCAACAACAACTTTGGTGTCAAACTGAGTTGTGGTTACTTGCAAGGTGTGTGTGTGTGTAAACCCAGCTGAAAATTTGTTGTCTGTCTGACTTTGGCTTGCATTTGTCAGTCAGCTCATTAGTGTGCTTGTTTAGTATTGTCGTAGTGCTCTAAAACATTATTTATATGACATTTTTAACACTTGGCTTTGACAGTTGTCTCGTGTTTAGCTGATCTTAAAAACCATTTTTGTTGCTTTTGTCTCTTCGGCCTGTTCCAAATTGCTAACAAGCTCAAATTAGTCTGCTGAGCAAATTTTGATACCCTGTAACCCAAGGGGTTAAGGGTGTTATATATATGTGTAATGTACGTAGCAGGCCAAACAAGGCGTGGCAGTTCATAAGTTCTATTGAGACTGGTGCGGCTGTCTAACCATCTGTATGAACAGACAGATCTCGGAGTCGATTAGATATAGAGAAGCTTAATTACAATCAAGAATTTAAGATCTAATGAAACATTGGCTGCAAGTGCTTAGAAGGATACAAAATTTTGCTTATAAGTGAAGCAGAGCATTATTGTTGTGCCTTTGGCTGTGATGGTATTGAGTCCCTTATTATAGAAACTCCGACAAAGGTTACCTCCTTTATGAGTTTCTAACTCATAGTAGAAATTTTGAAAATTATATAAGTTACATTCCAAATATATACTGCCATGAACCATACCTATACTGCTGTACAGGGATCGATGACTTTTTCCGTATAGATTCGTGCTGCAAAAATTATTAAGACCAAATAATAGCTGCAATAGATACTCATAAAAATATAGACATTCTCCCGTCTAAGCTATAAACAGCAAACAAATTGCATCTAAAGCTCATGTGAACCTAATCAACAATAGCAGGTTGACTTTTTATAAACTTACCTTATTCACCACCCACCTCATTAAGCTTTTTTCCTTGTTTACGTCTTCAATCCTTAATAAAAAATTGTTGGCAAATAAATTTATTTTTGAGAAAAGTTAATGCAGTGTATTCCACTGTCGTTCAGCAACCCAATTAGTTACCATTTTTTTTTCACTTAGTAGTGTTTCTGTTTGCGCTATACTATACTTCTCTTTACCTTCTATTAATTTTTGTTGATTTTTTGAATTAGCATTTGTCTGTGTCGTCTTTTGAGTCGTGTTTCTTCTGTTTGCATACAAGTTGCAATAAGCAATTGTGAATTTGTCTGACTGCCTTCCAGTTGGGTGTCAGTTGAAGCCATTTCTGCAACTGTGGCAGTTAAACTAAACTTGCAACAAGGGAAAGTTACATAAATTGTAATAACTGAGCATTGGCCGTTGTTGACCTATAAGACAGTACTTAAACAGGTCAAGAAGTCTTTTTAAGTAAAATTAAGTGCTTGCAAATTGTTTCAGAAATGTTTGAACTACTTTAGATATGTCTGCGCATAATTTATTAATTATGAGCTTAGTTTGGGGAATTTGTAAAGTATTTAAATAGACTCAAACAAAGTTATCACAAATTGCCGTCAGCTTTTCAGGCAAACTACGGATTCGACTCTATTGTTGCCGTCCGGGAAGAAAAGATTCAGGTTTAATACATAAAATGTGTATGGGGTGGGGGTAGCAGGTAGAGTATAGAGTATAAAAAAGGTTTTTATGGTTTTCCTTCAAAAGACCCATTTCATCAAATGAAGTAGAAACGCCAGTAAACTATGAACTAAAAATGTAAGGCCACAATTGAGTCTAATAACCGGACAATATTAATGTTAATACCAGATACCTCTAGCATGCAAGCTTAAATGTTTTTAGACAAACATATGGAAGCAGGGTTCCTTAGCAAGCTATGGACGGACTCCAGCTTTGGCAAAAATTTAAACAGGATATGAAGCATATTCACCAATTATAATAACATATTTTTTAAGTAACAGTTTCCCTAAATGTCCAATTTAAAAAACCCCGAAAATTAAAGTAAAACTGCAAGCATTCGCATTAAACATGCAATCCTTTTAAATAAAACGCAAAGTTAAGTTATTTACCAACCCTTTTGAGCATATTTTTCAAAAGCATAAACTTTTCTCCAAATAGCCTCTTAATTTAATATTTTTTCACAATTTTGATGTACTCACATAAAAATATCTAGAATTGCTTTTTACAAATGATGGCGTCTATACATCATGACCTCATTTCATATCAGGCATGTCCTTGGGCAGAAAACTCAACATTTAAATTTCCAACGTTTGACTTTTGCCTGCAGGTGCAGACCAAAATTAAAGCCGCAAAGATTTATTACACTTCCGCCCACTCGGGTTCCTGTCAGTTGGTCAGGGCGGTGCAGATGAAACCAGACCAGAGCAGCAACCTGTTCATTGAACTTCACCAGAAAAAAAATAACAGACAAACGTTTAAAAAATTACGACCCACACATGTGTGGGCAGTCCCACATTAAAGAGCATAGAGACATCACAAGTGCCGACCACATATCGGTTATCTACAAGTACCCCAAGTACTAGTAAGAGTACCAATCCATGCTTTTTGGCTAGAAGCATTTTGTAGTAGAGCTCTCTGACGCTTTGACGGTTTGTCGATGTGATACCATTTCTGCGCTTTTTGTTGTGCATTTCACCGAATTATAAAAAAAAGCACGAGTGTGAAGCTCACAATAAAAAAAAAATATTAGGAAGAAATTACTAAGTATGACGTAACGAAGTTTAAATGCTCTCTTTTAAGACTTTTTTCTATATATTTAGACTGTAGTGAAATTTCTGCTTCTTTGCACACTCTAAATTGCTTTTCCAAATCTGGTGTAAAGAACCCAAAAAATCTTTTTTTAGGATAATTTCTAAAATAAAAGTTTTTGATTTCCAAGTCGGAACTTCCAACTTAATATTGTGAAGAGGCTATTGTGCCAATGGGGCATTAATTAAACTGCTTGAACTGCTTGGGAGAATAGGCGCACTTTCTACTACTACTAATTTGGCCATTACAACCGGTTTCGGTCTTGGCCGCAGAAATTATCCTATGCCAGCGGTTTCTGTCCTGTGCTTATTGGCAATCCCAAGGCAACGACGATCTTACGTTGCCTGATCTTCCCATCGCAGGGGCGGGCGTTCCTGTCGTCGTCGACCTTCCAGTGATTTCCGCTCGAATACCTTCTTGGCTGGAGCATTTTCATCCACTCGTGCAACATGACCTAGCCAGCGCAGACGTTGTGGCTGTATGCGCCGAACTAGATCAGTGTCGCCGTATAGCTCATACAGCTCGTGGTTCATTCGAATACGAAAATCACCTTCCACATTTATCGGTCCAAGGATACGTCGGAGGATTTTTCTCTTCGGATAAAGAAAATGTCCATGCTTCAGCGCCATAGAGAAGCCACTTTCACCGCTACCAAAACTGCTTGGTGAGAGTAACGGTGAAAGCGCGCCTATCCTCGCAAAGCAGTTCAAGCACATAACGAACGGTCCCAGGACTAGCATCTGGTTGAGCGTATCGCCACCAAGAACCGCTCAGCGCAAAAATGTAAGTTTGTCTTGGATGTTGGGCTAGTTGAGAGGCTTTAGAGCTAGAAGAGACCACAATAGATCCTTAGAATCGCAGTGCAGCTTACCCAACAATATTATTATTGTTTTAAAACTAGTTTTGAGTAGCAAAAGTTAAAAAAACACACTAAAAATATTCTTGGGCATTTATAACTAACTTTGAATTTTTTAATAGCTTCGATTTGCAGACTATGGTATGAAGATTCAAATCGGTTATCCCAAGCTAAAATTAGTTACCCAAGGCTGCCTATTGTAAATAAATCCTTGGTGTAAGACTGTATCTAACAGGGAGACATCCAGAGGTGCAAAAGGACGCACGGATGGCCAGACTGACATGGTTAAGTTGTTGCCTAAGGTGACGCTAGGAAGTTTTGTAAAATCAACTGACTTCTTTTGCCTGTGCGTTACAAGTGGATATCTGAGAATGAATACAAGTACGAAACTAGACCATTAGACATATTTTTATGTCACAAGCTATTTTGGCCTTCAATAAACAGATAGATTTATATAACCTGTGCCTTAAGGTACAAAAATTTGTGGTTACCTTCTAAATTTGTATACTCTATAGCTTAAGCTATAAAGCGTATATTAAGTTTGTGCAAGTCCACAATGTATGTAATGGAGAGTAGCAGACATCCAAGAACATCTATCTGTCTGTCCGTTTTATCTCTCTATGTGTCTGCCAGTGCGCAGTTACGCCTAGATCTTAGGGATGATCAGAGCTACAGCTTTGGTTGAAGACCACTATTATTTTACGGAAAACAAGTTTAATTTTTTTTTTGTTGGAATTGGCTTTACGATCCCCATTGGGACATTTGATAGCCCTCAAAATACAAATTTTAAAAATTTGGCATTCGTAAGTTCTTTAAAGTACCCAAGCACTGCTCCAACTTTTTTTAAATCGGCCTCTGCCGCCTTTAATCTTTTCATATTTTTACACTAACTGCTTGTACCCCTTACTCTTTTGCCTGCAGGGTATCAAAAAACACTGCATCACACAACGTCAAATGCTGCTATTGTTGCCGCTGTTGACGTCACTCACAGTCAAGTCACATCCAGAGTCAGAGAGCCAGAGAGTCACAACGACAGTGGCGACCTGAACCAGATACACGATGCATGATAATATAATTTATGGCCAAGTTTGTTGGCTCCACCGTTTGTCAGTTGCTGTAGTTGTTGTTGTTGTTGCTTCGGTTCGTTATGGAATGTTTGATGACACTCCAACAAACTCATATACAGACATGGCCACGAGCACTTGCATGTGTACGGTCTGCATGGTTTGTCCAGGTGTCTGTCCCATGCTTTACTCCGAACTCGAACTCATCAACAAATCGTACATTTGAATACAAATTGCAGCATTAAAGGCAGAAAAGCTTTAACAAAAGTGTCAAATTTGACAGAAAATTATTTATGCTCCCCTTTAGGTTGCATTAAGTACGCGAGGCAAGTGCATCATGTGGTTGCTGTTGTTTGAAACTTGTTTTGTTTTAATAATTTGTGTCATGTGCAACACTTTTTGGGTTAAGAGAAATTCATATAGTTGCAAAAACTTGGCAGTGAATGGGACAGAGTTTAGAAATGAGGTTACATTCTGCATTTTATATACGCAATTTTTAATTAGAGTAAAGTAAAGATTAAAGAATCGTGTATAGACTGTTCTTCTAATAGAAAGACTCTCCGACAAGATGTCAACAATACTTCTGGTCAAGAACTAGTTCTAACCTATCAGCATAGAGAGCAACAGTAGGTTCACTATTACCAACCAATAATATAGACCTATAGAAAGCACTCTGGCCAAGTGGTGGTAACCTCTTATCATTTCATCTCACCCTCCCGATATTTGGTTTTTGACTAGCTAAGTAATGTGACGCAATCTAATTCAGGCGCTCTTGGAGTGATTGGAAGCAAAATATTTTTTAAGATCTTTCCCCATAATGAATCGACAACTACTTTTAATCCGTTGCAAACGAAAGACAAATTAAAGGAACTGTTTTAACCTTGTCAATTGATGGGGCGATGCAGCTTCGGATATAAAGTACAATGCGGCAGTTAAGAGAAGACTCTGATTAGATAGTCCATAACTCCCTTATAACCATAGACCAAGTCCACATTCCATGCTGCAGTTAAAGCAAGATGATGAAGAGTCCTTAACTCCTTTAAAACTATAGATCTATTCCAAAATCTACCATTAGTATCATAAACTGCTGGAATATGCGTAACCGGAAAAGATCTTCCACATAAGGCCTCTAACTAATAATGTGTTGTTGGTCAATATGAGCAATGAGACGATTTGGTTTACGTGGTGAAGCATATCTATTTATCCTGTCACTACCCCTGCTACATATCAGCATTAGCCTAGACTCCCCACTTGGACGTTATACCTAGCACCCCGACTCCACCTAAACCAGCGATAGTTGTGTTATGGACAAAGCTTTGCCGTCTTAATTGGCTCAACATTCCATCCAGTTCATACGGCATGAGCAACACGGAGTGTTACCTCACAAATCCATTGTTGCCCCAGCCTAGCACGCAACAAACGTATTTGGGACTGTACAGCACAAACTACAAGGAATCACAGCGTCCAGTGGTCAGCTGAATAGCAGAAAAATTTGCGCTCATCCCTTTGAGAACAACGTCCGTCATGTTAAACTGAGGATTTTTTTGAAGTCAGGTTATCATAATACCAGCGGCGCTTTTGTTCTAACTGAAAGCCCTGGCGGGAGTTTGAGGTGTTAGGCTATATTGCATGATTTGAGACTTGGACTAGAAGCTCTGAATGTTGTGAGTCATCGATGGCACACTAACTTTATCTTATCTTATCTTATTTAAAGTTGTGATGAGATATTGATTGTTGAAACACCTGTTCAAGGTTATTGACATGGTTTCATATGGACTATCCAACAGTATCTTCATATGCGCTTAGAATTACAGGACACCTTAAGTAGATATGTCCGATTGCCACACAAAAAATAAAATTGATTTTCAGAGGTCAAACCAAATCGGAAAATCCATTTTTGGTTACACTTGATTCATTTTCGGCTTCAGTCTGAGCTCCAAAAATCGATTTTCTGTTTGTATAAAACGGATCTTATCCTTATTGCTCTATGGCTGCGAAAGCTGGTTGATGACTGAAAGTTTGACTGTTACACATCACTTTATAAATCGCTGCCTAAGACAAATACTGAGGATATGGTGGTCAAGGACTCAAATCTCAAATTCAGAGCTTTTGATCAGGTACGTTGAAGAGGTGTCCATCCAAAGTCGACGTCGCACATGGTATTGGATTGTTCGTCCCTAACGCAAACCAGCTGGCGAATTCCAAAAGAAGTGTTGAGCTGGAACCCACAAGGTAGCAGAAGGCGTGAGCGGTCAAGAACAACATGGATGGATGGGGAAATTAAAGATTCTAGCAAAATCTGAAGGGAAATAAAAGCGATTGCAAAAAACAGAGAGAGGTGAAAAAAGTTTGTAGAAGCCCATTGTTCCAACTAGTAACTTAATTTAGGATACTAAGCTAATAAAAAGGATCCTAGGTATTTGACGATGCTTATTATGTTTTTTTGGGGTCAAGGTCCAAAAAAATCCCCAGCATGTAAATTTTTTGGCATAACCTCATAAAACCTATAAAACTAGGTATTTTGAAGTTTATGTTCTGGTTCAGAAGTCAGACCATATTTTCTATATAATTTTTGGGGTTGTTGTATCCCAATCCAAAGTAGAAAAAACTCCAGCAGGTCAGCGCTCTGATCTAACCTCATAAAAGCCCCATTAAACGAGGTTATTGAAAGTTACGTTCGGGAGCGGAGATCATATCATGCTTTAGTTTTAGCACGCCAGGGCTCTGACATAGCCTCCTCCAAGAACCCCATGAAACTAGGTATTTAGAAGTTTTTGTTCGGGTTTGGATATTTTCCATATGTTTTTCAGGTTTCTGAATCACAATCCAAGGTCCAGAAAACTCCAGCAGGCCGTGGCTAACCTCCAAAAACCCCATAAAGAGTTATGTTCGGGCTCGGAAGTCAGAACATATTTTCCATATGTTTTTGGGATTGTTGAATCCCAATCCAAGGTACAAAAAACTCCAGCAGGTCAGGGCTCTGATTTAAACTCATAAAACCCCCATAAAACGAGCTTTATTGAAGATTACGTTCGAGAGCGGGGATCAGATCATTCTTTATTTTTAGCACGCCAGGGCTCTGACATAACCTCCTCCAAGAACCCCATGAAACTAGGTATTTAGAAGGTTTGGTTTGGGTTCAGAAGTCAGAACATATTTTCCATAAATTTTTAAGGTAGCTGAATTCGAATCCAAGGGTCAAAATACTCCAGCAGGTCAGCGCTCTGAGCTAACCTCAAAAAACCTCATAAAACGACCTATATTGAAAGTTACGTTCGGGAGTGGAGATCAGATCATGCTTTATTTTTGGGATCACTAAATCCGAATCCAATGTCCAAAAAACGTCCGCAAGGCAGGGTGCTGACCTAATCTCAAAAAACTTCATAAAACGAGGTATTTTGAGAGTTATAACAAAACTTTGATTTGCTGAACCTTGGATTAGAGCTCATCGACCCAACGTAGAAAGCATGGTCTGATATCCGATTCCGAAAGTTGCTCTTCTTTTCTTGACTGTATTATACTGTGGAACAGCAATATATGGAACATCCTGTAGCTTTCGTGACCTTTTCATTCCTACAGCTGTAGGGGGTGTCATATATGTCAAGAGAGTCTCCCATCAGTTAGTAAGAGTTTCAATACAAAAACCTCAATTCAATGACCTCTCCTCTGGAGAGTTTTTAACAGGATTCGAAAAATTTTTTTATGTTATTTTTGCTCTCAAAAGTTGTGCAGTGAAACTATGGAAAATTGGTTTCTTCTCTGCGTTCTCTGAAGGAACCTTGACCCAGTTCGAGGCAGAGCGTGTTGGGTAGAAAGTAGTTGTACCAAAAAATGTACATAATACATTTTTAACATTGTCAAGGACGTTTCTGGTTTGTTGGGTTGTCATTCCGTTGTGAGACTTGTCTGTCGTCCCATGAGATTTTTATCAAAAAAATCCTTAGTAAAAATTCTTTTTTTTTTTAAATTTATTTTTAGTTTATGCTTTTTTATTATTATTATTTTTTTTTATAATAGACATTTTAACATGTTAGTGAGCTGTTATTTAATAATTCTATACTTTGCTTAAATATATATTTTTTACTGGTCGTAGTAACTACAGCGTATGGGCTTAGCAATTATTTAGGCTGATTTTTTTTAGTGCTCTATAAAATGGTGCTTAGTTGGTTTATGGTTTAAAAATTTAATGCAAAGCTTGGGAACTTTGGTAACACTTGTTAACATATTTTTTAGATGGCTGCGCTTTTTTTTTCAATGACTATTAAATTTTTTAACTAATATTTAGTTTTGTTTTAGTTTATTTATATAGACAAAAATATATTTTTTTTTATTTAGGGCTTGACGAACACAGTTTGCTTTTTATGATATTTTACAATTGCTACAAAAAAAAATTACAAAAATGAAAAATAAATTAATTTATGTTTTTATAGACAAATCGTTAGAACAACGTTTATAACACGTTTCGCCTTAGGACAGACAGCTGCAGCACATTGCTAACCTAATCTCGGTCAGCTGATATAAAGTCACGTGCTCACAACTTGAGCACAAAACCTTGCACAAATATTTCCAGGATTAAAAGAAAAGTGCAATAAAACATGAAGCGAAAGTCAACAGTTGAAAAAAGTACAACGACATAACATAAATAAAAAAAAGTACAGTCATTTATTTTCAAGTGCGGAAATGAAAAGAGAACTCACAAAAATATTTATTTGCGAGAACAGAGATTTACGGACTCAAATCGTAAAGAGAAACTTGTTGGAAAAAAATAAAACGAGTTTAATGTTATTTTAAAATTTAAAGAGAAATACGCTGCGCAAAAAATTAAGGACAAATTTTAAATGGTCTAAAAAAAGAATCGTCAAATTAAAAAATAATCTTGTGCGGTTAATTTTAAAATCCTTTTTCAAAGTTCATGCTTTCCATATACCAAAAACCTAAGCAGCTCGCTTTGGAATTCGAAAGAAGAAGTGTTAGTGTGCATTAAACAATTCTATTTGTTCTCAATAGAATTGATCAATGCGAAGCACAGCTTTAATTTTCAATTCAATTCTAATAACACAGCCACAAAAAAACATTTTTGTGAACTGGATCAAACGAGTTTGGATGCGCTGGATGTGAATCCGAAAATATAGTCTAGTTTCTACCCTTAAAGCCCATACGCAAAATGAAATATCGCACGGAATGACAAAACTTCATATCAAAAAAAATTTCATTTGGGATATTCCAAAAACTTCATATCGAAAAAAATCCCATTTGGGATATTCCAAAAACTTCATATAAAACAAAAAGCCCAAATGGAATATCCCAAATGGTATTTTTTTTTTATATGAAGTTTTGTCATTCCGTGCGAAATTTTTGCATGCTGCATATGGACCTCAAAAATAAACTAACAACATTTTTTTTGTGACCAATTGTGCTGAATTCGAATCCGATGTCAAAAAGAGCTGAGCACGTCGATCTCCTGAGATATCCTCCAAAATATCTCTTTTTGTGCATTATGTCAGAACATTCATATGCTTGGGATTTTTCAACCTCGGATTCGGATTCGGATTCAGTGAAGTCAAAAACAGGGTACAATAAAATTTTTTTATGAAACCGTTTTTTGTCCGACTATGTTTTTTATACATTCTTGGAGTCGCTGAATCCGAATCTGTTGTCAAAAACGTATAAATATAATTGGTTGGTAGCCGCCAATATAATTCTTTTTATAGGGTTTTTTGAGGTTAGAATAATGCCAAGACCCATACATAAGCTAACAAACGCCGCGACCCCAGATCAAGACGCTATTTTTTTGTGTGGCTGTGTAGTCAAAGGTTTAAGCGATGTGCACTAAGGAACTTGGTATGCTTTATCATAATATTAAATGCTAATATGCATATAGCTCTGGTGTGTTTTGTGCCAGAAATCTCTAAAGCAGAGTTCTTCCCAGTTCAAAAAAGATAGCTCTCTTTCAAATGTATTGCGATTTATGCCACTAGTCCGCAACAATTTTTAAAAATTTTCCAAAGCTCGCAAAGATATTTCTTGAATTTGGTTAGTTGAAGGAACAACAATTGATTGCTGTTTTAGAAGATTTCTGAAACTCTACAAATCATCTTGTAAATTTCCATTTGAGTTGATGATTATTTGGATATGGAAAACTTTGAGCCAAAAAATCTTGGAGATTTTGCGAGTAAAAGCTTTTGAGCAAAAGCACCAAATTAATTCAGTTTTTATGAACTCAAAGGGTCTAGCTGTATAAGGTAACAAAAACTTATTCCAACGATTTGAAAAAGTCATTCGTTTTTTTTTTTAGATTGATTTATACTCAAAAAAAATGGGTTAGCAAAATTTCAGTTTTTAAACTTCTGCTTTTCAAATTTTTTAATTGTGACTTAAGGCCCTTACGCAGCATGGAAAAATTTTGCACGAAATGTCAAAACTTCATATAAAAAAACAAATTCCCTTTTTTTTTGAATATCCCAAAAAAGGGAATTTTTTTTATAGGAAGTTTTGACATTTCGTGCGAAATTTTTTTCCCCTTTTTTTTTGAATATCCCAAAAAAGGGAATTTTTTTTATAGGAAGTTTTGAAATTTCGTGCGGAATTTTTGCATGCTGCGTATAGGACTTTACTGCTGAATATTTTTTAACTATTTTTTTGTTAATGTAGACTGCCAAAAAGACGCTTTAAAAAATTGTTTTCATTTCAACACATTTTCTTAAAAAAATATGAAAAGTTTGTTATTTTTTTTTTAATAAAATATTGCATACTTTTTTTAGTATGTTTCTTATTTGTATGAAACACAATTTTTTTAACACGTCTTTTAATCTTTTGGATATGAACCAAATCGATTTGTTGCAACAAAGTTAAAAAAATAAAACATAAATTTTTTAATGTTGATTGTTATGCAGCTGTACCCTTTAGTAACTTGACAAGTTATTTACTCAGAAACTTTTTTTTTTAAGTTTAGAACTAAAGGCCCATATAAAAAAAATTTCCTTTTTTGGGATATTTTTTTTATATGAAGTTTTGACATTTCGTGCGGAATTTTTGCATGCTGCGTATGGGCCTCAACATAAAAAAAAGTTTTAACTGCAAAAAATAATTTTTTACCAAAAAAAAAATTAAAAAAAAAGAGCTGCAAAAAAATAAACCTCTACCACAACAAATAAAAAAAACTATTATATTTCAAATTTTTTGATTTTCATTAATTTTGTGTTTTCATATATTTTTTGTGATTTTGTTTTTTTCAAAATTTTCTTATATATAAAGCTTAGTATATAGACATTTTTATTTAGCATTACTTTATACAATACACAATAAATAATACTTTCAGTCTTGCAATAATAACAAATATTTATATAACTAATAAAAAACAAAAAATACAATTTTTAATTTACACAGTGTGGTTATGGTTATGTCATACCATAATCCTTGCTAGCAAAGTTCGTCCTTAATAGAGTAGGCATAGAATTAAGAGCTATAAGTCTCTACAGTGAAACAACATTAGTGACGAACTTGTGGCAAAACTATTTACAAGCGTTTTATACAAAAGTGACTAAAACAATGGAACCGGCTTGGGTTTGCCTGTTACGCTTTTCCCCGCTTAGTTAGTAGGCAATCACGCATCATCAAGCGCAACAACAACAACCAATGAGGCACAATCATCATCAGCTGCTGCAGCCGGCAGCAACAAACTATGCGTGGGGCTATTATTCGCTGTGGTTAAGGAGCCTGCCACTGCCACATTGTTGCACTGCTGCTGCGACTCCTGCTGCAGCTCACTACACTCTGTGGGCATGTTAATGCAAATGGCTGCGGAGGCTAGGCTAAGGGTAGGCTCGGTGCAGGCCTTGTTCCCAGCCTCGACCTCTGTTGCTGACAGTTTGCACTTTTGCAGCTTATTCAGACGCTGCAGTTCATCCTTTTCCCAGTTTGTAATACCCGCAGCAGCAGCAGCATTTGTGCTGGCTGCGCTGCATGCATGATGATGATGATGAACGGCTGCCAGACTGGGATACATAAATTTCATGCCATAAGCAAAGTGGCGCGGATGATGATGCAAGGCCTCATCATAGCTGGGCAAGCCGGTGGCAATTGTATAACATGGCGGTGATTCAATTTGATAAAAGGCTGCCTCATTGGCTGCAGCCACAGTGGGTGGCAGCAAACGTGTATCACAGCTGACCAGGTGATGACTAGCAGCATGCGAGGAGTAGGAGGAATCAGAGCCATGTATTTGAGCACGTATGTCCTTATCTGTAAAGAGCACAAAAAAAAATATACAGATTGTTAGTTGAATTTGATGCAAAGTTTTATATTGGGTGTGGAGGTACTAGTGATGGCTAGAAAGTTTGTCCACTGATTGTGCGCCTTCAATCAAGCGTGCACAGGCAACTGTCAAACTTTGGCATTGAGTGCCTCATTATATGTTTTTTTTTTTTGTTGGCCTAACAAAAGACACTTGTTAGTGGCTCAAGAGGGAGAGAGTGTGTAGCGTGGAGGGAGTGAAGTTTTTGTCATTGTCAGTGCGGCTATGGAAAATTGCCCTGAGATCACATTAAATTCAATTTAGCGTATAGGCGCACATGCTTGAACTTTTGACATGGCCATATTGCAAAGGCATAAAAAAGTAGCTAAGACATATAGGCGGCGAGAGCGAGAGAGCGTGAACAGCTCAGTGTTGGAAACTGCGCGACAGACAAGTTTTGTGCTGACCGGAAACGCGTCTGACGTCTGACGCAAAAGTTCTTTGCCAGCAATTTAAATTGCATGGAAGCCTTGTCAGCCGGCAGCAAAAAATGCCAACAACAACTACAACTTGCAGCAATAACGTACAGGAAGTGCGCGCGTGGCAAAATAAAATGAAATAAAAATAATAAAAATAAATATGTATATATGCATATAAAATGAAATGAAATAAAACAGAGCGAGCATAGTTCCATTTCAGCCGGAAAGTATGCAACAGAAAAGCTGTTCGCAGCCATACAAAATACTCAAACACACACATGGTCACACTTATATTGCGCTTTTCTTTTTGTTGCATGCAACATGTGTAGCACAGACGCGAACTTTGCGCAGATGAAATGCAATGCATTGAACAAAAGTTAAAAAAGTTGAAATTAAACTAAATTAAATTAACATGCAAATTGCAAAATACAAATGAAAAAAATTTTTGTATATAGAGTGGTGCTATATAAAAGAGTTGACACAAATTTAATTTAAAATAGATAATTGCTGCTGTTTTGGAATATATGCAAAAAGCATGTAAAATCAGTTATTCCCTTTGAGTTGACAAATTAAATTCATTTGGAATTGTTTCGCCAACAAAACAACTAACAAAAGTTGTAAAAATTGTATGAGTAATATATAAAAAGGTCTCTTAGTTTTTTATAAACTTCTTTGTAAGTAACTCAAAATTTTTTGAAATCAAAAATAAATAATTTGTGTGCATAAATGCAAAAATGCACGAGTCATGGCGTGAACAACCCTAACAACGCGGCATAAATACACGACTAGCCAAAGTGAGCAGCCACAATCAGCTGTTTACAAGTGTCATATTATTTGTTTTGGTTTTGTTAGGAAAGTTTTTGTAGCAAAAAAGTTAAGTTAAAAGCATGAAAATTGAAGTTTTAAATATTTGTCAGTAATATATTTAAATTTTTGTTATAAACCTATCTTCAACTATAAAAAAAGGGGAGTTTTAATTATATATTGAAAATTAGAAGCACTTTATAATAACAGAAACAGTGTACAAAAAATATGGTCACACTGCTCATATGGATGCTTTTTACAATACTTTTTATAGCATGAAAGCCCTGAAATTCGTAGTCGTGTAAAAATGCACAATATTTGTTTTAGTTGAAAGTTGAAGTTTTAAATATTTGTCAGCAATATATTTTAATTTTTATTATATACCGATCTTCAACTACAAAGAAATTGCAATTTTAATTATATATTCAAAATTAGAAGCACTTAACAATAACAGAAACAGTGTACAAAATTTGCTCAAACTGATCATATTGATGCTTTTTACAACACTTTTTATAGCATGAAAGCCCTGAGTCGTGTAAAAATTCACATTTTTGTTTTAGTTGAAAGTTGAAGTTTTAAATATTTGTCAGTAATATATTTAAATTTTTGTTATATACCGATCTTCAACTACAAAAAAATTGCAATTTTAATTA
The DNA here is from genome assembly GCA_018150985.1 of Chymomyza costata. NCBI lineage: Eukaryota > Metazoa > Arthropoda > Insecta > Diptera > Drosophilidae > Chymomyza > Chymomyza costata. The sequence continues at coordinate 26,993,596 of JAECWU010000001.1, forward strand.
TATATTCAAAATAAGAAGCACATAATAATAACAGAAACAGTATACAAAATATGGTCACACTGCTCATATGGATGCGTTTTACAATACTTTTTATAGCATGAAAGCCCTGAAATAGTCGTGTAAAAGTGCACATTTTTGTTTTAGTTGATAGTTGAAGTTTTAAATATTTGTCAGCAATATATTTTAATTTTTGTTTTATACCGATTTTCAACTACAAAAAAATTGCAATTTTAATTATATATTCAAAATAAGAAGCACTTAATAATAACAGAAACAGTATACAAAATATGGTCACACTGCTCATATGGATGCGTTTTACAATACTTTTTATAGCATGAAAGCCCTGAAATAGTCGTGTAAAAGTGCACATTTTTGTTTTAGTTGATAGTTGAAGTTTTAAATATTTGTCAGCAATATATTTTAATTTTTGTTTTATACCGATTTTCAACTACAAAAAAATTGCAATTTTAATTATATATTCAAAATAAGAAGCACTTAATAATAACAGAAACGGTATACAAAATATGGTCACACTGCTCATATGGATGCGTTTTACAATACTTTTTATAGCATGAAAGCCCTGAAATAGTCGTGTAAAAGACCACATTTTTGTTTAAGTCTGAATTGTTGTTGCACACTTTGCGCTTTTACCTTTGTGCATTTATGCCCAACGCCAAAAGTTCCAATTTATTCAATTCAAAATAATAATCGTACAATAAATAGCCAAAATCATGATTAACCAAAGTTTTCCTTATACATACATTGTGAACACGATTATTTTTATTTTTTTCACCCCTTACCCAAATAATTTTAGGGTCTTATTTTTAAAACAAATTTTTTATATAAAAAAAATGTTCTGATTAAAGTCGGAGTTGAATCTGAAAAAATTTTTTACTATTTTTTATTACCAGTGTTGCTCTAGATTTATTCGCCATATTTTGTTTAAAGTTGTGCGCTCATAGAAACACATTTATCAATCAATCAACCCCTTAGCATAAAAATTATTTTTATAAATACTTCAAATATAACCAAAAACATTTATGCACGCAACATATTATTAAAATTTTCATATACAATTCAAAAACAGTTTTTTAATAACATTCTTTGAAAAAAAATGTACTTTGCAAATTTTTTCTGATTTTAAATATTTATTTATATTTCAATATAAAGTTTTTATTTATTATTGTATACATATTATTTCAATCATAGCTGCTGTGACAAACAATAACAATAAAAGACAAAAAGTGGCCACAAAAATTTGTGTTATTATTAAATACGATTTAAACTGCATTTAATAAATAAACGCTTGCATTTATTTAATTTAAAAGCAGTGCATGCTAAAAAAAAAAATATGCACGCTTAAACTTTTTAATTGCTCAAACACGCATGTTTGTGTGTAAGTATGCATATATATATATATTTTTTATGTATTTTATTTGGCACGTTAGAGTTATATATATATATAGAAAAAAAGCAATGCTTGCATTTTTTAAGCACACAAACATACCACGAGAGTGAGGCAAATTGTTTGTGCAAATATGCACAAATGCTTTTCAATTAAAGTGAGCAAGAGCAAGGCATGCAGCATGCTGTGCAAGAGAGTGATAGCTAGCATGAAGCTGCGGGCTGAGGGGGTGTGCCGCGTAAGCCTGTTGAAAATTTTGCGCATTACAATATTAAAACACAGCAGCAGCAGTTACTGCCGGAATACCAATGGCAGCACTGGCAACGGTGGCAACAGTTAAAGTGATGGCAACACTGGCAGCCGCCATGCTACTACTACTACTACAGCTGCCAGCAGTTGTTGATTTATTATTATAACAAGTGCACATATATATATATTTTAGTTGCTGGCCGCCCATTTGACTTTTGTTTCATTTTTTGATAGACAGGCGAGCAAACAGCACACACACATACTCACGCACGCACACTGCGCTCTTCATATTTTATGCAACAAACTCACATATGTATACACTGAAAAGTGTTGGCAGCCTTGCAAAACGAACAGCATACTGCTGCATCACACTGAACAGTGTTGGCAAAAGGCACAAAATAAAAATTAGCACGCCATTTGTTGCCGTCTGTTTGAGTGTGTGTGTGTGTATGTATGTACTCGTGTATGTGTGTGTTTGTAGCTTTTTTGGTTTCGACTTCATGCGCCCAAATATATGCAACAATTTAAATTCATTGCTATGAGTAGTTGCTGTCCTCGCTTGTATTTTACTATGATCCTTTTTGTTTTTATTTTTTTTCAACTCGTATTTAATTCATTCTGACATTTTTCATAAAAGTCTATTCAATTTTTAAATGCACAATTTTTATTTCTCGAGCAGCAAGTTAACTTCATTTGTTTTTTGTGCACACGGTATTAAAATCAGTGTATTGAAAAAAAAGCCATTTAAGCTCGTTTTTAATTTAATTACAAATTTTGGTTATAAACCTTTGGCCGTTTAAAACCAACTGCCAGCTGCCAAAACTTAGCAGCTGTAATTAAATGAAAAACAATCAACGAAAACAGCCCTGGGGTAGGCTAGGCGGCAGTTAAGAATGAGACTTTAAAGCAAGTAGCAAACATAATAGCTGAAAGTAAAATTTTGACAACAGTGAAGCTTGACTTGGAAGAACAAATGGAAAATTGATAGTGTGTACATAGAGCATCCAGTTTTAACTGCAGTAGACGCAAAAGTTAAGAAGTAGTAGGCAAAGCAAATAGTTTACATTTTAACTATAAGTACAGTAGAGTCTGACAAAGGCAAATTTAAAAATTTTAATGATAATGTAGAGTACAATCTGACATAATGTATACATTTTTATTTTTTTTTAGAACTGTTTTCGAGATGTTTTCGAAAAATATGTTTTTGGGAACTTTTTTTTAATTATTCGTCAATATCTCGTGAACAAAATTTTGTATCGACATGAGAGACGAATAGATGGAAACTTTCGTCTTATTCTTAGCTCACAAATTTGCAGCAAAAACGTCGTAATGCTTGTGTAGGAAATGCATTTTCAGTGACAAAAAACATGTTTTTTCGAAAAACTCTCGAAATCGGTTCTTAAGAAAAAAAATTAATGTAATTTTCGTGTTTCTCAACACAAAATCAGCCTAAGAAACACTTTTATAAGAAGGTTGTTTTTTCGTGTAAACTAGAAGAAACGAATCTAGGTCCCTAGACATCGTCGACATTCAATCAACAGAGCTACCCTATCTATCGAATTCCCTGCTTTTAATCCGATTAATAACACTAGTTTACACGTAAAAGAATTCTCTTTCAGCGTTAAGCCTAACATAATTAAAAAAAAAAATTTTCGTTAATAAAAAGCAATCCGAAAATTTGTAATTTTTTAAAATGGTAAAAAATTACACGATTTTTCGTCTTTTTTTGCTTATAACTTCTATAATTGTTACCTAATATGTACATAATTATATATCACTGTAAAGATACCATCAATACCTTTCGATCTAATCATCTTTCATGTCGATACCAAATTTTGTTCACGAGATATTGTCGAATAACTGAAATAAGTGCCCAAAAGCATGTTTTTCCAAAATATTTCGAAAACGGTGCTTAAGAAAAAAAAAAAAGGTTGCCATTTTCGTGTTTCTCGACCCCAAATTACCCTAAAAAACACTTTTTTACGATGGTTCACTCGATGACCCATAAATTTGTAAACTAGTGTAATTTATTATCAATAAATTCAAAGGATTTTTTTATTGTACCGATACAAACGAAAGCTGTAACTTTAAAATCGTAAATTTTGAGGCGTGGCAGAGGTAAACAAACATAAACTTGACCTGGCTGGTTACATAAGCAATCCAAATGCCAAGTTTGCTTATGATAGCTCCAATAGTCTCCAAGATCTAGACGTTCAGAAAAACAGACGGATATGTCTTTCTTTTGTTCCCTAACCATTTTGGAAGTATCTTTATGGGATGTCCTATGTATCATTCTCTATATTACAGACATAATAATAATAATAACAACTTTATGTTCTTGGCGGGGATTCTTCACTTCGAAGTGTATATATATCAGAGCTCGCATAAGACTTTCAACCCATTTTTACAACTTCGGGTCAGGATCCGAAACCCCCCGTGAATCCGCTACTGTCGTTTATACAGTCCATCGTAATATTTTTACATTCAGTTTAACCACAAAAAAAAATAAAAAATTTCGTTGAATTCTAACTCACAAAACAGATAGGGAGTGCACTCTATGAAATCAATTTTAAAACTCAACTACTCCTTAATTTGAACCAATGATCAGTGCGCTTCACATATACCAAAGCGTCTTCTCAACAAGCTTTGTTGCACTTCATCAAACTTGTGCTCCCCAGCCAGTCTTCACTGTACTTATTCACACCTTATAGCGCTTAGCACGTGTACACATATATTCAATTAACGACTTTGTTGCGCCTCTGGCGCGCAAAAACACTAACTGACAGAAAACAATTTTCCTAATGACAACACTCAATTTGAGTTGGCCAACTAAAAAACATAAAACAATAGAAAAAAATTAAATTTAAAAAAAAAAAAAAAACCAAAATCTGAAACTAAATCGAGTTAGCAAAGCAGCCAAAACTTGCTAACCAAGCGCAAAAAAAAAAAAAAAAAAAAAAGTCATTATAAATTTAAAATGGCAGACAGCTAGCTATACGGAACTTTTGCTGTAGCTTGGTGTTGGCTACAACTCTGGTCAAATCTCGGGTCTCTTGGTTTTTTGGCCAAGCAAAATATGCTACGCTTAATTACATTTTTACGCAAGTAAATTATGCAGAACCTATACAACATAATAAACAGTGGCCTAGAGAGAGCAAGAGCAGGAGCAGCGGCTAAGAAGGGTCTTATGGACTGGATACTGGATGCTGGCAGCTGGACAGCTTTGTGCTCCGGCTGGCTGTTAATAAATTCAGTTGTACATTGCACTAATTGATAACAAGCTGCTGCTGCTGCTGCTGCTGCTGTTGCAAAAGTTGCTCCAAGTAGTGCTGCTAACTGTGTTAAGTGCGTCAGTGTTGGATAACAGCGTGTGAGTGTATGTGCTTGAGAGTGCTTGCTTGACTGGGTTTGTTTGTGTGTGTGTGTGCGACAGTTTAATAAATAAATTGTAAGCCACAAAAGCCAAGGAGCAGATGGGGGGGTTTAGCTGCGCAAAGCAGCCTCAAGTAGTTTGGTAGCAGGTAGCGCGTAGTGGCTGGAAGATGGCTTGTATCTAGGCGACGCCCAGTCTTATTAAGTATTTATAAGGTAAACATAGTGAGACGACACGTAGTGCGCATTAAACGCATAAAAGCGTGCTACTAAAACTTAAGCCAAGTTGCTTAATTATAAATGACACACGTACACAAACAAACTGGAGCAACATAAGAGCGCTGAGGCCAGTCTAGGCTGATCCCAACAAAAAAAAAAACAACAACACTGACACTAACGAAACTAATTAGACAAACACGCCCAAAAGCAGGCTACGCATATATGACACACAAATTGATATTTTACGCAGCAAAAACTGCTCTCTGCTTGCGCTCTCTCTACGACTCGCTGCCGACGTTGCCACAGCCCCGCACGGGTCGAAGTTTTTTTTAAGGCTCGTTAGCACAATATTGACAGTTTGACAGTTGAGTTGGCCTAAGTAAGAGAGTTTTTGGGGCATTAGAAGGACAAGTTTAATGCTTTTGTTAGGGTCGTACGTACGTAACTACGTACAAAACATTTTTATTTTGCTTTTGGCCTAAATAAATCATTTGGCTAAATTGGTCTGTAAAAACTTTTGACACTTGAGTTGAGACCTGCTGCCCGGTTTAAGCTTGTTTTTGGGTTAGTTACAACATTTGTTGTCAGACTTGTTTAGTTCAAAACAGTCCCTCGCCCTCTAATTATGTGTAAAGTGGCCCTAGCATATGATTTATTTGCAGATTTGTGTGCAGCTTACAAGCCATTCACAATCCCTCGGGAACTTTATTTTGTTGCTCTGCCAAGCAACAGGTTTTATTTTTCTGACTACACTTTGTTAGCTTTTCAGTTTATACCACATTTGTGAGCTGTGCACAGAAATTATTTAGTTAAGCTTTTGGCCAAAACTTTAAGTGCCTTTGATCAAGAACCTAAAAACTTGTCTAGCACGCAACTGTATGAACTTTCCAAGCCCTAAGCAAATAAAGCCGTAAGCGCTGCAAAACTTTAAATGAAATTTTTAGTTAGGCGTCGGAAAAGTGGTTTTCAAGTTTTGCTTAGCTAATTGTCTAGCCTAGGTAGTCAGCCAAAAAGTATCTTTAATTTTTTAGCAATGGCTTAATCAAGTAGTAAAATTCAAGATGTTGTGTGAATTGCTTAAGTTTTGGTAGATAAAGTTTGCAACGAAAACATTGTTTGCTCTCAAAATAATTTATATCTTTAAAACTTAGTTTTGATGACAATTTGTTCTGACACAACTTTTTTCGCAAGTTTTACAAGGATTGACAGACTTTAGTTAGTCTAGAAATATATTACCAATTTCTTTAAGTAGAAATGTGTTCCTGTATATTTTTCATTGTAGTGTATGTTTTTATTATGTACTCAGTTATTATTTTTTTTTTTTTTTTTAATTTTTAAGTAACTTTTTGAGAAGCTGAAGAGCAGCCTCTTGTATACAAAACCCACGCGGGCTGAACTTTTTAACGCACCTACGAAATTTTAGGTTTAAATCATAAGAAAGAAAATTCGTGGCATCTACTAGAATATCATGAAATAACCTTGAAAATATCTACAGCCAAGAAGATGAGTGTTTTCTCTCTAAGCAGTACGTCAATGTATAATTTTTGAAGAATATTTTTGAGATGACAATTTTTCTTCTAGATATCGCGCCAATATATAAATTTACTTAAATATGTTCTTTTCTCTTCTTTCTTTTTACTTCCGAAAATTGTTGAAATTTGTTTTAGTGCTTACATTAAAGTTAACCTTAAGAACTTTTTATAAATCCAAAAACATTGTGAATATCCTATTAAGGCTAGTACGCAGCCTCGCAAAAAGTCGTTTCATTTTGCTGCGTACTAGCCTTCAAAGTAAAATTTCCATGCTCCATGTGTTTTTATTTATCTTGCTTATAAAAACAATACAAATGTTAAAAAGTTTAAAAAAAAATTCGATAACGAGCTCAAATTTAAGCAGAAATTTTGTTCTATAAAAAAATCACTAATAACTTATTTACGAATGTCTAACAATTAAGTTATAATAATTTAAAATTTTTCCCAAAACTTGTTCTAAGCTCGACTGCTTGTAAATTTTCAATCTTTAAAATAATAATTAAAATATATTTTTTGGAATATGTAATCTGAGTTCTTTTGTGCTTTTTAAATTGAAAAATAATATTTAGCTATTATTTCAGAATTTAAAATGTTTAAAATCAAAATATACATTTTGTTATATGCATTCAAACATAAGAGTTAGTTCTTTAGCCGAAGGCTTACGTTGCCAGCCCTTTGACTAATTTTAACCTACTAATAGGTTAGGTAACACCGGTTGACCCCTGGGGGAGTCACACATAGACTGGATAGTCCTTACTGTCACCGGAATTTTAATTTAATAAACAAATAAATAAATAAGAGTTAGTTCTTGATTTTAAATAAAAAATTTCTAGTTTACTTTTATTTAGGAATTTTAATTTGTGTAGCAAAAAATAAAATGATTTTTTTAAATAAATTACTTTAAAAAAATTTACATTTATTATTTATTATTTTGAAATTTTAATTTTTAAGATCAAAAATGTCATTATATTATAAAAATTTAAAAATAAGATTACTTCATGATTTTAAGACCGAAATTTATGTGTAACTATTATTTCAGAATTTTAATTTTTAAGATAAAAAAAATTCATTTTACTATAAAAATTGAAAAATAAGCGTTATTTTTATATTTTACCTAAAAAATGACATTATTTAAGAATTTTAATATTTAGATCAAAAAAATAGCTATAAAAAACTAAACTATATTGAATAAATTAGAAATACTGCTTAAATTTAAATTTATTTGTTTATTTTAAATATAAATTTGATATGTAACCATTATTTCAGAATTTTAATATTTAAATCAAGAAATAATTATTAAAAATTGAATATTTAAAAAATTTAAAAAATATATTTTCGATTTATGTTTAGCCAATAAGTCTTTTTTGTGATCAGTGTTTAAAATTATATGACAAACCAACTTTTATAATTAGCTGAAGGCCTAAGCTGCTAAGGCAATAAATTTGATTGGAACAATATCTGAAATTGTCATCCAAACTTTTTTTTAAAAATAATTTCTTAAATAAATTTCATATTTTTTGCAGCTAACTAAGGCATATATTTTTACACTATTTGCCAAACTATGTTAGGTTTCGAAAAGATATTTAGAGCATAGAGCACCAAAAACTTCATTCTTAAGCCTAGCTTTTACAACACTTGCTCAATTTCTTGTCTAGCAAACAAACATTTTTCACTTGCACAAAACACAGCACTTTGACGGATTAGTTCAGCTTAGTAAGTTCATATGACCCTTACTCTAACCAAGTACTGCCAACTTTTTTCAACTAAGCTGTCACAGCTTTTCGCAAAAAAAAATATATATACATATACCTACACATATTTTGCCGAGAACTCAACTCTGGCTTTAAAGTATTTTATGCTATATTAACACAATACAGTGGCATTACCATAAAAGCGTAAAAGTAGCGCGAGTTGGCAGCGCATGCCTAAGGCCAGGCCAAGTCAATTTAGTATTATAAATATGCTGCACATATATTTTGTGGCATAATAAACTTGTGTATCTAAAATTACAACACCAAGCCAGGACATTTCATGGATGGCTCGTACACACCAACATGCCAACATGGCCTGGTCATGATGCTGCTCCAACACGCTCACACACTCGCACACAGACTCAATGCTGACATTTTCGACGCGCACAAAAATTTATGTGGCAGTTGGCAATTCAGCTTGGCTGTAACGATGACGCAGTCCGTAGAAATGGGTAAAGTGGAGTTATGTAGATAGCTGGGGGAGTGGGTTGCCAGCAGTCACCGAGTGGGCTGCATTTTATATTGTTTAGTCGGCGTAAAGGCGTAAAACGCCCGAAAAACAGACAAGCGACATGGTAGCAAGTCCAACAGCTGGATAAATTGCTCTTGATAACGTCGCACATTTTGATTAAACTCATAACAGAGCCGAAAAAAAAAAAAAAAATAAAAGCCATATCGCATATAAACACAATTTTAGGGTACTTGGTACTTACTGCATTTCTTCCATGTACGAAATTTTCTATAGAAGTAGCAGCTAAACACGATGAAGATTAGCGAGAGCAGCACCAAAGAGCTAACCACACCAATCCATAGATAGTTGATAATGGCATGTATATCCGCATCACCAAAGATTTGCTCCCAAGTTGTAGATGCGCTTGTGGCGCCAGCATTGTGTTCACGCAAATCGGCTAAATCCAATACAACCGATTTGGACAGCTGTTCCGTAGTAATGGTGGAATCATGTGACCAGGGCACATGTTGCGTATGACTGGGTGCCGGCACGGGTGTATCATAGGCCACGGCATTGCCAATGCGCTGTAGCAGCGCATTGAAGGAGTGCAGCGCATCAATGTGTCGCAAATCATGTGCTGTGGGTATCTCAAAGGTGATTTGGTTCTGTTGCATGTGCTCCGCTATGGCTGCTGGACTCATGCTGCTCGCCGGTGCAGCAATAAAATCCGCATAGAGCTCGCTAGCTGCTGCAGCATTTGTGCTGGTCTCTGGCTCCAGCGCATATTCCGTGGTGGTAAACATATTGTATCTATTATATTTTGTTAGATTTATAGTTTGTATCTATATGCTATAATAGTATAAACTATTTTGGTTTAACTTGTTTCACACACTATTTGCACCACTATCTATGCATTTGTCAACACACACGCCACACGACACGTAAAATTTTTATATCTAAAGTTATACCAGCTTGGGTTTATTTTGGCGTAACCGTGCGCGTGCAACCTTACGGCTTGACAGTTCGTTGTTGATTAACTAAAGTTGTGTTGCATGTGCCTCATAGCTCGAATCGCTGAGCAGCGACAGCAGCAGCTGACGCAGAGAGCGAGAGAGTCAGCGCAGCGCGGCGCTCTTTGAGTCTCACTCAAAACGCGCATAACTCAAAAACTTAGGTTGCTCTTGTTATTGCTGTTGTTCTGTCGTCACGTGTGGCAGCAACATTTTGCCGCATTCAAGCATAAGAATTTTCGTAGTATTTGGTTTGTTTAAAAAACACATTTTTTATGTTGTCGTCGTCGTCTGACCCAGTTTTGGAACAGTTTTTCTCTGACCAGAACATAACATAAAGCGGCTTAAGCCATTCATGGCACAAACTTTTAGCACGTTCATTTAAAGTTTTTCGAACGCTACTTTAAGGCAAATTGCAGCAAAGTTTAACACACACACATACTGAGGCAGCATTTGATAAGCTTTGGCTAAAGTTACAAACTAAGATCCTGTCTTGGTACATTTTAAGCCGCAAAACTATTACGTTCAAAGCATATTTCGGTTTTTTTTGAGAGTTATGAAAAGCTTTATGCTAACCCGTCAGCCATGACGGTTAGTTTAAGTGCCACTTTAAAATAATTTCAAATAGTTTTTGTGTTGCACTGCTAAGTGAGGAATAAGTATGCTAAGTGATGCGACCAATAAAGTAAATAAAAGTCCCATAAGTTTTAGGAGCTACAATTTTGGAGCAAGCTAAGTTTAGTAGTAGTAGTTTGTTAGTAACTATTTTCTGCAAGTTTTAATTTGGCTAAAACTGGCTTTTAAAGAAAGAGCACTTTTGTTAAGGCGCTTTCATTTGCTTAATATAAATGGTCATGGTTTATTGCTAGCAAATGGTCAAAGGATATTGCGAAAAAATCCCAATTGTGGTTTCTGATGACTAGTGGACGGCCCACTTCAAATGAGATGCTTAAAGAAGTCTTCGATAAATTGAGAAAATCGAATATTTCGAATGTTTAAACTTTAAAGCTCACTTTTTGGAGCGACCTCCTCTGTAGTGTTAAAATTGAATCGAAAATTATTCATGAGCTTAAGAATGGTTAAGTAACCCGTCAGAAATGGTTCCAGCTGCTCAGGCTGCATTGACGACTCCATATAACAAGATACTTGCAATTAATAAAAATAATAAATGTATTTTTGAACAACATAAGAACAAGAAAAAAGAAGAAAATTATTTCAAATTTCCGCTTAGATTCTAAGACTTAGTAGCCTTAGGACAGTAAATATGGATATTTCTTACTTTAAGGCCTATACGCAGTTCGAAAAATTTCGCGCAGAATGACGAAACTTCATATAACAAAAAAAAATCCCATTTGGGATATTCCATTTGGGATTTTTTTTTTATATAAAGTTTTGTCATTCCGAAATTTTTCGAACTGCGTATACCGCTTTAATAAAGAAATCACTCTTATCGCGATTTGATTCTAAGGCTTAGTAGTCTTGGTACAGTAAATATAGATATTTCTTATGAAGCAAGCAGGGGGCGAATACCCCAACTTGAAAAAAATGAATAAATAAAATTTTTGTTTCAGAAACTAGAAAACTATTTTTATGTAACACAAGTCATTCGTTTCTTCATAATGTAGGTAACTTTTTAGTTTAATTACAAAAAAAAAAAAAAAAAGGACAAAATAAAAAAAAATTCTCAAATCTGAATACATTCTAAAACATTCTTTAAAAAAAAGACACAAAAAATTCCCCAAAAAAATCTATCTGCTGTGGCACTCTTTAAAGGCACTATATTCCATTCCGACTATAAAAATTCCTTAAAAACTCTCATTACAACGCCCTTTAAAGTTTTTCAAATTTAAAGAGATTATCACTTATATCCCTTTTTGTCTCTTTATTATGCACACAAAGGATAATTTAAGTCACAACCATTTCGGCTGTTATCTTAATGCATTGCTGCTTTGCTTTTTGCTTCTCCAAATGCCCCAAAAACTATTGCACATGCAACTTCAATCTCGGCCATTATGAGTCCCCCGAGAAAAGGGTTTCCGCAATGTTCGGCTTTTACTACTGCTCCTTTTTTTTTTGCTTACATCTTCAGCCACAGCACGCTTCATTGCAACCCATGTGCAACCAACCCATGTGCAACCAACCCATGTGCAACACCGGACTGACCATAAAACGGCAGCCAAAAATCAGTGTGCCACAACAACAACAACAACAACTAATCCAAAAACTCCATTCACAAAGGTTGACGTTGACCAAAGGATCGAAACGTGACCAAGTATGCTGCTCAGCAAAAAGTAGAACAATGCAATCCTTAGCATAGCACTCAAAAACAAAACTCACTTGAATAACACTCACTCAATGCATGAGACTCAAACCGGTTGTTGAGCGTAAACTGTAGCACTTACTCAAATGCTTACGCTCTTTTGCTCAAAATGCAGCTTTGAATTGTTGCTCAATTGCAGGGATATTTTTACGCTTATGCGCGCGCTCTCTTGCTCTCACTGAGCAGAATTTCCCAAAAGTGTGCAAAAGAGCAAGCAAGCAAACGTGCGACACAAGACAAGCAGTCGCCTTTGAACTGTGCTAGGCGAAAGGTCAGCCTGTGTGGGCGTCCCTAATGGCAGCTGTAGTCCCAACCAAGTTGCGGACTTTACGTAAAACGTGCGTCATTTGCTGCGCTTGCTAACTAAGCTAACTGTAACTGGTTTTCGACAAACCCCAACAAAAGCTACTAGACAACAACGAACTCAACTCTTAGACCGAAATTGCTGCTGGAAATTGAAATAGATGCCTCGATAACAAGCACTTAGTTTTTAGTCAAAGTCATTCGATAAATGCATTAAAAGTTTCATGCAACTTTGTATGAGGCAAGCGCAAGTTTTGGGGCATGCCAAGGGGCCAACAACGCTTATCGTTAATTAGGTTTCTACTAATTTAAAGTTGACTTAAGTCTTACGTCTGGTATTTTGAAGATTGTAACTTAGATTTATGGCAGCTGCTGCCAGGGGAAATTAGTTTGGCACTAAGTCTTAGAAAGTTGCACGAATTAAATATTGAAAGCATTTTGCAAGCAAACTTTCTAGAGCAGCGACTTATTGATTTCAAAGGGGTTTTACAAATAAATATTCTACATTATTTATGCAACATTTTTAAACAGCTTTTTTTTATATTTGAAAGATAATAATAATTTCATTACAATTTTTATATAAGGATTTCAAATTAATTTAAAGCTTACTCAATATTTCAAAAGATCAGCAAAAAATATTAGTATCAACTCGGTTTGGTCTTACAGCATTATCTATTAAAATTTTTAGAACTACTTGGAGTTTTATATTTTAACACCATTCATAATAGTTTGAAATATGGGAATTTTCGCACTTTAATTTAAATATACCCAAATATTAAATAGGAAATTCGTTGGCTTGCCTGAAATTCATTTCAAGCTAAATATTACAAAAATTAGCGTGCAAAATATCCATTTCAATTTAACCCAGAGTCCATCTGTCCGTTGACGCAAAAGTTATGCCTGTAAAGACTTGGCAGCGAGCTATGTATTTATTAAGAGATTTCGATTCGATACACACCGCGTCTTGGGATTAATTTTGACCGTCAAATTTATTGACTGATTTCAAAAAGGCTTTAAGAAAAACAACATACAATGGCGAATGTGGGATTTTATCGTGAAGGGTTTTTGGATTTTTGATTGGTAGCGTAAATCAATGAAAACTACCTATAAGTTAGAGGATAAAATATAATTGGATTCCAACTATAATAAAAGATATTTATACCCTGTACCGTATGGTACAAAGGGTATATTGTGTTTGTGCAAGCCGAAAATGTATGTAACGTACAGAAGGAGAAGTCAGAGACCCCCCATAGTTACCTAAAGTATGATCATAGTGACTAGAGAAGTCGATATACCCATGTCTGTTCGTCCGTCCGTATGAACGCCTAGATCTCAGAGATGGTAAGAGCTAGAGCAACCAAACTTTCAGATAAGATCCCTTATTAATCCATAGGAGACAAGTTTATTTTATTTTTTTGATATCGGGATGACATTATATAGCTCCCATAGGGGTGTTTCAGAGGACCTCGAAAAAAAGCAAAAGTTTTGCCAAATTTGGCAATCGGAAGTTGTTTAGAGACCCCCAGCACTGTACCAAATTCGATCAAAATCGGTTGACTATATCATATAGCTCCCATAGGATCGATCGGTCGAAAAAATGTTTTTTGTACAAAATTCGTTGTGTTTCGTTTGGTTTTGAAGATATCGGAACTAAATTTGGCAGTCCGAAGTTTTTTATAGTTTCCAATCAGTGTACTAAATTTGATCAAAATCGGTTGACTATATCATATAGTCCCCATAGGACCCCATAGGAAAAAATTGTTTGGTGCAAAATTCGACTGATTTCTGTTTGTTTATGAAAATATCGTATCTTTTGGAGGTCTTAAGCAATATTTCGGACTTAATTGCAATGTGGTGGTACAGGGTATCCCAAAATCGTCGACGCCCGACTTTAACGTACGCCATCTTTTTCGTATACCTCAGGCAAAAAATTACAAAAAAATGCAATTCAAATGTCCCAAATTATAGGAAATGTTTCATAAAGTCGTTGTCAAAGAAGTAAGTTTCAGTAATGAAATATACCTATTTTGAAAATTTTACCATTTTGTATATTCATAAATGTAATTTTAGAAATTTCCGCTTAATAAACGAAATATGCATCTAAAACTTTTGTTATTTTCCGACATGCTTTGCAATACCCCTTTCATCATCATATCCTGTATCTCCGACTGGAACCTAGGGCCTCAATAAAGCAAATCCATTTGCTTCACTTCTTAGCTAGCATCTTCAGTTCGTTCCACTATTTTTCGCTTCCGTCGATTCCATTTTGTAGAACTCTACGCCACGTGGTCCTAGGGCAACCCCTCTTGCCAACTTCCGCAGCATCTTTTCGCAGTGTGTGGCTTATCCAGCTCTATTCTCACAGTTTGATATACTTGGTTCCAACTTGCATTTTTTATATACCATAGATCATCACTGCTGATGGCATTTGTCCACCACAATACTCCGGGGGCATCTATTAAAAATGCTTTGAATTTTTCCAGCGACCGTCTGCTTACAAGCTAGATCTAGCATCCGTAAAGCAGTACTGAGATAAAGTTAAATTTTTATAGTCTATTTTTAATTTTTTTTTAAAGGATATTTGCTTCGAGTTGCAGATTAGGGGCAGATGTGCATATGCGCCTGTTGCTTTGTTTCTTTTGGTCAGAATATCCTTTCCTGCAATATTCTTCGCGGATATTATACTATTAAAGTAGTTTAAGTCTTCGACTTGTTCTATTTCTTTGCCATATAGCTGACAAGCAGATATCTTCTACATAAGCGAGATCTTCAATTAGTATGTTCGGTGAAGTTCCTGGTAGCTATATTATATTTTTTTTTTCTCCTTCTATGGGTTTCTCACAAAGAGGTGGGGCACTGCGACCAGAAGATCTTTTGTACCATACCCATAAATTAAAGCAAAAGACTTTCCGCTTTCCGCATGAATAGCAGTAGGTCTTTTGTTGGTATTGACCTAAGATGGAAGGGACTAATCCGTTCCTTTCCCAAGTGACAGGCTCTGTCCCATACCAGCGCTGGGCAGTCACAGAGAATATGTCTGGTGGTTTCATCATTTCAGCTATATTATATAACAACGATACGAAAATATATTAAATAAGCTTGTTTCCCGTGATATGATAGGAGGTATAAATACAAAGTTTGGTTGCTTTGTTCTTAACATCTCTATAGAGGGACATCTCTATATAACTCTTATCAAACTTTAGGTAACTTTGCGGGCTCTCCGACGTCTCCTTCCTTGTGAAACATACGTTTAAAACTTGCACAAACTTAATATACGCTTTCTCACTTAAGGTACAGGTTATAAAAAGAAAGTACTTTTACTTTATAAAGAGAAAAAATTTTCCATATAAAAAATTACTAGATTTTGTTGTCCTTACTTATTATTCAACTTTTGACTGAAAAGCTTAAAAAAAAACCTCCAAAATACCCGTTTCTGCGTATTCCATCAATCCCAGCTATGCTTCAATTTATTGCTTCATCTTAGCCCAAAATCAGCTTAACTTACATTCAAAAGCCACTTAAATATTCAACACTCTTCACATTCACAATATTACATGCGACACCTTTTTGTGACTCAATTTCAATCAATTTTTTTTTCTTTTCGTATACAAAAAAAAAAAAAATCTTTCATTCACTTGATATATGAATTATATACACATCACTTGAGTTGTCACATTCAATTTCCCAAAGCACAAACTTGGCCAGTCAAAATCAATTCAAGAATAGATCTCTACCCTCCGGCCACACGTCCTCCGTCAACTTGTCAGACCCATATAAATACTGTATGTGGCAAGTTTTAAGATGATCTACTCACATGTTCCCAGCCAGGTTTTATCTTTTGTATCTTGCATGTTACATAATAGCATAAAAACATGGCCACTGAAGCAGAAGTTGCCTTATATTTATATATGTACATATTGTGGTGTATAGACTCCTCTGTAAACAAATTTACACCTTTCATTTTGTGCAGTCAAAGCCACAGCGCCTGAAAAGCTGCCATACATTTTCCTTCATATATCTTTTTATATTCTTAGAAAATGTGCTACTGCCGTACTTTATGAAATTCATTTACATGCTTTATATAGCATACATGTGCATGCATATACGCATACATACAACTGCATATATGCTGTTACTATATGACACCAAAACTAAAAGTAAATTCATTAAAAATTCCATCTTTAAAATTTTGCAGGCAAATAGACAGAGTCGTTGCAGTGCAGCAGGCTGCAAAGGGGGGTACTTAGTTACCGCAGCGTTTTTAAGGATAAAGTGTGAAAGCATAGAAATAAATAATAGAGAGAAAAAGGAAAAAAAAAAACTTGCATTCTTTTTTTTTGCTAACTAACTAAAAAAGTACGAAGAATAAAGCCGGAAACCAAGACAAGGGCGGCAGGCGGAAACAGGAAGCTGTGGCTGAGGCTTTGCTAGAGACTTGTCTGCTTACCAAAGCTGCCAGGACAGGGATGGAGTGTGACGTAGTAAGATGGAGGACAACTGACAGTCAGTAGTTTACATGACTTGGTTGGTGTTCTTATCTCTATCTTTTTCTCTGCTTCCATCACACTTCACTTATACGCTCTTTAACATGTCACAATGGCATGTGTGTGTGTGAGAGAGAGTGTGTGTGTGCGTGTGTGTGTGTGACATAGTGACATAATAAAATGTTACTTTAGTTAGTAGTTTAGACGATGTCATGCCATGTTGACAGTTAAACTCTATGAAATATGACCAAAATTCACTGCAGGCTATATACTTGTTTACTATATAAATAAAGAGAGAGAGAGAGCAAAGAGAGCTTAGTAGAGATACATAAAAACAATATAAAAATTTGTTTATATCCCGCTGAGACGTGCATGCCCTTTAATTGTTACGAGTAGACTCTATTCGCATAAAAAGCTTGAGATCCAAGAAATCAAAGATGTGTCCGAACAAGTTTTAAGGTAGGTTGGGTGTCAAAGCTGGTGGGCGCTCCTAATCCCTATTTTCCTCTCCTTGTGAAAATATTTTGAGGATTCTGTGAAATAGCCCGATCCGCTATGGGCGGGGTTTCCTCAGCAACCTTCACACTTTCTAAAAAGTACAGTGCAGTGACGTAGAAGCTGTTCAATACTTTCTATTTCATCCCCAGCTCCGCAGCTACTACAGATGTCGCGATAGGGAACATGCATTCTCTCACCCATTAGGCTTCTGGTGCAGTGGCCCCAAACAGCCCCAGCAACGATCCTGGTCCAATTGCTTTGAAATCGCAAGAGTACACAAGAGTGGATGTTAGCTTCAAGACTTTTCAAGGGATTAGGTGACAGGACGTTGTTCTGTTCACATGAGTCAGTTGACTAAATTGGGTCCAACGCGTGAAAGGGACCCAATGTCGATATCTGAATCGACAAACTTTTAGTTTACTCGCATCTATTAGCATCTTAACAATACCCTTGACCTTATGGATACGGGTTAAAATAAAACTGACATAAAAGAGAAAGTCTTCCCCCATCACAACTGAGCAAGAATTCCTTAGTATACGGACCGGGCTGCTTACGGCGACTCAGACTCAGCAGACACCTAAGTAATATTGACATCGCGAAATTGAACACATTTGGGTTTTGTGCAACTGAGTAGGAAACCTCCCAAGACATACTTCCAGAGCGTGATGATCTAGTCCATTGAAGGATATACCCCTTCGGCGGGCAAAGAATGTCGTAGCATGATGTCACTCGACTAAACTCATCCCAATTAAAAAAATTTGCCTCGGATAGTGGCCGTCGCTAGCGTACTCAATTTGCAACCCACCGACCATCGGGTTAGATTCCCACTGTAGGGCACTGGTGCCTATCACTGGCATCGCTAGCTATTCGGATTCGGCTACAAACTATAGGTTCCTGTTCTCTTCGAACAGTTATTAATAGAGGCCCCCATGCTCCGCCCAAGGGCGACTAGTAAAATAGTCAGTCAAAGGAAATTATTATTGAACTACTGGCTGCTCTAGGGCTAGAAGCGACCGCAGTAGATCTAAAGATTCGCCGTGCAGCACTTCTAACAATATTATTACAAAAGATAAGCCCTCCTGAACTTATTCATTATTCGCCACGTTTCAGATATTTCAATGACCTCATTCGTTAAGTTTGTGTCGAAGTGGAAGATCGATGGTCATAAGAAAGTCATCAAAGTGTCATACAAAGAAGGGTTCAGTTGTTTACGAATGCAGATGATATAGCGATCAACAAGCAAGAAGCCACCGGAGCATTTTTTGCCATAAAAAGCGAATCTACCTTGGTGCGTTTTGGTGGTACATTAGAGCCAGATAAAGTGTTTATGGTTGTCCAAAATTTAGGGGATGCGGCGGTCAGGTTTTAATGTTATCAAGGACTTCGTCTACCTTGGTCCTATTGTCACATATGTACGTCGTTATGTAAGTCAAGAGGATACTCACTATGGCCCGTCGTTGCTACTTCGGTCTTAGTAGGCAGTCGCAAAGTAGGTACCGAACGTAGTTAACTATATCATCCTTTATGTTTCTGAAACAATTATGCAAAAAGTTTTGAAATTTTTGAGAAGAAAATACTCAGTGGCTTTTAAGAGTTTGACGATGACTGCCCCATTTAGCGGCCCCTATGGTTTAGTCAAGTTCCTACAAAAAATGTGTTAAATACGACTGTTGTGGATACAGAACTAAAAATTAGAACGCGCCAGCTTTGGAAGGACCTAGTAAAGGGCGCACTAGTTATCTTATCCCGTATGACGGAGTGAAGTAGACGTGCGCTGTGTAGGAGTTCGTACCGCGGCTTTGTGAAACACACAGGACTATAAAAAATTTGAATTTTATAGGTGAGAGGGCTAGCCTTATGGCCTTTGTGCCGCTGAATCCCTGAATCCCCTCCAGCATCCGAGAGTTCCGACATAACCTCGAAATGCCCCATAAACTTTTTTTTTTGGTTGCAGTTTATATGAGAGTCATCTACACGTTGAACAGCTCTATAATTAAAATTATTTCATATTTAGAAGAACTGCCAACATATTTCTGATTATTTAAACCTCCAAGCAAATTCGATAAGCCCGCTGTCAGCAAAAAAATCGTTTATTTTTGAAAAAGACTTGTTGTGAAATTATGTGCAAATTTGCATACAATTTTAATCCCATTAATGGCACAAATAATAATGCACCATATGATATATGCAATTGGCCCGCACAAAGACGACTCCTCGATCTCTGTCTCACAATTTACAGCCTTTTCACGCACTGTTTGTTATGCAAGGAGCAGAGCAAGGCAAGTTGGCCCTTTGACTGAGTGCGTGCGGCATGCATAATTGGCCGAGATTAACATAAATCAATCAAAAGGCATAAAGCATAAATGTACTTTGTACTACTTATGTACAGACAAATCTAAATATATAGGTATGTATGTATATAACCAGGTAGTGCAAACAAAGAGCAAAAATGCCTGTGAAATTGTGCAGAAACTTTTGAAGCATGCCACAACAAAGAGCTGCAACGCCGAGTGCCAAATGGCTCTAAAGAAATGTTACCCAAGAAACGCGCAACTGCAATGCAAACAATGCAATCTGTGTTTTGGGACTTAGGAGCAACCTAACAGATAGGCTGGCTCTGGCAGGCATAGGACTTAAGTCGACGCATAGCTGCGAGGCTGCTTTGGACAACCCGCTGTCTGGATAAACAAATACAATTGCATAAGTCCTAGAGAAGTTGTTGTTGTTTTTGGTTTTTTTTTTCTCTTTTCTTTTGCAGCATATCCTGTGTGTGCGTCTGTTTATCATATGTGCGCTTGATTAGCGTTGACAACCCAGACGAGCTACAGATGCAGGCGGGCGGCAACTCTGTCCGTCGTCCAGCCCACAAAAGGACTGCAAAGCATTTTGTGTGTTGACAAACAAGCAAGTGTAGTTTTTGTATATACTACATGTACTCGCATGTATATATATTTTTTCTTATATGCATGTTAGCTGCATATTTATTGTTTATATGTATAGCAACAACAAATATGGCTGACTGAGCATAACAATACTTCTACAGGAAACAAAAAAAAAAAAAAAAGCCACTGCAATGAACTAGTTTAAAAGGATTTCAAGTTGAAATATGCACACAGTGCATTGTTCTAAAATAGTTTATGTTTAAATAAGAAATGAAAGCAAAATAAAGAGCCATTTTGAAAATCTTTAAAACAAATTGTAAACATATTGAATATGTACAAATAAATACATTTGAGCATGACTGCGTACAGAGTTTAGAGCAAAATGTTATAACAAATTACTTAATTAATTTTTAATACCGAAAGTGTGAACTTAAATATTTATAAAACTAAATTGATTGATGTAAGAGTGATTGTAAATAGCCGCAAATGGGATTATAATGTTGATATAACTTCAATATGCATTTATTCAATTAAGTAGTTAGTAAAAATAATTCAATTTAAAGCATCTTTTATCTTAATCAAGTATTTTAATTTAGTAATTATTACATACAAAAATCTTGCGAAATACGTTAGGTTTTATTCAAAATGTCAACTCGCATTACGAAAGTCTATCCATCTTGATATAAAGTTTATTATCGTAATAATTGCTTTCTAAGACTTTTTTAGATGAAGACGCTCCCCACCCACTTGTCCTGCTTTTGTTCCCTATTTTGATTAAAATAACATATATAGCAAAAATAAGCAAAACGGATCACTTTTTTAATCGATCTCTACGACTTTGACTATTTAGAAATGATTGTAACAGAGATTCTTGGCAAGCACTTGTGCGGTATTCCGAATTTTTATCGACTTATCGATAGCTGATTTTTAGGTCGACTGTTTTTAACGCGACAGTACAGTACAGACTAATAAAATGAATACCCCTACAAAAATTGCGTCACTTTATTTGCTTTTTCCACCTATATTCTGTAAGAGAACAATCGAAAGAGAGCTACGAGCAGCCAATTATTTCTGGAACGACATCTACAAAAATGTTCACAATAAAATTAAATTTAAGTTGATTGTTGAGGTTCTATGCTCCACTTAGGAGAAAAGAAAATAAATCATCATCATCAACTGCTTTTTCTTGGCACCACATTTTTGCATGTATTCTCCTGAAAATGTTCACGTTTGTTTTTGGCCACGAAGTACATATTTTCGTCATTCTTT
Organism: Chymomyza costata; assembly: GCA_018150985.1. Taxonomy (NCBI): domain Eukaryota; kingdom Metazoa; phylum Arthropoda; class Insecta; order Diptera; family Drosophilidae; genus Chymomyza; species Chymomyza costata. The sequence continues at coordinate 27,015,341 of JAECWU010000001.1, forward strand.
GGATGAGTTTTTGAAGTGCTTCCACTTTTATGTGGTCTATTCTGCCAGAGATGGGCAAGGCTAGTTGGTCATAGATCACCCACACGTGGCTCGATAGTATAAGCTCGATTGATATAAAAGAATTATGATGGCTTATTTATGACCTTCTTTAATTGTTTAATAGCCGCTACACAATCCCGAAGTTTGTTTTGGATCATAATAAAAATAAATTCTATATAAATTGACTTAGTCTGTATTGACAGTCTTTTAGCAAAAATCAAGAAATTGCTCCCAGCTTCATATTTAAACCTCTCTAAATCATATCGAGTTGGCAGAAGATTCCAAGTTAAAGCTAAAGATGCTTTATCTTTGGCTGGACCAATGAGAGCTGTGGTCCCGCAGGGAAGCGTTTTTGCTCCGTTCCTTTACAACCTTTATAAGGCGGATATACCTATCGCCTAAGGAGCTACCTCAGGCTTAGAAATGCACGTCCAATTCGGCTCATTTCTACGCTGCAGCTTGGGAGTATAAAGCCTCCGATGGTATTCAGGAATACAACCACCATCCTCTTTGAGAGCAGGTCTTACAGGTGCAATACTGCTCGGAATCCACCAAGTGCTATAAACGCTAATGAAAAAGAAATCACCCGCTGTTACCTGACAGCTAACCTCTCATGCTGCAAAAAGTAGCCAATTACCTTGGGGTCCCCCTGAATAGGCGACTAACTTTCAAACCACATACATACAAAACCCTGAAAAGCAGTCAGCTTGAAATGGTAAAAATGTACTGGTTCCTAAAGAAGAACTAGAGGTTTTCTCTCCCTATAAGCTGCAAGAAAGCGTTCCGCAACGTTATAATGGCGTTAAACTGTAGGTACCCCTTCCAGATCTGGGGTAATCCGGCTCCCACGAATCGGTTACATATTCAGACATTTCAAATTAAGACCTCACCACGCCTTATTTCAGGTTGGGAATGGTACGTAAGAAGTTCGACCTAGCACCATGACCGCAGAATGAAGACCATAGATCTTCAAATCAACAATCAGTCTAACCGCTATGCCATAGGTCTATTAAGCATTGAATGAGGCAGTCGAAAGGGCTGCTAGATGAACATCCAATCAAGCTGCTGAAAAGAAGATCCCACAAGAATCTAACTCACCATATCGAACAATCAAAAATAAGACAACGCAAAACGAGTGACATAGAAGAGTGCCTTGAGATAGCTAACTTCCAGTGACTCGTCATGTATGGTTCCAGCTGCTTGAACTTGATTGGCGAACTTATATAACTATAAAATTGCAATCCATAGAAATAAAATAATTTTTAAATAATTTCAAAATAAATGAGATTAATTAATGAAAATAATCAATTTGTGCAAGACATAAAGTAACAAATTTGTCACTTTTTTACTTAAGGAAGACACGCTCATCTATGTAAGGACCAAAAAAAAAATCATATATGCTCGGAAAGGAAAGATAAGACTGTCACACAACAAAAAAAAACGTTGTCGTGAACTTGGGATGAGGCATACATTTTCTGACGTATCTCGACGCGCTGAATCAAAATCCACTACCAGCATCTACGGGTCTAGCTTCCATTCTAACCACAAAAAACCCCACAAAATTTTTCCGAGACCTGAATGTCCGTTGATGTTTTCTTAATGTTGTTGGGGTCGCTTCATCAGATTCCGAGGTCAAAAAAATCTCAATACCTCAGATTTCTAAGATAACCAACAAAATAGTTTGTTTTTGGGTTTTTTTTGGGTTTATGTCAGAAACCTGATGTGCAGATATGCATTTGACCTTAAAAACATTAAAAAAATGAAAGTAGTTTTTTTTTTTTTGTGTCTGTGTATTAAAAAATGGTCCATCCAACCCCTATTATTCACATTATGCAATTATTTTTATTATTACGCAAAATAAATTTTTCAATATTTTTAATTTGTAATATTAGGCGCCGAAAGATTCAAGTGTTGGATAGTAGTAATACGAGTTCCTTTAAAGAGCTTAAAAACATTTCCCAAAGCATTAATTCGACTTAAACTAATTAACTAATATATATATTTCAAGCTCGTACCTTTCTGTCTGCCTTCTGATTCTAATTATCTATAAGAAACTTACATATAATTCACAAATATATCTCATTTATGCTATGGCAATAAAATACAAAATTCCTTGGAAATATTTCATTGTTATATTATTTTAATGTACCCCAAACTGGGTAGCTTTAATTACTTTGTTTTTTTCCCTTCGGCTGGCTGGCGCATTTTTGTTTTTCATAATTTATAGTGAAACATATTTAGCAAATTTTCCAGCTACTTCACTAGAAATTCAACAAATTTTCTTTACACAATTTGTTTCCAACCCAATTAACTAATTAATCTATTTCAAGCACATGCTTCATGCTTGCCATTTCGACCTACATTAATTTCTTATTCATTGTTCAAACTCACACACCGAACCACCAAGTGGGCTTGCAGGGGGGTATGTGGCAGGTGGGGCATGCTGATGCTGCATCAGCTGTTGCCCTATATAACTCCCCCACACACACCCCCTCATCAACCAGCCAAAGTGCGCGAGGGTCTCGACATTGTTGGGCCCGCAAGGGCGCGTGCCTAGCGAGCATTTTTCGCGCACTTCAAAAAAAGTTTTCCTTTAGACATTTTTTTCGTTTCATTTCGTGTTACTTTGTGTAGCTGCTGCCATGGACGTCGTTGTTAATAAGCAGCAAACAAACAAACAAACAGACAGACAGACAGATACAACAAACAAAACGATAACAGTTGATAAAAATAGAGAACAAAAAGCTGTAGATGAAGCTTAGTCGTTATAACACACCGAAGTTTATAAGCCCTTGTGAATGAATAATGAAAATATCCTTATCTTTTGATACAGTGCAAAGTTGCAGATGATGCTCACAGAGTCTTTGATCTGGTTTATTCGACAGTGTGACCAGAAATGTTGAAAAACTAAAAAAAACGAGGTCTTACACTGCTGCGTACTAGGCTTTAGATCAAACCGCAGTACAGTGTGACCAAAAATGTTCGAAGTAGAACAATTAGGGAGGGAGAGAGAGAATCTGTCAGGGTAGATCTGGTGGCATATAAGATCAAATTGAATTAAAGTGTGACAAAAAATGTTAAAAAATAAATTTAGAGAGAGAGAATCAGCCAGAGTAGATATGATGGCGTCTAAGATCACATCGATTTTAGAGTGGGAGAATATGCCAGGGTAGATCTGGTAGAGTGAAAGATAAGATCACGCCGAAGTACAGTGTGACCAGAAATGATAAAAAGAGAGAGGGAAAGCGAACCTGTCAGGGTAGGTCTGGTGCCATGTAAGATAAAGCCGAACTACAGTGTGACCAGAAAAAAACAAAATTTAGAGAAAGAGATTCTGCTAGAGTGGATCTGATGTCATGTAAGATCAAACCGAATTGCAGTGTGACCAGAAAGGAAAAGAAATATAGAGAGGGAGAGTATCTGTAAGAGTAGATCTGGTGACATGCAAGACCACACCGAATTGATTTATGAACAGAAATATTAGCAAGTGATATTGAAACAAAATCAAAAACCTTGGGAAATCAAAAATTAATTTTAGCTTTATTTTAAAGCTACATAAATACCATTTAGTGTGTAATCCGCATTCTTCACATTGACACCTCGGCTCCTCTGGCAGTGCTTAAAAATTTTATTCTCTGAAATTCGTATCTTTGAACAAGACTCAGCGCCCATATGAAGATGAGCCCAATTCTAAATGTCAATTAAGCAGGTTTGACTCTGCCGATGCACCATCCCCTAGCTAATCAGTGCTGAATCAACATTTTTGAGCCATTTACGATGCTGGCCCCTACGTTGACCTTGAAACAATCTCTGTCCTGAAGATGTAGATCCAAATAGTAGCTAAGCATTCGCATCTCTGAAGATGATTCATGATGACTTGAAAAAAAAATGACTGACAGAAGCTATAACCTCCTAAAATAAAGACGTACCTAATGGAAGAATAAATATTTGTGTTCTTTTTTATCATTGACTATAACCCACGTCCTCGAAATTTTAGGCATAATAAAATAGGCTCTGCGTCCAAATGCTAATAATTATAATCTTTTAACACCTAAACATAATTTTATTGGCTACTTGGGTATTTTTTAATAAATGATGAATTAATTTAAAAAGAATTCTAAATGTTCCTGTAATATCCTTTTTTTAAACCGAAACATTTGGTATTGTTGGCAACCTCATGAATTTGGAAGGTGCTTAGCAAATTGTTTCTGATTGGATGAAGAATAGAATAGCTTTTTCGAATCTTTTGAAGCGATTATCGATAAGGAGCAGTGGAACTGGAAATGATAGAATTTTGATATTTACACCCACACTCGAGAGTTGTAGACTGCTGTTGGCTTAAATATCAAAAATCTTTTTAATTTTCGGGGATACCATTCTGAAGAATGCTAAAACTTGTAGAATGCTTAAACTGTGGTTTCAAAAAATGTCTAAATCGGTTAAACCTTGGGCAAATTGAGGAAACGACTAAGGAAACTGTTTCTGATTTTATGAATTCTTTTATACGGTTTATCGATTAGGAGCAGTGGGACTGAAAACAATAGAATTTTGGTGTTTCCACCCACACTCGAGAGTTGTAGACTGCTGTTGGCTTATATATCAAAAATCTCTTAAATTTTTGGGGATACCTACTTGTTGAATGTTAAAACTGTGGTTTTAAAAAATGTCTAAATCGGTTGAACCTTGTGAAAAAGGAATCTTATCGTAACTGAACATTTTTCATATCTATTGTAATGTACCCTTTAAAAGTGTATAAATAGGCAAAGAATTTCGCAATAATTCAAGTGCTCTACAAAAATACACACATACACGTAAACATAATACTCACACATACAGGCACACACACATATACATGGCGGCAAAGGCCATGTCACATGGTCGTGCTGCTGTCTCCGGCATGTTGAGGCCTGGCTTTTTGTAAACCGGAAACTGGCTGCACGCTTCCGTTTTGTTGCCTTAAAATTAATGAGGTAGCAGCGTAGAGAGAAAGAGAGAGAGAGAGAGAACGAGCGAGCGCTGCGGCAGCGTCATTGGCAAACGCCAGAGTTGCCACACTTTTCGTAACTAATTCCCAACAACTTGTTACAGCGCGAAAGTTTACCCAGCAAGAACATACGACCTTCGTGCCAGTGTTGCCTGCTGCCGCACGTACTCTATAACAGTATCTGTCTTTCTTACGCTCCCTCTTAATTCTGCTCCCCCTACTCATACCTTTTGCTGCACAGAACCGAACCACGCAAAGAAACAAAAACAACAAAAACAAACGTAAAGTTATTTGCACAAAATTTTCGCTTCAAAGTTTGCTTATTGTTTACGTGCGTTGCTTCATTAAGAATTGCCCGGCTGAAGGAGGGCTACTACTGAAAGCTGGCGCGGGGGGCTTCCATGGAAGGTACGGAACAGGGACTTAAATTTCTATACAGTGAATTGGGTCAGACAGCGAGAGCTCTGTTGCAGTTGTCTTTTCTTCCGACTTTATGCCACACGAGTGTGTGTGTGTTTGTGCTGGTTTGTGGCTATAGAAAGTCCTTGTTTATTTGCTTTTGATAAAGATTGGATTGTCTGTAAATTATTTACCAAGCAAAGTTATGAAAATGTTGTGAACATTTCTTATTACTTATTGTGAAAATTGAGTTTAAGTGAGAATACATTAGTAGTTGTAATGATTCGAGTGAAAAGTTTGCCAACAGCTGAGACAACTTGCTAACCAAGTGATTTAAAGCATATACAAACATAATGAGTTTTAACTTACAAAGCAATTATTAATACTTAATGAAATGCCAAAAAAAAGTCCGTGGAAAAAGGCTTGTGTAATATCGTAATGTACCGTCGGTAGCGCAGTGGCAGCGTACTCGTTTTACAAACCGAAATTCGGTGATCGAATCCCCGCAGTAGCACTAGCATCGCAAACTGAAAGACGTCCAAGAAAATCTCTATTAATTCAAGACACCACTCTACAGACTCGGCTCTAAACCGTAGGTCCCTGTTCTCTTTGAAGAATAATTAGTAGAGATCCCCATGACCCGCCCAAGGGCGACTGACAAAATTGCCAGTCAGGGAACTATAACAAAATTCATAATGACCATAAAAAAGTTTCAAGCTGATAAAAAAAAAAGCAAGAATTAAAATTTTAAAAAATTATAAATAATAAATGTTTAATGAAAACAAAATATTTCAAAATGCATATAAGTATAAATTTACTTAAACTAGTTGCGAATTATAAGCATATGAAAAAAAAACATGTCTGGATTTGTCTCTATCTTAATCATTTTTAAACTTGCTTTGTGCAAGAAGCATTTAAAGCAGCAAATGGCTGCAACATCTTTTCTGAGTTAACCCATTGATATTTTTATGCTCTCTCATCTATACACGATTCGAACCAATTTTTGGTATCTTATTTTAAATTTTCGTACCCTTACAAAAACAAAAAATTTCTTAAATTAAAAATCGTGCAATTAAAAATTTAACACTCTTCAGCAATGTTATCATCTCACTAATAACCGTAAGTACCTGAAAGCGGCCTCAAACTCCTAAAAATGTTTACATCTTTTTAAAGTCATTAAACTTTAGCGTATCTTAAAAGTCATTTCGGTTAGCTTAATGTTTTTCTAAGTGAAGCTCTAAATTTGAAATTCAACTGTCCAAAAATGAGCAAGGCAATCAAGGGATGCACAGCAAGCACAAAATAAAAGCAAAAAAAAAAAAAAATTTGGCGGAAATTGAATAAACAACTGAAGCAAATAATCAAAAGAAACAAAAAAGAGAGCATAAAAATAAATAACGAATCGCATAAAAAAAAAAAATCGAATGTAAAAACCGTTGAACGCCTGTCATTCAAAACAAAATCCTCGAAATCAAAGCAGCAGCAGCAACAGTCAAAAGTCCCGAAAATTAACATTTCCACTAGAGTAAACAAAATCAGTGTCAGCGGTTGCGAGGGGTAAAAATCACCAAAGTTCTCCTTGGACATTGTGCGAATTGAGTTTTGGGCGGTGGCCAACCAACCCGCCTACCAACGGGAGTAGTGCCTCTAAACGATACGCTGCAAGTGATAGCCCTGGGCATTAAACGTTCCAGCCAAGCAAGCAACCAAAGCTGTAAAGTTCTCTGGCAATACTATTAAACAAATTTATTCGATATAATTAGAAAACTTGGAGACTTTTGAAGTAATTCGCTTAATTACTTTAAGTGCACAATGACGACGAATCCAAGCAAGTCGACAAAGCCGTTGACAACAGCCAAGAGACTCAGCTGGAGCTGCCTGGTGACGATGACAACAACACAAAAGGCGCCACAAGGCAATAAAAGTTGTGCACGTAAATCGCAAAATTTCTCAAGTGCTGACTTTGACGTGAATTATTTGAAACAGCAGCGAAAATTTTGAAAGCTGTGTTAAATTAATTAGTTTGTGGTGGAGCCGAGAATGGGTTTGCATAGGTTAGGTCCAAATTTATTTTATAAATTAGTACAATGGGGTTGGAAAATAATTAGAACTTTGAAACTAAACAGAAGATTTGGGCTAGCAAGAAAGTCGATAGTGTTTTCGCCTTATTTAAGCATAATTTTTGGGCTTCTGTTGAAAATGGTTTTGGGGCTGGGACACTGAGTATATACAAAATGGAAATCGTATACAAATGATGCCGCATTAGATAATCGGTAGTCTTTAGTAATCCTCGAAAGTTTACACTTGTGCTCCGAAAGAAAGCCATCTGAAACTCGCTCTCCTGGTTCCTATTCAGAGATGCCGTCATGGCCGCCTTGGAAGTCTTCTTCGGAGCAGTATCGTACTCTCTAGTGTCCCGCTCTAGTCAAGAAAAGAGGCCAGAGCTGGACTGTAGGGTGGGTTGGGCAACCGTGTGTTTAGTCAGATACTTCCTTACCAGCAACGCCATATGGCCTTGTGCATTGTCGTAGTGAAAAATCCAAGAATCGATGAAACCCGGCCGCTACGGTACCAAATCCCAAACTTATCAATAATCAAACGAATGTTTGTGCGCCGTTAGGAGTCCAGGAGAGCCTTTACTTTGACGACATTTGTATCAATACTTGAAGTTGATGCTATGGGTGCGCTGGTCGTCTTCGACTAGCTCCCACCCCTCTCGGTACAGCTTAAGCCAATCGAACACTGTTGAGCGGCTCATGGCAGCATTCGCATAGGCGTCATACCTATATCATTTCCAAAGTCTACGTTGCTGTTTTCTCTATAATAACGCAGAATTTAGCGCAGCTCCAGATGTTTCTCCATCTAGGATCGCGAAGTCAGATATTCATGAAAATCAACGTGCTTATTCTGCAGTTGACTGGAAAAAGATCGGCCTCTTCACAAGTCTCTCCACTACACCGCCCAGTTGATTCGCGCTACTGAAACTTAGTCCTACTACATTTTAATCTCCTCTATAAACAAGTATGCGGGTTACCACTTTTCGACTCTTTTATTAGTTTCGGAGTATCTCGCAAAATAAGGTACTTGCGAGGTTATCTCTGAAACCTGATGTTTTTAACTTCAGATTCGGATTGAGCAATCCGAAAATCGTATAAATATCATTTCGAACAACAAATCTCGAAAAAAATTATCGTAGGGTTTTGTATGGCTTGAGCCAAGACTCGGGTCAATTACGATTCCGAATAGTAAGATAAAGTTAGGAAATTTGTTTAAGCGTTAAAGTCTTATGACAAAGTCTTAGAAGGTATTATACTATAAGTTCAAGTGAAATTTTGTCTATATTACTCATCATAAGAAGTGCATCTGCGTTGGAATGCACCACCTATGGGTGTCTCATTGCATTAATGGCGGATAATATCAGCGTCGTAGAATTGGTGTCAAGCAAGAAAAAGAAGAGAGTACTGTCGGTAAACTGCTAGCCGCGACCCAACAAAGTGGGGTGCCCATCGTGAGCAGGTGGAGAAAAGAATTTTGGTAATAAGGAACCCATGGAAGTACCGGGAGTGGATGCTGCTGCATCGGAGGTTCCACTTCTTATATGAGCAAACCAAATGCAACAGCTTTGGAGTGAAGATTTCCTAGTTACAGCTGAAAAGGGAGTAAGTAGAGGGAGATTCAGAATGAAGCTATGTAAAGGAAAGAAAACTACCATGGATCGGAATCCCTCTGCAATAAGCATAAGAAAGAAATTCCTAGAGCTAATCGAGTATTTAACTTACTAAAAATCAGTTAAAAAGGTTATGCTGAGTTGTGAATAAGATGAAGGAACTGTTTCAGCGGGATGTAGTACGAAAAAAAGACACATCCAGATAACTTTTGCTGGTCTGGCTTCTTCTATGAACGTGCTATCATCAGGCTAGCGCAACAAGGAAAGCCTACCAAACCGGGTTTGACGAATCTCTGCTACGACAGTTGGCAAGCTGTCTCTACAACTTCTTAGTAACCAATTAGCCCATTAGCCAGTACCAAAACAGGAACATCCCAAAAAACATAAACCAAGTCTAACTAGCTTTCAACTCAATTAAATTTTGACTTTGCACACCTAATAAACTGCTCCAGAAGTGACAACCCCAAATGCCAATTGTTGTCAAGTTAAAGCTTCACCAATTTGGGGCCAAAAATTATACAATAGCCAGAAATTAAACCTAAACCTGACCTGACCTAATCTAAATCAAGCGAGGCGTACAATTGTGGCCCAATGAACTTTTGCTCGGATCCTAAAGCGCAAAAGTTCCGTTACAAACTTGAAAACATAATCCACTTCCGGTGACCACAATTTCCGGCAATATGAAAAACAAACCAACTCTCAACCAAGTAAAAACAGGAACAAACAAGCAACAGTGAGTGCTAAAAACAAAGCACTGACAGTGCCACCAAAAAGTAGCACGCCAAGCAAAATGTTGTGTAAATTTGATGCAGGGATTTGGCAGTAAAAACTTGCCAGTGACCAGAAGAAAAAGGAGCCAAAGCAGAGACGAAGAAGCCGGAACAGCTAGCTGCTAATAAAGCTGAATGAGCAAAAATGAAGATGAGATGGTAATAAGGATAAGGCGAATGTACATTAGGCATGTACAAGCAGCTAACGTAAAGTGAAGCTAAAAAGCCGGAAAGCAAAACCAACATGGCAATGAAATGCCCGAAAAAGTCACAACGTGGCTGCGGTGACGACTTTGGCGCCCACAGAAATCTCAAAGGCTCCCAACCCCTGCCCCAAAGCTAAGCATAGTTAACGGTGCACAGCACTCCTTGATGTTGGTGATAATGATGTTATTAACATAGAAATACTTATTATAAGCCACAAGCGTCTACTAAAGCAGAATGCTTGGTATGGAGTTGCCTTGCTGGAGTTTGTCTAGCTTTCTTTGGAGTTGGGAGCATCGGGCTGCCGCCCATTAAAAATGTAGCGCGAAAAAGTTTGCTGCTTCTATTTTTGCTTGGTGCGTCAAGCATGTGAAAGCTATTAAGCCACGTTAATAAAAATTAATGTTTATTTTGCTTTTGCTTTTAATTAAAAATTGTCAAGCAAAGGCAAAAATTGAAAACGCAAAATGGCAAATGAAAATTTTTAGCCAGCTTGACAGTTGACCCAATTTCTTTTCGCCAACCCAACAGACACAATTTAGTAAACAAAAATATTTTTCTAACAAAACTGTTGCCAAAAACAAAAAAAAGAACAACAAATAAAGTACTATGTCACTTGGCAACACTAGAACAAAGGAAAAAGTTTTTTTTGAAGTGGGCGTGTGCTGGCGCTCTGGCTCGTAACTTTAAGTGTTTTGGCCATAATGCAAAGCTTTTAACATAAACTTTGCATTCTTTTTCGCATTTCGCTCTGCTCACTTTTGTTTTTGCAGGTTGACAGGATTCTCTAGCATGTCCTTGTCGCAAAATGGCAAAAGTTTCCATTTTAAATAATTGGCAAGCAGTGCGACAAGTCGCAGTCGCCGCTAACGTAGTCTTACCAGAACATAGCTTCCGGCCCAGACTCAGACTCCAAGCCAGCACCACTAAGGCAGTTAGTTTTAAATATTGTTGCTAATTTGCCACATTGTGCGTGTGACTGGTTGGCTCTGTGGTAAGGGTAGCGCTTTGGGGCGGCATGAGGAAACTTTGGATTAAAATTATGAGCTTGCCATATTTTGCTGAAGTATGCGACAAAGTGCCTGGGCGCCAATGAAGCTGCTGCTGCCGCTGCTGATGATGGGGCATGTTGGCAAAGTTTATGTGCAACTGTCGACGCTGCAAAAAAAAAATATAAAAATAATAATAATAATAAAGAGCAGCCAGTGCTTGAGTGCAGAAATCTACTGAAATACTTAAATTTATGATAAATTAAGCAGAGACCCAGAAGAAACTTGGCCACGCATACAGTCAAAGTTTAAATTCGCTTACGCTTTTAATTGCTAAAATATATAAAAGTTTTGCCAAGGACTGCTGTACATTAAACTAGAATTTAGTTGGTAAATTATAAGGAAATTGGCTTTAGTTGCGCTAAATTACCCATTAGAAAATGAAAATAAGATAAATTATACTTTCTACACGAAAAAAATTCTTATAAATGGTTAATTACATTTTAATAGTTAAATAATAATAAATTAAAAACTTAAAATAAATAATTTAGGTATCTTTAATTCCAAGCATATTTACTTTTACTACTCTTGGCTCAAAACTATTTATACAACTGTTATCCAACACTGGTTCCAAAGTTCATTTACAGTGACACGATTTCTATCCAGCTGCTTGTATCCACTGTAGTACAAAAACCACACAACTGTTTTGGCATCTTATTACGGTCCACTTGACAGGTGTATGACATTCTGTGGCTGCACATACAGCTGAATGGTTGGTTGCCAACTGGCAGGTTGGTAGCTTGCCTGGGCCGGACTTGGACAGCTGCTGACGCATGAGGCACATGCCAGGGTTTGTATCCTGTTTGGAAGCATCAATGTCAACACGCATGAAAACGAACAAACCGCAGAAAAAACAACCGCAGCAGGCAGGCAGCAAATTTCCTGGATCAGTTGTTGCATAGGTTACTGGGGGGGGGGCTTACGGCTCTGTCGAGCTATCAATGGGCAAAAACCATTGGCGATCAAATAACATTAATGCACAGTAAATGTGAGTGCGCAAATTGTAAATATAAAAATACGTGAAAAAAAAGCTACTTACTACATTTAAATTTTTTCAACCAGCTGCTGACAGCATCCATATTTAATAACACTCGTCTACTGAAAAAAGTGTTATTAAAATTGCCAAACACTGTTTGAGTTTGCGACATTTTGCAGACTGTTGACAGCTGTCATTTTGCCAAAAAAAAAAAAACATGTCTAAAAAGGTGGAGCACTTAAAGCCAGAGAAGCTTTGGTTAACAAACATACAACACACTTATGTATAATACTATAATACATATAAAGGATATATAATTCGGCGCATAAATGCTTCGTGTTGCAAATATGTAAGCATTTTTAAGTTCAAACACTTGAAAAGGCTTAATTTACACGCCGAATAGCTCATACTCTTTTGAACTTAAAAATATACACAAATAATTTGCTGTCAGTGTTAGTAAAAATGTAACATATCATTGGTTAGTGTTGGGAAAAATATACAAATCATAGATACATAAGTCTTAGGCTGGGAACTTATGTTTTTTTCATCAGTCTTGTACAATTTTGAGAAAAAAATCGCTTCAAATTGTATAATATTATAGACTATGCTAATATAAAAAAAAAAATTGGAATATTTATTTATTTATTTAAATATTAATTATAATACAATAACAATACATACTATAACTAATAATCCATACGGTAACGAGTAACTAGACCTTAGACCCAACAAATTGGAATAAGATTAGAGTCTATATGGAGTTTTGTTTGGGATAATCCAAAAGATAGTAGATAGCGGTTGTGAACGTATCGATCTGTATGTTGGCGAGTATGATTTTTAGTTCAATCTACATATATTTGTTTTCTATGCAGCGCTACCAAAACATGCCGCAGAGAATTTCTCGGATTTGGCTGTGCAGAAAACTGGTTCAACTTTCGTATGGCAGCTATATGCAATAGTTGACCAATGTGGATCAAACTTTACACAAATGGTAAGACTAAAATAAAACATATTTGCCTAAAGTTTGATCAAAAATGGTCCAGTATTTCATATAGCTACCGTACAAAAGTTGAACCTGAGCGCTCTATTTTGAAATATAGAATAACGGAGATAAGCATTGTGATACCTCTTTATTGTTGGATCAAGCTATGTTTAAATGTTAAGATTAACGGCCTATACGCAGTTCGAAATATTTCGCGCGGAATGACAAAACTTCATAAAAAAAAAAAACCAAATGGGATATCCCAAATTTTTCGAAACATTTGCGTAAAGTTTGATCAAAATTATTCCAGTGTTTCATATAGCTACAATACAGAAATTGATCCTGTGCTGTCTATTTCAGAATAAAGAATAAAGAACCTACGCACTGCGAGATCTCCTAATTGTTGGATCCAGCTACCAAATCATATCTAACGCTAAAAATGGCGTACGTTAAAGTCGGGCGCAGACGACTTTGGGATACCCTGTACCACCACATTGCAATTAAGTCCGAAAAATTGCTTAAAACCTCCAAAAGATATTATATTCGTCAAATTTGGTTACGATGTTTTCATAAAAAAAAAAAGAAATCAGTCGAATTTTGCACCAAAAAATTTTTTTGACCGATCGGTCCTATGGGGACTATATGATATAGTCAACCGATTATGATCAAATTAAGTACACTGATCGGGAACTATAAAAGACTTCCGACTGCCAAATTTGGTTCCGATATCTTCAAAACCAAACGAAACATAACGAATTTTATAAAAACAGCGTTTTTTTGACCGATCGTTCCTATGGGAGCTATATGATATAGTCAACCGATTTTGATCAAACTTGGTGCAGTGCTTGGATACTCTAAAAAACTTCTTAATGCCAAATTTGCTAACAATATTTTTACAACCAAACGAAAGGCAACGAATTTTGTACAAAAAACATTTTTTCGACCGATCGAACCTATGGGAGCTATATGATATAGTCAACCGATTTTGATAAAATTTGGTACAGTGCTGGGGGTTTCTAAAAAACTTCCGATTGCCAGCTTTGGTTATGATATCTTCATAAACAAACGAATTATCCATCTAAAACTTTTGCTTTTTTTCGAGGTCCTCTGAAACACCCCTATGGGAGCTATATAATGTGACCCCGATATCGAAAAAATAAAATAAACTTGTCTCCTATGGATTAATAAGGGAGCTTATCTGAAAGTTTGGTTGCTCTAGCTCTTACCATCTCTGAGATCTAGGCGTTCATACGGACAGACGGACAGACGGACATGGGTATATCGACTTCTCGAGTCACACTGATCATACTTTAAGTAACTTTGGGGGGTCTCCGACGTCTCCTTCTGTACGTTACATACATTTTCGGCTTGCACAAACACAATATACCCTTTGTACCATACGGTACAGGGTATAAAAAGTGATTTCGCTGGGATAATTAGCATAGAATAACTTTTATTGTACGTACTTAGTTTTATTGGACCACCGTAACAGGAGCTAAGGAAATTTCGAAATATTTTCCTTTGGAGAACAAGATCGCTGTGTTTTTCGGGCAGATAAAGTTAACTTTAAGGTAAAAACCAATACAAATTCCAGAAAATTCTGGTTACACTTAGTGCTAAGAAATTCATGGTCCGATTATAATAAATACTGATTATAATCAGTTTTCATTGAGATGCGTGACGTTTACGCTGAGTAACGATACTTTGAACATGGAAGGTAAAAAGCGGATTTTCGGTGCATTTCACTTTTTATTTCCGAAAAGGCGAAAATGATGCGCAAACCCACAAAAAGATTCGCGCCGTGTGCGGAGAGAATGCTGTAAGCGAAAGTGTGTGTCGGAAGTGGTTTGCGAAATTTCGTTCTGAAGATTTTGATCTCGAAGATTTTGTATAAGGGAGTCTTTTATGAGTTGCTGCCACTTAACGAAACGATTGATTCTACCAAGTACTGCTCACAATTGGAAGAACTAAAGCAAGCAAACGATCAGAAGCGGTTCGAATTACCGAACCAAAAGGATTTGCTACATTTTCGCAACGGAATATTGGACAGCCCAATATTTTTATTTTTCCATCCAAGCTTTAACTTTAATAACGCAGAAAATAGAGTATTTTAAAACTATTCTTTTGTGGAAGGGGTCGCTGGATACATAAAGAGTCCAAATGTCAAGTTTGGTTATTCTAATTGTAATAATCTCTAATAAACAGGCTGATGGATGGACAGCCAAGATCCATTTCTTTTGTTCTCCGTACCATATTAAAGGCAACTATGGGGGTCTCCGACGCCTCTGGCTCCATCCACAGACTTAATGTGCCCCTTACCTTATGGTACAAGGTAGTGCTGGAGAAAACATCGTTGATTGAACTTTAAAATCTCTATATATCGATGTTGGCCAACAGAGATGTTTCTCCAGCAGTTCTGCACTCATCAATTGGGTGTTTAGTAGTGCTGGAGAAACATCTCTGTTGGCCAACATCGATATATAGATATTTTAAACTTCGATCAACGATTTTTTATCCAGCACTAGTACAAGGCATAAAGTGTCGGCCAGGCGTTCTGTGCACTTAGAACGGATTTGTCTATATCAACTTCCATTTGTCCACCTGACTATAATGGCGGTAATTTAAGCAGGTCTTCGGCATTTCTTTAAATCTGCACAAACTTAATAAGCCCCATACCTGAAGGTACAAGGTTTAACACTTGACATAGGTAATATCTTTCAATGCCAAAGGTCTTAAAACCCACTTAGTTTCAATTTTTTTTTTGTATGCTGCTTTCTAAGCCTAATACCATTCAGCATAAAATAAATTTCCAAAAATCTAAAAATTAAATGGAAAATCATTTTCAATATTTTTTTTTTTTGGAATCGTATCAAACCTCACTTGCATGTTTTTGATCAAATAGTTTTTTTGTACAAAGTCTACGGATAGGCCGTTGTTCCTGGCCTTATAAAACAAAGTAATAACTAAAAATAGCAACAGGCATGGAATTTATGGAAATGGAACAAACTTCAACTGCAAATCGCAATACCCTTCACAAGAGTAACCAAACATGAGCATGACAGTTGGTCTATCTATGTGTATAAACGTGTTTGTGCCTTTACTTGATTCCTCGCAACTGCCACAAAAAATATGCCAGCAAAAAGTTGCATGCAACTGCCTCTAACTCTGAACCGTCTGCACTGTCTATCTTCATTTGATTTCAGTCAGTCGATTTCCTGCCAAAAATACAAGAGCAGCCAACCAACCAACCCGAATCACGACTGCAACGTAGTATTGACATAAGTCAAGGGATTTCACATTGGTCACGTAATGTGACATTGTCGTCATATGGCGTCAGTCATCTGCAGCTGGAATGAAAAATTTAACTTCGAGATCCCATTTCAAGTTTATTATATAGCTTAGTGTATGTTTTGGCATACATATGAATTTGGAGTGTCTTCTTTTTTTTTTTTTGGGGAAACTTATCTCTCACCTAATTAAAAAGTTTTTTATCACCTCGTATGCCAACACGAGCTACAACTTCCATATGTAAATATTTCTAAAATGCTCCAAAATGAATAAATAAAAATGCAAATTTTATATGTTTTTAAATAATTTTTCTTGTCTGGGTTATTGGAGCCGTCTTCCCAGCGTTTGCAGCGTTCCGGTCGTTTTTAGCCCACGCAAAATGATTTTCTAGATGCATATCAAAGTGCCCTAATCTAAACGGGTTAAATGTCAATGCTGCACATTTATCAGCGGCAATTAGGTGGGGAACGGAAACAGCATGATATGGTATTCTGTTTTTTTGTTGTTGGGGTTTTTGAAAGTTATACTTGGCTGCATAAAATGGAAAGTTTTGAATGTTGCAGGTTGGCAGGCCTTAGTGGGGCACTGTGTGGAGGTTGCTTTTTATGAGTTTTTGATTGGGCGTTTATTTTGAGTTGGATATGAGAAAAAAATAATGGGATTGCTTAGGGGCTTAGTTAAGATGCTTAATCGTTAGACGTGTGCTATAATGTGGAATTTAAATTTAACAACGTAAATATTGTACATAAAAATGGCCTTAAAATTATGTTTATTAGAGTTTTGTACAAGTGACTTGGAAAAAAATGTCTGCAAGAGGCTTTTTACTAAACCTTTTAAAATGCTAATCCCAGCGTTACGACAATATAAAACAGATTTTGTACCACGAAGGTTTAGAGCGGTTTAAAAATAGTTAACCTCTTTTATAGACTTACTGCCTAGTTGCGGCCTCGATAGCCTAGCGGAAGTGCACTAGACTATCATCCCAGAGGTTTTGGGTTCGAATCCCACGTAAAGCATGGTCCTGCACTTTCCACTTTTCACATTCCCCTAGTTTTTCCTGTCTATTTTACATCCCTTTCACTTACTCCCATTGTCGGTATAACAACGGGCCTATTCTTCGCCTAAGTGAACCTAACCGCCCTAACCTACATACTGCCTAGTTGACACCCCAATTGTAGAGCTTTAGCTTAGATAATTCTTCTGTAAAATGTAAAACCCTTTAGTATCGTAAGTATTGGAACGACTGATTTCATGGACCGTGGAAAATCTATCTACATATTCGAGTTACGTTCTGATGGCTGCATCATAGAGCAGCTCCATCGTGCGACAGACCATATTCTCAAAACTTTTGAAACTGCAATGGAGTTTTTCTGGACATCCACAAAGCATTCAACAGAGTCTGGTAACCCATACAGCTGGCAAGCTGCAAACAGAGCTAACCGCCTACATTTACAGTCTTCTGCGCTCCTTCCTGGAAGACAGAAAATTCTTTGTCCAAAGAAAGTATTCTCACGCCACCTCAGTATGTGCCCATATGCAAATAAGTATTACCCCGGAGAATATGCTTTTTTCCGCTTACTCCGGCGATGTCTGCCTTCTGTACTCAAGTAATTGTGTATCCGTGAAGCCGCGGAGAGAGTTTAGGAATATCATGATATAGTTGAAGATGAGGCCAGACGTTGGAGCATTGGCGTTAATAGAAGTAAATCTGTCAAAGTATGCTTCACATTACGGCCCCAATTCCGAACCCGACTTTCATCAACGATGAGCTAATACCGCAGATGAGGTGAGCGGCTAACATACTGCGAGCAATTCATCAAAACCGCTCCCACGTCGCTGCAGATAGATGGTCAGAAGATCATGTCCCTTGATATAGTGTTCAGATCTGGTTTACCTACGCTGAGTCAATCGCTATAGGTTACAAATCATATAGAATAAGGTGCATCGCCTTATTTCTGGGTGTGAATGGTACGTCATCAGGAGGGTATTCTGATTCAGAAAGTCTTTGAGGTGAAGTTAAGCAGACATGGTTGAAGACTTAAGCAGCTCTCTGGAAGGGCTAGATCTCCTTTTTTTCTATCAGATATATTGACTGGGTGTGGAAACTTGTGGAAACGGTCGCAAAAGATCGAAGCAGAGATGCTTCAACCATCTCCGGTTAACTTCCCCTCAAAGACTAAGTGATGAAAAATATACTCCGCATAAGATGATTTGAAATTTTCTGACTTAGGGCTATCAGCTTTCGATAATAATGAATATGAAGCTTCATTCAAGTTTGCAACTATCGCTTAGTAACTTTTAGATGATATTAAGTTCCTCATGGGTCAATTTAGATAAAACTTGTATAACCTTATTATCTGCTTGTGTGGATATGTTTTCAGCTCAACTAAAGGTGTCATATCGAATATGTACATAGTTGAGTAACTCCCTCATATACACTGTTAAGAACTTAAAAAACATTGAACTTACCTAACCCTAGAATATGACTGAATAAGCTAAGCAGGATTCAATTATTCTTAAATATGACACTGAGAAAAGAATCAAGAATTTCACGATCAGAAACAAGCGTTTCGCGCGGAAAATACGCCAAGAGCGATTTTGATAAACTTAAGAGTCTTCATTTTACTCCAAGATAGGGTTTCTATCTTTTCTGGCCTCGACAGCAGTTTCTGGGCCTAGTGGTTGATCTACGTTCTTTTAGGCAACTAAGAACTTCAGGGTTAAAAAAATGTTGTTGTATAATTAAGAGTCAGAATTGTCATCAACTTGTTGCAAGCTCAAAAGACCAGTTTCTAGAACTCCTTAAAAGCCTATATCTTAACTTACGTCATCTCAATAAAATTAACTTGATGTACTTTTGATTCATTTACATAACATAACATAACATTTGAGTTAACTGATTCTTATTTTTGTTTTTAAGTTATTCTTACGAAAAATAAAGTTTCATTTGATGGCTTCATTATATGTCCATTACTTTAACTTTATGACGTTTTCCACAGAAAATGTTATACTCCAGAAACCGCATTTATTTTTTTATTTTTATTACAAAACACTAAAAGAAATTGTGCTAAAATGCAAATTTTCTTTGTTTCTGTGTAAAGACATCAACAGTTTCATTATGTCCCATAAAATGTATCAAAATGCAGAACCCCTTTTTACACACTCCCTCGAAGTAGGTTGCATGGTAGGTAGCATCTCCCCCACTTTCGGGTTGCCTTTAATCAGCCAACTGAAAATATTCAAAGTGCGTACTTCCAGCCAACACATAATTAAGCTTAATAAATTTCTAATTATCAGATGGACAGTTGGCAGCACAGTTCGAGACGCTGCCAACTCACTCAGCAGTTGGTCAATATGCGCTAAGTGAAAAAAAGGTCGAGGCTCAAGGACTAACCCGACAGGCAACAGGATACGCACAAATGTACAGACTTGAAACATATGCCTTGTGCGCCCTTTTTGGTCGGTTCTGTCCTTTTGTGCAAATTAACCCTTTTTTATGGAGCGCAATGAAACCTGCGGTCATAAAAAAGCAAACTTTATGTTTGACTTGGAATGGGTTCTTCACGTCTACACTGCTGCAGTTTAAATTTAAATAAAATTAACAAAACTGCGTTTAGAAGCCAATGTTGAGGTTAGGACTGCTCAAAAAACACGTTAGACTGCCTTCCCACACGTGGAGTTTTATGAGCTGGTCAGTCAGACCAGTCAGAAATTAAAAGCTTATCTAGATTTTCCAAAACAGTTTGATTAACACAGACGGCAACAACAACAACGACAACGTTGTCGACAACATCTACAGCAACAACTTGAATAATTAGACACCCGTTGAGACTATCCGCCGCCAGCTTCGTCTATGTTCAGACAACTAACTATGTAAATAGTACAAAGTCTTTCCTCACTCACGGCATCACTCACTCCTTTCATCTTTATCGATATGCAACACTGGAGTGTTCATTATTCACGCTCAGTTGACCACCTGTGCGCACTGAGACAACCCTA
The DNA here is from genome assembly GCA_018150985.1 of Chymomyza costata. NCBI lineage: Eukaryota > Metazoa > Arthropoda > Insecta > Diptera > Drosophilidae > Chymomyza > Chymomyza costata. Next base: position 27,035,698 of record JAECWU010000001.1, read on the forward strand.
AAAGGCTTTTGTTGCTGTCATTGTTGTAAAACGTTAAAAAGGTAGAAAAACAAGCGAGCCGAGAGAGAGTAAAGAGAGAAAAACCAGAAAACAAAACTGTCGTTGACAACAGTGACTCGAAAATGCACTAGACTTTTGCTTTTGTACCCCAACCTTTCGATTGTCTTTTAAAAACGAATTAACATAATTGAATTAAGTTTAGATAAGCCAGTTTCTACAGTGGCTGCGGTGCGTTGCTGCCGTAAAAGATATCATTTATGTCCAAAGTCCAACCCACACAAACCCAACCCAATCACTCTCACAATCTGAATGCTTATGTTTAAAGTTCATTAATTTCACATTAGATAAGTTGAAAAGTTGAAAACTGTCAGCGTGAATGCGTCAAGTGGCAAGTTATTTTGTACAGGGCAGTTTTCAAATTGTCCAAAAAATGTGAATAAATATAAGCTGACCTTTTTTTAACCCCCCTTTTAGGGCACATCAAAAGCACCGCAAAATATCGATTTGTTAGGGTTGTCACTCATAATCAAATAAAAGTAGAAGCGCGCATAAGCGCAATCTTTCTTAGCGTGAAGTAAACAAAACGGATAAACGAGAGGCGTGTCGGGCTCAATGTTTAATTTCAACAGCCTTGACTAAAGTACTGTAAGTATTGTATAACAATTTTTTTAAATCTTTTTTAAAATTTTAAAAAACAATTTCACCAACCCTTATACCTTCCTCCCAAAGAACCTTGGACAAAGGCCGACTTCGATCAACTTATAGTCACCTTGGGCGACAAATTCATCGCCGGTGGCGACTTTAACGCAAAGCACCCATGGTGGGGTAACTTAAGGTCGTGCTACCGTGGAAATCGTTTACAAGAGGCCATAACCAGTAGTTCGTGCCAAATTTTAGCCACGGGGGAGCCGACGTTTTACTCTTACAACACTAGGCTTGTCCCCTCTGCTCTGGATTTTTTCATCATTAATGGCATTGCTTTGAATAAGTTTACAGTAAAGATGCTATTTGAACTCTCTTCGGATCACTTGCCAGTTTTAGCAATACTGCATCAAACACCGCAATTTAAGCCCAGGAAGCAACATATGCTGCCGTTTGGCTCTTCTGTAAAAGCTTTTAAATCTGATCTGGATAAAAGATTGAATCTTAATATGGAAATCAACAACGCAGAGGATATCGATGATGCTGTCTCTATCTTCATGAGCAACATTTCACAGGCCGCGTCATACGCTGCTACCAAGACTCAGTGTACACCAAGGCAGAATCGAAGAGACCCACTGCCTCCTATTGCTTCCGAGCTTATAAAACTAAAACGACGAGTAAGAAGGGAATACGCAAGAACAGGAGACGTTCGTGTTCATCAGATCTACAAAAGGTTGTCTAATCGTCTTCAAAAGGTCCTTGTGAAATACAAGCAAGATACATTTGATCGCTTGCTGGAAAGTGCAAGCCCCGATGTATCTGCCAACTATTCTCTTTGGAGGCTTACAAATCGCATTAAGAGGCAGGCTATCCCGAAAGCCCCAATTAAGGACCCAGCAGGTGGCTGGTGTTATTCCAGTCTGCAGAAGGCTGAAATCTTTGCTGACAGCTTGGAGGAGAGATTTAAACCTCTCAACCTCTCGCCGGAGGTCATGCGAACGAATGTTCGAATGCAGTTGGAGACGCCATTTCAAATGTCGTTGCCTACAAACCCAGTCACCCTACAGGAGGTGGAACTGCAGATCAAGAAACTAAAGGCTAAAAAATCTGCAGGCGAAGACCGCTTAGATAACAGAACACTTAAACTTCTTCCAACAAAAGCGCTTCTTTTCATCGTTCTGCTTTTTAATAGCATACTTAGATTGGGACATTTTCCAAATATCTGGAAGTCAGCGCTAATAACGATGATACCGAAGCCGGAGAAACAGCCCACCGAAGTCGACGCATACAGGCCAATCAGTCTCCTCCCTGCCCTGGGTAAAATGATGGAAAGGGTGATTCTAAACCGAATTCTCAATCTCGAAAACGTTTCGCAAGCAATTCCAAAGTGGCAGTTTGGCTTTCGTAAAAGTCACGGTACTCCAGAACAACTGCACCGTGTTGTCAATTTTGCATTGGAGGCCATGGAGTATAAGATGTATTCAGTGGCTGTGTTCATGGATATTCAGCAAGCTTTTGATAGGGTGTGGCATGATGGACTGCTTAGAAAATTAAAGAGCAGTCTGACTCCTCAACTTTTCCAGCTCGTCAACAGCTTTCTAATGGGCAGGTCCTTTTGTCTCGTGGTCGATGGAGCAAAATCAACAAAGCGTCCAATCTGTGCAGGTGTTCCCCAAGGCAGTGTGCTAGGGCCCACTCTTTATTCAATTTATACTGCAGATATGCCTACGTCTGGTGCAGTTACAAGAGTTGGTGTGGATAACACTCTAATTGCTACCTATGCTGATGACACTGCAGTGCTAACGAGAAACTCAGAAATTGACATTGCCACGGAGGCTTTGCAGCAATATGTATATAGTTTTGAAAAGTGGGCTTAAGATTGGAACATAGGAATCAACGCCAGCAAATGCGCATGTGTTACATTCGCCAAAAGACGTCAATCATGCCCCGGAATTTTGATGCTGGGTTCCACTCTCAAGCATGAGCCTGCACGTAAATACCTGGGTGTAATTTTGGACAGAAGTCTTACTTTCAACAGGCATATAACGATGGTTCAGCGAACAGTTTTTGCCAGAGCTAAGAAAATATCATGGCTGCTTTCCCCCAAAAATAAGCTCTCCCTCTCCAACAAAGTCACCATATACAAGTCCATTTTGAGCCCAATATGGAAGTACGCGTTGCAAGTGTATGGTATTGCTGCGAAGTCCCACATTAATAAAATTAGAGTGGTGCAAAGCAAAATCCTGAGAAGAATTTCCAATGCTCCTTGGTACATGCGTACAAGGGACATTGAAAGAGACCTGAAAATCCCTAAAGTTGGCGACGTCATACGGTCGCAAGCTCAAAAATACATCGAACGCCTTGAAATACATCCAAATGCGCTTGCGAGGCGGCTGACCTTGAGAGCTAGGAAGAGAAGACTTAAAAGGTGTCATCCAGGGGATCTTCCTACGAGATTCTTATAAATAAGTTCAAACGATATTTTGTATATATTCCTGTAAATTTATTATTTTTATTGTTATTTTTTTTTTTTGTATGTAGAACCCTTAATTATAATTGGTTTTTATTTGATTTTTTTAATGTACATCTAGGTTAAGCTGCCACGATTGGTAGTAGGGAACTAGCTTTATTAAATGATATACAAACTTTTTTATAATAAAAAAAAAAAAAAAAAAAAAATAAATATAAATTCGTAAGGGCTTCAAGATATCTCTTACTTTGAGTAAAGTGAAATCTTTAACATTTCTGATTATTTCGTGTAGGTGTTGTACGATAGATATTAAAAGTTATTCTTCTTCTTCCTAACTGGCCTATACATTCCTAACGGGTGCAACACTTCCCTACAGGCTGATTGATAACAGCAAGCATTGACAGAGCTTCAGCCACTTGGTCGTTGGCATCGACCACCTTAAAGGCTGGAGTTTCCGCATCCATACTACATGACCAGCCAGCGAAGTCGCTTCTCTACGTCAATTTCGCCGTATAGATCATACAGCTCATCGTTCCATCGAGCACAATAATTCACGCCAACGTGGAGGGGTCGTAGATCTTGGGTAGAGTCTTTCTCTCAAACACCCTAAGAGCAGCTGCATCCGTCTGAGTTACCGTCAAGGCCTCTGCGCCATATAAGAGTAAGAATGAGTATCCTTTAGAGTATCAGTTTTGTCTGACGAGACTGTTCATTTGCCTACTGTGCCAAAAGTAGCACCTGTTGGCAAGAGTTATTCTTCGTTTGATCTTCAGGCTGACATTATTGTTGTTCGTTACCGCGAGCCAAAGTAAACAAATTCCTTGACAGACTCAAAGAGAATGAAGACGCCGCGATTCTCAACTGGAGCACACTATTGATCTAGACCAGTGGTGGGCAAAACTCATACAAGCAAACATTTCTTTGTGTGAGTAAGCAGCGCAGTAAGCAAAAGCGCACGAGAGAGCAAGAACCGCAATGAAGCAAAAACGAGTGAGAGATTTCACACGCTTGGACCGTGCATGAGCCGACTGCGCTGCGGCAGATTTTGGTGCAATAGCCTCGCGAGTTATGTAAATTGAGAGACTGCCCACCACTGATCTAGACCCACCTTAGCTGATTATCTTTCAATAGCTCAAAAGGCACCAGTGACATCATGCTTGATGCGGCCGGTGATTTCAATGTCATCGGCGTATGCAAGGAGTTGGACACATCGGCTGGTTATTATTGTGACCGTCCCATGGACAGTCTTTCTTATAATGCTCTCCATTAGGAGATTGAAAAGCGAGAAGAGAGCGAATCGCCTTGTTATAGACCTCGTTTGGTATCAAAGTTGTCGGAGAGGTCATTTCCTACCTTGACGGAGCTGAGCGTATCGCTCAACGTTATTCTGCAAAGTCGTATTAGCTTTGTAGGGACACCAAATTCAGATATGGCGGCATAGAAGCGATCTTGCAGTGGTCTACCAAAAGCGTCTGATTTTCATGGGTCTTCTTAAGGATTTGTGCGCAGTGTGAAGTGCTGTGAACTTACCAGGTCAAAAACCGCACTGATGAGGCCCAATCAGTGCTTCAGTAAGTGAGTACAATCTTTAACACTTCAAGCGGACTTGAGAGAATCTTGTAAGCGATGGGAAGAAGACACTTGGCGCGCATTGTTTCATCACCCTGCTACAGGACAGGACAGATCGTACTGAGATTCCAGGCATGCATTCCAGACAGCTCAAGCAATTTAGTGTTGAGAAATGTTGCAAGTTTGCCAGTTGCTTAAGCTAGAGACCATCAACAAAATGGTATAATATTGATGACATAGAACATTACTTTACTTCACTTTACTTACGCGATTGATTTCTTATTCTAGAATTTCTTGGCTTCTCAGTGTTGAGAAATGTTCCAATTTTTCCATCGGCAAAATGGAATGATATAGATGTTATAGAACTTTCTCTGGGCCTCATGAAAAAAACAAAAATACTTACGCGATTGATTTCAAATTCTAGAATTTCTTGGCTTCTCAGTGTTGAGAACTGTTGCATTTTTGTCAGTTGTTCAAACTAAAGAGACTTCTACAAAAGCAAAAAAAATGGCATTCTATTTAAGGACTTCTCAGCTGCATTTTTTCATTTAAACTTTTTCCAATAGCACCTAATAAACTTTAAGTATCATCTTGTCTCTTCGTACTTAAGTTATAGAATTGTCTGCAACTATATATACCTTATGTATAGCATCCTTATTGCACACTTTCATGTTCATTTATTTACCAGCTGCATTATTAGCATGTTCAAATTGGTTATGTAAAGTGCTGTACAAATTTACCTGCTAACTCTGCCGATTAGCAGTCAACAACACAATACCCCCGTCCCCTAAACCCCTCCAACACTACTACAATTATTTGGCTTACAAGTGCACAGCCAGGGAGGCCAAAAACAGACAGATAGACAAATATTTGATATTTAATCTTATAAAACGGCAAACAGACAAACAAACCGAGGCATAACTCAAATGGTGCAAAGAACTGGAGAAGAGTGGCGAGTGGAGTTCCAAGGCGAGCCTTAATGAAAGCCAAAGCCGAGAGCATATAGAGTAGAGCCTTGGGACAGACATATGCATAGAAGCGACACTTCTAAATGAATTAGGCAACGCAGCGCATAAAAGGGTAATTAATTAAATTTAAAGTCGAGTTTTTGGTCGATGCCGCTGTGTGACGTCGTCAGCGTGGTTTGAAGGACCCCAAGGCATGCTGAAAGGATTAACAAATACAATGGCAAAACGCTTAAACTGTTTAAACTGAAGACAAAAAACAAACAAACAAGTATATGGGCGTGGGACGGCCTTTGAGTTGGTGGGGCGGGTAGGTTAGACGCGCCCAAAAGTGCTTTTAACCTAGTTTCATGTACAACAACAACACACACTCACAAATACATATGCATAAATACGCTCCCCAACACTGGCTAGACGACACTAGGGAAAGACGAATGTCGTTTGGTGGTTAGTTGCCAAAAGGCTGGGGGAAAGGAGGTGGGCGGATTTGGTATAACAAAAAAGAAAAGTTAAAACCACACTTTACTCTTTTTGTCCTCAAGTGTATTGGTGTGTGGCGCGCAAGGTTTTCAACAAAATTTAATCTCATTTACACACTCACACAAACGCACACTTGAGTGTGCAGCTGCCTGGATGGCTGAGTGACGTCAATGTAATCCTTTAAATGAGTTTAGCGTCACGTTCGCACTTATGCGTTAAACACGTGTTTTTACTGGTATTATCCTTTCGACAGCCAACAGCAACAGTCCACACACACTAACAGCCTGGCGCACTTTGGCTAAGTGCGCTAAAAAATATGCAATGGTTTATGTTGTTTCCCTCATGTAGTGTTGGTGTTGGTTTTCTTTTCTTGTTTTTTAGCAATGCCAACAAGCCGCACACACACAGTACAGTGATACACAAAAAACACACACACACAACTCAAAATGTCAATTGACACATGGCCAGCAAAATTGAAGCCCAAAAAAAAAGCAGGAGCGCCAAACTTACCTAGAACTTAGAAGCTTAAATACTCTCGCTGAGCAGGCACAATCCTAGGTTTTAAAATCTGCGAGCCACGGATTTGGATTCCTGTTCGGCCAGCACGATAAGATCCGAGTTTTGATCAGTTTTTAAGAATGTATAAAGTTCAATTGATATGTGTAAAATAATGATGTCACATATGGGCCTTTGTATTTTGGCGTGACGTTACGCTTGTATGAAAAAATAGCAAAAAAAGGAAAAATCTAAAGTAACTAAAACAACAAACTATTTTGGAAATTAGGCTGACATGGGATCCTTAAGCCTTAAAGGCAACACAGGTTAATCCTATTACGCTTTCAGTCGATTTCTTCGTTTTCTATCGCACTAGTTAAAAAAAAAACTACCTTGAAACCTAGGTAATATCTTGATCCCATAAGATGCATTCTCTGCTAAAGAGCATTGAAGGCAGAAGAGAAACAACAGCGATGTATAACAAAGCGCTGAATGGGCAGAAGTGCCAATGCCCCGCTCACTTTATAACTCCCTTTTAGTCACCCTGTCGACATTTGACAGTCTGATGCGTTTGTCGCCTGAAGTTTAGTGCGCCCAGTTACACCTACACTATACCAGCAACAACAAAAACAACTTGCAACAACAACTTACAACAACAACTACAGCAAGGCATGCTCGCGGCACTCAGTGTGCAACGTGGCTCATTAAAGTGGCATATTTCACACATACATAGCCTCCGCTCTCGGCCTTACTCTCTCTGCCACTCTACACAACTTACACAACCAGCAATGACCGACGCCAAAGTGCAAAATTTCCCCAACCATTTTTGGTGGGGGTTTTTTTTTTTTTTTGTACCATAAGTTTTCAATACCCTGTAGTCAAAGGGTCAAGGTATTTCGAAAATGTGACAGGTAATAGAAAATGTGACAGAAAATAAGATAAAATAAAATAAAATAAAATAAAATAAAATAAAATAAAATAAAATAAAATAAAATAAAATAAAATAAAATAAAATAAAATAAAATAAAATAAAATAAAATAAAATAAAATAAAATAAAATAAAATAAAATAAAATAAAATAAAATAAAATAAAATAAAATAAAATAAAATAAAATAAAATAAAATAAAATAAAATAAAATAAAATAAAATAAAATAAAATAAAATAAAATAAAATAAAATAAAATAAAATAAATTAAATTAAATTAAATTAAATTAAAATGAAATAAAATAAAATAAAATAAAATAAAATAAAATAAAATAAAATAAAATAAAATAAAATAAAATAAAATAAAATGAAATAATATAAAATAAAATAAACTAAAATAAAATAAATGAAATTATACAAATTGTGTTGTCAACGTTGAACTTGAGCTACTGAAATAATTATTGGCAGGAATCTTCATCACAGTTTTTATCTGAAAAAACTACATTTTTCTCTCTCTCTAGGCTAATCCTAAAAAAAATTAAGTTGGAATCGATTTATAAACGCGATCCTAACTTTTTTAAGAAAAAATAAATTCTTCCATCATTATAAATAGAAAAATATCAAATTTGTTATGAAAACAAGGAAATCAAATTTACCTTAGATGGATCCCGGGACATAACAAAATTTCCGGAAGTGAAGTAGCTGATAAACTGATGAGGCATCACTAATAGGGTCACCAGTCGGGCTGGAGTTCTTTTGTGTGGCATTGGCAGACAACAAACAGTTACTACTAGAAGTGGAGAGATCCAGACGAGTCTCTGACTGTATCAGCATGGCTGGTCTACGTAAAGCTAAGTAACTTGCTCTGACTGGAGCAGCTTCAAGAAAATCATCCAATTGGGCAAGACTTCCCTTAGGATATCGACTGGGTGACTTACGTGACATTGCAGGCTCAGGAAACAACGGCTAGATTGAGCATAACCTAGAGCCACTAATTTGCATGCAGACTTATGGGAGTCTAACAAACAATCAGACGTTGACTTTTTCTTAAATACAAAACTTGTTTTTATGGAAGGTGGCTGCATAGGGTACCACCTAGTCATGCAACGCCTCAACTAAAACATCATTATACATATTTTTTTCATTTACATTTGGCGCTCTCCCCGCTTACAATCCGCGGCATGTCCTGCTGTACTCTCAACAACCCGCTGCAACGCTGTGCGTTCTACCAAGTTGTTGTTGTTGCTGTCAAGTGTTGAAAAGTACAGTTGGACACTGCCAGTGAGTTAAGTGTTGGCAATTTTTGCTTTTTCAAAACTTTCTAGTTGCCACAGTGCGTCAGTGCTGCACATGTGTGAGTATGCGAGCAGAAGTAAGTGTGGCATGAGTGTGTGTGTGGCGAATTATTTTAATTGTTTCGAAAGTGCTTAGGATGCCGACTTAATGGACTTTTGGGCTAGGCGCTGCCAGCGATGACGCCGGCTTGTGTGTTAGCCAAATTAATGTCAAGGGAATTATGGCCTTTTGTTTGGATTAATTCTTTTTGTGTTGTTTAATTTGCGAAAAAGGTTTTTTTTTTTGTGTTTTCAATTTGTAGCAACAATTGTGTCACTGAAAAGTTGTTGTACTTTCAATTGTATTTCCATTATATAAGGTGTTCTATTGGGTTAAGTTTTTAGTTATATGTTTACCACTTGCAGTACTTGCCATTACTCAATTTACATAATATTCTAATAAATGCATTCTACAATATTAAATTTCCAAGCCCTTTAATTAAAATTTACAACCAAACAGACTAAATGTAATATAATTCTAAATTAAAAAGATAAATTCCGCATTTGGGTCTATAAATACTTTACGCACATTTGATTTTAGTTGCATTCCATTGCATCATTTGATCCCCAACTGGGCTTGTTACCAACAAGTGATTTTAAATCATTCCCACATTTCACCGCAGTTATGTGAAATACATTTGTTATTTTACGCTGTTAATTATGCGCCCCACACGGCAGATTATTTTATTTTTTATATTTAATACTGCGCAAGTAAAGAATAATATGTAGGGTGCAAAAAACAATTTATTTAAATTGTGTAAAAATCCGTGCAAATAAAAACTTTAATTTAATATCAGCTTTCATTCAAAGCTGTTTACATAAAATAAAGTGTAGTAAGGCTATAAAAAAGAAATGAACAAATTATATGCGAGGGCTGTTTGATAAGTAAGTCACTTTTTGCCAATGAATAACTTTGAATGCAACACGGAATCCACTAAGTAGCATCTCTTTAAAGATTTCTGTAGATGTTTCAGTTAGTTTAGTGTAAGCAGATAACCTCGTAATTTTGAAAGAAAATAGAAAAAAAAGAGAATTTCCCGCGCTGATTAAGCATCACCAAAACCAAGAATAAGTTGCCTTCGGTAGCGTAGTGGGCGTACTCGCTTTAAAAACAGAAGGTCGGTGGTTCGAATCCCCGCAGTAGCTCTGGTACATTTGCCTAGCACTGGTATCGCTAGCTCAAAAACGCTATTTGCCCAAGAAAATCTCTATTAATTCAAGACACCACCGTTCGGATCCGGCTATAAACTGTAGGTCCCTGTTCTCTTTGAACAGTTATTAACAGAGATCCCCAAAAATTGTCAGTCAGGGAACTATTATTATATAAATCCAAGGATAGGCTTCAAAGGTATTATGTGGATATTTGCATTCAAGTATGCTTACAAAATGATCTACTGGTCGTATGAGCACAGGTGGAACCGAACACTCAGATCGTCACGCCAGAAATAGTCGATAAAATCTTTAGAGCGTTAGTGGAGGTGGCCGAAATGAAAAAGCTATTCGATTGATGACACTTGACCATAAGCGTAACCGTAGTAGCCATGTCAAAATTTCACCATTTACACCATTTTTGTGTACGAATTTCTGTACGAATCATCTTATCCACCAAATCCGGCCATTATGTGTATTTTACGTTTTCCAAAGAAATGGCTGAGCGGCAAAAAATTTAGGCTAAAGAAGAGTCTCAGCCGTCGAAAGAAAAATAGAGTACCAGAGATGTCTATCAATGTGCCATAGACTATTTCCGAAGAATTTGAATGTTTAATGCTTTTTTATACCTATAAGAACTTTAGACAACTTCGGGACCAGAAGAAGTGCCTTTTGTTGACAGCCAGTGATGAGGTCAACACTGATAAAGCGCCTCTTTTGAGAGCCTCGAAAACTCGTTTAATTTGGAAGGAATAAAACATTATTGAAAACGTTGGTCCATACAAATTGATCTTAAAGGAGTCTATGATGAGAAAAAAAGCCAGTTTCCCAAAAAGAACTCGTTTTTTTTTAAATCACATACATTTATTTTTTATTTATTGCAGCTCAGCCAGTCAAGCTGAATAATTATTTGATGTGTGTCAGCGAGCTACCCATCATTCATTTAAAAATTCACAAACTTTTCGAACTGCCCTCGTATGTTTCATAATAGGCGTCACGTGGCAATATAATGAACAATGATATAAGTAAAACTCGATGAAGCGTTTCATTAGCTGTACGCCTCGTAAAAAAAGAAGGTAGATAGAGGTAGGCCATAAGGCTTATTCGACGCTTGTTTGCCATTTTGTGGCCACATGACAAAAGAAAAAAAGCCCCGATTTCAATCAACACGTATGTATGCGTGTATGTATAAATAATACATGTGTAAAATATAATCAACAGCTTGATCCATTAATCGATAAATGCATTGCATAAAAAAATTGAAAAGCTGTTGCATAATTACATGGGCGGGTGTCCCCACTTGGACATTTATTCCCGCGAAATGCATGTAATTAAATTGCCTGTGTATTAGTGCATGCACATTTATCATCAACACAACACAAAAAAAAACTTGCAGAAATAAACGGAAATTGCAATCGATTGGCAAATTGAATATCGTTCGCTTGCCATTCCAAGTGAATGAGCGCGCCACTCAACTATGACGATGACGTCAGTAACGACGCTGGCAACGATGCGACAATGAACGATGACTCTTCATCAGGTGAGCTGAAATTGCGAAGCACAAATTAAGTTGCCACTGCGTTCAACTGCAAACGTCACCCAACTTGAACACCCGCACGTTTGCACAGACCCACACTCCGCCAAGCGTCCTGTTTAGCCTCCCACCTGGATTGCTACTGTAAAAGTTGAAGCTGTTGCACGTGCCACGTCAAATGGCAACCCACTCCTGCACGTGTCAACGTCTCATTCTCGATGCACTTGTCAGCATATGTCCAATGCCTGGCTGGCTATGATTATTTTCATAGCACCCTTGAGATAGTGTGGGAGCAGGGGTGGTGCATGAAATCGGTCTGTTGCCATTACGAGCTACCAACAAACTTTTGCGCTAACTAAACCAACTAATGACGACTTTTGTCATTGCATCCACAGCGGAGCTGGTTCTTTCGTTAGTTGCACTATTAACGTGGTTAGCGTACGTTTGGCAGCAAAACTCAACAATGTTCATGTGGTTTCGTATTTCTATTAGGAGCAGCCAGTTTAGCACACTTTTAGGTGGTTTACAAATAAATTTAATAACACAAATTAAAAAAAAAATATATATATATAAATATATAGTACATCGATAAGATTTTTTCTAGCCAGTCCATGTTTTCGGAATCGACAGAGTTATTCGTAATCTCAAAAAATAGGCCCGAAAACACAATCATCCCATTAATCTATTAGGTGCGCAACTAAGTTCTCCTTGTTTTTTTGATGAAAATGTAACTTTATTGTAAAAAAAATGGTTACCGAGGACTCATTCAAAGTATTGCCCATCGCTAACTACTACTTTTTCCCATCTTTCTGGTAGAGTTCGAATACCTCGACGGTAGAAGTGTTCGTCTTTTGAAGCTATCCACGAATCCACACGTTTTGCGATATCTTCATATGAGTGGAACTGCTAATCAGCCAGACCAAGTGTCATCGAGCGGAACCAGTAATAATCGGACGGCGCAATATCTGGGGAATACAGCGGTGGGGTAGGACTTCCCATTTGAGCGTTCCCAAGTAGGTTTTAACAGGATTGGCAATGTGAGGCCGAGCGTTGTCATTCAGTAAAATCACTTTTTCGTGCCTCTGCTCGTATTGTGGCCGTTTTTCTCGCAGTGCTCGGCTCAATCGCATCAATTGAGTTCGATACCGTTCCCCAGTGATGGTTTCGCCTTGTTTCAACAGCTCATAATAAACAACACCGACCTGGTCCCACCAAATGCACAGCATAACCTTCGCAGCGTGAATATTCGGCCGAGCCAGTGACGTGGAAGCATGACCGGGTTGTCCCCAAGATTTTTTCGTCTTTGGGTTGCTGTAATGAATCCATTTTTCATCACCCGTCACGATGCGATGAAGAAAACTCTTCCTTCTTTGTCGCTGGAGCAGTTGTTCACAGGCGAAAAAACGACGCTCAACGTCCCTTGGTTTCAAATCATAAGGAACCCAAGTTCCTTGCTTTTGAATCATTCCCAACGCATGCAATCGCTTGGAAATGGCTTGGCGGGTAACTCCTAATGCTGAAGCAAGCTCTTCTTGCGTTTGGCACGAATCCTCATAGAACAATGCCTCCAATTCAGCGTCTTCGAAGGTTTTGGGTCTTCCTTTACGTGGACGGTCGTCAACATCGAAATCACCGTCTTTGAAGCGACGGAACCGATCACGGCACGTTGTTTCGCTTGGAGCAGCATCTCCGTACACTTTTTGGAGCTCTCGATGCGCTTCAGCTGCCGTTTTTTTCGAACAGAACAAGAAAATCAACACTTCCCGCAAATGATGATGTTCACAAACACTTTAGACTTCACGTAGTCCCATTGATTTATCAAACAAACCCTATTGAAAAATACCTCAAGATTGATGACCCTTTATTATAAGAAAGAAATTTGAAATGGTATCAAAAGCCGCTGAATCAGTGGGGATGATCATATTTAAGAAAACTATTTTTAATAAATGAATACATATACATATATGTACATATGAGTTAAAAAAAAAACATTTGGTTTTTAAGGAATCTTATTGTCTACTTGGATGACAAAAGATTCAGTAGTTTAGTCAGCATGAAAATATAAGGGAAATTCAATTTTTTTTTAATTAAACCATAGTGCGTTAAGTTGAAAAACAGAAATTTTCTGAAAATTCTATTTTAATCGAATTACATTTTAAAAATCGTTGGAGACAGTGTTTTGTTCATATTTTTAATTTAATACATATAAATCTCTACATATTTATTTAAGTTTACTTATTTTTTGTAAAATATTGCCTCAATTATAAAAAATGATTAATAAAAAAAATGTTTGATTTTTAAATATTTATTTTTTAAAAGTATAAGTAGTTTAGTAATTTAATTTTAATTTTAAAGAATTATTAAAAGAAGAATATATAAAATATAAAAATATTTGTTTTTTAACTAATGCAAAAATTTTAATAAATTGGTAGGTTTATTTTAAAAACTTCAGAGTTGGAATATTATTATTTGTTTCAGTTGAAAGCATCTGCTAAACTGTGTCAAATTGTAATTATCTACCATTAGATTTAGTGAAATAAATAAATCATAAATAAATAATAGAATATAATTATAAATCGTATAAAGCTCTTTCTAAAAATGTCTTCGTTCATTCACTTTTTCATGGTCTCTCCAATATGATAATATCCCAATAAAATTATATTATAGGTCTACAAACGCGATTGATACGGCAACACTATAAATAATCGATAATTAAAAACGCCTGGCAATGCTGTTAACTGTTCATCTGATACATTCACAACGCAGTCAAATTGGCTTTAATAAATTTTTTGAAGATTGAATTTACAAGAAGTGAATCCTCTTTTCATTTTGCGAGTTTTAACACTTATATATTATAAGTTAAGGTTTTAATTGAAAATTTTGCTAAGCTTACAAATCCAGTTGATATCAACTTTTGGTGAGCCAAATTTAAAGTTAAGATTTCAAATGGAAATGCTGCTAAACTTGAATAATCAGATGATCTGAGCTTTAGATGATCCAGACTTTGAGGCTTACATATTACAAATTAAGACTTTAATCGAAAATATTGCAAAGCTTTCAAAATCAGATTATCTGAACTTTAATATTTTTAAATACTATAAGCTGAGATATTAATCCTTAATATTGCCAAACTCGAAAAATTAGATGATCTGAACTTTAGATGATCCAAACTTTGACTTTAGAATATTATAATATGAATTAAGATTTTAAATGTAAATGCTGCTGAACTTGAATAATCAGATGATCTGAGCTTTAGATGATCCAGACTTTAAAGCTTAAATATTATAAGTTGAGATGTTAATCATAAATATTGCAAAGCTTGCAAAATCAGATTATCTGAACTTTATATGATCAGAACTTTAATATTTGTATATATTACAAGTTCAGCTATTAATCTTAAATCTTTCCAAACTTGAAAAATCAGATGATCTTTACTTCATGTGATCGAAACTTTGACTTTAGAAGTTTATGAACGCAGATTTCAACTGTAAGTGCTGCTTAACTGGAAAAATCAGATGATCTGATTTTTAGATGATCAGAACTTTAATATTTTTACGTATTGTAATGCATATATTAATCCTAAAACTTGCCAAACTTGAAAAATTAGATGATCTGAATCTTAGATGATCCAGACTGCCAAGTTTGAAAAATCAGATGATCTGAGCTTTAGATGATCCAGACTGCCAAGTTAGAAAAATCAGATGATCTGAGCTTTAGTTGATCCGAAATTTAATATTTCGACATGTTAAGATATTAATCCCAAGTCTTGCCAAACTTACCAATTCAGTTGATCTGAACTTTAGGAGACGATCACGTTAATCTTGCAGATACACCTTACAACAACATTGCTAATCTGCTGCACAACTAGAGTATCTCATCTTCGGCCTGGTTCGCCAAAGTTGCTGCTATCTGCTTGTTTATCTTACTTTAGACGACAGCTTTGCCCTTATTTTAATACAATATCATTTTCAACTCCTCTTTGCACTAATTATATTTAGTACTTTGTTTTTGTAGTTGACTTTTTGCTTAACTTTAAGCCCCCCTTTTTTTTGTTTCTTTATTTTTACCATGGCGTCGTGTCATCATGGCGTTAAATGCATTGCAATTTTTATCTGGCGCTTGTAACTAAAGTTTACAATTTTTTTATGCATTTTATTCTATATATATATTCCTTTTTATTTTTTTACTACGTGATGTTTCTCGCTGTTTTGCATTTCCGGGTTCTATGTAAGGCGACATGACATTTCTGTGGCCGGTTGGCTCTTCCTCTTTCCGATTGTCCTGACCATCCTGACTGTCTGACTGTCGTGTTGTGTTATCTTGCGGTTTTTTACATCAAGTTGAGAATTTTCTCATTAATTTCAACGTTTTTCCGAGCTCATGTTGCATTGCTGTTGATGTGTTTTGTGGTTGTGGCCAGTTGGTTTGTATTTCCCAGCTCCTCCTGCTGCTACCCTCTAGGGTTTTGTGTGTTGTTCGTTTTGGCAAATAGTCAATAGTTAGTTTTTCTAAGCCAGAAACTAGACAGAGTTAAGCTATGTAAGTAAAAAGTTTTTTTTATAGAAATACGGCCAAAGTTGTGCACAACTTTAAATAATACGGCACATTGTCTTTCAATAAGTTTTGAATTTTTTATGAGAAAGACCTGAAGTTGATTATTGGTAGTGTTTCAAGTTGAAAATAAAAATGAAAATAAATGGCATACGGGTTTGTATGAGTATGTATAAGTTATACTCAATGTTTTGTATTTCTTATAATCCTAAAATAGTTAGTTTGTCAGTTTTGGGAAGAAAGCGGGCTTGTGGTCAAAACTTTTGCAATCACAATCACTTTCTTATAGAAAGTTTCTACTAAATTACTCACTGTGATATTTGCTAGCCATAGAAAATTTAATCTCATTATAAGTAGCTATTGAAGAGTAGCTATAAAAAGTAGCATGGTCACACTGTACAACAACTTAAAGTTGAAGTAGGCTTCTATGGTTTTGAGAAGCTGGGATCGTTTCTAAGGTCTATGGATATTTTATATCATCTGATTACTAAAACTAAAACTAATTATATCCGAATATATCAACTTTTTTGACACTTAAAGAAAAGCCTTAACGAATACAACATTATTGGAAGAGTTAAAAAATAAATGATCCGTGCTTCTTCAAATAGGGTCTTAAGCAGGCCCGACGAGAGGGGAGTGGGAATGGGGGGTTTCCCTCGGGCCCGGAGTTTTCTCAGGGGCTCGGTGTAATTTCTATCGTACTGTCGTGAGTCAAGCTAAAGGTGTAACAGAGGGGACGGGACATTTTTCCCCCTGGACCCGGATTTTCTTTCTACGGCCCTGGTCTTAAGATTAAATTTTTGGTAGCCGAGACAAAAACTAAAAAAATACTTATATTGACAAAATAAAGTAGAAAAAAAGAATAAGGTGGGTCACCCGTTCGGAAAGAAGTTACCTCTGCTTATTCGAGACAACTTTTTCAAGTTTTATTTAAAGTAAGCAAAATATTTTTTAAAATATTGAAATAAAAATGTAATACAGTCGAGGCAGTGCCCGTCAGTGTAATACCCTATACCGCTTTTCTCGAAAAAAAGTTGTATTCCTGCATATTCCTTCTAAGAACTTTCCAATTGCAACATTTTTTTTGTTGGTGCAAAACGATTTTTATACCTCTAAGCTCCGCAAATTTTAACCGATTTCGATGAGAATCGAAATTTACGTCAAAGAAGCTATTTAAACTATATGGTGTATGCATGTAATCGCAACGCATCGCTCTGTTAAATTTCAGATTAAAATATTAGAAACTTTGCTACGGGGGAACGGGGAAAGATATTGACATGATTCAACAAACTTCATCTTCTCAGGAAATATGCGCATCCGATAAAGTTTCGTATCTCTAGCTCTTATAGTCTCCGAGATCTAGGTGTTCATACAGACGCATAGACGGACGGACAGACGGACATGGCTCAATCGCTACCCGAGGTTATGATAAGCAAGGACTTGGGGTCTGCCACGCCTCCTTCTGTCCGTTACATACATTGCACAAATTAAGTATACCCTTTGTACCTATAGGTACAGGGTATAAAAATACTTAATGAAATATGATAACGATCTTGTAGAGAATTTTACGCCCTACAAACATTTTAAAAACACATCGTTGAAGCACGGGTAAAATGTTATTTGCGAAAAACCGATTTTTGTGACCTTTGAAATATATGGAGGCGCTTTTAAAATTGATCTTAGAATGTCAAAACAAACATTCGTGTCAAGTTTAAACCTTTTATCTTTGAATTCCGAGGAGTTATGCCTATTTCTCATTTTTCGATGTACTGTTTACTATGGCGATCGAGCGAGGTGCCATCTCTAAAATAACTTCTACAATTCTAAAAGTTACAAACTTTTTTTTTGTTTTTGGCAGTGAATCACCACTTTTTTTTTTAAAGTTGGAGATCCCTTTTGAATTTTAAGATTAAAAACTACAATTAAAACTAAAAAAAAATCGTAAAAATAAATAAATTTTTTTTTTTAAATTTAATACTTTATCTATCATGGAAAAAAATCACGTCCATATCTTTATTCGATTAGAAGATATGGCTTTATAAAGAACAGTCTAAAAATTAAAAATCCAATTTTTAGCTATCGATAACTCGATAAATAATCGGAATTTTGCAATAAAATTTGACATGGTTACTAGGCTAGCTCTACCGAATATGTAGGTTAGGTTAGTTTAAGGCGGCAGTTAGGACGTAGACGTCCCAACTCACTTAGGCCAGATAAAAATTGGCCAGTTGTGATACCGTAGGTGGGCTTTACTCCACCCTACCCCACTAAAGAAGTCCTAAAAATACTCTACTTCACAGCCATCCGGTGGCCTCAATAAACCTCGAAAGGCATTTCAGACTCTTTTTGAGAGCTGGGATAAGTCATTTAGGAAATGTGACTTGAGGAAGTGGAACCTTGTTCGACATAGTCCCGGGCAGTGACAAAATAGTTGCTCCACCGTCTCCAGCTCTTCCTCAACACCACAACTTCAGCAGAAATCATGATGAGGTGCCTTAAGCCTTGATGCATGAACTCCCACCAGCTAGTGTCCGGTGATTGCTCGGATTACTTTCGAGCACTGGGCTCTGCTCAGACAGCAAAGTTCCTTGGTTTTTTTCCTGCAGTACATCGGCCAAGTTTGCCGCGAGATCCTGTACGTGTTGGAAATTCGATTCCACGTTTCAAATATGTAATGTGTGTACCAAATATGTAAAAATCATCAAAATCGGAGAAGGTCGGGAGAAAAGTTGTCCGCTTCACTTATTTTCGCCGATATAGAGACAGAAAAAGTAGTGAAATAATTTTCTCTTGACTGACAATTTAAACTGGAACTCGAGCCGACTTTGAATGTTTTGAGGCCACAAAATTTTTTGCACTCAAAGCGATACTCTCACGCAGACACACACAGCATTTCGTCATTTCGTTACGTGACGATTTTTCTAACATTTCACTCTATGCTAGATATAATTTTTTTTTTTAAATAATTCGAAATTAAGTTTGGAATACTACAAATTAGCTGTCTTCAGCATAATTCCAATATAAAGCAGTGTTGCATCATGAACCAAAATTGCTGCATACAACGGAGAGCTGTTCAGTCAGGTCATTGCCAGTTTAGATTTCAGTAAACCTTAAGGGTTTCAGGGCTCTCAGCTCATAATCATGTTCTTCGCAGCAGCGCATACCATCTTTGAAATCAACTTTCGATTATTAAGAAACTGCTGCACTCACATTTTCATATCTTAACTGACACATTGGAACGCCTCATTACAAGTTCATTACCCCGCAAATGAAGGGACCACCATCAGCTACACTTACCAGTGACGCCCTTCATTTCCTATAGACAGTGCCCAAAAAAAGTTGCTGTCCATACAATCAGTGCGCCAAAGTGGAAGTTCACACAAATTAGTTGCAGCAAGTTCAAAAAAAAAAGGGAAGTAGTTCAAAAAGATACACTCTCCATGTGAGTAGCCAGCCAGACAGCCAAGACAAACACCAATTAAATGCATATAATGATAATGTTGTGCCGAAAAGTCATTTGAAGAAACTAAATTACAACTTCCACTTTACATTACACGGCATGGAGTGGAGCGGAACCTTGTCGGAACACAACAGCAAAGTCCACACAAATTAAAAGACTGCTGCAGTCACCAGCCAAGGAGCAGTTTGGGTATAAGAAAAAAAACAGATGGCCACTGCAACATCGTAATGAAAACAAACAGATACAACAACAACAGCAGCTACTATTCCAGTAAGCCAAAGTGTGCCCGAATAATAGAACTCGATGTAACGCCTTGGACTACTGTAAAGCCAACCTCAAGTTACTCACTTGACTGTGTGAAGTTCAATGCACAAGTTCATGAACTTGCAACTTGGAAAGAGTTTCGGCTAGATGCACAGCAAATGGGGCTAGGGGTCGACGGAGTTGTCTGCTGACGGAGCAGTTTATAATTAGAAACTATGAAGCAACGGTGAGAAGGTTAAAGGGCAGAGCACAGCAGTCAAGTATCTTCCAAAAAAAAAACAAAAAAAAAAATCAAGTGGATTTTGGCGGCAAAACTTGGATTACTCTTAATACGCGCTGCTCCTCTTTCTTCGTTGGCTGTTACATAAGACGTGCGTGGGATTTTGTGTTTACCCAAGGCACAAACAACCAACAACCGACAAAGACAACCAACAATAACAACAAAGACCATAAAGATGACGCTGTGGATGGGAACGAGGATGATAATGATGATGACGACAAGTGCACATAGCTCAAGTTGTTATTGACAGAAAACAAAAGCAAACAAATTGTTCGTGTGCAGTCGCGTATGTAAATAATAAAAGAGAGTAAATAGTAGAATTTTCAATTAGTATGGTCGTCTATCGAATAGGGAATGCTCTCAAGCAGGGCCGTAGAGAGAAAATCCGGGATCGGTGGTGAAAATGTACCTTCTTGATTGTTGGTAACATGTTTTTGCATATTTCCTGAAATTTTAAGTTAGTTTCAATTTCAACTTTATTCACAAAATCTTAGGCATTACGAATACATGTGGAACTTAATTTTCTTAAAATACAGAGTTCAGGCTAAATTAATTACCTTTTCTACTGTGCTATTAAATTATAATGAATATATATATGATAGCATTAGAGCCATAAGAGGCGGGGAAAAATTTACAAAAAGTGAGTAAGTTTATTTATTTCAATGGAAAAAAATCTCCACAGTCGAGGAAAAACAATTATCCATCTAAAAAAAAAATTTTTTTTTTAATTTTATTACGACAGTAATTACATCGGGCCCCTGAGAAAACTCGGGGGGGAATCCCCCATTTCTCCCATCTCTCAACGGACCTGCTCTTAAGAAATTTAGAACTGCCAACTTGTTTTAATTGTAAGTTTTGTTTTGGACTTACATAAGCTAAGCTGAAAAAGTGGGCAGCATACACTTTAAATTTTAAATAAATTTTTACAACTAAAGGGACAGGAGTAGATTCCTGGGAATTTGTAGCCTTCGAAATATAATAGTTTCTTCCAAATTTTGAAAATGTTGTGTCGCAGAGAACTAAAAATTTTACCCTACCCCAATCTCCACTAACTTGCCGAATGCTCTTGCAAGTAAAGTCTGATGGGTTCACATGGCTGGGCCTAAATGAATAAAGGCAAGAATACCCGAGTAATGAAGTGGGCAACCCCAAAAACGAGGCATAAAGGCAAAAATGCTCGACTAATGATGTGAGAAAACTGTTTGCAAGCCTCATATGGTTTGGTTTGGTTTTGTTAAAAATTGTTATGTGAGAAAAATGCCATTTAAAGGCATATAAAATAAGGTTTAGATATTTGACAGTAGAGTTAAAATAAAAAAAAATATACTTTTTAAACATCCCACCACCCACATGCACTACTTAATACCAAAATCAGTATATAAAATACTATGTTGGTGCTTTTTCCACAATCTTTTTCACAAGTATGACCTACTTTTCATGATCTTGATCGGGCATAAATGCCAATTTTTCTAGTATAATTGGTTGTTGGACACTTTTGCCTTTTACGATTTACATTTTTGCCAGACAAAGTGATCAACGCCTAACATTTTTTGAACAAGCAAAAAACAAATTATAAATTACACAGGCTTACATATGCCGGGTTCATGTCAATTATTGGAAAGCTAAGGGTCATTTCCGAAGTAATTTGCTGCGTAGAACCCGTATCCGGGATCAGGTTTGGCCCATCACATCCGGACTTTGAGATATTTGGCTATCACGTCCGGATTTTGAGATATTTGAGGTTATGTAACTGAAAAACGGCGTTGTTTCATACTTTTGAGGTTATGTACAAAATGTTTGTGGTCTGTCTCTCCAGTTACATCATTTAGTACCACTTTTACCCTTTAATTCAAGATTTCAAGAGATCAACAACGATTTTTTTTTTCGCAAAGTTATGGCTATTCGAAGTTACGAAATATATCCCTTCGACGTCATTAGCATTAGCATTAAGCCTTTAATACAATATTTTTTTACTGTGTATTTTCTCTTGAAAATTTTCACTTGGAGGTTTATTTTTTTGACTACATATTCATTCTCAGCGACCACAGACCACAACATTTTTTTGCACCCTGTACATAGCCTCAAAAGTAGGAAAAAACTCCTTTTTCG
Organism: Chymomyza costata; assembly: GCA_018150985.1. Lineage (NCBI taxonomy): Eukaryota > Metazoa > Arthropoda > Insecta > Diptera > Drosophilidae > Chymomyza > Chymomyza costata. The sequence continues at coordinate 27,057,926 of JAECWU010000001.1, forward strand.
GGTACATAACCTCAAATAACTCAAAATCCCGACCTGATGGGCCAATTCTGAACCCGGATTCGGGTTCTACGCAGCAAATTACTTCGTAAATTGACCTTTAGCTTTCCAACAACTAAACCATGTTGACCTGTGTTATTTATTAGATAATCTTTCAAGATCTCTGACTTTTCTAGATTTTTGATTTAACAATGGATTTATTTTTATTTTATTCGTAAAAGGCCTATACGCAGTTCGAAAAATTTCGCGTTGAATGACAAAACTTCATATAAAAAAAAATCCCAAATGGGATATTTTTTTATATGAAGTTTTGTCATTCCAAATGGGATATCCCAAATGGGATATTTTTTTTATATGAAGTATTGTCATTCCGCGCGAAATTTTTCGAACTGCGTATACTAGGGGTGCGCGATACCGATCCGATATTTTGAATATCGAGAATATCGAAGTCGATACTGAATATTCGATACCGATATTTTGGTTCTCGATTAATCGTCGATCCGATACCAATTTGCTTAGTATCGGTTTCGAGCTAAATTTCGTGTATCATTTGGTGGTTGAGTGGACACCGTTAATAAATGCGAATAAAATTTAAATAAGAAAATGTTTATATCATTCTTACTTTCATTTTATAACCATTATCTGAATTTATTATGATTCATTCATTCATTATTCATTCATTAGCCAACAATGATCATTAGAAAAGTTTGCTTTCTTTGTCGAGCAAACGCCTCAATTTGTTTAATTCTTTCTGTAAAAAAACGTAAAAAAGTCGATACCGATATCCTCGATTCGATTTCTTTTTAGGGAGAATCGAATCGAATCGGTATCGAGTTTTTTGGAATACTCAATACTTCGATTCGATTTTTTTTTTCTGTATCGAGCATCTCTAGCGTATACCCCTAAAGGAGGAAGTGAAGGAGGAACGAAAAATTCGACTGAATAAGTTCGTTTTAAAAATACAGAAGAGCTTAAAAGAAATGTTATATGACAGTAAAATATGTGATAATTTTTTGAACGTTCCTGAGTTCATTTTACGGGCTTTACGACTTAAACAATTTGTGATTAAAGGCTTATACGCAGTTCGAAATATTTCGCGCGGAATGACACAACTTCATATACAAAAAAAATCCCATTTGGGCCTTTTTTTATTATATGAAGTTTTGTCATTCCGCGCAAAATTTTTCGAACTACGTATAGGCCTTAATTTAAAAAAATTTTTTTTTTTTTTAATTAATTTAAATTTAAAATTTTAAACATACTGAGTATGTATATAAATTGCACGCAAGAGTTACACATAATAAATTTATTTTTGGTAAGAGTATTAAAACTCACATATAGTCCAGCAAAAAACAAAAAAGACATCGAGTTATCAGCGCAGAAATTAAATCGGTTTAATGGCCAGACAAAAAGTGAAGTGCATTTCTTTTGTTATTTTTATTTTCTGCAGCTTAAGCAATGTTTAATATTTAACAAAAATAAAACCGAACATACAAAGGGAATCCTCACGCACACTTTTACACAAAAAAAAGGAAAGAAAAAAAAAACACACGTTTTACATATACCTACTATGTACAATGATATAACGTTGTTTTACATAGTAGGAGCAACATATCAAACCATTTCGTGTCGTTTCTGTGGTTAATCTTTTAAGTGTGCCCAGGCGTGTGTTTATATTTCGATTTAAAAATTCTGTGCACGCGCCGTGCATTATATTTTCTATATATGCCCATTCATATCTACATGCATGTATTTATACATATATATATTTACGTTTATGTGCTTTTATGAGAGTATGACTGATACTCAACGACATGTTTGTTGTCGGCATTTGTTTGCCTTTTAATATGCAAATAAATACTACAATATACAATGGCATACAATAAATACAAACGTTTGGTTTGGTTTGGTTTGGCTTGGTTCGGAGCATAGTGCACAAAACTCTCTGTGCTCAGTCCACCTAGGGCAATCATTTATGACAGCATAGAGTATGCGTGTCCTTACTATAACCAATATATGCAGCTTTGTTGGAGCACTTTTTTTTTCTTTAATACACTGTAACCACAGCATTTGAGGGATTCTAGATTTGGGATAGATCTTTTTGCAGAAATTGGATGACAAGATTTTTTTACTTATAAATAGGAAATTTCTCATAAAGTGTCAAAAGGAATATTTTTATTATATTTTTAGGTAGAGCGAAGATTATTTTAGATTTTAAAATTATTTTGTATCAAAAATTATAAGCCATAAATTGTAAATAAAATAATAAATAAGATAAATGCAAAAAAAAAAAAAATATATAAGTGTCATTAGACAATTTATTAAATAGACTTGAAAACTATAAAAATAGTTAGGAATTTGTATTTTTTAAAAAATGTTTAGAGCATGTTATAATTCCTTTTTTTTTTAAGTGTCTACAGAGTATTCAACCGTCGCCAAACCGTCTCGACTGTTTCACATTTTTCTTATTTTTATTATGCAATATTTGAGTTGTTATTGTCGATGTTGCCGGCTTTTATTGATAAGCTCCGTGTTGCAAGTTCAACTGCAACTGCATTGCCATAAATTGCAGGAAATGCAATATAAAATGTTTATTTGCCATAAATTGCATAGTTGGTTAACATAAAAATGGCATTATAAAACAAAGTGTGGTAATAGCTTCAGGCTCGAAAGATATTGTTATTTTAAAAAAATTCTTTCTTAAATGTGTGTAAAAATGATGCAGTGTGGAAAAATTTTTGTTCAAACTTAAAGTTATTGTTTGTTATATGGATTCTATTGGAATTCCTTAAAGAACTTGTATACAGTGCAGTAAAAATATCTTTTAAATATTGTAAAATATTTTTAAAGACATACTTTATAATTCAAGTATGAAGGCATCTATAAAACGACTTAACTAATGCAACCTAAAACCGCAAATAGGTCATACAAATTTTAACTTGAATTGGTAGTTAAGCAAGATTTTATAACAAAAAAAAGAAAGTTAAAAATACTGTAACCTCAATATTTTCAAATGCAAAGCTCTGAATATACATCATTTGTTAAACTTAATTTATTCTGGCGAGCGCCATTTTTAATTTTTATGTGACGTCACATAGCCTATAACCAGCAGAAGACCAAGACTTTTCCAACCTCTAATGTCAAATTTGTATAAGCTACTTAGAAGTTACAAGGGAACAGATGCACTCTTCATGACTCTATGTTCTCTCGGTGACGCCATATTTGCATATGGCATGTCAATTCAATGTGACGTCACATAGCTTAAAACCAGCTGACAACCACGACGTTTGCAACGATACCTAATTTTTCAAATTAAGTTAAGCGATTTAAAAGTTAAAAGTGAACAGATGCACATTTCATGACTTTATAGGCACTAGGTGGCGCCATATGCAATTCAATGTGACGTCACATAGCCTATAACCAGCAGAAGACCAAGACTTTTCCAACAATGTCTCTATTGTCAAATTGCTATAAGCTACTTTGAAGTTACGAGGGAACAGATGCACGCTTCATGACTCTATGTGCTCTCGGTGACGCCATATGCAATTCAATGTGACGTCATATAGCTTAAAACTAGCAGACAACTACGCTGTTTGCAACGATACCTAATCTTTCAAATTAAGTTAAGCGATTTAAAAGTTAAAAGTGAACAGATGCACAGTTCATGACTTTATAGGCACTAGGTGGTGCCATTTGCCATTGAATGTGACGTCACATAGCCTATAACCAGCGGTCGATTAAGATACAACCAACAATACCTCATCTGTCAAATATATAATAATATAAAAATCGGCTTGGAAGTTACGTGGAAACAGATGCACAAAAATGCATACTTCAGGTCAAACACATAACCCACCTTTTTGCTGCGCTGTAGTTGGATAAAAAGTAATATCCAAAACCTTTATCAACTTACTACTTAAATTTAATTTCAAAGCTTAGATCAGATTTTGATGCTTTGAAAAAACTAAATTGATTATGATCATAAAGTACCATTTGTCGAAATTCTAAGTTATAAAGTTTGGTAAAAGAAACCACTGATTTATGCTCAAATAAAAAGTATCTTACAACAACATATACCATAAATGGATATATTTTTTTTTATGTGATTCCAGAACTTGCAAATATTAAGAAAAATCTTCAATTTTCATCATGTCCACATGGATCAAGTAGCATCATTATATATTACCACATCACATGAACCCTTCCAAACCCATTTATAACAAGTCTTTGTACTCTAAGCACTTGCAGCTTCAACAATAATGCAAGCTAATATTTATATGCAGCATGGCTCATTACTACGACAAACAAGATCTATGAGCAAATGCAACACAAATCCTTTGGAATAAAGTCTATCTGCATAATGCATTTATGTAGCTAAATGCCAGCCAGAACAAACATGGCCAAGGACAAGGCCATATCATTTATCACATTTATTGCAACGCAATGCAAAAATTCTATTACAAACTAACAGACAACAGAATCCTGCAAAAAAGGAACACCATTCAAACATCCAGTAGACCATTAAAAACTACAATAGTCGCTGGGAATGGTGGCAATGCCAAAATACGAAGAAAAGAAACTGGTATATCATGTGAGACTTGCGACATATGCGATAAATTTCCCACACACATGCAACACTTTATATAATATATTCATTCGTATATGCATGTACTTTGAATTGTGGGCACATGATAGTACAAAGAAAGTACTACATCATTTTCCATTGTGTGGAAAAAATGGAGCAGGTAAAGCCTAATTTGAAACACCTATTCTAATATACTCTTGCAAATATAAGCAGTCTTTACTTTGTTGGGCAAAAATGCAGAAGTGGCCAATGAGAGAGAGCATAAACTACAAAAACTTTGCATTTCTGCCAGACCAAGATCTTTGGCTAGGAATAGTAGGGCACTTCTGCCCAAAACTATGTTGCGTCAATAACAAATTTTTATGTTAAACTGCTGTTTTTTAAAAGCCATCAGAAATATGAACATCCAGTTTTTGCTTCAAAAAATCCTTGAAGTGTTAAATTTTTTAAACTAAAAAATCATATAGTCTATCGAAAACTTTATCTGGTATTGGTATTTTCTTCCCAAAACAAACAACAAAGTATGCCATGTGACTTAAACAGCTCATTTTTTGCTGTAACGTCTATCTCGTTACACCACAGATATGGATTGTGAATAGAAGAGGATAAGTTTAGAAATTATGATAGTATATCAAAGAGGCAACTCAGCCAGCTCGAGGAAGCAGCCCACCTCGACTGGATGTATGCATAGATATGAAGGTGTAAGCTTAGTTGGCACCTTGTGGGGGGGGGGGCAGTGTTGTGAGGACTGCAATTACAGACACAAGTGTGCTCAGGTAGCTGTTAAGAACCTAAGAATATCCTGAATGGAGTTGGAAAAGACAGTTCTTTGCTGCCTTGGACAGTTCTTTGCGAGGCTTCGGACGGGTCCTTAGGAAAAGGCTTAGAGTCTAATATGATATGATGTGATATGAGATTAATTGCTTTATAAGTAGCAGTTAAAATTTCTGTATCTTTGTCCCAGAATATTATCGACTAAAGCTTTAGGGTTTCTGTTTCTACCAAGGGCTTTTTTGGCAATTCCACGCAAATGCAAACAGATGGAGCTTGTGAAATACGTCACTAAGAATCTTGGGATATCTCTCAGTGGGGATAGCACAGCCGTTTGAGAAGTGTGGAGAGGCACTACATTAGTCAAGGTTGAAACAGATGGTGAAACAAGTTAGCTGACAGGCTGAGGTTTAGGGTCAGTGAAAAAATTAGCCAAAGTTGGCAGGTATTAGATCTATTCGATTAACTTTATGTGTGCATCAGAAAATGCTACTATAGAGCAATTGTCGGCATAACAGTTTAACACCTTTTGAAGGGTGGCAATCGTGGAAGTGGTACTTGAAGCGGATCGGAGAGAGCACCACACCTGATTGTTGTTACTCAGGTTGTTAGTCTGGTACATTTACCTTTTTGACACGTTCTTCGTTACTGGGGCACTTTTGCCTTTGCGCATTTTTGCCCGACACTTTGTCTTTTGTTCCTTTGCACTTCTGCATCGTTGTTAAGCTTGCTTACGTCGTTAGTCTGGCACTTCTGCTTTTTTGACCGATCTAAGCTTGATTTTAAAAAAAGGTTACAGCAATTCTTCTTTACTTGGGCACTTTTGCCTTTGTGGATTGTTGCCTAATAATGTTAGCAACGTAATTGTTAGTTTACTCGTGCACTTCTGCATTTTTGCCTGACAGCTGTTTTTATAAAAAGTAAAATAAATTCTTTGTTACTTGGACACATTTGCCTTTGTGCATTATTACAAGACAAAGCTAACACCCTAAATATTAGTTTGGCACTTCTGCATCTGCTCACGTCATTCGTCGGCTATTTCTGCATTTTTGCCCGATCTTAGCCGTTTTTATGTTTTTATAAAAAGGAACCATAAATTCTTTGTTACTTAAGCCCAACAACACCCTAACTATGCTTGACACTGTTGCATCGTTGGTAATGAGCATCCTTGTCGTAAGTCGTGCACTTCTGCATTTTTGAGCGACCTTTTTATTCAAAAAGTATCATAAATAGCTTAAATGTAACATTAATCTAGTTAAACAGATTCAAATTCTTTTGGGTAGCCCAAGTATCCGACGATGACGAACGCGGATCATGAACAAAAAATATGATAAAAGAATTAATTTTCAAATGAATTTTTGGATTTGTTTATTATATTTTGAAAATAATGTTGTTTTGTACCAAGTTAACATTCACTCACAATATAAATGAGCCTATCTCTTTAAAGAATTTTAACTGTACGGCAATTAATTATTACATAATTTATTTACAATCACATAAATAACTTATATACGCACCCACAAATTTGATGACACAATTAATGTACTCCTCTCCGGGGAACAATAAAATTGCATACTTGCTGCAAGATAGTTCCCTACTTATTCCTTAGGTAATATACAATTCGCTGCATTTTGTAACAATTTATCAATGTCCAAAGAGGCCATGCAAAGTCAGTGTTGCAAACTGCAATCTGTAATGTGCAACCTGGAACATGGAACATTATAGTATTGCATAAGGAACCAGCAATCCGCATTAGTCAGGCAATTGCAACAATTTCCGTGCCGCAGACAAATGCATTGTGGGATTGCCTAGACTGCTCCGTTTATTCTTTGGGATCCTTAGCCTTAACGTGCCAAGTGCACTTAAGCTGACTTCATAAGGATCAATAAGGATAATAATAATATTGGTATATATGTATGTAAGTAGGTAAACTGCTGTTTATGACTAAGACTTGTGACTGGGTTGTGGGCCAGTGCCAGGTCCAGGGCTTTAGCTTTTATCCTTTGCCAAATGTAATTATCGTTTATGCCGCGTTGTGGCACGTTCCACATTATCAACAGAGGATGAGGGTTTAATTTGTCATGGTTTTCACTTGCATATGTGTTGTTGCATTTGTAGCTGTATGTGTGTGTGAGTGTGATAAGCACATGTTATGGTTTTTCACACTTGTAAACCACACTCAAGTCATGCATGGGATTTTTCGTATTTGGATTTTCATGTTATCGATTTTTTTGTTATTTGGTTTTTGAGGTTTTGTTTGGTTGTTGCTACACGTTGTCGTGCTACTGCTTGGTTATCTGGATTATGATTAATTGATTTTTACTCCCAGCTAGTAAGCTATTCCTATATGGGTTTCGGTTTGGGGGTTGCATGTCTTAACACTTTGGCCACAGTCACGCCCGTTCGATTTGTTTTGGGGTTCCTGGGCGGGGAATGGCCATAGGTTCAATGCACTCCCAGTGCGTGTAGTAAGTTTGCCTTCGACATAAACATAAAAATATTAAACGAGTATGGGGCATGGAGCAAAGCACTTGCTGATTGCCTTGATGACAAACAGCTGTTAGCTGAGTTTCTTGTAGCCAAAGTTTTTTTTGTTCCGGCCTCATAAACAGTCTAGTCCAAATGGCAACAAAATTGACAGCCATAATCAAGCATAAGAAACATTTAATTGGCACTTAAAAAAGAAGGCAATAAGAAAGTAGGGCATTGCGCTTGGAATATGCTGACTATAGGATTCTCTGTAACTAATTTTTTGATTTTTCAAGTTCCAATGATAGCTATATATCTGATCGATCTTGACATATGTTCTTATTGCAATTATACGAAGAGTCTATGTGAAGTTTCAGACCCGTATCTTAATTTTTTGGATTTTTTGCCAACAAAAAATTATGCTTAGAACCACCTATATACCGGTTTGGTATATGGGAAAAAATGGATTCCAAGTCTTAAACAGACTAACCTAAATATACTTAAGAGCGTTTTTATGCATCTCGTCGATCTCATACAAACTTGATATACACACTTTGGCCATAGAGTACATCTTCTACAACTAGACAGCAAACACTTTGCAGTTTCTAGAGATTCCAAGAGAACGACAACAAAGTGGGGGCAGTCTGCGCCATATGTCAGGAACTGGCTGCCACATGTGCAGTCAGCAATCATTTAAATAGTTATTGCACTTTTTTTTGACACACTGCAGCAAACACAAATGCAATTAGTCTAAAAGCAAGAAAAATAGTGAAAAAAGAAACTTTCGGAACCAGCAGCTTGACAGGCTGACAAGGCGGCCGCCAGACAACCCAACAAACATGCCAGCACATTTTGACGGAAACAAACTCGAATGGGTGTGAGTTGTGTTGTGAAGTGAAGTGAATTGAAGTGAACTAAAGTAGAGGTGCATGATGGAATGTCAAAGCAAATATGAAGCCATTAAATGAACGCCAAAAGTTTTACGCACAACAAAAATATGGGTAGAAAAAAAAAACCCAGAACTCAGGACTTTTAACACTCGCAGCTGCAGTAGGGATATTTAGAATGGACGCCATTTCTTCAACTGGTTCAAACGTCAGAGTGTTTTTGGCTCTGCCGCAGTCACCATCAGCATCAGCGTCGTCATCATAGTCAGAGACGGAATCGTAAATGTCAACATCTCTCACGTGTATGTGTGTGTGTCGGAGAGAGATCCGTGCGCAGCATGAATGTCGAGTCATGACGTTGACAGTGGAAACTCAGGAAAAAAAAAAGAAAATATATGGAAATCACAAAACTAAGGCATAGTTCGCGGCGTTTACAACTGATGTGAGTCGAAATTTTAATGGGCTACCGAGCGGAAAACAACGCGGAAATTCTTTGAAACTATGTGCAATGCATATTAGAGTTAAAGTGTTGGGAAATAATGGCGTGCAAGTAATTTTATTTAGAGAGAAGAACGCTGCCAAGCGAGTGATTTGAAAGGAAATGCAGTATCTGAAGAATATGGGTGAAAATAAGTGAAGCGAGTCAGTTTCTACAACAAAATTATTTTTTTTGTTTAAACTAACCTCATTTAAGGAGTTTATTGGAAAACGGCATATCACATTCAAATATTAAAAAAATTGAAAATTTGAAAATTTGAAAAAATCCAAGTATCATTTGAAAAAATGTTAAAATTTTAAAAATTTGAAAAAAAATTAAAAAATATTAGAAGATATTATAAATTTGAATCAAAAAAATTGTTTTTCGTTAATCTATTTTCATTTATAGAGTGCACCGATTTTTTTTTCGCAGTATGTAATATGTGAATATGTGTGTTCAAATTCTAAAATTATTAAAAAAGATTTCTCTCTTTTTTCTCGGTGCTTAAAAATGCATTTTGCTCCAACTAATTTAAAAAAATTTGAAATTTTGAAAAAATTTGAAAATTTGAAAAAATTTGAAAAAATTTGAAAAAATCCAAGTACCATTTGAAAAAATGTTAAAATTTGAAAAATTTAAAAAAATTTGAAAAACTTGGAAGATATTAAAAATTTGATACAAAAAAATTGTTTTTCATTAATCTATTTTCATTTATGGAGTGCACCGATTTTTTTTTCGCAGTAATATGTAACATAATGGCAGCTCACTTTCAAATTCTAAAGTTTAAAAAAAAGCTCTCTTTTTTCTCGGTGATAATAAATGCCTTTTGCTTCAAATAGGAACCTAATAAAGGACACAAACATAACAGCTAGGCCCCCCAAATGTTACCAATATGTGCACATTATCCTGCACTATTCAGTGTCCCGACTTACATATACAAAAAAAGAAATCCGGTCGAAGCTTGGAATTATTACATCCTTTACCTAGAGTATTATGCGAAAACAATAATCAAGATCGTATTATTGCCAAAAGTAAGCTCTTTCAACTTCCGAACAACTCTCTCCTATCAACTGCAACTAACCCATATGACCACATCAGATATAAGGTGTCTGATATCGTCATAGATATCGTTTTTGAATAATAAAAATGGAATGAAACATAGTTTAATCTTGAATGTTTGATTTTCAGCTGTTTTATTATATCGAACTGACTTGATATACATATTTTTTTTAATCTTAGCTTTATTGTGCCATAGTAGTATTAAGAATAATTACAAATCATCTCTATTTAATTTTTAGCAATCCTAAATTTAAAGCGGACCTTTAAATCCCCAACAGGAACAAGAAGAAGTTCAATAAAAATCGGATGAAATCGGTAAAAGAAAATACTTAGATCCGTTTGCATTCTATTAACTTCCTTCCCACAAAGTGTATACTTTCTTGATCAGTTTTCCCAGGTTAATTGATCTAACTTGCTGTTCGGATCTCATAAAGTGATCCAACAAAAACGTGACATTAAGGTTTTCTTTGAAAAGATATTGCTTGAAAAACTTCTGCACTATTCTTCCTTTAGAATATTTCGCAAATTTTTTTCACATTTTTTATCTTGACTGGAACGTCAGAAAGCGATAGATGACCCCTTCAAAATGCTTTAGGTTCCAAACTTGATGCAGCCATTTTTTTCAAATTATTTTCATTCTGTGTGTTTAAAACGAGCGTAACCCAAAATATTTTTGGCTGTACCCGAAATAATATTTCACTGACCGCACTGAATGATTGCCGTGATTGTATTTCAAAAGAATTCAATCTGTGACTATTATAGAGAAAAACTTGTTTGCTAGCATTGAGCATACATCCCTTTGGGATGGCACATCCGTACACTCTCACATATTTATTTATGCCCACTCAATCAATCACATTTATCCACCCAGGTAGCGCATTCAAAAAGTTTACAACTTCTGAAACCAAAACAGAAGACAAACGACTCTTACACTGGTTACACTCTCCTCCAGCAGGCAACACATTCACGTGAGTTGTGCAACATTTTTGCAAAGTAATTGCTCATTTTGACAGCTCATGCAACGCCCTTGTTTGTTGCAAGAACCTGCAGCAGCAGCAGCAGGAGCAGCTTCTTTTTAGAGCTTTTTGCTTGTTGCTTCCTGGGCCAAGCCAGTGAGTTCCGCACATGTGAGAAAGCAATAAAATCTTATAGTTTGTTTTTGTTCTCATGTTGCACAGTTGCAGCGTCTTCTTTCTTCCACATGTGGCAAACCAGCAGAAACTACAACAATAACAGCGAGTTGACGAGCAGCAGAGAAGAGATATATACCACTATGCACTGTCTGGTTGGTGCCTCCCCAGTGGGGTTCCCGCACTTGTTGTCAACTGTTGTCCCCATGCACTTCCTTTTCTGCTGGCACATTTTGTTGTCACTTGCAGTGTCACTGTTTTTTGTGGGTTTTTCTATTTTTTTTTTTTATGATACCCTGCATTTATAAAATTTGTAAAAGTTTATGCTTTTTTTGGAAGCATATGGAACGGGCGAATATATAGCGGTAATATCCTCAATGTGAGAAATATATTCTAGTCGGTATATTTTTATGATTAAAATAGGAATCTCAATCAATCTTTCGAGTTGAAAGCCGGATTCATGGATGTAGTATGTCGGAGTTTCTTAAAGACTCCCTGTTTAGAAACTCTTTTTAAAGAATATTTAAAAAAAATTAGTTTACTTTAAAATACATACAGGCTTAAACCTATATTGAAAATTCGTTTTGATTTTACTCGGAGTTGAGTTAGAAAAAATATAATGAAAAATAATTATAAATAAATATCTTACTCTAAGCTGGCAGAAATAGAATCTAAGATTATCAACGATATATTTTGAAAGATTTCTTCTTCCAAACCCTTGTTTACCCCTTTTGGGTATCGATATATTTTGAAAGATTATTTTAGTTTAAAATAAATGCACTTTTGGACCTACTATCTCAATTAGTTTTGATTTCTCTTGGATTTAAACAACATAAAAAATTTGTTTTGGTGAAATGAAGACCACCGAATAAGTGAAAAAAAACGAATCCACACATTTTATTCGTTTTCGTTTTCCGAAGCACGGCTGATCATTTTTACTTCTTATATTTGTTCTATCTACATCAATTTTTTTAAATTAATTTTCTCCCAGGCAGCAAAGGGTCGGTTTTCGTAATACTCAGTCGCATCAAGTCAACACAGACTAAAATGGCCAGGCCATGGATTGGGCTTAGAGCAGCTGCCTTCGTGTTCACTAAAACTTCTGAACGAAATAATTGACATAATATACAAATAAGTATGCTATACTTTTTTTGTTAAACAACTAAAAATTTGTATGATATAGTCAGTAGAATAAAGGAAATTAATCTAGACATGATCGTTCGTTTGTCGGAACGCCTAGATCTTGGAGACTGAGAGCGTAACCAACCCAGACCTTCGTATCTTACCCCCACATCGATCCGTGGTGTTTAGAGTTAAGAGCTCTTTCAACCAAAATAGCAGTACAGCAAGAAAATATCGTGCCCCACTACAAAATGGTGAACTAATATCTCCAAAGTATCTCAAAAAGTTTCCTTTCAGTTTCGTGTCGGGAAACTTTTGATAACTCTCTCTAAAAACCAAACATAAATCAAATCATTCACTGAAATATGAAATTTATGTTAAATTTTTAAATAAATCTCGATAATACGACTTTAAAAATATAAAACGAAAATTCAACATTGAATTGTTTTTAAAACAGATAGTGAGTATATCTTTCAAAGCTACAGCTTAATCTTGTATGGGAAATACTTGCGGGAAATAAAAAAATCTTTGGATTGATACCAAACATTAATATAATTGGACCATAGATACCAGAGATAATCGAAATATAATATTTTAGAGGCGGGAGTTCGAAAGGCTTCAGCGGCAAAAGTATGAATTGGTAGAGTTTGGCCTTAGAGCTTAACGTCGCGACGTCTAGAGACCTAGGTTCGATTCCCAATGGAGACAATTTTTTCCTTTATTATATTAATTGTTTTTTTTTTTAATTGCATTCTGTTACTATTGACTATATTGATTATATCAAATATCTACTGATTAGCACTGAACGCGCAACCCAAGCAGTAAGAGATGGAGAAATTTTGAAGGGATTATTGTTTTTGGAGGTAGGGGTGAACTAAGATGGGAATTAGGAAATATCTGCCAACAAGCGGAGAAAAAATGAAAGAAAGATCTTTAATTTTTTGGGTCATTTCGATTTTTAACTTGGCACCGACGCTCTCTTTGGGGACTAAAGAAAACACTTTCCACTTTTAAAGGAATTTTGAAAATGCAGCCTACAAGTGGAGAAGACATTGGGTCAAAGCTTGTATGGGCAGAAATTTGATTTTTACTAAATTGACTTGGCAAATGTGTTTTTCTGGAAGATTGAAAACTTTTTACTTCGAAATCTAGAATTTATTAACTATTTTGAGAAACTTAAAAAACATTTAATGTAGGATATCCCGGATGTAAGACTGTACGAGATAATAGAATTCTAAAAAAGGTTTTATAATGTGATGTAAACTGGTTAACTTCAAAATATTTTAGTGTATTTTGTAGTCATCTCTTCTCATCACTATATCTTAACTAAGTGCTCTTTATGCGCTTTTTATGTTATTTTTGCAAACTTTTTAGTTCAGCTATTAAATGCATCTCACAATAGTTGTCGATAGATTTGTTATTGTTAGCGATAAACTTAATATGTGCAAGCTGGGGGGACACAAGCACACACACACATCTATTTGTATCCATCGAAATGCAGAACCATGCAATGAAACGGTTTTTGATGACAAGAGACATCAACATCAAGAGACATCTGTTTTGCATATCAGAGATGCCATAGAAAAGCAGTTTGTTGCTCGTATCTTTTATGGCAATTGCAGCTAGAATACGTATTTGTCTTAGCCCACTCTAGTTCTTGATGAAAGAATGTATTACTTTGTATGCCATTATATTGCAATTGTTGCTTGCAGCTTGTCTAGTTAGTTGCCTCCTGAGTAGTTGTTGGGGCAGCTATCAACACATTTCTCAATTTAAACGCATGACACTACAGAAAAGTGTCAATCAAATGTATCCCCAAGATACATGCGTCAGCAGCAAGGAGACAGCAGCAGAATTCCAGTTCATAGCAATCTGTCACAATCAATTAATTGCCACATCAACGTGGATAGGCACATCAAACAAATCTTAAGCAAGGTAAGCTGCAGACGATGCGTATCTGCTAGATACAATATTCATTTCTACATTTTGGCCTTTTATCAGCACGCACGATCACTTCAAAGGCACACAGCAAATCAGTGAAACGGAAGTGATTGCATTCACACCACTGTGCACACTGGTACACACACACACACTCAGCACTCACAACTTGCGGTCTGCCACATTTCTAAACAAACAAGGCGGCACTTCGATTGATCAGCGTACCTAACAGATACTTTCCGTGGAACATGTCAGACCGATAATTTGATCGTGTGTCAGCTTTATGAGCACATACGTATCTTGCAGATACACACACACACGCACACACACTCATATTTGTGTGTTTGACACAAGCTGTCATGTTCACATGTATGTTAAGGATAATAGGAATTTCCCTCGGCAGCCATATCTACATATAGTTACTACATAGATATATCATAGATACTTTTGTATCTGCCTTGTTCGACGAACCGTGCTCTGACTTGTTCTGCTTCTAATTTGATGCGACATATTTGGAGTTCCTCTCTAAAAGGTGTCGCTATAAATTTGTGAACATCAAGTTTATGGATTGTCAAAGTTTTTCAAAGGCTTGAGCGCCCGGTAAATTGTGGGGATTAAAATATTTGTGTATAATGAGCATGGATTAGCAATTGGAAACTGATGTTATATAAATATATAATTATAACTACAAATACACGCAATAAAAAGCCTTTAAGACTTAAGGCAGCAATATTTAAAGTATTATTATATTTTCTATCTTTTACTGAGTATTTACTTTGAGTAAGGGATTCATGAGTATCTTTATACCATACATATATAGATTTAATGTACATAATACATAAAACGTATATACAATACTGCACAAAAAAGATTATGTTTTTAGGAACGCTGAGTCCGAGTCTGAGTCCGAGTAGTCACAAATCCCAAATACCTTCTGTTTTTGGGGTTTTCAAGTACCCTTGAATGTTTGGTATTATTGGACCTCGGTAAATCCTAGCACGTCGGGATTTAAGGATAACCTCCAAATAGCCTCGTTTTTTATGTAAATTAAATGTGTTCGCATAAAAAAACATGGTATAATAAGTAAGGTAGAGTAAGTTTATCGCAACGTTCTCTTTGCTGGGGCCATACTTTTCATTCTCGTTGCGAATGCATGAGTCAGCTTGTCTGTTGCTTCTCTCTCTCTCTCACATTTCTTTGCTCTCACAATATTGATGGCCCCGAGTGAGAAAATCTTACTCTACCTTACTTATTATACCATGTAAAAAAATACGTTTTTTCCAAGACCGATGCATTATTTCAAATCTGAATCCGAGTTCATAAACCCCAAAGCCTCCTAGTTTTATGTGATTTTTTAATGTTTTCTGGGCTCATATTACATATGGTTTGATTAAACTAATAATTGTCAATGCATTGGTTTAATCGGGATAGACGTGTATTCTATCCCGGCTAACAAAAATTTTACGCACGAAATATTCACATGAGGAATAATCACAGGGGTCAACTCAAACAAGTCTCACCCTGAAGGAACCGCCTTCTTGATCACGGTTAACCTTTACGCATAGGTAAAATAAAATATGCTTTGAATATATCCAAAGTGCTTATTTATATCAAGTCCGTTTGAATCAGTTGTGAATTATAATTTAAAGTTTATTCCACTAAAGTTTCTTTGCCAAAATGTATTTTAGTAACTATAAAGGAATTTTTACATGCTGTCTTTTGTTTTCTAAGAAAATATTAAAAAAAAATTGAAATAAAAATTTTTTTTAGATACCGATTTTTTTTTTTTAATTTTTTTAAACAATTTAACTCAATCCAATAGTAAAGCTTAAGACGAAAAGGTTTTAACTTTGTATTCAGTATTTGTTTTTTTAATCGATTAAGTCATGAGAGACTGTCTGCTGTCCATCGCTTCTATTGTGTAACCTTATTCTAGAAGACCGAAGAAGCAGAAGGTGCATCTCATGGTCTAGTTCTTCGATAGCATTCTTTTGTTTTTACTACAATCGACTTAATCGAATTTTATTTTTGTATTTCTTTCATTCGTAGATATAAAGATTCCTCAAGCTCTTTGCGGATGATACATCCGAGTACACCGCAACTTTTTTTCCTAACTATTTCAAAATAATTTCACGTTGAAAGTTGATGGATTTTTTGGAATTCTATAATACTATTACCTATTTTTTGCAGCTGTTCCTTAGATAACTTTCTGCAAGTAACATATGCTAGTCCCATGTTCCATTATAAAAATGCATAAAGTACCTTATGCAGGACTCAAGATGCATTACTTCCTTTGCTCATTAAGAGCTACCACCAATTTACTCATTAATAATATGTTGACAGTTGTAATTTTAAAAAGTAATCAAGCAAAGCTAATTAACAACAGCAACAGTAAACAAGTACAGTGAAACTTAACTCAAAGAGGCGCCACAATGGCCACAGGAGCACCAATGCAAGCACACAAGGTGCACAGCACAGTTTCAACAAATAACAAGGAGTAGGTGGACGGAGGCGTGTCCACAGATGTACACCCAGGCTACCTAACGATATACACTGATGAGTGCGTATAACCAACGACCAACAACAATAAAAAAAAAGAAAACCTGAACATGTCAGAGACACACCATATTCTATATATATGTACATAAGTACTTATGTCATATATTATATAGAAAGTCAACGATGTGCGTTCGCTAATGAGAAAAATATGACACAATTGTAATTATCTGTACGAAATAAAATGAAACGAGTCGACGTTGTTGGTCTTAATATTAATACCAATATGCCAGAAGAGCGTCGAGTGTGCACGGATCCCGGACAGGGGCCCAGACCCACAGAAGGTCCAACAATATGAAAAAGATGAATGAGCATGAATTATAAAAAAAAAAAAGAATGAGTGAAGAGAACAAGTAAGCGGGAAGCAAACCGTTAGCTGGTGAAAATAGTTGCTAGTTGTAACTGCAGCTGACATTTCTGTTAATTTTGATGTATGTGCGAAGCACTTATAGAATACAGGGTCTCGCATTAAGCGTGTCTAAACTTAAGGGTTTACATAGAAAAAAAAAATAATGTGTTCTTCATTTTGCTATACCACATACTCTTGAGAATATTTTATCAACATGTCATAAAGATCTGAGCACTAGAACCTATGTATGTTAAAGCTATCGACAGCGCGTCCCCTTCAAATGCGAACATCTCGAAATGTATTATTGTAAAAAGTTTGTTTATTGCTCCTATCGACTTAACTTTTTACAGACTACTTTATAATCTCGAAATCTTGTTCGTGAACGAAGAAATTTATATTTGGAACGAAACCTTTCTAATCTATTATCTTAAAAAGTACGGTTGTTATGATCAAGGTCGCTCAAGAGCCATAGCATCTATCGATTTAATTTTTGGCAGACTACTTTATAATCTCGAAATCTTGTTCGTGAACGAAGAAATTTTTATTTGGAACGAAACCTTTTTTTTGGGCTGAAAAAATGAAATACGATCATCTCGAAATCTATTATCTTAAAAAGTACGGTTGTTATGATCAAGGTCGCTCAAGAGCCATAGCATCTATCGATTTAATTTTTGGCAGACTTCTTTATAATCTCAAAATCTTGTTCGTTAAGGCCCATACGCAGCATGCAAAAATTCCGCACGAAATGTCAAAACTTCATATAAAAAAAAAAAATCCCTTTTTTGGGAAATTTTTTTTTATATGAAGTTTTGACATTTCGTGCGGAATTTTTGCATGCTGCGTATGGGCCTTTAAGGAAGAAATTTTTTTTAGAACGAAACTTTTTTTTTGGCTGCAAAAATGTATTTCTTTGTGCTTCAAAATTGAGTTTTTTAGAAAAGTCATAACCGCATCATCTCATTTCTGCCTAATCCCCCTGACCTAAATTCACACCAAGCCATAAGTTTTCCAAATGCATTGCAGACTTGCTATTCGCCGTGGCCTATTGTCTCCATAAATTCGCCAATATAAACTTTTGACGAACTAGTATATTCAAAGCAGTTCCTTTCTGGCAGCTATACCAATCTTATTGGAATCACATCTCATCCAATTCTTCATATGTCATTTTGGGCAAAGAAAAATCAGTTGGCATGAGCCGACAACGTGAGCCCTTGGCAATTACTCTCTGGTTGCTTTTGGGTTGCAAGATGCAAAAGTACAGTATTGCTGTGGATTGATTACCTACTCCCTAAAATAAATGTCAGAAGCTATGAAGCCAAAGCACAGGATCTGGCGGTTTGGAGAGGCATTGTGATGGAAGCTTTGTCCCGCCAAGGGACAAAATAGAGAGAGAAATGCTGAAATCTTACCTTCTTACAATAGGAAAACGAGCAGAACTGAGTTTGAATTCGATTTTGCTTAAAACAAAATTGTTGTACTTTAGGTAGGTAGGTAGGTAGACGTGGTTGTCTTCCGACAAACCTAGGCCTGCAAAAGTCCCATTGTGATGCCACTTGAGCTAGTCCTTACTCTACTGGATCCTCTCTGAGCCATACTGTCGATTTTATAAACGAATTAGTCTTATTTATTCTGATTTCTGCGTTTCCAGTTACGTTCTCAATAAGTTCGGATACCAGTGAGTTCAGTCTTCTCCTGCATAGTGCCATGCATCCACACAGGAGATGCTCCACTGTTTCCTTCTCTTCTACCTCCTGACAACTTCTGCAGTAATCAAAATAAGGCACTCCCAATCAATTGGCCTACCAATAAGACAATATCCAGTAAGAACCCCCCTATCGTTGCTCTCATGTCTCGTCTGTTTGTTTTAAGAGCTGCTTGGTTCTTGTTTTACTCTAAGATTTATAAGAGTTATGGGTTCTCTAAAGAGAGACTTTGCGAGATTCTTCCTAAGCTGTTCAATGGTAGTTGCTTCACAGTGGTAAGTTGACTTAACTCTGAGAAATGTGCAAATTGCACGTCGCAGAGACGTATGGTTAACTTTTGTGTAAGTTTTTAGAATTGTTAACAAGTGCTCAAAAGACAAGGTCATACGACATAAAGATTGCTGGTGTACAATGGATAGACAGCCATTCTAAAGGCAGTGGGAATCGCCTTCTGTCAAAAAAAGGTCGATCCAAGGCCATGCGTCACAACTGTACACCGCGTAAATCTACTTAGACAGTCTTCTAGATAAAGCTTATGTGATATTATTTTTTGCCTAAATGTTTTGATAAATGTATTATTGAAGAACAAAAATTTCTTACTTTTAGGCTTAAAAAATATGTATGAGTAATTGAACGAAAATTGAAAACTTTTTGTTAATTTGGAAGGTAAATTGAAATTCGTTATTATTTTTATTTCAACGAATAATTGCATATGAAAATAAGGCTTATGTATAAAAAAATATACTAAATGTAGGATCGAAAGCGTTTTATTGACCAAGACAAATATCTAGGATGGGCCGTGCAAAAACTTGGAACGTTTTATTAAATAAGGCCAAAGTGTACAAGACGACAAAAAGAGAGCGACACGACCAATATGTTGACAATGGTAAGTAATATTATATTTTGTGCCGAAGCACAAGTTGAGCTAGTTTTATAAACTTGCTTAACCTTAATTAAATAAGTAAATAAAATTTTCTTAAAAAATATACTTTGGAACCATAAAATACAACGTACGTCGTTTAGACGAATCGTTATCTTTTCAGGCCAAAAGTTATGTCATCTTCTCAGAGTTTATCTCTCCAAAAAAAAACAAACATTCTTACAATAAGCACGAAATGCACTTTGAGAGCACTTAAAAACAATTCTAAGCAGTCTAAAATTAAGAATTTCTAACTACGAAGCTATTTAGAACAAATCTCTCTAATAACTATGAGAGGAACATTCTTGAAATATGTACGGCATTTACTCATAAGTACAGAAAAATCGCTCTTGGCATGCGATTGCCAATTCTTGTTTTTCTTGTTACAGTGTACCCCAAAAATTCAGGTCTATCAAGATGTTTTTTTTTTTTTCTGTAAAATATGTTTTAATATAAGTACATATAGTGGTCAACGTATTACTCGCCCAGAATTCAAAAATGCCAATGTTTGCGCTTTACATAAACAAAGATATCAGCTGACAAAGTTCAACTATAGCTTTCGAAAGACCCTTTATAATTTGTTCCAGTTTGTGTCTGCAAGTTTTCCCTAGTTGTTAATGCAATCGGATTTCCACACTGGGGAAAACAAAAACACAAGGTTGGAAAACACAACAACAAAAAAAAACAACATAACAAATAATAATTCAAGAACAATGCTGTAAATTTTGTTACTCGTTACACCTGCCGCTTATGAGGGTCTCTGTCAGCAATTAAATTGCAGACAGGATAACAACAACAACAACAACAGTAATAATAGTTAAAAGTAGGCGCCATTAAGTTTCATTAAGCGTGACGTATATTTTTTGAACCCCGCCAGTGTTACCCTATAAACAATAACTAAAGCAGCGTAACTGATTAACTAAATGCGCATATATAACAATGCGGTCACTTTGCCTAGAACCGAGTGTTAATATTTACAAGCAGGGTTGCAAAACGGTTCACAGGGACACGCACGACTAGCAGCATCCCATGGAGCAACCCTTATTAAAAATGATCTATGCGCTAGGACCACTTCCACCGTAAAATGACAAAGTGGAAATACACTTAGTATGGGAAAATTATTGGGTTTATGCGACTACAAGATTGCCTTGTGGTGGGTCTCTGAATAGCTGCGATCCCTAACTGTGGGTGGCGTAAGACAGTGCTGCGTAATGCTACTATTTTGGGTATTCACTTGCTCGTCCAAAATAAATGTTGTATCATTCTGGACGCTACATTTTACTGTTGCGCTCAAGCATGCTCGAATATTTATTTCGGGGCCGATCCTCAGGCATGCCAAGTTCTCTTGAGGATTGTTCCATGCGAATGGTTTTGCATCATTTATTTTGTGAGAATGCAGAAAATTATGAGTTGGAATTCTTATGCCCAATACTCAGCTGTATTATAATGGTATTATCTTGTGTCTAGCATGAGTTGTGATCTTTTGAGGCGCTTTATTTGTTTGTAAATATAGAATAACAAATAAGCAGAATCTTCTGCGGTTTTATAGTCTTAGTTATTGTCTAATAAAACGGCTATGAAAATTATATGTGTTTTATACGAATTTAAGCATTTTAGTAGCTCTCATTTAAGAATATAAAAAATATTTTGGTATATAAAACTTGCGCAACTCTGGTTGGTTTTGAAAATGTATATTTATATGGCGGTATATTTAAATTATAAGAAGCATAAAAAGTTTCCATATAAAATTTAAATTTTAAAAACCTGCAAAATTTGGGCTTATCGGGGAAACCTGTGATGTACTTTTTTTTTGGCAAAAATAAGTAGGTAAGGCTATTTTGGATAAAAATCCAATAATATGTTAATATGTTTAGGATTCATAACAAGTAGATATCAGGGGTGTTCTTTCGATAAATCATCCGGGGAATATAAAGGGTTTTTGTAAGGGAATAAAAAAAATTGACTGTCAGAAATTAGATGTCACGTCTTAAAGCTTTGAGGCCGAACCTCCATCAGCTGAGCTACGCTTTTTTTTGTTTTTCCACTAAGGCGATTCGAATTTCCACCTCTAAAAAACTATATTGAGAATATTTCCGCAGCTTAAGGTCCGATTAATCAAAACAGCTTTTTATTTGCCACATTGACTATGCAAACTTAAACTGCATGATACAATAATTAGAAGGTCACACGTTGGGTAGGTCTGTTATTCGTGTCTCTCTAAAAAAGAGAGACTAGGTTCAATTTTTGTATGGTAGCTACATGATATAGTGGCGTAATTTTGATCAAACTTCACACAAACGGAAAAAATTTTACGAAACACATTTGTGTGAAGTTTGATCAAAATTGTTCCAATATTTCATATAGCTGTCATACAAAATTGAACCAGTTTTGCGCGCAGCCAAACTCGCAAACTTTTTTGCGGCACCTTGTAAATAAATTGCATCATGCCAAAGCTGTAACTAAAAAAATTTTAGCAAAAAATATTACTTTGAAATTTTTTGGGCGTGGAAGAGGGAGTGGCAGTTGAAAAATTTAACTTAGTCCTGGCTAGATACATAGAATCTCTCAGAATCTCAACGATATAGGCGTTCAGACCGACGGACGCATAGACGCATGGGGATGACTAGATCAATTTTTATTTTCCTCTTAACCATATTGGAGGAAACTTTAACTGTAACGTAGTCAAATATACGCAGCTACTTTCTTAAAAAATTTATAAAAAAACAAAATAATTGGTAAACTTTCAAAAGTCGTTGAATGGAACAATTATTTTTTTATTTCTTACTTAACCATATGATAAAGTTTTAGGGACATATGTGTCAAAATTTATTGCTACTACGGTTTAATCCTACATCTAATTGTCGTTAGGAAATCTAGTCGGCTGATAAATAAATATTTTTTATATTATATTATATATATTTTCTTTAATTTTCAATTGTAATCCATTGTACCAAAATTATTGACTATGCCAACTTTATTTTATCTTATTAAAAAATTGTTTTATTATAGTCATATACTAGCTGAAACCGGATGTTCTGCTCCATAGTTAAACATTTATTTTCCTATCCGTTCAACTTTATAAACCTCCAAATCTTGAGCCTTAAATTCTATGCGCTTATTACAGTAGACAGCGCGAAATATTCTGAATCTTAGAAGATTGTTATTAAAGTTATTTTGCTATGCTAAAAATTTCGGTAAGCCTTTAGTTTGCTTGGGGATTTCCGTTTTGGACCTTCAGCCGATTAATTTGGCTTTGGTTTCGAAGTCATGGCCATATACCCATATTTCGTCTTTCTTTCAACGTTTTGTTCAAAATTTATAAATTGTCGAACCAAATTCGCTTTCACATGTTTCATACTCAATATAGCCCTAAAAATTGCAGAGCCAACCCATATGCCTACATTCTCAGCAGCTTCCTTTAAAGTGATTCAACGATTTTCCATAAACATTTTTTTTGTCCATTGATCAATTTTTGAATGGTTTTTTGATATGCTGGGATATCAGCTCATTGGACCTCTCTTTCCGATGACCTCTTCTACTCAATCTCATGCATAAAATCAATGTATTCTTTATAACTTATAGGTGGGAGGCAAAAAAAATCGAAAAAAACGAAAATATTGATTTAAAATGCTTCATACTTCACTTATTTAAAACCATAGTTTCAATTTCTTTATTTTAGTTGCTCTTTTTTAACAAAACTCTTGACCGAAAGTCTGCTTAAAAAAAAAAACAATAGCTTTATATATAAGTATTGTTATTTGTTATTTACAAATTGATTTACAATAACACATATTTGATATTTCGATAAACGGTATGTTGCATATTTGTGTGGCATGCATAAAATGCTTTCAATACAAACAAATACAAAATCATCATAGTTCATATGTACATACATATATATCATACAACGAAAAGATTTTATTTTCCTAAGCTAAACAATGCGTATAAAGCGGAGAGGGTAGCAATAAAAATGTTGACCTAAAAATCAACGAAACATAAATTCAATGCATAATGCGCAAAAATTTATGTATAAAAAAAAAAACAGAATTTTTTTCTTGTTTAACAATTTATGCATTTTACAAAGCAGCCAACAATTTGCAGACAAAATTTTTGGTATATACTCGTAGCATGTATTTGTATCTGTATCTGTTGTTTACATCAAGCAAGACGCAGCCAAACGGAAGATTCCAAATACGAAACGAAAAAAAAGAAAATTTAAATTACAACTTTACAACTTTGTAACGCAGACAAACAAGCAAAGATTTTTCACACTGTTTATCATAAAAAATGAGAGAGTATCTCAGAGCTGCAAAACGAACGAACGACGGAACACAACAGCAGCACAAAAATCACGGAAAAAGCATCGCAAATGTTTACACAAATTACGTTGCAAGTGAGTACATACATACACACACATATGTATATATAAAAATGTATTTGAATGTCTGTGAGCTGGTTCTCTACCGTATTGAAAAATAACCCAATTGCCTCTTGTGTATTTCGTATCTGATAGATACCTTTGGATATGTACATATATTCAATCGAAGAGCGAATGTGCAAATATGTCACACACACACATACATACATAGATACAATCCCCAAACACATACACACATACATAGCTCATCAGTAACGATAATATTTTTATACCTAGAGTCCAAACAAGGACTAAGGAAATATATTAGGTTTACATAAAGCTCTGCTTTGTAGAACACTGTATATACTTAAATTCTTAGACCAATATGTCTAGATATGGTTCTTTATTGAAACAAGCTAATTTTCAATATCCGTAAGTTCAAATTAATTTCTAGAAGATACAATTTTTTAAAAGTTAAGTTAAAGTTTAGTTTAAAAGTTTTAGAAAATATCTATTTCAGCCGCCATTTTGAATTTCGTCGAGAAAAAAATTTCCAATTATTGTACAATAAAATAAAAATCGCATTTAACAATTAAAACAGGAAGATTGTATATCTTTTCATCATGCCATAAATAATTCCCAAACTTTGCCTTCTTTTCGGCCAAATCTGAAAGAACCGCCCCTTAATGGGTTCATAAAATCTTCAATGAAATTTTCAAAATTTTTATAATCGAAAGTAAAACTCGTTTTTTTGTGAGCTTCTTATACGTCGAAAGAAATGCCCAAGTCTTTGGGCCTATAAGATCTTTAAGACAAAGTTGTTTAAGAATCGAAAAAACATTATCTCAGACGTAAAATAAATTTTCAGAAAAATTTTTATTGAAATTTTTCAATATCTTAGCTATGACTATTGTAAAGCTCTAAGAGCGCTGACGTGATTTTTCACGTTTTTAAATTTAATCTGACTACGCATTTATTTATGAAATATCTTGTATCCATTAGATACTTACGTAGTTACGTATTTACTTTAAAACAAATTACAACAATCGGTTTTATGCTCATTTCCATTTTGGCGTGACGTTACGTTTGTTCAACAAAATATGACAAAAACAAAGAAAAAGAACAATTTTTTAAATTGTTTTTATACTTACGTATCACTTATATTTAGTACAAAAAAATACGCTTGGCGTTACGTTACAAAAAATAGAAGTGGGTGACTTGCTTTACAAACTGCGCATTGGGCAAACCTTTTGGTATAGAACTTGTTTTTGTACGATTTGAAATGATGCTACTTAATTTCGTAGTTTATTAATTTAAAAAAAATGCTTCTCTTATTTTTGGCGTGACGTTACTAAAATTTTGCTGTTAGCATTTTTATGAATAACTTTTTTGCAAAACCAATTAACTCAAGAAAAACATTAATTTTGACTTCAATACTAAAAAATTAACTGGTATTCTGGCGTGACGTTACTAAAATTAGCATAAATTTTGACTTCAATACTAAAAATTAACTGGTATTCTGGCGAGACGTTACACTAGTTTACAAATTTATGGGTCATCAAGTGAACCATCGTAAAAAAGTGTTTTTTAGGGTAATTTGGGGTCGTGAAACACGAAAATGGCAACCTTTTTTTTTTCTTAAGCACCGTTTTCGAAATATTTTCGAAAATCATGTTTTTGGGCACTTATTTGTGTTATTCGTCAATATTTCGTGATTGTATCGACATGAACGAAAGGTATTGATGCGCTCTTTACAGTGATATATAATTATGTACAGATTTAGTAAAAATTAAAGAAGTTACAAGCAACCAAAGTCGGTGTAATTTTTGACCATTTCTCAAAATTATAAATTTTCAGCTCGATTTTTGTTATCGAAAAATTTTTTTTAAAAATTATGTTAAGCTTTAAAATGAAAGAGAGACTTTTACGAACATTTCGAGTCTAAGATCTTTAAACTCGGGTAAGAATTGTAGATGTTACGGAATCATGAACGACAGTTCCAATCTTCACTCAATCACATTTTTGTATGAAAAAAAATTGTTCACTCAAAGTTTTTCATTTGCGTTCAGTTACGTCTTCACAAATTTGTATGCAGCTGTAGTCGTGATTTTTCGTTCATGGTTCCATAACATCTACAAATTTTTAATTTAATAACTTTGATTATTTATTTTTTAATAAATGGTGGACCTTTCTATGCATCGAAACATTAAAAAGTTACTACAGCTCATCGCATCTATGTAAAAACCTTCCAACGTTAGATATATTTCATAGAGTAGGTAAAGCTAAAAAAGATTGCAATATGTTGCTTAGTCACGTCAAAAACTCTGCTAAAGCGTATCTTAGCGTCTAAAGC
The DNA here is from genome assembly GCA_018150985.1 of Chymomyza costata. Taxonomy (NCBI): domain Eukaryota; kingdom Metazoa; phylum Arthropoda; class Insecta; order Diptera; family Drosophilidae; genus Chymomyza; species Chymomyza costata. The sequence goes on from JAECWU010000001.1 coordinate 27,084,599, forward strand.
CCAACATCCTGTTCGTACCTATCCAAAAAGTACATATGTGGAGAGAAGATATGCATGTAATGTTGATGTCTGTCGCTCTATTTGGCTGTTTGTATCTATTGGCAAGCAAAAGCAGATTGAAGGTGTTAAATGGGCATAAAACAGCTGCAATGCGACGAGTTGTACGTCGAACTGCCATCGATGACGTAGACAAGACCCGGAGACGAAGCACATACACAAGTTGCCAAATAAATATATACAAAATAGCTACGTACATAGTATACGAATATATCTCTCTATTTGTGTCCTGCACGATTGGCTCAAAGGAGTGCCGAAAAATGTGCAGCAAAATTCGAATGGTTAATGCAGGAGCGGCGGCAGCAGATGAGGCAGCAGAGGCAGAAGAATCATTGATTTTGGCTCTGTGCTTGTCAAGCGCCGTTGGCCATATGTAAATAGCAATTTACGCTCGGCACGGTAAATGTCAACAAGCACGGCAGTTACAACAACAATTACAAGCAGAGAGCGACAACGTGACGTAATGAACAGACAGAGCTATAGGTTGCGTCTCTTAGGTATAACAGCTTTAACCCTTTTGGCAGGACAAACAACTGTCTGTTTATGTTTAATTTTAATTTTTAGCATATTAATTTTCTCATCGATCTTATTGTAAAAAACTGAACACACACCTTTCTTTGCCACACCCCCGTATCAATAGGCTGATATTGAAATGACCCAAATACAACTAATTGAGCATGACGTAATTAGTCATCTATTTAATTGTGCATTGAAAATTTGTAGTAGGGTTGATTTTTCTCTTGTTTTGGTTTACGCTTAAATACAATAAACATTTGAGGTGCATGGGAAATAATATTTTCATTTTTCGTACGAAATTCATCAAAAATCAACCACAAAATTGTTGCTAAATTCAATTTACCCCAACTAAGAGCATGCTTTTCAATTTGTTAGGGTCTCAATTTGATTGTTGGGAAAATCCAGGCAAAAGCAATTTTCGCACGCAATTTCGGTAACTTCAAATGTAATACAAAAGGGTCAGTGAACGCAATGCACGTACAGAAAAGCCTAGAATCATGTGATCTCAAATGGAATTAAAAGTGCTGGCAAAAATTGGAAACGCCTTTTGTTGGTAGTACTTGAAAAATTTGTTTGTATAAAAAAAACCGAAAAACAGCGAACAGATACGTAAATATTTTTGGCCTTTTTGTGGTAACTAGGTTGTTTTAATTTAAACATTAAGATTATAGGCACATTAAGTTATGCTTACTTCCCTGTAGGAGAGTTTTAAATCAAATTTATAAAAGATATTGCTAATAATGTATCAAAAATTTAAATTTTTGCTAATACATATATTAATAAATAAATTAGAGCCACCAAATTAGTAAGTAGACTCTTGTGAGCCTAATAGGCATAAAAATCTTGACTTTTTCTTGAAACATCTATGCCCAGACAAAATTTCAGTGGACAAATCTACACATCATATTGATGATGTTAATTTTGAATACCAATGGGCAACTAACGATACACAAGCATGTCGACCCCTTTAAAAAGATGATGGTAATTTCAAAAAGATTTCAGCGTCAGAAAAAACCGTAGGACAAATGGTTAACGACAACCAAAGATATACCTTAGATTAAAGATATAGCTTGCTTTTAAAAGATGATGGTAGTTTCATAAAGATTTCCGCGATGAACAACTAACGATGAAAGACATCGCTTCCTTTAAAAAGATAATAGAAATTTCAAATAGATTTCCGCGATGAAGAGTTAACGATGAAAGACATCGCTTTCTTCAAAAAGATGATGGTACTTTCAAAAAGATTTCAGCATTAGTAAAAATCGTAGGCCTAATGGTTAACGATGCTGTCTAAAACAACTTACGATACAACTTAGATAAAAGATGTAACTTGCTTTAAAAAGATGATGGTAATTTCAAAACGACTTCAGCGGTGCATTATGAACGAAGATGATGGTAGTTTCAATAAGATTTCAAAATTAGTAAAAATCTTAGTTCTAATGGTTAACGATGCTTTCTAAATACCGATGGACAACTAATGATACACCTTAGATTAAAGATATCGACCGCATTGAAAAGATGATGGTAATTTCAAAAAGATTTCAGCGCTAGATAAAATCGTAGACCAAATGGTTAACGATGCTGTATAAAACAACTAACGATGCACCTTAAATAAAAGATGTAACTTGCTTTTAAAAGATGATGGTGATTTTAAATAGATTTCCGCGATGGAGAGCTAACGATGAAAGATATCGCTTCCTATAAAAAGATGATGGTAATTTCAAAAAGATTTCAGCATTTGTGAAAATCGTAGGCCAAATGGTTAACGATGCTGTCTAAAACAACTTACGATACACCTTAGACAAAACATGTAGCTTCCTCTAAAAAGATGATGGTAATTAAGATTTCAACGTTAGTAAAAAATGGTAGTTCTGATGGTTATTGATGCTTTCTATATACCAATGGACAACTAACGATAAACCTAAAATTAAAGATACCGACCGCATTGAAAAGATGATGGTAATTTCAAAAAGATTTCAGCGATGGACTATGGACGATGAAAGATATCGCTTCCTTTAAAAAGATGATGGTAATTTCACTAAGATTTCAGCATTAGTAAAAAATCATAGTTCTGATGGTTAATGATGCTTTCTTAAGATCGAAGAACAACTAACGATGCACATTAAATAATAGATATCACCTCCTTTAAAAAGATGATGGTAATTTTAAAAGCATTTCAGCGTATTATAGTTCTTATGGTTAGTGATGCTTTCTAAATACCAATGGATAAATAGCGATACACCTTAAATAAAAGAAATCACCTTCTTTAAAAAGATTTAAGCGATAGGAAAAATATGTTAGTTCTTATAATTTAACAATGCTGTCTTAAGCCGATGGAAAACTAAGGATGAAAGATATCGCTTCCTTTAAAAAGATGATAGTATTTTCCAAATGATATCAGCGTTACGAAAAAATCTTAGTCGTGAAGATCAACTTCATGAAACTTATGGACAACTAACGATAACCTTTTTTACTGAAAAGTTGTGGTATCAAACGGAATACATTTAATTTTTCCAGACTCTGTCAAGTTATTATCTGAAAGACACACATTTAAAGCAGTAGATGACGCCAGACGGTAAAGGAAGACTTGGTGAAGAATTATGCACTGCCTTCGTTGGAAGAAACCAGTATAGGGCGCAATAACTAACTCAGATAAAGCAGAGTGAAGCAGTTTTGCGCCTGAAGGAACGCTTCAACGAGGTTATGGTCTCCTCTTACGCAGAAGACACTCAAAGTACAGCTTGAGCTTACAAACTGTTTTTGGCTCAACTGCCTAAGCTGACTCTAACTTAATCATCTTTATCATCAGATATTATGCTAATCCCCAAACTTAATCAACAAGTGAGTGTAAATTCACATACACAGTCTAAAACAATTGCAATTACAATTTAAATGATTTAAATTTTCTAATTTAATTTCAAACAAATTCCGAAGCTTGCCCTCTGGCAGCTACTTCTTATCAAAACCAAAGCGAGTGTAACATATTTGTTTTGGTAACTTGCTGCAAATCTCTTAAACCGAAATTCCAAAACAAAACAAAAACCGAAAATGGAATGAAACCTTGAACGCGTTTAGAAAATCCCATTACCATTACCCAAATGAATTTATGCACATATCAAAAAGAAAACACAACACCAGGCAAACAAACAAACAAACATGGAGCACAGATACTACCGGGAGCATGTTGATGACTGAAGTAGTATGTTGATGTTGTTGGGAAAACTGCAAAGATGAAATACTGCAGCAAATGGAAATTTTGCATATATCTGGGTACTCAGCTCGACGTCGTCATCCTTCTGTTTGTTTGTCGAGCTCTGGCTGTTGTTGTTTTGTTGTTGCGGTGAGTTGGTTGAATAACAAATTGTAAGAGAAAACTAACTAGACTAAATATTTATTTTTTAACACGTTAATCTCAAAAATCCCTTGAAGTGGACCAACCCACACACATGGTGAAGTGGAAACTAGCCACAATGAGGTTAAAGGCGACCAGCAACCTGGGACCAAGGATCTTGTCGTCAACGTGTGACTCTGTTGGCTATGTAAACAAAAGATGGTACATTCGTATTTTTTTTTCAACAAATATAAAAATCATGCTAGCTATGCGCACTTAAACAGACCACATATATATTCTATATAATATACTGTATATATGAATTACTTTTTTAAACATATGTCAAATGAGTTGGAAGCACAGTGCACAGGAGTCTAAACAAACAGTAGCCAAGTGTGGGTTCCAATGTCTGTCAGCGCTATATATTTTTTCTTTGTCTATGTGTAACTGGCTCTGCGTTTTCTATGCAATACTCTATGCTTTGAAGGGGCATATGGAATTTGCATATAAAATAGAAATATATTTTTCAGAATTTTGTAAAAATTAAGAAGTTTGACTGTTCTATTAAATCAGAAGAGTTTTTTTGAGATTTGGATTCAGCGACCCAAAAACATATGAAAAAGAAGTCGTACGTAAAAGTCGGGCGCGGACGACTTTGGGATACCCTGTACCAACACAATGCAATCAAATCCGATATATTGCTTACGAATTTCAAAAGATATTTCTTTGCTAAATTTGGTTACGATATTTTTATAAACAAACAAAAAAAGTCGACTCTTAAAGACTTTCGAATGCCAAATTTGGTTTCGATATCTAAATGAACAACCGAGTTATGTCCTAAAAATCGATCGAATTATTTGATCGATCGGTCCTACGAGAGCTATATGTTTAAGTCAACCGATTTTGATCAAATTTGGTACAGTGCTGGGGAACTCTAATAAAATTCCAAGTGCCAAAGTTGGTTATGATATCTTCATAAACAAACGACAAACAACGAATTTTATACAAAAAACACTTTTTTGGCCGATTGGTCCTTTGGGAGCTATATAATATAACCAACCGATTTTGATCAAATTTGGTCTAGTGCTGGGAATCTCTAAAAAACTTCCGAATGCCTAATTTGGTTACGATATCTTAATAAACAAGCGAATTATTCATCTAAAACTTTTGGGTTTTTTCGAGGTCGTCTTAAACACCCCTATTATTATTATTATTGCACAGAATTATATCCATTTAAAAATTAAATTCAATAAATCTGTGTTTTCGCTCTTATTCAGAGCATAGGGCGGTACCCTATGGGAGCTATATAATGTTACCCCGATATCAAAAATATAAAATAAACTTGTCTTTTATGGAATAATAAGGGATCTAATCTGAAAGTTTGGTTGCTTCAGCGCTTACCATCTCTCAGATCTAGGCGTTCATACAGACAGACGGACATCGGTATATCGACTTCTCTAGTCACCCTGATCATACTTTAGGGAACTTTGGGGGGTCTCCGACGACTCCTTCTGTATGTTACAAACATTTTCGGCTCGCACAAACTTAATATACCCTTTGTACAATACGGTATAAGGTATAAAAACTTCAACGAACAACAGATTTTGGGATCGTTGAATCCGAATCCGAGATAACCCCAAAATATCTCCTTTTTGAGGTTAAGGTTAGGGATTTTTGGACCTTATATTCAGCTTTAGCGACACCAAACCTTAAAAAATATCGTTTAAAATCGCTTATCATTAATTTAAGGGGTTTTTGGAGGTTATCTCAGCTTACTTAGGTGTTGAGGATTTTTAGGATCTCGGATTCGTTCTCAGTAATGTCTTATGATCTTGTTGACTTGAATACAGTTTTTTGATATCTTGCAATCCTTATACTCGTTCCAGATATGGGAATTTTGTGCCAAAAATGTAAAAATTTAAAAGTTCTTCGCTTAAAAGCTTCATTGAAAATATACATATTCGTTTGTAAACAAGCTCAGTATGTAGACTTATGGGGATTTAAAGATAAACATTTGTTTTTATTTATAGGGTATCCTTCTCCTTAGTTCGCAACACCAGCTATTCCACTAATCGTACCTAGAATATAAAAAGTTAAAATGATCAAAAATCAAATAATCAGATAATCGTTTCGAAATCGAAAGAAAACTATGGAAATTATACGTACGCCAGCATTGGATTTCTAAAATATATAATTAATATAGAGTATCTCATATTCAAGCGCCCAGAGTTCTTAAAATTTTACTTATTTTAGCACTTGAAATGTGGTATTTTTCTCATGAAATCTGCAGCAGGCGACAGACAAAGGCGCTTGATGATGACAAAAAATGTCGCGCCGACGGTCCAAGAACAAAAATAAATAATAAAAAAAAGGCGTTGAAAAAAAAAAAAAATATTACACTTTAAATTCAATTTGTATAAAAATGAAAACAAGTAAAAACACAATTTTCTGTATATCTGTGTTGGTGTGGTCCCTGTCCAATGGGTCTGTCCACGCATACTACTGTGGGTTGTGGTTTTTCTGTGTGGTCCTTCACTTTGCTTGACTTATTTCAAGTGGCTTGGCACTGGAAATGGCGGAAGGAAATTGCCATGCGGGGCACTAGACTTTAGTTGTTGGAGTGCTGCAGCTCAACTTGGCTTGTTAATTATGATAACCAGGCCGAAAGTGGCCAGCCAGCTGGAACTCTGACCAAATGCTTGTTGTTTAGCACACAATGTACTGGCAACCAGCTGGGCTAATTAGCAGCTAGTAACTAAAAGTTCTTCTAATTTGCTTGATTAAACACGGAGCATGGTTACATGGACTACACTGCTTCCAACTGCTTCATTAGCGCACATTAAGCCAAAAGTAAATTTCCGTTTTATGATAAAACACATGCCAAAAAAAAAAAAAAACTGAAACAAAAATGTAGTTAACAAAAGACCAGGCCATAATGCGCCGCAGGTGATTTCCTTTTCAAGAGGCTTCAAAAAACAAAGCAACAAAAAAGCTCCAAGCGCTACCCCAAAAAAAAAAAAACAAAGAAAAAAAAACTTAATACAAGCCAATATAATTAAGAGCCTGAAGTATCTTTAAATCAAAACTGTAAGCAAGTCGGCCAATAAACTGTCAGACAGATAGGTAGAAACAAAGCCAACTCCGGAAGAAAAGCCGCATGGCAGCTGCTGCTCCTTTTTTTTTCTCTTTGTGTCTTATACAAAAAGAGAAGCCGCATGATGCCTTGAGACAAGGATGACGCAGAACGAAGTAGCATTTAATATTTTGACAAGCTGCAACTTTTAAAATTTAAGATGGAAGCAAGAATAAATAATAATAAATATTTCATCATCATAAAATACAAAGTTTTCTAAGAAGAAGACGACGAAACTAAGCGGTTGCTTATCTTCAGTAAAATACTTTCCTAAAATTCAGAGCCACCTTTTTTACTCTAAGCCTCGCGAAGCTTACATCCTAAAAGGCATTCTGTTAAAATGCTCACTGTGTTTCAAAATCGGAGGCAAACTGAAAAAAGCACAAAAATCTTTTTAAAAAAAGTTTTTTTTCTTTTCTTTGGTCATACAAATGTAACGTCACGCCAAAATGGATATGCCCACACGTAAAAAAAGCAGTTCAAAAAAAGTAAAATCTTTTTGTGTAAGCATTGTACAACATCTGATAATAGAAGCGAAAAAAACCAAGAAGACTGACTAGTTGAACAGAACATTCTGGAAACTGCACATCTCTATATTCCAGTCTTCCAAAATCTGCAGAAAATTCGTTCGTATGAAGCCACTATGTTCTATAATTTCTTTTGAATAAAAGTTATTAGAATTAAATACAGTCTTTTTCGATACTCTATAGAAATTGGTTTGAAGAACAAGAATCTCAGAAGGAAATTTTTGTATACGTACTGGATTACATAGCCACTACGCTGCTAAAAGCGCTGAGATAGATCAAGACTCTCTCTCTCTCTCTCTCAATTCATGTTAACCCCAGTGGGACATAGGGCCTCCTAGATCAAGACTATTAAATAAAAACATAATTACTTACTACTATCTACTTATAGTAACTTCTTCAACGTAGATTTAAAAAGCTCAATTAACTTCGTATAAACTTAAGTCATAGTCCAAGAAACTTAGAGTTAAAATCTGAAGTCATAGTGCATGGTCATGATCCAACCATTGGCAGATCACGCAATGCGTAGGTCTGTATTGTTGGCTCTCTGAAAAAACGAGCACCTGGAACTTGTGCCCACTTTAAGATTTCAGGTTAACACTATATATATGCTTTTGCCCCTGAGGCAAATCGCACTCTCACCTTTTAAATACTATATTGAAGTTATCTCAGATATTTATTATGATCCAACAATTAGAAGGTAACGCAGTGCACTGGTTCAACTTTTATATGGTAGCTATACGAAATAGTGTGCCAATTTTGATCAAACTGCATACAAATGTGTAGACTAATATGAAACACTTAAAAATGCATTGAAATCCATTAGATCATGGTCCATAGTTGTAGTCATTAGTTTATGAAAAAACAATAAGACTTATTCTATTTACACAATTATATGACCTTCGAGATAATAATATTTCATTGAATTAAAAGCTGAATTGGAAACGTGAGGAAGGTTGCAGAGACTGTCACGAGCGGAGAATAAATTGCATCGATATTTGCAAAAAGGAAAAAAGATTAGCGGTCAAGGTTGCTCATAGCCGACCAAAAACTAGAGCTTAGTAGCGTTACAAAGGAGTATTTACGGTTGTTTAATTTCAATGTGAAGAGCTTTTTACTATGGTTAAAACTGGGACTTACACCAATTTTTTTCTGAGGTGCCGACATCGAAGAATCCCTAAGAGGATTTGTCAGTTAACAAGGCGATGGCAAAGGGTTTTTCAAGATGATACACACCAAAACACCGCACCGGTCCACAAGAGCCCAGTCGTAACTACATTTTGCGGATAATTTCTGGAGTGGAAACGCCTATTGGACGTCCACTGCGATTTTCATTTTGACAGCTGAATCGATCTCGTTTAAACTCTGCCATCCAATATTTTACTGATGTAAGCGAAGCATGCAGAATCCTCTAAGACTAAGACTTGAAAGTACATATTGCATCACATAACTATGACTAATTTTTTTCATGTTGGCAATTAGTGCTGGAAGTAACATCGATGTTTTGTATTTTTTTCCGATCATCGATATTTTTATTTCGATTTTCAATAATCGACCAAATCCCATTACGGACAAAATATGGGCAATCAACGGCATCGCTTTTTTAGAAAAAAACAAATCTCAAAAGATCCGAATTAGTAGAGTTGCCTCAGTTTTGGCACTTCGAAAATATTTTAATGTTGAATTACTGGAAGTTAATACTTTTTAAAGTTTAGCAAGGCTGGCAACCTAGTGAGCGACAAGGGTAGTTCGCTTCAATCAAAAAACGTTGGCATGATTTTATTTAATAACCCTAATGAAGGGATCTCAAATTAGTTTAAAGATTATGAGACTTATATTCTGGCTGGAACAGAACATTTTTTTGAAATAACTCACAGGCTCAGAAAAAAAAGTGGTGTAAACTTTACATGTGACAGAGGCACCCCTTATGGTTTTTGGGCAGCTGAATCCGAAGACCAAGAAACCCCGATCCAAGGGTTCGTAGATAATATCCAAATTATCTCGTTGTATGGGATTTTTTGGTGGTTATCTCATAACCCATGTGTGAAGGAGTTTTTTGGACTTCGGATTCAGCTGTTCAAAATCCATAAGAGATGCCCTGCCACCTGTTAAGTTTACACCACTTTTTTGTTGTGGCCTGTACATATTATCTTTTGTTTTCGTTGTATAACTTTTTGGATTATTATTTATTATTTCTTTGCTTATTTTTCTATGAAATGTAATTAACTTTTATGTATATTATGAAAATATAGTTATTTCTTGGTTTGTTTGTTAATTCATTTTTATTATTTGAAAATACTTATATAACCAAACCAATCTGAATTAATTTAAGCATTCAAAAAAGGGCCGCCATATGTACTTCGATGTATCGAAGTTAAAAATATCGAAAGCATCGATGTTTCTTCAGCACTATTGGCAACGTTCTCAGTCTAGTAATAGCGGAAAAAGCCAAGCTACTGTAATAATTAAAATACATTTACCAACACTAGTATGCCTGATCGATCATTTCTATGGCGGCCCTCGTACGTCTAAGGTAGATTCATGTCATAATTTAAAACACAGTAAACAGCTTTTTCACAAAGATAGACCGAATGATAAAATAATTTAAAGTTTAGCTTAAAAATTTAGCCATCTGACTAGAGCCGCGAATCAGTTTATAGAAATTTTTCAATCCTTCGTTTCTTTCTAAACCTTTTTTTTAATATGCTTATTTGCAAGTACTCAAAAATTCATTAATTTTTATAAATTGCATGTAAACAGGTCTTGCTAAATCTATTTTATATAACGTATACATAACGTTTTGGAACAATTTTTGATACCATCAACGATTTCTTTAGCTTTCAACCAAAATATAGTACCAAATAGCACCACATGATCCAAAATTGCTTTGCAAGCTTGATTACAAAGGCATAACACCCCATACACTTTTTTTTTTTTTTTGCTCTACAGAATTGGCTTTGTTTTTACCCAGCTGGCTTATTGTAAATATCGACAAAAAAAACCAGGGAAATTATGGCACAAAAAAAGTTTACACAGCGGGATTCGGGACTGGGCCTTGACTAAAGAACCACACGCACGCAAAGCTCCTCAAAAGGCATTCAAAATGCAGACGCACTATAAAATATGCACGCACCATAAGAACAATAAGCACAACAACAGAAAAGTATACAATTACAACATATGCAGATACACACAGATACATTCGGACACATTCAGATACACACGCACAACAATACAAACACGCGAATAACTGGCATACTTAAGTTGCATGTTGCGTGTCCATGTGTGTAATGTGTGAAATGCAACTAAATCATGCCGCAAAATATTTCAGAGATTTTTTCAAAAAGAAAAAAGAAAAAGAGCTAAGACGTATAAAAAAAATATGAATCAGTTGAATCGAGAACCAAAAGGAGGATACCCTGCACACACTTTTTAAAAACCATTACTTTTACAAGTTTTGCCTTTTTGTGAAAAACTCAACTTACTTTTTTTGTTTCGACTCACATAAGTCTACATGACCAAAGGCTCAGGGTCTAGATGGGTAAGGAACAAAAATTAATGTCTGGCGAAGCGTCACGATCATATGGAAAATCTTCAAAAATATTCCGTCACTGTGTCACGAGGGGAAAGGGGGGTCTATTTTGACGAAAATCAGATCCCCAAGTACTTTGACTTAAATTTCGCAAAATTCAAAAAGTGGAGTTAATCGATTTGGCAGTTGAGCCATTCAAATATTATTCATATCGGTTTGGAAAAAAAAAAAAATTAATATCTAAAAAAATTTGTTAAATAATATCCATAAATTAAGACGCTAAAATAAAAAATTATTAAAAATTGACTTAAACTAAAAAAAATAAATTTTTTATTGGTAAATCTAGCTCGTACTATAGTTTTAATTTAGCAGGAGCTGTTTATAAATAAATAAAATATTTTTTACTATAGTAACAATTTAAACAAAAATTTATTTTTTGTATATTAATTTTCAAATATATCAATCAGCCTCTTCTTTTTTAACATATCTTTTTATACATTTTTGTGTACAAAAAAAAAAAAAAAAAAAAAAAAAAAAAAAAAAAAAAAAAAAATATAAATTAAATCATAAATCAAAACGAATATAAAACATTCTTAGCTAAAAAATCGTAAAAAAAATAATGTTCATAAATTAAGACACTAAAATAAAAAAATACAAAATTAACTTAAAAAAAAATTTAAGTTATACCTACTAAAAATGCATTGCTTTTTATTTTTTAATTATTTTAGCGTATTTTTTTAGGCATCAGTATATTGTTTAGTGAAATAAATAGAATAAAAAGTATTTTATTTTTAATGAAGTTTGAAAACTACAATTTTCAGGATTTATTTTAAATTATATATTTTTTTAAAATACAAAATTTTCAAATTGTATTTATAACTTAAATAGTAATAATAATAATTTATAACTTAAATACACTTTCCAAAAAAAAAGTCCATTATGGCAACTCTTTACAGTACTTTAAACCCAAATTCTCAAAGTGTGCGAATAATTTCTGTTCACACTGTACGTCTTAATACAAATAGACGGATATGTCTTCATTACTACACGAATTTTTACTTTGCTGATATAATCTGCCAGAAAACTATAATACTCTCAATCCTACAGGTACAGTGTATATGAACACAAAAAACAAGAACGTGCGCCCCACCAAGCGGCAGATGGCTGACCGGATCGTTGCGTCTACGCTCATGGCTGTTGTTGTTGATAACTTAAATGCCACATTTAGATACAAAATTTCAGAAGAGGCTGCGCATAAATCAAGCGGCAAAGATCACCAGACGCAGGCACAGAACGCAGCACTGCAGCAGCGGAAGCGGGGGGCGTTGCCAGAGTCTGTGCAGATGAGTGCAACTGCAACATGATCGCCAGTCGACGGAAGTGGGCAGTGCCAAAGGCGCTGTATTGAGGGGTTCGCGGGGAAATGCGTTTAATTATTGTCATATTTTTTTTAACAGTTTCTCGTGCAACCAGCAAAGGGGTTGGCCCCGCCGTACTATCTCGCTTAGTCACAGCTCTTTAGTGCATTCATCACCCAGGGCGGCATGGAACTTGCAACAGCTTCTTCTTCCTTTTTGTCATTTGACACTTTTTTGACATTTTTATCATTTAAGTCACATTTAATATGTAGTTTATTTTTGATCAGCTCAAACTTTGCACTTCTTTCCCTGCACTACCAAGCTTATGACAGCTTTTCATTGCCAGACACTGACATATACAGGGTCTTGCTTTAAAACTTTATGAACTTGAAATTTATAGATGCATAATTTTTTGAAACAGACAAAGGGGTATGTGTATACCAATTTCTTTGTCCTCCTGATCATAAAGCTTATTTTTGAATGATCGCCGAGGAGAACAAAGTCTGAGTGGGTGAATACGTGCGATCTTGGAGAACTATCCCATATCAATGTAGCTCCTTTTCAGTTTTTATAGCCAAATTTTATCCGGGTATCATCTTATTGAAGCCAGCAAAAAGTCAGTCATTATAGCCCGATAGCTATAGCCATTGACTAGGCGTAGTTGTTTCGGAAGATGAAGTGCATTATGACGTCATCTGAGCAAAATCCGCGACAAAAAGTAAGTTTATGCTTCCTTCCTTGTAAAAATATAATTTAAGGCACTTTTTGTTTCGAAATCTGATTCTATTTCGCAACTCTCCGACATGAGCGCAGCTAAGTAAAAATTTCGACAATTGCAAACTTCACAGTGTGACGTCATAGCAATCCAAGCTACTGCCAGCTGTCAAAGTTCGTACTGACCTATCGAAAGACCCTTTATAAAAATATATTTTAATGTCTGCCCAATTTAGTTCTGTTTTGGTATTCACATTTTGCTTTAATGAAAGTGTTGAGTTTTAGGCTCTTTTTTTTAATTGTTTGTTTAAGAGCTCTTCGGCACCCCCGCTTCGCTCCTGAACATGATAAATTGATTTCGACGTGCATGGAAAGCTATTCAAAATGTGCCATAAAAATTTAGTTGTAAATTAAATGCATTTACTTGGATCCCGCGTTGTGACGGGCTCTTCTGCTTTTTACTCAATTTTTTGTGTAAATTGATTTAAGTCGAAACACGAAAATCCATAAAAATCGAGTTAACTTATACTACTCTATTAAAAAAGCAAAATAAATGTCTGTACCTAAAATTTGGAAAAAATGAATTGATGAGTTTTTTAGTGTGCGCACTAAAAAACATTACATAAGAGTGTAGTGAAAATTTGTTTGTACTATGTTTTTATTGATGTTATAAAGAGAGAGAAATACAAACAAACAGTAGGCAATAAAAATTTAAGCATTGATTAACATGGATTGCTATTAAATTGAGTAATTTGAAATGAAGAAATTGTAAATAATACTGATAAGAGCTTAAAATAAACGAAAAACATACACCTTGTCTTACATAAGTGCCTAAAGGCAAGTGTGCCCGAGTCACAACATGAACAAGCCCAACAGCGAGGTATAAAGGCAAAATTACCTGACCTAAAAGTTGAGCAGAAAAATCAGTTGTTTACAAGTAATATAGATCTGAGTCTAAATACTCTTCAATTTGATTGAATACATTTTGGCAAGAAGAAGAGTAAAAAAAAACACGCTCTTCGAACTCAAATGCAGAAATTATGATGAAATTAGTTTTATAAAAAAGAGGGTACGCAAGCTTCAAGAAAAAACCGAAAAAATTTAGAAATTCCAGAAGAAGAACGCAAATTTAGATGACTTCCACCAGAAAAATTAAAACATATAAAAAGAAGAGCTCGTCAAAAAAGGTGGCGAAGCGAGCAGGCGGCAAAGCCCCTTAGTAATACTTTATTATAGGTATTGGTCGAAAAAAAATTGTTTCTTTCATATTTGGTGCCATTAATTATAAAAAGCATTGGTATAGCTGGATAAGGTGCTGGAAACTGCTCCCAGGTAAAAACAAATTTTATTACTTTTAATAAATTTATCCAAGTCTTGTGCATATTGATTAGTACATTTTTTAAATTAGGCATTTACTACTTTTTAGAAGATGAATTAATACGGCCAAATTTAAAATTAACAAATCTAGACTAAATCTAGAAAGGTGACGCACAAACTTAAAAACTCAACTTAACAACTAACACAAAGGGCGTTCACGCTTTAGTCAGTTGAGTTTTTGCGCAACTTTGCAACTGATCAGCTCAAAAACAATTGCGACTTAGATACTTTTAAAAGAATAGTAACTATTCCCAGGCCAATTCCAATTCACTATTAAGATCGAAAAAAGATATCCACAACTGCGTTCCAGTCATTGTAATATAATATATCAACAACAATTTAAAAAAAAAAATTTAAAAAAAAATAAAAAAAATGAACTAAAAATGCATATTTGTTTTTTTTCTTTTGAGTTTTTTATCTGATTCTCGAATCAAAAACCAGCAATATTCACCCAACATTTTTTGCGTGAAACGACCACTGAATCGATCTTCCATATTTTTTATATCCTGATAAAATCTTTCACCGTGTTGCTCGCTCATCGCACCCAAATTTTCGGGAAAATGTTGAAAATGTGATTTTTGAAAATGCATTTTCAGACTTAATGTTGAGCCAATTTTTTCGTACCAATGAATTAGCATTTGGGCTCTTTTCATTCCCAAGCAATGTCTACCACTTCCTGAAAAGAATTCCACGCTTGCATTTGATTAAGTGCTAACGTTTTTCTAAATTCGTTGCTTTTCATTGTTTTGCGAATTTGAGGACCAACAAATATTCCTTTCTTAACTTTCAGCTTCCTTAATTAAGGGAACTCGTTTTCGAGATGAGCGATTACCACATCATTTCCATTTCTCCCAATTGCTTTTACAAAATTTTTCATAAGACCCAATTCGATGTGCAGTGGAAGTGTACTGATGTTTTCTTTTCCGACGAGCCGTTCTGATACAAAACTATATTTACCAGGAGTATATAGTATAGCTTTTTTGAATTGCTCTTTATATGCTCTACTGTTGTATAAGCAAAGAAAACAGTGTGTAACCAGTCTGCAATCCTATTAGGATTACAATAACTTTAAAGTTTGCAATAATTTGGAATTTGAACTACGTAACAACTTTCTTTGATCCTTGTCCTCTCTTGATCGTCGTTAAACAAATTTTATATAGTTAAAAAGCTGATTTTGAGATAAATTTTTAGTACATTTTTATTGATGTTACATAGAGTGAGAAATATAGGGTGGGCTATCTGTTGGTTTGTTTGTTACTCGCATTTTAAACCAACTATATTGCGGCTTAATAACTTTGACATGACATATTTTTGATTTTAAACAAACTTTACTTAAAAAAATGTAAAAAAAACCTGTTCGTTCACTTGAAGATCTGCGCGGGGTTAAAGTAAAACTTGTCCAGGTTCCAGTATTTTAGGCTAGGAACTATTCACTATTATTAAGATCAAAAAAGATATCCAACCTTCCTTTCCACTCATTATAAGCTGCAAGCATAACTTGTATCTTATATTCCCCCGCTGGAAGTGGTATAAAACGAAGATAATCCGCAAGAAATACATTGTTGTTCACTATTAAATCATGCTAAAATTATAATAAATAATTACAAAAAATATAATTTTGTTTTAGGAAAGAGAATGTATGGCACTTACGGAATAGGGACAAGTATGATTAATATTGGAATTTGTTCCAAAACCATTGATAACGATGCTCGTAAAAGACAATTTTCGTTTCTCTATCATAAATTTGCAAAAATCTACAGTCTGATTATATAGAAAAAATCGGTATCCACTAAACTTTCGCCAAAGACTAACGTTAACCTAAAAATAATCAAAAATTTTATTCGATTATATTCGTAACGAATATGTTTAACTTACTGTAATATTATTAACTGGTACTTTAAGAAGAGCTATGTAAAGATTTAAGCCGATTACTCCACGTTTAACCAGTTTGAGTCTGCACACCTTAAACTCTCCAAAACTGGGATCCAAGCTGGTACATTTCACATTGGTATACCTGTCTTGTAGGCTTATTTGAACTAAGGTAACCAATAAGGTAAAACACAAAAGACGCAAAATCAGCTGCATTGTGCCAAGCAAGTCGACTGACACCTTGTCCACTACTTTTTTATTTAATGTCAATAAGCTCGTTTTTAAACACTATTTTTTTGAAATGATAAAAATAAATTATTAATACCACAACAATTAAAACTATTGATAAAAAAAAAAATGTAACCCTCATTACATTTAATTTAAAAATAAAAACATACCTTAATTGATTACACAGGCAAAAAAAAAAGGGAGACACATATTTTTTTTATGTATTATACTTCGAATCCGCATCCGGACAATTAGCCCAACTAGCCTAGTTTCTATTCCAACCCCAAAAAAAATACGCACTCTTTTTTTTTATTTTTGGTAACGCTGAGTTTAAATCGAAAGCAAAAAACACCTTAGCACGTCGGGTTTCTCAGATAACCTCCAAAATGTTGTTTTATGGGGTTATGTCAGAACCCTTTGGTGTTGAGGGCTTTTGGACCCCAGTTAAGAACACAGCGACCCCCAAAACATATAGAAATCATGGTCAGGTCTGTACCTGAAAATCGATATATTTTTTTTAATAGCTGAAAATCATAACTCGAAAAAAACACAAAATATTTTTGACACCGGTTATCCAACGATGTTTTTAAGATCTTTTTAAATCATTTTAAATTTTTTCGCTGAATTCGAAGGATTTCTGAGTTAGTCTTCAAAATAACTCGTCTTATGGTGTTTTTTTGGCCCGTGGTATCATTTCTGATTTCGGACTCGAAACATATGTTTAAAACCCAGACCACGACTAATTTTTTTTTGTGGCTGTGTTATAAAACCACAAAAAAAAATGTAATAAAAACATTATAGGCATTAAATATTTATTGCCATTATAGTTAAATCATCATTCAAAATAATTAATATTTTATAAATACTCATGGTTGATGGGGTTTATGTTAAATACGCTTTGTAACAGATAATCAGAGTAGACGGAAAATTGTTATTTAATAATTTAAAGTTTATACATATGTATATTATTAGTTTTAGTGTACAGTCAGATATAAAGCTCAGGTTGATTCGACAAGCCCTTAGTGCATGACGACTTTGAGACACCCTGTACCAGTATAACAGATAAATAAATAAATTAAAAAAATTTTGATCCAAGTGGGCGTAGAGCTTAGGTACTCAACAAAAAAAAATGTTGATGGTCGAATTTGGTTGCGATATCTTTATCGACAAAGGGAAACCGATTTTAATAAAATTTATGCACTCCATTTTTTTCGATCTGGGAGCCCCTTTATCAAAAAAAAATAAATCAACTTGTTACCTCGATTTAATAAAGCTTCAAATCTGAAAATTTGATTACCCAAACTCTTATCATCTCTGATTTCTAGGCAATAATTGAAACGAACAGATAGACGGGTCACCCTGATCAAACTTGAGGTAACTTTGGGAACGATCTTCTCAATGTTACATAAATTTTCGGCTTATACAAAATTAATGTACCCTTTGCACATTAAAAGTAAAGAGTATAAAAACAAGGATGTGCTAGCTGGTACGATTGGAGAGTACATTGAAGAATTTATTGCTAAAATCAATTTTTTTTAAATTAATATAATGTGTGTAAAGCCTGTAAGAGACAAACAATACGGCGGCTAACTCTCTCGACTATCTAGAGCATAGGACGCACCTTTTGGCAGACTTCTCTTCTAAGCGTTGTATATGATTCATGAGCATGGTTACGAGTTTTTGATATATTTATAGTTCTAACAACAAAATAGTATTTCAATATGCTGTTATATAATATGAACTAACATGCATGTTAGATATATATTGACATGACCCAATTTCCAAAAACAATTTGTATATTTTCCCTCAACCCACTACTGCCACTTGCAACTGAAATATGTCACTTTACCTCTTACATTTGCTTCCACTCTCTCCTGTTCTATGTCACAATGTCTGTATTGACAATCAATAACCATTTAAAAGCTATTCGAACAACATGTGCCCAACACCCTAACTCCTTGCCATCTTTTCCAGCCGCAGCCCGACAACTGTGACATTTCGAAAGATTTCGATTCCGTTTCCCGACAATTATACAACATGCCTTACAATAACAACAACACTGCCAACGACAAGACAGACGCCATATTGTGGGGGAACCCCCAACAAAATCGCACGCAACAATTTAATGTCACATTTGTGTCAGGCGCCAAACGGAAAATGCCAGAAAAATAAGCTTCCAAATACAAAATATAAATACATGAAGCAAATGCGACAAATACTACAACAAAACAAAAAAGTTCAACAGTAGATGACAACAACATATGCCAATTTGTAGTCGTATGTGGTTCTGTGTCGTCACACTTTCAGTGTGTCTCTTCTCTCTGTTTCCCCATAAAGTTGTTGTAATATGAAAGGCCTCAACTACCGCGAAAGAAACTAGTTGCGGGCAGGTTCAAAAAAGAACAGTGTTGGGATAGGCAATAAATTTGTGTCACTGAATTTCTGACTTGCAGAGGGCTGCTTTGCAGAAATTCGGCATCAGACAAATGGCTTACACAACTCTGAATGCGACTAGTCGCGAACAGGTTCAAAAAATAACAATTCAGGGATAATAAATAAACTTGTGTCGCTGAATTGCTTTCTGAGAGACTGCTATAAATAATAAATAGCCTAACCACTACTAGGACAGGTTCAACAAAGAACAGTCTCGATAGGAGAACAAAATTTGTTACGCAATCTGAGAGAGCCCCTTACAGGAACTGAAACTACTACGAGCCTAACTAGTTGTGGACCGGTTCAAAAAAGAACAGTCGCGGAAAAGAAAATAGGGAAAACAAGAACACTGGCACTGAAAATTTTTTTTCGCTTAATGGCAGTCTGGGAGTGTGTGCAGTCTTAAGTTGTTGTTTATGGAAAGTGAAGAATTTTGAACGCACACTAAATTCTAAAAAACGAAAATGCTAATTCAATTAATTTTCAACAAATTACATTTGATTTTATTTTAAGTTCTCGACTAGGGGGCTCTACCCGCTGCGTGCTTCGTGTTGCCTGCACTCCCTTTTTTGTTTACGTATTTTCGATAATATTTGAAAGGAATATTTTTTTAAGTTTATAGGATTTTTTTTTGTACACGAAAATGCAAAACAGTGACACATTCGAGTTTTAAATCGATAAATGCAAAATAATCATAGCAGATTAAATATAAGAAACATTAATTCCTCTCTAAAGTATCTCTCTAAAATATCCCAAATAGTGGGATTTTGTTTTTTATATGAAGTTTCGTCATTCCGTGCGAAATTTCTGCTTTCTACGTATGGGCCTTAAGGTACCAAATTTTCAAAATGATGACATGTGTTTTTGCCACGTTATAAGTCGGCTTGAAAAAATAAAATTTCCTAAAACAAACTACCCTCTTTAGTCGAAATTTTCAAAATCTTAACTTAAAGTTCATTTATACCAAATAGTTATGGTTAATTTAAAATGATTCGGAAAAATTGAATTTGTTTAAGCTAAAATGGCATAAAATTCACGGTTCTTTCAAGATCTAGCCGGTATTTAGGGAACATCACAGCTAAGCCATTTCTATCGCGTTGTCGACTTGAGAGGTCTATGGACTTTATTTAATGGAACACGTTTAGACACATTCCTGTGTTTGGTATCTCTAAAAAATAAAAATAAAATTTGATAGTTTAGCCTTAATGAGTCTTCCTAACCATTTTGGTAACTGAAGCTCTTCTAAAAAAAGGGGCTTAAATTTTAACGATTTTGGTTACAATGGCAGGCTTGGGTGTAAATGGTTGGAGGGACTGGTGCTGGTGGTGGTATCCCCCTAAAGAGCAAAATTACTTTTAAATATTAGTATACATGACATGACGTATGGGGTCTAAGAAGTTCTAAGCGACTGGTTAGTTTTCATGCGCAGCTAAGACTAGTTTGCTACCAGTTCGAAAGCATAACCAAGTGTTACTAGTAACATGGCCTGTGTCAAAAACTAGTTGATGAATATGAAAACATAGTAAATTTGGGACACACTAGTTACGCGATTGGAATGGTACCGAAACATTCCAGAACTCAAATTTCTTCCAGCAAAGTGCATATCGCTCTCTAACTCCATGATTGTGTTTTTGTACTTTATAAGTTTGTTATGGCAGGAAATATTTATTTTTATTTTTTATTATTTTGGGTCTAACAAATTTTTTGCAAATATTTTTAATAAAGCGCAAAAATGCGTGAGCTGGTCCCTAAGCCCAGTTCGGAGTGCTTGAAATGTCTGGATCAAAATGTTTTGTGCAAAAGGTCAGGCAAATTTAATTTTTTTTTTTACGTTATAAAAACCTATAGTTCTGTCCTTGACATTGCATTACCTTTGAACTTTGTAAATGTGGTAAACTGTTGTAGGAAAATATACATTTCCACTTTGTTTTTCACGAATTTCGAGTTGGCCATTTGTGGTTCTAACTGCAACTGACATTTTTGGTCGCGAATGTTTAGGGTTTTTTGAGCTAAAAATGTTATTAAATGTTGTGCGGCTTGTGGTCTTTTAAACAATTTGTAATTACTTTTGTTTTGTGGGAGGGTTATCCACAATATTAGTTACTTTGGTTTTCCTTTTGGGCCAATTGGACTAACACATGTTAGTCGTTAAAATGCTGGGAAAAATTTATAAAACCACAAATCAAAATGTCAAAAGCCAATGCTACAGCTGTTGATGTCTCTATAAAATGCTGCTGTAACACATCCTTGCAACTGCTACCGTTTCTCTCTAGGTTTTTTTTTTTTGGTGGACTCATCCAGCACAGCAGGCAGCAAATTTAAGATTGCTAATTATACCCAAAAGAAACATTTTCAGAAAAAAAAGGTAAAAAATTTATGCATTACATGCAACCAAAAAATGCAACCGTTTTTTGACTTATTGCCTTCATTTTTGACGCATGTTTTTTTCCCCTTGACTGGATCTCTTCGTATGCTCGTAATTACCAAATTATAGGCTTACCCTTTGCCTGACTGATTAGAGTAATTTACAAATTTTTGTCTGTCTGCATTTGGCTGCCGTTTTTCCATTCTAGCTTAGTTCTCCGCCACCTTAATAGACAAATTAACTTGGTTAATTCTTAGGTACTCTGGCGGTTGGTCACCCCTGTACTTAACATCGATAACATCTTGTAAATATTATGTAATTTTTTCAAAGTTTCTATAATTATAGTAGTCTGGCCATGTTGTTAGGTTATTTGATTTATACGTGTGCGTAAATTATTTTCTTTTATTTCGGGGCTGAGTGCTGTGTCTGTTAGATCTTGTTAGATAAGATACATTTTCCGACTGTTCAATTATGTTTAAGGAATTTTTGTTAAATTTTTAAGCGAAATATGCAAGCCGAAAAGTTCGAAAAGCAACAGAACACTGTTTGAATATAATAATCATTTAAATTTATGGAACTGATCTAATGAAGATGCCAGATGTACCAATATATCTGTGCAAAGTTATTTAGCGATGCAAGTAGCGCTGCGATAATTAGATAAACGGACGCATAAGGTGTTGCTCCGGCATTTTTGTTTTTATAAGACTCAAATATGTTGATATACAACACTTGGAACTTGAAATTTAGAGCCCGAATACGGGAATCTGCCTAGAGGGAATCTTTAAATCCGGCTCGGCTCCCCTTAGATCAGAAGATACAATTACAATAAGTAATTACTTACAGCACAATGAGGTTCTTGAATTTTTAGTACTTCACACAGTTCCATATGGGAACAAGAATACCGAAATCTGCCTTGAAAAAAATGGGATCTGGAAGTTCGGCTTGCTTCCAAGACCTAGATATTCTTAAGATTCGAAGATATAATTTGGAGAGTAACTTCTGACAACACAAATAGGTTTTTCTTACTTTACTTCTAATGGTATCAAATGATACGGGCTACATTTTATAAAACTTGTCTAACCCGGGGCTTGCTGGCTCCAATTTTCAGCAGTCGTGTTGCACTTTTTTCTTCAAAATGGTGTCGCCGATTAACTTGTGACTAATGGAGACTATTCCTAAGGATATCAAGACAGCTTAGCTATTGGCGCAAATACAATATATAATAGATACCTTTGCTACAGCTTTGTCACAGTCTCAGACTAGTTCCAGTGTAGAGCTCAAGAGGTCGCAAAAAACTTTCAACGCATTTTTTCAACTTCTGAGGGCATCCGAACCCGAAAACCCCCTTGGGTCCACCATTGGCAGAGCTGCATTGGGGGCAATACGAGGTCAAAATGATTCCTGTGAAATAAAATGTGGCAGCAAAAAATTGAAGAAAACTTTGCAGTCCCTAATTTAGTTAGTATGGATTACTAAAATATTGGTTCATTTAGAAGCTCTATCACAACTATGAATCTGTTAAGAGATAATGCTGCGCCACTTGCGTTTTTTGGAACGCTATATCTTTGAAAAACTCGAAGAAATTATGTATTATAATGGAACAGGTGGTACTGTATCCAAATATTTATAAAGAAATCGTTTACAAAGATGGGAGCCATTATTCCCAAAATTTACGCATTTGGTTAATGTTATCCCCAGCATTACTATGAGTCTCTGTTGGTCTCTGAAGAAACTAACTGTTGGCTGCGAGTAAAGGTCTTTCGAAGTGAGTATAGTCAGACGGTGACTTTATATGCCGAACGATATAGGGACATGTTTGCTTTCAAATTTTTGACGACAAGGACCTAGCTGACACTAAGCAGGCACGGCTTAGGAGTTCCTAAAACAAAAAATGTCTTACAACGTTTTGACTGACCAGCGCTATTTGTATTGTTTAAAGTATCCAAAGTTAAAAGCTTGTTTACAGTACTCAGTCTGAGAGCCCTCACTCAATTGTGTATCGATAGTCATCGCATAAAACATCGATGTCCGAGATTATAAAGAAAGATCATAATATGAAACATTAGATGATTGAGGCATTCCTTTGCATTAATTCTACTTGTGTACATTTAATATTGAACATTTGAGCGTTAAAATTTGGAATCTGAACGCGAGCCCCTAGCACTACGGGGCTCTGGGGTCACCTCTAAAATACTTCATTTTTGAGGTTATGTCAGAAAAATTACTTGCTGAGTTTTATAGACCTCGTATTTGGATTCAGCAATAATAAAAATTAGTGGTAAACATGTCCAGAATTCCTCACAACTAAAGCCCCGGCTCGCTAGGGGTTCGTGTTCAGATTCCGATTTGTAACGCTCAAATCTTCTACATATATGCATATACACAAGTCAATCTTCTAATGTGTCTTTCTTTATAATTTCGGACATCGATGTTTTATGATTTACTATCGATTTTAGACGATTTTACGAAATTGATTGAGGGCATCTCGGACTGAATACTGTATTACAACTTACACAAATTTTTTTTAGATCGGTTATCCGTCGATGTTTTTTTTTGTAAACATGATTTTGCGATAGCGGAGTCCGAATCCGAGAGCAGCATGTCAAGTTTCTGAGATGCCTGCAAAATACTACGCTCTATGGGATTTTTTCAGGTTATTTCAGAATCCTTGAGTGCAAAATATCTCATTCTCTGGTCTTTTTTTTCGAGTTATTTCAGGATACTTGGGTGATGAGGTTTTTTGGACCTTTGATTCGAATTCAGCGGCTTTAAATTTATATGGGAAGCCCTGTTACAGGAAAAGTTCTTACCACTTTTTTTTTTGTGTTCCTGTCTAGTCGAAAATGAATATGGCGGATGGTTACTGCTAGCATTGTTGTTTGTCTAATAGCAAGACTGGGGAGCACCCGTAAAGAGGCTCCTTAAAGGAGTACCAGGTGAATGACCATTTCTTGGTTTTTTGTTTCTACTCATAAAGCGATATTAAAACTACTGTACTCATTATTTTACAATGCAGCCGGTGAGTTGTGGAAATACAGTGAACCAATTTTAAAAACATAGCTTTTTCTTTTAAATTGTTTTATCGCCCGGAATAGGCAATTTTGATCTTAACTTAAATTTTCAATTTTTTGACTTTAACAATAGTTTTGTGTGGTTGAGCTAATAAAAAAATTAAATTTAATTACCAACCACAAAACTAATTTGAAAGTTTATCTTTGCATCAGCACAGTAGCACATACATAGGCCGGGAATGGCATCGGACAGAAGACAATCGGCAGCATTATCTAACATAAATTTCACATTGCATGTCAAAATGCTATTAGTTCTCTGGGAGAGAGAGAGTGCGGCACTATGTCAGTCAGTCAGTCAGTTAGAGTTTTACGTACGTCACTCACATAAAGTTGAATAGCTAGATAGATAAATAGATAGATACACGTTCCGAAATATCACCACTTTTATTTTTATGCCATTTTCACAAACAAACAGAACAAATTTTTGTGGTTGTTGTTGGTGCCGGCAAAGAAAAGTCACGACACAAAGAGGCTGAGTTCTGGGACTGATTGCCTACGCACTTAAGTCAGCAAAGCGTGTGACTTTAGTATACATATGTATATTTTTTTTTCGGAACCAAGTCCGGAAAATGCATGTCTAAAAATGGCCTGTTGTGGTCTTTGGTACGTGCCACGGCTAATGGCTGGCGGTACTGGTTGGTAAGTGGCCACCTCCTGATTTAATTGAGCTGCTCAGGCGCTGCTCTAGACATGTGGAGCATAAAAATTAGTAGCTTACTACTTGCTGCACACAGCAGAACTAGAATTTTTGTGGCAAGGCCATAAAATTAAATTTTTCTAGTTATATGATTTGTGTGCCACATTTGTTCAATTAAAGGTTCTACACATGGCTCATAAATTTTTTGGTTATGTAGCATTGTCAATTGAGCTCGTCATAAAAACCAATTTGTTAAAGTTACATTTTACGATTTTTCAATTACACAAATTATCGACTCTTTCAATTCTAAAATTCTACAACACTGGCACGCTTTTGTAAAATGCAACCCGCATCAACAAATTAAATAAATGCCATTAAAATAATATACTATTAAAAATTTCAATTGTTTGCGGCGCGCTGATTTAAATAGTTTTAAAAATTGTAATTTTCAGCGTATGGTGGGGGGGATGTAGGCTATACAAAGCACCCACACCTAGGCGACAACTTTTGATAAATGATCTGGTATGGTATTTGTCAGAAACCGGGGCCCAACGAACTGTAACGAATAAATGTATGCGTGTGTGTGTGTATATAAGTTCCTGTCTGCATTTGGCTTTTCAAAATTAAATTACATGAACATTTTTTTTCTTAGAAAAAATTGCGCTGGTTCGGCGAGAAAATACATTGCTCGCTCAATTTTTCAACTTTTTTTTTTTTGCCTTTTCAGCGCACATGTCGCCCAACAAACGGGCTCAATGGTTGGCCACTTTGGACTCTGGGTCGCTTGGTTGACCTGACCCAACCAACACATCCATGTCGTGGCACCGCAGGCTACAACTACAACAAGAGGCACTTTAGCCGTCTCCATTGTTGACTCGTTTGCTGCGGTGTCAACCAAAGTGTTATTAATGGCTTGTTTTTACTAAATTTATTGCTTGATATTTCTTAATTTATTGACTTTTAATGCAATTAGATAAGAAAAGTGCATTGCCGAAACCTACTACTACTAGTAGTAGCTCTCACTACAAAAATACCCAGCTTTATAAATTTTGTTTTTCTTCATATATGACATAATACGCATTGTGACTATGCGATAAGAAAATTGTCGTTTGTTGTTGTTGTTGTTTTTTTTTTGGATAAGAACTTAATAGGGTTTTCATAGAAAATATGATGATTAATTGCATAAATGCAATTTTTGTAATGTTATGTAATGGGAAGCTGCAGTTGGTTTAACGTTTACAGAAAATTCCAAAGTAACAAAAAGTTACAATGAAGTTTTTCATTTATGGAAACTTATTTCTGCAGCATACTTAGTAGGTAAGTAGGTTAGGGCGGCAGTTGGGACTTAGCGTCCCAACTCACTTAGGCCAAGAATAGGCCCATTCTGATATCGATAATGGGAGTAAGTGATAAGGTTATAGAATAGACGGGAAAACTTAGGGGAATAGGAAAAGTGGAAAGTGCAGGACCATGACTTTACGTGGGATTCGAACCCACAACCTCTGGGATGTTAGTCTAGTGCACTGCCGCTAGGCTATCGAGGCCGCCCTAGCATACTTGATAAGGAGTTTGAAAACTTAAAGTTCAATTTTTTTTTTGAAGGTGCGTCTAACATTTTAGTCGCAAAAACCGATTTCAATGACCTTTGATCTTGATTATCTTAAAATTCAGTTAAGATATTGATTATTACTTTCAAAATCTTAAAATGTGAAAGTCAACTTTCATAGCTAAATTTACGTTATTTTTTTTTTATCACCTAAATTTTAACCTTAAAAAAAAATTCTTTAAAATGTTACACAATTAAAAAAAAAAAGCCCGATTTTTTTTATTTTTGAGAAAGCTGAGACCACTTCTACATTCTGACATTAAGAAAAAAAATTTTAAATATTAATCTTTAAAAAAATCCAAATTTTGTTTACATTTTTGAGAGAAGCTGAGACGGCTTCTAAATTTTAACATTAAAAGAAAATTATTAAAAAATCTTATTTCAGTTTTTGAAAATAATCCAAATTTTTTTATTTTTTAATTCAAAAAATTGTTCAAGTATCTTCATTATTTTTATGTATAAAAGAAGCGTCTAAAAAAATCAATATATTCAATTATCGATAGCTTGAAAAAGCTAGCGGATCCACGGGGGTTTTCGGTTCCGCAACACCCCACCCAACCCAATATGTTGTAAAAATGGACTGACAGTTTTTTGCGAGCTCTGATATACATACACTTCGAAGTGAAAACCCCCTCCGCACCTGAGCCAGTACCAGTACTATGTAAAAATCATCCAAGTCGAAGAGGTCGACCCAAAAAGTGGCCCGCTTCACTAACATTCGCCGCTTAATTTTTATTTTATTAACAATTCAAAGGTATTTTACGAAAATGAAAAGGAATTCATATATATATTCTTTTTTTTTTTTTTTCCTTTTTTTTATATTTTCATTTATTGGCAATCAACCAATAAGTACAAGTTTATAATCCAATATTGACACAAAAATAAATCGTTATACACTACATATAACTTAGTGTCTGATAGGGAGATATATTCTAAAAAAAAATAAAAAAAATAAAAAATAGCATATTGTAGCCATTTAAAATCTTAGGCAATTATTTTTTTGTTATTAAGTAGTACATTTGTTTTAACATTTTTTGATAAGTCTTCAAAATAAAGAATAAGTAAAAAAAATACTTAGGACTCAAAAGCAATACAAAAAAATATCGGAGTTACTCCAACGCAACTCAAAGCACACTAAACAGATAAGTAATCCATAAAGCCCAAAAAGGTTTTCAATCTAATATCTGACCTTATAAGACGAAAATATAATTTTGAAGAATTGAACGAACTACACAAAAACAAAAACGAAATTATAAAAGCTGTGGGCTCAACACTCAATCTCTTGCTAAAATAATATATTCCAAAATAAATCTTTGTAAAATACTTGTTCAATTACTTTTAATACAAAACTCCAGATTATCATAAGTCATAAAGTAGGCTAAAAGTCAGGCAAAACTCTCTGCCCAAGCCAGTTCCTTAGAGAAAACTCCACTTTAATATGCAACCTCTCCATCATTCAAGCCACAGAGTGTTCCAAAAGCTTTCAAGTACCAGCTTTTTCCATCATTGATTAGCATAATGTTACTCATATGTCAAACATGTTGCCAAGTCTGTCTCAGACACAATGACTAAAACCTTTGTGCCATTTTGATGCCAATTGATTGATTGATTGATGCGCACGGCTTGTACTTCAGTTTTTTTTTTTTAAAGGAACCCGCATAAATCGGTTTAAGGAGTGTTCTTTGTTCATCTCAATGCTCAGTTGTTGCAACTTTAAATATCAACTTTAAAGCTTACCACACACAATGTGCCACCCACATAACAACTCAATACTCCGGATAAGCCCCATGCCACACACAGACAGCAACAACAACAACAAAGACTACAACAACATACAGAAACCAGTGGCATAGTGAAGCAACCTGTTAACCCAAAAATAAAAATCCCTCAATGTACATGCATACATATATATATATTTTCCCTATATACTACATAACATGCGGTAAGTAAAAAGTTCTTTGTATTATTGTAGCAGAATTTTCTGACAGTTGTTCCACAAAAAACAAAAGAATAAACTCACCCGGTAAACACGTGAAACAAACGAAGCGGGTAAAACAATATCGGGTAAAAAAAAGTAACACGTTGAAGTCGTTTGGGGGACTAAAAATATATGGAGCAAAAAAGCCAAAAAAAAAAAAAAAAAAAAGCCCCATAATAAAGTAGCAAACAAATTGGCGCACATATCTTTGCCGCAGACATAATCCTCAGGTATGCCTGGGTTATGATAAAGTGCCAAAAATTCTAGAGTCTGGCAGGTAAACCACGTTGAACGGAAGGCAGCCGCTGTAATTGAAATAAGCGTGGAAATTTGTAAGACTAAGAGTTGGAAAGAGCTTTTCCCCAAAATAAATGCGTGTCTATTAATTATGCATTTAGCTTTTTCTTTTTGTTTTCGTTTTGAAGTCTCCCCGCAATTTGACAATGAAAAAAATATGAATTAGTTTGGACGATGCCCGACAGTGGAATACCCTGCATTTATTCATCTTTTGTATGGATAAGTTGAGCATTGCAGGCAAATTCAAAGTTAGTGGGGCGAAGGAGTTCTTTCAAAAATTATTTGCTTGAGTCTACTTTAAAAGTTGGATAGTTCAAATATAAGGGAAAATAAACGATAAGATAACTTCATTATTTGTTTTTCGAAACCTAGGTATGTAGTCCACATCATCATCCACCCATTAGAATACAATAACGGCAGCTTTCTCAAAAATCTATATTTTGCTGTACATATAGGTTAAGGTTGCCCATACGGCTCCTGCCTTTCACCAAAATTTTCGCCTCGAAATTTTACTGACACTGTCATCCTTTGCTTGACAATGAGTCTGCTTCAATAAGGTAAGTTCTAAGGGTTAACACCCTATTTTTCTACTTCTTAAAGTTGAGAGAGTTCAAGTGAGCTCGCATAACACTCAGACCTCATATTCACTCATATTTTTACACAGCAGGCAACACTTTCCTTCTATTCACATTATTCCTAACTCCGTATGTAAAAAAAGCATGGAATACTCAGGAATCACTTTAGATATCAAGTTCTAACTTTCTAAGTGCCCATAAATCACGCAGTTAAAAAAGTAAGTAACTATGTTCATAAAAAAAACTCGTGTTAAGGTATTGAGAACAATGGGTAACTATTCAGACCCATTTTTCAAACGATTATATTTTTGCACGCCCCAAACAAAATTTTAAAAATTATATTCAGAACTTTTGTTTTGAATATAAGTTCAATATAAAATGCTAATTAATTAACAAGTAACTCTGTAATTGTTCCAAGTGTTAGGATCTCACGTATTGTTAGATCACATTGTATAATTAAATTGAACATTAGCACAACACCTGTCTTCCCGTGCTTTCTTTGATTCGGTTTGTGTCTTCTTAATTGATTACAATTAATTTATTTCCATTTTTTTAATCCCAATCTTCTACATCTATTATACCAGCTTATAAGTCTTGTGTTTTTCATTTTCCATTACAAATTTAGTACTACAGCAAAGTTACTCTATCATAAAAGCTTTTCTTCCATAGATTCTTTAAATGTTTCTTGCTTCCTCTCGTGAAAAATGTTTGAATTAGGTATGTTTTTTTTTTTTCAAGAGCCCAAAAGAATTGAAAAAATTTTGCTCCCGACCAAATTGAATTAAATGAAAAACGAAAACGAAAGTCTAATACTGCAATAAAAATAAAAATTTAGTTAGGTTTGTATGTAAGTAGAATAAATATGAATTAAGAATGCGACTAGGACTACTTTGTAACAATATAATATTTTTTTTAATTATGATTTGTTTATAACTTTAGTTCTGTACGGAAATACACTTTAGAATAAACTAAGATTTATTGGCATCTAAACTATAACTTATTATAGTTTAATTTTAAATTAATTCGTATAAATCAAATGGTCAAGTTTGACACTATTAATTATTATTTCCCGCAAAAAGGAACACCTGCTTAATAGTTGGACTTATATAAAAAATAGCATGCTCACTTACCTGCAAACGCAAATTCATTTAAGGAATATTTATTTACTTTTTATTTTATATTATATATTTCGCACACAAAGCAACACAATAAAAGACGCACTGCTTACACTCGTATTAGGATATAACAAAAAAAACCGCACAAGAGCAGGACAAGATGCAAGATGTTAACACATACGCATTAAAAAAAATTCAGATTAGCCGCGCCGTTTACACTTATTGTCATCAACGCACAAAGGAAACAGAGAACTAAAAACAAATTGTTTGCTCTCTTTGCTCCTTACTCACACACACGTTTGCACTATTTACATACACTGCATAAAAAACAAAAACATTTTGCCTTTATTTGCGCGCTCGCCTTTTCGCACCCACGCACACTGCTCGATTGGCCTTCCTTTTTACACTTTTCATTGCCAAATTTTAAGCGTAATTTATTAATTTTCTTTAAATAACTTATTAAACAATTGCCTT
The DNA here is from genome assembly GCA_018150985.1 of Chymomyza costata. Lineage (NCBI taxonomy): Eukaryota > Metazoa > Arthropoda > Insecta > Diptera > Drosophilidae > Chymomyza > Chymomyza costata. The sequence goes on from JAECWU010000001.1 coordinate 27,115,789, forward strand.
TATTTGTTAACTGATGGCCATTATTGCAACTAATTTCACTAACCGATTTAACACATTTTAACACTTTTTTCTAGGCGTTAATTTATTAATTTTAATAAAACTGCACAGCGTGACCGCAACCGTGGCGTGATTTACTTTTTATGCAATATACACTGTAAATGAGCATATTGGCTTAGTGTTTGAATGAGGTAAGACATTGGGCTTAGTTATATTTTTTTATTTTTTGTTTAACTTATTACATCCAAATTGAGATCGCTTTAGTTACTGAAATAAACATTGGTATGTGCAATATATCTTAACTCCACTAGTCCCTAGCTTAGAACTTATTTTTTTTTTTTTTAAGTATGTTTATTTAATCTTATTATATCTAAATTAGAAACTATAATAACTTATTTTAATATTTAGGTGCTTATGGTTTTCTAAAAAACTAACAAGCAAGTTTATAAATTAATTTCGCATTAAAATTTTTAAACCAAATTGACTAGCTCAACAATTTTCTTTTGTTTAATAATATTTTGGCCTTGAAAAATTAGTTTAACGCGGACTTCATATTAAAATTTTTCACATCTTATGCAATTTTTAAATAGCGCATACTTAAGTCGAATTTTCTTGAATCAAATTTAGCTTAAAGGGGTCTAATCCCATTTGGGATTTTTTTTATTTGAAGTTTTGTCATTCCGCGCGAAATATTTTGAACTGCGTATAGGCCCTAACTTTAATATTAATTTGTATGGTTACACAGTTGCAGCTAGTCTTAAACTTAGCTTATAAATTAGATAAGTCTAAGTCAGGTATCTAAACTCTTACAATTTTAGAAATAAAAATCTTCAAATATTATTTTTTTTATTACTAGTGAGAATTGAAAAATTTCACTTATTTTTTTGACTTAAAAATAAAAAAAAAAGATTTAATAGTTAAATATGAATTTTTATGTAAAAATGAATTTAAATATCGTTTGATGCAAGAGACGCGCTTTAACGGTTGGCGTTTATATGATGAAACCTTTAATACCTTACCAATAATTACATTTCAAGGACATCCCTTCTTTAAAAAGTAAATAATAAATAATACAATACATAACATTATTTTAATTTAGTTTCCTTATTTATCCAGTGCCAACAATCACTATTAATAAACGTCAACATAATATAAGTGTGAAAATTATTAGCATTGCAGAGTATTATAAAGTCAGCGTACGCGTCATTATTCTCTTTCTTCCTTTTCCTTACTGCTCTCAGTGACAGCGTTGCCACCTGCTCAGTTACCAATAAGCATATAGATTTTGCTCTATGAGCTATTAGGCAGTGCACCAGACTGGCAATGCCATAAATAAAAATAAATTGCGCTTAGTTTGTTTAAGCCGCATAAAAAATGCTTAATAAATTAATTTGCGCGTTGTAACAAGTTTAAATTAAAAAAAGCATATATTAAATGTTCTAAATAAATGTGTTTATACCTAAGTGCATTAGTCCAAAAAGTGGACGAGATAAATAAGCTGGCTAAAAACAATGGAATGCCAGCGGAGGCTCAAAAAGCGAGTATTTATGTTTTTTTTTTTTTGTTGTTTTTGTTGTTGTTTTAGTTTTAGTAAATTAAATCGTTTACGTATTGCAACAAGTGCTTAATTTTTAAAGTGTATTTAATGTGAACTACGTCCATATATTTATTGAAAACAAATGCGAATTGTTTGAACTAATGCCAAAGAAAATATTGGCTTGTTTGGAATATGAACAAGTGAGTAAAAGCAAGCTATAAAAAAGATGGCGGCTTATGAGGCAGGCCTAGCAAAAGCGTCACCAATTATTTTTTTCAAAAAAATGAATTTTCTTATATATTTTCACATCATTTTATTTTAGAGCAATGCACTTAATACAATGAAGCTATTATATACTGTGCAAGAATTTCAGAAAATTGACTGGTGACGGAATGATTGCTATTCTGAGTGAGTAAAGTTTATTGTATTATTGGCTTATGTATATTAATGCCTATATCTTGGGATCCCATGGCAATGAACTCTTACTACCTTGAATACGGTGGTTTTGGAGCGATATTATGAGACGCCACATTAAATTGTGTTTGGCACCAAGCGAGATATGATGGAACAACAATCCTATAAAACACACACTTTAGCGACCCTAGTATCAGCAATATCTATAGTTATCAATGGACGATAGAAAGACGACAGATATCACTATGGTTCCATAAGCTTAAACTTCGTACGGATAATTAATCGAGATCTAGGCATTCATAATGTGGAATGCCAGTGCAACATAGCCACATCGTTGCCTAAGTCATTGTCAAAAACTTTGGTATAAATAACTTATGATCTTTTACGTCCTCCGCCCGTTCCATATAATGTAACACAAATATGTTATACCCTTCAACCTACAGCTTACAGTGCATAAAATCTCCACGCGCATGGCACTTGAGTCTCATATGGGTCCACCTGAGCTGGAGGTTATAAATTCAATTTAAATGAAGCGTAAAATTCAATCATAGCTTGAGGCTTCTTCAGCTGCGTCTGGAATGCTACTTAGGTGGTAAAATTTTTCAATTTCAAAAGCAAGTGGAGGCTCCTGCTTTATTGTGGCCTACCACTAAATGTTCTTTATGGTCTTTTTTTTCCTTGTTTAAAATTCTGCGAAATTAAAGACTACAATAAAGAAGTTAATTTATATAAATTTTCCTCTCTGCATGGCCTGGGCGTAGTTCTTACGGAAAATGCAATTTACTGACCTGACACAGCCATTGTTCTAGCTTATACCATGCCCTGGCCTTTTATATTGTTTTTCTTTTCATTTCAGAGCTCTTGACTGAAGTGGCTTTCCATTGCCTTTGTCTAATATATTTTAAAATAAGGTAGCATATGTTGTTTTTCTCCAGCCGCTCCTCGAGTTATATGGCATTGTAGCACCCTGGCTTTTCCAAGACAGCATTCAATCAAAATTATGTTGTTTTAATTCTGAAACGGATTTGCGTAGAGAATTTTTAATAAATGCCTTTTTTTTATTTATTTTTTTGTGGTTGCCTTAGACGCAGCGTAAATAATTTTCTTAGTGCTCAAGCAGACCCAAAACTCATACCCAGAGCCAGACTGTGGACCCTTGTGTCCTAATTTTATTGATGTTGTTTCATGTGCAGTGAGTTGTATGTACAGATTTTCCAGCTGTAATTGCATTACATAACATACTACTTGTAGTACATGCTGTGTTTGTCGTGGTCAGCTGGCCAATGTTCTCGTATTCCTGATAATATATGGATTACTTTCGTATGTTATAAAGGGTCCACTAGCTCCAGTTCAGTAAGCTAAAGGCTCTTTGCGCGAGTGTGGGGGTAAAACTTCTTTGTGCAGAGAAATTTGAAGAAATGAGAGCTCCTTTTTTTGACTAAGCTTTAAGTAAAGTGTAAGGGCAATGTTTTTTAAAAATAAGTGGCTAAATATGAAAAAAAAATAGAAAAAGGGATTAGTAGACTTGAGTGAACTTTAGCTTTATGCATGTTTTTTTATAAATAAGATAGTACGTCAAACAGTTTAACGTTTATTTATACTTTACAAGTCGGTATGCCGATAGTGCAATAAACTGTAATCTAATTTCAGAGTACACCTAATTCTGTTTTTACACGGTAGATTAGTTCCAGAAAATACCGTATAAAAAAAAGTGTTTCTTTCATCTTTTCTTTAACAGAATCCCTAGTGTAAGATGAAAACTTAGCAGATAGTTTTGTTCCAGATCTCCTAATAGCATCTTCATTTCATATAAGAGCACATACAACTTTTTTGAAACTAAACAAAAGACTTAAGGTGCTATGCAATTCATTTAGAAATATTACGATTAGTAAAAATATTTTTCTCAATCATTTCAAACAAATACTTATTTTCAATCGTGCTAAATCGAATTAAATCGTGTAAAAACGGAATTAATTTTTTTTTTCTAGACCGTGTTATTTCAAAACCGTGTAAAAAAAGACCGTGTAAAAACAGAATTGGGTGTATTTGTAATTCAATTATTTTACTAGAGAAAGACTCAATTGTAATAATACTCTTTCCTTTGAGGTATTTTCCTTAAAATTATTATAATACCTTCTTGGAAAAGTGACAACTCCCAACAACAACGGACAATAAATAAATTCTGCAATTCTGCTCGACTCAGAAAAGTAGGGCACTTCTGCCCAAAATAAAAAGCGACAATGTCTACCAGTGTGTACTTATTTTGTGTGCTGTTTTCTCTATTATTTAGTGCTTGTAGTGTGATAAGAAACTAAACAGCGTTTTGTAAGCAACTTCCACAAGTATCTCAAAATTATTTTTATTTTTTTCATATTTTAGGTTGCAGAAAAAAATCAGTAAATATATATTGAACTGACTTATATCCAAAAATATCATCTTGTTGCATTTCAAATGGCATTTTTTCCATGACAGATGACACTTGTAATCAGCTGATTTTTGTTGCTCTATGTCGTAGTTACGTCGTTAGTGGGGCACTTTTGCATTTCTGCCTAACAAAGTGAACAGCTTAAACGTTTTGGTGCAGCTGGGTGCCATGAAAATAAAATACAATTGTTGCTCAGTTAAACAAGATATTCAGCTGTATATATTTGTGATATAAGCAAATTTGTTTTTCAAATATTTATATTATACGACTCGGTTCTGCCCAAGCTGACATAAAATTTGAATGGAAACTATATATTTTAACAAAAGTTCTGTTTAAAGCACAAAATTACTAAAAACTAAAATAAAATTATTTCGGCATTTTGCAAAGCTTTCACAAAATAGTTAGCCAAAAGTGGTTTCACCTGTTTGCAGATCATACCCTTACCAATTTAATATGCCCTTTTACAACTGTATCAAAAGATTTGAAATAAATTTAGATGGCTTGCCTATGCACCTTTACAGTGCTCAAAAGAAATGCTAAGCTTCTATTTCAGCAAACTACAGACCTACAGACTTTGCTTCAAAGAATCCCCAAAAGTGACCGCTTTTATCTGAGCAGCTTAGCGCACAAAGTTGTTCAAATCTAAAAAGGTTTCCTTAAGACTTAATACTCAAATATGTTTGGCATAAGGACATTGATTTTGATTTTCATATTTCCTCACACTTACTACTTTGTACATATACACACATACTACTTAAATAAATGGCCAAGTATTTTGTTTACTTAGTGCCTTGGTGGCACTTTGCTCTTATATACACAACTATTTAGCAAAATTCAGACACCTATGGCGCGCATCGTTTAGTCGCAGTCCATTATATAAGGCCTTGTAGAAGCTGTAAAACAAAATATTTACACGCGTTCTAACATAAAAGCTCCAAGACACGCAAACTTCTAACCAACATACTCCATGCCGTCAATACACAGCTGGGGCGAATGGGATTGGCGCCAGGCAACCCACTTTTAAACACTTACCCAGTTGGACTTGGGGACACATTTTTGTGCCTTAGTAAACAGAAAATATGTTTATACTGGGCAGGACATCTACTTTAACATATACACAATTATGAGTAAGTCTTATGACGAACTCGTCGAATAATTTTTTTTTTTTTTAATAAAATATAGTTTTACATAGCCTAGGTTTATCAATCCACTTTTACTAAGATAAATTTTGTTAATTGTTGAGAAATTTATTCGCACGAAAATACGCCAAAGAAGAACAATAGCAAACTTAGATTAAAATGCCTTAACTATTTTTGAGCCTAAAATGTCTGCCATTAGCTGATGACGATAATAATTTTTAAAATAAAATAAATAAATGAATGACGGAGGGTTACGTCGGACACCCGGGTCTGGCCAGACATATTACGTTTTTGACTGTTAATTCAAAATATTTGTAATTTTAGTATCGACTTGCGCTTTCAGGCAGCTTCCTATAGTTTTATTGGCTATCGATCCATGTATATTAGAAATATCAAAAAGCTTTTAGAAAAACCGCTCCGGAGACACCGTTTTGAGTCGATAGAGGAGATTCTAGCAGCGTCGAAGAGAGAGCTGGAGGAGATCCCGGAAATCGATTTTAACAACTGTTACGAAGATTGGAAAATCCGTTGGCATAAGTGCATTGTATCAGGGGGAGGGATTACTTTGAAGGCAATGAAATTGATTTGGACGAATTAATAAAGATTTTTCAAAATAAATGCAATGACACCTTATGTATTGGTCACAGAAGTATTTGACAGGTCAGAGCAATAAACCTATCTCAAGGCTTCTTTTGAAAGTTTTGTTTAAAAACTACGAAATAACTTTTATTTAACAATAATTTTATAAAAAAATTGCAATACAAATTATAAGTGAATTATATGATGAAAATATGATATAATATGTATGCTGCTTTGAACATTTATTTAAAACACTTTTTCGCGTTGATTCTTTTTAAACCCACAACTCTTTTTTACGATTCGCGATTAAAGTTTAAAGTTCGTTTAAGTCCCTACAATTGCAAGTTAATTCCATGGTCAAGTACGAGTTCCGCCAAGTCCTACTGGGTGCTTAGTCACACACAAACACTCGCACGCCCAATCACTCTCACACACACATGCATGCACACATCTATAGAAGCCAAGCCACATGCGAATAAAACATTAAAGCAGAGAGAGCATAAAACTTACAACACTTTGCTGCCAAATGAGAAATACCAAAACATTTTGCACGCAGTGTAGCCGCAGCTCCTCTTTTGGTTGGAGCGCAGAGACTAAGAGGCACGTCTGATGGCTGCTTTTAGTCAAAATAAAGGCATTTAAAAGATTTAGAGCAAATGAACCTAACCTCATACATACAAACTGTCAACCTTAATGGGTGGCGTGTGATGGGGAGGCCTATGGTAACGTAGGGGGGCTGTGGCACATAAAAACAAAAGACACGCATGGCGCTCTGACAGTCCTCGCTCTCTGCCCGCTGACATTGTCCTGTGTGACATTTTTATGGCAAATTTAAGACACGCAACTTTTTGCTTTTTCTTTTTTTTTGTTTTGTTTTTTTTTTTTTTGGTGATTTGTCTGTTTGTTGACTGTCAGCTGGCGCTTTAATTTTCTTTGATTGTTACTTGAGACCCGCACAGAGAGAAAGAACATTTCTCTCAATGTTGATGACAAAATGACGTAAATGAAATTCTGTTGTGCATTTCCTGCTCAATTTTGCCCACTCTCTGTTTACTCACGTACGCCTACTCTCTTTTGTTGCCTGTGCGTGCAAGTAATTGCTTAATTTTTTATGTTTTTTCTTTCGTCTTCTGATTTTTATTTTTTTATACCCTGTAGCCATAACGTCAAGGGTATTATAGATTTGTGCAATCTATGTAACAGGCAGTGGGAGGCGTGACAAACTAGAAGTTCTTTGTACCAAAAGAACCAGAGCCATGCCCTGCTGTCCGTCCATCCGTCTGAATTAGAACTATTATGGGAACAAGTTTTTTTTTTGGAATTTGGAACCCGTCCCCTGAGTTTCGTTTATAAAGCAAATATTTGGTATATAGTCTTATGTGAGCCTCATTAGCAGCAAAACTTTGATATTTTTAAAAACTTTCTGCTTTTTTGGAAAAGATAAATATCCTAATATTGGTTCTAGCTCCGAAAACCATTTTCCTTGAATGCGCCTACAATCCTCTACTTCAATTTTTTTTTTATACGTGTGCAGGGTATTCTCCCTTCGGTCACGTCCCCGATCAAATCACATTTTATTTTTTTTATTTTATTTTATTTATTTATAATAGTAGGGTATTCTTCTTTCGGTCAACGCCTCGATCAAATCAACTTTTATTTTTATTGCGGTTTATATATTGCAGATTTGCTGTTAATTTTTGCGCATGATTTTTATCTCTTGGCATTGAAGTTAATTAAGTTATTAACTTGGCTCTTAATGGCATATCCTATATCCGCGTATAAGTTTTATGTAGGTGCAGCTGGTTGTTCCTTAGCTAAGCTAGATCAAGCCAAATGATTTTTGGGCCCTAAAGGCAAGCGAAAAAGTCAAGCTTTTAGCTAATTAAGAGACGCTCTTTAAGATGTAATCCTTAATTGAATATTTATGCTTTAATGACGTTATAAGAATAAAAATGTTTTATGAAGAGTTTCTTTTATATGTATGTGAAGGATTGGCATACGTCATGCATATAAATTGTTGGCAAACGTTGTAGAACTAGGACTAACTTATAAGCTGGCGCAATGATGGACTTTTGCTATGATTATGAGCTTAGTTTGGGGCTTTTATGAAGTAAAGCCTTTTTTGTTTTGGAAGTTTTGTTTTGGTTTAAGCAATGTTCTTATCATCTGTAGAATAAAGTTGAAGAAAAATGGCTTAAATGTTTGATGGCAACTTTTGGTATAGACTATTAAGCTAAAAACTTTTGTCTATATTATAAAATAAAAATGGACTTTTAGTATATCATAAAATATTTATTTATTGTTTATAGCTTTTTTTTAACCTATACAAAATTAAGTTTTCTTATCTGAAAAGCTTTATAAGATGTCACTCTTTAAAACTTAAAAGGATTGGCAAATAGAGAAGAATTTTTTATTAAAAGTGAATTCTAGCATTAAGAGAATGTTTTTAAGTTCGTGTGCTTTTTGGAACTAGAATAGAGAAGGCTTGAAAGGTAAAAATTTTTGTATTTTTAACAGTGGCTACATTATTGATTTTTTGTACCCTGTACCTACAAGGAATAATGGGTATATAAGGGTAACATAGAGACATAGAGAAGGAAACATCAGCGACCACCTATTGTAGTTTGATAACCGTGACTGTCTTAACGTCCGTTTGAACTCCTGGAACTCAGAGCGAGGTTTGAGTTGGATATCTTATATTCTTATGCTCGAAAATTATTTCACGGGGTAGAGTAAGGACATCTCATAGGCCAGTTGCGACAGTATCAAAGTTAGTATATTATCCTATCTGTGCCTTACTTTATGTAAGAAATGTCGAGTGTACTAGAAATTAATGTTTAATTTTTTGGCTGCTTTAAAACATTTTCCAAGCTAATTTAGGCAGCCTTATAGTTTTAGTTACCTCTTTTAATATTTCCGTCTCTCCAACCTAAGCAGTTTTAAATACTTTTATGCGACAAAAGAAAACTTGTACAATAAAAGTATTAAAACTTTTGCATTGTTATACATTAAATAGCAGCCTAGACTTTTCTCTGCATGCATAATTCAGAGAACCAAGTCAGTCAACTTGTCATAAGCGACAGAGTTGAAAAGAAAAAAGAAAATTCAATGAAAATTGCAATTTGAAATATTGCAATAAAGAACATTTTTAGCTTGCCAGAAATGACTATGAGTGGTAAGAGAAACGAGGCTTATAATCAGGGGCGGACTAAGAAAATGCGGTCATAGTTTAATTTTGATCCATTTCTTCAATGAGTTTTGTGTATACTTATATTTTGAATGCTACTTCATTTATCTACTAATTAAATATAGCTTCAGAAATATGCTATTACAATTCTTATCGCACATTATAGGTTAGGTTAGGTTAAGTAGGCAGCTCAGTTAACTGAGAGCAACCAGAGACCATGAGGTCCATTGTGTTGCCTAATTTGAGAGAAGAAAGAAAGGAGTTGGAGAAGGGAGTTGGGAAGGGGGGTGAGGAGGATCAAAACTGTAGGACATCCCTAATCACCTACGACTCTCCTATTACAAAAACCATTTTGAGGATTCGACAAACGCAGCCAGATCCGCTATGGGCACATAAGCCAAACTACCCAGATCCTCAAAGAACGGTTTTCCCAGAAACTGGGTTTGTCTTCTTAGAAGCGCCGGGCAGTCGCACAGCAGGTGTTGGATGCTTTCTGTCTCCTCCTCGTCTCCGCAGCTACGGCAGAAGTCGTGATGGGGAACATGCAATCTCTCAGCCATGTGGCCAATGGTGCAGTGCCCCGTTACAACTCCTACCACCATCTTGGTCCTGTTTTTATTAAAACGCAGGAGTTCAGATGTGCGCTTTGGGTTATACCTTGGCCAGAGTGCTCGGGAGATGCGACAACCGGACACCGTGTCCAATTCTCTTTCCGCCAGAGCTCTGGCCGTATTTGCCATACGACGACCTGTAAAAGTCTTTCAATGTCCGTAACCGCAAGGTTGGCTGCCAGCGCTGATCCGTTCCTGGCGCACTCATCAGCCTCCTCGTTACCAGGGACGCCTGAGTGTCCCGGCACCCAGCAGAGGGTGATTGAGTGGTGTTGGATACGGTTGAGCGCAAGCACCGTCTTACGGATCAGTTTACTCTTTATGGTATGCTATGACAGAGCCTTGATTGCAGCCTGACTATCGACCAGAATAACAACGTTCCTTGGACTTTCGTCCACGGTATCAATAAGTCTAGCCGCTTGCCAGATTGCATAAATTATCGCACATTATACTTGAGTATGTTTTACTTTCAAAAACAAAATTTTAATCTTAATACTGACGCAACCTTATATGGAAAGTGTGTTCCTAAAACGATACTTTGCGGGCTTTCGAAAATTTTAAAAATATCTAAATCGAGCTTGCGAAGTTTATTCTTTTTGCTAGATAGAAAAAATCAGACAATTAAGTTTATATTTATTTATACCAGTGCGAAGACGATTTTTTATTTTCAAATTAGCTTTTAGCAAATTAATGTATGGCCCCTGGTTGGGCGCCTTAATGCGGCTGTGCTTCAAATACAAGTAAATGCAAAATGTTTGTAGTCAAAAGTTTCATGCTCAATAAAAAGTAAAAAAATATAAAATAATAAATTCCTGACAAGGTAGGTTCGCTGCATTTTTTTATTAGTAACAATCATTTGACATTTCTATTGCAAATGTAAGTATTTGCTTTTAATTTCAAAATACTTGGATAAAAACAAAACAAAACAAAAATTATGCGGGTCATGCCACAATTGATGACTGACAGCGAGAATTGGAAACTGAAATTGAATTGGTAAACTGATAACGTGAGGAGGCACTCGAGGGCAGTGATACAAAATTATGAAATCGTATTATAGGGGTGCGCACGCTCACCAAGAGTTTGGGAAAAGTTCTAAGGGAGAGCATGTAGGACAGACACACCTCAGTCGGTAGCGAGCCTTAAAGATAATTAACCACTTATGTTTAAACAAATTTTAAGTGCTGATGCCGGCTGGCAACGTGGGAATAATCAGAAAATACAAAACCCAACAACATGGAACAAAAAAAAAAAAGAGCAACCAACTACGTACACACTTTGGCTGCACTGCAGCAATGCGCTGAAGTTTAAGTGAAAAACTTTTTGTTTTTGCCGCAAAACTTTTGCAATGGCAGCCATTTACAACAACTGCAAGAAATCACAGAGAAAAACTGGAGTCCCAGGAATTTTAACCAAAAACAAACAGCAAACAATGCGTTGACATTGATTTTTACTGCCCCCCAGTCGAGACCTCGAGACCAAAGCCTTAGTCTAGCAGTGCACATGACCACAAATGGCAGCTCAAGTAATCATTAACACGCACAAACCGCCCACAAAGCCCCAACATTACGATCAACCTTATCGAGAGGGTTTGCGAGTGCGGGCCCCCCCCCAACAAAGTTAAGCAGCTTAGTGCAATTGCATGCAACCGGAAACACATTGTAGCGCCCAGCAGCAACAAGGACATTACACTCGGAGCAACATAGCCAGCTATAGAGCACTACCCACAAAACGACTCCCAAGCTACAATCTACTATGTAGACAGTGAAGACTGAGGCGGACACACGGACTGGCTACTTGCAATTAAAGCCAAAGTAGTTTTGTCCTTTTTAAAATAGTTTCCTCTTTGCCAAAGACGTTCGTCTGTCTGTGCCCCCTATCTATCTAGCGTGTCTTGGGTTGGACCAACTCTGGGTGGGCCTGCTCCAAAAGTACTGCAAAAGGAAGTGGCAGAAATGTAGCAATTACTTTAATTATTGGCGGCAGGAAATGGTTTGACAGACAGCGAGTCGACAAAGCATGAAATTTTCTTAATGCAGCGAGGTTGGTTTGTGAAAACTAAATCAGAGTTGCGTTAGGAATGGTACGATAATCCAGTCCTATAGCCCCGATAGTAGGCTTGTTCCAATGTGAGGTCTAAAGCCCGTATTGTGGGCTTGTCCTAAAGTCCCACGATATGATATATATATCTATATCCGAGGCCTAGTGCCACTATAGAAGGCGATGAGATTACTTCTACATTTGGAATTTTAGCAGGACAGTTGCCACCAAATTTGGGGAGAAGACTTGTTTGAGCCTAAAATTCGTAAATTTATTTACCGTTTTTTGGAAGAACAATCTTATGCAATGCCTCATCTGATTCCTGGAATGCTTATATTTTCGCTGAACAGGATTAACCCAATATATATATAAATATGTTCCTTTAACTCCTATTTGGAGCATAGGGCGTCAACTATTCCTCTTCGCCAGCGGACCCGGTTTTGTGCAAGGACTCTGAGTTCACTCCATGTTAGATTGAGAGATTTAATTTCGGCCTCCGTTGAGCGTCGCCAGGTGATACGCGGCTTACCAATGCTGCGACCTGTTTGCTGGAAAGGGTTCCATCGCATGGCCTGTTCAGCAACGCTGTCATCGCTCTTCCTTAGTGTGTGGCCAATCCATTGCTATTTCCTCTTCCTAATTTCTGTAGCCACATCTAACTGGTTTGCCTTTCTAAGCAACTCGGAGTTTGATATCATGCGAGGCCAAAAGACTCTCATGATGCGCCGCAATGAGCAATGATTAAACCAATGGTTCTGTCTTTATCCCACAGAATTTTTTTCTTTTAAGACCAGTCCGGCGATACTTTTTATATATTTTAATAATATATAATTATATTATTTTAATAATATAATCCCAAAGCAACCCATACAATATTTTTTTTAATCCCCTAGTTGCTGACGTTGTTTTTACTGAGATATTCTCCAGATTAACTCGTTTTTGCGGCTATGACGTGCTGGGGCATATTTCAGCTCAGATTCTGATGACCTCCACATCATTAGGAAATCATGGTTTTATCTCCGGTTCCAAAATTCGTTTTGTTCAACTAAACCATTTATTTCTCAATTTCTAACTGCATCTATAAGTCTTATGCTCTGCAAATACGGAAAGTAAAACAGAAGATGTTCCATAGTCAGATTGTCGTCATACAGTGTATAAGACGTCTGGCGCGATGAGCTGGTGTTCATGTGTACCTTTGGAGTGACCTATGCGAAGACGTATAAATGTTTCAACTCTAGCGTTATTTTAAAGAATTTAAACAATATAAATAGTTTTATTCTTCAATCCAATGCGTGATAAGTGTACTTCACAAACTACCCACGCCTGCTGCATACTGCCGAGAATTTTTTTGCAATTTGCACGTTCCAAGGCGCACTCCCACGCCCATTCAATTACATGCCCAAGCGCTAAGAATGAAAAACAAGGAAACAAACAAAAAAAAAAAAAACTTAGTTGACTTTGATTTTAGTTGGAAATCTCTGAGGAGAGTTGCATTGCATACTGTTCGGCGCTTTGCAACACTGATTTAAGCGCTTTTTGTTGTTGTTGATGTCACGTAAAAAATTAGTAGCCACCCGCTGTGCTTTTCTGGTGTTGTTTTTGTTCCGTGTCCTTGTCTCTGCCACCCAAGGCGTCACTCACTGGCAGTCACACCCAGAAATGAAATTCCTTTCTTTATATAGAGAAGTACATTTTTTCTACCTTTAGTTCTATTTTTTTTTTTATTTGAAAATTGTTTGCACGCGTTTCGTTTGCCGTTCTATGCAAACTTTAATCATGATAAATGAATGCAATTGTTGTTATTGTCCCGCAGCAATTAACTTTTGCCTTTCACTAAATATATATTTTTTATTGAAATGCATTTTTCCACCACCAACAAATACGCACGCAATGATTTCTAGGTAAGCAGTGAAACAGGGGGGGAAAGAGTCAAACAAAATATCTCGTAAATAAAACCATCAATGGGAGTTACAATTTTCACTAGGTAGGTAGCTGGGACAAAGGACCCGCATTCTTTATCAATCCTGACTGCTCTACAGTAGCTGCACTTTTTGTTATTTAAAAATAGATAATAAAAATTGAAAATTAAAACACGTGACAGGCTTAAGCTATATTATTAATGCCTATGACGTATGAGCGAGTGTTCTAAAACATTTAAGAGTCTTTTATCATTAATTATTATCGATAAGTTTTCTTTAAATGTGCTAAAGGGCTTCCACCACAGCTCATTTAGGCAAACTGTATTTTTTTCAATTTTATTATTCTTTATGTTTAAATTTGCGCCATCTAGTGGCTCTAAAACTACCTCCGGCATTAAAATTGTAGGAAAACTAAGTTTTATGTTTCATTAAAACCAAATAAATAATGACGGCGACGTTGACAAAGTCAAAAAGTTTTTTTTTTATGTAACTCAGAAGTTTCCTTCGAAAAACAATGGCTGAAACGCTTTTAGCGTTGTATCTTTAATAAATGATGACGGGGACGATAATAAGGTCCAACAAATTTTTTTTAAAACTGAGAGAAGATGAAAATTATAAATTTTCCTGAAAATACCTTCGACTTTCAAATTGCTGAAACTCGACGATCAATGTTTCTTCAAAGCAAAATAAATAATGGCGAGAAGGATGGCCAAAATCAAAAAACCTTTTTTATATAACTGATAGATATGTAATTCCGAAGTTTCCATGAAAACGACTTTAAATTTTTATCGATGGAAAGCTCTATGCATAAGTAATGGAATATTATATCCTTTAAATGGCCTCCTCGGCCATTTTTGCCTAATTGCGACTCAATTACAGCTAAATAGCATCGTCTTTGAGCTCCCAAATTTTCTTCGCCACGACGAGAAATAATGCACCTGGGAACTTTTTACACAATAGCTTGATGGTTTGTTGGAACATCAGATCCTTCAAGTCCACATTCTTAATTTGAGGCCATAAAAAAATCTGTGATCATTATCCGATATCCTTCATCGTTGACATTGAGCTTACGTCCGTAAGCGATCTCGAAAGAATATGGCCCGATGCGACCAAAGTTCGCACCACACACAATGCGTATAATGGAGTCTCCTCCAATATCTCCTCTGGAATTTCGTCGATTGACAACCACTCTTGCTTGTCTCGGTCATATTTTTGGCCGAGTTCATAATCTGCATAGCTGGGATTTGCGCGTTTCATTTGGATACTTTTAACGCGTTGTTGGAAAGTGTATCTTTTCATGATAAAATGGCAGAATGTACTTTGTCTGTTGTATCAGATGTCGGAAAAACCACAGGGCTTCCAGATGGGAGCTTTTTTTAATCCAAGCCCATTGAAATACACACTTAGGAAAAACGTAAAAAATCACGAAAAAAAAAAAAAATAAAATAAAAATCCTTTAAGCGTTTACTTAGTAGTTGGAATTATCATCAAGAATTTTGCTTTTAATAGTGTCCCTAATCTATATATTATGTAGTTTGAAGTTGTATAAAGTACTTTTACTAAATGAGTATAACTCACTTAACACACAAATTATCTATAGAACCATTTTTCGCAAAAGTTATATTCTTACTTATAAAAGTCCAAAGCTTTTTTTATGCACAACATTTTTCAATTAAGTTTTCTCAATTGGCATTTTATAAAAGTATTTTAATTAAAAAAATGCACACACACCCACATTCACTCATACACACACACACGCACATCCACTCACACACATACACACCTTAATAGTTTTCTTTCATTACGTTTGCTCTTTCGTGGTACGTGAACCAATTATGGAAAAAAATTTGAAGAAAATACTTTAAACCTTATTAAGTGTTACCTTCTATGTTGTCAGTGAACTCGACTGAAGTTTAAGCCAAAGCAATGCATATTATTAATCTGATTTAACAAATCTCTTGCATGCAATGTCATAGTCATCATCATCATGTACAGAGTTCTCATCAACAGCATCATCAGCTTCTTATATAAACAGCAGAACGCGCATTTGCTACCAGTTTTCCATTTATAACCAACTAAGCCGCTTATCTTTTAGCCAAAATCCGTACAAATTGGCTGCATTGCCATCAGCCAGTTGAAAAGACGACAATGCAAACGTCAAACTTGCCAGACATTGATTGGTTTTTAGAGTCAGAGTCCCCCCAATCAATGTTGGCCATAGACAGAAAGAAATATTAAAAAAGTGAAAACTAAAATCTATAAAGCATTCGATGCTGGTTGCATTCGATGCATTCATTGATTGACAATTTATGACGTTTCTGTCAGTAAAACAAAAAAAAAAAATTGAAAGATTGATTTTTCTTTTAGTTTGTTTAAAAAAAAAAATCATTTGGAAAATACTATGAGGCGGATTTGACACCTATAAAAGTGCTTAAATTTAAGTAGATGATTTGACGAATTACAGGAAATAATACGAAAAAACTAGAAATTATAGGAATTGTTTGCTGTGAATTGAGATTAGCCCAACTAACAGCTGGAAGACAAGAATTAGAGATATCTTTTTTATATTTCTCAACTTAGTTTGCTTTTAGGCCAATATACTTTTCCCAGCGATGTTCAATAGCTTCGTTACCATTTCTATAGTAAGAACCGCGAATATCCTCAAAAAAGCATTAAGGGATCATACATAAGCTTCGTGACGCTCCAGGGGTGGGGAGGGTCTGGCGAAGCGTCACGATCATATGGAAAATCTTCAAAAATATTCCGTGACTGCATCACATGGGGGAAGGAGAGGGGGGTCCATTTTGACCAAAATCAGCGTCGCGTAGTTTATGGATGCTCCCTTAATGCTTTTTTGAGGATATTTTTCAACTTCATCTAATCATTGTTGCCAAATCTTTTACCAAACAGCCATTTTTCTGATTTTGGAAAAAGAAAAGTATTAGGGGGGCTAAATCTTTATAATAAGGTGCGTGAGGAAGTCATTCAAATTTAAGGGTGTGGAATTTGGTCATACCGATAGCGGATACATGTATTAAATGGGGTATTGTTATGATTTTGACCATTTTTTCTTGATTTCATCCTTAAAATTTTTTAGTAAGTTCTCATAATCCTTGATATTTTTTCCATACGGAAAATACCACAGTGACGGAAAAACGTCGATGTTTTCGATGCTTTTAACTGTAAAACATCGATGTATCGATATATCGATGTTTGAATGAGGAAATAAATATTCTGTTCCGTTCAGAATTTTCGTCTTTTTAAATTGTGAGATTTCAGCATTGCTTGCAAGCAAATGGAACTGTCTTTGCCTTCTTTGGTGCGGATTCTCCTAGTTTGGTCCATTGATTTGAACGTTCCTTCGTTTTAGGTGTCAATTGATGGACCATGTGCTATACATTATTATAAATCAACGCCTAAAATTTACGGAAACAGCCTCACAAAGCGGTTTGTGTTCCGTTTTCAGCATATATCTCTTTCATCTCCCAAATTTGCCATGAAAATCCACAAACTTTCAAAATAGGGTCATCCACTACCATTTTGTGGATAGTTTTCAACATTTCGGGAGTGATCATTTCTTCTAGTCGACCATCAAAGGAGCGGCGGTATAACGTCTTTACCTTTTTTTAATTATTTTCGAACATTAACAAACACTAATATGTTAGATCGGCTAGTTCTGGGATGGTCTATTTTTCAATTTAATTTTAAAAATCTCGTATATTGACTGAACCGATTCAATAGGAACTCGGCCTTGTGGCTCTGATATAAAGACTTAAATAAATACTTGTGATACATTCTTTATATAATAGAGGACTTTCAAATAAATAATTAAGTGAGTTGCCTAGAAGCTTTTGAGAGAGCAGGAAAATCAGCAAATAAACTGATTAATTCAATTACAGTAAACACTCATCTTTAAATTAATTCAATTAACTAATCCACTTAAAAATTCCGCATAGTTTAAAAACGTTTTATTAAAATTAAAGTTTTATTATCGTCTAGGGACAGTAACACACTCACAAGACACACTCAAAGCAATTCACATTTCCAGTCAATCAATAGACAGACACCAGCATTGACCTCTTGCACTGGTCTCAACTTAATGAGCAATGTCCAACGCTTGGTCTAAATTAAGAAATTAGTACCAAATAGAAAACAAATTAGGAAAGGGTCAGTCCGAGGAAGTCAACACGCCCGCCCTAACGCTGACCACCCCAAAGTTAAATGCCAAAATGGCCATAAAACCAACAGAGCGAATAGTAAGTCACCCCACCCTCACTCGTACGCACACTCGAGCAATAAATGCATGAATGGAAAATCAAAGTGATGGTCAGTTTATGATGGTCCAGCTAAATGTTCGCTGGACCCGCACTTTGATGAGCGACAGGCAGACAGACGCACAAATGGACATATGGACGGACAGACAAAGAGTCGTATGAACAGCTCGACAGACGTACAGATAAGAAGACTACAACAACGTTGTCTATGCGAAGAAGGCATAAAAACTGACCAACGTTCAGAGCAAATAAAGAAAATTTGCTGCTTGATTGCTGGAAAAGTCTCAACTCATCCCACTCACTTGCTGGCCTTGTCAATCAAGTTGATTTTGTTGATGGGACTGGGATCTACTCGTTTTCTTTTCTGCTCCAGTTTCAGGCGATAACTTAACTATTTTTTCGATAATGAAACGTTGATGTGTTGTGGCCTTATGGGCAGTTGGGATGGGATGTGTGGGATACTTTTAGTGTTGGGGTCTATGGCTTGGAAGCTTGTCGCAGGTTATGCCAGTGGGTGCAAAAATAAAATGTGCTTAGCTGATTGTTTGGGGACCAACTCGGGCAACATGGTCATAGACTTCAACTAGCACATGGGAGAGAGCCTGCCACAAATGTTTAAGCTTACGCTGTTGTGGTTGGTATGAAGCATGCAGGAAGCTACAGGATACTAGCCCAACAGCAAAATTTTGTGCTGATGTTGTGCAAATGCTGCATGTAATTTCATTGATTAACTTTTATGCTTATTTTGTGCATAATTTTTTGTACGGTCATGCTTGGTTATCTGGACTGACAACTTGTCAAAAAATGGGAAGACAGCCGGCTGACTGACTTTAATGTATGTTAATGTCTCAGAGCGTGCCTAAGGCTATCAAAAAAAAATATGCGCTGAAGTGTTGTAATAGGGTTGATCCAAACCAAGTTATGCCTCTCTGTTTATGGTTTTGATTTGTCAGCAGTTTTTGAAATCGAATTTTTTAAATAAAAATTTATCTGTTTTAAGGGAATTCCGATTTAAAAAAAAAACGAACAATTGTCGAAATCGAAACTGGAAAGCATATGTTGCTTCATATTCTTAAAGCGAATGACATTGAAATAGTAGGTCCAGTAAATTGGAAGTAGGTTGGATATACTGGCAGATGAAACGAAAATTCTAATAAGTTTATCGTATCTTTGATTGGCTTGGTCTGTAGACGCTTTGGAAAATATGCTTCCCAATAAAAGAGACGTGGCGATATGGCGAAAACGATTTGAAAACCAACGAAATTTTGTTGGCGTGGTATTAAAATTATTTTATTTATTCGCTTTAAACCAACATTCCATCACTTTGCTCCGAGCAGTTGGTGTGCCAGGATCGATGTTCCTTCACTGAATACGATGGAATCGGCACTCGAGCAACAAACCATTTTCATGTTCACTTTTCGGGTTGAGGTTGATTGTAATCAAGTCAGTTAACTGATGGTCAGAATTCAGCTCAGCATGAATTCGTAGGTTGTACTGGTTGACGGAAGTGCTATGCGGGGTTCATCGAAAACCTCTTCCCGGTCATCCTTGAACATTTTCAACCGTTTCGGTACTTGCGAGTACAAAAGCGCGTTGTCTCTTTAATCATTTGGAAAGTCTACGCAACAGATTTGTTCGATAGTGAACAAAAATTTATCGAGTAAAGTTGCTCGAGTGACAATTCCATGGTGTTCCGTGGCATAAATACTAAACGGGGATGTGGGAAAACAACGATCCTGGAGCTCCAACTACTTGGAGCAGACTGTTGGAGGCATCGACTTAAAGTCCGCGTCACCTTATCCAACCAACCGAAAAACAAATTACATTACTTTCCGAACACACCTTGTAGGTTGAGAATAAAAGTGCAAAAGAATTCTTCTAGATGGGAACAAAAATAGGAAGCGGTGTGAACTTTATATGTGACAAAGCTACCCAAATGGATTTTTAGCTGCGGCTCCGAATCCGAGTTCTAAAGAACCCCAACAAACAGGTGTTCAAGATAATCTCCATAAGCCGCATAAAAATTGTTTTCTAAAAATTTTTGGAGTCGTTGAATCTGAATCCGAGGCCGAAAAACCCCTATTACGGCAGTGTCTAAGATAACCTGGCGTGCTAGGCTTTTTTTCTGATTCTGTTTGTGTGTTCCCAAAAAACATATTGGTAACATAATCTAACCTTCGAATCAGAAAATATTATTTTTTTTTGTGTGACGTTATATATTAAAAATAAAAAAAATAGAGCCAAGTTGTCCGGAAATGCTTTTTATATGTTTGTGGGATGGATGAACCTGAATCGCTTGTCAAAAAATCCAGCACGTTAGGTTTCTACTGTAGCCACCAAAATAAATCGATAAATTTAAAAATTGTGTCAGGCTTTTAAAGACCAATACAGACTTTAGATTTTTTTTTAAAATAAGGCATTAAGGATAATACAATTTCTTGTCAAACTGCTAAGGAATACGTAAATTTTTAGGGGTTTCTAGAACCCACTCGGGCGCGCTGTTAACTTTATGACAAAATCTAACTTTATTATGACCGTCTTGCATTCACAACGCGTTTTCTATGCAAAACTCTTGACAAACATTTCCCAAGCCTCCCTCTTGATTAACTTATCAACATAATTTAATTAGCTGCATTAATTTCCTGCATAAAATGTTTACCCAACCCCTTGACTGTGACTACCCATAAACAACTTTATAATAAACATGCATCTTTCATTAATTTCTTAATGCTCTTTCGGAAATACAAAAAAAAAGCAAAATTAGCTCACAACAAACACACAAAAGAAACGTCATAATAAATCTTTATCAAATGCCAAGTAAATATGACAAATTATGAGCAGGCAACTTAAGACGCGAACTGAGACTGAGGGGCCAACATAATAAATCAACAAATCATTGTGTACTGTATATACTATATACTTACATATATAATCTTTGTATATATTTAATTGTGCAGGCCTGCACGCAATTAGAAATCATTTAATTGCAGTAACAAAGTCATAAAAAATATATATAAATGAATTAAAAACAAAATATGAGGCACAAGGGAGTTTTCTTGAGTCATCATTTTAGCAGTTTATCGATAATTATATTCACATTTGACAGAAGGCTGCTGACAAGTTGAAATGTGCTTGGAATAAAATTTACATGATTTGGCCATAAATCAATAAACGAAATCAAAGACAGACAGAAGCAAAAGTCTTTTATAGGGGCATAGTTATCAGAACTATTAAAAGCTGTCATTAGTTGAGCAAATATTTGATATTGATTACTTACCAATTCTTGACCGACTAACCATAACTTTCTAAGCGAGACTACCCATAACTTTCTCAACTTGAAGTCAAAGTAATCATTATATGATTATTTTGAAAATAAATTTGTATAATAGCTGACGCCTAAGACAGTAATCATCTAAACGCAACTCTATTCTCAAAAGTACTTTAAAGCATTATTAAAAAATATTGGAAATTATTATAATAGTATTTTGATGCACTCTACTAAAAGACCCCTCACAGCTTGAAAGCAGAATAATAATAATTGCACATTATCCTGGCGCAACTATTTTGTTCTCTCTACATATGAAAAATTGAATGTTCTGCAAAAAACCCCTTTGGCTAAATTTCAACAATAAAATTAACTTTAATTAAACAAGAAGTAAGTCTCTACCTTACTATGGGAGCAGTACGCAATAGAAAGACACAAGGAGTATACATATTTTTACCCTGCACCATATGGTACTAAGGGCATATTAAATTTGAAGGAGACGTCGGAGAACCGCCAAGTTACCTAAAGTATGATTAGGGTGACTAGAGAAGTCGATATAACCAGGTCCGTCTGTCTCTCTGTCCGTCCGTATGAACTCCTAGATCTCAGAGATTGATTAATAAAATATTCGGATTCGTTTTGATTTCGCAAATTCGGTAATTCCAATTTCACCAAAACGAATTTTTTATGTGGTTTGAATCCGCTTGCTCGTACAACAAGAGAAATCGAAACCATTCGGCAAAATAGGTTTAAAAGCTTTCGCATTTAAAATTGAAATAATTTTTTAAATATTCTATGATATTCGCAGACTCTATTTATGTTAGTTACAAGTAAGATATTTATTGATGATTATTTTTATTATTTCACACATATTTCACGATATCCGATGATGCTATAGGGTTTATTTTTCGCAAAAAAAATAAATTTGAATTTTAAATAAAAATAGATAAGTCGTGTTTAATTTCAATCAATACGCAATTGAAAATAAAAGGCAATATTTACGATGTTTTAATAAAAGTCGCGCAGCTATTCAGAGCAATAAAAATAAAAGAATTTATCGAAAAAAACAAGTAGTACTTACATATATAAGAATTTATCGGAAGCATTAAGGGAAATATGAGAAGCCATCGCCAACAAAATATGTGAAATTGAGAGCACGCAAATCCGAATAAATTTTATTTTTATTTTTAGCTCTTCTAACATTATGCAAAGTTACATTCTTACTATATATTTTATACACATTTTTTTTTTTTCATACACCCACTCTGCCTTTGTTTTTATGCAAAAAACTCTTCCCGTTTTACAAATTCATGCTCATGTAAGCATATGATAGCTCCAGCTTAGAGCAAAGCAACCTGTCAAGACTTCAGCAACTTTCCAGCTATTTAACAGCCTGTCGACACATTGCCGAAAGTTTCAGAGTGTTGGGGTTAAAAAGAAAGAAAAAAAAATCAATAGCCAGCAGAAGTTACCGAAAATCAGAATGCAATTTGAAACTGCTCCATTAATGCCCACTCTTCTGTGCCCCAACTATTGCAACGTTTTTGCACTGGCTGATTTTCGACAAATTTGACTGCCAAGTTTATCCTTTTTGTTTTTGAAGCTACGTTTTCCAAAGCCATATTTCATTTGCTGCCAGTCAAATCGGACAAGCTAACAGACAGATAGACAAACAGTCGGATCCACCCAGCCGACAGCAGCCGGTGGTACACTGTGGGAATAAGTTTGACGCTACCAATAAAACAAAGTAAAAATGTGAAATAATTGATGCGGTGACCGACAGTGGAATACACTGAAACGCCTTTGCATTAATACGTTGGGGATTGCAATGGTGCACGGTAATAGGGAAATGGGGGATATTTTCTTCATTAGGCTCACATAAGATTACATAACAAATTTTGAAATATTGTTATAGCTTATTCGAAAGAGTTTAAGTCAACCGATACAATCTTTAACATATTTTTTAAGATTTCAAGCGAACTTAATACTTTTTGCTGCATGTCATTCGAATTTCCAAGTAATAGCTTTTTCGGTATGGTTAAAACCCGATTACAGATATTGTTGAAATTTTGGTGAAATTTGATGTCTCTAAGACACATGGTTTCTGAAACTCAGATGTTCAGACGAACATATTTCAAGCGCTACGCGAGTACAAAGAACTTATGGTTAGGAACGCCTTGCTCTGCCGATTCAATGCATTGCACAAATCTTATATACCCTTGATCGAATCGATATAGTGTATAACAACAACAAGAGCTATATAGAATGCAGCGCACAGTAGCAACTATATATCTATAGATAGGTAGGACCAGCCCCTACAAAAGTAATTTAACTCCTCTTCAAAACTCTGCTGTCTACGTAGCCGGGCAGCAACGATGCTCGGCTGCTGTCACTGATTTCCACTTCATATTTTTATACATACATACAATATATACTTTATGTACATAGATATACTTGTGTATATTGTATATTCAATGCTGTCGTTTGAAATGCCTCCAGAGATGTGCAGGCGAAGAGAAAAATAATGTAGGAAAAATTGTGTTTATTTTTATATACAAGGCATTATATGAAAACAGCTAGGGACAGATTTTCACTGAATGCACATGTAAATTTTCGTTGCTAAATGAAGCCACGCTGGGAATTTTCTCTGACTTTTCCGACTTTGTCCGCCTTGTCCGCATTAAGGAGCATGTGGGGGGATGTGGCGTATGTAGTTGTAGTTGACGTGAAAATTGTCAAAAGGCGCTTAAAGTCTTTCACTTTGACACTGACAATGTCTGTATGTGCATATGTCTGGGCTGTTTTTACTACTCAAATTAAAGAAAATGTTATTTTTAGACTGACAGCGAAAGGATTGAAATTGGGATTTACCCCATGAAGCAACTCAAAACTGAAGGGTTGGACATACTTGCTAATGGTCTTATTGGGTGCAATAAAGTGATATTTTTTGGTGGGGACGAGATATTGAGTTACCTTTTAGTAGTTCTCACGGTTTAGGTTTAAACACCTAGATATGGTTTATTGTTTATTTTTGTAATAACACGGAAATATGGGAAAGTAGTTTTTCGATCGTAGTCATCTTATTATTTATGGAACAAAATAAGTGAAAGGGCCACATTTTAAATCGATAGCTGAATACTTCGATAGACCCTTCTTTGACAAGAAAAGGGCAATATAACATTCGTAGGGAATAGTGCTGGAAAGGAAATTCACACCAAAATAATTTGGCGATTGTCATATCGGGAATCTATCACTCGAATCAGCAATGGTTGGTCTGCTTATCAACGTGACCAAAACAAAAGAAATGAGAATCAATGCGACGTCAGAAGAGCCCTTAGAGTTATACGACCGACAAATTGAAAGAGTCGGTGAATTTCAATATTTGGGAAGCGCAATAACATCTAGCGGAGGCACAATGACCGATGTAACGGCAAGAATTAAAAAATCAATCGGTGTTTTTACACGACTAAACAAGATCTGGTCATCGAATTGTTATAGTATCCGAACCAAAATCTCGATCTTTAAATCTTGTGTCTTGTCCGTACTCCTTTATGGCTGCGAAACATGGTTTGCCACAGAACAAGTACAGCAGAAAATACGCAGCTATGTCAATCGTTGTCTTCGTAAGATCTTACAAATATTTTGACCGAATCAAATATCAAATGAAGAACTGTGGTCAAGAACTGGCATGCTGGACGTCAATATAGAAATTCGAAGAAGGAAGCTCGGCTGGATCGGCCATACATTGCGAAAACCACCGAACGACATCACATATATGTCCTTGCAATACAACCCGCAAGGCAATAGACGAAGAGGCCGCCCGAAAATTACCTGGAGACGATCTGTCCTAAACGAGATCAACACCAGCGTGGAACGTGGCAGCAGGCGATATACTAATATCATAGAGCTCAGGGAAACCGCTCTACGAAGAAGGCGACTAGGAGACTACTTGTGGATAGCCTATGCACAACATATAGGCAGTTTGGAATCTTTCGACGCCAAACAAGGCTTAATAATAATAATATATCGGAAATCAACGCAAATATTTTTCCTAAAAAAATTGAGACCATTTAGATGCAACATTATCTCAGCACAGCTCTAGGGATGCGAGACCTGCCTTGTAACCCCAAAAATTCAAAGCTTTTTTAACAGATGCTTTCGGCTTATTCACAAGGTGAACAAATGCCATCAGCAAAGATCATCTATATACAAAATTTACCTTAGAAACAGTGACCAAGAAAACTATGAAAATGGTGCTGGCCACACACTGCGAAAAGATGCTATGAAAGTTCAGCGAAAAATTCTTGATAAGAACTCCCAAGAAAGTTGCTAGAGGGGTCGCCTTAGGACCACGTGTCGGCTAATGCGATTTTCCCCCACAAAATATTTTTCGAGATCGGTTGTTCGACGATGTTTTTTGTATGTTTTTGCGGTTGATGAATCCGAACTCAAAGGGACCATAGCACGTCGGCTTTTTGAGGTAACCCCCGAAATACCTTGTTTTATGGGGTTTCTTGAGGTTATGTCAGAATATGTGATAACATAACCTCAAAAACCCCATATAGAATCTATTTCGAGTTCTAATGTTCAACGATATATTTTATGATTTAATCCGAATCCGAGCTGCTGAGGGTTCTTATGCCAATTCTTACTGTGGAAAAACGGTTTGAAAAAAAAAGTCAAATACCGCATCGAATTTCGGGACCTGCCCTTAAACTTTAAAAGCTACCAGCTACCTTGCAGCTAAATACCTTATTATTGGGTATACTGCGATCGGCACAAAACTTCCCTCAAAAATTGGATTAAATTAAAATTTTTTTGTAAACAATAAGCAGGCTAGAGCCACAAAATTTCGTATGTATGATCATGGGATAGAAAACGAGACGTTGACAAGGCTACTCCCTACCCCCTTAAATTCATTTCCTGAAGTATGCCTGCAATCCACAACGCATCAATAAAAAATTTGAAAAAAGTGTATGCAGTGTATACCACTATCGGCCACTTTCCCCAACTGTTTCACATATTTATATGTAATTATCTTTAGCGCTGTTATCTGCTAGTTACATCGAGCTTCCAGCCAACTCTATAAGTATGCCTCTGAGAATCTTTGGTTCAACTGTTCACTGGCAGTGCATGCCTTTCATACAACCATGAACTATTCCAAACGTGCCAACATGCATTTGTTTTTATCGTTTTTGTATTAAAGCACCCCATCTCCGCCCGCTCATTCTTTTACAGCAAGCCAGTCAAGCAGCCCAGCCAACAGTCCATCCAGTCAACCATGTCCAAGTTGGCAACACATTTCGGTGATTTACATTGATAAAGTTAATGGAATGGAATGCGTGCGCACTCGCTGACTGGAACTCGACGAGAAGTATGTGCAGAAATTTGCATTTCTTTGCCAAAGGATACGCTCTCAGTCCGAGAACTTTACACGCAAAACGGATGTTGTATACAAAGAGTTGCACTTATAGCCATACAATGGGCACAGCGACCAGGATTATGTGTGACCCATGTCCGTGTTCAGGACATATGCATGCAATTTTTATAGCCTGTAGTTGGCAGTCATTTCAACAATTGGTAAAGTCAGGCGAAAAGGCGTAAATTACTTTGCAATTATGGCGCGGTAAAGCTGTAAAAAGTTATGAGAAACAAAAGGGCCACTAAAAGAATATAAAAAACAAAAAAATACGTATACGTATAAAAATAAAAGTGTTGGCTGGCCCGTGCGGAAATGAAAAGCTCCTAATCTAACAAATTTTCGTGCTAATTTAGGTCAAATGCGGATTTGCATAAATTTACCTGCAGTCCCCCGCCACTCAAACAGCGCGCCTTATCAGAGTCCATTAGAGCACTACCAACAAAATTTGTACCGAACGAGCGCAGGGGTTGGCTTAAAAAAAAAAAGAGCACAGTATTTTTTCGACATTTAAGTCATACTGACACATGACAAATTCCACATGAAAATGCCGACACACACTCACTCGCTAGGGCTCAAACATGCCAAAAGTCATTAGGCCAAACACCCAGTTCCATTTGGGATGGCTGGGTGTTACCCGGCAAATGGAATTTTGTCATAAACGATATGTACTAGTAGCTCTTGTTGTTGTTACTGTTGTTGTTGTGGCATAATTTCGTGCAAAATTTTTGGTCATGCATATTTAAAATGGCATTACCTATCAGAACCGCTGGGCTTGGCGGCGCCTATCACAACCTGCACGTGAAATGTGCTATAACTAAATAAACCTGCCCTCCACATTAATATTGGTTACCTTGGATAAGCTGCACGAATTGTGATGGAACAGCTGATAGAGAATGGGTCTGCATTCCGAAACTAGCTTAATGGTTCCGGGGCTAAGAAAAAATTAATTTTCTATACACACCTTCAATTTTTCAGCACATTTTTGGTTGATTTCCCAAAATTCATTTGAAGTTGAGTGCCCCAGTTATTCAATTGTGTTTTCACTTTCGGTAATTCTTTGCGGAAATGTATTTTGCTTATCACTATTTTTGGCAAGATTTAGTTGATTGTTTTCACTTGACGATTGCGTCGGGTATCCATTTAATTTTATCGTTTTCGAAATAAAAAAATGCCTAGAATTAATTTTGAGCCGCTCAATCCGAATACGAGGTCCAAAAAATCCCAACCCCCAAGGATTCTGAGGTAATTTCTAAAATACTTCGCTTGATGCGATTTTTTGAGGTCATTTCAGAACCCTTGTGTACAAATGATCTAAGAGGGTCTGTTCGTCCGTTTTTATCTGATCATCCATATGAACTGCTGTACCTCGGAGACCATAAGAGCTAGAGAACATGATTACATCAAAACATGGGATAACCTTCAAATCACCATTAAATTTTTTTTTCAATAGATGGCTCAGGGTGCTCCTCATAAAATATGCTTATTTTATATTTCAAAAATTTCTGTTTAATTTTGCTGTAATAAGACTATTGTCTCATATAATCTTAAAAGAAAAATAAATGATGACGATGAGCACGACGACAAAAAACTTTGTTATATAATAAAGAGAAATGTAATTGGTCATACGAAAAAAAAATATATATATGTATGTATGTATATATAAACACTATTTTCATTTGTCATATCAATTCTCTGAGAAGCATCTGGCAACTCTGACAAATTGATTAGATTTAGTCGTTACCAACTCAAGAGAAATCTCACAATTTAGCCGCACAAATATAGTTTAAACCTAAGAACCCAAGCTAGATACGAATTTTATCATATATGGTTAGGTCTGTGCACAGGGCGGGGGCAAAGAACAGGTGAAGTCCATCCGGGTCTACCCGTAGTGCCTGTAGATTTGAAAGAAAAAACAAACTAAATTCATCGAGAAAAATATGTGCGCTTAGGGCCCGACAATAGTTACCAACGGTCCCGTACTTTTTATTCGATAGCCCTGCTTATCGTTCATAAGAAAATCGAATGGTATGTTCTTATGGAGAACTAAATAAAACATCTATTTTTTGGATTCTAGCTATCATAATATCCTTTACTTTACTTTTCATAAAAATGTAAATTATAAATTATAGGACCTATCAAAAAAGATATTACGTAAGTTTTTGGTAAAAACTTCCTGTTTTAACAGGTATCTTGTATTGACAAAAAGACTTAATATAATCAGAAATAACTTTTATATTAAATATTTTAAGTTCGTCCCAAGTTCATATATGAAGTTTTGTCATTCCGTGCGAAATTTTTGCATGCTGCGTATTGGCCCTTAGCAAAAACTTACGCTAGACGAAAACCAAACTTGGTAGTCAACCGTTTCAATGTTTGGTAGAATTCTTAAAGACTTCTAAGTTTCCAATTTGGTGACCATATCTTTGTTAACAAGCGAACTATTCCATGAACGTTTTTGTGACGGAGTCTTTTAGGGGGCTGTACAGGCTATGATCAAAAAGTGGCAATACTGGATTTCTGTAGCGCGAAAGGGACGTGGAGAACCACCTAGGCATTCTGAAGGGGCACAGCACTTGGGAATTAAAAAAAAAACTTATCCACTCATCTCTGAGATATAGGCGTTCATACAGAAAGGCAGACTGAAATGCCAATCTCGAAATCTTTAGTCATCCTGATCATACTTTAGGTCGCTTTAGCTGATTTCCATAGTCTCCTTTGCCTTCTTCTGGACTCATCAAATGGGTGCTTAGTAGTGCTGGAGAAACATCTCTGTTGGCCAACATCGATATATAGAGACTTTAAACTTCGATCATCGATGTTTTCTCCAGCACTACCCTACAGCTATAGGGTATAAAAATCACTAGCAGCGAAATTGCTTGCCTCTTAAGCTATTTTTCTATTTACGTTTTCATACTATAATATATTATTTTGAGTTTTTTTCGATTAAATGTCAATAGTTAATTCATTTTAGAGCTTTTCGCTTTAGGGTCTTTAAACTTGTCGTTAAACCATTTGAGCACATTAAATGATATTCTCCGTACTATGACATGGAGCACATAAATGTCCATTGACGTACAGACATTTGCACATTCGCAGCTGTCAAAAGTGACATCAATCAAAAGTCCTAACACATTTAAAAGCAGGCGTCCAGTTATTATGTCTTCTACAACGAGTACATATGGGTATGGTTCGTAGCACTCTAAAATATCTAGGCGTGTTACAGCTCGACACGCCGCAAATATGCTATGTAGTGTATAGTAAGTGCACATTTGCGTGTTGAGTCACTCACTCACTCATTCACATTCACACTCATTCAGTCACACACTCAAACACACACACACCTTTTCAACTTATTTCTCGTCAAAGGTGTAAAAAGGGGCGTGTATCCAGGTGGGTCACCGCACTGCGCTATGGGGCGTACAGCTTGTAATTTGCTTTGAATTGTTGCCATTTGTATTACAGCCGTTCGGTCTCCTACTATATACAATATGTAGAAATGTTTGTATATCTCTCTTTTAGTATTGTACATGCATATGCCCATTATAACTTCGTTTTGTAAAATGTTTTTAGCGGCACTTTTTAAATTTATGAAAATTATTGTTGATAGATTGTTTCAGCTTGAAGCAAAGGGTTAATGCCTTGGTCATGTATACAGCAGATTATATGATAGACAAATGGGAATACCGATAGGAATCAGCAAAAGCAGGTCAACTAGAGCTAGTTTAAAATCTGTTAGCCATTTTTGGAGGTTTTGCTTTGTTTCTGATAATATAGGGGCAAGTATACAAGTGACTTACTTTGGGGCGCCACCTAGCGAACAGGTTATGCAATTCTTACAATAATCTTTCAACATAGGTGAAGCCAATTCATTCATTTTAAGTATTTGTTACCTTAAGCTGTTTAAGTTAAATAAACATCGAGGTTTAAGTTAATAATGATGTACGGTCTTCTATAAAGTGAGTCTCTCCCTTGAACTTCAATGCAAAGCCATGTCTTAAATTCTTATTACGGATTAAAGTATGAACATGAATTAGAATTATGTTTTAAAAATTATATAAATTCAATAGTCTGCTCAGCTTCGCTTGAAGAACTTGATCCGGGGTAATAAAATTTTTTGGAATTAGTGACTTACAAGGCGCCGCAATGAAGTGCACGAGTTGGGCTGCGGAGAAAATTGGTTCAATTTTGTATGGTAGCTATAAGAAAGCGTGGACTTATTTGGATCAAGCTTTACACAAATATGAAGTGACAAACTAAATACAACTGACATAAATTTAGTCGCAATATTTTAAAAAATGAAAAAAAGTGCTAAATTTTTTTTTTGTGTTTTAAGACATTTTATACTACAATAAAAACATTTATGCACTATTTTTGATTAATAACCATAGAAAAATTAATCCTACACTCTCTTATTGAAAGAGGCAGACCTGCGCTTTGCGTCACCTTCTAATTTTTAAATCATGGATCAAAGGTTTCAACGACATTATTCATCAGCTGATAAATTGATAAATCAGAACTCGCGATCATCTCGGTCTTGCGACATCGTGTGATCACCTCGCTCTGGGAATTTTTCGTACCGGAACTCTAAAGTAAAGCCTGCTGTCAAACAGCTTCATGCTTGGTCCAATTGAGACCATAGAAGTCGCCATTAGTAGCCACCGTCTGATCAATCTTATTACAAGGAACCACCATTACACCAAATTTTCTCGGATGCAATAGCTGGCGGGGATTGCTGTCTCTCTAAATACGGCAATTCTGATTTTCTATGATACTTCGGCGAAAAACGAGACAGCGTAGGATATCATTTTTTTTTCCAAAATTTTAACAATGATTATATATATTTCGGGTCTTTTTAAGATAAAATGTTTAATTTTTATCTTACTTCCTTATTTTCAACTTTTTTACTGTAAAACCTAGTGTCTGGCCAGTTCTTGAGATAAGTCGGTGCATTAGTTCATATATCGCGGACTAGATATCTATTTCCTCGCTCTATTTTCATTACTTAAAATTATACATGAATCACAATTTGATACGCTATACCCAATTTTTAAGATCCCGAAAAACTTGAATATCGTAAACATAAACGGAGTGTAAACAACAAGTATTTAAAAAAAGGAAAGATTGACATTTGATACTGAAATAAATATAACTTTGCACTTAAATTTAAATTTTAAAACTCAAAACTACGTTCAGCGCAAATATAGTTAATAGAGAAAGCTATTACTTTGAGCCTTTGAACTCATATTTAAACTTTGCTGACCTGGTAGTACATTCTTTTTTTACTACTGTGACCCAGTGCAACACGGTTATAAAAGAAAAATGCAATTTCCTTATTTCAATTTTTCATATGCACATTAAGCGCCTTTTTACATTTCAATTGCCAGCCAAGCGAAAGCCAGAAGCCGGCTAAGAACCAGAAAACTCTATAACCCATTTTACCACCTGTGCAAGGTAAACGCTATGAGCATATAAAAATTAATATTTTAAAAGTATCCGAAAAGCAAAAACCCACAGCTGTAGCTGAAGGTAGTGAGGGAAGAAAAAGCCTGAAACGGAACCCAAGCCAAAGGACTGCCGCCACGTTGAGTTCCAAGTTGTGGGCGTTTACATTGTTATGATTTCTATACTCTCTACCCGAAGGGTACACTAGTTTCGAGCTATGTATAAATAGGCAGAAGGAGTCATATCTAACTATGGTTCTTTATACCAAAAATACATGTGAGTTTTTGGATTGAGCAACGTCTGAAGGAGACAAAGGAGCTACGTGCTCAATAGATGCGCATAATTCTTCTTTCGATGAAGTTGTTTGAATTAAGAGAGGAAAAAATTGGAAGCTACTGCGAGTACATACAAGCAGTTAAGACTTTAATAATAAAGTTTCTATAAAGATCTGTTGTGCTCCACCTTAAAACTATCTGTTGCTCGGGCTATATATGTTCTTTATAATGCTTTCCACTAGTCACACTTCCCGAAAAAAAACTTTATTATTAGGAATGGTTCTAGTCCGCCAATGGCGGATACAAGATTGTCGCACTTAGTATTTGTTGGTAGAACTCTTCCGCAATCTCATAGAACCTGAAGTGTTAGATGACTCGAGGAGTCACCAGTCGTGCTGATCCAGTCTGTCTTTCTTCTTTATCGTTTCTTTTCTCGAAGGCACTGCTTGCTAGTTCGTCTACTCCAAAGCGGGATGTCTTTTTCTATCTAGAGCGTCACGCTCGCTAAGTATGTGTCAAGGAGTTACCAGCCGCGTTGTTCCAGTCTATCTTTCGTCTAGATCTTTCGTTTCATCGTAGGGACTCGCTAGTGCGTCGAAAGCATCGAGCCTTCCTTAGTAAGTATGTTTTGGGAGAACTCGCCCGCAATCTTTCAGAGCCTAGAGGTGTTATAGCAATCGAGGTGTTACCAGTCACGCTGATCCAGTCTCTCTTTCGATTTGATCTATCCTCTTCTCGTAGGAGCTGTTTGCTGGTTTGTCTCGGGAGTTGTAGTTGGAAGCATCGAGCATCGATCTGGCTAGCACAGTCAGTACCTATATTCTGGGAATTCTTTCGCAATCTCATAGAACCTAGAGGTATTTGAATCCATGATGCCTGTCTTGCTTGGGAAACTTTTGCTCAACTGAGTCGTTTTCTCTAACCTATTAAATTTATGGGAATCTAGGATCTTTCTTCATCTCGTAGGAGCTGCTTGCTTGTGTGTCTTCCAGCGTCACAAGCCCTATTGGTATCAGCAGCATAGGTTTCGTTTCCAGGAATGCTTATATTATCAGGGATGCGGAGGCTATGGCTTCCTGAGCCATTTTGGAGTTTATTTTAAATCACTTCCATCGCCCTTGCATTTCCTAGATAGGTCCGAATGTCGATCTATATCATATACTTAATTCTGCTTAAGATTGTGATAGTTGCGACTACCACGCCGGTGCCTTTTACTGTCAAAGGCTTGTTGGTGTATTTTCTTAGGAGTATCATCTCCAGTGTTTCTACAGTGTATTCCACTGTCAGGCACTGCCCCGACTTCCCCACATTTTTGCCGTTGTTGGCATCAGCTGTTGCAGCTACCTCTCAGATACAACAATATTTTCACTGTAAGCTCTGTGGATACAGAGATGTGTGGTTAAAAATGCATGAGAAGTCAGTGCGCCGGAAAAGTGGGTGAAAGCCGTCCAAGTTTGGCTTGGCTTGTGTGAAGCAACAACTTTATTTTAATTTAAGTTGTAAATTACTTATATACTTATAAGAGACGTTGCACTCAGCAGAACTGCTGTGCTTGTTGTGATGCCAGGCCGGCGCCAGTGACCTGCTGTGCCACAGACATGTGGCAGAAACCGCCCACCACAATGCTATTTTCTTGAAATGCATTTTATTTATGCTCTTTTGCTTTTTGCAATTGTCAAAACACAAAAACCACAAACCCAAAAACAAATACACAAGTAAAAAAAATATCACATAAATTTAGTTACAAAAAACTTCTCACGCATTTTTTTTCACCTGTGGTAAGACTCACGTCTATTGCCTCTTTTCCATAACAAAAAGCAGTTTCCCGCGATAAACCATAGTTCATACTAAGGGATTCCGAACAATAGATAGACACTGCGACTCGAAATTCATTTCAAACCTCAAACAAATCTCAATAAAAAAATAACAAAAACAGATATAATTTTTCGTTTCTATTCTTTGTGAGTTTGTCGCAACAAGAGAGTTCCCCAAACAAACACACATCATCTTTTGTTTAGTTCTTCTGCTTAAAAATGGGTTTGACATTGTCTGCCTAAAGTGTTGGACCAGAGCATACAATAGAACTTGGAACTAAAAAATTTAATGCACGTTGTTCTTTTGTTTGTTCGTTCGTAGCAAGTGCGTAAGGATCGTGTTATAAAATTGATTATACCAAACATTCATAATACAAAATAATACAAAAAGAAAACAGAACAGAGCATAAATTAAATTTATTATATGATTTCTGTGAATATCAAAACAGCCTACGATCATGACTGCGGGAGTTGTCAGTTCTGAATAAAAAAATATTTTCGATAGATATTCAAATTTGCAAAATGAAACAACAATTTACACAATCTATTGGAAGACCCATTTTAGGCATAGACTATAAGTTATGGATCGCGTCGTGGGCAAACCCGAAGACTTAAAGTCTACCGAAAATTTATGAAGTTTACAGCTTTATCAAGCGGAAGTAACTTTCTCAATGACGTATTGTCTTCACCGCATGACAATATTAATATCTCCAGAAGATTTTCAAAGATTAGAACAAACAACTTGTATTTGGTCCCAATTTTTTTTTGGTGTATTTAGAATGAAGTTCTTTAAGGCAGCTTAGAGTGTAGTAATAGAAAAATCGTCACGTAACAAAATTAGTTAAGAGCATTCCTAAGGTGAGCTGAATTGGTAGAGTATTGGCCTCGAACATTAAAGTCGGCTGAAGTCCCAGGTTCGATTCCCAGTCGAGACAAACAAATATTGGTATACTGACTTAGCTCTTGTATTACTCAGCATTCTCTTGGTGGAGTGTATCTCTTTGGTATATTTATTATTATTTGCCCTTTGACAAATTGATGCATGATTTTCCTCCACACGCCCCTGTCTTGCGCGCATCTTCTCCATTTGGTGGCACCAAGGCCTGACAGGGCTTCAGTCACTTGGTCCTCCCAACGTGTCCGGTGTCTTCTTTTTCATTCACCGCCTACTACCGCATCAAACACATTACGAACTGTAGTTTGTTCTGCCATCCGTACGACGCGTCGCGACTTGACCCACCCATCAAAGTCGCTGAGTGTTCAATCGACTGACTACATTAAGAGTTCGTACAACTCCAGGCTTCTGCACCATATAAAATACCATGGCATATGTTGTGGTGAATTCATGTTTAAATTAATTTCGTGGTTTAATTTAGCTTTGACGATTTTTATCCGCTTTTAATTACAGTTGTCTAATATCGACGGCCCAGACCCCATATAAAATTTGATCTCATAATTTTTTGATTTCTGATGTTCTCATAAATAATCTTCTGGATTTCTGTGAGTAGACCCGATTTCAGTCGTATACCGTCACGATTACTCCTATACAGCGTTTCACAGATGGGTAAATATATGACACCAATCTTCTTATAGAAAAAGCTAACAAACTGCCAATTATTTTACATGCATAAATAAAGATAATAAAAGAAATGAAGACTATCTTAATATAAACTTCCAGTTAAAAGCATCGAAAACATCGATATTTTTCCAGCACTGCCCTAAATCAAGGACAGAACGGATAGAAGGAGGCGTGGTAAACCCTATCTAGCTTCTACTTCATCTACTCATTCTTGATCAGCATCAATCGATGTAGCGTGTGAACAAAAGGATCTCAGAGGCTATAAGAACTTTAGCGGTAAAAAAAGAGGACTATTATCGGGTTACGGCCCGACATTGATCATCTCTCCAGGCGCCTCTGTTCCGTGAAACCTTCTTCTGAAGCAAGCACGGTCTACCCTACCGCATTGAACAACTTCCGCTTTAGAGCTTCTTTATCCAAATACAAAAGATGACCAAGCCAGCGAGCCGCTAAATGTTTAAACGCTTGAATGTGTCAATGTCTTCTTAAAGTTCGTCCTTCTATCGACTGCGATAGTTGTCACCAACGCGTAAAGCACCAAAGAACTTACGAAGTACTTGGTTTGTACAATCACCTAAGATTCAATGCCATAAAGCAAAACGTGTAGGATGAACAACATCATCTCAGTGATAACTTCATTCGACGATAGTTATCTCTACTTCTCAATTGCCTACTGAGATCAAAGTAGCATCGATTGCTTAGAATGACTCTGCATTTGATCCATAAACTAGTTCATAAAATAATTTCAGCTGGTTCCTTTTCCAAGTATAAATTTTTGCAATCGATAAAATCTCTAACAATTTGATAAAATCTTCAAACCATAACAATTGGATACCCTAGTTAAGTTTTAAAATAAAAATCACCTACAATTAAAACAGCCCACTTAATTGTTGGAAACATTAGTTAAACTGCAGTAACCAACTGTTACAATTCGCAAATCATCTGCCCCATGTCAACTAAGGGGCACCTAAAATCTCTCAACAGCCACTGGGCTGATCCATTTTGACTCAATGTGCGACATTTTTCGAAAAACTCTCAAAGCAATTAACC
This sequence comes from Chymomyza costata, assembly GCA_018150985.1. Lineage (NCBI taxonomy): Eukaryota > Metazoa > Arthropoda > Insecta > Diptera > Drosophilidae > Chymomyza > Chymomyza costata. The sequence goes on from JAECWU010000001.1 coordinate 27,152,755, forward strand.
AACAATTTTCAACACACAAAAAGGTCATCCACTGCGGGGGGAAGTGAAGGGAATGGAATATTAGGCTCTACTAGGACGGCTGGCAGGTTGTTAGCTGCAATAACCAAACAACACATTTGGACAAATCCGCTTTAGCCTTGGGACAACAGCAAACAACTTACAACAAGTCCCAAAAGGGGAACAAAATCGAGCACAACAAGCAAAACACATGTTTCAGAGGCTATCCAAAACTACGGCCGAATGTCCTGTAGAAGTTTTTTTTTGGTAACGAAAAATCTAAAATCAGGTCAATGCTGGCACTAAGCGCCTATAGTGTACATAAAGCATGTATGTTTGTAGTTTGTAATCGTTGGAAAATTCGAACATATTTGACAGAGCACAAAAGTAAACAGCCAAAGAATCGGAAAACGGTGCAGGGTTGAGTTTGGGTTGAATTGGTTGTTGGGGTAGGTTTGTAGGTTGGGTTTGGACTTGGGTACGGGTGAATTGCATTGTGTTGTGTTATGTTGTTTTTGTTGTGCCTGCTGCTGCCTGCTGCTGCCCTTCAGCAATCAGAGTGAGAAATGAGCATGGAACTCAACAACAGAACAACACCAACAACATCCAGAACTAGAACACCAACAACAACAACAACGCTAACAGCTTGTTGAGCGATAATGCAATTAGAAGCAAAATGGGATTTTGCATCTGAAATGTTGCTACAATCCAAGGCAGAGACAGCTAACAACAAGCAGCATCTAACCAGCAGATCCTTAGCGTTGATGATATGGATTTGGCAGTGCATTGTTATAGGTTAAACAATAGCAAGGGGGTTTGTCGTTGGCCTCCTGTCTGCTGCCCCGTCATAGCATATCTTTCGCAAAACTGCAAATACTGTGTTTACACTATGAGCAAACATTTTTAGAACCAGCTCTTTAAGTACTTACAGCAGCGTAGACAGCTATTTTGATAAGGGGGTCTATGAATAAGTATTAAATATTTGGTCATAGTCCAACAAGAACTAATGAAAATCATTTTGTGGAAGCTTTCGATAAAAATTAAATAATACTCCAGTAATATCCATTATTAGATATCTTGTTTAAAGATGTGGCAAATTTCTGGTTAAATGGACAAGTCAACGAGTGAAAACCAATCCAAGACGTTTTCATTGCATCCAGAAAATTTAACAGCTTGGTGTGGATGGTGCAGGCCCACATAAAAAAAAAGTGGTGTAAACTCTATAGATTTTGATGTTAGAACATCCAACGGTTTTGAGATAACCTCCAGAAACCCCATAACATTTCTTTAGATTAATAGTTTCCAACCATTTTTCTTATATATTTTTGGAGTCGCTGAATTTGAATCGGTGACCTAAAAACCCCCAGCAAGACAGGGTTCTGAGATAATCATTTTGGAGATTCGTTTTTGAGGTTCGCTTATGCGAATACAGCGACCCCAAAATGATGTAGTAATCATGGTTTGAACTCCAAACACGAAAAACTTTAAACTTCATGAAGCCTCACAAAAAATTTTTCAAGATCGGTTGTCTGACAATCTTTTTTATATATTTTTTTGAGGTTGCTGAATAGGAATTCGAGGTTTTCGCCAAAAAAGTCAAATTTAGTCCGGAACGAAACTTTTTCCGACCGGACTTTGAGATCGGAGGAAAAAGCAATCATAGCGGCCAGTTCACTAGAATGGGTATGAAAATTGGTGGTAGCTCTATTATATTGAGGTCTGCCTAATAAACGAAAAATATTGTTTGTTTTCCATTTAAAAAAGTCGTTCTGGATCCGAAAAAATCTTTTATCAGTTTTTATAGGACTACCATCTACTGTCACTTGTTCCACCAGCTAGCCCAGGGTAATGAAGTTCTTTCCAGTTCCAACTATGTGACATATGGAAAATGTAATGCTCTTGTTGAATGGCTTTTCCGAATTATAGGACTACAATAGTAATAAAAACCTGAAATATTGTGTCAATTTGTAATCTCTTTATTGATAAAAAACCCCTAACTACGCCACTGGCCAAAGTTGATTCACAACTCCACTTTTGTGCTTACTGGTATCCCTTAACTGACCTACTTCCTTGCCTTTCGGGTATTCCGGAACTGGCACAAGGCACTGCTATACTATCTGGCTGGTGGATTGTGTCAAGTGTCAATAAATATGCTCTTTGAAAACGCAGCAACCCAATTTTCAGCAACAACAAAGACTCCAAGCAGGCGCCGCGTGCTCCTGATATGTTATTGTTGTGCTCGTTGCATTTTTATGCATTTGGGGCAAGTTGAAGTGAGTTTTTCTTTCAATACTTCTTTTCGCTCTTTGATGCTGCTAGCATTTGTGGCAAGCGTATGAGAAATTGCTTGGCAAGTCAAGGAAAACTCTTGATGCAAAAGTTTTCTCATATTTGCACGCATCGTGATACTTGACGTTGCCACATAAAAGAAAAAGTATTATGTAGACGAGAGCTGCTGGTTTTTGAAAAGGATTTAAAGCAAGCTGATATTGAATGCAAAGCTTCTAAAATGTATATGTTATGGCTTAAAGAGCAAGCGAAGATAATGCTTGCTGAGATGCAAAGGATTTTTTTAAATTTTCAAAGTATAAGTGAAAAAAAATTAGTGGGGGTTCGTTATCTAATGCCAGGTACGAGTAACCTTCGTAATGCATAACACGTTGACACAATTTTAAACACCTAAACTATAAGTTTATATTTTAAAGATGATGAAAGCTGATTTTGTCAATTTCATCTTAGTTAGTTTTACCGAGAAGACTTGACTTAAAGCCCCTGGTAACAATATACCCGATTCGGTAATTTTTCAAAAGTAACATTTTCTTGTCAAATCTATTAAGTTGTATATACTTTTTGGCGATTTTATTGAAATATAACTTGAAATGTTTTTAGTATATCAAAGTAGGATGAGGCGCATGAAAATAAAATGGCAAACGTTAATGTCGGGAGAGGACGACTTTGATATACCCTGTACCATCACAACAAACAGTTAACTGAATTGATTGCAATCATATTTAGTATAGTGCTTTATGAAAACACACGAAAAATATAATTATACCCTGAAACCTTTTTCTCGACGGCTTAACCCCACAGGAGCTATCCGATATAGTTAGCCAATTGTGATCAAATTTATTACAGTCTAGTTTGACGGTCTTACTAATTGATTTTTTTTTATTAAATTATACGGTGCAAATCCTCAGTATTTCTCTAAGTAGCCCTTGTGCTCCGATAAAACGAGTATAACGCGAGGAAGAGGTCTGGCGCTGCTCTATCAGGAATGTAGGAAGGCTGGGGCTCTATAATTGGTCAGAGCCTTTTGGCTCTTGGCGAACACCTTTCTAGCCGTTCGAAATCATATTTTTTTCACTAATAGGTGTATTTCATTAGAAGTCCTCGAAATAGCTCAGTACGCCTTCTGAAACTCGCTTTCCCTCGATCCCTTTCAGAGAAGTCGTCATGGCCCCTTAGACGTACTAATAGCTACAAATCCTTAGTAGTCCTAGAAATAGCACACTTGTGCTCCGACACAACGCGTATAAGATGATTTCCAGAACGTAGCAACCCGTTGCTTGGACAGAATCTCCCTCACGAGTATCACGAAAAAAGAGGAATAAGTGGAAGGGAGGAAGGGTTGGGCCACGTGGCAACCCTTTGCTTGGCCAGCAACTCCGTCACCAGCAGCACACAAACTTACCGCACAACATTCGCATGGTCAAACCTTTGGTGATAATTTTTTTGACTCTTCCGTACGAAATGTCTAGCCTATCCATCCACAATCAAAGGCAGAGCCCAGGAAAGCCTTTGGCCACATTACCATCAATCCTTGGTCGATTTCATCGAACTTCCGCAAATACCGGAACTGCTTATACCACTCGATCTTTGTTGAGCGTCTCGTAGCATTATTCCCATTGTGTTTCCGCGGTTTCCCCCAGCTTGCATTTAATAGCGTAGCGCTGCTAGAGATTTTCCTTCTTATTGGATCGCGACGACACTTCCTAACAGAAGTTCGTGAATATCGATGCAGTCAACTGGAAAAAATATCGAACTTTTCGGAAGGCTCTTAACTACCACGCTCAGGTGGCCTGACCGTCCTCCTTAGCTCCATTCGCGTAACAGAAATTCAGATCTACTACTTTCGGATGCTACCCTGTGACCTTCCACTTTGCAGATCTCCCACTTCTGTATGTTAGATACATTTTAGACTGCCGCAATCTTAATATACAGGTACAGGGGTATTCAAAGCTAAATTCTATTGAATTTTGATGATCAATATTTTGAGTTTTGAAAGAAGTTTTCCTTTTTTTATTATTCCGTATGTAATCCCAAAAAAAAAAAGGAAACGGAGTTCAATATTTTCTTTGTTTATTAGGCTCACATGAGAATGCCAACCAATTGTGTAGATAAACTAGAACATATGAAATTGAAAGTCTAATGGAATAAGTCTATAAGTCGTAGATAATAATACCTAGATTTTTAAAAATTGTTTTTCAGTTTATTATAGAGCGTATGCAGAGTAGCAAAATGAGTACAGAGAAGAAGAAGCAAGTTTCATTGAAATTCGTCTACGAGGGAAGTTTGTCCAATCAATGCAAACATGTCTTCTATCTATCCTAATAGCCCCTATCTCTGCTATATTCAATTTATCCTATCCCTATCTGTTCCGGCACTATGCGTAAAATTTGGTGTGATTTACTCAAATGATCTTCAAGATCTAGGCATCAGTTCACACTGATGGGCGAATAGTCGGAAACATTGTGTATGTAACACTCTTGGCTTCAATATAACCGGTTTAACTCAATTTTCTAGTTTATTTTGAAATCCATCCTTTTGGGCGATTTGCCCTTAAACATGTTATACAAGAAACATACATATATGTATATACATGTTGTGCAAGAAAATAACCATTATTCCCCAAATTATATGTATGATAAAGTTGTTGCATTTCAGCCAACAGCTTTTAGTCATCACAATGCCATTTGCAATTGTTCCAAAGCTCCGCCAAGCTGATTACACTCAACTAAATCCGCCACTTTGCATAAGTAAAACAGTCTCATGCCTTATTCAAGCCGTACGACTATAATTTTTATTTCCCCATGCAACGCCCAGCAAACAAATAGAGAATTCCAGACAGCCAGAGTGAGCCGGCGAGCCAACCAACCAAACAACTAACTAACAAAGATCTAATCTGGAGTAAATCCAGAGCTGGGCAGACAGTAAAAACTAAAACTCGTAGTAGTTCGAGGAGAATTCGCACATATGCAAAGTTGGCAAAAAGTGTGAACAAAGGCAAAATGTATGCATTGCAAAGGATGCACGAATGGGCAGTGTTGTGCAGTGGGTAAAAACAAAAACAGCAACAAAAACATATACAGGATAAAAGGATGCACAACACTGAGTCAGTCTACAGAACAATGACTGTGCAAATTTTGTGCAGATAAGCGCAGTCCGAGGGCTTTCCAGCAGCAAAAACTAATGCGCGCTGACATGCAAAAAAGGGTAAATGAGTGACAGGACCAAGCCTGCTCCGGACAAGTCAGACAACAAAGGCTACACCAAACTCCTACCCCTACCCTTATGGACGACTCGCTGGCCTTTTTGCCGTGTTAAATGCTCTGACAATTGCTATAATTGTCAACTGTCAAATGGCATTAACAATTTTTCCTTTTCCACTTGCCCGCACGCTCAATTGTGTGCGTAGGTGTGGAAATTTGTAATGACATCTAGGGAAAACAAAAGAGCAAACCAAAAAAAAAAGAAGTGTATCAAAGGATCGCTAAAGGCTTAAAACCAGCTGGTTAAACATTTGCTGTTTTGATTTAAGCAATGAGATTAAACGTGAACATGGACAAAAGATCAAATCTTTGGTGCGTCGTTAATTGGATGTACTAGCAAGGATACTGAATCTATTCGACTATTGACGATTGTGGCTTGTCCGTACATCCTCCATTCCAAGAGTCCGTAAGATCTTTGGGACCCTTAGAGCTAGAAATACATATATGAGCATCAGGCACACAGGTCGATCAGACCCCGCGAGAGAACTCTGTAAAAATTTAATCGTTCGAAACTTGGTGCAGCTATAGGGCCTTTTTTTGGATGAAAAACTTCGAGTGAGGGCGATTATATATCAACTTTTGATCACCTAACCTAAAAATTAATTCTTTCTGTCACTCAAATATAGACTACACCATAGGCTGATTCACGTATAGACATCCTCCGACAAACTTAGGGACATGTATACCAAAATTTATTCACTAAATTTTATAAATTATAAGTTATCGGTAAGCGAATTAAAAACATTTTTTTCTAAATTATACATAATTAGCGAATTTATGGCCCTTCTCCAAAGAGGGCTGGCAGTGACCTTGATATGTTTCCCATAGCCACGGCAGTAGATAGAAAATCCGGGTCCGGGGGCGAATTGTACCGGCTCCTCTTTACACCTTTAGCTCCGCCACCTGCGTGCTTCGCATGCTAACCTCCTGAGAACGGCTATAGTCCATACAATTTAAACCTTAATATTTACAACCAATAAACAGGTTATTATTTCTACGCAGGTATATCCCAAAAAAGTACATCTACAGCAGGCAAACTTCTGATTAGTGCTGGAGAAAACATCGATGTTATATCGATGCATCGATGTATCGAAGTTTAAAATATCTATATATCGATGTTGGCCAAATGAGATGTTTTTTCAGCACTATTAAACACCCATTTGATGAGTGCAGAAGTGCTGGAGCACTACTTCTGATTCTTCAAATAGGTTTTCTTGCTAAATAGCAAACCGCTCTGGACTCGATTGTCGACCAGGTTTACCTATGCGCTTAGTCTATTTTAAAGCTTGCCTCAAAGAACTGTCCAATCATTGTCAACATCATCAAGCAAACTTTCCGTGAAAAGTGTCAGCCACAAAATGTTGCATGACAGTTTGCAACAACATCAGCAGTGTCAGCCACTAAATGTCAAACTTTGTGACATGTCTGAATAGCTTCAGCCACAATAGCAACACCACCTCCAACAACAACAAAATAATGTCTCATATGTGACATTCAAGTGTCATCTCTCTGGTGTGTGCCGGCTTGCATTTATATGAGAGGGCAAAAGATACGAGATGATGACTTGAGTGATTTTCCATAAAAAATGTATTGTGAATGGTGAATGCAAAGTGAAAAACTTGAAATTCAAAAATAAGAAGAACTTTGTTCATGCCACAGATTTTGCATAATTAAATTTGGGTGAGCTCCAAAAACCAAAGCGCACAAAACTTTTATCAAAAAGGTGTTGAAGTATATTGTGTATCCGCAAGCAGATATCCAGATAAAACAGAGAAGATAGCTTTGCCTGCAAATCAGCATAAAATAATTGAAATGGTGTGCGCTCGTATATTTGAATAAACGCAATTTGAATGCAAAAGCACGAATTGCAAACAAGATGATATTCCAGACAGACAAAGGGATTCATTCCGTCTGATAAATGGATGCTGCAACTGACCAGACTAAGGAAGTGGAGTGACACCCTTTTTTTGGGAACTTGCTTGAATAAACAACAAAAGCAGACAGCTAATAATTGTGTACGTCAGCTCATTGTTTTAGTGTGACCAAATTTTATGAAAAGCGCGAAATATGGCATATTTTTGGCGGTTTGAAGACTGTACGTGTGAATGAAACAATTTGGAAGAGTTATTAAAATGCAGAGGAGGACTTTACACAAAAGTAATGAGATTATGAATGATTTTTAGGTAGTTGAATCAAAGTTGTGCAATTACTTTTTGGGATTAAGTACAAAGTATGAATTGCAAGAAATTATAGTTGTATTTACAATGGACTCCTTATGTATTAATTATTACCTGTATAATATGTGTCTGCAATTTGTCACTGAACCCCTTTTTTTAAGTACCGACTTGGATTAATATTGTTGTGTGTGCTTAATTGGTTCCCGAAATATTTATTTCTTGGATCTGATGGGGATCAACGAAAAACGATTTTTTTGTACACGTAAGACTCTTATTATTTTACTACAACGGCCGCCGCCACGATTTTCCTGAAATTATTCAATAATTATGACCAGATAAGACCAATATTCACTATGTATAGAACATTCAAATACAGCCTTGGTTTTGCCGGCAATGCCTTTTGGCCAAAATCTGGATCATTGACCAACATTTCCAGAACCGAATTAGCGAACTCAGGGTGTTTCCTGTGCCTTAAATCATCAGACAGATTGACTTTCTGCCGAATATAGGTAATTGACGATGAACTGACAAATCTGAGACTTCTTAGGTACTGACCGCAGTGTTTTCTTCACTTCTCACCAATCTTTGCCTGATGGAAGGGTTAAGGTCCAAAAAAAAGTACTACGAAAATATAGGATGCTCTATGCAAAAAGCAAAAAACAGCAGATGAGTTTTTACTTAAATTTCTTCATCTGCCGAAGAATATGTATTTTAGAGTAAAGATACTCTTTAAAAAGAAATTTGAGGAAAGGTTCATCTTCAAAGTTGTTCTTCCAATCTACTTCTTACAGGATTTGCAGTTCACAAAAACATCAACGAAATGAAAAACTCGGCTCTGCATACATTGAATATTTGTCCCTGCGGTTGCAGCGGACTACTGGACCATCGGCACTTGAAACTTCTACTGAAGTCTTAAAATTATTAGAGTCTTAGAACGTACTCAGGCGGCGTTCATTAACTTCTCAACGATTTTGCGACTCTTCCAGTGAGGACGACTTGCTATAAAATATATTCCACGCTACCTTTCTGACTTCCCTGTATGATCAGTCGCAGAATAGCTATGTGCAGTCGTTATCGATATACGATAACTGACAGATTTCTTTTGTCACTTTGTACATTTGGCAATGCCATTAAATTATCCACCCACATGCCAAACTTCGAAACTAATAATTGAAATGTCAAATAGGAGCTAATGACAAATGTAAAGAACCGAAAACTACAGACAACTTGCCTAAATTAATATATGACACAGATTTTAGCACTTTAGTTAAAAATAAATATAACCCTAAAGACCACTTGAGGAGAGAGCCAAACTGTTATAAAAACATAAGTGACAAGTGTGCCAGACACATGTGAGTGAGTGAACGAGGGAGTGAGTCGACCCGCACAAAGCCGCAAACATAAAAATCACATCCATGGGACTCAAACACACACATGCATGCAGACAGACTCAAATTTTGACATATTTGACAACCAAGTCATTTCGCAGTCACAGATCTCGAGAGTGAGAGAGCGGGCTACGAAGGAGTAAGAATTAACGACGTCGACATGAGATGCATTGGTAAGCAGCCATTTGATAGCCTCATTAGCAGCGGGACAACCAAAAAAAAAAAAACAACAAAAAAGGAGCTGTCAAAGTGTTTAAGGGGCTCCTGGGCCGCAAGCAGCCCAAGCACTTGCGTAACTCAAAACCAAAAGGATATCGTCCATGACGCATATGTATGTTATGTATGGGAATGCGACACTGTTGGGCCTCCCGCAAATGTCCATAAAACCTCAAACAGCTGTAAAAGAAGCAAAGAGACAAATAACAAATATTAAAGAGGCGTGTGCATTTGGTAGCATTTAGAAACGGCAATGCCCCAAAAACACACGAAAGCCAGCCATATCCCCTGCTCAAGGGACAAGGGACACGCCACAACTGGCTATACAGTTTGACCCAACTTATGTCTGATGTCTGGCGCTGGCATTTGGTCATATTGAAACATTAAAAAAGTCAACACCCACATATAAAAACCAACAAAACTTGAACGGAATCGCTGTCCCAAAAATAATAAACTACTTAGATATTATAAACTGGAGGCCAGCCAAATGTTAGTACATACTCATATAATATTCAATGAAAGTCAATTGGTCTGGCTAGTTGGAGCTTTGTATGCGCTGTGGATTCGAAAATAGAGCAGTTTGTTGAAAGAAAATGTTGAAGGTAAAAAAAAATTTGAGTATAGATTTTGATGCAGTAGAGGTTCGGATGGGGCCAATCATACAGAGGATTCCCGTACCAAACTGCTTTCTAATCTGCACCTAACTTTGGAGTCTACGAGACGATTGTCAGAAAGTATTTCAATTAACATTTTAGCCTTTAAGAAAGTAAGAACCAACGTTCGTCACTCAGACGTATCGTTATCTTATTGGGATACATAAATATCATTATCTTTCAGGGTTATTTATAATAAACTTAGTCATTGAATACTCTTGAGTCATTTCCCAACAATATTTCGAATAATTCCAGTTTAATAGATATATTATGTTTACCTTACATTTTAAAATCAACTTCACTTTCACAATGTAGATATTCCGAAATATGAACTAGTTCAGTACAATATAGGCGCAGTAGAGTAGTAGAAACAATTTTTTTTTAGTTTTATATAATTCCCAATTTTTTCGATTCTTGTTACCAAAAGAAAAGATATATCACTTAAATTTTTATGAATCTATAGGAATAAGATACGGTTCCGTATAAATTCTATAACGATTTTTTTAAGTTTGTAACTTTCCTTTGTTTTTTCTTAAATATGACGAATTGAAACAGGAACCGTAAGCTTATAAGCAAAATTTTAGAAGTTGTCTCTGTATCGAAAATATGCATTTTTAGAAAACTAATAACATAGTACTCACCATAATATTTTATATAAATTTTTTTAAGATTGGATTTCATTAAGATGTTAGTTATCCCTTTATTTTACATTTTGAAAATTTCGTGTTTTTTTTTTTAAATTCCTTTTGTTCACGAACCAGCTCGAATGATTATGTGTAAGGAATGTATAAATTTTTAACTCTATGAAAGATTCATGAGTGTATATACAATATGTATAACTATAAAGAAGTTGGATTTGTTGTGGTTGCAGTCTTATTAGTCTTTGGTATACTATATTTTTAACCTTCCCTGGATTCTGCCGCTTAGGTGGCTAATAAAGTCCCATATAAAAGGTAGGCCACGGTTTTTATTTCTGTTACTATCATACCAAGGATCACGGCTTAGCGTAAAGAGAATTAATAGCATTTTTTCCATTAAGATTAAAAAAAAAGGTTAAAAAAAATATTTTACATCTTAATTTACCACAAACAGGCTTATATGGCACATCTATAATATCCCAACATTCTAACTTTAAACTATTAATTCCAAAAAACACATGAACTAGCTCATATGATTACCGGGGATGAATTTGAAGTAAGCAGCACTTAAGATTATACACGCTTCTTGGAAATATTTCCAGACAAATTTTTAAAAAAATAAAATATAATTTTTTTTAATGTATATCTTTTCCTATGATTAATTTAATGATATTTTCAGAGCGTTCCGAGTATTTTTTCTCAAAAAAAAAATATTTCTTTGTTCACGAACCAGTTCATCAGATTGCTTGTAACGAACGTGACTAGTGAAATCATTACATAATTTTGAATTTTATGCTGTTTTTGAAAAGATTTCCAAACTGGTTACGAACTGGTTTTTTTGATGAACTAGAACGATATTGTGTTATATAGTTCCAATAATTTAACTTTCAAGCTATTTTGAGATAATGCTAAAAATTAAACCTTTGGCTGACAAAAATAGTCGTTTTTGCTTATGAACTAGTTCATATAATTAACTGATATCAACTCAAACTTAGACATTCCTCTTTTTATTTTCATAAAAATTATGTGTTAAATATTTTTACTAAATATGTCTTCCTATGAGCTTGCCGAGAACACCCAAGAATTGTAGCGCACCCGACAAGAATAAACACTCCAGGCAACCATAAAAATGTTTGAAGAGAAATTTCTATGTATTCATAAACACATGTGCCAAGGACCCAACAGAAACTTAAATGGAACCTTATACCCAAAAAACACGCCACCGCAATGTGACCGCAAAGTCTTTGTGAGCTGTGGCCAATGTCTATATGCATAACGGACATAGTTTATATACATAACCCAAAACATATAGAATAGCCAAGTCAAGGCAGGAGCAGCGGAACCGAACCAGTACAGACTGGGCCATATGTGCATTTAACATGCAAACTATGCTCTATACATGATTTTTAGTAGTTGCTATTGGAGGGGGCGGTACGGTACGGTACAACAACAAAAAGGAAAAAAAAACCAATGCTCAAATTTCCGGTCAAGCCAGTGAATCCTTACAAGGATATATGTCTGTAACCAACGCACACATCAAACCTCTGAGAGTTTCATATTTTTTGGTTTCTTTTGCTTAACGCCCACAAAATTTCTGCTAAATTAAATTATAAATACAGCACAAAGTCGATGGGAAAGCACTTTGGACGTGAACCAAACTGACGCACCACAAATATAGTAGCCCAAAGGCAGTCTGCATGGTTGGTTGGGTCGGTTGGGTTAGTTGGTTGGATGTATGGATGAGTATGATGGCTACGTTCCGACGCTATTATGATTCATGACAACAACGAGCCGGTCAATTCCTGCTGTCTGCTTGTCCTGATTGTTGTTGTTGTTGTTAGTTGCTTAAAGCTTGGACTTGGCTTGTATCTTCTTACAAAGTGCGTGTCAAATTCGCAGCAAGTTATTTAATCCTTTGATGGTATCCATAGTTTTGGTGCGCAGTTGTTAGTTGTTATGCTTTATGTTTTTGAATTTCTTTTTTTTTCATATTTGGTTTTTGGTTTCTTGGTTCTTTAGAAGATTTGGGTTAGCGATATGCAAAACGTTGATAAACTGTGCAGATTTGTTTGCTGGGTTTGATGTGGGTTTCCGGTATGTGTCAGTTGTGTAAGCCCTTTTTGAAGTTGTGCTTATCTAAGGACAGGAATTTTTTTTTTAATTTCTGGGCATATGTCATAATTTTACAAAGTGTGACCGTATTGTTGCAATATTAACAGTATTTTCAGATGATGGAAACCGTTGATAAAGTAGTTGAGTGGTATTTATTAAAATAATCTCTCTGAGATGACGCCAATTGTACTTTAACTTTGTCTTTTTAGGTTATTATTACGTCAACTCTTATAACTTAATAAATAAATATATGCTAACAGAAATGATCGAGTTTAAATTTAATAAAAATGTATATAAATATTTATCCATTTGAACTGATTCTTTCATAAAGCGGGTCTGAACCTTAAATTAAAAAAAAAGACGTGTTAACTTTTTATTGTGGATTAACTAGCGTTATGTTTTGAAAATAATATATATTGAATGGCTTCACTCAAAGGACTTAATCCCTGATCCATGATAATCATAATTTTTAAAATACTTTTGAATGAGTCGGTCTAGATCTGATCCTTAATGCAATTACTTTTACAAGGTGCCGCAAAGAAGTACGCGAGTTGGGCCTTGTAGAAAACTGGTTCAATTTGTGTATGGTAGCTATATGAAATAGTGAACCAATTTTTATCAAACTTCACATAAATGTTAAGTCTAAAACAAAAATCTACTGACATAAATTTGTTCGCGATATTTTAAAAAATTCAAAAAATTTTCTAACCAGTGTGGAACCAGTTTTTTAAGTTGATTACATATTCGTTTTTACAAAGAAACTTTATTTTATATTTCAAACCCAAATAGGTGACGATATTATACACGTTTTGAGCAACAAAAACCAATTTTTCTAAAATAATAAAAAACAAAATGGCGTCTTTAGAGAATTACGAGTACATGACTAGTTTTCGTAGAGGCCTCTACCTCCAAGGCTACAGCTTTTCGACGTCGCCATTGATCTAAAACATAAAGACATTTTATTCCTCTTAATCTATGGACCAAAAGCAAGTGAACCACGTAGGGCTTTTCAAAAATATAAATTAAAAAAAAAAATGTCATGTTTGAAAAAAAAATCTTTTACGTCAATAAAAATCATAAGTGAGTTTTAAAATAAAAAGTTCTAATTATTTTGACAAAATCCTACGTGGTTCACTAGAAAATTATGTTATAAATCATATAAAAAAGTTGTTTCGAGAAAAATGCGCTTAAAGTTTTAAAACTGGCACGACCGGGACATCATATCTCACATAATCGTCTACCAATTTAGATTCTACACTGGTGTTATCCCTTAAGCCATTGTAGTCTCAGTCTACACATAGAAAAATTTAACCTGCACTCTCTTTTTTATAAAGACATAAAAAAAGGACTTACGTCACCTTTTCATATCATGGATCTCATCAAAGGTTTCGACGATATTACTTTTCAGCCGAAACCTTAATAACACACTCTGGGAACTTTTCTTACAGGACCTCCATATGTCTTCTTATTTCGGAAAAACCTACATTACACCAAAAAGTAAATTTTTGCAAGATGCAATATCAACTTTTTGTGTGGGCTGGTCTTATCCCAAATAAGCCCATTTTGATTATTTACGAAACTGTTTGGAAAAAAATAAGACTTATCGTTAGATCAAATTTTTTGTTTACAATTTTTTATAATATAACTTTAAAAAATCCAACAAAATTTTTTGCGACACCGATGTTCTACGATTATTTCTTATTGTTTTTTGAATCGCTAAATTCGAATCCGATGTCGAAATCCCAGCATGTCAGATTTTTGAGAAGCCTTCAAAACAATATTTGAGATAAGGATATATTTCTGATAGCGCCTCGACCCCAGATCACGAAATTTTGTATGCCAGACCAAGGGACATGAGTGAATCGACTTCTCTAGTCACCCAGATTATACCTTAGGTGAATTTGGAGAGGGCTTCGAAGTCTCCTTCGCCTTCGTCCATAATATACCCTTTGACACTAATAGCAGGCGCACATTCGGACAAACAAGGTCTGCTGTGTCACCTAGTTCTTTGATTATAGGTTTCACTGTAATAATCAACAGTAAGTACAAAAAGTATTTTATCAATAAGAAAACACCTCCTCTAGCAATAAATCATTGATCGATTTATCAATTACACCATTGAAAGTCACAGCCAATCATAAGTTTGGTTATTGCTTAGCCCAGAACTATCAAACAAGTGTCTAACAACGTGAACATAATAAAGCCCGTAAAAAGGTGAAAACCCAAACAAGTGTCCGTGTACCCAACCGCAGTATGTACAACACTGCCAGGACTTGCTCAATTTTTACACAGTGCACTGAATGACCATGGACACGTTCATAAATACAAAAACAAGCAAGCAGACAGAAAACCAATTGCTGCTCCAGCTCCAATTGCTTTCTAACGTGTGGCTAACATTTATGGCCAAACCGAGCAAACCAAATCGAACTGGAAACCCCATTAACTGACACTCTTGGAGCGTGAAAAAGCAGCTGAGGTTGCTAACAAGGCAACGACGTGCTAAGCAAAAAAAAATAAATAAAGTAAAAGCAATCCCAAGCAGCAACAAGAAAAATGAAGGAGCTATAGTATATATCGAGAACCGCATCATTTCATAACACTTCCAGTTCATATAATCTATTTAACCCAAATTTAAACGTGCCGTGCGTGGGTTGTCGTTCCGCTCAATGTTTAATCAGTTGTAAAGCAATTTTCGCAATTGTTTTTCTTTAAACGTTTCCAAAGGGCGGCGGCAAGGATGCGCAGCGGAGCATGGTTCCCTAAGTTTTCATTGCTCATTGTTCGCACAAGGAGTTGCTGGCTATGCTGCTTTTCCTATCTATGCATTTAACGGCCTTCTGGGCCATTACAGTGGTGCCACATCAATGGCAACTGTTCCACAGCTGATAAAACTTGTGCGCAAAAAAAAATTCTAGGAGCTAGGACACAAGCTAGGGAGTTTGCCTGGATTTCTAGCGACGTGCCTAATCGTCTGCGTAATTGTCGAAACCGGAGTCAGGCTGCAGTCTGTGCATATCCTTGTGTTCCTGATCCTTTCGATGTTTGCAATTTTCGCACTTTTCCTTGTTGAATTTTTCCATTTCACAGTTTTAAAGTGCAGCATGCCAAAAATTGCTGCAGCTGTTTCTCTACCACCCCGCAGTTGCTCTTTTGTGGTTTTTGACCGCAAAATTTCAATTAACTTGAAGGTTAACCATTTATCCTGTGTATCGAATGGCCTTGTTTAATTTGATTAATTGGTTCGAAAATTGGCATTTCAAAATGTGAGATTTGTAGGTGTCCTTTGATGCTTGATTGACAGCACACAGGTTTAGTTGCTGAAGGATTAAGGCGGTGCATACTTGTTTGAAAAACTGATGGCTCTTTGTGCTGCACTCGCTTGTGTACAAAAGCAATGAAGGGGCATATTTTGGAGATGGGGAAAAAATATTAATGCTTAATATTAGTCAAAATTCGGCTAATAATTATGATTCAGTCGGGACGGTATACTGCATTCCACTTTTCCCAAAAACTAAAATAATTCGCTCGAATTTTTATGTTAATACCTTGAGTTCTGTAAACGTGTTTTAGGAAAAGGGTGTAGGACAATTGGTTTTATCAAAAAGTGTCAATGTGTTCCCAATAACACAGACCAACATGGTTTAGTTGTTGGAAAGCTATGGGTCATTTTAGAGGTAATTTGCTGCGTAGAAACCGAATCCGGGGCCAGAATTGGCCTATCACGTCAGGATTTTGAGATATTTGATATTATTTTTCCCACTTTTGAGGTTATGTACAGGGTGCAAATAATTTTTGTGGTCTGTCACTCCAGTTATATCATTTAGTACCACTCTTACCCTTTAATTTAAAAGTTCAAGCGATTTTTTTTCTCAAAGTTATGGCTATTCAAAGTTACGAAGTATATCCCTCGACGTCATTAGCATTTGCATTAAGCCTTTGAGACAATCTCAAAATCTTCTACTACGACTTATTAAGAGCTTGAACATTTTGTTTAAAATAAGCAATATGTTTTGTTAATGTTTTTCAATTTAAATAAAAAATGGTTGATCAAAAAACAATATATTTTTTATATTAAACACAAAATAATTTTAAAAAAATTACAAATTTAAACTTTTTTTTTAAATAAATTTAATTTAATAATTTTTTATTTTAAAAAATTAAAGTAAAAATAATTTAAAATACTAAATTAAAATAATTTTTTTTATTATTGTTTTTTAGATTTAATTATATAAAAAAACTGTTTCTAAATATATTTTTTTTAATTAAAATTAAGTCCAATCACAATTTTTTTAAACTTCATTTGAGTCTCTTTTTTACATAGTATAAAGTATAAATAAAAAAGTATAAAAAAAGTATAAAAAAGTATAAAGTGATTAAAATTTTTTATTTTGAAGAGAAGTAAAAAAATATCAAAATTTTGATATATTATACATTTAGAGTAAATATGTAGTGTTCAAAAATGATTTTTTTCTTAAATTTCGTTGGTTGAAAAGTTTATATTGCTCAACAAACGTTTTTTTTTTTGAATATTTAAATTAAATGATTTAATTAAAATAAAGAATAAAACTTATCTTCATTAAGCTGTCGAAAAGTATAAAACTCTTAATTATTTTCATATCATACATACAAGATACAACAACTCTGTTGTGTTGAGTTTCAAGATTGTAATTTCGAAAATATGGACCTAAAATTTCAAAATTGCTTTTAGAAAAGAGCACCAGATAGACAGACTTATGCAATGACATAGCTAAGCTAATTTTTTTACTTTGTAAAACCAAGAAGTTCTATAATTTACTACACAGCCACACAAAAAAAAAGTGTCTTGATCTGGGAACCGTGCATATGTTTTCTAAAGTATTTCAACACGCAGAATCTGAATCCGCAGAACAGACTAGCCCAATGAGTTAAGGTTATATCCTAACTTCGAAGAATCCCCGGAATCGCGAAACCGAAAACCGAGGTCCAAACACGCCAGCTCGTCAGGTTTTTGCAATAAACTCGAAAACACGTATTTTGAGGATATGCCAGAGCCCTGAAGTGCTGTGGGCTTTTAGAGCATGGACTCGAGCTTAGCGATAAAAAAATAAGAAAACAAGATCTGATCTCTAGATTCGGAATACGGTCAAATCATGCTTACTAAATATTTGTGGGTTCGCTGAATCCGAATCCGATGTCTAAAAAACCTCAGCACATCAGAGTTCCCACATAATCTCAAAAAACCCTTATTAAACGTGGTATTTTGATAGATATTTCTTAGATAGAGTTCTTGGCGACCCCAAAAATCGGGGAAACAAATAATATAGGGATTTTGTAGGTCATCTCAGCATCCTTTTGGTATTAGAGTTTCTTTGTAGCACGTATGCCTATTCAGTAGCTCAAAATCCCTATATGGTAGGTAGCCTTGTCACATGAAAAGTTCACACCACTTTTTTTCCCTTACCGTATGGTACAAAGGGTATATTAAGTTTGTGCAAGCCCAAATAGGTTTGTAACATACAGAAGGAGACGTCGGAGACCCCCCAATGTTACCTAAAGTATGATCAGGGTGATAAGAGAAGTCGATATACCCATGTCCGTCTGACCGTCTGTCCGTCTGTCTGTATGAACGCCTAGATCTCAGAGATGGTAAGAGCTAGAGCGACCAAGTTTTCAGATTAGATGCATAATTATGTCAGGGGAGACAAATTTATTTTATTTTTTCGATGTCGAGGTTATATTATATAGCTCCCATAGGGGTGTTTCGGAGGACCTCGAAAAAAACCAAAAGTTTTAGATGGACAATTCGTTTGTTAATGAGGATATCACAAACAAATTTGGCACTCGGAAGTTTTTTAGAGTGCCCAAGCACTGTACCAAATTTGATCAAAATTGGTTGACTATATCATATAGCTCCCATAGGACCAATCGGTCAAAAAAAGTTTTTTGTACAAAATTCGTTGTATTTCGTTTGTTTTTGAAGATATCGTAACCAAATTTGGCAGTCGGAAGTTTTTTATAGCTCCCAATCAGTGTACAAAATTTGACCAATATCGGTTGACTATATCATATAGTCTCCATAGGACCGATCGGTCAAAAAACATTTTTTGGTGCAAAATTCGACTGATTTCTGTTTGTTTATGAATATATCGTAGCCAAATTTGCCGAATAAAATATCTTTTGAAAGTCTTAAGCAATATGTCGGACTTAATTGCAATGTGGTCTTACAGGGTATCCCAAAGTCGTCTACGCCCGACTTTAACGTGCGCCATCTTTTTCTGTGGTCCTGTGTTATTCGTAAGGCATCATAAGATTTGCTTCTAAACAAAACTCTACAAAAAACGTTGTTGGCCAGTTCACGGCATCTAATCCTTATCATGCAATTTAGCAGAGCTCTCCATTGATGATGAAGGCAATGCCAATGTTGTCATTGAATGCATCGATCTTTGAGTGACCTTGTTTAGTCATCATTGACCCAACTTTTCAAGTGTAAAGATATCAATCAGATTTTCCTTACAAATTTTGTAAATCTGAGATACATCTTATGGATGCATGGAGTAACTTGGCTTATTGTTACCAAATAATTTAAATCTGTTATACGCATGACCCCATGGATAGCGGCAGAAGAAACAATATGGCCGCCATAAACTGTTAAGCTCTATCGCCATTTTAAAAGACAGTTATTTGTCTATATAACGTTTTGTCTTAAAGTTCAAAATAATATTTTGTATTTAAATACGTAGATATGCTGCTAGACGCCACAAAAAACTAAACCTCAGCAGGTCATTAATTACAAACCCTTCTTCTACAGAACAAAAACTTCAACTGCCACTGACACTTAAAAGATTTTTCCTTTGTTTTTCATTGCCATTTGCCATTATTCTCTTATTCAATATGTCCTTTTTCACTCACATAATGCACATGTGATATGATTGATTAAACATTAAACCGCGCAGAAAACCAGAGCATTTTTCAGCATTAAAATTGCAAAACCCTGAAAAAGTAAAGAAAAACCCAAGGACCAAAGAACTGAGCAACTTTTAAACTCCCCCAACGTTTTCCCATTAATATTACATTTATCAATATCACAGTTTTTCAGTTCAACTGTAGACTGTGTCAGCTACTAAAACTGCTTCTTTTTTTTTGCCAAGTTTCTTAGTAAGTTGCAAGTAGTACCAAAACCAAAAAATAAAATAAACCATTTCCATTATATTACAATGCCACATTTCTCTTTTCCGGTTTATATCGTTTAGATCGATTGCATTTTATAGTTTGTTTTAATGTTTGTTGCTGGGTTTTAGTCTGGTCTAGTCCTTTGTGTGTGCGCTGGAAATTGCTTTGCCAAGGACAACGACTGTCTCCATTTGAGTCTCTGAAGGCAGGCATTTATTTCACTCACTTGCAGCTTCCTGCCCGGCCTTGGTCACAATTGCAGCAACGGAAGGAAGCGCTACAAATATTTTGCTATTATTTTTTTGTTTTTTTTTTTTTAAATTATTTTATTGCTTCCTTTTCATTTACAGGGCGTACAGCATCCTTTGGTTATTGTAACTTTGATTGTTCTCATTGTTGTTGTTGGTATTATTGCAGTTCCTGGGCTTGTCTTAGTTTGCAAAGAAAAACGCGCCATCAAAAAGGTTTCAAGTGTTTCTTTTTAGCCATTCTGCTCTATGTTCTACAATTCAATTAGGCGTTTGCCATTGTCCAAGAGCCAAAAAAAAGGTCAAAAGTGCTTGTATTTGATTTGTCCTGGCGTAGTATTTAATGGTGTTTTTTTTGATACACTAGGGTGTAAAGATAGCAAGGAATAAAAGTAGGCATAGGCATATAATGTCAATGCTGTATATGATGGCAGGCTGAGAACTAGTGCTGGAGAAAACATCGATGTATCGAAGCTTAAAATATCTATATATCGATTTTGGCCAACAGAGATGTTTCTCCAGCACTACTAAACAGCCATTTGATGAGTGCATATATAGATATTTTACACTTCGATACATCGATGCATCGAACCCATGAGCAAAAACTTCGTTTATTATATCCTGTACGAAGGGTACAATAAGAGCTTATGAAATCGGTTAAGTCAAGTAACAGCATAGCTTTTATACTAAAATTTCCAGATCGAGAAGAGAAATCGATCGATGAAGATCGACCTAACAAACGCATACTAGTGTTGGTAAACGCTCAAAAATGAATGATATAAGGGAAGTACAAGCCGCAGATGTTAGACATGTTCGTCCATCTGAATGAAACTGTATCTGTTACAGATGTTTTAAGGCCAATACACCATTGAAATGTTCGTCCTTATAAAGTCCAGTTCACTTAAGAATTGAAACTGATCTGATCATGGTATGCGTAGAACAAACTTGGCTTTGGGTGCTTGAACAAAAGCTTATGGATGATAATTTTTTGTGTAGATTTTTTTCATAGATAAGACTAATTTTTCAATTGTTGGATATGTTAATAATCGGAATTATCGAAAACCAAGGAGCAACTGAGACACCATAACATCCGCAAAAAGTCACTGTACCATTGTTATGCCATTTGGTCTGGTTTGGATGCAGGTTGACTTACAGCATTATTGCTGTAGCCAAATGATTACCGATTTGTTTTTTTTTTTGTCCTGAAATTTCAGAAGCTGTGATATGGGCTCCAACAAGGAAAATAAATTTTTAGGCCTATGTGAATGTGAATTGGCCATCAAGCGGCTTTACCGAATCCGGTTCAACAATGAGAAAATGAAGATATATTTAAATACTTAGCGCATGCGCGCAGGGTGCAGAGCCCCATATTAATATTATATAGGGTGCGCCATTTCTTATGTCGGTATTGTAACATTGAATAACTCAAACATTTGACAACCGTTTGACTTGACTTTACATGTTTTGGAAACGCCAATTCAGTACAATTTCAACCATGTATCGTATTATACCAAAAGATCGCGCCAAAGTAGTTACTTTTTACATTGAAAACAGTCGTTCAGTTGTGTTAACTCAAGGTGCATATCGTCGAAAATATCATAGCAAACAGGCACCGTCAGACAACTCTCTGGTGGCGTTTATAAGCACAATTGCCGTATTTGGGGAACGCCGAATCCACACGAGATCTACGAAACGCCAAAACCTTCATTGGGCCTTGTTTTTTCAAGGAGAGCCAAACGGTCGATGGAAACCGATATCAGTGGATGTTGACTCACTATGTCTGCCCACAAATGCGCGAAAAAGGTCTTGAAGATTACTGGTCTCAACAAGATGGTGCGACATGCCATACTGCGAATCCAACAATCTAGTTTCAGCAACGACAATTCCATGGACGTCTGATGTCAAAAAGAGGCGGCATTGAATGGCCACCCAGATCCCCAGATTTGACCCCACCGGACTTCTTTTTATATTTATTTGTTATTTTAAAAGCAAAGTTTACACCAGCAAGCCGCAGACCATTGAAGAGCTTAAGGAAAACATTCGTGCCGAAATCATCGCTTTACCACCCGAGATGCTCGAAAAGGTAATGGAAAACGCAGCAAAAAGGGCATATTTTGCCGTGGCCAATAGAGGCGGCCACTCGATTGATGTTGTGTGGTCCAAATTAATTGCAAAGGACCAAATTAAATAAAAATACCTCATATACAGAAATCAGTTGATTTTTTTTAAGTTATTCAATGTTTACATGCCGACATAAGAAATGGAGCACCCCTTAGTTTTGTAAATTAATTACAAAGAAATTGTAAACGTTTAGTTTAATTTTTTACCCCAAAACACAAATACATATAATCTCTCATATTATGCAAACAAACCGAGTTTAAGATCAATAGTATTAAAAAAGATGCATTGAACCCAATTTAAAAGCGTTTTCTTCAATCACTATATAGTTCCATTATGTTAAGTTTCAATTCCATTTGATGAAAAATAAATACACCCCCAATACCCCCCTTTATGGACACCTACCTAAAGACGGTGTATGTCACTTTTCATTACCTTTAGCGCCATATTGTTATTATCTTACACCAGCTTACAAATTTTACGGTCATCGAGTGAACCTTGAAAATTAAGAGTTTTTAAGGCTAATTTTGGGTTTCGAGATGTTTTCGAAAAACATGTTTTTGTGTACTTTTCACTAACATGGTGCATGGTTCCATAGCATCTACAGTTCTTACCCGATTTTGAAGATTTTAGGCTCGAAATGTTTGTAAATAATTCTCTTTCAGCTCAAATCTTAAACTAAATTTTTTTCTTGTCAACAACAGCATCTGTGCCTAGTTATAAGTCAATTTAAAAAAAAGTTCTTTGATCCGCCATTTGCTCCACTGTAGAGGCAGCTTTTAAATATCCCATGCATAAAATTAAACTCTATGCAGCATTTTAGCCCTTTAGCTCCTCGAAAACCAATCAGTTAACAAATGATTAAGTCACTCAGTAAGACTGTCGTCAGATCAAACAGTTTTAAATATGCATATGATTCGATGAAATACAATGTTATATTATTTGCAAGACCTTGCTATGACCTATGATTATCAGCATAAATATAAATCAAACACTTAATTTTTAAAATGTTATACCCTGTACCTAATGGCAGAAAGAGTATATTAAAAATTACCGAAAGTATGATCAGGGTGACTAGCGAAGTCAATATAGCCATGTCCGTCAGTCTGTATATCCACCTGTCTAAGCGCCTAGATCCCAGAGTTGATAAGAGCTAGAAAAACAAAACTTTTAAATTAGTTGCCTTATTATGTCATGTTAATGGTTTTGATATTGGCGTATATTATATACACCTCCCATAGGGATCTTTCAGAGCACCTTGAAAAAAACCAAAAGTTTTAGATGGCTAATTCGATTCTTTTAAAAGATGTCGTAACAGAATTCGCAAGTTCGGAAGTTTTTAGAGTTCCTAAACACTGTAATTTTTAAAATATTACTAGGCAATAGCTGTCCGTATAAATAAACCTATAAACATATTTTATTATTTGTAACGATTCGTAGAGGTGATTTTTATTAAAAACTTTTAAAAAAACTTTTAAAATAATGTTAACCAGTTCGTGAGCAACAAGTTCTAAGTATCTAGTTACTGTTTTATTAGTTATTGCAATATTTTATTATTAATGTTTAAATAAATAAAAGGACTGAATAACGTATGAAAACGAAAATTTGATTTTCAAAATAATGTTAATATTGAACTAGTTCGTAAACAAGAACTGAGTATTGGAATAAGGTCTAGTTACTCGTTGCTCTACTGTTTTATTAGTTATTACGTGTTTGATGCAAAATACGTTGTGTTTCCTTTGTTTATGGAGATATCATAACCAAATTTTGTGTTTGGCAGTTTTTAAAGTTTCTCACCACTATCGTGACCAAATTTGGTGTTCCGAAGTTTTTTTATAGCTCCCAAGCACTGTATCAAAGGGTCTAGCTGGATAAGGTACTGGAAACTGCCCCCAGCGCTTTTTGAAAAGTAATGATGCAGTTCGATGCATAATCCAAAAAAAAAATTTTTCGCAAAATTTCAGATCTTAAACTTAATGCGTTGCGGCTTAATTTAAAAAAACGTGTTTTTCGTTTTTATTTGATTGTGACTAAACTACTGAATATTTTTGAACCATTTTTTTTTTTTAATCTAAGTTGGCAACAGGGCTGTTTAAAAAAAAATATTTAATTTTTTTTTAGCCAACAGATTTTCTTAAAAAAAAATATGAAATTTTCTTATTTTTTTTTAAGTATGATCCAAAAATAACTTAATCACCATTTTTTTTTAAAACACGTGTTTTTATACGATCTTTATTTGCTGTGAATATGAATCAAATCGATTTGGTGGAACAATGTTAAAAAAAAATAAAACAAATTTTTTTTTTTTTTTAACACTAAAAAAAATTTTTTTTTTTTTGTGTAATTCATAAAAAAATGCTACAAATTTTTTGCGATATTAAAAAAAAATTTTTTTTTCAATGTAACTGTAAAAAAAAATTATAATTATTTTAATATAAAATAATAAAAATGATAATTTTGTATTTTTTTTTTATTTTTTGTCCTTATTTATTACCAATATTGTTTTACAATAAAATTAATAAAAAAAAAAATTTTGTTTATAACATTATTAATTAAGGTTTACATCAGGTTGCTAGTTCATCTTCGTCACTATCTTCATTTACTGCTGCATTAACTTTTCCACCTTTAAACAAACGGCTTAGTATCTCAGCTGGTCTAATTATTTTAGACAAATATCGTGCATAAGAAAGATAATATATGATAGATGCAATGTGGGAACAGCACCCCACAGTTCGCCTACCATTAGCACAGTCACAGCAGTGTCGTTTGATGCCAGAGATTTCATTAACATTTGGTTCAAAATCAATGAAACAATGGTATGTTTTTGAAGCGTGCCGAGACTTGACTAAAAGTTTGATTATAGATGGTGCTATTTTTGCGTATTGCAATTCATTAATCAACTCAGCCAAATATGATACTGCTTGTGACATTTGATATGTACCTGTGAAAAAAATGGTTAGTTGCTTTTCTGTTAACTCCGGAAAAGTTGTCAATTCCTCTGAATTTAGAGTTGTAAACGGAACTTTTCGTCTACTCCAACGGTTTAAGTCTACTTCCAAAGCCAAAGTGTTGCTCTCGCCTTTTTTTTCATTCATTGCGGCGAGAATTTGTGCTGAAAGCCCAATATCGGAATCAAGTCTTTTCCCAAACTCATTGTGTAAAAAACTCGCCACACGGCAAAATGTTGCAGTTTGTGGCAAGTATTTGTTGTCCAGTTTGTGATCCAGAAGCTTATTTTTTTGCTTGATGGCACCATGCACCGCTTCAACTACCCAACGTACTTTGGTAACGTAACGTGATTCATTAGACTCTTCTGTTGTAAGCTGGCTCCGCTTTCCTTTAAAAGCCGGCATAAACACTCTAAATCGAAGTTGCTCCAATTGTTCTTTTACGTCCCGGAATCCTCGGTCTAACACAAAAATATCATCTGTTTTCAATAATTTGATTAGGCCATTTGGGTCTTGTAAAATTATTTTCATAATGTCAGCATCATTCAAATTAGCGGTAAATGGCCCACACATATCTATGATGAAACCATTTGTGGTGCATATCGTAAATGGTTTGCATAGAGGCACCTTCTTCTGACCGGAGTAGGATTTTCTTTGGTATTCGTTATTTGTACTCTTTTGATGGCGGATATATGTTCCATCACAAATAATTACCAATTGGTCATCTTTTAAACCGTATAGCTGTCGGGCTGTATTTGAGGTATTAGCAAGTAAAGTTTCTCGAGTAATGGCATCAAATCCAAAGCGCCGAGGCAATATTTCTCTTTCAAACGCGTTGAGCACTTCCTTGCAATATTCGGATACCAGTTGTTCACGGGCTAATCCAAAGATAGCAGATATGGTTGCATTTGAGTTTCCATTTCTCATTTTAAACAAAAAGATAGCAAGCGCTTGGTGGACTTTCCTATTTGCAGTGTTCCTCATAGTTCCTCATATTTTTGAAGTTGTTATAAGTTGGATTTGAATTTTATTGTAAAACAATATTGGTAATAAATAAGGACAAAAAATAAAAAAAAATACAAAATTTTATTATCATTTTTATTATTTTATATTAAAATAATTATAATTTTTTTTACAGTTACATTGAAAAAAAAATTTTTTTTTAATATCGCAAAAAATTTGTACCATTTTTTTATGAATTACACAAAAAAAAAAAAATTTTTTTAGTGTTAAAAAAAAAAAAAATATTGTTTTATTTTTTTTTAACATTGTTCCACCAAATCGATTTGATTCATATTCACAGCAAATAAAGATCGTATAAAAACACGTGTTTTAAAAAAAAATGGTGATTGAGTTATTTTTGGATCATAATTAAAAAAAAAATAAGAAAATTTCATATTTTTTTTTAAGAAAATCTGTTGGCTAAAAAAAAATTAAATATTTTTTTTTAAACAGCCCTGTTGCCAACTTAGATTAAAAAAAAAAAATGGTTCAAAAATATTCAGTAGTTTAGTCACAATCAAATAAAAACGAAAAACACGTTTTTTTAAATTAAGCCGCAACGCATTAAGTTTAAGATCTGAAATTTTGCGAAAAATTTTTTTTTTGGATTATGCATCGAACTGCATCATTACTTTTCAAAAAGCGCTGGGGGCAGTTTCCAGTACCTTATCCAGCTAGACCCTTTGGTCAGAATCGATTGTATATATCATATACCGCCCATAGGAACGATCGGTCAAAATATATTTTTTTGTGCCAAACTCGTTTGTTTCTTATAATATCGTAACCAAATTTGGCAAATATATATGTATTGTTTTTGAGCAATATACCGGATTTTGCACCAAACACGTTTTTTTGAACGATCGATATGGGTGCTATATGATATAGTCGACCGATTTTGATAAAATTTAGTGTAGAGCTTGAGAAATCTAAAAAACTTTCGAATGCCAAATTTGGTAACTATATCTTTATAAATAAATGAATTATTCATCTTAAACTTTTGATTTTTCAAACAAATTTACTCTTTTCACTTTTTACAAAAATATTTGATATTTCCACATTTTTTCTCCAAATGCGTCCAAGCCGTAAATTTGACAAAAATATGTTCCAAGCAAAATGGTTAGGTAATTCAATTATCTACAGTTTAGTAAAAAAATTGTCAAAATTGGTTTGGTAGAACTCGAGATATTTCGAAAAAAACATTTTTGTAAAAAGTGAAAAGAGTAAATTTGTTTGAAAAATCAAAAGTTTAAGATGAATAATTCATTTATTTATAAAGATATCGTTACCAAATTTGGCATTCGAAAGTTTTTAGATTTCTCAAGCTCTACACTAAATTTTATCAAAATCGGTCGACTATATCATATAGCAAACATATAAAAAAACATTTTTCGAAAATATCTCGAAATCCGTTCCATAAAAATATTTTTGGACTTCATTTCCGGATTAAGCGTGGCATTTTACTACGGAAATGACCAAAACATGTTGAGGATAGCAAAATTTTTTAAAATTAATAACACTAGTTTATCTTTAAAAACTTAAAAGTTACTTCTAATATAAAAAGCAATAAACAAAAGTTAGGGTATACAAACATCGTAATGATTGACCGAGCGACAAAAGATAACGGCAAAGAGAACATTTTTTTTTGTCCGATGGGAGTCCGACTGAAATATACTCTGTAATGTCTCCAACTATGATTGTGATCATAAAATTTTGTAGGCGTGAATTTCAACTTACTATTTTCGTGTTTCTAGCTTTTTCTCAAAAACCGTACAGAAATGTATTCTGATTTTAAAAAATATTTTGAATAATGAAGCTCTGTGCCGATGATTTAAGACAATCAAAAAAAAAAGAGCATAATGTGAAAAATGGAAAAATTAGCTAACATCATATAACCTATTGCAACGAATGAACTAGTTCATTAGACGCATATTTTGGCCAAATAGTATTCTACTAGATTTTTCAGTCTTTGAGATAAGGACTTAATCAATTTCTTAACAATTTGAATATAATATATATCGTTTCCTGCTTAAACGTTTCGCCTTAAACTAATTTAATGTACTCCTTACACTTTTGGAACAGGGTATTGCGAACAACAGCGAAAAGAATACACAGTAATAGTATATTTTATATACTAACTGTTTGTGTACAGTACATTTATTTTTGAGCATATACACTCCCGATCAACCAAATAGACTCAACATGTTTTGTTTTTTTCCTTTAGATTTTCGGTGTCATAAAGTAAGCTATTGCCTCTGCTTTTGTTGATTTTATTGGGAACAACCATTTTAATAAATTTGGATGATAAGAGATGGTTGCAAAACTTTAACAGTTATGATTTATTTCGTTTTTGCTTTGGACATGTCATAAAAATAAGCTTTTTAGTCGATTATCCAAAAAGACTCAAAGGCTGTAATTTTGGTTTGTGATAAGCTATGCACATGAATCGGTTTATTTTGTTATTAAACGCAATTTCTAATTAATTAAACACAAAATGGGGCGTGGTACCGCCCTAACTCCAGAGGAAAGAGGCGAAATATTGGCTTATAGAGAGTGCAACCTTACAACTAGGCATATCTTCTTTTATTCCTTTAACTCCTTGAGGAGCATAGGGCCTCTGTAAAACATCTAAATCGTATCCGGTTTTGTGCCAATTGCTTCACTTCCCTCCAGGAACGCCCTGATTCTTCAGCTTCTTTGAAAACAGTTCGGCGCCATGTTGTTCTGGGTCTTCCTCTTCTTCGGTTGCCCTGCGGGTTCCAATCAAGGGCCTGACGACAAACTTCATGTGGTGGCTTTCGCAAAGTATGCCCAATCCATCCCCATTTGCGACTGGTAATTATGTAGGATATCGGCTTCATATTGCATCGCTGCATCAGCTCAAAGTTGCTGATTGTGTTTGGCCACCAGATTTTCAGAATGCGCCGGAGACCTCTTCCAACAAAGGCCTTTATTTTGCTAAGAATAGCTTCTGTTGTTAGCCAAGACTCACTCCCATAAAGTAGAATGGATAGCACATTAGATTTGTATATCTGGATTATATATAGGCATTTGGATAGGCATATATGTAGTTGCAAAAATTTGTAAAAGTCACACTTTTATGTCTCATTTCTTAAGAAACCCATCAAACTATGGTAAAAGTATGAAAAAGGCCACAAGAAAAACACTTACTGCTTACAAAGAGCGCAGAATTCTTAGAGAAGCATTAAATTCGATGTGCTCTGCAGCTAAAATTCGATTGAATTTGGGAGTTAATATAGTATAGCAACCGTATGGCAAGTGATACGCAAAACAAAACATCTTAAGAGATTGAAACTAAAAAAAAACCACCGCTTACCGACACTCGTAAGTATTCTCACCGTGTTTTTGCACGGGGTCATATGACATGGAAATGAGACTGGTACAAAATCGTTTTTTCTGACGAACATTTTTTTTTTGATGATTTAAGAAAGGAAGAACACCATTTGACCCGTCATCATAGCCGTGACGGTGGACTAATGGTGTGGGGGGCCATATCTTACTACGGCACATTCGAACTGCAGTTCGTCTCATCTAGGATGAATGCCAAACGCTACAAGGAGCTGCTCCAAAAGGCATTTTCTCACTTCTCCAACATTTTTGCGCAAATTATTAATTAAGTATGAAATA
The DNA here is from genome assembly GCA_018150985.1 of Chymomyza costata. Classification (NCBI taxonomy): domain Eukaryota; kingdom Metazoa; phylum Arthropoda; class Insecta; order Diptera; family Drosophilidae; genus Chymomyza; species Chymomyza costata. The sequence goes on from JAECWU010000001.1 coordinate 27,182,595, forward strand.
TTAAAATATCCAAATAAGCGTTAAATTTTTGAAAAATGTAATTTTCATTAGTTTTTAGAGCTTGAGTCTATTCGGTTGAACGACAAAATGAAGTATTTTTTTTTTTTTTGGTTCAATTACAAAAATATATTTTAAAAATAAATTCGTTATTGAATACTGATTAGTAAAAAAATTACTTTTTGTTTATTTTAGTCTACATTTAAATTTTGAAACATAATTTTTAATGAAAAAACCTTGAGTCTATTTGGTTGATCGAGAGTGTATGTATAATAACTGCATACACTCAAGTCAGAGCAAATCGAAATAATGAGCTTATGAGATGGTTAGGTTGGGTAGATGTATGTACTAGTATGTACATATATAAACGATAAGCGATTTGTATAAAAGCTCCATGACCGATCAGCATGTATCAGTGGTTTATTAAACAGTGTCCGAGTAACATGAAATTATTACGCTACGTATTTATTGGGCTGACAATCTTCGGGCTCATAAGCCTAGTTATCACACAGGATTGTGTTCTTCAATTGGGTCCACGTTCACCGCAGGAGATTTTTCAATTCGGCTCAAAACAAATAATTTCTGATGCCAAATTGTCTTATAAGTTTGATGAAGAGGTCACCTTCTACTGCGCCAGTGGATTCAAGCATGACAGGTTTGTAATATCAGAAAAAGAAAGTGCCCGAACTTGAAGGCGCCTGTATGTTTTGTCTTGAACAAATTGGAAACCCCAGCATAAGGCGAAAAGAGAATTTAAGGCATACTAGTGTGGAGAGGTTACTGGACGACTCGTCTGTTGTATCCGTAAATAAATATATTTATTCGAATTTACGTATACGTACTTGCTATATAGCAGTTTAACAGTTAGTAAGGATTACCATTTATACGATTTTGTTTATTTTATTAAATACGATGCAAGCAAGATAAAATTCCAAGCGTAGTCCTTCATGCTAGAGCAGATATCCAAACTATTCGAAAACTTTTGAACAGAATCCATGCGAATATTATGGAATTATAGACTAAACGATTTAAGCGTTCCGAATTAGTACATGATCTAATGGAGCTTATGGTCTACAACGCCTATGTTTGCTGGTTAGGCACATTTTATGTTGTCATAACCTTGACCCAAAAAAAGTACAAAAACTTAACACAACAAAAAAAATTCTTTATTTTTATCATTGTAAAGTAAAAATTGATATTTTTATAATTTACTTACATTATTTAATTTTTCTAATGTAGTTCAAGGACCGCAATAACTCTACAATGTCGAGAATATTCTTACAATGGAGTTTATGATTTCTATGATGGCGACTCGCAAATAGGAAACGTGGAATGCTTGCGTAACGAAAACAATGTCTTATATGAGAGTCGCTCCAGTCTACCACATTGTAAGAACTATTTGACCCTCTTGGTTGGTACCAATGCAAAAAATGCAGGCACAAGAAAACTAATTGCCATGTGCTACGATTTTGATAATCTACAATTGAAATATGCTGCATATACGGCTTATTTACCAAACAACCAGCTTTTCAAACAGGTAATTAAGAACTATGGATCTAGTTTCAAACTTATGAATTCTAAAGTAAAGTTTCAATTGATGTTATGATATAATAATAGAACAAACTAGAGCCATTATCTTAACATTTTTTATATATTGACCTTAAACAAGCTACATGGATTTCAAATTTTAATACATAGAAACAAGTTGGTCAGCTGCATGGGCTAGATCTAGATATCCAAATCAACTCTACGCAGAGCATTTTACGCAGACCCAAGTAAGTGCAACCAACATAATAATAATATCATCAAAGAATTTAAAAAAAATTTTAATTTCAGTGCAACTCAGGTTAATAATGCTTTTAAACAGGAAAAGGAGCTTATGCAGCTTATTTCTTCCGAAACTTTTGAGTTTGCCAGCTTAATCCAAGATGAGATTATGGCAAAGGATTTATTAGGCTTTGAGCACCTGCTTAATATCGTTTGGCTGCGCACGCTGCGTATTGGTAACTGGAGGCTTTGGCTAAATGCGTTAAAAGCGTCCACAAGTGATCTTATAAATGATCAAAAGTATGATGTACGTGTTGGCGTGTCGGGTTCTTTGGCATTGCCAAATCTGCAATTATACAACATTACAAGTTCGATTAAAATGAACATTGAAGTCAATGGCAGTAGGTTGTACGTGCCGGAGCATATTTGGGCACATGTGCGTTCCTTATCTGTGAACAGTTCGGGAGCGAGTGAGGAGTTTGTTCTTGTGGCACACAATTCCCCTCTAGTAAGACAATTATGTTTGTACATTTTATTATTTAATCGATATTTATATAATTTCGAACAGGCAAGGACTGAGGATGCGTTCAAGTTTTGCGTAAGCATGTGCCAGGAGATACCTTGGCTACGCGAAAGTGTGTTTAGCAAGACACAGGACTATATTGGTTTTGGTCTGATGCAGTGTTGTCGAGTTAATGACGTGGCTAACAAATTGGATAACTTTCGCGAATCTGGCAGCAATGGTAACTTGGAGAATACTACGGAGCCCAATAACATTGGATTGATTGATATGATTCAGCAAGTTAAGCAACAATAATAAATCGTGTTAATAAACCTTAAATAAAAGAAATATCAATTGGGGGTATTCACGCTTAATGTTGATTTAAGGCCTTGCAAAGTTGCGCAAACACTTAATAGGCTAAAGCGTGAGTGCCTTTTGATTAGTTTGTGAATTGAATTGTTGAGTTTTTGCTTCTTCTTTTGTAAATTATAAATTTAAGGTATTGTTGCAATATTTAATTCAATTCATTTGGTACAAGAATAGCACAAGACTTACTATTTTAATTTTTATTTTGTTTAGATTGATCACCAGGTAGCACTTTTGTTTCCACTCCATCTTTTGTCTCTCGTATGATCATAGTGTGTCTACATTTCAGCCACAAGTTCATCCTCTTCGGCACTAAGCAAACATCTTTAAGAGATTAATTTTTGCTTTTAATCACGTTGCATCGGTTGTGTTCCTTTCTGCTAAATAATATATTCGCTTCTAGTAAAACAAAAATCTTTGCGCCGTCATTACATTTTTTACATATACGATCTAGGGTAGGGTAAGGTGTGGCAAATCCGACATAGTAATTGCTTTTGGCTATAAAATGCTTATTTAATATCAACACGTCCGATATATCAAAGTAAAGCTAACGCTTTGCCTCAACTTTCTTAAACTACTGATTTCTTCTGATCAATTTTAATTTTTGAGACATGAGCATTTTTCAAAAATGGTTAACTTTTTTAATTTTTACAAAGTATGGGGTAAACCCGACCGCCTATTTTTTGGCTGATTTAGAACAGAAATGGCCTAAATTAAATGGTTTTTCGATTATAAAAGAAAAGAGCAAGTTATTGTTGTATAAAACATGATGTATTTATTAAAAAAATCGTAATGCTTAGAACATATACATAGAAATGAAAGTTGAATGAATGTCAATAAAGGACGATTGGATTGAATAGCTAAAAAACTAATCAGAGTTATTTGATTTGCTGCAACTAGCTTGCTGGCGTATTTTTGGTTCGAGCTGGACGTCTGGTTGGCACCGCTATTAGCCCCACTGTGCTATTTTTCATGATGATGCGAATACAAAAAATTAGACGAAATTTTTAACCAGTACTATACATTGAGTAAATTGTAAAAGAATAACTTCTTGTCGTTTGCGCATCTAAATGTAGACTGACAGACAACTGATGTGCTACCATTTTGGTTATTTTTAATGCTCTACACGACAGCAGTATGATGAGTTCGCTCAGTATTGCTGTTTTTGAGAAACAATGGGAGGTCGGGTTTACCCACACTGTTGGGTTTGCCCCAACTTGCCATGTCTTTTACAATGTCTGTAACAAGCAGAAGAAGGCGTGAAGAGGCGTCCTTTATACCAAAATGCGTATCGTAACCTAGGGTAGTGGCTGAGATAAGTTCATTTGTCCGTTTGTCACAAGGTTTAGTAGACCACAAGAATAAAAGACCCAAACATTTACCAGCAGATGTATGTGCATCCTTTTTCAGTTCAAGTATGTGGCATTATTAAACCCTGTACCTATAGGTACAAAGGGTATACTAGATTTGTGCAATGTATGTAACGGCAAGAAGGAGGCGTGGCAGACCCCAAGTCCTTTATACCAAAATGCTAATCATAACGTCGGGTAGCGATTGAGCCGTGTCCGTCTGTCCGTCTCTCCGTCTGTATGAACACCTAGATCTCCATATCTTTCCCCGTTTCCCCGTAGCAGAGTTTCGCGGTTTTTAGCTACACTGTTTGATATTTCAATCTGAAACTTGACAGAGCGATGCGTTGTGGTTACATGCACCTGTGTGTCAAAAATAAACAAAATCGGACAAATACAACAAAAGTTATAGTCTAAAATGTAAAAATTTCACCTCCCCTTGCCTATAAACTGCGTCAATATTTGACTCTACGTAATTATAGTAACATATGGACTAGAATCACCAATTTTTCTAAGCTGATTCATGTGGCTCTAATAAACAAATCCACATCCAAATTTTATCAATGCGGGCCCCCCACCCCCCGCAATCGACTTACCGTGTTTTCTCCCACACCCCTCAACATATCCCCTTGAAACTTACCCCATATACTTTAAATAACTTCTTTAACGTAAATTTCGTCAAAATCGGTTAAAATTTGCGGAACTTATAGGTATAAATATCGTTTTGCACCAACAAAAAAAAATGTTCCAATTGGAAAGTTCTTAGAAGGAATATGCAGGAATAAAACTTTTTCGAGAAAAAAGGTACAGGGTATTACACTGTCGGGCAACGCCTCGACTGTATTACATTTTTTTTAACTACAATTTTAACATTTTCCTTTAAACTCGTTACACAAAAAATGACTCAATAGATAACCATACGTCACTGAGACGTACGCTTCATGCAACTCTTAGAATTAAATAAAGTCAATGTTGTACTGAGAAAACTTTCTAGGCTTCACTGGATTCTTACTTACTAGTTCCTTTCTAAGACGACCTTATCTGGACTTTCTTGTTGACCTCTAATTTGCTGACTAATCGCACATAATAAATAGGTTTAATGGTTACTGGACCCCATTAAAGATTACAACTAAAAGTTTTTAACAAAGTTTTTAAGCTAGTGCCATACATCCTACATCCTACTTCTAACTTTATTCGATGCAAGATTTTAAATTTTTTTATCAGTAACAAAGAAAACTTTTAAAAGCACTTTTCTTCTTCTTGAGTTTATCATAAAAATTTTCGCTTTTTATTTTTTATGGCCACATTACGACAACCTATATGTACATACATAAGTCGTTGCCCCAGTCAGCTTGTGGAGCTTTCAAAAATAAGTAAGTACAGCCAAAAACCACAAAGAGTACCAAAAAGATAAAAAAATAGCAAACTAAGTAAATCTCTCTTCTTGCTAACAATAATCTGACATAATGTTTCAATTATGCGCCGTTTAGCATTATGAGCGTTATATGGTAGACATCCGCCCCAAACACTAACAAGGAGAGTACAAAAGACAAGAGCTTCTCCTGCTTGGCCCCTAAGTACCATTGCTGCCCAATAAAACATTAGAGATATACAGAACGTGAGGGGGTACTGGGCGGCAGAGGGACAGTGCGGAGAGCAAATCTTACTAAAGTAAACATTTTAGCATTAAATTTACATAAGACGCGACAATGAGCAAGGCAGAGAGGGGGCGTTACGAATTGGTCGAAGATTGGAGAGAACGAGAGAAAACAACGGTACAGGCCAAGTCTGACATTTTCATAAACAGCAGTAACAACAACAACAACAAGTCGGTGTCATATATATTTTTGCTGCGTTGATGCTGCTGGTTGAATACACTTTCCATGCAGGTTTGCTTAGTTTTTACAAAATTTAGAAAGACACTATTTAGAGAAATCATCGGTTTTCGATATTCTCTGAGATATCATTTTATCGATCCAATATTTTGAACTATGTTTTTAGAGCCTCTGAATCAGACGACCACAAAGCCCTAGAATATGTGGGTTCTGAGATAGAAAAAATTTGCTCAAGACCAGTTGTCTGTTGATGTTTGATATTTTTATGGGATCAAAATCCAAAAAGACCCTGCACTTCAGGTTCATTTTTTAGCACCCTCCAAAACCTAAAAACTTATCACGTCGCTTTTATCAACTTTATTGATGACATAATTCTCAAATTAGAATAAATTGGATTTATTTTTGTGTGCTCTGTAGATTTCGAAACTGGATTACGAATGGCCCGAATTAATCCGCCTTCTAGCTTTTGAAAACGTTAATTACATAAAAGGAAACAAAAATTATAATTATGGTAAAAAGTGTCGTATCTCTTAGAACTTCCCATGCATTACAAATCTTAATTTTAGTTCATAGGGTATTTCTAAAAAAAGAAAAATATAACCACATCAGTTAATATTTGACCTTATTTCCATGAGATTTGCTTTCTCAGAAGCTAAAAAAATTTGAGCTGTCCACAAAAATGGTTGCTGTCTGCGCTAAGCAGAGTTAAGAGTTATGTTCCTTAAATGCGTTGACGAGCAAGCTTTTTTATTGATTAGGCTCACATAAGACTACACTTTGGTGGCTCTAGCTTATTTAAAAACTAATATATCCATAAGTGGAATTTTGTGATCTCTATTTCAAATCTAAAATTTGTTCATTAATGCTTTTCACTTTTTAAATTTTTAACCGATTTGTATTATTTTGTAGCATAGTATTCTTGGTATGAATATAAGTCAAAGTTTAGACTAAGTGGCTTGAATAGCGTGGGTATAAATCGTAAAGTTCTTATACTAAGCAACGGGCTAAGACAATTATGTTGTCCAAGCTTTGGATGCTCATGCGCAGGAAGGCACGTGGTTCAATCAATACCCAGCTTGCACTAAATCATCTTAGTACAAGAATTGGAGTGCTAAAGAGTATATAATATTTGCTTTGCCAAAGTTGGATACTCTCTTCTGTTTTTTTTTTCTTTTGGTATTTGCATAAACATTAGCAAAACAAATTTGCACATTTACCCAACAACAACAACAACACATCACTCCTACCCTAAAACATATGCAAACAGGCAACAACAGCCATAAGAAGTATAAGAAGAAGAAGAAGAATAAGGAGAAAGTTCATTGCTAAAACATTTGCGAGAGAAAGAAATGAAGTAAAAGCCCCGAAACGGAAGTCTTTAAGCCAACAGCCAAAGCAGGCGGCAAAAATGCGGAAATGGAAGTGCGTGCCAAATGTCTGCCACAAAATATGCTAAATCAGCCAAAAATGTTTATAATCATTTCAATGATGCTGCTGCTGCGCTACTGATGATGATAATGATGCTCATTATGAAGCTGATGATGTTCAAGTTGATGGCAGGGGCGTACACCGCTGGGCTTAGACCAGGCCAAATAAAAATGTTTAGCTTGTCAGTGTCTTCCTTATGTCTAGCTAGCTGTTTGCAACTTAGCAGCAGCAGACTGTCTAACGGCCCAACCAACGTTTCTTCCGTTTACATATTTTTTTTTTTTTCTTTCAAACTTTTACGCCACATTCGACAATTTCTTATTTGATGTTGGTTTTTTTTTCGCTCTCAAACCGATTTTGAATTTTATATGCTTGTTGGCGCTCTCGTTACTGTCGTGCCATCACTGTCACTGTCGCTACTGCCGTCCTCTTCTATTCCGCCTGACATTTAGCGCTTGGCACACTGCAAAACAAGTTGGTCACACTTGACTATTTTATATGGTATAAGCATACTGCCAAAGCTAGTACAGCGTGTTTTTTTTAGAGGTTCACAACTTTGAGTTGGCAACACTGCTTGAATGGATACGTAAATAAACGAAATTGTGGCATTTCGAGTGAGGATAATCCACAAGCTTTTGTCGAAACACCATAACATCCACAGAAAATTACTGTCACTTGTCTACTTCGATAAACCAAAGACAATTGAACACCTGGAAATCAACATTCGAAGGGTTGTTGGCGAAATACGGCCGCAAATGCTGCAGGAAGTTTGTGACAATTGGTGTTCCAAATTGCGCCTTGTACGCGCCAGCCATGGCGGCCACATGGCCGAGATCTAATGTCATAAAATTTTCTAGCCAACAAAGCCCATTTCATTGATATTAAAATATATTTCTTTGTTTTATTATAATTTAAACTTGTGTAACTCTAAAAAAAAACACCCTTTATATTCCGATTGCCTCTGATACTTATAGTTCGATTATAATAATGTAGAGAATTATTGAAAAAATCACTAAACTAAAGCTATAGCTTTCAAATTGTGGAAAATGTAGCGCTTCTAGTTTTTTTACGAAGGAAGGAACTTGGCAGAAGAAAAAAACGATCTGGCTGGACAGATAAGGAGTTCAAATTTAAAGTTTGATTTTCATGATGATCATAGCGGAAGTAACTTCGAGACGTCTCCGGCTTCTATGGTAAAGACAACAAAAAAAATTGACCTAGACATATCCGTCCATCTGTATGTATGAATGCCTAGATCTAGTGCTGGAGAAAACATCGATGATCGAAGTTTAAAATCTCTATATATCGATGTTGGCCAACAGAGATGTTTCTCCAGCACTACTAAACGTCCATTTGATGAGTGAAGAAGTGCTGGAGAAACATAAGAGCTGAAGCATTCGGACTTTTGGATTTGATCCACTATTATGCAGAAAGCTATTTTTTTTATTTTTTCGGTATCGGCGATATGGCTACCAAAGGTGTATTATAAAGGACATAAAAAAAAAATGTTTAAAGCGCATAGTTAATTTTTTTTGTAATATATCACAAACAAATTTGAAGTTTGGAAGTTTTTTACAGTTCCCAAGCACTGTATAAAATTTTATCAAATTCTTGAATAAGTTTAAAAAATAAAAAACTACTTTACCCGCCATCAGCTTTAGATTCATCATTCTAGAGTCAACCCAAACTACAAATTCATTTTTAAAAGTATTTTAAATTTTAGTGTTGGAAAAATGTTTGGCTTAAAGAGCACATACATATAGTAGTCAAAGCTACAGATGAGTTATTTTGCCGTCATGATTAAGTTATTCTCTAATCACAATTTTCAACTGAAAAGCCTCAAATTAACATGCCTGTCTTAGCACATGTAGCTTCTCTGGGCTCAAACAGTTTAGACCTCAAAAACTAATTAGCAAGACAGCACTTAAAATTTAATCCTCGACAAGTCAAAAACCCTGGGCCATAAAATTTAAACCAGTTTCTAACGTGTCGCCAAAAACAAATCAATTAATCATGGACAGCGACACCCACAAAAACCAAAGGCAAAATAATTTAAATCCTTTATGTTGACCACAGAGCAAAAACAAGCTGAAAACCCGAACTAGTTGGGTTTTAGGCCGCATAGTTGAGGCTTTAAGTAGCAACAACAACAAGGACTACTATGTACTGTAATACGGTAGAAAACTCTATAAAATTTCAATTTTCTCTTGAGTAAACAACAACAAAAAGGGAAAAACTCCTACAATAAACAATAACAACAACAACTTGAAAAAGCAAAATCAAATCCAAGCCTAAGGTAAAATTTAATTGCGTTTAACCTTAAATCAAATTTTCAACAGGCCCAAAAGACGGAGGGTTAGATTCAATCAATGTGGCTACTTGAGAGCGCCAGACATTAAAACAAAAACAACAACAAGATATCAAAAAGCCGAATGTTTATCTTAGTACATATATATGTCTTCCCAAGCCAAATGCAGAGAATACGAATCAGCGACGGAGACCAAAAGGCGAATACTCTGCAATGATTATGTTACCGCGGCTAGTAGTGGAAAAGTTTGGAATATCAGCTTTGTTCTAATGATCTCTATTAGAGATTGGATTGGGAGTACGATTACAATGCAGGATATGTTCATGATTCTCAACTTTCTGCGGATCCCGTAAATATTTTTAAATAAAAATTAAAAAAATTACAATACGGCATAATGCCCAAGACATAAACAATAACCTGCTTTGTAAACAGATGACTCCGTAACATCCCAAAAATATGGTAGCCCAGTACAAATGACGATCTCTACAGAGGATGCGAGGTCCGACCGATATTAACAGAAATCATAGCCCGAAAATGGGTTTGGAGCGGTCGCAGGTTGCGCAAAGATTCTAGCGAAATATATGCAGACAAGCTCTTGAATGGAATTCTCAAGGCTCTCTAATGTGCTTTCCACTTCCCGGGGTAAACTTAATTATAGACGCGTGACATCGTGCATCGAGAAGAAGAATCCGCTTCTTCTGGCCAGATTGTCAGACTCAGTAAGCATGTATTAATCTTAAGGCACCCACAGAATCCGTGATACCCCATTTGTTTAGCCATTTGCTGAGCCTGCCAGTCGGTATCTTAGCCAATTGAATGATTTTCTTATAGCTCTTTAAATCATTGTAACCTGAGAAGTTACTTAGCGTCTTATCCATCTGTGTCACATGTTTCCTGAGCCTGCAATGTCACGTAAGTCACTTAGTCGATATCCTAAGGGAATTCTTGCCCAATTCGATGATTTTCTTGAAGCTGCTCCAATCAGAGCAAGTAACTTAGCTTTACGTAGACCTGCCATGCTGATAAGTACGGTCTGAGACGTCTGGATCTCTCCACTTCTAGTAGTAGCTGTTTATTGTCATGTCTGCCAATGCCACAAAAGAGCTCCGGCCCGCCTGGTGGCCCTATTAGTGATGCCTCATCAGTTTATCAGCTACTTCATTTCCGGAAATGTTATTATGTCCCGGGATCCATCTAAGGCAAATTTGATTCCCTTGTTTCCATAACAAATTTGAAGTTTATCTACCATGAAATCCGGCCACCGCGTTTATCGCAATCGTCTAACACTATATGTATACATATTTATTCCCTTCTTTCCAGTATGGAACATTGCAACATACTTCAACTTTAAATATGCTGGCTTGTATACCAAGAGATTTTCATATTCGCGATCTTGGTTACGCGATTCCCAAACTGGTACCTTGCTTTGTGAAAGATCCTTCTAAATGCAGGGTAGGAACTAAGAAAAGCTAATCGGCACAAATCCTTAGTAGGCCTCGAAATCTACACTAGTCGATAACACGATTTAAACTGCCCGGGTTCCACCTTGTTCTCGGGATTTCCTTCAGAGATGCTGTTACGTCAGGCGACTGCAAAAAATATCGGTCCCTTCGAAAGGCTCCCCTTTGGCACGCTCAGAAGATTCAGTTGCTCCCCACGGCTTCCTTGCGATACAGATATTCAGTCCTACTACTACTTTGTGATCCTACCCTGTACCTGTACCTGTATTGCTTTTAGTATTTATAATAGTGCTAAAGTTCCTTTCGAAGTTGTACTCTGTGGTCATCTTATCTCAATTTCGAGGACCACTTTTTTCAGTCATTCGGTGTCCCTTTCACTTATATTGAGTCCTTTGCACTCAGTGGCGGATCCACGAGGGGGTTTTTGTGTGCGAACCCGCCCCAAAAGTTTGAAAATGGATTGAAAGTCTTTTGCGAGCTCTGATATATATACACTTTGAAGTGAAGAACCCCCCCAAGACCAAATGCTAGATCCGCACCTGTTTGCTCTAATGCGTTTCTACATGGCAACTATAGACTTTGGTTTCCAATATGACTCCAAGATATTTTACTGCCTTACTCGGCAAACTGGTTCAGCCCCCGACTGGGAGTTGCCACATATTCAGTAGTTTGTAGCTTCTAGTAAGTGGTACATACTTTCATCAGACATGGGTTATACATAGGACCATATTGTCGTCTTAATCTTGACATTGTAGTCGCTTATCTGTCAGTCTTTCCGGTAGTTCAACAACAAGAAAGCTCCTTTAAAGTGGAGATAGTACTCTTCCGGGCGCTTACATGCTACTACTACGAAAATCTATAATACACTTATCCTTTTGGTTGAAGGGTATAAAAAAGGATAATAAAATGCCAGCTGGCCAAAGGCAAAAGTAAACAATGTGCGTCTAAGCGGTAATATACTTTATATGTATATACATATGTATGCACGAGTATATAGCAAAAGGCTTAAATAAGTTTTGTTGTCTTGCTGAGATTTTGATTGCGGCATTGATTTCAGCTGCCAGCTGTCTCTATAATATAAGCACTATCCTACGATTCCTTTCGTTCAAATAACAAAATGAAAACGTTTAACCAAAATCAGGCATTTCGGCCTTGGAGCCTTTTTGGGCTTCTCTGTATCTATCTATGTGTGTTTGTGTTTTTATTACTTTTATTTTGATTACATTTGGGCCTAAAGCACAGAGTTAACCACAGCCAACAAATTCACACTTCATCGATTTGCCAGCTAAACAAGCCCCCAGGCGCCTGCTTACCCCTAGTCAAAAAATAAAATGGCAAAAAATCTGGCTAACTTTTCTAGGCATAGCTAACCTTTGAACCGTTTTGTGTCTAAATCATCTTACTAATTTACTAGACACACACACACACACACACAGACAGACAGATACACACACGAATATGCTTTTTATGGTCCCATCAAATTAGCTGTCTTATCAACAGGTGTACCCGTAGCCGTAAGACCCCTGAACCCCTGAACCCTTGAACCCAGGCAGCTGCCCTTACCTTTTTTTTTTGTGTGTCATATTTTTTTTTCCTTTTTATAAATGTATATAAAAAGTACATTTGTACATATGTTGCTTGTTATTACTGGTACCCTTTTGGACTGATGTTTATCGCGGTTTGTTTTCAAGCAAATCACAAGAAATATAAAAATTTGTTATTAATAAACCCCCGTCTGTCAAAACGTAATGGATTTTTGGTATGTTTAGATAAAAATCTGAGTCTGTATAATTCCATTTGTTGTAAATTACACTAGTTTACAAATTTAAGGATCAAAAATCATGTTTTTGGGAACTTTTTCAATTATTTGTTAATATCTCGTGAACAATATTTTGTATCGACATGGAAGATTGGATCGAAAGGTATTGATGTGCTCTTTACAGTGATATATGATGTGCTCAGATTAAGTAAAAATTATAGTTATAAACAACCAAAGTGGAAAAAAAAAATGGTCGAAAATTACACTTTAAAGAGTACTTGTAAGGAACACATCAATACCTTTCGATCTAATCGTCTTTCTTGTCGATACAAAATCCGAACCAGAAGAAAAACGAAACTTTGACTTTCCCAGTCTTAATATAATTAATAAAGTTCATTAATTCTGCATCTCCGGATACTTTTTCGTACATATTATTTGCTTGTCAGCTAAAGAGTTCTCGAAGGAGTTCTTGCCTACGCCTAGTTTCACTTTTTGATGTTCTTCCGTTGACGATCCCTGATCTAAACAGTGTCATGAGCAAAAATTAGGAGCATGCAATGGCTAGCCCACTAAGCCGATTCGGTTCTTTTACACCCCCGGCAGAGCAAGAAACAATTCAATCCAGAAGAAGAAGGAAATTGTGACTATTCTAAAATCGTAGTACACCAATTAACAAAAAGAATCAGTAGTTCAACTACAGCTGACTTTTTCTATGTAGTATGATCTTCTTGACGAAGCTTTAGTATTTGGCTGACGAACATATGGTGTAAGCAGCGAACACATTCAGTGCTACTTTGGAACCTTTAATGAACAAGAGCCGCTCCGAAAAAATCGTGAAGAAATCAAGAAGAATTAGTTCCAAGTCGAATTCTTAGTCAACGGGGGATCTAGCCCAAGTTAGTTCATAGACGAATGAGCTTTGATTGTATAAGTCATCAACTATGTTCAACCTAGGATATTATGCTCAATCGATTCGGGCTTTGGAACTTTTAAGAGCTGCTCCGATGATTTGTTTCATAAAAACCAAATTTGAAACAAAGGAAAAGCAATGGTTTCAAGTCAGAATGGTAGATCTTTTTAAAATTAGTTCATAGATGAGCTTGTCTTAATAATTTCACAAGTTATGAACTATGTTCATAGAGTCAAGAGGTTGTTTTTTTTTTTGTGGTTCCCTTTAAGAACAAGAGCTGAATACTTTGGTCCACAAAAGCCAAATAAGAAACAAGATTTAGTTCCAAGGTAGATTCTTAGACAATGGCAGATCTAGGTAAAGTTAATTGATAGATGAGTCTATCATATTAATATTAACTTTAGGGATAATTTTTTGAATCGATTCGGTATGTTAATAGTCAAATGGATGCTTTATTTGTGGGCTTTGAAGCGTTTGAAGAACTAGAGCATCTTAGGCAATGGCTGATCTAGTTAAAGCTAGTTGATAGATGAGTTTATCTTATTAAATTTATAAGTTATCGACTGTGTTTAAGTAAAGGTATATTTTGTTCAATAGTTCCAAAAGACCGATTTTTTCTAGGCTTTTAGAAAATATTTAAATAAGTGTTGCACTCATAAAAAACTCTTTCAAAACCGAGCACCTCTAGCTTCAGTCTTTCGGAAAGAGTGCACAATGACAAGTTTCCTACAGTAGCCACTGTCACCTATATGAACCAACTCTGTTAACCCTCGATTAGTTTGCAAAATATTGCTTCTTAGAAATAGTTTGTAAAATCAGAAAAGCCAAAGACAAAAACATTTTGTACAGCATGTTCAAATACTTTAAGTACTAGCAAGAGCACCTAAACAACTAACTGATATTTATGATACAAAATTCATTTCAACGTTTTGATAAAAAATCTGTTTTAAACCATAAATTATGGAGCGTACACAAAAACCGTATAAAAGACCCGTGAGAAGCGCCACAATAAATCCATAGAGCCGTTTTTCATTTACTAAAACGTAACTCATGAATATTTCGGCAAATGGCAATGAGAATAAAAACGAAAGCCACTAAAATCAACAAATAAAAAGCAAATACATAACAAAATGGAAAGTTCAAATAAAAAAAAACGCACATTTCTATTTTTTAAGGATATTTTGTTTTTTTTTTTTTTTTGGGTACATTTGTTTGGCGCACCGGACTGTCCGATGTTTTGCAGAAGATCCTGCAGCAAAAGCAACAATAACAAAAGTAACCTCAAAAATTTCAATAAAGACCACAACAAAGCAATTTATAAAAATGCCAAAGCAAAAACAACAAACAAGCAGAAAGCAAAAAAGAAAAAAACACAAAACAAACGACAAAAGCTCAAATAGAGCGCAGTTGTGTGGCCAGGGAGGGGAGGCATGACTAAGGGCACTTGGGGTTTCGGAGTTGGAGGATTTATAGGAAGGAGGGTATTGGAGCAACACGACATTTTAACAAAACAATAGAAATCAATTGATTGCGTTGTGGGAAGCTTAGCACTTGATTTCCGTTGTGTGGGGGCTTGGGGCTACTGCTCCGTCGGGTGGGGGGGGGTTGCGTTCTTTCAGGATGCGTGAGTGTTGTCGTTGTTATTTTTGGTTGCTGTTGTTCTGTGGCTAAAATTCTATTTTTCCAATTTTTGCGCAATTTATTGCATTGTCAAGGGATTCGCAAGCAAAAGGCATAAGAAAAACACCAAAAATACAAATACCAGAACATAGTGTGGCTTGTTAAATGTGTGTGTGTGTGGATTTGGGGGTTCGAGGTGCCCTAAGGTTGTTGGGGCT
This sequence comes from Chymomyza costata, assembly GCA_018150985.1. Taxonomy (NCBI): domain Eukaryota; kingdom Metazoa; phylum Arthropoda; class Insecta; order Diptera; family Drosophilidae; genus Chymomyza; species Chymomyza costata. The sequence continues at coordinate 27,198,114 of JAECWU010000001.1, forward strand.
TTGGGAGCTTTGCTGTCTGGCAAGCGTAAACGTAAACAAAGCTAAAAGCGGAAACGCAACGTAAAAGTACCAAGTGAAATAATGGCAGCTCAGCGGCTACAACAACAAGTTGGCCATTTACGGGCGAAACACCTTGACTATGGTATACCCTGTAAGCAGAGTCAATAAATCGAATTCATTATGAAATACATTGCAAAAAATAAAAAAAAAAACAGATATATAGGGTGGTCTGTAATTTCGGGCCTGTGACTAACTTCGAGCCCATACACAACAATTAAAAAATCGAATCTATCATAGAAAATATTGTGAAAAAAATTCGAAATGCTTAACCGATGAAGGCGGCTCTGCAATTTTGCGACAGTAACTAACTACGAGCCCATAAGCAACAATAAAAAAATCGTATCCCTTATTGAACATATTACCAAAAAACCCGACGTGCATAGCCGAAGAAGGGTGCTCTGGAATTTTGGGGCAGGAACCAGGGCCATTACGAGCTCATATGGTGAAATTAAAAAATATTATACCTTATAGAACATATTTTAAAAAAAAAAATCTCGGCATGCTTGACCGATGAAGACTGGTCTGGAAGATCGGGATCGTGACTAATTACAAGCCCATATACATCAAATAAAAATATTATTTAAAAAAAAACCCGACATGCATAGCCGATAAAAGATGATCTGTAATTTTGGTGCAGGAACTAAGCGTTTACGAGCCCATATACCATATACATTATTAAAAATATTGCGAAAAAAAAGAAGAGCTTGATGTTTTTTATTCACTTTAAATTATGAAAAAAGACAAGTTTTAATAAGCCGAGTACCTTTACATATCGAATATTCATATATGTCTAGTATTTTAACATTATTTATCGAAAAAATGGATTTTGTCTACTCTGCCTGTTTGATAAGGCAATTTTGATGCTTTGAAAGACGGTGCCCCTTTTTGAATGACCATGGTCAGGGGAATTTTTTCCTGCTATCCTCCTTTTAGTCTTCTTAGAGTGCCTCTCACCATACCTCTCGCTAGTCCTGCTTACAGCCTGCTAAGTTTTCTCTTTATACTTCCCATACAAGCTGATCTAAAGTAAGAAATCATTATTTTCTATATCTTCCACGAGGAGTTCCACGAGATTTTTTCTAAAATAGATCTGTTTACATTATCTTGAAAACGTGTAGTAAACAAATTTTGAAAACACGTTTCCGTTCGAGTGTTATCCAGCTTCGAATAACAAATTTGGACAAAACAAAAATAGCGCAGTTAAAAGATTTAAAATACTAGACAAACTTAAAAATTTAGCCATTTCTGGCGTTTTAAAAGGTGATTTGGAAAAAAAATCGATCAACAAATTTTAACGCGAGCATAATTTTTTTTAAATTTTATATTTACTTTTGGTCTCCAAACCAAAGAGCACTTAACTTCTTCTTATGTCGGTACAATTTTGGGGCTTCAAAAACATTATTTTGTCAGGTTTTAACTTACTACTTGTAAAGTTTTGGAAATAAACAGTGAAAATTTGTTTTTGGGGACTAAGCGATATTTTTTAAAAAGTAAAAAATTATTGTATTGGTGCGCAACTAAGTTCTCGCTGTTTTTTGATGAAAATGTAACTTTATTATAAAAAAATGGTTATCAATGACTCATTCAAAGTATTGCCCATCGCTGGCTACAACTTTTTCCCATCTTTCTGGCAGAGTTCGAATACCTTGACGGTAGAAGTTTTCGTCTTTTGAGGCTATCCACGAATCAAGCCATTTTCCGATATCTTCATATGAATTTTCCGTGTGGAGTTGTCTGTCTCCCATCGGACGCGTCCCCAGGTGGCGGATAGGGGAAGGCTCGGCACTATGCAGGGTCAGTGGGAAATAAAATACCACTCGCGGACCAAAACAGACAAAACACCTGCTTGGAGGTGCAGATAGGGATTCTATCACCAAGCTAGGGTAGGAGGGCTGGCAACCTACCTACCTGAAACATTTCTTGCTACCGAATCGTCATGACGCCCTATGCTCCAAATAGGAGTTAAAGGAATATATATTCATATGAATGGAACTGCTGATTAGCCAGACCATGTGTCAATATCTGGGGAATATGGCGGGTGGGGTAGGACTTCCCATTTGAGCGTTCCCAAGCAGGTATTAACAGGATTGGCAATGTACTGCATGCAGTAAAATCACTTTTTCGTGCCTCTGCTCGTATTGTGGCCGTTTTTCTCACAGTGCTCGGCTCAATCGCATCAATTGAGTTCGATACCGTTCCCCAGTGATGGTTTCGCCTTGTTTCAACAGCTCATAATAAACAACACCGACCTGGTCACACCAAATGCACAGCATAACCTTCACAGCGTGAATATTCGGCCGAGCCAGTGACGTGGAAGCATGACCGGGTTGTCCCCAAGATTTTTTTCTCTTTGGGTTGCTGTAATGAATCCATTTTTTATCACCCGTCACGATGCGACAAAGAAAACTCTTCCTTCTTTGTCGCTGTAGCAGTTGTTCACAGGCGAAAAAACGACGCTCAACGTCCCTTGGTTTCAAATCATAAGGAACCCAAGTTCCTTGCTTTTGAATCATTCCCAACGCATGCAATCGCTTGGAAATGGCTTGACGGGTAACTCCTAATGCTGAAGCAAGCTCTTCTTGCGTTTGGCACGAATCCTCATCGAGCAATGCCTCCAATTCAGCGTCTTCGAAGGCTTTGGGTCTTCCTTTACGTGGACGGTCGTCAACATCGAAATCACCGTCTTTGAAGCGACGGAACCAATCACGGCACGTTGTTTCGCTTGGAGCAGCATCTCCGTACACTTTTTGGAGCTCTCGATGCGCTTCAGCTGCCGTTTTTTTCGAACAGAACAAGAAAATCAACACTTCCCGCAAATGATGATTTTTTTGCACAAAACTAGACATTTTCACACAACCACAAGTAAATAATGCAAAAAGAAATTCACTAATGTGCCATAGCAGTTTGCTTACCATATGCCTAAGCTTCGTTTATGAAGTTTTGGGTATGTCAAAATCGACCAAAACTTTCTGCTAAATCCATCTATTGACAAACAGCGAGAACTTAGTTGCGTACCTAATATAATATATTTTAGTAGGCATACATATGTTTACCCGCATATAAATTTTATTGACATTAATTTTCAAAAAACTCGTTCTAGAAAATAACAAAAACTGGGCTTTGAGATAGGTTCCCTCCTGTGATCTCTCAAATATAGCTCCAGCTGCTTGATCTTACCTAACTGGAGGTATTTTTGATTACTTGCTAAATAAAATTTAAAAACAAATATTTTGTTAATAATTTTTTATTCAAAATTGTTATATAGTTTTAAATGAATAAATTTATTGCCTTTATTATTAAATGAAACGTGCTCTGTTTGTCTTGCAAAAAAAAAAGCCAAATGAACGTTGTTCCTCTCGAAAACCCCAGGCTCCTTTTTTATACAGCTTCAAGACAATTCTCTGAGAAGCCTTATACCTAAGCTAATGTACTCCTTATGCCTTAGGATAGAGTATAAAAACAGTAGCAACTTAGCGTCAATCGTTCAATACCAAAAAAAAAAAAGGAAAAGAAATTTATATAGTATGTATAGTACATACAAGTAAGCATTGACTAACTGAGGAGGATTGTGTGGTCTGTGCTGCTGCTGTGTTGCATGCAACTGGGGAGTCAGAGCAACAACCATTAATAGCTGAAATTAAATAATCGTTCCTTAAGCGAGCAATGGAGCACAAAAGGAGCACAAGGCAGATGAATTCCTTTGTATTGGGGATTTGCTTGGTTGCTTCGATTGAATAAAATTAATTTTAATTGGTTGTGCGTCTTGGGATTCCTTACAACTGTCTCTAAAGGGGTACCATAGAGGGGTCGATTTAGTTTTAGTACGATATTACGATGATTTGTGTGTCGCGATTGTAATTTGTTTAATGCTGGGTAGGGAAATATGCAACTGAGATTTTAAAACACACCAAAAACGTTGGCAACGCTTTTTAAAATTATGCTAGAGCTTTTAATATCAAGAATTGAGCCATTTATATATAAAGGAAACATTTTACTCAATTTTTGTTTTGTGGGATCCTTAATATTGATGCTTCAGGGAGGTATTGATGTATACAACACATAAATTCGTTAAATTTTCGAATACGCCTCTTGGCTTAATAAATATTTTTTAAATTTATGAGCAAGTAATTTAAGACCAATTTCAACAGATTAAAACTTAAAATTTTTAAATATTGTTAAAAATACTTTTTACACACTGTACTTTTTTACAAGCGGAAAAAGTATATAATATACCGAAGCAGACCTCGGAGACCTCCAAAAGTTAGCTAAAGTATGATAAAGGTGACTACAGAAGTCGATATACTCATGTCCGTTTGTATGAGCGCCAAGATCTCAGAAATAGTATGTGCTAGAGCAACCAATCTTTTAGATTAGATACATTATTTTGTCGCGGGAGATCTTCTGCTCCCAAACCCTTGTTTACCTATTTTCGGACTCGCTTATGCTCCTCCTAAGGTGTGGGTATGCGATCTCAGCATTCGTCTGCAGGCATTCCGATCGTGGATCCTTTCATCGTTGAGACCCATTCGTGGCTGATGTTTTTGCATTTGAAAAAGTTGAGGTTTTTGGCACTTTGTATGGATATTCGTTAGTAATGGACTTTCCTTTTCCTTTACCGGCGGTTGTCTCCAGACCCGGTAGCCAATCGCATACACTGATCTTTGGAAGATCTTTAAGATGTTAAAAATGTGCCTCAAGGCTCAATGTGATGGTAAGAATGCCTGCATCTGACTAGTTCTCTTTTAGGGGCCTCTTACGCCAGGTAGAGAATACTGTGGTGCTAAATTCTATTCTATAAAAAGCAAACTACGGGAGTTCATTTTATTTTATTTTTTCGATATCGGGATTTTATTATATCGTGCCTAGAACTTGAGAACACCTCAATAAAAACCAAAAGTTTTAGTTGCATAATTCGTTGTTTATGAAGATATCGCAAAATTGGCACTTTGAAGTTTTTTTGAGTTCCCAGACATTGTAACGAACTTTAATTTTATCATCATCATCATTTCCTTTATCTCTCACTGGAGCATAGGGCCTCAATAGGAACTTTATTTTACTAAATCATAAAGCTCCCAAGTTCAATCGGTCAAAAAAAGTTTTTTCTGCAAAATCTGTTGATCTTCGTTTGTTTATGAATATATCCTAACAAAATTTGGCAATGGAAAGTTTACGAATATATCGTAAATAAATTTGATAATTAAAAGTTTTTTGGAGTTAAGTACTCCAATTTGATTGTAATGTGATGGTACAGCGTATCTGCAAGTCGTCCACGCCCGACTTTATGTATATACATATACTATATTATCTGCCTATCATTAATTATATGATTGAAAAATATGTCAAGTTGCAAAACTCTAGACGCCTTTTTCGAATTGATGCCTAAAAATCGGTATTTGGTCCCACTGTGCATTTTACATTATTTTAGATAAAAATATTTTCTTGATTTTTCAAATCAATCATCATTTTTTTTATAAATTTTCGTTCAATGCCAAGAACATTACAACGATTATATCATAAAGCAGACTCAACATTTTTCCTAAAAAAAAGACCCCAAATAAGACATAAAATCAAGAACAAAACAGTGCCAGGACAGCGTCCTTAAACATCATGATTATGGCAAATTTTCGGGCTGACCGTCAGAGTCCCATTGTGGCTACAATAATTGCGCTTTTCATGCGATCACGACGAGCACAGTAGGGCTTACGAGAAAAAAGGTATCCTCAGTATTTTTTCCAAGTTCTTACAATTTTGTGCATTGTCAGGCAAACAATCATTGACTGCAAAATCGTAATGTCATGGCAAGTAGGAGATTTTGCTTTGTCCACATGCCTTGCGCATGTGCCAACTGCCTGATAACAAAACCAGGACCAGTGACTACCCGTGGCGTGTCTAAACTGTAGGCAAGTTTCACAAATTAGAAAGAAGCTGGTGTCCCAGGGATCGGTCAAAGTGACGCTGCTCTAGGGGCGGTCCACTGCGCGTGTGTTTCGTTTTTTGGCCTGTTTTATGGTTGACATGGATGTTCTGCTCCTTTGACTTATCGGCATTGTGCAGGATAATGCTGCCGGCAGCTGCGTTTGATATTTGCTGCTATTTGTTTTTTGTCTTAGGCTGATGTCTTATTTCTTTTGGTGACAGCTTCCCTGGTAGCATTTCTTGAAAATTTGCTGTACACCTTTTGCGCAATGTTTGTTTGTCCAAGAGACGAGTTGGATACAACTGCAGTCCTTTTACTGTAGGTGGTTACTAATTGGGTTATTGTCAATATTTGATAAGATTAGTTTGGCAGGCAGAGGACCCAAACCCAAAAGGGCAGCTGCCTTTAATGTCAATTTGTAGCCAGCTACTTGGCTTATTAATATTTATGCTCTTGAGCGTAAAATTTATAGTTTCTACGAATCTTGTTATCCTGCGTCTTAGCCCAAGCCATATTTAAATCATAATAAAAATTATGCATAGACAATACCAAATCCCATCTACCTACCACTTCTAGCCAGAGTCTGTTGGCGCCTGGGTTGCATTGCAGCCACGTTGTGGCGCGCCACGCGTAAGCGCCGGAAAATATGGTAAACTATGTTTCAACTCTTTTGTGTATACGTGTGTTTGTGTGGCAGTCATAATTTTCCATGGAAAATGAAAATGAACAAAAGGGTTTACCCCCAGCGCGCCCAGTTAAAAATGTGCTACCTTGGCATACCAAATCAGTTTTTACCTGTTGACGGCTTGGGTTTAGTTTGACTGGGGGAGCGTTTAGGATGGGAAAGGGTTCTTCTACTGGCATGCAAGTTATGACAATGTTTCATGCTAATTGAGCACAAAAAAAAAAACATTTTGGACCGCAGCGCTTAGTGTTATTAGTGAAAGACAACACTGTGCAACAAAGTGCTGTAATTATGGCTGGGATTTGGCTAAAAATACAAATGGGATTATAAAAACAGTGAGCTATAAACATAATTGATTTATTTTTTGTGAGAGTTTATGTGAATGGAGGTGGAAAATATGGCTTCCAAACTAGCTGTAACTATCCAGGGCTACTGGTAGAACGATTTGTTGTTCTCTAAATGGACAGTAATAAAACCCAAAATGAAGTTATAAAATCTCTTCGTTTCCCAAAAACAACATCTTAACTTTGTTTGTAAATCTTTCGAGAAATAAGTTGTCCTTCACCACAATTGGCTTCCGAGCACAAAATTATATCAGAAGAAAATCCCATACAAAAAAAAAATCGATTTCAGTATATTTTTCCACAATCTTTTATATTACAATTTTGTCATTGTAAATTTTCTGAGGTCATATAGTATTATAATTAAGTAGAATAAGTGATTAGATACCGAACTCTTATATATATAATTTCCCCTGTCTGACTATTTTGTCAGTCGCCCATGGGCGGAGCATAGGGATCTCTATTAATAACTGTTCGAAGAGAACAGAACCTACAGTTAATAGCCGAATCCGAACGGCGGTGTCTTGAATTGATGGAGAGAGGCAAATGCCCCAGTACTACTGCGGGGAATCGAACCACCGACCACCGGGATTCAAAGCGAGTACGCTATCACTACGCTACCGACGGCCACTTGAATTCTAAAATTTACTATACTAGAATTCACGTACACTGTAAATAAAATAAATTTAATTTGAAAAAAAAACGATTTTTGGATTTCCAATGTTTTTGGAAAGTTTGCATATAACCCCCAAAAAACCTTATACAATATTTTGTCGGATGTCCGACAAGGTCGATGATCACACTGTATAGTTTTGAGGTCACTGAATCCGCATCCAAGGTCCGAAAGCCTTTAGCCCATAACCTTATGAAACCGTCAACATTTTCTTCGGACACTCTGAACATTTTTTTATATATTTTTGGGTAAGCTGAATACTAATTCAAGGTCAAAAAACCCCTGCTCGTAACTCGTTTTATGAGGTTTTTGAGTGTCTTAGCTCAACTGACTGACCTAGAGCAGAAGTTTAAACTTAGTCTGACAGCTTCTGTAGTATTTATTTTAGGAACATACTGTATATAATAGTGGGTGTAAGCGAAACCACTGTAAGAAACCAGGGCCGGCGGTTGACGTGGGTAGTATGAAAACATCCCAGTGGGTACATACCCACACGGAATTATCGGACAAAACCCTTAATTCTAATATTTTCTATGTTTCAAATTTAAAAGTTTCTTAGAAAAACGGAGAATAATCTGAAACTCGTTCCCGAATTCGTTCGTTTTCTTACATTTGTTCCGAATTAAAAATGTATTTGTTGTTTTTTTTTTTAACGAAAATGTATCCGTTTGAATACTACTGTGACCAAAAAATAAGGTGACGTTGCATTTATTTCGAAAAATCTTTATTTATTCGTCCAAATCAATTTCATCGCTTTTAAAGTATTTGACCCGGCGGAAGGAACTCATAATGCACAAATCCACGATAATCAAAAAAAACATGATCCTGATTTTTGAGCGACTTTGGCGCGGTTTTTTTGCTCTTGCCTCACCTCTCGCTCGATTGATCGGTTGTTTCGGGGTCGTAAGCATCGTCATCTTCACAGACCGAAATAAAAACGATGAAGTGGAAGTGGATAGGCCAACACTCAGACATCCTAGAAGTTATATCGCCAGACAAGCTTTAACATGGAATCCGCAAGGCAGTAGAAGATCTGGTGTACCAGCGAATACGTGGCGAAGAACTGTCGAGAGTGAACTAGCTGAAGCACGATATACGTGAAGTGACATCTGCACAGCAGCACCCAACAGAGTCAGATTTAAGAGAATCGACGAGGCCCTATGCCCCACTGGGGTAAGAGGACAATAGTAGCAGTAGTAAGCATAGATCCAAGTCTCATCTTCAGTTATTATGCATTTCATCTTGTCCATGAAGTCAGAAAGCATTGTTTCAAACACTTCAACGCGACGCCTTTTTTGCAAAAAATTCAATTTAGACATTGTGAAAATCGAAAAATTCACTTTTAGCAGCTCACAAAAACGAAGCGTACTCAAACACTGAATATTTTGATGTGTAACTTGGCATGCATGACAAAGACAGTCCTACCAACCTAAAAAAATTATTTCTCCAAATCCAATTTTGTCACCTTACTTTTTGGACACAGTTTCTCCTTAAAAATACAATTAATAAAAGTACAAATAATTCGTAATATGTGTATGTAAGATGAATAACATAAAATAATTATTATTTTTTGATTGTTTCTTCTGTCAAATTATTGAAAAACAAAAATCTAAGATTATTCAAATTACTAAGTCTGAAGATATAAGCCGAGAAAAAATCTAAAATCGTGAGCAAAATATTAATTTCGGATTGTTAACAATTTTATTGGCGCATTTTAAGAACAAAAAATCTTTTGACAAAATATCAAAAAATCTTAAATTAAAGAATGTTTAAGATTGTAATAAGCCGTGAAAAAATCAATACTCCAAAACGAAATCGCTTAAAAATTTCGGATTTCCCTCAAGGCCTACGTTGCTCTGGCTACAAACCTTTTATAACTTAGAATTAACTTCTACTTTATAATTATATAAAAAAAAAAAAAATAAATTTCGGTTTTTGAACAATCTTGAAATTGGATTATAATTATCTTGAAATAACATTTTAAAGTTCTTTTAATTTTCAATATTATTTTAAAATTTTTTTATGAACCCAAAGTTTGGGAGGAATAAATTTAAGACTGCCGAAAATAGCAATAAATTTTTTTTCTTTATTTAAGATTTAACTTAATAGTATATAAATATTATACTTGGCTATGTTTTAAATTTTGATTTTATTTGAAGACTGAAGTTTTTTTACGCTTAAAAGCTAAATTTTATATTTTTTTCATCTCAAATGAATCTTGTTTTAAGAACTCTTTCCCGATTTTGAGAATAATCAAGAACTTAAATACGATTGTAAGATTTTTTGTACTTGATTAAAGAATTATGGTTCTTTTTTATATTGCTTGACTTATTTTAAGAATTGAAGCCAAGAATGCAAAAATCTTCATTTTGGACTGAATTTTTTTATCAGTGCATATAAATATGTACCTACATACATGATATATACAACCCTAAAATATGGTTTATTTTGAAAAAAACATTGTTATAAAAAGTTAGTACTATAAAGGACAATAGTTTTGTTCCCTAGAATTAATTCTAAGTTACAATGTTAAATAAATAAATAAATTTGAAAATGCAGAATTCGAAACTAACTTCGAGACTATTTTTTGAATATATATTTATCGAAATTTATGAGTAATTATTATTTCTAATATTTTCTCTCTGCAGTAAACAAATACCTTGTAGCATAGTTTCGTGCATTTAAAATGCGGCATCCAAACTGCATCCAAATTATAATATATCATAACCCATGGCCAGAGAGAGAGTACCCCAATACTTTTTTACGCGTGCCCCAAGTCTTCAAGAGAATCCAAATCAGTGCTGTTTTTGTACCTAGCTTCTCCATTCGGTTTCAACGCTTTATGACACTTTTATGGCACTTAGTACACAAAACGCGCTACACACGCTCCGCTACCCTCCTTGGCGCTACCTAACTCCACAACATAAACAACACACAAAAAAAAAAATAAAATTATGCATAATTTCATAATATTATATGTAATATGCATTTTCCGTAAGGAAAAACAATTTCTAGCTATGAAATTCTTGGAAGCCCCGACAGTGGCAGCAAACGGAAACCACCGGCGTCAGGCTGCTGCGGCGCTATCCCCCCTCTCCCCTGCTTAAAACCAAAATCCGAACCGAGGAGCTGTTTGGGCAGCTGTGTAGCTGCTCTGCGTATTTCGTTGTCATTTACCAAAATTTATGTTTATTTGCTTTTTTTTCACTGGTAATTTGATTTTGATTTGAGAATTTTAATTAATAATTATGTTGGGACTGCATTTTTGATGAAATATTGTTATAAATGCATTTCATGTTCCAACGGCGCTGCCAAACACTATAATTCTAATATGCCTATGAAATTATAATAAGCTATAAATAAATATACTTATGCATTGTTCAAATCATTTTATGGCTTTTAAAATATTTAATTGGGCAGAAAAAATCTTTTAGACTAGTATGTGCTGATGAGCTTTTTAATTGACGCATATTGGAGTGGGTGGTTGCATGTTCGAAAAATGGGGCACCTGAGTTGTGGGCAGGTTTAAATATGCTATAAATACTTTTACAGACTTTTAATGAAGCCAAATTTGAAGAATTAAATTCTAGGGGAAAGTTGAACTATTGATTTCGAAGAGCTTTGCAAGGTGCGCGAGTTTGCCTGAGCTGAAAACTGGTTCAATTTTTGTATGGTAGCTATATGATATAGTGAGCCAATTTTGATCAAACTACACACAAATGTTTAGTACAAATCAAAATATAACTAACATAAATATGAGCAATATATTTTAAAATATATAGAATTTTTGTAGAATTCATATGTTTCATATTAGTGGAAGTGGATAGGCCACACACTCAGACAACTATCGCCAGACAAGCTTTAACATGGAATCCGCAAGGCAGTAGAAGACCTGGTGCACCAGCGAAGACGTGGCGAAGAACTGTCGAGAGTGAACACACCCAACAGCCAACAGCAGCACCCAACAGAGTCAGATTAAAGAGAATCGTCGAGGCCCTATGCCCCACTGGGCGAAGAGGACAAAAGTAGTAGTAGTAGTAGTCATAATAGTCATATTAGTCTACACATTTGTGTGAAGCTTGATTAAAAATGGTCTACTTTATCGTATAGCTATCGAATAAAAATTGAACCTATGCTCTCGTTTTCAGAGATTCATATAACGAAACTGAGTGAACTTCTAATTGTTGAATCATAATCAAAAATGGTTTAAGTTTTCCAAGGTTGTAAGGCCAAAGGAAAAAAAAAATACGAGTTACTCTAAGAAGCGCGATAAAAGTAACTTTATCAAGAAGTACGATGAAATCAATTAACCAAATAGTAGCTTATGCAAAAAGCACGACATGGAATATTCAACGGTTATTAAAGGAAGACAAATCAGAATCTGTTAGTGTGGTGGTCGGATATTTCGATACCAGATGAAATTGAACATCAAGGTTGGAAACACTCAGGATGCGTTCTAAGAGAGGAGCACAAGTCATAATTTTGCAAAAAATAAAATGTAAAATAACAACAACAAAAAATTTTCGACTGAAAATCTAACCTTGACCTTTAGATGTCGCGATATTAAGTTCTGAGATACTCAGTTACTCTCTCTGGTCATTCGAGCACCGGTTTCTTAAATATTATGTTGGGATTAGCTTTGATATTTACGCAGCTGGAATCGATGGAATACCTGCCGAACTGCTCCAGGTGGAGACGCAGCTAGTTGCCGAATCATTGCACCCACATTTCACTCGTATTTGGGAGACTGAGTGTGTGCCCTCATCTTGGAAAAGTGGAATCATTCTCAAGCTACCGAAGAAAGGAGACCTTAGCGACTGCAACAACTGGCGAGGAATAACGTTGCTAAACACTAGTTACAAGATACTAGCAACCCTACTAAATGACCGCCTTCAAGATAAAATCGAGCCAACAATACGCGATGAACAGGCAGGTTTCAGACCACACCACCAAGCTAACACACTACGCATAATAACCGAACAAGCTGTGGAGTAGCGCTCCCCGCTGTACCTCCTGTTCATTGATTTCAAGAAGGCCTTCGATTCAGTAGACAGAGCGGCGATATGGCGGGCATTGGCGAGGAAAGGAGTGCCAGTCAACATCGTATCAATAATAAAAGCGATGTATGATGATGCTGACTTGGCGGTACTACACAATGGGAAAATTAGTGCACCTTTCCAAACAAACACTGGTGTTAGGCAAGGATGCCCCCTATCATCACTACTATTCAATATAGTAGTTGACGAGGTTATGAGAGATGTATGCAGGTCTAGGCGTGGGATTACGTGGAGTCTCGCTCGTCGCTTGGAAGACCTGGACTACGCGGATGACATATGCCTCATCTCTCATAAACTGAGTGATATCCAAGCCAAAGCGAATGACCTCGAGATCCTTGCCAGCAAAGTTGGGCTCTCAATAAACGCATCCAAAACCAAAGCGATGCGCCTCAATGACACCAGCCAAGGTAGCATAACCATCTGCGGGAACACTAACGACTTTGTCGATAGCTTCTCATACCTTGGTACCACAATATCCACCAGTGGTGTGGTGGATGAGGATATAGAGAATCGTCTCAACAAAGCGCGATCAGCATTTGGACGCTTGTTCCGAATATGGAGAAACCAGCAAATAAGCAGAAGAACAAAGCTGCGTATCTTAAATGCGTGCGTCAAATCCATCCTATTGTAAGGCAGCGAGACGTGGCTGACCCCGCCAAGAATGATGTCGAAACTGCAGTCATTTGTCAACATGTGCCTAAAGATAATATGCGGGATTTTCTGGCCCAATCGGATATCAAACGCAGAACAATGGCACTGTACAAGTGAAGTTCCTATCGGCACCGAGATAAGAACACTCAAGTGGCGTTGGATTGGCCATGCTCTAAGGAAACATCGAAGCAGCATTGTCAGGATGTCCCTGGAATGGAACCCTCAAGGAAGCAGACGAGTGGGAAGACCAAAGGCAACCTGGCGACGTACAATACTTAACGAATTGTCCCTTCACAACATCAGCTGGGACACAGCAAAGCAAACTGCGCCTAACAGAGTCCGGTGGAAAGTTCTTGTAGAAGCCTTAAGCTCTCTGGAGGAGTACAAGAGGATAAAAAAAAAATACTTTGATATTTAGGATCCGACTATAATGATTTTTGTATACCATAACAAGCTGAAGCTGAAGCATTGAAATTGTAGGAAATATAAAACTTTAAAGTTATTTGGGTGATGAAGAGGATGTGGCAAAATAATTTTTTTCTGATTAGTCACGTCAGGAGTCCCAATATTAAGTTTGGATCAAGTTACAGATCCAGGCGATCATGTAGACGATCAAACAGAAAATCTGACATATCAAGATCAACATAAGAGGTACCTTTGGGGACCGCCGGCGTGTTTAAATTTTTTTCCAAACTAAAATTCGTCGAACTGATTCGAAATTCAAAATTTTCTTCTCCAATGAAGCCCATTTTTAGTTGAATGGTTACCTTAATAAACGAAATTGTGGCGTTTGGAGTGAGAATAATCCACAAGCTTTTGGTGTTTCGCATTACATCTACAGAAAATTACTGTCACTTGTCCACGTCGATAAGCCAGAGACAATTGAACACCTGGAAATCAACATTCGAAAAGTTATTGGAAAATTGGTGTTCCAGATTGCGCCTTGTACGCGCTAGCCGTGGCAACCACATGGCCGAAATCATATTTAAACATTAATGTCATAAAATTTTCTATTCAATAAAGCCCGTTTCATTGATATTAAAAATATATTTCTTTGTTTTATTATGATTTAAAATTGTGTAACTCTAAAAAAAACACCCTCTTAACTTGTGGTGAAATGATGTGTTTTGAGAATTATGCCATAACTAACTTATTAAAAATTAATCAAACATAAAAAAAAGCATATAAAATAAATGCTACATGATAAAAATTTAGCATGCGATTTTTATTGTACAAAAAAAGTTTTGTTTAAATACACAGAAAAATTTTTTTTTGTAAGCCCGTGTTTTTTCCTTTTACCTTTGTCTCGACCCTGCTTACAAATGAGTATACAAGTAAGCAGCTGTCTCATCTGCACTTTGATATAACAATACGTAGTACATACTATTATTCTGATATTTTTTTGATAGAATTCACTGTAGCATAAAATCTTGTCTTTCATACGAAATGCCTCACCATATGCTGATCTTCACTTCAATAAAGTATCGATTACTTTACATGAACTCAATTGAGCAGTGTATTTGTTTAGATGGTTTGTATTGCTTTGCTATCAAGATGTGGGCCAAGTGTTTCGTGAAAATGATGCAGCATAGTTTAGAGGTATATAATACGAAAATGCATTAGATTTTGACATAATTCTCACAACAACAAAAACATGAAAACACAAAGAACAACAAAAGCTTGTCAGTACATATGCAAATGTACTAAAAGGTGATTTTTTATTAACTTCTTTTTGGCAACACTGTTTTTGGCAGCTCAGCTGTTTCTGTGCCTTGTGTTAAGGCCCATACGCAGCACGCAAAAATTTCGCACGAAATGTCAAAACTTCATATAAAAAAAAATCCCAAATGGTGGGAAATGTCAAAACTTCATATAAAAAAAAAATCCCAAATGGTGGGAAATTTTTTTTTATATGAAGTTTTGACATTTCGTGCGAAATTTTTGCATGCTGCGTATGGGCCTTTACTGTCAAACATATTCAGTTTAGTCTATAATTTAACCATAAATCGACCTACAAACGACGCTTGCAGATTAGTGAGTTTTATTATCAAAATTCATGCTCGATTAAGAAAGTGCATCGTGCACTCCCTCCATTTTTTCAGTTTGGACAACCTTCTGAGGCGGCTATTCGGAATGTTGTGACTAAATTTCGCACCAAATTTTCATTATTGGACATTAAACCACCAACATGCATACGTAGAGTGCGCACAGAGGAAAATATCGCAGCTGTATCCGCCAGCGTTGTTAATGACCGTGAATTATCGACTCGGCACCGTTCGCAGCAGTTGGGCCTCTGTTTCTCCACGACGTGGAAATATTTTGCGGAAGGATTTGGGTGTAAAAGCTTTTAAAATACAGCTGGTGCAAGAATTGAAGCCACACAACCTACCACAACGGGCGCTGGCAAAGTTGGCTGAAGATCCACTTTTTTATCGCAAAATTGTGTTCAGCGACGAAGCTCATTTCTGGTTGAATGGATACGTAAACAAGCAATATTGTCGTATTTGATGTGAAGATCAGCCAGAAGCATTGCAAGAACTGCCAATGCAACCCCAAAAAGTCACTGTTTGGTGTGGATTATGGGCCGGTGTCATCATTGGACCGTACTACTGTGCGATGATTGCAAACTTTTTTTGCCCAAAACGGAAGAGCTGGACTTGCCTGACATGTAGTTTCAACAAGATGGTGCTACATGCCACACAGCACGCGAAACAATGGCGCAATTGAGAGGCGAGTTGGCGTTTGGGGCCGGTCAATTGGGCGCCTAGATCGTGCGATTTAACGTCTTTAGACTATGTTTTGTGGGGCTATGCTAAGGCCAGGCCCGACGTGAGGGGGGTGCGAAAGAGTTGTCCGGAGTTGTCTCAAGGGCCCGGCGTAATTACTGTCGTAATAAAATGATTCAAGCTAAAGGTGTAATAGAGGGGCCGGTACATTTCCCCCTGGGCCTGGTTGTCCTCTCTACGGCCCTGGTTAAGGCTCATGTCTATAGCCACAAGCCCGCAACGGTCGAAGCAATGAAAGTCAATATTAAAGAATTTATTCGTGAGATACTAGCCGATATGTTGGAGAGAGTATGTTAAAATTGGACCCAGCGTATGAACCATTTGAGGAGCAGCCGCGGTCAACAATTACATGCAATCATCTTTAAACATTAAATTATATAGATCGTACTAACGACTCAGATAAAGGTTTCATGCATTTTTCTGAGTTTCTTTTCTTTTTAAATAATTCCGAAAACACTTAAAAAATCACCCTTTATTATGCAATCAACTACGTAAGCTTTCGTCATACGTTTTTTGCCGCGAAAGTTATTATTTATACTCAGATATAATAAACGCGTGCTATGACTGGCAGAAGGAAGCATTTTCGACCAGATTAATATTTATTTATTCTTTATAAGCGTGCGCCTTCGAGTCTATATAGCCATGTCTGTCGGAAAGAGCTAGAAATCCAAAATATACGCATTATCTCAATGGAGATTTGCTCGAGTCCTGAAAATCTCGCACTATAAAATCCAGCCGTTCGAAATTTGGCGCAATTAAACCTTAATTATTAAAATCGATTGAAAACTACAAAAGATATGAAAACTCTTGTTGCTTTTTATGAATACCCAGACCAAAGGAAAGTGCCGGTAACATTTTAGGCGGGATGTCCTGACTGTTATTGTTATATATAATTGTTATATGCCGAAAAGCAAGTTTGCTCTTATTTTGGCATTTTCCCACAACAAATTCGCATTAAGTGTTTTGCAACTAGCCGACTTTTTCCGGCTAAAGCGCCACAGGCTCAAGTTGTTGAAGTTCTCCGCTTCTTGACGACAACTCAATTTTCACACATTCTACAAAAAGTAACCTTCCATCAATAGAATTTCTCGCAGCATGATCTTCCAATACAACTAACTATGGCAACCTGCTGCTCAACATATTAGCACTGGATACTACTCAAAAAAAAAAAAAATAGCTACCAGGGGGGGTAGCAGCAGGGCCAGCGACAGCTGAAAGTGTCAACAGTTTTTCCAGATTTACATTTTTGTGCCCACTGTGGCAAGTGAGTTGTGAAAAATCTTTAAAGTAAATTCATTTGTGCCAGCATGAAATTTGTTTTAAATAGATAAAAGTCACAGCTAGCGGCAGTTCAAAGGATAAGCAAGAGTTCCAATGGCGGCTACACAGCTGGACAGCAGCATTTATTGATCCATAAAGGAGCATACACGTTCCAACTAGCTATAAAAAATTGCGCGCGCCCATTTTAAGCATCGATTACATGGCTGTTTCCTGTAAAATTTCATCTGCGCCAAATGAGATTAAATTTTAGCCAAAAAATAAAAGCAGCAACAAATTTAAGAAGCTGCTTCCGTTACCGACGTTAAATGTTGGTCGTCTCGTCCTGCAACGTTGTTGCTCCTTTTTGAGCCTGCACTGCTGCGCCTTTTGGCTAATCTGATGTGCCGCAGCAGCTGTTCAGTTTGTTGCTGCTCCTTGCCGTTTGCCTTTTGTGGTTCATTGTGCTGCTTTGTGCTATTCCTGGTTTGAGCCGCACATTTGACCAGTTGACCATTTTTGGCTGATTTCCTTTGTTTGCTGCTTGGCATAGCTGTCGGCAGCTACTTCAATGGGCGGCTAGGCCTTGTGGCTTTTGTCCATTCATTTGCTTAAACGCGTCTTATCCTGTTAAAATGTACGCCCGTCTATAGTTTCAACTCCCTGTGCAAGTCCTTCGCAGAATTTGATCCATTCTGTGCCTTATTTTTTTGCAAATCTTTTTGCTGGTAGCAGATTGTTCTTTTTTTTTTTGTCTGGCTATTGAGAGTTTCTCAAGCGCAAATTAATTTTTAAATTTTCTTTCTTTATTCGGACTAGAGACGGTAATATAAGATGTGAGTTCCGCTTTTGGAAAATCTTAGCAACAGTTGGCTCGGAACTAGCTCATTGTATGTGGCTTATTCTTTTGTTATAAATAATCACTTTAAGGCCACAACTGAACAATAATTTGCCTTAACTTGGCAGTATTTATACAAATCGATGGAGGTTTTCAATTTAAGCGTATCAGAAATTTTAATGTAAGTATTAATACTTCGAAAATCAATAAAGGCAGTTTCAAGGATAAATTACAGTGCGCAATAATTTTAACATATTTGGTTTTTATCTTAGATATAAAGAAAAACTTATTTTTATATACTTTTGGTTATTTATTAGGTAGTCTGTTTGTATATAAAGCTTTGCTCACACCTATCTTTTGGTGATATGCAAGAAATTGTAGGAAAAACATTATAGGTATTATCTTAGGTATAGACTTCGATAATTTTTATCTATTTAGAATTTATAGTTAAGGGCCTATACGCAGTTCGAAAAATTTTGCACGAAATGACAAAACTTCATATAAAAAAAAAAATCCCAAAAGGGATATCCCAAATGGGATCTTTTTTTTATGAAAAGTTCGAAAAATTTCGAGCGGAATGACAAAACTTCATATAAAAAAAAAAAAAAATCCCATATGAGATATCCCAAATGGTACTTTTTTTATATGAAGTTGGGATATCCCAAATGGGATTTTTTGTATATGAAGTTTTGTCATTCCGTGCGAAATTTTTCGTTCTGCGTATAGGCCTTAAGCCGTAATTACTTTTTACTTAAAAAAGGTTAAAAAAATAAATTAATGCAAATTTAAAAACATAACTAAGAATTTATTTTTAATTGAATTTGAAATTTATTATTTATATATGCCTTTATATGTAAAAAAGAAAAATTGAATTAAAATTAAAAAACAAAACAAAAAATTTTTGGCTAAATTTT
The DNA here is from genome assembly GCA_018150985.1 of Chymomyza costata. NCBI lineage: Eukaryota > Metazoa > Arthropoda > Insecta > Diptera > Drosophilidae > Chymomyza > Chymomyza costata. Next base: position 27,217,293 of record JAECWU010000001.1, read on the forward strand.
TAAAACAAAAAATTATCTCATTTTTATTTAAAAAAATTTTAAATAAAAAAACAAATCTAAAAGAAAATGTAAAATTTTTAAAACCCAAAATTAAAACTTCCAAACTATTTTACTTATAAAATGTTAAAAAATTGACAAAACAAAACTAGAATTATGTAAATTTTTATTTTTTTTTTAAATACTATAATGCAAATAATCAAAAATACATGTATTTTTATGAGTTGCAGTTTTCAAATTATTGATCGCTAATCCAGCCTGATTGTAAGATATTGTTAATAAAAAATAAAAATTCCAAGTTTTCGTTTAATCAAAATTAAAAAACAAAATAAAAAATTTTTTGTAAAATTGTGTAAAAAAAACTAAAAATATTGGTTTCATTTTTAGAATACATAATACAGCTCATAAACTTTTTACTATACTAAAAGATATTTTAAATTAAAAAACTTATTAAATGAAATTATACCTAAACTTTTTTAAATACAAAATAATAATAATTATAACTTCTAAACTGTTTTACTTATGAAATGTTCAAAAATTGGCTTTAAAACAAAACTCAAATATTTTTAAAAAATTGTAAATAAAAAATCAAAACTCCGTTTCATTTTAAAATCAAAAAGCAAAATAAAAAAATTCTAAAATTCTGTAAATAAAAACTTAAAAAATTTGTTAAATTTTTAAAATACAAAGTTCTTTTCAAAATTATTTACCATATTTAAAAAAATTTTAAATTAAAAAGCAAATCTTGTAAATGTTATTTTAATACAAAAATGATATAAAATGTTAAAAAACTGACTAAAAAACGAAACTTAAATATTTCTTCTAGTTTTCGTTTAATTCAAATTAAAAAAAAATTGTAAAATTGTGTAAACAAAAACTAAAAATTGTTAAATTTTTAAAATACAAAGTTATAACTCCAAAACTGTTTTACTATTTTATATTTAAAAAAATTTAAAAACAAACCTAAAAGAATTTTTAACATTTTTTATAAACAAAAATGATATGAAAGTTAAAAAATTGACTTAGAAACAAAACTTAAATATTTAAAAAACATTGTTAATAAAAAATCAAAACACCAAGATTTCGTTAAATTAAAATCAAAAAAACAAACAAAAAGATTTGTAAAATTGTGTAATTAAAAACTAAAAAAATTTGTTCAATTTTTCAAATACAAATTATAACTTCTGAACTTTTTTACTATAATTAAAAAAATTTTAAATTAAAAAACAAATCTTAAAGAATTTGTACATTTTTTTTAAACAAAAATTATATGAAATATTAAAAAATTGACTTAAGTACCAAACTTAAATATTTGTAACATATTGTAAATAAAAAATCAAAACTTATAGTTTTCGTTTAATTAAAATTAAAAAAAAAATTTTTTTAGACTAGTTTACTTCAACTTTTTACTAACAAAGTGTTAACAAATTGTTATTAAAATTAAAAACAATTAAAATAATAAATAATAACTTTTTGCCAGTTCTAATTTTTTTAGTGTGTAAAATATGAAAATATATCCCAAAAGGACATTAGAGGTCAAATTCGTTGAGAAATTCCGTCAAATTGGACGAAACAAAACCAAACTGCTAGCATTCAGGAATATACGCAAAACTTAAATTACTTAAATTCCTTAACGAAAGTGATTTTTCAATTTATACTACAAATGTCAATCAAATATCAAAAACATTGTCTTTGAAGAATTGCAAATCATGGTACATTTTGGATATGAATGTGAAGCAAGCAACAGATGCAGCTAAAAATAAAACTCCAAAGGTCAAGAAAGTAAGTAAATATGTATACATATATGTGCGTATGTTAAAGGTCATATCGTCATACTTACTTGCAAAATTTTTTAATTTTTTTATGGCCAAGAAAATTGCAACAAAAAATTACTCGAGCACATACGAAAATGTGTTCTGGAATTACAAACACATTGCACGACATTGTTTTATATATAGATTATTTATTAGTTATATTAGATTAGATTAAGTAACATGAGCTATAAATAAACTATTCATTTTGCAAATTCAAATTTGTTAAAATTAATTTTGGAGCCTTTTAAATCCTTATTAACATTTTTTAGGCACATTCTGATCTGGTGGGCACAGCTTGCATTTATAAAAAACCATAGCATACTTTTGTGTGGGGTAGTTAACACAGCTAGTGCTGTCAACGTGTGGTGTATTTACTTTGTAGCGAGGTGAAATAGCTTATACACGAACCAGTAGGAAGAAATAAATGACTAGGAACAGTTGCCAGCTGGCTTCAAAATAATTTTTTTTAAATTAATTATTTAAAAACATATTTATATTTATTAGCTGCAGTAAACTTTTTTCTGTTGTAGTCGCCAATCCAAGATGTGTCTGGAGTAATCTTTTAATCAAAATAATTGGGGGAAATTTAAGCTTCGAAAACATTTCAATGGCGGCTCCAACACATATACATAGAGCACACACATTTTTCGGACACGGAATTTACCACTTTGAAGCCCAATAACTTTTGATGTAGACATGATAGAACAAAAATATTGAAAATATAATATTTTCCACAACTAAAAACCATAAAACTTCAAATAATATGCATAAAAACTTAACAAAACTAAAAAATGAGCTGTTTTTACGCACATAAATTATTCGGACACTTGTTACCAAATAGGGAATTTTGTTAGAAAAAAATGCTTTTTTGGACTCGTAAAAAACCGACATTGCCAAAGATCTTAACTACTCTAGATCAGCGAGATCTGATAGGAGCTGTATTTAAAACTCCAAAAATTTTCATTCCAGTAGTAGACCAATATGATAAGAAGCATTCATTGTAATACCAAATTTTTACTCAAAAAGTACGCCATGGAAGGCACGTCGCTATGTTTTAAATGCTATATGCTAGTGCTGGAGAAAACATTGATGTTACATCGATGCATCGATATATCGAAGTTTAAAATATTTATATATCGATGTTGGCCAACAGAGATGTTTCTCCAGCACTACTAGACACCCATTTGATGAGTGCAGAAGAGCTGGAGAAATATCTCTGTTGGCCAACATCGATATTTAGATATTTTAAACTTCGATACATCGGTGCATCGATATAACATCGATGTTTTCATCACCACTACTATATGCTAATGAAAATCTATAGTTAAAATTCACCAAGCACCAAAAAAATTACCCGAATTTGATTTGGTAGATTATAATTTTCATCGAAAAATCTTTTTTTTTTTATATTAAGGTTTGACATTTCGTGCAAAATTTTTGCATGCTGCGTATGGGCCCTTAGCAGCATTTGAGAGAAAGATTGTACGAAGAAGTTACGGACCAGTGTTAGTAACAACATCTGTAGCATGCGCTATAAGTCAGAGCTCAAAGAATTGATATGCTAGGAAACAATCGTAAGCTTTACCAATTCCCAGCGCCTAGGGTGGATCGGGCATGTACTACGCATGGAGGATAGCTCCACACTAAAGTTAGTCCTGAAAGGGCGAAAATATGGAACGCGAGTAAAAGGGCGACCAAAAAACCATTGGCTGGATGCGTTGCTAGCAGATTTGAGTAAAATGAAAGTCCAAAACTACGAAGTCCAAGCTATGGAACGATGGATATGGAGGGGCATCGTGAAGGAAGTTTTGACCCACAGAGGGTTGTAATGCTATGAACAGGTGCGGATACACGATTTGGTCTTGGGGGGGGTTCTTCACTTCGAAGTGTATATATATCAGAGCTCGCAAAAGACTTTCAACCCATTTTTCCAACTTTTGGGGGGGGAGGGTCCGGACCCGAAAACCACCCCCGTGGATCCGCCTCTGGCTATGAATGATGATGAAAGCTGTTTAATAATTTTTTACTATTCTAATACACTAAAAATGTACCAAATAAACGCTTGAGCTGGATGTTCTCTTACCTTCAGGAACACTCAAAAAGCCTAAAACAAAAAGATTACCTCTTCCTATAATCTGTAAAGTTTAACTTTATTTTGTTAATTGTTGAAGTCAATTTATCGCGAATTCTAACAGTCGTACAGAAAACTTTTTGCACTAAAGACCCATACGCAGCATGCTTAAATCAAAAAAATTCCAAATGGTGGGATATTTTTTTTTTTATGAAGTTATGACATTTTGTGCGAAATTTTGGCGTGCTGCGTTTGGGCCTTAAAAGTGAATTGAATTTTTTTTTTTTGGCAGGTTTGCACAGAAGTTCATATTTTGGGCGGTAGAGGGCGCCAAAGCTACTTAAAAGCAGTCTTTTGTCTTAGATTCAAACACATAACAACATAAGGGGTATCCGCAGTTCGAAAAATTTCAAATTTCCTATTTGGGATATCCCATTTGGGATTTTTTTTTTTATATGAAGTTTTTTCATTCCACGCGAAACTTTTCGAACTGCGTATAGGCCTATAACGGAAAAACCTACGGGACGTGGGTTTTGTGTAAGACTTTTGGGGTAGTCCTGAAAACATGAACCAAGAGAAATTTCAGTGTGCAGCTATTTCCAGGGCAAAGCACATTTTGAGTGTATTATTTACTCAAAAATCCATCCAACTATGAATGAAAGTTTTCTGAGTCCGGCCCTGGTACATACATGAAAGATTTTCTTTTATTTTTGTATACTTCTTAAAATCTTACCAAAGCCAGACAGAGTGCTAAGTTATCCTTCTCTGTAAAGTTCAAATGAAATAAATTAAGTTAAATTAAAACTTCTCGTTTTCAAATATACTGCAATTATTTTTTGTTAAAGATTTTTGATTTGATTAAGGCGTATACGCAGAATGCAAAAAAATTTCACACGGAATGACAAAACCATATAAAAAAAATCCCATTTGCCTTTGGATATAGGCCTTTACAAAAAAAATTTTGTATCCAGACGTCAGAACATGTTTCCATAATGTTTTTGGGGTCGCTGAATCCAAGTCGCAGGTCAAATAAATCGTAGCACTTTAGAGTTTTGACATAAGGCCCATATGCAGCAAGCAAAAAATCCCACTATTTTTTTATATATGAAGTTTCTCAATTCCGGTCGAAATTTTTTTGCATTCTGTGTATACGCCTTAAACAAATAAAAAATCTTTAACAAAAAATGGGCCTATAACCTAAATAAACCCATAAAAAAAGCTGTTTTTGTGTTTGTCTCAGAACACTGGCATGCTGAGATTTTTTAGACCTCTTATTCAGACACAGTGATACAAGAATGTTATTTTAGATAGCTGACGTAGTAGGGTTTTGTTTACCTTGGCTTCGGATTAAGTATCCACAAAAATATATTTTAAAAAATCGCTATACTAACGGACTCGGTAAAAATTGTTGGGGTTTTTAAGGTTAGGCCAATTCTGTGAGCGTATTAGGGACTCAGCACGTCGAAATACATAAGTAGTGCTTTTTTAATCGGATATAAGTTAGTAAGTTTAATTTGGATAAAATATTTTCTGTTGAACTTTCTATTTACTAAAAGCAGTTTTCAATTAAAAATGTATTGAATTCCTGAAAACATTTTTCTTGGGAAATATGTGTGTATTGCTTGTATGTTTTAGGATTTTCAAGTGCTTCATTTAATGGTTTTATTTTTTGATTAAAAGTATGTTTTAGCCTTAAGGCCCATACGCAGCATGCAAAAATTCCGCACGAAAAGTCAAAATTTCATATAAAAAAAAATTCCCTTTTTTGGGATATTTTTTTTTATATGAAGTTTTGACATTTCGCTCGGAATGACGAAACCTCATATGACACAAAAGATTTTCAAAACTTCATATAAAAATATCCCACTATTTGGGTTTTTTTATACGAAGTTTTGTGATTCCGTGCGAAATTTTTGCTTGCTGCGTATAGGCCTTTAACCAAAATAATAGCTGAGACATGCGTAGTTTTTGACCTAGCTAAGGCTTAGTTAAGTTTCTGTGTCAGTTACCTTTTAAATTTCTAACTATTTATTTACTAAATAGGTAATTGGACCAGCAGCATACCATATTTTTGACAAATGGTTTAGAACACTAGTGAAAAAAGCCAAATAAATATTTGCTTAGTTGTTACAAAATAAATAAAACTAACTTGACATCTTTTGGTAGAAGCTTCTAGGTCAGAATAATTTTTTTTGCCAAATAATTTTTACTATAAAAGCGCAAAAAATTGCACTCAAATTATTCACTTCAATCAAACTAATCAAACCAATAACCAAACATGAAGTTCAGCAAAGTCTTCCTTTTGGCTTTTGGTAAGTCTAGTTTTATCAATAGCAATATTTTATTTACTATATTATATTATTTAATATTTTATTTTAGTGCTTTTCGCTGTTATGATAGCCAGCAGCACAAACGTGGAGGCAAATGCGGTAAGCAGCGAGGAAATCAACGATCGTCGTTATCGCTGGGATAGTTCAGAAGAAGACAAGTCCGATTCTGTGCAGGATGATGATGACGCATCTGCTGAAGAGCCTTCGGAAGAATGGCAATTAGTAGAGGAATGGATAGATGATGAATAAATTTTTCAATTTTTGTTATTTTAAAGAAAAGTTAAACTAAAATGTTCATATTTTGAAAGTTTCGCATATTAAGAAAATTGTTAAAAACAAATAAATGTAAATATCGATAGGCTTGTCGATTTTAAAAAATTTCAAAGGGTTTACATTTTTGGCAATTAGTAAAATAATGTTTTTTAAAAAAAAACTAAAGGGATTTGAAAATATTTAAAAAATGTTAATTTATAAATTTTCATATTAACATTTTTCAAATAAAGGCCCATACGCAGCATGCAAAAATTTCACAGAAAATGTCAAAACTTCATATAAAAAAAAAATTCCCAAATGATGGGATATTTTTATATGAAGTTTTTTACATTTCGTGCGAAATTTTTGCATGCTGCGTATAGGCCTTAAGGGGTATACGCAGTTCGAAAAATTTCGCGCGGAAAGACAAAACTTCATATAAAAAAAATCCCTTTTGGGATATCCCATTTGGGATATTTTTTTTATATGAAGTTTTGACATTTCGTGCGAAATTTTAGCATGCTGCGTATGGGCCTTAACAACAAAAAAAAAACGCCACATTTCGTAATGTATAATTAATTTTATTTAACATAATTTAAAGTATAATTCACTTTAATATGGTTTACATACATATTTATAATATTTTGTTTATTTTATTTTTATTTTATTATGCTTTTAAATAATTAACCATTGTGTTTTTAATTGTTTGTATATTTAAACTATGACTAAACATAAATTTTAATTAATATTTGCCATCGCTGTAAGGTCGTTCAAAAGTTTACATAATTTTGACATTTTGTTAAACATTTGTTGTTGTTTTTTTTTTACACTCTTATTAAATTTTCAGATTTTTAGTGGAACCAAATTGGAATGATACAAGGCAATAAATAGGAAACAAAACATTTAACAAAACATAATCTTTATAAATATTAAACACTTTTGATATACAACTGCTTTACCTCAAATGTGTTCTTCTGAGGTTCTATACTTTTGAAATTACATAGTTTACTTTATATGCTCTACCTGATCGAAATCAACATCCATTGACACCTGCGAGAGATCTTTATTTAGGATGTATTTTTATTTTTTGTCTGTTTCATCTTTTCTATACAATTGCACACTTAGATTTGCAGTTCTAGGTTTAGGGTTTGCCTTTAAAATGTTGCACTTTGAGTCTTTTTTCTCTCGGCACACCTTAACACCGCTCCGCGCTGCATAATCACACATTGCTATCCGTGCCAACGGCTCCGGTAAAGGAGAAGGGCTGCGCATTGCTTACAATGCCCGCTCGATCGTTGGTCGTGGACGCAGAGTTGCCTCCATATCCAGTTTGCTGTGCGGCGGCGCGCATATCATCAACGGAGGCTCTGTGGAAAATAAAAGGCAAGTATTTATTATAAACAATTAAATAAAATTTTATAACAAATATATATCTAATAAAAAGTGTTTTAAAATTAAAGAGAGTACATTAATTCAAATATAGTTAATGTGCAGTTCTAAAGCTTCGTGCTAGGACTATGAAGCAGCCTAAATATTAATACTGGTTTGTACATCTTATTCGTAAATCAAGATAAGGCATCTTTCACGTGAATTGTTAATACGTGCTTCAATTCAACACACAAGTCACCACTACAACAAGCAAATGTTATCCAGCAAAATTTCCCACTATTTACATTTAAGGCCCGTACGCAGCATGCAAAAATTCCGCACGAAATATCAAAACTTCATATAAAAAAAAATATCCCAAAAAAGGGAATTTTTGTTTTATATGAAGTTTTGACATTTCGTGCGGAATTTTTGCATGCTGCGTATGGGCCTTTATTAGGAAATTATTTGCTTTGAACTTGGTGGGCATAAAACAAGCAACTAAAACTATAATTTTTTTTTAACTAACTAATTTTGTACGAATAATTAATTAATGATCGACAATTCAGAGAAAGAGCTTTCTTTAGTAGTTTGATATATCCCAAAACTACGCGAATGCTCTCTGAGCATTAGTGCTGGAGAAAATATCGATATTATATCGATGCATCGATGTATCGAAGTTTTAAATATCTATATGTCGATGTTGGTTAGATGTTATATCGATTTTTTCTCCAGAACTACTGAGCATCTAAAGCAGCGGTGGGCACTTAGACGGCACGCGTGCCAAAGAGCTTTCACACGTACGAGAAAAAAGCTTTTTGCCGTAAAAGCTCGTCTCGTACGTGTGAGCTAGTTTTACAATGGAACGCAAATCATAGTCAGATGTCAAAACACGAAAGAGTACGGACTCTGCGTATATTTGGATTTTGTTGATCATTAAAATTTGCGATTCTGGCTGGCGTCATATGAAATAAGTAATGATGTGAGCAAGTCATATTTTTTGTAGGTAAGCCCCTGATCGACACGATCCTATCCGAATTTTCAGGCGAAATTGCTTTGCTTTCCGCATAAAAATAAAAGTCGATATATTGTCGAATTTAATGACAACTGTGCAAAAAAAAAAATTATTTGTCCCATTGTACCTCGGTCCTTGCGAAAGTTCTTTTTTGTTTACGCACACAGGCACAAAAAATTGCATTAGTAGTTTTGCCCACCGCTGATCTAAAGGTTCAGTTGGGATTTTTAAAGGGTTGCCACCTCTTCGGGCCACAAAATTTTTAATAATCAACAAATCGGTTCGATTGTGATTGACTGTAAAATAAGAAAGGGACTCGAACAACTCGATTAAAATCTCAAGCTTCTTTACAATTTTATTTAACTTATGGAAACTATTTCATATTATTTCAGATGGAGCCACCAGTGTGTGCATAGTAAGACAAAGTGCTATTTTTTATCGAATTAGTGTTTTTTTTTTTTGGTATTAATCGGTATTTTTTTCCGATACTTTGGATTAATGTGGACACACTAACATTATAATCAGCTGCTTTATGTTTACAAAAATTATGCGCGCAAAATAAGACAAAGAATTAAATTAAACAAACATGGATTTGAATCAACAAGTATTGTTAACATTACTTAGTATAAACAATGCATGTATGACTGCCTACCAAATTGTCAAAAAGGTTGGCTGCAAAAAAAAAAACAAGAAGAGGGACGCCGCAGGAACAGAAGTGTCTGGGTGAACGCTTATTTAAAGGGCAGAGCAGAAAGTGGAAGATTTTTCAAAGATGTACATTTTTTTTATTGGACTAATATTCCAACACAGTTGTGCACATTTCGTGTTCAATGTAAAGTTTGAGATCATGGTGCGTAATCCATCGGTGTTTGATGAAAATTTTCATATGTCCTTAGCAAATTTCAATACATATATTGTTCGGAATGCGCGATTTCGGCTAAACCAAGTTGGCAACTAGTACATTGAAGTGCATTTTGTTTGTTAAATCCCATAACAATGGATAATCTTGTACTGCTTTTATAAGCGCTATTTTCTCGTTTCTTAGAAATGATTCACACCGTTTTCTCCTACTTGCCATTTCGATCAAAATATAGTGCATACACATTAATTCGCGCCAAAAACCAAACAGCTGTTGTGTTAGCACACCTAGTGAAGTAGTGGCGCCATCTAACGTTAAGAATTTTTAGACAACACTGTTTAGTTTTGTTATCTGCGTCCCATTGTCAAAAATTTTCAATCGGAATTTTACGCGAATATTTTTTTATATGAAGTTAAGTTAAGTTAGGCCTTAAAGAAAAATACGTACTTTTCTAAAGAAAAATAAAAATAGTACTACAAAAAGTTTAAAAAAATTGATTTTTTTCAAATCCGAGGCAGAAAGACAATGGGACACTGTGCACGGTTGTCACAACTACCGGGCACTCTGGCTAAGTAACAACTCAATTCTACAAGAGCAGGACTAATATGGTGACAGGAGTTGTAACGGCGCACTGCGCCATAGTACCTTTGGCTGAGAGGATGCGTGTTCCCCACAATGATTGCTGTCGCAGCTGCGGGAATAAGGAAGAAATAGACAGCATCCAACACCTATTGCGCGACTGTCTTGAACTGCCAAAGAAACGCACCCAGTATCTGGGAAAGCCCTTCTTTGAAGACCTGGGCAGCCTGGCAAAGCTGCCCATAACGGACTTGGGCAGAATCATGAAAATGGCTTAGCAAGCAGCATGATTAAGCGGAATTGGGCACCAACTGGCTATTTTTCCTCCTCTACATCCAGCATTTATGCTCTCTTTCCCCTACCATTCCCATCTCTTTTACTTCTTCTATCTCGCAAATAGGCATCACAATGGGCTGCAAGGTCTCCGGTTGATCTCGGCAGTTGCCTAGCTAACCTAATCATGGATTTGTTGTACAGACTACATGGGTAAGGCCCATACACAGCATGCAAAAATTTCGCACGAAATGTCAAAACTTCATATAAAAAAAAAACTCCCACCATTTGGGCCTTTAAAAAAAAAAATAAAAAATAAAGACATTTCATTTTATTTGGATTGGTTTTGAAACCACATACTGGTGCTCCCCCTTTTCACCAAAAGGAATTTTTTATGTGTTTTGAAACTGAATGCTTTCGTGCAAGAGGAACACTAGCCAAAACGAAAAAAAAGTGTACATATATACACTGACTATATACATACCGCCGTAAACTCATTATTATGGTACCTCTAAAGCATACGCAGAGCAAATATAAAAAGAAAAACTCATGGCCAAATTGACAAAAACAGAAGAATTAAAATTTAATAACTTTCCTAAATTAAAACAAACAAAAATAAATAAAAAAAAAACAGCAAGCCCACTTCGATCCTATCAAAATTTTACACACATACTGCTATAAGTATCAGCGATGTACACTTAGTACAACATCAACAAATTGAAAAAGCACAAACTGCAAACTAACTCATCTCAATCTCAATTTTGGGGTAGTGTTTTTGTGACACATCATTTCACCACAAACTATTTTTTTGAGTATGCAATGCTACACTTCTATTTTTAGTAATTTTATGCACACTACTACCATTTTTTTTAGTAGTGCTCCAAAAACATATCCACTTTTAAGACTAGTAACTAGTAGTGCCACTACTTGCAGTTCTCTGGTGCATATCTTGCATAAAAAAAAATTCCCTTTTAATAAAAAGAGCATAGTCGTGGATAATTTCCCTCGAAAGTTGTAAAGCTGTGCTAATAATGCGTAAGGGAAATATGAGTAGATGGCGACAGCAAAAAATTCGAATTTGGGAACACGTAAAAATGATTCCGAATAAAATTGTTCGTTTTGGTTTTTCGTTTTCCGGAGCACAGCCGAATGAACCATTTTTGCTTATAAACATTTAAATTTCTCCCTAGTGACCCCTCCAAAATCCCTGAACGAGTGAACTGATAGAAGTGGCAATGATTTAGAAATGTTTGTCATGTCATGGGAATTGTGGAGCAAACAGTGGTGTCGGCCCTTAGCTGTGGATAAACAAATTATTCAAATTTTAAACATAGGGAAGTTTTTTCGACAATAATTGTAATTCTTAATATATGTTTTTGTTTTTCTAGCTAAAAGCCCATACGCAGCATGCAAAAATTTCGCACGAAATGTCAAAACTTCATATAAAAAAAAAAAAATCCCAAATGGTGGTTTATTTTTTTTTTAAAGAAGTTTTGACATTTGAGTTTTTTAACGCTGCGTATGGGCCTTAAAGAACATGAATATAATTTTTTGAGATATTCGAAAATAACCCCAGTGGCTGTCAATATGATTAATCCTTTTAAGAGCCATAGCTAAATCATTGTTATTAAAAATAATATTCATAAAATAATAATATTCGCTTTCATTGGGCTAATTCGAATAGGATAGCAGGGCCTTAAAAGTGGTAAGGCTTTTTGACAGCTTTAAGGGGAGGTTCTTTCGAATTGGGCCGAAAAGAAGGCAAAGTTTGGGAATTATTTGTGGCGTGATAATAAGACATATAAACTTCCTGTATTGATTGTTAAATGCGATTTGAATTGTACAATAATTGGACATTTTTTTCTCGACGAAATTCAAAATGGCGCATTTCAGTTCTTCAGCCTCTTGTAGTGAACCGAAATGAAAAATGTTTTTTGTTTATTGAAGTTAATGAAATTCTGTATGCCGTATACTACATCGGTTGAGTTTTGACGAAAAATTAACTGAAATGTGGAAGTTCGAAAAAAAAATTTTTTTTTAATTTTTTGTGATTTGACCTTGCTTTAAAATAACAATTTAACACTTTTTTATGTATATTGTTAGTATAAGGCATACAAAAAATTATATCCTTTCAAACATGGTTTAAATGAAGGGAATCGGAACAATAGATCAAGAGCTATGCTTGAAATGCGGTTGAAAAACATTGTTCCGAGAAAAACGCGTTTAAAGTTTTTAGAACGTCCCTCAGCGCGTGCGACTTAGGTGCGTTCAAGACGCTCTATTTCTATAAATATAGATCGCATCGAAAAATCCTTTCATACACATATGCTACAAAAATGTGCTTTCATTTTTCGTAAAAAAAAAAATTGATTTTCTCGACTAATTTTGAAAGAACCTACCCTTAAGCTATAATTGCCGATGAGAATAATCGTTACTCCTACACTGACGGTGTATTTTTGTTGGTTTCATGCATAAGGGCCCATACGCAGCATGCAAAAATTTCGCACGAAATGTCAAAACTTCATATAAAAAAAAATTTCCCACCATTTGGGATTTTTTTTTTATATGAAGTTTTGACATTTCGTGCGAAATTTTTGTATGCTGCGTATTGGCCTTAAGCGTAGACAGATTTTGAATACGTTTGAAGTGATCATTTTGTGGGGCATAAATGCATAAGGGCAAGACTGTTCGAACAACCGTTCTCGTGAGCAACCCTAACAACAAGGCGGCATGAAGGTAAAAATGCCAGATGAACAAGGTTGGTAACAACAACCAGCAGTTTTTGTTCAAGGCCCATACGCAGCATGCAAAAATTTCGGACGGAATGACAAAATTTCATATAAAAAGCCCACAATTTAAATAAAAAATCACACTATTTAAAAAAAAAGCCCACTATTTAAATAAAAAATCACACTATTTTATCTAATTTATATAAAAATCCCATTATTTTATATAAAAATAACATAATTTTCCTATAAAAACCCACAATTTTTTTATATGCAGTTTTGTCATTCCGTGCCAAAATTTTTGCATGCTGCGTATGGGCCTTAAAAAGAAAAGCTGTGTAAAAATATATTTGTTATTTCCCAGTAATTACTGAAGAAATTTACAGCTTTAATTATATTTTTGAAAAAATCTCCTTTTGCCGTTTGTTTACAAACAGCTATTTAGTTTTTTGTCATGCTACAACTAAATAATACCAAAAACTGTGTACGAAACATGTGCACCCTCATAGATATTAGCAACACTGTTTGGGGCTTGAATGCCCAAGGGCTTCGTTCGGGCATAATTATGCATTTATGCTAGACAAATTATATTTTCTTTGTTAAAGGCCCATACGCAGCATGCGAAAATTTCGCAAGAAATGTCAAAACTTCATATAAAAAAAAAATCCCAAATATTGGGCAATTTTTTTTATACGAAGTTTTGACATTTCTTGCGAAATTTTTGCAAATTGTGGGACATTTTTTTTTATATGAAGTTTTGACATTTCGTGCGGAATTTTTGCATGCTGCGTATGGGCCTTTAAGTCAGAAAGCGCCTTTAGACTTTTTCTAGTATTTTTAAGGGATTTTTGTGGTATTTTAAGTATACACATACGTAAAAAAAAACAAAAACATACAAAACTTTTTTAGACTAAAAAAAGTTGACTACAGAAAATCTCTAAATAGTTCATACGTGTCCAACAAAGAGTGTCTAAATACAGCTAAGCAAATTATAATCGTTTACTACTTTTAAAAAATATGAAAATTTATTTGCCTTTTTTTTATCTTTCCCTTCGGGCGTCGCAAATCTTAAGTAGCTGTTAGGCAATTTTTTGTTGTTGCAGCAGGCATAAGCTTTAGTATTATTTTAACAAAGTTATTTAATTTTCGGATGGGTGTACAATTCTTCAGGCATACGTTTTTGTAACGATTAATTTATATTTTTTAACTAAACAAAATATTTTACTTTATTTGTTTTTAGTGTTTCGTTCGCGTGTTGATTTTTTTTATATATTTTTTAAACTAATACAAACTAGTTGTTATAGCTAAGCTTTTAGGAATGCTGTGCTAAATGTAAACGCAAAAAATTTTACATTAAATATTTGAATTATAAAAATAATTTAAATAACATAATAATGCATATTTTTTTTTTTAAGTAGTGCCTTGTAGTAAGTAAACTGTTAGAAGCTCAACTTAAACAGTCTTTTATAAGAAATTCTTATTGTGGTTGGCATTGAAGAAATGAGTATTTATAGGAAATATTTTATATAAACTTAACCTTATGACATAAGTTACAGACTTATTTGACTAAACCCTAAAGAAATATGCAGACAGACAAAAATTTTGCAAAATTTGTGCTAATTTTTTTTTAACTATTCAAAAGTTTATTTCAATTTTTTACTAGTACGCACAAATCGAAAAAAAAGTGCAGAAACAATTTGCTAATAATTTTTAAATGTAAAATAAATAACAAAATGTGCATTAAATAAATAAATAAATATTTATGTATAAATTAACATAAAGCAAATATAATATTAGCAATAAATTTTTAAAGAAAAATAAATCGATATGTGCAATAATTTTTTAAGGCATCAAAATTTAAATTTAATAACTAAAAGCTTGTACGCAGAATGAAAAATTTAGCACGGAATGACAAAACTACATATGAAAAAAAAATCCCAAATGGTGGGAAATTTTTTTTTACATGAAAAAAAAAAATCCCAAATGTTGGAAAATTTTTGTTTATATGAAGTTTAGACATTTCTTGCGAAAATTTTGCATGCTGCGTATGAGCCTTTAAAAAGAAATATTTACTTTAAACTTAATTGAAGAAATTTTCTTTTTTGTTAGCTAATTAAATGTTAAATTTTAATTTTCCAAGACACGCAAAAAATTTGAAATCTTTACAACATTTAAAAATACCTAATTTATGAACGGTAGCAAAATTTTTTTTTTTAATTTTATTTCAATATGTTTTTATGTAAATTTGCAACTATTTTTTTTTATTCATTATAAATGTTTACGCGAAATGAGCAAAAAGTTTATCTCAATAACAATCAACATTAAATTGTGGTTTACATTAAAGCAAAGCATATAAAGTTAATATTTACTGAGTTTTTACATATTGCTCTTAATTTTTTTTATTTATTTATTTCGTTTGGTATATTTTTGCTTGTATGTGTGTCTGTGGAAGCTTTTTTTTAGTTTAGTATTTTTCTTTAATATATTTTCTCACTAAAAATATATTTGCAATTTGACATTTATTGTATATAGATATATTATTATTTTATTTATAAATATGCAACTTTATTTTTAACGACACCGCTCGACAAAAGAACTTTTAAAATGGAATGCAATAACAATTTATGAGAAATAGTTTTTCATTTTTCTCTTTGTTAATTGGTGGGGTGTTCTTGTTTAACTATGTATTTATGTATTGTATTTTATATACTTGCAATGCCTACAACAATATTATTATTACTTTTGGAACGAACACTAAAAAACTATGAGCTGTAAAATATTTGTTTGTTATTTAATTTTCATAATGATATCTTTTTTGCTTTCAATCTTGAGTATATTTTATTTATTTTTTTGTTTATTGAATCGCGTGTCTAGTTGTTGTTTTTCTTTTGTTGGAACGTGTTTGCTTTGTTTTTGTATATTCTTGGTTTAATTTTGGCAGTTTTTAAGTATTTATGTTGGACGCCAAACATCGGGATCTTCCATGAGTGTGATATGTTGATCTGTGCCCATTTGCATTTGGCCACCCGCATTGCCGCCTTGCATTTGTGTGGGCGATGAAACCGCAGCTGCCATATCCTCACGCGAGGCTCTTTATATTTATATATATATTCATTTAATTCGTTATATAATATTTAAGTTAGTTACAATGAGTTAAGTTTGAAAGCATTATCACAGTTGGGTAAGCACGTTTAGAAATATAATAAAGAGAAACACATGTTTTGATTAGCAAAATTTCTTCTTTTCTTTTTTGGTACGCACAAGAACTTAGCCCAGAACTTAAAAGCAAATCGCAGCAGCTGCTGTGCTGCCTTTACTCACTTTTTGCCTAACGCCATCATTCCATAGACTACGCCTGTGGCAAATATCAAGCCGCTGCCAAACAAGCTGGCCAGGCCAAAGCACATAAAGATTGGCGGTATGGCCATGCTAAGGATTAAAAAAGTTTCATTATTAATTGCATTATACAAATTTTCCATTCTCTACTTACGCGCAATAGAGACCTGCTCGGAAATACATCGGCTTGGTATCCACCTTATCCGCTAGTGTGCCCACCTTGTCGACGCAGACAAAACAGCACGGCGCCTCCAGCGCCATTACCACAAAGCCTGCCACCATTTGAAGTATACCTGCTACCAGACATGAGACGCTGAGTCCAATGATTGAGAGCACATTCCACAGTCCAAAGAGTATGGCAACTGTAAGAATTACATCGTTTCAAGTTTTATAAAATTTTATATTTATTTTATTCATAAATTAGTTAAAATAAAACATTTCCAAAAGTACTTTTGGTAAAAGCGAATATTTCAATAAAAAGTTTTCCGAAGTAAACTAAATGCTAGTGCATATTATTTTTAACATTACAATTAAAAAAAAATTATTTGAAAATTTTGCACAAATACAAAAAAAAAAATGTAAATAAAAAACTATCGATCTGTAATGGTATTATCTAAATGATACGGTCACACTAATAGCACAAATCGCATGGTCGTCTGGTCAAATTCCGGCTAGCTGGAAAGACGGTGTGATCGTCACCACCAAAAGGCGATCTTAGCCTTTGCAAAAACTGGAGAGGCATCACTCTTCTGAACACAATACAGAAGATACTGGCATTCATCATAATAGACTGGATATCTCCGACGCTCAACAGCCAGCTGCGAAGGGAACAGAACGGCTTCAGAAAGGCTTCACAACGCTCATGTGTATACCATATAAATACGCTCCGCATCATCGTTGAGCAGTCTATGGAGAAGCATTTTGCTCTTTGTGGATTTTGAGATAGTCACCAAAAAAGATTATAGACATGATAAAATGCCGACGAAAATACGACGATGCCAGCTACCGCATCCGGTTTAAAGGAAAAAAGAGTGAAAGCTTCACAATCGACGGTGGGGTGCGTCAAGGGTGCAGCTTATTACCGCTTCTATTCATTTTAGTATTGGATAAAGTACTTATGAGAACAAACGCTGTTGCGTCAGCAGGTATCCAATGGATCCAATCAATCATAAACTGTACGACTTGGACTAAGCAGATGATCTTGTAGCTACAAAGTCGAAGCTTGAGCAGTTGATTAAAGATGCTTCGGCCGTCGGTCTCAAAATCAACTTCTCTAAGACAAAACTTATGCGTCTACAGACGACAACAACAACACCACTGACTGTTAATTACCATTGAGGACGTCGAGAAGTTCTGCTACCTTGGTAGCTACATCTCGAAGGACGGAGGAGCTCTTGACGATGTGGTTGCTCGAATTGGGACGGCAGGAACGGCCTTTTACAAACTTAACAAAATATGGCAATCGCGCGAACTGTTTCGCAGGACTAGGCTGAGGAGTTACAATACGAGTGTCAAATCCATCCTTCTATACGGCGCGGAAACTTGGTTAGTTTCTGATAGTCTGGGTGCCGAAATACAAACGTTTGTCAACAAATGTCTGCGCATAGTCTGTCGCATATTCTGGCCGCAAACAATATCCAGGGAATACGTCGGCCAGGTCGCCCGAGACTGACATGGTCAAGGACGATAGCAGCAGAGAGCAAAGATCGGGCCTCCTGGAACGAATTGAGGCACGTAGCGCAAGATAGAAACTGTTGGAGATCTTTTGTTTCCGCCCTGTGCTCCAGCTAGGAGAGATACAACTGTCAAGAATTTTGTAAAAAACTCCATATAATTGTGGATAATATCGAACATCATTTATAACTCGAGTATGGACCAATTATTATGTTCTTTTATTTGTTGGATTTGTCTCAGACTCGAATAGCAGAATAGCTATAAAAACATCGAAAAATTTAAAAAAAAAGATGGCGTACGTTAAAGTCGGGCGCGGACGACTTTGGGATACCCTGTACCACTAAGAGCACCAAAAGACATTTGATTGCCAAATTAGGTTGCGATACCTTCATAAACAACCAAAACCAGACGAATTTTGAACCAAAAATGTTTTTTTGACCGATTGTTCCTATGGGAGCTGTATGATATAGTTAACCGATTTTGATCAAATTTGCTACAGTGCTTGGGAACGCTAAAAAACTTCTTAATGCCAAATTTGCTTACAATATCTTCACAAACTAACGAAACACATCGAATTTTGTACAAAAAAACTTTTTTTTGACCGATTGGACCTATGGGAGCTATATGATATAACCAACCGATTTTGATTAAATTTGGTACAGGTCTTGGGTGCTCTAAGAAACTTCTTAATGCCAAATTTCGTTACAATATCTTCATAAACAAACGAATTATCCATCTAAAATGTTTGGTTTTTTTCGAGGTCCTCTGAATTCACTACAAAAATGGTGAAAATCTTCCATCGAAAAATCATCTTGACTGATGAGGCCCATTTCCACCTCGGTGGCTACGTCAACAAGCTAAATTGTCGCATCTGGGGCAAGAGTTATTGTTGAGAAGCCTCTCCATCCTCAACGTGTGACTGTTTGGTGCGGTTTATGGTCCGGCGGGGTCATTGGACCTAGCGAGGGCATAGGGCAGCCATTTTGCTATTTGGTTATGGAAAATTTCATTAAAAGTATATGGTCCTGTAGGCGTGGTCGTGGTGGCCATTTGGCTGATGATGTTTTTCATTATTAACGGCATACCTTCCTCTAATTATGAAATAAACATCCGATCATTTATCTCAAAAAATGGAATTTTTCTTTGAATACCAAAATAACACCTCTTATTGGAAAACCTTATATAGCCCCGATATGGACAAAGTAAAATAATCTTGTCTCCCCTGACATAATTACGCATCTAATCTGAAAATTTGGTCGCTCTAGCTCTTACCATCTCTGAGATCTAGGCGTTCATACAGACAGACGCACATGGGTATATCGACTTATCGAGTCACACTGGTCATACTTTAGATAACTTTTGGGGGTCTCCGACGTCTCCTTCTGTCTGTTCCATACATTTTCGGCTTGCACAAACACAATATACGCTTTGTACCATAAGGTACAGGGTATAAAAATTATGAAGAACATGAATTCTATATATATATAGTATATGGGTCATTCTCTGTCAAACCAGCCACCCTCACACTTAAATTTTTAAGCTAAATTAACGTTTTTGGGCTTTAAATTTTCGTCTTTTCGTGTACTTTTAAAAACCTTTTTTTTTACATAAAAGTATGGAGACTTTTGATATTTTAAAATGGCGGAGTCAATGGCCGCCAAAGCAAAGTAACTCCGTAGTTGTAATAGTGATAAAATCTATTTTTAATCTTCTTCTCAGAAAAACATTGTTGCAACGCCTTACCTATGCTATTCAGAAACTTTTGTGGTAGCTGATTATAAGTACCTTATTAGTTTTTCAGTATTTCAAAATGACGGCCCTAAGATGTATCTTTCTTTCTTTTTTTTGTGTTTAAAGTGCGAGTTAGGTATGCAAATATGGGTTTTCGGGGTCGCTTATCACGAATCTGTTGTTAGAAAT
Source organism: Chymomyza costata (assembly GCA_018150985.1). Taxonomy (NCBI): domain Eukaryota; kingdom Metazoa; phylum Arthropoda; class Insecta; order Diptera; family Drosophilidae; genus Chymomyza; species Chymomyza costata. The sequence goes on from JAECWU010000001.1 coordinate 27,237,504, forward strand.
TCAAAATAACAAAATGGCGGGCCTAAGATAGCCGCCGAAAACCTAAAAAATCATTTTTGTATTTAAAGTTTAAGTTGGATTTTGTGATTTTCAATTTCTAACCGAATTGCATAATCATTTATTTATTTGTTGTTGTGATGCTAAAGGGTATCCCAAAGTCGGCCGCTTTTTGTTGACCATAATTTTAAAACCATACTTTACCTATTATAGATGTCTAGCTGTTTCATGAACAAACTCAACATGCGCTAGCAACCTGCTAAAAAACAAAAATTTCGAATGCGTTTTTAATTCAAACTAAAACATTTTTATCTTTAAAAGATTGCTAGTTGTCTACAATACATAGTCAGATATACCCCTGAGACAGTCAAATTTTATACAGCTTTAACAGACGCCCACAAAATTTAACTACATTATCTATATGGTCTTTTTTCGACCTCTTAATGTGAGCTCGCTCAGTGACATGCCAAATAAAAACAACTTTTTACACATATAAACAATATATAATAGTATTTAACACGTAATCTAATCAACATAGCTGACTCATCTATGTGCCATTTATTTTTTGTATCATTTCTTTGTGTTGGCTGCGCTCTGCTATTGAAGAAAAAAATAAATAAAAGCCAACAGAGCGCAACAACAAATGAAAACACTTGTTTAAATTGGAACGCCTAAATGTTTTAAATTTTCATAAAAATATCGAAGCATGAAAATCTATAGAAATTTGCGTGCTCACGCATAACAACATATTGTATATGTATATCATTATCGTATGTCTTTAAACTCTAACTACAAAACTTGCAGACTTGTTAAAACTCATTTAGTTTTCCATTTTCGTACTTCTCTGTTCGTTGTAAAGATTTAAGGTGTCAAAACAAACAAAAAAACAGCTGTTTAGTAGACGCTCTCTTTGTAAACCTTACAACTGGCATCCCTCGGCAATAAAGGTGATAAAGCGACATGTCACGCTTGGTTACACAATTAATTGGTATTTTTGTGGTATTTTTGTTACGTTTGGCAACACTTTTTGTACCAAATTAGCAGCAGACCGGCTAATAAGCTTGGTAAGAAAGCAAACAGAGTTTACAGAGAGCTGGTAATTAGTAAAACATTTTTCGGCTTGAGATTTAAGCACCAACATCATTTCAGCTCTAGAAATCAAGCAAAGAAATTAATTTTATTTTTTTCGGCTTTAATTAATATAATTATTCAGGGTGATTATAACATTGAACGCAATGATTCTTAATGAAAATGCATTTGTTGGTATAATAGAAATCTAGCTTTGAACAATTTTTAATTTAAAAATTACATCTATACATATATACGAGGGCCGTCCCAGAACTAGGTGACCTAGCATGCTAGTGTTGGTAAAGGTTCGAAGAAAAAAATATGGGGGAAGTACAGTATTTTAAAAGCTAAGGCTTAAAGTATGATGTAGAGGTGGGATACTATCGATGGCACTATCGATAGTTTTATTTTTCGGATACTATCGATTGTTTTTTCAGAATATCGATAGTGTTCTTTCAGTGAAACCAGAGGAAATAGTGCGCGTTTTTGCAAAGGTAGGAATAATATTTATATAATAGAATAAATAAAAAATGTAAGCTAACTAACTAATTGTTTTAAATTTAGATTGGTGGTGTTGTTGTTCATTAAAAAGTCATGGATAAATACTTGAAGCGGCATAGTCCGGGGACTATGGAAAACTATTTGAGTAAATCGAATTTCTATGAAAATGCATCAGAAAGAAAAAAGAAAATCGATGCCGCATTGTGTTTCGTTTGTTTATGAAGTTATCGTTACCAAATTTGGCATTAAGAAGTTTTTTAGAGTACCCAAGCATTGTACCGAATTTGGTCAAAATCGGTTGACTATATCATATAGCTCCCATATTAACCATCGGTCAAAAAACATTTTTGGTTCAAAATTATTCGTCTGTCTTGGTTGTTTATGAAGGTATCGTATTGGCAATCAAATGTCTTTTGGTGTTCTTAAGCTATATACCTGATATTATTGTAAGCAGTGGTACAGGGTATCCCAAAGTCGTCCGCGCCCGACTTTAATGTACGCCATCTTTTTAGTATGTAATTTTAATACAATCTCGTTTTATAACGTTTCTGTCTTGCTTTTTACAATATCCTTTTTGTAAATATTAAAAAATGTAATACAGTCGAGGCGGTGCCCGACAGTGTAATACCCTGTACCTTTTTTTCTCAAAAAGAGATTTATTCCTGCATATTCTTACTAAGAATTTCTAATTGTAACATTTTTTTGTTGGTGCAAAACTATATTGATACCTATAAGTTCCGCAAATTTTAACCGATTTTGATGAAAATCGAAATTTACGTCAAAGGAGTTATTTAAAGTATATGGGGTAAGTTTCAAAGGGATATGTTGAAGGGTGTGGGAGAAAACACGGTAAATCGATTGGGGGGGGTGGGGGGGCTGCATTGATAAAATTTGGATGTGGATTTGTTTATTAGAGGCACATGAATCAGCTTACCAAAATTGGTGGTTCTAGGTCATTTGTTACTATTATTACGTAGAGTCAAATATTGACGCAGTTTATAGGCAAGGGGAGGTGAAATTTTTACATTTTAGACTATAACTTTAGTTGTAATTGTCCGATTTTGTTTATTTTTGACACACAGATGCATGTAATCACAACGCATCGCTCTGTTAAGTTTCAGATTAAAATATTAAACGGTTTAGCTAAAAACCGCGAAACTCTGCTACGGGGGAACGGGGAAAGATATTGACATGATTCAACAAACTTGATCTTCTGAGGAAAAATGCGCATCAGCTGGTAAAGTTTCGTATCTCTAGCTCTTATAGTCTCCGAGATCTAGGTGTTCATACAGACGGACAGACGGACGGACGGACAGACGGACGGACAGACGGACATGGCTCAATCGCTACCCGAGGTTATGATAAGCATTTTTGTATAAAGGACTTGGGGTCTGCCACGCCTCCTTCTTGCCGTTACATACATTGCACAAATCTAGTATACCCTTTGTACCTATAGGTACAGGGTATAAAAAGGCCCTACTTGCTCTTTGGTATTTGATTTAAAATTTTCCCATGTTATCGATAGTATCCCACCTCTAGTATGATGTTACTACATTGTATAGTTTATTTTTGCCCACTATTATTAAAGAACGCTCTCAGTGAATTTACCAACATGGAAGAAATTGGTCATCGTTATGTGATGCAGTACTTTCATTCGAAAGATTTTAAAGACATTAAAGGCGAACTGGATTCTACTCTACGGCATTCTGTTCCTTCATTTAAGACTGTAAATAATTGGGAGTTCGTTTGAGTTGTCGAGATAAAAAGAAGGTGAACACTCCAGGAACGCTGATTTAACTGAAGTAACTTTTTGACTTGGCTGACTAAAATTTTTCATAGATTTTGCAGTACTTTCATTCGAAAGATTTTAAAGACATTAAAGGCAAACTGGATTCTACTCTACGGTATTCTGTTCCTTCATTTTAGACGGTAAATAATTGGGAGTTCGTTTGAGATGTCAAGATAAAAAGGAGGTGAACACTCCAGGAACGCTGATTTAACTGAAGTAACTTTTTGACTTGACTGACTGAAATTTTTCATAGATTTTGCTTCCGCCTCTAAGTGCAGAAAATGGCGGGGCAAAGATTGTGTAAGGCTTTTTTTTTTGCTTTGAGTTGACTTACAACTTTTTTTAGATTAAAGAAAAGACTATACGAAGCACGCAAAACCGACTCCGAATAAAATTGTTCGTTTTGGTTTTTTCGTTTTCCGAAGCATTTTATTTGTATGGCTGTATCTTATTGCTTCCAGTCTAAATAATAATAAGAGCCAAAGGATTTACATTTTAAGGCGGAGGGGTAAAGAACGCAGTCAATCCTCAATTTCAATGAGAAAACGAAGAAGGCGGAGGTTGATGTGCGAAATACTCAGTGGCGGAGCACACTAGTATCTATCTGTCAAACATTAGCATCATCAAAATATTCATAGCACTTTCAGATAGTTTTCGAGTGGGTAGGATTTAGAACTTCAGTCTTGCAATTCTCAAGAGCTTATGATGCTTAACTTGAAGACTAGTCTTAAACAATCTTTGTACTAAGATTAAACATAAATATTAAATTGCAAGGCCCGGCCCGCATTTCAGAACCTCAAGTGGGCCCACGTAACATTTAATTATACTTGTTACTTATTTTAAACGAGTAATTTCTATACCTAGCTCATTGACATCCAAGTACTGCCTCTATTTATAACATGAAATCTCATTTGTTAACCGCTTCAACTTGTTACTTTTGTAATTAGAGCTCTATTTTGAGGTTATTGCGGTTCAGAAGCAGAAACTTGATTCATCTCACACAGATGCAGGTAAAAACAAAATTTACGTAAATCTCTTGTCTACCGGCATATAAAAAAAAGGTTTATTAATAATAAAGTACAGCTCTTTTATGCTATGTATTGCACTTGGTTTGGCATATACATAAGTTTTAAGTTTATATGCTTACTACTCAACAAATATGGTTACGCATGAATGTACATATTATAACAAAAAAGAAACCGGTTGAACGCTTTTTAGAAGCCGCACTCGTGCCAAGAAAAGCGCTGACTAATATTATTTTTATATTTTAATAATTTCTTTGAGGTTCAAAAGTTAAATGCATACAAAGTAATTGACATTTAATGAACTTGCACAAACGTTTCGTTTGTTTGTTAAAACAAAAACAAAAAAATAAAAAATCAGCTGTGGTGTTTTTTTTCACTTCTATTTACAATCTGTCCAAAAACAATCAGTAAATTATATAAAATTAGTGAAAAAATTATTTATGTAGTCAACAAAAAAGTTTGCATCGGGTTCATTGAACATTTATGTGCTATACTAGCCGCTGAAAATAGAGATGATCACGTGAGTGGGAAAGCATAAACATATCGGAATAATATGCGTAAAGAATCATATACATTTTTTTGGGTTGTTATTATTGCAACTTTATGATCTTCAGCGAAAGAACGATCTTCATTGCTAACAATGAGAAAATATCGAGGAGGCCAATCTAGAGATGATCACGTGAGAATGCAGAAACATATCGGAATAGCACGAACTAAGTATCATTAACTATTTTGTAATTTTTAGTTGCTTTAGTTTTGGGATTAATTACGTAGACGGCGCGTGCATAGCACCACTTGCATCTTAACACATGGGTTTTACTGTACACGAAAATGTGCCAGATCACGATCAGCAATTGCAATTATTACTGCAAGCAATTGAAAACTGTAGCACAGCCACCATATTTCAATCCGATTGATATTTGATTAAAAAAAAAACAAGAATAAGGAAGCACAAAACAACCGTGAAATAATTCATTCCAAAGAGACCCATAATTCGATCAAAAGTAGTAAAAGTAGCATTATCAACAGGCCCCCCGTTGTTTACACCCAAACAAAAATAGCCAACCGTTCGGAATTTGGCACAACTATTCACCTTGTAACAAAGAATAGTATTACAACATTAAAATCGAATGAAAACTTCAAAAGAAACCTAAAGGTGATATAAAATCGTAAAATGTGTCAATTTTAGACCACAATCCTATGAATAGCGACAATGCACAGCTTTAGTTTCATTGTATGTATTATGTAGACAAAACTCCGAATTCGAAAGCACCAACACCAAAGATAACCTCAAAAACCCCAAAACATTTTTTGTTGGATTTAAGGTTTTCAACCATATTTTTTAAGTGTTTTTGGGGTCGCTGAATCTGAATACAAGCTCTTAGCACGTCAGGATTCCGAGATAATCTCCAAAATACGACGTTGTTGAGTTTTTGTTAAGAAATTCAGCGGCCTCCGAACGCGAAAATCATTTGGTCTCACTTTATGCCTTCAGAACATTTCTTTCAATTGCTTTTTGTTCTCGCTGCTGAGCTGCGACTGAAAAATTAAAGCACTTATGTATAAAAAAATCAGTGTACCCGAAATTATCCAATCCGTTTATCTTCATAAAAAGCGTTATAAGTGAACTCAATCATGTCAGATCTTATTTTTAAATATTTTATCACCCACAACACAAAGAGCTCAAAGTTCAATGTCGTTGCAGGAAGTGTTTATCGGGAAATTAAGAGACTAAAGAAAATGCGCAAAACATAAAGAAATAGCGACAAGCGCTTGCTGTAATTGACACGCGGAGAACCAAAAGAGAGTAAGGCAGCGTGAGAAACAACGAAAGAGAGGACGGACGCGCAGTCAATAAGCTTTTTTTATAGTGTAAATGATAGTGAAGCTGATAAAAGCCAAACAAAGAATGCAAAATGCTTGATAATTTATATGGCGTAGTGTAAGAGAAGAAGAAATATTTACATAAAATTCAATTAAGGGCAAAACTTAAAGCGCTAAACTTGACACAGAAAAGCCTTATACGCCCCAAATATAGACATATCTATCTATGTATTTGTTTATATAAGCTGCTGCGCAACTAACATACTTCTTTGTACACTTACAAGCATAAGTCTGTGTACAGCGCAAAAAACAGGATTCAATTTTTTTAATTTTCTGGGTATACTTAAGAAAATCGTACAAAAAAATAACTTCTTAATAGAAAGAATTATTAAAACTGTATGAATAAGCTCTCTAGCTGCAAATGGCCCAAAAAACTGCCACCAACAAATTTAAAAACAAATGATTCATAGGTCACAAAAAAATGTTTTTCGAAAATTTCAATTTTCCCAACTCAATAAGGCTCTTTGAAAATGTTTTTTTATTTTTTTTAACAAACACATTTTGTTAAAAAAATATGCAACTTTTATATTTTTTATTTAGATAATACCTTTTCAATAACGAGATTTTTCTAAAAAGGTATTTTTATCTATTGTTGTTAAAATGTACAAAACGACAAAAATGAAGGGTGTTTTTTTCAGCGCGTTCGGACTTTAAACTTAAAGAAAAATTAATGTGATGACCCCAAATATGGTTTTATTAGATAGAAAATTTCGTATCATTTAATATTTGAAAAAGATCTCTGGCATGTGACCACCACGACTACGAGTTACAAAGCGCATCCTGTGGGTCGAATTTTTGACCACACTATCGAGCATTTGGGGCCGTATTTCAGTAATGACACGTTTAATGTTGGTTTCCAAGTCGTCAATTGTTGCTGTCTTGTCTACATAAACCAACGACTTGACGTGTTGCCAAAGAATATAATCTTAAGGGGTCGAATCACACGACCGTGGCGGCCAGTTGGTGGGCTCATTTCTTGAAATATCCTTCTCACCGAATTGAGTTTTCAGTAAATCAATGGTTGCGGTCGCCGTTTGGCACGTAGCGCCATCCTGTTGAAACCAGAACTTTTCGACATCTATGTCACGTAAATTTGACAACAAATATTTGTTGATCATCGCTCTGTATCGATCACCATTGACGGTAACGATTTGCACGCCGGCGAATCGATAACTTTGGATTTTCCTCTACATTGGTCTCTACAACAACGATATTTTCTTCGGACCGTGCCGTTCTAGTTCTAGTTGGTGGTCGGTGATCAAGAACACGACGAATAGCACGTTCTGATGGACGATTATTCGGTACATAAATTGTACGAAGAGGCCTGTCTATAAGTTTTTACAACAGAACACTGATTTTGATTATAAATCTCGAAGATTTAAGACGTTGTTGTGGTGTAAATCTTTCAATGATTGTTAGGCCTTACTAAATAAAATGATATTGACATTTGTCGAAAGTGACAACTGGCTTCAGAGATATCCCTTCCGGAAATCCGAACCCTATTAAAAAAACACCCTTTTAAATCAAATTTTGAGCACATTTTTTTTTAATATATACTTATAGATAGAAATATACATTTTTTTATGATGATAAATATATTAATTATGTAGATAATTTAAAGAAAACAATTTTTTAAACTGCACAACAAAGAATTTTTTAAATATTTGCATTAAATGAGTAATTTCAATAAAAATGTTTTATTTATTTATGAGCTTAAATATATTATACAATAATATACTTAAAAAAGGATAAGAGTACTAGCATCAATGGCCTATGTATGGGGTTAACATTAAGAAAAAAAAGTTAAAAAAATTAAATTATCGTCCGAAGAAGAACTAACAATATTTTATTGAAAATTAAATGTAAACAACATATTGTAATAAAAAGGTGCAGAGTTGTGACAACCATTTCATCTGTTTTTTATCAAACCAAAATAATTTCGCGCCAACACAACAGGAGAATTTATCGGAAAACTAAAGGAAATATACGAATTTATCGAAAATAAAAAGGGAAATATCGACAAAAAAAAGTTTTTCGGAGCACGCAAAAACGAATCCGAATAAAATGGTTTGGTTTTTGCGTTTTTCAGAGCACGGCTGTGTTTTTCATAATTTTTTTCTTCGTATCAAATAATTTTTTCACAATCCATTTAAAAAAGAATAGACAAGATGTTAATGTGTGATATGTAATGGTACTTCTTTAAAATTTCAACATAGATTTTTTAATTTTACTGCACTGTTGGCAAACTTATGCGTGCAAGTGTATATACACATGCTGCGCGTATATACACACACACCCACCCACTATATTTTCTATGTATATCCTTTTGCAACATTTTCTACCGCGCTCTTAATGTTTTTTTTCTTTTCTCTGTTTCTCGCCTTCCTTTTTTATCAATGTCAGTTGGATTTGAAACGGTTCAAAGAGCGTGCGTGCGTTTTGTGGGTTGTGGGGGTGTCCTAGAGACACACACACACACACACATACGGAAGCACACGCTGTCAGAAAAGAGATAAGGAACGTAACAAAATGAAGCACAACAACAAAAGGTACATAAAAATCGATATAAAATATTTGTAGAACACACAAAACGTGTTTTTTGTTTGTTCTTTAAATGGTAAATAATAAAATTTAAGACTTACAAAATGCTCCAAAAATGCCCAGCAAACGGCTGCCATATTTGAAGTACCATGGCGCTTCTGGACCATCCGAGGGCGGTTGATTTGGACGCGCCATCAGACCCGTAATCTTTTCGGCAAACGACTGTGGCAGTTGGTAAAAAATACATATTTACATGCATTAGATTAATTTGGCAATAAGTAACAAAACTGTTATGCACTTTTAACACTTGTTAAAACATATATATGTATATGGAAAAATCGAACATGGCCAGCAGCATAAATTAGCTTTGTGCGGCAGTTGCCAGCACTTCACACGGATACACACATACACACACAGGTACACTTCACGTCAGCAAAAAAAGTTTTGCGGCCAGTTAGAACATATTGTGTTACGCGCAGTTTTACGTACCATTTTGTTTATTAACTAGTTACACTTAAATGCTATTTAATTTACAATAAAAATTTAACGTTTGCAATGCACTTTTCAGAGGCGAAAAAAATTTATACGCGTTCTAGTACACTGCAAAATTATGCGCCGATCTTAGAGATGTGAGTTTGGCGATGACATTGCATATCGCAAAATAGCTGCGTATGTGCAGTGCGCAGTAACTAACTTAGTCAAGCATTTTGCAACACTGCATTTAGTTTGTTTGTGGCGGAAAAAGCGCCTTTTTTGCTTAAATATTTATAAAGTTAGTGCTTAAAATATAAGCTTTTTTTAGTTTATTTATTAAGCAGTTAGGGTATTCACGCTTTGTGAGCACTTGAGCAGTTGAGCAGTTGAGCACTTTTACAAAAACAAAATGTATGGCGAAATACAACCCTGCGTTTCAACTCTCAACTGCTCAAGTGCTCAACCCAGACCCAAGTCTACTTTTTTGCTGTTGAGTTGAGCAGAAAGTGTTGCACAATATGGTAATTCGCTGCTTTTTCAGCACTAACGCATTTGCCATTTTTTAGTCATTTCGTGATATGAAAAACAACGAGTTCCCTTACACTCGCTAAAAAAAAATGAGCGCCAAATTTAAAATAATCAAATTGTATCAACGCAGGTAAAAAAAGGTTGTGCCTTTTTGTGCGAAATTAAGTGAATTAGACATTATTACTTGTTGTTGGAGTTAACGCAAGTAAAAGAGAAAAAATAGATGCGAATTGGAAAATGCTGGGGCTGTACTTTGCTTAATGTATGCTGGAATTGTTGTGGAGTTACCGTCAGCATTTGAAGAAATCGGTTGTCGTCGAACGAACTGAGCACGTTGTGGCTCCAGTCAATTGACTTAGGGATATGGAAGTGGTCACCGCGTTGCGAGAATATAATTGCATTTGCGACCTCATGATAGTTATCTAAAACTTCATCAATTTTTGCGTCGCCACGCAACCCCATTGTATCTGTATTATACAAAAGTTAGTTTTTCCACAATGAATTTATTTTAGCAGACGAACAAACCTTCAATAAAATAGATTTCATCCAAAGCCTTTTGAGCAACAGCTTCAAGCAGCATAGACTTTACGCTCTGTCTTGGCATTTTTAAATATAAATTTTAACTATTGATGATAATTAAGCAATTAAGAAATGTAAACAAACATAAGAAGAGGAAGCACAAAATCAAATGCGGTTTTTCTGCAATTATTTAATTTTCGCAGCAATAAAATAATACAAATCGATGTAATACATAGCTACTTTAGCTACATGTTTAGTTAAATTAGATTTTATGCTTTGACTCGGCATTTTTAATTCAACATTTTTAATTTTAATAATTATTTGCAGCATTTTGCAAATGTAAACAAACACAAGAAGAGGAAGCACAAAATCAAATACGGTTTTTCTGCAATTATTTAATTTTCGCAGCAATAAAATGATACAAATCGATGTAATACATAGCTACTTTAGCTACAGGTTTTGTTAAAATATATATTATGCTTTGATTCGGCATTTTTAATTCAAGTTTTTTAATTTTAATGTAAATTGTACCAATTTACGAATGTAAACAAACTCTGGCAAGAAGAAGAAAAGTGCTCAACTCAACACAAAAACTCAACAGGAGGGATTCACGCTTTAGCCTGAGCACTTTTTCCTCAACTGCTCAAGTGCTCAAGTGCTCACAAAGCGTGAATACCCTAAGTCTATTTATTTAACTAGGATTTTTTTAGCAGCGCTTACCTGCTGCTATTGTGAACTAGCGCTTGCGAACTGCCAACTTGCTTGACTTTTATCATAGCTTGTATATCTTAAAGCGCCTATTGTTTATTATTATAATTTATATAAATTTTAGGCGCAAACTCATTACAAAATGAACCATACATTCTGCAAATTGTGCGTATATAAGAAAATCTCTAGCTTAGAACAAAAACCAAAGAAATTACCCATAGACGCAACGCTATTGCAGCACCTGCTTGGTTTGTACAACATCAAGGTAAGCGCACAAATTTCTTACAATTGTACAATAAATAAACTAAAAAACAAACTTTTAGCTGCGCTTCGAGGAAGTAGACGGCAACATTTGTAAAAACTGCATGAAAAAGGTGCTATACATATGTTCTACGCTGCAGGCTTGGAAAAAGTCGCAAAATGAGCTTGTAAACAAAGAGGCTGTATTTAATAAGCAGCTGGAGATTTTAGTTGAGGCAGATTCGCCGCCGCCAGCACAACTTAAGCTGCCACAAACGCCGCAAAAGCAACAAGTAAAGAAAGAGTCTGTGCTTAACAAGCAGCTGAAGATGTTGCTTGAGGAAGAGTCACCGCCGCCAGCACAACTTAAGCTTCCAAAAACGCCGCAAAAGCAACTTGTAAACAAAGAGCAGGAGATTTTGGTTGAGCTAGAGCAGCCGCCGCCAGCCGAGTTGGACTGTGAAAACACTGAGGCAGATGCCGCTGCCATTGCAGACGCTATAAACAGCAAGCACTTTGCGCTGGCCATTGCGCAGGATGGCTCCATACTGGGCTCTATACATAAAGTCAACCAATCTCATATTTTCGCCTGCAACTATTGCCAGGAGCCCTTTAAACGCATTGTCAAACTGCTACAACACATACGATGTCATTACAAACGCAGCTTTATCTGTCGTAAATGTGGCATGCAATTTGAGCGTAATGAACAACTGCAGCAGCATGAGCTGCTTAGGAAACATACCAACGAAGCCAAGGAGGAGCACAGCGTAGACTATCGCTGCGAACAATGTGGCTGTTTGTTTGATCGCTTCTTTTGCCTAAGCCGGCATTATCGTGAGGTGCATCGTGCTCAGTCGCAATACTTCAAATGCGATATGTGCCAGGAGCAATTCAAGTACAAACCCATCTATGACAAACATATGAAGCAACATCTGGGCGTTCAGCGGCAGCCTTCGACCAGTCATAGCTGTAACGAATGTGGCAAAACATTCGAGCGCCGCTATCAGCTAACCACACACTCCAGAGTGCACACCGGCGAGAAGCCTTATAAATGTGAAGCGTGTGGCAAAAAATTTGCGCATCGTGGTAATCTGATGCTGCACCAGCGCACCGTGCATGCTCAAAAGCGTCCACATGAATGCGATTTTTGTTTGCAACGCTTTACCACCACTACACATCTGAAAAAACATATGATCCGACATGCCACAATGGACTCATAAGATGCTGTGTATGAACAGGAGCAGTATTAGCTGCAAATATGTAACAATTACGCTATGCTTTTATTTTTTAACATACTCGCCCCCGATTGACTGTTGCCCAATAAATAAAACACATAAATTTTTGCGGTTTGGAAAGTAGAAATTAAAAATCTTGATATTTAATGCCGGAATTTAAAAATAAATATTGCCATTTGGCTTGCACAATTGTTCGAGTTAATTTTATAAGTTTAAATTTATAACTGACGGAAGTTAACTTTTGGTTGGTCTACACAAATATTTTACTTGATTTGTTTTTTATATTTAAGCATATGATTTTTTGTAAGTTACTTGGACGTTGATTTTGTATTTGTTTAGTTTACCTTTCATTTTTTTTTAATATATTTAACATTTTCGGTTTGCTTTCGATTGATAAAATGCATTGCAATTTTGTTTGTAGACTTGGGCGGCACTTCAGAAATGCAACTCTACATTAAGTGTAGAAATGAACAATCAACTTAAGTGTAGTGAATGCAAAAAGAACGATCTACGAGCAAGTGAAGAGTTTCAATTTTTTTGTAGTATCAGATAGTAGGCAGCATTAGGACATAATATAATTTAGCAAAGTCTACAAAATTGATTTTTAAACTTGATGTGAAATTTTTAGCTAGAGTGAGCAACGAAAAGTTGTAATACGTCAATATTTCGTTGTCTGGGATGACCTACACAAAGGAGAATTCTGTTTCGTATTTCGATTAGTCCATATGATAAAAGTCTATACGACCAGACCAATCGAAATCAGAACGCATTTTTGTCCAGTTGTTTGGCCGACTCAATTTTGAAATGGCACATTTTATTAGAAATCCCAAAGTATTGCTTGAACTTGGAACATCGGCATGAGCATTACTCGAAAACCTAACATGGGCAAAACCTAACTGTTTGGATTAATTTGATATTGGCCGCCTATGTCTACAAAAATTGCAATCAAGTTTTGAGTATAAAATATTTGTGGGGTTTTTGTTACATATATGTTTTTTCCCTGCCCATTTACTAAAGTTAACTATGTATTGCTAGGTCTATGTATTTTTGATGTTGTTCTTCATAAAATAATAATTTGTTTGTAATGTATGCATATAAGCAAAAGTTTGTGTTGCGTATACATGCTGTAAATTAAAATTATAATTTTTCATTGTTTTTGGCCGATTTAAAATTTTCTTTGTTTTTGTTACATCTAATTTGGTTCTTGTTTGCATAATTTCATTTGTTTAAAGAATTTTTAACAATTTTGCTGTTGTTGTTTCATTGAAATACTTTATGCTTAAATTATACATTGTTGTTGTTAGCTTTTACAATTTAAAGCTTGTTGAGCACAAAGCAAATGCGCAAGGAAATTGTAAAAACTTGTAAAAATTGTTACAACTAATAAATGTTTGGGGGGGATGGTTAAGTATAAAATATATAAACAATTATTGCCAATTTCGTTGCACATTTGTTGAGGCTTTGTAAATTTGGTTTTGAAACTAAAAAGGTTGCGTTTAAATCTAATCAATTCAAACAACTAAAATAAAAAAATAATAATCAAATTTGAAAAAATAAAAAATAATGTTTTGAACAATTAGCAGCGTATATCTCAGTAATTGCCTTAAAATAAAATAAAAATTAATATGGCTTTTCAAAAAGCTTTAAAAGTCAATTAATACAAAATTAAAGCAAATGCAGTTTCATTTAAAAGTAGAAAAAAGTCTAAAGCGAAAAAAGGTTATAGAAATTCTAAATACAAAAGGCAAAGTTTAGGACATTAAGTATTAAAGTTCTTCTGCTTTGGAGACTTTTCGTTGTTACTTTGCACGACATTATTGCAGCCTGCTTTATTGCTTAAAGTTGTTTAATTGGAGACTTCTTATAATTATATAATTGTAGACTTCTGCATTTTGCCTGCTGCCTAATGCTTGCTTTAGTGCTTAAATTCTGTTTCGAGATAAAATTATAAACGCTAGTTTTGGAGACTTTTGTCAAAACATTTTATAAAAATGTTTTCTAAGATTGCACACATTTTGTAGACTCAGCTACGTATATAAAATAGGCTACTGCCAACATTTTGGAGACTTCGTTTTTTTTTTTTAAATTATTCTGGCATGCTTAATTATAGGAAACTTTATATGCAGACTTGACTTTAGAAACTTTAACGAACTCTATGCAGCAACTTACAATGCAAGACTGTTTATAGTTACATATATATAATTTGTTTTTATCAAATATCAAAAGGCTTCATAACATTTCTTAAAATGGTTTGTTACCCTTAATGCTTAGTGTGGCTCACAAAAATATATTTATATATATATATATATAATATAGCTATTTAAATTTGTCATCTTCGTTTATCAAATTTAACATTACAAATCATTTAAATACTTTAACTTTTATACATGTATTATATAAATTTATAGTGATTGATGACATTTAAGATTTAAACTAATTCTTTAAATTCGTTAAATATTTGTTTTTTAAATTTTCTTGTCACAAGTTACGGTTTTTAAATTGACGCACCGTTTTCTCTGGATATGCGCAAATGCCCCGTTTTGGAATTTTCCATACTTTTAGGTTTAGGGACAATTTGTTTATGCTCAATTTAGTTTTTTTTTTTTTTTTGATTGAAAGTTTCTTATAAAATTATAAGTGTTTTTTTGTTTGTTTTTAAGTTAATGTTATAAGTAGTAGCTAGCCGTTTTGTTAAGATCACAATTGTGCTAAGAAATACTATATCACAATTAATTATTTACAATGTTATTATTTGTTTATATCTTAGGTGGGGGCAGTAGTACAACGACCCAGAAAGTCATACAGTTTGCTCAGTTTCGATTTATGTCTTGCCACGTTTAGTATAAAAAAAAGTTACAAACTATAAAAACTAAAGCAGAACCTCAGGCATTTAAAGCTACGCTTTGTTTTTCAATATATCCTCTTATTCTTTTTATATATAAACGACTGACATGATAGATGTTTACCCACTTATAGCCTATACCAAAAGTAAAGTTAAAAATATGTAGTTGTACTTAAAAGTGTTTTGCATTGTAGACTCTTCTTAAGTTGGTTTGCGAAAAGTTGCACAATTTTGTTGGTATTGTTTGGTGCATTGTTCTTTTGTTTATAACAACTTGTTCGTTATCAATATATAAAAGTAACGTGTGTGTTATGCGGAAGACTCACGTTTTTGGTTTTAAAATGTTTTTTTACATACAATTAAGTGTATGTAACTAGTTTTAGAAAATGAAAAGTAACCGTAACAGTTTGGCTGAAGTGTGTCTCCAAAAGTCTAAGAGATCATGAAATATGAATAGTTTTAGTCTCCAACTATCATGGGAGCTTACAATCTATCTCCAATTAACTTAAGAGCATATTTGTAGTCCCTAAAAAAGGCCCCTAGACTAGTTGTATAAATGAAGTTGTTAAATGCAATTGGCGTTTCTTTTCTTCTTACAAGTCTCCAAATGCGAAACTTATGCATAAAGTGAAGTCTACAAAGATCTTAAGTTATTATATATATGCAGTTTGTATTGGTCTCCTTAATTGTTACAAGCTAAAATTTGAGCAAATTTTTAAGTATTTTGCATAATCTTTACAGGGTTTGTAACCCAAAATTATATACAAGATGAAAAACTTTAAGCAATAATTATAATCAGCAAGACTACAAATTATTTAGTTTTGAACTCCAAAAAAAGAACCTATAATGGCTTGGTTAACAGAACATTTGAAAATATATGGTTTGCAAGTTTAGCAAAAATTAAACAGATGCCAGTTTTTCAAATTCTTATTGAAGTTTTTAAAGACATTTGGCAAAAGTTATTGTTCTGATCCTTAAAACAGTTTACAATACCTGAAAGTTTGCCTTTTGTTCACAGATTGATTGAAAATGAACTTGTTTTGATACTTTGATAAGGCTTTTTAAAGGAATTTTATAGAAATTTAAAGAAGAATATCCAAATCTTGTCATTTTTGGAAAGCATTTAGCAAAAAACATTTGCTATAAAGTTTTTAGTAAATGAGAAATTCGTCCACGAATTGAAGTTGGGCGTGAAATTCATTTCCGCCTCCGTTCCGATGCCAAATTGACCATGCTGTTGTTGCACTTGCTGTTGCACGGGCTGTTGAGATTGCGCGCGTTTTAAAATTCTTAAATTGGTGCCCGATGCCATGCGCTGCAACCTGTGCATTGTATCGACGGAGCCCAACTCCTCGGCATTAGATGAATTCGTAACACTTGCTGTTTGTGTTGCACCAAAATTGAGCGAGGTAGAGGCTGGACGTGGCCTCAAGATTTGCTGCTGCTCGCATTTTGTTGTATTGTGAGCTGCAGCAGCTGCAGTTAGCATGGCAATTAAATCCGTGCCTGTTTTAGGTGTTTGTGGTTGTTGTATGGGTGTTTGGGCTGCAGCGCTTGTTGTTGGTGTTGTTATAACCTGGCTATTGTTTACTTTGTTGCTTTTAGCTGGCAATTGTTGATTACATTGCTTATCACTTTGGGATTTGGGACGTAAGCGTTGTTGTTGTTGCTGCTGCTTTTGGGACTTGGCCGCCGCTTTCATTTGCTGTTGCTTTTCCTTGCGTATCAAATCAAAGGAGCTGACAATCTGAAAAAAGATTAATTGTATTAATTCATGTGTTTTAACTCTTCTTCAAACTCTGTAATTACCTTTTCATTGGTTGGCGGCTGTTGTGCATCATTTTGACTTTGGCTATGGAAAAGTTGCCTCTTAGTTGTTGTAGTTGCAGCAGCCGTTGTTGTTTTTGGCGTGTTGCTAGCACACAACTTTAGCTGTTGTTGATTTGTTGTGTTGCTGCCCGCAGCAACATGTTGTTGCTTATTATTTGTGTTATTACGTTTGCTATTGTTGTTGTTATTGCATGCCTTTGGTGTGGTTGTTGTTGTGGCTGCTGATGCTGCTGGCGTATTTGCTGTTGATAAGCTACCATTTATCGGCTTATTGAGATTATTCATTTTGGTACCATCTAAATCTCCCATTGACTTATGGCGCTGGCGACGTGAGTCTCGCTGTTGATGCTGCAATTGTTGTTGATAAAACAAGCTGTTATCCTTCTTGCAGCTATTAGGTTGTAGCTTCTGATTAATGCTATTATTATTGTTGACAATGATGATGTTGTTGTTGTTGTTATTAAATGTAGGCGATGCCGAATTTGGGCTTTGCTGTCCAGAGCATTTGCGTCGCCTGGGCTCGATACCAGCTCGTCGCTCGTTCACCCATTTCTTGAGGCGCTTTACAAAAGGTATGATCATGAAAAATGAGTTGGCATTTTTTCCCAATTTGGCTTTTGTTATGGCATCATTTTTATTGACCGGCAATGCATCTATGCGAAACCAATCACAGCATTTAATCTCATAGCGCGTTCGTGGCGCAAATTGTGTCTCCAATGGTATATTACGCACAATATATAAACGTGTATATTGATAATTAATAAAAGCCTCAATATAGTCATTTGCATCGATAATATCGGTTATGTCGAAACCGGTTTCTTCATATACCTGAAATATATAAATTTTAATAGATATTTTTCATATTTAGGTTTTTACAAACCTCTCTGGTTGCACAATGGGCCGGATCTTCGTTCTCGTTGATTTTACCCTTTGGAAAGCCCCAAGAGTTTCTAGCGAAATACGATTGCACCAGCAGACAATGATTGAGATCCTCCGATACTAGTATGGCGCCATATGTTGGCACCGATAGTTTATAGTTCTTCCACTCCTCCAAAATTTGATCCACAGTACCAAAATGTTTATTTAGGAATGGTATGTGCTATTTAAATGAAATAAAAAGTTGTTTAGTTTTAAACGAAATGTTTTTTTTATTGAAAACGAAAGTTTAAGTTTAATTAGTGATTGGTGGAAATTATTTTTAAGAGAATTTAACTCACCTGAAAAAGCTGCATAGCAAACTGTTTAATGCCGACCGCTGGCAATTTAAGTTGAACTGCATTTTTTGATTTTTCTTCAGATTCTTCTGGTGATGGGGCACAAAAGAAATCCAGATAGAACCAATGCGCCAATTCAATTTGAAAACAAATACGTATTAGATTGTTTAGCTCCATGTCGGGTACGTTGATAATAAAACGGCTGGCCAGATCGTCGAGTACGTCGGACGGAATTTTTGATTTCTCTGGCAATTTATTGTTGCCTGCCTTTGTCGTTGTTTGTTGTGGCATTTGTTGGATGGCATCTTCCGTTGAATCTGTGGCCAAGCTGGAACCAATACCCGATGATGAATTTGATGATATCGTTGAATTGGTCGATGATATAGATGAATTGAGGCGTTGTTTTTGTGCACTATTGCCATGATTTTGATTCTTTTCTATGGTGATGGGCTGTGTTGGTGTTGTTATTGTTGTTGTAGTCGCTGTCTGCGAAAACACAGCGCCAGTTTTTAACATTTGGTTTAAAACATACTCGTCTTCGTTATCGGAGAGTCGTCGTTGTTGTTGTTCTTTGATAGCTATGGTTGTGTTTGTTGTGCTTGTTGTTGTTTTTGCTGGTGCTATTTGTTGATAAGCAACAACACTATCGCTTCGTTGAGTTATGTTATTAATATTATTAATGTTTAGCGCTTTTTGGAGCGTCAACGAAGCAAGTAACGCAAGATTGTTGACTGCAACAAAAAAGTAAGAATAACAACATAAATAAATATAATAGTTGAAATGCTAGATAAGCAAACAAAATTTATGAGCAGACATAAATATATAGAATATATAGATAAAGAAATTCTTTATTGAATATGATTGCATCCAACTCAACTGCTAAACTCACTGTAGACGATGAAGTCACACTCTGTCGTAATGTCTGATAGATTTGATTATGAAAAGCTAACCTTTACTAAAAACGATTCATACCTGAACCAAAAATTTCCACTGAAGTAATACAAATCAGTGCTTTAGTTATTTACCAAATACGGCAAAACAATTGAAGTGTTCACTTTTTAGGGTATAAATGACTAAAGGCAAGACTGCACGATTAACGCGTGAGCAACCCTAACAATTAGGACTAAAGGCAAAAATGTGCGCAACAATCGATTATTGTCATAAAGCGTGCTTTGACTTTGTTTCAAAAAAACATTTTGAGAAAAATTCTATTTTTCTTTTAACTTGTAAATTTTGCATATTTATCAG
The DNA here is from genome assembly GCA_018150985.1 of Chymomyza costata. Classification (NCBI taxonomy): domain Eukaryota; kingdom Metazoa; phylum Arthropoda; class Insecta; order Diptera; family Drosophilidae; genus Chymomyza; species Chymomyza costata. Next base: position 27,257,147 of record JAECWU010000001.1, read on the forward strand.
TACAATATATATTTTCTAATCTACAGCTGCAAAGAAATTGAAATTTTAATCATTATACACACACGTATATATTTAGAAATGTGATCAGAAATACCTCAGTCCGAGGTACCAGGTGGTACCATGAATAAGCAAAAATACAATTACCAACATTATTCAGAAATTCACTAGATCACGTAAAAAATGTCCAAATTTGGAGTCGGTTTTTTCCCCATCGATTAAAATTTTTTCAATTGAACAAAAACGAGAATCGAGCTGAGAAACTGACAAATGTACTGGAAGCAATTCCCTCAAAATTTTCAAAGTTTTAGAGCGAACTCTTTGTTGTGAACGATTTTGGTGCATCTTATTTTTTGTTAGTTAGATCCGATCGAACTGAACATTCAACCAACAATTTTTCAAACCAATCCTGAGCAATAAGAGTGTACTCCCATTGTTTAAGGGCAGTACACAGCATCGAAAAACGCATCGAGACAAAATTTCTCTTGAAAAAAAAGTGCTATCAAACGTTTCGACGCCATGCTGTTTGGTTTCTGGTACGCAGCGCTTCTAAGCAAACAGTGCTGCTCATTTTTTAAGCAATTAAAGACTTGATGGCGCCAGCGGTTACAGCAGTGGTTCTGTTTTAGAGCCTGTACGCAGCATTGAAAAAAAGTTTATATTCTTGTGTTCTTTATGTGGTATTTTCTGCGTTTATGGTATTTTTTGCGGTATTTCGGTTTGAACAGAAACTGTCATAATAAAATCAGCTGTTGTTTGTTTACAAAGGTTAAACGTTTGCATATGATAAATTCCAAAATTAAAAAACTGAGTTATTGTCAACGTCTGCTACTTCAATTTTTTCTTGTAAAGGCCCAAAAATAGTGGGATTTTTTTTTTAAATGAAGTTTTGTCATTCCTGGCAAAATTTTTGCATGCTGCGTATGGGATTTTTTTTTTAAATGAAGTTTTGTCATTCCTGGCAAAATTTTTGCATGCTGCGTATGGGCCTTAATCAACAAAATGTTAGGATCGTAAACATTTATAATTTTATGCCAGCGTAACGCCAATTTACAATACAAATATTTTGTAACATTAGGTTACATTCAAATCTAGCAATAATTTGTAAATCTTTAATGCCTTTTGTTTAACTTTCCGTTGCCCGTTTGCGAATTGCACTGCATTTTAAAATTATATATGATTGCCTTAATTTAAGGTTATTTTAATATTAAGCAACCCTTGCAAGTATACTCAACAAAAATTTCCAATATTTAACCTTCAAGAGTGTGTTACCATGCAGTAAACGGCCTTCAATTTTAAATCATTGAACAACTACCTTGAGAAAAACTAAGCTATAACTAAAGCGTATTTGATCTTATATAAATCCCAGGCACTGTTCTTTACCCTTAAAGTCAAACTCAATAAAAACATAAATAAATAAAAGTTGTTAAAATTTAGATGTACATATACCATAAAAAAAAGAAACTATAACGACTGACTGATAGTTGTTGAACAAACAATTTGTTTATATATCCTATTATGTTTTGGCCTCTAAAATTGTCTATGTATTTTTTAGTTCAGCGACCCCCGCTGAGTGTCGCAAGAGATTGCGCATGTAGTACTTTTGTATATATACTATGTAGTTACTATGTGCATTAGTTGCAACGGACGTCAATTATAAAATGTTTTTAATAAACTATTGCACAAATACCTATGCATTTATCGCATTTTCTTTTTGACTTTATAATCGCAAAATAGCGTTGTTTACTGTTTTCTTTTAAATTTTTTGTTTTTTTTTTTCGAGGTACAAAGCTGCGCAACTGAATAGATTCAAATATTTAAATCTTTCTAGCTTATAAAGCGTATTGAGTAAAAATGAGTGAGTACATATGTATGTCTTTCCTGTTTTTATTAAGTTTAGTTACTTAAAATACTTTTTAAAACAACTTTTTCGTTTAAACAGGCGCGTTGTTTTTTTATTTCAAATTCAGGTGAAATAGATTTCTGATACACTACCTAGGGTGAAGCCAAGGAAAGGCAACATGATGCAAAGAAATATACAGGGTGCTGCAAAGTTTGGCTGCACAGAAAACTGGTACAATTTTGGTACTACAGCTATATGAAATTGTGTACCAATTTCGATCAAACTTGGCATAAACTTGCTGACGATATTTACTGCACTAATTTATTAAGCTCCCATACATAAATTGAAAATGTACTCTCTCTTTTATAGAGTGCGTAACCTTCTAACCTTGAATCATGGGAACGCAGTGGTAGCCTTCTTTACTTCTGCTAAAGTCTATTTTTGTGCTCATTATTTTTATGTAAGAAGTTCAAATATTATTATATATCGCAAAAATTTTAGTGGAATTAAAATGCAAGAAAAAATAATTGTAAATATTAAAAACGAAAAGTAATTTATTGTACGATAAAGTTAAAAATTTAAACATAACACATAAACATTGAAAATGAAACTTTCCAATCAAAAAATGCACGTCATCAAGGTAAGACAATTGCTCAAAAAAAGATGAAAATTCTACAATATTAAAAAAACAACGCCTAGCAACACTACTCGCTCATGAGAGAAACTCGTAAATAATACACTATATGCTAAACTTATATACTTTATAATTTCAATTCATCTTGGCTGTGGCTGTATGTTTACATCTAGCAGTCATTCAACAGATTTCCCAATCTTACCATTATCATTTTCGTTTAGTCCCGTATTAGTGCTTAAAAGTTTATCCCGAATGCTGCTCGGCTCCTGCTGCTGCTTTTGTTGTTGGTAGCTCTGAGAGACGGCTGCAGCGGCTCTGACGGTTTGCTTCTGCTGCTGCGGCTGAAATTGTATGGTGGACGTGGCGGCGGCAGCGGCGTTGGCGACGGAGTTAAGCAATGTTGCTACTTCCATAATATTTAATATTCAATGAATAAAATTGATTTTGTTGTATTTTAATTTGTGTGTGTGTTTTTATATAATTTTCGTTTTTTATTATATTAATTTGTTACGTATTTTAGTTGTTATATGTGTATGTATTGTTTTTGATGCTTGTTATTAAATCACAAATTAAAATTTAAAAAAAAGAAAACAAATAGGCTTGTTTTTGTATTTTATATCGCTTTTCTTTTTCACAATATTTATGTTTAGTTATTCACGTTTCGCTTATGTACGCTAATTTCTTGCTCAGTCTCTTTTAACGCGCACACGCACATACACAAAATGTTTTATACCGCGCTCCACCGCGTGGCAGCACTGCTGTTGACTGACTGCAGCTTTGGCTTCCACGGACGTTCGTGCAAACGACAGACAACGTCGACGTTAGTATAGCTGTGTGCGTATGTATTTCTTGATAGTGTGGCCGTTTGTCACGTATTTTTACAATATCTACGTTGTTGTTGTTGTAGTAAATATGGCTGCCAAGTACCGAAAATTAACCTCCTTGTTTTTGTTGTTGTTGCCTTTTGCTTTTGTCGCACAAATTTCAATTTCCAATGCAATTGTTGTACTTTATGGTTTCTGTTGTTGTAGCTGCTGCTGTTACATGCTTTTGCTGCTGTTGTTATGGTTGTTGTTCTTGTTGCTGTAGTTCTAATTGTTGTTTTTGTAATTGTATTGTTATCAACATTTTTTGCATTTGTTGTGTTTATTGTGCTGCTTTTTACTTGAGTGCAGGTACAGTGGAGAGCCATCCACAATAAATTGTGTTGCTAAAAAAGAAACACAAGTCTCCACACGACTTTAAGCAAACTCTACATACGCCCGCGTCTCCACTCAACACCACACACATACAACGAAACTTGTTTTTTCACACGTACTTTCTATTAAAAAAAAAATGCCTCTGTGGTTGTGTGTGTTATTTTGCGTCACTTAAATTTGCTGCTTTTGATAACTTTTTCACATGAATAACTTATGATGCACAATTTACATTACTTTATACACACTTCAGACTTAATTATATAAATTATTTTGCACTATTTCATAGCTTTTATAAATTCTGGAAAATTTCCTCGTCAACTCATAGTACTCCGTCGCAGTTTGGGATGTGTAAATCATTTAATTGATTTTGCCTATCGCTAACTCGCTAGCAAAAAATCGTTATCGTTTAGCACGCACAACTATCGATGTTTTGTATCTATCGACAGAGTGTCATCGCCACATTTGAAGACAAGCTGCAAATATAACAATTTTCTATAAAATTTTTCACAAAACGATCGTTATGTGCAAAAGTTTGTATTAAATAATGCTTAACATGTTTGTTAAGCGCCAAACATTGGCCGACATAGTCAAGTGACCCACGAATTGGCACTTCTATAATCAAATTTTTACAATTTTCGATTTTTCACTCAACGGTTCGCTGTGTATGTGTTCGCGTGTCTGTGATTTTTTTCTTCTTCAGCGCACTCTCTGTGCAGGTGCTGTGTATTAAATACAAATGTCGCATTAAGTAAGCAGCAAAATTGCATTTTCGAAAATTTCCGCCTGTAGTTGGACGTGGACGTGTTTTGGACTCGCTCTACCACCCGTGGATAACAGAGACGCAAAGGTATGCAAGTAGTGCTCCAATGTTTATAAATATATACCCAAGGTATACATACATATGTGCATGCACTTAATTGAATACATATGTATGCATATGTGTGTGGGTGTCTGTTGTTATATAGAGTTCTGCTTCAGCAGCCGAAAGAATTTTGTTGATTATAGAGCGGAACATTAATCCCTGCTGGATTTCCTTAAGGAATCAGGTCGCTAATGAATTACCCAGAACCTACAAAATTATGTACCCCAACTCGTTCCCGTGCCGCTCATCCCGAAACAGGCATTTAGTATCCTATTCTGTCCGGTGGAATTCTAAGATACTCGCAAATGGGAGTGGATCTGGGTATAATTAAGTTCAGTAAGGTGGAATAAAATTATAAATTGTCGTGCATGCAAATTGAAAGAAAATGCATTACTCGGTAGCAAAACTTTACACTTTTTTCTAAACAATCTACCTTTATACCTTTTTAATCTTTACAGATAGACGCCGTGTGGGGTTGGGCTTCCGCCCCGCTGCGTTTAGCGGCGAACAGAATGGGCGATCCTTTGCTGCCGGGCTCAACCGGCGTTGGAAATGGCGCTGGCGGTGGCAGCGCTGGCGCAAGCACTGGCCTAGGTGGTGGAAGCGGCGTCGATCGACCTCCATCACCAGCGCGTTTATCGCATACTTCCGAGAAACATCCAAAAGTCACATTATCCGAATTGAATATGCTGCGCCGCCATCGTGAACTCTGCGATGTGGTTCTTAATGTTGGCGGACGCAAGATTTTCGCACACCGAGTCATACTCTCAGCATGCAGTCCTTATTTTCGTGCCATGTTTACGGGCGAGTTGGAAGAGTCCCGTCAAACGGAGGTCACCATACGAGACATAGATGAAAATGCCATGGAGCTGCTAATTGACTTTTGCTATACCGCACACATTATTGTGGAAGAATCGAATGTGCAAACTTTACTGCCAGCCGCCTGTCTATTGCAGCTGGTGGAAATACAAGATATTTGCTGTGAGTTCCTTAAAAGGCAGCTGGATCCGACCAATTGCTTGGGCATACGCGCCTTTGCTGATACTCACTCCTGTCGCGAGCTGTTGCGTATTGCCGATAAGTTTACGCAGCACAACTTTCAGGAGGTTATGGAAAGCGAAGAGTTTTTGCTCTTACCTGTTGGGCAGTTGGTTGATATCATATGCAGTGATGAGCTAAATGTGCGCTCCGAGGAGCAGGTCTTCAATGCGGTCATGTCCTGGCTTAAGTACAATGTAGGCGATCGCAGGCAGCACTTGGCTCAGGTGAGTTAGCTTCACTTCATTGCCTTAACTGCATGCTTAGATTTTATGTTTTTTTAGGTTCTGCAACACGTTCGCCTGCCCTTGTTGTCGCCGAAGTTTCTTGTTGGCACTGTTGGCTCTGATTTGCTTGTGCGCTCTGATGAGGCTTGCCGCGATTTGGTTGACGAGGCCAAAAACTATTTACTACTTCCACAGGAACGTCCACTTATGCAAGGTCCACGCACACGTCCACGCAAACCGACACGGCGCGGTGAGGTGCTTTTTGCTGTTGGCGGTTGGTGCTCTGGAGATGCTATTGCTTCCGTGGAACGATTTGATCCGCAGACAAATGACTGGAAAATGGTAGCACCAATGAGTAAACGCCGTTGTGGCGTGGGCGTGGCCGTTTTAAATGACCTACTCTATGCCGTTGGTGGCCATGATGGTCAAAGCTATTTGAACAGCATTGAGCGCTACGATCCACAGACTAATCAATGGTCTTGTGATGTCGCACCCACAACATCATGCCGCACTAGTGTGGGTGTGGCTGTGTTAGATGGTTTTCTCTACGCTGTAGGTGGCCAGGATGGTGTGCAATGTCTGAATCATGTGGAGCGCTACGATCCCAAGGAGAACAAATGGTCTAAGGTGGGCAATAAGCTTTTTTTTACACTTATTGGAATTGTAAACAAGAAAAGCGATATAATCTCAAACTTAATTTATTATCAAAGAATATCCTTAAGCTTTGGCTACTTTCTTTTTTTGTGAATGGTTTTTTATGTATATTGGTAACTTACTAACTTTATTCGCATCTAGGTTGCACCTATGACAACGCGCCGGCTGGGCGTGGCTGTTGCTGTCCTAGGCGGCTATCTTTATGCAATTGGTGGCTCGGATGGCCAATGCCCGCTTAATACTGTAGAACGTTATGATCCAAGGTAAGTTAAACTGTTTTGAAATCTAACTCTTTTACTATAAGTATTAAGCCGAACAAAAAATACGAGTGCATTCAGCAGCTACAGAGATACAGCTCTTTAAATTTTGAGCTCAGATAAATGTTTCTCTTCAGTTTCTTTAGTTCCGTATTTCAAAAAAAATTTTTGTTATAATGTGGAATGACATTTTACTGAGTTTTTCTTATTTAACTACTTGAAGATAATGAATTAATTTGAACTTCAAAATACCTTTGGTGCAATTTATTTTTTAAATTCCACTTATTTATTTTAGACAAAATAAATGGGTAGCTGTCAATCCAATGTCCACGCGCCGCAAGCATTTGGGCTGTGCCGTCTTTAATAATTATATCTATGCTGTTGGCGGGCGCGATGATTGCATGGAATTGTCCTCAGCGGAGCGTTATAATCAGCACACAAACACTTGGAGTCCTATTGTAGCAATGACGTCACGACGCAGCGGCGTAAGTGGCTAATATTTGTGCTACTTGCCTAACTCTAACTAAAATATTTCCGTTTAACAGGTCGGCCTGGCTGTGGTCAATGGTCAGCTATATGCTGTGGGTGGCTTTGATGGCTCCGCCTATCTAAAGACCATTGAGGTCTATGATCCTGAAACTAATCAATGGCGTCTTTGTGGTTGCATGAACTACAGGCGCTTGGGTGGCGGTGTTGGCGTTATGCGCGCGCCCCAGACTGAGAATTATATGTGGTGCGATAGTTTTAAACAGCATAATCTATAAATACTAACCAAGCATATCTATATTCAATTTTAACCCATTTTTTTATACACTAAATGCTTACACATATTAAGGATACGCAAAGATTCTGTCGTCTGATGGGAGCCAACGCCGCCGCAGTCAACGTTGCATATGCAAACGCTGCCGCCGCCGCATTTTTACTAAAACGAATACAAAAATTTAAATCAAGCAGCGCAATACCCCGAATACCTCGTACCCCTTATACGATATTGTTATTTTGTTCGTTCTGCCATGTTTTAACATACTACAAAAATTATTTTTTTTCACTACTGCCTTAACAACATTTGTTAAGCTTCAAATATTTTACACGTACTATCAATATGTTCTTTAAATTAAACAATTTTGAATATCCACTTTCTAATTACCAAGTCCAAATTGTAAATTCCTCAACACATGTAATACATTGCAATATCGACATTTTTGTAACTATCTGCCAACATGGAGTTAACTTAATAATCCTTTCAGTATTTATTAATTATTAAAACTTTTGCACAGCTGAAGGGTACAGGGTTAAAAACAAGAATTGAGATGATTGTAAACATAACGAAGCCAAATTTTGTGCAGCATGGTTTAAATAAGAATTATATATTTATTTATAGTATACTTAGTATTAAAGTAATTGTTAAAGATGAATAAACATTAATAGCGTGTAATTATTGTTAGTCATGAATACAACGTTCGAAGTCATTGCCAGCGAACGTCCCAAGCAGTAATACATATAAATGTTGGCCAGCTATTTATATATATATATACAGAAATATTATACATACTTATAAGCATGTGCTCGATTTATTGTGTTTATTGACATAAGCTGATGATTCTGATTTATACATATTTAAAATACATAACTATTAGAAAAAAGACAAATTAATGACATGTTAAAATTTCATGGAAATTTCTAACTAACTATGCCTTTCTTTAAAAAAATATATGTGTAAAATTCTGAATATATAAACAATAGAATTTTAAAAAAAATATAAAAATCAATGTGTTAGTTTGCTTAGTTATTAAATAAAAAAGAAATAAAACATAAAATTATTACAATAACATAATAAGCTGCTGCGTAAAAAATGAACTATATAAAACAATAATTAGCAATTATAACATTATTAAAAACAAAATAAAAATACTAAATAAACTTAATTGGTAATTGTTTAGTAAAGCATAAATGTGTACTAAAATTATACGCAAATAATTAAAAACAAAAAGTATTTATGTAAAATCTTGCTTATATGCAACACAATTAACTTTTAAGCAAATTTATTAAATGCATATTTAAAAGAAAAAACTAACAAAAATTCAAATAAAAATCAAAGCGCATGCTTAAAAAATTAAATTTAAATTAAGTTCTCAGCTTAATAAGCTTAAAACAAATCCGAAAACACATACAATGAACAAAACTTAGCATTACAAAAATTATAGCAAAATGAATGAATATATGAAAAAAATATAAAATAAATATTTTCATAAAATATAGTATTAGTTTTTGAGCTGCTAACTTAAATCTACACATAACTAGTTTCTAAACAAAAAAAAACATAGTTCTAATACAAATAAGTGTTAAAATATTGCTATTATATATGCCTTTTATATACTAAAAACTTATGTTTCTCAAATGCTTAAAAATCAACTCTGATTTAAACCAATTGGTTTTAATGAGCAACTATTTATTATATTTATATATGGTAACTACTATTTTTACAACATTTTTTATTGTTAAATTTATTTTATTTTTGTTGCTTATACACTTTTGACTTGAGTATCTCATCGAATATTTTTTTTTTGGTATTTATTGCAAATATGTATTTATTTCATATACATAGTTTTTTTGTTCTTATTGAAATTGTTAAAAAACTTGCAGGAAGCAATCTAAAATTGTATGCTTCCAAAAGAGTTATCAAAATAGCATTTAAATATAGATACGTATAACTAAGAAACCATTAATTTATGTATAGCATATAAGCTAAGATTTTAATGACACACAAAGATTAATTATTAATTAACATTTAGCAGTGTAGTTAATATAATTGTGAAAAACAAGAGTTATACCGAAAAAAAAAATCAAATAAAATAATGCAATGTGTTAACACGTGAAAAATAAGAAATAATAAAAGCTATAATATAAGTAATAAATATATAACAATAAAATCCAAATATCTGCAGTTTTATAAATAATTTTAAATCAGCAGAAGAACTACGTTGGTGTGATTTGAAAAAAAGCTCATTAGGAATGCATACCAGGAACTCGATATTTGGGAAATCGAAACTCTTAATGATTCGATCTTTAATATGTTAAGCTTTATAAGGTAAATTAAACAAATTTTGTGTTTTAACATCTGGACGAAAGCGAATAAGATTCCACAAAGTATATACCAAAAGGATTAGCATGACAAAAAAAAAGATTTTGCCTTGTCCTGTCTGCAAGACTTGAGCTTAAATAGCCTTAGTGAGCTGTTGAGTAGTTTTATACTCTGTGTCCTGAAAAGTGTAAGATTTGCTTTCACTTTTGGATTAAGTTTGAAAAAATAGGAGCTAAGCATGCTTAGATGGAACTCTATGTGGTTTCGACCTACCAACAATTTATTAGAGAAATATAAAAGCCAAGGGCCAGTTTGTCAAATAACGTCTTAAGCTATTTAAGTTGATGACAAAAATTGGGGTTCTTAGATATGGCCAAAGAATGTCTGTCTTTTTAGGGGTTGGCGGAATGTCCTGCATAGGGCCGTAGCTCCACTATGGCTAATGTTGGCTAGTCCAGTAGAAGCATTGTGACACATTCTAAGATTTTCGGTATCAAATTATAGAGCATGCTGCAGTCAAGACTTTGTGCTATTGTCAAAAACAGCTTCAGCAAATATTTGCTCAGATGAAAGATAAAATTTTATCTGATTGCACTTAAATTTTATTAAAAACCTTAAAGAACATGTTTGTACAACAAAGTATGCCAAATTTTGGCAACAACATAATCTAGCACTTTTCATATCGTTATCATAATATTTTCTCAGATTCAGTCCTCACAGGGCAGACCTTTATAATCGCATTCCAGTTGCACTAAATTTAAAAAGTTTTTATGTTAAAATCGAAAAACCAATTTTTTTTTCTAGATGCTTACCTGAGCCCGCTTTCTCGGTGGCAAAGTTAACCCACGTACACTCATGCAGCGTTGGATCAGATTGGTAGTCGCTGGGTCGATTTCCCAAAGGCCAGGCCGTACTACGCAGCTCCTGTACGCGTTGACGCAGTGCCTGCAGTACGGCTGCATGTTTATCTGAGTAACGCAAATTGTTCTTTTCACAGGGATCTTCACTTAAATCGTAAAGGCACTCCTCTATGAGCGCATTACAGCCACGTTGCATTTGTCCACAATTAATGCTGGCTGTTTGGCGTAGCATCTCCATGCGTTGCCTGGACAAACGTTGTACATCAAAATGTGCCAAAGCACGCGAGGCTGCTGAGTTGCGCACCTCCACCACATAGCGACGCTCGCGAGGATCCAGATCATAGCTCTCACGATAGCTTAGCACTTGGTCATACTGACCGGCTGAGGTGGTGCCGTTTACATACTTCCATTGGCCCAACAACAAGGAGTTAACACGCCAAACATCATCCAGATTGTGCAGAATCTCACGTGGCAGATGCGGCGCATCACTAGGTCCAGACAGCTGCGGCCATAAATCAATGCCATCTAGTTGCAGTTTACTGGGTAATTCTATGCCTGCAGCATGTGCCAAAGTAGGCAACCAATCTCCCACATAGATGGGCTGACGAAAGTTGCTGCCGCGTGCCTCCAATAAAGGACTCCAAATAGCGCCAGCTACACGCACGCCGCCCTCCCAGGGTGTGTTCTTTTGACCTCTAAAGGGCCAATTGGAACCAGTGTTGGAAAACATGCCCACCGTAGGCGCGCCATTGTCCGCATAAAAGAGCACAATGCTCTGCTCCAATTGGCTGTGGCGAGCCAAGGCGCTGAGTATGCGACCAACGCTTTGATCCAGCTTGGAGACCATGGCTGCAAGTAAACAGTGCTGTTAAACGATCTATTATAAATACATGTACTACTTACCCGCATAAAGCCTTCTCTTGGGATCTTTAATATAGCTGAACTTACGCAGCTCCTGCTCTGGTGCCTGCAGCGGTTCATCTTCATTGCCAGTATGTGTTGCCAAATGACTGACCATTAAAAACAGCGGCTTTGCCTGCTGTGCCTGTGCTGCTATTAAACGCTCCGCTTCATTGGTCAGCAAATCGGTTACATAGACGCCACGTTCGCCACATTCCAGCTGCATATTACGCCGGAAATCATAGCCTAGCGTGAAGTTAAGCACTGGCATTTTGGCACGCCTTTGATAGTAATCTATATAGGCGCCCCAATAGCCATAGTGATAGTCAAAACCGCGTTTAGTGGGCGTTTGTTCCGGCGTAGAGAAGCCCAAATGCCACTTGCCTATCAAATTTGTTGAATAGCCGGCGCTTTGAAAGATTTCCGCCATGGTGCTAACATTTGTGGGCAAACCCCAAGGTTCTTCATTGCTGATTACAAAGTGCTGTGTGCCTGTAAAGCAATGGCTAGAGAAGATTATTGAACACTAAGCTTTAAACTGTTTAAGTTAAACCTGTATGTATGGGATAACGTCCGGTAAGCAGGGCACCGCGCGAGGGCGTGCACATGGATGGCGCATAGAGGCGGTCCAGTATGCGTCCATGATAGGCCAAAGCATCAATGTTGGGCGTTAGAAATTCGCGTCCTCCACGAAAGCTAACATCATCAAAGCCCTGGAAGTAAAACGTTGAATATGGGATAAATTTGGGAGACTACGATCTTGACTGAGAGCAGAACAGAGTCTTCAAGACAAACAGCGAAGCAGTCTCTTTTTTTGATCCTGTCATACTAATTAAGGCTGCAAATCTCAGAACGAGATACCTGAGCCTCGGGTCACAGCGTTATTGAGGGGGGGGGGACAAACTAAGCACTTACCACTTTTCTTACGATTAGAAGATCGTTGGTATACCAATATAGACACTACTTGAAACTGGGACACACAGAAAAATCTGCCACTAGCTCCATAGAAGTCTAGGCCCACACTGACACTAAAGATTTTTTTATTTTATTATATCTTACCATATCATCGGCTATAATAATTATTATATTTGGCGGTTTGTTACTCTCTGTTGTTGTTGGCTTGTTTGCCGCGCCATAGTCAACACACAAAAGATTGAGAACAATTGCTGATAAGACGTAATATTCCATTTTTGTTTACTTCAAAATACTCAGATGCTTCTCAAAGCGAACCGTGTCTCATGCTCGCTCTCAGCGGACTGAATAATTTATTTGAAAATTTAGGTGAAACAGCTGCCAGCTGAACGAGTTATGGCAAAAGTTCAAGCTTAGCTCCGATAGTGATCAATTGGGAATAATTTTCAGACGTGCTAAAACAAACTCAATAACAACATTAGATATATGGTAACTAAAAATAACGTATTGATGAAATTTATTGTCTTAACACCTAAATAAGCATAGAGAGTTTTTATGGGATTTTTATAGCCTGTAACTTATAAAATTAAGGGATATATTAAGTTTGTGCAAACGTTTGTAACATAGAGACGGAGAAGGTTAGGTTAGGTTAGGTTATAGTGGTTATCTGTCTTGTAACAGCCCAGACGCACGTAGGCTCAATGAGGCCCTTTGTGATGCCACAGGTAACGCTTTTCGAGGGCTGACCAGGGATGTCTTTATAACTGCGTATACAGGCATATATGGTCAGCACCCGGTCAGCTCTGAAGAAGAACAGGCACGACTATTCGACTGTAACCATATTATTGCAGAGCCAGCCTGAAAGTTCAATGAACCTGGCAATATCCCTGGGACAGAGATTTGAGAGGTCAATAAAGCTGTTCAGAAAAGGGGACCATAGGGTCCTTAATCTTCTTCTTGATAGGGAGGGGCACTGACACATAAAGTGTAAAACGGTTTCCTCCTCCTCTTGGGATCCGCGGCAGAAGTCATTGAAGGGGGCGCGCATTCTTTCGGCATGCCTGCCCATAAGGCAGTGTCCTGTTAGAATGGCCACAGTGGTCGATAGGTAGTTGCGACTTAATGTGAGCAACTTTCGGGTTTTGTTGCCGTCCATGGTTGGCCAAGTAAGTCTTGAGGTGCGACAGGAGTCCTCTCTCTTCTCGTTCTGTATGCCTTGGTGCTGGCGCTAACGTGACCAGGGGCATCAGTGCGAGGGTCGGGGTTTAGGGCAGGTGCCGACGATTTAGGTGGCACTGCTGCCAAAGTGGGCCTGGCCGTTGAGGCGGCCTTGTTCGGGGCACCCGCCCGCGCAGCTGCAGCGCTCGTTGAAGGGGCAAGATTCAATGGACTAGAGGAAGGTGCGGCCGCCAGAGGAGGCGAGGATCGCGAAAAGACACTGGCCGCACCTGTGCGAGCATGTGGGGGCGTGGGACCCGAGGATCTACTGACAGGCGCTTGGCATACCAGCATTTTGCGCTCTACCGAAGGGTTGAGTGCTTTTGGGGTTTTGGAAATGAATTGTCCATGCGAAAAGAGTCCCAGCTCAAAGCCGCTATCTCGGTTCGTAAGTGTGTGGTCGCTATGAAAATGGTCCCATGGTTATCTTTGAATAACAGGGAGGCCATGCGAGGATTGGCACCATACCTTAGGGTAATGATGCGCAGAGCCAGCCCAGCGCAAATCGGGAGTAAACTCAACCGAACCCACACCACAAACTTAACGTTGACGAACGTCGAACGTACTTTGAGACCTGTCAGAGTTTTAACGGGACGGGGGGCAAACGCAGCCTTGGACCGGAACCGTTCACTGCGGTATTCACTCCGGACGGAGAAAATAACTCTAATGTAGTCAGGTAGACAAAATAAATTGATATCGACAGGGCCGTAGAGAGAAAATCCGGGCACGTGGGACGACAGTACGACAGTAATTACACCAAACAAAACTCCGTTTTCCGTGTCTTTTTTTACACAGCTTTTCTTTACACGGTTTTTTCTGGCACATATGTATCTACCGTGTAAAACCACAATTGAAATATTAAATTAAAGGGTAAGAGTGGTACTAAATTATGTAACTGGAGAGGCAGACCACAACAATTTTTTACACCCTGTACATAACCTCAAAAGTAGGAAAAAACGCAGTTTTTCGGGTACGTAACCTCAAATATCTCAAAATCCTGACGTGATGGGCCAATTCTGACCCCGGATTCGGATTCTACGCAGCAAATTACTTCGAAAATGATCCTTAGCTTTCCAACAACTAAACCATGTTGACCTGTGTAATAGGTTGAGCTATCGAGAAGAATCGAAAATGTTGATCTGCCTGCAAATCATCAAATGATGCGCTTTATCATTTGGAAAAATGTAGGCTTCTTATTTTTTATATAAGTCGAAATCTTCTTTATCGTCGATCTTCATGCAACAGGATCGGGTCGAGCGAGAATACTAAATGCCCGATAATGAACGGGCGGAGCGGGATCAAATTTTCTTTGCCTAGTAATTTTTGAAAAATGCTTCGGCTTGCAAGACCAGCTTTGGCTTATTCAGGTTAAATTTTCTTTAGAGTGCTCTTACCAATAATTATGCCAAGAAAGCTTTTAGAAAATGTTTTAATGTATTTTTGCAAAATTTTGTCTTTTCGTATTAAACTTATTACTAAAGAAAACTAATAAGCACAGATAATTGGTCACTAAACGTAAATTAGCTATAATTAAATTGCGTAAAACTTATAACCTTAATGTTCTAACTAAAGCTAATTAACAACTATCATACTTTTGAGGCACATATTATACGGCTAACGAGCTCATTACCACGTTACACCACGCACCGCCGCCGGAAGACTGCAAATGGCGTTGTGCACGGGTATGGCCAGAAAACCGGCCAAGGCAATGCCATATGAATCCGATTGCACTACCATGGCCATGGCAAACTGACGTCTTTCTGGCGCTATCTCCTTGGACATGCGATAGAAGGTGTTTACATATGCGGCACCGCCCAAAAGGCCCTCCCAGAGCACAATTGTGAAAACAATCCAAATGCTGGGCGTATAGAACCAAATGACTTCGGTAAGGAAGTAGACGACATTAATGAATTGAAAGACTGACATAAGCCAAATTCTATTAAGCTGAAAGATGTTAACCGAGGAGCGTGATATAAATACGCCTATTTGATAGTCCACATTGAACCAGCGATATTGTGAAGCCTTGTCCATGGCGGTATTCTCAAAGAAGACCAGCTCAAACTGCAAGTATATAAAGTATTAGTAGGCTTAATGATATATATACGCGTATTTAGAACTTACTAGACCCTGATTTATAAAGTACTCAAAGAAGTATACCAAGGCCAGTGGAACCATGTACTTGAACAGCTGCCTAATATAACAAAACTTCTCCTTGAAGCCCACCAAAGGTTTGTCATCGACAATAAGCTCCTCCGTAGACTCCACTGTTGTGACTGGCAATACTTGTGGACGCCGTAAAAGCAGCCAAAAGGAAGCAGCCTCGATAGCAGGAAAGATCAGCATTATGAGCATGGTATCACGTGGACTGACATTGAGAGAGCGCAAGGTGGCATAGCTGAGGGAACCAATAACGCCTGCACCGCCAGTGCCGGAAGACCAGGTGGAAATGACATTTCTGTGAAGAGAAATTGGAAGGCCATTAGAATAAATATTTTTTTAAAGCACTAGAAAATTTAATGCGCAAAAATAGAAAAAAAATTTATAGCAACTCAGAACTACATATTAAAGGTATTTCTCAAGATTTCGGCTATTATTCAGAGAGATCGGAATATTTTGTTATATTTGACAATATTCAAAATATGGAATACGTAAGCTTTTTAATTGAAATTTGGGATTAAGAAAACTGAATTTTTTCAAACACTTTTTTAAAAACCCGATATATAATACGATATACTTCTTTGGGATTCGATAAGGCTATTCCGATAATAGAATCGTTTAAAAAAAAAATATGTTTGTTATGTTTCGCTAACAAATTACTGCAGTATTTCAAGCCCTTAAAGATTTTCATGGTTTTTTTTTAACGTTTATCTCTATAAGTTCGGGCTCAGCGTACCCTAAAATATTATAGCTCGATAAAGATTTTTTTTGAAGTGTTTTGATGTTATGTAGAGGCCAGACCATGTCTTCTATATGTTTCTAGAGTTGCAAAATCTGAATCCGAGCTCCAAAAGCTCCCAGCTCCCATCTCACCCCAAATCTCTTAACACGATGGATTTTGGAGGTTATGCAAGAAGGCTGGCGTGATGGGATATTTTTTACGTCGGATAAATCGGCCGCAAATCTTTCTCTATTCCTCCCCCCAGGGCCGTAGAGAGAAAATCCGGGCCCGGGAGGAAAATGTACCGGCCCCTCTACTGCACCTTTAGCATGACTCACGACAGTACGACAGTAATTACACGGGGCCCCTGAGAAAACTCCGGGCCCGGGTGGAATCACCCCATTTCCCCCTCCCTCTCGTTGAGCCAGCCTCCCCGCATCCTTCCACTTTCAAACTTATTTGTTCCCTTACACAATTAGGCATCAAAATGGACCTCATGGTCTCTAGGTGATCTCAATTATTGAGTGAGCTGCCTAATCAATCTAATCTAACCTCACCTAATCGACCCGAAAAACATAAAAAAATATCGCCGTACAAAAAAATGTGGTGATATTTTCCGAGGTTACGAAAGAACCCTTTGTTCCAATTCTGTTAGCAGATTCGTATTCAACACGTCAAAAAACATTAAAAAACAGTAGCATCGTCCACAGATCAAGACACTTTTTTTTGTGGCTGTGTGATTAATCATATCTACACATCTTTCTTATTTTTTTACCAGAGAAAGCTAAGCTATTTTAGGATTTTTATCTTAAAGAATGCTCGAATATTGTCAAATTTTGGATTGCTCTTATATTGTGGGTGTAAACGGAAAATTCTGCGAAATTTTCCTAAACGGCGTCATGCATCAAAAAAAGAAGCATAAGATAAGAATCATCTTTTGCTTAAACTGCTGTTCCTCACTTATATGTATATGCTATGAGAAAATGAATTGCAAAACGTCTGCGTCTGCCTCACTCTTATGATTGGAGCTCTACGTGTTTCGATTCGCATAAAGATTCCTTTATTTGTGTTAGAACTCAAATTCTGCTGAGACTTACTTGTTAAATTGCGAGGAGTATGCCAAAAATGTAGTCTCGCCTATGCCACTGCTGGCCGAGGTAACAATCACGCCCAGTAAAGCCATCCATTCGGCCGTGGCAAAACCCACCAGCAAGAAACCACCAGCTGATAAGAATACGGCGGTAGCAATACGTACACTGTGGAGAGTTTAAAAAATCTTAAAAAATTGTACTTCAACCAATTCCTGTTACTTACTTGACCCAAAATGGTATGAAGGGCATAAGTATTTTGACAAAAAGCGAGGGTAGTACATCAGCTAGTAATATGGCGCCAGTGGAAACCAAATGACACTGACGTCCAACGCCGGCTTCGTCATCATCATTTACATCAGGCTGTAGGATTACATGTTAGCTAAGTTTAGTTTGGTTTACAATATAAAAACTTGCCTCATCATTGAACTGAGATATGATATCATGCGCCGCACTCAACATGACCACATAGCCATAGTTATTGCATAAACCCAGTATCCAATAAGATGTTAGATCACGCCATAAACTACGATCATGACGTATACTGTGAGCAGCACCTGGTGGAGTAACCACTACCTGAGGATTGTGACAGTCCTCAGCTTCCTGCTGCTTGTCAGCCGACATTTTGGGTAGCAGTACTGCAATTATAGATGTTAATAGTTACGTTATTAAAAGTTTCTAGTTCAAAATTTACTTAAGCATCCAAGCTACCTTCGAATTCCTCCTCATCTTGAGTTTCTTCATTAATAGAACTCAATTTCTTATAGGCTATATTTTTATGATTCCTATAGATCACTTGCAGGTTTCTATGCATACGTAAAGTCGGTCTACTTTTGACTAAAGAAACTCTTTTGTTAATAATGATAACTACACAAGTGTTTATTTTTTTTTGTGCTATGGTTAGTTAAATATGTCATTAAAATACTTATCAGTAAGAGAATGCTCTTCATAATAATTGATAATATTACAGTCCAAATCAAAGAGCGTTAAGAAGTTAAGAGAGTAGCACAGGTAGTCAAGTGTGTAAAACTCACTCTTAGTTTAGTATTTGGTATTCATTAAATAAATAGCTTTTGAACTTGAACAGTTTTTATGGTAATCGATTCGTGGAACTTTGTGTAGTAAGAACCTACTATTTAAAATTCTAGACGTGCCTCAGATGAAACACTTCTAAACAATCGTATTTTTTAGACATTATTATAAAACTTATAAGTACGTTGCTTCAACTATTGCTTTGTAGGCTGTAGTTTACTTCCGCGGAAGTCTTAGCCAGGGTTGCTAACCTCAGTTTTGCTTAAAAAGCTTAAAGAAATGAACTTATTATAGATCACACTAATCAGGTCAATGACATTTTTTTCAGCGCAGCGATCTCTTAGTGCATTCCATAAAAATCAAAAATTTGTCGTAGAGTTGCTTAAAATTTGTTTGATTGATTTGGAAATCTTTATAATTATGTATTTAAAAGAATTAGATTAAAAAGCATCTAGGGATTTCTGGAACACTGCTGCCATTATCATTACTTTGCTCAAAGAGTGACTTGTGATGAGATTTAGCTCCACTATGGGACTTATATGCTCTTAAATTCAAATTGTTTGAAAAAATATTAATCTTTATAACAATTTCAAATATTATATATTTATACCGGACGAGAATTGGGGAATGCCGCTACGAGAAACCGTGGTACCTGCAAGCGATAGGAATCTCCCAGAATGGAAGGCTACGTAGAGTGTGACTTAGCATTTCCACATAACATCGAAAATGGTCAATGGATGATGGGCGTTAGGGACTTGATCCTTATTTTAAGCGCGTCAAATTAGTTGGAAAATACTTTGTAAAATCTTCGGTTCCGTTCGTGTTGGGGACGACTATCGCATACGGAAGAACCAAGAACTGTATGAGCTCTACGATGACATAGATGTAGTCCATCGCATTACAATACAAAGTCTGTGCTGGCTCGGGCATGTTGTACGTATGGATGAAGAAGCTCCAGCGAGAAAGGTGTTCGAAGCGAAAGCCGACAAAGGGAGACGAGGGGACGACCACGACCCCAATGAAACGATCAAGTAGAGGAGAACCTATTTTCTCTTGGTATTACTACAATAATTAGAGAAGACGCGCGCTAAGCAGAGGTGCCTGGCGAGAGCTGTTGAAGTCGGCTCTAACCCGATAAGAGGTTGTCATGGCCATCTTATAAAATAAAAAAAAATAGTTGGATAACAAATATCAGTAATGAACTGTGGCATCTGCAAGACAGTGCAGGGGCTTGTAGCAATCTTCTTTATCAGAAGTAGAATGATCTGCGAGATATGGTATGCTTTACCAAAGAAGAACACATCAGCCAATATGTTGAATATCTGAAGGTGGACGATCAGACATATCTGGCATAGTAAATATTGACCTTTTGTAGGGCTTCTTCCATTCTATCCGGAAGTCGGAATGCCTCTTGTAAATGGGAAAGCAGCTTTCAGTTTTTAAAATCTCCTTTCGCTTTAAATATTCTTTTTTCAACTCTACTTTCTTTATCGATGACACAGGTACATATATAAAGAAAAGGAAAACTTTACATGTAACTGCGCTATCCACCCGTATCTAAGGTCAAAAAAAAACCCAACACCCTGATGGTTCTGAGATAACCTTTTTTTTGCTAGATTTTGAAGTTCCGAGCTCAGACCTGTTTACTGCTTGTTATTGGGGTCGTCGAATACAGATCCGTGGCTTAAAAAACCCCTAGCGCGTTTGAGTTCTGGATAACCTTCAAAAACAGGGTTACCAGATGGTCCGAGTGAAAACAGCGAACATTCCACGAGCGACACCTGAATCTGTTGCGCAACGACTTGAGAACAGAATCAATTACCTCAAAGTTTCCAAATTGCTGTTCGATTATTTTTTTTTTCATTTAAGTTAACTTTTATACTCTTTCCGAGTGGAGTTGTCTGTCTCCCATCGGACGCGTCCCCAGGTGGCGGATAGGGGAATGCTCGGCACTATGCAGGGCCAGTGGGAACAAAACACCTGCTTGGAGGTGCAGATAGGGATTCAATCACCAAACTAGGGTAGGTAGGTTGCTAAGGAGGGCTAGCAACCTACCTACCTGAAATATTTCTTGCTACCGAATCGTCAATTGACACTCTATGCTCCAAATAGGAGTTAAAGAAAAATATATATATTTATACTCTTGAAAAAATGCTATTAGGACCCACTTTTTCGTACGTTGGTTGCGGCCTTGGTATAGTTGCTTAGTTCATTACACATTGTTTTTTTTTTGTGTTTTTTTAATATTTAGCTTAAAAACTTTTTGCTCTGACAATAAATATCTCTCTTATAGCACAGACATCAACTAAATGTGGGAACAGTTTCAGACCCCGATTAAATATTGCTCAGCCGTCAGCTGCTACATTTTTTATTTGTAATTATTTCAAAATAATTATCTTTGCTAACTTAGTTATTATGCGTTATTAATATTTTTTATGCTTTAGCCTTACTGTTTAGTTAATTTTATTAATTTTTTAGTATGCTTGTTTTGATTT
This sequence comes from Chymomyza costata, assembly GCA_018150985.1. Taxonomy (NCBI): domain Eukaryota; kingdom Metazoa; phylum Arthropoda; class Insecta; order Diptera; family Drosophilidae; genus Chymomyza; species Chymomyza costata. The sequence goes on from JAECWU010000001.1 coordinate 27,278,323, forward strand.
ATTTTAATAAATTCCACGTGGCAAGCCAAGCGCTCAATTACGTCATTAATAAAAGAATGTCACATTTCTTTTTGTATTACTTTCATTGGAAATTTCAATTAAGTAGCACAATGATTGCTTAATATATAAATTGGGCTTTGTGCATGACAAAGATTTCAAATTCAGACTTATTTTTAGATTTAACAGAATTTAAATTAATCCCCCATGCATGTTCTACATGACCGAACTGCGCAGATTGTCGCAATAATTCTATTTATAACTAAAAAAAAAAAATAATAGTAATACTAACTACTTTTAATTAAAACCAACTTCGTCATTGGAACTATTTGTTCGTAGTAAATACAAAATTAGATTTGCTACAGGTACTTGCAACAAAAACATTTCTAAAACAAAATAAATAAAATAAAAATACATTGCTAAATCTTTTACTTTTTTTTCTGGCAATGCATTTGGATTAAAGTCCAATTTGTGAGAACTGTTTTTATGCCAAAAAAGATTGCTAGAAATTTAAAAGTGTGTAGTTAAAAATATTTTTTTCTTTTAAATAAAGAAATGTGTAATGCATTATAAATTTAAAATTTTTTAAATGTTAGAGCGATAGAAAGAAAGATAGATAATTTTAAGTTTAATTTTTATAGATTTTTTGTAGCTTAAACGATTAAAGCTTTAAATCGAGACCAAAATTCCGAAATAGATAGATGGAGTTTAAAATAACTTAAGTCGCTTAAAATCGTAGTCGTATAAAATGAAATCAAACTGATATTTGCAGACTAGTAGCAACAGCCATAACCCAAGCCATACACGAACAGACTGGTTGTACAACTAGTAGGTTTATCAAGCAGGGTGTAGAACCGATTGCATTGTATGGGGCATCGTTGTACGACAAATTGAAACGATAAAAACACCAAATCGATCAAGCAGTCGCTTGGGTTAGAAAAAAGACCTTCCATAAAGTTCACAATAAAAATATAAGTCCCGACTTATAATATAATCTATAATATAATACAATTAAAATATAATATAAAATTAAATACACTATATACGTAAAATAATAATGCTATAATAAGAACATTTTTCTTTTTAACCAATCGTACCTATATAATAGAACTGTGCTTTGAACTTTTCCGCTTATGGAAAGTATATTTCTACTGTAGGAGGGCTTATCGCTGCGTAAAATGTGGTGAAAATCACGACTCCACTGAATGTACCAAACCCCTTGACCAGCCTGCCGCTTGTGTGCATTGTCATTTACCGCATACTGCAAACTACAAAGGCTGACGGATCTATCAGCGTCTATCAAAACGACCCCAGGTGCTATTGCAGGAAACTCCCCGCCAACCAGCGATTATCAGGAGAAATCAGCCAGCCCCTCATTTGCTCCTACTGGAGACATGCAAGAGAATCAAATCACTCAACAAACACGAACTTTGCTCATGTCATATGCCGACGCAACCAAAGACAGACGCAATGCTGCCACTGAAAACTGATCACCAACCAACTCTACTATCCAGAATCGTATTTCACAGCTGGAGGATAAAATCGATGGCCTATACGGCCGTTTTGATCAATTTCTAGAGATGCAACGAGGCATGATGTAGATGCAACAGCAGATCTTTAAATTACTGTCAACAGTAGTTCAAAATGGCTCAAAACATTAAAACATTGATAAAAAAAACTAAGCGACCGATACGCGGATCGCTTACGATCGCAACTCTCTTGCTTGCGCCCTGGCCGTTCGTAGACCGCGAAGACACCTGAAACATCTCCACCCATGTGACCTCAGAAGTCGTCATATAATCTAAAACGCTATAAAAGAATCTCGATGTCATGTGCTCTCTCAGATTAAAGGCTTATGAATATTTAGTAGATTGAGTCGAATCTATTTGTAAATTTTGTTTTTGTAATTATTGTGTAAATATGTACTTAGTAATTTAAGTCCTATCACACACTAAATTATATTTTTGTGTACCGATTAATTTTTTTTTTTCATCAATATTGGATCATAACCTAATCTGTATCGGTTGATTGCCATTAAAAATATATATCAAAAAAAAAGGAAAGTATCTTTCAAAAAAGTAAAATTTTTCTAACAAAGCTCCATTTTCAACCATTATATGATATATATATATAGCTCATCCAACATCAACCGTTCTTTGCGCCGCATCACGACAGTCTTTTGGCATCGCATGATATCAAACACCGAACTGCTTAGACAGGCAAACCATTTAGATGTGGCTACAGAGATTAGGAAGAGGAAAAGGCAATGTATTGGCTACACGCTAAGGCAGAGCGATGACAGTGTTGCAAAACAGGCGTTGCGATGGAACTCTTTCCAGCAAACAGGTCGCAGCATTGCACAGTGGGAGAAATGGCCAATCTAGCTCCGTTTTATTCAAATTTCAAATTAAAAATTAGGTCCAATATCGTTTTGTATTCGATTACTAATATATCCGATAGGCCAAAAAAATTTTTCGTTTTCTTATTCTCTCAATATTCGCAAAGCTGTAAAGCTTCAAACACAACATTAGCTCCACCAGCTGCATACAACTGATTACCCGCCAAATTTGACTAGTTGCTGCAATTGTTTATAGATTTTGTATATATAATATTTCAATTTTACTTTTTGTTAATAAATAATATTAAAGGTATGTTTTTATTAAAAAAAATAAGTGTTTGTGGCCTGTGATTGTGTTTCCTCCCAAAATTCGATGTTGAAAGTTGTGCTAGCAAGAAGTATAATGTTTACTAATAACCTAATCTTTCGTAGAGCCGAACTTTTGAGGTTCGGCCGGGTTCGGTATCAATCCTTTTTTAAAAAATAGTTCAATATTTTCTGTTGTGAGAATGTCCAAAATTAGCTGCTACTTTTCGCTACTTATTTTTCAAATAATTTTTTTTAGCTACAATGTCAGTGTCCAAGCGAGTACTTTTTTCAGTATGGTATATGGAAAATTACGTTTCCTTTTTGCGGTGCCGACATATATCTATGAGCTTTTATTGGTGGACTTAAGCTCAAATGCCAAAATTGATTTTGCAGAGTGTAAAAAAAACAAATACATAGCAAAATAGTTTCTGACATTGCTAAACAAATTCCGAGCAAGGAGCTCGTATATGCGGCCAGCACCAGTTTCTTCAATTCTGGCAAGCGAAGTCCATCTCAGATGGTATCTTTTTTAAACTCCGACGAAATTAAATAGTTAAATAAAGTAAAAACAGCAGAGGAAGCCTTGTCCTTATATATTGATACACAAATTTGCGTAAAATCTCAATGGAAGACTTGGCACATATACTTTGTATTTCATTACGATGCTATCAAAAGGATCATTTCCCTCTTCCAAAGCGGATGAACTCATAAATAATGACGTTATCCGTCTTATTTTAAATAAACAAGTGGAAGAAGACTTATCAGAATATTTCTCATCAGATTAGATTATTTCTCATCAGATACAGAGAAAAAACTGCCGAAATATAATAATAATAAATAAATAAAATGTTTAATTAAAAAAAATATTTTTATATTATTTTATATTTGTATTATATTGATTTATAAAATAAATTTATTCTTTCAGAAAAGAAAATTTTTTTTCAAAGTTATATATAAATTTCTGCTAGAATGACCATTTTTCTTACAAGTACATATGCGGGCAAAATGGACTTCAGGTGTATATTTTGAATTTATTTGGTTGTCAGATTCATGCCAAATTTTGTAAAGATGTTTATATAAATTTCTTAAACATTTTTAAAGAATAAATTTTATGAAAATTGGTGAAATAATGTCTTAGATTTGGGCCAAACTGGCCAGATAGCAGTTTTAACAGAAATTAAAAAAAAAAAAAAAATTATATTTTAGATAAAACAAAAAATTATTTCTATATTAATTTTGATTTGTGGCATATTTATCTACAAAATAAAATTATCCGTACAAAAATAGCAACATTTTTGCAGGAGTAATTAATTAATCGCCGCTAAATCAGGCATTTCTCCCACTGTGCATTGGTAGGCCGCTCAACAGAGGCCGAAATGAAATCTCGCAATCTATCATGGAGTGAACTCAGAGTCCTTGCACAAAACCGGGTCCGCTGGCAAAGAGGGCGTTGCCGCCCTATGCTCCAAATAGGAGTTAAAGGAACATATAGATTTATCATCCATGACATCATGCAGAACTTTAAAAAAATTGCTTCTGCCCATGTTGATGGCCTTTTGCAATTCCCAGCTGGTAAGAACCACTGGCCAGAAATCTTAATGTTGTTGGGCATTTGGCGATATGAAGGTATTTTAAGTCTCTCAAAAACTCAAATTTTTTTAGTTTTTCATGTTATTTTAATATTTATTATGGTTTTTCACAATGAGTAACATAAGTATATAACCATCTAGTACCGGTGAGTAGTGCAGGACAAGTGATTTCAGTAGGCACTAGGTAATGACATAGTGTATCGAGCTAAGGGAATTGACGCGCCTCAAATACTTTAACCTTAAACTTACAAATAGAATTTACCAATACAATCAGATTAAAATCGATTAAATTTTCCATAAGTTGCATTTCCATTAATACATTTTATTGTTTTTATAATAACGGGTCATCAATCTTGAGGTTTTTTTTTTAAAGGGCTTTTTGATAATCAAGCGTGAGTACTGTCAAGTTGCCATGTGTTTCTTATACAGTTTTCATTACCATTTCATCATGTAAATACTTACACCCGAACAACGTTAACAAATCGAACAATCATATTACGAAAATTCGCGTTCTGTAAAAAATGTTTTTCGCGCGCTTAGGCCATTTTATGGAACCAATTCGGTGAACAACTAATTTCACGCTACGTACCGGTGAATTGGCCACCAAGATCGTGTGATATCACAACGCTAGACTTTTCTCTTTGGGGCTACCTGAAGTCTAAAGCGTTTGTGGATAAGCCAGCTAGCTTTGTGTTATTCGCGAGATACCGCCGATTATGCTCGAAAACGTCCTCGAAAATTTGAACCTCCGCATGGACGAGCTACGGCGCAGTTGCGGCCAACATTTGAAAGGGATTATCTTTAAAAAGTGAATAAAAAGAATGGTTCTTTCTATTGATAGTAAAGATTTTCCGATTAATTTAAAATTTTTGTGTTTAAAAAAAAAAAACCCCTCAAGATTGATGACCCTTTAGGTATTGATTAAAAAACTCTAATAGATGAAAGATGATTAAACAGGGCAGAGATTAAATAAGGTTCAGCATTAGATATAAATTCAATTAACATAAAACGTCAAGAGCATTCTGAATGTGTATCAGATCCGAGAGAAAAGTGAATCCATGTCCATACCTCTAAGTGGTGCTGGAGAAAACATCGATTATCGAAGTTTAATATCTCGATATATCGATGTTGGCCAACAGAGATGTTTCTCCAGCACTACTAAACATCCATTTGATGAGTGCAGAAGTGCTGGGAGACATCTCTGTTGGCCAACATCGATATATAGAGATTTTAAACTTCGATCATCGATGTTTTCTCTAGCACTACCTCCAAGGTACTCAAACTTAGAACAAAATATGCGCATTATCCGAATGCAATAAAAGTTTGTGAAATTATTTAGATACCAAAATAACTTCTCCCGTAGGTTTGTTTTGCTGCTCTTGACCAAACCATGATGTAATGAATGTTACAAGGTGCCGCAAAGAAGTGCGCTGGTTCAATTTTTGTATGGTAGCTATATATATGAAATAGTGGTCCAATTTTGATTAAACTTTACATAAATGCTTAGACTAAAACAAAAAACAACTGGCAAAAATTTGACCGTCATATTTGCAAAATAAACAAAATTTTTAGTCAAAATTTGTGCACAATAGCTTTCATACAAAAATTGAGCCTGCGCTCTCTTTTTTAGTGCCCATGTTTCACAACTTCCCAACAATTTTACAAATCTCAAAATCTTAAATTGTTGAATTACAATAATAGAGTTGATGATTTTGTTCCCTTTTGCTGACGACGTCTACGTTCTATAGATAGAAGCCGCAGACGGAATTCAGGAGTGTCTGATGACCGCAAGCGGTGCGCAAAAAAATGGTTCAACTCTAATATGGTAGCTATACGAAATATAGCACCAATTTTGATCAAACTCTACAGAAATGCTTAATCTGAAACATAATAGGTTAGGTTAGGTTAAGTAGGCAGCTCAATTAACTGAGATCACCCAGAGACCATGAGGTCCATTGCCTAATATGAGAGAAGAAAGAAAGGTGTTGGAGAAGGGAGTGGGGAAGGGAAAGTAGGAGCATCAGAACTGTAGGACATCCCTAATCACCTAAGACTCTCCTGTTACAAAACCATTTTGAGGATTCGACAAACGCAGCCAAATCCGCAATGGGCACATAAGCCAAACTAACCAGATCCTCAAAGAACGTTTTGCCCAGAAACTGGGTTCGTCTTCTTAGAAGCGCCCGGCAGTCGCACAGCAGGTGTTGGATGCTTTCTGTCTCCTCCTCGTCTCCGCAGCTTCGGCAGAAGTCGTGATGCAGCCTCTCAGCCATGTGGCCAATGGAGCAGTGCCGTGTTACAACTCCTACCACCATCCTGGTCCTGTTTTTATGAAAACGCAGGAGTTCAGATGTGCGCTTTGGGTTATACCTAGGCCAGAGTGCTCGAGAGATCCGACAACCGGACACCGTCCCATTCTCTTTCCGCCAATTGATAAAAATTTGGTCGCGATGTTTTAAAAAATAAAAAAGACTTTCTAGCATAAATTTATTAGTTTTAAAACAATTGGTTCACTTTTTCATAAAGCTTCCAAATAAAAGTTGAACCTGTGCTTTAATTTTTAGAGAGACATCAAAAACGGATCTGCTCTTTGTGTCATCTTTTAATTGTTGAATCATGACAGAAAATAATGTTGAAAGCCGCCCCTTAGGTTTCTACAAATTTACAATAAAAAAATACAATCTTACAAGTTTATAATTTTTAGTGCATAGGTATATATTTTTTTTTTAAGATGGAATAACTTCAAGAGTCTGAAAACAAAACCAGTCTTACAAATAACTTTGGTTTTACCTAATTTTTGGTTCCTTGGAAAAATTCTACGCACCACGAGTTCTTATAAGTTAATGCAAAAGTATTGTGACTAAGTATCATCGCCATAGTTCTGGAACTGAAATATTTGTTTTATAACCGGCCGATTTTAGATACTTTAAGTTTTTAAGTAGAAAATAAATGTTATTACCAACACTATCTTTACAGCAATTTATGGTACTCAATTATCTTTTTGTTCAAAGCACAAACTGGCAATTTAAGCCGCTTTGATTGTTTGACCTTGTTCGTGTTTTATCTAAGTACGTAAGTAATATATTTTAAATAAAACTAAAAAATCCCCTCAGTAATACCAAGCGGCTACAATTGAAACAATTTAAATTGCATTTAAAATTATTTTTAAACAGTTGTGGGAACTAATTGATTGAGACATGTAAGCCAAACGTTATCTAAGTTGGCTTTATAAGGCATCTACTATATAAAATTCTAGTAGATCCAGCTTAAACAAGTTTTTGAAGACACTGAGCATGAGAATTGCATTTCCTCATTTGAGTTGTTTATGGATTTCCAATACCAATGTTGTTGACCCAATTGAAATACTATATAAATTTCGTTCAGGTGCATATCAAGCATAACTTGAGTGTCAAGTCAATCTAAATATTACAAAAAAAAAAAAAAATAATAATAATCGAAAACTGATGCGTCTTTAATTTATGACACTGCAAAAAAAATATTGAGTCACTCACACTGATTAATATATCATTTTACATACTACATACTATAATAATAAGAACAAAACTTGAGTTAAGTTTGCATTTTGCAGGGCAGCATGTATTTTGATAAAACTCTTCGTTGACGAGTACATTTTTTTTTTGAAATAAGACTTTAAATATGTTTACTTTTCTTTAAAGTTTTCAAAAATAGCGTTTTATTATTTATAAAAGATTAACAAAAAAGTTTTTCAAATATGCAACTATTTAATTATAATATTTTTAAGGAGTAATTTTTAGTTGCTTCGGAAAAACTATAAACGGTTGCTTTATGCGGAATCGGGCTCCGCAAAATTGATAGGCAACGGTACGTAGTGAGCGGATTTCTTCGGACCCGCAGTTTTACAAACGATCCATAGATTAGAAAACAAGCATTAAACATATAGGCTGGGCCATCTGTTGGTTTGGTCGTTCAACACTCGTAACTCGGAACATGCCCATCCAAAGTGTATGCTGCTCGACATTTGTCAAGCTCAAAACTACTAAATTTTAGTTATGGATCGTCTGAAAACCGAACAACGCGTAAAAGTGGTACAGGCGTACTATGAAAATTATCGCTTTGTAAAAAAAAGATTGCATACGTTAAAATCGGGCGCAGACGACTTTGGGATACCCTGTACCACCACATTGCAATCAAGTTCGACATATTGCTTAAGACCTCCAAAGGATATTTTATTCGGCAAATTTGGCTACGATATTTTCATAAACGAACTTTGCACCAACAAATTTTTTTTACCGATCGTTCCAATGGGGACTATATGATATAGTCAACCGATTTTGACCAAATTTGGTACAATGCTTGGGTACTCTTAAAAACTTCCGAGTGCCAAATTTGGTTATGATATCTTCATAAACAAACGAATTATCCATCTAAAACTTTTGTTTTTTTTTTGAGGTCCTCTGTAACACCAGCGCCATCGTTCGCAAGAATTAAACCTTGCTAGGACCAGTTTGTAGCGAATTTTGCAAGCGGATCTACATTTACACGCTTACAAGATTCATATAACGCAACAGTTGAAGCCCACGGACCAACATCAGCGTCACTTATTCGTTCAATGCATGGGAGAAAAGCCTGATGAGTTTTCGTCAGAAAAAAGTCAACGAAAATTGCGATGTTCGCCATTTGGGCGATGCAACTAACAAATAAACCAACAGCTGACCCACCCTATATAAATTCTTCGGAAAATAATGAGTGCGCTTAGGATCCAAGGATAGTCTAAAAGTCGGTCTGTACATCTCCCTGGACGCCCCTGTATATATTTAGGCGTTGAATATCTTAATATGCGTAACTAATGCGATTGACTATGCTGTCATTTCGTCTAAATGAAGTTTAACGACAAATCTTCATCAACCCTTAAACAATATACAATACAATATAGTATAATATAATCTTTGGTATTTTATTTTCTATGTTATTTAAAGAAGGTTGATGTTTAAAAAAACATATTTTTTGAGATTTTAGAACACTAGAGGAAATGAGAGTTTGGTTGAAATGTTGACTTCTTGTAAATTTTAGAGCAGCTGAAACAATTGTCGAGATAAATAAAAATAATCGATTTATCACATCTTTGAGTTCCGAGTGACGCCCCTTAGCGTAAGTGTATAATTTGGCTAAACGCATTAAATAGGTATTAACTTTGTTGTCTAGTGTAATTGAATTCTTAAGGATCTTTATAAATATAATGTATAGGGAAACAAAACTTTGACTGAAATGCAGCCTTCCTGAAAAGCTTGTAGTGATATTATAGTAATATTGTTGGGAATAGTAGAGATATTACTATTTAAGGCCTTTACGCAGTTCGGGAGGCCCTATGTCCCACTGGGGATAACAGGAATTGAGAGAGAGAGATACGCAGTTCGAAAAATTTCGCGCGGAATGACAAAACTTCATATAAAAAAAAAAAATCCCATTTGGGGTTTTTTTTATATGAATTTTTGTCATTCCGCGCGAAATTTTTCGAACTGCGTATACCCCTTTAAAAATTAAAAAAAAAACTATTTAAAAAAAAAAACAAATTGCCTTTTCTCCGAATTTCAAGTGACCCCTTTAGCGAAAAGTGTATAATTTCGCTTAGGGCATTAAACGAAATTTAATACTTTTGCCTAGTGTAATTAATTAATGAGAATGCTTTATATTGTAAAAATGTATTTTTTTTAAATGAATAACGATTCTTATTAAAGGGGTCCACGCAGTTCGAAAAATTTCGCGCGGAATGACATAACTTCATATAAAAAAAAAAATCCCATTTGGGATATCCCTTTTGGGATTTATTTTTTTATATAAAGTTTTGTCATTCCGCGCGAAATTTTTCGAACTGCGTATAGGCCCTAAAATACAAAACAACCAAGAGGATTTGGTTAGTTAGTTTTAATAAATAAAAGTTCCATTAGGTCTTAAAAACTTGAGATACAGTATTTTTATATAAACTTATCCCTTTAAATACACGCTCTACAAGCTTTAATATACAAAAATTTAACATATGTTCTTAAACTTTTTTTTAAGTGGTAAACCAAAACAAACAAAAATTTTTTAATATAGGCGTATACGCAGAATGCCAAAAAATTTCGCACGGAAAGACAAAACCACAAAAAAAAAAAGAACCCAAATGGGATTTTTTTATATTGTTTTGTCTTTCAGTGCGAATTTTTTTTGCATTCTGCGTATAGGCCTTAAGTCAAAAAAAAAAGGTATTTCACATTTTTGACTGGAACTCAACCGATCTGATCAAAAATGCAATAATTATTTTTTGTTAAAATGATATTTGCCATCATGTTAAGATTTCTTTTCATTGTTGTAAAGTCATTGTTTATCGGAGCAATATAATTTTCAAACTTAATTTTTATTTTTTTATGATTTGTAAATTTTATGTTGATTGCTAAAATAAAAAAAATGTACTTTTCCACATTATAAAGTTATAGCTGAACGGATTTTTTATTAGTTTGTTGTTGAATTGATTGTATTGTAGTAATATTAAGTTATATTTATGACATAATTTATTTTTTTAACTTTAATATCTAGCTTATCATAAGCTTGATAACACAATTTATTGTGTAAACTAAAGGGATATCCCAAATGGAATTTTTTTTATATGAAGTTTTGTCATTCCGCGCGAAATTTTTCGAACTGCGTTTAGGCCTTAAGGGAAATCCTTTTTAAATTCAGTCAAAAGCAGTTGGAAATACGCTTAAAATAATTAAAAATTTTAACGAGTGCACTTAAATATTTTTTTTAAAACAGTTCTATAGGTTTATAAAATTTTTAGTGTATATAAAACCTTATTCACTTCTTTATTTTTTATTTTATATTTAGCCATCAGCAAAAATATATAAAACAATAGTCTTATGCTTTGTAACTAATTAAGCAGGTACTTTTATAAATAAATATGTTAAGTTAAAAAACTTTTTACACACCTTTTTTAGTTTTTTTTTTTTAAAGTTAAAACTGCAACTGAAAATTTGTTTATTTTTAAATGTATTCTAAAGTTTATCTTCCGGTTGAGTTCGCCTTGTGTGGGGCTTAACTTTCAGAATCTACAAAATTTCGAATAACGTCAAGTAAGTTCCGCGCCTGGGGGCGTCTGACAACCAACTGAATGAACCGAACCTCCCAATAACAATAAAAAACTGCACAAAAAACGACGACGACGACGACGAACGTCAAAGACCTAAAACCGAATCACGCGAGTAGCGAGCAGCAGCATAAAAAAAAACACGACAATAACAATATAAAAAACAAAACAACAACAACAACAGTAGCAAGTGCCAAACTGCCGATCAGCCAAGTAATTATGCACATCAATACACATACACCACTCGACGCATGAATAGAATTGATTTTGAAATTAGATTTAAAAAAAAAATAATAATAATAAATAAAAATTACAAAAAATGTCTAGAAAATACCTTTTTTAAATGCAGTCTCATCTTTCATGAAAAAAATGATTTTAAAATAATAAAGTCGACGCTAATTAAAAAAAAAAAAAAAAATAGTACATAAAAAAATGTATATTTTTTTTAAGTCAATGTTAATTAAGAAAAAAACCTATATATATATTTAAATCCTATATTTTAATTGCAAAGTCATGTGATTATTCTTATTTTATTGCAAACAAAAATATATTAAAAACAAAAAATTAAAAAAAAAAAGGATTTAAAATAAAAAAAAATTATTTAAATAAAATCGAAGTAATTAAAAAAAAAAAATTATATATTTTTAAATCAATGTTAATTAAAAAAAAACCTATAGCCCATTAAAAATAAACAATATATATATTTTTTCAATCCTCTATTTTAAATGCAGTCATGTGATCATTCTTATTTTGTTGCAAAAAAAAATATATTAAAAACAAAAAATTTAAAAAAAAAATGATTTAAATAAAATCGAAGTTAATTAACAAAAAAAAAAAATTATATATTTTTAAATCAATGTTAATTAAAAAAAAAACCTATAGCCCATTAAAAATAAACAATATATATATTTTTTCAATCCTCTATTTTAAATGCAAAGTCATGTGATCATTCTTATTTTATTGCAAAAAAAATATATTAAAAACAAAAAATTAAAAAAAATGATTTAAATAAAATCGAATTTAATTAAAAAAAATATATATATTATAAATAAAATAAAGAAAAATATATTTCTTTAAGTCCACTATACAAACTCAAGCTTTATTTATTATTATTCCCATTTTTGAACAAGATCACTTTTTAATTAAAATTAGAAAAAAAAAAATAAAAATAATGTTTTTCTTTAAGAGGTACCTATCCCATTTGGGACTTTTTTTTTATATGATGTTTTGTCATTCCGCGCGAAATTTTTCGAACTGCGTATAGGCCTTTAACAAGCATACCAAAAGTGTGTTATTTTGAAAAATGGTCAAAAATTACACTTTTTTTCGACTTTGCTTGCTAGTAACTTCTATAAAGTTTATTTAATCTTTACATAATTATATATAACTGAAAAGAGCACATCAATACCTTTCAATCTAATTGTCTTCCATGTCGATACAAATTACATTTTGTACACGAGATATTGAGAAATAGCACTAGTTTAAAAATTTTTAAAAATTTTGTTATCCTCAACATGTTTTAGTCATTTCCGTAGTAAAATGGCACGCTAAATCCGAAAATGAAGTTCAACAATTTTTTCATGGAACGGATTTCGAGATATTTCGAAAAAAACATTTTTCGAAATTAAAAAAAAAAGTGTTTTTACTTAAAAGCAAATATCTCTGGTTCTACCAAACCAATTTTGACAATTATTTTACTAAACTGTAGATAATTGAATTATACTCCATTATACTTGGAATGTATTTTTGTCAAATTTACGGTTTGGACGCTATTTATGCATACATATGAAATTTTTCGCAATTTTTAGCAAATTTTTGAAAAAATTTTATTTCGAACGTAAATTTACGAAAATTCCCGTTAATTCCATAATTTTTTTCCGATTTTTACAAACAACCACTTATTTTCTTCGTAATCCATCAAACTTTACGAGCCACAAAAAAAAAATATATAATACATTTTTTTTTAATTTTTAAATTAACGTTCGAAATAGAATTTTTCAAAAATTTCCTAAAAATAAGGAAAAATTTCATATGAATGGGTTAATAACGACCTAATCGTAAATTTGACAAAAATATGTTCCAAGTATAACGGATAGGTAATTTAATCATCTACACCTTGGTAGAAAAATAATCAAAATCAGTTTAGTATAACCAGAGATATTTGGTTTTAAGTAGACACACTTTTTTTTAGTTTCGAAAAGTGATTTTTTCGAAGTATCTCGAAATCCGTTCCATGAAAAAACTTTTTGACTTCATTTTCGGATTTAGCGTGCCATTTTAATACGGAAACGAGTAAAACATGTTGAGGATGCATTCTGCTGTATGCTAGTGTAATTGAAAAAAGTGCTCAAAAACCTGTTTATCGAAAATATCTCGAAAACGGTGCTTGAAAAAGAAAAAAGGTTGCCATTTTCGTGTTTCCCGACCCCAAATTACCCTAAAAAACACTTCTTTAAGAAGGTTTACTCCATAACACTTAAATTTGTAAGCTAGTGTAATCAAAATTTCGGAAAAAATACAATTTTTTTTTTGTGTAAAAATTATATATATCGATATAAAAAGTAGCCCGCTTCACTTATTCTTACAATATATATATCAATCCAATCACAAACACCAAAAAAGCTAAAGGCATGCAATTTTATTAGAAGTTACGACGTATGCTCTATCTTTTTATTTGCTTCATTTTCTTAATATTAGTCCAGCTTTTCCCATTAGAGCTTTAAGGTTTATTATGCAATTTCTCAATTTATTGTTTGAATGTGCGGAATTCATCTTCGTTTTCTTTGGGTAATTACTTTTTTTAAATCTTATAAGCTCCAGGTTATACCAAGTTGTCGGACATAAGGGCAAGAATACCCGAGTGAACAGCGCTAACAGCGAGTCATAAAGGCAAAAATACCAGACTAACTAACGTAAGAAAATGTTTGACAGTTGCTTGCAAGTATCATATTGTTTGGCTTAGTTGTGTTCAGAAAATTTCTTGTGATTAAAAAAAAAAAATTTGTTTTAAGGATTATCAGAATTTTGGAAAAAAATTACTTTTTTCTTCGTAGCTATACTATATCTTTCTACATTCACGCATTTTTTTACTTTTTGTATTTAAAAATAAATCATTAAATTTTTGTTCAAGCGTTGAATATATGTAGATGAACATATTCAAGTGCCGCGAAGTGTAGCACATGCACATGGCGCTCGTATTAATGTATTAGTATGCATTGCAGTGCGAATGAGCCACAAAGTTAATTTATTGCTGAGCCCCAACACATGCAAAAATAGTTTGAATGTTTGATGGTCAGTGTGCGAAAGAGTCAGCCTGCTTTTAGCGTACTTATAGATACTTTTGTATCTGTGAGTGTGTGTGTGAATGTTTGTTTGTGTGACAAACGGAGGCCGGTCAACGACGTCACGTTTTTAAGCAACACGTTGAATTGGTTCCGTAGCATTAGTTGACGGCAACTTCTTAAGTACGTTGTCAGCTGTTAATGAATTACTTTTTGGATTTTTGCCAAATTAATTTGCATGCGCAATCTTTTGGTATTTGAGATACGTAGATGCAAACTTATATCATATTATATGCTAAGTATAAACGCAACATGCTTAATAATAATAAAAAAAAGTGATCTTCAGGTGTCGAGTGCTTAATAGCTCGTTTATATTAGTATTTAATTAAGGTTAGCTGAAAAATATTCACTTGTTCTGGATTTGGATGCCGACTTGTTGATTCAACAATTGAGTATATTTTGATAGATACACTTGCTTAGTTGTTCCCAATGTCTATTGTAAATGTTTTCCGGTTAGTGTAACTAGAGGGTTTTCCAACAAGACGTGTTATTTTGAATCACCCGGTATTTCAGGAGCTGTCACTTTTGAAGCTTTTCTTCTTTAACATTTGACAAGTAGAAACTACGCCATTACTAAAAATGGAACGATTCACGCTTCAACAACGCATTGAAATTATTGAAATTTACTACAAAATGGTGAAAATCTTCCATCGAAAAATCATCTTGACTGATGAGGCCCATTTCCACCTCGGTGGCTACGTCAACAAGCAAAATTGTCACATCTGGGACTCGGAAAACCCAAGAGTTATTGTTGAGAAGCCTCTTCATCCTCAACGTGTGACTGTTTGGTGCGGTTTATGGTCTGGCGGGGTCATTGGACTTATTGGAAAACCCTATATATCGACAAGCTGCGTTGTTTAAAACAAATTCTGGGTCCTCCGTTCAAAATTGGAAGTATAGTAAAAGGGCTAAACTGTGATGTACGTTTAATTTTATTATTATTATTTGTAATGGGAGTAATATGTACTGCGACCCAAGTGGATCTATTGAACTCCTTCACGGCTTAGAGCTCTGCCAAAAAGTCTAATTGCCTGCATAACCTCCAGTATTTTGTTTGGATTTATGGTAACAATGCTCTTCGGTGAGATAACGTACTTGCCTAGAAGCTTGTTTCTTCTGTTAACGAGTGCTATGCATTCACATAGTAAATGCACTGAAGTTTCTTTCTCCATACTACAGAAGCGACAAAGTCCACTATTCGCTATGCCAATTTTATTTAAGTGGCTGCGGAGCCTACAGTGTCCCGCCCAGTGGCCTGTCAGGATCCTTACGGTATTTTTCCCGTGAGTTATCATGAGTTTGAACCTCTTACGGTTGTAGTTAGAGAGGAGAGTTTGTGACTGCTTAAGTCCTGGTTTCTTTGCCCAGTGAAGCAGCCATTTGTTTTCTTCCTCAACGCCCATTCCACAGTTCAGGTCCGATAAGCGGTGTTGCTGCACCTGTCCTTGCTAGTTTATCTGCTAGCTCATTTCCAGGGATATTGTTGTGTCCTTGTTTAATTTTTCGAAAACGATTTTCAAATTTTTGTATGATGGCTTTAGCAGAAAGTTCTGGTCGTTTTTGGCATACCCAAAACTTCATAAACGAAGCTTATGCATATGGTAAGCAAACTGCTATGGCACATTAGTGAATTTCTTTTTGCACTATTTACTTGTGGTTGTGTGAAAATGTCTAGTTTTGTGCCAAAAAATCATCATTTGCGGGAAGTGTTGATTTTCTTGTTCTGTTCGAAAAAAACGGCAGCTGAAGCGCACCGAGAGCTCCAAAAAGTGTACGGAGATGCTGCTCCAAGCGAAACAACGTGCGGTGATTGGTTCCGTCGCTTCAAAGACGGTGATTTCGATGTTGACGACCGTCCACGTAAAGGAAGACCCAAAACCTTCGAAGACGCTGAATTGGAGGCATTGCTCGATGAGGATTCGTGCCAAACGCAAGAAGAGCTTGCTTCAGCATTAGGAGTTACCCGCCAAGCCATTTCCAAGCGATTGCATGCGTTGGGAATGATTCAAAAGCAAGGAACTTGGGTTCCTTATGATTTGAAACCAAGGGACGTTGAGCGTCGTTTTTTCGCCTGTGAACAACTGCTCCAGCGACAAAGAAGGAAGAGTTTTCTTCATCGCATCGTGACGGGTGATGAAAAATGGATTCATTACAGCAACCCAAAGAGGAACAAATCTTGGGGACTACCCGATCATGCTTCCACGTCGTCGGCTCTCGGATAGCCTCAGAAGACGAACACTTCTACCGTCGAGGTATTCGAACTCTACCAGAAAGATGGAAAAAAGTTGTAGCTAGCGATGGGCAATACTTTGAATGAGTCATTGATAACCATTTTTTTATAATAAAGTTACATTTTCATCAAAAAAACAGCGATAACTTAGTTGCGCATTATAGTATTATACTTTATATGTACATATGGTATACAATAAAAATGTATTCTCTTGAATATTGGTAGATTTTTTGATATCTTATCCATTTTTCTCCTAAAGTGTTTTAAAAAACCTTCAAAGGTCGAAGATATAGTTAAAAAATTTTGTCTTTTTTTTTTTGGAAACGTTGTCATAGTTTTGAATCCGAAAATGGTTCTTTTTTGTTTTGTGTGGCTGTCCCCATCGAAAGTTGGAAAAATGGGACAGTTTTTTGCGAGCTTCGAAGTGCACCTTTGATTCGGATTCAGCGATTCAAAATCCCCAAGGGTAACCCTGGGGATTACACAGCCTGTTCAATTGGCTGATAAACTGACTTTAAGCTTAGTTTACTGAAAAAAGTAATTTTTATAATAATTTTAACAAAGTAAGATCATTAGCGTATTTTATCGTATTCAAGAAACTGGATGTATAGACAACGATTGGTTTTATTTTTGGCCACAGCTCCAGATAGAAGAAATTTAACACAAATTAACTCTTACAGGAGAAGGGTGTAAAATAGTGATCCACGCGGTTTCACAACGGGCCGGGCAAGGCCTAAGTGTGCTGGCCTCTCAAGCCAGCTGCCGCTCCTACCTAACTTAACCTAACTCTTACATCTTTAGTTTTTAAGTTAAGGTCTAATAAGTTAAGGGGCCATACCCAAATTACGTGACCCGTGTAGGGGGGGAGGGGGTCTTGGAAATACCACGCTTGGTCACTCGACCGGGGGGGGGGTCTAAGTTTTTGTCACGTAGTCCAATGACTTTTTTTTTTTTTTTTTTTACACATATCCCTTCCACAAGTGATACTTTTTTCGTTTTACTTGTTATTCATTTTTCTAAATGTAGGACCACGTGACAATTAGGGGGGGGGGGGGGGTCTTGGCATATACTACGGTTGGTCACCGGGGGGGGAGGGGTTCAAAAATTGTTAAAATCGGGTCACGTAATTTGGGTATGGCCCCTAAGGTCTATAGGCAGTGCATATAAAAAAAAAAATTCCCAAATGGGATATCCCAAATGGAATTTTTTTTCATATGAAGTTTTGTCATTCCGCGTGAAATTTTTCAAACTGCGTAGACCCCTTTACCCTACAAGAGATACTTTTCAAAATTTCTAATCAAAATTTACCAAACTCTAACAACAAGTAAAAAAATCAAAATTTATGATGATACTTAAAGTGCGTCAATTGTTTAATAAGATATCTTGATTTCTAGAAAAGAAATTCAAGATAACATGTTTATCTTATCAAATATGCAGAATGCTGCAGTGATTCACAATTCGCCGCAGTTCCTTAGAAAATATAGCTTTTCGAAATAAGCAAAAATATATATAAAGAACTTTATAGGACCCCAATACTAAAATCGATTCCAAGTTACTATAAAATTATAATCCTAATCGAGAAGTTTGGCTATTTCCGATTTTATTTAGTACTATATAGTATTTGTAAAATCCCAATACGATTAAACTTAAGATTAATTAACTCAAAGTAGTTCCATTGATTTCATATCAAGTTTGGCTAGGTGCTCATTGGTTATGCCACACTTGAGGTTATTGCCACTTTATATTATATATTAATTGAGTTAAAACGTGTTTGCTGCGTAACATGTGTATATAAGAATTGCAGTAGCACTTAACTGGAATTTGAAATATTTTTAGTATATTTAAACACATCTTCCGTTTTCCGTCTTAAAATTCAATTACTTGTATATAAAATTCTTAAGTTATGTTAATTATAAATTTATATACAGGCAAGCCAAGATTTACATAAGTCTTGCCTTATAAGCCTAAACACTTGAAACCATAAACACACAATGTATCCTTTAATATATTTATAGACTTAAACAATTTTCAGGTACTTTAAATTTAATTTTCACTTTCAGCAGCCTTTAAGCCTTAAAAGAGTTACGCACGTTTTTTGCTTTAGCTGCTTTGGTTAGGGCCTATTAATGTCGCTCTGTATTAACACGTAGTAGCAATGAAAGTCGACTGAGGACGTCAATCTAAGGTGAAACACTTGAGCCCCATATGGCATAATCTAAGTAATGTGCCTTGTTTTCAGATAAGCGCCAGCGAGCAATCCGATAAGCGTCTAAAACACAATAATATAAATCTTAAAGATATCAGTTGGAATTAACAGATAGAGAGCATGTGTCTGGAAAACGAATGCCAGCAATATTTAATTATAATAGGTAATCGACAGATATAGTCAACGTTCTGATAAGAATACATAAGCAGTACAATTAGTTGAACCAAGTACTTACTATATAAATACGGAAAGTAAGAGCAAGGTTAATTAAATGACAGCTGTTTGGGGGGTATATGTATAAAGAATTTGTAGTGGTTCACATGTAAAACAAATAAAACCAGTTAGTGCTACATTTTGGAAATCCCCAATAGAAGGTGAACCCTACTCTTCACGTTCACCTGTTCCAATACACTTGCTGGCATTTTGGTGCATTTTTGTGATTTTCGCATAAAAATCGAATCAGAATTGCAAATCTTGAAAATTTTCTAAGGTTTATGGTATTGCTTGGATGGCACTATGGTTTTTATTTTTGCGAAAACTGCAACCATCGGCGGATTTTCGGGGGGTTTTGATATTTATATTTAAACTCAAAATTTGAATGGAATCAAAAATCCCCAACATCCCATGGCAAAATTCTGGATCCGACACTAACTTCAACTGAACTGTATGTTCGGCTTCGAAAGGTTTAGATATATGCCGAACCAAGCAGTGCTACTCCATACCATACATAAGAAAGTATGGCTATAATAAAAACAATATTCTCAATAAGATTTGGTGGAATTTTAACTTGGAATGCATTTTTCTTTTCAAAGGAGCTTAATGTGCCTATTGAAGAGTACTAAACGAGGGCTGCTAAAATATACATATCCTATAATTTCTAAATTCGAAAGTGAGAACAAGGTTGATGATAGGGTTTCTTTCAGATTTCAGCTTAAGAATAAGAGATACGTATGATTCTATGTTGATACGTTTTTTTTCTGATTCCAGCTTAAGAAAGAGAGATTATATAATAATACTTTTTTCAGATTACAGCTTGAGAATTGTGCTTAAAGGCCCATACGCAGCATGCAAAAATTCCGCACGAAATGTCAAAACTTCATATAAAAAAAAATCCCTTTTTTGGGATATTTTTTTTTATATGTACATATTTTGACAATTCGTGCGGAATTTTTGCATGCTGCGTATGGGCCTTAAGTAATATTGTTATGGCGACGCTGAAACCGCCGAAATTAAGTTAAATTCGATCGACAAGTAAGCCACCAAAAAAGAACGGCGGAAAAGCGCTCTAAGCTCATAAAAAAAATTTTAAATTTCTGAGACAGAAATAATTTTGAGTATATTCGAGCAAGATCTATTTCTTAGGACTTAGTCTTAATCCTTTGTACGAGGGCAGGCTTTAAGGACTTACAGTAAGACTGATACGAGTCAATAAAAGCTGTAATAGTGATGGAATATCTTACAAAATTTGTCAAACATTTTGCGTTCTAATTTGTATTTTATTTTTTTATTTTAACAAATTAAATCTAGTATTTAATACTAAACTTAATATTAATTTAACGAGCACTAGCTACTGGGGCCTTCGACTCGCAATATGGGCTTCTAAGCCGATTATACTATATATTTAATTTTGTTGCTTAAGTAAAATTGTATATTTTTAAGATGTTAGATTCTGAGGGTGTTTCTAGTAATTCAGATGGGGTCTGAGATCCCAAGAAGGTTGCTCTAATGCTCTGAAGATATGGACAAGAAACCAGAAGATGATCCACGGTAAGAATGTCTCCACATAGTATGCAAAGGGGTCATGTAGCGCCAGTTAAGAGATATTCTTGTGTATGTAATAATTTTTGAGCAGCTGGGATTGATGGTTGAATATCTATGAATGAATAGTCTCCAATTTGCCATTTTCTTTTCATTAATGTGTAGTAGGGTTAGTTTTTTTATATCCTTGTAGCTTATAGGAGTAAATAGGAACGAAGTTTCGGACCTCATATATTGAGCGGCCGTGTCGGCGTTCTCGTTGCCAGGGATCCCTTGGTGGCAGGGAGCCCAGAAGATAATGAGTTTTTTTTTTTGAGTTGTAGCGAACTTTCTTATTTCCTTCATAGTGCAATCGCTATGTTCCCAGTTACATACAGCAGATATTGTAGATAGACTGTCGGTGCAGATTACGAAGAATCCCGGTGCGTTCTAATTTGTTGCCAAACAAAGTATGAAATTCACACTTATAACTTCCTTTTTAATAAAATGAATCAATGAGGTCCCCTTGATATAAAGCTTTTCTTATGAACGACTTAGAGCTGTTCCTATAATACCTCAATTTCCTCAATTTGATTGGTGATCTTCCAAAGTTACCTAAAGTATGATCTGGGAGACTGTCTGTCCGTCCGTATAAATACCTAGGCTCATTAGAACAGCCAAAATCTCAGATTAGATCCCTTATTATGTCACGACAAACAAGTTTATATTAAAGAATATATCGAAAGAATTTTGAAAAAAAAGAAAATTGGGTCCACCTTAAAATTAATTTAATCAGTTGAAGTGGGTAAGGGTTAGCATAGAGAAGGAGACATCAGAGACCCTTCAAAGTTACCTAAAGTATGATCAGGTTGACAACAGAAGTCGATGTTTTAACTTGTCCGTCCGTATATACGCCTAGGCTCATTAGAACAGCCAAAATCTCAGATTAGATCCTTTATTATATCACGGCAAACAAGTTTATATTAAAGAATATATCCAAAGAATTCTAAAACAAAAATCAAATTTGGGTCCACCCTAAAATAAACAATCAGTTGAAGTACCAAAGGTAAGGGGTATATTACATTTGTGCAAGCCGTATGTTCGAAGTTCTAAACTTTGATTGCAGTGAACTAGAGAAGTCTGCATAGATATGTCCAACCTAATGAACGCCTAAATCTCAGCAGTCGAGTTTTAGATGCATAATTCGTTTGTTTGTGAAAATATCGAAATCAAATTTGGCGTTTAGAGTTCCCAATCACTATACCAAATTTTATTAAAATCGGTAAATTATGGCATTAAAATATGGCACTCATAGGGCCGATCCATCAAAAACCCGTTTTTAGTGCTATTGTAACCTTTGGCGTGGTGCAGTTTTTCAGAGTTCTATCAAAATTTTTTAACTGCCTATAATGTTTCAATAGGAGGTAGGTCTTTGCTACTATATTATTTATTTGTTTGTTTTAATGGTACAGGGTATCTTAAAGTCGCCTGCACCCGACTTTTTCGTCCGCGTTTTTTTTTTTGTACTTTTAATACAGGTTAAAGTTTAAAGCTTATTATTTAAAAATTCTAAGTTAGGAATTTAAGCGATTTAAGGCTATTTTTTTTTAAATTCTATGACTTCTCAGATTTCGTTTAACTTTGGTTAAGATTTTAAATTCTTGTCTATGAGCGATAGAACAGCGCATTTAAATTTACCTAAATGTCTAGGTTCGGAAAAATCAAACATTTCAATCTTTACCAAATAGAATGGATAAAAAAATTTTAAAAAAGTATAGGCCGACTTCGCTTAGAAAAAATAATTTTAACAATACTGTATAAATCAACGCAAGATATAGATAATTAAGTTTTTATGGAATTATAGAACATTTTTTTAAGCCGAAATATTTTTTTTCCTGTTCTCTAAGGAGCGATGCTAATATTTGCTCAAAATGCATAAAATGTTTGTTCAAATATTTGATTTTTAATGTTTGAGCAAATATTTGCACCAAAAATTTGCCAAAATTTATTTGGCTTCGTAGTTTTAAAATTCTTTTACATGCCTTTTACAAACTTTTTCAGAAACACAACATACTCGCATTTAAAGAGTAGCTAGCAAAAAAAAAATCGAAACTTTTATAAAACCAAAACATGTTGATAAACTGCACTATAAAATGCGCGACACCCGAAGTTACACCCCTTAGGAGTAAGTATTACATAGAACGAGTATGTACATATGTGCAGAACCGATAAAGACAAGCACAAATGCAGTAAATAATTTAAAATTGATTGATTGACAATTGTCAATGTTTAAAATGATGTGATTTGAGTTCCAACAAAGTAAAGTAGCTCCTTGTGTTGCCTTGTTGATGGCTAGATTAGCTTGGTAATACGTCAATACTTAATGGGTAATTTGTCGCAGATAGAACCTGCTACATACTAGTACTTATATGTACTTATGCATGAGTGGGTAAATATTAAAGGTTGTGGAGTGATTGCTATGATAGAAATTGATTGGTTACTTTTAGTATTGTATGTTTAGAGCATGGAATGATTTTAAAGGCCCATACGCAGCATGCAAAAATCCCGCACGAAATGTCAAAACTTCATATAAAAAAATATCCCACCTCTCTCGGATGTTTAAATATTGTAAACATCGGCTACAAATTTTTCGAAAGTCATAAGCAATGTATAATTTTCAGTTTATATAGCTTACACAGGCTAGAGCTTTCAAATATGTTATGTGAGCCTAATAACCAAAAATTCTTTGCTTAAACTGTATTCCATGGCTACATTTGCAGCTGAGAACGTATGGACAAAGTTTTGTTCGTTGAATCTAACAGGATATTCTACGTAAGCCAAGAAAATACAGCCGGAAAAATGTGAAAATTGTTTGTAAAGATTTTAGGAATATTTAAAATTTTTTTTTTTTAATTTTTGCTGAATTTACTGTAATTTGCTTCTCTATTTGAATACCGAAATGTAATTTTTACTATCATCCAATTCAGAATAAATTAAAGCTGATATTTAAGTGTGTTCTTTAATTAAGTTGGTTTCTTTTATTTATTTTGACACCTTATATCCACAAGGAATAACTCTAATTCATTAATGTAATACATATTTTTTGGTATTAATTACTTGCTATTTGTAATCAAACATTCATATTAATTTTGTTGTGAAATATTTATTGCCTACGTATCAATTGATTGTTGTTAGCTTTCAGTCCATTATGTCAACATAAATCAGGTGAGGTTAGTATAACTAAAATGAAATGATAAATATTTATTGATTGATTAGCTATGAAATATTGACAAAGTGTGTGAATCAAGAAGAATATGTTTTTGCGTCGAATTTGATATGCTCTTAAATAAAGGGAAGTAAACGTGAAAATAGTTTTTAATATCCAAAATCACTGTCTAAGCCCAGACAACCTTAAAATTCACAATATATATGTTTTCTTTTAATAAATTCAAAAACAATGCGTATTAATGGTATCTCCCAAATAAAAGTTTGATTTTTTCGTTTTTTAAGGTAACTATATAAAAATTGCAAATAGGGTATTCACGCTTACTGTTGAGTTGAGGAGTTGAAAAGCAACCAAATATGCAAAGCTGAGTTTCAAGTCTCAACTCAACTTTTGCTCAACCCAGATCTTGCTCTAATTCTTAACTATTGAGTTAATAAGCAAGTGTTGCAAAATATGATGTTAATTTGTGATTTTTTAGCCATTTTGTAATATAATAAGCAGTCTAGCGCATTAACACGCCAAATTTAAAACTAAAAATATTAATAAAGAAGAAGCACCAGTTTAAGAACTCAACTAATAAACTAACAAAAAGGGCGTTCACGCTTTAGCCAATTGAGTTTTTGTGCAACTTTACAACGCCTCAACTCAAAAGCAAGCGTGAATACACTAATTGTATTAAGGTAACTGGTTTTTAAGCCATTCAATAGTATAAGCCTAAACACCAAGCTTCGAATATTTAATGCTAACGTTAAGTCTGTCCTGCTCTATGGCTGTACCACCTGAAAAGTTACGTCAGCAATAGCAAAACGACTCCAAGTTTTCATCAGCCGCTCTTTGCGCCGCATCCTGAGAGTCTTTTGGCCTCGCATGATATCAAACTCCGAGCTGCTTAGAAAGGCAAACCAGTTAGATGTGGCTACAGAAATTAGGCAGAGGAAATGGCAATGGATTGGCCACACGCTAAGGAAGAGCGATGACAGTGTTGCAAAACATGCGTTGCGATGGAACCCTTTCCAGCAAACGGGTCGCAGCATTGGTAGGCCGCGTAACACCTGACGACGCTCAACAGAGGCCGAAATGAAATCTCTCAATCTATCATGGAGTGTACTCAGAGTCCTTACACAAAACCGGGTCCGCTGGCGAAGAGGAGTAGTTGATGCCCTATGCTCCAAATAGGAGTTAAAGGAACATATATGTATGTATATTTTTAAGCCATTCACATATTTTTGTACGACTACGTATTACTTACCTTAACCCTATTTAAGTTAAAGGCAACTTATAATTAATTTTTAAAACTAAATACTACCAAACTATAAGCCTTATGACAAAAGCATATAGACTTCATCAGCAGGTAGAGATTATAAAAACCTAAAGATACTGTATATGATTGACTAACATAGCAACTGACTTGGATTATTGGTTAAAGCTGACAAGTTTCTAACGAGCCCAAAAGATAGAAAAACAGATAATCCCCCATTCTTATCGCAGAAAGCACACATGAAAAAAAAGAAAGTGCTCGCATAAAAATGCAAATGACGAAAAAAATTCATTGCAGCCAAAAAAAAAAAAAATAATAAAAGCCAAAAAGTAAAACCCAAAGTGAAAACTTTTTAATGCAAATATGAAAATTGCAGGAAAACATGCCGTTGCACAGGAAAAGCGACATCGTCAACAACGGCGACTGCATAATTTTTTTCTCCCCATCGAGGTCCGAGGTACGTTTCAATAGCGCAAAGTTTAACCCAAAGTGATTTTATTTTGCATAATTTTTACGGCCGCAAAAAGCTTAAAGTGGTGTATACTCACTTTTTTGCTTTTTTTAATTTACATTGTATGCAAAAGGATGCAGGGTTTGCACCTTTGCTGTAGAGGTAAATATTTAAGAGTATGTAAACGCTGGAAAAAGCGCGGTATTGATTTTTTGGGTGTCAGCCTAAAATTAAGAAAAATGTTGAAAGCAAGATTTCCTGTAGATTATTTTTGGTGTGTTTTAATAAATATTCTTTATAAGTTCGAGAATTAAACATTTTTTCAAAATTGTATTATTCATTGAAAAAAAAGAAATCTTTATTAGTTAAGGAGATATGGCTTGACAAAGAAAATTCTAAAAATGAAAAATCCAATAATCAGTTATCGATAGCTCGCGGCCTTGATAGCGTAGCGGTAGTGCACTAGACTATCATGCCAGGGGTTGTGGGTTCGAATCCCACGTAAAGTATGGTCCTGCACTTTCCACTTTACCTATTCCCCCAATTTTTCCTGTCTATTCTATGTCCTTATCACTTACTCCCATTATCGGTATCACAGCGAGCCTATTCTTGGCTAAGTCCCAACTGCCGCCCTAACCTACCTATCGATAGCTCGGTAAATAATCGGAATTTTTCATCAAAATGGTGGACCAGGAAAGTGGCACCTTCACTTATTTACGCCGACTTATGTTTTTAGAAGATTTAAAAAAAAAGTATTTTTGTGCGGACTACAGATGCTTCAAATCTCTAAAATATTTGATTTGCTACAATTTTCGAATCTTACGAGCTAAAAGATCATTGCTTCTTTACATAACGATGCCAAGCCAGCTCTAACAGCAACAACAAAACCACAAGCCCATAGGCACAGATAAGCATGATGAACAAAGGCGCCACATACTCTATGCTCACATTGATAACAAAGTTTTTGGAATCACAACGCAAGCTCCGGCGTACCCAATGACTATGATGTTTGCGATATACGCCAGTTTCAGATAAACGCAATAATCTGCAAAATAACTTGGAAAGCATTACTTTGTGAACCTATTAATAGGTTTACCCACTTGAGACGCACTAGCTCCTTGTAGCTAGAGTTGCGATGCAGCATGGTATACAAAGCTTTGTCAGGACGAAAGAGTATTTCATTTAGATCACATATTTCCTGAGAAGTGTAATGGCGTTCTACAAAATAATAACCAGACGAGGCCTCAAATACAAATGCATAACCAGGCTTGTCACGCACACGTAGAATACCCTGCTCAGCAGGTAGCCACAGTTGTGGATTCTTTTGGGATTCAACTTTAAGTTTACGAAATAGCGTTATATCCGCACGTTTGGAGTACTGCAAAGATAAATTGTTAATAAGAGAGCTAATAGACTCATAAACTTACATTTAAAAAGCTCTTGGTAAAAGAGAGTGGCTCCAAGCCAACTTCCAGCGAACTCTCCGCCAATTGTTGCATGGTAGTAATCTTAGTCTTGACTGGAGAGTTAAGCAAAGATGATACCACTACCGATGTATAATAATTATACATTAAAAAGCTGACGAAAAATAGCGCCAAATAGACCAATCGACCACCACTGGAACGTGGTACTAGCGTTGAACCTTGTATACAAGCTTCTCCAAAGGCAATTAATAGCGAGCCGAGCAGAGAGGGCACATAGTTGAAATGACGTTTCAGACACTTGTATTCCAAGTGGAAAGTCAACCATAATATCAGACCCGTCGCTAGTAGTACAGCTCCAAAAACAAACCACACATGATAACTAAATGGCTGCAAAAAGACATCCCCACGAATGGCCGCATTGTGTGGAGTTCGGAACATGCACACGGAACGAAAGGAGCCTAGCTCTATGATGACGGAGAGATGATGCAAACGCTCCACAGTCAAAAGCGTGGGAGCTGAGGCCAAATCAGCAGACATGGTAATAAGATCTTCCAAAACACCACCACTTGTTTCGCTGGTGCTCCAGCTATCTTTTAAATTAAAGTCCATTCTGAAAAAGATAATTGTCGGAAGAAAGTTTCAGTTGCGTCTTGAAAACTGGACACTTACTTGCACTGCAGCATATCACGTAGTATGAGTAGCATGTGAAAACCAAATCTTGCCAAGCCATCAATATGCGTTTCATTATCACTGCTCAAAAAATCCAGCAAATCTGATTTGGGCAAGTCCAGCCCGCGCTGAGTAACGACCGTTGATACACGAAGCGTCACATCCTGCAGCATGTTGCGATTGTCATACTTGGAACGCAGATGCAATGTACTAAGAAAGCGCTGGACATGACAAGTATTAAGATTGCAATCGAGCACTTGGTCTCCAGTCATATTTAGTTTGCCACCAATATGATTACCATTGCTATAGACATCGTAAAGGGAGTAGCTGACGGAGTGGTTGTGCTTGTTATAGAGAGTTTGCTGAATATAGGTGACATCGGCATCCACAGATATGTTGAAAAGTTCAAAGAATTTGTAAAAGCTGCCTGGGTTCATGGAGTCGTGTAGAAGCCAGTGATAATGCTGATTGTAGATGCGTTCCTGACTGGCCTGTAATGTTGGAAATTCGTAACTATTTCGAAGTAAAGGAAAAACTGTTGATGCAAAGCCACTCGAGTCTGGGTTCTGGGGGGCATATGTTTTGTTTTCTGACACGCTGAAACCAACTCCGCTAACGAATCTTGGCTATGTCGTGATCTCAAAAAACCCCATAAAACGTGATATTTTGTTGTCTACCTCAAAAATCTGATGTGGTAGGGTCAGATTCGGATCTAGCGACCTCAAAAACGTAAAAAAACATAGTCAGAAAACTTTTTTCAAAAAAACTCTTTGTCAAAAAGAAAAATTGATTTTCAGATTTAGAGTCCAGACCAAGTTTCTTAATGTTTTTGAGGTCGCTGAATATGATCCCGAGGTTAAAAAAACACCAACACGTTAGGGTTCTGACAAAACCTCTAAAAATTCCACAAAACAAGGTATTTTGGATGTTATCTCAAAAACCCCGCGTGCTAAGCTATTTTTGACTATGGACTCGAATTCAGTGACCCTGATAACATATAAAAAACATTGCTGGACAAACAGTTAAGGAAAAAAATGTTGAATTGTTTTTTGAGGTTAGGGTAGAATCTCGACTCGTTGGACCAATTCTGTTAGTGAATGCAGATTGAAGGACAGATGCCAGCATCTCAGACCCTATGAAGTAAAATATCGTTGATCAGCATGATGAGCCGATATGATATAGGTATATCTCTCGTGCTAAGGTCTTTTTAACTTTGGATTCGAATTCAGCGATCCCGAAAACATATAAAAAACATTGCTGGACAATTAGTCATGAAAAAAATTTGAGTTGTTTTTGGAGGTTAGGGTAGAATCTAGACCCGATGGACCCATTCTGTTAGCGCATGCGGATTCAAGGACATCTCCAACCCTATAAAGTAACATATCGTGGATCAGCATGAACAGATGAGTGGATTTAGGTACATCTCTCTGGAAGTTCGTCTGAACAAATTCATCTCGAAGACTATTAGAGCTAGCGATAATAAATTTTATCAAGAGATGCGCAATCTCTGCAGGCTGACAGAGTTTGTTGATGCATTGTCTTGCAACATACTTAACTGTTCCTAGCTGTGATCTAAACGAAGAGAGGTCTCAACTTATAAGCTTTAATACGTACGCAGCGAAAATAAACTTTAAGGAAGACATTATTCAAAGTTTATCTTGCATTCTCGACCCCCCAAGTCGTTGACTCAATGTGTCTCAGGACGTAAGTAAGAGCAGCTAGCCGCAAGAATCACATGGAGTTTGTGGCTCTACTTGACTTAAGTAGGAACAGAGCTCGCAATATCATTTCACAGCTGAACAGCAGTCAATCGCTTTACAATGATCTACCATAACCTAGGCTCACGTACCTGCACCAAAGCCGCCTCTGATTGCTCACATTTCATGTCCATATAAACTGCTAAGCCGCTTCCGTAGTGTCTTAAAAAACGATACTCCAAATTAGACCAATCCTCAAACTGATTAAGTGGCACAAATTGCATATAAATGGGCTGATCTGCTGATATCATTCGATGCACGAAAGGTTGAGCTGCAAAAGATTGATTTTTTAAATTTATCTCGATCCAACTGACTTACTCCAGAAGTAATCCCACATTCATTGGATGGCCAGCAATGAAACAAGGTAATGAAAGTGATTCGCGATTGCAACAAATTGTAGCGCAAAAAGTTGGCCAATTGCAGCAGCAACATATTGACTTTAAAATGTTAACAAATGATGGGTAACTTGGCTTATATAGCTGGCCAAAAAACAGTAAATACGACCAGAGAAGTCAATTTGTGAAAATTGCTAAAAATTGTGAAAATTGGCAGGCATGTCAAATATGTTTGTCTGAACAATTTGTTTAAACTGCGCAATTTGCTGATCAAAATGTAAATATGACATTCAATGCATGCCATTGGAATGGTTAATAAGGGATGTACGTTCCTATAGGTTTTATTTGAAGCCAAATACAATAAAAAGTTTGCTCTGTAAAAAAAATTTATTCTCTCTTTCTGTTGTCCGTTTTGGGGTTGCACCCACCAGTGATACACCCTGTACATGTTTGCCCTCAATAAGTAGTAACTAGCTTATTGCTTAGCAGCTGCGTCAAAATTTTTTGGCGTTTTTCTAGAACTAAAAGAAAAGTTATGAAATAAGTATATTATTGACTTCGTCTTCTGAAAATATCACTTTTAGTTGATTTATTAGGCTCACATGAGTCACTTTTCCAAATCTACTGACACTAGTTTATACCATAAACAATTATGAAATTTTCTAGTTTTTGCAAAAGGAATTCATGGTATGCCACGCCTTCTATTCACTGTTAAAAACACAAATAAATTATAGTAACAAAATATTCGTTCATCCATTCTCTTTTATGGTAAAACCTTTTAAACTGATATTTTTACCTTGTATCCAAGCAGGTGCAGATGCTTCACTTCGACGTGTTTATAAAGGATCATCAATCTTGAGGTTTTTTTTTTAAATACAAAAAAACACAAAAATTTCAAATGAATCTGAAAATCTTTAGTATCAATAGAAAGAACTATTCTTGTCATTCACTTTTTAAAGATAGTCCTTTCAAATGTTGGCCGTAACTGCGCCGTAGTTCGTCCATGCGGTGGTTCCAATTTTCGATGATATTGTTATCTCGCGAACAACACGAGTAATGCTTCAATCGTAGTTGGCTTATCCACAAAAACTTTAGACTTCACGTAGCCCCCAAAGAAAAAAGTCTAACAGTGTGATGTCACACGATCTTGGTGGCCAATTCACCGGTCCGTAGCGTGAAATTAATTGTTTACCGAATTGGTTTCATAAAATGGCCTAAGCGCGCGAAAAACATTCTTTACAGAACGCGAATTTTCATAATATAATTGAACGATTTTTAAACGTTTTTCGGGTGTAAGGCTTTCCATGATAAAATAGTAATGAAAAGTGAATAAAAAACACATGGCAACTTGACAGTGCTCATGCGTGATTTATCAAAAAAACCCCATTGAAAAAAAACCTCAATATAAGAGCTCGCAAAACACTTTCAACCCATTTTTCTAACTTTTGAGTGTCATCATTGAAAACCAAAAATCGAAAGTGTTATGCGTTTTTTGGAGGTTAATTTAGAACTTTTGCGAGTCTTTTGGACCTCGGATTTGGATTCCGCGGTTCAAAAGCTGGACCGAAACTAAGCCCAGGCTTAGATCAGTTGGATCTTATCTTTGATTTATCAAAAAAACCCCATTGAAAAAAAACCTCAAGATTGATGACCCTTTATATCAGAGCTCGCAAAACACTTTCAACCCATTTTTCTAACTTTTGGGTGTCATCATTGAAAACCAAAAATCGAAAGTGTTATGCGTTTTTTGGACTTTTGCGAGTCTTTTGGACCTCGGATTTGGATTCCGCGGTTCAAAAGCTAGACCGAAACTAAGCCCAGATTAGATCAGTTGGATCTTATCTTTGATTTATCAAAAAAACCCCATTGAAAAAAAACCTCAAGATTGATGACCCTTTCTATCGGAGCTCGCAAAAAACTTTCTACCCATTTTTCTAACTTTTGGGTGTCATCATTGAAAACCAAAAATCGAAAGTGTTATGCGTTTTTTGGAGGTTATTTTAGAACTTTTGCGAGTCTTCTGGACCTCGGATTTGGATTCCGCGGCTCAAAAGCTAGACCAAAACCAAAGACGACTACAACGCTGATTAATTTTTTTTTATTTTTACCCTGGGCCGCAGGTACAAATATATATAGGGTGGGCCATCTGTTGGTATGGTCGTTAAACACTCATAATTCGGAACATACCCGTCCGAAGTGGATGCTCTTCGGCATATGGATCATGGAGAGGAAAACAAGTGATTCGGACCACTTTTTGAATCAATCTCTTCAATTTTAATAGTTTTTACAAAAAACTGCAAAATTTCGTATATTTATCGAGCTATTGATAACTGAATATTTAGATAGAATTTTCTTTGATAAGACATGTTCCGTAAATGAATAAAGATTTTGGACATAAAACATTGAAATTCAAAAGAAATTCAATTTATTTAAATTTTTTTTAAACAATTTTTTTAAATGTCAAAATGCTGTTTTTTCAAAGATAAGAATAAGCAATGCAACAAAAAAAAAGTTTGGTTTATTTATTAGTTGAGAAAGTTATGCACATTCTAATGATGACCAATGCAGCACGAGCTTCCTTGTAATAGCAAAGTAATTAAGAATACCATGACCATGTCAAGGTGAAAGATCGCAGAATCAGTTTATTTTGCAAATAATGAATTTCAGAATAATATAGACGCAAACGCATTTAAACATAAATATGTAGGGGAGACTGGGGCAAAATGCGCAGCTTTTGATTTTATTGCATTTTTAAGGCAGCCAAAGGGCTGAGGGGATCTTCAGTAGGCACTATGTTGTAGCCCACATATGTGGCTTACCGACGTTTAGAGCTTTCCACCAAAGCCATGTATGGAAACAATTGCAAGCCTCCAGGTTGAATATTTCCCGAGTTGCGCATTTTGCCCCACTCTCCCCAATATAATAGACTATATTTATTTTTATTAAAGCACACAAACTACAAATAAGATGTTTCTAAATTGAAAAAAATTCTATATACTAAAATTTCTATACTAATATGTATGTGGGCTCAAAAAATATACTACGGGCCTTGCCTTCCTATTAAAATTATAATATTGTTCACAATAGTAAGGGTAAAATACTATATAGTTTTTATAGAGTATAAGGTTTTTTGAAATTGCGACTTATGCTCATCTTAAGTATAGCCTAAGATTTACTGCGCAAATTTGGGTTAGGTGAGACGACTCATAGCAAGATTTAGGCAACCTCTAATAATTGTTGTTTGTCTACATAACGCTTCCAGCCCAGCTCCAGTAACAACAACAGCATGACAAAGACATAGGCACAGAGGAGCATAAAGAACAAAGGCGCCACATACTCCCAGCCCACGTTTACGACATAGTTTTTGGAATAGCAACGCAAACTCGTGCGCAGCCAGTAGGTACGATGTTTATAATTCAGTCCAGTTTCCGATAAACGCAACAATCTGCAAAGTAACTTGATTAACTAATAGTTGCTTTGGTACCATGGTGTTACTCACTTGAGACGCATTAGCTCTTTGTAGCTGGAGTTGCGATGCAGTGCAGTGTATAGAAATTTCTCCGGACGAAAGAGTATCTCATTTAGATCACATATTTGCTGAGAGGTATAATAACGCTCTACATAATAGTAGCCAGATGATGCCTCGATTACAAACACAAAACCAGGATGGTCGCGTACCAGAAGTACACCCTGCTCAGCAGTCAACCAACGTTGTGTCTTCTCAACTTTTCTTTTTCGAAATAGTTCAATATCTGCACGCTGGGAGTACTGCAATAAACCAAGTTACGTCGACTAAGTATATCGTTTCAATAATTACAAAAATTTACATTCAAATAGCTCCTGGTAAAGATTATATCTTCCAGTCCCACCTCCAGTGAACTCTCCGCCAATTGCTGCATATTAGTAATCTTTGATTTGACCGGTGAGTTGAGCAAAGATGATACCACCATCGATGTATAATAGTTATAAATTAGAAGGCTTACTGAAAAGAGCACGAAATATGTCCAACGACCAGCAGTGGTACGTGGTATCAGTGCCGGACTTTGTAAGCAAGCCGCACCAAAGGCAATCAAAATCGTGCTCAGCAATGAGGGCCTAAAGTTGAGCCGTTGGCATAACCACTTTTGTTCCATATAAAATGCCAACCAGAGCAGCAAGGATGCTAAAAGTAATAATACTCCAAAAATAATCCAGACATGCTCACTAAAGGGCTGCAAAAAGACATCACCTCGTATGCCGGCATTACGTGGAGTACGGAACATGCATACGGGTCGAAAGGTGCCCATTTCTAAAATATACGATATATAACGCATGCGGCTTGAGGACATAATCAAGGAATTTGAGGTAATATCCGCAGATTTGCTAATAAGTTCACCTAAGGCGCCACCATCGTTTTCATTGCCACTCCATCGATCTTTAAAGTAAATATTCATGCTAAAAAAATATGTAGCCATGAACAAAAGGATACAAATTTAAATTAAAAAATTCCAAATTTGATCCAACGTTTTGTTAAGCATATTACTTTTGGTTACATTCAACTTACGCGCACTGCAGCATATCTTGAAGTATTAGCAATGTATGAAACCCATATCTTGACAAGGAATCAATATTCGTCTCATTATCACTACTCAAAAAATCGATCAACTCTGATTTGGGCAAGTCCAGCCCGCGCTGAGTAACGACCGATGCCACACGAAGCGTCACATCCTGTAAAATGTTGCGATTGCCATACTTGGAACGCAGATGCAATGAACTAAGAAAGCGCTGGACATGACAAGTATTAAGATTGCAATTGAGCACTTGGTCTCCAGTCATATTTAGTTTGCCACCAATATGATTACCATTGCTATAGACATCGTAAAGGGAGTAGCTGACGGAGTGGTTGTGCTTGTTATAGAGAGTTTGCTGAATATAGGTAACATCGGCATCTACAGATATGTTAAAAAGTTCGAAGAATTTGTAGAAGCTGCCTGGGTTCGTGGAGTCGTGTAGAAGCCAGTGATAGTGCTGATTGTAGATATTTTCCTGACTAGCCTGAAATATAGGAAAAATGGTAACTTCAAATATCAATTTTTTTACCAAGTACCTTTGTACCATAACATACAAAAAGAGTCGTCGGAGACCCCATAAAGTTACCTTAAGTATGATCAGGGTGACTAGAGAAGTCGATATACCTATATCCGTCTCTACGTCTGTCTGTATGAACGCCTAGATCTGAGATTTGGTAAGCGCTGAAGCAATCAAACTTTCAGACTAGCTCCCTTATTATCCTACAAGACAAGTTTATTTGATTGGTATCGGGGTTATTTGATTAAGCTCCCATAGGGTTGTTTCCGAGGACCTCGAAAAAAACCAAAAGTTTTAGATGGATAATTCTTTTGTTCATGAAGATACCGCTACCTAATTCAGAAGTTTCTTAGAGTTCCCTAGCACTCTACCAAATCGATTGACTATATAGTATAGCCCCTATAAGACCGATCGTTGAAAAAAATGTTTTTAGAGCAAAATTCGACTGTTTTACATTTGCTTATGAAAAATATATCTTTTAGAGTTCCCAAGCAATACACCGGGTTTGATGGCAATGTGGTAGTGCAGGGTATCCCAAAGTCGTCCGTGCCCGACATCTATAATATTTAGTACATACTTAATTTATGATTTAAAAATTGTAAAATAAAAAACATTTTATTTGTGTAAATATCTTTTGAACCAAGTGGCCATTTACCATGGTGCACATTTATGCGATCTAAACTGCAATACCTTCCCATCGAAGCCTAATACGAGGGCGGTTCCGAATTTAGCCGATAACTAAAACAACAAATTATTTTATGAATTTCTCAAAGTAGTTTAGTGTATTGACCCACTTTTCCCACGATGTTCAATAGCTTACACGCTCTTTACTTAATAAGAACCGTAGAGCTCCTCAAAATTAGCATTAACCTCCAACTCCAACTCATCCTTGTTGCCAAATCTCTTAACAAGGAGCCATTACTCAAAGTTTGGAAAAAAAAGTAATTTAGGGGGCTAAATCTGGCGAGTAGGGTGCATGAGAAACCAATTCGAATTTAAGTTCGCGGATTTTGGTCATGGCGATAGCGGAGGGGGTAACGCTGTCTTTCGAATTATTATTCGCCATTAAAAAATTCTATTCATTTTGAAGATCTAGATGCCTAGCTGCTGCATCTGAATCGAAGCAATCAGAACTGGCCCAACGGGTCTAGACTCTACCTTAACCTCAAAAAATCCCACAACATTTTTTTCGAGAACGCTCGTCTGGAGTTGTTTTTTGAATAGTCTTCATCTTTGTTGTCGATTCTCCTTCTTTCGCACATGTGTGAAGTGATGAAGCCATGTTTCATTTATTGTTATCGACGCCAAAACTCAGCATTTTTTTAATGAAACATCACCAAATTCATCGGCTATTTTTGTTCCATTCTTAGCAAAGGCACCCCACTGTACAATCAGCCGCCAAATATGGCCAAAAATCGACCCAAAACGATGCGCGAGGCACTGCGGACTTAACCGGTCGCAGTGTTCGGCAGTTGTCAGAGCGATCACCGGAGACTGGCTTGTGGGAACACATGCGACCAGAATGAACGCTCCGAGCAACGATTTTTGCAGAAGCTGCAGAGATGAGGAAGAAGTTGAGTCAGTAGAACACTTCTTCTGCTCCTGTGAGGCTCTCAGTAGACGCAGGAAAAAGTACTTAGGAAACTACTTTCTTCATAACCTAGCGGAGCTAGAGTTTATATGTCCGAGGAGGTTCGCAAGTTACATTGTAACAACAGGATGGGAATCCTTTTAGTTTTCCTCAGGAGAAGGGTGTAAAATAGTGATCCATGCGGTTTCACAATGGGCCGGTCAAAGCTTAAGTGTGCTGGCCTCTTAAGCCAGCTGCCGCTCCTACCTAACCTAACCTAACCTAGCAAAGGCGGCACCCAACTGGCGAACAACTTTGTCCTCTCAACATTTTCCGTCGATACACGATACACATCACTTTTTGCAATGCCTACACATTCAGCCAACCCACGAATTTTTAGTCGACGGTCATCCAAAACTGTTTTGAAGATTTCTTCAACATTTCTGGAGCGTTCACCTCTTTCGATCGATCACTGCTATTTGTATCTTGGCAGCTCAATCAAACACATTTAAACTCTCCAGTATTTTACTGTGCTAAATGAAGGAGCAGAATCTCCTAGAGTATAATCGAGCTTAGATGGACTAAGACCTCTCAAATAAATCACTTAAGGACGAACAATTATTTCCATGCTGGCAAATTCACTGAGAACGTTATCTAGCTGAAGCTTTCAAAACACGGTACTTCCCCGTTTTATTTTTATTCTGAACATTTACCAACACTAATATGTTAATATATAATACTGGGATGGCTCTAAAATCAAAATATTATTTAAAAGATTATTATTGAGAAGAGCTTTTGATAGTGATGTATATTAAAAAGAATAAATCGTTAATGCCTTCTTTTGCATGAAATTATTTTGATTTTAACTTTTTAAATGCATAAATAATATTAAGCTTTAATGGAAATATTTTTAAACTTTGACTTTTCAGTTTGAATTAAAAACGACTAAGCTTACTCAGCTTTTAAAAACCATTTTACCTTAACTATAATCTTATGTACTTAAACTTAGATATCACATATCCTTTTCTTACCTGCTTTAAAATCGTCCTTGATTGCTCACATTGCATATCCACATAAACGGCCAAACTGGTGTCGGAGTGTCCTAAAAAACGATACTCCAAATTGGACCAATCCTTAAATTGATGAAGTGGAACAAATTGCGTATAGATGGGCTGATCTGCTGTGTTAATTTGATGCATAAAATGATGCGCTGCAATAGGAATGTTCAATAAAAAATCCTTGGATGATATTTATTGATTTACATTGATTAACTGGCCAACAATGAAAGATGGTAATAAAAGTTATACGCGACTGTAGCAAGTTGTTTAACAAAAAGTTGGCCAACTGCAGCAGCAACATATTGACTTTAAAATGTTAACAAATGATGGGTAACTTGGCTTATATACTAGCTGGTCCAAAAAACAAACAATAGTGCAGGTAATTTGTGGAAATTGCAGGATATGTCAAACAATTTGTTTAAACTGTGCAATTTGCTGCTCAAATTGTAAATACGACACTTACTGCATGTCCTTAAGCATGTTGATGATGTTTGAGGTTTCCTTTTTATGACATGGTTTTCCGGCAACGCAACTGCCTACGATGCCAAACAATTTCGAAACCTAAAATAATTAGACATAGCAAACAGACACAAGCCAACATAATGAAGAAAGGAGCAGCATAGTCTAGACCCACGGCAACAGTCAAATTATTTTGATAGCAATGCAACTTGTTGCGTGTCCAGTAGACTTCATGTTTATTGTGAACGCCCGTTTCCATCATGCGTAGTTCACTTTAAGAGAGAAATGGGTTTAAAGTATATATGGTTGCTTGACAAGATTCAGATGGAATTGGAAAAGGAAATTCGATCTGCTCTCGGTCGCCCCAAAATAGATATTAAGTATAAAGAACCTTCCAGGGCTATTTTTAACTTAACCCGGACGTCACGATTTCTCACAATTTTTTTTTTTTTTTTTAATGTGTGTAATCAGGCCTTCTGAACTCGCTTTCCGGGATTCCCTTCAGCGATGCCGTCATCACACCTGAGTCGTAGTCCACGAAGCTGCATTCGGTGGTGCCAGATCTGGTGAGCAGGGGAGCGTAGTGTAAAGTGGCCACCTTATGCGTGGCCAGAAACTCCCTCACCATCAGCGCACAAACTTGACGCTTCGTTTATAACTTTCTGTACGCTACTATATCGCTAACTCATCATCAATTAGGCGTCGTCACTTTGGCCATATTTTCATCACTCCTTGAAGTTCATGGGAGACCTGCGTGTTGGTCGTCTTCGAGGAGCTCCCGACCCTCCCAGATCAGCTTATGCCAATCGAACACTGTTGAGCGGCGCATGGTAGCATTTCTGTAGGAGTACTTAATCATTCCGGGGTTCTCTGTCGCGGTTTTTCTGAGACTGACCTGACCGCCCTTCACCGCTTCGTACGCACTACAGAAATTCAGTTCTACTACTTTTTGATCCCTTTGAGGCCCTAAGCTTCACAAGAAGATAAAGGACACAACAACAACAACTTTTTGATCCTGCCCTATATAAAAGTCTTGCATTCAGGGTAATCCATAAATATAATCGTAAAGTAAACGAATATTTTCCAACAGGTACAATACATTTTTTAGAAGGGTTCATTTGAGGAGCCTCGGGAGTTTCGGGATCATGAAAATATGCTGCCCATCCCGCATATTGTAAAATTATTTCCCTTACTGCCCATCTTTTTGAGGCATTTTTGTTCCGATTCCATCTCTAGTCTATTTCTTACCTGAGCTTAAAGAGCTCTCCATAGCTGGAGTTCCTGTGCACCAGCGTGTGCGTGGCTGCCTCAGGTCGCAAAAGAATCTCATTTAGTTGACAGATTTGTTGTGGCATGAAGTACTTGCGTACAAATTCATAAGCCGTAGTTGCTTCGGTGATGAAAACAAATCCGGGCCTATTCCGCACCTGTAGGACGCCAGCCTCAGTAGGCAAAAAAAGTTCCGAAATGGGTTTTTTGCTATTAGTGAACTTGTGACTGCGCAGGCTTTCAATCTCGGGACGTGTTGAAGCCTATGATTAGGAATAGTTTGTATTCCCTCATAAGTGCACACAAAGGGATTTATCAATTCCAAGAAGTAAGTAACTCACCTCGACATAACCCTTAATATAGGGTGTGGTCTCCGCACTCACTTCAAGTGCGCTCTCGGCCAGCTGTTTTAAGGTTCTAATATTGGAACGCGCTGGTTGACCCAGCAGCGTCGAGACCACTATTGATGTATAATAATTGTACATCATAAAGGAAGTCAACATCAGCACAAAGAAAGCCATGCGACCGCCAGTGGAACGAGGCGTTAACCAGGCGCCTTGTATGCAGGCAGCTCCAAAGGACAGCAGGCAACTGGTCAAAAGGGAAGTTTTAAACTTTTGCTGCTCCAAGCGAAATGTTAGCCACAGCAGAAAACCAGACAGTAACAGCACAGCAGCAAACATGGTCCAAACCGACCAGCTAAAAGGCTGCAGAAACTCTGTGGCACGTAGACCTGCGGCTTGTGGATTGAGGAACATGCAAATGCAGCGAAAAGCGGAGAATTGTGTCAAACCGCGAAAGTGCAGAGCGCGAAAGCTGTTAAAGGCAAAGGGACCAGTGGACAGATCGGCGGTTCCGTTGAGTAAATCACCAATTAAGCCGCCCGTAATGTCCCAGCGACTCCAGCGATCTCGAAAGGTATAGGAATAGCTGTGTAGAATTATATCAAATGAGGTTTTGAGGAGTCTTGCTAATAAACTTACTTGCAATCCAACATATCCTTAAGCACTTGACGCGACTGATAACTGAATCTGGCAAAGCTATCGATGTGTATGTTGTCCTGACTGGCTAGAAATTCCAAGATTTCTGGTTCAGGCGTGCTTAGGGGTAAGGCATTGACCTGTTGGGGAACTATATTTTTTATCAATAAGCCTAAAGATGTCCGTAAACCAACTAACCACTGCCGTGACGCGTAGTGTTAATCCTGTCAAGAGTTTTCTATGCTGCAAGCGTGTGCGCGTATGTAGTTCACTTAGATACCGTGCTACATGACAGGAGCTATGATTGCAAGCAATTTCCTGATCTATAGTTATATTTAGGGGACTGCCCAAGTGGCTGCCCTTACTGTAGATATCATATAGAATAAAATTTGTGTTTTTGTTGTCAGAATCTACGGGTTGAGCGTAGGTTATATCAGCATCTAGAGATAGTTGAGCCTGCTCAAAGAATTCCTCAATCTTTGCCAGATTTCCCAGCGCATCATAAAGCAGCCAGTGATAACGGTGTGTAAAGAGTGCTTCCTCATTTGCCTTAAAGTTAAGATAGCAAAAGTTACTTTTCTAGTGCCTTCCAGATTAAGGGGTATACGCAGTTCAAATTTTTTCGAACTGCGTTTAGGCCTTTAACTCTTAATTTTCGATCCTCATCTTTACAATTTTGTAGATCCTATATTGCCCAGCGTTGCATTTGTTATATTCTTACTACAATAGTTTTTAAAATGTTCTTTCTTTCGAACGTTCTCCTTCATCTATCAGTTTTTTTACTAAGTCATTGTGAATTGCCTTCGTGAGCATCCCTTTCGAATTCTGAGACAAATATCTTGGACCAGTGCTCTTTTGGCTTTTTCCTACTGTCATGATTTTTATGTATTTGCATTTCCTTCAAATTTGTATTTGAAAGTCCCAGTCTCCGCTTACTTCACGATGAGAATCTCCCAACGGGTTAGACATACGGATTAAGTCATAAAAGTTATTTTGCAAAGTTTCCTTTTCGTCATCACTGTTATAATTCACAACTAAGTACAAAAATTTGAAGCTCCCAGCATTTTTTTCTTCGTGAAACATTTTATTCCTTACCGAATTATGACATACCTCTGTATCACCTATCACTCTATTCGGTATGAATTTTGATTACCCGTTTAAAATATAATTTTTATCGAATACATATTTACCAAATCTAGTATATAATCGCTTCGATTACAGTTTAAATCCAAAAACACGCCAAGCTTGGTAAGATCATGAGTAAATGGGCGTTCTTCTAGTTGGTTCAATAGGGAGTGCTCCTCGTCTAGATGTGCATATTGCAAGTAACTATTTCCAGTGTTAGCCAGTTTTGCAAAGTTTAGCAGTGCTGTAAAGCAGCATTTGAATACATTTAAGTAATCTTTAAATAATTTAATATAATTAAGGTCGCAAAAACTATGGTTAAAAATAAAATATTAAGTTTGTTTTTTTTAGCCTGAAAACATCAAAAATTTTAAAATCGAGAAAATCAAAAAATTGAGTGCTGGGGAAGAATTAAAAATTCATGGTCCTAGCTCTGTTGGTTTTCGAGAAACAGAAGAAGCTGACAGAAGGACATTGCAAAATCGATTGCCTTTGTCATCCTGATCATTTTGGTATAAAGGTTGTGGGCTCTTATTCGTTTCCTTTAAAGTCTTACACACCTATTTTTTTAGCAGAAATAAATATACATACGTTGGGCATAAAGTACAAATATAAATATGTATAATAAATTAAAAAAATTTTCAAATTAAGACCCATACGCAGCATACGAAAATTCCGTACGGAATGAAAAAAATCCCAATGACAAAACTTCATATAAAAAAAATACCACTATATTTTGTTTTGTGGAATTTTTTTAATTGAAGTTTTGTGGGATTTTTTTCTTATATGAAGTTATGCGCCTTAGATTCATAATTTTAAAATTATTATCAAAAGTCCAGAATAAAGGAAAATTTTAAAATTTTTGCATAAATATTTTAAATTTAAAGCAAATCCAATAATTATTAAAATAAGTTTTGTAATTCTTTTCAGTCTTATTTGAATCTTGAACTTTCATTCTAAAGGCCCATACGCAGCATGCAAAAACTCGCCATACACAATTTAGTATCCCAAATGGTGGAATATTTTTTTTTATATATATTATTTTTTATTTTATACATAATTTATTATCCCTAATAGTGGGATATTTTTTGCATTCTGCGTATGGGCCTTAAAAATCAAATGAGGCAGAAAAATCCCAAATGGTGGGATATTTTTTTTATATATAGTTTTGATATTTCGTGCGAAATTTTGCATGCTGCGTATGGGCCTTAAAAATCAAATGAGGCAGAAAAATCTTATTTTAAAATTTTAAAAAATTCGAAATTAAGATTTTGGTTAGGACTTTTTACTATTAACAGGCTTCAGCTTGGAGATGCTTATTTTAGGATTTTTTTCAGTGTGAAATAAAATGAATATATTTTTTTAAGATGATTATTCAGATTAATAATGGTATGGCGTTTCTAAATACAGCTGTCAATTGAAAAAACATTCTAGTCCAAAAAAAAAAAAATACTTTAGAAAACACAAATTAATTATACGAAGGCGGTCCCAGATTTAGCGAGCTTCTAACTAAAACACAAAGTTTATCTAAAAAAAAATATTTTTTTGAACGAATATTTACCAACATTAATATATTCGTTTGGCTGATTCTGGGACTGCCCTGATACATTTCAAAACTTTTAAATATTTTGACTTTATTTGAAAATCGAAACAAAAAAAAATTTGATCAATATTTTTCTAAAGGCCCGTACGCAGCATGCAAAAATTCCGCACGAAATGTCAAAACTTCATATAAAAAAAATATCCCAAAAAAGAGAATTTTTTTTTATATGATGTTTTGACATTTCGCGCGGAATTTTTGCATGCTGCGTATGGGCCTTAATATAAAAAAAAAACCTATTTCGAAAAAAAGTGTATTAGTGTTTCGGGATTTTGAAAGCTAAATTTAAAAATTTTTTTAATTCTTAATTTACAAAAACTGATAAAAAATTTGATGTTCGATTTCTATAGAAATAGTCGGCATTCATATAAAAATCCTTAAAAAATAAATTATGTACTTACATTTGTCTGACCAACAATGAAAAATTAAAATATTTCTCAAATTTGACATATGCAAAAAATTGTACAGTAAAAAATTGAAAAGAACCAAATGTGACATCTTTGAAAGACCAGGGTAGGAACTATGAAGTCAACTCGGAGAAACTTAATGGCAATGCCAACTGACTAAGGGTCTTATTTATATGGCAGAAGCATAATGTCAGACTAGAATGCATTATGTATATAAAATAAGAATGTGCCTATATGGTATAAGTATGTCATAGAAACTTATAACGCACAGTTTTGTACTAAGGCATAATAAGAAATTAAGTTTTTATTCAGCAGGGC
The DNA here is from genome assembly GCA_018150985.1 of Chymomyza costata. Classification (NCBI taxonomy): domain Eukaryota; kingdom Metazoa; phylum Arthropoda; class Insecta; order Diptera; family Drosophilidae; genus Chymomyza; species Chymomyza costata. The sequence continues at coordinate 27,322,148 of JAECWU010000001.1, forward strand.
TAAAACTTTTGACACATAGTTGACAACTTAATAAACCCATTGACAATTGCTGAAAGCTTGTTGAAATTTAAATAAATAACTAACTTACTTTGTCATATGCGATTTAGTTCCAATTTTAAACGAAAAAATATTTAAGTTTAATCGTTAATCAATAAAGTTCCAGGATTTAAACTTTAAGGTAATTTCGTGCAATAAAGAATTATAAATGATTCGAACAGCTATAATAATTAAGATAAGATACACTTATTCTCACAATCAACATACTAAATTAAATTCTAATTTTTTGTCGTTTGAATCATAAGCCAACATTACAGACAATAAAAAAAATTAATATGCAATATTATAATAAAATTTTTTGTATGGATACTTAATGCTTTTTTATTTTAAACTAAGAAATTGCGCAATTTTGTTGTAGTTTTTCAACATAAAATAGTTTGCAACAGTATGCAATACCAAGGGGTGTTCACAAGCATGCGTTTGCAACACTTGGTAATAACAGTAGCTGCTGTATAAAGTGCATACCTGCAATCAAATTTTTTGTCTTTTGAATGCTAACTTAACATTATAAACAATAAAAAATTTTAATATGCAATATTGTAATGAAATCTTTTGTATGGATACTTAATGCATTTTAATTTTTAAATTAAGAAATTGCGCAATTTTTAGTCAAAAAGTTGTAGTTTTTTAATATAAAAAAGTTTGCAACAGTACGCAATACCAAGGGGTGTTCACAAGATTGTGTTTGCAACAGTTGGTAATTACAGCAGTTGCTGTATAAAGTGCATACTGGCAATCAAATTTGTTGTCTTTTGAATGTTAAGCTAACATTATAAACAATAAAAAAACTTAATATGGATACTTAATGCATTTTAATTTTTAAATTAAGAAATTGCGCAATTTTTAGTCAAAAAGTTGTAGTTTTTTTATATAAAAAAGTTTGCAACAGTATGCAATACCAAGGGGTGTTCACAAGCAACACTTGTTAATTACAGCAGCTGCTGCATGAAGTGAATACCCGCAATCTAATTTATTGTCTTTTGAACGATGAGCTTATATATATTATTAACAAACAAAAACTAAGACGCAATATTATAATTCAACCTTTTTTTTATGGATAGTTAAAGTTATAGAATTTTTCAATGAAAAAAAACCTAAAAAAAATTTGCAATAGTATGCAACACCAAGGGGTATTCACATGCTTATTAGTGCATCTGTTTTATATAGTGAATACTCGCAAATCCCTGAATTGGCGACAACCCAACATGAGACAAATGTAAAATATAAAAATATATGAATTCTTGAGTTTTTGCAATAAATAAATAAATAAAAAAAACACTCGCAAAATAATTTTTTGTCGTTTGGGCGATATAGTTTATACTTTATAAGTAATAATAAAATTAAATTGCAATATAATAATTAAATTCGCTTTTGAATTAAAAAATGCTGCAATTCATAGATAAAAAAATTTTTTTTCTAACATAACAACACTTGTTAATTACAGCAGCTGCGGCATGAAGTGAATCTAATTTTTTGTCTTTTGAACGATGAGCTAATATTTTTAGCAAACAAAAAAATGAATACGCAATATTATAATAAAACCTTTTTTTTATGGATAGTTAAAGTTTTAGAATTTTTCAATGAAAAAAAACATAAAAAATTTTGCAAGAGTATGCAACACCAATGTGTGTTCACGAGCTAGTGTTTGCAACACTTGTTTGTTACAACCAATGGTTTTCTGAAGTGAATACCCGTTATATTTTTATGTACTCAAAATGTATATGAATGGAAATCTGGCTGTTTTTAAATCCATATCTTTAAATTTTGATAATTTTTACTCTATAATAATTTTCAATGCGTAATATTTCGGTTTTAAATTTAAAAAAATTAAAGTAATCGCTTTTCGTATTACTACTTATTAAATAATAAATTTTAGAAAAGTTTTTCAAAACTTACCCTAAATAGAAACTACACTAATGGTGTGCAGTATGCTTCTACTGTTTGGTAATAGTTGGCTTGGGCTTTCCATAATGGTACCAGGCCAATTCCAGTAGCAGTAAGATTAAAGCCAAAACATTGGCCAACAATAGAATTATAAATATAGGTGCCGTATATTCCATGCCCACACTGATGACAAAGTTATTGGCAAAACAGTGCAGCTGGCTTTTGGTAAAGAAACGACGATGCTTTATGAGTATGCCAGTTTCCAGCATGCGCACGTAGAGCTGACTGAGCAGCTCCCTGTAGGTGGAGTTTATATGGACCGTGGCAAAGACATTGCTCTCAGGACGAAAAGGTATTTCATTGAGCTCGCATATTTCATGGGGTAAATAATATTTTTCCACAAAATGATACAAAAACGAGGCTTCCGAAACAAAGACAAATCCTGGCTGATCGCGCACCTTTAAAACGCCATCTTGCGGCTGTAGCCAAACACTCTGAGGATCGCGTTTTGAATCCACTTTTTGCTTGACCAGGTTACGTATATCCTGCCTTGGAGAGGTCTAAAATGTTTTAGTACGCATAAGTAATGGCTTAAAGTTGCTGCGAAAATAAATTACCAATAGATAGACTTTGGTGAAAGGTATGGGCTCAAAGCCTACATCCAAAGGACTATCAGCCAATTGCTGTATGGTCTTAATATCGGAACGCATAGGTGAACCCAGCAATATGGATACCACAATTGAAGTATAATAGTTGTACATCAAAAACGAAGTGATCATCAATGCCATAAAGACCACACGTCCGCTCAACGAGCGTGGTACTATCCAAGAGCCTTGTATGCAAGCTGCCGCAAAGCTAATCATGCAGCTGGTCAGCAGTGAGGGTCCAAATTGTAGACAACGATTTAAGCAGCAACGCTCCATACGAAAAATGAACCATAAGAGCACACCTGTTATTAGGAGCAGTGCAAAGAAAACAAACCAAACGCTAGGCTTAAAGGGTTCCAGAAACAAGCTCGTCTGAATGCCGGCATTGTGTGGCGTGCGAAAGATGCAAATTGAACGAAACTGGCTAAGATCAATCAGTGGCTTAAGACGTCTCAAGCGACTGGGTGATATAACAAAGGGTGTGGTGGATAACTCAGCTGTTTCATTGACCAGCTCACCAATGGCACCGCCTACATAATCATCGAGGCTCCATTGATCTACAAAAATGTAGCGCACGCTGAAAAAGAATAAGATTTCGGATTGAATACACTTAAAAGCTAAAAATTATACCCACTTAAAATGCAGCTGTTCCTGTAAGTGCACGATGGTGCGATAGCCTAGCTTGGAAAGCCAATCATTATTCGATGACTGCTCGCCAAGGTAATCCAACAGATCCTTTTCGCTGTTGTTAAGCGGATACGAAGATACCTAAGGCAGGGAGGTATGGGTGTTTTATCTAGTTGCCACAATCAGTTCTACTTCACCTACCAAAGTGGCTAAACGAAAAGTCAAACTTGACAAATCCTTGCGCTGCTCCAAACGCGTAGCTTTATGTAAATCGCTGAGATAATTTTTTAACTCACACTGACTGCGATTACAATAAACTCTTTGATCTATGGTTATGTTTAGTTGTCCACCCAGATGACTGCCTTTGTTGTAGACATCGTAAAGCGTGAAGAAGGCACCAGTTGTTGTTGCTTCATCCAACTTGACATAAGTTATATCTGCATTAATGCTAAGATTTGCATTTAGAAAAAGATTCTCTAGCTGCGTCATGTTGCCAGCTTCATCATAGAGCAACCAATGATAATGATGTGTGTAGAGACGTAAAGAGCTGGACTATAAAGATCCCAAAAAATGAGGTGATTTGTAAGATATAATATGATATAGCTTTAATTTTAACTGAGATTTTACTTGATTAGTTATATAAGCAGACTGCTCGCAGCTCAAGTCCAAAAATATACCCAGTTTCGTTAACTTCGTATCCAGATAGCGCTTGTTAAAGTCATGTACAGCAGCAGTATCCTTTAGATCTATGTACTGGGAAAATACATTTTCGGATAGCAATCTGGTCATGGGTTTTAAAACTGAAAAGATATGTTTATATTAAATGGATGTAGAATAAGGCTTTTAAAAATTAGGCGCTTGTTTGAATGTAAAAAAAAAACAAAAAAACTTAGAAAATTTTTCGTTTTTTTCTAAAAAAATATTAAATATTCATTATTCATAAATAAGCACTCATTTTCTTATTTCTCGATAAACATACATAAATATAAAAAACATTAAAATATTATTTTTTATCTTGTTAATAAATTGTGTATATGACAAAAAAAAATTTTTGATTGAAAAAATTATTTTTAAAGGCCCATACGCAGCATGCTAAAATTCCGCTTCATATAAAAAAAAAAAATTCCCTTTTTTGGGACTTGCAAAAATTCCGCACGAAATGTCAAAAATTAAAATAAAATTCCCTTTTTTGGGATTTGGGCAAAAATTCCGCATGAAATGTCAAAACTTCATATAAAAAAAATTCCCTTTTTTGGGATTTTTTTATTCCTTTTTTTGGGATTTGCAAAAATTCCGCACGAAATGTCAAAACTTCTATTAAAAAAAATTCCCTTTTTTGGGATTTGAGCAAAAATTCCGCACGAAAGGTCAATACTTCATATAAAACAAAATCCCTTTTTTGGGATTTTTTATTCCCTCTTTTGGGATTTTTTTATTTTTATATGAAGTTTTAACAATTCGTGCGGAATTTTTGCATGCTGCGTATGGGCTTTAAGCATGCAAAAGTTCCGCACGGAATGCCAAAATGCCCAAATGGTGGGAAATATAAGATTTACAAATATTTTATTTAATCAAATACCTGTCGCATTCCAGCAGTGAAAAACCGCCACATTACTTAAAAAATTATTTTTAAAGGCCCATACGCAGAATGCTGAAATTCCGCTTGATATAAAAAAAAATTCCCTTTTTTGGGACTTGCAAAAATTCCGCACGAAATGTCAAAACTTCTATTAAAATAAAATTCCCTTTTTTGGGATTTGGGCCAAAATTCCGCATGAAATGTCAAAACTTCATATAAAAAAAAAATTCCCTTTTTTGGGATTTTTTTGTTTTTATATGAAATTTTGACATTCGGTGTAAAACTTTTTCATGCTGCGTATGGGCCTTAAAAAAAAAATTTTTTGCTTTAAGGCCCATACGCAGCATGCAAAAGTTCCGCACGGAATGCCAAAATTTCATATAAAAAAAAAAAAAATCCCAAATGGTGGGAAACATAAGATTTACAAATATTTTAATTAATCAAATACCTGTCGCATTCCAGCAGTGAAAAACCGCCACATTACTTATTCTAAATTGCACCAGATTGTATAAAATAAAACTATAAAGATGAATATTGGCCATCTTGAGCTCCACTAAATAGTGCCAACCAAAAATTTTCGCTTTTATAGTGCCATTCAGAGTGCCCAATTTGAATTGCTTGTCAAAATTGACCTGTAATTTAGTTTTTTGGCAACTTATCAAAATTTTAAGCAATTGCTCATCAAGTTGACAGCTGTCCTCGAATTTATGTACTCCTGCGAAGGAATCAACAGGTGCGACCCAACACTCGACCCGAGGGGGTCTTAAAGTCTGCGCTTGCGCAGTCTAAGGTAAACAAAGAGCAATGCAAAACGCTTGCTTCTTGTCTAGAATATGCATTTATGAATGAAAAAGTTGCTGCTTGCGTCTACGCTGACGTCGACTGCAACGTCGCCGCCGCTGCCAACTGCGCTGCTGCCGCTACTGTGCGCTGCGGTGTTAATGGATTTTTGCTATGATTTAACTTGTCTGCTCGCAGTGGCTCTTGGCCTGCATCTCTCAGCCGGCTGGCTGTGATTGTGCGTGTGTGCGTCTCTGTGTGTGGGTGTAACCCCTAGCTGTGTGTGCGTGTAAGGGTATTTGTTTGCTGGCTTGGCTCTTGTGAGTGTTCGAGTGTGCGTGTGCTTTATGCTGACGGCGTATCCTGCTCATGTTCCATTGCAGCACAATTCAATCTTTGCCAAAGGTTTTAACATTTCAGTTTGCGTTGCGCGCTTGGCGCGTCTTGACGTATTTTTGTGTCCATTCTGACTATGGCAAAATGACAACGCGCATTACGCAGCAAATTGTTGTTTGTTGTTCCTTCTGTCATCATACTTAAGTGATTTCCGTCAATATGTTTTGATCGTTGGTAACATTTGCCCGCAGGCAATGGAAAATTATTTGTGATTTCTTGAGTGATTTGTGCATTAGACTGTAACTCGAGAAAAAAAATTTAATTAACATATTATTGAGTTATATGCGAGCAAAGTGCGAAAATAAAAACAAAATATTAAACGTAAAAAAAAATATCGAGTGTTTTAGCTATGTTATGTAAAAAAGTGTTTAAACATTTTCAAAAGCAACCTGGCGTATGCTTAATACTATAATAAGATATAACATTTGTATCAATATCAAGTAGCATTTTTTTAAAAACACAGTAAACATTAATTAAAAAAGTTAAACATATTTTACTATGATATTTTTAAAAACAAAAATTAATAATTATTTAATAATTAAATAAATAAATAAAAAAATATCACGTTAACTATACAAAACAAATTAATAAAAAATATTTAAGGTTATTTTAGTTAATTGAACAAAGGTAACAAATACTCGTTCTAAAATACAATTAAATAAAAAAAAAAATTTTTATTTTTTTGGTTAATTGGGCGAAGGTAAAAAATAAGTCTACCAAGGCAAACTTAGTTTGTATTAATTGGGAAAACTGTTTTTGCATTTGAAAAAAAATAAGTAAAGTAAAATAAGTAAAAAACAAATAATAATAATAAAAATAATAATATTTTTAAGCAGAGAAAATATTTTGAATACATTTTTATGTCGTTTTAAAAATACAACTTACGATTTTGACTACAAATGAGTTGTTGAAAATTAAGCTATGTTATGCATGGCTTATGCGTAATTCTCAATCAAAAATTTCTTTGGCGCATATTATTTAATTAATTATATTTAATATGCTTAAACTTAAGCGTTTTTACTCCAAATGAGTTGCTTATATAATTTTCAAAATGAGTAATTATTTTGATGAAATTTTGATAGTTAAATTTATTTAAAAATAAATGCTCTATATAACTTGCTTAAATCTTTTATTAATAAAAAATGAACAATAACTTATAAAAAGGTGAAATTCAGAAAAAATTGACATATGTATATCGGACAAATCGGTCAAAAAAACGTTTTTTTGTACAAAATTCGTTGTGTTTATGAAGATATCGTAACCAAACTTAATGTTCAAAAATATTGTATAGTTTCTAAACACAGTTCCAAATTTGATAAAAATCGGTTGACGATTCTCTCATAGGACCGATCGGTCTAAAAATTGTTTTTTGTACAAAATTCGTTGTGTTTTTGAAGATACCGTGACCAAATTTGGTGCTCCAAAGTTTTTAATAGTAATTTAGAGTGCTAAAGCTATATATCGGACTTAATTGCAATTAATGGTACAGGGTATCTCAAAGTCGTCCGCGCCCGACTTCAACGTACGCCATCTTTAGTTAATAATAATGTTTATAGTGATGTTCATAAAAAATTGAAATCATTTTCAAATCGAACCGCTCATTTTGTGAATTGTAAAAATTGTTTTCATTAATTTTTTATCTTTTTTCATTTTAATTAAAATTTTTTTTAGTAACATTTTAAATAAAAATATTGAAAAATTATAAAAACTTATCTATCTTTCTTATATCTCTAGTTAATGAAAAATAAACAAAAACTTTTAAAAATCGTGGTTGAAAAGCAAACGCTATAAAATGTGTCGATACTGCTACGATTCGATTGGCAAAACCGGAGATTATTTATATAAGCTTCTATATAATTTTGGCAAATTTATTTTTAAATTTTAGACAACTCTTCTTTTTGAAACCAAATAAAATTTCATAAATTTGTCTTTCTTTAAACGTAAAAAAAGCAGATTTTCATAAAAAATTGAAATCATTTTCAAATCGAACTGTAGATTTTATAAATCGGAAAAATTTTTAATCATTTTCATTTTGATCAAATTTCTTTAGTAACATTTATTTAAAAAAATATCCAAAAATAAAAAAAGGCTCATCTATCCCGCAGAAATCCCTTGTTAATGACGTTAAAGACTTCTTTTTGAAACAAGTACTTCAGAAAGGCTTTCCGAACGACGCCATGTCTTCAAAATACTTATTCCATTTCATGTTGAAAAAAATGGAACTTAGTCAGATTTTTCATTAATTCATTTTTCCCAATATCTCAATAAAGATTTTTCAGCTTTGATTTCGTTTTCGTTCAAGGAACATTTCTGTCAGTTGACTAAGTCGCTAGTTTAAAAAATTACAAAAAAATATATTTTCCAAATTTGATTCCGTTTAAGGAAAGTCTCTGCAATTTGACTTTCGCTGATTCAAAAAATTGAGATAAAAATTGACAAAATTTTTTAAATTGCTTTCAAAATATTTAATATTTCACATAATAATGTGTAGCTGTATTATGTGTAGCAAACAAGTTACTGACTGTTCAATGAGTTCTCATCTTGTTACTGACTGTTAACACACAATTTTAAGTAAGAAACTATAATCTATAGTTTTAATTTCAAATCAATCCTTATTGAAATATAATTAACATCTGTAAAATTACCTGAACCCATAACGTTTAAATAAATTAATCTTATTAGCTAAGGGTAAAACAAAAAAAATATAACTCAAATGACAGCTGCTGCAATAAAATAAAACCAAAGCGTATTAAAAATCAATTTAAAAGCATTTTAAAAACACTCAGTGTTGTGCCAGAAATCGTTTTCAAGCGAATTTTAAATAAACCATAATGTATATGCGCGCTTGAGATGTACGAAATTAAGGCAAGGAGTAAATTCAACATTTTCATATTATAAGGCTTACTTGAATCCATATAGATACCTAAAACTCATTTAAAAGTATTCAAATATTTTCATATAGCTCTTAAAAAGTTTTTTTAACAATTGTGTACACTTTTCCATGCCAAGTAACGATCGGCTAAGCATATTGTCTCAAACAAACTTTATTACGTATACGTACAGACACATCGATGGACGCACTTGGCTCAATTGTTACCCGATTCAATACTTACATTACTTTGACTATGACTACTGGGAATAATTAAATCAAAGCCAGCTTACGATTTCTGGCACAGCCCAGACTAAATGAAAAATGCCAAAAAACCGCAAATATGACAGTTGGTTTTGGTTTGCTATTTCATAATTTAAAATTGCAAATTACAAAGTTACAAGTGCAAAAAATTTTGACATTATCGCAGATTTAACAGCACATTAGAGAATTATGCAACAATTTATAAAATAAATAAATTTTTATAAAGCACTTGGAAAATAAGTCGAATCCATTTACTCGGCACAAATAAGCCACCAGCGATTTTGGCCAGCCGCAACCAAATCATTAACAAAACTATTAACTATGTTGGGGATTTGGGGAATAACATGGCACAGGACTTGGAATGCGCCACGGCCATAGTTTGGTCATGGCTTGCAGCTAGAATTTAATGATATGCAAAAATTTTCATTATTGGTTTAATATAATAAAATGGATTTAAAAATTTTCATTGCATAGTTTTAGGCAGCGCGCTTAAAATGATGGACGTGCAGCTCTAGAGCTTTTCAGTTTTTTATTTCAACAGCGTCATGTTTAAAAAACAAAAATAAAAAAAAAAATGTGCACAAATAGAAAAATGCAAAGCATAAGCTAAAAAAAAGAGAAGTACGTTGAGATCCATGGACGGACAGACAGACAGACAGACAGGCTGGCAAAGTATCGCACTCTTGAGATTTACATTGTAAAGTGAGACAGCGCAGAGCTGTACATTTCCGTCTCGTCCGTCCAGTACTCATAGAAAAAAACAACAAATATACTCATTGCATATATGAGTACATTCGTATAGTATACGAATGCATTTAAATTAATTGAATTGCGTAGATTTTTTACTACGGCAGTGCAATGTTTTGCCATTACTTTTACTTATTGAATTGGTTTGGGGATTTGATAGTGGACACAAAAGTCAAGTTTACTTAGGCCGCATATCAGGGCTGAACTTTAACGTGTGGCGGCCTTAGGGCTCCCATATATGTATTCATTTATTTTTTGCTTGCACTCGCAGTTAGTTTAAAAATTATTACAATTATTATAAGATCTAGTACTCCACAAATTCTCCTCATCATGAGATTTGTTGTTCCCTAGTTAAGCAGATAAAAGCACAAACTACAACGCTTTGGATAGTTCAATTTTAAATAACTCCTTGCCATCATATTTCCATGTAGGTATCTTTGTAGTGAATATAAAAGTACACAGCACAAATTGGCTACACTGCACTGTGGGCCCAGATTTTCATACTTTGGCCAAAACCCTGTCATTTCCAAAGGAATTTTTTTAGAGTGATGAAATTTTACACACGTCTACCTTAATAATTGAACTGTTTTTCTACAAAGTTTGAGCCTTCTCCGATGTTTTTGAGATATAGATAATCCAGACCAAAATTGGAAAAAATTTAAAAAAACCAAACAATTTTTTGCACTTAATTAAAAAAAAAACAACGGTTAATTGGAATTAGACCATATTTCACACAGAGGTAGATATGAGCCCCTTATATATTGAACAAATTGCCTATACCCAAAATATTGTATGCTTTTGGAATTATAGCCCCAAATAGTTTCAGCTTTCCAAGCAAATTACAGAAAGACGACATCACCAATCCATCTGGTTTTAAACTGTTATAATTTTTTTGCATGCTTTTTTAATTAAAAAAAAAAAAAAAAACAAAAATCAATTTTTCATTTTAGTTTTTTTCGTCAAAATTGTTCATTTTTACATTTTTTGATTTGCATCTTAGTTAGTATGCTATAAAATTTTCCAGTATAACCTTTGAAAAAATCGTTATTGAAGCATACTTTTAGGCAGCTTAGAAATTCAAAAAATAGTATAATTTCTGGGGTTCAATTCGAAAAAAAAAAAAAAGCTGCCACCAATTTTTATGTCGGATGTGAACGATATCAGTGGATTGTTAACCTACTTAGAAACGAAAATTGCCATCGGAGAGTTCAACTACAAGACCCAAAGGGATGGACACGTTCGGATAATGGTAAAGAAAGTTGATAAATACAGGGAACTAATAAAAAATTTAAAAGCCGACAAAGTCAAGTTCCACACCTATCAATTGAAACAAGACAGAGCATTTAGAGTCGTAGCCAAAAATCTTCATTTCTCTACTCCATGTGCATTTATAAAAACCGAGATAGAGTCCCTAGGGCATGTAGTTAGGAGTATCAGCAACATAAGAAGTCGAATTACTAAAGAGCCACTGCATATGTTTTTTATTGACCTTGAGCCAGACAACAAAAACACGGATATTTACAACTTGAAGCATATTGGCAATGCTATTGTTAATATTGAAGCGCCCAAAAAGGTAAATGATATTGTGCAATGCTATCGCTGCCAAGAATTTGGACACACTAAATCATTTTGCAATAAAAAATACAAATGCGTTAAGTGCTCAATGAACCATGCAACCATACACTGTCCCAAAGGCAAAGATCTGCCAGCTAAATGTGCAAACTGTCTCGAGACGCACGCTGCTAGCTATAAAGGTTGCAGAGTTTATCAGCAACTAATTGCAAACAAAGCGTCCACTACTAATAACGCAAATAGAAAACCAACCCAAAGAAGTGAGTTCACTCACAACAAACCAGAACCCTCAAATACCCGTAACCAAGCGTACTACGAAAATAATTACAACAGTCAGCCATCTTATGCTCAAGTATTAGGAAATTCAACAAGTAACAAGGATAGTAGTGCCTTGGACAGAATTGAAAAACTCCTACAGAAACAGTCTGAGAATACCCAAAACCTACTAAATATGATAATGATGCTTGTCAACAAATTATGCAAGTAGACGTTCGCATAGGTATATGGAATGCCAATGGGCTTTCCAACCATAATAATGAAATAAATCTATTTATACAGACAAACAATATTGATATAATGCTAATATCCGAAACACACTTTAACAACAAATCATATTTCAACATAAGAGGATATGAACTTATTAGAGCTGATCATCCGTCTGGCAGAGCACAAGGTGGTGCTGCAATAATTGTTAAAAACACAATTAAATTTAAAAAACTCGATAGCACTACTTTATTGAATATCCAAGCAGCCGCTATCCAAATAAAATGCATGCATACTAATGTAACAATAGCAGCGGTGTACTTACCGCCAAGGTATTCATTTAAGCTAGATGACTATAAAATATTTTTTCAACATCTCGGTAGCCGCTTTATTGCTGGTGGTGATTTTAACGCCAAGCATCCTTGGTGGGGATCAAGATTGTCGAACCCTAAAGGTACTGAACTTTTCAAGTGCTTAACAAACTTCAATTACTCAACCCTCTCTACCGGAAAACCCACGTACTGGCCCAGTGACCCACGAAAAAATCCTGACTTATTAGACTTTGTTGTTTACAATGGTATACCTCATCACCAACTTCATATTAAGGAGAGCTTTGACTTAAGCTCTGACCATTCGCCAATAATTGTAACGTATGGTTCTACTGTTTTAAATAAGGATAAACCGTACAGAGTTATCACACATAAGACTGATATTGTGGCATTTAAAAACTGGATTGAGGAAAAAACTAGTTTAGATATATCACTTAAATCTAGAGATGAGATTGACCTAGCAGTTGAAAAACTCACCAATGTTATCCACGAAGCTGGTTTTCTATTTACCCCACAAATAATAACAAATGAAATCAAAAAACCATTCCTTCCCATTGAGCTAAGAAGACTTATCAAAGAGAAAAGGATATTAAGGAAAAGATGGCAAATCAGTCGTAGCCCTCTTGATAAAAGGATATTCAACAAAGCAGCTAAAGACTTGAAATCAAAGTTACGCGATATTAAAGATGAAGCTACTGCAGAATACCTTAAAAATCTAGATCCATTTTCAAATAATCCTGACCATAACCTTTGGAAGGCAACCCGTTATTTAAAGAGGCCTATCAGGAGAAGCACAGTCTTAGAAGATAGAAATGGGCACCGGTGCAGAAGTAATGAAGAGAAAACAGAGGCTTTTGCCCAGCATTTGCATTCAGTCTTTCAGCCAAATTTAACATCTGACAATGAAAATACTACTCATGTTCATAACTTCTTAGACTCGCCTTGTCAGATGAGCTGGCCTATTCGCAAGACTACTGTTGAGGAGGTAACAAAGGAAATAAAGCAAATAAAACTTAAAAAATCGCCTGGATTCGACAAAATTGATGGAATCACGATAAGAAACATACCTCCAAAATGCATCAGACTTCTTACATTCATTTTCAATGCCATGCTTAGACTCGATCACTACCCAAGCCAGTGGAAGTGCGCTGAGGTAATCATGATATTAAAACCCAGCAAGCCAGAACACTGCCCTTCTTCATACCGTCCGATAAGTTTGCTGGTAACTTTCTCTAAAGTATTTGAAAGGATACTTCTAAGAAGAATGTTGCCTGTTTTGGAGGACTTAAATATAATACCTGAACACCAGTTTGGGTTTAGAAGGGGACATGGGACTCCTGAGCAATGTCATCGGATAATCAACACTATAACGAGTGCTTTTGAAAGCAAGCAGTATTGTGCAGCAATCTTTCTAGATGTTAAGCAAGCATTTGACAAGGTTTGGCACCCCGGCGTACTCTACAAAGTTAAAAAATGGTTACCAGCACCCTACTTTTTACTCATAAAATCTTATTTAACTGATAGAAAGTTCTATGTACATGAAGCAGGTGCAACATCTGAGCTGTACTCTATTAATGCTGGAGTTCCTCAAGGAAGCGTACTAGGTCCTGTCTTATATACAATATTTACCGCTGATCTACCGACTGCCAACGTATCTATGGTTGCAACATATGCTGATGATACAGCATTCATTGCCACAAACGACAATAGAAATGACGCTTCACTGCGATTACAGGAACAGCTCACTATGGTTGAAAAATGGCTAAAGAAATGGAGGATAGAAGTAAATACGCAGAAATCTGTTCAAATGACTTTTGCATTAAGACGCGGCAACTGTCCCTCGGTATCATTAAATGGCTCCATTATTCCCGAAAGTGAAACCGTAAAATACCTCGGGGTACATCTAGACCGAAGACTGACGTGGAAGGCCCACATAAAAGCGAAACAAAAGCAGCTAAAATTAAAAACTAAAAAGATGTACTGGCTCTTAGGCCCTCGCTCGCAACTCAGCCTAGAAAATAAAGTTCGGTTATACAAGGCAGTCCTTAAGCCAGTCTGGACGTATGCCATGCAGCTCTGGGGGACGGCGAGCACCTCAAATATTGAAATCTTGCAAAGATATCAATCTATAACACTAAGACACATTGCAGGCGCTCCTTGGTATGTAAGTAACCAAGAAATACACAAAGACTTAAATGTACCTTACGTCAAAGATGAAATAAGCAAAACATCACGAAGATATTTAGAGAGACTTTCTAACCATGAAAACTCACTGGCAATCAACCTACTAGACAATAGTATTGACGTTAGACGTCTGAAAAGATTTCATATTCTGGACCTTCCAGATCGATTTGTTTAATAATTGTATAATAACCTTTAGCAAATAGTATTGTTGTTTATTGTTTGGACTCACTGGAGCACATTCAATCCTGCCATTTTTGTATTATTTATAAAATTTGCTGATTGTTTACAGACAGATTGCAAATAAAAATACATGAATAAAAAAAAAAAAAAAAAAATTTTCGAAAATCAGGAGGAATAACATTTTGTTGTAAAACATGTAAAGAAATTTTTAAAAACAATTTTCGATCAAATATCGAGTGGTAGTCGGAGGTACCCTTAAAGCAAAGCAGCCAAATGATACAAAAACTAAAAAAAATCTTTTTAACTACTCGAATATATTTAAAACCGAAAAGTTGTTAAGCTTAGTTTTTATTTTTTCTAAAGTTATACTTATAAATTAAAAAGTGAATGAAGATTTCGTTGCTACATATATCATGGTATATGCAGGTTTTTTTTTTCTGAAAATGTTCGCGAAAGCTCATAAAATACAAAATGTCAACTTTGATTGCCAATAACTTGAAAACCACTAATTATAATTTAAAATTTTTTTCTGCGCAGGATACCTTAATATGTGCAAAATGATATTAAATTGTAATTTTGTCAAAATTTTGATTTTCATCAGAAGGGCTTTTGGCGAAAATCTGGCCACGCGTTCCCATTGTGCTGCCTAACAAAAGTGTGCAAAAGTAAAATTTTCAATGAATTAATAAGCAAATTTAAGAACAATTTGTAGCAGAGATATAAAAACATAAAATCTTAAATTAACCTTATTGCATTCTTTATTTTAATTACTAAAAATAACTTAAAACAAGAGCATAAATAAAACCAGATTGAAAATTCTTAAATCAAGACTAAAGTCATTCGAAAAAATCTCAAATTTGTGTTTTTAGCGTAACACAATCATAAAAAAAAAACAAAAAAAATAGTCTTAAAAATTCTTAAATTAAGGTTTAAAGTTTAAAATAAAAAAATGTATTGATATTTTCGGTACTCTTAAATTTCACTTGTCTTTAAGTGTCTAATTTAAAAATATTCCCAATTTTAAATTTTAAATAGCATAATAAAAAATTTCAAACTAATACCAAAAATTCCTAAAACAAGATTTTCGGCATTCATAGGTGACAAAAAAAAAAAAATCTTAAACACTTAACTTAAAGATTTTGTGGTCTCAAAAAAATTTGTTAAATTGAGTCAGAAAAATCTTGTTTGAAGTTTCTTCAGAATCTGAAAAGAAGATTTTGATCATGAAGTTAACTTTTTTCTCGGCTTATTTTTAGATTAAGATTTTTTTGGGTTTGAAATAATTATAATTACTTTCTTGAAAGAAAATCTTGAGATTTTAATGGCAAAATTTAAAGAATCGTAATTCAGAAATGGTATTCTTAAACTGACAACAAAAAAAGCTATGGCTACTTTCGTGACAACTATTTTATGATTAAAGATGGCGTACGTTAAAGTCGGGCGCGGACGACTTTGGGATATCCTGTACCACTGCTTGCAATAAAATCCGGTATATTGCTTAAGAACACCAAAAGACATTTGATTGCCAAAATGGGTTACGATGCCATCATAAACAAACAAAAACAGGCGAATTTTGAACCAAAAATGTTTTTTTGACCGATCGATATATAATATAGTCAACCGATTTTGATCAAATTTGGTACAGTGCTTGGGAACTCTAAAAAACTTCCGAGTACCAAACTTGTTTGTGATATCTTCATAAACAAACGAATTATCCATCTAAAACTTTTGTTTTTTTTCGAGGTCCTGTTTCAGAGGGAGCTATATAATATAACCCCGATATCGAAAAAGAAGAAAAAACTTGTCTCCCCTAACATAATTACGCATCTAATCTGAATCGCTCTAGCTCTTATCATCTCTAAGATCTAGGCGTTCATACAGACAGACGGATCGACTTCTCTAGCCACCCTGATCATAATTTAGGGGGGTCTCCGACGTCTCCTTCTGTATGTTACATACATTTTAAGCTTGCACAAACATAATATACCCTTTGTACCAAACGGTACAGGGTATAAAAATCTTGAATTGAGATAGCTTTTTTATGTGCGTATGCTTATTTCCTTACCAAAGTTTTTTTTCTAAGCGCTACTTTTGATGTTATTTAAAACTAGACGATTTTCAATCAAATTATTTTGTTTCGGGTACACTTGTCTATTTACCATAGCTTTTTTTTTAGTTTTCTCAAATTTCCGGGCTAATCTATTTGTCATGTGGGGGCCCCTGTCGGCCCATGCCTAAATCCGCCCCTGCCTAACATGCACTACCAATACGTTTGAATTTGCTTTTAAGGTCAATATATTTGCCTATGTATTTAAAATGTGGCCTTAGTATCCATTGAAACCACTTGATGGGGCATATTGATTTTACTAAGATATAATGAGTCAATACCCAATGGTACACATCAAATAATTTATATTTCAATAAGGACTCTGAACATTAATATTTTGCGTCAAATATTCTTTGATGTTTCTATAATGAGCTTAATTTAAATCTTTGATCATTTTCTGGACTCAGGTCGAGAAATGCTTGTACATAACTGAAACTTGAAACGTATAAAAGTCTCCTTCCAGCTTGTCAACTTGAGTCGTTGTAGATCTTTCGCTTCGTCAATCCATCTCGATCTTGTATGCAAGGCACTATTGTTTGAAAGGCCTAATAATGATATTGTTAACTCTCGTGCATAATTAAGGCTCAGTTTAAGTGACTTTAAGCACACCGTTCGTTTAACTAAGTCAATGCTAGAATGTCAATATGTGGCAAGTTGTTCTGCCCTTCTGCTTCCTTGGCCATCTTGGGTTCGCCATTTTAAAATTTTGAAAATCTAGCCCCAGATTCGTGATCAGCGACCTCAAAAGCCCATATTTGCATACCCTTGTGTTAAAATCACAAAAATGATTTTTTTTCAGATGCCATCTTGGTTTCGCCATTTTTAAATTTCGAAAAACTAATAATGTTTTTAAAAGTATCTGAATAGGAGATACCACAGGGGTTGCAATAATGTTATTTTCTAAGAATAAGATTAAAAATAAAGATCAAATTGTGCAGTTACTTTGCTTTGGTGGCCATTGTAGCTCCGCCATTTTAAAATATTAAAAATCACCATACGGCTTGAAAAAGTAAACGAAATGTCGAAAAATTTAAGCCCAAAAATCGTGGATTTTTCTTGAAAATTAAAGTGTGCAGTGGTTGGCTGATTTGACAGATATATATATAGTTATGCATATAATATATAATAATTTAAGCTTTAATAGATATTTTATGAATATACAAAAACTTAATTTAATATTATAATTTAATTAATTAAAAAAAAAACTAAATAAAAATTATAATTTAATTAATTAATTATTTAATTTTATTTTTAATACATAATTTAATTAATTTTTAATTCTGTTTTTCTATATTTCTCATTAAATATCTAGTAACGCTTAAACTAATTTTTGTATTAACTATTTTTTTTTTATTACAAAAAATACATTATTTACTTATATAAAAATTAATTTAATTAATATAAAAAAAGATGAATTAAAAATTATAATTTAATTAATTAATAATTTAATTTCAATTTTAATTTAAAATTATAATTTAATTAATAAATAATTTAATATTGATTTTTAATTAATTATTTATTTAATTTTTAATTCAGTTTTTTTATATAATTTAAAAAAAAATTACATTTCTCATAAAATATCTATTGTATTATGGCTTAAATTAATTTTTGTATTTACTATTTTTTTTGTTTGTTACAAAAAATACATTATTTACTACTATAAACATTAATTCAATTAATATGAAAAAAACGAATTATAATTAAATTAATTAATAATTTAATTTTAATTAAAAATTATAATTTAATTTATTAATAATTTAATTTTAATTAAAAATTATTATTTAATTTATTAATAATTTGATTTTAATTTTTAATTAATTAATTAATAATTTAGTTAGTTTTTAATTTTGTTTTTTTAATATTATTTTAAAACATTTACATTTCTCATAAAATATCTATTAAGGCTTAAATTAAATTTTTGTATTAACTGTTTTTTTTTTATTACAAAAAATACATTATTTACTACTATAAACATTAATTTAATTAATATGAAAAAAACGAATTATAATTTAATTAATTAATAATTAAATTTTAATTAAAAATTATAATTTAATAAATTAATAATTTAATTTTAATTTTTAATTAATTAATTAATAATTTAGTTAATTTTTAATTTTGTTTTTTTATATATTTTTAAAACATTTACATTTCTCATAAAATATCTATTAAGGCTTAAATTAAATTTTTGTATTAATTGTTTTTTTTTTATTACAAAAAATACATTATTTACTACTATAAATTTTTTGTGTATAATTTTAAATTAAAATTTTATTCTTAAATACTCAGGCAGCGGAATAAAATGTTCGGATTCCTTAGGTAAAACTTGCATCATGAAAAAACATAGGTGGAAGGAATTTATTTACGCACAAACTTCAGTTCCAACTATCACCTCCTCGAAGAGCACATAAAATTCGTTGCAGAAATAACAAAAATGTCTATGCACTTGGTCTCATTAAATTTGTAACCAACTTGAGATGCTTTTGTTGAACAACTTTTTGGTTCAATTGATGTTAAACTTACATATTTGACTAGCTTTAAGTGACGCACTGATCTGGGAATACACTTAGTCAAGTGCAAACAATTGTGCCACATAATACCACAACCAAGCTCTCTAACTCTTCAGTAAGTTGCAACATTTTTGTTGTTGCTTGTCCTGTTAATCCCCCATTGCCATTGCACTTGAGCTCCGTAAACATTTCCGTAGTGTTCCTAATACGTGAGCACCACTTGGCTGGATGCTTCCGTAAAGTGCGGCACGTGCAGTGCAGCTCAGCTGTAAAATAATTACAACAATTGCATTAGTAACAATGCAAATTTGTGGGCTTAAACACACAGCCATAACTTGCCATAAGTTCATTAGGCCAAAATAAATGCATTAAAATTTTATCAAAACTTTGATAACCGCAAAAAAGTACCAACGAAAAATTTTTGACTTCTATTTAATTAAATTTCGTAAGCACTTTATATGTATACTATCCGTTTTTTTTTTGACTTTAATGCTACTTAAGTTAACTGGAAAACTTGAGGCAAGTTTTTGCATGTGCCTCCTACTGCAGCCTGACAGACAATCCCAGGCCAACATGACCAACACACACCATGTGCATGGTTGAATTCAGGCCCAGAAAAAAACCAATGTTGTCTCTAGTTGGTGCAGATTGAAACGCACAACTCATTTGTAACCGTTTGCGAGCAGCACCAAAAAACCATTGAGCAAATAATGCCAAGCGTTGTGCCCACTACACGGTATAGGGTGTTTTTTTTTTGGAGGTTTTTTTAACATGTGCAATGTTCTCGTTAGACAATGACTTAATATTAATGATGAAATATCACTTTAACTGAGTTTTTGAATATGAGCAAAGTTGTACACACTACGCAGTATAGGGTGTTTTTTTAAAGGTGTTTTGATAAGTGCAAAGAATACATCATTAATGATGAAATATCACTTTAACTGAGTTTCTGAATATGAGCAAAGTTGTACACACTACGCAGTATAGGGTGTTATTTTAAAGGTGTTTTGATAAGTGCAAAGCATACATCATTAATGATGCAATATCACTTTAACTGAATATTTGAAAATGCCAGGAATTGTTTTTTCTACTCAATATATAAGGTGTTTTTTTTAAAGGTTTTTATCCAGTGCGATGCATTCATCATTAAAGATGAAATATCACTTTAATTAGTTTTTTCATAATGCTAGGCGTTGTGTTTTCTCCTTAATAAAGGGTGTTTTTTTAAAGAATTTTTTATAAGTGCAATGTTCTCATTAGACAATAATTAATTTTTAGCATATGACCAACATATGAGCAAATTTTCAAACACTTTTACAAAATTTTTTTGAAAAGTACGGACTCATTGCAACAGATGAGAGTCTTTTGTTTATAAACAAACCCACCCAGTATGAAATAAACTATGTCATAAAATGTATATAATTAGCCGCAATAAGAGAGTTCGTAGCATTATGGGGCCAAAATTTTCGACCGGTCCATCTCTAATTTTTAAGCAGTACCAAGCAATGATACCGCCGTCTCCCAAGCCTCAATGCTTTTCCAGGCGCTGTAATTTTATTTATGAACCAGCGAGCTTGAAATGTGCCTTATTCTAAAAATACGTAATATGCTGTTCCACTATTTGAAAGCGGTTGTACTGGTGTATTTTAAACCATTCTTAAATAGTCAACAACACTGAGCACAAAACAGCAGACAGTAAAAACAAACGCTTAAAAAAGCACTCTATATAAACCACTTGCTGCACCCGCACAGAGGCTACCGCAGCCACATTGCCGGCTGCTTTTGTTTTTTTGGTAAACCAAAAAAGGCAGCAACTTGGCTCACCGCAGTTTCTATACCCTAACAAACCAATTCAAAGGGGTCTATGCCACAAATCTGATTCAACCGATTTTTTCTCTTGTTCTGAGGACTGTACTTTTTCGTTGGGTGGAATATTTTTAGGCTACTTCTTGACCTATCACCCGCAAGGGCGTAGCCTGTGGTATGTTTTCAACCTTTCTTTCTAGGCTTAGGTGGTTTTTGATGCCCACTATTTAGGATATGACAAGGTTTTTATGCACATTGCTGTTCATAGCATAACAAGGACATCTGCTATTTTGCATAGAGCTTTGTTTTGGAGTCACTGCCGAAACTTAAATGCCGTACGCACACGTAGTTGTTAATATAGATTTTTGTAGAGCGTGATTTTTTTAAAAACTGACAGCTTCTGCCCAGGAGCTAGTCACTAATGTGCGACTTTTGTGTTGCATCTTGGCTTGGTTCATGTAACGTCCGCAGTAGTGCTGGAGAAAACATCGATGATCGAAGTTTAAAATATCTACATATCGATGTTGGCCAACAGAGATGTTTCTCCAGCACTACTAAACACCCATTTGATGAGTGCAGAAATGCTGGAGAAACATTTCTATTGGCCAACATCGATATATTGATATATAGATATTTTAAACTTCGATCATCGATGTTTTCTCCAGCACTAGTCCGCAGCATAGATTTGTTTGTGTAGGTGTTTCCCAAAATAAGGATGTGAGTTCTTAATTGGCATGCTGTCCCCATTAATTGTAAGGGCTGGATATGGATCATTTAGCTGATGTTGCAACGTTTTGGCCACATTGCAATCTTTCCCAGTTCCAACCGTAGGCCAGCGGCAGCTTCATGGACTTTAATAGCTGAGGTCAATAACGCAGACTCATCCGCGTAGTTGGCCATAAAGATGCCCACTTTGCTAAAGAAGTGCGGCATGTCCATTATGTAGAACGCATATTGCGAAATTTCGATTATTTATCAAGCTATCGATAACTGAATATTGGATTTTTTAGAATTTTCTTTTACAAGTCATATCTCCTTAACGAATAAAGATAACTACACATTTTTATTTTCATTGAAAGATAAAATTTAGAGCTTGAAAAATTTTTTTTATTTTTATTAAATATTTTTTTAAAATTTGAAAAAAAGATTTTTAAATTCAAAAGTGATCTACCGCTTGCTAAAAAAAATGGGATTTATGTCATTTTATGCGAATTTTACGACCAACAACCTATAAGAATATTCGGAAAATTTTCAAAGTACGGGTTAAATGTTACGTGAAAAAAACCTACGCGGTTTCCGTATTATCTGATACTTTCAAAATCTGTTATAAAATATAAAAATCTACATTCATAATAAGTTTGAAGTTATTATTTTTCAATTCCGAGAAATTATGCATGTTTGTCATTTTTTGAGGTACTGTTTACTATCTTAAAGATGCCATCCCTAAGAGCTGAGGTAATTATAGCAGTGATCGATTTTTTATTTCTTAAGATATTTATATGCAATTATAATGCTGGCGTAAGAGATTTCTTAAAGAAAATTGCATGGATTACTTGTTTTGAAAAGGAGAATCTTATCCTCAACAAATTTGAGCAGCAGGCTATAATGAGTTCAGAAAAGAAGCGAGCCGCGCAGGAACAGTCGAAGACATTGGGGACTTATAGAGACCTTTTGATTACTTCTATGGCTAATTATATTTCTTTTTTTCTAAACAATAAAATGTGATTAGTTTTCTACACCTAGTGGGTGCGGTTTAACCAAGGTGTACATGTAGCAAGACAAAGTAACATTTATTTCTTTATATTGTATTATAATTAATCAAAAATAAGATTTCTTAGCATTCAACAAAAGTTGAAGTTTAAGAACTCAATTTCATTGACCATACTCCAGCATTCAGAGCAGTCCTAGAAGTCATAACAAGGGTGCAGTCATGGCAACCCATCGCCGTTTATTCTATTTCAAGACAAATAATGTACGCTTCTTTTAATATTTAAAGAGAAAAAATAATTCATTAAAAATCAATAATAATTAACCATTAGCTTTAGTGAAAATGTATATTTAAGGGGAATAAAGCACAAATAAATAAATAAATAAAATTAAAAATCATTTACAACAAATTTTTTATACCCTGTACCTATAGGTACAAAGGGTATACTAGATTTGTGCAATGTATGTAACGGCAAAAAGGAGGCGTGGCAGACCCCAAGTCCTTTATACCAAAATGCTTATCATAACCTCGGGTAGCGATTGAGCCATGTCCGTCTGTCCGTCCGTCTGTCCGTCTGTATGAACTTCTAGATCTCGGAGACTATAAGAGCTAAAGATACGAAACTTTACTAGCTGATGCGCATATTTCCTCAGAAGATCAAGTTTGTTGAATCATGTCAATATCTTTCCCCGTTCCCCCGTAGCAGAGTTTCGCGGTTTTTAGCTAAACCGTTTAATATTTCAATCTGAAACTTAACAGAGCGATGCGTTGTGGTTACATGCATCTGTGTGTCAAAAATAAGCAAAATCGGACAATTACAACAAAAGTTATAGTCTAAAATGTAAAAATTTCACCTCCCCTTGCCTATAAACTGCGTCAATATTTGACTCTACGTAATAATAGTAACAAATGACCTAGAACCACCAATTTTGGTAAGCTGATTTATGTGCCTCTAATGAACAAATCCACATTAAAATTTTATCAATGCAGCCCCCCCACCCCCGCAATCAATTTACCGTGTTTTCTCCCACACCCTTCAACATATCCCCTTGAAACTTACCCCATATACTTTAAATAACTCCTTTGACGTAAATTTCGATTTTCATCATAATCGGTTAAAATTTGCGGAACTTATAGGTATCAATATCGTTTTGCACCAACAAAAAAATGTTCCAATTGGAAATTCTTAGTAAGTATATGCAGGAATAAATCTTTTTTTGCGAAAAAAAAGGTACAGGGTATTACACTGTCGGCACCGCCTCGACTGTATAACATTTTTTTTTTTATAAATTTATTTATTTTTGTCAAGCAGTCTGTTTACAAATAAAGTTAACATCGAATACATGAGATACATATATTTATATTTATATATATTTATATTGCATCAAAGAGCTTCATAACCACCAAAGCATTTTTGCTGCATACTTTTAGGCTGATATTCAATTTATTATGTATTATGTATTTGCATTGATTGCACGCTTTGGCTTTTAAATTTCTTAGTATTTTATGCTCTTAGTAAGAGTATAAAAAATGTATATGCTTTTATATGCAAGGAGCAAATGCAATAACACATATGACTGCATGTACATTTCTGTGTGGGTGTAAGTGAGACTGCATTGACTATAACAATACAGCCCCAAAATGTATGCTATACTCTAACACATATGTTCGGGCCTGGTTTACCAAGGCAACAACCCAAAACGGCTCTAACTGGCAGTCAGTCCGATAGTCCGTCATTTTGACTGTCTGTTGGATTGTTAGTCGACGGAAGCTGACTGAGAAGCTGTACCGAACTGAGAGGAACTGAGCTTCAGCCTTCAAAAATTGAGTGCAATTTAGATGTTGATGAGAAAATGCGTTGAACGTGCTCAAGTTGTATTTGAACCCTTCGGTTCTGTTAACAAAAGCACGCCAAGTGCAAAAAAAAAAGGAATACAAAAAAAATATCTAAGAAATTAGAAGCAAAGGATTTACTACTATGTAGCGACATGGTCAACCAGTCTATCGACCGTTTGCAAAACCCTGTAATTTGTTTTGTATGACAAAAGTTAGAAAAAGAAAAGAAAATTAAGAAGTAAAAGATACTGCTTAAAAACGCAAGCATGTGGTTGGTATTATATTCGGTTGCGCGAATAATGGTATCATATTTTGAAAGTACTTCAAGTTAATTTACGACAAATGAGCTTAGACAGCGAGTAGGGATCTAGTAATAGGATCCAGCAAGCGCCAAAAAGTGCCTCATTAATAAGATGTTATAAAAAAATACGATGGCATATCCGTTTGCCATTTTTGAAAAAAATTTCGCTTAACATTTGTTAGAATGTTTCCTTTGTAAATTTTTATGAAACATTTAAAGTGTTAAATGAATTTAATGTAGCATACGTTATTTGATGATAATGATGTGGTTTACAAAATTAATTTGGTTCATTCGTTTTTTAAATTACATATACTCCCAAGATTTTACGCTGGCTATACCTAATGGTCATAAGGCCGATGCTCACTTACGGAGGTATTGCTTGGGGAGCTCGGGTGTAGATTACCTCCGTCCAAAATGACCTTAAGAAGATACAGAGGCTAGCCTGTGTATGTATGACAGGAGCCATGAGAACCTGTCCTACAGCAGCATTGAAAGTCCTTATGGAGTTGACACCACTTCATACTGTTGTAAGGCTTCAAATGAAGGCGACACTGTTAAGAATGTCTGCTGAGGGAATTGGCAAAGGCCACATAATAAGTGCTAGAGACGCTGACGAGCTGGGAAAACTGGTCCCCTCAATTCTCTTACCTAGAGATGAGATGATCACAGAGTACCACTTTGAAAGGAACTTCAGTACTATTTTGAGCAACAAAGAGAATTGGACAACGCTAGAGGAGATACATCCTATGAAAAGACACACTATTGTGTGGTATACGGACGGGTCCTTGACTAAAGAAGGCACTGGACTGGGAGTCGCGGGACCAAGAACGCGACTATCAGAAGCTCTGGGTGAATACACCAGCATATTTCAGGCAGAGGTATGTGCTA
The DNA here is from genome assembly GCA_018150985.1 of Chymomyza costata. Classification (NCBI taxonomy): domain Eukaryota; kingdom Metazoa; phylum Arthropoda; class Insecta; order Diptera; family Drosophilidae; genus Chymomyza; species Chymomyza costata. The sequence continues at coordinate 27,347,899 of JAECWU010000001.1, forward strand.
TAGGCCAATGTGTAGACATCAACCTAGAAAGAAAATATAAAGACAGAGATATTGCTATACTGTCAGATAGTCAAGCTGCGATTAATGCGGTTGCTGGCTCGAAGATTAATTCGAAGTTGGTCTGGGATACTAGGACCAAATTGAACCGTGTAGGACAATGGAACAGAGTCTCCCTTAGATGGACCCCGGGACACAAGAACATCCCCGGGAATGAAGCAGCTGACGAACTGGCGAGGAATGGTGCTGCAAAAACACTAATAGGGCCTGAACCTTACTGTGGCATTGGCAGACACACTACCAAGCAGCTGCTAAGAGACGAAGAAAGGTCCTGTCGAGAAACTGACTGGGCTGGCACAGACGGCTTACGACAGGCCAAGCAACTTCTTGGCTCCTACAACTTAATTAGGTTCAAGAAAGTGTCCCAATTGGGCAAGAATTCCCTTAGGATACTGACGGGGTTACTAACGGGACATTGCAGACTCAGGAAACACCTGTGTACTATTGGCATCTCTTAATTAGCCATTTGCAGTATAAAAAATTCTAAATTTAATAAATTTATAATTTTACTCTCTTTCAAGTAGACTTTTTCCTCACTTTCAGGAAACTTGATTAAGATTGAACTGCTGCTTGACTTGATCCCATAAAAAGTATCTCAGGGATATATAATATTTTTTTTACCAACCAAGTGTTATGTAAACTAACTAACTTAAACATAATTAGTAAGCAAACAAGGGGCTGGTTTTGTTACTCTGCTTGTTGTTGTTGGCTTCCAGTCTGTCTAATGAAGTGGCATAACCACAACAACAACAGCAACAACAAAGAAGAGGCAGATGAAGAAAGGACGCCAGATGACGTTGATATCAACGTCAGAGCCGAAGGCAAGGCAATATGCAAGTGGTCACAAAATGGATGCGACAGCCTCGACAGCAACACTTATTGACAGTATTGAAAATAGTTATCGAAACTAGTAGAACTAACTTGGCCTGACTTGGGTAGCAAATTGGGTTAGTGGGTGAGACATAATTAAATTATGTGTCGCCTGCTCCATAATCGAATGCATTGTTGTTTTTCCTTTTTTGCATAATTAGACATCTTTGTCACATTTGCCTTGGCCAGGCTTAGTAACAAACAATAATCATCTTGTTCTTGGTCAGCATTATTGAAGATGAGCCTGATTCATTGTAGATTGCCTTGGCTTGCCATTTCTGCCTTTTGTTAATGTCAGCTGATTTTTCATTAACGTCTGGCTCTAGTACATACTATGCTTATATACACGTAGTATATGTTTTAATAACTTGCAATCAATTGGCTGCACGCCATGTGCTGCTCAGTTGCCATTTTTTTTTGTTTGAACCGCAGTCATATTCAGTTGATGTGCGAAAAGCTTACAGATTAATTTATTGTAAATGCTTTACTCAATTTTGTTATGAAATATATAAAGCCAGGCATTGTGCAAAGACCGTGGCACTTGCATCCATTAATCTTCGTTTGTTTCCCGAGCGTACAGTTTAAATAAGTGGCAAATACAAAAATAAATCTGTTGTAAATTTATTACGCATACGCCGTGTAAGAAAAATTGTATAAAAATCAACACAAAAAGTTGTTCTGACACTTTTGGTCGAAAACTATTATCATTTTTTTTTTTTAATTTAAGCTAATCAGCTGGGTTTTTGAATATTTATATAATTCGCTATACTCTTAAATAAAATAAATATTTTATTCCTATGTGCGCTGAGTAAAGGAACTAGGTTCAAGCATTTTGGGGATGCTGAAAAAAGGTTTAATATTAAGATAAATACAAAAAATTTTACCAGCTGCAAACTTTTTGCTGTTAAAACTATTTCAATGCAACTAAATATTTATGAACTAGTTTTTGTTCTAGTTTTGATTCCTGTATAGGAACCACAGAATTAGTTCGAAATACCAAATTATAATAGCTTTTGGCTTTACAATTTGATATTTGCTCATAAATTGGCTTCCAAATATTTGTTGTTTGAACTAGTTGTGATTGAAGATATTGCTTCTATGGTGGCGTCTTTTGAACGAGTTCCTTGGCATTTAACTGCTTGAACACTATTTGCTTCTGAACCAGCTTACAATACACAAGCTTTTGAAAAATATATAAACAAATAAAATTTTGAACATGTGTTTTATGAACTTGATGCTGGAAAAATATTAGCTTTTTAAGCATTAAAAGAAAGTTTTGGATAAGGAACCAAAAAGATCCCCTAACGATTTTAAAATTATTGATCCAGATCGATACATAGGGCACAATAAAATACTTCGAAAAATTTCAGTTTTAAAACTTAAACGGCTTTATTTAAATTTTCACTAAACTACTGTTTTTTAAACAATTTATTCTTTAAGCTAAATTGGCAATAAAGCTGCATAAAAAAATATTTTCTTTTTTTCAAAAATAATTAGAAAATGTCATGTTAATTGACATATTAAAGCAACAATACTTTAAAACAGTGGTCGGCACGGCCCAATCCCATGGGATTGGAGTTTACACGTACTGTGTTGTACACAAAACACATGCATGTGTGCGTGATTTTTGTACTGAACTACTCTCAGAAAATTCTCTGGCGTTGCCATGCTCTTGTTGCAAAGCAACAGACACGAAGTTGCTTGTGCATGACTTCGGCTCTTGCTTAGAGAGCGTGCTTGCTCTCACAATGCTAAAGCACTTCAGCATTAGTATGCCGTGGCTTTGGTGCTGAGTGGCAGAAAACACAAAATCAGTTTATGTTTAATTTGCTACAAGCTAAGATCGCGCTACGCAATTTATTGATTTTAAAAAGGAACAAATGTTCAAAGAGGAATGGAAAAATGAGCTGCGCGATCTAAGCTTGCAGCCAACTAAACATTAACTGATTTTGTGTTTTCTGCAAACTGGCACCAAAGCCAAAGTGCAAGCACGCTCTCTAAGCAAGAGCCGAAGTCATGCACAAGCAACTTCGTGTCTGTTGCTTTGCGACGTCAGCGTCGAAATACTTCACAGCTTCAGAAAATGTTCAATACAAGCGCAAAAAAAAAAAATAAAATATAAATATTTCATATTTAAAAAAAAAAAAAATTTTCACTCATCACCAAAAAAAAAATTTTAATTTTAAGTAGCATATTTAAAAATATAAATGAGATTTTGCTATTTTCATAATTTATTTATTTATATATTTCATGATTTATTTCTTAAGTGGTCTACGCAGTTCGAAAAATTCCATATGGAAACTATTTTATATTATTTCAGATGGGGCCACCAGTGTGTGCATAGTAAGTCAAAGTGCTATTTTTTATCGAATTATCGTTTTTGTTGTGGTATTAATCGATATTTTGTCCGATACTTTGGGTTAATGTGGGCACACTCGCATTATAATCAGCTGCTTTATGTTTACAAAAATTATGCGCGCAAAATAAGACAAAGAATTAAATAAAACAAACATGGATTTGAATCAAAAAGTATTGTTAACATTACTTAGTATAAACAATGCATGTATGACTGCCTATCTCATTGTAAAAAGGTTGGCTGGGTGAACCCTTTTTTAAAGGTCAGAGCAGAAAGTGGAAGATTTTTCAAAGATGTATGCATTTTGTATTGGACTAATATTCCAACACAGTTGTGTACATTTCGTGTTCAATTTAAAGTTTGAGGTCATGGTGCCTAATCCATTGGTGTTTCATCCAAATTTTCATATGTCCTCAGCAAATTTCAATATATTGTTCGGAATGTTGGAGCGTTTCTTGTTTCCTAAACGGCTAACACGACCAGCTACGCCTTCCGGCTAAAGCCAAATTGGCAACTAGTACATTAAATTGCATTTTGTTTGTTATAACCCATAACACTGGGTTCTCCTCCACTGCTTTAATAAGCGCTATTTTCTCATCTCTTAGAAATCATTCGTTTTCTCCTACCGGCCATTTCGAACAAAATATAGTGCATATACATTAACTCGCGCCAAAGCACCAAAAAACCAAACAGCTGTTGTCAGTGTTACCACGCCTAGTGAAGTAGTGGCGCCATCTAACGTTAAGCATTTTAAAACAACACTGTTTTGTTTCTTTATCTGCGTCCCATTGTCAAAAATGTTTGATCGGAATTTTTCGCGACTATTTTTTTCATATGAAGTTTTCATTTTTTTGCGTGCTGCGTATAGACATTTAACAAAAAAATTGAATTTTTTTAAGTGTTTCTTAAATACATCAATCACCATTTTTTTTTTGAAACATGTCGTTTTATTTGTTTATTTTTATGTTGTTAATATAAATCAAACCGATTTGTTGCAAATAAGTTACTTGTAAACTAGTTCATTAAAAATAATTTACTTTGGAGCTAGTTCATTAAAAACTTCTAAGCCATATAGTTTTGAACTACAGTAAATAAGACAGGGCCACAAAAAAAAGTAGTGTGAACTATATTTTTTGTATTTTAATAAAAAAGGATTATTGGGATTCTATGATTACCTCTAATTACCGCATATACTTTTTCACGATTTATGGGTTTCAATGCTGTTTTTGATATGGTTCCCAAAAACTCCTAGTACTACTGGGTTCTGACATAACTTCCTCGCTTAATGGGAGTTAAGTTGACAAAATGGGTTCTTTTGAGTTCGGACTTAGCCACCCAGAAGAAAAACAACAAAAAATACCCGAAATCGAAGCTACAAGTCCGAAAATCGATTTTTTTCTGGCTGTGCTTTAAGATATTAACTCTTAAAAACTCTACAACATTGTTTTCAAGACCTTTTTCTGGCAAAGTTTTTTGGGCTGCTGCAACCGATTCTGAAATAGCCTCCGAAATATTCAGCGCCCAAAAATCCATATGCATAGCCCTATCACATCTAAAAACAACCAAATATCTTATCAAAATTGTTTTAGCATAGACTGCATGAATTATGTCCTGTTTTGGCTTCCTTCTAAAATATTAGTAAATAATAAGTCTTGCTAAGTATTCCTGATATTATGAGACTTAACTGGTTCCGCTGGAATATATGGACTTAGTTATTTGGAGCATATATTAAGTAAAATCGTCTAAGCTCATTTTAATGCCGAGAAGCCACAGATATATATATGTATATATAATATAATGAATAAATGATCTTAACTATAGTTGCTAATTGTAAAACCGTGTGCCTCAAACTTGTTTTTTTTTTTATTTATTTAAATTAATCAACAGATAACACCAAACAAAAAATGGTTAGTTACGAGCAACCCAATTAAAATCTTGAAACTTAAACAATACCAATAACAGAAGAAGAAGAAAATCAAGTCAAGACAAACGAAACTAATGCGTTCATAGACTTAATGCTTCCAAACTGATTTCTTAAGAAAAGATGAGATTGCAAGCAAAGAGAAAAGTGCAGCTTCCGCTCTTTAAATGAAAGCAAATAAATGCGGAAGCGAGACAAAAAAGCGTTAGAAAGAGTGAGGACACAACTATGTTAAACGAAAAGTGTCAGCGACAGATGAACATGGAAACTGACCAGAGCGACAAATGCTGGCCAACCGGATGTGCAGATTAGACCAAAAGCCAACTAACCAACTGGCAGACGTCTAAACAATAAACGCAACGACTACAGCAACAACAACAGAAATAACAACAACAACAACAACAAAGGCACACAATATGTGCACGACAGGCACAGCAAAAACAAAGGCAACAACAAAAACAACATCCGGCTGTAAGCCCTGTGACGTCATTAGCAAAAACAACAGCAGCGACCAACTGCAGCAACGTGGACAACATTTAAATTTGCGAATATTTAAACTTTTGATTAGCTGCTCGGTTTTAATGTTCAGCATTTATATGAACCACTGGCAAATGTCCATTTCGGCAATGGCTAGTAGTATTAAGGGACGTGGAGATACACATCGTACCATGGCAGGACATCATTTTGGATATCCTAGAGCGCCAGGCTCTTGGCTAACACAAAGCAACAATCATGCAAATATATCCGAATTGTTGGATAATTTACTACGGGGCTATGATAATAGCATACGTCCAGATTTTGGAGGTGAGTGACAGTAGTTTTTTGTATTTTAATGAGTATAGGAAGCGAAGATTAAACTTGAACGTTTTAAAGGCTAACTAACTATTGTAATATCTGAAGCATGGAAAATCGTTATTTGTAACACTGTAAAGGTATAAAAGTGCTTGTGAAGTATATAGATGGAATATACTTATGTAAATAGGTAGAAGAAGAAATTTTCAAACCTATAAAGTATGTTAAGTTGATCACTTCGAATTTGATGATTTTTACATATGTGCTAGCTATTCCGATTACATACTTATTCAGATATCGATAACTGAACGAATAAAAGTATTTGATTTATTTTTTTTTTTAAGTGATAAAAAATAAATTTTAAAAAATTATTTATTAAAAGTTGCAAAAAAAAAAAATTATTAAAAGTTTAAAAATTTTATTAATTTTATTTTTGGGCGCGTCGCCTTTAAGATGCCCTGTTCCACCAAAACCAAACCAAATTTTTTCGTTTTCATTTTTGCTTGCTCCCAATTTTCACCGTTTTTTGTTGTCAATATCTGCTAAAATTTTTTTAACTTAATAACATAGAAAATTTATAAGTTGAAAAAATGTTTTTAAAATTATTTCAGTTTAACTTAAACATACTTTTAAACATCTTTTGCCAATTCGAGTTGATTTCACCCAACGGACCCAAACCGCATACAAAATTTCGATTTGGTGAAATTGAAAACACCAAACATGTGGTCTCGAAACGAATCCGTATAATATGTTAATATAGTATAGGGTTTTCCAATAAGAGGTGTTATTTTGATATTCAAAGAAAAAAGCCATTTTTTGAGATAAATGATCGGATGTTTATTTCATAATAAAGGGGAAGGTATGTTGTTAATAATGAAAAATAACATCAGCCAATTGGCCACCGCGACCACGCCTACAGGACCATATCCTTTTCATGAAATTTTCCATAACCAAATCGCAAAGTGGCTGCCCTATGTCCTCGATAGGTCCAATGACCCCGCCGGACCATAAACCGCACCAAACAGTCACACGTTGAGGATGGAAAGGCTTCTCAACAATAACTCTTGGGTTTTCTGAGCCCCAGATGCGGAAATTTTGCTTGTTGACGTAGCCACCAAGGTGGAAATGGGCCTCATCATCAGTCAAGATGATTTTTCGATGGAAGATTTTTATCATTTTTGTAGTGAATTTTAATAATTTCAATGCGTTGTTGAAGCGTGTATCGTTCCATTTTTAGTAATGGCGTAGTTTCTACTTGTCAAATGTTCAAGAATAAAAGCTTCAAAAGTGACAGCTACCGAAATACCGTGTGATTCAAAATAACACCTCTTGTTGGAAAACCCTATATAACCGAATAATATATTAGGATTCAGAGCACGGCAGAGTAAACCGATTTAATTAAATTCGGCATAGTGGCTAGTTACTTCGAAAAACGTTTGATTGTCGATTTTGATTACGATGCCTTTATTGCATCAAAAAAATTATTTTTTATTCAAATTTGTAAAAAAAAAAAATTTCTAATTTATTTTACCAATCACAAAAAAAAATTACTTAACCGTCGAATTTGGTTACAATAGCTTTATTAACAAACGAATAACGCCCTAAAACTTTTTTATAACCTATCTTTTATTAATAAATATATTTAATTACTTTTTTGATTCAGAAAATCAACCCAAAAAATAGCATGCACAAATCCGAATTTTTATATGGTCCATGTCTTGCTTAAATAATTTTGCGAAAAAAAATTTTTCCCTGTAATAGGAATAGCATAGTCGTGGATAATTTCCCTCGATAGATGCAAAGTTGTGTCAACAATGAGCAAGGGAAATATGAGTAGATGGCGATAGCAAAAAAGTCCGATTTGGGAGCACGCAAAAAAGAATCCGAATAAAATTTATCGTTTTGGTTTTTCGTTTTCCGTAGCATGGCCGAATATAGCCCCGATAACGAAAAATAAAATAAACGTTGCTTTCTCTTATAAAATAAGGGCTCAAATTCGAAAGTTTGGCTGCTCAAGCTCTTACCATATCTGAGACCTATAGATTCTTACGTACAGACACAAAAAGAGATGAACATGTCTATATTGACTTTTCCTGTCACCTTGATCTTACTTTAGTTAACTTTGGGAAGTCTTCTTCTCAATATGACATATGTGCATTTTGAAACTATCATGTTTGTAAAGGGTGTTTTTTTTTAGAGTTACACAAGTTTAAATCATAATTAAACAAGAAAATGTATTTGGAATATCAATGAAATGGGCTTTATTGGATGGAAAATTTTATGAAAAATTTTGTATGTGGACGTGGCGCGTACAAGGCGCAATCAGGAACACCAACTTTCCGCAGCATTTGCGTCCGTTATTCGCCAATAACTCTTCGAATGTTGATTTCCAGGTGTTCAATTGTCTCTGGTTTATCGACGTAGACAAATGACAGTAATTTTCTGTGGATGTAATGGTGTTTCGACAAAAGCTTGTGGATTATCCTCACTCCAAGCGCGACAATTCTGCTTATTTACGTACCCATTTAACCAAAAATGAACTTTATCGGAGAACAAAATTTTGAATTTTGAAAAAGTTTTACGAACGCAACCTTTATTTTGTTTAAAAATTTCAACAATTTGAAAGCGTTGCTCTGGTATAAGTCTAACCATAATGAAATTTCAAATCAAATTCAACAAAAAGCAACTATCAGCTGTTAAAAGGGTTGTCAGATAAAGCAGTGTTGCCAACTCAAAGTTGTGAACCTCTAAAAAGAACACGCTACATTAACGCCCTTTGTAACATCCTTACAGGTACAGGGTTTAGTAATACATTTAAATAGGTACAGTTTTCTGCGCTTTTCAAAGGTTTAAAATATTCGAAAGCATTCTTAAAAAATTGTATTAAAAAAGGTCTAGAGCCAACGAAATCGATGGGAAGACACTTGCTATTTGAGAGTTTAAGCTTAGAAACTTTATTAATTCTCTTCGAAAGCTTAGAAGAATTGTCAGACTTATTATGAATATGTGGTATTATTGGTTTTTAACGGTGGCTGGTATCGCGAAGCATCAAAGACTTATTTTTCAGAAATTATCAGATGGATAGGATTCTATTAAGCTCCGAAGCCATTGAAGCCCTATGCTGCGATGGGAGTCAAGGGTAGCAGAAGAAGAAGAAGCTCCGAAGCCAAGTTGTATACGAATATATTTTAAGTTTTGTTTTAGTAGCCTAGTAAATTTTTCTTTTCTTCAATTGATTGCGAAAATTGAAAAGCACATTTTCCGCATACTATCTCAGTTGTTTAAAACCTAAACATAATCAATGTAAACACACACATTTGCATAAAAAGCGCAAAAAAAAGTACGCACGTGTGTTGATATTTGGCGTTAAGCGGAAGCGTTTAATGAAGCGGAAATGGAAATGATGCAAGTAACGGCAAAAATTGACAAGCAACATGCTCAAAGCACAGTTATAAAAGGGTGAAGGTAATACATAAGGTTTAAGCCCTCTTGGCATATAGTTAGTGTCAAAAAAAAAAACGACAAATATTGACAAATTCAAAAAAAGAAAATAAACTTGCAAGAAAGTTGTACACTTTTTATTTAAAGTAAGCCTGAAATTGTATAAAAGGTTGTCTCTTATTAGCTATGTCTGTTTTCTAAAAATTTTCATTTCAGCTCTGTCCACAGAAAATTAGCTTAGACTTTTCGCTTGAGCCAAATGTAATTTGATAACATTTTTTATATGCTCATAAGCCTCGCGCATTTCAATTTTCAAAATTGGCCTGCGCCTAGTCATAAAAATTTAAATAATTTGAAAATTTCACAACAGCTTGGCAGCACTCAATAAGCTTAACACAGATTCATTTTGTTGCTCTGCGGCTTAAACTTAAATTATGTGCTTTACAGATACAGATACTTTATGCATACATTGTTTTTAAACACTTCATTAAGAATGCCAGTGAAAATGTGCTTGTATATGTGTCTATGGTATATATAACGATACTTGTACTATAATGCAATCCGCCATATCGACCATGTCGAGGATGCCAGCGATGTTTGCCAAGCTCAGCAAAGTCATTAAAAAGTGTGGGTCTAGGCACAAAATGGCGGCATAGTTTGTAAAAAAAAAAATAAAAAAAAAAATCTTGTATATTAGCGCAAAAAACATGGCTTGTGGGAAGCACATATGTAAAAAAAGAGGGCGTACCATTGTTCTTTAGGGAGTGTGAAACGAACAACTTGACTCAGTTTTTGCATACGAGGATAGGCTGATAAGTTAGCGAACTTGTCAAGCAATTCTTTTAGATTTTGTTCAACTACCAGTGTCACCCTATATAATTTTGTACGAAGTAAATAAGAAAACATAGCTAAAGCATGTTCGCCAAAATTCATACAAAATCCACTTTTGCCATCACAATCCTTAGCCCAACGTCCACGTCTAAGCATTTTAAATGAAATGCAAATGTTGGAGAGTTCCTTCAAAAGAAACATATGCTTATTTCTTTTGGAAGGTATCGAAACATATCATCGCTTTTGCAAAATTCATTAAAATGCTTGGGAACAAAAATAAGGGCAATAACATCTTGCCTAAAAAATCCCTTAAAAACTGCGTGGAATGCGTTGTTGCAGAGTATTTTAGAGTCGGGCAGGCAGAATGGTAGAGTTCTCAAATTCGTAGAAATTAAAAATATATCGCGGTCGCAGCCGCTTATTTGCTTTAAAAGAGGATTTTTTATTTAGTTTGTTAAGGCCCATACGCAGCATGCAAAAATTCCGCACGAAATGTCAAAACTTCATATAAAAAAAAAATTCCCTTTTGTGGGAAACTTCATATAAAAAAATTCCCTTTTTTGGGATTTTTTTTTTATATGAAGTTTTGAAATTCCCTTTTTTGGGAAACTTCAAAACTTCATATAAAAAAAAAAATTCACTTTTTTGGGATTTTTTTTTTATATGAAGTTTTGACATTTCGTGCGGAATTTTTGCATGCTGCGTATGGGCCTGTAGGCCGCAGACTTTTCAGTTTGCTCCAATAATTCCTTAATTTGTGATTTTTTGCTATCGTTTTCACACAGGACCACCTGCAACAATTGAAGTTGATATTATGGTGCGCAGCATGGGTCCAATATCAGAAGTTGACATGGTAAGTTAAATAAACTCATACGTTTATTTTTAAAACACAAAAGTTTCATAAAACAAAGCGTTTTTAAAAAATTAATGTTTTTTTTTGGAAATTTTCTTATTAGTCTACATTTAAAAGTTAGTAAAACTGCTAGTAGAAAAGAAAAGAATCCTTGATGATTTGTTTTTAGATCTATCGAAATTTGTACAGCAATTTTGTTTGAATTGAAACGTTTTTTGCTGCACATTAGCTTTGTTTGTGGCTGCAAAACAGAACAGCTGTTGTTGCTGCTTGCGCCATCTAGCGTAAACAAATTGTTTTCACCAAAAAAAACAGACAGCACTGTTTCTAGGTACCACTTTACAGAAAGTTTAACTGCTGACTAAGCCATCCTTGATCCGATGTAAAAAATTTAATGGCCTAATCAATTGGCTATATTCCATGCCACAATGAGTACAAAATCGAATACAGTTTGGTAGCCAGACATTCAGTCCTATGTAGAAGCATAAACTCATACTGCGGGATAACTATCTGTGCTACGGCCACAGAGGCCACTAATTACTTGTTGGAAGCACTAAGATAGTAGAGTAGGACTACAAAAACATTAAAAAAATGTATGGTCAAAAATGGTTTGCAATTGTTGGTGGGCTTCCAAAACCATAATAGGAAAACAGTAGGAATGGCATCACCGCGCTTCAGGCGGATTTTTATGTGTCGCCCACCAATTGTCGATTGCTGTAATACTATATTTCGATATCTTATGAATTTATTATTGTAAAAAAATAGATTAGTATAGATTTAATGTCGCACACTTATATCGCCCTCTGCTTATCCAAATTATCATAAAAATTCTGCGCAACAAAAGATGACAGAAACCGTCACCCTCTTCAAAGGCACGCGGCAATGCTTACCATCTCAATCTGCATACCCCTTGACCCACTTATGCTCATACCATTCACTCACTGATACCACGGACATTTACATTTCCGCTTTTATGTTGTTCCAGACCTACTCAATGGATTGCTACTTTCGCCAATCCTGGGTGGATAAGCGTCTGGCCTTTGAGGGCGGCCAGGACACGCTCGCACTTAGCGTATCAATGTTGGCAAGGATTTGGAAACCGGATACGTACTTTTACAATGGCAAACAAAGCTATTTGCACACGATTACAACGCCAAATAAGTTTGTGCGTATCTATCAGAATGGACGCATCTTATACTCAAGTCGATTGACAATTAAAGCTGGATGTCCTATGAATTTGGCGGATTTTCCTATGGACATACAAAAGTGTCCCTTAAAATTTGGTTCATGTGAGTACATCAAGCGAAGGGTTTGTGTGTGTGTGTGTGTATGCATATGCTGCTCCGTGTAAGCTGGCATAATTATGCATAATTGGCGCAGAGTGTGCTTTGATGTGATTTTTTTTAAGCTGTATAATGCTCTGACCGCCATTTTAGCTGCTGCCACTTGTTGTTGTAAGGACAGCTGCATATATAAGTGAGTGTTTGTGCTTTTGAGTGCGGATTAGGATTGGGGACTTAACAGAGTGTCATGGCAGCATGTGTAAAAGCGTGAAACAATAAGGACGAATTATATGTCAAATAAAAATTTGAAAAAGTGTCGCTATGGTGATACATTCTAAAAAGGAGACAAAGAGGGCATTCTTAGAGCTCATATTTTTCCTTAAGTGATAGCGCTCCCGGGTTATAAGCAGAGCTGGGCAGCCCATAGCCCAAAAGGGGCACTTTTTGTTCGTGCATTTATGGCAGACCGCTCTCTTTTTGCCCAGCTCTGGTTATAAGTCCTTAAAGTCCTGCACCAGAAAATGACAAGAGCTTCAAAGTTTTGAGCTATCTAAGCAGGCTATCCATATACAAAGAGGATATCATAATGCCATATCCCACAAATTATATTTTTTACGTATCGATAATCATTATCGATAACTTCAATCGATAACTACTTCCGCTTTGGAAGGAATTTCAAGAGAATTTCAAGCTACCTTTTTATGAAAACTAATTTTAAAGAAATTTCTGACTATAATATATCTTGTGTTTTTAGCCGAAGGCCTTCGTTACCAACGCTTCATACTGATATTTTTTGTTTTTAAGCTAAATACTATATATATATCTTGTAACTTTGACAGCTTATCGCACCTTTAATATACACAGTTGCTTTTCGATAAATTTTCTACAACGGCTAGCAAAGCGTGCAGGCTGCAGAGCCCCCTATTCCTTTATACCTAAATACTTAACCTTGGCTTTTTTGCGTAAAAACATCAATCTGAATCTAATTATCTTTAAGATACAATTCAGATACATTCATTTGGCATTTGCTATGCTAAATAAAAATGCAAATCAAAACAGTTGTCTCTTTAAAATGTATTAATAAAATTGACTGCCACATAAAAAATATATACGCAAAAATGCAAGTAAATGCAAATATAAATTAAACAAAAGTTACAAACACTTGAAGATACCTAGCTGCACTCAACATGAGATACTTTTGTATCTACAAAACATTTTAAATATATTGGCCTCTCCCCACACCCCCATACACAACTCCAAAGCTTATCGAAAATTAACAGACAACACCTGACTGCGAAAAAGCAGCATATATGCGTGTATGTAGGTATATACTATGTACATGTGCAGTAGGTACATAAGTATGTCGTATATATTTATACTATTATTGCTTCCGGTTTGTTGTGAATAATGTTTGCATACATTTTGGTAGCTACAGTCAAGAATTCAATTACCCGTGCATAGCAAGAAGCAAGCTGACTGACATTTTTTATGCCTTCCAACCCCTTCCCTTTCGTTTACCTACAAACACGAATCGATGTCTAACACTTAATGTTGACAATTTCCTGTTTGGCGAGAAAACGAAAATGTTGCCAAGTCGGCAAAAAAAGAGAGAAACCCAAAAAAAAACAATCGCAATGTTTGACAATTTGTGTTGGCAATGCTTGACAAACGCTTATTGTTTATATGAGTGCATGGTAGCCACTTGGAAAAATCAAAATGTGACAAAAGAATAAAGAAGTAAAAAGTCAAATTTTACTAAAAAAAAAATTATTTTTTTTTTAGCATTTTGATTTACAATTGACTTGTAATAAGTGTTATAAGTGATGTGTAGAACATCAGTCAAAACATCGATATTTTTGAGTCTTCTTAGCTGAAGTGGGAGTTCTATTGTATCATTAAAAAAAAAATTGTTTAATTTTTTCCCGCTTTTTTTATTGCGCAGCAAAGAGGGTGTAATGTGTTGTACCTGTATATATGCGTGTATGTTCATCTGTTTCCGCCTGCCTTCTAATCCGCTTATCATCATATAAGAAATGAGGTATCATTGATTGCGTCTTGATCGTACGCTGGTTATAGGCTATATGATGTCGTATTAAATTGCATATGTCGGCCATTAGAGCACATCGAGCCCAGAACTAGGAATGACATTTTAAAAAAATATATATATATGTGGGAACCGATAATGAGCATCGATAATGAGCGAGTAGTCTATCGAGAGTAGCCAACGATAAGCGAGTAAGCAAGTTAATGTCGCGCACACACAAAAACAGTCGTTGCCGGTATCTCCTCCTATATACACACATACGTAATAACGTCAGAGCAAAGTACATACAAGTTTAAGCATCATTGTTAATATTTAAGTAATCAATTTAATCACAATAAACAACATATTAAACGTCGTCCCTGTTGGATTTATTTCACAACGGATTAACGGGGGCCACATATATTGCTGGATTTTGCCTGCGTCATTGCTTGACTGATCAGGAAAGATCTGAAATGGATATTTCGTATCGATTTTTTACAGTTGTTATATTTTATCACCCTGCCATTCAGCCTTTCAGCAAGATACCTCGGTTTAGTCCTAGACTGCAAACTAGACTGGAACCTGAATACGGAAGATCGTAGGAAAAAGGCCACGATCGCCCTATATTCATGCAAGAAAGCCATCGGACTTAAATGGGGTAAGTCTCCAAATATAGTCCACTGGCTGTATACTGCCATTGTTAGACCAATACTTATGTATGGAGTCTCGATTTGGTGGCCAACTGTTGATAAGATGGGCAACCTAAAAAAGTTGAGTAAGGTTCAGCGGACCGCAGAACTGACCATCAGCGGAGCTCTACGCTCAACACCAAATGAAGCACTAGATGCTATTCTAAACCTCCTGCCTTTGGACAAGGTGGGTAAACAACAAGCCGTTCTATCAGCCTTACGCATGAGAGAGGCGAAAAAATGGAATGACCACGACTTTGGTCACGCAAAGATTCTCAAGGGAAATCCACTTATTCCCGAGAGCACAGACTACTGCATTCCGCAAAACCCATATTCCAACCAGAGAGGAGTGGAGTATAGGTGTTCCAGGCCCAACTGGCTCAATAAGAATCTTCACGGATGGTTCCAAGCTGGACGACCGTGTAGGTGGAGGCGTCTACGTTGATGAGCTCAACGTAAGAACATCTTTCCGACTCCCGGACCACTGCAGTGTTTTCCAGGCAGAGGTTACTGCAATCCAGGAGGCTCTGACAATAATAAGAAACCTACGGGTACGGAATAAGACCATCTGTATCTTCTCGGATAGCCAGGCGGCTATTAAGTCCCTAGCTTCATTTACATCGAGCATGAAGTCAGTGAATAACTGCCGCTTGTCTCTTGAGGAGATGGCTGAGCAGTTTTCAATCTACCTCATATGGGTCCCAGGACATAGGGATATCGAGGGCAACTGTATTGCGGATGAACTGGCTAGACAAGGGACTACCAGCATCCTCCTTCAGGACAAGGAGGGCCTGGGTATACCCATGGCCAGCTGCAAACTGAGAATACGAAATTACTTCGCTCTCTTTGCAAACCAAGCGTGGAATCGGGCATCGACACGTGCAGAATCTCACGGCAAACCTGGCCGGTATACAGCAGTAAAAGAACGAAGGAACTTTGCTGTCTGAACAGAGCCCAGTGCTCGACTGTCATTCGTGCTATCACGGGACATTGGCTGGTGGGGATACATGCATCCAGGCTGAATGCTCCCCACCATGATTTCTGTAGAAGTTGTGGTGATGAGGAAGAGCTGGAAACAGTTGAACACCTTTTCTGCCACTGCCCTGGTCTTTATAGGACAAGTTTCCGTTTTCTAAAGTCATACTTTCTTGATGATTTGTCTCAGCTCTCCGAACAGAGTCCAATATGCCTTTTAAGGTTCATCCAGGCCGCCGGATGGCGGACCCATCTTGCATAGGGGACCTCTTGAGTGGGGAAGAGCGGTAAATGGTCCACCGTAGCGGTATCACAACGGGCCTATTTTGGCCTATGTGAGTTGGGACGTTGGTCCCAACTGCCGCCCTAACCTAACCTAACCTATATTTTATAAAAAAGGAAGGAATTCCTGACTCTATGCTATTTGCTAGGATATTCAAAAAGTATAAAACGGTTAGACTTTATTTAAAATTAATTTTATTTAAAGTTATTAAGTTGTTTTTGGTTTTTTGAAGAGTTGGCGGCACTAAAAAAGGATTCAAAATTCGTATTTTTCGAGGGCCCTGTTTAAATTAAAACCCACAAAATGTTTTCTTTTGGTACACCTTTTTCGAACTTTGCAAATGTTTGTTATATAGCCAATAGCCTCAAGTAAAATTGGGTCAAGGCTTAGGAAACGAGAAAATAATTTTCATTTTTGTCACCTTTGTTCCAAATGTGGCAACCAGGTGTGTGTATATGCGCGTGGACGTGTGCTGTTGCTATTAATTAAGAAATTTTAGAATAAAATAAAGCTCTTCCAATAGTTGGCTATACCACGGCCGATGTTATCTATCGCTGGAACAAGGAACGTCCAGCCGTTGCAATTGCCGAGGACATGAAATTGTCACAATTCGATTTGGTTGATTGTCCGGCTGGCAATTTAACGGATGTTGTTTACAAGGCTGCAGCTCCCTTACCGGCCCACTACAATAACAAGGATATGCCACCACCATTGTCCGGCACAGGCAGCAAGGAATTGAACAACAAGATTGTAACCACTTTTGCTGGACCAGGTGCTAAAAATCAACATGTACGTGGCACAGGACTAAAGTTGGATAAGGGCTCCTTTGGCACGGGACGTGAAGTGGCTGGATCGAGCATTAGCAGCACACCAAGCAGTAGCGGCAATAATTTAGCTGGCAGTGTTACGCTGGAAACAAATCATCCATGTAAGTATGTCATTTCAAGGTGATTTCAAATAATTAACCGAAATGGGATGGCACTAAGGAATCTTTTATAAAAGTAAAAACTTTATAGGTGTTATTTGTAAGTAATATCCTAACCCGCTTTAAAGCAATCTATAAAGATATTGAAATTGAACGTAACCATTTGAAATTCCACACAAGCAATTTGAACATTATTTTTTCCTTGATAGTAAAATTATTTATTTATCTCTTCCACTTTCCGAGACATCACTCTATGTGGTCGCTTATCGTAGGTTTTCCCTTACCAGCGGCTTCTGTCTTGTGCCTGCTGGCGCCAATTGGTAATCCCAAGACTACAAACATCCTCCATTTACGGAGTTCTTCCCATCGCAGAAGCCGTAGTCCCTTTGTTCGAAGTGCTCAAGTGATTTTCGCTTGAATATCCTTTTAGCTGCTACATTCTTATCCATGCGAACAAAGTCGCACTGGACTAGGTCAGTGTCGCCGTAAAGCTTATACAGCTCTTGGTTCATTCGAATTCGGAATCTATCATCCTCATTAATCGGTGCAAAGACTCTCAATACCCCCCTAATGCGGCCTTATTTTATGTTGACAATGCCCAAGTTTCAGTGCCATAAAGAAGTATGAGTATGATAAGGGATCTTTGAAGACTTATTTATGTGTGGATGGAGGACTCTACTCTTCGAGCCTAAAGTAACACAGGCATGCAAGATTTGTACGGGGACGTATCTCCTTGCTGACATCCGAGACATACAGATATAATATTTAAAAATATTATCTCCAAATGACTTGCTTTTTCTCTATTTCCACCAGTTTTCACTATATAGTGATTCAAAATCTAAAGGGAAATTAGCTCAGATTAGACAAATACTTTTGATTCCTTTGAAGCTTGGTTACAAAAACGGTTGCCCGGGCCAATTTTCTAGATTTCCAGATGATTGCACTATTTCCAGATGATTATTCCAAAGAAAGACTTGCAGAGCGAAATTCAAGACTTTCTACTGAGTAGGATAAAAATCTCGTACCCGGTATGAGATGTTTCGCCTTAACTAGAATCCTTCCTACGTGCTAGTACAACTTAGAAAAAGCTACTTCGAAAAAAATCTTCGATGAAAAGATTTTTTCAGTTTAAAGCTTGTTTACAAAAACGGTAGCCTGGGCAAAATTTCTAGATTTCCAGACGATTGTTCCAAAGAAAGACTTATAGAGCGAAATTCAAGACGTTCTACTGAGTGGAAAAAATCCCGTGCCCGGTATGAGACCTTCCGTCTTAACTAGAGTACTACATAAACCACTGTACTAGCTTTAAATAGATACTTATTTTTTGCCTAAATCTTCGAAAAAAAAAACTTCGTTTAAAAGATTATTTTAGTTTACTTAATATTTAATTTTCATCTGCTTTGATTTCTTTCAGCTGAATACTCAATGCTAATGGTCAACTTTCATTTACAACGTCACATGGGTAACTTTCTGATCCAAGTTTATGGACCCTGTTGCCTGCTGGTGGTATTATCTTGGGTCTCATTCTGGCTTAATCGCGAGGCCACAGCCGATCGTGTCTCACTGGGCATTACCACAGTGCTGACAATGACTTTTCTGGGTCTGGAGGCACGCACTGATTTACCCAAGGTGCCCTACCCCACCGCCTTGGACTTTTTTGTGTTTCTATCGTTTGCCTTTATATTTGCAACCATACTACAGTTCGCCGTAGTTCACTACTTTACCAAATATGGCTCCGGTGAATGTTACTTTATTATTGAGGAGCTTGAATCCGATTCAGAGTCCGAAACAGATGGCGTGCAATCTGATTTTCATGGCTGCAACGAATCGAAAATCTATGAGGTCATACCGCTGTCCATGTGTGCCATAACTATGCCCACGCACTCGTCCAGCAGCAGCGGCATTGGAGCCGGCAGTCGCCTGGGCATATTACCCTCGGCGGGCACACGCAATCGCAGACATGGCGCAGGCTATGCATCCTCTGGCCTAGCCGTTAGTTTCTGGCGCTGCTTTCAATGGCCCAGCTGGCGACGGCAGCGTGCACATCAACGACATGCCACCGTTAATAGCTCCGATGAAGATGATGAACAGACGCAGCTGCGTGCACATGAAGCACCCTGCACCTCAGCCGCTGCCGCAGCAGCAGCCGCAGCAAGTGCACAGCAGCTGCCTACTGTGGGTCGACGTCGTATGTCCTTCTATAGACGCGAGGAACTAGAGGCGCGACGCAAGGGCAAGAGAACTCCGCAATATAATTCCGTATCGAAAATAGATCGCGCCTCGCGCATAGTATTTCCGCTGCTCTTCTTCTTGATCAATGTGTTCTATTGGTATGGATATTTGTCACGCAGCTCACGGATATTGGCCAACACGCCGACGAGCACCTGATGTTACCTTTTAGCAATTTAGACCAAGTCCTATAAGAAATCAAGAAGGCAAAGCAGAGCCGTTTGTGCTTGAGCTGATAAAACTAAGGAGCAGGGGCTAGCGTGAGATAGCAGGAGCTTGTAGTTAAGTTTGCGAGAAGCAGCAAGGGATTGGAGTTGGGGTTTTTATTTAAGTTTGGCTCTTTTATCTAATTTGCAATAACAACTACAGCAACAACACAAAACAGCTACAAATGCTTTTTACGATTTCTTTATGCGCTAAATTGCTAAATATACTCGAACTTAACAGATACATATCACAGGACTTGCAACACCCAGTATTATATTTCCAGGACAACATACTGCTAAAATTTATTAAAAGGATAAATTGTAGAGTTTTGTTATATAAAAAAAAATAAAACAAAGTTTGACTGTTTATCTTTTCAATAAAATTTAGCGGAAGTTTTTAAAATCGGCTCAGATACTTGTATTATGTAAAGCTATCATATTGTTATATATGCCGAATTAAGGATTTATTTGTACAGTTATTAAGTTAAGTTATTAAAGTTAAGTTCCATAAAACAAAATAATAGTTTATTTCTAAGTTTTATTTTTAAAGTAAGCTGCTAATACGTTTATTTTTAATTGTTGATGAAAAATATTTGACCAAGGTATCAAATGAATTTAATATGCAAAGAAAGTGAGCTCAGAAAGAAATAACAATAATATATACTAAAAAAAAAACAAATAAATTATGCTCTTTTAAAAATATTTAAAAAAAAACATACTTAAACAAAGCCAATAAGATATTCGCCAAATTGTTCAAAGCATGTAAAACATAAAATATCATAAGAATAAATTAATAAAAATGAATACTCAAAATTAATTTTGGTATTTTTTGGTGGCTTTTTTAATTTTTTTAACACTCCAATTTAATTATTTCATACGAAGGCTGCTATTTACAATTCTGTTATTCTATGTCGCTTTTGGTCCTAGGGATCATTCATAAACTACGCGACGCTCCAGGGGGTGAAGGGGAGTCTGGCAAAGCGTCACGATCATATGGATCGTCATGAAGTCACTAGGGGGAGGGAGGTCTATTTTGACGCAAATCAGCGTCACGTAGTTTATGAATGATCCCCTACGTACTCTGAAATTTCACTCCTAAGTGAACTTTTTAATATTGTTGTTTTTGAGATATTCACGGTAGTAGTCGATAAGTGCCTGCAGCGTGAACGTCCTTTTTGCTAGGTTACTGCTCAAAAGTAATTATATGCTTACTCTAATAAATTTAGTAAATATATCATCAAATCCGTAAAAAAAAAATATACCGAAATATTGAAGTGTTGAAAATACCGCATAGAGCATATTTTGCAACACTAACTACACAACACAAATGAATAGGGTTCGATTGTGAAAAGATGAGAGATGTGAGTGAAAATCAATCATCTTTTAATTTTTTTCTTGCAAATTTTCTCAATTTTTTACTCAACAGCAACTATGAATACCCTAATTGTTTATCGACATTTAAAATATACACCTCGTCTCTAACATTTTCGATGAATTTTTAAGAAAGGTGTGCTTTAGGCGTTTTATCATGGTAAAAACTGGATGCGTCAGTGAAATTGTATGCTCTTCAAATATTTCTAGCGAAAGAATGGACAAGCCGCGAGATTAGGGCATATTTGGCCATTACCGAGTCTAGCATATATTCAATGTTGCATAAAAATAATTAAATAAAAACAAGCGAGGTACCTTAAAACCCATTTACGACATTATTCAAAACCATTACCTGTTATTTTTGGAAAAACTGACCATATGACGACAGTTTCGCTGGAGCAACAAAATTCTTAATGGTAAAAATTTACTTGTTTGAGAGAAGCTTAGGAAACCCCAATCAACAAATAATTCATAATTACAATGGCTTCTTTTTATGCCTGGCAATCAAAAATTTATTGTTAGGTTAAAGTTTTCCGATAACAGGAGCGGTTCTTGGAGCAATTAAAAAGTTCATTAAGACGCAAAGGTGGTAATCGAAAAGTATTTTCTGCAGTGTACAAAAATTTGGTGTTAAATGTTGATAAATATTTTTGTTACTGCATACACATCAAAATATAATATTTGGCATTCAAATAAAAAATTTGTATTCTACTTCTTTAAATTTGACAGCTCTGGTTGCAGCTGTCAATTGAGGCTACTCGCACTGGGACACATTTATTATCTAACCACTTTTCAAAGATATTGCATATGAATTTGCTTTTCCGAAAATTCAACAACGTTCCAACATATTGTGGGCATGCTCCTATCTTATTGCGTTCCGATAATTTTTCTTATTCACTGCGAAAACGTAAAAAATCTCAAATCTCAAAAAGACTAACAACAGCAATTCTCAACAAGGCGGTAACTGCCACGGAATTTAAAGTGTGCGTAAAACGTACAAGGACGAGCCAGCAGGCATTCCAGTCGGAGCTTCTCAGTTTGCTGAGAACAGAAGGCCAAAAAAAAGTAGAAAAGAATTTTATAGATTTTTTATTTATTATGATGATTCTGCATTGATTGACATAAATAAATATTTATCTAGCATTTTAATTTTGTTAAATGCTGATATAAACATGAATAGCTTACCTGTAATAAACTAACTTAATAATTATAGTAACTGATTATATTATTTTAAAGTACATTTTTTAAAAATTTCATAAGTAGAGTCGCAGGCCTTTTGCTGCCAGTGCTTCCTAATAGTTAAGTTAGTTTTGTAAACTTACTTAATCTTTATTAAATAAATTCATAATAAGTTGTTTTCAGTGTAGTTTCACACCCTCAGAAAATGTCATGCGTTCCGCTAAAATGTACTCAGTGTACACTACCTATTAGCCAACACCAATGTAAACACGCTATTAAATACAGCTTGAGTTATCGACTATCGAAAAATAAATACACAAAACTACCATCTCTATTCGATATTACTGCACAATATTTGACAGCTTGCCTACGAAAACGTTGCTAGTTAGTTTCATTTCATTTCTTGACTTGTACGCTTAGTTTGCTGCTGCATTTATTGTGCAAATAAAAGTGCTTGACTGTGTAATTTATTTGGATTCATTGTGAAACAAATTTTAAATATAAAATGAACGAATTAAACAATAAAGCCCCATTGCCTCAGCGCCAGCCACGGAACAGAATTCAAGCAAACGAAAAAGCAGCTCCTTCCAGCGAACCAGTGGAAAAAATGCCGCGCTTGGAAGCAGACAAAGAAAATAATACTCCAAATGAGATAATCAACTTGGCTAACGTTGGAACCCAGAATCGACGTAGTCGAAGTCGTGGACGAAACAAAAGGCGACCCAATCGGAATCGTTACACTGTAAGTGTCTTAATATTATATGCAGCATAGTATGTACCCCCCTAAGTACTATATATTACAAACAATGTAGGTATATATATATTTGTCCTGATCATTATGGTCGTGTCCACTTGTCACACGGTACGTGTTGTGCTTTTACGTTAGAAAGCTTTCAACTTGTACGCGTGAAAGCCGCACTATAACGATAAACTGCATTGTCAGTTAAATCGTCAGTTCGGAGTTGAAATCGATAATT
Source organism: Chymomyza costata (assembly GCA_018150985.1). Taxonomy (NCBI): domain Eukaryota; kingdom Metazoa; phylum Arthropoda; class Insecta; order Diptera; family Drosophilidae; genus Chymomyza; species Chymomyza costata. The sequence goes on from JAECWU010000001.1 coordinate 27,371,160, forward strand.
CTTGACAAAAATTATTGAATTAAAATGACAAATCCAAATTTTTTTCTTGGCTGCTTACTACTGCAATTTGTAATACAAAGTTAGTTTCTAACTAACTATGCCTTCGTATCCGCATTGTCAACAAATTCGGCGCTTGATAAATCCATCGTAATTTTTTTATAGTATTATTTGCTTAAAACAAGTAAATATGTATTCACCACATTAATTAACTTTTTTTATATAACAAAATTACAAGAATGAACGAAATATGCCGACTACAAATAATGTACCAGAAATATCTAGACACTCAAATGATCGTGATGAACACGATGCCGGTGAACATAATCGCAGATTAGGTCAGAACAATAATGATGGTGCTGGTTATTACTCAAGGCGCAGCAATAATACAGCTGCAAGTCGCGGCGATAGTTATCTTGAAGAACGTAATCGCGGAACAGGCTCGACGCGTTTTGGTAATCCGAATATTGAAGATTGTGGTGAATTTTTCTCAAGACGCGGTGATGATTTTTATATACACCAAAAACTAAACAATATATCTTCACTCGAGCTAGAAATGGACTCGAACGATGTGACTGCGGAAAAAAAGTTTTCGGGCAGAAATCGACTCTATGTCGGTAATTTGGCCAGGGGCGTAACCGAAAACGATTTGCATGAATTGTTTAAGCCATACGGTGAAATTTGCGATATTTTTTCATTTGCCGAAAAGAACTTTACATTCCTTAAAGTGGATTATCGCGCTAATGCTGAAAAGGCCAAGCAAGCTTTAAACGGCTTTGTTTACAAAGAACGTGCCTTACGCGTACGCTTTGCTCCAAATGTAACAATTTTGCGTGTCAGTAATCTGTCACCTTATGTCTCCAACGAGTTACTTTACAAATCCTTTGAAATCTTTGGACCCCTTGAACGCGCTCAAATAATTGTTGACAATCGTGGTAATCATACTGGCGAAGGCTTAGTCATTTTTACTAAGAGATCTTCGGCTAATGCTTGCCAACGTTTGTGTGAAGAGAAATGTTTCTTCTTAACTGCATCATTGCGTCCTTGTTTGGTAGAACCTTTTGAGCCCAATGATGATAAGGCTGGTTTCCCTGAGAGCGCACTTAATAAAAATGAAAATGAGTTTCAAAATGAACGTAGCGTTGGACCACGTTTTGCAGAACCGGGTTCGTTTGATCATGAATACGGTACAAAACGCAAAATATTGCATGAGTTTTACAAAAATAAACAAAATGCTCTAATGGAGGAAGTTGAATTGGAAAAAGAAAAGCTTCAAAAGGAAATGCAGACTGCTCGCTTTGAATACGAAACACAGCTTTTACGTCAAGGTAAGTATAAGAGTTGTTATCAAAGGCTGCATCAATATTAACTAAGTTTGAAAATTTCTCACGGTGAATTCTTTTTATTGAAGACATATTTTAATTTGTAAGTCATTCCTCACTGGTTGACTCATTTATTTAATGGCTGACGAGCGCGATTTATACTATAAACAAGTTAAACTTTCTTCTTAAAAACATGCATTAAAAAACAAACAAAATTTTTGGTTGAACTTTTCGCTACTACTAACCCTATTTACAGAGCTAATGAAACGCGAATCCGATATTCAGCGTTCAAAAATGCAGTGGAAAATGCGTGAGAGTAAATTTGAAGATCGACGTGGACTTGAGGCACAAAATATGCATAGTCGCCAATATGACGAACAACCACGCATCGAATGCCCAGAATTTGAGATGCGGCATCGTGATTTTGAGATGCAGCAACATCCACGTGCTTTTGGTGAAAACTCATGTCACAGCCCTTTGCAGCAAAACCCATTTCGTGTTCATGAGGATTTAGGCGTTGGTGGACGCAATGCTGATTTTATGAGTTCGACAATGGAGAGTGGTTTCTGGAGTAAGTTTCACAGCTTACAGTTTTTAAAAACCAAAAAAAAATTCAAAATCTTTTGGTTCTCGTCTAAGGTGGCAATGATGACGCACGGTTACGTGATAACGGTTTGAATTGCCCGTTTCGTGGTAATGAAGGTCTTGACGCTGGTTATCGAAATGGGAATAGAAATCCGCATTTTGAGGTCTTTAGTGGTAAGATTTATAAAGACGTAAGGCCTGCTTGCGGTGAACACGTTGAATGTTTTTTAACAGGTGCTCCACAAGAGGACTTTGGCGGTGATGAACGCAATCCAAATTTTGGCAATAGGATTTCGCGAATGGACGTTTTCAGGGGTAAAATTCACTCCATAGGTTCATAAACAAAAAAAAAGTATATTACGTGGTTTTCTTACAGGTGCTCCAGAACAGAGTCCGATTCGTGTTCATGAGAACTTTGGCGGTGGTGAACGCAATCCAAATGTTGGCAATATGAATTCGCGAATGGATGTTTTCAGGGGTAAGATGAACTACATAGGTTCGTTAATACCAAAGCATATAAAATCTCGTGGTTCTTCTATAGGTGTTCCACAGCCAAGTCCGATTCGTGCTCATGAGGACTTTGGCGTTGGTGAACGCAATCCAAATGTTGACAATATGAATTCGCAAATTGATGTTTTCAGGGGTAAGATGCACAACATAGCATCATAGACAAAAGTATATAAAATCTCTTGGTTCTACTATAGGTGCTCCAGAGCATAGTCCGATTCGTGCTCATGAGAACTTTGGCAGTGGTGAACTCAATCGAAATGTTGATATTAATTCTCGAGTGGATGTATTCAGGGGTAAGATGCACTACTTCATAAAGACAAAAAATATATAAAATCTCGTGGTTCTTGCTATAGGTGCTCCACAGCAAGGTGCGTCTCGTGAGAACTTCGGCGGTGTTGAACGCAATCCAAATATTGATAATAATTCGCGAATAGACGTTTTCAGAGGTAAAATGACTCCTTCATAAGCAAAAAAAAAAAATATAATATACAAAATCTCTTCGTTCTTCTATAGGTGCCCCACAGCAAGGTGGTGAACGCAAACCAAATGTTGGCAATATACATTTGCGGAAGGATCTTTTTAGGGGTAAGATGCTAACTTAAGCTTGGTAAACACAAAAATATATAAACTCTCGTGGTTCTTCACAGATGCTGCTTTTCATGGTGCTCCACAGCAAAGTCCGTCTCGTGTTCATGAGAACTTTGGCAATGGTGAACGTAATTCCAATGTTAGCAATATAAATCCAACAAACACGTCTTTCCAAAGTAAGCCATGTCAAATCGGTTATTAATCTTGTATAAACTTAAATCGCTTGTACCTTTTATTAGATAATAACAACAATAACTTTAATAACAAAATGCCATTGAACAAAGAATTTCCTGAATCTAATGAGCATCCTTTGACTATCTCGTTAATTGATGATGATGATGACGTCAAGCCAGACAACATAAATTTAGCTTGAGAAATTTTAAGAGTTGGTGGCCAATTTAAAATAATACTACAGAATACAAAATTTAAAGCTTCTCGGGATCTAGTCAAGAACAGTATGCATCAAGAGATTAAGAATAATGATTCTCTTGCTTCAACAGGTACTTCAACGAATTCTAGATAAATCAGAGAGGAACAAATTTTTACAAAAATACATGGAAACAATAAATTGCTTTAAGCATTTAAATGTGCAACAAACATTCTTAAATAAATAATGAACAGCAGCCTTAATAAATAAATCTGTTTGTTGTATTTAAAAAAAAATTGAATCAAACGAATACCTCGACTTGCACCTATCACTTTAAATTCGCACAATTCTTAAACGATTGGAATGTTCTTTAAAACCCCAAACCCATCGCTTCTTTTTCAAGTTCTTTTTGTTTATTTTTTAAGTGAAATGAACCTTGAAAGAGAGCTCTTCAATTCGCTGATTCTAGCTGTGTGTGTTCCAATTCCGCACGTCCCAATACCGCCGGGGTACGCTAGAATCCGTGGCAGCTGCGGGATTTTTGCAGGACCCACTGGATTCTCGTCTTGATTCCCACATGGTTTAAAAATTTTTGACAACGAGCATTGATTTTAAAATTTTAATTTACAAATTGTTGAAATATGTTTATAAAATAATCTAGTTACTAAAATGTATGAGCCGATACTTTCTATCGATTTGGATTCTTTTCTTTTCGTTTCGTTTTGTATCTTTTTTTTACTTTTTTTTATCAAAGGTAAACAACTTACTAAATTTATATAAAATACAAAATAATTAAATGGGCAGCTATAAATTACGTTGAGATACACAACATGTTCAAAATCAAAAAAGACTTATTATTTTGTACTTAATATGAGTAAATGATTACATAAACCACAAAGTAAAAGTAACTAAGCTTCTGTATAAAACTACTTGGCAAATTTGGTTTCTTGTGATCAAAACTTTTGCTCCTAAACATTTATTTTTTCTTTTTATCACAATAAAAGATTATTATATAAACGAAAACTGAGTATATATATATTTTTTTGTATATAATATGTCGGTGATGAGGCACAGAGCAAGCGTGGTACAATATTTTGTCCCTAAAGTAACCAATTGAGCACCGTATCGTTATCAACTGGGACGATATGGAGCTAATCTGGCTCCTGAGCCACATGATTATGTGTTACTGTTTTTTTGTCTTCAATCGTTGGATGCTGAGACTTAAAGCTATGCTAAATATACAAATTTTGTATAGTAATTATCTTATAGCGCCTACGTGGGAATTGGCGAATCGGCCACTCCAAACGCCGATATTAATACATTAATTACTGTGACGACAAAAATTCCAATAACTGTATAATTATTGATTTTATTTGCACGACAAATATCCTGTTCGTCTTTAATATTGTATCTGCCGTTCCATATAAGTCCCACACCGACTGCAATCTGCAAGAAGAACAAATAAAAAAATTACTCATACGCACTATAGTATAAATGTGTCAAAAAATGCACATACCTGAAAAAGTATGCTCAATGAAATGAATATTAAGCTGGGATAATAATATGGATGCCTCTGACTTGTGTCCATAACATAACGCAATTGATTTGCATTCGCCGAGAGCAGCGCCAAATCCATCATGCCCTGTGCCAATGTCTTCTTATGCTGATAAGCATTTACATCTGGTATAGGTGTCTCTACGCCATTAACCATGACATACCCGGGTCCATTATAACCAGGAAAGGCATAACTGGGGCGACGTCCATTGGGCATTGCTCCAGCAACATCCGTGGCACCCAATAAACCATCATCAACGCCAGGATTAGCAGCGGCTGATTTGACCAAGGGTCGTTCGTCAAATTCGTCATCATCTTTTTCAGGCACTAAGTCAGAACAATAACAAAAAATCATATCATTAAATATTTAACCACAGACTATACTATATATATACTCGGTTTGAAGTGCGATTTATTTTAATTTTGATACTTAAATTTATTTTTTGCAACGAAGCTGATAAAAAAACTTGTAGAAAACTTGTTTATCAAGAACTAGTTGTAAGTTAGTACAAAAAAACGCTATAAGTTAAAATTCTGATGCTTGTAAATAGTTTTACTTCATTGCAATTGTGACTTAGTTATCTAATGAGCCTGAAGCATAAAATAATCCTGATATTTCAAAAATATATCAGTAAGTACTTAAAAAGATTTTGAGCTAGAATTGTTTTAAAAAAATAAAACTTCAACACAAAAAGAAACCTTAAAATTGATCTTTACGTAATGCGACCAAATCTTTAAATCCCTTCGTTGTTTATATTTATTATAGGTATGTATATGTATTTTATCCCATCTGGGATATCCCATTTGGGACTTTTTTTTTGTATGAAGTTTTGTCATAACGCGCATAACCTTTAAAACGAGCAATAAAAAAAAAGTTACCATATAGAAAATTTTAAATTTAAACTTAATTATTTTTTTTAAATTCTTAGTTTATAGATTTTTTATATAGTTAAGTATTGGCCATAACTTTTAGTATTTTTTCAGTGTTATAGATATAACCATGACCCAGAATTCTGCAAAGATTTTTGGCGGCAAAAAGCAGCGCCCTCTAGTTCTTGTAGGACTTATAGGAACTTATATATAAAGAGCAGCGGATGTCGAAACGATTCAACAAACTCCGAGATCTAATCAATCAAAACAAAATCCATAATCTGCATCCGAAATTTGCAAATTATGTAAACTTGATCGCTGTAAAGCGCACTTTCCGGTTCAGTTCAATGTAATAATTATAATTAATATAAGTCTAATTTAAATTCAATTTTATAGTAAATAGTAGTATAGTAGTTATTTCATATGAGATTACTAACCTGCTCTTGGTATCCGCTGTTTTCCACTATCGGAAGTATTATTTTGTATATTTTCCTGAAAGACAAAATGAATTAATTACATATATGTAAATGCAATTGCATTGCATAGTATATGCTTTGTTTAGCAAATAATCTTATAAAAATACGTATACGAGTATATAAGCATATACAATGCATACAATGAATATGCATTAATGCATATCAGCATCAGTAGCACATAAATATAAATCTATTCATACATCCACTACATAGTATATTACGTACATACGTAGTATATACAAATCCATGAAAAAGTCCCATAAAAATGGTCCAGTGACTAATGTGCGGTTTTTTTTTTTTTATTTTTGTTAAATATTTACTTTAGTTGCTACTTTCCCAAAGTTACGAATTGTTAGAAACTGTGTTTATAAAGCAATTATCAGCTAATACTATAGATTAAATTTAGCTTTACGTTTTAGCATCCAGGTCCTCAAGTAAACAACTTTGTATATACATAGGCACAGATTTTCATGTTTGTTTATGTATATAATGTTTATATGCATGCTAAAAAATTTATTTGGCTATCTCCTTTGAGGACTACTGACCTTGTAAGGCAAGTACTACTATGTACTTAAATTTACAATTTAGTCGCTTTTGCTTATTACCCAAACAGATTTTAAATTGATATGGTGACTAAATTTCGTATTTTTAATAAAACATAATTTATTCACAGACTTCAAATGCTTTGTAAGATTAATTAATATCATCTTCAAATCTTTTACTTACTTGATTTCTATTCGCTGGCTGTGCACTAGGCACTTTATCCATTTGCAATGTAGTATGCTCTTTATTGTTCATTTTGAAGATGAATTAAATAAGATATTAATCGAAACTTAATTGTTACTAAAGCGCCCGAACGTATTTAATGCGTTTGTTGAATCCACTTGAAAAATTCCAAATCTTCTTTGTTTGTTTTCTTCTTTTGCAGATCAGCCTTTAACCAAATATACTATGCTGCTTTTATCTGGCAGTACAAAATATAATTCAGAATAAACTAATTGAAATTTCTTGCGCGTTTACAACCGTTCGGCACGCTATTAAGGAAGAGAATGAGCGCTGTGCTTGCACAGTCGGTTTATTTGTTTGCTTTGCCAGAGCCGGTGCTGCCAGCTGTTCCCAAACTTTTAACGTGCGAACAAGTTTCTCGTTAGCTTGATTTCTTGCATGGAAGAAAAAGAAAATTTAATTTTGATTTTATAGTTAAAATTTTGTTTTGTAAAATTTAACTTCTTTATTAAATGATATGACCATTTTTTTTTTTTTAATTTCAGCATTTTATTTTGATTACGCGCCACTGTCGCATAAGCCAGTTTTTGATAACGTCATTTGGGAAACGCTGCTTGACAGCGCTATAAAAAAGCTGGCTACTCGTTCTCTCACTCTCTGTGTTTGCTACCAAACGACAGCTCTTTGCACGCAGGTTAGCATGTCAAGTTACATATACGTATGTATAGATGCATATATTTATATACATAAATTAGAAAATGTCTACAGCTAATACTGTTTGCCAAACTTAGTACGTCATAGCATTTAGCTCGATTTCGTAGAATTTTTATAAATTAATGTTGTGCTGGCAATGCAGTAGCATGCGAAAATCGGTTTCTCGGGAATTGCCAGTGCACAAAATGACTGGGAAATGTCACAGAAAAAAAGGTAAAAAATTAAATGGACTGTTTAGTCATTGTGCGTGGCAGGCCAAGTTCTGGACTTTCACAACGAGATGAAAGCATAGCACACACAAAGAAAAAAATATAAGCGAAATGCTCTTTTGGGTTTTTACAAAATAACACAAAAACCGGTCTGCAGTGGCAACATAATGAAGCTATTTATGCTCACTATGGAGTATGTGTAAGTATTATTTGCTTTATATATCTGTTGCAATATATATTTGCTTAAATAGTTCCAGATTGACTGCTTTTTTTACATTTTACTGCAGCATCAACAATTGAGCATACTTTGCAATTTTTTAAAAGTAATTGCATGCGCGCCTAAGCCATCGCAAAGTTATCGTCAATTGCAATTGATGTCGATATAATAAATATTTTTCGATTATTTTGCTGCGCATCGATCTAGCGATAATCAGTAAACAGCTGTGGCAAGCAGATTGAAATGTCTGCCCTTAAAATTTAATATAAAACTTTTTGGTCAGTTTCTTTGAACCCAAATTTTCTTTAAACAAAAAACGCTATGACAAGCGAAAACAACAACAACGACGTTGCAGCAGAAGCGGAGCCGCTTACCATACTTGACGTGCAGCAATCTTTTGGTGGAATGCTCGGTTATGATGATCGAATTATTTGGGATCTGTAAGTAATGCGCAATTAAACTAATGACATTATTAATTAAATATTTACATATATGTACAAACACACATTTAGTTTGCCTGAAGAGCAGTCTGAAGTTCTTAAAACAAAAATTAAAGAGCTTATACGCAATCCAGTCATACCTGAAGATGCCGATGACAAAGAGCGGAATAAAATTTTAAAGCGTATAAATGCTTTAGACAATATGCGCCAGCTTTTATTCAATAGCATCTGGGAGCAACGTAAGTAAACCAAGATGTGCTTAAACAACATTATGTGGATTACAAATTTTACAGGCAAATACACAAATCGAATTTCGCTCACTTCGATCATCTATGTGCTTGTTGCCACTGATGAAATGGACGCAAATCTGGCGGAAAAGGCCACGGTCTGGTCATGCCACCCAGTTTTTCGCACAAGACGCTGCATTAGTAAGCGCTTATCCACATGGTTCCTTCGCTTACACCTGTAACTGTGTGTTGTTTTTTTTATGCAGCGGGCTCGAGCGGCGAAAGCTCGAATAGTTCTGAATGCTGCATGATATTTATTGATGAAAATGCACGAGTTTATCAAAACTGGAAGTCTTATGTAGAAAAAAATCAGCTGCCGCCAGGTATTATGGTAGCGCCTGAACTAGGCATCTATAACCTTAGTGAAGGTTGTGTGCAACTAGTTAAGTACTTAACACCGGTAAGCACGCCTACGGCAAAAGCACTCGGTGTGCTGGACACAACGACAGCTGTTGGCGGATTTGCTGCTGCTTGTGTGCCGGTAGCGTTAATTCTTTCTTTACCTGTAGCTGCACCAGTAATGGCAGTAGCTGCTGGTGTGGGTTTGGTTACAGCTGGCTATGGAGCAGTGCGTTCTGGTACACATTTGTATGATAGAAAACAGCACGAACAGTCAATCAATGTAAAAGATCGTGCAGCACGTGGGCATTGGCTGGGCGTTCTAGCTGGTGCTGTGGGTTTTGGCGCTGCCGGTGCGACAGCAGCCGTAATTGCGGGTCAGCAAGTGGATGCCGTAAGTATGAACACGGGAATTCCCCAACTTTAATAACATTGCCCTTATTGCAGATTACGCAGTTAACTGTTAATGGACTGTATATTTCCACAATTTTGCTTTCTGGAACTGGAGTTGTCAATGGTGCGCTTGATTTGATTTTGGTATGTCTTTTGTATAATTTATGACTAATTAAAAAATAAACTATTTATTACAAAAAATTAAAACCTTATGTAATCGAAATTTGAATTATTTTCGTTATGCAAAGTATTACTCAAGGCAACATTTTTGCTTATCAATTTCCTTTAGAAACACTTGGATGGCGACGAGGTTTCAACAATGGATATTTTGCAGTTGTCTGCCTCGTTAGTGCTATTTACCCATAGCGTCGCAAACTTCCGGCTTGCAACCAATATTGTCACTGAAGCTCAAACTAGTAGGATTGCCAATTATCGTGACACTTTGAGCAATGGCCAAAAGTATTTAAATACAATACAACACATATCTATTTAATCTATAATAGTAATCTTTCCCAGGCGTGCTTTTGACAAGCTGTCTATGGAAACCGAGCGTATACGGGGCTCAACCCGTGGTAGAATGGATATTATACGGGGCATTAACGATGTACCTTCCAAACAGCAATTTAATGATCTATACAAAATTAACGAAGAGCTGAATAAGCAAGGTATTCGGCCTGCATTTGTACCCGATGGTCAGGGTATAGTGCTCAACGATCAGGTGCATTTGACCAACACGCAGGAATTACGAGCTAATGTTCAACAAAATAGAGGTGCCAGTGCTTTTGAACATGTTACGCAGCCAATACTAGCAACACATGAAGCTTCTGCTGCTGCTACTTCTGCCCGGATGAGGGTTCCAACGCGCTTGTTGGGACCAACTCCAACGAGTTTGGATGGTGCGGAGTCAACAAATTTCGCTACAGGCGTCCGAAAGCTACAGTTAAGCTCCATTGTTGTCAACGGTGTAAATGTAGTTTTACGCGATTATGGTCCAAGTATTTTTGAAAATATTGGAAATGCCGAAAGCTTTGAGAATGTTCTCACATGCGTGGCCGATCGTTTTGAAGCCGATATTCTCCGTTTCATTCTCGATTTGACGCAAACCTTTTTGCAAACCATTATAAATGAATTAGACACGGTGCTAATGTTTTTTATATCTACCGAATCGGTGCTGTATAGAATTCTAAAGCATATTTTGGACGAATACGGTAGAGTATTTAACTATAATTTTATTGAGAGTAAAACTTTGGAAATCTTGAATTATGTTAAAAGTTATTATATGTCTTGGAATCCAAACAACTATGCAGATTTGCTAAAGAAATGTAATGACTGCAGCGGCTACTATAGCATTTGTCAGTTGTGAAAAAGGCACAATTTTAGAAGCAAGCTGTGAAAAAAAGAATATATTTTATGGTGCTTGATTTAAAGAAATGTTGCTTCATTAAATATGTCTTTTACCATAATTACTTAAATACAAATGTCAAATGGATGTCATAAGAACATAAAGTGACCTTTATGATCTATGGTGCTAACTAATAGAAAGATTTGCCATATGCCAGAAGAAAAATATTTTTTCCCCTTCAAAGAATTCCAATTGAATATAAATCTATATTGCCTTGTTAATACTATCCAAGTATGCTTTTCACCAAATAAATATCTGTAGCTGTGAACGTAACCAAATATTAAGTTAAGGTACACAATGTTAAATTGAAAAAAATAATCAAAGAAGCTTTTTTTAATCTGTGTTTTTGAAATAAGAAATGTGACGTGATTTTATACTAAAATAATCCATGACCTTTATAAAAATGGACAAACCTAATAATTTGTATGTAGAACTTGTAAATAAAACAAAGCAAACGTAAATAAATTAAATGAAATTATTATTTCTGCATTTTGATGCTGACTTGTGTTATTCGTTTATAACTTAAATAATAATAAAACTTAAAAAATACTTCTTTTCTCTTTCACATCGCTTTATGAAAAATTCGTTTTGCAAAATTGTAGAATCACTTTTTTTCGCCTTATTTTTTGTTAGTTTTTGTTTTTTTTTCATTTTTATTATTATTTCGCGAAGACAACACAGACAGACATAAAGATCCAAATATATATATGTATGTGTTTTGTATGAGTTTTTGTAGTATGGTTGTGGGCTTTTTGTTTAGATGTGTGTGCAAAATACTTGGGTACTCAGGCCAGATAAAGATGAAAATTTGTAAATATTTTCCGATAATTCTGCTGCCCATCGATCTAGCGATAATCAGTTAACAGCTGTAACAAGCGATAATCAGTTAACAGCTGTAACAAGCAGATTGAAATGTCTGCCTATAAAATTTAATATAAAAGTGGTGCTTTCCCGGCAAAGTTAACCATTTTGGTAAGTTTCTTTGAACGCAAATTATCCTTAAATAAAAAGCGGTATGGCAAACGAAAACAACAACAACGACGTTGCAGCAGAAGCGGAACCGCTTACTATACGTCAAGTGCAGCAATCTTTTGCTGAAATGCTCGGTTATGGTGATAGAATTATTTGGGATCTGTAAGTAATGCGCATTAAGACAAATGACATCATTCAATAAACATTTACATGTACATACTTACATACATTTAGTTTGTCTGAAGAGCAGTCTGAAGTTCTTAAAACAAAAATTAAAGAGCTTATACGCAATCCAGTCGTACCTAAAGACTTGGCTGCCGATGACAAAGAGCGGGACAAAATTTTAAAGCGCATAAATGCTTTAGACAATATGCGCCAGCTTTTATTCAATAGCATATGGGAGCAACGTAAGTAAACCAAGATGTGCTTACACAACTATATGTGAATTACAAATTCTACAGGCAAATACACAAATCGAATTTCGCTCACTTCGATCATCTATGTGCTTGTTGCCACTGATGAAATGGATGCAAATCTTGCGGAAAAGGCCACTGTTTGGTCATGCCATCCAGTTTTTCGCACAAGACGCTGCATTAGTAAGCAATTATCCATATGGTTCCTTCGCCTACACCTGTAACTGTGTGTTGTTTTTTTTATGCAGCGGGCTCGAGCGGCGAAAGCTCGAATAGTTCTGAATGCTGCATGATATTTATTGATGAAAATGCACGAGTTTATCAAAACTGGAATGCTTATGTGGAAGGAAATCAGCTGCCATCAGGCATTATGGTAGCGCCTGAACTAGGCATCTATAACCTTAGTGAAGGTCGTGTGCAACTCGTTAAGTACTTAACACCGGTAAGCACACCTACAGCAAAAGCACTCGGTGTGCTAGACACAACGACAGCTGTTGGCGGATTCGCTGCTGCTTGTGTGCCGGTAGCGGCAATTCTTTCTTTACCTGTAGCTGCACCAGTAATGGCAGTAGCTGCTGGCGTGGGTTTGGTTACAGCTGGCTATGGAGCAGTGCGTTCTGGTACACATTTGTATGATCGAAACCAGCACGAACAGTCAATCAATGTAACAGATCGTGCAGCACGTGGGCATTGGCTGGGCGTTATAGCTGGTGCTGTTGGTTTTGGCGCTGCCGGTGCGACAACTGCCATGACAGCAGCCGCAACTGCGGGTCGAGAAGTGACTACCGTAAGTATGAACACGGGAATTCCCCAACTTGAATAACATTGCCCTTATCGCAGGTTACGCAATTAACTGTTAATGGACTTAATATTTCTACAATTTTACTTTCTGGAACTGGAGTGGTCAATGGTGCGCTTGATTTGGTTTTGGTATGTCTTTTGTACAATTAATGACTAATTTAAAAAAAAACAATTTATTACAAAAAATTACGACTTTATGTAATCAAAATTTTTTTATTATTTTCGTTATATAAAGTATAACTATAGGCAACATTTTTGCTTATCATTTTTCTTTAGAAACACTTGGATGGCGACGAGGTTTCAACAATGGATATTTTGCAGTTGTCTGCTTCGCTGGTGCTATTTACCCATAGCGTCGCAAACTTCCGGCTTGCATCGAATATTATCACTGAAGCTCAAAGCAGTAGGATTGCCAATTATCGTGACACTTTGAGCAATAGGCAAAGGTATTTAAATGCAATACAACACATATCTATTTAATCTATAATAGTTATCTTACATAGGCGTGCTTTTGACAAGCTGTCTATGGAAACCGAGCGTATCCGGGGCTCAACCCGTGGTAGAATGGATATTATACGTGGCATTAACGATGTACCTTCCAAACAGCAATTTAATGATCTATACAAAATTAACAAAGAGCTGAATAAGCAAGGTATTCGACCTGCATTTGGGCCCGATGGTCAAGGTATAGTGCTCAACGATCAGGTGCATGTGACCAACACGCAGGAATTACGAGCTAATGTAAAACTAAATGGAGGTGCCAGTGCTTTTGAACATGTTACCCAACCAATACCAGCAACTCATGAAGCTTCTGGTGCTGCTACTTCTGCCCGGATGAGGGTTCCAACGCGCTTGTTGGGACCAACTCCAACGAGTTTGGATGGTGCGGAGTCAACAAATTTCGCTACAGGCGTCCGGAAGCTACAGTTAAGCTCCATTGTTGTCAACGGTGTAGTTATAGTTTTACGCGAATATGGTCCGAGTATTTTTGAAAACATTGGAAACGCCGAAAGCTTTGAGAATCTTCTCACAAGCATGGCCGATCGTTTTGAAGCCGATATTTTCCGTTTCATTCTCGATTTGACACAAACCTTTATGCAAACCATTATGGATGATTTACACACGGTGCTTAAGTTTTTTATATCTACTGAATCGGTGCTGTATAGAATTCTTAAGCATATTTTGGACGAATATGGTAGAGAATTCAACTATTATTTTATTGAAGGTAAAACTTTTGAGATCTTGAATTATGTTAAAAGTTATTATATGTCTTTAAATCCAAACAACTATGCAGATTTGCTAAAGAAATGTAATGCCTGCAGCGGCTACTATAGCATTTGTCAGTTGTGAATATGGCACAATTTTAGAAGCAAGCTGTGAAAAAAAGAATTTTTTTTATGGTGCGTGATTTAAAGAAATGTTGCTTCATTAAATATGTCTTTTACCATAATTACTTAAATACAAATGTCAAATGGATGTCATAAGAGCATACAGTGACCTTTATGTTCTATGGTGCTAACTAATAGAAAGATTTGCCATATGCCAGAAGAAAAATATTTTTTCCCCTTCAAAGAATTCCAAACGAATATAAATCTATTTTGCCTTGTTAATACTATCCAAGTATGCTTTTCACCAAATAAATATCTGTAGCTGTGAACGTCTCCAAATATTAAGTTAAGGTACACAATGTTAAATTAAAAAAATAAAGAAGATTTTTTTAATCTGTGTTTTTGAAATAAGAAATGTGGCGTGATTTTATACTAAACTAATCCATGACCTTTATAAAAATGGACAAACCTAATAATAATTTGTATGTAGAACTTGTAAATAAAACAAAGCAAACGTAAATAAATTAAATTAAATTATTATTTCTGCATTTTGTTGCTGATTTGTGTTATTCGTTTATAACTTAAATAATAATAAAACTTAAAAAATACTTATTTTCTTTTTCACATCGCTTATGGAAAATTCGTTTTGCAAAATTGTAGGATCACTTTTTTCACCTTATTTTTTTGTTAGTTTTTGTTTTTTTTTTTTATTATTATTATTTCACGAAGACAACACAGACATATTAAGATCCAAAATATATATATGTATGCATGTGTTTTGTATGAGTTTTTGTAGCATGGTTGTGGGCTTTTTGTTTAGATGTGTGTTCAAATTACTTGGGTACTCAGGCCAGATCAAGATGAAAATTTGTGTGTGCGAGTGTAGTGTGTGTATTTGTGTTTGTTTATATGCTAGCATACGTTAGAGCCAATTTTGCTTTTTAGACGCGCGACAATTGCTGCAGCAGATTGCATGGCCAAAAAGCTTCAACGCGCTCCTTGAGCAACTGAAATGGATACGATATCCAAGTAAGTACTGTCTGTGCCAACAGTCCCATGGGTTCCGGATACTGATGCGTTAATAATGCGAGCAGCGCCGTAAATGAGCACAGACCAGCCGTGAATAATATGAAGAATGGCAACTCCTTCTTCGGATAGACGGACACCTCATGAAAAGCCGGCAGCAATTCGCGATCGGCGCATTCGGTACATGTTGGATATGGATAAAAGAGATGGCCACGCTCTAGAGGGTACGGTAACATTCGGAATGTACCCTCCCAGGTGCAATGCAATAAATTGAGCGCGCCTTCAACCTGCTTCCAATGCTTAAGATGTGAGAATGCATAGGCCAATGCCTCGGAGTCGCCACGCTTAAGTATATGCTCGGGCGGCAGTATTAACGGCTTTGTTTCTAGTAAATACTTCGGCACGTGCGGATTAAATTCGACGGCACGATGTATAGCCTCTACGGCGCTCATCTCAGCCGGACTTAGGCCGCGCTTTGATGCAATATCGGGCGAAAATTTATCAGCCACAGCACGTGCCTTTAAAAGCGCCGCCGTATAACAAATTGTTGCCGACTTAGGCAATGAAATGTCATCGTATTTGGCCAGTATGGCATGGCAATCGGCATACGCCTGCATCTCTAGCAATGTCTCAATAAGATTCTCGTGTATGTTTAGCACGCTCATAATCGAGGGTATCTCTTTGGTGAGATCGCGAAACATCTTGGCAGCTTCCTTCAATTTGCCCAGTTTGCGTGCACACATTGCCAGCCGTCGCTTGATATAGATAAGCACATTTGTATCCCGCCGATGCACGCCATCTGCTATAGCGCCTTGATGCTGCGTTGCCTGGGACTTGCGATAGTTTATCTCGGCCACTTTAAGCGCAGTTTTAAGTATTTTTTCAGCTTCCATTATGGTCATGGCCTCTTCCTCGGCCAGAAGTATATAAGCAGGCGCGCATTCTGCGTTTATTTCAAGTGCATTGTGTGCGGATTTGATGCGCTGCATTGGATTCCGTTCGCGCCAGGCGGTTTGCATGATTTCGTACTCTTCCTTGCGTGCATCGCCCTCACATGTGAAAAACGTTTGATGATCCTGTGCGCTAAGATTCATATCGTAATAGGTAAGCGGTTCCTTACTGGTAGCCCAAAAAAAGCGTTGATACTCGGCGCCGCGAAACAAATTTAACGGATTCCGCCAAACCTTGCACTCGGGCATTTGGGTGCCCGTACCGGTTGCTGAATTTGCACCCCCACCTCCGACGGCACCAACTGGTCCACCATTGCTGCTGCTGGTTGAGCCGCTGCTGCTGCTGCTGCCACTGCCATTGCTTGACTCCGATTGTGCGTCGTTGCCATTAATCCAGGGACTAATGTGGTTGATGGATACTTGTTCTACAAAAATATAAGTTATTTTCGCGTTCAAGTATTTGACGTCGTCAGCAAAGTGCGTATAAACAAAAAAAACTTACCAATAAATGAAGTGCCATACTTGCGAAAGTACCACCATTCGAAAATAAGTATGAGACCCGATATAAGACTTGATGTGCCTGTCAGAGCGACATAAAACTTTGGCGTCAATGTGCTTAAAAACATAGACGAGTCCCACATCCTGCCACTGCCAGCCAGCTCTATTAAAGTTGTTTAGCGATTGCCTATGATGCGCGTTCGCGTACAACAGTATACTTCTTACCAATAAGTGCTGATTTTTTGTAGCTTATTTGTAATTTATTGGGCAAATAAATAAATGTCCTGTTTTAATCAGTTTTATCCTGGTGCTGAGATGAGATTTTTTTCTATAAAGTATTCATCGGTGTGAAAGAGTTTGCCGGTGAATGGCAAATTTTTGACGTCACAGTTGACTTATTGTACATGCGATATTTTGCACAGTCAAAACGAAGACTGTTGCAAGTGAATGACAAATTTGTGACATCACAGTTGACATAAAGTGCGAACCGTTACTTATTTGATATAGTATTTATTAATGAATAGCAAGCAATTAAAAACGAAGCTTATTTACTTAAAAATAAATTGCAATGTAATAAAAATCATATATTTCATATACAAAAATTAGATAAACTTATAGTCAAAGTTGCGCGAAATGTCTTAAAGTCCATAACTTATAACCCGATCCAATATCAAGCGCAACTATATCGTGCGAATATGGTAGCAATTGTTAAAGCTGTTAGTGTAGCGATTGATTCGATGGGGCTCGTTAATTTAATTTAAGAGTGATCTAACAATAAAAGGAATGATAACTGAAGCAATCATAAGGCGATACTGAAAAACATGTATACAAATATTCTTTTAAACATGTTGCCTCAAAGTGTACACAGAAGTTTAACGAAATTTCTGAACATTTTCGTATTATTTTTTATAAAATACTGCACTATGTATTAAGTATTTTTACCATTTTAGTACATTTTGTGCTGTATCAAAATATCAATATATCGCTGTTATCGATAACAAAAATGGCTACTGTTGCTGCAAGTGCATGGATAATTTTTCTTGCTTAGAAAAGTGCATTGGAATTTAAGCTAACAGAATATTTAAAAATAATTAAAATTTTTAAAATTTAATATTATCGAGATGGATCAATCAAAAGAAATTTCTTTAGAAGAGCAACAGCTACCGTCGGAGGCAGCAACAGTCGCGCGCATTGTGGCTGACAAATTGGAAACAAACATAGTACCTGCAGCAGCAGAATCCGCTGAAAACAAATACCAAGAGGAAGACAATGGGCTCATTGCAGAACTCGAAGCTGCTCAAAATGAAGAAAAACCTGAAACAAAGCTAGAAAAATTAGATGAGTTGAGCTCATTGGAACAGGAAATTGCCAAAATGCATAACAGCACAGACACAGAGCACTTAGCGACACCGGTGAAAGACCATGCGTCCGCAACAACTACCAGCCGCAGCAGCAGCGCTTGTGAGAATGGCAACAACGATTCAAAGCTACCGGAGGAGCTGGCTCATGCAACAATTGAAATCGACAGCGGTTTAACGCATGGACAAATCAAACCGGCGCAAGTCACTTTAGATGAGGTTGACCTAATTGCGTTGCTTAAGGGCAGCGATGACGTTGATGCCGCACTAAAGATTAAACCAGATCTGAGTGTTGCTATAGAGGGCGAGGGACAGTACGAGATCATGGAAATTGACGATGACGACAATAGTTCAGAGATCCAAAAACCTGCCTCAAGCCGCACTAAAAAGTCGTCACCATCGAAGACTCCTGTCAAGATGCATAATAAACTCTATGGCAAAACCAAGTTGTCTCCGGAAGAAGCGCGCGCTGTTGCTTTAGAGCAAATGGCTGATTTAAACTCACGTCGGGGGAATGTTTCAGCAAACGTTAAAACCTTGGATATCATAAGCACACTTAACGACGATTGGAATGAATATGATAGCGGTAGCGATAGTGCTTCAAATTCGGCTACATTGATAGTTGCTACAAAGCCAACAATAAAGAAGATTGATACATCGCATTTAGATACCAAACCCATTGTTAGCAATGTAGTTGTAGTAAAAGCGGCTCCAACACAGCGACCCATCGTAAGCCTCATAGAAAAACCTAGTAGCGCCAGTTCAGCACCTTCCGCTGAAACAGAAACTCCAGGTAAGCAGCGTTTATTTACCAATTAAGGATTGTTTAACATGAGCTTATCTTTGACAGGATTTAGAAGCACGCGCATTATTAAACGCAAGATTATTTGGGATCCTGATGTGCCTGAAACACATTCCCAGTATGCCACCGCAAAAGTTTCACCTAAAACGCCACCACCACATCCAAAACCTAGCAATCTGCTCAACACCACAGTTGTCGTTAAAATAGCCAAAAAAGAAACAGCTCCTAAAAGGGCACGTCCAGTTACACCCAAGGACCGTCAACGTGCGACTAGCGTTATAAAGGAATCGATAAAAACGCCTGTCAAACGTGCAGCCACACCGCAAACACAATCACCAGTAGTTGCAGAAGTATCTACACCACAAAAACGACGCTCACAAACTCCTGGCGCAGGTGTGCCCAATGGAGTCGGTACTGGCAAAAAGAAAAAAATATCAGAGATTGATCGCTTAATGGGTGATGAGGGTGCTGCAAATATGATACAAGCTGTGGAGCATGAACGCAGGGAGCACTCTGGAGGCTCCGATTCACGTCAGGCTCCCAACAAACCTGTTATGCGAATGCGTGCTATGACCATAACAGGCAGGGTAAGTAAATTATTGAATACTTATCTTTATTTTTTGCTTTCCACATAGAGTAGATTCCGATACAGATTAATTAGTTGTACCATCTAATCATAAGACAGAAAAATTGTAGTCTTGGAAATATAATCAAGTACGTTTTGGAATATCGCAAACAAGAGCGACTGATTAATAAGACCAAGAGAGAATCAAAGCTACAAGAACTTTTACATGATTAGATCCGTAAAAATCACTTTTTCAGAGAAAAGAATAAGTTAGTTAGCTATACATTTGGCTAAATGGTTTCTTAGAACTTTACATGTAGTTAACAGTTAGTGGCTTAAGAGTTCCTATTTATGGTCCCGAATAAAAAAAAAAAATATTGATTTTTTACCATTAACTGATTTTATCACTAAGCCAACTCAACTAGCAACGCCTAAGAAGGAAGCCACTGTTGGCACACCCAAATCAACAAAGCGATCACCGTCAGTAACAGCGGCGGCCATAGACGCTGTATTTGCACAGACTTCTAAGGCTCAGCAACGCGGCTCCGACTCTTGGGACTATGTATACAAACAGCGTGCTAGTGAGGAATCCATGATTATGCGCCGACGGTCCAACAGCTCATATTCCAGCAATGCTTCAGTAACACGCTTATCACTTGACAACAAACAAAATGCAACTCTATCAGACGATGCCAGCGATGCAGATCCTTCGTTCAAGTTCTTAAAACCGGAGAATAAATCAAACCAAAGAAGCGGTGATGCCGACAGTGTAGGCCACACTTTGGCCAATGATCTGAAGCGAAGCGGCGGGACACAGCCCAAGGAAACCAAGGGCAAAGTGGAACTTGTGGCCTTACATAAATTGGATAAGGTAGCGCATCTAATTATAAATACGCAGCGCGCCAGAACAAGCCACACCTACAATACGCAATTGCTGCACAAGCTCACAGAGACGCTCAACAAAGTAGCCAAAAGCAACGAGTACAATACAGCAGTTTTAAGTGTGCAGTCGGGTCAGCAATTTTGTCAGGGCATTGATTGCCAGGAGTTGCTGGTGGCATCTTTGGAAAAGCGTAAAAACCATGCCGTACAAATGGCTTCAGCATTACAGTAAGTTTAAGCAAATCCATGCATATAAATGTTGAGACATAACTACTAATCAAAAAATTCTTTCTTTTTTTTTAGAACATATCTTAAAACACTAGCAACATTCCCCAAACCGTTGGTAGCTGGCATAGTTGGGAACCTAAAGAATCTGGGCGTACTGCAATTACCACTGCTAGACTATGTTGTGGCAGCAAAGGATTGCACATTTGAGACAAGCTATGCCAAAATCGGACAGCTACCAGAAGGCTTTGCGCTTTGGCAAAATCATCCAAGAGTTTGCACCGATGTGGTATGAAAACCTATATACAAGTTCGAAAGCCGATCGATTTTAACTTTGAAACTGTGTTTTTGAACAGAGCACGCGTTTGTTTTTGCTGGGTGAACAACTGAAAACGGCGGATATACATGCGTCTCATGGTTTTATAAATTTCACATGCCAAGCTTCGAGCGTTAATGAGGAGGCTCTGGCTGTAGCAAAGCGTATTTCCACAACAACAGCTGAGGTAAAGCGCTAACACGAAAAACGGATGTTTACATGTGCAGTATTGTATTACATGGATAAAATTTTTAAAAGCCAAGCCCTATCAACAACATTGATTTCTATACAAAAGATCTGGCTATCCCAGAAAATCAATTCTCCTAAAAACGTCTAGAATACATACTGCATGTGGAAATGCGTCTTGTACTATCTCCTATATGTTAATTGCAAACGCTTATAATTATTTTATTTTACATTTTACAGAACTATCGTCTTCTTAAAAAGGTCAATCAAATAGGGGCTGCCAATTCAGGTATTCTTGATCAATTGGAGGAGGAATTCAAAATATTAACGGATCAATGGCCTACGGCTAGCTGCCAAGCGAGCATTAAACGCTATTTAAGTGAAATTGAACAGCAGCAATAGATTTGAATACCACGAACAGTGGTAGCTAATTTTTATGAAAACATTTAGTTTATAATTTAAAATTTGATTTATTAAAATTAACGCTACACACGTAAGTAGTGTGAATTTACAGTTGGCACTAAAGCTCCTCATCCGTCTTTATTTGTAAGATTCGTTACTGTATTTGATTGACATTTTACGTGCAAGATTTTAAGCTGCTTTAAGTGGAAATTATCCCCTTTCCCATCACTACACACTGCTCTGGATCTACTGGATAATGTCATCATCTAATTTTTGGCTTTTAAGTTATTTGTGATGTTCACAATAATGCACGCAATAAGCTGCAAAGTCTCAGTAATAACAGCTTCATAATCTTGCACGCAATGTAACCTCCAAGCGTAAATATAGTGGCTTAAAGCTGCCTTTTATCATTAGCAGCTGTTATGGCATGTTCCATTGTGCGTATCTCATTCTGTAATTCTTGTATGTGACCTGTTATCTGCTGCAGACTGGTTATGATATTTTTAAGCTTCTCGCCGTCGATTTGCACTTCCAACTCGCGTATCTCTTTAGTAACATTGCCGGTTAGACTGACGCACTCGACCAGATCATTGCAGTTGGCATGCAATTGTGCAAGCAGCTTGTAAGCTTTCTTGGCGTGCAAATCATGCTTCGCACTTTGAAAGAGCAGATCGTCTGTATAATTAAACTGACGCTGCAGCTGAGATCCTACAACGTTTAGCTGCTTCTGCAGCTGCCGCGTATCATCCAGCACCTTTAAAATGTCCGCCCTTTGCTTGCCTATATTGCCAATAAACTCGTGTATGCGTCTTGTATATTCCTTGCGCGGCAGACGCTGATTGTCCGTTGCATTGCGTAGAGCTGCATTAAGTTCACTGTGCTGTTGGGTCTTGGAGCGCAATTGCTGCTCTAGATCTTCTATGTTGAGGCGCAAAGCTAGCATGCTTTGCATATGTTGCGCCTCTTTGGCGGTTTTTAACTTTTCCAAAGTGTTCAGAAGAGGATCGCGATAATCCTGCCACTGTTTAGTTAGGGTTTCCCGTTTGGCTTCAGTTGCGCGCAGCAGGGCTTCTAATTTTGTAAGGTTCTCTTCAGGATCGGCCAGCACTAGGCAAGTACGTTCATGCAGTTTAAGTTGCGATCCCAAGGCCCCGAGTTCCGTGGCCGCTTCAATTTCGCGCGTCTTGAGTTTAGCCATGTTGGCAGCAAGCGACTTATTTTCAGAGAGCAAATCTTGGCATTGGGAGCGCAGCTCTTGCACACTATCTGCAAGTAGTTCGTGTGCCGTTGGCTCTGATGTTTTGGCTTCTTGCTGTACGTTTCGTTCTGGTGATAACATAACGTTTGTTGAATCTTCCGCTGCCGAAATAAGCGTCACGCTATCGGGCACTACCAAACCCCAGCGCTGCAAGTCATTTTTATGCAAAACAGAGGCTATGAGATCGTATTTGCTTAAAGCTGTTTGCTGGAATACATTTGGTGCTAAGAGTTCGAAGTACTGTTGCACCTCCTTAGCGCGTTCGGTGGCCGCAGCGCCGGGCACATTAAGATTAAGTTGCGGCTGGAATTCAATGCAAAGACTGCTGCAGCCTTGGGAGCGCCTATTCGCAACTGTACGGCAAAATGGTGGCACCCAAGATGCTTTCAGTTGTTTGGCCAATTTTTTGTGAATTTCACGATGCAGTAACTCACTGGCACTTAATGGAGAACGTGATTTAAGATCTGCGCCATCTCGTTCGCGTGGCAGTTTTTCGATTAGAAACATGAGCAGGCGCCGTAGCTCCACAGGATTCGGATATAGGAATGTTTGATAGCCAATATCTCCACGATAACCATTCTCTTGGCAGCATTCGGCCAGGGCAGTGGCCACACTGAAACGTTGTGCCATGTTAGCTGGCAAGGATCGTGGTAATTGGGTTGTTATTGTTTCGTGCAAGCAGCTGGATACGGCGCGTACCACCAGCTCCGGCGTAAAGCTGCTTAGTTGTAGTGTGGAATCAATGCCGGCATCGATCTGATGCAGCTGATGCATAATTATATTATCCACCTCATCCATTTTGTAACTTTATTTTGGCATCTCTTAACAAATATGCAAAAAATTTACACTATGTGCGCTTATTCTGCTTAAAATGACAGTCACAATGAAGCGCAGACGTTAAGTTACAATTTTTCAGCACTAATTTTAACCTGATACAACACAGTTAATTCATTAACATTAAAATTTTCGCGCCACGTCAAAGCTTTGAATTGCATTTCTGACAAAAATTATTTGGTAAACAAAACTTGTTTATTTTTTCTGAAATAGACATAGCTTATGATGCTTTGTATGTAATAGTCAATTTATTGAGGTTCTAAAAAAGTTATTAAATAATGTACAATGCATGCAAATTTAAACAATTAAACTACTAAGTACTACTTATGGCATTATGTTGCACACTTAAAATGCATACCATGATTTGAATATTTCTTTTTTTTTTTCGTATTTAAATGCACATTTTAATAAAAATATATTACTACTCCACCTAGTTATGCCTTTCTTCCTCATAGAACGCTGGCAATTCCGATTGCAGTCGCAGTAGGCGCACATAGGTCACCAGCTTCCAATTTTCGGGTTCTTCATTGGCTTGCACAAAAGTGGAAGTATAAGAAACCAATTCCTGTGAGCCATCTTGATCGAGATCAGCTATGAGCATTGAGTTTTCTTGATTATTCAAATCCGGTTGACAAATAACCTCACTGTGGTCATTGCGACAGAACTGTATAATATCGCTTTGTGAGGTATTTTCTATGCGCGTGTCGGCGCCAATAAATAGTACAAGTATAACCGTTTCGGTAATCATTTGCATTTTGTAGTTATTTACGGGTACCTTTTGGCTTGTGGCAGGCTTGGTTTGATTTTTAGAGGGCACACCGTAGGCCTCGCGTTTTTGTATCAAATGCTCTAGGGCGTCAAAATTCTGTTTTACGGCAGGAAATTCATGAGTCAAAAACTGTGCATTAAGCTGACGCTTCAGACGTTGTTCCTGTTTCTTCTTTTGTGGCTGCGTTTTATTGTTGTGAGACTTGGATGCAGTGTCCTTAATTGCGTTCATATTTTTTGATGATGTGCTATTAGTAAAATTCTTCTGCACATTATTGCTGCTGCTGCTTGGTTTCGGCATCGGCTCCTTAGTGGCTGTAACATTTTTTAGGTTATGCCACCTCCAGAACTTCATAACGAAACCAGACATTTTTGATTTTGTGTTCTTAAAGTGCCACTGTGCAGGCACCATGCCATACATGCCAACATTTGTAAAATTCTTCAGCACAAATGGCTTGCCATCGCGCACCTCACTGAGTATAAAAGTTACATTGCAATCTTCGGGGCATTTACCACGATTTTCCACAACCAACTCACGTCCGCTTAGGGAGTAAATATTTCGCTGCGAGTCTATCTCCTTGCGCTGACCATAATGTCTATGCTGCGAGATTTTCGAAGCAGGCAGCAGTTTTTGTCCTACAATGGATTTATTTGTTATAAGCGCATACAGCTCGGCTAACGTCTTGGAGCGCTGCTGTTCCGTATTATTGCGTATGCAAGTAAAGCTTATGGTTGAGGCATGCTCGAGCTGTAATTTACAAAGCTGCGAGCACTCATGCACTTGAAAGCCAAAGCCAATTTGTTTACCCTGGCGTCCGGAAAGAATACGTAGCACGTTACGAGCCTCTAACTGCAGCGCTGCTGGTGTGCCTGGCTGTTGCTGTTGTTGCACAAAGGTCTTGGTGCGTTTTTCTAGTGAAACACTGGAAACTAGCAAAATATCCAAGACGCCATCACCATCCAGATCTGGTAATATAAGCGGAAAATCGTAGGCGTCTACTTTGCTTGCTGCACGCTCCTTGTAGTGCCAGTGCCACTGCCCGGAGACTGGAT
Organism: Chymomyza costata; assembly: GCA_018150985.1. NCBI lineage: Eukaryota > Metazoa > Arthropoda > Insecta > Diptera > Drosophilidae > Chymomyza > Chymomyza costata. Next base: position 27,396,793 of record JAECWU010000001.1, read on the forward strand.
TAATAGCACTCAGCTCACCGTACTCGTCAATGACCAGACAATCGGGTCGGCCATTACGATCCACGTCCAACAAAGTGCAATCAATGGCTACTGGTTCATCGACAAGCTCGTCGTACCAAGCTACAGCGCCTGAGCTGCCTATTAGTGAAATGATGCCATTACGTTTATGATTGTTGACTCGGAATTCCGGAAAGAATGCATCTCCGCGGTAGAGAAAAATCAAATTGTTTTCCCAAGATCGCAGGCCGCTAACGACATTAACGCCACCATTTAGTTCTATCTTTGTATAGTTATTCAGCCAGTTATGCGTCTTAATGCGATCCAAGGGTGCTGGGCAGGCTCCTCCACCCTCACCATTACCACAGGGTACTAACCAAACAAAACCAACGACGGTAAAGACACAAAGCAGCAGTGAGGCTATGAAACACGCGCGTCTTGCCGGTGACATAGGCGTACGCTTGGATTCATCCGTATTGCTGCCCAATATGGCTACATTATCGGCATTTACATCATACTCGCTGTTAAAATTTGAAAATTCTGTGCCATTAGTACCGTGTCCCATGTCGCTTAGCATTACCGAGCGAAAGGTGTTCTGCATATTGGTCGTATAACTGCTGGCACTCTTTACTTGGTCTAGCTGGAATTTATGTACAGTTGGTTGTTTTAGCTGAGCTCCGCCGCTGTTGGGAAGTCGTACGGCTGTGTGCTGAGATTTTAAAGCTAGAGTGTTTGGCGGAATACGACTGCGATTGTTTTGTGACTGCTGTAGCTGTTTGCTGGCGTTGTGTATTTCAATTTCTTCATCGGATTCCGAATCTGTCATTGCCTGACTTAGCGGCGCGTAGATGCCTTGATGATTGGGCAATGATTCCGTGTGTAGCATTTTAGCTGCGGAAAAACGAAAAATCAATAAAGCTGTATGTCAAACTAACTGTCAATATGAATTGCAATTTAGGCTTAAACATACCATAGATTGGTAGCACAAATATTTTATGTTTGCTGGCATCCACATAGCTACTGTTTTATTGGCTTTAGATGACTTAAAACATGTATGTTGTTCACTTGTTAGTTTAAAGTAACGTATTTATTTTTCAAGTCAACTTTCGCTGCTGATACTTTAATATTGACAGTCACAATACACGAGCGCATGCTTTTAATCGAACAGTGTTGTTTAAACTATTTAGGTTATTTTTATCGATAAGCGTGTAAGTGTTCGTGCGCTCATCACTAAATGCAGCAAAAACAACAACAGCCTTTACTTTTGCGAAAATTTAGATAAAACTTAAATATTTTAAGAAAAAACCGTATTTTGTGTTCAAATAAATAAATGCGCAGTGCTCTGTGTGCTGCAGCTTAACACACAGCAGCCAAATAAACACTGTACTAAAGGCCAGGTGACTTTTGCCCAGCAAAAAAAAAAAAAACAGAAATTGTAAAGTGCAAAGCAAAAGTGAAAACAGCCAGCCAAAGCAAGTGTCAAAGCAAAGCTGCAAAATAAAAGATAAAAGCTGGAGCAAGAAACCTAAAAGTAAACGTGTAAAAGTATCAACAATAAACAAACGTGCTACATTTTGGTACAAAAATCTATTGTGTTGACTAATCTGCTGCCAAAGGCCAACAACAAACACGCACACACCAAAACACACCAAACACACAAAAACACGCATCACCCACAACACATCAACAACGCATACATATTAATTGTGTATACAAATTGCGTATTGAAGCAAGAAAAATAATAAAAAAAAACCTGCAACAACGTCAGCGTATACGCAATACGCTACGTCAACGCAGCCGAACGCTTTGCCGTTTATAGCATGTCCTACATGATGGCCAATACATTGGAGGAGCAGCAGAGTTTGCGGGAGTGCGAACATTATATACAATCGCATGGTATACAGCGTGTACTCAAGGATTGCATTGTACAGCTTTGTGTATGTCGTCCCGACAATCCGGTGCAATTTTTGCGTCAATACTTCCAAAAACTCGAGAGGGTAAGTAAATCTGTCACATTATACACATCATAATAATAACCACTGTCAGTTACCTGCGTTGGTTTAAGCTCCTCTAAGTCCAGCACCGACATTCAAAATCCGCCAAAGAGTCTACAGAGCATGCCTTTAAGTTATTGTACAGCTTAATCAGGATTTCGTTTAAACGAGTCAGTATCCTAAGCTAAGAGAGCTCTTAGGTCTGTTTGAATGGCGCAAAAAAATGTATTTTGCATTTTTCATTTGAAGCTAGTCTGTATTATCTGATTTTCAATCTGTGCATTCTTATTAGTAGCGTAACCAATAAAATTTTTGCAATTTAAAACTAATCTTAGTCCATTCAACGTGGCTTGATGCGTCATCTTTTTGGCACATACAGTTGTCAGTGCGGACCTTTCGATTAAAAGCATTAAACAGTATAAGGAATACGATATCAGTTTTCCAACTCTTATCCATCAAGTTCGGATAAAAACTACAAGTTTCCTCCCCTGTAAACTTTCGGTAAGATTCCAATAGCACTCAGTTAAAAAATAAACGTGCCGACTACAGCAGGAGCATGCCGACTATAGTATATCCTGCGCTTTTCTTAAAGTAGCCTGAAAAAGTAAAAAGAAATTTATGTTTTTGATTTTACATTCCGATTTTGTAATTATAGCTTATTCATAAAGGGTTCTAGCAAAGCTGCTTTTCACTGGGGCAAAGGGAGTCCTTTGGTAATTTTATGGCATAGACTTACAATATAAAGTTTCCAGGGATGATTAATGAAACAAAGAAGGTCTGTATTGTAAATTGAAAGACATCGGAGTTAAACGCAAAGTTCTCTTGGAAAGAAAGGAGGTCTAAAATCAATATTACAGTGTATCGCGATTTTTTGTCTATGGGTGCAAGAAACTTTTCCGAAGAAACCATAGCTCTAAACCGAATTTCGAGTTTCCACATTGTTTAAAAATCAAGTTAGATTAGTGGGCGGTTTTTTTTTTTTTTGTTGGTTTATTAGTGTAATTCCATAAAAAGCTTATATTTAAGAAAGCGGAGGTTTTTGGGCTCAAGGAATCCGTTTTTTAATTTTTTGTATACTCGTAAGTTCTGCCAGAGGGCGCATTTGTGATTTTTTTTTTTTTGTTGATGTCTGTTTTTTCTCGGGAAAAATTTATGAAATTGTAGACGTATATTTGAATTTTTCATAATGCAATCCCAAATTTTAAATTGCTATAAGCAACCTTATGAACACCTAGAACAATATCTAGAAGATAATGATTCATTGTCGCCTAATCCGAGAATTCCCTTACACAAACAAGGATCCATTTAATTTAATCGAAAAGAAGCTATGACGGTGGCTTTAGAAAACCGGGAAAAATTCCTGGACTTGCAACAAAGACCTTCAAAAGCAACTCCTCGATTCGGAACTTCATATACACTTAATGTGTTTTTATCTCTTAAGCTTAATTAATTCATTTAGAGAGTAAATCTCAAAAAATCGAATATTTTTTTCTAAATTGAATAAAATCGATATACATACATACGTCATGAATGACCCCATACAATTTGGCACACACTAATTTACTTATGCATATGTATTTATTTTTTCTATAAAGTGTGGCTCAAGGGTATTCCTTTTGCAATAAATTGGTTTAGTTGATATAAATGCCGTAACATAAATGCTGTTTTTTTTTTTTTTGGATCCCTAAAAACTCTTCTTCAGCACGGCCCTCTTGGCAGGATATCCCACCAGCCCAACTGTTCCAAATTTTGTGAGATGACAATACCATGCATTAGTAAAAAGTAAACAACAAACAAACGTGGTTACTCAAAACAAATGGACAAGCAATGCTTTATGGGGGAGTGGAATATATGCATTGTCATATGTCCAGTTGAGCTGCTCTCGCTACAGTGAGCCTTCTCGTATGAAAATCAATAATCTATTTAGCTATTTTGGTACAGTAGCAATACAAACAGTGACCACAGCTCACACACACACCCGTGCACACACACAAACACACATTGGTGTTTAAAAAAAATTTAAAACGCTTCATTAGTTTCCGTTGAAAACGCACAGGGATGTGGAGAACAACATTCTGTACTGATAACTGTCCGTGGGCTTGCGCGAGCTATAAAAGCTTAAAAGGGTGGTTAACAGGATAGCTGCAACAACTGCAGTCTGGCAACGCTTCAATGCACAGCCTTAAGCAGAGACACCTGTGGCAGTTTATTAGCGTGTGGGGTTGACAGCTTGCAACTGGTGCATGCCTCAACGCGCATAAAACACAAGTCGTGGCCAATCCATGTATGTTGTAAGGTTATGATGTTTTTTTTTTGATGGCAACATGTCTGGTTTTGAAGCTTGTGGCATGGTTTTAAACGCCATGCTGCAACTGATGGTGCGACTACTAACATGGACGTATTACATATAGGGTTATGGTTCGTGTGCCATAGCCTTCGTCTCTGGCACTCGCTCTCTCTCGCTCTCTGTCTCTTGGTGTTGTTCGTGTGTTTTGTTTGCTGCCGCTGGCATTGTTGCCTCATGTTGCCTGTTGAATGCTTTTTGCTAATTTCAGTTTAATAAACTTCCTGGCAGCGTGCAGTAGCGCCCCAAACGTGCTAGTCCTTTGGCTGCTGCCATTGTGTATTTGTGTTTGTGTATGTGTATGAGTGTATCGCATCCTTTAATTGCGTTGTACATCCGCCTGACAATAAAATAAATTTGCTTGTTTTGCGGGATTTGTTGTAAGCGCCTTGGCGCACCTATGTCCGGATTATGGGCAATTCGCTGAGTGTTAATAGCATACAGGATGCAGTTATCGATCGTTTTAAATCAGTTGCATTGACCACAGATGAAAATGGCGCCATGCGCATACGTTCCTTCTCGGAGGGAGGAGTTTTTTCAAACACATCTGCTGGCCATGGCAGTGGCTTTGGCATTGGCACTGGCATTGGCAGTGGTCGTGGTGGACGCATTTTGCGTGAAAGCAGCATTGATGGTGGTGTTGCTGTTTTTGATGCTATGCTCCGCGATGACCACGAACATCGACTCAGTCTGGATGCCATGCATCGCGTGCGTCATGTGCGTACATCATGTACAACAATACCAGAGGAGGATATTGTAAGTGTTTCAAAGAACGCTGCAGAAAATGTGAACACTTGTTTTTTTTTTTTAACTATAAAACAACAAATACCAAAACTAGCAAAGAAAGTTTTTCACAAAGAAAGAAAAAATACTTAAAACAAGTTTGCTTTTTAATGTCTTTCAAAACGAAATGGCCGTTCTAGTAGACTCCACTTATTTTCATTTATTTTCATCTATAAAATTTTTATAAGTAATGCTCTTGATTATCGTTCAAAAAATTTGCAAATAATATCTTAAGCAGATCTGGTCACACTTGACTACACTGAGTATTTATAGGTACATCGGAAGGGAAACCCTGCTCTTTTCCAGAAAAGAGGTAGGCTTACTTATTCTACGTTCTATAAATCATCAGGTACAAACAAAATATCCAATTCTATGACTATGTAATGTAGCTCCCATAGAATATAACCTAGTTTGGCGTTTGGAAATTATCTTAGAGTTTCCATTTAATCATAACAATAACATATAAGACCGTTCAGTCGTAAAAATGTTTTAGATAAAAAATATTGTTTATTTATAAAGATATAATAACTAAATAGATTCATTTATTTATTTGTTTGTTATGATGGTACAGTATTTATAGGTACATCGGAAGGGAAACCCTGCTCTTTTCCAGAAAAGAGGTAGGCTTACTTATTCTACGTTCTATAAATCATCAGGTACAAACAAAATATCCAATTCTATGACTATGTAATGTAGCTCCCATAGAATATAACCTAGTTTGGCGTTTGGAAATTATCTTAGAGTTTCCATTTAATCATAACAATAACATATAAGACCGTTCAGTCGTAAAAATGTTTTAGATAAAAAATATTGTTTATTTATAAAGATATAATAACTAAATAGATTCATTTATTTATTTGTTTGTTATGATGGTACAGTGTATCCCAAAGTCGCCGCGTCCAACTTGAACATATGCAACTTTTTTTATACCCTGTACCTATAGGTACAAAGGGTATATTAGATTTGTGCAATGTATGTAACGGCAAGAAGGAGGCGTGGCAGACCCCAAGTCCTTTATACCAAAATGCTTATCATAACCTCGGGTAGCGATTGAGCCATGTCCGTCCGTCTGTCCGTCTGTATGAACACCTAGATCTCGGGGACTATAAGAGCTAGAGATACGAAACTTTACCAGCTGATGCGCATATTTCCTCAGAAGAATTTTGTTGAATCATGTCAATATCTTTTCCTGTTCCCCCGTAGCAGAGTTTCGCTTTTAGCTAAACCGTTTAATATTTTAATCTGAAACTTAACAGAGCGATGTGTTGTGGTTACATGCATCTGTGTGTCAAAAATAAACAAAATCGGACAATTACAACAAAAGTTATAGTCTAAAATGTAAAAATTTCACCACCCCTTGCCTATAAACTGCGTCAATATTTGACTCTACGTAATTATGGTAACAAGTGACCCAGAATCACAATTTTTAGTAAGCTGATTCATGTGGCTCTAATGAACAAATCCACATCCAAATTTTATCAATGCGGCCCCCCCACCCCCCGCAATCGATTTACCGTGTTTTCTCCCACACCCTTCAACATATCCCCTTGAAACTTACCCCATATACTTTAAATAACTCCTTTGACATTAATTGCGGAACTTATAGGTATCAATATCGTTTTGCACCGACAAAAAAAAAGTTCCAATTGGAAAGTTCTTAGAAGGAATATGCAGGAATAAAACTTTTTTTGAGAAAAAAGGTACAGGGTATTACACTGTCGGGCACCGCCACGACTGTATTACATTTTTTTAAATTGTCTTAACGTAAATTAAAGTAAATCCACAAACTTTTGCCTTAAGTTAGTACCGAAAAGACGGCGTTAGTTTATGTTTTAGCTAAAACAAAAACAGTCCAATTTTAGTAGAAATTTTTACACTCTATGAGCAGCAGCATAAATACTTTATGATTTTATAAAAATTTAAGGTTTTTGATTCAAATTAAGTAATAAATAATAATATATATAGTATGATGATTATTTCCTGTAATTCCCAGTGGAGCATGAGAAATTTGATACCAGTTTTACATCAGGCATTAAGTACAGCTCCAAAAACTAAAGACCAAAAATTTTGATCAGGTGAAGAATTTCTATTCGTCTTTCCTCTCAGCAGTATTAAGCGATTTTAAGCTGTGCTGTTAAATGTTTTATTCGGTAACGTGACACTATACTATCTACACTATCTAGGGTCGCTGAGCAGAAGTCCGTTTGCTGATAGTTCGTATTACTACAAGTTAAGGTACTTTTATAAACTTGCTTAATCTTTAAAAGTTAAATAAATCAAGAGACACAAAAGCTGTAGCCCCTTTGTCGGTGTGACATTTTTTCGGAAAAGTTAACATATTTTGTAATTGTGTTTTCGGAAATTCGGCATCATGTAACAATGCCAACCATGCTGCACATTTTAAAATGCCAACTTCTTTGTGAAACCTTCGGTATAACCCTGGCATTCTCTTTTCTTATTAATTAAATTAAATTACAAACTGCATTTTTTAATTTTTTTTTGCCAGCTTGTAAAATTTTTTAATTGGCATACTCTGCATATTATTGTATTAGCTGGTCACACTAAAAATTTGTTTAAAAGCTTTTCGTGTGAGCGTAAGCTAAAAGTGGCAGAGAGAGAGAGTGTGCGTGTGTGTGTGTGTAGAGTGCGAGAATGCGCATGGAAAAGCTTTGTTTGAGAGTGTGCAACTGTAAATGGCAACAACAAATCAATTCAAAGACAACAACTTACCTGCACACACACTAACACAAACACACACTCAGGCGGCAGCTTTTTGCACGCCATTTTAATGGCAATTTTGCACTTGAAACTTGCACGCAACAAAATCAAAGCGCAGAGTTTGAAAGCTTTTGCCAGGCGCTTTACAGTGCTGGTTGTTGTTGCTGCCGCCTACAGCGTCATAGCCTTAGACGCCATTACTCTATATGTGTATGTGTGTGTGTGTGTTGGTGCGTGTGTATACAATATTTTTATATGTATGTATTTGTGCATAAAGTTTGCTTTTTGGTTACATCCTTTGCTTGAGCGTGGCTTTGATGTTGCTGTTTCGTATTGGTGAAGGTCATTAAGTCGTCGTCGTCATCGTCGTCGTCGCCACCAGCAGGCACCACTTCATATATATGCATGTATATATATATATGTATACGTGTATATGAGTTGCCTGTTTGAGGCAACACTGGCGCTCGCTTTTTGAGCATTTTGTTAGTCAGTTGCTGTCGGTCGTTGCGTTTATATGTCTGTGCCTGTAAATTTGCTTCCAGTCGGCGGCACTTTGTCGCACTTTTAGTTGAGTTTGTATTTGCACCGTGTTTACTTGTTTCATTTCGCAAGCGGAGTGCCACATAATCCCTAGAATACGGTCGTGCGCCCAACAATTGTTTATGGTGTTGATTGATTGCTTTTATGGCATTCTTTTGACAATTGTCGTCAGCACATCTAAATCGAACGTTTAATGGTCATGTTAACTGCCGCAACGGTCACAGTTCCAATAACGAGCACCAAGACGACAGCACGCTGTCAACATTGAATGCCCCTGCGGTTGACCAGTTTATTGTGCCGGGTTTGTCATAGTCGTTGGCCTTTGTGATTAATGCGCTAAATAAATAGCTAAGCCGTGTTATTGTTTTGTTAGCAAACACCCCAAAGTGCTACATTGAATTACAATTTGAGCGTAAAGGCAGTGCTTCAGAGCAAATAACAAAAGGATCATGGTATATATTTATTAGTATTTGAATTTAAGTGACAACCAATAACTGAAACATTTGTAAATACATAGTTAAGATGCTATTTTATGTTACGTATCGTTATCTTTAAATTAATTTAGGGAATTGTATTTTTTATTATTTCATGTTTATTGCAGCGTACAGATGTAAAACATACTATGTTATGAGCGTAAAGTAAATATCGTGACGGTTAGCCAATTTGTTGTGTATAGTTTTCTTGCGAGCTGCTTTTAATTTTTTATAAATGATTTTAGTTAATCTTGGCACGCATCAAATTCAATCTTTAGTGCTTTGCCTAAACAGATCCTTGAACTTGAACTCAAGCATCTAAATCAAAACATTTAGAGCAAATCCTAGAGCTTGAAAGTAAAACTATAAGTCATATATGTATAAATGTATATCGTATGAGGAAAAGCAATGCAGTTTTTACATTTATCAAGAAAATTACTTAAATTTAGTTGCTGTCCATGATACTGCTAAGTAAATGTGACCTCCATGTCATGAAAATATTAAAACTACACCAAAAGTTACTGATATGTAAATTTTTTTTTTTTTGTAAGTTTTGATTACATTTTGGCGTGCATATTGACAACATGTCGTGTTCTTTAAACAAGTTTTTTTTCGTATTGACCAACTTAATTTAAACCAGATTATTAAACGACTTTTAACTGAAACTTCCTATATATCATTTTAATAGAACCTAAGCCCACTGGTAGCGTACTCGCTGTGCAACCCGATGGTCGGTGGTTTGATTCCTCGCAGTAGCACTGGTGTATTTGCCTAGCACTGGCATCGCTAGCTCAAAGACGCTATTAGCCCAAGAAAATCTTTGTTAATTCAAGACAGCGCCGTTCGGATTCGGCTATAAACTATAGGTACCTGGTCTCTTGGAACAGTTCTTAATAGAGATCCACATGCTCCGTCCAGGGGCGACTGACAAAATAGTCAATAATTTTTCAAAAAAATCAGATAATGATTGAAAAGAACATTGAATATGAAGTCGTTTGTTATGTTAACATAATGTCACAAAGCGATTTTCTAGAGAATTTTACGCCCTAAAACTTTTTCATATAATCTAAAGCAGCACGGGTAAAATTTTCTTGTAAAAAAACGATTTTTGTGACCTCTGACCTTAAGTATTGTAAGGCGAGCTCATGACATTCATTGCCACTTTTAAAAATTTATCTTATAATGTCAAAACGAAAATTCATATAAAGTTTGAAGTTATCTTTATTTGTCATTATTCGAGGCACTGTTTACTTTGGCGAGAGCTATCTCTAAAATAAGCAAAACTTCTTCAATTACACTAGTTTACACGAAAAATGAAACTTCGTAAAAAAGTGTTTTTTAGAGTATTTTGGCAAATCGAAAATGGCAACTTTTTTTATACCCTGTACCTATAGGTACAAAGGGTATACTAGATTTGTGCAATGTATGTAACGGCAAGAAGGAGGCGTGGCAGACCCCAAGTCCTTTATACCAAAATGCTTATCATAACCTCGGGTAACGATTGAGCCATGTCCGTCTGTATGAACACCTAGATCTCGGAGACTATAAGAGCTAGAGATACGAAACTTTACCAGCTGATGCGCATATTTCCTCAGAAGATAAATTTTGTTGAATCATGTCAATATCTTTCCCCGTTCCCCCGTAGCAGAGTTTCGCGGTTTTTAGCTAAACCACTTAATATTTTAATCTGAAACTTAACAGAGCGATGCGTTGTGGTTACATGCATCTGTGTGTCAAAAACAAAACCGGACAATTACAACAAAAGTTACAGTCTAAAATGTAAAAATTTCACCTCCCCTTGCCTATAAACTGTGTCAATATTTGACTCTACGTAATAATAGTAACAAATTACCTAGAACCATCAATTTTGGTAAGCTGATTCATGTGCCTCTAATGAACGAATCCACATCCAAATTTTATCAATGCAGGGTATTACACTGTCGGGCGCCGCCTCGACTGTATTACATTTTTTTTTTCTAAAGCACCGTTTTCAAGATATTTTCGAAAAACATGTTTTTGGTCACTTATTCGTCAATATCTCGTGAACAAAATTTTGTATCGACATAAAAGATGATTAGATCGAAAGGTATTGATGTGATATAAGGTAAGGTAACAATTATAGAATTTGCAAGCAACAAAAGTCGAAAAAACGTGTAATTTTTGACAATTTTTCAAAATTACACATTTTTGGTACGCCTTTTACTAACGAACAAAATTTTTTTTGAAAATTATGTTAAGCTTTAAGCTGAAAGAGACTGCTTTTACGAACATTTCGAGAAAAACATGTTTTTCGAAAATATCTCGAAAACAGTGCTTAAGAAAAAAAAAGGTTGCCATTTTCGTGTTTCTCAACCTCAAATTATCCTAAAAATCACTTTTTTACGATGGTTTACTCCATGAGCCATAAATTTGTAAACTAGTGTTATCGGAGCTACCGACCTTTTTTGGCTTTTTGCAATAAACTTACTTACTTATAAAATGACATTGATCTAATTTTTTAGAAAGTTGGAGTTCACTTTTGAATTTTTAATATTACAAACATTCAAAAATGTAAAAAAATTTGAAAAGTCTAAAAATAAACAATACAATATGCATTTATCGATAACTCGATAAATAATCGGACTATTGCAAGTAGCTCTAATCATACATATAAAAATCATTAAAATCAAAGACATTGACCTAAAAAATGGCACGCTTCACTTATCTTCGTCGATATGGGAATATTTTTGAATGTCAACTTAAACTCTCTTTCAATATCCTTTTAAAAATTTATTACGCACATATTTTTTTGTTTGCATTTTAATAATATTGACACATTGTTTGTATCCTTTGTAAATATGCAAATAATTTAATTGAATTAGTTTGTTTAAACTTTGTTTGCGCGTTGCTTGTAATAAATGACGTTAATTTAAAGTTTGCCAATTTTGTGACTACCTTTGATTTGCCTGACCCTGTTAGGTTTTTAGGTTGGGAGATGCTTAAATAAATTGTATTGTAAATGAAATTAAACTTTTTGTATGCCAACATCATGTAAATGTATGCACATAAATTGAATGTAGTATATGCTTGTAGCTTATATAGGTAAGCACTTTGCTATCAATGTAAAAATTTTTGCCAGCACACGAAAGGTAGATACATACATAAATACATACATATATATATAAACACACCGGATGCGGGGCTCATTGTTTGCCTATCCATTAAGCGGCTTATAAGTGCTGCCAATGCCTGTAGGGGCAATAATGTGGGATGGCATGGGGTAAGCGGAGAGTAGCTTGATTTATTTAAAGGGAAATGAAACCTGGCACACGCTTGACGTGAGAAGCTTCCTTGCCTTATTGTGTGTGCAAGTGTGTATATATAAAGGTAAATAATGTAAACGTAGCATATCTTCAGGCGCAACAGCTTACGGTATACTGTAAGTACGTCATTTTCAAATACAATTTGCAAATTGAGTCATAAAAATGAAAAATTGTAGTATGAGAAAGCTAATGACTGTTGTTGTATGTTTTGCCGCTGGGCTCAACCATAATTGCACACATTTCAAGTGTGCAAAGCTGTACAATGCGGCGTATGTGTGTTATGTACCTATATACTCGCACATACAATTCATGCTACCCATTTATTTATTCATGCTATGACGTCATCAGCTGACAACCCTTCAGTCCTTGTACTCTTGTATATCTTTTTACGACAGTTGCTCCATCAACAAAAGTGACAAAGGTTAAAAAAAAACAAGAAAAAAATCAAGGACAACTTTTTGTGCTTTATTAGAGATTCGTGTTTTCTTTTTATGCACACTTTTGCTGCATAAAATGTTGTGTTTATGATGTGATTTGTACAACAGAGAGAAAACTCTTTAATGTTGGGAAACAGACTGGGAGTTTTCTAGAACTTTTGTTGCCTTAATGTCTCATTTTTTCTGACAAAAAGCGTATATTTCTTATTGCTTTAACAAAAAAAAGTTTATTTTTTTAATTTCACGTAAAATATGATCAAAGCAACTGGCGTTTATTTTTTGTACAAACAATCATAGAATAATTTTAAAAAAGCATCAATAATTTTTGTGTGTTTGAGGCTTTTACGTTCGATTTCCATATTTCTGACCTATTAACAGCATCTCTAAACTTCAATGAACAATGATTTCCGGCACACCAATGATAGAATCTTTTTTAATTTTTTTTTTGAAAGGTTAAGTAAACTTCAATCTTTTGCAAAACCTTTTCGTGCATTTTCTTTTGTTAAGGTATCTCGCGTCAAAAATAAACGAAAGCGACAGATCAAGACATCGATAGCCATTTTTTTTTTTTTTGCCCAAAAAAATGTTTACATATTTTTTTCATACCCCAATAACAACAACAATAGCAAAAAAAGCTTTTGCTTAGGAAAGGGAAAATTTGCAAAAGTTGCGGCTGACTGCTTGACAAAAGGTCCAGGCAAGTGGTAATAACTTGTATATATGTATGTATATTTATATACTATATACAAAGTTCACTGAATTGGAAATTTATTTATGGCATTTGGAATGAGTACAATATGCTACTGCCTGGCTTTTTAGCGTTAAAGCTAAATTGACATTTTTTTCGCTTATCATTTTAAACCATTTGTGAGATCTGAGAGTTTTGCCAATTTAAAGAGGAGGCAACGTAAATGCAGACGAGTTTGCCGAGCTAACACTTTTGTAATTTTAATTAATTCGATTAGATACGCATACATACACTCTGGGCCGGATTTAGAATGCGGCGGCTCTGCAGACTACGTCATGAGGAAGCGCCAACTACACATTACTACACTGCATACAATTAGTCTTGAACATATTCTAAAAGACTACTCCCAATGACATAGTAAGATTTGTATTTAGTAGCATTAGATTTACTTAATAATCTTGATAAGTTTTTGTTTGGAGATAGTTTTTTTTCACTGCAGTTTGTCACCATAATTAGACTCCATCATCATCATCATCATTTTCTTTATCTCCCACTGGAGCATAGGGCTTCAATGAAGCATTTCCATCTGGTCTGGTTGTTAGCTATCATCTTTATGCTCCATCGGTTCAATTTAAATCTTGATTTGCAGTAAAAATTCAATAATTTAGTAGACTCTACGTTTTTTTTTTTTTTAATATACTAGTGTATATAGAATTTCCAGATTTTTGGCCATATTCTTTAGTCAACGTAACATAAAGTCGATAAATCTGCTCCTGCACACATTAAAACTCATATACCTTTACAAACAAGCACCTAAACAGGAAACAGGCAAATAAAAAGCTTTTCCGCATTTTGTGTGCAGCCGAGCTACCTGGTTTGGTTTTGTTAACGCTCGTCCATGCGTCTCTAATACGACGAGTATGCACAGTTCTTTCACCTCTGCACTGGCACTTGAAACATGCTTCCACTTTGTTGTTCCGGTGTATTGAAGTGTAACCGTTTTGCGGTTTTGACCCACATTTAATGGGTTTGCAAGCGGTTTCTTAGCTTGATAGAGCTTTAAAATTAAACTAAAGCAGCCTTTTGTCTATTTTGAGCAGCACACTCAGTGTAAACTGGGTGTTTGTAAGTGTATAATGTCTGTCACTTTGCAACACTGGCATTTAGAGCCACTTTTGATTATTCAACAATGATGAATTCAAGTGCTTTCTGGCATTGCCTTTTTGCACTTAATAGTACGTCTCGAATTAGTCTTTTAGCATGTTGTGTGTTACGTATACGCCATGTGGCTATCTATAGGATAAAAGGCAGCTGAATATGATGTTTATACCTTTGCTGTGTGTATATTGATTGATAGGATATTTGGAATGAGCTAAGAAATATAATATAATGCGTTGAGCGTATTGCGTATACGCCATGTGGACTATTTTGTATGAAAACTCGATTAACTTAAATCGATCCTTGCTTTTTTGTTTTTAATGTGTTTATTTAATTATGTTTATCAATAATAGCTGGGTATCTGTGTATATAGTAAAAGAATGAGTATAGTACGGATTGGATGCTATTGTGGTTCGACTGGGTTATGCCATTTAAAAAAATACAAAGTTAAGCTTGATTTTATTAATAATTGCGATATAATAACAAATATAATAAACGCCTGTGTATAGTAGTATTGCCAGACAGCGTTGAAAATTTGTATTTGCATAGATTTTCTGTTAATAAAATATTTGTCATTGTCATTTAAAAGGATTTCTTATTTGGTTTCTCGAATTTCTCATGATAACATCCACACAACTTGGCACAGATAATAAACTTGTATTTGAAATAAATGATTGCAGGGCAACTGACTGTCAGCAACGCCTCAACTGATTCATATTATTTTAAATTTTTGTTTTTTCCACTATAAATGTAATAAACAAGTCATTATAATTAACAAACACATGAAGATTATTTTATTGCTGCAAAAAAAAAATAAAATTTTTAAGCCGCAACGTGCGCTGCAAATTCCGTAAATAAATAGATACATGCTTATATACTATATCTTTGCATATATGTACTATGTCTGTTTGTCTATTGTTTGTTATGTTACATTGTTGCTGTTGTTTTTGTTGCTAGCGCGTGGGGGCCACGCTTAAACAAATAAAACGCCTACAAACGCTACTACATACGTAAATACCTATTCATTAGTATATATATACATACGTAGAGAGAAGGCGCTTAAATTGATTTGTTACATTTTATTTGCATTGTCATAAAAAGCTAAAAAAAAATGGTCTAAGTGTAAAAGAGCAAAGCAAAGACCAACACATGTTGTTGGTTGGAGCAGAGGGACCCTGCAGCTCGGGCTGAAGGGTTTTGACCGCCTGTGGCTAGCTTTTACTCGTATTCCCCTCAACACAGCTGGCCAGAAAATGGCACGCCAACAATTTCTTGACGATTATATTTTTGTGGCGGGCGTTTGTTGCCGCCGCTTTTTGTTGCTGTTTTTGTTGCTTTATTAATGATTTTCATTTTAGATTTTCTTCATTTTTCTTTTCTTTGTTTTTGAGCATTTTTATTTATGTTGTTTTTAGATTTAGCCATTTGCGCTGGCGACTTTTACTTTCATTAAAATGAAAAGCTATGCGACTCTGGTGTGAGTACACTGGAAACAATTTTTGCATGCTTTGTGTCAAGGGTATAATGGAGCGGCTGTATGAACGCCTATATTTCTGAGTTAATAAAAGCTAGAGACATTTAATTTTTATCTAAATTTACGCAGATCATTGAAAACTAACTAACTACTTATCGATTCATAATGATATTTTGAGCAAAATTTATAGAAAATTGCTTGAATATTATTATAGTAAAAGGATCCTGCAATGTGGACTTAAAACATTTAAAAGCCAAGTTTTGAGCTCGGGCCACTACGCTGCATTAAAAAGCAAACAGCCCTGCTCATTTTTTCCCGGCTTTTTACGCTAGATGGAGCTAGCAGTAACAACAGCCATTTTTCAGCTAAACTCCAGTACGCAGCTTAAAGCGTCGAGACAAAAAACTGTGACTTATTTTGTAAGCAAAAAGTGTTGCTCATTTTTTGAACAATTGATAGCTAAATGGCGCCAGCAGTAACAACAGGCTAAAAACAAAGTACAGTGTTGCGTACTGCCATTTAGCGCTAAAGCAAAACAGCTGTTGTTACTGCTAGCGCCATCTAGCCTTAAATCGCCTAAAAAAATTGGCCAGCGCTGTTCGCTCACAAACGCTGCGTATCAAAAGGAAAAAACAAGTTTTGTTTTGTCTTGAGAATTTTTCGATGCTGTGTACTGGCTTTTATTTTGGAAGGCACGACAAAAGTAACTTTTTCAAAAATTTTCGTTGAAATCAATTAGACCGAGAATAAACAACAAAAAGTTGCCTTTTTCACCATTTAACCATTTACACTAAAACGCAAAACACCCCTCGTTCAGGCAACAACTCGACCAATTCAAACTTTGTTATTGTTTGTATGCATCGACTCAATTCCAATTGCGCAAATTGGATGACAATTTTAGAACCTTTCCACTATAAAGTTCAACAATGTTCCTGAATTATTAATAAACAAGTAAAGGCCAACCAATTTAATATCCAGATAGACACATCTAAGCCCTCTGACCACAAACTATAACATATAAATACACTATTAAAGATAAAAACCATTTTATGCCCTGTACAAAGAGGGTAAAGAAGTATATTTAATAAAAAGTTAAAGCATTCTTCTTACTCCTTCATTTTTCAAGTAACAATCTCAGAGTCTTGTATCCAAAGGATCAAAAAAGTGTTTTAAGTTAAAGCATTCTCCTTACTTCTCCATTTTTTAGGTTACAATCTTGAAACTTAACGCGGAGCTGCTTTGTCTTTTAAGCCATTCAAAGGTGCATATTTGTTGAGAAAATTTTGAAAATTGTAACCCGCTATCAGCGCATTGTCTTCGTGGAGAATCTCCTGCAAGCTGGTTAGGGAATGCGTGAACAAAATCCAACTCCTGTCCTCCAATAACAGAGTCACACTCTGTTGGGTTCCTGGACATTCAGGAGTGGAAGGTAATTCGACAGCTGATGAGCTCGCAAAACTGGGTTACTCTTCGCCCACCAATTGCCCCGCGCCCTTCTGTGGCATCAGCTGGTCAACAATGAAAACTATGGTCAACAAATGGGCCTTAAGTGAACATAGGAGATATTGGTTCTCTTTACCGAATTTAAGACAGACAAAAGTGCTTGTCTCACCCTCGGATGCAAACCGAACTATAGGTCTTGGTAGTGCGGACCTAAGGTTCCTGGTAGCCAACTTGTCTGGGCACCATACTGTTAGTTATCACTTACAAAAAATGGGTCTATCGGACTCCTCAGAGTGCAGGCTTTGTTTTAAAGACGACGAGACGACCAAACACATCTTGTGTGACTGTCCAGCAATAGTGTAGGACAGAGTCGCACATTTGGGAGCTGAACGGATCACCCCGTTTCAGCTACGCCGAATCCCAACGAAAGACTTACGGCTCTTCATAAGGAAGGCAGATGGTCTTTTGTCCTAAAAGAATGGGTAAGGTACAATAGATCTTCAGGTCGCAGTGCCCACTCTCTGTTGTGAGAGAACCTAACTATTAAAAAAAAAAAAAAAACAAAAAAACCCGCTCTTGCTTTAAAGCCTTATTGTGAACAATGTAATAGAGACCAAAATCTGTTTGTTGACTTATGCAGAGTTCTCTTGCTTTTTTGGGATGCCACACCAATCCCAGTGCCGTGTAACCGACTTCATTGTTTAGTCTCAAACCTTTTTATGTAGCAAATTGAAATGTTCTGATCGCAACTTGATATATCTGTATACCAAAAGAACAGGTCAACTTTGATACCTTGTAACCTAGAGACTCAGCTTTGTGGGAAGTGTACGTTGCTTGAAAAGCGGAAAAGTCTTGGACTTATGTTACCTTACCCACTAAACCTATCAGCGCGAATTTAGGATTTGTTTATCTCTGCGGATATGTTGCTTGTAGCAGACCAGTTGTTTTGTGAACTTGGTAGAATGAAGGTAGTTAAGATATCCTGACAGTTTTTGGATAAAAATCTATAGATCCCAACGTTTGGCTTTGCTGCGATTGCTTCAAGTTTAATTGTTAAGTGTTTCTTGCAGTGTTTGAGTGGTTCACATTTGATGTGGTGCCACTAGCTGCTCTGTCGCTGCTGCCCACTTCTTTCTGGGCTATCAGCCGCATCAGCAGCAGCAGCGCTGTTGGACAGCTACAAAACCTACCACAAACGGCAGCGACGCAGACACACACACATATGTACAATATTGTAGCGGTATCACCTACACACACACACATACACACACTCACACTCCTACATATATATATATATATGTGATATACTTACGTACATATTGACATAGACGACGTTGAGCAAGAGCAAGAAACAGTCACACAAGCTGAACACGAATTCAGTTTGTGTCGCGCCTCCGTTTTGTAAATAACGCTAAAGAAATTCAACGGCGGTAACGGAACGGAAATAGCGGGTAGAATAAATATACATATGTACATATATACATACCTACATATGCCACATACGTGTTACGTGTGTTCTTACGTGCTTTTGTCTGTGTGCGTGTGTGTGTCGTCAAATGCCGCAGCAAATAAAAGCAATTGGATTAATTAAGCAATTAAAATTGCAGCCAAGCATAAATATAAAACATACATTTATAAAAAAAATAGCAATAAATAACTAGTCAATAAAATTCTAAAATTAAATTTTAAATATTAAATAATTAAATTTTTTAACACACAAAAAAAAAAACAACAACTCGAGGGTTTTGTGATTTTGTGACGCACGACAAATAATTTATATAATTTTATTTTTAATAATTTCAACTTTCTATATTTTTTTTTTTTTGTCTCTTTGCTGCTAGGCCAATATATGCGTTCAAATTCTTTTAATAGCTTTGAGCAAAATATTAATCATACGCACCTTATAGCTTGACCTGTTTTGGCTAGCCAAACTATGTCAAAAAATTATTTGCATTAAATGTAAACTGAAAATGACATAAAGCAGCTGCAATCACAAAGATAAAAGAAAAAAAATACAAATTCATGTGCATTTAAATTTAGGCATAACTTTAAAATTTTTTAAAAAGTGCCAAACTTCAGAGCTCTATTTATATGTTTGCATAAAACCATATTTTGTTAATGTTTTTAAAAATACACTCACTGTGTATTAAATATTTATTTTTATAAAACTTTGACATTGGATTTGTCATTGCTAGGCGTTGCTGTCGTTGCGTATACGTAATATAATTTTATTTTAACTCTTGTAGTTGCTTGTTTTGTAATATAAAAACGCTCATTACCGTGTAAAAACATTTGTTTCGTTATCTAGTAGTGTCATATACGTCAATTTGCGCATAACAATTGAAATTCTCAACTGTCGAAATAAATATTATAAAACACACATAATTAGCTAAAAAAAATTGAAAAAAAAATACATACCTCGCGCGATTTGTTTTTTTTTATTTACTTATACATACCATATTTTTTGTGTCCATATAGAAAAGTGTTGAAGATTTGTTGTTGCACATACATAAGTAGCACACGCACACATTCAACTTAACGCAATACAAGTAAAAACGCACAACGAACAACACAATAAAGTGGTGCAAAAAGAAAAACACCAAAAAAAAAAAAAGCAAAGAAAACAGAACTAAAAAAAAACAACAACAACAAAAAAGACAACATGTCGAAGGTTTGCATAGAGCATTAGCACGTAGCCATTGTAGACTTTAAGTCTAGTTTGTATTTGTATTAAGTGCATATAAGGTGTTTTTTTAAGCGCCGCATACATTTTTTTTGAAAAAGTTATAATTTTTTTTTTCACAATAATTCAATATAAGTTATAGCAGGCTGTTTTCATACTTCCATTCAATTGCATTTTTGAGCCAATTTTTTAAATTTTATAAATAAGCCGAAGAATGTAATATTTTTTATATTTTAAAACTAAGACCTAATCGCTTTTTATCAGATTTGGTATTAAGATCAAATCAATGCGCAACAAATTGGCCCAACAGGGTTGCTTTGGAAGTCAAAACTTTTTATTGCTTTTATGAAGCACACATTAATAGCTTTTTTCTGTCATATTTTAGCTTCTTGGTTGTCACAAATCACAAATTATTATTGAGCTCTTTCAATTTGAGATCTATATTATAAGTTTGGTCAAACTAGAATTCCTTTATACAATCAGTTTGACTTATTTATAGCAAATGGCAGGTCGTTAAAATATATAGCTATAAAAAGTGTAAATTCTTGGTTTCTGCACTAGACAGTTTCGAAATTAAATATTATTGATTTGTGCATGGCCAGCTTTAGAATTATGATATAAAAAAACATAGAAATTTTCTTATTTAAGCTATGCAAGCCATGTGACCAATAGAATTTAAAAAAAAAAAAAGGCTTACTAAATTATTATTAAACCAATTGTTATTTTTTAATTTTTGAATTTTTTTTTAATATTTTTGAATTTCTGGATTTTTTTTTAAATTTTTGGAATTTATTTTTTTCAACTTTTGTAATTTTTTTTTAAATTTCTGGATTTTTTTTTAAATTTTTGGAATTTATTTTTTTTCAACTTTAGTAATTTTTTTTTAAATTTCTGGATTTTTTTTTTTTTGTTTCCGGATTTTTTTTAAATTTCTGGAAATTTTTTGAAGTATAATATATTTTTTTTTATATTTTTAAAATTGTTTTCTTTGCATATCAAAATTTATTTTTTTTACTTTTGGAAATTATTTTTTTTTAAATTGTGGAAATGCTTTTCAATAAATGTTTTAAAGTTTTTGATTTTTTTTAATTTTTGAAAAAAAAAATATTTTTGAATGGTTTTAAAATTCGCTGAATCTCAATGAAACCTGCGAAAGTCTTGTAAATTCAAGCTGAATTTAATGTTAGCTATCCCGAATACAAAATTCTAGATGCATAGTTATAATCTGAAAAATTTATAAACATATGCTATACTGTTCAATATCTCGGTCTCTCAAAGGTACTGATTTGATATTTAATAATTGTAAAATTGACTAGAATGTTTATTAAATGTTAAAAAATCTGGGAAATCTTGGAGGTCGTATTTATGGTAACACTTCCAACTAAAAATTTCGAAGTAAAAAAAGCTTAACTATGAAAAACAGCTCGAATTTATAGTAAGCATTTCCGACAATTACAAATTATTGAATAATACAAAATTATTTATTGGACCTTATGCTAACTTTTGATTCCCCTATAATATATGAGTGGCCTTCGGTAGCGTACTGGAAGCGTACTCGCTTTACAAACCGAAGGTCGGTGCTTCGAATCCCCGCAGTCATCGCTAGCTCAAAGACGCTGTTTGCCAAAGAAAATCTCTATTAATTCCAGATACCGCCGTTCGGATTTGGCTATAAACTGTTGGTCCCTGTTCTCTTTGCATAGTTATTAATAGAGATCCCCAGGCCCCGCCCAGGGGCCAGTCAGGGAATTTATTATTATAGACTATAATTTATAGTATATGAGTACAACAAAAAAGTATTGGTTCAATTTTTGATGTTCAATAGTTGTGAAATTGGCGAGAGCCTCTTATCAGAACATTTTTTCGAATTTAAGTACGCAATTACGATCAAAAATTTCACAAAAATAAAAAGTTATAAGCAGAACTTTTGGTAACTTTATATTCTTGATATATCTGTCTGCCAGAACTGATTAAAATTATAACCTTGAGAATTTTGTATTCTGCACGAACTGTAATGACAAAAAAAAGCACCCTATGCCCGTAACTATTGTACATATTCACTTTTCTTGTCGCCCTCGCACAATGGAAATGCATTGCAAAAGGCAACAAACTTTGTGTGGAATCGTTTTTAAAAGCATATTATATGCTCATTTATTATTCATGTTGCAACTTGCCACAATGAAAATTGCTGCACTTAAATGTGTATAGTAAGTCTGACCACAGTGTAATTCTTAGCACCCACCCAGTAAAATAGTCATTCAACCATATATAAGCTTTCAATAAATGCTGCAATCTAATCGTAGTTTGCACAAATTGCCTCATAAATATAATATTAAAAACGTTTGCATTTTGATAAACACCCCTTACTGATTGACAGTCGACAAGGTATTTCAAAATCTCGCCCATTTACGCCCCCAAAATGTTGCTATCAATGCAGTTTGCCTTCAAACAGACACATCCGTCTATATTTACTATGGAAAGTGTACCAACCACTCCATACATTCAATGGAACTCGACAATTTGCTATGCGAAATCGATTTCCGTTTAATATGACAAATGTCGCCAAAGGGCCGGAACACATGTAATAGCTAGTAGTATATAGTATATTTATACTCACTTTTACATATAAACAGAGTGTTTTGGAGGCAGAGCTAGACAGACATCATAACTGCATAACCAGTTGGCTTGGCGCCCAAAAGACTTCATGTTGGGTTTGGTTTTCGCGCTCTTCCATAAAGGTCAGGGTCATGTCCCTGGTCAAAGTCAAAATGGCAGCCGTGCAGAAAAACAAACAAAATGGCGATGGCATAAATAAAATTTAAGTGATTTTTGTTTACCTTTTTAGCGGGAATTTACGTTTTTAGGCATTTTTTGTAACGCAGGGAATCTAAGTTAGTAAAGATTTCGAGACAGGCAGTTTTTGGAGCACTTCTAAAGTTAATAAATTTTGAAGCTTTAAAGCATTTCGCGGTAGAAAATCTTGATTTTTTTGTAAATAAAAAATAAAGCTTGTTTAGAAAAATGTATCCCATTAAAAACAATTTCATGTAAAATGTTGCCAAGACGAGACCATATGAATCGCACTGACAAAAAGTTATCAGATCTCATGTAGAGCCAAGCTTCTAACTCAACACGCCCTAACTCTACAAGGCCTAACTTCACAAACTCTACACCTTAGTTAAAATATGTGTCTTGGCCATTTCGCTACATTCACATAGTCGTAAGGTGAAAAATTTAATTCACTGTTCATTACTTTTCTGTTATACAATAGTTCTTCTTCTATTGACAAATTTTTCTTGCTAAAACTTGAGTTAAGTGCAAAATATTTATAATGTGCTAAAAAATCTAATAAAAATTGATGCTTCTCAAGAAAAGTATATTTAAAAAAAAAATGCGGTGCGTTTTTTAACTTATTTGAAAATTCGATTCTAAATTCTTTAATGCATAAGCTAATTCAAAGAAGATCATCTTTTTATACCCTGTACCGTATGGTACAAAGGGTATATTGTGTTTGTGCAAGCCGAAAATGTATGTAACGTACATAAGGAGACGTCGGAGACCCCCCAAAGTTACCTAAAGTATGATCAGAGTGACTAGAGAAGTCGATATACCCATGTCCGTCTGTCCGTATGAACGCCTAGATCTCAGAGATGGTAAGAGCTAGAGCAACCAAACTTTCAGATTAGATCCCTTATTAATCCATAGGAGACAAGTTTATTTTATTTTTTTGATATCGGGATTACATTATATAGCTCCCATAGGGGTGTTTCAGAGGACCTCGAAAAAAAGCAAAAGTTTTAGATGGATAATTCGTTTGTTTATGAAGATATTGTAACCAAATTTGGCACTCGGAAGTTTTTTAGAGTTCCCAAGCACTGTGTCAAATTTGATCAAAATCGGTTGACTATATCATATAGCTCCCATAGGACCAATCGGTCGAAAAAACGCTTTTTTTACAAAATTCGTTGTGTTTCGTTTGTTTGTGAAGATATTGTAACCAAATTTGGCATTAAGAAGTTTTTTAGAGTACCCAAGCACTGCACCAAGTTTGATCAAAATCGGTTGACTATATCATATAGCTCCCATAGGACCAATCGGTCAAAAAAAAACGCTTTTTTTTTTTACAAAATTCGTTGTGTTTCGTTTGGTTTTGAAGATATCGGAACCAAATTTGGCAGTCGGAAGTTTTTTATAGTTTCCAATCAGTGTACTAAATTTTATCAAAATCGGTTGACTATATCATATAGTCCCCATAGGACCGATCGGTCAAAAAAATTGTAGGGTGCAAAATTCGACTGATTTCTGTTTGTTTATGAAAATATCGTAGCCAAATTTGCCGAATAAAATATCTTTTGTAGGTCTTAAGCAATATGTCGGACTTAATTGCAATGTGGTGGTACAGGGTATCCCAAAGTCGTCTGCGCCCGACTTTAACGTACGCCATTTTTAATATATCTTATTATAATTGTAATGGGAGTAATATGTACTGCGAACCAAGAGGATCTATTGTACCCCCTTCCACGCTTAGAGCTCTCCCAAAAGTCCAATTGCCTGCATATACTCCAGTATTTTGTTTGGATTTATGGTAACAATGCTCTCTGGTGAGATAACGTACATGCCTAGAAGCTTGTTTTTTTTTGTTAACGAGTGCTATATATTCACATAGTAGATGCACTGAACTTTCTTCCTCCATACTACAGAAGCGACAAAGTCCACTATCCGCTATGCCCATTTTATTTAAGTGGCTGCGGAGCCTACAGTGTCCCGTCCAGAGGCCTGTCAGGATCCTCACAGTATTTTTCCCGTGAGTTATCATGAGTTTGAACCTCTTACGGTTGTAGTTAGAGAGGAGAGTTTTTGACTGCTTAAGTCCTGGGGTCTGTGCCCATTGAAGCAGCCGTTTGTTTTCTTCCTCTTTCCTCAGTAGGTCCCTTACCACGCGGTTGCCAATCCCACAGTATGGTTCTGGTCCGAGATAAGCGGTGTTGCTGCACCTGTCCTTGCTAGTTTCTCTGCTAGCTCATTATATCTTAAAAAAATATTTATTTTTGAACAAAAATAAGCTCTATTTTTGGATTTTTTTTTAAACATTTCAAAGCTTTTTAAAAATTTGACGTACTAAAAGCTTATATTAATAAATACTAAATTTTTATTAAATGCTTAAAAATTTATATTTTATGAATTTTAGATAAGAAAAATCGAAGATGTTGTATTGTAAATGGCTCTTATAGTTTTTGGCCATTTTTTGAAAACTTTAAACAAATGAGCTTGAAGCAATTTTTTTTAGCTTTTAAGTTTAAAGAAATTGGAAAAACGCACAAAATGTTAAACTTTAAATCATCGAACTATATGGAAAACCTAAAACTAGAATCGACAAATTCTTTCAAGATTAAGGAACAAAGTAGTGCTGAAAGTAACATCTATGTTATATCGATGCATCGATGTTTTTTTATTTTTTTATTTTTTTCCGATCATCGATATTTTTATTTCGATTTTCGATTATCGACCAAATCCCATTACGAACAAAATATGGGCAATGAATGGCATCCACGTCGCAAACACTTTTCGCTTTTTTAGAAAAAAAAACAAATCACAAAAGATCCGAAATAGTAGGTTTGACTCAGTTTTGGCACTTCGACAATATTTTAATGTCGAAAACTTAGATTCAAGCATGTGTCCGTTGAATTACTGGAAGGTAATACTTTTTAAAGTTTAGCAAGGCTGACAAACTAGTGAGCGACAAGCGGAGTTGGCTTAGATCAAAAAACGTTGACATGATTTTATTTAATAACTATAATAAGTTTAAAGATTATGCGACTGTAATTCTGGCTGGAACATTATTTTGTTATAACTCACAGGCTTCCAAAAAAAAAAAAATGGTGTAAACTGTACATATAACAGAGGCACCCCATATGTACATTGGGCAGCTGAATCCGAAGTCCTAAAAGCCCCGTTGCAAGGGTTCTCTGATAATATCCAAATTATCTCGTTCTATGGGATTTTTTGGTGGTTATCCATGACCCATGTGTGAAGGAGTTTTTTGGACTTCGGATTCGACTGCTCAAAGTCCAAAAATAGCCGCCATATGTACTTCGATATATCGAAACATCGATGTATCGAAGTTAAAAACATCGATGTTTCTGCAGCACCAGAACAAAGTATTTAAAAATAAAATTAGAAACCATTCACCTATTTTTTATGTCGATTTATGCGTCTTTTTGCTTTCGGTTGGCCAACCCTGACGACAAATGGTATTAGCACGTTTCATTCATTACTTGGAAGATTATGAGAAAAATAATGTTTTTTTTTTCGCATTGAAATTAGTTTTATCGACATTTCCATATTTACTTTTGGCCAAGCCTGATAACAAGTGGTATTATTACCACGTCCCAAGCAGAACCTTGAAGATTACAAGAAAAATAATGTGTTTTTAAACTGGTTCTATCGACATTTCTATGCTCGTTTTTTAAGACCATATTTACTATTAAAGTTTTATTACCATTCACTCAGAACTTGTTTATTGTCCTGAAAAAGTTTGATTTACAAAAAAAAATATATGTTATTTTTTTTTAACTTAATTTGTCCGTAACTTTAAGTTGCCAGTAGGTTAGGTTATAGTGGTAGCTAGCTCTTGAAGCCAGCACACTTAGGCCTAGACTGGCCCGTTGTGATACCACACAAATCTCTCCAAAAAGTATTCTTAAAGGGAATCCCAGCCTGTTGCTGCGATTTAGCTCGCAATCATTCAGATAGGACCTACCTCCTCTAGGTTTTGTTGGAAATAATTTCCTAGGTGCTTTTTCCTGCGTCTACATAGACTGATTCTACTTCTTCCTCATCTCTGCAACTTCTGCAGAAGTCATTGCCAGGAGCATTTATTCTGGTCGCATGTACTCCGACAAGCCAATGACCGGTGATCGCTCTAACAACTGCCGAACACTGTGAGCGGTTAAGTTCACAGAGCCTGGCGGAATGTTTAGGGTCGATTTTAGGCCAAATTTGGCGAGTGATTTTATAGTGGAATGAATTGTCCCACATCTTTGTGCTTGGGAACTTTTTGTTCTTGTATATAGCTTGAAACTAGCCATTGGCATACGAATATTCACCTTATGCGGGAGGAGGGCAATGGTCGTGCCATGTCTGGCTAATTCATCAGCTATTTCGTTGCCTGTAATATTTTGGTGCCCTGGCTTATAACAAACTGCTGTGCTATCTCTTGGATAGATTTGCGGCAGTTGTTGACTGTCGACGAATTGGAAGAAGTTGCCTGGCTATCGGAGTATATATTTATTTCACCGGTTTGCAGGCCGGTATTGCGTAAGCATATTAAAGCCTCATTTATGGCTAAGATCTCCGCCTGAAAAACGCTGCAGTGGTCCGGTAGTCGAAAAGACTGCCGGTTGTTTAATTGCTCCGAAAAGACCCCGCCCCCAACCTGGTTGTTGAGCTTGGAGCCATCTGTGAAGAAATTTATGCGGTCGCTTAGACCTGGTTGGTTTTCCATCCACGATTCCCTAGAGGGGATGGTTGTGGTAAATAGCGTTGAGGAATACTCTAAAGGTAAACAATAGTCTGTTGCCAGTAACTTTGACGAACAAATTGCAGTGAGGCATAGAAGACAACTTTCCTAATTACAATTTTTTGTTTAGATTTTAAACGTATTTAACATTATCAAGTAATATGTAAACCATATAATGTTACCAAAAATTACTTATTTCGGGTCATGACCCAATGTTGACTGGCTGCTAAAAGGTAATCTCTTATACATATATTAAGAAGTCGTAGAAAAATGCGTAGCTTTAATATATTTGAAAAATCAACAACTGTAATAAATTAGAACTTCTGATTACAATTTGCATAATAACTAGTTATTTGTGCTTGTCATTGGATTTTATTTTAACCTTTAAGCCAAAAGTAGCTTATTTTTATGGCTTTTATTTACCATTTTATGACATTATTTTCATTAGAAAGCCATTTATATGCGAAGCTTTGATTGATTTGTCAGTGTTTATTTTGACACCTGCCGCTTTTATGTGGTAGGTGTTTAAGGCTGCTCAATTAACTGCTGTACTACGTTGCGTATACGTAACATTCCTTAAGAATATTTTAATTACACGCACAAACCAGACGCGAACACTTAATTAGACGCAACAGCTTTATACAAAATTGCAAACAATTTTAATTATTATGGCATTGTTTATTGACCGCGAGTGTGTTTGGGTGTGTGTGTGTGTGTGTGTGTGTGTTTGTATGAGGCATCTGTTTATATAATAAAAGTGTTTGCGGTTTCGCGCATTTCCAGAGGTCTTTATTTACGGAACACTTAAGAGCGTCTGGAAATTTTGTGTGTAGTGGCTTTTAAATCATTTTCATCCTTTTGAAAAATCAAAAAGATTTTATAATTAGAAATAATTTTAATTGTGTTGTTTATAACAATCGTGCCGTGTAATAACATAAGGTTGGAAGAAGAATCTGATGATTGCTATATTTTTTACTATTCCGAATCACTTCAAGCGCTATCCTCCAACTCAACGACAGTCAACAACTGCCGCAGATCTATCCAAAAAATGGCAAAGCAGTTTGTTATTAGCCTCATTTGGGTGCCAGGACACCAAAATATTACAGGCAACAAAATAGCAGACGAGTTGGCCAGACACGGCACGACCACTACCCTTCTACCGGATAAGAAATATATCCGTATGCCGTTGGCCTCTTTCAAGCTACAAATAAGGGAAAAATTCAGTTCCCATGCCCAAAGAATGTGGAACATTACATTCAGTCGCCAAATATGCCCAAAAATAGACGCAAAACGCTCCTTCAAGCTTTGCGGACTAAATCGATTACAGTGCTCGGCGGTTGTCAGAGCGATCACCGGACACTGGCTTGTCGGGGTGCATGCAGCCAGAATAAATGTTCCGAACAATGACTTTGATGAGGAAGAGGTAGAATCGGTAGAGCATCTGTTCCTGCGAAGCTCTGAGCAGACGCAGAAAAAAGTATTTGGGATACTATTTCCTCCACAATCTAGCAGAGTTAGAAACTATTTTCCCGAGGAAGATTGCAGGTTAAATCGTAGCAACAGGCTGGGGCTCCCAAGTTTTTCATAAAGGAAAAAGGGTAAAAGTTACAGAGATCCGTGCGGTAACACAACGGGCCAGTCTAGGCCTAAGGGTGCTGGTCTAAGCCAGCGGCCGCTTCAACCAAACCTAACCTACTAGTCCGAATGAGCATCATCAAAACAGACTTGATATACAGCTTGAAAATATGTCTGTTCTTCTCCAGTGAGTCTGAGTGTCTGAAACTTTGTAGACTTCATCTACGGAGTCTGATTTTTTGTTGTCTGATTTTTTATGATAATAAATAGAAAAGTGTTTTTGGACACAAAAACGGCGGCAAATTTTATTAATTTTTTGTGTCTGCGTTTCGTGACTTTTCCCTACTTTGAGGCCAACATTTTTGACCAAAAACTAGTGAAAATACGTTCCACTATATATCCATAATAATAATGGTTTTAATGTATTATGTTATAAAATATTGTTCCACCAATTTGGTGTATGTAAAGAAGGGCAGAAAAAATTAATAAAAAAAAGGTGCTTGACAAAAAAACATTTAAGATTAAGAAAACGTTAGAAAAACAGAAATCGTTTTTTTAAACTTATTGGTTAATTAACAAAATCTTAAATTCAGTTACAATTATAAGAGTTACGAATACGCGTTAAAATTTATTTTTCACGAATTTTTATTTTTACCCATAAATTGATATGTACTTTTTGTTGTTTAACCAGAGACCCCTTATATGTATTAAGTAATATTTTCTACGTAAAATTCTTGAAAACTAAAAGCGTCAAAAAAACTAAAAACCAACTGCTACTAACAAATTAAGATATTTTCCAAATCCGTCTAATTCAACTCGCTATTGCACACTTCAGAAATCTAAGCCAAAGTTTCATTTTTGAAAACAGACAGAAAACAAACTACATATTTTTTTTTTATTTCTGTAGACAAAATTAAATGTAATGAGTGTTGCCATAAAGCCGCGCTCGATATCCACTTAAGGCCATTTCTGGCCAAGTTTGAAACAACTAATTTTTCGCTATTTATGGCCATGACAACATGGCAACATCAAAAGCAAAAGCAAAACTATCCAAAGCCATAATGCCAGACATCGGTTGCAATTAAAAAGCTGCATAAAGCCATAACAACTTTTGCTCACTTTGAGTGACACTTTAATGCAGGGTCTTCCAACTAGTCAACTTGACCTGAAGCCGATGCTTTCCATTGTGCCATTGTTTTTCTTGTGCTACTCGACTGCACGCTTTGACGTCATTGCAAAAAAGAGCAATACACTGCAGTTTGAAACTACATATTTATTTATGGCTTTCGTGTTAGTTTAAAAGTATATAATATACTGCTATTATATTTCAATTATCTAACCATTTTCTGTGTAACGACAGGTGCTACAACCTTTGTTTACTTAAGATGAAAATTGAGATTTATAAGGGCATAATGGCAAATGAGCATAGTGTTCAACAACAACTTACACTAAAAAATTGGGTATTTACGCACCACGCTGACGCTTGACTACGCAAATTAAGGCATACTTAACCAAAAGAGTGTTGTACAAAACGACAGTTTGTGCTGTACTGTACATATTTTGTTTACTATTTTTGGTATAATTTCCCTCTAGTACGGGTGGGTAGAGCAGAACTAGTGATATCAGTAGGTAATGACCTTGCTATTTACCTCTTCATTTCCATCTTATTAACAAATGTCATAGGCGGTAGGCAATCGCCACCACCCCGTTTACCAGTAGACAGCAGAATCACTACTTACGCCTTCGTTTACCAGTAGACCGCGGTATCGCTACCTACGCCTTCGTTTACCGGTAGACAGCGACATCGCTACTTACGCTGTTGTACACTAGTAGACAGCGTAGTAGTCGCCAGTATTTTATACCTACTCAATTCATTAAAATTGAAAACACATATATGTTTTAATAATTTTTTATATTATTTCAGAATTATATTCATATAAATTTATTATTTTTTTATTTAAAACGCTTGTTTTTTTTTTTGAAAACACTTTTTTCGGAGCTGGACGGCCTTTTTAAGGTTGACTTCGGGCGGTCCGGCTCCATTTCCAATGGCATCTGAAATTATAAAAATTTAATTTTAGCACTGAATGAAATTATTGAGTGCTTTAATAAGGTTACCGAGTTTTGTTTTATAGACTTTTGGACTGCTTTCGTTTCCTTGCAAGCCGTGCAAACTTGACGGTGGTCGGAATGAAAATAAACAAAATTCCAGAACATTCAGGAATTGTCAAACATTTGTTTGTGTAAATTATAGTCGCGACGAATACGCAGAATACACACAAATTAATAGCGAAAAATTCGCCTTACTTTATGTTACTGTATTAAGAAAAGGAGGCGAATTGTTTTTTTTTTCTTCTTTATTCGCTTTGCGTTTGTTTGTCATATTTCGTTCGTCGACCGATTACCTCGCGCATTACCAGGGGGTTGCAAACTAGGTAGCTACCTGTGACAAACGATGTAAGTACTTACTGGAGGACAATAGCCACCAGCTGTACTGGAGGGTTAGTACTTCCAACAGCTGTTGGCATACAAGCTCCAGGGTATATTAAATCAGTTTAAAAGAAAAAATAATAATTAAAGCGTCAAGTAATTTGTTTGCAGTGGAAGATTGCAAATATTTATTGTACTGCAAAATATTCAAAACTTTATCTTTTAAGCTTTCAAATGGCATATTTCTAGGAAAAATAATTTAAACAAAAACAAACCAAGCTATGTATATAACATTTGTAAACAGCTGATTCTTGTTGCTCACGTTGTTACTTAGGCACTTTTACTTGTTGTCTCTTCGTTAAGGTTGCTTACGTCATTACTCGGCTATTCTTGCTTTTATGCATTTATGCCCGACAAAAAAAACATCTTAATTATTTAAAGTTGTTATTTTTTGGGATGATCTTGCATTGATAACAACCAATAAAGACATATTAAAGCAAACATTCCTAAAAATTGTATCCGAAACCAAATTGGTCGGAATTGAAATTAATAGCGAAAAAACAAAGTACATGGTGTATTCAAAAGATAACAATACACCTAAATCCATTAAAATTGGCCAATACTGTTTTGAATGAGTAAAAAGCTTTAAATATCTTGGTGTACTGAGCATAATGTCGTCGATAGAATGCATGCTGGATCAAAATGCTATTTCAGTCTACGCAACATTATGTGTAGTAATTTGCTCTCCAGAAAGACAAAAGAAGCTATCTACAGGTTGCTTATTAGGCCCGTAGTTATCTACGGGTGTGAAATACATAGACTAACAGAGACGGAAACAAATAAGTTAGCCACTTTTGAGAGGAAAATCATGCGCAAAATTTTTGGCCCATTCAAAGAAAGTGATGGTCATACCGAATACGATATAAAGATGAAATAAATGAATTGATGAATTGAGACACTATAATAAAATACATCACGAGACTACGATTAAAAAGGGGTAGGCCATGTTACATGATTGCCGGAAGATAGGCCACAAAAGAACATTTTTACGAGTAGTTTACCAGGTAACAGAAGAAAAGGTCGACCACGTAAGAGATGAATAGATGGAATACAAGAAGATCTACGAAGAATTGGAATCACTTATTGGAAAGACAGAGCGAGAGATACAGAATAGTGGAACGCTGTTATACGACAGGCTTAGGTCTTACACGGACTATCAACGCCTTGGAAGAAGATTTTTTTGCAAATATTTTTTATACTGACAAATATTTAAAACTTATTATACCCTGTACCGTATGGTACAAAGGGTACATACAGAAGGATTTGTCGGAGACCCCCCAAAGTTACCTAAAGTATGGGTGACAAGATCTCAGAGATGGTAAGAGCTAGAGTGACCAAGTTTTCAGATTAAATGCGTAATTATGTCAGGGGAGACAAGTTTATTTTATTTTTTCGATATCGGGGCTATATTATATAGCTCCCATAGAGGTGTTTCAGAGGACCTCGAGAAGAACCAAAAGTTTTAGATAGATAATTCGTTTGTTTGTGAAGATATTGTAACCAAATTTGGCATTAAGAAGTTTTTTAGAGTATGTACCAAATTTGATCAAAATCGGTTGACTATATCATATAGCCATAGGACCGATCGGTCAAAAACAATTTGTTGGTGCAAAATTCGACTGATTTCTGTTTGTCTATGAAAAAATCGTAGCCAAATTTTCCGAATAAAATATCTTTTGGAGATCTTAAGCAATATGTCGGACTTAATTGTAATGTGGTGGTACAGGGTATCCCAAAGCCGTCTGTGCCCGACTTTAACATACGCCATCTTTTTTACTATGTACTAGGTTCGTCGGCCCGTTCGTATGAACACCTAGATCTCAGAGACCACAAGAGCTAGAAAATTCAAAGTTTTAACAGTAGACCTGTTTCGTACGTCTTCAGGTTAAGCTTACTTAATTGAGCCAACATCTGCTCTCCTCTCACTTTACCAGAATTACGCGGTCCTTTTTTAAGCCTCAACTTAGGCTTAATAAAAGATGGCGAACGTTAAAGTCGGGCGCAGACGACTTTGGGATACCCTGTACCACCTCATTGCAATTAAGTCCGACATATTGGTTAAGACCTCCAAAAGATATAATTTATTCGG
The DNA here is from genome assembly GCA_018150985.1 of Chymomyza costata. Classification (NCBI taxonomy): domain Eukaryota; kingdom Metazoa; phylum Arthropoda; class Insecta; order Diptera; family Drosophilidae; genus Chymomyza; species Chymomyza costata. The sequence continues at coordinate 27,430,500 of JAECWU010000001.1, forward strand.
CAAATTTGGCTACGATATTTTCATAAATAAACAGAAATCAGTCGAATTTTACACCAAAAATTTTTTTTTGACCGATCGGTCCTATGGCGACTATATGATATAGTCAACCGATTTTGATCAAATTTGGTACAGTGCTTCGGACCTCTCTCTTCGGACCGAGTGTACAGTGCTTGGGAACTCTAAAAAACTTCTAATTGCCAAATTTGGTTACAATATCTTCACAAACAAACAAAATACAACGAATTTTGTACAAAACTCGATTTTTTGACCGATTGGTCCTATGGGAGCTATATGATATAGTCAACCGATTTTGATCAAATTTGGTACAGTGCTTGGGAACTCTAAAAAACTTCTTATTGCCAAATTTGGTTACAATATCTTCACAAATAAACGAAACACAACGAATTTTGTACAAAACACGATTTTTTGACCGATTGGTCCTATGGGAGCTATATGATATAGCCCCGATATCGAAAAAATAAAATAAACTTGTCTCCTATGGATTAATAAGGGATCTTATCTGAAAGTTTGGTTGCTCTAGCTCTTACCATCTCTGAGATCTAGGCGTTCATACGGACAGACGGACAGACGGACATGGGTATATCGACTTCTTTAGTCACACTGATCATACTTTAGGTAACTTTGGGGGGTCTCCGACTTCTCCTTCTGTACGTTACATACATTTTCGGCTTGCACAAACACAATATACCCTTTGTACCATACGGTACAGGGTATAAAAAGCTTTATCAACTTTTTGTCACGTTTTGTCAGTTATAATCTTAAAACTCTGCTTTCTTTTGCTATTACCTATATTAATAATATATTAATAAGCGAACTAAAGTTGAGAACTTTGCATATTTAAAAATCTTTTTGTGAGACAGCTACAAACACCATATTATTTGTACTTAAATGTAAAATTCCTCGAAAAACAACATTTTTCTTTTAGGGAAAACACTGAAAAAGTTTTTCTCTACTTACACCCAAATATTTGCATGTAAATAATTGAAACTTTATATGACTTTTTCATGCTCGTATTTCAAAACGTGTCCAAATTAAATGAATATAAGGTGTAGTGGCAGACAGAGCGTACTATGCATAACATAGTTGGGATGTTCCAAATACAGCCCACTTGTTTATTTATTTATTTACTATAATTTTAAGTTTATTTTGTCTACGCAAACTTTGAGCTACCAAAAATAGAAGAAAAGCTTTTTTAATAATGTATCTCACGAAAGATGGCGCCAACGCACACAGCAGGGTGTTGACATAGAACAACTATGCCCATTAAATCTTGAGGCGCTGTGACGTAAATGCAGCTGTGTGTCGGGGAGAGTTGCCGCTGCTTTGGTGCAACAGTTCAAAGGCTGCCATCAAAATGCAACAGTCAGAATATAAGACAAACTTGATGGGTTTGGGTCGTAACAGCTGGTACTATAATTTTTATGGCATTAGGAGAGACTTTAATGTCTTACTGAAGCGCAGGATTTGGACAAGCAGCAGCTGTTTAATATGTTGGTTGACCTTGTCTTGGTGCTAACATTGTGTTAAATGATACTTAAAGTATTATTATTTTTTTTGATTATTATTGCTCATTGATTTTTATAGCTAAGGTTTTATTTCATTTTGAAATTTAAAGGGAAGCAACTTTTTAACATCGAAAATATTTACTTTTGATGAAGTTTTGTAATCAGGCTCGGAGTTTATACATTTTTGAACTTTTTTAAGTTTAAATAAAAATAAGTTTAATTGAACTCTCTATGAAGTATAATTTATTTCTATTACCTCGGTGCAGCTAGAAATATCTTCAAGAATGTTAAAGATCTTTAATAGAAACTTTTAACAAATGTTCTTTTAAAAAATGTTTAATGAAATTTTATGCAAATCCGTCTAAAAACTTCTGTAGAAGTTTCAGACGTAACTAAAGTTATAAAGAATTGTAAACGATTAATTAATATACCTAAAATTCTCAATTTTCTATGGGCTTTAATAATATTTATACCAAGTTTAACTAGTATATGGTTGTATAGAAAAAATCGATAGACTTTAATGATTTCTCAACATTCTATGGAGATACTAGCCAATTTTTAGTTCGTAAAGCTTTGCAAATTATTTTTTGTTTTAAATTAAATATTTTTTTTTTTTTAGTTTAAATTTCACTAAGAAATGAAAATTGATAAACAAAATCTACCAAAATATTATCTTAATAGTAGATCGATAAATAATCGAAATTTTGAAAAACTTAAATTTACGAGTTGAAAATCGGTTAGTATCTATTTAAAATAAAAATCTTTAAAATCTAAGATTTACTTTTTTTTTATAAATATATTTTAAAATTTTTAAAAATTATTTGAATATTTATGTTGTGCGTGCCGAGAAACTTTCAAAAGAAATTATAAAATCAGAGCAGTTGAATATTTTTTTGATATTAATAATTTTATTATAGTTTTTGTTAAGTTTTTTTTTTTCCCCCTATGGGTTCCTCACAAAGAGGTGGGGCACTGCGATCAGAAGATCTTTTGTACCATACCCATAAATTAAAGCAAAAGACTTTCCGCTTTCCGCATGAATAGCAGTAGGTCTTTTGTTGGTATTGACCTAAGATGGAAGGGACTAATCCGTTCCTTTCCCAAGTGACAGGCTCTGTCCCATACCAGCGCTGAGCAGTCACAGAGAATATGTCTGGTGGTTTCACCGTCCTCGAGACAGAGTCTGCACTCTGAAGAGTCCAATAGGCCAATTTTCTGAAGATGGTATCTAACAATGTGGTGGCCAGATAGGTAAGCTACCAGGAGTTTTAAGTCCTCTCTGCCAAGACTTTTGTCTTGATCATATCCAGGGGTTTGATAAGCGCTTTTGCTGGACGCAACCCCGGTAAGGTGAACCAGTATCTCCTATGTTCTCCTGCAGCCCATTTGTTTAACATAGTTTTGATTGTGGACCAACCAATACCACAGAAGGGCGCAGGGGCAGAGGTCAGGGTGGAGGCACCCTGTCGTGCTAGATCGTCAGCGATCGTGTTACGATCCACTCCAGGTACCCAACATAGCACGACTTTGTTCCGGGAGGACAAGGTTTGGAGGTAATTATGGCATTCTTTGACCATCCTGGAGAAGATGCTTCATGATGATAGTGCCCTAATAGCAGCTTGGCTATCTGAGTAGACACAGATGTTTGCTCCCCTAGTTCCCTTACTAAGGATACTATGAGCGCAGATCTCTATGGCATGAATCTCAGCTTGAAAGATGCTGGGCCAGATGCCCATTGCACAAGAGATTCTGGTGTTGGGCCCAACGACTCCAACACCTACACCCTGCTCCGTTTTGGACCCATCCGTGAAGCATTGTTGCCACCGGAGGTTTCCACAGGGGCTGCCATCAGCCCAAGTCTCCCGACTTGGGAGAAGAGATCTAAATTTTTTGTTAAGTTAAAATTTAAGCAATTTTTTTGATTTTTCTTGAAAGCTCTTATCTCATTTAGTATTTCGCTATTATAAACTACTTCTGCCAAAAACAAAATTATTATATTTATTGAATATGTTTTACTTTCTTTACAGGAGCAAGTGAAATTGGATGCCAGCAAACAGGTAATCAGTCCAGACGATTGCGACGATCTCAGTCCAATGCCACAAACTGCAGCACCACCCGTACGTCGACGTGGCGGCATCTCAGCTGAGCCCGTTACCGAAGAGGATGCTGCCAATTATGTTAAGAAAGTTGTACCAAAAGATTACAAAACCATGGCTGCACTCTCCAAGGCTATTGCCAAAAATGTGCTCTTCTCACATTTAGATGAAAATGAGCGTTCCGACATATTCGATGCCATGTTTCCAGTCACACATCTTTCAGGCGAGAATATCATACAGCAGGGTGATGAGGGTGATAATTTCTATGTCATCGATCTGGGCGAAGTAGAGGTGCGTACCAATAGCTACACACAAATTTTATTTATTAAAATGTATATAATTGTTTTATGTGCCACAGGTATTTGTCAACTCCGAGCTTGTGACCACAATTGGCGAGGGCGGCAGCTTTGGCGAGCTGGCGCTGATCTATGGCACACCACGTGCAGCCACCGTGCGTGCCAAGACCGATGTCAAATTGTGGGGCATCGATCGTGATTCCTACAGACGCATACTCATGGGTTCAACCATACGCAAACGCAAAATGTACGAGGAATTCTTATCACGAGTTTCCATATTGGAGAGCTTGGATAAATGGGAACGTCTGACAGTTGCCGATGCGCTGGAAACTGTTTGTTTCGATGATGGCGAGACTATTGTCAAACAGGGTGAAGCCGGCGATGATTTCTATATAATACTAGAAGGCTGCGCTGTAGTCTTGCAGCGACGCTCAGAGGTGCGTTGGAACATGGCATTGAGTAGTTTTTTTTTGTTGCACACAGTCAAGCTACAGTGAAAAATATTGTCAATATTTTGTATATTCAGATTTTAAAAAAAGTGTACCTCATTGCACATGTCTTCTTTGTACTAAACTGATTTGAAAATTTTATATTTTATATTTTCGTTAGAGACATTACTTAGCTTCTATTTCGCGAAAAGCAGTGCGTTATTTTTAGCAAATTTTTTGAAAAATTCTAACAAACGTAAATTGTAAAAAATCATTTTTGTTTTGTTTTATTAATTGCTGTTGAAGTTTGCTTTACGAAAGAAATGATTGTTCGTTTATTCAAATTGAAAAGGAATTATTGAAATTATGAATATTTTTGTGAAGAGTGGCAAATGTAAATTTTTTCAGTTTTAGGATTAAGTAATTTTGCAAGCACGATATATTTAAAAAAAATAAGGCACTCTTTATAAAAATATCCATAACTGCTACATCTTTTTTAAACTTTTTTGCAATGATTTTATTCAAATACATCTATAATTCTATGTTTTCTTTTTCTGATAACGACTACTCATTTCTTTCGTAATTGAAATTACTTCAAAATGCTGTTTAAGATAAAATTAATACAAAATTTTTTCTCCAGCATAAGTAATTTACAGTCAAATTAGAATTCTTACCAAAATTTGCCAAAAAATAAAAAAAATTGTATATAGATATAAAAAAAAATAAACCGTGAATGTGACGAAAAGAGAAAAGAAGAAGATAAGTAATGTACCTACTAGTGCTGGAGAAAACATCGATGTTATATCAATGCATCGATGTATCGAAGTTTAAAATATTTATATATCGATGTTGGCCAACAGAGATGTTTGAAATAATAAATAAATTGCAAATCAGTTTAGTACTAATGGATATATTTGCGATAAAGTGAAGAAACCTTATTTTAAAATCCCAAAAGAAGAAAGCATTTTTGATTACAGTACACCATTTTAATAAGCAAAGAAATAAGAAATGTTGAGGATAATCAAAAAGCCAAATGCCACAAATATAAGCCTAGTTACGATTTATTGATTCAAAAATTCACTGTAGCTCTCAGTATATAGTTTAAAAATTATGATTAATTTATAATACCTATTATTTGTGCTTACAGCAAGGTGATGAACCCGCCGAAGTGGGACGCCTAAGCGCTAGCGATTACTTTGGTGAAATTGCATTATTGTTGGATCGCCCGCGTGCAGCGACTGTTGTCGCACGTGGACCACTGAAGTGTGTCAAGTTGGACAGAGCGAGGTGAGTACACTTGGATTTTCATTTGAAATATCAGTTTTACAATTTACTTTTTAAATATTTGCAGATTCGAACGTGTTTTGGGCCCCTGCGCAGATATACTCAAACGCAACATAACGCAGTATAACAGTTTTGTTTCATTATCCGTTTAAGCAAGACTATAAAAACCCTAAAAGAATCAGAGCAAAAAAAAAAAAAAACACTGAAAGAAAAACAGCAGCTATAACATCAAAGCAAAGGCAAAGCAGTTTATGCCAGAAATTTTTACTAAATGTTGGTAATACATCAAAAACGAGAACAAGAGAGAGAGAGAAACGCTCAGCCAAGCAGCAAACTTAAAATATACCTATATAAATGTGTATTGTTGAAAATGCAAAAAAGAAAAAAACAAAAAAAAACTATGTTAATTATACAATTCTGTATGTTGTGCTGATGAATTACATATTTTGTATATGTGTGTGTTTCTGTGTAAACGGTTCGGCATGTTCCATAACATACTCGTAACTACTACAGTGCAGCACTTTAGCTCTTCGAATCTATTTCGAGATTTAGCCTAAACTTTTGAATTTACCAAATCTACACAAACTCACAAGACACTTTTTCTACGACTGTTTCTGATAACTTTACGGAACATGCTGCCATTAAATCCAAAGTAAAGTAAAATTAAACACTAAAAACTCTTAAATTAAATAATTGTCAATGAACATCTGAATGTTTTTCAAAAAAAAGTAAAGATATGTTGTTTAAACAAATTTAAGCTGCACATGCGCGCACACAGACACAAACACACAGAGCAAAAAACTCAAAAAATAGCCTAAAGCAAATTATTAAAAGCGTCAAGAAAAGCGCTACGCAACATATATGAAAAAAGCATTACAAAAAATTATAAAAAATACCTTAGTAAATTATTTTAAAGTATCAAATTTAATTAATTTTTAATTTGTAGTTAAAGCCTTGAAGTCAAACAAAAGTCAGCTTGGGTCTGCATAAAAATATGAATGAAATAAAATAATAGATCAACTGAAAATTAATTTTGTAACTTTTATTTTTGCACTAACAACAAATTGTATGTAAAAATGTGTGTAAAACTAAAAAAAATCAACTTTTAATGTGGCGTTATTATTATTTAGTTAATTTAAGCTTGTGCAATTAATGCATATTAAAACTGTTATACTGTTATACTCTGTTGACATTGATTCATTATAACCACTACATATACATATAAAAAGCTGAGCGGGCCTAACAAACGGCATTTTAAAGGCTGCTTTTAATGCAAAAAACTGCCACAGCGCCAAAAATTTAAAATAATTTAACCCAATCAATACATTGTAAATTAATTAAACTAATTATGCTTGACAGCGAGTTAAACGCGCACGTGTGTGTGTGTGTGTGTTTAAGTGAACTGTGTGTGTATGTTTGTGTGTGGTCTGTGTAAACACACCCAAACGAGAAGTTGCATTTATACATACATCTGCAATTACAAACATAACAACAAAACATAAAAATTAGCATGCAAACACTTTTGTATATATATATATATATGAAACTTATATACTTAAACAAGCCAAAATACACACAACACTACACCCATATGCACACACGCGCACACACACATACTACTCGCTCTGTACACGCACATGCATACAAACAAACATAAAAAAAAACACGAAATCTTTTTGCACAGACAGCATCTAAGTCCTGCCTTGGGGAGGCGACCTAGTGCTAAGGTCTTATAGTAGCACAGTGTGCAACTAAAAACAAAAAAATGCGTAATACCCGCCGGCGGGTTAGGCTTAACTAGAAAGACAAGTGTAATGGAAATACATATATGAAAAACAAAATTATATAAAAAATTGTTAAGGCAAGCAAATAAAATTATTTTATATTAAGTGCAGCAGCAATTAATCCAAGGCAAGAAAAAAAAAAATAAACACACAAAAAAAAAAATTACATAAAAAAATCCGTAAATGAATTTTAAACAACAAAACTTAAAAAAATATATAAAATTTAATAATATCAATGTAAAATCATATGTATAGCAACCAAAAAAAAAAAGAAGCGAAACAAAAAATTACAATAAAAAACCAAGCAGAAATAAATACAATTTACATAGATGTTGCAAAAAATACAATCGAAGTGAAAAATGCAAGTTTTCTTTTGAAGCTGTGCGGAAATCTTTTAAAGGCGATTTTAAACGCACGCGTTTTTCGAGCGACTTTTGTTTTGATTTTAGGTCAGTACTAGATAAGTCAATCTATGTGCATTGCGCGACGCTAGCTCTAATCTGGGATCTCAGAAAATCTTCGCAAAAGTGTACTATTTAAAATGTATCTTTTATTTTTCACTAAGAGCGCTAATACTTGCACTAATTGGGATTTCAGGTTTGGGTTCAGATTTGCAAAATATTTACATTCACTCTAAGTGGCTTCAGCTTCGTTGCTTTACTATTATAAAGAAGTTATGGTTAAACTTTTAACATGCAAGATAAAAAACATATTAGACAGATTGGGATTCATAACAGAAGATCTTGGTGTTAAGCAGCTTGCTGGCTTTCGATTATGTTATTAACCTTTTATGTACTGAGCTTTGTACACATAACATCTTTACAATTTATATATAGTACTACTGCTTTGTATATCTCTATCTAAAATATCCCACATTTGGGCTCTTTGTTTTTATATGAAGTTTTGACATTTCGTGCGAAATTTTTGCATGCTGCGTATGGGCCTTTACTCATAAATTCATATTCGAGATATTTCATTAAGCGTGTTAAAGCTTTAAATTTTAAAAGGTATAGTTGTCTTTGAAATATATCGTAGATTTTTATCGCATATTATTAAGATCTTTAAAGTATTTAAATACAATTTTTGTTAATTTTTTGTAAAAGTCGGAAAGGATGTCACCCTTGTTTTGAACTATGTTACTATTCAGTTAACAATTCGTTGGTGGACTATTATCACAAGCTGATGGGTAAACTTAACCCCAGAGAGTAACGCATTAAGGGTGTTAAAGCATACAATTTTGCTGGCCATCCGACATCGGCTTCTTTGGATAAATTGCGTTTTAGAACCTTTTTTTCAGCCTGCTCAACATTGCGGCTGCTGTGAAACACACTGATCTGTCTCGTTGGAATCATATGCAGTTCCATGTCGTACAAAGAAAGTAAGTAAGCATGGACGGATAGCCGCAGTCCATCATCACTAAAAATGATTTTTATACTCTCTACTAAGCAGCTGACGAACTGGCGAGGAATGGTGCTGCGAAACCACTTAAAGGGCCTGCACCTTACTGTGGCATTGGCAGACACACTACCAAACAGCTGCTAAGAGATGAAGAAAGGTTCAGTCGGGAAACTGACTGGGCTGGCACGGACGGCTTACGACAGGCCAAGCAACTTAGGTTCAAGAAAACGTCCCAATTGGGCAAGAATTCCCTTAGGATACTGACGAGATTGCCAACGAGGCATTGCAGACTCAGGAAACACCTGTGTACTATTGGCATCTTGAATTCAAGCACATGCAGGTTTTGTGAAACCGAGGAGGAAACCTTCCAGCACATACTTGCAGAGTGTGATGCCCTTGCCAGACGAAGGAAATCCCTTCTTGGAGGGCATAGAATATTGATGCATGATATTACCCGACTAGAACTATCTCGAAAAATCAAGTTTGTCACGGGAATTGAGCTAGTTGAGGAGCTCTAGGGCTTGAAGGGAGCACAATAGATCCTAAGGGTCGCAGTGCAGCTTCCCCAACAATATTATTATTTACTCTCTACTCTGTGTATAAAAATCATAACTTTTGAACCACAAAAAATATATTTTAATGATTCAGAATGCATGAGAATGCATTACAGGGTGCTTTGCAATTACTTCTCAAAGTTAAAATGATTTTTTTTTTCAATATAAAATTGCCAAGAGAATGTAGCTTTCCTTACTTATAGGTATGTACTGAGATTATTTGAGTTACAAACATTTTTAACTTTAAAAGTGATTTTATATTTGTTTTAGAAGAATATTGCAGGGACCTTAAACTGTTTAGCCTTCTTATGGATTACTGGATAGAACGATGGGTGAGAGATTCTCGGTGCATTGGAAAAATGTTTAGAAATTAGATTTATTGATAGTCGTACTATAGAAAAAATATCAGAGTTGTTCGTCAGCTATTTTAAAAAATTTAGCAGATAGCTGGCGAAATACAGGGTGAGGCGTGTAATGGAAAACTTTAAACTGACTAAAGTGATTTTTCTGAAATTTAATATATAATTCGAATATAATATTAGTCAACTGTATAGAAAGCTTTAAAAATGTGGACATGAGCGTTGAGTTTGCTTTCTGGATGGAGGGGCTTAATCGAAAGCTAAATATGTATACCCGAAATCAGGGCCGGCGTCATACTTTTTTTTCGAGTGGATAGATAAACGATTAGAACAGGGAAATAATAAAAACAAATACATTCGTTTCATTTAATCTATTTAAATATAACTTAGTTTCGTAGAGCAAAACATGAAGTTCGTTTTCGATTGCGAACAATAAATGCGTCCATTAAAGTTTCGATATCGAGCGTATCAATAAAATTCGGATATGTATGTAAAATGGCCACGGGATTGAGTCGATCCTGCGCCATGGTAGATCTTAAATAATTTTTAATTCGGCGTAACACAGAAAAACTTCTTTCATTGGAACATGAAGAACCTGGTATCGTTAGAACTAATGTAAGAAAACGAACGAATTCGGGATCGATTTTCTGATAATTTTCCATTTCTGTAAGAAACTTAACAATTGGGCTTAAATCTGTAGCTTTTTTACACTCACGCGCCATTATCTCCAATAAGAAGTCTCTATTTTTGGTCAAAAGGAATTCATTGAAATCTCCTCTGTAGAATTTTATGATTACGTCAGTATTTTTTGATTCGCCAATCGCAAAAAAAACGGTCAACTGTTATTTGCGAGCTCTGGGTATAAGGTCTGACGTTGGAAACTGCCATCGCATTATAAAAGATGGCGTACGTAAAAGTCGGGCGCATACGACTTTGGGATACCCTGTACCACCACATTGCAATTAACTCCGACACATTGCTTAAAATCTCCAAAAGATATTTTATTCGGCAAATTTGGTTACGATGTTTTCATAAAAAAAAAGAAATCAATCGAATTTTGCACCAACAAATTTTTTTGACCGATCGGTCCTATGGGGACTATATGATAAGTCAACCGATTTTGATCGAATTTAGTACACTGATTGGGAACTATAAAAAACTTCAGACTGCCAAATTTGGTTCCGATATCTTCAAAACCAAACGAAACACAACGAATTTTGTAAAAAAAAGCGTTTTTTGACCGATCGTTCTTATGGGAGCTATATGATATAGTCAACCGATTTTGATCAAACTTGGTGCAGTGCTTGGGTACTCTAAAAAATTTCTTAATGCCAAATTTGCTAACAATATCTTTGCAAACAAACGAAACGCAACGAATTTTGTACAAAAAACGTTTTTATTACCGATTGTTCCTATGGGAGCTATATGATATAGTCAACCGATTTTGATCAAATTTGTTACAGTGCTGGGGGTCTCTAAAAAACTTCCGATTGCCAGATTTGGTTATCTTCATAAACAAACGAAATATCCATCTAAAACTTTTGCTTTTTTTCGAGGTCCTCTTAAACACCCCTATGGGAGCTATATAATGTAATCCCGATATCAAAAAAATAAAATAAACTTGTCTCGCGTTGGATATTAACGGATCTAATCTGAAAGTTTGGCTGGTCTAGCTTTCACCATCTCTGAGATCTAGGCATTCATACAGACGGACATGGGTATATCGACTTCTCTAGTCACCCTGATCAAACTTTAGGTAACTTTGGGGGGTCTCCGAAGACTCCTTCTATATGTTACATACATTTTCGGCTTGCACAAACTTAATATACTCTTTGTACCATACGATACAGGGTATAATTAGCTGGGGCTACCAATTTTGATATGTGGACTTAAATATATAAATTTAATATACTTTTTGAGGATTCCACTCCCAGTCCATGGCAGCAGTTTTTCACTATGTATTCATTCCTAAACCTTTGTATATACCAAATTGATGTTCCATAAGAGCCTTTTTTTCCATGACCCATTCGTAGGTGAAAATTTGATTAAGCTCACTTAGAAAATCGGAAGTTTAGGAAATAAATGGAAAACCTTATGACCAAAAGCTACAATGAAAACAATTCGTTAGTAAAACATTTGCTTTAAAGCTACAGACAGCAAAGTTGGCTTGTCGTCTCACGTAGACTTGAAAATATAAAATAAATTTTTACTTGCAACCACCTGGTAACCCGACACTCTGGAACAAAAGATGTATATAAACCAAAGAATTACACTTTAGTCGGAATGACTCGACTGTAACCGTGCCATTGGTTTCACTAAAAGGATATAATTCCAACTACTCCATTTTAACGATTTCAATACGTTATTGAATATTGTAGAGCTCCTTTGTAAAATGTTGACAAAAAAATGACAGTGGTGCCACTGTAGATTGACCTATATCATTTTTTGACTTTAAAATTAAGTAAGTAAATATTTCTTTTATCTTATAGATAAGATAATGTTCATAGTGTTTTGAGCTCTCTGCGATAACCAGCACTTACTTTCGCCAAAAAATATGCAAATTAAAAATTCTTCTACAATGAAACGAGCTGCGTTATCAACATACTGAACGTATTTTACACCTAGCTTTTGCTTAAATTTTGTGTCTGTAGCGTATATTGTCTTTAAGATCTAGATGTTCCATTTGACTCACGACCCTTGAAGCAAGGGCATTGAGAGAGAAAAAAATTTTGAGCTTAGCGGGCTTAGAATTTATGCCCGATTCAATTTAAAATAATGTTGACTTATACTTTTTAGATACACTTTGGAAATTAGATTTTTCGACTGTTGGGATGGAAGGCGGTTATGCCAATGTCGGTACCCTTTCGAAATAACTAAATCAAAAACATATATTTAAAACTTCCATTTTGATTTATGTAACTAGCAAAATTTGTTTGCAAAAACAAAGTAACCCGCGCTTCGAATTTCTAATGCTTCGAAATTCCCATATCGAATGTTGTTCGACGTCATCTTGTTTATACCGACACTTTGTACTTATGTTTTGATTCTCCTGCTCATCTGCATACTCTGCTTCATTATTGTGTATATCAGTCACAAGGTGTACATATCCATTTATGATAATTTGCCTTTAAATGTGGGTCTTGATGCTGGAGTGAAACAATTTTCCGAAAAATTATTATCAGTTGCCAATCAGCCCAGCAGTCGATCGTTTTGGATAGGCAACAAATCAATCATCTACGATGTCCGTACCAGTAAGGCATATGAAACAGGTAAAAAACAAAAATAAACCAAAGTCAAGTAACTATCCAATCCAATTTGCAGTGCGCTTTACTATTTCTGTGGAACCCTGCTATTTGGCCTATTTGGAGCTATATGTGCTTAGTCTGCCAGGACGACGTGCCATCAGTTTATTCTGCGACTGCTGTAATCCCTCGGGCAGTGCGAGCTGTAATGCCGCAAAACCACATTCCCATGTCACGCTTATAAAAAAGTACTATGACAAGCTAGCCAAGATTCCACGCTTTAAGCTCTTGACTAAATGCACAGAGCGCAGCATGGAATCGCACATAGGCAGTAATATGCAACAATTGATAGATGAGGTCATCAGAGATGCGTATGAATCGAGACATAAAGTGAGCCAAGTAACAGTTCCGCTGCTCACTAGAACACCGTCTTCACAATCGGATATGGAAAATAGGTGACTTTGGAGTAGTTTCAAGAGTCCAACGTATTGTTTGCGCTCAGTCAACGCTTTGCATATATTATTTCCAGCTTTGTAGAACCCGTTTTGGATTGTTTACTTATGTATATAGCATGTGATATGTTTGTAAGTGTTTATATTGTATATAAACATATGATAACCGGCTGGTGGGCTATGTTTGGCTTGGCTATAACTAAACTATGCTAAGTTGTTAATTCATTAAAATCAAGGTCAAGATGCATGCTTAAATGCGACGCATATTGCAAATCGGGTCCACTCTATTCAAAGAGACAATGTTTCATTAATGCATCGAAACTTGGACATGCATATATGTATGTACATACATTAAATGCCAAAGCCTCTTCTGAGTATTTACATTTGTTTTAAGTAATTGGACCCAAGCGAACTGGTTCCAAACAAATGACAACTTTGTACTATTCATGTACTTTTATTTAAAAATTTGTATACACTTTGAAAGAGTTGCTCGCTGGGTTCATCGAAAAAGTATACAGTTTTTTAAAGAATCTTTAGAAAACTCTCTTAGTTCAAGCTGGGTTACCCAGTGTTCATAATTCATTTTTTCACCCGCAGAGTGGCGACATAAAAAGACATTCTCCTTTTAAAATGAACTCCAACCATGATTATATACAAGACTCAAACAATTAAAGACTCTTATTTTCAATACCAGATTCTAAAAACTTTGAACATCTCGAAAATAATTACCAAGAACTTGTTATTTGGAAATCAATGGCAAGTTCAAGAGATTGTCGCTTTCACCAATTCCAGATCGACCTAATATTTCAAATTAAACCACAGTCAAAGTCACACTCTGTAACTTATCATATTCAAAAAACCAAGACTACGGTTTTTGATGCAAGATTCTAGTGGAGGCGTGGGAGCTGAGAAGGTTGGGTGACAAAACTTGTGGACGTTCCTAATCGCCTAAGTCTCTCTCCCTGCTAAATAGTTTTAGTAATTCAATAAGAGTGGCCAGATGCGCTTTGGGCAGATTTGCCCGACCTTCCAAATCTTCGAAGAAGTTTTTTCTCAGAAGTTGGATGCGTTTCCTAAGAAGTGGAGGGCAGTCGTATAGCAGGTTTTTCTAGCTCTAGTCGTTATGCGAAATATGCATTCTCTTAGCTAATAGGCCTAGGGTGCAGCCTCGCGATACTGCTCCTGTTCTTGTGAAATCGCTGGATTTCAGATGATCGCTTTGGTTTATAACTTGTCGGGAGATGTGACAACCGGACGCAGTCAACCTATCTCAATAATTTCAGATATGCTATCTTGAAGCGCTCTTCCTATATACTTAACTGCAAGTGTTACTGGCAGTGCTGATCCGTTCCTGGCACACTCGTCCGCCCCTTCATTATCAGGTACAACGGAGTTCCCTAGTATCTGCTAGAGGTTGATTGAGTACTTCTGCCCCTATGCACCTATAATAATTTCATGGGTTTCCTTCATGGTTTAACCGAGTTGGAAGTAAAAATTTACCTCATATACTTGAGATAGTAAGCTTTTCAAAGTAGGGCTTAATTAGGCATATTGACTACTTTTAGCATGTTTCTGGATTAGATACCTTTTTGTATATTTGTGCATTTGATTTTTAGGCTTATTTACATTTTTAACTTTGAAACTTCCGGAAATAGCCATTTTTTATGGGAATAACCATTTTTAAAGCAAATAACCCTTTTATCGGTAATCTGATGGTAAGTTCGATACAAAAAGCGTACAAATTTATAAAATTGTTGTTAACCATCTCATTTCCTTGGTAGGACTTACTAAAACAAAAAATTAAGTCGAAAATTAGTTCTTAGAAAAATTTTTAAGATTTTGACAAAACTTCATTAAAAAAAAGAGTCCCTAATGGAATATCCCAAATGGGATTTTTTTTTTATATGAAGTTTTGACAAAACTTCATTAAAAAAAGTCCCTAATGGAATATCCCAAATGGGATTTTTTTTTTACATAAAGTTTTGTCATTCCTCGCGAAATTTTTCGAACTGCGTATACCCCTTTGATAAAAAATGTCTTCACCTTATCGCAAATCGTTAGCGTTTTCGATTTTCAAAATAATCATCTTTCGTTTTCTAACATTTATATTTGTAACAACGCGTATTCCTCATTTTTGTGATATGTGACGTCACTAAACCACTAACCAATATTTAAGCCGCTCCGCAAAGCGGCTGCTAAGGCTATGCGAACATCAACCGCAAAAGGGACGACAAGATTACGATGAATAATTCGATAACGCATATACCAAGGGGAATTCTAAAATGTACTTAAAGTCCAATTCAGCAAGTCTTTGATTTTTAGAATAGCAGCAGTGCCCCCAAAACTGGATGTTTATCAAAATCGAAGAGAAAATATAACAATTGTTGTAGCTATCTATGGCTGTCCTCCACTCTGTAGCTTTAGTTTTTCACTTTAAGCATAAAGTGTAAAAATAAATAAATAAATAACAATTGTTGGTAATTGTTGCTCTAATTTCCCTTGCTGAAAATATTTTTCACTATAAAGGCTCGTACGCAGCATGCAAAAATTCCGCACGAAATGTCAAAACTTCATGTAAAGAAAAAAATTCCCTTTTTGGGGATTTGTTTTTATATGAATCTTTGACATTTTGTGCGGAATTTTTGCCTGCTGCGTATGGGCCTTAAATTAGCGTAATTGAGTTTGTCAGTAAAGGGATCTAAGCAGTTCGAAAAATTTCGCGCGGAATGACAAAACTTCATATAAAAAAAAAAAATCCCATTTGGGATATTCTTTATATTCCTTTTATATGAAGTTTTGTCATTCCGCGCGAAATTTTTCGAACTGCGTATAGGTCCTAAGAAGTAAGAGCATACAACTTTGTTGCGCCTAGTTAAAACTTTCCATATTTATTTCTTTTGACTATCAAAATATTCCCTTACCCATTGTCATATTAGCGAAGCACTTTGATAAGTAAACCACCAGACTTGAACAAAACCAATAAAAAAAGTGTTTTTTTTTTATGTTCCAAGAGCCTCTAGATAGCGCACCTATCAGCAAAAAAAAAAGAAATAATAAAAGCACTAATACGGCGAACATGTGCCACAGTTGTTATGGGAGAGGCCCCCCACATATAATTTTTAAATTGTACCCAAGCAATTTGTTATGACGCGCAAACATCGTTTAATTTTATTGTTCAACACATTCGTATGTACATATGTACATTCTTATATGCATATAACAGTTTGTATGTATATAAATTTATTTATTTACTTAATGAAAAAGCATAAAAAACGTTCCGTCGTATCGAGTGCGTTGATTTCATTACTGATTGACTGGAATGTGGAATGTAGAACGTGCACCGTTTATTCTAATATCATACTTTTGAATATATTAGTAAATAAAAATAAAAATAGCAACAACAACTGCGAGTCTTATGTGAGTACAATAACTGCTCTAAATGAGAGTGAGTCGTGATGATATTGTATACAATTAGACAGTGGACTTTATTAGGTTGCCAGATGGTTTTACAAAAGATCTTAATGGATGGCAATTGAAGCTAAGGAAGTATATTATGCTCTGTCTAGATAAGATTAAGCTAAGCATAAATTTGAAAGAATCTTGAGCTTTTACTGAATCTTCTACAGAATTCTAGCAATGTTCGCACAATCGGGCACTTTTTTGCGAAAACTTTTTCATTTTGTTGGCTTGAACATACCTTTAACTTTATTGATACCTCAAATATTAGAACGGGTTCATTAAAAAGCAAGCTAAAATCAAAAATTAAAAATTTTTGTATTTAAAAGCGTCTCATCGCTCTAATTTATTCAATATTTGTGTTATTAATATTATATGAACAAAAAAAATGATATGGCTGGGCAAGACTGCACGAGTAACTACGTGAACAACCCTAACAATGAGGAATAAAGTTAAAAAAACGCCAGAATTTCAATTACAATCAGCTTTAAACAAGAATATTTGTTTGCTTATACAATGGCTTGTTGTATATAAACCAAGCTTAAAAAGATGGCGTACGTTAAAGTCGGGCGCAGACGACTTTAGGATACCCTGTACCACCACATTGCAATTAAGTCCGAAATATTGCTAAAGACATCCAAAAAATATTTTATTCGGCAAATTTGGCTACGATATTTTCATAAACAAACAGAAATCAGTCGAATTTTGCACTAAACTATTTTTTTGACCGATCGGTCCTATGGGCACTATATGATATAGTCAACCGCTTTTGATCTTACTTGGTGCAGTGCTTGGGTACTCTAAAAAACTTCTTAATGCCAAATTTTCTAACAATATCTTTGCAAACAAACGAAACGCAACGAATTTTGTACAAAAAAAGAATTTGACCGATTGGTCCTATGGGAACTATATGATATAGTCAACCGATTTTGATCAAATTTGGTATAGTGCTGGGGGTCTCTAAAAAACTTCCGATTGCCAAATTTGGTTATGATATCTTCATAAACAAACGAATTATCCATCTAAAACTTTTGTTTTTTTTCGAGGTCCTCTGAAACACCCCTATGGGAGCTATATAATGTAATCCCGATATCAAAAAAATAAAATAGATTGTCTCCTATGGATTAATGAGGGATCTAATCTGAAAGTTTGGTTGCCCTAGCTCTTACCATCTCTGAGATCTAGGCGTTCATACGGACAGACGGACATGGGTATATCGACTTCTCGAGTCACACTGATCATACTTTAGGTAACTTTGGGGGGTCTCCGACGTCTCCTTCTGTACGTTACATACATTTTCGGCTTGCACAAACACAATATACCCTTTGTACCATACGGTACAAGACTACAAGCTAGTGCTGGAGAAAACATCGATGGTCGAAGTTTAAAAAAAAAATATATCGCTGTTGGCCAACAGAGATGTTTCTCCAGCACATCTGCACTCATCAAATGGGTGTTTAGTAGTGCTGGAGAAACATCTCTGTTGGCCAACAGCGATATATAGAGATTATAAACTTTGATCATTGATGTTTTCTCCAGCACTACTAAAAGCATAATACGATATATGATAAAGTTGGCAAAAACTATGTTGAACTGTACCTAAGATTAGTCTTCTTATTCACTCAGGAAACTTAACTCCGGCCAAACCACACTATGCATTCATAACGTGAAACAGTGCTGAAAAAACATCGATGTTTTCGATGCGATTATTTTAAATTTCGAAAATCGAAAACAACGTTGTTTTTCAGCACTGCCGTGGTATACCAAATTATTACAGACAGTGCAGTTCAATTGAGAGAGCTAATATTCTTGTTTTTTTTGTTTAAAGTACAGCAGCGAACCAGATTTAAAAGAAAACGTGTTCAGTAAGAGTCCAAACATTTTTAAATTTTGATCAGCACTTTGAATCCTCAATTATTTTTGATTTTATCCCCAAAAAGATTTAGCTCCAAAATATGCAATTGTGTAAATTTAAAAAATATAAAATACTTTATAATATATGTATGTGAGTGATCTTACTTGTAAAGGGTCATCAATCTTGAGGTTTTTTTTCAATAGGGTTTTTTTTTTGATAAATCACGCGTGAGTACTGTCAAGTTGCCATGTATTTTTTATTCAGTTTTCATTTGATATCACACCATTCGAATTTTTCCTTTGGGACTACGTGAAGTCTTAAGTGTTTGCGGATAAGCCAGCTACGATTGAAGCATTACCCGTGTTATTTGCGAGATACCGCCAATTATGCTCGAACGCGTCATCGAAAATTGGAACCTCTGCATGGACGAGCTGCGGCGCAGTTGCGACCAACATTTGAAAGGGATTATTTTTAAAAAGTGAATGGCAAGAATGGTTCTTTCCGTTGATAGTAAAGATTTTCCGATTCATTTGAAATTTTTGTGTTTTTTTGCATTTAAAAAAAAAAACCCAAGATTGATGACCCTTTAGTAAAAAACCAAATAGACTTTTATTTTTCTACTTCATTTCCCAAAAAGCTTCAGTTTAAAAATATACATTTTTTACAACGTCATCGTCTATTTAAAAAAAAATAATTCAAAATGTTTGTATGATGCTCTTAATAGTATACGAGTATATAAAAGCCAAAAAGACTTTTATTTTTCTATTTTATTTCCCATTAAGATTTCGTTCAAATAAATAAATTTTTTTACAAAGTCTAAATTTAACAGCAAAAATGGTTAAAGATTTTTCTTTTTTTTGTGGGGTTGCTCCATTAAGTTAAGTTATGAGTAAAATTTGTTTTATGACGTATCATCATGATCGCCAAGTTTTCAAACTAGAAAATCCTCTAAACTCTCCTGATAATTAGTGAGTGGGGTAGGTTGGTATTTTTTTTTTCTATATCTTAGTTAAACAAAAAAACTTACTTAGTCTTTACCCGTTGTTTACTATCTAAGAAGCAAATATAATATCTATAAATTTATTGTTTAACGAAGACAAGGTACTACACTAAAAATCCAACTTTGACATATGGATAATGAGAACGATGACGTCAGATCTTAAAACTGCTACAGATACATATGTCTATATTTATGTGTAAGTATAAATATTGCTTGCATGCTATTATAAGACCAAAATTAGAAATTCTTTAACTTGTAGTTAGTTATTATAATACATTTCTTAATGAAAGCAATGCATTTTTAATTGAAATAATTGATACCAAATTTATCTAAGGAGGGGTCTCAACCGTTTTATCAAAAATCAAATCTTATAAGATTTGTTTTTAAATCGTGTTATTTAATTGCAATTATTTATTTGCAATAAATTGACTTTTCATGCCCACAAATATATGAACGGTTTTGTGTTAAAAATATAAATTAAAATCTTTGCAAAAAAGGTATTTTTGTAGTCTTCTAGATTCTAGCTATATATATGTACTTAGTACTGAAAATAAAATCACTTTAGATGGAATTTATGAAAATAAATTTCTTCAACTGAACCAAAATAAAATTCTGCTTTTAAATTTTATTCTCAGAAGTTTAAAACGTTTATATTCGCATGTAGTATGTGCAAGAGTGTCATTTAAAAAAATAATAATTTTTTAAAATTGTATACGCTTATGTTTTATGAATGCTAATACATCATTGGTTTTGGTATTATATATTTGTTGTATACTATATTTTTGTTTTTATTTTGTTTATAAATAAATTTTTAACAGTAATCATTGGTGTGCCAGAAATCTCTTCCAAGTGAATTTTAACCCCATAGCAATCGATCCGTTCATGTGGCAAAAATATTTATTAAGCTGATTGAAAATATACAATAACTAGAAAGCTTTTAAAAATAATTTTAGAAAAATTCAGAAAAAGTCAGAAATTGCAAAATTAAAAAAAAAAAAATAAAAAAAATAACAATTTTAAAAAAAAATTTTGAAAAAAAATTTTATTTTGATAAAAAAATGTTATAAAATGATTAAAAATCATAACCATTTTTGATTTATTTTATATATCAATTTTTTTTTAAATTATGAAGAAAATTAATTATTTTGATAATAAAATGTTATTAAGTGATTTAAAAAAAATTTTTTTTAAATTTATTTTGTATACTAATTTATGTTACAAATTACTTTTGAGTTATAAAGAGCAACTAAGGCCTTCAAGTAGAAAAAAAAACCTATATTATTTATTAATTTTTTCATTAAATCGGAGAACTAGATTTGAATCAAAAATTTAAAATCACGAGTTCTCTTATTTTTTATTTTATTTGTAAGTGTATAAAATAAATTGACTAAAAAATCGAACAAATATATTACTTATTACACTAGTTTACACGAAAAATGAACCTTCGTAAAAAAGTGTTTTTTAGGCTAATTTGGGGTCGAGAAACACGAAAATGGCAACCTTTTTTTTTTCTTAAGCACCGTTTTCGAGATATTTTCGAAAAACATGTTTTTGGGCACTTATTTCAGTTATTTTTCAATATCTCGTGAACAAAATTTTGTATCAAAATGAAAGACAATTAGATCGAAAGGTATTGATTTGCTCTTTACAGTGATGTATAATTATGTACAGATTAATCCAAAATTATAGAAGTTACAAGCAACCAAATTCGAAAAAAAGTGTAATTTTCGACCAATTTTCAAAATAACTTATTTTCGAATTGCTTGTTATTAACGAAAAAATTTTTTTAAAAATTATGTTAAGCTTTAAACTGAAAGAGAATCCTTTTACGAACATTTCGAGTCGAGATCTTCGAAATCGGATAGGAACTGTAGATGTTATGGAACCATGAATGAAAAAACACGACTACAGCTGCATATAAATGCGTGAAGACGTAAATGAACGCAAATGAAAAACTTTGAGTGAACAATTTTTTTTTCATACAAAAGTGTGAATGATTGAAGATTGGTACTTTCGTATATGGTTCCATAACATCTACAATTCTTACCCGATTTTAAAGATGAATTACGTTCTGATACCAGATAAGAAAGTGAAAACGGGAACAGTCTCGCATATTGAACCGATGTTCACTTTTCACTTTTGCGTTGGGCGTTTTGAGAAAGTATCCAAGTCCACCATGAAAGATATTCATAGCAGTAATGTATGCAAGTACTGTTGTCACCAAATTCAAAGTTCAACGAAAATTTGAAATCAAAAGCTTTCAAAAGACTGCATTTTTTGGCAATTTTGGACTTTTCCATGAAATTTTTGTAACACACAAAAATTTGGCAATTTTCTCCAATTGCAAGTTGCTACAGGCAATAGACGCAACCCAATCACGTTCCAGTACAAAGCATATAGATAAATTCCATTTTCCTCTTATCAGTGCATAGTCAGGGTTACACACAACAATCTGGTAACCAAGGCATGCGGAGAAGCCCCCTCCAAACGCCAACAACACACACACGCGACACAACATCAAGTCTATTATTAATTTGAGAAACTTGCCCGCTGGCAGCACAGTTCCAATGCAGGTGTCAACGCCAAAGCACACGGTATATAGAGACTCGGCATATATTAATTCGTGTATACGCAATAAAATACAAAAATCACAAATAATCAACTCTGCTTGTGTATCGCTTTTCGCGTTTTTTATGTGTTCTATCCTATATAGTGCTTATGTTGCCACAAATTAATAATATAAAAAATAATTTATTAATTTTTTAAAAACGCGCAAAGCTAACAAATAATGAAAATGTTTGATCCCATTTCGGATGCGCCACTGATATTGGCCTATGTATTCATGTCATTGCTGGTACTTATACTCTGCTTTATAATGTTCAATGTTGCGCACAAAGTGTTCTATAGCACAAGTGATGAGGGCGTTGCTGCGCCCACTAGAATATACACAAAGATGCCATTTGAACTCAAGAGCACCACCACACTGGAATTGGCTACTTTAAAAACCGGTTAGACAAAACAGAGTCGCACAGAGACGTAGCGCGAATCTCAAAACAAACTACAACAAATCCAACTGGATCGTACCCGGTACAGAGTACAACATCAAGTAATTGGCGGATCTGTTGCGTGACGTGACTGTGTTTGGCGGCAGCGTAAAAGGCACCGCTCTTTGCATATACATACACTAACTATATACTACAAAAAAAAAAAAACGATGTGAAATATTTGTTAATCTTTAAGAGGTTAAGCTTGGACATATCATAGATAGTAGAGATTGTTATTTGTTGTCTTTGCCCAGATAGTCTAGTCATACGATTATAGCACTAAGTGGCGCAATTGTACTTGCAATTAGTAGAACAAGTCGCCTATTAATGGCTGTTGTAAATAAAACAAATATTAAGGCAACTAATTGAATACTTATTTATATGGCGGCCGATGTTATGTTTATAGGCTTTGGCGGCGACCTTGACAGCGCATGTTATTATCAACAATTTACCTATAATCTAGCAATGATTAATGTAAGCGCCTTATAATTAGGCCTTATAACAAAGGCATGTTTTGCGTCACAACTGAAAATGGTGAGTTCTTATCAAGAGATGCTCGTGGGTGGTTGAAAATAGTTCAGTTTCAAATCGAACAAAAAAAATAAAGTTTTCTATTACAAGGTGCACTACTTACATAAACTAGAAACAAGTGTTGATAAGAAAAACGATGGCCCGCTGAAATTCCAGCCCTGAACAAGTGTTCCAAAAAGCTGCCAGCTGTTTGTTCAGTTGAATTCGATTGGAAAACAAAGTTTTTCATTAGCACGTATGCACTTTCTTCCACAGACAGCTCTTTGTACGATTTACCGCCAGTGATTATCATTTCTTTTAATGTTACAAATGCGATTCTCATGAATAATCGCGTTTTTTCAGACACAAGAGGCATATTAACAAAGTTGGCTCTTGTGTCGAGTGGATTCTTGGAGCAAGAAATATTTCTGCTTTTTTGTTAACGGCCAATGTTTCATACGAAGAGCCCTGGTCTTTAAGCAAGGCAAGGGAAACAAGGGGCCGTTGCTACCTCCTTCGCCATAGATAGCCATATTGATGTATGTATGAAAGATGTATGGGTCCTCCTTTTTTGAGTAGTTGGCTACGTCACTGGGGAGACAATTACACGATTTAAATTTAGTTAATCGGGGTTACAGATGTGCTTCGTATTCCGCAAAAAAGAAGAAAAAATTTGTGGTTCTTATTCGGATCTACACAATTGGCAAGAGCAAGACTTATTTACCACGTTTCGGCGTTACCGCAAAGTAGCAACTTGGATGGATTTTTACTCGAATTGTTCTCGTTTTAAGCGCCAATTAATTGTTACACAATCAGTACAACACCTTAATGCAATAAAAATCAACTTCAATCAAAATCCTGCTCAGCTGATTTTGAAATGTCCAACTCGAGAATACGATACTGAACGCAGTTTACTTACCAAAAACAGATTTTCTCAGTCCCGATCTACAAAAGCATAAAAAAAATTACCTAAAAAATCTAAAATAACATTAAAAAAAAGAAGTTAACAAATCTTATAAACGCCTTTAAGAAGCATTTATATTTACTTAAGCTCGCACTCACCTCTAGACACAACGCAATACCCCTTATTTGGGGAGCGGTACAACTGTGTAGGTGTGTTTCATGATTACTATGAACTTATCGGTGCGCTTATCTACGGCCCCAAAAAATACAATCTGTAGCATTTATAAGCGGCAGGCATAGTTGCACAACAATAACAATGCCTCGTAAACTGGTCGAAATGTATCAATTAAATTCAAATTGATTAAATATTTATACACTCATTCACGGTATGGCGTGAGTTTTGGGCTTTAATAAATGCTCTTGCAATTAATCATGTTTATACATAGTTGTTTATTTAAAATATCATGTTGCTCTATGAAGTTTTCCAAAATTGTTTTCTTCTTTTAAGGTGAAAGATTTTTCTTGCGCATTGACATGAAGAATACAAATTATAACAGCTTAAGGCGCGTTTACTTACAGATTTTCGGCCAAAATATTTTGTTTCTAAATGTCTTAAGTGTAGTGTGTTTATGGTTATGTTCGTGTGTTGTTCTTCCTGTTTTAATTGGCTGCTGAGCATAGCATTTCAGTACGCAGCACAGCAGAGAGCGACCAAAACAGCGCAATAGTTGGGCAGCCTGGTTTAGTGCATATTTTGCAGTCGAGTTGTTGTTGTTGTGGGTAAGGTTGTTGTTTGTAACCGACTTATGTTGATATCATCAATCCGTGGGATCACTGAGATTATAGCGAAAAAACCAATAAGTTAACGCGCTCTTTACTTTACTATACCAAAGCTTACCCCGAGTAGGTCTTGGGATGCTGAGACGTTAAGTCATCGTCCTGACTGCCCAAAGCCTTCTTAACGTACTGTAAGATATCGTTTATTATTTTATATGCATATATGTATGAGTTATAATTTTACACTCACCATAGGATTTAACATGATTTCTTCTTCCATTTTGTTAATTTGTTTCACTAACCCCAAGACATTCGTTATGTTTGTTTGCACATTAAGGAACATATCTGGTGAATTGTATTTTTCCGGATCATCTTTGAACAAGACCATGCCATCTTTTTGATTGATCGTTGCAAAGATTTCACCCGATTTGATCTGGCAATTCAAAAATAATTAGTTATGATAAGACTTTTGGTACTACATAGTATATTAGAAATGTTTTAGTAGTTTTCAAAGCACAACCAATTATCAGCTTTTAGTTTTGGGAAAATAAATTTACGTCGAAGTTTAAATGAGTTCAAATTATAATTTTAACACACTTCTGAATTTGAATTATCTTAATTTTGTAACTCTTTAAACACCTTAATTAATTAACCTACGAATTATAATGTTTAAATAAAAATACGAAATCAAATACATACCATATTCAAAATGTAACGTTCCGCTTCAGCTGCGCTGGGCAACTGAACGCGGCTAGCCACATCGCTAAGCGATAGCGTTAAAAAGGTTTTCGTCAGACGTTGTATATTTTTCTTGTACAAGGATGTGGCCACCTGTTTGGCCAAGCCCATATTATTATCACGCGTAAATGCATCGCTATACTTTAGTATAATAATGCGAAGTTCCTCACTGGACGAATTATTATATACATTGACCAAATCATGGTAATGGGTAGCCAGCGGTTTCATAAAACGTGTAATGACTTGTGAATTTTTTGGTATAATCGGTATCTAAAAGTAGAGCCCATTAAGTAAGTTTTTACTTTAGTACTAACGTTTAAGCCCTACTTACCTTGCCTTCTACAATAAGTGAAACCATGAGAAACTTTTTATAGGCTTCCAACATAATATGGGACATGGCCATGGCAGGTGTTGTTATGCACACTTCAAAGAAATACAAAGCACGTTCATAATTTTTAACTGCGGTGTAAATCATGCCTCCATAGTAGTAGTACAACAAGAAGTACTTGGCATCGTTGTTTGCATCCTAAGAATGTTATATTTTTAATAAGGTGAGTAATAGTTTTCTTTTTTTTGTTGGTGCTACCCACCACTGTGTGCTGCTGTTGTTGCTGCTGAATTTTTAACTCTGCAGCTACGGTGGAGATGTCTGTAATGTCCGTGTCCAGATATGGCAGCACCAAGTCAAAGTTTTTCGCCTTAAGACTTAGCTGGCAGAGATCGGCATGTATGGGCGTTAATTGCGTATCCATTTGTCTGATATGCTCTATGGCATTTCGGAGTATTTTAATGCCCAAAATACTATAGTTTTTCTGAACCATATAGTCCGTAAACAGATGACATACTTCATAATCTGCAAGCATAATGTGAAAGGCGTTTTGAAATGGTCAATTTAAAGTTGGGGCTACTTACAGCTGCACACGGCAAAACGCAGCTGCTCTACAGCACTGCGCTGCACAAAATCACGCATTAATTGTATGATTTGTGTTGGTTCTGGATTTGCTGTCGCTGCGCTATGCAGTTTTGCAAGTAACACATAGAGCACGCCCAGAGAATGCTGTTGCAGGTCCAGCGTTTCCAGCACATTGTCCAGTATACTCCAGTTGCGTATAAGTAGCGACAATGATTCCGGTAGCTCATCTGCCAACTCTCTATAACTATCTGTAAATGTGCAAAGCGCATTAATTATAATAAACGTTAATTTTAAGTTTTCTAGACCGGCGGCAGTCAGGCCTCAAAGAACGCCTTGCTTACTGGAGGCACTAAGTGTGCGAACTTGATTCACATAGTTTTCCAGCGCGCTACCCATATTTGCTAAGCTTAAAACTCCGAGACTACAGCTTTAACGACACAATGCTTTTAAAATATAGATAATTTCTAAATAATTTGTTGCGTTTTCTTAATAATTTGTTGAACTAAAATTTCTATGCCGCTGCTTCTTCTTCGTTAAAAAAGTGACATTCACAGTGCATGACAATGATGACAGTGCTGTGAGGTTGCCAGTAGTTTGCTTATAAATAGGCGTTGCCACCTTGCAGTCGCTGCATTTGTTTACTTGTTTGCTATAAATTTAATTTGAATATTGTTAATTTGTTAAAAAATGTTTGTATAACGTATAATATGGCTGCAGAGGATATAATTGTGTACGCACCTAATGCTACACCACGTACGGAGCATTTAGAAACAGCTGTCACGCATATTGTCTATGTGTGCAGCTTGTGTCTGCGTCAATATGAGCTGCAGGAGGATTTGCGTGGACATATGGTGTTCTTCCACGGTTGCCAACCCATAAATCCAGCTAAAAGTAAAGGTGGCAATGTTAAAAACAATTTAAAACCTAATAATGACGCCAAAGCTGTAGTTCAACCAAGAGCACTTGTAGCTGCACCAACAGAGCAGGCAGAATCTGTATTGGTTGTTGCAGCCTCACCGCCGCCACGCGCAGAGCTGCGTCCGATGCCGTTCAAGGATTTTAGGATTGTACTACGTGCACACATGCAGCTGGCGTAAGCAGTTTCTTATATTTTCTTTGTCCGCATTTACTTTTAACTACATTGCAGTTGCCGCGTAACTAATGCTTGTGGCTACAAGTTTGAAAACCCACACAAACTATCTATACATGACAAATGCCATAAAGGCGCTACAGGCTTTAGTTGCTGCGAGTGTGGATTGGATTTACCCAACTGGCGTCGTTGTTCTATACATTTGTGGAAGGCACATCTCATCGATGTTGATTTGCTTCAATGTCCGGTCTGCGACTACAAATCTCCCGTCTCAGTACTCGTCTGGCGGCACATGCGCGTGCACAAAAAGTGGCGCTCTCGCGTCTTGAATTCTTTGCGTGCCGTAAAACGTCGGCGCATCGAAAACGCTAAAAAACTGAAGGAGCAAAATAACGAATTGACAATGCCATCACAGTCTGCCAGTGTCAATAAAAACAAATACTACGCGGAAAAAACTTGTGAGATATGCAATCGAAAATTTGTAAACGGCAAAACGCTGTCAAAGCATGTCAAGACTGTGCATAACAAAATCAAGCCATTTATTTGCAATGTGTGTGGCAAAACAACAGCAAGGAAGGCCAGTCTAATTGTAAGCTCAAATCATATGGTTTTTTATAATATTAATACACATCTTTATGCATCTCTCAGATACACATGCGTCAGCACACCGGCGAGAAACCATTGCAGTGCGAGCAATGCAAGTTCTCTACACGCGATCCCAGTGTTTTGCACAAGCATCGTCAGCGTCATAACCCACAGCAGGGCACTTTGAAGTGCACGGAATGTGATTATAATTGCATACAGGCCATTGCATTTAAACGACATATGCGGCTTAATCATGCAGACGCCTATCGTAACATGTGCTGTGATTTATGTAGCTTTACGTCTATTAATGCTGCAAAATTGCAAGCACACAAGGAGGATCATCGCAAAGGACTTATAACAAATGGTGAAGACTCAATGGATGCAACGCGTGCCTCAAGCTTTAAGTATCCTCTTAAGTTAAATGACAAGAACAATGAGGTGGTATTACAAAATATTATGATTTTTGTTTGTTTTTGTTTTGAACCCTTTTTTTTTATGTTACAGATTTCTGTGGATTGTTTTATGCCGCTGGAAAGCATAGATTCTATGCCACACGAGCCTGCTGTCGACACTGGCGGTATAACAATACCTGCACCATCTGAAGACACACAATTTCCGACATATTTAAACAACTGATTTGGAGCAATAATTATAAGGAGACAAAGCAGATAACTAGGTTGCAGCGACCTCGAAACACTCATTTTTGTGTGTCAGTTCTAAAATATCAAATAGAATGACCAAGAGCAAATCCAAAATATTAAGAAGTATAGTTTTCAAGTTATTAAATATGTTTTAAAGTAATGACTTAACTCTAGTTAATAAGTTAATGATATTTCAAATATCTTTTGGAATATAACATTTTTGTAAGTTTATGTGCGTTGTAAATAGTTAATGTTTTATGTATAAAATTCAAAAAATCATGGTTGTTTTTTAAATGACTGCGCTGTTTAGACGACTAGGTCACAAAACTCTCATAGTTATACAAAAACTGCATCGGAATTGGCTGCGCCATCTGTATAATCACCTGGTTCTCGGCAGCAAAAACACAAGAAGACGATCAACTAGTAGCAAAAATATCGGATAAAAGTTTGGCGGATATGCAGATGTTACTACGAGAGGATACAGAAACTATTTTTTTCTAAAATTATTATCTCGGCAACACATGCGACTTGCCATACTTTAAACTTTTTGGATTTTTCAAATTGTTGCCAGCACAGTTTTCCTGTTTGATTAAATTCTTGTAGATTATTTTTATTTAAAAATGCCCAAATAAAATAAAATTTTTTGCTTGTTTAAATTTAAATTGTAATTTATTAATTTTTATTTAATTTTAATATCCTTTTTTAATCTGATATGATTTTTTTGTTTTAAGTCTGCAGATAAAAACTGAATTTTAAAGTCCATCGATTAGACTTTTCGCAGTTTACAAACTTTTTTAGATTAAATAATAAAACTACCATTTTATACGGGTGGTATCCAATTAGTTTTTTTTTTTTTTATCTTTTTTGGTTATTAATGATCATTAAGTGTAAAATTTTGTTTTCATATGATTATTTTTTTTAGGTTTAGAATTTAATTGCACATGTTTTTTGCATGTGAGCAAATTTTTATCAATTGCGTTTAAATTTGTTAGCTTATGGTAACTATATCATTTGAAAAATGTACATAGCATTTGGAGAAAATAATATTATATTTATTGTCTGAGTTTTAATATAAGTTTAACAAAATATTGCAGTTATATAAAAGTAAATGTAATAATTTCTGTAGAAATAAAACGCGCAGTTCAAGAAATTCCATGAGTTAAAATCTATTTTGTATTTATTTACAGTTTTGAAAAAAATTAAAGAAAATTTTGAACAAAATTTCAATAGAAACAATTGCCTTAAGATCCTTGGTTGTTTAGTTTTAGCCCAGTTGCTCTCAAGCCTTGGTCTCAACGACGAGTTTTCTTTGCACTTTCTTTTGTTGTAGACACAAAAAAAGAAAACAAAAAGTCGAGAAAAAAATATAAAAATAGAAAAGTTATCGATTAAGCCAACTTTCACAGTACCCAATACCATTAGATTGCCATGCAAATTTTTTTTATATTTTATTTTTATACCCTGTACTCATTCTATAAGAAGTGTATTATTTTTGTGGTAACAAAGGTAGCGTATAATATGTGAAAGGAAACGGATATTGAAGCCAGTTATTGTTGTGTAAATGTCACAGTCCTCAAGGCCTGAAAATCGGATTTAACCCAAATCGGTTTGAAGACTTTTTTTTTGAAAATTTAAAAGGAGTAATATTTTGCTACAAAAAGTCGTTAGCATATCATCTAAGTTAACTCGATTTGACAGCTTTTATTTATGTTTATTAGAAAACTGATAAAAAAAAATTTAAATCGAACTCGAAATGCCATTGGATATATATTAGAAAAGTGAGAGAGTGTATCCAATTGCAACATAACTATATAGTTATCTACTATATATTTTTTTTAAACTCTACAAACCGGTGCTGTGTAAAGAGTACAGGGTATCTTAAAGTCGAGACATGCCGACTGTGAAATCTTACTTGTTGTTTGTTCGTTCAATGAAACTTTGTTGAGTGTGTGCGAAAGCAGGCGCTACATGGGCTATGAGAGCGAAAGGTGCACAATTGGGGGGGAGGACACATTTACAATACAAAGAAGAAGTATATATGTAGAAATATAATTCAACTTGGAACACAATGAGCGTGACTTGTAATGCTGCAAATGCCTCGAAATTTCGGCTGTGCCAACTTAACTTAAGCCCATACAATTTGTTTTTATTTTTATTTTTTGATTTTCTAATTTATTATGCACTATGACGATTAGTTTTGATTATGCTGATATTTACGGCGACTAGTGGCTACATCTACTAAACAACAAACGAATTGCATCTATAGTTATAGGTATATAGTTAGTATATATTGACTATGTATTCCACTGACTGGCAGACACTATAGCTCCTTAGCTTTTGCTTATTATAGTGTAATTTATTTATTTTTTTTGTTACGTACGGTAAGACGCATCACGCTTAAAATGTAAAACATTTTTTACTTATGCACTACTTGACTTGACGTTACAACGTTTACGTTTTAGATCCTGCTTTTAATTTTTAATTTTTAAATTTTATGATTCAATGTTTTAATGCTTTTTTTTTAATATTTTGTGCGACGCATAATAAATGCTGTGGGTTTCGTTTAAACCCCAAAACTAGACGCTCACTAGTTATTATATACCAGACTAGCTATACTCCAAGTTAAGTTTAAGTTTAGTCACTTTGATTAGTACACACACTTAGTTGCTATTAGGAAACAGTTTTATCTACATAGGTCTATGAGCTTTCTGCATATAAAAACTAATGGAAGTCCCAAAACTAAAGCAGCCATATAGCTATACGTACTAGTATAATAATAAATATCCACCCGCTGTGTTGTACTTATGTACAGTGTAGTATTACAACAACAACAACTTAATACAAGTACTAAATCATATAAATTACTTATAGAAAAGATTCGGTTTTTTTTTTTGGTTTTAAAGTTAGTCGAAAATCCTAGGCCTAAATTACCAGAAAATTGCTTATAAAATCAGCACTAAAATTAACTTACAAATATAAAGCGCCTATTGGCAGCACGCTTCTTTTCTTTTACTCTCATTTTCATTAAATATGAGTTTAAAAAAATTAATAATAAAATATTAAAATATTCGAAATTAAAAAACAACAAAAAATAAAATTGATTTCTGTTTTGTGATCAGACTGTTTGATCAGTTAAATGCATTAAAAACAGGTGAATAGGTTGACTTTGATTTTGGTTTTGAACAAAGTTTCTATATTGGTTTCAGTTTTTATTTTTGATCGTTTTGTTGCGTTTCGCATCTGTTCCGGGGCACAATTCTGCACGTTACTTTTAGCTGCCGATCAGACCGTGGTAACACGATCGATCTCAACATAACGCACAGAATTGTCGCTTTGTCAGCAAATCACCTCCTTTTCATCCAAAACAGCCGTATCCATAGAGCTGAGTGACTTAAGACGCGTTTGCAGCACCGAAGAACCGCGTAGCTTACGTTTAATTTTCCTAAAGGGTAACAAACTTTTAGCATATACTGTAGCCACAGTTATCTAAGAGTTGTACTTACTTATAGGCAAAGGCAGCAAAAGCACAACACGAGAGCACAAAGATGAGGCAAAGTGTAGCCAAAATTTCGGCGGGCAGTTTCATAAGTGCCGAGCATTGCAGGAAAGCCTCATCATCGCCAGAAGGGCAGTGAACGACACCATCGCACCAAACGCTGGCATTGACGCAGGCGCCCAGCTCCGCGCACTTGTATTCACAATCATCTGTAGAGTAAAGAAGAAGGTTGTAGTCAAGTTTAGAGTTAGGTTTAGAGAAGAAAAATGCGAGTAAAATCAAAAAAACTAATAAAAATTGTGAGTAATAGGATATCGTCTCAAAAGCCAATTTGCTGTTTATACCCTGTACCTATAGGTACAAAGGGTATACTAGATTTGTGCAATGTATGTAACGGCAAGAAGGAGGCGTGGCAGACCCCAAGTCCTTTATACCAAAATGCTTATCATAACCTCGGGTAGCGATTGAGCCATGTCCGTCTGTCCGTCCGTCTGTCCGTCTGTCCGTCCGTCCGTCTGTCCGTCTGTATGAACACCTAGATCTCGGAGACTATAAGAGCTAGAGATACGAAACTTTACCAGCTGGTGCGCATATTTCCTCAGAAGATCAAGTTTGTTGAATCATGTCAATATCTTTCCCCGTTCCCCCGTAGCAGAGTTTCGCGGTTTTTAGCTAAACCGTTTAATATTTTAATCTGAAACTTGACAGAGCGATGCGTTGTGGTTACATGCATCTGTAAATCATCATAAACAAAATCGGACAATTACAACAAAAGTTATAGTCTAAAATGTAAAAATTTCACCTCCCCTTGCCTATAAACTGCGTCAATATTTGACTCTACGTAATAATAGTAATAAATGACCTAGAACCACCAATTTTGGTAAGCTAATTCAAGTGCCTCTAATGAACAAATCCACATCCAAATTTTATCAATGCGGGCCCCCCACCCCCCGCAATCGATTTACCGTGTTTTCTCCCACACCCCTCAACATATCTCCTTGAAACTTACCCCATATACTTTAAATAACTTCTTTAAAGTAAATTTCGATTTTCATCAAAATCGGTTAAAATTTGCGGAACTTATAGGTATCAATATCGTTTTGCACCAACGAAAAAATGTTCCAATTGGAAATTCTTAGTAAGAATATGCAGGAATAAATCTTTTTTTGAGAAAAAAGGTACAGGGTATTCCACTGTCGGGCACCGCCTCGACTGTATTACATTTTTTTTAGCTAGGTCATTTAATTTTTTTTAAGATTTTGCGAAATCTCTATCTAGCTTTCAAAATCTTGTTCTAGAATCCAGTCATCTGACGGATAATTAGGGTATTCACGCCTGCTGTTGCAAAAGACCTCAACAGCAAGCGTGAATACCCCAAATATTTTATGTTGAATACATTTTTTGCAATTTTTTTTATATCATAGAAAACGTAGCGATTCTTGCAACATATAAGGCAACTCAAAAACCCCATATGGAATATAACATTTTAGGGAACTATTTTATTGGAATTTTTGCTTAAGTCTGTGTGTTCTCTGGTGTTTTCTGGGTATATGCTTTAGAATAACTAAAATAATTACAGAAGTTTTAAAAAGTATGGTTCGAATATATCGTAAATGGCGTACTATGGCTATAGATTTGGTTCCCATCCGATTTTTAGTACTCATGTTGTTTATATGTATAACAGCTTACCTGCGATACTTAGCGTGGGCCTAGGCACTATCTCCATCCAATTAAAAGTAAAGTCACCATTTCCTGGTCGTAAGAATTCCACACTTATTGCTTTGGAACGGTTGGCTATGGCAAAATTGGGTCGTTCATTCCAGCCAGAACTAAAAATTTCCACATATTCATAGGCATTTGAGTCAGGATTTAAAGGACAAGCGATGATTGAAAGACCTGTTTATATAAGAATTTAGAAAAGTTCTACTTTAAATAGTATGCATAAACCTTACCCTCTGATGTAGTAAGTGCTACTCGAGATTTGGTTTCACAACGCCAAGTTTCGGGCTGCACGTAAGTTGTGTTGAGCGTCTTCTTGGGATTGTACTTGCTTAAAAAGATGGCCTTAAGACGCACATAGAGATATTTGTTGCCGTTAGAGGGCTCTATGAGCCAGGGTCTTGAGCGGCATTCAACCTGTTAGATTAAAGAAGTAAGTTTAAGTTAAAAGAAAGTCTTTTTTAAGGCATACTCCATGTAAAACTTTTGATTTTTATACGAGTTGCTCTGAAACACCCCCATTGGAAACATCTCGACTTACATCTCCGAATGTCATATCAATGGTACCGCTGGGTCCAAACTTGCGGCGACCATCCTTGCAGCTAGTTGGCGCCTTAATAAACTCAAACATGCCCTCAAAATTAACCGTGTCCGGATCATCAAGCGTGGTCATATTTTGTGCTATTAAATGTACTTCCACTTCCCGACTTGTTGAGGTATACTCTACAGGCAAATCCGTTTGATTGGAAGAATTACACAAACAGCCGCGTTGCAACAAAATCGAATCCTGATACGGGCGCTCAAAGATCTGTAAGCCAACATGTATTAGAACTTGTGTATTTTAAAATAATTTTCAAAACACCCACCTCAATGCGCACATTGGTGTCACCATAGCAAAACGAACGATTAACATCCTCATCCACGCGTGAGTAACAAGGCCGATTGGTGGTGGTCACTTTGCGCAGCTTAAGTCTAACCCGTTCACCACGCAGTGCCTCAAACTTGTAGATACATTTTAGATGCCGCGTACCGCCACGTCCAAACAGAAATATGTTGCGCACGCTACGAAAGATGGCCGGATCTTTGCGATCCATTAAATTGCTCACAAATCGACGATTGCAGTCATGCTCGCCACCGCCCATGGGCTGGCCATCCTGATGCAGATCAATGAACTCGTACTTTAGCTTGAAATCCAGCGGTCTAAGGAAAAATTCAAAAAGTTAAAGCTGTCTGCAAAGAATTTTTGCTGTTTGGTTCTACCTCAAGACCGTGGATTCTTTATTGCGTAGCTCTAACGTTATGGCATCAGTGCTGGAAACATAGCTTTCGGAAATGGTGCAGGGCCTAGCGTAAGTCTCATTGATATTGGAGCGATCACAGGTGCGCGGTATGGTGCCACGACAAAAACGAGCAATCACATTGGTGGTATTTTGAACATAGTGACCCATGGCGGTGTAGGTTGGAGTTTCAGTGATGCTATGGAACAGACAGTTAGTCATAATACATTTGGCAAATAAAGTGTTATTAGCTGCTTACCAATTCAAGTCCTTGCACACGGGCACCTCGCGCAATGTGCCATCCCATATGCGCAGCATGCCGCTGCAATCCTCCTTAGTTTGCAGCACACCAATAGCGCCAACAGAAGTCTCATCAATTTGTCCAAATTCCGGATCCAAATTAAATTTCAAAACCGATATCCACACCTTAAAGCGAGATAAAGGCTGATGCGCGCCAGATTGACTATTAGTGCGACGTGACAAGCTCAGATGATCGAAGGTCTTGAACACGCCCATGCCTTGTAGATGATACAGACATGTAGAGTTGGGTGCCAGCGAATGCTTGGGGTTTTCCAGTATGCCACGTCCCGCACCGCGTATCCAAAATTCACAAGGCTTCTTGTTTTTGCTGTAGGTGGGACTTTGTATGTCCACAAATTGCACCTCAACCTGTCAATGAAATAATGGTCAGGCTGGTAAACTCACACTTGCCACATGTTTGCAAGACTTACCTCCAATTGAAAGCCATAAAGTGGCAGCAACTGCGAGGAAGTGCCGGTAAAAGTGCCAAACGGCGATGTGCTAAATTCCACCAAGAGCTCCGGGCCGCTGGAAACAGCTGCAGGCACGGCCTGACCACCGCCGCAAAACTTCAGTATGATGGGATCACGAGTGGTATAGCCATCATAGACGGTCACGTAGTCCTGCGGGTATGCGAAATGCCAAGAGCAAAGTAGATGGAAGAGTACGAAGTGAGTGAAATGTGCGACAAATATGTGGGCGTAAATGGCGGCTATGTCTGGTTCTAGTGGGGCTAGCTGGGGTTTGATTTTTGGGTGCGCTGCTTTTGGATATTATTTTGTAATTGGAAAATAGAGGCACTTGGGCGCAGTACTTGAACAGAGAGATAGAGCCAGAGTTGAGAGTGAGTGGACAGAAAAAAAAAAAAATATGTATATAGTTTTGAAAAAGTGGAACGTAATTGCTGTGACAATATTGAAAGGGAGCAAGTGCAGCTAAAACGACTACTTAAGTGTAAGTGAACGGCTACGTGATGCTTGGCTACGTTTTATTTAATGGCATTGTTCAAAACTGAACCACAATGGTTAACAGCTATGCGGGGTATTGTCTAAATTGGAAAAGGCAAATTGGACTAAATTTGTAATACTCATCAAAGGATAGAGGTTTAAAGACCTTTTGAGATAACCTCCAAAATATCTGGCGTTTTTAAGGTTATGTCAGCAACCATTGGGGTTTCTAGCACCTCGGATTCCGATTCAGCGACCTTTAGCAAATATGAACTGTCCTCCGAACCCGAAAATCGATTTTGTTTTGTTTTTGGCTGTGTTATAACATAACCTCGAAACCCCCCAACATTTTTTTTCAAGACAGATTATTCGACGATGCCCATTTTATGTTTTTGGGGTCGCTGATTCAAAATCCGAGGTAAAAAAATCCCAACATGTCATGTTTTTGAGATAACCTACAAAATTGTCTTGTCTAAAAACCCTGGGTTGTTGTGGTTTTTATACCCTGTACCGTATGGTACAAAGGGTATATTGTGTTTGTGCAAGCCGAAAATGTATGTAACGTACAGAAGGAGTCGTCGGAGACCCCCCAAAGTTACCTAAAGTATGATCAGTGTGACTCGAGAAGTCGATATACCCATGTCCGTCTGTCCGTCTGCCCGTCTGTCCGTATGAACGCCTAGATCTCAGAGATGGTAAGAGCTAGAGCAACCAAACTTTCAGATAAGATCCCTTGTTAATCCATAGGAGACAAGTTTATTTTATTTTTTTGATATCGGGATTACATAATATAGCTCCCATAGGGGTGTTTCAGAGGACCTCGAAAAAAAGCAAAAGTTTTAGATGGATAATTCGTTTGTTTATGAAGATATCATAACAAAATCTGGCAGTCGGAAGTTTTTTAGAGATCCCCAACACTGTAGCAAATTTTATCAATCTCGGTTGACTATATCATATAGCTCCCATAGGATCGATCGGTCGAAAAAATGTTTTTTTTACAAAATTCGTTGTGTTTCGTTTGGTTTTGAAGATATCGGAACCAAATTCGGCAAGAGGAAGTTTTTTAGAGTTCCCAAGCAATGTTACAAATTTGATCAAAATCGGTTGACTATATCATATAGTCCCCATAGGACCGATCGGTCAAAAAAATTGTTTGGTGCAAAATTCGACTGATTTCTTTTTTTTTATGAAAATATCGTAACCAAATTTGCCGAATAAAATATCTTTTGGAGGTTTTAAGAAATGTGTCGGACTTAATTGCAATGTGGTGGTACAGGGTATCCCAAAGTCGTCTGCGCCCGACTTTAACGTACGCCATCTTTTTTAACCTTTTTTATTACACTTCTAACTCAGAACGCATAAAATTTATTTTTTAAATGGTACAAAATATTTTGAAAATTTTTGATATTTCTTGAATATTTTTAAAATTATGTAGTTATTGTAAAAAGTTAGGCGAATATCGGATCGTCGAATTCTTATATAAGGAACACTTTAAGGAAAAAGAACAAAGTGTTTCAAGAAATGTTTGCGTATAATTTCAAAAGATCACATTTTTTCGGCTTGTAACTATGCTTAATATATTTATTCTAGTTATTTTATTACATATTCCAAAAATTTAATCTGAATATTATTTTAGTCTACTTTGTATGACCTGTATTTGCATGTGCATGGTTGCATTTGTGTTAAGTTTTGTTGCATTTTAATTGAGTTTGTGTGGGTTCTGGTTGAACTGGTGGGGTATGTCCCAACCATTTGAATGACAAATTAGTTTTGCGGTTGCGACTTTCTGCATTAATTTAGCAATGGTTTTTGGTATTTACTATTTGCACAGCTCTCCAAAATTTGCACAACGATGAGGCATAGTTTTTGTAGAGAGAGCTCGGAAGCGTATCTGGATTAGTTAGGCCAGGTAATTTGTAACCGCAAATTTATTGAATACGCGGCAATTTGTGCAGAATTAAATTAATGGATTGGGTTGGTACTGACCAGCAATGAATTGTTAGCAGCGAATGATAGGAAAGAGTTTGCTGCTGATAAAGATTACCATGCAAAGTGGAAACAAGGTTTAAAAGGCTTGTATTGGTACGCTAAAGCACTCATACTCTTGGATAATTACTTATATTTAATTGTATGTCAGTATCATATCTCATGTTTTTGATCAATAATTTTTACTTTTTTTTAGTAGAAACAACATTTGCAGTGAAGTTTGTATTTGTAAAGCGTCTCTGTTTTGTCCAAAACAACGGCGGAGATAACTCAGATCTGTTTAGGATAAATGTCACAACGAGCAAGATACTCGTAGACTGATTAAGATCTGGCACTCTTGAGCGTTATATAGGCACAGAAATATTTCCTTGCGCAAAAGACATAGTAAGCCGCATCCCTATAACCTCACGCTTTCATATGCGCACTCACACTGACACCTTACGCACTAATACTAACACCAAATCAAATCGAGTACGCCTTCCATATAGTACAGTAAAAATAGACCAAAACAGGGGCTGACCTGGAAAAAATTGCACACTGGAATTTCTCTTGCTTAATGTATTAAGTACCATCCAAAAGGTCTAAACCAAATTGGAGACCTTCTCTCCCCGTAGAGACATATTTCCGTTATTTTGACATACGTTTGAGCCCATTTATCTCGAAATCTATAAGCCGTACACAAAAACTTCCAAGGCAGAAAATGTTAAAAATTTAATTCAAAAGTTTATTTTTACTGGAAGGTATATCCAGAGGTTCATATTTTAGGCGGTAGAGCGCGCCAAAGTTTCTTCAACGCAGTTTTTCCTACTTTTACCCACCTCCTTGCCCTTTTTTGTTTTTGGCGTGTATAAAAAAATTGTAGATCTTAAAAAAGTACACAAGACTGGGTTTTGAATCATGTAAGTATCTCTAGTAGTTTCCAAATTATAAAGCTTTGAAGTCTTCCCGCGCCTTGAAAAATAAGCAAGCGCTGCGCTACGTTCAGCACTTTAGCGCCCCCTGCGCGCAGCAACGGCGATCAAAACCTATTTTTACTGTACTAATAGTATTGGTGAGAGAAACCCACGCGCTTTACCGCTACTCTTATAAAGCAGTGCCAGTAGTATTGGTAAGAGTAAATTGCGCTTACACTGATACGCTCACAAAGCAGTGCCAGCAGTGCTCTCATTGCCGCATTAGCAAAAACAGACCAAACGCTGTGAGGCGGTTAAAGCGGGGAGAGTAAGCCGTGCTTACATCGCTACTCTCACAAAGCAGTGTAAGCAGTGGGAAACCCAGACCAAAGGCTACGAGGCAATTTGCCTTTAGTTACACGTAACCTTTAACTTAATTTTGTAATGTTTATATTATCTGAATGTCGATATCTTCATAAACAAACATAAATAAACGTAGAAGCTGTATAATATAAATCCAATATCGGAGGAATAAAATAAACTTGATTCCCGTGATATAATAAGGGATCTAATCCGAAAGTTTGGTTGCTCTAGCTCGTACCATCTAAGAAACAGGCGTTCTGACAGGTGAATGGACAGACATACGAATGTAAACGTCTAGATCAACTTTTGTTGTCCTACTGACCATATTTGAAGTTTCTTTTGGTAGGTTTCCTGCACAATGTGCATCCTGTAATATTCGCCCAATTAAAAGCTCAACAATAGCGAAGTTACGATCCACTTATCGTTACTTGCATATCGAATCTCGTAACTTACTACCGCCATCTATTGCTAGTTCTGTTTGATACAGTTTAAATCAACATATGTTTTGGGTTGCTTTCTTTCTGTGTTTTGCAATTGAACTGCAGCTTAAGTTGATGTCAATGTCAAAGAGCGGAAGTATTGACCCAACTAGCAGAGATCTAAGCCTATCCAACCTCAGCCTCGTGTATTAGGCTATTTCCGTTTGTTACGTTGGCCAGTGAAGTTCTGCCTGCTCAAGTATTTTTATAAGTGCGGCTAAAAGGTTGTTTTATTTTAAAAAAAGAAAAAAACGTGAAGTGGTGAAAATTACAAAATTGATTTAAAATTTTTCAAAAGCATTTGTTTAAAAAATAAATAAGATTTAGTG
Source organism: Chymomyza costata (assembly GCA_018150985.1). Lineage (NCBI taxonomy): Eukaryota > Metazoa > Arthropoda > Insecta > Diptera > Drosophilidae > Chymomyza > Chymomyza costata. The sequence continues at coordinate 27,471,220 of JAECWU010000001.1, forward strand.
CGTCTTTGAAAAGGCGGAAAATTGAAGATAAATTTCTATAAATGTGAGTAGCGCATTAATACATCGTTTAAACAAACAAAAATTTTGTCTTGTTACCTAATGGTTTTTTTTATTTTATCAGCATTTGTCTTTACGACAATTTAAACAATTGCACTTTCATCATTTCGTCGTTGTGCATATACTTATATCTTAGCTGCTCTTAACCTGTATGGCCATACAAGCTAGTGGATACTCTCTCATAGATTAAAAACGGTATCCTTATCAAAGCGTTGCGACTAGAATAATTTTATAGAGCTGTGTCTGTGTTGGGTAAGCTTAATTCCTATAAAAAGTAAAAATATCACAGGAACATTTGTTTGAATGGTTTTTTTTCTCTGCACTTAAGGAAATTTTGTACATCAAAAGAAAGGGAATTCGATAGTTCGCACCCGCTAAGAGAGCGTGGCTAAGCAGTGGCTGCAAACTTCCGATTGTCGCCTCCCCTTTGTGCCATGTTCGTCGCTGGAGTTAAAGATCAGCTGTCGTCTATATAAATACATTAAAAAACTATACATTGCTAGCTGCGCTCCCCTTTTTTTTGTTGTTGCAGAGTTTATGCTTTTGCTATGATTTCTTTTAATTAAAACTTAAACAATTGCTTAAGCTTTTAGGTTTTGAGACATATACACCACATATATACAAGCACATAAATATTAAAAAATTAGTTTAAATATGATTTTTTGGTAAAATTCTAGACACGAGATATAAATAGTAATAAAAACAAAAAAAATTTTTACAAATTAAAATTTGAAAAATATGAAGTCGTTAGGTCTATGATTACCTTGGTTTCAAAGTAAAGATAAACATACAAATGTGCAAGCAAAAACAATAATAAGTAAGACGGTAAAGTAACCAAATTGTGTGTTCTTTTGTAAAAACAAAGAACAAACAAATGCAACATATTCCATAAATCAAAGAGAAATGTATTAACAAGTATGTAATCAAGAGCAACATATTGAGAATTTAAAAAGCGCTTAGCAATGAAGTTTTAGCTTAGTTTAGTTATATTATCTTTTTTTTATTCCCCTTAAGCAGCAACACAGCGAAAGATCTTTCGGCGTGGGACTTGCATTATCGTAAGTTTTGAAAAAAAAGAAACCCATAAACATGTAGTTTAATTAAGCTAAAGATACTCAATGTTTGCGCTGCATCTTTGATCATTTAAATATTATTTTGCAATCAGTTTTGGACATACAAAAAAAAAATTAATAACAATAATGATAATAATAATCACAATTATGTAAATATTAGCTTTTAAGTAAGGTACTTGTGTATTTTATATTTTTGTTAAGGTCTCCTATATATACAATCAATAATGTTAGGTTTGAATAGGTTGTTACAATTTAATTAAATTTTTGTATAAGAAAGATAGTGTTCAATGGCGTAGAATATATTACAGAATGTTTTTGAATTTGACATGATTCGTTAATTTAATTTTTCTTTCTCTCTGATATGATGCTGTAAGAATAATAATGTAGTGCATTTATAAATGGGGTTCTCAATATCATCGTTTCCGAGGACCATGGTTGGGTGGGTAAAGAACGTGGGTGACATTAACAACTTAGTCGGCTCACCAAGAGATATTCAAAGGAAGAACTACATATTGTTTTTAGTATATTTGTCCGGTTTTAGTGCACACTTGTTATTGTGTCTAGTTTGGTTATTTCGTTTGAATTGTTCAGACCTGTAATGTCTGTAGGGACTCTATAATAAAAGTTCGTGTAGTGTGAGTATTCGCAGTAGCAAAAAACCCCCCCAAGCCGCGTAGAGCTAGAACGCAATAAACGGGTCCCGCTGCGCTACCTGCGAATATTCATTCATGGTCCACCATACCACCATTACCTATTGCTACATAAATTTTTTGGCGCCCAACGTGGGGCAGTCTAAGTAACCATTTTTTCAGTTTGGATATTGCGTTGTCCTTCCGATTACTAATTTATAACTTCTCTGAAAAGAGACTGTTGTTTTTTTTTATACTACACCTTTAAGTAACTCGTTAGGAGATGGTCCCACCATAGTGTATCATTGATAGAAAAAGGAAGTCAAGATTTCGTTGCTTAGGTAGATTTTTCAGGATCCGATACCTTTTGAAGATAAGGATATTTCGACCGAGATCTTCCTTAAATACCTAATCTTGCAGAATTATAGCCAAGTTTCATAAAAGGCTTTTCTATTCCACTGATTCACTTACTAGCTCGTTTGCTTTCGATTGGATTTTGTTGTTTATTATTCGGTTTTGTGTTTTCAGGATGAACATCTTATTGGTGCACACCTTTGGAATTCGAGTGTTTGAGTATTTGAATACTTTCGACCAAGGTTATAGGTACTGCTAAGCTTTGCTTTACTAAATCACATACGAATGGTTAATTCAGATTCATGACTGTGTCTTCTTTAAATTTGTTTTGTTTTTTTTGAACATTGAAGATAATTTTTTTTGCTGGAAATACAAAGTTGTATATGCGTAGGCGTATCTTTGTCCGCAAAATAGTTGTTTTTTCTGTTTTATTTAACTGACAAGTTTCAGAAGCCACTTTAGATTCAATAGCCCTTTATATATACCTATTCTTCCTTTTGAAAATATTTTATTACTACATTATTTATTTTATTTGTGTTGTATCAGAGAGAAAATTTGTTTGATTTGAAAATGCCATTACATCATAGTCCTCCAAGAACTAATGAGGATGACGTTTGTATCGTTTGTAGTCAGGTTATGAATGATACTCAACCATGCTCGATCACACCTTGTAAGCATGTGTTTCATAAATTGTGCATTGAGGATAGATTACGTTCTCATGCAGATTGTCCTGCTTGTTTTACGGCTATAAGTATCCGTGACTTAAAAGTCGTAATCGGAAATTGTTCCCCTAGCCCTAGACAACTAGCAGCATGCCATCGCCCAGTTACCAGGAGCGTGGCCAGAAATTTAAATGATGATATAGCTCCAGCTGATCCGGTTGCCAATATTATTGAGCCGCAATCGTCCAGTGCGAGTAGTGCTCATCCACTTGTTGAAAGAACCAATAATGTTAACGGTGCTGAAATTCGTTCACGAGATCCGCCGTCTGTTAGTAATCGAAGTAGATTTCCTAGACGTAATAATGGTCGCCGTTACAATGATTTTGATAGGTCAGAGTTACAAGCAGTTATACAACAAACTGTGACACAATTATTGTCGTCAATGAATATTAGTGGCCAAAGAGAGCCAATTGTTCGTAATGAAGAGACGCGATTAGTTCGCAATAGTCCGGTTCGTCATATTTTAGGACCAAGTAAAGTTTCTGATATTATTCAGAAATGGGGTGTTTATTTTGAAGGCACTTCCAATGGTTTGCCAGTTGAAGAATTTTTATATCGAGTGAAAACTTTAACTCGAGAAAATTTGCAAGGAGATTTTGAAGCGTTAGGAAGAAATATTCACTTATTGTTGATTGGTAAAGCCAGAGATTGGTATTGGCGATACCATAAGAGAACAGAGAAATTTAGTTGGACAGAATTTTGCTGTGCAATACGTTTTCAATATAAAGAGAGTCGTTCCAATTATGAACTGCGTGAACAAATACGTGCTCGTAAGCAGAAACCCGGCGAGTCTTTTGAAAACTTCTATGAAGCTATTTGTCAAATGATGGATAGACTTCCCGTTCGAATTGATGAGGATGAATTAGTCGAGATAGTTCAAGGGAATCTTTTAACTGAAATAAAAGATAGATTATTGTTCGAAGAGATTCATTCTATTGCTAAATTGAGATATTTAGTTCAGAAGCGTGAAAACTTTATAAAGGACGATAGTCGTTCTCGAGTGCCACAAGGAAAACTAAGAGGATCTGGTTTTGGTCGTGTTAGTGCAATTGAAGAGCATTCAGAGGATGAAGCGGACAGGTCCGTTGAAGAAATTTGTGCGTTAGATAATGTATCTTCAAAATTAACATGCTGGAATTGCGAGGAGCAAGGCCATATGTGGATGGATTGTTTAGCAGATAGACGTATTTTTTGCTACGGATGTGGCGCGCGTAATGTGTACAAACCACAATGCGCAAATTGTCGAAAGAAATCGGAAAACCGCCAGAACGGGTCATCCAACGCCATCAGGATGCCCCAGAGCAAATAAAATGCGAATCCACAGCGTCGTTAAAACCGTCAGAATTGCAGACTAGTTTAGCCACAGATAAAAAAGTAAATTCTTTTAGAGAAGAATGTAAATTTTTGCCATACCATGAAAAATTAAGAAAATACTTACAAATACGGAATCGGATATTCAGTTTAGAAAATTATAAGATTAAAAGAAGTACGCTTCGAATGCGGAATTATTTTAGAAATAATAAAAATCGAATTAAATTAGTAGTATCTACGATTTTTCAGAACAATCTGGATATGCGTAGTTATGCAGCAGTATCGTTTTTAGGATTTTCAGAATTAGGTTTATTGGATACAGGAGCTAATGTCAGTTGCATTGGAGCAGAGTTAGCCCAGAAAGATTTTTCTTCGTATCCACAGTTTAAGTCATTTAAATCTAATGTTAAGACAGCAGATGGTAGTCCACATAAAGTTATAGGTAAATTGCGAGTTTTGATGAAGTATAAAGATTTAGAGAAAATAATTGATTTATATATTGTTCCATCCATTACACATAAAGTAATATTAGGAATTAATTTTTGGAAAATATTTGGATTAGCACCAGATATTATAGGATCTTTGTCTATGGTGGAAGAACAAGAACAAGATATGTATTCATTGTCAGGAAAGGAATTAAAGCAGTTAGAGATGGTTAAGGATTTGTTCCCGAATTTTGAGAAGCAAGGTCTCGGACGAACGTCGTTAATAAAGCATCATATTGAGATAGGCGATGCGAAACCAGTGAAGCAAAGAAACTATCCAGTGAGTCCAGCTGTAGAGAAGTTAATGTACGTCGAAATTGACCGTATGCTTAAGTTAGAAGTTATTGAGCCTGCATCTAGTGCTTGGAGTTCGCCAGTCCGACCAGTGATAAAGCCTAACAAGACTAGAATGTGTTTGGATGCTAGAAAACTCAATGAGGCTACTAAAAAGGATGCGTATCCACTACAGAACATAGATGGTATTTTTTCTCGTTTACCAAAGGCTAATATTATCTCAAAACTGGATTTGAAAGATGCATTTTGGCAAATTGAGTTAACTCCAGAGTCAAAGCCGCTAACAGCTTTTACCGTTCCAGGACGAGGGCTGTATCAATTCACAGTCATGCCGTTTGGCTTATGCAATGCACCTGCGACGATGAGTAGACTTATGGATGAGATAATTCCACCAGATTTGAAACACTGCGTATTTGGATACTTGGATGATCTTTGTATTGTTTCAGAAAATTTTTCATCTCACTTATCAGTATTGGTTCGAATAGCCGAACAGTTTAGAAAAGCAAATTTAACATTGAATATAAGCAAAAGTCAGTTCTGTGTAACGAAAATCAACTATTTAGGTTACGTCATTGGAAGTGGAGGGATTTCGACAGATCCGTCTAAAATTTCGTGCGTTGTAAATTGGCCCACGCCTCGAAATTTGAAACAAGTACGAGGTTTCCTAGGTGTTTGTGGTTGGTACCGTCGTTTTATAAAAGATTTTGCTGAAATAACTTTTCCCATAACTGAGGTTTTGTCTACAAGAAAATGTTTTAAATGGTCATCTGAAGCTCAATTGGCAATGGATAAGTTAAAATCTCTATTAACAACTGCTCCAGTATTGGAAAATCCTGATTTTTCAAAGAAATTTTATTTGCACTGTGACGCAAGCGACTATGGCATAGGCGCTGTGCTAGTACAAGTGTCAGAATCATTTGAAGAAAAACCCATTGCGTTCATGTCGAAGAAATTAAATAAATCGCAAAGAAATTACAGTGTAACTGAGCGCGAATGTCTTGCAGTTCTATTAGCAATAGAAAAGTTTCGCTGTTACCTGGAATTACAAGAATTTGAGGTGATTACAGATCACTCTAGTTTAGTCTGGTTGATGAGGCAACAGAATGCATCAGGTCGATTAGCTAGATGGATTTTTAAATTACAAGCATATAAGTTCACGATATCGCATCGTAAGGGAAAAGATCATGTGGTACCAGATGCTTTATCGCGTTTAAGTGAAAATGAAATTGCTAGTCTAGATCTTTCTCAACCATTGATTGACTTGGAATCTAGTGCTTTTATTGAAGATGAATACGTTACCCTTAAAGCAAAAATTGTCGCCAACCAGATTTAAAAATCGTGGACAAGTTCATCTATATTCGTACAGAGCATCAGTCTGATGATAGTGTTGAAAATGATAGTTGGAAATTATGGGTTCCTACCAAGCTACGGATTGGCGCAATTAGTCAAGCTCATGATAGTGTTATGTCAGCTCACGGAGGAATGCAGAAAACGATAGAGAGATTACGCAGATTTTTATTTTGGCCCGGATTGTCAAGACAAGTTCGTGACTATGTTCGTGATTGTGATACTTGTAAGGAAACCAAAGCTTCAAACAAGATCCTTCGTCCGCCCATGGGTGAGCAGAGTAAGTCACTTAGACCTTTTCAGAAGCTCTACATTGACCTACTTGGACCATACCCAAGAAGTAAAAGTGGTAACATAGGATTGTTGATAGTTCTTGACCACTTTAGTCGTTTTCATTGGCTGTGTCCCTTAAAAAAGTTTAAATCAGTGGAGATTCAAAACTTTTTATTGAAAAACATATTCCACTGTTTTGGTGTCCCAGAGATTGTTATTAGTGACAATGGATCACAGTTTAAATCTAACGATTTTGAAGCCTTTCTGAGTAAATTTGGTGTAAAACATATGTTTACAGCTTTATATTCTCCACAGAGTAATGCAGCTGAAAGAGTGAACCGCTCCTTACTTGCCGCTATTCGCTCCTATATTCGTCATGATCAATCCGAATGGGATAAATATTTGACAAATATTTCCTGTGCCTTGAGATCGGCCTTGCATCAATCTATCGGATGTTCTCCTTATAAAGCATTGTTTGGTTTTAATATGTTGACCCATGGAGACGATTATAAATTATTAAAGGAGTTGTCATTATTGAATGAACCCATATCGCTACACAGAGCAGACCAGTTAGAAATTTCAAGAAAAGATATTTTGGAAAATAGTCGGAAAGCGTATGAAAGAAATGTTAAGCAATATAACTTACGCGCAAAGCCCGTTACGTTTCGAGAAGGTCAAGAAATTTTTCGGAGAAACTTTCAGTTGAGCCAGTTTTCGCAAAATTATAATAAGAAACTGGGCCCTCAGTTTGTTAAATGTAGAGTAAAGAAAAAGCTTGGAAATGCATTTTATCTTTTAGAGACACTCCAAGGTCGTGAGATAGGTACTTTTCATGCCAAGGACTTAAAAAGCTAATTCCAGCTAATCTTCCTCCAGGTGTTCGGCAGAATTATCTGTTATGTAATATTCGCCCAATTAAAAGCTCAACAATAGCGAAGTTACGATCCACTTATCGTTACTTGCATATCGAATCTCGTAACTTACTACCGCCATCTATTGCTAGTTCTGTTTGATACAGTTTAAATCAACATATGTTTTGGGTTGCTTTCTTTCTGTGTTTTGCAATTGAACTGCAGCTTAAGTTGATGTCAATGTCAAAGAGCGGAAGTATTGACCCAACTAGCAGAGATCTAAGCCTATCCAACCTCAGCCTCGTGTATTAGGCTATTTCCGTTTGTTACGTTGGCCAGTGAAGTTCTGCCTGCTCAAGTATTTTTATAAGTGCGGCTAAAAGGTTGTTTTATTTTAAAAAAAGAAAAAAACGTGAAGTGGTGAAAATTACAAAATTGATTTAAAATTTTTCAAAAGCATTTGTTTAAAAAATAAATAAGATTTAGTGCGTCTTTGAAAAGGCGGAAAATTGAAGATAAATTTCTATAAATGTGAGTAGCGCATTAATACATCGTTTAAACAAACAAAAATTTTGTCTTGTTACCTAATGGTTTTTTTTATTTTATCAGCATTTGTCTTTACGACAATTTAAACAATTGCACTTTCATCATTTCGTCGTTGTGCATATACTTATATCTTAGCTGCTCTTAACCTGTATGGCCATACAAGCTAGTGGATACTCTCTCATAGATTAAAAACGGTATCCTTATCAAAGCGTTGCGACTAGAATAATTTTATAGAGCTGTGTCTGTGTTGGGTAAGCTTAATTCCTATAAAAAGTAAAAATATCACAGGAACATTTGTTTGAATGGTTTTTTTTCTCTGCACTTAAGGAAATTTTGTACATCAAAAGAAAGGGAATTCGATAGTTCGCACCCGCTAAGAGAGCGTGGCTAAGCAGTGGCTGCAAACTTCCGATTGTCGCCTCCCCTTTGTGCCATGTTCGTCGCTGGAGTTAAAGATCAGCTGTCGTCTATATAAATACATTAAAAAACTATACATTGCTAGCTGCGCTCCCCTTTTTTTTGTTGTTGCAGAGTTTATGCTTTTGCTATGATTTCTTTTAATTAAAACTTAAACAATTGCTTAAGCTTTTAGGTTTTGAGACATATACACCACATATATACAAGCACATAAATATTAAAAAATTAGTTTAAATATGATTTTTTGGTAAAATTCTAGACACGAGATATAAATAGTAATAAAAACAAAAAAAATTTTTACAAATTAAAATTTGAAAAATATGAAGTCGTTAGGTCTATGATTACCTTGGTTTCAAAGTAAAGATAAACATACAAATGTGCAAGCAAAAACAATAATAAGTAAGACGGTAAAGTAACCAAATTGTGTGTTCTTTTGTAAAAACAAAGAACAAACAAATGCAACATATTCCATAAATCAAAGAGAAATGTATTAACAAGTATGTAATCAAGAGCAACATATTGAGAATTTAAAAAGCGCTTAGCAATGAAGTTTTAGCTTAGTTTAGTTATATTATCTTTTTTTTATTCCCCTTAAGCAGCAACACAGCGAAAGATCTTTCGGCGTGTGACTTGCATTATCGTAAGTTTTGAAAAAAAAGAAACCCATAAACATGTAGTTTAATTAAGCTAAAGATACTCAATGTTTGCGCTGCATCTTTGATCATTTAAATATTATTTTGCAATCAGTTTTGGACATACAAAAAAAAAATTAATAACAATAATGATAATAATAATCACAATTATGTAAATATTAGCTTTTAAGTAAGGTACTTGTGTATTTTATATTTTTGTTAAGGTCTCCTATATATACAATCAATAATGTTAGGTTTGAATAGGTTGTTACAATTTAATTAAATTTTTGTATAAGAAAGATAGTGTTCAATGGCGTAGAATATATTACAGAATGTTTTTGAATTTGACATGATTCGTTAATTTAATTTTTCTTTCTCTCTGATATGATGCTGTAAGAATAATAATGTAGTGCATTTATAAATGGGGTTCTCAATATCATCGTTTCCGAGGACCATGGTTGGGTGGGTAAAGAACGTGGGTGACATTAACAACTTAGTCGGCTCACCAAGAGATATTCAAAGGAAGAACTACATATTGTTTTTAGTATATTTGTCCGGTTTTAGTGCACACTTGTTATTGTGTCTAGTTTGGTTATTTCGTTTGAATTGTTCAGACCTGTAATGTCTGTAGGGACTCTATAATAAAAGTTCGTGTAGTGTGAGTATTCGCAGTAGCAAAAAACCCCCCCAAGCCGCGTAGAGCTAGAACGCAATAAACGGGTCCCGCTGCGCTACCTGCGAATATTCATTCATGGTCCACCATACCACCATTACCTATTGCTACAATCCTTAGACTATTGAGAATTCGGATGATACAAAGCATTCAATACCTTTATTCGAGTTCCTCAAAAAGCCGTTTTGGCAATTTCAATATTGAAAATGCAAGAAGTGCGAATATATTATCTAAGCAACAATCGTCCACCGATTATACCACCCTTATCCACTTTTCCGCCACGCCCCATTTATTTATAGAATTACTAGGCACCACAAAGGTTCGGTGGGCCACTGGGGATTTCACATTGCGCCTAGCAGCCTATCTAACCAAACCAAACATTACCTTATGTACCCGTACTCCCTTACTTTAAAAACTAAACTATTTTCAAAAATTAATTAAAGCAATAAGGCTTATGTTTTTAACTTAAAAGCATTAAACAAAATGTTTGTATCATTGCATGTGCAGTGGTTTGGTTTGTTCCCTCTACAACGATTTCAATCCTTAAATCCAATGACGCTATTGCAAAAACAAACTGGCGCAAAGCGCATACGTTCAAGCGCACTGCTTTTCAAATGAAGGAGCGCAAAAAAAAGAGAAATATAAAAACAAATCTACAAAAAAGTGTTTGAGACCCCGGATTTGCAAGGCAAGGCACGCATTTGTGGCACAACGAGCATTTAATGGCGACAAGCAAGAAATTAGCAGGACGGAAGGGTGCAAGCAGCAAACAGCTTTTGCGGAAGTATTTAGCGGAGAACGTGGCAGGCAGGGCCTTGCAGATACGATACGAGTAGTGGCACAAACAGATTTGGTTGCACAACGAAATTGAATAGTTTTCTTTTTTTTTTTTTTTTGAGCAGCAAGCAGTGCCACAAGCAACACTCCAAATGCGCAACATCAACATCCATGTCCAACTCCAACCTTAACGTCAACGTCAACACCAGATGCTGTTGGAACCCGGCTCTTGGTCGTCAAAACATTTTAGTGCTAATTCATGGCAAATAGCATTGAGCAAACCGTGCTGTGCCATGAATAGCATTAGGGATGCGGGCAATGGCAGCCAGCGACCAACGACCGCAGCACACTTAACCGTCGGCTGGGTACAGGGGTTTGAAAAGGCTGGGGCGGGGCTGATATTTAGTGGTTTGGGGCAGCTTAAAGAAGTTGTACAAAACTTTGGCCGGAAGTGAAATTCATCACAAGTGTATCCTATCTATTCATGGATAAGCACTCAACAATTTTGACCAAGCGCAGTGCATAGTTAAAGTGTAAAGTACACTGGGAAAAATTTTGTTTTAAAATATGGAAAGTAGAAAGTTAGCTTGAAAGGAAATTTTAAGATAATTTTTAATTTCGTTTTTTTGAAAATTAAAGAAGAAGATGAAAGACATGCTATCCAAATTTCAGACTTCATATGAAAAATTAAATTTGTTTTTAAATTGGGCCGCCTCAGTCTGATTCGTTCGCTAATGCTTGGAAAATAAGATCCTGCTTATTTATAAAATTGCAAGAAGGTGTAAGAGAATGACTAAATGATGGAGAAAAAACTTTATTATAGAGAATAAAAAAACTTAGTCTCTGTGAGGCAACGTGTGTTCGAAAACCTTGAAATATGCCTAATTTAAAAATTTGCCTTCCAAACTACTTAATACTTTTCGAAGTATAGTAAACTGAAACTTGATAGTTTTTGAGGTACTCTCGAAAACGTCAATCTTTATGCCATGGGTTTTTAAAGATCGTTATCAAAGTAAAGTCGAAAGAAGTTTTAAAAACTAATATTAAAAAATCGTATTTTTTTTAGGCTTCGTTTTTAAAAACTACAAATTTCTTCCTTTCATGAATTTAAAAATTCTTTTATTTTTTTTGCTTTTTAAAAAAAAATGTCGGCTCGCTTTTCAAAACGACATATTTGGTTTTTTTGAATTAAAAAATTCGCTTATTTTTTTACTTTTCGAAAACAGATTCCACTCACAGATTCAAAAAAAATTCTGCACTATCAGGCTATTTTTTGTAGAAAAAAAAGTTATTTTTATTCAAAAATGAATATTGTTTTTGACTAAAGTTTTCGTTATTCAAAAGCCCGTGAGAAAAAAGTGACTATAAAAATACAAATAAAAAAATTAAAAATCGAAAATAATAATAAAAATTCGTTGAGTTCAAAAAGTAAAAATATCTATTTTAAATCAGAAAAAGAAGATTTTACGGGGTTTAATATAAATTGCAGTTTTTATCTTCAATAATAAGAAAAAGAGATGAGGCCCAAAGTTAAGGATTCAATTTTGCAATATAAATATATACTTTATTTTTTAATTACTCAAGATATAAAATAAATGTAATATCATAGTTTTTTTTTTAAATTTTTTGTTTATGGAAATAATCGAAAATATAGATAAATAAGATAAGTATATATTTTTTTTTTATTTTCTTATTTTTAATTATATTGCTTTAAGCTAATTTTTTTTTTTCAAAAAACTATGTTTTCAAGACTATAATGCTAAACATATTTACTTGGCCGAAGACTAGCGTAGTCAGGGCATTAAAAATTATTAGTTTAAACTATAATTAGCAATATAAATAAATAAAAAAATATTTAAAAACAGGACTTTATTTGGGGTCTTATAAAATCAATTAACTTAATTTAAAAAATACTTACAAAAAAAATTAAAAAGTGCAATTAGTTTGAGTATTTTTTTAAGAGTATAATGCTTAGAGCTTGAAAACATTGGCAGAACTAGGGCTTTAAGAAAATCAAGTAAATAATTTTATGAAAGTACTTAAAAAAAAAAAATATTTTATAAAATGCAAATAAAGAATACATATTAATCTTAATACAGAAAACATGTGCTAGGCACACCCCAAGGACTTAAAAAGGCAATTAATAATTAGTTAAAAAAAAATATCTTTTATAAAGTGAAAAAAATGAAAAAGATAGCACAAAAATTTGGAGACACATTATGCATTTAAATGACGACATTTTTTTTTAATGCCTATTGTAGCCAACATTTTTTTCCGAGTGTATGAGCGATGCCTTGACCATAATTTACACTCGATTTGAATAAACTAAAATTGCGTACTATAGTATGTATGTACTGCGCCCTAGGACTTCCCCTAAAAGCCAAACTGTTGTAAGTCTGTACGAGATGCGAGGTATTGTCTGAGCCCGTGGCCCTGGCTGGCATCACGTTCGACCACTTTGCTGTTGGGACAGTGTAGGTGAATAGACGGCGTCATTGCAGGATCTTATAATGTCCTTGATGAGCGTATAAGTAGCTGCTGGCAGCTCGATGCTTTTGAATGGGATTTATGATGTGCGTGCCAAGTGTTCATTAATATAAATCCAATGACAGATTCTTTACTCAGCGCTTAGATGTCATTAATACCTCGTCGGTGTATGTGTGTGTGTGTGTATTTTTATGCAATGTCATAATGAATATATTAACTATATCCATGTGTTTGTGTAAGCTGTCAATTGGGCCTGGCCAAGTCAATTTATTTACGCTGCCTTTAAGAGTTGGCTGTTTGTTTGTTTTGTATTGCATACTTTTTGGGGCTGATTAATTATTGTGACACCAAAATATGACAAATAAATTGTTGCTAAAAATAACTAATACACAAACAGACACTCTATATAATAGATTTATATAACTAATAGCAAAGTAGAAAATATTTTTGTGGTTTTTAAGTGTTATTTGTGAAAATTTATCGTGCGCTCTACAATTAAATTAGAAAGTTTGTTTTGTTTTTGGGGGGTTTTTGTGGGTTTGTTTAAGTTTTATTTTTTTTTTGATAAAATGCGCTAAAGCAATTTTGTATGAGAGCAAAAAACTTTTTGATAGCAAACAGTTTGATTTATTACCGTTGATTTCCATTTGGGTTTTACATTTTCCTATGAGAGAAAATATACACATACATACATATACTTATACACATATATATATAATCATAGCTGTATATACAAAATTCATAAATAGTATTTAAGGCAGTCTATGTGCATTGAATTAGGCGGCAATTATAATATGATAGTGACTGCGGATAAATATATATGAGTACGAGAGCAAATTCCAATATATGCTCTCAAAGTTTTAGGGGTTGACATTTAATGCTGCTAAAATTTAAATTTCAAATCGTCTTATTACGTGAATTTAAGTTTTACTTCTCAACTTGTATACATTTTTTTTTTTATTTTACTTAAAACTGTCGTTAAAAAAATATCTATTGTATAAAATATTAAATATTTTGTTAAATTTTTATTCCTTGTTTAAAAGCTCCAACATTCTTTTAAGAAAAATCGTTTTGGAATATTTTTTTCTGTAAAACTAAACGTTTGGTTTAAAAAAAGGCTATAAAAATGAAACAAATAAAATAACTTTTTTTTAAACTCTTTGACTTTGGGTAGAAAATATTCTTTTAGACTCGTTACTAACATTTCTAACTCACTTGGTGATAGTTAAGAAACATTTTTCAACCGATGTCTGAAGGCCTTCAGACAACATTCGGATATGTGCCAGTTACACCTCAAGCAAATATGAAAATTTATTTTGGAAGCATTTATATGACAGACTATTCAGCAATTTACTTAAAGAACTGAAGGCGAACCCATCTAAGAATATATAGGGTCATCAATCTTGAGGTTTTTTTTTTAAATGCAAAAAAACACAAAAATTTCTAATGAATCGGAAAATCTTTATTATCAATAGAAAGAACCATTCTTGCCATTAACTTTTTAAAGATATACAATATATAATTTCCGTGACTTTAGTCAGTCGCCCCAGGGCGGAGCATTGGGGATCTCAATTAATAATTGTTCGAAGAGAACAGGGACCTACAGTTTATAGCCCAATCCGAACGGCGGTGTCTTTAATTAATAGAGACTTTCTTGGGAAAATAGCGTCTTTGAGCAAGCGATGCCACTGTTAGGCAAATGAACCGTGCTACTGCGGGGATTCGAACCATCGACCTTCGGTTTGTAAAGCGAGTACGCTACCAATACGCCACCGACGGCCACCTTTTTAAAGATAGTCCCTTTCAAATGCTGGCCGCAACTACGCCGTAGCTCGTCTATGTGGTGATTCCAATTTTCGATGACGCGTTCGAGCATAATTGGCGGTATCTCGCAAATAACACGGATAATGCTTCAACCGTAGCTGGCTTATCCACAAACACTTTAGACTTCACGTAGCTCCAAAAGGAAAAAGTCTAGCGGTGTGTTATCACACGGTCTTGGTGGCCAATTCGCTGGTCCGGAGCGTGAAATTAATTGTTCACCGAAGTGAGCGAAAAACATTTTTTACAGAACTCGAATTTTCGTAACATAATTGTACGATTTGTAAACGTTGTTTGGGTGTAAGTCTTTCCATGATAAAATGGTAATGAAAACTGAATAAAAACACATGGCAACTTGACAGTACTTACAAGTGATTTTTCCAAAAAAAAGTTTTTTTTGCAAAAAAACCCTCAAAATTGATGACCCTTTATATTCTTAGACAGGTTCGCCTTCAGTTCCTTAAGTAAATTACTGAATAGTCTGTCATTTAAATGCATTCAAAATAAATTTTCTTATTTTCTAGAGATGTTACACCCTTAATAGGTTTTTGGCATAAACAACGGAATAGCCAGATAAGTTGCTAAGGACTTCGCATCGCTAAACTAAAATCTGTTGTGACATTCCCCAACATTTGTTATTTATTTCCATAGTAAAATAAAAATTTTCGAAAATCGAAATTGAATTTTGAGACATTGGGAAAATATTTCTTCGATTTAAAAAAAAATCTTCATCGTCAAATTTAATTGATATTATTTGATTCTAATTAACTTATTTTTGAAAAAAAACTTAAATTTTATTTCATTGAGGGACGTTCGAGTTTGTGCGATTACGCAAGATATGAGTTGTAGTTTTTCAAATGTAGAAAGAAAATGTTGAATTTATAGGTATTTTTATAAAAAGAAGGAATTGGAACTCTTATAATACAGGCACACAAAAAAGTGGTATGAGCCTTACATTTGACAGGTCTATCCACATGGATTTTCGCCACAGAATCTAAATTCGAGGCCCAAAACTCCACAACACTCAAGGGCTCCGAGCAGTGGCGGATCCACGGGGGTTTTCGGGTGCGGACCTTTCCCTCCCAAAAGTTGGAAAAATAGGTTGAAAGTCTTTTGCGAGCTCTGATGTATATACACTTCGAAGTGAAGAGCCCCACCGAGACCAAATCCTAGATGCGCACCTGCCTCCGAGATAACCTCGAAAAATACCCTAACTTTTTTTTTTGGGTTTAAGATTTTCACCGATGTTTTTATATATTGTTGGGGCTTCTGTATCCGAATCCAAGTCCCATAAACATCTAACGCTAACGCTAAAATTTTTTTAGAACCTAGACTTGATTGGTTTTTTTAGAACTCGAATTTGGAATCAGCGACAAAAAAAAAAAAAAAAAAAAACAGATCTGCCCCCCGAACTTGAGAATCGATGTTTTGTTTTTTTTTTTACTTATTTGACAGTTAAAATAAAATCCCATAATGGGGTTTTTTGAGGTAATTTCAGCACCTTCGGGAGTTGGTGTTTTGTGGAGCTCGGGTTCGGATCCATATGGGAAGGCCTGTCTTATGTAAAGTTCATACCACTATTAATTATTATTTTTGGTTTTTTTTTCATTTAAATCTATATGGGTAGGCCTGTCTTATGTAAAGTTCGTACCACTTTTAATTATTATTTATTGTTTTTTTTTTATTAATTTAAATTGTATTTTTTTTATTTGTTATTCAAAAATAAAAATTAGGAAGTAATTGTTAAATTTTAATTTTTTTTTTTTCAATTTATTTATCCTATTTCTTTAAAAATAGAAACAAAATTCAAATATGTTAGTAAGTTTGTTTTTGAAAGCTTATAAGTATTCATAACATACGAAAATGTATGTACAAAGACTCAACTATTTCAGTTACTTCCAAAAACAAATAATCCTTCTTAATTATCCCTCTTCTCATAGTAAACTAAGAAATAAAAATAGATTTTTGCAGATTTGCTTTTTGTTAGAAGCTTATCGCAATATCTCAAAATTCGTTTAAAAACAAAATACTTTTCCCGAAAGTGATAAAAAAAAAATTTTTTTTATATATTTCTCACTGTAAACTTAAGCTTCTTTGTGAGCATTTTCATCGTCATACAATTGTAGTTTAAGACGTTTACAAAAAAGTTTAAAGCACAAATAAAAAAGTAGAAAACATTTTTTCACCAGTTAAGCATCATTTCACAATACTCGATTCTTATAACATTTAAAATCACTTAAAAACTTAATTCCTAAAACAGTTGAAACAAAGTTAAAGCATAAAATAAAAGTGTTTTAACTACACAAAAAAAAAATTTCACTAAATTCCATTGGAATATTTAACCCCTCAGAAAAAAGAGTTATAAACTTGGACCATGACGTTTCGCTATAACTTCATTTTATTTCACGACTCAACTGTAAAGCCCAAAATGTTGGCTTACAATTTGATGCACTGCCTTTCGGACACTTCGCTGCTCTTTCAATGCATTCGCAAACAAAGAGGCTACAAAATTAACACTTCCCCCATTTGAAACATCCTTGCCTATAGAAGCAGCTCAAGGCAACAACAGGACGAACGGACGGACGGTCGGACGGAGCTTACGATAGGCGCATAGTCGGATAGACAGATGATGCTACCCACATACTATAAACAATGGAGAAATCGTGCAAACAGCAGATTTTGTTCATTCCTTTTTCAATTTGTCTTCTCTTTTTTGCCACATCTTTATGCCTCCTTCATGTTACTCCGCTTATTCTTTCTACTATGCTGCTCAGTTTGTCGGCCATTGGCCAACAAAGGAAGTAATTTTTACACTGAAACGCTCGTTAAAGTTGGAAAACGCAAACAAGAATGAACAGAAAAAAAAGAAGAGAGAAGAAAATTCTTCGGGAAAAAAACATGACTGAACATGGCATTGAGGCAAAAGAAAAGTAAAGTGCATTTAAGGCAGATTTAATTACCTGAATGTAATCGCAGTCGTTCCATGTTTTCAGCTTCGGTTCGAATTTCTTGTCCTTCTCGTTAGTGCTGGGCGCCAGCTTGTTCGCGGACGTTTCCTGTGTGGAAATCCAGACCAGATTACCCTTGGGCTGTTTGACTAGAATCAGCGCATGCTTGCCATGGGGTACATCGTGCTGCATGGGGACAGTGTTGAAAATAAATGGAAATTAATGAGTGGTGGGTGTCCTCACGGCTGGAAGCTTCTACTTTATGTAGTAGTGCACTTAAAGGCAATAAATAAGCAGCAGCTTAACATTATATACATTTGCCTTTAAAATCGCTGAAAAACACGGACATTAATGGACGTGTGGGGAATATATTATAGTGGAAGTAATGACACCAAAACAGCTTTAATTCTTATCAAGATTCTGTGGGTCAGTTTTAACTATAGATAATAGTACTAGCTATTGAAAGTAAGATAAGAGGATTTTGACGAGTAGTCTTAGTAGTAAGGCTTATAAGCGATGTTTAAACAAGAAGTTTCGAATTTTTCTCAAATAAAAACTTTTCAAAAGAAAATTTATTTGAAAAGTAGAAACCAAAAAAATGACGCCTTAATCAAAATATCTCTCAATTGAGTAGGTGCTCCATTGTTTTCTCAAACTTTTCAAGCACTTTTACAGAATGTTGAAAAATGTCCCAAATACGCCTCCAGCCCAAAATGCACTTAAAACTGTGACTTTATTTTAAAAAAATCAGAAGATAATTTTTCATCTCTATACAAAATTAAATGCCAATATGCAGCGTCGCAAAAAGCGCAGGGACAAAACAAAACTTCATATAAAAGAAAAATCTTAGTGCCAAGATTTTTGCTCTCTGGTACGCAGTTTTGTAAGCAAACAGTGCTGCCCATTTTTTGTTGAACAATTGTCATATAGATGGCGCTAGCAGTAGCTTCACCACAATATGAATGTGCAGCAAGTTATTTGATAGCAACAACAATGCTGCGTAGGCAAAGCAGATTCACAATATTTAAACAAGATCAAAAAACTAATGTAGTTTAAAATATTTTATTAAGCACCTATTTCTTTCAGAAATCAGCTCTACGTATTAACTATGGATTGATCCACATTCTCCGCTGTTACCTGCTCATGGTATCTTTTTATACCCTGTACCGTATGGTGCAAAGGGTATATTAAGCATATGCAAGCCGAAAATATATGTAACATACAGAAGGAGGCGTCGGAGACCTCCCAAAGTTACCTAAAGTATGATCAGTGTGACTCGAGAAGTCGATATACCCATGTCCGTCTGTCTGTATGCATGCCTAGATCTCAGAGATAGTAAGAGCTAGAGCGACCAAGTTTTCAGATTAGATGCGTAATTATATCAGGGGAGACAAGTTTATTTTAGTTTTTCGATATCGGGGTTGTATAGGGTTTTCCAACAAGAGGTGTTATTTAGAATCACCCGGTATTTTGGTATCTGTCACTTTTGAAGCTTTACAAAAGTGCTTCAACAACGCATTGAAATAATTAAAATTCACTATAAAATTGATGAAAATCTTCCATCGAAAAATCATCTTGACTGATGAGGCCCTTTCCACCTCGGTGGCTACGTCAACAAGCAAAATTTCCGCATCTGGGGCTCGGAAAACCCAAGAGTTATTGTTGATAAGCTTCTCCATCCTCAACGTGTGACTGTTTGGTGCGGTTTATGGTCCGGCGGGGTCATTGGACCTATCGAGGACATAGGGCAGCCACTTTGCGATTTGGTTATGGAAAATTTCATGATAAGGATATGGTCCTGTAGTCGTGGTCGTGGTGGCCATTTGGCTGATGTTGTTTTTCATTTTTAGCGGCATACCTTCCTCTTTATTATGAAATAAACATCCGATCACTTATCTCAAAAATGGAATTTTTCTTTGAATACCAAAATAACACCTCTTATTGGAAAACCCTATATTATATAGCTCCCATAGGGGTGTTTCAGAGGACCTCGAAAATAATCAAAAGTTGGATAATTCGTTTGTTTATAAAGATATTATAACCAAATTTGGCATGAAGTTTTTTAGAGTTCCCAAGCACTGTACCAAGTTTGATCAAAATCGGTTGACTATATCATATAGCTCCCATAGGACCAATCGGTCAAAAAAATGTTTTTTGTACAAAATTCGTTGCGTTTCGTTTGTTTTTGAAGATATTTGAATTTGTTGGTGCAAAATTCGACTGATTTCTGTTTGTTTATGAAAATATCGTAGCTAAATTTGCCGAATAAAATATCTTTTGGAGGTCTTAAGCAATATGTCGGACTTAATTGCAATGTGGTGGTACAGGATATCTCAAAGTCGTCTGCGCCCGACTTTAACGTACGGCTTCTTTTTTTTTAAATGGGTATAGAATATCACACTGTCGGGCACTGCCTCGACTGTATAACATTTTTTCTTGTTAGCCAACAATTTCGCAAACAGGTAGGTTATTATGGTATTAATCGCAAGTACTTTACTTTGTTGAGGTTTTATTATTTTTAACACTTGTCTTTCGACACTTGTATCACATTTAACATTTGTATACAATCAGCTATGTTTCACATAAACTTTAGTTTTTAGCGCTAAATAAAATAGCTGCTGTTACTGCTGGCGCCATCTAGCTATCAATTGCCCAAAAAATGGGCAGCACTGTTCGCTTACAAATAATTTCAAATTTTTGTCTTGACACTTTCTGCGATGCTGCGTACTGGCCTTAAGCTACAAAATGTAAAGTACAGAAAGCTTTTTCGGTCAAAAGCTGGAGCTTAAGCTACGACTCAGCAGAAGTTTGTTATGCAGAATCCTGCGCCGCTTTGTATTTCACCTTTTAACCAAGTATACTAAAACAAATTTACGCTACAATTGATCTTAAAACTTTAATTATGTAAGCTTTTTAGAGCCCAGATGAAAAAAAGATTGCTAAAGTTGCGACTACCATAGCTCATCTTAAAATTAAGCTTTAAAAAATATTCCTTTTACTGCTAAATAATACAATTTAAAATTATTTTTATTGCAGCTTATGTTTGAGCGCTTTTATTTTTTTTATTTATACCGCTCCTTAAGTACCTAAGAAACAAAAACAATTATCTCAAGCATTTCCAAAAGAAAGTTTCGTCTAAAAAGTGATTAAGTATGCATAAGTGCGCTTTAATAAACAACACAAGTCTACTTTTCTTTATGTGCACGTAAGTAAATATACACACTTTTAAATGGCGTTTTTTGGGCTCTGAACTGCCGTACTCTATGTTAATATCAAAAACCTAATTAAATATTCTTAAACACACAAAATTGAAATACCTGACAAGCCACTCAAATTGCTGCTTGGCATTTTGACTTAATTATACATAATGCCAAAATGCGTTCTATTTTCATTTTGAATGTAAATTGCGTTTTAATTTTTTCTCTTTTGGGTTTCCTTTTTTTTTTTGTTTTTTAAGTGCTACGCTTGCCACCTGCTGTTATAGCAAGACCTATGACCTTTTGCAGCTGTTGCACAAAATCAACATTGTCGGCAATTTGTATAAATTTTGTGGCATTTTTGTTGCCTTTTCTGGCTGCATATAAATTAGCTAAAAACCAACATTTACTTTGAGCCAAGTTAGCAGGGTGGGCATGTCCACGCCATGGCTAGAGAAACCCTAGCTAAAGAGCTTGTTACTTTTGTGGCTTTTAAGTCTCGTCTTTATGTACAGCAGCTTATGACACCGTTGTCAAGGGCCACAGCATGACAGCACTGCGTATACGCAATGCAACATAACGAACAGGTTGCCACAGCAACATATTTACAAGATCTGGCAGCGCTCAAAAGGCTGCTTGACACATTGTAATTAAACGTTTTAAAAGTTAATATAAACTGTGCTTTAATCTTGAAGAGCTTGGCAGCTGCTTACCTGTCGCACGGCATAGTAGCAAGTAAGATTACGTGGATAGATGCCAGGATAATTGGGTGACTGCAGGCGACAGGCTTTCTTGTCGCAATCGCTGTAGATGCGCGAACAATATGTGCCCGGAATCAGGTCACCTGGAATGAAAGTAGCAGTACAAAGTATAAGCAAAACTACCCATCAAGCAAACAAACAAACACAAAGAACAGACTAAGAAAATAAAAGAAATGCAAAAAGCAAAGATAAACTCAAAATTACAGATAAAGCATACGCCATGTTGACAACTTACCCAGATAATACTTGGGCTCCGTGTAGTTGTGTTCGTCCTTTACAAGCGGCTTTTCCAGCGAATCCATAAAAGTCTTATTATTCGCATAAGCGCTGAACAAGCTAAAGTCCTGCCCATAGCGATCCGAGCGCGCTCCGCTGGAATTACTAAAGTCCTCTATGGCATTTTGATTGAGAAAGCTACTGCGATTGTGCCACTGGTTAAGAGCTGCGTAAGAAAAATATAACAAAGGTGTGAACAGGTAAAAGCTTAGCTGTTGACAGTTTATTTTTTGTTTTTGTGTCGAGCTGTCTAGAATTTCTTACAAACGGCACTGGTTGTTCCTTAAGGAAGTTTGCTATACGCAGCGGAGCTTAACCAGACGGAACCGAGTATAGACCCAAACGGAACATATTTTAATTCAGCGTAAGCAAAAAAGAGAGTTCGCTGAACCCGAATTCGATGTTCGAAAGCTTCCAGCACCTGAAGGCTACTGAAATAACCTTAAAAATATTTCATCAAACGTGGAATTTTGGAGGTTATCTTTGAAGCCTGTCGTGTTAGTGGTTTTTACAAATCTTTAACAAGTCGGATTCAGATTCAGCGACTCCAAAAACATATAAAAATATATGTGAGATTACTGTGATATTTATCGGGTTATCGATAACTGATTAAATAAACTTTTCCTTAACAAATCAAGGTGTGAACAGGTAAAAGCTTAGCTGTTGACAGGTAATTTTTTGTTTTTGTGTCGAGCTGTCTAGAATTTCTTACAAACGGCACTGGTTGTTCCTTAAGTAGTTTGCTATACGCAGCGGAGCTTAACCAGACGGACCCGAGTGTAGACCCAAACGGAAAATATTTTAATTCAGCGTAAGCAAAAAAGAGAGGTCGCTGAACCCGAATTCGATGTTCGAAAGCTTCCAGCACCTCAAGGCTACTGAAATAACCTCAAAATATTTCATCCGACGTGGAATTTTGGAGGTTATCTTTGAAGCCTGTCGTGTTAGTGGTTTTTACATATCTTAAAATAATAAATCCAAAACCCAGGGGTGCCAGAGTTTTACTGCCCTCTTAGTGGCTAGAAATCTACACCTGTAGCCCTGTCACATGAAAAGTTAAAGTCTGTGATATCATTTTAATATTAATCGATAACTGATTAAATCAACTTTTCTTTAACAAGTCAAGTTTTCTAAGGTTATCTCAGAGCCCTGAGATGCTGGGGGTCTTTGAACCTCTTATTTGGATTCAGCGGCTTTATTTCTACACCTGCAGCCCTGTCACATGGAAAGTTCACCCATGTGATATTATTGCGATATTTATCGAGTTATCGATAACTGAATAAATAAACTTTTTTTAACAAGTCACATCTAGTAAGCGTATAAATCAGCGGTGGGCAAAACTACTAATGCAATTTTTTGTGACTGTGTGCGTAAACAAAAAATAGCTTTCGCAAGGACCGAGGTACAATGGGACAAATCATTTTTTTTGGCATAGTTTTTAGACTTTTATTTTTATGCGGGACGTATATGTTATACTCTGCACATTAAGCAGAGCAATTTCGCCCAAAAATTCGGAGAGAGTCGTGTTGATCAGGGGCTTACCTACAAAAAACCATGACTACTTCACATCATTACGTATTGCATATGACGCCAGCCAGACTTGCAAATTTTAATGACCAACAAAAACCAAATATACGCAGAGTCCGTACTCTTTCCTGTTTTGACATGTGACTATGCTTTGCGTTCCATTGTAAAACTAGATCACACGTACGAGACGAGCTTTTACGGCAAAAAGCTCTTTTCTCGTACGTGTGAAAGCTCTTTGGCACGCGTGCCGTCTAAGTGCCCACCGCTGGTATAAATGTATTTCATCAATTTTTTTTTCTACGAAAGATAAGACTAATACAAAATACTAATCGCTAGCTCCTATAATTGAGAAAGATATTTACATCACAGTACCTAACACCTAGTTCTCTCTAATCCTCGGTAGCTAATCTACTGCTTTTTGGGGATCTTTCTCGTCTTTGACCGGCTTTGGCTTTTTTCCAAATTTATGTACGTAGACTTAAAGATGGCTGCTTAAATGACATCAACATATTGTTCCATCATTAGTTAGTGTCCTAATTAGGCTCCTAGTTGGAGCAACTTTTCCATCATAGCTAATGTTAATTCAGAAATCCTGTTCTTTTCAAGATTTTCATTTAATTTAAGTATATTTGGCTAATATATTTCCACTAATTGAGACGACTAGTTCAAGGGCTAATTAGACTCATCTTTGCAATTTGTCCACAATTGCAGACTAAAGTGAGCTCCTATGTGCATTGAACCTTTATACCCTGTACCTTTCCTTTCGTAAAATATAAAGATTTTCTAAAGCTAAGAGAAGATCTGTTGGCCAGTAGGGTGTGCAATGATGCGTAAGCCTTACCAACCCCAATGCTAAGCAACACAAGCTTTCCTTAATGCTGGTTGCTGTTAAATCTTCTTTGTGTATTTGATTGCATAAAATGTAATGAAAAAGAAAAGAAGACCAGCAGACAATCAGCCAGCCATGTCTAACTTGGCCGTTTTGTTTTAACTCTTTTCGACATTTTGTTTTGGCTTTTTATTGGTTACTTGGCTTTGTCTTGGCCAGAACTTACCTGCAAGCTTAATGCCACCGTAGCGGGTCACCGAGCTGTCCCTTGATAGCACCTTGTAGCGAATGCGAAAGTCAAAATTGTAACCGCTTTGATCCCTTGCCAACCTGTGGGTTCGAGAAATAGAACAAAAGCGCAAGGAATTCATTAATAGTTGAGCAGCTCGTTAGGAGCAACTTAACCGCTAAACTTCTTTTGGTCCTTGTTTTTAACGCCAGCTGGCATCTTAACTGTTACTTTTCTTTTAGGGACCAGCTGCTGGTTGGCGCAGCAAACCAAAAGGATTTGTCAGTTTTAAAGTCTTTTTGCGGCTTGACATGATTTATTTGCCGGCAGGCTTCGTATCGCGATAAATACCCTTGTGGGAGTGTTTAAGTTGCTGTGGCTTATTTGTGATACGTACGTCTCGAGAGGAAGAGAGTAACCAAACTTTGGTTTGTGCATTTGTTAAACTTACCTATTTAACTTAATTGTAAATATGAGCGAGCGTGACTCGCTATAGAACAAAACTGGTCCCCAGGAAGTGCCGCACCACATGCCACCAATTGGTGTACGTGCGGACTCGGCAATTTGCATGTAACCATCCGGGCAGCCCTCGTGCACATAGGAAGTGAAACGTCCAATCGTGAAGCTGTCCAATGTGACCTGTAATAACAAAGTGGTGATTAAACAGAGGCAGAAAAAATTCGATTACAGTCGGAGTAGCGCAGAACGTTGTGTACACTCTTGAAGTTTTCTAAAAAAAGCTGTAGAGTTGTTTCCCAATCTCATTTCAAAATGATATCATGGAAGTCGGTGGACTTTACTTGTGCCATTACGGAAATTTGTGTTTTCCCTCAGAAAACCCTGTCTTTGATGGTATTTATTTTAAAGCTCGAAAACATATCGGCGAAAATATGTGAAGCGGGTTACTTTTTACTTCGGTCTCTTTGATTTTTATGATTTTTACAGATGTGACAGCGGTACTAGCCAATATTAGCTACGCAAATTTTTTGTTTGCAATATTCCTATTATTTATCGATAACTTAATATTTAGTTTTTGTTTTAGACGATTTTTTTTACAAGCCATATCTACTACACGAACAGAGATATTTGAACAAATTGTTTTAATAAGGGTTAAATTTTTAATATAAAAAAATGGAGTAAACAAAAAATTTTTTGAATTCAAAAATAATTTTTTAAAATTCAAAAGTATAATTTTTTTTCGAAATTCCGATTGTTAAATAAAATATTTTATAAACGATCAAATAAAAAAAAAATAAAATAATTCTTTGACAACCCATATCTCTTAAGCGAATGAACATAATTGAAAAATTTGCATTCAATAAAAGTTACATTATTTGCAGTACCTTTTTTTAAATTACAATTTTACCAATCTTTTTTTTTTAAATAAAAATTTTTTTTTTTCAAAATTTAATGGTTTTTGTCAACATGGGGATCAATAGTAATTTACGAGCGTATATTCACTGCAAAAAGTAAAAAAAAATTTCTTAATGTAAAGAAAAGTTAAAAATAAATAAACACAAAAAAAAATTGTTCAAATATCTTTATCCGCTTATGAAATATGGTTTGTAAAAGAAACATCTAACATCTTTCGATAAGTCGATAAATAACACAGGCCTACAAATACCGGGGTCATGTCAGTTGTTGGAAAGCTAAGGGTCGTTTCCGAAGTAATTTGCTGCGTAAAATCCGAATTCGGGGCCACAATTGGCCCATCACGTCAGGATTTTGACGATTGTTAAAAAAATTCCGTTTTTCGGGTACATAACCTCAAATATCTCAAGATCCTGACGCGGTGGGCCAGTTCTGGACTCGGATTCTACGCAGCAAATTGCTTCGGAAATGACCCTTAGCTTCCCAACAACTGAACCAGTTGGCCTGTGTTATTGCCTCAAAGACTTAATGCAAATGCTTATGACGTAACTTCGAATAGCCATCACTTTGAGAAAAAAAATCGTAAATGATCGCTTGAACTTTTAAATTAAAGGGTAAGAGTGGTACTAAATGATGTAACTGGAGTGAAAGACCACAAAAATTATTTGCACCCTGTACATAACCTCAAAAGTAGGTAAAAACGCCGTTTTTCGGGTAAATAACCTCAAATATCTCAGAATTCTGGCCCCGGATTCAGATTCTACGCAGCAAATTACTTCGAAAATTACCCATAGCTTTCAAACAACTAAACCATGTTGGTCTGTGTAATCGGAATTAATAGTCTGATCTAGTTAATATATGAAATATTCAAAAATCATCAAATTCGAAGAAGTCGTCCTAAAAAGTGTACCGCTTCACTTATTTTCGCCGATATGTTTTCGAAAAATCGTTTTCAAGATTAAAACGAGCTAAAAAATAGAAGTATTAAAACGATGTAGTCGGATTTTATAATCCGGAACTCGAATCCCATCATGGCGTTCATCTTTAAGTCATATCTATAGATGTTTTGATTTCATAGATCTAGGTGTTGTTCACGCAGACAGACGAGCTTCTTTTGGTACAATCACCTTATAGTCCGCCAAGCTTCCTTTGAAACTGAAATACGCTTGACCCAAGTTTTTAGCCATTTGGAAGCCTTAAATCGATGCAATTTTTGCAAACTTTTACATACACTTATTACAAAACTATTATCCTTCAGTTCCTTTCAGTGCAGCTGCCTCTAAGAAGCGCACTGTAACTAGCCCAGCTGAGCAGCGTAAAATTAAATGAACTTTTCGTCCAAGAGTATTGCCATATCTTGAACTGCATCAGTGCAAGTACGTTTGCCCACTGGCGCGAAACAATAGCCTTGGCTCGTGTTCAGTTTTGGCCAACTACCGACTACCAACAACGACTATAACTTGGCCCTGTCGTTGAAGTGTTGCCGCTTGACTTTGTACAAGGTGTAAAGTGGTGTTCCCAACAACATGGCGTTCGTTTCCTGCACTGCCATAGATAAGCAGAGTGGCTGCACCTTCTGCTACTACGCCAGCAAGCTGTCAGCCATGGTTACGCTCTGTCTGGCATACGTTCGCCCGGGATTTGTATGCGCAGGTATTCACTGCATGGGTTCGAAATCAATATTGATGCATTTCAACAATGCCAGCAGTTCCAGCTCATATATCTTATCATTTTAATGGCATAGTTTATCCGCTTACAAAATGAAATGTGAATGCCAGCAGTATGGGCAGCCATAGGTCACTTACCTGCACCACATCACCGTGTTGACCACCCGCTGCCGTAAATGTAAGCACACACACAAACGGTACACGATCCTGTTTGGGACGATGCAGTTCCAGTGAATATGTCTGCCCAATGTCGCCATAGTAGGTGCGATTACAACCTGTGGAAGAGTCAAGTGTAGTAAAGTATATTTCTTTTAGTTTTAGTACCGGAAATGTTTGTGGCTATGAAAATATATATATTTAACGCAATTTGTGCAAGTTGCGCAATTTTATTGTTGAAGAAACTCTAATGTGTTTAAGGCACGCACTTTGGATTGGAACAATGGCTGGTTAGATAACCTCTGTACATGTGGCGTATACGTTATTCGATAAGAAAGAAAAGCGATGCAGCTGAGCTGATTCGGGCAGCCATTTTGTGCAAGTTTTAAAGCAAAATTGAGTTAAAAAAATATTTAAAAAAAATAGGTACATTACAAAAAAATACATTTTAATAGAAATGGTAAAAAAAAATATTGCTAAAATATTTTTACAAAAATAGATTTTTTGTTGTGTTTTATTTAGTTCTTAGTATTTGGCTTCTCTTCAGTTGTCGAATAAATCTTTAGGGGGTTTTTTTTTTTTGTTTCTCTCAACATTTATAAAGAATTATGTTTCTCATAAATAAATAATAAAGATTTTATGAGTATTTTAAATTTAAATTTACCCAAGACTTAATTTATTAGTGAGTCAGGGCTTCCCATAACCAGCATAATAATATAGCATAAGTGTAAAAAATATTTCATATATTCACAAGAGCTTCTTACATTTTGTTTTAGGCCACATTTTATTGACAAGAAATTCTCATGCAATTGATTTTCGGGTTTTGTAAGCATTTAAGTCTTGTTATGAGCTTTTGACCAAAGTAAGATTGAATATTTGGTTGGTTAGGTGTTGTAACTAAATGCCTTACTAATCTGATTTGATGATATATTTCGGTTTCGAATTTCATAATTACGTATACGTCGCTTTGTCTAGTAAAAATATATTGAGAATGCGGCACAAAGAGCATGTCATTTCAATTAATGTTATTAAAAATGCATAGGATTAGACTGAAATACAAAACCCGATTGTAATTCAATTCAATATTTCGTTGCTAATGCATTCTTAGTTGAAAGCATTGTTCTGTTTGTCGTTGTTGTTGTTGGTGTTGTTATTCAATCAAATTATGTATGCGTCAGTAATCAATAGTCAATTAGATGATTATATAAAACGTTCGTATAAGCTTTCATTTGTGTGCTAGTTTTAATCTATCTGCAATTCAAATATTCTGCAGATAGAAAGACAACGAATAAATTGCTTTTCGCAAAATTTAAGGGCTTTAAGTGGTTTATTAAGTATACGTCTCAAATTCGGCCAAGACTACTGGCTACAAAGACTTCACCCAACGGACAGTAGGCACCAGTAGACACAACAATGGAACTACTTTCCAAATTTTCATAAATTTTTTACAATAAAATAAAATAATAAAATAGGAATATTAAGTATACGCTCATGAATCCCTCATTGAACTAACGAAAACAAAAATAGTTTGTAGCGATTTAGTTTTTAATGCAGCCTTAATTGTATTCATGTTGTTTGGCATCTATTTATATTTTTCATAGCATACTTTGTTGCGCACCTTTGCCAGTAAGGCCCTTGTTCTATCGCAGCTACACTTAGAAAAAAAGTCAATCAAATTTCAAGTTCGATTATGCTCAAAACAAGATTTTTTCAGTCTTATATTTATTCGAGATTTTTCTCTCTATTATTCTTGAATTAAAAAAAAAATACTCTTAATCTCAACATTAGTACTAAACATTCTTAAAATAAGTAAAACATGCTCTCATTCATGCTTTATTCTTTCCTCCTTCTTAAAAAAACACGCCATATATTTATTTAATTTCTGTAGCATATTTTTGTGCATTTCTAGAGTCGAAATAAATGCAGTGAAAATGTGACTGGTTCTGTTTTTTTTTAACTTTATTGGTTGTTGATTCAAATTGTTACTCTCTGCTTATATTGTACTCTATACACCCAATGACTGTTTATCATGAAACCATTTTCATGTCGAACCAAATAAAAGCTCGTTTTTCAATTAAAAACCAATAGCACATTTTTTTTTTGCTTCCCCATAGCCATTGCCGTTTGGCGTTTTCCTTTTCATTAGCAGTGCCATTGAATGTCGTTGAAAATACTTAATTAAATTCATCAACACTTGACATGACGCGCCTGGTTGGTTCGAGGAGAAAACGAGGAATTGGTTTGGGTTGCCTCGCCAGCTAGCTGTAGCCCTATGTCAGGGAATTGGCAAGTGAGAAGCTCACTTTCCTGCCATTATGAAGGGCCAATGAGTGTTAGTTACATTGTGAGTGTGTGTGTATGTGAGTGCTTAATTACATTTCTGCATTGGTGTTGGTGTGATGGTATGCTTGTGTGAATGATGCCTGTCAAGACGTCCAGCAGATAGATTTATTATGGAAGAAAAAGTTAATCTGTTTTATAGAACCAAAGTATATTAGTATTTTATTGAGACTATTTAGCTGTGAATTAAGCTTAGTAATTGCCTCAGTACACATGTTACGTTTTTTTTTAGTTTATTCAAATTTTGCAATTTTTCAAAAACAAAGGGGTGTTCACATTGTTAGGCATTTATGCAAAATGGTAAGAGGGCAAAAAATTAACAACTTACCCTAAACAAATGGGTATTTATGCCTGACCCTTGACTACAAAAAGTAAAGCATTCTTGCCCAAAAGTGTGTTTGTAAAAAGCAGAAATTTGTTTGTATTAATTTTGCTATTATTTTGTCCTAAATAGCTGATTTTTGTTGCTCAGGTTGTTAGTCAGGCAGTATTAACCTTTGCCTCGTTGTTAGGGTTGCTCAGGTCATTACGCGGGTATTCTTGCCTTTATGCATTTATGCCCGACAAAGTGGACTTCAACTATTTTAATAATAAGCTGACCAGAGAGAAATTTTTCTAATGTGTATGTTTCAGAATCAGATAAAGTTAGCAATGACACCACTCCGCGAGAAAGTTGGAGCGTATGTTAACTTCTTGGGACTTTAAGTAAGCAATCTGAGAGAGATTGGTGAGAATTGAAGAAAGTGAATCGTAGCGCGCATCGGCTAAATGGGCATCGCCAGAGAGTCAGTCCCGGTTAATTTGGATCTATATCCGTATAAGATTGTACAGAAGCCGGGAGACCATCGGATCTTTGGCAAAAAATGCACTCTCGCGTCAAAATAAAGTTTCGTATCTGGTCACCCTGTATTAAAGTGCCTAATACCAATTACATTTTTATTCTCCTTATTTTGATATTAAAATACAAGAGATCCTAAAATTTATAGTAAATAATAATTTAATTTCTGTTTGCGGGAGCACAATTGTTATATGGCACAGGATCGAAATGCATAACAGCAACATATCACTTATGACCCTTGGTTGGCATAGATGGCGCTACACAGCAGCGTCATAAAAGTATTCATTAGTATGTCCATCTTTGAAAGTCAAGAGAGCCGAGTTCTGGATACTCTGAACCTCCAAAAAATATAATATAGGGTTTTCCAACAAGAGGTGTTATTTTAAATCACCCGGTATTTCGGTAGCTGTCACTTTTGAAGCTTTTATTCTTGAACATTTGACAAGTAGAAACTACGCCATTACTAAAAGTGGAACGATACACGCTTCAACAACGCATTGAAATTATTAAAATTCACTACAAAAAAGGTGAAAATCTTCCATCGAAAAATCATCTTGACTGATGAGGCCCATTTCCACCTCGGTGGCTACGTCAACAAGCAAAATTATCGCATCTGGGGCTCGGAAAACCCAAGAGTTATTGTTGAGAAGCCTCTCCATCCTCAACGTGTGACTGTTTGGTGCGGTTTATTGTCCGGCGGGGTCATTGGACCTATCGAGGACATAGGGCAGCCACTGTGCTATTTGGTTATGAAAAATTTCATGAAAAGAATATGGTCCTGAAGGCGTGGTCGTGGTGGCCATTTGACTGATGTTGTTTTTCATTATTAACTCTTTATAATAAAATAAACATCCGATCATTTATCTCAAAAAATTGAATTTTTCTTTGAATACCAAAATAACACCTCTTATTGGAAAGCCCTATATATTTGTCTCGTTTGGAGCTCGAGCCTGGCACTCGAGCCAACTATAAGTTTTGTGGCCAACACTCTATCTTTTAAGCATAGTACGCCTACCTGAACTCTGGCTGCTAAAATACTGGGTAGGATCAAGAAGTAGTAGAACTGAATACAACTAAATTTATTTTATAAAGCTAATCAGTACAAATCGGTAGCACCCTTTTGTTTTGACACGCCCCTTATAGCGTGATTGCCACTGCGCATACGCCTTCTGGAGGGCGCTTTCGGGATTACCTTCAGAGCGTCACGGCATCTTGGGCTTCTTCTACCGAGCTGTATTGGTTTCCCTTGAGGAAACCTCGCTTAAACCGAGCAATGAGAAGGAAATCCGGTGGTGCAAGATCAGCACTATACTGGGGTGGGTGTTTGGTGCAACGTAATCACCCTATATTTGCCAGAAATTCCCTTACCAGCAGCACAAACTTGCCGCCCACCTTTCTTATGGGCAAATCTTCGGTAGTGACCTTTTGGACGCAACCGTTTGAAATTCATAACTTATCAACAGTCAGAGTTGGTCAGAGTGCAGTAGCGGCTTCACTTTGGCCGCTTTTGTCGTCTTCGACTAGTTCCCGAAGAGTTTATGGCACTAGAGCTCTGTTGAGCGGCTCATGAGAGCAACCCGTAGGCGTCCTCAATCAAATTCAGGATCTGCACGAATTTAACGCAAAAATGGTGTTGAGCTGCTCCAAATTTTTCTACATCTTGGATCGCGTACACACTTGCTAATGGGGCAATGGATATCTATATCTTTGGAAGGCTTCCCACTACCACCGCTCCGTTCTCGCTATGAAATTCATTTCTATTACATTTAAATGAGACCCTGTACTAGTTTCCGATTATCTCTGATAGTTATGTTTCGATAAAATTTATGTTTTGTAATAATCGAATATATTTTTTCGCGCATTTTAGTGATATTTGTACAAACTGAAGCTGTAACTGTGGAATTGTAGAGAATTTAGCGGGCGAAGAGGGCATCTTTTACCTACGATGCCCCCTGATCTGCCTGCTCGTACAGTAAGTCCAAATCTCAAGTTTGGTTTTCGCGGCACTTCTAATCCTCAAGATCTAGGCGTTCACGCAGAAGTCAGTTATGTCTATATAAATTTCTTGTTGTCCCTCTAATTGTAGCTAACTTTGGCGTCTCCTGCTCTATGTTACACACATTAATATATAACTAATATATCCCTTAGGCACAGTATACAAATAGTCATAAACCAGCCTTATCATGTTGTGTTGTCTAATGTTCATGTTTGAACACCTTGCTTTATATGTGTGGTAAGTAACTACATGTAGTTCTTGTTGGCACAGACATTTAACCTGCTGCCTTTAAATTAGCTGATCCTACAAACAAACACACAGTTTTGTCCCCGAATCTGTGGTTCTTGTATAATTATGAGAGCTTTGCATAATTGCCCCATTCCCTAGACGATAAGCAGTATTAGAGTTTACGACTGAAATGCTTACGTGTGCAGAATCGCGGCTCATCACTGCCATCCCCGCAGTCGTTGTTGTTGTTGCAAAATTTACTCAGTGCCACACAGCGTCCATTGCTGCAACTATATTCGGCCAGGGAGCAGGGTGTAGTGACCATTTGTAAATTGGCAGTTTTGGCAGACGCTTGTGACGAGGTTGAAGCTGCCACAGATGGGCCCGTGTTGGAGCTGGCGTTGGAGTTGCTGATGGCTGACTGTGCGTCGGCCATTAGCAAACAGCAGCAGCTGAGCAACAGCAGTGCCGGAAATAGATGTCGCCGTTGTGACTGACTATGACAACTCCAACGAGATGTGGTCTTTGTTGTTGTTGCTGCGGCGTCTGTTCCTTTAATTGTATGACATTCTGTTGGCCATTTTGTTGTTGTTGTTGGTGTTGCATACATTTTTGTGCCGTTTGTTTGCTGTGGCTCATTTGACTGCCATGTTTTGGGCAATTGTCTTTGCCTTTGCTTTTGGTTTTTCAGTCCTTGGAAATGTTCTTGCTTTTTGGCTTCTGTGTTTGGTGTTGTTATTGTTGTTGTTTTTATTGCTGTGGCTACGGCAGTGTTGATTTTTGGTATTCGTTGTTTCAGTTTCTTTAGCCTTTTTCTGTTTTTATATTTTTGACGCCATTTTAAAGTCATTATTGTATCTGCAAAAAAAAAGAAAATACAATTAATTAAAATTTTTTAATATTTACTAATTAATTCTAATTAAAGTTTTAACTAGCTGTTGCCAAAAAGATACTAATCGTTTTTTCCCAAAAAAAAAAACATTGCTACATTTGTTAGAACGTGAACTTTAGTGCTTACGCCTATATTTTGTTTTTACAAATCCAAACTGCTTACATGCAGTCTAACAAGCAGTTTCTAATAGGATTTGGCATAATGATATCTTACTCCTAATTTTTGTGAATTCGTAGTGGTATAATACTTAAGTCGAGGCAAGTGCTGACCCGCTCGTAAAGAACGAATTCGTTACTAAAAAAAGTAAACTGCTTGCATGCTGCCTAACAAGCAGTTTCTAATCGGATTCGGCAAAATAATATTCATAATCAAATTCTCTGAAATTGTAACCAAAATTATTGTGGCAAAAACTTAAGTAAAGGCAAATGTTGACAACATACGCCCAAGATTAGAAAAAACTGCTTACAGCTGTCGAAGCATTTTTCAATAGGATTTGTTAATTTTCAGTGAATTCGTTGTGATACGATTTTAAAGTCGAGCCAAGTGTCAATACGGCATCGTAAAGAAGATTACATACGGCTTCGTTATTTTTAAAAAATTAACTGCTTGCAAGCTGCCTAAGAAGCACTTAGTATGTAATCGGATTTAGCAAAATAACATTTATACCTTTATTTTCGGATATTGGAACCGAGTTAGTTGGGGGACAAATCTTATGTAAAATTAAGAAAAAACTGCTTGTATGCCGTCTAACAAGCAGTTTTTAATAGGATTTGGAGAAATGAAATACCATAATTTTCAAAAATTTTAAGTGAATTCGTTGTAGTACGATGCTTATGTCGAGGCAAGTGTTTATATCCCAGTGTACTTACGCATTCTTTATTTAAAAAAAAAATAACTGCTTGCCTGCCCTGACAAGCAGTTTGTAATCGGATTCAGCCAAATTTGAATCAAATTTTTTGTGGTATGCAACATAAGTTGCAGCAAAAGTTGACACCAAACACACTTAATTAAGAAAAAATGATTGCAAGCAGTGTAACAAGCAGTGTACAATTGGTTTTTTTATCTTTTTATGCATTTTTTTCGTAACAGCTTTTGCGAATCGGCTGTAGCCCTGATGAAACTATTTTTGGTTTAATTTTTTTAAAGTTTAAAATTATTTACGCCGTTCGAACCGAAGTATTCAAAAACAGGCTTAACAGGGAATTTGCAGGTCAAGTGCATTCTTTTTTAACGCAATTAATTGTAATTATAATTACATTTGCCAGAATTCCGCGTAAAAGTAAAATATATGCGAAAAATAAAAATATTTTTGAATATTCAACATTTACGCGCAATTTATGTGCAGCTTGTCGATTACACACTGAATTTATTGCCAAACATTTATCGCTATATACTTTGCATGTATACAATGTATATGACATATATGAATATATATATTTATATATTATATGTATTGAAAATTGAAATAAATATTGGCGACAGCCAAATGAAAAACATAAATATTTGCAGCATAAACGATTTTTTTTTTAAAGCGCCGGTTTTCACGCGCGTTGCACATTATACTAAAAATGCCACAAAAACAAAAAAAAAATGGTAAGAAAATTGCGTTTTTTATGCTTTTCTAGAGTTCCACGTTTTTGTTGTTGTTTTTTCTTACGGCAGGAAAAACTGCCAAGCGTGTAACGGTTTTTGCACTCTCGACGTACAATGAAAATATGTGCCGTGGTCGGAAAACTACTCTGTGGCATGATGATGGTATGGTGGCATGAGGCAATGTTCAAATTGATTAATGTGTTTTTTTGTGCAGCGCTTTGCTGCATTTGGAGCAGAGCTAAGGTGGCAACGGTCTGGGGATAGTTGGACACATTTGGGTTCAGGGGCAGCTACTGTCGATTGCAGCAGCCAGTGATAACGATGGGTATAAGCGAAAAACAAAAACAAGCAAAGGGTGCAGCGGGTTTGTTGTGATGCCTTTACATGCTGTCGATGATTTATGGCAACTTTTTATATAAACATTTTTTTTTTTTTTTTGGAACGCTTGCAACGCGTGACCCAAAGCAGCTCGTTCTAGTTGCTGTTGATATACTCTTTAGTAATGGGGTCATGGGGTATCAACGACTTGGTTAGCGATTGAGCAATATCCGTACTACTTAACCTCAAACTCAAATTTTGCAAAAAAAATAAAAAATTTCGGTACGTAGGTGACCCGTTCTTGTGTTGGAGACTTTCGAGGTTTTTATCGACAGTTTACAAGCCACCCCTTCGATTAAAAATAGTATGCTGTAAATATGAGAAAGTTCACATAAGGAGCTTCAAACTATACACGCAACAAAAAATTGTATATCTCAGGCCACCGCTTCTAAAATCTGTCACAATATACAACTTTCGTTCCTTAATAAATCAGCTAGAACCTATTTGCTTGGTGTGTAGACTCATGTGAGCCTAATCAACAACGAAATGCTGACTTTTTTACAAAACGTACCGTATCTCCCTCTACTTCTAAAGCCATTTTTCTTGAGTACGCATACCATAATTAGCGAAACAATTAACCTGAGTGCAAAGTACTATATTCCACTGTCGGTCACCTTTTTGACAGCTTCACATTTATTAAATAAATCCTGTCTTTAAGTTATGGGGCATATTAGGTATGCGCAAATGTACTCAAAATAGAGAAGGAGACGCCGAATTAACTCCTATCCTAACCAGTTTAATAGAAAAAATGTATATAGGCATGTTGATTCGTCTGTCAAACCGTCTGTATGAGCGGATATATTTTGGAGTTCATAAGAGTTCGGATAACCAAACTTTAGATATGAGCAGAGAAAGACATTTTTTGATTGAAGTGTTTCCGATTGTATTTTTAATATGGAATATAATCCCAATATGCAGTATTTAAGAGTCCCGAATTCGAATCGCTTCATTGACAAAAGCATATATAAGGTGCTTGAGTCTTTTGAAATGAAACTCGGCACGAGATCCCTATAAAAATTTATCTATTTTAATTTACTTTTTGTTTAAAGTGTAGTTTTTATGCAATTTTGAGCTGAATTGGTTGGTGGTCTCTATCATAAAACTTCAAGTTGTTGGTTCTAGCGCGAGACAAGAAAATTTTTAAAAACGTTTTTGAGGACAATTGTTTTAGAGAACTCAATATCATAGGGTAAGGTGGGGCAAGTCCGACCTAATCATTGGTTATGACTATAAAATGCTTATTTGATATCGGATCAACTCGTCCGATATACCAAATTTCTAAAACTGCTGATTTAAATTTTTATAAATTTTTGAGATATGTGAAACCATTTTTTAAAAAAGTAAATTTTTATCATTTTAAAAAATGATGGGGCTTAGCCGACCGTCTATTCAGAAAAAGTTTCACATTTCAAGTTAGAATTTTCGCAAAACAAGTTTGTTTTTGTTTAGAACTGATGCGAATTATTCTATCACTATATTTTTTAAATAAAGAATAAAATACTTTTATTTAGATAAAATACTCTTACAATGAGTACGAAATGTTTTTATAAAATATTTACTTTTTCATTGAGAGCTACTGTTCTTAAAATTATACGAAACATTCTCAAATTTTAGTCTTAAAACCTATCTTCCATTAAGTGCTCCTGTTTTTAAAATTAAACTTAATATTCTCAAATTAAGAATTTCTCTTTTGAAACCTATCTAAAATCATTTGCAATTCAAAATCATACTTAAGTTCCAAATTTCTGTCTACAAAACAACGCTTTTGAAATAAAAATGTTACTATCAATAATAGAGTAATCGCTTCTGGCATACTTTTTTAAGCTTAAATTCTTGTTTAAAAGTGAAAAAATTCGTTTATGAGCGAAAAACTCTTGATTTTTTTTCTCAGTATAGATATAAAGTTGCCTTATATGAGATAGTGCAGAGTATCCAAAAGTCGACTTTGCCCGACCTTAACTTTCACCATATTTTGTTGTTATTGTTGTCGTCTGCGTCTAAAAACAGCTACAAAGTCAATGAGTGTCAACACACACACACATATACAGTGACACACACACAAATACACTCGAGCGGAAAAAAACAGTTGCATAATTTTAAATTAGATGCACAGACACAGGGCAGACGGAAAAACGATCGGACGGACAATGGCGGCGTCGCGTCAGCAGCAGCTGACAGTAGACACGGAAATTGCAGCGTTTGTGGATTCAAAAAAAAAAGAACATGAAAAATATAATAGAACTTGGTAGCAGAAGAACTCAAAGGTTGCACATAGACGAACAAAAAATGCTCCACAAAGTGACAATTAAGGTATATCTGGATGCACTTTTTACTTAACAAAAGTGTTTCTTATGGACATTTGCTGTAAATAAAGTAAAAACTGTGTCTAAAAAATGATTTCAAGAAAATCACTTTAACTTTACAATAGCCTCAAAAAATATTGTTAGATATTGGCAAATTATCATAGTGACGTAGATAGTTTCAGATTTAATTTCACGTGAGTGAAGGTAATTTCTGTTAAGCACGAAAAAATCGTGTGTCTTAAAAAAATTAGTTTTTTATTTTTCATTTTATTGCTGTTCTCTGTAGATAAGCTTAATCTTGGTTTACTTGTTATTGACAAGATATACACTATTTTAACTTGGGAATTATACTAGATGTAAAGCTCAAGTTTCAAGATCATGTAAATTTCACAAAAAAAAAATGTAAACATCGATCGATAATCGAGATTAAATTTATCCTTTCATAAATAGAAAAGCGCGATTCCGGGATCTTATTGGATAAAGAACTGCCAGCAATGATTTTTGAAAACTATTGGATTATAATAAAAGGAATTTTAGTTTTATAATTTAACGAGATACGGCTTAATTTAAAGATAAACGTGTTTTTCAATTTGCACTGAATATTTGTAGGCCAATTTTTTAAAATCTTATTTGTCAATATGACTTTTTTCCTTTTTTTTTTAAGCAACACATTTTCTTAAAAAAAATTCTCATAATGAAAATGGAACAAAAACAGCAAACATGGCACCCATCACCGACACATTCAACCCTACAACGTTATCACCCAACTTTGAATTTAAGTTACGTTAATTAAAGTTTTCAAGATTCGGTATTTCCCCTTTTTAATTTTTTTCTCGAAGATTTACCAACACTTCTATGTTAGGTCGGCTAATTTTGGGACGGCCCTAGTATATAACAATACATATACATACCATGTTCTAGTCTATCAGCCGTACAAAACGAAAACGATCAGACTTTATTCGTTTTCGTTTTCAGACTTTATTCGTTTTCGTTTTTGCCTGCTCTCAATATAAAATATTTTGTTGCCGATAACTTTACATAATATTTTCCTTACTTTTTTCGATAAATTCAAATTTTTTCCTTACGTTAATGCCACAGTTCTGCGCGTTTCGATTACTTAAAATCCTAGACCTTTTTTTTATACTGACTTTTAGAAAACACAATTACTTACATAATATTGACTTTAACAATAAGAAGAAACTAATTTATGTTATTTATTTTTATTTATTTTTAATAAAGAAGGTTTTACAAGTAAATTTTTAACCTATAACAAATTTAGCAGCACTAGCTGCAAGGCTTTTAGCTCACTTTGGAGAGAATCTATCTTATTATTTATAGTATTAGTTAGTTGAACCATATTTTTAAATTATCGCAAATAGAATCAAAGAATTTGAAAAAAATGATTTCATTTTCGATTTTCATCATATTTATTTCTCTTTCAACAGGGCTGTTGGATTCAAAACCGCAAAAAATAATCGTTTTGATGAATCCGAATATTTTATTCGTTTACGTTTTTTGTTTGTATATTGTTTATATAATTGTTAAAGAATTTAGAATTTTTCACATTAAATATTGAATAAAACGGTTTAAGGCAGTATTTTGATTGGCATATTTCCTTTTTATTCTTATATATTATTATTTTCATGACTTTGATAAGAAGATTTAAGCTTCATATAACAAAAGCTACTTTAAGATTTGAATAAATTCATAACATGCATTTCCATTTTTTACTATATTATTTTATATTTGTTACTCCTAGCTACCAGCATTCCTTTTGTAAATCATGTTACTAAGGAAAAATTGCAAAAACATGTTTTTAATATTTTTTCATAGTATATATAAGTACCTATTAAATGATGGCAACTTTTCTTCACTAATATTCTGCATACTTTATTAACAATACTTTGGCCTAACTTTGCACTGCTTTTGAAATATGTCCTTTCAAAACTTTAACAACAAAAGCTTTTCAAGCTGCTCATAGCAACCAATATACCTCTTAGTAAAGCTTGTAGCGCATGGGACTCGCATAAACATGTTGTTTTTACATTTCCATGGTGCTGCAGCAAGTTCAATCCGCCTTGGCACAGATTTTAACCGGCTTGGGGGCGGCTGGGGCTTGTGGCGTCTGTGAAATTTGCCACAAAACCGGGGCACTTAGTACGTGGCCACTGTGCAGCTTGTCCGGTTGGTTACTTTAGTAGTCATCTCTATATACCAGTTAGACAGCTTGACTAGCTGTGTCTAGTCGTGCATTAAATTGCTAATAACTTTTGATGTCCTAAAGTTGTTATTATGCTCAGCATTCTATAAAGAAAAGCAGCAGCAAGCTATGATCAGAGAGCTGGTGCGTCTCAAGGGAATGCATGAGGCTGCTAGTGGCTTTAAGCCATAAATAACTTGCAATCTTAAAGGTTAAAGGCTGCTCTCACTGAGTAAGGCGAACTTCAAACAAAAGCCAATGTCAAAAACCTTTTCGAATTTGCACTTGTGCTGCTTCTTCTCAGTTTCAATAAAAAAACCAGAAACAACAATAACAACAACTACAACAAGGACTTGTTTATCATGGCGCTTGCTTCCTTATCAGCACTAACACACTCACACTTTGTAGTCCGTATCTAGTTTCATCTCAAGAAGGCATAAAGAAAGCCACGGAACTGCCAGCAGAAATGGCCGACACAGAGGCTACACAGACAGCCCTAATGGCTGCTCCTCGCAAGGGTTGGGCGGGGGCGGTCATGTTTATAAGACTAGGGTGTAGCTGTTAAGCAGCAGGCATTCGTATCAGCTTTCCTAGAGCATGATAGCAGTATGTGTGTATGTAAGTTGTAGTCGCGTAATGTTGCACACGCGCGCCAGCAGACATCAATACTAACACAAACATCAACACCGACATCCACACCAACTAACACATACACTCGCATATACATCTATCATGTGTGTGTAGTTTGGATGCACAAGAAATTCGAAAAAAAAATGTTCGGAGTGCTGCTTGACTATGGGATACTCTGCTGCCGTTTTTCCAAAAAAGTTTTTGTCAACGCTCTTTATTTATTAGACTCACATGAGATCAAAATTTGGTATATACAGCTAAATATGAATAACAGAGAGTAGAATATAGTTTCGGGGGATCTGAAATTGATTTATAAATCCATCAGCTCAACGCCATATAACTTGGAAAAATTTCGACCGTGTGGCTTTTATAGTGTGACAAAATTCACCTGCTTACGCATGCGGATACGTAATGTTGTTTATGTGGTATACAATTTGGTCACGAAAGAAAGTATGTATATCCATTCATATGAATACCTGATCTCAGGTACATGTTTAAAATTTCGTGCCTATTACTCACATTGTTAAACTTTTAACTTTTAAAATCTTCACACAAAGATTATTGTTACATATATTCAAAAAACAAATTGACACAGAAATTGTAAAAATTCTTTCAAAACTTCAAAAGTTATGATCAATAACACTAGTTTACAAATTTAAAGGTCATCGAGTGAACCTTCGTAAAAGTGTTTTTTCGAGTAATTTGGGGTCGAGAAACACGAAAATTATAATACATTTTTCTAAAAAAACCGTTTTCGAAATTTTTTCGAAAAATATATTGTTTGGCACTTTTTGCAGTTATTCGTTTAACTATCGGCCAAAATTAGTCCTCATACGGAAAAAATTTGTATTTTGTAAGATATCAAAATTAGTTTGTTACTTTGTTGTATTGTAAGGAAGTTCTGGTGCTGGGGTATAACTCAGCCTACACCAGGGCCGACTTACAGCTTATTTGTAGTCTGCTTAGACACTGGGCAGCGTAGGGGGAAACCGTCTTCGCCGTACCTGCATACATACCTTAGGGCATTTTGCCCTCTCGCGATACCTACACTGAAAATAATGCTAAATAGACACGACACTCGACTCTTGTATTTTCCCTTTAATGTTATAATTTTTATTATTTCACTTTTTCCTTTTATAATCTATGTTTCCTTTTCTATAATCTTTACCATT
Source organism: Chymomyza costata (assembly GCA_018150985.1). NCBI lineage: Eukaryota > Metazoa > Arthropoda > Insecta > Diptera > Drosophilidae > Chymomyza > Chymomyza costata. The sequence continues at coordinate 27,513,500 of JAECWU010000001.1, forward strand.
TCTCCCTAACCTATTCCTATTTTCACTTAGGTACTTTTAGTTACTTTCATTTCTATATGACTTTGATACCCAAACGTAGGATATTGTTAGAAATGGGCAGAAAATTAAGAAAAAAAGGTTAATGTCATCGTATTTTACAAACATTAAGCTACAAGATTGCATTAAATGGGCATGAAAAATGTAGGAACTTACACACTATGTGTTTAAAGTAAGGTTATGTTGTACCAACGAATAGTGGCCAAAGCAGTCCTGTATAAACAGCTGATATTAAGGGCTTGGTAAACTCGCTTTTATGATTTCTAAGTGGGCTGGGATATGCACTATGACTACATGTTAGCTTTTTGTCTGAAAAAATTGGTATTGAGGAATAGTGAGCAATATAACGAAAACGCAAAAAAAAAAAAAAAACTGTTGCCAGGTTCGTCTGCACCGTGGTAGAAATTAAAATGTCTTGAAAAAAGCGTAGCGAACAGACGGCGGAGCCCCCTATTTTGTAAAAAATATATATGTATAGGTAGTAACAGTTAGGTATGCACGAACGAATTTGAGGATTCTAGGCGGAAAAGGAAACTCTTTTAAGATAACACAAATTTTCTTTATTTTTTAGACTTATAGGAGAACATTTGACATCTGCACCTAACTACTTTGAATGCGCTGCAAATCGCTTGACAAGTTTGAAGTACCCTCTTTAGGGTGACAAAATTGCTTCTTTTTCGTTTTTTTACTTTTATTATTTTCATATGCAAAATAGTTGCACATAAAAAGAGTGTTGAAAGACATGTTGTAGCCAGCGGCAGTATAGTTGATGTTGTTGTTGTTCTTGTTGTTGTCATCATCAACAGCAGCCGCAGTGGAAGCCGGAAAATAACTTGACTTATAGCACAGCAGGCACGCCCACTCACCCTGCCTGCCTAATGTCGTATCTGCTCCAGCTAAGCCGTCAAACCATCAACCCATCTGGCAGTTTGGAAGCGCAAACAAAACTTTACAGCAAGAAAATACTAAAAGCGCAGCGGAAAGGGAAGTGCAATCTGCGTGTGTGTGTGTGAGTGCGCATGTATGTGTGTTATCCTTGCATATATGCATTTGTATATTTGCATATTTGTATGTATGTGTGTGTGTGCATTAAGACTTTAAATTTGCTGCATATTTAAGCGATTTTTTTTGGCTATGCTTCAATGCAAATGTTTCACTGTCTTTTCTTTGGCTTCCTTCGAGCTCATTAAAGAAGCAGCTATAAAAAAGTTGATGAGGCGTTGCTCGACTTTGAAGACACTATGACAGAGTCAAAACTAAATCTGCAGCCAAATTAAATGTCAAAGTGATTGTCTTTAATGATAATTGCGACAAGAAAAGAAAAAGTTGTTCCAAAATACCAACAAATACTGCGAGAAAGAAGTCTCTGCTAACGAAGTCAAACAAGTTCTAACCTGGCATGCAATTGACGCACGTCAACACTGGCAAAGAAATTTTGAATAAACAAACTTTAAAATTTGCATAGTTGTGGCACAAAACTTGAGTATTTCAATTTGTCGAGTGGTTTATAAAACTTTGGAAGGTATTAACTTTAAAATTCGTACAACAAAAAAAGTGTTTGCAAGGAAAATTGTTTGCTTTTGCAAAGGATAAATGTATAGCAGTAATTGAGAGCTGTTATTTCTTGGGTTTCCACTTGAGTTCTTTTCTCAATGGAGCAGTATTTATTGCAACAAGCATGCTTCACTGCTCACTTTATTTTTATATACAGCTCTGACGGTCAAATAAATAAATAAAACTTCAAAGTATGGTTTTAGAGAATTTTTCATTATTGGAGAAACAATTTATTGAATAGTATTGATGAATGCATGAATTTGGTGAAATGATTCAATTTAGCAGCCGAGTTCTCAAAAGGTGTTGCCATTTTGTAAAGTTTACTTTCATGAGAGTTTCAGAGCAATCTGGTTTCTATATTCAGTAACTTAAGATACTGTGAGGAGGCAATTTGCCAATAGGGCAATAGCTAAACTGCTTGAACTGCTTGGTGAGAGTAGCGGTGAAAGCGCGCCTACTCTCATCAACACTAGTTAAGATATAACAGTCTTTAAGCTGGGCGCGCTAATTATTGTTTTGTATTAGTGCGTAGGTTAATGGTAGTAGTGCATAGGTGTAAGTGTAGAGTAGGTGATAGAGATAGTGTTAGATACGGCGGACTCTTTCTTTTCTATTAGGATAGATAGATAGATGAGCAGAGTGCCGTTTAGGATTTATTAGTATACGTTTAGGCGGGAATTTAAGGATTTGGCGCCGATCGAGGCCAATATAAGGCGTATCGACAGCCAAATCGAGACGGTCTTTGTGAGTTTGCGAAGTTGACAGTCTGAGAGATTTTTCAAGTGATCAGTGCCGCAGATTTAAAGGCGTTTCGAGTAACAACATATAGAATTGTCGCAAAAGGACGGATATAAGGATTTATTTAATTAGTAGCGCACCCGGTACGACCGCGTCGGATTTTATACGTTCCGTGAACGAGCCACGCCAAGTATTGCCATCACCAGGATTAACATCTGGGTGAGCGTATCGCCGAAAAGGTCGTCAATATTCATCGTCTAGATCTCAGAGTTTATTGGATCTTTCGCACCAATCTTTGGACTTAGAGACAAGTAAAGCTTATTTTTTCAGCGTAAAATTTTTCAGGCCTGAATTCATGCATGAAAACGAAGCGAACGCCGCATGATTTGTGAGAGGAACAAGGAAACATACAGAAAACCAATGCAAAAAGCAAATAGGCAAAAAAAATATGTCTTTAAATTCTAAAATTTATGGATTGCCATGCGCTTAAAACGCAAACACGCAGGTAAGCTTGATTATAAAAAATTAATTTTATTGAAATTTATTTTTCCGAACTGAGTGTAATTAAACCCAAATATTTACTGTGCTCAAATAATTCGTATGCCTAATGGAATTGGCATAGTCCCCAAGCATAATTTATTAGCTGCTCTTTTATCTCGTCAGCAGTAAAACTTAACCAACTTTCACACAAATCAAACCATAACATTATGCATATTTATGTTAGATTTTATGAACTTAGTATATAATCTTTAAATAAATTAAAGTACTTTCTCACACATAAAATTCGCACCACAGATGACGCTGACGCCAACGCCGACGACCCATTAAAAGGCCTCAAAACATATGAAGAAACTTTTACTTGGCTTGTCAACGCAGCATCAACTTCGTCAAAGTTTTTTCCTTCTGTGACGTAACTAAATGCCACTTCAGGCGAAAAAGAAGACGGCATGCATAACCTACATTCGGGATACGTGTCTTTTTCTGGGGCTGTGTGTGTGTGTGTGGTTCGTTGGGAGTGTGGAAAAGCGTGTCAAAAACGCCTTGGCAGCCGTTCAAAGTGTATCCTGACTGTCAGATTTTTGTACTTTTTTTTTATCGCTATTTGGCAAAGACTTTCACTAAGCGGCTTAGGGCCTTAATGTTTGTGCCAGGACTATAAGTTGTGCATGTGTATGTGTTTATTTTTGCATTTTAAACGCAGTTAATGAAATTCTGGGGCACATTTTTTGTGCGCACTTTAAGATAAGATACGTCTCTGGGCTGTGTCTGGTACGTGTTATAACAAGGAATTATGGCAGAGTAAGGCAATAAGGTGTGCATTGGTTATGGATGGATATGCCTTTATCAGGTTAGTGTGGTGGGGACCTCTTTATGACATTCTGAATAATTTTAATTTGATTCCTCAAAATTGAGTATCAAAAAGTTTGGTCCAATCGACACCATTTTTTTTTCCTACATGAAATTGGAACTAAAAAAAATATGTATAAAAACTAACAATTTTTTCTTTCTTTTAAAAAAGTCTCAAACGGAATTTAAAAAACAAGTTCAAAAAAGCCGAAAAATGTTACAATACCATTTTTTTCTTACTTTTATTCTGGAAATTGAAAAACTTAAATTTTTTCTTTTTTAAGGGGTATACGTAGTTCGAAATTTTGTCGCGCGGAATGGCAAAACTTCATAAAAAAATCCCAAATGGGATATCCCAAAGGGAATTTTTTTATATATGAGGTTTTGTCATTCCGCGCGAAATTTTTCGAGCTGCGTATAGGCCTCGAGTCAATATTTTACAGCAACAAAATTTTTTTCTTTTTAAAGAATTACAAAAAAATTAGAAAGGCTAGATAATTAAAATTTTTTCTTTCTTTGAAAAAAAGGGGAAAAAATGTTAAGTTTGCGCTAGGTATATAAAAAAACACTTAAAAATTTCAAAATACTCCAAAAATATAAAAAAAATCGAAAAACTTTATAAAAATTAAAAAAAAAAAATTAAAAAAATATGTACTTAAAAATTACAAAATACTCCAAAAATATAAAAAAAACGAAAATTTTAATAATATTAAAAAAAAAAGTTACAATGTGTTTTTTAGTAACGTCAGAAGTACAATAGTTTAATTAAAATTAATAAAAAAAATAATATTCAAGATCCTTAAAATAAAAAAAAAATAAAAACTTAAAAATTTACATTTCTTTTTGCACTTACAAAAAAGCGGAACTTCCTTAAGAAAGACATTTCCCTGCCTTAAGGAATTTTCAAGAAGTATCTACCTATAAATTTTTATGCCATTTTCAATATTTATTATACCCTGTACCGTATGGTACAAAGGGTATATTGTGTTTGTGCAAGCCGAAAATGTATGTAACGTACAGAAGGAGTCGTCGGAGACCCCCCAAAGTTACCTAAAGTATGATCAGTGTGACTCGAGAAGTCGATATACCCATGTCCGTCTGTCCGTCTGTCTGTCTGTCCGTCTGTCCGTATGAACGCCTAGATCTCAGATATGGTAAGAGCTAGAGCAACCAAACTTTCAGATTAGATCTCTCATTAACCCATAGGAGACAAGTTTATTTTATTTTTTTGATATCGGGATTACATAATATAGCTCCCATAGGGGTGTTTCAGAGGACCTCGAAAAAAAGCAAAAGTTTTAGATGGATAATTCGTTTGTTTATGAAGATATCATAACCAAATCTGGCAGTCGGAAGTTTTTTAGAGATCCCTAGCACTGTAGCAAATTTTATCAAAATCGGTTGACTATATCATATAGCTCCCATAGGATCGATCGGTCGAAAAAATGTTTTTTTTACAAAATTCGTTGTGTTTCGTTTGGTTTTGAAGATATCGGAACCAAATTCGGCTGTCGGGAGTTTTTTATAGTTCCCAATCAGTGTACTAAATTTGATCAAAATCGGTTGACTATATCATATAGTCCCCATAGGACCGATCGGTCAAAAAAATTGTTTGGTGCAAAATTCGACTGATTTCTTTTTTTTTATGAAAATATCGTAACCAAATTTGCCGAATAAAATATCTTTTGGAGGTTTTAAGCAATGTGTCGGACTTAATTGCAATGTGGTGGTACAGGGTATCCCAAAGTCGTCTGCGCCCGACTTTAACGTACGCCATCTTTTTTTTTTTAAGTTTGCATGTTCAAACTATAATAATATAATGTAATTATAATCCACCTTTCTCCAGAAAACTTATCCGAACATTTTATTCGGATTCCTTTTGAAACCGCATGTTTTCCCAATTTCACCAAACCGAATTTTTCATGTGGCTTGAAACCGAATGTTTTGAGCAAGAGGAATTAAAAGGAATTGGCAAAATAGGGCTAAAACAGACAAATTTTATCAAATAATTTTTTTAATATTCTCTGATATTCTTGGATTTTATTAATGCCAACTTAAAGTTATATATATTTTTTGACAATTATTTTGAATATTTTTTTCTGACAAATCAATTGATTGAAAAATTCGTTTTGCGGAGCACGCAAAACCGAATCCGAATATAATGCAGGTTCTGACACCTTATTTATTCAAGTTGAATAAATAAAAAAAGAAAACTTGACAACGTTCCTCTAGCTTAAGTTTTCTTCACTATAGTTAGTCTTTTGTTAGATACCGAATTCAATTTTCGTACGTAAGTACTGCGATAGTAAATTTTCAATCCGCTTAGGGATTTGTTTATATCTATATGCAAGAATTTAAACATTTTTTAATGATCATTAAGTAGCAAGCACTTAAATTAACTTAACTTGTTGGCCATTAAAAACTGTTTAATGCGAATGCAATTAAAGCACATATACACACACACACAGGCACAGCCAAATAAACTGTCAACAGCAACAACAACAACTACGTCAATGCCACTTAAAACTTAATTTAATTGCAAAAATTTTGAGTATCTGTGTGTGTGTGGGTGTTTGACTTACAGTGTGTGTGTGTGTAGCTAAAGTAAAATGCCATGTCAACTGCGAACATTTACCTGTAAAAATTTAATTTCATATTGCGCATACGCCAGCTTGGCCTCATACCAAATGTAGATGAATTTGCCTTTGTTGTACTTCAGTCGCATTGTTATAGAGTATTCTAATTTGATTTCATTGTTCATTGTCAACGACTGTCACAGTGTCTTTGGTTTTAGCCAATGAATATGAATTGATTCGAATGGAAATGAATTGATGCTTTTTAGTTTGGTTTTTGGTTGCCCCCTCAAAAATGACATTCATCGCATTCTGTGCACAAATTCGATTAGCATGTCATTTATTTTCACCAAATGCCAGCCGAGGTAGACCAATGAATGAAGCATACCGAGCTGGTCGGACACGGGCTTATAATTAGTTTTTAGCCTATGCGTCCGCCAGTTGAGCGACAATAATTAATATGACAAAAGCAGTCAGGATATGATTTCCCCCAGCAACGATAATGACAAAATTTACGAAAATTTAAATTTGACTGAATTTTGAGTTTAACTATGATATGAGAACATAAATTATTTTAAGGCGGGAAGAACTTAAAGTTATATTTTTGAAAAAATATGCTGGAAACCAACCCATAACATAATTCAGTTTATTCATTGCTAAAGTGATGTTTTTTTTATCAATAATAGCATATTTATGATATAATTTATTCTTTTTCGGGGCTTTAAAATATATAAAAGCTATTTTATTTTATTGCTGGCAAGTCAATCTCAGCGGCATTACGAGTTAAGTACATGTATATACGTTTTATATAAAATGCTTGCAATATTTACAAGTAAGTCATGTAAAAGTTACTCCATTTTAATCTTACAACGACGATATTTTGAAAAATTGAAAAGTTAACTTATGAACAAAAGCCACAAATATATGACAAACAACATAAAAATTATACGAAATTCCGCTAAAGCGTTACGTGACGTATGCGCAATATTTTTTTTAAGTATGCAGTGTCCTTTTTGTTAAGGCCATTAAGGTATAATTTATGCATCGTAAACAACTGCTAGGACTGTGAAAATATTTGTGTTTGGCTTGTGTGTGTGTGTGTGTGGAAGTGTACAGTGAGCGAAAATAAAAATTTCCTGCTTTAAAATATAAAATTACAATATAAAGCAGCATATTCAACGTAACACCTTTTTTTACGGCTGATAATAAAAATTTCATAGTAGTTTAAGGTTATGCCGAGTCAGTCAGCTAGATCATTTGCAATTGTTTCAGTTTACTCTAAAAATAATCGAATAAAGCTTATTAGCGACTAATTGCTACTAAGCAAATCTATATATTCCTAAATCAAGGTCCAAAAAAGTCCATCACATAAGTTTTCTGAACTAATCAATAAAAAAAAAAATTCCATGTTATTAGGTATTTTGAGGAGTATGTCAGAGCGGGGATATTCTACGATTTAATTTGGCATTGGATTCAAATTCAGACACCTCGCTAACATATAAACCGAATTCGAAATATAAGTTCATGGGTTTTTTTGAGGTTATGCTAGAAATCAGAAGTGCTGTGATTTATTAATCCTTGGATTCAGAGACCCTTTAAAAATATAATACTCACCGGACTTAAAAAAAAAAAAATCAATTTTTTTTTAGGTTATACGCAGTTCGAAAAATTTCGCGCGGAATGACAAAACTTCATTTTAAAAAAAACTCCCAAATGGGATATCCCAATTGGGGCCTTATGTCAGAACTCTAACGTGCTGGGACTTTTGAAACCTTGAACTCGGATTCAGCAACCCCGAAACAATATAATAAACACCTTTGGACACCCGGGCTCAAACCGAATTCGAAAAGTATGTTCATGGGGTTTTTTGAGGTTATGCTAGAAATCAGAAGTGCTGTGATTTTTTAATCCTTGGATTCGGATTCAGCGTCCCTTTAAACGTATAATACTCACCGGACTTAAAAAAAAATTCAATTTTTTTTGAGGTTATAGGGGTATACGCAGTTCGAAAAATTTCGCGCGGAATGACAAAACTTCATATAAAAAAAAAATCCCAAATGGGATATCCCAAATGGGGTCTTATGTCAGAACTCTAACGTGCTGGGACTTTTGAAACCTTGAACTCGGATTCAGCAACCCCGAAACAATATAATAAACACCTTTGAATACCCGGGCTCAAACAAATTTATTTTTTAGAGATTATATTAGAACTCCAACGTGATGAGATTTTTTACTTTTTCATCCTAAAAAACAACCGTAAAATGAGGTATTTTAATGGTTATGTCCGAGCGCTAGTGAGGTTTTTTGAGGTTATGTCAGAACTGTGACGTGTTGGGATTCGGATTCCAAAGCACCCTTAAACATATAAAATTCATCGTTGGACAACCGCACTCGAAAAAAATTTTCAGGTTTTTGGAGGTTATGTTAGAAATTTGAAGTGTTGAAATTTATAAAACCTTGAATCAACCCCAAAACAGTATAATAAACATCCGGATTCGAAAAAAGGTTGTTGGCTTTTTTGAAGGTTATGTCAAAATTGACATGCTGTGTTTTTTTTTTAATTCGGATTCGCTTTCAGCAATCCAACAAACGTGTAGTAAACATGGCCTAAACTCCGAATCCGAAAATTATTTTTTTTTGTGTGTTTGTGTTATCTTATAAAATTTACATAGCAGCTACGATAGAGGTTAAAGCAAGAGCGGGATATACCAACAAAAAAATAGATTTTAGTCCAAGAAGCTATTAATATATATAAAAAAAAACTGTACAACATTATTTACTAATAATTATCTACTTATTCTTCTTGAGTCCCTATGCTCCACTTGGGTAGAAGGACGACAGTAGTAGTATTGTTCTTGGAAGTCTGCATCATAAATTCCCGAACTCCCAAATCCCAGTAGAATGAAAACCAAATCACTTAATATAAGTGAAAGTGAGCATTGGAACAGGCAATTTAAATTAAATTCGGGCTCCATTTTCTTTTTTTTGCAGTGTATGTGAGTGTTCGCTCAATAAAATGACATTGCAAATTTATACAAATGTCTTCGAATTATTGTCCTTGCCGCTGCGTCATTGTCAGAGTGGCAATTTCAATTTAATTGTTGTAGACATGTGTGTGTGTGTGTGTAGGGGTTGCTGTAGTCCTTGAAATATGGCAGACATAAGCAAATGGCTGGCTTTGCTGCCATTTTTAGTATGCGTGGTGACTTTGTTTGGCATTTCCGCCTATTTGGCTGCCAATGATGTTGCCCTTTTTTTTTGTGTGCTCTTGACTACTAATGGGCAGCATATAACAACAACAACAACAAAAACAACAACAAAAACAACAACAAAATCAAACTGCGAATCACGTAAATTTCGACAGAAAGCTGGCAGCAGGCAAACGAATAGTATACATTATAGGGTGTTTTTTTTTAGATATATTTTTTTGGTGCTCAGTTTTTGGCAGCTGATAATAGTTCTTGTGTTTTAAATTGTTTGCAAAAAAGGACATAAAAATCCTGCACATGTTGAGACAGCAATTTATTCCCACTGTTTTTTGCTATAAACACAATGACTCCATCTGAGATGATGAGAATCCACCGTAAACAATGCGTCCCGAAAATTTCGCTCTTTGGTACCTTTCTACTTCTTCAAAGATAATGCTGAGGTGGTCGAAAATGTAGCTGCAAAAATGCTGCGCCAGGTTTTTCTTCATAAGAGATGAAACTTTCTCTACCGTAAAAAAAAACGCTCAGAAAAATCACCCTGTATATAAACTGCCATGTGGGTGTTTCTATGTGTTTGATTATTTGTATGTGTGTTTATCTAAGACACGTTTTGTAATAATCATGCAGCTGCGGCAATTTTGCTTTGCGGCAGGAAAACTTTGTCTTAAAACGACAGCAAACAAAACTTGGCAGAGAAACCAGCCCGTTCAAATAAAAAAAACGTCTCTGTGCTAAAACAAATATACAAACTGGTTTTTGTGCTTTATTTTTACGAACGTAAACAATTTCTTTTTTATTTATACTGAAATTTTCTCAGTAACATGAGAATAAATAATAAAGCTATAAATATGCGTATACAAAAGAGATCAAAATATTTCTTTAGACTTAAAAATAAATGCACTGTTGGTGTTTGTATGCGTGTTAAATAAAATAAAGCACAACTTTAACAATAAATATAACACAAAAATGAATTTCCAGCAAATAAATGGAATTAATTTATAAATAAAATAAAATGTTAAAGCAGCTGTCTGCTGTAGCTTTGGCAAGTGTGCGTGTGTAGCTGTGTGTATCTGTGTGTTTTTGTATCTGTGTTAAAGTGTTCATGTAGCAGAAAGCACACATTCGGACATGGGCAGCGCTGCTTGTAGCAGCTTTTGCTGAGCTTGTTGAACTCATTTCGGAGTCATAAAGTTGGTCACATTTAAATTAAAATTCAACTTGCCAAGCCTCAAGTTGCAGCTGTTGCAGCTGTGCTCCCTAAATGTTGCTGCCACTGTTTCTGGTAAGTGTTGTTGGTCTTGGAGGGCGGTTTTAATGAGGCGCCACAACAAGAGCGAACTTACTTACTCTTTAAGTGTTTGCACAAAATTGAATTTACACTTCTACGTCATTAAATGATAGCGAAAAACTTAAGGACATATAAAATGCTATGAGTGCTATGGGATGTATGAAATTTTAAGTTGTAAACGTGTAGAGGTGCAACTTTAATCGTGATACATTAATTAGTTTTATTTATATTAGTATTATAACATTATATACATAAGATAAAGATTCAAAAATTAATTTTGGTTTCTGAAGTGTTTGATATATAACTGATATTTAATTATCTTGCATGGTGTTGTATTAGATTTTGAATGACACTGTTTTTTTTTAAGAGAATATATAACATATTAGTGCTGGAGAAAACATCGATGATCGAAGTTTAAAATCTCTATATATCGATGATGGCCAGCAGAGATGTTACTCCAGCACTACTTTACACCCATTTAATGAGTGCAGAAGTGCTGGAGAAACATCTCTGTTGGCCAACATCGATATATATAGATTTTAAACTTCGATCATCGATGTTTTCTCCAGCACTACAACAAATGCTTTCAATGAAAAGTTTTTGGACTCGCTGAAACCGATAACACAATCCTCCATCATGTCACATTCTTTTTCTTTTTTTTGAACACCAATTCAGCCTGATTAACTGGAGTTATTAAAATGTCACATTCCTTGGCACTTTAAAGCCAGCCCCAAAATGTATGCTATGATTTTTTTTAAATCTGTACTAAGTATTTTTCGCCTTGCCTCCTATAGGTTGTAAAGAAATAGATTCATGTTATTGTTATTTAATAAAATAGGCACTTTACCCAAAAAAAGAGTTATATTTATCATAAAATACGCATACAATATCTTTGTCTACCAGTACGCAGCAGGCCAAAACGCCTTGGCACTTAAAGCAGCCCCAAAATATATGCTATGATTTTTCAAAATTTATTCTCTACGCATTTATCAACTATGTTCAACTTGAGTAAGTCGTCTCATCTAGGTAGAAGAAAGCAGTTTTGAACCATTTCATAAAGAATAGAAAAAATCTAAGTTTTTTTTATCATAAAATCCGTATAAAATTTCATTTTCTACGCTATAAAGAGCACGCTTGATCGCTTCCGAGCAAAAACTGCGGCTTAATTGCTTAAAAACGAACAATGTGTACCTATTTATCTGTTCTGCTTCTGTTTTTATTTATTTATTTTTAATGGTATTTTGGGTTGCACTGCAAACGGTCACACTAAGATCAGCTGCTAGGTTCTTAAATGCTTAACGCTTACAAGTTTTTTTTGAGACGAAACTTTGCAACCATTTTTTTATATGAAGTTCTTTCTTGTTCGGCCTTTTTTGGTATTTTGAGTTGCACTGAAAACGGTCACACTAAAATTAGCTATTTTGCAACTATCATATTTTTCTATGATGTTAGATTTTGTCCCGGCTTCTGCGTACTGCCTTTTAAAAGCAATAATTATTTTTTTTAAAGTGAAGAAAAATTTTTTTTAACAGCTTGTAGAAGTTACATTGGAATTTAAGCATTATGGTGTCCAACGGTCTATTCAAAGCAAAAATGTTTCGATTTTTTTTCCAACTTATTTTCAGTAATATTTCTTTTGGTATTTAAGCTACCATATCTCCTTTTGATTTTGTATGGTATTTTGGACACTTAAAACAAAAAGCCACGAATTAAAATTTTTGAACACTATTTTGTTTTGTTTTTAAGATGATGTGACCAAATCTTGGATACCCCTTGTAGCTCATCTAACATATCTCCAGCCCAACAGGCTGGATTGGTGGTTTCAAAATACAAATATTACTATATATTTTTTTGAAAATTTCGAAAGAAATACCAAAGTGTCATTTGTGGAGATGGGTATAATGCCTACGTTTAACTATAAGAGTTGCCGGTAGCACATTCGGAAGTTGTGCCTTATTCTATATGTTCTGGATAGATAAAAAAATGCAATTATGTGATTTTCAGAAGATATGATCACATCGATAGCAACTGATTTGAAAATGGCGGTAGAGAGAAAGCCATTGTTCTTGCAGTTTTCCGTTTATGTCAAGTAAATCAAAATACACATAAAATTTTTTTTTTATTTAAAAAATTTTTTTTTTTATTTTTTAAATTAAAAAATTTTTTTTTTATTTTTTAAATTTAATTTTGTATTATAGTTTTTTTTTTGTGTTTGTTCTTTTTATTAAACAATAATTTTAAACTAGAGGGAAGCAATTTTATAGACGAGAATTTCGAATTTGTATTGCTGAAGATTCTAGAATTTCTGCTAGGAGGCAAGTCATCCCAAAATACATTTTGTACAGTTATTGGAATTCATTGAACGCTTTCATTAGTCAGTTTTCGATGAATTCTTGAATTTCATTTAAACAAAATTCAGTCCAAGTTCTTTAATAGATAGTAAAAAAATTAGCATGCGCTCTAAAGTATGCTACAATAAATTTCCGTGAATAAAAAAACCATCATACAAATTGGCTTAAGCTTATTCCCCCCAGTGCTTTCTCAAGCTCTTTTTACCCGTGTAGACATTTCTAATTAGCCCTCCGACATAACCATTAGCTCTCTTCAGTTTTTTTTATTTCTAAAATCAATTTAGGCCAAATCGCTTGCACTTTTCAGAGTCTAATCGAGCACTTGAAAATGCAAAACACTCAAGCACTACAGTTTGCAGGGGTTAGGCAAAAACATATATGCATATTATTTTAATATATGTTGGTAAACACTTATTTTTAGCCACATTTTTTGCACAAGTTAAATCTGTGTCAACAGCAGCTGCCACTGCTGTCACCTTGCCCCCCGACCACCGCTTGTTGCATGACGGCTTGACATGTTGGCGTTGTTAGAGTTGTTTTGGACCATGTTGCATGTCGTGCAACATTTACAGCGTTGACATTTTTACAGACATTCATATTTCTAAAAAACTCTGTTTTTCTCTTCTTTTTTTTTGTGCCTCATGTGGCATTTGTGGAAATTATCGCAGCCGGCATATTATGCATGATTTAATTTTACATTTCGGCTGGCTTTAGTTTTTTTTTTGTGTTTAAATTCCATTTTATTTCTAGCTAAGAGTAATTTTAATTTTACATTTTGTGTGGCTGCTGCTTTTGCAATTCCATTTGTAGCTTAGTTTAATGCAATAGCACACATACGCCATGTAAGCCACGATAAAATGCGCAACGGCTGGCACGGCTAAAATAATGAACAGAGCTCAGCAGCTTTAAGAGCCAAAAATAGATCGACTGCTTGCTGCCGCAGCAAAAATGTAACTCAGAGCAGTTAAATGAGAAAAAAATATAAGTCGGGAATAAACCAAAATTTTAATACTCTTTCGAGCAAAATTTTTTTTTTTTTTGTATGTTCGTATGTAGTATTTGGAAAAGCACTTTTTTGTCGTCATCGTGCTCATCGTCATCATTTTATTTCTGTTTAGACTTAGTAGTCTTAGTAGAGGTCTTGAGGACTTTTTTTTTACTCCATTTACTTTTTAAGACAAAATCTAGCTAAGTAAATGACTTTAAAGTGATATATAGAATATTGCATATGAAAGCTTAAGGAAGTGCCTATGTATAAGTGCTCTTCACTTTAGGATTTCAACAGTATATAAAGAGAGCAATAAATAAGGTGAAAAAAAATATACTTTCGGCAGTCAAGTAAAGCTTAACTCAATAAGCTGATCAGGATTATGTACAATTTCTGTTACTCTTGAGGTGCACATCTCAAATGTGCAAACTCCACGATAATCACAACGTATTATGTGAACAAAAAAAAGTGTATAAAAAACAATTGAAATACTCAAAACTGTGTATGTGTGTGTGAACAAAGAGCGTAAAAAACAACAAAAGTAAGAATCGCAATCAACATATGCATGGAATAAAAATGGAGCAAATGCCACAGACATTGTCGACAGACTCTCCTGTCTCTCGCTCTTTCTCTCTCCCAACTGTAGCCGCTTACTACCCGCGCCTTGCTCTAAGAACCAGCTGCTACCTTTCGCCGTTTTCCAACACGCTTCAGCACCTCTTACGAGCGGACTGCGGCACAGTGGTCGATTTGCATTAACTAGCGCATGAAAATTAAATTAAAAATTAAATTTTGAAATTTTTCTAAAATATTGCAAATATCTCCATTAAATCTGACAACTTTGGAAACATTTTTGGTATAGGTATGTATATTTACGAGTTCGAATGGGCAAGGTAGCAGAAAGAAAGGACGCCCTAGATGCACTTGCAAGCGGAAACTCGAGAAGGAACTTAGGTCTACAGGGAGATCTTTTAAGGAGGTCAAGGTCATCGTGAAGGATCGTAGCCGATGGAAACGTTTTGTAGAGGTCCTATGTCTCACTGGGGATAACAGGAATTGAGAGAGAGAAATATTGACGAGTTTCGTCCAAATCGAAGCACATACTTCAAAATCAGTTTTGGTCATATCTCCCTCATTTATCAATCTATTTTCATCAAATTTAATATTTTGCAATATTTTAGCTTTATATTATATATTAGGCGAAGTTTGTTCGAATAGAATTACTATATCATACATATGTGTTAGCAGCCGTATAAACCGAAATCGATTTTGGCCATGCTTTCCGACATTTATCAAGCTATCTTCATTTTATATGACATTTACATATATGACATTTTATATGACATTCCAAGAAACTTTTTTCTCTAGCCAAATGTGCTTGTGAAAGTTGTTTGGATCGTGAAATTGATTTTGACATTTACATTTATTTTTAAGTGCCGCCAGAGGGCGCTAGAGAACAAAATAATTTTGTTTTTTGCCTTTTTAATGCAAAATTAACTCTATTTTTAAATTTCTTTGAAAAATACTTATTTTAAGAAAGTGAGAAACTTGAAATTCATATAAGACCTACGGCAAAGTTTCTTGGATTGGCCCATAGATCTAATATCGCTATTGGCGTTAATACCAAAAAATTTGTCCTGAAATAAAAATAGTGAGAAATTTGCTTACTGTTTCTTACAACTCTCATATACAAATATACTATATTTACTCTCAGGTTGACATTTCTTCAAGCCCCATGCGGAGACTCCAGGCCTAGAGGTTCGTCAACGGTTCTTCGGACCGCTTGTAATTACCTCCGAGCAGTAAAAACCATCATAGTTAAAATAATTTTTTTGAAAATTATTAAAATTACAGTCGAATTTTATTCCTATACCTATCTGAATTTATAAAAATAAAAACATTTTCATGCTCAAGCTTCTAATTCGATAACTAACAAATTGATCCGATTGCTAACGACTGTCGAATAAGACACGATTATGACCTATTCGGGCTTGATCGACTCTATTATCGAGCTTAAAATCTGGAGGTGCTTTAGCCTATCCTTTAACGTTGCCTACAAAAACAACGCGTTATAAAAGTTCATTGCTGGACTTCATGTGAAGCCAAAATGCACAAAAAAAAAATCAATCCTACGTTTCATATAGAAAAATGAACTCATTTATCAAGCGGTTTCATTTGAAAATACGTATTTTTTTTGCCTCGACTTACTGCGCTCTTAAGGGCGCCATATTCCATTAAACGTGACGTCACATATCCAATAACCAGCGGACAACCAAGATGCTTACAAAAATATCTCATTTATCAAATTATAATAAGCGGCTTAGAAGTTATGAGCGAACAGATAAACACATATGCATAAACTTTTAGAATATGCAAAGCAAGCCAAAACAAAAAGTGCCAATAAACCTTTTTGGTATAATAGTAATCGATTTTAAAACAATTTGGCCTACTTTTACATTTTCACTTTTAATAGATAGATTGCTTCTTTTCCCACTGTGCGTGAACGCCATTTTATATTTGTTGCGTGCATTTGTAAAACAAAAGCGTGAAAATATACCACAAAAAAAAAAGCAGTGAAGTGGTGCAGTACTTGAAGCAAGAAAAAGCATCGAATTGCATTGTTGGTGTTTTTTTGTTTGTGAGTCGTTTCGTGAGTCAGTTTGTTTGTTTGCCGCCGCTCAGCTCAAGCAAATATATTTTCATTTCAAGAGTCGAGTAAAAACTCATTAGTACGTTGGAAATATATATGTAGTATATAGTATATCTAGGATTTCAGGCAGGCAGCGGATGAGCGGATGTAAGCCTTGCGCCTGCGAAATTGAAAATTTATAATATCCGTTTAGACAGTTGATGGCGGCTCGCAAGTTAAGCCACATTTTGTGTACTATTTGCCAGAGTCAAAGTTTAAGGCATTTAAAAGGCGCGGCGCCATTTTATTAAAAACTTTTTAATATACCAAGAAAATTTAGCACAAACAGCTAACTTACTAAGTGCCTGCAGGACAAAACTGCAGTGTTGGCAACATGCGGAAACACGCAAACACATACATACTGCAGCGCCGCCATTAGTATTTTGTAGTTGTTGTTGTTGTGCAGCAAATTTAAGCGACTTCCGGTGCAGTCGTCGAGTAGCAGCAACATTAGCAATACTTAAGGACACTTTGCCAGTAGAGCCCAGTAGAGCAATAGCGGGAAAACTTGTAAACACTCCCACTCCATGCCACCAACGCCTTATAGCAACAGAGTTGCCAATGTGCTCAAAATTAAACATTAAGTTAATTTTCAACGTGCGGCGCAAGCAAAGTAGCCGCAGCATCGCAATGCTGTGCTGCAACGCTAAAAAATGTGCTACATTTTTTTGTTGCAGCTCTTTTAGAGCTAGTACTTGGAGCAGTCGGAGCAATTCCTAAGATATATTAGCAGATATTTAAACGTTGATTTGCTGCGCTTGGCATGACAGTCACGACCAGCTCTGGTGCTTTCTTTATTGGCATCCGGATGCTGCTCAGTGATTGAGCTATCGAGCCGATGACAGTTTCAGTGTTGCAAAACACTTAAATTTTTTGTGCGAATAGTTGATTTTTTGCAATACTTAAAATACTGTACTAGAAGATTTCAATTAAAGTGAAGCATGGGGACCTCTATTAATAACTGTTCGAAGAGAACAGGGACCTACAGTTTATAACCAAATCCGAACGGCGGAACAGATGCTTACATACAATAACCAAAACGTTCACTTCAGTTTTGAGTTTGCAGATGAACTTGGAGATAGATTCATATTGGCATTTTTGGCATTCCGTGTAGTAGACCCATTTGGTTAAGATTTGGAAAAGCTGCAAAGGGCTGTCTTAAAAACCTACAAACAAGCAAATAACTATGATTAAAAATAACCTAACTTGCCATTTCGTTTCACCGCACTGATGATGTCTCGCAGTTTCACCTATCCTTAATTCTCTATTCCACATTTGTAGAATTGTGGACAACGTCTAACTAAAATCAACTACATATATACAACTTTTTTTTTCATCATCTTCCTTAATCTTCTATAGGGCTTGCTTTTTTTTAACAAACAATTGCAATTTTTCGCTTCAATCAGTTTCCATTGCTGTGTAACTTTGGTAGAACTCAGTTGGAGTAGCTCCAGCATAGGGACTTTTACTATTGGCTTTTGATCTGATGTATTTTTATCCGAAATTGCAATTGACAGGCAACATCGAAAGCAGAAATTGAATTGCATCCGTTGGCATTTGTTACTGTTAAGTAAATTGCATTCTTAGAAGTTTTGAGCATGTGCGTTTTGGTTTGGTTACCGTGCAGTTGAAGTATGTCAAAGTGAGTGTTCATTAGTAAACCGCAAAAGCCATTCCAAATGTTCTAATATACTGGCACCTGACCACAAATACCTTTATTAATAAATATGTGCATATATGTGTGCGGTGTATTCGTGTGTTAAATGCATTGCGGTCACCTTTCGATGCAAATTACTATTCATGTAGAATTACAAATTTGTTTCAAAACGTGGTGCTTGGTTAAGATCCATGACGTTGGGTAAGGGAATCTTTTGCTTAGTTACATTCATTGGCAGACATGCTGCGTACACTTAAAGATAAAACTGTACGAAAATAAAATCAGTTTGTGAGAATTTCTTTTCCGGCACTTCGAAATGCTGTAAGTTGTTAACTTGAGTATATGTTGATTATAAAAATCTAAGCTTTTTTAAAAATATTTTCAAAAAATTATAAAACAAATTAAAAAAAAGCCAAAGAGTTGTTTCTAAGTTAATTTACGCTTTGTGATCAACTCAAGATCGCTTTGTTAATGGAAGAATAAATTTTTGAGTCATTTTTTGAGAGTTCACTTCACTCTACAAACACGTCTTATTTGGTGCGCTCTCTACGATCGACTGACTGCTTGCCTTCGTGGTGCTCGTCAGCGAAACATATTTTAGCATCTGTTCTCTCTACGGCACTTGCTCTCGCTCTTTACGCTCTTTACTGCAACTGCCGTGTCCTCATTTCCTTTCCATCTATTCTCTCTATGGCACTTGCTCTCGTTCTTTACGCTCTTTACTGAACTGCCATCACCTCACATTCCCTTTCCACCCATATCCCACATGCAGTGTAGTACAGAAATCTTATTGGTGATGTTTCCTGAAGTTTCGCGGGACGAGAAGAGCAGTGAACTCTGGACACTGAATCTTCTCACGAAATCTCTTTCGGGTCATAGGAGTATCCTAATATTCGCTGGAAAGGAGGAAAGCGGGTGATGCCATCTCAGAAACGGAACGATAAGATCGTAACAGTCTTTCCAGAGAGAGAAGATTGGAAGCTAGAGACTCTCTTAGGAGCTAACGTCTATACAGACAAGCGAGTACTGAGGAAAGTGACTGCTGCTCCACATCTCAGAAATGGAACGATAAGTTCATAACAGTCTTACCGGAGAGAGAAGATTGGCGACAAGACACTCTTTTTCTGAAGAATAAGCTAATCTCTGTTAGGCATACTCGCTGAGACCGAGTAAAGTGACTGCTGCTCCACAACTTAAAAATGGTACGATAAGTTCGTCAAAGTCATCCCGGGGAGAGTATATTGGAAGCAAGGAACTTTTATCCTGGCAAACGGGTAGACTGAAAGCCAAATCGAATGGAAGTCCAAGAAAACTATCAATCCTTTTCGACAGCCATGCCGCTATAAGGCCACTGTCATCGCATGGCGCTAAGACGGATTCCTTAACACTTAACACCATCTGCTGGGTACCAGGATTCTCCAGTGTACTTGGAAACAATGGGACTGCGACGGATTTACACTATCAGCAGACCTTACGGTTACGGGTATAAAAGGAACTCATCAAGCTGTCATAGCTGAAATAAGAGAGATGGTCAGAAACCAGGCATAACGAGGATGGGATATGGCATCTGGCCAAGGTATAATCCAAAGCGAACATCCGAGCTACTGCGATTTTATTGGTTTTATTTGATTTTGTTGATTTTATTTTATTGTATTGGGGCACTGGGGGTTATGGCCTATTCCCCGTCACGAATTATGTCGTAGCTGCGGAGATGAGTAGGAGATAGAAAGCCTCCAACACCAACACCCTGGGTTCTTCTTACATTTTCAAGGTATAACTACCGATGTTTTCTAACATCTTCAATATATAACTCGCGATGTTTTATTACCGATTTTTATATAACTTTTGCCAAAATGAGAATCATTTTTTTTTAAATTTTTTTGTTGAGATGAAAGGTGTGAGAGTAAGAAGCAAAAAAGATGGACCCATAGAATAAAACAGACGTGCAACCGAAGAAATGGATCAAAAAGCGTACCTTAAATAAAAACGTATGGCTGCCACCGCTTATGATCCTCAACAAGCAGACAATACGAAAAGACTGACATTGGCAAAATAATTTCTTAAGTCATCCTAAACATTTTAGTTCACAAGTTCTTGGGTCTTACTCGCTTTCTTCCAGCTGTTACAAACAATATTTGTTGGCAATAACTTCAAATGGCCTCTTACCCTCTATGTATAGATTATTAAAAGCACTTATATTGTTCCAAAAAAAAGGTTATCGTAAAGAAAAACAATTCTAACTAAATAAAACTGAGTAAAAAAATGTAAGGTAACCTACCAACAACGGGCCAAACAATTTCGTATTCCCTGGTTAAAACACTTTGAGCGAATCAAAATTCTAATGTCCAAAATGGAGTTCAGTTTGTCAAACAGATTACAAAAAATATTTCAAATTTGCTTTAGACCATCCCAGCATACCCTATATAAGGAAAAATAAAAATGGTTCCCTTGTTGCTATTCTCTAAGTGTAAATAATTTAGACCACAAGCTGTTGAAAAATTGCATGACAAATGTCTGGTCACATTAGGGGCACACGCACACACAGGAACTCAAAACACTTTTGCCCAGTCGAAAATTAGGACACACGCTGACAGCAAGTGGACAAATCTTGTAGCTCGAGGAAGTTGTATAACTTGTATTACAAGAGTTTGCTGGCGAAGGGGATTAGAGGATACTTTGTGTGCATGTGTGGGTGTGGATGTACAGTAGTCGAGTTAAGTTTACATTCGAGGCGGAAGTGCAAGCTTAAAACCTACTAACTAAGAGCCACTTACTTACATTTATAAGCCACAAAACCACTACACACGCTTTTTGCTATTTACTCAGCGGGAAAAAAGGCGCTCCCACACACACATATATGTACAAAAGGACACAAATATATATAAACCCAGACAAATGGCAGCCCGTAGGGCATGTACACCGAGTTGGAAGAGGCAGCCAGGCAGCCAAAACTGCATGCCGCTCCACTCATCGCAGTTGCTTATCTAACAACCAGGATGACGTTGGGAACAAGGCTGTCGACGAGGACAATGCGGATGCCTCACAGGATGCGCACCGCTGAGCGAATGCAAGTTCCATTGCCTTATTTGTTGTAACTTTGTAGAACGCATATTAACTGGTGTGGGAGCTTTGCAACATTTGGAGAGAAGTGTGTATGATCTGTAGATGATTGAAATACCTGGTTTTGAGATCTTTTAGAATTTTGGAAAGAATAAGCATAAGCTGCGATGAGTTTAGGATGAATCGTTTTTATGCACAGATTCTAAAGAGAGGTTTTCCAACTCAGCTAAGGTTGTTTTCTAAGCAAGCTATTCCATGCGAAAATTTTGAAAAGTTGAGAGGTCTATTTTTGTATCTATGATAGCTATATAAAATAGCTAAGGCTTTCGAAGTTAGTTTCAATTTAGTGAATGATGTTGAAAATATTAACTTTCCTGTTGCCGAATTCCATATTAATCATGAAAAGAAAGTAATTTTGAAGTAGTTTTAGTATCATTGGGAATCAAGGGTAAATTAAGAGTGGTTCATCGCTTGCAGGAAGCGCCAAATTTTTTTGTTAAAAAATGAGCGCTGCCTCCTTTAGTGCTGCTTACCATAATTCCACATACTTTCTAAGTTCCTGTTAAGATTTATCCAGTTTCTGGTTTCACAAGTGAACATAAATAAGCTTCTTAATTCAGTTTAAAATTTCGATCAAATTATTATTTCAATGTAATGTTTGGACCCTGCCATTATGTGAGAAATACAATATCAGCCAAATGTTCTCCACGGGACTTCTTAGTCGACTCGATTCTTGAGAGGCACATCTCGGACAATATCTCGGATGTTGGTTTTCAACGCGTTGAGGATTTAAGGATTATCCGCATTTACATGATCCTTTACGAAGCACCACAAAGTAAATTTCTGAAAAACATCGTTTGAAGTCATACCCATTTTTGTTTTTGTCAAGATGTCCTTTTTTATAGCTCTTTCGGTAGGATGCAATTTGTTGGCCCATATTGATTTTTGAACAAAAAAGAAAAAAAATCTCCTGCTTATAATAAACAGCTTAAGCCATTGCAAAACATTTTTATTTTTTTACAACCAATCGAGTATACGCCATGTTGTTTACAGTGCATTTTAAAGTCGTAATTTCCCAAATCTATTTCATATATTTTCTTTTAATTTTTGTATGTGTTTTTGCGCTTCACACTTCCTGATTCGCACTTGAAGCGGCTTTGGCAGCAGAACCATCCATTCCATCTCCAGATCCTTACAATCCGCGTGCTGCTTCACACTCCACTTTTGTTTCTGCGCTCTGTTTATCAAGTGCCATTTTTCATACTATCCAAGCGTTGCTGGCGCTGTCCTTACCATGGCTTTTCATCTCGGTTGTAAGCCCACAAAACCCGAGCATATTGTCTTGGCTGCTCTGGAGCCTGTGGGTGTTATGGCGTTTGCCTATTTCGCACATTTTTTTTTCTGTCTTTTTTTTTGAGACCATGAAGTAAAGTGAAGCGACAGCCTGCTGCGGTTGCTTTTGTCTAGAATTTCTCAGTCAGTTGGCTAACCAAGTGGCAAAGTGGCTTGGTTATAAGTTGCATTCTCATTGTCTCTGCGGTGTGTATGTGTGTGGGTGTTGCACACGGCGTATGCGCAATGTGACTGTCGTATCGAGCTGTAATTTCATTTAAAACCCCCAAAATGAAATGCCAAATGCCAAGACTTTAGGCTAATTGCTTGCTTTACTTAATGACGTCAGCACAGTGGCTGCTGTAAGTAAGCGCACAACGTAGGTACATTTAGTTGCAGCGTTGCAGAGTTGCATTGTTTATGGCAAGTCAACTTTTAGCAGCTGACCTCTTTACCTGGGCACACTCACGTGCGCTGCCTTGCGCTCCCTTGTACAGCTCCTTGTGTACAGGATCTCTCCCAGTGCTGCACAGTTGACACAAACACAAAGCAGCAACGGAACAAACGGGCCAACAGTGAGGCAAAAGATAGGAAGAGAGCGTTGAAAATAAAAAGCAACCACAGTCCCATTGCGGATGTGCTTCACATGCTCCAGTTGCGCGGCTCCGGGCCGACTCAAATGAGTTGTTTCTATCAGCGCCCGCCACTTCAGCTTGTCGAGCACAACTTTTACCGTTAAAACTCCGACACAACCCGCGCGTTCTCTGGGTCACTCTCTCGAGCTGCAGCGCTTACTCTCCCAGCAGCAGCCATTTTGCAATTTATGAAAAATAACACTGAGATTTAAGCAATGTTTATGCTTTTGCTGATTTTCTTTCTTTTTTGTATACCCTGCACGGAAAGCGATGAAAGGGTATATTAGGTGAGTGAAAAAAAATGTTATCTGTGACGCATAGAGGGCCAAGAGTAAGCACTTGTAAAATTTATACCAAAATGATTAGGACGAGAAAAGAAGAAAGAAGTTTCGCAAAGACCAAAGAGCCAAGGAGCACGTAGTTTTAACATTGGGGTCAACCTTGCCGAAAATAGAATTCTTAACTGCCACATTTGAGATGCTTGTTTAAAATCGGTTGAGATCATCCGGATTTATAATGAAAATTTTCCAAATTTCGATCCATTTTGAAACGACATTTTTTGTACTTTTTGCAAGTTTCCAGAACACAATTTTTTTGTAGAAATTTTGAAGATAAACCGAATTATGAATCGTGTTTTAATGAAAATTAACTTGAATCAAAAAATGCAAGTCTAAAAGATACATTTTTGAAATTTTTTTAGCTAGCACCTTTCAGAAAACAATTTTTTTTTTTTAGCAACCTTAAAGATGAAGCGAATAAATCTTTTTTTAAAGGCAATTTTTCAAATAGACCCGAATTCAAAATTCAAATCTAAAAGATGCAATTTTGGAAGTACCAGCTCCCATAACTCAATGTTTTTGAAGCCTTTGGTTTTCAAATTGAACGATATTTACAATATTTATTAGTATAAATAATGTGTGGGGTATAATATAGTCGTTATGTTGCGACTGTTACCTGTCCACTTGGTTTTTTTTTGCTGACTTTGTCGCTTAGCCAGCGCTTACCTCTATGTACGCTGTGTTTTATTACTTTTGTTGTTGTGGCTTAGCTGCAGTAGCGTAGTTGGGTTTTAGAGTTCAGAAGGGGGTTTGGCTTAATATTGAAAAATCACACGTATTTTTTAGAGACCTCATTTTTATTACCTCGAAGCTATCAGCTAAGTTGTAAAACCAAAAAAAAAAGAAATATGTGAATCATTTTTTTAAAGCAAAAACTCGATTTATCTTTTTTTTGTAGAAAATTCTTCAAATTTTCTAAATCCTTTGAAAACTTGAGAATGTGATAGTAGACTAGTAGATTCTCATGAACAACAAATTCTTATTTTTTATGCGACTACGTTGACACAAAACGAAGGCTTACGTGCTTGACTTGTTTGTATGGTATGCATGTAAGTGCATCTGTTCTCTTATAACTTTTAAAGCGCTCTTTATAATTTTATAAATGAGTTATTCTTAACAGCTAATTGATTGGCAACTGCTTATAGGCTATGTGACGTTACATTAAATTGAATATGGCGGCCTCAAAACTACATTAAGTCATGGAAAAAAAAAGTATGCTCTTAGGGATGGGAGATGAACTTTTTATGGTACTAGCTAAAATTGGCGAATGTATGCTTTAAAAAAAGTTTTTTTTTTTCGTAAATGCGTGCAATCTCTTTAAATTTATTAAAAATGTACAGCAGAGTTTTTAATTATCACTAACCCCATGCAGAATCAAGTCCCAAAGCCCCCTTATAACCACAGCACTGTTCAGCTGTTGTTGTTGTTAGTTGCTGACATAGATTTTATTGTCTTGCCACAGTCGTTGGCTGCGGTTTGGCCCAATATTTTTCCACCATTTTCCTTCTAATTTAAGTGCAATGTGTTTGTTTTTTTTTAATCTTTTTTGCTATTTTTGTGGTTGGCAAAATTTATTATTATGTACTTCTACATTTTCTATTTGTTCGCATATTGCTTCGGCCCTTTTATTTTTAAGTTTTTTCTGCTCCACTTTGCTTTTTCATTTTTCTTTAAGCACATTTTTTGTTTTTGTAAAATTGTACATTGTAATTATTTAAAGTGGTTTTTGGCGTTTAAAAGTATTAAAGTTTTATTTTTTTTTTGCTTACTCCCTTGGCGCGCTGTCGGCGCTTAAGCTAAGCGCGTTAAAATGTTTTGGCCTCCGCAACTTTATGGAAGTTTTTGCATTTTCGCAGAGATTTTTGTACACTGTTCTGGGGCGTTTTACGACTCATAAATTCATGTGTGTGCCATAAGAGCGAGCCGCCAACAACAGCTGTTCCATACACTACTCGAAGCCATAAAAAGCTGCTGCTGCTGCTGCTGCATGCTGCATACTGCATTCCTATCCAGAATTGTGAAAAAGTGAATGTAGGCAGGGGTTGGGGTTGTTTTGTTACCAAAAGGCTAAAACTAGAGGGTGCCAAGGGGCCCCACAAATGGCTCTTGGGCGAACTTTGGCAAGTTATGGCCAGCATTTCATTTTCGAAATGTAAAATTACATGAACGTGTTGAGAACAGAATGAGGCGTGCGTACGTGCGCGCGTCAGCGCGTGCATGCGTGTTCTCATGCGTCCATTTCTTGGAGAGTTATGCTCTGCTGCTTGATTGATGGCCCTGCATTTGACAATGGCTTCTAAGTATCTGACCCTACTAAACACTCTGACTTTTGGAAGAGCTTGACGAAATGGCATGAAGAGTGCGAAGTGCATAGTTATTTTAGTTGAAATGTTTTCTATTAGTAGGCTGGTGGGAAAAAGGGTAGCTCTTTTACGGAATTGGAAGTAATTTCGATCATGATGTGTTTTTAGAGTGTCACTTTTTAGTGGTGAATTTTTTACAGTGACGGATTCTAAATAGTGCTGGAGAGACATTGATGTTATATCGCTGCATCGAAGTATCGAAGTTTAAGATATCTATATATCGATGTTGGCCAAAAGAGATGTTTCTCCAGCACTTTTGCACTCATCAAATGGGTGTTTAGTAGTCCTGGAGAAACATCTCCGTTGGCCAACATCGATATATACATATTTTAAACTTCGATACATAGATGCATCGATATAACATCGATGTTTTCTCCAGCAAAACAAAGTTGATCAAAACTGTGAAATCATAATTTAAGCTAGATTTATAAAAACTCGACCATTAAATATAGTTTTTCATTTTGGCTTTAATATTTAAAATTATTATTAAATTTATTCCACTACTTGAAAAAATGAAAAGACGATAATTTTGAAAAATCAAATCATAAAATACCTACTCGGCCGTGCTCCGTAAAACGAATCCAAACATTTTTTTGGTGCTCCCAATTTCACTAAAACTAATATTTTTATGTGGTTTGAAAACGAACGCTTTGTTGCAAGAGGAATTAAAACGAATTGGAAAATATGGTTAAAGCTGAAACTATTTTTTAAATATTCTTTGATAGTTTAATATTCGATTTATGCCAATTTCAAGTTAAAAAGTTATTGATAAATATATTTTTTCTGAACCCAAAAAATGGCATGCAAAACGCAAACCGAATTTTTATATGATCTATGTGTTTCAAAAAAAAAAAAAAAAAATGCATATGTCTCGCTAAAATGGTTCATGTCTGGCATAAAAAAAATTTTCTTTTTAATAAGAATCGCATAGTCGCGGATAATTTCTCTGTAAAGCTTTACAGCTGTACTTACAAAGAGTAAGGGAAATGTGAGAAGGTGGAGGGAAAAATGTGGACTCAGGAGCACCCAAATTTGAGTCCGAGGCCTTATATTCCTATTTGCAATAACAGCAACCTATAGAAATTCGAATCCGATTAAAATTTTTCGTTTTCGTTTTTTCTTAATTTCCATCCGAATAAAATTTTTCGTTTTTCTTAATTTGAATAAATTGGAAAAAAATGGTAACACTAAATTATCGTTTCTAATTAAAAAAAAATTTTTTACAAATTATTTGTAAATTTTTATTTTATACTTTTTTTTTTTAATTTTTCAAAATTAAAAATAAAAGCTAATTAAAAATATAAATTGTTTGTGATCCATAAAAATAATGAAAATTTAATGGAGAAAAAAAACTTAAAAAACATTATATTCTGTTCTCTTATAGAAATTCACAAATCACCAAAAAATAAACTTTTAGCTCTTGGCATTTTATTACCTTGAACTCATTATTTATTTATTAATATTAGTAGAGTAGATTAAAAACTTAACTTTTATGGAGGGGGTGATTCTTATAGCGCTGGCAGCATAGGCCTTCGGCTAACCTTGAACTCATTAATTTAGTAACTTTTGAATAATTTTTCTTTAGTAATACAAGGTTAAACTTATTTTTAGTTAATCTTAGCCCGCTAGTTTTTTTTTAGATACAAGTCTTAGTCTTCACTTAGTAAAGTAGGGCCGAGTTTCGTCCCTTTTCTTTTTGTAAAACCTACCAGAGCTGGTCTATAAAGAATAACAACCGACTTGATATTTTAGACCCATTCAAAAATTAAATGCAATTTGAATGAAAACTTTTAGTTACAGGATTTACATTTTCAATTTAAAATGAATCCTTCTGCCAATAAAGTAAATGGTTTTGATTTAGAACAAGACAGACATCTTAAGTATACAAAGCAAGGCACTATGGAGATAGTAGCAGCTGACATTTTTTGTTAAGTTAATGAGCTGAGTGAGTACTTACATAAGTAAGTGTAAGTAAGTGTTGTTCCACTTCAGTCGCTGACTTGGCAAGCATGTCAGCAGGAAGAAGAAGAAGGCGAGCAAGATAAGGAGAACTCATACACAAACATGGCCGCTCAAAGGAAATGGAAGAGCTGCAAAACAACGTAAATAGAAAGTAAAAAAGTAATAAGAGCAAGAAAGAGCACAAAACACACACACACACACCCACACCCACACACACACACACAGAGAGTGAGATACTTGTATCCTAGTTAAGACGTCATCTGAGCAGTTGCACAAAGCCGTGGAAATCATAAAGTTGGAGATAAGTTTTCTTTTTCATTTAAAAATGGGCAGTCTTTGGCCTTTTTCTCAAAGCAATGAGGGTAGTTGCCTGGTTGAGTTACATACAAGACAACAACGATAGCGACAACAACCGTTGTCATCTTTTCTAGTCTTTATTGTTATTATTGTTGTCACAGCTATATGAGACCTGAGAGAGTCGTTTATCACAGAGCAAAATTGTTCTTTGAGTAGGGCAAATATTATTTCACAGCTTTTGTTTGCTAACTTGGCAGTTTTAATGTCGCTCTTGTCACTTACAACTGACGTCGGAACTTGCAGGAATTTGACATTTTTTAGGCACTGTTACACAACAACAAAAAATTTGCACCACAAAAAAGAAAAAAAAAAGAACCAAAAACCTCCGACGTACCAAAGTCATGCATATTCAGGCATCAACGCTTAGTGTAATTCAATAAAAACCGCCTGATTCGAGCAACGGCTGCCAGCTAGGGCTCCAGCTAGATTTGCACTCCTGCAAGTTGACATAAAACTGCATAAAATATTCACATGCAAAATGTGCAAGAAAAGCCAAAAAATAAAATAAATTTTTTGAAAAAAATGTGTCGAACTAACTGGCTTGCTTGTGCCAGGGGTTGGGGTGAATGTGGCAATAACATTCTGTTGGTGGTGCCACTCTGTCATTGCAGCTGTGGTTTGCTGCAGCACTTGTGACGTCGTTCTGTTCGCATTATGCATGACAACCATTGAGAAATCTGTTGAAATTATGCAAATAGATTTCACCAATCACTTAAAGTAAAGGTTAATGCATGACTGAACGACATGTATGTAAGATAGTTTATAACTATCAGTTTATTTATAATGTTAAATGTGTATTAATATCAATGATGTGTAGTAATATAAAATATAATTTAAAAATGTTCAGCACAAACGCGACAGCCTGCGTTATATTCTCAGCTATATTCGGCACCGCACAGCACAGCACAATCAACTGCTTTCGCTTAACTCCTCGCTCAACTGCCCGCTGCTCAAACTTCCCAGCCGCTCTCTGCTTCTCTTCCCGGCGCTACTGCCTACGCCGTTGTTGCTACCGCCGTTAGGGTGACCATCTCACATTCGGCCATCCTGATTAGTCATCTGTCCCAGATGACTCCAACTCCTCACCATCGACCACATACGACCACAACTTCATGTGATCGCCACTTGTCGCTGTATTTATCGGACCTTCTCCTCCTGCAGCCTTGCGAACATCATATCGGCCATTTCGCTTTATTTTGGTGACCTCATATGGGCCAAGATATTCGCTCGCAATTTTTTTCCCAGCCACGAATTGAGTTCGACGTATAGCTACCAAGTCTCCCAATTGGTATCCATATGCTGCTTTGCATTTAGAGTCGTTTTGCTTTTTATACGACATCTGTGCCCGCTCTATTTCTTCTTTAGCCTGCTGCCTTATTTGCTGTCGCTGCTCATCAAAAGCGGCATACTGCTTTTTATACATCTTTGCCAATTGATCGGTTTCTATACGCTTTCGTTTACCCCACTCGGATGCATTTTCTGCCTGCATGTGCTCTAACTCTGCACGCAGCTCCACTGCACGGCGCTCTAAACTTTTACGTGCCGCAATTTCGTCCTGCAACGAGCTGTTGACAATGCGCATTACGATACGATGCTGCTCCTGCAAAGTCAAAAGTTCACGCACTGCCTCCTGTTGGCGCGCACGCACATCCTGTACCTCAATTGTCAGTTTGTCAATTCTTTTTTGCAGATCCTGCTTTTCAGCTAGCTCCGTCTCTGCAATAGGCAGGCGACTCGGCGCTTGACGAAATGGACTAATTTCGCCATCCGGTAAAGCTTTCAGCACTACAGGGCAATCCGCCATGGACTCCGCCGGAATGTTGTTGTCAATCAAAAGCTGCACATTTTGTTTGAACTGAGAAGTGACATCAATATCAGTATTTGTCTGCATTATACTGTAAATACTTATCTGATTTAGCTGATCAGTTTTCTCCCCCAGATGGGAAGAAAACTGATATCCGTCCTGCGTCGACGTATAATCAAATTTGCTTGTAAAGTCGTATCCAAGCAATCCCTCGTAGCCCATTTCTTTATCAGCTACAACAATAATTTCATGTGGTGTTTCCAATTCATCTACTTCCATTTTTGCCACAAAGCAACCAACTGGACGTGCCATCTTGTTCCCTAGACCACGAAGAGGCCTTTCCCAACGCTTCAGAACTACGTTGTCGATTTTATTAAATACACTCTGCTTAATCATGGTAACGTCAGCTCCCGTGTCAACCAAAAAATTGATCTCCAACCCGCTCAGCTTAATTTTTTTCATTCGCTTGCTGTCACACACAACGTTAATAGTTTTTGCCGCTGCAGCCGGACAATCGTTTGACATATGTCCTCTTTGCTTACAAAGAAAGCATTTGGTCTCCTCGTTGCAATCTTTACGCATATGCTCCAGTGAATCACAATTAAAACAGCGCTTTCTTTTTTCAAAACTCTCACGCCTTTCAAGTGGTTTGTTTTCTGCATGATATGGTTGTTTTCCTCTAATGGTTGCCCGCTCAAACACGCCGTATTGTTTCTCTAGTTCTTTGTAGGATTCGCAAGCATAGAGATTATATTTAAAGTCGCACTTCAATCCCAGCCCATCGACTATATAGCGAATCACAGACTGCGTATCAACAGCACCAACACAAGCTATTTTTTTCATTTGCAGCACATATTCCTTAAAACATTCGTCTTTACGTTTTTTACGGTCACGCAGCTGTGTATGAATATCAGCACCACATACAAGCTCGCTGCCAAACTCATTTTCCAATGATGCTTTCAGCTCGGAATAGTTGTAAACAATATTAGTCTCCAAAAAAATTGCAGCCGTCTGTGTCATTTTCGCGCGCGCTTGTACATATTTTTGAGCATCAGTCAGTCCATATGCCTCCGCATTAACCTCAAAATTTTTGAACCAATGGCCAACTGGAATACTTTTGCCATCAAAGTCAGGAATAATTTTAGTGAAGCTCTCTGCACTAATTTTTGAATCCGTTTGTTTTATTTCATCAGCTTGGATTTTTAATGTTAGCAACTGCATTAGCTGCTGCAGCATTTCACCATTTTGTTTAATTTGCTTCGCATTTTCATTCTCCTCTTCGCTACGCACTTTCTCACCCGGCAACACTTGTGCCTTTTGCTGCGACACTTCTGCTTTATGCATTTTCGTAACGGCGACTGACGATCGTGTGTTATATGTCTTTCCCGCTCGCACTAACTGCTTTTTTGGCGGCCTGTTGACGACGCTACCGGCACTTCTTGGAATTTGTTCTGCTTTTTCAGCCCTTTTAGTTTTTCTTGCGCTCATAAAACTTTAGTTTTTTATTTTAAATTGCACTGCAACTACTTTTCAATTAATGTTTTGTCTTTCTGCGCTTTTTAAGACTTTTCAGCGTTCATTGAAATTAACACAAATGCGCCACCAAATATTTTATGCAACACGAACCGACGCGCAATTAAATATGAAGTGGGCTAAGCACGGACGAGCCCCCAAATGTAAGATAGTTTATAACTATCAGTTTATTTATAATGTTAAATGTGTATTAATATCAATGATGTGTAGTAATATAAAATATAATTTAAAAATGTTCAGCACAAACGCGACAGCCTGCGTTATATTCTCAGCTATATTCGGCACCGCACAGCACAGCACAATCAACTGCTTTCGCTTAACTCCTCGCTCAACTGCCCGCTGCTCAAACTTCCCAGCCGCTCTCTGCTTCTCTTCCCGGCGCTACTGCCTACGCCGTTGTTGCTACCGCCGTTAGGGTGACCATCTCACATGTATATGATATGTGTGATATATGTCTAAGGATAAATCGATATGCATGAAGATATTTGCAGCAGTCAGCTAGAAGTTCGCCAGAAACAGCTTAAAAAGGTTGGCAAAAGCTTTCTTTGTGCATAGAAAAGATTTTGAATACTTACTAGTTGTAAGTACAATTGACTTGAGCACTTCCAAAGAGTATGTACTAGTAATTTTTCTTGGGTCATTATTCGAAAATATTAAGGAGATCCGGATAATTAGAAATAAAATGGTAGAGTTCGTGGCAGTTACATATTGACATAATTTTGGCTTGTTTATTATGCCAATATGTAGCTCCCACGAACACTGCGACTGTCTTCCTGATCACCAATTTGGGTTTAGGGAAGGTCACTTACCATATATTAAAAGCGTTCGATGACAAGAAGTTTTACCTTGTAGTATTTGTTGATAGAAAATAGGTTTTCGATAGAGTATGGTTAGATGGTCTTTTGCATAAAATCAAGATCTTGCTCACAGCTCTGTTCTTTAATGTACTTGGCTCAAACTTAGAGGGCAAAAGCTTCCGTATTTAAATTAAAGTAGCTAGATCCATAAGATCAAGAGTCCCACAGGGAAGCTTATTGGCGCCGTTGCTCTACAATTTCTACATGGCAACCCTCAAGCTACTCCATATTTAAGATAATGAAAATATGCTACACTGACGACTTAGAAATCTTCCACTCTGTAGCGCGTGAGTACGATGGGATTCAGGAATACATCTACCTGATTGAGAGCTGGATTCGCCAGTGAAATATTGCCCTGAATTTATTGAAATGCAAGGCAATGCTTTTAACCAACTGAAAAAAGAAGTCACCTGCAATGTGGCTCGGCAAACCCTATTATTTCAAAAAGAATCCAAATATCTTGGGGTAACTCTGGATAGACAGCTTACTTTTAGAACTTACATAGACAGCAGGCGTAGCCCGCTCATAATGCACTGCAAGAGAGTGCTGTATAACGCTATTGTGAAATACACGTGGAAAAATGGGCTTCCGCCATATCACAGGCTCCGCAATATATCCAAGGAATTCGACTAAACAAGTCAGCCTATAGGTCTGGCGAAAGATCTCTTGAAAGAACGCCTTATCAAAAACGCTAAAAAGGAAAAACGCACAACAACCTTCTGCACCAAATATCAAAAGAAATATACGGAAAAAGAACGTCCTAGCTGATCTCTTGAAAGAACACCCTAACAAAACGCTGAAAGGAAGAACGCACAACAATTTTCTACCCCAATTATCAAAAGAAAATGATGTTAGAAGACGCTCCACGCTAGATGAGGGCCAAAACTGGCTTAAAGGCAGTTTAAGTTACAGTTCTCTTGAAAACACACCCTATCAAAGAGTGTGAAATGAACAACAAACAACAACCTTCTCCATTATCAAAAGAAATATACGCAAGAAGAACGTCCTTGATGAAGGCTAAAACTGGATTCAAGGCAAGTTAAGTCACAGATCTCTTGAAAGAACACCTTATCAAAATGTTAAAAGGAAGAACGCACAACATCCTTCCACACCAATAATCAAAATAAAAAGATAAATTAGCCGTTCTAGATGAAAGCCAAAACTGACTTCAAGGCATGTTAAGTCACAATATCACAAGTTTGCAATTTTTATCTTTAACTTTCGATTGTGCCAAAGCACTCTAAGAGGTGCGTAGATTAAAAACAATAAAATTTATGCTTTTTAAAAAAAAATTTCATAAATTCAATATAGGTAAATTGTGCCTTTTAGCAAAAAAACAGCTGATTGGTCATCAGAGTTTGCAAGCTTATTAAAATTTCAGAGTTGCCTTCACAATATTTTTGTTTAAGGAATGCTTGCGTTTCAGTTATGCACTTTAAGAAATTGTAGCTAAGATTAATAAGTTCAGTTTTGAATATTTTAACTTTTTAGCTCTGTGTGCAACCGAAGCCAAAATCACTCGAAATTTCTGTCTTAACCCACATAATAATGTGTCTGGTTTTGTCAAACTGAATGTCCTTAATTACTACAACTTAATCTCTAAGTAGTTAAAGCCCACATCTTGCCTTAATCAATTTTCTAATAAATTATTTGAGAGCAGTCGATTAGGCAGCTTTAAATATATTATCAGCAGCAGTAGTGCCATCCTTTTCAAAGCATATTAAATTATAATATCGCAGCATACTTTAAGTATATCCACATTGGATAACCAAACTCTTCATCTTAACAAATTGTCTGAGAATGACTTATAATTAGCAATAGATAAACACCCTAACGAGTCTATTGTTGTTGTTTTAGCTTTTGTGGTTCCCGACCAAGACAAATGAAGTTCACTCATATTCCTTGCTAGACAAACAAATGAAGGCACATATGCGTCAAATTGTTTACTGTACATTAGGCAACAACAAAAGGGCGCCTTTTCATTGCCTGAATATGTGACAGAATGTCAGAGAAGACCAGACGCAGGAGTGGGACACGTGCAAGCCCCATACTGACGGGAAGCACCAGCTACAGTCTGTAACCTGCTGAGCTCGCGCTAAAGGGTAAACAATTTCTGGTAAAATTGATAATATGCACGCCATACACAAAGGCACGCACATAACCACACACACAGATACTATGCAAACACACACACACATACATACACTTTTCTGTAAAAGACGTAACTCGGAACTTGACGACATGTTGCCAGCAGTTTGACATTGCCAGCAAAAAGTTGAACTTACATGCAGCCGGTGAAGGCTGCTATGGTTCCTACGGCTCTGGTCGCTCATACTCGGCATAGCGCGTTGACAATTTTTACTGAATTTGGATTAAGTGGACTTTGCTGTCGACAATGTTGAGGGGCAGCAGGACGCAAAAGGAGTAGTGCAAGCACGCTGATGATGGCGCTGGCGAGAACGCTGCTGATGACGACAAGCTTGGCAAGGGAATTCGCCATAAACTATAATACATAAAGCTGAGTTTGTGTATGGTATGCTAAAAGTTCTTAAGAGTTGCGTTGCTTTTACATATAGTAAACATGTAGGTGTGTGTTTGTGAGTGATGGGCATACACTGAGAAAAAATGATTTCAACTTGTCTAGGGAACAACAAGTTTCTTAGAAGTAAATTCAATATTGCATTAGTATTATTTTTACTTAATAAAAATTAGAAGTTAGTACATTTTTAACTCATTTTTAGCAAACAAAAACTTTGAGCCATGTTTCAATCATTTACGATTAAAATCGCAAAAAATTTTATCGTTAAAAATTTGGTCACTCTAAATTTTCATTTACAAACTTTCTCGAAGTATTAATTTGGTATCCTTGCAGCTCTTAATACAAAACATAGCACTAGACTTGTACTCAACTTTTTCTTCAAGTGTCATCTTTTAGTTTTTCTATAATATATTTCTCAGCTATGCATGCCACGTATCCTTAGTGAAGGACGCAAATGTAAGCTTTAGCATGGCACATTGCACGAGTTTGTTTGGTTTTTACTTTAGCGTTGACATTTCCTTAGTGGCATGCCAACCCCCTTCACACCCCCTACACCTTGTGTGTGTGCGCGTGTATAAATATTTGCTTACGTGTCAATAACCCGCCTGTGATTTATTTCATATTTCATTCGTGTCCTGAGCAAGAAAAACTTAAAAACAAACTTAAAATGAATTCCTATTTTTTTTACTTCTATTCTATTTAACTTTGACCCCGTGTCGCTGCTGTCATTGACATTTGATATTCATTGTCAGTTTTGCGCAGTTCCCAAAGGGTTTTGCATATTTTATGGCAGACAAACAACCTAACAAACTGGCGGATCAGACAGTGGTATCCGGAACAGTTGTTGCTTGGAAAATTGTTCTAGTTTTGGCAGCAGAACAAAGCGTTCTCAAAGTACACATAAATCGCCTTTAAAGGCAATTTTAGTCGGCACTAATAGAAAAATATTTCTATTTTTATAATGGTGCCCCAGCAGCAGCAGATGTTGCAGGAAAATTCAGGCTGAATGTTCGCAAAGTAAACTTTAGTGGAGGCACAATGTTCAATCAAGCGTGCAACGTATTATCAGCAAAGGATGTCTGTGTCTATCCTCTGGCTCTCTGAGTCATAACTTTGCGCGGAGTACGTGTAGGAGCTCTTGCAACATTTTTGTTTGATTTGATTTAAACGTTTTTATATGTCTATAAATATGTGTGTGAGTGTGTGTGTATGTGGGTACAAAGTCTGACTGTAAAGTAACTTTAGCTGGAAGAGCAGTTGGGGGCAGCAGCAGCAACTGACTATACGTGTATAGAAGGTAACGTGGTGGGGCTGCAGGCAAACGATGCTTGTGGCATGCTCGACATGGTTTATTCATGCATCAGCCGCATTATGCAAATATCACTCGTGCCTCTCTCAGCTTTTCAGCCACTTCAAAATTCGTTCATTTTTATATTTTTTTGTCATTTTCGTATATCCTTACATAGAGTATTTTGGTTTGCTTTGTTATTTGGTGCACATGGTAAGGTCCGCAAGTGAGGAACTTTCTTCAGACACAAGCTTAGTGCTAGCCGAGTGTTTTGCTCTCTGCTTGTAGAACTCAAAAAGCTGTTGAATGATTTATTTCGCTTACTTGTCGAATGCTTTAAAATTTTTTGGGAGTTTTATTCCTGACCATGCCCGGCTCGAAGACAATTTTTAAAGTTTTTTTTTCTAAAAATTCTCAAAAAGTAAAGAGTACGCTCTTTAATGTTATATAAGGTTTGTTTTCATTGTATCCACAGCTCATCAGACTGGATTGGCGATCAAAAATTAGAAAGCTGCGGTTTTTCAAAACCAATGAGTAAGCTTTTCGAACATTTTTCAAAATTAAAAATTTGTAGTTTGCTTTTTATAGAATAGAATTTAGCACCACGGAATTCTCTACCTGGCGTAAGAGGCCCCTAAATGAGAACTAGTCAGATGCAGGCATGCTTACCATCACATTGAGCCTGAGGCACATTTTTAACATCTTAAAGATCTTCCAAAGATCAGTGTATGTGATTGGTTACCGGGTCTGGAGACAACCGCCGGTGTAAAAGGAAAGTCCATAACTAACGAATATCTAAACACAAGTGCCAAAAACCTCACCTTTTTCAAATGCAAAAACATCAGCAACGAATGAGTCTCAGCGATGACATGATCCAGCATCGGATGCCTGCTGTCGAATGCTGAGATCGCATACCCACACCTCAGGTGGAGCATAAACGAGTCCGAAAAGAGCTAAACAAGGGTTTGGGAGAAGAAGAAGAAAGAGAGCGGGTGGGCCATCTGTTGGTTTGGTTGTTAAACTCTCATAATTCGGAACATACCCGTCCAAAGTGGTTGCTTTTCGACATATGTCAAATTCAAATTACTCAATTTGATTCATGGATCGTTTAACAACAGCCAGATGAATTTTTGGCGAAAAAAGGCTCTACGGGCCTGTAGAGCCAGCCGCGGCGGCCATTTGAGCGATACTATTTTTCATACACAAATAAATAGTTTCAAACTTGAAATTTTGCCTAATTTTGTTGGAAATATACGCATAAAATGCAATTAACAAAGAAACCAACGGATGGCCCACCCTTTACTTATAATAACTAACTAATAGCACTTGTTAACACGAAAAATTAACCGTCGTATAAAAATGCTTTGTAGGGTAATTTTGGGTTGCGAAGCACGAAAATTATATTCAATTTTTATTTTCTTTAGAAGCATTTTCAAGATTTTTTCGCAAAACTTGTTTTTGGGTACTATTTTCAGTTATTCGTGAATATCTTGTGAACAAAATGTTTTACCGACATAAAGTACCATTAGATTGAAGGGATTTGATTTGGCCTTTACGGTGATATACAATATGTGATTGAGTCAAAATTATTGAAGTTACAAGCACCAATGTCGGAAAAAAGTGACATTTTCGACAATTTTTTCAAATTAAAAAATTTTCGATTTGCTTTGTGTAAGGATTAATTTTCATGTACTCAATATTGAATCATAACCTTATTCGTATCGGTTGATTGCCAATAAAAAATATGTATCAACAAAAAAAAGAAGCTTTTTATTAAAGGCCCATTTGGGATTTTTATTTTTATATGAAGTTTTGATATTTCGTGCGGAATTTTTGCATGCTGCGAATGGGCCTTAACAAGAAAAATTCAAATTTTTGTTTTTAGCTTTGAGCTAAAAGAGAATTTTTTACGAACATTTCAAACCTAAGATCTTTAAAATCGTGTAAGTAATGTATGATATGGAACCATGTACGAAAAATTACGACTACTGCTGGATGCAAATTCGTGAAGACGTAACTGAAGGCAAACCATAAACTTTGAGTGAACAGTTTTTTTTTTCGAACAAAAGTGTGATAGAGTGAAAACTGGAACTTTCGCAAATGGTTCCATAGCATCTACAGTTCTTAACCAATTCTGACAGAGCTAAGCACTTTAAAAATATTTTGCTTGAAGTTACACAAATATTTGCTCATCATATAGTTTGTACAAATATTTGCTCATCATCAAGATTGCAAAAACAGCAAATTAGTTTTTTGAGAATGACTTGCCAATAAGTCCTTAATATGTAGGTATAAGCTGATTTTTTTTAATGGTAAAATCATGAAATGTTTTTTTTCATTGGAAATTTATTTATCATTAAAAATGTATATATTATTTTATGCTTAAACTGGTAAAATAAGCTCCAAGTCCTTAGTCTCTAAAGGTCTATAAAAGACCTTGGCATTGACAAGACCACTCACCAATCTGTTTTATAAAAAAAAGTTGTTTTAAACTAAAGATTACAATATTTTCCTAAGCTATAAAGATGTCTTGAAAAGTTTCCAAAAGAAAGAGCTTGTTTTGACTTGAGCTAAAAGTAGCATAACAAATTATAATAGAGAGCTAAATTGATTTAAGAGCTGTTCCACTCTCCTCCAATCACTACATCACCAACGACATTTATTATAAGAGCATGAATACATCGGCTACGTCTAAACATTTTGCCTTTTTTGTTTATTTTAATATTTTTTTCCTTTTCTATACCAACTTTTATTTATTTCTCTTTATTTTTTGACATTTGTTGCAGTTCAGTGCGGTTCGTTTAAATTTTGGTATGGTTCGCTTCGATTTGGTTTTTGGCGTTTTCTGTTGTTCTCCTGTTGTTGGCTTTGTTAGCTTTACCCTACAGCATCCAGGCACTTCAGTGCTTACTTCACTTCTGCCAGTGAAGTGGCACTTGTCGCATCGCCATAAAGGCGCTGAGGAGTAAGCAAGTGCGCCATTCATTGCGCCTATAGCGCTACGGCTGGCTCTGGTACGGATTGGGGCAGCGATTGGCAGCAAAAGTGACTAGCGCCAGTCTAGTTGATTTTGGCACTTGAATCAATGTTCCAGCGACATTTTACAGACACACAACTTACCCAAGCCACTGGATGCGCTTGGATTCTATCGAAGATTTTGTTAAGTGCCAACAAAAATCAAATCAAAATATCTGCTTTGTCGAAGATACACACATATATTTGAGGGCGTGGGTGGGGCAGGGCTCAGAAATGAAAACAAATTAGTATTTAATTTTGGCATAGAAATTTTTCGACAATTTTAGCAAAAAGGCATTTGTAAAATTTGCATAAGAAACAAATTGCTGAGGCAAAACAATTTTCCCTCTTTTTTCCAAATAAAACAGTAATGAAACGAAATTAAATGAGATTATTGCTGTTGTTTTGGTAATGGAAAAAGAGAAATAAGTGGAAAATGTAGAAGAAGTGAGTGAAGTAGGGAGAGAGAGGAGAGGAGGAGAGAGAGATAGAGCAAAAGATACGCATGAAATCATTCATCACAAAGTTTATGCGTGTGAGTTCATGAATTTTGTGCAATCTGGCAAAAATTAATAGAAACAACGCCATTTTCTTATGCTTTAAAGGCTTTTGAGATTTGTATGTTTGTAATCGAGATAGCTTCAATTACGACAATTTCGTACTTTGAGTCTCTTATAGTCGACAAGTAAGTTTTGTAAAGAATGGTAAGAGTTAAAGAGCTTCCATTTTTGTATTTTTCAAACCAATATTGTCAGCTGCCAGCAGGCCTGTCGAGAGGGTGGTGGGAAAGGGGGGATTCCCCCCGGGCCCGAAGTTTTCACAGGGGCCCGGTGTAATTACTGTCGTACTGTCGTGATTCAAGCTAAAGGTGTAATGGAGGGGCCGGCACATTTCCGGATGTGGCCGGATTTCGTCACTGCGGCTCTGGCTGCCAGTGTAATAGGATTTTAAAGAAAAAGGTTGAAAAAAAAATATAGAGGAAAGTGTGGTGAATGCGGAAGTGGGGTGAATCCGGAAACGCATACTAGCGAGTTTCTGTGTTGACATTTGACTATGACACCAATTTCATGTAAACGTCATGAACAACGCTAGTTTTTGTTTTTCTGTTTAGTATAATTTTTCTAAAAAAATTGCTACCTTGAAAATGTTATTTTAAGTTTTCAACATGTTCTCGAGTAAAATCAAATGTAAGTTTTTTCATATTATTTACACTCTATACTTAAAAAATGCTGCTTCGTTTTAATTTTTGCAAGCCATCAGAATGACGCTACTGCGATTCGAAAAAGTCGATTTGGAAAAAGTGTCGACAGAGTGTTGAAAAGAGCCAAATAATTATTTTGAATGTAATTTCAGCACGAATTTTATCTGTTCTTGTGTCAAAATGCCCAGAACTTGCATAAAAAGCGAAACAAATTCCCGTAAATCTTTTCCAAGTTCTGATGATTTGTTGGAAATGCTGAAGGCAGTAAAAATCGACAAAAGCAGTGCTCTTTCAGATGATTTCCCTCTTTTTAAAAAAACATTCTTACAGGCCACTTCACTAGGAAACAATTATTTTTATTCCACATTCACTCATTTCTATGTATTATTGAACTTTTTTTTTAACAAAAATAAAGAAATAAAATGTTTACGATGAAATGTTATAGCGGTTTTTATCATTTTTGGGCAATTCCGGATTCACCCAAAAACAATCGACAATCGCGAATTTGGAATTTTTTGCTCGGAGATCAATCTACCTGAAAAAAATTTTCATTTTGATCAGAAATTTTGACAGAATGCACTGTGGGCCCAGATTTTCATATTTTGGCCAAAACCCTGTCATTTCCATAATAATTTTTTTAGAATAATGAAATTTTACACACGTAAAAAATCCTAAAGGATTGAACTATTTTTCTGGGAAGTTTGAGACACCTCCGATTTTTTTTTTTGAGACATAGATAATCCAGACCAAAATTGGAAAAAATTTAAAAAACCAAACAATTTTTTTAACTGAATTAATAAAAAAAAATGGTTTATTGGAATTGAACCATATTTCACACAGAGTTAGATAAGAGCTCCTCATACATTGAAAAATAGTCTATATCCCAAATATTTAATGGTTTTGAAGTTATAGCCTTAAATAGTTTCAGCTTTCCATGCAAATTACAGAAAGACAACATCACCAATCCATCTGGTTTTAAACTGTTTTAATTTTTTTTGCATGCTTTATTAATTTATAAAAAAAAAATTCAAAAATCTATATTTCATTTTTATGTTTTTTCGTCATATTTGATATTATAATTTTTACATTTTTTGATTTGCATCATTGTAAATATGCTATAAAATTTTCCAATTGTACATTTTAGTACAACCTTTGAAAAAATCGTTATTGAAGCATACTTTTAGGCAGCTAAGAAATTCAAAAAATAGTCATATTTTCTGTGGATCAATTTTTAAAATTTAACTTTTACACACAAAATTCAATTTCCGAAAACCGGGAGGAATTACATTTTGTTGTAAAGCTTGTGAAGAAATTTATAAAAAAAAATCGAGTAGTAGTCGGAGGTACTCTTAAAGCAAAGCAGCCAAATGATAAAAAAACCAAAAAAAAAATTTAAATTACTCGAATATATTTAAAACCGAAAAGTTGTTAAACTCAGTTTTATTTTTTTTCTGAAGCTATACTTATAAATAATAAAGTCAATGAAGATTTCGTAGCTACATGTATGATGGTAAATGCAGGTTTTTTTTTTCTGAAAATGTTCGCGAAAGCTCATAAAATACAAAATGTTAACTTTGATTGCCCATAACTTAAAAACCACTAATTATAATTTACAATTTTTTTTTTTACATGATAGCTTAATATGTGTAAAATAATATTAAATAGTCATTTTGTCCAAAGTTTGACTTTCTTCTGGGGGACTTTTGGCCAAAATCTGGCTGCGCGTGCCCCATTGTGCAATGTAGCTAATTCAATGCACTGAACGACACAACTTTCAATTTTGAAAAAAAATAATTTTTTTGTCACTCCAAAAAATCCACGAAAAAATTCTTCCGAATTCACACCACTCTATAATATATAACAAATTTTGTCAAAATATCCAGTTTTTGACCGAAATTAAATTCATAGCGAGAGGCTTTGAAAAGCTCAAAGAAAATGAAAAGAAAACTCAAACCTCAAAGCTTTTACATTGCCTCATCATGATTCTATTTGAACAATTCCAAACACGTATAAACGCTGTAAATTTGCTTATAGCTTAAGCCTATGATGTTTTCAATGTGGAAAATCTTTTTTTCCTTTTCCAATTTAGATACAACTTGACGGCTGTGTCAAATGCTTTACAAATACAACCGCGCCCTTACACACTCACACACACACACACACACACACTCACAGACATGAAAAGACATTTTCATACAATTACAAATGGTGTCTTCTTTTTATATGTTGTAAGTATTTTGCATGTATACATACTTATGTGGGTCGCTGTTGTCGTTGTCATTGTCGTTGTAGCTGCTACTCGTATCCTTGAATATTTCGCAGCGTGTGCAGAGTTGAGCTTCTCTTCCCTCGCCCAGACACAATGTGTTTGCTTTTAACAAAAGCAGCGTAATTCATGCCATGCGTCTGAATCAACGCACACATTTAAGGATATTTGTTCAAAAATACAACTCTGATGCTGACAGCAAAATATTTATTTTTTTCAAGTCTTACTGTCATATAGAGAAGTGCTGCATAAATGTGAGATTTATATTCATCCGAGCACGAGAAATACATGGCATTAAAATTAATGACTTCAGAGCTAAACAGAAGTTTTCCCCAAAGCATCTGCTAAATGCATGTACCTAGCATGCATTAGCTTAAAAGATGATAGCCCATAAAATATTAACTTCCATTACTTTATTGCTCTTTGACTAGTTCAATCAATTTAATAGCTTCATTCCATTAGTAAATATTTAAACATATTTTTATGCACAATTTCAATATTTGCAAATACATAATACAAGTGCTTTGGGGCGTATGCGTAATTTTTGCCAAGCATGTCAAGTATTTTCAATTTTTGCCTACTATTTACAGCGCCCCACAGTGCCTACTTGTTTTTTCGCTTTATTTTTAATTAAAAATACCAGAGTTTTTGCGAGTAGATATACACAACAAAAAAATATATATGGTAAAGCCATTTATTTTTTTGTTCGAAATTTGTTCAAACAAATATTTTCCGCACAATTGCGGCAGACACATGCTGCTACATAATTTAGACAAATTTACGTGGCTTTAGGGCATATATTTCCGGTTTAAGGATATAATACGTTTGAACAGAAATGCTACGGAAAAAATATATATAGGTATACATATCAAACAAATGCATATATTTTTGTGACTATATGTTGTAAATAAAAACATTTTATATTTCACAAACAAAGTTTAAACAAAGTGATTTTATGCAAATTAAAAAAAACAAAAAACATATTTGATTACAAATGGGTAAGTTGTTTGTAGTATAGAGCTACTCTGTACTGAACTGATAGTATTGAAAGTGTTTTCTATCTCAGTAATCTTAAAGGACACAAAATTCTACAAAATGCAAGAGTTGATGATTAGAATCGAATGAAAACTTTTAAAGAACAAAAAAATACCAGACACTAAAGTTATGGGACTCTTTCACTAGCTGTTTTGGAAATTCTCTACTTCTATAGTTTATTTTCGTCAAACTCCTTTTCTACTAAGTTATTTTTATGACTCATAGCACTCGTCTTGATCC
The DNA here is from genome assembly GCA_018150985.1 of Chymomyza costata. Taxonomy (NCBI): domain Eukaryota; kingdom Metazoa; phylum Arthropoda; class Insecta; order Diptera; family Drosophilidae; genus Chymomyza; species Chymomyza costata. The sequence goes on from JAECWU010000001.1 coordinate 27,557,755, forward strand.
TTTATATGAATATGTTAATCAAGGTATCTATCTGAACTATTTAAAAACTCTTTAAAACCAAAAACGAATTGAACTTTTTGTAAATTTCTAATATGCAAGAATTTAAACTAGTATCAACTAGTTAGCAAATTTATATTGTTTATTAGGCTCACACTAGTCTTCATTCTTTTGGTAGCCCCAAAAAGTAAAAAGTTTAAGTTCATTTTGAGTAATTTTATAGATGACTGTCGTAAAAGCGAATCAAATTTTTACTTTTTTAGCTACACTGAAAAAAAAGTCTGAATTTAACATTTCGGTTTAAAAAATCGTACTTGAATGGGCGGAAAGTTGTCATGTAAGCCGTCTAGTTTTTAAATCAAATCTTGATTTAAGAGATTTTGATTATTTTATACCTACTTATAGAAATCGTTAATAAGAATCTTTAAGTTTCAAATAAGTCAAGAAACATTCTGAGCAAAATACCAGCTTGCGGGTCTTGAAAGAAATATTTTTTTCACTTTAAGAACTACGGCTTAAAAATCATAAAGAAAGCAATAAAACTAAAAAAATTTTGAAATTTAATTTAGTAATCATAGAATTTTTTATATTTGTTTCGTCTTAAGTCAAAATCTAAAAATCTTAGTTTGGGTGTTTTTATCTTTATTTAAGACTTTTCAGCTTATTTTATAAGTTTTTAATATTTTTGCTCCAAGTCGGTAATTTTTGTCATGTTAATATTTAAAAATTTTCTCTAATACAATTTAATGTCAATTATTTGATCTTGTTTTAAAAACTATGGGCCTTTTTAAAAAGAGATTTTCTTAAAAATGAAAATCAAAAATTCTTAAAATCATAGTTTAAGTTTATTTAATCATTGTACATATTACTTCCGCGGTTGGAAGTCAATTTTTATTAATTATATCTTATAAAGGGTTTTCCAATAAGAGGTGTTATTTTGGTATTCAAAGAAAAAATACATTTTTTGAGATAAATGATCGGATGTTTATTTCATAATAAAGAGGAAGGTATGCCGTTAATAATGAAAAACAACATCACCCAAAAGGCCACCACGACCACGCTTACAGAACCATATCCTTTTCATGAAATTTTCCATAACCAAATCGCAAAGTAGCTGCCCTATGTCCTCGATAGCCTCACGAATTCTATCTTTGAGGTCTTGAATCGACGCTGGGCTGTTGGCGTAGATCTTATCTTTCACGTGGCCACAAAGAAAGAAATCGCAAAGTGTTAAGTCACAAGATCTCGCTGGCCAATTGTGATCACCTCTTCGAGAGATAACACGGTCCGGAAACTTTTCCCTTAAAAGAGCAATGGTTTCTTTGCTTGTGTGGCACGTAGCGCCGTCATGTTGAAAGTAAACGTTGTCCAGATCAATGCCATCCAAATCCGGCCATCAAAAATCATTAATCATCTCTCGATAGCGCAATCCATTCACCGTAACTGTTGATCCAACCTCATTTACGAAAAAGTAAGGTCCAATGACCCCGCCGGACCATAAACCGCACCAAACAGTCACACGTTGAGGACGGAGAGGCTTCTCAACAATAACTCTTTGGTTTTGCGAGCTCCAGATGCGACAATTTTGCTTGTTGACGTAGCCACCGAGGTGGAAATGGGCCTCATTAGTCAAGATGATTTTTCCATGGAATTCCGGATAATTTTCATGCATTTCAAGGACCCAATCAGCAAAGACACGACGTTGTTGATGATCGGCCGGCTTGAGTTCTTGTGTTAACTGAACTTTATAAGCCTTAAGACCCAAGTCTTTATGCAAAATACGGTGTAATGACGTTTGTGGAATGCCCAATTCCAAAGAAAAACGAGGAATGGACAAACCTGGGTTTTCTTCAACACTTTGGGCTACAGCAGCAATATTCTCAGTTGTTCTTGAGCGACGTGCACGGGTTTGATTCTTCATATCAGTAACAGCTCGAATTTTTCTACCTTTTTCTGTATTGCGGTCCGACAAGGTGCTTCACGACGACCCAAAAATGCTTTAGTTTTGCAAACTGTGACTGCAAGATTTTGACCATTTTTGTAGTGAATTTTAATAATTTCAATGCGTTGTTGAAGCGTGTTTCGTTCCATTTTTAGTAATGGCGTAGTTTCTACTTGTCAAATGTCAAAGAATAAAAGCTTTAAAAGTGACAGCTACCGAAATACCGGGTGATTCAAAGGAGACCATGTAGGGATCGTAGAATCTGGAAACGTTTTCCAAATTTTTTATTTATTTTACTCTTAGTTGCTTAAAATTTTTTTTAAGACAAATTTTGTATAGGGTGGTCCATCTGTTGGTTTAATTGCTTGACACGCATAATTCGGCATACACATTTTTTATATTAGAAGGGTAGCTTTATCATTGGGTTGTCTAATCAGTCTCTTCTCGGTATGTTTAGATCTTTTAAGTATGTTGAGATCTCGCTCTAAACTGGTTGTGCGAACATACCATTATAGGTGAGTGTTAGCAGCACAGCCTTAAATTTGGATATTACTCACATTACTACTTAGGGGCAGTTTACTTTTGGGTTGAGAATGTTTTTGTTTTTGTAGCTTTTCTTGGCATTGATGCGATATTCCATTTATCGATAGACAATATATATTCGAAGGAAAATTTAACAAAAATAATTCTAAAAATTAAAAATTTTTTTATAATTTTAGTTTTTTATATTTTCACACTTTTTTGTCCGAGAATAATTCAACAAAGAAAACCTATGCAAATCGGGCAATCCGTTTCCGAGTTATGGAAGTACAAACATAGAACACGATATTGTTTTAAATATGAGCATAAAGATTTGTCTTTATACAAATTATAATTAAAAAAAAAAAAAAACACTTCCACAATCTGCTAAAACGCATGTTAAATTATTTTTTTCTAGAGGAAATCCTTTTCGCATATATAAGTTGCCCAATTATGTTGTGCTTGAATGTCTTTGTCATTTTTATGATATTCTGTATTGCCCAAACATTGTTGTCATGCTTTTATTTGTGCTTTAAAATAAAAATAATATTTTATGTAGTACAACATTTTGGCGCTCTTCAAAAATTGGCTTTAAAAAGCACTGACAATGCACAACAATTTCAAGTGACCCACTTTTTAACGACTACAATAAGAGAAAATTTTACTAAATGAAAAAGTCAGCGACAAAATCGATGGCCTGAAAAAAAAAATGTGGAATACATAAAACAACAAACCACAGAAACTGAAAAGATTTTTAAGGGGAAGGATAATGTGGCAAGTGCACGTGCCATTTGACTGCAGTTTTATTTGTCACCAGGAGAACTTTATTTTTATGGCCAGCTCCAGGCAAAGCTCAAGCCGTTGATCTTGCACTCGGCGTAGCGCAAAACGCAAAAAAGTGGAAACATAAAACAAAGTTTTTCCCGAGATTAGGGTCAGCGGCACATGTAGTAAGTACGTACAGTCGTTGCAAATTTTTAAAAATAGATTATGTGCGCGGCACATGTCTAGAGCCCCCAATGGACGCTGCACAGAGAAGCTGCTGCCAGGCAATGAAACACAACTAATGCCATTTGTGTATTGGGAACGGAAGCGGGTAATGTTGCCACATTTGGTGGCACGGCAAACTGTTAGACAGCAGGGCGACAAAAATAGAAAGTAATGGAAAGTTTGCATAAACAGTAAACAGTGGAAAGGCAGTAGGTAAGTACAGAGTCATTCAAAAGAAAGCAAAAGCCCATGCCAGCTAGCTGGGCTGCTACTAAATCAGGTCAGGGATTTATTTAGGCGGTCTGGCAACATTGTGGCGCCTGCAAGTATGCAGCACAAAAAGTGAAATTACGCAGCATTCAGTAAAAAAGTAATCGCATGTATGTGCTGAATGTACTGAGATACAAATGCAACATTGCAACTTGTCAGCCTTAATTAAATTTGAAAGAAGAGACAGCAAGAGGGTAAGGGCTGTATGGAAGAAACGCAGGGAGGGAGAGAGAGAGAGGGTGAACTGGACTACAAATTGAACAGAAAATGCCCAGAAGAGGCAAATGCGGCACATTTTTGTATGTTTGTATGTCAGTGGAGCAGCTATAAGCAGAATAGAACTGGAAAAAAAAAGTCAAGCTGCAACTTTGCCAGATACTAATGCAGTTGCTATACACTACCAAGGGTTATATAAACTTAGTTTTCGGAAAGCTTAAGCTTTAAGTATGTTTGGAGTACTTGCTGATAGAATTTTATTTTATGACAGATATACTGGGTTGCCACAGAAATCGCAGAGATTTTAATTTTCGTCAGCAAAGGGTTGCTACTGTCAAGAATAATTTTTGCACATTTTGACAATAATTGAAGCATATGATTTTTAAGAGTGATTTAAAAAAGTTTATTTATTATGCAACTTTTTGCTTTCAGTTTCTAACAAATAAATTTTAATATTTATCCCGCCAAACATATGAGTTTGAATGACAACCCTACCAGCCATCAGCTGTCAACAGCTGTCAATAGCACTGTGAATGGCAAAATGCATTTGTTTAAATTTTATTTTAGTTTTTCTTTTGATTTTAAGCATTTCTTCAAAAACGCTGCTTTGCGCAACTGAGTTTTTGATTTTGAATTAACTGCTAAACAACACTAGTTTACAGCAAAATGTATCCTTAACATGTTTTACTCGTTTCCGTAGTAAAATGGTACGCTTAATCCCAAATAACCACTTATTTTTTTCGTAATCGATCAAACTTTACAAGCCATGAAAAAAACTGTATGAAAAAATTTTTTTTAATTTTTAAATTTACGTTGGAAATATAATTTTTTGCTAAAAATTACAAAAAATTTCATATGAATGCATAAGTGACCAAAAATATGTTTTTCGAAAATATCTCCAAAGCGGTGCTTAAGAAAAAAAAGGTTGCCATTTTCGTGTTTCTTGACCCAAAATTACCCTAAAAATCACTTTTTTAAGAAGGTTCACTCGATGTCGCTTTAATTTGTAAACTAGTGTAATTGGCATTCACATCTATCATCGATTACCGAACGTTGCCACCTTATGTGATAAAAAGCAACGCTTCTTATTCATATAATTATGCACAAAATTCGGCATACTTTCATATGATAACTAAGTCAACTTAAATTAAAATTTTAGAACTTAAATTTGACACCTAAAAAATATGCCAAATTTAAAACTCATAAATTTAATTATTTGGTCTGATAGCCAGTTGGCAACTTCTTAGCTCGATAAGTTATTGTACATTGATAGTGAATGGCATATTTACTAGAGATTTTGCAAAGATTAACATCACGAATTAAAATATTTGATTTATTTCAGTATGGAGATACAGATAGCTTAGAAATGGAATAACCTTTTGAAATCAGCTACAGTTTGTTTGAATAAATTTGTTTTTATTGTTGAATTTTATCGAATCCGAATAAATTTAGTAGAGATTTTAAGATCGTCTCGAAAGCGTGTCTGCGGCACCGCGAATTGCTATTCTAGCGAAATTTAAGAGAAATAGTTGTGTGTGGCAACCCTAATAGTGGTGCTTTGAAGAGCAGGTCCTTTTGTTAAAATGTAATTTGAGTAAGTAAATTTAGTACAGATTTTAAAACCGTCTCGAAAGCGTGTCTCTGTCTTCGCAAATTGGAATTGTAAAGATATTTAAAAGATATAGTTTTCTGTGGCGCCCCTAATAGTGGCGCTTTGAAGAGCAGGTCCTTTTGTAAAAATGTCATTTGACTAAGGGACGCCAAATTTGACTAATTTGATACTAGAATCCGATAGTATTCCTACAGCCACAATGTATGGTAGAAGACATGCGGTTCAAAGATCGGATGAAAACTTTAAGGCTTACTAAGCTGCAAAAAAACTATTTTATTATTTTTGTGAATAACCTTTCCATCATAATAATAACTATTTGACAATAAATCCCAGATACAAGAGCCAAAAAAATCAATAAAGATTTTGTTTTCATTTTTCTTAAAACCGAAATCGAAAGAGCATGATAAATTCGCAATTTAAAAATTTATGAGTAAAAATCAGTATTTTTTGTTTCCAACTTTAAAAATTGAGCTAAGTGAGTTTTTACATAATCTAAATTGAGTAAAATTCCGGAAAAAATTGAAGTTATCGATAATAAAAAATGAAATTGGGAGCACGGCTAATAATGTTATTTTTGTAAATAAGTATAACTTGATATGTTGGGACCGATTAGTTAGGTTAGGCTACGACTAGGCTGGAACTGGCAAATAAAGGCTGAGAACGGGCTGGTGAGATCTATGGGATGCTTTACGGATTGTAAACAAGAAACCAGGTGCAGGAATTAAATGGCTGTAAAAAATTTTCTAAAAAATAAGCCGTTGTTGTTAAGGCCTTCTTTTGCCTATAAGTGGGTCTGAACAGAAGAGGTGCCTAACCGTTTCCACCGCTTCCACTCCGCATTATTTTGAGTATCATAAATTTACCAACTAACTCTTTTTCTTTAACAATTGAACATCTAAATACATCAGCTAATGGACTATTAAAACACAATATGATTAAAGGTAAGACGAACTAGTTTTGATTTTATTATGGAAGTTTTACGTACCTAAGCAATTTGAAAAATCGCTCGTTTGTTATCACTTCGCTTGTACAGAAGAAAAAATTGGGGGAGGTAGGTAGGTAGTGTGTCTCTCGACACACCTAGGCCTATTAGAGGCGCGTTGTTATGCCACTTGAGCTAGTCCTTACTCTTCCGTGTCCTCTCTAAGCCAACCTGTGGATTTGATGAACGAATTTATCTTATTTATACTGATAACTGCGAATTCAGTAACATTCCCAATAGTTTCGAAACCCAGTGTATTCAGTCTCCTCCTGCATAAAGCCATGCATCCACACAGGAGTTGCTCCACTGTTTCCTCTTCTTCTACCTCCTGAAAGCTTCTACAGTAGTCGAAACAAGGCACCCCCAATCTATTGGCGTGCCTACAAATAAGACAGTGTCCAGTAAGAGCTCCTGCTCTTATGTCAAGTCTGTTAAGCTTTAAAAGTTGCTTGCTTCTATTCAAGCTCCATTGCGGCCAAGTTTTCCTACTAGTAAGACAGGTTCCAGTTTGTTCCCATCTATAGTTCGCATCATTAATGATATTAATGATATTCTTATCTTTTAATAGTTTACATGTCGCTAGCGGCATAGGTATCAAGGCCATGTTTGGCTGAAGTGGTACCATTGTACCCCGTCTAGCTAGCTCATCTGCTTTGCAATTGCCCACGATATCTCGGTGCCCCGGTACCCAAAGCAGCTTAATGGTGAAGAAGTCTGAAGCATCTAGTAAAAGCTCATAACATTCCATCACTGTTTTGGATGTGAGCCTTACGGATTGTAGTGCTTTTAAAGCAGCCTGATTTGCATTTCTATTTCGGTTAAAACACGATTCCTAATGATACGAATACTCTCCATTATAGCCATGACTTCTACTTGGAAGACACTACAGTGATCAGGTAAACGGAAGGATTCGTTAATGCCCGACGATTCCGAATAGACACCACCTCCCACCTGATCATTGAGCTTAGATCCGTCCCTAAAAATGGAAATTTTGCTATTGCAGTCTATTATACCATTGTCCCAATCTTCACGAGATGGGAAACTTACACTGAACGAACAAAGTCAGTAGTTCTGGGAATTTGCGGAAATTGGCGCAAAATATCTTAGCCTTTCAGCTGTCTTGTGCCAAGTAAAACCAATTAAAGCAATTTTACTTTTGCAAAACTTGTATTGAAAGACATTAGCAAGGGTATGCAAAGTTCGGCCAAAATGTGCATAACTTTTTCAGAATGCGCACAAACCGCAAGCTGCATTTTTAATTGCACATATGTAATATAGCATATATGCATTTACAGAGAGAGAGAGAGATAGAGATAGAGTGAGAACGAGAGGGAGAGAGACGGGATGCGAAAAGCGTAAAAAAGGAGAAAACCGCCCGAGGACACTTCAAGAGCTAGTTGCCAGTTGGTAGTGGGTTGGCGCTACTTGAACTCATTTGCCGCACAAATTATGGCATACTCAAGTTGATTTTGACAGGCACACACAAACACATTAGCACACACAGATACTCACACGGTTACTCCCACATAAACCAATATGTACGCATCCTTGAATTATTTTGTGTGGTACGCAAAAGTTTTACACAAAAAGTTACTTACAGCTGTTGCCAATATTATTGTTTGCCGTTGATTTAATGCCTGCTCTTAAATAGTTCTTCACCTAACTGAAAGTTTAACATGGCCTATAAATTTGGGTTAAGTGTTTTGTGCTTCAGGTTTCAAGGCAGCTGTAAATATTTGGTAAATAACAAAAGCCATAAACCAAATAACTAGCATCTAAATAAAATGTAAAGTCATTCAACGTTCTTAGCCTGGCCCCAATTGATATGCTATATAATTTGCCAACTTATGTCTAACAGTTGAGCATTGAGCACAGACCGACAAGCGTAAAGTGTTGCATACTTACGGGCTGCCAAAACAAATTGTGTCTGGGCTTGCCATGGAGCTTCTGATGCTGCTCTTTCTGAATTGCTTGCTGTCAGTTTTTGCAACAGCTTAACATCTATCAGAGCAGCTCTTTGTTAAGAAGAGCGGCTTTTAAAAGTTTTAAGCAATTTTTGCCAATTAAGTTGAGTTGGTTCTACTGAATATACACTGGCAACGAGTACTCCTAGTGCTGAGACAACAGCGAGAAAGGCTTTGTTTGATGGTTAATAGTAGACAATGTCGTCGGGATAATAAGATATATCTAATGTCTCAAATTTAAACAAATTGAATTTAAAAAAATTAGAAATATTTTTTTTTTTATTATTATTTATTTTTGGATTTTTTGGAAAAAAAACACTATTTTTGAAATATAATTATTTTTGAATTTCTTAAAAAATAACTATTTTTGAATTTTTAGAAAAAAAATTATTTTTTAATTTTTTTGAAAAAAACATTTTTTTTTGAATTTTTTGAAAAAAACATTTTTTTGTAAGTCAGCTATCAATTATAATAAGATACATATATCTAATGTCACAAATTTAAAAAAATTGAATTTAAAAAGATTAAATATTTTTTAATTTTTTTGAAAAAAAAAAAAATCCAAATTTTTGGACTAAAAATTATTTTTTAATATTTTAATAAAAAGTTATTTTAAAATTTGTTTGAAATAAAATTAATTTTGAATTTTTTGAAAAAAAATTATTTTTGAATAATGGCAAAAAAAGTTATTTGTAAATTTTGAAAAATAAAATAATTTTTGAACTTTTTTAAAAATAATTATTTTTGATTTTTTTTTTATAGCACACCGGGTGTAAACATTTTTGAAAAAAAAAAAAATACAATTTTTGGAATCAAAATTATTTTTGAATATTTAAAAAAAAAGTTATTTTTAAATTTATGAAAAAAAAAAAAATTATTTTTAAATTTTGTGAAAAAAAAATTATTTTTGAACTTTTTTAATTAAATAATTATTTTTGGGTTTTTTTTTTTTATAGCACACCGGGTGTAAACATTTGAAACAAAATTTTATTTTTTACTAATATTTTAAGGGCACCAGCTCACAGAACTAGAAAAATTACTTTTTGTACTTTTAGCAAAAGTATCCATAATTTCACTATTTTTTTCCGATTTGGATGCGCAGCTGTTTAAAAAATCGTAATCACTCAAAAACCAACATTTAGAGATCAAATAAATCGTTTTTCTATAGCTATGAACTAATTCGCGTTTCTGAGCCGATGGGAGAACTTTTTCATGTTAGTACATTTCTTTCATTTAGAGCACTTGCTGTTAAATTAAGTATTTCTTTCTACAAAAGAACGATCTCGCAATAAGAAGTTTACTATTAGCCATAAAAAAATCGTAAGTAGCGTAATTTTGCTTTCGGTGCGAAAATTTAACAGCGTGACTGTAAATCAGTAAAAAGAGGCCAAATAAATACAATTCGACAAACTTTATCTTAATGAGCATCTTTTGGTTAAGTTCAATGTCACTAGCTCTAAATCCCTTCGAGATCTAGAGCTTCATATAAAAGAATGTGGCTATATCGATATACATTTTATTGCTATTGACAATTTATGGTTTGCCTGGAAGCCTTTTGCCTTGAACCTTGGGCCCATTTTTTTTACAAATTTTTCCAAGTGTACACAAAATTCGTTGCTCTAGATGGAAATGGTTTTAGTTGCTTTTATTGGCGCTACTACTGTAAGCTTCACAAGTATTTCAATTTAATGCGCTTAGTTTGTGCTGCGTAACAAGGTCTAGGAAAATTGAATTACAATGCTTGATAAATTTGGTGAAAATATTCTCTGCTAATTGCATTGTTTCAAACTTTATTTCACGCAAAATATACGCTCAATATATAATACATTACGTATACGTAATATCATATATTTCTTGGTATGTAATACAATTTATTTTAATTGAATATTTATTTAAGCATTTAAATTTAATTTATTTGGTACTTACTCATTTTGTCATTCGGTGTTGTCGTTGCTTTTGCTGCTGCCTCCTTGTTATTGCTTGTTTTTGTTGTGGTTTAGTTTTGTGCGGGTTCTTGTGTACGTGTATTGGAGTGTGATTTTTATCACGTATACGCCTAGTTGCACATATTGGTTAAACGGGCAAGAGAAAAAACATATATTTTGTATTTCTATTTCAGACACATTTAATCAGTTGGCGTGTTGCTCGATACAATTTGCCACTTGATTGGACAGTAGCGGCTTATTAAGGGCAGTTGTTGTTGTTGTTGTTGTTGTTTTTGGTATGTTAGTTGTTGTTGTTGTTGAGTTAGGCGTGCTAATTAAACGCAAGAGTGGTTATTTATTATCGATAAAAACACACACTAGAGACACACACACAAGCTTATAAACACACAAGTACACTTTAATGGACCCACAACACAGACACGCGCGCTCACAGACAAACAATTGGTAGTTGTCATTTATTTATAGACATACATGTGCGAGGGTAGCCTGAAAAGTAAGTAGTAGTTAAATTTTTGGACTGCACTATTTTAATAAAATATAAAATAGACTTTTTAGCCTGCACTCGTACATTTTTATAAGTTTTACACACACACACACACACAAACGCATGCACATTTGTTTTACTTTGTTTATGTGTTTAAAGCCTTGCCGCTGATTTTTATTGCTATTTAAATAAATGTGCATACTTAATATATTTATAAAACAGCCTGTGGCCCATGTTAAAAATACGCATAATAATGGAATGTTATTTTCATTTATTTATGCTATTTATTTAAATTAACAAATAAAATTCAATATTTTGGTACTTTTTATTGATTTTATTGTAAACAACTCTTTGGCTCACATGCCCCTGTATTAATATGTAAATTATTTGGCAGCGCTTGAATGCCTTTGTCCTTCGTAGATATTGCCTTACATTTTTATTTTATTTTTTATTTCACTGCATAAATATTTTACAGAGCATTTGTTTTCGTGCCAATTTGAAATAAAATGGGTTTTTTTTATTATATTTTTATTTTAATTAAACATGCTCTTCGACAAGGGCAGATTTAAAGGAATATAAAATTACATACAGAAAGGATGGATATGCATAAGCCAGCACGACTATATAAGTTTAAAACGAGTATATAAGCTAAAATATGTGAATGAATTACGTGCAAATAGGGCACAATGAGCCAAATTGCAAACTCTAAATATCTGATCTTGGTCATCTCATACATATATATCTCACCTCATAATATTTGTGTGAGCACTTTTGATAATCTCGGAAATATTAGCATTAAATTAAAGCTGGGCGGGGTTTAAAAAAGGTCTATATTTTGTAAGAGTTCGATAAGAGCGTATTGGTTTGTTCAATGTTCAAGCTGCAGCACAATTATACTATACGTCTGATCGACGTACGTTATTTTTAATGTCCTTAAGGGCCATTTTGAAAAGAAATGTTGACAGATTTTTATAAAAACACTTTATTTAGTTAATTTTTTATCTATTGACATCATTTTACTATGCAAACCATTATTTAAGTAAAAATAATAACGAGAACTTCAATTTACCTTACAAAAACTAACAAAAGCTTTATAATGTATGTTCAAGTTCTTATACATAGATTTAAAATCTAAAAGAACGGAATTTTCGGCCCTCAAAACTAACAAACAAATTAGGAAAAAAAAGTATATAATACCATATGCCATTAGTTTTATCTAGCTTCTAAGTAGGGTCGACATATACGACCAATTACACTAGTTAATACGAAAAATGAACCTTCGTAAAAAGTGTTTTTTAGGGTAATGTGGGGTCAAGAAACCCGAAATTGGCAACCGAAATTCTCGAAAAACATGGTTTTGGGCACTTATTTCAGTTATTCGTCAATATCTCGTGAACAAAACTTTGTATCGTGTTACTTTATTTACTATATTTTATTAGATTACTTTATTATTTTCGTGTTTCTCGACCCCAAATAACCCTAAAAAACACTTTTTTACGATGGGTCACTCGATGACTCGATAAATTTGTAAACTAGTGTTATTGAAGGTAAAAAGGCTAAGTATTGCCTCTTTTTTAATAGAGGATCATTCCTGCTACTTTAATAATAGGTGTCCATAACATTTTTACTGGTGCTGCTTTTGGCTAGTACGCAGCAGTCTAAAACCGCGTGAAAGAATTTGTGACCAAACAGTGCTGCCCATGTCTGGCCTATTGTCATGCAGATAGCGACAAAAATTAAATATAGAAATCAGCTGATTGTTCAAATTGGTTACAAGTGTATAAAATAAGAAAAAGTGAAAAAATTAATCGCCATATGAAAATATTACTTAATATGTATTTATTATTATTGCCATTATTGCCTAGTTATTCGCTTAAATCCAGAAAAAACGGAGTATGAGGGTAAACTCACATTTAATACACAGAGCTGAGTGTGAAAATTTGTGTAGAGACCTACGAATTTAAAGTGAATTAGTATTGCAATGCATATTTTTATATTTTGCGGAAAATTGTCGGTTCAAAGTTATGGTACAGAATCCGGCAGCATTTTCGCAAAATTTTCACATGGCCTCGGATGTTTTCAAGACATTGTTTGCATTGCTGGAGCCTCAATTTCGGCTCTTTAGTAAAATTTGTGCATCTACGACATTGTTTCTGCAATCAAAATAAGTTGCTGCATATTAATGTTTTGTTTTAGCGCGCAAAAAAAAAAGCTGAGCATTTTGCCGGCGCCCTCTAAATGGGCAGCACTGGTCCTGCGTACCAATGAAAAAATTCTTGGCGCTAAGAATTTTAAGTGATTTTTTGCATATGAAGTTTGGTTTTCTTTCACGCGGTTTTACACTGCTGCGTACTAGGCTTTTCACAATAGTTTTTTTTTTCAGGATGGACACTTTGAATGGCAAATGATTAAAACCATAGACTTGATAACAAATTTCCTTTATACAGGGTTTTCCAATAAGAGGTGTTATTTTGGTATTCAAAGAAAAATGCCATTTTTTGAGAAAAATGATTGGATGTTTATTTTATAATAAAGAGGAAGGTATGCCGTTAATAATGAAAAACAACATCAGCCAAATGGCCACCACGACCACGATTACAGGACCATATCCTTATCATGAAATTTTCCATAACCAAATCGCAAAGTGGCTGCCCTATGTCCTCGATAGGTCCAATGACCCCGCCGGACCATAAACCGCACCAAACAGTCACACGTTGAGGATGGAGAAGCTTCTCAACAATAACTCTTGGGTTTTCCGAGCCCCAGATGCGACAATTTTGCTTGTTGACGTAGCCACCGAGGTGGAAATGGGCCTCATCAGTCAAGATGATTTTTCGATGGAAGATTTTCACCATTTTTATAGTGAATTTTAATAATTTCAATGCGTTGTTGAAGCGTGTATCGTTCCATTTTTAGTAATGGCGTAGTTTCTACTTGTCAAATGTTCAAGAATAAAAGCTTCAAAAGTGACAGCTACCGAAATACCGAGTGATTCAAAATAACACCTCTTATTGGAAAACCCTATATATAATAATATAATACCAGCTATCTGCGTGCCGTCTGCCATTGGCTTTTTAGCTATTACTTTCAAGTAAAAAGTTATAATTTACCTTAAAACTCAATACAACAAATTTCAAAACTTACACAATCGTTAACGATACGTCTCTGCGACATACAATTTGTGCATGGCTGAATTAAGACAACTCAAAAGCTGCTGATGCCGTCTGAGTAAATATATTTAGCTAAAGGCTTAAACAAAAGCTTTTGGGTTGTGCTTTAAGCTGGAAATAATATGCGACTAAAAAAATAATTACCATACAATTACCATGTTCAAAACATGTCGAAACCTTTAAATAAATATTTTAGCTAACTAGAAACTGTAGTTTTTTATATATAAAGAAAAATGTTTCAGAGAGCAGAGAAATTTTTTAAAACTCAAATAAATATACGGATTGCCGCACAGGTGCGAAATTTATTGGTAAAATACGTGCATGGCAGTCAAAAGAACTTTTGTTCAATATAGTCAGACATAAGCTGCTTTTTACTTTATAGCACACACACACGAACACACACACACACACATGCAAGCAGCATAAATGGCAGCTCTTTGTGAAACATTTTATGCAGCCATTTTCTTTAACGCATTTTACCAACGGCATTTTTATGTATTTTTAAAAATGGCGCTTCCATATGTGTGTGTGTGTGTGTGTAAAATTTATGCGACGCAATAAATATTAACATTTAATTTTATATTAATTTTTTTTTTTTTTTTTAAATACTTTGTTTTAGAGCCAGCCCGTGGCGTATGATTAATTTTTTATAAGCATTTAATTTATTTATATTCTGTTGCTGTCAACGTTCATTTACTTACAAAAATATTAATAATTTGTTGGCATTTTAATTAAAAACAATCAAAAAATGTTTGTACAACATTTTAAATTTATTTAAATAAATTAAATGTCTGCTTGATCTATTTTTAATAACCAAAGTTTTGTTTGTATTATTTATGTGCTTTGGTCTAGTGACCATTTTGTTGTTTGCTAACCATATTTAAAACCCATATAAGCTGGGTCCATAAAGCAAGTAAACCTTTTTTGTTTCAGGCTGTTGTTGTTTTTGTTGTGGTTTGGGAGGGCCTTCAAAAAAAAACATAACAATAAATACCCTTACCCAAAAGTAGGCGGCTGCTTTGAATGTGACCCCTAAGCAAGATTTATGAGCCAAGTCAACTGGCATTGGCATTGGCATTTACTCGTAACGCTTTTTAGGAAATTATTTGCCAAGGTCTCTGCACGAACATTTATTTATATTGCCAAATGTGAACTAAGAAGAAAAAAAAAAAAACCCACAACTCTCATACCAAAGTACATACTCCAAAACGCACACAGCTAAATACTCAAGGCCAGCAGCTGCATTGAGCTTGTCATGTTCGGGCCCGGCTTGTGTTTCAATTATGTACAAATATATTATATTTATCTTTCTTTGCTCGCTTTTTATGTTTTTTTTGTTGTTGCTTGCCAAACATTTAAAATTGTTGCCAAGCGCTTTTTGCAGGCGTTCGCATTTAAAAGATTAGCCTGGGACGCACTTGCTCTCAGGCAATTTGGTTAATGGGCTGTGCTTTGGGAGCTGTGGCCTGGCTTAAATGTTGTGCAAGGGTTTCCTAGATCGTAAATAACAGCAGCTAACCTTTCGTTGACTCACACGTATGATTTACTTGCATGAAAAGTGCTAGCCATAAAACTGAAAAGATGAGCAACCAATAGTTAACCCTTTGGGGCTAAAATAAGCAAAAATGGCTAGAATAACAATTGGCCAACAACTGAAATGAACAACAAGCTACGTAATGAAGTTGTTATGCTTTTAAATTTGAGCGTATATTCACAAAAAAAATTTAAAAATCTGGCAACTTAAATAATGAACAGGAACAGGATTAGAGTTGGATTATACCGACTATACTACATGCTGAACTCCTTAACAATTTCTTCACTTTTCTTCCAATTCTTATATTCCTAAAAACTTAAAAGCACTTCTCTAGTAAAGTCCTCTGGATTCTACTATACGAATATTTTGACTGCGGCTGTTTTATAAACACACAGCTCTTACTCAAGCCATACACGATGCGACAGATTGTACAACTTGATTTTTTAACGACCAATTAAAAAAAATTACATAATTACAAACGACGATCCCACACACGATTCTATCGGTTGAACACCCTGCTCGTTAACAGCCAAGTTGTACAACAAGTAGACGACCCTACACACGATTGAATCGCTTGTACACCCTGCTCATAAACAGCCAAGTTGTACAAAAAGTCGACGACCCCACACACGATTGAATCGCTTGTACACCCTGCTCATAAACAGCCAAGTTGTACAACAAGTCGCATCGTATATGGCTCGATCGATCACGGTTTTTTTTGTTTCTTTTGTTGTTCCTATTTTTTTTAGTCATATTCATTTTGTGCAATTTAAATTGTTTTCTTTCTTCCTTATCAGCCGCCTTCTCTTTGTGTACAGAATAGAAAAGCACTGTCGACATCCTTACATTTTTACTAACACCATGTAAACCTGCTTGGACATTATAAATTAGCGGGTTTGATATGATTAAACTGCCCAAAATAAAAGAAGAAACTAAACCAAATTTTTAAGACTTCGAGGCTTGTCTATGCTTTGAGAAAGCGAGTTTTTGAAGTTTCAGGTTAAGATTCTCGTTAAAATAATGTGGTTCACATGTCTCTAAGGCACCCATCATTCCACTTTCCCCACATCCCTTAACCCTTTAAAAACACAATACTTGCCTTGACTTCCAGAACAAAAAATGGGTAATATTTTCCTTATCTATTAATCAACTTGCGTCATTCGTTTTTAACAATTATTGAAACACTTTTTTTATAAACCATCAAGAACTTTTGACATTAAAAAAACTAAGATTTATTTACTTTACAACTTTTCAATAAATTCTCCAAACCTTTTCAAAATATCTACCATTTGTTATATAATTCTAATCTTGCTTAAAATAATTCATTACAAAAAAAATTTAGAGATTTGCAACGATATTTTCCGAATGATACTGGCCCAATACATTGCTCTTTAAATAGCTTATGTTGAAATTTCAACCAAACTTTTTAGAAATCTTATAATTTGTATGCAAGAAGAAATAGCTAAAGTTTAGCAGATTATTGTCATAATATCTCAACAATCCATCGAACATTAATGTCTTAATAATAAACAAAAGTCTAAAACATTGTCAATAAACTTCAGTTCCCAACAGCGTATGTTATATAAAAAATAGCAAATCCTGGCTAGAAAAGTTTTGCACTAGTGACGTATTTGACTGCCATAGTTTAAGTTTATGTGCATGTGCCACCTTTGTATACATGTGTGCATGTAAATAAACCCATATGCGTCTTAGTGTGTGTGTGTGTGTGTATATATATGGTACACTAGTTCAAGGACTTATGCAGGGCTTGCCAAGCAACAAAAGGCAACCCAATTACGCAAAACCACAAAAAAAAAGAGCAAGCAAAAAATATAATAATAAACAGCATATAAAATGGCGCTGCATAACCTTTAACCCTAAAAGGCGACCTAGAAAAATAAAGTACATTTTTTTATGAATTTTTCAAAGTCACAGTACAAAAGTTGGCTTTTTTTTTTGAGAACTGCACAAAAGCTATATAAAGTCAAATATGCCCTTGTTAAAGTGAGGTAGGCGCATCTGGCTGTCAGTCAAAGAGTCAGTCAGTCAGCCAGTTAGTCAGATATGCTAAGTTGGACTACCTGCCCAACAACTGCAAAAAAAAAATCTGTGTCGTGTCTATGGAATTCTTGGCAGAGGAGTGACTGACTGCGGACTATGTACAACCCACTGGCGGATGTTTGTTTGTTCGCCTTTGGAGCGACATAACCACACGCCATTACAGCAAGTTTGCAACACTCGACTGAGGGGGGCATGTGGCATGCGGCGGGTGCTGGCTGGCATTTGTATGCGAAACGTTCAAGGACATGCGTTGCATTGGTATATGTATGCCAAGCCACGAGGCTGAGGCCAAAGCTGTAGCTGTAACTGAAGCTGTTGGCCTGCAAACGTTGCGCCTGCAAGTTATGCAATAGTATTTTTTGTTAAACGCCATTTTGTTGTTTGTTTTTGTGCTAAACAGATTTTAGAATTATAAACGCTCACAAACACACACACACACGCACACAACTGCTACATAAACTAATGACGTCAAAAAAACGTGTAAAATATTTTGCTCTCTCACTGCTTATGGCCAGCAGCTCAAATTTCTCTTTGTATGCGTGTGCGTATGTTTGTGTGTATGCGTGCGTGCGTCTCAGCGTTTATCTGTGTTTGTGTGTATATGTGTGTGCGCGCTGTTTTCACTTTCACTTTCATTGATTTTTAAAGGCCAGACCACATGGTATACAGCACCGCACAAAGTCAGGCCCAAAAAATATTATGCAAAAAATTTATAAAACACTTTCACAATTTACCAACACTCATAAATGCCTTGACTTTTGTTTAAACACTTTCAGCACACTAACACATACACGCACCATAAATCACGGCTTGCTGTTGTTGTGGAGCATTTAACGTGCGCGCACTTTCCGCCGTAGTCTTAACGTATTTTGCTCACAATTTGAACGTCGTACTGCGCTCGCTGCCAAAACTAAACTGTGCCTTCAAAGCGTCTTGTTAACTTGGCCAAGCAGCAGCAGCAGCGGCAGCAGCATAAAATACTGGTAACACTTTATGCAGCCCCATGTCTGTTAGCGCAGACGCAGTGGCACAATATTTTGGCCAGAGACTGTTGCGTTTGGCTCTCTCTCAAACATTGTCTTTTGTTTACATCTTGCTATCATTTGTTTGGTTTTTGTTGCTGCGTATTTTTAGACGCACTGAAAAGTGTTTTTGGTTGCATGCGGTTTCTTCCCTTTATTTTGTTTGTAGTGCTATAAATAAAATTACGCATACGCCACGTGTGCATATTGGGGAATTGACCGCAATTTATGCGCCTGCTGTGTACTGTTTAGTCAAATTTATGATTCATCAATAGCTAAGCACAAAAACCAGATAACCTTTTAATCCTTTAAAGCATTTTAGCCAAAATTTAATAAATGTCAATTTAGTTTTGCAACAATAGCTCCAGTTTTACACACACTTTAAGTGCTACATTATCATGCTGATTGGCTTCCAATCATCTGCTACAATTTTCTCAGACTTTTCATTTATTTTACAGTCGAATTTTCACTTGTATCAATAGCTGCAGAGTCAACGAGCCAAAGCCAAATGTCACTGCTGTGTCCTACTTGTACTTTGTCGCCTCCGCCCCCAAGCATTTTCGGAAATTTTCTTTTGGAATTTAATAATGAAATAGCCGCTGCCAGCTATAGCAGCCCACTAACAATTTCAATGGACAAAATGAAGCAATTTTCCACTTTTCCATTCTTGTTGAGTTGCCTTTTGGCCAAGTCGGTGATAAATTCTTACTTTGGCAGTTGCCACATTGATAGAGCCAGCTGCATGTGAGCAAGAATGAGAGATGAAAAGACATAGTCAGGGCAGCACTTGAGTGGTCTGTTAAAACTTTTCAAATGAAAAGATGGACAAAAATTGCAGTTGCACTTGGCGTTAACTAATAAAAAATTATTTGCTTGCTAAATGCTTTTTCATCAAAATTCCTAATAACTAATTAAAAGTTG
Source organism: Chymomyza costata (assembly GCA_018150985.1). NCBI lineage: Eukaryota > Metazoa > Arthropoda > Insecta > Diptera > Drosophilidae > Chymomyza > Chymomyza costata. Next base: position 27,577,385 of record JAECWU010000001.1, read on the forward strand.
TACAGCAGCTTGAGGCAAGATTATATACTTTAAAGTAAATTACAAACACTAGCCAGCTAATAGAGAAAAAACGCTTGGTTAGACTAGAGGAATCGAGTAATCGAGAAATCAAGGAACAGAGGAATGAAGGGTCGAAGGATCAAGGAATCGACGAATCTATGAGTGGAGGAATCGAGGAATCGAAGCATCGAGAAATCGTGAAAATGAGGAGTCGTGAATTGAGGAATCGAGTGATCAACAAGTGGAGGAACAGAGGAATAGAAGAATAGAGGAGTCAAAGGATCGAGTAGTCAAGGAATCGAGGAATCGATGAGTTGAGGAATCGATGAATGGAGGAATCGATGAGTTAAAGAATCGAGAAATGAACGAACAGACAAGTTGTGAAATCGAGGAATCGAAAAATCGAGAAATCCAGGTATCGAAAAATCGAAGCTTCGAGGAACAGAGGGATCGAGAAATCAAAGAATCTTTGAAGTCGCTAAAGTCGGGCGCGGACAACTTTGGGATACCCTGTACCACTGCTTCCAATAAATTTGGTTATGATATCTTCATAAACAAACGAATTATCCATCTATAACTTTTGTTTTTTTTTCGATGCCCTCTGAAACACCCCTATGAGAGCTATATAATAAAACCCCGATATCGAAAAAGTAAAATAAACTTGTCTCTCCTGACATAATTACGCATCTAATCTGAAAATTTGGTCGCTCCAGCTCTTACCATCTGAGATCAAGGCGTTCATAGATAGAGACGGACAGACGGACATGGGTATATCGACTAGTCACGCTGATCATACTTTGGGTAACTTTGGAGGGTCTCCGAAGTTTCCTTCTGTATGTTACATACATTTTCGGCTTGCACAAAGTTAATATACCCTTTGTACCATACGGTACAGGGTATAAAAAGTCAAATAGTAGAAGAATCGAGGAATCAAGAAATATGGTAAACGAGAAATGAGGAAACTAAGGCATCAAAATATTGAGGAGTTAGGTAACCGAGGAATCGACGAATCAAGAAATCGAACAATGCAACAATAGAGTTATGCAGTAATCACGAAATTGAGAAATCGAGGGATTCAAGAATCGAGGAATGTAGGAATCAAGAAATAAATAGTCGAGAAATTGAAAAAATCCAAGAACGAAGGACTAGAGAAATAAAGTAATCTAGCTATCCAGGAATATGGTAAGCGAAGAATAAAAGTATCCAAAACGGTTTAAGTCAAAGATTCAAAAAATCGAGGAATGGAGGAACAGACACGTTATGGAATCGAGGAATTGAAAAATCGCGGAATCGAGGAATCAAGGAATCGAGGAATCAAGGAATCGAGGAACCGTGAAATCGAGGTATTGAGGAATCAAGGAATCCAGAAGTCGAAGAATCGAGGAATCTAAGAATCGTGGAATCGGATATCTGATGCGTGAATGAGTCAAAGAATAGAACCTTGGAATTGGGGAATCGAGGATCCTAGGTATCAGGAAGTCCAGCAAACAAGAAATCGAGGTATAAACAAATCAAGCATTCAAGCAATGAAAGGCTCGACGAATCAAGGGCTGCAGAAACAAGAAATCAAGGAGTTAAGAAAAAGACAAATCGATAAATTTAGGACTTAAGGAATCGATAGTTCAAAATTCAATTAAAGAATTTAAGTACAACTCATCTAAAAGTAATTGCGAACTGAAAACGCACCACTTAGTAAATTCAATAGCACTCACAAATAAAACTACATAAAACTAAATAGAATTTAATAAAATTATGTTAGAGTAATAATTGACTTAATGTTACAAATTAACTTGTATCAAAAACCACTTTGAAATTAAGCTATCCTTATCATTTCTGTACCATAGCTACTCCTGAGCTACGTCATTCCTGGCGTATGACAAAATGCTACCATAAATTCCGCGGCTTTCGCGTCAAGTTCCAAGTGAAACCAAACCTCAAACTAACCAAAACTCTATTAAGTTAAAACCAACATGCGAAAGCAATAATGTATTACAAAAACAACAACCACAACATAAAAAAAGTAAGCCAATTGCCTCATTATATGCCACAATGTTATTGCCCCGCCCTCTGATGGGCCTACTCGCGCTTGTGGTAAGCACTGTAGTCAAAGGCTGCGCGCTCATTGAAGCGTTTGTGATTATTATCAAAAAATTGCGGGGCGACGCACAACGCACTTATCTCTAGAACACAGAGGGTGGAAACCCTCATTGCGGTATGTCTTGGATGAGGGTTAAGGGCAGCAGCCAGTGTCATTTGTTGCTCAAGGCATTGGTTGGAGGCTGCCGCATTGTGATATGAAATATAAAATGATATGATAACTTTATCTTCTTGTCAAAGCAGTTGATTTAAGCCAAAAACCAAGTTGGGTTGTGCCAAAATTTGTATGCTCTGTAAACGTTGACAAATGAAATAACAAGAATCAAGCCGCAGGCTGAGCTTAGTCTAAGCGGTGGAAGTCCAGCTTCTTTAGTCTTTGACAGTTTCTATGTTTGCTCGAAGTCTCACTCTCTCGGTTTATCTTGCAGTCTTGCTCGCTTGCTCTTTTGCTGTGCGGGCGCACTTACACTTAATTGAATCCTGCGGGCAACTGCACAGTACTATGCCAGGAGGCATGTGGCATGCCAAAGCATTTAAGGCTTACCCCGGCTCCAACTCTCGACTACTGCCTGTTGTTGGGGTTACAAATTTTGTTTTGAGCTGCTAGCTAGTTGGCTGCTGCTGCTGCTCATATCCTGTAGCCTGAAGGCAGCCCATTCGGTTCGCATCTAATTCAATTAGCAAGTTCAACGCCAAAGCGGCAAATGCCTCGTTAAACACGCTGTTTTTTTTTTTTTTTGCTTTTGCTTTCTTTATTTTGTGTTACCCCTGCCATTATTTCCGCTCCCTTTTGCCACACTCTACCAACTTCTCTCATACTTCATTGTGTCTTTTTTTTTTCATTTATTTTTGCTAAGCTACACTTTACTTGTTTGTGCTTTGCTTTTTTCCAAAATGTTTTATTAGATTTTTGCGCTAACTGGCGCCATTTTTATGCAAACGGATGTTGGCACACATACACACTCTCTCAAACACACACACACACTCACATATAGCGTCAGCTTGTATAATGAGCAAAATGGTATAAATTACCAAGCGCTGCCCCCGCTCATCCTTTTCATATTATATATATATATATTTTTTGTAATTTTTTTTGTTTCCTTTTTGGTTTTTATACAAGAGCGTAGATAATGCATGAAATCTTTTGCACTTGAGCACGACACCAATGGCCACTGGCTAGTACATACTATATGTATACTGTATGTGTCTGCGTCTCAGTGTGTGTTTGGGATAATTATGAGCTATGCAAATAATGTGTTTGCTGCTACAAAAGCTCCATTTAGCCATTTTGCATACAGCAAATTATTTAAATTTTGTGCTCAGGTCAGCGGGACAGTGCTTACCCACTACTTGGAAATTCTTAAGCAAATTACTTATTTGATTTATTCCCTTAAGCAAGCAAATATTGGATTTAAACACTGTAATGGAGCCAAGTTCGTGCTACAAAGAAAAGGTGTAGCTACTACCTTTGGATTATGCAACATTGAAGCTGATTTGTGCTTGTCTTTTGAAAGTAAGCATTCTTCCGGAATTCAAAAAATTATGTCTGCTATTAAACAAATTTTTATTTAATTTTTTTCAAAAAAGCAATATGACGGAATCCCAAAGACAAAAAATCAGTTACCACTCTATTCTGATGGTCATAATATTTTTGTTCCTACATGCTTAAGAAGTATATTGAGTATGTAACGCTCGAGAGCCACCAAAGTGGATAGTGAGTTCAAGGGACTCCAAACCTCTATGATTTTTGTTTTCGTAAGTAAAATAAAATTTTGCAATGAAATGTATGTTGAAAACTGAGTTCCGATCCACCCCCTTCACAAAAACGCTATCTGCGCCACTGCTTCAAATGCAAGTATACACAAAAGAAATATATGTTGACATGTCTGCTCGTCTGTCCGTATGTCTGAACACCTAGATCTCGGAGACTATAAGAGTTAAGATAACCAAAGTTAACATTTGCACTCCTTATATTTGCAGTCAAGTCAAGAGTAGTTCATTTTTTCAACGTCACCCTAACCCCCCGAAAAATTTCAAAGCGGCATAATTTGTACCTACAATTACAAAGCTAGCACTTTAGTTCGAGCTTCAGTTAAAACAAATTTTTTTTATAACACTTAGTTTACGGTTAGTTCTATTAGGTTTGTGCAAATGCTGGAGACCTCTCCAAAGTTATTTCCAATGTATTCAGGATGAGAAAAGTTTTAGTTCCCTCATTAGGTCCTAATGCATGTGTAACTCTACAAATTCATATATCTCAGAGATGATAAGAGCCAGAGCAAACAAACTTTGATATTAAACCTCATACTATTTAATGAGAAACCAGTTTTTTGATATCGATTTTACATTATGTAGCTGGTAAGAGCCATTATATAGACGTGGTATCGTCTATTCGTACGAACACCTATATCTCGATGACCACTAGAGCTACATGAACCAAATTTTCCTAAAAGGAGTGTATTTTTTTGGAGGTAACGTTTGGCGATCCATATTGATACCAATGGGATTAAGGGGAATACTAGAAAATTCAGTGAATTGAACTTTATTTTATTCTCTTTTAATTGGTTGAGTAATCTTGAAAAAATCATTATCGGTAAATCGCTATGCCAACTTCTATATAAGTTTATAAACACTTCTATATAAGTTTATAAACACTGTTTTTGTGTATTATGAAGTAGCAAAATAAAATCAGCCATGATACCAAAGATTATCGAAATGGCTGTCAAAATGTCACTTTATCAAAAATTGAGACTAAAAGTAAAAGCGATTTATGGTATAAAAAAAAACGTTTTGACTTGAATGACTAACTGATTGATTCTTTCAATACCACTGGTTTACACGAAAAATGAGCCTTCGTAAAAAAGTGTTTTTTTAGGTCAATTTTGGGTCAAGAATCACGAAAATTACATAAATTTTTTTTCAAGAACCGTTTTCGAGATTTTTTCGAAAAACATGTTTTTGGGCACTTTTTGCATTTATTCGTCCATATTTCGTGTTCAAAATTTTGTATCGATTTCATATCGACGATTTTTTTAGGTCAATTTTGGGTCGAGAATCACACAAATTACATAAATTTTTTTTGAAGAACCGTTTTCGAGATTTTTTCGAAAAACATGTTTTTGGGCACTTTTTGCATTTATTCGTCAATATTTCGTGTTCAAAATTTTGTATCGATTTTATATCGACGATTAGATCGAAAGGTATTGATGTGCTCTTTACGGTGATGTACATTATAAATTTTCGGTTTGCTTTTATGCAAAAGATATACAGTTCATACCCGATTTTAAAGATCCTAGACTCAAAGTGTTCGTAATAGAATTATCTTTCAGCATAAAGCTTTAAAAAAAATTTTTTTTTATTTGTTTTTGTTAATAAAAAGCAAACTGAAAATTTGTTATTTTGAAAATTGGTCGAAAATGACACTTGTTTTCGACATTGGTTGCTTGTAACTTCAATAATTTTTACATAATCTGTATATCACCGTATAGAGCACATCAATACCTGTAGATCTAATCGTCTTTCATGTCGATACAATGTACGAGCTTCACGAGATATTGAGGAATAACTTAAAAAGCGGCCAAAAACAAGTTTTTCGAAAAAATTTCGAAAGTTCGGTTCTTAAGCAAAATAAAAAAAATGTAATTTTCGTTTTTCTCGACACAAAATAACTCGAAAAAACACTTTTTTACGAAGGCTCGCTCGTTGAACCTTGAATTTGTAAGCTAGTGTAATTGGCGATCAATTCGTATGAAAAAAGATACGAGTTAGAGCCTTAAATTTAGCATGGAGTTTCGTTTTGTGTGAAATCTAGGGAAAGATTTTAGATGATTACGCCCCTAAGTGGAGGAAATGGTTGGTTTTGGTTGCATTTTTAGAGATTAAAGAAGAACAAATCATAGTTTTGGACCAAAAACCAATTCGGACCCAAAGGGTGGCAATTGTGTCATTTGTATGGTTGAGAACATTACATGGGGATTAATGATAACATTCCCCGTATTTAGATGGGTGCGGAAAAATAGTTATTGGTTATTAAATGGAATTAAGAATTGGCATATAAGCCAAAGACAAAGACAAACACTTTTCGAGGATTAGTAAGAAGGCAGAACCAAGGGCCGAAAATTGGGACTATAGATATTTTTCTCTGTATGGTGATTAAAGGAAATAATTGTGTTTAGGTCTAAAAGTCAAATAAAAATTATAACAAAAAATGATTTCAATTATTTATTGAGTAATAATCTTTCTTTTTAAACTTTTTCTATTACCTGTCATTTATCATTTAATTGCCTTGTCAGTTAGCTAACCAAAAACCATTTGGATAGACTTTAGCCACAGGTAAATGGTTTTCTTTTTTATAGAAAATTTTTTTTTGTTCCTGTTACTGTATCTGCCTGGACCAACTTCACAAATGGTTACAAGCCATTGGAAATACTTTATACCATCTATTTGTGGACTCTATGCAAGCGTTGCCATATTTTTTTAATCCCGCTTTCACACATTTACTTACTTCTGCAACAGGCAACAAAAGTCCATTATGCGGATTTTTTTTTTGCTCTGTTTTTATACTCTATACCTAAAAGCTTAAAGGCTGCGTTCAGTTTGTGCAAAGAAATGTTGTGTGTGATACATAAAATAAAATGAGTTCGATCCACAAGCTTTGTGCCAAAGTGGTTAGGATCAGTCTATATTAGCGATTTCTTGAAGACCGAAGAAGCAAGAAGTGGGAAAACTTGCCGCTAGGTGCGTCTTATGGTAAAGTTATTGAATTGTATTCAGTTTTGTAACATGGGCACCTCTTTATATACATTGTATACTACAACCATTTGTTGCATTTATAAATATTTAAAAAAATTTGACTTTTTGTCAAACCCATTTTATAGAAATCGGCTAGAAACTTCGGAAGTTCGGAAGCAGACTAAAATTATGAAATTAAAATCTATTCTACCTAGAGACCCCTACATCCTAAAAAGCATATTTAAGTAGACTTAAGTAACTAACTTGGAACAAAAAAAAAAGTTTCCAACATTTGCTCAAAATTTGCTCAACTAAGCATTTTAAAGGGTATACAAAAGTCGGAATGTCCGTAACGTAACCGAAACACAGTGTTTTTTTTGCTGTTATCGGTAATCAATTTCAGTTGGCCGATTCATTGCGAATGCTGAGCTCAAAAAATTTGTTTTTCGCATGTTTTTTTTTAGTTTTTAGCTAACAAAAGCGCCATCAAAGCTTTTGTTATTGTTGTTGTTGCTGTTTGCCAAATTGTATATGTATGAGTGTGTGTATATGTGTGTGTGAGTGCTTTGTCACATATAAGCTAAAAGGCAGTTTCAACGATTGCTAGTTTTGAATTGAGAGAGACGCACATACACATTGTGATAGTGTGCTCACCCATACAAACACATACATATATATACACCCACACATATATTGTTGCACTTGTTGTCGTTTTATACGCAAGTTTTGAGCATTTTGTGCCATTCCACTCGCCCAACAAATAATTCCATTTCAATGCAAAGCAATATACCATTTGAGTACCCTTTAATCATGGAGTAAAAGGATATATGCGTATGCACTTGATCCGAATATAGTGCAGAAAGGCAAGCATTGCCGACTAGGTACAGTCTACACAAAATACAATATAGCAGAATGAATAGGCGAGTTGGCTATATTACTACAGAGGATTCAGCAAAAAAAAAAAAAACCATGTGTAGAAAAGAGTATTTTAACTTTTCCATCACAAAATAAACAATCTTTTATGATATAGTTATTTTTTTATATTTTTTGTAGCTGCTGCTGATGTTAAACTTATTGGATTGCTGGAAACTATGCGAGAGTAGGAGAACGAACACGCTCACTTAGTTGTCGAGTTGTTAAAAAAACTTTTTTGCAATAGTCCTTAAATTGGCATGTCGAATTAGACAGCCTATCGTATAACTGAAGAGTGGGTCTGATACATGTTTGAGTTGGCCCTGTATTGAATTTTATTTAAGCTTGCTGCATTTCCCGTTTGTTAAAAGCGATTTCAAAGTCTAATTACGGTTATGCGCAGTGTGTATTAGGGTGGCTCGAGAAAAAAGTTTTGAAAAACCGAAATAAAATTAAATTAAATGTATTTTTTGGACCACCCTAATAACCTCAAAATAGTTGTATTTCATGAATTTTAAATTTTAAGCTCAGTTTCTAGTAAATAATGTATTTTTAAAAAGTGCTGCGTTTTTATTCTAGATCTTTGTGCTATTCGAAGCCAAATTTTCATTTTGTTGCAAATTTAAATTTCAAAATCGTTAAGAAAATTTTTTTAAAAAATACAAACTACTTTGAAGATAATGTCATTTTAAAAAAAAAAAACAATTTTTGCTCCTTAGAAAATGTTTATTTATTTTCACAGTTGAGTATTAGTATAGTAAACGAAGGCTCAAAAAAAACGTTTATTGAAAAAAATACTTAATGGATGAAACTTTCAGGGATCGTTAGGGATCTTGTTCTAAGTTTAAAACCGAGTTTTCGTATTTGTGGGTATGGGGCGTGGCACCGCCCCCTGACAATATATGTGGCTTATTTGAAAATTGAACTGGCTTCCAAGACTAAAAATTTTTTGATCGAATTTAATCATAGATAAAAAGTTATTTAGTTATATAGTTTTTTGCGAAATTGTAGATAATAAAATAAATTTTTGGGACGCCAAGTATTAATGCACAAGATATATGTCTTCTTGATTAGGTTCTAAAAATAATGGAATATTCGAAAGCAACGATTTAAAAAACAAATTTTTTAAAGAAGGCTTAATGGCTTAAATTTTAAACTCAATTTTTGATGTCCTATAAAATATTTTACCAGCATATTAATAAATAATTCTAATCGAGTAGTTCTGTTAATCCAACTTTGGTGTCTTTTGGCCAAATTCCATTATTTACAATAACCATGGATAATGATGGTTTTAAGCAAAGAACATACAACTAAAAATGGTTTAAATCAGCACATAATCTAAACAAGGTATTCTTAAAGTCTTGGCACTAACAGATTTTATGCATCTCAATTATTTGGTCGAATGCTTTTTGGACACAAAATATGTGTCTTCTCCGGAGGACTCCAGGTATGGTGATATTTTAACAGATTTCAATAATCTCAATTTTTTCGGATTCGGAGGTTAGAACATCCTAACATAATTATTTTTGTGTCTCTGAATCCATTCCAAAGTCAAAAAAACACAGCAGTGATATGACCTCAAAAACATATCAGGACCCTAACAAGCCGAAACCGATGCCTTAAACAACAAAACATAATTTTCTTACTGAGCCACCCTAATGTGCACATAAAACTTGCCCCAAGAAGTATGCTACAATATTTTATGCAAAAGGCAGTCCGTCAGTCATTCAGTCAAGTTCTCGGTTCATTTCACAAAAAACAGAGTGAAAGACAGCGAAAAAGTGAAACTGTAGTTTACTTTTCAGCGCTTTTCAATTTGGCAGCTTTCACTTTTCAATTAATGGTAGGACTGTTCTTTTTATATAAGGCTACAACATTTTGGCTTTGGCCATTTTGTTTTGTTGCGGTTGCCTTTTTGGCTTTGCCATTAGTTTGGTTTTAGCTGGTTTTTTTTTTTTTTGTATTATATAGCCAACAATGTAGGTCATGCTGCAGTAGCTAAGTTTTTGGCTTGTCACGTGACTTTTATATGGAACAATTGGGCTTGTTTGCAGGAGGATATGCTCTGGAAGAAACGTTGTGTCTATTAGGAAAATTGAAAATGACAGCCGAGCGTGCCTCACAGAAACAGAAACAAAAAAACTAAAAACTAGACCAAGCTTATTATTTTAAAGATGCTGCAGTTTTTCCCCCTTAAACTGGGTCAACTAGTATGCCAACTAGTTGTTAGCTGCCAATAGTGAAAAATTGTTATGCACTAGAGAAAACAAAAAAAAGAATATGTACTAAAGCAGCATATGGCAAAATCCTTTGGTACCTCTTGGCGTATGAGTAATTTTCGCTGAGCGGCTTTTGCGCACCAAAACGTATTGAAAAACTAGATATGGGATTTATTTTGGTCAACTGCACAACCAATAAACTAGGAGCAAGCCAGCATGACCAACTCATCAATGCAACCATGTTTCGTAGGGACAAGGCGAGGCATGGCATAAACTGTAAATATTGACTTTTGCAAATCGAAATCATCAAAAGTCCATAAAAAATCCAATGGAAAATGTTTGGGGCGGCAAATATACGCTGCAACAGACATGGCTGAAGCGCTATGTGTGTATCTGTGTGTGTTTTTATACTACTGTGTGTGTGAGTGTGTGTTGCTGGTCAGCTTTGTTGAGATTTTGTGAGGCCATCGTGAAAATCTCTGCGTATAAATAATGAAAACCAATTTAATTTTTAACAAGTTGTATCCAGGATTCGTTTGAACAAGCTACAGCAACTCTTCCCTTACCTCCTTTGACCCACACTTTGTATATATCCTGTTGGTGTGCCTGATTGCAACTCGCGTGCATTGACTGCGTGCTAAACTGTGATGCCTTTTTAGCCACACGAACTCACATGCGGACTTTGTTCGGCATATCCTGGCTATCCTTGAGGTATGAACGTGTTAACATTTCACACTTCATTTGTGCACGGATTTTGGACATCAATTGAATTTCGATTATTTGCGAATTGATTTGTAGTAGATGTGTGATGGCTTTGAGATTAAGGATGAGCTTGTTTAATTCTATTAAACAGTTTAGGGCAGGACATTGTTTATGGGATATTCCAAACTTGGCAGAAAATCAACTTATATTATGAGTTATTATAGCTGTAGCCACATACAAGAATAGACTTAATTAAAAAAAAAAGGGTACTGCCTTCTGTTCACTTCGCCTGGGAGCCTTGCGCAGGCGATTGTAAAAATTTTTATTAAAAATAAAATTCGAAGACCACTTCAATTTTATAACTATCCAATAAAGGGTGCAGGAAACAAATTAACCACATCAAGTTCCAAAATTGTGCGCCAGAGGGCGCACACAAAATACAAAAATCTCGCCATTTTGAAAAAGTTGTACAAAGAAATACAAAAAAAAATATAAATGTTGGACGGAAAATATTTGTGTATATTACGCGGAGCCATATACCACCAAGTTGTATATGATAGATAAATTAGGCATTTTTGCTAGAAAAATATGTACTTTTTTAAAGTTTAGGATCAATCCTCAGAATGATATACCTAACTATAAAATATTCTTAAGCCAATATATAAAATTATATGTATTGTAATCTTCTATAATTTTTCAAACGTAAAATATGGCGTAAATCTGGTGCGGCCAACTTTGGGATATTCTTTACTCAATCAAAATTTAAGTTTTTACCAACTTAGCACAGAATTGTATGAAAGTTAAGTGAAATAAATAAAATGAATTTTTAAATTGGCCTTGAGAATAGGGAATTGAGATTCAGAGTCTTGAGCTGACCTTAAGTTTTAAGGCCAACACTCTCAATACTTTTCCCCCTCAGTTGATTCAAAATCTGATCTCTACAATACTACACGTTTATTGCGATTATCTTATATATTAATAGTCCGATTATAATTACGTTTGGTACTAACCGAAAGATTGTTATTTTATCCATTTACTAAAGCTGTAATTTTTCAATTGTAGACAAAGTGGGACTTTTAAATTTTTTGGTGATGAAAGTGGGCGTGGCAAAAAATTGGGTCTCCGCAAAAAATAAGAACTCTAAATGTCAAGTTTGGTCATCGTAGCTTTTATAGTTTCCAAGATCTATGCGTTCATACAGACAGGCGCAAAGAAGGTCGATCGAAATCAGATCATATTGTAGGTAGCTTTAATGCCTTCTCCGCATTGCAACAAACATAATATACTTCTTACCTTAAGCTACAGGGTATAACAAACAATTCAAACATTTTGCCTGGGTTATGTTAGGTTGGAGCGGCCGCTGGCTTAACTTAGCACACTTAAAAAATGATATAGTTGATATACTTACAAAATTCCAAAATATTTATTGAATTTGGTAGGAATTTCGTTTTTGCAATGCAATTGGAATTTGTAAGTTTTATTTAATTTTGAATTGTTACGTATACGTACGTATCTACCTGCTATACAAATTAATTTTATTATAGAAAACAATTTTCTTGCAAAACAATTTTTGACAGCACTTTTAAAATGAAATGAAATAAATATTAAAAGGCTGAGGTTTCTCATAAAAGCAATATACATTTATTATTTGACAATCGTTGGACCTACGCCTCGAGTCGACTGTTGGATACTTGGGAAAACACCTAGCTAAAAGACTGCTGTTAGGTGTCCATATTAAAATAAACAAGATTGTTTTATGTTTATTCATTCATAAATCGCAGCTCTAAGCATTCTTAAAAATATATTTTTAGAGATTACACTATAAAGTATGGAAAACTTTAGATAAAACATATTTAAAAAAATCTTAAAACGGCTAAAAATTAAAATTTGAAGATTTGACTAAATTTAGGATATTTATATAAAAAAAAATTCTGTATGAAATTTTTTATGTTAAAATGGGAGTAGCACTTCATAATTAAAAAATCCAATTAAGCACATGTCTTGCCTAATCAGTTCGTTTAGTAGCTTTTTAAAGTCCTATGAGTGTTAAATTTTATTCTTGTGCTGTTTTGAAATATTTTTACTCATACTTTCCTTGGCCGTTAAAAATTTTGATAGCTCGTCAATTAATAAAAAATAAAATAAATTAAAAAAAAAAATTAATAAAAAATTATAAATTTAAAAAAAAAAAAAAAAAAAAAAAAAAAAAAAATGGTCTCAATTGGGAATCGAACCTTGGTCTTAAGACCTGCTGCCCATGTTTAATTTGAAGGCTAACAACGCTACAAACTCAGCTACCCTTACGTCACTGAGGCGATACAAGCCTTCGCTTCTAAAATATCTTATTGCGATTATCTCCGCTATTTATGGTCCGATTTTAATGAAATTTGATGTTAGTCGAAGGATTTTTTAATTTCCCATATTTAATCCATACCAACAAAAGTTGTAATTTTAAAAATAAACAAAATACAGCGCTTTGTAATTATTGGATAGTGGAAGATGCCGCGGTAGGTGAAAAAAACCAATAATCTTGAGCTTGTTGGCCATATTAAGAGTGCAAATGTTGGGTTTGGTTATTTCAGATCTGATCATCTCTGAGATACAGGCATTTATGCAGACGGTCAGATATGTCTAGATCGATTTATTTGACCCTTCTGACCATAACAGGGGTAACTTTGGGGGGTCTCTAATGTCTCACACTCTATGTTACAAGCACTTGCAAAAACTTAATTTACGCCTTAGCCTAGTACAGTGTATAGTTACATATATGCTTAAATAAATATTTCAACCAGAGTCTCAAAACTGTATAGAATTAAAATTAAGCTAGACTTAAGCAACATTATGAAGAAAATAAAGATGATGAAAACTGAAGCAAATAAAAAATATTCTAGGGTATTCACACTTTGGCACGACACTTTGGCTTTGCCCATACTGCTTTTTATTAGCATTATTGACAATCTTCGAATTTTGATTTTCTTTGGTTTTTCAACTAGAAAACATATTTATTGCTTTTCCCTCAAACTTCTCCCAACCAGTTAGCAGTATCAACATAAAAAGTGCAAACTATTTTGATTTCTTCTGTTTTCAACAGATTGTGGAAACTTAAGCTTTGCTTTTTCATTTGTGGCTTTTCTTTTATGACTGCCATTGGAATTTTTCTTTGTTTGTTTTTATTGATTGCTAAACCATTGTTCATTTGAGTTTTTCCCAAATAAAACATTAATTTGTGCTAGTCGTATAAGATTTAATGACTGGTATTGAAAACAGAAGTCTCTTGAAATGGTTTCAAAAATTGTTTGATTAGTTTTTTTGTATTGTGACAACAATAAAGAGAGAAAAAAAGACGTAAGAGAGTAAAAACTTTTATGTATTTGCTTGCAACTGTTTAAAATGCAACCTACAAAAAGTTTTTATATCTCTGTCACAACTTTAGCATGTTGGGGGGCAGGTTGCAAGAAAGAGGCGGGACAACTATGGTAACAACACTTACACCAAAGTTGACATTCATTAGAGCGCAAAAGTTGTAGGATGACAACAACAACAATAAGTCAGAGAGAGCAAACTTTTAGCAGCTGAGACAAAAGTCGAAGTGCGCCCAGAGTTGCCACTCACTGCACACTGGGCGGAAACATATTTTATTATGGCTTAAGTTCTAAAAGTAGAAGTTTCACAAACCTGCTATAACAGGCAATACTGGAGTACCATCGTAAGTAGTCTACGGAAGATGATGGCCAAAACTTTATATAATGATGGATATAGAATCGAATTAGAATGCAAAAAAAAAAAAAAAGATTTTTCTCACTTCTTAAGGCTTACGTCAAATTAAAGTGGTTAGACTGTATCTCACCTACTAGTAACTTCCAAAATCTAGTGGGACTATAAACTTTTTAGAACTTGCCTTATATAAAGACATACTGGAAAGTTAGCGATCTTAAGAACATATAGTTCCATCAAACACGTCTAACAGGTATACGGCCATCTATTCTTTTCAGCAAGTGACTTCCTATTACTTTTATAGCTTGTGTATCAGGAATATCTCTCCATAAAATGTGATTTGAAACTTTTAAATTCGTAAATTATTTGAAACAAACGAAATTTTAACTTGTACAAACCTTTTATAATACCTCTTGATATGCGGACAAATAAAAACCCAACTCCTCAAACTGAACGTTTTTAAATATATGAGAGAGATACTAATCATGCCCATTCTTTTTTTTTTTGCAAAATTCAGGAAATTTAGCAAGCAATCGCAAACTGAAGATTTGGATGGAATCTTTTTTAAAAAGCCATAACTTGTAGACAAATAAATGTACTCAAAATTTTCCTTTTAATAAAGATTTGAATTGAAAACGATTTTTTTATTATTTTCTTAAATATTTTTCAGCTATATTATGTATAATATTTTCAGCTTTGGCTGAAATAATGGGCAAAATAATAGAAAAATCGTTACCTAGCAGAAACACTCAAAGCTTTTGAAGTCGAATCGAGTCCCAGGCTTGATTCTCATCACCAACAAAAATATATCAGTTTTTTTTTAATTCATGCAAACAATATTTGAATAAAAAAATTCAAAATAATTTAAATTTATTTTAAACAAACTTGTTTGCGACCACTGTGCCCTGGCAACAATAGCAACAGGCGCTGAATTAGCAGCGGCAAACCGGAAGTAACTATCCCTACTTCTTTGGTATCTACTCTTTCTTCTTTGCTGTCTATGATATCATCATCGGTTGCTCGCTTTTATGAGCTGCGGACATTGGCTAGCTGGAGAACTTCTTGCGCCATTGTGTAACCGTTCCCTTCCGTGCCTCTCATCCAGCAGCGGTTGTTCACTTTTAAGCTGCATGCAACAAGCGCTGGGACTCATCAGAACTCTTTAGAAATGAGTTTTTATTAGTTTGCGCTGGCATTTTATTATTATTTTTTATTTTTGCCAGCTTTTCACTTGTCCACTTTTTCGCATCTTAATTAAATTTAAAATGCACAAAAGACCAGCTCAGCTTGGTGTCCAGACCAAGTTCTTATAGAGTAGCCATTTTGTAGAGTTTTTCCTCATTTTAATTGCATTTATACGCTGACCATGTGTGTAAATGAAAATGTTTTCCCATTTTCATTTTCATTTTTCTTCGCTGCTCTGTTTTGGCCAAACAACAACAGCAGTGGCTGTGGAATGTGGCAAGTTATGAGCCAAGATTTTGTCTAACATGCCTGGCAACCAACTTTATTGCCACTTTATGCATAAAGTTGTTGTAAATGTTTTTTCAATTGTTTTCTTTTTTTTTTTTTTTGTCTTTGCTTTGTTTTGTTATATTTTAATTAAGTTTACATACAGACGCACACACACAAACACAAACACTGGCAGAAGTGAGAGCCATAATTTGCATGACTTCCGCTGCAAGTCCTTTGGAACTTTCAGTTTTAGTTTCAGTCCTTTTCCTGCTACTGTTGTTGCTGACATTCCCGGATAAAGTTGATTAATGGGTCTTGCAAAAATGGCGATGGCCTTAATGGATGCCACAAAAAAAAAAATTGCAGTTGCAGCTGCCGAAGCTTCTAGTTAAATTGCATTGTTTTTGTAGCTTTCAGTTTTTCGTTTTCTTCTTTACACGCATTTCTAAGCTGCAGCTTAATAAGTTTGACCTTCGAATGACCTTTACAGAGCACTAATTTTTTTTTGCCTTTCAAACAAAATGACGCAGCTGAGAGGCATAACTTGCTATTTACCTTGATGTAGACGGATCTGCAATATATCCTTTATTCTTTCTCAAAAAAAAATAATACTTAAACCAAAATTTAAAAAAAAATAAGAAGAATGATATTTTTCACTTTTGCTTTATTGTTGAAAAAAAAAACCGCATTCAATTCGGAAAAGAGTCAAATACAGAGTTAATTAAAAAATGTTTTAATGTCAATTAACATTCTACAGCGTTTTCACTTCATATCTATCTTGCATCTTTCACGTGCATCTCAAGATTTTGTCACGTGTCTGTTGTTTTTCTATCACGCGTCTATCACGAGTCTATAACGTACCCACAACGTGCCTAAGGCGTGTGTATCTCGTGTCTATCACGTATCTATCTCGTGTGTATCATATGTCGGTCAAGTCTCCATCACGTGTCTACCACATGCCTGTCACGTGTCTATCCTATAACGTACCCAAAAGTGCCCTTAGCGCGTCAATCTTGGTTCTATCACGTGGTTTTCTCGTGTGTATCACATGTCTACCACGAGTCTATCACATATCGGTCAAGTCTCCATCACGTGTCTACCACATGCCTATCACGAGACAAGCACGATCCTATAACGTAAATAAACCTGCTCATAGCGCCTCTATCTCGTGTCTATCACGTATATAAACCGTGTCCATTACGTGTCTATATCGTGTGTATCACAAGTCGGTCAAGTGTCTATCACGTGTCTCTCAAATGCATGTCACGAGTCTATCACGATCCTATAACGTACCCAAACGTGTCCATAGCGTGCCTATGTCGTGTCCGTCACGTGTCTACTCGTGTGTATCACATGTCTGCCAAGAGTCTACCACGTGCCTATAACGTGTCTACATCGCATCTTTCAGGTGTCTATCACACGTCTATCAAGCGTGTATCACGTGGCAATCACGTGTCTTTCACGTGTTCTTTCACGTATGTATCACATGTCCGTTAAGCTTCTATCACGTCTTTATATCGTTTTTTTACGTGTCTATCACATGTCAGTCAAAAGTTTCTCACTGGCCTATAACGTGACGATCAAGTGTCTATCACATGTCACGAGTATACCACATGTCTATCACGTCTCTATCACATCTGTGTCACGTGTCTAGATCGTGTTTATTACGTTTCTATCATGCGTCTATAACGTGGCATATCTCATGTCTGTCAAGTGTACACTCGTGATGGATGCGTGATACAAGACACACGCGTGACAGATGTAGAAATGACATAGAAGCAGAAAAGCGCTACTTAAACCTATTTGAAACAATTTTTGTCAAAGATCTACAGCCACCAAAATTATATGTAGACTCAAGTAGACTAAGCTAAAAAAATTATCAAATATACTTCAAAAATGGTGGCCTTGATAGCCTAGCGGCAGTGCACTGGACTATCATCCCAGAGGTTGTGGTTTCGAATCCCACGTTAAACCATGGTCCTGCACTTTCACTTTTCCTATTCCCCTAATTTTTCCTGTCTATTCTATATCCTTATCACTTACTCTCATTATCGGTATCACAATGGGCCTTTTCATGGCCTAAGTGAGTTGGGACGCTAAGTCACCTACCTACTTCAAAAATCCAATGCCCAATTTATTCATCAAACCTGCAAAAAGAGATCTGTCAAAAGTTTCCAGCTTATAAATCAGACTAATTGTTGAATTCTCCAAAACAATACGTATACGCCATGTATGCATGCAAAAGCATGCAATTAAACTCATGTGTGATTCTAAATATTTGCCAATGAGTGTAACGTTAACGACAACGTTAAGTACCTTTAACTTTTTTTCGTTTTAAACGGTTTCCACGCACAGCTGCAATTTGGCTTAAATCAACAGAGAATTGAAATAGAGTAGAATTGGAGGAGCATGGAAAAGCGTTTTGTGTGGCATGCTGGCTGCCTGACATTTGTTTGGTTTTCATTTCAGTATCACAGTCTCAAAGGATGTCATGGCAACGTAAACCGCTTGCATGATACTTTGCCTTCTAGTGATAAATTTGGAAAAAACCAAATTGCATAAGTTGGGGGCAGTTGCCCGATAGTATGATACCCTGCACATTATTTTAACAAACTTTTTTGTCTATAAATCTAACATGAGTCCACATAACAAATTTGGAAGCTTAGCTTAGATTAAATACTTATGTCATTAGACTAATTAATGGAATTGTAGGGTATGTGCAAAGTGCGCGTTACCTATATATTTGGCTATGTCGTAAGGGCCTTGGGTTGAAGGCATCATTATTTAAGGCGATGGTGAACCAAAAAAAATTTGTCAAAATGTGTCAGAAACCGATAATTGAGTATTATAGCCGATATTCAGACCCATAGCGAAGCACCAAGGTGACTAAAATATATTCAAACACCATTCAAAATCGATAAAAATCGGTGATTATAGTAAAATCGATAAAAATCTGTGATTATGGTAAGCTTTTCTTGACGATTTTGTTATTGATAACTATTTTCTATGCATAAACTAAAAATAAATAAAGAAAATAAGTTTTTGTCATTTCCATCATTTGTGTGTCGAAAAAACGAAATAAAATAATTAAACTAAGAAAACTCGTAGTAAAATTAAAAAAGCGAGAAACTAACAATAAAGTAGACTTACTGAGCCAAAACCGCCATTTTGTTTCGTAACTTCATTTTTGTTTCCCTAGCCAATGTAGTTTCTGCTAGAGTATTCCAGCAACTATACTTCTACTCATAGGAAACTGTTGAATGAGACAGACACAATTGAAATATTGCACGAATTGCAGGAATTCTCCAAAGTTGCATGGAAGCATGGCTGGCATATAGGCCGCCCAAAACGTAACAAAAGGTGCCACAAGTGCGGCACCAACTCCCACATCTTTGGAGTCGACTGCAACATGCAGCTATTTAATAAACATCAGTTGGGATAAAGCTTCAAAGTCCCTCAAAGTAAGGGAGAGATACGCTCGAGTGCATTTAATAAGCCTCACGCTGGTAGACAGACAGTAAGCGGGGAAAAGGCATTTTGTTTGTTGTTTAAGCTGCAGTCGTATCCAGAGGAGGCGCATAGTTTCAAGTTGGCGCCCACAAAAGGTATTTCGTAAACATGTATTATAACTACCCCAAAAGGTAGATATTACTATAAAGTTGGCAAAAATGCTCAACAAAAAAAAAAACTCGTTAGTCGGTGCTATGTACATTATTATGTAAGCCTGTATCTGCATATAAGAGTGTAGGGCACGTAAATTTACAGAAATTTTAACATAATTTATGCCACATGTGGGGCGAGGATTTTTCTTTCTTTTTTTTTGTCTCGTCTAGGCCCCAGGAATTTGCCAGCTTACCTAAATGTATGCGGCGTTTGTATATTTGTTAAGACAAAAAGATGTCTAGTATATATATGTTATATATTTGGTCATGGAAGTAAATACAATGTGTAAAATTTTATTTGTAAATTTTTGTAAACAAAACGCGAGTCCGCAGAACTGAAGTGCAAGTGGTAGCAGGGAGCGATCTCGAGTTGGCACTGAGCCAGCTCCTTGTAGCTAAATTTTACAATAAAACTGCGGTAACAATAAGCAAAAACCATACTATTTGCACTCAACAATAACAACAACAGCGAGTAAAATTGGCGCATACCGACCTTACTATACCCTACCTTATCAACGTGAAAAACTACCAATAAGTAAGCCAGAAATCTATACTATTCGACTTACCGCATAGATTTGGAATATTTATCATATCAAATTTAGATGTTATAAAGACGGAACTTGCTGAAACTCTATTAATCGTGTGAAGAACTGTATTATAATATTAAAAATAGTGGGCTCCACCTCCGAAGTATTTCGCACTGCATTCCCATTCGGCTTATCCACTTCAGGACATCTCGACTATAATATCCCCTGCACTTTCATTATTCTCACATCGGATTGGGAATGCTACATTCGCGCCCACTTCTAAAATGCACTGTATTACCAAAGGTCGCCGCTCAGATGTGCTTCCCATCAGCAAAGCCAGGGGACACCACAAAGTGGCCATGGCAACTGCAAAGTCCACCTGAGATGCTCAAAAGTTTCTTCTATAGGACTTCACTTTCTGCGTGGCATTCCCCAAAAGTCTAAAAAATCTTATATTTTAGTCCCAAACGAAATTTACATCCATTGTATGTATTGACAAAAAGCAGGGTACGAGTAAATGGTGAGATATAACTTGCCAAATAGCAAAGTTTAGGAGTATTTAGAAAAAAATTATTATTCCCAGGGCCGTAGAAAGAAATTCCATGCCTGGGGAAAAATGTTCCGCCGCCTCTATTACACCTTTAGCTTGAATCACGACAGTAATTACACCGGGCCCCTGAGAAAACTCTGTGCTCAGGGGAATCCCCCCTTCCCCCTCTCGGAGGGCCTGATTATTCCGGAAAAAAAAATTAACACCGAATGTGGCGACTAGTTACTTCGAGAGTTTTACGAATATCTTGGTTTTTATAGCGGAGCTGGTCTAAAAAGACACATTTTTACCTATAATATTTGAAGATTTCATCTGAGTTTAAAACATTTTGAGACAATTCATGGGGCCTAGAGCATAATTGTGCGACGTTTCAACCAGATATTATAATGTGCGCCACCACATATCGAGATGAATCGAACTTCAGATGCCAGCAGTTAAAATTCATCTTTTTGTTAAAATTTGGGTTCAATAGCTCTTATAACCTCTGAGATCTTTTCGTTCCTACGGGCGCCAAATTTAATACCATGTACGAAGCTACCAAGACAACCCACAGATGTTACCGGAAGAAAAATATTTAATTTTGAACTGAAACGCAGGGGGCTCAGCTACCTGCGAGCTTTGCTTGTCAAACTTCACTATGTCTACGTTATATTATATTATATATGGTATTATCTCGCGCTATTTCAACTTTTTCAGTTTTTTCACTATTTTTAATTTTTGTTTTACTCCCCATGTAAACAATTATCTTATTACACGCCTCAAATTTTTACTTCCTACAATAAAGAATTCATATTTTTGGTTTAACCGATTTTTCTACAGTCTGCAGATCTGAAAATATTCGGAAAAATTCTCGAAAAATTTCGAAAAATATGGCTTTCAAAATTTTATATGGCGACAGCTCTTCTCCTTAATTCGATGCTTAAATAGGTTATAGGCAGTGGCGTAGGAGGATGACGGGTGTAAGTGCCCCTACCTATGGTTTTTCTTCATACGAAAAATTAAATAGTCCAATAAAATTTATCCTCTCCTCAAAAAAAGTTATCTACGCCACTGCTTGCAGGCAAACAAATTCTCGGGAAACTTGTCAAGCATGTTTTAGCCAATATCTGCAATCGTATACTACAAAATTCTAATGCACAAACATTTGGAAAAATTATCTTTAAAATTTTAAAGGGATGGAACTCAGATACTTAAATGGCAACAGCTCTTTTCTAATGTTTTATTCATAAATATGTATAGATGATGAGGTGAAACGTTTCGGTTTTTATAATTTTTTTTTTTTAAATCACGAAATTTGTGTTTTTCGTCCCAAAAAGGGACGTTTCGAAATTTATCTTCCTTTGTCAAAAGCTATGCTCGATTTCTTTTTAATCAGCCGTTTTTTGGTAGAAAATTGTGAAAAAATAGTTTTAATACCTAGGATCCCTTGTGGCAGCTAGATACCCGAGGGTTTTCATCTCCCCTGCCTCTTGTCAGCTCTGCAAGCCTTTCTTAGTCAAAACTTAACGCTTCTAGCTTTTTTCGAGATTAAGACAGAGAGACAAACAGCTATAACTAGAATGATTTCTTTTCTCGTCTCAAAGCAGCAGCTTTGAGGCAAGTTACTCGTCACCTTCTAGGCATCGCAACCACAATATTTTTGCACAACTTAATAAACGCCTTACCTTTTTGAATACAGGGTATAAAAACTATGAATACAAAAGCCTGCATTGAAATGGAGTGTACTGAGAGACACAAGCAGGGCATCGATTCGGATGCTTCTTCTTTTTATTGTGCTGGTTGTTGTTGTTGGTTTGCCTTGTGCTACTTACATGACAATCATTACAGTTGTTGATGCTATAGTTGTTGTTATTGTTGTTGTTGTCCCTTCTTATGTATAAATACAGCGGCGCCTTGTGACGTGTTTACAAGTTGTGAATTATTGTGCCACATCTTGCTTGCTCCCCCTACCCTTCTTATCACTCTAAAATCTTGGCAAGGCTGCGCAAGTTTTTCAACCCAGTCGCCATTTTGTATATATATATAGCCGTTTCATTATCAATAGCAAAACTTCACTATACAAACCCCCAACACAAATACCTACACCGTACTCAACTTTTGCCCCCCTTCTAAGCCCCTACTCCAAAAACAGCTGTTAAGTAAACAAACGGCAAAACATCAATCATGCTGCATTATGCAAATATTCGCATGAATATTTCAACAAAAGCGCATCGCTTCAGAGTGTCAGACATCAAATATACTATAAAATGCAAGACCAGACATTGCTCCCTTTCCAATCCCTAACCATTTCCAACAAAGTAAACCAACCAAGCAACCAACTCAACTGGGTTGCTATCAAATGCATTGCATTTGCCATCAAGAGCAATAACAATTGCAACAACAATAAATGTTATATCTAAGTTGAAGCTAAGGTTTACTGCGAAGAACCAAAGTTTTTATACACTAGCAGTAAAATTGATATTCAAGAATAAGTTTTAAAAATCTCTAAAAAATATTAAATGTAATTTTTAGAGGATATAGATATAAAAATCTTATGATAACTAACTAATGTCATTTTATTAAATAGCAAACATTCAACTTTTAAAAGAATAAATGAATATTAATAAGTACTAAATTCAAGTCAATGTTACGTCACCTATAACCAGCGGATGATCAAGACACTTTCAATGATATGTCGTTCATTATATTATGATAAGCAGTTTAGAAGTTATGAGGTAACAGACGAACATATTTTTACTTAGACTTGCTAAGTAAGTTTGGTAATATATTATTTCGGGGAATTATGTTCAGTTCCATGTGACGTCACATGGCCTATGACCAGCGGATGACCAAGACGCTTTCAATGATATCTCGTTTGTTATATTATGTAGAGCAGTTTAGAAGTTATAAGCAAACAGACGAACATATTTTTGTTTAGACTTGCTTGGTAATATATCGGGGAATTATGTTCAATGTGACGTCACATGGCCTATGACCAGCGGATGATCAAGACGCTTCCAACGATATTTCGTTTGTCATATTATGTTAAGCAGTTTAGAAGTTGTATGGAAAAAGACGAACAACTTTTTGCTTTGCCCTAGTCGGGTGAAGATATATGACAACTTTGTGTATATACTCTGGGAATAAAGGATCATTGATATTCCTTAGGTTCGGAATTTTACACTTTAAGGTTACGATGAGAAATCTGCAAAGATGATTAGTTAAGACAACTGAAGTCATGCAGAATGTCTTTTGACAACTTTTTTAAAGTTAAAGCCAAATATTAAGGTCTGCATTGAATTCTGAACAAAATTCAGGAAATATGAACTTGAAGATTGAAAATAAAATGGCTCAAAAAATATTATCCGCTATGTTGGAAAAACTTAATCAAATAGTTGACATACTCCCCTCGAAAAGATAGTAGGAAAGCAAAGGCAATGGCAAGGGAAGAGTCTATAGCACCAAAGCTGCCAATACGTTGAAAGTTTGCATCCTGTTTTGAACGTCAGCTGCTTTCAGATGTTGTTGTAGTTGTTGATATTACTTTGGCAAAGATTTTTCAATCCGCAGTTGCCTGAATTAAACGATAACGAGTTTTGGCTTTCGACGCTTTGTGAGCTCTTCATTTTTGCACTAAAAGCAGCTGAAGAGCTGCTGCCATCGTCATCTCATCTGGTTGGTCTTTGCTTATGCTTCATCTTCTGTTTTCTTTTTCATCTTCTTTTGCTGCTACTTCATCTGCTGCACTTGGCAGCCAACTTTTATTTATGCGTAAAGTTTTCTTGAAATTGAGCTTAAATTAAAAACGTTGCCTGCAATTTATGCATCCAAGTAAGCAACTTAAAGGCCAACTTAAAGCATTAGAAGAGTGTACGAAGGGGTTTAAATTCAAATGCGGTAAAGGAAAATGCAATTGCAATGCCAAATCCAAATCCAAATCTAAATCTGTTGCTGACTTGCAGTCTGCAACAAAATCCAATGCAATTGCAAATTGTTTTAAGCTTTACCAAAAAGTTTTGCCATGAAATCCGCTTACTTTTACTTAACTTAAACATAAACGAATTTCCTGTATAGTTTTTTTTTTCTCTTATATTTATATATAGAAATATACTTTTTTTCATTGTTTTATTTTAACACGGCCAAATGTCCTGACAATAAACAAAACCTCTGCAAAACTTTTTGGCTCAACTTGGCGCTATATGCGTTAGGGATTGGACTTGGCGCTTGGAGCATAAAGCTTGAATCTCTGCTGTCTGCAGGTTTCAGTTTTCGGTTTGTTTGTTGCAACACTTTGTCGAAACTTTGCATAAACTTTAGCAGCGCTTTATTTTGGCCAAGTTAACGTATAGCAGCGCAGAGTGTGTTTTCTTTTTTACTACCTTTTTTTTTTGGAGTTTTCTTGAAAGAAAAAACTTGCAAATTACTTTGAGTTTTTGGTGGAGTTAAGAGCAAAAAGCAAGTGCAACTCGAAAAACTGCCGTGTGGCATTAATTGCAAGCAAATTGCAACAATTTCAAATGCATTAAAAGTTTGCAAACATTTCATAAGCAGCAGCAAATAGCCACAAAGGTTGTACCCCAAGTCTTTCTTTTCGACCTTCTATGAGCATATAAAGAGTTGACAGACGAAAAAGAAAAATATGATACAGCAACTTTGGTGCTTACGCTTATGATCTAAACTGGTTGTATGCAGTCCAACAAGCAGTTTTCTGCATTATCCATTATTCGAGGCATACAAACATAAACCTTATTAAATCGATTGTACAACCTGATCGATAAACAGCCAACATTGTACAACTTAATCAGTCGCATTGTGTATGGCTTGCTTAACTATTAACTTTTTTCACCAAAAATTCAGTATCGGCATTGAAATCTAGAAAAGGATGCATCTTTCAATAAAAAACTGCTTGTTAGACTGCAACCAAGCAGTTTAGTGTTGCAAAATAAAAATCATAGGCGTAAGTGGCTTTAGTGACATTTGTTTAGCCTATTGTAGTTATTTTTTGATGAGAGTAACTAGATTCCAGGCGAAATGGTCGAAGAAGTATCCCAAAATTTTATCGCCCCCTTAGCCCTTACATAACATGAACATTAAACAGTCTGTTATTCCTGGTACGATAAATAAAAAAATCGGTATACCACTGTGGGGTGGCCATCGGTAGCGTAGTGGTAGCGTACTCACTTTGCAACCCGATGGTCCGGCATGCGTTCTCTCTAAGCTGTTATCGATTAATATCTTATTCAGTTCTCAACTAGGAACTTTAGTGGTTTATACCGCTTGATCTATAACACAGGCCTACAAATACCGAGGTCATGTCAGTTGTTGGAAAGCTTTGGGTCATTTCCGAAGTAATTTGCTGCGTAGAATCCGAATTCGGGGCCAGAATTGGCCTATCACGTCAGGATTTTGAGATATTTGAGGTTATTTACCCGAAAAACGTTTTTTTTTTTCCTACTTTTGAGGTTATGTACAGGGTGCAAATATATACATAGCTTCCCTACGGTCATTTTACTTATATAAGCTCAAAAAATTGTTTAAAAAACCCCAAAGGTTTGCAGATATGGCATCGCAAATTTATCGTTCAAAATTTTTTTAGAGTTCCCAATCACGGCACCAAAAATTGAAATTGGTTTACTATAAAAAACAAACGAAAACAATGTTTGCTCATGTAGATAACATAAACCCATTCGGAAATCAAATGTTTTCGAAGTAACCGAATTCGATCAAAATCGCTTTATTTATTTATTAGTTTGTTTTGCTGATGGAGGGTATCTCAAAGTCGCCAACTATTTAAAGCAAGCAATTAACATCTAGCTCTCTATTAAGGTTAATGCCATTTGCTCAAATTGGTATGAACAGTATGCAAACTTTGTCAATGCCGCTGCAATTATGGTATATAATAATTTGTTGGCTAAACTTTCGGAGTCTCAGACTAGAACTGTCTGGAGCCAAACGAAGCCGGTTAGAAATGTTGCTTAAACCTTGTTGCGTAGCTTCAGAAAGTCGTTCGCCATTTACAATTAAATTAGTTTCTATTTGGCGCCAAGCTGTTTCTCTCACACTGTTCCTCTTTGGCCCGTACTACCTACACTAAAATCAAATATGCGTAAACATTCACTAAAACATAGCCCTCTTGCTCTACAGTATACCCTTCAAGTTTCTACACACACACACTCACACTCCGACACTTGAACACACACACATGAACAGACACAAACAAAACATGACATTGGCATGCGTAATTAAATTTACATGAATTGATATTGGATATATATAGTATGTGTGCATATATGTAGTTACAACAAAAACACATATAACCCAAACACACACACATATGCAAATAATAATGCTCAGAAGACACGACATGTACAGCAAGCAGTTGTTGTTCTTTCTCGACAAAATTCTATTGCCTACTTTTGTGCGTTGTTGCCAATTTCGAACTTGTCGTAGTAAAAACGTTAATTTTGCGCTTTGTTAGATACAAACAAAGACATTTAAATGCTTGACATATACATAGGTGTTTATGTGTGCGCGTGTGTGAGTGTGCGTATCTGTGTTTTTGTAGCGCAAATGAGTTGGCATTTTGTGCCAAGTTCATTTGAAACTTTCGCCTTTTTGCCAGTTTCTTGTCTACTTTTGTCTATTTAATTGGCTTATACAATTGTGTGCTACCTTTTCACGGTAACTCTTAAACTTTTCAAACTTCATCCATTAAATGTTTATTTTTTGCTCATTTAGCATGTGTCTTTCAAAAGATAATTACAAATAACAGTAGCTAAAGCTTATTTTCCTTTTATTTTATACAGATTAAGTATTCAAAACGTATACTGTGCTTATTATGAGGTATATGGAGTAGATTTAAGATTTATAAGCATACAGTTTATCTTTGCAGTTATTTTTGATTGTTAATTTTTAGTTTGTTGAGATATGCATTCTGATTTTTTTATGTTATTATGTACTTAAGAATTTTATGTTTTTCGCAATAAATTCACGTGCATAAAATGTAATCATTTTTATTTTCGAGCAAACCGATGATCACTTTTGTTGTCTTCTCTTTTTACTGCGGCATGTAGTGCTGGGGTATATGCTTGTTCGTCTGTTCTCGTGTCACTTCCAAACCGTTTATCATAATTTGATATATAAGATATCGTTGAAAGCTTCTTGGTCGTCCACTGGTTATAGGCTATTGGTGGACGCACTAAATTGAATATGGCGCGCTTTAAAGTACATTAATAATAATAATAATCATTTCCCTAGCTTGAATATTTTTGTAAGTCGTCTCTGGGTGGCACATGGGGATCTCTATTAATTACTGTTTATAGTCGAATCCGAATTAATAGATGTTCTTAGGCAAATAGCGTCTTTTTGCTAAGCAAATGCACCAGTGCCTCTGCGGGGAAACGAACCACCGACCAGCGATTACGCTACCACTACGCTATCGATGGCCAAAGTAAAGGGTGTTTTTTTAGCAGCGTCCGGATTTCCGAAAGGGATATCTCTGAAACCAGTTGTTACTTTTGACAAATTTAAATTTCATTTTATTCAGTAAGGAATTCATCATGGTTAGATTTACACCTCAAATCTTCGAGATTTACAATCAAAATCAGTATTCTGTTGTAAAAACTTATAGAGCTACTTATTCGTACAATTTATGGACCGAATAATCGTCCATAAGAACGTGCTATTCGCCGTGTTCTTGATCATGTACGAACTCATTTGGCATTCCACGATGTCTGACCACCAATCAGAATGGGAACAGCACGGTTCGAAGAAAATATCGCTGTTGTAGAGGCCAATGTAGAGGAAAATCCAAATTTATCGATTCGCAACGTGTTACCATCAATGGTAATCGATACAGAGCGATGGTCAATGAATATTTGTTTCCAAATTTACGTGACATAGATGTCGAAGAGTACTGGTTTCAACTGGAATGCGCTACGTGCCATACGGCGACCGCAACCCTTGATTTACTGAAAACTCAATTCGGTGAGAAAGTTATTTCAAGAAATGCGCCCACCCACTGGCCGCAGCGGTCGTGTGATTTGACCCCTTTAGATTATTTTCTTTGGGGACACGTCAAGTCGTTGGTTTATATAGACAAGCCAGCAACAATTGACGACTTGGAAACCAACATTAAACGTGTCATTACTGAAATACGGCCCAAAATGCTCTATAGTGTGGTCAAAAATTGGACCTACAGGATGCGCTTTGTAACTCGTAGTCGTGGTGGTCACATGACAGAGAACTTTTTCAAATATTAAATGATACGAAATCATCTTGCTAATAAAAACAGATTTGGGGGGATTACATTCATTTTTCTATGTTTTATTTGAGTTTGAAATCCGGACGCGCTTAAAAAAACACCCTTTAGTACATTAAGTCATGAGAAAAATCTTTTTTTTTTTAATAATGCATTGTTGGGTTTCCAATGAAAGGGCTTAATTGGAAATAGTAACTGTGGGGTATTAAGTAAATTTTGGCTTCTAGTGCTAGGCTCGGGAAACAAATCGCGTGTTTTCAAGCATTAAAAGAAACAAAGTACTCCCATATTAGTGCCATGAAGGCTGGCATTATAGGCAGAGGGGTAAAACCTGAAGGGGTAAAACCATTTAGTCATGGCGTCTGGATGAAGCTTATGTAGAATTTTAAATCTGTGTGAATGCTACAAAAAAGTGCACGCAATTGATATTTTAATAAAAATTCAGTTTTACATCGGTCATACAAAACGTGCCGTACCGAAGTATATGAATGTACATAAGAATTACAAAAATTGGCATTGACAAATTTTAATTAAATAAATGTATATTACTAGAGTACCCATTCACTCACAGTCCTATGCTTTTGAAAAAATAAGTATCAAAGAGCCAAAAAAATGTTTTAAGGAGCGTGACCAAAAATTTAACAGCAAAAAAAAAAAATACCATAGTGAATGACGCTAGCATGAGTGAGATGTTATAATTATCCTCTTTGACAAATTGAGAACTTTATGTTTTCCACATCACACTCATTTAATTTTCACTTTCCACATAGTTTTATTTGCTGTACATGAGTTAGAAAGGGACCACGGATATATATTCACTGACACAGTGTGTACTCCAAACACATTCTACTCTCTTTCTCACTTTGGCTTGTATCGAAGTAGTAGTGTACAGTGAATTTGAGTACCAATTAGTACTATACAAAATGAATGCATTCATACTGACCACTTGTATCGGTGTTGTTTGGATATCAACATATGTATCTATGCATTGTTTTCTTTTCAGAATATTTATTTATATTTATTTATTTTTAATATAAAATCCTTGTTCTTTTTAACTCTTTTTTTAGATCAACGACTTCTTGCAATTAGACAGTACTTCCGCCTAAATAAATTCCTGAGAAACAAGAAGCTCGACAGAAATACAAAAGTGTCTACATACCAAAAGCTGATTGCACCAGTTTTAATGTACGCCAGTGAAACATGGACACTGTCTAAGGCAGATGAAAATAAGATAAGTATCTATGAAAGAAAAGTTCTTCGAACCATTTTTGGAGGCGTACGCGAAAATGGAGAATGCAAAAGAAGATACAACCACGAGCTTGAAAGACTACACAAAGGGGCCAATATAATAACGCAGATAAAAGTGAATAGATTAAGATGGGCCGGGCACTTAATAAGAGCAGACAACACCTATCCTCCGAAAAAAATCCTGTTTGGTAAATTCAGAGAAAGCAGATCAAGAGGACGCCCAAAACTAAGATGGATTGATGGAGTCGACCAAGATGCGCAAGATCTTGGTATTCGGTCTTGAAGTGCAAAGGCACAAGACAGATCAAGTTGGAGACTCATGCTGAAGCAGGCAAAGACTCGACAAGAGTTGTAGAGCCAACTATGATAATGATGATGTTGAAAGCCGAATTATACGCGCCAAACAAATGAAAACAATTTTTTTTAGATTTTTTAATTTTTTTTACACGTTTTTTTTTTCCAAATTTCTTTTTTAAAAACCTCTCACAGACTATAAGACTCTTGCCTTTTTCAGAATCAAAATCGGCCAATCAGCTTATTCAGTCATCGCCATATAACGAAATGCATTTAATTTGTATGTTCATATACATATAATACATATATATTTCTTCCAATTTTTGCATATATCACGATAACAACACAAAAGTAAGATTAAAACTCGCTCTCTACTATTTTGAAAAAAATGCTATCCATTATTTGTTTACATCAAGTAATATCTGAATTATCGAATTATCTTGTATTAAGTTATATTTTATCCTTTCGATACCAACAAAGGAAAAGACCAAGCTTGGACTACTTTTTGAAGCTTTTACCCATGCAATTCTAAGTTATGCTTTTTATTATATATTAAAAATTTTAACCAATAGTATAAATAATAAAATAGGGTCACACACAAAGTAATTCAAATCCGGTATATTCCTTCCTACAACAACCTATCGGTTATAGTCAAAAGCTTTTGATCCAATTTGGTGCAATGTTTGGAAAGGGTCATCAATCTTGAGGTTTTTTTCAATAGGGTTTTTTTTTTATAAATCACGAGTACTGCCAAGTTGCCATGTGTTTTTATTCAGTTTTCAATGCCATTTTATCATGGAAGGACTTTCACCCGAACAACGTTTACAAATCGTAAAATTATATTACGAAAATTCGCGTTCTGTAAAGAATGTTTTTCACCCGCTTAGGCCATTTTATGGAGCCAATTCGGTGAACAATTAACTTCACGCTCCGGACCGGTGAATTGGCCACCAAGATCGTGAGATATCACACCATTAGACTTTTTCCTTTGGGGCTATGTAAACTCTAAAGTGTTAGTAGATAAGCCAGCTATGATTGAAGCATTACGCGAGCTATTCGCTAGATACCGCCGATTATGCTCGAACGCGTCATCGGAAATAAGAACCTCCGCATGGACGAGCTACGGCGCAGTTGCGGTAAACATTTGAAAGGAATAATCTTTAAAAAGTGAATGGCAAGAATGGTTCTTTCAATTGATAATAAAGATTTTCCGATTCATTTGAAATTTTTGTTTCTTTGCATTTAAAAAAAAACCTCAAGAATGATGACCCTTTATATCTTCATAAGCAAACGAATTATCCATCTAAAATTTTTTATCGAATTGCGCCGATATGTACAAATTTTAAATATTTAGGTTGTCACCCGTCATATAAAAAGGGATCTTTAATGAAAGTTTGATTGCTCTAGCTCTTCATCATTTTTAAATTTTCTTAATAAGAAAAACAAAAAATTCCGGTTGGGTAAATTTTTTAGTGTGGGTGTATGCCTAAAAATGTTCCTATAGAAGAACGAACAAAGTTTGACCAGTTCTATTCTTATAACTCAAATTTTATACAAAGTCTGTCACAACTTCTTTCTTTTTGCAGCAAGGTGCCGCCCAAAAGAACTTTGCTCACTATGCTCTTTAACTGACACTAGGACAACCCTGCTGTAAGGATATTTAAACTTCAATGTTTCAAAATTTATTATTTTTGTTATTTGTATTTTGGTATTATTTATGTGTGCAAAAGTGTTTTGTCTAAAGTTTGTCTTTTGCATAGACTTTTTGCCAACTTTTTGGCATTCATCAACTTTTGTGACTTCATTGACTTGGAAAGCGCCTTTCAGTAACTCTATCTGTGTCTGTGTATCTGTGTCTGCTGCTATAGCAATGAAAATTTGTTCGCTACAACAAGGACTAGCTTGTTATTAATTTTCATTGCATACTTTTGTTGGAAAATTTGGCGCATAATTAGCCACAATGAATTATTTAAAATTGCAGTTAAAAGCTTTTATTAGTGTTGGAAAATGAGCAAGACCGTAGGGTGGCTTGAATACATAATGCCATAATAATACAAATGTGGTATGATTAAAACTTCAGCTGGCAAGTTGGCCAAAAGCAGTTGTGGTTGGCTTCATTGTTGTTGTGATTCATACCGACATCATCAACACTTTTGCTGCTTTATCTGTTTGCATATGCCTACTACATATGTATATATAAATATAAGACATGTATACTATCATTTTGTTTACATTATGTAAGTGCGTGCATGTGTGTGGGCGTTTTGTATGGGCGTATGCACAATAAAATGTGATTAATTGTTTTTCATTAAGGACTTCCAGCCTTGACGCTTTTGCTCAACTTTTAATTCGTTTACTCCCACTCAATTTCGCTGCCGTATTTGCCTGCTCTCAGTTGCTCATTTTGACAGCTTGCAACATTTCTGACATTTTTCTTTCTGTTTCTGTTAAGCCCAAAAGCAACTATATAGTACATATATAATATATATTTAATTTTAAATATGTTTATTTTGCATTAAGAAAAACTTTTTTCTGCGTTTGTACTGCAAATTAATATAAAATTTCAACAGAAAATGTGTGTATATAAATATTTTTTAATGCTTTTTAAGCAACGACGCGACGAGGATTACCTTTTTCAAAAGTACAGTAAGCACTCGCAAAATGAAACAAAAATAAATAAATTCACTTTAAGTTAAAAGATAGCAGTGGCAGAGCCTATTGATGTGGTATAGAGCTGGAAATCTCGCACATTTTCAAATCAGCAGCGTAAGTTTGAGAACATTTATCTTAAGGAGCGTTATTTCAGAATCGTTAAACCCGAAAAGTACTTAGCTTTCGGAGGCCTAACTTATATTGCTAGGGAAGTTCTATGCTTATACCCTGTGCATACAGTTTATTCTTTGCCGCTGTTTATAATTCATAACAGGTTCAAGCAGCAGTTGCCTTAAGGTACGTAAATTGAAATGTTGATTTATATTAGATATTTTTAGAAACAAATTTTAATTTTTGGTGTTTATACGAACAAAACGTCATCATCCTAGAGGTTTTTTTTATTAATAAGTCCTTCTTGGTGCGGAAAAGTTGGTAATATCCTCTACGGTTTTTTCACTTAGTCACGCCTGCGAAACAAGCTCAACTTTGTCTTCATTTTTAATTTTTATATTCTCGAATTTTTTTCATTTCGATTGCTCGCTATATTTTTTCCCTAAAAATTACGAAAATGTTGGTATTTCAAGTCAAATCGTCAATTTATGTAAAGTTTAAAATCTCGTTTTTTTTTTTAATATTTAAAGCTAAAAATTATTTACCTTTGTAGTAAGATCTAAGTAAATACGATCCTAAAACATCTTTTAATTTACTTAAACTTCATTCCACTGATATCTACTTTATCTCAAAAGTATAGCTCTAAAAAGATATAGACGAAAATAAAGCATTCTAAAGAGCATAAAAAAAGGGTGGCTTCAGACTTAGGATTTTACTTTTCCCGACATTATTACAATTCAAAAACACATAAAAAATATTTTTAAGACAAAAAAAACAGTTGGATTTGTCAAAGGAGCGTTTACTGTACTTGCCGCTGTTAAGCTGACTGAGCCAGACTCGTCACACATAGACATAGGCACAAAAACCCACACACACACACACAAACACAGTCTAGCTCGTTGGCACAAATGCGCGGCTTTGGCCCAGTTCAAGGTCAAAGGTGTTACTGACCTGACCCGAGCCTAACAGACAGATGGCGCACAATTTCTATACAACATAAATTTCATATGAACTTTGGACTGTGGACAGTGGACTTTGGAGCGTGGGTTAGAACGCGTCTGCGGCGTATTGCAATAACCATTGGGAATACAAAATGCTTAGAAATATACATACTTGTATGTATATAAGTATATAGACCCATTGGACCAACTGTCAGAAAATGTTATGAGCCAAGAGCAAACACATAAAACTCCAAAATTGCACAACGGCCATAAGACCCTTGCTAAAGTGGCCAGCAATAGAGGAAGCTGCAAGAAGCAGCCAGGCGGAGGAAAATTGAACAAAACTCTTACACATGTTTTGAACTTTTTTACCTTGAGATCCGAACGACAAGGACGACAAGGCATTCAAGCGGCCAATGGACTTTATTGACTTTGTTGCATAGAAAATGCTGTATGCATGTTTACCCAGGATACAGTCACTCGGAGTATGTGTAAGTATCCGCATTGAACTGTATCCAAGCAAAGCAGCTTTGCTCAGCTTGAGAGATTGTATATTCCGTACTTGTATATACAGTATGAATATCCTTCATTCATTGGCTAGACTTAGCAACTACATGACCTAGCACAAAGACCATACTCTGCCTCCACCCTTCGATTACATCGGTGTGTGCAGCGTTCTTTGTGCTTACGTATAGGCCAGTGGGCAACTGAACCAAACTGAAACTAAAAAGTATGTATTGTCAACTGAGATGACATCAACAATTGGAACTACAACAATTACTACAGCTCATGGGTTGTAAGATAGTTTTTTTTTTTCTGAAAAGCATTTCCTTGTTGCAGTTGAACTTTGTTTGCTCAACTTAATTTGAACAAAGTGTTGTTTAAAGTATATGGACTCGATTCTGGTACACTTAATTACAGCATAGGCACAGCTAAAGTACACTAAGAGAAAGAATTATAGAAAAAAGCGACTTTTAAGTTAGGCTAAGCTGGCTGTTGTTTTATGATTTCGTCTATCGTCCGTTCTTGCTAAGCCATTTTGAGGGTGCAATAAAAAGAACCAGGTATCCTAATGCAAAATTTGCCAGCCTAGGTCTTAAAAAAATGGTTTTACCAGTTACTGAGTGTCTTTCCCAAGAATTGCCGGCCAGTCACATAGCAGGTGTTCCTTGCTTTCTATCTCCTACCCTTCTCCACAGCTACAAAAATACTCGCGATGAGAACTTGCATCCTGCTATTAGACCTACTCTGCTCCTCCACTGAACCTCCGTATTTCGACAAAAAAAAGATGGCGTACGCTAAAGTCGGGCGCAGACGACTTTGGGATACCCTGTACCACCACATTACAATTAAGTCCGACATACTGCTTAAGACCTTCAAAAGATATTTTATTCGGCAAATTTCGCTACGATATTTTCATTCCGAGTGACAAATTTGGCTATGATATCTTCATAAACAAGAATTATCCATATAAAACTTTTCGTTTTTTTCGAGGTCCTCTGAAACACCCCTATGGGAGCTATATAATATAACCCCGATATCAAAAAAATAAAATAAACTTGGCTCCTATGGATTAATAAGGGATCTAATCTGAAAGTTTGGTTGCTCTAGCTCTTACCATCTCTGAGATCTAGGCGTTCATACGGACAGACGGACATGGGTATATCGACTTCTCTAGTCACTCTGATTATACTTTAGGTAACTTTGGGGGGTCTCCGACGTCTCCTTTTGTAGGTTACATACATTTTCGGCTTGCACAAACACAATATACCCTTTGTACCATACGGCACAGGGTATAAAAAGCGATTTTCTTGTACCAGCTTGATTTTTTTTGTGAAGAAATGTCGAACCGCCAAGGATCAATCTCAAGAGTCTTTCTAAATAAACTTTTAAATTATTTTTCATACTTTTTTCTAACATTTTTTTTCCCCTTTTATTAATTAATTAATTATTAAAATTTAAACAACAAAATTTTTTTTTTAAATATGTGTTTAATTTTAAATTTTGAATTTTTTGTAATTATTTTTTTGTAAACATCTTGAGCTAAGAATATATTGCAAAAGCTAGAGCCCCCAAATTAAATATATAAAATTATGTGAGTCTAATAATAAGCAAAACTTTGACTTTTTTTTGCTGTAAACCAATACTCTTAAAAATAGCCTTTAAGTAAAAAAATAAAATATGGCACACATTATAAGTACTTTTTTTTCGCAAAAATGGTTGCACTGTCCTTCGCTCATCTTACTAATTCATATTTATTTTTCATCAACTCGAACCACTGTTAAACAGTAGCTGTTAAAGATTCACTGTAAACCCAAACTATCTAAAGCAGCTTCATAACAGAGTCTGTTAACACTCACGTGGGACCCAACAAGTTGAGCAGTTTGGCGTCTGCGCAGTCTTCAGCGCCAATTGAAAAGTGTTCCCAGTGTTTCCCAGTGTATTCTAATTTTTTTTGTGTTCTTGTCATGCAACGGAATGTGTGTCGCTATACAGTGCGTATGATTGATAAACCAAAATAAATATTTGGTTAAATAGCCAGCAGCAGATGGCATAGTACTATAGGCATAACCATTTATTGACAATGAGTTTATTGAACCGTGTGCAGAATTATGGACCCATAAGATATAAAAAATGTTTTCAAATTTTACTATTAGGCGTTGGTCGCATTTTCAAAAAAGGTAAAGCGTGTCAAACATCTGTGTTATGGTAACAAATATACAAACACACACGCACGCACACATGCCACATACACATACATACAGATACACACACCCATACATATACAAAGAAACAAAATATTGCGACTGACAGCAGTGACCTTGAAGGCTGCCTGAATGAATGCCAGCGCCTGGCTGCTGTGAAATAAGAGCTCTCTCTCTCACACTCTCTCTGCACTGGCTCTGGTTACAGTGACTGTATTAGTGCGAGCGTGTGTGTATGTGTGTATCTGTGTATGAGCATCACGTGCACAATTTGTATATATGTGTTTATTTAAGCGTAGGCCATTTGCTATTATAAAATCTAATGAAACTTCATTTGGCTGCCAAGTTGAAATTACTTGTCCAATATTTAGACAATGCCAAATGATGAGCATTGGACGCTGCGGAGTCTACCAGTGATTACAGTAGACGCTCGTTATGTTGAACTAATAAAGTAACTGACAGTGTCTTGGTTAAGATGAAATCTTCAAAATACAATCGAACTTTGCTATAATGAACTTCTCAAAAATGAATGTTTTTATATTAAGAATTTTAATTCAAGTGAACGGCTATATCTGCAGGTTTTGTGAAACTGAGGAGGAAACCTACCTACATAAACTTGCAGAGTGTGACGCCCTTGCCTGAAGAAGGACCTATGGGTCGCCAATAATATTATTATTTAAAGGCTTCATTCTGCATTTTGTTTTCTTCATAACGAACATTTACGTAGCGAATTTTTGAGTATATCGAACAAATTTTTAAAGCAAAAAATTTAGCTCATAACAAGAAAAACTTAAAAAATACTTTGAAGCAATAGCAAAAATTTGAAAAAAAGTAATAATCAAATGCCATCACTTATATTTTTACTATGAGTTGCTATTATTCAATGAAAATAACTCAGGGGCTAGATCTTTTAAAGAAATAATTACTAAAAATTAAAGTTGAAAAAGAAGTAGTACAGAAAAGTTTGGTTATCTTAATTAAGCATTAAAGGCAAAGGAATACAATGCTGGATTGACATTTTTCGAACGCTTTAAAAGAAAGGCAAAGTACCGACTAATGTTTAATAATTCCTAAGCGTTTCATAAAATTTTAATTAGTAAGAAAAGTGTTAACTAACAAACGATAAAAAATTGTGAATTTGAATAGAAAATTGCATGATGTGGTTTATCTAATCTCAAAATTCTTATTGGAAAATGCTTAAAAGCCTTTGCAAAGTTCCTGAAAGCTTCAAAGCTAAGATGTTCTTAGCATCTTTAATAAATTTGTAAGTAGCTAGCGATATTTGCAAATTTTATTAAAATCGTCTTGAAACTACGAGGTTAACAACCAAAAACGGTCAAATTTATGAGTTTGAAGTTCATGCAAAAGACTGTTTGGTACCAAAACTTTTGTGATAAAATCTGAAACCTACATAAGCAATTAACGTTTTCAGGAGGTGCCTTAAAATTCACCAAAATCAAAAGAATAATGTGCAAATTGAGGAGCATTGAATGTATTCAGAAGAAAATGTTCCAACTTATCCGGCGCGCTTGAGCTGAAGATATTCAGGAAGTAGAACTTGTTTTTCATCAACATGGCAACAGAATTAAATAGCTGAACAAAAAAAAATATATATATATAAGCGAATTCAAGAACTTATTTTTCAAAATGCCAAGACTATCCAGCTGTTGAAAACATTTCCTTTCTCGGGCAGAAATGCAGAAGTGCCTGACTAAAGACATGAGCAACGCTAACAATAATGTAGATATGCCAGATTAACAACGTGAGTCATTTGGAGTGCTATGTTTTAAAAAAAGTATTTATTATGATCAAAAATACAGTTTTTGATATTTGTGAGCACTATAATTATATGGCAATGTAAAGAAATTATATCTTTTATAAACAAAAAAAATAGATAACATATTTTTGGCGGTGTTTTTTTTTTGCGACCAGAAGATCAGATATTGGCGGTTTGCAACAAACAGCAGCTTAGTTTTCTATAACACTAAATAATTCAAAAAAATTTAAAATATGTGTGCACACTGGAAAATATTAGCGCTTCTTACAACACATGATTGGGCAAAAGTGCACTACTTTTTGTTGTCCAGGATCACGGTCACGCAGATTCGCAAACATTTTTTTATAAAATTATTGTCTAATTTTAGTGAAGACTTTAATTATGAGCGGCATTTAATTTCCACCCGTATTTTACTTTTACGAACAAACGAGAGTTGTGTAATTGGCCTAACCAAAATTGAAATATGTCGCAAAAGTTAACACATATTAATAAAGTTACTATTTTGTAGCCAAGGTAACTACTTTACAAGCTGTTTAAAAAACTTTGCTTAGAGCTTGCTCTAACCCATGTACATTATGTAATTAAAATTAGTTAAGTTAAGTTTTGATGTGTGAGCATCTACTGTATAGCTTGCCTTTATTATCGTTGTTATTATTGTAGCTTTGTGTCTCATTGCCTCATTACTGACACTCCCACCGGGCGCATTGCTGTGCGAACGCCATTAGCCAAATTAGTAACTTTACAAGCCATGATTGCCACGTGCCCCAACAACTAAGGCAGCCACAGCAGCAACTGAAATGGGTCAGCCATAAAGCGCAATAGGAAACGTGATCATCTGAAGTTTAAAGGCCCGTCCAGGCGGTAATAAACGAACAGCTGTCAACTAAATTCAACGCTAGCAACAAACTGATTAACAGATGGAATCAATGGTACACCCACCTATTCTGCGCTGTTTTGCAACACTGGCCAGAACCCATTCATATTGATGATGCATTTATTGAATTACAATTTAATTGTGGCGCCCGCACTTTGTTTGCGTGTCTCCAACACTTTATCTTCCTTTCGGATTCCCTTTTGTGTGTTGTCCCATTGTCATGTTGGATTTGCAACTGTCAGTTTGGACAAACATATTAGGTGGTCAACAGTGTCAACGTGCTGTGCTGCCATCTTCTCTGCATGATTGCTTTATCTGCGTCAAGTTCCT
The DNA here is from genome assembly GCA_018150985.1 of Chymomyza costata. Taxonomy (NCBI): domain Eukaryota; kingdom Metazoa; phylum Arthropoda; class Insecta; order Diptera; family Drosophilidae; genus Chymomyza; species Chymomyza costata. The sequence goes on from JAECWU010000001.1 coordinate 27,617,125, forward strand.
TTGTTTGAAATGTTCGAAAACTGGTAGGGGAATCTTATATGTGTATGTTACTTGGCAGCAACTTTGACAGGAGCTTTAGTTTGGCGAAACCCTTTAAGTTGGCTCAACTATTGTATGTGCTGAAAATTTCAATTCTACTGTCATCAGATATTAGAATTTACGATAGAATTTTGGAAAATTTTCGAAATGGGCGGCATGGAGATATTTTTAATAAAGGATTTTTATCGCTAGCTGCAACTTAGAGTGATATATTTTCGAGGCTATCTTGAGCCTTTTTTCATTATCCTATCGTATTCAATTTTTTGTGCAATAGGTTGGGAAAATTTTCCACTGTTTGCTTAACATGCCAACCACCCTACGGCATTCTATATATATTCATTTCGAGACAACTAACTTAAAAATCCCCTAACTTTTTCTTCACTTGCTGTGTAATTAGCGGATTGAGAATAGAGTTGTGGATTCCCGACTTTTCAATACCCTTTTTTTTAAAGGATCTTCTAGCCAAGGAATTTTAAATTGTAGTCGATAACTCCCGAAAGAGATTTTAATAAAAAAATAGGTGTATGGCAAATTTTTTTGTTTTTTGGAAAAAATAATTACTACACTGTTAGGAACACATAATAATAACTGCTATATATCAACCATCAAATAAAATTTTTAGCATAGCTAGCATATCCGATATACAACTATCGATATCAACTTGGTAGTTACAAACTAGTTCAAATCAGACCCAAAAAAAAATCACTTAGCAGGCTTTGAGTTCTATGTTCACAGCTGTCTGTGTTACTTGCAAACGCTTAACAAGTAAAAGCCTCATTTTAGTTCTACCTTTCGTACAGAGAACTTCTACAGCTCTGTTCACAAAAAAGTAAGTAACAATTTTATTTTGTATTAAATTTAAAAAAAAAAAATTTTTTTTTTCGTAGCACATTTACTATCGGTTCGAATAACTAAAACGAGTTTTTTTTTTTAAAAAGTAAGTAAAAAAAAATAAAGTGAAAATTTTCCGCAATTTATAAAATGTAACTTCTTTTAGATATGTTCTCCGAGCGCAATACTGGCCCCCGCTGGGTGCCAACACCCACGCCGTGCCCAAGCTTTTGTTCTTCCAATGAATCCGCGGAACCCGTGTTTGAACCGCGCAAGCCACTGATGCCTGAACAAATGATACGTATACCCTGGCTTACTGAGAATCCTGAGCCGGTGCCTTTCCATCGTTACCCGAAAAATGAGTTCTCTGCTATGCCATTACGAGAATATCTAAATAATACGGTAGGACCCATATTATACCATGCACTCGATGAGGTGGGAGATGTCCGACCAGATGATCCAGTTGAATTTGTGGCTGCCTATTTGCTAAAGAACAAGCATCGCTGCAAGGAAATGTTTGAAGATTTCCCAGGCAATAAAGAGCCAGAGCCAGAGGAAGAGCTTGAAGTAGATTCAGAAGACTAGCCAAAATGTACACTACAGTAACAGTTTTACACTTTTACACTACACCAAAAAAAAAAAAAAAATATTGCATATAATATCTAGACACACACACACAATACCCATTTTAACTGATCGCTATCGCTTCTCTTTATATAACCTTAAGACTTAGTAGTCCTGCAGGTGGCTCGCGCATCTGCTGATTACACTAACTCAATTTTATCGCTGTTTCACATGTATGCCTCCATTAAAGGAATACCAATAAACCACAAAAAATAAAAAAGTAAGAATTTCAGTTTTTATAGGTTGGCTTATACCAAGATCTTCTTATATCAGAGACCATAAAAGCTACAGTAGTAGACAGCCCTTAAAAATAGATCAAAATCGGGTCCTATGCAGTTGAGGATTTTATAGTAAGAGACGTTCACTTTCAATAAACCATTACAAGAATTGCAAAGACCATAAATGTTATAGTAGAATCTATTTTGTTCTTAAGCAGTTAAGAGTTGTTTTGATCACGTTGAAATCCGCCATTTTCAGAGATGAAGACATATAGATGGTTTAAAAAAAAATCTGATATTTCATATATAAAAGTCCAGATTCCAAACTTCAAGCCAAGCACGGATATGAAAAACACAATTCTTCTTTTGTTTAATTTTTATACCCTCTACCTTAAGGTGCAGAGTTTCTGCAAGCCGAATTCGAATGTTAAATACCGAAGGAGACGCCGGAAAACTTCTAAAATTACCTAACGTGTGGTCACGGTGACTAGAGAAGTCGATATTCTCATGTCTGACCCTCCGTCTGTATGAACGCCTAGATCTCAGAGATGACAAGCGCCAGAGCAATCAGACTTTAATCTAAGCCATGTTTTTAGGTACAAAATACTAAAATGAAATTAACGAAATCCAACTTGAAAAACTTCATTCTGGGAATAAGAACATTTCTTATCTAAGTCCAGTACATAGCCTGGAGAAAAAGCTGAAACTTATTTCGTGCCCAAAAAGAATTTTATGCGTAGCGTTTGTGAGCAAGCAGTGTTGGCCATTTCTGGGCAATTCGCAACTAGATGGCGCCAGCAATTTATGCTAGATGGAGCCAATATAAGCATATATATTTAAAAAAAAAAGACTAGAAATGCTTCAATCTGAATTTCAATAATTTAATTCTGTCAAAATTGTAGAAACCTTGAAATATCACCCTTTTTGGTGCAACCCTCGCAATCACCAAATTTTCCTTGTGAGCCTAATGCAACAAATTTGTTGACCTTTCGTCGAGGCAACACTGTAACAAAGAGCATTATGGTTCAGTGCAGCTGGTTTTTACAGTTCTGTGTCAAGAGTTTCCCAGTGCGTAGCACCGCCCATTGGCACTTGTACCCTCTCCCTGTCGCTTTCCCTTCTTATCAAGGTTTGCTTAACATAAATTCCTTTTAGCATGCTTCGTTGGCGTTAATTATTATCAGTACTCGACATTGAGTAAACATTTTGTTATATGCTTTAGAATTTGCGTGCATAGTTAAAACCGAGAAGCATATCAAAATGTTGTGCAAAAATGTTTGTTAAATTGCAGCATGCCACAATGTTGCAACTTTGAGTTGCAACTATGTTTCATGTTAGTAGCACTTGAAAAATCACAAAAGTCGAGATATTAAATCGTTTTATGCCCGCTCCGCTTTAGGGGCAACACAAAATTTTTTGGTAAACAATTTAGCAAGTTCTACAAACATTTTGAGATTTTTTTTTTAAAACTCACATTATATATACGAGTAAATACATACATATATGTTATGTACAGTGCCAACAAATAAAATTTTCTGTTTTGTTCAGTCTAAATGCGCGCGAACTGTTTTTGGGGCTGACTTTGGTCAAAAATCAAATCAGGAAATTTGGCTTGAAAGATTTCAGACTATTATGGCCGGGAATTTTAAATTTAAATGCATTCGTATTTTAAAAGTATCTTAAAACTAATTATCTGCAGAAGAAAATTCTTTTTAAAGTGTTTATACCTAGTACCTGAGAACAAAATATATGTAGTTTGTGCAAAAACTCATCTTTCGTGTCTAGCTCTTCTCATCTCTGAGATCTAGGAGTCCATACAGAGGAAGAGACGCACATAGGTATATTGACTACTCTAGTCACCCTTATCATACTTTAAGTAACTTAGGGGGATTCCGACCACAGTTATAAACATTTCACAGGGTGAGGGCTCGTTAAATCCCTATCAACAGATAAAGTCAGGACACACAATTTCCCACAAATCTATCAAAATACCCTGGGTACCCAAAGTGCATTAGGCTGCCAGTTGTCTCTGCTGGCTAGTTCTAAAATAAAGCTACTGTGAATACCCAATTATGGCTTTTCCGAGAGATTTCGTTTGTTCAAATGCCTGAGAGAACAACGTCGTTAAGTTCGTTTATGTTTCGGAGATGCAGCTTAGACAATTTTTATGAGATTTATTATAATCAAGTAACTGAGAGTTCAATGATGCCCCCAACCGTTTGCTCTTCTAGTAAGGATTCAAGTGACTTTAACTAAATTTCTTAACAAGTGAACTTACAGTTTAATGTGACTTCTTTTTATAAAAAGAGGAATATTTCGAAAAAAAAGTAACAATGAAAAAATATTGTAGCTTGAAACTAATCCGCGTTCTAGCCCAATGGGCGTATAGAACTGCGATGATTATGGATGGATTGACTCAAAGTCTCCATAGCCAGAGACAATATCATCTTAAGCCTGCAATCTTGATTTTGAAAAATATGAGAAGTCTTTCCGCAATTCAAAAATGCTGGGCTCCAAAACCCGTAAGCCGAAAGAACTTATCACTGATTATTGTATCGTGAGTTTTTGACTTTTGACTTATCTATATGATTTGTTCATTAAAAAATAAAAATATACATAAACCCACCATAAATAAGTTCAAAAACCACAAATCACACAGCCATACAAATAACTTAAGATAGTGACTCCCTCAAGTCCTTTCATAACTTAAACAAGCCTTTGCAGCCATATTTAAAGCCCAACTTAGCTACTTTAATCCCAAGTCAGCGTGTTCTAAATCTCTGCGGAAATTGTTTACCCAGCTCGTTTCTATGCCATCTAATGAGCAAATCTGCTGGCTTATATGATTAACACCACGTTGACCCCCAAACTATTACTGCCCAAAAAGTGCCAAGACAGCCCTTTCAAATGTCAACTTGTTTTGCAGTCGTGTACGAGCACTTAACCAAATTTCCTTGGCAACAAAAATTAGCAACATTTTATGCTTTTAACCTTTTTATGCAAACGACTTTTTCGTTCTCCTGCTCCTTTCTGTAGTATCCCAAAAAAACCGAGTCCGGGTGCTGGCAAATTTGCGGCTAAGTGAGCAAACAGTTTGAGGCTCACTTCCTCTAAGCACTTTGGCATTGGCAAGTAACGGTCGCTCGTCAGTTTTGGCCAAAAATAGTTTTCACATACGTGTGAATCTACATACATTTACTTTTCTATATATGTATATATACTTTTTTTTTGCATACTTTTTTTTTGCTATTTCCTTTCTAATCAGGCTGCTGTTTGTTTAGGCAAAAGGGCAGCTTTGTAATTAAGGCGCACATGTAGCGTATGCGTAATGTGATTAACAGCAGCAGCTGCAAAAGGGTTGAAAGTTAATTTAAAATATATTTATTTTTAACACAAAATAAATTAAATTTAAAGAACTTCAAGATTTTAGTTAATTTCTTAGACGATTTTGGTCTGTTTTAAATAAGAGTTTTTTGACGTCACGAGAGCTGTTTTAATGTTTTTGTTGCCGCTAGATGGCGCAAGTAAGTTTTTGTCGCTAGATGGCGCCAGCAAATTGTGGCATTTGGTGCTTTATTTAAAAACCGCAGCAGCTGAAAAAGAGTAGCTACCTAATTTAAAAGTATTTGTTTTATACGAAAGATAAATTAATTTTAAAAACTAATTAAAAAGTTTAAAGATTTTATCTATAGATGGCGCAAAAAAATTAAAAAAAGTTGTTGGAGGGGGTTGGTGAATGATAAGGGGGCCGACGTCGCTTAGTTCTTCAAAAAAAATTTTTCTCTTCACCCTTTGTTTTTCCCTCAAACAAAAAATGTAGCAACTTGGAGGCACTCCTTCGTTTTTGATCTCTGTTTCTGAAAATTTTAAAACTTTTGTAAGCGCCCGAATATCAATCAATATATCTCGACACAGGTGTCCTGATACTTTTCTCTTTACTTTTTAATTGAAACATTTAGTGGAATTTCCTATGTTTTTCACCTTATTCTTTACTTACATCTTTCAGTTTTACTGTCGTTGCCTGCCACATACATATTTTACGCATTTCATGGCCATTACATTTTCACATAAATTCCACATACATTTGCATTTTCATTTAACATCAAAGCAAGTTATGGAAAATATAAATTTTAAATGCCACAACTCTGTCGACCAGTGTTGGCCAACAGTCGCAGTTTTGGCCGTGGCCGCATGGTTGACCAACAATTTATTACAATTACGTCAAAATTCATTTGCCAGCCGAGAGTCGCCACAGGGGCTATAAATTTCTGGCTGCAACGCAGTGATAATGTTGCCACAAAGTCGTAGTAGCAGTTGTTTGCAACTCTTAACTCTAACTTCAACAGGATTCCACTTGCGAAAAGTTACTCAATTGAATTTGGCCGCAAAATTTTGCTGGCCACAGATTTGCATGCCGCTCGCCTGGGTCTATGCAATATTTTGTGGGTCATATGCAAATGGGTCAACTGGCGCCATACAGCCCTGGCATAGAACTATCCAAAAACAAAGAGAGGCATTTGCACGACAAAGTTGCATAAATCATTTGAAAGTCATAGAATGAAAGCAAAATTTTTGCAAAAATTTATACAATATTGTATTTTCAATGTTATTGACAGACTCTGGAAAGTTTAGAGTAAGATATTTTTTTTAAAACAAATATTTTAACAGTATAATGTAGGCTTTAAGAGACTTAACCAAAATATGACTAAAAGTATTTTGTATGAATATTTATACATTTTCTAAGGATTCTAGGTCTTAAGGAGAACAGTACAGACTTTTAAATCAAAATGGTAATGAGTTTCTTCTACTGTACGAAAACTCAGGGAAAATGTTGATACAATATTTATTAAATGGAAACATCTTGAGAAAATAGGGGCGATGGTTTTGGCTAAATATTCTTAGCCCCCGGGAGCACGTTATTATTTCAGTGTTTACTAATAATGGAAAATTATTTGGGGGAATGAACTGGAATTGAAATTTTTTAGGTAGTAAGTTTTGGTTAGCTAAAATGTATCGATAGAAAAAAACTTTTTGAACCCCTTTTACTGTTGAGTTTTATTATTATCAGAATAAAAAGAAGCATTTTAGATAAATAGTCAACGTGTTTGACTACTCTGTTTTCTTCAAGCAAGTGTACCACGGAGCCGTTGGGAATCAATTCTTTACTTTTTTTGAGGAATGCGGGGTAGTCACAGGTCCAAAAAAAAAGTGATGTAATCTTTGCACTTTACCGAAATGGATTTTGAGCCGTTGAACACGAATCCAATATTACAAAAACACCAAAATTTAAAGATTCTAAAATATATTCAAAAACCCCTATAAAACGTTATATTTTTCCTCAGAAACCTAGGGATAAATACAGGTAAAAAACATCATCGGACAATCGGTCCAAAAAACAAAAAACATACATTTTCGGGCTCGGAGGTCACATCATGCCTACTGTAAGTTTTTGGGATCGCTGAATGCATACCAGAGGTCTAAAAAACCCCAGCTTGGCAGCGTTCTGACATAAGCTCAAAAACGAGGCATTGCAGATATGGTAGTGTTTTTGGGTTTTCGATTTAGGTTCAGAGACACTATATAAATATCATCGTTCAAAACTAAAAATCGAAAAAAATTTATGGGATTCTTAGCGGTTATCTCCTGGGATTAAGTGAACCGGCAATAATAAATTATTTTTAGCTCATTGACCAACTTAGAGGAAAAAAAACTGAATATGTCTTAAAAATAAGTTCTTATTCAGCACGGCACAAAAATTTTTTAGGGAGTTGGCTCCCTAGCAATGGAATGTCGCAGAACCTTGATAAATCACCCTTTTTTGGACTCTTTATCTGTGTATTGTTTTCAAAATAATTTATGGTCAGAAATGAAATGTTGTTTTTTTTCGATGCGATGCTTAGCAACCTTCCTTCATAAGCCGCCATCTTGTTCAAAATTTGCACTTACCTTTTGATGTCCCAAAAAAGCCATTAAAAGCATTTTGCGCACTTTAATTTACTTTTATACTACTTGTTGCAACTCGTAAATCACTTAATTACCATTTTTAACACTTTCTTTTAATTTTAACACACAAAAAAACACTTGCTTCCCAAAGCCAACTAAACAGTTGGCTAGCATTCTAAGACATTCCCGGCACCAATAAATGTTTTGAGCAAGCTTATTAACGGCTTGCACTTTTGGGCTCCATATGTAATTATTTATAAATATAAAATTTTAAACAACTGTTTTTTACAATTTTCGTTGCAAAGTGCAAATAAATTATTTAACATATTTTTACGCGGCTTATACAATTTGTGCGCACTTTATTTGTTTTACTTTTTTACTGCATCACGGCGTTGCCAGACATGTGCACTGCTGCGTAGCTCATAGAGCCCATCCTTTGTCTTTATTGAAAACTGAGCAGTTGGCAGCGCTGTAACTGTTGCCTAAAGAATAGGAAGCAAGAGAATGGCAACAAGTGTGGCTGTAAAGTGAACACACCTCGACTTTAATATGCCCTGTATGCAACATATATGTTTTTGTTGTTTTTCAAAGTTTCGATGCGCTTTATAACGTATTTGTAAATAATTATTAAATGTGGTTGTGGAATTTCAAAAAAAGTGCGATACATATTTTTTGTATACCTAAGCTTAAAATAAGTATAATCCAGGAGAACGATTTTGCTATGTGTAACATATTTATAAATAAAAAAAGACTATTTTAAGTGAGACTTAAACGTTTTAAGTAAGGTAATTATTGGCTAAAATTTGAATAATTATTCCAACATAGTATATAAGAAGCTTTCTCAAAAGCAGACGGTATGACAATTCTAGCTTTTATTCAAGCCTTTTTAAGATTCTTGGCTTTTAAGGCACATATAGGCAAAATAAGTTTAAATTAAGACATCTTGGCCTTAAACTCTCAAATTTTCAAAAAATGTAAGTAAATTTTTAAGTAAGGCTTAACAATTTGCTTTAATATCAAAAAAAAAAACTTTTTCTCCTCAAAAATTTCATATATAAAAAAATTTGTCTTTTTTCAAGTTTTAATTTTGTAACTTGAAAATTAAGGTAAGACAGTATTTTGGTACTCGTAAAAAGCTTGTGGCGTCTAGTTAATTTTCAATTACACATTAGACCAACTTTTTGCAAAAACTTAATATACTCTTGTACACTTTACAGGGTACAAAAAGTAAATCACGCCACGGCTTGCGGCACGCGCTAAAATTTTATTAAAAATTAATAAGTTAACACGTTGTTAAAACTGTTCAAATGTGTTTAACGAGTTAGTGGATGTAATAGTTATAGTTTGAATAATTTAGCAACTACGCTTAACTATTGAAATAGTTTTTTTTAATAAATTTAATAAATTGCGCGCTGAAGTCGGCAATGTTATGTGTGAAAAAGAAAGCCAATCGAAATTGGGCATACTGTGCGTGGGTGCGAAAAGATGCGCTTACAGTTTGTGAAATGTTTTAATACTTTTTTTTTTTGTTTTTGTTAATGTGCAACTTGTGTGTGTGTGCAAGCAGCAAAGAGCATAAATTGGTCTCTGTTTTGTGTCAATTTTCTTTTGTGCGTTTAAACTTTAAAGGCAATAAGTGCAAACGGCGTGGCTAATCTCTGTTTCTTGAATGCGCACGAAAATGTTAATCGGTTTGTCTTGCTCATGTGCTTGATTTTATTGTTTTTTTATGTGAGCCTTCTTAGCAAACGAGATGCAAAAATAATTATTTAAATAATTTATTCAATATTCTTCTCATAAAAAGTGCGCTTTGTTTGAATTTAAAATTTCATTAAAATAAAAAAGATTAAATCAAAGAATTTGCAGGTAAGTGAGCATGATCTTCAAAATTTGTGCATTTAAACATTGGAATTTCATTTGTATTTTTGCCAAAAATTCGATGAAAATCTGAATATATCATTTTTAAAAAGATTGTTGGATGCTTCCTAAATTCAAATTATAGCTAATAATATTAATGCAGTCAATTCCTTGGTATGCATCACCTATCATGAGAAATCTTGTTTTTAAAAGCCTGCAGCAATATATTAAAAAAATATTAAACATCTTCAGCTTCTAGGAAAGAATTGACTGTCATTTCTTACAGTCCCTTTATGAACCAGTTGAGCGCCATCCTTGTTATAACGTTTACTTTTTATTTAAGACCTGGGGGCTGCTCACCTTGCTTCATTTTTTTCCTTTCAAGAAGTTAACAATGCTTTTAAAGACTTTATTTGATAATCAGAAACAACAGAAACAGACCAACCCAAAACTAAAGCACAACTTTAATTTGCAAAGCAAAATTTAGATGCCGCCAGTGCAGCCGTATAAAAAAGTTGTTCATTAAAAAGTATTAGATGATCATCCAGGTAATGCTTTATTCTATAAATAAAACCAACTTAGTCCACCTAAACTCACGGCTGCATGTTGTTAAATTTTAATATAATAAATATAAACATTAATTACATTTAAAAGATGTTTATATTATTGTGAATAAATATATGGCAAAAATTTGCTAGCGCCATCTACTGCCAATAGCTTGCTAATGCCGTCTAGCTTCATCAACTTGCTGGCGCCATCTAGTGTTCACGTTTAAGTGAAAAACAATTATGACGAAGACGACCTCAACAAAATGTAAAAATAAGGCAGAAAAAGAATATAACTTTTGTAAAAAAAACTTACGTTTACAATGATTATTGCTATAAGTTTTCTTGGACACTGATCGGTAATGCCTTCTTTTGGCACACAAAAAGAAATACTTCAGAATCCTGACTTAAAGAGATAAGCTCATCTCTTGCGCTACAAGCGAATTTGCAATTCACACCAACTATGTGCTGACGGGTACTTTCCTCTCTCTAGTGAAAAGAAGTTTCAGTTAAGCATCTGCTTTATTTATAACCTTTCTTCTTCTTCTCCCAAACCCTTGTTTGCCTCTTTTCGGACTCGCTTATGCTCCTCCTGAGGTGTGGTTATGCGATCTCAGCACTCGTCTGCAGGCATTCCGATCCTGTATCATGTCATCGCTGAGACCCATTCGTTGCTGATGTTTTTGCATTTGAAAAAGGTGAGGTTTTTGGCACTTGTGTATAGATATTCGTTAGTTATGGACTTTCCTTTTACACCGGCGGATGTCTCCAGACCCGGTAACCAATCGCATACACTGATCTTTGGAAGATCTTTAAGATGTTAAAAATGTGCCTCAGGCTCAATGTGATAAGTTTGCCTGCATTTGACTAGTTCTTTTGTAGGGGCCAGGTATAACATTCTTCTTATATAATTCACCATAATAAAATTACAATTATTTTTCTTCGGCATTATTTATTTGATTAAAGCTCTTATATAATTATACCCTGTACCGTATGGTACAAAGGGTATATTGTGTTTGTGCAAGCCGAAAATGTATGTAACGTACAGAAGGAGAAGTCGGAGACCCCCCAAAGTTACCTAAAGTATGATCAGTGTGACTAGAGAAGTCGATATACCCATGTCCGTCTGTCCGTCTGTCCGTATGAACGCCTAGATCTCAGAGATGGTAAGAGCTAGAGCAACCAAACTTTCAGATAAGATCCCTTATTAATCCATAGGAAACAAGTTAATTTTATTTTTTTGATATCGGGATTACATTATATAGCTCCCATAGGGGTGTTTCAGAGGACCTCGAAAAAAATCAAAAGTTTTAGATGGATAATTCGTTTGTTTATGAAGATATCATAACCAAATTTGGCAATCGGAAGTTTTTTAGAGACCCCCAGCACTGTACCAAATTTTATCAAAATCGGTTGACTATATCATATAGCTCCCATAGGATCGATCGGTCGAAAATTAGTTTTTTGTACAAAATGCGTTGTGTTTCGTTTATTTGTGAAGATACCGTAACCATATTTGGCATTAAGAAGTTTTTTAGAGTTCCCAAGCACTGTACCAAATTTGATCAAAATCGGTTGACTATATCATATAGCTCCCATAGGACCAATCGGTCAAAAAATCGTGTTTTGTGCAAAATTCGTTGTGTTTCGTTTATTTGTGAAGATATTGTAACCAAATTTGGCAATAAGAAGTTTTTTAGAGTTCCCAAGCACTGTACCAAATTTGATCAAAATCGGTTGACTATATCATATAGCTCCCATAGGACCAATCGGTCAAAAAATCGTGTTTTGTACAAAATTCGTTGTTTTTCGTTTATTTGTGAAGATATTGTAACCAAATTTGGCAATAAGAAGTTTTTTACAGTTCCCAAGCACTGTACCAAATTTGATCAAAATCGGTTGACTATATCATATAGCTCCCATAGGACCAATCGGTCAAAAAATCGTGTTTTGTACAAATTCGTTGTGTTTCGTTTATTTGTGAAGATATTGTAACCAAATTTGGCAATAAGAAGTTTTTTAGAGGTCCCAATCACTGTACCAAATTTGATCAAAATCGGTTGACTATATCATATAGCTCCCATAGGACCAATCGGTCGAAAAAATCGTGTTTTGTACAAAATTCGTTGTGTTTCGTTTATTTGTGAAGATACCATAACCACATTCGACATTAAGAAGTTTTTTAGAGTTCCCAAGCACTGTACCAAATTTGATCAAAATCGGTTGACTATATCATATATCTCCCATAGGACCAATCGGTCAAAAAATCGTGTTTTGTACAAAATTCGTTGTTTTTCGTTTATTTGTGAAGATATTGTAACCAAATTTGGCAATAAGAAGTTTTTTAGAGTTCCCAAGCACTGTACCAAATTTGATCAAAATCGGTTGACTATATCATATAGCTCCCATAGGACCAATCGGTCAAAAAATCGTGTTTTGTACAAAATTCGTTGTTTTTCGTTTATTTGTGAAGACATTGTAACCAAATTTGGCAATAAGAAGTTTTTTACAGTTCCCAAGCACTGTACCAAATTTGATCAAAATCGGTTGACTATATCATATAGCTCCCATAGGACCAATCGGTCAAAAAATCGTGTTTTGTACAAATTCGTTGTGTTTCGTTTATTTGTGAAGATACCATAACCACATTCGACATTAAGAAGTTTTTTAGAGTTCCCAAGCACTGTACCAAATTTGATCAAAATCGGTTGACTATATCATATATCTCCCATAGGACCAATCGGTCAAAAAATCGTGTTTTGTACAAATTCGTTGTGTTTCGTTTATTTGTGAAGATATTGTAACCAAATTTGGCAATAAGAAGTTTTTTAGAGGTCCCAAGCACTGTACCAAATTTGATCAAAATCGGTTGACTATATCATATAGCTCCCATAGGACCAATCGGTCAAAAAATCGAGTTTTGTACAAAATTCGTTGTATTTTGTTTGTTTGTGAAGATATTGTAACCAAATTTGGCACTCGGTCCGAAGAGGGAGGTCCGAAGCACTGTACCAAATTTGATCAAAATCGGTTGACTATATCATATAGTCGCCATAGGACCGATCGGTCAAAAAAAAATTTTTTGTGTAAAATTCGACTGATTTCTGTTTATTTATGAAAATATCGTAGCCAAATTTGCCGAATAAATTATATCTTTTCGAGGTCTTAACCAATATGTCGGACTTAATTGCAATGAGGTGGTACAGGGTATCCCAAAGTCGTCTGCGCCCGACTTTAACGTTCGCCATCTTTTTTAAATATGTTCATATCATATACATCTGAAAAGATACTCTTTCTGATTCTATGTAAAGCTACGTTTTAGCAACATTTTTACATTTAAAGACAAGTAAGTAATAATAAATTGGTTATAAAAAATATGTACAAATGTCTGTCTATTTATGTGCGTCACTACTCCTGTGTGATTTCCGAGACTAGAGAGCCAAAGGGCTAGAGAACCAAAAATTTCCTAAGATTTGCGCGTAATCCCTCTTTTGGTAAAATTTGTTGAGTTATCGCAATAACTCATATCTTGCCACCGAAGCCGGTGCACGTTTGAGCTAAAAAATCAGAGTTATTAAATATTCTGATCTAAAAACAATTACAACCTTCTTTTGCCAGCTTTATCAAAATTCTACTTTATGTAAATTAACTATACCATATTTTTAGGAAGTGTACCTCGCTCCCCCCCAAACGATTTACCCTGTTTTTCCGCAACTTGTGCTCTTAAAACTTATCATACAGTGTGACTTAACTATGGATCGACATAAAAATCGATTTCAAGATCATACCTATAACAAGCGGACGTACAACACACTTTCATCGATACCTCATTTTTCGAATTGTGATAAGTGGTTTAGACGTTATGAGTGAACAGACGAACACAAATACATATCGGTATAATTCTCCTTTTCACTTCGCCATTTTTAGAAAATAAAAAACTTTTAATTAAGAGATTTTGTCTCAATTAAACCAGCAATGACGTCACACGAACGTAAAAGTGTTTTAAAAACTTTTTAATTCTTGTACCTTTTAACCCATTAAATTTTGTATTTAATACTAAACTGACCTATAATTAACGCTTACGGAAAGTAAAAGTTTCTTTAAATTCAACAAACAAAATAATGAGGTCGAAGCAAATCAGTGATATAGAACACCTTTATGCTAAATTCAAGCTTGATTACCGACGCTCATCATAGTTGTTTTTCCTGTTTCGCAGTATTGATTTCTAGAATGACCCATAAACATTTGCAAATGGACATGTTTATATGATTGCTTGGGATATCCCATGCATATTTCTGCTCATATAAGCTACAACAATGCGATTTGTTTGTAATGTCCATTGATTTGACAACAAAAGGTATTGTTTGGAAGCGGAAAAGCGGCGCAAAAAAAAAATAAGAAAATATGCCGGCGTCCTAACACATTGCCTACGGTCTAATAAAACAAGATTTATTCTGAAGAAGCATTAACTGTTGCCCTTTCTCAAACTCTTCCGCACTTTAGCAGTCTTTCTCTCTCCGAGTTTATTTCGCTCTTTGTTACTTGCCTTCAAATAGTGTGTAAATGTGTTAGTTTGTGGATTTTTGCCGGTGTGTTCAACTCTTGACTTTGTATTTATGTGGCAGATACATTTATACATACATACAGATACACGCATACAAACACACTGACAGCAGCACATAAAAGTCGGATAAGTTTTCTTTTCATTAAAAGCGGATTTTCGCACACCCACACATGAACAGCTTATACCACACGTACATTTACACACACACAGATACCACCACAGCTACATGGAAAATTATGACCAAGAAAAAGTATCTTTTGGCCTATATGCATGTATATATATGTGTGTGTGTGTGTGTGTGCTGACTCAGCAACGAGTTTTCTTGCCTTGGCTATGTATTGGCGTTAACGAGCGCCACAGCATGGCCTACATACACACACACACACACCGACATATATGCCACAGCTGTCTGTCTATGTATGTATCTGTGTGTGAGTGCGACAACTGGTCAATGTTGACGCAGACGAATGTCAACAAAAGATAAGCCATTCATTTTATTCATTCATTGAAACGTTATACAC
Source organism: Chymomyza costata (assembly GCA_018150985.1). NCBI lineage: Eukaryota > Metazoa > Arthropoda > Insecta > Diptera > Drosophilidae > Chymomyza > Chymomyza costata. Next base: position 27,632,267 of record JAECWU010000001.1, read on the forward strand.
TCCCTGAGTCTTCCTAAAATGTTTGGGTCGCGAATTCTCCCGGTTAACTATTTCGTAATTTAAGTCTTGTTTGCTGTCACTTGAGATGAAAATAATCGACTTGGCCAAGTTGCTACAGCACAGCTTTTCGAATTTCATTGGCATTAAATTTCCTACTGAAACTAACGCACCAATAATGACAATAGCAACAACAACAAGGTCAACACCAGTAACAGCCACAGCAACAACAACAACGACAACAATGGCCAACATTGTTGGTTAGCCTTATGGCATTTTATGGCCCTGAACCGCCGGTCTTTGCCATGTACACAGTGAGCTGATTATGTATGTGTGTTTTTGTTTGTGTGTGTAGACACTCCGTCTCAGTTTTATAGCCCAGTTTTTTGGTTTTGCTTTGAACACTTTATCATCGTAGCTAATTAGGCTTAAATAATCAAACATGGAAGTTTTACAAATCCGAGATTTTACTTAGTAGTGCGGAAATTCTCTGTTTTGATCCCAAAAACAAACCTTCAAGTATCTGTGTTTACTAATTTTTTAACTATAACCAATTATGTAACTGGAATATTTTTAAAAGCGCTGAAAATCTATCACTTAAGCATTTGACTGACGTATTTTCCAAACGAAGCCAGAAATAGAAAGTCCATCGACTAAGCCTTCAAAAAAAAAAACTACAGCGTCCAAATCTCTAAATTTTAATATTTCGGATATTTGTTTAAAATCTTAGCAATTCAGAAGTGTACCAAATATCTTATTCGGCCGTCCTCCGGAAAACGTATCCAAATATTTTGTTCGCATTCTCTTTGAAACCACATGATAAGTGCTGCCAATTTCACCAAAACGAAATTTTTATGTGGTTTGAATCCGAATACTTTGTTGCAAGTGAGTCCAAATCGAATTGGCAAAATAGGTTCAAAAGAGAGAGCGATAAATTTTTTTTAAATTAATCTTAGATTCTATTTGTGCCAATTCAAGTAAGATGTATATAAGTAGTGTATACTTTACAGCAAAATTTATCCTCAACATAGTCCTATACGTAGTAAAATGGCACGCTTTAACCGAAAATGATGTCCAAAAATGTTTTTATAAAACGGATTTCGAGATGTTTAAAAAAAAAACATTTTTCGAAATTAAAAAAAAGTGTCTCTACTTAAAAGCAAATATCTCTGGTTGTACTAAACTCATTTTGAATTTTGTTTTGAATTTTGAAACGTTTTTAACTATTAATGCAATCATATGAAATTTTTCGTAATTTTTGGCAAAGTTTTGAATAAAATCCGATTTCTAACATAAATTTAAAAATTTAAAATCTTTTCTCAAACAATTTTTGTCTGTGATAACAAAAGTTTCCTTGGTACAGTTCAACATCCCTATAGCGAACTCCTATACATAGAATTTTTTTTTACTATTATTTTTTCGTACAAGTTTTAGTGTATTGTATTTTGAGCTTGTTATTTTTTCTATATAACGACATTAAGCTTAAATCGATTTTTGCTTTCCGTATAATGAATTTTTTTAAATAATTTTTCGTTTTAAAATTGTTTAAACTTTATAACAAAACAAGGGTTAAACAATTTTTGCGTAGTATATAAAAATATTTCCAAAAACCTAAGCCCTACAACTGAAAAACATCGCTCTGAAAAGCATAAAACAAGAAAATAATTTCATATGAATTTTTTATGTACAAACTATGTAATATTGATCGTTTATTAAGGAACATACGCAGTATACGAAAATTCCGCACGAAATGTCAAAACTTCATATAAAAAAAAAGTCCCAAACAATTTTTATCTCATTGACACTTATTTAAAGTGATATTCTGAGGAGTGATGTTTAGAGGAGCTTATGATCGCTTAGTTAAAAAAAAAAACAAAAAAACTGCTAAAATATCTAATGGATTTGGGCAAAAAAAATAGTTTTTTTAAATCTTTGTAGTAAGAAATTTATCAGAACAAAAATGCGAGCAACATCTGTATACACATATTTTCGAAATGTGCAAATTTAGCCCGATCATTTCATCGATTTTTTTTTTCAATACCTAATGTTCTTTTGAGTGTGGCATACTCAATTTAATGTTATTTCAAATAGCCTATAACCAGTGGACGAGCGAGACGCTTCCAACAATGCCTCATTTGTCAAATTATGTTATGCGGTATGGAACCTACGTGCGAACAGATAAACATTCATTTATACAGGGGAAACCCATAAACCTACTTTATGCTTAGACACTGTCGCGTTAAAAAAAAAGAAGCATCACTAGAGCTTTTATTAAGAGTTGACATTGTTCATTGAAAATGTTGTCGAAAATATGTTTTATTTTAATTCTTAGACGTTGTAGAAGATTTGGTTGGAAGTTGGATTGTACTACGTAACGTTATCAACGATATTTCTGTAACAATTAATTATTAGATATTACTGGTACATTTGCCTAGCACTGGCATCGCTAGCTCAAAGACGCTGTTTGCCCAAGAAATTCTCTATTAATTTAAGACATCGCCGTTCGGATTCGGCTATAAACAATAGGTCCCTGTTCTCTTGGAACAGTTCTTAATAGAGATCCCCAATGCTCCGCCCAGGGGCGACTGACCAAATAGTCAGTCAGGGAAATTATTATTACTATATATATATTGATATTATAATATTTTAAAAGATTTATTAATATTAGCATTCCTAAAGCTATTTAAAGCAACATTTTTCTTTTCGATAAAATCATATACTTTTGCATCTTCTTTTGTTTAATGTTATTATTAAATATAATTATATATTATTTTTGTTATTCCTTCAAAAAATCCAAAGCTAAGGAAATAAAAAAGTCGTTGCAAAAAGTTTTTTTTCAGACACAATTAGCTTTGTTAGTTCAAAGACATGCACAAAATATAAGTCTATCCAAAAGTGTTTTCCTTTCAATTTTCAACAATAAAGAAATGCTTTACGTGCATGGATAAAGTTTAGTTCTTATATCAACATTTTTTTTTATTAACCAAGCAACAACTTTGCTCCTAAATTTAATTGATTAGGATTAATATTTTGACGATGGCATTTTAAGTGTATTTTTTTCTTGCTCAGTATGCATTCTTTCAAGAAAAGACTTTAAGACTGGTGTTCAGGCGATGTTTTTTTTTATATGTTCATAGTGACTTAACCAGAATCCGAGATCAAAAAATTCTCAGCATCTCGAATTTCCGATATATTATCCCAAATCGAGTTTTTTTATGGTTTTTTTAGGTTATGTCAGAGCCCTCGTGTGCTGCAGTTTTTTAAGCCTCGGTTTTGGATTCAGCAGCTCAAAATTCATAAGGGTAACCCTGATGGATTGTAAAGTTCACACGACTTTTTTTGTGGGCCTCTGTTATGAATCCAGACTAAACTTTTTTCGCAAGTCCAAAATCGAAAAGTTTTACCGAAATCAAAATCGGCTTCTTTTGGCAAGACAAACATTTGACTTTTAAAAAATATTAGAATTGTTTTCTCAACTGTATCGGAGTGTACTACCACAAATTCGTAAAACCAACAGTTTAGGAATAATAGGGCGGTAGTCGGGAAAAGGCAGCTAGCTAGGGTGTGTATTTGGATTCGGTTGCTTGCCTTGCTTGCTTCACTAATTATGCTTCGGGCTTTTGTTGGCTTTTACTCTGTTCCTGCTCTTTAGTCGCCATTTTGCTTTTAGCCAAAGACTGCTACAAGCTGCAACATTTGACACAAAATAAATTATACAGGCAACATGGTAGCTGCTTCTTGTCGTTTCTTGCGGCATTGTTGCCACTTTTAGATGCAGGCAAAAACAAATGCGTCTCATTGTGGCCCAACTGGTTTGGGCCATGCCAAATGCATTTTTCAGCTGCCAACAGCTGACTGCATTTTGAAAAAAACAACCAGGTTGCTCGTTAGCAGCTCGGTAGCAAAAAAAACCATAACCATGCCCCAGAGCAACAACAACCACCATCTGTAGACAGCTGCTGTAGATACTTTTGAGTAGTGTTTGACTTGGGTATAAATATAATTTAGTGCCAACGCCTCATGAATTTTAAGGAGCTTTGTACTCCTTGATGCAGACAGCTGTGGGCGTGGCACTACTCCTTGGTCTACTGGTATCTCTGTGCGGTTTGAATTATTTTGTGTGATAAATGCAGCGCTTAATTGTGTGTCCTTTGTCTGGCTTGATAGCGCTTACATACAATAGTGTTGCCTGCTTTCAGGGGGGCGTTCTTCAGCAAAGATGTCCTTTCCGTGCACTGCACTTACCCTCCTTCACCACACTTTCTACAGCACGGTAAATTGCTGAAATGCCTTTGGACATTGCACATTGCTGAGCTGGCAGTTGTTGGCAACAATTTACAAATTTACCAAGCCGCATTGCCGGATCTTCCCCATATACATGGCTGGTATATGGATATGTTACGTATACGCCTACGAATTTTGCAGTTTATTGGCACGCTGTCTGCTGTTGATTTTCCATAAATTCTTGTGACAACCAGCAATGAAAATTGCCATTTTTTTTGTTTTTTTTTTCATTCCTTTATGCTACATTTATTTATTTTTGGAATACTCTGTAATTGTTCAATTTTCAAAGGGCTTGCAACAACAAAGGATTTTCAGAACACAATTATTCTGTCACTTAAAGCCGGCACAGGGTAACTATTTAAACGGATAGGATAACTGCAGGAACGTTTTTGATTGTACTTGGCCCATTAACAAAACAGTTTTGACTATAGCACAGAGCTTGACTTGGAGTTCGAACCAAGGGGCTTCTTCATTATTTATAATCTTGTGGCTATGTTCTTGATTTGGACTCCTCCTACTATGCAACCAGCCATAGTTCGACAGTATTTATTACATTTTAGGAGACCCAAGTCAGCCATAGGAGCAGCTTAGGATAAAGGCTATAGAACCAACACAACTAATCCCCCTTAATTAATAAGTTCGTCTAAGAGCCATGAGAATACACGGCCTGTTTGAAACTGGCTAAGAAGCAGTTTACAGAGTTCCGACGAGTTCTACCAAATGATGACGAAAGTTCATGTCGCCAAAAAGATGTCACACCAGAAGTCGTCGATCCATGGAATAATATAAGTAGTGCTTGGATTGGAAGAATACATCTCAGCTCGACCAATGAGAATATTATTCAGAACTAAACATACGACGAAATCTTGAATAGATTTGTAGCAAAAACGTATATCCATCATCATTACAAGTTACACGAAGAAAATCTCATTACTAACAAAATCTTATATCTAGGATCTTGACTCTTATGTGAAAATTAAATTTTATAGAGGAATGTTGGCATTATGTTACGAGCTAATAAAAATACTATATCCTTTTCTTTATTTTATTTTCGTTTGAGATTCTACTTTTACTACAAAATAAAAATACAAAGGAAACGCAAGGTATTAAGCGATCCATGCAAAAGGTTTAAGTTTGAGTCAATTTCGTTAAATTAGGCTTTAAAATTAAAAAAGGAAGCAACAAGTTTTCAGGTTCTGATCCAAATATATTATTTTACAAAAAAAAACTATTTTTGTGTCGTAATTGCTCATGTAAAGGGAACCTGACGTAGTCTTTGAAAGTCTTAGATAGAATAGGGCCACAAAAAAAAGTAGTGTGAACTTTAAATATGACACACAAAGGTTCTGAAATAAGTTCAAATTTAACGCCTTAAAACGATTTGAAGGCTATCTCAGAAACCTAACGTTTTGGGGTTCTTTGACATACAATCCGGATACGGCGGATAAATCCATAATACATGTAATATTTATACCACTTTTCTTTTGTGATCCTGTGGCAGATCAGGCTTACAAAATTTGTAAAGGGTATATTGTGATTATGTATGTAGAAGTATACGTTAAAGATCCCCCAAAGTAGCCTAAAAGATGTCTAGAGAAGTCGATATAGACTTCAGAGTTAGTAAGAGCTAGAGCAACCCAACTTTTGGATTAGATTCCTTATTATGTGACGGAAAACACTAGTTGTATTTTTTGGTATAGGGTTTTTATTGTATGGCCTCCATTCAGATGCCTAATTCTTTTGCTTACAAAATATGGGAAACAAGTTTTGTTCGGAAGTTTTTTAGAGCTCCCAAGCACTGCATCAAATTTTTGGGACAAATCTTACACTCGTAGCGTCCCTAGCACCGATTAAACAAAAAAATGTTTTCAGGACATTATAATTTTCTTTCGTTTATAAAGGTATTTTGGCCAAATTCAAGTTTCTAAAGTTGTTTAGAGTTCCAAATATGTCAAAATCGGCTTACTATATAGTCCGCTAACACAGATCGCTCAAAAAAATAATTTCTAGGACATAATTCGTTAGTTGATGAAGATTTCGTTATTAAATTCGACAAACAAATGACTTTTTGGCAGTATCTAAGCACTAAATCTAATTGCCTTGAATATATTGTCCATTGCACCGACAGGTCAAAAAAGTTTTTAAGGCAGAGCTTGTTTTTTTACGCAGATATTCTCACCAAAATCGGTAAACAAAAGTTTTTATTTTTTTCCCAGTTGAATCGAAATCGCTTTATTTATTAGCTTGTTGATATGGTGCAGAGTAACTCAAAGTCGACCGCGCCCCTCTTTAACGCTCGTCGTTTTTATTATTTTTCAACCTTTTGGTTACGCGAAAAATTTTTCCTCGCAACATCGCAAAATACGTAGTTAATTTTTTTCGGTTAAAGCAAACCAATTTACTCCGAAAAATTATTTTAAAATATCGAGGATACAAATGTTTCGGAATGTTTGGGGGTACTAAACTCATTTTCTGTATCTCCCACTGAAGCATAGGGCCTTTGGTATAATGCTCATTTAAAAAAAAGATTTAAGTGAATTAAAAATAAATTTTTTAAATTTTTGAATATTTACTCAGATCTCAATTGAATTTTTTGAAACAGTGTCTGTCAAGTGTGTATCATCTTCGAGAGCCTCTTCTACGATTTATATTTGCTCTTCTCTCAATTTCTCAATGTGCGCTTTATTTATTGCACATTGTTATTGAATTCCTTAGTGCCACAAACGAAGAAAAAAAAGATACATCTATATCGAACACTCAATACGCACACACACACACAATAGCAATTGTGTGTATATGCCCCGTAGAATATGGGTAATATGGTTGCCACAGACCAAAATATCAATGGCGGCTTCCTGCAGTGCTTCATCCTTATTTAACGTTTTTTTTTTAAATTGATTTCTTTTATAGTATATTATATGTATGTAAGGACAACGCGGAGAGTATGAGAGCGAACCCCAAACAAGCCGACAAAAGTTTTGTGTACATGGGATTTATCTTTTCGATTGTTGCGCATAAATCCTGTTGCGACCCTTTTTGGGAGGTATTGGGTTGACTTGGCTGGAACTGTTTGGAATATTTTTGTTAGCGGCTGCTACAAATTGGCTTGTCTGCACTTAAATAATAATCAATTCCATTAAATTATTAAGTAAGTGCCTAACTTGGCTTTGTGAGCATTGGGCTAATTGTAAGCGCCGCATAGTCGCATTTATCAATGTCCTGAAGACGTTTGTTGCTTGCCTGGACGTAGGATTGGTTAACGCCACTGTTTGCCCAACAACTAAAGCCAAGTTATTAAAGCTTACTTTTTCCATTATAGAACTTGGCTTTCTCGTTACTTTCTTTTCGCATTCTTTTTATATATTTTTTTTTTTTTCTTTCACACAAAACAAGACAAAAGTTTTCTCATTTTCCTGCTATATATATACTTGTAGTATATATTTATGCTAGCATGTTTGTTTGTAGCCATATCAAATTGTATTTTTGTTGGATGTTGTCAACGTCTAGAGCAAAGTTTGTTGCTAACTTTATTTTGTTGCTGTCTATATAAAGACGTTCTATGTTATCTGCTTATTATTGCGATTATTGTCATCATTAAATAAATTGTTAGAGAGCTAAAACGATATACGCAATTTGTTAACATTTTGTTGCAAGAACTTTAAGAATGAGTTCGAAATACATACCATGCGTTAGAGATGATATTGGGACGAAAATCCCAAGATATGAGGTATCGCTAGGGGCTTGAAAAAAATTGAATCGAAAATATGTCTTATATGCAAGTACAGTACATGTTTAAAAGGACTACCAACAAAAAAGGATAAGCTTTTATAACCCGTATCTGTCGGGTACAAAGAGTTAAGTTTTGCAAGCCAAAATGCGTGTAACATAAAGAAGGAGATGCCGGAATACCAGATTCATAACGCAGGAAAGGCAAGGAGGCGCTTACCTTGGGCGCTACCGATGAGGGGCGGCAAAACTTAAAGCTGAATTGGGTTGAATAAGAAACCGCTTCTTCCTATTTTTTGCAAAATAATTCTTTATTGTTAATTTTATAATGACTCATATCGACTCGAAAACAAACAGCACGAGAATTATGTTGTTCATAACAAAAAGTATATAAGATCGAGAGACAATCGGCGCAGCAGTACTTAGTAATCTCGAGACAGATGTCGTCAAAATATATAGGCCTATAAGTATATAGGGTTTTCTAACAAGAGGTGTTATTTTGAATCACCCGGTATTTCGGTAGCTGTCACTTTTGAAGCTTTTATTCTTTGACATTTGACAAGTAGAAACTACGCCATTACTAAAAATGGAACAACGCATTGAAGTTATTAAAATTCACTACAAAAATGGTGAAAATCTTGCAGTCACAGTTCGCAAAACTAAAGCACTTTTGGGTCGTCGTGAAGCACCTTGTCGGAGCGCAATACAGAAATTGGTGGAAATATTCGAGCTGTTGGGACAAGTTCGTGATGTGAAGAATAAAACCCGTGCACGTCGCTCAAGAACAACTTAGAATATTGCTGCTGCAGCCCAAAGTGTGAAGAAAACCCAGGTTTGTCCATTCCTCGTCGTTCTTTGGAATTGGTCATTCCACAAACGTCATTACACGGTATTTTGCATAAAGACTTGGGTCTTAAGGCTTATAAAGTTCAGTTTACACAAGATCATCAAGAACGTCGTGTCTTTGCTGATTGGGTTCTTGAAATACATGAAAATGATCCGAAATTCCATCGAAAAATCATCTTGACTGATGAGGCCCATTTCCACCTCGGTGGCTACGTCAACAAGCAAAATTGTCGCATCTGGGGCTCGGAAAACCCAAGAGTTATTGTTCAGAAGCCTCTCCATCCTCCAACGTGTGACTGTTTGGTGCGGTTTATGGTCCGGCGGGGTCATTGGACCTTACTTTTTCGTAAATGAGGTTGGATCAACAGTTACGGTGAATGGATTGCGCTATTGAGAGATGATTAATGATTTTTGATGGTCGGAGTTGGATGGTATTGATCTGGACAACGTTTACTTTCAACAAGACGGCGCTACGTGCCACACAAGCAACGAAACCATTGCTCTTTTACGGGAAAAGTTTCCGGACCATGTTATCTCTCGAAGAGGTGATCCCAATTGGCCACCGAGATCTTGTGACTTAACACCTTGCGACTTCTTCCTTTGGGGCCACGTGAAAGATAAGGTCTACGCCAACAGCCAAGCGTCGATTCAAGACCTCAAAGATAGAATTCGTGAGGCTATCGAGGACATAGGGCAGCCACTTTGCGATTTGGTTATGTAAAATTTCATGAAAAGGATATGGTCCTTTAAGCGTGGTCGTGGTGGCCATTTGGCTGATGTTGGTTTTCATTATTAACGGCATACCTTTCTCTTTATTATGAAATAAACATCCGATCATTTATCTCAAAAAATGGCATTTTTCTTTGAATACCAAAATAACACCTCTTATTGGAAAACCCTTTTATATGAGACTGTAAGAAAAAGTAGAGCCCAACATCGTAGTGTCCATAAACAAATAAAAGTCTAAAGAAAAAGACTGGCAAAAACCTTTTGAAAATTTGTTTTCAAATTCTTTTAATGAAAATTTTCATCTTATATCGGAAAACACAGGTAAGAGATGGTGAACAGAAGAATTCAGAAAAGCAGTTGATACCTTGTTGACTGATATAAATTGTAGGTATGAAAAGATAATAGAAGTTAGTGGTGGTTTTAGAATATTGTCTGGTAATACCTTGCTTTTAAAGTCTAAAACTGAATGAACTTAAGTTTATTGTTACCTTCGGGCGCCGAATAATCTTGTTATGGCTCTGCGTAGGAACTCTCAAAGTTACTAGACAACAGAAGTCCATATAGACAAATTTTCCGTCCGTTTGTCTGTTTGTGTACCTGTCTGTTCGTCTGTGTGTCTTTATGAACACCCAGCCATATTAAGGATCCCACAAAATTTTAAAATTTTTTATGATCCAAAATTTCTCGTAGGTCCCAGAAAACTCAATACTTACCTACTTTGGCACCCATCCCAGCTCTACTATAAACCCTACCATAGAACACAATTTTAATACCCATGAGAATTGTACAAATTGTTGCACAATTCAACAATTTAATGCCTGACGCTATTAATCAAAAGTATCCACTTAAATATTGCATTTTAATTGCAAATTAATAATTGCAAAATTTGCATTTAATTTTCAATTCCAGTATTAAATCGCATTTAATACGGCAGCCTAAAGGTATGCAACAATAATTAAATTTCAATTTAACACAACTCTGTTAATTTAAATCTGTTATTAACAGCGCCAAAGGCCACAAATTGGTATAAAAAAACGAAAAATTTAGAAACTAAAATAAATTATGCCATTTAAGACCACAATTATTATTTAACAAAAAAAACTAATTTACATATTGTTATTTATTTATAATACTGTGCAAAAACTAACTTTTAATTAGTTTTATATATTTAAGCATGTCAGGTACACTATAAGCAAGAAGTATCTACATTATTTTTGTATAAACAAATAAAATTTTGTAGTTGGTTTAGGTTTAATAAAAAAATACTCTGAAATATGAGCGAAATAGTTAACTGGACCAATCTGGGTCACTGGTTTAAGGTTTTCCAGACATTTAACTTATGTTTTTTATGTGCCAGTTTTCCTTACAAGTTCTCCTTATATGATAATATTATTTCTACAAAAAAGAAAGGTTTTATCAGCTGAATTTACACTATTAAAAAAAAAAATATTTTTTTAAGTTTAGTCTAAAAAAAAATAATTTTTTTTTAGTTTAAAACAATTTTTAATAAAAAAAAAATTATTTTTAGTTTCACAAATTTTTTTTTTTTTTGCACTTAAGCATTACTTTTTCTTAAATAAAGTCTTCATTTATTTTCTTCTTCTTGTTTAGATAATAATTATTAAAGTATAAAAAAAAACTACTTTTAACATCTTCGCACTTTTTTGTGTTGACCCAAGCTATCCATCTGTCCATATGAGAATCTAGATATTGGAAACCATAAGAGCTGGAAACATCAAAAGTCTTACCAAAAGAAGTACATTCTGGGTATGGTCAAGTTTCTCGAATCATATTGATATCCGACACCTTTGCAAATTTTTGTTTACTTACGAACTACACAGCTTCCATAGGGTTATAAAAACACAAAACAAAACCAAAAGTTTCGGATGCATTTATTTATCGTAACCAAATTTGCTGCTCAAAAGTTTTTTAAAGTAAGTTCCCAAGTTTATACTACATTTTATTAAAATCGTTTGAGCACATTCTATAGCCCCCATATGACCTATGGAATAAAAATCGTTTTCAAGACCGATTCGTTCGTTTTCTGTTTGATTATGAAGATGTTCTGTAACCGTTCAGAAGTTTTAAGAGTATCCAAGCACTGTTTTAAATGTGATTAATATCAACCGAAAAAGTTTTTGGGTCATAATCTGTTTATTAATGATAATATCGCAAACGTTTTTCAATAGTTTTTTTTGGGCATCTAAGCACTATGCCATATAGAATTTTTTTTTTTTTTTAATTCTTCATTTATTTATTGTATCTCCGCTTTTTTCTAAGGGGCTAACAATAATTAATCATATAGAATTGAAATTGTTTAAGTTGACTATCAATTTGTTGTGATGGTACAGAATACCTGTGTGTAGTGTTTTACACTGCTTCGTTTAGAGTACTGCTTGTTTTACACTGCTTCGTTTACAAGACCCTTTTGTGATGGAGCTCAAAAAAAAATATACGAAATGAGCTAAAAAAGCATTCTAAAGAGTATCTTTACAGTCTCCATAACCTGACCTCAAATCCTACTAGAACTTAACTAAATTTTTAGTTTTTTTTTTTTTTGCAAACTATTTAAAAACAAAATTTAATTTAATTTACACTTGTGCAAAATCTCATTACATGCAAAAGCTCCAACGCTGGGTTTCTGCTGTCAATGGCCCCGTGGGATTAAACCTGGAACCCTTCCTAGTATAATGGTCTGTATTTAATGTGCTGGGGGAAGGGGTGGTTGTGGGGATTTTGGCTACTGGGTAACGGTTAACCGCCTCGACGTCGCATTCAATGCGGTTTCGAAATTATTTTGTAATATTGCACAGTGAAGCGCTCAGCTGGAAATTGCACAGCGCACAAATGCGCATAAATAAACATTCCATAACTGCAGAAACCCAAAAATACACACACACATACACATACGCATACACCACATAGATACGATTACGAACAAAACTATCAGAACTGTTCTGGTTTTCACTTCCTATAATATTTTTTTTTGACAGAACAATACGAAAAGAAACTTAAATAAAACAACTGCGTGGCGAGATATTAAGTTGTTTAGGGCTTTATTTTTAAGTACTATAATAAAAGCAAATTCAGCGCCCATATACTGAGCTCAAGGCGTCGTCTATGGTCGTCCGGCTTTAATTCCTTCGTCAGCACAATCTTGACCCGAATCCAACATATAATAAGTGTGGTTGACTGTCTGGCGTTGCTATTTTCAGCTGAATCGACATTTCGAGATCTTTAAAATCTTTTTAAAAGAAATGAAAAGCGCGAAATTTTGGGAAAAGAAAATGATCTTAAAGGAAATTTGGTCAAACTCCCAAAATTTTGTAAACTCAAAAGTAGTGACAACCGGAACTGACTGCAAGTTAGTGTGTCTCTCTGTCTCTCTGTCTGTTTCCTATTCCCTGTTGTCCTCTTAACTTGTTCAGCGCTGGTGTCATTATTCTTACCTATATTCACAAGCACAAGCTCAACCAAACCCTTTGAGGTAAACGTAGCTCTTTCACGCAGGTAATAATCTGATGTAACTAATTGAATAAAAAGTGTTCCAGTCAACGATGAGCACACACTTCGCAGACACTTGGCACACTCGCATACAGGATACACAGGAAGCACGTTGCACATTAGCCAAATCCACAATGGCAGACTCTAGACCACCCTTCCGTTGATTCCCTGCTGATTTTGGGGTTCTCCCTTAACTTGTCGAGTGCATGCAACCGGAAGCTGCATTGCATGTTGGCCATGTTTACTATGTTGGCTCTAATGCTGCTGCTGCTGCCACAGGATATTGCTTAATGGCCAAACTATTTAAATTTTAATACGCTTCGTGGAGTGATTATGTGTGTGTTTTTGCGATTCTATGTTTCCTACGTATATAGAGTTCATTGGAGTCGTCAACTTTAAGCTTAGCAGATATAGGGGATTTTTCCTGGTATATATGTGTACCTATTTCATAAGGGTTAAGGCCTTGGGGCCGCTATTTTGCTTGGCTACAAATGTGGGTATTATTAGTGTTTTATTTTTCAGAGCTTATTATTTGGTTTGGCTCAAAATTTTAAGGTGAAAAAAATTGTAATTCTGGGACATTTATATTTTTTGGTACTCTTGGTAGGACTGCCATAAGCACGCAGGCAGAGCAAAGACTTTGTTATTCCCACGAAATTTCTGCTGCGGAAGCGGTTTCGACATCGTATTTATATTGTATATCCAGAATCTGCGCTCATAGTATCCTTACTAGGGGAGCAAACATCTGTATCTACTCAGATAGCCAAGCTGCTATTAGGGCACTATCATCATGGAGCATCTCCTCCAGGATGGTCAAAGAATGCCATAATTACCTCCAAACCCTGTCCTCCCGGAACAAAGTCGTGCTATGTTGGGTACCTGGACACTCAGGAGTGGATGGTAACACGATCGCTGACGATCTAGCACGACAGGGTGCCTCCACCCTGACCACTGCCCCTGCGCCCTTCTGTGGTATTGGTTGGTCCACAATCAAAACTATGGTAAACAAATGGGCTGCAGGAGAACATAGGAGATACTGGTTCTCCTTACATAGGAACATAGGAGATACTGGTTCTCCTTACTGGGGCTGCGTCAAGCAAAAGCGCTTATCAAACCCCTGGATATGATCAAGACAAAAGGTCTTGGCAGAGAGGACTTAAAACTCCTAGTAGCTTACCTATCTGGCCACCACACTGTTAGATACCATCTACAGAAAATTGGCCTATCGGACACTTCAGAGTGCAGACTCTGTCTCGAGGACGATGAAACCACCCAGCGCTGGTATGGGACAGAGCCTGTCACTTGGGAAAGGAACGGATTAGTCCCTTCCAACTTAGGTCAATACCAACAAAACACCTACTGCTATTCATGCGGAAAGCGGAAAGTCTTTTGCTTTAATTTATGGGTATGGTACAAAAGATCTTCTGGTCGCAGTGCCCCACCTCTTTGTGAAGAACCCATAGGGAGGAAAAAAAAAAATATCCAGGATCCGTCACCAGTGATGATATGCTGTATGTCCGTTTCGCTCATAGCGAGCATTTTCTTAGCAATAGTTTTGCATTCTGCTTCTAAAGATTATTTAGGAATTATGGAACAAGATGTGCGGAGACGCGTTGAATGCCCAAAGCGTCATGAAAAATGTTTTGACCGGACCTATTTTATATGTCAAGTAATTTTCGAGAGGAATTTGCTTGACTTTTTCGTTGGTTTTTTCCTTAATTAATGTTGCAAGTTCTCTATCGGTGTTCGATTCTATTACTTGAACGAGACTTTTTAAAATTGGTCCACAAATTCATATAGCCAGCAAAAATTGAACCTGCGTTAAGGGTTGTCACAGTGTGTCCTCTGTTTTTCCGAAGTTCAACGCTCCACAGAGTACTCAATCTGGTACCAATGGAAAAGCAGCTTCTCTAGTTGGTTTAGAGATTGAAGAAGGACGCACGCCAACAGGCCCGCATAGAACCTGGCAGATGCTGTTCCCATCGGGTAAGGTATTTTAATAAACTACTCCAACACAGCTGTTACAACAACGCCAACAAAAACGTCACCTTAGAAGTTCTCAAACTCTACATATAAATACAAAAATATTATAGAATACAAATTTTTTGGGCAGTGAATCTCTCTATCGGCATCTGCCCGGCTGGTTTAATTCTTTCATAGCAAGTTTCCTCGCAAAAGTATTTCAGTTATGGAACACCTTAGTTAGTTTCCTTTAATAATTTCCCTGACTGACTATTTAGTCAGTCGCCCCTAGGAGGAGCATTGCGGAACTCTATTATTAACTGTTCGAAATGAATAGGGACCTACAGTTTATAGCCGAATCCGAACGGCGGTCTCTTGAATTAATAGAGACTTTCTTGGGAAAGTAGCGTCTTTGAGCTAGCGATGCCAGTGCTAGGCAAATATCAGTGCTACTGCGGGGACTCGAACCACCGACTTTCGGTGTGTAAAGCGAGTACGCTACCACTGCGCCACCGACGGCCATAAGTTTCGCTTAATCGTATCCATATTTGTTTTTATTGGACCACATATATCCTCAAATATCATTTTTGTACGTTTCTCCTTATTCAATTTGTTTTTCTTTTGCATGTGGTCAAATCCCGTAATGAGCTCAATTTTTTTTTATATATAAATATATTTATTTAATTTTTTTCGTTAGGCTGTGTTGGGTTAAGCCTGCGTGTATTTAGCAAATCACGTAGCCTGGCAATACAAACACTTGTATACGTTACCTGTAAGCCCCTATATAAACGAAATTGTGTATGTGTGTGTGTATCTTTGGCGGCTTTAACTTCATTTGTTCCGTGAAGCACATACACAAACACATACATTGTGGATAGGCCTTTAAGGCACCCTACCTAAAAAGGCGGTCATGATTAATGAAAACTAATGTGTTAAATACGTGCGACAACAACAACAACAAAACCATTTACAATAACAATAACAAAGAGCCCTTGATATATGTGGTATATAGGCATATAATACAAATACCAATATCAATACCAATACAAATTGTTGCCGTTGTTGTGATTGATTTGCTGCTTCCAGTTCCATGTAGAACCGAGTCCAAGTCCAAGTCTTTGACATTTGTTAATTTTAATGATTGGCGCATATTTCACACACAATTTTTCTTTCATCAACTTTAAGGCGATTTTCTTTTAAAGCAGCTACAATGACAAGTCGATATACTCTTATATATTGTAGATACAAAGTATCTATCAAAGTAGTGCAAAACGGAAGTCATGGGTACACGCACCAGATCCATGACAAACGCAAGACTCATTGAGTGTAATGCACGAGTAGATCAATGGAGGAAGCATTAGCTTTGGCTCCAATCATTTCCGCTTCAGATAATACATAAACATACAATAGAACAAACTGATAAAATATGTGGCATGGCTCTTAATACAGTAGTGGCAAAAAAATGAATACCACTTTCTAATGTAGTAGTCACAATGAGGAAATATATTTTAGTTGAATAATAAAAAAAAAAATCGTATTAATATTTCACCAAAAATTGACAAAGTAAAGACCTATTATGTCCTTATTCCAACCCACACATTAGGGGTATTCACTTTGGCGCACCTTACCCCAAAGTTTGGAAACTTCTCAGAGTTTGTCCACACATCTCAGTTGTAAATTGTGTTAACATTAGCACAAATATTTACATATCCTCTTCAATAAAGCTCAAGTAAGACATATGTAAATAGTAACTAAGTACATACTGTTCCAATATCTATGGCGTCCACTGTGGCCCTATACACTACAGCTTCCTATATGCTTGAAATGAAATCAAGTTCATCTAAATAAAACATCAGACTAACGGACATTGAAAGTTTTACGGCTCAATAGCTTAGCTAATTATTTTAGCCATAGGCGTATTGGATGTCCTCCTAGTTGGTCGGTCGGGTCAGTCTGTCAAAATGTTTGCATGCAGACTTCATTAGGTACAGTCTAACGCACAGAGGCATCGACTTCGAACTTCGATTAGCTGGCCCGGCTGACAAGTAGATTACAAAAATTTAACACTTGACTGGATTTTTACATAGCTACGAATGTGTTTAGTCATGCGGCTAGGCTTTAATTTTTATTAATATTTTATAGTTAGTAAGTTGAAAAATTCTATTTTAGGCTTATTTTTAATTTCAAGAAGAGTCGCTTTTAATATAGCATTTGTGCGGTATTTTTTGATCGAAAAAACATGGTTTGCAAATTTCAGCAAATATTCAAGTTTATTACTCTGCCATCGCCTATCTCTCTGTCTGTAGTCATAACAGCAAAAGTTTGTGGGTATATGAATTTGTATACCCTCTCCTTATAAAAGTATTTCTGCAGTAAGATAGGCTTCCTTTTCCAACAATAAACCATATCAGTCCGTATGATAGATACACGTACATCTCAAATACCATAAGATCGTGACACAACTAATTTTATGATAAAGAGAGTCTTAGTGAGGTTTGTCAAGTCTGATTGCTCTTTGAGCTTGTTGGCCCGTAGAAGAATGTCTTGGCTTACACCAATAACTATTAAAACCATCATCAACAAAGCACACCCAACACAAATAATAAGATATGAGAACGGGAAAGGAAATTTGAACCCGTGCCACCCATCCTGCAGTAGACATGAAGTGTTCCGTCAAACCCGCGTTTTTTCTAAATTAGTAAAGCCTTTCTCTATCTCTTTAAAAAAAATGTGTTATAAATTATTTTGAACTGATCTACCAAAGCCGCGAGCAAAATCCAACAAGATATATATATTTTTAATGTGCTTATTAAGCGCTTTTATTTGAGACCTAACAAAGCATCATTAAAGATTTTTGTATAGCTCATGACTCTATAAGGACCCTAGAGGGTGCCATATTCAATTTTATGCGACGTCACCCTGTCTATAACCAGTGGACGATCAAAACACTTCCAACATTACTTCATTTGTAAAATTGTGAAAATCGGTTTAGAAGTTACGAGCAAACAGATAAACATAAAACCTGGTGCGGATCCAGAATTTGTTCTTAGGGGGGATTCTTCACTTATATCAGGGCCCTAGAGGGTGCCATATTCAATTTTATGTGACGTCACCCTGTATATAACCAGTGGACGATCAAAACACTTCCAACATTTCTTCATTTGTAAAATTGTGAAAATCGGTTTAGAAGTTACGAGCCATCAGATAAACATAAAACCTGGTGCAGTTACACCATTTGTTCTTAGGGGGGTATTCTTCACTTATATCAGAGCTCGCCAAAGACTGTCAACCTATTTTTCCAACTTTTGGCGGAGGGGTCCGGAACCGGAAACCCCCCTTTGGATTCGCCACTAATAGAAACATATAGTTTAAACAAATAAATTGCCTTTACGCTTCGGGTTATATACGTAAAGCCAAATTATATTAGAAAATCGTTCGGGATGCGGCAAGTCTTTTGGAATAATTTAAGTCCAATCCGCTCCTACATCAAATGTTTGGGGGACCCAGCTCCGCTACTAATATTTTGGTTATATCAAATTACCAAATTTGTTATGAATACTTATGTGAGCCTAATAAACAAAATCTTATGACTTCCGAGCATAACGCATAATTTTACTCCAGAAGGAAAATTTCAACCCCTAACCCCCGCAAAGTATTCTTTGAACAAGTCAACAACCTTCAAAGCAACAATATAAAACTTAAAGCAGATGTTTGGATTCCTTTTTCTTGGGAGGCGGGGTGATTTCAATTTTTTGATATGTGCGGCCCACTGTCAACTGTCAAGTTTTTTCGCATTTTTTTTGGGTGTTGGTTGTTCGGTCACAATTTCATACATTTCCTTAATAATTTTTATCTGCCAAATATTCCAATTTTTTTTGTTGCTTGCTTGTCACTTCTTTCTGGTAGCTGCCGCAGACATTGTAGCCCGTTGATATGTGGCATTCACGTAAGGTTGCAAGTTGACAATTTTTAATGAAGTTTCTTTTTTATTGCCGCAGCAAAAGTGTCAAATTAAAATAATCAGAACATGACAGCTACCAGAAATGAGCGAAAAATAAGAGTGTTAAGAAACACATCAACTAAGCCCACATCAAAATGAATAAACACATACTTACTCGTATATACAATATACCCATATATATATGCTCTATATATCCGTATAATAATTTACTTGATAAACTTTGTATTACCGCGAATTTTGCATATTTGCAGCCGCTTCGTCTTCTGTGAATATCATGCGCTTCATTTAAGCGACAAATCCGATTAGTTTTTTTTGGCCAAAACCAAAAGACGCCAAAATTGGCAACCAAGTCCAAGTTTGAGGCCAACAACTAAAATAAATTGAAAATGAAATCGAACGTGAACCGCGACATGAACATTAGGCGGCCAGCGACTAAGCATTCAATGTCAACTTGAAGTATTCTTTTTATTTATTTAAAATTTGTTTCAGGCAAACTTGAAAAAGATGAGAAGCGCACAAGAATGGATAGTGCACTTGGAGAAATTGTGTAGCTACTTCAAGTACTTTACTCAAAAGCTCAAAGCAGTTGTATTTGAGTACCTAGTTCTTGTTTTGATTAAATTATGGCAAAATATTCTTAAGTAGTATTTTAAAGCAAAGTATTTTACAAAAAAAAATATACCCAAGAAATGGATGCGAATTTTATTATAATGTTAATTTGTAGGCTCCCAGAATAGTCAGTTAGTTCCATCAATTAATAAAGGTGATTTTTTTAAGATTTTTGCCAAGCGAAGTTATATCGATCTTACATTTATTAGTTGATTCTTTAATAAGCTTTTAGTTTCATAACTCAAGTAAGGAGCGTCCGATTTGCTTGGGGATTTTTTTAATCCCCATTCTACATACCTGCAAGTTTAAAAACTGTGGAAAACCAAAATTAAATCAAAAATGTTAAGTTAAGAATTTAAATAAATTGTAAATATGTAGGAGAAATTTTAGACAACTAAGTATACTGGGATTTCTATTTTGGCGTTACGTTACGTTTGTATGAAAAAATATGCCAAAACAAAAAGTTAAAATTCAAATTTATTAAAATATGTTTTAATACTTTCGAAGCAATTTAAATGATATAAGCAAAACATGGCTTTACGTTAAAAGAAATATAAG
This sequence comes from Chymomyza costata, assembly GCA_018150985.1. NCBI lineage: Eukaryota > Metazoa > Arthropoda > Insecta > Diptera > Drosophilidae > Chymomyza > Chymomyza costata. The sequence continues at coordinate 27,652,443 of JAECWU010000001.1, forward strand.
TTATTTTTGACTTGGATTACAAAATCCTAAACTTCTGCGTTTTATATAAAAATAAAACTTTCTTAAATGATATTAAATAGTATATTTGCAGGTTATCAAACCAAAAAACCTTTTCTTTTTGTTTTTTATTGGCCTTGTATATAGCGTTATGTTACATGGTTTAACGTTTCTTAAAGTTCCATTATTTTTACGGCTTTGATGTAAATAAAGGCCTATACCGATCAGATCTATTACAATAGATGCTTTTTGAAGAAAGAATCAAAATAAATTTCATACTTCATAAATTTCAAATTTTCTATCACTATTTTTCTTCAAGTGTATGCAGATGTTGCTTAGTGTATATGAAATGTGGCTTAGCAGTGCTTTTCTTGTTGTTGCTAAGTTTTGTACCCTACTCAAAATTTGTGTTATTTTTGTGGCATTATGAAAGAAAAGGTCTTTAAGAAACCTGGCTTATTCAGGTGTAGCGGAAACTTGAGATTTATTAATTCTTAGAATATTTTAGGCATACAATTGAATTGAACATATTAATCGGTATTAAAATGCACAAAAGAAAAAGCCTTATATGAGTCTCACACAAATATCGCATTTAATTGGCGTTCAATATGTTTGTGCCACAACAACGCCAACAAAATGGCGCTGTAGTTGCGGTTATGTGGCAGCCACAAGTAACGCCCCACTCAATGCAATTGCTCAACCGAATGCGCAAACAAAGAGACAAAATCCCATGCATCATGTTTGGTTATTTAATACATATTTCGTTTTCCCAAACGTAGTGCACAAAAATGTGAATCGATGGAGTTAATGTGCGACTTTTAAATACGCTGAACGTTTTTCTTAGAGATAAATTATTACCTGCAACTTTTTAAAGTTTTTATTCGATCTTAACGGCTTTTACAGCATAGTTATTATCAGGCCCGTCGAGAGAGGGGGAAAGAGGTAGCGGATTCCTCCGGGCCCGGACTTTTCTCAGGGGCCCGGTGTAATTACTGTCGTACTTGAGGAACAAAATGATTCAAGCTAAAGGTAATAGAGGGGCCGGTACATTAGCCCTCGGGCCCGGAGTTTCTCTCTACGGCTCTGGTTATCATATAAACATGGCGCGTTTCCAAAGTTGCATATTGGTGAAGATGTGGGTTCAAATATTAACAGCTTTTGGTTAAATTGGCATGGACAGACAAGACCCTTGCTTAAGCTAATCCGCAAACTATAATACCCTATGGTTACAGGGTATAAAATTCCAATAAATTGCCATGAGCAGCTATGCATTTAGTTGCTTATAAGCTGTGTTGCACGCGGGGAACCAACAGCAGCAACCAACACCTAACTGACAAGTTATTTGGTAGGGGAAAACAAAACAACACAATGGATTACAATGGCCAATATGAAGAAACCGAGCTCTCAGTGATTTCTCTGCCAGACCCTACCATATGAATTGCTTCCTCATTGGCCACAGCAATTAAAAGTAATGAAAAGTTGTGCACTGCTTTTTCTCTCACTCTCTTTTTTTGGTGCTTCGCTTTACAGTTAAGCTGTAGATAGTTCAACATTTAAGTCAAACAACGGTAATTATGCAAATTGCAAATGGAGCGGCAATGGCAGACAAGCAGTTAGAATGAGTGAGGCATGCACATACACGCCTATATTTGTTGGTGATGCGACAGAGAGCGAACAAGTGCAAGTTGCAAGTGTTGCAAAAGGAGGAAATCAAATTAGCGCAACATGTCGGACATTGTGTAGAAGCCAATGGCCAGTCAAGCTAAATAGAAGCAGGCCATAGATTTTTTGTTGTTGTTGTTGGTTTTGTGGTTGGCCTGGTTGCACTAAGCGATTTTATGCTCAAATAAATGTGTGCTCCCATACCGTCATTACGCATTGCTCCAAAAAAAAAATTGATTTTTGCACGGCTTTATTTTTGCATGAAAATCATGGTAGAACGTTTAGAGAAAGCTGTTCCCCCTCGGCGTGTCGCATTTGGTCACGACATGTTGCCATGACACTTGGAGTTTAAATTTTAATTAGTTTCTAAGCCCATTGTGCCACGTATTGAAGTGGCAACTAACGGCAGCCAGTACATACAAAGCTATTAAATTATTTCACTGCTTTGTTACTCTAGAGGTGAGTATGTTGGATAAGTTGTGAAACTTGGACTTGGATATTTGGAATCTCATATCTACTCTTTCAAAGCGTTTAACGACAATTCTTAAGATTATTTCAAAAGCGCATACAGCTTTATCGTAGAATGCTAAAACTAATATTTGGCGATTATTTGAATACTCTTTAGTTCAGATTTATGCCCATGGATACAGCTTCCTCAAATCTCACACTTGCATGAATGCCCTTTGAAGCAACGCGTGAGTATCTCTTTAAATTTTCTTGTTAACGATTGAATTATTCAATCTTCTTATTTTTTCAATAGTGTATCTGCATCTTCATTTTGCCAGCTCCTCGCAAGATGCGAAATTCAAGAAGTTATGCAAAATAATTATTTTACAAACCCATTTTAATGTTGGCTAGCACCTCGAGTTAATTGACGTTGACGACACTCGGGTCGGGCCTGTACATTCTTTTTTTGGCCCGCAATGACAGTAGAAATACGAATATATATAGCCCCCAAGGCCTGACATTTTGGTCATAAACTTGAACTCGTTTCGCTGCGTTAGAGACGGAAAATATTAAACTAGCAGCAGGGTACCATCGAGACGCTGCCAACTCGTTTTATGGCCTGCCAGGTGAAATGTAAAATAGCGGAAATGGGGAAAAATAGTAATAGAGGTGGACAGCAAAGAGACTTGTAGGACCGCCCGTCCAGGTTAGGTGTTGAAATTGGCGTACACACAAAACGGGGCGCTGTTATTGCAGTAAAGTGTTGGTATACTACTGCATTCAGTGTTCGCTAACGTCGCTTTGACAGCACTGGCTAATTGGAAAATACAATAAAAATGCGCGACATGTTTGACTTTTAGAGATTACGGATTACCAGTTTGCTATGCTCTAGGCCTGTTGTACACCAACGTGGTATATATTAAAAAGTCATTTCAAACAAATCAAACGCCTAGACTGCATTGGCGCTCACTCAACTCTGACACCAATTGGGTTTTGGCTAATAAATTTCTAGCTGCCGTGGCCCAAATGTAGCCCCACAAATGGCTCTACACTCATTCAACCATCTAGTAAGGCAGTCAGGCAGTTAACCAGCTGCTGTTGACAAATGTTGCATGTCGTTGACCAAAAGTGTACGCTCAACCTAGCCCAAATCAAGCTTCAACTCCGCACATAGTTGGATGCCTGGCATGCAACAGCAACAACAACAGAGACCAAAACACAAATTTAGATTAACACTCAGAAAAATTTGCTCTTAGAAAGCGAAAAATTAGCAAAAAATAAAAACTAATTTGGGTTTTTTTGAATTCTCCAAAAAGCCTAAATAGACATCTTAAAAAGAATTTCAAAAAAATTTAGAAACAAAATGGGAAATTTACTTGCAGTCTCGTATCCGTTTGATTACCAAAAAGCAAGCCTTTACAAGTTTTGAGCTGAAATCAATGAATTTTAAATTTAAAGTTCATAAAATTAAGGGGCGCATTAAATTTTGGGTTAAAAAATTTAATACCAAAAGGAATTTTTCATCCAAAATACCGCAAAACGTAAAGTAAAAATTATTTTAAATAACAAATTTATAAAAAAAAAGGAAATTCATTTCTCTTCTTCAAATTCGTTCAATATGTAAAAAGATTGCACAGCAGCCTTAACATTTGTTTACTTATAATAACTATTACTAAAAGTATTGATATAGGGTGGCACATCTGACGCGTACAAGTTTGTTATTAACTAGGCATACATTTTCATAGCGACAAATTCCATGGCAGATTGAAAGCGTAATTTCGAGGAGATATTAATCATGTAAATAAGGTCATATTTTTTCGAGAACGATAATAAGCGATTTTTTGATGACGACCCGATGCCGATTTATTGAAGGAAAAATTGAGATTTTGACGCCCGAATCAAGTCATCTGGATTTTGTTTTTCTTTGGACGATATTTGAAGTCTAACGAGCACATCGAAAAGTCACAGACTTTAGCTCAACTCAAGACACACATGGAACGTGAAATATCGGCTATGTCCAGAGCAACGCTCTAGAAAGTAACGGAAAATGCCGAGAAGAGAGTCCGTTAAGTTATAACGGCAAAATAATTTTACCTGTACTAAATATTGCATAAATGGCAGGTAACGGTTATCTACTCCGATCAAATTAAATATGTGTGCAAAGAAAAAATCGTATAGAATTTTCTTAAAATTTTTATTTCGAAAACAAATGGTTCCGATGTAGACATCTAGGATCACTTATTCTGCGTACTCTATGAATTGTATACTCAATAGCCAATTTGACCTTCGAAATGAAATTTCTTCGAGTGTACATGCGTTGACTGTGTGACAGATTTAGCTTGAATTATGCGAACAGTTGGTACCCTGGCATGCCATTTGCACATTTTACCGCTTGCTGTTCCTGTCCTGCTTGTATCTGTAACTGCCATATGGAAAACTGTCGACTGCCAACAACGCATAACTACATTTTGATGCGCTTGGCATGACTCAGCAGCATCAAAAGTATCTCAAAGTATTATTTGAAGGAGCAGGAATTGTGTCGCATTAACAGTTGGAGTGCAAGACGAAAGCAGAGCTACCAAGTCAAGTAGTGCGCTTAATTGGCATCAAATTGCTTGCATATTTCAAACAACGCCATTGAAAATGTTATAAACAGCAAAAACAGCAACAAACAACAAAAGAGACACACACAATCAACACAGCAGCTCATCAATACAATAGCCATGACACTGTTTACCCCTCTAACATCTCTTGCTCTATCTTTCACGCTGTTTTTTGTAAATTTTTCAAAGTCCAACGCGCGTTAACAAAAATCCTTTTGAACATGCTGTGGTCCTAATCAAAATTCCAAAAGTCATCAACTCTCGTTCCAATGTTGTTTACCTCTAACCGGGCCCCACTTTGGGCGCTCGCTTAATGACTACTGCATAAATTCTTAAGCTGACTTTCGACCGCTGCAGACCGACTGCTTCATCCCAATCGCAGGCTCAGGCGCTCGATACGGGTTCGACAAGAGGTACTACAATCGGTCGGTCGGATGCTCAATTGGCCGACTCTGCGACGACACAAAAAAGGCGAAATGGATTTCTTTAATTTATAATTTATTGATGTTACCGATACGCGGTCGAACACTCAAGCGGTTGAGCAGCTTGTGCAAAGACTTTCAACTTGTAGCAGTGTGTATCTGTGTGGATTACAGTATCTGTGAATCTGTATCTGCATGTAAGTATGTGAGTGTGTGTGTGTGTATTGTGCCTTACAATTGCTCATTAGTCGCAATGCATTAATCAAAATGCCGCCAGGAATTGCATTTAAGCGTGCATTTACATTTAAGACTGTGACTGGTGCCGCAGCTAAGGTGTCATTTAAAGGATAGAGGGTGTCTTAAGTATGGTTATGCATTATAAATAGCTCAAGGTCGTCGGTGCATATATATACATATATGAGACAGCATTGCTCTCACTTTATTAGGACCTCTAACCATGTTAAAAAAATCAGAGTAAAACCCGAATATCTGTATGTTTTTGCAGTTAAAGCCACACAGTAAGCCGAACACAATGATTCAGTTGCTTCGTGCACTTAAATTACTGGACTGCATTAAAATTGTAAATACAAAAAATCTAAGGTTTATTCAATGTAAATTTTCAAATTCCCATAAAACATATTTAGTCAGTTAGTCGAATTTCCGAGCTAAACTTTCAAGTTCCTGTGAACGCAAAAGATCGACGCCCGTCTTCTAGCAGGAAGTAACCATAAGGAGTGTTCCACCTTAATCTCAAAAAAGCTACAGAAGTTGGAATCCCTGATGTCCGCCTTGTTTAAGTGTTTTCTGAATGCAAATGCGCGGTCAAAAAAAAAATGCAGCACTTAAGTTTTCTGACATAACCTCAAAAGCAAGCTATTTTAGAGTTTATCTCAGAACCCTTGGGCATTGGGGTAACCTTACCATTATCGATAAATGTTCGAAACTTGGCAAAGTAAAACTTCATGATGTTAGTTTTGTAATAGGAACATTCATCAAAATCGAATATTTCGATTAAAAAAATGAAGATGCGTCTAATGCCCTAGCTTTTAATTGACTTCTAGGTATTGGCATTAAGCCTGTTTTTTCCATTTCAATTTTTCAGGTTACAAGCATAATAAATGTTTAAAAAGCTACAGTCTCCCAAATCGCTTTTTAAACCAATACAGCTTTACACCAATAAGTATAGAAACTAATAAGCCGAAAAAATTTATTATCATGTTTTTTCGAAAAAAGCACAAATTTAAGAATAGCTGAGACAAATTAATTTTTCTAAGTTTAGAATAATTGGCATACCTTGCGTATGGATGTCCAAATTGCATTCATAATATGGTATAAATACAACAGTGTTGCACAATTTTCCAAATTTAAAAAAATCTGTTAAATACTTTGGGTTAAGAAAGCGGATCCGAAACCACAGACCTCTGTATCTGACTCTGGTTTAGGGCCAACTTGTATCCCAATCTACGCTAACCACTTTTCGGAAGATGTACGTTATAAGAAACTATCAAACATCAAATTTGGCTACGAAATCACAATAAAAAAACGGATTATCCATCTAAAAGTTTAGATTTCGAGAAAAATTTACTTTTTTTTTACTTTTTACAAAAATTCCCGTTATTTCCATAATTTTTCTCCGATTTTGATAAACTAGCACTCATTTTCTTCGTAATCGATCGAACTTTACGAGCCTTGAATAAAACTATATAAAAAAATTTTTCTCAGAATTTGCTGAAAATTACGAAAAATTTCATAGGAATTTGACAAAAATGTGTTCTAAATATAATCGATGAGTAATTCAATTATCTACAATTAAGTAAAAAGATAATTCAAAACCATATAAGTACAACCAGATATATTTGCTTTTAAGTAGACACTTTTTTTTAATTTCGAAAAAAGTTTTATTTCGAAATATCTCGAAAAAAATTTTTTGAGCGTTACATTTTACTATGTAAACGAGTAAAAAACATGTTGAGGAAACATTTTGCTGTTAACTAGTCGGTAAAATATTTTTTTTTTTAGAAATCGTGATCAGCGCGACGATACTTTAAAAAAAAACTTTTTTGAGATAATCGCTCATTATGCATCGGGCGCTTAAACTTTTTTCAGAGACGGGATGCGCCACTAGTAGGCTTTACTTCGGATATACTGCTACAATGTGCCTGAAGTTATGAAATACTATTTATTTTGAAACTATTTACTTCCAAAATATGTCAGTAAAACATTTTCAATTTTGCTTCATATCAGAAGGTATATAATCCCTGAAAAAGATCCAATGCTCGCCGTTTTAATAACAAAAATTTTATAAACTATAAGTTTTACAAAAAAAATTTCAAAGATCGTAGTTCAGGTATCTTAATTATTTTTCTAACGATTGTTCATATAAGACTACCTAAGAAAAAACTTAATCTTAATCTTTTTGATGTATTAAAAGATTTTCGCAGATTGCAATACTCATTTTGGAAGCTTATAGAACTGGAATCATCCCGTCATTATATAACCTGTTGTGTAGTGTAAGTCTAAAGTGACGTCAACCAAGGCTTCAAAGACCGTAATCTTCTGTACATTTTTTACTTAAGCCTTTTTTGAACCTAAGGAATTGAGTTATTACTAAAACAAATTTTTTCAAAATTAATAGACTTTTTTTTTTAATTTCCTTTGATTTAAAATTTAAATGCTTATTTGACTGGAATTTTTCATTGCTTTTCTGTTATTAACCAACTTTTAGCGCCACTAAAATTTAACAGCTAAATGGACAATAAAAAATTATAATTATCGGCGCATACGATAACATACAAATATAAGCCTGCAGTTATTATCGTATGATGTGCCATATTTAGTTTAGATAATCAATATGCAGCGGAAACAGAACATTGCGTACAACCAAACTAAAGCAGAGTTAAGCCTTTGGTACCTGCAGGGAACAAGGTAAACACAAGAGCTGTAAAAAAATCCAATTTAGTTTCACATCAAACCGAAACGCCTTCACCAACGCCCCATTAAAACTACCGACCAAAAAAAAATACTTGCTACCAATATGGACCAGCTGTTTTTACTTAACCTTAGTTGCGTATCTGTGTAGCTGTAACTACGACAACGCCGCCGACGCCAACCTTACCAGTCCAGAGCGCAAACTGGACTCATCATCAACATCGTCATCATCATCATCACCCTACCCGACAGTTGCAACTGGGTAACCAGCGCTACAAAAAAGTGATTAATTTTTGATATTGTTTAAAAGATTGCGCTAGGCACTCTGCCGACAGAGTTGTCTCTATAGATGGTACCACGATCCGAAACTTCTTTGTCTGCTGCTGCTTTCCGTACAGGTGCCAGTTTGAACGAGTTAGAGATACTGCAGACAATAAAGCTGAAACAGGATATACTAGTGCTATGAATGTACCAATGTGCTGGGACGGCGGCAAGTCTGCGGATCCAATGTATAGTATGTTGCTGGGCTCTGGCCTGTCTGCCAGCTATCAATCAGCTTTTGACATTTTTAGCTGGAATTTCTTGAAAATTCATTCGGTTTTAAAATTAAACAAGTCGGCGCACAAAAAAATCCTTGATCCTGTTGGCAAGTTTATTAGCTGCTTGCTTTACTAAGTAATGGCTGGGCCAGAGTGTATCCATCCATCCATCCATCCGTACTAAATCAAAAAGCAATTTTAGGAATTTACATAAAAATTGTTGTTATACATAAAAGTATTTAATGACTGGTTTGGTCTTGTGGGTAGGCGTGTTTATAGCTACTAAGTCCAAGTTATTTTGTCGCCGTGGCGCAGTGAAAACAAACAACGCAACATAAATAAAAGATATAACAAATAAAAGATATAAGGTATAAAGAATTTAAATGGCAATTTAATGAACTCAAAATCCACGAAATGTATGGCCCATCAAAATTCATTTCCACTCAACTTTTTAACTGACATGGCTCCGTTGTGAGTTGCACGAAGGGATTGGGGGGTCTGCTCTGTGCCACATTAACTCGGCCGCTTGTCTGTTTTAAGCTGCTTAAAACATCAGTTGATTGTGGTTGATTAATCAGAGGCAAGCATTTAAGCTGCAAAACCTACATGCCACAAATTGTATGTGAGTGTGTGTGTGTGTGTGAAGGAACGAGATGAATACTCCCAAGTGTGAGAGAGAGAGAGTGCTTGCAAGAGAGATCAAGTTATCTTCTACATAAAAGTGTCATTTATCAATTTGGGTTATACGAAATAAAATTGTTCGTTTAGTCAGCCACACGCGAAGGTTGGGCCCTTTCTCCAACGTGTTTGGGGAAACTCCTTCAGTGCTAGCAATCTCTTTCTCTTACTCTGAGTCTAATAGACTTTGCTTAATTGGCTGCCTTTTTAATGTTGCAACATCTATCACAGAGCCACTTCGAAAAAATTTGAATTAGTTGGAATGGTTTACGACAGTGGGATACACTGCATTCACTTTTGGTTCAGTTTACAATTCGATACATGAATAAAAACCAATTGGATATGTAACAGAAGAGAGGGTTATTTGTTAGGGAAGTTCAAGAGAATGGAACTTCCCTCTGAAATGTTTAATTGGGAACATGACATACTATAGTAATTGTAAGTTAGTATAAGTATTGTCAATTAGAAGATAAGGATAAGTAACGAGAGTTACTAATCTAATGGAAGGTTAAGAGCTTCTTAGTTTATTGAGGTCAAGCTGTTGTTTAGCAACCAAGTGTTTATCATGTGATTTAAGCTGGGAGACGTATGGCATACTATTGATTTCCTGCTTAATCGTTGCCATCCTCCTTATGAACAGGCCTTTCGACAAGGAGATGAAAACGACGGAATTTCAGCCAGGCCTATACTTCTTTAAAAAAAACATAAAAATTCTTCGAAAATACGATGTTCATTAAGGAACCGCCAAAAATTTCTCTCCATCAGTTTCTTGGATAGCACAGCTAAAAAAAAAAAATTGTCGTCATCTGGGGTCGAGGCACTTATTCCCTTATGTATTTTGAACTACGCTGAATTCGAATCCACTATCAGAATTGGCCTAATTGGCCGTGTCTTGGATTTATCCAAACCCCTAAAAACGCACAAAACAAAAAAAGGTTATCTCAGAAACACGAAGAGCTTGGGTTTTTTGACAAAAATAAATGAAAAACTTCGAGGGTAAACCGATCTCGAAAAAAAAAAGTTTGGTTTTTTAAGGCTATAGAAGAATCTGGACCCGTTGGCTCAATTCTATAAGCGACTTCGGAATCAACGCATCGAAATGTGAAAGAAGCATTTGCCACGCCCCCATACCACGATTAGTCTGAATAACCATCAATTCTACATTAGTCTTAAAAGTCGAGGCCAGATTTATATTCCATAGCACTCGATCCTCTTTAGAATTTGTAGGCTCCCAATCCGGCTCTGAATAACCCCAATATCTACTTTGACTTGGACTTCAATCTGACTTAAGTACGGCCTTATACAATCGACTTTAAATTCTGTCCCGATCTGGTTATGAATAGCTCTAGTTCTACTTAGTCCCCATCTGGCTCTGAAATTTTAAATTCTGTCCCGATCTGGCTATGCATAGCTCTATTTCTACTTAGTCCCCATCTGGCTCTGAAAAACCATAATTTCTACATTAGTCTTAGAAGTCGAGCCCAGATTTGTGTTCTATAGCTTCAGATTGGCTTGCCTTTTGTCTTATACGCTCGATTTTCATTTTTCAAGCTCTCTCCCGATCTGTTTTTGAATAACCCTAATTTCTACTTAGTGCCGAACTGGCTCTGGATTAATTTTCCTTTTGCAAGCTAGTTTCGACCTGGTTCTGAATAGTCATAATTTCTAACCTAATTTCAGACGTCAATTGAACTTTATTTTTCAAGTATCTAGTTTCAGGTTTAGGTTTTTCATTTTATTTGTCAGATGTGGTTCCCAATGTAAGGCCGAAGTAACTTTTTAACGTTGACCCAAAAAATACTAATTACCAGAGCAAACTTGGGACTGATACATTCCTTCAAGGGTAATTCTTCGCAGTTGAAGGGTATTCTTCTGGAGGTAAACAATCAACGTTGAGTCTGCATAACGAATTTGGTAGCTCTAGCTAGAGTATTAAAGAATAAAATGAACTTAAATAAATAAATTGGCGTGGGTAACTTTTATTGAGTGGGTGTCAAATGCATTGTTCTTCTGCCGAGAAACTGGTAACAAAAATATAACAAGATATTAACAAAAATCGCATAAAAGTGCGCATTTTTGATAAATTTTGGTATCCTTAGCTCTTTAAAGCTCCGAAATTTAAGATTTCATACCGACGGATATGGCTATGCTCATCATTACAGCGAAAGGAACTTTATGACATGAATCTTTCCACCTATATCATACAAGTACATTATACAAACCTATAACGCCCTCCTTCCCATAATTACAGTGTATACAAATTTTGTAGTTTAGTTAATATCAAAATATTTGATTACTATTTTAAATAGATGCTCGCACATTTGCTTTTATTCTGTGGATTGTAGTTGGGTTTGTTTTTATTGGAACTGCAAACATCATAAAAGATTCAACAAGAACGACTAACAAACAAAAATTTGATACGCGTATTTGGTTGCCTTTACATCTGGCCAGACGCAATCAGTGCCCAGCTCCTAATTGAAATTCGTTTCGTATTTCTCACGTAGCAGATCGCTTTGTTACCCAGCCCTAGAGCTGTCCATATTGTCATGATGCCTTTTAGGATACGTGAATCCGACCAGGCCGTCACATATAGTCTGAATGGTGTAGTCTTATGATAAACAAGCCAAAACAAAAGCCACAATACCATTAGTCGCAAAAATGGGTTACCATCACCGTGTATACCCCTAGAACGCTACTAAAAGTGGACGCAGTAAATGCAGAGAGCATGCCGGAAACCAAACTGAAGCTGAAACAGTACCCAATCCTGGGGTTGGTTGGCCACTTCAAAAACACCAACGCATCGAATTCGAGTCAATATTTGCATTAATTCCCTGCCATTCCCTTTGGCTGCGGAATACATAGACTGTGGGGCATTTACCCAACTAAAACAGCTGCCATTCATACGGCGGTGGACTGTTCAGAGTCCCGGTCAGCTAGGCAAACCCCGGCTAACCATAGCCTGGTCACTTTACGTCAACAGCCCGACACTGTGTAGGTCCCATGCTTGTGGTGCTAAATGACTTTTATTAGGGAGTAACCAACTAACTACAGTAAAACTCATAAAAAATGCCAGCAAGTCGCTTTTTATATGCTTTACATGGCAGTAAATGCTAATGTTAGTTCATAATACTTTACAGGGTTCAGCTTTTGTGGTTCGTATGCTTATAAAAGAAATGAATGGATGTTTGAATGTTTTTCGAGCATTGTGTAAAAGTGGTTCCAAAGATACACGTTAAAAAATCTGGTCTGCCGATATTGATGATATATTGTATTAATAGTATGATATTGATATTTTGCAATAAATCGCAGTCTATCCTAACTGAAGCTGAATAAATAAGATAAATTCGTTCATCGAATCCACAGGTTGGTTTAGAGAGGACACGGGAGAGAAAGGATTAGCTCAAGTGGCATTACAATGGGCCTTTTATAAGCCTAGGTATGTCGAAAGACAACCACTACTACCTACCTACCTACCACAACCTCTTCATATTCGAAAAATCAAATTACGCTTAGAACCATACCATAAACAAGCAGTTAGCAGCCTTAAAGCAAAAATCATAAAAAGTTGGTAGATAAATTGTTTAAAAAAATAAATAAATAAATGTTATAGTAAATTTTTGAAAGAAATATAAAAAGCACGTCAAGTCTTGGGCACGATTGACCATTTTATAGAAATAAGGCCGCCAAGATGAAGCATTTTTTGGTAATTCCTTTCAGATTTATCACACAATTCAAGCAGATTTTCGGTCGCATAAAGGTCCAATTCATGAACTTGGCCTATATGATTTTCTATCGATTCCTTCGACTGTAGTATCTTATTTATTTTGAGTGACTTTAACAATATCTCCCATTGCATGTCTGCTGCACACTAAAACATTTATTTTTAATTGTAATTGTTAATTGTAAAAATTTTTAAGCGAATTTTAACCCAAGAACAAACTGTTTGTGTACCATAAATATCTTTTTATTGAATTTTGACAAAAAATATTCATCATCATAGGCTGGCGGAAGATCTCTGTGAAGACGCAAAAAAAAGCACTGTGACGCAATGAAAATGATCGCAAGAAGTCGAGCAAATTAGATGGCAAAATCTTGACCTTGTAATTAGTACTATGTTGATATCCGTCGAATAAATTTCCAGTTACACAGGCTGGATTCGCGGATTAATGTTCATCTGCTCGCTCATAACTTTTAAACCGCTTATCATAATTTCACAAACGAACCATCGTTGGAAGCGTCTTAAACATCCGCTGGTTAAAGGGACGTCATGAAGTATATGACGTCACATTGTTTCTAACGATAGTAAGCTTTAAGATTGGTGGCATAATGAGTATCTCAGAGTATCACTATAAACATATTGTATATTGAACACATTCAAGTATATACGAGTAAGCTGTTTCTTTATAAAATTATGAATATAGAATAGTTTATTCCGAAAAATTTCAGATACAAGTATTTCCTGGTTTCATACTGTTTAGAGGTTGATTTTTCATAAGGGTTTAAGTAAAAAAAAATTGTTTTCAATATTATATGCAATAGTCCTCAAAATAACAGTTTTCTATATCAATGGCTCCAAAAATGTGAGTCTGCTAGAATTCCTCGCTGGCCACTGTCTCATCTAAATCCCAACTTTTACGAAAATAGACAACCCTACTCAAGAAAACTCAATTTCAAGTAGAATCTAAGAGCTTGGTGAGTCTTGCCACAGCTTATTCAAAACTCAAGATCTCTGAAAATTATGGGATGAGGCAACACCACGACCCTGCTTCTCAATGTTTATTCGGTTTTCAATCGCTTGGAAACATCAGTTATAAACGATTTTTTTAAACTTTTGTATGAAATTTAAAATTTCTATGCGTAAGGGTTTTGGTACGAGCCCGTTGATAAATATCGTCGGAACTCTTTATTTTGCCCAAGATTTTTAATATTTAATGCTTTTTTCAAATCTACGGCTCTTTTAAAAAACTCTAGGCACTGTGGAATCCCGCCTTGCGCCACCCCCACCTCATAAGGCCAGGATATAAATTTTTCATTATTTTTAGGGGCTAACCCACATTAAAGTTGTATTGGGTCTTAAAACCGATTGTAAAGAAAATCAAAAATACGCTGGATCCCATGGGTACAAAACAAAGAAGTTCATATTTTAAGGGAGCTTCTGTAGAAGATGCTAAAACTTTGATATTGTTGCCTTTCCTTAAGATCTCAACCGATTATAAAACAATTTTTCTTCTTAGAAGTGCTATAAAAGAAATTGAATTTCTTTATTGAGTTTATTGTATGCCTCTGTGGATGTCTTGGAAAAAGTATTTATGGATAGACAGACGGTCAGACAGACTAATTCCTTGGTCTACCTGAGCATTGTGGTATACGATATACGATATATTTTGAGAGCTCTAACTTATTCATATCTAGATGATACAGCATGCCTGGGTACTTGAGTAGAACATCGAGCATAAAACAATTATTAAATAACTCAATACCCATACAGTATATCCCTTGCCTTTTGCTTAGTAGTTACAAAAAGTGAGCAAAACTTTTTACATAAAATGTATTTACTAAATTTATTACGGTAAAATTTGTTACCCAGCATCTCCTCAAGACAGCATAGTAGGGTACACATACTCGTAGTTTTTTTAAATATTTATTCTTTTATAAAAAAAAATTTGGAAAAAAGACCATGATGGGGAGAGCGCACGTAAACTACGAACTCAAAATTAGCTGCATTTTAAAGTTTTGCCATTGCAGTAACTTATGGGTCAAACTTTTCACCTTGTTGTGGTCAATGTGGTGCAGCCGCTCCCTTCAAAACGTTCAAATTTTGAACAAACTCAAACCCTCCAAATGGGGGTCAATTTGTGTGCGGCGGTTACTCGGCTCAACTTTTACCATTTAAATTTCAGTTTTTTGCATAATTTTTTGCTGGAATTCTTTTTAATTTGATTCTGTTAATTTATTTCAATTAGTTAAATACAGAGCAGACTGTTGAGGCAACGGCACGACTGACACATGTCATCCCACATATGCATATGGCGCTCCCCCATTGAGGAGGCACATAGTGCCCATAGTAGTTGATGTTGGCATATATTACGCATACGCCGAGTGAGCTCTGCAAATTGCATGACAAAAAGTTGTTCATTTTGTTGTTGGATTGTATTTTGCTTTTCATTTTATGGCGCGTGACAATTGTTCACTTGCCAGCGTCATCGTTAACAACAACACCACCACCACCCCCCCTTCTTCTATAAAACGCTCCACACTCTTTATAGTCTGCCTCGAACTCTTATTGTACAGCAATTGCATTGAAATTCGTATTCGCATTTTTAATTAAACGACAAACAGCAAGTCGATGGATGGTATTGTTGACTCTCGGACTCGCGACTCGAGTTGTCCGTACAATAGCAAAGACTACAACAAAATAACAAAACAAATGTGAATTAGTCGAGGCGGTGCACGACAGTGGGATACACTGCATTCATGATTTCCAAAAAAAAAAAGTATTTATTTGCGCCTAATTTTAAATTAACAAAGGCAGCACAAAATGGAAATTTTGTATGACCTCAGCGTTTTGTTGTTGATCAGGCTCACATAAGGTTATATAACATTCTGAGGGGAGGAGGTCTAAAATTTATAGAAGGCCCAGATTTTGCGGATGAACTTGGTTCAGTCACTAACAGAGATGATGATTAGCATTTGAATATGAAGTATTTATGTTCTGCCACGCCTCTTCTAATCTGTTACATACATACCACGAATCTATCATACAGACAGGGTATACACAAAAACATTGTTGTTGTTTGTCAGCTTCGATTATTTTGTCATTGGGTAGGTAAACACGTAAATTCATTGAAGCGTAAAGCGTGCTCTGTGGTCAGCAAGTTGTCAGATCTCAAACTGGAAAACAAGAGACACACCCCATTTACAATGCGACTTTTACGAAATTGTGTAAAAACTTATATACTATGTTATGTGTCCATGGTGTTTAAAAGTTCATTGGTCGTATGTCCTTTTACTTTGGCATGCAACAAGTTTTTGTTTATTTTTAACGAGGTTTTTATATATGTTTCTAAAAGCTTGTTATACTCTACAATCGAAAAAGGTTATGCTGCTTGAAGTATTTCAAACATATTACCGAAACGTTTCTAGTTATTTGCTTTGAGCCAAAACATTTTGTCCATTATACACATAACTTGTTAAACTTTGGCCATCATTTTTGTCTCTTATTGCAAAAATGTACTACAGGAGCCCAGAGGGGCTTAACCAGGTGAGGCAAAATATCCATTTCCAAATTTATGCATAGTTGCTATTTGATATAACAGGTAAACAATGCACTTAGCAGCTACTAAATGTACATGCTAAATATATAATGTATATGTATGTACTTTGTTCGAACATTTTGTATTTGAATGTTTGCAGGCACCTGCATGACACTTTTGCATTGAAATGAGCTTTGTGGATAAGAAAACCCGGTTAGAAGTAGCTGCCACAAGAGTTTCATTTCAATTTCACACAATTGCCTTGGGTTCTTATATAAATGTATCTCAAATATTTGCTTGCCTCAGAAAATATTTATTTGTTGCTATTGAGCTGCTGTGTTTAGTATTTGTATGCCACATAAATTGAATATTTGGAATCGAGGCAAACATGCAACCAGCAACAATTTGCGGCAACAGATCAAAAAAAAAAAAAGAAAGAGTGTAGCTAAATTTATGGGCAACAAAAACGTGCATTATGAGCTATAGATTTAGACGGCAGCAAGTTCCAGGAGGCAACAGTGTATTCAATACATATATTGTATAATGAAACTGAATATGAACTTAAATGCTCGTATTTTATGCTCATAATAATGACACAAACTTTAACAGAGCCAGACAAAACCCAAAATTGTTATAAAACACAAGCTGAAGCTGATGAAGTGACTGTCGGAGCGATGAATTCTGGAACTGGAGCTGAAGCTGCTTCCAGCGGCAGTACTAAAATGCTTTTAACAGATGTTTGCTATATGGCTCGAGGCAACATTCAAGAATTGATTCAAGTGACTGCCCGTCTCCTAAAAAAGACATTAATTTGGACTTTATTTGAAATATAATTCATAAACAGGCTTTAAAAAAAAAAAAACAACAACAAAAAATAAACATACTGCGTACAAGAGTTCCCATAAGTTCTAGATGTTGCCGCATCATTAACAAATTGATACAACAAAATGCTATAATTATGAAAAAAGTAGCTTCCAGCTGTAATTAAACACTTTGAAAGAACTCCAGATGGAAGCCAAGTTGGTTTTGGCACAGCTACTATATATATAGTATATATAATTATATGGTAGGCACATGAAATTCTTCTAGTAGTTCTGAAGTGGGCGTACAAAAGCGCAAAACTTTTAGCAACTCTAAACTCTTGGCTGCCACATATGCCATACGCACTGTGTGCACAGAAATAAATTTAAGTTCTATGCCTACAATATGTACATAAATCAACGCCCACCAGTGTAGCGAGTCCAATACTACGACGTGGTCAAAAACTTGAGCCAAATGGTACTTAACGCCTCTGCCCAAAAAAGCAGATGAGAACTCACAGATAGGCAACTACTGCATTTTAAGTGCTACCGGTTACCTGGACCTGGACCCTTTAATTTTTTTTGTTTTGTTTTTTTTTTATGGGACTTCTAGTGAAACATGAAAACGGCAAATGTACTACATGGGTTTGTCAATGACTAAATATGTTTGGGTTGGACTTAGAGTGCGCTCTGACAAAGACTGCCAAAACTGATAAGAACATTAAAATGAAAATGAAATTAACAGAAACAGAAAACTTGAAAGACAACACCGTCTCATAGATGTTTTTTTTTTTGTGTTTTACGATTCAAGTACTTTTTTGAAAACACAAAAAAATGGTATGAGTGAATATACTTTTGTTGGAAAGGTCGAATTTTGTTTACCCTTGCTTTGGGTAGCTCCTAAATACTCGTAGCGATTTGTAATTCCAACAAGTACTCGAGACCTCCATTGCGAAATATTTGTTGAACTACCCTAACTAATGACAAAACGAGATAGCGAGCGTTCGTACGACAACACCTTATGTTTTGGCATCATGCCCTAGTAATGAAAAATATTTTTCTGCTTTAAAAGTTGGATTTCTTAGACACATAAGTTTTTAAGAACATGGTACAGTATCCAATAGTATGGTACAGTGAGTACAACCCAGGATGAACTGCATTAATTTCTCAAAAATTAAATATTTGGCTTTTCAGCCATGCTCCGGAAAACGAACAAATTTTATTCGTTTTCATTTTTGCGTGCTCCCAGTTTTACGTTTTTACTTCATATCGTTTAATTTTTCGATTGATTGAAATATTTTACCAAATGAAGAATTTCTGTCTACAAAAGAATGCTCTTGATCTACACACGTTATTTCATTACGTGACGATTTATCTATCATTTCACTCTACCTACAAGTTCTGTCAAAAAACTTTGATCTAAAACACGAGAGTTATTTTATACCTTTTTATGATTGAGTAGACAAATTGTGGTAAAAATGTTTTTTCTAACATATACTTGCCTGACTGTTGCATAAGTAACAAGCCCTTTAGAAGAGTATATAAGGAACGGGTACGACTTCTAGCAGAACTTGCGCTGATGGCATATAACAAAGTCATGTAAATTTCAAGCGCAAACAATTGAGGCGACTGTGGCACTTGGGACTGAGTCAACACGTAACTACGAGAAGGCCTGGCGCTGGAGGAGATGTGTGGGGTATGTGTGATGGAGTTTAAGCGGCTTGAAGTGTGCGTGGCAGCAAACAACAGCAATAACAAAAGCAAAAACAACAAAAGCCTCAGCGATAACAGAAGTAACAACAACGCAAACGCCTGATTAATTTCAACTGATAAGAGCGCCATTTGCTTTTGTTGTTGGACGTTGTTGTTGTACGTCAACGTGATTGCGCAGGCGCAAACATTTTTCAGGTCATACGCCGCACATTTTTAGTAAGATTTTTTATCTTTATCGCATTTTAGTGAAACAAGCGCTCATTGTTGTTGTTGTTTGTCTTGCTGTCATGTTGATAATCATAATAATGATAATGATGATGATGAAACCTCATCAAGACTTTAGAGCCACGTACAAAAACAATTACCCTACAAATATATAAAGTGATGAAGCGGAAGGGGAAGAGTGAAGCCAAGTTAAGATGCGCGTTGCGCATGCGCACAGGCTGCCTAAGCGATAAGTATCGTTCGCAAGCCACGCATCGGCGGCTTTGACAACTGGACGATGTTTCTCGCTGATTACGCGCAAATTCAGCGTAAATTTGTTAAACAACAAACAGATACGCACACAGCTACTCACAGATACAAAGCGCTGGGTTGCTCCAAAATAAAGTTGTAAAGCTGCGTCTGGCGTTGGAGTTGTTGTGTTCCTGTTGTGGCACATGCAAAGCAAGAGCCATCTTACCTGCTACGTGCTGACCGTTAAAAATGTTTGCAATTATATAAAACAACTGCAACAGCAGCAGGAGCACATACTACTAGATACAATAACTACTACATATACAGCCATTGTACAACTACAAATATACTAATAGTTTTTGCATCCGTTGTATAGCTGTTGCAGCTGTGCAACAATTTCCCGGCAGAGATAATTTAGCACAGATCGCCCATAAACTGCAGACCAGCTTTTAAGTTATGAGCCTCAGCCCCACCAAAGCGGGCTGTCGACAGTAGAAACTGGTATGAATTGAACTAAAAATTATTACAGAATTTAGTTCGTGGGATGTCCGAAATTAGTCTAGAATAGTCTAGGGGTCTCCGCTCCCTGGATGCTTCGTACGTCAACCGGTGCGAATGTGCCAAGTATTAAAGTCCATACTCATCTTCTCGTTGACATAGAGGATTCGTTGTGTTATCTTGTAGTGATGTACATTAGGGGTCTCCGCCCTCCGTTTTCTATAGAGCAAAAGTTTTGGCAACCGAGAGACGGCTCTACCTTTCATTTGCCTACTGAGCCCAAAGTAGCACCTATTGGCAAGATTTATCTTCGCTTGATCTACATGTTTACATTATTGTTGTTCGTTACCGCGGAACCAAGATAAACAAAGTCCTTGACAGCCTTGAAGTTGACAAACAAGACGCTGCGATTCTACATTGGGGCACCCCATGAACTTGGTTTTGCCCACTTTAGGTGATTCTTTTTCAATAGCTCCAAAGCAACAGTTATATCACCTATGTTGCGGCCGATGATGTCAATGTCATCGGCGTATCCAAGGAGTTGGACATCATCAAAATTGTACCCCTCCAATGCACATTAGCCATTCTTATGATGTTCTCCATTAGGAGATTGAAGAACGTAAATGAGAGCGAGTCGAAAATACGGGTACCTACACCAAAAAACCGAAACTCCATGCAAAACCCCCAAGCTCTTACTCTTTGCTGTGCGGTAAATCAGTGAATTATTGAATCGTTCAGTCAGATAATCAGTCAGGCATACGTTTCTTTAGAGAAAGAAGGTGGTGAACTAAAATTCCATCGAGGTCTCTCTTAAAGTTAACTTCCGAAGTACGTCAATAAGTTGTTGGTTGGGCTGGGTTCCTACCTTTTTCACTGCAACTTATTAATACAAACGCATGATTAAGTTAGCCAAGCCGAGGGATGTTTTTTAATGTCACCGTAAAGATATTTAAAAGCGTGAAGAGACTAAAGAGTGCAAGTCTTCTGCGTTCGGTACGTACAATACAACTCCATCCAACTCAGTTTAAGCCCAGAAATAATTATCAATGGCGTAGCTAAAGGGCATACACATATTGAACATCCTGCTTCCCGAAACATTCACGGTCACTTTAAGCAAGGTTCCACCGTAGTTTATTTGCAATTATAGACAAACTGAACTAACTTAAGCTGAGGTGAGTTCGTCTGCCTGTCACTGCTGCCGTTTCACCTGCTGCTTTGGATCTCTATAGATGGCGGGCTGCTCGATGTGCCCCAATCTGGACGTGAACGTGAATGCGGTTGATGCTGCGCGTGCGCAATCTACGCCTGGTCTTTTGGCAAGTGCTGCACAACATAAATTCTGCACCGCTGGGTGTTGCTGGAATAGCTGCCGCTCTAATTTATAGTTTGCGCCTAACTGACAGACAGACGTAATGAAAAACTGACTGACTGGCTAACTTGACTGACTGGATGACTAGTTGATGGCATCATGTTTGACTTCATGTGGTGCAAATTATTATTTGCTTGCAAGCAATACGGATGCCGTTTTTGGACACAAGGTATTTTATATGGGGCCAAAACGTAATGCAAACTATTTACTGTGACAAGCCAAAAACTGCAGCAGCTGTACAAGAGAGCAACCATGATAAGTATCTTGCAGATACTCGTACAATATACTTTGCGCACGCATCGATTTGGTAGCTGGCAACAGAAGCTATCGACTCTGCATGCCACGGCGTATCAACAAGATACTTAACATTCTTATCTCTTGATCAGCTTGTTGGCCCTTGTACAGAGTGACTCTTGTACTTGCATTCAGGTAATTTGCGCTTTTAGGGAAAAATGAGTAGCCAGTTGATATGGAGCCTGCCACAAATCAAAAAAGGATTGGCTTGCAGGTTCACGTAATCGTCGATTCTGAAATTAGGTTTATGTTCCAAACGTCGTTTTCTTGAAAGAGTCGATCATAACTAGCGGTAAGGGGTGCTCAGATAAAAAATAGAATTTAGGTTATACTGAAAAAAAATATTTTTTTCCTTGAAACTCGTGACATAAAATGGCACGTTGCTCAAAATATTTGTAAATATGTAAATTTGGGTTTTTACGTTCTTCACACTGACGGGGCTACCAAGATGGATTTTAAACAGATGAATCAGAATCCGAGGTCTACAAATCCCTAGCACTCTAAGGTTCAGGCGTAACCTCAAAAAAGCACACAAATTTTATTTTAAGACCGCTTGTCCGGGCTTGTTTTTTTAAGTTTCCGGGGTAACTGAATTCGAAAACGAGATCAAAGAACGCCAGAACGTTTCTGAAATAAGATCCGAAATTCCACGTGTGCTAGAATTAAAAACGCAATTAGAATTAAAATTTTTTCGAAATTTTTTATATTATTTCTTTATATAGTAGAAGACCCATTGACGGGTTTATGTCCGATTCTTTTTTTGCTTTGCAATACAATGAATTTAAAGTAAAATAAATAAGTTGCAGGACCAAGCTGGTCTACTTTTGCATTTGAGGTGCAGTGTCCTTGCAAATAGTCTGGGCAACAAACTCAACAAGCGTTCGTGTAGGTCTGCCACCCATGCCCTCGCGTAAGTATTCAACTCCTTTGCCTGAGGTACGTACGACATTCGAAGTCTCCTGCAAAATATTGCAACCAGGTAACAAACCGTCAAATCTTTGACAAAAATTTACTCACAATGTGCATCCACTGTCCACAAGGGACGAATTCGCGCAAAAATGCGGCTGCCTTGCAAGGTCGTCCACCGCGTCCTATACCATAGTTCTGCACATCACTGCGTCCTCCAGCACGCACACCCTTGCTGTAGTAGTTCCATAGCGGCAAACGCCAGACGCGATCCCCAGTA
This sequence comes from Chymomyza costata, assembly GCA_018150985.1. Lineage (NCBI taxonomy): Eukaryota > Metazoa > Arthropoda > Insecta > Diptera > Drosophilidae > Chymomyza > Chymomyza costata. Next base: position 27,675,288 of record JAECWU010000001.1, read on the forward strand.
TGCATGCTAGCATGTTTGATCTGCTGCCATATGATCTCGGAATTGGTGAAAACACCAGAAGCAGCTTCGTCCAGACCGTAGCGTATGGAACCCGAACAAGTGCCCACATCCACAATACAGCGTGGACAAAAGTTTTGTGCGTACAGCAGCGCGTCGCCCAAAGTCAGGACGTTAGCATGATCAGTGCATTCTACCTCAATGGTCTTACCATTCATTGACTTGAACATATCACCGGGATGGAAGGAGTTGCAGCCAACCACATTTTCACACAGCGGAATCAGACCACGAATGTTAACCTTCATAGTAAGACACATTACTGGCCAACTTGTAAAGCAACAAGTATATTGTTTACTTACCGGCAGACGCAGTCCAGCCACGGCGCGCATTGTGGCCACTACCACAGCAGCACCAGTCATGTCGGCACGCATGTGATAGAGTTCATACCTCGGTTTGAGGCAAAGTCCACCGGAATCATAGGTGTGACCCTGACCCACCAACACAATCGGACGCTCATCGGCACATGTGCCGTAGTAGCTAAGCTCCAGAAATATGGGTGGCTCGCAAGAAGCTTTGCCTACGGCTAAAAACCCATGCATTGACTGGGACTCTGCCCAGCCCTCGACTTTAACCTCTACATTAACGCCAGACTTGCACAATACTTCCACGACCTTCTGTGCGAATGCGGTAGGCGTCAATATGTTCGAGGGCATCTCCTGAAGTTGCCTTGTCAGATTTTGCGCTGCAGCCTTTTGTAGGCCTATACGCCAGCCCTCAAGATCACATATTTCATCCTTATTACTATATAAATCGATGTTTGGCACAGTAGTACGACTTTTGGGATCTTTTAGCTCCTGGTATAGCCATATGCCCAAAGCTGCGCCTTCGGCAGCCGACTCAGCATGTCCACAATTCTCTACTTCAATGCGATCTGTACCAAGTTCGGCAAGCTCACGGCATGCAACTGCAACGGAGCGGCGTATTGCTTCTTTTTGCTCATCCAACACTTCGTAGGGATTATAACCAAGGCACTCCTTGCCCAGTCCCACTACAGCAACCGCAGGGTAGTAAGGTATTCGTTCTGGCTCTATACCAAACAGCATACGCGCTTCACCGCGTTTAGGCAAAACTCCCGACATACGCAACACTTCCAGCAAGCGTCCACGAGTTTTCTCTACATTATAACGCCAGCCGGCTGGAGTCAAAATACCAGAATCAGTTTTATCCTCCTCATCAGCAAAGATGCCCAAGACGAGGCCACGCGATGGTGGATCTGCACAAACCTCTATTTTCTGCAGTTGCAACATTTGGTTGATTGCCTGCGAGGCATAGGCGCGCATGAATTGAACATGCTCCAAAAACTGGCGCCTCAGACCCAACGATTTTAAAGACATTTTGCACTTTTACTTTAAACGAAAAATTATAAAATGTTCAGTTTTTTCTTTTATGAGAAAAATTTTAATTTACGATTTTATTTTTTCCGGAAATTTTAGACTACGTGTGTTCGTGTTCAGTTTGTATAACGAATTAAATAAGCAAAATGTGTTTTTATAGGTTGTGAGGTTATGTGACACATTTTTCAATGGTTGCTTTAATCTGAATATTGATTCAAATATTTTCCTGTAAAGAAGGAAAAACAAATTGAAAAATTTGAAATTTTTGGTTATTAGTATAGCTGAGGACCTGATACTGCTTGAAATTATATTTTATTTGAAGCTACTCTGGTAAGCAGCACTATTTTGGAAACTATAAAGACGGTATTAATAAACTAAGAAAGGTTTTTGAAAATTACAGTCGGTCATTACTGTACTTTCCTTAATTGTAACAACGCTCGTCGGAATTCGACCTTTTTGAAAGGTATCGAAAAGAGTATGCCTCTATCGAGTTGTAATATTGTAACTTTAACTAGGGGTCTTGACGAGGTTAGAGTCGGAGTATCCTATTATTTCCGCATTGTTCATCCAACATTGAGGCGTATGAATATTAAAGCTTATGTTTAATTAGTTCCGTGAGTTTCGACTTCTAGGTTAAATTTTGTACAGTTACTGCATCGGTTTTCCCTGAGGTCTGCTTAAGCCGTGGAAAGCGAAAGAAGTCCGGCGTTGCCAGATCTGGACTGTAGGCGGGTTGGAGTAGCGTGCACACGATTCAACGCCTTCATTTGGCCACGTCCTTGAAAGTGATGGTCGTCCATTTAAGTTGCTCCCGCTCCTCCCGGAGAGGCATATTCCACTCGATCATTATTGAGCGGCTCATGGAAACATCCAAGTTGTCGTTCTTAACCACTCAGTGTATTTCCCGACTTTAATTCAGTCCCACTTGTTTTTGATCCTACCCTGTATGTTCAAAATAGGACAAAGTTAATCTATGTTTCGACGAATTAGTGCACTTCTGATACTGGCCCAATGATCTAGTAATATGATTTTACCAACTCCGCTCCCCTTTTAAACGAGTGTTGTTTATATACCGTGTACCCTCTGTTTTTGTTAATAGACGAATTGTAGCTCCAAAAAGTTTCTTTTTTTAGCTTAAAATTTCGGTTGCATAATCTTTTAATAAAATTTTAATGCACAAGATCTATTATCAGGGTAAAAAATCTTTATCTCATTTTATTCAATGTGGTTAAGTTTTCGTCACGGGCTACACAAAAAAATACACTTAACGACAAAATGGAACTTCTTTTAAAATTCGATGCACAAATTTCAATGAAATTTCTTTGAAAATGCTCTCCCACCAGACATAATGTAACGTCGCGGTTCTTTTGTCATTTTACTTAACTTTAACATAATAGATAATAGATTTGTTTCTCAACTAATCCAAAACACAATTCAAAAGTAAATGAAAAATAATCTATTCAAAGATACATCTGCAATGCCGCAGTTAGCAGCTGCAAATCTCTTAATTCCACACAAAATTCTATAATTACAGCTCAAGTTAAGAAAAGCAGTTTGAAACTCAATTAAAATTGTGATTTTGCATAAAATCCATAGCACCAACATGGGCTAACTCTTAAAGCTGTTGTACTACCACGCACATTATTTGTATCTAATGAATCATTTCGATATTGTAGCATAAAGAGTTCTTTAAAAGGCAACCGCAAATTAAATCGACTTTAATCATCGAGAAGTGACCCACAAAAGACACGAACATATTGTTAACTACATTTTTGTAGGCGGTGTTAAAATGAAAAATGTTCGACGCTTATTTTTTTTTTTGTTTAATGCCACTGGTCTTATTGCTTTTGATACTCTGCGACTGAAAGTAAGGCGCATGTTGAATTTGTGGAAATGTGTGTTACCTAGGAGAAGGAGACAGCTAAGAACCCACAAAGCACAAATTTAAATTAAATCGTTACAAACTCTTGGCAGTCTCCGAAAGAGCACGCTTGTGCATCGACACAACTCGTATAACTAGGCGTACGCCTTCTGGAACTCTTTTTCCGGAATCCTCTTCAGATATGCCGTCACGACCTTTTGGACGTCTTCTACGAAGCTGTATTGGCTACTCTCGAGGTCCCGCTTGAGCTGTGGAAAAAGGAAGTAGGAAGTGCGCTGCCAACTCTGGACTGTAGGGCGGTTGGCGCAACATGACAACCCTGAGCTTTGCTGGAAGCTACCTCAACATTCCTTCCCTTCACTGTGGCTACATTTTCAATTCATAAAGTTGATGCCCTGTCTTTGATAGCATAGGCGGGTTTCCGAAGTTTGACGCAGAATTTAGTAGCTTAGCAATGCTTGAGATTTTTGTCCAACTTGTATCGCGACAACACTTCTCAGCAGAGGTTCATGGAAATCGAGTGGAAAAAATAAAATTTCTTTCAGATGGCTGCCCACTACCACGCCCAGGTGGTTCGAACGACCTCCATTGCTCCGTTCGCGCTACAGAAATTAAGTCCTTGGTAGAGTGTTGGTCTCTAATGACTTTATAATGATACAGGGTATCTTCAAGTCGACCGCGCCTAACTTATATGTGCACCATCATTTTTTTTATGGTCTGCGTACCTGCCACAAATTTTTGTGGTTGCCACGCTTTAAAAATGTGGCAAAGATATTAAGGCTGCACTGCCCATGACAGTTATACATATATAGTAGATATGATGAATGAAATTCCCAAATGAAAATAAATGCGTAAGCCGAAAAGTTGAAAAGGCAAACTGCAGCAAAAGGTCAAGAAGGAAAAAAGGATATTGAAAGAAGTTGGAGTTCATTAAATGAAAAATCGTTAAATATGCAGAAACGAGCAGAAGATTATCAGTATGCCTGCTCCAAAGACGCAAACTGCATGCAACGGACTGACTTTTAATATATGATAATTAATTCATTATCGATGTGGCTGTGCTCCAAGACAGGCTGCCAGCGCTGACAAGGATTTCACTTGCAATTAAATCGAACGAGACACAAAATTTGTATGCAGCGACATGGTCAAAAAAAAAAAAAACATACAGCCAGGCAAAGGCCCCAAGACGTTAGCTTTGCTTTCATTCATTAAAAAGCGCAGCTCGACTTGAGCCTGACTAAAAACTGATTATCTGCATAAGTAACTAAAAATCTCAGACAGCAGCGAAAAAAAAAAAAAATAATTGCCCAGAACTGTTTAACATATCAGAGAATAAGCCCAACCAAGCCAGAGTCGAGACAAGTCAAGTCAAAAGCAAACAAGAAGTGAGTCTTTTTAAAAATTCGCAACATGTCATTGGGGCACAACGTGGCTGCAGCATCGTGAGGCAGGCAACGGCACCCTCAACTGTGCACTGTCTGTGCACCTTCCTGTTGCACAAACACAGGCATCTCCAGGCAACTGTGTGACTTTGACTGCACAGGACATGGACATGGACGTGGACATGTCAATGTCTGTCCCATGCTTGCCGTGTTTACAGCAGCTCCACCCGTTGTACATGTTGTTGTTGCTATAGTTGTTGTAGCTACTGCTACCGCTGCCACTTTTTGTGGCAACTCTCCAACTGATCTATATCGTTAAAAGTTAACGCTTTAGCGGCTTAAACATGGCTTTTAGCGTTAATTAACAACGAATTTTCGGAATGCAAAATACATGTGACAACCACCACAACAAAAAACAACAAGAAAACTTTTGTAATCACAACAACAACAAGCAGAGACTATCGCAAAAGGTACCAAATTGTCAGGTGACAACAGCTGATAAGCCAGGCACAGTAAGAAGCTTTACATATTCCATGTAATATGCAGAAAGATCTAAGTACTTGAATATTTCATTTTTATTTTTTTTAAGTGGAATACCTTGCGTCCACTGATATATTTTGCATTGGTATGGGGCGCAGGAGTGCGTATTGTGAAAAAGTCAGCGATACTTTTTTAATAGACTCCCAGGTGTATTATATGTTTACCAACCACATTTTGTATTTAAAGCTTGTTTATCTTTGAACCAGAATGGAATATTCAACGATATTGACCAATTTTTGGTGTACCTTCTAAAGATTTCATAAGATCTTGATTATTACGAGACATAAAAATGTCGACCTGATGATATCTATACGAGTCGAAAAAACAACCTGCGCATCCGACATGTATTGGTAAGATTGGTTGTCTTTAGACTCTTTACCTCTTATGGTCTTTAAAATCTAGGTGTTCATACATACAGACAGAAAAACCTGTCTGGGTCACTATCTGGAACTATGCTCAGCATTTTGGTATATAAATCTTATGATCAGTCATGCCTCTTTTTGCCGGCTACATACATTGCGCAAATCTGCAATACTTTTGATCCAAGCGGTACAGAGTAGAATCCGGTAATCTGTCAACTATCTCAATTCGTGAGGTATTATGATGTGCACATAGGATCATCTTTCTAACGACATACATATGCGTATTATTGATCGGGTCATAAACCCAAAAAATAGAGTGATGAGGAATTAATCTGATATTTTGATTAATTTGTCTCGATTTTTGAAATAGTCTTAGAGACTGGTACCGGTGAAAGGGCAAATGTTCTTCACTAGTCGTTATGGAGACGACTTAGAACCGGCGCCAACATGCAAATTAGATCCTTAAACAATAAGTGTTATTTCGCTAACTCCGAATCCGGTATCCAAAAACACCCCAACACCCAAGGCACCAAGATTTCCTCCAAAAACCCTATTAACTTTTTTTTTCTTTATTTATTGTATTCAACGAAGTTTTACCCGAATTCGAGGCCCAAGAACTCCTAGCAAGTCGTAGTACTGAGATTACCTCTTTTTTGAGGTTATGTCACAACTCTGACGTGATGAGGCTTTTAAGAACTCGGATTCGAATTCGGCGACCCCAAAAACTTCTAGTAAAAATGACCTGATCTCCGAACTTGGAAATCAATTTTTTTTTTATGTGGCTTTGTCAGAATATAACTTCACAACAGGCTTCAGGCTTCCAGCTCGTTTAATGGGATTTTTAGACTTCGGTTTCAGCAATTCGAAATCCATTGGTTAGCCCTGTCTCATGTAAAGGTCACGCCACTTTATTTTTTTCTTATAAAAGCCCAGTGATGAAATTTAACAAATTTTGTTTTCAGCCTCTTTTAAAGGCGACTTATATAACTAATATAAACCAAACTAGCTAGCTTTTGTAGAAACGATGGAAGAATTATCTGTTATCGGAGAGTGTTGCACTTGAAGTCTTGGCGTCGTAATGCACTCTACTAAGCTTATAACTCCATAGCTCGACAATTCTAGAAAAACGAGATTATATAATCGTCAAAGATGGATGTTCCTTTTCTTGCAAGGATATGGCACTCACTTTCAATGTCTAGTAAGAAAACTCTTCTATACGTCTAGGAAGTTCTTGTCCACTTAATATATTTTCATATATTGTACTTGTTTAAGTTAAGTTCTTTAAGTTCATCTGAGTATCTGTTCTTCACTTCATAGAACTGCTTTTGTTCTGTTAGGGGGCTCGTAGTGCTGCGTACTTGCTAGCAATTTCGTTCCTCGAGAACTTAGTACGACCAGTACTACCCCTGGAGGTCGACTCTATTCCATAGCCATAGACAGTTTCATTTGATGGAGATAAGGCAATTCTATTAGGGTTTATTATCATTGCGGAGAGATCTTCATCGGATGAGATTACTTTTCCCTAGTTCAGGTAATTTCTGGCTATTTTGTTGTCTGCAAATCGGCACATGGCACATACATCATCATGGAAGATGCTGGAGGGTATTGCAGGTATTTGTTAGTTCTGCAACCTCTTTCTTTATCAAACACTGGTCAATAGTATTCCCTTTTCTTGATTGTATTTTCACTAGCCTTGTTCACTTATATCAAGAATCTTCTAAGAATAGCAAGATATGAAGCTGTATCGAAAAAAATCCACAGAAAGCTCACCGACTCATAATCCTTTGCAGCGAGAACAACATTCTTTTAAAATATATTTTGTTTTTTTTTTTAAATATTTCACTTTTATTCAAGCACATTAAATGAAGGTAACAATTCTTTTTTTTTAAACATTTCTTAGACATGATTTAAATTAAATACATTATTTTCTTTATATACACTTATGTATGTATAAGTATTAGACTGCATTACAGTTTACACTACACTACAAAAAAAGACGAACTATGAACCGTAAATGAACGACAAAATTTGTCTCTCAAACTAAAAGCTACAAAACATTCATATACAGCAACTTAAAGTAGACTAGACCATTAATTTAAATATTCTAAAACTATGCAAAATTGGAAGTTACATTACAAGGAAGCTCTTTAAAGTTTTTAAATTGCAAGACTTTACTTAAAATATATGTATTCTTTACTTTATGTGTTTGTTTGGAAGGCAAGCTCTTAACTAGTGTATGTTTCTAAGGTTTAACTTTTAGGAAGCACAACTTTTTGAGTTTAAACTATGTACAAAGATACTTCGATGCACTTAAATGTTAAATCACAGTAGCGAGATTTGTTTTTTGACGCTTGTCGAAACAGTTCAAAACATATTCCCAACAAGCGTGCGCCTGCAAGAGACCAATCTGCGACCAGTTCCAGCTGTCTGATCATCTGGGCGGACAGAAGCTAAAGTAGGGAAATAGTTGACAGTGCAGCGAATAGAAACGCTTTGGATCGGTCTTGAGATCGAAGCCATCCACTTTGATGACATTCCATTGGTTTTTCATGTGCGCATAGCTAAACGACACCTGATCCTGGAATGTATCCGAACGTATAAACTCCATGGGCTCCAAATGCGAATGAAAGTTGTCGACAACGGTTAACGGCACCTTGAGAAGATGCTCTGTGAAGCAAAGCACAAAAAAATAAAATACAAAACGAGAGATTAATATTAAACAGTGGCAGAGACAGTGACAGTAGAATTTGGGCTTTCGAGGCACTTACCTATAATGAAACCCATTGTGACATCATCCGGAAAACGTATCTTATCGCCAATGCTTATAAACTTGCCGCCACCTGCTATGGGCAGCATCTTAAGCGTCAAGGCACGGCTGAGGCAAAAACCAGCGCCACCAGTGGCAAACCAGAAGGTTATCTTCTTATTCGTAGTGGTGTTCTTCTGCAAGAGGCAAGAGAGTTGGGGAAGTAAAGTTAGGTCAAGGCTTGCCACAACGGAAGAAGCAGTAAAAATAAAAATTCAGTTTTGGCAGTCTGAAAATTGCTTAAAAATTAAAAATTGAACACTCTTGAAGTTGGTCTGGTTGGTCGGTTTGGCTGCTGCTTGCAACATGATTAATTGAGCATGTAAATGGACATGTGTGCAGCTCAGCGGGTTGCAACACGAGGTATATAAGGTATAAGGAAACTTAATACATGGGTAAACTGAAACTAAACAGGATTTTACGTGAACTTTTTTTCACTTAATATGCACTACAACTGGTTGGCTAACAAATGAAGCGTAAAGTTTGGAGTTGGTGTTTTTTTTTTTAATTACGCTAAATCTCTGGTCAGTCTGCTGTGCAGCCATAACGAATCTGGTCACACTAAACACAGCACATTACTGTAGTGCTCGCGATATTTCAAATGCGGCCAAAGCCGTGGATTGAAGCTACGCGCCTTGCACTCAGATCATATCATTTATTAATGATAGCTTTTGTGGCAGCTGGAAGCCAAATGGCGGCATAGACAAATGGCCAGCATCCATGTGCATAAATAACATAGCCAAGCCAGACAGACTTTGCACAAGGAGAAAGGCCAAAATAACAGCTATTTGCACTTACGCTGTCCAAGTGTATCTCCAGCGGCGATGAAATGCTAGGTTTACCCAAATACCAATCCACTGAGGGACTATATTCATCCAAAAGTTTTACCAATCGTGGCACATTGACATAGTTGTCATCATCAAAGTGACAGAACCATCTGTAAATAAAGTTAAAAAATTTAAAATTAGTCAACACTAGCTACATTTGCTTCAACTAGAAAGTTCGAGTAAATAAATATTGTATATATTTTTTGGAGTTACTTATATAAAAGAAAAAAAATGCCCACAGAGTTTACGCTGGAGCAGCTGGCGCGCATAGCGCTGGGTGTGCCACAGCTGAGCAGAGTAAATTTAGCCGTGCTACATAGTCTTATGGATTTGTTGCTTAAGAAATTGGATTGCAAGCATGATTTGGTCAGCATTGGTGGCATCGATAGCAAATGCATGGAGCGCATATTGCAGCAATCGAAAATATCTCCACTGCCCTTTCAGGATGAAGCCATTGTGCCCGTAACAGAGGAGTTCAATAAGTTGGCACAAATGGAGCAGCGTCTAGCAGAGCTGGAGCAGAAGCTGCAGTGTCATTTTGAGCAAGCACGCATATGCAACAAGTTGAATGAGCCCAAGGCTACAGCACGCTTTTGGGAAAAGTATTCGCGACCCTGTGAGGATCTTTGTACCACTTGCGATGAGGACAATAAAATTGCCTGTGCGCTCTTGGGTAATATGGATTTTGTCAAGAAGTTGTTGCGCGTCATAGCCACACCCATACTAGATGAACTGGAAGCTGTACGCAAAAAGTTGGAAAACTTTTACGAAACCTTGCAGCAGTTTCTGCGACGCACCGAAGAGCTGTATAAACGTCTGGAGCTGGTCAAGCAGTGCGTCATTGAGATAGAAAAGATACGCGCTTTGGTTAAGGAATATAATTTGCTTTTTATTGGCACCATGGAGGAGCTGCAGGATATGCTAGATGCCAAGCTGGATAAGGTGCATATGCCGGCTTTAAAGAAGTACATACGCGATCGTTTTGATGATATTGAGCTACGCTTGCAAACGATTGAAACCAAGGAGGACTGTCCACGTGCGGCAGGTTTTATAGATACAAACATCAAATGCTTGTCTTGTGGCAATACCAATGTAGGCGTCGATGTGGGTCCACAAATTATGAGTCTAATGCCAGATGCTGTGCCACATGGCGGTGCAAGTGTACCATATAATTGCCACAAAGCAATAGCATGTCGTTCTTTGGAAAAGGAGCCCACCATATTGGTACGCATGCAGAATCTGGACCTTAATGTGCTTACCAATCGGCTAACACGTACCAGCAGCAAGGTATGCAAGTTACCAGAGGCCAATGATACCATCTATGGCTTGCGCTCATCCTACTTTATTAAGGGAGGCAAAACTGCCTAAGTCTGTCTTATATGTTGCATGCCCATCAAAATCTGTTCGTTGTATTACAATAAAAGCAATAAAATAAAGTTGGCCCAGGTTGTCATTTCCGTTCTGGAACTTAAAAAAAAAACTGCACTAATTTAAATAGCAATTACCAGAGCAGTAGTCTCTGGTAGTAACAGTGTTGGTCAGTGGTCAGTCCAAGTTCCCCCCTTTTTGTTTTTTTTGTTGCTTGCTGCACAGCTGCACAGTGACAAACGATCAGCCATATCCGCTGGCCGCGGGTAACGCTACTACATCGCTCGGTTATTGGACTAATGATGGTATTAAGCGGCAGCTCACTGGCTCCAGTCGTCCCCTGCTACGGATTAGGGCGCACTATCGAGTTGCCTGTACGCTGACAAGAGGCTTACTATTGACTTTCGTTGAGCCCGTAACTATTCAATAAACTCTTGCTTGGGTAATTTAATATAATTTTTATTGCATAAGCCGCAAAACACAGACAGACGTAAAGACATCCTCGACAGACATTCCGGCAGACAGCAGAGAAATGAGTTAGTTTGGCTTAGCCAAGCAACATCAGTCGTCGTTGTTGCATTCATAAATTGTATTATGGCTTGTTGCATGCAGCCGCCACATGCGATATCTGTGCGAAATGTGCAGCCCCGTTCGGGCTTATAGTTGGTAGCCACAGTTGTGCGCCGTGGCCCATAAAAATGCGCTTTTAATTCACTTAATTATACACGGATTCGGGCAAAAATTGATAGCTACCAAAGATTTTATGCGAGCTGGCTTAATTAATACACTACGGTTTTCTAATGCAGTGTCAGGGGAAATCACATATCAGAATGTTTTTTATTTCTTTAAAAATTCAGTGGCGTTTGCATATCGGAGATCTGAGTCGGGTGCAGCTGGCAGTGGCAGTGGCATGCCACCAACGTGGAGGCTTGTTTATTTTGGTTAACGAAATTCGAATCGTTGTTGATCGCTTTGCAATGCAAGCACTTTGTCAGACTAGTTGTCTATAGTGTTGGCAGCGTGAAATTATAGGCGCTCACGAGCCTCACGATCAAACCTTTTACGGTTGTTTTGCGGCCAGACATAAATCATGCTTATTTCAGCTTTTTTTGCTATATCGAAGCGCATTTTCTCAAGCATTTTGTCAGACTCACGAGTCTCATTATCGCAGGCCACTTTTTAAGAAAAATCAGATTTTTGTGCGTAACAATTTTTTTGTAACTCAGATAAAAGTTTGCCTGGAATCTATAACAATGGTATCAGAATCATAAAAGCTAGACTTCCGAGAATACTCCCAAGTTAGCACTTAATACACTCATTATTCTACTTATTTGGACATACAATAGCTACCTATATGATCCTTATTATTTTTGGAATAATTTTTTTAATTCGATTAAAATAAATTTTTGAGACAACCTGAATCAAACATAATTTTTGTGCTCTAATCCATATTTAATTCTAATTTAATTCTCCAGTAGAAAACTTTTTTTGGAAAAGAAAAGCTGTTTTTTCTTACAGTTCTAGCCAATTCCAATCAATAAGAAAAGTTCTCAAAAAAAAAAAGCAGTTATTACGATGTACCCGACCGTTTGAGAATGGTATCTTTGGACTAAAATTAAGAGGGCTGCCAATTCGATGCTATTTCTATTCAAATCTCTATTAATACAAATGCGGTATGTTTCTCTGAAAATTTGTACATACACATTTTTAGAAAATTAAACAATATTGGAAAACTTCTTTACTTAGTTCTGAGAATTGCGGAATTTGTTGAGAAGACAGCACTCACGCACGTGATATACGATACTTAAGAAAATTAATCAATATTCTAAAACTTGTTCACTTAATTTTGGAAATCTTAGAAAATTTACCAATATTGGAAAAATGTTCACTTAGTTCTGATAGTTACCGTGCCGTATGATACAAAATGTTATTAAATTAATCAATATGAAAAAAGTTGTATACTTAGTTCTGATAGGCACATAATTTTTTAAGAAGACACACTCATGAACGTCTCTCACGATAATAAATTTTTAGAAAATAGCCCAATGCTAGAAAACTTGTTTACTCAGTTCGTATAGTTGCATAATTTTTTGATAAGACAACACTCACGAACGTCCAACACGATGCGCCACTCATATTGCAACACAAGCATTAGTTCCATCTCTAGTTGGGGACACTTTCTGGCATTCTTTCAGTAGTGACTGTGTGGTCGCAAATAATCTATAACAGAGCGTTTGCTTCAGGAATCGACTTACCAAAGTCAGTTTTCAATTATGCCAAACTAATATTTTAACTGAATGTATCTGTAGTGTGTTTGCGTTGGCGTCGACTGCAGGCGAAATGAGTTTATGTCTGGCATAATAAAAAATGATTGACGGCACTTCAAGTTCCACGTCGTTCCATGTGCAGCTACATATAACTTGAGCCAGTTTGCCAGCTTAATAGATTTCGCATTAAGCAGCAAAGTAAGGCATACAAGCACACAGATGGAGGGACAGACGTGCCGACACCCCAAGCAATAAGAGCCAGAGTCAGAGATACTTCTACAAGGCAACAGCAAACAGGCCTTAAAAGTATTTTGACAGGCTTTGGGTTGAGTGTCTAGATAAGAGATCGCCAAAACGCGCCACAATGACGAACTGATTTCATTTTTAGAGTCAGTCATTTCCAGTCACTTCAGTCAATGCTGCTTGCAATTAGCAGCAAGTCAGTAAAAATAACTTATAGATACTTTTAAGGCTGCTGCTGCTGCAGATTGATACAAATCAATATGTCAGACAAGTTATTTACATTAAGCATCATCATAAACCCTGGCCAGCTCATTAACAACAACAATAAACAGCAGACAGAAAACAACTTCAAAAAAAAAAATGAAAATTAATCGCCTTTTGACTGTGTGCTAAAATGTATCTGCAAGTATTTTTCGCATTTTCGCTTTCATTTTCAAGGCACAAACCGACAAACGGGGACAACAACGACAACGACGAAGCCATTAACTGCAACATGAGTCATGGCCAGACACACACAATGTAGCCCAAAAGATTTATGATGCCGCCTTAGTTCCAATGTCGTACCGAATGTTTGGAACAACTCGTCGCTGCGCCTGCGCAGGCGAATGCACCCGCTGTTTGTGTGTACGCTTAGATACAAAAGCATTTCATACTCTTTTTTTTTTTGCTTTGACACGCTCAGTGAACAATTGGAGCGACAATTGAAACACATTTGTCAACGTGTAAGGAGAGAGTGAAAACCTGAAGGGGGGCACACTGAGGCGGTAGCTGACAAAATAATCATTAATTTCAGACCACTTTAGAGCTGATTGTCGTTGTCTTGATTCATGCAGTTACATGCAAGTATCTTGTAGCTACACAAAGTCAAAACAATTGTTGTTAGTTGCTTACGAACTGATGCTGATTTAGTAGACTTGTAGTAGTGAGTAGTTGTATCTATGGGGGTGTCTGAAGGCGCTTAAATAATTGAATTGTAGACAGAGCATAGCAATGTTCAAGGTTTTTCACTGAGATACTTTTACAAGCCGCTCACACACTTTGACATTTCCCGGATGCAGTAACTAATGTAACTACATATTAAAGCATTTCCTAGCTGCTACCACTTAATACTGGAGCAACTTTATAGCTTATCTGAGCTAAGTTTATGCAAATGCTGCAAAAATTGTGCATTTCCGTTGCACATAAATTCAGATACACTGGACTGAAATGAAAGGAAGTTCTGTGGTCAAACCAGAGAGCATGAATATATCATAAGCCGTTTATTTGCCAAAATCGCTTGTGAATTATAAGCGAGTATAAGAGTTATAAGATTATAAGAACATAAAATTATGTTTTGCGAAAACTGACTGAAGCTCCTTAGTAGACAGTATGGATGGGAGAAATTTTTAAGATACGTATGTGTATACTAATAATAGGAATAAGGCATACGGCCACGAAATCACGAATGCACAAGGTCATTATTGAACATTAGGCCCACTTAATAAACCTAAATAATGATCGCAATTACTCTCTTCTGTATATGGAAGAGGGCCTAATTTACAATCATGAAATTTGTTACGATCAAAATGATTGATACATGTTTTATAAACGAATTTGAATTTTAGATTTTTTGGGAGCTTATGAAAACAGAGCTTTGTTAGTTGTGTGGCAAAGATAGTGGGCGCTCCTAATCTTCTAAATCTCTTTCCTTGCTGAACCGTTTTGGGAATTCAATGAAAAAAGCCAGATCCGCTTGGGCAAATTTGCTAGACTCCCCATATCTTCAAAGAAGGTTTTACCCAGAAATAAAAATCAGCCCACTATTTGAAAAAGCTACCATACAAAAACTGAACCTGCGCTTCCTTATATTTTTGGATCATGAATTAGAATAATTTTTTTCCTTATCAATCCTTGTTTGAGTAAATAAATAGTATTTAGTATTTGGGCAGTACAAATTTTTCTTTAAAGATGTTTAAATATTTTACTACGACTCTTTATGATAAGCAAAGACGATTCCTTGGCACTTTTGATGGGAATGACTTTTGTTAAATTCTCTGAAAATTCTAAAAATATGAAAAAAATGGTGGAATGGTTTTTGAGATTTTTCGTATTTGGCGTTATTCTTAAATATAATCTATAAAAAAGTATTTAAGCAACTTTATATAAAGTATTGTAAGCTAAGTTTCTAAAGTATTAACTAATGTCATCTAACAAGTTTAACTTTTTGTAATATAATTGACGAAACTAACGAAACATTGTTATCTTTTCCGTAGATTGTCTTCCGCAAAGATGGTATCAGGTAAGAAAATAATTTTAAAGTGTGCTGGTTGAGAGAGATGCTTACATGATACCGAGATTCCTGCCGTTTCACGTAAATTTTGTGCAAAAATTTGAAGAAATAAATTTCGTATCAAGCCAATATAAAAACATAAACTCCAAAACGGAAAAAAACTGCGCGATGATACTGGGTGGAGTACTAAATGTGGCTTCGGCATTTTCCGAACAAAATTGAGCTATCGATACCTATTGCAGCCATAAACTTTCTTATCAACTTAAATTTGAGACACTTTTTTTCTCGCAGTGCATGTTAACACATGCATTTCACAGTTGTCAACCGGGTGCAATATTTACGAGTGTATATCTAAAAGATTTTTACAACGACAGTGACAATGTCAACAGTGCAAACATAATTTATTTATTGTGATGGCTCTCTCAATGCACCCCGCTCGCTCTCTCCAGCTCACTCTCTTAATCACCATTTGTAAATGTATCTCAACTCTCTCACACGATTGCATTTTATTCAATTGAATAATTGGTGTTGTTTACTCGGTTTGTGGTTGTTGTTGCTGTTGTTGTTGCAGTTTGCGCCACAAGTGGCAAATAAATGAAATTGATGCGTTTCTAAAATACGCTGGGAAGTTGCTGGCTAAATGGCTGCCCGACTGTGGCTTTCCCCCAAAGTACAAGTACTTACAACATCGTATCATTTGTGCTACGTGTGGCATATGCATGGGAGCACTGCAATGGAGATGCATGGGAGATCTAGTAGGAAGGAAGCAGCCCCAAGTGTCGCTTCACACGCGGTTTATGTGTATAAATATCTATATATACTATATATATATGTATATAAATAGTTGCCCCTGGCCGCAAAAAGAAATTTTCTCATACACACATATGTGTGTTTAGCTGGTTTTTCACATAAGCGTATGTCGCTGTATCCGATGTTTGTTGCATGTGTGCGCTTATGATTTTTCCAACAACCACAAACAAAATGCATTGCACTTTGAAGTGCAATGACAACAACAGCGTTACAATTAAAATTGTCACTTCATTTATAATAACAAATGCAACAAACTCTCATGGTTTTGCCTTAGATGGCGTAATAATGTTGGGAACCCGTCCATCATATATGGGCTCAATGTGGTATTAATGCAGCAAATGGGGTGTGCAGTCAAGAGGGGACCAGTTGCATGCAACTTTATTTTGATGGCCTGGGAAATTTCATTGATGAGTACATTACAAAAAAAAAAAGGCTTTTCTGGATTAAACATAATTCCCACGCACTTTCTCAGACACCCACCACAAAGCAAAAACCCAAAAATGATTGCAAAAAAAATTAAGCCCAACATTTTGATTGCGAAAAAAAATCAACTCATTCACATCATTATCGTTACAGTTAACATTATTAGCCACAGCAGAAGGCAAAACAAAAAAAAAAAACTACAACAAAAGTTCAGATACAAGTATCTCACAGATTAATATGAAGAGTGTTTACCGCCCGTTTTGGCCTCTTGCTTTCTTTAAATGGAGCAGGGCGCCATTTACATTTTATGCTGCGAACATTACGTATATTACGTGTCGTAATTACGCTCTCTTTATGCGCCATTATTATGTCAAAATGTTGATTACGAAACGTGCCATATGAACATCCATATCCAGCCAAGTGTTGAGCTGCAAACGAAGTTATAAACATGCTCACAAAAATGAATACATCAAGCTGACGTCATGACTGGAATATGCCTTGGATGTCAGGCACCTTTCAAAGCGGTCAGATAAATAAATGACTACAGATTTTAGGTCATGTGACAGACAGGCTTGCATAAAAACAATGTAGGTTTTTTTTTTTTCGAAAATTTTCCTTAGCTGTCGACACAAATGTAAAGATTTTTGCACTCTTTCGAAAGATATACCTTATTTGTTCCAAAGTTTGAAATAACGAGAAAAAGAAGGAATTTTTGAAAATATCTGATACTTCTAGAATCAGACTACATATTGCATCTTTTCAAGAAAAGAGCCCAAAATTTATTTTTCATTAATATTGGTAATCAGTGAAATTTTTAAAACGCCAAAATCTCGAGTCTTAAGGATATATTATTTGTATTTTGATTGAGTCAAACGCTATGAAAAAACACATCTTGCGTTGAGTTCCAACATGTTGACACAAAATTTTCCGTAAGATAATAGAGTGAAAAGTCTTCTGACGTGTGGCGAAAAAATAAAGAAATGAATTATTGCACACTTTCAAAAGACATACCTAACGCTTGCCAAGATTTGAAAGACAAAGGTTTGAAAAAGAAAGAATTCAAAAAAAATCGAAGCTTATAAGATAAAAGTAGAATATTTTCGAATACTTCTAGAAAAAACCTAAAAATGGTAGTTTTCCTAGAAACTATATATTCATAAACATGCGCAGATTACAAGCTACGATTCCAATTCAGAAAAGACAAAGTTGAAGGTTCAAATACTTAAAAAATAATTTTAAAAAACAAATTTATTTCAAAAATAGGCTTAAAAGATATGAAGTATGGGAGTGTTGAAAATTACGCACAGAGCATATTGTGCAGCACTCTCTCTTCAACTCAACTAGAACAGGGTCTGGGTTGAGAAAAACTTGAGCTGAGAGTTGAAACTCAACACTGTACATTTGATTGTTGTAAAAGTACTCAACAGCAATCGTGAATACCTTGATTGAAAGATTTGTTGCGCATATCTCATTCAATAATAATAGACACTTTTAAAGCAGACTTCCCGGTGCCACATCATTATTTAGGCTGGTATTTATACCACATGAATTTATTTTAATGCAGATTAGGCATGCCATGAGTTTCAATAGCGAGGCGAGTGCGCTGAAAGGAGTATGTGGAAAGGTATCCCTAAAATAAACAGGTTTCATCCATAAAAAAGGCCTTAAAGAAACGGAATAGTGCCTTGAGGCAATTGGCAAAAGTAGCTAGTTAAGCATTGTTTAATATATCTTGTGGTTTAAATGAGTTCATCCAGAAAAAAATGTAAATAACTCAGTTTGCAATTTGTACGGTTTGCGATTTTAATCGTTTCAAATAACCTTCGTTGTCCCCAAACACAACCTCAGCAAGGGTACCAATGCTTTGGAACGCAAAAAATTAAGTTTTCTTTTTTTTCGTTTTATTGTTGTAGGTGTGTTCAAGCGCACGACAGACGGGCCTAACACACCCAAGAGTTATGTCAAGCAGGTCTCACAGAAGATAAAAAAAAAAAAAACAAAAGATTAATTAGAACTTGAAACAAATAAATCGAAAAGATTAAAAACAAAAAAAATAAAGCCAAGGCAATCTAGAAAACATGGAATTTTGATCCGTTTAAAGAAAAAAAAAATGACTAAAACTAAAAACTAATTAATGAACTCAAAACTAGGCAAATGTCGTGCACAGTGGGATCCCGAACACTTGAACAACAACATTCAGACAGAGGCGCCTGTTGGAATTTCTTGATGAGTTGGCGCCGTAATTGATGATTTGCTGTTTGAATTTTTTGGGTTCCAAACGAACCTAACTTGATTTCAAAGTGACTTAAACTGAAATATTCGTTTTTGTGTTTTTTTTTCCTTTCTTCATTAATATGAATGGTTCCATCAACACCTAGATCTGGGCGTCAGTTGCTGCCGCAGTTTTGTGACTTGCATTTACTTGGTAGCTGGGACTTTGTAGTAATAGATGTTGTTGTTATAGCTGTAGTTGTTGTAGTTGCTGCCATGTAATTTTAATTAAATTGCACTAATTGTTCGGCTTGTAGATGACAACAACAATAGCAACAACAACTGCAATTAACTTATGAGCCAGTCAAGACGTAAGACCGCACAGTGGTGCAAATGTGATTTTTTTTTTATATAAAATGTGTTTTCTTTAATGCTACCAAGCAAAATGCAATTAAAAAAAAAATCTAGCTGCTTTATGCGTGTAAACTGGAATGATTTGCATTTAATAGAACAACTTTTGGGGGCACTGCAGCAGCAGCAGCAACAGGACGCCCCACTGTGGTTAACCAATTTCTGCATATATGTTGTTCGGGCCACATAAGCGTATTGTAGTATGCGTAGCTGCTGCAACTGCAGCAAGTGGCAATGGGTGCAACGACTGCAACTATGCAGTCTGTAAGTAATAAAAAATGCAGCAGCAACTGTTGTGGCAGAGGAGCTGCAGCAGCAGCAGCAGCGGAGCAGCAGAGGTTGCAGCAGAGGTTGCAGCGCCATAATTGCCAGTTCCAATGCACGTTAATTAACCTCTTTTCATGTTGGCTTCGGTTCGGACTTGGCTTGACTTGGTACGCTTTCTGGAACTGCCTCGACTGGATTTGTTGTAGTACTTTTTCCATAACATTTCGCAAACTTGCACAATTTTTAAACGTTGCCAATCAACACACACACTCGCATAGAGCGACAGCCCCAAAGAGAGAGAGATGGCTAGCTTGAGTGCTGCTGCTGTGCGAACGACTTAGCAAGCTGTACGCACAGCTTGCCTGTGGTCGCTTCCTGCAGCATGTTGCCTCTGCTACTGGCCGCCCGGTGGTGCCACCTGATACGATTTCATATTTGTGCGCTCGAATTCGTTTTGGTCCCAACAGTTGCCATCACTCTTTGGCTCATAACTGCACATTTTCATTGCCTGGCATTTATTTTGTTTTATTTTTTATGAGCCACACTTACACAGGGAACGCAGCAGCAGCCGAACGATACAAAATATTGTCTGACGAAGATGAAATACTCTTGAAGTGTATCCTTTTGATTATAAAACTTATAGAAATTCTAGAACAGTAGCTAGGTCTTACAAGCGCTGCAGGAAAGACATGACTTCTATGATATGGAAAGTAAGAAAATCAAAGATGAAGCTTTTTCATCAGTCAAAAAGACGCTTGTATGACGTCAGTGGCGCATACGTCGAAAAATTTCTTCTTCATTCACAGTGCGATTTTTAATTGAGTAGCCCAAAGCTTTATAATCATATTATAATCTTTCTGGCGAACCAAGCTGGAGCATTCCTAAAGTCATGAACAAATTTTCAACAATAAAATATGCTGGCAACCGCATCAGCTTTGGCATCACTCAGGAACTTTTCATTTTTTTTTCGTAACCAAATCTTTGATGTAATATTTTTTTTTTCATTTTCATTATAAACTATAAAACGATGAATGAATAATGAGACAAAAAATTGAAATTGAAATTGAGTCTCAGGGGGGGTTTTTCACTACGAAGTGTATGTAGTATATCAGAGGCTGCGAAAAACTGTCAACCCATTTTTCCAGACCCGAAAATCCCACCCGTGGAACCGCCACTGAGCCGAACTCTCTATTACGGGCTAAAATAATAGATAAAGGATGTTTGAACAAAAAGTTGAACATGAGAACGACCCGTAGCTCTTCATAATTCCTTGTAAAAAACTGATTGTTGTCAACTTTGTTAGTATGGCATTTTTACCTTTATGCCTATTTGCTTACATCATTCCACGGGCATTCTTGCCCTTGTGCAAAAAGACTCACAGGGTTCATTGTGTGAATCCAATAAATAGACATTTTGATTGAAATCTAATTTTTTGGTTGTTTTACTCGATCAACACATCCTTAACGTCTTGTTCAAAAATCATTTACTTTAAGTATTGAAAAATAGTTTGCACACACTGGTGACTCAATCTGAATTAATATGAAATAGTTTCCATATGGAATTTTTCGAACTGCGTATTCCCCTTTAGCCTAAATACCAAAAAATCACTTGAAGTGCTCGCTTTGTGGAAAAGAAATGCAAAATGTTAAACAGACAAAGTATCCAACAACAACTTACAAAAAAAGGGGCATTTATGCCCGACCCAGACCCTTGAATACCTAAAGTAGGTAATTTTTGTGCAAAAGAATGTTACGTAAAGTGCCAATAACTACGGGAGTGAACTTATTTTTTTATATATTTTTAATTATTTAGTGGTTTTTGTCTTTTAAAAAACTAAACAGCTGTTTGTACACCAATGTAAAAAGTATGCTTCTTTGAAAACGTAAAGTTCTAGTTTATTTGCAGTTGAAGATCACAAAACGTATATTGAACTTGCATGTATCAAAAACTTTATCTTAAATGTAGTATTTTTCTCACGAAAACTTGTTCATCAATACTGTGACACTTTCAAACAGCTGATAGTTGTTGCTCACGTTGTTAGTCGGGCATTTTTGCCTTTTGCCGTTCTTAGGGTTGCTCAAATCATTACACGGCATTTTTGCCCGAATATCTGAACACCTTAATTGCACACTAATGAGTGTGCACCTTTGAGGCGATATGTCGTATGAAAAAGTTTATCGAAAATATAAAAAGTTTTATTTTTATACAGACTATGTCTTAGAAATTCTCAGGCCAAACTTGTTTTATCTTTTAGTGTTCTTTTAAAGTCTATTTGAGGATTTGTTTTCTAACGTGATGACGTAAAATGAACTCCAGACTCTGTTTCAATTACAAACAAAAAAATTAAAAAATTGTTTCACTCGCGGCTCGGTATTTTTTTTTTATTTTTGCTGTACAATTAACAAAATATTATTTCTATATCCGGTTGAATGCATCTGAGGCTTTTATCAATAAAGTTTTTGTAAAAATATGCAATTTTTTCTAGACCCACCCTGCCGTTGATTGTTTTAGGTCTACAAAAATACATATGTTCTTTCTTTGGCATGCGATATAAATTGTTAACTTTTTTATGGAATTTATTTTAATTTCCACTGCATTTTTTTTTAGTAGCAACACTAAGAAATATTTTAAAAACTTGTACTTTTTAGTTAAATGATTTTGTTTCAACTTTTTAAAGCTGTTTCGTTAGCAGACTTTAAAATGGTGTTTTACAAGAATTTTTTTTAGTTAATTTAATATTTTAGGCTTTAACATCTGAAATGTTGAAAAATCTATTTTTTAAGATCTAACTTTTGCTAAATTAATTTAAAAATTTCTTTACCCCAAGAAAAGTAGTTTTTTATGTAAATAATTATACGAACATCTACGTAACATAGTAGCATTTTTCGCGTATAGCTAATGTTTACCAAAAAATCGTATTCTCCGAAATGAGAGTATCCTTTATAAGGCTATCATAAAAAAAAATTACAGTTGCTCAGCTGCTACCATTTGTTGCCTTATTCTTCATCTTGTTGTTTCTTCTGCCAAGTAGTATATTGATTGCAAGCTCAGTTCTTTGATAATGACAGTTTCAAGTTCTAAGCCAAAACTGCTATCATCTCACAAGTAGCGTCTTCTGCTAGCTGCATCTAAGATGACTTTGGCAGCTTCGTCATCCTCATCGTCATCGTCACCGTTGACGTCAAAGTCAACGTCACTATGTACAGACAGACATCTAGAGCCAAAGGCGCTTGCCACAAAATGCAGCAGCAACATCCTAGTCAGCCTCGTCATATGCAGCTCATGTCCGAGTTGTTCTAGATTTTTGCGCACAACAATTTGCCGTAGTTGTTGTATCTTTTGTTGTTGTTGTTGTTTAGTTGGCAGTGTAATTACAAAACAAAACAACAACAACAAGATATAGAGAGAAAAAAAAAGTAATAGTTGTTCGAGTTGTTCCTTTGGCGCTAGCTTGTTTGGAGTGTCTTTTCTAGTCTTGTGGTCACTGGACAAGTTTTGAGTGGATTGTCTGTGGCATTTTAGTTACTGTTGTTGTTGTTGTTGTGTTGCTGTTGCGCCTTTAGCTGCCGCTGCTGCATCTTAATTGCGCAAATTAGAACGCATGGCAGCTGCAACTGTGGCAAGTAAAGGCAAAACTGTTGGGTGTTTGCTCTGAGACTTTGCCGCTGTAGATGATGGGCTTCTCTTGTGGTTGCTTATTAAAAGTATTAAAGTCTATTATTTCAATAAGAGCAGCATCAACAGCAACAACAACAAGAACCATAGCAAAAAGTCATTGCACTTGGCCAACAAGTTGTTTAAGTAAAATGCTACAAACTAAATATTTTCATAAGCCTTTTATTCAACTGAGCAAATATGACAATGATTGCTTATTAAAAAAAAATTTTTTAAATCTTTAGCATCGTTGCTGGACAGTGGCACACCCTGTTCTCTTTTTGCCTTAAAATAGTTAGTTAGCATTTTGGTACGAGAACAAAAGGGAGAGGGTTCCCATCAACGCCAGCCCGATAAGCAGATTTAGGTACCTTTTTGCCTGCTCCCGGAAAATAAGTTTTCTTACTCGAGAATTGAAAAATAGCATTTATGATTTTCCGTCAGCTGTTATAAGCAGACTCTACTCTGCCCTCGTCTACTCCATTTTTCTCCTTGGTTTTGAAGAAAGAGAACTCCTTAAAATGTTTATGAATTTTTAGTACCTTGTATTTACTTACACCTGATTGTATACAGTCTTAAAAACAGGCAGTTCTCAAATATGATCACACAACCTCAATTTTGACAGAAAACCCTAAAAAGGCTTCTGAAAATATCTAAGACAATTTCAAAGTTCATATGTTTAAAACAAACACAGCAAATTGTTTGCGAAGAATCGGTATATAATATCGGCATTGTTTGGTTGATTAGGCTCACATAAAGCTGTATATCCAATTTGATGACTTATGGCCCATAGAGTTACCCACCCTAGTACATTTTTTACTTGAACAACAATGTCTTCTGCTTTTAAATATATTGTTGATAGTAAAAAGTTGTACAGATAGCGACTTAATTTAACTAACTTTATTTTTTTTAAGATTTTACACATCTTCGGATTGAATTTTAGTTTGTAGGTAGCTCTTGTGGTCTACGAGATCAACGTGTTCAGACGTACAAAGGAAAATGCTCAATCGATGCCCGAGAATGCAGATCCCTTTAGTAGCAACACCTTCTGCTCTGATACGCTAACTTCCGCCTATTACATATGTACATACTCTTGACCCGTAACTTACAGGGTATATATATGTACCAACTATGCAAGCATAATATTGGCCCCATGTCCGACCCCAAGTCATATGTCGAAGGTCTGCTCGCATTGCGCGGCCTAATGCAATAATTTTGCATGAAATTGAAAACGCCAAAGTGCCAAAGCAGCAGACCCAAATGCTGTCAATACTCAATTTTAAAGAAATACGAGAGAATATATGAAAAGAAGTAATCTTAAAAAATGGCAAAAGGAAAGGTATTTTAACTTACTTTTTGCCGCTCTCCAGAAAAACATCCAATTCCGCGGACATTTTGCAGCACAGAGCTTTACGAAAATGACCCTGTGAGCATTTTGTGTTTATTAGATGACCCTCTGTAAAAATAAAAGTAAATAAAATTAGTATTTAATAAAGGCTATAATATTTTAAAGACGACAAGAGATTCTTATGTACACAATTGTCTTTAAAAATAATATTTTTTTTTATTTTTTAACTGTGCATATAAAAACATCCACTGAAAGTTTCTTTATGCATATTTTTTTCAAAGAAAAATCAAAGTTATTTGAAATCTTTAAAAAATTATAGCAATTTCTATTTCAACATTCCAAAGATTTTCTATAGAAAAATCAATAATGGTGTTCACTTTTTCGGACAAAAATGTGGAAGTGCAAAAGTGCACGACTAAAGAAGTAAGCAACGCTAGCGATGATGCAGAAGTGCTAGACTAACCTCGTTAGCAACAATAATCAACTATTTGATCTTGTGAAGAAGAAGAAAATCAATTAGGGAGTTCACTTTCTCGGACGAATATGTAGAAGTGCAAAAGCGCACGACTAACGAATTAAGCAAGCCTAGCGATGATGCAGAAGTGCCAGATTAACCTCGTTAGCAACAATAATCAGCTATTTGATCTTGTGAAGAAAATTTGTGAGACTTTTTACATAATTTTTGTTATTGTTAGTATTCGCCGAGGCCAAATGCTTGTGATGTCGTCTTGTGTAATGGATTTCGTAATTTATTAGACTTTGCTTGACAGTAGATGGTTAAAACAGCTCTGTTTGAGTCTTTTTATTGGGTCTCTTTGCCTAAGCTGTTGCAATAGACTATCATCCTCATCGTAATGTGAAGCAACCGTTGACAAATTGGCTTCTACTGATGACAATGTACTAACGTCTGGCAAAATTTTTACATTCGTGGAAATACTACCAAGTACAGAAACCAGACAACGTCAGCGTAAGCGGCAGGAGGCAACTTCTCCTAGGTAAACCCCATATTGCTTCTGGGCACAGGAATGTCGGCCGCAAAAATGTTATAGAGCTCACTGGGATGCTTCCGTATCGCAACATAGTACAATTATTTAAAAAAAGTGGTTATGTATAGGGTCCGATGTGGCAGAAATGCAGAATTTTTATATTTGTGTAACTTGTTGTTTGACACTTTTGCATTTCTGCACCTCAACTGTTATTTGCTGAACTTTCAGTCTTGTACACGATTTCGAATGAATAATTCCTGAATGACTTAAGCAGACTGGCGTATTATTTTAATAAACATTCTTGTTTTGAAATAAATTATCGTGTAACATGACAAAAGTCTGGAGGTATTTTGCAAATCTAAACCTGAATTTTTCAGAAGCCTGGTTTCTGTATGGTTCCTGGTTCCTGTGCATTGAAGCCGTGGATGCCCATGAAATAAAGCATAAGAAAATAACTATTATATAATATCATATAAGAATTATACCCGAACTGGCTTTAAAACTTGACATTTTGGATGATCACTTTGTCTGGCATAAATGGTCAAAAGCAAAAGTGTCTAACAACAACTTACACGACAAAAATGGGCATTTATGCCTGAACCAGAGCCTTAACAACGAAATGCAGAGTAGAATTCTTAAAAAAAAAGATGTAGTTTTTTTGCTTTTAAATAGCAGTTTTCTTACAAAAACAAAGCACACCATATGACACTAGCATACGTTGCATTTTGACCTTTATGCCTCTTCGTTACTCGGGCAGTCTTGCACTTATGCATTTATGCATACGCATTATTATCCATATTTAAGTCATATTTTGAAACTTTACGAAACCCAATATAAATCAATCAGTTACTCGATATATTCGTTAAGAAGTTGGTTAATCGGTGCTGAGAAAATGTTTAGACTTAATCGATTACTGATCAGCTTGTTGTTAATTTGGCAGTAATTGATTAAGTCTTGGAGTCCCAACAGCTGAGGTTAAAAATAAAAAACACAGACGTCATGTGGACCATTTTTTATATGTATCTTACACCTAGCTTATAAAATGCTTCAACAATTTCATATACTCTCAGTTTGGACGTAAAAACGTTTGATAAAATTGGTAATTAACCAAAAGTAACAACGCGCGAACAAAGCTCCTAACAACAACAACGAACAACTACTGAGTTCAACAACAACAACATCTGTAGAATGGACATCGTTGTCGGACTTTTAGCAACAACTTCTATGTTAATTAACTAAAAGGCCAAGTTGATATCAAAAGGCGGCAACTTGGCCAACACCAAACAGTAGCTTGTTAGTTAAGAATGCCGTCAGCGTTTTGGCCAAGTTGCTGGACATTGGTCGCAACCCTATGCTCATATCCAGCGGATACATTTTGTATCGTTTTTTGTACGTTTGTATTAGCGCTTGACAGCGGATAAGATGCGGCATGGACGCATGGGGTGCAAAGTGCAATAATAAAAGAAAATAAGAACAAGAAAATAAATAAAAATAAAGCAAAACAGAGCAAAAACTTTTGCGCCTTAATTGGATGAAAATTGTTGAAATATCTTAAGCAGAAGCAAAAAACAACGAGAAACCAATGGTCAATGCTTTATCCTTTTGTGCGGCTCCTAGAGAGAGAGAGCGAGGAGCGCACACACATAACTCAAAATCCGAACGCATGTCTAAAGAAATCCTTGCTTGTTGCCTAATCAAAATTCCCCAAAAATGGGAAAAAAAAAAGACACAAGGGACTTGAGTCTGCTGAGGCTGTGAAATCTGAGCTGCTGCGCGTCTTGAGTTTGGGTCCTGTTACAAACGCAGTCTGGAGACTGGAGCCTGGGCAAGATACTACATATGTTTATGCAAAAATGAAATACAATTTTTTTTGAAACGAAATTGAAATTTGAACTTTTTTTTTAATTAAACTTTTTAGCAACCCAAAACGGACACGCAAAATCGAAGCTCAGACTGCAATTCAATTAAAATGCGGGTGAGTGATGAGTTTGGAGCTACGCAGGCGCAGCCGGAGCAGTAACCAAAACGTATGGAATTTACGAAAAAAAAAACTTTAATCACTTTTGTTTTTTGGTTTACCTCTTGGCCAACAGACAGTGGCCAACATTAGGCAGTCGGGTGGGCGTTACCAGTTTCTGATGTGAAACTAAATTGAGCTCAACGGTTTATAGGAAAAGGTAAGAGGTCGCAGTAGGCAGGTATACTACAATATAAGCACTCACTAGTGCTCCATACACATGGCTGGCCTTTTGTGTTAAATTTGTATTCATTTTTTTTATTTTTTTGGGCATAACGAAAAATAATTTGAAGCGCTGCTTGAAATGCAAAAAAAAAAAGGATCTTTGAAGTGATCCCAAACAAAATGAAACGGGTACAAAAGTCTAAGCGCGGGTGCTGCGAACGGCAAAAACCTAAGTGGATCCCACACTTACTATATGCCTATAATTCAAAGTCTTCTGCACATAAGTTATGATTTCCTACTACAAACTTGTTTTTGCTTTAAAGCACTCTAAGCATACTCACTTGTCTTCTCCTGATAGTAGTGATCGTCGGTATCGGTAAAGAACCAGGTCTGTAAAAAAAAACAAAAACAAATATTTTTTAATTACTAGTTGTAAATATGTAAATCTAATATTTGCTATAAATCGCAGTCACATTTGCATATTAATATATATGAGTCCAAAACCCATTGATATTCATGCATGTAAATTACAACTGTCATGGGAACCCTGAACTTGTAACAATACATAGGCCCAGCGTTGTAGAAACTCTTAAATCTACATATGTAGAGCATAATTATAGAAATCGAAAAAAAAAAAAACTTGAAAAATCTTACAAGAAAGCGCCGGCAATCAGATAAGAATATTTCCCACCATCTAGAAACCGCCAAGAAATAACTCAAGCAAAAAGCGTACAAGTCTAGAAATAATCAGTCAGTAATGTGGGTTTATTTTTTTGTTGGGGGTAACAACTGGTTGAACCAGCATGTCTTGGACTTTATGCATCGCTGATTTCTTTGCACCAAATTGTGGCTGTAATAGTGGCATGGGGAAGTCTAGGTGAAATTAACGACGTTTTTTTATAATTAAAGTTAACTTAATTGCAGCAAGACATACAAAATACTTAAGATTCTTTTGCACACTGAGAAAAAGTCGGGAGAATAGTAACTAAATGACCAAGAAATATTTCAGATTTAAGTTGGTTTTTTATACCCTATTGTACCTATTGGTACAAAGGGTATTCTAGATTTGTGCAATGTATGTAACGGCAAGAAGGAGGCGTGGCAGACCCCAAGTCCTTTATGCCAAAATGCTTATCATAACCTCGGGTAGCGATTGAGCCATGTCCGTCTGTATGAACACCTAGATCTCGGAGACTATAAGAGCTAGAGATACGAAACTTTACCAGCTGGTGCGCATATTTCCTCAGAAGATCAAGTTTGTTGAATCATGTCAATATCTTTCCCCGTTCCACCGTAGCAGAGTTTCGCTGTTTCTAGCTAAACCGTTTAATATTTTATTTTTAAACTTAACAGAGCGATGCGTTGTGATTACATGCATCTGTGTGTCAAAAATAAACAAAATCGGACAATTACAACAAAAGTAATAGTTAAAAATTTAAAAATTTCACCTCTCCTTGTCTATAAACTGCGACAATATTTGACTCCACGTAATAATAGTAACAAATGACCTAGAACCACCAATTTTGGTAATGATTCATGTACCTCTAATGAACAAATCCACATCCAAATTTTATCGATGCAGCCCCCCACCTCCCGCAATCGATTTACCGTGTTTATAGGGCTTACTAAGTTGGTGCAAATGAAATGTGAGTATCCCTCAAAAAGAAACACGAAAGACACTACAATCCTTATAGCCAAATAATCAGGAGAATAAAAGATATCGATTTCGACATTTCAGTTGGAAACTTCGCGGGCTATAGGAGAAATTAATTAGCCCTACTAAAAACAATGTATAGCTAAATGATGCTAAAGTCTCTGAAATTGTTACGTAGAGCTATAATAAGAAAACTGTTTTTACTTTTTGGAGTTTCCAAGTATAGTCCCCCGCGACAGTTTTTCACTATGTACCCCAAACCTTTCCGCTTAGAAAGTTCAAAGCCAACACAGACCTGCCATTAAATATAATCAAAAAAATAAAGTTTTTTTAATATCGGTTAGGAACTTCGTATTTTTAGACAAAAACTAAGAAGCCTCACTAAAATCAATCTTCAGTTATCGAAATTGAAGTGTAGATTCAATCTACATAATTTTGAAAATTCATTCGTGCGCCTCATAGTCCGATGAACAGTGTAGAAATAAAGGAAAATATAGGGTACAGTATCTTCCTGTCTGTAAACGTTCCCCTGTGGGTTGGCGTGCGAAGAACGCAGGAGGCAGAGCCCCCTTATATTTATTTTGTATATGTCGAGATTTCATAAAAAGCATTAAACGCTTAGTACGAATACATATCTGGATACAGTAATATCTATCATATTTGCATACTCTTATTTGTGACAGATTTGAAGTCCAACAGTAAGCTTCAAAAATTTCAAATAATTTTAATATTTTGATTATTTTAAAATTATTAAAAATAACTTTCAAGGTGTTGCCTTGTTTTTATGAGCTGTAAATCAGCGAAAGTTTCAGGACAACATAAAAATTGTTTATTTTTTCTCTGTGTAATCCGTAAACGTATTAAAAACTTCAAATTTATTTATTTAAAATTTTAATTGAGGACCCTTCCCTTCGAAGGGACTAATTTCCTCATTTTCCCCTATAGATTTGACGATGTTTTTACTAAAAAAATTAAACAAGTTAGTTAATTTATTTTCTTAAAACTTACAAAATTATATGTCTAACTCGAAACTAATAACTTGGTATCAACATATATCCGATTTTTTTTCAGTGTAGAGACAAATCTCTAATTGAATACATAACAGCTTAACCTAGCGGCTAAGCAAATTTGATTGCAAGTTGGTAATAAAATTTTCTGATTTACGTCTCAATAAGAATATAGGAGAATGCTGGAATAGAAAAAAAATCAGCCTGGGTCCAATAACTTCTTTTTTTAGTGTTAAGCCAGGCGAAAATCGTTTTAAGGCTTTGACAAGTACACGAAGCATTACAGAAATAAAGATACTTGTTGTCGTTGCTATTGTTGTTGTTTTTGTTGTTGTAGTCAGTGTAACAACTACAATATAAAGTTGGACAAGAAGACGCCTGCCTCATAAGGCTATTTTTTATGCACTACAGACAAAAGTCAAGAAGTACATTAAGTTAGTGCAAATGTGTGTAACATAGAGAAGAAGTCACAGGAGACTACGGCATGGTCAGAAGGACAAAAGAAATTGATCCATCCATCATTTGGGGAGTCTTTCAAAAAGTACCAAAGGTTTTAGGACAACAAAATAATTGGACTTAGCCAATGTCCATCTGCCTGTAGTGCACTTTTCCTACAAACCCAACGCAAAGAACTGGTACAATTTTGTATGACAGCTATATTAAAAAATGAACCAATTTTGATCAAACTGCACACAAAAGTTTAGACTAAAAATATGCACAACTGGCATAAATTTGGTCACGTTGTATTAAAAAATGGGGGGAAAGAAAAGTCTAGCATGTATTTATATGGTTCGGGTTAAATTTTTGTATGTTAGCTATATGAAATAATGGACTAATATTAATTGAACTTCACACAAATGTTAGACTACAATGAAATGCATAAAAAACTCTAAACGCATGAATATCGTCTATGAACATATTATTATAGTATGGTACAGAGTACAATAAAGTCGGCATGTCCCAATGGTAACTGGCCCACTTGTTTTTTTTTTGTTTTTTTTTTTTTGAATGTGCGCCAAATCAAGTAACCTAAAAGTTAGAAAGTCGAGTCCAACTGAGTCAAGCTGATTCAACCAAGTTAAGCCAAGTCGAGTTCTTTATGCACAACAACTATAGCAACAACAACAACAGCAAGCTGTAGTAAAGTTTTGTTGCCATTGTTGTTGCTGAATTTTCATGGATTTTACGAGATTTTCCATTGACTTTTCTCTCTAGCTTTTTTTGTGGTTTTTTGTTGTTGTCTTCTTGGCGCTTTGGGCCAAAAAATGTTAACACCATGTTATGTGCGATTGTTAACGTTTTGGTTGTTGCTGTTGCAGTCCCCAGTTGCACTACACTTGACTAGTTTTGAATTTATGTGACAGTTGAAACTGTTGACTAACAATATGACAAGAGGCCGCAAAATTTATGGCCAAAACTTGCTTAGCTCTCAAACTAACATACCTAAACTTAAAGCTTATTGTCCAAATCTTTAATACTTTAGTTTGAACAAGTTAATTACTAGACTTACCATTTAGCTAGACCCAACTAAATCTAATAGCAGGCTTTCTAAAATGGCCCAGCTACAACGATCGCAAACAAGTAAATCAATTTAAGCCAAAGCTTTAAAGCCAAATATTATTTTCTTTCAATTTTTGCCTGCTTCTTGGCTACTTTTTAAATGAAAAAACGTGCCCAAGTCCGCAACTACCCAGCTGAACCTAAAGTATAACCAAGCCAACAAAATGAGGTTTATGATGCGATGGCGAACGAGTAAGCCCAAAATTGCAAACATAAATCAGCACAAAACGAAAAATGGCTTGTATAGAAGATGCCGAGAGAGAGGGCGGTAAGAGAAGTTGAGGGGAATGTAGCTGGACACACACATACATATGTGACTGCGTGGATTTGGTAATTACCTTTTTGCATAGCCAAGGCTCAAAAGCTTCATAACTGTCAAATGAAAATCGCCCGCTGCCAAAATGATAATAATAAAGCGAGCAGAGTTCATAAATTTGAAAAAAAAAAATTCAAAAATGTAAAATGGATTTACCACGGTAGGTGTTGAAGTAGAGAACATAAGCAATTTTTGAGCGCCGAAGTTTGTATACACTTTAGACAGTACTCAGTTTAGGTGCAGAAAACCTGGGTTGGATTAGGTTGCCCGAGATTTGGTTCGTTGTGATACCGTGGTTTTGACGATACCCTTGTCCCAACTGGTCAAAGAGAGAATCAAGCGCATACAAATCCAATAAAGAAGAACCGCCCTTAAGACTAAACAAGCTATTTGACTTAAGTAATAAATTCAAAAATAGCGCGTACACTGAGAGAAAAAGTCGTATTAAAATTATGAATATGGGAATACAAACTTAAAATAAGTTTTTTGCTTAAAATACGTTCGAAAAAAAGTGTACTTAAAAAAAGGAAAATGCCATTTAGCAGATTTTTTTCATCATTTCTAAAATTAAATGATCTTGTTCCTAAAATCTTAAGCTGAGAAATCTTTTGAGCGCAAAATTTTGTATTCTTTTTCTATGTGTAAAAACAAGAGTTGTATTGATTCCAGAAATGTATTTGTGTTACTTTTAAAATAATGATAAATATAGACTCGGATAGCAATTGAGCCATGGGCACTTGTATCTCCGTTCAAGTGTCTGTGAGAGCTAAGAAGTTAAAAAAAACTAACGTGAAGTTTCCCGATAAGTTTTGAAATCTGACTCAATCGGAAGAAAAATTTCGCGCTTAAACGCCTAGTAAAAAAAATTGTCATATTTTATACCATCTATCCTAAACTAAGAGTCTTTCTTCTTCCGGTATATAATTTCAAAGCTACAGCTTTACTGTGTATGGGTAAAATGCGGGAAATAAAAAAATCTTTCATTTGATACCAAACATCATTATAATTGGACCGTGAACATCAGAGATAATCGGAACATAATATTTTAGAGGTGGTAGTTCGAACGGTCTCAGAGGCAAAAGGCTAGCTGAATGGTTGAGCGTTGGTCATTGAGCTTAACAGCGTAACTTCTTGAGACTAAGGTTCAATTCCCAGTCGAGTCTAATTTTGTTTTAATATTTTTTTAGATACTATACATAGTTTGGGTTTCTCAAAGTCGTCCGCGCCCTATTTTAACGTTCGTAATTAATGCTGTCAGGGTGTGCACTCTTGGACACCTTTAAAATGGACAAATCTATTTTCTGTGAATTTCCAAACGAGGTAAAACAAATGTTTTCAGTTACTAAAACTACTTCTTCTACGTTTTCAGCGTCCCAAGAGCTGAACTTTGGTTTAGAGACGAAAAATTGGGGACTTATTTTTTGTTAAAACAAATGAAATTTCTGGCTGCAAGACCAACTGCATGAAGTTATAGGCTGAAGTGAAATTGGTAAAACATTGAATAGTCTTAGTACAAACAGCTGGACAGGAGAAATCGGCAGCTAGAATTTTTATACGTGTTGAAAAGCTTATAAAGATCAAAGTTGTTGATAAAATAGGCATTAGGTTGGAGAGACACATAAGAACGAGGATTGCAAATCTTTTCCCAATTACAAATGTTCTACATATCACATATGCTTACCTAAAGTAAGTTATAGAGCATACACTAGGACGCCTTTAAAGCGTCACAAACTTTATGAAATTTTCATAGAACCACACACACTCTGAAAAGAACTAGAAATAGGCTTAGTAGTTGCAGTATTAGATGCAAGAGAAAAGGGAGTGGATGCATTCAATTGGAACGAAGCGATTGCCACAACAATTCGTTATGTTTTCAACGCCAAGAGGAAGGAATAGATGGCACACCAAGCCAAGCAGCTGGGCACAGCTAACTGACTGACTAACTGACTGACTAGCTGCCTAACTGGCTAACCAGACAGACTGTCAAAGCTCAAACGTGGCCAAAAACAGCAAAAAAAACAACAACAAAAACAATGCACTGCATTTTCAATGGCAACCAACGTCCGCATCGCATTCAAGTAGACACTTCAGCTGCAGGCAAATGGTTGGCTGACTGACTGGCTTTAGCTGATTTTTTTTTTGGCCAACTGCAGCGCAACTTCAAAAAGCCCAAAACACATAACCAGCCATCCAAAGCCAAAACCAAAGCTGCATTGAAGTTTTTGGCCGTTTTATTTTTCTGGTCGCGCCAAATTTAAGGCCGCCGCACACCCCAACCCCCTGCCATGGCTAACAAAAGAAAAGCACGTGGGGTGCGGTCGGCATTGGCGCTGCTTTGGCGCACGTACACCAAAATGCACATTTTAGCTGCGGTTGCAGCTGCCGCCGCCGCCATCACCATAAGCCATGAAGCAAAACGTGCAACGGGGCTGGCCGCCTTACAAATAGTCCG
The DNA here is from genome assembly GCA_018150985.1 of Chymomyza costata. Taxonomy (NCBI): domain Eukaryota; kingdom Metazoa; phylum Arthropoda; class Insecta; order Diptera; family Drosophilidae; genus Chymomyza; species Chymomyza costata. The sequence continues at coordinate 27,709,906 of JAECWU010000001.1, forward strand.
GCAGCAAGCAACTGGACTAGGTCCTAGCCAGCTTCATGCCGCTTTTTGTCTGCATAATTGTGTGTACCTGCATTTTGAAACCCAACCCAAAGAGCTTATGGTTACCCTGCTTATATTCAAATTTTGCACACTTTTGTTGGTCACTCAACTTGCCTCAAAGTATGCTCAGGTGGGAGGTGCAGTGCTTTCTAATTTTTGTTCAATTCTTTTTTTTTATTACCAACAAGTGAAAGTTGCTAGCGGTAAATCACTTAACAGCAAACACACACACACACGCCCTCTCTATAAGCCTGGTCAACCAAATAAACTCATCAACACTTCTTTTTTTTGTTTTTTAGGAACAGCCCCGCACGCAACCTCTACTTGTCTTTTTCTGGGGCGTTATCCATTTTGCGTAATATTTCTCAGCTATTTCTTTAAAGCCACAGCAGCTACAGCCGTCAAACCACAGAAAAGGTCGAAAATTTTAATTATGGGTTGTCTTTTAAAACTTGCTTGCCCTGAGCGCCCTGTGTACCCTGAAACTGCTACGACTGTGCCACCTTGGCCAGTGAGTGATCAGGCGCCGCTGTTCGATTCAGTTGCGTGGCCAAATAGCTGCGGGCCAGTAAACTTGTAGCAGGCGCCTTCCACAAGCGTTAAATGCTTGGGATTTATTAATGATAATAAGCTAAAATATACAGAGACGAAAAAAATGCAATCAATTATGTGCGTTGCCTTTACTGAGCGGCACCAGTTTTAAGGGTTTTCTACATAGACATGTTTTTTTTCTAGGCTACCGTTTAATTAAATTTCAGTAAATGGCATAATGCAAAGTAGGTTTTTTTTTTAAGAATATATATATATTTAAAGCAGAATAAAAGAAAATTTGATGAGCGCCGACTTTTTGATACACTTGTAGCTCTGTTTAGTGTGTCAATGAAAAGCTTCTTACTTTAATATCTTAAAGTTAGCTACTTGCACAAAAACTGTTTTTAATGCACTGAGAGAAATATTTAGTATTTGATTAAGAAAAACATTAGCCGTAAGGCTAAGGTTTTGCTTGATTTTAGAATGTAGAATTGAGATTAATATTGAACTCAAGAGCAGACATCCTTGAGTTTTAGGAGTACAAAATGGTGTCCGAAAAACCCTCCGGCCTTAAAATAAAAACGTTTATGATTGTACCGGGCTTTAAAACAGCACAAAATTTATTTTTAGTTTAGTTCTGTTGGCGTGTGAATCTGTACAGATAAGCCATTTATCTCGTTCGGTGTAAAGGTTACAATTTTCAGCTAAGAGCTTACTCCATTTAGTTTGTTAGTATTCGTGTCGGATTCATGATTTTACCAGGTTGTACAAAATTTGCTAAAAAAGGCAAGAAGGCATAAGGCCAAAAATGCCAGACTAACAACATGAGCAGCATTGATCAGCTGCTGGTAAAGGGGTCTACGCAGTTCGAAAAATTTCGCACGGAGTGACAAAACTTCATATAAAAAAAAGTTCGCTTTGGGATATCCCATTTGGGATTTTTTTTTTATATGAAGTTTTGTCATTCCGCGCGAAATATTTCGAACTGCGTATAGGCCCTAAGTATCATATAGTTTGGTTTCGTTAAAAATAGTTTTTGTGAGAAAAATGCTATTTGAAAGCATAAAACAGCAAGGTTTGAATACTTTCCAGAAAGATATATACTTTCTAATCTTCAATACCAAGTATATACATCCATTATATTTTTCAAAAATAGCAGCAGCCGTATAGTTAATGCCAAAAACAGTATAAATAATATGGTCACACTCGTAGATATTGACGCTTTTTACAACACTCTTTTGTGCAAGAATGCTCAACTTTTCGTTGACAAGGCTCTGAGTCGATCCTAAATGCACTTTTTTTTGTAAGCGATTTTTGCCCTTCTGCCTCTATGCATTTATGCTGTAAATGACAACTTTTTATTTCAATCATAAATAGTCCAATTGTCTATTTCAACTAATTGGCTCTCACTTTACTCATTTTTCTTATAACTTAAATGAATCAAAAGCTGGCTCGAGTCGTATTAAATGTAAAAACTGAAACGTAGATACCCATTTCCCATACTAAATGAAACCATTGCAACCCTGCAGATTCAGAAAGTATCTTAAATGGCCTAGTGAAAAATGAAAAATGCAAGGCAATAAGCAGCTTAAATTTGCTGCTTAACTTCCGAGAATCAAATCTTTCTTAAATAAGCACGTAGACTAAATCCGCGTCTCTTATAAGTATTTTCACCAAGTTCATCATCGTCATTACTAGCTTTACAGTCTTGGGCGGACCATAGCTTCCGCAACTATTCCTCTCCATGTTCTTCTATCGACCGCTGCATTCCTCCAGTTCAAGACACCAAGAGAACGAAGATCATTTTCCACTACATCCAGCCACCTTTTCTTTGGACGTCCAAAGTTACAAAGTTCATATTTTAACGAATATACCCTCTTTCTAGTTAGCGCATAAAAAGCTGCAGAAAACGCCGCGATAAATAAAAAATGTCATGCAATTGTAATTAATTTTCATGTTTGCATGCTCTCATAAGGCCAGGTTGATGCAGGGAATACAAATGAGCGGGACCATGTCAAGGGTATCAACAGGCAGCATCAGTTGATCGGCAGCAACTGCAACAGTCTTTGTTGTAGTTGTTGTTGTTGTTATTGTTGCAGTTGCATGAAATTGAGTGCATAATGTTAATAATAATTGCCGCACACTTAAATATATATGTGTGCGCGTGCAACTGTGTTTGTTTTTGTCTGTAAATGTGTTTGAGGCGAATTCAGAGCGGCCACAGTTAAGTAAACGGCATATTAAATGCTCATCATGCATGCCAAAAGCGCGAAGAGCGCGCATAAAGCGAATTGAGAGTCTGCTTAAAAAGGAAGTTCAATAAGTAGGTGGATGGGGAGAGGGTGAGTGGTGTTGGGTTGATTGAGCATTGTTCAAATTGTGTCGCATACAATTGAAATTTCAATTTATTGCGAATTGAATTAAATTGAAGCGCTTTATACAAAAAAAAAAAAACACCAAAAGCGAATGTACAACAAAAACAAATACATTAACAAAAGCCGGCATATAATATGTAGCTGTGTGTGTATGTATCTGTATCTGTGTTTGTGCGGCACACGTTATACGCGCTGTCAGTTGTCAAAAATTGAGCATGAACAATTGAATTTTAATTGCGAAGCAGCAAATATGGCAAACGTTGCGCATACGCCGCATGGGTCAAGCTATTTTGATATATGTATTGTTTTTTTTTTTAATTTTATTGTGCAACGTCAAACGCACATAAACAATAAAAGTAATTGAATTTTAAGAATGTTGAAAAAATCAAATAAAAGCACAATTCCAAGTTAAGCACACATGAAATAATTAAATTTTAAATAACAAGCAATTTAAAATTGAAAATAGGTTTTATTTTTAAGCAACAAATTTTAAAGTTACGCAAAATTTACTCAAAAAAAAAACCTAAAATTTTTAAAACAAGAAAGTTTATAAGAAAAAATCGGTGTAATAGATAAGTAAGTTTTCTCTTTTGGGAACGCAAATAAAATTTGATAAAAATTAAAAAAAATGTCTACATTTTCAAATTTCAAAAATAAAAAAAAAATAAATAAAAAATAAATAAAAAATAGTAAATCTTCTAACTTTTGGTAACGCCAATAAAATTTGATAAAAAATTGAAAAAAAAAATAAGCTACATTTACAAATTTTAAAAATAAAAAAAAAATACAAAAAAATATAAAAAAAGTGTCGATTTCAACTTAAGACGATTTATAAGAAATCACGATTTAAAATCGAAAAAATAAGTAAGTCTTCTAATTTTCGGAAATGCCAAAAGTCTTACAAAAATTTAAAAAAATATGATTTTATTTACAAATTTAAAAGTAGGTTTTATATAACAAATATCCAAAATATACACAAAGAAAAAATCAACACAAAAAAAAAAAAAAATTTAAGGAATTCAGTTCACCAAATCTTTTGTTTTCACCATTTTTAATTTCGATCAAGCATCTTAGCTGAACACGATTCATTGCTTTATATTTTGAAAATTAAGTTCGGAACAGATGTTTCAAAATATCTTGCCAAAAGTGGAAAACATATAAAAAATTTTTCACAAAAATATATAATAGTTGTTCCAATTCAGGCTATACATAAAGTTATAAGTATCTCAATGTATACGATAATCTTCCCCTTAAAGCAGTCTTCGTTGCTTTACTGTATTGATATACGACTAGTCGTTAGAAAAATACTTTGATTGCATCGTAAAAAAAGAGTATGAGAACAAATTGTAACCGGAATCAAAATCAATATATGTTACCATTTGCTGCTCTGCTTAAGCACTTAATAAACCCCAGCAACTAAATGCATAGTAATGGCTACTAAGGCTTCTTTTTACCTTCACTAAGCCAGATCACGCACTCACATAGAACACACACAGGGATTGTGAATCCAACACAGATACACACACACACATCTACAGGCATTAAAACTGTCATTACTTGCCATATTTATGAACAGCTGACAGACTGACAGTATCGCCAAGTGTCCCAATGTCCGGCAGACAGAACGGCGTGCAAAAATCCCAAAACACAAAGACCGGCAGAATTGTCGCTGCCACATAGACCAGTGACAACAATAACAACAACAGCGGCCAGTGCCAACAAAGAACACTGCAGGCTGTCAACATGCCAGCGCTCCTAGTGGACTCTGTCATGATGTGATTCGGAAGGCGGTGTGGCGTATATACGGGCCAACCGGGGGGACTGTCGAGTGCGTCCATTGATGATGCTTTTTGTAAACTGTGCGTGCTGAAAACCAACCATGTGACATTAAAGCGCAGCAGCAGTAGCCTCAGCACAAAACAGCGACCATGTGGCCATGTGACCATGGGCCCAAAGAAGAGTTAATGAGATTTAAGCAGTAAGGCATAAAGCAAACGACTGTCGAGACAAACCCTGGACATGGCGCGTTATGAATTTAATAGGCCTGCCTAGGGAGTAAGTGAGACCCCAATACTGTGGGTCAACGAGCGTTCTTGTTGTACTCAACGAAGCGCGACAAAAATGAAACATACTAAAAAAAATAATTTGACAAGCAAAATTTTACGACATTGTTAGAGGCCCGGAACTTATGACAAAACCAAAGTAAGAAGAAAAATGGTTAAGGGGTGCTTTTTTTGAAATTACTTTGAAGGCGTAGAACTCTCTATAAATATCAAGTTTTTATTAAGAAAAAGTAGTTAATATAAAAAAAACCAACGACAATGTAGTGAAAATTAAATTATCATAAATTTATCTATGAATATATATGGCTTTGAAGAGACTGTTTAAGATTTTGACCCGTATCCATTTTTGATGTGCTTATACTATGTTTAAGTTGTACACTAAAAATCTTAAAATCACAAGAGTTGGCTTATATTGAAAAAATATTCAAAATCAATCATAGTGGTACTCAATCATTTTTAAAAAAGGTTTTATATTTAATGCAATCCGCTAAAAGCTATGAAGGCTACTAGTCAGTTTTATATTAAACTAATATTCATTATAAGTGCAGAAACACTAATTATAAAATCTTTAAAGAATAGATTCCTAATTCTTAGAATTGATTTATTTCTTAGTAATTATTTTTTGTCATATCATTATATCTATTCCAAGAACCCAAGATGACTTAATATGAAACGAAAAAAATGAGTGAGTCCAAATATCAGTCTCTTCTAAACTATAAACATTTAGCCTTTATTTCGCCTTTTAAAACAAAACCCACACTACTTTTGCTAGAACTCTCGAAAAAAAGCACCCTTTATATGTGCGCTTAAGCTGAAGCGTCTTAGTGCTTATAAAATGTAACCAGCTTCTTGCTGTTGCTGACAATGTCTTTAAATGGCCAACATAAAAACTTGTGTACGCGTTTTTCCAGGAACTCACTGAAGACAACAACTACAACAACAACAACAGCCCGTAGCATTTCCAAGAGTTGAACTCCAAGAAAATTTAAACCGCTGACATATGTAAACCTGAAGCGAGCTAATCAATCAAACAATAAATCCAAAAACAGCAACAACAACCACAGGCTTCATTAAAAATAAATTGCAACCGCCAAACAAAACCAAGAAATCCGGAAAGTTTGCCGCTGAGCCACCCACTCAAACATTTACTCTGACAAACTGTCAACCTGTGTGTGTGTGTGTGTATGCGAGTGTGTGATTTATCTGGCAGCCATTTTGCGACCCACGCTAACATTTGACATGCGTTTGCCAACTTGAAACCGACAACTTGGCTAACAAATAAGCAACATGCCGCACACTATGCAGATACATAGATATATGCAAATATGCGAACAAAAGGCCAAAACCAAATTCAAAACCAAATCCTTAGCTAGAGCCCAAAATTTATGCAGCACATGCAAATTTGACTTGACTTGGCTGCAATGACAGACTGATAGATGAAACGGTAGCCCAAGTTGCAGGTCGGCAACGATGCCGCCGACGCCACCGCCACCAAGTTGCAAACCAAACCAAACCAAATGCATTTGAAAACGATTTGAAAAGCGTTCAATCAAACTAGCTGAATGAATGCCTTTTGACTGCCATCAAGCAAACTACCCAACTATTCATCTATCTAGCTAGGTATACCGGACTAGTCAAAGGAATGGATCAATGTCTGGTGGACAGACTTGTCTGGTAATTTATGCTCATTTGTAAGCGTATGAAAGCATGAAAAATTTGATTGTGCTGCGGTAATTTTTTTGTACAGGCAAGGAATCATGTTTTTTTTTTGGCCTCTATTTATGAACGGGTCAAGCATGTATGATGGCTAATAGGAGTGTGTAAGCCTAGCTAATAGATTTTGGCCTTTATGCTGAAAGAAACTAATTCGGGCTACTTAATTCTGTATCCCTGCAGAAGCGGTTCATAATATGGTTGTTAAAGTTGGATCCAAGGCTTGCAAGCTGAGGGATATTTGGTTCCCTGCGCACATTTTTGCGCTTTGAACCAAAATCTATCGATCAGCCTATGAACCTTCTGTCTGCCTTTTGTGTGAAAAAGCAAGGAATTCCAAATCCTAAATATGCTAGACTCTTAGGGAAAAGTATATAATTACGAAAGTAAAAAAATAAATTTTTAAGTGGAAGTAAATTACGTCGCCACGTTCCGCCATCATTAATTTAGCTGTTTAATGTGGACGCTAGATGGCGCAAGCAAGTTGTCAACGCTAGATGGCGCAAGCAAACTGTTGCCTATTTATTTTCACAATAATAAAAATACAATTTACCTTAATTCAAAATAATATATCATGTTGCCAAATTAAAAAAATACGCCAGAGTGGGGGTTGATGAGCAAAGTTAACAAGAGGCGAAAAATAATTAAAAAGTCAAAGTTCGAAATGGCTAAGAAAACTGGATAATTGCGAAGCCAATTTTAACTTAAATTGTTTAAATAAGTCTTGGCTTAAGGCAAAACTTTGGTTTAGAGTACCGCCCGAAAAAGTTTTAAGAAAGAACCAAAGCATCCGACAAGTTCGAGCCGCGAGCCGATTCTCGAGGTTTTGTATTTCGTGATCTATATCAGAAATATAATATAATTTCAACTACAACAAAAGTACTAACTAAACTATATCTCAGCATTATATTCTAAAATTTTGTATTTTAAAGAGAATAAAAATTAAATTTATTTTTATGCTACATTACATGTAGTATAATAATGCAAAAACGTTCCGCAAAGTCCTAAGGGCATGCTACCAATTCAGAAGCCCTTTGCAATTGCTAAGGAACTTTAAATAACTACAAAATAATATAAAAAAAAAGGCAGACTAAATATCGTAGCTCTTATTGCAGCACAGATATCCACTTCTGCTAACAAGCTGGACAAGAGCCAGCCTTTTGTCCTTGTAGGGCGCGCCAGTTGACAGGAATCCAAACTAGTTTTGTTAACGTTTTGCCCTTTTATAGAACGATACCAATGACAGCGGTTTAAAACTTGACTAAGCACGCACACAAACCCAACATCAATCAAGCATTTTTAATGGACAGCAAGGACAACAAAAATAACAATAACAAGAAGCAATGCAACATTCAATTGCAACAAATTGGTTTCAAATGCGACCCGCGCAAATAAAATCAAATCAAATCAAATGTATCCGTACAAGTAACCAAAGTTGCACGCATTATTGTTGTTGAGTTTGTTGTTGCAGGTTTTAGTTGTTGCCACGTTGCTCCACATTATTGTTAACCACAGCGTCTAACAAGTTACAGTGACGTGCAACAAAGCAGCAGCATCCAAAATAATTGGCTGCCATGGCAAGCCAAAAACGTTTTGCCAATTGTTGCAAGTCTCAAATGTTGCTGACGCTTTCGATGATGTTGCTACGAGTTGTTGTCGTTGTTGTTGTTGCGTTGGCTGTTGTGACCATCGCTGGGTAACAAGTGTAAAAGCAACATTGTGTCTTACTACTTTGAGAAACTTAACTGCTTGAAGATACCTAAACAAAAATACCAGCTTTTCTGTAGCACAACTAAGATACTCTTGCTATCCATGAGATTGTTCTAGCTAAGTTCTTCATTTCTAAATAAAATATTGCAGAAATATATAAAGCATTTTTTTTTAAATAGTTCAAGATCCAAAAGTGGTTCTTTAATTGAACAAATTTTCGTTTACAATGTTTTTGACTTAAAGGTTGTATGCCAAAAATCAGGGCTCCAAGCATCTTAAATTTCTTGTGTTTGGTCAGTTCACGAATTCGTATCTTTAAGATACTTGGCTTCAGGTTGAAGAATCGTTTTCAGCTGCTTATTTTAATTTAAACGAAGAACTTTAAAAGATATTTTTTTAATAAAACTCAAAATTAAATTAAAAATTTATGAATTATTATAAAAAATTTGTATTTTTTTTAAACGAATCCTTAATGGAACGAAGTAAAAAAGAATTCATTTGGTTCCTTGTCCACACAAAAAAACAGACTCCGTGGCCTACAAAAAACGCACACAAAACACCGAGTCCCAGACATAACTTCAACATATCCCATAAAACGAAGTATCCGATGGGATTGGAGATTTTTAACTCGAGTTCGATTTTGGCAATCCCAAAATCGTATTACAAAATATGCCGGAGTCTCAAAAAACAAATAATATATGGTTTTTTAGGGTAAGGATGAAACCAAGACTTCGAGATAAATAGGAAAACATAACCCTCATCCCCATACATTTTTTTGTGGCTGATTTATTTATAAATATTTTTTTTTATTACCTAAATCTGAGACAACTCGTTATCCAGTAAATACTTGACTTTTTAAATGAGGAACCATAATTAACCTTAAAGCTTAGAAACTAATTTTCTGTTTTCTATTTTCTTTTTTTTAAATTTCTTTGATTAACTCTTTAGCAACTAAATTTTTATAGTCATATTTTAAAATCGTAAATTTGCAGTGATTTTTTTTTTTTTTTTTACTTTTTTGACTACTGCTAATTGGCTTAGATATGTCTTTCTTAAAAAAAAAGTTTCTTTATTCTATTAGTATTTTTTTAAGCAATGAAATTTGCTAGAAGTCATTTTTACCGAGCTCGGTTGAAATAGTTAAAAAAAAGCCAAGGATTTCATCTTCAAAATCTATTTCAAAAACCTAACAAAACTATATAATAATGTAGTCAAAACAGTTGTTTGTGAATATATGCTAAAAAAAGAACGAGTACACTTAAGAATATTTAAGTAATTTTTTGATAATAAATATAAATACTATTCTTTAAATTTTTTTAAGAATTTAAAAATTATAGAAATTTTGTGTATGCTTTAGAAATCTTATTGTTGAAAAATATTTTAGAAAATTCCGCTAAGCGAAAACCTATAATAAAATTTAAAAAAAAAACTTTTGCTTAAAATTTTTTTGAAGAATTAAAAAATTTTTCTAAATTTCTAATTATTAAGTATTAATATGCACTCCAAACCTTATAGCAAACTAAAGATACTCGTGTTACTCTTAATTTTCCTAGCTTGCCCGGTTTCTAGTTAATCCCAGTTGCCTCTGCAATTTGCAGCCAAACGAGAGCTACAGGAAATTAACTGCCACTGCAACTTCAATTGCAACGAGCAATTGCCTTACTAAGTCTGCCTCAGACCCGTCACATTTGTGGCCACTCTCAATTTATATACCTCGAATCACTACCGAACGAACCACTAAAGGTAAAAGTTGCGTGTTGTGTGAAAATTATAACTACATAGCAACATAGATAGTCAAAGCAAAGTAGACACATACTAGTCTCAAAACGTTCAAATAATTAAAGCCCAGAAAAGGCAAAATATCTAATCAAGTTAAGCTAATATAGCCAAATACATAGCAAAAATAAATGCAGTTACTAAGTAAATAAACATGCAACTTAAAACGTGCTGGACCTACAATTTCTAGAGGGGTAAACGCTGTCTTTTATTTATTATTTACTTGCATATTTTTTACCTTTTTTACCGCTGTGCGGCTGTCAACATATAACCAAGTCGAATCAGGCCGTGCCGAGCCAAACTGCGGGCCCTGATGGGGGCTTTGACGACGAGTGCAGTTTTATGTAAACAATAACAAAAACACATTTCTGACGCGTGATTTTGCATAAGTTGCCACAAAGTCAGGCGCAACAGACAACAACAATAAAACAAAAACAATAACAAAAGCAACAACAACCATAAGCATATCCTTTCACATGAATATTTATGTCAGGGGAACTGCGCACGTATTTGCTTTAGAGAGAGAGAAATCTAAGACCATAAACGAAATCTTCGTCAATAACAACAGCAGCAGCATAAACATCATCATCATCTTTGTCGTCATACTCATAATGAGCCAAGTTCTTATAGCTACACTGAGAAAAACGAGACGTTCTAACAAAGTTTTCACGATTTTAACTCACATTAGATAACAAAATTTAAAATTAAACGACTTTGAAAACAACAAAAAAATTTAATGTACGGTTACCTAAAAAAAAATATTTTTTATAAGATTTCCGAAAAAGCTGGTCCAACATGTTCGAATAATTACATGAAAAACATAGTCCCACAAAAAAAATTGGTTGACATGAGACAAAGCTATCCTTATGGGTTTTAAGCCATTGAATCCGAATCCATGGTCTAATAACCCTCACTAGTAGTGCTGGAGAAAACATCGATAATCGAAGTTTAAAATCTCTATACATCGATGTTGGCCAACAGAGATGTTTCTCCCGCATTACTTAACACCAACTTGATGAGTGCAGAAGTGCTGGAGAAACATCTGTGTTGGCCAACATCGATATTTAGAGATTTTTTTTATTTTTTTATGGTCGAGCTCTGTAAAACCTGCCGTCATAAAAATTTGTCGTATTTCTCTTTGTTTTCAATTGCTTTTCCTTTTGCGGACCTATATAGGACTATTCCATATAATAATTATTGACATTTTGATTGAAATTTCATAAAAATTGTTATTTAGATATAGAAATATAATTAATCCGATTGTTATAGCCCGAAATTGACATAGTCTATCTTCTAGACATAGTCTTTTATAAGACCATTAAAACACTTACATCCAGCCCTAAATCGCTTGTTCTAATATAAAGTACAAATGCTTTCATTCAAATAATTTTAAAATAACTTGTGTCTTATTTCATTATTTTCTCTCAGTGCACATAAGCTTACAAGTTTACGCATACACACGCACATACACACACGCTAAAGAATTTATCGTTAAATAAATAAAGTCATTTTTATAGCCAATTAAGTAACCAAATAAAAATCATAAATCGTTAAATGCCTTTTTGCCAGAAATTCAATTTCAACAGCTTAAAAACTCATTATGCTAATTCGCAGAGGCAACCATATTTAAAGCTAATAAATTAAGTCCACACTAATGGAAAAAAAGCTGTATCTCTAATCTCTGCCAACATATTTTTTTTTTCTTATTTGGGTAAATTCAGCACCAAATTTAGCCCAAATCTTACAAGCCACCTTTAACCTACAATCAACAATTGCATTGCAATTGTTTACGCCAACGCAGTCAAACAAATTAGTTAATTTAAAACGATTGCAATCAGCCAGTTTTAGACCTGGGTCTGGCTCAATCGCAAAAAACTAAACCCATTTAAAATTAGTTGTAATATCAAACTCACCTGATCGCGCGCCAATTGAAACCAAGTCTTGATGATCAGCGCCAACCTTGTGTCGTGATAGTTTTTCGTTGTCTTGACGCTAATGAAAATGTCATCGAGTTCAGTGATCGGAGGTTGCGGCGTTGCAGTCACCGCTCTCTGTGACAGATCATGCAACAATTCACCATTTCGACTGCGACGCGCTAGATCGTTAAGCAGCGCTGCTGTGGGTCTTTCACTGACCTCAATATCACTGAAATTGAAGCTGCGTATATCCTTGCGTATGATCACTGTAGTCTGAACGGGCGGTGATCGTGCCGCCGCTGCATGAGTTGGTGTTGCATGCAGCCCGCCAGCGACAGGTGCACGCTGCGAGGAGGTATATTCCTGTAACAGCTGCAGCTGTTCTTTATGTGTTAGTGATTGTGGCGATGGTGCAGATAGTGGTGATTGTGGTTGCACTGCATGTGGGGTATCCACGGTGGTGGTTGCAGCAGCGGCGAGTTCATTGCCATCTATAATGCTTAAGTGCTGCGTGGGCTGCAACTACAATGGAGGGTGAAACAAAGAGAACAAGAGTAGAGGGGGTGAGAAATTAAATGTAAATTTTTTGTGTAAACAGCATGCTTAAAACAAGTAAGAGCAAAATGTTTGAGACTAGCAGACTATTTGATACACTAACTTGCTGAGTCTCTACTTTGGGTACAGACAAGACTACTACTATTGATAGATTGGTCATGAATTTATATATATATTAAAAAAAATTTTATTGAACCTAGAGGGGATCGTACTATTTTTCAAAAAAAATTATAAATGTGACACAATGGAGCACTTGATGGATAGAGGATGATGGAGAGAAAGAAGCTAAAAGTTCATATTTTTTCGATTTAATTTATATAATTTAATAATAATATAAATTATTTTTTAATTTCATTGAAATTGGAGTAACGTCACGCTAAAAAAAATATATTATCATTATTTTTTTAGAAGCAAACTATATGCTACAATTGAAATATATTCATTAAAGATAAAGTTAATATTTTTCTTGAAGCAAATAGTTTCAAAAAATTTATTTCATAGAATATGAGTAACATCACGCTAAAAAAAAAATATATTTTTTTTAGAAGCAAAATATGCAAGTGAAATATATTCATTAAAGATAAAGTTCATATTTTTCTTGAGGCAAATAGTTTTCAAAAAAGTTATTTTATTAATATTTAAGTAACGTCACGTTAAAAAAAAAGTATTTAATACTAAAGCCAAAATTTATGTTTTTCTTGTTTTAAATAGTTTAAAAAAAAATATTTATAAAAGTTGTTTTATTGAAATTTAAGTAACATCACGCCAGACACTACAGCTAATAGAAATAACAAGATTTTTGATTTAATAACTTGCAATTAACTCACATTATGTCAAATCATACTAAAAAATATAGCAAAAAATTTGCCCAAGTCAAACCCCACTTTCATTTTTTGTAACGTGACGCCATGTGTAGTTTGGCTTATATCTTTTAATTGAAAATGCTGTTTGCTGACATTTTATTACTAAATATTATAGTGCTATTAAAAATAAAAATCTAAAAGATTTTGTTGTTTGCTTTTGTTGTACAAACGTAACGTCACGCCAAAAGGGAAAATTGCGCTTTGACAATAAAAATAAAATTTTTTTTAGAATAACGTATAAACTGAATGTTTCTAAATCCGAGCACAGCAATAGAAAAGATTTAAATATCTGTAACTTTTTGAGTACCTATAAGAATTTAATGGTCTTAAACCTCCAAGATTAAGGCCAAATAGGGTGTGTCCGTGTTACTATACGAAATATCTGGTCTATGAAGCAGAAATCATGCTTTTTTTTCAAAATCCGCCTCTGGTATTTTTTCTCTAACCGCAACGACTGTTCCGTACTTGTACATTAGCCAAGCGTACTCTCCGTTTTACAGAGTATAACCAAATAAAGACGCTTTGCCTGGTTCTGGGCCGACTCTTCAAGTGCCAACAGGCATTTTCACAATGCAAACAAACAAAAGCAAACGAACAGCAACAACAAGAATGGCAAACAAATAAGCAGTGGAAAACAAATAAAGAGAATCAAAGCAAACGAACGAAACGATCATAAATGCTGAGTAAGAGCAAGTACCTCACGCACACGCAAGCGCAAACACGCACACAGAGACACTTACACACACACACACACACTTGAGGCAAGTGCACACATATTGATTAATTTTAACTGATAACAGATTAATTTGCCTTTGTTTGCGTTCTCAACAAGAGCGCATTGTAGCTACTGCCACGTTAGGCTCTCTCTTTACTCTTCAGCGTTTGCGCCTGCGCAATAGCCCAACACATACAAATTTTAATGATCTGCCCGTGGGTTGGGCTTACGCTCTCTTTGACAGAGTTGAGATTGAAATGCGCTGATAAGCGGACAACAACGAATAGCTGCTTAATTCATTTTAATGGCTTTTTATTTTATTATTATTTTTATTTTCTATAATTTTGGGTGGAGCTGAAAGCTCTTTAAGCTGCACATAGAAACGCTGCTCATAAACAATTAATTAAAAAATTTTTGCATTTAAAGCCAATCAGCTGATGCCACAGTTTCCGTACGTTAAAATTCATATTTAAATCAACTAACAGCAACTTCCTTACACATAAGACCCCCCAAATAAAAACTCATTAACAAGTCTTTAGTGTTTCGTTTTTATAGCTCAACTCAAGCGCTTATTTTTTTTTTTAATGAAATCATTTTCTCTTTATATTTTTATTACATGGCAAACGACAAGCAACTAACTGCCAACAACTTTAAGCCAAAGTATTTACCATTGGAGTTGAGAGTTTTTGTTGCTGTTGTTTTTTTTTTATATTTCTTCACACGATATTGTCTAGTTGATAGTGGTTCATACATTTTTATTGCGGCACGATCGACAAACGGTGTTCAATAATAGCATCTATGATAATGCCGACAACGATGACAGAGAAGCTGACGTACGAAGCAGACGAGACTACGTTGTGCGGGCTGCTGTGTAGGCAAACAGCTTCCGCGGCTATTGGCCTAATGAGGCAGCCACCACTTCAAACTCTTTACGTAGTCAAGAGGCAGGCAACCTTACCGACTGTGGCAGACAACACAAGATCTGAGAATGCTCTGAGTTCACATGGGCAGGTGGAAACTGCCTGTCTGAATCAGAGCTCTCTCTCGCTCTACAACTTCAAGTTGATTAACCAGAAAGTTGGTCAACAAACAGCAGGGTAGCGCATTTTACATTTTGGTAATTAAAAATTTAAAAATCTCAATTATTAATTTACACAAAATTGTATACAATTGTATTGAGTTGGGCATAATTATAGCTTGGTGCAGAGATTAAGTCTGGTCGTGACTTGTTTAAAGTGAAAGCAGCTAGTTGCAACGCCTTTTAATTAAGTTAGTCGTATGTTTAGCTCAAGGTTTGTTGCATAGATTAGAATGTAGTTCATTTGGCCTAATGTAATGAACAGTTTCTAAGCTTTAACTTAATCCGCTTAACGTCTATGCAAATGTAAATGTAAATCATGCAAACGACAGCAACATGTTTAATAACGTGCTACACTTGGGAAAGCTTTGAAAAAAAACAAACATAAGCAACCCACACAAAAATTTACAAAAACAAGAAAAAGCTCTTTTGTTGCAACGAACGTTCCATGCACTCAAATAAAGATTTAGCAGCTGTTTATCATATGATATATTTAAAGTAGAGTCTAAAGAAAATAAGCATTAAATTTGCATACAAGTTTGGTTTTAATATCTTGTATACTATAAAATGGCTGTTTACTAAATCCAAGGGAAAGTTTTGATTTTAGAATTTTAATAAAGGTTTCCAACAGTGCTTGGATTTATTTACCATTGTTTTTAAAGCAAATTGATAGGAAAACGGAAATCAAAGAACATGAATCTTTGTGTTGAAAACAGGTTAAGATACTTTGTTCCGCAACAAGAACCAGCAGCTCTGAAGAATATTTCACAAAATAAGGCTACTCTACTCTAGATAGAATATTTGTACTTGATTTTCCCGTACATGAATACTTTATTAAAAAAAAAACAGTTTTTTGAAAATTATCTTTTGGAATAATTAATAAGTACAATGCATTTTGTATGATATATTCTACCGCAAAGCATGACAAATCATGACCTAACAATTAAAAGGTCATGCAATGCACGGGTTAGTTATTCGTTATTCTCTCTAAAAAAGCACAGGCTCAATTTTGTATGGTAGCTACTTGAAATAGTAGACCGATTTTGATCAAACTTTATACATATGCTTAGAATAATTTGAAACGTATTTGTGTAAAGTTTGATAAAAATAGGTTCACTATTTCATGTAGCTATCATACAAAAATTGAACCAGTCACCTCGTAAAATTCATTACATTATGTTTACAAATAATATATCTCACAAAATAAACTCTTCAAAAGAGCACAACCAACCCGCACAACAACAAAAACAAAGTAAACAACAACAATGAAACTTTTGTGTCAAAGTTTTAAACATGCTCATAGCGAATTACTGAAACGTGATAAAACTAATAAATTACATGTAGAATAAACACAATCCGACAAATGGCAAAACATAAAAAAACAATCTCAAATGTAAATACATGAAAAAAAAAACCCAGCAAATGCAGTCCGACACGTGTGCAATGTATTACGCCTGCGCAACGCGCAAAAGATACACATAAGCGTATCCATGAGATACATTACAAAAGCCAAGTGTAGGCTTGTTTAATTTTACACGCTACTCACTGCCATTTGTAGCTATGTTTGGCTGCGTGTGTAAGTTTGTGAGTGCTATGCTTCATTAAGCGCATGATTAATATGTTTATAAACATTTTCATGTCAATTAATAAAACTAAAAAATTGAAATTGAAAAGGCGGCGTGAACGAAGGCGGCAACTGACGCATAGTTTTGTCTGTAAGCGCTAATTTTGTTGGCCCTTAAGCAAAAGATTAATGATGAACCGCTTAGATTTATAAACATTTTTTGTGCTTCATCTCTTACTTTTTTGGTCTAACGGAAAGCATAAATCAGTTGCACAGTTGTTCAATCAATTGAACAATATTTTATGCAGGCAGTTCTTCAAATTCTCAACCGAAGCAAGCAGCAGGAAAAACTGAATGAGAGACCGCATCATGCGGAAAAATCTTCATTAAAATGTTGTTTAACAATTTTATCCGTAAGATACAAATCTTCGATAAGATAGCATACACATATGGTGGTGGCTTGACTGGTATGCCAGTTCGTTGCTCAATTAAGTAAAACTCTGGTGGTCGCTACTTGCTTGCTACCAAAGACCGGCAGCTGACGCATAACCCTTTAAAAAACTACAAAAGATACATGGATACAAACCTCAGATACTGGCGACTGCTCTTTATCAGCGCAACAAGCGCTTGGCACAGCTTAATGTCGTCAACTTTGGGCAGCTTTTCGCGAGTATCTTTTGTTGCACTGCTGCTGTATATATTGTTGTTGTTATTGTTGTATCTGTTCTGCTTTGGCTGATTATGTGAGCTCGTGCACTTGGCATGGGAAATGCAACAGCAGCAGCAACAGCAACAAAGTCTACACCTGCCTGGCCAAAAACAGGAATAACATCATCAAAAGTCCGCTGTAAGAAGGCAAACTCCGTCTTCTTGGCGTCGCGTCGGTGTTGCAGGCAAGTTAACTCTCTTATTTTGTTGTTGTTGGTCGCTTGTCAAGCAACCTTCAATCAAAGGTCTGGCTGCTCATCTGAATGGCTGATTTGCATGCGATGCACAGTGGTTCAGATTTCAAAGCAAGTTCGAATAATTATTGAGGCTATTTTTGACTAAGAGGTTAAGTTTAGGGTAACTTAGAGGGCAGACTTTTACTTTAGTATATCGTTTAAAATAATTGGAAAAAAACTTAAAGAAAGCAAAAAACTGATCCATAAGCATTTTGTGAGTAAATTTGATGAACATAGCATTTCTTGATCCTCCTACTTATCGACTCCTTTTGTCCTTCAGATCATTATGCGAAAAGTTAATCATTCAGAAAACAAGTAAAACCACACAGGACGATAGAAGGAATCGATATAGATATGTTCAAATGTCTAGCTGACCGTGATTCCTGTTTTTCGAAAACCAAAAAAAATTGGCATCATAAAATTTTTATGTTGACCCTTCTTTTCTTTTGGTGATGCCACCTCAAGTCCCCCAAGCTGACTTAAAAGCTTTGGGTAAAGAGTATAAATTTGTCGTGACTAACTAACTGTCAGATGACAATATTAGCCCAATTCTAAAGGCAGACTGCTATTCCTCGTTTGTTAATGAAAACTAAAAATTGTTTATATTTATCAGAATGCAGGATTTTTAATTTCAATTTGATAAGGATTGGTTAACATACATTCATAAATTGATTCTGATTTCCAAATCGGTTCCAGATGAACTTTGAACCAAGATCTTTAAGTGGAATCAGTTTGGACTTTCTCGGTGATGCCCAAAGTTTATATTTTAAGAATAAGCATTTAATTTCTAGCAAAAGTTTTAATTTTTTTTTTTTCAAATTTAGACTTTTTTTAAAATTATTTTTTATTCATATTTCCTTTTCATGTTTTGGCAAGGTTATATGCTTCCTGAGTTTGTAAGCAATAATTATGTATGCCGACTTTTTTCAAACTAGATTTCACATCTTGACCACTGTGTACTGTACTGTTCTCAAGCTTTGCCAGCCTTCAATATTGTATAGATACAGTCTTTAACATGCTTGTTGCTGTCGTCGTTATTTATTTACCATGCCTAACGAACTACTCAAATCAATCAAAACATTGCCATTCTGTGCGCCACTTTAAACAATTTCATATAATAATCTTTATTATTTTTTTTTTTTTGTAAATTTATGATTTATGCGTCAGAGGCATGCTTTTGAATTTAAAATGCGTTCAATTGCAAAATATAAGACCCCACCCAAAACCCAAGCCCCACCAAAGTACAAGTACTATCTATATGTATTCAAATATTGCACAAATTTTTGTGCTACGTGGAGTCAAAAAGCAAAGCTAAAGTCGTTGGCCAGTCGTTAGCTGTACAATTCTGCGAATTAGTTGTCAGCGAAAAATATATGTAAATAAAAAATTTTATTTTTCGTAAAGTCAACAAAAAGCATTTGCGCAAGCAACATCATATGAAAATAAACAGTCAGGCGATTCATTAAAAACATAACAAAACAAAAACAAAAAAAAAACTACATTATATGCAGTTTCATTTGTATTGTCATACAACAACAACTACAAAAAGACAACTACAACAACAATGACAATAGCTACAAATTAACTGGCACAAGTCACAGACCCCTTCGAAATGAAGGAACAGCAATTGAAACAGACATGGTACATGTCAACTTTATGTGCAGAATAAAGTCAGTCATATAATATACAATTCTTTAAAGTTTCCGGTTTTTAAATGGTCTAAAGTTTTCCACTAAACTAAAGCACTACAGATACAGTTTTAATTGCTTGCTCAAGAAGTATCTACTTAAAGCTACCAGTGCTAGGCTAATTTGTTTCTAAGCTTTTCATCAAATTCGTTTGGAGTGACTCATTAGATACTTTCCTTTATTTGCTTTTGACAATCTACAAAACAAAACGTACTTATTGCCTGGCTGAACATGATAAATTGCATTTATGTAGTATATGCAACTTTTTCTAATGAAGTTGCGGCATGTTTTTGATATTCCGTCAGCTTCCGGTGCGCAAATTTAACAAACACATGACATGAAGCACAAAACTTAAAAAACTAAAAGAGAACTGATATACATTAAAAAAAATATTTAAGCAAATTTTATGCAAATGAATTTAAGACACATACATAAAAATGTTTAACATTCGCAGTTTCCATCATCAGAACTGCTTGATCCCAGACATCAGATATGCTTAAAACTCCAAATTTTTCTATGTGCATACCTAAAGATAATACTTGTACCCAGACACCAGAACTGGCTTAAACTCCTCACTTTTCCATGCTGTGCATGTCTTATGAAAGTTAAATACAATTTTATTAGTATCATCTAATTTTGGGGCGCAAAGACGCGAAGTCTTGAAATGACGATAACTTAGATTACACCGGTTGACCCCGGGGAGCATGACGATTACCTAAATATAAGTGAAAATTCTTTACCCCGAGACGAATCGATATCTTTTTAAGAAAATGTGCTCTCTAGAAACAGCTTAGTACAACGATTTTATACCAAAGTGGTAAATTTCTGAATAGTCCAAAGAAGATCTTGAAGATTGCTGTCAATTATCATATATCCTTGAAAGCTTTTATAAAGTCTATTCTTCTCCCAGTTTGGTTATTTCAGGGGAATCAATCTCAAGATCTTTTTAAGAATGCGTGCTCTCTGGAAAGAGCTTAGTACATTAATTTTATACCCAAGTGGCGCGATACAGCATACCCCAAAGATGGCCGTGAAGATTGCTGTCAATTGTATGATATCCTGGCATGCTTCTTTAAGTCGAAAGTTTTCCTTTTTAAGTGAAATACAGAATAAGCCCAAAGGTCGTCTAAAATTCGCGGATATTACTGATGAAGATAAGTCCACCTAGCTTTTAATGCTTGGTTCAATTTCATGGATATTGTTATGATGGACATAAGTTTTTGCTTGTTCCTAACAATTTTGCTATTGAATTGTAATTATTCTGAAATGCCTTATGTGAAGAAATCTTCTTTCTAGAAAAATAAATCAAGATCATATATATATTTCCCAATAATAATTACAAAAAAATGTCCAAAAATGTATACTAAAAAACGGCTTTGCGCTGAGTAAAATGGTATTTATTTTTGAAATTATTTAAATTTAAAATCTTTTAATCTATAATATTTCTATCTTAATTTTTTAAATTTGAAATCCAAAACGACATCTACAAAGAATTGGGGGTCAAAATTTGCTGACAAGCCACTAAATACAATCAGCACATCAAGTTAAATTTAAATGTAACTCTAATTGTATTTTATCTTATTTCCTTATAAGGTAGCCTAGCTATCCTATGTTGAAAATAAAAGCATTCGGTTAAGAGTTTCGTACTTTGTAGATTCGGTAAGATAAAATCGAATTGCAAAACAAACATAAATATAGACTCTTGATCCAAGTTCCTGTACCCAAAAGTATACATATATCTTTCGGTTTGATCTGTATCTGTAAGATAAACGCACTTTAAGTCAATAACATTTACAGCTGTACTCACTCCCTAGTAATAATAGCCGACAATATTTTATTACACAAAAATTTATACAAAACAGTAGAACGTGCATGACAAAGAGCAAAAACAATAAATGCATTGGGGATTGACGGGGGCGAAAAGGACAAGAACAGCAAAGAACTGTGCAAAAGTCAGCCGGAGCTCTGAAAGCTTTGGCGACGCTTTGCCGACGGCAATGAAGAGCAAGGAAGCAAAAAAGTGTTTTATATGCACGAAAGCAAGGGCGTAAAAAGGTTTAAGTGCCCGGGAACGCATGCGCAGCTGCAAAAGCTGACAGAGATGGCGATGGCGACGGTGATGGTGACGGCGACTGCGTTGATTTATGAAAGTGCACGAAAGGCACACACAGATACTCCTCGTGCACACACCGCACATAGATACAAACATGGAAATTGGCAATATATGAAAATTAAGGCGTATGACAATTTATGCTCAACTGCGCGGCTCTCTGCGTATGTGTGTGTGTGTGTGTATCTCTCTGCAAGTGGAGCAGGCATAAATTTGCATATGGGTCGCCCACGCCAGCAAAAAAAAAACAGGCTATGGCCTGTCGTCCATGGGTTCAACTTACTTGCATGCCCGGATATCCGTAGGTGCTCTGATAGAGCACCAGCGTCATATAGACCACGGCGATGGCTAGAGTCATTGCTTGCAGTAGGCGTTTGAAACGTTGCGGCAGTGACAGCACAGTAAGGCTCATCATATGTTGGCGGCGGAGCTGAAATTGGGCTCTCGTCTTGCTCACACTAAACACAGCTGGCGGCGGGCTACATTGAGCACAGGGCCAGCCGGTGTGTTGCACTTGGTACTTGGACACACTACACTTAATCCTTGAATTGAACTTGAGCTCTGTACTGAGACTTGGCTTTGACACTTGCTGCAGCAGCTGTGCTTGCTAAACATTTATGCACAACGTTTATGTTTTATTAATATATTTATGTTTGCGACTAAACTTTTGATTGTATCTGATGGATAAAAACGCGAATTTGTTAAAACGCGCGCGCGTACATGTCTTGCTTGCGGCGAGATTGCTTTGCAACTGAAACTTAACTGAACTGAAAACTGCTCGCATACATCACGAGAGACACGAGCGGCTGACTGCTCGTCGTCGTCGTCGTTGTCGTATATCGTTCCAACGAAAATCGTAAACAAAACAAAAACCAGAAAGACATGTTTGAGCGCACTCTCTGACTGTATGTGTGTGTGCTCCAATTGGAAGCAATGCAATGCAGCCGGCTGTATGTGTGTGTGCGCAAGTAAGAGCGCTAGTGTGAGCTGATCACGCGCAACAGAGAGCGCGCATTGCATATTGCAGTTGTTGTTTCCAATAAGAGCGCAAACGCTCTCACTCTCTCGCGACTTAAGCTGGCTTTTGTGGCAGCTTAGGCTGGGATTATTCGGGGTATGATCGTTGATTTGTTAGTTCCGCCTCGGCATGTGCCACAGTAGCGCTGCCGGCTATCAATTGTTGTGGGGGCGTTCTTGCTCTGTTGCTGTGTGTACCATATCCTGAACGTGGGTCGCAACACTGTGGGACTATTAACTTCGATAGTTATCCAAGCCGCTCAAGGTCCTTGACATATCCTTATAAGTAGCTGCATAATTGAACGCAAAAACCCAAAACAAAGGCTGTCGAGCTGCTGCTCCCAGCGTATTTTATGCAAAGTGCCTGCAGGGCCAGTTTCAGTGGGAAGCTCCCAATGCTGTTTCTATGGCCCTGTCGACAACGTTACCGACGACAATTCCATTAAATGTTGTACACTGTCACTTTGCGTTAACTTATCTTTGGGGCATGTTGTGCGATCGCATTTTTATTGTCGCCATTGTTTTTACAATACCCACACACAATTCGCACACACAGCTACACAACCTACACATACACACTCACTTGAGCTCGTTCATTTCCAGCATATTCTGTTTTTGTCGCATGCATTTTCTGTAGCACTTCGTTTTTCACAATGCTCTGCATGCAAAACCTTTTCATTATATGTTAGTGTGACCGTGTGCGTCTTTGAGTGTGTGTGTGTGTGTGTGTATGTGTGCTTGAGTGTGCCCAGCCTGTCATATTCCATGTTTGTAGCGGCGACAAAAGCTTTTGCGTCTGCGTCGTCAGACAATCAGCAACTCGGCATCTTGTTCGCTGTCCCTTTGTGCGCCTTTCGCCTGAATTGCATTAAGAGGCAGCAACAGCAGCAGCAGCAGCAGCTCCAAACTGAGGCACAGCCACAGCCTGGAGAGCAACGAGGCAACCTGGCAGTCAACCTTGTTGTGCCATAGCAAAAAAGACATCGATGTTGTCGTCGTCTTTGTTGTTGTTGTGGTTGCAGTTGCTATCCATGCCTCATTTTTAATGTGCAATTTTGTATATGGGTACACTGCAAGAAATTATATTCTATAATGCCTAAAAAGGAATTCAAATGCTATGTTGTATGTACTAGCAAACATTTTAATTTTGAGGAAAAGATAGTTATTATCGATTTTCTTAAACAAATAGGTAGCATGCAAATATAAGGAAATTTTAAGAACTTTTCGCGAACTATTTGATGTCATTTTTTTCCAAAAAACACGTCTAAATATATGAATTTCGAACCGCTGAGCTGATATTTCGAATTCAGTATCAAAACTTATCCGGGTTCCATTTTAGTATTTTATATCTACAGCTAAAAAATTTAATATTAGTATTTTCTATCTACAGCTATAAACGCTAATTTTTAGAGAATGTTTGCAATTATTGGAATGAAAGATATACGCTTAATATTTTTGTAGTTTTGTATATTTTTTCGTGAACCAAGTTAAAAAGTATTTTATTGCGGAACTATGTGAAAATCAAGCTTTGGAAATGACTATAAATCGATAACCAACCTGAAATTGTTTAATTAACAAACTTTGGTATTGTTATGCAAGCTATGTAAGCATCCGATATTCCGTCGAAATTACTTCGAAGCTCAAAATTTTGTATCCAAAATCAATATGAATAATTAGAGATCAGCAATACCAAATCTATTTTATTCTAATCTCTAGCAATAGTCCTTATCTATATTTAAACGTCTAAATAAAACAAAGTCGTGTTAGTTATACCATCCCACAAGAGTGATATGCAGAAGGTTCACAAGAAGAGTATGAACCCAGCAGTTATGAGGTCTGCCGCCTTTGCCGGGAAGATACGTATTTTGTGCAAATGAGAAATAAGCATAAGTTACACCCTAAATCTGAAAACCATACGTGCACATGGGGCACTGACATTTTAAGATACATTTTTTTTTCGAGTGTTGTATATGTGCTCCAGAGCTCTGTGTGTGTTTGCATAGCTTTCTAAGTATGGGTAAGGCATGTGCCATTGCCGCCAACGCTGCTGCTGCTGTCGCTGCCGCCGCTGCTGCTGCTGGCCAACTTCAACTAACTTCTCTGAACTAGTATTTGCAACCAAACGAGGCAAACTTCGTTTATCGCTAACCTTGTTAGGATTGTAAAATTTTTAAACGAAGGCGTTGGTTGGCCACATAGCCTTTGGACTGACTAGTCAAACAAGCTACACTCAGCAAAAACTTGAGTCTAGTTATAATTCTGAATTGCTCACGAATTGCTGTGAATTGTCTAGTTGAGTTAAGTGCATTTGGTTACTGCCACGCTTTTGCCTGCTATGGCACACGCTGGCCCATTGGAGAAGCTTAATCGATATCGGAGCAGCATTCGTTGCTTGTGTTTGTTGTTGTTGTTGCAACTTACTACTGCCGCCCTGTGGTTAGTAGTGTCGCCAGGCTGGGGTCAGCCGAGGCCAGGCCAAAGACGTTGCGCGTGCGCGCTGTGCGGCAACTGCAACGTGTTCATTTTTCATGACTTCACATTTTGGCCATATTTCGTATAGCAAACCACAGATAAAAAAAACACTTATGCCCAGTAGTCATGCTAAGGGTGGGGTAGGCTAGCAACACACTGGCGTGGAATGTGTAGCAGAAAATGGCAAGAGAGTGCGGTCAAACATTTGACTGGCAGGCCAGCCATAGCTCGCAACGGGCCTTGATTGACGCAGTGACTCTAGTCAGTGGGCCTGACAGATTGAGTGACTAGCTGACTGACTGCTTGACTGGGCTGACTAAGCGGCTTGATTGCTGGCATGCTGGGTTGCCTATGTGGCAGCAGCATAGTAACCGACAAATCTAGGCTCAAATCCTGAGCTATGAGTAAGGAGCACACATGCATGCAAGTATCTGTATCTGCAATTCGCATATGCCATTCGATTTTGATGCGTATTGATGTGCGCCTACTGCCATGAGCTTGACATTAAGCAGCTTTAGATTAATGATGCCGAATTAGTCAGTGTCTCACATTGGACTCTACGCCTTTATAAGCTCAACATGTTACAGTGAAGTTTCTACATAGTGAAGTTTTTACGACAGACCATGTGAGCACAGCTGCAGATACATTTGTAGCTATGGCAAACCATTTATAACGCTGCCTAAATCGATACCATTTCATTTAAATTTAACTCATTAACAAATCTGTTCAAGTCAAAATAAAAGTAAATTACAAATCAAAGGCAATGAGCACAATTGGTGGTACAGAGAGTACTAGTAGGTTTGCTCTCGAGTACAAAACCGAAATAAAAATTAATTTCAACATTGTGTTTACAATATCATCGATCAATAACTGTCAACACAGCGGTAGTATTGGGGGCTTACTCTTTATATCGTATATAAAGGTGTGCGCTTCTCAAAAGTGGGCTATATAGAAACGGAGATGTATTTTGTGCTGCAGCTGGCAAAGTTTTCGGCTCACATATTTAAGGAAAAAATAGACCAAGGGTGCGGTTGGGGAATGCTCGTCAGTAAGAACAACGATTACTAGCAAGCGAAGACCTTGATTATGTATATCGGGCCACTTTTTGGATCGATCTCTTTGATTTTGATTATTTAACTTATATGATGAGATTTTAGCCAATGTTGAATATATTTTGCCAAACTCCGATTATTATCGATTTATCGATAACCGAGTATTTATAAATTTTTTTTGTGTCAGCAAATTTATTTTAGAATTAAAAAAAATTTAACACATCACACTTTTATAAAATTCAATATTGTATATTTTATATAAAAAATTAGTTAAAATTATAATTTACTTTGGAAATATGGCTTGCCAACAAAACGTCTAACAAAAATGGAAATAATCATTCATCTATAACTCGATAAATATGTTTTGGTTCAATTATTTTTGCAGGAAACAGATTAGAAGCTTGTTAATACCAGTTTTACGTATTTCTAAAAAAAATTTGGAAGTAAATGCACAGAAAGTCCTTTTCTGCGACTGTCAGAAAAATCATCACGTAACGAAATTTTGTATCAAGTAGACCTTAAACAATTTGTAAAATTTTGTGAAAGCTACATGAAAGCTACATCGGTTGAGTGTTGGACTTTTAATTTAAAGTCGGCTCGATTCCAAATTTTGGTAATTCTCAGCCAAGATAAATATTTTTAATATTTGGTATAAGATTTTGTAAATTATTTTGTATATAATTAGAACGATGTTCTTTTACGGAGCTTAGATAGTAATGACAAATAAGAGCGTCACGTAACAGTGTAAGGTGTCCTGTTTGTGTGTGTGCATGAGAATATCGCGTAGCCTACTTCTTGGGCTCAAATTTATTACAAGGGCAGCTGAGTTCGTGGAGTTATGGTTTCAAAACCTTCAAATCGGCTTGCTATGCTGAGAGTCGAATCTGGGTCTCGACATTTTTTTAAATATTTGGTAAATAATAAGTTTTTCAATTCCCATTTTGAAATGAATTTTTTAGTAAATAAATTTTTGCATAATTTATAATTTACTATTTTGTATATAATTTTTAAAAATTATTATTCTGTAAAGTAAAAATCTAGTGATTGACATATTCAAGGAACTTTTATGAAACTTTTTTAAGTAAAGGTGTTGATAAAAAAAAATTAGAAAATTTTAGGTAGCCTTATTGACATATTGGATAAAAAATTGGTTTAAAAAATGTTCAGTAGATTAAGTTTAATAAAAATATTCCGAAAAATCTTGTTTTTTACCTATGAATAGCTGTGCATCATTAGTTTTTAAAAATCATTCACTGATAAAGAAAAAAACGATCTGATTTCAAGATTTTTGGTTATAAAACCAAATGGTCACGAAAGTATCGCAAGATTTTTTTTTTGTCAGTTTAAATTCTTAATTCAAGAATATTAATCTTATTTCAAGAATTTTAATCTTATTTTATGATTTTTGTTCTTATTTTTCGATTTTTTGGTCTCATTCTAAGAATTAAAATCAAAAATTCAAAAATATGGATTTAAGATTTTATTTTCTTTTTTTCAGTGTTGAGGGCAATTTTTGAATACTTATCCAGCTAGACCCTTTACCGAGACTCGAAGTTATTTTTAAGCACCAGAACAAGTTGTCAAAAATAAATTAAGTTGAATCAAAACGGAAGAGCCCAACTTTCCATGTTTTAGTCAGTTCAATTTTATTAACAATTTTCATCTTCAAATTCTGGCTCTGTTTCTTAAGAATCTAAATTTAAATTAGTTATTTACCTAACTCATTTCTTGCTTTCTTAAAAACTATGGAAAATCGCTCGAGTAGGGCATTTCAAAACCAATACAGCTTATCAAAACTTCACTTTACATTGCCTTCTGCTGCGCCCTACCAAAATGTAATACAATTTTGGTTTCTTTTGTAGAGATTTCTGATTTTCAGATTTTTGATTTTAGATTTGTTAGCTGCATTGTATTGGAGAGACCACCTGGCGTCTGCAGACAAGCTAATTGCAGAGAGGGCAGCAAAACATAGCAACTACAACAACGAAAAACCCGCTAAAATAAAGAAAAGTCGCCGAGGTGATGATATCAGCATGATCAAGCACTTTGAGTAACTACAAATTTAAACTCTCCGTACACTGCTACCTTCCACTCCTTCCATTGCTAGTTTAAAAAGTTTACATTTCGTTGATTTAACGCGGCATGAAATCGGTTTGAAACTTTGTTGAACTTTAATTAACCGATTTTTTCTTTACTAAGCTGACGAAGAGAAATCATAGCATACTGCCAAATAAGTTAAATTACATTTAAGCCGATTATACATAGTAAACTTTGGTAGCGATTCGTTTTGTCTTGTTTTTATTTTTAGTTTTTCGATGAAATAGTTTTTTTTTTTGTGTTTCGAGTTTAGTTTGGTATACACGAAAAGTTCATAAAAGTGAATCAAGCTAATTTGTTGCATAAACAAATCAAAGACTCGAGTTTAGTACGGTATATTTTTCTGCTGATGATTTGGTTTTCTTTTCCCAAAACCTAATTTTCAATTTACCGAAGTAATTAACAACAAATTTTATTGGCTTTTAAACCACTCGAAAGACTCGACAGTGAACGCATAATAAAATGCGGCTACAAGGTGCGTGTGTATCTGTAAGATACAGTGCGCCGCTATTGATCAACTGTTTGACGGCTTTAAAGATTTGTTTACTTTGCTTACCTACCTACCGGCTAGTCGGTCGGTCAGCCAGTCCGTGCATGAATTCTTTAGAAATTCAGTTCACAATAAAGCCGACAATGTCCATCTAAACGATGACTGGGTACATTGCCCCGCACACATCCAATGTACCTCTGTTCCTTCACATAGTTGCTGCTAATTAACAATACCCAAGCACAGATACATTAAAATGGAGTAACTATCGCCAGTATGAGCTGCCAGCTGCTTTGATTTGTCTGATTGGCAAATTTTATAGCTACAAACTCAGAGCTATCAATCTGTCAGTAAACATCATCATTAATGCATTGTAGGCAAAATTAAAATTTTAAGCAACGAAGTTTGCATACCCTTAGGCTGACTATCAGAAAGTGATGCAAACATCCTTCAGAACGGAGATCCGAAAATACATAAAAGAGCGTGGTGGGACCGCTTTGATTGAATGAGCAGTCTTTACTCAAAAATCTCTTTAAAAAAGCATTTCACTAACGCTTGAAGCCGTCTGAGGAATGGAATGCTGACGTCACAGTCCACGCTCTAAAAGGCACGAGGTTTGAAGCACTAATATTTTGTACTGTAAGCCATGCATTAAGAAGTCAGAGTGATCGAAATTTCAGAAATTTCCAGCAACTAACCAGAAAAGACGTAGGTTTTTACCTCAGAATATTTGTTTTGATGCAAAGCCATCCACGGCGGCCAATCCCCATCAGTTGGAGCCCACTTAGCCGGTAACAACCCTAGAGCTCCTTAGCCAGACCAATTCCTCAAACAAACTTAATTATTTGGGCTGATTCTAGTCGGGTGACATTGTACATCGCGATTCGAAGTCAGCTAGAGCGCCATACTCTGCAATTATGTGTTGGAAGGTTTCCGTCTCCCGCCCCATAAATAAGTCAGTATCCTAAGAAAGTTCTTGATATTGAATCGAGGATGGATCTTTCCTCTTTTTTTATCAGATGGTTCTTGGTGTATCTGCCAATACCATGGAAGGGTTGAGGCCCTATGAATTGCTTCAACTGCTTAGCTCCTAGGAAATCCACATAAAAAAAGATTCTATTCGATTGTCCTAGATGATCAAGTTTAGATCAAGTTTGGGTCTGGTTTCCCGACTTTTGAGTTGATCTTAAATCCAGTCACCGCTTTTCTCATAGGCTGACTGTCTGACTGTATTGCAATATCTCTGTCTTTATGTTTTCTTTCTAGGATGTAGTCCACACATCGGCCTAGACCACAAACTTCTACATGAATATGCCCTTAGCTTCTTCTGGTCACGAACTCCTAGAACTGTGCCTTCCTTAGTAAAGTGTCTTTTTATAGGATGTGTCTCCTTTAGCGTGGCCCACTTTTGGTTACTCATAAAAGTACTAAAGATACTTTTGAAGTGATCATCTCACCCCTTGCTAACAGCATTAATGATTAAATTAAAATCAATCGGTCAATTAAAACGCATATTAAAATTCCATAGAACCAAAATGGTAACTTATTACTTTATTCTAAAACCGTAAGATATATTTTTCGATGCGATATAGCCTGATTTCGATGTCGTTAATACATTTCTGCTCGAGACAAGATCTTGTAGATGGACTCTCGCTTAAAATCAAATCAAAAAGTATGTCAATTTTTTTTCAAGAGGTGTAGGATCGTTCAATGGGTTCCAAAAACTAACATAAATTAATTAGTAGTTAGTATACTGCATGAACCCTTTATGGCATTTAAGCCAGCCCGTAGATACTTTTTGAGTCTTAGTAGGTAATTGAAAAGTAGGGACAACTCTCGACGGAGGAAATTAACATTGTAAAAGAAGCTGATACTGTCCGTATTGCTTAATGGCGCTAAAGCTTCAAATATTCTTGCAGTTTTAAAGATGAAAGTAATCCATAAGATCTTTGGTCTACAAAGACATTGGCATAGCCAAGCTGAGCAGCATACAATGGTTTGGCCAAATCGGTCATGTTGTGCGTATGACTGGAAAGTCTCCTGCGGGTAAGGTTTTTAATGCAGAAGTTGTTGGTACCCGTCAAAGGGGTGTAGACCTAGCCACCTTTGAAAACTCCAAGTACCTTTGGTATCACTGTGTGGAGAAGGCGTTCGCGTTTCAGAGGCGCCTGGAGGCGTTATGTCGTAACTGGATAACGAGTTGTAATGGGCAATTAAGTCGAGTTTATGCCATTCTGTATATCTAATGTAGGCCATTTCTGCATTGTACAGTCCCCTTTCTTTCTTCCTGTTGCACTGAACTTCATGGAGCTTTCTATTTATTCGCTTAACAGAACCAAACCACATCGTTGAAGCTTAACCAGCTTAGTGATTTAAGCTCCTCGCAATGATTGCAGAGACCCTTAAGCTTCCTAAATGCAGTATCGTCATCAACGCGTATGGAGCTAAAGATCTTACAGAGTACTTTGGAGGCGCCAAGCGTGTACACTCTCCTTCCAACTACGACACGGGCTTTCTTCTACACTGATCTTCCTGACGCTTTCTGACATTAGCTCAACATAACTTGCTTGCAGAAGTCTTAATTCTTCCCAAATGCAGTCAATAAAGAGGGGAGAATACTTGAAAAGCATTAATTAGAGTGGACCCTGTTACTCCGTTTGATTTAGAAAAAAGTCTAACAGAGAATTTGTAAAACGGTCTCACAAAAATTTTGCTTGAAGAGTTTTTTGCTTCTAACGCGCCTAAGCTAGGTTTTAAAGAAATTTTAAAACCAGTTACGGAAAACCCATCAGAGTAAACTGTTTGCTAAAAGATTCTACACTTACTACTTTACGGAATCTATGGTGACTCATTTAGAGCGACACAAATCGCTTGATAGACTTTTCATACTATTAAGTATGTAAAGAGTATAAAAAAAGTATTAACTGACAGTGCACAAAGTGGTTGGCATCAACGCTGCCGGAGTATCGACAACATGCACTAAAGGTGCCACATAGCATGTTGATTCGCATGTTCATGTTCCTGATTCCGAACTCCATCTAGTAGATGCGCTACCTTTGGCTGCTGTCTTTGTTGGATGGAGCCTTGGAGCGTCACCGCATGAAGCTTGCAACAATGTGCCATAAATTTATGACACTACTAAAAATAGTAGTAGTAAATGGTAGTATAGCAGTAGTATCTATGTATCTTTGCATCTGTGTATCTGAGCAGCCTGTCGCTGCTTTTGTTGTATCTGTTGTTGTTGATGTTGCTGCAACTGCTGTAACTTACATTATGTTGTCTTTGTTTCTGGTGCGCATTGCATGAAAATTATATGCAAGTGAAAATGCCATTTAAAAGCAGATAAATAAACTTAATGCGCATATAACCTGGCATCCAAAGATACATCCAGACCGACAGACAGTTCAGACCCAGTTTGAGGCCATGACATACGCAGGCAGCAAAGTGTCGTTTTGGTTTATTTATGTGCTTGTGTTGCGAGACTTAAGACTTTTACATATTTACTGCGTTCTACTACTACTTAGGATATGCTTTAAAGTTGGTTAGCTACAACGAAATTGGAACGATTTGTATCTAGAATGCTATAGTGTACGTTAATGCGCATATAAGCAAATCTTATAGGGTTTTTTTTATTACGTTTTCAAAAATTGCAACCCAACAAAAACAGCCGGAAACAAAAACAATGTCAATGGCAAATGTTTGCTCATCAACCCCAACATTCCTGATTATTTCTTACGATATTTCATAAGCATTTAATTGTAAATTATTTTGCTTGCTCCATATAGCGGCAAACATTGTTAAGCATGCAATCAACATTTTGTCATGATGTAATTTTCCACATGCCGGCAAAAAATTAAACATTTACATATGGTCACACTGATTTCAACGTGAAGTTTCACATACAGACCAGAAATTTAATAAGAAAATTAATGATGACGATGATCACGACGACGACAAATAACTTTTTTGTAAAATAGAGCGAATTAAAACAAATATAGGGCTGAGGATTTGCTGCTTGAAAGTGTAAAACCTGAGACAATATAAAAAACAGTATATAAAGGGTCATCAATATTGAGGTTTTTTTTTTAAATGCTTTATTATCAATAAATTGCCATTCACTTTTTAAAGATAATCCCTTTCAAATGTTGGCCGCAACTGCGCCATAGCTCGCCCATGCGAGGGCTCCAATTTTTGATGACACGTTCAAGCATAATCGGATAACACGGTAAATGTTGGCCTCTAATGCTTCAATCGTAGCTGGCTTATCCACAAACACTTTAGACTTCACGTAGTCCCAAAGGAAAAAGACCAACGGTGTGATATCACACGATCTTGGTGACCAATTCACCGGTCCGGAGCGTGAAATTAATTGTTTACCGAATTGGTTACATAAAATGTTTTTGAAAAAATACTGTCACTTTTTCACAAAAAAAGGACTCCTACACGATTTAAGACCGAACTGCTTATATGCAGTATAGATCCAATGTTTATGACATTCGGAAGTCTTTTTTCAATATTTGTGATGAGTTTAAATATGAGGTGTGTTGAAAAATACACGGGAAATCGTAATCGGGTGCTAGAAATTGTATGGCTACTCAACCAAATTTGTAATTCTTTTACCATACTACATTTGGCCAAAAAAAAAAACTATTTTTTTTCCAAGTTTGTAGGCGATGTGGTGTGAAGTTAGCAGCTTCTCTACCTTTTATAGTCAAAAGAGACCAAGTACTGACGTAGCTCTATCACTAACCGAGGTTATGACATGCGCTGTGGTATAAACTTGGGGTCTGTCCAACTGTCTGGTAGTAAGTTTGTAGCATCGTGATCTGGTATACCCTGGCGTTACGTTTTTACGGCGAAATATGACAAAAATAAGAAAGCTTAGTTTTAGCAACAAATTTTTTATACTTACGTATCACTATTTATCGAAAAAACAAAATGTCTTGATTAAAATATAAAAGCCAAAGTCTGCATGGCGTTACGTTACAAAACATTTAAGTGGGTGAATCAATTTTGACTGAAATAAAACCTCTGTTTTACTTTCATTGGTTTTTAGAACCAACCTTTAAACTTATTTCTCACCAAAAAGTCACAAAAAATCAAAAAAACTTAAAAAAAGAATTTTAAATATGTATATTTTGAAATTTATTTTTTTTATATACGTAAAAAGACATCAAAAATTATTTGCAATTTTTCGAGTTTTGTTGAAAAAAGCAAGTGGCTTTAAATTTTTTTCGCGCACTGTATCACTTCTTGTTAAAAAGAAGATGCTCTTAAAAACTGAAAAATCGAAGCAGACTATCAACTTTTAGCTTTGTAACCAGATTTCTCTACCACTTGAAATCATAGCTGTGAAACCATATCTGAACTGTTTGAATAAAAAAAATTTTGAATATTTTTTTTAATAATACGTACAAGCTAGAACATATTTTTAAGAAAATTTCAATTTTTCGATCCTGGTGGACCTTTCTTTGATGATAAGCTAGATGATTGATTGTAGATGGTAGATTGCTGAGCTGTGAAGTGAAAAGCAATTGTTATTGAGTCGTTTCGAAAATAAATAATCAACACTTTTTATTAATTTGATGTACGTCTGGGAAAGCTACATATCTGTTCAAACTTACAATATGTCGATTTGAAATAATACTATATAGATAGGCTTAAGAAATTCTGTGAATCGGCTTGGAAGAACGTGGACAGCAACATCGTGTTTGGATATTTTTCTTAATTAATCATTATTTTCTTTATGTCATTAAATTACTTGAAAATATAGCACAATATATAAAAAGTCTGAATCACCTTTTGGTACATTTTTGAGCGATTATGACTGCTTCTGCGTCTTATTTACAAATAAAGTCTAAAAGCTAATGCCCAAATTTGAAAAACTCCTTACCCGGTAGGCAGGGTTAGGGGCGGATAAGCAGGGCGTCTCTGCAGTGCATACCGTTATGTTTCAGCATCCAAAATTGCCTTGCGTGCTGTAAACTAGCGTCTGAAGATTTGGGATTCCTCAAAGTATTTAGAGTACACAGTGGACCCTTATTTCAATGCAAAAGGAAACTATAAATAACAATTAATTGTATTATTAAACTAATTCGGCCAACAAAAACGAAGACTTGCCTGCCGTCAGTCATGCGATCATTTTAGCACATAAATTTTTGGCCAACATAAATGGTCAACTAATTTACATTTTGATGGCCAGCCAGTCCAAAATGCAGGCAGCAAAAGTAAAAGTTCGACGAACATCGTTTCTAAAATTGTGCCCTCAGGCACAATATCATACAATCAATTATTGAATCAGTCAATGATCAGCAACAACAAAAGCAAGCAGCTGAAGGAGTTTTGAACCTGTTCCGACAAAGATTGCACCGAAAGTGTAAAAATATGCAAATAATAATAACAACTCGTTTGAGAAGAGCGCATTTTTATTGAAGAAAAAAAGTAGAGTGCTCCACGTTGCTGTATAACTAATTCTTCAGTAAATTTTTTATGCTTCGCTCAATAAATGGTTTCACATAGTTAATATCAGTATAGACGCCAGGATATTTCTTGCTAGCGCAACCTATGCCAAAGGATACCACACCACACAGCTCTCGAGCTTTGTAGACCAGCGGTCCGCCCGAGTCAAAAGTGCATGCATCCTTTTGTCCCAGGACGCCAGCACAAAACATGCTCTCCGTCAGATTCAGCGAGACGCGATAGGTGCGTCTACACTGTTTTTTTTGAATAATGGGCACATTAACCGTGCGCAGTTGTATATGAGGTGCACTTGCCGTGGGATCAGTCAACCCCCAGCCGGACACGGTAAGAGTTTCTCCAGCTGGCAATCTTTTCTCGCACAGCTTAATAGGATGTATACCTTTGCCTTTTAAGGGTCTACTTAAGAGCACCACAGCTATGTCCATGTGCATGTCACCTTGACGAAATGACGAGGGAGTTTTAACATCCTTTAGCTGCACCCTAACACCTATTTCCTGTAGCGTGCTGATGCCACCATCAATAAACCAGTCTTGTGTATTAGTACGACCTAGAAAACAATGCGCCGCTGTAATGACAATCTCATCCTTAATCAGCGTTCCACCGCATATGAATTCGTTCTCGTAACGTAACGCTACCAAATAGCCTCCAAGTTTTGCATTTGTCGTCACTTCGCCGCCTATAACGCGCGTATGTATCGCTGGGGGTTGCACAATTTTTTTCAAGTGCTCAATGTTTATATTGAAATCTTTTTCAGCGCTGTCAGCATATAGCCATAAGTTAAAACAGATGAACCAAGTCAGCAGTAGGTGGCACATATTGCACAGTGAAAGCTAAACTTGGAAGGCGCTGTAGTCAAACTCTTGCTTTTAGTCTTTAACGCCGATTATATAAGCAAAACTAATGGCTTTAGAAGACTTAAACAACCATGGAGTAACGAGTATTTGTCAAGCATTTTATACTGTACCCCTTTTGCTTCTGAACTCCAATTCACTCAAATAGGTTCAAGTGGGTCAAGTGAAAATGTTCATAAATAAAACGCTTGACAGAAAGTGAAAAACTCTACGCAATTGAGTTTAATTGTTGTTAATTAAAAGAATGAATGCAATTTTGTCATTTGGCGCACAGCCATAAAAGTAATACAATTTAGAATTAAACAAAAAGAACAGCAGTCGATTGGACCCCGGAACTTTTGTCCATCTGTTTGCAGATACACTCGTGCACTACGACTAATTCGCGTTTTTTATATGAAGGGCTATATGGATGAGGCTATTTCCATGCGTCACCCAGTTTTCTGAAACCATAGGATCTACAGATAACAAACCCTGTTTCTCCATAGGAGATTTTCGCGGTTTTTTCACTTAGACTATAAAATTTATTGAAATTCGCCAAAGTTAAAAT
Source organism: Chymomyza costata (assembly GCA_018150985.1). Lineage (NCBI taxonomy): Eukaryota > Metazoa > Arthropoda > Insecta > Diptera > Drosophilidae > Chymomyza > Chymomyza costata. Next base: position 27,746,549 of record JAECWU010000001.1, read on the forward strand.
CCTTGTAACTAACAATCATTCATATTAAAAGATATGGAAAAAAATGGAACCATTTTTTTTACTCATCAAGGCGCAGTAAAAAAGAGGGTTATGTCTTTGACCTGAATGATGTATGTATGTTGATATATGTAGGTGCAGAAAGCTTTAAAAGTTAAAAAGTTCGGCACTTGTGTTACCTCACCCACTAAAACTACCGCCTACTCTCCACCGACCTCTTACCACCGCTAATTATTACTTTCGTGGGGTAGGAGGTATGAGGGCGACAGCTAGATCTTCCTCACAGCTCATCGTGATACAAAGAGTTAATTTTCTCTGCTGCCGTGTTGCTTAGGGCTGACCCATGATCCAACAATAAGAAGGTCAAAACTGGTTCAATTTTTGTGTGGTGGCTATATACATTTTTTTTTGATTAAATTTTCCAAAAATATGTAGAATTATTTAAAAGGTCTTGTAAAGCATAAATACATTTTAGAAAATTTTTGTATTTTTTTTTTAATATCGGAACCAAATTTATATCAGCTGTATTTTGTTTTAGGCTTAAAATTTGTGTAGAGTTTTTTTAAAATTGAGCCGTTTTTTAAACCGTGCAAATATTGAACCAGAAATTGAACCAAAATTCTCTGGGCCACCTTGTAAAATTCTTTGCCAGCATCATGGGTACAGAATATAAAAAAAAAACCTTTTAGAATACAATTTTATATATTACATATTTTATTTTTATTTTTTTTAAATATCTGGACCAAATTTATGTCACTTGAATTTTGTTTTAGACTGAGCATTTGAGTAAAGTTTTATGAAAATTAGACCACTTTTTCATATAGCTACCATTAAAAAATTACATCAGTTTTCAGTGCAGCCAAACTCGCAATCTTCTTTGCGGCACCTTGTAAAATTCTTTGCATCATGGAGTATACCAGTTGTTTTGCAAACTAAGTAGGAGGACCACCATGTCCTAAGCTTTGCTCTTCACGCCAAACAGAGAATAGTATCAACGAATGCATGTTCATCTGTTCCCTTCTACCTTCTAAGCCGCTTATCATAATTTGACAAATGAGTTATCGTTGAAAGCGTCTGGATTGTCAGCATGTATGTAATGTGACATCAAATTAAAAATGGCTCCCTCTTAAAAGTATCGGAATCGTATTTCGGATAGTAATACAATTCTTGTTTTATAATTTTCAAACCGTGATTTTGCTGCTGTAGTTTTTCGAACATTTTTTTAAAAGCTTCAGTAGAATCATGGGATCCTAATAAACAATAAAACAATGACTTTTTCTTAAAAAAAAAAGAAAACACGACATCCATTTTACCTTTAAGTCTACAAATCTACACGAATTATTGTAAAATTTGACGATAGTAATTACTATTTTGGGTAAAGTGCGTGTAGAGTTTAATACCATTAGACGCGTCTCTACCGATTAATATTTGTTTTCTTTAATTCATATACACGGTACTACAAGTATCCACGGTTATGAGCACAATAGATATGTTGTAGATTTTAATTAAACTTAAGGCCCCTGCCGTCTCCAGTTCGAGAATACTTTAAGAACCAAATTTTTTAGACATCACAGTTCCAGACATAAGTTCGATACTTCTCAAAAATAAACAAAATATTTTGCATATACGATATAATTTAATTGAAATATTTTTATAACAGGGGCGTTAGTAGGCCTATAAAGCTATGAGGCATCGGAAACACTTATAAATTGTAAAATTTTGAAAAAAAAAAGACATCAAGAACTGCTAAGAAAAACTTAAGGGTTTTACCTCACTCAAAAGCTTTTTTACAAAGTACATTAAATGCGGTTGTTTATTACGCATGTCCGTGGCTTGTGGATACATGGAATTGATCAGCTGATGCACATCGGAGTAGGTCTAGAGCAGACTCAAAATTTAACACAAAAATAAAAAAAGAAGTCTTTTATGTAATTACCCCAATATTTCGCCAAGTAGGTTTGTAATCCAGCTTAAATTCATCTAGATCGTCTGAGCAGAGTTCTTGAATCTCTACAAAGCTGGAACTTTCAGGCGTAACGCGTATAGTAACATCAGAGCCTTCGCTTAGATCTTTGGGACTATGCAGACAGAGTACAATATTTCGACGCGTTGCTAGGCGGTTCCAACTAGAGCGATAGAAATTGATGAGCTTACAGTGCAAAGCAATGACGTCATAGATATGCAATTCAGTAGCCAAATGTTTTACAGAGAAATATCCATTGTCTATATAAAAGCAGGCATCATTTTGTGCAAATATGTTAACATTCTTTTCTTGAAAGATCTTCGACAAAAGGGAACTATCAATTAAATTTTTATTATTACTTATAGAATTTAAGATTTACCCGCCTCAGCTCATTAAAGTCCGTTATTGGTTTCTCGATGACCATATATTTTATGGGCTTGGCCACAAACTCCTTAACCAAATCCCTGACATAGCCATGTACACCATGTTCGGATATATACAAAACCACACGTACATGAAACGTATCCAAAGTAAATATAATCTCTTCGTTGCTGTTTATGAGGCAGTTATTGATTAAAGTTTAACGCCATAGTTACTGCATAGCTTACTTTTCTTCGTTGGCTTCTACGCTCCAATGGCGAAATGGAAAATGTGTATAGCGAGGATAGGCGAAGCCAAAAATGCCCAGCCGATCGGTCTTTACGGTTAAGGTTAGATTTTCCTTATCCAAAACCGTTTCGTCAATGTACTTTTTGGTCCAATGAAGAACTTTTTTTTTTACCACCTCAGGCTCTTTTGGTGAATCTACCTTTGGCGGATCTATTTTCTTATTAATTGTTATTTGAGATCCTTCAGAAAAGCTTGCTTTGCCTGATGTTGAGGATACGCGCGATAGAAACGTTCCTAGCTCCGCTACAGCATGGCTTGATATAGAAACTTTGCTTATTCGTTTGTTTCTCGATTTAGTTGAAATTAAGCTTTTCGTGCGTCCTCTTGCCACCGGCATAAAAGCGGATTCTTGAATAACTTTAATTGCTTTAGACCTCATACTAAAAAGTTTTTGATCATTAATCTTTGCTGGTCGCTGCAGGTACTTATTCTGTATATCCTGAAAGTTGTCTATCATGCCATAGATGGTCGGCTCCTTTAACTCGATAGTTTTTCTTCTAAGCGGTTCAGAATCTGTGTCACTCTGCTCGCTGTCATCCATAACAGAAATATCATCATTATCTATGGCTCTGTCTCTTCCTTTATCAATATCAATATCTTCATCTTTATTTTTAACACGCAACACCTGCTCTCTATTTTCAAAAATGGGATAAACACGTTCAGGACGTGTTTGATCCTCATAATTAAAGGTTCTTGCCACTGTATTCTCTTTTTGCGTTGTAATGACTTGCTGCCGTCTCATTAGGATACTTTGTTGTCCCTCCTTTTCTTTATTTTCATCTAATTTTTCTTCTATAAACTCTGTAGGAAACTTAAATGAAGATATAAGAAGTGGCAGCAAATGGCGCTGTATATTGCGAATATTCGCTACTGTCAGCACATTTCCACATAATTCAAAGTTTTTTAAGGGTGTACCTTGACCCATAACTTTGGGCAGTTGTGTGCTGTGCCTCAGGCAGGCCAGAATTGTCGAGCGATAAATATTTGACGGACTCGTCGATTTACGCTGAATGATTGAAACACGGTTATTTAAAACTTTTTTAGGACCTGCAAACGTATTAGTACTTTCACTAAGAGTATCAAAAGCGCTCTTGCGTTTTTGCTTCTTCTTTTTGCCCGTCGTTATCTCAGGCTCACTTTCTATTGTCTTTTCGCGTACCGGCTCTACATACTCCTCTATAAACTGGCATACCTCTGGATTGCCCCAAAGACACAAATGCTTAGGCAACTTAAATGTTACATAAAAATAAGCTAGTTCGTCTACACCCAAATGCATGTTTTCGTAAAGTCCAGAATATCTCGGGGTCTCTATTGTAGATAACTTCTCTTTAAAACTGCTTCTAGATTTGCTTGCGCTTTTACGCGCATGAGAGGACACGTTAGCCAACGAAGCCTGCTTTGCTTCAGCTAACTCCTCATCGCCAGGTAAGTCCACCACAACATCATGGAATGTTAACAAAGAACGATCATTCTCGTGTATTGTAATATTATACTTCTGGAAGTCTGTATTTTTGGGCTTACGCACAAAGAACATCGAATATATACCACCCAGTATAATATATTGTCTTAGATTAATCTGAAAAGAAAAATATAAAAAAAAATGCTTAAGTGCCTTTTTTATTTTGCGCTATGTTTACCTCATCTGGCGTTAGTTCAAGTTTACTCGGATGATAAACTTCATCTAGAAATTCAGTATATTGCTTTTGTTCACGTATTAAAAACAGATGATACGGATCTGGATACATGCCCTCTGGCAAGGCTTGTGGTTCTTTCGGCACCTTGGGTATATAAACTTTTTCCTCTTGATTTTTTTTTGCTAACTCGGCTTTGGCATCAATTGTTCTTTTAAAAGCTAGCTGTTAAAACATGTTCTTCAAAAAAGACTTAATAGCTTAGTCACCTCTTGATATCCTCAAAATTTGCCATATTTTCGTTCATTTTTTCTCTTAACTCCAACTCAATATCCATCTGCATTAGCCATTCGTTAATCAAACAATCTTCAATATTCGTCATACCAGCATTTAAATTGGTTGTTGACTGATCTATAAACAAATCATAGCTCTTGGCTAGTTCCGTATAAGGATCAAAAAAGGTATGCACGCATCTTAAAGTTAAATTATCTTTGAGTACACTGAGCGGTATTTGTACTAATACCCCAAGGCAGTCAAAATCTGCACACATTGCGGGAGGTCTGAAAAAAAAAACAAAAAATTATAGCTATAGAATCAATAGTATAGATGGAAAATATGGAAGGAATTGCTCAACATTCTCCTACGGGTAGAGGCAAAATCATTTTTATAACCTGTACCCATAGGTTCAGCATTTTAATATAAGCAGGACCGAAGGAACAGAAGTTACTACAAATGTAGAGGAAGTAGATGCACAGTGTTTACTATTGTCGGGTGGTTACTCCTTTTTCCTGAAGAATTTAAATGTTTAATGCTTTCTTAGAGAATTTCAGACCAGGGGAATTCCTCCCCTCCTCGTTATAAACATGTCTTTCTGTTTCTGCGTGCGTCTTTCCATACGAAAAAAGTGTTGCAGAAGAGACTTTAAGAGCTCTGAAGATCCAAATTTTACCAAAAGATGCGTTTTATCTGTACGAAGATAAAATTAATCGATGCTTGTCACGTAACCCGGTAGGAGAGTTCCGTGTTTTACATAATGAAAAAAGATAAAAATAAAAACATTTTGATTTCAGATCCCCTTTCTTATAATTGGCACAAAAATAATTTGTAGACAAGCTGTATGTGACTACTGCCGACTAAAACTTAAAATTCTCTGTACCTTATGGGATACCACCAACCCAGTCCCTCTTAAAAGCTTTCAACTATTTACTCTCAAGCCTTTTTATACAGCGTTTTTATAGGGGATCATATACTCGAAGTTTGCCAAAATAAAAGCGCCACGGGGCTTGTCTAACGAATTCATGCGGGGACGTAGCCCCTCAGTTACTCCTATACTACTACTATATACCTTTAGGTTAAGACGCGACACAGATTTTCCTTGTTATTTAATTCGATTTTTTCAAATCGATTGGGTACTTCGGTAGTTATAACCAAAAATAAAGAAGACCTATCGAGCTGGATGTAAAGAGTCATTCAACAATTGCATCGAAATTCATACGCCTTAAAATCACAGGAATACTGTAGAAATTAAGCAAGTACATAGGTAGTTAGAATGTCCCGGCTGAAGCCCTTGGGTTTGGCGGAAGCATGCAGGGGGCGCCGCTCTCTAATTGTAAATTAAGCCGCAATGCGAGCTACTTGACGGAGTGCAAAGTTCAAAGCTGCTTTTAAAGATATCCCCACATTGCATCTATTGAGTATGCCTTTGTTAATTTAATTCCAACTTACTCTAGAAATTTAAAGCGTATTGGAACGTCACGCAGACACCAGATTTGGAAATTATAGTTCTCACTCTCGTAACAATATTTGGCCACTCTGCCATCTGTCGAACTAATAAGAAATGAAGTAAATAAAATACGTTTTTTATATAAAGTCATCTTTCGTTATTATATTTTAACCTACCTCATGTATGTGTCACTAGCTGATATAATGCGATATGTAAGCATGTCGAAGAAAACGTCAATCTCCTGCATTAGCTCACTTCGGGCCTGTTAATTGAAATCCATATTGAGCACAACTTTAGCTATAAGATTAAATATCTACCTACTAACCAACATTATTTGCATAGAGCGACCCAATGGTAATTTACTCATTAGTTCGTCGTTATCCATCAAGTTAAAAATTTGTTGTATAGATTTTAAGACTTCATCTATAAAACGATCAAAGAGTGCACCTATATTTGGACATTTCGTTTTAGACAGATGCTTTCGCGTCATATCTTTGCGAAATATATCCTGGGATAATATGCTGCGCTCATCCACCGACAAGGTCCAGTCTATAGTTGCGTCTACATCCATGCCCGCAATATGCCGATTTCTAGCTAAGAATTTTCTGATATTAGGTGGATAATCCGGTAGCGGCAAGCCGTCACAACTTAGATAACGTAACCAGCGATCCTCATCAAACTCTTTATCTTTCAAAGCCTTATGTTCGTTCGAAGCAACTGTACACAAATGTTATGAAGTTTGCGAATATAACGGCTACGTAACTTACCATCCACGAAAGCTGCTGAAACACCAACATCCTGTAAACGCTGCAAATATTTCTGCTCACGAGCCGTCCATTCCTGCTCCGTTAACAGCGGTAAAATGTCTTCCGAAATGGCTTTACCCTTCTTTTTAACCATTTTCTCGCCCTGTATAGTAACTTATGTAAAAGTTGTTGACAAAAAATTAATTCTGACAGTTTTTACAAAACGTAAACATGATCTTTATTTAGGTACAAAAAAATACAGCACACTTATTGAACTAGGAAAAACTCAAAATATTGATATTACTCAATAATTGCTTTAAATTATGAATAAGCAGAACATTTTGATTCTGCAATTGGGCAGCACTGCTGTTCATAGATAGTATAGCTTGATGCAGATCGAAATAGGTCTGCAATTTTAATATCTCGCTTTACTATTCAAATATTTTTGTTTATTTGGCTTAAACTTACGCCTACGTTGCGCCATGTGAGATCGTAATCTAACTTAATTACATCTAAATTATCGGAACATAATTCTTTGACTTCCACAAAGGTTGTGTTTTCTGGTGTTATTCTTACTGTAGCTGCAGGATTCTGTTCCGACCAGTTCTTCATGCATAAAATAATATTGCGACGCGGAGCCAAACGATTCCACTCAGATCGAAAGAAATTCATGGATTTACAATGCAGAGCCATGGCGTTGTACGTATGCTGCTCCGTAGCCAAATGTTTAATTGAGTAATATCCATGTTCGATATAGAAACAAGCATCGTGTTCCGAAAAGATATTGATGTTTTTCTCAATAAATCGCTAAAATGGACAATAGAACAATATAGGCTATAAAGGAAACTTAATAAGTGGCAGCTCAAAATTGACAATCATAGTTATCAAGAGACTAAAGTTGAAGAGAGTGAGTTACCTTAAAGTTATAGAAGGCATAATGTTAAACTGTACAGGAAGTACGTTACTAGTTACTCGATTACTCTATTAAAATATTTCCCTGTTCTTTAGTGGATAGTTTATTTTTACAAACAAAAAAATGGTTAAGGAGGTTGTCCAGCCAACATAAAAGAGCAAACCAAATTTCTTAGAACATTACATCAGATAGAGCTACCCTAATGGATTTTGTACCGCAGAGTCCGAATACGAGGTCCCAAAGACCCCAGCAACCAAGGGTTCTGATCCTTATAGACCTCTTAAAACGAGGAGATTCGGATATTTTCTTAGAAACCTGACGTACTGCGATTTTTGGGGTCTCATATCCGGATTTAGTGACCCAAAAACATATAAAAAATATCGCCAGACAACCGGACTCGAAAAATAAATTTTGTGTGGTTTTTTTAATGAGCCACGAAAAAATCGATTTTCGAGTTCGGATGTCGGACTATGTTTTTTTTCAGTCAGTGTTCTGACATAACCAAAGAAATAGCCATTAAACGATATATTTTGGAGGTTATCTTACCTAGCGTGCTCTGTGTTTGACCTCAGACTTGGGTTCAGCAATCCACAAAACTTATAGAAAACATCGCCAAACAACTGGACTCGAAAAAAAATGTTGTTGGATTTTTTTGACGACCCACAAAAAAAATCGATCTTCGGGCTCGTATGTCAGCCCATGTATTCTAAATGATTTTAGGGTAATCCGACGTTATGACATAACCTAAAAACAGCCATTCAACAAGGTATTTTGGAGATTACCTCAGAAACATGATGTGCTAGGGGATTTTGGACCAAAGATTCAGAGTCATGTTTTAGAGGAGAATTGGATTCAGCCCTATCACATGTAAAGTGCCTACCACTTTTTTTTGCGTGCCTGTGTAATTCTCTACAACTACAAAACTTTTTAAAAGGGGTCGAACACCATCATGACTCGACAAACTTTACCTATGCCCGAATAATGCGCATCTACGAAGGCCAATCTCAAGTAACTAATTCAAGTAACTGTACCTGTAAAACTGGATTATTGAAGTCCTCCAATTCTTTTTGTCAAAATCACAAAGTGATATAGTTCTTCTATGTCACTTAAATCTTGCTTTACAATTACAAGATTCGCCTACTTACCCTACGGAAATCATTAAAATTTGATATTGGTTCCTTAATTTCCAAATATATGACTGGTTTTAAGGTAAATTCCTTGCTTAGGTCCGTAACGTAGCCACGTATGCCTTGGGTTGTTATATAGAGTATCACACGCATATGAAAAGTGTCCAATGTGAATATAATTTCTTCGGGACTGTACAGAACACATTAGTTAGCATAAATATTATTTGTGTGGCTATACCTACTTTTCTTTATTAGGCTTCATGCTCCAATCTCGAAATGGAAACTGTTCATAGCGCTTGAAGGCAAACCCAAATATACCCAAACGATCAGTTCTTAAAGTAATTGTGCGTTCTTTTCTATTGAATTCTGTATTAAATATATATTTTGTTGTCCAATGCATAACCTCAATCATTTCCTCTTTTGGTGCTACTGTTTCTCTGGTAAGGCGCTTGCTCACGACTGACTTGGATTTTGATTTGTCAAGAACACGGCTGCTATTTCTATCGGTTGAAGATTCGTCTCGTTTCTTTTCAGAATGGCGCGGATATGGTATAAAATCTACTTGATCCAACACTTTTTTGTGATTTTTTATGTAATCCGTCTTAATGTTATCTAAGGTTTCCAGCAAACCATACATTGTTGTTTTATCTGCTTTTGGCGGGTAATCAATTGGGTCGGCCTGGGCAAACACTGGATAGACCCGTTCTGGACTTTGCTGTAGCAAATAATCGTATTCGAAATCTTCTTCGACTGGCTTAGTTATTTCTTCAATGCGAGGTTTTCGCATAAGCATTGATTTCTTTTCTTTTTTGGCCTCCACAACATCAAATTCGTCTTTGAATTCCATAGGAAATTTAAAAGATGATATTATGCGTGGCATACAGTAACGCTTTAGTTCACGTAATTCTGTATGAGTCAAATAATTGTCAATTTGAAAATTAGGGGTATTTAAAGTTTCAATTGCTTGGGAAGTCGGTGTACTATTGCGCAATACACATAAACGACTTGGGCGAAACGCGTTTTTCGATACTTTAAAGTTTTCCATCGAAACTTTTTCAATTTTTGCTGGCGCATCAATTGTAGTTGTTTTCTTCTTGCTTAATTTTTTTACATCTGACAATTCGGGCTCTTTAATTTGCGTCTCCACTTGCTCTACTACATATTGGCAAGCTATTGGATCACCAAGCTGACACAAATGCGCTGGCAACTTAATGCTTACAATAAAAAATGACATTTCATCTACAGTGAGTCGTTTAGACGAAGTCTGTGGCTCAACGCTAAGATGTGAATCCGTAGTTTTGCGACTACCATAGACCTGTGAAGCTTTGCTGTTGCGTATGGATGAGCCTCTTTCAGGCCCACAGTCGGCGACCACATTGTTACGTACATACAGTACACGTCCATCTTCATGGCAAGTTACATCAAATGTATCAAAGGCTACATTACCTGGCCGTTGCACAAATTTTAGCGAATAGATGCCGCCTAAGATAAAATACTTTCTTAAATTGATCTACAAGTATAAAATAAACATATAAACTTCCTTAAGTGTCTTGTCAAATGTTTACCTCATCGGATGTCAGCCTATACAGTTTAGGATGATACACATCGTTCAAAAATTGTGTATACTGTTTCTCTTCGTTTTTTAGAAATTGGGAATAAATGTCTGGATACATGCCCTCAGGCACTTTCAACACCTCCTTAGGCGCTTTGTCCTCAGTCACCTTTGCCTTACTTTTTTTTTTCTCTTGTTTTTTTTTTCCATCCTGTAAGCCCATTTCTACTAACATTGCTTCGTATCTTTCCCGTTTTTCTCTCATCTTTTGAAGCTCTTCCATTTGCAGCTCAATTTGGGATCTCCTCTCATTTGTCAGGCACTCCTGTAAATCCACAATGCCTGCATTAAGATCATCGGTGGGCTGTATAACGACTTGTTCATAACTCTTAGCATTTTGCGTGTATTTATCGAAATTCATATGAATACAGCGCAAGGTCAAGCAGTCCACGAGCACACTGAGCGGCATTTGTACACTGACATCCACACAGCTCATTTCGGCTACAAGATATGGAAGTCTTTTCACCATTTGACTTTGTTTTAAGCTCAGGTTTCTAGCTATATACTTACTCCATTTGATTAAAACGTATGGGCACATTTCGTAGACCCCAAAGCTCGATACGAAAATTATCACATTTATAAGAATATTGCATAATCTTACCATCTGTTGAGCTATAGCAAAATTTTAAAAGTATACATATCAAAGCTATAGGTTATGCAAAACACTTACGTCATATAAACATCATCCATGCGAACTATTCGATAGGTAAAACGATTGAATATGGCTTCCAATTCGTGTATTAGAGTATCTCGTGTCTATAGCATAATGTTTTCAAAATATTAATTTAAAATAACTTATGAACAGAGCCGTAATTCTTAGTATATAATAATTGTAAACAGAAGCGATATTTACTTAGACAAAATGGCGAACGTTAAAGTCTTGTGCGGCTTAATTTGACAAACCCCGTTCTATCACAAACCTGGACCATCCGGTCCAAGGTGGCTTAATGCTATAGTTAACTAATTTTGATCATTTTTACATAATGCTGGGGTTATTCCGTAACGAAAAATTTTGAATGTGCCTTTATCCCTAAAATTTGTTTTCAATTTTTTTGAGATCATATAATCGAAAAAATAAAATAGAACTGATTCCCGTAATAAAAGTAGAGTATCTAACTCGAAAGTTTTGTCTCTCTAGCTCTTATCATCCATGAGATCTAGGCGTTCATACAGACGGACAATTCAATATCGACTTCTCTAAGTCACCCAGGTGTGTTTCTGATGTCTCCTTCTCTACAAACATTTTCGGCTTTAGTTGATGCCTAAATTCTAAAGATTTCACCGAAGTCGGAACCATATTAGCTTAACCACCCACCGTTACAATTTCCATTTGGGTAGATAAACTGAGTTGTTCCATTTCCAAATCATCGTCAAGTAAATAATCAATTTGTTGTAACACATATAAAAAATCTGCGATATCCTTTTCAAATAAGGAGCCTATATCGGGACACATTTCTTTCCTTACAGTACTACGAGTAAGGTCCTCTCGCGTTAGTATATTCTGCGTCAAAATACTGCGTTCATTAACGAATAAATTCCAATCTTTGGTCTTAGACACATGCTCGTTTTGATTTTTCCTAGTCTTTTCGATAAATGAACGCAACTCGGGTGGACTACTTGGTCGTGGAAATCCATCGCAACGTAAATACCGCTGCCAGTCACTTAATTCTAGTTCATTAGATCTTTGAATGTCAAGTTCCTTACGTGCCGCTGTTAAAGAAATTTCATATCAACTAACTTTTACTACAACAATTTTTTTTAATATTATATTATAGGTATAGAAATAATTATGTGTCGAAAAAAAGTTATAAACAAATGTGAGCCAATACTACAGTTTTTTTCTATCGGGACTCAATAATGAGTATACAAAATCTTTCCTGGAAGAATCTGACCAAGAGGACTTTTTTGTCCAAGTTAAGTCGTTTCCAATTATGTGGGTGTCAATGTATTTCTTTGAAGAAAAATTTCTTTACAAAAAAACTGGAAGCAGCTGCGCTTCCTTAAGCACCACGCGAAATGTCTCCCCCCATCCCTTTTTAAGGTGGGGTAAAAATTTCCTTAAAAGAGCAGATTGTTGAATATCAAGAAAACACTTGATTGAAGATAGACAGAACTTTCAAAATTAAGGAAAACACAAAGCTTTAAGAGAAATAGTTATGTCATCACTTTGCTCAGGCGGGTGTATTTAGAATCGAAATATTCAAGCTTTCAAAAGTTAATTTTCTACCGTACATACTAATGTTCAAATACTTTCTATTATTAGCCTATATACATTGAATAGGAGTTACCAAGTATTTCATTATCGGTGTTATTCCGCCAAAAAAAAAATTGGGTTAAAACGCAATAGTTTTCGCCTTACCCTTGATTAAAGAATCGCAAATATTTATGTTTTTCAAGCATTGCATAAAAGCTTGCTCACGTTCTTGAACCTCATTCTCTGAGAGCAGATTCAACGGCTTCTGTTCCTTTCGCTTAACCATATTGAGATTAACTTGAGTTCGGTTATAGAATATATTATATAGGTGTATGAATAAGTTTATTTCGAATAGTTTTACATGGAAACCTACAGTATTTATAATAGACAAGTTTTACCTTTGACAGCATAAGCTTGGAATACTCAACATTGCCGTTCCCAAACTGAAAGTTACTATCTTTAAAATATTATATACTTATCATTACGGCCATCGAGAGAAAAGTGCGGGTACAGTGGTAACCTGGCATGTCCTTTTTGCCGAAGAATTTAAATGCCTAACGCTCAAATCTACTGGCTCTTATAGAAAACTACGGGCCCATGCAAATTCTTATCACATATTAGGCAAGGATAAGGGTTTTAATTTAAAAAGATCATTGACAACCTATGTTTTAATAGGATAAAGAGATCTGGGTTTTCCTTAATAGTCGGGACTTCCGAGCAAAAAATGGTATTGAATCGTGTACATTTTTAGACCATAATTTATTAAGACTTCCAACCTGGTTAGAATTATTGGATTCTTGGTGATCCATATCCGTATAAAACGCTGGTTATTAGAATTCTCAGAAAACATCGATGCCATGGGCGAAATGGTAAAGCCATTATGTTTCATATTTTGAGACTAACGCATTTCTGGGCATGAGTTCTACTTGCGTACATCCAGTACTGTGTGAACATTTGTGGCCAAAAAGTTTTTTTCATGTTGAATACCTAATAAGAAGGAAGACTCGTGTCATTGGATATAAAGAAATACAACGGTGGGGCTTAAAAAGAGGTGACAGGGATGAATCTTGGACTTATGCCTATGAACCTAAATTAAAAACTATCAACAGTTTGGGTCTTCCGAGACTAATCAAACCAACGCAGCACTTCATAGCAAATGGTCACCTGTTTCTTCGGACTAAACGGTCACGTCACCACTATACCACTTGGAAGGTCAATTCTGACCATTTGTTTGCCAGAAGTGTTCAGTGAAATAAGGAAAACGAACCGCCGAGGATGAAGCATTTCTTATCACGATAATGCAAGCTCCCTCACATCAACGCAAACAAGAGAGTTTTTGAGCGCCAAAAAAAATTTAGAGTCCAATAATTTAAAAAAAAACACCCCGAAGAAGCTGTCTATGTCTATAGTATGTCTTTCAAAATTCATCTTTTGGGGATAACTCAATAAGCGTGGAAAAAATGATTCGAAAATTAGTTTGAGAACCACAAAAATTCAATTGGTCTTAAGGGAAAACAATTTTAAATCCAACAAAGTAGTTTTTTCAACTTAAAATACAGTATTTTCACTATTAGGAGCAAAATATCAATAGAACCCTTGTATAAGAATTGTTTCCAAAAAAATCGTTTTTATTTTGCGAAGAAGTCTACATTATCATTAAATGATATGAATCGCGAAAAACTAGTTTTCAGGCCTAGGAATGGAATTTTGGGATAATTATCTACCGATTACTGGACAACTTGTATTTTATAGAAATAAGCTGTAAATATTTTTGTATACTTAGTCTACCAAGTTCCAAATTTATGTCTAATTCAACCGAACTCATAACCTACATTCTATGGCAGCAGCAATGGAACGACAGTAGCTCTGGTTTTCTTCCTATCCACCATAACTTTGCATGTGGGTGCGGTTTGTGCCAGACAAATCCAATCGAGCTACACTGGAGCAATGCTTAGCTTAGATTTACTTTGCAGCTGCAACCAAAACTCGATCTTTGGCTTGCGTGCCAAAAACTTTTGACTTATTTATGCTTATTTTTGCCAATATTTCGGTATTGTTTTTTTTTTTTTTTGTTGGCCATTTCTATATCAAGTTAAGAGAAAGTGTAGATTATGTGCAACGATAAGCACTTGGGTTGGCCACAAGCAAAAAAAAGAAGGAGACCCAAACAATGCCTCATTGCTTGTTTCCAATAAATTGATTAAATTTTATGTTGCATTGTGGCAACTTGCCATTTACATGTGAGTGAGTCCCCATGCAATGTAGCATGTTACGTAGCATGTCAAAGTTGCTCGTCTGAAGAGATTACATTGATGAATGAATTTCAACGGGCTATCACTTTATTGGCCAAGACAGACTGTCAAAGCAGGAGACTCCTACACAGCGGAAAATGTTTTTGCATGAACTGCTGAAATGCTAGTTAGGAAAAAATCATTCGCAAAGGTGTTCGACTGTGGGATGCACTGCAGCTACTTTTGCCAAGACGGCAAAAGATTTGAAAAGATGGGTTGAATGTTGAGAAAATCATCGTTTCAATATTTCCTAGGCTAATATGATGGGTCGTACCAAAGTTGGTGACTTTGTATGAAAGAATGTAAAATTTTATAGAGGTTTACAAGGAAGTGGGTCTAAAAACGAAACGTTTTCCATATCCTTTGAAAAAGCCTCTCCTTCACAAACAGACTTACAACAATTAAAATTCACTTTGTTTATTTTTATTTTTTTCGCTCTTTATCAACGAGTATAAGGTAACTCGAGTATAAGGTAACTCGAGTATAAGGTAACTCACAAAATGGCTAAAAAAAAACCGAATGCTAGTGTTGGAAATACCCAACAGCTAAAAAGTAGTATTCTACCCTATTGGGTCGGGGTTGAAGAAAAGTTATGTGCAGAGTTGATTTTAAGCCCTTTAACTTTTGTTGTTGCAAAAGTCCTCAGCTTTTCAGCTCCTACACTTAACAGCAAGCGTGAATACCCTAATGATTTATTGTGGCTTGTACTTCCTTTTATTAACAACACTTTTTTTCTCTTTTGATTTTTTGTCAACCCTATAACTATTACTTGCGATGCCTGGAACCTTATGAACGTTTTTAGGAAACAGTCTATGACTGTTTTCGGAACGCATGGCTTTTAAAATATGTTTGTAAGCCGCGACATTCTTAGTAGGGAAATGTAGTGATATATCAATGGGTTTAAGCCGGGAAATTTTGCAATGGGGCAACGAGTTAAGATATCTACACGACAAATGCGCAGCTTTTGCCAAAAAAATGTTCTACCCATAGCTCTTATAGTCTCCTTAACAACATAGCTCTGTCAAGCCTCTTGCTGCCTATCATATATATATTGCACATATCCAAAATACCCTCTTGTACCCATAGCTACAGGGTATAAACATTGTTGCATTCCTAAGTCTAACTTTACATTGACACAAACCACATCAATGCCTTAGTTTGGTTAGCTTTTGTCTAGTTTGGTCGGCTCTGTGCGCTTCTGGCCTGAAATGTCAGTGCTCTGTGGCGAAATTTATTTGTTGCAAGTTGTCTTTTAAATAAATTTCTTGTCAAACGTCCACAGACATGACCATCCAAGTTGTTAATGTTGCTGTTGTTGCCATCGTTAGATGCTGTCGATCTCTATGACCATTACATTCGTCAGTTGTTTAGGCCTCTGGAACAGCACAGTCAGTTTGTTTCTGTGTGGGGGGGCGCTCTGGTAATAAGTCACATGCCTTGACAAAGACAAAACATTTTAAATAATTTAATGAACTTTTTTCAATGTTGGACAGCCACATTTGGCCATTTGTTAGAATGCAAACCATGCCAACGTTTGTCGAGTTGTTTAAATTGCTTAGTTCGTCTTTAAATGGAGCACAAAAAAAATAAAAGAAAAAATTCTCTTCTGGACTTAATAGCTTTGACACCTTCACACCAGATGCAATAAAAAAATTCTCAAATTGCTTGCATATTATTACTATATTCACATAACAACGAGCAGATTTACAAAATGACGAGCAAATCATTCAAACTCCATGCAATCATTCAATTATAATTTACAAGCTATGAACAAGAAGCAATCCCAAGGACAGCTGCCAATGCTGACGTAGATAGTTGCCCCATGCCACAAAGCCAAAGCAATTTCTTTGCACCGAATTGCTGGATGACTTTTCAAACTCAATACTGACTTTAACAACTGCAATAACAACAATAGCAACAACAACAACCGCACGTACAAAGTTAATGTGGAATTGTTTGCCATGTGGAACTCAACGAGTTCAAGCAATTTTGCCTTTGGATTTTCTATTTTTACAGTGAAGTCTCATAGATAAGACAGTTTACAATTAAGTACATTAATTTTCCTATATCTCACATAGACGTCAAGTTTAGAACATCAAAAGCTGTTTCTCGAGAGGGCATTGTCATAGTTATATAAAGGCTGTGTCTGTACGTATACTGTCCTAGCTATTGTTGTTCGGCAGAGGTAGGAATTTGCCAAAAGTCGAAATGAGAACATTTTCCATTTCCCAGCTTATTTGCATTGTACACAATCGTCCTATTAATTGATTTTTCCTGACAATATACATTATTTTGGGGTTGTGCTACATTCATCACGCATATAGGGTATTCACGCTTGTTGTTGAGTTAAGGACTCTTGCATCGACCAAATGTGCCTAGCACTGGCATCGCTAGCTCAAAGACGCTATTTGCCCAAGAAAATCTCTATTAATTCAAGACACCGCCGTTCGAATTCGGCTAAAAACTGTAGGTCCCTGTTTTCTTTGAACAGTTATTAATAGAGATCCCCATGCCCCGCCCAGGGGTGACTGACAAAAATTGTCATTCAGGGAATTATTATTAAATATGCAGGACTGAGTTTCAACTCTCAACTTTTTCTCAACCCAGACCCCATTCTAATTTCCGTTGAGTTGAGGAAAAAGTGTGCGCTACTCCAATAGTACGTGATTATGTGATCAAAAAAAAGCGGGAAAAATCTTCTTAGTTATAGTTGTTCAGTTGTTATGGTATTAATTCAATTCAATTAATTCCAGAACTACAAGCTAAAGGCATTGGACAGGGACGCATGGAGAAAGATTGTGAAGGAAGCTTTGGCCCACACCGGACTGTGATGCTAATAATAAATAAATAAATAAATAATAAAAAGAAGCGGTAATAAAATAAATAAATTTGTCTGGATAACGCAAGTGAGTCTTGTAGATTTTATTAAGTGAATTAAGCAATTATTATTTTTTTATTTAAAATTAATAGATTTGTGTAAAAGATATCTGAAAAGAAGTTGCTTAAACAAGAACTCAGCTTCTATACTAACAAATATTTGCGATTTAGCCAGCTGACCTTTTTAGCTACTCAACTCAACAGCAACCGTGAACCACCCTAATAAACAATAACCGATAAAGACGCAACAATGAAAATATCACTTTCATCCGCTCTGGTCGTATACTCCTTCAAAATCGATCAGCCATACTGCGGAAAACGAAAACCTATAAAATTTTCGGATTCGATTTGATTTCACATGTTTGGTGCTTTCAATTTCACGAAAATTAATTTTTTTGATTTGTTTCAAAGAAATCAAAAGGAATTGGCCAAATAGGTTCAAAAATATGAGAATTTTAAACTAAAATATTTTTTTTTAAATTCTTTGATATTTTTAGATAGTTATGCCAATTTCAAATAAGATATAAGACCAGTAAATATTGTTGTTTAAGATGCACAAAATGCACTAGAGATACGTTATGGTATGTAGCCTTCTTTTGAAAAATTTGCAGTACACATGTTCCCAAAAAACTTTTCTTGCTACATATAAATGCGGCAAACTTTTTATTTAAGTCTGCCGGTTGTTTTAAAAAAATTCAAATAAATTAATACCCATTGTTGAGAACGTGATTTTCGTACCTGGCGTTGTAAAAGACTACAGTGTACAAGATTGAAAGGAAATTAGTAAGAAAAAGTTGTAGTAACAAAAAATTCGGAAAGTTAGCTTAAAATAGTTACGGAAGCAATAAATTGTTTACAAAAAAGTTCCTTCTTTAAGAATCTTTGTTAATAATGTAGTAGAGATCTGATATATCATGTGGATATATTGATTTTTTTTGGGTGCATTGTGCTCCTTCAGGATCCATTAGATAGCAATTTCAATCAAAGAAAGATCTAAGTTGCGCAGAACCCCGATTTCTCCCTAGAATTTTTAACAGAGACATTGCTAATAGACGGTTGTTACTTAGGTCTATATTTACTTTTCCTACATTTACCACTTTAAAAGTAAAACGATTCAAAAACAAATAAGTTTTATTGTATTAAAGTTTCTTCTTTGGGAGTCTTCTACAGTAATGGACTAGAAGCTGTCACAACTATGACTCCAATTTATTTTTTTTCACCTTGTACTTTAGCTACTAATAAAGAGCTATATATTTAATTATATGATTCACACATTTACCTTATTTAATATTTAAGACTACAGCAAAACAAACGTTTCGCTGGGCGTGGGCTCACTGTACCAAACTTTTGCTTTGGCCATGTCAGCCAAGTCAACGCCAAAATTGCAAACGTAACAAAATCGAAGCTGCTGCAGGCAAAAATAATTGACATCTGTATAAGTTTGCTATTTGATTTGCAACGATAACAAGTGTGGCAAGCACTTGAAGAGCCAGTTGGAACCAACAAAGACCGCGAATCATGTACAGGTCGTTGTGGATGTGGAGTGAGAAAACGTCGCGAAATGTCTGCAAGTTTGTCTATGTCTGAACGTCTGTCCTTTTTTTTTTTTTGTTTCACCTGCGATTGTATTTCAAAGTAGAAAAATTACAGCTAAATAAGAGTTGCAGACAGATACTCGTACTACATACAACATACTATATACTACCAACTGCAATCAACTGCAAAATTATGTGGCAGCTGGCAGTCAAATTATCTATGCACTTTATATGGTCAGGGAGCAAGTCTAAGAAAGTGGCGAAGATGGCAACCCAGTTTGCCGTTGATGTTTTTATTAGTGGACTCTGAGTTATGACCATATTAACCAGGAGTTAGTTAGTCGACCAAAACCCAGTTAAATTTTACTATATAAGCTGAGGCATAAAAGAGTCAGTGGAAGAAATTTCCACTTAACTGCTGTTGGTTGTTTTTTGTTGCAAGTAAGTAGTAGACTAATGTTGCTGCTTGTAAATGTTGACAGCAACATGTTTACCGTTTTCATAAGCAACAGCGGCAACATTAGCAGCAACAACAGCGGCATGCATGGAACCCTCCAGCCACTTTTGGTGGTAAGCTCTTAGACAATGCACAACATTTGGCATTTACATGAGAATTGTAAGCATAAACATTTGTTGTTAGCTTTTTTTTTTTTTGTTAGCCCCCTTCTACACATAAAATAATAGTTTATGTTGATTTTTAGCTAAGAATTAAAGTAGCAAAAAAATAAGGCGGCATTGGTAAAAGTATCTGGTGAATATGAGATACTCTGTACGAAATCATTTTTTTTATTAACTAAGTGGAATTTTGGTAGCCTAGGCACTAGATGATATAAGAGAGTTGACAAACTTTGCAAATTACTGATAAATATATTACGTAACGTATATACATAACGATTCCCTATGATAATACTTGAGATAATTTGGCAGGCTCTGCGATACCTCCTTCTTTTTCTTCTTAATTTTACAGTTTTTGGTGGACCATAGCTTCCGCAACAATCTGTCTCCATTTGTCCCTCTTTACAAGGACATCTCTCCAGTGTCGCACTCCAATTTTTCTGAGATCGGCTTCTACAGGGTTTTTCAACAAGAGGTGCTATTTTGAATCACCCGGTATTTCGGTAGCTGTCACTTTTGAAGCTTTTATTCTTTGACATTTGACAAGTAGAAACTACGCCATTACTAAAAATGGAACGATACACGCTTCAACAACGCATTGAAATTATTAAAATTCACTACAAAAATGGTGAAAATCTTGCAGTCACAGTTCGCAAAACTAAAGGGTCGTCGTGAAGCACCTTGTCGGACCGCCATACAGAAATTGGTGGACAAATTCGAGCTGTTGGGACAAGTTAGCGATGTGAAGAATAAAACCCGTGCACGTCGCTCAAGAACTACTTAGAATATTGCCGCTGCAGCCCAAAGTGTGAAGTAAACCCAGGTTTGTCCATTCCTCGTCGTACTTTGGAATTGGGCATTCCACAAACGTTATTACACCGTATTTTGCATAAAGACTTGAGTCCTAAGGCTTATAAAGTTCAGTTAACACAAGAACTCAAGCCGGCCGATCATCAACAACGTCGTGTCTTTGCTGATTGGGTCCTTGAAATGCATGAAAATGATCTGGAATTCCATCGAAAAATCATCTTGACAGATGAGGCCCATTTCCACCTCGGTGGCTACGTCAACAAGCAAAATTGTCGCATCTGGGGCTCGGAAAACCCCAGAGTTATTGTTAAGAAGCCTCTCCATCTTCAACGTGTGACTGTTTGGTGCTGTGTATGGTCCGGTGAGGTCATTGGACCTTACTTTTTCGAAAATGAGGTTGGATCAACAGTTACGGTGAATGGATTGCGCTATCGAGAGATGATTAATGATTTTTTATGGTCGGAGTTGGATGGTATTGATCTGGACAACGTTTACTTTCAACAAGACGGCGCTACGTGCCATACAAGCAACGAAACCATTGCTCTTTTACGGGAAAAGTTTCCAGACCGTGTTATTTCTCGAAGAGGTGATCACAATTGACCACCGAGATCTTGTGATTTAACACCTTGCGACTTCTTCCTTTGGGGCCACGTGAAAGATAAGGTCTACGCCAACAGCCCAGCGTCCATGCAAGACTCCAAAGATAGAATTCATGAGGCTATCGAGGACATAGGGCAGCCACTTTGCGATTTGGTTATGGAAAATTTCATGAAAAGGATATGGTCCTGTAAGCGTGGTCGTGGTGGCCATATGGCTGGGTTTGTTTTTCATTATTAACGGGATACCTTCCTCTTTATTATGAAATAAACATCCGATCATTTATCTCAAAAAATGGCATTTTTCTTTGAATACCAAAATAACAACTCTTATTGAAAAACTCTTTACATCATCCAGCCATCGTTTCCTTGGACACCCTCTTCTTCTTCCTCCAATCGGTTTCAATACAAAGGCCTGTCAAGCTGTTCTTTCAGTGGACATTCTTACCACATGAACCAGCCACCTTATTCTCTGTGCTTTAACAAATCTTATAACCGTTTCATGTCCTGCTAGCGACTCTAGTTCATGATTGTTGTTGGTAGTTTGACAGGGCCAAATATTTTTCGCCATATTTTTTCATATATTTTGTCTTATCAGTGTTAATTGTTAGCCCCGCCGCTTTGGAGTTTCGTTTCAGATTTTTTAATGCATTTACCAGTTCAGACTTGCTTTTGGCCATTATTAGTACATCATCGGCAAATGCACAAATCTGGAAGTTTTTGTTATATCTTTCTTACATGCATTTATAAAAACATTATCTCGGTCAGGAACTCAAAGCAACCTATGAACGGCCATATAAACTAGGATTAGAATTGCTTAAAAACACTTTAATTAAATGAATAAATATGATAATAATAAGAACAACAAATTTTTCAAGTCGGCTATAAGTTTCGACTTCAACACTTTAAAAACTCGGATAGCTAATGCGATTCATCTGGGCTCTAAAATACCAAATCGCGATAATCTCATAGATTAAGTCAGAATCTCGAATTTGAGTATTCAAGCTTTTATAATTTCCAAGGGCTCGGTGCTCATAGGAACAGACGGACGGACGGACGAACGGAGATGTCTACATAAATCTCTTTTGTTCTCTTTTAGCCTCTCCTACTTTAAGGTCAGAACGTAGCCTCGTTAAAGGTCGTGAAAGAAAGAACTGCTTCTTTTTTTCTCAATTGTAGGCGTAGAGTTTCTGACCAAAATGTGCTACCCACAATATACACGTAGACAACCATCCGAGGTATATTAAATTATTGGTACAAATATTGAAGGTAAGCTTGTTGCTTACTGACAGCTTCGACTTTTGATTTAAAGGAGGATACAAAAATTTGCTCACGAGATATTGAAAAATCGCTGAAAGAAGTGCCCAAAAACATGTTTTTCGACAATATCTCGAAAATGGTACTTAAGAAAAAAAAAGGTTTCCATTTTCGTGTTTCTCGACCCCAAATTACCCTAAAAAACACTTTTTTACGAAGGTTCATTTTTCGTGTAAACTAGTGCAATTGAATTATCAAGTTGTAGACTCTTTAGAAAAGAATGTCTCGTTAAAGGGGTATACGCAGTTTGAAAAATTTAGCGCGGAATGACAAAACTTCATATTAAAAAACAATCCCTTTTGGGATATCCCATTTGGGATTTTTTTTTGTATTCTCCGTCGACGAAGGTGGTATGTGATATAAGTTGCATTTTTCAGCCTGTTACATGGGCTTCTTTCTCCAAAATCAACTTTAACGCTAGTCTAACATTTGAAGCGTATTGAAAAACCCGCTGGATTTGGTTGTTTTTGTTGTCAAGCAACAAATTGAGTCTAATTAATTTTGCAGCAAAACTGGTCACTTTTGTTACATTTGCCCTTAACGGTAGACAAACTAAACAAACAACAACTACAAAGAATATAACAACAAAGCCCACATTGACTATGCAAAGTAAGCAACATACTTATACATAAGTAGTACATAAAAAGAAGAAACATTTACATTGATGCATTGATGCAGCGGTCTTTTAACTAATGCCTTAGATATGCAAATTGGTAAAAATTCTTCAAGCATTTATTGGCCTAAGCTTTCAAATCTCTGGCACTCTTTTGCCTAATTGTTGTTTTGAATAAAATTTACATAAGAAATTATTTAAAAGCTACTGTCCATGAAGAAAAAAAAAGAGTGAGCATGGAAAGTGGAAAGCTTAATGTATTATATAGCTTTCCCAAAGGGCTTACACAGTCTTCCCAATTTTTGGGTTTGTGTGTCATAGTGCCATTCAATATCAAAACAAACTGGTTTCGCAGCAAAACCACAAATTGACTTCTTATGTAGCACGGACAGCGACATGCCACACCTAGCTGATAACAGATAGCACTATGACAGCTGAAAGGTTGCACTGGTGGCAAAAAACTCAAACAGATAAATACAAACCGACTGGAACTTATCACTGACCAACTGCAGTGCCGGTGGCCATGCCAATGCAATTGACGTTCATTCAGCAATTTACATTAAAAAAAATAATATATAGTAAGAATAAAAAATAAAATAAAAATATAAGCGGCAAGAGCACAGCGCAAAAGGCGCTCACAATCAGCCCAAGTCGCAGCTCATTATGAATGCGACAAGTTGCACAAGTTTGTGGCAGCCACAGTGGGTAGGCAGCCGGCAGACTGTAGCCCTCTGCGTGCCTAGCTGTCGTGCATCAAATCTTCATATAACGTGGCAAACAAATAGGCAACAAGTTGCAACAAGGTTGATGGGAGGCTACTCCACACAGCTGGACATAGAGACAACCAGACAGTGCCTGCAGGTTGCCACTTTAATTGGCAAAGTTTTTTTTTACCAACCACCACGCTCATAAACTATTTTAAGTTTTTTCGCTTTCATGGTATTATGTGTTTTTTTTGTTCAAGTAGTTTGTTATTAGTTTAGAGAAGACTACGCAGAGCCCATAAAGTATGTGGGCAACATTTACTTGATGCTCTTGACGAAAACATTTCTGAATGCTTTTAAAAATTTGCAGAAAATATTTAACTTTTAGTCTCTTATACAGTACTTTTGGGGTTTCCAAAGTTTCCGAATTGGCAATGTCTGATGCGGTATTCAAATTATACGCCCGTGCTTCGAAAAACGAATCCAAACATTTTATTCGGATTCGTTTTGAAACCGAATGTTTGATGCTCCCAATTTTACCCAACCGAATTTTTCATGTGATTTGAAACCGAATGTTTTGTTGCAAGAGGCATTAGAGGTTTAAAAAAGTACGCATTTTATACTGAAATAATTTTTTAAATATTCTTTGATGTTCATAGATTTTATTTATGCTGACTTAAAGTTAAATATTTATTGACAATTATTTTTAATTAATTTTTTTCTGACTCTACTCAAAAAATAGCATGCACAGCCAAAACGAATCATCATACACGAACACATGACGATAAGTGCGACAGGGTTCCCGCGTTACACAAAGAAAATTACCCTTGTAATAAAACATAGCTAAGTCGTGTTTAATTTCAATAAATATTGTTATATTTTTGTGGAATTTTATTTAAAATATAGAATAATAAAGAACTAGCAATACTTTAATGAAAATGAAATGTAAAAAACATATGGTGATCGAAAGGTGCAGAGCTGCGGCAACCATGTCAGCTGTTTTGTATCAATCAAAAATAATTTCGCAACAACAGGAGAATTTATCGGAAAAATAAGGAAAATATACGAATTTATTGAAATTAATAAAAAGGGAGAATGCGAAGTTATCGACAAAAACATTCGTTTTCCAGAGCATACAAAAACTAATCCGAAAAATATTGTTCGGTTTGGTTTTTTCGTTTTCCGGAGCAATGCTGATAGACCCAAATTTACTTACATAATTACATAAGTCTTTTTTGTTTTTTTCTCAGGATGTAGCATTCGCTGGAAATTTTTATGAAATTTTTGTATTAATCTTATTTGAAAACTCTTAATCAGCACCAAATTTGGCTTAGCGTAGCATGCCGCGTTTCTGAGATAATCTCCAAAATATTGCACAGTGTTTTGAGGTTAGGTATGTCTGAACCCTGACTTGCTGGGAACACTTTTTCCTCAGGATATGCTGTAATTGCAATATAGGCTTACAGCAATAAGAATATCTAGGAATTTAAAAAAAAAATTATTTTATTTTAAAATATGGACATTTTTGAATCTATTGGGTCGTTCACTAAGTAATTTCGTTTTTTTTAGTACAATGTTAGCACGATTTTTTTTATTATGTAAAACATTTTATGAAATTATGTATTCTCCATTTTGATGCAATGCCTTTTGCCATCTTTCGGGCAAGAGATTGATTCCACGCTCATAAAATTTTTGATCCTTGCAGGCAAAAAACTGGTCCAAGTGGTTTTTGACGTCCTGATTTGAGGTGAAGGTTCTTCCATCCAAAAAATTTTGCAAAGACCGGAACAAGTGATAGTCCGAAGGTTCCAAGTCTGGAGAATATGGTGGGTGTGGTAGCACATCCCATTCAAGCTGCAAAAGCTTTTGCACCAAATATGTGAAGTAAAAAGGAATCGAAATATTTTGTTCGTTTTGATCTCCCAAGCAAAAAGGAATAATTTAAATTATTTTCTTTCAAATATTTTCTTTTTGCACTGTATGGCCCTAGTACTTTGAAGTCAGATCAGCTTTTTAGCTTAAGTATAGTAGAGATATTTAGCCGATTTTTTTTTTTTCAAAAATTATTTTTGATTTCGTATATGCAAAATGTACAAAAACATGAAGTTTTATTTTTAAGTGTGGCTTATTATAGATTTTTCGAATGTAAAACTAATATATGTTTAGAGAAAAAAAATTTTTCTTTTACAACTTATCTTTTCAGTCCAACATGAGTAAAGTTTTTGATTTTGTTTTTCAGCAGTCTACATAACTTTTCAAAATTTTATTCCCACATCCTAGATTTTAGCATTTCTTTGAATTTAAATATTTTGTCTAAGTGCAGACTGTAGTCATTCGGACGCCTTAGTTAATAACAGTCATATTTGCACTTATCTTTCGAAATAAAAAAAAACTCCACTTAAAGAGCATTAAACCTTTCATAGTTATAAAGTAAAAACTTTTCGTGTTTGCTTTTATCGATTTATGACATAGCAGTTGGCAGCGGACTACGCGTCGTATAAGTAATGCAAGTTTAAGACGCTCATTTGGCTTTGATTTAAGCGGCTTAAAGAAATTGCACTTAATGCATTGCTCAACTGCCAACAAATGAAATGTAAATTTAATATAGATACATCCGTCTGCAATTAGTCAGCCCACGTTCAACTGATCGAGCACTTATCATGCATGTGGCAAATGTGGCCCATGTTACCCATGACGTGTCAGCAAGTTACCAATCCGGTTTCAATTCCACAACTGGCACATCTAGAGACTGTGCAAATAAATGTTATTATTTCTATAACTTGGCGGTTTTGTTATGGCTATTGTGACCAATGCTGACTGTGGCTGCATTTAATTGTGCCATTCACCCGCTAGCCAGGCCACGCCAAGCAAGATCAGACCAGACCAGTACCAAACCAAGCCAAAATCAATATCATTTCAAGTTGTTACTTTAATGAACAATTGTCAGCAGGCACAACGGGCAACACAATTTTAGGCACATTGTAAATATGCATTGGGCGATATTGGAGACAGTGTGGAGTTGGCCAAAAAAAATAAATAAATAAAAATCTTGTATATTGGTCGCAATCTTACCCTCCATTTACTATGTGGCTTGGCCTAATCAAATTCCCATTAAAAACAGAAAATGCTGCAACTGCAACTTCAGCTATTGTACAACATGCTGCAGCTGTGCGGCGGCTGCAACAACCCCAGCTGAGTGACTACAACTTGGTTATTGTATTTTGTAAGCATTGCTATTTTTTTTTTTTTTGCAAGTCCACACCCAAAATTTGCGGCTGCCGCTTGTTAGACAAGTTACCAAAAATAGACCATAACCAAAGTCAGTGAGTGGAGCACAAAATTTATGAAAAATTACAGCAGCTGTTGGCGTGGCAATGCAATTAAAAAAAAATGTGATTCAATCGTGGTGGTGCCCGACGTTGGTATACCCTGCACAGACTTTTTGCAGAAGAAGTCAAATTTTTCATTGTTTCGTTAAGGGTAGCAGGCGTACTTAATTAAAAGGATTTACGAAATTTAGGGTATTATTTTTTGTACGCATTGATAGAGCGGATATCCGCGAAACTATACTACAAATCAAGATAGGAACATACCAATAGAAATATTAGCCCGTGCTCCATGAAAAGAAAAATCCAAATCGAACAATTTTTTTCGGATTCGTTCTTGCGTGCTCGATATTTCACTTTTTTTTCTCGATGAATTTGTACATTTGTAAATCAATCGATTGAAGTAATTTTCTCCCGGTCGCTTGATATCCAAAATAGGTGATTTTGTCTGACTATCTTCTACATCAAGAGTAACGCTCGAGGAAATAATGGAAATCCGGTAAGAAAGCCATTTATATTATAAAAACAAAACGAGTCCTAATCGACTTTTCTTTAGATCTGGGGTATGGCGGCTCGCTCAAATCGTTTACGTATTCAGACGTTCCAAAATAAGGCATTGCGCCTTATCACTGGTTGCGATTGGTATGTAAGGAATTCGACCTTGCACCACGACCTCAATCTGGATACCGTGGACCTTCAAATTAACAAACACGTTAGCAGATATAATGAGCGTCTAGCCAGACACAAAAACAGGCTGGCAAAAAACTTGCTAAATGAAAACCCTATTAAAAGACTTAAAAGACGATCACTAAAAAATTTAACTCATCCTTAATATAACGGCCTGATGTGGCCTTATGGCATTACCAATGATGACTCCAGCTCAACCCTGGATTGGCGACAACCCAACATGAGATAAATGCAAAATATAAAAATATATGAATTTTTGAGTTTTCGCAATAAATAAATAAAAAAAAAAAAATAAAAAAAAATAAAAAAAATAAAAAAAAAAAAAATTTGTATTCCAAAAACAAATGGGTCGCTTGTAAATGGCTCACCCTGTAGTGGCCTATGATGGGTAAACAAACGACCTATCCACAGAATATCTTAGTAATAGGACATATAACACCCAAAGCGGTAAGGGGTAGATCAGATTATCAAAAACTATTTTTGCATTTTATAATGATGGTCAGTGTGGTACTTGTAAGAGAGGATCCAACGAATGTTGCGCACAATAAAGCGTTTTTTTTAGTTTTCACAACAAAAATAAAAAAAAAGTTGACTTTCTAAATGTTGTTTTTTAAACTAAAAAAATTTACAATAAAATTTTTTTTATTTTTTATTAGTTAGGTTCTCTCACATCAGAGAGTGGGCACTGCGACCTGAAGATCTATTGTGTACCGTACCCATTCTTTTAGGACAAAAGACCATCTGCCTTCCTTATGAAGAGCAGTAAGTCTTTCGTTGGGATTCGGCGTAGCTGAAACGGGGTGATCCGTTCAGCTCCCAAATGTGTGACTCTGTCCCACACTATTGCTGGACAGTCACACAAGATGTGTTTGGTCGTCTCGTCGTCTTCAAAACAAAGCCTGCACTCTGAGGAGTCCGATAGACCCATTTTTTGTAAGTGATAACTTACAGTATGGTGCCCAGACAAGTAGGCTACCAGGAACCTTAGGTCCGCACTACCAAGACCTATAGTTCGGTTTGCATCCGAGGGTGAGACAAGCACTTTTGTCTGTCTTAAATTCGGTAAAGAGAACTAATATCTCCTATGTTCACTTAAGGCCCATTTGTTGACCATAGTTTTCATTGTTGACCAGCTGATGCCACATAAGGGCGCGGGGCAAGTGGTGGGCGAAGAGGAACCCAGTCTTGCGAGCTCATCAGCTGTCGAATTACCTTCCACTCCTGAATGTGCAGGAACCCAACAGAGTGTGACTCTGTTATTGGAGGACAGGAGTTGGATTTTGTTCACGCATTCCCTAACCAGCTTGCAGGAGATTCTCCACGAAGACAATGCGCTGATAGCGGCCGGGCTATCTGTAAATATGTAAATGTTAGCACCCCTAGTACCTTCAAGGAGGATACTGTGGGCGCAGACCTCTAAGGCGTGAATCTCAGCTTGAAAGACACTGGGCCAGATACCCATTGCAATAGAGATTCTGGTGTTGGGTCCGACAACTTCAGCAACTACACCCTGTTCCGTCTTGGAACCATCCGTAAACCATTGCTGGCACCGGAGGTTACCACAGGGGTTGCCTTCAGTCCAAGTCTCGCGATTTGGAATGAGAGATCTAAATTTCCTATTATGGAGAAGTTCCGTGGTCATATAATCTGATCTTGAGCAGATCGATAGGTCAGGAACAGAACTTATAAGTGCAGCATGGCCTGTGTCACTTTCCACGAGTCGAGACGTGATCCGGATCCGCAGAAGACTTTGCATAGCAATACAATAAAATAGAAAAACAACTTTTATGCAGTTCACTTTATGGGGCAAAAATGCAGAAGTGTCCGACCGCCAAAAGTATATCAAACAAGTTTTTTTTTTTTTAAATGAAGTTTTAATTTTTTATTAGTGGAAATTCATTAATGATATAGCAAGTAATGCTATTGATAAAACTTATTTTTTTATGTTTTTAAACGGTCTTTCTTTCTCAGACTAACTTCTCTACGCCACATGACACTTGTGAACAGCTGTTAGTTGTTACTCACGTTGTTGGTCTAGCACTTTTGGCCTTAAGTTTTGTTTTTGAGCTTGTTCTCGTCGTTACTCGGGCACTTTTGCCTTTATGCATTTTTGTGCGACAAAGCGCACACCCTAAATATTTAGCGCTTTACCAAATGTACAGTCAGCCTACCATGCTCCCTTGTAGTGTATAACAGCAGTACAAATTAAAAACCTCAGAGTAAAACTTATTGTTGCATTTAAAGTTGTTCCAATAGAAATAAAAAAACAAATAAAAATTGCACGCAATTCATGTTAGACTTATATGGTAGCAACAAAAAAAAAAAAAAAAAAAACTATTAAAGCTGGCACAAAATTTGCATAGCAAGGTCATTGGAACGATCAATCGAACGATCGATTTTAGTATAGCCAATGTTGTTTAATGCCAAGAGATCTCTGTAAACCGCCCAACTGTCATTTATTATTTCAGACCTTGCACCCATTTGAGTTACATCTAATTGCAGGCTTTGCTGCTGCAACACGCCCCGTTGGCCAAGTGGCAAGCAGCGTTGCAAACAAACTGGCTTATATTAAGTGGCCCAGCAAACGTGGCCAACCGCAAATTACAGCTTTATACATTTCCGCTCATTTTAGAAGCATCGATCTGACACTTATTATAAGTACACGCAGTCATTTGTGCAAATTAGCAGGGAGCAGGTCGACAACATCGGGAACTTAATGAACTTGTCCAGGCTTCCATTGGCTTCTATATTTATGATAAGTAACAATGCAAAGACAAGCAATGAACTGAACTGCATAGTTCCAGCTCTATGGACGGCAGCAATTTATGGGATCAACAGAGCCGTTAGTGCCAAATTACAACTGGGTTCGTAGCAAAGTGCAAAACAGACGTGGAAATAACCAACAAGACATTAACCCGGCGCATGCCTGGCCGCTTGTTGGGGCCGTCGGGCAACCCAACCGACTGCACAGCTGCGCTGCCAATAATTGCACTCATATGCCGCTGCCGCCGCTGCAACTAATATTGTTGTTGTTGCAGTTGCAGCGCCAAACAGCTGCTGGCTGTTGATGTTGTTATGGTTGTTGTTCTGCCTTTGCGGCGCACTCGAATCAAAGCTAACAGCGATTGAAAGATATGAGTGCAGCAGCAGCAGCAGCGGCAGCGGCAGAGTAGAGACCAACAGACAAGACGACCAACCAAACGACAGACGCGACCGTCGTTGGCCACAAAAACATAAAACAATAAAGTTTGGGGCGCTGCGCAAAAGAATAATCGCATAAATCATGCGGACTTGCGGCAGCGGCGGCGTCTAAACTGCACTAACGGCAACAATGCAAACCACAAGGAGAACGCGAACAACATTACCCAGCTAGGCACAGTGGATCGAAAGTAATTTTTAGTCCTGTTTTGTAGTTTAATTAAGAGCAAAAATAAAAGCTTTGAGAATAGCACAATTAGCTTTTAATATTAATTACTCCTACATGCAACGGCTTACTAAAGGATCTAGAACGAAGGTACTTAAGCATAGAGTGTTGTACATGGTCTGTCCAGAAGAGAGATGGACTGATCTTTTTCCGCGTCTATAATCGCACTGCCGGTGGTTACAGTTGGCAGTAGATTGCTCTTCTCCGCAGCCTTTGCCAGTTCCTTCCTCACGCTGCGAAATTAGTAGTGTTTTGAATCCTCTCGATGAGGTGATGGAAGTCAGGACTTTCGGGACAATGTGGTCCCTGGGATAGAGAAGTGGATATTTGAGTATGATCCTGAGACTACAAATCAAAGCGAAGAAATGTACTCTTAAATGTGTCTACGTACGAAAAAGGAGCGTTAGAGCAAGTCAAAGCCAAAAAGCTGACTCATTTGGGCTGTCGATTCCAAAGCATCGATCTACATTTAAAGTATTTTTGCCAGAGGAACAAACTGTTAACTGATTTTTTTAAAGGCTGAGTCCGCCCACCATCGGCAATTGCTAACGACACAACAACGCTACGATGTCTCAAACACATTGCGCCTTCAACAGTATCATAGGACCTCATCACGGCTTCGTAGAAGCAGTTCATCCACCACCTTCCGCTGGCTGCGATGTGTGGATTCAGAACGTTCCTATTTTGAAGAATATTGTGTGTAAATGCCATTTCTGTGAATAAATATTTCTTTGTCAGTCCATCCACTTTCCGGAGAAAAAAAAAATTGTGACACAGTCGAGAGGTGGTGAATATCGAATTTTTTCGACTTTCGAAAAACTTAAAAAAGATTCATGTATTTTTTTCAAATCTACGTAAAACTCTTGGAGCTCTTTGCAATACTTATTGAGGTAGTATTGTTGCTATATTAAATTATTTTGTGTTTGAAAGACTTATTGGATTAGTATTGTTGTCAATATCTGGTATCTGGGCTGGAAGGTCTGAAAAATAAATTAAATTTTAAATTAAATGAAAATAAGCATATTAGAGCCACATAGTTCATCAACTTCTTTGTAAAATCGCGTCGCACTCCAAACTTTCGCATTGTACAGTTTTTGTACTTTGTACTTTCGAAGTGATAAACCTGCTAACCGAGAAACAAAGTAAGGTCACATAAGTAAACCAATCTTAATATGTTTGTAAATATGTATTTCCAAAAATTTTATGAATTTTAGTTTCTAATACAATACAATTCCGTTGCTAAAAAAACAAATTGCTTATTTGAACGTAAAGTTGGACAATATTTCTTTAAGTTGTATAGTTTAATTGTATATCTTATGATTTTTAATTTTTAACTTGTTTATCTTACGATTTTTTCATACCTTTAAAAGTACCTATATTTTTATAATACTATTTAATTGTTCACTCTATATAGGTGTGTATTTATACAAGAAATATTCAGGAAAAAACATTTTTTTATTGAGCTATTTTTATTTGCAATCTGTTAAAAAACAATCAGCAAATTAAATAAATATAGTAGGTATAATTAAATTCCAGGAATGATTGTGAGTCCATTAAGTCCAATTAGTATACAACAATAATTTTTGCTAACAAATAAAAAAAATTAAAATAAAATTAGAAAATGCAGCGGTATCAATCCAAAACATTACGATCCATAGTCAACGCTCCTTTTTACGTGTCTAATGCATGCATTCATAAAGATTTAAACATTCCTTTTGTTAAAGAAGAAATAATCAAATTTAGCAAAAAGTATATTGACAGACTTCACAACCACGAAAATAATCTAGCCTTAAGCCTAGCCGATAACAGTACAGCAGTAAGAAGACTTAAAAGACTGCACATTCTCGATCTCATGGATAGATAATTTTGGCACACACAACATATGCTAAACACAACAGTAGGTTTTAATGGAAACTTTCTGTTTTACTTATAAAATTTTTATTTTTTTTATTTTTATTATTATTTAGTACATTTACTTATTGTCCAGCAAAGACAGATTGTAAATAAAATATGAAGAAAAAAAAAAAAAAAAAAAAAAAAACATATTTGAATCTCACTTTAATCGACTTTGACCCACTGTGCCACAGTGGCCGCAGCGGCGGCAACACTTTTCTTGCCTTAAGCCAAATTTATAGCGATCTAAGTAGGTATAAAGCGCTCATTTTGTGGCAGTTGCTGCGGCAGCGACTTCGTTACGTTTTCAAGGAGTGCCCCCAACAGGAGTAATACAACAGGCAAAACTCGACTTGGTATATGCTCTTAGTAGACATTGGAGCAGTCAGGGCGAGCTTCAAACGGTTTTTTGCTGGCCATTGTTTTTGGCCAGCTAAAGCGCGCTCTGTTACTTATTTTGCTTTTCAATGGCAAGAACAATAGAAATGCACTGCTCGAAAGTTTTGTTTTAGCTTGGCTTGATGTGCTAAAAGGGGCGAAGGAATTGGTCTCAAAGAAAGAAAGGCCCAAATGCTGTGCACCCGCGGCTAGCATAAAAGTTGACATGGTCACAACGGGTGCGGCTGGAGCATATGCAGCACATATCAAAGATAGAGTGAAGGGAAGATGGAAGTTGGAAGATTCAGGTGGCTGAGGAAGTAGAAGGCGGGTTGGAACAAATGCTACGCTGTGCTCACTCGTGCGCGCATTTAAAGAACTTTTGGCCCGACTTGGACTTTCATTTTGCGGCCGCTTTGCCTTATTTGCACGACCTTTGTTGTGGCAAGCATTTCAAGGGGTACCTGGATAGCTCTATCCAACAATATTTACAATAAATGAAATAAAAAGAACCGCTAAAATTGTAAGCTGACTGCGAGTTCTTTATTTTTTTTTAGTATTTTTGTTAAAAGTTTTGATGACGGTAATGACTTAATGCAGCTGCTAAAAATTGTCCCTTTAAATAAGGGAGGCACAACTTTGTACCCTTTGGAAAGCCTAAGATTGCAAAGTCGACATTTTTACTCAAGATGTCATATTTAAAATGACGCTAAATTAAGTTAAATCAGGTGGGATTTATTTACTTAAGCTTTTTTTGCTTATCAATCAATTATTGACTGTTGGCTTAAAATAAATGCCAATGCGGGATATAGCAAGGTAAGTCTTCGTTCCTTGGGTCTCTCAGCATCCTTCGCTAGCGGAAGTTACTCCCGTCATGTTACCAAAAATAGACAAAACACCTGCTTGGAGGTGCAGGTAGGGATTCTATCACCAAGCTAGGGTAGAAGGGCTAGCAAGCTCCTGAAACATTTCTTGCTACCGAATCGTCACCACTTGAAAGTTGTGGCACAAATTAACAAAGTTCGTTGTAATGGTACAAGATATCTCAAAGTCGTCCTCGCCTGCCTTTAATATATTTTCAAAAATCATTGGTCTAATCTATGGGATAAACCTCTAACTACACAGATAAAAACTTGTCGGTTTTTGTTCAATACATATTGCAAAATATTTAGATATCAAGGTAAACCGCAGTTTGTAGTTGTTCAGACATTCGGATAATGCTTTTATGGCAAGGAGCGACTTCTTGTTGCAAAATTCTCTTAAAGATGATGTTTTGAAATTTTGGAAGTTTAGCCTTCTTGGATCAAGGATATTGATACCACATAAGGGTTGTTTGGACATTCTCAAAATCTCTTACTGTAACGTTTTTGTACAATGAAGTGACGTCTTGTTGAAAGTTAATCTTTTGGAAGCTTAGCCTTCTTGGATCAAGCGTATCAACTGCAAAAGATAACGATACCCCATATAGATTTTGCCAAAGGAATCAAAGTATTGGCGGATTCCATCAAAAACAGATAAAAAGTTTGATAGGTATTACAGAACAACAAAGTAATTTAAGACTAGGCTTCAATGCCCCAATGACTAGGGGTAAAAATGTTTCTATCCAATACAAACAAATTTTAGCATGACTCAACATAGTGACTACCGCGGTAATTGGAACGATTGGGTTATTGGGCTATTTCCATAGCTTATTCACCTACAACAGTCGTTTGACTTTGAGCATGTGAGAATACTTCTTCGAACATAGGGTTACAAAAAGCTCTCGTTACACCATTCATAACGTTGTTAGGGAGCTATTTCTAACAAGGATAGGGTGAAAAATGTTCATATGAAGGCTTTCTGAAAAACATGCAAAACTATTCGCTCTAAGAATGACTTGGAGCTCTGAAAAACGGTACATTTCCGTAACGTTGCGGGATCGTTGTACAACCCGCCCCAGTTGCTTGGACAAATCCCATTCTAATGCCTCTATTGGGACACAAAACAAAAATCACATTAATCACATATGACAAAATGCAAGAACTTCAATTGGATTTGTTTTATGCACTCGACAGGCTGAACAACAATCATGCAACCAACCAACTGCATGCAACTGCAACTTATACTGCGAACCGCTTTAAATGTGAGCAAAACCCAAACGGGTTTTTTGCCTGCCGCTGCTCTTGCAACTCCTGGTGGCACTATCGGACTACTACTGCTGTTGCTGCTGCTGCTGCTGGGGGTTCATTATTATGCGCGCATTGTGCGTGCCTGGCAACAGGAACTGGGCATAGGAATTTTTGCCAGCTAGCAGGCAACATGAAGCGTGCTCCGATTCTCAATTGCCGTCAACGTATGTACGGAGCACATACTATACATATGCCTCCAGGGACGAACTTGCAAAAAGGAAACTGCAACACAATTAAACAAAGCAGCAAAATCTGCAGCGAGTCAGCGAGCCAGCAAACCAAAGTGGGGTTACGTACAATAGCGCTGGTCAAAACCAAAATACATCTGGAGGGGGCGGCGAGTTGATTTTGCGGTTATGTTGACCGTCTGTATTTGCTTCCATGATATAAATGCACTAGGGAAATTTATGCATCTCAAAGGATTCTAAACGCATTTCCGCTGCCAACTTGCTTTGCATTTATGCAAAAAAAAAACTTTAAAAAGAAGAAAAAAGCCGCGC
Organism: Chymomyza costata; assembly: GCA_018150985.1. Taxonomy (NCBI): domain Eukaryota; kingdom Metazoa; phylum Arthropoda; class Insecta; order Diptera; family Drosophilidae; genus Chymomyza; species Chymomyza costata. The sequence continues at coordinate 27,782,858 of JAECWU010000001.1, forward strand.
TCACTGGCTAACGATTTTGCTTATCAGATCTGTCCATGGCAGACAACAACTGAAAAGTCCAAATGTGGTTAAAGCTTGACCAAAGCTGCGGTTGCTGCTAGTCCGCCATAAGTCTTGTCATATTTCAATGGTTGGTTTTGCTTTGCAGAAACTTGAAAATTGCAAGACGGTGCGTTTTAAACCGGGTTCCTCTCATCAGCAGAGCAAATCGCTTGCATTACAAGAATACTATAAAAATGAAGGTTACGATGTAGGCGTGGCATATCATAAGTTCTAGCAGGTCGCCAGTATACGCTTTTGAACTTTAAGCCACCAACCAGTATTCAGTAAGGCCCAAAAATGTGTATACTGCACCGATCCGCTAAATTGGGCATCGTCAGAGTGTCAACACGAACTGGCCGGGGGTCATCCGTATAAGATTGTGCTAACGAGGAAAGTAAAGTCGGAGGATAAGAGACAAAGCTGTCAGCTTGCTCGTTGGATGCAGAAAATGTTGGTCAAAGATTCGGAATTTGGGAAAAAAAAAGTACTGCCACCGTAGCGGAGGCGGCCCTTAAGCATCAGCTGGAGTAATCATTGAGCCGTCCGCATGATCGTGTAGATCAGGTGCGAATCCACGATTTGGTCTTTTCATTTCAAAGTTTATGTATATAAATATATCAGAGCTCTCAAAACTTTGGGGATCCGGACCCGAAAAAACCCCCGTGGATCCACCACTGGTCTAGATACACAATATGACATAGGACTCATTTTTAATCAAACTAACAATATCTAACCCCGGATCCCCACATGCTATGTTGTTGAAACTTGGCACTTATTTTCAAAATCTGTTCAAAACTTCAGAAAATCAACGCAATAATGTGTAAATTTCAGTACCCCTTTTCTTTTTTCTTCCAACAAAAATACTATACTAACGTTGCGTCAATGTGTACACACTGCTTTTTATAACCATTTAAAACGCTGGTTATAAGAATTTAGATAAAAATTAAAAGTTGAATGTACTTTCGATCTATATATGTATGTAAGAAGCGAACCAAAAAATTAACTGAGATTTAACAATTATACATTTAGTTGGCTTGGAAGTTGAGATTTTTTTGGTTTATAATTGTCAAATATATTTGACATCTAATGTTCCCCATTGTTTAGCGTTCGGCCAAATTTGAAAGAACCTCCCCTTAACACAAAAAAAGTACATTTGACTACCACCGAAGTATTGGAACAACAAACCAGTAACGTTGTTTTATTATATCATATTCTTTTTAGATTTCTGTCGTTTATAACAAAATACATCAAAAGCTGAAAATTGACAACCCTTCACACGAGTATATAGTAAATTTTCCCAAAGTTTTCTTACATAGAAACTTACTTATTTTATATTCAGCCATGTATCTAAGCAGAATCAATTATGCCACCCAATTCGTTTTAAAATCTCGAAGAAATCGAAACATTTTTTCTAGAATCAATTTGCTTTACATTTATGCAAATAAACCCGTTGCGCAGGCTAGCTAGCGTGATCTCTTATCAATTGTGTCCATCTCTGACAGCAACAGCAACAGTTCCCATTCCCGCTTTTTTTTAGCTCCATATATAACTTGCTCTTAAATATCGCGCCCTATTACTTAGCATGTCTGCACTTGTTTTACCCAATTTACATTAAAGCTCTCAACCAGAACCAATCTTGCCACCCATTTCAATTCCTTTGCGCAAATGAGTTGCTTTCAACGCACTATGGGTTCAACGGTCCATTCCCGACATCCAAAGCTCCACTGGCAGCGGGTTACATGCCACATATCGGCCTTCAGTGCTTCTTTTGCTTCTTTTGCTCTTCCATCATCATCAGCAGAAACAGCGGGAACGGCCATAGCCTCATCATTGGCATTGGTCGACGTTACTGTCAACGTAGCAGCCACAGTTTGTTGCTGACAATTTAACACAAAAATTCAGTGAAGCGTCAACTTGGGGCACAGGCATAAATTTACAACATTCGTAGAGTGTATCCTTGTGTATGTGCTATGCTTTAATTTTTCCTCCTTTTTTTCCTGCAGTTTTCCTTATTTTTTGCGAGCAAGTCAGTGAAGCAGAAAACTTTACAATCCATCAAATTAATGGAGCAATGTGTCACCAGAAGCTCCAACTGCTGCCACCCTAGCTCACTAATAGAACTAGGATATTGTTGTTGCTTTTGTTGTTGGGACCCAATGTTGCTCTGCTGCAGATGCTCTGGCAAAATGTCATCAACTTGAAATTGTAAATCAAGCAAAAATTGATTGGACAAAGCGCAGCACTTGGTAGACAAGTGTGCAACATCATATATGCTCGTACATATATAGGGGCGACTAAATTTAAGCATTGATTACGGATTGCTAAAAATAGTTGATGGATAACTCGATAAATAATCGGAATTGTGCAGTAGCTCTAAAACATATGTAAAAATTATCAAAATCGAACAGGTTGACTTAAAAAATGACCCGCTGCTCTTATTATCGCCGATATTTATATTTACAAACGGGCGGCCTCTATAGACTAGCGGCACTGCACTAGACTATCATCCCAGAGGTTGTGGGTTTGAATCGCACGTAAAACCATGGTCCTGCACTTTCCACTTTTTCTATTCCCCTAATTTTTCCTTTCTATTCTATATCCTTATCACTTACTCCCATTATCGGTATCACAATCGGCCTATTCTTGGCCTAAGTGAGTTGGGACGCTAAGTCCCAACTGCCGCCCTAACCTACCTACCTTTACAAACAAATTTGAAGAAATATAAATTTACTTGAAAATTAGAACCGACAGTTCTTGTTTCAGAGCGCCCGATGCTATGAAGAATCTGGTTGTAATTTCTAAGCGTCCACTGTATCAACATTTTTTACAAGTGCTTTTCTAAGTTAAGCTTTTGATATTCTCTGTCTTAAATTTCCACTGAGAAGACAATGCTCAGATTACATTGTAACATTTAACCTTATTTCATATGGAATCCGCGCGTTTCGTACATCTTCAACACTTTTCGCCTTTCTCCAACTGTCATTTTTGGATTGCATGTTTTTTAAATTGGCTTTTATGACACATAATTAAATGTTAATTTATTATATTGATTACCACATTAACTGATAAAAAGGTATATTCGAGACTCTTGCCTTTCACCACAGCAACTGCACTGCGCATTTTTCTTTGCATATATAGTATAGTAATGAAAGTCCTACTCCTGGCGTGGTTTGGGAAGCAACACTTTCGCAAATATGCAAAACAGCCCACTTACAAGTTGTGGTTGAACATTTTTATAGACTTATCACGCGACACTCTCAAGGAGCTGCATTTAAGAGTGCTACATAAATCTAAACGATATGCAAGCTAACGACAGCCAGTACGACCCACCGACCCACCAACCGAACGCCCACTCACTCGCTTATAAGATACAGATGCACAGATGCATATACATACTCTCTCTCATACAGTCAGGCGGCAAATGTTGCCGAGTCGTTGTCACGAGTGGCAACAATTAATTTTCATACGCAGACGCAGACGCTGACTCAAAGTAACTTTAGCTTCCTTAAGTTATATGTACTATGTATCTACGGCTACTGCATGTAGCGCAAGAGTAACAACAAATTGCACATCGATGTGAATGTGAAGACTTTTGGCATTCTAGGAAAATAAATTTAAATAAACGCAAGCTATCTATCTTTTTTTATATAATGATCATAGTTTATGCCAAAGAAAACTGCAATTTACTTAAGAAGAATTCACGATTTGAGTTACATTTTAAAGTTCTTGATTTAAGCGTTATCTTAGCATTGATTTAAATTTAGCTTTTTACTATGGTAGTGCAATGAATGTTACAATTTTAATTAAAAAAATATTTTTGGTTGTACACTTTGTCGGGCAAAAATGCAGAAAGGCAAATGTGCAAAATGCCTAACACTAAAAAATTTGCATTTGTGTCGGATTCAGAACTTTCAAGCTGTGTTGCAAAAAAAAAAAAATCTACCAGTGTGTACCAGAGACCTACAACCGGTATGAACAAGTTAGCTTAATCATATTTGTTGAAAATACGCTCCCAGTCGGATGCGGTACCGACAGGTTTCAGTTTTTTCAAGTATCGGACGAATCAAATGCGGTCATACCGCATTTTCAGTTTGCGAGCATGCGGTCATTTGCGGTATATTGTGACTGACATGATTTTACCGCATTGCTTCTACACACTCAACTGAGTTGAACTGAGTAATAATTTTGCGGTAAAATCAAGTCAGTCAATGCGGTATGATCGCATTTAATATAAGACAATAAGACATTTAATATAAGAAAAATTTCATTAAAGGACAAAATTTTTATTATTAAGAATTAAAGTTTTTATTGTAAGAATTGAGAAATAATAGGCTGTCTACAGATTTTGGGCTCAATTTTGCTTCTTGTCAACAAACGAGTTGTCAACTACTTAAATTGTGATACTATACCGTAACGTACTGAGTTGTCAACTACTCAAATTGCGATACCATACCGCAAAACATCGACATAACCAATAAATAAAAAATATAAAAAATCCATTGTGTCAAAATGATGTTGGATTTTTTGATTTTTTTAAACTTTCGAAAAAAAAGTTTAAGAAAAATCATTAATTTTATCAAAACGACGTACCCCTTAGAGAATTTTGAACCCATGGGAAAGCCTCTTGTTCCCGTACCCTTTTGACAGGCACGGATCTAGTTGAACACTCTTATTTCTGATCAATGCAATTATTTAATAAGTCTGTATTCGAATGTACTGGTAGAAAAAATTTCATTCGAGTCGTGTTCAAATATTTGAATCTGTCGAGACAGATCCCGACAATAGGATACCATGCATACATTTTCCCAAAATATATTTGCGAAATAGTTTTTTCGTGTGGGATAGGAGAGTTATTTTAAGGAAGAACTAAGAAAAAAAAGTCGAATATTGCTGCAATTTCGGGAGCATATTCTTAAAAGCAATACATTTTTGAATAATTTCTTAAAGCTTAAATAGTTGGGTATTTTAGCAACAAGGTGTAAATCTATGTCAACTGAAACAAGTGGCTTTAATCGAAAACATATTATGAGGGAAAGGGTTTATTTATCAACAAACATTAATAGTGAAGGAATGATGCTCTCAAGCTGTAATAGTTTCCTGATCTAGGAATTTATATGGGCAGGCATGCCTTAACAAGGTCCCTTGATCTTATGGGTAAAACTGTTCTACGGAATCCGGATTGTGTTCGCATAATGTTAACATGTGGCATTAAAAAACTATCGGGGCATCGTTCTAAACTAATTTATTTTATGGTACTATTTAATAGCATTGTGCAATTTTTGAAAATTTGAGGAATAAATTTTTTTTTTATTTTTTATAAAAAATTATGGAACTTATGCCATCGTTCTGAACTGAATTATTTTCGGGTACTATCTATCATCCGAATTTCTGGAAGTGTCATAAATTAACTTTTACGAAATTACATCGAAAAAATTTATTTTTACTTTGTAAAAATAGTTTGGATCTATATTTTTGCTTCGTCAAAGTCGTTAGGACGAATGTTATTTTTATTTTTTTTCCTTGTTTTACTCCTCTTGGGAGCTTAGGGCCTCTACAAGAGCTTTCCATCGAACTCTCTTTTGCGCTGTTTGTTTAGCTGTAACCCATGGTATGTTTTGCTGTGCCAGTTCTTGAAGAGCAGTCCGCCGCCAGGTTGCTTTTGGTCGTCCTACTCGTCTGCTTTCTTGGGGATTCCAGTCTAGTGCCATCCTAACAATGCTGCTTGGTTCTTTTCTGAGATCATGACCTATCCATGTCCATTTACGTTTCCCGATTTGGAGGTGCATAGGGGATTCATAAGTGATGTTTTTTTTTTAATTTCTCAATTATTCTACTCCCAGCTTCAATGAGTTTTTCTAAACTGAATACTTTCCCGCATAAACACATTTTATGTCTAACCAAGTAACTCTTAGTAGTCTAGCTAAGAATTGAAAATGCAAATTTGCATTAAAATAAAATCAAGTGAAGAAGTGCGGCAGCCAAGTGGCAAGCTGCCTCCAGGCACTACAGACAGGATGCCTGCCACAAGTGTTTTTAACATTGTTTGCATGGCGCATTACGTGATTTGGCCGGTTTGCTGCCTCTGTGCTCTTGCGTGTTAGCGGCATGTTCAAATTTGAATAAAACTGGGACCACAACAAAAGCAGTAACAACAAGAAGAGGAGTCACTATATAACGTGGGTGTCGCTGTTGAAGTAGACAAACTGCTGCTCATGCAATGTGCTCCATTGACGCCTTCGCACATCCTCCGGCCACTTGGCACAAAGTCGCTGTGGCCCACAGGCCAGGCTAAAATACTTTTAGCCACGGCGTGCTAACTTACGAGCAGTGATAACATTTTAATGCTGGTGACATTCTGCGTGTTGCCTGGATGCATTGAGTAAGACCTGAAGCTTCAGTTAATGCAACATAAATTAGCTTATGTATCTTCATTTGCTATAGCAGTGCATTAGCCTTTAACTTGGGCCAAAACAAAGGCCTTAATCAGTCGCCATTTTGCTGCTGAGTCATTAGAATTTGCAGCTGCAGCAGTTCCAGCGGCTTAAATCCAATTACAAAGTATAGTACACACACAATGCACACTCGAGCAGGCGAGGCGAGCCGCTTTTCTAGCTCTGAGCAGAGCTGGTCAGCTCCAAACAAGCCTAGCTGAAGGCGACTGCAATTTACTTACCTTTCTTACCCGTAAACATAGTCAAAAGTCCCTTGGCTAGCATTGTCCACTATTTTTGCTTTATTGAAGCCATGCTTATACAGATTAGAATAAATCAACTTGGGGGCCCCTTGTGCTCTCGTTTTGTTGCATTCGATCGAACATCGAGCGTGCAGCAAACGCTACCGGCAACAAGAATTGGCCAGCTGCAACATTGGAACCCTACATCTAGATGGTGCAATCGGGCTATGCGTTCAGCGTAGGTATAGACCGAAAAGGAAGTGACTAGATAAGCTGGCCAAAGCGTTGGCTTTTAGAGCGACTTAGAAATTAATAACTGACGAAGATGTGCTTCAAGTTACCCGCTGTAAGAGTTACTAGTATAGTAAATAAGCTGGTCTCATACTCCCCACGTCTTAAGAGTAAAAGCTGCCGATTCCGATACATAACTAATTTAAATAATATACCGGGTCTGTCAAGAATTAATCCCTAGATTCCGATTTAAGCACTGTTTTTAAAAACTGAGGAATATTAGCATAATTGCATATGCATAGGGGCTACTCCAAGGAGTAAAGGACGCTTTAGAAGAGTTTGTTGAATTAAGTCAATATCTGCGTACCTTAACAATGTCACGGTTTTTAGGTATGCTTTTGAGGTACAGGGAATCTTTCTATTGGAAACAGCATCCATAGTATCACAATTTTAAACTTAATATTTATTGTTAGTCTTTAAACAATTCTTTTGAAAACTCATGGCTCATATTTCTCAACAAACTAAGCCCACCTTTCAAAATGGACATAACTTTTTTGATTACACAGCCCCACAAAAAAAAAGTATTGCAGTCTGGGAATTGCAAGGGGCTGAATCCGAGTCCGCTTACTATATTAGTTCTACCTTACCTCGAAAAACTAAAAAAACGCAAAATTTTGTAATGAATTATCCGGCGATGTTTTTAAAATGATTTTGGGATCGCTGAATCCGAATCAGAGGCTCAAAGGACCCTAGCACGTCGGCTGTCTAAGATATCCTCCGAAACGCCTCGTTTTATAAGTTTTTTGATTTTCACAGAAAAATTGCTGAAAGCAGGATTAGATTGAATAGCTTTATCAGAAATTAACTAATAAAATTACTGTATGGGAGCAAATGTGAAAAATAAATATCACTTGAAGGCCTAAACGCAGTTCAAAACATTTCGCGCGGAATGACAAAACTTCATATAAAAAAAAATTCTCATTTGGGATATCGGAACGATAAAACTCCATTTGGGATATTCCATTTGGGATTTTTTTTTTTATATGAAGTTTTGTCATCCCGCGCGAAATTTTTCGAACTGCGTATACCCCTTTAGAAAAAAATCTTTATAAGGGTTAGACCATCCATGTTCCGAGAAATAGTGATAGGTATAGATGTTGCAGTAAATAAAGTTTGACTGTAACTTTATATATATAGGCTTATATTATTCTATACCTAAGCAGTGCCTTTTAAAAAGATATGAGAGCTTATGGAGATAACATATAGGTACTACAGTATAAATTACTAAAAATTACGAACCTATAAATTTGCATGCCACTATTCAAGCAGAAAATTTGTTGGGCCTTCCCTCCATAAGTATATACATATTTAAAACTTTTACTAGACTCCATATAAGAAGGGTCACTAACTTTAAAGCGATTGCTGTCAAGTTCATGCAACATAAAGTTCAACACTTGCTTACAAAACTTACAAATTAAACGCATTCAAGTGCAACGGCAAAGAATTTTGATTGGGTCAGCAAAGTCTTTCAGCGAGAAGGAGCAGTAGCAAAAATGCCATAACAAAATGTGTCAAGTGCCAGACATAAATGCTTAAGTAACGGGCAAAGGCAACGTCCAAGAAGGCACCCAAAACGCCAATGACGATCTCAAAGATGATGATGATGATGGGACGGTTGCTAATGATGATGCCGCAACAGCAGCAGCAGCAGCTACTTCAGCCTGGACAACTTGGGTCTGCCTGCGGCCTTTTCACTGTTTGCTCTGGCCATTCGATATGCTGGTCGCGGCTGTTGGGTCTTCAACTTTGAAACAATAAATTTTCGGTGCGTCACTTTTTGTGCTTTGTGCAACTCTTGGTGCTGCTGCCTCTTGTTGCACACTGTATGTTTACCAATTAAAAATGCGCACGGTTTTCAACGCAATTGGACTTTCAATTGTGTCCGTCCAGCTTGTACTTATTTGTAAGTTGCACGCATGCGCTCTGATCCTGTCTCTGGACAACCTACGCGTACCGACGTTCTTTTTTGCTTATTTTAATTTACATAAAAATATCTTAATTGCAATGTTGAAAGATGGTTTCTTTTTGCTTATCAATGTCAATGCAGCCGCCGCGAACGTCTTGCTTGTTGTCAACAACGTTGTCCTGCGCCGCCCTTGATTTGACAAATTCTGGGGTATCATGAAAAAAAAAAACCGGCTGCTTGTGGGCGTTGTGTGGAGAGAAAGCCACTAAAAGACATTCCACTAGGCATCAGCACAACTAAGAGATACACTTTATATATTGTATGGTACATACATATTTGCAATGGTAAATATGATGATGTGGGCTTTTTGTAAAAATTGATCTTCTCATGGCATCTAACATTAACTTTGTGACTTCCCTGCATTTCTTTGAAAACGTAACCAGTACATGGAACGACATGCTATGAAATCCTCAGACAACATTCGACTCTTCGAGATTAAATGAAAAGCAACTCTTGTTGATAACGTCATCGAACAATCAATCATCCTCTTTTTAAGTACTCTGGTCTGGAAGGCCTATTGGTAAGCTGGGCATTTGCCATGTAGCCAGATGTGAAATTAGGATTTGGTCTTGGGAAGTGTATATATATCAGGGCTCACAAAAAACTTTCAACCTATTTTTCCTACTTTTGGGCGTACTTTTCATTACATATTTTTTTAAGTATGGGCCTATACGCAGTTCGAAAAATTTGGCGCGGAATGACAAAACTTCATATAAAAACAAAATCCCATTTGAGATATCCCTTTTGGCATTTTTTTTTTTATATGAAGTTTTATCATTCCGCGCGAAATTTTTCGAACTGCGTATAGGCCCTTAAAAAAAAATGTAATGAACATCTCAATTGTCTTCTTAATATTATTTTATCAAAAGGACCAAGATTTAAAGAGTTGGAAACTGGCTAGGAAAATATTTTCTTATTTCATCGGCAAAAGCTCAGTAGTTTTTAGTTTAATATTGCCTATCAGGGTGTTATCGGTTTGAAGTGATTTTAGTACCTTACAAATACTATGAGTTTCTTTAAGCTTAATTTTTAAAACGGATACATATTAAGGAAAAAAAATTTTATAAATTATGTTAAGCTTTAAGGTGAAAGATAATTATTTAAGAACATTTAAGTCTAAGATCTTTAAAATCGGGTAAGAATTGTAGATGCTATGGAACCATGTACAGAAGTTCCAATATTCACTCAATCACATTTTTGTATGAAAAAAAAATTGTTCACTCAAAGTTTTTCATTTGCGTTCAGTTACGTCTTCACGAATTTGTATGCAGCTCTCTAGTCGTGATTTTTCGTTCATGGCTCCATAACTTCTACAGCTCTTACCCGATTTTAAAGATCGCAGACTTGAAATGTTCGTAAAAGAATTTTTTTCGTTAATAAAAAGCAAGCTGAAAATTTGTAATTTTGAAAAATTGTCGAAAATGATACTCTTTTTCGACTTTGGTTGCTTGTAACTTCTATAATTTTTACTATATCTGTACATATCACTGTAAAGAGCACATCAATACCTTTCGATCTAATTGTCTTTCATGTCGATACAATATTTTGCTCACGAGATATTGACCAATAACATGTTTTTCGAAAATATCTCGAAAACGGTGCTAAAGAAAAAAAAAAGGTTGCCATTTTCGTGTTTCTCGATCCAAAATTACCCTATAAAACACTTTTTTACAAAGGTTCACTCGATGACCCTTGAATTTGTAAACTAGTGTTATTGATCAGAGTTCACAAGCTTTTAAAAACTTCAACTGTCATCGCATTACATTGATTAATGTATTTTTTACACTCCAGGTACGCACTTAAAGAAAATAAAGCTTAAACAAGAATTTACGAACTGTTTTGAAAAATTGGCCCAGTGTGTACTGGCTGCATTTCTCGTATGACTTATATTGCTGCACAACTGAAATTTTTAGTCAGTTAAATCATCGCCTTACCAATATTAATGAAAACCAAAACCAAAAAAAGAGTTTTCGCTTAAGTTTTTTCCGTCCTTATATACCCCTTAAGATGAAGAAAGGGTGTAGGTTATTAAAAAAAATTGCTGCCAAGTCAACACATGTTGTGCGACACTTGCGCGCAGCTTTTGGTGGCGGCAACCGGCCCCATGCATAATCGTTGATAAATGTGGCTTTCAATGCAACAAAAATGATTTGTTGATAATTAATGCACAACAGACAGGAACAGACAGTACAAAGACGCGCGCGCCCTTTAGCTTATTTGTAATGCCAAAAGGCGGCGGCGGCGTCGGCATTGGAGACCCACAAAAAATAAAACAAGTTCCCTTAAAAGAACGCCACAGCCGACAAGAGCAGACAACAATTTGTGCACATTTTGCACCGCATGTTGCAGTTTGTTGTTGTTGGAGCGCAATCAGGCCTAAAACGCAATCAACGCACAGTAATTCATGTTGGCTGACAGTCGTCCAGGCGACCTAAAAAGAAATAATACGCTTCCTAGTTTTGCTCAAGCGTCATGCAGCTAATTGCCTGCAACAAGCAACAAGTATCTCAAGCAAACGCGGCATGCAACATGCGCGCAATTAATGCGGCCAAAGCTGGTCATGGCCTAATCATGGCCACTTCATCAACTTAACACGCCGGCCAGCGTAGTCCAATTCGGCTATGATAGCGTTATGCAGGGCAAGGAGTGGTTTCAATAGCAAAATGGCTTTTATATGATCTATTTAAGTGCAAAGGAGCGTTTAAGTGCTGTAGAAGTCTAAATTGCTGCTTACAGTGTTGTGCAGTGGTCTTTGCCTATATTTTGTAGTTGCATTTTTTAATTGTTTATACCAAATTTTCCAAATGCTCACTGGATTTGCAACTTGGCTGAAATTTTGACTAGGCAAATAATGTGCTAGCCAAATAAGGTGCTGCTACCTTATTTTTAGCGATCTTTTTTTTTTGTTTTTTGCAGCACGAATTTTGGAAATTCTGGAAGGCTGGCCGTCTGTGGACATCATTAAGGCTAGTGCGGCCTATATTTTTGGTTTTTTTATGCGAAGAATTTTCATAAAAATTTGAATAGCTCAAATAATTTTGTATTTTTTATGGTCCCCTTAGGATTTGGTAACTCTAAAAGCGTCAGAGAGACAAAAGGGTTCGACCTGTTAACACTGGTTTTGTATTCTTTTTGACATGTTCGGCACTTTGATAGTTTTTTGTCCGTTGATTTTTCAAAATAGTTTTTTACTTAAAGGCTAGTACGCAGCAGTGTAAAACCGCGTGAAAGAAAAAAGTGCTACTTATTTTGTGCGCTAAAAAAATTGTATGGGCAGAGTTTGTGACCAAATATTCTGTGCAATTGACATGTAGATGGCGCTACGAACAATAGATGGCGCCAAAAAGTAAATATAAAAATCAGCTGTTTGTTCTTTTTGTTTACAAGTGCATAAAGTGCATAAAATAATAAAAAGTGAAAAAATGAATCGCCAAATGAAAACAATGCTTAGTATTTATTTCGCAAATAACGCCATCATTGCCTATTTATTTGCCAAATTGTTGGAGGAAACAGAAAATCACCAGGAACTAAAGAAAAAAGGGTCCCAAATAATTGGGTGGTCCTCCACTTCCTTTATTAGAGCAATTTTCTGCTCTTTAGTAAAATTTGTACACCTGTTTTGCCTACGCGCCATTGCTCTTGCTATCAAAATAAGTTGCAGCACATTAATGTTTCGTTTTTAGCGCGCAAAGAGGACAGCTGATTTTTTTTAGCGCCATCTACACGTCAATTCTAAAAATATAAATGCAGCCCTGCTGCTGCGTACCAATGATTTTGTTCTTGGCGCTAAGAATTTTGACAGCGTTTTTTTTTATATGAAGTTTTGTTTTCTTTCACGCGGTTTTACACTGCTGCGTACTAAGCTTTACAAAAGTATACTATCGATATATTGATAGTCCCATGGATAGTATGCCACCTCTAGTACAGGGTATTAAAATACTAGTATGTATAACTGTTTTTTTTTTTTCTTAATATTATATAGTTTTGTACACGCTGGTCACACTACGTTCAGCTTTAAGTGACTGCACTGCAGGTTGTTTTTAGTTTAAAGCTTTAATTGTTATAAATTAAATTACATTATAAATGTAAAAATGTTGTTGTTCCTGATTAACGAATTCTGAAGGAATCATTTGGGATCAACATTGTCTTAGATCACAAAATAAACCAACGGATACCGTCGTTTAAAATACATACATACAGTTCGTACACACATACATACATACATAAGTATGTAGTCTTTCACGTGGACACTATTATTACAAATTGCATTTATCAACTCTTTGAGAATAGTAATGAGTTTATAAATCACCTGTATTCATGAACATCGAATATATTAAATATGAACTAATCGCCATGGTAAATCAAGTTAAACTTGATTTTGAAATTTGGCTGCAAACTATAGAAAAAGGACGCGTCGCCATTAACACTGTTGCCGCACTCTACATCAAAGCTCTTGAATGTAAATCTCAAATGAAAAATGCAAATAATTTTTTGAGCTTACGTCAGGCTGCAAGCAGTCGTCGTATATATACTCTGGGCCTGACACATCCTTTTGGTATCGTCAACAAGAGTCTATCGGAATTGAAAAAAATTCTAACGAAGACCCAACGTATGGTAAGCCGCGTACGCATGTGGCACGACGATGAACAAATACAGGTACATTCCATTGCCAAGGACTACAAAACGGGGCAGTTTTTGGCATTTCTAGAATTCCTAGTGGAACGCTATGATGCCGAGTATGAAGTCAAGGATATGGTAGCAAGTGAGTGTAGTGTACACAATATCAACTTTAATATGTATATACAATCTACACTTGCGATATTTTTCAGTGGACAGTATGACAATTTTAAGATAGGCGGCGTGATATCTAAAATGAAGCACAGCTGACATAAGAACAGAATGGTGATGATAGGAAAAATTGTGGTTAATACGTCCATTACGGGGTTTCTAAATATCGTTCAGAATTTACATCAGTAGAAGGCAAAAAATACAATCACATTTTAGCTTGCGTTTGTGTGAGTGCGGCAGCGACGCGTCGCGACGCTTCGGCATTGCGGCCTCGTGCATGGGAGGCTTCGCGACGTATGTATGTATATGCTATAATGTACGTATCTCGACGTCGCTGCCGTCATTTATCCTTATACTATACGTGTGACAATGCCGTGTCGACCACTGATTTATATTTACAACGTTTAGCAAAGCTAAAAGATGCATTATTTGATATTTTTTAAAGCTTAAAGCCGTCGTTTTTTCTCTGCGTCTGGCGAACTGGCTAATCTTGGGACATTGTTGGAAAAACTATACGACGCCCTTAGCACCTATTGTGCCGTGCTGAGCCTGTTCAAATTCTGGATATCTTCTCATCTCGTAGTACCTATTTGGTGGTGTGTTTGTACCGTTTTCCGATTTCTCTTTCTTTGTACTTTCTGCTTAGGGTCATATTGCTCTAGCACAAAATAAAATAAAAATATATATGACCAGAGATTCTTGGTCCCACGACTCCCACGCTTTCTGTTGCGTACGCTGACTTGACGTAAGAAGAATATTAATGAATCACGGTAGTGCTGGAGAAAACATCGATATTATATCGATGCATCGATGTATCGAAGTTTAAAATATCTATATATCGATGTTGGCCAACAGAGATGTTTCTCCAGCACTTCTGCACTCATCAAATGGGTGTTTGTTAGTGCTGGAGAAACGTCTCTGTTGGCCAACATCGATATATGATATTTCGTTCTCAGCCGGAAGGCCTATGTTGAACTGGCTAACAAACCTTTTATAATTTAGAATCAATTACTACTTTATTATATCATAATTTCCTATATCTCCCACTGGAGCATAGGGCCTCTTTATTATATAAATAAACATCGTTCGTTCTTTCTGCATGAATGTAGAAACTTCGGATGCCCGAAGCATATCTTGATTCATTTTTTTTTCAATTTATCCTATTTTATTTTCCTTAGCTGAAATGAAACATATCCAAAAAAACAAAAATGGTGACATATTGGTGATAGCATGGAGCCGTTGTTCTCATACTGGAGGACAGATATTTTGGAGCCAATGGAGAAAATTTAAGTCATCTACCATAAGTCACAATATGGCAAATTTTAAAGACTGTACATGAAGCAACTATGATATTGTGAAGCAAAAACTAAAGCACGATATTTTTTATGTACCTATATATATTTAAAACTTAAAGTTAAAAAATTAAAGTTTCATTTTCATAAGTACTTGTAGCGCAAATTTTTTTATTTCAAGAATTTCCATATAAAGAATTAATAGTTTGCATTTTTTTGAACGTATGCGAATTGGATTTATATGGATCCATGGATACCAGATTTTAAGAACTGATTTTCCGTATTCCACCTAGTAGCGGCGTGGGGGTATAGAAAAAATCAGTATAACTTATTTTACATTACTTACAAGTTTTTTATATCAAATATTGCGAAATTTAAGTTAGTAAGAGCGTTCTTTTGCGATTTAACGAATATGTTGTTTACTTCAGAGTTGGTGTTGAAGTGATCTCTATAAGCGCTGAGATACTTGAGGTTTTCTGCAGTGTTAAAGCAGGTACGTAACACATCAGGAAAACATGGGGAAAAACCGTAGGAAAGCTTGGAGATCGTGTAGTTAAGTACTAGCTTTTTCTTCACAAATATAATGATGATGAAAGAAAGTTGAAAAATGATTAAATAAATCTGCTTCATTTATGTTTAGCATGAATGATACTTTATGCTTAAAGAACTACTTCACAGTGTCACATAAACCATGGCACAGAGTTTTGTCAAAATACGTAATGCCAACGACTGTAATATCAAACACTACTTCGACCCTTTGTGGAGCCCGCGCTTCTACAGTTGACAGCCAAATTTTACACGTAGAAACTTTAATCTTACCACATCCGATTTAAAGATCTTTTCATACCTGCAAAAATAGATTTAGTTGGATACAGTGAGACGTTGACGAGACGCCTATTGTAGCATAAAAAAAAAATGCAATTTTTTTATATTTTTTTGCATTATTTTTATTTGAAAAATTGTTTGTTTTCGTTTGCTTTTGAATTGTTCTCTTTTTTCATATATATATATAATTATTTTATATTCGCCTGTTTGCCAAAAATGTTATAATTATTAATAATTTGCAAAAAATTGTTTTATGTTTGCTCTTTTTTTTTATTATTTGCTTAGTTTGTAATGGCTGTAACTCTACACTTGCCTTTTGAATTTGACGTCGTTTTTGCTTTATCTTATTTTTGCTATTTAGCAAAACAAAACTTAAATTTAATTTTTCTACAACAACATTTTTTGTCATTTTTTTTTTGTTTTTTGGATGTCCATTATATATTTTATATATATGTATGTATATATAAATATTAATTGTATATAATATGCAATTCTGTAGCTAAATTTTGACCTTCATTTGAATTTCGCTTGCTTGTAATGCTCGCCCTTACTTCACTTTTTCGTTCTAAGTCTCTAAACTTTAGTTATATATAATGTATATATGGTGTCTATAACA
This sequence comes from Chymomyza costata, assembly GCA_018150985.1. Taxonomy (NCBI): domain Eukaryota; kingdom Metazoa; phylum Arthropoda; class Insecta; order Diptera; family Drosophilidae; genus Chymomyza; species Chymomyza costata. The sequence continues at coordinate 27,799,351 of JAECWU010000001.1, forward strand.
TGCGCGCATTTGTTTTAAAAACATATGTACACGCATTTTGTTGTGCTGCCCATTTAATTAGTTAATTCTTATTTTCAATTTGAATTTGGCTGCGCTGTCGATATCTTCCCAACTATCCACTTAGCTTTAACTTTAAAAATTAACTTAATAATTGCATGCCTAACTTATTGAACTAATGTTAAGTGTTTTTTTCAACAAGTTTTGTGGTTTACTTGCACGTATAATAAATAGTTTGGTGCAATACAAAAAATATTGTATATAATGCGTAGATTTTCCATTTTACACAAATTTTGTATTTTAAAACAAATTTTTTTGAATTTGTTTAAAAGAAATGATTTAAAAAGTGGTAAAAAAAAGTTGCACACTAACAAAATTTTGGTGCATACTTTTAGGCAGTGTTAATTTTTTCTCTACTTTTCCTACTTAGCTAAAATCAAATTAGCAAAAGTAAGAATTCAGTAATTGTTTTCTCAGCTTAATTACAAATTTAAAATTCACTTTCTCACTTCACTTTTTTTTATTTTATGCTATACTTTGATACTCAAATCTTTTCTTAAGTCTCTAGACACATTTGCCTTAGAATATGAAATGCTTTTATGAAAGACAAATATTTTTGATTTATAGACGTTTAGAAAAAATTTCATTAAAAACACCAAAGAATTGCTCTTGGGTTTTTAGAGCTCTACTGAATACTGGCAGCTTTGGTACGGCGCAGCTTTGAACCAATATTTTGGCTTAAACGTGTTTTTTCTTTCTACAATAATTTACCTTAAAATTTTAAATAATTTGACTCTGGCATTTTTTTAAACTATTTATTGGCAATGATTTGTAATGCACATAAAGAAGGTTATTTTTCAAAATATTGAAGCAATATGAAAAACTTTTGATATTTTGTGACGTTGAAATTTTATGAAAAATAGTTTCCTCAAGCTAATGGAAATATTTGCATAATACGTTTTTTTTCTTTTAATTGCATATACAAGTAAGCTATATATATGCGCGAGTAAGCCACAAAATATTGAATACAACATTAACAAAGAATTCAAGTAGTTAAGCTTTAAGGGGTCTACGCAGTTCCAAAAATTTTGCGCGAAATGACAAAACTTCATATAAAAAAAAAATACCATTTGGGATATCCCATTAGGGACTTTTTTTTTATATGAAGTTTTGTCATTCCGCGCGAAATTTTTCGCACTGCGTATAGGCCTTTAAGAAGGAATGCTTTCAAGATTTGTTTTATACTCTATATACACACACCACAATTAGCACTAAGTTTTGTTGCTAGTTAAATGGTTTTTGCACTTAAAAGCTTAACTTTAATTTAACAATGCACTTATGTAATGTTCTTGTTGTTGTTCTTTTTGTTTATTGACGTACTGCAAAAAATGTTAATTTTAAGCCTTGCAAATTTCACTTAACTACTTTGTATAAGTTTTTTACTTTTAGTGTTATTTTGTTTTTATTTTTTTTTTTTTACAAAATTATCAACTCATAAATTGAGTTGGTTTTAAAAAACTGTTCCCTCCATTTTGGTTTTAATTCATTATCGTAATTTATGAATGCTTGTTGTCAATTGTTGCGTTATATGTGTTTTCTTTTTATTTTTTTTGTCCTACCTTTTTCTTTTTTTTGAATTATTTTCTAAACTTTTTTGGTTGCCTTTTGGGTTTTTGTTTAAACTTTATTTTTTTGTGCTTTAGCTTATTTATTGCTAGCTTTATTTCCCAACTTTTGTCGCATAAAAATGAAAAGTAATAGTATTATTATTTTTTTTTTTAACTGAAACCTTAGCTGGCAAATAGTTTTTTAATATATGTACTCTTTTGTTCTACAGTTGATAAAAAAGCCCAAAACGCTACATAAAAACTGTTTAAGCTATAGAAAAAGGCGCATAGTTCTCTAAAAATGATTGTAAGCATTTGTATATACAGCATGTATGATGATTGGTTTATGTATAGCTAGAGATATGGGCGTGTTCATTTGAAGTACCTAAAGTTTCGTTTATAAGTGATATTTTGTAGCAATAAGCATAGGCTCTAAAATATAAAAAACATAAAAAAAAAATGTTCAAATAAAAATACAGCAAATAATATTTAAGTTATTTCCGATATATGCCAATAATTTTTGTTTTATTACACACGAAAAAAATACTAATTAAAAAAACCAAACTACTTAGAATTACATACAATATATAATAAAAAAGAGTTGCGCTTTTTTGTTAAAATTTTTTTATACAATTTGAATAAAATTAATTTATTAGTTTAATAATTACTAGAAAACGTCTTTGTAAGTGTAGATTTTGTTGTTGTTTTTGTGTTTAAATAGAAAAAATTATGCTAATTAAAATACACAGGTAAAAATAATTTCATTGTTTAATAATTTGCAAAACTTACTTAATAATAAAAAAAACTATAAAGCCTAGAGACAATATTTTTTAACGTGCCAACTTCTTCGTTTGTTTCATTATGTGTGTGTTTGTTTTTGTGTGTGTGAGTGGTTTCTTTTAAAAAATTATTTTAATTTGTACAATTTTCATTAAGTATTTCTTTCCTTCTCATAATTGGCTATGTGTTTTTTTTTATATTTGTTTGTTTTATTTATGTGTGTATAAAGTACAAAGCTGCCATGCAATTTTATTTTAACCTCTTTATATATTTTTTTAAAAAACACTTGCGCTTCGTTTGCTTGTCATACAATAAACATACAACACAATTTAATAGAATACAAAAAAATTAATAAAAACTGTGGCTCATTGTGGCTTACCACGTCTACTATTGCTCTACTATCCCTAGCTCAGCTTTTAGTACTCTGATCTGCGCTTAGCGTCGAGATATATATAGTTATATATGCAGTATACCTTTGCTTTTATATGTATGAGTTGTATTTCTGAGTGTGTGTTGTGTGAGTGTGTGTGTTTGTAAGAGTTTGTTGTTGTTGTTTTCACTTTATACAATTAATTTGTTTATTAGGTAATTTAAACTAATTTCCGTCGCTCAGAACGCGCTTTGCACACTTTAATTTACACAATTTATTAATTTAAATTATATTTAATTAGTATTATCAATTATATAAACTACTACTTTTTGTATAATTACACTTCTTTTCTTAAATCTGCTTTTGTTGATGCTTAACTTTGTGTGGGGTTGTAAATATGTACAAACGTTTCTCATTTTTTACTTAATAAATAATTTACTTGCTTTGTGTATATGCTGCTATATTTAATTATATATATATATATGATTTTTGTTTTGTATATGTATAAATATTAAATACTAAAATGAACTGCCGACGCATTGTGGCGCTAAAGCCTTACAAAACAAAGATATAAACAAATTACTTGCACTTGACATACACTATACACATTTTTCACTTTTACGATTTTTTGTTTTTTTTTTATAAACTTTTTTTTTTAAATTAATAATTAGTAATGCTGCTGCAGTTTAAGACCTTTTGTAATTTGTTGTTTTTTTCTAGCTAATGTCTGTCCCTTTTTTTTTGTTTTCGTGTAATTTTCTTTCAATGTTATATGAGGGCCAATTGTTATTGCTTTAAGGCTGTATGCTATGTGCGTTGTTTATGCTGCTTAATATTTTCGTTAAACTGTTAACTAAGTTTCTGTTTTGATTCTTGATTGTTTTCAAGTAAATATCGCACTTGTGGAAAGATTTGTTTTTTGGAAGTACAACAAACGGAAGCAAATGTTTTGAGATAGTATGAATCTTATCAATTTGAACTGCAAATTATATGATATGATTTAGGCTATGGCTGCTGTTAGATAGTATAGATCCATTAATGTCTGCACATTGATAGGCAAACACGACAAACGATCATGCGTATTGGAGTCTAGTGCCAGCCAGGAGAGCGCATTATAGCCCTCTAAGACAAAGCGTAGCACATCTGCTGTTAAAGTGGAGTCAAGCGGATGATCGTTGGCCGATTGATGCGCATTGGTCGAGTTAAGTATATCGTCGGTTGTTTGTATGTTAGGCACATGCAAATGCAACGCAGTTTTCAGAAATACAGGGCATACATCTTCCAAATGTGGACAGGCTGACCAGAACCATGCAGGCATACGGCCCGTGGGCGCTGTGGAGACCATATAACCCACTGATATGGGTTGTTGATTCAGCGAACCAACCTAGAAAATCAATTAAAAAACATGTTAATAGTTTATAAATGATGCATTTCTTTGCGAGCCTACCTCTTCTATTTCCTGTGGCGGCGTGCATTTAAAATTGTTGCCACCAGCGCTTTGCCAGCTGCGATTGTCCTCCATTCGCCCCGGACTGCCATGATTCGAGACCCGATCCATGTGAGCTTTTATGCAAAAAAGCAGCAAAACTTAAACCAGTTCGGTTAATGATTTGAAATCATACTCACTATCCCAAAAAAGCTCTCCAATGTCCGCATCCGAAAAGTCCTCATTGCCCTCCTCCTCAAAAGTTAGAAAGTCATCATCGACGGGTGGTTCATTTTGGAACTGGCGCGTAAAGGACTGTAGAAAACATAGAGTTTAATATTAAATTTCAATCACTTGTCTAAATTATTGTTAAATTAATTTTTTTTCACTTACAGCACAAACCGCACTTGTCGGGAACACCAATATATGCGTACACGTGACATCCTGCGGCGTTGACAATGGGTTCTGCATGGATATTTGTGAAAATCGCTCATCGGGTGTAAACTGATCCGGCATAACACGTAACTTTGCATCGGGTTCCAGCGTAACTAAGCAAGCGCTTAATATGGTCGGTGGATACATCAATGTGCATTGCTTGCACATGTCCTTAAACTGTTTGGAGGCTTTTTGCAGTTGCTGTTTACTTAGCAAATAACTCCACGACTTCAACTCGCTGTGTCCAATGCGACCAATGCGTCCTATTACCAAACGCCACATTTGCGAAGATTGTGAAATTAAACCCATAATGAAATCCATAAGCTTCTTTAATGCTACATAACGTGCTGGAGCCTTGCGTCTGCGCGCCCGATTCGGAACATCAATATTAATGCAGACTTTTTCCAGTAATTCGCCACGATCGTCTGTGGCCGTTGCCAGCAACCATGACTGATCCTCGCTCAAGCAATAATTGCAATACATAACCGAATATCGGTGCTCATTCTGGCCGTGCATGCTGCCAGCGGCTCGCGAGAAGTCCGTTTTATCATTGCGTTCATGCATGGGCGCTAGGACGTAGGGCGCCGTGTACATCTTGTAGGCACGCCTATTTTGATCGTCCTTGGTCTTAAGAAATGCCTCCATATTGGCTGCTGTGCCAAAACCTGTCAAGCTCTTTACTGATTGAGCATGCACCAAATGACGGCGACATTGCGAGAATATGTTCAGCGCCAGACACTTAATCTCGTCTGAAAAGCGTTTGCGATTGCCGCAGGGCCCCAGCTCCATAATAGATTCTAGGGATATGATTTGTATATTCATATTTGCGCGCACTGAATCCGGCAAAGCCTTTAACAGCTCCGCATAGCAACGCAAAAGGGCAATAAGCGCCAAACGTTCCAGTTCGCAGCTGTCTGTGCCAAAAGTGAATGGATTGACGACATATAGTACTATTGCCGGCGGATTGATATCTTCTAGCGTTTCACCCATGCCCAAAGGATCGCCTAAAACCAAAGCGGGTTTTGTGTCCGCATTCTTAACGTCCGTTTTTGTATCGTTGGTGGCATTGTCATTATTAGGTTGCTCCGCTACTGTGCCTGGTTCTAGCTTAATTGTTTCGCTGACATCGCCCGTTGGTGCAGTCGAACCGTTGCCACTGTTGTTGGAGTTACTGTTACCACCGCCACTGCTGCCATGTCCACGTTCTGTGCGTTGTGTGCTAGTATTCTGATCAGGGGGATTCAGAAGCGTCTTGTCTGACTGCACTTTACTGAAATATGGCGCCAGCTGATGCAAAAATGCCACAGCATAGCGACGTATTTGCTCCGCAAGCTGTGTATGCTCTAGTGTGCGCAGCCAGTCATCCAGTGGAGTGGCTTGTTGCTGTTCCGTTAAGGTATTGCTGGCAGTGTTCCGAGGACCCACCGTGAGTATGCCTTCCCAACCACGTATGGGCGTATGCCTGCCCAGTTTGCACATTTCATAGGTGCTGCTTAGCTCACGAAAATAGCTGCGCGTGCAGCTATTTACATAATCATTCTCCGGACACACAACCAAATAGACCACATCGCGTGCATAGGAGTACGGCTCCAAAAGAAACTTGTCCCAATAGTGAATGGAATGCGGTGCAACGGATATCCAATCCTTTTCATATCCCACAATAACGGACGGTATAGGCTGTGGTTCACACTGACCAGAAGCACGTCCAGCCAAGCGATGAAACTGGCGCCAAGTAAGCGGTCCACTAACCGTATTATAAGAAGAGGCATCCTTAGAACCGGCGGCGCCGCCACGTGACTTGGAATGAAAGGCGTTTTGCAGCATAGGCTGTATGGAGTTCATGGTTCGTACAATTTCCTTATTACTCCGCGTAAAACCAACCGGCAAGTAAGGCCACTTGTGCACAGTTAAACGACCGCTGCCGAGACTTTGCAACTTCAGGCGCAGCGCAGGTGGAGCAACCTGAAAGGCGGATAACTGATGCTGGTGATGTTGCCCAAACTCCATAATCTCCATGCGCTGGCTTTCAAATGCTAACCGTGCCTGTTCCAAGGCCAAACTAATCACATCATGAGAATCCATAAACTCTAACACATTAGCAATAGAAGCCATTGAAGCAGCCGGTGCGCCACTATTGCCAAAGAGGCGCTTTTGCCGCGACATTCTGCGGCGATGAGATAGCAAAGCACGATGCACGGAACTACTGGAGGTTTGTATTATAGAGCATTGATCCAATAATAAATCAAAAATAGCATAGGTCAGCTGCTCCATTTGAGCAGCTGCAGCCAAGTTTGTTTTTTCCAAGGCATTGCTGGTATCCGTAGTACTTAATTTGGATTGATTCTTGCGGCACAAGCTCTGTATTAGATTAAGCAAGGTAGGCTGTTTGCTACGACCCGGGTCATCAGCTATACCAGTTATCTCCAACTCATCTTCATAGAACAGTCCGGCGCGATGTGAAAGTCTTCTGTTGACCACAGCACTAAAGCCGCAAGTACAATCTACTGGATCCTCATCCACGTAGCCTGTTATATGTGCATTACTGCTGGGTGGCGTGCATGATGATGAATTCGAGCCGGCATGCCCAGAGCCAGCTCCGGGCAATGAGGCGGGCGAGTCCAGCGCGCTATTAACGCCGCCGCCGCCAAAGGCACTTATCATGCGCAAACCACCAGAAAACGGGTTCGAGGAGGAGCCTGAATGTGGTCCATTCGGCAAACCTGAAGGCAGCAAACGTTGTGTGGTGGCAGAATTCGCGCCAGGCTGTGTGGGAAACGGATTGAAACTGCCACCGGGCAGTGGCACATAGACACCAGAATCGGCACCACGTATATTCCCAATCTTTTGCGTATCCGCATTGCACACACAAACTGTGCTACTGTCAAAGTTGTGATCGCGAAAAACATTCAAAGCGGTGTCATAGAGTAATATGTTGACCAGTACAGAATTCACTTCTGGCAGCTCATTGAGGAAATTGCCGGGGGCTGCACTTGTGGCGACGCCTGCGTCACCACTATAGAGAGCCATACTCTGTCCAGAAGCTACGCCCATGGGTACCATACCAGGTCCAGGACCACCATTGCCATGCATGCCATGAGGGCCTGCACCTCCATGCATATGATGCATGCCACCCACACTTTGTGGTGTATGTGGATGTTCCTGTGAGTTGTACTGCTTATTTAAATATGATGAAGTGGAAGTGGCAGGACTGGCTACTGCTAGCTCATATGGCGGTGGCGGATGTATAGGCGTCTGACGCAACATTGGGCTGCTACGGGGAAACGGCACACCAGGTCCAGGTGAAATTGGAGACATGCCTGCACGCTGCATTAAATGCTGCATGGTGCTACCGTGTGTATTTGTTAAGGCCGCTTGCGGGCAGTTTAACTGATTCAACAGTAGATTGCTGCCGCCACTGCTCAATGGTGTGGGCACAGTGTTGCCACCGCCAGCATGCATGGGCGAAGGCATTGGTCCCAGCGGTGTGCGTGGCTGTTGCAACGGTGTGCGTGGTCCAGCTGATAGCAATTCGTGCAGCTGCTGATGTTTATGATGCTGTTGTTGTTGTTGCTGCTGTTGCTGATGCTGTTGATACTGCTGTATGTGATGCTGCAACTGCTGATGCTTTTGTTGTTGCTGCTGCTGCTGTTTGGCTGCTTTAGCAACGGCAGCAGCACGGGATTTCTGCGTTGTCCAGGTGGGTTTGTACATGCAATTGCTGGGCACATGAAGCGGTGGCAAAGTTTGGCTGGGCAAATTAGTCAACGGTGCATAACGCGAACTGCCTACAAATTTCTCCTGCTGTGGCGGTCTATAAACGTAAGACCAGTCGTCGATTGGCACCTCTATAGGACTGCCCAGCTCAACGGAATACTCTTGCTTTATCTTAACCATGACGCCCATGTTAAGCGTTCCTGCGGTCACTGCTGTCGTTACAATGGCCATGTTGTTGGTATCTACGCTTAGATCCGTCATGACCACATCCGTTTGACATGGACTCGAATTGGGATGTTGTTGCTCATGCGATGGCGGCGTGGGAAACATTTTTGTCAGATCTTCAGCCTGTATGGAATTGGCCCCAGAATTGATATTATTGCCGCAATTTTGCAGCGCTGCAATGGCAGCATTTCCTGCAGCAGCCGCTGCAGCTGCTGCTACCACACTAGCCACCGCCGTGCTTCGTTTCAACTCATCAATGGTATTAGTGCTGCAACCGCCATTTGACGGATTGTTTGAATCTGGCGGTGTGTGTATTTGCACGCTGCTGCATTCATCATTAGAGGAAGTCTCAAAAAGTTGCTCGAGGTCGTTGAGCGAGGGATTGAGTCCCTCGGCAGTAAATAGATTATTGCCAGTACTCGTTGATTTCGATTCTTTGCAGGGCGAGTGCAGGCCAGGTTCGGTTTTAATATCCAAACCCTGGAAGTAATTGCCACCAAGCGCATTGTCCGCGTCATCAGAACCTGTACCATTGATTGGATTTGCTGTATTTCCCGTGGCAGCGGGAGCTATGCCCACCAGGCCACCATTGGGGTTACCACTACCACTGGCTACTGCAGCTTGTATTGTTGTATTGGCATCAATAGAAAGCAACTGTGAGCCATAGACGGAGCCAGGTGAGGGCATCAATGGTTTAAAATGGGTATGACCCTCGTAGATGTTCTTAGAATAGCGCGGCCGCCGTTGTTTGGAGACCTCGTTCAACTTTGGTCGCTTTACAGGCAGATAGTCCCTAAAATAGTAGAAAACAGTTAAGAAACGCATATTCTCGCAAGCGTACAAAGTTTTCTTCAAGCTTTTTTGGTAGATCAAGTACACTTACCAATAGTCCTGAAATGAAAAATCGTAGACGACATCCTTAAGCCACTCTTCATCATAGAAACTATCTGTATCCCTTAACGTCAACTGTGGCGGTTTGTACAATTTAAGTAAATTATTGATAGCCTCCGCGGTGGAAATTGCCGGTGGTGCAGCAGTTAAATCGGGCAAACGACCAATAGCTGCAGCCGTCAGGCCGGGTTCCTGCTTTATTTCGGATGTACCGAGTGGTGTCAAGGCCTGTTGCTGTTGCATTTCGAGTTTCTTTACGCTGATAGTGCCACATTGTGGCGCAGGTTGCTGTTGCGCTGTGCTTGCGGTCACACTGCCCGTTGTGGGTGTGCAGCGTCCCGCACTTGCAGGCTGAGGCACACTACCCGGTCCACTTGCAGTTTGAGCTGTGCTACCCGTCACGCCACCTAGAACCGCTTCTGTATAGGAGGGCGGCTCCACGCTAGGCGTTTGATGCACATACGGCGAGGCAGTGATACTTTTACTATCGTGCTGATCCGTGGGTGTCGGTGCGGGAGTGTTCTTATCCAGTAAATGATCAATTGGAGTTGGTGGTTGCTGCAAATTCGATACGGATGTGGGCGCATGTGGGCTCATATTGAGCAACTGTAGGCAGGAGACATAGAAATTTTATTAGTAAAAGCGGAATTTTTATAATGTATATTATGGTTGTCCAAAGACCTCCAATAGCACTCACTTGATCTGCAGGCGGCACTGATGTGGGCTGGGAATGCGCCGAATTGGGATGTGGAGAAGGCGCTGGTGTTGCTGGCGAACCCACTGAGGCTACTGGCATGGAAGAGTCGCCCAGAGAGTTGCGAGAGTATGTGGAGGCGCCGCCATGCGGTGTTCCATGTGGCGTATTGCTGACAGCGGTCAAATGTCTGTGGGTTGCAAGAAAGGAAACAACAGAGATAGGTTTTTAGCATATTTTTCATGTTTAGTTATGTTAGTTGTGGTTATTTATGTACACAACATATGTATGTAAACTACATTCTTAATAATTAGACTAAAAAAATTGTAAATAAAAAATTATGCATAAATTTTGTGAAAAATAAAAAATTATTTAACCACATCCAAGTCTTAGTTGTGTTTTTAGCTGAATAAAAAAATTAACCAAAATTCAATATTATATTTGCAGCTGTAAGTAAAGTTGATATGATTATATACAATATTGAAAAGTACAAATTATATGCATAGAGAAATTTTTCTAACAAAAAATCAAAACAAAAACTAAATGCAGGCAAGTCGCTTAAATGCATACAACTCATAAAATTGTGCTATCATGTGAATTGTTTATGAATATATACGAATCTAAAAGTTGTATGCATTTCTTATAGCTTGACTAGAAATTATAAGAAACACTTAATGCGGCATGCACCAAAACCAACTAAAATACGCATCAGAACTACCGAATCTCAACAGAATAATATTAATGCTGTAAGGAAAATGCATTAAAAGTTTACAAAAGGCGTATCAATATTACAGTAGTAGTAATGCCGTTTACCAAAATGAAAATTGTAAAATTAATTAAATGTTTAAAATAATGTGCTGCCTGCAATTGCTTTACATATGCATTTGAACTACGCGCCTGTGGTGAAAATGGTGAAGTTCTTTGCAACTCTTAACTGCCTTTTGTGGTGAATGATTTACTATGTGGCAAGTTTGGTGATCATGTATTTGTGTTTTGGGTTGTTAATAGATAAATACAATTATTTAATTGCTTTAAATTATAATCACCAATTAGAAATAATTAAAATCTTATTTAAAAAAAAAAAAAAAACAAAATCAAATAATAACAAAACGTATTGTTTAATATATGAATATGTGTTTGATGGCAAAGTAAAAAAGAGCGAGTGTGTATATTAAATAGTAGTAAAAACAAAATCCAACTTATGAAAAAAGAGAGCGTATTTAAAATTAACATTGGCAGCACTGCTAACGCTCGACGCTGAACGGCAACACAAACCTTTGTTTTGGTATATTGGTGTCTGTTGTTGTTGATGTTGTAGAGAAGGAAGTAGTAGTAGTAGTGGTGTTGTTGTTAGTTTTAAACACAGCAGAAGACGACGACGTTGCTTGGGCACTAACAAAACGCTTGTGAAACGGCACAATGTGGCGCTTGAATGCTGCAGCAGACGATGTTGAGCAGCTGGTGGAAGAAAAACTGGAATGATACGCTGTGCTTGGCCTCTGCTGCTGATGGTGATGATAAAGTTGTTGCTGCTGCTGCTGCTGCTGCTGAAGATGAGTGCTGCCAAATGACGACGACGCAGATTTGTTGCTATTGGCACCACTGCCAACTGCACGCAACGCCGCTGCATTGAGCGGTGAGCCCACAGCCAGCGTGGCGGCGCTTGGACTGCTACTGCTGCCTGAGCTGAGTTGCTGCTGCTGGCGTTTGTTGCCGCTACATTGTGCACTGAAATTTGTGGTTTTTGTTTTTGTTTACTCAACTTAAAAACTTTTATTCGCAGCTTAAAGAAATTTATTCGCTGAGAAACTACGGCTGTGGCATAACTCAAAGCTGCGAGGTGCGAAATCGGCTGTAGAGTTTATTTGCTTGGTAGCACTGGTTTGGGGGCTCTTTTTTTTTTGTCTTATACAAATAACATGCAATATTTTCAAACTATAAAAAAAATCTTTTAAAAATTTACTAAATTAAGAGCAGGTATTCAAATACTTAGTTTAATTCAGCTGCTTTGGCCGCCGAAACTGTTTAGCTTAGAAAAAGAGGCATGCCTTTTTAAAGCGGGCTTTCAATACATCAATCAAAAATTTTTTACAAATATGCGTCTAGACTACAAATGAATTAGGCAAAAAGGACGCCTAGGCAAAAATACTTCGTATACATAAATATGCTAATATTCAAAAACGTTTGACTGCAGTAAATAAAATACGAGAACAAAATAACTTATGGAACAAGTTTCAACTTACTTTGTGCATATGCAGGGCGCTTTTTGCAAAGGATCCACAAAGTTCCATAATTTTTGGCGCTGTTGCTGTTGTTGTTGCTGGATTTGTTGCTGTACTAACTGCTTAGAGTCCGGCTGCTGTTGTTGCTGTGGCACAGGCGGCTTATTCTGCTCGTCTTCATCGTTAATAGCTGCATTTGCCACGGCATCTATGTGCAACATATTTGTAATACAATCCTGCCAGGCACGCTCCGGCATTTCGATGGCCGCCGTGGCCGGTATATGAGTATTGTTGGTGTTAAAAGTGAAACCCGATGTAGGACGTTGGTCATAATAAGGCTGAAACGTTAGACGCTCCAAAGCGCTGACCGTTTGTGGCACTGCCTTACGAGAAGCTTCTTTTGCCGGCGTTGGAACAGCTGCTGATGCTCCGCTAGGACAGGAGTGCGATGCCAGCACGGCTGTTTCAGCCGAGGAGCCAGGCATTGCTGCTGGGCTAGTCTTGTGCAGCTCGGCAAATTCCATTTGCTCCATATCATCCAAATCTGTGACTAGTACATAATTCGTGGGATGATACATTTTATGACCACCTAAAGAATGCATTGCATAAATATTATTTAGTTAATAAAGACACTTTCGGTATAAAATATAGAACTTACCCGATACCACCTCAACCACTGGTGGCACATCCGTGTTATCCTTATTGCACAGTGGAAAAAATGAGGCCCAATCTTCCAATATTTTCTCGGCTATAGGATCATTGGCCTTGTAACTATTGCCGGTGAGTATTGCGGCGATACCAAATGGTGCCAGCATCACTTTTCTCGCATGCGCAGGCGCAGCTGTTTTTCCAGGCACCTCGCCGTTGCTTCCGCCGTGTTCCAGCGGTGAACTGGCGGGCAGCGCTGCTGTCGTCGCATTTTGTTCATGAGATTGTGCCGACGATGCAGTCGAATTAGACTGTGCTGTAGCTGCTGCAAAAGCAGCGGCCGCCTCGGCTAAGTGTTCCTTAGTTAGAGGACGCACGGCGGGATGTTCGCGCAAGTCAATTGAAGCGCATACCGTGTCGCCGTGCACGAAGAAGGTAAATGAGAAGGACAAGTGCTGAGAGCTGCGGAGTTGGAATCAAAAATACGAATTAGTTACTATTATTATTTCAATTTCAAGCTTAAGTTGAAGAAGATGATATTTTTTTGTAACAAGAATAACGATGCTACCGCACAAGCTTAAATGCGATGACACAGAGTTCCTGTATGGGATTTGCTCTAGAATGCAATTAACGAATACAAAGTGATGTAATCTTTTAACAGCAATGTATCATTTAAAGGAATTGCATACATAAGGACATTTATTTTTATAAGTATATATGTATTTTTTGTTCCAAACTTACCTTCGCCCAAAGAGACGATCGGTTGTAGTGCAGGGCTGCACAAACCATTTGCCAAAACGCACAATGTCCTTGGTTAAAACAAATCTGCAAGATAATATAAGAGAAAAAAATATATAATTAAAGAATCAACATGGAATAAATGTGGAGACCTTACCTTTCCATGAGATTGTGCAATGCCTTGAAGAGTAATGAGCGACACTCATAGGTGAGTTCGCCCTTCCAGGTTCCATTCCAAAGCGCTTGATTTGCTGTAAAAGCCAAAAAAAAAAAAAATAATATTTATGTGTTTATTTATTATTTCTTTATTTTATTATAGAAATAATTGTAGCATAGAATAAAATGGTAATGTTATTTAGGCATTTTCGGTAAAGTATGATATTTGCTTTAAAACCAGAAGACAGCATTTAAAATTCATTATAAAAAAAAAAATGATATGTGACTGGGTTGTATAAACAGCAAAGTGCTTTATAGAACATTTTAACCCTTTTTTTCGATTGTGAAATTAATACACTTTTTTTTTTTGTAATACAATTTGTTTAAAAAACAAAAAAAAAACCCTAAACTATATGTTACTTCTTTTTTCAAATGAATTAAGTTTGATATTAAATTCACTGCATTATATTCAGTGTTTTAGTAATTGAGTAATAAAGAATTAAAAGTCGTCTTCGCGAATCGTTAGCGGATTGATTATGTGGACAAGCGTATAAAAATAACATGTGGTCGTTAAGAATCTCTAAAATTTCGTCTAGTCCGGAAGTCCAATACCCCAAAGGGACCGATGCAACATAGAAAATTTTAAGCCAAAAAAAGAATGCAGTTTAAGCTTTTAGAAAGGTACATTTATAAAGATTATTGAAAGAGCCTGTTCCAGATCATTGCAATTTCGTATATTTGTTATTGGACTAATTTTATAGGTCGTGTAAGAAAGCAATTATCAATATGACTGTTGGAAATTGTATGTACATGACCCATTTATGCTTGAAATTTTAGTCCAGAAACTCGAACTTGTTGCATTAACCCACAAATAGCTTATAAAATAAATGCGTAAATAAGGAATTTTCCCTAAGTATTTAATGGAATATTCTAACAGCGTACTGTTAGCTTTAAAAGAGAGAATTTTCGTACTCTTAAACAAAAGCTGTATACTTAAATAACGTACATAATATTTTATGGGTCATCAAAAATAGCTTAATAAATAAATTGTAAATAAACCAAATAAATTAAAAAAAAAAGGCTCAATTTCAATTTTTTAAACTAACACACATTATTTAACATTTCTTTTTAACATTGTTTTTTTTTTTAATGCCCCAACTCGCTTGTTCTCATCATGCTCTCACGCTTTGCTGTCTTTCCGACCGCGACGTCAGTTTTTCGAGAGAATTATTCTCGCGTATCTGTATATGCGCATGTGAATGCCAAACATAAATACATATGTACACAACGCAAACTGAAGCGCAACGCTCGCTACGCGCTGGTGGTGAGTGTTGTTTGGCCAAAAGTGCCGCTAGTTTTATAAGGCGTGCACTCGCTCTCTTATACACAAACACACGCAAACACAATCGGCATGCCGCTCTCTCTCTTCGCTCTTGTTGCTTGTGACCGAAGCGCTATTTTAGGTTAAAATTTGCTACTAGCAAACGACTTGCGAAGGCGACGACAACAAATGTGTATGTGTGTGTGTATGTATCTGTGTGCAATAATTACAAGTTAATACATTTTAACAAGCGCACCGCAAATTTCACAACTATATTTTAAGAGCCTGAATAATGCCATAAAATAAAATTGTTTTGCGTGCAACAGCCAAACAAACAGAAAGAGCAAAGCAACAAATGTTTTATCAAGGTCAATAATCTGCGGCGCAGCAAACATTCATACAACAACAGCGCAACACAGCACACATTAAAATTGGTTAATAAGCACAAAAACAGGTAAATGCGAGGCATTGCAAAAATTGAACAACAACAAGAACAACAGAGCGCATTGTAATTACGTTTTAAAACCAGTTTTTGAAAAAACCTAACAGAGAGCAGCAGCGCAAGCGACGCTGAAATTGTCGCTCACACAAACAAGCATAATTTCTTAGCTCCAATTGTGGAGCACATAGTAAACACAGATACACACACACATACAGGCAAACTCATAGAATGTGAGATACGCGCGACAGCGGCAGCGCGAGCCAAATGACAGCTGTTTAAGGTAAAATGGTGTGTATAAAGCAGTAGCAGCAGCAGCAACAACAATGACAACAAGTAGCGGGGTAAAGGAAGTAGCAAGCGATGGACAAAAACAGATGCACAGCAAGGCGCGTGTGCCATGAGCTAATAAGTATATACATTTGTACATACATATGTTTATATGTAAATCTGTGACGTCTATTTTATATGCCGTCCTCTAACAAAAATAATTGAGAGCAAATACAGCAACAGCTACAACAAAGAAATAAAGTAAAGTAAAGAAAGTAAACGCCAAGTGGCTGCAGAGTTGCCTTTTTTCACCACACAAACGCGTCTTCTCGTCAATTTCATTCACACGCACAGCATGTACATATATACAAATACAAACACATACATACATATGTATACTTTTCATGCGTTCTGCTTTTACAAAGAAAAGTAAAAAAAAAAAATACAAAAAAAGCTATTAAAAGAAAATTAAAATTCGCAAACACAACGTGAGAGACAAAGTAATGTCAATGCAATTAGTCAATGTCCTTGTCATTAAAAAAAAGTCAACAACAACAAATGCAAAGAGTATATGTCGGGGTCGTCAAATTTCACCACAGACGCAATGGCCGTGCATTCAACTCGTTTTGTGAACGTTTTTTTTTTTTTTTGTATTATATACACAGTGAATCAAATAAGTTTTGGCACAGGCAAGTTATCTTAGGCAAAAAATTTGCTTAAATATTCGACAATAACCATTTTGAGCTTTTGTTTGGTGAAATTATTATCACAAGGTGATTTCCACATATGTAAATTCAAACGGCCGCGAAAAAATCTCTTCTTTATTGATAAAAAAATTAAGAAGCACATTTTAAAACATTTAAAGTTAGAGGATTTAGGCTTTCTTGCTACATATGATTCCTATTAAGCAGACATGGCATCTTCTGCCGTGCATATAATATGTTTTTGAAAATTTGAACAAACATTACTTTTTATTATAGTGCAGAGCTGCCCTAAAGCTTATAGCTCAACAGCTCGTAAAATATTGTGATCCCAAACATCATAGTGACGTAGATAAATGTAAAAGTGTTTTTGTGGCTTAACGTGTAATTACGCAATTTAAGTAAATAAAAAGGCATTTTTAGTCAAGTTTTGAAAATAGAGTATGTGGAGACTTTTTTGATTCACTGTATTGCTTGTAGAGTTAAGCGCGCGCGCGCACATGTCTGATTATCATAGCTAACTGTAAAAGTAAAAATAATAAATTATGACGTAGTAACTGCTGACACCGTATGTACATACATATATACATAAGTTACGTATGCGAAGCTAATGGAATTTGCCACCACAAAAACAAAGCACACACAACACTGGACTTGTGGTCATAGATAGTGTGTGAGAGACTATAGTAGCAAACAAACATTTTATATGAGACACACAAAAACACAAAGCAAGCTCAAAACTGATAAGCCAAAACGACAGGGGCCGGGGCCATTGCGTTGTCTGTATTTAACAACCCCTTTTAATAAAGAAGAGGAGAATCTGCAAATGGACAAAGCACCCACAAAAGTTACATGTCAAAGAGAGCAGGAATAAGCACTTTGACAGAGAGAGAGACGCGCTAAACATGAGAAGGGCAACACTTTAATGCCGCGCAGCAGCCTTTTTTTGTTGCCATCTTAATTATGCAAAAACGAAAAAACAAATATGTTAACCCGCGGCCCACGGTAACGCCACTCGCTGGCTCTCCAGCAGCCACACGCACACACAGATAAACAAGTGGCGAGCAAATGAGCAACATATGCTCGCTCATTCGCTGCTGACTCTCTCTCTCGTGAGCGCGCGCCATATAAAACAAAAACATTGCAAATGACAGGTGACGTTTACGTTTTTTTTTTCATGTAGGCGACAACACGATAACGACAACGACGACGACAAATACAACGACAAATCATATATACAAACGGTGCGAGGGCGTGAGTGAGGGTTTGGGGGCCGCGGCCGTGCATTTTGCCGATAGACTACCGCTGACGGACGTCATGTGAGTGACGTCGAGCATTCTACAATAATTTCCAACACAAACAACAAACACACATTCGCACATGTACGGGCGCAAATACATATGGGTATGTGTATGTGTTTGCGTTGTTTTGGTTTTCTCATGGGTAAAAATTGTGCTGCGCTGCACGGCCTTGAAGTTTTGTTAAATTTTTATACATATTCTATATTTATTTGCACATATATATGCAATGTTTTTTTTTTTCGTTATGCATTTTATTCAGTCGCTTTTTTAATGTAATTTATACACATATTAAAAAAAATATTACTCACCCGCTACTCGTAATAATTCGGCATCAACAAGCTCGCTAAGGTCTGGCTCCTCGCCATACCAAAATATCCATAATTCTTTGGCCGCGGCCAGAGATAAAGGCGGGTGTACTTTTGTCGATGTAATCTCAAAATTTAAGGCATTTGGATCGGTGTTATCCGTTTTGGTGGATTGCACACGCCGCCAGACGCATAACATATCCGCTTGCATACATCGTGAATACGAGCGTAATATGGGATCGTCCAATGGGTGGCTTGAAGCATTGGGCCGTTCACCGTTAACGAACTTGCGCCATTTTATTCCACACAAATCAGTCTGCAATTAACAAAGATTACAAAAATTGATTACATAATGCTACAGATAAGCTTTTAGTAGATAAATAGATAGATGTCTAAATACATGTACACATTTTGAAATATCATTTAAGCAATATTAATAAACAGATACTATTGTGTATTACGTAATATTTACTGTATGTGGCCCTGAAACTATGTACGTTGTGACTGCAATAATAATATGTTCTTAATTAAAAATAATCTGATTGTCTATCGCAAGGAGACTTGTAGGAACAGTCCTTTGCAATTAAACTGAAAAGTACATAGATGCATCTTCTGCTAAAATAATCTCGAAGACTGCCTAATTAAAAATACCCTTTAAAACGATGGCACTAGATTAATTTGGCCTTGGTGAACTCTTTACTACTACAAAAATAATTTCAAAAGCCGCCCTGAGACTTGTACAAATTTTCAACTTAAAACAACAACAAAAATAATATTTAGCTATACCAAATTCGGTTTACGTATATTTTTAAATAATTTATTATTCAAATTAATTCTAATTTAAAATGTATGTGTGAAGTTCCAAAAAGTAAGCTCTTATTCTTTTCGATTTATAAAAAAGTAAATTTTATGCAATTTTTTAAGTATTTTAAATGATAGTTAATGTTCTAAATCTTTTCAAATAAAAAAAAAATCATAGTGATATTATTTCACCGAAACATAAAAATTATATGCAAAAATTAACAAATCCAACTCCGATTATAAACTGCTTTATAATTCTTCTGTATGTACTGTACCATAGATTAATGTTAAAACGGAATAAAATTGACTAGGCTAGTTATTTCTGTAAATTTTAGGTGTCATGTATTTCTAGGTTTGCACCAAAACTCGTTATATGTATAAGTTTTGATAGTAAAAAGATTTTCCTAAAGCCTTGCTGCACCCAAAGTTTTAATCAACAGTGTATATTTAAAAATGCAGTGTTGAATAACGTTTTAAACCCTACATTCAATTTGTGCTACAGGCTTTTTTTTTTTTTAAAGACAACATTTTGGCTTTGCTGTTTTTCATCACAAGTGCAACAAACAAGCAACCAGCGAGCATCAAAAACTACAAAATGAGATATACAACAAAAATAAAAGAAAGGCATACAAGGTACAAAAAAAAAAAAGAAAAAATGGGCAACGACAGCGCCAAGCCAACACTCAAAACAAAAGCAAAAACAAATCTTATAGAAGATACAGCAAGAGTAGCAACAGACAGAGCTACAAGACAAGAACCTAAACAAAAAACTTGCTGGTCGGTTGATTTGGATGGTTGGTGGCTTGGTTGCTTGGGTCGTGTCTTTTGTTCGTCATTGGCGGCTTCCGTTGAGAGTTGTAGTGGGCATAGATACATATGTACATACATATGTATACATAATATGTATAGATGTGCATCGTATATATGTATAGTTGTTGTTTTTGCTCGAAACAAGTTGTAGTTGCTGTTTCTGGCGTTGCAAGCACAAATCAATGGAGGCAAAACTTGGCTAAGAGCGTAAAAACAATTCAATCGCCGCCGCACACAAAAAAACACAGAGACTCTCAGCTAAATAACTGCACCTCGAGCACGCACACCAACACAAATCTCCTTTCTCACACAGAGACAATTTTAAACGCGCGCTAACAGCAACAACAAGCAAGAGGTATTCCCCCAAACAACGACGAGCTGCTAGCTACTGCCGACACCGCTGCCACTGTTGCTGCATACGACAAGCTTCGTCGTAATCGTTGAGGTCGACTCGCCCCCCACCACAAAAACCCCCACGCAAGTCACAGCCATGTGGTATGCCATGTTCCACATTCTTCCGTTTGATTTTATTTCGGCTTTGGCTTTTGCTTCTTCTTCATTCTTCGTCGCTTTGTATGCTGCTTCTTGTCTACTACTTGCCGCAATTTGTGTTTTCATTTTCGCTCTCGTTTTACTCGTTACTTGTGGGGCTTGCATTGTTTTTTTTTTTTTTTGTTTCCTTTCAGTATTTATTAGCTTGTATTTTGGCGAGTTTTTGTGACCATCTGCCACCACCACCCGCCATACCGGCTGTTTACTCGGCTCTTTTCTTTAACATTTTTCAACATTGTCATTACTGTCTGCGAATGGTATTTATCGAAGCTGCTACTGCTGCACGTATCTGACAGTTTGCAATTTCCATGCTCACACTGCGGTATACTTGTATTTTGTGTAGTTTTTTTTTATTTTGGATATTTGTCGTCGTTTTGCCTTCGGGCTTGCGCTCGTTATGCTATGCGCTACATTTAAATAGTCTGCTTTGTATAATATGTGAGTTGGTGATGAGAGAGTGCGTGAGCATTGGCATAACTGCGTTAGGTGTTGATATTCGGCTGTATGTTATCATTCTGACGCGCACTAGTGTTTGTTAACGCGCGCGTGCCTCTCAAGTTCAAGCAAACTTTTTATTTCTGTTACTACAGCCGTTTAATATAAACCGCTGCTTGCTATTTACTCTCATGCTCGCTAGTTCTCTCTTATTTTCTCACACACTCTTACAATGTAATCAACCTCGGCAGCAATATTTTATATCTACGACTCGTCTCTGTCTGTCTATCTGCGCATTCGTGAGATTGTGTGAGTGCCTGTGCCTGTTTGTGTTGTCATTCGCTCAGAGAAAGTTTTGCGCGTTTGTTATTGTTTCGTTATTTCGTTCCATGCTCAATCGTCGGCGTCGCTCGCACGCTAGAGGGGACCACAACTAAACACCGTGTGCTGTGTGGGGTAACGGGCGTGGAGCACGTTGACTTTTGTACGAGCCGCTACTGCGGTCTTCAGCGTCGTCGTCTTCGTCGTCGACGTTATAATCTTCGTCATTGTTGTGTTCCGTTCCAAGCTTCTTGCCATTTCAGCTTTTTCTTATGGGTCTGTTTGCTCTAGTCTTGTTTTTCCTACAACGTAAATAGTATGCGCGCTGCTTTTAAGTTTATTTTATTTAATGTGCTTCTTTTAGGTTTTTCTCTTTCTCTGCTTTTGTTATTGTTGTTGTTTTTGTCAGCGCAAGATTCATTAAAGAAATATGCCACCTTACAAAGAAAAAAAAAAAAGAAACGATATAGCAACAGCAGAGTAGCAGCACCAGCAGCATCGAACTAGTTGGCCGGGTCACAGTCTGAAGAACCTGTTATGTATGGGAAGTCACCGCACACACGTTGCATAGTTTTTTATATAGATTTTTTTTTTGTTTGTCGCTTCTTTTTAGTGGTATGATACTACCGTATCCGCTCTATGCATAGTAGTTTTGCTTTGGTAGAATCTCAGAAGGTGTTTTTTTTTTTGCGGCTATTGCTGTTCCGCTGTTTGAAAATAGTTGACGCTGGTTTGTTGTTGTTGGTGTTGCGAAACAAGTCAAACAACAAGTGGAGTTAATGGACAATGTCGTTCTTGTACACAACAATTAAACACTGATATCGCCGCTTAAGCAAATATAAACAATCGATAACTAGAGCAAACAACAGCTGTTACACTTCGCATAATATCGATATAATTGAAGTAACAGCTGTGCCCTTGGATCAAAAATGCAGGTGGGCTTTTGCGCTAAGCTTATTTCAGTTAAAGAAATGGAGAACAAAACAATAGTATTAAGCAGTGAAATTTTTCAACTTCAAATAAAGACGGCAATGTAAACAGAACTAATATATATGTTGACATAAAAAAATATTTTGAATATGTTTAGTTTTTTATCTTAACCTAGTATTTACTAAATGTAGTATCCACTAGATAAACATCATTCACTAACAGGCTTATTTTTTGCACTATTCTTCAACCCTTCAACTTGATGAACTTTATAAATTTTTTTAATTTCCAAAATTTCAATGCTCTAAAAAATTTAGCATTTTCTTAAGCCGCGGAAGCTCGGAAAATTAAAATGTCAATTTGCCACGGATGAAGCGTGATTCTTTTTAAACATTTTAATGACTTTTTAATTTTAAACGCCCTGTATGTTAGTAACAATTAATCTCTATTAGCTATTTTCGTAATTTCCCAACACATATGGCCTAAACCAGCTATAAAAAGTTCGTAAAGAATCACTATGAAAAGAGATACTGGACTAAAAATTTGTGTTTTGTGTAAAATCACTTAAGAATAACGCAAAGCGCAAAGTTCACTGCCCTTTTCTCTATACAAAATTCCAAGTTCGAGTTAAAAGTCTGAGTGGCATGAAAGCGAAATTTATACCATTCGCAGTAACCGTGTGGAGTAAAACGCGACTTGCTGCTGCCGAGAAAACTGTGAAAAGTTGAAACTGTGATAATTCTCACTGTCTTTGAAAAAATACTATATTTATACGAAAATATTTTTTTGTAAGGAAATGTTAATCCCAAAAAAGAAAACAAAAAGAACTATCCAAAATATTTATAAAAATCTATGATTTGAAGCAAATAATTCATATAAAATTTATCGATAACTATGTTTAAGAAAAGTTTTTAGTTTTTGGAAAAAAAGATTAAATAATTTTAGCAAATAACTAAAGTGTAAAAATTATTAAATAAAAAACTCATTTTTTTAACAAACTTTGTTTATTTTAAATAAACAAAATATTTGCATTTTTAAAACAAAGTTTAGAGTGCGCCTTAGTAATACTTATCACATGGAATCTGACACTTCCATTGAAAAGTTTGACATTTTTTAACATAAACGTAACCACTAGTAGTTTACAGGGGCTTGAAATTCGTAAAGATTGTTCAAAATCACGTGCACGATTTGGTAAGAAAGAACGTCAAGTTACATATTAGAAGATTGACCCATCCCTGGGCATTAATTATAACTAATTGGGTGCCAAGAGGACGGATTCGCATAACTGGACGATTCCTCAAACTCAATCAAAGAAAATATAAAAAAGTGCAGGCAACCATCTATTTCACTTAAATTACTTTGTTTTCGTTGTTGGGCTCAAAATATAAATAGTGACCCTCGTATAAAATAAATCGGCAGTTTAAATCAAGCGGGCTTTTATTTAAGGATTTTGCATTTCTAGACTTTAATCGTAACTACACGCGAAACTATATACATTGACTAGTTTAAGTTGGCACTTCTTTGTTATTGTTGTTGTTATAGGGACTACTTAGATGATAGATAAGGCTGGCACTTACCAAGGCATAAAAGTTTGTATGGCAATCCTCCAAACTTGCGCCGTTTGTCTGATGATTTTGGTGCGTCATAGTTCTTGGCTTGTTATTTTTGCACAACAGCAGCACCTCATTTTCTCAAGATGTACGTGTTTTATTTATTATGTGTGTATATATATGTATATAAACAACGATGTAAATTGGTAATAATTTGTAGTATTTTAAATTTTGCACATTGGTTGTTTTATTTTGATCGCGCAGAACAGATAAAGAGTGTGAGATTGAGAGGGACAGAGACGAACACACACATATGCACAAATATTCCGCTGGGATTATTTTGTTGTTTTGTAATAAAAATTGATTGGGATTGTTGGGTTAGAACATGCGCTATAAGATGCAAGTGCAGCTGTTATAGCCGATGAACATGATACACAAATATTTGTGATTTGTATTTCTTTTTTTTTTTGCTATGTTATGTTTTATTTGAACAATTCTTTGGCGAAATAATTTTCCTTATGTATTATTTTGCATTATGTATTTTGATTGCACTGCACACTTTTCTTGGTATTTCTGTTATTGTGTTGTTGCTGTTGTTTACGTCGTTTTTGCACTGCAAAAAAAGATTTGAACAAATTTGTATTAAGCTAGCTGCGCTGGCTTGTGTGTGGGTTTTGTTCGTTTTTCTTTTTTGTTTTTTCAATCTATCTTGTTATTAACTGTTGTTGAGGTTGAACAACAACAAACAAGAGTTGCGCGTTGTGCGCGCGCTTCCGAAACCGAAACACGTTCAGGTAAATCAATTTCGAAATCAGCAAAAGCATCGGCAACGCATACATTCAAACACAGTCAAGCTTATGAGAGGCACAGCAGCGCAAACGAATTGCACTCACAGCACAAGATACATAAGTATATGTAGATACATATGCTATATGTATATAGTAACCACGCAAAGCTATTCGCTTTTGCACGCAGTGGCACACAGCGGCGACACGAATGAAAAACAATTTTGTATTCTTTTTTGTTTTTACGATTTTTCTTATTGTTTTTTATTTTGCTGTTGCTTATTTGTTGCTACTGCTGCTGCCGCTGCTGCTACTTTTTGCGATACTCACTCACACACACACGCACGCACACACACAGATACTCGCATATAGCAATTACAAGGGTGGACGAACGTTCATTCGGCCGCCAGCGTACCGACCCAACTATGCCGCCGTCTGCTGTGTGTCTCTGCTTCTGCCTCTACCACTGTCGCGTCGTCTGTCTGTCTGTCCGTCTGTATGTCTGTCCATGTCCATTCATTCCACTGTTGAGCGCGTGAGAGAGAAATTGACTTCTTTTTTTTTTTCAAGGCGCTCACACAGAGCATAGCACACGACGTGACGGCGAGACCAATATACATAGTAGTATCTGTGAGCAAGTCTTATACACAGATACACACACACTAATGCAAAAACCGAAACACACGCACACACAGACGCACAACGACGACGACGATGAAAGTCGTTGGTTTTCGTTTAATCGTTGATGTAGACAAAAAATAAAATAGGTAGTTTTTAGCTACAGTTTATTCAAATTTTTAATATGCGACGAAGAAAAGATAAAAGCTGCTTTTTTACACACAGCTTTTCATAAATGCGTCACCATTTATATGCGACTGCTTAATAATGATTTTCTGGCCACTTTTAATGCACATTTCAAATACATTTTCTGTATACATTGTACTTATTTCGATTTTTCCTTCATATACAATAACTATTTCTGCGTTTCGCTTGTCTGCGTGTATCTGTGTGAACGTTTACGCATACACTTTGAGTACGTCTATATATATATATGTATGTGTTTGTGTGTTTGCATGTTTTGGAAAGCAGATGAGTAATAAGTTTGTTCTTAAAAAAAATATAAAAAACACTTGCACACATGAACTAACACACTTTTTTTTTTGGGTTTTTGTTAGATATTTGGCACAAAACATACACATACACGCACACGACAATTGGTATTCGATACGGAATTGCACGATCCGTAAGATTAAGCGAGTGATTCGCCACAAAACAACAGCGCACTGTATATTGCGCTTGTTAAATATATATATTATTTTTAATTTATTACTCAATGTATATGTATATACATTTTTTCTCGCCTTTCTTGTGTATTTCGCACAAATGACGAGTCAGAAAATTTTAAACCGACTGCGAGACTGTTTTTGCTGCTGGCTCTGGCTTTGGCTGGCTGGCAACGACAACGACGACGGCGACATCGCCACACACAATGGAAATTTTGCTCGCCTAGCTTTGCTTTTGGTTAAAAAAAAAAAGAGCGGCGACGGCAGTGCAGCAGCGAGTAGCGAGCAACGAGCAGCAGCAGCAGCAGCCTACTCAAAAGAGGATTTGTCAGTTCTCCGTCAAACACACACACACACATATAGAGCAGCAGCGAATAGCGGCTTTTGCTCTTTTTGCAAGTGAGGCTCGCTCGCCAAACAAGTTTTATTTTGTTTGTGTGCGTGTATGGCGGCTCTGTTTATCAAATGTGCCGCGTTCGCTCTCTATTTTAACGCGCGCACTCTCGCTCTGCTCTTGCTTGTTTGCATCGTCGCCCTCATCTTGCTGCTGCTGCTTAGGGATGCAAGATTTGTATAAAAACCGATATTTCCGGCCATAATCAGATCGATTTGTCGTTGTAGCTGCACAACATTTAAAACACCATTTTTTTTTTAGCTTTTTTTTTTTAGCCAATTTGATTTTTTACACAGTTTATAAAGTATATAGACATTCTGCAGTTAAATATTTCATGCCCTACACGCTAATCTACGCATACATGCAAGTTTTATAGAGTGCGAAACGTGATACATAGACAGCATTCCTCTCGCACACAATCACGCACATACACACTCACGCAAACGCACCTACACCTACATGGAGTGACGCGAGCAACCACTTTCGTAGGTTTTCCTTGCCTACAACTGCTGCGGCTGCTGCTTCAATTGTAATTTTATGTATTACAAGTTGTATATATTACACACGAAATATATTCGATTTGGTCATTAGTTTGGAATAGTTAATTAAATGATGTTTGGAAATAACTTTGATGCTTAAACACACGCACACACAGAGTTACACATAAAGCGCCTTGCTCTCTTTTGCACATATATGTAAATCTAACCCCCTCATTAAGTAAATCAGAGTAACCGCTTTAGTAATTATAAGCATCATAAATGTTGCGGAAATATTCAAATGCCATTATGTCAATTACAATTGGCAATAATTGAAAACAATGTTATTTATATTCATTTATTAGTTTCATTACACGCTCTATCAGACACACACAACACACATATACGCGTAGATATTTTTCGCATTTCTTTTGAAAATCTTCTTTGGTTTTTGGTTTTATCATTTACATTTTTGTGCCACTTTCTATTCACACTCGTCGAGCAATACATTTCGATCGATTTTTTGTGTAGCATTTAAAACACATTTTTCATATAGTTTGCATTCAAACGCTTTTATTATTAACACACATGTTGCACGTACACACTTAGCTCTGAGTGTTTGCAGTAATTAAATTAATTTTATTTCGCGAAAATTCACGCTAAACGGGACAAAATTTATGAGACGAGACCGATGTTAAAAATCTTGAAACAGTGTGTGCATAACAATTGAGTAGCTTTTATTTAACAGTGCACTTAACAGCGTATGTCGTTTGTTTGTGGGTTGCATTTTCGATTTATCGTTTTATCAACGATATTGCCATTTGGCTGCATTGCAGTCTGGCAGCACTATTATAATGGCAGCTCTCAATTTACGTAAAGGTCTAATTTCTTCTGTGCAAAATGTAAGTAAATTCATTTATAAAAACATACGCGCATTAAAATAAACCAATTCTTATAACAAATAGATCCAAAGATGTTATGCAACAGCTGCCAAAGCTGCGCCGCAGGCCAAGACATTGAACGCAGTTTGTAAATCAATTGCAGCAAAAGGGTAAACATAAGTTTTCCTTTATTTATAAACTGAATTTATTGTTAAATCTCTTATTGATTAGCTTTTTGCGTCCCAACAAGCCTTATGAACCGCCCGGCAATGCTGCAGAACGCGTACACGCCATAGCAAAGACGCTACAATTAGGCAAAAATGACGCACTGAGTAATCTAGCACAAAAATTTAAACTGCTAACCGCGTGCTTTGAGGATCTCAAGCATGGTGTTCCCAACTCACAAGTACATGAACTGGCCACAGTTGCCGATGTAGTTGCCTTTTATGAAACACCTGTGGATACAACTGTGCCGCTAGATGCAATGAAACGTATGGATTTGCCTGAAAATCTGCACATTCAATACGAGTATTTGCGCTTCCATCCCGACACTGATACCAAATTCAATGGCCAGACAGCATTCCCCAAGAGCTCCACGTTGGTAACAGGTCTTAAATATCGCGGCAAGTACGAGGGTCATGAGGCCAAGCGTTCCTGGCCTTAGTTGTGTACATTAAGCTTTTATTGTTATCAACATATACAATAAATTAAATTTGTGTGTAAAATTTTATAAAAACGCCGAGATCGTATCTACTAGTTCCGAATTGTATAAACTCTCTAAGACATTCATAACACGAGGATCTTGCAGCAATTCCATCAATCGCTTGTCTTCCGTTACAGCCTGGAATGTGGAATACATGAGTTCGTAGTCCACATCAACAACCGATGACTTGGTCATAATGCTAAGTATTTTCTTTTGCAATTCAATTTCTGGGTCAGCTGCCTTTAGTTTAGCTTGTGCGTTTGCTTCACCCAGCTCCAGGTTTACCTGTTTTTCGTGCTGTTCCTGTAAATACTTGATAACAGCTTCGTATTGCAGCGCAGTTAGCGGGCGATTCTCGGCCAGCAGATTGAGAAGCGACTGCATTTTTGGTGGATGCCGAGACTGATCGTGCTGCATGGGTGGAGCAGGGGCCAGTGGCATACGCTGTATCTGCTGCTGTTGCAACTGTTGCTGCTGCTGCTTTAGCAATTGTTGTTGCTGCTGTTGCTGTATCACGCTGTCTCGACTTTTTTTCAATCGAAAATCCGTGTCAATTAGCTTAATTGCATCTTCTACCGGCATATTGCGATGTTCTGCTGGTACACCATACAATATATTGACTGTAATGCTGTTTAGCTCCTCATGTTGCGGTGTTACTAGCACGGCGTAAAGACAACCACGCGAGGATATGTTGGCCAATACTTTTCCCAGCATGACGTCTTCATTGGGAAACAGCACATCCACGCGCATGCCACACTGTCTTAAGCGTTCCTCAATAAATTCTGCATATTTTCTAAAATCGAAATCAAATAGTAGCGTTACAACAAAGACCAAAATGATTATGACAAGCTACTTACGTGTTCTCACGATTGACCACTATAATCTCACAGTCGTTTATGGGCACTACATCGTCGGGAACCACCGTAATCGGTGCTGGCACAGCAGCGTTCACTTTGCCAGCATTCTTTTTGGGATGAGGATTCTTAGCCTTGTTGCTGGCATTACGCACTACTAATGTGTTGGATTTAAAAGTGGACTTATTAAGTGCGGCCGCACACTTGTTTGCAATTTCTTCAGACTCAAATTGCACAAAGCCAAAATTCTTTTGCACTAGCGAACCCAAAACTTTGCCGTATGGATGAAAAATGCTTTCAAGTTCATCACGCGTGCAGCTTGGCAGATTTCCTACATATATACGATTTTTTACTAATGCAGGATCTCGAGTTATGTTATGTAAAGGAACATTTGTATCCCGAATTCCTGCTGCCATTTTTACACTATGAAATGATTTTTGATTTACAATTGTTTTCAATTGATAAATAACCAAGTACTAGGGATGCATCTTACAAGGCGCACTGTCGATAATTATCGATGGATTAGTAAGCGACAGAAAGCTGAATAATATATGTACGAAAACATTTGCTCTAGTTCATTTGTATTACTTTTTTTTAAGATGTTTATTTATTTTAAAGAGTATTTATAATGACTATTATAAAATTGAATTTACTACTTATATCACCTGTATGGCCTAAGAGTTATGTGCAAAAAGCTCTTACGCATTTATCGGAACCAACTGAATTATGAACCGGTTCACTCACTGACTTATTCACTTCATTTTGACGACGCGCTCATTTGAACTTATCTAAATGAAACGACGCGGCACGACTAACGGCAGTTTCTGCTGCCTTTGACACACATTGCTTATTAAACATTTAAAATATTGATAAGTTGTTAAATTGTAGATACAAATTGTACAAAAATAAGCTACAATCGGTATCCACTACTACTGATACAGTTATTTAATATAGCAATGCCGTCAGCTTCGCAAAGACAGCGTTCGCAGCGCTCGAAACGCAATTTGTCTCAGAAGAGCGCCGGGTATGCTGCAGTGGAAAAACAAGACAAATTCACTTGTAATGGTAGCAAACCCGGGCTTAATGCAAACTCTGGATCACCTCAATTGTTCGATGACACAGACGGTGAATGTAGCCAGTTGCTTCAGCTGCCACCTAACCAGCAGCCCGTACATGAGTTATCCAAATTAGGGGGCTTCGTACGTTCGCCGCTCAAACATGTGATGCATCAGCAAACTGATTTGAGTATGAGTGGATCTTCTGTGGAATTAGTGGCACCTAAAAAGCGCAACAGAGGCAAACGTGAGCTAAAGCCGAAAAATGCAGTGGACAATACTGCATTAGTAAAACGTAGAGGCAGGCCTCCGTACAAAAAGGCGGCATATGAAACCCAGTAAGTTTTTTAATATGCTATAATTTATGCTTATTAAATTTGAACTTTAATTTAATGTGTGCAGAATGAACCAGAATGGCGTTACTACCACTTCAGCAATGGTAGAACCGGCTACCTCAGAGAATATTGCTCCTGAAAGCCTTGCTAAGAAAAGAAAGACACCTACAAAAGCCGCTGTTAGAACTCGTGTGTAAGTTTATTAAACAAATATACAAAATTTTAAAAGTATTGTATGATGCTGGAGTTTTTAACTATCTTTTATTCTTATTCAAATTTCCAGATCACCTAGGCGCCGCCCATCTGTAGTGGAATCCAGAACAGCTAAACGCTTGTACGTTTCTGTAAATATTAAAACAAAAAGTTGGAACTAACATGTTACAATTTTTTTTTTTAGATCGTCTTGCCGCCACGTACCCGTGTCGATTGCAAAGCGTCGTCGAAATCTTAAGAGTCATCCCGTTGATAAGCAAACATCTCTTAATGATGTGCCGACAACTTCAAGCGAAGCCATTATTCTTAAAAAATCACTGCATAAATCCATTTTGCCAATTCAATATCCAACGCACGATGCTCAATTGTCTCAAATTGAATCAAGTTTAAACACTCAATGTCCTTCAAACATACAAAATTATTCTGTTCGAACCGTTGTACAGTCAACTGAGCCAGCCCAATGCTCGACACATTCGAATGCTGAACGTAATCAAGTCGTGATCCAGTCTAATATTCCTGTTCAATATCCGCTCCAGTATTTTTTTGAAATGCCAACTTTGCCCGAGCAAAACTCAGCCGGTTTGACCGAACAGTGCGCCCAACAAAATCTCGTAAAATATCTTTCAGCTGACGGATCGATTAGAAGCCCGTAAGTTATTATAGTTCTATGCATAAATATGATTTTTACTTATATAAAAATATATATTCTTTGCAGATCGTATATTGAGCAAGAACCCAATGGTGCATTGGCTGACCATCAGACAGCTTCTTTTGTAGCTCCATTCTTATCACCAGACGTGGATACTGCTTCTTCCGAAGCCATGCAAATTATTAAATCATTGCAGCTTTATAATAATTGCGATCAAACGCAGTCAACTATTGCGGCTCAATGTCCCGCTTATTTCGAGACTGAACGTAAACAACCCGAGATCCAATCCATTTTACCCGCAGAATATCCGCCTCACTTTGTGCATCAACTGCCTCCCTTGCCCGAACAAAGTTCGGCAAGTTTGACTGAGCGAAATTCTCAACAATTTTTAAATTCATATTCACTAGAAGCTAGAAAATTGTAAGTTGCTGCAGAGCTATGCGTAGCTTTATTGCTATTATATATGTATATACTTTTATGTAGATCGTCACGCTGCCCCTTAACAGGCGAAGCTAGCCATCAGACAGCGTCGACAACTTCATGCCCAAAAAATAATCCAAATAATGCATTTGATGAATCAGCAATACCCGTTAATTACCCGTCGCACATTTACGTTGAATATGATCAGAACATTATTGATTCAATTTTATGTGATGAACCCGCTAATGAACCGGCTCAACATCCGACGAATTTTAAAACGGAACGTGATCAAACTGTGACTCAATGCATTTTACCAGATGAATGTACACCACAATTTGTGCATAAGCTGCCACCCTTTTCCGAGCTTAAATCAAAAAGTTTAAACGAAGAATGTTCTGAAGAGCGGCTAAATGCATTCGCAGTGGCACACGGAGCGGCTATAGAAAATCTACTCCTTGAAATTGAACGTACTGGTTACCAAGTGCCCACAGAATTTGGCCCTACATCGGAAAACACGATTGCCAATAATGGCGCTAATTTAAGCCTCTCGCCAGATCTTCCGACCGATACCTCCACCACGCCGTCACTAAGTGAATCGTTAGGTGAGGTATTTGGCACCAGAAGTATTCGGGATGTTTTGAATATACGCAAGTATGAGTTGGAAGAGAAGCACTTGCCTGCTTTCGCACTTATGTCGGGTTTGAACCTGCAACATCTGCGTAATATGCTCAATGTTATACCGCGTTTGACGGACGAGCAACTCGAAGAGATAGAATCAATGGGCGATCGGTCATCTTCAATGACGCAGCAGGAGAGTCTAAACTAAAAAATTTTAACTACCTAAAGTATTCAAAGTGGAGACAAAGTTTTATAATGTGATACATTAAAAAACTTGTTCTATTCCAAATATTTTTCGTTTAAAATCACCGAAAAATTGCTATGTTATTGGTATTTTTTAAAAACACAACACGATTTTATGATGAAGTTAACTTTTGTTATTGTAAATTATATGTTTATGATTAATTAAAGGTTAAGCAACTTCGACATTGAAAGAAAAAGTATTCTTAAGTTTCGCCCATAGTTTTAAAATGAAAAATGTGTTTCGCAGTTTGTTCCCAAATTTTATGAAGGTCACCTTTACTTTGGCTAACTTGATATTAACGAAAGAAAACAAACATTGTAAGCAAATGTATGTATGTACATCAATTGAGGTATAAACAACAAGCGATTTTCTAAGTACCTAAGGAATAGGTTTTTTTTTTTTTTTAATTTAAATGAAATAAAAAAATTGTTAATTCGCAAGACTAAAAAAACCTTAGATAAAAACCAAAAGGGAGACATGCCCGTCTTCGTTGTGATATCAGCTTGGAGCTTCTCTTTCGTCATCAAATGTCTTGGCTTCATAAAAATGACAGCTCATTTTTTGTGGAAATTGTAAAATTACAATGCCGATTATAATAATTTATAAAGATATATCATTCACACCAAAATTACAAATATTTCAGCAAAAAATGAAAAGAAAGATTGTTTTAGTGCATTGAAACTCTTCTGTTGAGTTTATTGGCACATGATTCATTCGTAAACATACTGGGTTGTATGGTTTCGAGTAAACTGCACCCTAAATTTGGCATTACTAAGAAATCAGTTTTGTTATGTGATTGCGATAGATTTCTTAATTCAATGCGCAACAAATTTGTAACCATTTCCTGGCGCGGTATGATTGCAATTCTGGGATATGTTCTAAGTATTATAGTAAAACACTTAATGGTATTCGCGGTCCTTTTTCCTTTTAAAAAAAAAAAATGTCAGATGCCTAAGCTTCAAGCTCTACATATAATAGATAAAATAACGTTTTCTTTTCAATGATATCTTGTTCACAAACATCTGATAGGTTTGACCAAAGATATATAAAAAATATAAGAAACTTGGTTTCATCTGGCACTATCACACGAAATTTAAACCATACCTTCTTCATATTTGCTGCTGCACCATGTTCATGTAATAAAAGATACCAAAATGTTTGATTAATTTGTGTATTATCCGTTTTGTTTGTTGTTGTCATAGTGCACACTGTCAATCCATTTTCAAAGATGCGCTGAACAATTAATTGAACTTAACTTTTAAGAGTTTATTTTAATGGTAATAATTTGAATTTTGTATAATTTAATTTGTATATAATTTTGAGGATTTTTTTTTTGTCTCTAGATTTTTTAGAGTGCACAAAATTCACCACAAATTGTTTAAATTTGTTATTTTTTTTAATTACTAATGGTAAAGTTATCTAGTTTTTTTATTTATTGTGCACTCAAATTTGTTAAGCTGTCTACTTTCAGCTCCTCGTTGAAACACACAAAAAAGCGACTACAAGTGGGACAACGCAATCAGTTTTCCATTAAATATTTATATACAAAACGCTAGCAAATGATCAGACTGAGAATTCTCGCTTTTAATAGTCGCTATCATAACTGACATCCTGCTGGGCCTGAGTTGAGTCGTCTGAACGCTCGGAATTTGGTTCAAAATCCACATCCAAAGCGGTTTCATTCGATGGACAACAATTAGGATGTGCCATTGAGTCGAAGGCATCTTTGATTTGATTGTTGGCACCTTTGGGATCGAGATCGGTGGCCCAGCTAAAGTGCATTAATGCCAGATCCATATTGCCTAGTGTTTTGTGTATTTTCCCAATAAGATAAAAAACTACCGACTCCTTTGGCACAATTTCCTTAAGCTCTTCCAGCTCATGTAGCGCTTCCTGATATTTGCATAGCGAAAAGTATATGGAGCCGCGATGAAAACGCGCCAATGGATTCCTTGGATCCAATGCTGCTGCTGTATTAAGTGTTTGTAAGGCCAAATCTTTTTTTTGCATAAAGAATTGCATGGCGCCAATGTGCACCAATATAACAGAATTTTGCGGATTAATTTTTAAGGCCTTCACATAGTGCAGTTCGGCCAACTCATATTTCTCTTGTTTAGAGTAGATGGTGCCAATGCCAAACCAGGCATTATAATGCCTTGGGTCTCGCATAACTGCCAAGCGAAAGTAGTCCATGGCCTTGTCAAACTCTTCGGTCAGCACAAGTTCATGTCCCAGAAGCGTATAGCTATACACAAATTCTGGATCAACTTGCGTGGCGCGCTTGAAAAACTTTATTGCCGTCTCGTGCTCCTTGTGTAGCGAAAAACAATTACCTGCTACACACCAAGTCACCGGACTAAGTTTGTCCTGATTTATTAGATCCTGCGCCAGCGTTGAAAGCTCTACCTCCCTTTGCAGATGCCACAATGATGTCGAGTATATTTCCATGTAATCCAAACGGCATGGTTCTGTGTTATGTATCCGTTTGAATATATCCACAGCAGCTTCATAGTTGCGCATCTCGTAATGTGACATGCCCATTAATGATTGTACCCAACTTGAACACAAATGATGCTTTGGTATTGTCGCTTTTAGATGTGAAAGCGCGGCTTTACATTGAAAAGTCGTTAGCAGCTTGAATCCTTCGGCAAGATCGCGCAACAGTCGCATAAGTCCATCGGCGGATTGCTTTTTCATGTACAGCAACTGGTGTGCCATTGTCTGCGCATTGTTAAGACTATTGTTTAACAAGACTTTGGCTTCTTCGGCGGCGTTTCGATTGTTGCCTGTCGCCGAAGTAATGGTCTCCACCTTTTCTTTCCGCGCTTGCTTTTCGCTCAATTTGTCAGACAAATGCAGTTTTTCTTCAATAAGCTCGTTACTTAGACATATTTTCGACATACGGGATTTCGTTTTGCGGGGCGGTGACCGCGGCTGCACAAACTTATTGTTGGTTATGTTAGGCGATTTGTTGTTTTCTTTTACCGAGTACGCCGAATTACTAAATAGACGCGAACTGCGTCGTACTGCAGCATTAGGATTAGGAACCACTGCAAAAAAAAAGAAGAAATATATATCAAACTTAGGTTTGGAAAAATACCGTTCTGATTTTAGTACTTCATAATAATATGATAATTAAGGGATATCTAATACAATATGATTTTAAGTTAAGATACAAATTAACTTAACTTTGATGCATCGATGATAAAGTTAAATTTTCTTTGAAACAAAATAAATAAATATTCCAACATACAATGGACCAAATGCGTTTAAAGCTGATTTCTTGTGTGAATGAAACTCACCTCCAGTATTTGGATTGCCCAAATTGTTGGGCGTGCGCGGAGTTATATTCCCAGTTTGCGTAAAAACAGCGGGCTTATTGCTGCTGGTGTCCTTACGATTGATCAACCCACCCACATGTGTTTTTAGCTTCTTGCCAATAATCTTCGGCTCTTGATTCACCTCAACAAGCATTGGAGGCATAGGTGAGTATGTAACATTTATATTTGCTTGCATTACCGGTGCATTGCCTATAAAGGACCCATCACCGCCGCCGCAGGGACTAGTCAGCGGCATAATACCAAAACTTGGAGTTGCTGGAGAAATGGCGGAAAGATATTTGAATTGTTTGCGGAATGGTGTTCCAGAGCCGTCGTAAAGCTGCTGCTGTAGCTGCAATGGTATAGCCGTAACGCCGCTTATATCGTGCGTATAGCCGCCCAGAGGCGTGTCTTCCATCATAGCAATGTTGGGGTTTTGGCTGTTTTGGTGCAGTGCTTCCGAATTGCCGCCTCTTAATATTGTTATTGAGCTATTGAGATTGTTGTTGTTGTTGTTATTGTTATTAGGCGTTATAAGATTCTGCAAAGTGCTGTTATTTTGAAGCTGTTGATTTGACTGTTGCTGCGGCTGTTGATCCACTGGCGTGGATAGTATGTAATTGGTGTTATTACTAAGATTACTAAGCAGCAACGTTTCCAGCGCGCTTTGTTGCGACTGTTGTTCATTTAGCATGTGTGTCCCTCCACCAAGCAATATCATTGAATTGGAATTAACACTTCCCTGGCAAGTGTTGAACACATCCGTATTGTGTATTTGGAATATTGACGCTGCATCTGTTTCCTGGCCCAGCAGGCACAAATCGGCAAAAGCGTACCACATGAACGGATTTAGTTTAAGGGCACGCTTCAACGCAGTAGCCCCCATCTTATTGCGCTCGGTTCTCATACAAATTTGGGCTATAAGCTGATACGCAAAGCAGGCCAACTCTCCAAATTCTCGTTGCACTTCATCGAAGTTTTTTGTATCCGCAAAACCTGTACTAATTAGCGCAGACTCTGCTTCAGCGTATTTTTTTAGCTCGTAGGCGCATTTAGCCTGCAAAAAGCGGCACTGTGGTGATCGACGTGACTTTTCCTTGAGCAACCAATAGGCTTGATGCACCGATTTGGAACGGAAGTAGCTCGTGGCCAGTAAATATATGGTTTCATCGTTTTCCACTGCAAATTGTGAGAAAGAAAATGTTAAAATGGTAGCGTGCTAAGACAAATAAAATTTAAGGCCGTTTTCTGTAAAGCCCACTTACCTTCAGAGCACAAACGCTCCGCCAAGAAAATAGCATCCTTGTAATCATAGTAGTTTAGACAGTGGCATATGGCTGCCTATATACAAAAAATGTACAAAAGCAATCTCAACCATTTTTGACAACCAGTATTAAAATTTGCTTACCCGCACAGGCTCCTGAATCATACTTTTTTCTTATTTTTACTAACAATTTGAGAATTTAAAAAAACGCTTGCTTTAGCCGCAATTTCAAGCTTTTCACCCAAACGGCCGTCCTAATTTACGTGCACTGCACTTTCAATCCGGTTTGAATTGTGGTGTTTTTTGCCTTTTACAATACGAAATATGCTTAATTTGTCCAGTATTTTAACATGCAATATAAATAAACAACACTTTGTTGTGAATTTACTTTTTCATAAAAATCGTTCGTAACTTGGGTGTTTATGTGTGCTGTCTGTGAGACGCTTCTTTTTCTTCAACAACTTCAATTAGACACCCTGCATTAACTGCGTTTTTTGCAAAACAGTTGTATGGTTTTAATTGTGTTTAGCATGGGGCTTATTTTATGTATTATGCGCGCAATAATTAACAACACTTTGGCCACATTTTAGTGAAATTTATAGCAAAAAAACTAAAAAAATATTCTTAAAGATGGCATAGTGCTTTACGTCGACTGAAAATGATCGGTATTCACAATCGATGCCTTAGTTGCAATTGAGTAGTTATCGATTAAGCGATTTTTTTTAACTGTACGGACACATCTTGTAGTTGAAATTTAGTATTTATTAGTTCTTACTAACTACAAGATATTTTACAAATTATTACTATTGAGAATCACTCGAACTGGAACTTGAGCTATCGGTGGACATAACTTCAACATCATCCTGTGCCGATGCCTCCTTGTGTGACCGCGTTTCTAGCGCCACTGAATTTCCAGATGCGCCCATTGTCATATGTAGTTCACCCAAATTCCAGTTGAATTGGTTTTGGAATGCACTGGGAACCTCGCCGCCGCCGCCAGCGTTACCCAAGTTTCGTTGTGCATCAGGAGTAACTCCGCTATTTGGATGAGTAATGGGACCGCCGTTTATATTTTGATCCGATTTGCCTAACAGTCCATTGCGCATTTCAATATCTGTCGGATAGGGACGTCGCAGATCGCCAATGCACCAGGTTAGCGGTGCGCTGACAGCATTAGCTGAGCTTATGCGATGTGCGTACTTTATAAGTTCTTCGGATGAAACTGGACGCTTATTTGCCTGGCAGATACTGGCAAGCTTTTGACGAGCTTGAAAAATGGCGGTCGACATAATAAGTTCGGCATCTTTAAGCGATTTCTGGAGTTTCTGAATTTCACGGTCCTAAGGAATATGTGTGAGCATGAACACGAGCTGCGTATAACATTTTATGTACTTACTTGAACCTCTACCTTCAATCTAAGTTTGTCCATAGCTTCCTCCACTTTTGCTTGCTCCTCAGCCTGTTCGAGCATTTTGCGAAACTCCTCATCCTTAGATACCAGCAAATCTACAAGTGATGCGTGCTCAGCACTGGAAATTTTCTGATGTTTCGGCATTGTGGCTTGTTCGATGAGTTCCTTGGCTATCATTTCAATGTCATCAATGAGCAGTAATAAACGCTCCTTTGTACTTAAGTGGAAAGACATTTTTTGCAATTTTGCCGTCAATGAAAATCAGCCAAACAATAAATAGCACAAAAAAATATCGGCATATCGATGCCATGTTATTCGAAGTAGTTTTGCCGCAATTTATTGAAAAGAATCGATAGCAACAACAATAGCGTACTTTAATAAAAAAAATTACAGTATAGTTTTGCATGTGCTACCAAATTAATTAAATATAAGCAATTCAATTATTCATTAAATAAATTGGACAAAACTAGCATTGATTAAGTGAAGGCATCATCGTGCACAAATTCGAAATCGAAATTGCAAGCTGATATATATGTATGTGCTATAATCAGCTGTTAATAAATTGTTTGGAACCCTATTGTGAATGATGTGCATATAAACAGCTGTTCGACATGAAACAAGCAACAGACGTTGAAAATAGAAAAACACTAGAGGAAGGGGGTTAACTAGTTTTATTCCTAAAAAAATCTTTCAAACATCAAAATTTGGAGTAGTTTTGTGCACGCGCAATGTTAGTTTAGTTTGGAAACATGCTTTTGCAGTTGGTTATATTTTGTTTGCTGCTTTTTCTCTTCTTTTATTGGTAAGTACATTTCCCGAAGACGCGCCCCATATATTAATACTTATCAAATTGATTTATCACTGTTATGTGGTTTACCTCTTTTTTTATCGTAAAGGATTTTGCCAGCGTGTATAAGCTGGTATCTGGTAAAACAATTTCGGGTCAAAGTTCGCATTGGTCGCATTGGTTTGCTTTATTTATCGCTTAAAAATGTCCACATCAGCAAGAGTGGCTTCTCTGTGGTAAGTGAACTCTTTTTAAGTTTTGAGTGTCAACTAAAATTGTTTTTCTTTTAGCAAGTTGAGGAGGTATGTTTGCGCAGCAGTTTCTTCAACACAGAAGTCACCAAACTCTTATCGATTTTTATACGCGATATACGCATTAACAAGGACATTCATAGCCGACAGGAAAATGTGGATAGCTCCTACGAGCATTGTAAAAAGCCAGTTTACGGTGCAGAGAAAAGCGTGCCCGATTTTCGTCAGACTAAAGTTCCTGCCAGCATTATAACTTTTGCACAATTTATGGCCGTGCATATAAACAACATATCGGTAGTGCTTATGAACAACGACTTCGATCCAGGCTGGTTTATACATGCAACGGCTAAAGAACTACATCTTGATGGAAGTATTGTACAGAACGCGCGTGTTTTATTGGTTAATGCAGCGCTCAGTGACGCACAAGCAAAAATGTTGCGGCATTGCAATGCCCGACGGCAATCTCTTGAAAATCTGAACAAGATTCGGCCTTGCCTGGGCGAGGTCAGTTTTGATGTTGCGCTTGATGCTTCACTCTTTGCGCAAGGACCGCTTTCAATGGACGTGAGTAATGAATACCCTAACAATGAGAGCCATCTTTGCATAACTGTTTTTTAATTACAGTCACTTAGCTTGGTTATAAACAATGCCAAGTCCACCATACATGGCGGTCTGTACGAGTTCCTTAGCGAAGCTAAACAACGCACTAAACCAGGCAAACAGACAAATCGTTTGCAGCAATCTTTGGTGCCAACCTCAAGCAGCTATGACAATGAAAACTATGAAAAATTAGCCCCAATAATACCAAAGAATTTCAATTTTAGCGTAAAGGCTGCCACATTTTCCGCGGTAAAAGAGAATTCGCAAAATGACTTTAGTGCCAAGCTGCAGCTGTTAAACGTAAGATCTAACTTACAATGTTAAGCATTTAAAAATGTCATCGATTTATTTTTGTGAAAAACTAGCCTATGTCCTTTTAATTTTTGTACCTGAGATTAAGTCTTCATTTAATTTTCGCATCTTTTGCAGATAAGTGGAAAATTCAATTCAAAAATTTTTGACGAAAAGACGCTTTTGCCGTCCATGCGCGCCAAATTAGTTTTTCAACATTTAGATATTGATACAAAGTACGAGAAGTTGCTGTTTGTCGAACAATTTACTATTGATTCAGTAGTAAGTAGTCAATCCCCTTATCCTTACCTTGGTAATTTCTAATATTTGCCTTTTTTACAGTTGGAGAACGACATTTTCAATCTTTATGTGAAACTAAAAACATTCCAAATAATCTACAATCACAGCGAAATCTATGACTTTGTTAATAATAATTTTCTGGCACGACAACGCAGTCATCAGCTTCTGCAACTGGGCCATAAACAAAAATCCCTGCCAGATAATTTGGGCTTTGAGCCAGATACTAATCTGTGGATAGCAGCCAGACAACGTAGGCATGGCGGTGTGCTTGAATGGATAATGGAACGCATTGTAGTCAAAGGCTGTGCCGAGCTGTGGAACGTTTCGTTGCTGATGAAACTGGAGGATGAGCACATAGCCATGAGCGTTAGTCATACCCGCTTTTTGCTTGAACA
The DNA here is from genome assembly GCA_018150985.1 of Chymomyza costata. NCBI lineage: Eukaryota > Metazoa > Arthropoda > Insecta > Diptera > Drosophilidae > Chymomyza > Chymomyza costata. The sequence goes on from JAECWU010000001.1 coordinate 27,840,516, forward strand.
AAGTGAAGAGAAAAGAAGTTCTCTGTATAAGAACAAGTTTCTAAATTTGTTGCTTAATCAGCGTCATTGGACCATGGAACTGATGGTTGAAACATTATGGTCTAATTTGGGAAACTCCATAAACGATACAAATAACCTCAAGAAAACCCATTCACCGGGGTCTCCCTTTTTCCTGGGCGTTAGTCTTGTCAAGCTGTGTTCATATGGAAACACCACTAAGTTGGACATATCCATACACACTTTTCGCACAGAGTACAGCATGCAGTTGGCTGAGTTTGTTGTCAAATCTATGGAGTGCATTAAACAATACGGTGGACTCAACGTAGTCAAACGCGGCCAGCATAAGCCAATTTCCAAACAAAATGAACTTAGTGGTATACCAAACGAGCAGTCACCCACAACTTTGCGCGTATCTCTCAAAATTAAAGATATAACAGCATATTTTGTAAATCATCATAATGTTTACATGCTGTTGAGTTTTTCAGAGTTAAATCTTACTCGTGCGCATCACATTGCAACTCTTAAGCTGGAGGAGTTCCAAATGGCCATACTGCGATCAATGACAGCTTCGTCGTTGTGTCTTACGGATTTTACAGATGTTTTTGCCAACTGCAAAGTAATACGTATGGAATATGAACAAACAGAGAGCAAGCGCGCCGAACTATCTATTTATATACCCAGCAATACGGAGGCCATGTGGAACTCTAATGTGCATATGCATTTGTTGACGCTGGTGCGCGATATGCAAGACTTAAAAACAGAACTGGCCAGCCCAGCTACAGAAACCACCACAGCGCCAATGGTGGAAAACAAAGCAACTAGTCGCAGACTTATTATAGAACTGTCCGTAGAGCGTAGCACCATCTTTGAGATAAAGCTATCAGAGCGACATTCCATACAGTTTTTTGTGGAGAATTTGTTCTTCAGTCACAAGGAACGTAATATTATTTATGCAGAGAATGTTTTTGTTAAAATCGACGATCAGCATATTTTTACTGTAAAAGAAATTGACATGCAGTCTCTTCCACGTCTGGAAACCCTTACTCAGGAGCGTCAAAACTTTCCAGGTTTTGTGCTGCCCTCAAACAAAGTGTGGGTCACTACAATTGGTTCCTTCAAGGCGATTTTTCCTTACGATCATGACTTTTATGATGCCATCAACAACGAATGTGTTACCCACTTTAAATGGATAAAAATGGTGCACAACTATAAAAAAAAACCGTTTACTGTGCAATCACCCCTGCCCAGTGATTTGATTATTAAAGTCAAGGAATTTTTGCTTGAAATCAGCGATGATCCTTTTGAAGTGAAGCTGCGCGATAACTATGTGCTGCTTGAAGACGAGTATCTCGAAAGTCTTAAGCGTAAAACTTTATTTGATAAAAAAATTGCGGAGCTGTGCTCGGAGCGTCTTTTGGTGCCAGCTGGCACAATTGAGAGTCTCTATGCTAACTTGGTTAAGAAGAACTCTGAAATCTATATTCAGCGCTCGAAAAAAATACGAGAGAAAGGCCCTGTTCGCACTCGCCTGCTGGCTTGGATTATGACCGATGTGGAAATTATGGCCATGGCTGATATCTCAATACATGGATATGAGAATGTAACTCGCACAATGCGCGAAATTGATTCGGAAAGTCCTTGGCCAGAAGAGGGCTTACAATTTTCAACGCTCTGGTGTCGCGGTGTCAACATAAGCTGTTCTGAGTGGAAGTTTATGCTGCGGTAAGTGCTAAGCATTTTTTATATCGGCTTTTTTTAATTTAATTTCTTATAGTGATTTCCCACAACCCATGTTCTGTGTGAAATCAATGCGTTTATACGGAAATCTTTGTGGCGCCGAGCAAATGGCCTCAAAACGTGCCAAGCGCGATGTTCTTGTAGAGGTGGGAGAACCTTTTGAAACCGATGTAGTGCAACGAAGCATGCCGTCTCTTAAATTTTACCATGATTTTGATTGTGAGCTGGAAAGTTGCAGTTACGCTTTTGGTCCTTGTTGGGAGCCCGTCATGGCACAGTGCAATCTAAGCTTTGAGAAAATATCTGCACCGTCTAAGGATCCCAGTCCGCCTCTACCTTTTTGGGACAAAATGAGGTTGCTGCTGCATGGAAGGCTAACGTTGATAGCGAAGCAGTTTACAGTACTGCTGCATGCCTCGCTGGATCCCTATAATACAACCGAGGAAATGGAGCTGACTTGGAACAACTGTGGCATTGTGTGGACCAATGCAAAAATTATGTTTAAAGGCGAACTGAATGTATGTATGAATGACCCTTAAAGTGAATGATATCAAAATGTTTTTTTTTTAGGTCACCGTGCGCACTGCGTCTCGCTATGATGATTGCCGTCTTTTACACTTTCCAAATTTAAAGCTTACATTCAAGCTAAATTGGGTTTGTCTGGCCAATCCAAACGATCACCACGCAGTCATGCCTTGTGCACCTGACAAACTACCGGAATATTCAAGTAATCAGGTGCATGATTCTTTTCGAGCCTATCGTTCACTGAATCTGAACATTTGGATTTCTTTTGAAACCAAACCAAAGCCTGGGGACGAAGTAGAAATAGACATTCCCAGTTTGGTTTTATATGGTAGCACTTTGCGCTGGTTTGAAAGCCTTAAACTAATACTTTCCGGCGTTACACGTCCAACAAGGCGTGGTCCAGTGTTTAACAATGTTCGCCCCCGCAAAAAACAACTAAGCAGGCACTATAAAAAAGCTAATCTTCAGATGTGCCTGCACAAGTTCCAAGTACTTTACTGGATGTCCCATGCTCTTCACAAGGGCTTTCAACTTAACGGACGACGAGTTTCTTTTAGCTCCGAGTATTGTCTAAACCTTAATCCTATAGATGATGGACTTATACATAGACCGCGTGCCGATTGGTCGACTGTGTATATGAACTGTGAGCTAAATGATGCTGAGATCTGGCTTAAGAGCATTGTAACCGAAAAAATGGACAGTTCCGAGAATTTGGCCAGCGCTGCTGACGCTTTTAAAATTGTGCGATTTTATTTTCTAAGCGTTGCAAAGGTCTCGTACGGACGTGAGGCACTAATACCTGTTGCTAGTAATGCAGAGGAGGAGAGCAAGTCCAAGTCAACGACACCAACGCACAAACTGGTCGTATATGATTTGAAAGGTGCATGGACAAAAAGCAATCGCGATGTAGCTTTTGCTTTGTTCGATTCCTTTATGAAATCACAAAAATTGAAAAATAATTTATCCACGGAGGCGGTTAAAAGCTATCGTAAGGAAGGCGGCAACTCTGCCATGGTTAAACATAAACGCAGCGATAGTACCATTACCTTGTCCAACAGCAACAGCGAGGGATTGCCAAGTAAGTGTATTTGTATTGGTAAACATTAAACTGGAGATTATTCAAACCATATTTATTTTTTCCCACTTACAGTTGCTAACGCGAATGCTTCTTTGAAAAAGGCTCCGGCTCAGGTACACGCCACTGCCATGTTGCAGCAGCTTATTGCCGAGGCGGATCATAAATTTAATGTATTCAGCGATGACCATAGCACGCAATCAAGGGAGCTGCAACTGCAGGGACTGGAGGCCTGTTCCGCCCAGGATGTAATACATGAAAACTGGTCAATCAGCCTAGTCAATTCACAGGTTCTGCTAAAAGGTTGTGAGACTTCGGGTTATGTCATAATAAGTGCAGCCAAGGCAGAGATCTTACAACGCGAGCATCGGCCAGTTTGGCGTGACCGATCGCTTATCTCAAAAACTACTTGGAAGGGTTTGCTTGAGTGCATGCAGTACTATGCCACAGTCAGCGCTGGAGACAATGATTCCCTGTTGGAAAAAGAGATTATGTGGCTTACGGTGGACAACATTCAGGACAAAGACGAGACGGTGATAAACAATTTGCCGGAAGACATATCTCATCTAGTAGGCAGTGGTCGCAGTGTTGGTGGCGTGGTATCTGAAACGGTAGGCGCGTTTCTTAAAGACAACTCTGGACAGTCGCAACCTGTGCAGCTGCAACGCATTGTGTCACGTTGTAAATGTGAGTTTTTCTATGTTAGTTACGGCGACGCCATCGATCCCAATAGCATTTTTGAAGTACCACCGCCGCCATCCGAAGAAACGCTATCGCCCTGGGAGAAACAAGATGATCCTGGGGATGCTTTTACGCTTATGCATCACGATCTGGATGTGTGCACCAACTCTCTGCAATATGCCATGATTTTGGACATTGTTAACAATCTGCTGCTTTATGTAGAACCCCAACGCAAACAGGCAGCTGAAAAGTTAACTCGCATGCGTTTTCAGCTGCAGCTCCATTCCACGGAGGATCAAAAGCGGCCCATACAACAAAAGCAAACAGTCATACGCAGTCTATTGATGAAGATACGTTCTCTGGAAAAAGACATACATTTAATAAGCAAAGAGCGCGTCGAGGAAGGGGACACTTTGGAGCTGCGTGCGGATTTTGAGCACGTGCAGCAGCAAATACGTGAGAGTAAAGAGGAACTTAATACCTATAGTGAAGAGCTGGATATGATGTTGCTGTGCTATAAAGAAACCCAGCTATCACAGCTCAGCAAGATCTCCAATGTGCGTTCTGACAAGTCTGTGACCATGGTGCGCGCCAATGAGATATGCTTTAAACGTGCGCAATGGCGTTTGACCGAAACGGATGGTCAGATAGGCATAGCCGATTTGGTGCTAAGCGGTTTTCTTTATACCAAAAAATCCAAGAGTGATGATTCGGTGGAACACTTATTGGAACTGGGAAACATTAGCATGGAAAACCTATTACCTCGAGAAATCTACCGCGATGTGCTTCTAGCCACTGAGATACAAAAGAATATGCCCGTAGACACGCATAAGCGAGTGCTGCGGATATTCTGTCGCGAGAAGCCGCCCGTAGGTGGTATCTCTGTCAAGGAACATTTTGAGATTAATGTAGCGCCCATTACCATAGCTATTACAAAGAAATTCTATAGCACAATGTTAAAGTTTTGCTTTCCGGATCGCGATGCATCAGAGACGGAGGTGAATGATGAGCTTGATGACAACGCCTCGACCAGCTCGGCCTCCACAACGAATTTACAGGCAAAATCTTCAACCAAAAAGACAAACAAAAGTAGAAAAAGTGCTAAAGATTCGGAGTTCTATGTAAAAATCGAAAAGGATGATGTGGAAAAGATGAAGGAGCGCGCTGAAAAAAATAAACTCTTTATATACATAAAAATTCCGGAAGTTCCAGTGCGTGTCAGCTATAAAGGCAATAAGGAGAAGAATTTGGAGGATATTACGGACTACTCGCTGGTGGTGCCGACTTTGGAGTATCACAATGTGACCTGGACTTGGCTGGACTTGTTACTGGCTATGAAATCGGTGAGCAAGCGTGTGATTGTATCACAAGCCATTAAACAGAAGCTGCAAATACATCGCAGACAGCCGGCGCTGTCCGCTGGTGAGCGTGCCACGCCACAGGAGGAGGATAAGGCCAAAATGCTTTTTGGCAATCGTTTGCTTGTAAGTATCTTCTAAAATTGATTAAAACGTGTCGCTTATGACTCTTTTCTTTTTTTTTCCAGAACGAAAATCGCAATCAAAAAAAAACTGGTGGAGTCTTTAAGTTTCCATCCAGCAGCAAGTAACGTAATTGCTGAGCTGTTATATAAAGGAAAATTTTTATCACACAAATGTTGCTTTAAATGTTTATTATGGAACGTATGGTCATTGCTACTGACCATTTAAAACTTTTGCTACCACAAATAATATAATTTGAACACACATACACCCAAAGTATTATGCTACTTATATAATTCTAGAAATATAGCTATATTGTATGTTTATATACGCATACATATGTGAGTATGTATTTGCAATTAGGGTGTATGTTTGTATATGGTCTGTGTATTAACTTTTAGAAATATGTTAACCATAATACAGTGAAATAGTGTAATTTTTACATACTCGTACATTGAAAAACTTTAAATACTTAAAGAGCTAAAGTAAACTGGCTAGCCAGGAGAGCTTATTTTACTTGACCAACAAAGGGGTTTCCGCTTTACTTCGTCAGCTGCTTGAGTGGTGGCTGTAAATATAAAAAAAGTGAAGAATTAGAAATAAGAAAGTATAATTTTTTGGAGAAGGCAAATAGAACGGATGTTGTAAAAGTATACTGGAATATTTCCAATAGTTACTATTTTAGATTAGTTAGCTTTTTAGATTCTTTTACTTACCAGAACAAAGACGCGTTTGGGCAGAGCACGTTGCACCAGTTCGTCAAGCAATGCATTCTGACTCTCATTCTTTTGCGGATCGACCTTTGTATTGTACTCCAATGCCAGCACGGGCAACTCCTGCCAGCCCACTTGCAAGGGATACAAATTATAGACCAGTTCCTTTTCATCTTGAGCCATAAGTGAAATATCCAGCTGCAAGCATAAGTGTTTTAATTTTAATAAAATAAATTGGTTTTTTATTGAGCATATGATCACTCACCTGCTTGTGGCCTGAGCATATAAAGTTATCCGCTTTGCTAATGCTTAGTGTGGCTATCAAATGTAACACTTGCTTTGTGGGATTTTTTAGCACTACCTTAAAAGCCATGGGCATTTTAACAAACATCTTCTCCTCAATTGTGCAGTAAATGTTTAACGGTGGCTCCACAATCTCAAGACCACATATTATAAACTTGGACTCATTTTCTTCCTTAGCGCCAGCTCTACGCCATCTTATACAATAGATACCAAATACAGGTGCCGTAGTTGCAGAGGTATCCAACGTGTAAACACCTTTTATAAAGCCACGACAATGTCCTGTGGCCTGCACAGCTTCCAAGGCCTTATTGTAAATAAGACGTGAACTTTTGAACTCATGTTGCGCGCCTGTCCTAGCATCGAATTCATCACCCAGCTTGCCGTCTTCGGACTGCAGCGAACTGCTCATTGTTATGCTAGAATTAGCCAATTGCAGCGCATTAGACACAGCCGAATTATTGTTTATAATGGTCATGGTTGTGGGTATTTTGGAAGTTAGACATTTGTTCATATAGGCACTCATGCCAGCTGGTGGCCCTAATGTAGTAATCTCTCCATTCTTGTTAAGAGCAGCCGCTGCTGCTCGCGTTTTTTGCAAGCGGCTTGAAAATTTACTGTTCGGCAATATCATGTTATCACTTTTACTTCGCTCCAAGTCCTTAGCGCACAGCCAATCCTGCAGCGTGGCATTGGTTCGTAAAACTATAACACTTTCCAATTTATCACCAGCTCTGTACTTGTTGGTGTATTTTTTTCGCTTAAAGCTGTAGTTCGATTGCACAAGATTGTGCTCCTGAAATGAAGAAAAAAGAAATAAGTAGCTTAACGAGTTGTCTTACCATTACAAAATTTACGCAGCTAAGCAAATTTTAAATAGTACCATATTAAAATAATAGTATTCCTTCGAAAGGATAAATTTTAAGATAGCGCATACTTGTGAGAAGTGTTTCCACTTAATTTATCACATTACATATTTATGTACAATACGCAAACCAAACTTAACGCTTAAAATTTAGTTGTTAAAGCATTTCAATAGTATGATAGCCATTGAGACCTTGGTACTTACACATATAAAAAAGCTGTCTAGTATTTCCACTTCATCCGTAGCATGTACCTCCGTATTGGCGCGCAGTAAAAAGTTCTCACCTTTATAGATCTGCGTCAAGGGACGCCGATTCAGCGTATAAAAGCGCGCGCAGAATTTGAACTCTGACATACATTTGATGCTTAGAGTGTCTTCGCGAGATTTACGTACACGCGTTTCATCTATGTACTCCACTTGCACCGGCGATATGACCGCCAGATTCGTGGCTGCCAATTGCTGCGCTAGGCTCTTTGCATTATCAGGTGTTGTGTCCGTGCTGTTAGGCGTCGTGCTGGTTGGTTCTACAACGCCCACATTTCGCCTCTCAACATCCAAAGTATAACTGAGTTTTTGTTGCAGCCTAATTTCAGTGTCTATTAGACTGAAAATATAATAGGTAGCCGTATTGCTGCTCTGTGCAGAGAGTTCACCCACATCGATTTGAATTTGGGAATGCAGCTTTTGCCGACCAGCTGAAACATCTGTGGTGAGAAAAACTGTAAGGAGAAAGTACGAAAATTCTGGTTAGCTGAGAAAAATTGGTATAAGTGCCTAACGTACTAATTTTAATAAACTGTGGGATGCAATATAAACTACTATGATTATTCCATTGATAATTCGTGATTAAAAAGTTCGTGAGAGCATAAATGTTCACGATTTCAACTCTAATTGGGAGACTACGAGTTTCTAAGTCTCTGGTAACAACATATTTTCAAGTTTACTAACAAACAAAACACTCTACTCCAAGTTCAATGGCATTATGTAAACAATCGAAACAGATGTTTTAATATTACAAAGTATAAACTACTTAATATCATTGCATGAGGTTAGTTACATTGGCTGCAACCTTTTAATAAAGTTTGGTTTTTCCTTTGCTCAGGGTGATGCGACTTCTATATATAGAGGTAGCAAACTCGCAGCACTGCAGTCAGTTAACTTCTTTAGATCCAACTATAGTTACAAAACGCAAAATGCGTATGAGCCTGCAGCTGCTGCTTCTGTTGTTGGTTCAACAATATCATGGCTATTCCTATGATCAACCCACTTTGCAGCGTGTGCGCCGCGTGATTGGAGGCTATCGCAGCGAGGTGCGTCAGCAACCCTATATGGTTAATATACGTAGGCGTGGCAGCTTTCAGTGCGGCGGTTCACTGCTAACGTCACGTTGTGTCATTACCGCTGCACACTGTTTGAACGACGGCAAGATTGATGATTATATGGTTCGTGGTGGTGTCACCTATCTGTCGGATATGCGCAATGCACGTCAAGTACGAAAATTGTTGCTGCCCCGTAGCTATGATCGCATTACGCTGCATCATGATGTGGCCATATTACAGCTGCAGCAGCCACTTGTTACACCAAATGTAGGCACAATCAGTTTGGGTAAAAAATCACCGAGAGTTGGCTCCTACATTAGAGTTTCTGGCTGGGGATTAACAGATCAACGTTCCGGGCATGTTCCTAATCATTTGCACAGTGTTCATGTGCGAGTCTTGGAGCGCAGCGAATGTCAGAAACTCTATCGTGGTTACCGAAACATAACTGACGCCATGTATTGCGCTTCTGTGCCAGGTTTAAAGGACGCCTGCAATGCAGACTCTGGCGGACCAGCGGTCGATGCTAACGATAAGCTTGTGGGCATTGTATCTTGGGGTAAGGCCAATCGTTGTGCTCATAAGGACAGTCCTGGAGTATATACAAATATTGCAATGCTGTACGCTTGGATTATGGAGACTAAGGAGCGTTATTGCTCTTAAGAAGCGTGAGAGAGGGATCAAGACTTACTGAGACTAATTAATAAGCCATCAAGTATTAAATGAAATTTATAGTAAAAAACAAAGAAGCTGATTTATTTTTGCCTTCACTTTTCTCCTTTTCCAAAAATGATTTGGCGTTAGGTACAAGGTACAAGATGGCCGCCGTAAATTTTAATTTTGAAAAACTAATGTGGTACTTATAATTAGCTACCATAACAGTGTCCGAAGTGCATATAAAAGGGATTCCAATAATGCTTTTCTGGGAATACGATTACTGACTTAATTTATATAGCGAAAAAACTTAATCTTTTAACTCTTTAAAAACCTTGGCCAAAGTATAACCTGTTCTTATTTGGCTGCATAATAATTAGAGTCAAAGTTAAAAAATATTTATATTTTCTGCTTTGTTGCATAGTAAGTAAATAGCTCAAAAATTCGAAAGTTATGTAAATTTGGATCAATCGCAGAAAACAGGCATAGACACTGCATAAATAAATTAAGACCAATTATTTGAACAGTTGGCGCGGCGCGTAAACTTATTTTTGCTAATAAAAATCTAGCGCAAGGTCTTTGTCACCAACAGTAAGTCTCAAGATGCGTTGGTGTTGAGAATTTGGGATAAAAGTTGTGAACATGCTTTCGTTGCTGTGCGCAGATCCAATGTTACTAAAACCGCTGGCAGCAATTATAGAGCCGCTGCATCTGCAATTCTGATAGAACCACGCATTGTAGGCGGCGATGATGCAGACATAAGCGATTTTCCGTTTCTGGTGCAGATTCATGCTGGTTCAAGTCTGTGCGGTAGCTTGCTTCTTCCAACTAATTGGGTGCTGTCCGCAGCGCACTGTGTTTTTGGTAAAAAACTACAGCACATACTTGTGATTGGTGGCAGTTCCTATTTGAATGGAGGCACACTAAGTTCCGTGAGTTTAATATATATAAATATATATAGCAAGGATACGGATGCGGCACTGCTACAGCTGAAAAAACCTTCAAGAGGTCCCAACATTACGACAATACCTTTGGCCAGCTGGACTCCTGGAACAGGTTCCACCGTATGCGTTGCCGGTTGGGGCTTGACCTCAGAAAGCGGAAGCGTCTCGAGTATATTGCAAAGTGTTGAGGTTCAAGTAACTAATGAGCAATGCGCCAGAAACTATAGACGTATAAGCATTATTACTGAGAATATGTTTTGTGCACGTGGATTTCGGACTCCAGCAAAGGTGATTCGGGTGGCGGTGTGTTGCACAACAATAAGTTGGTGGGAATTGTTTGGTCTTTTGGACAAGGATGCGTGCAACCAAGTTATCCAGTTTCTTGATTGGATTAAAAACATTATGTTGAGCAAGTAAAATTGAGAATTAAAAACCTATAATTGCAAATACATACTCGTATTTTTTTTTTTTTTTGGTTTTTGGAAAAAAAAAATTTCGAATGTTGAAGTCGACTTTGAAATACTCATACCATCGCGAAAAAAAAAACAAATAAAAAAATAATAATAGAAAAAAATGGTTGACTGCCAAGTTAAATGATGATATCTTTATAAACAAACGATTTTATGGTCTTCAAACATTTCTTTTGACCGATTGTTTTAAGGATAATGATATATTTCGCAATTTTCGAAATACTCTTTCCACCATGGCGTAGCTCCAAAACATGTATTTTGAACGCAGCGACTGCTTCTTATTTGGTAGAAAAACGCTGACCACGCGGGGTATAATTGATGTGCGGAAATAAGAAGAATTCATAAGACGCTAAATTAGGACTTTACAATATTTTCAGCGCTTGAAAACTTTCATGTTGGAATCGATGTGTGAGAGCTCTCATTACAAACTTAATATACCCTTTGTAGCTGTTTCTACAGTACAGAGTATAAAAACTATTGGGTATAACGTGAATGGTTAATTCTATTTTGGAATGTTAACAAACTGAAAAGGAATTTTATCAAAATTGCCTAAATATGTATATTATATAGCTTCCGTAGGACCGATCGAAAAAAAAAAGATTTTTGGGCATAACTCGATTGTTTATAAAGATATCAAGCACTTTTAAATAAGTTACATATTCTATTTCTATATTATTTACAGATAATGTAGGGTATGTGCAACGATGTTTTTTACATAAGTGAAATAATTTACATTTATCCAAAGCTAGCTTAGCACCCGAGTATTTACCCCATTGTTCAATATCGCTAAGTATATTCTTAAAGGAACAGAAGAGGGAATTGGTATCTTTCATTTTACTAAATATAATTGCGTCGTCAGCGTAAACTGAGAAATCAATTTTTTTGTATTTTAAAATAATGTTGTTGAGGGATTGGAAGGCAATCATGAACAATACCACCGAGAGGGGCGACCCTTGGGGGATGCCGTTATGTAATTTATGAAAATTAGCTAGGGTGTTATTTACTCTAACACGGATGGAACGCTTGGTCATGAAAGCCTTCACCAAATTGAAGGTCCTGCGACCTACCCCCCACCGGGAAAGTTGATCAAGCACTGTATGCACACCAACGCGATCAAAAGCCTTTTCAAAATCAGTTGCCAAGATGGTAACATGATTTTTGGTCGAAAGGGCATCTGACGCGTAGTGGTGGATGTGCAAGAGAGAATCTATGGTGCTGTGTTGTTGTTTAAAAGCTGTTTGGTGAGGGCTGATGAGTTTGTTTTTAGTTATAAACCACATGAGGCGTTTGGCGAGGATTTTCTCTAGGGTTTTGGTCAAGCAGGGTAAAAGAGATATGGGCCGATAAGAGGTTAGTTCGTGATGTGGCTTGTTTGGTTTCAAGATAGGAATAATAATGGCGGTTCTCCAAACATGAGGGTATTTACCCGTTTTGAGCATTTCGTTGTAAATTTCTAATAATCTATTTTTGCCTTCTTTTGGCAGCTGCCGGAGCATTGGGTAAGTAATGCGATCGTTGCCAGGAGATTTGCCTTTTGCGTGCTGAAGAGCTAGTTCAAGCTCAATATAAGTAAAATCTGATTCGAGGTACTTGGCGTCAGCAGAGATAAGGGTTGGGCGATATTCCTGTGATAGGGAACTTCCTTTATGCAAATTGTATTCCAATGAGAAGTTGCTATCTTTCGAGTAAGTCGACCACATAGAACCGAAAGCATTTCCGATGTCCTCGGACTTACGAAACTCTACATTGTTGTCGGTAATGGTTTTGAGAGGGGCCGGAAAGATGCCAACCAATTTGTTTATGTCTGCCCATATTTTCTTGGTTGTTGAGAGAGGATTTATGTTAGAGGTGTAATTTTCGAATGATTCCCGTTTGGCTTTGTTAGCTTCCCTTTTGAACAAGGCTCTTGCTTTTTTGTAGGCAATTAAATTTTCGATGGTTTGGGAATTTCTAAAATTATGCCAAAGACTTTGTTTTTGGTTTCTGAGAACCTGAAGGTTAGGGTTGAACCAAACGGGTTTTCTTTTATATTTTTTTTTGGGATTCGTTTGCGGAATGGCCACGTTTGCCGCTGCTTTGATTGCCCTTGTAATTTTGGCAGCAAAAAGATTTAAATTTTCGGTTGACGGAAATTGGAAGTGTTTTTCGCATGCTGATTGAAAGGCATTCCAATTGGCACGATCCGTTATGAACTTAATCTTAGGTGGTATTTTTTCAGTTATACAATAAGTCTGAAAGTCTATTTTTATGGGAAAATGATCGCTACCGTGTAAGTTTTTGCCAATCGACCATTTGCAGAACGGAATTAAACAAGCTGAGGCCAAAGTTAAATCAATGTTGGTGAAAGTGTTGTGAGTGGAATGATGGGTGGCAGAGCCATCATTTAAGATAGCTAGGTTGGTTCTATTTATTACTTCTTCAACTTGATACCCTTTACCGTTCCGAGAGTTGGATCCCCATAACGGGCTCCAGGCATTAAAGTCACCAACGTAAATAACAGGCGTTTGAGGTAATTTAATCATATCAATTAAATCATTTGTGGAAAAGGATTGGTTAGGGGAAAAATAAGAGTTGAATACGGTAATATTAGGTTGGGATAAAATTTCGATTCCAATAGAACAAGTGCTCGCAATTAAATTGACCGTCTTGTGTGGAATGTTGTGACGAATAAGTATACCAACTCCATGCTTTGCATTGAAATTGGATGCGTTGTTAAAAAAGTACCCAATAAATGGTTTGGGTGTTGTGATTTTAGTTTCGTTTGGTTTTAAATGGGTCTCTTGTAAACATATAATATCGGGACTAAGGTCTTTTATTAATAATAATAGTTGGAGGTAGTTGTTGAAATACCCGTTTATATTCCATTTTTTTTTTTTTTACCTTTATTTAAGAAACTTACAATTCTATACAATTTTTATACCCTGTACCGTATGGTACAAAGGGTATATTCTGTTTTTGCAAGCCGAAAATGTATGTAACATACAGAAGGAGACGTCGGAGACCCCCCAAAGTTACCTAAAGTATGATCAGTGTGACTCGAAAGGTCGATATACCCATGTCCGTCTGTCTGTATGAACGTCTAGATCTCAGAGATGGTAAGAGCTAGAGCGACCAAATTTTCAAATTAGATACGTAATTATGTCAGGGGAGACAAGTTTATTTCACTTTTTCGATATCGGGGTTATATTATATAGCTCCCATAGGGGTATTTCAGAGGACCTCGAAAAAAACCAAAAGTTTTAGATGGATAATTCGTTTGTTTATGAAGATATCATAATCAAATTTGGCACTCGGAAGATTTTAGAGTTTCTCCTCATGCCGATATCTTGCCCCGTTCTCTTGTTCTCTACCAAACTAACATCGCGTTGAATAGTAGAACTTTTGAATGACTGAAGCATTTTGAAATTCTTTAAAATTAATGGGTCAAGCTTTAGGTCATGTTTAAAAACAATTGTTTTAAAGTTTTTAAACACACATAATAATAATAAAACAATTGTTTAATATAGGCCATTAATATATTTGAGCAGTTGTGCAGTTTTTTGACTATTTTAAACAATATAAAAGACCAAAATTCTCTAACTCGATAGTTTTAAGAAAGATGTTGCTACGTTGGGAATACTTCATCATAGCCATAGTGCTGTTGGTATTCAAAGCCGAGACACAAAAATCAACAGGCAAGAAGCAGAAGATTGCAAGGATAAAAGCTGATAATAACAAAAAGAATTCTGGGAACCCTAATACCGAAGCGCCAGTAGAGATAGAGTCGCGTATTGTAGGTGGCCAAGAGACGTCGATTAGCAACTTTCCTCATTTGGTGCAGTTGCGTAACGGTGACTTGCTTTGTGGCGGCTCACTAATTGCGGCAAATTGGGTCCTGACTGCTGCTCATTGTGCCGATGGCGTTAACAAAAGCAAGCTAAATGTTCGCGGTGGCACCTCTACACTGGACGTGGGTGGCGTAGTGCGTAATGTGAGTTTAATTGAAATAGCACCGAAATACAACGACAAGACTATGAATATGGACGCTGCACTGCTCAAACTAAGTGAGCCACTGACGGGCACCAATATTGCAATCATTCAACTGGCTACCTGGGCTCCCAAGCCAGGCTCTACATTGAGTATTGCTGGCTGGGGCTTAACTAAACAAGGCGGTGAAGGATCCCAACAATTAAGGAGTACCCAGGTTAAAACAGTAAAGTTCAGATTATGCCGTAGAAATTACAAAGGATTGATCAAAATTACGAAATACATGTTCTGTGCGCGTGCGCGTGGTAAAGATGCCTGTGGTGGCGATTCCGGCGGTAGTGTCGTCCAGAGCGGCAAACTAGTGGGCATTGTTTCGTTTGGTGGCGGTTGTGCACATTTTCGGTACCCAGGAGTATACACAAAGGTCAATATAATACGAAATTGGGTTAGCAAAATCATTTCAAGTAATTAAAAAAGGATTGTAGCTATAAAAGAAATGACTTAGAACTGCCATAGTTTTTGTAAGGCTTTTTTTGTCTACCCTCATCGTTTGATTCCACTATTTATTATTATATGTTATTGTTTTAATGTTGTTATTACTTTTTATATTTGTTATATCGCTGTTTTATAGCAAACTTCCTTGTTATTGGTTTTTAATTTATTAAATGTATATGTAGGCATAATAAATTTCTTTGTTTAATAAATTATTTACATATTTATTCGTTATTGGTAAATAGTGTTCAATTCTGTTTTTACACGGTTTTGAAATAACACGATCTACAAAAAAAAAAGTTATTCCGTTTTTACATGTAGTTTTTCGATATGGCACCATTACAAAAAAATATTTGATTAAAATTTTTAAGAAAAATATTTTCATTAATCATAATCTTTTAGTTAGGGAGTTCCCTTTCTAAGTTATTTTCATAGCAGCTTATTGCCGGTCGTACACTAGGCTTTCAACGCACGCACGCAATTTGTTGTTTGTGAAGATATTGTAACCAAATTTGGCGTTAAGAAGTTTTTTAGAGTTACCAAGCACTGTAGCAAATTCTATCAAAATCGGTTGACTATATCATATAGCTCCCATAGGAACGATCGGTCAGAAAAACGCTTTTTGTACAAAATTCGTTGTGTTTTGTTTGTTTGTGTAGATATTGTAACCATATTTGGCGTTAAGAAGTTTTTTAGAGTACCCAAGCAGTGCACTGCAAGTTTGATCAAAATCGGTTGACTATATCATATAGCTCCCATAGGAACGATCGGTCAAAAGAACTCTTTTTGTACAAAATTCTTTGTGTTTCGTTAGGTTTTGAAGATATCGTAACCAAATTTGGCGTTAAGAAGTTTTTTTTAGAGTTCCCAAGCACTGTACCAAATTTGATCAAAATCTGTTGACTATATCATATAGCTCCCATAGGAACGATCGGTCAAAAAAACTAGTTTTGTAAAAAAATATTTGTGTTTCGTTTGGTTTTGAAGATATCGTAACCAAATTTGGCAGTCGGAAGTTTTTTATAGTTCCCAATCAGTGTACTAAATTTGATCAAAATTGGTTGACTATGTATATCATATAGTCCCCATAGGACCGATCGGTCAAAAAAATTGTTTGGTACAAAATTCGACTGATTTCTGTTTGTTTATGAAAATATCGTATCTTTTGGAGGTCTTAAGCAATATTTCGGACTTAATTGCAATGTGGTGGTACAGGGTATCCCAAAGTCGTCTGCGCCCGACTTTAACGTACGCCATTTTTCTTTATGTTTCGGATCAATGGCGACGTCATTGGAGGCCTCTCCGAAAAATTATTCCTCTACTCGTAGCTCTTTACAGGCGCCCTTTTTTGCTTTTTATTTCTTTGGAAAAATTAATCGAAAAATTGCCTTAAAAAACCATGCTTTACACAGTTGTTACCCCTTAAACAGAATACCGGATTTGATTGCAATTGCTTTCTTTTACACCACAGAATAACTTTACGAGAAGTGATATTAAAAGATAAATTTAAAAAAAATTTGAAAGTACTCTTTCTAGGTTGTATGACTCTCATTTAACATTTTTCAAATTTAATAATTGATATGGGATTCAACAATTTCCATAGTTTGTAGCTGTTCAGACATGAACATAAGACGTCACATCGGAACCCTTGCAGCGCGCATTATAGGGATGGTTTATGACTAATTCTTGCTGTGTAGGCCTCAAGTGGCCTGCATATGTTGGGATATTGTATGTGGCACATAAATTAACAAGGGATAAGCGGCCTGCATTGGAATGCGACTGTTGAGCATTCGTTAATGTATCCTAGGTAAAATATCACTTGTGCTCCCATAAAGATTGGACGGCGCACTTGACATTCTTATATACATTTTATATACCTAGTTTTAAGTACGCTGCTGCTTACAACACAGCGTTTATTATGTAACTTAGAAATAAGAGATTGATATTGAATAAATAGATGACCACGCGCAAGGGTGGGATCAGTACCAAACCAACATCCAACGCGTACTGTAGTGCGCCAGATCATCAAGTGCGCACAGAGCGGCAGTACAATAATATTGCCTGCTCTTAAGGTATACATTCTTGTACAGTAGCCCTTGTATTTATATTAAAAAGCTTTAAGAGTCGACAGTAAACAATTTTTGGAGAAAACTCCAGCCAGCGGTTGTTAAAAGCTCTGAACTTCGATTTTTACAACAAAATGATTAAAAAAGTTTATTAGAACGCTGTTGAGAAAAATTTAAAATCGGATGACATCAGTTCCAAAGATTAGAGGTGTCTACATAAAAAAAGGATCCACAAGGTTAAGCATTGAAAAATTTTGTATAAACATGCAAAATTTGAAGAATCCAAAGTTCAATGTTAGCTTAAACTGCGAAATGAATCGATTCTTCGATCAATTACAAAACATTCAAGCATTCTTATAAATAGTTTCACTTAAAAAGCTTTAACGTCAATTGTTCTGGCACAATGAAAGCATTTGGGCAAACTGTTCTATCAATCAGTTTGGTATATAAACAATTAATTTATATATAAGATCAGCGTCAAAGACCTTAGTTACGTTTTAAAGAACCATTAAAATATTATTATTAACACAAATATCATAAAAAAATATTTATACAGTTGGTAAACTTAATTCTTGGAAAATTTTGCACCAATTGCGAATAAAGAAACAGCGCAAGGTCTTAGCTTTGAGTTGTAAGGCCTAAGATTGAATTGGGAAATCGAAAAGGTATAACGAATGGTATGTAATTATGAATTTGTGAATCTCTGGCCCTAAAAGCGCATAATGGGCCCACGAAAAACACAACCTTTTTTTTTCTTAAGCAACGTTTTCGAGATTTTTTCGAAAAACATGTATTTCGGCACTTTTTTCAGCTTCAAAGTTCAAAGTTAGCTTATATGTGATATGTGGAGCTCATATCTACCTACCACTGTGTAAAATATAGTCCCATTGTCCGATTTTTTTTTTAAATCAAGCTAACAAAATATTTTTTTTTTAATTATTTCCAATTTTAGTCTGGATTATCTATAACTTAAGAAAAAATCTGAGCAGGAGAACATGCGTGTAAATTTCTTCGCATCGATAAAATTTGGATATGGGTTTGTTTATTAGGGCCACATGAATAAGCTTACGAAAACTGTTGATCCTATGTAATTTTTTACCATAATTACGTATGGTCCAATGTTGATGCAGTTTATAGGCAAGGAGGGTGAAATTGTATGCACAACAGCTGATAAAGTTTTGCGTCTCTAGCTTTTACGGACAGACGGACATGGCTCAATCGCTACTCAAAGTTATGATAAGCATTTTGGTATAAAGGACTTGGGCTCGGCCACGCCTACTTCGGTCCATTACATACATTGCACAAATCTAGTATAGTCTTTGTACCAATAGATACAGGTTGTATAAATTGACTTTAAAGTAAGAATGATAAAAACATTCCGTTCTAAACTCCCCACTCTTCTCTACTTTTATATATTGGCGCGTCATAGGCCTTGGCAACATATGGTAAATCCCAAGCCCATAGCCCAAAAAGCAAAGACTGTGCATAAAAATAACTTACTTATTTGAACAGTTGGTAAGTTTTCTTGTTTTTGGGTAAGCCTCACTGCCAATTTAGTGCGCATAAAATCTAGCGCAAGGTTAACAAAGATCACAGTTAGCACTAAAATGCGTTTGCGTCTAGACTACTTGATTACAATCCTAGTTGTGCTAGCTTTGCTTTGGGATGCAGAGGCAGCTACAGGCAACAGGCGCAGAGCGCGTCGTAGTGTGAATGCCAATAGAGTGAATGCAAGGAGAGCAAATGCTGTAGCGAATAATAATAAGGCTGCCGTTTCATCTCCAGCCAAGATTCAGTCACGCATTGTTGGCGGCCAGACCACAACAATAAGTAATTATAAATTTTTGGTGCAGGTGCGTCGTGGCTCGGCACTTTGCGGTGGCACGCTTGTAGCTCCAAATTGGGTCCTTACGGCAGCACATTGTGTTAAGGGCTATAGCGCATCGGAATTTATAGTGCGTGGAGGTACCACTACTCTGGATGGCAGTGATGGCGTAACACAGACGGTGACAAGCACATTTATAACGCCAAAATTCACAAGTACTGCCAATAACATGGATGCGGCGCTATTGAAGCTAAGTGCGCCATTGACGGGCACAAATATTGCTACTATTTCAATGGCCAGTTCTGGTCCTAAGCCGGGCTCGACGGTGCGCGTAGCTGGCTGGGGTTTGACCAGGGAAGGCGGTAGCGTATCAAATACTTTGAAAACTGCCCAACTTCGAGTGACAAACAGAAGAAGTTGTTCTAGAAGCTACAAGGGCCTGGCGCGAATTACTAAATACATGTTTTGTGCACGTGGTCCTAACAGAGATTCCTGCAGTGGCGATTCGGGTGGCAGTGTTGTTCAAAATGGTGTCTTAGTGGGTATTGTTTCTTTTGGATATGGTTGTGCTCGTTCTGGTTACCCCGGTGTCTACACAAAGGTGCCAATGATACGTAAATGGAGTACCAGAATTATGGCGAATAATTGAAACTAGTAATAAAGCTAAGTAAATGCGCAGTTTTTTTGTTTTAACTTTTTTTGGGTGGAGAATTATGTTTAGCGAAGCACGGAAATATACCTTAAGAATAAATTCTCCTGATCTTTGGCTATTGTCAAAGAAGTAGATACCAAGTATCGGAAAACTTTTGAAACAGAATTTGGAAATTTTTTGATTTTTGTATACCGCTTATCAACGCATATAATGTAACGGGCAGAAGCAGTCCTTGCAGGCCATAAACTCTTTAATACTAAAATGCTGTATCAATTCAATGATTTATTTTTCTTTGACGAAAACATATCTGGCTGTTCTCCCATCCATTGAACGAATAAGCGATGCTTATAATGGTCCGTGGGCTTCAAGTGTTGCGTTATTTGAATCAGAAAGCGTGTAAATGCAGATCCGCATGCAAAATTCGAAGCAAAGTGGTCCTAGCAAAGTGTAATTCTTGAGAACGATGGCACGTCAATGTTCCCGGCGATGCGTCGACACTGGCCTCAACTGTGTAGCTGTATCTTAAATACGCTATGAGTCAAAAATAAAAATTTTACCAAAAGATGTGCTTTATCCATGCATTTATGCAGGAATAATTTGTTGATTAATATCGATATCTTATCATTCCCTCTTACAGCTTACAGCTACACAAAAAGACTAATCAGACAAAATTATTACCCTTGGTCCTAAGCAAACCAGTATGCTGCAAAGGTAATTAAGATCGAAAACTTTTAACGATATAGACAAGTAAGAGCTACCAATTTTAGTATAAAGACTCATATGAGTCTTATCAAACGAAACGTTGTCTTCTTGACAAAACATCACATTCCCCTTGAATACGCGTACTTCTTATCAATGAATCTACAACTATTAGTTCTCAGCCTACAAATTCTTTATAATTTAGAATGTATTTGTACTTCCCCACCCTTTCCCCAACTCCTTTCTTTCCCTCTCAAATTAGGCAACACAATGGACCTCATGGTCTCTGGGTGATCCCAGTTTACTGAGCTGCCTATTTAACCTAACCTAACCTAAAATGTATTTGTATATACGTAAATAAATAGTAAATATTCTTTGGTCTTATGCACTGGCGATTCCCACGCCGCTTACACCAAAACTTTTAAAGCCAACGACTATTTGAACATATGGATAGATGGGTGGACCGTAATAGGTTCGTGCAAATGTATGCAAGGGGCAGAAGGAGGCCTGAATATAACCGTGTGTCTCTGTGCGTTTGTCGGTATGAACAAAACAATCTCAGAGACTATAACAGCTATTGAGCCCAAATTAGACAGATGAAGATTTGCGATTTATGCCGATATCTTGCGCCGTTCTCTTGTATGAGCGTAAATATAAAAATTCTTTTTGCATAGTTCGTGGAGATAGCACTTCCTAAGCTACCAAACTAACACCGCTTTGACTAGTAGATCTTTTGAATGACTAGCATTTTGAAATTCTTTGAAATTAAGGAAAGTGCTCGGTATGTCACGAAATTAATATAAAAGTCTTTAGGTGGATTGGCTTGCGAAGCACGTATGGGGCGAAGCGCCTAGTTAATTATTTAGAAAACGTCTCTTTTTGTTTTTTTTATTTTATTGGGTCAAGCTTTAGGTCTTTAAAATAATTGTTTTAAAGTTTTTAAACACATGCATAATAATAATAAAACAAATGTTTAATATAGGCCATTAATATATTTGAGCAGTTGCGCAGTTTTCTGACTATTTTAAACAATATAAAAGACCAAAATTCTCTAACTCGATAGTTTTAAGACAGATGTTGCTACGTTGGGAATACTTCATCATAGCCATAGTGCTGTTGGTATTCAAAGCCGAGACACAAAAAACAACAGGCAAGAAGCAGAAGATTGCAAGGATAAAAGCTGATAATAACAAAAAGAATTCTGGGAACCCTAATACCGAAGCGCCAGTAGAGATAGAGTCGCGTATTGTAGGTGGCCAAGAGACGTCGATTAGCAACTTTCCTCATTTGGTGCAGTTGCGTAACGGTGACTTGCTTTGTGGCGGCTCACTAATTGCGGCCAATTGGGTCCTGACTGCTGCTCATTGTGCCGATGGCGTTAACAAAAGCAAGCTAAATGTTCGCGGTGGCACCTCTACACTGGACGTGGGTGGCGTAGAGCGTAACGTGACTTTAATTAAAATAGCACCGAAATACACGGACAAGACTATGAATATGGACGCTGCACTGCTAAAACTAAGTGAGCCACTGACGGGCACCAATATTGCAATCATTCAACTGGCTACCTGGGCTCCCAAGCCAGGCTCTACATTGAGTATTGCTGGCTGGGGCTTAACTAAACAAGGCGGTGAAGGATCCCAACAATTAAGGAGTGCCCAGGTTAAAACAGTAAAATTCAGATTATGCCGTAGAAATTACAAAGGAAAGATCAAAATTACGAAATACATGTTCTGTGCGCGTGCGCGTGGTAAAGATGCCTGTGGTGGCGATTCCGGCGGTAGTGTCGTCCAGAGCGGCAAACTAGTAGGCATTGTTTCGTTTGGTCGCGGTTGTGCACAATTTCGGTACCCAGGAGTTTACACAAAGGTCAATTTAATACGAAATTGGGTTAACAAAATCATCTCAAGTAATTAAAAAATGATTGTAGCTATAAAAGAAATGACTTAGAACTGCCATAGTTTTTGAAATGCTTTTTTTGTCTATCCCCATCTTTTGATTCCACTATTTATTATTATATGTTATTGTTTTAATGTTGTTATTACTTTTTATCTTTGTTATATCGCTGTTTTATAAAAAACTTCCTTGTTATTGTTTTTTAATTTAATAAATGTATATGTAGGTATAATAAATTTCTTTGTTTAATAAATTATTTACATATTTATTCGTTATTGGTAAGTGTTTAATTCTGTTTTTACACGGGTTTGAAATCTACAAAAAAAAAGTTATTCCGTTTTTACATGTAGTTTTTCAATTTAGCACCATTATAAGAAAGCTATTTGATTAAAATTTTTAAGAAAAATATTTTCATTAATCATAATCTTTAAGTTAAGGAGTTCCCTTTCTAAGTTATTTTCATAACAGCTTATTGCCGGTCGTACACTAGGCTTTCAACGCACGCACGCAATTTGTTTTCACATTCTCCAATTGAATAAACAAATTTATGGGCTCGTACACTAGTGCGTAACTTGTCAATTTTTGCGTTAATCAACGCGTTCCGGCTTGAAATAGAACATGAATGCATTGAACGCGTTGCAAATTTGGCAATCAATTGTATTTTAGAGTGCTTAAGCAATATATCGGACTTAATTGCAATTAGTGGTACAGTGTATCCCAAAGTCGTCCGCGCCCGAATTTAACAAACGCCATCTTTATATTGTTATTCTTTGATATGCTGAGAACCATAAATCTTAGCATTTTGGGGCTTGATTTTAAAATCTTCTGGTGAATTTCTGAAACTTCTGTGGCCCTATGCTTCAACTAGAAGCCTTAGGAAAGACACTAACTGTATGAAAAATAAACAAATAAATAAACTATTGTACTTATAAACTAATCTATGGAGCGTTTAGTTGGTTTTCAAGCTAACATTTTAATGGAGATTATCAAATTTAAACCTAGATCGTTTTTTCGAGTAGAAGAATGTTAATATTTTCTGGATTTATGTTTGGTACTTGTTTAAATAGGCGTTAAACATATTCCCTATGTATCCTATGCTCTTTCCATAATTCTTAGCTGCGAATTTAAGCTTTTCACGATTTTTCAATGAAAACATGTTCTTTAAAAAATCATCAATCAAAAATTTGACAGATCTTAGCGTGAAATATGAATTTAAGATTTTCAGTAAATAAAACCGTGGTTGTGAAGCAATACGAAATATTTTTAGAGTATCTAACCATTCATACAAATTGGTTGCTCTCGTGGAACCGCCCATAGAGTCATGTGATATCGGAGTTATGTATTATTACAAGACTGTGAGAGTAAGTATTTCAGACAACTTTTAAACAATTGTGCAAATGTTAAACTATCTTTTAACACGGATTTGTTTTTGTAAAATTCTTTTGGTATATAAGTACTTACTCCAACGTCGAAAGCGTTTAGTTGCCAAAATGTTAGTGTTCCATACGCTTTGGCTATTGCTTGGCTTAACCATTGTTCAATGTCAAAATGAAACAATGCTTGCCATGCCACGAATTATCGGTGGCTATATCTCCACAATAAAAGAAGAAAAGTATTTGGTGCAAGTAACAACAGCTGAGGAGCTATGTGGCGGATCGTTGGTACGGCCCAGCTGGGTGATGACCGCAGCTCATTGCATCAAAGGTGTAAAAATCAGAGAACTACGCATTTATGGCGGTGCATCAAACTTAAATGGACCTAATGCTGTTTTACGTCTTGTTAATTTTGCTACCATTCATCCTCGTTTTAACAAAAGAACGCTCAACATGGATGTAGCTGCCTTGCGTTTGCGACAGCCCATGGTAGGCACAAATATAGAAGTTATAGAGCTGGCTACATCGTTACCACCGCCACGTACAGTGGTCAAGGTTTCGGGATGGGGCGTTTTAAGACCCCAATCGGAGAGCCCAGCAAACCGTGTGCACTCCGTAACTGTGCCTTTATGGTCACGTTCCGCATGTAAAAAGATATATAGGAAATTTCGACGTATTTCCAAATCAATGGTATGCGCAGCTAAACCACTACTTAGAGATTCCTGCCAAGGTGATTCTGGTGGGCCGCTGGTATTTAAGGACCAGCTTATAGGAGTAGTTTCATGGGGCTATAGCTGCGCTCAGCAGTTGCCCGGTGTATATACCAGTGTACCTGTTATAAGAAAGTGGTTTTTGAATGTGGTAAAGCAAAATTCCTAAATCATTTATTGGCCACAGAGAATGTACTTTGCAAATTTCTAAAATCTACTTGAAGTTGTTGAATGCGTTAAAAAAGAACGATTTGAAAATACTTCTTAATTGGAACCCAAAAATCTTTAAATGAGCGGAACCTCTTGACATTGTAGCGTTACTTATAAGACTTATTACTGTAGTTTGATAAAAATAATGAATAAAGTTATATACGAAAAATCTTGCATATCGGTGGTTCTTTTAAAAACCGGGTTGCGGAACAATAGAAAGTGAAGAACTTAAGTTTCTACGCTGCGGGGAGTTCCAAAAACCTCATTAACAACGTTTACGATAATGGATAAAAACCTATGGCGCTATTTAAAGATTACACAGACCAACATGGTTTAGTTGTTGAAAAGCTATGGGTCATTTTCCAAGTAATTTGCTGCGTAGAATCCGAATCCGGGGCCAGAATTGGCCTATTGGATTTTGAGATATTTGGGGTTATTTACCCGAAAAACGGCGTTTTTTGCTATTTTTGAGGTTATGTACAGGGTGCAAAAAATGTTTGTAGTCTGTCACTCCAGTTACACCATTTAGTACCCATCTTACCCTTTAATTTAAAAGTTCAAGCGATCATTTACGATTTTTTTTGCACCCCGTACATAACCTCAAAAGTAGGCAAAAACGCCGTTTCTCGGGAAAATAACCTCAAATATCTCAAAATCCTGACGTGATGGGCCAATTCTGGCCCTGGACTCGGATTCTACGCAGCAAATTACTTTGGAAATGACTTAGCTTTCCAACAACTGACATGATCCCGGTATTTGTAGGCCTGTGTTATCTATATCTAGTGAACTTGCACTCCTTTATCACGACCGGTTTAATAAGTCTCGTACCTTCTTGATTCAAGCCAAAGGTGTAATAGAAGTGCCGGTACAATTTCCCCCCGGGTATAAGCAATAAGCTGCGTGTTCCCATGGTGTAATGCAAGTACTGGTAGCGCACTATTGTATACAGTCCGAATTAGGTTTGGGTTGCATTGTAGGTTATTCCCTAGTTTATATGAGAATCAATAAATTGCCGATGACGTGCAGCATTGTTTGGATTGCTGGGGCTTTATATAAAAGTAGCCTAAATTGACTTAAAATTGGAGTGCATTGTTATGAGTTTAATTAGAGTTTGCTGGAAGTGTAAGCTGTAGCTCAGTTGGCTTTTGTCATGGTTAGCATCATGTTGTGGCTTATATTTCAACTAATATGGCTTACAGTTAAAGCCGAATCGCCACGCATTGTGGGCGGCCAAGAAACTGCGATTGCCCACGTGCCCTATTTGGTTTACTTGCAACAACGCGGCGAATTTATTTGTGGCGGATCTTTGCTGACCACCAGCTGCGTGCTTAGCGCTGCTCATTGCGTCTATGGTCAAAAACCTGGGGATTATAAAGTGATTGCGGGTGCCAGCCGTCTGGACGAAACGCATGTGATCGAGCGTGACGTGGCCATATTTCATATTGCGCATAATTATGAGCCTAAAAATTTTGACATGGATGTTGCAATACTCAAACTAAAGTCACCCGTGCAACAAATATCTGGTAAGGTTGCTACTATCTCAGCTTGCCAAAAACCGCCACCGAACAATGCTTATGTAAGAATAAGTGGTTGGGGTATAACCAAAGAGAATAATCGCCAGCCGGCTGAACAAGTGCGCACGGCCAATGTGCGTGTAGTGCCGCGTATGGAGTGTCAGTTGTCTTATGCTGGTCAAGCACAGCTTAGCGATTCTATGCTGTGTGCTGCAATACGCGGCATAAAGGACTCTTGTTCGGGTGACTCTGGAGGACCGTTGGTTTATCGCGGACAAGTTTGTGGCATTGTCTCATGGGGTTTTGGCTGTGCACGCTCTGAGTATCCCGGGGTCTACACAAGCGTAGCCAGCAAGCGTGTGTCTAATTTTATAGAACAAACTCTACGAGAACAATGTGGCTTTGCATGATGGAGCACAATAATTTAATAACTTCTAATAGTAATATATTTGTATGACTGTATTATAAATCGAATACTTATGAAATTCTTTGTATTTATTGTTTGCCTAAACAAATGGAAGTATACTGAATTTGGAAAAATAAATGTGTTCATTTAATTAATTATTTTCTTTGTTGACAGAGATTAAACCAATACCAAAAATACCTAAACGCCATGTAGAAATTAAGTTTTATTGCTTATATTGAGAAATGTTCATAAGAATCATAGTTCCCAGGAATGACTTTGCAATTTAGAACCTAATCTATAAACTATTATTTTTCAAACCACAATGAGTCCAAAAGTTTATTGCTATCGAACTATCAAAACGCTTATATACTCGATAAAACAAATTCTTACAAATTAGTTTGTGGAATATATGTAGTTGTGTTTTCCAAATTGATTACATTAGTTTCCAAATTTAAAAAAATGTTGGTATCCTCAACATGTTTTAGTCATTTCCGTAGTAAAGTGGCATTCGAAAGTTTTTTAGATTTCTCAAGATCTACACCAAATTTTATCAAAATCGGTCGACTATATCATTGGCACCCATAGGGTTTGGTGCAAAATCCGGTATATTGCTCAAAAACTTCTAAAGATATAGATATATATTTGCCAAATTTGGTTATGATATTTTCAGAAACAAACGAATCAAAATGAGTTTGGCACAAAAAAATAAATTTTGACCGATCGTTCCTATGGGCGGTATAAGACATATACAACCGATTTTGATCAAATTTGATATAGTGCTTGGAAGCTTGTTCACGATATATTCAAAAACACGCCCAACACAACGAATTTCGTTGAAAAAACGTTTTTTTGACGTATCTGTCCTATGGGACTTTATGTTATAGTCAACCGATTTTGATCAAATTTGGTTTAGTGGTGGGAAACTCTAAAAAACTTCCAAACACCAAATTTGGTTACGATATCTCCATTAACAAAGGAAACACAACGAATTTTGCATCAAACGCGTTATTTTGGCCGATCGGTCCTATGGGTGCTATATGAAAAAGTCAACCGATTTTGATTAAATTTGGTACAGAGCTTAAGAACTCTGAAAAACTTTCGAATACCAAATTTGGTTACGATGTCTTTATAAACAAACGAATTATCCATCTAAAACTTTAGTTTTCCTGAAAAATTTGGTTTTTGTACTTTTTACAAAAATTCCCGTTAATTCCAAAATTTTACTCCGATTTTGATAAACAACCACTCATTTTCTTCATAATCGATCACACTTTAGGAGCCATGAAAATTACTATAAACATTTTTTTTTTAATTTTTAGATTTACGTTCGAAATAGAATTTTTTCAAAAATTTGCTAAAAATAAGGAAAAATTTCATATAAATGGATTAATAACGACCAAAAATTTGAAAAAAATATTTTCCAAGTATAATCGATAGATAATTCAATTATCTACACTTTGGTTAACAAATAATCGAAATCAGCTTAGTTCAACCAGAGGTATTTGCTTTTAAGTAGACACACTTTTTTTTGTTTCAAAAAGTGGTTTTTTCGAAATATACCGAAATCCGTTCCATACAAAATTTTTGGACTTCATTTTCGGATTTAGCGTGCCATTTTACTACGGGAACGAGTAAAACACATTGAGGATACATTTTGCTGTGAACTAGTGTTATATAATTTCCAAATTAAAGTGGAGAAATATATATATATTGGAGATTATGGATGAAATTGAATTTTTAACCGATTGGCAGAACAACTCAAAAGCTTGCTTATTAGAATCCTAATAATTTTTATATTTTCTGTATGTCTTCAACGGTACATCCTTGGATGCACAGCAAAACATACTATATATTTATAATAATATATATATATATATATAATTGTATAGCAAAGCGTATAAAAATTAATTCTGACAAGGCCAAAGTCGTACCAGTTTTTTTGCTAACGTTTTTATTTCAAATCTGTGTTAGGCTTTCGATTAACATCGCTAGATAAATCAACAAAATGGTTTATTAAATATTATATGTTATTATTTGACCAATAAAACAATATGTAATGTAATGACTATTTCCTCGACTGGCTATCAACCCACAACCTATATAAAACAGTGCAAATAAACGCGCGAGCCAAGTCGCAACATTTTCATCGAGGCGCATGCCTAATTGTTTATTGTTATATTTTTATTTGCACAAGTGAACATATCGGATTTGAATCGGTATGCACAGCGCGTTCAACACAAATATTGACACTTGCAATATGTGTACGTTCGTGGTTTGAAGCCAACCAATGCAAAAGGCTCTGACGCTTGAACTGGAGCTGCTGTTGCTGCTTTTGTGGACAGCAGCCAGTGCGGGCGAGAATCAAGTTAATGCACGTATTGTAGGCGGTGCGCCTGTAAACATTGCCAGCGTTCCCTATTTAATCAACTTGCGTATAAATGGAGTGTTTACATGCGGTGGCTCTTTAGTCACTCCGATACATGTAATCACAGCCGCACATTGTGTCAAGGGCGTGTCTGCCAGCAAGCTGTTGGTAGTAGCAGGTGCAACCTTACTATCTGAAATGGGTGTGCGCCGCACAGTGGAAAAGGTATTCACACCGAAAGCCTACAATGCACGCACACTACACACAGATGTGGCTGTGCTGAAGTTAACATCACCACTTAGTGGCAACAATATAGCCACTATTGGACTATGCAATTCCTCATATCAAGCGGGTGAATTGATCAAAGTTTCGGGCTGGGGACAAACTACAGAAAACAGCAAAAGCGTTTCGATGCATCTACGTAGCGTGGAGGTGTCCCTTATATCACGCAAGAGTTGTACCAGCCAATACAAATTTAGAGGAACAGTTACCAAAACTATGTTTTGTGCATCAGTGCCAGGCATAAAGGATGCCTGCGACGGAGACTCTGGTGGGCCTGCTGTATACAACGGACAATTATGCGGCATTGTATCCTGGGGCATGGGCTGTGCAAAAATTAACTCGCCTGGGGTTTATACGAGTATTAAGACTGTTAGAGCATTTATTGACAAGGCCATGAGCAAATAAAGCGAATCAATGTCTTTGGTTATTTTAAGTTTTCTAGCGAACAAAGTTATGTTTAAAGCTTTCAAGTGGTTGACGATTGTCAACAATAGCACAATTAATTTGTCTTTAGAAATTTCTTAATTTATAACCACATAATTAAGCCGAAAACTGCAAGAATAACTCAGGATCTATAGAGTAAATCATAAGCATTTGTTTCCAAATATTAAGCTAATATTCATGGCGTATTTTTAACATCAGTAAAATAAAATGACAATTTCCAACTTTTTTTTTATGCCAGAAAAAAAAATAAACTGAGAAGAGCCAATTGAGATAATATTATGTTGTATAAGATAATTTTAAATTCCTCATTTAAAATATTGAAAATATTAAAAAGCCTTTAAAATAACAACTTGTATACAAGAACAACTTGTATTCATCTATTATTAAATTTATAAGGATTGCCAAAACCTCAATTATTTGTGGCCAATTTTTTATAATCTTATTAATAATACTGTTATAAAAAAAAAGAATTTGCACTACCGAACTTAGTTTCATTTTTAATTTGTATTCTGCGCGAAATTTTAAGTAATGATTTTTCTGCTCAAACGACAAGTCGAAATTAAGTTTATTCAAACAATAAAACTTCTACTTACCACTATTACGTAAGGCCGTAGGTACACTTATATAGATGGCCACATTTTGCAGATAAACGTTGTAGGGATTGTTAATTGCGGCCACCACTGGGTAGTACTCATTGACCAGCATTGTTGTTGCCGAGTTTAACCCATTGCCAAGGTTCGTTTGCGTGCTCAAATGGAAGCTGCAATAAAAGCAACAGAGCGTTAAATCAATGTTCCATGCAATTGCTAGAAATCATTGCTTCCGGTACGAAGCGTTTTGACCTACGTGGGTGCAATGTAGCAAATTGGATTTATCGTCATGTTATCATCAAGATCCCGAATGCGCGTGTGATGTCGAAATTGTTGAGGTGTGTAGTTCGAGTTACACGTAAGCACAGCTCCAACTTTCTCAGTTCCCATTAATGCCTCCACGCGCACAATGCGCAGCTGCGTGTTCTCATGGAACTGCTGTGCTTCCGTGCTGCAGAGTAGCTGATAGTAGCAATCGGGCTCTAATCTCATGTTCCTCTCGTAGTTCTTATAGCTAGCAGGTATACTGACAGCATTTTCGCGTTGTTGCGCTCGCAACTGCAGCAGATTGGGAAAGCACAGATACTTTAAAGCCTCCAGTTTGTAGCTGTTATTGACATTGCTGGCATCGGCTAGCAAAACATGAAAGTGGCGAATGCGTAGCGGCACGTCGGTTAGTACACTAAAAGTATAGGTTAGCTTAAATGGGAGAACAACTTGAGTGAATTATTGCCTACTTACCGCACCACAAGTTGCAGCTGCACCACATCATTGTTGTTCAACTCGACTTGTTCAAATGTTGCGCACAACTCAAGAACATCGCTCACCTTATCTAAATCGATTTGTATTGGTGACTTTACGCCGCTCAAAGCGTTGTTCCACATGACCAGGGCATCAGGTGTGATTTGCGATTGTGGTATGGGTGGACCGCTCTATTAATTAAATGTAAGTTAATAAAAAAGCTAAGGGACTATTTCGAAACATTATTTCGAATTTATTTGCTATTACCTGAAAGACTTGCCATAGGTTTTCCAACAGCAGGATACGATCTTTTTGTTCGCCTTGATGACGCAATGAAAGCGCTTCAATACTACAAGCTATATAGTCTACTACGGAAGCGGATAGCAAGGCACAGCGTAGCGTCTTAATAAGAACATCAGAAAATATGTGAGTCCATTTTTCTTGACGATAATCTGGAAGCATTAGTGAGTATAAGCTGCAACAATAAAATATCGTTACAAATATGTGTATTTTATTTTACAGTATTCCTTACGTCAGGGCGTTAGCATGATCGCCACTCCTTAGATACTCCTCAGCCATATCTATGGCCAACTTTTTACGAAACCTTAAGCATTTGTAAATTTTAAACTGAGCCATTGCCTGACTAAGAAGAGCTATAATGGCCGCCGAATGATTATAGTTCCGTTCCACATCGCATAGCTGAACATTTGCCTGCTGTTCGGCTACTGGATCACCAGTCTTAACTGCACGTATACCAAAAAACTCTGTATATAAAGCCAATGTGTTGTTTTGCGTTGTGGTAGGTACCAATTCAGTAGAATTGAGTAGTGCGGCATACGCCTGTTGGGCAGCATCACGCCTTTTAATTACATACTCAGCTGCTTTATGGTAATAGATGCCAGGATGTTGCGTTTGCAATGCGGGCAAACCGTTTTTAATGGCCTCGCAAAACAGCTCCGCAAACACAGAATGTCTGTAAGTGGATAATTAAATACATTAATGCTCCTAGTATAAAAAGCAAATAAGACTTACTGCGTGCTCAGCCAGGCATAATGCTCAAATGACAAGTCTTTAAAGCCCACACGGCTCTTGTATTTCTCAATATGTATGATAAACTGATTAATTGCATCTCGTGGTGTTTTCAATTTAAACATTAAGCGACAAATTTTATAGTTAAGAAAGCCAGCTAATGTTTTTAATTCCACACAATTCGAATCATTAATGCGAATCTCGTCCAGATTAGCATACGCTTGAAAATAATGCCTATAAAATAAAGATAAAAACATGAATACATATTATCTGTTCTGGTGTTTATATTTACTTTTGCGCAGTGCTAAAGTCCTGACGCATTTCTGCCACAAAGCCCAGCTTAAATTGATGCCGTATTTTTAATGTGGTATGTGCAGCAGTAAGCTGATCACGATGCGTACGTATTCTTTTAGACATTAGAGCATAGTAGGACTGTGCCATGTCCAGAAATGCAGACTCTAAACGTAGGGTATAACCCATAAGATGCTCCGTGTGCGGTAATATAAATAACATTTTGCTATTAATTCCACAAGCCGAGGTCAGGCTGGCAGCACGTTCTGCGGCTAGAAGATCTTCGCCAGGAGGAAGAGGTGCCGCTTTTTGCAGCAACACCAAGCACAGCCGGGTATTACGCTCCTGCAGCGCATTTTTTAGACCTTGCACAATAGCGGCACACTGCACCTGTTTTTCCGTCCACTGCGTATCGTTCCATTCAATATCCTGAAACAGTACCACGACTGAAGGCAGCACATGTAAATGCTTCAACATCCAATTTCTTTTAAGTATGCCCTTTGGATGGTACCACTCGTAAGAGGCACGTTTTGGCTTTGCAACTGGAAATTCGTAATTTGCAGGCAATAATTTGTATTGCACTGCAGCACGATCTGCTGCCTTACGTTGTATGCTGCCGCTAAAAGCATCCCAAATAGATTTGTGTACGCTTTGGCGCAGAACGTCGAGGCCACAAAAACCTATCAGAGGTTGTGGTGTGACGAGTAACTCCGATGGTAGCGCAGTGGCATCAATCGTCATAGTTTTATGTTTTGGCTGAAAGTTGAAGCTGTTGCCTGCTTGCAGCTGACAAATTGTACCTCAAGGCTGGATGGACAAATAATGGTTTGGCAAGTTTGCGTTAAACCAACACCTTTCGTTTTTACCGGCACTATGTACACCCAGTTTATGGCAATTGTTTGAGGTGTTCAGCTCCGGCAGTTTTACCAAAATTTACGCGAAAATGTAAATAAACGCCGCCCCAATGAAAATGCAATCAGCAATCAGCTGGGCTGTTTTTAAGGTATCGATAAATTCTGCAACGATAGTTCAAGATGCATAGCTTCATCGCAGCTGTCAAACGAACTGACATTTGGCTGCCTTCGGCACTTCATATTTACTACGTGTCGTCTTCGTTTACTTTTCGACAAGTTCGTTTCCAATTCGCATTCGTTTTGTTATTTTTGAGATTGAAGGTACTAGTCGGTGTTACTGAAAAATTTTATTACTTTTTCTTGGCAAAATATAAAAAAGCAATTAGTGTTAGTTAACATATATATAACTACACCTTACATTTCGTAGAAATGTTATAAATAAGTGAATGCACTGAGAGATAATTGCTTTTGAAGCATTGGCATATATTTGTCACGCTGTGCGACATAAAAATATAAAGAAAATTAAATTTTTAACATATCCTTGCAATTTTACAGTGCAACGTGTGCTAAGACCAAAACAACACCACATATAAAATGGCTCCACCACAGAGAATGCGCGTCGCCAACGAGAAGGCTAGCAAATATGTCTTAATGCGTGGCAATGTGCCTAAATCTTCGGTAAGTGTCTTGTTATAAAATACATGAATATAAGTAAAATTGTTGCTGCGCAAAAAGTATCATAAAATTAATGCATCGACAACAATAAGTCTATCAGAACAGTCACTCCGCTCGAGATGAAGATATCAATCTCAAAAAGTGCCACGCCGTCATTGATTTTATTGTTGTCGCGTGTGTTTGTATTTGTATGGCCGTGCATGCATGTATGTGAACATGTTGTCGCTGCTTCTGGAACTGCTTTATAAATTTCTAAATTGGAAGGCATACTAATAATATTTGGTTTTCTTTTATTTTCAGAAAGCGAAAGAAGGCCAATACCCCGTTGGACCCTGGCTGTTGGCTCTATTTATTTTTGTCGTTTGCGGTTCTGCAATTTTCCAAATCATACAGTCAATACGTGCAGCGTAAATGTACATTTTCCATAGCAACACGCAACACAAACATGAATAATTCGCAAAACACGACTAGCGGACTGCAAATGCATCCTGAAGTAACATCTTCCCCCAAAAACCTCTCTCATAACTGAACAATCTGGCAGTATGTGCGCAACGTCCGGAAAGCTTGTCTTCATGACAACTTGGCTATAAATATCAGTTCTTTAATGTATAAAACGTTTTATACGTATTATAACAAAATTTAAGTGCATATTATTTGTTTTAATTTTTAAGCTCAACAAATGAGAATTTATTATGTGCGCCTTTATGGTAAAAGCATTCCTCTAACTTGCTCCAAACTCTTTAAAATATAATATTGATTGATTACTGTCAGTTTAGAACCATGTGCAAAAGCAAATGCAATTTTATACACAAAGCATTTTATTAAATGCTTAAACAGCAATTTTAAAGTGCATGTTAAATTATTTAAGCATTGTTTTCTATTATGAAAAACAATAAGTAATTACAAATAACATAAAAAATGATAAAACAAAATATATGATAAATTTTTGTACCTAATTTGAACTTTTTGTTTTGTTAACTATTTTTTAGCAAAGTGCGAAGCTTGAAAATTGGATTCGCCGTTTTCGGAATTTCTAAAATATGTTTTGCAATCGAGTTTTGTGAAATTTAAAATAAAATTAAATTGCATTGCAATTTATTGCTAATTAGTAGCGAGATTTGTTTGCTAGCACAATGTTTACCTAGTTGATTATTGAAACGTTGAATTACACCCTAGGTAACGTCCTGAAATTGTTTCTGAAAAAATTGGTAAAAAATGGTTACCCTAAACAATTTGTCAGGTGGCAAAAAAATGAAATAAAACTACAAAATTAACCAATAATTAGTCATTTAAAAAAAATCTAGAAAAATCTGGATCATACTCTTTCTATTATATCCATTTATTGCAAGACTTTTTTTTGTAAGGGCGCGCACTCTTCGCTTTGCAAATCAAGACTTTCTAGGCCTCTGAACTCTTTAGTTTTGACCACCTCGTTTGTAAATTTATAAGCATACAGTTTGAGGGTCTGCAAAACCAAAGCCCTGTCATTCTAAAACTGTACTGTGACTCCAAAACTGTTAAACAGCTGTTCGAAGTTGATATTTGTTTCAATTTTTATGCTAAATGAAGCACCTAATTTAATGTAACACAAAATGCATTTTTAAATAAGTTTAATTCTTTATTATCATTACCTAAGTTAATGCGTCGACTGCTTTCAACTGCAAATTCATACACGATGTCAAAAAACAAAGGAAAATCAAAAGCGGCAGTTGTTCCAGTGGCATCTGCAGTTATAAATGAATCGCCGGTTAGCTTGGATAAGAATGGAAATATCGCAATAAAAATTCTCGCAAAACCGGGTGCCAAGCAGAATTGCATTACCAACATTGGATTGGAAGGCGTCGGCGTACAAATATCCGCACCTCCAAGTGAAGGCGAAGCCAACGCGGAATTAGTGAAATTCCTTGCTAAAGTTTTAGCGTTGCGTAAAAGCGACGTGTCCTTAGACAAAGGCTCGCGCTCGCGCAACAAGATGATATTAATCAGCAAGGGAGTGTCCACTGTGGAGGCCATAGAGCAGTTGCTGCGCAAGGAGTGCGAAACTTGAAAGATCTCTTATAATCTGATCAATGTTCACATTTATACGCATAAGAGCTCATTTGGGAAAGCGAACCAAAAGCCACTGACCATGATTTATTTAAAATTCTTGCAATAAGTTCCAGTTAAATTAAAAAGTGATAGAATTACGTCGTTTTTTTAAACACTGCTTGTAAAATAAAGTAGACTACATAATTATGTACGATTATTTTTTTAAGACGGTCAATAATGAAGATAAATTAGTGTATTTTATCCTTCTAAGTATATGTAATTTAAAATCATATCAATTGACATTATTTTCGTTTGCTTGAGTATACACACATGTGTTACATACGAAGCATGGGTAAATGCTTAGTCTAATGCAAATATCTTGAAGTGTTTAAAGGGAAGGGTCTTTCCTTTTGCGTGCTGTTGACGACTACCGCGTTCGATAGGAATACGCACTGTATCAGCTCTACGATCAAATTGAAGCTACAGCGAGAAAGGCGCTCAATGCTACTGATGTAGAATCCAGTGAAGGCTAGACCGAGAGTGCGTTGGAAGTATCAGGTTGTGGGCACATTGGCTACCATTGATGCCCAGTTAAAAATGCACTTACGGATATGGCTTATATACAATATAGAATTCGGTGGAAGATATGAGCCCGCTGACCACCCATTGACCCCACTAAACACGAATTGGAATTGAATAAACAAATTAAGTTTTAAACCACGTGTTTTATTTATAATGGCTAATACCATAAACTTACATAATTTAAATTATTATATTATAGCTTATGTATTTTTGTAGTCTTTGTTTTTTTTCATTTCATTACATTACATTACTTGGATTCTAAATTAGAAATTCTTAAAACGACAACTGCTCTTGATTTGTAGAAACTTATAATTATTAAGGTGTGAATGAATGGCTAAGCGTATTAACTTGTCGCATATAACGCGTCAAAAAAGACATCCATGGAACTGTTATTACTGCAAGATTTTAACTTAACTATGACGAGAGAAGTTAAATTAAAGCAGCACCAAAAACAAATCTTAAATAATGTGTGTATGTGGTGAGTGAAATATTGTGTACTTTGGGGTTGGATTGTTTTACAGGATGTGTGTGTGTGTGTTTAATCGACCTCTTCCATGTGGGAAGCGTCTTCTGTATCCTCAACCAAAGCAGGAGCATCGCCAGCGCTTTGGGCATCCTCGGTGGTCATGGGCTCATCATCATCAATGCCAAGACCCAATTTGATCATGCGGTAAATGCGGCTGGCATGCACCTGTGGGCTGTCTAGAGAGAATCCAGAAGAGAGCAAAGACGTCTCGAAGAGCAAAATAACCAGATCCTTTACAGCCTTATCGTTTTTATCAGCATCGGCCTTTAGACGCAGATTCTCGATAATGGGATGATCGGGGTTGATTTCCAAATGCTTTTTGCCGGCCATGTAACCCATAGTTGATGTATCACGCAAAGCCTGAGCCTTCATGATACGCTCCATGTTGGCAGACCAACCAAACTGCGAGGTAACAATGCAGCAAGGAGAATCAACCAAACGGTTTGAGACAACAACCTTCTCTACTTTGTTGTCCAAGATGGACTTCATAAGTTTGCACAGATTCTCAAACTTGGCCTTGTCTTCCTCACGCTTCTTCTTCTCATCATCGTCCTCAGGCAACTCAAGTCCTTCCTTGGTAACAGAGACCAGCTGCTTGCCCTTGTACTCTTTCAAGTGCTGGATGACGTACTCATCAATGGGTTCGGTCATGTAGACAACCTCAAAGCCACGAGCCTTTACACGCTCAACAAAGGCAGAGTTGCTAACCTGATCCTTAGATTCGCCAGTGATGAAGTAAATGAACTTCTGGTTCTCCTTAATGCGTGATACATAGTCGGCCAGAGAGCAATAGTCATCGCCTGAAGCAGAGGTGTGGAAACGCAAGAAATCGGCCAATTTAGCTCTGTTGTTGCTGTCCTCGTGAACGCCCAGCTTCAAGTTTTTGCTGAATTGATCGTAGAATTTCTTGTAGTTTTCCTTATCTTCGGTAAGCTCCTCGATCAGTTCCATGGTTTTCTTGACTAGGTTCTTGCGAATAACCTTCAGCACCTTGTTTTGCTGCAACGTCTCACGAGAAATGTTGAGAGGTAAATCCTCGGAGTCAACCACACCCTTCATAAAGTTCAAGTACTCGGGAATCAGATCTTCGCAGTTGTCCATGATGAAGACGCGGCGCACATACAGCTTAATGTTGTTGCGCTTCTTCTGGTTCTCAAAAAGGTCGAAGGGTGTACGGCGTGGAATAAAGAGCAAAGCACGGAACTCGAGCTGACCCTCAACGGAGAAATGCTTGACAGCCAAATGATCTTCCCAATCATTGGCCAAAGATTTGTAGAACTCGCCGTATTCTTCCTGGGAGATATCATCAGGATTGCGTGTCCAAATTGGCTTAGTCTTGTTCAGCTCCTCATCTTCAGTATATTTCTCTTTGATGGTCTTCTTTTTCTTGCCTTCCTTCTCCTTTTTGTCAGCATCCTCATCCTCGCCAACATCTTCAACCTTGGGCTCATCAGTATCCATATCCTTCTTATCATCCTTTTTCTCATCATCGGCCTCATCGTCGCTGACCTCCTTCTCACGCTCCTTCTCTACCAACAATTTAATGGGATAGCCAATAAATTGAGAGTGCTTATTGACAATCTCCTTAATCTTGCTCTCCTCCAAGTAGTCGGTCTGATCCTCCTTGATGTACAGCACAATCTTGGTGCCACGACCCAAAGGCTCAGAATTGTCAGCCTTGACGGTAAAAGAGCCACCGGCAGACGATTCCCAGATGTACTGCTCATCATCGTTGTGGCGAGATGTAACGGTCACTTTATCGGCAACCAAATAGGCGGAATAGAAACCCACACCAAACTGACCAATCATAGAAATATCAGCGCCGGCCTGCAACGCCTCCATGAAAGCCTTGGTACCCGACTTGGCAATGGTACCCAAGTTGTTGACCAAGTCTGATTTGGTCATGCCAATGCCGGTATCAATAATGGTCAAGGTACCAGCTGTTTTGTTGGGAATCAACTTGATGTAGAGCTCCTTGCCTAAATCAAGCTTGCTGGGATCTGTCAGCGATTCATAACGGATTTTGTCAAGAGCATCAGACGCATTAGAAATCAATTCACGCAAAAAGATTTCTTTGTTGGAATAGAATGTGTTGATGATCAATGACATGAGCTGAGCGATCTCAGCCTGGAATGCGAAAGTTTCAACTTCTTCTGGCATCTGGAAAAAAAAAAAAAAATACGAATTAATTTAATTTGTAACTAACACGTGCTTCAGTTTAGACCTTTTTGGAGTCTTAAGTTTCTAAATGCAAAAATGTATTTTAATCGCATATACACATACAAAGTCGTATATGCTCGCTTTGTAAGTTCCAGAAGCGCGTTATTGCTCCAACT
The DNA here is from genome assembly GCA_018150985.1 of Chymomyza costata. Taxonomy (NCBI): domain Eukaryota; kingdom Metazoa; phylum Arthropoda; class Insecta; order Diptera; family Drosophilidae; genus Chymomyza; species Chymomyza costata. The sequence continues at coordinate 27,879,826 of JAECWU010000001.1, forward strand.
ACCTGAACATTTTTTGCAGTGTTGCCATGGAAACGCAATAACATAGGTAGGTAGTACATGTTTGTATATGTATGCATGTACTACACAAGAAACTTTTTTAAATTTTCGGACGAAATAAATTTTTTTTAACTTTTCGCGCGAAATATATTTTTACCGCGTTTATGCATTGTTGTGGTTATATTGAATACAAAACTCGGAGATAGTTCTCGAAGTGCACATACATATGTATGGATATGTATGTGTACGTATGCGTGTATGAAGTTATATGTATGTGCATGTGAAAGCAAATTTCAATAAGCGTGCGAATGTCTGAAGATTTGCAAAAAAATTTCAAAGTACATATATGCAAGGAACAAGCGCTGGAACAATTGCTGGTTGAAATAAATTTTCACCGCCTTTATGCATTTGTTGTAGTAAATTTATGTTGAAGAGAATATTTTGGCCAAGTTACATTAAATTGAATGCACGTGTAGATAGTTCTCGAAATTTTATGTATTTTCGCGGAAATATGTAAAATATGTTGAAAACGAAGTTTTCATGACAAGGTCCAGCGCTGTACATAAAGGCTTTAAAATTTATGCAAAAACAAGTACTAGAACAATTACTGGGGGGTAAAGAACGCTTTCTTTTTTCTTCGCGAGTTTTTCATACAACACGTGTAGATTGTTCTGGAAATGATATAGTATACACAGGAATACAAATGCTTATGTAAATGAAAAATATATGTATGCATGGTACTTTGGTAAATGGTTAAACTGCATCGAAAATTTTTAGAAATTTCTACATACTTATGTGAAAATTTTTGGCTTTTGCCGGCAAAATGTATGAATGTGTGTGAGTCACTAAGGAAAAATCGAAAACTATGTAAACTCAGTTATTTTCGTGTATACTTAAATCTAATGCAAATTATAAATTAAACAATACTAAATCACATTTCGCCTGTGCTGTGCAATTTCTTAAATTGATGAAACGCATTTAGGTCAAGAGCGCTACTTGCACAAACACATTTAATTTTTTTTTTTTGCATTATTCTTGGCAACATTTTACTGCATTCTAGTTACTTAAACAAAAGTATATAAACCATCCACGTTTACTTACCTTGAATTTTTCTTTGTTCACAGAATATAGTTAATAAAAAATGTACACTTTTTCTTTGTTGTAGAAAATGAATTCACTTCTTTTTTCGCTTTCAAGCAAACGCTTCCAATGCTCACCGCACGAATAATTTTATATGACTAAAGCCGGCAAGTGATGTGCTGCTGCTTATATACAAGCAATGCCGACTCTCGAAACTTCTAGACTTTTCTAGAGAGTTCTAGGTGACAGGGCTACTATTTCCGGTTGAATGACAGCTGTCGTAAAAATTTATAGTGCTGTAAACTGCTTTGTTTTTAAGTGTTATTTTGAGCCCGTTACGGTTTGAATAAATGCTAAAAATTAAAATATGCAAAATTCTTCGACTTCTTGGTATTGAAATGCTGTGCTGTGTTTTAAGCATAATTAGCAGTTGAATAATAAATAAATAACTTAAATTACCATAGATGGTTTGGACAATATATGGAGCTGCCAATCTTTATTAATGGCAACAAGTTGTCAGTAACGAAGAACAGTGCTGCCAAACACGCTTTTAGTTTTTTGTTTACAGACGCAGCGAGCGCAATTTTAATTTTAAATTCCTTCAAATTGTGTAGATTTTTAATAACAATATATACAAACTACGCCATAATCGTATGCACGAATACCATTGTTGTTGGAAAGTAGTTTTTCCCACACCATTCAGCCATGGGCGGCTCTCGTTGCATATTTCGTGATTGTTCAGTATCATCGCGGCGTCATCCAAAAATGCATTTCTTTTACCTACCCGTACGTGATAATCGTCTGATGACTTGGTTAAAACATTGCGACCGAATGGATATATTACAATTAACAAGAGAGCAGCAAGCACATCGTGCTGTTTGTGCACGTCACTTTCGTTATGAATGTTTTATGAATTACAAGTTGGATCGCCTTATACCTGGCCAATCTCCAACCTTGGTACGCCTCAGCAAAGATGTTGCCCTTGATCTTGAAAACTTGGATGATAACGGCGAACCCCTGCTTGTTAAACTAGAAACACCAAAGTTGCCGCACTTAATACCTCCAAAAGATTTCATTTGTCCTTTGGGGTTTGAAAGTGATTCACCTGTTAAAACATATCGTCTACCCAGCGCCGTAGTGGACAAACATCACTCCAAAACTATAAGAGGAGAGGAAACCAGCAAACCTACTTCAAGTAGAAGTAAACCGTCAGTAAGTTCGTCTGCCAAAATTCGTAAATTGGCTCTAAAAGAAATCAATAGTGACATTGAGCAAGATATAATGCCTGCAATTATGACTGATTTAAAGCACCCTGTTACTCATACTGTTGCTGTAAATAAAGAAGTGACCGATATCGACAGCGAGCCAAATACAAAAATATCCTCATACATAGATCTGGAAACCCCAGCCATTAAACAAATCGCTGAAAGCAAAGGGGAACAGCGAATAGCTGTATTAAAACTTCAGCACGACAATATTAAAGAAGAGTTGGAAAAAATTACCTTAAAATATGAGCTGTTGCTAAAAGAAAAATTAAACCTGGAAGCCAAGTGCGCAAACCAAGCGCAAACACGAACTGTTAGTTTACTTTCGCAACAACTAACCAAACAGCAACTCTTTGCTGGGGTTAAAAAGTATTTGGGTCCTACAATGACAGCGTTGGTGCGTATGGAAATGTTTGGCAGCTCGGAACGCACCTGGAAAAACGATGAGCGTGATTTTGCTATGGAGTTATTAAAGCTTGGCGAAAATGTGTACAAACATTGCACGGATGAATGGCGATTTCGGCTTCCTGCTTTACGAGATGCACACAAATGGCTGAATAATAAAAGCGCTGCAGAAGAGGAGGATATAGATTTTTAGATGTAAATTACTTTACGAAACTAGTTTTTATAATTTAAATTGTTTACCTTTTTGGTAGTAAATAGAAAGAGATTCAAGCATTTGTTGAATTATGAAAATGTAAATGTTTATATAAAAATGTTTTATTTGAACTCATATATATATTTATTATGAATATAAGCAGATAGAGAATATACGGCTTACAAAATTACCCAAAAAACACACAAAACACACGTACAAACACATATAAAAATCAAGTATGTATATAAGTTTTAAGAATATGTTAAACTTCTTTTAATACTTGGCTTAGTTCAAGTGACACACAATAGAATCCTCCGTGACCTGCTCTACGCAAATGTTATTTGAGGCTGCATCACAAAATCTTCCATCTGGACAAGCTCCTGTAACGTTAGTTGGCATTGTTGCACCAAAGCACAAGGCAAAGGTATTAAGCGATGTACATGCAAACACCAATAATGAATTGCAGCGACCACAATGATCTGTATCTCCACAACTTGCTGGTCGTTCACTGCGTTGAAAACATATAGTCGCCAAATCCGTGCAAACCAAGCCGTCTGGACATGTAAAAGTCTGGTCTGTATTGGGTTTTGTGCTGCCAAAGCACATTTGATAGGATGTTTGGTTTAAACAAGCAACTCCATTGCTCTGGCAGACATTACAGGCGGCCTGTACGCTAATTGCAAAGGCCAAAATCAAAGCAAACTATTCCAAAATTAATGCCTTCGAAAGCCCATGAAAATGTACCCAAACTTACCACAAAGAAAGCAGAACTCATTTTGACTTTATGCAACTCGTTCTTTACGGTTTTAAATGTTTTTGCATTGGTCTTACTTCAATTTATATCAATGTCAAAGTGTTTTATGGCACTATGACTTATGGTGCCCCTGGCCCAAATCTAGTTATTATGTGTACAAAACGCTAACAACTTTGATTATATGCTCCGTAATAGACCCAAAAAACCATCTTATCTAAAAAATATACACCCATAAAATCGAAATAACTGTCTTTGCGAATCACTAACTTTGCTAATTTGAAGCTTAGCAGTTCTCAGAATAATTTCAGCACCTAAAGCAAGCAGACAAGCACTTAAACTATAAATTCAACATGCGCCTTTGGAAACTAGTACAAGTGAGTCAATGTCTAGGAAAGTTATATTCAGCACATATTGTTCTCGTTAATCGTTTTTATGATTTAGTTCCTAACGCTGCTGGCCTTTTATGGTATGGTTTTGGCCAAACCCAGGTGCTACGAATGTCTAGAGAATGGTATAGCATGTGTCGATAGGCAGACTTATGTGTCTTGTAATGCAGGTATTACAAAAACAACATGTAACTTATTGTAGAACAAATTTATTGAATTCTGCAACTCCTTAGGTGAGCCTTCCACTAACATTTTGGGCTCATGTACAGCTGGCACGGTATGCACAAATGATGAACAGATTTGTGTGACTCCTACGGACGATATAGATGCAGCATGCTATGACGAACAGTGCTCGAACTGTGCCTTGACAAATTTTCACAATGTCTGTATCAATGAAACGGCCTACGGCTTCTGTTACGATAAGCCAACAGTCGATGTAACATCTATACGCCAATGCTCGGATGGATACTACTGTAATGTGGATGCTAAAAATTATTGTACAAAAAAGGATGCATCATTAGTAAGTTTGAAGCGTGCTATTATCACTTATATAAAACCACAATTTAAAATTAACATGATTAGAAACTAAAAGTCAATGTTAATTTGGACATTGCTTTTATATGAATGGAAATTATTTATTGAAATGTCTAGAGGCTTTGAGCTCTCTTAAAAAGGAGGGTCAAAAAACTAAAGAGCATTTTTTCATGCAAAACTGGGACTGACAGCACGTTTAAATTTAAAATTTTCTGGTTGTGATTACTTACAGCCGACATGTGCGAGCTCTACGGATTCACCGGGTACTACACCAGATGTATCTACAGACAGTTCTACAGCGCAATCTACTGATCCCTCAGATATTACTTCTGATGTTTCCACTGAAAGCTCCACGGCTCAATCTACTGATACTTCAGCGCAATCTACGGATTCATCGGATACTACACCAGATGTATCTACAGAAAGTTCTACAGCGCAATCTACTGATTCCTCAGATATTACTTCTGACGTATCCACTGAAAGTTCCACAGCTCAATCTACTGATACTTCATCGCAATCTACGGATTCTTCGGATACTACACCAGATGTATCTACAGACAGTTCTACAGCGCAATCTACTGATTCCTCAGATAATACTTCTGATGTATCCACTGAAAGTTCCACGGCTCAATCTACTGATACTTCAGCGCAATCTTCGGATTCAGATGTATCTACTGACAGTTCTACAGCGCAATCTACTGATCCCTCAGATATTACTTCTGACGTATCCACTGAAAGCTCCACGTCTCAATCTACTGATACTTCAGCGCAATCTACGGATTCATCGGATACTACACCAGATGTATCTACAGACAGTTCTACAGCGCAATCTACTGATACCTCAGGTATTACTTCTGACGTATCCACTGAAAGTTCCACGGCTCAATCTACTGATACTTCAGCGCAATCTTCGGATTCAGATGTATCTACTGACAGTTCTACAGCGCAATCTACTGATCCCTCAGATATTACTTCTGACGTATCCACTGAAAGCTCCACGTCTCAATCTACTGATACTTCAGCGTTATCTACGGATTCATCGGATACTACACCAGATGTATCTACAGACAGTTCTACAGCGCAATCTACTGATACCTCAGATATTACTTCTGACGTATCCACTGAAAGTTCCACGGCTCAATCTACTGATACTTCAGCGCAATCTTCGGATTCAGATGTATCTACTGACAGTTCTACAGCGCAATCTACTGATCCCTCAGATATTACTTCTGACGTATCCACTGAAAGTTCCACAGCTCAATCTACTGATACTTCAGCGCAATCTACAGATTCATCGGATACTACACCAGATGTATCTACAGACAGTTCTACCTCGCAATCTAGTGACACTACCACCGATTCTTCATCAACTGGTGATACCACAACACCAACTGTACCCACAATAGTTGAACCGGATGCATTTTGTGCAAGCTTACGTCAAGTGGGAAACTTTAGAGTTGAAAGTGACAGCAGCTGTAAAGAGTAAGATACATTCAAGTAACACTCTTATATATAATATTATTATTCATGTAATTTCAGCTATATATTGTGCTATGTGCTTTCTAAAGAATATCTGGGTTTCATATTCCATTGCAACACCAACGAATATTTTAATTCCGAAACAGGACTTTGTCAGCTTGAACGCCCAAATAATTGTTAAATTCGTTGAAAAATTATGTATTTATTTGTTTTTATTATGAAATAAATTGTATACAATAATAAAATTAAGTGCAATTCGTCGGCTTTATGTTAAAGCAAAAGCCTTGTTCAGCATCAAACCATAGGCCTTCTGGACAGCTTAACTTTATAGCCATGGTTCCCATGCACTTAACATAACTATAAAATAAATAAACAAATACAATGAATTTCATGCATATATGGAGTCAGTTGTTTGCTTACGATTTACAAGTTGAATCCAATTCATTGATGTAATCTCCCGAAGCTTGAACTTCTCTGCATAAGGTTTCTGGATTGCGTGGCGATTTTGTTGTTACTTCAGTCGTGGTTGTTGTGGCTCTTGTAGTTGTTGTTGTGACGGTTGTTTCATCGGGTGTTGATTGTTCAGAATCTTTGGAACTACTGGATTCGCTTGAAGTAGATGAAGATATAGTATCTTGATTTGTAGAGGAGCTACTGGATTCCGTAGCGCTCGACGATGTAATAAGCTCGTCTGTTGTCTTATCATCTAAATCGTTGCTACTTGAATCCGTAGAAACTGAAGAAGAAATATTATCTGTTTGGCCGTAACTACCTCCTCCACTAGGTGAAGTAGGCGAGACAAAGGATTCCGTAACAGTTGTCGTTTTTTCATCATCTATTTGATCTGCAGAAGTGCAGGCAGCGGCTCGCTCGCCTCTGGGATAACATATAAACTTTCCATCCGTGCAAATCAAATTCTCAGGACAAGTGATTAGATCTTTAGTAGGGAGATCTAAAAGAATATTGCAAATTTAATTAAATATTTAAACGTAATTTTCATTACGCAAAAAACTTTTTAAACTAGTATTAAATAATTTTCTTTACTGTCAACAATGCAAATGGAGTAAGTGGTTTCATTGTGGCACGCTGCCATATTTTCTGGCTGGCAAACATTGCATATCCCATTAATGAATTTGAAATGAAGAAAGGAAAGCAGCAACAAAATAACCTATACACAAATAAATTAAATAAAAAGGAAATAATATTAATAAATATTAGTATAAGAAAAATATTAGTACTTCAAATCTTACCGCCTTTGAAGTCTGGGACATATTTAACATACTACGTGCGCAACTTACAAATTCCAATGATAAACTAACGCAATTCCAATGTCAGCAGAAATTTTTCGCATTTTTCACCTTAATTATTAGTTTATACAGTCTTATTTATTTTATTTAAGATAAGCAATTTGATTACCTTATTAAGATAATTTCACCAAATTTTGTTGTCTTTTTTATGAGCAGCACGATTTTATTAGACTCTTTATTATTTGTTTATTTACTTAAAGACTAAAACTTAAGAGCAGCCAATATTAAATGAATCAGATGCCTTTTGAAAGATAGCTTAATAATACCAAAAATTAAGACAAAGGTCGCATAGACGTTACATTAAAGTCTTGGCAAAGTACTTTAAATTACTTTATAATTTTGGGTACAGTCTATGAATCGGATAAGTTTCAATTTTGCCAAACAGTTTTGCCTTACTAGATCTAATCAGAAAGATTAATAATAAGAAATAACCTCTAAGCGGCGACCATGTCAGCGGCGCTTTATCTTTGACACGAACTGTAAATAGATGGGAAACTGCGAATCCGTATTAGTACAATAAACGAAGGCTTAAAAATTATGTTCACTGGAAAAAGGTACTTAGTTGAAACTTTTAGAGATTAGAACAGGGTCTAGTTCTAAGTCTAAAGACGAGTTCTCGTATTCGGGAGAGCACCATTGTGCTTAGATCAATTGACCTAAGATCTTGATTTATTTATTTATTTTAATTAGAGGAGTAAAACTAAGTACAGTTGACCTTATATTATAAAAAAAGTATAATTTATTAACTAATCCGCGTCTCTAGCCCGGTGGGTGAACTTTTTAAGGATATGCACCAACTCACATCAAGAACTGGCCGGACACTTCGATTTACAATATTAAAGAGGAAACAAGCAAACAAGATAAAAATTAAACATTATATCACAAAAAGAGCCAATTGATCACCGTTGAACAAGTGGGTGACTCATCATATAGGGTTGGTCAAGGATGACTCGCCAGTCAAGATGACTTAAGATAGAGGAAGTGATAGATTGAATAGACCGTTCAAAAGAGAGGAGGTTGTAAAAGTTACTATAGTTAGAGCATAAGACACGGAAAGGATCGTGCAAAGCATAATTAGATCTACAAAATTGTAAGGCCAAAGGTCTAAAATTACGAGTTACTCTAGACGGTATGACAAAGGTAACTTTACTAAGAAGTACGTTGGAATCGATAAGACCGAGTAACAGCTTATGCAAGGATAGCACGCCGTGGCATATTCTGCGATGAATTAAGGAAGGCAACTTTATAAGGCGAAGTCTATCGAAATATGGCGGGAGTCGGATATTTGGGTCCCAGTTTAAGCCACGAAGTGCAAAAAGGAGAAATTGCTTTTGTACAGACTCAATCATGTCCTGATAAAGGTGGTATTGAGGGCTCCAAACGCAGGAACAATATTCCAAAATAGGACGGACGAGAGAAATGTAAAGAAGTTTGGTTGTGTAAGGGTCGTTAAACTCTTTAGACCAACGCTTAATAAAAGCAAGAACACCCCTGGCTTTATTCACGATGTTGCAAATATGATTATTAAATTTAAGATTATGATCAAACAAAACACCAAGGTCGGACACACTCTTGGTGCGTTCTATCTTGCTGAAGAAGTAAGTACTTATTAGTATCGAAGTAGGACAGATAGAGTTTAACATCAGCCGCATACATAAGAATGCGAGAAGATGATATTACTTGAGGGAGGTCATTTAAAAATAAGTTAAAAAGAAGAGGTCCAAGATGGCTATCTTGAGGTACCCCAGAGGTCAGTAGATTCGCAGCCTTTAAAAACTACCTTTTGGACTCGGTTTGATAAATAGGACGATATCCAATTTACAAGACGAGACCGATACCCCAGACGAGACAGTTTAAGAAGGAGAAGACTATGGTTTACCGAGTCAAATGCTTTACTAAAGTCAGTATAAATGACATCGGTTTGTTTTTTTTCCCGTCAAACAAAGATTAATAAAAGACGAAAGTTCTAAAAGGTTAGTAGAAGTGGACCGACGTTTTACAAACCCATGTTGGGAATCAGACATTAAAGAACAAAAGTAGTGTTGCAATTGAGAAGTGACAATCCTTTCAAAAACTTTTGGAATTGATGAAAGCTTGGCAATACCGCGGTAGTTCTCAATGTTGGACTTGGAACCTTTTTTATGAATAGGGATAATGAAGGATTCATTCCAGATGGCTGGAAGACAGGAATATTTTAATGAAGTGCGGAAAAGATAGATAGTGGCATAGAAAGAGCGCGATCACAATGCTTTAAGACGCAACTAGGAATGGCACCGGGGCCAGGGGAGAAGGATGATTTAATGGAGGGATTGCAACACGTCGGTTTCAAAGATTTGTGGATAAGCAATAAGATTTGAATGAGGTAGGTCATAGGGATAGTTATGGTCAGTGTTTTTAGGGTTGTCAGAATATAATTTATTTATTATTTATTAAAATTTAAGTTTTATTTGATAGATAATTTTAGTGCCAACAATTTGTATTAAAACAACATTACAATTAATTATATAGCAAAAAAATACACATCATGCAAAAGCCACAACAACCTCATTTTGGCAGGAAAGCGTAACTTGGTTTTAGACTTAGAACAGGGTCCCAAACAATCATTAAAAGTTTCATCAACTAAGCATTTTTTCCAAGCTCCTCGCTTGTGTTATCTTAAAAAAGTCATAAAGAACATGCTCCAAATAGTAAACACAAATAAGTTCTTACCATCTTAGCGTCTAAAGCATCGTCATCAGCTTAGCCTGCAAGATATCTGCTACAACATCACACGCCAAGCAGTGCAGAGAAGTTTTTACCCAGTTAGCCTCATTGATATGCAAAAGTCTAAGGTTAGACTCTCTCTCTGATTCTTATCTGTAGTCCTTGAAGAAAAATATCTAGATTGTTTTGCAGCTATTAATCTTACTAAGAAATTGTTAAATGGTCTAGGCAAACACGAAAATTTCAGATTATGATTTTGTTTAAATTATTAAACATGAGTCTGAAATTGCTGAAGACTTATTCAAAGTTAAAATGGCAACTGTGCAAATCCTCAAACTTCATCTGCACTTGCCATGATTTCAGTCCAAAAGAATGTTGCTGTTGTTTCAGATGAAATGATGACCTATTGTCAAAAATAAAACTCTAAAAAGTGTTAGAGTAGAGATCTGAAAATTATTGGCAACGGGCTTGTACTATAGTGTAACCCATCTACTAATGGCACTTCAGAAAAAATGTACAAATTTGAATACCATTCGGCTAGAAACTAAAAATTAGGTCGAAGACAGTAAAAAGACTTTCCCAAAACATTTGAAAGTTGAAATTTGAATTTTTTAACAAATGCCATTTGATTTATTATGTTATTCTAATTTTAAAATAATCGGGCGACGATGGCATACATTTTTTTTAATGAATTAAGAAGATTAAGTGCATCCATCTGGCTTTGTTGAAGAACATTTGCGAATAGCTTCATCAAAATAGGTATCAGTTTTACATTTGGACACTATTGACATTTGTTGTCCACTCGATTCAAAGCAATATATATACATAGCTGCAAGGGAAAATACAATAATAAAAGTACAAGTGATAACAATTGTACATATGTAAATATTTTTTATAAATATATAATGTATTTATTTAGATACTTACGTTCTACAAGTTGGATCATCTTGATTTTTTTGAATCCTGCCTTGTGTTTGCTGGTAGAAGCAACATAAGCAAAGCTAGCGGCAACTGATGGACAATTTGTGATTACTTTATATTATGAAATTCCATTATGTCAAAGAACTTACGACTTTGCACAAAATTGACATTTTTATTAGAGCTTAAATAAAGCAATGAAACTGAACCAACCTAGTACAATAAGCAACTAATTTGATTTTCACTGAAATTTTACGTTTTATACTTTGGATCCTTACAGTATATTTATGTGTATTATGGTTAAGCCATAAAGATTGGCCAAACAAACTTTTTATTATATTTATGTATTAAGTTTTTAAACGGTTTATTTGAGCAGATAAGGAGAACAATTTTATTTATTATATAATTATAAAGTATAATTGAATTGCAAGTTATAAGAGAGTTTATAGCCAGAGCAATTTGGGCCTTTAAGCTGGTTTCGCAGTTATGTACATACCTACATTTAATTCTTATGCTAAATCCAGAGATAAATTTTATGAAATTTTTTATATTTATAGTGTTGGTGAATGTTCGCGAGTGATATTTTTATGCGTGTTTCTGTTAATGGTTATTGGTATATTTATTGGGTTACGGGATGGATTTATTGTTTTATAGTGGTCCCAGATATCTTATCGGTTGTTTGCTGTGATGATGTTGTTTATGAGTTACTTGTTGAAGGTCTTACGCAGTACCAGTGAAGCTGATGTAGCGGAGTTTGCTAGCTTATTTGCCTTGATTCCTGCACGCACTGGTGCCCACATAAATTAAATTTTCCTTCCATTTATGTCTCTAATTTTGCTTAAAGTGGGTTGGGTATTATGTTATTTTATGTTACGAATAGCGAGGAGTGTTGATAGCGAATCGTTGCATATAAGTAGAGAAATTTCCAAGTGGCGAAGTTGGATCGTATGCTGTTGAAGGTTTTCATGTATATACCTTTCGAAGCTTTATCCTTTTTGTACTGTGCGAGTTGAAGCATAATTTAATTATTGTTGAGATGCCAGGGTGGGATCTTTCATTTGTATCTTCGTTGGGGCGATATTATTATGTTGACTTGTGTAGCTTGTTATATCCTGTACCAAATGTACAAATTGAGAGAAAACGTTGAAATGGAAAGTACACTTGATGGTTTGATAGCTTTGAAATAAACTTGGTAAGAACATGACAGGCCGATGCGAGATCTAGTCGACAACGGATATAAATATGAAAGAGCTTGTATAGAATTTGCTTCATATTGGTTTTATTTGTTATTATGTTCTAATTGTAAAATAATCGGCCGACGCTCGGCATACATTTTTTTTAATGAATTAAGAAGATTAAGTGCATCCATCTGGCTTTGTTGAAGAACATTTGCGAATAGCTTCATCAAAATAGGTATCAGTTTTACATTTGGTCACCATTGGCGTTTGTTGTCCATTCGATTCAAAGCAATATATATAGCTGCAAGAGAAAAAAAAATATTGAAAGTACAAGTGATAACAATTGTACATAAATATTTTTTATAAATATATAATGTATGTACTTACGTTTTACAAGTTGGATCATCTTGATTTTTTAAAGTTGTCGCACCACTTAATTCTTCACAACTTTTTACAGGATCCCAAGCTTCCGTAGTTGTAGAAATGGGTTCAATTGTTGTAGTAGTTGTTGTTTCTGTTGTAGTTGTTATTTCCTCTGTGGTTATAGTTGTCTCCATAGTCGTTGTCGGCACGTCCTCAATCTGACAGCTTGGTTTTATATCATTACCTGAATAGCAAATATACATGCCATCTGTGCAATAAAAGCCCGTGGGACAAGTAATATTGTCGTATGTGGGTTTGCCTAGGAGTAAAGTTTGATTTTTAATGGCAAAGTATTATGAATAAAGATATGCTCTATCAATAGCTTTAGCAACATTTTGAAGCAAAATTGGGAATTGTATATTTTGGATGTACTCACCTTCCAAACAAATCGAGTAGGTGTTCTCACTGTGACAAGCCACATAGTTGGAATCCTGACAATCGCAGTGTGCAGTTATATGTTCTGCCAAGAGCTGTATTTAAAATTTCGCCAAGAGTCGTATGAATTGAGAGATTACAAAAATATCCCAACCGTTGATAAAATAACCACTAAATTCTGAACATATTTTTTCCAGTTTATTTACATAATTTATTAAGGCTATCTCTTAAAATCTTGCTAGCAAATATCACGATAATAATGGGCTTCTTGTTTGTTAAACAGTTCTGCTTTATTGCTTGCTACGGAAATTGAAAGAAATTGTACTTTCCATTACTAATTAAATTGTTTTTTTTTTTCACAATTATGATTCTCAGGTATATAATTTGTGGAATTATGCCAACACTTTGTTTTTTTTTAAGGGTCCATTGTGAAACACAAAAAATTTTTAAGCGTATACAAATTTAATTCCCTCAGCTCTAAGCATTATTTCCTTTAAAGCTGTTGAAGCCTAATTCTCTCAGGATATTCTTTTATAGTTACCATGGAAATAAGCAGTTTTAGCCACATCTTTTATGAACTTTCCGGTAGCGATTCTCTTTTCAAACTAAAATGCTAGAAACAAATTTATTAATTTAAATATGCATAACGTGTAAGTAGGATTTATTTTTATCTATACAAACAATTGATAACGGCCAAAAAGTTTAAGCTTATTTGTCTTTGTATTTATTTCAGCTTCGTGTATAGGATGGGTTTTAAATAAATTACTGCAAACTTACAATATAAAAAATATTCACAAAATTAAGTTGCAATCAAGCGTAAACAACGCAGGAATATATACTAGTAAAGTAAAAGTATTTGATCTTTTGCTATTCCTTAAATCAATACGTTAAGTTTTGGACGTTACTTTAATACAATTACAATTTAATATAGGTATATACTGGTTTTATATAGCTCGCACAGATTTATGGTATAGTCTTGCATATTTTAGTTTAAATATTCTTAGCACTATTTAAATATATATATTTCTAAAACATAATACATACGTAACTTCTATAGGCAGTATACAAAATAACACACACCTAAAAACTACATGATACAATTTTTGTGTTTGTATATGTATTTAAGGCAAATCAAAGCATTTAAGAAGCACTTTTTTACTAACATAAGGCAACATTTCGCACATCTTTATAGTATACATTTTTATCTAATTTCTATGCTCAACATTTTTAATTATTGAAAATAAATTCGTTATTTTCTAAAACGAAATAATACTTCGTTAGCAAATGCATTAAATTCAAATTTTGGACGTATGTAAATACTAGAGCTTTTATTTAATTAAACGCAGCCGTATTCATACCAAATGCTATTACTCTTATCTTCATTGCGTTTTCGTAAAGTTTTATCGTCTTGCGCTACACCGGAAACACTTCCGCTGCTGCCACTTGCCTGCAGCAAAGGACTCTGCTCACTGGTTGTTGACGTTCCACCTATCGTTGTGTTAATGCGATTATACATCAAAAAAGTCGCTGGGCCATCGTTTTTTTGTGGTGTTTGCGGTTCTGCTGCGCTAGGCGTTGGAGTTGAGGTTCCGGCGCTACCACTGCTGCTAGCTGGAGTCTGTTGTTGAGTGCTGTTCGAGCCATCGGGCAGCTTTTGATGCTCGTCAATCAAATATACCGTACGGCGTGAGCCAGCGGCGCCAAGGGTCAAACTGCTACCAGTTACATCTGGCGCTTCAAGGCTGCTGTTTGGGAGAAGAATGTATTATAATAATTTTTTATAAAAACTGCTTTGATAGCTTCTAAAGCGTAGCGGCATTCGTATTAGTAAAAAACTATTATTTCACATTTTAAAACAAAAACTGCATTAAATTAGTTTTAGATCTTTAAAAAAAAATAGTGTATCTATTTTAAAAATCTGCCTGTATATGTGGATACAAAGTCATAGTGAGTAAGTAACGAGCAAAAACTTTTCAACCCATCGGTTCTGATTCCAATAATTTTGTTAATATTAAAAAGCTTATACTTTAGAATTGAAAAAATAAAAATTAAACAATTTAAATATCTAAGACATTTGTAACGAGATTCTGTTTTGACCCGTTTCATTTCTTGTTTAATACTTAAACCGCCATGCCTTAAAATTTAGGTAAAATTTGTTAAACAGTTACGACAAAATGCATACCCGTGCACGCTATTTCTACGGGAATTATTTAAATCCGTACGTTTTTTAGCCTGCAAGCTACTACGCATCGTGCCACCCCTTGTGATTGTGTTATCCAGCAACAAATCTCTACAACCATGCAAAGTGCGTGTGTGTGCGTGTATGTACGATTTGGTTGTGTGTTTGGGTGTGCGATTTATACATGAAAATAGAATAAACAAACCATCAACCAAAGTTGTATATCGTTTATAATTAAGCCTCATTCTTACCGTTGCAAGCTTTGTCGTAGAGGCATATTGCGCTGCAACAAGTGTGTGTCCGATGCTATTGAAAGCGGTTCTTCATTACTATTATCGGATTCATTTCCGCCAGACTCCGAGCCGATGACAAATTGGGATGTTGCACGTGCATCATCCACCCAAGAGCGACGGTTCTGAAAAATTACACAAAATTTGCTTTAAATGTTTGATGTACTTAAGATTATACAACTTACCCGACTGGGTACTTTGTTCATCAAGTCTGAGCTGGCCTTTTTAACACGACGCACTAAGCTGCTGGCAAAAGGTTTTCTGCAAGAAAGCAATGATTTCTTTATTTTTTAGAGCGTCTCGATAATAATGTACTCATCATACTACTTCTAGCATTGTTTTATACTCGACTTCCATATATTATAAAACCTGTTTCCTAAAATAGTTTCACGCCTCTCTTTAAACTTTTCCCAACTTAAATTATTTCAACCCGACTCCCATTTATCCTTAATTTTTGTAAGCTGCTATTATTTCTTTATAATTACCTATCAAAACTTGTCTATTCAATACAACCCCTAAATAGGACAAATCAGCTTACTTCTTTGGCACTGCTATTTCGGATTTTTTATAATGTTCCATTATCTTTTCCTCTAACTTTTCTTTTTGACGCTTAAGACTGTGAACACGTTCTGTGTAGTTCTTTTCCTCCTCGTGAAAATGTTTTTTGTCTTCCAAAGAAATAGCTAAAAGCTCATGATATTGTGATAAAAGCTG
Source organism: Chymomyza costata (assembly GCA_018150985.1). Classification (NCBI taxonomy): domain Eukaryota; kingdom Metazoa; phylum Arthropoda; class Insecta; order Diptera; family Drosophilidae; genus Chymomyza; species Chymomyza costata. The sequence continues at coordinate 27,896,006 of JAECWU010000001.1, forward strand.
TGACACATTCTCCATTAAAGCCTTGCGCTCTGCATCCAAATCGGCATTATTTTGTATAAGCATCTGTATATAAATGAAACTATTAAGATCTTTGAGGTTTTAATAGCATTAAATATAACTTACCTCGCAACGTTGCTGAACTTTGGTATATTCGATTTGCAGCAAACGCACTTGATCACTTTTGGTATTAAGCTCACCCGTTAACTCAGTGTTCTGTAACTTCAGGCTACTATGCTCCAAGCGTATCATTTTATACTGCTCTTGAATATTTTTGTATTCGTTTTTAAAACGATCGCTGGTTGCGAAAAGATTACGAAAATCGTCTGTTAATTTAGAGTGTTCGGTACGTAAAATACCGAGGTCCTCGCTGCAGGATTTCATGGTGCCATTCTGTGCAGTAAGCTCTTCAATGCGTTTCTCAAGCACTGTAATATTTTCACGGGCATCACGCATTTCATTGCGCAAATCCCTAACAGCAGACTTTAATTGTTCCTTGTCCTTGTTAAGTGATTCATATTCAGCGGAAAGTTGGTCGTGCAAACACTGCAGAGTCACCTGATCTTGCAATGAATGTTTGTGTTCCTGTTTGAGCGCATCAATGTCTTTCAATAGAGTGTCCTTTTCTGCTGCCAATTGTGAGTTGGCCAGCTGTAAAGCCACGTGCTGCGTATTTAGTGAAGTTATTTGAGAGCCCAAAGCGGCCACATCGACGCTTAAACGAGCATTTTCCGTCTGCAGTTGCTCGTTGTTGGCTTGAAGATCCGAGCTATGCAGCTGCAACTGCTTATTTAGCTCGCTTAATCTGGCAACCTCAGCATTATCACGAGACGGGCTTAAGCGTACCTTATGCTCAAAACGTAGCTCCTGTGGAGCACTTGCCGCAAGTTCTATGTTCTTTTCTACAGTGAAAATTTCCTGACGATGGCACAGCACGCACATATCCGACTTGCTGTGTTCGCCCATGCGTGCAAATGCCTCCTCCTGTTGCTCTCGGTTCACGTTTAGCATTATTTCGCGAACAGTTTTAAAGGTCTCTGGATTACGAACCAATTTTTCGACTACATGTTCCACATTAAGTTCCGCTGGCTCACCATTAGACTCGTCCACGTTAAGGCCCAATTTTTCAAGATTATGTCGTACCTTTTTAGTGACTAATGTGCCTGTAACCAAATCGTTGCGCAGCGTAGTAATCATTTCTTGATCAATATCGCGCTGCGATATTAAATCCAGGTTTTGTTTCTCCAGTTCTACAAGTCTTAGTTGCACTAAATTGGCTTCTTCATGCACCTTGCTCAGACGCGTGAGCTCTTTAGTTTGCGTCTCCAAGCTTGCCAGCGTTTGATCCAGCTGCACAGACTTTTGTTCACTGCTCTCTTTTAATTTGGATACTTCTTTTACTAGACTGGCATTTTCTCGCTCATAAGTGCATACCTTGGCCTCTATTTCGTATAACTTTTGTTTAGTTTGCTCAAATTGCTGCGTTTTCTCAGCATACTGCTCCAGCTCCTTGGTTTTGCTTTCCACCAGACGTTCTAAATCATCGGCACGCCTTTGTATACTTTCATTGAGTGTTTGTATGCGGTGCTTTTCTTTGTTTAGTGTTTCAACATGCTGCTCAGCATCCGATAGTTTTTGGCGATCTGCCTCACGTTCAACACTTTGGCGGTCGTAGGATTTTTGGCGATTATCCACGGCATCTTGCAACTTTTTGTTTTCCTCTAAAGCGTTCTTAAAGACACCTTCGAGCTCTACGTTTTGCTGGGTCAGACGTTGTATGTTTTCCTGCATTTGTTCAATTTTTAACGACAATTTCTTTTTTTCTTTCTCCAGATCCAAAATTTTGCTGGTGGACTCATGAAAAGAGCTTTCCTTTAGCTGCTCCAAAGCGGCAATAAGACGTCTATTCTCTAGCTCCAATTTAAGAGCGCGTGTTTGCGCATTGTTTGTTAATTGTTCCGACAAACTGTTATCCCCGGAATTACAGTCATCTTCATTATCGCTAAACGACTTGTCAAACTCCTGAGTAGAGTTTAGATTCTTGGCTACCAGTTGAAGCTGAGTGTTTTCTTCAAGAAGTTCTTCTAACTTGGATCGATCGACATCCCGTTCTAAGGCCATGTCATTTAATTTCTGCTTGTATTTAATAATTTCCGATTCCAATGTTATAGCATGCTCGGAACGTTTGCGATATCTTTGCAGTTGCTCCTCTAGCATTTCCCTTAAAAATAAAGCGTTAAAAATATTTGTAAATTCATTACTAGTATTACCGTTCACCTACTTGGACTCCAGCAGCACTCGATTATCTTCGCGCAGTTCTTCAACGCGCGATTTATAGAAATCGGAATCGCCCAATTTTTCGCGATATTTTTGAACCTCAATTTCTAGACGATCTGCCCGTTCGGCGCGCTCACGCAATATGTCTACTTCATCTCTATAGGCAGAAGCCCGTTTGGCTTCGGCAAACCATTCTTGACTCTGTTAAAAATTGAATTCAAAGCGTTGCTTAAATAAATATAAGTTAGTTTCCGTAGAAGTAGCTTACCTCATGACGTAGCTTGTCAAACCGTAGTTTTTTGTCATCCAGTTCCTCACGTAATTCTAGCAAATTTTCTGATTTTTCCTCTCTGCAAATTTGAAATAATTATAATTATTTTTCTTGCAAATTGCAATTAAATGGAAATAGGAAATCAAACATTTTTTAATGCTTTTATTGACTTACAGTTCTTGACGCAGCTTGCGGTTTTTTGACCTCAAATCAGCACACTCCACGGCCAAGTGGTTGCTCTCCGAATTGGAAGACGATGAAGGCGTTGAAGTGGCTGTCCCACTTGACGGCGAACGTGGCACACTAGGACCGCACTCCACGCCATCTGTGACATTTAACTCTGTCTCTACGCACACTGTTTCAATCCATTTCAAATACATGTGATCTCGTTCCTTCGTTAAGCGTAAGATGTGCGCATACATATTCTCCGGTGTCAGTCTTTGCATTGAATCTTCCGTAAGCACCAAGCTATGGCTATCAGTAACTTGCTTAATTAAAGCGACTATAGCATGTTGCGTTTCTAAATCCAGCTCCTTAATACGTGCTATAAAAAGCTCCTTGTTGGGGCATTGCACAGCTGCACCCAAGAGCAACGTAAGCAACGTTTTCATTTGTTCCAAGCCATTTTTACTCTCCGGATGATAGCCTAATACAAATGCATCGGGCAAGACTAATATGGTTTGCCCCAGCTCCTCCTCGAATAATGACTTCAAATTGCGCACTATACATTCGAAGTTCTTGGCACGGCCAATGCTAAGCGATATGCCGCTGAGATCATTTAGCTCGCTGGGATTGTTTTGTGGTTCTGGATCGATTTGTAGCCAAACGCTATGGATGATGATACCATCCAGCAGTGATGTGTAACCAGCAAGCAGCTCGGCACGCGGCAAACATGATTCTAGCTGCACAGTAAAGAAAAAGTGTAAGTAAGAATGGCCTAACCAATTATTGTAAAAAATCTTTTGTATTTTCAATTAAAGGTACAATGACCTTAATTCCAAACACTATAGCAATACGTGAGTAATTCATTATGTTGAGGCCAACAATAGGCTGCTAAACAGCAGCAGTTTTATAAACTGTTCGAATAACAATGACCTTGGGGCTTAGCGGAAATTATTGAGAACGTGCGTGCTTGGAATCTGTATATTGTACAGCTCATTATAAATGCCAAACATGTTGGCACTTACATATGAGCAGGCGGAATAGACTTACCCAAGAAACCAGTGCTCCATTTATAAATTCGTCAATTTCCATAGGCGTTGCGGTTGCCGTGCCAGCCATTATGTTTAACTTGTGTGCCTGCGTTTTGTTGTGTGTGGGGTGAGGTGAACTGTAATGCGTGCCGCCGCTGCTGCTGTCTTAGGTGCACCTGTCACGGTCGTCCACACAGCTGCAATAACCGCTGTTACTTCGTCTGTGTTCCTGACAATGGGCCACTTTTGCCACTAGTTTTTGTATATTTACCAACGTGACAGGTTCACAGCCTCCAAAACATAACACTCACACAAACACATGCACATTGCTACAATAGCACACGCAGTTTCCAACGCAAATTGTTGTTAGCAAAATATTAAATTTTCTCTTTAAAATATATTAAAAGACATCGCCACATAGCACGCAATAGCTGCGGCGGCGCAAAACGAACTTAAAAAGCACAAACACAAACTTGTTTTTACAATTTTTTTTTTTGCTTTTTGTTTAACTAGTTGCTGGAGCACCTCGGTCTTTCTTTACAAGTATTCACAAATTGCTGCAGTCTTTTTGTGCAAAACTTATTGCCTTTTGTAGTTATGCTGTAAGTTTCATTTATAATTAAACATGGGAAAGCACTTTTAACTTAACAATAGTAGCTTTAATTTTTTAATGAAACAAAACTAGGGTTGGTTTTTAGTTAGTTTTTAGTCACTTTAAGCAAATACTATTTTTTGGTATTTTTTAGGGAAAAAGCATCGCAAAGTAGTTCACACGTTAAGATTTGCTGACAACGAATCAATTTGTGTGATTGGTTAAAAAAATAGAAAAATCTAAGATAAAGCATTTTAATCATTAATTTCTTTGACTTTTTAGTGAAGAAAAAATATTTAACAAATTGTAACGTGTACGTGTCATGCTAATGAATTTGGTGCTTATGAGCTCTTATGAACTAGTTTCAGCACCTGTTTTGTGTTGGCAATGCTGTCGTTAGTTGCCGTTGATACTTCATAGCGCAAACGCAATCGAGCTCGTACGAAATATGGAAACGCTGCGCTGATGCAAACGGATTATTCAACTCAACGTTAAAATGGAAACGACTCCAGCAGAGTTTATACGAAAATTGGAAACGAAAATTCAATAGTTTAATGTTTAGATAAACCGTGCTGAACAATCAAAAAATTGGATTAGTGGTGCAACGTTTCTGTTTGAGTGTGCAGTAACTGCCTATATATAGATACATTCTATATACATATGTAAAAATAATTGCAAATTAAAGATATTTAGAATCATTATGGGCAATCAACCAGGCAAACTACAAGCACATACGCAGAGTGGGCGTCCAAAGAAGAATGTACACTGGAAATCTGCAGGTACGTTTTTGGAGATCAAAAATAAAATATGTTCCTGTTAAGCATTGCATTTCCTATTAGAAAAAATGTAAAATTTTGCTTTGCGACTAGAGTAGTCGGCGCAGGCACTGAGACATAGCCCACATAGTTTGTGGGAGCGCTAGAAAATGGTTTATTTTTAGAAACTCGCATACTCAAGTGGTTGCCGTAGCCGCCGAAACGGGCTGCTAATATACAAACGCCTCGACAAAGTATGTGATTTTTTATACTCTTTTAAATGGAATTATAAGTTTGTAACAATGTTTGAAACATAGTAATGGAATATACAAATTAGGCGTACGAAAAGGTTTTTAATTCAGGCATTTACATTTATATTTTTTTTAGCAAAGTTTTTAGTTTGACGAGAATTAAAAAATGTAGTTTTTGTTTTTTTTGGTAGTATTAGTTCCTTTGTGTAGAGTATGCAATGTTTTGTGCCCTGTACATAATTTGCTGTTTTTTTGGCATAAAAAGTTTTAACGACAACACAGTAATGCTTTCGAAATTTGTTTTTGAAAGTGCTCTCAGCAATACTCAAAGTGAGAATGCAAGTTTTATTAATGGCAGGCACAATACCTTTACTTTCAGAACGGCCCTCTCCGCCGGGTCGACCGATTTTAACACCACTCTCCGAACAACAGCCCGATGTTGTCAACTTGCGTTGGGAGCGTCCGCTACTAGATGGTGGCTCACCCATTACAGGCTACACAGTGGAACATCGTCGCATGGGCTCACCTCATTGGGTCCGTGCTACACCAATTCCTATACCGGGCTGTGAAGTGTCCATTAGTGGCCTTGAACCTGGCTGGCGTTATCAGTTTCGTGCCTTTGCCGAGAACATTGTGGGTCGTTCCGATGCAAGCGAGCTATCCGATCCATTGACTGTGACATTACAACGTAATGCCATTACAGTGCCGCGATTTATAGACGAGCTGCTGGATACAGATGCAGTGGAGGATGAGCGGATAGAGTTTCGTGTGCGGGTTTTAGGAGAACCACCCCCGGAAGTCAATTGGTTTAAGGATGGCTACGAGATTTTCAGCAGTCGGCGAACGAAAATAGTCAACGAAAACGACGTCAGTGTCTTGATTATACACCAGGTGGCTCTAACGGATGAGGGTGAAATCAAGTGCTCGGCGACAAATCGCGCAGGTCATGTAGTAACCAAGGCGCGTCTTATGGTGCAGGCTCCACCAAAGATACGACTGCCACGCACCTACGAAGATGGTTTAATTGTTGAGGCGGACGAGGTTTTACGACTAAAAGTGGGCGTTGCTGGGCAGCCACCACCAGTGATAACTTGGCTACATGAGGGCGAAGTTGTTGCCCAGGACGGACGCTTTGAGATAACAAATACGGATAAGAATTCATTGTTAAAGATTGACAATGTACAACGGGATGATAGAGGAGAGTATATGGTGCGAGCCTGGAACAAGTTGGGAGAGGATGTTACTTCCTTTTTAGTAACGGTCACCGCACGTCCAAATCCACCAGGCAAAGTACGCTTAAACATGTCATTTGGTAAGTCTGCTACACTCTCCTGGACAGCACCTGTTGACGATGGTGGCTGCAAGATTGGGAACTACGTTGTGGAATATTTTCGAGTGGGCTGGAATGTATGGCTTAAAGCAGCCACAACACGTTCGTTAAGCACTACGCTGCATGATTTGATTGAAGGTTCCGAATACAAGTTTCGTGTCAAGGCGGAAAATCCATATGGACTTAGCGAACCTTCCCTTGAGTCGGAACTGCTTTTCATACCGGATCCTAAACGCGGCATTACTAAACCAAAATCAGCCACCAAAATTGCCGATGAAAAGGCTAAGCCCGTGCCGCCAAGACGCAAAACTTTGTCTCCGCCGCGACCACATGCAGATGCCGCCACTGGCATGTCACCCAAGCAATCACCAGCTGTGGCACGCAAACCTAAGCCACAATTAATAGACAATGAAGAACTGCATCGTGAAATGTCTTATGGTACTTCCGATCAGGCGCTTAAAATGGATTTACGCAAAAGTCCTTCACAAAGCAGCGCAGATTCCTCTGCTACGCCCAAGCTCAATCTAACGGTTATTACGAAAACAGCTTTAGCGGATGTACAGGAGCCGGCGCTTCCGAAATCCCCAAACCGTACGCCAACAGCATCTCCACTTAAACTATTCAATCCGAAGCTCGCTAGTGCAAATAAATCTCCAGTGCGTCTGGCATCTGCAACAGCGACACCACGTCCGCTGCCAACACCTCCTGCGAAATCACTGGAACGCTCCGCCAAAACAACAGTAGAGCGCAAGCGCAGCCTAAGTCCACCCACGAAACCAGCGCCTTTACGAAAGAGTCCCACACCTCCAGAACCCATCAAATCCACTCCAGCTCTTCAACGCAGCGCTGAGCCCGTGCAACTCGGCGTTAATCAGAATGTACGCCGTTATTCAAGCCATGCTTTAAGCCCTGCCAGAAATGCACCTGCACTTGCCATAGCAATTGCAACTAGCGCTATTGGCGGCGAAAAGCTTCCAAACCCAAAAATTGAAATCAGTGCTCCAGAGCCCGAACCACCGGTTATAGCAGCTAAGGCTCCACTTCCAGTTACAGCTTCAGTAACTGTTCCGGAAACACCGCCGATTACTACATCCGATTCCACTCCGCCTGCAATACATCCTTCCAGGTCAACAGACAAACATGATGATGTACATACTAGCAATGAGTTTATGCTAGTCGTCTTTAATAAAAACAGCAAAGTCAAGGATAAAGACAGTAAGCTTATTACTTTTAAACATTCTTCCAAGTGGGTTCGCAAAGGGTTCCAGCGAAGACAAATTTTATTAACGAGCAGAAGTTTTAAAAATGCTTTCGTATGCTATGTCTTTCTTTTCAGAGCAAGATTCCTTTGAATTAGACCTGGAGGATGCCATACAACCACCTCCGATTTCGATTTCCGCACCCGACTTGGCCTTTCTGGAGTTTACCAATTTACACACTACCTTTCCCTTGCGACGTTCGGTTAGCTCTACCGAACTCCTCTACGAACGTGCAATGGCGCGTTTCTATGAAGCTGTAGAGCTAGAGGAAGCCGAAAAAGTGCGCAAGCAAAAGGTATCCCAGGATAAATTAGCCACGCCAGTCAATGCGCAACCGATTTTCCGCAAACGTTTGGGATCCATGACGGAGGCGGAGCGTTTATCCTTTGAGCGCAGAAGCGAATTGCGCCGTCAATCTTCTGATGTTGCACCAGATCTGAGGATGGGACGCAAATGGAGCTCACGCGAGAATGTTAGTAGCATAAGGACACACTCGCGTGCAACTGGTTTGTTGCTTACTCAACAAGCAAGCGAAGAGAACGAGGAGGAAGAGGAAGGGGCTGATAGGCGTGCAGACGAAAATGAGGAGTTCTCTGAGAGCACAGCAGAGGATAGTGAGGGTATTGAGGGTACTGAGGACATCGATGACTATGAGCAACCACGCAAACAGGGCAGCTACGATTTGGGCTCTGATTACACCGAAAGTACAGCGTCTTCCGACTTAGACTCCATCGAAAAGTTTAAAATGGAGCTACTGGCTCGAACGCGTTCTCCTAGTCCCCGGGATCTGGAAACTTACCATCCGCGTAACATGACAGCTGGTACATTTACACCATATCGCGCTCCTACGCCGGAACAGGCAGCTGTGGTGCTAACAAGACCCATGCCACTGCCTAGTCCTGACTTTGTACCCAAGCCCATACTAAAGCGTTCTTCCAACGAGCATATGGAACAGACTGCCGCAAGCACTCCCATTACAATAACCAGCAATGGCGACAATGTTACCACCATGACGGCGCCAAACACAGCGTCTAGTAATCTCAAACTAGATCTAGCTAAGGGCATTAAATCCTTTTTTAATCGCGACAAACGAACTACAACTGAAAAGAATACGGAAGCCAATCAGCAAATCTCTACTCCGCAAGAGAAATTCAATGCTGCTGTCAAATCTGCCGATATGGAGATTAAGCGCAAGCTCAAAGAGGAGGAGGAACAAAAGCGTATTGAAGACGAGCGTCAAATGCAGGAGGAGGCACACGCTGCTGCAGATCACTACAGCGACTTAGTGCGTCAGGTAAGCGTCACGCACAAGTATCATACGCCGCTTTACCTAGATCGGGATGAGCTAAAACGTGCTGCAGCACGTGCCGCCGCGGAAATGGGGCAAACAGATGAAGAGGACTCTACCTTGGAGACAGATCTTACAAGGCGACGCGCGCCTAGTCCTCAAAATGACAATCTTCTAGCCCTACCTCCAGTTACCCGAGAACGTCGTTTGTCCATTTCCGAGCGTGAGCAATTGGTGCATGTACGAGATGCGGCCAGCAGCTTAGCTGTATCTGCACAGCATAAAACTCAATCAACTGCCGCAGAAACACCGCCTAGTGTCGAGCAAGAGTCAGAAGAGCCCGAGTACCCCACGGTTTTAGTTGCTTCTCCACCAAAATCAAGCCACAAAACAACAACCATTGAATCAGAGAGCGTCATGAGTGAGACAGTTGAAGCACGACCGGATTCGCGAGGTCGCACGCGTCTTATCAAAGTCAAGCGCATCATTAAGCGACGTGTACCTTCAAGCACAAGATCGCGTGATACCTCGTTAAGCCGACCACCGCTTGATTCCAATAATGTGGCTCTGGAGCGAACTTCGCAAACAGCCATGATCTTGTCTGCAGCTGATCGAGATCTTTTAGAGAAGGCCTCCACGCTGGCCTTACTGCAGTCTGAGGAGCAAGCACACGAAAAAGTTCGTTCGGCACTTAGCTACGGCACAGACTTAGTTCTCTTCCTAGTAGCATGCTATGTGTATCTGTTTAAAGATGCAAGACTGGTGCTGCCCATACTGGCGCTTATGATATATAGGCAGTTAGGCGAAGCCTTAGGCGGGTACATACCAAAATGGCTGCGTCGGAAAGGCAATGATGCCGGCTAAGCCCGCCTCGTATGCTTTTATCAGCTAAGTTAGTTTAAATATCAAATATACTAGGGAACAAGCTGGACATTAGTTTGTTGGTAAAGTTAATATTTTCTACCACATTTTTCGAGATTTCGCAAATTTAATTAAAACGCTGTTTAATGCATCGCTTTATTTCCGAGATTCTTATAAATCAGAAAACTTAAGCACGACCGGAATTAGCTACAACTTTTATTCAAAGCAATTCAATTGCGCTATACATTTTTCTCCAATAGGATAAATGAACTCAAGTCGACCGTGGATAAAGGAACATTTTTTTGAAAACTTTTTAAAAGCTTGATTTTATTTATAAATTCTAATTTGCGAAGTTTTTAAGGGAGATAGAACAAATGTGTTGGTCAAATATTCCATTAAATATATTTTATATTTTATAATGCTTCAGTTCAACGCTTAAATGATTTTATGGTTAGTGTATTCCGATTGTACTTAAAGTTTTGCGAGTTATACGCATCTTAAGGGCTTGGCGATTTACAAAGGGTTTTTGTACCTTGCTGTTTACTATGACGATCATGCATACCATCACTAAAATAAGCATAGCTTTCTTAATTATATGAGTTCCCGATTTTTATACCCTGTAAAGGGTATACTAGATTTGTGCCATGTATGTAACGTACAGAAGGAGGCGTTGCTGACCCCAAGTCCGTTGTACCAAAATGCTTATCATAGCCTCGGTAGCGATTGAGCCATGTCCGTCTGTATGAAAAAACCTAGATTTCGGAGACTATAAGAGCTAGAGACCGCAGCGGCTGTGCATAGTCCCTTAGGATATGAAGTTTGCTGATTTATGTCAACATCTCAGCCCGTTCTATCAAATTACCTACAATCATAAATTTTTTTTAAAATATTCATGTGGCCAATGATCACAATGTATATGTATTCAATTTCAATTTATTTCACGGTTTTAATTTATAATATTTACAGTTAACGTGATTTTTAATATAGAATTTTAAGAGTTTAGGTTCTAATAACCTTTTCTACTTAGTTATTATATTTTGACTTAAGAAACATTTACAATGATAGGATTTTGATATACAGATTGTGGAAATAATTCAAAAACCAACTCAAGAGATGGGTGTATATGTATTAAAGTAAGCAGGAATATACTTTTTTTTTTTCCAGAAAAAAAAGGTACGATCGGGCACCGTCTCGATATTTTTTATTTGCGATATCTCGAAAACAGAACTAGAAAAATACACTAATACCGAACTTACCGGACAAGAAACTTATATATTTTTTTGTTTCCTAGTTTTATTTTCATAATTTATCGACCTATTTTAATACATAAGTACATAATTACTTTTATCGATTAAGGAGAATATTATGCTCATGCAGAGATAGCAATGTTCATCACATATAGTGTAAAATATCTATTTCCGATAAGATACTTAGTCTCGTATTGCTCTCGTTTTATTATAAAAAGTTGGAAATCTTTTTTTACGCCAAGAAAAGGTAAAGAAAACAGCTCTTTACTATAACATTATTAATTTTCTTTATTTATAAGATGTCTTTAATTCATACATACATATGTGTCCGTTTTCGGGATAAAATACTTTTTTTGCGTTTTAATTTCCTGTCTTGTCTATTGTAAAGATACATAAGTGTATTTTGGAGTAAACAATTTAGTATATTTGAAACTTTTCATTCAAAAAATTCAAAATTTTTCTGCAAGAGCATTAAAAATTTTGGCACGCCAGTTTTATCCTTAGGGTATTCACGCTTTGTGTTGACTTGTTGACTTGCTGACTTGTTGAAAAAGTCAACAGGCCAAAGCGTGAATCCCTCCTGTTGACTTTTTGAGTTGACTTGTTGACTTTTCTTCTTCTTTCCTGTTTTTGTTTACATTTGTAAATTGGTACAAATTGCATTAAAATTCAAAAGGTTCAATTAAAAATGCCAAGTAAAAGAGTAAAATCTATACTAACAGAATCTGTAGCAGAAGTAGCTATGGATTACATAGAGTTGTATTATTTTATTGCTGCAAAAACGATATAATTGCAGAAAACCCGTATTTGATTTTGTGCTTCCTCTTCTTGTGTTTGTTTACATTTGCAAAATGCTGCAAATAATTATTAAAATTAAAAGTATTGAATTAAAAATGCCGAGTCAAAGCATAAAAACTATTTTAACTAAACCTGTAGCTAAAGTAGCTATGGATTACACAGATTTTTATTATTTTATTGCTGCAAAAACGAAACAATTGTAAAAAAACTGTATTTGAGTTTGTGCTGCTTCTTCCCTGTGTTTGTTTACTTTTATAAATTGCTGCAAATTATCATCAAAATTTAAAATCTTGAATAAAAAATGACGAGATAGAGCGTAAAATATATATTAATTGAAGCTGTAGCTGAAATGGCTTTGGATGAAATAAATTTTATTGCAGGCAAGTCTGCTAAAACAAATTCATTGCCGAAAAACTAAATTTTGTTTAATACAGAGACAATAGGGTTCCGTGGCGACGTGCAAATTGACGAAGTTCTAGATAATTATCATGAGGACATGAAAGCAATTATACTCTCGCATTGCGGTGACCACTTCCACATCCCGAAATCAATTGACTGGTGCCAGAACGTGCTCACTTCCTTCGACGAAACCCGATTTATTCAAATACTGAGGGTAACTCCACAATAGTAAAGCAAATATTTAGCCTAGTACAGCCCCTGCATTTTCCAATTCGCATCTATTTTTACTCTTTTATTTGCGCAAACTCAAACAACAAGTAATAATGCCTAATGTACTTAATTTCCCACAGGAAAGGCACATTCTTTTTTTACTTGCGTTAATACAATTTGATTATTTTAAATTTGGCGCTTTTCTTTTTTTAGCGAGTTTACAGTAACTCGTTGCTTTTCATACCACGAAATGGCTAAAAAATGGCAAATGCGTTAGTGCTGCAAAGGCAGCGAATTAACAAATTGTGCAACACTTTCTCAACAAGTCAACAGCAAAAAGTAGACTAGGGTCTGGGTTGTTGAAAAGTTGAGTTGAGAGTTGAAACACAGGGTTGCATTTTGCCATACATTTTGTTTTTGTAAAAGTCAGCAAGTCAGCAAGTCAACAAGTCAACACAAAGCGTGAATACCCTACCTATCTTTATTTTGTTGTAAGTTCGAAACGAACTTTAAGGAAGTATATTGCGAGCTGTACCCTCCCATTCGTTATAATGTATACGTTTATTATGATATAGTTAAAGTCCTGCTAATCCTAAGCCTTATAATTATAAAATTTGTGTTCGTTTGTGGCTCATTGTCGGGCCTCTACATTGTTTGAAAATAAAGCACACGGAAAAAAAAAACCACAAATATATATAACAAACTCACTTCCGTTCTGAGTAAGCACCAACAATAAACCGATCGAAATAAGGTGAGTTGACGTCGCGACGTAAGCTGAAAGTCAATAGAAACGCTGCGACAAATATTTTTCATAACAATATTTATCTGATCTAGTGATAAGATGGGAAACTACGGCTATATATAAGACGCTAGCCCACAGCATCAGATATCTATACAGTCATGGGCTCTAAGTTTATCTGCCTGGCGTTGCTCTGCCTAGGCAGCTGCAGTCTTTACGCTCAAATTGCGCCGGATCAATTACCAGCAGACGCCACCGCTGTGGGAGTTATTCCGCCAGTAACACCAGCTCCACCACCTACTCTTTCACAGGATCTTAACGAAATTGTGCGCTTGATTCAGTTTAAGCCACTGAATCAGTTGCTTGTGCGTTATTTGATTAATGATGCACAGTTCCAGGCGTTTGTTCGTATCATCAACAGTCGCGAAGGTTTTACGGCACGTTGGCGTTTGCGCGCGCAGCCAGAGTTAGTGCAATTCCAGCAATGGGTCTCGCAGCAATTGCTGGCATCTCGTAAAAAATTAAAGCTAGAGGAAAACGAAATAGTGGTCAGCTTGTTTAATCCTTATCCTTATTGGTCGTCCACAGTCTTTGGCTGGCAGGGCTTCTTCAATGAGCTACAGATGTACTTACCCACGCACGCAATACGTGCGCACATACAAGCCAAACTTTTGCAGCAGGGCAGCTTAGCGCAGTTCTGGACAAGGCTCGCTCAACTGCAGCCTGTCTACGAACGTTGGTTAGCGCAACCCGAAACGCAAGCTGTCGTAAACCAGCTACAGACAGAGGGCGTAGATATAACGCTACTGGATCAATTTATACGCGAGCAGCTTGGTTGGAATGCAGTAAATGCTACCAGCACTATTACATTTAACGCTGCATTGCCTCCAGTTGAAGCCATTACTATTTAGTGTTTTCCTTTATATATTTCTCTATATATTTTGTTTACATGGGGCTTGTATGCAATTTTCTCTAATAAACATAAAGAGCTACACTACTAATTAAACAAAACTACAGCTAAAGGAAAAGGCGCCTAAAACTTGAGATTGCCAAGTTTGTCGGCAACCTTCTTGGTATTTGCATTAGCCGGCTTTTTGGTGTTTTTAATGGGCGTGGCTGCAGGCTTGGGTTTCTTGACGACCAGATCCTTGTGCAGCACCTTTAAAGTAGCATCGGCCTTTTCCTGCTTAGCCTTGACAGCTTCTTTGATCTGAGAAATAACACTATAGTGTATCTTTATACAGTTTAGGCAGCGCTTGGCTCACCTGCTTCAATTTGCCCTGTACTTCCTTTGGCTTCTTTTTGCCTTTGTTATCGGCAACCTTAAAAATGTTTTTGGTTTTCTTAGATTTGTTCAAAGCTGTTTTTGCTTTAGCAGCAGCGGTAGAATTACCAACAGCAGCTGGCTTCTTGGCATTGGCCTTGGATTTGTTGCGACCCATGTTGCAGCTGTAATTAAAGGCAGTAATAGAGACACTGTAAAATTTTCAAATGAAAAAAGAAAACACTATTCAAGATTAAACACATTTAACTTTATTGCTTTCCTCGCTTAAAGATTCATTTGTAGCGCTCCGCTTGCGATTCGTTTTGTCATATTTTGGCGTAGTTAACAACTTTCGATTAAGTTTAAAAGATACGCGATACATATCTTTGTTAGGCGCCACATTCCGCACAAAGCTTATGTCCTGCAGTTCAGCGTCCAATGTTGCACCTAAATTGGTCTCTACTAAACTTTGTACGAGCGATTTAGTATCCTCGCCCTTAGCAAAGGAGTAAACGTGCACGCTGGGATAGTTTAGTTCTGCGGGCAAGTCAGCTAAATCATCGCTCGAGTAGAGCCCACGAAATGCATCCAAAAACTCAACAGCCATGGCAGGCAAATTCATAGTAATATGTATGGCGGCTGTAGAGGCCGTTGGCTCTCGCCAGCGCAGCAACAAATCTGCTCGTAGTTCCTCTAAAATAAACTGCCTACCATCCTTATTAAACATTTTAATATGCGTCATGCATTTATTACGCTTTGCATTGTGCTGAAGCCAGTGAAAACTATTTGGATTTAAGTCATTAGCCAACACGTAGCAACGTTTTTTGGCTGCTGGAACACTAAATGGGCCAACACCAGCAAAAACATCATAAAGCACGTCATCATGCCGCAGCATTTTAACAATGCGTTCATGTTCGGTGGACAGTCGAGGATTCCAGTATACCTTGGAAAAGTCAAACTCAAATGGAACGCCATTTTCCTTGGTCTCCACTTGATAATCTGCCTCACCGCATATCAGCTCTAGCTGGAAATTTCTGTATGTGTTGTCAATGGTCGCAGCTTTATTTACTACAGTGCGACAATTAGGAATTTTATCCCGTAACACCTCCCCTATTAGCTGCTTGTAGGGCAGGAGATGATCTCGCAGATTTAAGTGAATTATGTGTCCTATGCGTGAGTAGGACGTTAGCCCTTCACCGGCAGGCGGCAGCACACTTTTTAATATTTCATTTGCGTTCCAATTATCATAGCCTAGTTCAAGTTCAGCTACACAAAAATGCTCCTTTGTGATTTGTTGTTTTTCCAACTCTTGAATGGGCAGTGACTCCCAGGATTTTATTGGCACAGGATGGAGAAGGATTTCGCGCGTTTTATCTAAGGCTCTCACTGGTTGTAGGTGATCCATTTTAAGCAGAAATTTCTTCACTAATGGTATTATTCGCTGTGCATGTGTTTCTGGAACACGCAGCCTGGGGATTTGCACTCGCTTCAAAAATTCAGCACGCTGCAGCACTTGCATGCCTCGAACCTTTTCAGGTGGTTGAAGCTCATTGCACTCCATATTGGACCAATAATGTCTAAAATGTTTTGTATCTTTTATTTTTAAATGGTTTTTTATATACAGAAATGGCCTTGGAAGTAAAATTCTTGTCGTTGTGACTGCGTTGAACATCAATAAAAACGTGGGTGAATTAACGCAAGTTGCTAAGCATTGGTAGTATGTTTTTACAACTTACAGATATTCTGTTAGAAGTGACACACTTTTATGTTTGTATTATGTGAATCGCAGTTGAATATATGTTTCCATAAAGATGCAATTAGCAAATTTATTTACCTTTTTATAGAACAACTTCTGCTTGTGAACTCGAAAAAGCAGCGGAACTAGAGCGAATATTATTAGTTCTGCAGCGCTGTTAATACTTAAATTTGCTGCTAATCTGGCAACACTGCAGGTATACATTATCGATGTGTCTTAATGTTGATACGATAACAAATTCAAACAAGCCAAACTTTGCCATTTCTACTAGTATTATAATATAAAAGTAATACTCTTCTAAGAAAATCAATTTTTTATTAAATACTTTAAAATAAATATTTCAATAACTCATATTTTTACAGTAGCAGCTCACTTAAGTGAGCAACTGAGCCAACTCAGCATAGTTGTTCTTTTTGGATCATTTGATGGGAAGCTGCCACATTTGATTTTTTTCTGTTTTTAAACTACCCGCTCGTTTAATTTTTCGCCGCAAACCAAGGTATATTTGATAGCGCACAAAAAATGTGTTTGAAGTAACTTTATAAATGTTTGTATTTATTAAAAAATATTTACTATTCATAATAAGTTAATAAGCTAATTTGTTCTCTCAGTGAGCCAAAATGCAAGATTGCTCACTGAGTGAGCAAATGAGCCAGAAAGCAGGCTAGCTCATTGATGGAGCAAATTAGCAGGTGAGCAAGACTGCTCGCTCACTTCCAATTGAGCAACTGAGCTAGCTCATGTTTACACATCATTTTACAGTGTTGCTGCATTGAAAATTTCGTTCTTTTATTTTTCCAACCTTCGGTCACACTGCTAATTTGTTTATAAATGCAATGGTACTACATCTTACTGAAACTGTTGAAATCGAACCAAAATCTTATTTAAGGTATTTTCTAAATTAAACTTTTAATCAAAAGTATAAAGTTTCTTACTACATGTGTAAAACTCTTTATAAAGTGCATCAGAACTAACTGCTAGGCGCCATGTAGAAGTGAAAGCACCTCACACTGGTTTGAAACGCGCACTCAATGAAGGAAGCGCGGCCGAATCGGAGGATCTAAACAGCGCATATTGTAAGTAAATTAAAAATTATATGTAATTTTTTTTTTTCTATAGCCCACTTAATCTTTCCGTTGTAGCCAATTTGCGCGCACAGCTCTCTGTACCCCGAATCGAACGCACATCTGGCCGTGCTCAAGCAGTATGGCGTGTAGAGCAACAAGTTGCCGAAGTTTTACGAAAGGATGGTAAATTTGAATGTTTTGGGTACAGCGAGCAAGGCAAACACTATTTGGAATTCTACGAGGCATTGTTTCTGTTGGAGCTTGTATGTATGCTTTTGAGTCAATAAGAAGTACCGTTTTGGTCTAAAATATTATTTATTTTTAAAGGGACGCCTACAAATGGAACTTCATGATGTTGTTGTATCTGTAGAACAAGCGTACCTTTTGCTGCTGGGCGAAGTTAAAACTGAAAAATTTGATCAATATTTAGTCTATTCAGCCCTTTCACGTGTAGGCTACATTGTAGTGAAGCACCAATGTAATGTACAAGAAGCTTCAACTTTATCGAATGTAACAACCGAAGATTGCGTTTGGGCGCTGCTGCAGCAAAATGTCAATAATAAATGCGTGCCAGCACACATCAAGGCATCATCACACTATGAAAATATAAAAATCAAAATGGAAGCTATTAAGCATCATATAGTAAACCCACAATCAACAATAACTGTCAACGTAAGCTCTCAAAGCGAAACAAGTTTTAAGTATGATACACGTAAGCGCATACAGGAATCAAACAGAGGACCAATTAATAAGAAAAGTCGTACAACAAACATGGATAAGAGCAGCCTTGTAGATTTTTTAAAAGCCGAACGTGAATATGCCAAATTTCAAGAATTGTTCGAAAAATTTGACATTGTGCAGCTGGACAATACCTCATTAAACACTCCTAAGCGCATTTTAGACGTAATCTTTGATTTACATTTACATAATGAGGGTTTTAAAAAAAGTGCTCCACAGCCACCCAGTTTTTTTGTGGTCATTTTGAATGCAAGTGACATATTTCCAACGCATGATGAGATTGCCTACTGCCAACAACAACAGCTGCATAAAGCACCATTGCTGGTTATATCTGTTAGTGAATCCAAGCAAATACAAGCCTTTTTATATTATATTAGTTAAAGGATTTTACACATTCGGTCAGAACGTAAATAAATCAAGTCAGCTGGTTAAGCTGCAAAGCTCATTCGAGAAAATAATGTCAAAATTTTTGTATAAACTTATTGAATTATAGACCTTGGTTCAGTTTTGGAATTATTTTTATGCCTGCCTGCCAAAATTATGGTAAGCACCTAATGAAGATTGTGCAAAGACTACAATTTCTTAAGACTCAATAAACTGTTTACAGAATGTGCCAACTGTCTGGGTTATGGGGCCTTCAAGCTGCGATAAGGGTCCTGTATGCCAAAAAATTGTGGAAAAGTATGGCTTTACACTTATAAGTCCCAAGGCCATGGTAGACGCGGAAGTAAGTATAAAGTATCATAAGCCCTCTGTGTTAAGTGTGCAGTTACAGAGGACTTGAGTTAGTCAAGGTAATTTACTCATAGCATATTCCACAGATTGAAGCCAAAACACAACTTGGCCAAAAGTTTTCAGGCATACGCAGCTCAGGCAAAGAGGTGCCTTTGGCAGACATAATGCCATTGCTGGAAAAGGCTGTTATGGGCACCCGTGGTGGCCTTCAAGGTTTTGTTATTGATGGGTATGTTATTGTGTTGCACAGGATTCAAATAAAATTAAAATATTCATTTTGTCTGATATTAGCTATCCAATCGATAAAGAGCAGGCTAGTTTGTTGGAACAGCGTGTGGGACCTCCCGATTTGATTATATCTCTGGAAACAGGAATGGTAATGTGAAAAGCAATGAATATAATATTTGATCATAAAGTTAAGAAAAAAACACTGTTGTCTTTTCTGCAAAACATTTTCCAATTATTTTGAGGCCATAATTAGACTCAGTTAAAATTTGTATATAATAAGTCGGCTTCTTTTGACGTTCTTGGCTGTTTAAGCAATAGACAGGCCTGTATCATGGTCAGCTTTGATTAGTAATTTTTTTTGCCTTAGTTAAGACTTTTTCTCAATCTATTTTAAAATTATTATATTTTGAACGAGAGAGGACGAGGGGTGTGAACAGTGATACAATCAAACAATGATGTAGTGATAACGGATAAGCGATGAAATGTTGGGCCAAACCAATTGGTTACGATCAGCTGAAGCCATAACCAGTATAACTTTTTTTGTGAAATTAGTTAAAAGCAAACAAATTTTTTTTTAAGAATTCACATGTTAAAGTGAAGTAAAAAATAAATATAGTGCTCCAATCTCTGCTCGGGCATTTGTTCATACCGAAAGTCGTGGCTATATTCTTTCGGCTGTACATATACATATGAAAATACTTCATAAGTTCTGACAGAAAATAATTATACGTAAACTTGAATCTGGAGCACCCAGTGGGTAGTTTCCTGCAGTTTGCGGCAGCGAGAAGCGCAGCGAAAGTTCAGTCTCCTAGCTGTGTTAGGCAAACTCGCTAGGACCAAGGACTGCTGCTCCACATGATACGCTCACCATAGTCATACCAAAGAGACGGCTCGAAGAAGGCACTAGCGCTGACATTTCACATTTGTCTTCCCATTTGGTGCGCGTATTTCTAAGATAGGCTAATGCTCTAATAATATTTCCAATTCTAGGATGCTGCCTATCAAAAGGGCGCCAAGCCGGTTTTGGACCAATATGCCACTATAACAATGCAGCTTGATGGTAGTCAAGATCCAAACGATATATTAAAGGAAATAGCACCAAATATGGAGGCCATAGTTAAAAATCGTGGTGGCCGCATTGCTATAGGCCGATAAACAAAGAATAAAATTTAAAAGTCTATATAACACAACAAATAATATTTCAACTTTGGCAACAACATCAAAATTCACATCAAAATTTAAAATTTTTTTTAATTTTTACTTTTTTTTTGGTAAAGCGCGCGCATATAAACCAAAAGCCAAAGCTTTTTAATCAAAAGCTCTTGAGCCACGGCGAGCTAAAGCACATATAGATATAGATACAGTGGCAGAGCAACGCGTATTGAAACCGTTAGACCCCGAGACGTAGCCATAGCATTTTCATTGCGGCAGTCGCTCTCGACACAAGCGAAAAATCGTTTGATTGGCCAGCACAAGGCGGAAAACTCAGTCAAAAGTCAGCTGTGAAAATTTTTGGCGCTGTGAAAAATCGACAATAACAAAAGCAACAGCTCAACGCACAGAAACTATTTCGCTATTTGTTCAACGAAAGGCCCACGACATCGACGTTTATATCTAATATATATCACAATGGTAAGTGTGTTTGAAGTGAAAAAAAAAATCGTTTTTTTTTGTTAAATTTATTTTTGTTTATATGAATTTATTGGTTTTTAGTTTTGTTTTTATTTTCTACTCAATTACTAAACTCTTAGCCATGTGCGAGCGATTAGCAGCGATTTTAAGTGATTACTTTAAGAACCCCGACCTTGACCCGTATTTGCTTATATGCTCTACTACTTAAGTGAAAACTTGAACTTGTGTTTGGCAAGTGCTGACATGTTCTGCGCCAATTTACACGTCAGCCAAAAAGCGCCTCCAGGTTTTTCTTAGCTTTTTTTTTTCATTAAAATGACAAATCCAAAACCGCAAGCCCGCTCAGTCGTCACTACCATGCTGCGCTATAAATAAAGGCAATCTAATGCTCTGAAGCCGGTTACGTACCCCGTGAAATTCCCCCAAAAAAATATAACTCTCAGCAAATTGCCACTGCGTTTGTTTTGTTTTGTTTGTCTGCTGCAAAAAAAAAAAATATATATTAAATAAATTAGCAACTCAAATGAATACAAGTTATGACCATATTCAACCCAAGAAAACAATATAACAACAACAAAACAGCTCAATATAGTCGAAATTTCACATTCCAAGCAGTAGATTTTTGACGTCAAAGTCTAGCGATTTGCATAAATTAAACTAGTTACTGGCGACACAGGAATTTTTGGCGGGGCACTTGATTCATTAGCACGTCTCTGACACTGTCTCCGTTGCGGTTGCCTTGTCAGATTTTTGGGTTCTTTTATTTTAAGTAAACAATAATAATAGAGATGGAGCAGTTAAAAATGTGTTTATTGGCGCTACCCGAACTAGTCAGTCATCGTTTATACAGCCGGTTTTTGTTTGTTGTTAGTTAAAAAAAAAAGGAAAAAAAAATTATTTTAAAAATTAAGAAATTTAACAGTGGCGACAGCGGTATTATTCGACGACACAAAGTCGCGACTTATTTTTGACGGAATTTTTCATTAAATACAAATTAGTTGGCTTCAAAAATAAAAAACAACATATAAGAAAGAATTTAAAAACATTAGTTGAAAGCTTGTCTTGCCGACCAGTTGCAAATAGATTAACAGAGTTCTTAAATATTTTAATTTTTTATAACAGTTGCATATAAATTCAAGTTAATTTTTTTTAAATGTGTGAGTTCCATCAAATAAAAGTTAGTTGGTAAAAATAAAATGAAATGTTGTGCGATAAAATTAGTAAATAAGTTTAACTAGCGCTTGCTGACAAACTTTAAAGAAAAACTTAACAGCATATTATATTATCAATTATTTTCAATTTCAATTATTAGAAACTATACAAAATGAAATCAAGAATATCGAAACAATAGTTACTAGTAGTTGAACTTTAAATCAGGATTTCTAAACCTTAATGTAATTGCAAAAAAATTTCGAAATCTCGAAAATCTAGCGAACTAAGTTTATAGATTTGCGCGCAAGGAAACGAAATATTATTATTTAGACAAATACTTTTCAAATTAGCTGAACAGACAAGTTTATCTAAGAAAAGTCAAGAAGACTCAACACAAAAGTCACCCAAAAACGCAGTTTCTCTTGCAGAGACTATAACCAAGTTATTAAATGTTTTTGACAGGATAATTATTTAGTCTATATAACTGAAGGATTTTCCAATAAGAGATGTTATTTTGGTATTCAAAGAAAAATGTCATTTTTTGAGATAAATGGTCGGGTGTTTATTTCATAATAAATAGGAACGTATGCCGTTAATAATGAAAAACAAAATCAGCCAAATGGCTACCACGACCACGCTTACAGGGCCATATCCTTTTCATGAAATTTTCCATAACCAAATGTCCTCGATAGCCTCACGAATTCTTTCTTTAAGGTCTTGAATCGACGCTGGGCTGTTGGCGTAGACCTTATCTTTCACGTGGCCCCAAAGGAAGAAGTCGCAAGGTGTTAAATCACAAGATCTCGGTGGCCAATTGTGATCACCTCTTCGAGAGATAACACGGTCCGGAAACTTTTCCCGTAAAAGAGCAATGGTTTCGTTGCTTGTGTGGCACGTAGCGCCGTCTTGTTGAAAGTAAACGTTGTCTAGAACAATACCATCCAACTCCGACCATAAAAAATCATTAATCATCTCTCGATAGCGCAATCCATTCACCGTAACTGTTGATCCAACTTCATTTTCGAAAAAGTAAGGTCCAATGACCCCACCGGACCATAAACCGCACCAAACAGTCACACGTTGAGGATGGAGAGGCTTCTCAACAATAACTCTTGGGTTCTGCGAGCCCCAGATGCGACAATTTTACTTGTTGACGTAGCCACCGAGGTGGAAATGGGCCTCATCAGTCAAGATGATTTTTCCATGGAATTCCGGATAATTTTCATGCATTTCAAGGACCCAAAGCCACGACGTTGTTGTTGATGGGCCGGCTTGAGTTCTTGTGTTAACTGAACTTTATAAGCCTTAAGACCCAATTCTTTATGCAAAATACGGTGTAATGACGTTTGTGGATTGCCCAATTCCAAAGAACGATGAGGAATGGGCAAACCTGAGTTTTCTTCAACACTTAAGGCTACAGCAGCAATATTCTCAGTTGTTCTTGAGCGACGTGCACGGGTTTTATTCTTCACATCAATAACTTGTCCCAACAGCACTAACTTTTCCACTAATTGTTGTATTGCGGCAAGGTGCTTCACGACGACCCAAAAATGCTTTAGTTTTGCGAACTGTGACTGCAAGATTTTCACCATTTTTGTACATGATGCAAAGAATTTTACAAGGTGCCGCAAACAATCGGATCGAGTTCACATTTTGTATGGTAGCTACACGAAATAGTGGACCAATTTGGACCAAACTTCACACAAATGTAAAGACTTAGATTAAATTAAACTGACGTAAATTTGGTTGCGATATTCAAAAAAACAAAAAAGTTTTTCTAATAATAAATATTCCCCATACAAAACGTTCGTATAACAGCAGCTGAGAGCAACATGCTGTAATGAACTAACATACAAATGTTAATTTACAGGACAGATGCTGGCATAAGCAAAAAGTAAACAAAACAAGAAATGGAAAAAGAAAAGAATTTTTGTTATCAATATTTTAATTAATTAATAGTTTTATTTAATTTTCTTATTGCTAGCTTTTGACATATACTCTTATTTAATTTTCCTTTGGGAATTGAAAGAAACTTTTGTTGTTTTCTTTATCCCTCCAGTTGTATTTATTTTTACAATTTTTCACGCAGCACTTCATTTTTAATAATATAATTTTCACTTTTAATATGTTGCGAAAAACCAAACACGTGTGACTTGCTCTGCTTCTTTCTATTGTTTGTTTTACTTTTGTTTTTTGCTTATGCATGCATCTGTTCTGTAAATTAACATTTGTATGTATGCATGCTGTTAACTGCTCTCACACAATGCTGTTAACTGCTCTCACACAAACGCTGACCTTGAAAACAGTTTTTGTTAGAAAAACTTTTTTGTTTTTTGGAATATCGCAACCAAATTTATGTCAGTTTAATTTAGTGTGAGTCTTTACATTTGTGTGAAGTTTGGTCCAAATTGGTCCACTATTTCATGTAGCTACCATACAAAATGTGAACACGCTCTCTTTTGGGAGAGACACGAATAACGGGACTGCGCTTTGCGTGACCTTCTTATTGTTGGATCATGATTTTTGTAGTGAATTTTAATAATTTCAATGCGTTGTTGAAGCGTGTATCGTTCCATTTTTAGTAATGGCGTAGTTTCTACTTGTCAAATGTCAAAGAATAAAAGCTTCAAAAGTGACAGCTACCGAAATACCGGGTGATTCAAAATAACACCTCTTGTTGGAAAACCCTATATTATACAAAATTCCAGCAGACCACTACTTCTTAAGCGTTTAAAAAGTTCTGTAGCTATTCTTTTATAAACTTAGATTAGGTTGATGGGAACTGTAACAACTGTTTGCTTGCTCGCTCCAACAATCAGACAAAGTATCCTTGTTGCATAATTTATGTATGGGAAAAGAATTCAGTGCATAGTTCCAAGTTTAAAGTTGAAAAATGCCTGTGAAATTATTCATGCCAATGCCAGTGGTACTAATTTTATAAAAAATACCCTAACAAATTACGTAAAGAGCAAGGTGTCATTGAAAATCATAATTTTTACGCACAGCTTTCATATGCTAAAGAAATTCGTAAAAATATATGTATTTGAAAAAAACCAGACAAATGAGTGAAAAGACATACTATTAAATAATGCGAAAAACAACCTGCACATAATCAAAGCGTCATAAATTCATTCATCTTAGCCAAATGATATGTTTTTTTGACTCGAAATATAAATTTCTTGTGGGACTACAAAACAAGCCAAATGCAGAGTAAGAAGCAGTCTGATCATATGCTAATCTCTTGAGCATGATATAAAAACAAAAATAAAAGAACAACAATTTTGTATATATACACATGGAACATTCACTAAACTAACAACAAAGTAGAAAAACGATTAGGAATTGTTTATAAGCGATGATACCATAGATAGATTTGCAATTTTATAACATAAACCACATAAATTCCTCAAGTTTTTAAAGAGGTGCAAAAACTTGTAGAGCTAATAAACTCATAAAATGGATTTTGAATATGTGCAAACGATTTGTTTTTTTTTTTTTGTTGATTCAAGATCAATGTCGTAGGCAACAATAATGTAAATATTGTATATTGCCTGAAGGTTGTGAAAAATTCAGGGCATTTTGTATATATTAAAGTATATTGGCAGAGGAAATGCGCAGAAACACTTCGGCTAGTTTGTTTTTAGCTTTTTGACAAGGTGTGCTAAAATATATTGGCACTATGCCTAAACATAAGAAAAGCCTACTAAATATATAAGTTTATTAACTACCGTATATAAAACAACAAGCTTTATGACTTAGGTCATTTTAATAACACGCCAAGTTATATTTAAACTAATTGAGTCGAGGCTTACATTTTTAATTTGAATACTAATAAGTATACCAAAAGTACTCTCCCAGTACTATAAGTGCAGTACTATGCCCTCTTCAATTCATTTTGTGTAGTTATTTATGTGTCACCAAATGGCCATGAAGAAGGAGGCCCAAGACAAGCTCAAAGCGGAGGAGCTACGTAAAGCACAGCACGTTGTAAGTAGTTCTATATATGTGCCAGGCGTAATTTGATGTACCATTTTGACAGCATGTAATGTGTGTGAAGAATTCAAAATTATTGCTCTACTAAGTATTTCAGTCAGCAAACTAAAACCCATATATGTAGATTTTTATTAGCAATAAAAATGCAGCTTATTGTGTTTGTTTGTGCTTGCTCATTAAAACAACATTAATTTCATTGATTAATAAAAATGTTCACGCTTAAATTTTGCTTTATTTTATAGTCTGATATTCCCATTATTTGGATACTGGGTGGACCAGGTTGCGGCAAAGGCACACAATGCGCCAAAATTGTGGAGAAATATGGTTTCACACATTTGAGTAGCGGTGATCTATTGCGCAATGAGGTAAGTTTATTGAAGCTGTTCTCTTTATTTTTTCATTAACTTTGCAACACTAAGATAAATAATACACTCTGTCAAATTAGTTACTTTCTGGATATGTCCGTTTTCTTTATAGTAACATTCTTTATATAATATTAAATCAGATAGATGCTAATGCGAATTTATTTTTGAAATTGTTATTTGAATTGAATGTCTTGATCTTGCCTCTAAAGTTGTTTATTGCAGTAATAATGAGATTACGAAATTCTACGCATAATCGCTAATGTATTAAAAGAACTTTTACTTCAGTTATGCGTCTAAAATTTTTCTAAAATAAATATTCTATTCTAAAAATAAATATATTTTCCTGATGTTTAGAAAGGCAACACAATAGTGCTGGAGAAACATCGATGTTTTCGATATTTTTTAACTTCGATACATCGATGTTTCGATACATCGAAGTACATGTGGCGGCCATTTTTTTAATGCTTAAATTAATTCAGAGTGGGCCATCTGTTGGATTGGTTATATACGTATTTTCAAAAAATACAATGGAATTAACAAACAAACCAAGAGATAACTATATTTTCATAATATACATTTCAAAATTAATTACATTTCATAGAAAAATAAGCAAAGAAATAATCTATAACAATCCAAAAGGTTGTACAACGAAAACAAAAGATAATACAGGCCACAAAAAAAAGTGGTGTAAACTTAACAGGTGACAGAGCCATCCCTTATGGATTTTGAGCAGCTGAGTCCGAAGTCCAAAAAATTCCTTCACACTTCCACTTTTTATACCCTGTACCGTATGGTACAAAGGGTATATTGTGTTTGTGCAAGCCGAAAATGTATGTAACGTAAAGAAGGAGACGTCGGAGACCACACAAAGTTCCCTAAAGTATGATCAGAGTGACTAGAGAAGTCGATATACCCATGTCCGTCTGTCCGTATGAACGCCTAGATCTCAGAGATGGTAAGAGCTAGAGCAACCAAACTTTCAGATTAGATCCCTTTTTAATCCATAGGAGACAAGTTTATTTTATTTTTTTGATATCGGGACTACATTATATAGCTCCCATGGGGGTGTTTCAGAGGACCCCGAAAAAAAGCAAAAGTTTTAGATGGATAATTC
Source organism: Chymomyza costata (assembly GCA_018150985.1). NCBI lineage: Eukaryota > Metazoa > Arthropoda > Insecta > Diptera > Drosophilidae > Chymomyza > Chymomyza costata. The sequence goes on from JAECWU010000001.1 coordinate 27,923,517, forward strand.
GTTTGTTTATGAAGATATCATAACTAAATTTGGCAATCGGAAGTTTTTTAGAGACCCCCAGCACTGTACCAAATTTGATCAAAATCGGTTGACTATATCATATAGCTCCCATAGGATCGATCGGTCGAAAAAATGTTTTTTGCACAAAATTCGTTGTGTTTCGTTTGTTTGTGAAAATATTGTAACCAAATTTGGCATTAAGAAGTTTTTTAGAGTTCCCAAGAACTGTAGCAAGTTTGATCAAAATCGGTTGACTACATCTTATAGCTCCCATAGGAACGATCGGTCAAAAAAACGTTTTTTTTACAAAATTCGTTGTGTTTCGTTTGGTTTTGAAGATATCGGAACCAAATTTGGAATTCGGAAGTTTTTTATAGTTTCCAATCAGTGTACTAAATTTGATCAAAATCGGTTGACTATATCATATAGTTCCCATAGGACCGATCGGTCAAAAAAATTTTTTGGTGCAAAATTCGACTGATTTCTGTTTGTTTATGAAAATATCGTAGCCAAATTTGCCGAATAAAATATCTTTTGGAGGTCTTAAGCAATATTTCGGACTTAATTGCAATGTGGTGGTACAGGGTATCCCAAAGTCGTCTGCGCCCGACTTTAACGTACGCCATCTTTTTAATTTTTTTTTACTCCTGAGAATCTAAAAAAACCATTGAAAAATAAATCTTTTTTTTTTGTGAGCCTGTAAGTTATAACAAAAAAATGTTCTGTTCCAGCCAAAATTGCATTGATTGTCCATATTTTGTCCGTAATGGGATTCGGTCGATAATCGAAAATCGAAATAAAAATATCGATGATCGGAAAAAAATAAAAAACATCGATGTTACTTCCAGCACTAATACATACATATAGATACTTCCAGCACTACAACACAATCAATGACAGCTGATTTTGCTTTTCTCAATGCTGTCAAAACGACATCTGTCGTGCCATAAAAAATATCGCATTCGAAAACGATCCCTAAATTCACGAAATCGTTCTACACGAGTGTTCAAAATTATTATTTTTATTAAACAGGAACAAGGAGCCTTCTTATTAAAACGAATTAAAATGTTATCGATAATGAACAAAATTGTTCTTCCACTCACTCTTGTTATGACTCTGGGCGCCACAATTAATTACTAAAATGTTTGTTGTGAAGGACTATATGAATCCGTCACATTGAGGAAGTGGGACCCTGTATCAAAATGAATCCTTGCGCGGAAATGAATTTTGTAACTTTTTTTTTAGTTGTCACAGTGTTGAAAAGCAATCAATTGTCAAACGCTCAGTCAGTTCAATATCTGTGAATATTCGCATCTCTGCCAATAATATATTCTAAATTGTAGGGAATTATTCCAATCGGGATCTTCCCCATTTATTACGAAAGCGTAGCTATGAGGAAAATTAAAAATGTTTTGATTGAGTCAAATAATCGTGAAACTTAAAAGACAACGATTTTTATTCTTATTCGGCAGTTGTTACACATCTTTGTTATAATTTTTAAGCCTGAATCACATATGCCTTTAAAGTTTAAACCAATAAAGCAAGCTAAAGTAACTGAAAATAATGCTAAAATAAAAAAAAAGCTTAAATGACTTAACTCTTTTTAGCTTACACAATGTGCTAGCGGATTCTGACTCACTAACGCGTAGAAATCCCCTGCGTTTAAGCTGGAATTTCTTAGTTGCCCAAAGATAGACCATAGATTTTGTATCGTTTTTAGCAGCACAAGACGTAAGATGTTCCAAATAAATGTATTTTAAACCGTCATAGTAAGAAATGCGGTTTCACAAAACGAGCAGAATTACCCAATTTTAGAATAGCCAATAAATTGGGATCGTTTGAAGTCGCAATAAACTTGCAAGTATAATTAGAATTATTAATTTGACAGTCGCAGTCAACCGTGTACAAATAAAAGATCAGCTTGCCAAACAAATATTTAGTAAATTGGCTTACGATAATCTTAATAACTTGAATTTATTTTGGAACAATTCGTGTTTGCTCCGTTATTTAGATTCTAAGTATTTAGTTCGTTAAAAAGAGAACGGTTTTTTTGATACTTTGATAAACCTTTAATTTGTATTAGCTTTTCTTAGCTATTGTTATATAGTATGTATACTGAAGCTTTTTATTTGCAGGTCGCCTCTGGCTCGGATAAGGGTCGTGAGCTGCAGCAAATTATGGCCTCTGGCGCTTTGGTGTCCAATGAAGCGGTACTTAACCTGCTGCAGGATGCTATTACACGCAAGAAGGGTGTCGCAACGGGCTTCCTTATCGATGGGTGAGCGCTTGTTTTTTAACAATTTGTTTGCATAACTAAAATTAGTTTGGTTTCAGCTACCCACGCGAAATGAACCAAGGCATTGCTTTTGAGGAGAAAATTGGAGTAGCTGATTTGGCCATCTTTTTCAAGTGCGACGAGGAAACAATGCTGAAACGTATACTGGGACGTGCTTCCGTTTCGGCTGTCAAACGTGCCGATGATAATGAGGATACTATAAGAGCACGCTTGGAAACCTTCAAGCATAATACCAGTGCAATTCTGAACCTATACCAGGATAAAACAGTTTCGGTGGGTTTTCTTTAATAATATATGAGATTTTATGTTTAATCTAAGTAATTTCTTTTTTGTAGATCAATGCTGAGCGCGATGTGGATGATATCTTCTTGGAGGTGGTGCAAATTATTGATTGCATTTTGAAAAAGAAGGCACAATCAGCTCATGTATGCTAGAAATCAAAGTCAATTAACTTAAGTACCAAAGATATGTAACGAAAATCAAAGTCAACAAAGATAATTCAATTTTAAGGCACTTGTTAGCAGTATTCTATTACTGAAATTGCACAAATGAAAAGAGCACAACACCAAAAATACTAAAATTTAAATACTTTAAAAGAATTAAGTTTAAAATGAGCTTTAGCCTTGCTTAAGTCACCACTTTGTATATTTAAAACATTTAAATAATGTTTTTATTATGTAACAAGTCCAAAAGCAATCATTTTTTATTTACGACAATAAAAATTAAAAAAAAAAAAAACAAAAAAAAAGCACAATTGTTTTTAAAATTGTAGCGCTTGAACAAACAAACAAACATAAAAGCTTCTTGTGCGCGCTGGCATTGTTTGATATAATTTATATGGATGCGTTAATTTTATGTTCCCGTTTTTATATACATACATGCATACCGTTACGCAGTTTTATTAAATTTCCGGCATCCGTATTTTCAATTGATTTTACGTGTAATCGAGTCATGTGCTTAATATTTATATGCCAGTTTAATTGAATGCTTAAATAGCGTCAATTAATTAATTAAATAGTAGGTATATGCAAATTTATTTCGGTTACAAGTCAATGCCTATTGTAGGTCTTGTCACGGCTACTGAGCACGTTTAATCATTAATTATTATATTTTATATGTACTCGTATATTGTTATTATTTAGCAAAAATAAGCTTATGCCAGGGGCACCTTTCACTTGGCTTACGCTGGTTGTATTAGAAAGCCTGAAAAAACGCTCGAAAAATAGAATTCGCGAAGTAGCTGCCCTTGGCTTTTAGTGTTAAGATACTATCGGTTATTTTTTTAAGCAACTCAGCTAAACTCGATATAGAAGCGTAGTAATTTAAATTAATTTTAATGAACCAGTTTGTTGCAGGCTACAAAGTGCTATATGATGAGATAGATGAATGAGTTTGACTCCAATATATGGTAAGTTGTATTTCTACAGTTTATAACCTATTGTCTCAACTTAATTGAGTTTTGGCTGTAACTAAAGAAGAAAAAAACGTGATGGAAAAATAAGCTACGCTAGGGTGAAGCCTGTATACTCTATATAGTGTTTGAAACATATGCAGCTTAACAAAGTTAATGTTCCTGCAGAGCTTATTTATTCATCGAGTACATTGAATTCCTTTGGTAGTTTAAAAATTTAAAAAAAAAACAATAGTTTTCATTTGTTGTGATTTTTTTAGATAGGCATGGCGCGTGGTGATTATCCATTTTCAGTTTTGCAAGTTAAACAACATACTTTATGAGTTTTGAGATAAATAATTAGAAAATGGAAAGTAATGCATTGCTTCAAATAACTATCTTTAGAAAAATACGTGTTTTTACTTATTTATTTATAAACAGCTCCTACCTAATTAAAATTATAGTACGAGCTAGAAGTAGCTTTAGCGTGAGCCTTATGTCATTATAATTGGTGTTTATGAAATATGTAACAAAATTTTTTAATAAATAATTTACTATAGATTTAAATCAAGTTGTATAATTTGCTTTCTTTTAAAGATTTAATGATGTTGGAGATGTTTGTATGTAAAGGTATGGAAATAGCGTTGAGTAGGTTTAAGTTAGGAAAGTATTTTGATTTGGTGTTGAGGAAGTGAGTACAGTCTGTAAGGATGTGGTGCAAGGCTAGGATGGTGTTTAAGTTGCAGAAGTAACATAGTGGGGCTGATGACTTACTGAATATATGATTATGTGTCAGGTGGCAGTGTCCCAATCGGAGGCGGAGGAGTTTAGTGAGAAGAATTCCAGGTTCCTGGAAAATCAAGTAGGCAGAGGTTGTGGGTTCGAATCCCAAGTAAAGCATGGTCCTGCAATTTCCACTTTTCCTATTCCCCTAATTTTTCCTGTCTATTCTATATCCTTATCACTTATTCCCATTACCGGTATCACAATGGGCCTATTCTTGGCCTAAGTGCGTTGGGACGCTAAGTCCCAACTGCCACCCTAACCTGGGGCCTGTGGGCTATCCCGGCGTTTACCGCACCCTGTCGACTGTTTTTTTTTTATCAATTTAATTTTTTCGTGGGCTTAATAAAATTTGAATACTATTCTATTGGCACGTGCAGTGGCCAAAGATTGATTTTGGGGAAGAAAAAATATATAGGTTTTTCACTTCAAATTAAAGTTTTTTCATTTCAAATTAAATTTTTTTCATTTCAAATTCAAGTTTTTTCATTTCAAATTCAAGTTTTTTCATTTCAAATTCAAGTTTTTTCATTTCAAATTCATATATTTTTATTTCAAATTCAATTTTTTTCATTTCAAATTCAATTTTCATTTTATATAAAGTGAAAAAACTAAGTATTTTTAAGAAAAATTATATATAGAGTAGGCTTAAATTTCTCGCTATTATTTTCTTGAAAAAATTTTGTCCAGAGCTCGCAAGAAGTGGTCCCTTTTTGCCAGCAGATGTTAAATCCAATTGAAAAGGTTTTCTCAAAGGTCAAATTTTCAGCGAGAAGTTTGTTGGCAGATCCACAAAATAATATCAATTTAGAAACTGTAATCCAAACATCAGTGGCAACAGTTACCCCGAACGATTGCAACAATTATTATCTGGATATGTCAATGAAATTGCCTTTGGCAGCAGTTGGACAACCACTACATTAAATATTATATATTTTATATATATTTCTTATATATAATAGTGAAAAACCTATATAATAGTTATGAATTTCAATTTTTGTAATTTTTTTCTTTTGTTTTGTTTATATAAAAATACTTGTGTAGTTTCTTCAGTTTTAAATATTCGAATTGAATTTGAAATGAAAAAAATTGAATTTGAAATGAAAATATATGAATTTGAAATGAAAAAACTTGAATTTGAAATGAAAAAACTTGAATTTGAAATGAAAAAACTTGAATTTGAATTCAAATTCAAGTTTTTTCATTTCAAATTCAAGTTTTTTCATTTCAAATTCATATATTTTCATTTCAAATTCAATTTTTTTCATTTCAAATTCAATTTTCATTTTATATAAAGTGAAAAAACTAAGTATTTTTAAGAAAAATTATATATAGAGTAGGCTTAAATTTCTCGCTATTATTTTCTTGAAAAAATTTTGTCCAGAGCTCGCAAGAAGTGGTCCCTTTTTGCCAGCAGATGTTAAATCCAATTGAAAAGGTTTTCTCAAAGGTCAAATTTTCAGCGAGAAGTTTGTTGGCAGATCCACAAAATAATATCAATTTAGAAACTGTAATCCAAACATCAGTGGCAACAGTTACCCCGAACGATTGCAACAATTATTATCTGGATATGTCAATGAAATTGCCTTTGGCAGCAGTTGGACAACCACTACATTAAATATTATATATTTTATATATATTTCTTATATATAATAGTGAAAAACCTATATAATAGTTATGAATTTCAATTTTTGTAATTTTTTTCTTTTGTTTTGTTTATATAAAAATACTTGTGTAGTTTCTTCAGTTTTAAATATTCGAATTGAATTTGAAATGAAAAAAATTGAATTTGAAATGAAAATATATGAATTTGAAATGAAAAAACTTGAATTTGAAATGAAAAAACTTGAATTTGAAATGAAAAAACTTGAATTTGAATTCAAATTCAAGTTTTTTCATTTCAAATTCAAGTTTTTTCATTTCAAATTCATATATTTTCATTTCAAATTCAATTTTTTTCATTTCAAATTCAATTTTCATTTTATATAAAGTGAAAAAACTAAGTATTTTTAAGAAAAATTATATATAGAGTAGGCTTAAATTTCTCGCTATTATTTTCTTGAAAAAATTTTGTCCAGAGCTCGCAAGAAGTGGTCCCTTTTTGCCAGCAGATGTTAAATCCAATTGAAAAGGTTTTCTCAAAGGTCAAATTTTCAGCGAGAAGTTTGTTGGCAGATCCACAAAATAATATCAATTTAGAAACTGTAATCCAAACATCAGTGGCAACAGTTACCCCGAACGATTGCAACAATTATTATCTGGATATGTCAATGAAATTGCCTTTGGCAGCAGTTGGACAACCACTACATTAAATATTATATATTTTATATATATTTCTTATATATAATAGTGAAAAACCTATATAATAGTTATGAATTTCAATTTTTGTAATTTTTTTCTTTTGTTTTGTTTATATAAAAATACTTGTGTAGTTTCTTCAGTTTTAAATATTCGAATTGAATTTGAAATGAAAAAAATTGAATTTGAAATGAAAATATATGAATTTGAAATGAAAAAACTTGAATTTGAAATGAAAAAACTTGAATTTGAAATGAAAAAACTTGAATTTGAAATGAAAAAAATTTAATTTGAAATGAAAAAACTTTAATTTGAAGTGAAAAACCTATAATATGGTCATCTAACCTTTAGAGGCTATATGCTCCACTTAGGAGTCAAGAATACATGGTAGTAGTAGTAGTAACCTTTTCAATTGCGATATCTTGTTTTCAAGCCTGTAAAAGAGAGTGACCAATAATTTGCCCCCCCCCTCTAAATATGCAATTAAGTTTTAATTATATATACCCTGTACTTCTAAGCTGCAAAGAGTATTATAAGTTTGTGCAAGCCGAAAATGTATGTAACAAAGATAATTAGACGTCGGAGATTCCCCAAATTTTAATAAAGTATATATCTCTATTAATTCAAGACACCACCGATTGGATTCAGCTATAAACTGTAGGTCCCTGTTCTCTTCGAACAGTTTTTAATAGAGATCTCCGTTCTCCACTTAGGGGCGAAAATAGTCAAGTCAGGGAAAGTTTTTATTATTATTATAATCAATGTAATTAGAAAAGTCGATATAGACATGTGTGTCTGTTGACTCGGATAATAAAGATGATAAGAATTTGAGTAACCAGATTTTCTAATTTTTGAATATTTTCAGAGTTCTGTAATAAATTCGATCACAATCGCTTGACTGTCTCACATAGCTCCCATGGGCCGAATGGACAAAAAACGTGTCTAGGACATAATTCGTTCGTTTATAAAGATATCCCAAGCAAACTAGACACTCGAAACTTTTTTAGATTTTTCAAGCAATATTTTATCAAAATCAGTTAGTGTATCACATAGATCCCATAGAAAACGATCGCTCAAAAAAACATTTTTAGTGCATAATATGTTTGTTTATGAAGGTATTGTAACTTAGTTCAGCAATCAAAAGTTTCCTGGAATACCTAAGCACTAAGCAGAATTTGAACGAAATTGGTAAGTTTATTTATAATGATAGTAAAGGGTATCACTAAAAAAGTTAATATAAGGGCCTAATTTGGGCCCTAATTGTTTATAAAGGGTATCACCAAAAATGTTAATATAAGGGCCTAATTTGTACTTATGGCAGGCCATGTCCAATGATGGCTCCAGCTGCACTCTGGATTGGCGACACTAAATTATAATGCAATTTATAAAAAAATAAAAAAAAAAAAAAAATAAAGGGTATCTGAAAGTCGGCTTTATCGTTCTAATACTAAGATTACATCCAAATACGCTTTAAGTTAATCAATTTTGAGTAACACCGTCATATTTGGGCCATTTTTTTTTTTTGGCGGTAGGGTGGAGGAAATGCCTAAGGCATTCACAACAGCGTCCCGAAAGTGAAAGCCCGTCTTGCACAGGCTAAAACCTCCAACCCTTGTTTTTGGACCTTTTCTACCTCTGGGAAACTATTTAGCTGAGTCATTACATCAGAGGGTAGGGTCTCTCTTCATTGGTTATTAATCTACGTCGTTAGCCTTGTCGAGGCCTCGCCTTTCTTCTGTACTCGCAGTTCTGGATTCTAGTCGATTTTCTATTGTTGCTCAGTTGGGCCATTATATCACATAATAAGAATGCGATCTTTATGACCTACCCGAATATCAAAAAAATTGCACGTTATGATAAATAAACATTTGAAATTCTCATTTTTTGAATTTGTACCGGAGATACAGAACAAAGCCCTGCTGCGCATTTGTTCTTAAAGTAAAGGCTTGGCAGCCCATTAGTTTCTTATCCCAAAAACGCTTGGACCTAAACACCTAAAAGAGCAAGCTAGGACAACTAAATTTGGTTTGTATGGACTAATGACAAGCACATTAAATCAATTCCCTACAATCCTCAACGTGTTGATGCAAAATTTGGCGCAAATCGGCTTTTTTTTTTTTGGCCAAAGTAGGATAGGTATCTTAATGTAGGGCAACAGCCCCACTGATAAACATATTTTTTGTACACATATCGAAATTTTATGTTAATAATGTTAAAAATTTTTCAATTTACATTGAGCCGGGTGTTTAAACTTATTTACTTCTCATAAAAAAGCACACAGCCCTATTAAGCAGAACTAGCTCAATATTTGGGTATTGAACTATGCTGAGAATAGATTTTTGATCACCCCTGTAGGTCTTCAAAAATTACAGTGGCACAACGTGAGGCTTCAAGTGGGACTTGAAAACAATTTAAGCATAAATTTATGGCTCAACTAAAAATATAACTAGTCAAATATTATGTATATCGTATCAAGAAACAGCCATATTTTTCATGTACTAGTTTGGCTTGTTGAAGAAATTTTAGATACACGTTCAGCACAAACTGGTAGGAAAAAATAAAAGCATCTATTTGTTTGTTTTTTTATTTTTTTTATCACGGAACTAAATACCAAAAACATAATATAGATGCTATAAGGCACAGTGCGTGGCTGGCTCGGTTGTTCGAGTGGCCCACAGACTAAAGTGGAGTGAAGTTCTTGAGTGTAAAACTTGAGTTTTTTTTTTTTTTTTAGTTTATGTAAAATATGTTGTTATAATTGCGTGAGGCAGTTTGCCGCATAATTTGCTTAATAATTGCCACAAAGCTTGAATTTGACGCTAGAGCTTAAAACCAGAAAACAACGTAAAAAAAAATAACAAAAACGTAACAGTTAAATGGAGAAAATTATCACCCGTAATCTAAAAAAAAAAAAAAAGTTTTATCAGGCCGCGCTGATCAAGCGGGAATTCCTAAAAATCAGCATGACTAAAAGCTAAAAAGAGATGAGACCAGCTTGGTTTTGTTTGGAACATGTTTTTAATAAGTTTTTTTTTGTTGTTTTTTTGTTTTGCATGGTTTTTTTTTTTTATACCATGCTTTCTTTTTGTTTTCAGCTCGTAATATGTTGCTGTTTTTTTTTTTGTAGTTGTTTGTTGCTTACAATTAGAATAAATATTAAATGTTTAAATAAATTAACTAGTTAATTGAAATTAAATATTTGAATATTTACAAATATCACACAATGCGCATTTTTCTAAAATATTTTTGCTTGAATTAAAGCTATACAATTCAGTCAGTCGTGAGTTATAGGGCTCTAGAATCTGCACAAGATTCCGCTTAAATAATGTTATCTCTATCTTGTTGCTGCGGATGGTGTTGTGCAAATTGATGATGATGTTGCTGTGGCTGATTCTGGCCACCAATTTTGCTGTCTATCCAATCTAGATAGTAGGTGACACGCGTGAAACCGCCGGGTATATTTGTTTCACAACCATCGGCTGGCCCAAAACTGGTAATGCCCACCACGGTTTGTGTGCCTTTAAGCACCAAAGGGCCGCCAGAGTCACCGGTGCATACAGTCTCATCCTTCAAGCCCTTTGCGCATAAAACACCCGCACTGACCACATCGTACTCCTCCGCGCACTCTGCATTTGAGATCACTTTCAACTCGGTATACTGCATAGGATCCGAATTGGACATCTCCACCATGGCGCCCCAACCGGTAGCCACCACGCTCATGCCTGTAAAATGATCATGACGCTGTCTGCTGGGCAAGCTAGCAGCTCTGATGCGTTGTGTAAAGGCAATATCCGCTGGCAACTTGACCAAAGCTATGTCATTGGCCGCCGTCTCGGGATTAAAATGTTCATGCACTATAAATTTATTCGAGCGCATAACTAGACCACCCAGCTCCTGGGTATCATCCACACTCTTGGTGCCCAAATAGACATCAAAATGTGTTACGCCCATGGTGCAGTGTCCCGCAGTAAGCACCCAGCGTTTGTCCAGCAATGTGCCACCGCATAGAATACGCTTGCGCCACAGCTGTTTGCCTATGAGCATCACTTGATAGGGAAACTTTTCAATATTTCCAAATTTTGACTGACCCACGGCATAGCCTAAAGTCGAGGAGACGCACAAGCTGCATATGAGCAGTAACGAACTTAGAGCGCCGATTAGTGTCAGACTGATAGTTCTGTGAATTTGCATTTTGATTTTGTGTGTGTTTTTGATTTTGAATTCTGAACTTGTTGCACTTTTCACTTTTTGTGTCTTTTCAAAATGTCTTTGAAATTGTCTTTTGTATAAATTTTTTGTTAAATCATTTGACTACGTTAGTACGAGTTCTTTACGCTTTCAACGTTTGCTTAAATCTAAATCCATTCTGACTGAGTCGTGATATTTTATTTCAAAACTCGCCGCAGTCGCTGTCGATGTTGACGTCGTCGTCGTTGCTCAGCAAAAAAAAAAAAATAACAGTCTCTTTTGCCGGTTATCTTTATGAGCCGCCTCTCACTCTCACGCAGTGCGTTGTGCGCTCTGTATTGAAGCTCTAATCTCTGGAGCTTGTCTTCGTCATTAGTTTGTTATTGTCATCGAGCGCACAGTGGTTCACAAAATCTTTAAGTCGCACACATTTCTTTAAATGTAAAGTGAACTTTGGAATGTAATGCAAAAACTATGAAACAACGCTAGGTTGTTGCTAGAAATAATTTAACATCAACAAAACTTGGGAAAATTTTCATTACGTCTTTAAATTGGTTTTGAGTTTTTCGTATAATATTTGAATTTGTCCTCAAAAAGTCTGTCATAGAACATACTTATATAAAATATGACCCCATTTACGACCTATTTTATAGATATTTTTAGAATTTAAGAGAAGGTTGTTTATAATTTTTTTGCGCTTTGGCTTAACCAAGTCATATTTATAGGCTTACTCTTATCATCTAGCTTAACAGTCAGATAAGTTGTAAGCTTATTCAAAACTAACTTTTGAATAATGACAATCGGCTTAGGCCCAGCGTGCGGTGTCTTTTGCGGTAGCTTGTTATTATGACAGCAAACAAGTCGTAAAATCTCGTTTGAAGCGAACATTTTTTTTGACACTACAATATATTTTAATTTATTTTTTTTTTTTTTTTTGCAATTTCGTATCATTTTTTTGGAGCTCCTTTATCAGTTTATTTTATTGTGCAGTTCAAGAGTTCATTGAAGCACTGCCGCCAATTCTAGTAACAGGAAATGAAATTTAGATTTACGGTCTATAAGTCTACTACCAAAAATAGCTGGAGCATATTTGAAAATTTCACAAATTCCATTGACTATCTTTAGTGTTGTACGTCAATTCTAAGAAATTTGGCTAAACAAATGATTGCTATGTGGAATTATGATATGAAACTTCTTTATGTTTTTATGCTTTGTATTGCTCCTAAGAGTAAAAGAGCCATACACAAAAGAACAGGTCTGTGATAGCCAGCCAGCTGACGCCAGTAAGCCGAAGAATTTTACGGGAATGACAAATAAGCTTTTAATTAGAATTTTGAGACTAGTTTTATTTTTGTTGGGTTTGGTTTGCTACGCCCCTTCTTTCAAACGCACATTTATTGGACTATACTTTATACTATATAAATTTAGTTACGTATTATAAAAAAAAAAAAAAAAAAAAAAAACAAAAGAGATATATGAAATTTTTTGAAAGTTGCTTTTGCGCATTTTATTTAGCACATTTCTCGTACATTTTTCGCTTGTAAACAATGGGGAATCCGTTCGAATTTTTTGTGGCGCCATTCAAATTCTTATTTATATGTACGTTAATTACTTACGGATCATCAGAAATAATTCGTTCATTTCTAATATGAATTTCACAAGAATTTCATGCTATGTCCAACTTATCGCATGAATCAATGCTGCTTTTTTTTGCTTATAATTTAAATTTTATTTAGTTATAGTTTTTATTAGCTAGATCTAGTTATACATATCTATATAAAAAATTGTTGTTGCTGGCAAACAAAAAAAAAAAAAAATTCCCATTCATAGACAGTCAAAAACAAAGTTGAATTAATAAGTGTATTTGTTAAATTTTAATGCGGCTTGTATTTTCAGTAAATTTTCCAGTTCTTTGTCCAGATGCGCAAATACTAATATGTTTATTTGTATATCTATAATTCCATATCTACAATATATGTATATAAAATCGCAGGGGAGTTAATTCGTTTGGCGCCAGCTTTTGGTATGTTGCTAATAAAAACAAACGTCAATCTTGAACGCAGTTATATTTATTTAATTTAACTAATTAGCAGCTATACTCTTGTAAATAAAAAATCAAATGCGAAGTGTTTTTGATTTTTAGTTGCAGATAGCCAAAGATTGCTAGCTATGTGGATGTAAAGATAATTTTTTGGAAGATATTTCGAGAAGTGTGCGTGTGGAAATTTAATACTCTCAAAAGTCATGTACGTCACGAAAATGGCAATAAAAAGCAGAGCAACATTTTTACATGTATATATTGAATCTAAACGCTGCTATAAATTTAATAGCGATTAAAAACACAGAAGGGTCTCAAAATGTATTCCCCCTAGCCAAAGGTCAATGCTATATATGTACATATGTAATACACATTCAATATAACAGGCAGAAGGAGGCGTGGCAGACATATATATATGCACTTTATGCTAGAGACACAAAACTTTTCTAACAGAAGCGTATAGTCCAATACATTTTCCAATGCGAAACTGCTTGTATACTGCATAAAAGCAGTTTTGGCTTAAGGCCCCTACGCAGATACGTAAAATAAACAAAACTTCATATAAAAAAAACGCTCACAAACGTTTGGTCGAAAACTGTTCTTGCAGGTGGTATTTAGACCAGTGTTGCTCGTTTTTTTTTGTTTTTTTAATGCCAGTAGCAAACCATAGATGGCGCAATCAGCAAAAACAGCTGTTCGGTTTTAGCGCCACAAACAAAACTTATGTGCAGATAGTTAATTTATACGCGAAACTTATGGCTGGTCGACAAAATCGTTGCGGATCATTGGGAAAGGCTAAGAAAATAGCTATTATAATAAAATAGTTCAATTGCAACATGAATGTGCGTTAAAATACATCTATACAATTCGTCCACACTCAGCTGTGCGCATTAAATATGGGTTCACCCAAACATTCCGCTTTTTCCTGTGTATTGCCTCCTCTCGTCGCTGTTTTTCCTCATCCAACAATTCAATTGCAATGCATGTCATTATTATTGCATTGTTTACACACAAAGCAAAAGTAATAAACGTTGACGATAGTTCATGTTTTTGTTTTATTTCGCGCCTTTTAATAACTAGCTATTTGTAAACAAAAAGCAGCTGAATATCGATAATAATTCCGATAAAATTCACATTTTGTTACTAGAGACACACTGTTCCTTTTGTGACCAAAATAAGTCTGTCTTTTTGATAGGTGGCTGTTTTCGTGTCTGCGTAGGGGCCTTTAAATACTAAAGTTGCAATGAAAAGTATGCAGGAATACAGGATTTTACACTTCCGGAATAATCTTTAAGGCGTATACGCAGAATGCAAAATAATTTCGCACGGAATGACAAAATCATATAAAAAAATCCCATTTGGAATTTTATAGGCCTTTAATTGAAACTAAAAATTCCTTAATTCGCTTTCTAGGTTGAAAAGTTTTTGTCAATAATCGGTACGGCTTGAAGTTTCCCGCTTACTTGAAATGCAGTCAAGTAGTTTTTTTTTGACTGCATTCAAAATGGATAAAGGCCCATGCGCTAGAGGTGGGATACTATCGATGGCACTATCGATAGTATAGATAGTTTTATTTTTCGGATACTATCGATTGTTTTTTCAGAATATCGATAGTGTACTTTCAGTGAAGCCAGAGGAAATAGCGCGCGTTTTTGCAAAGGTAGGAATAATATTTATATAATAGAATAAATAAGAAATGTAAACTAACAATTGTTTTAAATTAAGATTGGTGATGTGGTTGTTCATTAAGAAGTCATGGATAAATACTTGAAGCGTCATAGTCCGGTGGGGACTATGCAAAGCTATTTGAGTAAATAGAATTTCTATGAAAATGCATCAGAAAGAAAATCGATGCCGCATTGGGTTTCGTTTGCTTATGAAGTTATCGTTACCAAATTGGGAAGTTTTTATAGTTCCCAAACACTGTGACAAATTAGATTTAAATCGGTTGACTATATCATATAGCTCCCATGGGGCATATCAGTCAAAAAAACGTTTTTTGCACAAAATTCGTTGTGTTTCGTTTGCTTGTGAAGATACCGTAACCAAAGGCATTAAGAAGTTTTTTAGAGTACTTAAGCATTGTACCAAATTTGGTCAAAATCGGTTGACTATAGCATATAGCTCCCATATTAACGATCGGTCAAAAAAACATTTTTGGTTCAAAATTATTCGTCTGTTTTTGGTTGTTTATGAAGGTATCGTAACCTGATTTGGCAATCAAATGTCTTTTGGTGGTCTAAAACTATATACGCGATTTTATTGTAAGCAGTGGTAAAGGGTATCCCAAAGTCGTCCGCGCCCGACTTTAACATACGCCATCTTTTTAGTATGTAATTTTAATACAATCTCTTTTTATAACGTTTCTGTCTTGCTTTTTACAATATCCTTGTTGTAAATATTAAAAAAGGCCCTACTTGCTCTATGGTATTTGTTTTAAAATTTTCCCTTGTTAGGTATATCATATTTCCCATAGCCCGATAGTAATATCGATACTATCGATAGTTTCAACTATCGACGTCTAAACTATCGAGTGGCGCCACTATCGATAGTATCCCACCTCTACCATGCGCAGCATTCAAAAATTTCGCACGAAATGTCAAAACTGCATATAAAAAAAATATCCCAAAAAAGGGAATTTTGTCAAAACCGTATAAAAAAAATCCCAAAAAAGGATTTTTTTTTTATAAGGTATAAATATCCCAAAAAAGGGAATTTTGATAATATTAAGTTTTGACATTTCGTGCGGAATTTTTGCATGCTGCGTATGGGCCTTAACCTTATGAAGTTTACCTAAAATTAATTTCTCACGCCAATCAAAAAATTTAGCTAAAACTATAAAAGAAACCTAGACTTGATAAAAAATTTAGGTCATCTGGCTAAAAAGTGCTTTACTGAAATCCTTTGTGGTCTACCAGCACAAATGGCGTTGGAAGATCACGTCACATAAAAGATGTCAGCACGCCAGAAGTATTCGATCCATGAAATGATAAGAGTATTGGTTAGTTGGAGAATAAAGGCACGTGCAGCACATGAAAGCTATATGAAAGCTCTATCGTCACTTAAGCAATCTCATAGTTTCAGGGTCTAACTCTTGGCTGCGCCCTTGAAAAATTTTTTAAAGTTTCTGATTAAAAAAAAAAAAAATATTTTCGAAAGGTTTTGCATTTCCAAGAAAATTCAAAAGAAATCAATGGTAACCTGTCTAAGTGCTTCTGGTACATAATCAAATCTTTCTTTAAGGCTTAAGAAATAACTATTAAAACGAATTAATTGCACTTTCAACATAAGGGGTGAACGCAGTTCGAAAAATTTTGCGCGAAATTTTTCGAACTGCGTTTAGGCCTACAGTCAAAAATATTTCTGCATTTGTTTAATGAAGATATCGGGCTCATGGACATATTTTCAGGCTAATAATTTTCATTAAATTTCAGCTGGTTTAAGTATATCTCAAGAGTATTGCTAAACAACAAAAAAAGAGTATTCAAGCTTCAGGATGTAAAATTTTCAAAATCTAATTGCTTACTTAGTTCATTAACAAGTAAAATGAATATAAATAGCACACAATTAATTGGCCATGAAGGTGTGAAATTATGTTATACACACATTATTTAAAGGTTTTGGCATATCCGTCCGGGGATAATTATATAAAGGTACTAACAACCCACACGTGTGATGGGTGCAATATGAGCTAGTGAAAATTATAATTAAAACTGAAATGTGAAATGTCAAATTTTCTACGCTTGTCCAAAAAAAGTGAGTGTTTATGTATATCCCCTAATTAGTTTTCAGCACGTCATAAAAGTGTTGCCAATTTTGTTAAATTAAATTTGCCATGTTATTTTTTATTATATTGAAACTGGTTAAGAATAAAATAAAAAATTAACCATTAAATATTTGAGCTAATTTAAATTTAATGACGCACATTTTTGTATTACTAATTAAATTTCATTTTAAACAATAGAAAGTCTTTTTGTTAATCAAAACAAAAAAAACCACAATTCATAAGCACATTGACTTTGATTTCAAGAATTCAGGATTTATTGGGAAACCTAATTGTTGAGAGCTCAATTATGGTACTTACATGTAAATTTTATGTAAATTACAAGTCGGGAACAACCAAAATATTTTGTTTTTATTTATAAATACGGCGTCAATTCAAAGTTCAGTGCCGCAAAGTCAACGACGCTCTTCTGCTGGCGCCATCGATGTTGTT
This sequence comes from Chymomyza costata, assembly GCA_018150985.1. Lineage (NCBI taxonomy): Eukaryota > Metazoa > Arthropoda > Insecta > Diptera > Drosophilidae > Chymomyza > Chymomyza costata. Next base: position 27,940,726 of record JAECWU010000001.1, read on the forward strand.
TACCTTGCGCGAGAAAGTAGTTGACCTTGAGCCTTTTTGGAAATTCCAGCGTAGAAAGTAGCCCAAAAGTTATACCCGTAACCAGCTATTTGCGCATTTTGCTTTTATGAATTGGTTTAATTGACTTAACTTTAATTGGACTTACAATTTCTTGTTTATCTTAATTGAATCATAATAAATCATATATTGACGTCAGTGATCAACACTTGTTTTGTATAAATTTTGTTTTAATTAATAAAATGTTAAACAAATAAACAAAAAAGCAATCAATTTAAAGGCGCTTTTAATATGCAATGGCGTAGAACCAGTAGTCATCATATTGCCTAATGAGCGTAAGTGATACGTCTCAAAGCCCATTACCTCTTTCAAAAATAACAAACTGGCCATGCTTTCATTTAAATTATGCATTTATTTGTTGCTTACCACATTAACCGACTTTAGCGAACTAGATATGTTTGTAGCAGATCCGGTTGGGTCTCTTTCATTTTTAAACAAAACACTGAAAAATAAATATTCTAACTAATTTGGCATAATCGCAAAGAAAGATAGAAGAAAGAGCCCGCATGGTGGCTGGCTCGCTTCAACAAACAAGTTCACATAAGAATTTTGGAAGGTTTCGGAAATCCCAAAAACAAAAAAAAAAGCAACAACAAAATGCAAATTTCAAAAGCCAAAAAAACAAAAACAAACTCCCATGACGGAATTTCCCGTAAGTGTGGCAAACAAACTTTTTTCTAGAGTTCATTCTTTTCTGGACTATGCAAATTAGTAGAGTGTTTATCATTAGCCAAACTAGTTGATTGGTTCGCTGCTACATTATGCTCCATATAAGGCTTTCGCCATTTTCTTAGCGAATCGTTGGCAAAATCAACAAACAATTAACTAACTTCCAGACAACATTTATCATTTGACTAAATCTGGCGCCGCTTGCAGTTCCACTGGCGTCTACTTTATCGGCAATTCCACGAAACAAATTTAATAAACAGTATAGACCCGAGTGTTAAATGCTCACCAAAACCACAAATCAAAGAAAGTCATCAATATGAATCGCTCAAATTAATTTTCTGACAACTAATATTATACATCAAACTTGTCAAAATAAATTTGCATACATTTAAAAAAATCAAATGAAGAACAACTTTAAAGCTTATAAAAGTTAATAAGCCAAGAGAGTGTGACAAAAAATTGTTGTAAATAAATTATGCTGCAAACAGTATTTGGTGTTTAGTGAAGCATTGGACATGATGCACAAAAAAAAAATTAAGGTATTTTTGTGATCGTAAAGATCACAGGTAAATATGTACATAATTTAAAAATTGTTAGATATTGACAAATTTATTTTAACGTGATTGTTAAGTTCGCGTGACAAAAATTTGTCACGATGCCAACTCTAATTTAATAAATATTGCACAGAGAATTATAATCCTTTGCAAAATTTGGCATGCATTTTTTTTTTTAAATTTAATGTACAATTTTTTGTTTTTATTATTTATGTTAAGGTGGCCAATTGGCGCCACTTAAAAATTAAAAAATAATATGAATAAATAAATTAAAGGCACGCTAACGGCGCCATTAATTATGAATTTGCATTTAAATTAGAACATTTTAAAAACGACGCGGCAGCAAAACAATAAATATTTAACAAAAACAAGCCAACAAATTACATTTTTGTGTCTAAAAAAGCAAATCATTTTAAAACCTGCTAAAAGTTCATGTGAATTCTTTAATTAAATAAAACAAATCAATTCATACATAAATGAACATTCATCAGTTTATAGATAAAGATGAGCCCTTAAAAAGCTGCGCACGCGTACATATTTGACAATTTTGGACAGCTCTATGACATCAGAAAGAAGCTTACGTTCTTCTGTTCATTTCTTACAAAAATTCCCATAAAATTACATTGTGATTCATGCGTTTGTTAGGCCATTTTTGACGATACTAAACGTCAAATCTAATTATTGGCTGAAACGTCAGCACCGACCAGTTAGGCATTTGTTTACAAAACAATGAATTAATTTGCTAGACAAAGATGGTAAACAAATATTTGACTATGATTGGGAACTTGGAGCTGGCTAAAGCGTAGTGCCACTGGTTATTATAGCCGCGTGGTATTTAATTGTGTTTGTTAGCGCAATTAACGCCCAACTTGCCCACCTTTAGCATGTCACTGATCTGAAATGCGACATCATTTGTCATTACCTGCCGCAACAAGTTAAAATTATCTTTTTTTTGTGTATTAAACTTTATATTTTCAATTTATAAAGCCCAAAGGAGAAAACAGACTTTTTTACAACAATTAAAATTGCCGCAAATTATTTATTTGGATAATCTTACCTTAACTTTAACATCATTTGTTCTATTTTGCTATTTGACATGAAAAATTAAATTCTATTAAAGTAAAAAGCACATGTTTATACAGAATTACAAGTGCAATAAAACAAAACACTTGTTTAATTGCATTTTATCAAACTGTTTGATTTTTTAAATTTTTACAGAGTAACGTGCACGCTGAAAAACAATATGGCAACACGGTTTTCTAATGAAAACGTGGCACAGTGAATGTTGGCATATCATTAACATAAAGAAGAAGCAGCTGCCGGCGTAAACAATTCATTTAGAATCAACGTTTATTTTATTAAATTTATATAAAATGAAAGAAAAGGATCTTAAGCGAGCTTACAATAATGTGTTGTCGCAGGCCATATCCACATCAAAGCAATTTTTATTTGCCGGCAATCTATTTGGCGATATTTTCATATTAGAGTAAGTGCTGCTTGCTTTTTTTCCAACAATTTGTTAACTTATTTTTCATGTAGTCTCAAGGAACTAGACAAAGGCACAGATGAACCACCAGGCAAGCTTAAAGTGTATCCGCAGGGTGAAGGAGGTATCAATTACCTAGTGTTTCATCGCGACTTTCTTATAGTCGGGAATGTTGGCAGCATCTATGGTCTTAAGTGGAATGAAGAACAACAAGAACTAAGTCAAAAGCGTGCATGGGAAGTCAAAATACCGCTCCGAGTAGATGCTGTAGAAGTTCCGGACGTGAACTCTATGTGGCTTAACGCGGATACCGACACTTTATACGCTGGTTGCGGTGATGGCATTATTTATCAAATAAGTTTGGAGGACGGTCGCATACAGCGTGAATTTCTAGGACACACCGATTATGTGCATTGTGTTGTTGGCAATTCAAATGGCAGCATTTACTCTGCTTCTGAAGATGGGACAGTTCGATTTTGGTCAGAAAAACAAAAGGAACAAACAGCCATGTTGGAGCCATATAAAAACGTTCAGCTATTGCGACCCGACTGGGGCAAGTGGATAGGAGCTGTGGCCACCAGCGATGACTGGCTAATGTGCGGCGGTGGCCCAAAAGCAGCCATATGGCATTTACGTTCAATGGAGTGCACACGCATATTTGATTTCCCCGGACGAGTGCATTTGTGCGATTTTGTCGACGATAGTGTACTAATTGGTGGCGAACACAATCATGTGCAGTTCTATCTGCTCAATGGCACGCTGCAAGCTAATATACCAGTTGAGCATACATCCTGCTACTCGATTGTATGGCAGACAACGCCTTTTAAGTTTATGTCTGTTGCTGGATTTAGCAATAAGCTTCATATCCTTAAAGATTTTCGTTTCTTAGACAGTAAGATTGAAATATATGGTAATTTGGAGATTGAAAACGGAAAGAATGATAGTGATGAGGAGAACGACGACGATTCATTTTTCCACGATAATTTGTAAAATAAATATAACATACGATTTAAGATGATTAACTGAGTCTAGCTTAAGCATTTATTAATTTTTGCAGCTTATGGAAAGCGTTCTAATTTTTTATTTATGCATCCGTCACGTGTAATGGAAAGCAATTGGAGTTGTTTTTGGCCTACATTGTTTTGTAATTTGCAGAGATCGTAAGACAAGTCGCCCTTGTCGTTTTGCACAAAGTTTTCAAGCATATTGATAAAATTCCTTGAAATTGTCTGTTCGTCAGGGCGTAGCTGCGGTTCACGCACAATGGAAGGAAATATCAAGTAGAAATCGTCACCATGCACAGTTCCTTTTAATTAAAATAAATAATAGAGATGGCGTTGGTGTTGAATACATAATTAAGATACTCACCAAAATGTGTATCATTGCGTTTGGCCAAAACTTGTCCTAGGCCCCTATTAGCCGGATTATCATACACAAAAGAATATACTGGGCTCTGTCCATATTGTTGGTACAAGTTCAAGGATTTCTCCACACTATCCTTAAATAACACATCCGTATACATCCGTTGCACGGCTGGATAGTTGTCTGCCGAAAATGTCTGGTCGCCCATATACTGCCGCTTTAGCGCCAGCGAGTAATCATCCATTTCCTCGACAGTCTTCATGGAATGACGATAAAAGAATAGATATGGCGCTAAATCATGCCAACGATCGTTTAATTCCTCTATTAACTCTTCGCCATGATGCGGCTGACGTTCGAGCAGCAAAGCCGCATTATAGCCGCCGTCCTCGCTGGTGTACGATGTCAACCAAGGCACTTGGGATGAATGGCCACTTTTTATAATATCAATAGGATGCTGTTTCAGAAATGCATCTATGGTGTCGGCCGATTCCAACACAGGACCAAAGGTTGTAAAGGGCACATAACCAAAAACTAGAAAGTTGCGAACTGCGCTAACAATTTGCGTAGCAGGCTTGGACTTCAAGCAGGTTTTTAGTTCCAAGGAGTTTGTAACCTTGTTGCAACGCAAAATATGACCCAATTCAAAGGCTCTGGCTCTCGCATTGTGCATAATGACCCAAGGATTCAAGGCTGTGCCGCTAAAGGAAGCCGCTGCTTTAGCAAGCTGTTTAAAATCTTCATGAAGTAGCTGCAAGTGCACGGATGCGGCGCCCGCTGAAAAACCCAGCACTAAAATATTATCCGGCTCACCATTAAAGCTGGCTATATTTTGTTTAATCCATTGCAAAGCCAAGCGTTGATCTTTCAAGCCATAGTTTCCAGGCAATACATTATCTTCTGTACTAGCAAATCCCAGAGGTCCCAGCCTATAGCTGATCTTTACCACAATAGCGTTCCCGCTGCGCATAAAGTGCTCATGGCTATTTTGACGAGCGGCTCCGAACATGAAAGCTCCGCCATGAATCAATGTAATAACAGGAAAACTGCTGCGACTTTCATTTTTAGGCCTGTAAACACTTAATGTCAGACAGTCCTCCACACCAACAAGCTGATTAGGTTTCGTCGCAAACTGATCCCATTGCATGCATATTGGCATCAGCTGCGTTGCATCAAAAGTTTCCGTCCATTGGCGTGCATATGGCTGTGGAGCCTCGAATCTAAGCGCCCCAACTGGTGGCTCCGCGTAGGGTATAGACTCGAAACTATAATGATTATCATTATCACGGCCACGCAACAAGCCGTTAGGCAATTGAACTATAAGAGGATCCTCGCTCTTTTCCTTGATTATGGTTGCCTCTGTCAAGCATATGCAAAGCAATGCCAAACTGATCAAATAATTTAAAGAATTTTTCATGTTCTGAACTCAACAAACACTGATCTTGTACTAAGCAGTAGCAGTGTTGTATAAATCGACCAATTGCAATTGTTGTAGGTCTGCCTAATCGGTTAGCCGTGCGTTATCTGCGCTTGACCCTTATATACTAAAAACGGCTTGCTCTTTAAGTACATCAAAATCTTCTCATTAAGCCAGATTTTCTCGTTATAAAAGTACCATAAAATCAATTATTGTCTTTCTGCTACGTGTACGGAGAAGCGATCCGACATTTTTATGCCCACAAAATTAATGATGCGGTCCAGCTACCCGTTATGTGTGTATGTATGTATATACAACATTAAAAAAAAACGCTAAACGATCATGCGGCAAGTTAAAGCAAATTAAATATATCCGCATTTGCGAAATAAAGCATTTTTGCAAATATTCCTATCAAAGTAATTTCCGATTTCTTTCTAATAGAGGTCAAATCATCTAATGTTAAATTTAGTATTACGTTCATGGACATGCAAAAAACAAGTCCAACTTTCCAGATGCGTCCAATGCTTTTTTATTGTGTTAATTTTGCGACCAAAGTATCTTTATCCTGAACAAATATCTTTTGTACACATTTTTTAAATACTTAATTGTGTCTGATATTTATGTGTGTGGGGCACCATGTGATAAAATTTCAATTTATTAGTAACGTGAGCAGAAAAGCGATCCACTTTTTTTTCCGAAGTGTTCTATTTAACTATGCTGCCTAACTACTTAAAACTAACGGCGAAGATCTAATATTTTGCTATACAAAACAAAACAACTTTTTATAGATGCGTAATATTTATTTATTTTAAATCTTTTATAGCTAGCTTGAATAAAAATAGAAATATATGCTTATATACGTAATATAAAAAATTTGTACCTGATACGCTTTTCCAATGCAGTCAAACACGATCACTCTTCATCCAATGGTATAAAGGCCGGCAAAGTGCCTAGTTTAGGACGTTGACGCATAGCGTCAGACGTTCCATTCTCTTCATCAGAAGCGTTTTCTTCATCCGTTGCAGCTGGTGCGGCATTTACTGAGAAGATCTTGGGTGTATCTTTTTCACATTTGAAGTAGCGCGAGGTGGTACTTATTTCGGTTTCTTGTAAGCCTAACGCATGTGTTTTGGGCTCAATCGCCTTTTTATTAACATGCGCTGCAATAGGTTTACTTATAGGTTTGCAATATGTGCAGCTTTTTAGTTGGCATTTGCCCTTAAGCGCAATTTCGGGACAAACAAACTCGTGTCGTTTATTGCACTTAAAAGAAGATATGAATTAATAATATAAATCTGCTAATGTATAGGAGAACTTACCTCGGCGGCAAGCGCACAATAACCACGCAAAAAATTTATACAAACATCCGCCTTCTGGCTGAGTTTCTTATGCAAATATGGGCAATCTTCACGTACACAAACGCCTCTCAAATAGAAACGACAAACGGGCATCTTCTCCAGCGTCACACTATGTGATAGCAAGCAGTCAGTTTTGTTGCATTCGCCGCGCAAGAAGCTGCAAAAAGTATATAATTGGCAGGCCAATATAAGATGCTGATTTATCATGCAATTATTGGATAGAGATACAGAACACCTTCATAATGGCCGTCGTTGCCTTCGAAGATGTCCCAAATTCAACGAGCACAAACCTTGGACAGATGAACACTTGGCGTTTGTCATGCAACTTGTAGCATTTGCCCCGACTATGCGCAGCGCATTTGCCTAATCGCTGGTAGATTGCGCAAGGTACATTTGTTTTAACAAGCGGTCGATTTAGCTGTTGTAAGCTGCGTTGTTTGGCGGTTAACAGATGAGCTCGAGATACATGATTTGTTGTGCGTATAAAGACGTTCTGTATCTTGTTGGAGGCCAGATAGGTCAAACCGCCTATATCTATTCGGCGACGCGTTGTTGGGCAGCTGTTATTTTTAACGCGCGTTGGTGACATTGTTTGGCTTGGTGTAGTTCTGGGTACGCGCGTCAATTTGCAGCCTGTTGGATCCAAGACAAACCTGGTGCCACTTACAAATAGCGTGCGACCTGTCGATTGTTCCAAGCTTATAGGCTGTTTGTGTACAGTCGTAGCTGCGGCATCCAATTTAGTCAGCTTGTTTTTGGAAGATTTCTTGTACATAACGCCGTTTATGCTGACCAAGCGCAGGGATTTATTGGCGCTTGGTTTAAGCAAGTGCGGACTCATGCTGCAAAAATAATAGATTACTTTCTCCTCAAATACATATATGTAGATAAAAATAATGGTGGCGTAAAAACTATTAAATACAACTGCTTTTGAAAAATGGGCACAAAACTTCACTCTAGACTCTAAAGTTGAAATTAAGTTATCTTAATGAACTTACCTCAATTTTTTCGCACTATTTGGCTCGTTGCTGCGCCGCAAAGCATATCGCCCAACAAAATCGATCTTGCGGCGCTTTTTCACCAAGGGTGCGCTATTGTTCGATGTCAGGGAAATAGCGCGCACCAGTTTATATTTGGTTCGCTTTGTAGGCACTGTTACTGCAGTGGGTGCTTTGCGTATTGTGGTTGTATTTGCCTTTAGACTGCTGGCTGCTTGGCGTACAATTTTACGCTTGCTTATGCTAACTAGTGGTGGCTGCACTAGTGCCACTATGGGCCTTGCAGGCGCAACAATAACACGGGGATTACGAACAATACAAGTACTTGCTTTGCTAATTATTTTAGCAGCTGGAGCTGGCTGTATGACCTTTACAGTAGGTATTTGGTAATATGGAACCTGCTGCTGCAACGTCACATTGTTATAGACCATCTGATTTGGGTATTGACACATTGCCCTTTGCCGTTGCAGAAATTGGGGATTGATGTGTATGGCAGGCTGAGGAATTGTCACTATATGACCTTGTTGTGATATCACATCTGGTTGCAGTTGGTATCGTTGAGTCACCATGCTATGTTGTGTTTGGCGTTGAAAATTCGGATTTATAAAAACTCTTCGCAAAACGGGTGGCGTATTATCCTCCGGGCTTATGTACGGAAGCATTGTTTTTGTCTCAATTAGCTCAATTTAAAGAAATACAAATGTATATAAAAAGCTACGTATTTCTCAGCGTTACGTTGTATTTAATAATTTTTTTTCTGATTAATTGTGTTTACGAGTGCTGTTAATGGCAAACATATGTTTCTTCGTTGTGAATGCCAAAAAAAAGCAGTAATCAAAACGTGCTTCTTTCTAAGTATTTCTTTATTAGAATTCAAAATGGGCAAAGATAAAGGACGAAGAAATTTTCGTTCGAAGCCATACAATAAAAACAATAGGCAGGCTCAGAAAAAGGAGTTCGTACAGCGCAAAGACAATAAAACTTCTAACAGGTATTCATTGTATTTAAAAATTAGCTTGCTAAAAAAGCAACAATGTTCATAAAAGCTCTATTTTCTACAGAGCTTGGCAACCAAAGTGCACATTGCTTGAAAATCAAGTGGGGATTTCAGAGTTTACCAGCCCAGATACACTGGGTTTTACAGGTATTCTCAAATCTAGATTCTCTGACTTCCATGTCAATGAAATTGACACCAATGGATGTGTTCTTGTGTTGAATGATCTAAAAGTGCCTAAGGTGTCCGATACGGGTAAGTTTTTTTTTGTTTTGAGTACAGGATTTAGTTATAAATGTAATGTGACTTACAGTAACACCTGTTGATAAAGAGCAATTAGAGAATTGGCGCAAGCAGCTCGAAACCTGTATTGATGAAAAGTTATGGCAAGAAATAGTCGAGCTAGCCGCTACAGATTACAAATCAAGTAATGATAAAAAGATTGAAGTTGACGTTAGCAAACTGGATAAAGAAGAGCGCACGCTAATACATAAGATCATAAAACAGCTCTATGCAGGCAAACTAGTCTCTACAACTTTAAACCAATCACAAGAACAGCAACAGGTGGCAGCTGCTGAAATTACCGAGGAAAGAAAGATTATAAGGATAACGAAGCCTAAACCAGGAAGGGGTACGTTTTGTAAAGTTTGACTGAAACAGAACATTATGTATTTATTATATTTTTTAAAAAGGTGACAATCGTTGGAGTTTTCCAGCAGAATATGTAACTTTCCTGGTACATAAAATGAATGTGGATACCAGTGAAGTAGCCGCAACACTGGCTACCCGATTAAAGTAAGTCAATGCGATTTTTAGATAGTTTGAAACTAAGACTCTTTGTTACCAACAGTTTGCGGCCTTCACAAGTAAACTACTGTGGTACTAAGGACAAACGTGGTAAAACCACCCAAAACTTCTCTATAAAACGAAGACTACCCGAGAGCATTGTAAACGCGGCACGTAGCATGCCTAATGTACATGTGGGCAACTTTAAATTTCAGACCGAAACTCTTAAACTTGGCAATCTTCAAGGCAATCGGTTCCGCATAGCATTGCGGCACATACGCGATGATCGTTCGACTATAGAGCGAGCGTTACACTCTTTAAGTGAGAATGGGTTTATAAACTATTTTGGATTACAACGATTTGGCAATAGTGCCAGTGTACCCACTTATGAGGTAGGGGTGGCTTTGCTAAAAAGAGACTACAAACTGGCCTGTGAGTTGATACTAAAGCCACGTGATAATGATATAGAGTTTATGCGCGATATACGAAAAACCTGGTGGGAAAATCGTGATTCGGCCGCTGCAGCTGCCAAGTTTCACGGAGACAAGTTTATCGAAAAGAAACTATTAGACGGATTGGCTAAGTTTGGTGAGCAAGACTATGCAGCAGCACTGCGTCGCATACCACGTAATATGCTCTTATTATATCCGCATGCCTATCAAAGCTTGATATTTAACCGAGTTGCTTCAAGACGCATAAAGGAGTTCGGATTAAAGCTAGTACCAGGAGATTTGGTGTACGTGGAGACACAAGAAGCGGAGAGTGTCATCATGAGCTCTGAACATGGCATTTCTGAGGAATCAGAAATTGTTGAGGATGAAGTCACTGTAGAAAGTTTGGAAAATGAGGAAATGCCGATTGAGGAAGAATCTTTTTTTAAGCGGAAGGTAAAACCACTGTCTGCAGAGGATATTGAAAGCGGCAAATACCATCTTAGTGATATAGTGCTTCCTTTACCTGGTTACGACATTACTTATCCAAGTAATGAATGCGGTGTTTGGTACGAGGAAATGCTGCAAGAAGTAGGATTGTCCTCGGAGTTACTACGTCACAAAGACAAAACTTACGCACTAGGAGGCGCTTATCGCAAAATGCTGATACGTCCGAACGATTTAAAATGGGAATTTCGTGCTTACAAAACGCCAGAAGATACCCTCATTGCTTCCGATTGGGAACAACTGAAAAGCATTAATATATCCCCTGAGCCCTCCGCAGATGAGGCTCATTATTTGGCATTAATCTTAGATTTCTCGTTACCCACGGCCGCATATGCCACAATGTTCCTGCGCGAATTGCTTAAAAAGGATACGTCAACAGCCACACAAATAGAACTAGAAAACGATGCACTCAATAAGACAAAGGAAGAGACAAATACAATGGAAAAAACAACAGATTTGCCAATTCAAACATAACGCACGGAAGATATATATATATGTATATCGATTTGAATAAAAAAAAATCAATTTCGGCGCGTTTTTAACTTCTATGCAACCACAACAAAAACAAAGTGCACGTGAGTTCAGTTGGTTCTCTCACTCTCTCTGAACCCCCACTGGGACTCTCTCTTTTGGCGCCCGCGCGTTACTTTGTGCATTGTTCGAGTATGCTTAGTTGTACGTATATTTCGGCTGGCAGCCAGGACTAGTAGTAATAAAACCTCAAATCCTCTGTAACAGAATTTATTCATAGCTCGCTCAGCAAGCAATTTCTTACGCGCTGCTCCTTTAGAGCCTTGTGTGCATATTTATGCTGCAAAATAACAATAACAAATAAAGTGAGTGAACAAAAAAAAAAGTTTAAACATTAATATCAAAATAATTGCAATTTACACAGCCAAGGCGAAACTTGTACTTATACATATTTATTTATATACTTTGTGCATTTGAGTATTAGGCGCTAATTTCGAATTCAAACTAGGTACAGTAAAAATTAGCAGTCGTATTTACTATTGTTAAATATATTAATTTAAAAACCTGGTTTATCATATAACTGTACAATATTTCCAATGCTATCCGTGCTTATCGATTTTTGTTTTGTGCTAAAATCAATCGATAATTTGGTGTTAATACGCTACACCACATAAAGTGCCAACCTAAGGTGGCACTGAAGGGTGCTAGTGACCCCTGCTTGGGGTTAAGCGGTTGGCTGAGGAGTGTAACGCCGGGCGCGCCCTGTTCGTTATGTTTTGTTAATATTCGGTGCTGGTGGCAGTAGGTAGAGTCACTCAGTCATCCAATTAATAAACTAAATGTTTGTTTGGCGTCGTCGTTACGTCCCTCCGCGCACAACTCCAACCCCTTGCTGCAACAAGCAGCAACAAGATTGCGCGCGCACTGGTTTGACCAATTGCTTACTGCGTCATACTAGTTTTATTTTTTTGCGTGGTTGAGAATTCGAATCAAGACGTACCACTCAACTTAAACCATCACTTTAACTTTATACTATACCAGTGTGTCAGTGCATTTGAATAAATTAGTATCTTACCATAGAATATTGCGTGCTTTCTAAATTATTATATCATCGATTTGCTCTTCGTTGAGTGCCCGTAGATTACACTTACACAAATAGGCTAATACGCGTTTTTCTGCCTTGGCACGATTTTCCGTGCCCAATCCCTCCAACAGGGCCTCAATGCGTTTTAGTAGCTCCGCGCTGGCTTGTGGTGCAACAGCTGGCGTAGTTTTTGGCCCCAATTCTGGTTCTGCTCTTTGAATGCTGCTGTGCTGCTCGTCCATTGCCTCCTGTAAAGGATCGTCCTCATCGTCCACCTCTTCAATAAGTTGTTCTGGCTTTAGTGAACGCCAACTAAAATGAACATCTGTGGCAGTCGATTGTTGTGCACGTCGCTCATTAATGTGATAGTTGAGATGCTTTTCCGCAAAGCGCATCTTGGGCAGCAGAATCCAATCGGAGCCAATGCCGCCCGCCTTTTCTTTAAGCAGTTCGCGATGAAGTTTATCGCGCAAATTTTTCCATCGCGTCATGCATGTATTGACTTAAAAATTTAAGGGAATTACCTTTTGGAGTGAAATCATTTATCACTTACCATCAGTCTTAAGAGATGTAGCTATGCTGCACCACAACTCTGTTTCCTTTTTTTTACTTGCTTCATAAGGAGCACTGCGCAGCTTTCGTTCATACAAACACGGATTTGCGCGCACTAATTCTATAAGGCGCGTCTCAAAATCAGCAGTAATTGACATAATTTAAAGAAAAATATTTTTGGGCTGCAAAATTGCGAGTGCAAAAAAATAAACAAAATATGTAAATAAATATGTATCGTTAGAGTGTTATCGATAACTTGCGTGATAGTGTTGCGTAGTGTTGTAAATCGTGTAAGATTTTGCGCGCCATTTATTGATTTTATTATTGATTATTGATTTATTTTTATGTGTTTGTTCTTATGTCTGCAGCAGCGATTTCAAACAAGACACCGAATTTTCGTCGCGGTAATGGCTGCTGAAAACTATCATCTTAAGTGGGACTCGCATTTGTCCTATTTAAACACTTCCATTGCAACGCTCTACAAGTAAGTACACACTAGACGCACTTTTTTTTAAATTGCGTTAAAATCTTTCTCCAACAGAAATGAAAAATTTGCCGACGTCGTGCTGTACAGCTCCTACAGCAATAACAATGTCAACTCTGATATTCCAACTGTGGGCATATCGGCACACAAGTTCATTTTAAGCTCTTGTAGTCAGTTTTTTGCTACAATGTTTGAGACAGCACCGATTACCTCGCCGAATGGTGTGCTCTACGTCGTTCTTCCGCCGGATCTCAGTCATCGTGCCATACAAATCTTAGTTCAGTATATGTACAGTGGCGAGGCAACGGTCTCAAATGATATCTTAAATGAGGTTTTGCGCGGTGGCGAAATTTTAAAGATTCGTGGACTGTGTCGTACCAGTACTTCCAGTGGCAGCAGCTCTACACAGACATCTTCATCGTTAACATCCGCACATCATCATGGTCATGTTGGGCATTTACATCAGCGCGACGCTGGTGCACTTTATGTGCCGAATGGCACACGTTCGACCCTGCCGCCACCGCCGCCCATGTCCACACAGTTATCCAGTGATATTTATGGTAACAAAACCAGTAATAACAGCAGTTGTAATACGGCGCGCTATACGCTGGAGCATCACCATCCTTCTCAGCATCACCAACAGCAGCAATTTCGTGGTCTGGGTGCTTCCGTTATGCCCAAAGATAGTCCGGTTATAGTAAAATCCCCGAAAATGACCACCCACACTGGCTTACTTAGCGTTGCTAGCAGCAGTAAGTTAATTAACAGCGTTGGAGGTGGCATATCCGTTAACAAGGAAGTTGCAATTGATCCCGAGGACAAATGCTGTTATGCTGCGGGCCAAGTCGATATTCTACCACAACCACAAGCTTCTGGAACTGTAGCAGTTGCTTCTGTACCAGCGCCCATGTCAATATGCACAGAAGTCGGTTGCAGCAGTTGTCCCTTAGCAGTACCGTCCACGGAATCTGAGTCTGCACAACGCCGGCGGGATTATAGCGAGCGCATAGCCGAGGAGCACGCGCTTTGTGAAAGAGAAGATGTGGGACTGGTTTTTGAACGACGTCTACGTCGCGAGAGTGCATGTGAACGTGGTAATTTATTTGTGATTTTCTGCATTTATTCTCTACGTATTAAGGTTCTTTTCTTGTTTAAAGCCCACGATTACTTCTCGCATGAGCCCTCCCACTACGATCACGTCGCCAAACCCTATATGGGCGAATCAGCACCTTCCCGGCTTTCTACACCACCGCATCCGCATAACTTTTTAACTATCAAGCAGGAACCAACCGATTGGTTAAGCAACCCACCACAGTCAGCACCAGCATCAAACAACAATGCCAACACTGACGATCCACAACTGTCCCCTAAACAACCGATTGACTTCCAAATAAGTACTGTAAAAATGGAGTCCAATCGTACAACACCACAAGATGAACCCGAAGAGCACACGCTGCGTGATTACAATAACTTCAAGTTGCTTGTTTGCGAAATATGTCAAAAGTCATTTGAAGACACCAAAACGTTGGTGCGCCATTTGGGCACTCACGCCTCAGAGTCTACGGACCGTAATCATGCAACGAATGTGTGCAACAATAGCATGCCCAGCAGCGTTGGTGGCCCCGCAAGCAGCACCGGCAATCTAGCATTAAGAGCTTTGAAAACATATGTGCCAAAAAAACGGCGTAGAGTATCGGTAAGTTTATTAAAACATTTAGGTAGGTGGAACAATGTTTAAGTATTAATTTATTTTACAGCAGCAGGAGAACAACATGGATCATGTAACTCTGCTCTGCGACTTGTGTTCTACGTAAGTTGAAAATGTTGTTTCTTTATTAACTGTTTAACTATTAATTAATTTCACTAGATCTTTTGAAACTCCTGCTGAATGGGTTCGTCACATGAATAATCAGCACACAGAGATTGAGTTGGCCATGTTTAATAGCAAAAAAGATGGCGAACAAAAGAGGTAATATAATGAGAGATAGATTTTATATAATGTATACCAAAGTCAAATATATTTGTTGTTTGTAGCAATGCGCCGACCTCTTCCACAGCGTCCAGCAGCCAAATTCAACAGCAGGCGGTAGCTCAAGCGACAGCAGCAGTACATAAAAAATATACAAGCTCCAATAGACAGTCCTTAATGTTGCACAAACGCAGCAGCAGTGGCGGTAGTGCCAGTAATGGCAGTGGCACGCCTGTTTCCAGTTTAAATGCATCGCCTGGCCTGGCTGCCACATCATCGCATGCTTAAAATGTTGCACAAATTTGAGGCACAAGCAAATAAGCACCAGGAACCACAAGAAGAACACCAGTAAGCCCATGAAGAACACCACCAAAACTTAAAGCCGCTTTGCGGTCATTTCGGTAACGAGTGAGAAGTAACAGGAAAAAGTAAAATTTTTTCAAAAATCAAGTCGTTCCAGTAATCAAAACATTTTAAGTACATACATACATACATATATATAACAGCAAGAACCGTGATCAAAATGCAGCAACATTGCGTATTTTATAAGAAACAAAACAAAAAATTTAACAAACTAAAAAACGAAACTATAAATCGAAAGTAGAAGAATCGTCAGGCAACGATGCAAAACAAATTGAATAAACAAAAAATTCAACAATTTTTTAAACTTACATATGCGTAGCTTAAAATTTTATTCCCATAAATGTTTGAAATTTAAAAGTTTTTAACGTAAGTCAATGTATTA
This sequence comes from Chymomyza costata, assembly GCA_018150985.1. Taxonomy (NCBI): domain Eukaryota; kingdom Metazoa; phylum Arthropoda; class Insecta; order Diptera; family Drosophilidae; genus Chymomyza; species Chymomyza costata. The sequence goes on from JAECWU010000001.1 coordinate 27,956,647, forward strand.
ATTGGCGGCAATGAAAATGGCTTCTTAACTGTTTTTTATTATGCAGTTCTTTTTCGTTAAATCAATAATAATTACGATTGCTTTTCTTAGTTTCCTTAACGAATTATTCCGATATTTAGATTCTTATTTTAATGACCAGCTAGGTGTAACTAACATTTTTGCTTAAGAAGCACCAGATTGACATTTCTAAATTATTTATTTTTCAATTTGAAAAAGTTTTGGTCCTTATATTTTAGCTTATTTTTGTTTAATATGCAACCATAACAAATTAGCACAAGCAGATTTCTTGTTTATATTTTATATATTATTGATCCGACAAAAAACAAGCGGATCATACTATTTCATTAAAAAATAACCATCTCTCAAGTTTATTTTGCTAACAAAATAAAGCATGGGCTTTTTTTATAAATTGCATTTAATATTTTTTTCAACGTCTGAATACTTACTAGTTATCCAAAGAAGTCCATAATATTTTCTCGCTTAGGGATTAATATTTTGCTAGCTTTGTATCAATTTTTAACACTACGCTTTTTGAATAGGGCTAATATAGCCAGCACACAGTCAAGTGGCTAAAAAATATTATTTTTAAGTAATACTTTTATTTATACAATAATGTAATTTGCGCGAAAATTTTCAAAATTGTTAATTTGACAATAAAATAATGTCATTTTAAAAGTATATGGTAAATGAACCAGTATTATATCCGAGCAGAGCTCTACCCTTCAAGTTGATGGGTTACTATTCAAGGATATTGAAACTTTTGCGTGTCAACGTTACCTCTTCTTTTCGCTTAAAAAATTCATACTTAAACTTATAACAACAATATAATGCGGGTTTCTTAAATTAAATTTTTCTTTAAGTTAATTTTTATTTTTAACATCTTTATAAAATGTAAGTGTACAATTCTGTGTATATAGCTTAAGTTGCTCGATTTTTTAAGACCGCCGAAAGTAAGAATTTTTTGAAAAACTCTATATGTAGTAGTTTGCAGTTCAATTAACAACTAGTATACAAAATTCACAATATACATTCAAACATAAAACAAATCTAAGTATATATATATATTTACAGTCAGCGTGATTATACAAAACAAAGTAAACAAATGTCATAGTATATTGTATTTAAACACATACCTATGTACAACCGTATATGGTAGAAAAGCGTTTTAATCGCAAATAAATAATAAATAAGATTTCAAAACAACGTTTAATATAAAAGCTTTCTGGTCTAACCCTCATAGAAAAGCTCGCAATAATTATACTTTACCAAGCTTTTGTTTTACCAGCCAACAAAGTTAACATACGTATTAGTTTATGCTTGGCGTTTGCAAGTTGAAGTTGGTAAACTTAAAAATATTAAGAAAATTTTAAATCGATTGATTAAAATGAGTTCTGGTAAACATTTGGCTAAAGGTATGTAGGTATAGTTGGAAGTGCACGCATACGATCCGCGTGCAATAACAACTGGTTCCCAAAACTAATAAACACATCACATAAAAGGCCGGCATACTCGTATACTATAATCTAATAATAGAAAATAACAAACTGTCGAGTCATGCCTACTTGCCGGGCAAGTGTTTCATACGTTTTTTATTCACACGCTTATCAAATAATGCTTAATATTGTTCATGGTCACGCTCACAGGTTCCGACAAGCCCGAACTTCCCGACGATGGTGTGCTTCGAATCTACACAATGCGTTTTTGTCCCTATGCGCAGCGTGTTCATTTAGTGCTGAATGCTAAAAAACTGCAGCATCATAGTGTTTTTATTAATCTTACGCAAAAACCAGAGTGGCTAGTAGAGGTCAGTCCATTGCTTAAAGTACCAGCCCTGGAGCTGGCATCTGAGCCAGGTCGACCGACGCTTATTGAGTCTCTTATCATAGCCGAGTATTTAGATGAGCGTTATGCGCAAAATCCGCTGCTGCCCAAGGAACCGCTAAGGCGTGCTGCGGATAAAATACTCATCGAAAGATTTAATAGCGTTACTTCAGCTGTATTTAAAATATTGCTTTCTGGCGCTGATTGCACAGATTTGTGGCTGGGCTTGGACATTTTTGAAGAAGAACTACAGAAACGAGGTACTAAGTATTTTACTGGAGATAAACCAGGTTTTGTAGACTACATGATTTGGCCTTGGTTCGAGCGCTTGGGCTGCATTAAAGAAGTAGTGAAGGAAGGTTACGCTTTAACCAAGCAGCGATATCCTCAGCTGGTAAGATTATTATTATACTACAAAATTAAATATTTATATAAATATTTTATTTTAGACCGAATGGATAGCTCGGCTAGAGCAAGATGCAGTGGTACAGTCTTTCTATGCAACGACCGAGCAGCATATGGAATTCCTACGCACTCGCAAAGCAGGCAAAGCCAATTATGACCTATTGGCCTAAGATGCAATATATTAAATAAAAAAACTACCTATTTATAGTACTAACTAAGACACGCTTCAAAATGGAATTGACGGCACTCTCTGTTAACTGATCCGTGCACTTTTAAAGTGATTTTGTATATCACAAACTTCAAAAATCACTAAAAATAATAAATGAAAATGAAAAACATGCAAAGTATAATAAAGGCTACATGCTTAACATAAATACTTTTTTATTACGTTTATACATCAAGGGCGAATCCTGTAAAGATCTTGGAGGGAAGTCACTGCAGTCGCTTATAAAACATGTAAATGACAGTCTGTCTTCATAAAGTTTCATTAAAAACTAAAAATCGATTGCTGGACAATTAATTTACATATGTATAAGACTGACGTGTTCAAGGACAACAACCTTTTCAGAAATTCGTGTACATGCCAGTCTGTCTTCATAAAGTTTCATTCAAACTTAAAATCGATAGCTGGACATTAATTTACTTTTCTTTGTAACGGCCAAAGTTGGCCTTGGAAAGGGAACTTTTGTTAGTAGTTGGCGTCTTTTTACAATTTTTTGGCTTTGTTTAGCAAATTATTTTGAAATTCAAAACATAAGGTGAAAAATAAAATTAATTAATTAAAAGGCTAGCAAACTTTGTTTCCACCAACTCCAAATATTTGCATTATCCATATAATATATTTATACCCGTTGCTCCTTACGAGAATTTTGTCCGTACTATCAAAGTCTTCTATGTTGTGTTAAAATCAAGAAGATTATAAAATAAATCAATAATGAATCAGTTTTCGACCCCCTTCCTATAACCGGTAACAAAATTTATTTTTAAATATTAAATACATATAACCACTTTTCAGTTAAGAGTATAATAAACTAATGTACTTGTTTCGTGTATTTGTATGTCAAGATTTGTTACCACAAAGGTTACTACATACAATGCATCAAGTTCAGCTGGGTAATGCACACTCCCTGACGAAGGGCATTCTAGCAACAACTTTATATATTAGCCAAATTCACAGCTGTTGGCAATAGTAGCAAGCAACATGAGCAACGGCAGACACTTGACAAAGGGTAAGAATGGGTTATCTTTTAGAAATTAGATTATGGCATAAGCGTTCCTTACTACATTAGGCTCGCCCACTCCTGCCGTGCCAGAGGATGGCATTTTACGCCTGTATTCCATGCGATTTTGTCCTTTTGCGCAACGTGTGCATCTTGTGCTGGACGCCAAACAGATACCCTACCACAGCATATACATAAATCTAACAGAGAAACCAGACTGGCTATATGACATTAATCCACAGGGAAAGGTGCCAGCTCTGGAGCTAGTTAGAGAAACAGGATCACCCGTAATAACTGAATCTTTGCTAATTTGCGAGTATTTGGATGAACAGTATCCTTTACGACCGCTTTATCCACGCGATCCTCTCAAAAAAGTACAAGAGAAACTGTTAATTGAGCATTTCGGGGCTGTACTAGGCGCCTTTTTTAGAGCCTCTGACGGCGGTGATATTGAGCCTTTTTGGTGTGGTATGGATAACTACGAACAGCAGTTGAGTCTGCGTGGTACGCCGTTCTTTGGTGGGGCACTGACGGGGATACTTGACTACATGATTTGGCCATGGTGTGAACGCTTGGAACTGCTTAAGCTGCAACGTGGAGAGGACTACAACTATGATGAGCAGCGTTTTCCGCATTTGGTAAGCTTGATATATAAAATCGTAGGACGATAATATAAGAATATTACAAAAAAACCCTGGTTCTTATCATCATCATCAATCTTTTAAAAATCTTATAGAATTGGTTTGCAAACAAATTTTTTTTTTTAAGACACAATGGGTGGAGCGCATGAAACGCGATTCGGCTGTAAAGGCATTCTACATGGAAGCAGAGGTTCAGGCCGAGTTCTTACGTACACGTAATGCAGGCAAGCCCAACTACGATTTACTTGTCAAGGATGATGTCTGAAGTGTATTTCTTAGTGGGTGTACCGTAGTGGAAATCTTGTGCAGTGAAAAAATCGAGAGCTAATGCAAATAAATTTAAAGTAACCGTGTGTTAGTATACAAATAAGTGAAATATAATTTAATAATAATACTCCAATTTATTATTTTTCTTCTGAAAGTTTTAAAATTTATGGGGATATGTTACTACAGTTCCGTGGAGCGTTAGGCTTGATAGATCCTGTAAAAAAAATGCGACTTGAATGTCGGGTGCGCAGACTTAGACCGATCCAGATTCAGCGTACCACCACAACAAACACATTTGGTTACGATCGGTCCTATAATAATAATGGATCTATATCGATTTCTCTAGTCGCCCTGATCATACTATAGGTAACTTTAGAGGGTCTCCGACGTCTCCTTCTTGATGTAACAAACATTGTTTTGCACAAACTTATTATACCCCGTATATCGTACAGGTAGAGGGTATAAAAATATAATCAACTAATCAACTTTTTTAACGATTACACTTATTTTTTCTGTCTGGCGATAAGGCTCAGAAGAAGACCACAGCGTAAAGTTTGCGATAATATAAATTAGGTGACTAGACAACTTATCAACGACGTAACCGCAACGCTTACTGCATCTTAATGAAAGTTTGCAATGAGTGGTTCTCTTAATAATTTTACGGAATAACAAATTTGTATTACACATTTTTTCACAGGTACGTGCTATGCATATGCCACAATAAAATCTCAAACCCTTGCTTACAATTACACAAAAGCCAAATCAAAGTTAGGCGTTCCTGCATGCCGTGTAAACATAAAATTGGCATGCACTTGACTATCCAGTGCGTTCTTCTTAATAGCTTCATCTTTAGATACCAGCTCACTCCATTTCAATAAATTTTGATAGCGCGTTTTATCGAGCTCATATTTATCGGCTAGCACATGTTTTAAGGCCGGAAAACGTTCAAACCAAGGCCAAATCATATAATCCACCATGCCAATTTGCTGACCGCCAAAATAGGGGGTGCCACGTTGGGTAATTTCCAGTTCAAATACATCCAAAGCATTTTCAAAGTTCTTTAAGGCATCTGTAGGTGGATTCGTGGTAAAAAATACAGGATAGACGGCGCTCACAGCAGGCGACAAGCGTTCAATAAGTATTTTATCCAGTGCCTTCTGCAATGGATCCTTCGGAAAAAGACGACGATCTGGATACTGTTCATCCAAGTATTCGGCAATGACAAGCGACTCTATAAGGGCAGGCTGGCCCTCAACAGCCGTCAATTGCAATGCGGGCACCTTGCCCAAGGGACTATACTCCGTGTACCACTCTGGTTTCTCATTTAAATCAATGTAGATCTTGTGGTGAGGAATTTTTTTGGCATCCAGTACCAAGTGTGCACGCTGAGAAAAGGGGCAAAAGCGCATAGAATACAAACGTAAAACTCCATCTTCGGGCAGAACTGGCTTTGTGGAACCTGTGAAGGTAAAGCAAAATTAGTATCAAGTTGACGTAAGCGCCGCTGAGTGTATGGATTTTCCCAAGCAATGTTATTACTATGAATGAGTTGGCGCTTTGGCTAAACTAGTTATTGCGAACGTTAACATGAAATCTAATTGCCTCAAGTTATGAAAAGTCACCATAATTTAACTTTGAAAATGCATGTTTGGTTTTAACTTACCCTTTTTAAAATGTTTCTGGGGTATGTTACTCATTTTCAAATTATTAATGAGATGTTTGCAAATTTTATAGCGGCAAATTTTTAATAAGATTAATTTGACTGAGCTTATATAGTCGTTCTCGAGCTCATGTAACGAAAATATCGATGCATTGGCTACTCGATTGAAAATTTCGATATTTACTTTAAAAATTCCACCAAGCAATTTTCCTTCCGCTTCAAAAAAGCTTTAAAATTAAATTTATATATTGGCGTTAAATAACAAATTTTTGCGTAAATTATATATATAAAAAATTATGTCACAATTACGTTGAGTTTATTAAAGACTGAAATTAAATAGTATTTAAATTCGCACATTTTACACAAAATAATTTATATTTAATTTATTGGCGGAAATTTAAAGATAACTGTCAGCCTAAAACATGAAATAAATGTTTAAGTTAATTTTGGGCGCTTGGCGTCATTGCTGAAAGTAAGGAAAACATTTAATTGAAAACTAGTTTCATAGTTTGATAACCTGAAATTATAGCCTTACTAGAGCATATTATAATCCGGGTTCCCAGCTCGACGCGATTTCATATATTTCGCATGCGTTTCGCCATCCAAAAAGAAGCACTTAACAGCTTTATCATTTTCCATTAGATTGCGCCAGTTAAGCTGCATTTGAACAAAAGAATGTTACATTTTTATTTTTTTTTTTTAATAATCTAAAACCCACCAAGTGTCCAAAGCGATCAATGCACAACTCAAAGCCTTCTCCAAGGTCATGTTTCAATGCCGAAAAACGTTCACACCACGGCCAAATCATGTAGTCTAGCATACCAGGACTCGCACCACCGAAATAGTCAGTGCCACGTTTTTTTAACTCCTCCTCATAGGTGTCCAAGCCAGCGTACATGTCCGTATTATCCTGCTCTGCAGGTTTATCGGAGAGTAAAAGTTTATAAATGGCATTGATAAACATGCCAAAACGTTCAATAAGTATCTTGTCTTGCGCTTTTTTAAGTGGATCTTTTGGATAAAGCGGAATTTCAGGATACTTTTCATCCAAATAATCACAAATAATAAGAGATTCAATCAATGTTGGAGTTCCAGGCTCCTTGACAAGCTCCAAAGCCGGTACTTTGCTGGTGGCACTCACATTTTTAAACCATTCGGGCTTGTCACGCAAATTAATGTAAATGCTGTGGTATGGAATGTTTTTAGCATCTAGCACAAGGTGAACGCGATGTGCATATGGGCAAAACCGCATAGAGTACAAACGCAAGACGCCATCGTCCGGCAAAATTGGCTTTGTCGAACCTGTTGATAGAAGTTAGAGGTTTTAGTGGATGGTTAAAACAAAAATCAGTAATTGTTTGTGCATATTATTTACCGATACTTAAATGTTCTGTGTTGCTCATTTTTGGATTAGTTCCTTTGTAGGCTTCAACATATGTATATATATTATTATACTTTTGCAAAATTGTTTAGAAAAACAAAGGCTACTATTTACAGACGCAAAATGATATCGATATTACGATAACAACGTATTGGCGGAAAATTATGCGTTGGTGGGAAATTATTATTGTTGAAATTATCGAGCAATGCAACCGTGGCAATGGCCACGTTTTTATGTGAATAGTCATTGCATAAAAAGAAGCGCGTGTAATATTTTTTTTTAGTTTTTTGCAAATTTCTTGTGTTGCTGTTGGCGGTGCGTAAATTTGATGAACAATTGATAGAAGTCCTGTGGTCTTATATTGACCATTATCAACAATAAACTTGCATATATTGCAATTTGTGCCACAATGTTTTAAGTGTTTCTGTAAGTGCTCAATCTTCGAGTGCCGCCGTCGCCGCCGCCAGCGTAATTATAAGCGCTTTTGCTCAAATTTATGTAAATTATTAAATTAAAACACAATTGTATAAAACGCAATTAACAACCTAAGACCAGCTTGCAATAATTGTGCGGCTGTGTCGTCATTTAAGTGTTATACCGCATAAATCAATCTGTAAAAATAATCTTTCGCAACGAGCAAGAAGGAAAAAGTTCTGGAATTGATTTTTATATAAAACATTAGCTTGCCAAAGATTAAATATACAGGTAAGTGTGCATACTGCAAGTTTTGTTAAATTCGAATTTAAATGCCCTTGTGCGGTTCGTCAGTTTTGTGTGGGTTCAATATATGAGAGACACCAGGCGACCGCATTTTTCTGCACGCCGTCGTTGTGTGTTTGTTGCGCTATAATATAAATAAGTTTATGTACATTCACTACATACATATGTTAGTATGTTCAGGATAGTGTTCGATTTTTCTTTTTGCAATTATTTTATTTCTGCTTTTTAACCAACGCTTTTACTTCTAAGTTAATGTAATTGTAATTAGTTACGCTGCAGCTGTCATCTACCACACGTCTCCCTTAATACGCCGCATTCATCATTTATTTATAACGCGAGCGGCTTCCATCTGAATTTCATCTATGTTTTTGACACCCACGCATACACATTTAGTTGGAAACATATGTATGTACGTTTATATGTAAAATATGGTCTGTATACAATTGTATATATTTAATTTAGCACGCGTTTTATGCTATTTTGGTGTAACATGCTCCTAAGCACATTTTTATACCCTGTAAACGCCATTGGGTCAAATGTATTATATAGAGTTCATAAGTTCTTTATAACAAAAGGCTAATCATTCTCTTGGGTATCGATTGAACCATGTCCGTCTGCCCCTCCGTATGAACAACTAGATCGCAGACCACAACAGCTGAAAACCCATAGATGCGCATTCGTATATCAAGGATTCATCTGTATTAAGACTTTTGTGAGTCTAATAACAACAAGGCCCTACGTATCAATGCAAAGTTCGGTGGGTGCAGAGTATTCGACTATCGCGTACCTCGAGTCATTTATATTTTTGTATACATTTTACATCCATACATATGCATGTATAAGTATTATATTTATTTTAAATAGAAAAGGAAAATTGTGTTTTGATTTGTTACTAGGAAAGCTACAAATATGGCATTAAGCATCTTTAATAGAAGATAGAGTTTGAATATGTATTCATTAACAATATTAATACTATATCGCAATTATCAATTAATAATGTAATGCAAAATATCGTTAATGTGTTGGTTGTTATTGCAAATGTTGATACTAAATTTTTAAAATTATTCTTTAGCTTATTCATGTGATAACAGCAAAACTAGGTGGCATCCCTAAAGACACATAAGTGGTGTTGTGCCAGAAATCTCTTTCAATAGAATTTTAAACCAACAGCAATATGCTATTGTGCCAGATACATGTTTCAAACGAATTACAAAACATAAGCCAGCGGTCGATGTGTCAGAAATTTTTTTTTTTTTGTTTGTTCCTGTTTTACTCCTCTTGGGAGCTTAGGGCCTCTACAAGAGCTTTCCAGCGAACTCTATTTTGCGCTGTTTGTTTGGCTGTAACCGCATGGTATGTTTTGCTGCGCCAGTTCTTGAAGGGCAGTCCGCCGCCAGGTTGCTTTTGGTCGTCCTACTCGTCTGCTTCCTTGGGGATTCCAATCTAGTGCCTAACAATGCTGCTTGGTTCTTTTCTGAGAGCGTCAGAAATATGTTCTGATTATCATAAAATCATTGGCATTTGTGGCTTTTTTTTTTTATTTTAAATTAGGCACCTCTGTGCATATATTTTTAGTCGTTCTTTTGCATTTTAACATTGTAGTTGTGAATTTTATAAACTAAACCAAGAACGCTGGCTTTATTCAGAATTTGTTTTTTACTCAGTTTTCAAAAATAATTGGCGAGTTCACTTTTAAAAATGGCATATAAAATCATAAAAGAAAAAGTTGTTTTCTGGTCTTCAACAGCAAATAAACTACAACGTTAATTATATTAAAAAAAATATAGGGAAGAGTGGTGCAAAATGCACCAAAAAAGTAGTTTATAAAGCTCAATATTCGAGACACTTAATGCAGCTAGAACTGAAGCAGTTTGAGTCTAAGTTTTAGCCACATATGTGGGCTACAACATAGTGCCTACTGAAGATCCCCTCAGCCTTTTGGCAGCTTTAAAAATGCAATAATATCAAAAGCAGCGCATTTTACCCCACTTTCCCTTATTCCTTTGGCGGCTGTTTACAGGCAGCTGAATAGTTTTCTCACACACTACAAGCACTGAATAATACCAAAAATAGTGCAAAGAATATGGTCATCCTCTTATACATATATTGACGCTTTTTATAACACACTTTTTTTTGGTTTGGGCGTAGAAGCCCATTTTATTATTTGTGCACTTTGCACACCCAAAATGTGAAAAGAAAAATGATCTAATTATATAACAAAACCTTACTTCTTGTTTCTAGAGTTTTCTGAAACGTCAGCAGTTTTGTACAGAGTATCTTATATTCATAATTTCACAACTGTATCGTTATGCGATTCTAAAGATTACTGCTTATCTGTAATGACCTACTATATATGGACTGTCATTTTATCGCTTCGGTAATTTTAAAAAATTTAGCATTGTTAAATAAGGCAAAAATTTTAGCCTTCTTATCAAAGTAAATTTTATACAAATGCAAAAAAAAAAGGTGTTACACAATTATATTATTATGGAGAGTTGGAGCAAGACTGATTACAATTTTAATGATTTTTTCCTTGTAAGTTAGTCACACTGATTGATAGTAGGTGAAAAGAAATAAATTATTCATGACTGCATTTGATAATGTTCGTTGCAAGTAGCGACTTTGATATTGAATACATAGAAGTACATAGATAGTATGTACATATGTTAACAATTAGTAGGTACAGCCGATCGTCGCCAATATTTTAATGTAATGCCACACATGAAAATACAGTAGCTACTTGCTCATTACATTGCACTAACAAATTTTATTCGATTCAATGAATTATTTATTGGCCCCTTTTAACCAAGTGTTGACAGCCGACTTCTCAAGCCCTTCAACATGTGTTATATGTCAGCTGCAGCATATTAAATTAGAAACCATATAATTTCGTTGTTTTATGACTTAGACGTTGCCGTAGTCAAGGTCACGAGAGACGTGATTATCTATAAGTAGATCGGCGTATCATCATTGCCTGTAACTATTCTTAAATCACTTTACTTATTGTATTTAAGTTTTATCATGTGACAGCACATGTGACTGTAACGTATCCTCCCAACCATATCAAAATGCTAGGCGGCTGGAAGCCCCTAACCGAAATTTCATTTAACGTAAGCTTTTTGCGTTAAAGTTATCAACAACAGAATTTTTTTTTTGCCAGACTGATTATATTTACAATATAGAGGTGTTTTTTTTTTTTTAGTATGTCAGCAATTTTGCGTGTCACATACAAGGCATAAATAACTTTACTTTATATGAGTAGTTTGGAATTATTCTCGAAATGTGCAAAAATTAATGTGTAGTCTATTACTATAGAGAAAGGGTTGAAATTTCAGTTCTACCCAACATAAAAACAAAAGTGAATAATTCGCTATGAGCATTTACTTTTGAAATATTATAGTAATGTGCTTTGTGTAAACATACTTGAATTTTCATGGTTAAGAAGTTTCTAACGATATGTTCTTATACACAGTGCAAATGATACTTGGCTTTCGTAAACTTGAATACATTGTTTCTCAGTCTGTCAGTCTTATTTATGTTGTTATGTAGCATTCCTAATTAGTTGCAATAAATAAAACATTGGAAAAAACCCATGCATGGTATGCACTTACAATTACAAATGTTTATATAGGAAGAAAATATGTTTGCCACGATCTAAAATGCTATGTTAAGATCGTAAACCACTGTATCAGCGCCGCTCAAATTCGCACCTGATTTGCAAGCTCCAACTGGTGTAGAGAAAACTATGATACAAAGTTGTCATTGCAACGTCGAATTGAAATGATTAAAAAGTTGCTTAAATAGTTTAGGGCTTAAATAGGCATCTCTATGTTGGTGCTATCCCTTAATTGTAAAAAGTCTACATACAGATTTTGGTAACTGAATCTACTTCACAGAAAGTTTTAAAATAAACTTCTGGCAAAGCGGTTTAAATTTGGTCCTTTTTGCCTATAATTTCCGAACTTCATGATCTTCATGAAATTTGCAAAAAAAAAAAAAAAAAACGATGCTATGTGGGATTTAAGTTTAAGAGATGTTTTGAAATAAACAGCAAAAACTATTTGGGAAAATAAGTAGGGGTTGGTATCCACATAAAGTGAGAAGTATTGTTATATATATAAGTCCGGTTCTGTGTACAAACAGCTTGATATCAATGCATTTTATAGGGAAGAGGGGTCTAAAACAGTGGTGGGCAAAACTTAAACAAACAAACAATTGTTTGTGTGACAAAGCAGCGCAGTAAGCAAAAGCGCACGAGAGAGCAAGAATCGCAATCGAGCAAAAACGAGAGAGAGAGAGATTTCACACACTTGGACCGTGCGTGAGCCAACTGCGCTGCTGCAGAATTTTGTAACTCTTTCCACGCGTGTTATGAAAATTGAGAGACTGCCTGAAATAACACGACTACCTATCTTACCTGGTCTAAAATAACACGACTTTACGAAGTTAGAATCAGCATACTATACTATAGTATGTAAAGGGTTTTCCAATAGAGGTGTTATTTTGGTATTCAAAGAAAAATTCAATTTTTTGAGATAAATGATCGGATGTTTATTTCATAATAAAGAGGAACGTATGCCGTTAACAATGAAAAACAACATCAGCCAAATGGCCACCACGACCACGCTTACAGGACCATATCGTTTTCATGAAATTTTCCATAACCAAATCGCAAAGTGGCTGCCCTATGTCCTCGATAGCCTCACGAATTCTATCTTTGAGGTCTTGAATCGACGCTGGGCTGTTGGCGTAGACCTTATCTTTCACGTGGCCCCAAAGGAAGAAGTCGCAAGGTGTTAAATCACAAGATCTCAGTGGCTAATTGTGATCACCTCTTCGAGAGATAACACGGTCCGGAAACTTTTCCCGTAAAAGCGCAATGGTTTCGTTGCTTGTGTGGCACGCAGCGCCGTCTTGTTGAAAGTAAACGTTGTCCAGAACAATACCATCCAACTCTGACCATAAAAAATCATTAATCATCTCTCGATAGCGCAATCCATTCACCGTAACTGTTGAGCCAACTTCATTTTCGAAAAAGTAAGGTCCAATGACCCCACCGGACCATAAACCGCACCAAACAGTCACACGTTGAGGATGGAGAGGCTTCTCAACAATAACTCTTGGGTTTTCCGAGCCCCAGATGCGACAATTTTGCTTGTTGACGTAGCCGCCGAGGTGGAAATGGGCCTCATCAGTCAAGATGATTTTTCCATGGAATTCCGGATAATTTTCATGCATTTCAAGGACCCAATCAGCAAAGACACGACGTTGTTGTTGATCGGCCGGCTTGAGTTCTTGTGTTAACTGAACTTTATAAGCCTTAAGACCCAAGTCTTTATGCAAAATACGGTGTAATGACGTTTGTGGAATGCCCCATTCCAAAGAACGATGAGGAATGGACAAACCTGGGTTTTCTTCAACACTTTGGGCTACAGCAGCAATATTCTCAGTTGTTCTTGAGCGACGTGCACGGGTTTTATTCTGCACATCACTAAATTGTCCCAACAGCTAGAATTTTTCCACCAATTTCTGTTTGCGGACCGACAAGGTGCTTCACGACGACCCAAAAATGCTTTAGTTTTGCGAACTGTGACTGCAAGATTTTCACCATTTTTGTAGTGAATTTTAATAATTTCAATGGAAGCGTGTATCGTTCCATTTTTAGCAATGGCGTAGTTTCTACTTGTCAAATGCCCAATAATAAAAGCTTCAAAAGTGACAGCTACCGAAATACTGGGTGATTCTAAATAACACCTCTTGTTGGAAAACCCTTTACTATAGTTTACTATTATACTATTGTTGTAGCCTCGGTTGTAGTCGATGAGAGGGATCAAAAACTTAAAGCGACTAGAAGAATAATCATTGTCAAGAAAATCAATTTATTTTGGTATGTATAACTAAATTCGGTTGAACACTCGCACAAAATGACTTCATCGTGAATTTAGGAACCTGTTTCGAGTTCGATAGTTTGGCGCGATGGTAGTCCTTTGACATAATTAAGAAAATCGTCATAACGTGTTTGTAATTAAGGCAAATAATGATACCTTGATGACTGAACTAAACTGAAGGTATAAAAAAATATGACAGAAGTTGCTGGTTATTTTGGACTTTTGTCTGGCGAAACCTTGCTTTCAATGAGTAAAACTGAATTGAAAAAAGCAGCAAATAATTTGGCAATGAAATGTGAAACAGACGAGATTTTGGATTTCAAGAATACAGCGCTATCAATTTTGCCTCGCCATATGCAAACTGCAGGTACACAGGATTTACTTGAATTGATTAATGATTAGAATTATAAAGCATTGTTACCTTATATTGCGATTGCATGCAGGATCTTCTTGACAACGCCAGTAACAATTGCCACTCTCAGCAAACTCTAACTCATCACAGAATTGGTCCAATAGTGATTGACTAATTTGGCAATTTTATCAGTTGATGGCTCTGTGTATAACTGAGATAAATTTGTATCCGGTAGCTTTTATAGTGTTGTTATCCTACGAGGAAAATTCGGGCTTTATAGCTCTTATAAGATCTTAAAGATTCTCTTTTTAACCAAATAGACGGACAGACAGTCTCGGCTATATCGATATGAGAAATGATGCTGATCAAGAATATCTTTCCTCGATTTACATACATTTGTATGAACTAATTATTGCTTAGTACCTTCGATACAGGGTGTAAAAAGCAAAAAGAACTTTCATATGAATTCTCACTTAAGCTTAGCATAGCGATTTTGATGACTGGGAAAGTTGCCAAACAGAAATTAAAGCCAAAATTTGAGCCCATAAACTTCTGTTTCAATCTTGTTAGTTGAAAACTGTCTGAGTGATCTTCGAAATTCTATTGAGGAAATAGGTGGCCAATATTAAAGAGTCTGGTCACATTTAATTATCCTCGCTCTTTTGGTGTTTGAGAAATGAGCAATATATGTAGGTACATGGACGGTCAGACAGAAATATGGCTCACGATCATTGAGGTATATACCTTTTGTTGTCTTGCTTTCAGATGTTGCATATCAATTTTTTTTTGCACCAAAACGCTGTTGCACCTTAATTTATCAGCTAAAGTATATTTTAGCCATGGACATTGAAGCTTTAGCTTGAGCTTAGAGTTTGTAGCTCTATATTTCCATCTAGTTACATAAGTATATTCGTATTATTTTGTAAAAAGTAATAAAGCCTTAGCAAAGCGTCGCTATATATATGCCGGCTTCCCCCACATAATAGTTTGCCTATAAAGTGGGCCACAAGTAACAAGCGCTATTCAGTTGTAAGTCGTGCTTAAAGCTCGTTGGTTGGTTTGTGCGTGTTGGTCTGTCGGCTCCTTGTTAAATGTACGTTTGCAAAAGTATTACAAAAATAAAAAATATACCTAAGTTCAAATCAAGAGAGAGTCATATGTGCCTACAAATTGTACAATTGAAACTAACAAACTATTTGCCAATTTGCTAAAAATCGCTTAAACTTAATTGAAAAGTACAAGTTGTGGCAGAATTCAAACTGACTAATGAATGAAAAACAATATAAATAAAAAGAAAAAGAAAAAAAGAGTAAAAATAAAGCATGATTCGTTAAAAAAAAAATGTCGTCAATCTTTTTTGTGATTTCATGAAAATCATGCGAACTGAATTTAAATTAGGTTTGATTACAATCGATGTCTCGAACTCGTGATACGGGCGGGCCGTAGTGCCGGGTGCTATTGGACTTGACCAATTGACTGGAGTCAGTATTGATTCGAACCAGACGGCGGCTATTATATAGTATATAAAAATTTAAATATTTTAATACATAGTATATGAGTGGGCTTGGGAAAGTGTTTTCAGTTTAATTTGTGTGTACAAAGAAAAAACAAAAAAAATGCCGGTTATTTTCATATACATTTTTGATTGATTTTAATTGCTATATAATTAAATTAAAAGTCCTTGATTAAGAATTTGCCAAAAATACTTTCTAACAACCATGAGCACTGGCAACAAGTGAGTACAATTCACCTTTCACCTTCGAAATTTCTTTCCTAACTGGCATGCATGCCAGCAGTGTCCTTGTCAATGCCAAAGTGCACGTAAGCGTGCAATGCCAATGACAACACCTGCCCAACACTCAAACCCTCTATGAAAGTGCATTAAATTTGCCTAGACCATGCTGGCCCCTTCTGCCGACGACCTTCACGCGCCCAATTTTATGCAACAGCGAATCGTGACGTCTTATTTTTTTACACTTACTTTGGCTATCATCCTGTCTTGGTAGTGATGCGAGTATACAATAACAAAAATTTCCAAAAATTCCAAGCTAAGCAGTGATATAAAATTGAAAAATTTGCTTAAAAGACACTGTAAAGGATCACTCAATGTACAATATTTTATAAGAACAATCAAAAAATTGTCTGGTAACCACTCTTAAATTGAAATAAATAACTGAATTGAATAACTTTTTTAAAAAAGAAACAGTTTATTTAATATAATTGGTCTTTATTGTTAAATATAAGGAAATCTTGACTAAAACTAGAGATTTTGAAACCGTTCCAAAGGGCTTACTTTAAGTTAAAAAAAAAAAATGATTTTAAGCTTGAGATCTTAATAATCGAGTCGATTCAACGCAATTTCACGTATTTTTCAAAACATTGCACGAAGTGTATTTTGGCCCGAAGGTTCACTTCTTGGCAGGGCCGTAGAGACAAAATCCGGGCCCGGGGGGAAAATGTACCGGCGCCTCGATTACACCTATAGCTTGGATCACGACAGTACGACAGTAACTACACCGGGCCCCTGAGAAAACTACGGGCCCGCGGGGGAATCCCCCCTTTCCCAACCCCCTCTCGTCAGGCCTGCTTCTTGGAAAATTTAAACTATATAATTATTATTATTATTAGCATCACAGCCCGGTGTGGGCCAAAGCTTCCTTCACAATCTTTCTCCATGCGTCCCTGTCCAACGCCTTTAGCTTGTAGTTCGGGACCCTCATTGAATTCAGATCCGCTTCTACCGAGTCGATCCAACGCTTTTTCGGCCTGCCTCTAGCTCGGCATCCTAGATCTCTGTACAGTAAGAGCTTTTTTGTCGGTGCCTCGTCGCTCCTGCGTAGCACGTGGCCGAGCCATCGCATTCTTTGAGACTTTATAAACCGTACAATTGTTTCGCCTCTCATCATGGTTTCTATTTCGTCATTGTATCGGCGTCGATATGTGCCGTCATTTAATCGTAGTGGACCATACACCCTTCGTATAATTTTTCTTTCAAAGATGCTGAGCTGCTTTAGTTCAGCTGCTTTCAGGGTCCAAACTTCACAACCATATGTTAGCACTGGTCGAACGAGGCACTTGTATATGTTGAGAACTATATAATAGTTATTCAAATTTTACCCAAAGAAAGCTTCCAATAATAATTACTTATTGAGTTATTGAAAATGTACAGATATATCTTGTAAATAAAAAATCGCTTCTCTTTTAAGATTTAAAAAATTTCAGTTAGGGATTTTGTGTAGAATCTTGAATTCCAACAATTAAATGAAAAATAGTTAAAGTATTGTTTTTAGATAATTTTTCTAATTAAGTTTTTAAAGATATGTGCAGTAAGTACTTTGTGAATAGATATCATAGTGTATGCACACTTTAACTTAGCTAAAGCTACTTTCTCTTATTAAGTCGATAGCGTAGATATTGCGTACATGCTTATATTGAATCATGGAAGACCCTTGACAAAAATGTTAAGAAAACTTTCCGCAATCAGTGCGCCGCCCACACATGTGGAGAGAAGTTAAGTAAATGCCACGTCGTAAATTTTGTTACCAAAGTTTTATCAATAATTGGATTTTTGTTACCAACTTGGCTGTCTGTCAGTCAGTATGACTGCGCTGCAACATTCTAATACTAAACGCGCAATGGAAAAATTGTTAAGCCGCATAGCAGAAGTAAAACATACAAATCGTTGTAACAATAGTGTCGTTAGAGTTTTGAAATCTCTTTTTATTTTTGTGATCCAATGCAGTTGGCGTATGCCAGTGTGGTTAAATACACGTGCTTTTGCGGTTAGCTTTCAAATTAAATTTAATGACGTAGAAATCAAGCCGATAAGCGTAAAATATTTGTGTCAATAATTGTTATCAAGATATGGTCTAATCTGAAAGTTTGCTTGTAAATTGCATTTAATTGTTGGACAACAGCAATGTACATAAAATAAACTATCTAAGCAAATATGTGTAATGCATAAGGTGTTAAGTTGACTTTATTAACCAACTTGTCTAATGTATTGCAAAAGTAATAAGCTTATTGTTTTGCAAGCAGGCGTTTGTCCATTTATGTATACGCTCAAAATATTGTTAATATGCATATAAGTTTGCGTATGTGGTTGGCTTTACATATATATATGTATACTTTTTTGTACGTTGAATGCTGTGACCATATAGGGTAGTCCTCTATTCGACCCACAAAGCTGCCAATAGTCGGCCACAATATGAACTTGAACTTCCGCTTTGCTTGGCTAACTACAAAAATTGACAGCTTTATTTACTACGCGCAATTGTTTATATACTCTTTGAAGCTATGTACAATATTGTTGTTCTTTTTTTTTTATAGACAAATGGACGAATAATGTTAGAATTATTATGTTAATTGCAGCTGTACAAGTATTATCCCAGAATTAGTCGACCGCTAGTGTTGGTAAATGTTTGAAAAGGCAAAGTACTGTATTTTAAACATTTAGTGTAGTTTGTTTTGGCCGCTGTTACTAGAGAAAGCTCTCAGTGAATTTGCCAACACAGTTAAAACTTGTCATGGTTATGTTAATACAGCACTTACATTTGAAAGGTTTAAGTCGAACCAATATTAAAGCCGATCTGGACGGCTCTTGTACCTAAAAACTTGAACTTTACATCCTCTTTCCATTCTGAGCTCTGCCTTCTATTTACGTTATTTTTTGGAGTCAGTTGTTCTTGCCGCAACTAATTTGTTGCCACTAGTGCAAGTAAGCATTAAGTTTTACTTCGAATGTTTTTCCCTGTACCTTAAGGTGAAAGGAGATGCCGGAGACTCCCCAAAGTGATCTGAGTGACTAGAGAAGTCGATATACCCATGTCCGTGAGTAGGAACGCATACATCTCAGAGATAACAAGAGCTAGAGCAAGCAAACTTTTACATTAGATCCGTTATTATTCCATAGGAGTGACGTTTATTTTATTTTTTTGGAATCAAGGCTACATTATATAGCACCCATAGGGGTGTTTCGGAGGACCTCTAAAAAAACCAAAAGTTGTAGATGGATAATTCGTTTGTTTAAAAAGATATAGAAACCAAATTTGGCATTCCAAAGTCTTTTAGAGTTTCCCAGCACTGTACCAAATTTCATCAAAATGGGTTGACTATATCATATAGCCCCCACAGGACAAATCGTTCAAAAAACCGTGTTTGGTGCAAACTTCGTTCTGTTTCGTTTGTTTACGAAAATAACGTAACCAATTTTGGCACTTGGAAGTTTTTTAGAGTTCCCAGCATCTTACCATCTTACCTTTACCATTTTATCGAAATCGGTTGACTATATCATATAGCTCCCATAGGACCGATGGATCAAGAAAACATTTTTAGGTCATAACTCGGTTGTTTAAAAAGATATAGAAACCAAATTTGACATTCGAAAATCTTTTAGAGTTACCCAGCACTGTACCAAGTTTCATCAAAATCGGTTGACCATATCATATAGCCTTCATAGGAAAAATCGTTCAAAATACCGTGTTTGGTACAAAATTCGACTTTTTTTTTTGCTTATAAAAATATCGTAGCCAAATTTGGCAAAGAAATATCTTATGGAGTTCGTTAGCAATATATCGGATTTGATTGCAATGTGGTGGCACAGGGTATCCCAAAGTCGTCAGCGCCCGACTTTAACGTACGCCATCTTTCATAATGGCTTTTTCGAAAAATTACTTCTACATTAAATAAATGTTTGTGATTTCTTCGTAAAATAGCAACAGAAACTTTTTAAATCAACCTTAGAAGTATAAAGGTTATAATTGCACTCTCTCCTCACTGATCAGGATTCCGGCAAACAGATCCAACACTTCAAGAAGTTCAAATTAGTTTTGGGTAAAAAATTAATCCTACCGATTGAACTAGAAAATTTTTGCATTAAAAGTAGAGCTCTATTTAAAATGTAATAGAGTTTAAAGCCTCATAAGTTAAAGCAGACATAAGTCGTTCGAAAATCCCATCGTTCTAAGTTTAAGCTTAGGTAAATCGTTTACAGCTTTATTGACTTATTTTAGTTGAGAAAAGAAAAAAAAACGTTTAAAATTAGATTTATGACAAAACTAATATGCCCATTCCTCGCAAGAGAGTACAGATAGATATGCCGTCCTAAACAAATAGACCAACGACCGTTGGCGGCATTTATGCGTTGTTATGCAATCGGAATTGTAATTGATTTAAGCCAAATCAACAATAGAACACACGAGTACAAAATGAGAGTGTAGGCTTATTTTATCGCATACCTACTTAGTCGAGCCCCACTGAACCAAGCTGATCCATATCTGACCAAATTGCGCAAAAAATGCGATGGCCTGTGGGCAGCTTGTACGCTTGAGTGAACCAATTTCAAATAAAACATATTGCTTAACTCTTTTACAGATTACAACTAAATACACTATACTACACAAAGGAGGTATTTTGATGACTACAATGATTTGAACAGCATTTGTATACTACAACATCAACAACAAGCAGAACAACAAATAACCACAGCATTAGCATTAAGCATAAAGTTTAACGAATTATAATTATATACTATACTATACTTACCACGTTTGACTGACTATTAACTACTACACTACACTTGAGATAAGCTATGCAAGATGGCGCGTCACATAATGGCCGTTTGTGTGGTTTGTTTACTCTGCGCCGATCGCCTTCACTGTCAGGATCATATTGAGGATATGCTGGCTGTGGCGCAGGGCAATAAAGAATTGAACGCACGTGTCTATACCACGTCACGCGTGGACAACCAAAGTCCCTCCAGTGAAACCACCGATCAAAGACAGCTCGATGATTATACCCAAGATTATAGCACAAGTCCGCCGCATAGAAGACGCAAGCGACATGCCGGTCATGGGCAACACGATGAAGAGCAGTTGAAGTCACATGTGCCCGAAATAACAGAGTATTTTTTGCAGCAGCTAATACAACAACATGGCATTAATATGTCCGAAGATGACAATATCCCATCTAAGTTGAATGCAATTGCATTTCAGCGTTTGCTGGAACAGCTTGGACTGCAGCAGCTGCTGAGCGGCGGCAACGGCACGGTGAGTAGTATGATCTGCATATGTGTGTATATGTCGAAACTCAAACGTGGGTCTTCTACTCGTGCTTCTTATCAGCTGTCATGCATTCACAATAGATGAAACGTAACCTTGCTATTAGCTACAGTTTATTTACTAGAAATAAACCTTATTTTAAATTAAATTTTGGATCCATTTACAATGTTTTAAAGCATTTA
Organism: Chymomyza costata; assembly: GCA_018150985.1. Lineage (NCBI taxonomy): Eukaryota > Metazoa > Arthropoda > Insecta > Diptera > Drosophilidae > Chymomyza > Chymomyza costata. The sequence continues at coordinate 27,978,242 of JAECWU010000001.1, forward strand.
AAGCCTAAAATATCAAAAAGTTTTTATTTGTGCGACTTTTGATCCATTTTATTTTAGTTTCGTTAAAAGTAAAAAAAAATAAGGCTTTGATAAGTGCACAAAACGTGGACACATGGGCATGCCTGATAAGGGTAATTAGTAGGGGCGTTGAGTTGTACTTGGCAGAAAAAATCAGAAGGATCTTTTTCTAAAGAAGTCCTTTCCTGAATGTTTATTGCTAAGTTTTTTCAGTACTTATTATTTTTGTTACTGTAGCTATGAATTTTAAAACATCTTTTTGTTACCCTGCAGTGCGTTGCGGACAGCAAACTGGTGCATCATGTACAGCCACACGATCTCAGTCATCATGAAGAGCACCACCAAAGGCAGACACAGGAGCTGGAGCTAACAAACTGTACGCTTGCTATCAATGACACCCTAAGTAACATAACCTGCGCCCCGCCTTCCATGTCCGAGCAGAATTCTAGTGAGAGAACGAATTATACGCTCAGTGAGCGAGATTTGCTGCATTTATGTCCGGTGCTACTGTATCAATTAGCAGCGCCTAATGCTGCACAACGCATGGGTTGCATAGAGCCAGCGGTGCTGGCTGAAATTGATAGCGTTGAGGCGCATCAATTTGAGGCACGTAAAAATGATGTTATGTATGGTAAGTATTTTATATTATTATAAAAAGAGCTTTTATTTTAAACTTCTACTTTGCTTGACAGTGTGGATATATGCTTTTATATCGGTATTTGCTTGTGGCATCTTGGGACTTATGGGCGTGGCCATTATACCATTTATGAACTCACGCTATTATAAGCATATTATTCAATATCTGGTCTCATTGGCTGTGGGCACCATGACTGGCGATGCTTTGTTGCATTTACTGCCACATGTAAGTAGTGACTGAATAGCAACAACAAGAAGTGTATATCGTCTATAGGATGGCCTAATTATTAGTATGATCACGTAAAAGAGTTTAATCGCTGTTTTTATATTGCTGAGGCACAATAAATAATTTTATGAGATCGTTGAGATCGTTACAGTTCATTGTACCAAACCCAAATCTGTAAAAAAAATGTGAAGACGAATTGACATGCATTTTTATCTTGTTTCTCTTATATATATATACATATTATATAAAACCGATTACAAACTTTATTTATTTTCGATTTACCTTCTATTTTTTTTTAGGCTCTTGCTGGGCAGAGCGAACATGGCATGATTATGAAAGGTTTGGGTTGCTTGGGCGGCATTATTTTCTTTTATGTCACTGAGCATGCGCTCACCATGATTTCGGAGTGGCGCAAAAGTGTTGAGAAAAAAGAAACGAAAAAACCTTCACGCGCCAAAGTTATGCGTGATCCCGATTCCTCGGTTAGTAATCCCGTAACAAGTGAAAAGTTCTGCAAACAAAAGTATAGTTCATATCCTTATTGTTACGATGAGATTACTATGGATAACAAGCAGGATGTGTGGATGCATTTACCAGGTGATGTGGCTACATCAACGAATGCATCAATTACTGGTGTGGGCGTAGAGTGTGTCAACTTGCGCAATGGCACAGCTGAGCATGATGGCACCAGCGAATCGGCAGCTGCAGCGCAATCACTGCTTTCTACGTCGCATAATAACTATGCAGAGATGAACCATCATAATCACAATCACAACAATCATCAGCAGCAGGAGCAGCCTCAAGAAAAAACCGACAATAATACCATAACCACCGATCTTGATGGTAATGCGGTGTATGCAAGCAGCAATAATAGGGAAGGCAACAATGGTAATGATAATGATCATGTGACAGTGATATTGCGTGAACATGAGTCCTCGCATCATGGCCATAGCCATCGTCATGGTCATGTGCACTCTCCGCCTGAGACGTTAAGTGCTGTGGCTTGGATGATCATCATGGGTGATGGCTTGCATAATTTTACCGATGGCATGGCTATTGGTGCTGCTTTTGCTGAAAATATTGCCGGTGGTTTCTCAACTTCTCTGGCCGTTTTTTGTCACGAGCTACCGCATGAACTGGGCGACTTTGCCATACTTATGAAGGCAGGCATGTCGGTCAAGTCGGCAGTCTATTACAATTTGCTGACTGGTGTTCTGAGCTTTATAGGCATGATCTTTGGCATTGTTTTTGGGCAGTCGCAGGATGTGGCGCAGTGGATGTTTTCTGTGGCGGCTGGTCTGTTTATCTACATAGCTTTGGTTGATATGGTAAGTGTAATTTATAATTTTTAAGCGGTCTTGTCTCTCTTAAGCAAAAACTCACATTTTGTTTTAAATTTTTTCAGATGCCTGAAATCTCGGCTGCTCATAAATCTCTGGCACAGTTTCTTTTGCAAATACTCGGCATGCTAAGCGGAGTCGTCATAATGCTGCTTATTGCAATATATGAAGGCGATTTAATGAACGTATTTGGCACACAGCCGCACGCTAGTGTGCATCATCAGCACGTGCATTAAAACTAAAGAGAATCTTCTAACGTATTATGTTGAACTTCGAGCATAGTTTTTTAACAATTGTAATATTTTGTTCTTTACCTCAACGCCTGCTTGCGCAGGTGCCACCCAGTCACCCAATCACACAAATAGACAAACACACACACACAGAGGCCAAGAGTCATTTAGAAATAGTTAGATGCACCGACATGTTATTGTTTATACAAAAAACAATATGCATTCGTTAAAAATGTTTTTGAAAAACACACCCACAAAAATAACAAGGAACACGGAAGGGAAACACAACTGCCACTGAAAAAAACTGTGTTGTATACATAATCAACACAATCCACCATCATTGAGTTTACGAATTAGTTCGAATTAATTTACACACCTAATGTAAGATGTTTTATGTGCATAAGTTATAAAGTGATTATGAATTTAACAAAAGAAGAAAAAAAAAAACAAAGCAAAACCATAAATTTGCTCTAAATAAAAGAAAATTGTAAAAATTTTGAGGAATGAAAAAGAGCAAAAACTTTTTTTCTAAACATAATAATTAATATAATAGTATATAAATACTTATATATACATATACTATATACAAGCATAGTTTTTTGTATGTTTTGTAGTATAGGAAGCGCACATTTATTTTACGCCAATTAAACATTCGAAAAATAATTTAAAATGGTAATCCTTAATATATTTTGGTAGTACTTACACAAAAGCTAAGTTGAGTTTGATGTACTTTATGCAATACAAAAAAAAAAAATCAAACACATTTTTATATAATTTATTATCTATGCAAACGCACGTTCATATGTTTTTGGCATTTACCTTACTTACGAATTTTTTTGGAATTGCACAAAAATAAAATATAAATGTAGTTTTTGACAGCAGAACTTTGATCTTTTTTGTGTTTTTATTTTGTAAACTTTTTTATTTGCCTGACTATAATAAACAACTATAACGAAAGTAATTGTGATTCCAATTGAGTAACTAACATTTTTAAAATGGTGCGACTTAAAAACATATATACTTAAATATATACTTTAAAGATGTACACTTTGCTCGTAACGACTATCACACGCAGTTTATATATTACACTCAAGAACAGAAACACACCATGCTTACATTTAAGCTGAGCAACAAACAATAATTTATAAAGCCCACACTAAATGCTAACCAGGCAGTAAAACCTAAATTTAACTGTAAGTTCTAAGCTACACACACGTAATGTACTAAATGTATTGTATATGCTAAAAAATATTTTTCAAACTTTGGTGATATCAAGCAAAAGGCAATTGAATGAAATGACTAAACGAACAATTGTATGAGATAAAAATTTCGTAATTTTGCTAAATTTGATTTTATTTTTTTACAAAACGTAAACACTCTAGAAACTTTCAAATACATAAATGTTTTCCACTCGTAAAAACAAAACGTTTGTTGTTTGAATTATTTGTGTTTGGCGCTAAAAGTATTAATCGATATAGTTAGTAATCGGTTGAACGATAACAATATGAAACGCCCGATAAAGTCGCTAAAGGAACTAATGCAACTCTGTTGTTCACATGTGTTTTGATATTGCTTGCGAGTGTTAATTAAACAAAATTGTTAAAATAATAGTTTAGAAAACTTTAAAAATGGTAAGTTTCTTCTTGTAGCCATTTTAAAGGTTTATTTATTATTAATTCTATGTAGGTAAAGGGCAAGAAACCTTATATTGACCGCAAGAAAGCGGTCACTTTCCATCTTGTGCACCGCAGCCAGCACGACCCTTTGGTGACTGATGAAACTGCGCCACAACGAATTTTACTAGAAGCTAGCGCACGCCAAAAGCCCGCAAAGCCAGATGAAGCTCCCATTGATCCGGCCAAGCGTCTGGAGGAGCAGAAAAAGTTTGGTGTTCACTTTGATGATGACTACAACTATATGCAGCATCTCAAAAAACGAGAAAATGACGTTGTCTGGGAGTATATGGCTAATGCAAATCAGGTCAAAAAGCAACTAGGCAAAGAGCAGATAACACCAAGGCTTAATTTGCCTAGTTCTGTATTTGCAAGTGAGTTTGAAGAGCCGGAAGGTATGCTAAACAAGGCTGCGCCCCAGCCAGGTCCACGCCCAGATTGGGATCCGGATGTAGTTGCTGCCTTAGACAGTGATTGTGAGGAGTTCGATGAGTTAGAAGATGATTTTGTGATGAAAGCAATGGAAGGCGATGATGATGAAGATAATGATGAGTATGGAAGCGAAGACGAAGATATGGACTTTGACTCTGACAATTTAAATGACGATGATGAGAATGATGATGAGCTCATGGATCGTTTGGCGCCGCTTATGCGTGAACGTCGTTTTGACGACGAGGAAGTGAAATCACGTTTCACCGAATATTCTATGTCTTCCAGTGTTATACGCCGCAACGAGCAGTTAACGTTGCTTGATGACCGTTTTGAACAATTTTACGCTAGCTACGATGATCCCGAGCTGGGCGATCGCTCTTTAGATGACATCGAAGGGAGCTGGCAGCAAAAACATCCTGTGGTAATGCAGTGCTTCCAGGAATTCAAAAAGAAAGACAAATCATTGGAATATGATAAGGAATGGGATCGTGAGCGCATAGCAAAGTATCGCAATGTCGTGGAGGGTGAGCAAGATCCCACAGAAGAATTGGTTGATGTTGAGGTGGAAGATCCAAAGGAAAAGAAATGGGACTGTGAGTCCATACTGTCAACCTATTCTAATATATATAACCATCCCAAATTAATTGATGAACCACGCCGCAGTCGTCTCTCTAGCGCAAGCACAAATGCTGCACCAATCCAAATCGATCCCAAAACCGGTTTGCCCACAAATGTATTGCGCAATGGAGTCGATGGACAATTGACAGCAAAGGCGCTGGCTGGCTTGGAAGATGAATCACCAAACACAGCTGGACCAAAATCATTGTGTGCCAAGTCTGTTTTGTCGACGCTGAGCGTGCTTTCAATACGTCCCAAGGATGAGACGCCGGAAGAAAAGAAGGAACGCAAACGTTTGCTAAAGGAGTATCGCAACGAACGTAGAATTGAAAAGAAGGCAAATGCTGAAGCCTTCAAGGAAGAGAAAAAACGACAGACACATGTAAAAATCAACCAACGCATCAATCAACAGGGATCCACAATTGTTTAAGTTAGCTGAGCTCAGTGCTGCTTTTTTCTGGCACAACAAAATGTTAGTTTTATTTATGTGTACATAATTAAAAGCGCGTATTATTTATTTACGCGATGTTGTAAAATAATGTTATGTTTTATTTCATGGGAATTAATTAGTTTGATTAGCAAAAAAAATAAATTTGATATTTTTGGTTGGGGTTAATGTGCACATCGATATTCACAGACCTATCGATATTTTTTTCACTGCCTTGGCAACTCTATCAAAGACCAGATAGAGCAGACCAGACATATTTTCAAGCTGTCAAACTGTTGTCAAAATAATATATAAAAATGCGAGCGACCGGGTCTAAATTGCTGCTGCATACGTTTTGCAAATTTCTAACAGTTTTGCACATATTTATTGAACTAAATTATGTGACGGCCAACCAGAGCCCACATGCTGTCGGTGTACACAGGCGTTTTGAATACAAGTACTCATTTAAACCGCCATATCTGGCTCAAAAAGATGGCACAGTACCTTTCTGGGAGTACGGGGGAAGTAAGTAAAGCAGCTCCACGTCAGTTGTTTTAGCCATCTCAAGTCGCTTACCATGCCATGCATATGCGTGCGAGCGAGATGGCAGCGGATATCACTGACAACAGCTCCAACAAATGTTTAGCTTTCAAAGTGTACACGCAGGCACTTTGTTTTTAACTAAATTAATTACCACATTTAGAACCAGACTAAAGCTACCTGTTGCCTTAAATTGCAGATGCCATTGCCAGCTCAGAAAGTGTACGTGTGGCGCCATCGCTACGCTCACAGAAGGGTGCCATCTGGACCAAACAACAGACAAGTTTTGAGTGGTGGGATGTGGAAATAGTATTTCGTGTGACTGGACGTGGTCGCATTGGCGCTGATGGTCTAGCCTTTTGGTACACTACCGAAAAAGGTGACTACAATGGCCCTGTCTTTGGCTCCTCAGATCGTTGGAATGGTCTAGGCATTATTTTTGACTCCTTCGACAACGACAATAAGCACAATAATCCTTATATCAGTGCTGTGTTAAATGATGGCACTAAGCAGTATGACCATACCAACGATGGTACAACGCAGCAGCTCAGTGGCTGTTTACGTGATTTCCGCAACAAGCCCTTCCCAACACGTGCGCGCATTGAATACTACAACAATGTTTTAACATTGCTCATACACAATGGTATGACCAACAACAATGAGGACTACGAAATGTGTCTGAGAGCTGATGGCGTGCATCTGCCCAAAAACGGGTACTTTGGTATTTCTGCCGCAACGGGTGGTTTGGCCGATGATCACGATGTGTTTCACTTCTTGACCACCTCATTGCATCCTGCTGGACAGCTACAACAAGATGCACCTAAAATAGAGAACCAGGAAAAGCTCACACAAGAGTACAAGGAATACCAGGACAAGTTAGAGAAACAAAAGCAAGACTATAAAAAAGAGCATCCCGATGAGGCGGTAAGTGCGCCTAAAATTTTAATTTAAAAATACGCTGACAGTGAATTAATTGATAAAGCCGCTTATCTCTTTAGCTGATAATACTTTATTTTAAATAAAAATTGTTAATCGAATTTCCGTTCCACTATTGCAGCACAAAGACGACGAGGAGTGGGAAGAATTTTATGAGTCTGAGAATCAACGCGAATTGCGTCAAATCTGGCAGGGCCAAAGCCAAATCTTTGAGCACTTGCGTGAGCTGTCACGCAAAGTGGATGAGATTATTGGTCGCCAAGAAAACACTTTGTCACTGGTTTCACGTGGCTTGGCCGCCAATGCGGGTGCTGCATTGCCACCGCCTGCAGCGGGAAGCGTACCACAGCAGCAATTGCCCGCGGGAGCCACAATTACAAGACCCGATGTGGATTTACTACTAACAAACCAGAATATACTCTTGAGTGCTATACGTGAAATTCGCCAACTTGTCGGTGATATTAATGTGCGCACCGATAACATCCAAACAAATCAAAAGCATGCGCCAACGGCACAAATACAGTCAGCAGGCTATGATGTGCAGACGTTAATTGCAGAGATGCGTGATGGCATGAACCAGGTCAAGCAGGGCATCTCCCATGTGGGACAGAGGTTAGTTAAAATGCCTTTTATATATAAACAGAATCGACCTTCAAAATCGTGTTAATTGTTACGATGAAAATGATGCTGGGTACTTAAGAAAGATTTCAAAAGTTTTCGTTGGGGAAGGCCCATAGCTGAAAGATCATTTTGTGAAAAAGCAAAATAAATGATGATGCACACTGCTTTAAAAATTTAATGTACTAAATGTATTAACGTAATTTAAATTGTTTTGGCACTCTCGTTACTTATGGCTTCTTAATGTGTATAAATTGAAACGGAGTATTAAAAATTTAACGCTTATTGTTAATTTTTTTTTTTTTTTTGAAACAGATTGAGCGCCTCACCACAAGGCGCGCAAGTTGCGCCCTGTCCAACAGGTAATTGTGTGGGCGTTACATTGTTCCTAAGCGTAACCGTCGTGCAACTGCTGCTAGTGTTTATCTATAATATATTCAAGTAAGTAAATCATTGCCAAGAGTTCTAGAAATTTTGTTAGCTCCCATGCTATTCTTTAAAATAAGATTTCTGGAACACATGGCACAACATATTATGTATGAAAAATATTTGAAAAGCAAACTAAAAAAAAATAATTTTACTCCAACAGAAACCGTAGCGAGGCACAAGCGAAAAAGTTCTATTAGGCCAATAGCATAACACTCAGTAATTGGAACAAGAGAAGACACACCTGACAGGGCGGCAACAACAATTAGTTGAAATGAAATACTTAAGACTACAGCGTAGAGTGCTTCACATATTGTAAAATTGTTTTTTTATATAGAACTATTTTTTAATAATTTAATGCGAGCAGATAGCAAAAAAAAAAAAATCTAACAATCGAAGGTTACTTAAATGAAATCTGAACAAGAAATTTGAACAAGCAAAAGCCTCATGACAACAACATTAAGCAACAAATAATAACAAAAAGCCACAAGACAAATTTAGCAGATTTAGTTAACTATATCTGTGGTAAGATTTTCAATATTTTCTTTTAAGCAAGTTTTCTACAGCTCCCAACTGTGCATATCAGTTTGAATTGGTTGGAAATAGTCGCGCATTTCTTAAAAAGAAAACGAAGATAGGGAACAATATGAAAAACCTTCTTAATTTTAGTTAAATATAAATTGTGTCAGAAGCCTGTCTCTTCAAAATGGATTCCAAAAAACCTATTTAAAAAAAAAACACTTCCATTTCATGCGCTCTACACTCCAACTTGAAAAAGTCTAATTGTTGTTATTAGCATGAAATTTAATTTATGTAATAAATTTTTCTTACTAAGTTCTTGTTTTCTTTGTCATACAATGAATGACTTTTTTTTACTGAATATATTGTGTAATACATTAATAATAAGTAAGAAATAAATGTGTTTTTATATGTTGTCATTCCAGTCTCAATAGAAATGTTTAAATGAAAATAAATACCAATTTTTTGTATATCCTTTTATTGTTCATGTTACTTGCTTAAATGTAAAGTTTTTCATATTTGCTAAAAACTTTAAGCTTTTTAAAACTTAAATGCAGAGAGAAAGCAATGTTTGAATCTTTTCAATGAACGCTGATCTATGTGTCGCGCCTAAAAACGAAACATTTACTTTGCTTAAAATGAAGAGATTAACTCCATGAGCATGGTAGGACGCCTATGGCCTACACATTATCAGAAAATTCACAGGAGGCTCCAACAGATAAAACTAATGAAATTTCCAGGTGGAATCAGAAGTTTTACTCAAGTGGATTGAACAAATAAATTGTGCTTACTTTGGCACTGAAAACACGGAAATTTCCATCTATTGGAATTAAAGAAATGGAAAATGGCGTCGCACAACTTTGAAAGTATCCTGAGAGCATTGCAATTTGATGAAAGTGACGAATAGTGAAAAATTATAGCCAGCTGTAGAAACTCGTTTATAGAAGCAATTTTATTGCCAGGTTTTCAGATTATTCTAAAGGAACCTAAATTTCATGGAGGTATTGTAACACGGATTCGCGATGGCCCTGGAAGTAACAGGACAGAAGAAGAATAAGAAGAATTGAAAATGAGACAACAGTGCACGAAGCGACCAGTACCTCCATGACTACCAACTAGACTGAATAAATAATTTTATTCTTGCTAAACAATATGGCGCTGATACTGACGATCAACGTCAAGATACAAGTTGATAATGCCATGTTCCTTCGTCTGTATGATCCCTGATATATTGTACGCCATAAGAATTGGGAACATCAAGCTTGCAATTTTCAAATCAATCACGATGGATACACACTCTTAATGTTTGCATAGCTTAGTTAGTACCTATTTATAGTGTGCATAGTATGTATGTAGGTTGAATGTAAGTGAGCGTAATAAACAAATCAATGTTGACCCTCGTCTTAAAAAACTAGGCAACTACAATTATTTATAAATACATACATTACTATCGGAATTTTAAAAATAAGTTAATTTCTTTAGCAGCAAATTAACAAAAAGGAACAGATCTAAAATAAGTTTTTTACAACAACTCAATTTATTTTCTAGACCCTATCTTAAAATAAATTACGTAATTCCAATCACAAATAAAAGCAAATTTATTAAAAATAAAAATAAAACCTCAATTTAACGCTTGCCCATAAATGCTTCCCTACGTTCGTTATATTTTTATTTTTCGCTGATATTGACAAAAAAACTTTATTTCTGTGCAAATAAATATAAGCTAAAATGGCCAGTCAGGCCCAAAAACGCCAACGGCAATGCGACAAAAATGGCGCCACTCTGGCGTCTTTGTGTGGGCAGAAAAAACAAGAACAACAAGATAGGGTAGACAGGAAGAATATTTGCTTAGCACGGGAAATACCGATTATGAGATACACTGTATGCAGTTTTTTAAAAAGTTTGATTGCTACTTATTCAGTTAGGGCATTTGGTTAATATGACTGTTAACTTGTGTTGCCAAAAACAAAGTGTTTTTGATCATTTTTTTTAAGCAGTGTTATTAGAACTTTATTTGTAATCGCTTCGAAAATTTTCAAAATCGAAATATAAACTTCGTTGAAAAGGGAACGCTACGATTTTGACTGGTTGCAAAACTCCAGGAAGTTATTTGGCTTGATTTTCCAAACTAATTGGTTGTAGCCCTGATATAAGAATATTTCAGGAAAAACACAATGGCACTAATGTATTGCATCTCTCGAGTCACGATTCAGGCCCAGGTCCAGCGTGAGTAACGAAATGTTGGGGATAGCGCACTATAAAAAGTTACATCTCTGAAACTATTGATCCGATTGCTGTGGAAATTTGAGGACTTTTTTTAAGGGACTGTACATTATAAATTGCAACATTTTTTTTTTCTTACTAGCTGGTTGTAGCACAGATATAAGAATATTTGTAGATTTTTTCAAAAAGCTCAAATCAGCGGAAAGGCGCAACTGAACTAAAGTATTATGTTACGTGAGATAAGGAAGACTTGGAGTTTGCGCCCAATAAAAAGTTATATCTCCGAAAGTATTTTTGAGGAAATGTACATTAAAAAAATCAATTTTTTTTTGTTTACTGAGCATACATAAACCCTTAAAATTTCAACCTTGGGAACTGTATTACAATAATATCAGATTATAGTTTTTACACGATTCGTTATTTGAATATCCTAGTTTACCGTAGAGTGGTAAGTACCCATAGTGACATCTCTACAGTAACCAAGTTGACGTATAAAGTACCACTGGCGTCTCCTCTCGTATTGAGATAATGAGTGCAGGAAAGTCTCTTGTATGCTTAGCAGAATTGTGCGTAGAGTTCAGGATCCACCAAACGAAAAGCATCTCCCAATGAAAAAGGTTAAAGTTATAGAAGACATGGTAGAAGTAAAGAACTATATCTCAAGGATATGCATCTGGAAATTCTAGGCCCGCAATAGTCATAGTGACGCTATTCAATAAGCGGACGTTGTTAGAAAATTGAAGAATACTGGAAAGACTCTACTAGTACTTTATCAAAGACAGATATATGTAAATTGTGATTTGATAGATAATTAATTCATGTCTGAGCACCTAGAACTAGTTCTTTCTGCGAACAAGATTGAAAGGCTCACATACCGAAAAATCAATATCAGAGGCATACTGACCGTAAGACCAAGTAGCCATAATTTTATTCAAAATTCAATTGATCAAAAATGGAATTCGTACTATGTATAAAAGAACAAAGATAGCACATTTGATTCTTCTTAATTTTGAAAGAGTTGTGACTCTTTACTAACTTTATTTTAACAAATTCTATGGCACCAGTGCCGATTGGGGATGTGTCGCGTCAACGCCAAAATCATGAGTGGGCTGTAAGTTAGGACTCTTAGTGTCCTTTTTCAAGTGTAGACTTTACTTCGCCTCCTATGAGTTTTTTTCTGTGTAAGGAACAAAATTAAAACTAAAAGTATATTTTTGGTTTGGAGCTCAACTCATATAAGTATTTGTTATGGTTCCTGGCACGAAGAAATAAATAAATAAAAATAAGTAAAGGCGTATACGCAGAATGCAAAAAAATATCGCACGGAATGACATAGCCATATAAAGAAAATCCCAAATGGGTATTCAAATTATTGAAATACCAGTTGAACATCTAAGTTTTTCTTTGTTAAATTTAAAAAAAATTGTTAATTAAATTTTGACAATGGATTTGGGCCAAAATTTGAGGTATGAAAAAAGATTTATACATAATTTTATTTTAGCAAATATAGCAAGTGATTTTAACTATGGTTGCTATGTCTTCGGTCCATGCCATATGCCAATTTCTCCGGTTAGTCAAAAAACTTTTGGAGTAAAAAAATTTATTTGAAATACATGTGGAAATCCATGCGAATTTTGCTTGTATCGTCACCTATCTAAGTCACAAATATATTTTCAGACTCAAACTTTTTAATCGATAAATAACAAATCAAGCTGATAGTGATCAACTGTTGTACAAGGTGGCGCAAAAGAAATCACCCTATTGGAAGATGCTCTCATTTTTGTAAATGGCCGCCAATATCAAATCTGTTTTGACATTTGTGGACTAGACAGATACAGAATACAAGTGAATAAGCCATGGAGCGATACACTCCCCAAGAACGCGGAATAATTGTGAAGGCCGCGTTTCCGGGTCGCTTAATTTCGCGTTTTGGCGATTTGCACTGGCCCGCCAGATCGCCCGATTTAACGGTCCCGGACTTCTTTTTATGGGGTCTTTTGAAGTCCCGTGTTTACATCAACAAGCCTGAGACCTTGGAAGCCCTCAAGGAAAATATCCGACACGAATGCGAGAATTTATCGCCCGAAACTCTCGCCGAAGTGATGGAAAATGCCATAAAACGAGCCCGTATGGCAATCAATTGTGACGGCGCCCATTTGTCCGATATCATCTTCTCAACTTAACACAATTAATTCTAAAGGTCTAAATAAACATAATCAAAAAACAGAATCGAAGTTTTTCATTTAGAAAAAAAATAAGAGCCAAACAACATCGGATGACTTCTTTTGCGCCACCTTGTATATGGTATATTCGACTCGACTATCAAGCTTAATATCTCAAAAGAATAATTTTTTTTTTAACTTGATAAAAATTCGTTACAAGGTGACGCATAGCTATTACGTACTGTACAAAACAACGAAAAGACGTTCTCCTCAGCATTCGCTAAAATCATCGGACAAGCGACCTGACAGAAGTGGCAACCCTAATTTAAATATAAAATTTTTAAGAAAACAAATTATACTATTTTCTATATTCATCGGCCAATGAAAAAGATTATATAATATATAAAGAACTTTTGAATAAAATTGAATTAGACATTGGGCAACTAAATAGTTCTTAGTATAATTTGTATGCAGGGATTGCCAAACTTTCGGTTAGAAATATCAAATTGGGAGCATAACTAATCTGAAAGCTGCGGCACATAATATACCAACTATGTATATATTTTAATATAGTATTAGCTAAAACGCAATGTACTCTACTTTTTCGGAGATCTAGGGCATAAAAACTTTGGCCATAAAATGTTACTACCATTCATTGCTGACGGTTTGGGTTTTACCCAAGTCACACAAAAAATAAAATTGTAAAAGATAAATGGACAGAAGCCAACGGCGGCCACGGTAAAGTTATAAATTTTCTCTGGTTCCATTGGGTTTGAGTTGACTCGGTTGGAGGAAGCAGCAGCAACTTGTACATAAGCATAACCTATATGCATATAAGCTATATATGTAATGTTTTATTTTTGTTTGGCTGTTCCTATGTAAGCACAGTTTATATACATGCAGAACAAGGCAATGCGCAGGACCAGCAAAAAATTGGTCCATTTCTGGGGGAGTTCAACGACTGTTAAGATCTTATAGCAGCCAATCAGCGTTCAGCAGGCAGACATACAAAATGGCTACATTTATGGCTGGTTGTTGGACACCCCACACAAGCACACATTTTGGTTTTATTCGTATTGCCTTCAAGCTTATGGTGGTGGAATACACTGAAAAAATCGAAAAACTAAGTTGTGTTGTATTGTAAGTTGTAAGCAGCAAAAGTAGGAGTGTTGACTATTTGTTATCCAGAAAATACATCAATTTACTCAAATTTGAGATTAAAATAGTTTAGTTTTGACTCCAAAATGTTAAGTGTTTACTGCAAGATTTCAATTTTTTAATTTTATACCTGTAGCTAAGGTAAGACTTTTGAAATTACAAGAGCATACCCAAACTTAAAATTTGAAATCTTTATAAGTCCAAATAGATCACATTAATTTATTTTTCTTCTGCCAAGCCCGCTTCCTTCCCTCGAGTGTACAGAACTACAATGTGAACATAAACATACGGCCGTGCTCCGGAAAACGAAAAAAAAACAAAACGAACAATTTTACTCGAATTCGTTTTTGCGTGCTCCTAAATCCGAATTTTTTGGGTAGATGTAGATTTCCCCTATTCGTTGTTAGGACAACTTTACAACTTTCAAGGGAAAATATCGACGACTATGCTGTTCCTATTACAATGGAAATTTTTTTTATGCAAGACATAGACCATGTAAAAATTCGGTTTGACAACTCAAATGCTATTTTTTCGGTTGATTCAGAATCTAAGAATATCAAAGAATATTTAAAAAATTATTTTATAATTAGTTTTAATCCCTCTTGCAAAAAAGCACTCGGTTTCGAAAAACCTAAAAAATTTAAAAGTTCAAAACAAATAGGTACGAATAAAATGTTCGGATTCGTTTTCCGGAGCACGGCCGATAGTTATAAATTTTTTATATGGAAAAAGCATCAGATGGTGATACCTCCCTTTGACTCATGCCCATAATTTGTATTTTAGGAAATTAAGTTTGTTTTAATTCTAAAAGAAAGTTTGACAAAAAAGAATTTTGAACAAAATGCTAATTTTTATAAGCTCTGACTACGCAAGTTGACCAAAACTACGCATTCCACAACCACAGACTAACATTCTCTTAAATCATTTGTGTATGATTAACACATTTGGAGATGACTCCATGTTCCCGATCCAAGGTCTGCTACCGTATATATAATTTATTCTTTAAAAGTTTTTTAGTCATAATCATAAAACAAAGCAATTGTACAATACATGGTTTTCGTTAAATGAATTCTGACGGCTGGCCAACCCTGACGACACAATCCCTATTTTGTAAATAGCTTGAGGCTCGTCATACACTGCCAAGAAATATAGTCAATAGCTGGACTATAAATATTTTGGAATGTTAATTACACAGACCAACATGGTTTAGTTGTTGGCTATGGGTCATTTCCAAAGTAATTTGCTGCTTAGAATCCGAATCCGGGGCCAGAATTGGGCCCATACTACAGGATCTTGAGATATTTGAGGTTATGTATCCGAAAAACGTCGTTTTTCCTACTTTTGAGGTACATAACCACAAATATCGTTAACTTGTTGCTTATATATTTAAAAAAGTTTTCTGTGCTTTACTTAAAATTCCAATTATCATACAATTTCAATGATTGTCATGTTTAATCCTTTCTAAAAACTATGTATTCCATAGTTTAAAGCTGGAAAATTTTAAGCACTACGCTCACACATCTGTGGAATTTTTTTTGCTTACCACAATCCATTAGTAAATTGAATTCATAAATCCCCTGCACTCATCGAGATTCTGCAACATTTACCAACCAGAGCAAGCAGAAACAAAAAAAGTAAAATAAAATCAAAGTCCAAGTTATTAGGGTGGGTGTTGACATATCCTTTGCCTTTTCCTAGCAGCGTGACAAATGTTGCGCAAACAAATGGATTACATTGCAATACTTAGCTCAAATGTAACGTAATGAATCATAAATTTCCATAACTGTCATACGTTCTTTAGAGAAGCAGACAAGCCAGCCATACGATACATTCGAATTTATGTATCTTGTGGATACAGCAATTTAAGAAGCACTAGATACAGCATTGTTACTATACGCCAAAGAACATTTGCTTCAATAATTTTTTATTGCTGTTTTCACTTTAGAAATTTACTTGAAAATAAAAATTGTTCAATTTCGTATACATAGTGAAATGCAAGGATCACAAATATGGGGTTAAAAAAAATCAAAGCAAATGAAATATTTTAGATGAAAGAACAGCGTGTTTTTTAGAGGTTCACAAATTTGAGTTGGCAACACTGCTTTATCTGACAACCCATTTAACAGCTGATAGTTGCTTTTTGTTGAGTTTGGTTTGACATTTCATTACGGATAGACTTACACCAGAGCAACGCCTGCAAATTGTTGAAATTTGTTATCAAAATAATGGTTCCGTTCGTCAAACTTATTCAAAATTCAAAATTTATTTCTCCGATAAAGCCCATTTTTGGTTGAATGGGTTAAATCAAAAGTAATAAATTCTGTTGCAGTTAGAGGGTGTGATTCTAGAGCAGCCTAATCTAGCTAATACCTTGGTATCACGCTGGATAAGCGACTTACCTTTAGGTCACACCTGAAAGCTACTAGCAAGAAGTGTGGTCAAAATCTGCAGCAACTGCAGTGGCTGCTTAACAGAAAAAGTACCTTGTCACTAAGAGCAAAAAGAGCAGTGTGTGCCCCGATCTGGCTCTATGGGCTGCAGATTTGGATTATCGCAGCAAAGATAAGCTGAAAGTATTCAGGTACTGCAAAGCCGAATTTTAAGGCAAATAAAAAATTGCCCCTGGTACGTGCGCAATTCGACGCTGCACGATGCAGGTCACGAGACCTGCATACGATAGAAGAGCAGATAGGAAGGCACACGAGTAGATACAGTGACAGACTCAGATGTCACAGCAGTGCACTCACCAGGAATCTACTTCCAGCTAGGCCTCTTAGGCGGCTCAAAAAACTAGGCTTCGCCAAAACGTTTCAGTCATGATGATTCTCACCGTTATTAACCCTCGTGCTTAGCGTACGAAGTTTGGCTTTTTTCCGATAAGGGCCTATACGCAGTTCGAAATATTTCGCGCGGAATGACAAAACTTCATATAAAAAAAAATCCCAAATGGAATATCCCAAATGGGATTTTTTTTTTTTATATGAAGTTTTGTCATTCCGCGCGAATTATTTCAAACTGCGTAGACCCCTTAAGATGGTAAGTTTTGGGCCGAGTTTAGTTTTTATAGAGATATAGTGGGGAACCGCGCTGGTGTGAACTTTACTATGAATTTTGAGCCACAGAATACGAACTTTATATGAGAAAAGCTCCAGCATCCAAATGTCCTGAGATCACCTCCAAAAACCCCATAGATTTTTTTTCAATTTATGGTTTCCTTAGATGTTTTTAAAATGTTTTTGGGATCTCTGAATCCAAGGTCCAAAAATTTCTTAGAGTTCAGGATTCTGAGATAATCTCATCATTTTATGGGGGCTTTTGAGCTTACATCAGAGCTATTGTGGACCTCGGACTCGGATTCAGTGATCCATCAATCAATCAATCCGAACGCGTAAATCAATTTACTTTATGTTCCAAAAAAAATATTCGGGAGCGTTTGTCCAGCGATTTCCTCTATATAGTTTTGGGTTCTCTGAATGCGTGCGTACCCCAAATACCAGCACTTCAGTTTTCTAAGCTAACCTTCAAAACACCTTGTTGTGTTGGTCCTTTTTGGGCCGTGGTACAATATAAATATGGGTAGCCTTTTAACACCACTTAGTTTTTTTGTTCGTTTTCTGTTTTTCTACCTTGGTCTTGGAGCATCTGAGAGCAAAGTACTCCGTCAGATCTCAACCCACACTTTATAGCATTTGAGAGCAAAGTACTCCGTCAGATCTCAACCCACACTTTATATTATATATATTTAATCCATTTAATTCCTAGGTGGAACATAGGGCTGTTACAAATATTTTCCATTGAACCCTGTTTAGGGCTAGGTGTTTGATTTCACTCCAGTTTTTCCCGGAGTTTAGCAATTCGACTTTAACTTGTCTTTTCCAGGTGTTATGCGGGCGGCCTTGTCTATGGCTGCCTTGGGGATTGAAGTCTAATGCCTACTTTGCTAGATCGGTTGCCGGTTTCCGCAAAGTATGCCCTAACCATTTATATTTTCGACATAGAATTTCTTCTGCAATAGCAGATTGCTTAGTTCTGAACCATAGTACGTTGCTTGGTATAGTATTCGGCCAGAATATGCGAAGAATGCGCCGAAAACAGCGGTTCACGAATGCTTGAAGACGCTGAGTGTAGATGACATTAAGACTCCAACTTTCACTGCCATACAGCAAGACTGTCTTCACGTTGGTGTTGAATAGCCGGATTTTTGTGTTGAGCGAGATGTTCGATGATTTCCACATGTTTGTAAGCGAGCCGACGAAGGCTTGGGTTGCCTTAGCAAGCCGAAATCTAATATCCTGCTCGCTACCGCCATTATTCGTAATGTAGCTTCCAAGGTAACAGAAGCTTTGGACGTCTTCAATCTGCTCACCGGACATGAGGTTAGACGTGCATGAGGTGTTGAGGCACATTGATTTTGTTTTGGCAATGTTGATTAATAGACCCGCTGCTTAAGCATGCAAGGCTATTTTTTCCAGTGATCCTTGCATCTGCGCAAAACCGTTTGATAACAGGCAAATGTCGTCCGCATAGTCGAGGTCGCTGAGTTTATTCTGCAGTCCAAACGCACACTTTAAGCGTTGGTAAAGACTATGGCTATCCAGGCGATCCTACGGCACGTGGACCATGAGTTCGTTGGAAGGACCTTGGTTGTGGACACGATATCTTTGGAATCAGGGAGTGTAAAGCAGCAGCTGCTGTAGAAAATTTCTTTATCTAGTAAGTCATGTTTGTGTGACCTTCTTTTTATTCGTCTGTTCATCTGTAAAGTAATCGTTTGTCGGAGATTAAAGTAGATAGTTATTTGACACTGTCTCCCCACTTTTTTAACAGACTTTGGCGTTTCTTGCCCACATATTCAAAGCTAGCGTTCTAAAAGTTAGCATCCACTCTTATCTATCGTTCAAAATTAATAAAAGACGGATAAGAACTGAGGAAGTTATGCGAAAAAATATCGGAATCTGAACAATTGCAATTTTAAGTTCATGGCAAGCAAAACTTATTGGTCAAAAGGCTCACCAAAAACGGCTTCTAGACTCATGTGCACCCAACAGCAGAAACTTGTGCCACTTTTTCGTCATACGAGTATAGCGCTCATAGCGGCTTAAGCTGGAACACCACGAAATCCATCGGTTCGTGGATCCCTGTGGGTAAAAAATAATATTTTTTTCAACTTTTTTTGGATACCACCTCAATCATTGATTCAAAAGTGCAAGATGATGATTGATGCCCCCACTATAGCGGGCTCACTTGTTCAAAATTTGATTTAAGCTAGAACCCCAACACGCAACCTATAAAATACCACTCTTAATTATCTTGCCAACATCTAACATCCTTAAAAAATTATTTTTTTTTTTTGACAAAACTAGCAACTAAAACTAAAATTTCTTAAAGTATGAAATCAATTCCATGATGGTTTGGCAAAGTAACCAACGAATCAGTCACATGTTTAGTGTTTGTCCAACTGCTTTAGTTTCTCATGCCATTAAGTTTCGCGGCGGATACGATAAATGACAAAGGCAACTTCCATTAGACACAAGTTGTAATTCGCTGGCTAAAGATACAAACTGGTAGCTGGGAAATGGCAGCAGGGTGCAGAGTGCGACGGCACCCTTTGTGATTTTTGCGAAAAACCAGAACAAAAGTCAAACTGCATTATATATTGCTCTTTTTTTTTGGTATGACGAATCCACATGTCATACTTACAAATATCGCATATGAGTCGAATTGATGCATACACCCAAATCCTAAACCCAAACTCTATACTCAACTTCATTCTTCGGCTTACATCCGTTTAGCGGGCAATCAAGCGTGTAGTGCAATTCAATAAGCGGCGGGGAAAACATCGACGACGCGCAGTACGGCGTCGACTACAACTTGGAGAACTTTATCAACACCCATGTCGGCATTAGTTTTGTTTACAAACTTTCCGTTGCCTTTTTGACATGTGTCGCTTGGGTTGTCCATAGAGTAGTTACCCCCGCCCGATACGATCGAGGGTTGTTGTGGATTTTTATTTATGAGCACTTAAATCGAAGCGCAAACTAAAATTGCACATTGCATCTACATAAATATGCAATTGTGGCATGTGAGAATCTTTTAGAGCCAGCCACATGGGGCAACTGCTGATAAATGATGAAAAAATTAAAAATAAATACACATACAAAGTGGTTGTCTGCATATAGGCGTACCACCCTCCACCCACTCCACAGCATCCACACAAGCAAAACTGGCTATTCCAACTGTCTCTGGGATTCACTCAGCGCCCCGCACAATTTAGATGACAGCTCCCGATAATGGTGACATCAATTTGAAACTCAATTGAGCTTGCCTTGTTTTTATTTTTGTTATACCCAGTTCTTTGCTGTTGTTGTTGTTGTTTTTGGTTTGATAAATGCTTCGCTATCAGTGCCGTTTATCGTTGAAGACATTTTGACTGGGTGCGACAAGTCAGCGAATTGGAAAACCCGAAGCTCTGAAGGCCAACCCCCAATGTTAATGAGGTTTTTCTTTTTATTTTTTTTTTGTAGTAGTGTTTTTACTGGGATTTTGTTGTAGTACTTATAGCTGGGGGCGTTACGAGCTGTTTCATGTTAAATGCTGCTTTAATTGCAGTTTAGTTGCAGATAGTTAAGAGCTCTAAATAGTTGTAACCAAATGATGAATAGATGAAACAGATGGGTGAAGCCAGACGAGAACGTATTTTGCCAAAGATTTGTTTTAGGATTTTAAATTTATGTTGCAAGAGTGGTTATCATTTTTAAGAGTGTTTGAAATACTGTACAATATGTATATAAATTAAGGGTATCTGGCACCTGCTCGCTTTGCGGTGCAACATCTACAGGGTCTTTGTCGATTTATTTTATTTTCTGCCTTGGCGCTTCTGGGCTTTCTTTGCATTTTAAGATGCCCGGTTTCGATTTCTCTTCTTTTCTATTCTTCCTCGTTTCCTTTTCTTTTAAATTTTATTTGAGGGTATCTATTTCATATTTCGGTGACACTACAAGTTTCTACAATTGGCCAGATTCATTAGAACTAATTGAATATTTTTTCAAAAATTTGTCTAATAGTCTAATTCCTTTAGAGTAGTCGATATACTCATGTCCGTCTGTCTGTCTGCACGCTTAGATCTCAGAAATGGTAAGAGCTAGAGCAACCAAACTTTCAGATTAGATACCTTATTATCCAACGGGAGACAAGTTTATAGGGCTTATATTATGTAGCCCCCATAGAGGTGTTTTAAGGGACTTCGAAAAAAGCAAAGATTTTCGATGGATAATTCGTTTGATTATGAAGATATCGTCAGCACTCGAAAGTTATTTTTTGTTCTCAAGCAATGCACCAAAGACCAAAATCCGGTGACTATAGCCCCAATAGAAGCAAAAAAATTGATTTTTGTACGAAATTTGTTGAGTTTTGTTTGTTTATGAAGAAATCGTAATCAAACTTCGCATTCGAAAGTTTTTAGAGATTCCAAGCACTGTACCAAATGTGATCAAAATCGGTTGACTGCATCATATTGTCCTTATAGGAAGTGTTCTTTAAAAGAACTTCTTTTAAAATAAATATAAAAATTATTGCACATTGCTCTTGTTAACAATTTAAAGGCCCCTTAAGAGAACTTCGGGCCTGCAAGGAATACCAAGGAATAGACCCCTGCCGACAGGCCTGCAAAATGCATGTGCTATTTAGTAGACTTAAAGAATCTCCCTTCTCTATTTAAGCCAGTCCCAGCTTACCGTACCTTTAGCACTGATAACCTTCATGTCAAATACTTCTTTCTTTAAATGTTTGTTCAGTGTCTTTGAAAACTTTTTATACCTTTTTTATTTACCCTTTACTTTATGAACAAAGGTTACATTAAGTTTGTGCAAAAAAGGAATG
This sequence comes from Chymomyza costata, assembly GCA_018150985.1. Taxonomy (NCBI): domain Eukaryota; kingdom Metazoa; phylum Arthropoda; class Insecta; order Diptera; family Drosophilidae; genus Chymomyza; species Chymomyza costata. The sequence goes on from JAECWU010000001.1 coordinate 28,000,302, forward strand.
ACTAAGATCCCGAAACCTTTATACTAATAAATAATCAGGACGAGAGAAGCAACCGATCTAGCCATGTTCTACTGTCTGTCCATCCGTCCGTCTATCCGTATTGCTTCAAAGCCCAAAATAGATAGGAGCATTAGGACCACAAAGTGCGTCTTATGTTCTAGTTCTTTAACAGCATTAAGTTTTTGACATTGGCAGGTCTTGTTCGCCAAGGGAATTTCGCGTTTTGCTCCTGCATCTCAACAAGCAACAATATTGAAACTTGCCAAAGGTTTTTTTTGAAAACCCATCTTTATGTGAACATTTTTTAACAATCGGTTGGAACTTCACGAGTTGTAGCTTAAAATGAAGAAGACCGCACCTATGGCTAAACATGCCTGTGAAGGAGCTACAGCCTCTAGTCTGGTCCTCTGTTTTTCACTCTTTACCCCCGAAAATGTTAAAATTCGATACAGATCTTCCATTTAACATAACTCATCCAACAAAGAAAATCGTTTGAGAACTTCTGTAGTTCGCGCCAAAAATATAGAAGTCCCACTAAAAACAACCTAAAGTCATCGACGTCGGTATGTAGACTCATCGAACATATACAGTAAAATACATGCGCCTCAAAATCGGAGGGCTTGGACTCCAGTAGTGTCGGAGGCTATGGAGGCACATTTCAGTTTTAAAGAGTCTTTTTGGGACGACGAAGTATAGGCTGTGCTCCGAAGGAAATTTTCTTTTTCTGTGATTGTGGCCGTTTCACTTTGGAGGTAGACCCAAGATCTTTTGTCAAAGCTAATTAAGTAGATTATTTAACCTAAGATCTCTTGAGAAAAAAACCTTAGTTGACGACTGCAAAAACCACCTAGATATTTTTGAGTGAACTTCATTCAATTACTTTTATAGACACTACTGCTGCCAAACAGAGCCCATTCTAAAGAATTTTTCTCGCGTCGAGTTATACTTATTATTACAATTTACGCCACGCCTTGAACTAGCACTTGAACCCAAATGGCACACGCCAGTTACATATATACATACATTCTTACAAGAGCAACCTCAACACCCATTAGGCCATGTCAATGCATCCCATAGCCCGGATAAATAGACTGTTGAGTCATTAAACAATTTACGGAGCTATAAATTTACGCAATTTACTTATTGCGCTCGAAATTCGCACTCACTCTCGGCGGGAGCAAACACACAAGCACATCCTGAGCTGGGCTATAAAAAAAAAACCCCAGTTTACAGTGCACATTAACACATCTGTCCAGATACAAAGTGCGAGAACTGGCAGACAGCCGTCCGCCTGAGCGATTAACTTTTTGCATCCTTCACGGTTCGTTCGTCCGAACAACCGGACAAATCCCAGTAAACTCAAACGCCGCCTCATCATCATGCACTTCGCCCACGCGCCAGCTGACGTTGTTTACTCGCTTTTTTATTGCCCCAGGATGCAAACATATCTATGTATATGTACTTTAGTCAGTGCCCTCCACGCCCCAAAGCCCGAAATTTTAATGAAATTGTCATCAATTAAAATTTTGGTCCACCATGAACTGCCGCACGCCAATGCCGTATAGTGGTGACATCGCATAAGTCCCTGCTCATTGTAGTGTGCATTTCACTTTTTCTTTTTACGACCCAGACGTCTATCCAGGCACTGCTCCGGCATTAAATTATGACAACTACGACACAACCCGGTTCGAGGATCTTAATGCGCATAACTGAGCGCTTGTGCCTCATCTCTAAGGCTATAAAAAATAATTTGTGGCTTTGTTTGTTGCTCTTCTTGCCCCTGGACCAACTGCCAACCCCCAGTATCAAAATATATTTTTCGCTTGGCGCAAGGGGTAAATCCTGGGTAAGTTGACGGCTGTCAACAATTTGTAGTTGTTTGCTTGTTCCGCTTGTTTTTTCGAAAGCCATTTAATGGCATTTCATAAATTTTTATTGTTTTCAATATTATTTTTTATATTCAAATGAGTTGAGTGCTCAAAAATTTGTCGTGCATTTGGGTTTATGTGGGTTATATGGAGCACTTAAAATTATTTGCAAAGATGTATTAAAAAATATATTTTTATAACAACACATACAATAGCATCATTCAAGGCTCCATCTATCACTTCTTCCGGTCTGATACATTATGTTCACATCTATTAGTTTTTCTTCTGTTGAACTTGCCTTTATTACCCTAATGGGTCTCGACCTGGTACAACGTTTCTCTTCAGGCGCTTATGCATTGCGCGCACCTTCGCCAATGGAACTCCAAGGGCTGAGAGAGCTTCAACCACTTCTATTATTTCATAGCATAAGATATTTCGCGGTGCTAAAGCAAAATGCGCTCTGCCAAGTAGTGTTCCAATAACAGCACGTTTGAAGTCTTCCTTAACCTTAATATCATCTCAAATGGACAAACCCCAAAGAGATATCCTCAAAATTCTTGGTGGTGTTTTCGATAAACTTTTCCAGTTTTCAAAGCTCTCACTTAACCTTGATATGCATTTGGAAGGAATTGTAAAAAAGGTCCATGGTAGAAACAGAATTCTCAAAGCCTTAGCTGGTAGAACTTGGGCCAAGAATAAAGAAATCATAACAACCATATTTAAAGCGATAGAATGATCTCTTCTTGACTATGCTGCTCACGTCCGGGTTATAACACATGATGACCACCTGCATCAAGAAAAAGTCAAGCCAATTCCTTGTCAATATGTCTGATGAATCCCACTTTAACCACAGCATCTACACTGGACTCCTGTCAACCACGAGCTGACAGCCTAGATATCCGCAGCGAGTTACCTGTCGTTTCTCAAATAGCCCAATCTTCCATAACCATCAAGTGCAGATTACGATTTATCCATGCGGAGTCAGTAGAATAACTTCATAAACACCTAAAGAATAAAGAAGAAAAAGAATTTGGCAAAGCACCAAAGTTCTGCCCTAGCCCAAACTCACACCGATATCCCTGAAGACAAATCCAGTCGATGCAGCTTGCTTACTCGGACTGCGCCTTTAACGTACTATTCATCATTCCTAATTTTCTCCTCTTCTTTCTATTTCCATAGAGCCTGACAATCCACATACGTGGTGCACCGAGATAGGTGTTACACCATAACACTTTCAGGACTCATTCAAGTACTTTGAAAAACATAATATGATAGAAAGTCATTGTTATAAAAGGAGTACTTGACTCCAAAACAGTGGAGGATCCCCGGGGCGTTTTCGGGTTGGGAAAAAAGTGAAGTTCAAAGTTTTTTATTCTTAATTTTCCATTTCGAAGACCAAATCCTGAATCCGCGCCTGCTCCCAACATTTCAAGAACCGTGAAGTCAGCGGGAATGCTCCTTTGCTTGATCTCCATGCTTATATAATTTAATTTCTTCTAGTCAGAAAACTCATTAAAGGCTTCAAAAAAAACCTAATGAAAAATTCGCTTCGAGCCTATTAGGCTTTTTAGGGTGACGATCCAGTTCTTGTGAATCTTAAAGATTTTTTAAACCATTTTTGACTTATAGGTCTTGCGTATAGGCCTTTAATTGAAAGACTATCCAAAGTTAAGCAATGCATAATCGACCACGACTGGAAAGATTTCCTGCAGAGTTTCAGACTTTCCTCCTTGATTGAAAATTTGGATTGGAGGTCACATATAAAAAAAAACAAATTGTACAAAACTGTAGAAGGCTTGGTATAGAATTGAAAACTATAGATTGAAAAACTTAGAAGGTTCGGTTCATTGCCTTTTAATCGCCAGAAAAAGTGCTCATAATTTCCTTACTCTATCCTGACAAATCCTGGAAAAGTTAAGGCGGTAATTAAGTTGTTTGCGTTTCGAATGTGCCAACCAGGAAGCAACCTGTAATGAGGTTAACTGAAGAAAAGGGCTCTCGAAGATATTTTTTTAAAATATGGTTAAGAAAATTTTTAAAAATAGTTTTTTTAAATAATAATTTTTAAAAATGATTTTATAAAACATTTATAAGAGATTAAACGAAAAAAAAATATTTTAACTCAAACTACTTAAATAAATTTTCTTATGAGTACCACAAGAAAAATTGATGCCACTTATGAAGTAAATGAAATTTTAGAAGCTCAGACGCTAGCGTCGCATTTCCCTAAAGTTACTTGAATCCCTTAACTACCAATTAAGTATGCAAAATTGCTGCAAACACAAAAACTATCAGCAAATTAGACTGCCATAAATCTTTACAATAGTTCTCAAGTATCGTTCACACAAAACCCTTAAATTTTGGTAGAAAAACTGCCAGAATTATCACAGCAATATAGAAGATATATTGCGCTTAGAAGCAAAAAATAAAACATTTTTAACCCATTAGCCAACCGGAAGATCGCTCAATTAGTGCTGCTGCTGTTGCTGGTCAATGAATCCCAAGTGGGTCACTTGAAGACCACATGTGAAAGGCTTGGTTGTTTGCCAACAAAGTGACATAAATCTCTGGACGCAGCCGAAAAACTTAACCGGAACTAAAGCAATGACGCAGCAGGACTTCCACAGGACACATGACAATGGCTTGGGTTTTTGCTGAGCCTTTGAAAGTCATAACAGCACGCATGCATTCTGCAAGATTTATGTGACTAGGGCGCGCGCGAGGACGTGAGAAACTTTGGTGGTTGGGTTTACAGGACTTTGGCACGCTTGTAACTATTTGTAGCATCTTCAATAGATATCAATGCCGGATGCACAAAACGACAGGCGTTCGATTGAAATTAATTGAATTTGTGCACAGCATAGAAACTTGGCTAGAAACTTGACTTTGACGTGCTGTAGTTTCCTGTTTATGCTCGAGATATTTTGCAGCATAAATTACGCATATATATGATATGGTTTGGCTTGGCTTGGGCCTGATAGAGCCCCCCAACGATGTCGCAGACGAAAAACAGGAACATTAAATTTATTTTTATTTCGCTTGCTTTTGTTGTTACAACCCCTCCAAGCAAAAACAGCAAGCACTAAGCGCTTAGTCAAAGTTTCCCCAAACCCTAACAATTTGGCGCGATATGCGGTCCGTTGAGTTTTTCGCCAAAGTCATGAATTTTCTTTATTTTTATGATTTCTATTATACATACATATATTTTTTTGCTTTAGTTTTTGCGAGGGTTGAACTAACGGCAAAAAGCGCATATACATGCCGGAAGCAAGCTGATCGTATGCCTATGTTTAGCCGGAAAGGCAGACAAATTTATCAAATAGCTGTTTGGGGGTTGTGCGTCTAAGACGCATCAGTTATTAATCAAAACGTAGCGCTTTTGCTTTGGCATTTAAACAAATTTAAACTTTAGTTTTTGCAAAAAGTGCAGACTTAAGCGTATGTACGCTTAGTGCTTTAAAACTTTAAATATGGCGCCATTGCCGCCCACACCTAGGGTGACCAGTCATTAAAAATGCAGCCAGCGATGACGATAACAGCTGCGCGCATGTCTATCGCAGCAGCTCGATTAACAGCTCGTACACAAAACGCACATCTCTTTGGTTTAGTTTTTTTCCCTACGACGAATTTTTATAAAGTGTTGTTTTATTTATATAGTTTACATTAACTAAACACTCGTTCTTTGCAATTCTGTAAGTAATGTTTAATTAAAGCGTTAAGACATAGTGTGCAATAGAAAGAACGCGTGTGCTTGTGTTGTGTCATTGCAAATAAGTCAAATGTTAATACAGCTGCTGCGGCCGCAGCAAGAACTGGCGCTCCAGCGGTCTAGCAACATAGCTAATACCCGTACCTCCCTCCCCAAACCAAACACTCCCAGCTTGGGCTAAGTTTGCATATTTGTTATGATGGTCACGCGAATTTTGACCCGTTTTTGTGGCGCCTTTTAAACATTTTATGCGTAGAAGCAACCCAGCTGGATTACACCCGCATGTTCGTATATACATATAGCTGGATTCTTGTTTGCTTGGACATTTTGGCGTACACGTTTTACGCTAATTAAATGCAAGTTACATTTGCTACAAGTCTTGCAACACGCCCTAAAGTGTCCGTCCGTTTTTGTGGAAGTGAAAAATATAATTCAATTAACGACTTCATACCGCTCTTGTATGGCATATACAAACACTTGGAACACAGTACTCTACATACAATACTATCAATGCCAATGTACTGTTCGTTGTTGACTTCTTTATCGCCTTCAGTTGATGGTGGTGGCGTTGGTGTTCGCGTTCAGTTATTGGAAAGAAACCGCATAACGTTACATTCCTTAAGCGCGCAGCTAACGATAAGATAATAAGTAAAACGACTTGCTCTTAGTATAAGTGCAGATGTATGTATGTTTATAACCAGCCACTGATTGACAGGGCCAAGCTTGCGCACAGAACTCTTTTCTATACCCTGTATCCATTGGGTGATTAAGAGCATTAAAGATTTCTGCAATGTATGTAACAGAAGCAGGAGGCGTGGCTCCCAGAATACTTAGCATCAAAGGGTGCAGTAATTAAATCACGTGGATCCGTATGAACGACTGCATCTTTAAGATCTCAAGAACCAGAGACACACGACTTAACTAGACAACAGCATAAGAACGGATAAAAACTTCAAAAGATACAGGAAAAATGGAAAATTATTAGCTAGAGAGGGCATGTGGAGCCATCTGAGCCTAATCAATAATAAAAAGTTGACATATACACTAAACATCGTCAAAGCACTATCACTTCAACTGGCCTACAATCCTTAATGTATTAGGATTACGTAGCTGCAGTGTATTCCACTGTCGGACACCGCCCGATTCCCCTTCAATTTTTGCTGGCGAATTGCTTTCAATTTGCTTTGTATATACACACAAATACAGGCACATAATTAACTTGAATTTAACTCCAACCCTTGTCGTAGCAGCACAAGCAGCAGCAGCAGCAGCAGCTGTCCCCGGCAAAAACCTCAGCTCGTGCGCGCTCCCGCTGTTTTAAAGATTTCACTTTTCCAATTGTTTAAACTACAGGCGACTTTGGCTGAATATTGTCAGTCATTCAGTCAGTCAGCCCGTTCAGTCTCTTGCCTAATGATTGTGTCAATAATTGAGCATAATTGAAAAACAAGGGGCGCGTTCCCGTCGACTCATCTTCTGCTGCAAGAAACCAATATCAACAACATCTTGATGTTAAATTCCAGTGTCATCTTTGCCTTTTGTTTGCTGCACATACTCTCATATTGTTTACGCCCAAGAAACTTGTTTTCGTGCTGCATTTGTTTACACTTTTTCTTGTATTCAATTCAATTGAATTTATTACTTTGCAACGTGCGACAAATAATTTACTTGCCTTAAGCGCCTAATAAATTAACGCCTAATAATGTTGCGTTTGGTGTGTCTACTTTAAAATTGAGCTATTACATGAGTACAAAAGTTTTTCCAATGAACTTCAAAGTGACTAATGCGTATGAGTATCTTCAACTTTTTATATACTGCTACTTCCACTTCCACTTTTTTATTGCTTCCTCTTTGTTTGCAAATTGTAAGCAAGTGGGTTGCCTTGTATATTTGTGGAACTTGTAATAACAAAATTTGAATTGCCAATAGATCAATACACTTTTGCAGTTGCTTGAAAAAAGTCTTGAGAAATTTGTACATTTCGGTTGCTATATCATGCCTCGAAAAATGTTAGTCTTATTTAAAAAAATTTTATTTTAATTTAAAAAAAAACATTTCTTCGTGTTGATCACTTTAGCAGTTACTTGAATCAACTTTTGAAAAATTTTGCCCTTCGTTTAATTTGGCTCAAAATCATGCTTTGTAAAACTCTAGTCTCGACAACTAAATCCATTAGGGGCCTAATCGTGACTTTACTCCAGCAAAATGTTGGGTGCTCATCAGGCCCGTCGAGAGGAGAGGGGAAAGGGGGCTTCCTCCGGGACCGGAGTTTTCTCAGGGACCCGGTGTAGTTACTGTCGTGATTCAAAAAAGGTGTAATAGAGGGGTCTACGGCCTTGGTGCTTATATATCCTCTAGGACGAAAGATCGCTTTTAAAAACGTTTTTGAAAAACTTTATTTATCCAACTACCCTTTGCTCTATTTGGAACGAGCGATTTTGTACGTCAAAAAATAGTAAAGCAGGAACTTATGTACATACGTCTGACTGATTCTCTTTAATATTAAAACTAGAAGAAGTAGCTTAGTAGATTATTAGCAGCGTACTGTGTAAGCTGTTTGATCTCTTTAGAAGATATGATTGAGTATACAAAATGGAAAAGCTTAATCCAAACAAAATTTACTAATTTTCTTAAAAGAATGTTAAGAAATAAATATTATTTCTGTGAAAGTAATTGGCTATACAGCGAAGAATTTAGTGCTTCCCCGAAAATTCCCTATAGTGAAGTTCGACTATACAATAAAAACCCGAAACGGTTTCTGCTTCCTTAATACACGTTTTTCTTTTAGTTTTCACTACACCATGGCTATTTAGTCATTTGGTTTGGATTCTTTCCGAAACATCTAATACAACCCTCGTTATAGCAACAAGACCAACGAAAACAAAAAATTGGCCACTCTACAAAAATTAGTCATCGAAAAAAAAAAGGCTGACGCTGACGCGCTGCTTGTTATGCACCCACCACAGAAGAGCGCTGGCATGGGTCCATCACCTTGCCTTTGCTTTGCGCTAAAGTGACTTGCCGCCTGCCCGGCGTTTGCGTCGCTGCTCTACACTTTTTGTTTTGTTTACATTTGCCGATCTTAGCGGCGCCTGAGCGCCAAAGAGCGTGTTGAGCGCCAACTTTGGAGCATACGCTCAGCTCAGCTGAGAGCGTAAGCTGTTTGCGCTGGCGCTCATTCGTTCGGCTGTTGTAGGCGCGCACAAAATGCTTGCGCCTCATTTGAGTTTTTGTTTTTAACGTTGTCGGGTGTGTGAGGCGCGTGTGGTATTGTCATTCAAGATACTTCGTCGTGCTGTCAACGAAATCTATAACGTGTAGATACATATACATATGTACGTATTTGTGCAGCAGTGTGTTAGTGTGTGCCAAATTCAAGTTCAAATATTAAAAAGCAATAATCAAATTTAAAGCTTAATTGTGTGGAAAAAGCTGAAAATATATATATCACAAGGTATACAGTACAAGCATATATATGTATATAGTATAGCATACAATTATCGTCAGTCACTTTTTTTCGGCTGTTTATATATTTATAGCCATAGTGAATGTGTGTGTGTGTATATAATCTGCCAAGTTAGTGTGTATGCCTGTGTCTAGCTTGTGCGCGTATTAGTGCGTGACATATGGCATTATTTTTACCTATAATAAAAAGCACAAATGAAATGGCATTAAATAAAAATAAGCAAATTAATTGTATAATGCAAATGTCAGGTTAATATTTTTTTTATAAATGTATAAAAAAAAAACAATAGCTAATTACATACATGGCCAGCATACGTCAACAAAAGCAGCCTATAAAGTAGCGCAAAGTTTTACGCAGGCGCAGCACGCCAACATAATTGTAATCTCATTGTGTGTCCTTAAAACTACAAACATTTACAAACAAACTTTCAAAACAAGACACAAAAAAATGTATCTAAAAAAATGTATCTCAAGTGTTTGCTTTTAATAAAAAAAAACGCGCAGAAATTACCTCATCGCTTGTGCGCGCAGCGTCGCGTTGACGTCGCTGCTACTGCTGATTCCACTGGCGTCTGCCCCTGACTTTATTTTATATTTCATTCTATATTTTGTCTATATACAAAAACATCTACGCAGCGCGCGCTGCTGCCCAGCCAGCTGCATGTATGTGTGTATGTGTATGTTTGTTATAAAAGTATCTACAAGATACATGCGCTTGATTTGTATATTTGTTAGTAGATTTATTGTTTTATTTTTCTGTTATGCTCATGTTTAAAGCCTTTTCTCATTTTTATTTTTATTAAGCATATGTATGTGCATTTGAATTTCTCGTTTTCTTGGCCACTCTGACTGTAGTTAGTCTGGTCTGGTGTCATAATCCATTAGCTACTCTAAAGTCGCAGTAGCTTCGTTTTAAACACCGATCGTGCCCGTTGTATTTTAGTTATTTTTATTTTCCACACGTTTTTGTTTGCTTGTTGGCGAATTTCGATTTGACTCTGTGTTTTATCTTTGTTTATAGGTCGGTTTCTTTTTGTATACTATTGTGGGCGTATTTTTTTTTATGTCCATTATCAAAAAAATGTCAATTCTTATTGTGGTTGCTCTCCACAAAGCTTTTGACCTTATTAGCGTTTTCATTTTGTGTTGGTATGCTGCATAAACACGCTCCAATCCGAACAAAACATACAAAAAACCCAAACTCATTTTCACTCAATGTGGCATAAGCAGGCCCCTCTAACTAACAACAACTTGTCGCCGACGCTGTCAGCTTTATGTGGGCGGGCAGCTACTCGTGCAACCCAACTTGGCAGCTGTATATCCATCCGCTCTGGTGCGTACATTCGATTTCGATACTATTTGAGCAGCATGCACTGAAAAAATTCATTCAGTAAAAAAAATAAATAAAAAAAAAAAATCAAGCGGAAGCTTTGGTTAGGGGCGTCGAAGTTGACATACTCTTAATGTACATATCGGTTATTGTAAAGATAATGCTTGTTTATAGTAACATATTTTTCAATTTATTTATCCAACTTTGAAAACAATACCTATTTAAATTGAATCACGTCAACTTGTAGTTTTGATTAGTTCTCTAGGAGAAGTTTTTTCAACAGTCTTAAGAAATATGCTTGTTTATTGTTAAGACCCAGAGTCGCGATGGACTCCGTATTCTTTTCTACTACCCTGGCGGTGAACTGCGAGATTGTATTTTAAAAAATAGTAGTGATAAAGTAGAGTTAAAGTTAGGCAAATTTAAAAAACTATTATTATTTTTTGTTTTAAACTGCAGCTCTGTTTTCCACATTTCCATGTAGACTTTTGTTTCTTACCTTCTTGCAGTTTAAAAACAGGGTTGTCACACATTGCTTGGTTTGTAAAGCCGTCTATTGTTAATAAATTATAATTAAAATATATTGTTAGAACAATAAAGCCTATGTAAAATCATTTGCATATCCGCTCGCTTGGCATGTTACAATCGTTTCCATAAAGTTGTATTATTTTTAACCAACTAAAGAGTATACATAAAAAATAATTTGAATAAAAAATCTGATTTGTAAGTCGGTCAGTTGAAACATTTGTGGGCAGCTTGTGCGCCCATTTTGGCATGTTTTCAATCGACGTCAGTCCCCGATTGCATTTCTATATACAATACTTAGGTTATATATACATAAATGACGTCTCTGTTGACGGCACTCTTTTCATAATTGTCCCACAATTTTGTTTTATTTTATTTTTTTTGCATATTTTTTATTAATTGAGCCGTATTCATTAATTTGTATTGCAACTCGCCGGATCAAGAGTGCGGAAGACGTGTAGTAAGTCAGGTGTTTCGTTCCGTCTGTCTGTTTCAATGAGTTGTTGTGGTGCAACTTTCGAAATGTTTTTAATGCGGCTTTACCTGCCAATCTGTGCGGCTAACTGACTGACTGACTGACTGAGATATGGTTTTGTAGTTGATTTGATTTTTTAATTAATAATCATATATATTTTTTTTTTTTAAATGTCAATTGCATAAGACGAAGTAATAATAATAACAGATATTATAACACTTTTATAAATTTGGAATTTTTGAGGAAACTCAAACGTTGGGTTTATTTTAGTAGTGATATTTGGAATAGAAAGCAGTAAGCTTTAGTAATCATATTAAACAATGCAAAGGTCTAACTTATTTCGCTCACCTGTTATCTCGAAACCTTTACGTCGAATTTCAATGCTGCTGTTCAAAAATTTTTATAAAATAAAATCTTCTATGTGATCTATCACATTTTCGGCTTTGAACTGTCTATATAGTATAATGGAACAGCATTCAAACATCCATAAAAGGCATAGCGCAGACTCTTTTTCTTTTCACTCTTGGAAACTATTGTAGCTGCTCTACCGGTGATTTTTTTGTAAAGTCCCAAGCCCAGGAAATTTCAACCCGTAAAAGGTTCAGATCGGGATGTCTGCGAGTTGCCAAACCCTACTTGCTCATGCAACCATTTCATCTGCCGTGACCAGCAACCAAATTAATCAATTCGAAGAAAATTTTTATCAGAGTTTTTCTTGAGCCTATTCAAATTAATGAAATTATCTTCAACTTTTTTTGAAAAATCAATCAAATTATTATAATTTTTTTAAAATTCAATGAATGCCAATGAAACCAAAGAAGTGCATTTGGGAATTTTTAACTTAGAAGGAAATATTTTTCGGTTTTACTAATCTGGAAAAGTCAAATCCAATGAAACTGCAAACTATCTTTCATCTTCAGTATTTTTTAATTATATTATTTTTTTCAAACTTATATAAACAAAAGAAAAGCCATCAATGTTTGATTCATGTTACATGCTCAATTAAAACAAATTAAGCAAAAAATTCAGCACATATGTATGTATATATATAAATATATGTATCAAAATTCAATGCTTCAAATGCAACAAAAACAAAATACAAAACGGCGGCAATAACAATTAAACACAAATAACAACTGTGCGCTCTATTTTTTTAACGCCTCAGCATTTTGTATAGTACATATGTATGGTACATGTACATATGTATGTAGGTATGTGTACTGCTATTTTTGTGCTGAATATATAAAATTTAGTTTTAAAGACATACAGATGTAGGTATTCGTATAAACAGTCTGACTAACAACTGATCGGACAGCTATAACTTTAAAGTAAATTAAAGCACAATTGTCAAAATGAGAAAAAAATGGATAATCATAGCAGAGCGCCATCAAGCGGCTACACTAAACTAAAAAATAAATGTTGACGAGGACGACGACGACGTCGAAGAAAACAAAAATGGTTTTTATTATTGTTTAGGGCTCACGTTGGACTTAAAAACGGCATGCCGACGACTTCATATACTTTTCATTATATAATTCATCTCTTTTAGATCAGTCTTTACCTACTTCATAAATATGTATGCCTGTTTTCAATCTTTGCAAGGATGTTTGAATTGAATTCAAATCCATAGAGTTTTCATTTGCTTTAATGATCAACTAAAGGTGTCTGAAAAATTTTAGTACTGACTGTATGATACTATACATGTAGGTTTTTATGCTGCTTTGAAACTGCTGCCGCACACATGTTTTTCTTTTGCTGTACAAAATTAAAAACAACAACTACAAAAGCAACTCAAACAATTTTCAAAAAAAAAAAAACGTAGAAAAAACAAAAAGCAAAAATTAAATGCTAAATAAACCAAAAATACTAGTTTGGTAAGAACAAAAGCAACAACAATCAGAGAGACGTCATATATTGAGTACAATTCGAGTTCGATAGATTTTATAGTGCGATTGTAACTGTGTGTGTGCGTGTGAGTGTGTAACATGGCATAGTTTATTGTTTTGGAATGTTTCTTAATTACGCGGAACTCAAGTGGAGGTGGAGCTGAACTATTTTAAAGTGGGCACATATTGAATTCTATATGTGGAAATATTTTTCTAACTTACTGGTGGCAAAGAATTTTGAGTACTTCCTTTCGATAGACGCTTTCTCGTTTATTGATCGCTTAGTCATCGGCAGTAAGTTTCCAGTTCTATAATTCGAACCTTTGGCCACTAATAGCTGATAAAAATTATTGTTTATGTATACAAAAACACAAACAAAATAAAAATTTACTCGTATATGCAAAAATGTGCATATACTTTTGTCTAAATATAGACATAATATTCCTGCGTCAGCAACAACAACAATGATGAGCATGGAAGACTGTAAGAGTAGCGCCATTTATATACACTTTTTGCAATACTTTATGGTGTATTTAAATGGGTAAAGTTTTATGGGATATAATAAAAATTTTTAAAGCTACAATGGCCTATATGATATATGAGAAAAACAGAAAACAGCTTGTCTAAATGTGCTCAACCCATTTCTTACATAAGGTTCTTACTGCAACTATGTAGGTAGTTGTTCTATTTATGTGTATGAAAGTGTTTACTATATTGTGTGAAATTGCCAATAATAAATTTTAGAGCGATAAGCGGTATTTCTTGGTTATAGTTTTTTATCACAAGATACTACTTGAAGCTTTAGTCTTATAAATTTTGATATCTTATTATTTTTTGTATAATATTTATAAAATGAAAGATATTAATTATTAAGTCATGCTCTGGAAAACGCAAACAAATAAAATATTCGGATTCGGTTTGTTTTCACATCTTAGGTGCTTGCAATTTCGCAAAACGCATTTTTTATGTGGTTTGAATCCGGCTACTTTGTTGAAAGAGAAATCAAAACGAATTGGCAAAATAGTTTTTTTTAAATATCAATATCATTTTTCAAGAAAAATATTTATTGATTATTATATTGAATTATATTTTTTCTGACTCAAACCAAAAAAGATGGCGTACGTTAAAGTCGGGCGCAGACGACTTTGGGATACCCTGTACCACCACATTGCAATTAAGTCCGAAATATTGCCTAAGACCACCAAAAGATACGATATTTTCCTAAACAAACAGAAATCAGTCGAATTTTGCACCAAACAATTTTTTTGACCGATCGGTCCTATGGGGACTATATGATATAGTCAACCGATTTTGATCAAATTTAGTACACTGATTGGAAACTATAAAAAACTTCCGAGTGCCAAATTTGATTCCGATATCTTCAAAACCAAACGAAACACAACGAATTTTGTAAAAAAAAGCGTTTTTTGACCGATCGTTCCTATGGGAGCTATATGTTATAGTCAACCGATTTTGATAAAATTTGCTACAGTGCTTGGGAACTCTAAAAAACTTCTTAACGCCAAATTTGGTTACAATATCTTCACAAACAAACGAATTATCCATCTAAAACTTTTGCTTTTTTTCGAGGTCCTCTGAAACACCCCTATGGGAGCTATATAATGTAATCCCGATATCAAAAAAATAAAGTAAACTTGTCTCCTATGGATTAATAAGGGATCTAATCTGAAAGTTTGGTTGCTCTAGCTCTTACATGGGTATATCGACTTCTCTAGTAACTCTGATCATACTTAAGGTAAACTTTGGGGGTCTCCGTCGTCTCCTTCTGTACGTTAAATACATTTTCGGCTTGCACAAACACAATATACCCTTTGTACCATACGGTACAGGGTATAATTAGCATGCACAACCCAAAACCAACTCTGGCAAACTTTCACAACCACACAAACGTTGGCTTATCAATAACTGATAGGTGCGATAGGATCAGCTAATTAATTTCAGAAAATATTGCTTGAGATAACAGAAGACATTTTTGCAATGTTTACGAATTTTCAATAAGAGTTGTCCAGCTGTTTATACGAATTGAAATAAAAGAAATTATTTAAAAGAGTAAATATTAAAAGTTATTGACAAAAAAGTGAAATTGGAAGCACGCAAAAACGAAAACGAATAAAATTTTACGTTTTGATTTTAGGAACAAGAAACTGCTTCCCTTCTATTCTACAGTAGCTATACACATTGAAAAAAGCGACGCTTTTCTACATAATGGGCATTTTTTTTTAGTTTTTTTGGTTACTATACGCTTAGCACACCTTCTATGCATAACATACGTCACAACGAAATAATGAGACTCTGCTCAAAGGTATAACAACCTGAGAGAGACAAATCATTCAGTTGTTTGCCTTGCCTGCCTGGCCCGGAAAGTTGCTTGCCATATGCGAAAATGAGAAAGAAAAGATTTATGCAAAAATTAATTTTTAATTTGCTTGAGGCTACTGCTTGACATTGCCACATGTGTGAGAGAGTAAATATGCATTTTTATTTTATTTTATTTATTTAGTTGTGTATTTATATATTTTATTTATCGCATTTTATCGCGCATCCATGCCAAACTGGGTTGGGTTATTGTTTGTGTGAATGCCTGAAAATATCATAAACGCGATGACGTCACTTTTGTGGGGCGATCGAGTAGTCAAACAGCAATACTAACAAACGCTGAGATAGGCACTGATAAACAGTCAGTAACTCGGTTAAGCAATCAACTTGGTATTCCAAAACATTTCTACACATTTTTGCGCTTGGCTATTAGAAATTCTTTGTCTCCGGGTTCTCTATTAAGTTGCTCTACGTTGAAACAGAATAAAATAATCTCGACAGACAGTAGTAAATAGCTATATGTTTAAGGAATGTTTTGATATAGTTGTTTATCAGGCGTTCTTGTTGATTTTTAAATTTAAAAACTTAGAGCCAGGTTTTAAATTGACGATATGTAGTAATTTCTATATATGAAGTTGTTTATAATGCATTTTTATTATTTATTATAGAAATCAAATGAAGATGCATTTTGCTGAACAAAGTCAGCTCTGGGCTTTAATTGTTAATAGCTTTTTAATTGCCAATTTGTTAAACTTATAATTGGTACTACAAACACGTGTATGACCAATGGCGTCCATATAAAGTATGTTCAAGCTGACGCATGCAAAAAAATTATTTGAAATTCTTTGTAAAAGATAAAAAAATTGTTTTCAAAAAGCTGGTTTGAGTTTCTTTGTATAAAGTTTACAGCCAAAACGCAAAGTACATACCAATGACCAGATCTGAGTCTGTATTTGCAGCAAAGTTTGTTTTAGTCTTATCTAAAGGGCTGTAAATCGTTAAGATCCCAAAGCACGACTCTGTTTTGTAGAGTATCTTAAATATCTTAAAAGTTGTTCTCGTACATAGCTCATATCAGAACAGCAATATCATGAAACTGTATTCTCTCGGAGCACTCCGTAATATGACCCAGACGGATTAAAGTTTTTTCGTCTGTGCATCAGGCTGTAACGTACAAGGCTTTATAGATATATATAGGTAGACTCGCGCTACATACTCAAAGTACAGAAGGTTTATTTGTTTTAATAAAATCTCTTTAAAGCTAACTTTTTTGATAGTTTGTTATACACAGAATATTAAAACATTGTTTGTTGAGTTCAATCTTAAAAGATTGAAGCCCCTCTCAGATGTTCAAAAAAAATTACGATTTTCGAAATTTTTTAAACTACATACTCATTTTAAAATCTTAACGTTAACAATTTTCATTTATTTTCCAAACTTTTTGATCCACCCATTTCTTCATTGCGTTTGCAAGTTGATGATGAGTTTCTTTAGCGTGTTGTTGGCGTGTCCAGGGGCAGTTATCACTATTGCCCAGTCAGACCTTGACATAAGCCGTAGGGAGGAGCACAAAATATATGCTTAATCAATGAACGGCTCTGTTCGCATAAAAATTGATATAAAAAATGAACATTTCGCTTTTACGTCTTATTTATTCGAGTTAAAATATTGTATAGATTTATGCGTTTAAAGTTTGGCTTTTGTATAGTTCCATAGTAGCAAAATTTGTATATGCACCTAAGGAAACAAATCTACTATGTAGCAAATCTCATTGTCATTGGCAACAATTTGAACATTTTTGCTATGGGAACTGTCGCTTTTTGCTTTGCCATATCTTTGCCACTCACTTGTGTGAAAACCCATTGGAGTCCGACTGGCTGGAGCCTAATTTTTGTTGTTGTTTTTGTCGGTATTGCTGCCACACACATACAGCAAGTGAGTGCTCGAACGGGAATTGACAGCAGAGATGGAGATGGAGACGGAGACTGCGGCAGAGCAAGAGCTTAAGTGCCAGTAGCTGGCAGTGCCAACATTTCTGTGTCTCCAACTGCTGCAACGTTGTTTGGCATCCAATCATAAAATTGCTTGGCAATGTCTTGTAAAGGCGTCAACATGTACACGGCGCAGAGACGCCGGAAGGAAGGAAATTTACGCATGTCGCCAGGAAACTGACGACGGCACGCTAGGCGGCAGTCAAAGTAAGAGACTACGATGAGTTGGACGTCGAAGACGATGACAAGTGAAAATCTTAACTTGTAAAATGGTTCAAGGATTTTATATTGATGAGCAACTCATAATTTCATAAGTTGCTTTAATTAAGAGCAGAAGCGTTTGGCTTGTGATTGAGAGTTTCAGTGCCAGGAGCTTGAGCTCACTCATTTTCCTTCAAAGGCTTTAATTAGTCTGGCACACGTCCATGCACTCAACACTTGATGCTTATCCTTATCAGAGACATAATTTGCCACATTACATCAATGGACAGTCATTGAAGCGTCCAAACAAGCCGCCCCTCAACCACCTTGATGCGTTATAATTGAAAATTAGAGACTCTGAACCACCCAGCTATGCCAACCAACCAACGTAACCCACCCACATTGACGCTGTATGCTTTTATGCCATTCAATTCATTCGTTTTGATTTGTTTGTTTGTTTATTTACTGTGTATACAGTTACTTTTAATGCATCTTTTATCTGGATTTTGCCATTAATAAGCCAACAATTGTTACTCCTTCGACATAGTCATCGCAGCCATCGCAGTCATTGCCTTTCTCGTCTTCGTCATCCGCTCTATCCCTTTTGTTGATGTTGTTGTGGTGATAGGGAAAAAAAAAAATACAATCTGTGCTCCATTGTTAGACGAACGTCGTCGCATTTTGTTTACTCAAATTACAGCAAGGTTATCTCTTTAGACATCATCTAAGCCAAGCCAACTCAAGTCAATTGCCAAATTAGAAGCGCATGTGGCTAGTTGACCCGTCTTACAGTTAAACTATCAACCTTTCTTTATATCTAATTTTATGTACAAGCACTTAACTAGCTGAGTTTGAAAGATACGCTTTGTCTTACTTTTTTTTCATTGCACAATTCGTAGGAAATCTTAACCGGCTACATTTTTGTTTACAAAATTATTGTAAATTGTTTGCATCAAAAGACTGCTATATAATTGTTTAAACACAATTGTTTACAGGCTATCTTGCAGGTTAACAACCTTTTAAATACATAAACAAAAAGATGATTCTATTTGACCAATAATTTTAAATTAAACATATCAGTATAATGAAATACCACCCAGACTTATTTATTCTACTGCGTTAATGCAGACAGCATTTGGCGTGGCTAAGACTTGTTATATTAACTTATTTTGGAGTAGCCTTCTGAAACCTGGAATAAAATAAAGATAGATTTTTCACTCCAAAGCCGTTGCGACCACCTTTCAAATTTTGCAATTTTTCAAATAAACTCGCCAACTTTTATAGGGCGGGCCATCTGTTGGTTTGTTTGTTACACTCATGATTCGGAACATGACCGTCCAAAGTGGATGCTCTTCGATTTCTTCTAATTTGCACTTTGTAGAAACCTTAAATTTAGCTTTTTTTTTTGAGTTTTACGCCACAAATCACCAGAAAGGTTTCAGGATGGCCTCATGTACTTGAACGTAAAGTAATTTTGTTTTTAAGAAAAGTGATAGTGAACAGTATAAGTACTTGATATATCTTTTTAATCTGGCTGACTGCTGGGTAGGAAGTTTCTTTTAAGGTTAGCTACCATGATCCAACATTTAATCGCCTCTATCTGAAAGTTAGAGCGATGCAATGAGTTTTACAAGGTGTCGCAAAGAAGTGCTCGGGTTCGGCTGCTCAAAAAACTGGTTCAATTTTTGTATGGTAGCTATAAGAAATAGTGGATCAATTTTGATCACACTACAGAAATGTAATGTTTAATACACAAAAACACAAATACAATATGTACGCCAAAAAATTCCTTAACTTTAAGTAAATAACCAATACAGATTAGACATAGAAAAACTTTTTAAAGAAGAAGCAAGCTTATTTGGTTAACTTTCTATTGCTTTTTAAAACTTTTTGAAGGGTTGCACTCTATTTAAATGTATTTCGAAAGGAATTGACATTGAGTTTTGTAAGCCGGTTTGATTTTTTATACAAAATCGCGACCACTAGAGGGCAGCGTTCGTTGCTCAGTTCTGTCGCAAACCTGGCCAGGGACTGATAAACAGAATTTAATTACTTATACAAAAAGATACACGGGGACCTCACACAAAAAAATGTAGTATTGTGGAGGCGGTGCCCGACCGATATTTCTGTATACTTTATCATTGGAACTTTGGCATTTAACCAAACTGCTCTTTATGCAGTACACAGTCGATTTGGATATGGATCGAAATTTAAGTCGAAAAGGCTATCTGTGAGAGAAAACACGGAAAATCGATTGCGCTGGTGGGTTTGCATCGAATAAAAGCTGATTTGATTTGGTTTATTAAGGTCATTATGGTCTACGAAATCTAGGTATTCATACGGACGGACAATTTGGGCGGAAAATTGATCTATTGAACATTTCGGTGAATGCTATTTACAACACCTGTGTTTAGTTAGCATCTAACCGAAACCTTTTTATTTCAAGCTACGCAAGCATTGCAAATTGATTAAACAGAAATATATTTAGTTACTTAACTTAGCAAAAGAAGATTGGCTTAGCCAACTTTACAACAAATTGGCATACTCCCTGCCAGCTTTTCAGTCACGTTCTTCATTTAAACCTTCAAGCATTATCTCATATAAATTTCACCTTATGCTTTATAGAACGCGACACATTTAGCGTTGAGCATCATTTTAAAGCTAAAGGCAAATTGAAATTGCCGTAATTTCCGCTGACATGAATTCGTAGTGCCATAGTGGAACAAAAAAAAAATCATCAAAATCGCTAACAAACCGCGCACAAATCGTCACTCGGGCGCGACAAATAATCATGCGCATAGAAAGCGACTACTTTTTATGCCTAAACATCTGCTGTTGGTCCATGTACTACTTATGTATCACATCTCTATAGCGTAATATTGTTCATACGAATTTCTAAAAATTCAACGATGAGTCATGGGCAAAAATCAAATTAAACGCCCAGTGCGAGGCAAAGCATCAATTTTTGATGTGTGAGCAAAGTGCCAGACTAGCCAGTGGCCGCCGTTCTATGAGGGAACTAGGTAACAAACCACTAGTTAGTCAAATTCATGATTGCCTAAAGGGGGGCGTCCGAAACATACTATAAAGATCTTCTCTTCACTGCTGCCACCGCATTACACCAAATTCGTCGCACCTTTTGGCAGCTGACTTTGCCGGCATTAGTGTCTGATCTTCTGATCTGAGGATCGTTGTATGTCTTGCTTGTCGTCGTTCTATTTTCAGTGTGGCATTAAATTTTGTGAATCTTTTGGGCTAGTAGTGGGGCGGCGGGCATTGAAATATGCTTTCATTGATGCGAGCGCCCTACACATGGCGTAGGAAAAATAAGCGCAGCGCGAAAGATATTGACAGCAGCTAGATGCCGTCGACTTTGAGATACACTTAGCATTACGCTATAAGGGAACTTTATATATACAGCTTATACAAACAAATAAAAAATTGTATCGTCTGGGACTCGAATTCTACCTTCTTCTGGGAGTAACAAAAAATTTATTTCGATTTGGACTTTAGTTTTTGAGGCCAAGACTCTACCAACTCAGCTAACTTTATGTATGTTTTTGCAACTGATTTGAACTCTGCAATCTAAAAATGATCTTTGATTGTACATACTAGTTTTGAAAGTTATCGCCGAAGATTTTATTTCACACTTTTTACCCATACAAACCAAAGGCGTAACTATAAAATTTAATTTCTTTTATCCTTCTGATCATATTGAAGGTAACTTTGAAGGGACTACTGCGTCTTCTCTTGTTTGTTACATAAATTTACACAAACTTCATATACCCTTGCCTTAAAGTACAGTGCATAAAAACAAAAATCTTTGCTGTTTTTTTTATTTGACTTTAAAAATGATGCTTTGTTTACCTTGAAAATTTTCGTGGATATATTTTTACTTTGAATGCATATAGATAGTATATTCATATCTAGATTATGGCCGTGTGTTGTTTTGATTTAATTAAAAAATTTCTAGGTTCATCTTATGCAGGCTATGATTTTTTCAACACATACGTTGTATTTTTTTAACATCTTAATTTTTTTTTTCTTTTTTGTGTTTGGAATTGATTGAGTAGCAGTCGATTTATATGTGTTGATGAGTGCATTGCTGAGCCCTTACAGCTGCATATAGACAACGAGATATTTATGTATTTATAGACGTGCCCAGACATTCTGACCATATGCCAGAATCGTGCCAAGGTCTCAGATTTTATTCATTGTAATTACGTGCTGTCATCGACCGTTTGTTGTAAGCAGCCAACAAGACACAGCCGCCACAAAGTTGAGAGTTTCGACCTACAAAGCATGTTGCTTGCCAGTTACCGCCTACAAAAACACTGCGCTGTTAGTTTCGCTTTCAGGTGCAAGGCAGACCAGGTGACAACGCCCTCAAAATAAAGCACCACAATGCCTACAAGGGGCAGCCAAGCGACTGGGCACCCACGTGCCTTGTCAGCTACATTCACGTCAAGCACATAAACAACAATAGGAAGAAAACAAAAGAATAGATCGTGGCTGGTGCACGACATTGGAATACACTGTATCCCCACTTTTACTTTGTTGCAACAAAGTTTCGTTATTCATTAGGCCGCCAAGACAAGACTATAATTACTTCAACCGGTTGCGGCTAAGTAGCAAAGAGTTCAGATATCATCATAAACTGATAATACATAATAAAATATTGATTCTGATTCTTCGTACACAGAAATATAAAATTTCATACAACTACAACACAAACGTTGCAATGGATTGTACAAGCTGCTCGATAAACAGCCAAGCTTTACAAACAGGTCGAATCTTGTAAGGTTTTGGTTATGATTCCCAACGTCTATGTTTTTATACATACACTTGGACGGGTGGACATGGCTCTATCAATATACTTAACGACGAACTTATGGCACATGCACAACTTATTGAGTAGATCACTTGGGCAGCGGTGTATTTAAGAAGTTCGAAAAGATCAAGTTTCCATCGAGTATTTTGTAAACTTTAGCACAAATTTACTAAACCCTCTGTAACAGTATAACAACAGCAACAACAACAAATGACCAGCTGCGCCTTTGTGCTTTATGTCATTGAGGTTAGGGTTTCCTTTTCCAGCTGTCAGCTAAATGTTACATTGATTTTTACACCTGTGCAAAGAGGGTCTTAGCCCAGCTACTCCCGAACCACAGCGCTTGCCATACTTATGTCACTGGCACTGGGCGCCGTCTCATTTTTCTTTCTTTTATATTTTTTTTTTTATTATACCCTGTAATCAAAGACTGAGCAGTACATTAAATGAGTGAATGAAAATGTTGTGTGAAAAAGGAATACCAAAAATAAATGTAAACATGTGCATCTTGTTGGAACGTCTAGCAGTAAGACCAAAAGGACGTTCTGCATTTCTGCAATATTTTTTATTAAAGTCTCTTTTAACCACACATACCTTTGTTTTGTTTTTGTTGACCTGTGTTTTAAATCGCTTAGGAGCTGTGGAAACTTTTTTCTAGAAACTCCATTTAAAACCATCTATTAGGAAGAAAGCTACGGACACCAATATTGGCTAGTGTACTTAAAAAAAATTAAAAAATTTCCGCAAATTCTAAGGATACCAAGCTTCACTACTCCGTATCAGTACTATTTACAAGGTACATTACAGTCGGGTTATTCCTTCTCTAGACGGCCTACTTGTTTTTTATTTTTTTACACTGCCTGCCGCTTATTTGTTGGCTGTCTTGTTAATGGTCAACATTGCCGCAGTTGCTATCGCTATCTCTAACTCCGTGTGTGCACAGTGGTAGCTCCTAGTGTGGTAACTGTGTGCTGCCAAGTGTGTGTGGTACGGAGCCACAGCATTCTTGTTGTAGTTGTCCAACTGCAACTACAAATATGTACATAGATGCAGACGGCTTTTGCTGCTGCTGCAGCTAGCCCAGCTTGGTCTGTTCGGTTCTGGTCTGGTCTGGTCAAGTCTGGTCCAGAGTGGCTGGGTCTCTTTATTTGGTCAGCATGCGTAGCGGCGGCAACAGTTCCCGGTGCGTTGCTTTGTTGCCTTGTTCATTTTTGGGCTTTTGGGTGTTGATTGATTTTTATAAACAAAACTCCATCTTGCGTTCAGTACGCTAATGGAAAAGTCTGGTGCAACATTCTTTAGCGGCTACTGCTAAATATTTCTGCCTGTTATTGCTGCCTTGGTGGCATTAACCGCAATGCCAGCATATAGTAGCCGACCATATAAGCAGCGTTCTTTGCTTGTATATGTGGGCATCTTCATTGCGAGGTCGTGCATTGCTAATATGGAAAATGAAAACAGGAAAAATGCTTTGTGCGTTGAGTGCGTTGCCCACTTTGAAGTTGTTCCCTCGTATGGATCTTAGTGCATTTTCTTTACTTATGTTGAAAGATTTATGTACCTACATAATATAGTTTTACATACATATATATTCATACGATTTTGCATATTTTGGTAACGTTATTTATTTTGTGTATTTACAGATTCTTTTATTATAACAACAGAAACAACAACAACGAAGTAAACGCAACATCCACAACGACAACTTTTCCACATAAAAGATCAATCTCGAAACTTTTCTACTAATATCAACTAAAAATATTTTTTTTATCTATGCGACTGGCGCTGATTTCGGCTTTTACGAATTGAGGTAAGTTGAGCAGTTATTATTAGTTCTAAATTGATCATAGTCGCATCGACGTAAAACTTGGAGATGAAAAAGCTGTGCGTGTCACCGATCTGGCACACAGCTTTTTCATCTCCATGTTTTCCAATACCATTTTGTGCATTGTTTCATAATTTTTTGAGTAATCACCTCTTATGGTCGACTACTGCGATTTTCATCTTGATAGCTTAATCGAGCTCGTTTAAATAAAGCCGCCCAATATTTTATTATTTTAAACGAAGAAGCAGATTCCGCTAGAGTAAAATCCAGCTCAGCTTTATATTGGTTGCACCAAGCCCTTTCGAATCGGAGTGCTTTATCACATAACGATTACTACCTTTTTTCAAGTTGGCAACTTACTGAGAGGGTTCTCTAGTCAAAAAAAATATGCTCAAATGTTTAGTTCTCGATAACTCGATAAATAATCAGAATTTTGAAAAAATATTACCATGTTGGTGGCTCTATTACATATGTAAAAAGCATCAAAATCGAAGAGTTCGTTTTTAAAACCTCTCCACTCAGCTTGTTACCGTAAACATTTTTAATTGTAGTTTTAGAGCAGACCTGTCTTCTTTACACTAGGTCGAAGAAATTGTTTTTAAATTTGTGTTAGAATTTATGTGAGTGTGCAGAGACAGTCTACAATTGAATATATGAGACGATAAAAACTAGCTTATTTACAAGATATTTTTGGAATAGAATGATTTTATTTCAAACGGTGTACCATGCAACTTACGAGGCACATAGCAAAACTTATGAGCCTTGATTTTAGACCTATAGAGTGTACTTGATTGTTCAGTTGAAACCTGCTGCTCCTTTAGGAAGTTTATAGTTTATATATTATTTTATACTAGCTATACTCGTCACGCTTTGCTGCGCCGTTTACTAAATTTAAAAAAGATTTCTAGATGTACTGCTAAACGAACTACCGTAGGATGTCGCTCACGTATTGGAAAGGACAGAATTCGCCATACTGCTTTATACAGGCGTTTCCTTCTGGAATTTCAATGCATTGCAATGCCTACAAACTTTGTTCATTGGTCAGACAGCAACAAATGCATGTAAATCGAAAACATGATCGTATTCAAATGCAATCCGATTTAATGACGATTGATTTTGTAGACGACGTTATTGGATTCGTATCCGATTATTTGAAATTTCTTGATTATAATCTGATTGGTCGTTTCGAATTTCTCTCGTTCTCAATCGGACACTTTCAATTCGCGATAAATGTTGATCGGCTTTTTCATTTGCACGTAATTGTGCGCCGCGTAATCTTTCGGATTTATTACGTTGTCTGCGCTGCTCTTCAGTCAAATTAAAATTGACTCCAGTAAGTGTTTTCTTTATCATTAGCAATGAGCTTTCAATTCAAAATGTTCGTCTGTCGAATTTGAATTGAATGGAAACTTAGTGAACACTATGTTTTTTTCGTTGCATTTGAAAACTAAGCTCAGTACTCAGCGCCACCTATCGAAAGGTGTCCATACTTATGTTGTAAACCTTCTCGACAACATACCGAACGTAGCCTGTAAATATGAATACAATCACACTGCAATAAAGTAGATTCTATAAGCCTCGTACAAACATACACTCATTTTTATATGTAGGGCTTTCCAATAAGAGGTGTTATTTTGGATTTCAAAGAAAAATGCCATTTTTTGAGATAAATGATCGGATGTTTATTTCATAATAAAGAGGAAGGTATGCCGTTAATAATGAAAAACAACATCAGCCAAATGGTCACCACGACCACGTCTACAGGACCATATCCTTCTCATGAAATTTTCTATAACCAAATCGAAAAGTGGCTGTCCTATGTCCTCGATAGGTCCAATGACCCCGCCGGACCATAAACCGCACCAAACTGTCACACGTTGAGGATGGAGAGGCTTCTCAACAATAACTCTTGGGTTTTCGGAGCCCCAGATGCGACAATTTTGCTTGTTGACGTAGCCACCGAGGTGGAAATGGGCCTCATCAGTCAAGATGATTTTTCGATGGAAGATTTTCACCATTTTTGTAGTGAATTTTAATAATTTCAATGCGTTGTTGAAGCGTGTATCGTTCCATTTTTAGTAATGGCGTAGTTTCTACTTGTCAAATGTCAAAGAATAAAAGCTTCAAAAGTGAAAGCTACCGAAATACCGGGTGATTCAAAATAACACCTCTTGTTGGAAAACCCTATATAAAGATACTTATTGTAGGTTTTGATAAAAATCGATTGATCAAGGCATACAAAATACTTTATGCTTATTTATTTTTTGGTATGTCGAAACTTTAGTTTGTCCTAAAAAATGTTGGATATAGTGCATGTAAAAAAAAAAAGTTTACTTATAGTTAAACAATACAAAATTATAAAATGATTCATACTATTAATTAAAAATATGAGCTAATTGTATTTGAGAATTTTATTCAAATATAAACGAAATAATTGAATAAACCTAAATGACAGCATTCCGACATAACAAAGCGCCCATTTCATTAAACAAAATCTTACTCATACTCCCAAGATTAGGCAATTAACCAAGAATTTACTTGGTCATCATTTTGATTTGAAGAACCTGCTGGAAGTACATTTTTTGTATACTACACTATAATAGTATATAAGTTTTGATTTATAAAACTTACTGCACATCTTCGAAACAATTCTTTAATGCGAAATATTTTTTTTTTTTAAATTTGTGTTATTTTGTGAAATTATTTTATGTTTTTTACAACATTTTTTTTTTCTAACAAAATTCATTAGATACTAGTTATCAAATCTCTATTCCATATATGCTTAGTTTAGCTTAAAAAAAACAGCAAAAATTATTACTTTTTGTTAAGCTTTTTAAGCTGACTTTTGTGCTGAACTTTTAGTAACGACCCCAATAAAATCGAATCTTTTGTAGTTCTTTCTAGGCCTACGGCGTATTGAGTTTTATGACTTGTGTTGAGTTGTTGTTCGCTGAGTTTTAACAAATATTCCGATTGTTTTATGCCTTTGGCTTTATATAATTTTCTTTGCTTTGCGCAAATACAAATAAGAGTAGGAATTATATAAAAGGCTCCACATTGGCGCTCTGCCTTCATGGCGTTGTGTTATCCTTGCCACATAAATACATCCACACACACACTCCCTTGCTTGGAAACTCTCACATAAATATGTCTAGAAAAAGTAATCTGTGAAAAAAAATGTGAATCAGTTAGTGTGCTGGTCTGCCCGACAGTGAGATACTCTGCATATATTACTTCCATAAAAAATTTTGTTATCTGCGCCCACGTTTGTTTTGAGTGACGCACTTAAGGAAATAATATGCGTTGGTCGAGAAGCAGGGGATCTGTTAAAAAAAAAAACATCAACCTTTCTTTGTTTGTTAGGCTCAGTTAGGCTTTGGTTACTCTAGCTTGTAGTGTAGACAGCTGCTAAGGCTTTTGGCTAAATCTTTATTAAATTCAATTATTAAGGCCATTTAGTAAAAAGGGGTATGAACTTTATAGCCATATGGATTATGAGTCGTCGAACGAGATCCAAGAAACCCTAAATTTCGAGCGTTTCAAAACAACCTCAAAAAAAAAAAAAAAAACATAAAATTTCAACTGTTTCTTTATGTTTTTGGGGTCGCTGAATCCGCATCTGAGGCCTCTATTTTAATGTTATGTCAGAACCCTGACGTGAGGTTTTTTTAGGATTAAAATTCAGCGATCGCAAAAAGAATTGCGATTTTCGAGCTTGAAAATCGATATTTTTTTTTTTCAAAAAATATCACCAAATTTTTGTTGAGATGTTTTTTATATGTTCTTGGAGTCGCTGAATCTGAATCCAATGTCAAAAAAACCCCAGCTCTTCAGGTTTCTGAGATGTTTTTTCAAATAACTCGTTGAATGGGATTTCCTCAGGTTATATTAGAACTCTAGAGTGTTGGAGTTTTTTGGCATCAAAGTTAGACAGTTACATTCATGTAAAGTACAACACCACTGTTTTATCATCTGAATACATGATTGGTTGGTTTATGAAACCGCTGTCGACCACCATTTGCCATACCACGTTTAACCATCAACAAAACCTGGCGTGCGGCGTCTTCTCCAGATCGTTTTATGCATACAACTTGAAAAGGCAAGCCTCTAAACTTAAAATGTACGAGGATCGAATAAAAATGTTTCTAAAAAAATGGCTAACTTAGCCCTGCAGTGCCAAGTCAAGTTTCCTTTCCGAAATTTATTTAGGATGCTCTACTTCCTAGAAAAATGAAACACACCGCTAAAATGTAAAATAATTTCAAGTTTTCATAAATTGCATATCGGACAAATTGGATCGTTTATACATGAGGTATAAATTTTAGTTTGACTAGAAAAATTTATCGATGACTTCGCATAATCTTTCAACGATGAAGCAGTGACAGAAAGCAAAAATACCATCTTTTTTCTCCGAAGTCTAGATGTTTGTACTGCCGTTGCTGCTGCATATTTTGGTATGTATTTATGCCCTCCGCCTTCTGCCACTTTACATTGCACAAGTCTCGAATACCCTTGACCGTAAATGTACAGGGTATCAAAAGAATCCCTTTTTGATGCTTGCTGCCTGAAAGAGTAAACGTGTCCAAGACAAACCAAACGGTACTCATATATTTTTTTTTCTTTCAACATGCTGAAAGACTCCTACGCCCAGCCATTCCACACACAAACACACACAAGTATATAGTCAGACAAAATGGATGCTGTGGCGCCAGAAAGTCGCGCCAGTTGAGTTGTTCATGGCGGCAATACTTGGGCATGAGGGTACACTGCTTATTTTTCCAACTGTATTTTTCTTATTTATACATATACTTTTATTTTTTTTTTATCTGCTCTTGAAACACATACACGCGCACAACAAAAGTTATGGTATTTAAGCTTACTATTTGTGTAAACGTCAGGCGCTACAAAATGACAATAGATTTTGCATACTTTTAGGAGCGCCAAAGTGGCGTATGCTTGATATCGTTTGCCAGCCAAAATTTTGTATTTTGCTTGCAACAATTAATCAAGGCTTACTTAAAATGTCTAAAATTTGTATTATCATCAGGCGCTAATTAAAACTTTAAGTTTTTTATTTATTAAGACTACCCATGGCTAGCTAAAGATTTGACTGGATTTTTTTCTCAACGCTCGTTATTCATTTTGCATGTTTTTTGCTGTTTTTTTTTTTTTTTTTGGTGTGGCTGATGTGGGCTTAAAAAAGCACAACCTCAATTTATACAACTTAGCCAAACAAACAGCCAGCCGAGAGCAACTTGCCTGATGACTATCAAGTTGTACATAAGCATCAACAACAGCGCACCCATTGGTGGCCAGCCCACCCAGGGCCCATACACAGCTGGGGGTGGCTAGCAGGCAACCTTTAATGCGGGGTTGTCCAAAAGCCAAAGTGCTGTGTGGCAAAAATTGTCTATAAGAAAAAAAAACAAAAATAATAAAAACGGAAAAGCACCACCCAACCCCAGGCAAATTTTTACGATCTCAACGTATTCTACCACGCTCATCCCTGAAGCCAGTTAGCATGCCATTTCAGCCCAACTCATGGCATACCATACCGTGTTAAGAGCGTTTGCTGCGTTGGTTCAACGCTGCAGCGCAGCTGCCGTTGGAGCATGCGCGCATCTTTAGCCGCCAAAGTGACGCCAGTAGATTTTCATATTGCTTACGACTTGTGGAATGAATGATTTTTGCGTCAGAAGCGTTAGATGTGTTGCCGGCATAGCACATCATTCTAGGCCTAGCCGCAGATCGGGCAGGACACGCAGCAGCCGGGCAGCGCAAATGCTGACATCATCATCAACATACTCAGCAAAAAAAAAAAAAACAAAAGCAGCACAGAAGATACCCGAGTCCCGACCAGGCCAGCCCAGTTCAATTCATACATTGTCTTAAAACAATACGCGTTAATTTCAAACCGTTTGTGCCTGTTAAATAGTTAATCAGTTACTCAATTGTTCACTTGTTATGTTAAGTTTTCCATTGTGTCGTCGAGTGCCTTTTCGTCAAACCATAAAATGTTAATCCTTTTAAAACAGCCTTTAGTTACTCGTTCGCTGTAGTCTTTGAGAAAAAAGTGCCTTAGGTTGTGAAAACGTAAAATAAAATAACAAACTTTTTTGCTACATTGGCGTTACGTTCAAGTTTATACGCTATCGTTGTGTGCCTTAGACATAAAAATAAAAAATAAAAACAAAAATCTTAACTTGTAGAAATGCCTTATATAAGTAGTCGCGATATTTAGTAGCCCTAGGCTAGAACGCGCGCTATCTGCCAATAATTTGCCTTATACATTTTACACGTTTTTATATACCCATAAAAAACAATTAATAACTATATATTTGTATATGCGATATACGCTTTTAGAACTAAACATTTAAAACGTTAGCCTTAACGCTCTCAACTGTTATTCATACACATTGCGTATACGCGTTTTTATGTCACTTTTTAAAATACAAAAACTTAGTCAGTCGTTTTAGTTTCTACGTTTTCGTAAGTTTATATATATATATATTTGCATTTCGGTTTGGAAGAATTTTCTTGTAAAAATAAACGTCGTCGCTCAATAAAACGCGTTGCCGTTTCAACACCACAAACGTGCCTCAGCTCGATGTGCAGCCTTTTTGAAAGGGTTCCGTAACGTGATCTCTCTCGCAGTCTCACACGGCCCGGGCTTGTCGTCGTAGTCAACGATTTTTAAAATCCCTTCACCCCGTACGCCTTTAAAAACTAAAAAAAAAACAAAAAAACATTTTAAAATAAATAACATGTATTACTAAATTTTAAAATTAATACAACATCAACACAAACACAACTCACTCACACACACTCACTTCAAAACACAACTACACGTAACGCCTGAGCGTGCCTTCGCCATGTGCCTTTGCGTTTTTGAAAAAACGAAACGTAATTTTTTTAAATTGAATGCGATGAACTCGAAAATGTGTACGAAAAGTAAGTAGGAACTGCAAAAGTTTTATATGCTTCTTTTTATGAGTTTTATTTGACTTAAACAATGTAGCTCTTTATAGTTTTGAAATAATTTTTAAGCATATTTTCTAAAAACGATTATATATTATTATATACTTACAAGTAGCATTGCTTAGTTCTCAGTAATTATCTAAACATTTTTTTTTGAAAATTTAAAAAAATCCATTTCAGTTTATAGAAATTGTTTCAGTTTTATTATTTATTTTTCTAAAATTTTTCGAAAAAGATTTTTAGAAACTTAGTTTGATATAAAAGTTATCTTGATATCAATGTATAGCTGTTCGAATTAGAAGTTTCGCCTTATAGAGTTGACACAGAATATGTTTTATTTAAGTTTTTCAGTCATTTTCCAAGTTCAATTCATTTTTCAAACATTTTTATGTTTCAGCAATTTTCTAAATATTTTTCAAAAAATTTGAAAATTGAATTTGAAGTCTTTCAAGTTGTATACTTCGCTTTCGAATTTGAAATCTGTGGTGGTATATTTTATTTATATTTTTAATTTTCGTTTTTTTTTAAAATATTTTTCCAAAAAATTTAAAAGTTCCATTTTGCGATAAATATTATCTTAACATTAGTTTAGCTGTATAGTTCGTCAAATTAGAATATAATATGCTACATTTATTTAAGGTTAAGTTTTGCAGGTCTCAGTAATATCCTACAGTAGTCTATTTATAAAACTTTTCAAACAAATTTTAAAACTCTTTTGGAGCTTAAAATTATCTTGAAATCAATGCGGTATATTTTATTTAATTTTCAGTAATTTTCTAAATATTTTTCAAAAACTTCTAAAAATGTGAAATCCCAATATTGTGAAAAATATTTTTAAATTCTTCTGCTTTCACTTTATGTGTGTAATATGGCTGATAGTTTCAAAACAATTTTTCAAACGAATTTTCTAAAAATGATTGATTTTATAATATTATACATATTAACTATGTGGAAATTAAATAAGAATCTGAAATATGCGTAGACTTTTTTATTCAAGTTTTTAACTTTAAGGCTTATAGGCCTCAGTAATTTTCAGAATATTTATGAAATAATGTGACAAATCTATTTTGATATGAGTTTTATCTTGGAATCAGCTTAGTTGAATAGTTTTTCGCCATAAACATTTCACTTTATAAAAATGGAATATGGCACATAGCTCTTTATAGTTTCGAAACAATTTTCAAACATATTATGGTTTCATTAATTTTCTAAATATTTTTAAAAAATTATGAAAAATTAAAAAAAATTTAATTTGAAGTCTGTTAAGTTGAAGAGTGCGTCAAATTACGAATATCGCTTGGTAGAAATTAAAGGTGATTCAGATATGAAGTTTTGTCATTCCGCGCGAAATTTTTCGAACTGCGTATACTCCTTAAACTATAAGAACTTGATCTGAGTTTTTAGCATTAACTCTTGTTATAACCTGTACTTTATGGCACAAAGGGTATATTTTACTCATATATTTATTACACTTAAAATTTATCTAAAATTTTTCAGATGTATTAAGTTTGAATATAAATAATCTTAAATACATCGCTGTTATAGGGATAATGTAATCAAACAGTTACTAGCTGCATACCAGCTAACATTATCCGAATTTCATCTCTTTTTCGAAATGAAAGTCTACACATCAAAAGCAACTCCAATAAACCATAATATTTACAAAAACATTTAACTTCCTGGTTCAGTTTCATCCTCAAAACCAATTAATTAGTAATGCAAACGAAATGCTTCTCTGCTTGTAAATTAGATCCATTAGCAGCACAGTGTGACTTCTAAGTGAATAAAAAGTTCCAAGCCATTAGTCACGGGTGGTGTTCCATTTGCATTTGTATAAAACCTACTGTGAAAATTTATATAGTCACTGTTAAGATGTACTAAAATTAATGATTTCTGTAAAGTTATGGTTTTTCTTTAAACTTATTGATTGCAAAACCTTTTCTATAAAAGGCACAGCAGTTGCAGCCGCCATCAACGACAGTAAAGTCTCTTAATAGTTTGTAATGTGAGATCCATAGCTGACATTCTTCTGGGGGAGTTGAAAAAATGGGATGTATGTTTGTAGTTACATAGTTGTCTTTTTTTCATTTCTGTTTGTTTTTGTGCTTAATGAAATCTATACTAGGTCCTCGTGTACGACACAATGTCAAAGACAGCTATGTGAGAGAGTGCATGTTTGTTTTGAGGTTAAATATGCTCTGGGGGTTGCACGCTGCGTTTATTTGTGCCGCATTGTTAATTGAATAAATGGAGGATATTGCATTACATATATTTGTATTATGTGTGCTTCCAAGTAAGTTTCCATAATACAAATAAACAACATTTTTTGAGTTCAAATTCAAATTGAAAAAATTTGAAAATTTTTTGCTTTATTATGCAAATCCAAAGATTTTTAAGCTACTTCGGATATGGATAGCAACCAGTCGGCACTTAGGCTTTCGTCAAAGGCGTATCAATTGAGAGTTTTATATTTTTCATTTATCGCACTTATTTACCAGAATTATTTAAGTTTTTATGCCCTGTACCCAAAGGGTTAATGTTATACTGTGCAATGTATGTAACAGGCAGAAGGAGACGTAGCATTCCATTGATACTTTTTACTTAAATGCTTGTCATAATATCGGTTAGCGGTTGAGCTATATCCGTCTATTTTTCCATATGAACACCTAAATTTGGGAGAAAACAAGAGCTAGAGACACAAAACTATACCAACAGAAGCGTATAATACCTCTTCAAATCAAGTGTGTTGAATTATTTCAATATCAAATTTTACAGAGCTATTCGTGTGTCAAAATTTTAACAAAATCGGTTGAAACGTTGCGGAACATATAGATATAAATATCATACTGATTTTTTGGACAATTTTGGACTCAAATGCTAAAGTTGTAACAATAAAGTATACAGGAATATATTTTTCGGGAAAAAGGGTATAGGGTAGTGCATTACAAAGTCGGGCATGGACTGTACCAAATTTTTTTATTTTGATGATATTGACTAATTCAAAAATTTCTTTAATTAGCAACCCTTGGTTCATGTTAAAGGGCCTTCTGGAGTGAAACTCCAAACCAAATTTTGTAATTTTCGAAAGCGGGTTTACTAAAAAAGTAAATTCCTTAACATTGTCCAGCCAAATGGCCACCACGACCACGCCCACAGGACCATATCCTTTTCATGAAATTTTCCATAAACAAATCGCAAAGTGGCTCCCCTATGTCCTCTATAGGTCCAATGACTCCGCCGGACCATAAACCGCACCAAACAGTCCCACGTTGAGGATGGAGAGGCTTCTCAACAATAACTCTTGGCTTTTCCGAGCCCCAGATGCGACAATATTACATGTTGACGTAGCCACCGAGGTGGAAATAGGCCTCAAGATGATTTTTCGATGGAAGATTTTCACCATTTTTGTAGTGAATTTTAATAATTTAAATGCGTTGTTGAAGCGTGTATCGTTCCATTTTTAGTAATGGCGTAGTTTCTACTTGCCAAATGTCAAAGAATAAAAGCTTCAGAAGTCACAGCTACCGAAATACCGGGTGATTCAAAATAACACCTCTTGTTGGAAAACCCTTTATAATTAAAATAAATTATATAAACAATTATTTTCAAATAACTATGAACTAATAGAAGATTCGGTTTGTTTTCAGCTTGAAATAGTACAAAAATTTTACATCTATTTGGCGTATTATACAATATATAACGTTCTATGTTGCATTAAATTATTGTTATTAAAATTTGTTTTGTGAAAAATTATTTTTAAATAATTGTTATATTGCATTTCCGTTTCGAGACCCCTTACCTAAAGCATAAGCAGACCTCAGTAAGCCTAATAAGCAGAAAGACGTTGCCGTTGATTTCAAAACAACCTGCAACCCCATACTCAAGTAAACCATATTTCTTAAATACGTCCAAAACTTGGCCGAGTGTTATTCCACTGACCCTGACACCACACCGCCTAACTATGATATTCAGCATTACAAAAATGTTGTTCGCAGGAAAGTTATAGTACAGGGACACTAAAGAGCCTGATTTAATTTATGTCATTGCTACTTTTGCGCACTCTCAACCTGTTCCATTGCCTATTAACTAACACTTTGGCAACTCCAATTTCATTGCGCACCATCGAAGCTGCGCAAAACGTTAACATTTTGCCGGCTGACACCAGGCAAAGTCAATACATTGATAGCACGAAACTCTACAAAAATAAAAGTCTACAAGAGTATGCTACAGAGGGTAGTTGCGAGTGCTGCACCCTTTGAACGCTCCCGCATAACTTGTGATGCTCTCTTTCGAAAAAAAGCACTGCGCAAACGCTCCCTCAACAAGGAACATCATTGCCACCACCAGCAAAAACAACAAAAACAACCGCAACGGCGAGCAGAAAAAAATCCGGTTAGTAGTGACGCAGCATCCCCTAGGCTGGTTCAATGCACAATATAGGCTTACCAAGCCGTGCAGCTAGACGGAACATTTTCAGTTACGTGTCAGATTTTGAGCTTGCAAGACGTCTGCTCCATTGCAGTAAAGTGGGCACAAAAAGCCGCCATTAGCAACCCGCATTATAGACACCATATGGAGCTGGCATTGTGCCGCATTAAAATAGCAAAAAGTAAATGCAGTTTTCATATTCTAAATATGTTTATGTGTAAGTGTGTGTGTGAGTGTTTAATGTGTATTGGGGCAAACTTTTTTTGCCGGATGTTTCAAGTGTTTTCGTAGGTGTCTCTTTTTTTTAAAAAGTAAATATCTGTATCTAACTGTGGTGTTGTGGCTATTTCCGCAACATAAGCCAAAACATAAAACAATCAAATTATCGATTTTTACATAATGTAACGTGCCGACCAGTGCGACAGTGTTAAAGGTGGTGGTAATGATAGTATCTGCCTGGCTAGGCTTACGAACTGCCTGCACTTTGACACACTTTGTGACACATTGGCGGCGCTTGGCACAGGACCAAAAAAACGGCTGCCAGTAAGCGACAGAAAATCAATTATGACCAAACGCCAGTACACTGTAAATTGCTTACAGGCGAGGCCATAGCTTTGAAGTGACTTTACCCAAAAAAATTATATATATGTATATACATATATATAGGGATTGAGAGTAAAATCTAGGCATTAACAATGCTTACTTCGTGCATAAAAAGGCAGTAAGGACAAACAACAAAATAAGTTCCAGCTGCGTCAACCCGACTAAGAGTTACTCTGTCGACTGCTTTAAAGCTTGATGGATATGAATGATATTATCATATGGTTGAGTGTAAGCGTGTGTGTGCTTTGGAGACTTTTGTGTCTATTATACTCACAGTTTTTTAGACAACTTTTATGTTAAGAGATACGCTTTGCCCCTATTTCACGAGCCTAAATTGGTAGAGTATGAGGGTTTTACCTTTTTGTGCATAATCGTATACTCTGCATCCCCTTACCGAATCTAATGTTGGAGTAAATTTTTGTGTTCGATAAAATTTGTAAATTTCGGGAACTTGATCTTTCAGCATTGAATCAGATAAAGATAAATATACAGATGGATAGAAAACTGCTAAAAGTTCCTTACAGATAGTAGGGTGTACTAAAATGAAAAGTTTCATTGAGTCTAGCTCTTCTAGCTAGGATCAAAAGTTTTCTTGAAGCATCGGGCCTTTTGTGCACATAGCTATATACTCAGCAACGTTGTTTCGATTATTATATTAAAAATCTATAATATTAATTTTGGTAATGTTTGTTTATACCTGGAACTTTGTATCCCATGATATACTATATCTTTGAAGTTAAAGCTGAGGCTAAGGCTAGTGGGATGCACTGAAATAAAAAGAATTTTAATGAGTATTTGCGCGAATGAAGATTCATTTAAATAACTGAAATACAAAAAAAATATATATAACCATATCGGGAACAAATGCCGAAATGTAAAAATGTCACAACTTCAAAAAAATAAAAAATTTGTGTTTCTGCCCGAATATGAAAAGTAGTGCACTTCTGTTCAAAAGAGTTTGAATACGAAAAGTATTTGGGCACTTTTGCCCAAAAGAGTTGCTAATATACATATTTTCATATTGTTAAGTGTTTGAAACAGCTGTTCGTAATCATTGAAGTTGTAATTTTTTGCAATGGAAGATCTGTAAATATATATGGTATTGTACAGACAAATATCCAAAACTTTGTTCATTATGCTTTAAAATGAAATTTCTTTAAAAAAAACTTTTCTAAAGCACGTTATCTGATACTTTTAAACAGCTGGTTTTTATTGCTCACGTTGTTACTCTGGCACTTCTGCTTTTCTGCACAGTTTTTAGTAACGACAAGATTTCGAAACTGGTTTTTAGCGCTACTAAAAACTATAGAGTACTTTTTAAAAGCTTGGAAATATGTTGTAACATTTCCTAATGATAAGCTTGTTTCACATTGCTAGCTTTCGTAGCCTAAGATGAAGGCTTTCTTATCAAAGAACTGAAACCTATATTTAAATGCACCTATGCACACCTGCTTCTGCCTATGTTGCATGAGCTGCCATTGAAGCAAGATGCCTTTTTCATATATATTTAGGCTTTAGCGTATAACAACAGAGAGACACACCAGAGAGCGGTAGCGCCCAAAAAGCAGCCACAATTACCAACATTGCCGCCACCGTGGTGGACGTAAGACTTAGAGAGATAAGTAGTTGGGGTATGTCAGAGGACGCAGGGAATCAAGTCACCCCAAAAACTATATATTTGTAGTACTTGGCTTTGATTTTGAAGTAAAGTGCCAGTTTATGTATCTGTGTGTGAGTGTGCTACAAAGTAAGATTTTCATCAGCATCTGCAGTAGAAAATGCGGCGACTGCCTGAATTTTGTTGGGTGGTGGCTGGTCCCTATATTTTTGTGCCTTTTATAATTTCTTTTATTTTTATATATATATTTTTTTTTGAGGGTGGTTTGGCTGCTCGGTCTGCTATTTATAACACTTAAACAGCCATTTATTTTCATGTTTATAACGCATCGAATCATCTCAACGTTCTGCTCGCAGTCTCTCATTCTCTCTTTTGTGTTTTGCCTCTCTTTGCAGTGCCTTTTCAAATTTCTACACCTTATAACCCCCTAAGTCTAAGCAGTAGCTGTAGCAGTAGCAAACGCCGACGACGACGACTACAAACACGACGAGGACGAGGTAAAGTGTTTGATGACCAACATGTCCACATTGTCGCTGCGCATACAGCTGGAAGGTGGTCGAGTAACCAAGACCATACAATTCCAACCAAATACCACAGTCTTCGATGCCTGCAAAATCATACGCGATAAATTTGCCGAAGCAGTGCAGGGACAACGTAAGTTTAAATGCTTTGCATTGTTGTCAGCTTGAAAATCTTTAAATAATTTGGATTTTATTGCAGCCAGCGAATATGGCCTGTTCATATCAGATGAACAGAATCAGCAAGGCGTTTGGCTTGAAGCCGGACGCACACTTGGCTACTATATACTGCATAATCAGGATACGGTAGAGTATCGACGCAAGTTGCGCACGTTGCGAGTGCGCATGTTGGATGGTGCCGTCAAGACCATACTTGTCGATGACTCACAACCCGTATCGCAGCTAATGGTGGTCATTTGTACCAAGATTGGTATTACCAATCATGAAGAATATGGCCTGGTGCGTGAAGACACCGAGGCACAAAATGAGAATTTGCCAGATAATAAATTTGGTACACTGACACTCAAACGTAAATTTACGGAGAAGGATCGCGATGCGAAAATGGAAAGCTTACGCAAAAAGTTGAAAACCGATGATGAAAGTAAGTGTTTGTGGCTCCAATTGGTCAACAGCCCATGACTAAATAATTATTTTACTTCGATTTTAACAGTGAACTGGGTTGATGTTAGTCGCACACTGCGCGAACAGGGCATTGATGAATCGGAAACGGTTCTGCTGCGTCGTCGTTTCTTCTTTTCGGATCAAAACATCGATTCACGTGATCCCGTACAGCTAAATTTGTTATATGTGCAAGCACGAGATGCCATTTTAGATGGCACACATCCGGTAACCCAAGACAAAGGTTTGTTACTCTAAAAAAATGCAATAAAAACTTAAAGCTAATTATTTTAATATTTTATAGCCTGCGAGTTTGCCGGCATTCAAGTGCATATACAATTTGGTCCGCACAATGAGGCCAAACATAAGCCCGGTTTTCTAGAGTAAGTTATAGAGCTGAACTCGTTTTTTTTTTTTTTATAATTTGTTAATTTCTTTAACAGCTTAAAGGACTTTTTGCCCACATCTTATGTACGCGTCAAGAGCATTGAGAAAAAAATCTTTGCAGAACACAAAAAGCATGTTGATCTATCTGAAATCGATGCCAAAGTGCTCTATACCAAGACGGCTCGCGAGCTGCCCACGTATGGTGTTACCTTCTTTCTGGTCAAGGAGAAAATGAATGGCAAGAACAAGCTGGTGCCACGTTTGTTGGGTGTAACCAAGGACTCTGTTTTACGACTTGATGAACGCACCAAAGAGATTTTGGTTTCATGGCCATTAACGACAGTACGTCGCTGGGGTGCATCACCAAATACCTTCACCTTAGATTTTGGCGACTATGCCAATCAATATTACTCGGTTCAAACAACTGAAGCAGAGCAAATCGTGCAGCTTATTGCGGGTTATATTGATATTATATTGAAGAAGAAACAGACTAAGGATCACTTTGGTATTGAAGGTGACGAAGGCTCTACCATGGTGGAGGAGTCCGTAGCGCCATCCAAGTAAGTAACCGCTTACAAAATTTCGTTATCTACTTGTGTGCTAATATTTATTATTTTGATTAGGGCAACCTTCTTGCAGCATGAAACCAATCGCGTGGAGAAGCTTAACTTGGAATCTTTAGCGCATCCGGGCATTATGCGTTCCCATGACGGTAAGCTTGAGTTTTGTTTATATATAAATAGCACCAATTGCACCTCAGCTTCAGCTTTTTACTATTTGTGTGCCTTATGTGTAGTTTGCAATGGGAGATCTACTACAAGGCGGTGTTTAGATTAGATATTTTTGCGTGAACTATAACACAAAGTTGTAATATTTTCATGTAACAATGCGATCCAAAGAAGAGATTCGTATCCTTACATAAACATCGCTTTAAGAAATCACCAAATTATTGTTATAAGCTAAATTCGCTTCTTATTTTCTTTTGTTTGTAATTATTTTGTTTTCATTTGGAAATTTTTCGTTTCAATAAAACAGGTGAACGCACCTTTACCCAAAATGAAGTGCAGACCGTGCAGTATGGCGCCTTTGTGGGCCAGGTCAACCATGCGCATCAGCCGCCAACGGTAAGTGAATTGCCAAATTGCCGTCATATATCGATAAATCCTTCATTTGAAATGCTTTTGTCTAAGTTGCCATTGCCTAAAAATTGCACACTCTCGATCATAACATAATTCTTTTTCATATATTCATTACTAACTTAAACATTTCTTTAACTCCAATGCTGCGTTCTGTTCATAAAGAAAATGGTTATTCAAAGTTTCACAAAGTATGTTAAAAGTTAATATGATTTGTTAGCCTAACTAAACTTTTTGTGATCTTATCTTAGACTAAGGAAGTACGCATTAGTTCTGTGAATCTAACTGAACCGCAACGTGCCCTTCTCGGCTATATATCCGCTGGTCAGGATGTTTTACTGCGTGCCGATGAGGAGCTGCGCACCAAGGTAGACCTAAATCATAGCCGCGTCAAGTTTAATATGCTTAACTATTTTGTCATATACTTTTAGGCACCCATACAGGAACTTGGCAGCGATATGCGCTCCATTGAGTGGCGTGAAAACACGCTGGATACCTCCAAACAGGCGGTTACATCGCATGTGGCCACAATGAGCGCTGCTACGGCTCAAATTATCACCGCCTCGCAGCCCGATGAGGTTGATACGGAAGCTATATCGGCATCGGTTTCTCAAATTGCACAAACCATACCAGAGGTAACCAAGGAAGTTCGTCTTATTGCCGCTTTGATGGACGATGACACCAATGGCGACAAGTTGCTTGAGGCTGCACGCAATTTATGTAATGCATTTAGTGACTTACTTAAAGCAGCCGAGCCAGAGAGCAAGGAACCGCCACAGAATTTGATCAATGCGGCCAGCCGTGTGGGCGAAGCGACAACACATGTGCTCAGTACAATAGCGGAAGAGGAAGTGCCCGAAAATCGCGATCTGCATGACATGCTTTTGGCCTTGGCCAAGGCTGTGGCTAATACTACCGCTGCTTTGGTGCTACGTGCTAAGAATATTGCCGCCAGCTGTGAGGATGAAGAGGCGCGGAATCGTGTCATTGGCGCAGCTAGTCAATGTGCTTTGGCCACCAGCCAGCTGGTTGCTTGCGCTAAGGTGGTGGCCCCTACGCTACATAACGCCGCTTGTAGAGAGCAACTGGAGGCAGCGGCACGCAATGTGGCTCGCGCTGTCAATGCTTTATGTGAGGTATGCAATGACGCCACTAATGATCCAAAATTAAAGGCCGATTTGATTGCTGCCGCTCGCGATGTGTCCAAGAGTCTAACTGATATGCTGGAGCATGTCAAGCTTAGCTCACGCGAGTATGCTAATCGCACTAGTCAGGAGTTGAGTCCTGTGGAGAATGTCATCATTGGTACGGATATTCTAGTATCTTCCAATGATCCACAGGAGATGGTACGTCATGCACGAACATTAGGACAAACCACCGCCCAACTTATACAAAGTATCAAGGGTGAAGCTGATCAGCAGCAGGATGCCGATATGCAGCGTCGTTTACTGTCAGCTGCCAAGCAACTGGCTGATGCCACAGCCAAACTGGTGGAAGCAGCACGTCTGTGCTCAAGTAATCCTCATGACTCCGACAATCAGAATGCTCTGCGTCGTGCAGCTGAGGAACTACGTGAGATAACCACTACTACTGCTAATACACCAGCTATGAAGCGTAATCTCATACAACGTCTAGAGTACTGCTCCAAGCAGGCTGCGTCGGCAGCCACTCAGTGCATTTCGGCCGCACAGAATGCTGTGCAGCATAGTGATGACCATCAAACCAAGGAGTCATTATTGCAGGACTGCAAACGCGTTGCTGATACTATTCCTCGTTTGGTTACTTCTGTGAAAACAACACGCGCCCAACCCGATGATGCCCATGCGCAGCTGAACTTAATCGAAGCTGCCGAGCAGTTTATTGAGCCAGCTTTGCAAGTATCCAAATCGTCGAGAGCCTTGCAGCCAACCGTTACAGATATACCAGCTGCAGCGCAGCTCTCCAAAAACGCTTTGTATCTCGGCCAGACTGTTTCAGAGCTGCATTCGGTTGCTCAGCGTTCAAGGGATGCTTGCGGTGGACAGGAGCTGGAATCAGCATTGGAAGCTGTGCGTAATCTGCACAATGTACTAGATGATACACGCAAAGCGGCGCGTACTGGCAACCTACGTCCATTGCCGGGAGAAACCATAGAGAATACGGCTGATGAGCTGCGAAAATCGGCTAAGAATGTAGGCATTGCCCTAAGTCAGCTGTTGTCATCAGTTTTGCAGGGTCAACGAACCTATGCTGGTGCAGCTGGACGTGATACGGCTTTGGCCTTGGGTGACTTTACCAAGAGCGTGCATGGAGTTGCAGCAACAACCCAAAATCCAGCTATTATTGATTGTGCTGATGATGTAGTGACCAGCTCGGCGCGTCTTATTGAAGAGGCACAGCGTACACTGCAAAACGTGGGCGACCGCAATGCTCTAACCCAAGCTGGCCGCGATGTGACTACTGCATTGTCACGTACTGTAGATTGCATACCCGGTCAACGCGAGGTGGATGTGGCTTTGCGTAATGTCAGCGATTTAAGCGAGATACTATCTATGAGCGAATTCCCACCGTCCACACGCAATTATAGTACTCTTCAGTCAGAACTCAAGCAAGTTGCTGAGGATTTGAGCATTGCTGGCGGCCAGATTGTGCAATCGTATGCTAGTCCAGCACAGCTAGCCGAAACAAGTCAGCTCTTCGCTGCCAACTATCGAGATCTTATGTCTGTATCAATGGAGATGGCGGGACAAACTCAAGATGATGCTGTACGTGTTCAGATGATTGAGTGCCTTCGCAATGTATCTACCCAGTCGTGTTCCCTGCTGTCTACAGCTAAGTCTATTGCCGCAGACCCGGGACAACCAAATGCCAAGAATTTATTGCATGCTGCAGCACGGAGTGTTACCGAAAGCATTAACCAATTAGTAGATGCCAGCATACAATCGGCACCTGGACAGAAGGAGTGCGATAACGCCATGCGTAATATTGAGGCCTTACGTGTCATGCTGGACTATCCTCATGAGCCCATTAAT
The DNA here is from genome assembly GCA_018150985.1 of Chymomyza costata. Classification (NCBI taxonomy): domain Eukaryota; kingdom Metazoa; phylum Arthropoda; class Insecta; order Diptera; family Drosophilidae; genus Chymomyza; species Chymomyza costata. The sequence continues at coordinate 28,044,042 of JAECWU010000001.1, forward strand.
GATCAGGGCTACTTTGACTGCGTGGAGAATGCCACATCTAAGTCACGGAATTTGGGTTACGCAATCTCCGAAATGATCAACAATGCTAAGCAGTCCAACCATGTGGAGTTCAGTCAGTCGGTGAACAATGTAAACGACTCTATTCAAGGTTTAATTGAGTCATCATCGCAGGCAGCCTATTTGATAGGGGTCTCACATCCGAGTAGCGTAGCCGGTCGTCCTGGAATTATTGACCAGGCGCAGTTGACTTGGGCCTATCAGGGCATACGTCAGCATTGTGACATTGTAAGCAACCCACAGTCTACCAAACCTCAAATGATTTCCGCGTTGACGGTGATTGCCAAACACACAAGCTACTTGTGTTCAATCTGTCGTCAGGCTAGCATGAACACCAACAATCCAGTGGCCAAGAATGAGTTTATTGTGTTGGCCAAGCAGGTGGCCACAGCTACTTCTGATCTGGTGCAAGACATCAAGGCCATTGATGAGGATCAAAAGAATAGCAAGCGTGAGCGTTTGGTGGAGCCGCTCTTAGAGGCTGTCAAGGCGGTTCGTCAGTACGCTTCCAGCCCGGAATTCATATCCATACCAGCCAAGATCTCTGCCGAGGGACGCAAGGCACAGGAGCCGGTAATACACGCCGGTCGCGGTGTAATCGATGGTGTTGTTGAAATGGTAAAGGCTGCCAAATCGTTGGCCTTGTCACCAGATAATCCACCCGTCTGGCAGCAGCTTTCCATGCACTCTACGCCAGTTTCGGAGTCAGTCAAGCGATTGGTAGACAACATACGAGACAAGGCACCAGGACAAGCCCAATGTGAGCAAGTGCTGCATACGCTTGGCACCTGTACCCGTGAGTTGGACAGCTGTGCTTTGGCCGTTAGTGCGCAGGGTCTAGGCCAGCGTCGGGATAACAATTTGCATGGCTTCAGTGGTCAGACCTTGAATTCGGCTGCCGAGTTAATTGATAAGTTGGAACCAATACGCATGGCGGGCAAAAACAATGCCGAGCAGCTAGGCCATGCTGTGGGCGAGATTTCTCGTTACATTGTGCCCATGGTAAATGGTGCCATTGGTGCTTGTACTCATATTGTTCATACCAATCAGCAAATGGCGCTGATTAATCAAACCAAGTCTGTGGTAGAGAGCGCCATTACATTGGTGCAATCGGCTAAGGATTCTGCCGGTAATCCGCGTGCTACTCATGCACATCCACGACTGGATGAGTCTATTGAAAGCACTCGTGAAGCTATTCAAGAACTGCAGCAGACAGTTGAAAAAATTAATGCCGAAACGGGCGTTTTAACTGGCCTCATGGAGCAGGTTAATCGCGCTATTACACGCCTCACCGATAAGCGTCAATCCTTACTTAATGCCTCCTATTCCGACTCCTTTGTTGACTATCAAACTCGCATGGTGCAGACTGCTAAGGAGATTGCACGATTGGCTAATGAAATCAATGCTAAGAGCAATGTGGATCCACAGGTTTTAGCACAGCTGGCTGTAGACATGGCACAGCACTATCAGCAACTTACGCAGGATTCAGTGGGCGCTTCCACAACGACTACTTCGCCCGATGTGGCCATGCGCATTCGCAGCTCAGTTATCGATCTAGGTCGCTCGGTCAGCTCCATGATACAGTCCTCGACGTGTGGTGCACGCCCCAATGATGTCAGCGCTCAGAAGGAAATTTCACGCAATGCACGTGATGTATCTGAAAAGGTTGCACAGGTTTTGGCTGCTCTTCAAGCTGGCTCACGCGGCACACAAGCCTGCATTAATGCAGCGCACACTGTTTCCGGAATTATTGGTGATCTGGATACAACAATTATGTTTGCTACCGCCGGCACCTTGCACTCCGATGGGGATGGCTCTTTTGCCGATCATCGTGAGCATATTTTACAAACTGCCAAGGCTTTGGTGGAGGATACCAAAGTGTTGGTTACAGGCGCAGCTGGTACACAGGATCAATTGGCATCGGCAGCACAGAATGCTGTGTCCACAATAAGTAAGATTTGTAGTTTAAATGCAATATTACCAATTGTTAAAATGATTTTGTATTTTTGTAGCACAACTTGCTGAGGCTGTTAAACGCGGTGCCTGCTCCTTAGGCTCCTCGCAGCCAGATTCTCAAGTTATGGTCATCAATGCTGTTAAGGATGTAGCCTCTGCTTTGGGTGACTTAATCAATTGCACTAAGTTGGCTTCGGGCAAGCCAATACATGATCCATCTATGCAGGATCTCAAAGAGAGCGCTAGGGTAAGTCGAGCTTTCTTTAGTTTTATAAATTAAATATGTCTACACTTGAATTCTAAATCTTTGTAATACTTGCTAGAAGCTTTCGTTGTTGTGGCTTTTATTATACCTAGTATATGTTCTTATATTGCTGTATTATTTATTATTTATGGTATTTTGTTCTACCTCACTCACTTTATTCGTAACTTACTTGAATGTGATTAAGGGTAGGCAGGAGGTTTTACCTTAAAATACAAATCGATAAGATACAATATATACAAATTAATAGGCTTAGTGCAAATTCTTAAATGATGCTGTGAGAAAAATATTATTGAATGGGATTTAGAAAACAGGTCCAAGTCTTTTGTTTTTGTAGTTACTCAATAATGTGTCTATCCTAAAAACCGCTAAAATTTGTAGATTTATCCATATGTTATAACATCTGCTAAATTTGCTTTGCCTTAAATTTATTATTGATCGAATACTTTGTCCCATAAAAAATTAATCGCATAATGACAAAAAAAGTGCCTAAATCACGTTACTTTTTAAAAATTTAAAAGATTTTGTATAAGCTAGCGAACAAGTATGCTTAAAAAAGTGTGCAAACTATATGATGGGATATGATGGGATTCGTAAGACTGAAAATTATAGTATGTTACGTGAAATCTAAATGAATCATTATTATGCAGCATCTAATACTTTACTCGCTTTGACTTCTCGATGTTCCTATAAATTTCGGTACACCGAACTAGACTTTTCTTAATTTATGTTTTTATTCCTTATTTTAATAAACTTAAAACACATAAATGTTGTTTGTGGCCTTTGATAAACTACATTGTTGTACTTGTAATAAATGTAAAATGGCTTTGGCACTCATCTACGATATACATACTTATGTATTTACTTGTATATATGTAATATATACTTATATAAATAAATTTTTTGCAATTTTTTAACCACTTTTTTCCACTTGCTGTTGCTGTAACTGACCGGGGCCAAAAGCACAAAATGAGCACAAAGTGCACAATGGCTCTCCACATTTTTTTCTACCCACTTTTCACTGCGTTGGATGTTGCTGCTGCTGCTGCTGCAACTTTTTGTTGTTGTTGCTGTGCTTTATGTTGTCATAATGTTTTTTAATATACATATATAACACTTAAATATAAACATAAACACAGTCACATTTATACACTTTGCAGAGCACTTCTTATCCAATTTATTATACCATCTCAAATATACGCCCACAAAGCTCCACCATTTATTCCTGTCTAACTTTTTGCTGCCTCCTTTGCATGCAAACCGCTGCGCGCTCTCTATTAAAATTTTCCCAATTACATTTGTATAAAAGAAAAAATAAATCCATAATTGTTTTTTGTGTTTTTTTTCGTTTTGCTAATTTGTGTGCTCGACGTCTCTGCTCTTCTCTCTTCCCAAACAAAAAAAACAAACAAACAATTGACAATCAACTCATATATGTACTGTGTACCAAATTCATATCGAATTCGAACTCAAAATCGAACTCGAAATTGTTGTACGCGCTCGCTCTCTCTATCTCTATTGCTCGCTGTGGAATACACTCTATGCAACGGCTATCGAACATCCCATCAAAATGCAATCAAATCAAATCGAAATTAAATACCAAATCAATATCGTATCGTATCGTATACACCAACATCAACATTCCATCAAATGTTCAACAGACGCTTAAAGATGTTTGCCAAACCGCAGTTGGCACCACTGCCGTCGCCCATACAGAAACTAACCCACACAGACATACGCCCACGCCCCCAATCCGTATGCAAGTAACAGCAACAACAGCTGCATCATCCGACAGCAATGGAATCAAGAGTCATTAGGGGCGTGCAGTCAACGCAGCAAATTTTGAAAGCATTCAAATTTTTTGCTTTTACATTTTTTGCCATCAAAATAACTTTTCTCACAACATTTTTTAACATTTTTCACAAAAGTTTTGTAAGAACTTTTAGATGCTGCGTCATAGCTAGTAATGATGTTAAAAATTCAAACTTTTGCTCTTAACGCTGTGTACAACCTTGACTTAAGTTTTAAATCTTTAAAATTTATGTAGCTGGCACACGTCTAACTTTCATACCTGTTCCATACCGCAAATTATGAATCGTATCCATAAACTCAAAATAAAAAAATTTCGGATTCAGTTAAATGCAGTAAAATATTACACTTCTTTTTACCTAAGAGGTATACTCAAAAGTTTCCTAAAATTTGTATCTTACGGGAAGAGTCTATAAATATAACCTAAAATTGCTTATGCGGCATCTAAAAGTTCGTTTGTCTTAGTCCCAGTAAATGTTGTCAATTCTTAGCTCTTTTCTAAAACAATAAATTAATAAATATTTAAACACATTAAATTTAAAATGATTTTGATTTTTATAATTAAATTTAAGCAGTGCCAAAGCCATAAAATGTAGTACATCCAATGTCTAGTACTTTGATTTTGTAGTAGTAGTAGTAATGGCTAAGTAGCATATCGCTATATTAAGTTACATCAATTCATCAATATTTTCAATTTCCAAACATTAATAACATGATCTTCTCAATTTCAAACTATCCAAACACTAAAAACAATAAAAAATAGGTAATGGTACTCAATGTCTCATCGCTGTTGAAGACTGTTAAAGCTGTTGAGGATGAACATACGCGCGGTACACGCGCCATGGAGGCCACTGTCGAAGCCATATCACAGGAAATACGTGTAAGTTTAACTGGAAATATATTTATTGCACAGAAATTAAATTTTTTTTCTTTTTTATATAGGCCATGCACACACCACCGCCGGTGGGCAATACCCAAGTGAGTCCTGAGGATCTTATACGCGTTACCATGAATGTCACAGCTGCCACAGCCAAGGCTGTAGCTGCAGGTGCTTCCAATTTGCAAACAGATATTGTGGCTGCAGCCAATCTGGGTCGACGTGCCATTTCTGACATGTTGATTGTGTGCAGGTCGGTGGCCTGGAATTGCGCCGAGACAGAAGAACTGCGTGTGCGTACTTTGGAAGCAGGCACTGCTGTGGCTGAATCCTACAGAGATCTATTGAATGGCATCTTGCACAATTGCAGTGCCGATGATCGCATGCATTTGTCGCGTCGCGTGGCCAAGTGTGTAACCGATTTGGTAGCCATGGCGCGTCTGCTAAAGGGTTCCGACTGGATAGATCCCGAGGATCCTACTGTCATAGCTGAGAATGAGCTGCTAGGTGCTGCAGCTTCTATAGATGCGGCAGCCAAAAAATTGGCCTCTTTGCGTCCACGTCGTCAGGCGGATGTTAAGGTGGGTTAGTCTAGATTTAAGCTCTAATATTGGTGAATATGCTTGTGCATTATGAAAAGCGCACTAATCAAAACCCGTCATGTGCAATTCATTTAGTTTTAAGCGGTGCTTGTGTCCAGAACTATCCCAACTAGCCCATAACTAATGATTCCAGTGAGATATGTTTGATATTCTTGGTTGTTACATTCATAAGTTCACCCAGGAATCAAACATATTATTACTGTGATTATTGAAACTCTACTAAAACTAAAATATGGTGAATGTAATATATGCAAACACTTTTATTTTATAACTTGAGCTAATCTTTTACAATTCTTAAAATAGATCGAGCTGGATGAGAATATGAAGTTTGATGAGATGATTTTGGAGGCAGCGAAGGGTATAATGGCTGCCTCAGCTGCTTTGGTGCGCGCTGCGAATGCGGCACAACGTGAGCTTATCGATCAAGGCAAGGTGGCGCGCCGTCCACTCACCTCGTCCGATGATGGACAATGGTCTGAGGGTCTTATATCAGCTGCACGCTTAGTAGCAGCAGCGACACACAGTCTGGTAGAAGCTGCACAAAATCTAGTACGCGGCGTGGGCACGGAGGAAATGCTTATTTCTACGGCCAAACAAGTGGCTGCCTCAACAGCTCAGTTGTTGATTGCCTGCAAAGTCAAATCAAATCCCAACTCGGAAGCTGGCCGCCGTTTGCAGGCTGCAGGCAATGCTGTCATTAAATCCACAGATAATCTGGTACATGCTGCACAACAAGGCCTGGAAGCTGAAGAGGAGCACTCACTTAAGATCAATACATCCATGGTTGATGGTATGGCGCAGGAGATCAATGCACGCTCCGCCGTGCTGCGCAAAGAAAAGGAGCTGGAAGAGGCGCGCCAACGCTTAAAGCATGTACGTCAGGCGCAGCGATATGCCAAGAATCCACAAGGCTTTACCACCGATGAGAGCGATACGGAGTATGCGTATGGCACGCTCAACAAGAGCCAAAACAATGTATGAAATCGTTTCAAGTTTGTATGCATTTAAGTTGCATAGTTTTAAGTTTTTATTTCCACTTCTTAGTTTTGAAGTTTTGATTTGCACAACCAATTGGCACACTATGAGCAGACATTACAAAAAAATATTTGGTTTTTATTCCAAAATTATTCAAAAATGTGTATTTAGCTGCTTAGATCTAACTTGGTGTTGGTTAGCTGCCTCTAATACTAATTTGTCTAACCAACAAATTCTATTTTCTTGTCTAACCCCTAACCAACGTAAAATATAGACGCTAAATCGAAGCGGTTACTATGCCCAGTCGGGCGGAGAGATGCCCAGCTCGCCCAGCTATTTTACCGGCCAACAGTCTCAGTCCCAAAAACATCATTACAACTATGCCAGTCCGCAGCCGCAGCACTTCCATCATCCGGGCGCAGTTTCACCACCACCATCAAATTATCCGCACATGGAGGACAGCAATGGAGGTGTACATGATTTTCCACCACCGCCACCACCATTGTCCACAACAATTTCTAATATGCAAACAGCCACCTCGGCTCACAGTTTTCGTCCTAATCCGAAACTAACAGCCAATGCAGTGCCGCGCCCCTACCCAGGCAGTCCCGTGTCAGGTGGCAGCCCACTGATAGGCACTAATGGTCTAACCTCAACACAACAACAACAGTCCACATTAACCAGCGGTAGATTGTCACACCCCAGTACACCGACTAATGCCAATTATCAGCATAGTTTTGAATCGTCTACCATTAAAACAAACAATTCTACGTCTCCACCTGTTGTGCCACCACCACCCCCACAGAAGCCAAATGTCAACCGAAAACTAGAGGCATGTGTGCAAGATTTGCATGACAAGACATTTGGACAGGGTGGAGTTGTGCAGATAACTAGTGGCAGTGCATATCCTGGTCAAAACTATGAGGGCTACACATCAAGGTGGGTGAACATTAAATTAGAACGGAGTGTAGTGTTTATTTTGTAATATTTCTCAACTGTGCCTTTCTCTTTTAGCAGATACGAGACGCGCAACTTTGACAAGTCCAACAACAGCGGTAGCGAGCTGAGCGTGGCCAAACCGCTGGAATCTAGTTTCGCGCAAATGACTCTTAATACAGACGGTGGCAAGATCAGCATAGTTGATCAAGGATCGGAGCGCTTAACCTCAATGACACAACGCGTTATGGAGCGAAAATCCTTTACGACAACGACAGAATCACACTCTGAGACGAAAACGGAAAAGCACAGTTTTCGACTGGAATAATTTTGATGTTGAACTAGATTTAAGGGAGCGCGTTTATTAATTGTTTGAAGTGCCGCCTTGTTGTGACTGTTTTGCGCGCTTTGCTATCAACTAATCTTGATGAAGTTGATGATGTTTGCCAAAAGTGCTTTTAACATTTATATACTATATATACTAATAGAAATAATTTAATATTAAATTTAATTAGCCACTAGCTAAACTACATTTATATAAACACACTTATATACGCATTAACATTAACGTAATAATTGCTATGAACTTTTTTGGATGCAATTTACAAAATGTTCTTGATACTACACTTATACCATATATTTATGTATTTGTATTATGTGTTTGCAGCAACGAAAAAATTTGAATTTGTTGTTGTTTTTGTGTACGTGTTCTTTAGCCAACTTATTGCCAATATATATGCGTATATTTGTATATCAATATTCTATGCTTGAACATATATATATATATATACATATATAAACTAATGCATGCTAAAGCCATAATACTTTACTAATCAAAAGAAACGTAAACAAAATCAACCAAATTATTATGTAAAAAAATTATTGTCTTTGGTTCTTCAACTGTTAGATCAATGCAAATTATTACTGTGCACTAAACAAACCAATATTAAATTAGTTAATTCATTCAGCACACGTTTATGTTTTGCGCAAAACACTTTGTTGTTCATATAACTAAGCGTTAAAATAAGTTCTTATTAATTCAAAAGCTGCCCATAATCTGTTTTATCCAAACTAAAACGTTGTTCAATTGTGTGTCAATAGCGAAAAAAAGGTTTTTTTTTCGTTGTAATAATTTCTGTCTTTTTTGTATATACTTTATGTGCCGTATATGCATATGTTCAAATTATGTATTTTTTGTAAATTAATAAAACAAAAAAAAAAATTATTTTAACAAAAAAAAATTAATTTGACGTTATTACTGCTAAATTTTGGGGTTTATGGTTTCGAAAATATGAAATCTTGTCATTGACAAACAAAGAAAATAATTCTTTCAATTTTAGAAACAAGTTAATTTTTTAAACAATTTAAGCCCATTATCAAATCTAAAAACAAAACTATTCCCCAATATGCATAAAATATAATCTTTTATTATTTATGTACATATATTACATTAACATAAAGACGTAAAAAACAAACAAAACATAGGAAATTTTCCAAAATAAATGCACGATATAAGTCTGTTCAGTGTTGCTGTCAAAAAGCATGTCAGTATCACCATAGATAATTTTTTACAATATATTCATCATTTATAGTCCTGGTTCAATTGACGCCCAATGAGCCAACGTCTAATCTCCGACGTTCCTGCACCAATTTCGTATAGTTTTGCATCGCGCAAAATGCGTCCAGTTGGATTTTCGTTGATGTAGCCATTACCACCCAAAATTTGTATGGCATCCAAAGCAACTTGTGTGGCTTTCTCCGCACAATACAATATAACGCCCGCACAATCCTTGGAACTTCGCACGCCAGCATCACAGGATTTAGCCACGGCGTATAAATAACTGCGACAAGCGCTTAAATTGGTATACATATCAGCCATCTTGCCCTGTATTAGCTGGAACTCGCCAATTAACTTGCTCATTTGCTTTCGCTGATGTGCATAATCAAAGGCCACATCGCAGGCTGCTTGCATAAGGCCTACTGGTCCAGCAGCCAAAACCAAACGCTCATAATCCAATCCAGACATAAGCACATACACGCCTTTGTTTTCCTGACCTAATATATTCTTGGCAGGTACTTTCAAATCTTGAAAGACCAGCTCACAAGTACTGCTGCCACGCATGCCCAATTTGTCCAGCTTTTGTGCAACGCTAAAGCCCTCCCAGGCCGTTTCCACTATGAATGCGGTTATGGCGTGTCTGTCTGGTACACCGCTGGCGCCAGTCTTGGCATATACAATTATCGTGTCAGCATCGGAACCGTTGGTAATCCAAAACTTGCTGCCATTCAACACATAGTAGTCACCTTTGCGTTCGGCGCGTAACTTCATCGACACTACATCGGAGCCAGACCCCGCTTCTGACATGGCTAAGCCACCAATGTGTTCACCGCTGCATAGTTTTGGTAGATATTTCTCTTTTTGCTCCACTGTTCCGTTTTTGGTGAGCTGATTAATGCAAAGATTGGAGTGTGCGCCATAGGAAAGAGCCACACCACCAGCAGCGCTGTAAATATTGTTGCTTAAACATAATCGTATGTTTTCATTTCTCTAGTTACCGCGAAAACTCTTCCATAATAATGCAATGATCCAAATAGGTGCCACCTGTGCCTCCATAATCTGGCTCTGCGGTTATGCCCAGAAAGCCCAAATGACCAAGTTTTTGCCAAAAAGCACGCAAATCCCTGCAATAAATTGATTATCTTATGGGTAAGTTAACACGTGCTTTATGCTTTGTCCACATCTTACTTGAATTTGTCCAACTTGTCTATTTCCTTGGAAAAGGGTGCAAGCTCCTTTTGAAAGAAATTAAATGCAGTCTCTCGTAATCTTTGTTGATCTTCATTCAAACCAAACATTGTATCATTCACAGGATAATGAGCGAGTGTGCGGATGCATATTGAAAGACCAGGCAAGCATTTGCCAGGGTGTTTCAACAATGAGTTACTAACATTAGCCACAAAGCGCAGTGCCATATTTTAATCAGTCTATATTATTTTCGAATATTTTTATTTGTGTTTGGCTTTGTGTGCAGATTTAAGTTGATATGGTTTATTGTGTAACCTTTGGAGCAGCAGTGTGACCGTTTTATTTGCAAGTGCAACAGGTTATCAACAAGTGGCAGCATTGCGATCGTTTTGCTTTAGGCTGGCAACTTTGGCTAAGGCGCGCAATTCAAATTTTGACAAGAGCGCTGTCGTGTTATAAAGCATTTTATTTTAATTTCTGGAAATCATTAAAAGGTAAGATTTTGGGAGCCTTTCCAGTTTGTGTGGCGTCGTAATTTTTTTGGGCTATTAATTGAGATGCTAAATGCTAATGTTTCACTTTTGTATGAGGCTCCAGCAGCAATTTTTGAAATATGGGTAGTTCATATTTTTTTCGACATTTTTGGGGTTCTTTAGGAAATCTTGATTACACAACATTCTGCATAGTATTGGGACACTGTGTTTGGCACAATAAACATTTAAAGTATCTTAATTATAATAATTTGAGGCATTAAATGTAATTCTGAATTTTATTTTATACCCTGTACTAACGGTACAAATCTCAAAAAATAATAATATAAGGCATATTAATTTTACCAAAAGATGCCAATTATCTGAAAGCAGATAAAGTTTGAAAATTTTTGTCAATAGTATAGTCAAATAAAGGAAAATTCATGGTATATTATAGTCGGGACTGTTTGAGCTCAGTACGCGGGTCGACGCGCCAATTATTATAAATAAATATGAAAATAATAATTTGTAATTACCTAAAGTTCTCGACATAAAAAAGACTTATGTGGGTGTTGACCGGGAAATTTAAATAATACTGACTCACCTGTATTGCCTCCATTTGAGTTACATTGAGCTTCTACTCACTGCGCATGACTCTACAATAGTATTGGACCGTTGCAAGCATTACAGGACTCACAAGCTTATAAGTTGCGGCTGGTTGTCGACGCATCCTTGCCACGAAAAATGCCGACATCAACAACAATAAAAACGCAACGCAGCGATAAACATAAACAGCGTCAGCTATTGACGTGGCGAGACTCCTTGTAAATGGAATAAAAACCGTAGACAGACACATCCAATCAGTTACAGTTGGCGCTTCTCGTTGCTTGGCCGTTGACCACGGAACATAAGTATTGTATTTGTATGTCGTCCTAGTGCACGGCGGTTAATTAAAGTGTAATTAAGTTCCGCGCGAGTGTCTGTGTCCGTGCGCTTGTAAGCTTCTGCGTGCTACATGAAAAGTGCGTCAATATTTAATATTAATAATGAGCAAGCATAGCAATTAAAAGCTTAAAACCAATATGTGACCACAATCTTATCAAATATGCATAGCACCCAATTGTGTTTAGATATTTGACTGTCAAATCGATAAACGTGTAACGCGTTCTGGTAAATAAGTATTCAGGGTCCTACGTATGTCCAATCAAGGACTCACGTGTGCGTTCGATTCATATTAGTACATTCTCAGAAAACTCCCATTGCTATGCGCGTCCCCCATCTGTTATATCCTGTCAATCAACTTTAGTAACAATTCAATGAGGACACAATTTGGTTTGTAGGTACCAAACAGTAAGTCGTTATATGTGTGTGTTTGCGTTTTTTTCTATTGTGTCACGTTGCTTGCTATTGTTATTACCGTCGTTGTTAGATAAAGGGTGCTTTTTTAGAGGAATAGAGCACTTGCTAATAAAAGGATTTATCTCAAAAATATTCTAAAGCCAAATTATATAGGGTAAGCCTGTCTGTTGGTTGGTTGCTAAACACTCATAATTCGAAACAATCCCCTACTAAAGTGGATGCTCTTCGAAAACTGTCAAGTTCAAAACTACTCCATTTGAGTCATGGATCGTTTAACAACCGAACAACGCGTTAAAGTGGTTCAGGCAGTGCAAAGAAAATGGTCGTTATGTAGTTGAGGCAAGTGTCGACAAGTCTCCGGGGACCCCATCGTTCGAAAGAATTACACCTTGCTACGACCACTTTGCATTGAATTTTTCATGCAGATATACGCTTATAAGTTTTAAATGAGCCCACGGACCATTTTCAGCTTATTCGTTCAATGGATGGGAGAACAGTCAGTGGCGGATCCACAGGGGGTTTTCGGGTTTATTTTTCATACATAAATGAGTAGTTTCAAATCTGAACCCTGAAGGGGATTACTTTGAAGGGTATGAAATAGATGTAGATAATTAAATAAAGATTTTACAATGTACGGAAATTCAATTTTTTCAATTTGATTAGGTTGCCCAAGTTTGCTGGAAAATTTACGAATAAAATGCAATTAACAAACAAACCAACTCACCCTATATAATAACTACATTGTTTGGTTGAGGGACATTGTATAAAATATTTACTTGTAGGTAAGACAAATAGAAATATATATATACAATATATACATAAAAAATATATTTTTTTAACAGTGTTCCATTAAGTCAATTTTTAACTTCATAGCATGTCCGTCTCAAATAATTGTGTGCAATTTCTAGCAATGAATCTGGGCTTAGAACTACAGAGTATTACAAATTTAACTCTATATGATTATTATTATTAGTTGCTTCAATTACGTTAAAATGATTATTTTAACAAAATAAAAATGATCTATTGCTCTTATCTAAAGCATGGGTCGGAAACAAAATATCTATATCTTAGTCTGTTTTGTGGCATGTATGCCTCAACATATAGGCATGACATTTGGCTAGATATCTTGATCGTCATGGGCTAATCAGTCACTAGACCGCTTGGGCTAGACCGGACTAGTGATTAAATATACACAACTCTTTGGAAATTTTTGTCAAGTCAAAAAAAGCACCCTTTATTTGTTGATGTCGTTTGTTGTTGCTGTCAAAAGCTTAATGTGCACGCTTTATAAGTATGCTTATATGATATATGTACAATACATATTTTTTTACCAAGTCGCTGAGAATTGCTTTTCGTAATTACAGGCCTTACTTAGTTCAGCACTCACTCATGCTTCCGAGACCCAAAGAAACGCACCCACCTGTACACACACATACAAAAGGTCGAATATCATTCTAAATTATTAATGAACTACCCCAGCAGAAAGGAGCACTGGGCAAAAAACCTACTAACTAACGAGTTGTTGGTTTCCTTAAGCTTTCAAACTAAAAATAGCACATAACCACTTTCTTTGAAGGTCGACCCTATTATAACTTGCAGCACATTCTGCTTGATTGCTAAACAGAAGGAATTGAGGTCAATGCAAATATGCGAGGGCAGGCTGATGAGATATATTTTTATTTATTGCTCATTTATTGTTTCCAAAAAACAAAAAAAAACTTTATTTAAATCAAATCTCTAATGCAAATTGTGAAAGTTTGACAAGATAACATTTTTTACAAAAAAGATTTTATTTCTCAATATAATGTCTCTAGAAATTTTCCAATTTTTGTATCTGTCCCAAAAAAAAAGTTTTCTAGGTGCTCCAAATATGCAATTGTTTTTGTAATGACCTCTTCATTGGACTCAAATCTCTTACAGCTGATCCATTTCCTCAGGTTTGGCTTTGGGAAATAGTTGCAAGCGGCTTAGTCGAAAAGATGTTTTTGACGTGGTAGTACTGCATAGCACAATTTATGGATTCTTTGCTTTAGCGCCTACATCCTTTTACTGTCATGTAGGACTAGCACTTTTTCCTTCGTTTCTGTTCTGTAATCAATGATAAAACTTTTAAACAGCTCTGAATATTTATCGCTATTAATCGATTTGCTCTTTTCAATGTAATCGATTTGAACGATACCGCTAAACCCAAAAATCCGCCGCCATGACCTTATGTGCCGCTTTACTGCGCGTTCGAACGTGAAGTCCACGTTGACTATTCCTTGGCTACTGGTGTGCTGTGAAGTATGCATGATATGTTCACTCTGACGAAACGGCACAAAAACACGCCAAATACATCTTAGATGAGTTTGCCTGATCGCTCTTTTGGTCAAGTGTGAATATTGGCGACAACCATCTCACGTATAACTTTTTCATGTCCAAATAATTATGTATAAGATCTATATAAGCTCAGCCACGTCACACACTTTTAATCTCCAAGCATCTTATATCATAACATTTCATTTCGTGATCTTTGACGTTTAAAGGGCGAATTATTATCCGTACAGATAGTAGTTATTAGGAGCAGTTTTGTATATAAAACTAGCAGTCGGACAATTAAAAAAAATCGCAGACCTATTAAACTGCCCTCGTAGTTTTAGGTTTCATAGCGGTCAGCAAATGTGAGTACATACGTACTATGCCAACATGGCCAAGTGTCAACAGGACGTATGCTTTATGCGGTTCACAATTACTGATATGAGCCGACAATAATGGATGCAATACACTTAGTTAGCGGTTAGGGCATGCAATCAAATGCCGCATAGCTATTTAAAATAGTCAAACGTAGCGTAAATTGCAACATTTTTGAAATATTTCAGTTGCTGCTGCTTAATGCCAAGTGGAATGAACTTGAGAATAAGCATGCAACAGTGGCAACAACTTGATTGTGCCCCGCCTGACAGTGACACAGACGTCACTTGTGTTTGCATGGCTATGTTTGAGTGTGTGTTTGTTGTCTGCCTGACAGCTTGCAACAAACACACACAGTCAAACAAGTGCAACTTGCATCATAGCGCACACAAAGGAGCATACTGATGAGCTGCAGCTCGACTGATGTTAGTATAAGTGCGGCAATTGAACTTTGCTGCTTGCAACACTGGGTAAGGGCTGGGTTAGGGCAGCTAGCACTTGTGCTTATGAGCATGTCGAGTCTGCTAAGCCATGTTCAAATGTGCAACAACTTCTGGGCAGCAACAACTTGAGCTGTAAACCATTGTTTTGCCTTTGTGTGTCATATCCAAAGATTTATACATAGTGAACACTTTTTAAAAACTTGCAAGCAAAAATAAAAAATTATAAATCAATCCAGACAGTGGGATACCCTCTAAACACTTTTTAAAAAGGAAAAAAGTATTATTTTGTCTTTTATATATTGGTGGGTTAGTGGGGCCTCTAGCTTATTTTTTACTGGAAAAATTGATTTATTGATTTATAAAGGAAGTCTTCAATTTATCAATTTTTGTCTATATTTTTTTGAAGCTGTAAGCGGATTTTGTCCTTAGTAACTTAGTAAGGTGAATAACTGTGTCAAAATAGACAATATTAATGTAAGCCGAAAAATTTCCTTAAGAAAGTAAGAAGTACCTTTGGCCTTCCCAGTTCTTATAGCCTCGGAAATGAATGTATTCATACAGACGCTCTACCACGCTACATTTTACAAATCTATTGTACCCTTGGCCCTCTAGATACAGTGTATAAAGATAAGGAAGATGAGAGCAAACTTAAATGAGCAGCACTTAAATTTAATGGCAAATTTTTTTGCTTTTATTATTCAGTTATTTTGCCGTTGGAGCAGTAAATTTAAAAATAAAAAAAAATAAGCTGTTTAATTTTTTGCTACAAAACATTCGTATATAGAGAGGGTGAAATGTTAAATAATAGTTATAATAGTTGAGAATAATTTATTTGAATGGAACGTCAAACTCTAAAAACGATTGGAGCGAAATGGCGGCAATTATATATATAACTAGAAATTATCTTTAAAAACAGGAATTGATCCATCCGACATCACTCTGCCATGGCACCAAAGAACTGCCTTATTCCTACTTCGCGCAGGATATTCTAAGCTAGGTAGTTCAAACAAAAAACGAACAATTTGGGCAGCAATT
The DNA here is from genome assembly GCA_018150985.1 of Chymomyza costata. Taxonomy (NCBI): domain Eukaryota; kingdom Metazoa; phylum Arthropoda; class Insecta; order Diptera; family Drosophilidae; genus Chymomyza; species Chymomyza costata. The sequence goes on from JAECWU010000001.1 coordinate 28,060,239, forward strand.
CATGAGTTTTTGACGCCAATTACTTTATGAACTATAGTCTTTTCCAAACTTAACCTCCTCTTTTAATATGCCTAAACCAGACAATCCACTTAGGTGATGCACCGAGACATTACAACAACAACAGCCCTACCACAAAAGAGTATGTAAACTTGGGTCATTCCGAGTTATTTATTTCGTAAAGTTTTTAAGATGTCCCAGCTAAAAACCACAGACATATGTGATAAAAAACAAACGTTCGATTCCAAAATGAATTTAGCAAGCTGCGAAAAATGCGCTCAACGCTTTTCCGAAATAGAAAAGTGCGCACTAATACTTCACTTTTGGCATTAATAAAAATAAAAATAAAAGCCAATTACAAGGCAGGCACAACAACGACGACATCAGTCAGTTCTACGAAAATATCCAAACGACGAGTGAGTGTGACAGTCCAAAAAAAAAAAAAAAACTAGTCTAGAAAAAATAGTAAAAGCTTTCGGCCGTGTGCGCTGCTGCCATCATCTATTTGAGGTGAACGCTGCGGTTTAGGGAACGCAACGAATCGGTTTTTCATACGTTGCTCAGTACACAAGTTAAACGATCGACGACGCATGGATGGACGTAGAGACGGAACTCCGTGCGCGATTTTCATTCAGTTTCCAAAACCCATTTGAGTTCTAATCGGCACACACATACTGCCAAGTAATACGACGACAACGACAACGACGAGAACGGCTACGACTGCGACTGCGACGGGGTCTCTCAGGCTGGGCAGTCAGTCAGTCAGTCCAACGAACAAAACAGTTGACGAGCGGCAGCAGCGAGCGATAGCAGCAGCTGTTGGCGGCACTTCAAAATAAAAGTTAGTAACTTAAAAGTTGTTATTAAAAAAAAAAAATATTATAATAATAGTTACAAAAACGTCGCGCAAATTTTTGTTTAATATTTAATTAATTTTTTAATAATTATTTACGTCTCAAAAGCGCTATGAGCAATAATATATAATATATGCCTGCAAGTTTTTATATATAAATTTTTTTAAATAATTTTCCAAACTCAAGTGTTTTTATGAGTGTGTCAAGCGAAAGAAAAAGTATAAAAGCAAAAGGCAAACGAAATTAAATCACCGCATTAAAAATAACTTGAGAAAATCTTAAATTTAAAATATATTTATTTTGTGCATATAGTATATATATATATATATGTATATTTTTTAACACTACGCGCGCAAAGTAATCAAAGCGACAAAAGATACAAAAAAAAATAAATAAATAAAAAAAACCGCTGCTGTCTTTGCCTCTACAAAATGTCAACGTGCGTCACTGTGTGCGTGTGTCTGTGTATGTGAGCAACGACACAACACATACACACACGCATATGCACTGCAAATAAATAAGCATATAAATTTATATACAAAAGTATCTTGTAGTTACGCGCGTGTTTCAGCCAAAAAAAAGTTCAAAAGCTCGCAAAACTAACTAACCAAGCCAACCAAAAACCCACAAAAGACCCCATATAACACTATGGAGTCCAAAAACAAACGCAACAAAAAGGGACGTAAAATGCGTGCCAACAACAACAACAGCAACAGCTTACAGCAGCATCATCCTTGGGATGAAGGTATGAACAACTTGTTATGAGTTATAATCATATAGGTTTCCCCATCAAATTAGGTCAAAATAATGGATTTTATATTTGACTGACAGCAAATGTTACGCATACGCTGCGTAGGCGTTTTGGCCTGTAATGCATATGAATGATGCTACATTACTTATTATTGTAGCATGCCACAATATAAAATTTTATATATATATTTGTATGAGTGTATGTATATATTATTTTTAATTTTGGCTGCCTTAGTTGAACAGCAGCCAAAATCTATAAACTGTGCGCATCGTTGGCGCCGAAAGTCGCACAAAATGCGCGAAATATTCAGTAGTTAAGTTGTAATAAGTGCTCCTAACCATTACTAAGGATTACGCATTTGGCATTTACCAAACTCACAAGGTTGTGCTGTAGGCTGCCAAGGCGCAGACATTTTTTTGGGAAAACTTTAGAATAAAAATTTTTTTTTTTGTAAGCTCTAATATTTTTTTTTAATAACAACCAGCACAATCTCTTTTAGCATCATTTATAATATGATCAAATCAAAGTCACTGCACAAAAGGTTTCAAATATTAGCCTAGCCTTAAAAACTTTTACTTATTTCATTATACGCTGTTACCAGAGTAACGATCGAGCGTCAATTTAAACACTGAGCTGTTTCGAATTCAATTGGAACCTTATTCTCAAAAAAATATTCGAAGTCGAAAGCAGAGCTAGTACTAGCTACTAGTTTCATACTAGTTGCGTTGAAAATCCCATAAGGTAATACATACTTGCAGATTGAAAAGGAGCTCGAAAGATCTTAAGTTCTTTGTTCCAAAATGTTCAGTATCAACTAAGCAACGGCCTTCTGCCACTTACAAATTTTGGGCGACCACAAGAGCTAGGCACTCTTGATTTTTACAACCGATTCAGATGATCCCTCAACAGATGAAGTTTGACAACGTCTTCTCTTTCCGCTCACTAAAATTTTTATTTTTTGCAGTTGAGCACATTTTTTATAAAATAAATGTTTTTATATTTCCTTCTTAGTACTGGCAACCAAAAACAAGTGATCTTTTATAAATCGGATACATAAAACTGAATGAAAATTGTTAGTACACAAGTTTCGAGTAGATGCTTAAGATCTATCATCTTCAACAAAATGCAAGATAGTTTTGTAATGCTGGAGAAAACATCGATGATCGAGGTTTAAAATCTCTATATATTGATGTTGGCCAACAGATATGTTTCTCCAGCACTTCTGCTCTCATCAAATGGCTGTTTAGTAGTGCTGGAGAAACATCTCTGTTGACCAACATCGATATATAGAGATTTCAAACTTCGATCATCGATGTTTTCTCCAGCACTAATAGCTAGTACATATTGATTAAAAAAGGCACAATTTTTTATTCGACTGTTTTTTAGGCTAAAAATTGTAGGCAAAAATAATGTGCAGGCATTTTATGAGCTACATTTTAAGGTCAACACATTCAGTTAATTTCATGGGCGACTGCTCAGATGAGCGAGGAAAAAATTTTTTTTTTTTATATTAAAAAAATTTTTAGCCAGTAGATTTTTTTTGTTTGTTTGAAAATAAAACGTGCGCTAAAATAAAGCTTTTGCATTTAACGTTACCATCATTTGGGATGTTCACTTTGTCGGGCACAAATGCATAAAGGCAAAAGGGTAAAGTGCACAACAAAAAGATGCACAAAAAAAAAAAGTAATTGGCGCTTATGCCCGATCAAGATCCTTTTTCCTCAACTTTTCAACTCCTCAACTCAACACAAAGCGCGAATACCCTATATGAAAAGTAGGCAAAAGAGTGTTCTAAAAAGCGTCAATATCTACAAGTGTGACCATATTTTGCATATCTTTTTTGATAATATTTAGTACTTTTTGAGTGTTAGAAAACGAAACAGCTGCTTAAAGTTATATTTACTTTGCAGTTGAAGATCAGAAAATATAAATTTTCAAAACTTTATCTTTTAAGCTTCCAAATAGCATATTTGTCACAAAAAAAATTTTGTGAAACTAAGCCAAAAAATACATTGCTTGTAAACAGCTGATTGTTGTTTTTTATGTCGTATTTTTACTTTCATGCCTCGTTGTTAGGGTTGCTCACGTCGTTACTTGGGCATTCGGGTCTTTAGGCAATTATGCTCAATCAAGTGAACACCCTAATTATCTTCTGATTGAACTTAAAAATTATGCATTAGTTTCATAAAAAATTAAGATCAGATTTTTAATCTTTGAGTCGGTTTTTACAGCTTTGTCCCACGTTGTTTTTAAAAACTCATTCTGCGTCCGCATTTAAAGGTAATTCCAGGGCCCATGAGATATACTAAAAAATATATGACTTTACGAATTTGTTGTAGAGATCTCCATCTAGTTAAGAATATGTGTTTAAAATTAAAGCCACATTATTTACCAAAGTCTAGCTAAGCATTAGAATTAAAAGAGAGAAGCCTTTGAATTGTGAAATAAGTTCTATAGTACGTACATTTTACAGAAAGCTTTAAGTTATTGGGGTCCCACATTCTTTATCCAACAATATAGAATCTATTATAAACTCTAAAGTTTATTTATGTATTTATTTATTTAATAGTTACAAATTAGCTTAAAAACTAAAGGTAACTTGGTTCAAGCCCTGGCATCTTAGGCCTTCGGCTAAAAACTCTAAAGTTAACTAATTGAGTTTTGCCGAATAATTCTTAGTTTCGAAAAATATTTAAAACCTTTTTTAATAAAACAAAAAAAAAAAACGTGAAGATAACCATGACAACCAGTTCTGAATAGTTTTCTGCTGCAGTGTTCAGTAAAAATTCGATGGTAAAAGCTCTGATAGTAGAAATGTTCCCTACAAAATTCCAGTTTGTCTGTATTTCCTTTGTATACCTTACTTTCTACAACCGAATTTTTAGCTAACAGAAACTCAAGTTTTATGAGCTCCATTTTTTTTTGAGAAACTAACCAACACATAGTGCTTTATTTCCCAACACAATTTCCGCAGCATATGATAGATTAGATTATTATTGTTATTACTGCTATAGATATCGTTTTCAGATAGATCCCAGATAGCTGAACGGAACTTTTTAATCAAATCAAATACCGCTACAATCGCGCAATTGTTTTATTTTTTGGCTTATGAATAATAAAGCTTGGCATTTAGATACATATTATACAGATAGACAGACTCATCATCTTCTATGCACAATGAACAAATCTGTTTTGCTGTTGTTCTGTCTGTCTGGCTGTCTAGGAGACTGTCTATCTTTGTCTGTTTGGAAGTCTGTCTGTCGCTTTTTGTTTGCATGTGAATTGACAAACGAGTTTCTCTATGCCATAATATAATACTAAGCCTTTGCTGCGCTTTGGCATTAATCAAAATATAAATGTGCTTAAGTATAAGTAAATGGTTATTCATATTTATATTCATATACTCTTAGCCACATCTGATGAAAGTGAAAATTCGAGTTTACTTCATGGGTAATAAATTGGCTATAAAAAAAGCAAAGCTAAGCCATTTGAAAAAATTAATTTCAATATTTGAATTACTCTAAAGCCACTTCAAAATATTTGCGCAGCTTATTCTATATCTATATGACTGCAATTTGCAGACCAAGTCCAGCAGTACCTGTTCGCTGGCACAGAGACTTCCCTGCCAGAAGTGCTGTACACTTGAAAGCACGTAGTCCAAAATTAGCGTCATATGATGGCCCAAAACATATTATGGCTTTTTATCTTATCAGCAGAGCAAAAACTTTTGCAGGCAAATGAATTAAAGCGCTTTGCACTTTGTACAAACGTAGTTTCAAGACTTATCTAAGTGATAAAGTATTTGCCGTAGTTTTTTTTTTGTTCTATTGACGTTTTTGACGTGTTGCATAACTAAGTAATACTTTGAGTTATTTATTACGTAGTACAGTGAGATTTGTATTTAACGTTTGCTTAAGCTTTTTTGGTTGAAGTTTGTTAACAAGGTTTGCCATTAACTGCTTCATTTTTTGTATATAATCAGTTGCAGCTTAAGTTGTCAGATATTTTTCAAAAGTATTTTCCATAATTTTTTATGAGACATAATTTACAGAAGTCATGGCTTATTTTAGTGGCAAGTTTTTTAGCGGGCTATTTGTTAAGTAGATCTTGATCTTGATAACTAAATTTCACGATAGCATTTTTTTTTTTGACAAGCCATATCTTGTAAGCAAATAATGATATTTGAACAATGAAAAATAAAAATATATTGATTTTTTTTAATTTTCTTTAAACAATTTTAACTATTGTTGTTTTAAATTTAAGAAAAATTAAATTCGCAAAAAAATAAATAAAAATAAATAGGTGATTTATGGTAGTATTCAAGAAATTTTTTTAGTGAAGACACCTCCAATGGAGGTATTATTTCTTATAATATTGAAAAATAAGCAAAACTCAAGCTCATAAAATTAACATTTGCTATGCTTAAAAAACTTTGAAAAAAATGTTGTAAAAGACTACAAAAGTCTACCTAAATTTTTATTAAGCTCTATAAATAAAGAAATTTTGAAAAAAAAAAAATGTGTGTTGCTTACATTATATCAGATATGTTAAAATCATAAAAATTAAAGAGATTGACTTAAAATGTTCACTACTTCACTTATATTCGCCCACACTTATATATCTATTTAATTTGTGGCCGATTATAATATTTTTCAAAAAATTCTATTTAAATAAGGCACCAAAACGACAAATTTTTTTAGGCGCTCAAGAAAAATAAAATTATTCGCTATATTGTACTAATTAAAAAAATTAAGAAATGATTCATAGCCTTTAACTAAGAAAATTTAGCTTATTTTTTTTTTATTCCCTTTTTATACCCTGTACCGTATGGTACAAAGGGTATATTGTGTTTGTGCAAGCCGAAAATGTATGTAACGTACAGAAGGAGACGTCGGAGACCCCCCAAAGTTACCTAAAGTATGATCAGTGTGACTCGAGAAGTCGATATACCCATGTCCGTCTGTCCGTATGAACGCCTAGATCTCAGATATGGTAAGAGCTAGAGCAACCAAACTTTCAGATTAGATCCCTTGTTAATCCATAGGAGACAAGTTTATTTTATTTTTTTGATGTCGGGATTACATTATATAGCTCCAATAGGGGTGTTTCAGAGGACCTCGAAAATAAGCAAAAGTTTTAGATAGATAATTCGTTTGTTTATGAAGATATCATAACCAAATCTGGCAATCGGAAGTTTTTTAGGATCGATCGATCGAAAAAATGTTTTTTGTACAAAATTCGTTGTGTTTCGTTTGTTTGTGAAGATACCGTAACCAAATTTGGGAAGAGGAAGTTTTTTAGAGTTTCCAAGCACTGTTCCAAATTTGATCAAAATCGGTTGACTATATCATATAGTCCCCATAGGACCGACCGGTCAAAAAAATTTTTTGGTGCAAAATTCGACAGATTTCTTTTTTTTATGAAAACATCGTAACCAAATTTGCCAAATAAAATATCTTTTGGAGGTTTTAGGCAATGTGTCGGAAATAATTGCTATGTGGTGGTACAGGGTATCCCAAAGTCGTCTGCGTCCGACTTTAACGTACGTCATCTTTTTACTTTGAAATACTTGTCTACACAAAAACAATAGATCTAGTCTGAAGAGTTTGCAAAAGTAAGGTTATAATTCAAGAATTTTTTATAATCCATTTTTTTTTTCGCATCAGCCCTAAAAATATAATACTATTTAAAAAAAAATTTAATACAGTCGAGGCGGTGCCCGACAGTGTAATACCCTGTACCTTTTTTCTCGAAAAAAAATTATTTCTGCATATTTCTTCTAAGAACTTTCCAATTGGAAAATATATATATTTTTACCGATTTTTATGAAAATCGAAATTTACGTCAAATAAGCTATTTCAAGTATATAGGGCAAGTTTCAAGTTGATATGTTGAGGTGTGTGGGAGAAAACACGGTTAATCGATTGCGGGGGGTGGGGGGTCACCATATATAAAATTTGGCTGTGGATTTGTTCATTAGAGCCACATGAACCAGCACACCAAAAATTGTGATTCTAGGTCATTTGTTACCATAATTACGTAGAGTCAAATATTGACGCTGCTTATGGGCAAGGGGAAATGAAATTTATACATTTTTGGCTATAACTTCTGTTCTATTTGTCCGGTTTTGTTTATTTTTGACACTCAGATGCATGCAACGCATCGCTCTGTCAACTTTCAAATAAAAATATTAAACGGGGTGGCTAAAAACCACGAAAATCTACTGCGGGGGAACGGGGAAAGATATGATTCGACAAATTTCATCTTCTCAGGAAATACGCGCATCACGCGTGTTCATACAGACGTACATGGCTCAATCGCTACCCGAGGTTATGATAAGCATTTTGGTATAAAGGACTTGGGTTCTGGCACGCCTCCTTCTGTCCGTTACATACATTGCACAAATCTAGCATACCCTTTGTACCTATAGGTACAGGGTATAATTATTATATTACTATTATAAACATTAGTTAAAAAAAATTTATTATTTAAAGCACTGACCCCGATGGGTACTCATGTGGTTACAGATGCTTGGTACCTTTAGACAAATTATTTTCTAAACTCTTTGCTTAGGCTTCCAAACAATTAATTTAGCAGATAATTTTAAATAATAAAAAATATACTATCGAAAAGTAATAAGTAAGTAGTAAATATGTTTACTTTGACAGATTGGGTGTATGGGGTTGTAGCATGGCACTAAGGTTTATACTTTCCGCATAGGGTTGAGGGTATATTAAATTTATATACATTGGATACGACACCTTGACGTAAACGATTCCACACGGTACATACAAAAATGATCACCAAGACAAAGGAAATCTTAATAGCAATGTTCGAACGCTTGGCTTTAGCGTTTTTCGAAGATCACTTCTATTGTAGTAAGGTTTTTATAAGCGATATCCGTTTTCTTATAGAACTTCGGGATGTGCGTACAAATGCAAAAGTAAATAAATTTGATCCGCTTTAGCCTACAAAATCCACCAAACAGCCCTTCGTCTTCGTAATTCTAAATAAGTTTAGTTATAGTCGTCAAAGTCGGTGTGAAGTCATACGAACGTTAAAACAAATATTTATTATAGTATTTCTTTTTACTATTTGGGTATTACGCTCATAATCTTTACTATCAGCTTTTAATTGATAACTTTACGCATAGAGTGTTATCATGACTTTCGATTTTATTATCATTAAAAATGTTGCAAAGCTTGTTTAACTTTTTTAAAAATTGTGAAATTTATAATCTGTATTTTATGGGTAGTTATTGGGCTTAGTTTAGATGTCCCGACTTTAAAGTATGTATTTTATGTCGAATTGAGTGCTCCAAAAACCCTTCTTTAACAGTCTTAAGTGCATAGAATCCATTCAGCTGCTCATTAAAACTATCCCATCGTAAAGTATTAAAATAGTTACTACAAATCAATGCTAAACTATCTCTAAGCTGTCGCTTTTATTTACTCATAAAACACACGCTCGCTGAGCTCACCCATTAGCATGAACAGAGTTATGACTCAAACAAAGTGAAAATTTCTTAGCCACAAAACTTTTGGTAATAAAAGCGAATTGCCAACGAGAAGCATCAATAAAAAAAAAATGCTAATGGCCATTTGATTGATTTGCAATTAGCAGCAAATGGTGCAAGATCCAAGCACATCACATGAGTTTAAGACACATTTTTATTCATCTCATGCCTTATTTACACTTTAAGTTTTGCTTTTTTTTCTTACTAATCGCACAAAATTTAACTACTTATTGCAGCAACAGATACAGATACCCCAAATCGAAGAACAGCTTTGAATGCAGGCACAGCATTGACACGATTTTTGGTTTGCATGGCACCCGTAATTGGTAAAGCTGCTTTGGAATTATAGTACCTATAACTATTTCTCACAGTGTCTTTTGTGCGCTTTGTTTCACATGCATTTTCGTTGTATTCATTCATAAAATCAGAACGAAAAAGAGCGTTAAGCTCTTTGGTCTATTGTAGCAACATGTTGCTGGCCATACGAATAGAAACAAAAAGGCAGAAACATTTTTTATCTGCAGCATTTGCATTTGCGTCACTTTCCTTTGGTCACTCGTTCGCCATCACATTAACGGTGTATTTCATTTGCGCTTTGTTGTTGTCTTCATTTGCTTCAAATATGACACATACATATGGCTATACGAGGGCAGGCTGAAAAGTAATTGGCCTAGTAGCATAAAACCATTTTGTCTTTCAATGAATAAAACATAAACGGTCCAATAGCTTTAAATAAAATTGCTCGTTGTTCGTCAAACTCGACTTTAGGCAATCTTAGCACCCTTTCGGCTACTTCATATTTAAATAAGAACCAATATACATATTTCAAATATTTCAGCGTTTGTACGTCTTATATTTAATGGTTAATATTGACGAAACAAATTTCTGACAAATATTGTGTTGTTGGTATTTGGTATATAATTTTTATTATTTATCGATATTTCATTGCACATAGTTGTAAGCACGCGAAAATAGCTCTCTTTCCACTCTTGACAAAACTACTCGAGCGACCCCGATAGCTTAAACTTTGGCAGCAACCCGCTGCTTTTTAAAATGGCTTCTTGGTTCTGCAAAAAACTCTTCAACCTGCCCTCGCATAGTCGCCTAAATAATTTGTTATGTGTATGTGTCTGCCTTGTGGGCTGCTTGTGGCCCAAAGCAAAAGTTTTATTAGTCTGTGCTGTGATTTTCATCTATATTACACAAATTTTACGTATACGTTATATTTTGTGGTTGTTTGATTTTTCTTCTTGTTTTTTATTATTGGTTTTATTTATTTTGCTGTCATCGTTGTTGATTGTGTGGGTTCTTGTTTTATGTATTATACGTTGTATACATGTGCGCAAAAGTTTTCAAGTTTTTCTTATGTACTTTTCTATATACGTGTATTTATGTCAATATGATGGAAAGAAAATTGTGTGTGTCCAAGTTGAACTATATTTATAAAAACCAACAGCACCAGCCAAGGTCAATATATTGGACATTGTATTAATGGATACAAACGTCACACACAAGTTACACATGTTAAAATGCGCTAAAATTTACAAACAAAAAAAACAACAATTTGGACTACAATTCATGGCATTTTGACGCCCAACTGTTGCCTAGAACAAGTCAATTACTTAATTAGTTTTTAAACGACAATTAGCAACAATTGCTGCGTGCAGATTTAATTATGCAATGCTCGCTAAATGCTTAAAATTAATTGCAAAATTGAAATAATTAAACAGCACAATGAACTCAAAAACTCAGAGAGCGTAACAGCCAGACGTGAGCAACAATTGTGACACAGTTATGTATTTTCAAACAAATTTTTCTTAATGCAATTCGAACAAAACACAAACATGCAGCCTGGCAACAGTTGTAAATAAATTCAACACTCATACGCACTGTTGTGCTGCGCACAGCTTCAAAGCCACAAAGTGGACAGCAGTATAAATACTATATGCCATTGTGCTAGTTTCTGTGCTCATTCATTAGCATGTAGAAGCGAAAAAAGATATTATTAAGGAAAGCTTAAGATAGGGCGTCAGTTATTATATACACTACTTATATGTTTTAGCTAAAGTTTGTATTCTTACATATTCTCAAAATTAATCAAAACTCAAAAAGCATAGTGCATTTATTCATGAGTTTATTTTAGATTTGTGCTCACATGCATACTAGAATTTTTCAGAGTTGTAAAACGATTTTTTACTTCAGAGTAAAACGAGTGTCGATTTGATATTACAAAAAGTTTAAACTGACAAAATCAAAACTTTTGCTTTTACTGATTAAGCCAGTTAAAATATAAACATTTTACAAATTATAGTTTTCCAAAAGAATTCATAAAACACAATATTATTGCGAAAAAATTATATTTATAGTAATAAAATTATTCTTGATTTCAGTTCAAATTTTATCTAGAACCTTAATAGTATATAAATGCCAACACATTATGTATACGAGTAGTAGTTTATTATTTTAAGCTCTTAGTGAGTTATAGAAGTTCTTGAACAGAACAAGTGCAGAGTATAAATTTAAATAATTATTTACAAAATATTAAGCGATATCATTCAACATCCAGCCTTTTGATAGTTTGCAAATTTCATTAAAAATGTTAAGTACCCTAAATCATAGAAATGCTTTTAGACTGCCAATTTGTCAGTCGAAACGTAAATAGCCAAGGGAATAAATGTTGACACAACGATATATAGTATATTTCTAATAAATGGCTATCATTATAACCAAAATATTATAGAAAAAATAATGTCTGTCATGATGAGCTAACGTCAAGCTGACGGCATAAGTACAATTTAAGAAGCTATTGCAAATAATTATAGAAATCAATTTAAGCTAAGGCTACACAGAAAGAAAAAATTTGAAAAAAAATCGCAGCCAGATCCGCTCTTGGAAATAGATGTTCAATCAAAGCTATTTATTCTTAATTGAAGAACAAAAATTTAGGTTTTTTTTTTTATTTTTAAACGTTTCCGCCCTATGCTCCTCCTAGGGGCGACTACTCGTAAATGCAAAACTAAGCTCTACAGTAGTCTAGGAATACATATATTTTTAATCGAAGTGCGGGGCAATACAAAAGTTCAAATCCGAAAATCTCCTCGTGAATCCGCCACTGCTAACAATGATAAAAATTATGTTAAAGTCCGACACAAAAAAAAAGATGCTTAATCAAAAAAAAAAAAATTTTTTTTTCTAAATGTCAAATTACAATTCTTGTAAATGCTAAATAAAGTACAATTTAAAAATCGGTTCATTGCAACTGGATGCATTTGCGATAAAGTGAAGACACTTTTTTTTTAATTTGAAAAATGTTTTATTTGCTAAATCTCAAAATTCGTTTCATATACAAATTTTTCGATTGCATTTTCGGTCATTATATAGGGTTTTCCAACAAGAGGTGTTATTTTGAATCACCCGGTATTTCGGTAGCTGTCACTTTTGAAGCTTTTATTCTTTGACCCTAAAAATGGAACGATACACGCTTCAACAACGCATTGAAATCATTAAAATTCACTACAAAAATGGTGAAAATCTTCCATCGAAAAATATCTTGACTGATGAGGCCCATTTCCATCCGGTGGCTACGTCAACAAGCAAAATTGTCGCATCTGGGGCTCGGAAAACCGAAAAAATGTTATTGTTGAGAATCCTCTCCATCCTCAACGTGTGACTGTTTGGTGCGGTTTATGGTCCGGCGGGGTCATTGGAACTTACTTTTTCGAAAATGAGGTTGGATCAACAGTTACGGTGAATGGATTGCGCTATCGAGAGATGATTAATGATTTTTTATGGTTGGAGTTGGATGGTATTGATCTGGACAACGTTTACTTTCAACAGGCGCTACATGCCACCCAAGCAACGAATCCATTGCTCTTTTACGGGAAAAGTTTCCTGAGCGTGTTTTCTCTCGAAGAGGTGATCACAATTGGCCACCGAGATCTTGAGATTTAACACCTTCCTTTGGGGCCACGTGAAAGATAAGGTCTTCGCCAACAGCCCAGCGTCGATTTAAGACCTCAAAGATAGAATTCGTGAGGCTATCGAGGACATAGGGCAGCCACTTTGCGATTTGGTTATGGAAAATTTCATGAAAAGGATATGGTCCTGTAAGCGTGGTCATGGTGGCCATTTGGCTGATGTTGTTTTTCATTATTAACGGCATACCTTCCTCTTTATTATAAAATAAACATCCGATCATTTATCTTAAAAAATGGAATTTCTTTGAATACCAAAATAACACCTCTTATTGGAAAACCCTATACTATGGAAATGAGTTAAAAATACTTCTTTTTTTTTTTAAATTTCGTAGTCCTGTGGAATAAACAAAAACCGAAAACCATTCCACTCGAACGCAACTTCAATCCAAAATTTGTTTTCTCTTTGAGTAAGGTGGATGTGTCGCCAGTAAATCAATTTCTAACCCACAGTTTTTTCACTGTGTACCAATGTCGGAGGGCAGCGTCGTCGTTACGCTTAACTGCATTTAACAGTATCGAGAATGACGAGCTAAGTGACCTTGGAAGCATTGGTGCGCATGCAACTAGTGGCGAAAGTGCGCGTAGCAAGGTCAATTTTGAAAAGCAGCAGCAGCGTCAGCAGCAGAATGAGCAGCTTTCACATGCATGCAACATGTTGTGGCACTGCTTGCCAAAATGGAACTGCGCTGCTCGCATTTCAATCAACATTCGAGAGCAGCGTCAACGCTCAGCTGCTGCTCTTCTTATTGCTGTTGTTGTTCTTGTTTTGCCGGCTATATAACATCAACGTCGTTGACGTCGGCGTCTACGTTGTCGCAGTCTCTAAAGTCGATTTTTTTTTGTTTAGTAGTATTCAAATCGCGATTAGACGTCGAACATGTGAAGCTTGAGTGGCCGCAAAGCAGCAGCCACAACGCTTTAATTTTTTTTTATTTCAAATTACTTTTTTCGTTTGTTTAATTTGTTTTATCTTTACTAAATTACCAAATTAATTAATTTATTTAATTTTGCACCGATTATGGTTTATATTTTTCTAAGTGTGGTTGGCAATTACGGTGAGTGTTTTGCGTTTATATTTTGTGGTACTTTTTGTGTTTTTTTTTGTTTTGGGCGCACATCTAATAAATTTGCGTGTGGTTTGTCTATTTAATTACGCAACACAAAATACAAAGCGCTAACAAAGTTCAGCTGAACTCAGTTTCGATAATCAATCACACTTTGACAAATAAAAATATTCTAATGTAATGTAAAAGTACATAGAGTGTTTATTTTTAGCGCTGAATACAATTTACATGGCGCATTAAGCATACGCCACGTTGTACTCACCATAAATTAGCGTTGTTTTTACACGCTAAGTAGTAATGTTCAAAAGTTTAACGTGCAGAGCATATAAACTTGCTTAGAAACTGTTTGGCTTAAATACTTTGAAAAATATGTTTTTAAATTATGGGTTGCAAAAATGTTTTAAGAAAACGCATTCAAGTGCAAAGAATGGCCATGTAAGCCTAGATGCAAGTCATGCTTGAATAGTTTAAAAGATATAGTTACTTATATGCACATATAGAGAAAGAGATAGGCGTTTATTGGCCTTAGCTGCACTTTTATAAAGTAATTAAATACTTGTTTAGAAAGATAGTCTATTTTTCAGTTTAAGAGCGATACTCTGAATAAAAAACAAACTATTTTTAGAAAAGTTACTTGAAAAGTGAACAATTTATTGAAACTTAATTTTGTTCTAAAGAATGTGTTAAGAATTAACTTGGTCAATTCAAGCCAACTTCGTATTTTTAATTTGTCAGGTCGGCAAGAAAGAAAACGCCGCAATTATTTTAGAAGTTATGATAAAAATCAATTTAATTCAAATACAAGTGCAGATTTTTCAGAAACAGAGAATAGAAAAGCATAATATAGTATTCTATGATTAAATTGTTCTTTCTTTTAATGCTATTTTAAATCCATTAATATGGCATGTTTTACATCATCTTTAATAAACTTAACAGTTTCCAACTCTTCCGCCCTGCTCTACTTAAGAGCGTTAATAAAATTTATAATATTATACTTAAATGTTTATATATTTTAAATTATGTTGTCCAGTTGCCACGGCGCTATTAATAACAAGTTCCTAACCCAGTTTTGATCGAATACGCAGAGGTGGGCACGAAAAATAACGGAAAGAGCACTTTTTGCTTGTGCGCCTATCTTTCGCCACAGAAAAGACATAACGGAAAGAGCACTCAGTACAAAAAACGCCTTGGACATTTTTGCACCGAGTGCTCTTTCCGTTAGGTCTTGTAAGTGGCGCCTGCCAGACGCACACGCAAAAAACCGAGAATGTTACAAAAACAAAATACACACAGTGTGCGCTTTTATGGCCCTACTCGAGCATCCTTTTTTCGACCTTTTTAGACCGTAACGGTAGTTTTTATTGGTGCTCGCGGACGAAAAATTCGCACAAGTACACTGAGCACAGAAATATAGTTAATTTGGCAACTGTAAGACCCAGTAATTTTTTTGGTAAATTAAAATTGTCATATAAACTCATATGACTTTTCTGTTTCTTTGAATGTGTTGCAAAATTTTGTCAGTGTACACGCACAAGCAGATCGTCGGCGACGCGCCGAGTTTACAAAAACAAAATACACACAATGTGTGCCTTCGCTCGACTCGCAGCAACTTACAAAAACAAAATACACACAATGTGTGCCTTCGCTCGACTCGCAGAATATTACAAAAACAAAATACACACAGTGTGCGATTTTTATGGCCCTACTCGAGCATCCTTTTTTCGACCTTTTTTCTTGATGTTGTTGTAGTGCTCTTTCCGTTATTTTTCGTGCCCACCTCTGGAATACGTATTGAAATGTGCGCGGACCAAATCTAAGGACCCATGGTACCAATAAAAATCAAAAATTTTATGTATTAAGTTTATTGCCGTTCAGCCAAGTCAAGGTACATCAAAACTTCCAGATGATGATCAAAATCATATCGAAAGAATTTTATATCGCAGTCATTCAAAAAATTATTTAAATCCTTGAGATTTAGTGACTTCAATATTTAAGAAAGAGGTATGATTTTGCAAAAAGATTGGCTTTGTTTCATGTTCTTTCAAAAACAAATATGCAGCAAACAGAGAACTTCTAATAAGTAAAAAAAACTCGGTATACTTATGCTTTAAAAGTTTCCAAATATCGATTATAAACGATTATCAAATCCAGTGAAAAAACGTTTTTTTTTTTAAGTTGACATTTGAACGATTTTAAAAAGCAAAGCAAATAGTTAGTCACTCATTGACCTAGTAATTTCTGAAAAAAGTTTGACAATATTAATAACACTCTAAGCGTTTATTTAGGCTCTCGATGCTAAAGTAAATTCTCAAAAAAGTACATCATTATTATCTAAACTATATAGTTCCCATTCACATCTATCTTTCCAATTCTAATGTTTCGCCCCATTTCCTATTTTCTCTATTTTCCGCACACAAAGCGGAAAATATAAAAAAAATCGAAAGGCGTAACGAACGTAAACTTTTTTTCTTTTCAAACAATTTAATTTTTATAGCAATAATTTAATGTGATTACGTTATATTTATGCACAGAACAACAAAAACACAGAGCAATAAAGAAATGTTTGTGTATAAAAACAGCATGAAAATTGGGCACATCAAACGCTCAGTTTTTCCGGCGCTCATTTCGTTCGCTCAGCTGCTTTAGCTGTTTAGACTATGCTCAGCATGTTTATATTACATGTTCCTAATGTATTGAGCACGCATACAAAACAGAGCCAAAAACTAAATTAACTTTTCATTCTACAAATTTGTTTACGAGAGCAGACCTTGTTGTGCATTTGATTGTTGTTGTTGTTGGTGTTATGGCTGAGCAGGTGCTGAGCAAGATCTTGAACGTCCAAAACAAACAACAAATTGAGCACAAGAAAAAACACAATAACAAAAACAAAATAAGCGAAGGGAAAATGCTTCATAACAGAAAGAGCAACAAAACATAAAGAAAACTAAGAAAGAAAAATTGTAAAGTATATTTTAAAATCAAACATTTAAACACGAAACAGACTTTTTTGTTGCTCTTGTAGCTTGCGAAAAATTCACTAGTCGGCAGTGTGGCCCGGACAATTTATATACACGGCTCGTGTACGCGGATTGTGCTGTTTCTAAAACTAATAAAAAAAATTCTAATTATTTCGAATAATTTTATTTAAATATAAAATGTATAAAACGAGAACGAATAATTAAAAAAACGAACGAAATCAAGTTGAGAAATTTAAAAACTTGAACAATCAATTGGTAAATAACTAAGCAGTTACAAGCAGTGCTATCAATGTAGTTAAACGAAACAAGCAGTGCAAGTTAAAAAGCAGTGCTATAGCTAGTTAAAAGCAGTGCACGAAAATATTTAAATATTTCGTAATTAGCATTGCAGATTTTCGAAAATTCGAACTCTAGACACTCACACGCATTTGATCATACACTTGACGCACTAGCTGGGCAGGCCAATAAGTTTTTTTTTTTTAATGGTTCAACAATCATTGCCAAGAAATTGAGAACAACTTTTTATTGTTTGTCTATCTGTCGGTTTGTCTATACTCGTACAGTATGTACGTCAAGTGTTGCGTGCCACAGTTGCTCAAGTTGTGGCCTATTGTTGCCACTGTGACGTTGACGTTGGCTTATGTAATTTCATTTCGTGCAAAATCCAAATGCCATCCATCGTATGTAGCTGCCCCAAACTATCTACATACTATATACTACATTTGAATGCATGGTTTTTGTATTTGTCTAGCGTTATTTTTAGCACCTGTTGTGCACATTTTGAATACATTGTTTTGGCATTTTGTAAATAAATCTTCTACAGTGTCGCTACCTAGCGCTGGAACTGGCAACGCTGAGCAGCCAACCATATTATTAATCAACAATCAGCAGCTGAACGGTGAAGTGGAGGCAGAGCCACATCAAAACGATAAACAGAGCAAAGCAGCAAAACTTAAGCTTGATTTGGACAGCAATCTAACGCCGGCAACCACAACAAACGCAGCCACTACACCGGGTGGTTCACATGTTTTAGACATAGAATCTCATCTTATTGAAGACATTAACGCCTACGTTCGGGCGGGCAAGTTTGGTGTGGGCATCAATGAGCTAACGCCCATTGAGCACGAACTGCAACAAGGCACTTCCAAAGTAGAGGCTGATAATGATGCGAATGTAATTGAAGTGGAACCGGCAGGTGCCAAGATCAAGCAAGCTATAAAAACACTTGCACCACCACATCAAACTGCCGCGGTTGACGAGACGGCGCAACTAAGCACGGATGCAGTTCGCCAAACTGCGGAGCAATTGGTCGATGAGATTGAACGCGAGCTAATTGAAAACTTTAACCGGCACTTGGAGCAGGGCAAAGATGTAGCCGAGTTAGATGCCCCACAGACTAAGACTGAAATAGACGTCAAGGAGGAGCTGCAGGCGCTCAACTCGCTCTCACAGCAGGTTGATGCACAGCTGAGTGAACTGACCAGCATACTAAAATCGAAGCCACAGCCGGAGATTGTTTTCGAGCCTCCCGGTGAAAAGCTAAGTGAAACACCAACTGTAGTCAAAGCTGCTGGTGCCGATATAAAGTTAGTGGAAGTGCCAACGCCAAAGACAGCTGCAGAGGAGGAACAACGCAAAGCCTTTATTGATTCACTACCACAAATTGAGCAGAATCGCCCAGAGGCAGAAAACGATGCTAAACGACTCTCGGCGGAATGTAAACGCGAATATTACCAGTCGCTGAAGAAATATTTGCTGCACAACAGCATTGACAAGCCGCCAGTGCCCTTGCAGACCTATCGTTGGGAGGATCTAAAGCGTGCTAAAGAGCGGGTAAGTAAAACTGATAGAGAGCTGTGAGTTTTATTTTTTGTTAACTATAAACTAATCTTGCAGGGCGGCTATCCCTGGACACATTTGTATAAGCGTCCACTTGGGCCAGACGAAGAGCCAGAGATTGTGTTGTTGTTGCGCAAGTCCCAAGAGCTGCGTTTTAAGTCCGAATCACCAAAGTCCCTTAAAAAAGTTCGCTACGACGAACAAGTTCTAGTCAAGGAGACCGAACGCTACATACAGGATCTTTCCGAAGACGAAGCTTTAGGCAACACCGACGATAGCACCGAGGAAACTGAATCCGACGCCGAAGCTGAGCGTGACGCACACAACGAAGACGCCTTAAGTGAGTGTATCTCCTGTGTTTCCGATTCTGTGCTTGCCGTTGGCGGGCACGCCAAACCACGCAAAACTTTTCGCTTGGCTCACATTCGTGGCATACTAAAGCGACGACGCAGCGGACGTACACAGGAGGACGCACAATCGTTGCCCGGCAACTCGGCTAATCCCAGTCGCCAGAGCAGCGTGCACGAACTAGCTCCGCCTCCAGGTTCTCTGTTACCACATACATCAGCAGAAGCTGCTGCAGAGGCGGCTAGCAAGCGCAAGGCAGAGCGCAAGTCCAAGCAAAGCTTTGACATAATGAAGAAACTAAAGAGTTTGGCGGAACGCCAAAAGAAACGTCTTAATATCAAACGCATAACACTCAAGAAGGATGAAAAGATTGTGTTAGGTGATGAACAAAAAATCATGAAACTTAAGGCTTCACCCAAGTCGAATCGCGGTGAGATACCACATTTTATAGAAAAGCAGGATTCAGATGATGTGCTAGAGCTGGTGGAGTACGATGAATCGCCATGCCGCAAGCGAAACAAGGAGGAACTGGAGCAGGCTGAAGAGCTGCCTAGCACAAGCAGTGCTGTGCTGCAGCCCGACGAGATTATTGAGCTGCCTGTGGACGAGTCCAAGACTGAGGCAGTGGCGCCCACTGTGGAGGTAACAGAAACGGAGCCAGCTGAGAGTGCAGTTGTAGATGAGGCAGTGCCACCAAAGAAAGCACCACGCTTGCGTCGGGAACATGTCTATGAAGAGATTGCGCAGCCGGAGTCTGAACAGCCAGTGCAGGAAATACTTGAATTTAGTACGGTGGAGACGCTTAAAAAATCGCTAACGCGTCAGGACAACTTGACTGTGAATGACATAGAAGCGGCCAAAGTCATACCACTGGATCGCATGGGCAGCAGTGAGGAGGATCAGGTTGCATCTCTAGCTGCTGACAAGTCTAGCGCATTGCTAGCACCTCTTTCAAGCATTGACTCAACTTCATCGGATGAAGAACGCGCTCGTTTGGCACAACTATCGCCTGTGGCTGAAGAAAGCGACGTGGCCAGCATTGAGGCAGCAGAGATACTGGATGAAACTAAACTGACTGTCACAAAAGAAGCTTCACCTGCGCCTTCTGACAAAAAGGTAACCTTTTCGCACGTAGAAGACGAAGCGGAGCCCCATCGCGAAGATATTGAGCTACCCGAGGACGTGCTTGAGGCGGCTGCCAATGCGGCCAAGTTAAAGAATATAGGGTGAGTAATAAAGAGAGTACGCAGTCGCAAATCTAACACACACTCGTACAATACATGCAAACAAAGCTATTCTCTGACCTGGCTGTTGCTCACTTTTGCAGAAAATCTAACCCTATTGACTTGCTTATGAAATTGTTACTAACACTATTGCCTCTGGGCAAGAAGCGCCGGCGTGCGCTCAACGAGCGGAGCATGCGCTTTGTTAAATACAAATACACACACAACCAGAGCAAGCACTATCAAGACTACCACTACACAGACACAGCAAATACTCCTAAAACACACAGCAGAGCAACCAGCACTTGGAGGCTTTGTTGTTGTTGCAGCACTAACAAGCTTTGATAATGGGTTGAGGTTCTAACATGATATAGTCCTAAGGTAAGCCACAAAATTATTATGGGTTTACCCTATCTCTTTGTCCCTGTCTGTGTTTTGTTCTCTGGGTTCATTGGTTTTTTGGTTTAATCTTTAAGCGGTGTTGGTTAATATAAAAATTCTCCAAAGCACTGTTGGTACTTTCGTTGGAATAAAGTGCAGCTAATAAAGATATTATTATTGTTAGATGGCATGAATGGATTTCAAGGCCCATCAACTCGCACCAGGCCTATTGCACGTTTTAAAAGCTTGGTAGAGGCAGGCTATA
Organism: Chymomyza costata; assembly: GCA_018150985.1. Classification (NCBI taxonomy): domain Eukaryota; kingdom Metazoa; phylum Arthropoda; class Insecta; order Diptera; family Drosophilidae; genus Chymomyza; species Chymomyza costata. Next base: position 28,081,432 of record JAECWU010000001.1, read on the forward strand.
CTGTTCTTCTTTTCCATAAAAAAAAAGAAGTTTCTGTTTCAAGCAGTTGGCACGACCCTATCTCACATATATTGAGCAACAGACAAGAGGTGGCAATGCCGATGCTTGTGTCGAAGCGTCGTGACGTCACTGCGCCACTAGCCCAAATGCAAGCTGGTGCATGTGCCTACCATTGGCTTAAAGATCATAACCAAAAATAATCAGGAAAGTGTTGGGTCTTGCTTATATCTTTGGCTTATACAAAACAAAGGGCCGAAAAGTCGTTTGAAAAAAATGGTGATTTGGTGGTACATAAAGTAAATTAAAAAATAATATATAATTTTTTCAAGAAAATGTAATTTAGATTTTTTGTAGATTTGCATAGTTAGTTTCCATTGGAAAATCTTTATGTACCCTAACCAGCTAAGCCCTTTAAGATAAAATCTAGATGGGTAAAGATACGCGTTCGAGGTTTTTTTTTTCAACAGTAATTTATGGTATGTGCTGCCTTATTTTTCTGTTTAAAAACATTGAACAATTCTAGAATACCCTTGACCCTAGTATAGGGCGCTTTTTTAGAGAAGCAAAAGTTAGTGGAAAGCAAACCTCAGCGGAATTCTTAGAAAGTATAAACAGAGCTTAAAGGTCAACAAATGATAGTTTTTGGCAACATTTCCGGCAGGGATTACGCGAAACCCAAAATAGATCCCAAAGCACAAGCCAACTAATGGTTACTCCTTGTCGGTATTGCAATTATGAACAAGCAGCGACGCGTCGACGTTGGCAGCGGCGACAGCAGCGACAGAGTCCCAAATTATTTATTGTAGCCACGGCGCAAAGTCAACGAGGAAACAAATGTGAACTATCCATACATATGTACATATACTAATACTAATCCAACGCGTTGCTATCTATTTAAATGTTTTGGTCTAGTATCTATGTATGTGTGGTTGGTTGTGTGCTCTTTTGCTAATTTTAAAGAAAACATTTTCATTTTTCGAAAAATTTGTACAATTTTTATGTCGCGCAAAAAAATAAAAGCTCTCAGTCCTGGCCGAAAAACACAACGATGTAGACATGGCCGCGGTCGCGTTTAGTTAAGCAAGAAATCTCTATACAAGTGCAAATTAGAACTATGCCAAATATAATAATATAATAATACCATAACATACGTAAATAAAGTGTTAAAATAGACTGGATTCCATTGAAAAAATGTTAGCACATTACAGCCGATTGTAACTTGTCTAGGTTACTCGCCTTTTTTTCGGGGTCTAAAGAATTTTCAAAGAAAACCAAGCAAAAGAAATCAAATTCAATGTCCACCCGCGGCTGTGGTGATGCTTAAAAATAGCCACGAACCACAAAACGACAACGAAATAAAAACGAAAAGCGAGCAAATAAAAGTAAAAGAAAAGCAAAATAATATACTAGACAACGGATTACGAAGTCAGCTGCTCAGTAAATAGGAGACGTTAGAGCAAAATCATCATCGTTCAACATAGACTACTCAGACGACTACGACATTTACAAGCAGATCGACGGCGGCTGAAAAATGCTCAATTCTCGTCGCTCGGCCTCAGTTGGCGCTCTGCCACATGAGAAGAAACATTTTGTGTCGCGTGTGGAGAGCGCCAGTGGCGCCACATTGGATGTGCGCTGTGCTTGCCAATACTTTCAATGCGAATCGTTGCTGCCGGAGCGTGTAAATCCCGTGGATTCGCGGCCAGGCTCCAAGCTGGGCTTTCACAGCGAGGCAGGCGATATTGAGCAGTTCTATCCAATGAATTTGCATAGAGATGATGTATCAAATCATAGCTTTGAGGTGGTTAGCCATAGCGAATTGGATCGCTATTCACATCACCAACAGGCACAAGTACCACCAGTTGATCTTAGCTTTGTAGAACGTTATCCAGAGCTGGAGCAAACGGCGCGCTCGCGTGGTTTGGTTGTGCGCAGCATATCGGATGCCAACGAGGCGGATATGGTAGGCAGTCAATCATCGTTCTTGGCCGGTCATAGACGACGACAGCTTTCTGTGGGTGGTCTCTCCTCCGGCAGCATGGGACGTTTTCCGCGACGTGACATGGAAACGCTGTCCATGCGCAGTGGTCATTCGCTGCGACGCATTTCTGTGGGCAACTCTAAGGGCGATATGTACTGTGCTGACATAAATATACCCAATGCACGTTCTGGACAACGCTCAGCAAGCGCCAGCCGTCGTGCCTCTAATGCCGATCTGTTTCAGGCCAGCATTATGCCGGGTACTCGCCAACCACCGCAGCTTAATGTTATATCGCCAACGCCTAGTGCAGCTTTGGCAAATGTGCAACCAGAGTTTCCCTCGCGCCAACCATCACCAGCACCAAGCAATCAAGATTTTCGCAACGCCAAGCCGCCGCTATCGCCGGACTATATGCGTCCTAACGTTGAAAACAAGGAAAATATGCTAGCTGGAGGCGTTATGCCGCAAAATAAACCCATAGATGTAACACGCTTTGGTGGTGATACGGTTAGACCTTCTTTTCTTGTCGAATCTGACTTTTTACCGGCGCAGCAACAACATCAGCCTACTGTTGTGCCCTTAGATCCTCTAGCTCAAACAGTTGCGGAGCTGGAGAGTGTTGCTGCTGCCCATAATATTGTAGACATACGTGATAACATTCAGGCACACAGTTATAGACCACCTTCCATTGCTGGCGATATTATCGCCAAGCCTTTGCGTTTGGATGAGTTAACAAAAATTGACATTAAAAGCGATATACCTATAGTGGATATAGACGAGCTGGTGCGCAATGAGGCAGCGAAGGCAGAGCAAATGCATAGAAGTCGCAGTCCAAGGCCTAAGCCACGCCGACCGAAGTCGCCGCCGGCTATGGGCAGTTTGCAGTTGCCATCAAGTCGGCCATCCTCACCAAATCAAACACAACTAGAACCAGCATCATCATCAGCTCAGCAGCAGCTTAAGCGACAACATACTCCAGATCGCCAACTATCACCCGAACGGCCTAATAAATTTACACCCACTTTGTACTCCTCACCACCTAATGAATTGCAGACAGCAACCATAGCAGGCGCCATTCCTTTGCAGGAAGCTTCTCCAGAGGTCAAAAGTTCATATGCTACACGTTTTAAGTCTATGTTCACATCCAAAACTCAGGATTCTGTCGCAGTGCCGCGTCAAAAGTCACCTTCGCCCAAGAAAGAGCGCGCTGCGTCACTATTTCGTGAAAAGTCACCATCGCCCAAAACGGGTCTTTCGGTTTTCTCACAAAAAAACAAACCCGTAGCCATGGCTATTGTAAGTAGTACTTCAGCAGTTGTCAAAAAACAAGATGCAGAACCCATGTCAGCGCGTGTTACCGAGACATTTTCGTTAAAATGCGACGAAATGGATCAGTACAGCTCCCGTCCTAGCCAGCCGCTGGCACCGCCACCTCATGCACAGACTATGTACAGCAGCCGAGAGGACTTCGCCGCTTCAGAACGCACATCGGTGGATATAAGTGTGGCCTTTGCACCAGTCGTAGTTTCATCCATTCCTCGGGGTGGCAGCATGAGCAGCAGCGCAGGTTTTATGGCGGGCAATCGCAGTCTCTACTCCAGTGAAATTGAAGTGCCTACATGGGCTGGTAGCGAATCGGAATTTCGCTGGTCCAGCAAAGATCCTTCTATAGTTAGTCATGGCAGTCGTCCGTTGATTTCCGTTCCTATCCATATTTCAGGCAGTGGTCGAAATCTGGCGCAGGGTCTGCCACCGGTACCCGCTTCACGAGAATTGTTAGTGAGTCGTGGGCGTGGAAGGGCGCCATCTGAACAGCGCTTTGGTATGCAGCGCAAGTCCTCCTTTAGGGAAGGACGCACACAGTCCCACGATCGTACACGGCTAACTGGCTCCCAAGAACATCTCTATGGGTCGTCAGCGCGTATGACAAAGACGGTTAGTTTCAATTTTGACGAGCGTAAATCGCGACTAGCGGAATTTGAATCGAACTCGCCCCTAACCCAAAAGCAAAACGAACACAGAGACTTCCTCGAGCGGACATATTTCATTCGGTAAGCAATAGCTACCCCAGGAAAATACCCCTCAACTAGGCCTAAGAATGAGACCAGACCAACGCACGACCTACACTAGACACACAACAACCCAAAATTTCCAAATTGCAAAAAAAGAAGGTGCCGGCTTCGCTAACTTCCGCTTGTAACAACACAAAATCAATATCCAATGCTTTAAACGAAATGCGCATAAGGATTCATTACTAATATCAATATTTTTTCTTTTGCAGTGATCATGAATACGAACCCATTGGTGTGGCGGCAGCGTCTGGTGCTTTAGCCAAGGAATCATCACCAGCGCCTGGAGCTGCTGCACGGGGAACCGCCCAAAATGGTAGTAGCCACACCCCCATGGACATCGATGCCGACGTGGACGAACGTTATCTAAGTTCTGCAGCAACCACACCACGCACAGAATCTCGCACTGATTATGAAATACACACCAGCCAGGTGGACTCCAGCGCTCTCGAAGAACTGCCGCTTAGGCCGGAGAATCGCAAAAAGGGTTTCATGGCTTCTGCACAGGATCGTACGCGAAAAATGCAAGATGGTTTGCGCAGCCAGGCAGGTAAGCTGAGAACAAAGCTGCGCCCACAGCCAAAGAAACCCGTCTCAGCTAGTCCCAAGGCCAAAGAACGTAGACGTTTTAAAGCACCCGAATTTTCGAAAATAAAAATGCCTGAAATTAAACGGCCAGACATGTCGAAGTTTAAAGAGCTGAAGCGACCTGAGTTTACTAAATTCAACAAGGTGGATATGTCCAAGTTTAAGTTGCCTGAGAATTTCCCCACGATTAAGTTGCGACGTAGTAAATCTATGAAAGAAAATGAGCCCGCTGCCGTCGACTCTGAGCTGCCCACCGAATCAACAGAATCTCCTGCCACAGCCGAACCAGTGCCCACAACGAAGAAAATGTTTGATTTCAACTTCGGGACATACCCGCGAGCCTTCCGCAAAAAGAAGCCTGTCGAACCAGTTGTGGAATCTTCCCTGGGCACTGAAGGACTAAGCGTGATACCCAGCACAGAGACGCAACCCTCGGGCACTTCAAGTTCACCAAAAGGCGATCGTGGACCAGGTCCTGTGCGTTCACGCTGGGCAGACAAGTTCTCCGATGTTAGTTATAATGATAGCGAAGGCTCTCGTTATCGACGCTACGGCAGCGAAATGGAAAGTTTTGAACGTGAATCTTCGCTGGAACGTCGCATGAAGGAGGATCTTGAAGACACAGGTAGTGAGGCGCCATCCCAGCAGCCACAGCAGCACGATCTGGGCATACTTGGTGGCGTAGCAGACAGCAAACAGTTTGCCGAGTTCGATGAGGAGAATCGCGCTATACACGAAATCTCTAATCTGCGCTCACGCGAATTCAAGCGCCGACCAATGGTGCACCAAGATTCTGACTTACGTTCAGAGGATAGCCGCGAAGCGGAGGGTTGGACAGATAAGGACATTCAAAAGAATAAGTTGCTCCGCAAGGCTGAGATAGAGGCTGAGGCCAGCTATTACAAGTATCACGGTGATGAGCAAATGGTGCAAGATGCACAATCCACTGCCAGCTCGGGCAAAAAGGTTGTAATGGAAGAGATTGACGATGATGAATTCTTCCTGCGCAAGCGCGGCATATCTGAGGATAATATACAGCTGCGCCAATACATAAGCGAAGCTATACGCGAGGGTTATGATATGCCCAATGCTTTGGAGCATGTGGGACAAACCAGAGAGGCGCCAATAGAATACGGCGACTATGATGTGCCACCACCAAAGCCTAGACGCCTGCACAAAAACTTTAGACCCGACTATACTGACTCACAAGAGTTTCAGCGTAGCGACTATGGCGATGACTTTTCCATGTCCCAAAACGGCAGCGACTTTATGCCAAAGAGACCCATGCGCAAGGGCCGCAGTCGCAGCAAAAACTCCATGGATAGTCAGGAATTACCAATGGCCGATGAAGGCAGTAATGTACAGTACTTTGAAGATGATGAGGAATATTTGCGACCACCCGCTAGAGAGCAACCAGCAGTGTCTGAGGAAGCTTTAAATAATCTTAATATCGAATCAAAAGGAGCGACAAAGCCAACGATAGCGGCACCAACAACACGCCCGCAGGCGCCAAGGCGCAATAAAAAACGCACACGAGATGATACGTCGGTGGAAAAAGAAGCTGACGCATTTTTCAATGGTTTTGGTGGTAGATCAGTATCGAATACCTTTTTGGAGCCACAGGAAGATGTAAGTCAAAAAATGCAATAGGTTGCGCTACGATTAAGTGGCTCATGTTGCCATGCAAACTCGGTTTTATCTATAAATTTGAAAATAAAGTTTTGCGCCTCCACATAGGTAATTGTTTATCGCACTGAGCACGAATATCGCATACCGCTTGCTACGCCGGACAACTTTGCAGATGGCGGTTCGGCACGAACGCAACGTTCCGAAGATGACCGTACTTCACGCGGCGCCGACTCGTTAGTCTTGGATGCAACAACCAAACCCGAACTACCATTGGACGAAATTGTGCCACAGGATGACGAAAAATATGTCATTGACATGCTGGAGAGTGATGGGTAGGTAAAAGCTAGGCTTTCCCTTAACATATGACTAGCTAACCCCCTAAACACATAGCTATGCCATTGTGCGCAAGGAACAAGTGCCAAAACCAACACCTCCAGCGCGTCGTAAGAAGTTCACACGCTCCCCAGGTGAGCGATTTGCCACCCTGCCTAGCGCTCGGGGCTCACGTGGTTCCCCACCACCAGCACGACCACCTCCACCGCTGCAGTACACGCCTAGTGAAGATTCGCCATTGGTGCCAAGACGCCGCCGTTCAGCTGGAAGTCTAGACAACCTACCAGCGAATGCGCTGATCAAGTCAAAGTAAGAAAATCGCCTTGAAGCTGCCGCGTCGCTTTGTTGTTATCGTTTTAAAAAAGTTTTTCTCATTTCCTTTTTTTTTTGCTGCGTATGCATTTTGTTAAGTTTTTGTTTTTCTTGTTAAGTTTCTTAGGCTTAAGTGCATTAAGCTAAGTTTTAAATACTTTACTAAAACTCCGAAACACACTCACACAATAAAACATGCCATGACACTTGATTTTAGACAGCATTCTTTTGTTACTGTTTAGTCCTCCTGAACGCCTAAAGATAAAGCAAATCCCTTTTCTAATTACACCTTCAACCCTTTCCATACTTTAGCTATGAGGCACAAGCTGAAGAGGATGACTACGAGGCGCTAGAGCGACCCGAATCGCCCAGAGCGAATCTGCAGTCTGGTGAAGTAATCAACAAAATGAAGTATCGTCCATTGCCGGCACCGCCACGCCCACCGCGTGATAAACGCCAACGCGGTGGCAGTGCCGTTGATAGCAAGGGAGAACGCACAGATGATGAGCTATCATCCTATCGCTATGAGGATAGCGAGAAGGTGGCCAGTTCTTCAAATGCCGACAGCTATGATCAGCATGATTTTGAGGTAGAGGTCTCCACGCAAACGGATCCCTTGCCTGATGATTTTGTGTGTGAAGAGTTTGAGATAACCGAAGATATGAAAATCATAGAACCACGTCGTGCAACCGGAGCTAAGACTTTAGAGGATTTGCTGCGCAGCGAGCAGACTGAACAAGATGAGCAGGACGGCTCTAAGCCGCTGACAGAAGATGAGCAGTTAGCCCGTGGCTTGCAACGTTTCCGCGATGCTAATCAGCGTAGCATGTCAGAGCGTTCCCGCGCCTCCTCACAGGCTGATCGTTCTAAATCACTGAGTCGCCCGCAAACACCATCCGCAATAGTAATTGAGCGCCGCGTGCCCACACCATCACCTACTGGAGAGGATAATACAGTGCAGGCGGCTTTAATTGTGCGGCCCATAAGTATAGCAGATCTGGAGGATGATGAGCTAAGGCGCGAAGAAGAGGAGCTGCGTCGTGAAGGCTTGCTTTCAGACAGTTCAGTGCAAAGTAAATCGGATGTGGAAACAGCTGGCGAGGAAGAGGAACAACACATAGCTTTGAGCGACTATGCACCTAGCTCAGCAGACTTGGACGCCGCCGTAGAGCAGTTAAAAATGGAAAGCGACTACGAAAGCAAGTTAGAGGATGATGAAGTTGAGCGTACATTGCGTGAAAGTGAATACGAAGAAGAGCAAGGGGCAGAAGAAGAGACAGCTGAGAAATATTCTGATCACTACGACGAGGAAGAGGATGATTGGAAAACTGAAGAACAAGAAAAGCCTCTAACCGAGCAAGAAATCGAGGAAGCGTTGGAAAAAGAATTGCAAGAGGAAATGGAAAAGGAGCTTACAGAGCAGGAAATCGAAAAGGCCTTGGAAAAGGAACTGAGGGAGGAAATGCAAAAGGTACTTGCAGACTACAGAAAAGAACATCCATCAATGCAGGACGAGTTGGATAGGGTGGACCAGCCAGAAGCCACTCCAAAAATTCCACATTCAGAGGAAGATGAGCCAGAACCAGAACCGCGTCAAGTAGAAGAACCTATTTTTGTAGCCAAAATCTCGAGAGAAATAAAGACAGATCCACCTGTTGAGGTTCCAGTAATAGCCAAATTTGTTGCTACTTTGCCGGATTACGCTGAGCAAACAGATGAGGAAGCTGAGGAGCCACCACAACCTCCTCCACGCCGCAAGTCTACCACAGCACTAGAACCAACTGCCACTCACTCACTTGCCATAGCCGAACAGACTACACGCGAGATAACACCCGTGCAATCCGTGTTGGCACAGTCTCCAACTCAGACAGAAGCACAGCTGCCCAGTCGAATGGGCGAGCTCGAAGTGGAACGTTTGCGTGTGAATGCGCTACAGGCTGGACAAATCATGGTATCCCAATTGCATGGCGCACAAATTACTGCTGATGAGCTGGAATGTAAGTCAGGTAATTTGGTTGTCAAGAATCTTGAGTTACCGCCAGGTTTTATAGAGGATATAGTAGAGCGCGTGCGCAGCAGTGAGCAACGCGTAACACTGCTAACCACTGAGACGCAGACTAGTCGACAGCCCAGCAGTGAAAAAGCGGCCAGCGAGGAACATGAACCTCCTCAAAAGCCGCCAAGAACCAGCAAAGCTGTAGAAGCAGCAGCATCGCATCACAGTAATCTCGATGAGGAGACACAAACTGAAGCAGGTATGCTGCCATTGCCACCATCGCCACCCGTGTATCCCAGCGTGGAGTATTTACAATCTCTAGCGCCCCTCGCTTTTTATAATTTGCAACGAAGTGCTGAGGCTGAACGAGCAGCAGATGGTGCACCAAGCAGTGAGCGCAAGGCACCACACAAATGCCGCCGTCGTCACGTGCAACGCAGTGAAGAAGAGGAGTTACAGGGCTCAGGCTCTGAAGCAGAGGAGCAACTAGTGGAACGGCCACGTTCTCGACGTTCACGCACGCGTAGCGGCACACAGCCACCGCAGGGTTACGACGATGAGGATGAGCCAAAGACAGTGGTGCAGGCTGGATGTCAATTTATATCCGCATGCAGTCTGGAACTGGTCAATATTATTAATCAACTGACAAACTATATGCGTGGAGATGTGGCGGCGATACAACAGCAGCCTAGAAATATTTCTGCTTTGATGGTGCTCTTTATTATCATTACTTTTGGACTGTTGGTATTTTTGTTGACGGGTCGTCAGGTGCATACACATCATTGGGATTACTTTAATCCACCAGGAAACGAGGGCAGACATACGTGAGGCTAGTGCGGAAATTATGGTTTTGTTATTTAACTTTATGGTTTCGAAAAGGAAATAGATTCTACTTGGCTGAATCAACGACGAGGCATCGTTTTGCATTTTGTGTGTTGAAAGATTTAATTTTTGCAATAGCAAGAAAGAAGAGAATACGAATTTATAGGCGCAAAGAGCGCTGGAAACTAAAGGCCTTAACCTTAATGATATACTAACAATAATTTAGACGAGGTTTGAGAGGAGAGAAGTGGCCAAGAGCCCGTAGGCTTAAGGTAAATGGAGCATATGCTCTTTCTACTAGTCAAAACAAACAAATTCACAGCGAATCCCAGTTCAATCATCTTATAACTCACTGAAGATTCCCTCATTTGCATATATGGCATAATGAAACATTGCAATAAAACCCAAAAACTACATATAACTAAAATAAACTAACAATAAATTTACATAAACAACTTTTTTCATATTTTACAAAATGCAACGGAAGTCTACCACCATTTGGGCATTGCGTTAGAAGTCAATTGCAACAACGATTGTTATTATGTATTACGTTTACTAATTGTACTTAAATATATTTATATATTTTATTAGAATCGGCCATTATTTACATACATTTGTATATAGTGGTCCGAGACCAAGGGCTCAAGTTTGTTTGTGAGAACAAAGCTATTTTGTTTGCTCATTTTTTACCAGTCTATTTGAAATAAAAATGAAGAAATTCAATTGTTGATTTAAAAAATATATTAAAAATAATTAATATGTTATCTAATTTAGTTGAATCAGTAGGAGTATATAAAAACTTTTCATGAATTCATAAAACCTTATTCACTTTTATGTCATAAATTTGACACGAAAGTGCTGATCAAGAAACAAAGGTGAATATATACTAGAAGCGTATTTTCAATAAAGCAAAAAAATATAAACATAAAAAAAGATGGTGTGTTTTTGATGAACGAATTATTCAAGTCTATAGATGGAATTCGGAAAGGAAAATCCAACAGGCATTAAGTATTTAATCCTGTCCTTTTATTTCATTGAATTTTGTTCCCATTTGGACATTTGCGGCTAAAGATTAAATTGTTATGTTTGCGTACCCTGCAAATCGAGTTTTATGGGCTTTTGCAAGGGTATCTATGAATTTAACTTTTTTAAACTCACCCAAGAAGTGTCGCGGCAGAAATTCACGAACAAATTTTATTATCAGATATTGGTTTGTATAGGGAAACCTTTGTGGTTGTAGCTATTGTAATTCGATTGTTGCGTTTTTTATAAATATTGAATGTTGAAACTGCGACGCCTCTTTCTGGCATACAGAAAACTATATTCTTGGGTATTGGGCGCAATAAAATGATGAAAATAGTGTATGATTTAGTGTTCAAGAGAATTAATTGATGAAAAACTAAGTAACATTTTGGCGTGCTTCCAGCAAGTAATCGTCATCATATTGCACCATCATGCGGCGATCTTTATGACTGCCCTTTTGAGATTTGCTGGCAGCTGCGTTATAAATAGAAAATTATAAGTTAAGATATATGTTTTTATATATGCAATTGTACGTACCAATTGATGACCAGACAGCCGAAGAAGATGCATCGTTGATTGGCTCAATCTGAGGTTGACGACGCGCCAGTTGTACTTGCAAATTTATGCCATTGACACTTTTGCCATGCATTTCAGCTATAGCGCGATCTGCCGATTCTGGTTTCGCAAATGACACAAAACCACGACTGCAGGGAAAACATTTTATACAGACTTTATTCTTAGTAAAATATTTTTGTATTATATTTCATACCTCTTTTCAATCTCCATGGACACATTGACTATAGTGCCGTAATCGTTAAATGTTTTTTTAAGAAAGTCCTCGGTTACTTTATTGCCGGAAACGAAAATAGTGTTGCCAGCCCGTGGTTTTTCCGGCTGTGCTGTATCTAAAGTGGCTTTTTCTGTTAGACCGCGTTCCTCACGATCACGTTCTGTTGCAAAATGCTGATACAAATTTTGACGCCTTGGCTCCTCTTTTATGATCTCACTTATGATTGTCTCTTGAGCCACATCATTTTGTGTAGAGGAAAATGGTTGATAGGAAGTTACAGTAGACTCTGATGTGGAGCGTTTGGCCCGCTCTTGGCCCTTGGGTCGCTTGAATGATGTCTGATCTTGTTTGGTTTGTTGTTTTTGTATAGCCGGTATAGCACCGCTTTTAATCAATTTACGTGCTACTTCACGAGCATCTCGTGCATCTGTAGGCCGTTTTAGTGTTAATGGGTTTTCTGGTTCCTGTTTGGGTGCTTTATGCGCTTGGAGTGCCTTTTTCTAATATAAATCATCATTATTTAATAAAAATTGCAACTTTTATGACAGCACGCCGATGAGCGCTTATTTATTACCTTTTTCCTTAGTTTTTGGTATTTCGCCTGCAGCATTTGCTCCTCTTCAGTCTGATTGTTTGGGAAATGTATGTAAACCATTTTGGTTAGCTTTACTTTGTTTAATATATAATATTTAAAGTCTTTTCATTTATGAATTTACACAAAACTCAGACCAGGGGCACTTGCATTAACCTGCCAGCGTTGCAAAACCAATATATTTAATCAGTGCTGTAAAATAAGTTTATCGACAGCAATGCTAACGATAATAATCGTCGCCATGTTGTCGCAGAGTTGTCAAAAAAATTCTGTCCTTCTCTTTCTTTCCGGTTAGCGTCATGGTAAGAGCTCACAAATAAATTGTGCATTTGGTTGAAAAATGTAAAAATAAAATGAGTTGAACTTAAGTGTTCTCTGCATTAAATAAAAAACTTAAAGTGGCAATAACGTCAAGCTATTACAAACAAAAATTCTAGCGGCAGCTACAAGCGCAAGAATATAAAATGCAAATATATTATTTCACGTGGTGGCTTGCAAGCGTCTGCCATTGGGTCATAGCTGCCATGCTGCTTATAAAGTGAATTTTTGTGACTTAAATTGTTTTAATGCAAAGCTGAACTAATGCTGATTACGTTTATTTGCAGCCTTTCGAGAGATTCGTACAAACTGGTCGCATTGCCAAGGCCTCGGCAGGCCCCTTGAAGGGCCGCTTGGTCGCCATTGTCGACGTCATTGACCAAAACAGAGTAAGTAGCACGAGAGACATGCTTTGGGTGCGCGCTGTGCGGTTTGCACATGATGAAAATTTATCTTCTTGATAGGAAGGGCCAACTGACACATAAATGAAGCTACTTTCAATAATTCTGACAATGCAAGCACACAGGCGCACACATAGCATTTAATTACACTATCAAAACTGTTGCTTAAATAAGATATGATTACAGGTTTTGGTTGATGGGCCACTCACCGGTGTTCCCCGTCAGGAATACAGATTGAACAATCTGCACTTGACCAAGTACCGCATCAAGTTCCCCTTCACAGCGCCCACACGCATTGTGCGTAAGGCCTGGGTTGATAGTGATTTGAAGGCACAGTGGAAGGTCAGCCCCTGGTCCGTCAAGGCGCAAAATATCTGCAAGGTATGTTTTCAATTGCTTTTTATATTATTGCAGGCTGCACATGATGATAATTGAAAGTTCTTGATAGGAATTGCCGGCTGATACATATATGAAGCTAATTTATGTTATTTAACTGAAAGCATTAATCAGCATTTAATTGTTTTATTTTTAAATGCATTTAATAACTTTATTTCCTTTTTCTTTTTTATATAGCGCTCGCAATTGAACGATTTCGACCGTTTCAAGCTGCGCTATGCCAAGCGTCAACGCAACAAGCTGCTGACCATTGCCTTCAACACACTGAAGAAGCGCACCAAGTCTGATGGTACACCACGCGTTCTGAAAAAGGACAGACGTGAGCGTCTTCGCGCCGAAAAGGCCAAGGGTGGCAAGAAAGCTGCTGCCAAGAAGTAAAAAAGTGACTAAGTAACAACTTTTTTGTGTAAAACAACGCTGATGATGAACATCGTTCAACAAATGAGAAATAAAGGTGTTATTTTTAGGAAAAACAAATGCTATGCAATTTTATTATACTTTTATGTTGTAAATATCCAGTAAAAGCTTACCAAAAAGTTCGTAATGCTGCTGAAAACAACTCCAGCCTCTGGTCCAACATCTCATTGGTTTTTGATTGAAATAATATAAAGGAAACACAAAATTACACTCAAGGCATCATTAAAAGATGCTATACACCTATGCAGACGGAGTATATTGACCCCCAAAAGATCAATAATTAAGAAAAAAAAATATGGCATCGCTTGAGAGCCTTTATAAAAACCAAAGTATATTAAACGTAAAAAGACCAAAAAAATTTGGTAACAAGCGCCCGAATAATTTGTGTGCGTAAAAAAGTGATTTGATAAGTTTTCTGTAATAAGTAAGATTTTGTGTTTTTATTTTTGAAACATGTACCTGAAGTGCAAAGTTACAGAGCATTAAACCGGAAATTTGTTGGTGTCCGAATGAAATGGGTGCTGACCTTATGGTTTGTAACTGAAATCAAAAATATTTAACATAGCAAAAACTTCTAACCATGGACAGAAGAAGCTTCATAAATTTGACATTACAAAAACGTTGCATAGTTAAGCACTTCACACACACTTCAACGACACATTTTATTATGGGTGTTTGATTTCACGACTTTAACAGAAAACTTCGCCAAATCTTAAAGTATCCGTTTCGAACTTAAAATATTTGCCGATTGTTTTGATTAAATATAAATAAAGGTACCTATTGGTATTTTAAATTTTTTTTTGTATTTGCATTCAAAATGAATTGTAACAAATCAATCTTAAAGCTTAACTGACCGAAGCAGTTTAGCGCAGTCTAGTAATTTTAAGGTATTCCATTCCCAACTGGCCTTTGTTCTGTAAACAAATGTCAACAATAAATTGGTTGTAGCCAACCAATTTTATTTTTTGTATGCCTCGTTTTTGCAGTAAATTGTTTTCCAATTGTTGGGATGATTGTATCCCAATAAAATTGGCAAATGTAGAAACAAGGTGATATGTTCGGCCTGTATGGATGTAGAGACCTTCACCCAGCTGCGCAGCCATTCAATCAATTGTTCGTTATTGAGGTTCACCGGATTAAGGCCGCGCAAAAAGCAAGAGTTGCGCAGGGCTTCGGCGCTTAAGTTGTGCACGCCGCCTTCTCGCATAATGGCCATATCCATGTAGTGCACCATAAATGCATGCTCATGCAGACGATGGCGCTTAAACATAGTGCTAGGTAATCCGTGCATTTTGACTAGGCAGTTCTAAGAAACATAATATTAAGGCGACTGTGAAAAGGTTTTAAATGTTAACTTACAATATGCTTTCGTGACATTCCCAGCAGCGAGTAGGGACCCTCTGCGAAGATGTCCTTTACGTGAATAAGGGCTTCCGGCGTGGGATGAAAACCACTACCAAGTTGCCCCAATATGCGTTTAAAGTCTGTGTGCTTATGATGCGTTTCCAAGGACTTTAGTTTGGCTTGTAAGCATCTTAGTACAGACGTGTTGCACTGAAGGCGTTGTTTAAGGAAATATAGTTGAAATTCCGCACGTTGCTGCAGCGTCCAGAAGTGCGTTGTGAGAAAGGTGCGCGGGTACCAAAAACTAAGCAAAGAAAAAGTAACTGAGTTTAGAACATTTTGTGGCTTGAAAACTACTTACACGAGCGGAAAAAACGCATAGCCTACAAAAGGAAGCGAGCAGCCAATGAGCGCTGGCGCTACTTTCATCATATCGCGCGGCATTTGCATATACAACTCCAATTCCTGGCGATTTAGGGCACGTATGCCTTGTGGCGAGTCATCGGCTATGCGTACAATCTTAATAAACCGCTTCATGTCACTGAAGAAAGCCTTAACGCCGTCAAAGAACACACGATACAGCTGCATGGCTTTGGGAAAGTTCTTTTCCAGTACTTTGTCATAGTTTTTGACATAGTTAAAGTAGCGCGTAAAAATGTACTCTTGTACATTGTCACGCATTTGATCGCGCTTCGATTTTTGTGGATCTGTAACGGCTTTGGACGAATCTTCTTTTGAGCCTTTGCCATCATTTGGTGGTTGATCAGAGCTGGCCACAGCAGTTATTTTTGGCTTCTCACTTGGCTTCTTAGCATCCCAACCGGTTTCGTATATCATTTTACCCACGCTAGTAATTTCAGCGGCAACATTGCGCTTGATTTGTGGGGGACCGGCCGGCTTGGTCGGCTGTGTGGCATAGTGCGATTTCTGTATGTTATCACTAATGAGTAGATAATTCATGCCAGCGTTAATTAAGGTCAATTTGAATATGTAATGTGCGTTTGTTGCTCACCTGGCGCCTTTGCTGCTGCAAAGCTGCAGCAGACGGCAGTGTTCCTGTGGCCAGCGGTGCAGTTTAACTACACCGTAACCACAGTGCTGTAAACGCGCTAAGCGCAACGTCAATGTCATAGCAGCAAGCTACTTAAAAGCACCTTCTTTTGAGTTCTTATGCAATAAAAGCTTCAAAGGAGCACGACTTTGTCGATATTTCGCTTTAAATTGCAAAAATTTATTTTCTTTGCGCTACGTATCTTGCGTTGGCCATAACATAACTGATAGTAGAACAAACAGCTGAGCTGCTAGATATGCGATTGGCAGCACGATTACCGATAAATGGCGTTAAGATAAATAGCGCTGCCAGCTAGTTATATTTTTCTTTTGGTTTAATTTATTATATCAAAGCATACTTTTTGGCTGTTGTTTTTAATAATAGCTGTTGAAAAATTGAGCAACAGCAATTTTGTACAAGCATAATTATGACAGTTTTGTAAAAAGCAAGCAGTTGATAAGCACTGCTTGGTTCACACACTTGCCTCTCTCAGCAGCATGCAGCTGTTGTGAGATGTTTAAAAACTCAATTCAGTTTACCCGGAGTTCTCAGTTGCGACGGTTGTGTGCACGCCTTTTTATCCGTAAGCTTCATTTATTGTTTGTTTTTCTGCGTACTAGATGCTGTCTGCAGGCAATTTGTCCAGCTTTAAAAACCTGACAGCAAAATAACAACCAATACCAAAAATTCCAAGCTGTAAAAACTTGATCATGGCCATTTTGTAGCATGAGCGGAAACGGAAATATACGTTTGTTGTTCACAAGTGTTAAATGCGTATTGTGGCGCGTTGCGTTTGCGTGCGTGTGTGTGTGTATGTGTATATATGTAAAAGTCTTTGCTTCTACACAGGACCTTCAGCAACAAATTAAAAAGCTGTAAGCGTGTCCAACTTACTTGACTTTCAACTTGTGCAGCAAAGAGAAAAAAAAAATAATATTAAGCAGCATGTTTAGCAGTAAGCCGTCCTAATGCTGACGCCTGTGTGTGTGTATATATGTGTTTGCCGCACACTTTCTTACTTTGACTTCTGTTTGTGCGGTCTTTGTAAACTTGTGTGTGCAATTCCGTGCGCGTATTTTCTTATTTTTTTTTTATT
The DNA here is from genome assembly GCA_018150985.1 of Chymomyza costata. Taxonomy (NCBI): domain Eukaryota; kingdom Metazoa; phylum Arthropoda; class Insecta; order Diptera; family Drosophilidae; genus Chymomyza; species Chymomyza costata. Next base: position 28,098,590 of record JAECWU010000001.1, read on the forward strand.
TCATTTTTTTTTTTGGGGACGCCGCTTTAGTTATCTGTGTCGCATTTGTTGGTTCCAAATGCTGTCCCGTTATGTGTATACACAGCTGTCACATGCTGCTACATACACATATATACATGGATATATATTTATACATATAAACAAAGTTTCAGTTACTTTACTGGCATACATTATATAGATATATACACTAGCACGCATTAGTCTGTGCATATTTAAGCTTGCGAGCTATGCACAAGATTACATTTTTCTCATTTTAATTCTATTCCAAATTTCTTAATTGCTAAATTTGGGCTTATTAAAAATGATGTACTGTAGCATATCAATAAAATGCAGCTGCAAATTTCTGCGTTCAGGACGTGCTCAAAGCTGTTAAATAAATTATTTAATAGTTGGTAGTTTTGCCCCACTTAACATATTTGATTCGTCGACGGACCCTAAGGTCCTACAAATGTCAATGTCATTAGGGTCTGATGATTGTGGAGGATATTTGTTTTTTAGTAAATTAACATTTTCCGACTAATAATATTTGGTAACAGCTATAGAAATTTCGAATGAAGCTTAATATATATTATAATTTACAAGTCTATAAGGTAGATCACAAACAATCTTTTATTTATGAGCTAAAGCCCAGATTTATGAGCTATATGCTTTAGGTCATAGTCTTCATCCACAATTAATTTATTTATTTGTAAAGTGTACGCTTAAAGTTAAAAAGTAAAGCTACAGGAATGAGGATAGCCATAGCTATTAAGGCTTTCGTCTATACTAAACTCTTTGATTGATGAATCGATGAATGAGTTTTTGCCTCAGATTGAACAAATTCTTGTTCGGCTTTACTCTTAAGTTAAAGTATTAAAATATTTATTGTTTAATAAATACAAAATTTTGTTCCTTTCCTATCCGTACACAACAGTTTGGTGGCTCAGTGCTGTTTATTTCAGCCCTGAATTCTGGCATGAGAAGTACGCGTGCAACTCATGGCTTTGTAAAAAGAACAAGGGAACATACAAAATGACTCTCTAACTTTTTCGCAATGAGAAAATGAAATAAGCAAAGAAAAATAAGATTGGGATATATTTCATCTGTGATTTCAGTCCTGACTGTTTAAAGTAAATCAGGTTTTAGGCCTGAGCGTCTAGAACATGCGTGGCAAATGAATGCGCTGATTCATGTCTGGTGTCTGGTACTGAAAATTCAGCTATGTCTGATTCAGGTAGGGTTACCAAGTGTCCGCTTTTAAGCGAACATGTTTGCTTTTTCTGTCTCGTTTTCGCTTGTACCCTTTTTTGCAAAAATATTCGCTTGATTAGACCGATCAACTTTTGTCATACATATTTTCATATCTTCTACCAAGTATTTAAGTATATTTTCCACATGAGTAGATCAAAGTACGAAAACAAATCAGCAGTTGAGCGCATTTTGAAAATCTTTGAAGGTTTAAAATCATATTTTCTGTCCCAAGATAACCACCCAAAATTATAAAACATTTCTTTGTGAGCGATTTTTCTGTATGTTTTTTTATTTCGTCCTCTCTTATAAGTAAATTTTCCAATTTTCGCAACATGGGGGCTTGTGGAATGTCCGCTTTTTTCACTCGGACCATCTAGTTGCGTTTGATTTAAATGTAGTAGAAATTTTTCTTGAATACATTTTAAAATGCTATAAAACCTTACTACTTTACTAAAGTGCTGCACGCAGGCCTTTGCAGGGTTTTTTTTTAATCCAACTTGTTTTAGTAATTGATTTATTTATGAAATAAAAATACTTATGCTTGCACGTGTATATAGTATCTGCAAGTATGAACGCATAGTCCATGCAAGTATTTATAGTTGAAACGACATTTGTTCGGTTCTCATGCCCCAAAGGTAAACAGTGCGCTTGTACTTCGATACCTTAATAGACATAAAAAAAAACATCGCATAAATATTCATATATCTATGTATACTTTAACCGTGGAAAAGTTCAATTGAATGTGCGTCAGAAAGGGCCGTAGTTTGCTTTAAATATAACTTGGGCCTTGGGGCAAGCTAAAGCTATTTTTTAAGACGCCAAGTTCAATGAGAAAATTAAATGTGTTTAAAACAGGAAGTAAATACTTAGACCCCTGAGCTTACCTTTTTTGTGTAGGCGTTGTACGTGTTTTTGTTTATATAGCTTGTAATAAATGCATAAAAGATTGCCATTAAGGTGAACCCTAACAACAAGCTGCCAAATCATATTATGTATAAAATTTATTGAATTTTAAGGTCGGGCATTTTGAGTGGTTCAATGAACAATATTTCACTTTAATGTGTTTACAGATGAGCAAAATTGGTCAAATTATTCATAACCAGTGCAGCTTTACTCAAAAGTTAAAAATGATTTCAGTAATAAATCTTGAAAAACACAAATTGTTTATGTGAGCTACTAGATGTAGTTTATTTTAGATTAAGCGTCTTAGACTTTAATTTATCTTAACCTGAACTTCATCTTACCCGTCCTTGTAGTGTATTTAGTATGGGAAAAATATAAAAAAATAATTAAATTTTGAAATTCATCTGGGGCACTCAGTGCGCCGAGAACAGGTCTAGGGTTAAATTTAAATTTTTGTTATTTAGTAAGTTGAAAGAAATTGGCAAAAAAATTCACCTTTCAAAGTATTGTATTGCCTTGTCTCTCTTCGTAAAGTAATCAATTGCCGCTTCTTGATATAATTTGGCTACAGACTAACACTGGTCAATTATCGTCCAATAGCTTGAAAGGTTATAAAAGGTTATAATAAAATTTAACGAGATCGCTAGGCCACATCACAAATTTTGCAGCATTACCAAACTCATCACGCTGTCATTAAAATGCATTCATTAATTTGCGCTTGTAAGCGTTTCTATTTTATTCAATTAATAACGCTGCAAGCACATTATTTACTAGCCGATGGCTCATCAATAGCACAGCAACAGCAAAAACAACAACTGGCTACACTAATTAGCATTGAAACCGCTTAAAGTAAATAGCAGTTGGTCAAGATATATTACATATAAGCAACCACATTGCCGCTAGCTCAGGGCCTCAATAAAACTGCAGAACATTTATATTATTGACGTTGTAACTGGCGAGCTATAAAGTTAATCATACGCATCGTTGAACCGTGGCAAATTATATTACACCATTTGTAGTGCCAACTACAGCGACAAATTGTTTAGCGTGCCAAAAAGCCTTTTTACTCGGTATTTTTGCTCAATGAAAGCACTTCAACGAATTCTATTACAAGCATAAACAGAGTTGGGTGCAACTAGAACAAGTGGAAATCGTTCAAAGGGTCTGCTGTATATCAAGTGCACTCAATAAGTTCAATTTCCTGTTTGCAAAGTTTAAGTACATATCATGAGAGTAAACTAAACTTATATAAGAGCATAACAAATAGAGATGCTTGCTTGCCATAGACGTCAATATCAATGTATTCCATACTTGAGCAATTGCAACTGATGTTTAGTTCTAGTATTTTCCCTGCACATCTGAGTACAATAAAATAGAGACCTGAACTAGGGAAAATGTGTTGACAAGAAGAAGGCGTGATAAATGCAAAGTATGCAAAATGTGTTTAAAAGCGCCAAAGTTGGAAAAACTATAGAAAAGCCGCTGGCGTTGGTTGTGATGAGGTGACAACATTGTATGCAAATTCTTGTTCAGGGACGCAGTCACAAACACAAATGTACAGTCGATCCACGCAAATTGCAAAAGTTTTGTTTGCTCTACCGAAATCATAAGTTGATAAATGTTTTGTTGTTTGGGGAAGCAAAATTTTTTACGACGTAATGTTTTCGCACAAAAATATAAACATCTTTTGACCGACATTTGCCTGCTTTCTTACAAGTTGTGCGAGCTGAAACTTATGACTCAGGCAACGCAAATTGAACTTAAAGCAACCGGACTCGAATCAACGAAGGCAAAACTAAAGCGCTCTGTCTCCGTGCACCTACTCCGAATCGCAGCAATTTGAAAATGTCGAAAAATTCTGCTACCTTGGGAGTATGATCACCGCGGATGGCGGAAGTGAGCTTGATGTTGAATGCAGAATTAACAAAGCTAAGGCCTCCTTCGGCATTCTGGCACCACTTTGGCAAAATAATAGCATAAGCCTCAACACCAAGCTTCGAATATTTAATGCTTACGTTAAGTCTGTCCTGCTCTATGGCTGTACCACCTGGAAAGTTACGTCAGCAATCACAAAACGACTCCAAGTTTTCATCAATCGCTCATTGCGCCGCATCATGAGAGCTGCTTAGAAAGGCAAAACAATTAGATGTGGCTACATAAATTAGAAGGAGGAAATGGCAATAGATTGGCCACACGCTAAGGTAGAGCGATGACAGCGTTGCAAGACAGGCGTTGCGATGGAACCCTTTCCAGCAAACAGGTCGCAGCATTGGTAGGCCGCGTATCACCTGGCGACGCTCAACAGAGGCCGAAATGAAATCTCTCAATCTAACATGGAGTGAACTCAGAGTCCTTGCGCAAAACCGGGTCCGCTGGCGAAGAGGAGTAGTTGACGCCCTATGCTCCAAATAGGAGTTAAAGGAACATATATATATTTTTTTTACCGAATTTCCTTGGAAAGCGGCTAATTTGAATGTTACAAAAATGTTACATAGTTATTTTTTTTCCACATGTATTTTTCATTTGTCATCGCTTTTCGAAGAAGTGGCTCTTGTTCTGGTCGATTCAAAAAAAGAGCAAATTCTTCGCAACTCATATGGAAATTTAATTTCGTCAGAAGCTCTGCCTTCACCAGTTCGACTCTCATTCCCCAAATCGGTCCAAACATTCTTCATCACTAAAAAAAACTTTTTCCATGCTGATGTGGATCGATAAAACTTTTCCAACAATTAAGGGCAATTGGACAAATCCGTCAGAAATCTCGAAAATTTTTACCCATTTTATATCGACAGGGAGGTCAATTTGTTTGATTTTGGGGATATTCTTCGCCAAGGAAAGTATTTCGTCGTAAAGAGCGTCTTCGTCAACATCAAAATCAGCCGCTTCAGCCGCTCGAAGAAATAGTTTTCGGTCTACTATTTTGTCTTCAGGGTTCAACACTGAAAAGTGTTGAAATGGAGATTTTTCAAAATCGTACCATTTTCCCAAATATGTAAGAGCTCGATGGTAAACTAATAATGCCTCTCTCTCAAATTTCGATCGTTGATGCTGTGTCAAATGAGGTAGACTTTTGTTGACCTTAGATCCAAAGTACTTGTCATCCATTCTGGTTTGCAACCCATCTCTCAATTCAGTCATTCCACTATGAATGTGTGTACTCATCACTGTTCCTTTTTCCAGATTTTTTATATTTTTGGTCATGTGGTGCAAAAAATGATGAATGAAGTATAAATAGCATTCTGGGAACTTTAAATTTTCGTTGAGATCGTCGTTCAGTTCATTCCCTTGATCTTTCTTAAAGCTCCAAATCGTTTTGTCAACTTCATCTTCTCCTTCATTGATAAAATATTGCTTAAAATCCGGTCATTTTTTGATAGTCCGCTCTGTACGCGGGAAATGCGAATTTACTTAGTTCATATGGCGGCCCGGCAAAATTTTCATTGGCCCGGCGGCCCGACGACCACTTCTTAGGCCCGGCATTGCCGGGCGCAGCCCGTGCAGGTGGCAACCCTATTAGTCTAAATATTTTTTTTAAATAAAGCCTTAACGCATAAGGTTTTAAAAGTTACATTTTAACATTATTTTTTACCTTAAAATTTATCTTTAAAAATATTTAAGAACACTTTTTGTTGGTTCTAGATAAACTCTTTTTTTATGGCGCTATGTTCCACAGTGAAACGACGGGAGTAAGTACATAAAGAATAGTTTATCGAGAACTGTCTACTGTGGCCTTCTTTCTTGAAGTAAAAAGTCAGCTCAGAAACTCAATTATTTGTTTGTTTGCTATTAATTTTTATTTACTCTTTTCACAAGTTCCTAGATTTCAAGTGTTTACTGTTCATTGCATTGGCCTAATAGGCCAAATATGCAGCGTTATACTGTGACACATACTTACATGCACACAAAAAATATAAAGTGAGAGCGCGCAGAATGTGTTGTGTGTGAGTGACAGTTAAGCAGACACCGTGTCAATGTCTTGCGGCAACAAATACCGCTGCGCTTAAAAAAAAATAAATGAAAAGAAACGCACAAAAAGCAAAAACAACAACAACAACATTTACATCCAAGCCAAGCCATGAAAACCAGCCAAGTGGCAACAGCAGCAAACGAACACAGCTGACTGAACAACTGCGAGAAATATGCATGTGTGTACGTTGGAATGTGCGTAAGTGTGTTTGGCTGTGTGTTTGTGTGTGTGTGTGAGTGTCTGTGTTTTTAGGCCTTGAATTCACGCAGGTGTCACTTTTACAAATGTGTGCGGTGCCTTGACAAAGAATATAAAAACAAAAAAAAAATGTAGCATACTTTTTGCTGCTGTTCGACATTGACGATATTGCCAGCTTTAATTAATTGCACGCTGTCGCATTGCTTGAAAAATGGCAATGTTCTGCAATTAGCAAGATGGCGGGCAAGCGACTGCAAATATACGTTTTATCGTATAAGTTGACCGACACTTTATTCTGAGAACAAATTAATGTGCGACTACTTAGTTGTACAGTTTACTAAAAAAAAAGGCCTTTATATTATTATTGTACGTATTCACAAAGTGCAGTACAAATAATAAAAAACTTGAGTTCAATGACTTTACAATAGCCAACAGGCCTGATTTATTTCTAAAGAAGTCTTAAATTTATTACTTTAATGTTAAGCTTATTCAATTAAAAAATAAATAAATTAAGTTACGGTCTTCAAATTGTTTGGTATAAAGGAAGCTTCATGTTTCCATTTAAACTAATTTTGTACACACGTTTAAATTTATATATGCTTTAATGCCAATGGCACAATAACAATTTAATCAAGCTATGATTATAATTTTAGCTGCCTTCTGAGCTGAAAGTTGCATACTTCTATTTTACTTAATTTTGTATACACGTTTATTTTTATTATTTTTTTTTTTTATGTCAATATTCCAAAAACAAATTGCCTCATAAAACTTAATTAATTGGGCAAACCAAAACTTTTAAATACTGATGACTAACTATTTATAATTATTGCGCTCTGCTTACTGTCCTTATTTTCCAAAAGCAAATTGTGGTCACAAAAGTTAGTTGTGAAAGTGTGTGTATAGTAGATAGTACCACAATACTCGTACATATTTGGCAAAATATTTGGGAAACTTGCTTTTAAGAGGATTGCTTGTTTGACGTCTTAAAGATAGCTCAATTTATAAAATGATTGTTTTCACATTTTGACTTGCACGCGTCTAGCCTTTTCTATGGTTGAGTTGCTCAATTTTTTTAAAGCTTAAGAAGATTAGCCTAAAGCTAATTGAAATGGGTGAATAATTAGAAAGTCAGCTTTTAACAAAGCCCAAATTACAGTTTAGCAGTTTTAGCTTCGTTTGTGTATTACGTCTTTACCCTAAATATGCCAGACGTTTTTAGCATAAAAAAAAATCAACGTAAAATGTTGATGATTACTGAAGTGTAAGACGTAAGCTAAAGCACACACAAACACTACAGTGGCGATTTGTTAGCTTACAGTGTATACACTCTCATATATACATATGTAAATATGTATATACTTGGGTCGTTTGCAACAACTTGGCAAAACGTCTAAATGACTTTGAGTGTCCAGGTAGCAAAACAAACACACAGTTTCATACATATACTTACGTAGGTTAACTTTAACGATTCTCAGTATGGAATACGCTGTACCCTTTAGTATATGGTGCGCAAAGCTGTAACTACAAAAGGTCAGCATCGTTTCGTTTATAGGGCTGCCTATATTTAGCAATACTTTTATGTACATACATATCTGTGGATATGGACTTTATAGTGATTTTTTGAAAAAGGCCAACTTATTTCGACATAACGCTTAGAAAGACCCCGATAAGACAGATATATCGGACTTCAAAAGTTATATTTATAAAAAAAATCCTGGAAAATTTTCTTATCCCGAGATAAATTGTTTTGTCAAATATCCACAGATATGAGTTAAGTAGTTTATAGAGAGAGTTGGGTGAAATTAATACACTATTCAACAATGTAACCCAAAAGGTAGTTCCTATCTGAAACAAGTAAGACCCCATTAAGCTTATACAAAAAACATTTCTACGACAATACATACCGATGTAGCCAGTTCAGTTTTTTCAAATTGGCTCTCCTTTATATCAAACATATTTTTAGGCCTTTTTTATATATAAGTTATAACATTGCAATCCGACGTAGAAGATTATTTTCTTTTAACTCATCTGTTGCTGCTTATTAAACATATTTAAATAGGAACTTCAAACTTTGAAATACACTAAAATCTTTTTTTTTCTGGGATACCAGCTTTAAATCTGCTTAGCCCATTTCCACGTAGAAAAATGAAAGAAAAGGTTGTAAATTTCAAAGGCTATACACTCTGCGCATATTTTAGAAAAACTCGGCAATTTAGGCTGATTGATTAAGCCTTCTTTTGCCTGTTACATGCATGCGTAGGAACTTAATATACCCTATTACTCTACATGTTGTGGGCATAGAAACACATACAAACTGCTCTTAATTTAAATGGCAAGAAGTGGGCCAGAGCAAAAAGCTAACGAACGCCAAGTTCCAGCAATATGCAGCCACAGCTGTCTATCTTTCCCAGCATATATTATAGCACACATACAAACATATCTCTATTTTATACATTTCCCTCGTGGCAACAAACCAAAAGTGATTTAGTACGTGATTGCTGGCGCTGCAGTCATCTTCTAGAACTCTGCTACTATAAAGTTATTTTGCCCAAGCCACAGACACGTCAACATTCCAGAGCTTTTGAAAATTAAATAAAGTTTTCATTAAGTAAATAAGTCATTTCCATAAGACAAACCCCTCGCGCCCTGACACAGGCAAAAATTTACAAATTGCATTATTTATTGCACTTTCAGGCCAAAACCCAACAAATGCAGCCACTTAACACTGCGGTTGCCCAACAGCACGCCTAAAAAAAATAAACAAAAATATAATATATATATACATAGTATATATAATAATAACAAAATTAAATAAAACCCCGGCACGGAAACCTCTTGGCGGGCAGCCAAATCCAAGCACAGCCAGACATGAGTAAGAAATATGCAAACATTACACGCTCAATAGACGGGAAAACGGCCAAATAAATGTGAGAGCGAGTGAGCAAGTTGGCCATGTGAAAGGCAAACGTTTTGCATTATTCAAGACAACGCCGCTTGGAACACCCGAAGTCTATAGACTACAACAACCTGTTGATGTTTTAAGGAAATTTTTGTACTACATTAAAATTTAAAGCCACTTTGTGTGTTCAGCATGGCCATCAACGTTCTGGACTATGATCATTTTGCTATTAGCGCCATTGTTATTGGCAGCATGCAGATGTTTTTCTTTCTAATCAACTCTATACTGCATTTCGATAAGTTGACTGACTTTGCTGGCGGCGTAAATTTTATTATTATATCGCTGTTGACGTTCTTTCTGGGACAAATAAATCGACCATTGAAGGTAAGTAAGCTAAATATTTGTTTATAATTTATTTATTTACATATTTCTTTGTATTGACCAAAAATTCAAATTATTGTTGTTTGTCGTTTTCCTTGCCTTGAACGATATTTTTTAAAGAGCAGACTGACATAAAATTAGCATAGCAGCATAAAATTATTTTCAAAGTGGGTGTAGTGTGGCAGCGACTTAATATTTTTCAGATTAAAAGTGATAAAAATATTTGTTTTTGTCATTGCTTCAAATGATGATTAAAGTAAAAATATAATTCTCAGTGAATCATTTGCTTGTACATATACTTATTTTAGTATATGATCGATATATTTTTTTTTATAGTGGAAATGTTTATCCAGATTTCAACACTGTATATATATTACACTAATTGGTCCAAACAAACAGTATCGCGCAAATTTAAGGCCTCAAATTTTGAGTTTCTTAGATTGCCAAATTTTTAAAAAAAGTTTAAATTTTCATAATCGAATTTATTTATTTCAGTTATATTTTCTTCAAAAGGCGTACATAGTTTCTATAAATAGTAGAAATATGATGGCAAACCTGAAATTTTGACAGGCTTGCAAACTCTGAACAACAACAGACGCAAAAAAAAAGCATAAAACTTAAGCTCAATTTCATAATAGACAAAAATTACTTCGCGTCGATGTAAAAATTTAGAAAAATATGGAAAAAGATGTTGTTACTAGTAATAAAAAATATTATAAAGTAATCGCTTAATATTTCTTAAATTCATTTATTGTGAATTGTTTTTGTGTTGCCCTTTGAAATAGAAAACTTAGCAAAAAAACGTGCATCCTGTGAAGTGAAAACTAACTTTCGTTCTATATTTATTTAGGTATGTCCAAATATTCTTTGTAGTAACATGTAATCAAAACTTTTTGCCCGCATTTGACCAAGCTCCGTACATTTATTGGTTTTTGGAAAAGTTTTAGTTCAGTTACGCCATTTGTTTGCTTTTGGAAAAGTTTTAGTTCAGTCAGGCCACCCTGTTAAATGTGTGACTTGACACAACTTAGTAGCCATATTAGGCTAGATTTTACAGCAAATTACTTCCGATAAAGAGCGTGGCTCAAAAAAAGTATAAAACTAAAAAAACTACAATTATACTCGCTTTATTGAGATAAACCTAACAAAGAATAAAAACTATTTAAACATATATTTTGACGCCAACTGTTTTAAAATATTATAAATAACTATTGCTTAGCTGTACGGCAGATGTGTTTCAATATAAAAACACATTTTTTTCAATATTTATACTGCATAATTAATATATATGGCACTTTAAACAAAAAATTACGTATACGCCATGTAGCTTCAAATGAGCGTTAAGTGTAGTCGAAGCCAGATAGGAAAAAATTTGAAGCAAACCACCAAGTTTCAGCTCTGTACAAGAATTTCTTAACTTTTTTTTCCAAAAATTTTGGTAATTTAGCCCATTATGCATTGCTTTCGAATAATTGACAATTTTAAAACGAAATAAGATATTTCGCCACACTGAATTCCCAAAAGAATTTAAATTGCGAGCTATCAGCCTAAACAAATTGAAGTTATTTGCATCTTCTTGAATACTTTCTCAGACAGTTTTGATCTACTGAAAGTCAATTTTAAGTAAAAGGGAAATAGGCTAATTAAAAATTATTTGCAAAACTATTAGTTTAATAAAATTTTCTTTCTCGCTGTTTTGTTGATGAAAATGTAACTTTATTATAAAAAAATTAATTATTTATTAAAAAAAAAAATCAATGACTCATTCAAAGTATTGCCCATCGCTAGCTACAACTTTTTCCCATCTTTCTGGCAGAGTTCGAATACCTTGACGGTAGAAGTGTTCGTCTTTTGAGGCTATCCACGAATCAAGCCATTTTCCGATATCTTCATATGAATGGAACTGCTGATTAGCCAGACCATGTGCCATCGAGCGGAACAAGTAAAAATCGGACGGCACAATATCTGGGGAATATGGCGGGTGGGGTAGGACTTCCCATTTGAGCGTTCCCAAGTAGGTTTTAACAGGATTGGCAATGTGAGGCCGAGCGTTGTCATGCAGTAAAATCACTTTTTCGTGCCTCTGCTCTGTGGCCGTTTTTCTCGCAGTGCTCGGCTCAATCGCATCAATTGAGTTCGATACCGTTCCCCAGTGATGGTTTCGCCTTGTTTCAACAGCTCATAATAAACAACACCGACCTGGTCCCACCAAATGCACAGCATAACCTTCGCAGCGTGAATATTCGGCCGAGCCAGTGACGTGGAAGCATGACCGGGTTGTCCCCAAGATTTTTTCCTCTTTGGGTTGCTGTAATGAATCCATTTTTCATCACCCGTCACGATGCGATGAAGAAAACTCTTCCTTCTTTGTCGCTGGAGCAGTTGTTCACAGGCGAAAAAACGACGATCAACGTCCCTTGGTTTCAAATCATAAGGAACCCAAGTTCCTTGTTTTTGAATCATTCCCAACGCATGCAATCGCTTGGAAATGGCTTGGCGGGTAACTCCTAATGCTGAAGCAAGCTCTTCTTGCGTTTGGCACGAATCCTCATCGAGCAATGCCTCCAATTCAGCGTCTTTGAAGGTTTTGGGTCTTCCTTTACGTGGACGGTCGTCAACATCGAAATCACCGTCTTTGAAGCGACGGAACCAATCACGAAAAACAGCGAAACAACGCGCTTGGAGCACCATCTCCGTACACTTTTTGGAGCTCTCGATGCGCTTCAGCTGCCGTTTTTTTCGAACAGAAGAAGAAAATCAACACTTCCCGCAAATGATGATTTTTTGGCACAAAATTAGACATTTTCACACAACCAGAAGTAAATAATGCAAAAAGAAATTCACTTATGTGCCATAGCAGTTTGCTTACCATATGCCTAAGCTTCGTTTATGAAGTTTTGGGTATGTCAAAATCGACCAGAACTTTCTGCTAAAGCCATCTATTGACAAACAGCGAGAACTTAGTTGCGCACCTATATAGAAAATTTATATAGTTCAAAATTAAATAAATTTAAGCCCAGGTCTGATTCGCATAAAGCATCATTTGTAGCAAGGGCGACGATTTTTGACCTTCATACCTTGAATATTCTGAGATATGCACATAAGACTTCTTGAGGCTTCTGACCCAGCTTATAGAATGTCACTATGAAGAAGGTTTATGTAAATTTACAGCTCTTCCGTAGTTAAATTTATGTTTGTTACAGTGAAATACGTAAAACATTTGTATATCCTGCATCCAAAGGGTCAAGGGTATAATGGTAATGTGTAATGTATATAAAGGCGGCGTGGCGGCAAATAAAGGGTGTTTTTTAAGCGCATCCAGAGTTCAAACTTAAATAAAACAGAAAAATTAATGTAATGACACCAAATATGGTTTTATTAGATAGATAATTTCGTATCATTTGATATTTGAAAAAGATCTCTGGCATGTGACCACCATGACTACGAGTTACAAAGCGCATCGTTTGGGCCCAATTTTTGACCACACTATCGAGCATTTCGTGCCGTATTTCAGTAATGATACGTTTTATGTTGGTTTCCAAGTCGTCAATTGTTGCTTGCTTGTATACAGAAAACAACGCCTTGACGTGTCCCCAAAGAAAATAATCTAAAGGGCTCAAATCGCACGACCGCGGCGGCCAGTTGGTGGGCGCACATCTTGAAATAACTTTCTCACCGAATTGAGTTTTCAGTAAATCAATGGTTGCGGTCGCCGTATGGCACGTAGCGCCTTCCTGTTGAAACCAGAACTCTTCGACATCGATGTCACGTAAATTTGGAAACAAACATTCATTGATCATCGCCCTGTATCGATCACCATTCACGGTAACACGTTGCGAATCGATAAATTTGGATTTTCCTCTACACTGGCCTCTACAACAGCGATATTTTCTTCGGACCGTGCTGTTCTCATTCTGATTGGTGGTCAGACATAGTGATAGTCAAATGAGTTCGTACATGATCAAGAAAACGACGAATAGCACGTTCTTATGAACGATTATTCGGTCCATAAATTGTACGAAGAGCTCTATACGTTTTTACAACAGAACACTGATTTTGATTGTAAATCTCGAAGATTTGAAGACTTTGTTGTGGTGTAAATCACCATAACCCTGATGAGTTGTTAGTCCTTACTGAATAAAATGAAATTTAAATTTGTCAAAAGTAACAACTGGTTTCAGAGATATCCCCTTCGGAAATCCGGATGCTGTAAAAAAAACACTCTTTATATACAAAAATATTTATTATCAGTTCAGGTAGCGACTGAGCCTGTCTGTCCGTCCGACTCTCGGCCCAACTGTCTGTCAGCATAAACACATAGATCTCAGAGAATACAAAAGCTAAAAGCACAATATTTGATTAAAATGCGCCTAATCCCTCTTCAAACAAACTTTGTTGAATTGAGCCGATATCCATTTCCTTTTACCCCCATTAGTTTTGTGTGTTTTAGCCAAATCGTTTGATCTAAAACTATGCGTCGAAATAAACAAAATTTGCAAAACATAAAAAAATTTTAAGCCTAAAATGTTTCAAATTCACACTGCCCCACAAATTTTCTCTTATTATTTGGTACAAGTAAAAATACGACTAAGTTTCAGAGCTTTCTGCTATAACCATATTTTTAGACATTTTGTTCTGACGCCACCAAACCACGTAGATTTAAATCGCTAAATGATATAATTACTTTATAGTGCAAATAAAAAATGCCACCACTTAACGTTAAAATTAAATTTTCAGTGAATTTAAGCCTGCAATAAACATGTCGTAGACATGAAGCTATTTGTCGGTTGTTTGGGAGACTCGTTGGTGGTTTTGGTCTGACATTGAAAACTGAAATACGCACACAGTCACACACACATAAACACAAACAGAAAAATGAGAATCAGTTGGGACGGCAACTGACAATGGAATACCCTGCATTCAGTTTTCCTGGAAAAGGGTTATTATTTCAAACAAATTTGGTATGGTTATCTCGAAGACTATATCTTTGATACTTCCGATCATTATAATTTTTGCAATATATTTTTTTTTAGAAAATCTGATTTTTAGATGCATGACTATTTTAAGTTTAAAGTGGGCGGCTTTTATAGTTTGGGTAAGAACCACGAATATACCTCCTACGAAGGAATTTTGTCTTTGGAGCACTTATAGTTTTTGAGGTTCATCATAACTCAAACGTTGCCCAATCGAAATATTTTGGTATAAACAACCTGGAGTCTGCCACGCCTTCTTTTGCCAAACATACCCTGAACTTATCTATAATAACCTTGATCTCTGCTATGGGTGTAGGGTATAAAAACATAGACACTGTGCCGTTAACATTGTTGTGCATGCTGACAAACAAAAGGATACGCCTCTTTTGTTGTTGTTGTTCTGCTTTGTTGGCCTGAAGAGTTTAAAGGTAGGCAAAGAGGAAAACAGAGACAGAGCGCGCTGCATGACCTTGCTGCTATGCGACTGTGCCTATATGTATGTGTGTGCGAGTGTAGATGTGTGTAAGTGTGTTTGTGTGTCTAATTGTAGCCTATTGTTTGTCTGTCTGTCTGTCTTCCCATTTGTCTCTCTGACTTTCTGTCCGCCGCTTAACTGTGCACTTGCAACACTTTGCAAATCGGATTTTTGCATTGCTTTCGGCGTTACCTATTACCTATACCTGTATATATGTATAAACATGCATCTACTATATATGTACATTATTATATACATACATAGGCCATTCTTTTACAAACCGAACGGAATTGGAAATTTTTTAGGTTATGTTTAGGGCTTTGAATAATTTAGGTATCTTTTCGAGAGTTACATTTGTTTACAATTAAAATTTACAATTTGACAAGCAAAATATGTATAAAAAATTGCTTAAAAAAATTAAGTATACTTAATTTATTATTGACAAGTATTAATATTATGTTGCGCAAGAATATGTGCTCTCCAAATCTTGGCAAATAATGCTAAAGGCTTATATATTTACATAAATAAAATATCAAGCCTATTACTTAGTCAACTGATAACATTTTTTTAATTGCCAGCTTGTACCGTCAGCTTATTAGATTTTTTAATTTAATAACTGAAAACTTAAGCAGTTGAAAGGTTTAAACATTTTAAAAATGAGACTACAAATAAAAAGGAAATATTGTTTATATAATATTGTTGTTAATATTGTTGTAGGTACATACTATCTTTTAGATTGATATTTTTTTTAAACAGAAAGATGTAGGTTAATTTTTTGTAAGTTCACGACATGGTGACTAAAAATTATTTTTTTTTTTAATTTAACGCATTACCTGAACTCCACTTATGCATTTACTTATGTATGAACTCGGAAAGCTACATAAAATTATTGGATGACGTTTTTATTGACTTTCTGGAGCACCAAGCTGACCAAAATGCTATTTTTCTGCAAGATAATGCTCCAATCCCCGTCTGAACGGCCAGTCGTGGTTGGTTCCAGGACAAAAACATCGATCGCCGGACTTGAACCTCATTGAGAACATGTGGGGGAACCTGTCCCGTCGTGTCTAGGCTGGCGGACGCAAATTTCAGGCGGTGCAGGAGCTACGCAGAACAGTTACCGAAGAATGGGCTCAAATCCCAATTTCTGATTTTCAGGAGGTGGATCCTTGGATGCCAACCCGAATTTTCGATGTTATAAATAAGTCGGGAGCCTGGACTAACTATTAACTTTGTGTTTTTCCCTTCTTTTTTTACAAAACATTTAATTTTTGCTCCTTTCTAGAAAGCGTTCTTAATTGAATTTCGCAGTATAAATTTAATTTTTTAATGCTTTTTGAGGTTTCAAGGGTTTCTTTGGTTATTTAGGATAAGTTTTTAGTTCAATCGAAACAAATTAACGCTAAAAATATTATTTGAGTCAGAAATGCTCTTTAAATGACTTAAAACTTAATATTTTTAAATAAAAACAGGTGTTCTTAATTGAATTTCGGGGAGTGTATTGATTGCAGCTTTAACAATCCGTATATGTTTTTATCCTGAATTATTTATTTTTTTAGTTTTATTTGCAAATACTCAAAATTTAATTTATTTTTATAAATTGCAACTATAGCATGTATGTTTTGTGAACTATTATACACTTAAAAACTAATTTCCTAGAAGCGAAAATGAAAATTGCATGCGAATCAAAATTTTCAAGTCACAATTTGAGTCCGTTTTGTTAAAAAATCGCCTACATGCATCACAATAATAAATAGCTGCAGCTCAACCCTTTACCACATATCGATCGCAAATTAAAATCAAATTAAACTCGGTTTATCTCAATACATTGCTTAAATACTTACATCAACATTTTTAAAGCATACTTTTGTGCGCACAAGCAGTAGCAGCAGAAGGTTGTTGCAAGCAAAACATCAGCTATGTATGTATGTATTGCAATAGCATTAGCAAAGGCAAGCGGAAGTGGAAGTGCTGACATTGCTTGTAGCTGCTGTTGATGTTTTAATACACTACACAGCGCAAAGTACATTGTTGCTTTTGTGATGTAGCTTGTACTACGTAACAGAGAATTACATACTTTTTGCCTTTTGACCAGATGCTTTTATATAGTGCTTGAAGTAACATCGATGTTATATCGATGCATCGATGTCTTTTATTTTTTTCCGATCATCGATATTTTTATTTCGATTGTCTACCAAATCCCATTACGGACAAAATATGGGCAATCAACGGCATCCACGTCGCAGACACTTTTCGCTTTTTTAGAAAAAAATAAATCTCAAAAGATCCGAAATAGTAGGGTTGACTCAATTTTGGCACTTCGACAATATCTTAATGTCGAAAACTTAGATTCAAGCATGTGCCCGTTGAATTACTGGAAGGTAATACTTTTTAAAGTTAAGCAAGGCTGGCAATCTAGTGAGCGACAAGCGGAGTTCGCTTAAATCAAAAATCGTTGACATGATTTTATTTAATAATCATAATGAATGGATCTCAAATTAGTTTAAAGATTTTGAGACTGCAATTCTGGCTGGAACAGAACATTTTTTTGTTATAACTCACTGGCTCACAAAAAAAAAAGTGGTGTAAACTTTACATGGACTTTGGGCAGCTGAATCCGAAGTCCAAAAAACCCCGATCCAAGGGTTCTTAGATAATATCAAAATTATCTCGTTTTATGGAATTTTTTGGTGGGAAGAAGTTTTTGGGATTTCGGATTCAGCTGCTTAAAGTCTTATGTACTGCCTCTGTCAGCTGTTAAGTTTTTTTTGTGGCCTGTATTATCTTTTGTTTTCGTTGCATAACCTTTTGGATTGTTATTTATTATTTCTTTGCTTATTTTTATATGAAATCTAATTAATTTTGGAATGTATATTATGAAAATATAGTTATCTCTTGGTTTGTTTGTTAATTCCATTTTATTATTTGAAAACACTTATATAACCGAACCAACAGATGGCCCACTCTGAATTAATTTGAGCATTCAAAAAATGGACGCCACATGTACTTCGATGTATCGAAGTTAAAAAATATCGAAAACATCGATGTTGGTCAATAGCACTACTTTTATACCCTGCGTGCGTAAATGGCAAAATAAAGTGTGGCCGATTATAAGTTTCTTATATGCACTTAAATGCACTTAAATGCTTAGTTTCAATTTGGATAGCCATAGTGCCATTATCGTCTCAGAGATATGAGATAGCTACACCAAATTTTAACAAAAGAGAAGCTCAGTCTTAGGACAAGAAGATTTTTTTTTTGCTGAGTTGCCATCACCAGCAACTCTTTTTCATCACATTTATGCGTGTCTTTATGAAGGCCATAAAATTCGCTTTATATGAACATTGTCATTCAAATTGGCTTTTCGTCAATACAATGCCAAGTTTCACACAATTGACTGATTCACAATTTTTTAAATATGGACATGCATAAATTTATTTATCAATAAAGTTTATGTTTTAAAAAAGTGAAATTCCACGTCGTAGTATATGCTGCATTTTGTCAACAGCCACAAAGGCTTGACGACTTTATCAGCACTATTAACCCACGTGCACTATAATTTTTGCAATCTAAGTAATTAAAAAAATGGCGTACATTAATGTGGGGCGCGGACGACTTTGAAATACCCTTATATCACAACAAATAAATAAATAAGCTTTTGTAAGATTTTTTTCCCTTTTTCCTTATTAATTTAATATTATATAACAAATAATTTGATTCATTTTTTTTAATTTTAAATATCTTAGTTGTAAAGCTTAAAAGGCTAAACTCTATATATGTTTTGTAATTAGTCAGTAAGTGAATATGTAAAATATCAGGGTAAACAAATAAATAAATAAATAAATAAGCCGAGTTAGATACTAAATATTAGGCAAAGTGCTTAGACACTTCGCAAAACCTTTTGGTTGCCACATTTAGTTACGAAATCTTAATTAATGAACTTTTTTTCGACCGGTTGGTCATATAGCAGCTTCATGATAAGTATAATTAGCCGCGCTCCGGAAAACGAAAAATCAAAACGATCAATTTTATTCTGATTCGTTTTTGCGTGCTCCCAAATCCGAATTTTTAGCTGTCGCCATCTACTCATATTTCGCTTGCTCATTGCTAGCACAGCTTTACACCTTTAGAGGGAAATTGTCCATTCTTTTATGCTATTCCTATTACAAGGGAAATTTTTTTGTACAAGACATGAACTATTTAAGCAAGACATGAACATTTTTTTATGCAAGACATGAACCATATACAAAATTCGGTTTGAGTTGTGCATGCTATTTTTTGGGCTGATTCTGAAAAAAATAATTAAAAATATGTTTTAATAACTATTAAACTTGAAATTTGCATAAATAGAATCTAACAATATCAAAGGAAATTTTTACAAAATTATTTCAGTTTAAAAAGCTTACACTTGTCAACTTATTTTGCCAATTCGCTTTAGTTCTTCTTGCAATAAAAAAAATTTGTTTTCAAATCACATAAAAAATTCGTTTTGATGAAATTGGGTGCGCCAAACGTTCGGTTTCAGAACGAATCCGAATAAAATGTTCGGATTCGTTTGCCGGAGCACGGGTAAATAATATATATATATATTTGTTTCTTCCTTTAACTCCGATTGGAGCTAAATAAAAATTTAGTATGGTGCTAGGGAAACATAAAAAACTTTCAAACGCAATATTTCATTACGAAATCTCTGAAAAGAAACGAAAATAAACGAGTTATGCAACAAAAATGTTTTTTGCACAATCGGTCCTATTGGCGCTTAATATTATAGTAAACTGGTTTTGATTAAATTTAACACAGCGTTTGAGGATTTGAAAACTTTAGAATGCCAAACTTGGTTACTAATGTAATGTAATACTAATAATGTAATGTAATGCGTTTATGGGAACTGTATAATATAATCTCGATATCGAAAAAGAAAATAGACCACTGACTAAATCTAACACGACAGCTTGGTTGCTTTTACTCTGGCCATCTCTGGGCCACAAGCACGGACAGGCAGACATGTGTGTATCGTCTTCTATAGTCATTCAAATGCCACTCTACTCTTCTTCTATGAAGACCAACTATAGCCATAACCGTGACCCCTTCCTCTCATTGCACAAATTTATTTTACCCCAGCTTACTTTTCTGCTAGTTAGTTTATTACTTTTAAAGAGTATATCGTCTGCGTCGTACTAGGCTTTCATTGTTGTTGCTGTTTTTGCTGCTGTGTACGCGCCATTAAAATGCTTTATTGCTTTTGTTTGGCTGCAATGCATTTCAGTGCCCCTCTCCGCTACTCGCTTTAAGGACCAAAACCATGTCATGCCAAGCCATGTGCTTGTCGATGGTTTATCGCACGCTCGTTTAATAAATCGAGCGATAAAATGGTTTCAGCAATGACTTAATGACAGTTGAACCTAACCGCAAAAGCCAAACGTATTTATATCTATAGTATACTACTTGCATAGCATATTGCAGCGTATGTAATTATAGACACACAACAAATTATACATTTAAAATCGAGCTTTAACATTTGATTAGTTTTAGTTCAATTATAAAATAAACATGCATTTTATTAGCATTTCTTTATTGTATGCACAATTTTATCAACAGCCACCCAATCGAAACTAACAATGTTCTTGACATTGAAATACCTCAACGACCTTTTAACAACGCCTTGCATAAATAAACGTATTTATTCTTGCTGGTTTTGCGTTTTCAAAGCCATCGACAAAGCAATTAAAAGATTTGCATGTTTTATGAAGATTTAATGGATGGGCTGGTTGGCTTTGCTCTAATTTCACAGTCGACCAAAGTCTAAAACTTTTGGTTTTTGATTCAATTTTTTCCAACTAATATATTTTTGGTAGTGGATTTTAGTTTGGTGGGAAACTACGATGTTCATTAAAATAAAAAGCTGTCAGCTTTATATATAATAGTTATGTGAAAGAAAATTAATTGCTTGCCTTCAAAATGAAAAATGTGAGCTCTCATGTTTTCATTTGTGTGATTAACGCTATACATTTTATTATTATATATCAAATTTTTAAAGCAACGCCTGCAAGTACCTAACATATTAAAAAACGAGCAGCCTTGAGTGTTTCACATATTTTTTTTTGTGGTAAAATATATTCCAAAAATTTTAAGCCGCAGTGTCGATAAGCATTCAGATGAGGTATATTGTTATTTTTATATCCTCTAAGGTGTAAATCAAGCTTGTGCAAATGTAAGTTACATATAGGGTATTCACGCTTGCTTTAGAGTTGAATAATTAAACTTAGCAGGCTAAAGCTTGAATTCCCTTTAAATTGCATACAACAGCCAGCGTGAATACCCTAATAGAGATAAGACGCTCCAAAATTACCAATAATTTATAGAGTATTACCGGTTGCTGTTGAGTTGGGTAGTGGAAAACTTGAGGACTTTTGTAATGCAAAAATGTACAGAGCTGAGTTTCAACACACAGCTGAACTTTTCAGTAACCCAGACGCTATTCTAGGTTTTAGCTGTTGAAGAGAAAGTGTTGCAAATTACGCAGCTTGGAGCATTTTCAACAATCTAATATTTTGCGATTTTTAAGTCCTTTTGTGATGCAAAAAGCGGCAAAAAAGTAAAAAATTCACGTGCAGTACAAGCACGCGTTAGAAGTAAAACTCTACGCTGTTTTTTTTTCTTTAGTTTAGCCGTCTTAACATTACTTTGCAGTTCAAACAGTGTCTTAACAATCAATTATGTATTATAATAATAATGAAAGTAAAGGAATTCTCGTTCCAGAGAGATGTCTGATATATGTGATGTCAATTTTTGTTAAATGTATAGCTAAAAGATAGAACACGTCAAATTATAATTTCTATGCATATTTAATTTTGTTCTGATGTAGCATTTTTACAGTTGTATATTAAAGGTGTTGGATTAACTAATATTTTTTAGTTAATTGTTTTTATATAAATGAAATGAAACGAACGTATTTCTAAACGTTGTAAATTTTATTGTATTGTTGTTGTCACGCAACCGTGTAAGTTAGGTTACAGTGACGGCACATAACCTCACAACCGTATGTTTAGCAAAGACTAATTTGATCTTGGAACGCTGACGGCAATGCAAGGGCCGCAGCGCTCCCAAGATTCGTACATATTATAATACATAAATAAATATATATAAATAGATAACGATTATATTGCAGTAACCAAAGAGATAAACAATTACACTAGTTTACACGAAAAATGAACCTTCGTGAAAAAGTGTTTTTTATGGTGATTTGGGGTCGAGAAACACGAAAATGGAAACCTTTTTTTTTTTTTTTTTTTTTTTTCTTAAGCACCGTTTTCGAGATATTTTCGAAACACATGCTTTTGGGCTCTTATTTCAGTTATTCGTCAATATCTCTGGCCAAATTTTGTATCGACATAAAAGATAATTAAATCGAAAGGTATTGATGTGCTCTTCACAGTGATATATAATTATGTACAGGTTAAGAAAAAATTATAGAAGTTACAAGCAACCAAAATCGAAAAAACGTGTAATTTTTTACAATTTTTCAAAAATTTTTAATTTTAATTACACAACAATTGCTTTACGTTGCAGTATCTCGAGTGACAACGATTGAGGGACTTTTTATTGTAACAATGATCGACAATGATTTTAAATTTTACCATGGAACAAGAGCTGTTACTTCAATGATTTATCTTCAAGATTAATTTAGCAGACTATTAACGACAAAGTTACAAACACAACATATGACGTTGATGGACTTTATTTCGAATAGACCAGGACTGTCTATATTATCTCTTAGTTGTCAAAGCTTACGAAAGCATGCTCAGGATATATCCATTGACAAGATTGCTACAAAAGCGAATATTAATTTTGAAAATAAGGAATATTGTTACAAAAAAATAAAAGTATTTTAGCCGTCTTAACATTACTTTGGAGTTCAAACGGTGTCTTAATAATCAATTATTATAATACATACATAGTTATGAAAGTGAAGGAACGCGAGCTTGTACTGCACGTGAATTTTGTTTAACTCTACCATTGCTTTTTGTATGAATGTCATACTATTTGCACTGCTTAGCTGAAACAAAACGTGAGAGTGACTTCAAATATGCAAACTTGTCAATGTAAACAATGTAAATAATATATTTTGTATTTATATTTTATTATATTACAACTGAGAATACAGTTAGCTCAATATGTAGCTTCAATATTCATACAAAAATATCTTTAAGCATCACTTTTACTTTTATGTCAACGCGTAATAGTATCTCTAGTAGTATCTCTAGTAGTTTTCAAGCTATAAAGCAGTGGTCGGCACGGCCTATGCACACGTGTATAGGGATTAGCGACGTCGACACACGTCATGTGTTATACACAAAACGCATGCATGTGTGCGTGCTTTTTGTACTGAAATTTGCTCTGCCGCAGTGACGTATTGCGACGCTGACGTTGCTCGACGTCAACAACAACAACAGGTGCCGAAGCCACGCACCATCAACTGCGTGTCTGTTGCTTAGCAACGTAGAGCAACGTGAGCGTCGCATACGTCACTGCGGCAGAGAAAACTTCAATACATACGCAAAAAAAAAAATGTGAGTGTATTTTGTGCCGACCACTGCTATAAAGCTTTAAAGTCTTCCCACGCCTTGAAAAACAAGCAAGCGCTGCGCTACGTTAAGCACTTTAGCGCCCCTGCCGTTCAATATGCTTATAGATTGGTGCTGCGTTTGCATGCTTTTCAAGGTACGGGATGACTTTAAAGCGTTATACCTTGGGAACTACTAGAGATACTTACATGACTTTTTTGAGATCTATAATTTTTTTATACAAACCAAAATCATAAAATGGCAAGGGGGTTGATAAAAATAAGAAAAACTGCGTTGTTGTAACTTTGGCCCGCTCTGCCGCCTAAAATGTGAACTTTTGGGTATACTTCCCAATACAAACAAAATTTTAAATTAAATTTTAAACTTTTTCTGCCTTGGAAATTTTTATGTACGGCTTATAGATTTCGAGATAAATGGGCTCAAACATATGTCAAAATAACGGAAAACACTACGGGGGAGGAGGTCTCCAAATTGGTTTCGACTTTTTGGATGGTCCTTAATACATTAAGCAAGAGAAATTCCAGTGTGCAATTTTTTCAGGGTCAAAACCTCTTACTGTACTATAAGTAGTGCAATTGAACTAAATCAATAGTAATTCCTCTACGCTGAGCGCGAAAGCAGCATAAAAAGAAATAGAGAAAGAAAAGAATTAGACAATGTAACTGTCGTGCAATGCTGCTTGGCTTTGTTGTTCGTGCAACTCTCACCTCCCCCGCACCAACTTCAACATCGTTCTTTGCGCAGCGCGATCTTATTTTGTAGCCAACCACCAAACAACACCAAGGCCACGGCATTGCTGTGAGAGTAACAAAAAGTGAGAGAGAGAGAGAAGCAAGCAAAAATACAAGCTGGCACACAAGCTAATGGCTAGCACTGGCACTTGTATGTATGCATGCATGTATGTCGCTGTGTTGTATTCACGCAATGCATACAAAAACAATTCTTTCGTTTGCACACATACACATGTGCTGCGTGCTTTAGCTAACTTTACAAAATTTCAAATTTACTCCCTACGAAAAGTCACAATGCCGCCTAAAAAGTTTGCTCTCTCAACAAGAAACGAAGTCATGACTCATGACCACGTCGCAATGCGAATGAGAACATCAAAAGCAGCTAACGTTTTTTGGGTTAACAAAATTTCAAAGTTACTCCCATAGAAAAATGCCCAACAAATCCAAAAATGCATAACGCCGCCTAAAAAGTTTTACTTCAACAAAGTAACTTTTAATAAATTTCAGTGGATTAAACAAATGAGTCATGTGCATAATGTTTACTAAATATATTGCTTGCTTTATAAAATTTGCTGAGTATACACAAATTTAAAATTAGCATATGTAAACAAAATCTGTAAGTAGAAAGGAAGTAGCATAAACTCAACTTATAAACTAAAAAAAAGGGCGTTCACGCTTTAGAGCAACTTTTTAACTCAACAACAAACGTGAATAGCCTTTGCCAGTCTGTCCGTCCGTATCAGTGGTGGAAAAAACTCTTACAAACAAACGTTTCTTAGTGTGAGTAAGCAAAAGCATACGAGAGAGCTAAGACCGCAATCAAGCAAAAACGAGAGAGCGATTTGACGCACTTGCAACGTGCGTAAGCCGACTGCGCTGCGGCACTATCGGTGCCTTATCCCCGCGTGTTATGGTAATTGAGAGACCGCCCACAACTGGTCTGTATGCACACTAAGGATCTTGGACATTATAAAAGCGTATATGTACAGCCAGATCAAGTTTATTTTATTTTTTTTGGTCACGTCCCCTTCCTACCTCAAATAATTTCAAGTCGCTATATTTTACAAAATTTTGTAGCTAAGATTGTTCTGGAAGTCTATTCAGATTTTTCAATTTCATCTCATCGGAAAATATCTACAGTAGGCGTTGAAAAAAACGGTATATAGTAAGTGTTAATATAACGATAAACAGTATTGTTAAATTGACAAGTAGGAATCGACATCCTGAACTGGACTATTTTAAAAACTAAGGAGCTCCGTCCCTGCTCGTTACGCGCATCAAAGCCCGCACTGTTTATTCACATCGCGTTTATCAGGATATAATAATAATAATAATATTATAGGGAAAAGCTGCACTGCGACCCTTAGGATCTATTGAGCTCCCTTCAAGCCCTAGAGCTCCTCAACTAGCCCGATTTCCGTGACAAACTTGTTTATCTGAGATGGTTCTAGTCGGGTAATATCATGCATCAATAGTCTATGCTCACCAAGAAGGGATTTCCTTCTTCTGGCTAGGGCATCACACTCTGCAAGTATGTGCTGGGAGGTTTTCTCCTCGGTTTCACGAAACCGTGCTTGAATTCAAGATGCCAATAGTACACAGGTAACCCCGTCAGTATCCTAAGGGAATTCTTGCCCAATTGGGACGCTTTCTTGAACCTAATTAAGTTGTAGGAACCAAGAAGTTGCTTCGCCTGTCGTAAGCCGTCTGTGCCAGCCCAGTTAGTTTCCCGACAGGACCTTTCTTCATCTCTTAGCAGCTGCTTGGTAGTGTGTCTGCCAATGCAGTGGTTTCGCAGCACCATTCCTCGCCAGTTTATCAGGATACATACTTTACTTTTTGTTCAAGTGCATATAAAACTGACATTAGTTTTTGTTAAAGGGTTATGCTTTACATCTTTCAAATGTGTTGGGCATTTACATTTTAAAAACTTATCCATTTTCTTTCCTTTTAAATGTTATCTATCTTAGTTTTGAATTTTTTGTTGCTCTTTTGATATTTGCTTTTTATGCATGCACCCAGCAGTACCATGCCAAGTTCCAGAGCAAGAAAGTCCAAGAAAAAGACTAAAAATCACGCCTAAAATTGCCCATAAATTTAAATTTACCATACTACGAACTAATTTAAAACTTAATTTCTTTACAATTTCGGGTTTTTAAGTCACTCCATAAAGTTGTATAAAATTCGTTTCATTATTATTTTTTGTTATTTTGCTGATGCCATGCCATGACTGCATACACACGTATGTATGTACATGCACGTCTATATTGGAGCCATAAATCAATGCCATTTTATATATATACATATAAGTATATCGTATACATGGGTAATTTATAAGTAAAATAGCCTGCAGTCTGTTGGGTCGAAATGCTGCAACGTCTACTAATTTATTATTAAACAAATTGCCGGACCCGGACAGTTAGTGCCCGTGTTGCCAGACCAAAGCAAACTGTATATGTATGAGTGTAAATATAAGGATTTGCGTGCAAGTGTGTTTGTGTGTATTTTATTAATGCAAAATTTGCATGTCCTGCAAAGTGCAGCATTATAAAAACCCAGCGAGGTAAACCGCGTTAGTGAAAAATTCGTGCAAATTGCCCAGCAACAAATACCAGAAATAATTTAGAAAAAAATACAGATTACCAGCTGACCACCACACACGCCACTTGGCACTTTAGCTAAGCCTACTATTTTTTTTTTTTTTTTAATTCTTAAGTGCTTTGCTTTAACTCCCAATATTGCAGGCCTACGACAGTCGCCAGCTTATGGTCACGCTCTTTGTATGTCTATGGGGTGCACGTTTGTCAGGATATTTGCTTTATCGCATCATCAAATTGGGCCGTGACAAGCCGTTTGAGGATACGCGTCGAAATATCATACGTTATGCGGTATTCTGGACATTTCAGGTGAGTTTACGACTAGTGCAAGATAACACTAGTTTACAAATTTTAAAAAATTTTGGTATCCTCAACATGTTTTAGTCATTTCCGTAGTAAAACGGCACGCTAAATCCGAAAATGAAGTTCAAACATTTTTTCATAGAAAGGATTTCGAGATACTTCGAAAAAAAAATTTTTCGAAATTAAAAAAAAAAGTGTCTTTACTTAAAATCAAAAATATCTCTGGTTCTACCAAACCGATTTTGACAATTGTTTTACTTAACTGTAGATAATTGAATCTATCCATTTTACTTGGAATATATTTTGTCAAATTTGCAGCTTGGATGCTATTTATGCATTCATATGAAATTTTTCGTAATTTTTAGCAAATTTTTGAAAATAATTCTATTTCGAACGTAAATTTTAAAATTAAAAAAAATTTTTCATACAGTTTTTTTCATGGCTCGTAAAGTTTGATCGATAACGAAAAAAAAATTTTTTTTAATTATACCCTGTACCGTATGGTACAAAGGGTATATTGTGTTTGTGCAAGCCGAAAATGTATGTAACGTACAGAAGGAGTCGTCGGAGACCCCCCAAAGTTACCTAAAGTATGATCAGTGTGACTCGAGAAGTCGATATACCCATGTCCGTCTGTCCGTCTGTCCGTCTGTCTGTCTGTCCGTCTGTCCGTCTGTCCGTCTGTCCGTATGAACGCCTAGATCTCAGAGATGGTAAGAGCTAGAGCAACCAAACTTTCAGATAAGATCCCTTGTTAATCCATAGGAGACAAGTTTATTTTATTTTTTTGATATCGGGATTAAATAATATAGCTCCCATAGGGGTGTTTCAGAGGACCTCGAAAAAAATCAAAAGTTTTAGATGGATAATTCGTTTGTTTATGAAGATATCATTACCAAATCTGGCAGTCGGAAGTTTTTTAGAAATCCCCAGCACTGTAGCAAATTTTATCAAAATCGGTTGACTATATCATATAGCTCCCATAGGATCGATCGGTCGAAAAAATGTTTTTTTTACAAAATTCGTTGTGTTTCGTTTGGTTTTGAAGATATCGGAACCAAATTCGGCAAGAGGAAGTTTTTTAGAGTTCCCAAGCACTGTTGCAAATTTGATCAAAATCGGTTGACTATATCATACAGCTCCCATAGGACCAATCGGTCAAAAAATCGTTTTTCCTACAAAATTCGTTGCGTTTCGTTTGTTTGTAAAGATATTGTTAGCAAATTTGGCATTAAGAAGTTTTTTAGAGTACCCAAGCACTGCACCAAGTTTGATCAAAATCGGTTGGCTATATCATATAGCTCCCATAGGAACAATCGGTCAAAAAAACACTTTTTTTACAAAACTCGTTGTGTTTCGTTTGGTTTTGAAGATATCGGAACCAAATTTGGCTGTCGGGGGTTTTTTATAGTTCCCAATCAGTGTACTAAATTTGATCAAAATCGGTTGACTATATCATATAGTCCCCATAGGACCCAACGGTCAAAAAAATTGTTTGGTGCAAAATTCGACTGATTTCTTTTTTTTTATGAAAATATCGTAACCAAATTTGCCGAATAAAATATCTTTTGGAGGTTTTAAGCAATGTGTCGGACTTAATTGCAATGTGGTGGTACAGGGTATCCCAAAGTCGTCTGCGCCCGACTTTAACGTACGCCATCTTTTTTAAATTAGAATTTTTTCCAAAATTTGCTAAAAATTACGAAAAATTTCATATGAATGGATTAAAAACGGGCAAACCGTAAATTTGACAAAAATATGTTCCAAGCATAATCGATAGATAACATAAAACAATTGTCAAAATCGGTTTGTAGTACAGTAAAAATAGACCAAAACAGGGGCTGACCTGGAAAAAATTGCACACTGGAATTTCTCTTGCTTAATGTATTAAGGACTATCCAAAAGGTCTAAAGCCAAATTGGAGACCTCCTCCCCCCGTAGGGTTTTCCGTTATTTTGACATATGTTTGAGCCCATTTATCTCGAAATCTATAAGCCGTACACAAAAACTTCCAAGGCAGAAAATGTTTAAAATTGAATTTAAAATTTTACTGGTACTGGAAGGTATACCCAGAAGTTCCTATTTTAGGCGGCAGTGGGTGCCAAAGTTACTACAACGCAGTTTTTTGTATTTTTACCCACCTCCTTGCCCTTTTTTGTTTTTGGTGGTGGTTTTAAAAAATTGTAGATCTCAAAAAAGTACATAAGACTGGTTTTTGAATCATGTAAGTATCTCTAGTAGTTTCCACGTTATGATGCTTTAAAGTCTTCCCGTGCCTTGAAAAACATGCAAGCGCATCGCCGCTCCTGAGCGCAGGGGGCGCTAAAGTGCTGAACGTAGCGCAGCGCTTGCTTGTTTTTCAAGGCGCGGGAAGCCTTCAAAGCTTTATAACTTGGAAACTACTAGAGATATTTACATGATTCAAAAACCAGTCTTGTGTACTTTTTTAAGATCTACAATTTTTTGATACACGCCAAAAACAAAAAAGGGCAAGGAGGTGGGTAAATGTAGGAAAAACTGCGTTGAAGTAACTTTGGCGCGCTCTACCGCCTAAAATATGAACTTCTGGGTATACCTTCCAGTACCAGTAAAATTTTAAATTCAATTTTAAACATTTTCTGCCTTGGAAGTTTTTGTGTATGGCTTATAGATTTCGAGATAAATGGGCTCAAACATATGTCAAAATAACGGAAAACCCTACGGGGGGAGGAGGTCTCCAATTTGGCTTAAGACCTTTTGGATAGTCCTTAATACATTAAGCAAGAGAAATTCCAGTGTGCAATTTTTTCCAGTTCAAAACCTTTTTTTACTGTACTATTGGTAAAACCAGAAATATTTGCTTTTAAGTAAACACTTTCTTTTAATTTCGAAAAATGTTTTTTTCGAAATATCTCGAAATCCTTTCCATGAAAAAATTCTACACTTTGGTAAAATAATAATCAGAATCAGTTAAGTATAACCAGAGATATTTGCTTTTAAGCAGACACACATTTTTTTTAGTTTCGAAAAGTGTTTTTTTTTTTAAATATCTCGAAATCCGTTCCATGAAAAAATTTTTGTGGTCATTTTCGGATTTAGTGTGCCATTTTACTACGGAAACGAGTAAAACATGTTGAGGATACATTTTGCTGTAGACTAGTGTAATTAGATGGAATGCATGGTTTTATACAACTTCGAAGGAGAATTGCGAAAAAAAGGTTTTCATTTTGAAAATGTTTTTAAGACTTGAGAATATGAGCTACAAAAATTCTTAACAATCTTTCACTACCTGTTGTCACTTAACCTTATGGCAAAACAAAATGTGAGAAAAAATATGGGTGGCTCGGTCCTTAAATGACTTTGGCCATACTCAGATTATATTTGGCGACCCTACGAAAGTAATGCGCGCAGATAATTGTGTCTCAAAAAGCCGCAGAAGAAATAAAATCTCCATTGAAATCTTAACTGGGGCTAAGATAGGCAACACCAGGGTCGTAGAGACAAACGTATGGGCCCGGTGGTAACTCCTCCATTCCCTTCAAAAATTTGAATGGATTATGTTCTTTTGGCTTTTTTTTATATTTGGCGATCCTTGAACATATTTCGTCACTCCTAAATGATCTCTTTCTTATTGTAGTAATAAATCATAAATATATATATTTTTAATTGATTTAGATAAGGAAATGAAGCAGTACAAAATTTTCAAGTATAATATTATTTTACCCAGTACTCCCAGCTAAGAGAAACATTTTTGCATACTTTTTTTTACTTAAAACATTTAATTTTCAGTATCAAGGGTCAAGGGTTTCTTCAATGATCTAATCTTTTTATCGAATTTTCAACATCAATATCACCCGACTACACCAGCCTCAGCCATCCCATTGCAGACATTCCTTTTTAAATACTTTCTTTAGAAGCCATCAAAATGAACGGTAGCTAGATGATATCGGCCGCGAAACCTATCTATCCCAACTTTACATTCTGGGAATAATAAAGCTGCTTTTATGTTTGTTTTTCGTTACTTTTAAAATCGAATTTATTCTGTACCAACATTTCTTTTTAAAATCTCCTAAGTGCTAGTTCGTTTCCGACATTTACAAAGTTTTTTATTGTGGAAACTTTGTGTGTGCACTTTTATATTGCAAACATCAATCAATGGCTGCACTTTTCACATCAAACTCAATTTCAATGACAGCCTTCAACTGGGCTAACATGCCGTCAAGTGTTCCACCGTGCGCATCTCTCGCTTCCGCCAGCGTGTTCCAAAAATCAATCAAACGAGCCATGCAGCTTGTTGTGATGCAAGTTTTTTTTCCTTTCCTGCATACTGGTATTGTTGATTGACATGTGCAAAAGTTTATGAATATATCAGCAGCTGAACCTGAACCTGCAACACACACTGTGGCAGTGGCAATGGCCATGCAAATGTCAACAATGCATTCCCTGCAGCTGTGCTTGGATCAGGGTAAAGGTTAGGTCAGGTAGCTTGATGTCAATCAAAAACATAGATATAGCCAACAATCAAGTTTAATTGTACGGGGCGTGCTGCCCCTGCTAAGCATTTTGTCTGCTCTAATGATCAAGGGAGTGGGCGGTCGGATTGTCTGCCAGCTGTCCTTTATTGTCTATGGCGTGCCGTTGTCGCATGTGGCATGCTCTGAAATCGTTTTGTACAAATTTATTCCTCGTTTGCGCAGATTAGGCGCAGTCACTTGTTGATGATTGCTAACTGTTGGTTTGCTTTTCGACAAGGAGTTTCTTTATTTGACGAATCATCATAGAGTAGACCAACTTATGACGTCAAGACCGATGTCAATGCAATATAATTTAATCAGAAATGTATTTCGATTAATCGTTTACTTCTAACAAATTTTAAAATTACTTCTTTTAGTATGAATTTTAATATTGTTGTCGGAACACTCATGAATGTTCAGCACCTTCAGAAGAGTATTTTTTTTTTGCTATTATATATTGTATCGGATCATACATAAGTTACGTGACGCTGATTTTCGTCAAAATAGACCATTCATTTGCCTCGTAGTCCACTGGGAGGACTACCTTTAATTAAAAAGGTACAAAAATGCATAAATCGGCCAACCCATTTGAACCCACACAAATATTCATCGATGGCTGAACATTCACTAGTTCCCTGGTATCCGGTTCTTTTGAATAATTAGTAGGGTGCCTCACGAACTAACTGGTAATTTAGTTGTTATACCGATAGATAAAATCCTAGTAAGTTTTTGTTATTACTTGGTTAAGACGATTTGTCTAATCTGATTTTTAGCTATATGAAAAATCCTTTACAAGTATAACTTGCATTGTATCAAACGCGTGCCTTCCAAGAGTATACAATATTTGGCATGCCAAAGTAAAAACTTTTCTTCAAATGGTAAAGCTCAATGCTGATTGCTTTCGTTGCTTTAATTTTGTCTCCAGGCCATTTGGGTATATATCGTTTCACTGCCTGTCATTATAATCAACTCGCCGCGTCACTCACAGCCGAATGCACCAAAAACAATGACCACACTGGACTCGACAGGCACGGCCATGTTTATCGTGGGCTTATTGGCTGAGACTTATGCGGATTTGCAAAAGTTTTCATTTCGCCAGGATCCGGCAAATCAGGGCAAGTTTTGTAATGATGGTAAGTGGCTTTATAGTTTCTTGCGAATAGTCATTATTGATGCTTATGGCTTGCCAGGTCTTTGGAGTGTTTCACGGCATCCCAACTATTTCGGCGAAGTGATTATTTGGTGGGGCATCTTTGCCATCTCGCTAAATGTCATAAGCGGACATGAATGGGTGGCAATTGCCTCACCCATATTTACCACACTGATTATACTGTTTCTATCGGGCATACCGCTGCGCGAGCGTTCGGCGGATGAAAAGTACAAAGAGTAAGTAGGCCTAGTTTTATTTATTCACGCTGTTGGTAAACAATTTATATATTTACAGTCAATTGGAGTATCGCAAATACAAAGCTTCCACATCGCCGCTGATACCGGTGCCGCCTGCAGTCTACGTGGAAGTACCCAGCGCCTTAAAGTTCATACTCTGTTGTGAGTTTCCTATGTATGACTCCATGCGCATACAAAAGGATCTCAGCCCCTACTCGCTGTCTATGGCGCGCTCTCACTCGCATATATAGCAATCAGTGGCCCATTCCAACAGCGTTGTTGGTATGGGTCAATTACAAACAAGCTCCGTGGGACATTCGCTACACAAACATGGCGAGCATCGTGGTCAATGCTATGGCATGAATGGCGGTGATGCAGAGAGTCATCAAAATTGCGGTGGCAGCTGTCGCAACGTGCATATCAAGTCCAATCCCTATCAATGCGAATCGGGCTATGGTGGCTATTCCATGCGGCATACAGATGATGATGATACCGAAGATGGCATTATCTATATAACTGGACCAACGTATTCCAAGACCAAAACGCATTACTTTCATGCAGTGCCGCCCTTAACGGAGCTGGAACCTGATGTAGAGCAGCTGGAGAATGGCCAAAGTATGCCAAAATGCAGTTACTTGGCCGAGGATGAGGTTGCCTCCGACTATGATGAGCACATACCGCCCATTGACTTAAGCAAAGGCACCAGCGTAGAAAGTTTTGCGACGCGTGTAAAAAGCGAGAAATCTATTAATGCCGAGGGCTTGCCCGTGACGGTAACAACCATATTGTGATTGAGGCATAGATGCCTCTAAGCTTTATGAGCAATTTTTTTTATGTCTGTTCAAACGAACCGAACTGGTTCATTTATAATATGCAGCTTTTCTTATAGCTCGCCTGGAACTGTCATTGTCAACTTGTTTATACTAGAAAATTTAAACTAGCCAGTACAAATAATGCAAATAAATGATCGCTTAGCTTTTAAATGATCTGGCAAGGCTCATAGTAGTATGTGGGTATTGCAAGAGGTGCCAAAAGTAACGTTTATAAAACTTGCTGCAATAAAAAGCTTTAGTTTTTTAGCTCGATATAATGGGTTTAACTGCTCAAGATAACTAATGTGCCTCTTCACTTATTAATCTGTTCTTAGATTGTTGCACATTTTCTTGTTTAATTCTTTAAGCGAAATTTTTATCTTCTTAAGCATAATCTAAACTATTTATTATATGTACTTATAAAATTACACAAGAATATTGAGAACACACCCCACCAAGCAACAGATACAAAAATAAATAAAATACAAATACAAATAAAACTCAAGCCATATAAACAGAAACATATCCCAAAGTTACCAACTAACTTTTTAGTAACTACTGAGTGTAGATCAAAAGCAAAACTATTAACCGTTTTATGAACCATTGTTATTTTATATTTATAATATGTATATAATCTATGTGTCTAGTTTTGTGTCTCAAATTTTAAGCAGTATTATAACGTATGCGTGTAGCACGGCAATGCATTGTACCTAATTACTAAAGTAACTAATTATAAACTATTATACATAAAGCATATGGTCTTATGAATATGTATTATAATAAAAATTGAAGAATCAAACATTAGAATCAAATTTATTGAAAGAGTTTTTGTGTTCAATATATACATACTTCAAGCTGTTAATTCGGCTTGTTGGGTTGATTTTTGGTAGATCTAACCATTTAAAACTGCTAGATTTTATTTGTTAAGGCGTTTCTGCAATCGTTTTCTTTTGGAAAGATGAAATTGTTTCAGCTGTGCAGGCTGTGATAGTTGTGTTACTCAGAATTTAAACTGTGTTCTCCATTCGGACAGGTTGACCTGGAGATTAACTTGTTTTATATAATAGCTTTGTTCTACTGAAGTGCCCGCCAGCTTCAGCAACGCGCATTTTCCTTTATGTCTTCTTTTGACATAAATGTATTTTTCGCTTTTTCTGGCTATTCAAATAAATTAGAATATAAAATTAAAGTTAGCATCGAAAAAAACTGTCACACCAAGGCATAAATCAAACAAATTTCGTCTGTTTATACTCGCTTAAGGAACGGAACACACGTAATTTGAATATTCCGGAAAAAAGAAAATCGTAAATTTTTATTTTTAACTTTTTAACAAATCAGCTCTTGCAAAGGGGACTCTCTCAATATGTTGGTTAATATGATAGGCCTTGCGGGTTGTATTCCGGTGCAAAGCTTTCCACAAATAATGCGGCGCTATGCCTCGCAAGCCATTAATCAGATGTTGCAGCTCCAGCAAATGGAGCAATGTGCAGATGCACCATCGCGTGGTCTTGTCCTGGGTGTCTTTGCTGATGAAGACGATAAACGCGATGGTGGTATTTTGACCCCAAGCGCCTGGCGTTATAATGTGGAGAAAACACGAGGACGTTTGCTGGAAGTTCTACGCATGTCGGGACCCATGCCTAAGCGTGGTGAAGCGCGTGTGCTGTTTGGAGTGGAAACAGAACGTTCACCCTACTATAGCGCAGTAGCTGTGGTAGGTCTGGGCAGTGAGTGCCTCGGCTATAATCCATACGAAGTCATAGATGAACAAAAAGAAGCAATACGTCGTTCTGTAGCCAAGGCTTGCCGAAAATTGGCTCAAGTGAACACAAGTCGCATTGAAGTGGAGAATTGTGGGCATGCCGAGTCAGCTGCCGAAGGAGCAGCCTTGGGCGTGTGGGTATATCAGGAGTTGAAGGACGCAAAACGTCGTACTACTGTACCAAGCCTCGATTTATATGCTTCAAAGCATGATATTTGTGATATTGAGGGTTGGCGTATAGGTTTACAAAAGGCTGCAGCGCAGAATCTTACGCGGCAACTTCAGGAGATGCCTTCAAATATTTTGACACCTACATCATTCGCACAGAATGTTGTAAAAGTTTTATGCAAGTCCGGGGTAAACGTGGAGGTTAAAGTCGAAGGCTGGGCTGAATCTCAGTCAATGCATGCGTTTTTAGCTGTAGCCAAAGCTTCTTGTGAGCCACCCATGTTTTTGGAGCTGAGCTATTATGGCACTTGTGCCGAGGAGCGTCCGATTGTATTAGTCGGTCAGGGCATTACATATGATTCGGGTGGTCTTTGTTTAAAGAAACGACAGGAACTCTATCATATGCGTGGCGACATGACCGGTGCAGCTGTTGTGGTGGCCACTATGCGCGCCGTGGCTGGACTGCGTCTGCCGGTAAGTAATCGCCATAATTGGTCTTTTTTTTTTTTTAATGTTATGCTATAAAGATTAACATTCGTGGACTTGTACCTCTTTGCGAAAATGTGGTTGGATGCAATTCGTTTCGCGCCGGCGATATGGTTAAGTCAATGAATGGCAAAACCATGGAGGTAGAATGCACTGATCATGAAGACGTCCTGGTTTTGGCGGATGCGCTGCTGTATGGACAAAACTTTTGCCCACGCTTTATCATTGATATAGGTACTTGTTCGGGCTTTATGCGTCAGGCTCTGGATGAATCTGCTTGTGGTGTCTTTACAAATTCCGAGATACTATGGCAACAGTTGAAACAAGCCAGCATGCATACTGGCGATAGAGTCTGGCGTATGCCTCTATGGAACTACTATAGCAAAACAGTGCTTTCTGGAGGTCGCAGTGATGTGCAGAATTATGGTATAGCACGAGGAGGGCGACCTTGCACGGCAGCCGCGTTTTTACGCGAGTTCGTTCCCTGTGGGCAGTGGATGCATATCGTAAGTAAATTTTTGTCAATTAAGAAGTTTTTTACAACTTTGCATTTTACTACAGGATGCTACGAATGTTATGCGTTCATCAGGTAAATCATTTGAATACATACGAGAGGGCATGGCTGGAAGACCTACACGCACACTTATTGAGTTTATTGCTCAAACTATTTGCAAGGACAAAGCACCTCTGTTGCAGAAGTAGGCCAACTTGGTCTTTAACTATATTTTGATTCACTTATAATTTGAATGAAAATGCTCCAATATACGATATTTTTACTGTCCCTAACGTAGAATCCAACAATTTGTTTAATGCCAATCTGCCTTGTTGCGCAAAAGTCAATTATCCAGATTCAT
Source organism: Chymomyza costata (assembly GCA_018150985.1). Lineage (NCBI taxonomy): Eukaryota > Metazoa > Arthropoda > Insecta > Diptera > Drosophilidae > Chymomyza > Chymomyza costata. Next base: position 28,135,793 of record JAECWU010000001.1, read on the forward strand.
TATTTATTAATGAAAAAAAATTATATCAAAATTTAACGTTACATCAAAAAGGTTTTAGTGCATTAGGTATATAGTTGTATGCGGGTGACTTGAGTTTCTCTTAATTCAATTTGCAAGTTTGGATTCGATTAAGGTTGCAAGCGTCCCAAATCTATAACTGGGTAGCATTGGATATTTTTTTTATGGTACATGTACTTATATTTATTAAAAATAATAAGATTTGTTATAGAGCATTCGTTTCATTGCATATTGTTATTTGTTTTGGTTTAAGCAACCAAGTTAAATGTAAGAGTGGGGAAAAAAATAGAATAATTGGCGTTACTAATTGTAGGATTTTATATATGATCCAAATATTTGGGTTTCTTCGAAGCGTTTTTCAGCCTTGCTTCTTATTTAAAATCTTTTAGAATTTGGCATTAGCTATGCTGTAATATGATTGCTTTAAGGGATTGCTTATATAGTGCCAATCAGACTATAGATTCAGGTCATGTATATTAGTTACAAATTGTTTCAAGCATGGTTTTTTTTTTTGGCTAGTTTTTGGCCCTGCTACGTTAGAGAAACCGCGTGTGTCAGCACAATATTTATATCAATTGGAGGATAGTTCTGCAATAGTTTTACATTCGAGGCAAAGTCATTCTCCAATATGGTCTCGCGTTGTATTCTAGTAAAATAGCAAACAAATTGATAGTGTATTATTTTTTTTTAAATATACGCAGTACTTACAATATCATAGAGCAGCAAATTTTGATAAGAAAATCAAAGCGTTGCTCATCGGAAAACACAGAATCCCAAATGCGTACAACATCAGGCAGTGGAAATTCTTGAGATAGTAATAGTGTCAGCCATCTAAAGCTATAATATTGCGGATGCAATTCTTGGCTCTTGAGATGTTCATATATATTAATATCTTTTGATCTTAGCATATTCGATAACTTGGCCATCATGCATTTAATGCCGCCTTCAGCATCATCCAAAGTCTTGATAAAAAAGTCACGTATTTCGCTCATTAAAGCTGTAAAGCAAAAGAAACAGTCCGCTTCGGCATGTTGGCGGTATTTCAAGTCGGGATCCGACGCCATGACATAATAAATGGGGCCTACTATTTCATTCATGCCCTGTACATAGCCCTGACCGGGATTTAGTTTGGCATATAGAAATAAAATTCGTTGCACAACCTCCCAGTGCGCCTCTTGTCCTTCTTCCATGGCTTCGTAGCTTTCAGCAGAGCGTTTCGTTATTAAATTTATCTAAGGAAGTGTTCAGAATATTATTGTAAGTTTCAAAATAAAAACTCCATTACTTTTAAACGCACTTACTTGCTGTTAACAACCAAATCGTAAGCATTTGGAAACATTTTTAAGTTCTTGAGACTAATACTATATACATTTTTTTGTTCGAAAAAAAGTGCTCAAGAAAAGATAGTTTTCATATGAATTTCAACTTTTTGGAGCCTTTCTTTTAACACGAGCTTAAACAACTAGATCTAAGACTCACCTTAGTCATGCCCAAGCCTTTGCGCTCTACATTTGCAGAACTCAGCGTGGAAGGCACAACGCGCTGATGCAGTCGTCGCTCTCCCTTGCTATGTACTACAATATCGCAAGGATAGTCCGTAGGTTGCTGAAAGAATGAAATGTCCGGACACAATCTTCGCACATCTTTGTCGATTTGCAGCAGAAATTCGTTGTCATTAAAAAATGTGTTCCAAGCACTTTCTGGTCCCTCGCTAAGCGGATGATCTTGCAAACCAACGCCCCTTAATTCGTCTTGGTCGCCATTATGACCTGGTGGCAGCACAAGTTCTACAATAAACTGACGATAAAGAGCACGTTTTTGTGCCAAAGTTTCGTCCCATGTATTGGCATCTGGGCTTAAATAGCCCAGCAAAATTCTCCAACTTAGTGCTCGAAAACTTTGCACATCAGGCACACCTGTGGATGAAGACAGTCACTTCTGGTATGCTCAAGTTGCAAATATATATGGCAAGTTGGCCTCACCATTAAATGTCAAATTGCGCAGTTCTTTTAGATCAATCACATCCTGTTCAAAAATATCCTCAAAGTCCTTTACGCTGTAGTTGGAAATTTCTTTGTTTACATGGGTAAACAAAAAGTGAAAGCAAAATACATACCGCGCTTTGAAAATTGACATATTTAGCTTAAATGAAGAGTGCAAAGATACTAGGCTTGAGCCATTAAGTTGCTGGAATGTTTTTGAATCAAATTATGCTTTTGTTGTTGCAAATTTGCTTGATTTTTTCATTATTTATAAATTATTCACAAATCGTAGACGCATTCCAAACTGTTGCCAGCTACAAAAATGTGGCAGCACAGCTTTAAAATAATTGGCAACGCGCTGTCGCTAATTCACAACAGCTGCTGGTTGGTGTAAGTACGGCATCACTCATTATTTTACGTTACACATGTACGGTCACACTAAGCGTTTTGAGCGCATTTTCGATTTAAAATAAATACAAATTTCTGCCAAATATTTTGCATATTTAAGTACAAAATATGCATTAAGCGTTTTAATAAATTGATTGAACGTTTAAAACTTGTATTTAGTTGATTAAAACAAAAAGAAAAACTGGGCTACATTAAATACTTTTGTTTAAGGTAAAAAGAAACATTTAGTTTGCACTGCTCTCATGTGGTTTCCTCTATATTTTCTTTTTTATTATCTTTGTTTTTTTTTTTGTTGCTTGGATCTTGTATACTATGAGCAAAGTCGTGTGGGGCACCAGAGTGCCCCAGCAACGTGCGGCGTGAAAAGACGCGTTCGCGTCTGTGAATAAATACAGACATACATACGTGCGCGTAAAAGTAAAATTGAGCAAAAGTGTATTGTTTATAAGATTTTTGCGGACCATTTCTTTGTTTACGTTAGTCTTTAGCAAGCGATGACGACCACAAGACCGTCTACGGCGGTGGAATACCGAAGACCGGCATTTTGGAGGGTTCCAAGTTACTTTGAGGTGGATACCAAAATTGCCGCACAGCCCGTACCCACGACGGCAAGAGCATTTAGTCCACCGCCTTGCCGTTTGACGCAACGACGTCGCAGCAGTGTACAAAAACACGTACATTTTGCTGATGAACAGCTGCCAGTTGCCACTGGGGTAAGTCCAAGTGCGATGTAATCTATACGCGTTGCACACCAACCAATACATTTAAACAAAATATAGATATTTTTGAATGTATGCGTGTATCCGTGTCAATCAACACTTGTGTGTGTGTGTTCCCAATTCGCGTGTGCTGTCTCTGTCGACCCGTCAAAAATCAGTTCAATAACATTTTGCGCTTTGCTGCTCGTAAATTTGTCAGGCTTAATTTTATTATTTGACCACTGATGTAGCTCTACTTAAAACGTTAGGAGCAGGTTTATAAAGGAGCTCCGAAGTTTTCATACCTTGACTTGTTTAAAATTGACTATTTCTGAAAAGTAGAGAAGTTGAAATTATTTTTAATTGGCAACAATAATGATTTTAACGCGATACGTCAGTGCTGCATTTTTTTTTTAATGTATGTAATTTGTCGACTACGTCTACTATTTAAATATGTCATACCAAAGTTTTAATATTTATTAACTTGTTTGGCCATTCCGCAGATAGTAATCTTTCCATAGACCGGAGTTGTCGCTGGGTTATCCCTAACACCAGTGAATTGCTCATCAAACTCTTTTCCCATCTCGCCGGTCCTGAAAATCAACCGTCTTGAGCTTGTGCATTTTATAAGTCGGAAATCCATTGACTGCAATAATGAAGTTTTAAAGTTGCTGTTTTTTGTTTTTTTTTTAATTAAAATGTGGGAAGTCATAAAAATTTATCGATAAATGCCCGGGATCATTAATATCGGGCCATAAATATCGGATATTGTATTTGTTCTTCAGTGGCAAAACTATTTAAAAGTTTTAAAAGTAAGTTAAAGACCTCGGGTCTGCTGAAAACAGTCGGGGGAATTTTTTTATATTTTTATTTGTATTAACAGCCTTATTACTAATACATACATATGTATTTGCAAATATAAAGTTTCCTGCTACAGGGTTTCTCAAAGTCGTCAGCGCCGACTTTTTTTTAATTTAAACCTTTAAAACCTCTTTAATAGTCAATATAGCCATTTTATAGAATATAATTTGATTAATTTGCAAAGTCAAAACCCATGCAGAGTATATAAAAAGTCGCATAAATCCAATAGAGTGCTAAGGATGCTATAGAAGAACTCATATTTTATTTCATGTGTGGCTAACAAGAAATTGACGCATTCGTTTGGTTGCATTAGCCATACATTTTTCAAAGGTACCTATTTAATGCATATTTAAAAATAAACTGGCAAACATTAAAATTTTTTTCTATTAAGTTTAATGCCAGATTTTTGGAAATGATAAATTTAATTTGGGCGTAAATTGTTTGCTTTGAAAAATTTGTTGTAATTAATGAGTAATGGTTTTGTTCGATTTGACAAGCCGAAGGCAAAAATATGATAAATGACCTTTAGCTGACAAATAATTTAAACCGAAATTTTGGCATTTATCATAGCATTAAATGCAATTTTTTGTTACATAATTTTTACACTACACAAAGAAAAATTAGAAAGATAAAATGAGCAAGAACAAGTAAAAGAAGAAATAATTGCAAAACCTATGTAATCTATTTAAGCCACAAATAGTGAAAACATCTCGAAATTTGTTACAAAATTCCATTAGATTAGAAATTAAGTGCTTATAAATACGAGTAGTACAGGCGGACCACGACTAAGTGGATTTTTGAACTGTAGTCATTTTTTTTTTTAAATCGTTACATGTTTGTTTTTTTGATGCGGGTTAAAAGTTAAGTACTAAATTATCGGAATTTATTATAATTCAAAAGCATCCTAAATTTGTAATATTAAAAAAATATTTGAAATTTAAAAAAACAAAAATTTGTATGGAAGGTACAGAAAAATCTTTTTTTTTTTTTGGTCAAAAAAACTTTGATTTTATTTTGCAAAAATAATTGGTATCCAATTAAAACAGAACCTTTACTTATCTGTCGATTCCGTACAGTCAAAAAAAGTTATTGAACATATAACGTAAAAATATTTGATTTCTTAGGTAAGATTTGCCATATCAGAATTTTACCACCATGTTTCCACTCAATATGTATGAGGTTCAACTGTATTACATATTACAAAAGGCAGGAAAAATCTTTCTGCTATAGAAATTAAAATGGCATAAAACTACAATACAGCAAAAATGCAAACCGAAATTGAAAATCATATAAGTAAACACTAATTGTTGCTATTTCCGTTGCTGAGCAGCAAAATGTACTCCAAAGTATTTGATTTGTTTGAATATGAAACAATAATATTAGGAATACACTGTTTCTTTTCTTGTTGACAGTAACAATGAGTCAGATATCTGCAGTGTGCCGTATTATATATATTGCGCATACGCCCTGTCGTTCTAGCAAATTACTTGACTAATGTAGCAAGCATTTTACTGTTTATTTTAAAATGTTGCCTGTTTGTTGTTGTTAGTTTTACACAAAAATAAGTCTGCATACCAGTGTTTATGTCTTTTACCCAAAGGGATTAGGGGTATTATAGATTTGTGTAACAGGCAGAAGACGGCTTGGCAAATCATATAATATGTTACTTTTGTAATGATGATTAAACCGAGACTGTCGCTCTGAACATATAATTATTTTTTGGAGACTATAAGCACTGGAAGTTGGAGTTGTTTGTCATTAAATTTGTGAGAAGAAAACATAGTCAACTTCAGTATGCAGAATAAACTGTTGATATTAACACCAAACCACCTCATATCCTAAAACCCTCACAAGCCCTAATACACCGCCAAGGAATCGTTACAAGACTTGGCGTAGATTAAATTTAATGCAGGGTATCTCACTGTCGGACATCCGCCCGACTGATATAAATTTTAATTATACGCTTTGACCCATCAACCCCCGCCCACGTATACTCTTGGCACAAAAATAAATACCATACTGAAATGAAAAGACTAATAAATATCTGCTGATTTTCTGCTTGGGTATATCAAAAACAGATGCTCGCCGTTCGGCAAACCGAAATTATGATAAAAATGTCTGCGCATTTGACTTCTTAGCTGATTGACTGACTGTCCGATGCTGTTGAAATGCTTGACGCCAATGACTGACTGGCTACATTTTCAGGGTCATTTGGGACATTACATGCTGAGTGGTTTGATGGGTCTGTCTTTTAGCTTTTAGTAGTGGCTCAATACGAATGGGAAACGCAGCAAGACAGTGGTGTAACTCTTGATAAGTTTGCATGCAGCATGCAAAGACCTCACTACGATGAGGGTTTTTTTTTGCGATCTCTTATAACTTGTTTTCTTAAGTTATGACATAGGAGGAATTTTAGTTCCTTAGATTGTACTTTTATGCTTTCAAACTACAAAATGTTAAAAATTGGAAATTGTAATCATTATATGGGGTGGGCCATCTGTTAGTTTTATTGTTAATTGAACTTTATTCGTATATTTTTCAACAAAATTGGGCAAGTGTTTATACCAAATGAAAGTTTGAAGCTATGAAAAATAATATCGCCCAAATGGTCGCCACGGCTGCCTCTATAGGCCCATATGCGAACATCGTAATTTTCGAAGTCTTTTTTTTGACGAAACCCCATCCATTGAACGAATAAGCGATGCTGATAATGGTCTATGGGCTTCAATTATTGCGTCATTTCAATCTTGTAAGCGTGTAAATGCTGATCCGCATGCAAAATCTGACGCCACTTGTACGCGTTGTTTGGTTGTTAAACGATCCATGACTAAAATTGAGATGTCTTGAACTTGACATATGTGGAAGAGCATCCACTTTGGACGGGTATGTTCGGAATTATGAGGGTTTAACAATCAAACCAACAGATGGTCCACCCTATACTTATGCTGCAAATTTTTTGTTTAAATTCTAATAAGATTATGTTCAATCAAAATGCAAAGCTTAAGCTATTTTAAGTCATGAAAAAATGGTACTTGAAAGTATCCTTCGAAAAATTGGGATTGGCTGGGAACCTAAATAATGGTTATAAAAACAAAGTCTTTTATCTAACGAAAATGAAAAAATTTGTACTAAAACCCACCTAAAATGCATATCAAAGGCTACAAGATACGCTGATTCCAAAATGTTGACTTTTTACTTTTGTCATTTTTGTGGTAAGCTGATTCTGACCAACTTGCTCAGTCAGTAGCTACAAAACAAGATCAAACGAAATCTTAACTACTTAAACAGCATCCCAATAGATTGTTTATACCCACGCTCTTCTCAAATAAAAATGTTTAAAAATCAACCAAAAAAGCACATTAAAAACAATTAAACAAATAAGTGCAAAGCAAACAATCGAAAGGAAATCGAAAGAAAAAAGAAAATCGGCAAATATAAATTGTAGAAAAATGTATTTCATGTTTCGGCGCATGTATCTTGTAGTTTATGTACTAGATAGAACTACCACGATCAACCAACGAAGTGCTGCAAAATGTTTTTCGTAGCAGGAATACGAATTGGATTTTAAAATTAGTCATTGAGTAGCTTTGCAAACGAACAAGACGCGCGTTGCTCTAATAAAAAATAAATTAATCTTGCCTGCAGCTGCAGTGCAACAAACTGCAAATTAGTGAAAGCCCAAAAACCAATTAAAATTTCGTAAAAATTTGGTTAAAAATTGCAAAAAGTGTTAATGATTAAGTGCGCCTGAAAGGGTTTGTCAACCCAACTGCCAGTGTACATCAGAATGAGTCCAAAGTTACATGAATTTGCCGTATCGCTGCAACGCGATGGTCAGGCCACACCCTGGGGCATACGTTTGGTTGGTGGCAATGATTTGGACACGCCTCTGATTATAACAAGGGTAATGCAAGCATAAAATCACGCATACGTCATGTTGGGCTACCTGCATTATGTAACCTGAGTGCCAAGAAGTTTTTTCCTGCCAGCAGTTTGTGGCTTCTAATTGGCAACAATTGCTAAAGCAGCCCAGTCGACGACAAATTTGTCGCTTTCCTTTTGGCCACCATTCTGACCATTCATCAAAATGCAACAGCCAACAGACAGTTAGTGGCAAGCCGCATGCCAAACTGTTTTGGCCTTTGCGCTCTGCACTATTTAGTTGCAAAATAAACAAACCAAAATACCAAAACTAACAAACTAGAAAACAACGAAAACTCACAAACACTCACACACCAATGAAAATTAGGGAAAATGCGAATTTTCATTTGCAAAATCGTTGGCACCAATTTTTCAAATTCAATGTAAATTGTGCGCGCCAGTTGCGAGAGTAAAACTAATTGAAGCGTAGCAAATGAGCCGCATGTAAACAATGTAAAACTAGACAGCGAAAGGAAAAATAAAATAAAACATAATCCCCCATTATATTCGTCGTCTAACCTACTTGGCTGGTTGTAGCAAGGCCAAGCAGCGCAACAACCCTAAGAACTCATATATTTTTGAAAAAAGTACCACATAAAAATAAAAAATAAAATGCGAGACAGTCGGCGTGGTGTCCGACAATGGAATACCCTATAGAGACCCTTGAAACCCCACTACGCTCCTTCTTTCATGCCCAAGCTGCTGGTGTATTTATTTTTGCTGCAAAATAATAAAAATACAATGTGGGATCCAACAGTTGTAGGACTGAATTAATTCACATATTTTTATTGAACTAATCGGCAGAAATCCTAAGTAGTCCTCAAAATAACAAACAAGAACAAGATCTCTGACATAACGCGATTTCTGGAACTCGCTTTCCGGGATCCACTGTAGAGACGCCGTCGCGACTTCTTGGACTCTTCTACGGAGCTGTATAGGTTTTCCTTGAGGTTCCGCTTGAGCCCAGTTGCTAGATTTGGATTGTAGGAGGCCGGAAACTCCCTCAAAAGTGGCGCACACACTTGGTGCATCTTTGTTAAACATTTTTTGAAAGCTACCATTGGAAATCCCTAATTCATCAACAATCAGAACAATGTGCCGGTCAGAGTTTAGCAGTGTCTTCATTTTGGGCATATTTTTATCAATCCTTGAAGTTGATCGGCGACCGGCTCTCGAATCGTCTTCGATAAGCTCCTGCCCCTACTGGAAAAGCTTATGCCATTGGAACTCTGTTATGCGGCTCATGGCAGCATCTCCGTTGACGTCCTTAGTCATTTCGTGAGTCTCGGTCGCGGTTTACCTGTTTTTAACGCAGAACTTAACGGCATAGCTATGCTCAAGGTTTTTCTCCATCTTCAACGGCGACGACAATTCTTAACAATACCAGGAAATCAACGTGCTTACGCTTCGTTTCCCGCAGGTGACTGAAAAAAATATAGGTCTCTTCGGAAGGCTTCCCAACTACCACGCCCAACGATCCGACTACCTTTCTACGCTCCGTTCGCGCTACGGAAATTCAGTTCTACTACTTTTTGATCCAAACCTGTACTCACTATTTAAAAATGGTATCATGTGGCTTTGCCAAATTAGGCCAAATTAGGCTCTAGCTCCTTTGTAAAAATTCTAATTCACATTTAACAGATTTGCGCGTTTGCTTGTGAAGGGAGAGTGGAAGGCTAATAGCGGTACGGGGTAGATACTCATATTGAAGTTCATGAGCAATGTCGGACAAACAGACGGACATAACTTAATCGATACCATCATCAATGCGGCCAAAACTTATTATCACCCAAGCTCCCTCTACCTGCTAAATAGATAGCAGAATTATCAAAAATTTTCACTCTACGGGGACTGGCCAATTCGTTATAGTCCGTATATCCCAAAAATCTACTTCAGATGATGTCATAGCCATACACGCACCAAGTGGCCCAATGGTGTCTTCACCGCTACAGAAAATCTCCCTAAGAAAAAGGTTTGCAGTGTACGCCCTAAAATCAATTTGTGATAGGTTGCACAAAAGATATAACGTAAGTAGGTCACTAATTCCATAGAGATATTTAGGCTGCTTCAAGGCAACTCTTTATCCAAATCAAGTATTTCTGCAATTGGCTTAAACAGATACACGAACAATAAGAAACAATTTAATTTACTATGCAAAATGTCCACAAATAGACACATATCAATATCCTAGAAGAACTTCCTCACCGTGTTACACGTCTGCTCAACAAGCTTATGCTACCCAATTCGTATGCACCCAGTGCAGTGTATAATAATTGCTAAACGACCTTCCCATAGGTACAAGTTGGCAGCCCATCGTATGGCGATCTGTTGCGTGGAGATATCATAGCCAAGATCGGCGAGTATGATGCACGAGACCTAAGTCATGCCGATGCACAACATCTATTTCGCTCAGCTGGTAATGAAATCAGATTGGTGGTGCATAGGTAAATATAGACTGATTTGGTTTATCAGCTGTGGGCAGTTATAAACAATCAAAGTTTTTATATCTACTCAGGGACAATAAAATCGCCTATACACAGGGCCTTCAACAGGATGGCGGTTCACGCAGCAACTCGACGCTGCCACCGGCCAGTCCTGAACTATTGCCGCATCGCGGTCCATCACCCTTCTTGCCGGGACCGAGTCATTTTGAGCGTGCACTTGATTTACCAATTGATACTTTGCCGCAGACCGTTTTTCCTCAATTGAATGCTTCTGGCGGCTATGTATCACCTTCACCAGGTGGTGATATGTTTTCTCCTAAACCAACACGTGATCATCTACAGGATGTGGCTGAGGAGCAGGCAGCTATTGTTAATCAGGTGAGCATAAAGGTAGATGTTATGGATTTTAAGGGGACTCGACAACTTTTCGCTTGGATCAAAAAGGAGCTGTCCACTCGTTAAAGTCATTCAACAGCCAGTACATTGTTTTTTAATTGGTTTTGAATATTTTTGAGGCGACAATTGTTAATTGTGCTTGTGTGCTAATATGTTGTATTTATTTATAAATTGTGTTGAAATTTTCGTATCTGGTCCTATATTCTGTCATCTTAACGCTGATCCTGCCATTTAATGTAGTAAAAGAAAAACTTTCAGCTAGAGACACAGAAACAGGTTTTTTAAAGACCTTTTCCTTAGCCCCGCAGACCAAGTGCTCCGACTAGGGATTCTATAAGATTTGTCTGTTTGTAGAACTTTTTCCTACACACGAAGGGCAAGTGCCCTGACTAGTGGTCTATAAGATTGAACCCTTGATGTCCTGTTTGCCTCCTGTCCCTTCTGTCTAAGATGCAAAAGTGAACCTATCTACTATATATTCAGCTTAGAAGTGGACTTATGATAATATGTATGAATTTCAAATAGTTTATATGTTATATGTATTAATAATTTTACAAACTGCACAAAAGTATGCTGCAAATTATGTATGAATCTTTTTTAAATATGCGCCTAAAAGTTGACATAACATGTACCGAGAAATGAAAAATGTTGAGTAAATTATTTGCGATATTCTTAGATGAATCTCGGACATTAGAAATGTTGCGATCAAGGTTCTACTGTTTACAGAAACTAAATTTAGCAAGTTTGGCATAACTATAGAATATACGTAGGCGCTAAACAGGAAAGGGTTGTGACGCAGTATCTTTAAAAGAAAACAAGACTGAACAAACTAAGATACAAATGAAAAACTCATGCATTTCATTGGGGCGTTCTAATGAACAGTATATATATACATTTAGTAGCAGCAAATAAACAAAAAGTTTTTTTGAAACTAACAAAATTCTAGTTGCTGCAAGCAGGTGAAACAGCCAAAATACAGATACGTTTATGTATATAGATACATATTGTATCTATACCATATAGAAGTATGCATATGTATCCATGAGGGCAAGATCGGTCGCTGTCATTGCTGCCTTGTGATATTCAGTCATTGCCAATGAATGTGCTCTTAGAGGTAGGAACTCAACTTGTCGCTGATGACGCTGTTAATGAATCAAAATATCAAAATTGCCGCTTTCCAAGGCCGCCATTTTGTTGTCAATGTGGCACAAAAATAAAAATCAAGGTGTATATTTTTGGTTTGACGATTTGTCATCTGTTTTACAAGCTAACTAGTGAAATTTAGTTGCTTGAAGTTCATCTTGAAGATACATTTGTGCATATGTATATCTAAAAAATAAATGTAATGTTTCCCTTAGTCGTTGGCGACTGCCAGAATTTATAGTTTTAAGACATATAAATTTCTGCTTAAACTGGCCGAGTTCAACAAAACAAACAACAACCTTCATAAAGGGAAAAACAAATAGACAAACCAACCATGTAAATAATGAGAATTTTCACTTTTCCGCTGATCTTGAAAGTTCTTTGACGTTTGCCAACGCACACACCAAAGCTGTGAAGGTTAATTACACCTGTTCTAATAGTGCGTCTGATTGAATGTTGATGGGTTTTAAGTATTGTATCTTGAAAAGTTTATTTTTAAAGAGCGCACACATTCCAGTGTCAATTGACACTGATGGCAATTAGGCGCAACAAAGCTGCCAATGTCAGCTAGAAAAACTGTCAAAAAGCAGTAACAAAAACAAAAGAAAAAAAAACTAAACTCTTTGGAATCTAGAAAAGAACGAATGCTTGACTAATTCACTTGCAATTTCCAATGCTCAGTGTCAGCGTAAATCAAGTTAAACAAACTGAACACATCAATATTATTTGCGAAATATGCATCATGCTTATATGTAATTTTAATACACTTTCAAGGAGTATGTTAGACTTAGCATGAGGTTTGTACCAATTGATTGGGTACAGCATAGGGCTGTTGATTTTGTGCTTGTCTGGATACAGTCTCCAAGTTGAATGCTATTAAATTATGATTTAAACTGAAGAATTATGTTGCTAATCTGAGAAAGCAGATGAGAAATTATGTGTATAGTCTAATACTCTTTCAATAAGTTCAATAAGTGACTTACATAAGTGATGCTTAAAAAAATCCACTGAATTTCCGGTTGACGTCAAAGTGGTATGAGCGACCGGAAGACGCCATATTGAAAAATTGTCGCCATGATATCTGAACTTTGGAAGATATGAAACACAAAAAAAAAAATTGATTCTTAAAAAGTACTTAAAGTGAGCTTTCGCATGGTCCTCTATCTATAGATGAATAAATAAATGGTAAAAGTTGAATTGTTTTGTCGTTCTTTTCCACATATTTTCATGTTTCATGATATTTTTATTTTAGAATCTAGCTTTATTTATCTAGAGCTTAGTTTAGCCATACAAACTTATTCAGCCGTGCTCCGGAAAAAAAAATAAACAAAATTTTTTTCGGTTTCGTTTTTGCGTGCTCCCAAATCCGAATTATTTGCTGCCGCCATCTTCTAATATTTCCTTTGCTCAGTGTTACCATTGCTTTCCACGATTCCACGGAAATTACCCAAGACTATGCCATTCCTTTTGCAAGCGAAATTTTTTTAATGCAAAACATGAACTATTTTAGCAAGACATGAACATTTTTTTAACTTAAAATTAGCTTAAATAGAATCTAAGAATATCAAAAAATATTAAAAAAGTTATTTCAGTTAAAAATGTGTACACTTTTCCACCTATTTTGGTAATTAGTTTTAATTTCTCGTTCGTTTTGGTGAAATTGGGTGCACCGAACATTCGGTTTCAAATCGAATCCGCATAAAACGTTCAGTTTCGTTTTCCGGAGCATGGCCGATTTTCTATTATTTTAAAATCGAACTTTATCTTTTTAAAAATGATTATATTACAGCTTCTATTAAGCTTCAGTGAAAACATTACTTTTAAACAAAATCCAAGCTTAAAAAAATTAAATTTAATTATACTCAAAAAAAAAATGTAAAAGCATAACTGAAGCCTGTTCAATAAGACTAAGGCCGCGCTTACAGCCTACAGGCAGCAGCTGAACTAATCAGCGCTGATTTTTTATGCTTAATCAGCTAAGCACGCTGTGCACGCACTTTTATTGACGATAGTAAGTTTGAACTTCTTGCACTGAGAAACTCAGCTTATGTCAGCAAGTTGGGCTTAAACTTTAAAATTAAATATTCTCCTCATATTTACGAGATGAAAAGTTCTAAAAATCTGTCTCTTCCATATTTGTAAATTTGGAAAATATTTTTTAAAGTAGCTTATTCTAGCAGTCCCAATGAGTTTGTGCTAAAACATTTTTTTAATCTTAAAAATATTTTTGTATCTGTTAGTCAAAGAATAGATTAGATTATGTTGGAAATTGCGTCTTGTGTGCTCATATTTATTGTTTTTTATGGGTATTTTCCGGCTATTGCCAAATCTAGTTTTTATAGGGTAGTGCTAAGCTAACACAGCTCAAAAATTAATCTTTTCAATAACAAGAGTGTTAAACATTTGGCGGGCACGCCTCTTCTTTACCATTCCTTTTTTTTAAATTTGTTATTTATGTTTATTTATTCGAGCAAAACAATAGCCTCGAGAATATTAAATTTGTGCATAATTTGTGTAAAACAAAAAATTATTTTGCAAAGCAGCAATTAAAAAAAAATATATGTACATACATATACATATATGTATGTATACATATATACATATTTTTTGTTGGTCGACTACAGGACAAACAAAATGCCTACACATACGCCCCGTTGACCACACAAGCAACAACAACTAACAGCGGGGGCGGGAAATGGTTATGTATGGGGCGCGTGGGCGTAAATGAAAAACACTCACAGCAGCATCAAGTCCAAGTTTACATATATATCTTTTGCTTTTACGCTCTTTGAACAAATCTATTTGTACAAAATAATTTGTTTCTTATATTTTACATACATTACCAATAATTTAGAAGAGCATGCTCTCAGAACTCGTTGACTTTGGTTAGGTTGTTAAGACATATGAGGAGGGGCGGCATTTCCCAGACACACACACATACACACGCTCAAATATAAGACCCAAATTTGTGTATTAGTGTGCGTGGGTCGCTCGGCCTCTGACCGTCAGACAGCGCACTGATTTCTGATTTTCTCCTAAAAATTTTTATGTGCCCAACATATACATAGAGATATATAGAGATATAAGTTATATGTATATAGTGTAGCACCCGTATACAGACAAATTGGAATTCCGCGCAGTCGAAATAACAATAATTCGCCAGCATTTGAAAATTTTAAAATCAGTTGCGTTCGGAATATTGAAAAATAAACAACAAAAAAAAGCAAGCGAATATTTATCCTTTTTAGTCCTAGTAGTTGAGCGTAATAGAGCACAGCGAAGCGATCTCCGAAAGTAGTGAAGTATCTCATACATAAGAAGAGGAGTGGAAACGAGCGTTGATTTAAACGTGCATTAAAAGCAAGTTATCCAATTAAAAATATACCAAAAAAATATACCAAAAAAAAAAAATAATAAAATAAATAAATAAAAGTTTTTGAATTTCTATTATTGTTTGTGAAAAGTACTTTAGTCAAATTGTATTGCTGTGCTTGGCAAGATTACGTAATAATCATTTCTAAATTATTCTCAATTTTATTTGTACGCCTAACAAAGGAGTTTAAATTAAAGACACACACACAAAAACACACAAAATTTAAAATGGAGTACGTTCAATTCAAAAATGGATCCCCCATCTACTACAGGGAGCAGCCAGACCTCAATGAATGCATTCAATATCAAGTAAGCATGGAAAAAACCGAAAGTATTTGGGATTTGAACTATAATTTAAAATCGAAATGAAGAAAATTTAAGTGAAATGAAAGTGTTGATGTACCATATTTTTTCGGAGCAGCAAAAGGCTTTAAAAAAGTACTATAGTATAATAGAGGTTCGTCATTCTTTTTGTTGTATTTTATATAAAAGAAATGACTTTGTTTTGAAACTTTCATAACTATGTTTAAGTAAGTTTCCAAATTCTAAACTAAATGAGTGTACTCGCTATTATCTTTTAAGGTTGGAAAGCAGATAAGTTCTTTAAAGCAAGTCTGATTACATCTTCAAAAGTATGAAGTGTTAATTAATTTAAATTGACAACGATGTTACGCCTTTAGGTTGCTTAAAGATAGTAAACTTGTCTAAAGGATTTTTGTTTCATCTTAGAATTAAAGGGTTCCCCAAACTGTATACTATATACTACATACATAGTACCTTCTTCTAACGAAAATCTCTAATTGGATTCCTGTTTATATTAGCTATACTAAAAAAAGGCAAATAATTTTTTTAGCTCGTAGTCACAAAGACATAGTACATAATTTGAAGAATGTGCTGTGGTCATTCATATATTACATAAAATATATTATGTATCTTATGGTATATGGCTTTCTGACAATACATTAAAGCAACTCAAACAATTCATCACAGCCGTCAAACACAGATTCAAGTTCAAAAGCAAATGCTCTAAAGGTTGGCAGCTAAAAAAAATATTAAATATATTAATTATCTTTTTTAAAGCATTGCTTAAAGAAAACCAAAGCACATAACTTATCACATATATTTATATATCTATACCAGAACTCGCTCTCTTCTTATGTACTACATAAATACCCTTGTATATAAAGTATTATTCAAACATTTGTTCGCTTTCGTCAATATGCGCGTCGAAAGAAAAACATTTTTGAACAAATTTTGTTGAAATATATTTTTCAATGCGCTCTTTTGGCTCGCCGCTCTATGTAATTCATACCATTTATATTTTTAGACAAAAAATAAAGCTAGCAACAAAAATAATAAAAATTGCGAAAACAAATAAACAAAATTATTATTAAAGCTGCCACAAAACGAGCGGAAATTGTAATCGTCTAACGCCAAAGCAGTACTAAGCGTTAATTGGGCGACTATTCCCAGACTGTTTTGGTCTATCAGAAGTTAGTTCGACTGGCTAATGAACCCATGTCAACCAAATGTTCTAGTACAGGGAACGGAACTGACTGTTATAGTGTATAAACCATATGTAAATATGTATGCCAAGTTGCTCAACTTTTGGCATAGCCTCAAATTTATGTCGCAGCGAAAGTATGAGCGCAGTAGGTTTCACTTTTAACATACAAGTGTATTACCAAAAAGTTTTGACAGCGTTTTGAACTTACAATTTAGTTTTATTTATATTTAAGACACTTAAAATTGATTTAGCACTTAAAAAAAATTAAATAATGTTCAGTCCCAAAATGTTTTTATGTTGTTAACAAGTTGATATTTTGTAAGTTGAATTTTCATTTGGTACATTAACTTAAATTTATGTTTACCATTAAAATCATAAGCATATTAATTCGATTAAAATGAAAAGAAATGTCAAAAATGACCCTCAAAATGTGATTTCAAAATAGTTTTCTACTTGCGCCAGCAGCGTACGTGGCATAGAAATATTTTTAAATTTAGCTCAAAAATGAATTCGTTTTTATTTTTGTATATTTCAAAATTATACGCAGCGTTGATGGCAACTTGTCTGCCTCTGCTTCATCCTCATCAGCCATTTTTGATTCAAGGTGAATGCGTTAAAAAATAATCATGAAAATGCGCAATTAGCTAAGCGAATTTCTTAAATTTAGAAACGACAGTGTTTGTAATGTTATGTGCACACAAATTTTGGCATAGGTAATCGCACACCTTTGTTCACTTGCCAAGGCAGGCGGTGTCGCTCAAGATCGACGAGATCAGCTGTTTGTCGCTTAGTGCCGCGTTTACTTCCTCTTCATCCCATTGTAGCACGACCTTGCTTAGTCGTGGCTCCTTTTTGCGCATAATACGCAATATGCCACGGGTTTCTACCAGATCCACAGTGCCAGAAAATTCAGCTTGATCCAAAGCCAAGATATTGCGCTTGGCACAGATACGTCTATATACCTCATGTAAACGTCCCACGCTTATGTCCTTATTACGCTCATTGCGCAGCATTAGTACCAGAGAGCACAGCATGAGTTTTTGCTGCAGCGGAAAGCTAGCCTCAATGTCCTCCTCAAGATTCTGTGACGCGCCATAGACTTTATTTAGCACAGCAGCCACTTGTGTAACTTGTACAGGTTTAAGTGTATCTATGGAATAGATTTTTGCTGCATAAGATTATATATTTTTACTGAATAGAACATATGTACATACCTTCTGCTGGCTTGCTAACTCCATCGGCAAGCATATCCAGCGCTCTCATATTGAACTCCCGCTCTCCTGCACGCTTTTGCTGCTCAGCAATTTCCACCACGCGCCGTCCTATGTCCAAGGCACGTCTGACATCACCGCTCACTGCGCTCACCTTGGCGGCTAGCAGCTGCAGCGTCACGGGTGGAAATACATCTAAAACATCAGCCTCGGCCAGACGAGATTTAAATATATCCACAATCTGCTGTTTGGTATACGGCGGAAAATGCATCAGTCTTGGTTTAAGTTCGCAGCGTGCATTTAAACGTATTAGCGCGCGATCTGTTAGATCCAAGCTGTTGGCTATGCCAACTAGCAAAATGCGTGCACCTGGTAAAGCAGGCCACTCAAAGATTGTATACAGCACGGCCTGACGCGCTGTACTCAGCTGATCAATCTCGTCTAGCACTAGTAGCAACATGCGCTTAGCTGTGCGCAAATGCCTTTGTATAGCCTCTAAGTGATCACGTTCCGTGCGCCCATTTGGTTTTATTTGCAGCTCGGCACATAGCTTCTTATAGACAGCACCTACGCTGGCTATGGAGGTGCAATTAATGTAGACACGTTGCAGACGTTGCGCAAACTCGGGTGCATGCAATAGCAGCGATAGACAGGCGGTTTTACCTGTGCCTGGCTGGCCCGAGACATATAAGCTGCCTGAGGTCTGTGTATTCAAATGAGTGGTAAAAAACTCGCGCAGCTCTTCCAGCTGCGTTTCACGTCCAGGCAAATTTTGTGTCTCGGCACTGTTTAGCACACGTCGTGCATTTTGATACTTGTTGCGTGAGCTGCAGGCAGGGCTGGGTTTGGCCAAATTTACGTCGTTCTTAGGTTTAGGCTCATTGCGCTGCTCTGTGCGCTCGTCAATGCTTAGCCTATCGAGCAGTCTCGTAGGGCTTATTAAATGTTGTGACAGCTGCTGCTTTCGCTGCTTTGGTGGCGAAACATGTGCAGTGCCATCACTGCCTGAACTATCACTGTCGATCTTTGTTGTTGTCGGTTTGCTTTGGCGTGGTGTCTTCAGTTGAGCTGTTGCTTTTTCATTAGGCTCCTCCAAAGGCTCATCAATGCTCAGTCTATCTAGCAGTCTTGTGGGACTTATTGTATGGTGTGGCAGCTGTGTTTTGCGCTGCTTTGGTGGTGATACACTGCCAGCATCATCACTGTCGTTATTGCTGCAGCTTCTTTGATTTGCAACTGTCGGAGTTAACTCGCCCTTTTTCAACTGCATGGCTCTGGCCTTTGCTATAGTCTTCTTATTGCTGCGTGGCGTCTTCATCAACAGCTCGCACTCGTTCTGCAGCTGCAAGTACGCTCTTGTGTTGGCCACCGCAGCTATGGCACTTTTGCGCCGGCCCGGCTTGTCCATATTATTCAACAGATTTTTGTTTTCGTTATTCTCTAAAATTATACAATCATCTTCATCGTCACTATCAATATGCTTGGTCTGCCGTCGACGCCAAATTTCCGAGCGTCGTGGCGTTGTTGGCAGCGGCGACTGCGACAGCGCTGCTGTTGTTTTGTTGCTTATGCTGCTGAGACGCGTAGAGCGGCGTACGGCTGCCATTTTTGTATTAATTTAGCTAAGCACGCAATTTGCTTGTCTTATTTATTGTTTAAAATAGTTTTTAATTTAATTTTACACACTTTCGTGCAGCTATAAGTTAAAGCGCGCAGTTGGTTAAAACCAGACACAAAAGGCGCGAAAAATAAAAACAGCTGCCAAGCGCGATCAGCTGCAGTTGGCAGGCCGGGTTTTAAAAGAGTTGGCAGACCTAGATTATGCAGCAAAGAGCATTTGTCAGTAAGCACTAGTGCTATTTTTTTAATATCATGCAAAAGC
Organism: Chymomyza costata; assembly: GCA_018150985.1. Classification (NCBI taxonomy): domain Eukaryota; kingdom Metazoa; phylum Arthropoda; class Insecta; order Diptera; family Drosophilidae; genus Chymomyza; species Chymomyza costata. Next base: position 28,155,636 of record JAECWU010000001.1, read on the forward strand.
AGAGACGCAAACCAAAATTAAAATCGTTATCGATAGTTAAAAACGGAAATCCATTAGCAAACAATTTACGCTTAAGCAGCACTGGAACTTAAATTATTACATATTTTTTTTTTTTTTAGTTAATTAGAAGCAAACTTTATTGTTATACTCGAAGCTGTAACAGTCTGTTATGCTGTTATATTAATACGATCACTGTAAGCGGAACCGCAAGCTGGAAAGTTTCAGTTAGACTCCCTTAAATATTAAATTACGTATACGCTCACACGCCTGCGTTGGTTGAAAGCTTTGGCAAAAATACCACAGCAAAATATAAGCAAAGTCAAATGAAATGCTTATGGCTGGACGCTTACGTAAGCGCCTATAAATATTTGTTTTGTACGCTGAGATATTTTTAAAGCAGCTAAATGGGCGCTGAGCGCAGGAACATCGTAGCGTACTCACCAATATTTGAATACATAAAATGGAATTTTGGTAAATAAAGTTTATACAAATTCAGAGACTTCGACATTTAGCAACACATACAGACGCATAATTTTGATTGTCTATACAACGCGAAATTAAATATATACATAGTACATAGTTGTTTAAGATTTGTTCTAGAAAGATTTGGTAGCGTTTATCGTATGATGTGTTGCCGCTCGAAAATGTTTTCATACAATTTTAATGCCACAAAATTTAGCACATGAGATATTATGGCTTTACTGTTGTGGACTTTGATTTATTTATATTGTATGTAAGATGAAAAAAAAAAACAGAAAAACAAAATAACAACAGCTGCTATATGTTTGCACAATATCATATATTTTGATATAAACAAAGACATAAATATGCTTATATGCGAATATGAGGAGGTATTGAAAGACAGCAAAGTTGCTAACTTAAAACCAAGATACTCAACGTTTCTTTGCCACATAAAACTAAAACTAACTTAAACTTTTCTTATTTATTCCACACAAAGCCTTACCGAACAACTCCACTGGTCTTGCCCGGTGCTAAAGTTAAAAAGGATGCGCCCAGCACAGATTCCTACTTGAGACACTACCCAAATCCAGCTGTGCGTGCTCATCCAGGACACGACTACCATGACAGTATCATGAAGCAACGCGTTGCTGATACCATGTTGCACAAGGTTGTTGGTCAGGATGCCGATACTGGCAGAGTAAGTGCCTACAAGCTTATCCTGCAACTATAAGCTATAGTTATGCTTGTTTTCCAGGTCTTCCACAAGCAATTCAACTCGCCCATCGGTCTCTACTCGGACAACAACATTGAGAGCACCATCAGACAAACAGTTCCGTAAGTTGTCAAGCCAAAAATTTTTACATTTTTTCGGAGACGTTATAAACGCAATTTTAACTTAATTGAAAATGAGCTTAGTTCGAGACGACACACTAACCTAATACTTTTGAACTTTTACGCTGTTAAACATTTGAAATTTTTAAAAAATTGAATAAAAACTTTTGCGTAGTTTTGGAAATGAACAAATTTTGAAAATTTTATGCAGCTTTTTATATATAAAAAAATATATTTTTTTTTGTCATCAAACTGCGCCTAATTGCTGCGTCATTCAGTTAGCTTAAAACTAATAAAGCCGAGACATGATTTTGAGTAGCCTACACTTGACATACATATACATACAAAACATATAAGCTACTACATACACAAACATATATATTTAGTAGTAAGTGTTTAAGTGTTAGTTAAGTTTTCCGGAAAAATAAAAACCACAACTTTTTTTTAGCTGTTTGTTTACTATGTGTACGCTAATAACTACTATAACTATACCAAATATCTATAAATATATATATATATAAACATATTCTATGTATGTTGTTGTAGCTTTGCCACAAGCGATAGTAATCGTTTAAAGGAAAGTCCTTTGCATCGTCCTTTGCCAACAAAACTTGACGGGTAACAAACAATATTTTGTGCACCAACTGTTGTCTATATAATTTCTTGACTTTTGATATGATTTTAAAGCATCACACAGAAATGATATATAAAGTTTATAGCAAGCATTAAAAAATTTTTTTTTTTCTACTTTAATTGAATGAGTAATTTTGAAGGCATATTGGCTACATGTATATGTTTACTGATAGCTATGTTATCCCTGCCTGTTTATAATAACTATATATAAATGTATTGTTGTAGCTCTACCACAACAAGCACAACCTGTGTATAGTCTCTAAATACATAATATTAATATACACAAAAATACTCTGTTTACAAAAGACACTGCATGTGCTGTAAATAATACATACATATTATATACAAAGACTGCTGTGTAAACGTTCTAAAACATCAAACAAATCCCATCATAACTGAGCAACTAAAGTGCCTCTGGTCAGCCTGAACTATGTTATATGCAGCTTATTGTCTATATTACCCAGATCCTTGAATGTTCAGGCTTTTGCTGTTGCCTATATGTTACTTTTACTCCTTATATACAACAACAAAAAACAAACGGCAAAGGTGGCGCAAATTTCAAAAGGTAATAAAGTGTCTTAGTTCGGTTGCTATAAATACCACAAGTATATATTATGAAGAAACTCGACTACAAAACTTACCAAAAAAAAAACTCCTAACCTTAAAGAGCTCAGTTTATCTAGTTTTAGATTTAGCACATAACTGCCAAACTGCCAAACCAATCTTAGCTTTAATGTTTAGAACTTAGCTGCACGATTAATGTTAGAATTTTCATCGATCTATCTTTCCTGGAACAAAAACGTATAATACTGGAGCAACAAAAACAAAAAGCACAACTTGCAGAGCAACAACTTCAACAGCGTCAGCAGCAACTGCAACAACTCTATCAACAAAATAAATAAAAAAAAAATATACAACAAAAAATGTCAAAAAAAAATTAGCAAAATTTACTAGACAATGCCCCCCCCAAACCACTAGTAACGAAACAGTACCAAGCTAAACCAAACTTGAGTTCCTATAAGACTAAACACTAACCAAAAGACATTTGCTGAATTTTTATATCTAAACTAAGCCAACAAAAGTTCCTAAGCTCCAACATAAGCCACATCCTAGTAAACTTACTAAGCCCAACTTAATCAGCTCTTAACTCATTAGCCCAGTTAACAGCTTATACACTACAAAAGCTGATCATGCTTTATGATTAACATTTTTAAATATATTTAAACACATTTTTCATGCAGTTTTGTTCAATTACTTTATTAAACTTAATAGCTTTTAAGTAATTTGTTAATGAATTGTTCTTTTTTTTTTATTGATTAAAATTGTTATGTCAAGTTTTAAGACAACAAAAAATAATACAAAAAGAATTTGTACGCTCATTTTGATTTGAACAAACAAAATAATTCTAACGTATTTTGTGCACATCCTGTTTTTTTTCTTTCTTTCTCTCACTACTCTGTCTCACGCTACTCAACCGATGTAAAATACAAAAAAAAAAAAAAAAAACAAAAAACATATATATGAAAAAAATTTGCCAATTAACCGAAACGTACTACAACCATAACGTCGTTAAAATATTCTAAAATTCCATAACCAACAAAATAATGACAACATAAATATTAAAAAAAAAAAAAACAAAATGGCGCTTTCAACGATCTCAAAAATTTAAAAAAATAAACATAAATAAAACGCAGTTATAAGAAAACTGTGCAGTACGATCCCAGGAACAGCGAAACCTACAGAGCCATACAAGAAGAGGGCAGCTACGGCAGATATGGTCATAACTCACCTCAGCAAATAACCATACCTGTACAGACTAAGGTCTATCAGCCCAATAGAATGGTTCCAGGAAAGGTAAGATCGTGCGATCTCAAACACGCTGCTTGTACAATAAAAAACAAACCAAAAAATTGAACAAATTGTTTCTACAAATCAAAACAAAATTTAAATATAAACACAAGCACTGCTCTCTATGAGATATCAGACACGATTTCGTTCGATATTCAAAGTCTCTCTCATCTCTAAACTATCTCTATCTCGCACTTTGTCTTTCTCAATGTCGTCGTCGTCTCATGTACAGTCAAAACAAAATGCAGCCTTTTTTTTTTTTCTTTTTGTAACAATGTCTGCGCGCATCAAGTCGTCAATTTTTGCTTAGCCGCCTCAATATGTCCTTGTGTATGCATACTAACTGGGCCGAAATGTTTACTAATTGGGGTTATTGTACCTGATCTTGTCTTAGTGCATTGAAATATACTGAAAACTGCAAGTCGTACGTACAATCAATCTACCACAATCATTAACCACATTTGTGTGTATATTTTTCCAAATCATTTTGTCAATCATCAACTGTTACGGCAACTGCTATTCTTAACATTTGGGCCACTTACATGAAAAAAACGGTCATAACATTAAGCATTTGCATTTGGGCACTAAACTCCTAACACTTTCTATACAAAATATTATTAATTATTGTAATAAATAAATTCTAAACAATATTATATTTCTTTTATACGAAAATCTTACAGAAACCAGTATCAGCGCCCGTTACCCGTCCGCCGTACAATGTAAGTTTACATTTCTGTTAAGACATTGCCGTTAAAATATTAACAGCTCTGCTAGAGGCTTACGTTTAACAGTTCTTTTATAGAGCGTTCACATTGCAGTTGCAAAGTTAGTAAAATACATGACAGATTGCAACCTAGTTGCTGCTCAATCCATAGTTGGTAGCTTTGAAACTTACCTGTGAAAAAATTAAAGCTTTGGTGTTAATTTAGAATTTTGCAGCACTGCCCTGTTTATACTTAAGTTAGATTGGGAGCTCACCGACGTCTCCCTGTTACACACATTTTAGGCTTGCATCAAATTAAGTATCATAACAAAATCGGGCACTATGGAATCCAATATGAAAATAAGCTTTTTCTTGTTATCTTCAAGCCTTGTTGCAGTCAAGATTAAGCACTTCTTTCACCTTAACTCGAACACTTTTCCTGCAGCTACGAAGCGATTACCTTTGGGAAAAGAACTCCTGAATTTTTAGCTTATATACCATAAAACGACAGTATACTAAAGGACTGCCAAAGGTTTGGGAAAGCAAAGACAGCCTTGTAATTTTTTTGTAGTCCGTTGAAAGCTTTTTTAAAATGCTAAATTTTAAGGAAATTTATTTATTTTATTTATTTATATAATGATAAAATAGAAGTTAATTCTAAGTTATAAAAGGTTTGTAGCCAGAGAGAAAATCCGGGCCCGGGGGAAAAATGTACCGGCCCCTCTATTACACCTTGAGGGCCTATACGCAGTTCGACATATTTCGCGCGGAATGACAAAATTTCATATAAAAAAAAAGTCCCAAATGGGATATCCCAAATGGGATTTTTTTTTTATATGAAGTTTTGTCATCGAACTGCGTAGACCCCTTTAGCTTGAGTCAAGTCAGTACGACAGTAATTACACCGGGCCCCTGAGAAAACTCCGGGCCCGGGGGGAATCCCCCTCCCCTCTCGTCAGGCCTGTGTGTACTTAATGTTCATCATCATAATATGTACATTTGTTCGTACACATTTTCAGTTCAGATCAGTTTCAAGAAAAAAAACGTGTACCTAAAAAGCACAATTCAACCCATTGAATTTCTTATAAAAGGCCTTCAGGCTGGATTTTAGGATCTTTAAAGTGCTCAATTTATTTGAAAAAAAACGCATTGTCCACTGAAACTTAGTAGCATGAAGAATGAAAAAAAGCATAGCCTTTACATAAAACTTGCTCAATCTCGTGTTTGGGGCGCGAGGAAGCTGTCAAATGTCAACTAGCTCTTTCTCTTATGGACTTTAGGTCGTTTTTGAAATGCTATCTTGCGTCATCTGTAAACACATTTTGCAAAAAATTCGGAGTAGCTCTAAGAAGTCACGGGAGATCCTTACACGAGCAGTTTTCAGCTTTTCGGCGTTTAAAATAAAGTGCTCAAAATTAGAAAATTGCAAACCATAAAAATGTATATAATTTAGAAAACTTGGCAAACTAAAATAAAAAAGGACTCATATGTCGCCCTTTAGCCTAACGTTACCGCAATGTAAACACCCTATACATATAACATGGAGGTCTCTGTTAACAGCTTTTTTAGACAGATATGCCTATTTTTTTTAAATTTTAATATATAACTAATCAATTGTTTTACTTTAAGGTGGTAAACGCCCATGATGAATCTATACGCCAGAGCGGCTCTTTCAATCGTTTAATGTACAGCGTTATTGGTGCAACTGACTATTAGAGCAACAAACTCAACAACAACAACAACAAATGAGAGCAACAGCCAGCAACAACAACAACAACATAAGCTAGCAGTTAACAACAAAGTTGCCTTAATATAACAATACTTAGCGGATTTTTGTGAAATTTTGTTTAACTAAATAATGAAATATGCTTAATAAATAAATTATAAATTTAATAAAAACGACAGAAAAATTCAACTAACAAACTACAAATCGAATCGGTTGAAATTGGTCAAAGTCAATATAAAAATGTATAATGTATAAATATCTCTACCTATTACCTATACATTAATTTTTGTGTGTCTCTCAATATGCAATAGCAAACAGTTTAATAAAATACTTAATTAATATATAAAAAAAAAAATAAATAAAACCAACAAAAAAAAAAAAAACAAAAATAACAAAACCTATTCAAAGTCTTAACTTTTAGTTCTGTTATTTAACATGCAATTTTATAAGTTAACAGTGCTACCAGCCACTGTTAACAGCGAGTGGTTCTAGTCTTGGCTAAACAGCTGTTAAGCAGCTTGTCGCAGCTATTTAGTAATGTATGTAATTTATTTTACTAAAAACATTTATTTTATAAAGTCAAGGAATTTTAATAAAAATAAAATTAATTTAATTGGCGAGACATGTAGCGGAAATTGAATTTTTTTTGATTTGATTGCCAACCCTTAAGAGCTGATCCCTCGACGCATTATTATACAACATGACACAGCATTAATCCAACACGTTGGCAACATAATAAACAAATCATATCATATCCATCAATCACACTTTGAGCATATTTATACTCAAATTAAGCGTTAAATATAGTTAACAAAAAAAAAAAGAAAAAAACCGCGTGGCAAACTACTTAAAGTTATGCATACATAAATATGATTTTAATAAGACCGAAATAAGGCACAAAAACAATTGACTGAAACACATAATAGACTTTCACTTCATAGTGCAAGTAAGCCATATACTACTATACAGATGTATGTATGTATGGCTAACAATAGAGCCAGCTGGAGCACCGTAGCGCCCCCATTAAACGGTCAAAGAAACAAAATTAAAAAAATATGCACAATCAGTAGCGTAGACAAAAGGTTTTGAGCGCTTAAGACCCCCAAAGTTGACCTTGCCAAGTAACCTTTTTTCTTACCATGCTTGGTTATAAAGTACTTACTTTGTCATCTAAGCCATATAAACCGGGCATGGCGAATGCTTAAATGCAAATTTGGGGCGTAGTCGCAATATCTATAATTGCAGTGCTCATATGCCTCTTAAGCTATAATTTAATCACAAACTTAAAGCCGAGTGATTGAAATGCGATACAAAATGCGTTGGAAAACAATACGTACTAGACCGCAATACTTGTACTGTGCTTAAGTAATCGCATCAAGACCGACAACAACAACAACCACAACATTAAGCTCTAAAATGGGTGTGAGAGTGTTTGTATGTGTGAAGATACATAGTGCCCAGTAGGAATTGGCAGTGTGAGTACATCTTGAGGTGCATATTGTGATCATTTTTAGGTAGTTCAAGCAGATTTTCGAAATTTTTTCAGATTTCATTATTTTAAATTGAAAGATATTGGCAAAAAACAAAGAATTCTGTTGGAAGTTGGGGGCTCATATTAGGAATCTAAATGTAGACTTACATTTGAGAAACGGACAATGGGACAGACGGATAATAGATATACAGACATCCATATAGAATAGAATTTAGCACAACGGTATTCTCTACCTGTCGTAAGAGGCCCCTAAAAGAGAACTAGTCAGATGCAGGCATACTTACCATCATATTGAACCTGAGGCACATTTTTAACATCTTAAAGATCTTCCAAAGATCAGTGTATGCCATTGGATACCGGGTGTGGAGACAACCGCCGGTGTAAAAGGAAAGCCCATAACTAACGAATATCCATACACAAGTGCCAAAACCCTCACCTTTTTCAAATGCAAAAACATCAGCAACGAATGGGTCTCAGCGATGACATGATCCAGGATCGGAATGCCTGCAGACGAATACTGAGATCGCATACCCACACCTCAGGAGGAGCATAAGTGAGTCCGAAAAGAGGGTTTGGGAGAAGAAGAAGACATCCATAAGACAATTTCTTTAGTCGTCCTGATCATTTTAATAATTTGACATGATCCAGGATCGGAATGCCTGCAGACGAATGCTGAGATCGCATACCCACACCTCAGGAGGAGCATAAGCGAGCCCGAAAAGAGGTAAACAAGGTTTTGGGAGAAGAAGAAGACATCCATAAGACAATTTCTTTAGTCGTCCTGATCATTTTAATAATTTGACATGATCCAGGATCGGAATGCCTGCAGACGAATGCTGAGATCGCATACCCACACCTCAGGAGGAGCATCAGTGAGTCCCAAAAGAGGTAAATAAGGGTTTGGGAGAAGAAGAAGACATCCATAAGACAATTTCTTTAGTCGTCCTGATAATTTTAATAATATTTTGGGCTACTTTTTTTAGGGTACAAAAATTAAGGAATATGCTGTGTTAATAATGAATTTCTTAAAGTTCAACTTGAACTACAAAATGAGTTCATATGAGTTCAAGAGCTGTATGTAAATAAAGCCAAATGAATGTATGTGCTAGGTAAAATGAGAAAGGCCATGCTTTCATGAGCTTAGCTACATTGCTGAGTCGCTCAGATGAGTCGCTCAGTTCTGTGTGAACACTACACTACTTAGCAGATGGTGAAGTTGTAGGCTGAGACCTTTATCTAAAAAGCAGCAATTTATTGTTAGCAGCTAACTCTGATATATATAAATGTTTCAACTTCTGTGGCTTTATCAGATTCCCATGGTGCACATAGTTAAGTTGCTCACTGAATCGTGGAATTGTATTTATATTTCCAATAATGGTTTTTCTCAGCGACAAGCTTTGTTGAGGGATTTGGACGTACTCGAGGGAATGGCTTGTGGGTGTAGTGGTATGCCTGTAGAGTAGTGCTGGAAGTAACATCGATGTTATATCGATGCATCAATGTTTTTTTTTTTTCCGATCATCGATATTTTTATTTCGATTATGGACCAAATATAACTCACAGGCTCCCAAAAAAAGTGGTGTAAACTTTACAAGTGACAGAGGCACCACGTATGGACTTTGGGCAGCTGAATCCGAAGTCCAAATATCCCCGATCCAAGGTTTCTTAGATAATATCCAAATTATTTCGTTTTATGGAATTTTATGGTGGTTATCTCATAACCCATGTGTGAAGGAGTTTTTTGGACTTCGGACTCAGCTGCTCAAAATCCATAAGGGATGCCTCTGTCACCTGTTAAGTTTACACCACTTTTTTTTGTGGCCTGTATTATCTTTTGTTTTCGTTGTATAACCTTTTGGATTGTTATAGATTATTTCTTTGCTTATTTTTTTATGATATGTAATTAATTTTGAAATGTATACTATGAAAATATAGTTATCTCTTGGTTGTTTTGATAATTCCATTGTATTATTTGAAAATACTCTGAATTAATGTAAGCATTCAAAAAATGGCCGCCACATGTGCTTCGATGTATCGAAGCATCGATGTATCGAAGTTAAAAAATGTTGGCCAACATCGATGTTTCTCCAGCACTACTGTGGAGAGTGGGTAAGGTAAAGGCCCTGGCATTAAACATTGAAATTGTTCGGAAAAAAGAAGGGCCCTACGATATTCTCTAGCAAGATTTTATTTCTCTCTCGATGGTAATGAGCAGGGCCGTAGAGAGAAAATCCGGGCCCGGGGGAAAAATGTACCGGCCCCTCTATTACACCTTTAGCTTGAATCAAGTCAATACGACAGCAATTACACCGGGACCCCTCCCTACTCGTCAGGCCTGGTCCTGAGTATAGGGGCTCGATGATAAAAAGGTTAAATTTTGCTAAATCTAAATTTTAAAGCAACTGGAGCATTGTGGTAACTTATAAGGACGGGCTCTGAAGTTGGAGACATATTGACTTTATATTTGAAAGTTTACAATCGATCTTTAAAAATTTTTATGCTTTGAAAGGTAAAAATGGACCAAATGTGAACCGTTTAGATTTTTTTGTAAGAATATAATTCGAATAATGCGGGCAACTTTCAATGGAATCCATTAATTTCATCTGCGCTCGGATAGTGCGTTTTTCTTAGTAAAACATTGTATCCCATTGTATTTACGGAAGGACATACATAGCTACAATATATACCCGGTATTATGTAGGGTCTGCCTCGCCTTCTGCTATAATCCATAATACACTTGATCCTAAAGATACAGAGTATCAAAAGTAAAATGCTTCGTTAAATATTTAAAGTGAAAATAAACAGCTTTACTAATTCAAGATATCTTTGCTTTCCACAACATGTTCCGACTGGGTAGTCAAGTTTTATTGTATTGGGCGCTTAACGATTTTTGTGTTTTTGTATTGTGCACTACGTGAGATCACTTGGCAACGATCTTGTATCTAGTGTAAAGGGCTTAAATGCCGATATTTGGTAATCGGCAACAAACATCAAGCAACAACAAATCACATTAAAGATTACTGACATCTACATAGTAGGTACAAATACATTGAGCTATTCAACCGCAACGTGTTTGATATTTGTTGCTATCAGAGCAAAAAGACAAAAAAAAAAAAGAAACACAGATACACAATATGTTTGATAGTGTATGTGTTTGTGTGTAGTGAATTTATGTTTTGCAGTGATTTAGCTTTTTAGGTCAACCGCAGTCGATGCAGATGGCATAAACAATGTATGTTAAGCTACTCCACCTGACTTTTCTTCTGTCTGTCAATATGTCTGTCTGTCGCTCTGTCTCAATCAAATAAATTTGCAATAAACATGGGCGAAACATTAATGAGTTAGCAATAAAAACGCCCCTAATTATGCCAACTCACAGAGGATCAAAAAGATCAAATAAGATATATAAATATAAAGCCTAACTGATTGCATGATCTAAATATGTAAATACTTGCTATATCACTAAATACACTTGTTGCATTAATTACGACAGACACCTGCTTTAAATAAATTAAAACAACTTTACTTAGCGCCCGAAATTAAATTAGCGAAAGTTTTGCACGTTCCAAAGAGCACGATAACTTAAAATTTGCAGCAAATGGGCAACACTTTTAATTATCAGTGTTGATCACTTGTTTACAGATTGATCTGTTTGTTGCACATTTGAAAAATAATTTCATAATTATATAGCAAAAATGTGTGCAATATTGAGTAATAAAAATGTAACTTGTATTTAACTTGTTTGTAGTTTTACATAGACGACAATGACAAGCACTCTTCAAAAAACAGCTGACTAACTTTATTTGGATCAAGTCATGGCTAAAGTTTTTGGGTTATCACTTGGTCATTCATAGTCCACCGAACAAAAGTTTTATGATATAACAACGGAAATGGTTAAAAAAAAAACAGCGTTACAATGAAAACCAGCTGGGAAAGCGTATTTTATCTTGCCAAACTGCTTATACTCTAGTTGCCTAGGTCACTAATATGAGAGTTTACTGTATAGCATATCGTTCGACCATAACATTTCGATCGATCCAGAATTGGGATTACGCACAACAAATTCCAATAACAGATTTCAGAAGTCGAGATTGAAGAAACCAATTTGCTTGAGGATTTTTTGTTGTATTCTACTCGGTCATCCCATTCTACGTACATCAAGAAATGTGATAAAGAAATTGTGAACGGCATACTTGCAAAATTTAAAAAAAATTATCCTAGATCAAATTTGAAGCAACCAAAGTTTTTAAGAAAATTTTACATTTATTTTTTCCCCTGTCTCAATTGAGTTTTTAAGCTGGGAGTGATACAAAAAATGTCATAGTCCAAATATCATAATTTACTTTACCTATAAAGGATCAGTTTAAAAATGGTCTAACATTAGAAAATGTTTTTTTTTTAATTTTTTCTAGTTAATCTGGTTTCTGAGATAAACTTTGTAAATATCAAAAAATTTAATTTTCGCGACCGGTACTAGGGCTATAATTTTCTGCGATTCCCTCCAAAATACCTCACTTTATGGTATTGTTTTTTGGCATTACTTCGGGAGGTACGTCAGTGGGGTAGAATTATTAAAAGTACTCGAAATTCTGCTCAACTCTAAACATACTTTAAAATAGTATATTGAATTTACAGACAACCGATCGTAGAATATGAATCACCGGTCTGGAACCCTCAATATGCTATAAACGTTGGCAAGCCTGAATCATTTCGAAAACAATTTCAACTATACGCTCTTAGAAGTTTAAACTGGCCACAAAAGTTAAACCTACCATCTTGGTGCTTCACACTTTCTTACTTTTTGTCCAATGGAAACGCTCTTACGTAGTTATTCCAGATCATTTCTATTAAGTCCGTTGTCAAAGAAAATTGCAAGTCGAAATGTATGTATTATAGAAAGGAAGACTTTGAAAATCTCCAAGTTACCTATGATCAAGGTGAAGAGAGAAGCCTCTCAAGACATATTCGTCTATCCGTCCGTACGTATGAACACATACATACTTTTCCGTGATTATAACAGCTAACCAAACTTTGAATTGAGAGGCCGTATTATATCTCGAGAACCAAGTTCATTCAATTTTTCTATATCGGCTTTATACTTTATAGCTCCTATAAAGGCATTAAAAGGCACCTAAAAAAAGAAAACAATTTTTTTGTAAAGGTAATGGAAATGGGTAATTAAACTTTGGATTGAGACCCCGCATTATATCTCGAGAACCAAGTTCATTCCATTTTTTCGGTTTTCAGCGCTATGCTTTATAGCTCCCATAAGGTCATTCATTATAAGGCAGCTAAAAAAACAAAAAATTTTTTAAAGGGCATAATTCTTTTATTTAGATAGATATCGATTTAATATATCTAAAGCCCCGTAGAATCGATCTATCTTAGAAATTTTGAAACAGCATAATTTTTTTGACTTTCGTAACCAATTTTTTCTTTAATTTGTTACGATTTAAAATTTGGATTAGAAATTCGTTTAAACGTTACAGAATTTGTATTAAAATCAAAATATACACTTTCTCTAGTTAAGCCAAATATTCCAACCTCTCAGTTAACCCAAGGCACCAACGTCACCTACACTTAGAGAGGCAAAGAGAGCAAACTAGCGCTCAGGCTGTGGCGAGACCAGCTCTAGCGTCAGTGACGTCAATGACTCGACTCTGCTGGGGGACAACGTTGTAACCATCGCATTGCTGCGATATAAAAGTGCAATTTGGAGTCGTAATGGTCGCAGATACGTTTGTATTTTGGTTTAGAGTGGTTCGCGCGTGCGCATAACGGTATAACAAGCAGTGCTAACAAAAAAAAAAAAATCAGTTTAAAAAAAAAGAAAACAAAAAAAAAGAAAAGAAAATCGCAATGCAAGCCTTATTTGTGTTAGTCACGGTCGCGATTTGTGGCATTGCTCAAGCGCAACAGGGCGTCGATCCCGCCTATTTGCGTCAATATTATCAGCAATTGCAGCAGCAGCAGCAGCAATCCCATGCCGCCGAGGGCACGCCCATCTATGAGCAGAACTCGGAGCAGACGCAGCAGTATGTAAATTCGGGCCAGCAGCTACGCGTTAAGGATACCGTGTCCGACCAAATACGCGCACAGCAGCAACAGGGATATGTAGCACCAGCAGTGCGTGATTACTCGCAACAGCAGCAGGTTTGTCTCAAAATATATACACACACACACATGTTGTGCGGCTTTAAGCCAACTGAATATGTTAACTTTTAGTACCAGTCGCAGCCACAGCAGTCTGTCTATAAGCAACCACAGGCCGCGCCTGCGCCAACGCAACGTCGCGTGCAACCCGCCTATCATCAGTCGGCACCGCTGCTGAGCAAAGGACAACTCAAGCTGCAACAGCAGCAGCAGCAGCAGGCGGAGGAGGAGGAATACGATGACGTAAGTTGTCTATTTTGGTGCATAACAAGTTGGGCGCTCTCACACAGCTTTCGCGTACTTTCCTTTTCGCTTCACTGCAGCCACTGATCCAAACTGGCAAACAATGTGGCATATACTCACACACATAATTACAATCGAGCTGGCAACAAAGAAAGATATAGTAGTAGAGTTCATTAACCAGCTGCCTAGGCCACTTAACGTTTTGCCATATTTGGTAGTGTATCTGGCATTTTAGCCAGTTGCTAGCTGCCGCCTGCAACTACTTGCCACATGCGGAAGCTGCAGATTTCCGTTATAATGGCCATATAAATATCATCAGCTAATAGCCAGGCCTATAAAGTATGCTTTTTAAAAGCGTCTTGTACAATCCAGTCACTTTTAAATGCGACCCATATACCTCAATATGCCAAACTATGTTGTTACCAACGCCAATTCCTGCACACGCATTAGAACCAGTTTGCAGGCATAGATCTTAACTCTTGTGCAGTCGCAGCAGCAGCGGCAGCCTTTCCATTTTTTTTTATTGGACCACGTCAGACCCAGAATGTTGTCCAAAGCCCCGCCCCAGTTGCAACACGTTTCATGTTACCTTAACCCACTTAACTACGCGATTGTCTGTGGTTTTATTCTCAGGCCCACCACGACCTTATTCGCAAGTGGGTGCCGCCAATGCAGCAGCATCAGCAGCATCATCAATGCTGAAGGTCTTTAGTTGCATCCTCAGCGGCAGTTGCAGCTGCAGCCAACCTTGCGCATTATTTACGGCTTTGTGCCACGGGCAGCGCATAAAATTGCTTAGCAAATTGATTGGAGTTTCCTTGCATATGAAAACTTGCTGGCTAAAAAAGATTTACAAAAAAAAAACTTGGACACGCTTTGCTGCACTTTATGTGCAAAAAACGTACAGCACAAAAAAAAACTAGGAAAAGTTGTCCAAAAGCGCAGCAAAGTGTACATTCACTTTAGTGCAACATTTGGTTTCTGTGGCAGCTATATGATTTTGGGTTCTGATTTTGATGCAAACCGGATTTCAAACTAATTGTTAATTTTTTTTTTTTTTTTGAGAAGGAGTTCGCATTTTAAATTTTACTATCACTAAGCATAACAATGATTTTTATTATTTAGACTAGTCGGAAATGGCAGTAATTCACTTCTTGGGCATCTGCTCTGTTCTGAAGAAATTCGCAATATTTACTAATTATCTTACTTATCTTTTTTAAAATACACCCAAGTATCTATCAAAGATCATCAACTTGGCAGCTGCTGTTTCCATTCATTAGATGTTCTGCTGATATTTGGACCTCGCACCAATTTAGTCTGACCTAAAAACGAAATTAGATTTTATTTTGAAATATTGTTTCTTTGTGTAACTTACAATTTTTTTTTCTCTTTCAACACCTTTTTTTAGTAAAAGTAGGTAGAGTGCAAAGTGTACGAAGAGTGAAAAAAATTATAATTGAAAAATCTTATTATAATTGAATTTGCTCTTAAAGAAAATGCGTTAAAATATACTACATTTACGCAAAGCGCAGATCTTAACAAATACTGAAAGAAAGAAATCGTAGAAGATTAAAATAAAAAAAAGAGCGAAGCGTAAAAATAGATTTTTTTTAAATAAATGCTGCATATAAACAGCAAGCAGGTGGCGAAGCCCCTTACAAAAACTACAAGACTAAATTGAAGTTGAGACCAAATACAATAATTTATAAAAGAAATTGCCAAAACATTACACATCATAATTGTGCTAAGAAAATTCCAATCTTTTAAGCTGAAAGACTCGCCTTTAGGCCCATACGCAGCGTGCAAAAATTCCGCACGCAATGTCAAAACTTCATATAAAAAAAATTCCCTTTTTTGGGATATTTGTCAAAACTTCATATAAAAAAAAGTCCCAAATGGTGGGATATTTTTTTTGATATGAAGTTTTGACATTTCGTGCGGAATTTTTTGCATGCTGCGTATGGGCCTTTAATGTTAAAAATTATTTTTGAAGTACTACGGTTTCAAGTTTACAGTCTTGAAGAAATTTTTTTATATGTAAATAAAAGTCATACCCATAGAGTAGATTAGGCAACATTAATAAGTTTTTATTAGGGTATTCACGGTTGCTGTTGAGTTGAGAAACTACAAAGTTGAGCACTTTTGCTACAACAAAATATCAGGGCTGACTTACAGCTCTCAACTCAACTTTTGCTCAATACAGACCCAATTCTAGTTTCGGGATGATTTTAATAATACGCTAAGTACTCTGTATGAACTTACAGAAAACTTTTTCTAAAATAGGTGTTTAACTATGATGCAGTTTATGAACTACCAAAAATTCATAAACATTATTATGAGTTCACGTCATATGGCAAAATAAGTTCCAAACCAAGAATAGACAAATAGTTTAATACAGCGTAATATATGGAGGCAGATTAGATTCAGCCCAGAAAGGTATCAAGCGTTCTACTATAAAGAACCCCAAGTCAGTGTACTCATCTTATGAATAATTTGTATTCAGCAATACAGTAAGTGTTTTAAATATTACCTTCAAGAATCAAAAATACTTAAAAGCGGCGTAAAGCACTTGATTGCCGAGGCAAAATCTCTTTTTAACGAAATTCTACAGCTGTGCCGCAAATACTGAGATAGTCTCGAATAGCATTGAAAAAATTAAGGTTTTTAGATTTAGGCATAGTTGTTGTTTCATGCTTTTTCACCAGCTATAAGTTTAGAGAATAGTGGGCGAATTACGCTAAAAATTCGGGGGAACCGCCTCCTGCATGCTTCACACACCAACCACCGTTACGCACTCTATATTCATTGCAAGACATCACGGCCAAAAAATACTCTGTATTTTACATACTTTCAAACAATTTGAGAATGCTGCAGTCCCGACAAAATTTCCCTTAGTAATGCAGATATTGTGGCCTTCGGTAGCGTAGTGGTAGCGTACTCGCTTTACAAACCGAAGGTCGGTGGATCGCATCCCCGCAGTAGCACTGGTACATTTGCCTAGCACTGGCATCGCTATCTCAAAGACGCTATTTGCCAAAGAAAATCTCTATTAATTCCAGACACCGCCGTTCGGATTCGGCTATAAACTGTAGGTCCCTGTTCTCTTTGAACAGTTATTAATAGAGATCCCATGCCCCGCCCAGGGGCGACTGACACAATTGTCAGTCAGGGAAATTATATATAAGGATCTTTTAGTCCAAGGTGTTTAAATTTTGTAATTTTTGGCTATAACTCCCCAAGCACCTATCGAATTTAAATAAAACTTACATCCACAGATGATAATTTGATATCTATAAAGTCTTCGAAGTAATTGGTAACTTTTGCGGGAGACAGCGAGTGGTATTTCCTTAAAGTAAAACAAACTTTCATATTTAAGATTACATGATAGGTTTCGGTAAGTTAAGCTTTTTCGAGAAAAGTTTTACAAATGGCTTCATTCAAAGGCAGTTTGTAGGAAGTGTTTAAAAAATTTCGCCAAAGGGTCTAGCTAGATAAGGTACTAGTGACTGCTTCCACCGATTTTTAAAAATTAATGCAGTTTTTAAACTTAACGCGTTACGGCTTAATTTAAAAAAAAAAAGTGTTTCTCGTTTTTACTGAATATTTTTTGAACCAATTTTGTTTTTAAACTAAGTTGACAACAGGGCTCTTTAAAAAAATATATAAATTTTTTTTTACCAACACATTGTCTTAAAAAAAACATATCAAATTTTATAGATATCAAAAATAAAAATATTTGATATTTTGTTATAGATATCAAAAATAAAAATATTTGATATTTTTTTAAGTAGTATGTTCCTTAATCATGTCAATCACAATTTTTTTATGTTTTTATACGTTCTTTAGTTGGTGTGAATGTCAATCAAATCGATTTGGTGGAACAATGTTAAAAAAATATATAAAACCAAAATTTTGAACAATTTTTGTTAAAAAACTACCTCTTATAGTCTCTGAGATGCTTTTGTTTATGACTATATCGACTCGGCTGTGCAGATAGTTTCCGATTCAAAATTAATTTTTTTCAGGAAAAATTATATTAACTTTCCAAAACTTTAACCAATCTTGATGTCGTTCAAAAGTTAAACTGAGAATGGTTTATCTTCAAAAATCTTTTAGACCATATGTTGTTATACTATGCTGATCGCATCGATAAAAAGTCGTTGCAGCTTTGTTTATTAGGGCTACATAAAAATACATACCAAGTTTGGAGATTGCCTCCTGGCTTGATTATGGGAAATAACATAAAAGTTAAAATTTCTCGGAAAAAGCAGTGCGCCTAGGGACTGTCAATAGTCACCAGCATGCTCCTATTTCTCTCTCGATGGCCCTGGATATATTAACATTGAAGCAATATTTCCGCATTCTTTTAATATTGGAAAGCTATGGTGTTTATTAGATAGATATTTTAAAGACACGTTAAACCTGCACTGCTGACGGAACACCTTGTCAAAAAGTGTACCCAGCCTACTTCGCTTCCTGCTACGAATCTTCACTTCAATGTAGTCGCTCAATAGCTGATCTTGTATTATGAGAGAGTGCGGTTTTTTTTTTTAATTTTTGTTTTCCATGCATTTATTAGGTCTTAAAATTGCAGAAATGTAAATAAAAGAGACCAGTTGCAATTTGAGCTCATAAAAGTGCCTCATTGATAAACAATGATTTTTCTTAATAATGACTTATAAATACATAAATATTTTATGTATGTAAATATTTCATGAGCTTTAATATTAACAGGTTTATTCAATTTATAATAAAATGGTGGCTTCCGTATTGAAAATACATAAAACAGATATTTGCAGCCATTGGGTATGCCCTCTGAATTTTGTATAGCAAAACCAGCTTTAATGTGCGTGTAGTAAAATGTGTTGAGATATTTTTTAAGTTACTTCTATAGTTACTTGCATAAGAGCCGAAACGATCAATGTTGGTTGGAGCCTCGTACTTTCACTTGTGCTGCACATGCGTGGCCAGCAAATGGCTATGACGGCTCTCCCACACGTTCCCCATGCAGAGTGTCCAAAATGATGTAATAGAGTCGCAATTGCATTTGACTCGCACGACTTTTGACAGTTTTTTATTTTTTATTTTTTTTTGGGTATTTTATGAAAACTAGGCCAGTTTGCGTTACGCATTCGAAATTGTGACCGCGCCCCATTCAACTAAAATAAATTTTATTGGTCTATTTGCAGCAAAATTCCTCATACCAGTTTGGTTTCGATGTGAGAGACGACGAGTTTACCAACTATCAGAATCGCAAGGAGGTACGCGATGGTGGAGTAATCAAAGGAAGCTACTCAGTAGTGGACTCGGATGGTTTCATACGCACAGTTAAGTATACCGCCGATCCCAAGGAGGGCTTCAAGGCGGAGGTCATACGCGAACCCACTGACATTGTGGTTAAGATACCCACGCCAGCACCACAGCAATTGCTGCGTGCTAATGGTCATAAGACGGCACAGGACTACAGCGCCAAGCAGCAATATCAGCAGGCGCAGTATCATCAATATCAGTAGTGCATTTGATGGTTTAATCTTGTAAAAGTTCCGCAAGTCCATGTAGTTTGTACAGCAAGGATCATTATATACAAGTAACATTAATTATATGCAATAATCATAAAACACATACGAAGAAAGTTCATTTAGTTTTTAGAGCAATAATGTGAAGCATAAGAAATTTTTCGAAATTATATAACTTTTTAGAATATTAAATTAAAATTGAAAAAAAAATGTGTTTGAATATTTGGAGCACGATGCAATATGCTGCATAGCTTTGAGGCAACTGATATTTGTCTAGCCATTCAATCAATGGCGTAACCCTTAAACAATTTGCAAGCCCAAAAGCAAAGACTAGATGCAAACTCGTCCAGCAAGTTTAAGAGTTCTCAGCAAAGTTTGTCTTTGGTCACCAAAGACAACTCGCCAGGCCAAGCTATACCGGTCAAACCGGTACAAGGACACAGCGCCTGGAAACTCACGCCACAGCAATCATACAAGACAAAGATGCTGCTGCTGCTGCTGCGGCTCTGCAATCAGCGCCCAACAAACAGCGTCAATAGTGTCCTTTTGCAATGTCCTTGCATAAATTAGTTAGTGTGAGAACAACAGCTAAGGGTTATGCAGCGGCCAAGACACAAGCAACAACATTGCAAATGATGACCTTATCGCCCGGCAGCAGCAACCGGTTCTGGACAGAACACAACAACTGACAGCTTGAGGACCCGCATTGCACATAAAGATAAGCCAGCGCGACGCCTTAGAACAACAAAATTTACATATGCGCAGGACTCAATATTGATAGCTTACGGTTCTTTTCCAATTAAACATATGTTAGCTGGTCAGCTGTTGCTCTCTGACTGACTGGCCACCAACTGGACAATGTTTGCCCAAGGCATTTGTGTCACTTAATGGTCGCTGGAATTATGCAAATGTGCAGCAACCCCTGGAGGTCAGCGACTTACAAGACGCTTAAGCCGTTGCAACCCTTCTACCAAAGGCGCACTGCATTTGCATATGACCCGCATGGACGGAACGATCGAACGACTGACTGGCAGTAACTGTCTTGTAACTAAGTAACTGCAGGACATTTTGGGTCATTGCCTGAAACCAGTTTTGGCCGTTCGAAGCTGACCTTTTTGGGCTAGTCGGTGCTGGCCCAAAAAGTCGCATAACCGGACAGTCCACTTTCGCCGAGCGTGAGAAAAATGCACAGCGGCTGACCTATGACAAGACAGCTTTACGCTTTCTTATGCAAATCCTTGACTTACTTTTCAAATTTCACGCTAAATCATTGCCTTTAAATAAATAATACAATAAAATTATGAAAAGTCACGATCTCTATATACTTAAGCATAAACACTATGAGCAAAAAAAGTCTGTTGATGATAAAAATATGCTAATTGAGTTTTCCCTGCGCCAAATTCCAGCGATGTTCGCCATGGCCACCCTGACGATCTGTCCAAATCACCTGGAAGCAGTGAAAAGATTTTTAAGCATTGTTTGTGGTAAGCAGCAAATGTCAACCCACCTCGCCTTTATAGCGATTTGTGCCTGATTGCTGCTCAAAGCGTTGCTGCTGCGCGTCCGGCTGCTGCAACACGTGTCCATGACTGCGCTTATCCCGTGCAGCAAAGCGCATAAAGATATCACTAAGTTGGAAGCACAAAAGTGTTAGCAAGCACTACAAGAACAGAGTTTAGACCGAGCTTACTGATAATAGCGCCTTGTGCTGTCAGGCTTAGCCGCAACCTTGCGCGACTCCGCTGTCAAGCTGTCCGGCGTGTTTGTATAACGTCTAGGACGTTGCAGCAAAGTGGACTGCTGCTGTCTGGCCGATCTGGGCACTACATGCAAAACATTGCTGGTAAACAGCGCTGGCGGCACATTATAAAGCTGCTCCTCTGCGCGTCTTTGAGTTTGCTGCGCATAGGCCAGCTGCGCAGTTGTGGGAGCTGGCAGGCGCTGCAGATAGTTGCCTTCGTAGCGATACTTGGCCAGCTCCGCGGCACCATATGGTGTTGGCGCACGTTGCTGTGAGTAAATAGCTGGCGGCGGTGTTCCAAATGGAGTTAGCGTGTGCTGCTCATAATCCGGCTGTGTCGTGTAACTGGGTCTATAGTTGAGCAGCTGAAAGTTCGGCACTTGCTGCTGATAAAGCAGCGACGGCGCGGCTCCGTATTCCAAGCGTCGCAATCTGGGTGGTTCTTGTGCAATATAAATGGGTTTGTTGGTATAATAATGTTGTGCCAGACCAGGCGGCAACAGCAGAAACAGCAGCCAAAAGGCAGCTATAGTGTTCAAGGCTGCAAAATCCATGTCCGATGCGTTACAAGCTCGTCAAATTTATGGCAACATTTTGACATAAACATTGGCATTTATATGGCAGGCCGCTTTAAGGAGGCTTGGCGTTGCGCCACGCCGCGTCTGCCACACCAAAAAAACAAAATAGCATAAACCCCATACCGGAAGCTAATTTCTGCTTTTGTTTTGGGGTAAAGCAGTTAGCGGACTGTGAAATCGATTGATGCAGTGGGCCAGTAGCCAATCGATTGTGCAATGTTTTATAAGTCCAAACAAAAAACAGTTTTGTGAGCTTAGGAAGTTGTTCCAAAAAGTAGAAGTGCTATCAAAAAAAAAAAAACACTGCTAATAGTCTAACACTGCAGCTGCTCAAGGTCACGCACGTAGACCCAACTAAAGCCAGTTTCGCGGTCTTTGAAGAAAGCTCAAGTTCAAGGCACAACAATATATGCCATATGTTCAAATTTCAGCGGCTCTTTGTCTAATAATTTGCCTAAGATGGCAATAAATGACCGTTAGATCAGCCATACAAAGCTGCAGTTGAACAAAGTGTCTGCTGATTGGTGGATGAGCTAACTCCTTTGTGCCTGTTGCATAAACAACAACAGTTCAACAGTTCGCACAGGGGTTGGTTGCTAGCGTCTTGACTGACCTATAGCAAGCACTTTGGCAACCCTCTGTCAACAACCCTTAAGCTGTTAAAGCTGCCAGCGTCTTCCCTAAGCTGCGACGCAGTTCCAGCGCTCATTCGACTTTTTAAGTTGAAACCCTGCACAACACAGCTCCAAAGAACTTTTACTTTTCTTCATTCTTACTTGGATTATTATAACTTGAGCATAGGTAAGTGCTTATACTTTATACATATAACATTTATTTTTATAGACACAGCGTCTGCTTAAGTTTGCGACATAAAAACTCCAGATCCACCAAAGTTTCTAGATACTACTTTAGAGAGAGAGACATTTATAGAATATCGTAGCTTTTTATAGCGCTTATAATACAAAGATGTAACGAAGTCCTTTTGACCTCGTTGACTGCTGCAACAAGTTTTCAGTGCTTTCGATACAATAACTCGGTCCAAGGCGTTCCTCTGTGTGTGTGTGTTTTTGCCTGTATTTTTTTTTTTTTTTTTTGTAAAAATCGTTTCCTTAAAAACGTTGAGTTCTCTAATCATTCATATTAACATTGTTCATGCGCATTTTGGCAAAGTCCTCAAATACAATATTATCATCATCATCCTGATAATAGCCCTTGACATTACGATGCTGTTCAATGGACTTCATTTTCTTCATAGCATTCGAACGTTTCTTCTCAATAGTGCCTGTTATGCCAAAATAATAAAGCCATTAGTGTGCCACTTTAGATTTTTTAATGATTACGCTCGAACTTACCAGGTGCAGGTTGCAAGAGTTTGAAGGGCACATCCGTTTGCATTTCACCACCCAGCGTGCCACAGTTCAACTTAATACGCACCGAGTATGAGATGACAATACCACAAGCATCGCCAGTGGATTTGCCTTCCTGCACCATGGTCGAGGAGGCCAAGTTAACATCCTCATCCTTCAAGTGTCCATCAAGCGCAATGCCTAATCATAACCACAAATTGAAAAAAACTATGCCCAAAGCAAACTGTGCTTGTGCACTTACCATGGCGATCCTTGTTATTGGCTGCCAGCGGTATCAAATAGAATGTCTTGGTCAAATTAGCGCCTGGTGTGATGGGACAACCCTCCTTGGTCTCAAGCTGTGCCACATGTTTGCTGAACTGTGCATTTACCATAGTGATCTCCGTATGCTGCACAATAAAGCACTTGATGCTCTTGACCGCTTTCTTCGAGTTATTGGACACCTGCACGGTAGCAGCCACCTTCTCACCATGATAGTAGATCTCACGATCCAGTGTTACCTCCAGACTAATTTTGCCATTGGAGAAAGTAAAGCCCTTGCTTACCAATGAGCTAGGCAAACGCTGACCACGGTTGAGTGGTGCATACTGTAGTTTCTTGATCACCAGACTGACCATGCTGCGCTTATGCTGACGATCATCCTCCGAGTCAGCTACATAGGCGCGTATGGTGTACTCTACGCCCAGTGGTTTGCCCAAGTCATCACCCTCCTGTTGCAGCGTTACCGAGCTAGGCGAGTTGGGTGGAAAATGAAAGGTGAACGGATGCGCATAGCTGCCCAATTTGCGCACAAGTTTCTCCTGCATGGGTGTCATTTCCATATTACTGTTGGTCATAGGCACAATTTGTTCACGTGAGAGTATCAGCTCCTTTGAGAACTTGACGCCCATGACCTCATCCTCTTCGCGACCATAGCGATAGATGGTGGCCAATTGGCCAAATACTTTGCGATTTTTCAAATAGTCCGGCTCCACTACAATTACGCCATCCACAGGATCGCAGTAGTCCAAGTGATCGATAAAGTCACGACGGCCCAAATAAAATGTAACCTTGCCGTTGGGTGTTGCCTTCTTGAAGACCTTCACGGATACAACCATTGTGTTTCACTTAAAGCTCAGATTTCGCGTCGCGTCTAACGTTAACAGTTGCGCGTTTCGGGAAAAATGCAAAGCCGTAGAGCCGTGCAACATGCTTATATACCTTTGGCTCGTCCGTTCCCGTGGGGTTTCAGTGACCACTAAATGGATTTGCGCGTTATGCAGTTGTTTGTGTAAATGAGAACCTCACAACGTGTTCTTCTGAGGGTGGCGGCAGCTGTCGCTTTACACAAGTCTTGCGGCGTATTTTTTCCGTGTCAAATTGGCTAATGTCAAGTGTCGGTGTGTGTTTTGACCTCGTGCGAGGTCAGCACGCCTGCTAGCCAAATGCTGCGTTTACAAAAGTTCAATTCTTTTTCGACCCATAACTGGCGTGTTGGATAATAGACGCATGTAAGTGCTTGGTCGGATTAGCTTTCGATTAGGCTATTATGGCATACGACGATGCATTACGTGAAAAGATGTCTAGTAAGTTGTAGGACAGCTTCTAGTCGGCTTTTTGCACATTAAGTTATAGCAATTTATAGTTATTTGACGCAAATTTTTGCCACAATAAGTTGGGGTTGTTTGCTGTTCCAGAGAAGCCTCAGAAGTTTTGAAGCATTTAACCGATGTGCTATATATGTTCTAATTTAAAATATCGATATATTGATTTTTGCTGCGTGAAGAAAAGTCTCGAAGTTGCAAGCAGAGGAACGATTAGATAAGAATGAGCTTAATGATGAACTTGGTGGGGATAGATCCAACATGTCACAATGCCCGGAAGTAATCTTCTTTTCTGGACATACAATCGCCTAGCGATACAGTTACTTTAAGACTCAGCACCCTAGCTCCAATGGGTAATCACCATATCTTTAAGGGGTGAACAGATTTTTTCTCAAAACGAGCCATTTCCTGGAACACACTAATATCGAGCTTTGAGATAATTGTCCATCGAACTATAGGTCTCACTCTATTGTTGTTGGAGACGGTTGCCTCTAGGTAGGTGACGTTGGAATATTTCTCCTTCTTTATACTGAGAAAGAAATTTTTGTCCATCTCATTACGCTAAACAGGCTTTGAACCTATTTTCGAATCTTTGTAACACCAGACTTATATTCAGATCCGCACGGTTTTTAAGAAGCTTCACGACACTCCTTAGTACTCTACAACCCAGTCCAACTTACTTAAACTCCTAACAGCTTCACTTACTTCACCTTTACATTAACATTACCTCTACTTCTAGCAAAGACACAAACCTATAATGCAAGCACAGACACACACCACAACCGATCGCCATGGCTATAGCCTGTGCTTTTCGCCTTTCGAGGCTGATCATATGCTGCTAGCTACTAGGTAAGTTTGACACATTGAGCAAACCCTAGCATATCTGAGTCTCATCAACCCTTTTTAACTTAGCCAATTGTACGGTCTGGCTGGCGGTGGTTCACTCTTCTTGCTTGCACAAAACCAAACAGACGATGCACAACATCTTAAAGAGCTTTGTCGTTTAGATTGGTCCGATGGTCTGTTTGATGTGGCTTGGTGTCCATATTCCGCCGATATAGCTGCCACCGCCTCGGGCGATGGCTCGCTACAAATCTGGTGTGGTTTGGACGCCGAGTCGGCAACAGCACAACAAACACCCAAGGAACCATTGATTTGTTTACAGGAACACAAAAACGAGATCTACAGTTTGAATTGGGGAGAGAAGTGGAATTATCATACGCTACTCTCAGCCAGTTGGGACTGTACGCTCAAGCTATGGGACTGCAATCGACAGAACTCCATTACAACCTTCGTGGGACACAATGATTTGATCTATAGCGCAAAGTTCTCACCGCTCATAGCGAATCTTTTTGCAAGCGTAAGTACTGATGGTTATTTAAACTTATGGAATTCTCTTGATTTTTCAGGTAAACCATTGATGAGCATCAAGGCGGCTCATTCGTGCGAGGTGCTGTCCTGCGACTGGAGTCATTTCGATAGGAATTTGCTGGTAACGGGCGGTTCGGATGGACTTATACGCGCATGGGACTTACGCAAGATGCGGACGCCTATTTTTGAGCTGTACTCGGGAGATTTTGCCGTCAGACGTTTGGCCTTTTCACCACATGCGGCTACGATCCTGGCTTCGGCCAACTATGACTTTACCACGCGGTGAGTTTTTAGGATAAATAGTTCGAGAGTAGATCGTTAAGTTAACAACACTTAAACTCGAGTAGGATTTCTGAATAATTGGAGCTCGTGAGAGTTATAATACTGACAATATTTCCAAACCTTATCAAAGATGAGAATTGTTCATACCCAGAACAATTTTTAGTTTTTCTTTAAGGGTCAGATTTTTTGGGAAAAATGCATGAGGTAAATTGAACCCTAGCAAGTCAGGGTTCTGATATTACCTCAAAATATCCCATAAATTGAGTTATATTGTTCTCCTAGAACTCTGACGCGCTTCGGACTCGGATTCAGAGACACCAAAAACATATAATGAGAGCTCGAAAAAGATCCTTTATAGGCTGTTTTAAGGTTATGTTAAAGCACAGATAAAACGATTTTCGGTTTAGTGAATTTATGAATACAAATACGAGCTCCATAAGCCACAGCCCGTCAGAATTCTTACATAACCTCAAATAACACCCATAAAAAGAGGTATTATGCAATTAATCTTAGTAACCTGAAGTAAAGATTTCTGTTGGTTAGTTTTTTAAGACATGGGTGGCATTATCTTACATATACATCATTGAACCTGGGACTTCTATGCTTTCTCTAATCTCTTTTAAAAAATGTTTAACAATTACAGCATTTGGAATCTGGAGCAGAGTGAAGTGGCCCAGGAAATCAATGAGCAGCATACGGAATTTGTCTGCGGCCTGGATTGGAATCCATGTCGGGCACATCAGCTAGCCGATTGTGGGTGGGATGCAGTAACCAATGTCTATACGCCACACTGCTTGTCCGAACTATTGGCTTAGATGCTAACCATAATCAAGGCTTAAACGCTTTAGTTGCTTCAACTGCTTTTCAAGGGCCTTAACCTTCTGGAACTGATAAATTACACTGTGTGTAAATGCAAAAATTGTGATAGGGCGCAAGTGGCGCCAAAATAGCCAGGCCAACAAAGTGTAACAGGACTATAGCTGAGCTATATATGCTGGGCCCGCAAACCCTCTAAGGATAACGATGTGTAAATAGTTGTGATAAAAAAAAGAAGAAAAACCAAACTACATACAGGTGCTTAAAATGTCAATAAAATGCTTTTATATATTATTATTTAAGTATAAACCAAGCGAGAAAGTGTTGTGGCTGGGGGCTATAATTTGCACTGGGCTCTTAAGCGGAACTTCACTGCAGTGGCTCACTAGCAGATCCTTATCCTGCACTGTAGACTGTCTCAGCTGCTGGGCAAACAAACACGCAATAAAGCACTAATTTGGTGCAACGTTTTATTGCTGGCTAAGGGGCGCCTCAACCTTCTGACATTCCTGGAATTGACATAGC
This sequence comes from Chymomyza costata, assembly GCA_018150985.1. Classification (NCBI taxonomy): domain Eukaryota; kingdom Metazoa; phylum Arthropoda; class Insecta; order Diptera; family Drosophilidae; genus Chymomyza; species Chymomyza costata. The sequence goes on from JAECWU010000001.1 coordinate 28,183,506, forward strand.
ACACAATCTGTGCGAAAAGGTGTGCTATCTCGCACCTTGGCGATGCATCAGCAACAGCCCCAATAACATTAACAACCAGCAAAGATTGGTGTGAAATGGCTCTGGCTGTTTGTTTTCTGATGAGGATCAGTGTTGGGTCCTGTCATTAGCTTTGCTTGCAGTGTGTCTTGTTGCTGCCACTTGGGGCGAGAATGTGCAAATATTTGTTTTGATGCCAATTGGCGTTGATTTCTTTGGACAGCAACACATCAGTCAAAGCTTGAGCAGCAGCTGGTGGATACTAAAGGGACTTTAGTTGCCTACCAGTTCCTCCTGCGTAGCTTGTTTCGCGTGAAATACTGTAATTATGCGCATACATTTTGTGAACCAAAATCGTCCAGTGAAAATAAAATTGCTATTAATGCTTGTTTGTGTTAATAAAAATTGAAATGCGAATGCCTATAATTTGTTACCGAGAAAGTGTGAGGTGCTTACAAAGGTGGTAAAGGAAGTTGGCTTCAAGATGTAAGATTCAATAAATGTGATAAAGCATGGTAAGCACGTAATTGAATTTCGCGCACTTTAATTAAAAGTACATACTTAATTATATATGTAAATAAAAGAAAAAATTGTACATTAACAGAGGTTTAACAGTCGTTTTAGCAGTGTCCGCTCGTCATAGCAATTAGCTTGTGTCAGTGAGTAGTGAGTTTAACAAAGCAGTGCTGCAAACGCCGCGCGTTTTTGAATTTAAAGCAGTTGGGGCGCGCATGTGTATATTTAAAAAAATTAAATTGAGAAACATATTTTAATGTTTTTTAAAAGGTTAAAAGTGCATAAAATGAAGCTCTCGATGAAATAGACGTGTTGTTATTGGAGTTTAACTTGTGAACTAAAACTTAAGCTCCAAGAAAAACAAAGAACAACTTTTATAAGGGAAGTCTGGAGAAGGCAAAAATTCGAAATGCTGTTGCTTAGAGTATTTTCTATAAAAAAAACATTAAAATTATTAAAAAAAATTTACCAGTTGTGGTTTTAACAGTGGCCGCTTGTCATAGCAATTAGCTTATTTCAGTGAGCAGTGAGTTTAATAAAGCAGTGCTGCAAACGCCGCGCGTTTTTAAATTTAAAGCAGTTAAGGCGCACAAGTGTATATTTAAAAAAAATATAAATTTTTTGAGTTTAACTTACTCGTATTAAGTACCTAGGATATAAGTTTCTCATATTCATGGGTTTTTCGAAATTTTTCCCCGCCTCTTATGACTCTAATGCTATAATATATATATTCAGTATATTTTAATAACAGAGTAGAAAAGGTAATTGTCTTAGCCTGAACTCTGTATTTTAAGAAAATTAAGCTCCACAACATGTTCGTAGTGCCTAAGGTTTTGTGAATAAATTGAATTGAATTGAATTGAATTGAATTAACTTACTCGTGAAACTAAAACTTAAACTCCAAGAAAAACAAAAAAAAAAATGTTATAAGGGAAGTCTGGAGAAGGCAAAAGTTCGAAATGCTGTTGCTTAGATTATTTTCTATAAAAAAAAAACATTAAAATTATTAAAAAATTTTTACTTTTATAGAGTGAAATTATTGAGATCGGATAAAATCGTCAAAAGACATAGGATGAACTCTCTTTCACATTCTATCATTAATAAATAAGCTAGAGCGACCATATTTGGTATGCATTTATGTGAGCCTAATCAACAAAGAAAACTTGACTTTTTAAAAAAACATGTCTTTATGTCTCCTACCGCCATAAGCCGTTCACTTGGACACGCCTACAATTCTAAATTATAATTAATTTTTTTTTTTATAAAAAATTGGTACAGTGTACGCGACTGTTAAGCATTTCAACGGAATATTCCTGAATGGCATTAATATGACATCGTTTTTAGCACTTCAATATTAATTTAATTTACAAGATCATTTGATTTATTTTTAAACATATCTCACCTATTACCAAAAAGTCATTTAAAAATGGGCTACAAGTAATTAAGCCTACTTTAAGCAGCTACAAAGGAAACCCCAAATGGTAGCCAATTTTTCACTACCTTTACCCAGCTTAACTGCTTTAATAATAATACCCGCAATCTACGTCAGGCAACAGTTGCATATTGTGTAGTAATTTAGAAAAAAAAATCAAGCAAGCAGTTGCAGTTGCAACTATAAATTAACACACCACAAAATACAAAAGTTTAAGCAGAACTCTTAAAATTGGAAATTAACCAAGTAACAATGATCATTGGGCACTTCAAGCGCCTTAGGCTTCTAGGCCCGCTCAAATGTGCCGCATGTGTCAGTCAGTCTATCATCAACAACCTTGACTGCTTTTAGTTTTCTCAGACTCAACTCGTGAGTTGTAGTCCCAGCTTGTTATAAACAACAGACGAATGCCAAATTTTTCAACACCCAGCACGCGAGTGAGTCCCGGCTCCCCTGCTGGCGCGGCTTATCAATGTACCAACATTGGCTGTAGCAAGTTGTACTGCTTTGTGCCGAATCGTTTCGTTACCTGGTTCTCTTTTTGTTGGATATGACTGCAAGCGGCAACGGCAGCGGCAGCTCAGCAATTTAAATTGCCTCCACGAGCATTTTGATGGCGATCACGCGCCCCTTTAAATCTTGCTGCTCAATCTGCGACGCCGTCTTGGTTCTTTTTCAGTGGACTTCGTGCGCCATTAAGGATCACGGCGGCCTGCTTTTTACGACTACCTTGGTATTAATTTTGTTTTAACGTTTTGTACATTTTTTTCAATATTTGTATACACTTTCTCCGTTGTATTAAGAGCACTATAGATTTGCGCGAAAGGCATAGCTTCAGATGAACATATTTCCTTGCTGTAAAATTGACAAAATTTTTCAGTAGTAGGATTTTACTTTTTTGAACTTATATTTTATTTAAATTATCTTAGGGGTATAATTTTGTAATAAATTCCAGCAACCCTATAGACTATATTTTCATAACATGCTTCGTATAATACAAAACTTTGCACTATAAAACAAAATTTTTTTTTTATGCATGACTTAATGTTCTCTTAGGGGCACCATTCCCAATACAATATGGTTTATAACCAGCGGACGACGAAGACTTTTTCAATGTAGCCTTATTTGTCAAATTATGATAAGTGGCCTAGATGTTATGAGTGAACAGATGAACAGTCGAGGCGGTGCCCGACAGTGTAATACCCAGTACCTTTTTTCTCGAAAAACTCGTACCTCTAGCTCTTATAGTCTCCGAAATCTAGGTGTTTATACAGACGGACAAACTGACATGGCTCAACCGCTACCCGAGGTTATGATAAGTATTTTGGTATAAAGGACTTGGGGTCTGCCACGCCTCCTTCGGTCCATTGCATACATTGCAGAAATCTAGTATACCTTTGTACACATAGGTACAGGGCATAAAAACGGCTCGAATTGTTACTTAAAGCCTGCTTGTAAGACTGCTTGCAAGCAGTTTCAATTTGTATGCAGTAAAGTGCTGCAGTGTATCTACCTGTCGGACATTAACTCGACTGTATCAAATTTTTGTTCATTTCTTTTGCAAAAGTTGGCTTTAATCGTCACTTTAATGCTCCGACAGCTTGAGCTGCGTCTCTGCGAATTTTAATGTCTGCAGTTTGGTTCCAGCCCTTTAGTATCAGCTATAACTAAAAAGTGCTTCCTAACGGTTCGCCCAAAGATTGGATAGTACGCAACGAGCAGAGTGCCATAAACAAGCCGAACTAACACGTGTACAAGTGCTCTAACTTGTTCCGTAGAGAGGTACCGAATACCCCCCAAAGTGTGGCACAGCTGGTTGCTGTCTGGACCAGTTCAAAGGCGCGATGGGTACACACCGCAATGACCATTACAACTACTACTACTATGACTAACTAGACGGTAACGAAATGATTTTTTTGGTCAGACCGCCGCTTAGATTTTTCACAATTCCTGGCATTTTTCAATTTTTGTGCAAGTGGGCGTAACGGAGCGGCGGCAATCTTGATAAGCAGCAGCACAGGGGTTTGACGTAGGTTTTGTATGTGGCATAAAAAGGCCGGAAATAATTGTCAAAGGACAATAGCTACCTGTGTTTAGACTGCTAATGAACTGGCCAGGATTCTGAGTGTGTGTGTGTGTGCAATTAAAATGTGTTGGAGCATATGGCAACGGATGTAGGCTACCGTTAGTAGCATGGTGTTAATTTGCGCACCTGAACCAAACTCTTTTTAAAGATCGAAACAGGAAATTGTCAAGCATTCAACATGCTCATCATCAGATCAGCGATTTATGGTTAATGAATGCTTGTTGGCATATGCTTAGAGCCTAAGCTAGGTAAGAGCCAGACCCGCGTCTGTACATGTTTTTATGATGCTCGACTTAAGCTACCATTGTTCCACAGCTCGCACTGCCATTATGACATAATGAGAACCATGTCTGGTCGCATTTTGCGTAAGGTCAAACGCATGCCAGACGCAGCGAAACCCAAATCCGCAACGAAATCTTAACAGCTACGCAATGTTATGCAATAGCGTTAACAGCAGCAGCATCATAAAAACGGAATCCAGTACCTAGCCCTAGAACTAGATCTGGTCTACATAAAAATACCATGAACCATATAGAGGCTGCCAGCTAGAGTAGGTATGTAAAAATTTGTGCTCATTTTTATGGCATGTTGTTAAAAAATTCAGGACATTGAGAGCGCAGCGTAGAGCACGTAATTACGCAATTCCTGGCAAAAAACAAGGCCAAATGTTTTAGAAGACCCAGCACAGCGGGTCCTGTCGCTTTTTGGTCGCTGCCATCCCGCAGTCGCTTCCGCGAATTACAAGCGCATAATTTTTTCTACCACTTGGTGCGCTTTTTTCGGAAATTCTATAATCTGCTTGTAGACCCGGCCTACTTTATGCTGCTCTAATTTTTTGGTCCAATTGTTTTTTGTCTTGTGGCCGTATTTGCATTTTGAGCGAATTGTTTAGACGCAGCAGCAGTTTGCTGTTGGTTTTTTGCACATTGTTTTTGAGGTTATCGGCACTGTTGCAGTTTTTACGGCTACCAAAAACCGACACAAAAAAAAAAAAGACAAAAAGTTGTCCTAGATAAACAAAAAATTAGCGCAGTAAGGTAGATTTATAGAGCTATACGCTGCGTACGCCTCAGGAGTCTAAGCATAAGGTGTGCCATTGAGAAAGAGTCGCGTGCCGCATAAAGATGAAAAATTTAATAGAAATAATAGGACAGGATGTACAAGGTTAACATTATAATCGTGTATAATGTTTAAGCCGAGTTAATGTCTTGGATGTTGTGTGCGCGCTTTATTATTATTATTATTTATTATTCACTGGACATAACAACCCGTTACAGGATTACATGGTTACGCCCCTGCAGACTTTTACTGCTTGACATAAAAAAATATCCACATCTTCCTCAAGAACCAGGTTCTTTCAACAGAGATACATTTTTTTCCTTCGCTATCTTCTTCTACTAGACTATTTGAACAACTTTCTGAAGCTTCTTCGTCCATACGCATAATATTTCCGACCCAAAGATAATTTATTTTTTTCGCCATGGCTTATATTCCTCTTGACGGAGCCTTATTTATGACGTCACATAGCCTATAACCAGCGGACGAACAAGACGCTTTAAGTGATACCTCATTTATCAAATTATGCTAAGGGCCTTATAAGTTAAGAGCAAACAGATGAGCATACATACAGGTGAAACACATAACCACGCTTTTTGAGTAAAAAAATTTGTCTCGGCTGGAATTTGAAGAAAGTCAAATCGATTTAAATTTTTGAAGCTTACGCTCTACGCACTTTGTTGCCACTATGTATGCTTTTGCTATACAAGCAGTTACCCATACACACGGAAATAAAGCAGAGAAAATGGAGATGGATTGGCCATACCCTTCGCAAGGATCTCACACAGAACTATGAAAACAAGCGCTCGAATGGAACCCGCAAGGTAGCAGAAAGCTACATTCGAGAAGCAACTTAGATCTACACGGAAATCTTTTAAGGTGGTCAAGCTTATCGCGAAGGTTCGTAGCAGATGGAAACGTTTTGTAGAGGCCCTATGTCCCACTAGGGATACTAGGAATTGAGAGAGAGATAGATGTATGCTTTTGCCACTGAGTCTATTCTAAAGCGCTTCATTCGGATCGTCTCCAATATTTAGATGTTTTTTATTTCATTAATTGTACTCATTTAAAATCAAGCTGTTTAAAATTTAAAAAAATTTTGCGCTTTTGTGATAAAATAAACTTTATGCGTAGGAACATACTATCATAGTATACAGTAAAATCTCAAGTGTGCTTATCCTAGCTCTTATAATCTCCAAGTTCAGAGCGTTCGTACTGCCTATATATTATCAACTTATTTTCTTCTTCTGACCATATTGCAGATAACTTTAGAGGGTCTCCGTTGTTTCCCTCTTTATGCTGCATTCATTACAAAACCTTATATACCCATATCTTAAGTGTCAGGTTATTGAAAAGCTTCGATTCGCAGCCAATTAAAAAAAAACTTGAACTTTTTGTGCAAATTTGTTCAAATAAGTCTGTTTTTTCCAAGCTACATTCTAACCGATCCTTAAACTTAAAGTCACACACAGAAACAAAATGGCAAGCCAAAAAAAAAAAAATAATCGAACGTTTATCTTTTAACACTTATACAACCTACATTACATTGTAAAATAATTATACTACTTAGAACACATAGTACAATAATTCGTATATAAAAATATTTCCAAAAATTCCATTCCATTTCCATTTCTCTGCTTTTAATAGAATTTGTATTTCAAGGTGTACATCATTTGTCAAAAAGTAATTAAGAATGATAAATGGCACAAATATTTCTATGTTTTGCAAAGATTCCAATTTTACATCAGGGCCAAAAATCAAACGCACTTTGATCGCTTGATTGGTCATCGTCTTGTTGACATTTGTAAACAAAAATGTATCTTAAAAATTCTTTATTGAGGGTGAAGGACGTTCTCGTATGCTCCAATTATAAAAGCCAAGAACAATAACCAGAATAAAAACAACAACAACAACAACAGCTGACAAGGTCGTCTCGCATACATTTATAAATATTTCCGTACAAATTTGCTTATAAATAATTTGTATGAATTTTTGTTTTTACTTTTTGGAAAAATAAAGTTGCCCCCCCGCTGCCGAAATTTGGCTTGTTTTTGAACTCATGACCAAAATACCACTACGGCTCGTCTCATGGCTAAAAATACTTTGCACACAATGTCAGGAGTCGCCCACTCAAACATATATGATATGTAGGTATAGTATATATAGCCAGTCCAAGTCGATGGAAAAGCTGGCGACTGACGTGCGCCAATGACGCGTTAGCCAACCATGCCGATATTCCGATTCTGGGTTGATCGGAATTGAAGCTAAACAGGCTGCGGTCAGTGCCAATGATGACGATCAGGGGTATCTGCTAAATATAGTCAAATTAATCGAAAATAATAAACAGAGGCTGTTAACAAAATCAAAACAGCTACAACAATTCAACTAACCCCTTTATGGATTAACTACGCCATACGCGCCCGTATGAAGACGTCAGCGTGGAAAACAAGTTGGAGCTCTGCAGTCATGACTGAGAAATACCCTCTAAAAACCTTAGCTATATTCTGAGCACTAATTATGAATAATTAAGACTACCTTTTTCCAGAAAGTCTTTGTGCATTTGTAGTCAGGGGCATAGACAGGAGAAGCGCTTTGAGGGTTAAAAACATCTTTCACGGAACCAGCGTCGAAAATAATTTATTTAAAAAATGTGGAATATAGAACAGGCAATTTTTTTTAAAACTTACTAGTCAAAAAAGGCATTATTGGTTAACTGACCAGTTCTAAATTTTTCGAAATTTTATCTAGAAATTACCATTTTTGTTTTTGTTTGTCTAAAAAGTCCCATAGAATAAATCTTTAATAAATATCAAAATTATGTGTGATCTTCTGCTTTTTTTTTAGCATTTTAAGACTTACAAAAAATTAATGTTCCCTGTCTTTCAAATCAAGTGGTTCATTGGGAAACTTCGAGCCCGTGCCGGAAACAAATTCAACCTTGAAGGTCGCCTTTAAGAAAAATATTTTATGATACTCTTGAACTTTCATTAGTTTTAGTGGTTAAAATCCGATCGTGATTAAGCATAAATCCCTCAAATCTTCGTGACTTTCATATTTACAGCGTATTTTAGAGTCAGGCTGGCATGACTGCAGCATTCTACAACTATTAGAAATTAAAGAAAGTCGCGATAATAATTTAGAAGACTCAACGAATGAAGCATGCAGGGTGCGGAAGCCCGTAGTTTGTAATAAAGTTAAGAACATATCAGTTAGAGTTTTACTTGATTCTCTGTGCATCTCCAAATCGAATGCATTTCAAGAGCTTGAGTCGATCAAATTTAAATTATTTTAAGTAATTTTCTAGAACAAAGTGATATTTCTTAGATATTATTCTTGAAATTCCAAAACAACCGAAATTATAGGTATATAGATAAAACGATTATATTATTAACTGCTATAAAATTAACCGAAAAATATAAAATTTTATTCACATCAAACCCAAATTTAATGATGGTTGATGCTTGAAAGGTGACGCATTGAAAAAAAAAGCAAAAAGAGGAAAATAACTCTTGTGGAAGAAGAAAACATTCGTTTTTTTTTTTGAGCCAAGAGAGCTCTTCTTTTAATATTCAATTTTGATACACCCATAAAGCCATTTTTTATAGTGTATCAATACGAAATTAAGATTTTTTTGGCCTGTTGTTCTGGGTGGCAAATAAATCCCGCTGAGACGACTGCCGCGCGCCTATACTAGAGGCATATATCTGTCTTATAAATGAGTATATACTATATAAATATCTATTCAGCATAAAAACAAATTCAATGCGAAAATATTTTTCACGAAAAACAAATTCCTTTGCCTTTGCACGTCAATGACGTCAATGGCGATCATTGGTACCCCACTGCTGTGCTTTTGCTCCACTGTTGCGTCCGCGTGACTACTCCAACGCACTGTTGGAAAATGTTTGTGCCGTGGCGGCTGTCAAAAGGAAAAGTTTTCACCCAGGCGCGTCTGTATAACCAGACGTGGGCGTGTGTTCTGCCAGGCGGCGATGACGCGTGAACTTTTGGTTGGGGAAAAACAACTACTGGAAAGTATAGATAGCGAACACACGCGCCCATACGAGGGAGCAGCAGTGAGTGTTAGCGGGTCTTTGGGTCGGCTGCAAAATCATTTTTGTGGGTTAATAAAAATGAAAAGCGGAACTAATTGCTTGGCCTTAATGCCAGGTGTATGAGCTGAATGATTGAATGCTAAATAAACTGTAAATAGCTGCAATGGGCCATACTCTGAAGCTACTAATACTACTGATGCCGTCAGTCTCTATAAATAATACGTACCAAAAACCATATGTCGAGCGGTCTTATCACACGCCGCCAAACACACTCACCCATCTTGAATTTGTAATTTCCGTTTGAAGCTATTAAAAATTAGCAAGAGAGCCATGCGTAACCGCACGTGCGCCAAGTTCTGGACAAGATTGGGCTAAACTTGGCAATCAAAGTATACCCGGCTCAACAAGCTGCCAACAACAAGATGTGCATCCTTTTGGACATGGTTAATTTGGCGAGTGTCATTTCCGTTCGCATTAAATTAGGGCTCATTAGGCTTGGACTCAAATCGCTGGCAATCAAGCTCATCCAATTTAACAAATTATGCCGCCAGACGCGTGATATAGTTATATAAAAGTTATAAGTAAGATCTTGGTTTTGAATTATACCTAAAGCTCTAACCGCGCTTTGTCATAGTAACAATAATGCCACCTGTTGTCTCTAAAAAACTGAACTTTCGCATATATCTCCTGGTTATCTGTTTTTTGTAGTTTTCTTAAACGCATAAAGAAAAGATCTTGGTTTGCGAATTGTTGTTGCATTGTAAAATTCATCGATGCTTGGTATTTATTGTGATCGTTGAGTGCCAAGGTTTTTAAATGTTGGCTGGAGTCGGACCAGGCTTGTATACTCCAAACTTGGCAATACGCTAATCAGCTATGTTTGTAAATAAGCAGTTGCAGTGTATCCGGATATGTTGCATATATCTTGCTTGAGTCCAACTGCTGCGTGACAATGCCCAATTCCAAATAAAACAAAAAGTGATTGTGCCCGCAGTCCCAAAAAAAAAGATGCGAAAAAATGCACTGCGATATTTTTCAGCTGCTCTTAAGTGTAAAGCGTTTTTTGTGGTAAGGCAGTGAGGGTCCATTTATTTTGTCCTCAAGTTGCTAACACACGGCTGGAACCATAAAAGGCCTTCGGGTGTAAGGATTGATTCGAACTTCTTCTTCTTTATTGTAAATCTAGTTCAGCAAGATCTAAGAAAAATACAAAAAAATCTTAAATTTTTGGATTGTACGACTCGGAAACTTTTTTTTGGGAAACATTTGGAAACATAGAATCGTGGTTTTTGATAAATATGAATCTGAGAAAAAAATAGATTTCGCTCATCTCCGTATTCAAGAGACGCGTTTAATATAATTAAGTTCGTTTCGAAAGATTGCCAGAGGAGAGGTTAGGTTAGTAAGGCTGCTCGGCACAGGTTAAGATCACCCAGGGACCTATTAATGGAGGAAGGAGGGGGTTTGAAAGAGATTTCGGGGTTCTAAATTAAAATTATATTTATAAAAACTTTTTTTTTCAACTATTTGATCCATAGTTAGGGTAAGGTGGGGCAAATCCGACCTAGTAATTGGTTTTGGCTTTAAAATGCTTAGTTGGCATGGGATCAACTCGTCCAATATACCAAATTAAAGCTAACAATTTTCCAAAACTTTTTAGAACTGCTTATTTCTTCTGACCATTATTAATATTTGAGATATGACCATTTTTCAAAAATGTAAATTTTTGTCATTTTCAAAAAAGGTGGGGTAAGCCCGACCGGCAATTTTTTTGGCTGATTTAATGGTTTTTCGATTATAAATCCAAAGAGCATTTTGTTGTTTTACAAAACTAATTGTATTTATTCAAAAAAATCATAATGTTTAGAACATATCGAAATGAAAGTTGAATGAATGTCAATAAACGACGATTGGATTGAATAGCTAAGTAACTAATCAGACTGGTTTGATTTGCTGTTGCCATTTAGAGGTCGGGTTTGCCCCACTTTGTTATTTTTCATGACGACGCGCATAAAAAAAAATGAATACGAAATTTTTAATCAAAATTCTAACCTATATAGGCCTATGTTTATAGTATATAAACCAATCAAAAAAATGTGTAATTAAATATTAACAAAAATTAAATTGAAAATCGTCAAAATATACTTATTTTCGTTTGAGCGTCTAAATGTAGACTGACAAACAACTGTCATGCTACCATTTTGGTTATTGTTAATGCTCTAACCGTGTTGCCGTGTTTGAGAGCCAGTGGGAGGTGGGGTTAACCCACACTGTCGGGCTTGCCCCACCTTACCATATATTTTATGATCCTCTAAAAAACCCCCCAGCGGAATTCAATTTCTGTTGACCAGCTTCACCAACTATCTACACAATTTTTGATTTACAAACAAAGATCTTTTTTGTAAGGGCATTTAAGCTATCATCACTGAAGGGCAACTTTATCCACAGATTGTTTTTGCTTTTGTTTTCGTTTGCATTGATGCTGTTTTCCAGTCGAGGGCAACCTGTGACATATGCGAAATTCATTGTCGCGTGTAATACCAGCACGGACACAACGTTGAACATGTTGCCTCGATCAGCAAGCAGTCTGTAAGCCATTCGTACAACCTTGACGCTTGGCGAGAGCACACGCTCCTTTATCTGGCCAATTCATCTGCTCAGCGCGCAAACACAGGTGCCCAATGTCTGATGCACCCCGCCGTTCAAAGCTGTGCCATATCGTTGTGCCTGCGCCATTAAGCTTAAGTCCCAATGGCGGAGATTATTGGAGGCATTATCTGGCAGCGCTGATCACATTTTAAGCGCTGTCCGCTGTTGTTGAAAAATTACTGATTGCCGGTTTAAGTTGGTCACAGCATTGGGGACTTAAACTTGTTGCACGACAATGTCTGGTTTCCAAAAAAGGGCTTTTAAACGATCGCTTAACTACTGTTAAGCTGCAGATAATCCAGAGTGAAGGCTAAACGCCAATTCGTGCATAAATGCAATTAGCGTATTTTGAGTATTTTGAAACAATTTGCGCATATAGTAAATAATATTACACGGGTCTTTAAATAAATGTCAGCGACAATTTCGATATGCCGCCCATTAACTTAAGGCGCATTTCCGTAACGCATAGTTGTGCCAATCATAAAAATATTTAGTATTAAATATCAAATGTTGAAAAAAAACACCCTATATACCATTTGTCATGCTCATGTGACTAAAAATTCCGAAAGATTCAAGACTACGCGTATCAGCATGGGATACATACGCACTCACTCACACTTCATTCATTTGTTTTTGTTCATTCAGCAAATTTCCCAAGTTTTCTTAATCAATGTTTCCGTACTATATCTGGTCTAGTACGAGTTCGTACTAATGTGCTCTCCACATTACCAGCTAGTAAATTAGCTATGCATACAAACATGTTTGACGTCAAGAAAAAATTTTAGGGGGTCTGAGGCATGTTTCTTGGAAAACATGAATATGTTTAGTAGTTGTTGTATGGGTAGCTGCTGTATCTTTCTGTTGCCAGAAACGTGACCAAATATGGGGCAGACGAAAAGAATTCTATAACTGGAAATGAACAGATCAAACACTTGTTGCACAGACAACAGCTAATGGGCCTGATCCCTAGGCACAGTAGCTACTACTTAAATGCGCAAAGGCATTTGGTTAGGCTAAGTTCCAAGCCCTACCAATATGATTCCCTAGACAATTGCCATATCACGCTTGTTTGCGAGCACATTAACAGAAGCGACGAACGAATGTACATTGGAAATCCTTTTGGCTACTTAGGATCGCTTGTATAAACATTTGGACAAGGCACGGCATTAGGACAAAGCGGCAGCCAAGCGCATGATCATTACAAAAAACACAAAGTTTAAGATGCCAGAGAGGGATGATTACACTGGCAGAAATAAACGTGCATGTATAGGCAAACTAACAAAAACTATAAGTGAGTTACTTCATAGCAGGACTGCGTAGCGGTTCAGTTGAAAGCCTTAAATGAAGATAATTTTGGGTTTGTTTCGATTTAAGAAATCTTATATAAATTATAAAAAACTTAAAAAGAAAACTAAGGCGAGGTCATACAGCATAAAAAAAATGTATGCAAAATATTTAATCATTGAAAAATAAAAATATTAGTCGATCTCTTCGGCCAATGTTAACGTCTTAATTTTTGTTTTCAAAATTTAATCATTTATCGTTTTATCGATAAATATTTTTTTTTTTTTTTACACGGTTTTAATATAACTACAAAACTTTTTTTTTTAAGCAAATTCAATCGATATAGTTATTTCGAATAAAAGAAGCTGTTTCATTGAAATTTTTAAAAAAAGTATTTTTTTAAACCTAATCTTTTTGAAATTTAGTAAGGGAATTCCAGGATTTACTTCATTTCTTTTTGTACACAGGTTTCTCTGGAACTTAAAAAAAAGAATAAGGTGTATGTATCGAGCTATCGATATTTTGGAAGACTCTTTTGGCAAGTCATATATTGTAAGCAAATTAAGATATTTGAAGAAATTCTCCTTAAATGAAAAATAAAAATTTGAACTTAAAAAAAAAATTGTATAATTAAAAAAAAAAAGTTTTACACTTTTCAACAATTTTATAAGATTTTTCTAAAATTGTTTTTAATAAAGGCCCATACGCAGCATGCAAAAATTTCGCACGAAATGTCAAAACTTCATATAAAAAAAATATCCCTCCATTTGGGATTTTTTTTGTTTAACTTCATATAAAAAAAATATCCCTCCATTTTTTTTATATGAAGTTTTGACATTTCGTGCGAAATTTTTGCATGCTGCGTATGGGCCTTAATTCAGAAGTGATTTTCACAGTGCTCAAAAATAGTAATGATCAGATTTATATATAAGTTCCTATAAGTCCGACAAGGACAAGAAGGCCGTTCACACATCAATCACAGTTGGCGTGCGAATTTACTCCGAAAAAAAAATCGGTAGCCCCCATATTTGAGGAAGTTATGCCTATTCTAGTGATGTCACTTCTAATGCTCGCCATATTACATTGTAATATTGGCAAATAGGCCTAACTTCATAGTATGGAACGATGAAGCCTTTTAACTTCATATAAATATTTGTTTTGACATTTTATAACAAATTTTTAAAGTATCAAAAATATTTTTACCGCGTCTCAGATATTTAAAGACAAAGTTCAAAAAAAGCGAATTTTGGTAAATACAATTTTTTTCAAAAATACTTTCTACGAAATAGATATAGAGCAATTGAAATATTGCAAAACAAAATTGCGAGCTTAACATTAGAGAGTATCTTAAAAACTCAAAAAGTGCTCTACTTCATTTAAATGCGCCCATGTATAATAAAGTAAAATATATTAAAATAAATCCCAAAAAAGTCGAAGAAGAGGTTAATTTAGCATTAAATTTAATATTAAATACTAGATTTCATTTGTCAATAAAAAAAAAATATAATTACTAAAAAAAGAAATTTAAGTTTCTTTAAATATTTATCTTGAAACGATCAAACATTTCGACTAAGAGTTGCGCTCGAATCAAATCTTCAAACATTCTAGTGACGGAGCTCAAAAAGTGCTTGATTGAAAGAGTGTCAAAGAATTGTTGAGCAGATAATTGTAGATAATATTGGCGCATACCCATTATATGTAGAATTTTACGAAAAAATATTTTCTTTGTCAACCCCGAATATCTCGAGGCGAAGATATATTATTTTTCATAGTATTATACATGAAACAATCATAATACACATATGTCTCGGTTTTTTCATTTTCGTAGCATATGGCAATTTGAATTTATGACAGTGTAGTTTTGCTCTTGATGCTTCCACACAAACTTATTAAAGACAATTTGATTTTAAGAATAAATAAAAAGATAATATTTTTAGATTAAAGGCCCATACGCAGTGCGAAAAATTTCGCCCGGAAACTTCATATAATAAAAAAAATCCCATTTGGGATTTTTGTCATTCCGTGCGAAAATTTTCGAACTCGTGTGGGACTTAAAAAATTTGTTAAAAAATAAATTCGGAATTATAATCGTCTGCAGTCAGAGCAACAAAGGCCTGGAAGTTATTTCTAAGTATTAGTTTGGTATGTCCATGCAAACATATCCCTGCAATAGTTTTTCTATGACTTTTATTTTTTTTCAGTGTACACACAGTAGTCAGTCATAGGCACGACATTGTCCATTTGGGTGGGCTGGTACGTGTACAAAACTATTTTGATAGCCACTGTTCATTGGATTCGGTTGGGTTCGGTAGTTGGTGTTCTTACCGTCCAGCATCCGTTGTTAAGTCGGCGGCATTGCTGACTGGCGTCAGTCGCGCTTTGTTTGCTTAAATTTAAACAGAAAAGTGATTAATGTCATGCACGGACAGAGACTCTACTGACTCTGCTGACTCTCTGACGCTAAGGCTGACTCTCATCTTTGTGGCAGCTACCAAATAAATATCAGCTACCGAAACAGTCAGAGCACCCGCGCCAGACCGAAGAAGCATTGAGCAAACAACATAATCAAGCGTACATCCGCCAGGCCTTGGTTTGGTTGGGTCTGGCCCCTACATACAGCTACTACTACTACCACTACGACTACTACTCGTACATGCTTCTCCATGCTATGTTATGCTAATGTAGCCCGCTGACTTTGTCACCAACAAGTCAAGTCAACAGATTCCTGGAAATCACAAAAGCACAGCAGCAGCAGCAGCTCTTGCATTTAGCATTAGTTTCAAAGCTCGGGGCTTCGGCTCTGACCAGTCATGCCTAGTCAAAAGTTACGCATGGCAAACACTTGGCAGCGGAAGTTGGGGCACGCGCTTTTGCGTGCCATGTGTTAGTCCAATGCTTATACTCTGTACCAAGAGGTTTAGAGGGTATATGAGCTTATTGTGCATGTTGGCAACCTGTTGAAGGAATTTTCGAGAATGACGCAGAACATTCTTAAACGGATTAAGGAAATAAAACGATATGTGACTGGCTGTTTGCATCTGTCTTTGTATGTCTAAATCCCTGTACGTATGTCCCTCATTCTGAGTGAGTAAATGTCAATATAATCTGGAAAAAATTCAAAATGGAACTGCATTTAATTATTACTCATGTGCAAGTCATAAAGCGTCATCCATTTTTGCAGAACTCTGAGCTTGGACATCAGTCCTCTTGACTTATTAAAAGTTGGTGCGACCCAAAGCTCCGACGACCTTTAAATGGCGTCTTCTGAGCCATGGACTGAATTGGGGATAATGGACTAAATTGGGCATCATGGTTTAACTTGGGGATCATGGACTAAATTGGGTGTCATGAACTAAAATGAGAGTCATCAAAGTGTCTCCGGAGTGTGATCCCCTTTTTTTTCCGGATTCGTCCATTTTGGTGCTCTTTAGACCAAAAGATCGATAGGCAACATCCCTACGATAAACACACATCACTGCACGCCATGCCAAAGGCAGTGCAAATCCTTTGCGTTAAAGTTAAGCCGCTATAAAGCTTGGTATGTCGCTCCACCTAATCCTTAAATTTCATGACTTGACACATATGCTGCTCTGACAATAAATTATTCCATCCTGACAACAACTTTACGAGCTATTCACAAAAGTTAGTTACACGTTAAGAGTATCTCATAGTTCGAATCTTCCGACTACAAATATAAATTATTTGGGATGCGATGTGATTGTCTAACAGTCCACAGAATTATTCAGGCGCAACGCGTTGTCACCCGCCGTCACAGAGTAATTTGCAATTCGATGCTCTCTTTGCATTTATGTGCCCGGGTCTTTGGTTGACTGACTGCATGACTTTATGACTGACTGTTGAAGTATACAGTAAGGCTGGAAATTCTTCGAACAGCTTAAATTTTTAAATTCAGTGCTTTGTCATTTCGTGCACTTCGCTTTTTGGCATTAAAAGGATGCCATAAAAAAATGGCTGTCAGGTCTATCAAAAGAAATACAGTGATCCCGCGATAAGTATCGAGAGTTCCCAAGCACAGTACTGTTTTGAAAAGAATTTAAGGTTTTCAATGTTTAAGGTTTTTTTTTTGTTTTTAAATCTAAGGCCGTTTATACCTGATTCAACATGATCTGAACTGAATCTCCACCAATTCTTGGCCTTCCGATGGGCACACCGCAGTGGGCCCTTTCAAAATATCTCCAGTTAATCAGGCTGGATTGGGAATCACAAATTAGAAATCGGTGGTGAATATCGTTGGGCATGAATTTCAATTTTGCAAGTTTACGAAAAGCGAGAAAATCAAAAATTATGAAAAGAAAAATTGAAAAATTTGGGTATTCACTTTGTCTGGCATATGGTAAAAGTGCAAAGCATCCAAACTTTGCAAAATAGATGTCCGACCCAGACTCTTGACTAAGAAAAGTAGCACATTCCTGCCCAAAAGACTGCTGTAAAAAGCGCCTATATATATTAGGGTGACCATGCTTTTTCTCTGTTTTAAGTATTATTTGAATTGTTTACAAACCAAAACGATTAGCACCATAAAACAAACGTGACTTTATATCACAAAAACTTTCTCTAACAAAACCAAATCAAATAATATGACACTGAACGAGTATGAAAAGTGCACGTCAAAATTCGTGTTTTTCCAAATAATTCGGGTTCCTTAGAGAACTTAGAGGCTGGGAAAAATTGCATCATTTCTTCACTCTGTCGGTATGAGCTTGGGAAAATATTTCGGGTGGGATCTTAGGCGATCTGCTTAGAAACATAAAATTTCAACACAATTGATAAAGAGCAATAAAGTAGAAAAGAACATCTATCTAAGGATTGGTTTAAAACAGCAAAACCTACCTAGTGAAAGCGGATTGACTCTAAAGAAAAAATGATGGAATCAATGAAAAAATTAAATATGTTAAAATTATTGTTTAAGGATGTACGAATAATTTCTTAGCCCACTTTATTCCTTTAGATGCAGAATAGAATGAGCTGCTATAAAGTTTGTTTAGTTTAGATCATGTTGGTACTGTAAAGTTGTAAAGCATCTCAGCGGTGTTCGAATAATTTGCGCTCTCAGTGTAAACTTTTCTCTGCAGAATAGAATGATTTGCTATAAAGTTGGTTTGGCTTGGTTCGTGTTGGTATTTCATTTGGTTTTGTGGTCACTGGATTTGCATATGAATGAACTGAAGTAAGGTATTTTTGTAGCCTTTGGGTACTGCGCATGCGCAACGCGCGTCGCTGATTTGAAAACGCAATTGTGATGAACTGTCTGTGTGGACATTGGCCATAGTGCTGGCAAAGACGGAGTTAGAGCCATCCTGGTCATCGTCGTCTTGGAAATTAGCATTTGCTGTGAATTTGCATTTCTGCATGCATAAGTCAGGCAAGTAAAAACGAAGCAAAAAAAACCTTGGGTTACAATTTGCTCTGTAGCTAATTGAATTGGCTGGCCATTAACATTGGCGCTGTGGCAACCGCCACCTGTTACCAAGCTACGCACACACACATATTATAGGGTAGACACTTTTACTTTTGGTTATAGCCGTACTGCCATATTACTGCTTTTTGTTTATATCCTGTTAACAACCAACAATTTGGCCAATTTAACACTTGTAAAAGCGCTTTCGCCGCTCTAATGAGGTACAAAACGTTTCCAGAGTCTGCGAAATTAACATATAAACAGTCAGATGAGACCAATGCCAAAAACCAAATTACCAGTTGCCAGTTTGGAACAAGAGACTTATAATCAGCGGGTTTTGTGTTTTAGGACAAATGCGCTTCATAATAAAACCTCAAAAAATCTCAAAAACAAGGCAGATTACATGGCAGACCAAGTTTCAACAAGACGCGGGATCTGCTACAGTGCAATTACACAAATCTTGGCATCCAAAGTTGTTGTAGCTCTGGCTGGTGTTAATTTATGCGTTAAGCATAAAAAATCACCACCAATTACGTTGAAAATGCGTCAATTACGGGCTGCAAACAGCTGCTGCCGGCTGAAACCCTTTTTAGCACTTGGGTTCACAACTTCCTCTTTGGCCGGCCAGCCGTAGCCCAGGCATATCTAATTTTTGGTTGGAATCCCGGCTTGTGGTCGAACTGAACAAAGTGTAGCACAGATTTTCTCAAGGACACAAGGCTATTTTTAGTGGTTATCTTTTTTTGGGGGGGGATTTAATGTTTGTGGTGAAAATCACAACTGTTCGTTAATGGCCAACTCTTTTGGAATTGCATGAGACTATTTTTGCTAAAATAGATTGAGAACAAAAACAAAACTAAAAGTAAATTAATTTCTGAATAGTACGTGCCAAAATGCGCGTTTTAGGGCTATTTCATCAGCAAGCGTACTTCAGTTGAGAAACCAAATAAATAGGGATTGATAAGCAAACAACGACGACGACGACGACGACGACGACATTGAAATTAAAACTAAAACCAATGCGGAAATTTTACTTTTAAAGTAGGGCACTGTTTAGATACTCTTTTGAGAACAAACTAAGTTATTGGATGTTCACAATTGCAAATTAAAATAATTACTATTAGTCAGAGAGGCAGCTTCATAGAGGTACTCGAATATATGCTTTTATAAAAAAGAAATAAATATGTATCTAAGCCAAGTCGCTCACAATGTGAGACGTCATTGCAGTATATAAGTGGTTCTTGGGTTGCTTAAGCCTCTTGAAATTTATATCCGATCTTGACGATAGCATGGAGAAGGCTGCATTGGGACCCTAAAGATATTTTATGCTCCTCGCTAGACCTAGAGCTGTCCAGCTAGTCCAATTTTCGAGATAAACCTAATTATCTGGGATGGGATGTATTGAGATACTATGAACGCCAAAGAATTCTTATTAGGTATGGATTCCTCCTTAATATCACAGAACCTACAGGTGCCAGGATATTTGATGCCCAACACCGTTTTATAAGCCTGTAACTTTCCGTAAGTAACCCAGTTAGTATCCTAAGTTAATTCTTATGATGATTCAGCAATCGAAAAGGAAAGCTCTTCTCGCAGAAGCCGATTGTTGTGCTCATGACATAGTACCTAGTGGTTTCCATGCACCGTTCTTCTAATCCTAAAGCTTTCATTTGGCTCTGGTTTTCTAAATAAATATTGAGCTTATTTTTATGATAGTCGTTGGCCTGACTGTCTGATATTATTGAAATTTCCTTGTCTATGTATTTCCTAGCTAGGCTTCCGAAATTGTCCTATGTTGGAAGGATAATTTTTTTTGTAATTGGTTAGATCTTTAACATCTAGGTGCTCTTCCAGAAATCTTAGCAGTTCGTAAGTATATAGGTCGATTCAGGATATGTATTTTTTTTTAAATTAGTTAGATTCTTAATATGTAGGTGCACTTACAGAAAACTTATGACAGGATAAGGATGTAAGGATCAAAAAAAAAAAAACTAATGATGCAGATCAATTTAAAAATTTTTCGCAAAAATTTAGTTAAAAAAAAAAAAAAAAAACTTGTTTTCACTAAACTAGTGAATATATCTGAATTTGATTAAATTTTAATTTTGTTTAATTTTTTCTGTTAAAGGTTATCCCATAAGTTTTAACTGATGTAACAACATTTACTGCAAATTATTAAAAAATCATTTGTTGAGCAACGTTAATTTCTTATTATTTGCTTAAAAGATAAATCTTTTTTTTACACTTTAACCAGAAATTTGTTTTCTTTTAAATATTATAATTTTTGACAAAAAAAAGATTCAAACATTAAAAAATTTTCGTTATTTTTTTTTTTTAATAATTCTGCACCGAAATGATTTCATTCATATTTACAGATGGATTTTTTTTTTTTAATTTTTAGGTTCTCTCACACAGGGGAGTTGGCACTGCGACCTGAAGATCTATTGTACCTTACCCATTAAAAGATTAAAATATATAATAATGGAATAAAAAGATATGCTAAAAAAAAGGAAATTTTATATTTAAAAAAAAATATGAAAGAAAAAGAAAATTTATTTAAAAAAAAAATATGAAATATTGTTTTTATTTTTTATTTTATTTTAAAATATGAAATTTTTTTTTTTATATAAGTTTTCTTTTTAAAGTAAATTCCCCCTTTTTTTTTAAAAATATGAATTTTTATACCATCTTTTTTTAAGAAATATGTTATATAAAATAATGAAAAACATTTCTTAGATAGTCCTCTTGACTATTAAGAGAAAAAAAAATGGTTCCAAAATATTTGGTAGTTTAGTCACAATTAAATTAAAATTTAAAAACGGGTTTTTTTTTAGCCATGAATGGCTTCATTTTTAAAAATGTTTGAAGCCGTTTTCGTACCTTACCCAGCGAGGTCCTTTAATGTAAACGTGAAGTTTGTATGCTGCCTATGGTGCGCTGTTCCTTTTAGAGGCCCCGATTTGTCTGGAGGCCCTACACTGCACTTTGTTTGTTAATCATTGGCCTATCATTACAGCGACGGAAAGCAGTGTATACAATAAAAAAAAGCTTCCCCATGATGGATATTTTGAGGATGTTGTGCTTAAAGGCATGCAAAAGATTGAAATCGAAACTTTTCTGTATATTTTGGATGCATTGTGATCTAAGGTATACCATCACCTTCTAATACTTTTGTTAGTAAAACTAGACTAGTATCTCAATTTTACCCATCTTTTGAGCCTTTGTTTAAGATTTAGTCTATATAAAACATCTTATGGACTGCAAACTGATTGACAATGCAAATGTACTCTTTATTATTAGTCATATTCGTTTTGAAATCAGGCACTCGGTGCAAAAAAACATGCAATTGTCATTTGCAATAAGCGTGTCATCAATGCTGATCGCTTAATTGGACAGCTGTACGAGCGACTCCAAAATGACGCACGCCCTCCACCTGTGACTGCTAGAACCGCTGACATGGCGGAGTATCTGACTCTGGTGACTTTCCGACTTGCCGACTTGTGTCTTGTCGTTAGCTCCTCTTGTCTGTCATGCCATTAAAGCAATAATAAATTGATCACATACACTATGTATGCTCAGTATGGGGGACCTTGAAATCGATCAGCATATGTTGAAATATTGACAAAAAAATAAAATATATATATAATCATTGTGCCTCGATTTATGCAACTTGATTCCTGACTGATTAATTTGGCCTTTCAACTGCCATGTTTCTGCTAAGATCGAATTGAGGCAGTGCATCGAATTGGCAATACAATTTATGGCTGTACAAAAGCAAAATATATGTTAATTGATGACAATTGTTGGGTAGGCAGTGTGGCAAGTTGCAGACAAGGAGGGCACATGCCGCACTCGTTGAAGCTAATGAGTAATGTGCTGCAATTCGCAACGAAATTTAATTACAGCTGTGATTCGAGCGGATCTTTGCACTTGGGAGTTTTTTTTTTTTGTAGGTTGTAGTCAATTTATTGACTGTCGCAAGTGAGGGAATTTTTTTGCGGGTCTACAAAGATTTTCCAATTTTAAGTTCTGGGCTACTCAAAACTAATTCTCAGATATGTTTTTGCAATTAAATGCTTTCCAGCTAAGTTTTATTAGATTCTCCCTTTCGTGAGACTTTTTATCTAATGTTAATGGGTGTTCCAAAAATCTCTCTCTTAGCATGTTAGAACTTTAAACGTTTTTGAAACTCTATTGTAACACTTTCTTAAAGGTATTAAAAATAAAATATTGAACTTTTTATCGTGCTATGTTGGGTTCAGCTTGTACCTGCACCAAGACTTTGATTAATTGATACAAACTCAGCGAGGCTTGCTCTCCGGACCAAGTCCGGGATGTGGTTGCAACATCGTTGTTCAAGCTGTCGCCAGTTAATGTTACCAACTTAATCGCTTTTTGCTGACTGATAAAGTTGTTTATGTGCAAAACGTTTTGGTTTTTTGGGAAAAAAAAGGGAAATCTTCCATAAAAGAGAGACGGTCCCCACTAATGTTGGCAATGACAGTGGTAATTAATGCAGCTCACTTATTTTATTATATAAAAATTAAATTATAGTGCTCTATGCCTGCGTCCTTGAGAAGAGCTGGTCAAGCAAAAAGTACAAAAATCCTAATGAACCCAAATAAAACCAAACAAAAAAAGTCAGCAAAAACTATTTCAAAATTTGTCAAACAACAACGTCATGGCAGGCAGCTTTGTCAGCGTACTTAGATTTTTGCGAAAATTTCTCAAGGTAATTATGCTAAAAAGAAAAATTCTCAAACCAAAATTCTTACGTAAGCAGACAAAGCCGTGCGACATTTTTATGAGCGGACTCATAAATTTTGATTTTTTTTTTTGCTTGCTGCGCGCTCGACAAGAATGAAAACGCGATCTCGATGTTCTGCTCTCGTTCCATTTTTAGTGGAACCGTGCAACAGACAACATGACATAATTTCGCATAATTTATTGTTCTAAGGACCTCGACGCTGGCCTAGGCAGATCCCATACACAGCACGTGACAAAAAAATGTTTGACCTGCTAAATGCATTTTTCGTCAACATTTTTATGCATTTTTAAGAGGAATTTTTGGCAGATTTTGGTCGGACTGGCCGCTGGCCAAAGTTGAGGTATGCAAAATTTTTGCACATCGCCATCGAATAAATCTGTCGTCAGTGTTTGCATTTTTTGTTCTAATTATTTTTTATGAGTGCAGTCCACGCGTTTGTGTTGGAAAAATTGTCGCACTTCTTTGTTGGCCAGCCACACTTTTTGACCTGACTTTTTTTTTCTTTGTTTTTTTTTGGCCACATATTGGTTTTTTACTTTGTTTGACATTGTTTTTGATTTTTTTTTTTTCGAGCATGCTGTGATAATTTTGTAGTTTGTGGTGCGACCCAATTTTGTCTAATAATTGTTGCAATTTTTGTGGTTTTTTGTTTTGAAAACATTTTTTTGTTTAGAATATAGTAGGTAGCAAATACCTAGATCAAGTGTAAATGATTTTCGAGGCAGCTTAAGAAAATTGACAAAGTAAAGGCAAGCCACAGATGCGGTTGAGCTGCTGTCCAAACATCTTAACTACGTAGATGTCAAGAAATCACAGACATAGGTACAGTAGACCTGTCAGCTAGCTGATCTTCAAATCAAGATTAGCACCGGACGCAACACATCCTATTAAAATGATAAAGAACACATACATTTCTAAGCCCTTAGGTACTTGTGGTATTGTAAACTCAATACCTTAAGAAATTTGATAGCTAGGTTTGTATTTCCTGAGAGTCAAATAGCATGCCTTAAATTAGTAAGCCCTCCCTCCATTGCAATTGTTAATTGTTAAGGGCCGTCTCGTCTGAGTCAACCGCATTTGGCGAGAATATTTTTGCATTTCCTTAATCCCAAACTCTAAAAGTGGCCCAGAATATGTGCTTCAATTTCATAAAAGACTTTTAATTCAGAAGTTTAAGAAATATTCTTACATCGGGTGTTCAACCGAAGTATGTACAATGTTAGGAACTACAAACAATTTTAATGTGGTACATGTGAACACTTGGAATCAAATTAATTTGAAGGGAATACTGAACAGCTCCACAAAAAATTTGAGATATTGTTTTTTAAACGAAACTGTTGAATTTTTTTCTAGAACATTTGCTATACAGCGAAATATTATTTGAATTCTTAGTAAAGGAATCTACTTCTAGCTAGGCCTCTTAGGCGGCTCAAAAACATTTTTAATTTATCAAGAAAATGTAACAAAAAATAAACATAAATTATAAAAATCAAGAATTAAAGGTTTTTCTATATGTCGTTCAAAAATTTGTTATATAACACTAGTTTACAAATTTGAGGATCTTCGAGTGAACCTTCGTAAAAAAGTGGTTTTTAGGATAATTTAGGTTCGAGAAACACGAAAATTACATTTTTTTTTTCTTTAAGAACCGTTTTCCAGATTTTTCCGAAAAACATTTTTTTGCATACTGTTTTCAGCCATTCGTGAATATCTTTTGAACAAATTTTTGTATCGACATGAAAGACAATAAGATTGAAAGGTATTGATGTGCTCTTTACAGTGATATACGATATGTATAGATTAAGTACAAATTATTTAAATGTTCACTCGAAGATTTTTTTAGAATAAAAAAATTAGATATTGCACAGTCTGCTGACAGATACTACCCTTTGGTAACAGTCCTCTTTCTCAACTAGGCACCTTAGTCTCAAGTTAAATATGTTTGCTTTTTCTTGAGCCAAGGTTTTTGCTGCTATATTTACTTGTCCGTCCATCTGTCTGTCTTTCTGAACACCTAGATTAGGGATGCTCGATACCGAAAAAAAAAATCGAATCAAAGTATTGAGTATTCCAAAAAACTCCATACCGATTCGATTCTCCCGAAAAAGAAATCGAATCGAGGATATCGGTATCGACTTTTTGACGTTTTTTTACAGAGAGAATTAAACAAATTGAGGCGTTTGCTCGACAAAGAAGGAAAACTTTTCTAATGATCATTGTTGAGCTAATGGGCTGCTCCGAACAATCATAAAAAATTCAGATAATGGTTATAAAATGAAAGAAAGAAAGATATAAACTTTTTATTATTTAAATTTTATTCGCATTTTTTGACGTTGTCCACTCAACCGCCAAATGATACACGAAATTTAGCTCGAAACCGATACTAAGCAAATTGGTATCGGATCGACGATTAATCGAGAACCAAAATATCGGTATAGAATATTCATATCGACCTCGATATTCAAAATATCGGATCGGTATCGCGCATCCCTAACCTAGATCTTGGAAACTATAATTGACAATTGAACTCTTCAATAACACTAGTCGACGATGAAAAATCTCCAGAGATGAGACTTATATTTTATGTTAGGGTAATGTTTCAGCGTTAAAAAACCGTTTTTTTTTTTATCCTCCCATAGCTTGTTTTTTTTTTATGACTATTTTAGTGAAAAATGCCATTTTTCAAAATACGGTTGCACATATGAGGTCATAAAAACTGTACAAATTAGAATTTTTTCATTATTATTTTTTTTTTTCAAAAGAAGAGAGCACTACCTTTCCAAAAAGCCACAAATCATAAAAATTGGAAACCTTCAGATAAAACTACAGCCGAAAGAGTGTGGCCAAAACCCCAAAAAACACAACATTTTGGTGACTTTTTGCACGAATATCGCTATTTCTTTCAGAAAAACTCTTAGACACTTGAAAAGTTAGCTATTTTATGTTATTGGTCATGATATGTAGATGCGATTTCTGATGATCAGGTGGTAATTTTCTTCAAAAATCGTTACTTTTCATTGCTTTACGAATTTGAGGATCTACGAATATTCCTTCCTTAACTTACAGTTTGCCTTACTTGGGGTACCCATGTTCTAAGTGAGCGATTGCCATATCGTTTTTTTTTTTTTTCCAATTGCCTTAAGTCGGTTTGTTTCAAGGCAAGCACCATTATATACAAATAATTCGTATATTTTTGGTGAAATCATGAGATTTCGTGTACTCATGATGATTCATTCAACTGCTGGTGTTCAATGGATACTCCGAATCCCATGAAAAAGGACTTGTTTGGAAGGTAATGACTACTACTTTATGTAAAAGTTCCCAATATAGATAAATCAACCACTTTTAAGAGCTTAAATGCAGTTGAAAGTGACAAAAAAAAATTCTATCGAAAAAAATTGTATTTTTTTAATTTTTACTAAAAATGGAATAAATCAGTCATTTTGTATCAAAAAAAATCGACACTATACAGAAATCGCATCTACATATCATGACCAATAACATAAAATAGCTAACTTTTCAAGTGTCTAAGAGTTTTTCTGAAAGAAATAGCGATATTCGTGCAAAAAGTCACCAAAATGTTGTGTTTTTTGGGGTTTTGGCCACACTCTTTCGGCTGTAGTTTTATCTGAAGGTTTCCAATTTTTATGATTTGTGGCATTTTGGAAAGGTAGTGCTCTCTTCTTTTGAAAAAAAAAATAATAATGGAAAAATTCGAATTAGTACAGTTTTTATGACCTCATATGTGCAACCGTATTTTGAAAAATGGCATTTTTCACTAAAGTAGTCATAAAAAAAAAACAAGCTATGGGAGGATAAAAAAAAAAACGGTTTTTTAACGCTGAAACATTACCCTAACATAAAATATAAGTCTCATCTCTGGAGAAAAAAAAAGTGTTAAATTTGTCGACTAGTGTAATTCATCAATATTTTCTACATTTTTAAAACTACTTCTACTTTGAAAATAAATAATCTTTTTCTGCTCCCAAATTGAATATCGCGACGTCTAGGGAACAAGGTTCGATTCCCAGTCGAGTCAGTTTTTTTTTTAATGTTTTTTAAATTATTATTATTATTATTACATGCATGTTAAATCCGTGCTAATAGCAAAGATGGAGAATTCGCAAATGTCCCCAAACTTATTGCCGAGCACCGGCGGAAATCATGCCAATAATTGCCATTGGAAATAAATAGACTTTTAATATTAATTCTTATCTAGTACAGAGAACATAAAAGTCGGATAGGTTGCAACTTAAGAATAATCAATCTATAACAAAGAGTAATAAAAATAACTGTATCAATATTTTGTTGATATTGATTGAAGTTTTATTTAAAGCACTGCTTTGACCAGTTGTGAATTATAGGTGCTGAAAAATTAAAAACTATATTTTACACTTACATACATGGTTTAAATTCTCTTTTTTTTTTAATTCACTTACATGGTTAAAATTCTCTTTTTTCAAATAATATTTTTAAAATTTGAGACTTAGGTCTGTAGTACATTAAAAACATCACTATACTGTATACATACACAGTCTGTCTCAAAGTAAACAGGACTTTGTCAAAAGGAACGTTTCTGGTGGCGCAACCTATATGTGGCTATAGGTGTTCAAAAGATACATCCTTTCCAGACTTCCAGTCTAAAGTTCATGACATTTGGAATTATAGAAGCGGAATTATTGCGTTTTCAATGACAGTATATAAATAAGTAGTAGTAAGCCTTTAGGCCTGTGGTTCGAGACAAATGGATTTCAGTGGTTTCAGATGGATTTGGACTGATTTTTTGCTATATCTGAGACTTGTAGATTAAACAAAATGATTTTAATTTATAAATATAATGGAAACCTGTTGTATTGAGACTGAACATTTCAGATGCTAAAGTACAACTTTTTCAGACTGAGTGAATAAACATTTAATTTTAGGATTGTAACAAGATGATGAGAAATGCTTCTTGACTACAAGAATAAGAATCAGGGCGCTCCGCTCCTTTTGCAAGGCCTCTAGTATATATGCATATATATATGTCGTGAGACTCCGAGCAATCTTCTTAATTTGTAAGAATACCTAAAATATTTTTTACCAATGCTGTTAACGTAGTTTTTAAAGGATCTTCTAGGTAAAGAGTGTCTAAATTGGTAATTTTTAGCTAAAACTCCGGAAGTTGCCAACCGATTTTAATAAGCGAACCAGATGTCGACATCGAAAAACTTCATCTAATCTGCGGACTATTCTGCGTATCTTTTGGTACAATTTGAGCTATATAGCGCATATAGTGTCAGAGAACCTTTTGTTCATACTGACACTCGGCTATGGGTTTACCACGCTGTCTCCTGCCCATTATTTACATTCGCACGAAAGTTACAAAGTATAAAAATCGACAACCACATTGCAAGATAGTTTTTTGTTGGTATTCAAGAAAAAGATAAGCCGCGAGTAGTCCTTACGAGCAAGAAAATAAAGTCCTTGTTGGCTTTTTTACTAAAATAAACTGGCCAGCTACGCGACTTTACCCTATAGGCGGGCAAAACTCATACAAATAAAAATTTCTTTGTGTGAGTAACCAGCGCAGTAGGCAAAAGCGAGAGAGCAAGAGCCGCAACTAAGCAAAAACGAGAGAGAGATTTCACACACTTGGGCTGTGCATGAGCCGGCTGCGCTGCGGCAGATTTTGGTGCCCTATTCATGCCGTTTTTGTAAATTGAGAGACTGATAACGATATTAAAAACAGTATTTTATAGTGAGACAATTAATAAACCAAAACCCGTGTAGCCTTAGCCAGTTCTAATAAATTCTTAATATGCATAGGAAAAATTTTTCACTTTCAACCTAGTCAACGCTCCCAACTCTTACCTTTTACTTTTCACTTTGCCTTTTAGCTTCCTCTAGTTAATGAGTAGTTTTACCTTTACTAATGACAAATGGCTATGCTTAAGTCCTTGACGCACTCGGTGGTAAGTGTCAGCAGGGTTAAACTTCACTTAATACTTCAGCCAAAACCGTCAACACTTTCGCTTAACCATAAATATCCAAGCGAGTGATGGACGGCAATAAACTCATATTTTGCCTACGTTCCAGAGATGTTACAATTAAAATGTTAAACTGGAGTAAATATAATAAAAATATGAGACATAGTATAACAAATTCCTAGTATGCCGGAGTGCTACGAAAAAAGTTGCCGCAAACTAAAGCGAAAATCGAAAAAGAACCCTTTTTTTTGGTTCCAGGAAAAATGTGCTGCACGCGGGTTAGGGTTAGGACACCCGAACTAGATCACTAGAGCGTCTAAGACAAAAAACGCACAAAGCGGAGCCATAAAAAAATCGGAGCGTGCAGCAGAAATAAACCAGAGCGCACAGTGGTGGGTCTGTAGGGTTTTATGCCAGTTTTTTTTTTTTTTTTTTTTTGGAACTCTATGAAAAGTGTAACAAAAAATTGTAGCAATTAAAAAGACTAGGGTTATATGAACAGACATTTACATAGAACTGACCTTGGGCCAAGGTTTTGACAAACATTTAACTTTTGATTTGGCAACTTAACGTAGGGAAAATCTCTGAGTTACCAGAACTAAATGGCTTTACAACTTGTTGTCTCTAATTATGGTTAAATTCAATGACAAAATGGGCTGTAATCCTTTGCTAAATGCAGCAAAACACAACGCCCTATGCTGCTAGAAGAACTAGTTCCCTGGAAATTAACGTGCCGCGCTTGTCGTCATGCTTAAATGCGCTTAATCCTTCCAGACATAAGCCCTTCTCTTACTGAGCTCGTTTCGGCTCAGCGCATTGTGGGCGTATTGTTTAGTTTCGAAATCAAAATATTGGCAAATGCTGGAAAATGGCAAGGATTACGCTCAAAAGCAGCAACAATGAAACAGCGCAGCAAAATCCTTTCGCAACCTTCAACCTTTCGCAGACTCGCGCGCGCTATTTTATGATGGTCTACATTGTGCAGTGCAGGTTTCCAAGCAAACTGATCTCAGAGCAGGAGACAATGCGTTGCAAAAGTCAATACGATGAGTTTGCCAAAATGCTCAACTCCTGATGACGGCCACATGCCGCATCCTATCCTCTATATAGTCAGCCAGAGTAATAATGTGCAATGCGCGCGTTGCCTTTGTCTTCTCCTATGCCTGCTTTAAGTTCTGTTCTGGATTGACTTTCGTTTTTTAACCCGCGCCGTGTCCTTGCAGCAAGCCTTTATAATTTTTTTCCTTGCTGTGACACTTCTCTAGTTTTTTTGCACTCCCCTGCAGCGGCTCACTTTTTGTTGCGGTAATTTTTTTAGGGTTATGTTCATTGTCTTCTCCCTGCAATTGTTGTCTTATCCTTTTTTTTAGTAGCATTTTTATGACGTGCATTTTTTAAGCCTTTTTGCTCTGCACTCAACTCTTTTTGCTCGTCTGGAAAAAGGGCTACGCGTTTTTGCGCTTTTCGCGGAATTTTCCACATGACAGTTGTAAACTGTTTTAGATTTTTTACCAAGTTCCAGGAACTCAACTAAATTTGTAGTTCTCTTTTTAGTGGCTTAATTTTTTAGCAAGGGGTTAAGCGGAAATTTGCTTTGGCGCTTCCTGGAATCAGTGCAATTTCCAATACAATTTTTTAGGAAAGGCTTAAAAAACTCAAAGCCACAACCTTGGCCAAGCGCAAAAAACAAGGGTTTTAATGAGCGGGTTATACGTATTTATTTATTTTTTTAGCCAAAACGTGCGTTTTTAAGTCGAAAAGCCAAAAAGTCAAATGTTCCTTAAATGTTCTTTGATTGGAACAAAGAGGCTAAGACATGCTGTGAACAGATTTGTGGAAAAGTTGTGGCTTATCTGAGTATGAAAAAAAGGATACTTCTAATAAAGAAAAAGTTAATTTCGAACGAAGAAAAAAAAGAGACAAAGTACAGCAGCATTGTAATTTTTTCAAATGCAAAAATATTTTACTTTAACCTTGAAGATAACTGTATTTAAGATTGATGTACATATTGTAATCAGGTTCGGATCCAGGATTTGGTCATAGGGGGGTCTTTCGCTTCGAAGTGCATATCAGGGCTTTAAGCTTAGAAGTTTAAGTGAATTTTAAGTTTATAAGATTATAAATGGGTAGACCAAAGAAACTATAAACTTTCATTTTAAAAACTATAATTTTCAAATATTTAACTTGCTTTAAAAAAAGTATCTACACATTATATGTATCGTAAAAAGTATGCTGTGCACTATAATCACATAGCCGACTCACCACATCAACCTGATTTTATACCACAACTTTTGCATCCATCTCGATTTGTTGCAAGTACACACATAATTCACACGATTTCATGACTTCCAGTTCTCTTACCACATTCCGAAATTAAAATTCAATTTTCAACTGCCGAAAATTACAGCAGCATAAAAATAAACAACATTTTCATGCCGGTCAGTAGTAGTTATAACAACAACCACAGTAACACTAACGAGGTTAATTATCGGCGCATTGCTTAATAAGAAAAAATTAACATTTTTAGGTACCCCTCTATCTCGGTGACTCCCTCTCACTGGGCTGTTTTATGGATCAACTGGCAATAGTGCCAGTCAGGCAGTCAGTCAGTTAGTGCGACTTCCTTTGCCACAGCCCAACCACAAACAAACCGACACCAAAACAAAAAAAATTAAGATAAATAAGATGCTCAGTTGGCAAGTGCCGACTAAAAGATGCCCTAACCAATTTATTCTACGTTATTGTAATACTTGTTGCAAAAACGGTTGACTCTTCGGAACGAAGAACTAAGGAAAAAATCAAGAATTTTGCGCTACGCAGTAAACTGGTTCAATTTTTGTATGGCAGCTATATGAGATAGTGGTTCAATTTGGATCAAACTTCGCAAAAATGTTAAGTCTAAAGCAAAATACTACTGACATAAATTTGGTCTCAATTGATCAAATCTTTCATATAGCTGCCATATAAAAATTGAACCTTCGCTCTCTTTTTAGGAGAGACACGACTAAAAGATGAGCTTTTTATTGTTAGATCAATGACAAAAATTCGCCAAGTGCGATTTTTTTATTGTTGTCACATTCAAATTTGATAATGAATATTTTAAGAATGTTCTGTTTTAATGATGAGAAGAGAGTATTTTAATCTTACTTGGGCTTACTGGGTGAAAGTTTTTTTTTTAAATATTTCTGATTTTAATGATCATTATTCTAGCTTTAAAAATCTGTGTGAAGCGAGAATCCACGACAGACAGTCCTGGTTTTCTTACCTTTGTGGAATATTTTTCATTAAATTTTGCTCAATTCCTTCCAAATGTTGCATCAACTCAATGTAGCTCTTACCCTTAGTGTATAGAGCATAAAAAGAAGATCATAAGCCAAGTAAGAGCAAAAACAAAAACAAAAAGAAGCATGCCGCTGGTGTTGCGGGCGACCAACCAGTCAGCAAGTCAACCCAGGCAGCCCAGTCAGCTCATTACGCGGGTCGTGACTTGCCGAAATGAAAAACAAGTAAGATTCAAAAACAACAGCTACGAAATGAAACAAAAATCTTTACAGAAAGCGACTGCAGCTAAACTTATTGCAGCGGATGCTTGTCAGTCGCGCCAAAAGATGCTGATATCAGGCAGCAGTACCAAGAGGCAGTCAGCCTCAGACGAACAGAATGTTAATCTCCATAAAATGAAAACAATGCGACGAAGACGACGGCCAAGACGACTACGATGAAGAAGACAACGACGACTATGATGATGATGATGATGATGACGGCGGCGTCGAGGACGGCGGCGTCGAGGACGGCCGTATCTGGCCATGCTTCGCGAAGCGCGCAGTGCTTGCGATTTTGCGCAATAAGTGTGCCAGCAGCAGAAGCAGCAGCGGCACCAGATACAGTATGCAACAGCAGCAGCAGCAGGCGGCGTTTGGCAGTTGCCAGTCAGCAGCATCGACAGCGCCTCAAGCTGCTGCTGGCATGCGCCGCTGCGGTGGCTGCCACACCAACTCCAACTCCAACTGCAACTGCAGCAAAAACAAAACCAACCGGTCAGTGTTGGCCCACGCCGCTTTTGGCTCACATTATAATTTATGCAGCGCCGCAGCTCAAGGATTTGTCTGTATGTATTGCTGGCTGCGTTTAGGTAATCGCTGGGTATGATCTTGCCAACGCCACCGCCGCAGCAGCAACAGTACTAGCATCGTGACATGCATACACTGAGAAAATCATTTCAGTCAAAGATTAAAAGCGTTCGAATGTTGTGACCGTCCTTGCAAAAGAATTTTAAGCCGAATAAAGAAGTCTTAATATTTTTTAAATTATTATTTTATTTAAGCATATCTTTCAAAAAGGCTTTTGCGAGAATATCCCAATTTATTTGATTGACCGCCGACAAGTCGAACTTCTGAGCCTTGGGCTATTGTTAACCCATGTTTACTTAGTACTATTAACCACTATATTGTAATGCGTTTTCTTCGCATCCTTTCAACAGCTAAAAGCAGTAAAAAAATATGAGTTCTTATTTATTTGTCCATTTTTTGGCTATATTTTATATTAAAATATTTCGGTATTTCGGAATTACGATTCCATTTCCGAATAGTCAAAAATTAATAATTTGATATTCCATTTTTATACAAATATGGAGCTGGCACGCAAATTCAAAAAGAATTCTTATGTAATTTTTACCATATAGCTTTTTCAATATTCTGTGGTGTGCCAAACAATGTGGTTACAATAACTTTAATTTTGAAGTTTTTAAAAATCCATTTTAACGAATTTCCAATTCTTTTAAAGAGGTTTTTCGCATATCGCAGAATTGGTTTTGGCTTAAAATTTGGTTCAACGATATTTTTGTGATTCTGCTGTACTTTAAAGTTCAAATATAATAAATTTCCAATGCAAAAATATTTCTTTAAGCGTATTTAAAGCTTCAACCTCAAAAACAAACAATTTTCGATAAATTTTGTAATCAGTTCGTATTTTGTTTTTCTCAGTGCAGCTAACCAAGTGAAGAGCAGAAGCGTTCATTTTGTTTGACCATTGCAAATTTACTATGGGCTGTTGCCTGCTGTGTCGTTGCATTGGCCCATTGCCGTGCTGGTGCTGATGTTGCTGCTGCTGCTGCAACACATCTTCGCTTTGGGCCATAATGGCATGGTAAGGCCATAGAGGCAAAAAGCCGCCACCCCAGTCGTTGTTGGCTGCGGATACGTGAGTGTAAATTACAAGCTACGCTGTTTTCTCACAAACGCCTGACTTGTCATGTTTGCTGTGCTTCGTTTTCCTTTCCTTTTAACTTGGGCCCCAATGGGGGCCCCGACCCAAGCCCAGACTGTCGGTTTCATTCTCATTCATGCGCTCATTGCAAAAAAGTTCAATAGTGCATGCAATGCAGTCGGCCGGTAAAGGGCCAGACGCTGATGGCGACAGCGACGACGACGACGACGGAGACGACGACCACCATCCACATTCACATCGCATTTATGATCGATGCTTCGACTGCGATTCCTTTGGCTGCCTTTCGATTGTCGTCGTGTCGTTGTAGTCGCTGCACGCGATCATATACACTTACAGAGGGTATATGACAGTCTGTCTAAAGCTGGAAAGTTGCAGAAGCTTTCACTGGAAACGATTAGCTAGCACTAGTACGTAAGAAACGTACAAAATGATGTTCCATAAGTTTTTTAATAAATGCTGTCCACAGCACTACTTTATACAGCATTCAATCCTAAAACTTTAATTGCATCCGTGCTCACTAAAGGCGTAGAATCCTTAACAAAATAGCATGGTCAAAGGGAACACCGTAATAAAATAAACCACAAGCGGTCTAGGTTGTACCATGACGAATAGCTAGTTCTGTATTTTGCTGCCTTAGTCATAAGGATGGAAGATATAGTTCCGGCGCACATAGCTGTAGATACGCTCATCAGATACAGAGACCAAGTACAGGGAGTTAAAACTTGCATAGAAAAGGATCATAACCGGATAAGGTGACAGAGCAATTTTTAAACTAACATATGATTTATTCTTCCTACCGGAATAAAATAAGTTAGTTTCAGTCTTGAGTTAAGTGCAATCATTAGATTGGTACCAAGGCTCTGGCGTATTTCGTATCAGATACGGCTCGTCGTTATACCTGATACCTAGTTCTGTATTTTGCTGCCTTAGGCATGACGTGAGGATGGAAGATAAGTTTCCGGCGAACATACTTAAGGTGCGGTCATCGAATATACAGACCAACTACGGGGAGTCTGAACTGAGCTCAATTGAAAAAACCCGCATGGAAAATATGTGGAGCAGAAATTTTAAAATAGTATCTATTTCGTTACGTGGATTGGCAAACTTAGTCAGAGAGACTAAGACCCACGATACCATGAGTGCTAGAGGCAGTGAACGGATGGTTTTTCCAAAATTGATAATAGTTGGATAAATTTCAGGCATGGCGGATTGAGATAAATTAGAATTGCTTCTATTTGTACATGAGAGATGGTTAACATCCGCTGTCCACGACTACATCGATCATAACTCGACTATTTGGTTAAATTATAGTATGTAAGACGTTATGTAACTACTAGAGAGACCATATCTTGTATGCTCTTTAAGGAATATTCATCCGTAAATCTGCTCCATATATCCGTAACTTAAATATATTATTATGCAACCATAAGCCGTAAGTGTATTTAAACTTTAGCACCCCAAAAAGCATCTTTATTTTCTGGTTTGTTTCTCTTGTTATTGTTGTTCTTGGCAGGCAGTTAAAAATGTTTTTATATGCGCTCAACACCTTCAATTTTTTTTTTCTTTGGATGCAATGGTAGTGCGGTCGGGATAGTCATGTCCGTCTGGTCACGATTTGTTGAAAATCGTAAAACATTTTTAACACTTCAAGACGTCTGCTTTGCCAAGGTGCAACAGATTCATATGCTGCATAAAGCTGCATCGGCTACCATTCAGTGACGCCCACTCAGCGATGCCTTTAATGGTCAGTCAGAGGTACTGCTTAGTGGATGTATGGTGTGGGAAAGTTTCGAGCCGAACAACTCGATGCAAAAACAAACACATCCTGTCATTAGCGCATACTCCACAAAATATTTATGTAAATTAAGGCAACAACGTTCCAGACAGCTGCTGTCTTTAGTCTGCGCATCTAACGGTGCTTAAGTTGTGGCTCACCCAAATTAGTCTAAACGCAGCACAAAATTAACCCAACAATCTGTCTAAGGAACTAAGCACGCAATATACTGTGTTGCCTCTGATCTGCCGGCTATTGAAGCTCCAAAAGCTATTAAGCAAATTTATGCGCAGCGCCCTCTGGCGTTAGCTAGCGGCATGACTGTGTGTGTTGGCAAATAATATTCCCGGAAATTGGCAAGGATTTAATGCCATATACTAAAAACTCTTTTGCGAATAAGCCAAGAGCATTACTGACCAACCAAGCAACCAATCAAACAAGCCGGCCAACCATCAAGGACATATGGCACATTAGCGTGCGCTTGGCAGCGGCTGCTTTTATGACCCTAAGCTAATCCGTGGAAAGGTTGTGCTGCATACCCTTAACCTATGCTACCCTATCAACTTAGCAGCAACCTCTTTCGGCGCGAGTCTCGCTCAGCGCTCTAACTCTAGGTAGAACTCTTTCTTCACTCCTTCACATTGAGTTATGCTCCTTACCTGTATGTTTAGACTACAGCATGTTGACGTTTGCACGCCAATTGATTTGACATTGAAGCTGCTGAGTTTTGGGCTTGTAAATAACCCTAAATAAAACCATAAAATCCTTCTGCATGTTGCGCTTTTGTTTGATCCAAAAGGCTGCTTCAGACCTTGGGCTGGCCAACATGCGGGCCTAGCCAGTATTAGATGCGTTTTTTATGCTGTTTTTTTTAAGGAACTCGTAAAGTTACGAGTGAACCTGAATTTTTTATGCAATTTGTTGTCAATAATTTTACAAGCGATTTGGGCAATTTTGGGTAACGTGTTTTGCGCATTTAGTGGGAAAAAGAGTCAGCAAATGTTTTTTGGCATATCGTTTTTTACGTAACTCCACGTAAGATTCGCGTGTTTTTTATGACATCGAGTTGACTTTTTTAGTGAAATGTTGAAAGACAACCAAGGACAACTTTGCAGCAAAAAGAAAAAAATGTCTAAAGATCTCTACGAAACTGATTAGTTTGGTGTAGAGTCCTGCTGAAACGGGTTAATTTTGTGTGGGCGTGCGACAAACCCAAGAAGTGGTTTACCCTTTCCTAAGACACACACAGATACACACACATACAAACTCGCCTATACTGTTAGATAAGTTTTGTAGGCGGCTAGCAGCCTTTACCTGTGCGCTTCTAATCCTTTTATGACAAATAAACAAACACGTCACGGCTGACGATCGCTATCTCTAGCGGCTAGGTAAAAAGCAGCACGAAAAGGGTAATAAAGTGTTAAGCAGAAGAGTTGATGAACGGGCTGCGGGTAAAGGATGCGGGCTGCGGACTCTGAACTGCGACACACGCTTTGGCATTGTTGCACGCACCGTTTTATGGGTGTGTGGTTTTAGCCCTTTGATGTGCATGATCATCCTGTTAATAGAAAGTGCTGAAACCCTCTATCTTGTTGTTGTTGTAGTAGTTGTTGTCCGGTTGCACGTTTAATCCTTTTACGGTAAACCCTTTTCCCATCATTGCGCGCTTTGTACATGGTCGGTAGCTTCGACAGCGTGTCCAAAGCGATTTAATTAACGCGGTTTAAACTAAGCCTATCTGAACGCAGCTTAAATCCGTGCAGGGGCGTGGGTGCTGCTAAAAGCCAAGCAGCTACTGTGCTACCGTTCTACAAGTCTCTTTTGTAGACAATGAAGGGGTTGACTTCCAATGAAAGGATTTGCGTTTACTTGCTGCTGTTATTTTGCCGGAACAAGTCAAATTTAGTGTTGACTTTATTAGACCTGACTTTCAAAGCGGATTTGAACACCCCCCACCAAAAATAAAGTAGCCGAGTCGAAAAGTCAAGTTGCAAAATTAAAGGAAATTCGATTTTTTACAAAGAAATGGCTCCAAGCGGCGCGGAAATGATAAAGTTACAATAGAAAAAAGAAGTAGGACGAGTTAGTAAAAATCAATACCGGAATGCTTAAGATACTGATAGAAACCGATGAAGAGTTGTATTCTATGGTTGGTCAACTTAATCGTAGTCATAAGAATACCTTAACGCATATAGCAAAAATGTTAAAGGAACAAAGTGAAGTTAAGTATATAGTTTCAAAAAGAATCTTTAGACCGGAATAAATGGGAAAAACTGAAACGGAAATCAAGTGAAACGGTTTGGTGTTACGAGTCACTAAATGCACGACAAAGCGGATCTTAGCTTTCTTTCTTTCGCACAATTCTTAAGATTTTCGTTTGAAAAACTGTCTCAATCAGGCCTTTTATGGATTTAGATTCGGAATCTCATCTGTCATATGGGATCATCCATAAATTACGTGACGCTGATTTTCGTCAAAATAGACTGTCAACCCATATTTCCTACTTTTGGGGGATCTGCATCCGAAGTCCCCCTGGGATCACCCAATGAGGACAGTTTTTTTTACATTATGTAAGATAAGGTATTCTTAAGTATGGTACCATGATGATATGATTGAATCATTCCCCTTAAAAATTCGGAAGCGTTCTCAAACTACATTTGTCACCATGGCGATTTGGAGCAGCATTTAAAAAAATCTCTTTTGACTAGCTTTTACTTTATGCTTGCAGCTTTATTATATCACAAAAGAACTTTGCAACAACTTTAAAGAATTTCTAAAGCTCCTATTCCCGCTGTCGGTTTCACCAAAAATCGACCCTTCAAATGCTATTTGTTTTGTTGCATAGATCATGTAAAAATGGGTTGATAAGTGCATCCCAACATAAGAATCTATAACTGCTAGTTTTTTGGCTGCTGTTTTTAATATGAAAAACAAATTAATTGTACCTACGTTTAGCAAGTGGGCAAGGTACACTCGTGTGATCCCAGCTACTTGTTGCCTGCTCATTGTGGGAGCTTTGTGGTGACCGTGATTGACTTCCAAATCGCGTGGTTGCATGCTCAGCAGTATACTCTTATAAGTGGTACCAAAGAAACTTATGTTTTTTGGCTGATGCTTCTGATTGCCTTTAATTGGTGCATTGGACCAGACTCTCTATGACTGAATATTTGAGCACCGTGGTCTTAATCCAGCATAAGTAACATTCCATATAAAGTTAACTCTGTAAAGATCTGGCTTATCTTTTCCCTTCACTGCCGCTTTAATTTTCGCTATTCTTGATGTATCTTGAAACAAATATTCAATACAACATTCAAATCCTAGAGTCGTAGTCAAAACTTCTGGCACTATAAATAAAGACAAATAGTATTCCCAAAAATTAAAATATGCTGTTAAAAAAATTTACAAAAATTTAGTCAAAACTTGGGAAAACCTATTGCAAGTGAACTAAGTTCTAAGCAAATAACATAATTCTTAGAAAGCTATAGGACAAATCGTTTTTTTTTGTCGTTTTAAACTTTTTATTTATTACCTTGAGGAAACTTAATCGCTTCTTCATGTTTCCTTTTGGTGCATCAAATTCTAACATACTTTACCCACAATAGAAAAAATTAAAAGGTGTTAATACAACTTAATGCATCAAGCTGTCAACACACTAAGCAGACTTTGATTCAATATCTACCCACAAATAATTTCTACGCCTGTCCAAGTGTGCAACTCAACAGAGACCACAAATCCCTCACATTGCTCATCTTGGCAAACACTCGCATAATATCCATGCCGGCCATATAAAGCTGCATAGGCATTAAGACGTCTGCTTTAACTCATTTTTAGCTTTTACCTGTATCTAAATATAAAATCCTTAGACTGTTTTTGCTGACGCTTGTGCCAAAAATACAGAAAAGGCCGCCTCTGACGTTTTCACCGTCAAGACCAACCCCCACAAAATGAACTCTGAAGCCTCTTGGCCCAAAAAAAAAATGCGTTGTTATGTTAATGAGTAATAAAATACTGAACAACAAAAACAACGAAATCGAAACAAAAAACAATAAACTAAATTAAATATGTATATGTATAGTATGTACATATGTATGTTTGTATGGGGAGTGCTGCCAAAAAGTACAGCGCCATTAAGTGCAACAACAAAATGGCACGCCAGCCAGACGGGTGGGCAAGAGTGGGTTAAGCAGCGGCAAAGCGTGCGCGCGCGCGTTTAAAACAGCGCGACGGCATTGGATCGCGATTTTTATGGCGTTTTAATCGCGCAAAATGTAAAAAAAAAAATGTATTTTTAAAGCACGGCCGGTCAATGTTTTTCGCTCTCAGTATCTGTTTCGCTCTCAGTTTAGATTTTTGTTTTTATTTTTAGTTGTTGCCAGCCCTGTGGCGCGTGGGTGTTGTGCTGCTGACGTAGCTGTTATGCCTGCCGCCCACAAAAGAAAAAAATTTAAGCATGCCCCAAAACTTTGCCACATTTACGACTAAATACAAATTGCTTGAAGCTAATATTAGATGCAATTAGCAACGCAAACAGTTTTCTCAAATCATTTACATTCGTTCTTGTAAGTCGTTTGGGCCATAAATTGTTGCCTTTTTGCCATGGTTTATTTTGGCCGTTGCATGTGATGGGCAGGCATTTTTACGCCGCCAAAATCAAATGCGGCGCGCGGCAAATTGGCCGTAAACAAGCGAAACACATACATATACTCATATACAAGTATATGCATGTGTATCTGTGAGCTACACCTCCGCCGAACATTGTCAGCGTCAGCGTCGCAGCGCTGTTTTTTTTTTTTTTTTTTGGCTCGACGTGATGTAAACGCTTAAAATTGCCAACGCACATGTGATACAACGGGCCATTTGTCGGCGGCCGACGCCAACGCCAACGTTCATGTAAACGTTAACATCCACATCAACAACGTCTCTGTGTGTATGTGTGCTTGTTTGTTTGTGCAATTAAATTGGCATGCACAAGTGCCGCCTTCGTCGTGATCCTCGCCAGAAACTTGCTGCCTGCAAGCAGCAAACAACATGGCAGCTTCTGCCACGAGCGGCTACGTTTGATCCACAGCCAAATTGTAATTGGAACGCGAAGGTGTTGTCGTCGTTGCCGTCGACCATGATTTGTTTGCTTGATTCTAGCTTGGTCGGTCGGTCACTTAGCCCAACCTTCTTAATAAGCCATCAACTATATTACATGTCTAACCTTCAGCAACGCCAGCATATTAAGTCAGAACGTGAAAGTCCAACATTGCACGTAGTTGCCATCAAAAAAAAAAAATTAAAACATAGGCTTACCCTTTCAGAGATACACAAAAGGTACTGCATGATATATGGTATAAAGGTTTTTTCCTTCCATGATTTTTTCATGCTTTATTTACGCTTTTGAAATACAAATAGAGCTCTATATTTATATTGTTGGATTTTTATCGGCTTATATGGGTAAATATGTGCTGCACCATTTTACGTTAAAATAATTATGACGAAACAGGTTCGTTTTATAAAGTAGAGTTCACATGATCGAGAATAATTTGTGAAAAACACATTATTCGCATTTACATTGAGTATAATTTTTATAGTGACGTCATAAATGCAGGTTAGCTCTTAAGAAAAACTCTTAACTTTGCTTTTGGGGTATTTGGCCCAATGCGCTTAATCAAGTTAACTAGTCGTAACCGAATTTTATCGATAAACTGAAGACATCTCGGTCAACTATTCGGCCACCTATTGCAATGCCTGCTAGGCTTATATGCAACATTTGGTCAAAATAAAAAAAAAAAGATCAATAGAAGCAGTGCCCCAAAGTGGGATACCCTGCAGCCGGTTTTGCTCAAGTAAGTTATTATCTGCTCTTATATTGTTTGTTAAGACTGGTGTGTGCGAATTTTTCTTTTTGCTTATTAGGCTCACATGAGCTATAGCTTTTATACCAAAATATGTATCTCAAAGAACTTTTGTGAATGATAGGGATAAATGTATTTTCGTTACAGTTATTCTGACATTTTGCCAATTTTTCAAAGATTAATTTTATAGTGTACACCGGGTTCCAAATAAAATATCTTCTTTTTGTGATCTGGAGTCCCTTATGATTTCCGAAATCTACGTATTCGTACGAACAAACTGAAATAGCTAACTCGCTGTCAGAGTCGGTGCAGATCATCTACCACGTCTTAATATGCATAATTTTGTAATGCGCTGATCTCACATCCGTACCGGCATTAGAATTGTCCAATATTAAAACTGTCTTCTGTAAAAAGTGCCTTTAATGCCTTGGCTAAGACATTGTCCATCCCAAATGTTGAGTAAATTATACAATACCCAAGAATACGCTAATTCTTTTGTTAATACGACGAAAATTTCATATTCCAATACCATACCCTCCATTAAAAATTTAAATTAAGCCTCTCAATGTGTATAAAATTTAAAAAAAATCACGTGTTATACAACACGGTCAAATGCACATGTGCCTATGCATTGATCGATTAAAAAAAATATGAGCTGTACATTAGATGTATTTTTGTTGTTCGTCCATGTAAAGCAAGTGACCTTCACTTAATTAAGCCGACAACTGGCATGGAAATGGCTTGTACGTGCAACGAATCACAGTTAATTACTATGTACAATAGACGCCAGTGTTAAGCGTCAGCGAGCGCGTCACATGTGTGTCGTCTGTTGGGTTACCTTATCGTGTGCAGGTGTCAAGATCCAAAATTGGAACAACGACATCAACCAAAGCCATAAGTCTTTGACTACCGGACGCGCTGATAAGAAGCGCCACACGCCACCACCAAACAGCAGGGGAGTCGGCGAAGCGGGCCATTATATACACACATACCAAAGCGCATTATGACGCATGTGAAATACAGTGCTGATGGGTAGCTAGGTCCCCCACACAACACACACACCTATCTGCCCCCCCTTTATCAACACTGCATGCTTCCGTTTGGCGTGCGCGCCGACAACCTTGTGATCTTGTTTACTGTTTAGCGACCCCACGACACACACACAGCTACAAATCGCTCTCATATCTGTGTGCCTGTCTGCGTGCTTGAGGTGGGGTGGCGTCATATCGCTTTGTGCTTTTTTTTTTTTTGCTCGCTGTTGTTATTGCTGCTATTTTCACCTTCTATGGTCGACTCAAAAGACAAAGTGCGCTGCGGCGACGTTGCTGTTGACGCTGTGCTCCGTCACGTTCACCGCATGCATCAGCAAAGTTGCTGCTCAGCTTGCTCTCACAAAACTGGCACTCTCTCTTTTTCTCAGTGGAAGCTGTTGTGAATCCCGTCGCTGACTGTGCTCGGCTCAAACGGGGTTTTGATATTTCCGAAAAGGAAGAAAGATCCACACTGTGAGTGTGCTTTTTTTTGCTAAGGGGGCGTATGAGTAACAATGTTGCCGGCTGCTCACTCTCGCTCTCGCGCAAAGGCCGTTGTTGAGTGTCTCAGTGTGTGTGTATCTGTGAGTGGGCAAACCTATACATAGAACTGCTGCTGTTGGTGTGAAAGTATCTGGCTGTCTGTCTGCCTGTCGCATGGTCGCTAGGTAGCCGCCGTCGTATGCGTGCGTGTATGTGTGAGTGTGTGTGCAACGGTCGTGTGGCTGGCCCGCTCTCTTGCTTCGCGTCGCTGCGATTTGGCCCAACAACAAACCTGTCGATCAATCGTCAGTCGTCTGCCCAGCGATAAGGTAGTCTGCCCGCGCACAAAAATACCCGCCAACAGAGCTGCCAGCGTCAGCGCACACGCTCTCACACACCACGATCGTATTGCCGTCGCGCTTCGTTTCGTTCGTTCGGTTTTTGGTCTTTTAATCGCGCTGCAGTCAGAACCAAGCAGCCATTCGCTTACCGAACATCGTAGCGTGCGGTTCTCTAGCTAAAGAGAATTAAAAAATATTTAAACGGAAGCAGCGCTAAAATTCTTAAAGCTATAATTATTCGCGTAATTCGTAGCGCTTGAAAGTGAAAGAACATTACTGACTACAAAAAAAAAGTGAACTTTGAAAGAAATTAAAACTGAAGAAAAAATTGCATAAATTAAGCAAGCATATTAAAGCAGAGCAATTCTAAACTGTTGAACAAAGTGATACGGCAAATTTTACATTTGCTGTTTTAAGTGAAAGATACAAAAATTAAAACAAAAACTCAGTGTTTAAAACTGTTAGCAAACAGACACAAAATGGTTACCGGTGTGACCGCAAGCAACATGACCGCCAATGTATTGGGCACCGCTGTGGTGGCCACTCAAATTAAGGAGACGCCGCTTAAAAGCGATCGTCGGGTAAGTGTCTAACAATGGTTTACATTGA
Organism: Chymomyza costata; assembly: GCA_018150985.1. Lineage (NCBI taxonomy): Eukaryota > Metazoa > Arthropoda > Insecta > Diptera > Drosophilidae > Chymomyza > Chymomyza costata. The sequence goes on from JAECWU010000001.1 coordinate 28,228,059, forward strand.
TTTACAAGCAAAAGCCCCTACTTGGATTATTAGTGTCGCGCTAGGCTTAATCGTGGACATATGCATTCCTTGCAGTACAAAAGCAGCTTAAAAGAATTTTGTTTTTCAAAGCTTCAAATTTTAACATTTTATTTTTTTTTGGTAAATTTTAAATTCTTTAAAAAATAATTCAAAAAATTTGTAAAAGCAATAGCGATTTAATTCTAAGAATTAAGCTATATTTAAAAAAAAAAAAGTTACTTTCATAGAGACATTTTTTTTTACTAAATAAGCAACGGAACTAATGAATCGAAGCTTCCAACGCAAAATCAAGACTTCTGCGCAGAATCTTTCTTATAAATTGTATGTCCAAAAATTCAGTCTGTTTTTTTTTCTTTTTTTTCAAAACTGTTCAGTTGAGTGCGCCGCCGTTTTGGTCAGTCGCCCACAGTTTTTTTGCGCACACGCAATACAAAATGCATTTCCTTTTTGGCAAAAATTAGCTCCCACATGGCAGACCATATAACGCGTCGCCAACACGCTGCGGTGGCAGCGCATTTTACGTCGGCGGCATCATTTACTACGCTTGCCAAACGCTGCCTCATTCATTCACTCATTCCCTCAGTCAGTCAGTCAGCTAGCCAAGTCAAGTTGTAGCTGTAGCGCTATTTTGAATCCATTCATAAGTGCCACCCAAATTGGGCGAGTGTGTGAGCGTGCTGCCGACGCTGACTCGGTTTGTGCCACTTAAGCGGCCAAAAACAGTTGGTAACGCCAACATTTTCTACATTTCCAGCGTTTCCACTCAGGCACTGCTTGGCGCGTGGTTACAATTGTCGGTCAACGTACACACACAGAGCTTGCTTTATTTATTTTTATTTTTTTTTCCGTTTTTGGGCCAACAGCAGCTGGCTGACTTCATCCGCCTGAGATTTAGTCAGTCAGTCAGTCAGTTAGCTGCTTGGCCAAATTTGGCTGGCCACAAAAAAAAAATTTAAAACACACACTCACTCACATTTTATGCAAATGTTGAGCGCAATAAATTTTTGCGTCTTCGAATTTCCCACGACGACCTTGTTGTTGTTGTTGTTGTTAGCTGAAATACCTGTGTATTTTTGCGCTTATTTTTAGCCACAAAAATGTTGTTTTTATTCTGGTACTATTTCTGTGCGTTGGCGGTTTAACCGCAGTAGCAGGGGGGTATGTCGCTATGTACCAGCTCGTTGCCACTGTAATTTAAAAGATATGGCCAAAGCAGCCGCCAAACTATTTTTAGTGGCATGCAAGTGCACAAGATCTTAAAAATAAAGCACGCGCACGGCACGACGGCCAATCCCATGCTCAACTCAATAGCATTTGGCCCCCTGCCATAATTGCCACTGAATGAGTGAGTGTGTGAGTTAGACTACCAAACGCCAGCACTTGTGTCCAATTAAAGAGCGTCGTCGGCGCCACACGCACAGCTTCCTCTATTTTTGGCCGCTGCATGAGGTCAGCCATTGGCAGTACACATGTACCCTAAGATTGTTGCCACTCGACTCTGTTACCTTAACTCTAATATTTGATGACGCTTTGACGATCTGTGACTTACTTTGCGCCTCTACTTTATTTACAGTCCAATAAGCCAATTATGGAGAAACGCCGACGCGCTCGCATTAACAATTGCCTGAACGAGCTGAAGACTTTAATACTGGATGCGACCAAAAAAGACGTAAGTATCTTGGCCAAACCAAGCTTTAATCATACGAACTGTAGTTGGTCACATATAAAATTTCGCATAATGGGAATTTTAAAGATAAAAATATGCAATTAGATAAGTTGGGGGAATTTTTTATTACTGCGAAAATTGATAAATATATCTAAAATTTTGATATTACCAAAAAATTATAAAACGGTGCTTCCCAGCACAATTTCACAATTTCTTAAGAAATTTCAAATTGAATATATAATATCAGACCACAATAATTTTTCACACCACCAAACCTCGACCAACGCTTAAAAATTGTACTCTTTTCAAACATGCAACTAACTTTGCGTTTTCTTATTTTTTCTGTTCTATCTTCAGCCTGCGCGCCACTCCAAGCTAGAAAAAGCCGACATACTCGAGAAAACAGTCAAACATTTGCAGGAGCTGCAACGTCAACAGGCAGCCATGCAACAGGCCGCCGATCCAAAAATTATTAACAAATTCAAAGCCGGTTTTGCCGATTGCGCCAACGAAGTTAGCCGTTTTCCTGGTCTGGAGCCTGCACAACGTCGTCGTTTGTTGCAACATTTGAGCAACTGCATCAATGGCGTTAAGACTGAGCTGCATCATCAACAGCGTCAGACAGCCGCTGCACAAGCACAACAGTTGCACGCGCAAATGCTACCCTCACCGCCTAGCTCACCGGAGCAGGATCATCTGCAGCAGCAGCAACAGCAGCAACAACAACAGTCTTTTCTCTTTGCCAGCCAGATTCAACAAACCGCCAATGGTTACTTTTTGCCCAATGGCATGCAGGTGATACCCACAAAACTGTCCAATGGCAGCATTGCGCTCGTCTTGCCACAGAGTCTGCCACAACAGCAGCAGCAACAATTGCTGCAACAACAACAGCAGCAGCAACAAACCGCTGCATTGGCCGCAGTCGCTGCAGCAGCCGCCGCCGCACAACAAACACCCATGCTAGTGCCCATACCCACACGCACTGCCTCGACGGGCTCAGCCTCATCGCACAGCTCGACGGGCTATGAGTCAGCGCCCGGCAGCAGCAGCATGCATCACTACGCACCGCCTAGTCCTGCCAATTCTTACGAGGCCATGGATTGCAAGCCTTCGGTAATACAGCGTGTGCCACAACCAGAGCAGCAGCCACTGTCGCTGGTAATTAAAAAACAGATTAAGGAGGAGGAGCAGCTTTGGCGTCCTTGGTAAGCGGCGTTTGCTAGTAGAGTCTGCCTTGAGGGCAGCTGTTGAAGTGAATCTCGCGCAGGCGGGCGCTGCCAGAGACCGCCAAGGCGGCTTTAAGACTGATGGACACACACACACACAGATGCGCAGGCGCTTGGGCATAGATTGACCCAAAGTTGTTCACAACTGGGTCACGCTTGGTTAGTGTGAACGCGCATAGAATCAACTCATTTCACACATTTCGCATTGGGCTGGAAATGTTGCATGAAGTGCCACAACACCCCCATCCCACAACACACACACCACACACACACACACACACACACACACATGCGTATTATCATTATCATTGTTGTTGCTTCGTCTTTGCTTCGCCTCTGCTGAAGCTTTGCTGCGAAGTGGCAACACTCATACATATATACACGGAGAGTGTGAAAGAGAGCAATTATGTTGCAACATGTTGTAAATTATTTATTTATATATATTACTTAATACATTAATTAACTTAAAGGTATTCTACACAAGCATATAAAACTACCTCAGTCAAAGTACTTGGTGTTGAATTGCCTCATGAATCATGTATTAAAACAAACAAAAAAAAAATAAAATTTTTAAAACTTTTGTTTTTTACAAAAGTTCAGTCAAAGCTTATATGTTTTAACAGCTTACATAATTATAAAATGCGTATTAAAAAACAAAGTAAAACACAACAACAATGAAATCAAAAAAGTCTTCCCATACTTTGTGCAAATGTTAAAAAAAAACTTAAAAAAAAAATTAAAAACTGAGCCAAGCACAAAGCGCAACTTTTTGAGAAAAAGTTTAAACAAAAAAAAAGTTTGTTTTTTTAACAAATTATGTTTATAACTTCATTTATATATATATAATAGTTTTTGTATAGTTATTATAAGCCGCTTAGGGTTTCACTCTATCTCTCTTTTTTTTAAGTTTTTTTAATTGTACAACTAAAAGCTTAAAAAAAGTATATTTATAAATACATAAAGATTTATTTGTAAGACCACGTGATATAGTCAGCATAATAAGCATCTAAGAAAACAAAAACAAGAATTTGAGATACAAAAAAAAAAAAAAAATACAACAGAAAATTAAAAAAAAAAAATCAACACAAAAGAATAAAATTTTGCAAAATTTTACTAAAAATTAAATAAAAAATATTTTTTATTTTGGTTTGGGTTGGGTTGGGTTGGGTTGGGTCATGTTTAGACAGTGCTAAAAATTTTGGATGTACGAGTGTCGTAACAGTATAAAAATGTAAATGTTAAAAAAAATTAAAAAGGGAAATGTTATTGTGAAATTGCCAAGCTGGAAAAAATACGTGATCGTTCCAGCTGAAGGGAAATTTTGCGATTTTGTAAGTAAGACTCTCACAAGAAACAATTTTCAAAAAACTGTTTGAGAATTAATTAAGAGCTGAAAGCAGTCACTTTTGCATAGAAGTCAAAAAAAAAAACAAACCTTCTGGGAAATTTTATATAAATCTGATAAAAATTGCAAGAATCAATACAGACAAGTTGCGAAAAAATGGCTTAGGGCTTATACGCAGTTTGAAAAATTTCGCGCAGAATGACAGAACTTCATATATAAAAAAAAGTTCCAAATGGGATATCCCCCTTTAAGAATTAATTTAGCACTGAGGGTGCAAGTTTCACTGCTTTTCGCCTAGAAGCTCCAAAAAAATTACGCTTTTGGAAAATTTCATGAAAATCTAATTGAAAGTGTGAGAGTTAATTACAAATTTATTGAGTTGAAAAGCGTATAGTGTAAAGTATAGTCGGTTTGGGCAGTTCCACTTCTTTTTCTCTTCTAAGTTAAGTGAAAGCCTTGGGCCAGCTTTATGGCTATTGAAAGAATTTGTACAAAAGTCCAATAAATTTAAATTTTAAAAGACGCAGCCATAAAATTAGCAAAACAATATAGTTTTTATATCAAATTAAGCTGTAAGCTCTGGGGGTTTATAACCACGTGAAGAGCAAAATATGTAAGCATGACAAACAAAAACAAATACTATAAAGACTATAACCAGAGTCTAGCCGAGAAAATTTCGGAAATCGGTCAAGAATATGATTAATTCACGCAATGAAATTAAATTTCTATAGCTATTTGCACAAGTTCTAATTAAAGCCACTGATAAGTAATTTAAAAATAATTTCAAAATTTTCTGGAACTATTAACTCATACCTATATTAAAACCACAAAGAGAGTGAAATGTGCTTTATCGTTTTGCAACTAACACGGGTTAATAACCTAGGCAAGTTCCTTGAATATTAGAATTTTTTTCGTTTAAGTTCATAATCATACTTATTATCACATGATGCAAGCTGGCAACTACTGCAAGATACTTTTTAGCAAATTTAGATCATTAATGAAACCCATGACTCAAGTGCTTTTAAAAAACCCACATGACTAGAGATAACTCCTCTAGTGTGAAAAGTGTGACAACATTTTTATTATCTAACATAAAAAACTGTAATGGAATCTTACTATCTAATATTCTGACAAAATCTAGTCATAAAAGCTGACAAACTAATCTCAGTAAAAAATCCGTGCAATTAAGTGCTATGGCAAATGTTACCGCCAAGTCTACGAAAGAACCCATCAACAATAACAAAAATGGCATGTTTTCTGCAAAATCATGCTGATAAATATATGGAACAATATCAACTGGAAAATGTTGTGGCAAAAAAACAAAATTGTATTTTTTTTTATGATTCCTTCTTTTATTATGAATCAAATGCACAAAATAAACAAACAAACGAGTCATGCTAAGCTGGTCTATATATTTGGATAACTGTGGGGGCTTTTGCCAAAGGCGCTGCCTTATATACTATAGTATGTAGCAGCGCATGTAAATGGCAGCGTCGCAAAGTCTGTCAGCCAGCGATAAAAAATAGTCTAGTTCTAAGAAAACTACCAAATAAATAAAAATGATTTACATGAGATACAAAAAAAAAACAAAACGTAAGCTATGTAATTAGCTTTTATATACTCGCACTATTTTGCATGCCACATTGTTGTAGCAACTATAAATAGTAAAAATTTGTAAGTTCCTTAGTCAACCGCATGATAAGCGGCGCATTTAGTTACTGACCTAGTGAACTTTAATTGCGTTTTTACGAATTAACGTATGATATTTTCGAGCCATATGAGTCAACCGCGTCATTTTAGTCTTTTTTGCTAAAAATTATGAAATGCATATGTTTTAATAGCTTTACAGTAGTCACCAATCATGTGATGAGTCATAGATTGTATCTAAATTTTTGATAATTAAACATGAAACTAAAGTTGACAGCTTGCTTATGTTTTCTATGAAATATCCAGATGATTGGGTTATCTCAAAATACATCACAGAACAGAGTCACAAGGTCTGCCTTTTATTCTAGCGGAAACGTTTAAGTGTTTACATTTTTGCATTATTTTGAACCTTATATTATATTTTATTGCCTTAAATATTTATGTACGTTTGTAGATTGGCAGATTGCCAAGCCTTTTTTTTATAAAACGAACAATATATAATGCTTTAAATATGTCACATTGTGCACTTAAGTTATTTAACTTTTTGACTTTTTTTAGTTCTATTTAAAGTTTGCTTATAAAGGTTTAAACATTATTTCGCAATAATTGCAGCTGATATTTTTGTAAAATGTAAATATTCTCTATAATTATTTTTATCGCGCTGCAATTCATTTGAAAAAAATTTCAAAATATTTTGTTACACTAATTAAGGTAATATGTATGTGACATCATACAAACTATTTGTGTTGGTACTTTATTTAAAAATTGTCCATGTTATGGCAATTATGCCATAACGTTACGCTGTTAAGTCTAGTTTGCAGTGCTGTTAAATTGCTGGTACATTTTACAGCTCATGCAGTTAACAGTGGCACAGTAATGCTGTAAACGGCTATTCAATGTCACAGGAAGAATGAAAAATTAATGACTGCTGAAATTTTAAAGAAGTTACAACAAAAAATATTGAAATTGTTGTATTATTATTGTTGTTGTACGTTGTAACATATTAGGACAGTCACCGTCAACAGTTGTAGTCCTTTAAAAAACATTAGTTATATCGCACGGAGACAGAACATGTTTTTTTTATATAGAAAATTCGCTATATAGAAACTATGTGTTTTTAGAGCTTATTAAAGAAATAAATTATACTTCCAAAACACTTAGAGATGCAAATATATGACATATGACACGTTGCACCTTGTCTCTAGAATTGTTTTAAAAAATAGAAAGGCTACATCAATGAGCTATCCTCTTCTGCAACTGTATTTATTTTTTTGGGTGTCACTCAAAGCTTGTTTTACTTTTTTCTCGCTATGAAATTTAATTCCAGTGCGTTTTTTATTTATATATGTTGTTTTGGTAATATTTGGAATATGTATTTTGTTTATAACCGCAAAAAACTACAACGCCTTAAGTTGTGATCAACATCAAAAATACGATTCACAATATGTTTTTGGTTTTTGTTCGAGTATAAATTTGCTAGAAATGGGCTAAAAAAATTATTTTATTTAATTTCAAGGATGCAATAGTTTAAAGCGTCTTCTTGGCCAAATACAATAAGTTTGGTAGGGATCTAAGGCCATCCGCATAGCGATTGACAAGCCAAAACAAAACCTAATCCACGAAAGGGGCGCCAAGTTCACAAATAATTCGATTACAGATACCAAGGAGAACTATTAAATCCAATTCTGCTGTCTTGGGTTTTTCTTAATATGACATCTGGCAGCAGAGCCCCATAAAAATTTTGGTTTTGTAGGGACACCTTGCAACTCATAAAAGAGCAGCGCAAGGTAAAATAAGAGGGTCAAAATGAGTACTTTATAAATAATTCGTTACACGGAGTCAGAATTTCAAAAAATTTGTGCCTTTTACAGAAATATTCGCTGAATATGTATACATATATGTATGTATATTCGCGTTATATGGAAATCGAAATACTCTAAAACATGATCGAATAATTAGCGTGCTTAAAAAATTCGTAAAGGGGAGAAGTTTGCTACATGAATTTTTTTAAAACTCGTTTATTGCTTCGTTTTCGTGAATACACCAATTATGTTCATTTGCTCCTTTACATTGTTGTGGCACAAAATTTTGATGCTGGGAAATTTTTTCACAGCGCTGTTAAGTTCAGCTTGCAATGCTGTTAAGATTCAGCTGGGACATTGTTTGGCTTGCGTTTACTGTAAAGTTTGCAATGCTGTTAAGTCCTTTGCAGGGAAATAATTTTGTAGCATATTTTACGCTGTTAAGTGCAGTTTGCCGTTCTGTTAAATCCAAGGACATTATGTAGCTGACTTTAACTGTCAAATAGCTGCAATGTTATTTTTAGTTTTCAGTGCTGTAAAAAGCTATTTGGAATTACTTTGTAACCACGCAATTAGTATTAACAAACTAAATTTATAATTAATATAAGTATATAAAAGAGTTTAGTAAAAGGGCTGTGGAATTTTTAAGTGCAAATATCAATTTCCACGCTTCACTGCTGAGCTGTCTGCATTCCAGTAGAGCCAGTGGGGCAAATCGTAGCCGTCGTCGTCTGCTGACAATTCGTGCCGCCAAAAATTTGTTACAGTTGCGCGCAAATGAAATTGAAATCATGTAAGCTCCAATGCCCGATAGGACTAAGTGACATATTTACTATATACTTTTGAAAAGTATATAAAAACAGCGCACGCGCATGTTCATGCAAAGATCTGCGTCTCCACTTCAGCACTCCTCTATGACTTTTGGCCGTTCACGGCCAAGGCAGCAACGGCTGCTACGAACGTGTTGTGGCATTTTGGCTTTATATGTAGTAGTACCATTGAAACTGGCTCGAAAAAAATGTTGCTGCCATTTGGTATGCCGCCGCACAGTTGTCACGTTTTTCTTTGGCAAATGACCCCAGCGAGTAAACCGTACATATATACAAACATATATAAATAAGTTCGCGAGCCAGTCAATTTATTGTTTTTATTTTCATTTTGTATGTGTTGTTTATGTGGAAAAAGTGGAACGGGCGTCAACGTCTTGAGTAGCATTCCATGGAAATTTAACGAGCGCGCCAATTGGCCCTGCCTTTTGCTCCAGCATGTGGCACTGGCGGCAATTCATTCATAGAAATTTGCATTGTGGCGTGTCCAAAAGTTGACTGACTCAGTAGGAAATGACGCTGAAATCAAATCATATGACCATCGAAGTTAGATTCCAAATTTCGGCGAATTGGTGGCGTTCGGAATAACCAAACACAAAACTACAACTGACGGACGGATTCAGTTTGAAGTACTTCAAATGTACACAAAAATAGGAGAAGTTGAATGAACTAATATGCAGCATGCCGTTTCTTAATGTTATTGTATTTTGCTATTGCTTATTTTGCCAAATGAAATTGAAACGAATTCATTGAGGCGCAATTCAAAAAGCAGTAAAAAACAATGGAAAACTAGCAGGTTGTATCGAATATTAAATACGCTAGCATATAAAATTTATAAATAGACTGCATTTTGCAACACTCTAATCGATTACGTTGGCGAAGCTTTGGTTTATCGGTATAATCGTTAGTATTTCTATGTCGTTGTGAAGCGGCACAGTTTTCAAATTTTACTTTATTGTCTTCAAAAAGTTATACATTTTGCCATTCTATTAAGGATTACGATGACGGAACTTTGTTTTGTGGGTCATTATTTTTTGTATATCATAATCATGCGGCACAGTTTTTTAGATTTAAGGCCCATACACAGCAAATATCCCAAAATATCCCAAAAATGGGATTTTTTTTTTTTTTTTAAATGAAGTTTTGACTTTGCGTGCGGAATTTTTGCATGCCGCGTATGGGCCTTTAGCTTCAAATAAAATAATCGTCATAAAAAATTTAGACATAAAGCCCTTTTTATCAACTTACCTATTTTTTAACCCAAATCGTGTTATCCACCATTTTAAAAATAAAGTCCGATATGCAAAAACCTATTAATTCGGAAATTATTTAAAAAAAAATCGTAAAAATCTAAGCCAAATTATATGCAAAATATGGCTATGAGTGCACGTATCATGTGAGCGAGGATGGTAAGGATGGTCAATGACTTTTGAGATTTATATAATGTAAGCAAAGGAGTTTGTTCCAAAAAAATAAGCAAGAAATGGGCGTAAATAGAGTAACTTTAGCTTCGTATGTATAATGGCTATTGGTCAAATTCGGTACGTTTATAGTATCCAAAAGCTAGGTTTTCCTACGATCAGACAGACATAGCTCATCGATCGAACTGGGGCAACATCCCCATGGGCCAGGAGTTTACAAAAGGACCTCTATGTTTCAAAAAATCATTAAAAATCAAAGTTCTTCGAAAATATAAATGCGCTTAGGGCCTGACGAAAGTCCCTATTGAGCCCGTAATTTCTTCCTTACTGTTTAACGCTTAGCAGCCTTGCTCATATTAGTGTCTGCCGGAAATTTGTAATACTTGAATACTTTGAATACAAAGTACAAATAATAAGTTTTAAGATTTTTACCGAGTAACTTCCCTACGCCACAAATTATACATTTTTTTTTAATTCGTACATTCGTTCGAGTTCCATGTGTACACAATTGTTTCAAATAAAAAATTTCTGCTGTCTATTAAAAATTATTTTTCCATAATAAAATTGTTACTCGCAAAAAAATCTTGCCTTAAATATAGACACAAGTATTTATTTAACTTAAAGCTGAATGGCTGTTATTATTTTACGCACACTTAAGTTGTTCTTCGTCGAAACGACTACGACCAATTTTATGTTAGTTTGTATTTGTATGTATTTCCCTTACTACAAAATCATTAGTTATTTTATTTATTATAATATAAAAAAGTTTCTTTGAATATTTTCTAAAAATCAACAAAAATTGACTTCATGTTTTTGGAAATTTTTAAATCTGAAGTTCACAAAAAAATATCTACAAAGTTAATCAAAGATATTAAATTTTTTATAAATAAATTATAGATTTATGTTTTACATTGATTACATTACATTTAACCTTTAATTAAAAAAAAATAACTCAGATGAAAAAAGTTGTTTTAAGAGTGTGCAAGCTTTTTAACTTTTTTCTTCCAGAAAATTCAAGAAATGCAAAAAATTCTGTTTTTGAAAAATTCGTAAAAAAAAAAATTATTTTCTCTTATATTTTTAGCTTGAAATCTATTTGATAATAATGAGACCAAACTGCATATACCCCTAGGCTAGTGTATAGAAAACAGTTAAATTGCGACAACTATTCATTGACTTTGAATGGCAATGGCAAAATATTTTTCGTTGAAGATTTGAAGTTTAGTGACTTTTTAGACTTGGACTTGACTTGAAGTTGACTTGTCTTGACTGGCTCGATGGCTTAATACTGATTTGTGGAGGCAAACACCCGCATTGAGGCACACAGACAGACTCTCACATTAAATTGTAAATAAACATGGTGCTACACACACCTAAATAATGTTATTTTTGCTTTGGGAAGCCAATGAACTTGTTTTGCCACTTTTGATTAGAAACTTTTTGCATATGAAATGAGTGCGAGTTTTTGTTTTTCAAAATTTCGGAAACGATAAATGTTTGAACAATTTGCGTGCTGTGACGCCGGTTCATGGGCGGCCAGCAGCTCTCATGTGTTTCTAATAACTGATACGGCCAGACAACAACAAATACAATATACATTTTTGTGCCAAAATATTATTGTAAAAAAAAAACAACTAAAAAACTAGGCCTCTAAAAAAAAACAAGCACAGTTACAAAACTGTGAAACGAGCATTACAGCTGATTAAATCACGTATACGGCAGTTGGCCGTGCTGAAGGTCGTTGTATTTTGTCAATGTTGTTATTGTTGTTATTAATCAAAATAGAATATTTGTTTAGATGGACGTGTTTTGAATTTTAGAAATAAAAACAACAGCCGCGAACTATAATTGCTTCCCATAACCTCCCCCGTGTGACTTTGACATTCAACTTTGGCGTGACAGTTCAAGTGACAGTTCAAGTGACGCACTATGCAGGGCCTTGAGCTGCAGTGTACACCTCACTAACCTAAGTCAAACACTTAGTAAGGGGGCTATCAGGCTTATACCACTTCAAGGAGTATCTATGGCACAACAACAACTATGCTGGTACTATATCACTTGGTGTAGCTGATGGGGCCTAATAAACTGGAACTGTTTATATAGTAGCGCTCGCTTATCACCTTCAGCGGCACGTGACCGTGCAGCGCAAGAAGCTTCAAAGGCAACAACCATCGTACCACAATGGCAACCTGACTTGATATGGCAAGTTTCTGAAACTCAAGACTCTTGTTATTGGATGCCTTGGTTTCATTGGAAATTGAAATGTTTTGCATAGCCATAAAAAAAACAACAACGGTATACATATATGTACCTATAGGTATGAGCAGGGCCGTAGAGAGAAAATCCGTGACCGGGGGGAAAATGTACCGGCCTCCCTCTTAGACCTTTAGCTTGAATTATTGTGTTCTGTAAGTACGACAGAGAAAATTCTGGGCCCGTGGGTAAGCCCTCCTTTCCCCCTCTCTCGACGGGCCTGGGTATGAGTATGTGTTATTTGTTTCTCTGATTGTCAGTCGGTCCGGTCGTTTCCATACACTAGGTATGCATATCTTTTGAATTGGCTTGCATCCGCCGTCAGTCGTTATCGTTTGCAATTTGATTTGCATTGTTATACACTGTAAACAAAGGGTAAGTGCTATATCTCGCCAAATTGAATTTTTTATATGGCTTAAAACCGAATGTTTTGTTGCAAGAGGAACTAAATCGAATTGGCAAAATAGGCTTGAAAAAGTACACATTTTGTACTGAAATAATTTAAAAAATTTTTTTCTTTGATAACTTCGAGTTTTCAATTCATTTAAATTTTTTTCTGGCTCAACCCAAAAAATATAGCATGTCATACACGAACATATGACTGCTAACTGCTACAGGGCTCCCACGATAAGGCTCATACGCAGCATGCAAAAATTCCGCTCGAAATTCCAAAATTTTATTTAAAAAACAATATCCCAAAAAAGGGAAATGTCAAAACTACATATAAAAAAAAATATCCCAAAAAAGGAAATTTTTTTTTTTTATATGAAGTTTTGACATTTCGTGCGGAATTTTCGCTTGCTGCGTATGGGCCTTTGCACAATAAACATTTTCTTTGTAACAAAAACAGCTAAGTCGTGTTTAATTTCAATAAATATTGTTGCTAAAGTAATATTTTTGTCTTATATTAGTTAAAAGATAGAATAATAAAAAACTAGCGATATTTAAAAATATATGAAATTTAATCTTCTATAAAAAAAAATAGTCCCAAATGGGATTTTTTTTTATATGAAGTTTTGTCATTCCGCGCGAAATTTTTCGAACTGCGTATAGGCCTTTAAAAAAAAATAATTTCGCGCCAACACAACATGAGAATTTATCGGAAAAAATAAGGGAAATATGCAAAGTTATTCCGGTGCATGCAAAACCGAATCCGAATAAAATTTTTCAGTTTGGTTTTTTCGTTTTCTGGAGCACGGCTGAATGTGATACAGTCGAGTCGTGGAGTACCAAGTAGCCTGTTTTCTGATAGAAATATTCTTCTGCCTGCTTAAATATGAACGCTTTTGTATTTAAGTGAAATTTGTTCATCTTTTAAATTTCCACCTCCTGTCGTCTTTGAAAATTAGGTGTTCAAAAAAACGGACAAAACGATAAACATGTCTCAAGGCGACGATAAGCATTTTGGTATAAAAAACTCATAGTCTGCCACGCCTCCTTACATACATTGCGCTAACCTAGTATATCCATGATAAGGGTACTGTGCATAAAAATCGATTAAGCTAAAATCGCCTATCTCTATGTCCGCCTAGTCAGGCCTTAAAAAAAAACCCAGTGCCTAAGGGTTCTGACCTAACCTTTTTTAGAGGTTATCTCAAAAACTAAAGGGGCAGGTTTTTTCCTACCTCCGATCCGGACTCAGCGGTCCCAAAAACATTTGAAAAACATAGCCATAAAATGGATTTAGAAAAAAATTGGAAAAATAATCGATTTTCTCCTTCGAAGGTCCGACTACGTTTACCAAACTGATTTCTACATATAACCCTTCTTGAGATATGGATTGTATAAAAAAAATTGTTTTCTAATAACTATAAATAAAGAAAATCTTTTGAGTACACACTACCCAGTTTCAGGCATCAGTCAGTCAATATGAAAAATGTTGAAACTAGGCATAATAAAGGGTATATTATAGTCGCGATGTACCGACACTAACCAACTTACTTGTTTTTTTTTTTCCATTTTTCGATTTATTTTTGTTTTGCTAAATTATTTTTGTTTTCTTATTATTTTCGTTTCCACTTACAGCTCCATGAAAAATGCAGCGCATCGCAAATTGCAAATATATTTAAATGTGCTTGTTTATTTATTTATTTATTTATTTACTTTTAAACATAGTAATTTTATTTTTGAAAAATAAATAAATAACAAACAAGCGGTTTGCATTGGATCATCAGAATCAGCGCGAAATCACGTTTTTTGTCACGCAAATCACCAATTTTTTTTTTTTTTTTGACAAATTTATAAAATAAAAAAAAAATTTATATTTAATGCGTTTTTAAATGACGCAGATATGGACAAAGGCTATACTTTGAAATCTTAAATTGGCTAGCTTTCGAAATCTATTGAAAACTGCTTACGGGCTCTGAATAGCTCAAGCAACTGCGGCGTGCTCTTAATTAAGACCATATTAGTCATTGGCAGATGCGTTGAATCCATAAAAGTCTCATTCATACTAAAATTCCATTATAAAATGATAAATATGACTATGAAACTACTATATCAAGGAAGTAATAGGGAATTTTGAGAAGAAAACTTACTCACAATGTGCTGCAACTAAAGACGCTCAAAATAGTCATTATTTATGTATACATACTACGTTTTACATTATTGCATTCTTAATTACCAACTTTCCTGGAATCAATTAATAATTTTTACTCTATTAATAAATTTTTAATTGAAAAGTTGGTATAACTTAAATGCTTATTTTGGGCTCAAGGTTGGTCTAAGAAGAAGTTCCTCTTGCAAAACTGATCACGATTGAATATAAAAAAGCCATATCTGTTTGTTCTCATGAATATTTAGATTGTGGAGACCACAAGATGACGTATTAACAGCAATGATGAAAGTTTGTTGAATCATGCTGATGTTACTCTTTAAAAAGCTTTACAGCGAAACTTAGCACAGTTACACCGTTCAGGGGTCACTCTTTATAGTTTGCGCCTTATCATTAGTAAGAACTTCATAAAACCTGACACTTCCATTGATATATGTAAAGGGTGTTTTTTTTAGAGTTACACAAGCTTAAATCCTAATAAAACAACGAAATACATTTTTAATATCAATGTAAAGGGCTTAATTGGATAGAAAATTGTATGACATTATTGTTTAAATTTGATTTCGTCCATGTGACCGCCTCGGCTGGCGCGTACTAGGCGTAAACTGGAACACCAATTTTCACAAACTTTTCGTAGCATTTGCGACCGTATTTCGCCAATAACTCTTCGAATGTTGATTTCCAGGTGCTCAATTGTCTCTGGTTTATCGACGTAGACAAGTGACAGTAATTTTCTGTGGTGTTTCGACAAAAGCTTGTGGATTATCCTCACTCCAAATGCAACAATTCTGATTATTTACGCACCCATTCAACTGAAAATGGGCTTCATCGGAGAACAAAATTTTGAATAAGTTTGACGAACGGAACCATTATTTTAATAAAAAATTTCAACAATTCGCAAGCGTTGCTCCAGGGTAAGCATATCCGTAATGAAATGTCAAACCAAACTCAACAAAAAGCAACTATCAGCTGTTAAATGGGTTGTCAGTTAAAGCAGCGTTGCCAACTCAAAGTTTTGAACCTCTACAAAAAACATGCTGTATAAATTGTAAGGAAACTTCACTGCCTAGCTGAAAACGCCTGTAAAGTTGGTTTAGGAGTCAACGTAAAGAAGACGAGGTTATTGCACATCGTCTCCAACAACACAAAACCAGTTCTATTGTACAACCAACCCATAGAAGACGTTGACTCCTTTACGTATCTTGGCAGCATAGTCTGTAAGGACGGTGGATGCACGTCAGATATAACCGAACGCATCAACAAAGCTCGAACTGCCTTCTCATCGATGACCAGAACCTGGCGAGCGCACAATATAAACACGAAAACAAAGCTCCGCATTTTTAAATGCAGCGTACTGTCGGTGCTCCTTTACAGCTGCACCACATGGAGCACAACACAAACAACACGCAGAAAACTACAAGCGTTCGTCAATAGATGCCTCAAGCGGATCTTGAGCATTTTTTGGCCCACTTGGGTTACAAACGAGCAGCTACTTGATCTAGCTGAAATCCACCCTATCGAGCTAGAAATCCGAAAAAGGAAATGGTCATGGATTGGCCACACTCTAAGACGGCCAGCCCAAGACATTGCAAGAGCAGCACTCGAGTGGAATCCCCACCCATCGACGCCCCGGAAGACCATGAATCACCTGGATAAGAATGGTCCGAAATGAAGGAGCTGGTCAACATATGACATGGAACCAGCTCAAACTATTGGCAAAAGACAGAAGTAGATGGAGAGAATTTATTGACGCCCTATGCTCTTGTTGAGCTTTCATATAGCATAATCAAGTTTTTATATTGTATGAATAAAGGAATATATATATACATATATATATATATTGTATATTCTCTGTTATACACGTACTCACAACATTTTCACTGCCGATGGTTTTTTTTTTGGTATTTAGAGTGGCTTGAAAATTTTGTCTCAGACAAACAAATAAATTGAACCGGAATTCTTTTCATGCCATGATTTATTACAACTTTCAGCCTAGACTATCTCGAAAAAAGTGTAACGAGAAAATTCATTCCACTTTTGATGATAAGTCGATGCCTTGCAGTAGTGCTGGAGAAAACATCAATGATCGAAGTTTAAAATCTCTGTATATCGATGTTGGCCAACAGAGATGTTTCTGCAGCACTTCTGCTCTCATCAAATAGGTGTTTAGTAGTGCTGGAGAAACATCTCTGTTGGCCAACATCGATATATAGAAATTTTAAACTACGATCATCGATGTTTTCTTCAGCACTAGCTTGCTGTATTGAGTTGCAGGCGATTAAAAATCACCGACGAATAGATTGTTAAAAATCGACCATATGTAGTTAACAATACTTCTTACTCGTACCATATGTTCAGTTTATATAAATTTGAAAGCATTTAATTTTACAACACTAATCAATCACATATAGTTTATTATTATTGCCAAATTTATATACTGTTTCTCATTAATTAACTTAATCATTTTATTGCAATTGGCACTAGCCAAAAATTGTTGCGTGTTACTTGTGACTTAGTTACCCCCAACCAACCTAACCTAGTCTTATCAGCAATTGAATTTTTTAAAACTTCCTATATTATCATAAGATTTCCATGGCCAAATTGTGTCAATTGTTTAATAACATTGCAATTAGACCAAGCAGCCAAGCCCAGTTAAAATAAATGTAGTCTACTTAATTTGACGTGGATCTTATAAACAATATTCAAATCTGTAAAAGTTTAGAAAATGGGCTTTGGTTTATGGTCGGGCCCCATTGCAGCTGATAAATAACCTGAAATACAAATTAAAGGCAAGGAATGGAAAATTTTTGTGATTTACACAAAAATTAAATCATTGTTTATTAAATGTATAAATAAATAATAAACAACAACAGCAACAATTTTGATTAGCACCCAGCACAATGACGCAGACGACAACATGTGAATTTGCTGAAAGGGTTGCTTGCTTGACAAGGTGGTGTATTATTTGGGATTAGATGCGCACGCCCCAACTTAATGGCTGCCGTCACCAACTGACAGCCATTGTTATAAACAACGCCCACTCCGCGCCTTGCACAGGAAATTAGCACTTATAAGTCGAGCTGTTGACAAGCAAACACTTAGACAAATATACGAGTATGAACTTATGTGGGTAAAAATATATGAAGCGAATCACTCGATTTATGCGATTTTGACAATTTAAACAACAAAACTGAAGTATCGATTAATTTTAATTTCTGCTTTCAACGAACAAATCAATATAAACGAACATCCCAACTGAACGAGAATAACAATAAATGAATGAATAAAAAAAACGACTGGTATTGTTCTAGATAGTGAAACGAACCCAAGAATAATTTGAATAGAAAAAATTATTATGTAATAAAAAAAAAAATTCTACTTATGCCAATTACTGCTTGAACCATTAGCGAATTATAAGCTGCTTTCAGGAAAATTGAGCTTTGGAACGAATACTTACTTTTGTTAAAATAAAATTTGTAATTTAGTTACTTTTTTAAATTAAATTAAAATTTAATATTTTCCTAAATGCTCAAATATTTATCAATATTACATTGAAAAAAAAAATATATATATACATTAGCTCATTTTGTTTTAAATGCAATGCAATTTATTGTTATAAACACTTAACTACAGTAGGCAACGGAAAAAAGTATACAATTGTATTTAAAACGATAAATTAGCGATAAATGGAAATCGTAATTAAAACCCGGTACAGACAATTTATTTTGAATAAACAGTTTTTAGCAATATTTTTAATTTAAAAAAAATAAACTGGCTCATTTAGGTTCTACAGCAACGTGTGGCACTTAGACGGCACGCTTGGCAAAGAGCTTTCACACGTACGAGAAAAGAGCTTTTTGCCGTAAAAGCTCGTCTCGTACGTGTGAGCTAGTTTTACAATGGAACGAAAAGCATAATCGTCACATGTCAAAACACGAAAGAGTACGGACTCTGCGTATATTTGGATTTTGTTGGTCATTAAAATTTGCGAGTCTGGCTGGCGTCGTACGAAATAGGTAATGATGTGAGCAAGTATGTAAGCCCTTGATCGACACGACCCTATCCGAATTTTCAGGCAAAATTGCTCTGCTCAATGTGCGTTGTACGTCCCGCATAAAATAAAAGTCGATGATATTGTCGCATTTAATGACAACTATGCCAAAAAAAAATGATTTGTCCCATTGTGCCTTGGTCTTTGCGAAAGCTCTTTTTTGTTTACGCACACAGGCACACAAAATTGCATTAGTAGTTTTGCCCACCGCTGTTCTACGGATTGATGAAATAAGTCTATCATAGCCCTCTAGTACGGGTGGGTAGTGCAGAACTAGCGATTTCAGTAGGCACTAGGTAATGACCAGTACTTACCATGCTATTTACCTCTTCATTTTCATCTTATTAACAAATGTAATAGGCGGTAGGCAATCGCCACCACCCCGTTTACCAGTAGACAGCGGCATCGCTACTTACGCCTTCGTTTACCGGTAGACAGCGGCATCGTTACTTACGCTGTTATACACTAATAGACAGCGCAGTAGTCGCCAGAATTTTATACCTACTGAATCAATTCAAATTGAAAAAACACTTATATTTTAATATTATTTTATATTATTTCAGAATTATTTTCATCAACATATATATATTTTTTTATTTAATACGCATGTTTTTTTGAAGACGCGTTTCTTTTTTGAGCTGGCGGTCCTTTTCAAGGCCGATTTCTGACGGTCTTGCTCCATTTCCAATTGCATTTGAAATTATAAAAATTTAATTTTAGCGCTGAAAATATTTATTGAGAGCTTTAATAAGCTTACCGATTATTGCTTCATAGACTTTTGGACTGCTTTCGTTTTCCTGCAAGCCGTGCAAACGTGACGGCGGTCCAAACGAAAATAAACAAAATTCCAGAACATTCAGGAATTGTCATACATTTGTTTGTGTAAATTATAGTCGCGACGTATACGCGGAATAAACACAAAAAGAAAAGCTAAAAATTCGCCTTACTTTATATTCCCGTGTTAAGAAAAGGAGGCAAATTGCTTTTTTATCTTTTTTATTCGCTTTGCGTTTATTGTTTGTCATATTTCGTTCGTCGACCGTTTACTTCGCTCATTACCAGGGGTTTGAAAAGTAGGTAGCTACCTGTGACAAACGATGTTAGTACTTATTGGAGGACAATAGCCACCAGCCGTACTAGAGGCAACTGTTTTTGATTCCGATTCCGATTTATAGTAGGCTTTAGGAAAAACTATATTAGTGTTACTATAACAATAAACTGAATTTTTAATTGGACAAATTGGAAGCGGAATTGGAATTGTTTTATTGAAAGAAATGAGCCGAAAGTTGAATGGAAGTTCTCTAAGGAATAATTAAAAATTATCAACATCAAAAATTTTGCGTAAATGTTAGTCAATATTCATCAGTTCTGCTTCACATATTCTTACCCAGGTAATATGTATACCTCCTAGTTAACAAATAGGTAGATATACAAAAATTACTATAACTTGTAATTGGCAAGGTGCTTAGGGGTTTATTGCTTGTTAGTAGATTTATCTGCCTTTCGCTCTTCATCGGATTCAATTACAGCGCATTGTGTAGGCCCGACTTTGAATCTAACTGTGGGAATATTCCATTGCAGCGTGCCATGTTTATTTGATTAACTGGCCCCAGAGCGTGCCACGCCTTCACACGCTTACAGCAGAAGCAATGGCAAAAAAAAAAGCAAAAAGGTGTTAATGGAGCAATGGATTCCATGTGAGTGTGTTTGTTGCAAAGGGAGGCTTGGGGCTGCAACTTGTTTCGGCACAAATAATAATACACGCTAGAACTGAGCGTGATTCGTGAGCTGGGAAGTAAGTAAGCAAATGAGTCGTGAGTGGACGCTCAAGGTCTACGTGACAACAATGTCGCTTAAGCCCCTACCCAGTAAACCATTACTCTTAAATACGCCTGCACTTCCAAAATTTGACGCATATCATTTCTATCTAAATTGCGGGGTATCCCACTGTCGCATACCAGATCCAAGCTCCAAGTAAGTAAACATTAGTATATTTCTTCCTACTTTAACAACCCAGAACTAAATTTATCAGGAGCTCAGCAGTTGTTGCAGTAACAAAAAAAATCTTGATAAATGACAACTCCGGAAGAAGCTGAGAAAATAAATACATCTGACAAACAAACAAGTATCGCTGCAACATGAGCGTGATCGTGACGCGCGTGACTTGTCACGGTCACGGTATTAAAAGTTCAACTCTAACTCAACTTTTGTTGACATATCAAATCATATATAAAATGTTTAGAGAATAACAAACAACAACAATATTAATAACAATTGGCACGCTAATCATCAGCAGCGTGCTCTGAATGTTTGGATTTTTTCGGGTCCCGTGCCATGCCGTGCGACGGCACCTTATGAGCTTCATATATCTGCCGACTTTTTCCACGAATCCCATATTTGTAGCATTTGTATATACATTGTTTGTTTGTCGACGCAGCCATTTGGAGCGTGCGAAAGTTTAGCATCCATCAACTGACAGTTGTTAATCCTATCCAATGCCATTGCGGCATCCAAACATACAAATATACAAGATTACATACATATATTTTATTGTGTATACGCCATGTGTATTGTTCGTACTCATGTGACAAACGTTGCTTGTTCGCGTTGTGTAAACGTGATTGTCCGAATTTATTTTGCAACTCCTCGGAAATCTTGAATCTGAAGTATGTATGTATATAGTATCAATATAGCTAAGGTTTTAAAATTTGCTTTGATATATGAAACTATCTTTTGCCAGACATTCTTTGCTGCTTGTCTTTCGAAACCCATTCATTATATTAAATCCCCATGGAGCTTTGAGCACGTGGCTCATATGTCAAATTGACTCGGGTTATGCTATTTTTGGTAGTCCATACGAAATATAAGCATTCTTATAAATAGACTTGAAAGTAGTTAAGTACCGCCGAACTTGATTTCTTGTTAGTTTAGTTTAAATTTTTATTAGCAGGAAACGGTTTGGTTTTTAGTTCTTGGCTATGAGTCGCGCAGAAACTATTTATGTTGTACTTTGGCAGTCATTAGGGCTCCTCTGAACTCTACAGATCGCCTAGGTTGAGCTATGTATATAAAATTTTAATGTTCAAGTACTACAGTTTACTAAGCAGTTCAAGTAAGAAGACTTATAAATAGATCTAGGCATATATGAGTACACAGCTTTGACTTTAAAGTCTAGCATTTGTGTAAATATTATAAAATGGAGTTATCATTGTGTTCAAGTTCTATATTCGTTAAGAAATAAGATTTATACAAGTGCGCATTTAATTTTAAAGGTTGGAACATCTTTTATTTGATATTTAATTGTTGACAATAATTTAAGCTCAAAATAAGACAATTTTTTTGTTTGTAGCTTAAACAATTGAGTTTATTTTAGTGACATGCATTAAAAAAGTAGCTTTCTTTAAAGTGTACTTAATACACACACGAGTTCTAATAGTTCTAATATTTTCATAACGAAAACTTTCAGGGTAATATACTATCTTGATCAAAAATTTCCCGGAATCATCACCGCGTAGCGCTCTCAGTCAACCGATTTGATGTCTCTTTTTTCTTAAATAATTAATTGTAGGTAGGTAGGTTAGGGGGGCAGTTGGAACTTAGCGTCCCAACTCACTTAGGTCAAGAATAGGCCCATTGTGATACCGATAATGGGAGTAAGTGATTGGGATATAGAATAGACATGAAAAATTAGGGGAATAGGAAAAGTGGAAGGTGCAGGACCCTGGGATTCGAACCCACAACCTCTGGTATGAATATTAATTGTTACTTGCATTGTTTATCTTGAAATTGAATAAGCTGATGGAACTTCGCTCGTGACATGGGTCCCACGAACACATCCTTGTTCTCGTCGCTACGATAAAAATTTAAGCAAAACAAAAAATTTAATTTTGTTATAAATTTCAGGACTTTTGATTTTAGGAGCAACTTTTTTCAAGGAGAATCTTAATATTTTATTTGCCTGACTTTACCAGAGCTAGGCCTGAGTTAGGGTGTCTCTAAGGTTTTCTTTTTTTTTTTTTGCCTACAAAATTAGTTTCAATGTTCTTGTTTTTTTTTTTTCTGGGTAACTGCCATAGTTTGAGATGTTCCAAATTTTTTCATTTCCCATGTCATTGTCAGATTTGGGATTAGCTCTCTGCATAGCTTCACAAGGTCGAACAGCTGTTGGCACTAAGGCCGAGAGTTTAAAAAGAAACAAGTCTGTCTGAGAACATCTAAAGGTTGGGGGCTAAGTAAAGACGTTACATAGCTTCCAGATTATTTGCTGCTTTGGTATGTTAAACATTGTGGTATCCAGGTTCGAAGAAAATATACAAATTTTCAGTTGGTCTTGCACTTCTAGTCCGCTTGGACCATAATGTGGCATTTTGGGGTATGGGGAAGTTCGTACCGTAGTCTCTTAACCGATGGTGTTGAAAGATAAAAACTGAACATGGTATTAAGTACGTCAAAATGTGCAAGGTATGATGTACGCCACTGATTATAATACAGGACCAAAAAAAAAGAAAAGTGAACATTTCTTGTAACAGGGCGACCCCTAAGGGTTTTGAGCCGCTAAATTTGGAACCTAGGATCCTCAAAAATTCCATCAAGTCAGATCTCTGAGTTAAGCTCCCAAATACCTCCTGTTATAGTTTACGGATACAGCGGCTCATTTCAAACCACTTTCTATTTTTTGCCCTATGTAATCCAGGCAGTCTTTAGTATATCACTTATATATCTTTATAGCCAAGTTCAGAGAGGTCTAAACACTTTAAATGCATACCAAGATTGACAGTCACAGCAAACTTTCAAATTATGGGAAATCCCTTAAAAATATAAATTTTTTTAACATTTTAAATATTAACCCCAAGTTCAGTAAGGTTCAACTTATGGGTGCTCTAATGGGCATACCTAATGCCTAACTTCAAAATAACAACTATGACGCATCTGGGCATTGACGCAACTGTCCAAATATATATTAGTACTACTAAGTACCAGGTGTAGTAAAAAAATAAGCCAAATACTTATGTACTTAGTAGTTGAAGCAATCAATCAAAAGTGTCAATTAAGATATAAATATATCTAAGCTTGTTGTAAAATATTATTTGGGTTACTTGGAAACTTAAGATACGCCTCTAAAAAGCGGAAATGAGACATACGTAAAATCAATATCAAACCAATGAGCCCCCTAGAGACCAGCCAGAGATATGCCCACCAAAACTGTGGCACGCATAGGAAGATCGATTAGCACAAGAAATTAGCGAAATTTAAAACCCGTGCCTATGCTCGTATCATATATAAGCATATAGGTTTTATTTTTGCAATCGATTGTGTTTTATGACGTCGTTTGTTGATTATAAAAATTTATATAAATTTTCATGTCATCTCAAATCAGCCAGTCGCTTGGAACTGTGTGACTTGCAGCACGCGCCAGACCCCAGACGGTTCCAATAATTATAAATTGAAAAAAAAAAAAAACAAATATATAACAACAGATCTGGAAATAGAAACATGCCGCTTGACTTAGTGGAAAATTTTATACGACAGTTGAGTGTTTGTATTGAGACAATGACAATTGGTGATAATGAAGGCAATAAATCGATTAGCACATAAAGCTGAAATATGAAAAGGAAAAGCTATGGAAAAGATTTTGTAGTTTTAGAGCCAAGACACGAGGCGGCTTTAATGAGCATGTGTGAAGATTATTGAGACAGCTTTCTGAGAACTGGCTAGTGCTGGTGATAAAGCCAAAGCCAGCGGCTTGGCAACGGATTATGACAGCGTCTCGTCCAATGATTAGAATGAAGCGTTGACGTTCACAATGATGATGCAAGTTTTTGCAATGCACAACAACAAATAGCAGAGCTGCAATGAGTCAGTCAGACGCACCAAGGACAGACTGACAACCTGACAGCTCAACAGTCAGTCAGTCGGGCATTCAGGCACTCAGGCAGTCAGTTCATTTACCCATATGTCGTCTGCTGATCATTTGGCACATGGCAAGCCATGGGCTTAAGCGCAATTAGCACTGAGGCATTTGTTGTTTTTGTGGCTAAAACACACACACACACGCACACTTGTGTTGATCACCTTCGCGGCTTTGTCTGGTCTGGAACAGCTCAACGATTGCGTCAGTTATCTTACTGCTGCTCGGATTAAGCTTAAAGGCATCGAACCGACCCATCATCAGACTCGCTTACTGGCTTAGTGTTTATACAAATGGGCGCCAGACCCGCTTAACTGCGCACTTGTCTTCTAGGTAAAGCCGTCGATCGGACGCCTCTTTGCGGTCTAGGCGATGATGCAGCATGGCTTGAGGATTAAGCAACAGTAGCCAAGTGGCAAAGATTATAGTAAGAGTAGATCATATCTCTGCGCAATTGCTCAATTTTATTCAATTCACCGCACAACAACAAATATGAGAAACAATATAAAGACATAATAACAACAAATACAAGTGTATATTATACATACTATTCACATGACCTTGAACGCGGTCGGTTCAAGTTCGGCGGCATTATGCACACAACCAAAAATAAAAAGAAGCTGTCACAACGCCACCCGCACATTGTCTAAGCAGGGAATGGGTTAGCGTGTTTCAAGGGGGGTAACAGCTAGGGGTTGTCAGAGGCAGTCAGCCAACGAACCAGCTCCCAGCTTACTAGTTACTTGCTTGCTGTTATGCTCCATGCTCGCCTTTCAATTTTTTGGGGTTTTTGTATACTCTTTCAGTAGGTAGGTTGAATTGGTTAGTAAGTTTACCAAAATGCCGTCTCCTATAAG
Organism: Chymomyza costata; assembly: GCA_018150985.1. Taxonomy (NCBI): domain Eukaryota; kingdom Metazoa; phylum Arthropoda; class Insecta; order Diptera; family Drosophilidae; genus Chymomyza; species Chymomyza costata. The sequence goes on from JAECWU010000001.1 coordinate 28,253,637, forward strand.
TTTTACGAGCTGTAGAATGTTCCATTTGAACGCAGGTAGCAGGGCAGGTACAAAATGGAAGCGTGTGATGGAACAGATCTATTCCAGTGTTTTTTTAATGTTTCATTTTCCATTGCTGGATTAAAAACATGTTGCCTTTGCACTCGCATTTGTTATTCATCGTTTTCAAATAATATTTTCACGAGTACCAATTGAAGACACCTCTGCTCGGTCATGATTTTACATAAGGTAAGGGTCGAGGTCTAACCAAAACCTTTGACGATCTCTGAGTCACGGTACCCCATTGTTTTTGACACAAACCAGAGCCGCCACGATACTTATCGACGTACCGTAGAGCACAGAAGAGGTTGTGTGGTCCAAGCGATATGCCTGGTAAGGTTTCGTACCAAGGACCCTTCCATCTTGAATTCCCAGCAGTTTAGGGTTGGTAACCCATAAGTGTTGTTTTAATATCACATGGAGCTAAGCTGGCACCATAGGTAGTTAGCTAGTTGGTCCTTTGAATGAAGGCATTAAAAAGTATAATATATACTGACTTCTAAACATGCCAATAAAACTTGTTGATCACTTAGGGGCTTTTAAATATATGACGAACAAGGTTTTTTCCGACCAATAAGGAGATTAATTCGAAAGAAGACTAAGCTTTATGAAGTCAGGGTTGTGCACTTAGGATGCTGTTGTTGTTGTTATGTCCTGTTACTCATAGTGCAGCATAGGGCCATTTCCGGTTTAGGGTTATTTTTTAGTAAATATGGGCTTTGCACTTCCAAATCCGCTGTGCAAGATGCCGAAGGTGGATTAGCCGTAATATTCTGGGTACCACTTGGTGACTGATTATTCCTCGGGCTTGCACTCATGTTGTTCGTAGAAATATGGCGTAGAAGCAAAGCTTTGACAATGAGTTACAAGCTGAAGGTCAGACCTGACAGCTTTGCACAGCAGTGCCAGGTCACTTTTTTGTATGCCGCTCCTAACATGGAGCACAGACGCCTTTTGCAGCCGCTCATTCTGAGTACAGACGCCACGTTGTGGAGCGTATATTTTTTTTTAAGTTCTTTAAAAGTGTCTTTAGTTTGGCTTAAAATTAAACCACAAAGAGTCCCAATAAAATCGAGTGTATTTTACTATTAAGTAGTTTTTTATGATTAAGGAATGTCTAAAGGCTAAGCATTGGTTAAGTAAATGTTGGCTATATTTTATGCATTGAATAATCAGCTCCGATTCATGAACATCTACAACATTTAACTAGTCTTAATTATTCAAGAACGTCACCTCTGAGCTTTTATTAATTCGGAGAATTCGGATTCGCTTTCGATTAAATCTAAATCTAATCGATATTCAGTGAATACCGCAGTTGTTCCTTGGAACTAAAATGATGTTCAGCATGTTAAATTTTTCTCGTCAAAAATCACAAAAAAACCAATCCATTTCGGATTTTCTGCTGTTTTCATAGTTACTTTGCTATTCGGAAAGGAGACAAATCCAGCAAATCAAAGATCAAAGGCTGCTCGAGTGACTCTTCTTCAGATCAGGACCCTCGAAATATATGGTGGTTTTTTGCTAATTTTGAACAAGTTTAGTCAGAAATCTCACTTAGAATAAAATTTAGAGCCCACTCCGAAATTTTTTGGGCCCAAACCCCTACAAGGTGGACAGCAGGTTTGCACTGACACACTTAACCAAATTAATTGACCGATTTATTTGAAATAACTATTTAGCTAGCCGGAAAGTGTATTAACCATATGGTGTTCCATAATTTCCTTAACTTCTGTTATATTTTGCTTAAAGTTCCGGTTTGGCGTCATAAAAGTTTACAGTAATTCATTATCCTTCATTTTTATTGTCATTGTATTTCTTCTTCGAATTGTTGTAGTTGTTGCATGTTTTTATTTAATATAATATATTAAACGCACCTTGTAGGTTGGCCGCACATTGCGCATACGACGCGTGTACACTCCTATAACCATATACTTAAATTGCAGCAGAGGCAAAGTTAATCATATGGGTCATTGGACGCAACAAAAAAAAAATTTGTTTTGTTTCTACCAATTTGTACATATCGACCTTGTTGGACCTTGAAGCGTGCATTAGTTCGTTAGCGTGCCCATACAACGAGATATAGAAGTATACTCGTATATACTATACAGATATATATATATACAACTTTGCTGTTTTTTTCGAGCACTTGAACATTTATTGTTATTGTTTACTTTTTACGAATGTGATTGAGCATTATGATTTTTATTTTATTTTATTATTGTCAAATTGCTGCTCAATTAAATTATATATACTAAATATGTATATAGTATATGTTTTTATTGCTATATGTCTAGTATATTTGTATAACTCTTGGTTAATTATAGTTGTGTCAACCATTAATCAAATAGCTCGACTCAGTTCTATATGGGATTTACTATTCGCTTTTGTTTGGTGGCTTGGCTGTCGCCTTGTTTATTTGAACTTGGCGCTACTGTTTAATTTTTGTGGCATCAAATAAACAAGCGCTTCCAGTTATTTCAACTGATTTACGGGGAATTTCAGGTGCGTCAGCTGGTTGTCCAGTTTGTTTTTTTAGCAGCCTTCGGGTGCGGTAAGTTTTGTGTGCTTTTTTTTTTATTTAACCAGAAAAATGCCAGCCAGCTAAAAAGTCAGCTAACAAAAATAACAAATGGTCAGTCGGCTAGTCAGTCAGTCAGTTAGTCAGTCAGTCAGTCAGTTATACATTTTTGATATTCAAATTTGAATTTTATTGTATTTTGAGTTATAGCGTTAAAGATTGTTTGTATATCTATACACTGCATGAGGTGAAGAGTATATGCAATTTATGAGGAGCTTTGTAACGCTTCTAAGGAGTAATCAGGTAGAACAAATTTATTGCTAAGGAATCAAAAATAAAGTAACAAGCGTGTAAAGTTTTTAATTTATACGTATCTCTAATCTATGAGCCTTGGCAACTCTTCGAAATTGATAACTTGTATCGATGTTAAGAAAATCTCTATTATTTCAAGAAACCGACGTTCGGATTCGGCTATAAACTGTAGTTTTCCTGTTCTCTTTGAACAGTTTTTAATACAGATCCCCATGCCCCGCCTAGGGACGACTGACAAAAATTTTCAGTCAGGGAATTATTATTATGTTAACCTTTTTAAAAAGATTTCGAGATAAATTTGTTAAAAACTCGTATTAAAAATAAATTATTTTTGTATAAAAAAATGATATTTGCATTTAAATTGATTACACAGGTCAACAGGGCTTGGTTGTTGGAAAGCTTAGGGTCATTTTCAAAGTAATTTGCTGCGTAGAATCCGAATCCGGGGTCAGAATTTGTCCATCACGTTAGCATTTTGAGATATTTGAGGCTACGCACCATTTTTTCCTACTTTTGAGGTTATGTACAGGATGCAAAAAATTTGTTGTACTCTGCCTCTCCAGTTACATCATTTAGTACCACTCAAAATGATGATGGGCCAATTCTGATCCTGGATTCGGATTCTACGCAGCCAACTACTTTGGAAATGACCCTTAGCTTTCCAACAACTGACATGATCCCGGTATTTGTAGACCAAAAAAAAAATTTGTTTGGCATAAAACTCAGATTTTTTTTTTAAAGATTTTTTGCCTAATGTAGTATTGTATAAAAATTTGTATTTTTAAAAACTTAGAGCCTTCAACTTTTATTTCGATTCATATGTTCTAAACATAAGTCACATCATATATAATCAAATAATCAAGAAACCACTAAATTTAAATCGCATCTGAAAAAAAATCGGCGGTCGTGTTTACCCCACCATTTTTGGTGGTCAAAAATCAGTAGTTCTAAAAAGTTAGCTTTAATTTGGTGTAACGGACGAGTTGAACCGATGTCAAATGAGCATTTTATAGCAAGACCAATTACTAGGTCGGATTTGCCCCACCTTACCTTACCCTTAGGAGAACGCAAGAGCCAGACAAAACTTTAACCAAAAGTACGCATCTCTTGAACCCAGATGAAGTTTGTCGATTTAAATCGAATATATATTGAGTATATATCGAATATATATCGAAAAAAACTTCAAGAGCGAAAATAAAAAATTTGTTTGCGAAACGTTACAAAAACATAGTATCTTTTTAAATAATTATTTGTTTTAAGATTATTGCTGCTAGGTTTTTTGAGGAATGAATTGCTTACGAATACTTTTTTCATAGGTTAGAACTAAATGGTAACTATTAGTAAGGGTATGCAAACTTCAGCGCTCCACTTTAAGCTTCGATTATTTTTTTTTTGTTTCAGACAACTTGCAGCGAAATTCCAAACAAGGTGATTTTGTTTTTTTTTTCACTTCACCGTCAGCTGTTGTTTTTTTTATATATTTTTTTTTCTGGGTGCAAATTTGTAATGCAAATTTGTTTTGTTTGATTTTGCTGCTGGAACGTTCGTCTATGATGCTCGTCGGCAAAAGTTTTATACATAAAAATAAGAGGTATTAATTAATAGCAAAGCAAGATAAAAGAGCTTGACTGCAGGCACACTTTAGCGTTATTTCATCTAATAAATATGGCTAAGACAAATGACAAACGAAAAAACTAACAATAATAATAACAACAACAAAAGCGACAACGAAAAATTGTTGACAACAAACAAACAAATTTTGGAGACAATGTCATCAATCTGTTAAAAGTTCGACTGTCTGGCATTCTTCAATTTATTTTTGGCACTGTTTATTTATTTTTAAATAATTTTTGTTGGCCCCCAACTGGCGTCAATCTATTGCACGAAAGCTAAAAATAATCCTCAATCATAATCTGCTAGGCCTGAGGCCAAGATCAATATTAACACCAAGAACCGAGATATCGGTACCATTGCCAACGTTGCTGAACCAAAATGACGCAAGTAGCAACAACGCAGAAATCCCAGACAGTGTAAGAGAATTCCATTACAACACAGAAATCTAAGGAAGATTTTGTATTAATTTTATTGCTAGCAATTTGTTCTAGTTTTAAAATTTATTATAAATTTTAAGAATAGTAACAAATTAAGTCAACTTAAAGTATTTTCACAATAGCACATTTCGTGCATTAGCCAAGATTTGCTTTATGCTTTTTAACACCTGATAAGATTTGATTATGATATCATAATTAGCACATCCAGAAATTTTCCATATTACTTATCATGATTTTCTCACTTCTTAGCTGTTCTATTATGCTTACTCCAAAGTGTGCTTTTTCAACTTTTATTTATATATGTTTATTTTTTTTTTTTTTTTTAAATAACTAGGACTTTTAAATTTTACAATAGTTACAATGACATTGAGCTTGTATATTAGATAAAGTTGACAATGACAAGGTTGTATCTTTATCTTTTATATACACTCAAAGTTATTAACTTGGAATTTTACATACCTCAAAGACTTTGAAGGCTATGCTTTATATCGCATATAGTACTTAGTTGTAAATAGTGTCCAAAAAGTACATTTGTACTTAGGCGCTAAACTGATAACTTCAAAAAGCTAACGAAATTTTTTATATTTTTTTTAAATACATAGTATTTTCAGTGCCCATGTACTTTAGGGCTTAACTGATATGTCCAGTGGGCTTATGAATTGCTTTGTTTATGCCGGAAATGACTGGGGTAACAAGTATTTCTGATCGTTATGCTATCGTACTATGCTCATTCATTTATTTATTATTTGGACACATGTGTATTAACAATATATCGATGTCTAGAAAACCTTTAGGTTTGAAATCAGGAATCGTAAATAAGACTTATGGAGTTGAAAAAAAAACAAAGCGAAAAAAGTGCTTTGGATGATATATATCATATATTTCATATTTTTGAAGACTTTCCGAAATAAGGATACATTTTTAATTTTAATTTTTATCCAAAATATCAAGCGTAACTCTTATTTTTAGACTTTATAAATAATTATGAAATAACACTCAAATACCAAAATTGATTTAAAAACTGAATATGTACCGGCCCCTCTATTACATCATTAGCTTGAATAACGACAGTACGACAGTAATTACACCGGGCCTCTGAGTAAACTCCGAAAAAAGGCTAAAAAATACCAAAATGTTGCAGTGTTGAAAAACAGTGTATTTTTTTCAACACCTTAACGCAACAGCAAGCGTGAATACCCTATACATTTTTGTAATATTCATGTACTAAGCGAAACAAATAATTGCATTATATTTTACATCGTATATCTTTTTATTATCAAAAATATGAACAACATTATTGCGCAGCACTTAAAATTAAAATAAAATACTAGGAATACTACTCAAACTTCTCGACTTCTTAAAACAAAAACTCTGCCTATTGAGCTATCTTTGTCTATGCTTTCGAAACTGAGGCTATTCTAACTACCACCCCCTATAATAGTAAAGGGTCATCAATCTTGAGTTTTTATACCCTGTACCTATAGGTACAAAGGGTATACTAGATTTATGCAATGTATGTAACGGCAAGAAGGAGGCGTGGCAGACCCCAAGTCCTTTATACCAAAATGCTTATCATAACCTCATAGCGATTGAGCCATGTCCGTCTGTCCGTCCGTCTATCCGTCTGTCCGTCTGTATGATCACCTAGATCTCGGAGACTTTAAGAGCTAGAGATACGAAACTTTACCAGCTGATGCGCATATTTCCTCAGAAGATCAAGTTTGTTGAATCGTGTCAATGTCCATGCGCAGGTTCCAATTTTCGATGCCGCGTTCGAGCATAATCGGCGGTATCTCGCCAATAACACGGGTAGCTGGTTTTCAACAAACACTTTGGACTTCAAGTAGTCCCAAAAGAAAAAGTCTTACGGTGTGATATCACACGATCTTGGTGGCCAATTTATCGGTCTGGAGCGTGAAATTAATTGTTCACCGAATTGGTTCCATAAAATGGCCTAAGCGCGCGTAAAACATTATTTACAGAACGCGAATATTCGTAAAATAATTATACGATTTGTAAACGTTGTTCACGTGTAAGTCTTCCTATGATGAAATGGTAATGAAAACTGAATAAAAAACACATGGCAACTTGACAGTACTCACGCGTGATTTATCAAAAAAACCCTATTGAAAAGAAAACCTCAAGATTGATGACCCTTTATATTGCAATTATCTATCTATGATCCGATTATAATGATATTAGGTAACAATGGAAAGATTTTTGAATTTCCGCATTTTTCCTACACAAAATATAGCTTGTGCCTTTCAAAGATAGAAAATGTAGCACTTTAAAATAATTTGTTGTAGGGAGGTGAGCCGGAAGACAAAAAATCAACTTGAAGTAGGTCACATAAGGAATTTTAACAACAAGTTTAGTTATACTAGCTCCAAGATCCAGGCGTTCATACAGACTGATAGACGAACGAATTTCTTTACTCTGCCAGAACATATTGAAGGTAGCTTTGGGCTGTCTCCAATATCTCGTTCTCTATGTTGCATACATTTGCAGCAACTGACTATACCAAATTTTGTTGTCGTCATAATTTATGTATTCTTTTTTTTTTGTTTTTGTAGATAATGTACGTTACAAAAAAAACCACATTACTTTAAACAATAAAAATAAAAAATTCGTAATCTCATTCCCATCATCCTCATATACTGTTAGTGCGCTGTTTGTTGAGCTAAGTGCGCAGGTGGCGAAGACCCTTAGTTTTATTACGCTATAGTTGCTGATTTATTGACATTTGGCTACAGTTGCTTACATCCTGATAACTTTAAATACTACAGACGAAATGTGATTTCTATATCATGCATATTAATGGTTATAAAATAATTTTTACCAAGTATACCTTGAAGTCTATAAGATCTAAAAGTCGTTTTAAAAGCTTAACGTATACATAAACAATCATTCACCATGGATTAAAAGATAAAAACTTGTCTATGATGTATTTGTTACCTTAAAAACCTCAATTTGTACAGGAAGTCACATCTCTAAGAAGTTCCGTCTTAACTGCCAATGTTTATAATTTATGATTTATGCTAAGTCTAGCCCGCATAAACTGACCTACATTCTCACATTCATAAATCTTGAATATGCCAATAGAACTTCCATATAAGCTGTTAGATTGCACGCCCGCTTAAAGACTATCTTCGGCAGTATTCTTTTAGCAAAATCTTATCAGAAACTAAGCTGACCCATATAGAGACCACCATTAGCCCTTAGCAGTCAAGTAGCGTACGAAGCACAACGATAAGCATGGGAAACCATGCACAACACCACGTACTCCTTGTTGCTCAGCGTATTTGCTCACTCCGCCTACGTGCCCTGCCTTATTTCACCATAAGCGTCGCTCCATTGCTATATTCAATCCGACAAAGAGTCCGATAAGATCGACCACACACACACACTACTTAACCCCACTGTTATGACTGAGTGTCTAGCAGAAACAAAGAGCAACCGGAGAATGCCTTATCAATCCGTCGCGACGGTTGTCAACCGCACGTCTGCTAGTAACGTTTCCGTAGTTTCGCGAAGGAACTCGCGCATATGATCGTGTGAGCGTACAAAGTGCGCTCTTTCCAATGACGACGTCATCATTATTGTACATGCTGACGTCATACAATTCGAAATTTCTAAAATGACGAAATGTGTCTCTAAGAGCAAGGTAGCACAGTCATGCAGTCCTAGCCTGTTTGTCACCTGTTGGGTGGCATGAGTCATGGTTTTATATAAAAAACGCGCCCCTCTCTTATGACTACTGGCTGGTTCATTAGAAAATTGCGCAATGAACTTTGCAAACCTGTATCCGAAATGAATATAGCAAGTGGAAATAATTGTAATTGATAGGGGAGCAGGATTTAGTAAGATTTGTATTCGCGGAAATGAGGGATTACTAATGGGCTGCTGAAACGGCGCCATGCTTGTGAATATAATATATTAATAGACGACAGACTGCGTAATTTGATAGCGTTTTTTTTTTTTTTTTTATAGACTGAAATCAGCCCGACCTGGCCTGAGGCAAAGCAATTTTGTTGTTTGTTTCATTGGCGCCGGCATAGCTTTAAAATTAATTGCTTCGCAGATCTAACTAACTTATTAAATTCCAGTTGGCAGTAAGTCTTAAGTTTGACATTCAAAATCTACATAAATTTGAAGAGACCAGACTAGACTGGTCTGGATTGGAATTCCCCCAAAAGAAAGCAAAGTACAAGATCTACGACAAAAACAATAATAAATAGCGGGCTTAACAAGCGACGCGCGTGCAAAAAGCGATAAAACAACAAAAAAAAAAATTTTAACAAAAGTTATACATAGATAATAAAAGGAAAAAATACCAGCACGGGTAGCTAGTTTTGGTATATCAAAGCTTATATACTCTTGTAGATCAAATGATTTTTATAGCAGCATTTTTTTTGTGCGCTAGATGATTGCGAAAAATATATCAAAAATAATGCAAATTTATGTTTGAAGGATTTGAAACAGTTTTAAGTTTGTTTGTTAAAATTAATGGGTTTCGATAGTCTTAATCGAGCAGTTGAAATCAATCACTTGCTGTCAAAAAGAGAGTTACCAAATCGATAATAGAAAAGGTTTTTAAAAAAATCAATTTTTGGGTTTTGCACTTTCGTTTTATTCAATAATCGGGCGTGTTTCGGAAAACGAATCCGAACATTTTAATCGGATTCGTTTTGAAGCCGCAGTTAGATATAAGATATTTTGATACAGAATGAGACAAAGATCTTTTGTTAGGAAGACTTAAAACAAAATATAAAAATAAATATAAAGTTGATATTCCAAGAACCAAAAGTTTGGCCCTATCTGCTTTGGTATGTAAGCTCTTAAAATGTACATATAATAGATTACACTAGTTTACACGAAAAATGAACCTTCCTAAAAAAGTGTTCTTTAGGGTAATTTGGCGTCGAGAAACACGAAAATGGCAACCTTTTTTTTCTTAAGCACCGTTTTCGAGATATTTTGGAAAAACATGTTTTTGGGCACTTTTTTCTGTTGTTCCTCAATATCTCGTGAACGAATGAAAGACGAGTAGATCGAAAGGTATTGATGCGCTCTTTACAGTGATATATAATTATGTAAAGGTTAAATAAAAATTATAGAAGTTACAAGCAACCAAAGTCGTAAAAAAATGTAATATTTCACAATTTTTCAAAAGGTTCACTCGATGACCCTTAAATTTGTAAACTAGTGTTATCTATTAAATTCAACAAAAAGAGCCCAATAAAATATATTGCATAAATTTAAATAAATATTCATAGTTGTACAACAAACTTCATGGCAAAACTAAGATACTATCCTTAAGTGTAACATGAGCAAAAAAACTAAAGTCAACAAAACACAACACAATACAAAAAAAAAAAAAAACCAGTTGAGCGGAATCGCCGACGGCAAAGACGCTGACGGAGACGGAGGCAGCTCGCAGCCGGCGGATGCGTCGCACACTTCCAAGCCACACACGCGCCAGTAGAGTAAATTACAGCATTCTGGGTACTACAATACATGCTGGTGCAGGGTACGGGACGTTGGCGCAGTCAGTGGCAGCGCGATGACGTCGATAAGTTTGTCATACCCCACGCGACTGCAGCTCGTTTGTGGCAGCAGCGGCAGTTGAGTTCACACGGCCTTTTTCATGGAATTTGCGACATTCCTCTAGTCTATATATTTTTGTATCGTCTATAGGGAATTACGTTTCACTGTGAGAATAAAATGGGTGCTTGAAGGTTGTGGCTATTAGACTTGGCAGCTCAGTTGCGGAGAAGTTAATTTGAGCAAGAGTTGTGGCGTGATGACCCATAAGTTAACAGACATTAGAAATAGTTTTGATCGCCTAGAATATTCGTCCGCTCGTCCTTTTCGAAAATGTAATCAACAGATTATAATAATTCATAAGAAAAAAAAAAAATTTCCAGCAGCACAGTAAAAAGGATACCCGCATATTTGTAGGAAAACAAATTTTTTCACCTTTTTCCTATAGCTACTTATTATATTTATAAGCCAAATAGACTCATGTGTGTCTAATATACAAAATATGTTGACTTTTTTTTAACCCACCCTCTCATACCTTAACCAATAAATCTTCGATACAAAACTAGACGAAAACAAAGGGTCATCAATCTTGAGGTTTTTCAATAGGATTTTTTTGATAAATCTCGCGTGAGTGCTGTCAAGTTGCCATGTGTCTTTTACTCGTCATCGAAAATTGGAAGCTCTGCATAGAGGAGGATTATCTTTAAAAAGTAAATGCCAAGAACGGTTCTTTCTATTGATAATAAGGATTTTCCGATTCATTTGAAATTTTGATGTTTTTTAGCATTATAAAAAAAAACCTCAAGATTGATGACCCTTTACAAGCCTTGATAATAGAGCACTAATCCAGTTCTTGGTTCTACATAAATTAAAAAAAAAAAATAAATTAATTTTTTCTTTCAACGAATCAAAGAAAATTAACAATTTTTTTTTTTCATTTTCACACTGCCGCCAGTTCCGTTTCAAAAGACCAAAAAGCTTCTTACACTACCTTCTGAGCTGCCTAAAGTCATTCGTTCTACATATTTCAGCAATTTATTATAGGCTATAATTTTTCTTACTGCATATTATAATATCAGTTTGGGAATGTACATGTACTTTGTACTATATATTGTACTTATTATTATTATATATATATTTATAGTACATACAGCTGTCAGTCGGCACATTTGACGTTTAATTTGCCACCGACGTTCTGTCAATTAAGCTGCGCTGTGAAAAGCGAGAGGGTTCTTTATGTGTGCCCATTGTGTGGGCGTTAGATTGATGTTCTCTAGACAGAGCTCAAAAACGCTGCCAACTTATTTTGCATTTGATTGAACGAACGTCTGATCGATAGTCTAACCGTCTGACCGCCTGAACGCTAGTGTGACCGTCTGTCCAACTGACAAATCGATAGACCGACTGTCTGACAGTTGCTATAAGCTGGCGGCAGCGCACATGTTGACTGGCATTTGCACTCGTGCAGGTTTTTCCCGCTCTTAAAGCAAACTTTGATAAAAATGCCTCATAAATCACGCATACGCAAATATGTGTGTATCTAACAGTTTTGTTTTTTGTGGTTTTTTTTGTGAATGGCTTATTGTTAAGGCGCGCGTGTGTTCCATTTTATTTGCTTATTGAAGTTAATGAGCTTTTGAAGATAATTACGCTGTGTGAATTTACTTTTTGGATAGACAAGGCAGCAGACTGGTTGGGCTGGTGCTGTGTGGTAACCTTAACCTAGCCTAAAGTCGTCTTCTTTGATTTATGACCAAAGCTTAAAGAGTAATGCAATTTGTTGCTATATCTGTACAAAAGAAAAAAAAAACTATTTCTAACTTGCTTTATTTTTGCACAACAACTACAGCAAAAACTTCTATTATGAGAAAAAAAAAATTGTATATAATTGCTGAAGAAGCTGTTCGTGGCACGTTTTGATCATTACGCTCATTACCCGCCCGATCGACGTCAACAACAAGTTGTAGCCAACACGAAAACGACTCAAATCGAGTTAAATCGTTGGTCATTTGTGATTTTACACGCAAAGCATAGCACGTTCTTGCGTAAATACATTCAAAAACACCAAAAAAAAACGAATATAATTTTTTTTGTTTATCGAGTATTTTTTGTTTTTGTCGCATAAGTGCTTTATATGCAAAGTTCATTAACATAATGTCTAAATATCACACTTCTGTGCGCTGGCCACACTTTCGTTACACTCTTGTTTTTCAGGCGGTTGGCAATGTTACGTAAAAGAATTTTTGAACTGCTTGAAATTCTTAACTTGGGGAAAGACTTGTTATGACGCATTTGCATACACACTTGCAGAGGAGCATAAGATAGTTTGGATGAGCTGCACTGCTACCTGATGGATTAATTTTGCTTCCTGGTAGCGTTAGAGCTCCGTGGCAGAACAAATGCCTGAAACAAACAGACTAATTTGGGATGGTTCTAGTCGGGTGAGCTCTTGCAGCGAATTATTGATGTTAACGCAATGGGAGACAGATATATAGTTTTCGATTTTTTCAAACTCTACATTTTTTCAAAATCTTAAGCAGGTTTAGAACCAATATTTTCTAAAATTTGGCATAAGGACAAGAGCACCGTCGAAAACAAATTTATAATTAATATTATTATTAGTATTAGTTTGGTATGGACTATCTACGCTAAAAGATTTGGCAATAAGAAAATCTTTTGTTTTTGAATTAAAATGTAATATTAAATTAAATTATTAATTTTAAATTTTTATTATATTAATGATTATTAAATTGAATTATTAATTTTTTAATCAGTTAATTAATTTTTATTAAATTATTTAATTAGTAAGTTAATTAATTTGTATTGAATATTTTAATTAATTAATTAATTTTTATTAAATTATTTAATTAATTAATTAATTTTTATTAAATTATTTAATTAATTAATTAATTTTTATTAAATTATTTAATTAATTAAATTTTATTAAATTACTTAATTAATTAATTTTTATTATATTAATAAATTTTAATTAAATTATGAAACTTAACTCGAAAAACTTACAACCCAAGCCATACACGTTAAAGCTTGTTTGTTTGCTTGTGTATCGAAAAACTGAGATCGATTTTGTGATCGATAAATAGCCGAATCGTAAGGTCGCATCATGTATGGCCTGGGTAATCGTTAACGAATACTTTTTATGTCCCCTAAACAAAAGTGTAAATTTATAGACTATGTTTATTTAAAATATTATTTATTTTAAGATAATCTGTTATCGTTTAAACGTTCTCATTTGGGATACAGAACTTTGTTGCCGAAGAGGAAGCTGTATAAGCGGACCACTGCTTAGTTAGTGTCCTAATTTGGCTACTAGTTTAGGCAAAGGGCCACAGCGTAATGCGAACATATTAAAGAAAAGTTTTCTATTGCCCACTGTAGGGTGCAACACGTGCCTCAGACAAATATTGTAAAAATTAAATGGAAAAGATATTACTCAGCTTCAAACGAACTTCAAGTCACAAAAAATGCTTACATAACTTTCATAAGAGATTTACGTAAGTGCGAAAAAATTACAAAAAACTGCTTGAAAAGTAAAAAAAAAAATAAAAATAAACTATGGTAAAAATTTTAGCACACAAGAAAATGCTTAGTAGTGAATTGCGCTTCATTAAATTTCAATTGAATTTTGCGCCACAGGAAAACTGCATGACTCCATGAAAAGGCCAATTAAAATAATTGAGGCAAAAAGGTGAAAACATTTCTATTATATACATACATTATATGATATGGTACTCTATTAAAAACGCTGCAGAGGAAGCCGAAGCCAGCCAAAGAAGAGCAAAAACCAACAAAAGCCCAGAAAAGCAAACAACAAATAACAAACAACAACAAACGACACAAGCAAAACGAAATCCCATTAAGATTGTGCGGCACGTGCCGTAGCCGGCGTAAGCGGCAGCGACGAGAGCGTCAACTGGGGGCCAATAGTCGACCACAATCGTCGACGTTGACAGCGCTGCTAACGTCGACGTAGCAAAAATAGACGGACGTGCATTTGATCGCGAAAGCGCACGGCAAATCTATTGACTACTAAAGTATCGGAATGGGGACTAACGGGTTGCCAGGAGAACTTGGGGTTATTGGAGCATGGTGTGTTGTCTGCGTGTGTCGCTAAAATTTTTGTGTATTTATGGATGTACGAGGGCTGGCTAAAAAGTAGAGAACAGTGCACTTTATTCCAAATAAATAAAAAAAAAAACATTTTTTCACAACATAATCATCTTTTAGAATCATACACTAGATCTTATTGTGAATCCAAGAACGTGGGAATGTATAAACATACACGAGTGGAGGCATTTTGTTAAAAAAAACCTTTCTCAATATAAAAGCTTTTTAGAGTTATGCTTATACACATAATATACTTACCTTACCTTGACCCAATTGAATATTCCTCCAATTTTCGTGAACAATTTTTTTTATCAAAGTCTTCAAAATAAACATTTTTTTCACAATTGATCGTAGTGCTGGAGAAAACATCGATGATCGAAGTTTAAAATCTCTATATATCGATGTTGGCCAACAGAGATGTATCTCCAGCTCTTCTGCACTCATCAAACGGGTGTTTAGTAGTGCTGGAGAAACATCTCTGCTGGCCAACATCGATATATAGAGATTTTATAATTCGATCATCGATGTTTTCTCCAGCACTAATTGACCGCATAATTCAAAAAATCCATCAAGTTTGAGATATGTAATAGATAGATAATAGCTGGGGTCAGTGGGAAACTAGTTCCTATCTCGAAATAGTAACCGCGTTCCTGTTTTTGTTCTATTATCAGCAAATGGTCATATAATATCATTTAATGGGCTTTTTTTTCAATTATTTCTGGATGGTCACCAGCTTCGGTCGACCGCTGCGATTTTCATCTAGACCACTCAATGGAGCAGAGCACTAAAGCAGAATCCAGCTCGGTTTTAATATTCGTTGGAATGATACCTTTCAAATGGGGGCACTGCATCATATAACGCTAACTAATTTTTTTATGCTGTCAAATTCTCTAGTATTATCGACCAAAAGAAACTAGGGAATGTAAAAACACGCTACTTCCCCTTTTTAAATTTTTTTCCGCACATTTACCAACACTACTTAGTTAGCTCGGCTAATTCTAGGACGGCCTCGTAGCTCCGTTTAATGAGTGGCAGCTATGGTTATCGATGTATTAAGCAAAGAAAATCGTTGCCATCCACCCGACGTGACCTTTTTGTTTCAACTTCGAAAAAGAAATCAATTGCTTCAAGGGTTTTTTTGTCTCTCTCGCCGGACACCCCCAAAAGTTGGAAAAATGGGCTGACAGTTTTTTGCGACCTCTGATATATTGGTATACACTTCGAAATGAAAAACCTCTCTATGACCAAATCCTGGATCCGCGCCTGGTATCTGGTATATTGTAAAGGCTGCAGGCTATTATAGTACGAAAAATCCTTATTGCGATGTTTAATTGAGCAACATCGCCAAATCTGCTTTGAAATAGTTGGCGACTATCATGAAAATGATCGGCTGATCGAAAATCCCCACGAAAAGGTCTAAAAAATAACTTTGCTCGACCAATATCTTTTTAGCCTGACCTCGCGCGTATCTGTATATACTACATACATTTGCATGTGTATTTTTGTAAGTAGAACAAAAAGCGATTGAAATTCGAAATAGAACTGAAAATTGCAAATCACAAAATTATTCTAGGTATCGCGCAAACGAACGTGCGCTGCTAAAATTAGCAAGCACTTAAGCCGATTAATTAATCAAAAACAGAATTAATTTAATTCCAAAAAAAAAAAAGTGTACTCAGCGAAGGTGAACTGTGCACACTTTTATGCCAAAAATTAAGATACAGCGCCTCAGATACAGCTCTTATCTGAGTGACAAACCTTATTAAAACTAAAACTAAGGCTGACTAAACAAAATACTTATACTCCACTTATATTATTTGCTTATTTTGGATTGCTCAGTTAAGTTTAATATTTTATTTAGTTTAAAGAATTAATAACAGTGTGTTTGAATTTTCTTTGCCCTTATACTCAACTTAAGTTAATAAAGTTTCTGTAACTCTATGATGCTGGAATTGAGGATTTGCACAAAACCTTAAGCGTGAACGCACTTCTTGTTAGCTTATGAGTTGATCTATAGAGCTTGTGCTTCATTTTTACAGATTTTGTTTTTATTTTTTATTTTTAAATTTTGCGTCTTAACACCCCACGCTGTATTTTTGTTTACTCAGCCGCTGAAAGGAAATAATTGATAAATTGAGTAAATGAAGTTAACGCAATGAACCAGACTCGACTTGTCTAATCCAGTCAAATAAAAAAACCAAGAAATATTGAAGTGTTGAAAATCACGCAAATAGATTAATTCCTAATACTTTACCATCAACTCAATAGCGTCTGATTTTGGGAATGGATTTGTTAAAAGTTGAAATTCTGCATTTTGTTATTGCAAAAGTCGCGCATTTTTCAACCTCTCAATTCAACAGCAATCGTGAGAAAATTGTCTTTTTTCGATTTTATTTGTAAGCCTATCAGGCGAAACTCTACAGTCCAATAAACCGATAAGGGATAATAAATTATCCATCGAAAGCTTATGTTATTTTTCCTCTGAAACTCCACTATGGAAGCTACATAATGCAACCCCGATATCAAAAAATTAAAAAAATTTTATTACAGTGCAATCTAGGGATCTAATATGAAAGTTTAGTAGCCCTAGCTCTTACCATCTCTGAGGTCGAGGCGTTCAAACGGACGGAGAGAGGGACAAACAGACGACTTCTCTAGTCACCCTTATCATACTTTAGTTAACTTGGGGGGTCTCCGACAACTCCTCCTATATGTTTCACAAACTTAATTTACCCTTTGTACCATAAGGTACAGGGTATAAAAAAAAATACACGAGGATCCACCTGTATTAAGATGGATTTAAAATTAGCCCACTTTACTTATTTCATACTTGTAGCTTTATATAATACATTTAATGATGATATGTACGGGGATACAATGCCTTGAGACAATTCTGCAGCACAGTTCACTTGGGTACCTACGCTTTAAGCCACTTCTAGGCTGAAAGCTTGGGAACTTGGACTAACGCTGCAGTGGCGGCTGAGGGTGTTTAGAACGTCACTCAGATAGAAAACTTCTGGCATGTGCGATTAATAATTATCACTATCTTCTTTTATCGCTGCATCTCAAGGTAATACGTGAGAAACAAATTGTTTTCAAAATTTTCAGAGATCATAACGAAATGTTATCAAAATGTTGCAGAAATTATGCACAAATGACAGTGACTGTCAGTGTTTTAGGATAAACATGTCGCTCTAGCTATATGCGAATAATCCTGACAAAATATACTTGAACAGTTCATTGCGATGATTGATATCACGAGATAAGCTATAGTGTAAACATGGTACAAACCAGTATGAGTGATCAGAGATTATCACACACAAGCTCAGCCGCCGTCTCATAGTAGCTTGAGCTTGCCCTAATGTCTATAGAGACTGCGACAGCGATTACAGTTGCTGACGCACGAGATGATTATCAACTGGACATGGCAATCAACAACACGAGTCCCAGTGTCAATTGAGCGTGTTGTTCGTGCTCATGCTGCCGACATACCAAAATATATACTCTATAAAGTCAATACGATGAGCGGTCACTATGACGGGAGCGACAGTTCTATGGTCGATTACTTGATAAATTCATTATATATATGTATATATGTTCATTAGTTGGTGCTGTCTAATGCAATGCACTGTAGAGAGCACAAACAAATAACATAGACTTAATGCTGATTCCCAGACTTATTTTAGCCAAAGGTCAAAACTCAGGCAAGACAACAACAGTAATAAAAATATAGCGAATAACAAAGTTAAGGCTGCGGCCGACTTTGAGATACTTTTTAGCAGCATATTCAAAGGAAACTTTATGTAAAGACTATCAACTCAGCTCAGGTCTGTTAGGTATCATCATCAACATATTCTATATCTCCCACTGAAGCATAAGGCCACAATAAAGCATTTCAATCTGATAGGCAGTCGAATAAAAAAACTCATAATAGTTCCCAGTCTAGTTATTAAGGCTTTTGCCTTCATCCTTTTTGATTAATAATAAAAACCATAACTCTCAATTTTATAATAAATTAAACAACACTATGTACAACTTCTCAGATGCAAAGCTTTTGCTCAACACTATAAATATTCTTCTACCTTATACCAGCCTAAGAAATTTGTATATTGTGTAAATGTAGCAATAAATAAAAAAACTAATAATAAAAGTAAACAACAAAAAATATTATACCTCGTTTGGGACAGAAGCCAACTTTAAATTTTGAGGCCAACGCTTTTGCCACTACTGTGATTCGAAATCTCGTGTCCAAGCTACCATTGTATACTTTAGATTATCTGAAAAAATGTAAATGGATTAAGTACAAAAAACTATTAAAAAACCAAAAAAACAAAAATTATATTCGAAAAATTTCAATTTTTAAATTAAAATTTATTTAATTGCGACTAAGCTATTTCATATTTTTGAACCAATATTTTTTAAACTAAGCTGTCAAAACGCTCTTTAAAATTGTTTTTAAAACTATAATTTTTTTTTTAAAGCAAAATTAAATTTTCTTATTTTTTTGAAGTATTTTTTTTTTTGTCTTTTGAATGCGAACCAAATTTTTGAACCAATTTTTTTAAATCTAAGTTGTCAATAAGGGTCTTCAAAATTTTTTTTTTATAACATATATTTTTCTTAAAAAATAATTAAAATTACCAATTTTTTTTTAGTAGTTTATTCCCCTATCACACACTAAATTATAGTTTTGTATAGCGATTAATTTTCATCAATATTGGATCACAAACTACTTTGTATCGGTTGATTGCCAATAAAAATAAATATCAAAAAAAAAATTAGTTTATTCACTTTTTATTTAATTGCTTTTTTTTTTTAGAGGTGTTTATTATTTTTTTTATTTAGTATTTTCCTTAATTCTAATAAACAAGAAGCTTTTTGTGATATTATTTATACAGTGTCTCTATCGAGCTCTCGAGTATACTTAAATGTTTATAATTATTATCTAATTTAAGGAATCTGATAATTATAATAACATAATATAATGTATTAATATATTGGCATTCTTTATTTAATTTATTTAATTGCGATTGAAGACTTTTGGACCATATATTTTTTTTAATCTAAGTTGTCAATAATGCTTATAAAAATAGTTTTTTAATAAGTTTAGTTGTAAATTAAATTAAATTTTCTAGATTTTTTTTAACATTTTACTTTCATTTTTTTCTTAAAAAGAAGTATTATAGTACAAAATTATTTTTTTTAACTTAACCTAAATTTTTTTAACACATTTTTTTATATCTTCTTTGTATTGTGAAAATATGAATTGAATAGATTTGGTGTAACAATTATAAAATTATATGAAACCAAAATTTTGAAAAAATAAAAAAAATTAAATAAAAAAAAAATAAATTTAACAAAATTTAAATTTAAGTAAAATAAAAAATGAATACTATGGTGCCTTTAAAATACTTCTGGTAAACGGTGTTTGATATTAATCTAAAGATTCTTTTTTTTAAATCAACATTTGAAAAAGCTAAAGCTGCTCCCTTTGAAATTTTTTAGAAAATATAGCGGCGTGAAAATATTTGGGGATAGAAGGGGATGGCGTTGAAAATAAAAAAGTAATCTTTGCCTGCCTGCACATGTAAGAAGTCATAAACTCAAGTTTGGTTATCCTTGCTCTAATCATCTCCTAGAACTAGACGTTCATATATCATACATCAATTTCTTTTGTCGTTCTGACCATTTAGTAGCTACTATGGGACTCCCCAGCGTCTGCTTTATGTTACATACATTTGCACAAACTAAAGCTATACCTTACCTTACGCTGCAGTGTATTAAAAGCGTGCATTGAACGTCGCGACTTTTGAAATCCAAAAATATATACAATAAATCAACAGTTGTTGGAATTTTAAGTCCGGCCCCTCCTTGAGCTTTGTGCTCTACAAAACGGAACTGGGCAAATACTATTGCTGATTTGCAGTTTAAGCTGGAAAACACTTTTTACTGAAAAGTTTGCTGGAAAAGCATTTCCGTAGCAACAGATAACTGAATTCAAAGCCCGGCTTAGATTTGCCCTTTGACAACTGGTTAGCTGACCTCCTCCTGACAAGTCTACTTAGATACAACATGTTACTTGAACTGACTAAGCGTTCGCACATGTTTCTCGTAAGTACTGTAATTAAATAGCTATATCTGTGTTCTTAGAAAAGTTACGCAATCATAACGTAGAAAAACTTATCAAACTTGGTCAAACACTTGAGGATTTGTCATCTAGTACTTCCTGTCGCCATGAAGATATTTAGCACTTACTTACAATATGGCATTTCCTTTATGCTAGACCAAGGGTCGATTTTGGTGTTTACCCAATAAGTGTGCTTATCATTTTCCATATAAGTTACTAACTGTACACGGAAATACTTGGCATGACCTACAAAAGGCGGAACTCTGACCAAGGTTGACTTATTGTAGTAGCTAACGTGGAGCTCTTATCACGCAGCCGCACGCCTTACCATTGACTATTTATTAAGGTCAGAGTGTCAGTGTTCATAATATTTTCAGATTTGATAACACTCAAGTGTTTACCATTAACGCCTTATGTCTAGGGCACCATAAAGCCATCAACTTGGCGTTGAACACTTGGTTTTATGGCTAGCTGGCAGGCTAATTAGTTGGGATCGATTGTTTTGGCTCAAGTTTACGGCTGTTTACTTAGACGCCATTGCGATTAGATTAGTTCGCAGTCAAACTATAAACTTTATATATATGTATACCTGCAAGTATTATATACATATATAAGGTTTATTTTTAGCGTTTATAAATGGATTAATCATTTATATGTAGCACGCTTACTGACTCTATGAATTATTGAGACTAGTTTGGACTTTGACTTGTTGAACCGGCTTGGAGGTGTGTTTGCCATATCATTTTCCTTTGATTCAATTTAGATAAGGGCTACAGTTTTTGTTTTATAGCTAGGGATGCCACAAAGATAAGCTAACCTTAGAAATGTTTAGGTGATAAGAGATTTTCGTAAACAAGCATTAAATATTGCAAAAAAAGATAAGAAATTTTTGGGCATGTAAGTTTTTATTGCTATAATATTAAATAGGAAAAAAATAATAAAACCTATATAGCTTGCGTATTATGTAACGACTATAACCGATTCTTTTTTCGGTAAAGAATTATTAAGTAACAATATAGTGTTTACTCTTATGTTCCCACAGCTGTTTGTTGGTCAAGGGTATTATCGAACTATATAAAATTGTTGCAACAGGAAGAATGTAGCTAAAATAATTTGGCAAAAACTATCAGATCTACTGTCCAGTATTTAAAGACAAAAAGATTCAGAAACATAAATTGCCAAATTGTCAGCATCAATTGCGCTCTTTCAAAAAACAATTCCGGAGATAATAAGATTTAGAAACATAAATTCTTTCCAAAATATATAGACGTTATATGAAAGCAGCTGCATTTTGTCGCATTCTTTACAAGTCTGAATTTCTTTCCAAAAACTCATTAAAAATTTTAACTATGATATAATTTTCGGAAATTTATTTTTGTTATTAGATGCATTTCATCTTGAAAAGTTTGGTTTCTTATATCAAATTTTTTTTCTAGTAACATCAACTAAGAATTTTTATTTTATATACATTTTTTCACAGATAAGCCACAGCTATTAAAATTTAATATAAGTTTTTGTGAGCCTAAGATCCAAATTCATGTTGATCTTAAGCCAAACTTTCTTAAAACTGTGGTCGAATTTATGCACAGGTTAAGAAGTTGCCAAAATGTTGCATTGCATAATTCCAAGTAAGAATTAGTTAGCTAGTTAGTAGTTAGTTAGTATTTTAAATATTAGAAGAGTTACGGTCCATTAAAATTTTAAAGAATTTGCTCGTAAACTGAAACATCATCCCATCTCATCTATCTGCTGTCTAGAAATGCTAGCTGCCATGGTTGAAGTAGTCACCGGACAGGGTAACGTAACAATATCAGCAGTCTACTGCCCTCCGTGTATTCTTTGGAGTGTGGTCCCATTTTGTCAATTTTGAAGCCATCAAAGTCATCGACTTATTGCAGCTGCAGATTGGAATGCCAAACACCAATGGTGGGGAAATGCTAGAGCATGCAGCCGGGGACGAGCACAGTGTGCGCAAATTCAAAACGAGCCCATATATGTTCTTGCAACTGGCGCGCCTACTCACTGCCCCGGTGATTATTAGGGGATACCCAGCGCCCTTGATTTTGCACTCTATCGTGGCATGCATCCGCAACAGCTAACCATTGAATCAGTGGTTGACCTTCGGATCACCTACCACTAATCATCAATCTTGCTTTATATCGAGAAAATCGAGCGCTTCTAGATCCACGCACAAATTTAGATACTTTTGAAAGGCATATAAACATAAATACGCACTTGTCAATGGAAATTAATTCCTCAGATGATGTTGACGACGCAGCTAAGCTACTAAGGGAAAACATCGCAAGTGCCGCTAAACTAGCTGCTCCGAGACATGCTGATCACCTCCAGCGTATACCTTGTGATTCCCTTGACCCTCAGACAGCGCAGCTGCTAAGAGAGATGCGACGTCTTCGAAAAGTATTCCTGCGATCGCACAATCCTGCTGACATGGCCATGTACTTAAGTGCGGCAAATAGCCTTAAAGAAAAACTTCAACGCCTGAAACAAAGCCTTTAACTTTTAAGTGCTGGCCCCATCGAGGAAGAAAGCCGCAGCCTCTGGCGTCTGACGCGACATTTAAAGAAACCAGCGATTCCTAGTGCCCCGATCATAGCTGCTAATGGAATTTGGTGCCGCTTAGACCTAGCCCGTGCAGATACCTTCGCTCTACATCTGCAGGAACGCTTCACCCCTTTTATACTAAGCAACTGTGCTGAGGTCGAGGAAACTCGAGAAGCGGAAAGTACTTAAAAAATGTTTAAAAAAATCCTTCTTAGTTGAAAATATAGAACTTTCATTGAATAAACTACAATCTCATTTTCATTATATTTAGTTTTGAAAAAATATAAAAAATAATATAAGTTGGGCCATCTGGTAGCTACTATAGAACTGCAGTATTTATGCGCAGGTAAACAACATTTTGTTGTAGAGGGTCAGCCATCTGTTGGTTTAGTTGTTAAACACTCATTATTCGTAACATAACCGTCCAAAGTGCATGCTTCTTGACATAATTCGTTAAGTTCAAAACTACTCTATTTTAGTCATGGATCGTTTAACAACTGATGGCCCACCCTGTATGCAAGACCTATAGGGTCTTCAAGAAACAAACTGACTGCTTTCCAAAATCACTGAAAATAAATACAATATGTCTTGAAAAAGCTAGGCATAAATAATTTGTAATACGATTAAAGCTGCACTTGTGTCAATTTATTTTATTGAAATTAATTCTAATTTATAAAGATCAAGTCTATAAATTTATTAACATATATTATAGGTTTAAGTACATGCCAGCAAATTTATGTGTAAATATTATGGGTTCATTACAATAGACCGGATAAGAATAACTTTTGCAATTTTGGAGCCCAATTGTGTCTCAATTAGAAATTTCAATTACCTATGACCAGTGGCGGATCCACGGGGGGGAGGGGCTTTCGTGTCCGGACCCACCCCAAAAGTTTGAAAAATGGAAAGTCTTTTGAAAGTCTTTTGCGAGATCTGACATATACATATACTTCGAAGTGAAGAACCCTCCCCCCCCCCAAGACCGAATCCTAGATCCGCATCTGCTTAAGACCTATATCATTAAACAAATTATACGAAAATATCTTTCGCATTTTATACATTTCTAAAGCTGAATTTTCGCTAGTTTATAAATTAACATTATCTTTGCAACGTTTTTTGTATACTCTTTCCGTTTCAGGAATCACAGACTATTTTTATATAGCAACCGTAACTATAGAAAAATTTCAAAGCATACCCTTTCTTCTTGAACTTTAAATTCTACACAATTTTTTTTTTTAAAAGTGGAACTACAGCCTAGGATCCAGAGCTCAAATAAGTAGTGGTAAAATTACTCATCTATATGCGTCCGCTTTTGCTGTCATATGGGAAAGCTCAGTAGTTCATCGGGATCGATAGATTTTTGCACAAATTTGTATACCTATTGCAGTGCTTATCGTTTTTTGTCATTAACTTATTTTATAGTGCTTTCAATAAAGGATGATCTGATCGTTGAAATGCGAAATAGGTTTTTTTTAAGCACATGCATACAATAAATAATATTATTCACAAATCAAAATAATCATTTTTTTATTGTACTACTTGGCTACCTTAATAATTTAATTAACTTATTAACAATGTTTAAAGCTCTTTGGGCCAACTCACAAATATGATTACATTGTAATTGTAAAAAACAATATCTACGTTTCAAATACTGTGATTGTTTTTGGAACAGTCATTACTACGTTCTTTAGTACAACAAGTAAAAAGATGACAAAAGTGGAACATTGTTACTAGTGTATTATCTTGAAAATAAATTTGTATCTAAAACCTAAAGTTCCCCTTAAATTCAATTAGTGTTGCCCTTTCAACAACTGTCAGACTTCTAGGAATACCCTTTGATATGGCTTTATTAGCCGCCCACGACATGTCTACATGGCGTATGTGTGCATTTATCCATCAAGCTCATTTATCGCACTTTGAGCAGTGTGGTTAAAAAAACCCACAAGTCAATAACACTTGGAAAACATTGACCAAGTCCCGGCTAAAAAGTGTGCTCCAGATAAGCGTACCCCAAAAACAATACAAACGAACATACGTACGCACAAAGAGACTTTCCGCCCGTCGGAGCGTGACTTACGCCCGTCTAGAAATATGACTTCACAGTGGCAGCCACCATGCCACACACACACACACATACTCTTTCATACCGCGATATTGCTTATCATGACATCCAAAACTCGTGCTTGTAATTATGTACATATTTATATAAGGCGGCTGCCGTTGCCCACTGCTAATTTTACCTTATCAACAGCGGGCAAATGTTTTTATGTATTGTCGTAGTATATACATATACTTATATATACCTACTATGTATGTTTTATCTGTAGATATAGTTGGGCATGACTTTTTGCGTGTGCCATGAGGAATGACAGAGTCGCCTGAGTTGCCGGCAACTTTATTTTTATACGTTTTATTTTTACGCCCGTTTCCCGCCCTCCAGCTATGTGCTCCTTCCCCCACTGTTCGCTTCATTCCATGTCATATATTGTGCGTTGTTGAAAAATTTTCCATAAATTTTTTGTTTTTGTATTTTGTGTTGTTTTGTTTTGCAACATGTACAAAAGCTGCTCAGTTTTATCAATAATTGTTTTGTTGTGCCTGCCTTGCGTCGAGACGAGTGGAGTCCCATTCGAGTCGCTTCTATTTGAGTGTTTTTCTTATCAACACCTGCGTTACTTGGGCACCATGGGGCTAAATACTCTGTATCGGCTGTTGGTCATATGCTCTGTAGCTGAGCTGGTCGTGTGA
This sequence comes from Chymomyza costata, assembly GCA_018150985.1. Taxonomy (NCBI): domain Eukaryota; kingdom Metazoa; phylum Arthropoda; class Insecta; order Diptera; family Drosophilidae; genus Chymomyza; species Chymomyza costata. The sequence continues at coordinate 28,279,663 of JAECWU010000001.1, forward strand.
CACAGAGCTCAGCACGTAGGCCCTCTCCTTGTCACTGGCTCAGGGTGTGGACGATGTGGGATCGTGTGAGCGCGGGGGCAAAGCTTCTGCTGTTTATTTGTGCTCTCGCCTATAATTAGCTGTCGCTAATAGCACAAGTGTGCTTAAACGGCACAGCTTAAGTTACAATAACAAAAATGATTGTGTAAAAGTATAGGGTGTTTTTTTAAGGTGTCTTTTTTTTTTTTGATAGTGGCGCGCTCAATTTAAATTTAAATTTATTTTAGTTTTATTTTTTACAATATTTAGAGTGTTTAGCTTTAACTCGGGTTTTGCGAAATATTTTGGTTAATATTGTGCTGGGATATTTTTTTTCTAAAATAGATCAGACAAATCTTTGCCTAATCATTAAAAAAAGGTCGAGAACTATGATGTAAGTTTGAGCACAATTTTTATAATTTTTTTTTTTTTTGTTCAGTTTGTTTTGAGTCTTCCCAAATTTTGGAGCCACAAAGAATTGTTGTCTCTGAGTATAGTCATGGTCATACCTATACTAACAAAACATTTCATTCTAAACGTAGTAAACAAGAAGCCTAAGGGTAGGTGACATATGTCTACGACTATTCTCTGAACATCACTATATATATAAGCATTTCCAGTTTGGCGTGATGTCACGTTATGACAAAAAATAAAGGTCAAAGCTAAATTTTGAAAAAGTTGCTTTCTCTGAAAATGCTCATATGTATTAATTAGATCAAATCGAAAAACAAAAATTGAATTTAAATATTTTTTGAATTACACAGACCAACATGGTTTAGTTGTTGGAAAGCTATAGGTCATTTTCCAAGTAATTTGCTGCGTAGAATCCGAATCCGGGGCCAGAATTGGCCTATCACGTCAGGATTTTGAGATATTTGAGGTTATTTACCCCAAAAACGGTGTTTTTTCCTACTTTTGAGGTTATGTACAGGGTGCAAATAATTTTTGTGGTCTGTCACTCTAGTTACATCATTTAGAACCACTCTTACCCTTAAAAGTTCAAGCGATCATTTACGATTTTTTTTTCGAAAAGTTATGGCTATTCAAATTTACGAAGTATATTAAGCCTTTGAAACAATAACACAGGCCAACTGGTTTAGTTGTTGGGAAGCTAAGGGTCATTTGCGAAGTAATTTGCTGCGTAGAATCCGAATCCAGAATCAGAATTGGCCCATCACGTCAGGATTTTGAGACATTTGAAAAAACGCCGTTTTTCGGGTGCATAACCTCAAATATCTCAAGATCCTGACGTGATAGGCCAATTCTGACCCCGGATTCGGATTCTACGCAGCAAATTACTTGGAAAATGACCTATAGCTTTCCAACAACTGACATGACCCCGGTATTTGTAGGCCTGTGTTATTATTTTTTTTATGTGATGTAATACATTTCCATAGATGTCAAACATGTCCTGGAGAATCTATATTAAAGATATCGCAATATAAAAATTTAATTGATATATTTTTTAAGCAAGTAGCGTACTTTAGCAATTGCCACGTTCATGTGGTACACCTTTCCATTGATGCCTAACATGTCAAGGATCAATATTATGGATCCCTCAAAATAGAAAAAAATATATATAAAGGCGCCCCTTTGTTCCAAAGATATTTTTCTTAAATTTTTAAAATAAAAATTACGCCATAACTTTCATTTCTATTTTTATTATAAAAATAATATATAACTTTCATTTTGTATAACTTATAAATATTGTTTTCTTTAATTTTTAAGCTTAACGCCTATACGCAGAATGCAAAAAAATTTCGCACGGAATTACAAAACCATATAAAAAAAAAAATCCCATTTGGGATATCCCATTTGGAATTTTTTATATGGTTTTCTCATTCCGCGCGAAATTTTTTTGCATTCTGCGTATACGCCTTTAATTATAACTATATGTAACTATATACAAAAAAAAAAAGGAAAATTAAATTTTTGCTTTAAAAATTGTTAATACTTAGATAAAAAAAATAAGAACTTTTTTCCAATTGTAATAAAAAAAAATAATTTTTGTATGATCTTAATTTAAAAATAATTAGAGCTATCATAAAAAAATTGTATTTAGCACCTTAACGAAATCTTAATACTTTTGTCTTGAATGTAAGTTTACAAAAACGAAATCTCTTAAAAAACACCCTTTAAAACATGAGAGCTTCTCTTGCCTTTGTGTTGCCATGTAAACTGGACAACCATACCCTACCTAACACTCTGTGTGAAATGTTAGGGGGGCTCATAAATAAAGCAAACACTTTTGTGTTTGCTAATTGATTGGCGGCACTGACAGTGGCAGCCGTTGTTGACGTAGTAACTATGTCGCTCGGTCTCCTATCTAGTGTCTATCTATTCAAGTGTCCTCCAAAAAGAAGCAAACATCAAGTGGCGGGAACTTGGCTTATCAATGAATGGCAACAGGTTTCGAAACTCAAGTGGTGGAAAATTTGTCGTTGCGCCTACCATCAGTTGGGTGATAGCTTTTGTGCCAGGGGAGCGGCAAAATATCAATATATATTGGGCTAACAAATGATCTGAACAAGTAATAAAATATTATGAAGCTAAAAGGAGAATATTAAACTAAATTAAACAAAAATTTCAAAGGACTTATAATGTTACCAAGCTCGAGTCATGCAAACTACGAAATTGATTTGATCCTTAAAAGATCAAAGTGATAGAAAAAAAAAACACCTTTAATTCGTTTCAATTTTATTTCCCATAGGGAATATAACTAGCTGCATTTTTGACACAATTTTTACTGGAAGCTATATAAAAAATAATGAATACTTTGACGATGATAATAAACTTCTAATAGAAGCCTACAAGTGCTGTAAGATGCCACAATACCAGAAATATTTTAATACCAGATTAATTGCAAAGTTTTTCCTTTTGCTAGGCTAGGATTGTGTTCAAGACTGATCCTTCATATTTGTACCCTGTACCTATAGGTGCAAAGGGTATACTAGATTTGTGCAATGTATGTAACGGAAGAAGGAGGCGTGGCAGACCCCAAGTCCTTTATACCAAAATTCTTATCATAACCTCGGGTAGCGATTGAGCCTTGTCCGTCCGTTCGTCCGTCTGTATGAACACCTAGATTTCGGAGACTATACGAGCTAGAGATACAAAACCAGCTGATGCGCATATTTCCTGAGAAGATGAAGTTTGTCGAATCATCGCAGTAGATTTTTGCGCAATCGATTAACCTCCCTCCTCTCCCACACCCCTCAACATATCAACTTGAAACTTGCCCTATATACTTTAAATAGTTTATTTGACGTAAATTTCGATTCTCATAAAAATCGGTAAAAATTTACGGAACTATAGATATAAATATGATTTAGCACCAAAAACAAATTTTCCAATTGAAAACTTCTTAGAAGGCATATGCAGGAATAAGATTTTTTTAGAGGAAAAAGGTACAGGGTATTACACTGTCGGGCACCGCCTCGACTGTATTACATTTTTTTATTTATTTTTTCCTTGAGTATTTATTATAAAAATTAAAAAAAAATGGAACACATAAAATTTTTCAAAATTTTTTTTTTATAATTAGAATACTAGCCGAATCAGTTGCATTGAACCAAACGTCTTTGGCTTTAAGGCTTTAGATGACCCAAACAAAAGCAGCCAAGCGTTACCAAACCGCATATTATTTACTTAAAAATAAGGGTTGGGTATATGTGAACTTTAACACAATTGTTCAATAACCACAATTGGATTTTTAACACGAACCAAATATGAAAATAAATACTCCATTGTAGGGATTAGGTTAGGTTAGGGCGGCAGTTGGGACTAACTCACATAAGTCAGAGTTCCTTGTCTAGCCAGTTAATCCGCAATACAGTTGCCCTCGATATCCCTATGTGCTGGGACCCCATATGGGGTGACTTGAAAACTGCTCAGCCATCTTCTCAAGAGACAAGCGGCAGTTATTCACTGACTTCATGCACGATGTCAATGAAGCTAGGGACTTAATAGCCGCCTGGCTGTCCGAGAAGATACAGATGGTCTTATTCCGTACTCGTAGGTTTCTTATTATTTTCCTCCTGGATTGCAGTCACCTCTGCCTGAAAAACACTGCAGTAATCCGGGAGTCGGAAAGCTGTTCTTACATTGAGTTCATCAACGTAGACGCTTCCACCTACACAGTCGTCCAGCTTGGAACCATCCGTGAAGATTTTTATTGAGCCAGCTGGGCCTGGTACACCCATACTCCACTCCACCCTGGTTGGAATATGTGTTTTGAAATTGGTTTTGAAGTGCTCCTGCGGAATGCAGTAGTCAGTGCTCTCGGGAATAAGTGGATTTCCCTTGAGAATCTTTGCGTGGCCAAAGTCATGGTCATTCCATATTTCGCGCGGAATGACAAAACTTCATATAAAATTGGGATGTTTTTTTTATGTGAAGTTTTGTCATTTCGCGCGAAATTTTTCGAACTGCGTATACCCCTTAATGCAAAATGGCAAATTTTTTGAATTAAGGTTCCTTTTTGAGATTGTTTTTTAAAAAAGTTGCTATCTTCTAGATTTCTATAAAAAAAACATATATTTACAAAGCATAAAAAATGAAAAAAAAAAAACTTTTTCAACTATGTATTTATGTTCTTCCGGATTGCTAAGCCTCTATATTCGAAACATTCAAATTTGGAAAAAAATAAAACAAAAATGTTAAAATACATTTTTTTGTTTTTGCCTAAAACTATTTTTTATTAATTTATTAAACTACGCTTCGTTTAATTTTTGTTTTTCATATCAAAAGTTTGAGAGAATTATATAAACGCCGAAAGGTTTGGGAGTACTCCTAACTAGTTTAAGTTCAATTTAAATTATTTCCGACTTTATTGTTCACTTTTAATGTACAAAATTTGTCAAAACAAATTTATTTTTACTTGAAGAGGACAAAAATATTATTAACCTAAGACTTTTAAAAAAAATTTATTTTAACTTGAAAAAGAACAAAAATATTTATATTTGAATCTGGTTAAAAAAAAAAAACGGATACTTTCTTCAGAGATATTTATTATTATTATTATTATTATTATTATTAGTTCCTTGGTGTAATTACAATACATATGTGGAATATATAAAGTAAAGACGCCGCTCTTAGTAAGAGCATAGGGTGGAGTCGATATTTACTTGCCCATTATTTGGCATAGAAATCAAGTTTTCTAAAAGTTTTTTTTGGTTATCAGAATTCCAACGAAAAGTTGGGTTGATTAGAACTGCAAATGCGAAAAGTTTTGGAATGCTTCCTTTCAGCTTAAGTTTAAATAAGAGTCATTTGTGACATTATTTTATGGCACTTATACCGTCTCAAATAATTTTCAAAATTTTTATTTTTTTTGAGATGCCTTAACAAATCACATTTTTTTTTTAAATTGTTAAGGTTTTCTCACAAAACAGAGTGCGACCTCAAGATCTATTGTAACTTAACAAATCACTGACAAAATAAACATTTATTAAATTTTAAAGAACTATTTTCATTGGCAGTTTCTGGGCCAGCTGTTTTCCTTTGGCAGCTGCTTGTACTGCAGCTGGCGCCATTTTGTTACTAGCCGGCAGCCATATTTAAATCAGTTTTATCGAACGTATTACATATAATAAATTGTAAAAACAACTACAGCAGCTATTTTTCAGGTTTTCTACCTTGAAATAATTAAAGTTTAAATTTTTGTTGTCTGCAGTAGCGGCTGGGGTGTTAACTTGCTTAAGTTGCATCAAGTCTGAGTCAATTATATAAGGCAACTTCATGAACTCAACTCATCGATTCGCTGCAGAGTATGTTGTGTACCAAAAAAAAAAAAAAAAGATTCAAAAGTGAAAATGCAAATTATCTGAAATTTTTCCTTTTTTTTTGTTGCTGCCTTTTTGTAATTGAACAATTTTATACGCAAGCCTGCAGCTGCATAGCAATGGCGGATGCAGTCAGAGGCCGCTTACAAAATGTTTATTTAGGCAGCAGGGTAGCAACCAGAACTGGAAGTTATACAGAAGAAGACGGCAGCCAGTTTTTATTTTTTATGCTTTTTTTTATCACTGAACGCACACGACGCTGATGCCAGGGCAAACAAAGGCGTTGGCCATAACAACTCAATATAGGGTCAGAGCCCAGTCAGTTGCAGCCAACCATTGGCAGGCACTCGGGCCAGACGATGAGACAGGTAGTGCGGCCAAAGTAGCAAACAAGCTGTTTGCAGCCTTGATTTCCAACTAAGCCATTGTATCCTGTCAGTTAATACAAATAGTAGTCAGCCATGTGTGTGTGTGTGTGTGTGTGTAAATAAATACTTATATACAAATAAACAAATATAAGAGTCACCCTGCTCAGGTGTGAACTACTTTCAACTACCAACAATTGCTGCCAACTAGTTAGTTAGTTAGTTAACTTATTTGCTTAGCTCTATTCGCGCTAATTAGCTTGTAGTGCGGCTGCTGCAGCGACTTCTAATGCGTCTGGCCATGCTAACCAGGCGTATGAGTAATGTCACACCTTTTGCTGTCGCACCAAGTAAATATTTACTTTTTAGGCAAGTACAACAAAAGCAACAACAAAAGACAGCTGCTGCGCCTTTTTTGCAGGTCGCGTCAACGACATTTAAACCAGGCGCAGTGAAAGGGGGCGCAGCTAAAGGAGCCAACAGTTTTCACAGCAAGTGTGGCGGAGCCGGGTGTCTTACCAACAAGCCCTGCAATAAAATAATAAAAAGTATACTCACTTCAAAATTAAATACAAACACACAAGTAATTTGTCAATATTTACCAAGTTCGAAATGATAAAAATGGCAAACAATGGAAAACAAGAGACTTCAGAAACTGTCAACATAAGAAATAACAGAATTTAAAAGAAAACTTATATGTAGGTACCTACTTATATACATATATAAAAATCAGTATAAATGTAATTCTAATCAGATAATGAAAGTAGCAATGGAATGGGCATCGTTAACTGCGATATAATTTTTTTAACAAAAATAATTGGTATTTTTTTTAAAAGCCAACAAAAACAAGTTTTTTGAAAAGAAAAGAAATTTATTTTTTTTCGATTTAAGTAAATGTCTATCTACTTCTAGTGATTATATCAGCCCAACTAGAAATCATAAAAGTTTGCTTTATAATAAAACCCTGCATGTTTGCGAGGTCCTCTTTAGGTTTCGGCTGACAAAAATTTTTTTTTTTTTGTGCAGTATGGAAATTAACGTTCTTGGCTTGCAGTATAGGGTGGGCCATCTGTTGTTTTGATTGTTAAACACTCATCATTCATATATCAAGTTCAAAACAAACTAATTTTAATCACGGATCGTTTAACAACCGAACAAAGCGTAAAAGTGGTACAGGTAAAATATATGTAACATACAGAAGGAGACATCGGAGACAATCCGTAATTAAAAAACGAAAATGGCAGTGGATCGGTCATACGCTTCGCAAGCCCAACTCATGCATCGCTAAACAAGCCCTAAAATGGAATCCACATGGCAGCCGCCGGCCGGGCGCTCCCTCAAGAACATGGAGAAGGACTATTGATGCCGAACTTACATCTGCGCGCTACTCACGGAACGACATCTGCACAGCAGCTCCCAATAGGATACGGTTCAGAGGAATTGTTGAGGCCCTATGCTCCTTTAGGAGTTAATGGTACAAAGAAGAAGAAGAAGAAGAGAAGTCGATATACCTAAGTGCGTCAGTCCGTCGGTCGGTCTGTCTGTCTGTATGAACGCCTTAATCTCAAAGCTGCTAAGAGCTAGATCAACCAAACTTTCAGATTAGATTACTATATGTCAGGGTAGACTAGTTTATTTTATATTTTTGATATCGGGAAAAAAAGGGTTGTTTCAGAGGACCTCGAAAACACCCAAAAGTTTTAGATAAATAATTCATTTTTTTATGGAAGATATCATAACCAAATTTGGCAATCGGAAGTTTTTTAGAGTTATCAATCACAGTACCAAATTTGTTCTAAATCTGTTGACTATATTATATGGCTCCCATAAAACAGATCGTTCAAAAAAACGTTGTTTGCACAAAATTCATTGCGTTTCGTTTGTTTGTTTAGATATTGCAACCGAATTTGGCAGTCAAAAGGATTTAGGAGTTCCCAATCACTGCAGAAAATTTGATCAAAATCGGTTGACACTATCATATAGCTTTCATAGGACAAATTTTTTGTTTTTTTTTTATGAAAATATTGCTACCAACTTTTGCAAATAAATATCTTTTGGAGTTCCTAAGCATTAGACCGGATTTGATTGCAATGTGGTGGTACAGTGTATGCCAAAGTCATACGCGCTCGACTTTAACTACTACTACTACTTATTTGGCCATTACAACCGGGTATCGGTCTTGGCCGCAGAAATTATCCTACGCCAGCGGTCAGATCCTGTGCTTGCTGGCGCCAATTGGCAATCCCAAGGCTATGAAGATCCTCTGTTGCCTGATCTTCCCATCGCAGAGGCGGGCGTCCCTGTTGTCATCGACCTTCCAGTGATTTCCGCTCGAATACCTTCTTGACTGGAGCATTTTCATCCATTCGTGCAACATGACCTAGCCAGCGCAGACGTTGTAGCTGTATGCGCCGAACTAGATCAATGTCGCCGTATAGCTCATACAGCTCGTGGTTCATTCGAATACGAAAATCACCTTCCACATTTATCGGTCCAAGGATACGTCGGAGGATTTTTCTCTCGAAAGCCCCTAAAATCGCCTTATCGGATGAAGACAACGTCCATGCTTGATGAGGGATTTGTAGAGGGTTATTTTTTTATGCCAAGAGAGGGCTTTATTCTTGAGTTCCTTACTTAGCCCAAAGTAAGACCGCTTAGCAAGATTAATCCGTCGACGTATTTCCATGCTGACGTCATTTTTTGTGTCGACTTTAACTTACTCCATGATTATTTGCTACAAATAACTTAAAAAATTGTATATTAGTTTATTATCTTTTAAATAACTTTTTTATTTTTAAATTGGTCACTGACACAATGGACGCAATTGACAATTTTTTGAAAAAGTCGAAAAATGCTTGTCCAAAATTTTTGATCGATCAGGCTTCGCCCATATGAGACTACATTGCGTATGCTTAATTTTTCTTTAAGTCTCATTATTTTTGTAAGCATACTCGAAATTATGAAAACAAAGTGTTTGGTTTTTTTTCCGGAGCACGGCTGTATATGCGAATTTAACTATAGTAAAGTTTTACTATAGTTATTTATAATATTTTAGCACAGTTGACGTAGTTATATATATTTATTTAATTAAAAGTAAGTTCTTTGGCATCGACTTAGTTCTTTCTCAATATATAGCGATTAAATTATTATATTTTATATTTGCATACGTATTTAAATTAACGCTTATATTGTCGGAAATAACTTGATTTTCAATCGAGAACTAAAACTTTCCCAAAAACCAACAAATTAAAGCAGCAGGACAATGTAATGTGGGTAAGCATTATTTAAGACCTAAAATTAACATTTTTTTTTGTTTTAATGTATTATATTATCTTTCATTGACTATCATCACACACTAAATTAAATTGTATGTGTTTCATATCCTTATTATTATATCGGTTGATTGCCAATAAAAAAAAAAAAATCAAATATATTACATATTTCATCTATCATTGAAAAAATTCGAATTCTTTAAAATTTATTCGCTTAGGAGATATGGTTTGTCAAAAAAACGTTTAAAACAAGAAATCTAAAGATTCAGTTAACGATAACTCGATAAAGAATCGGAATCGGCTAGTACCACTATATCATGTGTAAAAATTATCTAAATCGAAGAGGTCGGCCCAAAAGAGGCTCTTATGAATATTGGCCAAAGTGGACGAAACGGAGTTTTCATCCCACAGAACACAAGAACTTTTGCTGTTTTCTGCTTCAAAACAATAACTACTCAAAATATATATTTTTGACGAATATTAAGCGAATATTTTATATTATTACCATTATAATATTATACCTTTTTCCATATTTTCTAAAAATTGTACCTACACACTGTAGTGTGCACATAATTACATGTATCGAAACGCCGAAGATGTTTCTCGGACGCTCGAGAGGGTATTTAGGGACGGTGCACCTCTAGCTTTGCTCTGACTCAGCTCGCCGGACTGGGGGGGTTTTTCCTAAACACTATCTCCCGATACACACTGAACATAAATTTTAGGTGCACATTGGACAAATAAAATATAAATTAAATGGAAAATCAAATAAATAATTACAAAGTAACGCAAAACATTTACACGGACTGCTGCCAATAATTATATACATGGAACTACGCTGGTAGTAAGTTCCGTCTATACCCTACCCAACCTATGTCGAATGATAAACGGCTTGGCCGTCTATTTGACCCTAAAACCACCTATTGGGTTTTCATGTTACAATAAGTCTAATCATATCCTACTTCGAGTGAACATAAAAGACTCCTTTAGCAATTCATATTGACGACGTTATAATTTCAGAAAATAATTGGGGGCATATATATACGAAACTTAACATTAATTCTTATAAAACTATACAATTCATTAATTCTTAACTTCTAATTTACAAACAATTTGTACATATATATATCTTTTTTTTCTTTTTTTTTTTTTTTTGATAATTAGAGATTTTTGGGGACCATCAAATATAAATGCATATGGTATATATATATTTAGAAAAGAGAGCAATGATAAAAAAAAACGAAAGAAAACAATATTACTGGTCTTATTTCGTTTTGTTCTACTTGCTGTGTATACTTTCTTGTTTACGACCATATGATCATAAACCAACGAAATGTTGTTGTTGCTCTCCAACGTTGTTGTTTTTTTTTTTTTTTATAATTGCTTTAGAAGCATATGCTCGTAAACAACCACTGCATGTTTTATTGTTGTTGCAGTTGGCGAAGTCGCGCAGCCGCTCTGAGCACGGTCGCTGTTGTTGTGGGCGTAGGGAGCACAACTCTCAGAACTGTGTCTTCGTTGTGGGAGTTGCCGTGCGCAGCCGCTGTGATCGCCGCTCTCAAAGCTGCTGCTGCAGTTGTTGTTGTTGCTGCTGGTAGATATTGCTGCCGTCACTGAGACAATTGTTGTTGTAGGCGCAACTCTTTCAGCTGCTATTCCAGTATATCTGTTAGTAGTTGTTGTTGTTGTTTGCTGGGGTATTTGGTGCAGTCACTGCCACTGCGTGGGAGCACTACCCTTAGCGACGATTAAACTGACACCTAGTTCGTGCTACACGGAACTGGCCTCTAATCACGGCAACCACCACACTGAATAAATTTAAGGAAGTTTTCATAAACCGCACTTTCACACAAATATCTTTCTTCGCATATACATATAATTATAAAGACAAGATTATGAAATAATTACATATATGTGCGCGAAATCATATGAAAAAACTGCGAAATATAGACTGCACTTGTGCACTGCCAAACTAACACTGACCTTCGCTAACATTAAGCATGACTGCCTAAGCTAAGCTTGCAAAACATCTTACCAACACCTATGCGCATGAAGAGCGCGCATTAGGCGACAGCCCTTTCATCTCGCTCTTTCCCTCGGCTAAACCAACTAATGCTGCTCGCGCCAAATTTGCTAACAGCATAATCGCCTGACTAAGAGAGGTCGTTGACCCATCAGAGCGCACTGAGTGAGGGCGTAAGCTTTAACGGTGCTGTAAGCTCGATTCAAAGCTTAACTTTTATACCTATTTCAAAAAAAATGCACGATTGTAACGACTTTTTGGATAAAATATTTTAATTGGCACCATATGGCCACTACAGCACAGTTAATGGAACGATTGTCATACTTTCGAGGCATTAACTGAAACAAGGCAGCTTATTTCTTGACTTGGATGTCTTTCAAATGGTATATCCCTAAACTTTTGCCTTGGTCGTTTTCCAATTGGTAAAACACGGTTCCAACTTTAGGAGCTACTTTAGCTGGTATAGAAACAGGTGCAAGTTTAGAGCTAAATTTCTTAGACGCGTCACTCTGACAAAAATTACGGGCGAAAACTTGGTCCCCGACCTTTAGTGTGACGGATCGGCTACGTAAATTGTAGGTCCTTGCATTACTCTCATGAGACTCGCTAATTTTAGTTTTGGCTGCCTGTCTAATGACTTGAATAGCGTCTGGATGCTGGATTAAGGTATCATCTGACAGCAGTTTTAAACTACGGAGTAATTCGTAATCTTTTCCGTTAAGTATCATGTTTTGGCCAAACGCAAGAAAATAGGGAGAATATCCTGTACTACGGTGAATGTTCGCTCTAAGCGCAGCACTGATCTCGGACAGTTTTTGGTCCCAACTAGTATGATCCTTTTCAATATAAGCTCTTATAGCAGCCAACACGGACCTATTCAACCGCTCACTTGCATTTGCTTGTGGCGAATATATAGCTGTACACATATGCTTAACTCCAAACCGCGTAAGAAAAGCTTTAAACTTACATGAACTAAATTGGGAACCATTATCCGTTAAAATTGTCTCTGGGACCCCAAAAGTACAAAATAAGACCTTTTCCAAGCACTGACAAATCCTATCAGAAGTAAACTTCTTTAGCGGCGATAAAAAATGGAACTTGGTGTGGTGATCCACAATAATCAACAGACCTATATTACCACTTTTCGATCTAGGATATGGACCTAATAAATCCATGTACAGTTTTTGAAATGGGCGCTCTGAGATCATTGGCTTTCCCATAGGTGGCCTCATTACCATATTTGAGCTTTTTGTCTGACGACAAACATCACATTTTGAGACATAATCACGGATTTGGGTAACCATTTTTGGCCAAAATAAATACCTTTTTAATCTCTCTACAGTTTTGCTCATACCACAATGTGAAGCGTTAGGGGGATCATGAGCTCTGGAGATTATATCCTGTGTAAGTCCTGCCGGAACCCATAACTTCCAATTTAGACTATCTTGTAACACATCTCCTATTGCATGTTCTGTCCTTTTGTATGCATAGCCATTATTTACTTTCAAATCAGGTAGTTTAGCCTGATTTAAGCGAATCCCATCTATTATAGACAAATATTCTGCAGACTTAAATTCTGGTGATGTCAAATCTACAATGGGGCCTTGCTCTTCTATCTCCTCGATATCATTTTGGCGTGAAAGAGCATCAGCTACCACATTTTGAGACCCACTTCTGTGAATTACTTTAAAATCGAAACCCTGCAATTTTATTGCCCACCGAGCCAATCTGCCAGACAAGTCTTTTTGCCTCATGAGCCATTGCAAAGATGCATGGTCGGTTACGACTTGAAAGTCCTGACCTTCCACATAAGCTCTAAACTTCTTAATACCTTTTAGCACAGCCAAACATTCTAGTTCGGTTACAGAATAATTTCTCTGTGCCTTGGACAATTTCTCCGACATGAATGCTATGGGCAACTCTACTCCATCTTCGTTCTGTTGGGCCAAAACACAACCCAGACCAAACGTGCTAGCGTCACACAGTAGAGTAAAAGGCTTGGCAAAATCTGGTACCGATAACACCGGTGCTGAAGTTAACCGTAATTTGAGTTCTTTGAATGCTTCGTCAGCATCAGGATTCCACTTAAGGGACTTGTTTTTCTTTAACAATTCAGTTAAAGGAAAACTTATTGTGGCGTAATTGTCTACAAATCGGCGGTACCACCCTGCCATTCCAAGAAAACGTCTGAGCTGCTTCACTGATTTGGGTATTGGAAAATCAATAATTGCTTTTATTTTGTCAGGATCCGTTTTCAATTGGCCATAACCAATAATAAACCCTAAATACTTGATTTCCCGCATGCAAAAGTTAGATTTAGCAATATTTATTGTCAGATTTGCTTTTCGTAAATGAACAGCCACCTCCTGCAATAGAAGCATATGTGATTCAAAATCATCCGATAAAACTAACAAATCGTCTAAGTATACGAATACACAGGTACGCAGTTTGACCGGTATCACGTTGTCCATGAGCCTGCAAAGCGTTTGGGCTGCATTAGTGAGACCAAACGGCATTACTTTATATTGGTATAACCCACGATTTGGCACAGTGAAGGCTGTGTACGGACGAGAAGCTTCGTCTAAGGGTATTTGCCAATATGCGTGTTTCATATCAATGCCTGAAATGAATTTAGCTGGTGGTAGTCTACTCAAAATGCCGTCTATCTGTGGTAATGGATATGCATCTTTACGAGTATATTGATTAATTACTCTAGAATCTAAGCAAAGGCGTTGTTTATTGACTTTCTCAACCAGGACACTATTACTACTCCATGGACTAGTAGACCCTTCAATCACATCAAGTTTTAACATGTTTTCTACTTCTCCAAACATTAACTTTTCTTTAGCTGGGGACACAGGCCAATGGCGCTGTTTAACTGGAGTGTCTGTATCCAACTTAATGGAATGCGTAATGAGATGAGTCCGGCCTAAGCCTTCTTTCTCATATGAAGGGAATGTATTTATTACTGCTTGCAGTCTGAGTTTTTGCTCGGGACTAAGATTATGCATTTTTGGTGAGTTGTTATTCTCATTTCCCACATCTAACTCGTTGACCACTAAGCTTTCCGTCATTAAGTCTTTTAGAAGACCAAACTTTTTCCAAAAGTCTATACCTAAATATACATCTTGTGATAAACCCGGGACTATATACAATTTCATATCTACACTCTGATTTCGAAATTTAATTGGCACAACCAGAAAAGCCTTTACTGCGCATCGTTCATCGCTAGCTGTTCTGACACGACCTGAACACTTCCGCGATTTTGGATGCTTAATTAAAATATTAGCAGCTGTTCCGCCTATACAACTCAGTGTGGCCCCTGAATCTAATAAGGCTTTAAAAGTGTGCCCTTCCACGTCAATATCAGTGTATATCCTGTCATCGGAATCCATGAAAATAGCTGAAATTAACTTTTTCCGAACACCGCGAACTTCCTTCCAAAATAATTTTAAGCGTCTGGTGGAGCGCTTTGGCCGACTCCTTACACAGACACTTTTGAGTTCCTTCTCTATATCTGGCATAATACATTCTAATATCTGGGTTTGTTTTGGGATATTATAGTCTGAAATCGTTTTGTTGACTTGACTGTCTGTGAGTTGCTCGAGTTTTTGCACTAAGCAGTCGAGTCTCGAGTTTTCTTTTCGTTCGGGTTCTAATTCTGATGCGGCTCCGGATGCGTCAAACTTGTGTTCGTTTGCGCATCCCTTTTCGGGTTTTCCGATGCGTTACATTTATTACAACGGGGCTTATACGTATTTTTAGCACCACATCCGTAGCAAAAAACTCTTCTTTCACCCATGCACTCATCGAAACGGTGTCCTGGCTTATCGCAGTTCCAACACACTAGTCTGTTTCGACGTATTTCTGAAATACTGGCCTCTTCTGATTCCTCTTCTTCTGACAAAATCTCGGACACATTAGGCCTAACAAATTTTGGACGGGAAAAAATGGTGTTCGTTTCCCTACAGAAATTCTCATGCTTCCTAACCTCTTCTCTTAGCTCTCGAACACTATTGATCTTAAGATGCAAAAGTTCGTATCTAAGCGTGGTTTTAGCGTTTCTCTTTAGAATGTCAATCAGTTTCTTTTCGCCTATTTCCTCAGGAAGCCTTGATACAAGTTCCTCAATTCCAGACTGGAAATCATCAAAAGACTCGTTATCCCTCTGTTTCCGTTTTCTAATAAGCTCCCATAAATCAAAGTCGTCTTTAGCGTCATCAAACCTTTCCCTAAATGCGGTACAGAAGGACTGCCAAGAAAAATTAAAATTTCTCCTATGGAAATTCCAGAACCAGTCATTTGCTTTTCCCACGAATAATAAATGCAAATTATCGCATAGCAGATTATAATCGTGGTTTAAGGTTTGTGCCGTAAGAGAACGTATTCGGTAAAGAAACTCTTCTACATACATTGAGTCCTTTGAGCCATCGTACTTAAGACGCCAACTGGCTAGAATTCCTGCGGCTTTTTCTGGGTGTATACTTGGTGTAGAAGGCATATTTCTCTCATACTCTACTCTGTCGAATTCAAATGGCTGTGGCGCCTCCGACAAACGTGATGGTGCACGAGATCTTTCTTTAATGTTCGCTAGGTTAGCCCGTTCAACATTTAAGTTTCTCATCTGGGACTCCAAAGCCTGCTCTATCGAATTCTTAATAAAAGAGCCTAGCTCGTCCATCATAGTTTTCTGTTTAGCTTGAATAAGCGTCTGTATGTAAGTTGTAACATTCTCTTGGATTTCGGCTTCGCTAACCCTGCTGACTGACGGATCCCTCGGTTCCGGGTTGTTTCTATTTTCGCCCTGAGACCTAGTCTGCATTCCTCTTCTCGGTGTAGCCCCACGCCCATTTCTGGTTTTATACTGTGCCCTTCCTCTTAAATTGGGACCTGCATCAGTACTTGGAACGCTCGGTATATTTATTGTAGTTTCGCCTGCATTAACTCGAAGTTGTTCTGGGTGGCACTCAACCTTACAGATCGGGCATAGTTTAGAATTTTCAAGAAATTGTCTAATGCACTCATCATGAAAAAGATGCCTACATACAGTCGAAGTCATCAAATGATTTCTTTTTATATCTTCGCGACAAACTCCACATGGAATACCGTTGGCATTACTTCCAGAAGCTACATCCTCGCTACTGTGACGGACGGACATTTTCAAATCGATTTTGGTTTTACTAAATAAATAATTAATTAATAATATCTATCAATTATTAATAATAATTTAATATATATATAGTTATATCCAAAAAAAATTACTACCAAGAATCCAATATGGTTAATTAATTATTATTTTATATAATCGAAATAAACGAAAATTGTTTTTAATATCAATTTCAAAATAAACCTCTCAAATAAAAAAAAATTATGAATCTTGACCAGTTCAATATCAAGATCATTTAATACCAGTTCAATTAACGCAAAAAAAAATTATCAAAATTTTCAAACAAAATATTATTCACTCTTTTCGAACATGAATAGACAAAAAGGTACATGAAAACACAAAAGGTTGGTATAATTATTTAGCAGCATACAAACTATGAAATTTATATCTATTCTATTACTGTTTATGGTATGGTCTAAGTCTAAGTAATTGGTCTACCTCTAAATCTCATTGTCTAGCAGGTAGCAATTCCAAAAAACTGATCATAGTCAACTATAAACAAATTTTGTAACTTTTCAAATTTGGCTAAACTTACTGAATATAGTCTGGTCGTCCTATCAAAATATACTCAATAGTGATCGCTAATTCCAAAACTAACATCAGTGGTCTAGGTCAAGAGATGATTTGTTATTTTTGATCCTGGCTAAACTTCAATATCATCCCCTTAACATTCGCACACAAACCATCCGATTAAACTTGAGTCGACTGACGTGTATGATGTTTTTAAATGAATAAAAACCATAAGTTGTCGCTTATTCTCCAAGCAGCCTCAGAATTGGTGGCGGATAAGGAACGGATTTGTTCTATTAAAGTTATTAATAAAAATTCTATTGTCTTGGATGGATTTATTTTGAGCTATTGTTTTTGGGGCCTGGCAAATTTGCCTAAAAGGTGTTCTGTTTTATAGGCTTTGGAAAAGCCTATCGAGCCCCACACGTTGGGCGCCAATTATATAGTGTGCACATAATTACATGTATCGAAACGCCGAAGATGTTTCTCGGACGCTCGAGAGGGTATTTAGGGACGGTGCACCTCTAGCTTTGCTCTGACTCAGCTCGCCGGACTGGGGGGGTTTTTCCTAAACACTATCTCCCGATACACACTGAACATAAATTTTAGGTGCACATTGGACAAATAAAATATAAATTAAATGGAAAATCAAATAAATAATTACAAAGTAACGCAAAACATTTACACGGACTGCTGCCAATAATTATATACATGGAACTACGCTGGTAGTAAGTTCCGTCTATACCCTACCCAACCTATGTCGAATGATAAACGGCTTGGCCGTCTATTTGACCCTAAAACCACCTATTGGGTTTTCATGTTACAATAAGTCTAATCATATCCTACTTCGAGTGAACATAAAAGACTCCTTTAGCAATTCATATTGACGACGTTATAATTTCAGAAAATAATTGGGGGCATATATATACGAAACTTAACATTAATTCTTATAAAACTATACAATTCATTAATTTTTAACTTCTAATTTAAAAAAAATTTGTACATATATATATTTTTTTTTTTTTTTTTTTTTTTTTTGATAATTAGAGATTTTTGGGGACCATCAAATATAAATGCATATGGTATATATATATTTAGAAAAGAGAGCAATGATAAAAAAAAACGAAAGAAAACAATATTACTGGTCTTATTTCGTTTTGTTCTACTTGCTGTGTATACTTTCTTGTTTACGACCATATGATCATAAACCAACGAAATGTTGTTGTTGCTCTCCAACGTTGTTGTTTTTTTTTTTTTTTATAATTGCTTTAGAAGCATATGCTCGTAAACAACCACTGCATGTTTTATTGTTGTTGCAGTTGGCGAAGTCGCGCAGCCGCTCTGAGCACGGTCGCTGTTGTTGTGGGCGTAGGGAGCACAACTCTCAGAACTGTGTCTTCGTTGTGGGAGTTGCCGTGCGCAGCCGCTGTGATCGCCGCTCTCAAAGCTGCTGCTGCAGTTGTTGTTGTTGCTGCTGGTAGATATTGCTGCCGTCACTGAGACAATTGTTGTTGTAGGCGCAACTCTTTCAGCTGCTATTCCAGTATATCTGTTAGTAGTTGTTGTTGTTGTTTGCTGGGGTATTTGGTGCAGTCACTGCCACTGCGTGGGAGCACTACCCTTAGCGACGATTAAACTGACACCTAGTTCGTGCTACACGGAACTGGCCTCTAATCACGGCAACCACCACACTGAATAAATTTAAGGAAGTTTTCATAAACCGCACTTTCACACAAATATCTTTCTTCGCATATACATATAATTATAAAGACAAGATTATGAAATAATTACATATATGTGCGCGAAATCATATGAAAAAACTGCGAAATATAGACTGCACTTGTGCACTGCCAAACTAACACTGACCTTCGCTAACATTAAGCATGACTGCCTAAGCTAAGCTTGCAAAACATCTTACCAACACCTATGCGCATGAAGAGCGCGCATTAGGCGACAGCCCTTTCATCTCGCTCTTTCCCTCGGCTAAACCAACTAATGCTGCTCGCGCCAAATTTGCTAACAGCATAATCGCCTGACTAAGAGAGGTCGTTGACCCATCAGAGCGCACTGAGTGAGGGCGTAAGCTTTAACGGTGCTGTAAGCTCGATTCAAAGCTTAACTTTTATACCTATTTCAAAAAAAATGCACGATTGTAACGACTTTTTGGATAAAATATTTTAATTGGCACCATATGGCCACTACAACACGCAGCCTTGCTTTTCAATTTCAAAGTTAAGGTTAAGTTTCATGTTTTTTGTTTTTTTGCCTAAAGAAACAGCTGATTGTTGATCAGAGTTTGAAAGCTTATAAAAATTTTGAGGCTTGTCATCATATTTATGAAATTGTTGTGCACTTTAGGAAAACATTACTAAAATAAAGATATTCGCTCATGAAAGTTTTGTTTATTTTTTTAAAAATTTCTTAATTTAACCCAATATGGAGCAACAAAATTGTTTAAAACGTTTTTATGGATAAACTAGTATCAAAATTTTATATCAACCTAGTAAAACAGAATTTGTCAATTGATGATTAGCTAAAATGGGTTTTTTTATGAGCCACCTATGATTTCTAGCTCATATTCTCTTTAACTTCACTTTTTTTAAATTCTAACCTATAAGCTATAGATAACAAAAAACATTTTATAGCAATTATTTATACGTTTAGTTTTCAAGTACTACCTGACAGATACCCCTTTAGAAATTCAAATATATCTGGTATGGTATAATTTTTTCCATTGACGCAAATGCCAGCCAGCTCTTTCACAAAAACAATAAACAATACAAACACATATAAGCAACAACAACAACAGTAAAAACAATAATAGCAAATACTACAAAAACAAAAGGCATTTTTAAAATGACGCGTGCTGTGCCGCCTGTCGCCTGCCTCTGTGCCTCTGATAAAGGTGTTTAACATTCATTAAGATTAATAAAAGCAGCCGCAACAACAACAACAAAAACGAGTTTCAAATAATTCTGGGGTCTGTCGGCCTCACGATACAAATATTTCTTTGCTGCGATTTTTGTTTGTATGTACACTCTTTTTATTTTTTGATTTTAAAAAAAAAATTCACGCGACAAAACCCATAATTCGGAACTTTGTTTTTTTTGTTGTTGTCTAAATTTTCGACTGGTTCTCTGCATGGCGCTTTTTTATTATACGACAGACTTGTTATATACTACCTCAATATTTATGCATATTTTTTTTTTCGGAATTTTTGTTTTTTACTGTATTGCTTTTAAAACGCTTTTGGTACCATAACTTGGGTGGTTTTAGTTTTACTCTCTTTTTTTTTTTTGGTTTCGTAAGATCCCATCAAATTTATGGACACTCAGTGCAGTCTGATTTGGCAACTGATAGGCCATGTTTGCCGTTTTTAGTTATATTTTTAGATAGGTCTTAAAAGATAAGCATATTTTAATTGGTTGTTCCTACTTTAAAGTAATTGTGACGATTTTAACGATTCTTTAACTAGTTCTGAGCGGCAATAAGGAAAGAGAACAAATTTAAGAATCCCCGAAAAACTGGTAACGAACTAAAATTATAGAATAGTTATTTTGAAGAGAACTGAAATAATCAAGTTTCGTTTGAGGAAATTTCAGCATGAATGAAATATTTGAATATTTTAATATTTTTATGTGGAGTGAATCCGACTTTTTAATTGCAAGTGGAACCAAATATATAAATATGTATATGATTTCCTTTATCTCCTATTGGAGCATAGGGCGTCTTCAATTGCCATCTTCCATCGAACTCGATTTTTGGCTATCTTTCTTAATTCGTTCCAGCTTAACCCCAGAGATTTCATTTCAGCTTTCGTAGATCTTCTCCAGGTGGTACGTGGTCTTCCAACTCTGCGCCCTGCTTGCTGAAAGGGATTCCAGCGCATTGCTTGCTTTGCTATGTTGCTGTCGTTTTTGCGGAGCGTATGCCCAATACACTTCCACTTTCTAATTCTTATTTCGGACGCAATATCGGAACCAAATCGAATTGGCAAAATAAGTTTAAAAATTCATTCATTCATTTAAAATATGGTTCATGTCTTGCATAAACAAAAATTCACTTGTAATAAGATAATATTTCCATCAAAATGTGAAGAGCTGTGCAAACGAAGACCAAAATATCGAAAACAAAAAAGTGGAATTGGTAGTACGGAAAAACGAAAAATATTCACTCATATTCATTTCTCTGAACGCAGGAAAAAAATTATCTGCCAGATGCAGGTTATACGAGGCCACTCAAACCTTGTTTTTTCATTAAGATGTTTGAAGTTTAAAATGGATATTTATATGAGAGTAAGTAGTGGAGAAAAATAGATTTCGACCCTTCCATTTCCAAATCCATTTATTTTCAAGCAAATAGTTTTGATTTCGTTACAGATAATGTTTAAACTACAAACAAATCCATCTAATCCATCTATCCATCTATCCATCCATCCATCTATCCATCTATCCATTTATCCATCTATCCATCTATCCATCTATCCATCTATCCATCTATCCATCTATCCATCTATCCATCTATCCATCTATCCATCTATCCATCTATCCATCTATCCATCTATCCATCTATCCATCTATCCATCTATCCATCTATCCATCTATCCATCTATCCATCTATCCATCTATCCATCTACCCATCTATCCATCTCTATCCATCTAACCATCTACCCATCTATCCATCTACCCATCTATCCATCTCTATCCATCTAACCATCTATCCATCTATCCATCTATCCATCTATCCATCTATCCATCTATCCATCTATCCATCTATCCATCTATCCATCTATCCATCTATCCATCTATCCATCTATCCATCTATCCATCTATCCATCTAACCATCTATCCATCTATCCATCTATCCATCTATCCATCTATCCATCTATCCATCTATCCATCTATCCATCTATCCATCTATCCATCTATCCATCTATCCATCTATCCATCTATCCATCTATCCATCTATCCATCTATCCATCTATCCATCTATCCATCTATCCATCTATCCATCTATCCATCTATCCATCTATCCATCTATCCATCTATCCATCTATCCATCTATCCATCTATCCATCTATCCATCTATCCATCTATCCATCTATCCATCTATCCATCTATCCATCTATCCATCTATCCATCTATCCATCTATCCATCTATCCATCTATCCATCTATCCATCTATCCATCTATCCATCTATCCATCTATCCGTCTATCCATCTATCCATCTATACATCTATCTATCATTCTATCAATCCATCCATAAATTTCCTATTTTATATAATATAACAATCTTCCTTTACTTAGTATTTACAATTTATAGAGTAACTTTATAGCTTTCCAAAGGCTTCTTAACTAAGATATTTTTATAGAAACGTATGCAAAATATTTCGCTTTATTTATCTATCTTTCTATCTAGTTACCTATCTATGTATCTATATACTGCATATCTATATAAACTCTGAATCCAAAAGTCGGTATTATTTGTGTTATCTTTTGGTGCATTCAGATAACCTGGCAAGACTTCTTAAAATAGATGCTTTAAAGTTATTTTTAATACTTACAGCTGCTTCCTATAAATCCTAAGGCGGCAAAATATTATCTGAAATTTGTTTTCATGCATTATCAATACAACAAGTATTTTCATGTCTTATTGAAAGGGACTAGTTTACAATTAACTACTACTACTTCAACAGATTATAAAAAAATCCGAAAATAATTTTTTTAAAACTAAATCGATAAACAAAAATTTTTCAATATTATATGTTTATTTATGCAAATACCAAAAGACAAAATCAAAATCAATAGATAAAAGAAGGTAGACGGGACGCTGAGTAAAATCTACCCAGGACAGAATGTCCTATTTAGCCTACCAATGGGTTAGCCGTTGACGAGACCAATTCACAATATGAAGACATTCCTTCAATATCTCCAACTACTTTGATTCGTGAACTTTAATTTTTACTTCACTTTGTTATCAGTAGTATGTAAGGTCTAAGAATGTAAGTGAATGCTATTTTTGGCTTGGGCTTTTCCCACATTTTGAACTATTCAATTTACGCAGAATTGCGAAACCATTTCATCAGAACAATAGATTGTTGACAAAAAACATGGTTTGAAAATTTTAACAAATAACTTTTTGGCATGTCGTCTAGATAAAAAACATCTTTCGTTTGTAACTTTGCTGTTGTTTATAAATAGCTATAAAATGAAGTTGTCTTAAAACTTCAAATATGTGCCTTACCTTTAAAAATCTATTAGCTGCGCTGTAGTAGTAAGTATACAAATACGTATGTAAATTTTAGTATCTAAATGTAGGCCAATTAAATTTAAACCGTATTGGAATCTTGTTGTGCCAGTATGGCGCATCCAAGCAAGCAAATATCTTTCGTAGAACTTTTGTCAATAACTAAGCTTAATGAATATTTATGTACAAGCATATAAATTTTCAGCAAGTTTTAGAACCAAACAAACAAGTTGAAATTTAGCTGCCCGCTGGCCGACTATCCCAACTCTTAGCCCATTGAGATATATTATATTAGGGAAGAAGTGATTCCTCTTGGCTTGTGCGACAACTCAAATATCAACTTATTAAATATGTTTAGTACCAAATACGTATATCTAACATAAACATGTAAATAAAAGCAGGCAAATATTTTTTAATTTCTTCAAATCAAATAAATATTTATATTGTACATATAAAATTAACATATGCATAGACCGACTGGCTGGGTAACTACTAGTTACTAGCTAGCTGCTGGATGTTTCGGTTCTACAGATACATATGTATCTAACTAACTTGGTAGATACAAACAGCTGCAATACAAGTCTCGAGACTTTTTCTAATGCCATTTTAATTGTTTTGATGGCCCGTTCGTTTGACGTCAATGAAATTATTAAAACAAATAGTCTGCTAAATGTTTATACATATGTGCCTTATACTATATACATATACCTACGTATGTAGCTGGTATGTTGGTAAAATAAAATCGTTTGGTTAAAGCCAAGCCCTAAAGCCCAGAGCAGTCATAAAGTGTCATCTATAATGGCTATGAATCTGATTACAGCTACATGCCAGAAACGAGGGCAGTTTGATAAGTTTGCGTTTGAATTTTCTGCGTGGTAGTAACTTTGAGTGCCACCTTGCTGCTGGCAACCATAAGCTGTTAGTAAGGTTATTTAAAATTTGAAATTAAACAACCTTGTCAATTTCGATAAAAAAAGTGAATTTCATATGTTTAGATGAATTATTTTTTACATAAAAGAGCCATTTGATAAATGCTACGGAGACTCCCCGCTCTATTGATTCCAATAGTCAAGAACTGGTTTACCGAGTTCCTTGTGATTATAGCAGCACAGGCGACACCGAGTGATCAGATCTCCTAAGGGAGACGAGCGCTCCTGAAATTATCAATAAAATAAAGGGAACGGTTGATGGTGGGAAATAGTGCTGTGGAGAATAAGCGGATGCATCACATTTCAAAAGCATATTTAAAAATGAAAAAAGTATCTTACGTGATTGTACTTAAGCGCAATGGAGTGTTTTGCGATCTTTTATCCAAGCTGTAGAGGATTTTGTTTCGGCCAAGGTAACTCCGCAGCCAACAAGATCACGGCGACATTTTTTTAGGATGCACGAGATGTTAAGCAGAAAAGGATGCAATAACAGCTTAGACCGATTTTTATGGATAGATTTACTTAATGCAAGGTTCATATTTTTGGCGGTAGATGGCGCCAAGTTTACTAAAAATCAGTTTTTCGTCATTTCAGACATATTATTATGCATAATAAAATTGTAGATCTCGAAAAATTACATAAGACTACATATGTATGTATCATGCAACTATTTAAAGAAAGTCACCTCGAAACATTTTTTATAATCGGTTTGCGGTATGGCCATCAGAGCCATCTTCGATTTTTCCATGACCTTATCTTGAATGCTGTAACGCGTTCCACGGAGCGGTTTCTTGATAGGAAAAAATCGCAGGGAGCCAAATCAGGTGAATTCGGTAGTTTTTAGAAGTTATTCGTTCCGTTTTTAGCCAAATGGCCGCGGTTAACGATAGCATTTTTTTTAAATTGTAAAGAATCGAAAACACGCACAATCGCAGATGTACTCAATACGGCGTCACTTTTGCAAATGTCAATTACAGATTTTATTTCAGAAGAAAAAAAAGACACATCAAATTTTTGATCAGGGTAGTAGATATCTAAAATTGATTTTTGTTGCTGAAGTATTTTACCCCACAATTGAAGATACGGAATTCATTTAATACGCTGCAAAATTTCCCTTTTTTGGGATTTTTTTTTTTTATATGAAGTTTTGACATTTCGTGCGGAATTTTTGCATGCTGCGTATGGGCCTTAAGGCTAAAACTATCATATTTGGTAAAGACAGGTGCATACGTGAACAGTTGTAATAGCAGCAATCTATTGCTTCCACACCAGAAAAAAATAGCTGCAGTAAGAAATTTGGTTAAAATGAATATAATAGCACACAAAAAGCACCCTGCCTATTTTGAGGACCTTTTGAAAACCTATTATTCAGAAGAAAGCAAAGCATTGCTGAAACATAAGACTAAATCTAAAAAAGAGACTACGTTGAGAAAACAATCGCATGCCCTTAACTCACAAACTGACTAACTTATCAAACTGCCCTCGTATATATAGCTCGAAGCGGCGCCTTGTACCCACAAAAACCGTGACTTTGAATACATTCTCTGCTGATTATATTATATACACGCAGCGCTTTTTACGAGCTGCCAAACTTTGCATCCGTGACCGACTACTGCATGATCTTCAAGAGCATGACGCCAATAGAGGCTGCGACTGCGACGCAGCAGCAGATCGGTCAATCGCCAACGAACATTTCAAATAATTTGTTTTTCTTTTTTTTTTGGTTAATTTCCATAGCGTCAAGAATTTTATTTGTTTGTTTGTTAGTTCGTTTGTGGGCTTTGTTAATTTACCTAATATAGAATAGAAAAACAAAATTCATCAACATACGTTTGTACATCATAAGCATGTAGTACTATTATTATATTATTTTCCATATTTGGTGCACGCTCCGGCTGTCTTATCAGCTCACGCCCCAGTCCAAGTGCCAGAGTATCACTACTACTACAACTACTACTAACATATTTAGTTTTTTTTTTTTTTTTTTTTTTTGATTGTGCTAGTTTATTTTTGAGCAACGTTATCTCGAGGCTGCGACTATTTTTGAGACAACTCTTAGATTATTTGACACTCTTTCGTCTATATATTTACCGCTGTCACGGGACCTTCAGCATGTTCACGTGTTGCAGTCACTGTCGCATGTTATGACACAAGTCTGCTAAGTTCCAAGTAGTACGCAGCTTATTTACTCGAAATACAGTTGAACCTCAAGGCAGTGATATAGTTTTTTTATTTCCTGAAAATGTCTGCATTGAAAACCAAACTACATTATTTGCTACTAGCAACGCCAAAGTAGCGTAGCCTCTAAAATTGACAAACAGTTTTTTAACGCACGGTCACACTAGAGCATAGCAGCGTACATATGGTAACACTGAGTTAAGCTGTAACAGCTGATTTTTAATACGCTTCCAGACTAGCAAAACACAGCTGATCAGCAAAACTCCCGAAATTTTGGTCGATAGTAATCCAAAAGCATTTTGTAAATTTTTTTGATTACATCTGGAAAGATTACATCTTGGCAGATCAATCGATCTCGTAAACATTTATTCGACAGCTGACCCATCACGAGATAAGTTGTCAGAGTGAAATGCATACATATGTATGTCTCTATGTCAAGAACGTTTATCTGTGGAAGATTTTGTCGTATAACGATTTTGTCGAGAATTTTAGACTCTACAACTTTTTGGAACATTCTTAAATTTTCTAAATTACAGGTAAAATTTCATTTGCAAAAACCCGATTTTTTGTGAGCTTCGACTCCTTCTTTTTAATTCTGCTATAAAACGTCAAAATTAACTTTTATACCAAGTTTGAAGTTATTATCTTTATATTCCCAGAACTTATAATTACTTGTCACTTTTACAAGGCAATTTGTACTATGGCGACCATTGGAGATCCTTATTTATAGGATATATCGATTTTTTATTTTTCGCAGTGAATTTATGCGCATATAAGGTAATCAATCACATTTTTAGAGAAGTTAAGATCTATTTTAATTTTTAAAATTAAAAAAAAAAAAAAATTAAAAAAATACAACAACATAAAAAAAAATAAAATACCAAATTAAAAAAAAATGTGAAAAAAAAGCAGTACAAAAAAATTTTTTTTTTTTTAGTTTTTATTTCTTTTTGGTAATACTTTTTTTTTAAATATGTATATTTTTTTTAATTTGGTATTTTAACTTTTATAAAAATAAATTTTGTGGAAAAATTAGCTTGTCAAAGAAACGTCTCAAACAAAAAGTTTTAATATTCAATTATCGATAACTCGATAAACAGATAAACAGAGTACCTCTATCTGATTTGTAAAAATCATCCAAATTGAGGAGCTCGACCTAAAAAGTGAGCCACTTTACTTAAAAACTAGATTGTAATGTGACTACTTGTTCGTTTACTCTAACCTGCTTATTTTACATTATTCTTTTAAAGCATTTAATGGTCCATAAAAATAAATTTATATATTTTTCAAAGCCGATTTTGCAGTATTCCCATAGACGCTGTGTAGATAAACTTAAGCCCTAAGATGGAAAGCTGGTAAAAGTTGGCCAAGATTGCTAATAAAATTGATGATAAACCTAAGGCATCATTGCTGCAATTAATGTGCCCCAAATATTGTAAAGAATACTAGGTTAATACAGAAACAAGAACCTTACATGATTTTAAAAAATTCTGATATCAAAAACCTTTTAAAAAAAAATTGTACTTTATCCAATACTGACCAACAGATGACAGCCTACTTACCGTCATTGTTATCCAATTCGTACACTGCTCGAAAGCGAAATCGTGTAATTCTAATACATTGCAGCCAAATCGAGTCTTGACTGTTGTTTGTACTACGCCGAGTGTGATAAGCTCCAGCTACAGCCTCGAAAAAAATTCCATCATTATACTAGGTTTGCGTGAAAACGTGACGATGGTGCACGCTTTTCAGTTCTGATAAGTGCTTCAAAGAGCTTTCCGAAACGTTACCCATGTGGTGGAAAATTTCCTAAAGTAGGTATATTTGAATTATTGACCCGCTAGAGTAGCATAGAAACCTATTTGTTCCCAGAAGATATAACGCCTTGTTGCGTTGCATAAACAAGAAACGGGGACACATGCTGTCATTGTTAAAAATCTTGTTGGGACACCATCCTGTTGGACAAGTCCATAAGCTGTCTGTTGGCAATGGCTATTGCTGAACGAATTCTAATTTGTGTCATCGTAAATAGCGTCAAGTTATCAATTAAGCTAATGATTTATGCATCGTAAATCGAAAACAATAACAGTGACTATGGTATACCAAAGTGTTTATAACCAACGGGTAGCAGCTTGTTATGACAAGCCGTTAATAGCTTTTCCATTACAAAACTCGAATGACTGCGTCAGTGGCCACAGCCATACATATTTATGTACATATATGAACTTGCATATAGTTTTTGACGCGCCTTCAATTAACGCGCCAACACCAAATAACCACGAGCTACATGCTCAGGCTTGAGGCTCGGCTCGATGTATAGCGTCTGGTTCAGTTCAACATCCTTAAAGGTTTTTTAATTAAATTTTACAAGTTCGGTAACGGCGGCGTTTCTTTTTAATTGAAATGTGTTAAAATTACTTTGAAAGTGTGAAATCTTGGCTGAGACTGGCACTGAGTACAGCCTGTAAGATATGACGTGGACAGGCACCGTGCGTTGTCTTTTGCAATTTACGCTGTCAATTTTCACGCCCAAAAACATCAACAACAAAGGTTTAGTATAGCCGACACCCTTTATTTCGAATTTAAATTTAACTGAAGGTACTTAAAGGTTGCCTTCGCACAAGGTCTTGAGCTCTACAAACAAAAGGTAACGGCAAAGTTGTTGGTCTTTTATTATATTCAGTTGAACCGAAACAGAATATACCTACATTATGTATCCATATATCCGAAAATTTGGGAATTTTTAATCGGTCATTTGATCGATTGTACACGAAAAGCAAATCGATCACTGCATGCAGGAGCATCAATTGTAATTATTATTACGATTATTTTTGTTCAATTAATAAAGGCAATCGAATTTCGATTTAAAAAAAGAAAAGGTACTTAAAAGCTTGAAGATTTTGGCTATGATATGGTTACTTGGCCTGCAGCTTCTGTTGTGGACGCTGCTGGCTGCGATCCATATTCAGATTGCGCAAGTGCTAACAGCTCTTCATCTTTATGCACAGCAGCTCATCCCATACATTTATCAAGTAACTTAAACATCTTAAACTTATTAATATACATAATTAATGTATGGGAGCCAGTTGCTCAACGATCACCCTTTGGCTCCTGAATTTCTGGTAGAAGGCATTATAAGCCATGAATTTCAATACGTTAAGAATGTATAACTACTATTGTGATCAAATAGAAAGGAGTATTTTCTTAAATTTTCAAAATCTTTAATTATTTATCTAAACGTTTTCATCCCCTTCAAAGTAATCCCCTTTCGCTGCAACACACTTATGCCAACAAATTTTCCAGTTATCATAGCACTTGGCCAAGTCCTCCTTCTGAATGGCCTTTAGAGCTTTCTGCGATTCAACTTTTATTATCTCAATTGAGACAAACCGGTGTCCCCGGAGCGATCTCTTGAGTTTTCTGAACAGCCAGAAGTCAAAAGGAGCCAAATCAGGTGAATAAGTAGGTTGCGAAACGATATTTGTTGATTTTTTGGCGAAATGCTCCCGAAGAGCCAGTGCCGTGTGAGATGGCGCATTATCGTAGCACCTCACAAAACGAAGCGTATCTCAAATATTAATGAATATTTTGACGTGATTTCGCACAGCTATCACTCACAGTGCTACCAAGTTACAGAAAGAAAAAAAATATCGATTACAAAAACCCTGGAAGTTTAAATTAAAAATTTCCTTTTCACCTTTCAATTTGATCACATTAGTACATATTAGGGTGGGTCAATTTGTATGCAGCCAAAAAAGGGCTAATAAAAATTTAGATTGCAATACGAGAAAGTCAAATATTTCTCAATTTTTTCAAGAAATTTGTAACTTTTCTCGAAATAGTGAAAAAAATTGCAAAATATGCACGAAACGCCCTCTGGCGGCAATCATAAGTAAAAATAATCATCAAAAATGAATTCCTTGACCCCCAAAACCCCCTATATACACATAAGAAGATGAAGTTTAGGTTTAAAATGTTATGTTTTTGTCGTTATAGGGGAAAAAACCTATTTTTAAAAAACTGCAGGCTCGAAATTCGAGATAGACCTATGGTTTCTTTGGCAAAGTTGCTTAGAATTCGAAAAAAATCATTTGACCCACCCTAGTACATATACACCCTGCAGTTCGGTCGTTCAGGCCTGAAAAATTCTAATCTGATTTCAAACCTGATTTTCAGAAATAAATCGACACTGAATTCATGTCAGATTTTTTTAAAAATTCATGCCTGATTTCAGACCTGACTTTTCAAAGTCAATCAGCACTGAATTCATAGCTGATTGTAACGGCTAAGGTTCGGGCCTGAACGCCTAGGAAATGCATGTGTTAAATTCAGTGACAAATGAGTGCGTGGATTCATGGCTGGTACTGAAAATTCAGGCCTGATTTCATGACTAATTCAGGCCTGAACCGAACTGAAGGGAATATACAATCATACATATGCAATAATGAAAAATAATCAAGTCTTCTATTTTTAATTGAATGAAATTGATATACAAACTTTATTTCTTCCCTCCTTGAACCACTTAAAATTTGGGATTGCCTTATAAGAAAGTCAAATATTCGTAGATTTTCGCAAAATTTCACCTTTTTTCTCGAAAAAAGGAGATAAAATCCAAAAAAAAGGACAAAAGCGCCCACTGACGGCACTTCAAACAAAATATATCAAAATTCGATTCCTCGATCCCAACCCACCATATTCATTTGGCTAGAGTAAAAACTAACGATATTATGCCTTTTCCATGCAACGTACTACTCAATTTTTTTTCAAGCCGCAAATTGGTAATTCATTTTATACCCAAAGTTTCTTGTAATGACCCATAAACCAAAATCGCGATATGCCTTTGTAGCTAAAAATTTAATCCACTCTAATGTATGTATGTATGCAGAGTCCTTTCATGTTGTTTTGCTGTTGTATGGCTTGGGTAAACTAATATTTTTTTATGTTTTTTTAGATACTATATATATTTTTCTCTCTTTCTTTTTCACT
This sequence comes from Chymomyza costata, assembly GCA_018150985.1. NCBI lineage: Eukaryota > Metazoa > Arthropoda > Insecta > Diptera > Drosophilidae > Chymomyza > Chymomyza costata. Next base: position 28,311,141 of record JAECWU010000001.1, read on the forward strand.
CTATGGTCACACTTATCTTTTTTGTATTATATTTGCCAAAACTCTGATACTGATATTATCGTAATCGAGATTTTTTTTTAAATCTAATTGGTATTGGGATTTTCTTAAGTACTTAATTCTTCGTTTCGATATGGATGATTTTCCATCCTTTTTCATATGTTTTTAACTGAGCTGGATGATAAACCAGAGTTTAGTTTTTTTCAAAACCCTGAAGCACGTGTCCTCAGATCGCTTCAAAAAATTACTTTAAATAGAAAAATTTTTTTATTTTTTTTCCTGTTTTACTCCTCTTGGGAGCTTAGGGCCTCTACAAGAGATTTCTATCGAACTCTATTTTTTCGCTGTTTGTTTAGCTTTAACCCATGGTATGTTTTGCTGCGCCAGTTCTTGAAGGGCAGTCCGCCGCCAGGTTGTTTTCGGTCGTCCTACTCGTCTGCTTTCTTGGGGATTCCAGTCTAGTGCCATCCTAACAATGCTGCTTGGATCTTTTCTGAGAGCATGACTTATCCATGTCCATTTACGTTTCCTGATTTGGAGGTGGATAGGGAACTCACAAGTGATGCGCCACAGTTCTGCATTTGATATTCTGTTTGGCCAGAATATCCCGCAAATAATTCGCAGGCACTTGTTGCTGAAAGCCTGCAGCTCTTGCACAATTTTTCCAAAAATATTTAAGAAGTTTTAAATAAAATACATACATAGTTATAAATATTTACATTGTGCGTTCAATAGACTTAAAATTATTTGTGATTTTGGTAATCTTATTAGTCTAGCTCTCTATCTTGGTTCCAAGGTCCACCATAGATTCGACAAGCCTCGCAGCTTGCTTTGAAGGTTCACAGACCCGTGTGTGACTCTCTCTCCCTTATCCCTTCTCCTGAGTTGGTCATGCTAAAAGGATTCCCATCCCGTTGCTGCAATGTAGCTTGCAATCCTCCTCGGACATATATGCGCTAACTCCGCTAGGTTATGAAGGAAGTAGTTTCCCAGGTGCTTATTTCTACGTTTACTGAGAGCCACTCAGGAACAGAAGAAGTTCTCAACTGATTCAACTTCTTCTTTGTCTTTGCAGCTTCTGCAAAAGTCAAGGCTCGGAACATTCATTCTGATCGCATGTGTCCCGACAAGCCAGTATCCAGTGATCGCTCTGACAAATGCCGAACACTGTGACCGTTTGAGTTCGCAGAATTTAAGAAATTTAATAAAAAGAATATAAACGAAATTAATGTTTTATTTTTTTTTAATTTTATGAAAAAAACTGTACCTTCTTTAAAAAAAAAATAGATAGAATACATATTCAGTATTTTGTTTAAGACAGAGTAAAATTAAAATTCCTATCTTCTATAATTGGAAAATCGAGCTAAAACTCCTTTAGAGCTTATTTGAATATACAACAATAAGATCGACGGCGATAGGGGAAAACTATCAATATTTGTCGGTTTCTACAATAAAAATAGTTTTAGAATATAGCTGGTAATTATAATATAAAATAGCGATGATCTTGTTACTATGCAATCTTTTTTAATATCTTGCTTTTGAGATACAGCTACAAAACAAAAAAGTTATTAAAATATCTGAGCCAGAGATTTGTAATTCGAAACCTGATATTAATGTTTTGGAAAGATACTAGTTCGGAATTAATTACCAACATACCATCTTATTATCTTTCTAACTATAGTCAAAAAATCTTTGTGTACCATGACACGAACTGTTTCCAAGTGAGGAACACCATTTTTCAATAACCACTATTTACAGCTTAAATTTCAGCAACATTTTTGTTATCTATCTTCATCTTACATGCCCAAAACAGTTTCATTCAAAAATATTTGCATTTTAGAAAAACCCCAGCCAAGGGCTGAACCGGATATTTCCAAATCTACTCGTACACATGTTTATCTTATTTTTAGCACTACCAAAGCAGATTGTTGCCAGCCAATAAAAACAAATTGATCAATTTCACAGACAATGAAAAATTTTGTGCATAAAAATAAACGCAGCCAGCTAGTTAAATAGATAGTTAGATAGATACATAGATAAAGGCACATTCTCGAGAACACAAAAACGGAATTACGAAAATTTCCCACCAAAAATGTAATTTATTGTGCAATGAAAACCAAACAAAAGGCAGACACGCTAATTTATTAATGGGTAAATTCCGCAATTACTTTACTGATGCCACACGACGCATAAACAAAAATACTATAAAAAAAAAATAGCAGAAAACTGATAAATAAAAACCAAATAGACGAAATAGATGAAATAACAGAAACGTGTGCCGCTGATAAACTTGACCCAGTTTATGCCCCCCCGTAACACAAGCATAATAATAGTAGAACTTTGGCCAGCAGATAAGACCAAAAACTTGAAGCCATTGAGGCGGCGCACGCAAGAGCCATAAATAAGCAGTGACTTGTCAGTGTCCAGGATCGAAACTGGCGTGTCCACATGTGTGTATAGCATTAGGCCAGCAATTTGCTGCTTACCCCCGCGCTGCATGCAACTGGGCAGGCAGCATGTTGCCTTGGTGGCCGCTGTGGCAACCATCATTGGTGGCCCTTACGTGAGTGAGCTTTTGATGCAGCTCATTTCCATATTCGGTTGGCCAATCCTACTGACTGCCAAGCCGGCTGCACTCTCTGTGGCACGTTGTGTGGCGCGACCGCCAACAGTCATGCGGACGCATCCTCAGTTCATTCATGCGCCGCGTTGCAAGTTTTGCGTCCGTATGTGTGTGTGGCAGCCGCACTCAATTACTATAATTTGCCTGCTCTTTTGGGGGCCTGGAGTTGGCAATGGCAAGTTACTACAGTGCCGACTGCCAGCTACTGATTGAATTTCAAATTGCTCAATTTTTAGGCGCAGATTTGCGGCGGCGATTCGCCAACATCGTTGCCACAGCCAAAGCGGCTACTCTTTTTTTTTTTGTTGTTGTTAATGTGTTTGCTTCTTTTTTTTTTTGTATATGTGTTTTTGGCCAAGAAGCTCCGAAGAGCGAAATTATGTTATTCAACTGATAAACTGTATGTTCCTGGGGCGGCATACGACGATTCGGGGCACGACCACCATGTGTGCTCCAGCTTTAACTCTCGCGGGTAATTAAACAGCCAAAATAAATACTAGTTTGGAAGCTGCATGCAGTGAGAGCGGACTACAAGATACTCTGAAGTTATAGCTCAATATAGCCTAACCATCGAAGACTTTGAAAAGCTTTACAAAAAAGGCAGCTAATACCAAACAAATTTTCCATTATTTATAAGTAAATGAAAATAATTTCAACAAGTAGCTGCGTTTAAGCTAAAACAGGGGCTATGAATCATTTTTCGAAAAATTTCAAATTCGAAACCATTAAAAATATTTCGGCAAATAATTTACAAAATAAGTGTTGAGTAACAATAAGTCCTGGTTGTTTCTATGTATAACTTGCCATGAGCTATATTTATTAGTACCTAAATATTATTCTATGGTAACAAAAATTTAATTTCCAAAATGTTATAAAAAAAATATTGTCTCTAAAATATATAGAAAACAATTTTTTGGAATACTATAACGTACGTATGCTACCTTCAGGCCTATACGCAGTTCGAAAAATTTCGCGCAGAATGATATGAAAAAAAATAAAATATGAAAAAAAAATCCCAAATGGGATTATTTTTTTTATATGAAGCTTTGCCATTCCGCGCGTAATTTTTCGAACTGCGTATGCCGTATTACCGTATGTACGTATTTTAAAATTCGGAAACCTGAAAATTTTTAATACTGGATATAAAAAATAAAATTATTTTGTAACTTCAGTTCCACAGAGTGGGTTTTATAGAATTTTTTGTGTTTTTAACTTTTATTTTTCGTATATGGGCATTTCCACAGATATGTCCATCATGACCGAAAAATAAATTACCCAATAAAAATATGTATGCTCTTATTTTTATTTATTTATTTATTTATTTAAATATTAGTTATAATAACAATACTATAACTAATAATCATTAGGGTAACGCGTAACTAGACCTTAGATCCTATCGTACGCAGTTGTTAGATTTCCTTGTCTAATTTGCAGATCTTAAGAAAATTATATATAGCATCGATATTGGTTTTGTTTACAATTGTAAGTAGTGAAGATGGTATTTTATTTGGGAAAAGAGATTGCCTTATATTGTCAAATCCCGAGATGTCAAGCAGGTGGACTGTAGTTAAGACCTGCCCACAGTGTAGGCCCGTTGGGCGTTGATCCCCAGAGAGTAGGTGGGCGTGAGTTTTATGGCAGTGTCCGATACGTAGCCGCGAAAATGCGCTAATCTTTGAACGGCAGCAATCAGTTGGGAAGTGGATCTTCTCTCGTGTAGTGTTGAAGGCCTTGTAGTTGTGTTGAAAGCTCTTATTTTTATTGCTAAAGAACATTATTCAGAAGCTTTTAAAAATAAGAGCTCAAAGCTAAAGTTTTAAGATGACAAGAAATAATGCTACAAAGCTGAAAATTCATATTTGGTTTGATTTTTCTATTTTTAAACGCATATTTTCGTTATAATTTTAAATAAAAATAAGACTGTCTAACCATGAAAACGTACTTGTGAAAACTAACTAGACAATAGTATTTACGTTAGATGTCTGAAAAGATCTCACATTTTGGATCTTTCAGATCGATTTGTGTAATATAAGCTTTTAGCAAAAAGAATTGCTTAGTATTGATTGGACTCACTGGAGCACAATCAATACTGCCTATCCACCAATCCATTACCTATAAAATTTACTGATTGTCTCATCTGAGCAAACAAAAATACCTTTAAAAAAAGAAATTATATTATTGTTATTTTTTTAACAAGTGAAATATATTTATTATATTGAAATTGGTTTTTTTTTTTAATATGTATGTATATAGTTAATTTTTACTAAAAACTTCGTAATAGAAATTCGAGTAACGTCACGCCAGATACTAGGGCTGATAAAAGGAGTAATGTTCTTTGAATTGAATGACTTGAAAACTGAACTAACACCAATTCGCAGAAATTTACGATTTTGTCAAGTCAAGTGTAAACGCACTTCTGTTATTTGTAACGTCACGCAAGTATATTGTTGTTTATATCTTTTAATCGGTAAGACAGATCAATGTATGCGATTGGTTACCGGGTCTGGAGATAACCGCCGGTGTACACGAAAAGTCTATAACTTACGAATATCCATACACAACTGCCAAAAACCTCACCTTTTTCAAATTCAAAAACATCATCAACAAATGGGTCTCAGCGATGACATGATCCGGGATCGGAATGCCTGCAGACGAATGCTGAGATCGCATAGCGACACCTAAGGAGGAGCATAAGCGAGTCCGAACAGAGGTAAACAAGGGTTTGGGAGAAGAAGAAGAATCGGTAAGACCGTTTGTGTTAATTTTTTTTTTATTAAATGTAGCTCAACTTAATTGCTACATAAGTATTAAAAAAATTTTTCTTTTTCTTTTGTCTAATTTTGTTGTAAAAATATAGGGTTTTCCAATAAGAGGTGTTATTTTGGTATTCAAAGAAAAATGTTAAATTTTTAGAAAAATTATCGGGTGTTTATTTCAGAATAAAGAGGAAGGTATGCCGTTAATAATGAAAAACAACATCAGCCAAATGGCCACAACGACCACGCGTACAGGACCATATCCTTTTCATGAAATTTTCCATAACCAAATCGCAAAGTGGCTGCCCTATGTCCTCGATAGGTCCAATGATCCCGTCGGTCCATAAACCGCACCAAACAGTCACACGTTGAGGATGGAGAGGCTTCTCAACAATAACTCTTGGGTTTTCCGAGCCCCAGATGCGACAATTTTGCTTGTTGACGTAGCCACCGAGGTGGAAATGGGCCTCATCAGTCAAGATGATATTTCTATGGTAGATTTTCACCATTTTTGTAGTGAATTTTAATAATTTCAATGCGTTGTTGAAGCGTGTATCGTTCCATTTTTATTAGTAATGGCGTAGTTTCTACTTGTCAAATGTCAAAGAATAAAAGCTTCAAAAGTGGCAGCTACCGAAATACCGGGTGATTCAAAATAACACCTCTTGTTGGAAAACCCTATATAACGTCATGCCAAAATGGAAATAAATATATTTATTTATATTACTAGAGCGTAGTCGAAATAGGACTAACAACAATGCTGCCTGCTGAGACCTATGTCTAATTTTGATATTTATGCTATTCCGTATACGCTTGTCCCACAATACGAGTATGCCCTTTTATTTGTAGAGTAAAGTGTTTAAAAATCTTGCATTTATCTGCATGCCAGACTTATTTTTTGTTAATGCTATGTTTCGCTTTTTTTGATAAGTTTTTCTCCTTTATTTTTGGGCGCCGGATGTTATTAATTAATGCAAGGGTTCGGCGGCACTCACTGCCTAAGGTATCTTTGGCCTGGCGTTATGTGGAATTTACTTGTTAGAATTGTCGGCAGTCCTTAGTTGGGCTCCGATTCAGAAATTGGCAGCTTCTTCCTGCTGTTAATCAGCTAACAAGCCGCTCACGCCGCAGACGAGCAGCAGCAGCAAAAACATCGTCCGACTTCATATTGAAGTCGGGAGTTTCACTTTATAAAGTTGTACGCTATGCGCCTGGTTTATTTTTTTGTTGTTTTTTTTTTTGGCGGCGGTTTTGCCTTTGACGCGGTTTTTCCATTCATTTGCATATATGTATTTTTCTTGCCGGTCCACTAACAAAAATACTCGTACATGCATACATATATGGAGAGCTATAGAGATCCCGAACCATGTGTCTCTTTGTCTGTCTCTGGGCTCTGCAGTTGCGAAATAACTTGTGGACACACGCTCGAAAGTTTTTTTTTTTTTTTTTAAGAGCGGTCTGGTAACCAGGGGACCAAGTCAAGCGACCCTTTGAAGCTCGTAAATGCCAACCGCAAGTGCATTTGTAGCGATTTTCACAACTTGTAGCTAATTTTTTGGTTGGATCTTGTGCTGCAGTTGTTGTTGTTGTTATCTTAATGCGAAATATTTGCAGTGTGGGAATGGCCATGGATTGTTAAGTCAAGCAACTTTGTACATAACGCATACATTAGTTGGAACATGGAACATGATTCACGACGAGTTGGGCGGTTTATGAAGTCAATTTTAGTGGAATTTACATGATTACATTTTTTAAGGCAGGCATAAATGGATTTTTTACATAGTGAGTGTTACATTTTTGTTTATTTAAACAAATTAAAATTAGTAAGCTTTTTACTCATATGTACATTTTAAACATCTTAACTCTTTTGGGGGCTTTAACTCAAATGCTTAAAAATCAAGCTCAAATAAAAGTAAAAAACATTTTTAAATCGTATAATTTAAAAATTGTGAAAAAAAAAAAATCTTTTGGAGTACCTAAAAACAATTAAATTCGCACTCTTATCGTTTACACGGAAAGTTTTTATCAAAATAAAGCCGTGAATGAAGCTTTCCTGACTTTAACGCACACGCTTGAACGGTTCGCTTAATTTCTAATATCTTTCTTAGTTCGTTTTTTTTGTACGAGCTATTGCGTTAACAAATTCACAACGAAACATTACAAAATTACTTCGTAATACAATAGAAATATCATAAACGTCATCACAAAAAAAAAACGCACACATTTCCGCTTATTTTCAATCAATTTCGTGAGATCCAAATTTGTAAACTTGATTTGATTGATCTACAAAGTAAATCGCATATTCACTGTTCACAATTTGCTGTACATTTCTAATTATGTAAATGATGAATAAGATGTCATTACTAATTGGGTTGATTGAATTACGTAAATATAGATTAATTGAAACACTCGCAAATACTTAAAAAATATTCATTGAATTATGAGCTCACTGAAATATTTTTACTTTTAAACATTTTTTATTTCCAACTAAAACTCTAAGTCACATCGGTATTCATAATAAGCCAAGTCGTCGTTTGGATTTAGCCACAAAATTACTGTTTCGTGTGTCCTTCATGGTTGGCTGCCTTTTACGGCGCTTGGACTTACCCGTGACGATAAAAACGCTCACAGAAAGTACGTGTTAAATGTTGTAAATAAGCGCGAAACAGAAAACGTATTTTTATTGTATTTTACGAGCTGTATTTAGAAATTTTAATTTCATTAATATAATTGTAGTACTCATTCAGGTACTAAACTTCAGTTAGCTGAGTTTGAGTTGTTGGAACCCGCCTTAAATGGAACTATAAAAACAATAGCTCAATTCTGGCATTGTCGATTGTGCACCCCGTGATATGTTTTGCTCCACCGAAAACGTCATGCGAAAATCAGCTAAGCGTGCCGGGTTTGGTTCAGGGGACACAATTGTTAACAGTGGGTAAACACGCATAAATGGCATATATATGTACCTACTTTGTATATGGATCGAATGAGTAATATTTAACTTTACAAAAAAAAAACTGTAACTTTGGTTTATTTTTGTTAAGAACAAAGCCAATTTCAATAAGTAAATTGGAATCTATTAATACTACTCGGTATAGGTCTACGACCTTAGCATACTTTTTGGGGCAAAGTGTAGCCAAGCACATAGTTGGATCAACTGCATGTACTAGAGTATATAGCTTCTATTAACGCTTCACTCCACACAAATGAAACATGCAAAAAACAGTACCAGAAGTTTGACTTAAAGCTGACGAAGCTTAAATACTGTTTTTCATTCGCATACAGTACCTGCAACATCTCTATAGAGTGTTCGTACGGTAGCAGAATTTTGGTTCTTCATATTGAAAATGCGTTATAGGGAAATTTGTTATAAGAAGATCAAATACGCAATAGACAAAATGTCTTGTAGCGACTTTCGTTATAGGGCAAGTTCTACTGTACTATGACAAGCAATGGCGAGTCCACGGAGGGTTTCGGATCCGGACCCCCAAAAAGTTGGAAGAGTTGTTTGACAGTTTTTTGCGAGCTCTGATGTGTATACAATTCGAAGTGAAAAACCCCCACTATAACAAAATCCTAAATCCGAACCCTGACAACCAGATATCAACTTGTAAAAGTATAAAACGAAGATATTGAAAATTTGCACTTACGGATTAATAGTATAATGGTTTATTCTTAAAGCTATGGTCAAAAAGTAGTAGGAATTTCTGTAGAGTGATCAGAGCCATGGAGGGTGGTCGTACAACTTGGGCGTGGTAGCGGGGAGCTACCCAAAGAGACCCATGTTATTTTGTGAACCTCTGTTAAGAAGTGTCGTCACGATCTAAGATGAATAAAACCCCGAGTAGCGCTTCGTCATCAAATTCCCGATTCTGCGAGAACCGTGACAGAGACGCTCGGATTAATTGAAAACGTCTTCGAGCATGCTGCCTTAAGCCCTCAATAGTTTTAGAGAAACTAACTATCCTCTTTCCTAAAGAGGCGGGAGTTGGTCAAAGACGACCAGCGCGGCAATCGACTATCAATTAAAGGATCGATACAGATGTGGCCAAAGTAAAGACGCTTCTGGACCGCGACTGGTGTACGAATATTCGTCAGATTGTTGAGGAGTTAGAGAAGGTGTGTGCCGAGCTTATACCAAGATTCCTGAGCGAAAAAAGCACCAAGTTTGTCACGTTGCCCCAAGCCTCCTACAGTGCGAGTCTGACACATCAGACTTTTTCTTTTCTCGGCTCAAGAGAAACTTCAAGAGAAGATGATACAGCTCCATTGAAAATGTCCAAGGAGCGTGACGGAATCGCTAAAAGGAATCCCGGAAACAAGTTTCAGAAGGCGCACACGCAGTGGGAGTCGTTTTATACGAGTTGTATTGAAACATAAGGATTCTCTTCGAGGTCTACTAAGTATTTGTCCTATGCTACTATTTTTTAATCCTACCCTGTTTTAATTTATCGTTGATTTAAGTATTTACAATTTTTTATTTTTTTTTTAAATTATATTTAAGACTCACTCTTGCTTTAAAATCCTTAAGAAAAATTGCTTGAAACGGAATTTTGCAGTTTGTTTGTTTTGGTGCTAAGGAGAAAATGAAATAGGACTCCGATGACACTTCTCTTGTAGTGCTGGGGAAAACATCGATGTTATATCGATGCATCGATGTATCGAAGTTTAAAATATCTATATATTGATGTTGGCCAACAGAAATGTTTCTCCAGCGCTACTAAACACCCATTTGATGAGTGCAGAAGTGCTGAAGAAACATCTCTGTTGGCTAACATCGATATATAGATATTTTAAACTTCGATACATCGATGCATCGATATAGCATCGATTTTTTCTCCAGCACTTTTGTCTAGGTTACATACATTCGCACACTATAAAATATTGGTAAAGGTATAATTCAAAAACTAAGCAAGATATCGTAGACATTATGGAATAGTCTGCATGAAAAGCTGCAATTGCTTTGCATGAGCATTAGAACTCGTAAGTTTCTAAGGATACTAGAATAGCCAAATCAAATTTTTTTTCTATGAATAAGATTGATTGAAATTAAAATAAATTACATTTTTATTCTAACTAAACTTAACTTCTAACACCAAAATTCCAAAGTTTTTTATTTCGAAAAACCGAAAGTTGGACAGAAGCTATATAAAGAAAGAATCCCTAAGTATTAGATCTTTTGTAATGATTCCTAGGAAACAAGACTTTTAGTTAGAAAAAAAAAACGATGAACTGGACTTATTAAAAAAAGCTATATTCAATAACGACAAGCATTAGAGCTCGTAGGTTTCTAGTATACACGGATAGAAAGAAAACCTTTTTTTCTGAAGCAGTTGAATAAATAATTTAAGAAGAATTCCCAAAAGTCTTTTACTTGAAAAAACAACAATGGACAGTATCTGCAAAAAAATTATTTATTCTATTCAATAGAACTCTGTTGTTTTTATGAAAGCAACAACAACTTTTTAGAGAAGCAGATATATGGAAAGAAAAATAAAAGGTATTTTTGTTTTTAAGAAACGTTCAAATTCCCACGTTTTTTTTTTATGGTAAAAAAAAATGAAAAAATTATAGTTTTTAAGATTACGTGAAAGCTCTTGACAAACTCATAATACCAAGCAACTATACTATACTATATATAAAGAGTATCAATAAAACTCCAAAGAATAAAACATTGACAACAACAACAAAAACAATAGAAGCTTAAAAAAAACGAAAAAAAAAGTTGCCGCAAAAAATCAACAAGCGTTGAATGCAACAGCAAAACATTTGACGCTGCCGCTGGCAGAGAATCAGCGATGCGATTTGATGGATATTAAAATGACCGTAAAAAGGAATTAAGGTCTACCAGACTTGGCGGACTTTGTAGTTGCAATTGACTGACTATGCCAAGCCAAGACAAACAGAGTAGTATGCATCACATAAAAAAAAAAAACAGAGACAAAACGCTGCGGATTCCATGTGCAATTTTTACATATTAACAGAACAAATATGCCACAAAAATTTGCAACCAACAAAATAAAAAGAAAAAGAAGCACCAAAAGAAGGAACCGCGTCGGCAAAGATACAAAGCCAGACAAACAAAACGACACAAGTCACACGCACGCCAAGAACTTGGACAGCGGGAGGCGTGCAGCATGACAAGGGGCAGACAAAACCACAGAACTTAATTAGTGTCATGTTGCACTCAGAAGCGAGCGGAGGCAAACGGAAATTGGCGCAACTAACTGCAGGACGCCGCTGCTGATGACGACTGACTACCATACAATTTGGACAAATGTCAAGAATGAGTTCGAAGCTAGGGATTCATGTTTCGTTTCGTCATGTTTGTCGGTTTGTTTGGTTTGCAGCAGCAGCATATAGAGTGATTGTGATTGCCAGCCAATTTGACTGATGATGACCCACAGACACAGAGCACTAGATGACTATCATGAACGAATGTGTGCCCTGGCAACGTGTGAAGTCCATCAATCGTCAGCACAGCGTCAGGCGCGCGCTACCTGCCTCTGCAGCGTCTACGTTTGGTCATTTGACTGACTGACTTATGGACTAACTGACGGACAAACCGTACTCGGCCTCTGCCTGGGTGGGCATGAGTTTCATTTTCACGTTTTTACTTTTACATTTGTTTATTGTTGTTTACGTTCCACTCTTCCACTCTTTATTTTGGTTTTTGTTTTTTTGGCATTCATATAGATTGAAGTTGTCGTGGAACTCACACGTTGTGCCGTTCACATTAATCAACGGGCTGCCCTGCAAGCTATGCCCCCCAATTAGGTAACGCGGTGCGATTAACCACAGTCTAGCACAAACAAATTCCCTGGCTTAAGATCGTCGCGTGTGGTCCTTGTGGTCCTTGTGACTTGCAGATGTACCAAAAAAAAAATACTATAATTACATGGCGAATCTTTGGAGTATACTTTTCAAATTAAAAAATTGATGTCAAGATGCTCATCAGTTTGCTTATCCCGTGCTCGCGAGCCCAGTGAGAGTTTGGTGGGCATTAAGGGTTTACCTTACGTTCCGAAGTCCAAGAAGGACTCGGCACCATGAATTATTAAGGTCTGCATTTATATATTTTGGAAGAAAACGGTCACAACTATGCTAGCATTAAGTTTCGAAGACATCCTTAAGTTACCTCCAATTTGGTCAGATAGACAACAAATATTGACCTAGAAATGTTTGTCTGTTTATCTTTCTGTATGAACGCAGAGACCTAAAAAATTAAAAGAGCTAGGATAATCAAACTTGACAATGAGACCTTTATTCTTTCGGCTTATGGTTTTCAAAGATGTTTTTTATATATTTTTCAGATTATGTTTACTATATGTTTTTGTTGTCGTTGAATATGATTCTGAGAGCCGAAAACCCCTAGCAGGTCAAGATTCGGAAATAAACTCCAAAATACTTAATTTAATGGGGTAAAGTTAGATTTTTGAGGTTATATCAGAACCCTGACGTGCTGAAGTTTTTTGGACCTCGAATTCAAATTCAGCAACCCCATAAACATATGATAAGCATGGTCTGACCTCCTATTCCAAACACCTTTTTTTGTGTGGCTGTATTTTTTGAAGCCGTTTGTCCAGCGATGTTTTCTACACATTTTTGGGGTCGCTGAATCCAAATCCTCCAAAATACATAGCTTAATGGGGCTTTTTGGGGTAGTATGAACCCTAACGTTCTGAACTTTTTAGGACCTCGAATTCGATTTCAGCGACCCCAAAAACTTTGGATAGACATGGTCTGACCCGTAAGTGAATTTATTTGTGTACCTCAAAAAATTCTACAAAAATTTCAGTTTTAGCCCGGTTATCCGGAGATTTTATTTATATGATTTTGGGGTTGCTGAAACCGACTCCGAAGTCCAAGAAACTCCCAAACGTGATATTTCTGAGATAAAATCCAAAAAATACATAACTTTCCGTGTTTTTTGAGCTTATGTCAAAGCCCTGTGGTCTGGAGTTTTGTAGACCTCGGATTTGGATTTAGCGGCACAAAATTCATTAAGCACATGTATAGTAAAGTTCACACCACCCTTTTTTGAGGTCCAGTGGATTTTGGACATATGTTACTTTTCCGGTAGTAACTTCCGCTTAGTTGTCTTTTTTTTAAGAGAATGAGCAATATGGTCTCCTGTTACGTTTTTAGACAGAACGTTATAAATTAAAATAGCTTTAATTAGTAATAGCTTATAAACAGCTTCGGATCTAGGATATGGTCTTGGGAGATGTTTTTCATTTCGAAGTATATGTATATTAGAGATCGTAAATAACTGTCGACCCATTTTTGCAACTATTGGAAGGGGATCCGAACCCGAACACCCCCCCGTGGATCCGATGCTGCTTATTAAGTATTAAGCCGCAAACTGTCAGTTCCTTTAAGATTAGGGCCAAAAAGACCGCACTACCTTGTACTAAAGGTTTATAAAACAAAACTGCTTACTGACTAGCTAACATTTTTGGTAGGATTGTTTCCTGGCTCGCAAGCTTTTGGCACTTTCGGGCGCTAAGTCGGGCCTTGGATACAATGGACACACATTGGTGTCTAACTAGCTGGCTGACTGACTGACTAGTTGCTTGGTTGCGCCTCGCTTGCCGGCCTTCTTTATGCTGGGCTGACTGCCTTGTCCACGCGTGCGCTCAACGATTGACTTACTGCGCACAGCCCCCCACTCGATATTGCACATAAATCGTATACAATATATAGTATAGTACTAATTTTCCAATTGGAAAATCATGTGCTTTACATACGAAAAGGCCGCTGCGCGTGTCGGTTGGCCAAGCGTGTGTCTGTCAGTTCGTCCAACGTTCTGTCTCTCAGTCTGTCAGTCATTGCTACTATATTTGTGTGTGCCTGAATATATTCACGAAAAAATTAAAAAAAAAAAATACAATTTAAACAAAAAAAAAAACGCAATTATATCGGTCGGTTGCATTTCGATACATTTGGTTGCCTTACGCCGCACACGACTGACCGCGCATGTTTTCGGCTGGAACCAAACCGAACCGACTCATACAAACATAGATACACCACAGATAGAGACAGAGCAGACATCAGGCTTCAAACTAAAATTATAGAAAATCAAAAGTGTGACCGACAAATACACAGATACAAATACCAACCAACGCACACACACATATGCTTTAAATTTTGTACATTATGGCTTTGGCAGCTCAGCCGGCGCTGACGCCGGGCCTCTTGGCTGACTGCCTGCTGATTAATTTGCTAAAGTCAAAAGACTTTTGATAGCAGTAGCGTGCTGTTGGCCAGCGTCTGGTCCGGCACAAAGCCTACAGCCATGTGCCATACCATGCCGTAGGACACACGACCAAGCGACAGACTCTCTTGACTTTTGAAGCGTATTTAACTAAATTTGTTGCGCATTTGAATTTAGATGACGGAGGCCGCACTTGTTTATGGCCCACACTTTTAAATAGGCATTACAGGAGATTTGTTATTTTTGTATACTCTATAGTAAATGGCTAAGAAGTATATAGATTTGTTGCAAATTCGTTTGTGTATAATATCTTAAAGGAGACGATAGGAACAAGCAATAAAATCCATTTCTGTAAGTTTATCTGTCTGAAGGGCGCTGCGCTTAAAAATCACAAGAGTTGGGGTTCAAAAGTTGTTAGGAGGTATAATGTAACCTTAAAAGCCTCCATTGAACTATGTTTTTTGGAAGTTATCTCAGAACCTTGACCTGTTGAGGTCGTCCTCTGATTCAGATTTATTAATTTTTCTTAATAATCACCATTTCTTCTCTAAATAATCTCTGTCGTTATTTATGTCATTACAAAAAATTAAAGTTTTTCTACTAGTAATATAATCTAATTATACAATAATCGTATCTCAAAAAGTATCCACATTTAAAAAAAACTACTATAAGCATAGTGTATATCATAGTTGGTATGTCTCAACTGTAGAAGGCTGAAATGTTACATTTATCTATAACCATTTTATGCTACTTGGGAGTGCTGCACAGCCGGTGGTCAAATCCGGCTAACAGTGTGAGGCGTTAAAGTGCTCCTCTGATCAAGCGCCGACTTATGGCTCAGGTTTGATGAAACTCGGGTGAAGACTAATGATTGTTGATATTAAAAGGCAGCTGTATGAGAATTGAAACTTAAATAAATGATTTGACAAGCCGGTTAATAGGATTTTGGGACTGAACTGCATGTTAATGAAGCTTTGTTCGGACTGTTTGAATAGGCAGATTAGATTTCACGCCTTATTAAATTTTGAATATTCAGTCGACTTAACTCTTTCTCAAAGAAAAATGAGGCTACACTGAATAATATTAAAGGAAGTTCTATCGCTTTCCTTAAAAGTAAAACATTTTTATAACTACATACTAGCTCTTCTTAGAATTTCCAAGAATGTTAGGTCGGACAATTCTGTGACGGCCCTTGTACAATTTATTATAGTGATCAACATTTTGTCCAAATTGCATAGAATGAATCTGAAAAGTCACATAGGAAGTCCTTTAGACAACATTTAACGTTCAAAGTTAATTTTTCAAGATCACTTAATTCGATTTTCTCTTGGATGCTCTTGAAAACTTTGAAATATGTCCAGATCTGCTCGATGTAGTCGATCGCATATACAGGTCCAGCAAAATAGGATCTTGCATTGTAGTACTGATATGTGAAGAACTTGCATCATAATCTAAGGGTGGAAAGTGTTGCACTATAAATTAACAGACATTCTCGTTGTTACAGTGAACGTCCCTTCAAGGCCAATCTCATAAGAATGTTAAAAAGAGGTGCTTCAAAGATATGATACATGATAGGAACCTTGAGTCCTGTGACTAGGTGGACTCCACTCTGCTTTCTATCTTAAACCTCAAAATATAAGAAAATACATTTTCTTAGATTTAGGCTTACCTTATCAGATGAAGTAAACTTACTAAAATGTTTACAAATTTTTTATAGTTCTTGTAGAAAAAAAAAATATATATATAATATAATTTTGCAAAATATAATAAAAAAATTAAGACAAACAATAAACAGTAAATAATTATCGTACTTCAAGTACTTCATTTCACTTTTTTCACTCACTTTCATGGATTTAAGATAAAGAAAAGTATTTTTATATAAGAGCTCGTGCAAGCTTAAAAAGAGGCCTGTCGAATGGGACGGGCAGGGAGCTTCTCATGGCGACCATGGCCAAGTAAAATTTTATTTTATTAAATAAATAACAACTCACTTTTAAATTTCTTAAATTAAAAATTACACGTCCACACGAACAAAAATTCTCGTGATCTGGGGTTGTGGTTTCCGAATACGCTATCACATTTAGTCCAACGGATCATGGTCCTAACCTCAAAAGATCTCACAAAACGAGGTATTTTGGAGGTTATCTCAGAAGCACGGCGTGCTGGGGTCGTTGCGACATTGAATTCGGATTCAGCGACTCCAAATCGAAACAAAAAAAATTATCGGACATCAGGAATCAAAAAAGATTCCTGTAGGGTTTTTGAAGGTTGTACAGTAAAGAAGGTATGTACAGGTAAAGTTACACAATAAAAAAATGATTTTTAGGTTCAGAGACCAGACCATGGTTTTTATATATTTTTGGACTCGTTGCAGCGAATCTGAAGTTAAAAATCCCGGCACATCAGGATTCTGACATAACCTCAAACCAGGGCCCATAAAACGAGGTAGAGATCATTTTGGAGATTATCTGAGAGGCCCGTCGTGCGGGTTCCAGTTGTTCTGTATTCGGATTCAGCGACCCCGAACACTTATAAAAATCATCGCCAGACAACCGGTCTCAAAAAAAATATTTTTTCTGAGTATTTTGAGGTTAGGTCAGTTTTGTTAACGGATTCAGATTTAGCACGTTGAAATATACTAAAAAAACGTACAGATATGCATAAAACGACAATTTTTTTTACTTTTTCCAAAAGCCCAAGATTAAAATTATTAACTTTTCTTTCAACATGAATAAGAACCGTGCCATCTACTCCATTCGCTCCAGCCCTCACCAAAATCTTATATTTTTTTCTACGATGAAAAAATACTTTTTTATGTCCTAGATTAGAGAAAAACTTAGCTACTAATAGTTCATATAATAGTAAAGCTTATTGCAGGTTCCAATTTCCCAGAATATTTTGAACATCTTTTTGTAGTAAGTTGCACATACTCTATTGATTTTTGCGTTGTCTTAAAAAACATCTTCTTTATTTCCAGAGAACAAGCCGCTTGAGTTATCTAACTTACAAATCACACTGCTCAGTCCCTATGCAATCAATCTGTTAAACCTCTCGCAATGTTCAGCTCAAAGCTAACCTTGACAGCTTTTGCACCTTGGATGAACAACTGTTGGCTATATTATATCCAACACCCCTTTATTGTGTTTTTTTTTTTTTTGCCACAACTAAAACCATAATTATTACATTTAAACATAATTTCCTTTAAAGTAAAGTTAATGAAACATGGCATGATGTGCAATTGACATGAAAATCTCCATGCTCACAAAGCAATGCAAACACAATCTCATCGAGCGCCGGCGGCCTCAGAGCTACATTACCCATCAACAGCATTCATTCATTCAACAGCAGCTACTTGCTACGCCGCACGCACACATAGCTCAGGGAGCAAGAGATACCTATAATTATGTTGGTCATGCTTTGGATATGCAAGCATAGTAGAAACCCAAGGAACGTTTATAGCACAAAGCTGCAGTTTGGAGCCTGGCCAGCCAGGCGCAGCTGCTGTGGGGTCCCTGAGAGCAGCAGAATATAATTTATAAACAAATTGTAAGCCAAGTTAAAAAGAAGAAGAAGAAAATAAAATAAACGTCAAATTGGCTGACAACCAGGGTCAATATGAGAAAGTGTTGAAGTCCACTCAACTTGACTTAAAGTGTTTCCACAAGTGGCATCATCATCATCAAAATGTACATCAACTTCATTGGTATGCTGACACTAGCATGATGATAGCCAGGCGCTACAATTTGGTCAACATCGAAAAAAAAAACCAAAAAATTTCAACTGAAATTAGCTGAAAATGACTTCAGACCTGTTGTTGATAATGCTGTGGCTGCCGGCTGCTGCTTAAGATGCACCTCCTGTTTGGTGCTGCAATCGATTTGATGCACAACGTTTAATTAGATGCCGCGTCAACAAGGTGCTAAATGGGCTGCTATTATCTGGCCGCGTGGGTCGGGCAGGGCCAAAATGGAAAGCTAACAGCAGACACTGCAGTTGAAATACAAAAAAAAAAAACAGGCGCTGTGGCTTTGGGTACAGCCTACCCGCCACCTGGGGGCATGCGTTGCTCTCGTTGTTCGATGCTGATTATGCAGAGGTGATAATTGCAGTGTCCAGCACGTCAAGATTTATTTTTTGAGCTTTAACGATGTGTTAAAATAAATTGCACATGTTGGATGTCTGGCTGCAGCACGTCGCGCTGCCGCATCCCAGGCAGAAAAAAATCCACAAAACGTCTCGGCTGTGTACATAAAAATTTAATGGGTGCCCTGTCCACACTATGTATATATATACATATATACATATATATGTGCATGTAATTGCCGCACTGGCTTATTAAAATATCAGCTGGGTTCAATGCAACGCCTGACTGACTGAACGAACGCAGTTACTCGTATTTACAGATACTTTCCAAAAGCAAAATCTTACCTTAAGATTTATGGCCAGACAATCGATTGCTAACGGTATTACGTAGTCAGATTGTTGGTCTTAAGACCAACAGCAATGGCCAAAATCAGGGATTACTTTGGCATGCACGTAATCGGATAGCTGCCACAGAGGCTAACCTCTAAAATGCGCAGCCACAGCAAGTCGTTTGTTCCTTGTCCTGTTCGTATTCCAGTGAATTTTGCAGCACTTGTTGCACTGACTGTTGACTGTTGCCTGCCCCACAGGGGCACTACCCATTTTAAACTGTTGGTAACCCGATCTAAGCCGAAAAAAAAACTGGCAACATATCGTATTCTGCTGCCCCCCCAACTGCTTCTCGCAGCAACTTGGCCGTATAGCATTGCATTTTGCTGCCTAATCAACTGTGCCTAATTGGCAGCTACTGTTTACGCGGCAGTAGGAGCGTCTTAAACAGTCCTGAAGCTGTCCTTTGTCTGGAGCTGGCTTCTTCCGCTTGGCTAAAGCATGCCAGACACATGCATGTTCCTGGGACATATGGCCAAAACTACAGCTGTAAAAAGTTTGGCTGTACTGGAGTTTTTTCGTCTATAGCACGTGCTTCAGTGAACACGTTCGAATCACGGCTACAGTTGGCTGGAGCTGCAGCTGAGAGCTTTGGCGCAACCTATGCCCATATAGCTATGTATTTGAAAGCGCGTGTTGCTTTAACTTGGCAGCACTTTTGTTGCAATTTACAGGGATTGAAGTCGGTGCAAGGTAGCACTGTGGAAATTTTTTTTTCTGGAAAATTCAAGTAATTAAATGAACCACTGTCATTGTGAAAACTGATTTTTTGGCAATTTTCCTTTGTTCTGATTACAAGCTAATAATTTAGACAATATTGTACTTACCTGCTAATATGTTATCGATGAATAGGAAAACACTTAAACTTACATATATGACTTATTTTTAGAAAAATGTATATACTATATATATCTTCAAAAAAATTCAATTTATTTAAAAAATTAGCTGCTGTCACATTTGACTTCAAAAGTAATTGTAATGTAAATTATTTTGGCTTCACTTGAATGTAATTGCACTTAAAACAGCCAACAAAGTGATTGTTTTGTCACTTGGCAGCACTTTTCGCTTAAACTGAACTGCTTTAGGGCTTCAAAAGTTGCGTATTGAACTTGTTTGGCCGCACTTTCACATGTAGTTTAGACTCCATCTAGTAGTGGCTTAGAGCAAAGAACAAAAATAAAAGTTAATGCCAAGACTTTTGAACGATGAGCTGATCTGTGTCTAGTACTTTAAGAAAGTCAGCAAATAATCCTTTTTGACATGAAACAGCACGGCTTTTGCTAAAAACTGGCCAACTACTTTTGTTGAGTACGATATATGGGTGCTTTGGAACACGGAATTTATTCCCTTCTTACAAGTAATGGCTCTAAATAAAAAATCCTAACGAGCCTCTATAAAAAAGTGTTTCAACATAACTTACATATATAAAAGTTTATGGGACTAAGAATACTTCTTTGTTAAAAAAAAAGATGTTCGCTTTATTTCCTATCTTTGGCGACCATAAAATATCGATGCTCGATATCACCCTACTAGACCCAACCCAAATCAATAAATTCGTCTCAACTATTGGGCTAGTTTAGCAGCTCAGGTCTAGATGCAATCAAAATTTATCCTAAGTTTCGCAGAATTCGAAATAATATAATTATAAAAACAAAAAATGTGTATCAAAAATGACTACAAATTTTATTTTTTATTTTTTTAATTCTCACAGCTGTATCATCCTAATTCTGTAAACATTTAATACTATTATTGTTAAAATTACAATTCTAATGTTGAGAAGCTATATTTGGACTGAAATCTGTAAAATTTGTTAAATGAAAAATACCAAAAAGAGAAAAATACTAAAATTTAATTGAAACATATTTTTTACAGCAAACACTGCTCTCTATCATTAGAGACTATTATTATTTTTAAGGCAGGATAATTTTGACCTTTCGGACTTGATCTGTAATTTTTTTTTGTAGCCTAATCGAAAAGAAAAAAACTAAAACCAATTTGCACTAAATACTCAAACTACTACTAATATAGATCAGTACGCAGCATGGCAAAACAGCGTCGAGGCAAAACAAAACTTCATAAAAAAACACTAGCAAAATTTTTAGCTCCAAGATGTTTGCGCTCTACGCAACTTTGTAAGCAAACAGTGCTGCCCATCTTTGGGGCAATTGACGCTAGATGGCGCCAGCGCAAAAACAAAAAGTAAATGTACAGCCAATTTTTTTGATGGCAAAATAAATGACGCTAGAAAAATACTTGTGAAAAATTTATAACAAGGACGTTTGTTATTTATTATGAGCCGCTAAGAGGCTTTCATTGGCGCTACAATAATTCAAAGAAACTTTTAAAAAAAATTAATTAGTTTTTTCAACTACGAAATATTATCATATTTCTATGAAAATGTTGGCTGGCAAATTATGAAAAGTTTCATATGACGGCGAATGCTAAATTTTAATTTTTGTCAAGTTGGTACTTTTCATTGCTGCGTACTGTCCTTAACCCTCCGTTTGGCACATGTTCCGATAACCTTTGGTTTGGCACATGGGTCCAGACAGACCCCTATATATTTCCATACAAATGTATGGGAATTGTCGATTTTGGACGTGCATTCACGGTCATTTATATCACGCACAGGTATAAATTTTGCATTACTTCTTTTACTTAATGCCTTTCGCATATGTTCAATTTGATCTACAGGTAACAAAAAAAAAAAACCTAGGTAGAAAATGGTTAAAACACAGGTAAAATTTTTTTGTTTTTCTATGCATTTTACGGTTTGTTTTGAAGATGATTATGTATATAAATTAATAATTTTGATGAATTGACAAAACTATTCGTCTTATTCATTAAGTCTTTTTTAGGAAAAGTTAGAAAATTGCAAGATGATTGCTCAATTAGAAGTGTGTTAAAAAATCCATTTAAAATGAAAAGGGTCTGGCTGGACCCATGTGCCAAACGGAGGGTTAAAGCTACAATGATACTCAGAAAAAATCACAATTAATAAGACTACTTAAAAATTTCAAGGCACTCCTCTGCATAACTAACACGTTCTCAGATTATTGCTTAAAGTTTCTTCCAGTCTTTGCTTCAGGTACGACTCAATAACGTATCTCACATATATTTCGCTACATAATAGAGCACAAATTATGCCTTAGTATTTCTTTAAATATTGGCAGCACTTTGTTTTAATATTTTCATTGGACGCACTTACCACTTTCAATAGAAACATATCAAACAAATTTAATAGACTGACGCTTCCTAAATTTCCAAACGAATTCCTAAATGTTAAAATGTTTTCACAATAAATGTTTAAGCACATGTAGCAACAACTTGGCGGCACTTTTCTTGGAATTTCAAGCACTTTCGTTGCTTTGTCTCAAGATTTGTGCCACCAACGTTGTTTATCAAACATCTTGCCACAAACATTGCCAGCAGCTGCCACATAAAATTGTGACCCATTGCTTAATATCCGTTCGGTACACTTTCCTCGCGCATATCCGTCAAAAATTCGGCAAATCTTAAAAGCTTGCAATTCTTAGAAATTCAGCCTAGAAATTCTATCTAGTCATGATCAAAAGGCAGGCTCATTGATTTTGTTGCGGCTTTTTGATCTTTGGCCGGTTTGCGCCTGCTGTCCTTTTGGTCTCGACAGCTGGCGAGTGCCCCAAATAAAAGCTAAAATGAAAACGGTCTCAAATCGCGAAAAGGGTTTGAAAGCTTGCGCATGCGCCAAACAGTTGGTTAGATGGGTTCCCGACTCGCTAATGTGGTTTCATTGTTGCTGGAATTGAAGCAAATGGCAAATGGGTTTTCAAGTGAATTGAGGTGCGACCAAAAGTTGTAGATAGAAATCTACTGAACTAGAAACTGAAACTTTTTCTGATTAAGATTTAGTGTGTTGAGTTATTGATTAATGAGATGGAAATAGATTTATTTATGATCAGCCATAAGAGACTACTGTGCTCTGGTTTGCAATAAAAAACGATGAAATAAGATTTTTCGCTTTGTATGTTTCAAGCGGCGGACAGCTGCGTTTAAGTCAATGCAGTGTTTGCGTAGATCCTGATTTCCTACAATTGCTAGGCATTGCCTAGTTAATACCTCTATCTATTATCTACAATTCCTTTTCTAGAACTGTAGGACATATTTTTTCTAAAACATACAAATAATTCGGGAGTTTCTTAAGCTGTCGTGATCGCGACTATTAGACAACTGGTATGTTATGTTTGAACTGCTTAACCTGCTTGCTGTAGCTCCAAAAGCTTAACTAATTCGAGTAATGTCTGTCTTAAAATTTTTAATTGTTTCTTTTAATTCTGTTTCAATTATTGCTGCAACCATCTGGTATCATATGTAAACACTTACTGTACCCAAACAATTTCTAGATATTTAGTTCATTTACCAAAAAAGGTTTTGAGTCGTGTTTCTTTTAATTTTTTTAAGACTTTTGCTAAAAAAAAAATGATTTATATTTGTTTCAAGTTATTCAAACAGAAATGTTTTTACAAAAGATCGCTAAAATCTGCTTCTTTTACAGTTTTGCAGCCATTGCTTTCGGGCGTTAAGTGCACTGCACTGCAAAAAGCAGTACACCATTTTCTGCACTGCCGCTTACGATAAAGCAGTTCAAAATTTGCAAGCCCAGCGCAGTCAAGTCTGGCATCAATCTTAATAGACATTTGTATTCGTCAAAGACTTTTCAAAATTAATTTTTATTATCCCTATATTAAAAAAGGAAACGCAAATAAGAAAAAAATATAAATGGTGCATATTGAAATTTTTAACACTTCAGCTAAAAATAATTTAGTACATCTTTACACGGTAGATGCGTTCCCGGAAAAAACCGAGTAAAAAAGAAGTAAATGCTTAAGCTGCTATGAAAATAAACTTAAAAGGGGAATTCTCTAACTAAATTTCTAAATGATTAGGTTAATAAAAATAATTTTCTTTAAAAATGCAATCAAAAAGCTTTTTTTAATCGTGTGAAATCGAATGAAATTGTGTAAAAAATTTTTTTTTAGAACATGTTATTTCAAAGTCGTGTAAAATCAGAATTGGGTGTATTCAAAATTTGGTTCAAGGTATTTAAATATAAATTTTCTTGCAAACATCGGCTTTCTTTACAGTTTTGTATCCATTGCTTATTGGATTTAACAGCACTGCCGTCACATGATATAGCAGTGTACAGCTGTTCGAAATTGCCGCCTTACGATAAAGCAGTTAAACTGCACTGCCGTTTTACGATAAAGCAGCGACCAAACAAGGCAAACCACGACATGACAAGCCCTTTTTTTTTAATTTAAAAGCGTCTTTTATAAGTTAAATTCTATAAACTGTACACGTGTGTAACTGATGTATAAATATTATACTTATTTGAATTCCACATACGCTCACATTTATAAATATATACTCGATGAGATAAAGAAAATCAAACCTGTTCTCCATAGTTTTGCGTAAAAATGTTCTCTTCTTGGGAGTATTCGTTTTTCGTCGACAAACAAATTGCCACCTAATGCTCATTTACTGGTAGGCAGTTGTTCAGCTCATGTACCAATTTAAAAGCTCTAAAGTCACAATGGGCCACACAGTTGCGAACTTCTTGCCACCTAAGGTATCAGCAGCTATTTAGCCGATGCATCGCGATGGATCAAATTAGCAATATATTGTAATTCAAAGCAAAAAGCTTGTTTTGTTTACTGATTCTATTACAAAAAATTTCACTACCCTTGTAAACATTTTGTTCAAATTTGTGTACGTCCACTGTATTTTATTACAAATTTAAATTGCCAATTGAGCAAAGTCAAAGTTGCGTATTAAAAGCCTGCCGTTGCACTTTACCTTAACAAATTTCAAGGCTAGCCAAGTGCTTGCACACATGTTTTTTTACACCAACAGACAAAAATTTAAATCAATTTTTATAAAGTGCTCACTGGCACTACCACATTAAATACAAAACATGGCTTTGCTTTCTTTTGGCTTATAGCACTCAAATGCCAACATTTTAATTCATCTGTTCTTATATAAATAACTTGTTACTTCTTATCCAAAAAGACTTGGCAAAACTAATGCTAAATTTATTATAAAATTTCGATTTACATACACCTAGCTTGCAGACAGAGAGTGGGCTTAAATTGTTTAACAATCTAACAGCATTTATATATGATAAGATATCATACATTTATATATATCGTACATGACTTTTAAGTTAAAGTGTAGCGTACAAAATTTTAGAAAAATGCCAAGCAGGAAGAAATATCAATATGGGAGGGGTTTTCATACTTGCTCATTTTACATTTAAGTGGGTTCATTTAGAAATACACAATCAGTCCCTGATTAAGTTTGCCCTCTGTTTATTTTACGTCTTACATGTTTACAACATTTTGCTCAGCCAATCGCTCATTTTATTCAAGTCGTTGTTTTTGGCAGAGCATTCATGGAACTGAATTTTTTGTGCAATGTGTGCAAATTCAAAATCTCGGCCTGGCTTGCCCAAAACAATGGATTTGCCTGAATCTTCATCGCCTACAGATTGCAGCTTACGACTGCGTGTATCTCGCACAACATTGCTGCAGAACATTAAAGATTATATTAGGATTATATAGCATTTAGCTTGTGCATCACTTACAGCTCTTTTTCCAGCAGCGTCTTAATGACCTGCGCGCTCTTGGCGGTGGTTTGATCCTGCTTATTACAGAGCACTAGCACTGAGCATGGCTGTGTGGCGCTATCAGCCAATATGGAGTAGAGATAACTATGGGGAAATGGTTAATACTTTGAATGAAAACACCGCGCTCGTACAGACTTACTCGGCCACATCACGTATGTCCTTTTGCACGGTAACTGAGTCCACAACAAATATAATACCCTTGGCCTTGTGCTTATATAGATCTAAACATTTATCACGCACACGATAGTGTCCAGGTATATCCACAAGACGTGCGCCGCTTCCCGCTGGATAATCGCCAACATTCTCCTTGATAGATGTAAAAGTCTGGGGGAACTTGCCCTGCAGCTGCTGCATAAATATGACACTTTTACCGGCCTCACTCAGCCCAGTTAAAAGGAAATCTCGTCGTCCACTGGAGCGCCGACGCAATATTACAAAAATAGCTTTAAAAATAAATAAAATAAAAAAAAAACAAGCGCTTTGTTGTTGCTTCTTTGAAGTTTGCACGTGGAGTCACTTACCCACAATAATGAAGCCCAGCAGCAGAGCTACAAGTATTGGCGTTGTGTTCATTTCGCCTAGCTTTATTTGCTGCTTTTCGCGTGGATTTTCATTAATTTTATTCATTTAAAGCCGCCTTAAGTTGTGTTCGTGGTCTTGTGTCAAACAAAAAACAACAAGCAAAAATGACACGCATACAGAGCACACGTTTTGCAGCACTAGCAAATATCGATGTGTAAAATAGTGTTCGATAGCAGCTTATCGATGTGCTAAAGAAAATACGCGATGAGAAAAGACACTACACAACTACTTAAATTAAAAATTTGAAGCTAGTACCGTTTTTTCCAAATTCTAAATTGTATTTTTTTAGCTATTTATTATAAAGCCTACTCTTTAAGGCATTTTGTTAACCGATTTATTTATTTATTTTAAACTGAAGTAAGCTATAGTTAAAATTAAGTGAATATTTAATGCAGTTGAAAATCTACAACGTTGCATTTAATTTCATTTCAATTTAATTTAAGTGCTATCTACCTATTTATTTTACAGTTTTAGTAAAGAAAAGCTCCAGATAATTCACTTTCTTGAGAATTAGTCAGTTGATACATAAAACTTTCTAATACTGTCTCTAATAATTCAGCCCGTTTTTTCCGCTATCAAATTTATCCATTTTCTGTTGTAAAAAGATATGCTTTTATTTGTTTTAGTTTCTTTATTTATTGCTAGTTAAAAGTGTAGTTATATTTTACAATTTAATGCACAGTGAACCAAGCAAAGATAAAAATATGTATTTTAGATGTTTTGATTGCCTATAGAATTAAAATGATCTTTTTATTTTAAAAATATTTTCCGATGATCACCGCTTTACTTTTGGAGCGAATTGCTGCCTTATTAGTTGGTACACTAAGCGAAAAGTAAATTTGCATGAAAATGCCCAAGCCGGCACAGAAATGGCGTTGGGCACACCTGTGGGAAAGCTCAACAGACTGCCTAGCGGCAGTAAATTAATGTTATCCTCGAATATCATGACAGAATTCTTGCGATTACGTATAGCCACAATTATTAGCATAAGCATTAACAAAACTTTGCTTACATAAAACGCAATAGTGTCAATAGATCCTTGCTTAACATTCGTCATGTAGTTAAACATTTTTGCTTTGGACTCCATCGCATTAAGATTTTCTTCGGCACGCAGTATCTTAACAGAACGCGAATACTCGCCGGCATGTTGCGCATTGCGCTCTGCTTCAAGTTTCTGTCTGGCCTCATCTACTTTCGCCTCTAATATTTTTCTCGCTTCCTTATTATTAGCGAAAAATCGTGAAAGTTTCAGCTAAAATAAACGTTTAAAAGTAAATTTTTAGTATACATATTTCATCAGTTACCATGTAAACCGTCGTGCACTTACATGGTTTTGTATGAAATCGGGCAAAAGAGTTGCGACCAGGCATAAGAGTGCTATTAGTATAAAAAGCTCCATAGCGTGCGTCTTCAAGTCTGACTTTTGCCAAACTTTGCGCTACAAAATTTATAAAAATAATTAGTAGTAAGACAACAAACTTATCAAGTCAGTATTGACAAGCAAAAACAGCTGTTAGTGCTCTGCAGCGGCAAGTTTGTCACTGCAGCTTAAGTGTTGTAAAACGTGCAGCAGCTGAACAGCTGCGCCGGCAAAACAAACGGTAGCGTGAACTTCTTGAATATTCTTCAATGTGTTTCTAGAAGTATTATTTTACAAAACAATACAAATGCTAACAAATTATTATGGAAGATAGCAACGATGAGGTAAATTTCATTTTTTCTGTGTAAAATCACAAAATTAAAGAATTTTAATTGGCCAGATTGAACCCTGTCGCAGCATTGGTCCACATGAGTTGGTCGATTCAGTAAAAAGTCAGGCGGTAATAAAATTGTCGCCAGTGAATGTGCCCGCACATTTTAAGCGTCTGGAATGTAACACAAACCTAAATCTTCCGCCTCTCAATTGGCTTACCACATCAGACAGCAGTCATGGCTTGCATCAGGCACTGTACCAAAGCGCTGGCTTTGCCAGTTTTCGTCTTGGCCAAATGTTTCCCGACTGCGTCGGTGAGGTGGATGTGGTTTCTGATGCAGAAAACATTAAACAGCTTTTGAAACTGCCATATAGCGCGAAGAGTGCCATTAGCATGGTGGTGCATAAAGTGGGCAATACTTTGTTGCTGGATGAGTTTGATATACAAAAGTATTTGCTGCGTAGAGCCGATGACGACTGGAAATGGCTACGCACGTTCATACTGGAGCATATACTGGCCTATGGTGATGAGCAACATAACTACTGCCTAAAGGAACGCTCTCGTGAGGCCTTACAAACCAAAAATCTTCTCTCAAAGTTCCTATATCATAGTCTAAAGCAAACCGGTGACGGCGAGCTCGAAGTTGATTCAACAAATACTGTTAAGCAGCTAAATAGTCGTGGCAAGAGCTTGCCACTGCTTGGACCAGTGCTACCAGAACCTAAAATTGAAGAAAATGTGCCGGATCCAAAATCAGGCCACGCTTTTAATCGAAATGTCGTGTGGACCTTTGAAGACATTCGCATGCTCATAGGCACTGACATGCCAATCTTTGGCGGACCGAATCGTCCTTGCATAAGCCTACGCTTGCGTGATGCTGCCCAACCCATAAATGTGCTCACCGGCATAGACTATTGGCTGGATAATCTCATGTGTAATGTGCCCGAGGTAGTAATGTGTTACCATTTGGATGGCATTGTGCAAAAATATGAGATTATCAAAACCGAAGACTTGCCTTATCTGGAGAATTCGCAGTTCTCGCCTCAAGTGGTGCGTAATGTGGCCCAGAATATACTCTCCTTTCTCAAAGCCAATGCCACTAAGGCAGGCCACACTTACTGGTTGTTCAAAAGCCGCAATAATGATGTAGTTAAGCTTTATGACTTGACCACACTTTGTGAGAATCAAACTGCCGCATCCACAGCCGCAGGTAAAGCTGAGACACCGCCGCAGCAACAAACCAATCCCTTCACAGTTCCGGTGGGTATGCTGCTTTACTCCGTAGCACGCAACATGAAGAATGCAGCAGAGCGCATAACTCCCAAAACGGCTGGCAACATACGCGCTTTGCTTGATAATTGCATTAAGCTATTGCCCAAGGAGCAGTATCCCCAAATTGTGACCTCGTCCCACTATATACTCTCAGATTTACATGTACCCGCTGGCATAGATCCCAAATCACCAAAGTTTGATGATCTGGAATCAGATACACAGTCCTTGTATGACGATGAGGAAGAGGAGGAAGAAGATGAGGATGAATGCTTAGATAATGATTCTGCCGATAATATGTACTATCAGAGTGCTGCACAAAGTGGCGGCAAGGCTAATGTGGTCGTTCGTCATATATGTGAAGCTTTGCGGGATTTCAAGTCGCACGCCAAAAATACCAAACCAGCTCCATTAATAGCCAGCACCGAGGAACGCTGTAATACGTCACTGCTTCATATTAGCGCAGGCATCTCCTGCTTGCAGTATTTTAATGCCAATGAAGAGGACAAATTTATTAAAGAGTCAGAGACGCATGCCAAACAAGAGGAGAAACAGCGCATATTGCATGAAGAACAGAATCCCAATATGGCCAAGCCCTTTAATGCAATACCACTGCCATATGAACCATTAAAAACACAAGCTACTGCTCAGCTTAAAGTAATGCCAAAGCAAAAGAAAATCAAGGCGCAACAAAGTAAAACCAAAGAGTTGCAGCAAGTTGATGCCAAAACAACGCCCAACACTCAGCAACTGAACGTCAAGTTCAATACGCAAAATTTTGGCTCCTGGAATGTTCACCTCAAGCTTTTGCTTTTAGAAAAGGCCTGCCTAACATATGCTACCTTGGCGGAACATCACTATGAGGCGCAGCGATATGGAACAATGCTACGTTCCATCGAAATGGCGTGCCGGTGCCAACAAGTCCTCAACAAGTACATGGCCAACATTGTGTCGCAGCAAAGTTGTTTGCTTGGACGTGCTGGCGACTGTTTCTTTCAAATATCCAAAAGTTGGGACGGCATTGAATCTTATATTGAGCAGTATGAGCTACAAGATGAACCTGCGCTCATTATTAACGCTGAACTGTCCAGTGAGTTAGAGGATACCGAGGACTTGGCCATAATCTTGGCACCAGTCAACAATTTGGAGCAGGTTATGCGTCAAAGCTGCCAATGCTATGAACAGGCTTTGGAGCACGCCAAGGATGCAGCCAGCAATGAGTTGCTGCGTCGACTGGGCAATGTACGCAATGAACTTGGACTGAAATATATGTACTGGGCGCAAGGTAAAAATCTTTTTTGAATTTGGCACTTAAAAGACAAAAGTCCTTTGATTTTTGTAATAAGCTTTCGAAATTGTCTAATTGATATTTTTTCCAGAGGAGTACAGTCAACAATTACGTTTGCGTGAAACTTCCAAAACTGCTGACGCAGCTGCGCCTGCAGAAAAATCTGAAAAAAGCAACGAGCCGCTTTATGTCAAATTGACGGTTAACTCGTACGACTGTCTGCGTCGTGGGATTGAAGCATTCACTGCCGTTGGAGACAATGTAAATTTGGCCTTTTTGTATTGCAACATGGGTCGTTTTATGAGACTGCGAGCGCATCTCAACATGCCCATTGAAAAGTAAGCGTAAAAATCCTTCATCTCTTAATATAGGATTATTAGCTTTTCAATAATATCTTTAAAATTTGATATAATTAGTTTTTTACTTTTTTGATGTAAGTTTTTGCAAACTCTCTAAAATCAGTTTTATATATTGCATAGTGCCATAGCTTTGGATACCCAAAAGGCATTTTACAATGAGGCCTTTAACTACTATGAGAAAGCAAGAGATTGTCTTGACACGCGCAAAGCTAATGCAGAACTGTGGGATTTGGTCAATTGGGAACTATCGACAGCTACATTTACGCTAGCCAAGCAGCTGCAGGATTTCAGCGCAGTGGAAAAGGTTTGACATAAGTTAAACTATATACATACTTATTGAAATTAATAATCGTTCGTCAATCTACAGGTGAACTTTGCAGAGGCCTCCAAGGAGGTTTTGGAACTGCTACAGAAATCTTTACGTCTTTGCGATGTGGAGCATGCGGGCTCACGTCAAATACTCTATACCTTTCGATCGGGACTTATACACAAGCGGTAATTATTTCTTTATAGAGTATGTACTGAAAGCTTAAACATATATATGAGTTCTCTTTTTTATTTAAAACCAGCATTGCCAATTTTCACTATAGTCAACTAAGAACCAACTGTAGTGATTTGTCACAGTTACCTAAAGCAACGCTACAGCTTTGCAAATATCACTATGATAAAGCAACGCAAATACTGGAAAGCCTTAAGGAAGTGGGTGACTTGCTGGAAGTGCAGCTGGAGCGTATTTCGTTACAGGAGTTTCTTGCAGAGCGTAAGTGTTAAACACGTATAGTTAAGTAATTTGTCTACAAAACTCTTAACCCATTTTCATTGCAGTTTCATCTCATAGCGGGCAAAAGCTAAAGTATATGCAAGCTGCTTTGGATATTTGCTTGCAGTGCCAGCACATCTTTAGCCACGTCATCGAGACACAAAATGGGGCCGAAACTAACGAAAACAGCAGTGATGGGGTCGACGGCAACACCCACACTACTCTTAACGATGAAGAGTTCAAAGCACATTTGGTGCTCTTCGAGAGTCGCTTACAAAATGCTTTGAAAACGCTCATCAAATTGCTGCTAACCGGCAAGGATCCAAAGAAACTGTCGGCACTCTACAAGCAAATGTACATGGAAACCTTGACTGGGAAACATGGCATAGGCGCACAGAATGAGACAATCGTAGCGTGCTCGCAGCATTTGCACACATTGTTGGCCAGTCTGAAAGCAATGTGTACCAATGTGACCGGCCACGACATGCTCTGACAACAGAACTGAGCTACTCAGCCCAGCTTAGCCCACGTACGTGTCTTCTAGAAGTTTATTTATAAGAAATCAGTTTAAGTTTTATTCAGTGCTTGGTCTTGTTTATTAATGTAAACTATGTTGTGCATGTGTAAAGTAGAGTGGCCACGCCTAACCCTGCTTGCCACAACCGCATTCTTCCCGAAGATCCTCAGCACTGCGCTGTAAGGCAGCCAAGGCAAGTAGCACTGCCAATTGTAGAAGCTGCAAATGGACGCACACATATAACATATATATTGAAATATTTATAACTAATGATATTACTAAAATATGATACATACCTTGCAGAATCGATGCATTTTAGAAGCTTTGTAAAAATTTGCTTTAATTTGTCCAGCGACCACGCGGCTCTTATAAAGTCGCGTGGCAGTCGCGCGGACGTGTCGCTAATCATGATTAGTGCGCGTAATCTTGACCAGCGTTGTTTAACTGCAACTATGCTGTTAAAGTATTTCAACTTGGGCCCAGCCCAGTTGGTATTGGCTAGGCATAAAAAATACCGGGCCTTCTGAATATAGCGGCTTTGAATGATCCATGAATTCCTTTTATAGATTTTTATTTAGTATAATTAAAGTAAGTTTTATGTTAATGTTAAAAAACAAAATTATTTTAGTAATGCTTTTTTAAATAATATGCGTTTATTGCATGCGGCTTACTAATGCTCAGCTCGGAGTGTAAATAATCATTATTTAATATATAAGAAAATTGGCACATAGACAAAAATTGGAAAAAAAAAACAACTATAAAGCATTTAAGTTTGCTGTTCAATGGAACATTAAGCGTTGTTCAGAAGAAACGTACATTATTATTGGAGTACAACAAAACAAACTTAAAGTTATAAAATCATTTATTATTGTTTGGGTTTTACCTATGGCACACATGCCGCGCTTCTAACTTGGCATAATAAAAAGTAGCCCTTTATTATTATAAAAATAATAACTAAAAGAGAAATTAATTAATTAAATCAGCAACAAAATCCTTCCCTTTTTATGTTATTTATGTTTGATTGTATTTATTTTACTTGTTATTCAAAACTTGAAAAAATTACCCTAATTGTCTTAGTATTAGAAACTATTACATTCGTTTTTTTTTAAATGATATCTATTCTAAACTATTAATAACAAGGTTATTTGTAATTGACTTTTAATTTTTTTCTTACCTTATTTGATATTTATAACGCGCTTTTTTATTAAAGATAAAAATATGTTAAGATAGGTGCAATAATTTAAGGTTCTTATTAAAAACACGAATGAATACCTTTGTTGAAGCTCAATCAAATTTAACCCAAATCTGTAGATTTAAGCAAAAGTGATTCGAATTAATTATTTTGATCAAATAAAATGAGAACTAAAAAACTCCTATCCAGCTTTCGCAGCTTCAGTAACAGGAGCCAGTTTGTGTAAAAAAAAAATGGATTTAAATTTTAAACTAATTGCAAAACGTTAAATAAATCGAAAGTAATCAAATAAATAAAAGTTTAGTTTCTAAAATCTTTCTATTGTTTTAATACACCTCGGAACCAAACAAATTCGGGCTGTCAAATTTTTGCTCGAACCAGCTTATAAGCTTGTACCCAATCAACCATATAAGCTTCAACCCGTGCATCGGGTACTTCAAAAAACTTTGGATCGTTCACAACGTTTGGCAGTTATTTTATGGTGTTTTCTCTCGGTAGATACATGCGTTCCAGAAAAAATCATGAACTGCTATGAAAACAACAGGGGAATCCCTAAGTAAACTTAAAGATTAAACTAATACAAATATGTTTTTTTTTTAATATTTCAATCGTTCTAACTTGAATGAAATTATGTAAAAAATTGTTTTTCTAGACCGTGTTATTTCAAAGCCGTGTAAAAACAGAATTGGGTGTACTTTAATGGTCGATGGCTCTATGGGATCGGCTCGATTTGGAAATATGGAAAACACATTTTCGTTTATTATAGATGTATAATTCCATTTAAAAATGGCAAAATAAACTAACATATCAAGAAATTGAATCATTCACAATTATTGTTTTTTGTTATAACAAAAAATAAGTGTTGAATCCATACGCAGAAAGTATCTTAACAACAACAGAAATAACAATCCAAAAAATCCAAACTTAAGGATCAATAAGAGAGGGTGGAGGGAGAATCACAATTGTTGATCAAAAAATAAGATATATATTTTGGGATAGTTTTAGTCTGTTTGTCCGTGTTCTTGATGCCAACTTGAAATAGAAAAGCCTTAGCTCTTGTGTTGCAGAATCCCTGAAACGCATAAAGTCCGCTTGGGAACTACTATAAGATTTGGATTCGGAATAAAGAGGCAGAAACTGAAAACATTTTTAAGAACACAGAGTAGAGTGAATAAATTAATAGATGGATTCTATGCGAAAAGTTCAGGATCAATCGGAATATTTCAAAGCTGTTGGTTTCTGATAATAAAAATGATGTAGAAAAAAATTTAATTTAAATAATCCATTTTTAGTTTTTTGATTCTATAAACACGTATTTTTGATGGGGTTAGGAATTCTGCGACTTGCTAAATGTCGTAGTTCTTTTGAGTCTCCAAATTTCAAAAACCATACCAAAAATACGATATGAAAATCGTTTGTTGAATCGGTTTAAACAAATTTAGCGGAAACGAAGAACCTTTTTGCAAAGTATTGTTAATAAGTCCGCTTCCGAGTTTCTTGCAAGCTGTCGCACATGCCGCTCGTTTTTAATGTAGCGCCGATTTAATAAGCTTAGAAATTTATTTTCTTTTTGTCGACTTTTTATAAAATTTTATTTGCATTTATTATAAAATGCTTTGCTTGCAAATTGCATACAGCTTTTTGCATTTTGTTTATAATTTTATAGTTATACTATCTTCTTTTTTTGTTTTTGTATATAAATTATACCAACGCAGCAGAAAGTTCAAGTCAATGCCTCGGCATAATCTTAGTAATAATTATGTCAAGCTTTACTTGCTTGTGCACCCATGCACAGTGGTTCAAAAACATTAAAATTGGTTGACTTGGTGTAAGCTCAGAAGCATTCTAAAGCATCTTTTGCTGACCATGAAAGCTTTTGCTTTTCCAAGTTTCGGCTTAGAACGTGCGTCATGGGCATGAGCTGGCCATGGCTTAACTTTACGTAATTAAAACGGCAATATGGGGCGCTTAGACTTATGGCGTAAGCGCAGACGGCTATTATCTGGACCTCTCAAAAAAAAAATTGAAGAAAAACTGAATAGGGCTTGGAACGGGTATTGTAAGCGCTTGAGTCGTTTGCACGTCGCGACTTGAGACTCTAAGACTTAAACGTCTTGAGATTGCTCCAAAACAAAGAAGGCAGACATATAGACAAGTGCGAGTGTCTGTCACGTAAGTGTCAAGTCTTTGCCTGGATTTACTATATAAACGTAAACAAGTGCTCCAGTTAGACATTAGTTACTTACTACAAGGCATACTAAACAAACTCAGCTACAAGATGATGAAGTACATTGTAAGTTTAAGCAAATATTTAAAAAAAAGGAACTACTGCTAATAAGAATCCTTTTCTGCTCTCCTCTAGTATCTGTTCGCTTGCACACTTGCTGTTGCCTCTGCCTATGCCGTACGTCCCGCATACGGTGGTGTTCCAGTTGGCGCTCTTGCCTACCAGGTACAGCCTGCAGTTACAGTGCAAGCCTTGGTGCCCGCCGGCAACTATGGCAGCAACTATGGCAGCAACTACGCACAACGTAGCAACTATGCCGCTCAGATCCCAATTGCTTCCTACCCTGGTAATGTAGGACTCGGCTATGGCAGCGCTGCGCCCGTTGATCGTAATGCTATTGCTCTAGCTAACTTGGCTCTGGCTGCACCCAGCGCTGGTGCTCCATTGATCTTGCCTGAGGCACGCCCATATGTGCAACCAATCATTGCGCCAAACTACAACGTAGCCCCTGTCTATAGCCAACCAGAAGCCGCCAAGGGTGCCTCCGCCGCAGCTGCATCCAGCTCAGTTGCCGGCGATAAGGGCTACGACAACAAGGCCGCCTATTAAACAGTGATAAATGATAAAAACTTCTTTCAAAGTGACTTTGCGGAAAAATACGGATGATAATAAAACAGCAAAACATAAAAACTTAATTTTTCGATTATATTTTTTTGGTGGGGCTCCGAGATGGTCATAGTGTTTTGAGTTGTTCGACGGAGCTATTGCTAAACTCTTCGATAGCGATAGCTCGTAGCAGATGAGCAAACTCAAATGTCATTATTTCATATACGATATCGAAAATTTCTTGTTTAGGGGCATAAAAGAACTTTAATATTATCTTTTTTGGGAAAAATATTTTTTCCGTAGCTTAAATATATAGATCGAATCTGAACTTCTTGAGTAAGTTTCTTTTGTTTTTTGAATATAAGTCAAAATAATTGTAGTGACTGCAAAACAGAAAGTTTTAATAAAAGATTTCATGTAGTAGATCTTAATGGAGTCTGATAGATGTGATAGAAAGAAGCAAATATAGTAATTATAGCTTTAAAAAATTTATAAATAAATGTCTAGAAAAGAGTCGTATACCTTTGTTGCTAGTACATAATGAAATTATTTAATAAATACATAATATAAAAATGCTAAGAAGCTTATAGATGCAACTGCATTATTATACAAAAAGTGCGGATAATCTTTTTTATAGAGATTTTGTCCAAACTTTAATGTTCTAGAGAGCCCACAAATTTGGTATGAATTCTTTTCTAATCTCGAGACATGTCCTATACTATACATGTTATATACTATAGCCCACAAATTTGGTTTATAATTTCATCTAACCTCGAGAGATACCTTAATATACTAGAGCCCATAAATTTGTTTAAAAATTTGTTCTAATCTAAAGAGATATCTTAATATAGTAGAGCCCACAAGTTTGGCTTACAATTTCTTCTTGTCTCGAGAGATGTTATGCTTTTCCACGAATTTTTCCGTTTAGAAGATTAGCATGAAACTGCATTTCTTTATACGACTAAAATAATCTTATATGCATTCTTTTTATTTTCGGTTATTATCCTGAATTTGAGCTCCGTTAAAAAAAAAAACCAGAAAACGCTTTTTTGTAACTTTTTCGATTTCCTTAAATGCCAGCGACTGTTCGAATTGCTCGCACTCATAAGAATGTGACAAGTTTAATTCAAACAAATTTTGGGACAGCAACGGCTATACGAAATAATGCACATGTTCGTGAGTTCCATTAAGAACCTAGAATAGTGGGTCGCGCGTCTAGTCAAAAAACATGTTTCAAGTTCTGCTCGCGCTAGAATTATCGTTGCAAAAAACACAAAACATCGCGTAACCAAACGATTTTGTAATGGACACCCGACACATGCTTTGACTATAAGTAAATAATGTATATATTATAATAAATAGTTATAAAAAATGCGAGCATTATGTACTTTACTATGTACACTGCATAAATTTATAATATATGGTAAATTACAATTATTATATATTTAGAAATAACAAATATCTGGAATTATGTACTAGCTGATTTATATATGTATATACATATGTTTAATTGCAATTTAAAGTGTCACGTAAAAATCCAGTTTAATTTTTTCGTATAAAAGCAAGCGCCACAGCCAAGTAAATCATAGTTTGATTGATTACTACAACCAAAACTAAATATTCAACATGAAGTACCTGGTAAGTAGTCAAAAGTCCTGGCTCTGACTTCTAAACAGTCAAACTAATGGCAACACTTCTTCAAATTTATAGTTCGTCTGTGTCAGCCTGGCCCTATTCGCCTACATTGAAGCCGTTCCTTACAACAACGCCTACAACACTGGCTTAAACCTTGGCTACAACCCTGGTTACAACTCTGGCATTGATAGCATTGCATACCAGGCACTACCCCTAGGCTATGGCTCAAACATTGGCTCGAACTACGGCTCGAACTACGGCTCAAACTATGGTGCCCAGCCTTTGTACTCCGCTCCTGCTGATACACGTGCATCTGCTGCCAGCGCTTCATCTTCTTCTTCCGTGAGAGGAGGTCTTCACCGTCAGTTAGCTGTTCCCGGCTATGAAATCGACGCTGGTTACCATGGTAATGACTATGGTAGCCGCTCTGGTTATACTCTTTGAACAATTGATCAACTGATCAATTGTCTATTTGTTCATTGGATTGCAGCCAACAGCAGCTACACTGTGAAAAAATAAAGCAGCCGAACGGCTACGGATTGTTGAACATAAAAAAAATCCAAATTGAGTTTTTTATTATTTGCTTTCTCTAGTATTAATTTGCCAGCAGATAGGATAGAAAGTGTCAGTATTTTTGTATTGCTTTCTACTAATAGTGCCAAAAAGTTGATACTGTCATTAACAAAGGGATTACCCTGAACTCTTCAGAGTTCCTGCTTATAGGAACATAAAGACCTTCGTCAGAAAAAAAATCAAATTGCAAATTTTATTATTATCGAGCAAAATTGGCAATTAGCATATAAGCTCTGCCATTTTGAGCCGATAATTCTTTTGGAAAAATGTTCGCACAGTTTGGAGCACAGCCAGCCATGTTAATATTTTTAAGATGTTACAATATATTTTAAATGTCTTTCCGACAGATTGGATATAACAAATATAACGAAACAAAAAAAAGTTTTCAGATTTGGGCTACTAATTGAATTGTTTGTATCATATAGGCGAAGTCTGACTAAGGTAAAATTTATACTAAAACTTTTGCAGTCTTCTTAGCATTTACACGACGAACATAATCTGGGTTGGGACTGTTGGCATCTCTTATTAAAATTTGCTGCCCTTAAGATCCTGTCAGCGCGTCAAGAAGATGCTTTTATATGCTCCAACTGCTGCTAATTTGGGGGTCTAGATTTTCGAAAGCTCGAACTCTTTTTAGTTTTGTACTCTGCTTAAGTGGAAAGCATAAATGTAAAGGGTCATCAATCTTGATGTTTTTTTTTTTTAAATGCAAAAAAACACATCGATGACGCTTTCGAGCATAATCGGATAGCACGGGTAATGTTGGCCTGTATTGTTCAATCGTAGCTGGCTTATCCACAAAAACTTCTAACGGTGTTGGATATCTTGGTGCCTAATCCAGCGGTCCGGAGCGTGAAATTAATTGTTCACCGAATTGGTTCTATAAAATGGTCTAAGCGCGCGAAAAATATTCTTTACAGAACGCGAATTTTCGTAATATTGTACGATTTGTTAACTTTGTTCGGTCGTAAGTCTTTCCATGATTAAATGGCAATGAAAACTGAGAAAACACCCACGCGGCAACTCGACAGTACTCACGCGTGATTTGTCAAAAAAACCCTATTGAAAAAAACCTCAAAATTGATGACCCTTTATTATTCTTAGATGTAAAAGATGTTATTCAAAAAACAAAAAAATTAAAAAAAGGGAAATAACATTATACTTTGAAAAAAATAAAAAGGTTTAATTCAAAAAAGGTGCAAGTTTTAAGGTACGCTGTTTTTTTTGTTTCGATTTGAAATATTTTTGTCATTTTTATTCAAGGTACTGGCAATTTTAATTGACTTGGAGGTCGCTCTATGGAACTTATGGTTATATAGTTAGTATCATAGATTAGGTTCCTAGTTGGAGCAAAGGGCCTCTACTAGCTTTCTCCACCTTACTCTATTTTTGCTTTTGCCAGAAACTTTAATTTCCTCTTCCTACGTCCGGCGCCATGGTTTTCTTGGTCGCCCGCGCCTTCTGCTACATGCTACCTTGCGGTTTCCAGTCCAACGCTTCTTTTGGGAATTCACCTACTGGCTTGCGTAATGTGTGACCAATCCATTTCCATTTGCTACGACGAATTTGGATCGACACCGACTCCTCAACGCACTTGCTCAAAAACTCTGAATTCGAGATAGTCCTTGGGCACCAAATCCTCAGTATTTGTCTTAGGCAGCGGTACTTATGCTACACACAGGGATTACTTTTTTGGACTGAGCAATTGCCCGTTTGTCTAGCAATAAGTTAATTTTATAATAGGTGGTAAAAATCCATTGTTGCTTCAAAATAGCTTTCGTCTACGTGGTAAGGTGAAATTCTAATAACACGCATATTTGTATAGAATCCGTATATATAAACACAAATATCTTGGAAGCCATTGAGCCATGGGTTCCGACCATGTGCTGACCATTAATATCTATATGCGCAGATGTAAAGGCATCTCTGGTCAGCTCTCGGCCAGCTCACAAAGGACCTTCTTGTGCCAAAGCGCGTCTGGACTGTTCCATGATAGGCAACCAATTAAACTTAACCTTACCTTATGGAGCCAAGGAA
Organism: Chymomyza costata; assembly: GCA_018150985.1. Classification (NCBI taxonomy): domain Eukaryota; kingdom Metazoa; phylum Arthropoda; class Insecta; order Diptera; family Drosophilidae; genus Chymomyza; species Chymomyza costata. Next base: position 28,351,610 of record JAECWU010000001.1, read on the forward strand.
TTATAGTGTTAACATATAAACTAGAACCATCAAAATGTTGCACATAAGCCTCACCTAAAAATGTAAAGATTTTTGCAAACAAGCTTCCATTCCCCTACTCTTCGCAAATCACATTTCTTGAATTCCCTAATAGATTTTTAAGGCAAAACGGGTGTAAGAGAACTTTCAGTCGGCCACCGACCATTTTGATTTTTTTTGGGCTTTCGAAAGTGTGAACTCTTTTTAGTTTTCTATGTAGTTTTCTAAGTATATGTAGAAAAATATATGTAGTTTTCTAAGTATATGTAGAAAAATACATAAATTTAAAAATAACTATTCTAAAATACTGCTTCCGAAGGGCTACTGATTTTCTATTATATGTACTCACAACAGTCATAAGCAGCCATAACAAGCACGGCCCGAACTTTTGCTATCCTTTAAAAAGCAGCCTTGGGTCAATACTCGTTCATACTCGCTTTTCAACTTGACTTATTCAGCTTAGTTTTATTATTACAGTACAATATATGCGGCCTAAAAGTATGCCAACTAAATTTTAATGCTTCTTAGTTGTTCAAAAAGTGTTTTGTTTTAAAGATTTCTTTAAGTAATGTGACAATACCCATTGTCTATACTATAAGTAGAATATTTTATGTCATCATACAATAGGGTATTCACGCTGGCTGTTGAGTTGAGGAGTTGAAGAGTTGTGCACTTTTGCAACAACAAAATGTACAGGGTTGAGTTTCAGCTCTCAACTTAACTTTTTCTCAACCCAGAGCTTATGCTAGTTTTTAGAGAGAAGAAGAAACTGTTGCAAAATACGCTGTTTGTGGTATTCTAAGCACAACAGTATTTTGGTATTGTTTAGCTTTTAATTTAATACAATTATGTACTAAATTAAGCAATTATTACTTAATTTACAAATGAAAACAAAATCAGGAAAGAAAAAGCACAAACTCGACAACTCAACTGATACACTGCCAAAAAGGGCGTTCACTCTTTAGCTAGCCAATTCCTCAACTTTACAGCAACCATCAATACTTTAAAAAGAAATCTTTATAAATACAACCGTACTTTGAAATTACATTACTCAGTTTTCGGAAAGGGTATTGCGTACTTCTCTATTACGTAGCGCCAACACTGATGTTCCGCTCGTCTCTGATATGAGCTGTCCAAGCAATGAGCAATGACAGCGTGGTCTTTTATTGCAGCTGTTAAATGGTTGTAGCTTCTGCTGTCGCTGCTGGTGCTGCTTATCCGGTCGTAACTTGAGCTGCGTGTTTGCGCGCACTTTGTAAAGACAACAACAAAGCCCAGCAGCAGTTTACAGTTAAGCTACAAATCAAACCCATGCGCAGCATCCAAGATGTAAATAAAGATGGTTTGGAGCTTGCTTGTTGGGCTCTCTTTGGCTGGCCACTCGTCTCTGATATGAGCACAGCAAGAAATGAGCATTGACAGATTTGTCAAAATCATGTCGAGCTGTGCCGCTGCACTGCAGCCACAGTCCCAACAACAAGAGCAACAACGACAACAACTTTAGCCACTAAGCCGCATTGTGTGCCGTGATAAATTCGCAGCGAGATCACGTTTCGAGCGTTTCAATTATTTTTGCTTATATAAAGAAGTGTGCTTGGCATTTGGTTTGTTAATTGTGCCAACTTTGCCAACCAAGCAAGCGCCCCCAAAAACAAAAACCTCAACCATGAACAAGTTCGCTGTAAGTATAATTATGACCAAGACTTTGAGCACGGAAAAAAAATTCACTTCCGTTTGCAGTCTAACAAACCTATTTACGCTCTCTTTTAACTTATGCTCTCTTTCTCTTTGTCAATCATAGACTCTCGCAGTTATGATCTGCGCCTACCTGGCTGTTGGCAACTGCTATGGCGTCAATCCGGCTCCTGGCTACAATTCGCGCAGCAATGATGGCAGCGCTGCAGCTGCTTCATCTGCATCTGCCAGCCCAAACGATCGTTCTTACGACATCGTTTCGGGACCACGTCCTAGCTATGGTGCTAGCGAAATTCTGCGCCCCGTTCGCATTGATAACAGCTATGCTGCTGGCCCTGCTGGCTATGCTGCTGGCCCTGCTGGCTATGCCCAGCCCGCTTATGCTCAGCCTGCCTATGTTCAGCCAGCCTACCAGCCTGCTCCTGCTCTCTATGCTCAGCCTGCTCCTGCTCTTTATGGTGCTAAGCCTGCCTACGGCGCGGGCTATGCTCGTCCACGTTACACCGTGCAACAAGCTGGCGCAACTCTAATCAACCCCGGCCAAAACAGCTACCGCGCATATGTCTCCCCACCAGAGTACAGCAAGGTTGTGCTGCCCGTGCGCGCCGCTGAGCCTGTTGCCAAGCTCTACGTGCCCGAGAACCGTTCATATGGTGCTGCTGCTCCCAGCTATTAATTCACCTACTGGTGTGCTGTAAATACTGCTGTAAATAGAAGCTTTCATACTCACAGTCAGCGGAAATAAAGTAAAAAAAAATTAAACCAAAACAAAAGGAAATTGTGGTTTCTTGTAATAATGTTACGCAAATTTTAAACCAAAGCTCTACCGCTTATAAAGAGTTGTTGACATATTTCACACACATCACTTGCTTTTGCTGCTGCTAACAGCTGTTGGTTCTTTCAAAATTAGTCAGCTTTAGGTTTTATCTACGAGTATTTGTGCACGGTAAAAAATCTATCTCGTATACATGTTTTTTATTCTGAATAGCACAGAAGGTCTGACACTCTTGTTACTGTTGCACTCCAAGAGCCCCGTGTTTGTGGATTTGTTTTTTTTTAATCACACAATAGAGCTGTACAAAATTCCAAGCAGTCTCTCAAGCAGTTTAATTCAATTTTGTTACTTTTCGGAAAACTAACTTTATTTTTATTATTGTAAATTTTTTCTTATAAAAATAAATTATTTCTGCTATTTGGCTTTGCTTAAAAAAAATAATACTAAATACCAATGCAACAAACCAAGTTTGAACTAAATCGCAAGAAAAACGGTCTATTGGGCTTGCTTACTAATATGAACCAGATCATGTCATAAGTATTTATGAACCGAGCAGTGAACCGCAGGTCTATATTATATATACCAGATTCTTACGTAATTGATATAAATATGGACAATTTTTAATGTGAGCTCGACGATGAACCTCTATTTCCTAATTTTTTCGAACTAAATCCTTTATTATCCAAAAGATCAAAAAAGCATCAGCAAAGTTATCATGAGAACCAATATTTATTTTTTAGTGTATTGAAAGAGAAAAAAATTCGAGCAAAATATATTTTTAAATAGTAATCAAATATTATAAAGTTAATTATTATAAATACTTCGGGGAATAAGATTCCCAGCTATTAATATGCAATTAATTTAACGTCTTTTTGTTTCGAACAAAAACTTGAGTGAGAGTTCCGCCTTCTAATGGTTCGTATGCTATATTTGAATGGATTTTTCGAAAATTTTCATTGGCTTGCAACCCTGACTGCTTTAACCTTAAGTCTCGCCAAGCAGTATGCATTCGTCAAACTTACATAGATTCTCCCTATTTTATATACCTATTTCTAAAATTAAATATTTTTTTTGGTTTTTTGTAATATTTAGTTTTTAATTCAATCGCCCATTTGGAAAAAAGATAATTTATAAAGAAATAAACTTTTTGGGTTGTGCGCAAAAATTCTTGATGCCAAATATTAACTCCAATTAGCATCGGCAAGCCCGATACCTCTGTCAGTGAAAGGTTTTGTATGCAAATTAAAAAAAATCAAATTAAAACTGCGACTCAATCATCTAGAAATTTCTTGTATAGACCTAGAAATATATTTCTGCCATTTAAAAAATAATAATATTATGCTGCGATTTTTTGTGCCATTTGAATATACAAAATGTACTCTCCGTTTTTACTCAAGCTTCTGTATACGCAATCAGAAACCTTATATTTCTTCACCTTTTTAGAATAGAAACGATAGTTGAGGTAAATTATAGTGCTCAGTATGTAGATCATCGAAAAGTTAAAAAAATCTCTAACTGTTGCTGGAACAACTTAGCAAAAGATCGACTAACAATAAGAGAAAGTGTTTTAGGATTAAATGAGTGGACTTAAATCTAACTTTTTAGATAGTGAACACGGATTTGGGTGTTATAGAATCAAGATTCTTCCACTTCCATAATTGGCCATTCATCGTCGTGAAAACTTTAGCTTGTTCTGCTTTCGTTGCTCATATGCGAGGTTTCACTGTTGTTTTGAGCCATGTTTGTTAACGGTCAAGCGTGGTTTCTTGCAATTGCACGTAACTGTTAAAAATACTCCGGCAGCATTTTCGGCCAACAGAGAGTAATGCAAGATAAGAAACACTACATATGAAGTTTCTTTGGAAGCACTCAGCTTATCTGCTGCTTAAGTTCAACTGCCATAGACCACTGCATGCATAACAGCTTATGCTCCAAAGGTCGCAATTGATGCTACAAATATTTGCTCAATGAACCATCAATAGCTTTAACAAGCTCACACTGCTCATCTTGGTAGCAGAGCAGCGCAGCACAGCCAAGTCAAAGACATGATACTGTGCACACGAACAGCGCCGCGAGCATGCTTCTCAGCCAGCTTTTGGATGCGCTATCAAAGGTGGCGCGTAGTTGGGGTGGTTGTTGGTCACACAATTTGGCGCGCAATTTAACTGGCATAGAAAAAAGACGCAAAGGTCTGCACGCCGCTGTTGTGCGGTGCACATTATCGGAGCATGAGCAATCAAGCTGGAAAGACCTGCGCTGTTGGAGGCAGCGACGTTGGCAGCGGGCAGTGGCTGCTGCTGGTACGAGTTGGGGCTGCCGGGCTAGCTTGTTTCGTCATGTGCTTGACGAGTTCTCGGTTTCGACTGGGTTTTGGTCACGTAAAGTGCACTCACAAATCGCTGGTTACTTCTAAATATATGGCTATAAAAGCAATTTGGCCATAAGCTATTGTTAATTAGTTTTCAAAACAGTCGCTTCCTCGCATCATCAAAACATGTCTGCCTACTATATGAGACTCATCTGCCTGGTGGCCTGCATTGCTCTGTCCAGCGCACAATATGCCGTAAACCAAGGCCCAGCTGTCTATGGTGATGTGATCAGATCCGCTGAGACTGCTGAGGCACAGGCTGCTGCTTTGACCAATGCTGCTGGCGCAGCTGCTTCCGCTGCCAAATTGGATGCTGTTAACGCACAAGCATTGAACAACTATGGCTTGGAGCAGGGTCGTCCATTGTTGGCCAAAAGCTATGGTCCATTGGACAATCTGTATGCTGCATCTCTGCCAGCACGTTCTTTCGTTGCCGAAATTGATCCAGGTGGGTTATAGCTGAGTTATAGCTTAAAATTGACTTGCATGCTAAAGGTTTTCCTTGTATCCATTACAGCTTTCCAGAGGATCGGCTATGGCTCTGGTTATGGTGGTTATGGTGAGAGGTCTATTGTTTTGCAAACTGGCTCCAAGGTTGCCGCAACAGCAATCTAAATACTCAAGAAGTATGTGAAGTGTTTTGTGAAGTAATAAAATAAATAGTGATAATTGAAACTATTTGGATTTTTAATGGGTCTAGGGGTAGCTCCAGTTGTCCACAACAAACCTTTTTGGTAGCCGAATTGCCATCAGGTAAGCGTCTGTGTCCCCATATCAGGGGCGGCTTTTAACTAAAGGTCTTTGAGCCCATTACTCATTGATTCTCATAAAAGATGTTAGAATAACATGGAAAAAAACAATAATGGAAACATGTCTCCAAGGGATACCCAATACTTATTGGTCAATCCCCCTGCTACGGCAGCCAGCACAGAGGATTTGGAGGTGCTAATTTCACGTTATAACGACAACATGATGAATGTAACCAACTTGAGGCTCTATGCTCCACTTAGGAGTCAAGAATACATAGTAGCTGTAGCAGTAGTTGTAGCTCCAAAGATTTTGGTATGCAGAGTTTGAGTCTTGAGTGCATTGTTTTGCCTGCGTGGTAGAATATTGCGTCATCTTAATAAAGTTAGCTAATAAGCAACTTTATTAAGCTATGGAGTGCGGTCTAAAAGAAGAGAGTTTTCATGCTTAGCTTTTACGAGATGCCCTGACCACGCTAAGTCCGGACCCCCCAATAGTTGGAAAAATGGGCTGCCAGTTTTTTGCGACATCTGACATATAGTATATAGACTTCAAAGCGAATAACGCTTCTATGACCAAATCCTGGAGACGCGTCTGGTCTTCAGACTAAGAGAAGAAATTCTTAATACTTGGTTCGTTTCATAAACCAAATAACGAACGTTTCTAAGAAAATAAGTTATTTTTAAAAGTACGCCATCCAAATTTTCTATAATCTTTTCTTTCTTTTTGTTAGTTGAAAATCTGGCTTTTAGTCATGTTGAATGTAGTCATACTCGATTGAAGACCGTCAATAAAAAAACTATCGCATTCGGGTCCACGAAACTCCTTGGCAATATCAAGCGAAACCGATGCATTCTAAAAAGTGACTTTGTGGTGTGCATTATGGCTAAAACGCATCATCGGATTTTTTTTTCTGTAGAATGACGCTGGTGTCAAATTAAACGTCAATTCGTACCGAACTATTCGATGTTAACTGATTATTTTTCCTTCAATTGGATGAAATTGACTTGAATGGACACTACGAGTGTTAATTGGGATGATTTGTAAGCTTTTAAAAATCTCTTTAAAAATCAATATCCCATGGTGAAAACTTTAATTTGCTGAAAAAACAGGTCATGCCATTTGGCACCATTAGACTTTTTTTAAAACGGATTTTTAAAAAAAGTTAAGTATACGTCAATCATGTAACCATCATCCAAGAGCTAAAAAACAATACCACCAACAAGTTAATTGCCATTAAAACGTCCTTATTGGAAAAGGTCAGTGAAATTTTGAGCACCAGGTCAACGTCTCTAAGACCAGCCGTGGTGAACAATTTTTCAGCTTTAAAATAAGGTACCTTGGTTTCAAAATAAATATTTCTTGTTTTAATTAACGTTTACATTTATACGCCTGTAATGAACCACCTTATTATATGAGTATTTTCAAAAGAAATTTTTGGAACGCTTGGTTTTGCATACAAAGCAAATATATCGTTCTGAAGTTCCCAAGAACATATCGCCTGTCCACCCATGGCCAAGCAAAGTTACTTCTTAAAAACATAACTTACTCGTATAGATATATCCAGAGACTTCGTTTTAATACTTTGGTTGTTTGTCAAGTACCTAGAATCTTTATGGATATATGGATCACTATTGTAATACAATTTTTTGTAAACCCTATGTTTTCTGACATTTGTTTTAATTTTCTTAGCCAAATTCCTTTTCAAATGAGTAGTGTATTATCCAATAAGAGAACTAGGTTGTGAAGTCCCTCGAAAACATTCACACATGCTGGAGAGTATTAAAGAAACTATTTTTATAATTTTGAGATCATGAAAAGCCCTTAATAAAGTATATTTTGCCGTCATATATTATGAACTTTAAAAAATTGTTGACTGATTAAGTCAACAGATGCAGTATGGATTGCTTTCAATTCTAAGTTTTTCGGCAGAGAATGGTACGTAAAATATATTGCTTTTTGTTTATTTTGGCTTAATGGAAAACTTCTGGAAAAGATGTAACATTACCAAAGTTATTTTAAATTCTTGTAATATGTACTTTTTTGTTTTTTTTTTTTTTAATTTTTCCGAACGACCATTTTCATAAAACGCCTGTACCAACCACTTTTATGCGTTTTTCGGTTGTTTAACGATCCATGACTAAAACTGAGTAGTTCCGGATAATGAGTGTTTAACAACCAAACCACCAGATGGCCCACCCTGTATATAATAAAATTTTCCTTTTTTACGATTTTGGTTTGTCAGAGGACCTTTAATGAGGTTGTGAGTTTTGGTGTTCTGGTCCCATACTTTAAGATAATGTTCAAAAATATGTTTGAGTAGAAATATTGAAGTTATTCATTAATGAGGTATTTTGCAAAAACAAAAAAAAAGCCTCTACTCTCAAACACAATCCAAAGCTTATTCTATTGTAAAAATCATAAGCCTACTTAATGGTCATTGACGCTAAAGTCAGCTGAGATTATTTTGAGCATCTTTACTCTACTCTTCGATTAACCAGCCTCAAAACTTCTTTAGTTCTGCTTTTTGTTAAAAGGGAGTCCCATTATGGGCCTTACAAAAACTCTGGTTCTTAGTTGTCTCTATTTTTAAAGATTTCAGAGAAGATTTGGTTTTCAAAAGCAGACTTCTTTCTATACAACTTATGCATAAGAAATATCGCAACCCAGCTTTAAACAGTACCAGTCAGTCTGACTCTTTATCGAAGCAATAACTTGAAATAGTTTACAACTTTTAAACAGCTTCTAGCTTTATTTTTCCCAACGCCTCTTGAAATTAGTACAATTTGTTTTATTGTTATTATTTATATATAATATCGTTTTTATTGCAAAATACAAAGTAAAAAATATGAAATTGCTCAGTTTTGCTTGTTTTAAAATCAAATTGTTACGAGCACACAGAAATTTACCTACTAAACATAAAATGAACTAAAAAAAAAAAACAAGTAGAAGCGTTAACTCGATAACTTTGGTTGGGTTATGGGTTCTCCAAAGATGTAGACAACTTTCAAGCTCTCTTTTCTAAACTAAACTCTCTCTCTCTGTCGCTGTATCTTTCTCTCTAACGTATATCTGTCGAACATTGCAAAAGTGCTTAGTATTCGATTTGTTTACTTTTTTTTAATTTTATTGTTTTTTGTTTTTAAGGTTCATTATTTTAATTAAATTACATGAACTTCAAAATATTTATTATTATATAGATAGTATGTAGTGTTATATATTTATAATGTAGTATATTGATAAACCTATACGATCTGACGCACACACGGAGTTGTTGGTAATCCTGTAGAGCGTTACACAAAAAAAAATTTAAATTATAAAAATTTCTGATGCACTTTGTGGCTCAAAAAAATTTTCTGCAATTTTCTGCTGTTTCTTGTTGTTGATGATTTGTTGGTCTGATTTATTTTTTCATTTTGGTTGCATTAAATTATAAAAATGTTTGTGTAGTTTATTCGGTGATCGTTCTTGTTGTCTCCTGAATGTAGACCTGAGAGCCGGGCACGGTCGAGGTGGTAACGAATGTGCGGTGCTTGGCGCGGATCAAGTTCAAGTTGGATTCAGCAACATCGGCGCGATCTTCTGCAGCTTCGAGCTCACGTTGGAAACGACGCACACGGGTGACAGTATGACTGGACGCACCTTCCTGTTCGGACAATTGGCGTTTGTAGATATTGATCTTGGCAGTGGTTTTGTCCAAAGCATCCTGCAGCAATATAATGTTCTTCTGGTCCTCTTCGCATTGAATCATGACTTCCTTGACGGTACGTTCCTTCTTGCGCAAGATCTTGATGGTCTCGGCATGACGACGTTTCTCTTCCTCCAATTCCAGTTCCAAGTCACGAATGCGTGCCTCCAGTTTGCTAATGATGCGCTTGCTGCCGGCAACGGCGTTTATCTCAACTTCCTCAAGACGAATGGACAAGTTCTGAAAAGTGGGCAAACATTAGTGGAGCACAAAATATAACGACGTCAGACTCACCTTAACTTCGACTTCCAAAGACTTCTTGATGGTCTCCAATCTGACAATACGTTCCTGTTCCTCATGTACCTGCTCAATCACATGCTTCAGCTCAACCTGTGTGAGAAAGTAAAACCAACAAGTAAGTATCTCAGATCTCTGCAGCTACAGCGTTCTGGGCACACTTACCGTAACCTTCTGGTAACGCTCATCGCTGATGCGCAGTTCCTTGGATACTTCCTCGTAGTCAGAAGATACCACGGTCAGTTCCTGCTCCAACTTAGACTTCAACGACACCAAGTTCACATTGACAGTGCTCAACTCACTGATGCGAGATTGCGCCTCTTCATATTGCAACTCAACAGTGCGCTTGGCACGGTTAGCACTCTCCAAGTGAGAGCGCACCTCCTCCAGTTCACCATTCATACCAGCCAGACGACGCTGAGCCACAGCATATTGATCCAAAGTAGCCTGCAACTGGCGTTGCACATCCTCGTAGTGAGCTTGCAATTCGGTCAATTGCAGCGACTGCTTCTTGATAACCTTCTGCAAATCAATGTTGGTCTTGTTGGCCACATCCAAAGACATTTCCAGCTCGGTGATCTGGATCTGCAGCTTCTTCTTGATGCGCATCACCTCGGTCTTCAGACGAGTCTCGGCCTCAACGACGCGAGCATTCAGCTGCTCGATCTCAATCGAGGTCTGCTTGCTATACGATTTCGGAATAGAAGGGAATTTGGGCAAAAAGATACAATTATAGCGCTAGTTTTTTGGGTTCGCCATAGAAAACTCTGGAAGTTGTACCAAAAAAAGCGTTTACCTCGCTGCGGCTAGCTCTGTTGTCGCTATTTGCACTTGCCCACGACCATCGTGATGACTTTGGGGCCAGCTATTTTTGGCCCAACGTCTGACCCACAAAAATTTCTACTACTCAGCACTCAGGTGCGCGTATTTTAGACGCTGCATTTTCTTGAGCTGTTTACAAGTGGAAACTTTATGTTGGCCATTGTCAAAATGCATAAAGCAGAGAAACATTTTGCATTGTTTGGCTACATTAACGAATTTTATTTTTACGCTTGATAAAGACATCGAACTTGTCACAAATAGCGCGAATTGTTTGTTAGAAATCGGTACAGCGAGGGGGCTAGGGTTGGATGCAGAGCGGCAAGTGCATCATGCATCTAATTTTAGGCGTAGGTGACTTGGTTTGGGATGCAACTAAATGCACAGTTGTAGCAAAACGAACAAGTGCCAAAATTTTGAGTAACTTGGTTTATTCTAGTTTCTGATTCATGGGTTAAAAGAAATAGTCGAGCGGCTAAATGAACAATAGAGTAAGTAACTGATTCTTAGTAACTTTTCGAAGCTGATCGATTTTTTTACTTCAAAAGAACGAAATCTATTTAATTTGTGAAACTTATGAGCTGCTAGAAGATGGTCTTGGCTTGGCAGTGGTATATATTTGCTGTTATAACAAAAAATTGCATAAATTGGAACTTGAAGCTTTTAGTATACATACTTTTAGATGTTCTAAAGAAAGAAAGATTTTTAGAATGTCGGAGTGCACTCTTAAGCTCTACAAATGTCTTTAAACAATACTTAATCTAACAGCTGGGAGGGCAAAGTGTGCAGTTTTTAAGAGTTATAAAAAGTTTCTCAACTACTAAGCTTAGGTTTGTTAATATAACTCTGACCATTATAAGCACAAAAATAAATTTTGAAAATAATTCTACGACCAATTTTACGAAGTTTCTTTTACAGAATTTTTTGCATTTATAGAACTAATTTAATAATTGAGCTCGAAGTTACTTTATTTCTCCAATTATTTTTGTAATGTGATACTTGACCAAAAAATTAACGTCTTTATTTTTTACGCTACATCATCGCTAAGCCAATAACTATCAAATTGTCTTATATGCAGTGTCTTAATAGCCAAAAACTTAGCACATTTGTTGATTTCAGCCGACTTTTAAATTATTTGCAAATTTTCTGAAATATAATTCTTTTAAAAAAGATTCAACTATCTTTTATATGGTTAAAATTCTGCGATAGTTTATTCAAGAACATTTCTTGATTGTAGCTATCTTTCAAATATGGTGAAGAATATTTCTTGATTTCAGCTTTCAGTCTTCTAAATCATTTGCAGATTTTCTGAAATGCAATTCTTTTATAAAAGCTTCACCGTATCTTTTATGTGGTTCAAGAACATTTCTTGATTCCAGATAACTTTAAAATAAAGTAAAGAATATTTCTTGAATCCAGCTGTGTTTGAAATTATTTTCTTTTCTGAAATAGAATTCTTTTATAAAAGCTTCAACGTATCTTTTATTCGGTTCAAGTTCTGCGATAGTTTATTCAAGAACATTTCTTGATTCTATTATAGCTTTATTTCAAATATAGTCAAGAATATTTCTTGATTCCAGCTGTCTTTGAAATTATTTTCTTTTCTGAAATAGAATTCTTTTATAAAAGCTTCAACGTATCTTTTATTCGGTTCAAGTCTTGCCATAACTTATTGAAGAACATTCTTGATTCTAGCTATCTTTCAAATATAGTCAAGAATATTTCTTGATTCCAACTGTCTCTTCTAAATCATTTGCAGATTTTCCGCAATGCAATTCTTTTATAAAGGCTTTAATGCATCTTTTATATGGTTCAATTTCTGCGATAGTTTATTCAAGAACATCTTTTGATGCCAGCTTTCTTTTAAATAAAGTCAAGAATATTTCTGAATTTCAACTGTCTTTTGTATTATTAGCTGATTTTCTGCAAAAAAATTCTTTTACAAAAGCTTTCAAATATCTTTTATGTGAATCCAATTTTTCTGTAGTTTATTTAAGAACATTTCTTCATCATAGCTTTCTTTTAAATAAAGTTATTGCTCTTTTTTTTAACACCATTCGAAACACAGCCTAGCTCGAAGATTAAGCTATATTACCTTTTATAAAAGTTTCTTGGTATCTTTTATGTGGTCATGTTGTAAACAAATTCTACAACTACTTTATTCAAGCACATATCTTGATTCCAGCTATCGTTTGAACGAAGTTATTTGCTTATTTTCTGAAAGAGAATTTTTAATATATCAAAGATATAAGCTTGAATTCATTCTTTTAAAAAAGCTACAACGTATCTTTTATGTGGTTTTTATCATCAATTCTACAATAGCTTATGCAAGAACATATCTTGGTTCCAGCTATCTTTCAAATAAAGTCATATTTTTCGAAATAGAATTCGTAACACAGCCAACTTAAAAGATAAAACTAAGCTAATAAAAGTTTCAATGTCTCTTTTATGTAGGCATGTATCAACACAAATTCTACTATCTTTTATTAAAGATTTGTCAAGTAGAATCATTTAGCTATTTTGAATACCAGAAGCAAACATTTGAAGTCCAAAACGACAGTAAAGTTACAATTAAAAATTCAGCTTGCGATCTGTGCTGCATCATAATTTCATATATCTTTTGTACAATTTTTGCTACTTTCTTCTGAGCATCTCTTTTTTTCATCTTGACATGCGTATGAAATTGATATAGCTTTCAATTGATCTATGTTTTTGTCTAAAATTTACTTTCTTAATCCCGTTTAAATGATCATTTATAAATTTCAACTAACTTTTAACGATACTTTCGTACCAGAATACAGCTCATCGCTAAACTCAATGCAAACTCCATATGATATATAAGTCTACATACTTTCTCTAACCAAAATCTATGTTCTTAAGTATGTTACATTTCCTAAGTTTTGGTTTCTATGCAGCTAGCAAACACTTTCGTTCTATCTATATACTATCAGAATCTTTTTTCTTTCAGATTTGCTGCTGTTCTTCTTGGTTACTTAATCTATGCGCTCATTGTTGTCGCGTTGCCAAGGTATTTAGTCTGTATTTTGTATGCGAACGTAAGTATTTTTATTTAATTTTAATTCTTGGGTTTTTTTTTCGATTATTCGCACGCCATGTTTTTGTATTTTCAATGTTTATTTCATTTATTTACGCAAAAGTATTTGTTCAACATTTCTTGCTGCTGTCATGCGCATCAATTTACTCAAAAATTAAAATAAATTGTCAGAATTTTGAAGGACACATCAAACAATGCCACTATTTGTAGCACCAATAACGTGCATATTGTTTGGCATGTGGGAGCGAAACTTGATCGTCAGTTTTGTGGGTCTTTGGATAGTAGCAAATCAGCTCTGAATCAAATTTACCATATAAGAATTGGCCAGTGCTGGTTCAATGAGTGAAAGCAAAGAGCTAAAGTTTTTGATATGGTATAAAACTCTAAAGGCATAGGAATATGTAGATAAGCTTGAAGTAATATACAGATCTTAGATTGACATCATCATCTTGCAAGTCTAAAAGCTTTACTGGGAATTTGACGTCTTTATTCTTATAAGATGATAGTTTTTAAGCATGTGAATATCTAGCATCATATTTATCTTGCAAATCTAAGAACTTTATTAAAAATCTTCCGCCTATATTTTTATAAGATGACAATTTAAAACCTTTTGAAGACCTAGCATCATTATCATCTTGCACATTTAAGAATTTTATTAAAAATTTGACGCCTTTATTTTTATAAGATGAGAATTTTGAACCATTTGAAGATCTACCATCATCATCTTGCAAATCTAAGAACTTTATTAAGAGTTTTACATGTTAATTTTTATAAGATGAAGAAGAACTTTATTAAGAATGTTTCATCTTTATGTTAATAAGATGATTGTTATTAAGCATTAGCAGATCTAGCATCATCTCGCAAATCTAAGCAATTAATTGAGGATTATATGTCTTTATTTTTATAAGATGAGAATTTTGAGCCATATGAAGATCAAGCATCAACATCTTGCCAATCTTAAACTTAATAATTTGACACCTCTATTTTGATAACATGAGAATTTTAAACCCTTTAAAGTGGCTTCAAGTTGATAACTTGGAAATGTCATTTGAAAACGATGAACATATTGCAAATCTACTGTAAGTATTGGAAATATGAATTTTTTGTTCATATTATAAAAAGCTTCAAATTGATAACTAAAAATTATTTTCATAAAAAGTTTCACATCTTTATTGAATGTGTTTTTTTTGGAACACATACATATTTTCAATTAGATTTTAAAAGAATCTTTCAATATAGCTCATCATCTCATATTGTTTCCCGCTGTAGATCAGCACTAAAAGTCAAATAATCAATATCTTCAGGTTTCTCTTATGAATTCGGTTAGAGCTGTGGCAAAAACTACTAAATCTTTCAAAGTTTATTTGGCGATTGTCATCTCATTTAAATTGAAGCTGTGGATCAGTAGTAACAGACAAATAAGCAATTTATCCGGTTTTTCGATAAGAGTTGTGGCCAGAAATACTAAAGCTTTCAAAGTTGATACATGTATATAATTCATATTGTACTCAATATCGCAACAATTCGCGTTTGGAATGATATGGATCTATGATTTGTAGAACTACATCTACATAACATATATCTCTAGAAATTCATGAATCGATCAGAAGAAAGTAACATTTTTACATTTTCCACTCAAAAGAATTAACATGTGAACTTTTTGAACTAAGAAATAATTTTTGTATTTCCAATTTTCCGCACTTTATTTTGCTGAGAAAGTGTTCCAACTCTGGCTTAAATATCAAGCTTCAATGATTTAAAGGTGAACTTAAGAAATTAACTGAAATAATAGAATTATGATATCCCAATTTGTTGAAATAATTTAGGCTGTTCTAATCGAGTAATTTATCTTGTTATTAACTCTGCAACAAAGAAAATGAGTAATCCGCTGTCTTCTATATTCAAAATTAATGAACTATTTTAAATATTTATCTAGCATAAAATTAAATTGGCAAACCAATAAAATATATTGCTTAAATTATTTCACTAAAACAACAGTGTCTACAGATAAAATGTGACAATAATGTTCGCTATATTATATAGAAAACATTAGACAAATAATCCAAGCCAAAAGACCCATAATATAAACTAATTGCGAATTGTATAGAATTATGCAAAACGAAAGCGTACCAAGTCTTTAAGAAAACGTCTAACCCAAAAATAAATTGCCAGACAAATATACACACAAACACACATACACACACATTTAGAGGGATCTTAAGAGTTCTTGACAAGATGTAGGCAAAATTAAGCTACAATTCAAAAATGTTCGCATTTATTCAAATCGCAGATATTTTGTCTAGGAAACGAGTACGACAATATTTCATTGAAAACGCCAGAGCTACAAATTTTTGTGTGTGATCATGAGATTTATGAAAAAAGTGATTTATGAGCACACACTCACATATACACGCACACGCACACACACCATTAGAGCGACACATAACTATGGGCATAGCTTAATGCTTCCAATAAATATAGCTATAATCCTTGAGCTTGGGATGTGTGCGCAAAACTTTGCGACAAACCCAACATTTATCCTCTATACCGCACCTGGAATCCGCATAGAACTCAACGGTGCGTTGATTCAGTGTTGACAACTGACGCTTAACATTATGCAGCGACGAGGATACACGATGATCGAGCTTATCAACCAAACGATCATCCATCAGCTCAATATGCAAGGCATGAGCACGCAAATGGCCATCCGGCGAGGTGGAGCGCATACGCGAACCCGCACGACTGGAGCGTATCATGGTCTGCGCAATATAATTCTCCTCTTCCTTTTTGGCGGTTTTAATATTCTGCTCCGACTGCGAGAGCAGCGCTTGAGCTATGGCAGTGGCGGATTTACCGCGTATCGAACGCTTAAAATCATCAGACATATTTTCAATATCGTTATCCAGCTCGATTTTACGTATACGCTGTAATATCTTAATAGTATCGCTTTTAATCAAATCCTCGAGCTCCTCTTGACGTTTGCGACGACGTTGACGCGATCTATCGACAACTGAATCCGGTTCAATGTGCTTGGCCAAACGCGTTGCGTCGATAAACTTCTGCACACTGAACGGCGTGCGTTTCTGTGCACGAAAGTTAAGCAAAATTTCGTCAGCACGAGAGGCACAGGTGCGCGACAGGCGTATGATCTCGTCAGTGGTATACTGACGTACCGCATTTGAGGCACGATATTGCTTTAGACCATGTTCGCTCACCCAAGGCAGATGTGGCTGCTGCACTTTCAGGCCTTTTGCCTTTGCATCGAGATAGTCGAGCATGGGCTGATAGAAATTCATGCTATAGCCATAGTTGTCCTCATATGTGGAG
This sequence comes from Chymomyza costata, assembly GCA_018150985.1. Classification (NCBI taxonomy): domain Eukaryota; kingdom Metazoa; phylum Arthropoda; class Insecta; order Diptera; family Drosophilidae; genus Chymomyza; species Chymomyza costata. The sequence continues at coordinate 28,368,399 of JAECWU010000001.1, forward strand.
GTGGCGGGGCGGAAACGTGAGTGTCTTTGCTTATAGGCGAGCGCCATTTTGTGCGCAGCAACAATGAGTGAGTGAGTGTATGAATGAGTGAGTGTGTGTGTATGAGTGAGTGAGTGAGTGTACTTAGAATATGAGTACTCTAATTAAAGCTACAAAAGAACTTGTCGCTGGCTGTTGCTGCTGTCGCTGTCGCTGCTGCTGCTGCGGCGCTGCTTTTGACGACGTTGTCGGTTTGGCAACAGTTGTTGCTGCTTTGCAAAATAAATTTTCAAATTTGTTGAAATTCTAAAAAAAGATTTGCATTTGTTTTTGAGCTAGTCGATAAAGATAAAAACATATGATGACAATGCCGTTGAAGTTGCAAGCAGCAGCATTGTTTGCTGTCAATTTTGCAGCTGTCATGTCATAATCGCCAGCAATTTGTCGTGGAAGTAAGCAGTGCTTTGAAATACAATAAAGAACTGCTTAACTTGAAACCAGACTTCAAACTGCTTGCAGCACAACATAACATTGGCACATCTTGACACTCACTGGATTCATCAGAAAACGCACCTACCTTTTGAGGTCTATGCAACTCATGTGCTTCCAATTCGCAACTTGTTGTACCTTAACTATAACTGACTATAATTTCCACAATTGATTGTGTAATCGTTACAACTGCGCAATTTTCTGTCAAAAAAATCAAGATAAACCAATTAAGTATTGCATAGTTAATCAGCATACTGCTTGCATACTTCTGCAGCGCCTGCTTTGTATTGCGTATACGCGTCTTTATCCAGCGCAGGATTTTTCTATGCTCTGCCTTTTTTTTTGTTGCCGCTTAGAAAACTAAAGCAGTTGTTTAACGCGCGAATATAGAACTAGTACTGACTATAAAATGGGTCAATTTGATATCAATTGATTGTATTGAATAAAAAACAATCGATTGGTTTTTCAATGCCGCTTCCGCTTGCACGTCGTCGCTTTCGTTGGCCTCTCGTCAAGACGACAAGTGCATACGGCATAGGAAATTGTAAAAAGTGTTTTGTGTGATTTTAGCCTTGGCATGTCAATTGGCAGCGACGTCGGCATAACATTTTTGGTACAACTTTCAGTTTGAGATAATTTCGCTACTTACCGAATGGCCTCAATTTCCTCATCCTTCTCGGCCAAACGACGCTCAGCATCGTGGCGATATTGGTTGAAGTCAGCGGCCAAACGCTGACCACGCTGTTCCTCAGCCTTGCGACCCTGTTTTTTTTTTAAAACATAAACATTTAGTCTGCCATTAGTCTTGTTGCACTACGCTAAGAACTTACAGCCTCAGCTTCCTTGTAGGCAGCGGTAAGCTCATCACGCTCATTCTCCAAACGACGCAACTCCAATTCCAATTCATGCAAACGACGGTTTAGCTCGTTGATGGCGCTCTTGGCCTCATGCAAGTCATCTGTAAAAATTAGAGCTTAGTAGTTTCTAGCATAAGGCACAGAAGACTGCATTTGCTTACCGCCCAACTTCTTGTTTTCACGAGTCAACTGGTTGTTGGCATCCTTGGTCTTGTCCAATTCATGCACAGCGCGCACCAAATCAGCCTGCTTGTTCTTAAGATCACGCTGGCTGTTCTCGAACAATACAATAGTCTCATCCAGACGGCTCTTCAGCTCAATATTGTGCTTCTCAAGCGTGTTGACGGACTTGTGCAATTCGCGGCAGGTGTTGTTAGACTTCTCCAAATCGATGATCAATACCTCCACTTCGCTGGCCAGGCGTGTCTTTGTCTTTTCCAAATTGTTGACCTTGACAATAAGGCTCTCGATGTGCTCCTCCAGTTCAGTGATGCGCACCTGGTACTTGCGACGAATCTCTTCAACCTCTTCGGCACGTGCTGCCACTTCGGCATTCCACTTGTTCTGCCATGAAGTGGCATCAGCATTGGCCTTGACCAACTGACGTTCCAAGTCAATACGCGCTTCGGATTCTTCCTCGAGTTGTAGACGAATCGAATCCAATTCGGTCTCAACTTGATGCAACGAAGATTCGAGCATAGAGCGACGACGGTCTTCGTCTTCCAAACGGCGGCGTGCATCTTCCAATTGGGAGATGACCTGGCTCTTGGAAAACGAGACAGTGTCCAATTGTACTTTGAGATCTTGGACATCCTTGATCAGCTCAATGTTTTCCTGCGAGAGGCGAGATTTGTGCGAAGTGATTTCGATAACGGTGCGATTCAGCTCCTCAATCTTAACATTCAGCTCAGAGATGGAGATTTCCAATTTTTCGATATGTTTATGGGAGATGAGCTTTTCTTTGTTGTACGATTCGATTTGAGAGAGCAGCTCATAGACTTCGGCTTGGAATTTGGCCTTGTCCTTTTCGGCTCTGTAAAAGCAGTTAAAACAAAAGGCAATTAAATAAATGCACGCTTCAGTAACAGTTTATACTTAGTGAGAGCCAAGCTGTAAGTAAATAAGCTGCGAGGAGTTGAGCTTTTGCATGCAAGCGGCAGTTGGACTCAAAGCTTACAGGTTGCAGAGCGTTGTTGTGAAAAGCTCAATGAACTGAAAAGCTTTCCCATAGCCAGTAAGTAGATAATGCTTGAGTAATTTCAAATGGTTAGCTGCCTGGAATCAAGCTGTTTATGTATTTATATAATTCAAATCATAATTCCAAACATTTTTTATTTTTCACTTTAAAGCCATGGCTATTTAAAAATGCATTAAAATTTTTGCCTTTGCTGCTTTTGTACAAAAACAAGAAAACGCAAAAATTTGCCACCTTCAAGTCGAAAAGAAAAAACGTATCGAATTTCCATAAAGTTCAATTGGACGAAAAGAGACGACAACAACAACAATAACGGGCACAAGGCACAACATTTTGAATATGATTCAATCAAAGACATATTTGGATGGGCGTCGGAGCAAATGAGAGAAAAAATGAACATGCAACAACAACAGCAACAGCAACAACAACACAAACCAGAGCGAGCACGCAAAATTTATACAGTTTATTTGGCTTTATTTCTTGGCTCTTCTCTAGAGCAGCACAAGAATGTAGCTGAAAATTTAAAAATTTTTCTAAAAATAAGTGCCAAAATATGCGCGCACCTCGGACTGCTTGTTGTTGTTTATTTTGTTATAGTTGTTGAGTCTTTCATACGAAACATATGTTTGCATTACGTTAAGTTTTGCGTGCGTGTGAAAAATACGTGGAAAAACGGAAGAAAAAGCAAATTTAAACTTTTGCCAAAAGCTTTACCACAAAACTTTATATGTACTCTTGTCGAAGTGAGCCAGCTGCTATAGACATACATATGTTGTCTGCTTGCTCTACCTTAAAGGTAATGCGCAAACTCGGGCGCGCCTTTAATCAACCAATATATAAATATTGAGCTGCAACAAAATATTTAGCTAGCTGCATTTGTTTGCAATTAATTTAATTAATTGTATTACATATCAATATTTTCAATGCCTGCGCAAGTTTACGCGCTGCATATTGCGCATACGCCACGTGCTGCGCAGCCGCCAGGGGGCGCAAATGTTGCTTAAGCATATATACACCTCGTCGTGGGGGTGGCTGTAGATAGTTTCTTTTTGCTTAGCCTTGAATTTCGAAAAGATTTTGAAATTCCTGTATATTTATTTTTGGATATTTCATTTGGAAATATGAGCAGCGAGCGCCGTAGACGCGAAAGTTTATTATTTTTGCTTATTGCGGTTGAATATGTTGCCGCAAATTGTGTCAATAGAACTGCAAGCCATGCAGCTACAATATTTGCGGTTTTTTTGGACTTTTTGCGGCATAAACAATTTCATAATTTTTGATAAATTGTTTATGCTGTGTTGTGACCCATATGGTGCGGCTTTGCTCTAGCTTTTTGTTTTTTTTTTTGGGGTCAACATAGCAAGCCGGCAAGGTTAATAAGCTGTTTCTAGTGCATGTTACTTTAAGACAGGCAGACATTGAGCAGTCTGTCATATGAAATCCGTTTGTCTGTTTAGCATTTGCTCAACACTTTGTAGGTCAACATTTAGTGATGTTGCATGATGCATTTGTTTTTAACATACCTAGCTCTATTTTTCGTTAGGATTTCAACTTGTTCCTGGAAATCCGTAATAATTTCGTTGTGCTTCTTCTTCAAAAGCATGGTGGTTTCCTCAGATTCAAGATGAACATCCTCAAGCAGTTTGCGCAGCTTCAAGAGCTCAGCATCACGCTTGCGATTCGCTTCAAACTGTATTTAGTAGAAAACAATAAGTTGCTTGATGAACACATAGACGGAGTTTTTTTATAGACTTACCTGATGTTCAGCACCACCCTCGGCTTCCTCAAGACGCTCGGACATCTGTATGACCTGCACGCTGAGATCGGCCTTCTCACGCTCGATCTGTGTTCAAAGAGAGTTTTCAATTAGTTGCATATTTAACTTATCCAAAACTTGTCTACTCAATTATATAGGCTTATATCAAAAATTTAAAAATACCAAAACTATCTACCCACACGTTATTATAGTATACGCAATGCACAGACCCATGCATTATAGCTACTCAAACGGTCCATAAAATATAAACCATATTAATCAGTCAGAAATAATTAGGCACATGAAACACCTAAAATAACGCAAAGGCAAAATGCCAAAAGATTCTACCTTATGTCTCTAAAACAGATATATAGCTGGCCATATAAAAGCCATCAAAATAATTCTGCTGCATATTGCATTTCCAAAAACAAAAAAATAAGAAAAATCACTTTCATATAATTTATTTTACGCATTTTCAGTTGAACTGCAAAATTTTTTCAATTTTTGCATATGTTGACCCAATTTAAACTCTAGTAGTTGTTGCTTTTTTGCGTAATTAAATGGAATTTTATGCGTATTTTTGCTTTGTGTTTCGAGCAAATTGTAGCTGAAAGATACACACTTTGTGTGGGCGGCTATGTAACACTGGCTGCCCTCAAAGTGTAAGAAGCAATTGGTATTTAAAAAAGAAAAAATCATAGAAAATTCTTTGTTATAGAGTATTGACGAAGCTAAAGAAGGAAGCTAAAGTTTTCCATTTGCCTCGAAATCGTGCTGACTTATAATAACTTAAATAAGGTGTGAAGATACAAGATCTTAGAGACAGAGTTGCTTGAAATTTTTTGGGAACAAGAAATTCTTTGCATCTTAAAAATGTATTAAACACTTAATCTTTTTAGACCATAAGTAAAAGTATTTTTTGTCGAGCTTCGAATGGATTATTATTAAATGCTCAATTTATGAAATATCCAAGAACATTTTTTCAACAAAAAAAATGTTTTCTTATCATCTTCATAAATCTTGGTTTTAAGTCAGCTCTTGAGGTCTCATAAAGTAAACAAATTGAAGAAAAATAATTGGAAAACCGTGTTTTTTTTGGGATGTTTTTTTAAATAAAAGGTCAAGTTACAAACATAAAAGATTGAAGAAAAAAACTCAATAGCCGGAATGGATTGGGATCATTGCACTCTAAACTGCTTCTTTTAGATTATGTCATTTAAGATGATGAATAAATGCCACACTCTTAAGAAACATATATAAGATTTAAAAGATAAGCTCTAAACGTAACACTTTATTGCTAAAAGTGAAAATCTTAGGACAGTTCGTTGCAGCCAAGGAAGCAAAGAAAGTATCTACAGCTAAGTTAAACAAAAGCTTCAATCTGACATCAAAGATACTTTAAAACTACAGCAACCAACAGACAAAGTTGCATAGTTCTAAGTTTTTTTTATGCTGAAATATGGTTTGCCTAAATCATTTATCTTTAAGTCGAAAAGTATCTTTTAGCTAATCTCATGGATATTGAAATTAAAAAAAAAAAACAAACGCATTATTTAAAGTTGCTTCATTCTGCTACACGACTAAAATATATAGTTATAGCCAAGGCCTAGATGAGTACATACAGCGTTAAATCCACTTGCGCCATGTGTATCTGTTAGATACTTTTGTGTGCTATCTGCTTTTTTTTTTGTTTTTTGCCTGTTGCGGTGTGAAAAATTTTAATGTGCAAGAAAATTATTTAATTTTCCCACACATACACAATGAGTCTAGTATAGTATATATACACGTAGATATTTCAGCTGCTGCCAACGAAATTTTCTTTTAGCCAAAGCTATTGCCTTGTTTTTTTTTTTTTTTGCATTTGATTTTTCTTTAATATATTTTTCATGTTGCTCTTCGGCTTTTTCCGACTTTATTTTCTTTGCTTTAGACCGGTGTGATTGTTTTTGTTGTTATTGTTGGATTTTTCATATTTTTGTTGTTTTGTTTAACATAATCATTGCTTGCTTGTGTGTATTGAATGTCGTGCGCTAATTTTAGCCATTTTGTTCCATATTATGTACAAGTATGTATCTGTGTGGCTGCTAAACATGCGTCAGCTGGGCGTGTATGTGTTTGTATAGCTGTATGTCTGCTAATCCATAAAGCAAAAAGTAATTAAAATAATATACCAATAGAAAATTTTCAAACCACATTTTCACACGCATTTTCCATGCCTCTGCAAATCTCAGCGCAGAACCTGGTCACATTCAGCGCCCAAATGCCTGACGTACGCCCCAGGCCAGGCCGGGCGCATTTTCTAAATTTGTAATGCCCCAAAGCAAACAGGAACACTATTTGGCCCTGCCATGCTTTGCAGTCGCCCGTAGCCCTCATTGGACGCCGCATTCTGAATGAACTGCCATGCAGAGCGCTTATTGCAGTTTTTTCTTTACTTTTACTTTTGATTTTGTTTGCTTTTTTGTTTGTCTTTGTTGTTGTTGGCACAAACACACAAAAAAAACAAAAAAAAAAGCATTCGCTTGCAAAAACATTTATCATTTGGCTTTGTTGTTGTTGATTGAAGTTCAATGCACATCATTATCATTTGCAAGATACTCGAAGCGTAATTTATTATTAGACGCCTTCTTCTATCTTCTAACACTCTTAAATGCAATCGATTTTCTATTGTTTTGTGCGATTTGTTATTTTGTTTTCGTTTTTGCTTTCTTTTTGTGCTTTGCACATATTTTTGCTGTTTTTAGGTGACATTTTGAAGCGAAAAACCGCAAATTGTTGTGCCTTGCACTCTCTTCGTTTGCAAACTAAGAGCGAAGTTCATTTGAGTTGGCAGAAAAAAGGAGTTTTTCCGGAATTTGAAGCATTTAATACTCAGCTTTGGGCAAATCTCTTCCAGCAGTCTATTGTCGGAACTAAAGTCATTAGATATATAATATCTGCATCTGATTGTTCTTCCAAACGACTCTACATGCGAAGTTTTGTATCTTAATGCTAATGTAAAAAGACGAATCAAAAACCGAGCTAAGTGTGCCAGACTCCATTCTTACCCAAGATTAAGATTCTAAGATTTTTACTTGTCAAAAATGTGTAAATGAAATTATATCCAGTGCTTAAACAGACTCTATATGACTTCTTAAAAATTACCCAACATTCTGTCAATATTTATACTTTATTTCAATATTTCAATGGTAACATATCCTAAGCCTTACATCCTTAAAGAACTACTCAAAAAAGTAAGCTATATAACTATATCTTATAGCTACATTAAAAAAAATATATTGATTACTTACCCTTTGACGCAATTCACGTTCAACTTCAAGATCATCTTGGAGCAAACGAATCTTGTCCTGCAAAAAAATGCGTTTTGTATTTTTTTTTTGTATAACAATTAGCTCATCACAATTTTCTCAAAAATTTTCTCTTTTCACTTTTTTAATTATAAAAAATATACATCTTATATTTTGTGCGCTACAGTTTAATTATGTATACGTTTATGCATATAGCTCATAGGTGTATTTTGAACGCGCTTATTACATAATATTATACGACTAGACATAGGAATCTATTGCATATATGTATATTCGTTTAAATTTTATATTTCCACAAAACTCACGCACACATTGGCAAACACTCATAGACATAGACAGTAGCCCCTGTGTGCCACGTATTTTGCAAGCATTTCTTTTATTTCTATACTCAATTTATTTTATTTTATTTTCGGTATATATATTTTTTTTCTTTTTTTTTTTTTGTTCAGTCTTTGCACACAGTTTGATTTCAACATTTGGCGCACGCAGTTATATTTTTTAGGTTAGATTTTTGCACTTTTCCGAGCTTGGTTTGGACGTGCTTACCTCCAAGCGCGAGAGCGAGCTCATGTCGGTGATGTATTCGATGTTCACATCGGCACCTCCGGGTCCAGTCGATGAGGCCCGGTAGGAATATTTCGAGGAGCGTATAGCTTGCGATGACGACATGTTTGCTTTTCTTTTTTTTTTTTCTTCTTTTAAGAAGTTGTTTTTATTGTTTTAAAAATTAATTAGCTCGATACGCGTTAGTCGCGTTTTTAAATAATTTACTCTAATGAATTTATATATGAATTGAAAATCTCCACGGACACGAAGCACGGCACGCAGAAGTGTAGTTGTCACCGAGTCACCGAATAATTCGTAATAAACGTCGGAGTAAGGCTGGTGATCTACTGAACAAGAGATCCCGTGGTCGTTCGAATAAAGAGTATTTCGTTTATTTGGTCGCTGTTCGCAAGTGTTATCGTTTTGTCTATTTCTACCCCAAAGTTTGCTTGATCTTTTCGTCGTTTTTCTTTTCGTTCGTCTCGTTTTTGAGTGTGCTTTTGATGCTTTATTTTCGGCAGTTTCTCGCTTCCTTTGAGTGGTTTTTGAGTGGAAATTTTCATGCTGCTAAAGCTTTTGCTGATTTTCCGTGCATTTTCATGCCTAATGCGCAAGGCACTCAGCGTTGATATGTGTGTTAATTGCTCAGTTGTGTGGAACATTCTTTGATTTTACTTCTGTCTTTGAATTCTTGAGTTTTTCAACTTTATCTTTATTTTTTTTTTGTATATGGCTTGTGCGAACGAATTTTCACGCTAGTTTTGCATTCCCGTTAATATAAAAATAAACTCAAACATTTGGCCTGTACTTCAGTTTTTCTTACCTGTAATTAGCCTGTGTCATTTGCATGTTTTTCATGCGTATCTTGTCGTTTTGCGTGTTGTGTATCTATACATTATACGTCAAAAGAAAAAAAAAATGTATCTATATATTGATTTTAGCAGATTTTCAAGCTACTTGGGCTATTTTTTTAGCCACAAAGTTTACAAGCTATACATATGTATATAATTTTTGGCTTTTATTTGTTTTTGCGAAATCTCGATTAGGTGTAAATTTTGTTATTTAAGTTGTTAATGACTTTTGCGCAAGCAGCTTATGCGCTTTTAATAGTTTATTTTTATGGCAAACTGGCGCCAAACTTTTAATAAAGTGTTTAATTAATAAGCATGCCTTTATATACTTAATGTGAATGGTTAGTATTAGAAACGACTAGTACATAGCATGCACTTTGTTGGCATAACAAAGTTTCAACAAGCCATACCAAAGATAAGAGAATGCTTTATATCTTCAGACTATTCAAAATGTCAGTGCCAAATAACAAAAATCTTTATGAATGAAAGTGCATTGCTAGATTCTACTCTCTAGAACAGCTTAAGATTGTAGCCACTTTAGATGTCCAACTAAATAGCATCTCCTCTATTTTTATATGGTGGGACATCTGTTGGTTTGTTTCTTAATTGCATTTTATTCGTATGTTTTGCAACAAAATTGGAAAAATCTACATACCAAATGCAAGTTTGATACTACTCATTTATGTATGAAAAATAAGGTGTAAGTACTTGTGATATAATTCTTGCGAACGATGGCACCTTAACTATGTTTTTATCGCCTGTACCGCTTTAACGCTTTATTCGTTTGTTAAACGATCCATAACTAAAATTGCGTAGTTGTGACATATTTCGAAGAGCATCTATCCACTTTGGACGGGTATGTTTCGAGCTATAAACGTTTAACAACCAAACTAACAGATGGCCCACCCTATAAAATTTGACAAAATTAAGCAAGTCCGAATTTTCTACCTACTATTATATCAATGGAAATTATGGTTGAGTTAAATCACAAGGCATTGGCTATTATTTATTTGTAAAATGAATCTATAAGCAAAAAAAAAGCAAAGCAAGCTATAACATATTTATACAAAAATTGTAAGCGTTTTACGATCATCTACTCGTAGATATCGGATACCATAAGAACTTTATCAATTCTCACCAAAAGATGCAACTAAAGTTACTGCAAATATTTTATTCTTGGACTTGCGTGTACATCATAAACAAAAAAAAAAAAAGCGAATAGTTTCTCTAGAAAAGAAAGTCCGCCCTTTCTTCTACGCTGCCAAATTATACTTCTTAACAGACAAAAATAAAACTGGAAATTGGTTGCAGCCACTATAGGGTTCTGGCAGGTAAATACCCATATATAAGCTTAACCGAGGAAAAATGGGGGGATTGTGTTTTTTGATTTTTAATTTCAAATTTTATTGAAATGTTCAATTATTAATTAATTGAGTTGATGAAATACAATACACAATCTTCCAATTCTCAGTCGATAAAAACTATAAAAGAATGAGCCGAATAGAATAAGCTAATAATTATCACGCAAAGCTTTGATTAATTAAAAAATAGTGAAGAAAATTGATTTTGTTGAACTTTTCTTCGGGTTTTTGTCATCTCAATGTTATGCTGAAAAAAATCACCACCGTGGAAAAATCTTTATAACTCAAAATCACGCAGTTTTGATACAAACGCCTTGAAGCAAAAGGAAGGGCTGTCGCGGGTTTTAAGATTGCTTCAAAACAGAGAATATTGCTTAAACCTCCATTTTATTTTCCCCTTTGAATTAAGAGCATAATGAACAAACAAAAGTTTATTTGCAGTTCCATAAAATATTTAAATATTTCGTAAGCAAGATAAAGTAAACCGATATACTATGAATCTTTCGTTTCGTGCAGCGCTTCCAGCAAATTTGTTTCTAGAATTTTTCAGTCTATATCCTATACTAAGGCATATTAGACTTAATTGACAAATGTTGGAAATAAGTCGAAAAATGCACACAGCTGAAACTTGAAGGATTTCAAATAGGACTATAGTGCGTATACGTATTTTTTTGTTATCACACGTTCATCCTCCGGAAAACGTATCGGCATATTTTGTTTGGATTCGTTTTGAAACCAGAGTTTGTTTATAGCCTATAGTAAAGCATATTTGACTTAATTTGCAAATTTTTTGAAATAAGTCATAAAATGTACAAAGCTGAAACTTTCATATAAGACTTTATTGCGTATACGTATTTTTTTGTTTTAAATCCTGCAGCCGTGTTCCGCAAAACGATTCCGAGTATTTTCTTTGGATTATTTTTGAAACCCTCAATACACAATTCGTTGTATGTGGTTTGAAATCGACTTCTTTGTTGCAAGAGGAATTAAAGGCAATTGGCAAACTGGGTTTAAAAGTTGACGCATTTTAAACTAAAATAATTTTTTAAATATTCTTTTTTATCTATTGATATCTATTTTTAATTATTTATTTTCTGAATCAACCCGAACTATAGCATGCACAACTGAAAACGAAATTTTGCTATACGTTCACATACACAAACATGGTGGATGTCTTGCATAAAATATGGTTCATGTCTTGCATAAACCAAAATTTCCCTTTTAATACGAACAGCTAAGTCGTGCTTTAATTTAATTGAAAGGTGTAGAGCTGTGCTAACGAGTAAGGGAAATATGAGTAGATAGAGTCAGCAGAATATGCGCAATAGCGAAAACGAACAAAATTTATTTGTTTTAGTTTTTCATTTTCCGGAGCTCGGTCGATTATTTTTGTTGTGCTCTCTTTAAAATCCCAAATGGTGGGAAATTTTTTTATATGAAGTTTCGACATTTCGTGCGAAATTTTTGCATGCTGCGTATCGGCCTCAAGCATAGAAAGATATCATCGAACTGTAACATCAGAACTTAATCGAAGAGTATGACAAGCCCAGATCCAAGCGTTACGCTTATGTTGTCGCAATTTGCTTTAGAATCTTCTGAGCTTTTGCTTTTCTGTCTTTCCAGAGGGACGTCTGTATGAACGCTTCAATTTCGAGATATCTCCCAAAAAACCATTTTACGATATTAAGGGGTATACGCAGTTCGAAAAATTTAACGCGGAATGACAAAGCTTCATATAAAAAAAAAGTCCCAAATGGGACTTTTCCGCGCGAAATTTTTCGAACTGCGTATAGGCCTTTAGAAAAAAAATTAAGGATACATTTTGCTGTAAACAAGTGTAATTGAAGTAGTAATTTCTTTGTAGTGAAAGATTAGCAATAAATATATATTAAACTGCCAAATGTCCACTACATCATCTATTATACTTTCAAAATTTATTTCTCTTCCAAAATACTTTCTTAACAAGAAAACCCAAAGGACACTTGTAAACAGCTGATTGTTGTTGTTTCCGTTAGTGGCGAGTCATTGTTAAGCGTTTCATGTCCTTACTCGGGCACTTTTGCCTTTATGCATTTTTGCACGACAAAGTGAACACCTCTTTTGATAATTAATTAAGCAAAACGAACAATTGGGCATCCCGCATATGATTTATCCAGTAATTTCTGCAAGCAAGGTTTGGTTTGAGAGGGATTAGGGGAGGTATCCCCGAACAGTAACAAAATTTGTTATATTTAAGTCTGCAGTCTCTACCGAAAATTGCATCTTTTGGTCTCTGATAATCGGGCAATACGAATAGACGCACATGGCTAAATTGATTTCTTCTTTTAACGCCAAAGGGTATAAAAACCGAACATATCATTTGCGTACTGGATTATATAAAAACTTTGAGCTTGATGCGGAAACTAAATATTTTTTAAAAATTTTCAAAAACTCACAATTTTTATCATAGTTTATATGAACGTCTGGGATAATTAGGGATTCCTTAACATGTCCATACAAAATATCATTATTCCAAATAAATTTTCCAGTCATTCAATAATTAGGTACTTTTAAAAATAGCTTACACAAGTCCAACAAAGTTATAAATTTTTGTGCTCTAACAAATTTAATTAGATGTTGAAAATCACCTGCGTTAAAAGCCAATTATAATTATTTATAATGTCTGGCAAAAATATTTGACTTTTGGCAACGAAAATCATAAATTATTTTGCATGTTGGCCCTACGCTTGGCATAAATAAATAAAATATAAAAATAAGATAAACAAAAAGAAAAATAACTAAATATATAAGAATTATAGCCAAGATATACGCCTTTTTGTTTGTTTGTGTATTTCGGTTGAATTGGAATCCTTGACAATGTTCAGAATTTTCGCATAAATTTGCCAGCTACATTTTTTTTATATATATTTTTTATATACATTTTTCTGAACAGGCTAGACATTGTGCTGTCATGTTTCAATTGTTATTTAATGGCTCAACAATTAAAGCCCCTCCCAACCAAAAAAAAAGAACACAATTAATTATAAAATATGCAAACATTTTCAGAGGGTTCATATTTTTTAGTTTCTTTGCATATTTTTTAAGCGAACTGCATGCATCATTAAAGATTTTCACTCAGTTTTCCAAAAGCTTTTTCTTTGAGTGAAAACTTTTGTGTTCGGCACACGATCTTTACCTGTGCGCCTTGTCTTTTGTTGTTGTAGTTTTCGGCCAAGTTGTTGGCGAGTCTCTCACAGATACACACACACACACAAATACAAACATTGATATATATTTAAAAATGATTTTTCGCTTATTTTTAGCAACTGAAAATGTTCATATATATTTTTTTTATGTTTTCAGCATATTCTTTGGCTGTTTTTTTTTCATTTTTATTTTTATTGCTGTTCATAATCATGTTCATTTTCCACACACATTTCACCTGAGTAGATACACACCTATGTACAAAACATATACAAGACTTTTACGTATGTTTTCAATATACATATGTATATTCATATGCACTATATATGAAACTTTCGTATCTTCTAGATACTTTGCAAGTTTTTGTGAGTGCTGGCCATAATTTTATTTATTTTATACTTATACACACACACTCGCTTAACTTTTGAGTTTGCCACATTTTGGAATGTGTAATATTTTAAAAATAACATGGCAAATATATATAAGTGGCTATATGCTTGATCAAATAAATAAGCCATTTATAAATAGACACAATACCTGCTTATGTCTTTGCAAGTTAAATATTTGACTTATCATTGTACCAAAAATAAAATATAATTCCAATATTATTTACTGTCTCAAATACATAGCTGTAAATATTCTTATAATTATTTTTTTATATGCTACATAACAATTTCCGCCTTAAGCTACCTTGAGTTCACTGATGCACAGCAGGCAGGAGCAATCCTCTGTTGAAAGAAGTTCACTCATCTAATTTTTTATTTGTACGTATTTTATGTACGTATTTTTCGTATGCCAGCACAGAATTAGGTCAAAATTGTTATGATCACACAGATACACACAGTCACAGCTATATATAGCCTGGCATCTCTAAGATCGTGTGTGAGTAAGGTGTTCTTAAGTGCGCCCATTTGACAGCAGCTCTCCTTGCCGCTTGCCGCAACTCTGAAAATGTGCCTAAGTAGCTGTAAAGTTGCAAGATCCAAGCCTGGTCAAGTGCTCCAAAGTTAAGTGGCTAGCGCCTCTAAAACAAAGAATTAGTTGGAGTGGTTTATCCGACTGTGGTATACCCTGCCAACAGTTTTTCCTCGAAAAAGAATTCCTAAAATGTGCCCTACTAAGGTTTTTGAGATTCGACGATTTCGACAAATCTGGCGACTAATAAATTAAAATTTTGAAATAGTCGGGTAGGTGTCTTATAGCAGGGTAACCTGTACCGACATAAAAAAAAATTTCTCTGCACCAAGTTTTGTATTGAGGCCCTATGCTCCACAAGGAGTTAATGGAACAAAGAAGAAGTTTTGTATTAATACTTTGAATATTATTGTCGTAATCTTAAGCTCTTAATAAATAAATAAATTATTATTATTATAGAAAAATTAGTAGCTATAAATATTTCCTCAGGTCTTCAATTTACTGCCGGGTCTAAAATTTTGTTTATTCCATTATCTTATACTTTTTAAATAAATTGAGCATGAGATCGAGACAGCAGTAAAAAACACCTTTACGGTATATGAATGTCTGTTTTGGAGCGGGATTGAATTTACTTTTTCGATCCCATTATAAGTGTGTAGCTCCTATGGATGCACAGTTCTTGGTGTTTTGTGGACAGCCATAGCATGATCGCTACCCAAGATCAATCATTTTCACACAAACAACTTAAGGCGTGCCACACATTCTTTTGCCTGTTATGTAAATTGCATAAATCTATACTACCCCAGTATCTATAGGGTATTTAAAATCTATGAAGTGGGCAGAGCTATTTTTGCCACCAAATTCAAGCATTTCCTAAAATAAACTTTTAATGCATGATCAGTAGTCAAAAACATAATATCCCTTAACTTGTGTTTATTCGAAATATTATTCTGTGTTGACAATTTTCAATCAAAACGAACTTAACTTTTGATGATTCACAAAACTGCTCCCATAATGTCAATATACCTATGCCTAGGAGCACTACGAGTATATGAAAAATATCATCAATTCGCTTTAGATGCTTCAGCTTGGCGAGGTATATAGCGCACACTCGATGCTTATAATACATTGTGACGTGGTCTCGGAAAAACTGAGTCATGCTAAAGGAAAAACAAAATACTAGCACAAAATTTTTGATTAATTGTATATATAAAAACATTTTTGTCATTGCTAGAAATTAAACATGTTCTATATTAAAATACGTTTTTTTTTGGTTTTTCTTTTGGCACAATATTAAACATTTTGAAAATCTGATTTTTCAAAATTGATTTGATATTGGCATTAGGTTTGGCTTTTTACAAATAATATTAATATCGGCTAAAATAAGTGAAGCTGGCCACTTTTTTGGTCGACCTCTTGATGATTTTTAAATATGTGTTAGAGCATAGTAACCACGATTATTTATCGAATTATCGATAACTGAATATTTGATTATTCATGTTTAGACTTTTCTTGAATAAGCCATATAACTTAAACGAATAAAGATTTCGAAGCAACTTTTTTTGTCATGAAAAATAAAATTTAGCTTTCGGGAAAAAATTTGATTTTTAAAAACTTTTTCTTAAACATTTTTTTTTTTTTTTTAAGTTTTTAAAAAACATTTTTTTTTTTTCAATTTAAAAATTCAAAAGTGATCTCACACTTAAAAAAAAAGGGTTAGTTTTATGCGCGGAAAACAGGGGTCTAGGGGTCTTCAGACACTGCTCGCTTTGCTCGCCAACTAATAAATGATTTGCGGAGAAGTATACAAGGAGATCACAAAATTATCCGCTAGAGGGAGCAAGCAAAAAGTAATTGAAAAAACGAAAAATACTTTTTTATATTGTGGAGCAATATTTTAAACTCTCTTGTTTACTGGGCGTTTCAATAATACTAGTACATATAAAGCTATCAGAATATCCATATCGTAGTCCATATCAATTAATTTCGGGTTCATCTTTGTCGTGTCGCTTATCATCATCATTCGTATCAATGCTCTTAGTGCAGCTGCTTTATATTGACATAGCTGCTGGCATGTCCATGTCCATGTCCATATCCGTGTTCGTAATCATGACCATGTGCGCCATAGCCATAACCAGCACCATAGATATCACCATGATCATAGCTCTTATGGTAGACTTGTGGATGATGCGCATGACCCAACTTCTTGACCACTGCATTGAAGCCATTATGATCATCAGCGGTGTACTCTACGACGCGTGTTGTGCCATCCGATTCCTTGAGCGTATAGCTACCCTTAACTTTGTCGCCATCGCGTGACTCCCACTGGCTCTTGTGATCGCCTGTATGCGCATCCTTTACGCCATAATCAAAGTGATATTTGGGATGATGATAAGGCTCATGCTTGGCATGATGTGTCCAGTCCGCTCCATGGCCATAACCGCTGCCATAGCCAGCACCATAGCCGCTCCAATCTCCATGACTCTTGTGTGGCTCCTCATGCTTGGTCAGCACACTAAAACTGGTGGCATGATGACCATGTGGTGCCCAGCTGGCTGTGGCAAGTCCCAACAGGGCGAGTAAGACAATGGCGCACAATGGCTGCATTTTGTTGACTGTTATTGTTGTTGAACCAAGTGCTTCTGTTGGTTCTTGATGGGCTACTGACGCTTTATATAGCTATGGGTAAGACCGTTCACCAATTTGGTCAGTAGCTTTAGTTTTGAATTTTTATAATTAATAAAAAGTTTACGGAGCTTTGTTTTGTTGTTATTGATTTATTTGTTCTTATGGGAATGTACATGAGTTCTTATGTACAGCATTTGTGAGCTGGTGTTCAAGCTTAAGTAATTAAGCTAAATGTAATTAATTTTAGAACATTACAATTTGTATTTCTATGCCAATAGTACATTATGCAATATTTGTATCGTTCAAGCGGAAGTTAGATAAATGATTTGTATTTCAAGCTGGGTAGCTAACTGTTCGAACTGACATACAGTAAAATATACAAAATGTTTTTAAAATAATAAAAGAATAATAGTCAAGAAACTCCAGCAGAAATTCCTAATTAATTCAATTATATTATTTGTGTATGGACAAATTTTTGTGAGCCCTTTCAAAAAATATTTGTGAATAATTAGTTTTTACAGTACTTACTTATTCGATTATAAACGATTTTTAAGAGTGTTCTCCATAGGGATAGCTTGGGACCTGGGCATCAATTAGCCAGTAGTCCTCAGCATTGCATCTCATTTATATTAATCTTTGTAGCTTGAAGTGACTATCGGAACTATTTTGTCGGGCATATTCTGACATACCTATAATAATATACCTATTCTTTTCTGGAATTATTTTCTAACTAACTTTTCTTGCAAAGGCGTTGCCCCCAACATTTTTTGCGATCTTATTCAGAGGCTTGCTTTGCATCCTCCCCCTACACCAATGGTCAGGAACACTGTAGAATACATAGATAGCAAGAGATAAAAATCGTGGGATGGAGATTGAAAGTCAGCTTGGACTTACGACGCATACATAGCTATCTATATTTTTCTCTAGGGTTATAAAAGGGCTAACAGATATAGCTACATAATTTTCCTATTTGATCTACAGTCTTGTGTTAAGTAAGTATAAGGAGTAATGAAGTTCAATTGGACCGGTCCGTTTGGAAGAAACATGTTACCATACCTGTATGCCATTTAAAAAATGTTGGAAAAAGAATAATCGTAGCCCATTCCAGAATTTGAGAATTTGTTTGGTTGAAAATTGTGATGCACATTTCTACTAAATTTTACGCTGCCAACAATTGAGCAATGTGAAATTTTTTTTGGATTGTTGGAGCGCCAATTCTTTGCTATATGGATCACCATAAATAATATACGTGCCTGTCTGGAATGTAGACGAACTAACGAACCTGGCATTGGTAGATTTGGATCTAAGGAGAAGCTCGGAAAAAATGCCTCGCAGCCGCAAGAACGTGCAAGTTCCTTTGTCATGGTGCATCATGAACAGTCTTTTAGTGCAGCCAAGATCTTTGAATGAAGTGCTGGTAAATCAAGTATTTTTTGACAATGCGGTCACTGAAGAAGACAGGTGGACGTTTGAGCATGGCTTTGAGATCAAGCGCCAATGTGCAGAATGGCAGGCAAGTGTCAAAGCATGCTCATTGGCTTCTTCAATTCAAAGGGAGTGATGTCAAAAACTGGTAATGCCGGAGGCTGAAAAATAGCTTCTTCTGCCCAGCGATCGCCAATTGCTGGCGGCTTCATCATGACAACGCGCTAAGCCAAACAGCCTTCCACTGGGTGGCGCATCGCAACGCTGCTGTGGTCAGCCAACAACCTCGACCTTGCCCCGTCTGACTTTAGGATCTTTCTCAGCCTCAAAATTGCACTGAAAGGACATCAGCACGATTGAAGCGCTCCAACAAGCAGTGAAGAGGGAGCTCAACAGCATTCCGTCTCGAAATCTCGCTGACAGCGGTATGTGAATGCAAATGAATCCAATTTTGAAGCATTTTGTGTGTATGTAAATACTATTTCTGTGAAGAAATTTTTTTTAATTGACTTCCGTCCGACTACTTTACGGACAGACCCTGTAATTTTTTCCAACTCAAAATAAGTTGAAGCGCATTCAGCTTTCATTGTCGCGGAAAAACTGAACAGCTGTTCGTATTTTCCACAAAAATTGGGGTAACACTGTTTCGACAATTGTTTACCAGTCAGCAAACAACTTTGTAGTGAAACGTTTGCATTATTTTCTTTGAAGTTTTGTTTTGTTTCAATGCGTTTTCAGCTTCAGGATACTGGTTTATAATTATAGTTTTCCTAAGACGTATTCTGAGTGTTAAACTACAACTAAACCAGGCGCGGATCCTTTGAAATCTATATATCAGAGCACACTAAAAACTGTCAACTCATTTTTCCAACTTTTTGGGGGGTTCGGACCTCAACGAGTGGGTCAATTTGTAAGGGGGCGATAAAACCTTTAAGCTTTGCTATTTGATTCAAAGTCATTCAAACAAACTTTGCTCAAGAAACTATAGGTCTAAAACAGTGGTGGACAAAACTCATGCAAACAAGCAGTTCTTTATATAACTAAGCAGCGCAATATGCAAGATCGCACAAGAGCGTAAGATTGACAATCAAGCAAAATCAAGAGAGAAAATTGTCACTCTTAGACTGTTGCGTATGCCGAATTTTGTGCCCTATCCACGCGTGTTATGTAAATTAAGAGACTGCCCACTACAGGTCTAAAATGAATTTCGAGTCGCCCTCTTGTGCGAAATAGGTTTTTTTTTTAAATATTTAAAAATTTAAGTAGACATTGCATTTAAAAGGCAAAAAAACGTTATATTATCTCTAGCCAAATGTATACGGTAGTTTTTGGGGTCGAGGAATCCATTATTGAGATTTTTGTTAAGAGCCGCTAGAGGGCGCTTGTGTGTATTTTTTTTAATTATCCCGTTTTTTTGTGTTTTTTTTTTAAATGGACGAAATGTTTCAAAATTCTACGAATAAAATAAAAAATTAAAAAAAAATAAAATACACGAAAATAGTTATAAGTTTTTAATGCGAAAAAAAAAAAAAAATATAAACTATTATCATTTCATAGGAAATAAGTTTATTTGCTTAAATCTAAATTACTGTTGCAGGCAGTGGCGTCGAAAATAACGCAACCTTGTATATAATGTTTTTCGCACTCTTTATGTACATATTAGATTCAGTATATGATGCTTTGTCTAATGTAAATAAATAAATAAAATAAACTTAGCGTTTTTTGATTGTGTGGTATCCGTACTTTGGCTTTTCAAATTGGATATAGAATTAGATATATACATTTTTGGTTGGCATAGGCCATAAAAAAAGATCTTCCTATGGTATTCTGCAGCTGAAAGTCCTTCGTGGATCGGGCACTGAACTAAACTCATGAAAATTATTTAACGGCATAAATTATTTTTGTCAGCATGAGCAGATAAGTACAGGAAATGCAACATAAATAAAATAGCAACGATGATACCGAATTCAAGACTTATTTTGAATCTACATAAAGGAATAGTAAACCATTTCGCTGAGGTTATATGGTCGGCCGGCATTAATTCTTACTTCAGCGCAATCCAATACAGATTTTGACACCTTGGCAATTATCAGGTTAGTCACCAGGGTTTTCTTCACTTTGCAACCAATTTCTGTTGGTGGCTTAAGATCCAAAAGAATAAACAATCGCCCAACGTTTTTCAATGCTCTGACAGCTTCTGAAAAGCAACAATGGTAAAAACTTTCATTGCATCTATACACCCTAACTTTGTTCTTGTAAGTTCTTTGGAGTAGCTATACATATGCCGGAAATATACAAAAACTTTAAGTAATGTCTTTCAATATTTAATAGCATGAACAAAACAATTTTATTTTCTATAGTACAACAAGAATTTTGTACCAGCAGCAAACATTGAACTTTAGAAACTTCTTAGGCCATTTTTCAAATATTTTATTACCTTTTACTTTTTACTTTATAGAAACTTTGTTGCTAATTAGCTGTTTAGTAGTTGAAATTTGAAATCATTTGCCCAGCAGGTCGTCATCGTCGTGGGGTCTGTCTGCGACGTCTCAAGGTCATTCGTTGGCCAGCTTGGGCCAAAAATGCAGCGAGGCGAGGCAATTATTACCTAGCATACTGTTGGCTCGATAATTTGAAAGCGGTCTACACTTGTTGATTGATTCCTAACTATAAGAAACCCAAACCATAACAATAACAATAGTTGATTTGGTCAAGCGTAGCTTTTGGGCGGCGCTCACGCCCCGCTTAGTGTGGCTACAGTGTTGTTATTGTTTTTGTTTTATGGTTCTTTTATTTGGTTGCTGTTGTTGCCGCTTGCCACCTGCTTTTGGGCTACGTTTAATTAAGCTGTGGCAACAAACGCAGCTTAGCCAAAAAGCAATAATAATAGTAAAATTTTTATAATGGATTTTTAACCAAATTTGCACAAATATTTTAGGCATTTGTTGTTACTTTTTTCTGGCCTATTTAACCTCTAGGCGGACTAACTAAAAAGCAAAAGTGATTAATTAAAATATAATATTTTTGTAGAATGGCAAGTCGCGTGCCAGTCGATCCAAGCTATAAAAAAGCCGGAGAACAGAGCAAAGCCACAACAGTGCCAATAGCGATTTAGGCCCAGCAACAACATAGCTCCCAAAATTAAACTTATATATAGCATAAAGTAAAAGCAAAAATGGCTCAATATTTGACTCTAGTTTGCTGCGCCTTGATTGGAGTAACAGCAGCGAGCTATATACCGCATGGACATGGACATGGACACGAGCAGAGCGTTGGCTACAGCGTACAAACGCATCATGAGGTGCCCCACAAGTGGCACAGTCATGAACATAGCTGGCAGCCAGCCAAGCAGGAGCATCAGCATCACCATTGGGCGCCACAGCAACACTGGGCATCACATCACGAGCCCCATCATGCACCACATCACCATGAGCCACACCATCATCCCAAGTATGAGTTCGACTATGGCGTAAAGGATACCAAGACTGGCGATATTAAGCAGCAATGGGAGACCCGTGATGGTGATAAGGTCAAGGGTGGTTATACCATGAAGGAAGCTGATGGTCGCACACGCGTTGTGGAGTACACCGCCGATGATCACAATGGCTTTAATGCGGTGGTTAAACATATTGGACATGCTCATCATGAGGAGCACAAAGCCTACCATCATGGTCATGCTCATGCTTATGATCATGGTCATGGTCATGGACATGCCACCAGCTATGTTGATATCAAACAGGATACCGGCAGCAAGTGGTGGTAGTTCCAGGCACTGAGACGAAATCAATTGACATCAAAAAACTTGGCAGGTTGTAAATAGGTATTAATGCATAAGTCTAATAAAAGAAGCAAAATTCATAAAAGTGAAAAATATTCTTGCATAGTTTTATATTTGTGCTGATCTAACAGTTTGGGAGGCACTGTGACAGTTTAAAGTTGCTTTTTTTAATGAGCGTGGAATTTGACAATTTGGGGTTCTCATCTTTAAAAGTTGGCCATGGATTTGAAGATCTCCAATTCCAAATATTGACTAATTACAACAATGCCCTTAAGAACAGTCCTTTGGATCTTGACATTGATTGATATGTGTCAATATGAATCTTACTATTACTTTGGTGGCTATAGCCTTTTCATAAGCTCGTACTTATTGAAATGTATTTTTTATAAAAACTTATTATACCGACTAATGGGTATTAAACGAAAAAAATAAGACATCTAATAGGGAGCTTAAATATCTGAAATTATGATACAAATAGTTAACAACAAAAAAATCAGCGTGGTACCGATTGTGTTCGTATGCGTGAACGTAGCGAGGTAAAACTTCCACTATGTAATAGCCACACTTTATACGGTGTGCACAATGTAAGTTTTAGCTAGATGCGTTGAAATCATGTAGGTGAAGCTCAACGAAACACTTAAATGTATTATGAAAGGGGGAATAGCAACGGCAGCAGCACCAACCCTTGAACAACATCACTTGACATTATTTCAATTTTGTTGTTCATATTTGTTTCAATATTTGATAGCATTAATTCTTTGTTGCAAAAGTAGTTTTCAAGAATAATATGAAATTTTCGACAATTATCTATTGTTTAAATTAAGGCATTTGTGCAGTGCGAATTTAAGGTAAGCAAAATAATTTTTGAGAGCGAATAAATCAAAATTGAAACAGAACAGTATCAAAGGAGCCATTATCAATGTTCCTACTCCAGTTGCGAATCAGAGCAGATTGCAGGTCGCTGCTATTCCAGAGTATTGTTAAGTCGGGCAGGATCGACTTTAGCATGGCAATGGGATGAACATTATGGAAACAAAGAATTGTACAGGGCATATATTAGTCTGGATGATCTGAATTAAATAAAGAAGAGCAGGGGTTGGCGTGCGAAGCACGCAGGGAGCGGAGCCCCCTAGTAAATTTAAAAATCATAACGAAAGCAAATTCCAAAATTAGTTATTTAATTAAGTTCTATAGTTATTGCCGTCAATATAAGTAGACATATATTCAATAGCTCTCAAGCCGGAAGTAAATACAATGTAAAAAAAGAAACGAGAGGCCATCTGCTTTTAGAAAAGGATATTGCAGGACTGTGACTCAGTATCAACTTTCCGTGGACAGCGACCCGTTCCACATTGGTCCACGTAGTTTGGCAGCTCACAGCTGATAAGCTTTTCTTAAAAATCAGCTTTAATTAAGAAAAGTACTAAATTTCCTTCTACATGTAGAAAAAAATTAAAAAGTATTTCATTCCCTTCCATTTTAATAAAGTCATTTGAACTTGACCAACCAATGTTTACATACTTCCTCGTCAACAAAGTGTGATATGTAAAGGTTACATCATAAAGGCGTTATTTGATTGCTGACAAACTACTTCATCCCCCAGCAGTTCTTTCTTGCTGAACGACCCATTTTTACCTCAATCACTTTGTCAAACTCCAAACTCAGAAAGACAGCTTGCTGAGATATCTGTAGTCAACCGCTCTAAATGTCCTTTTATACTTTTGTTTTCTTTTAAAAACCAACATAATTTATAAGTTTTGCTTCTTTTATTAGACTTATGCATTAATACCTATTTACAACCTGCCAAGTTTTTTGATGCCAATTAATTTCGTCTCAGTGCCTGGAACTACCACCACTTGCTGCCAGTATCCTGTTTGATATCAACATAGCTGGTAGCATGTCCATGACCATGACCATGATCATAACCATGAGCATGACCATGATGGTAGCCCTTAGGCTCCTCATGATGAGCATGTCCAATATGCTTAACCACTGCATTGAAGCCATTGTGATCATCGGCGGTGTACTCCACAACACGTGTGCGTCCATCAGCCTCCTTCATGGTATAACCACCCTTGACCTTATCACCATCACGGGTCTCCCACTGCTGCTTAATATCACCAGTCTTGGTATCCTTTACGCCATAGTCGAACTCATATTTGGGATGATGGTGTGGCTCATGGTGATGTGGTGCGTGATGTGGTTCGTGATGTGATTCCCAGTGCTTCTGTGGCGCCCAATGGTGTTGCTGATAGTCAACGCTCTGCTCATGTCCATATCCATGTCCATGCGGTATGTAGCTGGCTGCAGTTACTCCAATCAAGGCGCAGCAAATAAGAGTCAAATATTTACTCATTTTTATTTAACTAATTAATATATTTTTTATTTTTTAAGCAGTTGTTGTTTGCTGTTAATCGCTAATGGAACTGTTGTAGTTTTGGTCTAAGCTCCGACTTTTTATAGTTCAATCAACTGGCACGCGACTTGCAATTCTATATATTTGTATTAATTAATCATTTTGCATACAACACACAAAAAATGCAACAATATCAACGTAAAACAAAAATTTAATGTCTGTGTGTGTAATTGAAATAACTGACATACGTTATGTTAAGCTAGAAAGAAGGAAAATTTTAAAGAGCCGACTAAAATATTTTTGGCGATTTCTCGTTTTAAAGAAGAGACAAGATGTTCTTAAAAGAGATTTTTTTAAAAATTATTTTTAAAATAATTTCATAAAAGTTTGTTAATTGTTGTTTGTCCGATTTTATGTTAATTTAATAAACTAGAGGTATCTGCTTATTGAATAGTGTCTACCCCTGGTGAAGGCATGAAAGAATACCTCACACTACTTTCGAAACCTTATAATTCAAATCGATTCATAGGTCAAAAAAATCATGATCCATATAGATTTTTTGTTTCTCAACTGCACATTGGCTGAAAAGATGGCCAAACTTTTGAATTAACAGCTGACTTTTTTTTTTTGTTTACATTTAGAGTATTCACTCTTTGGCCTGTTGACTTTTTCAACAAATTTTCAACTCTTCATAAATATTATAAATGTACCTCTATTAATACTTTCCATAATTTTTCTTTTAATTTACGAATAAATTTATATTACAAAGTTATAAAACTTGGATAGCTATCGCTAAAACATAGATTTCAATTTAAGGAGATATTTTGTACTCTCACTGATTGCTTTATTCTAAATATGATTTATTAGAATTTTGCTCATTTATTTCAATACCATCCACCAACAATTCAATTATAGAAGGCATGTACATACTATACACATATGTCTTGCATTTATTTCTGGCCTATTGAACCCCAAAGCAAAGCAACTACAAAGCAAAAGTGATTAATTGAAATATTTATGTAGAATGGCAAGTCGCGTGCCTTTCGATCCAAACTATAAAAAAGCCGGAGAACAGACCAAAAGTACAACAGTGCCAATAACGATTAAGTCCAAGCAACAACAGCTCACAAAAGAAGCTTCCTCAGAAACGGCAAAAATGGCTCAATATTTGACTCTAGTTTGCTGCGCCTTGGTTGGAGTAACTGCAGCCAGTTACATACCGCATGGACATGGACACGAGCAGAGCGTTGGCTACAGCGTGGAAACCCATCATGAGGTGCCCCACAAGTTGCACAGTAATGAACACAGCTGGCAGCCAGCACAGGAGGAACATCAACATCAACATTGGGCGCCACAGCAACACTGGGCATCACATCATGAGCCCCATCATGCACCAAATCACCATGAGCCACACCATCATCCCAAATATGAGTTCGACTATGGCGTTAAGGATACCAAGACTGGTGATATTAAGGAGCAGTGGGAGAGTCGTGATGGTGATAAGGTCAAGGGTGGTTATACCATGAAGGAGGCTGATGGACGCACACGCGTTGTGGAATACACTGCTGATGACCACAACGGCTTCAATGCAGTGGTTAAGCATATTGGACACGCTCATCATGAGGAGCACAAGTCTTACCATCATGATCATGCTCCGGCTTATGATCATGGTCATGGTCATGGACACGCCAGCAGCTATATTGATATCAAACAGGATACCGGCAGCAAGTGGTGGTAAATGGTGACGGTGAGACGGCTTCAAATAAGATCTAACACTTGACAGGTTGTAAATAGATATTAAAACATGAGTTAAATAAATAAAGCATATTTCAAAAAATTGAAAAAAATAATTCAAAAGAACTTATTTAAATTGTTTTATGAAACGACGAATACCTTAAAGCTTTATAGGAGACCTAGTCACTTTGTTTAGAAAAGAATTTGCAGGAACTTACAGTTTGAGAGTTACTGTTGGGTAAAATGGTTACGAAAACGTTCGATAACTTATCACCACCCTTAACACGCACAGTGGGATAAATGGCCAATTTTTTAGAGCTACTAAGAAGAGTAAGTTTTTACTAAAACTTTCGTCTGTAAAATGAAACATATGAGTAGTTTTTAGTTTCTGAATTTTTAAGAAAACCAATTTTAACTTACAATGTCAGAGTCGAACGAGTATAAATAAATTATTTTTATGATATAGTTCGATTCCTAGAATATTTCAAAATACCAAATTTGAAATTGAATTTAGTTTTTTACATGGTTGTAAATGACGGTTGGCAATGTACTTATATGATATGGTAGAGCGATTCCTACAAAATTCGACATATTCAAATATTTTGGAGATAAGATAATTTTTGAAGATATTAATTAATCGCCGCTAGGTTTGCTTTTTCTATCACTGTGCTCTGTATCGAATTTCGTTATCGATAACCTCTTACTCACAGACTCTTGGCCGACTAATGGCCGGATAGTTAGCTTATATATGACATTATGTTTTAATTTTCCGTGCGATTTCCCCCCAAAATAATATTTATATACAGATGCTGTTGAGGTCTTATGTTTGAAATCGATTGTAAAAAAATAAAGTTAGTCAACTCATGGTATATTAATATAATTGTATTTAATGTGTCATTAAATTTCATAGTTTTTTTTCAGCGTGTGTTTTTGTCTTAAGATATTTAACTTCAAAAGTCAAACAAGTTTTTCTAACGTCAATATCTCGTTTTTTTTGTTCACGGATTCTGGAGTATGCGCACTTTTAAAAAATAGTCAAATTTTTACCTAAATAATAAGATGAATGACCATAGTAATTTAGAGTTAGCAAAATTGAATAAAAATAGCGAGGATTGTGTTTGTTTTTAAAATACAGACAACCTAAAAATATGATTAAAAATTATCTAAGGGGCAGTCTCCACAAATTCTGTTTTATTTTAAGTTCAACCCAAAAGCAATCAGTTGTGGTTTTAGAATAACTGTGCGCTTGATCTTTTGGCTCAACAGTTTGATGTTAACTGTTAAAAACCAAAGTAACACACCAAACGGTTAGGGAAGCACTGTGAGGCTGTAAGACTGAACAGTATGCAACTGCTCGCAACTGCTTGTTTACAGTTTATTGTGCACTGTCGCAAAGTTAGACAAAAACTAAAACTGTACGACTTAACATGCTGTTAAAACAAACATTTGCAAATAAGCTTCCAAATTTTATGGTTCCAAATAAATATCGTCGTATTATGCAAATTTCCTTCAGCAAATATGTCAGCTCAATAAAAGCTATCAAACATGCAGGAAAATCTGCTCGCTTGGTAGCAAATAAATTCATCAATTAAATATTAATTTATGCCGTGACGCAAATTTCAGTGGTCACATAAATTTTCAACCGCAAATCAAAGATTCCTACCAACTAACCAATCGATTAAAGCGGCCAAAACGAAAAGAAATTATTCGTTTTTATGGCTTATAACAATTCGAACGCACAGAGTAAACGATAAAGGTAGCTGATTTTCTGACAATTGAAATGTATATGTATGGACCATGTATCTGCATATCACAATAAAAATAAATACTTTTCGGCTCATAACTTCCGAAAAACATTGCTCTATTCCATTTGCACTGTATACGCTGCTCAGTGCCCTTATACGAACTCATTAAATATGGAAATGAGCAGTTAAAATTGCAGCCGCGTAAAAAATTCCAAAAAGGTGCAGGCGCCAGGTGAACTCGAAACTCGAACAGACCGAAGCCAGGACACAGCCAAGCAGAGCTTCAACTAAAGCCATCAGTCCGTGAAATTTATACGAAGTTCAGCCTGGCATTTTCTCTTTTATACCCTGTAGGCGAAATATAAGAGGTATATCAAGATAAAAAAAAAAATCTAAAATTAAGATTTTTGGCATGCGATAATTTTTAAAATAAGAACAAAAGTTATAAAGATGAAACTACATTTTTAGAAAAGGATTGAAAAACCTTGAAATGAGACTCACAATAAATATATAAAAATTAAAATTTTTAGAATTCTTGAATTTCATTCTAAAAATCAGATCAAAGTAAGAAAAAAAAGATCAGAAGTTCTAAAGATGAAAACACATTTTTAGAATAAGATTTAAAAATCTTGAAATAAGGTTAAAAGTCTTGAATTAAGTTTAAAAATTGGCAAATTAAAACAAGATCCGAATTTTTAAGTAGTACCTAGTATTGTTAAATGTTAGACAAAAAATTCTACAAATAATTTTTAAGTTTTGGACAAAGAAAATTCTAATGATAAGATTTTTGCAATTATTAAATTTAAAGCAAACAGAAGGTCGTTTTATTAAAATAAAAGTAGAAACTATAAAAATATGATTAAAAATTTTCAAATCTTCAAATAATTAAAAAAATGTGAAATTGTTATCTTTAAATTTTTAATAAAAGCAAAGAATTTTTAAAATAAGTCCGAAGTTTTTAAAAATATGACCAAAAATTTTGAAATTAAAACTAATTGTTTTTATTTATTTAAAAATATATGAAATAGCTATTTTTACATTTTTGATAAAGTTAAAAAATTTTTTAAAAAATTTCAATAATATCTTGTTTATGAAAAAATACTTTCTTTAAACAGAATCTAAAATTCTTAAAAATAAGACAGAAAATTCTAAAATTTTGAATTTTAGATTTCAAAACTTTGATCTAGAGTCTAGATAAGCACGACTACAGAAATCCATTCGGAAAATTTAAGGAAGCATAGAAAAAAATAAAGGACTACCTCAAAAAGGACTTAAAGAACTTAAAATCTTTGTAGGGTTTTACTTGACTCATCTTGCTTTACCATCCATAATTAGAATAGTAACTCCCCTAAAACCATTTTATTAGGCTCATACAAATCTTATGAAGGCACTTATAGAACTTAAAGCCTTTGTAGGATTTTACTTGACTCATGTAGGACTAACATTTAAAATAAGAATTCCCCAGAATATTGTTCCAATGCAAACCATGTGATTGGGCTCATCCAAATCGCTTGAAAGCTTTGGGAACTTTAGTGTACATCAAAGTCGGGCTGTACCGACTTAAGCCAGCACACTCGTTTCCCCTCGCTTTCTTTTTGCGCTCCTTTTGGATTTTAACATGGATGCTTGGCTTGCGCAACTGGCCAGCGGCATAGGACAGAGTAAAAGCCGAATTAAATCGCCAAGTCCGAAATGAATGAGGACTACGATGCTGTACCCGAATAAATGAATGAAAAGAAATGCATAGCAAACAAGAAGCGAAGAAGCAGAAGAAAGAATGAAGAATGAAGCAGAAGCAGACGGCGGAAAAACTGTTGCCCTGTTTTGGTCATAGTTCGCCCTTTGCTGGCAAAAGACAGCAGCGGCGAGGGACAAGTTTTTCCTGATTTGGCTGTTGCTCAAAGTATAATAATGTATGTGCATGTGGGTGGATCGCCTTGGGGTCGGGAGCCAGGGTGTGTGTCCGTGCGGCTTGCTTCAAGTGTACACTTTCTCATGGCTTAGCACTTTGGTGCATGCCTCGTTGGCTTTTGTAGCGCCACTGCGCGGCTTATGCAACAAATAATTTAATTTCATGCTGCATACAAAAAGGCGGCCAGCAATGGATATGACTTGTGCTACGACAACGGAAATGCCACTTTACGGCCTGTTTGACGGAAAAGTGGACGTTAAGTTGTGAATATGCTCGAGATTATGATGATGGGCATGATGCTGCTGTTGATGATGATGATAAAGCTAGGCAAGCGGCAAGTAACAAGCAGCAATATTGCGTATACGCGGCATGGGCCAGCAGAGGACAATACAAATGACCTAAATATCATGTGTAAGTGGGTTAAGCAGCTGGTTCTCAATGGGTTGTTTACCTTAGATAGCAAAACTGCAAAATGGTATGGCGGATGGTAAAGTGGACTGTGAAAGAAATGATGCCTATGCTATTAAAAGCAGTATCGGGTCTTGGTAAAAAGATGAAGGCAGAAATGAAGAAGCTCACTGTCTTCCAAAATCAAGCTATTTTATCATGCTGCCAAATTTCAAGGTTCGCAGCACTGATTTGTGCATCCTTAACTCAGCTTGACATGGCTCTATGCTTTAGGTTTATGCCATTCTCTAGTCATTTTGGCTAAAATGCAAAATACGTTGGTGTTTGCCTTTCCGACTTATTATGATTAATGCTCATGAAAACACTAATTGGTCCCGGACATGACTTTTATGCTCTGGCCACGCCCAATATACCAGGCGCCCACAGGTCAGTCATGTGCTTGCCATCTCGGACACATGAGTAATGCCAAAATTATGGCCTACAACAAGCTCATAACTATGCAAAAAATATATATGAACTAAACTTGGGGCGTTATAGTCTTATGTTTTGGAGCAGTTGGCTCCTTTAAGCTGGCCAGCAGCAATCAAATACTTGAAGCGTAAAATGTAAAACATAAAATATGATTAACATATAAAATCCCATTGAAAATCAGAATAGAGCCGACGTAAGCAGGCAATACACAGACATATTATATGATTGGTTTCACTTATGAATTGGGTTCGCCTGTGTCAGAAAAAAAGGGATAACGAAGCATAGCAGACTCTATTCTTTTTCTTAGCTTTTTTTTGGCAAATGAAGAAGCAGACGTGCGTTAGATGGGTTATGTTTGTTGTTGTTCTTGTTGCGTGTCTTGGCAAATGACCGACCATAAATTATAAGAAAACAAAATCAACTGATTTGCTTATTTTCCTACGGCTTAGGCAAATGACCAACCAACCGAGCGACCCACTGACCGTCATAAGGACAAAATCAAAAGCTATAAAACCATTTAGTCAGATAAGCGTGAAATATGCTGCCGCAAATATTTTGGCAAATTTTCTCAGCCTGGCTTTAAGCAGCCACGTTCCACACAACTGTGCAACATTTTACGAGTGTGCCACGCCCATAGTGCGAGACATGACACTTTTGGGCAGCGTTAAACAACATTTAAACAGCAGCGGGCACGTACAACAAGCTGCAGTGGCCAACGCCTGACATGACGCAAGAAAGCCAGGCCAAAACGTTGACCCAACAACAACAACAAAAGTTACAGTTTTTGGTGGCTTTCAGTATGCCCTAAATTTCGAGGGCCATGGACAATCTAGCTTACAGTCAGAGGCAGGCGCACCATAAGACTCTAATATTGATATTGTGGCCCTTTGCTCCTCCGCGGAGCCATGGCACCATATATATCTCGGTATTGTGGACTGCTTGCATCTGTATGAACACATAGATCAAAGCAACCATAAGAGCTAGGGCTACTAAATCTAGGCTAAAGATGCGCTTTATAATGATATCTAGCCCGATCCCGGTGTGGGGCTTATGCGGCTGACCCAAACTACATTAAAGACTAAAATCGCCTAAAAACTGATATATAGATAAAAAGCTGCTTGCTCAAAATTTGTTAACTATTTATAAAAGCGAAAAAATGTCGTTTAAAAGTGTTCTATCTCTGACTCCTTCAAAACATTTTTTTACTCAGCACAGCGATGAAAATCCTCAGTAATCTCTGTGCAGTGTATTCTACTGCCTGCCACCGCAACGACTGATGTTAACTTTTAGGTTGTTTTAGGCTGTGGCGGCTGCTGCTTTGCCGCCTGTCCAGCTGTATAAATATGTTGTTGTTGTTTTTGTTGCCATTGTTGTTACTGCCACTGGCTTCTGCTTATGATGGCAGAGGAATTAAATTTCATTTAATGTGCCGGCATGCCAAAACTTTGCAACCAACAAAACCCAACACATGTGCTTGCAACATTTTATGATAACAGAAGCAGGTCAAAAGCAGCAGCGTTGGCGGCTGGGTTTTAGACTATGCCCAAGCATACGTCACGGTATTACTCATAGGAATTAGTCTGCATGTTCTGGTTGCCCTTGTTGGTGTTGGTGGTGTCTGTTTGAAAGTTGTTGTTGTATGCTATGCTGTGTTGCGGGCTACCCTTAAAATATGATTATTTTATGTAATTAACCCAAATTATTAACTTTGTCAGGGATTCGTTTGAAGGTCGGACGGCTTTTGGTCGTTAGAAGACTTTAATTATGGCCAGACAGCTGTTGACACAACGGGTGACAATAACGAAGTATCGAAATAAAAGCAACTTTTGTGGCCTAAATAGCTAAACATTTCGAAATGGCATTAAAAGTGCAAAAGTTGCTAAACTGCCATCAACGTAGACATTATAGTATGGCAAGTTATGTTCACAGCATTGGTAACGTAATTGCAACTGCTTGAGAGTTATTGCACTGCTTGTTGATCTGCACTTGTAAATAAAGCTAAGATTTTAAGTGCAGTGTACCGTACTCCTAACACTGCATTGCGCTGCTTAGTGATCTGCATTATCTGCAAAGCAGCTTATGCAGTTTAGTTTCGTTGGATATTTGAATCCAATGATGTGCAGAATAATCTTACTTTGAAAATTATTACGTAATAGATTTTTTTCTAAAAATATAAAAATTGGTAAATACATATATTTTGCAATAAAGCACACAGAGTTAGTGTTTGTTAGTAAGTTTTAAATTTAAAAATACATATTTTTATTCACTCTTGAAAAATAAATAAATCCCAAAAATACCCAAATCGATGTCTCATCTTTTGTGATAGGCAGACAACCTTAACCTTTTTGTCTGTTTAATCCCGGGACGCAATTAATAGAGAAAATAAAAAAGGCATTTAAATAAAGTACTTCATTCCATGGGAAGCACAAAAATTACAGTCGTAACACTTGGAATTTAGCTATGTTTTCTATTTTTGCACATAAAACAGGGTACTTTATTAATTTAGCTATTCAAAACATTTTCAAGCGTTATTTATGCCCATGTATATTTTTTTTTCAATACCTTAATTAATACTTTAACTTAACTATTCCATATTTCATAGCATAGTTTCTGCAATTAAACATACAAATTTAGAATCGTAAAAAACTTTGCATTTTGTTTTTTTCCATAGACATCGAGACAACCCCAAAAAGTACTTTATAGGGAAGACTGCACTTTTTATTTTTATTTTCTTCCGGAAAGACTACTTTAGACAGACCGTAACTAATGTTTCCACTCAACTCCTTATAACGAGTTTTAGACAAAGTGCGCACTATCTAGCTTTGGTATCAAATAGTGGAGAGCTTGAAGATTCTAGAGCAATAAACTATAGAAGCTCTTCTTATTTTAATTTTAAGTAATATTATGTTTAAGTAGTATACCTCACAAGATTAAAAACTGCATCACAATACTTAAAACTGCTTTGGAACTGCTTTATAACATATTTCGGTTGGCTGCTTTCCTTTGCACTGCATTATAATTCAGCTTATTGCTTTATTTAGCCGTTTCAATACAATATCAAGCCAAGTACACTTAAGCTGGTTAGCTAAGGGCCTGAACATCCACTTAACTTAATTTTTGCATAAATCCTGGGCTCAAAAATCGACTCAAAATGCATTTGCCCACCGCAAATGTTCCACTTAACACTTGGCTAAGCACAAGGTCGGAAAAATCAACCATTTCTACGCTGAGCTGCGTTCTACAACTAGGCAGCCATAACAGCGCATTTTCGATACCTCCTAATTGGGGGGAGGCTTTGGTCTTACCCACAGGGATCTGGGCTATGGCGGCCAAACAGTTTGATGCTCCTGCTGCTGCTCAAGCTGCGTGCGTGGGGCGTAGTACTTCATCAGTGGGCCAATTGAAGCGTATGCTTTTGGCCAGGTTATTTTTTTTTGTATTCTTGGCAAAGCAGACACTAAATTACGTTTAGTAGGTTAATAAATGCTGAGCACTTTATGCAAATTGAATTATATGAAGTTGCCTGCTTAGCTGTGTATGACTTTGGCTTCCGACAACAATGAAAACATTTAAAACGTTTTCAGCCTCAGTTGGTCCAAATAGTAGCAGGCATATAAAGCATTATGCGCTTGTATTTATAATGGATTAGTCAACTGTCAGGCATGAAAATTGTGGCATGCAACAGACAGAAAAACAGACAAACAGCAGATAGACGACTCCTGCTTCCAGTAGGAAGTTGGCCAAAACAAAACAACAGGAAGCAGGCTTTGCCTAACGAGCCTGCTCGTTGGCATTACTAATTGCTACTGTATCCGTATATATGTTTTTATATACATACTCTATACATATGTATTATATATTTTTGTGTGTGGGAGCATGCTTTGTTTCTGTTTTTGTTTTTAATTATATGCATTATGAGCGCTCATTAACAAAGCAAATGAAGAAAGCAGACAAACTCCCCCTAGGCCAAGGACCTCTCCCAGTAAACAGGCTTAACACCTGTCCTGCCCAATCTAGCCCAGTCTAGTTGGATGAGTGCAAAAAAGGGTTAACATAATTTAAATTTTCAAAAACCGCAACAACAACAGCTTGACAATTAGGTAGCACACATATGTAAGGCTATATACATATGCATATACTAGTAAATCTGTGTTTGAACATGTCTGCGTTGCTGCACTGAAAGCCAAGTCCTTTTATATGTTTATTTTTTTGTTGCTCAACAAGCAGATATTAAATGAAAATATATGTATTTACTTGTGTGTACATATAACTTTTTACATAATTAACTGGCAATGAGCTTATACATATACTTACCAACATATACACATACTTCAATAGCTGCATCAAAAGGCCCAAAGGACTTGAGTTAATTATTACATTTTTAACATAAATTTTTACTTTGGATTGATGCGGGGGCGTTGGCTGCTGGTTGGAACATAATAATGTGTTTAATTTGTTGTAATTTATGAAGATAATGATGAAGTGTCCAAAAAGTCTATTAATGCTCATAATTATGTTGCAGAATGCAATATTAATTCAATCAGTTTGTATAATAAATTGTTTCGTACTTTTAAATGAATATATGTGTGTAGTACATATAGAATTACCTGTGTTAAAAAAACTTTTTATAATATTTGTAATTGCCGCTTTTTTAATAATTTTCAACTTTTTTGTAGACTGCATTATGGAAAAAAGGATGATTACAAGAAGGCAACATATTTTTGTTAAAAATCAATTATATAACTGAGATAAATAAATAAAACATATAACTCGATTTTCTTTTCGAGAATTTTGTTAAGGGATAATTTTTTCCTATTGTGAAAATAAAAAAAAACTCCGGATTTTGTTGAACATTTTTTTTTCGAATTTCCCTATTGGCTACAAGTCATAAATACATTCATTTGGTGATCCAAAACGAGCTTTGGTCTCATAAAGAAAGCATCATCATCATCCCAAAAAACAGAGCACTAAATTTTTACTTACTGTTTAGTAGTTCTGATTTTTGCATAAGCTTTAGACCTTTATAAAAGCAACTAGTAAGGTTTTAGTCACAGACTTTGCTTGGTCTTCTCAGACGACATAAAAAAATTTAATTTGGAAGACCTCGATAGGTAATGCAACTATTTTCTTGAACTCGGAAAAGAGACTCAATATTTGGACCGACATGGCAGGGTAGGAGGTGTGAAGGTGTTGAGGGAGGTCCATTTTGCATTATTGAATTTTTTTTCTTATCTCAAATACTCCTGTTTAAATTTAAGTAAAGCTTATACATATTGAGAAGACTTAGAATTCTATGCAATGCTTTTTTTTGTGTCCTAATCTAGTGGCGCCCAATTAGGGGCCCAATTTGTGAAGATTTTTATTATTTCATAGTTTTTTATAAATTTTTAAAGCTACGACACTGATTTTAGTTCAATTACAACAATAAATTAAAATTAAAAAAAAAAAAAAAAATTTCTAGGTAGCATACTTTGTGAGCAGTGAGCCAGTGAAAACTGTCTTAGGGGTATCCTATCCAAGTGGTGAGGAGTGTATGTTACTTCAATAAAAAACAGTTAGCAATAGAAGAAAACCATTTTAAGAGCTTCTGATAAATAACAATACTTGAAGTCTAAAGCATTAATTTAAACTAGCTACCAAGTTGGACAGGCAGCTCTTAAATTTGTTGAAGAAAAATTTTACGCAACTTTTTGACTAGCCCTGTTATTTGTCGATTCGCACAGATTCAGACACTTCCGTCTCCGGTTCCAGATTTTCTTATTTTTTTTTGCCATTTGCCATTTGCAGTCATACCAATTGAACTTTAATCGTTGTTCGTATTGAGCTTTTCCATTGCTTTATCGTTTAGGAGACAAAACACCGCAATTGTCCATAACCCCATCCCACTGCAAATTCCAGCCATCACCGCCAATTGCCAAAAACATAGCTCTAAACGAAATCCTAGCCATACAGCACGGCCCAGTTGGACCGGAGACTTGTCGTATTGGCTGGGGCTATTGTCTCATTGAATAGCTCGTCGCGTTGCCGCTCGCCATAACCCCTGACCTCCTAGCCCTAGAGCCAACATTTATGTTTGGATGCGTGTTTAACTACGCTAGTTCGATTTTTATGCGCGTCAGTTAGAATTTTAGCCATTTCAGCGAAATTTGAAGAAAAAACTGCTACCCGGCATGCCTCCAGCTGCCCCACCGAGCCAAAAAATTTGTCGTAAAATTCTTTGAATGGCTCCGTTGAGAACTATTTCAATGCGTCGAATCAATAAATTTTGTAGGAGTGCAGCAAGACCGAGACAGACGTTTTGGGGTTTTGCCGTAATATCTGTCAATTTGGCGCTTTTGTTTGTGTTTCCATTTTTAGATTTCCTTTTTTTTTGCAGAAGCACCACTTGAGTTTATAGTTTGTCTGCCTTTAATCGTAATTGCGCAGAGCTGATAAATATTAATGTTACATTTTCCCGTCTAATGGGCCCAAAATAAAAAAAAAATGTTTATATTTGTAAATGTCTGGTAATGTGCATTTTATGAGGCAGTCCTTAGCACGTGGCAAGCATCCAAAGCAAAATATTTTTCTACTAATATGTTTTTTCTTGTTTTTCCAGTTTTCTTTGTAATTTTGCTGCAGTGCTGTAAATTTAAGTGAAAGTCATTTTGTAAATATTTGTAATAACAATCAATTAATCAACACGCGCTGTGTAAATATGTTTACATATAGAACAGAGATAATGCGATTGGCTGCTTATTATGGAAAATTAATAATCGCAAAACCAAGTCTTGGGAAAATGAATATGTTTATATCTAACAAACTTTCTACGTTTACATTTCCTTTGGAGTTTTAAGACTTTATGAATGCTCTTTGCTAAAACATACCGTATATGCTGATCTTTAATATGCTTAACTTAAAATACCCTTTTCAAAGGGTACAAATATAGGGTGGGCCATCCGTAGATTTGGTTATTAAACACACATGATTCGGAACATACCCATCGAAAGTTAATGCTCTTTTACATATGTCAAGTAGAAAATTACTTAATATTAGTCACGGATCGTTTAACAACCGAACAACTCGTAAAAGTAGTACAGGCAGTACTAAGAAAATGGTCGTTCTCTGAAAAAACCTAGTTGAGGTCAGTGTCGACGAGTTGCCGGGAACATCGACGCGCCATCGAGAAGAGGAGATCGATGGGAGTGAGATCGCCTTTATGTAATTTTGTTTGTAAGGAACACATGAGACTACTAACGAAATATGGTGAGTCTAGATCGTGTTTAACAATTCTTGCCGTGCTCTGGAAAAAAAAACTAATAAAATATTTGCTTTCGTTTTGATTTCACATGTTTGGTGCTTCCAATTTCACCAAAATGAATTTTTTATGCGTGTTTGAAGCCGACTGCTTTGCTGCAAGAGAAAGAAAAACGAATTAGCAAAATGGGTTCAAAACTGCAAGTATTAAGCAATTTTTTAAATATTCTTAGATACTATTTATGCCAATTTCAAGTTTATTGATAATTATTTTTAATATATTTTTATACCCTGTACCGTATGGTACAAAGGGTATATTGTGTTTGTGCAAGCCGAAAATGTATGTAACGTACAGAAGGAGTCGTCGGAGACCCCCCAAAGTTACCTAAAGTATGATCAGTGCGACTCGAGAAGTCGATATACCCATGTCCGTCTGTCCGTCTGTCCGTCTGTCCGTCTGTCTGTCTGTCCGTCTGTCCGTCTGTCCGTCTGTCCGTCTGTCCGTCTGTCCGTATGAACGCCTAGATCTCAGAGATGGTAAGAGCTAGAGCAACCAAACTTTCAGATAAGATCCCTTGTTAATCCATAGGAGACAAGTTTATTTTATTTTTTTGATATCGGGATTACATAGTATAGCTCCCATAGGGGTGTTTCAGAGGACCTCGAAAAAAAGCAAAAGTTTTAGATGGATAATTCGTTTGTTTATGAAGATATCATAACCAAATCTGGCAGTCGGAAGTTTTTTAGAGATCCCCAGCACTGTACCAAATTTGATCAAAATCGGTTGACTATATCATATAGCTCCCATAGGATCGATCGGTCGAAAAAATGTTTTTTGTACAAAATTCGTTGTGTTTCGTTTGGTTTTGAAGATATCGGAACCAAATTCGGCAATAGGAAGTTTTTTAGACTACCCAAGCACTGTTCCAAATTTGATCAAAATCGGTTGACTATATCATATAGCTCCGATAGGACCAATCGGTCAAAAAAACGTGTTTTGTGCGAAATTCGTTGTGATTTGTTTATTTGTGAAGATACCGTAACCAAATTTGGCATTAAGAAGTTTTTTAAAGTTGCCAAGCACTGTTCCAA
This sequence comes from Chymomyza costata, assembly GCA_018150985.1. Taxonomy (NCBI): domain Eukaryota; kingdom Metazoa; phylum Arthropoda; class Insecta; order Diptera; family Drosophilidae; genus Chymomyza; species Chymomyza costata. The sequence goes on from JAECWU010000001.1 coordinate 28,407,624, forward strand.
ATTTGATCAAAATCGGTCGACTATATCATATAGCTCCCATAGGACCAATCGGTCAAAAAATCGTTTTTTCTACAAAATTCGTTGCGTTTCGTTTGTTTGTAAAGATATTGTTAACAAATTTGGCATTAAGAAGTCTTTTAGAGTACCCAAGCACTGCACCAAGTTTGATCAAAATCGGTTGGCTATATCATATAGCTCCCATAGGAACAATTGGTCAAAAAAACGCTTTTTTACAAAATTCGTTGTGTTTCGTTTGGTTTTGAAGATATCGGAACCAAATTTGGCTGTCGGGAGTTTTTTATAGTTCCCAATCAGTGTACTAAATTTGATCAAAATCGGTTGACTATATCATATAGTCCCCATAGGACCGATCGGTCAAAAAAATTGTTTGGTGCAAAATTCGACTGATTTCTTTTTTTTTATGAAAATATCGTAACCAAATTTGCCGAATAAAATATCTTTTGAAGGTTTTAAGCAATGTGTCGGACTTAATTGCAATGTGGTGGTACAGGGTATCCCAAAGTCGTCTGCGCCCGACTTTAACGTACGCCATCTTTTATTAACGAAACACATTGCCATATCGATAACTGATAAATGCGACAGGGTTAATGTGTTGCTCAAAAAGAATGCTTTTGTAATAAAAAATAACTAAATCGATATTAATTCAAATAAATTGGGAAAGTAAATGATAATATTTTAGAATTTTCAACAAAAGTCTCTCAGCTGTTTAGAGTAAGCGAAATATTAGAATTTGTCCAAAAGAGTAAAGGGTACATGGGAATCCACAAAAAAGAGTTCAAGAAATATGAAAAATTATCGACAACAAAAAATGTGAAATTGGGAGCACACCAAAATGAAAACGAAAAAAATTGATTCGTTTTGATTCTGTGAAATTCGGAGCAAGGCTGATAGACGAATTTTGATGTAGTTTATGGTATAGTACATTTTTGAGTAAAACTTTTTTTGTATTTTTTCAAAATTGTTTATTTTTGACACACAGATCTATACAATCACGATCTATTAGTTTTCAGTTGAAACTGTTAAGCTCCATTGTTAAAAAGCGTCAAATTTTCCTATGGAGTAATGGGATAAGATTTCGAGAGAATTCAAGAAACTTACTCTAAAGAAGCAGTATGCGAATCTGTTGGTAATGTCTTGTGTTTCTAGCTCATGTGGTGCCCGAAATTTAAGTGTTCCTATAGTCGGATAGATTGACGGTTAGGCAGGCAGACAATGGTATAAAGAACTTGGGGTCTAACACGTCTCCTTACATGACACAAACCTATGGGGTTGGGTGTAAAAATGAAACAGGTCGACAAAGCGTTCGCCAATTTCTAAACTATTTATTTATTTATTTAGTATTGTAACTTAGAATTAGTTCTAGGGAACAAAAGTAGTTTTAAAGCCAGAGCAACATAGGCCGTTCAAGGGTTTGGGATACATTTTTGATAGTCTAGTAGGTCTAGATTTGGTGCAGCAATTTTTAAGTTCTTTTACCTGTTAATAATAATTTACTCTAAATTCCAACCAAACTACTTAAGTACATTAGTTTAACACAGTTTTCTATTCGAACAATGCCTCTCACATTTTGCAAGCTTGTAGCCCATAAATCTTAATCGCAATTCAATTGTATTTATTTCTGATGAAATTTAAATGCCAATTGCGTTGACCGAAAGGTACATTTATTAGCTATAGATTAAACTTAAGCTTTACTATGCTTTTAATTCTATTAACTATGTAGTAAATATTGACTACATAAATACGTAGACAAAAGTTCAAGTCTACTGAGACAAGTTATAAATTATATATACTACAACAACTAAGAGACTATATCAATTGTAGAGCACAAAAGCCAACTAATTGCATATTTCGGAAGTCAAAACAAGGCATTGACATCACTCGATTTTAACGGCGCTATTAATTAGCCATAAAACTATATTATATCTATGTGTATGTAGTATATACATGCATACAAGTTAAATAAATATTTTTATATAGTTTGAGGGTGCGTACAGGCCAATTAGCCACATTTTAAGCCACTTTAAAATGGTTTGTTGACAAACAACTCGCTTACCCTGTCGCAGTTTATTAGCTTTAAATCCAAATGACGACAACTCAAAACATGACATTAAACAGCCAACAAAATGCATAGAGAGAGCTAGAGAGCGGAGAGCACGTCTGAGACTGTGTCTCGCTTTGTTTGAAAAGCTGTAGAAGTCACAAAAAAAAAAAAAACAAGTCGAGACACCCCGACTATGGTTTACGCTGCGCTTTCTACGACGGTTATTAAAAACTATTAATTTTTGCAATAAGTTTAAAATTTGTAGGAGCAAGGGTTTTGTTGCGGGGTCTGGACACAAAAAAATATATATATATTAGGTTAGGTTAGGTTATAGTGGTAGCTAGCTTATCAAGCCAGCACACTTAGGCCTAGACTGACCCGTTTCAATTTCCCGGGTGCTTTTTCCTGAGTCGATTTAAGGCCAAATTTGGCGAGTGAGGAGGGTAATATTCGTGCCATGTCTGGCTAATTCATCAGCTATTTCGTTGCCTGTAATATTTTGGTGCCCTGGCACCCAAAGGAGGCTTATTACAAACTGCTGTGCCATCTCTTGGATAGATTTGCGGCAGTTGTTGACTTTCAACGAGTTGGAAGACAACGATCGTAATGACTTTATAGCTGCCTGGCTATCGGAGTATATATTTATTTTGCCGGTTTCCAGACCGGTATTGCGTAAGCATATAGCCTCATTTATGGCTAGGATCTCCGCCTGAAAATGTGCCCACAAGCGATTTTACTTTTTATATTTTAGGTTATAAGCCTTTGGTGGAGCTTTTAGAAATTTTTGATTATAAGTTACAAGTTTCATAATCGATTTTAGAATAATATTATACAAAAATATGAACCAAGTTAAATGCAACTACTAGTTCTTTGGGCTTTCAAGAATCAGGCAATATGGATCGTCTCTTTAACCTTTCTGTTCATTTGGGTATAAAGTTCTATTGCAGCTGTTACACGAAAAATGTTTTTTCTGCTACTGCTAATATACCCCAAGTGTAGGGTATCAAAAACAAAACAAGACATGTTCAAACATTTGCACGCAAACAAAACTAAATATATAGTATTATATGAGTGTATCTATATAATGTGAGCAATATTAGTGTACAGTAAAAAAATTAGTAGTGCAAATTGGAACTTGTTTTATTTTTTTATTTTTTACTTAAAACGTGTTTTAAGCAAGCATAGTGGGTTCGTTGGTTTTTTTTTTAACACGCCAAAATACGGTTTCTACATCGACAAAGGTCGTCTGATTTTAAGCTGATAGGAAAGTTATGACGATTAACAAAAAAAAAAAAAAAATTCTATATGGGGTGTTCACTTTGCATAAGAGCAAGGTGTGCAGCATTTATGCGCGCCTGACGCTACTTGAGATATTTTTCAAGATATATATGTATTTTGTACACATATGTAATACCCAAAAAAAGGCAAGAAGGTGCCTAAAATTACAAAAGACAGATTTTAAGTAATTTTGGCGCCCAAAATAGCAAATAGCCTTCTATTATACAAAAAAAAAAAATAGTTAAAATTTCTTGTCTTACAAGAATGTTTATACGAGTAATAGAGGTCAAAATAAATGAACTGAAACACTTATTGAATTAATGGTAGACGGTGTGATGGTGCGGGGAGAGGTCACCTCTTTGGTTTAAGACGTTTTCGATGCTCCTGAAATTCCAGTGTGCCATATTTTACTATATAATTTATCTGAACTAGTAATTTGTCTGGCATCATTACCTTTATGCTCCTTTGGTACGGTTGCCCACGCCATTACCTGAGTATTCTTGCCTTATGCAATTATATGCGACAAAGTGAACACTCCAATTGTTATTATTTATTATTTTGTGTTGAAAAAAATTTAGGAATATTAGTATTAGCCGATCAAACTTGGCCGGTGTACTGCAGGAAAAGGACCAAGGAACTTTGCTGCTTAAGCAGAGCCGAGTGCTCGAAAGTAATCCGAGCAATCACCGGACACTGGCTAGTGGGAGCTCATGCATTAAGGCTTAACGCACCTCATCATGATTTCTATAGAAGTTGTGGTGATGATGAAGAGCTGGAGACGGTGGAGCACCTGTTTTGTCACTGCCCGGGACTATGCAGAACAAGGTTCCGCTTCCTCAAGTCACACTTCCTAAATGACTTATCCCAGCTCTCAGGAAAGAGTCCGAAATGCCTTTCGTGGTTTATTGAGGCCACCGGATGGCTGTAGAGTAGAGTATCTTGAGGACCTCTTTAGTGGGGTAGGGTGGAGTAAAGTCCACCTGCGGTATCACAACGGGCCAATTTTTATCTGGCCTAAGTGAGTTGGGACGTCACGTCCTAACTGCCGCCTTAACCTAACCTAGTATTAGCCGATAAAAAATAATAACAAAAAATTAAACTTTAAGTTTAAGAAAATTTAAGTTGGACAACCCCGACAACATGGTGCCCCAAAACGCATTCAAAAAGTTTTGAACACTTAAGTGCAGCTCTCGATTTAGTTTTCGATGAGAAATCAAAAGTTACGTATATGATTATATTATGATAATTATTTATTTCTTATCTTTAAAAAAAAAAAATTTCGTTAATGTAGAAAAAAATTGCTTCGAATTAGCATTTATTGCAATTAATTTGCCGCAGCCCAGCAATCCACCATGAATAAGTAGTCGATGGAAATATTTTTAAAAATTCAATAACACAAAAATACGCCCTATAAAATACGGAAATAAATAACAAATATACAAAAAAATTAATCATCAAATGACGTCAAAACATCATTAAAAGGCGTTCAAACAAAAATTAAAAAAAAAGTATTTTAAGAAATTAATTATAACATTCATTAAATTAACACTTAAAAAGCTGTTAAATGAAATATAATAAATAAATATCAATAGACTAAAAGGCGTCTCATTTTTGGAGCCAATATGTGTTCTTGAGACAATGACAGATGCAGATAAAGTTTGAATGATAAGCCACGCCAACTATTGACTGTACATCATTTTGCCCTAACCTTACATAACTTGATCTTAAGGGTAGTCAAAAGGTTGGGGTTATTCTCTTCTTACGAAATTTGCGAGTTGCTTGCTACGGTTTCTGCATGATAGCTTTTTATTATTAATTGTTGACAGTCGCCAAACATGGCCTAAAATTGACCCAAAACGTTCCGCCAGAATCTGTAAACTCAACCGCTCACAGTGTTCGGCAGGTGTTAGAGCGATCACCGATCACCGATCACTGGCTTGTCGGAGCACATGCGACCAGAATGAATGCTCCGAGCAATGACTTCTGCAGAAGCTGCAGAGACGAGAAAGAAGTAGAAACAGTAGAGCACTTCTTCTGTTCCTGTGAAGCTCTATGTAGACGCAGGAAAAAGTACCTGGGAAATTATTTCCTAACCCTATAACCTGAAGGAGCTGAGTCCTCTGTCTCTATCTGTCCGAGAATTATTGCAAGCTATATTGCAGCAACAGGCTGGGATTCCTTTTGAGAACACTTACCTGGAGAAGGGGGTAAACTGAGATCCTAAGCGGTATCACAACGGGCCAGTCTAGGTCTAAGTGTGCTGGCTTTTTGAGCCAGCTGCCGCCATAACCTAATCTAACCTAACCTATCAATTGTAGAATCCTGTTTTTTTTTATATTAAAATTATTGGCAAAAAAAGTTATCTGTCAAATAAAATAGGTCATAGGTCAATTAGTTCAACCACAATGACACTATAAAGCAAAAATATAGGATGGGCCATCTGTTGGTTTTGTTGTTAAACACTCATAATTCGAAACATACCCGTCTAAAGTAAATGCTCTTCCACATATGTCAAACACAAAACTACTCAATTTTGGTTATGGATCGTTTAACATTGATCGTTCGGTAAAAAAAACATACTTGAGTCCAGCGTCGACTAGTCGCAGGGAACATCGACGCGCCATCGTTCGCAAGAATTACACCTTGCTAGGACCACTAACAAGATTCAAATGACGCAACAATTTTGTTGGAAAATATACGCATAAAATACAATTAAAAAACTTACCAACAGATGGCCCACCCTATACATGTTTGAGACTAAGTGCAGAGTATCAAGTCTTTCCTTAAAATTGCAGCCACTAACAATTGTTTTTCAGCTTAAAACTATTGGTTTACTGTACTAAATTTAGTCATTAGCTGAAATTAAGACCGCACGCAATTTTATGCTAGCTACTACGTCACAGATACAGGATATAGGAAACTGCTGTGGTAAAAAACACGATCTAATAATTGCAATGCGCTCTCATTTCGACGCTGTTTTTCGCTTGGAATTTACGCTTTGAAATATGAGGTTTTTTTTTTTTTGTTTTTGCTTACTAATTAAATTTACGCTAATTTGAGAAACCGTTGTATTTATTACGTCATTGTGTGACGTATACGCGATATATGAGCGCAGCAGCATCTGTCATCTGTCAATCTTATCCAAGTTGGCATTAATAAAGTTAAGCATTTAGTCAACAATTAAGCGTCTAAATAAAATTAGCATGCTTATATGCAATTATTGTTATAAAATAAAAGTTTATCTTAACTGCAGTATCTCGCTCTCTGGCTGAAGTTTATTAAAAATGTTGTATCTGCATTTTTTTTTTTAGCTTAATAAAGCAGCTTGCCTATATTTAGTTAGCTATGTGGCAAATTGTACGCATAAAAATTAATTTACTACTTTTAAAATTTAAAAAATTTAATAATTGCTTAGACACACATAGGACAAATTGCGGCACAACGCATTTGGATTGTTTCAAAGTTTTGGATAGACAGTTGGACGCGACATCGAGTTGCATCTGGAACTGTTAAGCTGGTTGGTTGGTACAAAGGGGCGGCACTGCCAAGGCTATAAATAGATTGCTCTGCTTTGGGGCCTTGCAAAAATTTTGGGGTCGGGGGTATATGTAACTATGCAAACACAACACACACTGAGCGCCATAATTATACAGCTCAACGAAATTACAAATTAATTGACTTAGTTAGTAGTTGTTACGATAGTCTCTAAGCCGAGTTCACTGGAAAGCGGCCAACAAGGCTTTGCCAGTTAGTCAGCGGCCGGGGCTGTCAACGCAACTTTTTGTAACTGTAGCAAAAAAAAGTATATTTTATCTTTAAGTTCTCTGTATCTAGTAGTTGCAATTGTATTTCACTCTCGACAGCGCTGGGAAATGCACGCAATTCGCGAGCTTGCCGCCGTCCTGCTTAACAATTTAATTTAGTGTATCAACGAAAAAAAAAAAACACAAAAATTTTAAAACGAAATCCCCGCGTTATAATAATTTGTGATTTTATTTTATTTTCGTCTTTAATTAAACGCAATTTACTTCCGTTCGTTGATTTGTGCAAACGCAAGTTCATATATAAGGCGCAACCTTGTCAAAATGATATTCGGTCGGTTTACGCGCAAACAAATACTCACGATGAGCGTGATCGGAGCTGTTGTTGTTTTAACCATAGTGGTAATCAGTGTGATAAGCAGCAGTGTTCAGGGTAAGGAGCTGGCCCGGAATGCTGCTGAGTTTAGCAAATGTTTCAAGACGCGTCCCAATACAACGCAATCTACGTTGGAACTGGTGCATATTGTATTTAGACATGGCATAAGAACGCCAGTTGATACATATCCAAATGATCCGTATCTGAAGGATGCATTTAAGCCCACAGGCTGGGGACATGTGACAAATGTTTGTAAAATCGAAAACATAGAAAAATGCAACTTTTGGCAATAATATTTAATTGTAGCGCGGAAAACGTGAACTGTTCGAGCTGGGTCGTTGGCTGCATAGACGCTATGGGGACTTCATGGGACCTTACTACAGACCCGATGTAAGTAAACTTTAATCAAGCAATATGTTAATTATGTAGTGTTTTCAAATGTAGTTCAATTAAAGTACTTTTGATTGTGCAAGCCTTAGACAGTCTTGAATAATTTGTGTTTAAGCCGATCATTTTGTTAGATAGTATTTAATTATGAAGATTCAATGGTGATAAACTTCTTACAAAGTAATTGCAAAAAAAAAAAAATGAACATGCGAGCTATTTAACATTTTCAAATTTAACTAGGCTGCTCCCGAATAACCCATGACAATACTTACTTTTTCCTGATAACATAGGCACACAAAACAAAATCGATTTTCAGACCATTTCGGCTAAGTGTTTTTGGGATCGCTGATTCCGAGGCAAATGTCCAAAACCCCGCTACTTTCGAAATACTCATTTGATGGGTTTTTTTTTGAATTTCTGTCAGAACCCAGAGGTTGCGGGATTTTTTAGAAACTTGATACGGATTCAGCGCAGCCAAACATGGTGTGACCTCGAACCCGAAAATCTAATTTTGTTTTGTTGTAGCCGGTATTATCTGCAAATATTATTAGCATAGAGTAACAGCCCCGAACATTTAAATATGTTAGATATTCATGTTTAATGTTTTTTCGATAATAAATTTGGTGATTTTAATTTAATTTCATACAAAAGTTTTTTTTAACCAATTTTTTATAGTATTGTTAATACCGTATGATAATGTCCAGATTTTTACTAAAATCTTCAACTTTTTAGTAATTTATACTTTTAACTTCAGTTAATTTTACAAGACACGCGTATTTTTTTTTTCGGATTATCTATGAAGTTATCGATAACTAAATATTTAGGTTGACTTTTCCTTGACACGCCATATCTCGTAAATAATAGAAGATATTAAAATATTTTTTATGAAAAGTACAAATTTTAATTAAAAATAAATCATTATATTCGAAAAGATCGTTTTAAAAAGTGACCAGCTTCATTTAAATGTTAAATGTTATAAAAATGTATTATAATTTTTGCCATCTTTTGGCAAAAAAAGTTAAAAAAAAACCATAAAAAATTTTTTTTTTTACATTTTAAAAAAATTTTTTTTTTTACATTTTTTAAACATTTTTAAAAAAATTTTTTTCAAAAAATATTTTTAAAAATTTTTTTTTAAACATTGTTCCACCAAATTTATTTGATTCATATAATTAAAACATACTTAAAAAAAAAAGAAAATAAAGTTTTTTTTTTTTAAGACAATATGTTGGTTAAAAAAAAATTTATATTTTTTTTTTAAGGAGCCCTGTTGCCAACTTGGATCAAAAACAAAAATTGGTTCAAAAATATTCAGAAGCTTAATCACAATTAAATAAAAACGAAAAAGCGCGTTTTTTTTTAATTAAGCTGTAACGCGTTAAGATTAAAAACTAAAATTTTTCAATTTTCAGTCATGAGACTAATATTCCTGAAAAAAAAATTGGGAGATCAAACCTCAATAACCAATTGACATTATATATTATAGTATAAACTTAACAGGGAACGTAACTCTTATAATTTTTAAAAATAAAAATCATAAAATAATTATTATTTTTGGATTTTGTTCATCAAAATTGCATAATAATTCTTATTTTTTGACTTAAAAAATAAAAATTATGAAATAATATTTAAATGCTAATTTTTATTTAAAAATTGCAAAATAACGCTTATTTTTCAATTTTTATATTAAAAAGGTCAAATAAAAATTATTGCAGAATAACTCTTATTCTAAATTGATAAAATTAAAATTGGTCAATAATTTTTATTTTACATTTTTATTATAAAAATTGAAAAATAAGCGTAATTTTGCAATTTTTAAATAAAAATTGGCATTTAAATATTATTTCATAATTTTTATTTTTTAAGTTAAAAACGAGTTAAGCTTGATTTTTTTGATAAAAATTAAGAATAAAAATTTATCCTTATTTCGGATAGTCCTTTGAAAAATATGATATATACTGGATTGTACTTTCATCCAAAGCACTTTTTTCCCTTTGATTTTTTTTAACACCATAACTCTTATTTGCGATCCTTGAAACTTAATGCCTTAAAGTCTCAAAATAATATTAGTAACTTCAGGATGTATAAATTAAGGTGGGTAATGAAAAGAGAATGTTAAAAAAAAGGTGTGTTCATCTCAAACTATTTCTTGGACCTTCAAAAGTTAAAAAGTAGATTAAGGCAGAGAGAAGAGGGTATAATATGCTGTTTAGCTTCTACTCTTATTGTAGGAGATACACAGGCACCAGGAGTGAGCTATAGCCATCTAACGATTCAAGTTGATGTTGCAATCTATATTTAAAAAAATTTGAGCTTTCTAAACTTAAATCAATTAAGAAATCAGTGCCAACTCCATATAATTTTTAAATATATATTTCAATATTTGAAATTTAAGCTTTACTTTTTTATATTACTCCAACGCTATATATTCACTTTTTTCAGCGCCTTCATGCACAAGCTACTGCCTCACCGCGCGCCATGATGACACTGCAAACCACATTGGCCAGCATGTTTGAGCCACGCGGCACGCCCATGGAGTGGAACAAACAACTTAATTGGCAACCCATACCCATTATGTCCGAGCCGCTGGATCAAGATTCGGTAGGTTTATCCAAAACAATTATACAAGCAAGCATGCACTTAGTTGCTTTATCCTTAGCTGCTGCTGGTGCGCACATCTTGTCCACGTTACTTTGAGGCCAGAGAGGAGGTTTTCAACCGACCCGAGGTTGTGGCCGAAACGAAAGCTCATGCGGACATGTTCAGAGAATTAACCAATTTAACAGGCATGCCTGTGCGCAGTGCTGAGGATGTTAACTCACTGTATATAACTTTATTGGCGGAACAAGAGTTTGGTTATAAGCTGCCCAGCTGGACTAAGGATTATTTTCCCGAGCGCATGCAGTTCTTGGCGGAACAGAGCTATATCTATAATGCCTATACGCCAGAAATGCAAAAGATCAAAGGCGGTCCATTTTTGCGTAAAATGTACGATGAAATGCTGGCCAAGCGTGCGAGCACATTGAAACCCAAAGAACGCGGCATGTACATTTATACGGGTCATGATTGGACTGTGGGTAACATACTATCAGCATTGGGCGTCTGGGAGCGTCAAATGCCGCGTTTTGCTGTAATGGCCATCTTTGAAACGCACAAAGATCGCCAAACCGGCGAGCATTATGTGGAGGTAAGTCATTATAGACAGTAATGATTTGGAGTAGTTATATGTTACAATATATTTTGCAGATTTTTTTGCGCAATGATGAGTTTGGCTGTCTGCAGCAATTGAAGCTGCCCGACTGCGATGCTCAGTGCCCGCTGGATCGTCTAATTGAACTGAGCGAGCAGGTGCTGCCCAACGAGCCGTATGAGCAACGTTGTCGCGCGCATAGCAATAATTTTGTGGAACCACCGCCGCGTCCAATCGATCAGTGAACTGTTCGATCCAACTACTCAGCGATAATAATTGCTTTGGCTGTGCCTCTGGCTACGACTGCACACTCCAAACAGTATTAGATTTTGCGTACATGTGGTGGCAAATTATAGCAGCAAAAGTTAACACATAAATTAAAATTATAAATTATAAGTAAAAAGAAAAATAAAAAAAATGTGTAAAAATTATTCTAAAACTTGGTGTTGATGTGCATAAATTTTTTGGGCATATAATCAATGAGCGTAACTGGCACTTAAGCTTATTAAATTTAATTTTCAACTATTATTTAAATTTTTTTTTATATGCAAACAAACATTCTCAGTCATTGTTATTCTTGCTGAACTCGCTGAACTGACCGAGCTCAGCGCCCCGAGATCGGCTATCTGCTGAGCACTACCCGGCGTATACTTAGTACTAAACGCCTAACTTAAAAGCCGCCCGAGTGCTATTAATGCAGTCACTAGACGCGCAAACCTCAAAGTAGTCGCTGCTCGCAAAACGTCAATTTGAAGAAAATAAAAAACTTCAGACCGATTTAGATTAACTTGCAATTCGGTGTTTTGGCCAAAATGACGCGTTTGTTCTTAGCCCCTTGGCTAGTTTTGGTATTACTAGGCGCGTCTACGTTTCATGCAGCCATAGTGCCCATTGAAGTGTTACCAAATCTAACGCTGGAAAATGAAACCAAAACCATTGGCAGTGATAAAGACCATGACAAAGGAAACTCAACATTGAAACTTGTGCATGTGGTAAATACTTAAAATATACAAAGTGTAAATGTTTATTATAGAGTATATAATATAATGAGTAAACACTTGCGCAGAGCAGGTACCAAATATTAAGACTTAGCTATGCAAACGCCAAAGTTTTTTGCTTAGATACTTTAATTATAATTGGAACATAAAACTGGAGTTTTATACTCTGTGTGAAAAACTTGACTAGACGTGTCTCTTGAGTAGATATGACGACTGATATAAAAACAAGAAACTTCTTAATAAGTGTGTTAAAATAATATAAACATTATTCATGTCTGTTCGAGGCAAAATTTACTGAATTTATTTTTTATGTGCTTTAATTTGTATACCCTGTACCGTATGGTACAAGGGGTATATTAAGTTTGTGCAAGCCGAAAATGTATGTAACATACAAAAGGAGACGTCGGAGACCCCCAAAGTTACCTAAAGTATGATCAGGGTGACTCGAGAAGTCGATATACCCATGTCCGTCTGTCTGCCTGTCTGTATGAACGCCTAGATCTCAGAAATGGTAAGAGCTAGAGCGAATTGTTTATGAAGGTATGGTTCTTAAGCAATATACCGGATTTTATGGCAAGCAGTGGTACAGGGTATTCCAAAGTCGTCCGCGCCCGACTTTAACGTACTACGCCATCTTTTTTTTTTGGTTTTACCTTTAGTTACATTTTCTGATATTTCTTAAAAACCTTATATTTTTTAATTGATGTAAAATCCTATTGTTGTATTAAAATATAGTTCTTTATCAGAGTACTATGTTGGAGTTTTAATATTAAAATAATTAATTGGCGAATAAATCGACGCCTCCATTATTTTTTGGTTCCATATAAAAAACTTTTCTAAGAAAAGAAATATAAATATGAAAAAGATTCTGCAAGCCGAATATGTGGCGCTTTTTAAACTTGAGAATGTTGGCTAGAAGCAATACGTTCCTTCAGTTCGGTTCAGGCCTGAATTAGTCATGAAATCATGCCAGAATTATCAGTACCAACCATGAATCTATGCATTCATTTGTCACTGAATTTAATACATGCATGTTCTAGGCGTTTAGGCCTGAACCTTAGCCGTAACAATCAGCTATGAATTCAGTGCTGATTGATTTTGAAATGTCATGCCTGAAATCACAGGTGAAAAATTTTAAGAATTGGAAATGAATTCAGTGCTGATTCGTTTTTAAAAGTCAGGGGTGAAATCATAGATGAGTAATTAATGGACCAAATATTCTTCATAAATTTTTAACAGAATTTTATTATCAATTTTAATGTAATATTATAAATTACAGTGGCTTGGGTGCAGCCCTAAAATTGAGATTTTTGTGGAACTTTATTGCATTACGCAGCTGTGATTCCGCTGGGCCAGAGTCCACTGTAACTGGTATTGATTCTAAAATCAAAATCTTTTTATTATATATTACAACACCAGTATTTTATGACCTACCAAGTCAAGAGCTTAAATCCTTTTAAGGCAACCTTCTTTTGCACGTCGTCACTGTTGGCGGTCATGACAAAGGCATCAATTAATTTTTTCTTGTTTACAAATTAGTCAAAATTTTTCAAAGTTATATTTTTCCAGTACGCCCAAACTTACGCAGTTGTCTTTTGCTCCACATTGGCAATACCTTAAAAATTATTTTATAAAGAAAAATAATACTTTAAATAATAATATTTAATAAATACTTACCTAGAAACTAAAATTTTCGAAGCAAATTTTCTTTGTGTAATAAAGAAAACGTCAGAAATACCTACGCATACAAACGCAAACACCAATACTAATGTAAAGTCAAGTAACAAAATAAAATTGACTTTTCTTATTTCTCTTTGCTTATTCTTTTTTGCTTTAATTGTCTGTCAAAAGAAAGAGATAGAAAGTGAAATTTTATATTTGTCCTTGTTTCTCTTACAGAGCCAAGAGCATTCGCTTCTTTTTCATGCCTGAATTCAGGACTGAATTATTCAGGCTTGAACGACCGAACTGCAGGGTTAGTTCAGGGGCTTGGACAAATCCTGAAGCCTACAGAAGCATTCCATGGGTTCAAACAGGCAAATTGAGTCGTATAAAAAAACTTCTCAGATTTGCTACCCTGATAATAATAAGCACGTAGAGGAATCTTCTATTACGTATTGCAATTTCAAACAGCCTTTGTGTTGATTAGAAACTAAGAAGATTATAATATCGAAACGGAAAGTTTTATTTTTTCGAGCGAACGGCAATTATTTTTTTTGCGATGTCTTGGACCTACGAAGTAAAAGGAAACAATATATATGTATTTATATATCTTGATTTAAGGAAAATTTAATTTTATTAAATAAATTGCGACAATTTTTTTTCAAGTTTCCTAAAAAAAAGGTTTAATTTTAATATTGATTAATACAAAAAGTTACTATAGGTAATAAGTACCAGCGACTCATATTATGCATAGAGAATATATTTTTTTAAGCAACAAAGTAAAGATTCAAGATTGATGGCAATATTTCAATTATGTTAAATATCTCTTAATTGTACTATCGTGCCTAAATCTAAGAGAGCTATAAATAAAAATACAATTATTAGCACTATCGTGCTAAAATCTAATTAGAACTATAAATAAACATAAAAATAATATTACAATACGTACATTTACATATAATTAAAGGCAGTTGTGTACTCGTTTAGTTTATGTGCAAAAATGTATTTTAAAATATATATTATTATTATTTATTATTTAATCATATTTACATAACTAAATGTGCATAGGCAATTAAAGAAAAGCAAATAACTAGTTAATAACTTAAATATGTTGATTACAGATACATCACAAATAGTAGAGATACATTTTTATCTATTGAATACAAGATAAATAACACAAATCAATTATGCATAAATCTTTGCAGCTTTTTCGACATGGACCCCGCACGCCAGTTAGCACTTATCCCAAAGATCCGTATATTAATGCGACATATGAACCATTTGGTTGGGGCCAGTTGACAAATGTAAGCTATCAAATATTTGAAATTATTTTATAAAGTTAATTAAACATTTTGTTTCTTTAGGATGCCAAAGTGGAGCTTTATAAAATAGGCAAACAGCTGCGAAAACGTTATAAGGATTTCTTAAAGTCATACTATCAACCTGATGTAAGTATTTAGGTTAATTAAATTTTAAAATAATATGTTAACAAAGGGATGGACGAAAGGGATATAGGAGTTATAGTAGTACTTTCATTTTCAGTCCAAAGGATCTATAATACAAAATTTTTTTTTTTTTATGTAAAGCGGTTTGAATACCGAATTTGGACCTACAAAAGGTTTTTTAAGATTTCATATTAAACATTCTCTAAAGAAAATAGATTTTGTTGTGATTTGTGACACTTACCTTAAATATTGCCTTAAAATTATGAATAACACAGGCCCACAATAAAGTAGTTCGGATTTCGAGCAGCAGAATTCGATTTTGAGTTCTCGGAAATCCTAACAACCAAGCGGTCTGAGATAATCTACAAAAACGTCATACAATTTTTCAATTTATGATGTTTTAGGGGTCTCTCCAAACACCCCCCGTACATCAGGGCTACCTGTCCTTGATGATGAATTTTAAATTTAATTATAGTATATGTCCCATTTTACATACAAAATACAGTACGGGGCACTGAATGCCCATAGGACGGTATGATGAAGGACTTGTCTATGGTTAATAAGGGCTTTTGAGGTTATGCCAGAACCCTGAAGAGCTGTGTTTTGTTTTGAGTCTCAGATTCGATTTAACGATCCCCAAAGCTTGTACGAAACTTGGTTTTACCTCCAAGACCGTAAATCACTTTTTGTATGTGTCTGTGCTATAATCAGTGGCGGATCCACGGGGGATTTTCGTTTCCGGAACCCCCCTTAAAAGTTGGAAAAAGGTGTTGACATATTCTTGCAAGCTCTGTAACTCCCCTAGGACCAAATCCTGCATCCGCGCCTGGCTATAATTTAACTTACAAAGCCCCACCAAATTTTTTTTCGAGTCTGGTTGTCCAACGATGTTTTTCATATATTTTTGGGGCGCTGAATCCTTCGATGCGATAAAAGAAACACCAGCACATTAGGTTGCAAAGATATTCTTTTATGATGGTTGTGGAAATTATTTCGTAACTCTTGTGTGTTGGGCTTTTTTGAAAGTCGGATACGGATTTAGCAGCTCAAAGTCCGTATGAAGTGCCTTGTCAAATGAATAGTTGACATCACGTTTTTTTCTTGATAATTATTTATTTTTTTCGTTGTATTTCCTACAGATGTTACACGCACAGTCCACCGAATCATCGCGAACCATGATGTCTATACAAATGGTGCTGGCAGGCCTCTTTCCGCCACAAAATACGCCCATGGAGTGGAATTTAATGCTAGATTGGCAGCCCATACCTGTCTTTGCGGAGCCCGAGGAAACCGATATAGTAAGTTGGCAGCACTGAAAAGTATTAAGCACAGCAACTAAGCCAAACATCAACTTACAGCGACTGCGTCAAAAAGCGGCTTGTCCACGCTACGATGAGGCCGTGCTGGAGGTCATGAATCTGCCCGAGGTCAAACAGCTTCACGCACGGAATGCAGAAATGTTGCAAGAACTGAGCAATCTGACAGGTCTAAATGTAACCTATTCACATGATGTGACCAATGTGTTTATCACGCTTTTGGCACAGCAAATGTACGGCTTGGAGCTGCCTGCCTGGACAAAAGATTACTTTCCCGATAAAATGCTGCCACTGGCGGCACAGTCTTATATATATGACGCCTTTACGACGGAATTGCGTAAACTAAAGGGTGGATTTTATCTAAAGAATATGTTTGAGCAAATGCAGGCAAAGGTCTCCGATAAATTGCAACCCAAGGAACGACGCATGTATCTATATTGTGCGCACGATTGGACTGTGGCCAATATACTTTCCGCCTTGGATGTTTGGCAGCCGCAAATGCCGCGTTTTTCGGCATTGATTGCCTTTGAGCTGCACCAACGCGACGAGAGCGGCGAGTACTTTGTGGAAATATACTTCCAAAATGATCCGAATGTGGAGCCAGTGCAGCTGCAGGTGCCCGGCTGTATTAAGCAGTGTTCACTGGAGAAGTTATTGCAGCTGACAGAGGAAGTGCTGCCCGATGAATCCTATGAGCAACTGTGTCGTTCCAAGGGCACATCTCCCAGCGAAAAGATCACTTATCACAAATAATACGGAGCACAATCCGTACTGCAGTATTAACATTCTAAAGTCTTTAAAGAAACTCTTTTATTTATAATTATATAATTAGCATTTTTATCTTAATAGATTCTAAAGTATACTATCTACCATACCATATATGTACTACTTAATGGCTATAAAAGCTCTAAATATGATTGATTTGCACGCTATACGCTAATTAGTACTGATTTGAAAAGTGGCTCTTACGAGGTGTGTTTAAAAAGTAGCGTGAGAAATGTATGATTGCAAAAAAAATACAGGGTTACAAATGTTCTCAAGTTTTTGTTTTGTGTATTAGATAAAAACAAGAGGTAGCGAATTTTTAATAAAGGACTTATTTCTAAGCTACATTTATGGCATTTTGTTTGTATAATAGTGTCCCAGGCTTCACTGGCAGTGCTTTATGGCCAAGAACTGCAGCTTTGACAAATATTTCCAGCGCCTAATGAGTATTAGGTATTAGTAAGTATTATTAAATGCAAATATGAAATAATCGTTGACTCTGTGGCGTTGCCAAATTGAGCTAAGCTGTGCCGAATCCAAATTACTGAATCTTCTGAGCTAGGTCTGCTTCATGTTGCACCAATTTCGGTCCAGTAGCTGGCTTCATTTCTACAAAAAAACTGTATCTGGTCACCTTATCGTATGCTTAATGAAGTTTTAAGTTTTTCACTGAAATAGTGTACACAGGTATTTAAGTATGTATTTATTAATTTATTTATGTATGTATTTATTTATTTATAAACGTATCTATTTATTTATTAATTTATTTCTTGATTAACTTATTAATTAGTTTATTTACGTATTTGTTTATTTTCGTTTATTTATTCATTAACTTAGTTACTATTAATCTGGTTACTATATTGTATACTTAATGACGTTTCTTAGTATTCACTAAAATAGTTTGTATATACATATATACATATACATATTTTTTTTTCAAATATGTATGCATTGCTGATTGCACCAGTTTTAATGCATGCCAGTGAAATGGATACTGTCTAAGGCAGATGAAAATAAAATAAGCATCTATGAAAGAAAAGTTCTTCGACCCATTTTTGGAGGCGTACGCGAAAATGGAGTATGGAGAAGGAGATACAACCACGAGCTTGAAAGACTACACAAAGGGGCCAATATAATAACGCAGATAAAAGTGAATAGATTAAGATGGACCGGGCACTTAATAAGAGCAGAAGACACCTATCCTTCGAAAAAAATCCAATTTGGCAAATGCCGTGAAAACAGATCAAGAGGACGCCCAAAACTAAGATGGATTGATGGAGTCAACCAAAATGCGCAAGATCTTGATATTCAGTCTTGGAGAGCAAAGGCACGAGACAGATCAAGTTGGAGACTCATTCTGAAGCAGGCGAAGACTCGACAAGAGTTGTAGAGCCAACTATAATGATGATGATGTATTTTTGTTTATTCAGTTATTTATTTAGTTGTTTATTTCTTATTGACTTATTTATTTTTTAACTTCTTATTTATTTAGTTTTTTACTTTTTTTATATAATTATGAAATTTTCATTATTTATTTATTTGTTTGTTTGATTGCTTGTTATTTATTTATTTATTCATTTATTTATTATTTTACTTATTTATCAAGATAGCATACTTTATTAAATTTCTTTAATTAGTTTATTTATGTATGTATTTATTTTTTTTATTAGTTTTTCAGTCATTCATTTATTTACTTATTGTTTTATTGATTTATTTATTTCTTTAATTCTTATTTTTTTATTTATTTAGTTAGTTATTTATTTATTAAGATACTTGTTTAAACAAAATTTATTTACCATTTACCAAATTGAAAATTATATTAGGAAAATGCCTAAAGAGCTATATCCGCAAAATGGGAGGCTTCCGATTCTGAATTGATCAAGAGAGAACGAAGAGGCAAGTCAATATGACTTACGATATAAGATGTAATAGCTAGATAGACACAGACTCTTCGTAAGGTAAGAAATTTTAAAGGCAATTGCAGTTAGGGCGTAAAACATGGAAAGGATCATGCAAAGCTTAAATGGATCAAAAAAATAGCAAGTCTAATTGGCGAATATTGCTAGTTACCTTGAGAGGTAATACCCACTATTTTCGACCCAATAAAACTTTTGAGTTTTTCTATAATCATTCACTTTTTTTTTTCTCAAAACAAATCATGCTGCAACATTAGCGCCTTAAATTTTACAGATTCATAAAACAAGTTCGATGAATTAGTTAGCATTCTTCAAATTTAGTTACTACACTTTATTAACTCTACAAACTGCCCAGAAAATGAACATTTTAAGCTGGTCCAAAGCAGTTCTAAAGTTTACGATAAAACGATCTGTATTAAGTTGGATGTCAAACAGTTGGCATTTGAGCGGAGCATATAACGTATATAAGGAATCCAATAAAAGGGTAGAAGTAATAATAAAATACGACATACAACTTCCGTGCTAAAAATGTTGATAAAAATAAAACCATAAAAAAAAAGAACGTATCGATTAAATACAAACCAGAACAGATACAAACCGAGACAGAAATTCGTTGTAATTAATGTATGTATGTAAATTAAAATTTGTCGAAATGTTGACGCATTTAGAACATAATGCGTAATTAACATAACGAACGATTAAAATCGTTAGGTCTGCTCGGAGATTTATTACAGCTGCCCGGCGCTTATAAATGAAGGTGAATTTCCATATTTTTGGCGGATTTTTGTGTATTTCCATACAGTTAAATTGAAAAGTAGCTCGCGCGTTTAAAATCGCCTCAAACGCTGTCGCATTGTTGTGCACGGCACAATGAACAGCGTTCAGTTGGACAGACAACAAACACAACGTACAGTCAGACAGACACTAACAAAAGCGACTAACTACAATAACAGTAACAATAACAGTAATAATCAGAGTTGCTTTGTGAGCTGTTTAGAGCAGAGCAAAAGAGAGCACAGCGAAGAACGGTGACGAAAGCATTTGGCGATAATGAAACGATAAAAGACATATGCCTAGGCATAGCGGACGTATGATAAGAGACTAGACAGAGTCAGTGGCAGCGACGTTGACGTTGTAGCGCAGCTGCGGCAGCGTCACTTTCAGCCTTAAGAATTTATTCATTCCACGAAATATTTGCAAACAGCTGAGCTATCCGCTGAGTGATAAAGATACAAACGCTTATCAATGTGTTTAACTTGCAATAATCGAAATACATATAAATAATAAAAACCCAAAATATTTGTGCGCGATTGTTTAAGTATGATAAATAAAAGTGGAGATTAACAAATGTTAGACCTAATGAATTATACAAATAGACCATTAAAAATTTAAATCAATGGAATAAAAGAAGCCTCTTGTATCGCCAAACTCGTTCTACAACTTAATGCCAAATTAATGAATTCGTAAAACCAAAAAATAAAACAAACAATTATAAAACCAGTGATCAAAAGAACAAGTTAACGCGGTGTTTCGATAATTTTATGTTTTGTTTTTTATTTTTTTTTTTTTTTGGTTTTATCTTTTATTATAACCAAAGCCGCCAACAAACCCGCGCGCAACGTTTTACGCTAAACAAATACTCGACCAAAAAGCCAAAGCGCCGCAGCTAGTACTACTAACCCGTCCATATAAAGCCCGTCTACCAAAATGCCGCGTGCGCATTTCACTAGGAAACACTGTCTAGCGATGACGGGCGGATTAATTGTTTTTGCGTTTGTGATCTTGTGTTTTACACACTCCTTGCTTATCACGGGCAAGCCCAACGATCCCGGCACCGATGAGTCCACACTTGAGTTGTTGCATGTGGTAAGTAATCAATGAATTACTATGGAAAAACTATGGGACAAAACAAAAAAAAAAAACAACAATTAAAAAATGCAATTACACTCTGCTACAAGTTAGCGTTGTGATCAGTGAAGTGTGAAGTGACTATGTGCATAGTGTTGAGTAACTGAAGTAAAAAAGCTAAAAAGTTTTGCACTAAGTAACACGGTTTCAACAAAAACTCGCTAATATAGAACGAACTTTAAGTACTAAAAAAAAACCGGTTTAGGCTTATAAAAAAAAGCACCCAGAAATTATAAAAAGATTTTGTAAATTGTTGAACTAATCTCGTTTTACACCAGTCATAGTCTAGGGTGAACCAAAGCATTGTAGTTCTTAAAAGATTTTAAGCGCATGATACGGAGAGTAAACTCTGCAACTACTCTTGATGAAACTAGTTTGATACTAGTTGGTAGAGGTTAAACTTAAAAATTTGCACTAATAAGCCAATGAGTATGACAGACTCTTTTTTAACAAAGTAATTAATAGAATTTTGGTTTTACACTGAAAATATAACGATACGTCTGAACGACGTATGTGGGTTGTAACTTGCTTAAAGCATATTTTCAGGCGAATGGTCATTGAAAGACTTTATTTGGTTATTTCTGTATCTGTTAGCATCACTTTAATAATAAATAAAAATAACAACTTGGTGATAAAAAGCCAAAAAAAAAAAAAAATGTATGAAGTGGGCGTCGGACATTATCTAAGTAGGGTCACCCAGATTCAAGCTAAGAAGTGAGCCGGAAGTATATTAAAGACTCACATTAGCCAAAGCATATTTCGAATTTGCATTCTTATTTAAAATCTAGTACGCACCAACCAGAAATGCTGCTGCAAATGGACGAAGTTCATATAAAAAAATATCTTGAAATTTCTACTACAAACATGACAAAAGTTGCCCGAAGAAAACAAACAGAACTAATTTGCAACAAAAAAAAAAAAAAAAACTAATATGCAGCAACTTAATTTTGAAAAAGAAATGTATGGCTATTGCTAAAAAATATTGTGAATAAATTCTTTTAAATAAGTTTTTATTCGGAAGCGTTTCGGGCTGCTGCGTACTGGCCTTAAAGCAGTCATCAGAATCAAGTAACGACTTCAACTTTGAATAAATTCTTAACACTTGTGCGGGCTAAAACTGAACATAAAACTGCTTTAAAGCCAGTACGCAGCTGCCTGAAACGCTTCCGAATACAAAATTTTTTAATTTGTACTGCTGTGCTTATTCAATGGGACGGAAATCTTGTATGTATAAGGAAGTTTTAGTCAAAATTTGTCGATTGTGCGAAATGCGAGTCTAGAACAGTTTTTTTTCGGCAAAGTGAAATAAAACCAAATAAAATTTAATATTAAGGCATGTGCTGATATTTGTCAACATTTTTTTTAAATGTAGACTAAGAATGCTTAAATACTGGCATACAAATTTTATTTTTTATAGCCGAAGGCCTATGCTGCCAGAGCTATAAATAAGCATCTTGACTTATTAGTTTAGTTTTTAAGGTACTCTAATAATATTAATAAATAAATAAATAAATTTTATTTTTTACATATTAATTTTGATCTTCGGATTAATAGAGAAATTTTATCTAATGCCGCACTTTTGCATCAGAAAAAAACTTTTTTATAATATTATTGAGAAACTTTAAGTCAAAATTAATCGATTCTTTTTCTCGAAATAAGAGTTTGAACTGCTGAGTAGTTAAGCCCCAATCAAAATAAAGTTTTAGTAAACATATATTAATTACTATTTAATTAAAAAAAATATTTTTCCTTAAGTTCCAGAACTTTAGATATTGTCCAAGCCGCCATATTTATAACGATGGATGGTTTTGACATTGATTTGCTTTTCAAATCAAATGTGTTATTTCAAAATAGTTTGCCCTAATTTATGGTGCAGGATAGTATCATAGAAACCGATCCTTTTGTAAAGAAGCTTATGTCAAATAGATAGCTGGCAGTTCAAATAAAGTTTTAACTCAAACTACTAAGTTATGTTTCTCAGTCTTGAAAACTTAAGTTTCTGCAGTAAACAAATTTAAGAATCTTTTATCACCTAGTTCTTAATAAATAAATACCTACTATTCTGCAGATATAAGCAGAGCTTAACTTTAAATAGCTTATTTAAAAATATAAATAGAATGGAAATAAACATTTTTACATTTATAGTTCAGTAAAAGTTTTATTATGGTTAACTAGGTGCTGTTAAAACTAAGTCGTAGTTCGCTAGGTATTGTTAAAAAGTTTTTTAAAGCAAATTTTAAGTATGCATAAATAGCTATAAAAACTTTAAAAAAATCGCACGAAACCTGATCTAGGCTAATCAATGAAACATATATACATAGATGTTTTTAATTATAAAATACAATTAAGTTACATAAGCAATTTTTTAAATTTTGTTTTACAACATTAAAATTTACATCCAAAAAAATGCAGCTAAAAGTGAAAACTTGCTTTCATCTTGAACTTGGCCTATAAAGTGTGTGTCAAGGTATATAGAGTTTGCAACACATTTACATTTACATTTACATTCGTTTTACATGACAAAAACAGCTGATAACAAATCATACATAAAATTACGTATACGACCCAAAGAAGTCATTGACAGCGTTACTTGACATTGTCGTTTCAATATATTATAACACATACTCAAATACTGCTGATAAAAACATAATTTATGTTTAGTTACAAAAACAAAATAGCTTAGCATGCAATTTTATTTGTACTTAAGTCTTTTGTAGTACAGTGTAGACAGACTGACATGTTTAATTGGTGTAGAAATAAATTCATATATATTTTGCATTTAATACGTTGTCAGCAGCTGAAAGCTGTCCATGTGCCAAATGCCAAGTGATAATCATGTGAAAAATGTGAAAAATAAAACACTTTTCCAACACGAAAAGCGGAGAGCAGTGTTTTAAATGTGGTCAACTTTGTTACCAATTGACAGACATCAATTTCAACTCGAAGAGTGAAAACGTTTCATTAAATCTGACAAGTGAAGTACGTTAATCAAATACTGTGGGAGTTTATTGCAATTGGTTTTTAATCAGCGTCATTTAAAAAATGAAAAATGCACAAAATTTAACTTGGTTTTCGGTTGGTGTTGATTAATATCAAGGAAAATATTATGTTTTATTGATATTTATTATAAATACATATGTTGTTGCAATCCAAGTAAGTAATAAATTATTTTAATGTTGATAATTTAAAAAAAAGTAGTATTATATATTTATTTCTATATTAATAAAGTGATTTTTTTTGTTAATTGAAAAAGTAGCAAAAAGTAAATTTTTGTATAAATTAAACAATTTATAAGAAGCTGTAAGGTACTTGGAAACAGTTGATAAAGTGGAGTTTGCAGATGCATCAAGTTGATTATTGGCTTTGAGTCAAAAGCGGATCTTGAGTTTATTTAAATCCGATGGAAACTTTCGAAGTAGCATTCTCAAATTCGTAGAAAGTAAGGAAAGTTCAGGGGATATGGGTGCCAAGCACATAAAAGACGAAACCGTGTATTGAATTGTATTAAAAAGCTAGGCTTAGACATGTTAACGTATAGTACTTAGAAAATATTATTTTCAGATTACGATTTTAAAGAAATTGTCACAGATAAACATTTTTGAAGCTTTTTTTTTTTTTTAAATAATTTTTTTTGTTTAAGGGAAAATAAATAATGGTGTCTTAATAAAATTCAAATGAATTCAAAGCTTTTTCATAGATTTTATTTAATTTTATATGTATCTGTTGCTTCAACTTCTGCGCCCCGTATTTTGCCACGTAAATATTTTTGTTACATAATACCTACAGGAATGCTGCAAAAGCGGTTTTGCCCCCCCTGAAACATTCATTTACTTGGACAAAAGAGGTCTCATACAAAACCAAAATATGATACCAATTTTTTATCACATGTACAGGCGTGCTACTGACAAAAAAATTAACTTAAATTCAGCAAATGTTTCGGACTTTAGATTTAATACAGATATACCTAATAAAGATAAAAAAATAGTGAACACGCAATTCTGGTGGCTTAATGAATAAGTAGGCATAGTCCACTCGATTTTCTTCTTGTATTCTTTAGTTTTAAGTTTTTTATTTTTTTTTTTTTTATGTAAACTACAATATATAAAAAATGTTTTTCATTTATTGTTTTTCATTATATGTAACATTAATTAATCTAACCATTACCATTCGGAAATTGAATCATTTACAATAGTCACTTAAATTTGTTATACAACATATATGAGTACTTAGTTTTAAGTCATTTGTATGAATTAATTGTTTATTTATCTTTTGTTTATTACGAAATTCACTAATTATACAACAAACCTAATAAACAAGCAAAAAAAAAAAAAAAAAAAAATATTTTTGTTACACTGTAAAAAAAGATTGTGCAGAGCTGAAGTGCTTACAATTTAAAATATCTAAATTTTCGGGTTTTAAGCACCAATATTTCGCAACATTACAGTTTGAGATACTTTTAAACTTCACCGTGTATCTAACATCTCAAACATATCTAGCAATATGGAAATTATTTTGAGATTTATGATATAATTTATAATAATTTATACCTCTACCAAAGTCAAGACGTATATATAGTTCGTGAAAATTTATGTAACATAGACAAAGAGACATCAGACATCCACAAAAGTACTTAAAGTAAGACGGTAGCAGTATCGATAAATTTGTATGTTTGTCTGAACGTCTAGATCTTGTAGACTATAAGACCTAGAATAACCAAACCTAAAAATGTCAAGAAGTGCAAATAATCCTTGATCTGGCTGCTCACGATCATGTTGGGTATTAAAATGTATACGAGAGGTATAAAAGAATATGCTGACGTAAATTTTATCCAGTTTAAAACCAATGAACATTAAAAGCTGGTCAGTTTTCGGAAATGAAGTTTCATTGTTTTGAAAGCGTTGAACAAGTTCTTTGGATGTAAGATAAACGAAATATTAAAAAAATATTGATTTTTGAAAAAAATACTAGGTCACTACATTTGACTTTACACTAACATAATAAGTAAACTTTGCGTCGCAGTAACCAAAACGCAAAATAATATATATATGTTCCTTTAACTCCTATTTGGAGCATAGGGCGTCAGTGACGATTCGATAGCAAGAAATGTTTCAGGTAGTTAGGTTGCTAGCCCTTCTACCCCAGCTTGGAGATAGAATCCCTATTTGCACCTCCAAGCAGGTGTTTTGTCTGTTTTGGTCCGCGAGTGGTATTTAATTTCCCACCGACCGTGCATAGTGCCGAGCCTTTCCCTATCCGCCACCTGGGGACGCTTGCGATGGGAGAGACAGACAACTCCACACGGACTACTCAAAATAATGTACAAACTAAATTAAGATCTATCCATCAATCTATCGCAATGTTTCTTAGAACTGATATTCAACCCATTTGTCATCCTGTAAGGTTTGACAATTAACTTAAAAAGCGCTGAAAATCCAACTAGCTAGAAAATTTCCAAAAATGTTCAACGGACTTTAAATAGAAATAAAAAAACTTTTCAATTTCTTTATCTCAAAAATTATCAAGAATTTTTATTGCTTGCATTTTCAGACGGCTTAAAACCGCAACTCAAAACTAATAACAGTTAATTAAATTCGCATTATTTATCTTCATTATTTATTTTTAAACCTACAGCTAGAGTAAAAAAATGAATTTTTATCTTTAATAATAATATGTATTTGTTTAAACAGCAGTAGAAGCTAGAAACAATAATATTTGGCAGTTGTTTTTCATAAACAATAGACAGCTTAAATATGTTTATTTACTTCTTATAATATATATGTAGACTTTGAAAATAAGCTTAAGTAAATAAAATGAAGTAATTAAATTCAAAACAAAAGGCAAGCTCTAAAATATTTTACACCAACTAGAGCTATCTACAAAAATAAATATATAAAATAATATATAAATAAAAGCCAACCCAACAGCCTAATTACAAATTTTGGGGGTATGCTCATAAAAACTTGTATGCCAACTAAAAGCTAATTAACATACGCAAAACTGCGTCATAAATTCAATTATTTATTTTCTTTGAAATTATATTTTATTTTATTCGCTTAAAAAAAATACATTTTTTTCGACCTTCAAATAACGCTGCTTTATCAACAATTAAAAATAGAAATTCCCAAATCTTCCGGAAATCTGTAAGCGTAATATTAAGCCAGCAAACCGTGCATGACCAGCTTTTGTACGACTATTGGCGAGAGGGGACTGTTGTAGGGGCAAACAAACAGCGTCTCGGACATGTTTGACTGGTTGAGGTCTCGCGGTCACACGAGCAAATCATTTCTCTTATCAATGGATTAGCTGAGAGGCAAATAGATTCACAGATAAAAACATACACTGCTTGTCACTTGAATAGTACGATTTTATTTAAAACTGCAAAACTGCAAATATATATAAAGTACTTCCAAACTTTTTAAAAAGCTTATTACTGCGGGCTCTTGCAAATTTTTAAAGCACTAACTTAAAATAACTCTTGCCTACTGTGTACAGTGGTATCAAAATAAATGTGTGCTATTCAATTGCCGCGGAGTGTACTAGTCGCGTGCGCTTTGTATTTGTTATTGGCTCTGGATTGAAGCGAGGACGGCTTTAATCTTGTAGACTTTGGCTAGACAGTCCGCGTTATATAAACTAATGTTGATTAAAGTTTTTTTTTTAAGCTAGCGAACAAAAGTGAAAAGTAATTTGAGAGTTAATTTCGTTCTTGCACTTTGTTTCTATTTTGGTTTAATGCAGGTCTTTCGACATGGACCACGTACACCCGCTGACACCTATCCAACGGATCCGCATGTAAATGAAACCTTCGCCCCGGTTGGCTGGGGACAAGTAACAAATGTGAGTAGAGAAAAAGTTGCAAAAAAACTTTTGCCGCAAACATGAGAAACAACCCAAAAAAATAAAGAGAATGAAAAAAAAAAAAAGACGAGCAGCAAAGCATTTAAATAAATTGAAATGCAAATGCTAGCTCTGTAGTTGTTTGGATGTATCTGTGTGTGCGTGTGTATCTGTGTGTATGTCATGCATTAACATATACACATGCATATGTTTATGCAATTGCAAAAATGCAAGGCATTTATTATTTTATAACGTACTTTTTACACTATCTCTCTTGCACGCGCTCTCTCTCTCTCTCCGAAAATCTCCGTATCTCCTCTCTTTGCGGCTGCTACTCCATATGTCTTTCTCAACGTTGTCTCACGTGCCATGCTCCATCTCTCTGTGCGCCATGCAATAAATCAACGCTCAGAATGGCAAACGCGAGCTGTTCAACATTGGTACTTGGCTGCGTAAGCGTTATGGCAAATTTCTGACACCCCACTACAGTCCTGATGTAAGTATTCAGTCAGCTAACGAACGTCTGCTCCCCAGGGAGCTAGTTTAGGTGGCCTGGGTATGAGCCACTATGCCCGATAGTGCGGACGTTTACAAATTGCAATGCTCAAGCGCGTAGCTCATCACTCAATTTCTTTATTCCACTTTCTTTTTTTTTTTGGGGAATTCTCCGACAGTTGGTGCACGCACAGGCGACAGGCGTACCGCGCACCCACATGACGATGCAGACAGTACTGGCCAGCTTTTTCCCACCCAAGGGCACAGCTATGGAATGGAACAGCCGCTATAATTGGCAGCCTATACCGGTATTTTCACAGGCTTTGAATGAGGATACGGTGAGTACTCCACTAGAATCTCTGGTGACAAGCTACGGGATTGTGGGTGTGAAGTTCATATTTGGAAAGAAGCAGCTTTGACTTTAATAGCTAGATAAGATTCAACGTTGTCTTGATTTAATGGTGCATAGCGCAGAAGTCTATGTTTGTCCCATAGATGGATGCATTGTCCACAACTTTTGGTGTTATTGACAGCTTCATTATCTCTTAGAAGGGGAGTCACCAACTATATCCTGCTTATCCGAATAGTTTAGTTTTGTTTTAAATCCTTTTTGACTGCTGCGTACAGGCCTTAAACTTAATTTTTTGAACAGTGCTTCTGGGGGAATTAAAATAATATCAAATGTCAGCATTATAAGCTTGCTTATCACATTCTTAAAGCCATAAATTTACAACAATTTTTTCAATTAATCCTTTAGTTGCTATTGGTGCGCACACCATGCCCACGCTATTTCGAAGCACTAAATGAAGTTTATGAAAGTGCTGAGGTCAAGGCTGAGATCGAACCATATCTAGAAATGTACAAAGAGCTGGCCAAACACACCGGTCTAGACTTTAAGGAACCCGAGGATGTGCAGTCGTTATATCTGACCTTGCTGGCCGAACAGGAATGGGGTCTTGAGCTGCCCGACTGGACCAAGGAGTACTTCCCCGAGAAAATGCAGTTCCTAACCGAGCAAAGCTACATTTACAATGTGTACACACCTGAACTGCAAAAGATTAAGGCGGGTCCTTTTCTAAAGAAAATGTTTGATGAAATGCAACAAAGACGTAATGGCACACTAAAACCTGAGCAGCGCAAACTCTTCATCTATACAGGACATGATACTACGGTGGTCAATATTTTGTCCGCTTTGAAGGTATGGGAACGTCAGTTGCCACGTTACTCTGTTATGACGCTGATTGAGCTGCACAAGAACAAGGAGACTGGTGAATACTATGTGGAAATCTATTTCCGCAATAATCCCAAAGCGCCAGCCGAGAAACTGACAGTACCAGGCTGTGAATTCCAATGCCCATTGGACAAGCTGCTCGAATTGGTCAAGGATGTGGTGCCCACGGACGCAGATGCTGAACGTTGTGCTTCCAGAAATGAAGGTTTCACGGAGCCACCGCTACGTGGACCATAAGCTAGTAGTTTGATGTTCGACGCTATATCAAATGCAGGTGCTAAAACTCAGGGAGCCGAGCCGCAAGCTCAAAAAATTTACTTAAGACAATTTCCATGTGCATACATATAGGTTTAATAATAAAAATAAAACTAAAATTAAAAACAAAAGATTTTATTGGCACATAAATTGTCATTGCTTTTGGCAAAGAACTTGACTCATTTCCGTTTGTGGCGACAATGGCGACAAAGCCATCACCATAACCATCCCCATCGGCAGTTTTCCATAGGCTGTTTCCGTTTGTCTTTGCCAGTTCAACACACAACTTCCGCACTTGTTTAGCCAACAAGCCAGACGTGCTCCACAGCTCCTCACTGTCTCTCTCTTTGTAATTCGCTGCTCCACAGTTCTCACCATACCTAATGTCTCGGTCTATCTGGCTGTCTGTCTGTTTGCCCTTCCAGGCTCGTTACGCTTTTGCTCATTTTTGCCAAGAGGTGACATTTTTCGCATTGCGGTTTACCATAAACTATTTCATTGGGGAGTTGTTTCTGTCTGTGTACATTACTAGACCCATGTATACATACACTTCTCTAACCATACCGAATTTTTCCCAATGCTAGAGTTCCAGCTTCATTATTTACTCTTGTGCGTTTGCTCCATGTGTGTTTTTGTTTGTTGTATGTGAGTCTGACTGTGGTTTTTTATACCCTGTATCCATAGGGTCAAGTATGTTATATATATTTGTGTAGTTTATCTCACAGGCAAAAGGAGGCGTGGTAGATTTTACTGGTTCCTGATACCAAAATGGTTGTCATCACCTCGGTTAGAGCACTTAAGCAGGCCATGCAGTCTGTATGAATGTATAGATCACAGAGATCCCTGCAGCTAGAGACATTAGGAATAGTACAATAAGCTTTTTGATTATTTAGTCGATATCTGAATTCTTTGGATTTATGCATCAAACCTAAAGTTGTAGTCAGAAAATAACTAACTTATTGCTATAATGTAGCTCCAGCGAGTTAGGTTTTTAACGTGATTGTTGTTTGAACCCGGCTAAAGGGTAGATCGTGCCTCTGTTCGAATGACCAGGTAAACTAGCCACTTAGCCAGATAAGAATAACAAGATATAAACGTCTCTCACCACTAGACTTAGAGCTTACCACAGATATTTCAAAAAATCTTATTTTATTTCAAACGACACTGTTAACAGTTTGAGCTTAAGGAAGTGCAACTAATTGTATAAGGTGTTGCAATAAAGTGCCTGATTTTGGCTGCGTAGAAAACTGGTTCAATTTTCGTATGGTAGCTATACGAAATAGTAGACCAATTTTGATTAAACTTCACACAAATGTTAAGCCTAAAACAAAATACAAGTGATATAAATTTGGCCACGATATTCAATATTAAAGTAATTCATATTAGTCTACACATCTGTGTGAAGTTTGATCAAAATTGGTCCACTATTTCATATGGCTATCATACAAAAGTTGAGCCTGTGCTCTCGTTGTAGAGACAATCGAATATCTGACATGCGCATTGCGTCACATTCTACTTGCTGGATCATGATGGATATACATATAGAAAGCAGGAGGGTATCTCATGATGGATATACATATAGAAAGGAGGAGGGTATCTCAATAGGTTACTGCGTGAACGACCGTCTTATTAGTCTCTTAGTTATGAGTTTAATACTTAAACATGGTCTAGGTTGAGCAAAAGTTTAAATGAGAGTTGAGGCTCAACCTCATACATCGTTGCTAAACTGCCTAAACCGTCAACTCAACAATATAAGCTTTGAACTGCTTAAGCAGTTCAATGCTGCAAATAAGCAGTTTGGACTTGGAAAGCAAAATGTTGGATTTAGTTGTCTATGAAGCTATGTGAAAAAAAGGGTATCCCAAAATCGCAGACTTGCAAAAATTCAAGCAGTTCAGTGCTGCATATAAGCAGTTTGGGTTTGGAAAGCAAGATGTTGGATTTGGTTGTCTATGAAGCTATGCGAAAAAAAGAGTATCCCAAAATCGAGGACTTCAGTCTCAGATTCACTTTTTTTTTTGTTTTTATTTGTAAACTTTATTTGTCAACGGGACACATGTGTCTGTTGTTTGCTTGCCAAAAATTTTACGTCACTTATTGTTGACGTTGTAGTTGTTGCTTTTAATTTCGCATAATTTGATTTTGCCAACAAAGCGAAAAATTGGCCAACTGGTTAGATGAGATGCAGCAGAACTGACAGTGAAAAGTATTAAAAAATAAAATGTACCTGATAAAAATAGTCGTTCAAAAGTTAAATTACCTTAGACTCAGTGAAAAACTATTTTTTACGTGAAATCATGTTTGCATTAAATTTCTCTGACTTGCTTAAGTGCTTTATATAAAATTCATTAATGTAGCTTGAATTGAGTCAAGGCTTACGACTGTAAAAAATTTTTTTTTGAGGATTCGATAAATAGAGCCAGGTGCGCTATGGCAGACTTACTTATAGCCCAGATCTTAAAAGAAATTATTTTCCATATGTTACGCATGTTTCTTGCAGCTGTATCTCCTTCTTATCTTTTTTTGTCTTGTTTCTGACTACCTCTCTTATTTCAGATATGATATTTTTAAGGGGCTTTTATCGATAATCGAAAAACAAAATTAAAATATCGATAATCGAAAAAAAAATAAAAACCATGAATGCATCGATATAACATTGATTTTACTTCCAGCACTAGTTCAAACCTTGTCGCTGGCCAAATTCGGCATGGGAAGTTGTTATAAAAGCTTCCTAACAAGCTCTTCAGAGACGTCTCGAAAACGGAAGAAATTTTGAATTTCTTTTGGTTTACACATATTAAGCTTCTTTAAAACTTGCTCGAGATATAGTTTGCTCCGACAGCTTTTCCACTTTAAAGATGTATTTTGAATGAATGATATCCAATTTTTTAAGTTTTAATATACTTAAGAAAAAAGTTTTATTTACTGATAATGGCTATAAATATGCAATAATTTTTTGAGTATCTTTTAAACATACCCATTATTTACTTATTCAAGTAATGCCTAAAACTATGCAACTTTTTAAAGTAAAAACAAACTAGACACTGCCCATGCAATGAGTTATAATTTTAAACTAAAAATAATTTTTGTAATAAATTTAACAACGAAAACAAAAATTTAGTAAAATACCTTAAGTGCAAAAAACAGCTTTTGGTTGGCTGTTTTAATTCTTAGTACGCACTGTCTAGAAGTTTCACAAACAAAGCGGGAGGGCTGGAAATGAAATTCTAAGTCCTAAAGCATATTTGACAAATGTTGCATGCAACAAACAAGACGTTAAAGCCGCTGCAGGCCAACACCGGGCTATACTAATGGAATGCAACAGAAGCACCAGCAGATAGATGAAGAAACAAAGATTTATGAATTTTACACAGTCTACGCTTTGTGCAGAACTAAACGGTAAACTGTTTGACTGAGTGCGAATACAACCCTGTGTGTGTGTGTGTTTTTTTTTTGGGAGAGTGTGTTGGTGTGAAAATGGGAAATGAAGCATATCCAAAGTCTGCTGAGTCCTCTGCCCTGGCTTCGTGTCTGTTACTCTAGACTAAGCAAACATGTTTTCCAGCCAGCCAGCCAGTCGGTCGGTGCATTGTGCCTCTTAATAGACTTCACATCAAGGCAGAGCGAAGCTTAGCCCTGTACTCAGCTGTTTGCCAGCAAACATTTGTGCAACTTATTAATATGCATGCCAACTCACTCCTCCGGCTGGATTTCCAGGTGCAGCGATCAAAAAGCTACTACTGCTTACTAAAATTTTATCTCTAAGGCAAAAGCAAAGTTTTTGTGTCAAATGCCGTATTGAAAAGACGTTTTGCAAAGCTGACCACAGGAAAAAAAATAAAATCCAAGTGAATGTAGTGCTCAGAACTTGACCAAAGGTTTTATGGCTTAGTGGTTTGAGTGGGCAACAAAAATTTCAAGTTTACTATAAAACTAGCACTTAGCAAAAGTTTTGAGACTTAAGTTTTTTTTTTTTTTTGGAAACATTTTCTAAGTAGATTTGTTAGTCAAAAGTTGTCAAGCAAGTGCAACTGCTCAAAGTACTACTGAAGTTGAACAACAAAATAAATATATATTAAAAAATATATTACCATAATAAATATTATCATTACTATGAATTTCAGTTGAGCTGCTGCAGCAGGGCAGCATTCTTTCATAAGACTTAAAAAAGTTTTTAGTAGCTTTAACGTCTATTTTTCTCCTGCTGATGAAATTAAAAAAGAAGCAATTAAAATGTCAACATCTAAGACATTAATATAGACTTATGTTCAAATTTAAGCCCACTCCAAGACTTAAATAATTTTTCTTTTTCGATAAAATTAATTTGAATGAAATAAGTTTGTACTTTCTTTCGATAATAGGGGCCCACATTTGAAAATTAGCTTAATTTCTGCACAATGCAGTTTTTTTTTATATTTATCAAAAATTTAATATTAAAGCTAATTTTTTTGAAAATTTTCTTGCTGCTCAAAAATACGAAAATTTGCTGTATTTCAGCATAATATTTAATTTTATGTCACGGCTAAATAATTATGCGCAAACACGCGAATGAAAAAGTCTTTTAACTTCAAAAGGCTTTTAAGGCAATTTGGCGCATTCTTTGTTAGAGTTGTTTGTGCTGCTTTTTTGCCAGTTTTTGAGATTTCTATTACGGCTGCTTGGCCCGGGGCCAAGTAAGAACTAAATGACTAAGTAGAGCCGCACTATTGTTATGGCTAAGTAAATAAAAATTTAATACTTCAGGCTTTTAGGCTGCAGCTAAAAACATTTGATTTTCGAAATTCGAGCAGTTGTTGAGAGGAAACTGGTTCTGTTTTTTTTATATTTTGTGCTGTCCTTTCAAATGACAACACTAAAAAACTTTGCCAACATTTTGATCATTTTTAGTAGTGGATAGCACAGAGCTATAGCAAACACACAAAAAAAAAGACTACAACAAAACAAAACGTAGCTAAACTAAACAATTGTGGGCGTGGAACTTGCAACTTGTGCCACACGAAGCAGTTGCAATGCAGAGTTCTAGTTGCCAGACTGTCAATGGAACGCACAAACACATCCGGCAACTTTTACTGTGGAGTTTATGTGCTTTTTGTTGTTCAGTGCTACGTATGTCACTTGGGGAATTGTGTAAACTTTTATAATTATTAGCAACAAATGAGCAGTGACAGAGTAGTTGTGCTGCAGCTGCAACTTTTTGCTGCAACTTATGTCCGCACACAGCGTACTACCACTCAGACAAAATCGCAAATGATCCTCAATTTAAAAGTTTTAACTACCTGCTGGTTGCACTAAACCTGTGCAGCTAGACAAATGCCAACTAAGACTGACCAAATCAAGGATTTTGAAGTTGTGCTGCAGCAAAATTTAAGCACATTTGAGAAAATCCAGTATATAACTTAATTGCAATTTGAGCCTAAAAGTATGTAATGCCTTTGACAGCATTTAGTATTTATTATTAGTATAGTGCAGTATTTTAAGCTAATGTCATTTTAAGATTTTTACTAACAAACTGATAGGGCAACACTGGCTGCGTTTGGCTGTCAAATTGTGAAAAATATTAATAGTAATAATTGTCGTGTGCTGGCTGCAAAGCTGCAAAGCAGCAGTTAATTTATTAAAAATGTCCAAGCCAAATAGGTAAATAATAGCCGAAATATACAATGGCTTCAATTTTAAAATAATTTTATTTATAGAGTGAAAAAAGCTACGGGTAAGCTTAAAAAAGCTAAACCTGACTGGCAAGCTTCAACGTTCAAGGACTTGAGCCTTTCTGAGCTCAGCAGCATTTCCGATACAGATACTGAGAT
This sequence comes from Chymomyza costata, assembly GCA_018150985.1. Classification (NCBI taxonomy): domain Eukaryota; kingdom Metazoa; phylum Arthropoda; class Insecta; order Diptera; family Drosophilidae; genus Chymomyza; species Chymomyza costata. The sequence goes on from JAECWU010000001.1 coordinate 28,443,313, forward strand.
GCAGGAAATATTCAAGCAAACACAAATGGCGCTGCCTAATGCAGTGGAAAGCATAAACCAACCCGGACAGAAACATCAGTACAAAAAGACTAAGCTCAAGCCTGGGCGACCCAATAAAAAAGAAAAGTCGCTATTTACAAAGCGAGTTCGTAAGCCCAGAAAAAGTTTAGAAGAACAATTGCGCGCACTAAAGGAACAACTAACTGCTTTGGATGCAGAAGATGCAAAACAAAGGGAAGAACGAAACAAGTTAATGCCAGATGCTGAAGAACTGCAGCAGAATGCCGACTTTGAAACACAAGATAAAGCGAGCAGGGATACACTAACTACTATGGATAAGCTCAACAACGCAGCTAATGAAAAAAACAAAGAAAATTTGAAAGAAAACAATTTTTCAAGAAATGATGAATTTTTTTGTGTTTTAGATACCAGTCAAGATGGTAAGTACGCATGTTGATTTAAACTCAAAATTACAAATAATTTTTCTAATAGACAATACTGATTTGGCAAGCTTGCAGCAGAAGCCTGTGAAAATCATAATTAAGAAAAAACGCTCGTCCAGGTATACACTTTTTTTTTTTGTAAGCATATGCAGTCTAATCCCGCTTTTACTTTTGCAGCATACCGTGCGTAGACGATCCTAAAACCAACCAGGCCATTGAATTCTACAAAAGTCAGTTTTTAGCTAAAAAATTACGTAAGCCCAAAGCTATGAAAAAAGCTTCCTCAGGTAACAAAAGAGGTCGCCCACCAAAGCATTTGGCACAGCAAAATGAAAAACCAAAAACAGTGCCCAAAACTTTGAAAAAAAAACATTCACTTGCTTTCATAGATCTAGGTACATATGACAGCGACACGGATCCTGCATCCGATGAGGAGTTGGAAAGCTTAATTACCGCTACAGATTGGAATGAGGAACGTCGCTGGATTTCAACCACTGTGCAGCCTTATGTAGATACGGGCTTGCAGGCTCTGCCCACGTCTGAAGAAATTTGGAGCAACTATGATGCTATGAAATCTGGCAAAGATATGCCAAAGTGGCCTCTAACTTGTTTGATACAAACGGGTCCTCTCGAGCAAACTAGTACAGCAATAAATCAAAGCGCTGAAAATAAAGAAGATTTGGCAAATAGAGAACCCAAGCTGCCAACACATATTCAGTCGCTTGAACAAGTAGACGAGGCTGTACAATGGCTAGTGGACGATGCTCAGAGAGAGTCTGCGCCATTGGACTATTTCTCAGAAGATTTGGAAGATGAGCCTGACGGCAGTCTATCGCCTGACAGTGACTATGATTTTATGAATCTCGAAGTGATAAATAACAATGTTGATTTGGATCCAAACGAACTGGCCAGCTGGGCGCACGAGGAGGGACTATTTGAGCCGCTTATTGATGTGGGTTATATTGAATGTCTTTTGGAGCTGGCTAGTAATCATGATCACAGGGGCTTAGTAAAGATATTGAATACAAACTTGGTACATCATGAGGAGTTAATAAAAGTTAACGAAAAATTAAACCAGGAGATGTTACAAGAGCAATACCAGCCGAATGAAATTAATATAGACGACGATATTTGCGCAAGTCCAAATCTGCTCGATGCAGCAGATGAAATGCCGGAAACAGCAATGGAATGCTTAGAGACAGAAGATGATTCGGACTCAGATGAAGCATGCCAGGACAACAATGCTGAAACGCAGTCACCAATAGATTTAATAATAGGCGCTGCAGAAATAGAAGAATCTGCAGAAACTCATGAAGACAATGAAGTGGTGGACAGCATACTACAGCTACTAATGCCAAAAATGCATGCAGCAGATAAAAAGTTAAGACCACAAAATGCCACATCTAGCATTGACTTGACCCAAGAGTCTGCCAAGTCAAATACACAGGCATCCAATGGCGCCATTACAGATTGGATGAACAGTTTCAAGAATATGGTCACGGGCTTCGATGAGGTGGTTGATCAAAAAATTACAGAGTATCGTAATCCGCTTGCCAAACGCGAACGCTCGAAGCCAAACTCCACAAGCGCCGAAAAATTGGAGCGTTATCTATTTGTGCATGAACAATTAAGACGCAATCATATACCCATAATGCGTCGCCTACCACCCGGCAGCTCAAAGCTAACGATCCAAATGCGGTTTATACGTCTTTTTTGCACCTTCGATTTGCACAACTTTTTGGATCTAAAAAAAACTGCCAACCTGTTGGAGAATGCCGACTATAATTCAGATGTCGATGTCGTGCGTAAGCGCTTTGAGGCCTCACAAATGGCTTGGATCTGGCGCAATGGCAGCGTCATCATTATCAATGGACCAAACCGTGCATCTCTAACGACAGCGCAAAAAATAATGGTTAGTCAAATTCTGGGAGTAAAATATTTGGATGCCATATCTACAAAGGAAATCCTGTACTTTCGCTATATGGCCTGCACCAATTTTCCATGGCGCATACGTATTTCAAGTTTTTCCAAATATTATGCATATACTGAAAAGACTAAATATGGCTTCAATAACTATGTCTACTATGCGGATAAATTGATACCCTACGCAGTGGCACGCGTCTATTTGACCGGCTTGATTCAAGTGTTTGCACCAACTCCCGGAATCGCAGACAAAATGATAAAAAAACTCTATAGTTTAACCTCACATTATCGTGTTACGGATGACATAGCAGACAATGACAAACCAAATGAAAAGTCTTTAAAAAATAAACGCAAAAAGGTGCCACAGGAGGATAACTGTTGCACCACAGACAATGAAGAAAATTAAAAAAAAAATATGTTAGCATCGGTTATAACGAGCTAACGACTGATCGATTTAAAAAACGAAAAAACGCACAGCCGAAAATATATTATTTTTGAAAATAAAAAATATGTAGTAAACAAAAAAATATAATTTTCGACAACTTAAGATGATAATAATGACAGTAACCAAAAATATAAATATAAATAAATTACTTATTTCTCCAGCTTCTCAAGATGATAATTTGGCTAGAAAATGGCATAGAAAATAATTGGATCTATTCTATAATTACGCAACTAAAAAATATGCATTACTAATAATATTTGAAGGCAAGAAAATCATCGACAAAATGGCTGCAAGACACTACATATATAAAATTAATGAAAAGATTTTTAAAATTCTATATAGATGAGCAGAACTTCATACAAACAAGTTGGCAGTTAAGCACTAAAAATGAAACATGGCTTTAAAGAAAAGATAGACTTACTGAAAACTCTTATTTTTTAATTTGCAATCTTAAGCTCAAAAAATAATAAGGAATATTTACAATATAAAGAAACGAACAGATTAACAAAATAACTAATTGGAGCTATGTGACGGATAAACGAAGAAGGTAGCGTAGTTGGAAGAAAATATATTATTGGGATCATTTTTAGGATAGATAAATAATCAGTCTACTGAAAAACGAAAATTATCGAAACACCAAAAACACTCACGATGAAGCCCAATAATGATGACTTGTCTTCGATTTATTTTGTATAACATTTAAAAATTATGATTTGCAACACTTCTTTTTATAAACTTTATTAGTATCATTTTATGGTTATAAAAGAAATCAGCTTATGGACGAACAATAACTATCGAAAAGCTTTGTTAGCTGTAGAAGCAGAATATGGAGGATAAAGCTCAGCAATTATTACTTTTCCGCCTTGAAGAAAAGTTACATGTGATACCTGTTCGATTTATATGCTATAACATTTAAATAATAAATAAAATGACATACATTTTTGCCATCAATAAACATCTTAATAAGATCCAAGCAACATGAATTAAAGGTGGTGAAGAAATGAGGCTGACGTCATAGGTTGTTTGCAGGCATATATAAATTTTTGGTATTAATTCGAGTATCGTTATAGCCCGGTTAGTATAGCATCAGCTGGGCAGGTTAAAGGTGTTTTGTGGTTTTATTATGTTTGGATGGTTGGTCCATGAGCCCAACTAGCGCTTGCGCATCATTTTGTTGCCACATCCGCGTTTCCAACTCGTTTATTGGTTGTTTGTGTAGACAGCTCGGTTAGATCCCGTCCGAACGGCTTAGGAACTTCTGGAGGTCATAGATGTTTATTTCCGCCAGCTCTCCCAGTCCATTGCAAAGCGGCTTTCCTATGGTGGACACCTCTCTTTGCTTCCAAAGAGCAGTGTATTTACAAGGAAAATGAAGAACGGTTTGTTTTTCTTTTGGCTGGTTGCAACTGTGACAGTGGATATTGTGGGGAAGCTTCATTTTGGTCGCCTGTTCTCCTATAGGCCAGAAGCCAGTGATGACTGCAACCAGTCTAAAGCTGTCTTTTCTGTTCCTGTTTATCAGCGATGTTGTTTGTTTGAGGTTGTATTTAGGCCATAGGGATCTTACTAGTCCTGCATGTGACAAGACTATTCCATCTACGATCCGCTATCTGCAGGTATTTTGTGTTGATACATATTTCTCTTGACCACGTTAAGTGGTGTGAGCGCCGGTTATTATGTAATCGCAGTAAGGAGCTTCGGTCTAACTTGTCGAATTACCAAAAGTTTCTTTAAATCTCAAAAGCATGTGACGTAATTGATTTTGTTCATATGTACTGAATTAAATTGTAATATACTCGACTGTATCTGAAACTGGCAAAGTAAAAAACGTATTTGAATATAGTGACAAAGTTAACCGGAAACAAATGAAAAAAAAATAAATTCATTTTTTAAATAAAAAGAAAAAATAAAAAAATAAATAAATTTTTTTTTTTAATTTTTTTTAAATTAAAAAAATTAATTTATTTTTTTATTTGTTTTTCATTTGAAATCAATGCAAAAAAAAAAATTTGACATGGCTTGGCTTTTTTTTTTAAACAATCTCAAAGACGATTTTTGAAAGCCTAATTCGTGATCACTCCAAATCTGACAAAATGTTTTGTCTGAACTTTAAATGGCCATAACTCCCAAACTAGACGACTTAGCGCGAAAATAAGACTAATTCGTGATCACTCCGAACTGAACAAAATTTTTTGTCTCAACTTTAGATGGCCATAACTCCCAAACTAGACGACCTAGCGCGAAAATAAGCCCAATTCGTGATCACTCCAAATGGGAAAAAATTTTTTGTATCAACTTTAAATGGCCATAACTCCCAAACTAGACGACCTAGCGCGAAAATCAGCCTAACTTTAAGAATAGAAATAATCTATGATTGCATTCATTTTATAAGACGTTTCCATTAAAATTTTAATTTTTGCAATGGTTTTTCGTCTAAGCCAACAATGAACTTAAAAATACTTTTCAGTTTTTTTTTTGTTGTTTATTTTTAACAAATAGATATAGATTGAAAAAAAATCTATGAAAAACAATGCATAATAATAATTTTATAATAATATATATAAAAACAACTAGCTTAAGTCTAAAGGAGTAAGGTTGTAGGAGGTAAGGTGGAAATGGGTTAAATACTTTTCAGTTCTTATGATTGAATATATCATACTGATTTTTTTCATTATTAAACGAATTTAAATAAATAACAATAAAAATAAAAACCTATTGAAAAATCAGCTATAAAAATCAGACTATGTATGCGCTGAAATTCACCTCGGTTAGAATTACTTATTAGGTCAGGAGAAAAAAAATTTGTTTATATTTTCGTTCTTGGGATTACATTGTATAGTCTCCATAGGGGCATCTTAGAGCAGCTTGGAAAAAACCAAAAGAAAAACTTGTGAGTTTATTAAGTTATAGAAACCAAATTTGTCATATAGCCCTCAAAGGAACTTTCGGTCGAAAATATGTTTTAAGGGCATTATTCTTTGTTTGCTTTTATAGTACTATTATCCCAGAACCGTCCTCATTCGACTTTAACGACAGCCATTATCATATCATTAATTTTTTTTGCCTCGTAGTACATTGTTGTATTTTGGCGGAGTATTTCAAAACAGCCGATAGTGATTCAAAAAGTTTATTGTATTTTTAATTAAATTTATTTTACAATAAAAATAGTAGATGGCTTATAAACTATTCCCTCTAAAGTAAAGTAGTACCTTGTTTCTTTTGAATATTAGCTTAGAATTATTTATTCAATATGTCATATATTTTACGCACAAAAAGCTGCTGCACATTAGTTTTTGTAGTTTCGGAAAAACTCAACAGATTTTTTTTTTCTATAAACCCACGAAGCAACACTGGTTTGTTCGAACCTCTGCGTGTTGCTTCCGAACGCATTCAGAACCAACATAGCAAAAGCTATTTGGGACTATATTTTATATTTGAACGTATAAACTTAAAACTTAAGTAAATAGAGCTTTTCAGACGCATTCCAAATAAATCTAGCCCGGCGAATAGAGGAATGCAGTATGTGTTGAAAGAATTTATCCTTAATTTTGCAGAAACTACAGAAAGTGTTAGAGTCCGCTATGCTCGGTTTCAAACATAAGATTGTTACAGGCAAAAAACTTACGAAGCTTTTCTCAATTTTGTTGAAAAATATTTAACCATTTGTCATGCTGCTGACAGTAAAAAAATCAGTCCAGATTATCAGAATAGAATTTATTTAAAGACTGTTAAGTTCTTAATTTTTAAGGCTTTATAAGCATGCCTTTTAGAGAAGGCAGTAAATTTTCTCCACTCATTTTTATGTTTACCTAAAAATTCTCTCATAGTACATTTTTTAAAGTAATTAAAAATTATTTTTTTTTTCTGTTTTAATTATTTGTATTTGCAATCTGTCATACGAGACAATCAGCTAATTTTATAATTAAAAATTAAAATAGATTTAATAAATTAATTTTATAATTATTGTAGAAATCTAAAGATTATCTCCCAGCAGCATATCGTATATGCCGTTCCCCAAAACAGCTGTAGCGTATCAATACTCATGCATTTGAAAGCTTTTCGAAATGTGGAGTGCGCTGAATGGAAGTCTCAGAGCTTTGACGCTCTCTGCTGAAGTGAGCGTAAAGTTTCGTAACATAATATCTCTCTCAGCGCTTTTAGGTTTAAAGTTGCAAAGCTGCAGCAAAATATGGTCACATTGGCTGAGCGAGGTTTGCTGAGGCTACTAGGAATTTAATTCATAACTCAAGTGGCGTGTCCTCGGACGGTATACAGCCAAGGTTAAGAGTTTTGCAGGCTGGCAGCCGTCAGTCGAAGCGAAAGCCAAGCGGCAGTAAGTTAGCAAAAGTCTTTATGGAGGTAGAGTACATGGAGCACATGGTGCTTGGAAAGCGTAGGGCTTCCCACAACTGAATTTTTTTTGATTGCTGCTTAAGCACGAATTTCAATGCAATACCACAAGACATTTTCAAAGAAAATGGCAAGGACTTAATGCAATCCCTTGTTTTATTCGGACGGAAGTGGGAGCTATAAACAATTGCTGGGATATATTATACATGGCTTATTGTTTTGATGGCTCAATGGCGTGTAATTTGAGTTGCTTGAACTTTGGTTTTTATTGAAATTATTATGATGCTGATACTGCAAGTAACTAACAGCCAAACAAATTAACATTTAGGTTGACACGCCCCCAGGACGCTTTGTTATCAGACGCCTTGTATATTTGTGGAACAGCAACAAGATAATTGGACCTTGGGCCATTGTGTGTGACATTGTTAGAAGGTTTTACAGCCAGAAAAATGTAAATACCCAGCGTTGTTATGGGACTAAGCCGCACAATAATTTGCATATTTCCAGCGAGTGCCAGAGACACATTTTTTTTGTATTTGCGGGAAAAATTTTAAAGCTCGAATGAACTTTATATTGCGCGACCTTTTTAATTTGCATCACACGTTTCTCGTGGGCGCCAATAGACAGAGTAATACCAAATAATTCAAAAAAACCACAAATAAATAAATAAAATAATATGCAATACAAAAAAACTCAAAAATCCCACAAACCACAGCAGTGCAAGAAGTATCGAAGCATGTTTATTGTACATAATCAAAAATGCAAATATCATTGCATGAATTTAAAAATTTGCTCAGCAAACTGCAATTGGCAGTTGGCAATTTTGGCCAGATTGCCAAAGCAGCACCACGCCCTGACTTTAGGCAAAAATCAAGCCAATAAATTAGCCAGTATTTTAGCAAAGAAACATTAACTTTGCGATTTATCGCCAAAAGTTAATTGCTCTTCTAATGGACCTAATGCCCACTTTACCTCATAAGTCATAATTTGTTTAGCCTAATTAGTAGCAGACGACATCGACGATAAGCTTAACTGGGCAAACTTGAATGGCTCATTAGTGAAAGTTTAAATCGAGAGACAAAAAATGGAAAGAAAACGATTGAACTTTGCGAAAAAGATTCAAATATGCAAAAGGGGGTAGTTTTAATCATGCAATGGTTACCTAGGAATTAATGGTTAAAATTTGTGGATAAATGATTAAACTAGATAATAATGTTAAGTTAAAATATGAAAGATGTCTTTTGACAACTCGTGGTAGAAATAGTGTTAAATTTGTGAAAATGTATGTAATTTTGAGAACGAGCCACCCTAATATGGTAACGATGATAAAAGAAATTTATCTTAACAAATCCATCAGACTTGGGGACTATACGAGCCAGGATAGCCACACTTGTCTGCTGCACTCCTTATACATATGTTCAGCCATATCAAGTTCGTTTTTTTTTCTGCCACATACCCTTCCTTGCTCTACTTTTATGTTTTTAAAGTTACAGCTTATGTTTGTATGAGCAAAATGTGGGAAATAAAAACATCTTTCGATTAACACGAAACTGAGTTGTTAGAGTGTTGGCCTCAAAAGTTAACATGGCGACGTCTAGCGACCAAGGTTCGCTTCCCAGTAGAGCCAATTTTTTTTTTTTTTGCTTAATTTTATTTTTTATTTGATTGTTATACATTTTTACTAGCCAAATTTTATGAAAATTTGTAAAATCTGCAATATTGTTATGACTACTTATTAAGCGATGTAACCAAAATATCTTTCAGCCGATGAAATGTGGTTGCTAAATATTTATTTGAACTGAATTGTAGCCCAAAGGCACTATGTCCAAATACCAGATAAATTTGGTCATAAAAAATTATTTGCGGCTTAAAGAGATTTAAAGTAATTTTAAGCCGACTAGAATTTCTAAAAAATGTATGATTACTTTAGAAAAAATTAAATGTTTACGTTAATATTTTTAGGCCAGATTAAATTATTATTATTTGTAATGGGTTTAATATGTACTGCGACCCAATTGGATCTATTGTACCCCCTTCAGGGCTTAGAGCTCACCCAAAAGTCCAATTACCTGTATGTACTCCAGTATTTTGTTTCGATTTATGGTGACAATGCTCTCTGGTGAGATAACGTACATGCCTAGAAGCTTGCTTCTTTTGTTGACGAGTGCTATGCATTCACATAGTAGATGCACTCAGGTTTCTTCCTCCATACTGCAGAAGACACAAAGTCCACTATCCACTATGCCAATTTTATTTAAGTGGCTGCGGAGCGTATAGTGTCCCGTCAAGAGGCCGGTCAGGAACCTCACGGTATTTTTCCCGTGAGTTATAATGATCATCATAGAGAGGAGGGCTTTTGACTGCTTAAGTCCTGGTATCTGTGCCCAGTGGAGCAGCCTTTCGTTTTCTTCCTCTTTCTTCTTCTCTTTCAGTAGGTCTCTCTCGTGTTGCTGCACCTGTCCTTTGTCCACGTATGTCCTTTGCTAAGTCTGCAGCATCTTTCCTGGTGAGGTTGAAGTCAATTTAATTATCTTTAGACCAATTTATTCAGTAATGTGTTCCAAATCTCTTCCAAGATTACTAGCGAAATTTGGTCGAAAGGCAATGTCACAATCGCAAAAATAGATATTAGAGGCAGTGCTGGGAAAACATCGATATATCGATGGTTTTAACTAAAAAACATCAATACATCGCAGTTTATATTATGATCATATAATAATTGCAAAAACAGAATATTCATTCCTTATACTATCTACATTTGATCTTCGATATATCGATAAATCGAAAACATCTATGTTTTCCCAGCATTGATTTGAGGTGATTGGAAATCTGTGGCGAATGCTTTAAGCTTTCAATTCAATATTATTTTCCGGATGATCTTTTATCATAAATTATACTTCAGTTACAGACGAAAACTATAATTATAAGTTTGCTACTACGACTCTTCTTATAGATACTTATATATAACTAGTTATAACTAAATTTAATAACAATCAGAAATCGCGTTTTTTTTTTTACAAAAATTAGAAAAATCGAGTGCTTTCAGAGATTAAAATTTAAGCAGATTTAAAATAAATTATGTTTTTGAAAAAAAAATGAATGTTTAAAAATTATAATATTTAGGAGTATTTAAATTTTAGTTTAAGCATTAGACAATTTAATCTGACAGATTTTAAAAATAAATATTTTTTTATAACGCTTATTTTTTTTAAATTTCATATAACTTAAAACTAAGAGGCCCTTTGCTTGAACCTAATTTAGGACATTAACTAAAACTATATTATAGGCTTTTTAATTTACTATAATAGTCTCAGATAAGCGCTCTAGCATCACATTAAATAATTCAAATTAAATATTTTAAAATTATTCAATAAAATAAATTTTACGAAAAATTAAAATGTTTGAAATCTAACTTGAGGTTCTGTGTAAGATTTACGTTCTTCATATATAATAAAAAATTTCAAAAACGTTACTTAAATAAAATGATTGTAAAATTATGTGTATAAAAAGACGTTTGAAGAAAAGCTAAGAAATTATTAAAATCTGAATGATATCGTGGTGTGCCCGAAATATAAATCTCTTAACCGATTTTCAGCAGTTCTGCAATTCTCGCGATATTTTTTATATCTTTCTAAAGCGAAATGCTTCAAAATAACCGAAATACTTTTGAGTTGTTTGAAATCTTTAATGAAATGGTTTTTACAAATTACCACAAAACAAATGTTTGCGACCAGAGAACTGCAACCGGTATCTTTTTTTTATTCACATCGGATCATTGACTTGAATTTTGCGTTCTAAAGCGGTATCAGTCACTATGCGATCAAATCACTTGCGTTCATGCGGTAAAATGCGGCCAGTACCGGATGTGATTAGTTTGGTTTTGCGGTCAGCTGGCATGCGGTATGGTATCGCAATTAACCGGCTGGTAGCTATGTTTTTTGCGGTTAGGTATCGCAATTTGAGTAGTTGACAGCTCGGCAGCCCATAGACGTAACGAGCATTTCTACTTCGTGCATTTACACCGACACGAGGCCGAAGCAAGCCGTTACTCAGTTCAACTCAGTTGTGTGTGTAGAAGCAATGCGGTAAAATCAAGTCAGCCAAAATATACCGCAAATGACCGCATGATTGCAAACTGAAAATGCGGTATGACCGCATCCTGAACGCGTTCGGATGCATTTGGCTTCGTGCGGTACTTGACAAAACTGAAACCTGTCGTTACAGCATCCGACTAGGAGCGCATTTTCAGCAAACATGATTAAGCTGACTTGTTCATACCGGTTCCAGGTCTCTGTTTGCGACATAACGAATATTTGGAAATTTTAATTGTTAAGCAACAAGAGTCAAATCGCAACAAAGTTAAAAACGTGGCACAAAAAGCTGTGGAAAAAATTTCAGTATAAACTTTGGAATAGCCCGAACTGCTTTTTTCTTGTTGCCCACTTTTTTTTGTTGTTGCTTATTGTTGGGTGAGATTTTTTAATGCAAAAACCGTGTACAACGTGGTTCTGCTAGAAAGCCATTTTGCTTGTTTTTACCATTACCCGCAATTACAAATGGCAAACAAAAAACCCAAATGGGCAGCGCAGAGAGCGTCAGGTAAGGGCAAACTTTTAATTATTTAGTCGGTACCGGAAACGAGAGCCGGGAAGGACGTCAAAGACGTTGCTAACTTTTAACTCATTTGGTTGCATTTTTTTTTTGTGTTTTTTTATTTAATTTTGTGGTGGGCGTGGCACTGGTATGTAAATTTAATTACGTGCTGTTGGCTTTTGTAATTACAAACGCCTCAAAAAACTTGCAACAAGCGCAACCAAAGCGTGCAACTAATCAAATTATAACCAAAAAAAAAAAGTCAGCACAACAAGTCAGCAAGCCAAAAATCCCAAAGGAGCAGCTGCTCCACTGCCGCCAAGAAGGCAATGAAATCTATAGAAAGCCTAAGCAAGACGCTGTCAACACGTGAAGAGCCTGTTTGAGACGCGCTAAAGCGCAAAGCCTGTAAAGGATGTGGCTTCGCTGGAATACGTTGGTTCCATACGTTTTTTTTGCGCACACAGCGATAACATACGTAGTGCTTAGTGGAAAGAGGGAATTTAGGGATTTTTGGGCTTTTATATAAGGTCGGTCTGTCCTTGCCATTTGGCAGCTGTGCGCAAAATCTTTATTTAAATTGTGCATCAATGCATGAAATGCGCTATGAAAGCATTTTAGATAAATAAGCGTTTTGAAAGCTCACAAAATTCAAACCAGCCCCAGCGAAAAGGATAATATACTCGTAGGCAACAAAACGCTAATATGTGAAACTTATTGAGGCAAACAATTGCAGTGTCAGTTTGGTGTTATTAGCAGTCGAGTGGGTTTTTATTCAAAAACATTATGGTAACTACTTAGAGCAGCAGCGGTGCGGAGTAGGCCAGTGGAGCAGTCAAAGGAGCAGCCAGAAGTGCCACAGGCGCCGCAGCAATGACAGGAGCAGCCGCAATGCCATTATAGTTTCTAGCAAATACCTACCTACTGCTGGCAGTCACAACTGGAGTAGGTGCAGCCACAAAAGCTGCCGGCGCTGGATAGGCCAATGGAGCAGCCAAAAATCCGTGCTCTGCAGCGGTATAGGCAATAATGGCGTAAATAACAAAGGCCTGTGGGGTTAAATACATTTAGATAGCAGACGCCTTAAAAGGATTAAGCCTACTCCAAATCACAATCAACTTGCGAGTTTCAACATTTTGTTATTAGTTAATGTTTATGGATGCCTCTGGCTGGGAGCAAAACTTGAACTTGTTTTGTTCAGCTATTTATAAAAGCAAATTAGGGCTAGACGAAAGGCTGCATGACCTTGCAATAAACTTGTGGGCCCGCCGACGCATTTTGCATATAAAGAGAGCGAGAAATTGGTAACAAAATTATGCATACGTGTAACGAAGCTTGGATACTCTTTTTAGGGTGGATGCGTTGGAGCTTGTACCGGCACACAACTTTGGCTACACTGGTCTTAGTGGGATCCAAAAAACACCGTCGGTAGCGTAGTGGTAGCGTACTCGCTTGCAAGCCGATGGTCGGTGGTTCGATTCCCCGCAGTAGGCACTGGTGCATTTTCTTAGCACAGGCATCGCTAGCTCAAAGACGCTATTTGCCCGTTCGGATCAGGCTATTAACTGAAGGTCCCTGTACTCTTCGAACTGTTATTAATAGAGATCCCCAATGCTCCGCCCAGGGGCGACTGACAAAATAGTCAGTCAGGGAAATTAAAAAAAAAAAAACGCTAAGAGAAAAATAATTGAAAAAATTTAGTTTTAATAGTATTGGATTAAATTATATTATATACTTAATTACTACCCCCTTAATTAAAATCAACAAAATTTTTAGAATTGTAGCGATATTCTTAATAGAAAAAGCTAATTATTTAATAAAAGGAAATATTTCAAAAATATTAGAATTTCTTAAATTTTTTTTAGCTAAAATTTGAATTTTTTTGAACACAATTTTAAAATATGTTTTAAAACAATATTTTTATAATTTTTTTTTTTAAAACATAATTATTTTAAATTATTTTTTTATAACAAAATTTTTTTAAATTTTTTTAAAGCAAAATTTTTTTTATTTTTTTAAGTCAATTTTTGAATTTTTTTAAAATTATTTTTCGTAATTATTGTTTTTAAAACAAAACTTTAAAATGTTTTACTTTTTTAAAATTTTTGAATCTAAAAAAAAAAAAATTTATGGACATTCACATTTTTTTGAACACAACGAAAAAGTATGTAAGCATCTCGGATGTTTCGTTCTCGAGTTAAAGGATAACAAACATACTAGTGTCATAAGTTCTTTTCGTTTTGAGTTGTGCAGGCTATTTTTTTTTTTTGATTGAATCCGCAGAAAATATTAAATAAATATTATTAATAATAATGCTATTTAAAATTGGCATAAATAAAATCTGAGAATATCAAATAAATTTTTTCGACTTTTGAACCTATTTTGCCAGTAAGTAAAATTTTTAATAAATAAAATAGTCTCCATGATGTTTTTCCATGGTCATTAGATACCAAATCATGGTTATAGGATGGATGACACCATGGCTTAGCCGAGCTGGCATTGTCATGTAGACAAATTCGGCGATTGGTTCTGCTCAAATCGCTAAAAAGACTGAATTCTACATCCTACAAAAAATGTTTCAAAAAATGGTTTTAAAAACAAATTGCGCTTGATGGTAGATAGCTTTCAAGCTAATAACTATTTTTGAGCATGTTTAGAATGATTTCGAGAAGAAGTGCTTTCAAGGATCGCAATTTTAACCAATCATCATAGTAGTAGATACAACTATCGATATACCTATAAGGCTTAATGCCTCTGTATAGAGTATCTTATTAATAAGACCGTTAACCAACAAGCCTTGCATTCAAATGAACCAAATAAACGAGTCACTCTACAAACTTGGCTATAAATACGCAGAATGAAACACAATTCGATATCAAACACTCTACAGCTTTTAAAACAAGCAAATCGTAGCCAAAATCCAATACAACTTCAACATGTTCAACTACGTAAGTGTTAAGGAGTAGTTGCCTAATTTGCTAACATTTATTAAAACTTATTTTTTTGTTTTTACCTCCTACAGGCCGTTGTCATCCTTGCCGTGCTTGCCTGTGCCACTGCCAAGCCTAGTCTCTTGGCGTCACCTTTGGCTTACACTGCACATGCTGCTCTTGTTGCTGCACCGGCACCGGTGGTCACTGCCACCAGTAGCCAGGTGTTTGCAAGAAACTACAATGGCATTGCCACGGCTCCTATCATTGCTGCTGCACCAGTCGCTCCAGTTGTAAAAACCTTTGCTGCAGCTCCTCTGGCAGCTCATGTTGCAGCCCCTTGGGCAGCTCCTCTGGCAGCTCCTGTTGCAGCTCCTTGGGCAGCTCCTCTGGCAGCGCCACTAGCATCTCCTTTGGCCTACAATGCCGCACCCGTTCTAGCCAAATATGCAGCTGCTGCACCTCTCTCCTACAGCGCTCCATTGGCCTATACCGCCCATGCCGCTGCTGCTCCAGTTCCTTGGTAGAAACACTTATACGACTGAAAATAAATGCAAGGTTCAAACTTTCTTAACATATTCACTGTTTGTTATTATTCGGACTTATCGTTAGCCAGTGTTCACTAAGCTCCTCATTTTTGATGCTAGTCACGTAGGAAGCGTAAAAATTATAGTCAACACTGGCAGCAGCTGTTGGTCGAGACAGAGGTAGCCCACTGGTTGGTAACGCGTGATATTGAATTATTTAAATGGTTTGTTTTGAAGTTGGTTTATTTGGTCAGAAATTGCAGTATCTATAGTAGGTCAAGGTCATGCACTGCTGCGGTCACTAAACCATTTGAACCGTACGCAGTAGAAATTCCCGGCGTGGAACTGTGTTTTATTTGTGATTTACAGACTAATGAGGCTTAATGTTGTAATTAGTTACCATATGGGTTTTTAAAACAATCGGGAAGTGTTTCAAAAGATGTTTAAAAGTGGTCGAAATAACGCGCGAAGAGTTTTTGGGTGTGATATTTATTTAATTTTTTTTTTAAATGAATCGATTCCGGATATTGGTATGTTTTTGGGACAGAATATCTAGGTGTTTCTTTCTATTTATTTCATATAAGGTCTGTTTGTGGTTTTGCATGTTTCTGAAAGTGAGCCTACAGAAAATTACTTTTTAATTTTCCAGAATTTTTCGCAAATATTCAAATTGGTTCAAATTTAACATAAACACTTTAAAAGAATGATTAAAAGTTTGGACGACAAACACTATTATCATATCTACCATCGCAATTGCTATCTTTTAATATAATTAATAAAATAAATTTTTTTTGAATTTAAAAAAAATATTTTCTTTAAAAAAAAATTTTTTTTTTTATTTAAATGAAAAATTTTTTTTTTATTAATATTTTTAACTATTTTTTTTAACTTTAATAAACAATTTTTTTATTTTTAAATAGATATTTTTATTTTAAATAAAGCAATTTTTTTTTTAATAAAATACAAAATTATTCTTTATCAATTTTATTAAAATAAGCATTTTTTTTTAATTTTAATAAAAATTATACTCTATCAATTTTATTAAAACAGAGTAATTATTTTTTTTTTGAATTTAAATAAAAAATTTTTATTGAAATAAAATTATAAGTTAGGTAACTACGTCAGTTAAAATTTATTATACTCTTAAGCAAATGAAAATAAATAAATTATGAAATAATGAATGAATATAATTCATCAAAGAGAGAAAACGTGACGAAAATAGATTTTCAGAGAAAGTGAATATGACTACGAGTCCAGAATTAGCTAACCTTACATACTAGAGTTGATAAATGTTATGTTTAGTTTTATTTTGTTGCAAACTTGAAACAAAATTTTATAATAGACAGTTTAGAGAACTGCTCCATCTGGTCCCCGAATATAATAATAATTTACACAAAATCTCTAAAAGAACCTCACAATGATTTATTTATAAAACATCTAATCTACCATTTCAGGCTCCCAAATATTGAGCTTTTCAAAATTTCCTTAATTAAGCAATTGAAAAGAACCCAATCGATCTGCCTGCCATATATATATTTCATATTATAAGTTATTTATATCTAAACCTGTTAATCGATTTAAATTATTATTTAATATCGATTTTGAAAATAAATATCATTAAACATAAAACTAATTTTAAATAAATAATATATTATATAAAAAGTCTACTAATAAATTACAGAAAAATATGTTTTCTAGCAATAATAAAAATTTTAAAATTTTTTTTCAAGAAAATATGCAATAATTATATTTAATATTTTTTTCTAAATAATTAAATTTTACATTTTTCCAAAATTCAAAATTCAATTCAAAAGGCTCGTGTTTTCAATATCAATATCACAATTTTTCTAAATATTTTTTTTAGATCTGTCAATATACACCCCTGGCGAGGTATGTTGAATCATTTTTTAAAACCCCCAAAAACGTAAGACCGTGACAAACAAGAAGCTTATATACTCCGTAAATCTGATTAAAGTTGATTAAATAAAGACACATTTTTTTTTTTGTGGGCAAAATTGTTTATTCTAACTAGTCGTTACTCTGGCAGTTTACCAGCTCAAAGGAAGATGCGCTGGTGCAGAGGCATAATGCAATGGAGCACTGTATCCCAAGGGTGCGCCGTAAGCCAAAGCAGCGTGAGCGGATGCATACCTTGCCACGAGAGGAGCGGCTAATGGAGCAGCCAGTGGTGCAGCTAGAGGCGCAGCCAATGGAGCAGCGAAATGAGCAGCAACTGGAGCAGCTACGGGTGCTACAGCTCTCACAATCGGTGCTGCAACGGGTACAGGAGCGGCAATTATTGGTGCAGTAGCAATGCCATTGAAATTTCTAGCCACCACTTGGCTGCTGGTTGCTGTCACAACTGGAGCTGGCACAGCGGCAGCAAACAGTGGAGCAGCCAATGGAGCATGCAGCAAACTGGGCTTGGCAGCAACGCAGGCAATCAGAGCGCAGATGACGATGGTCTAAAAGCAAGACAATGACGTAAGTAAATATATCCATAAATAATTAATGCTCCTACCCTGCTCCTCTGCCAGGGATAACTCATACAATACTTACGTATTTGAACATGTTGAAGTAGCTTGTAGGATTGGGATTTGTAGTTGATACTTGAAAGTTGGAATTGCGTTTGATGCCATTCCTTCGATTTCGATTTATTTTTATAGCAAATAATTTACGCTGTAGAACGTGACGGACGCACTTTGTGCACAAAACGAAAATGAAAAGAAATTAGCATGCAAAGCACAAACAAAGAAAACCAACAAACAGTTGGGCTAACTGTAATAAGCGTGTTGATTTACTTTTTGTATGCAGTGTAGCACAGCCTACAGAGTTGTATTTAAATCAAGATTTACATTTAGAAAACATTGAAGCGACAGAAAGACACGACTTCGAATAAGTTGATATATGCAGGTGTGTATGTCAAGGTTGTGCATACTTATTTGAATTGAATTCTTTAGGGATATGACGCTCGCTTTGCAACACTTTACTTTTAGGCATTGAGTTGCTTAAAAAACTATGCGAAGGCTGAATATTTGTAGAATTGGTTTTATAAACTAGAAAAGAATCTGCGACTGCAAATAGGTTTTAGTGTTTGTCAACTAAAAGAAGAATAACTTAATAATATTTTGCAATATTTGTGATATACCGTACTTCTTTTTTCACACAAAAACAAAATGTTAACAATATAATTAAAATTGAAAGGGTTTTAAACAAACTAAATATTCTCTTCCACAAATTGACACACTTTTAATGCCTTTTAATCGGGAGTTTTAGTTAGTATTATTGCCTTCTTTACTCGGATAGATTTTGTTCCATACGACAAAATATTTTAAATATTGCGTATCTTTAAGCAAAAACTACATTTCCTTAACTCTTATGGTCCGCGAAGAAACAGTCAGACGCGCAAGTCTGCAATGCATTTATATCTTATAGTCTTTGACATATCGTTCTTTTTGTACCATATATAGCAAAAATCTGTTATTCCCCATTCACTATCGGGTAGTTTGAGTTGTTTAGAGTCAATACTATTATCTAATATTATTATATTTTTGGGAGATCCGTTGTTATCAGTTGCGCCTTATAGGCTTATCCGTTAAAACACTATTAAAAATGCATTTTAAACGAACAGCGTAAAATTTCAAACGATACTATATACGTTTTTGTTCGACTTCACAAGAGCAGGAATAGGATGTTGACAGGAGTTGTAATGGGGCACTGCGCCTTAGATCTTCTGGCTGAGAGGATGCATGTTCCCCACAAGCAGCTGCGGCGATGAGGAAGAGATTGAAAGCATCCAGCATCTGTTGTGTGACTACCTGGCGCTTCTTAAGAAACGCACCCAGTATCGGGGAAATCATTCTTTGAAGACCTGAGCAATATGGCAAATCTGCCCATAAAGGACTCGGCTCTTTTCTCGAAACCTCGTAATGGTTCAGCAAGCTGGATGATTAAGTGAATTTTAGCACCCACTGGCTATTTCGTCTCCTCCACAGCCAGCATTTATTCTCTACCCCCCAACAATTCCCTTCGCCTTACTCCTCCTGTTTTTTAAAAAGATATCACTATTGGCTGCAAGATCTTCGGTTGATCTTGGCCTTGTGCGGAGCTCAGAAGTAAGCGCGAGGGTACACATAATGAGAAATTGCTTGGCGGAAACGAAAGTTTGAATAGTGCTAACTCTCAACTAAGCTTATTTTCCGGAGCATCGTCGAGTCTGCAGTGTATCCCAAATTTGTAGAGGAACCCCCTTTTTCGGGCCTAACTTTTATTTCTCTAAGTGCAAAGAGAACCACATTTTTACAGAATATTTGTGTCTATAAAACATGCTTGGTTTCGGTTCTTCAGTGGTCTGCCGTTTCCCTAGACTTCGTTGCGCTATGATGGTTCGAAAAAATATTTACATGTAACTAAGAAAATTTTCCGTGTGCAGTTGTCTGTCTCCCATCGGGGAAGGCTCGGCACTATGCATGGTCAGTGGGAAATAAAATACCACTCGCGGACCAAAACAGACAAAACACCTGCTTGGAGGTGCAGATAGGGATTCTATCACCAAGCTAGGGTAGGAGGGCTAGCAACCTACCCACCTGAAACATTTCTTGCTACCGAATCGTCAAGACGCCCTATGCTCCAAATAGGAGTTAAAGGAACATATATATATAAGAAGATTTATCTTTATAAATGCATATTTTTTTCTGCTGGCCCTATTAATTTGGAACACCTCATTTTTATCAAAAACTGTCATAACAATCAATATACAATAATTGTGGAAGGCAGTTATTTTGCAGCCAAGTTGAATTTTATAGACAGAAGTATCCTGTGAAAACTTTGTTCACTTTTGTATAAGAGTAAAAAAGCCAGGCGAGGGTGTCGCGATTGCTTTGGGATTGGATAGGCATACGTTTGCAATGACCTAACTATAAGTTATGTATTATTGTAATATTTTGGTATCCCGGCAGATGTATTCTAGGTTTCTTCCGCTGCCTTCTCCAAGCTGTTAGACAGGGTGTTAAACAAAACTTAACTCTAGCTGTGCAAAATGTGAATTCAAGTTTAATCAAGCATATGACTATATTAGTATTAAAAACTTGGATGCATTTAAATTGATTTATTTAACTTTACAAAGTTTTTCCTTTAAAGACAACTTCAAAATGCATTAATACTTTCGCCTTCATCTTAAGTTTTTCAACGCAACAAGATACTTTTTTTTGTTTAAATTAAACTGCCAAAATTTCTTTTATGCATTTAAATTTTAGATTTCGCAACATAAAAGGTCACTCAACCCATTAGACCACCGCATAACCTTGACCCAAATTGAAAAAAATATATAACTAGTATATATATATCTACCAAAAAATAAGTAATTTATGTGTCACCAACCTGAGGACTGTCGGTGTATGTGTTTGCGTATGTTGTCCGCATGTTCATATGTCTGCATATGGCTGCTGGCTAACTATTGTACTAGTTGGCCAAAATAATTGTTAGTACTGTCGTACGTGTCTAAAATACTTAATTGACTGACTGTGTGTGTATGCGTGGTGTTTGTGTGCAAGCACTGGGGGCATGAACAAAAGGAATACAATATCTTCTTTTTTTTTGGCCAAAATGCTGCTGTCAAATAGTATTAGTCAACAAAAGTCAGAGATTAGCCAAGTTCGTGCAATTGTATCAATTTTTGTATTGTTATGCACTACTAACCCATTTGCTGATTTCTGCATAATGCAAGACCCATGTATTTCATACAAATATGTCTAATTACTTATAAAGCTGTTAGCTCTGGCGGCTAATTGCCCTTCGGGTTTTGCGTCGTCGAAGCCCTGAAAGACCTACCAATTATTAAGCCAATACTTATAATGGGCACCAACGTTGCCTGCATTTTAAGTAGCTGGCTTAGCCGCTTTTGTTAACAATTTGGTATATAAAAGCTGGACATGGCGCCAGTTTGGCATCAGTTTACTTTTGAGTTTATCAACAGCAAGAAGTACAACATTTTATAAGCCCCTAACAAAATGTTTAAATACGTTAGTACTTAACTTAAGTTAATAATGCGCAAGCATAACTTATTGATGAAATCTTTTTAGACCGTCGTCATCTGCGCTCTGCTTGCCTGCGTTGCTGCCAAGCCCAGCTTGTTGCATGCACCCTTGGCTGCTCCACTGCTGACTGCCGCTGTGCCCGCTCCATTTGTAACTGCAAGCAGCAGCCAAGTGGTGGCTAGAAATTACAATGGCATTGCGGCTGCTCCCATAATAGCAGCACCAGCTCCTGTGGCATTTGCAGCTCCTGCGCCCTTCATCAGAGCTGCGGCACCAGTTGCTGCTCCACTGCACGCGCCGCTGGCTGCACCTTTGGCGCATCCATTTGCCGCTCCCGTCATTGCCAAATACGCTGCACCATTTGCTTACTCCGCCGCTCCATTAAGCTATGCTGCCGCCCCTGGTTGGTGGTAAAAGGCGCTTACCAAGGATTAACTCTCCGTCTGTATGTTCAATGACTGATAGCCTTTAATAAAAATCATTTTAAATTGGTACGAAAAAAAGCAAACCTTTGCCATTGTTTGTTCTGGCCACAGCTCTTCATTTTCTTTGGGCTTCCACTTTTCCTTTTTTGTCTCAGAGTCAATCGTTTTTGGCGCGTTGCCTTTTATTCAGGTCATTTGTGTTTCATTGTCGTCTGCATGCTCCAAAGGAATTATGATACATGTGGGCACCACTGCGCTGACCAGCGCTTAGCTCTGCTGGGATTTTTGTGGCTGCTGCTGCTGGTGCTTGGGTCACATGTCATCAGCCGTTATTCATTCGTTTTTCACATATTTGCCATTAATTTGGCTTTGGTTTTCATTGTGCTAACGTTCCGAGCCGATGCTGGGAAAACAATTTCCTTTTCTTTTTTTTTTGTATGCAAAGGAAAATGTAATATTCAAGTTTTTGCAGTCAAAGTGTTAGTAGTATCTGCTGTAAGAAAGCGAAAACTTAAACAGCAAAGATAAGGCATACCCCTGAACGCCCTCTTAATCCATCACTTTGGCATTGTTAACCCGCAGCTCGTTGAGTTGAGAAAATTTTCCATACTAGATTTTCAACAGCAGCGCAAACGCTGCAAAGTTTATCCTCAATTAAACTTTTTGTTGTTGCGTAAAATTGCTTCACAGTTGTGTGGGCGTGTGCGTGTGTGAGTATGTGTACTTGAGCATGTGTGACGTAGGCCATAGGCCCCCGCAGCAACCACCCCCGCTTTGCAGTCGACAAACTTCATTTGTTGGCTTAACTTTTAACTTCGCTTGCCTTAATTTGTTTTTTTTTTTTTTATTTGAACTTTTATTTGAAAGCTCCGGTTTTTATAGCTATGGTAATTTCCGGCGGTAACTCCTGTAGAAAAAAAGAGCGCAAAAATCCTTGAACTTGCAGAACTCCATTGCCCAAAAACTTCACATACATAACTCCAGCAGGCAATCAAATTGTCGGTTCATAGTACAACTGACACGTGTGAGAGAGAGTGTGTGTGTAGCTGTGTGTGTGTGTGTGGGAGGCTACGAGTATCTGTGTGCGTGTGCGTGTGTATCTGTGTTTGGCAGTAAGTTTGCCAACATTTCCTTAGCTTCTCAGCCAACATGCGTTTTAATTTGTTGCATCATTGCCTTGTCAAGTCTTTTTAATTGATTCGACATCAAGTCTGGTACCAAGTTTTAATGCACAATTCCGTGTAATTAGCTCTTGAAAAAGATGGATTGACATTTGTTTTTTGTATTTACGTCTACACTGTGCCCAAAAAGCTAAAGGGATACATTCAGCTAGTGCGAAAAAATGCAAATGAGTCATATGCGCCTGTCTGCAGGCGTAGTGGGGTCTTCTTTCCGGGTTAGTAGTTCTACTTTCATTATTAGCATCTATATAATAATAATATAATACAAATAAATATAAGGAATACAATCATTGCTTAAGTATACATAAAGAAAGTTGACCTTAAAATTGCAAAATATTAAAAAATTAAATTAATTTAATAAATTTAAAAAAAAATTCTTAAAATATAAAAAATTTTAAAATAAAATAAAATTTGAAAAATAATAAATAAATAAAAAAATTTCAAAAAAATAAATAAGGTAAATATATAATAATTCTTTTATTTAAAATCTACGGTATTCTTTACGGTTGCGTAGTTCTCTGAAAAGACCAAAGATTTACAAAAAAAAGAGTTACGTATTTATTTTTGTGGTTGTTATATACTATAGTACGCATTTGAACCGATTTTTTTAGGAGTCACACTGAAAAAACTAATATGAGAAACAGCTACAGCAACCAAAAAAAAAAAAGAGTCAAATTTAGTTTTTGTAGATACTACCCACCGGAGTAGTCTCTTCCTTTTAATCATCGAATCGTTACATATGAAAAGTTGTTTCCATTGTATAGCTTAACAAGCCGCAAAATTTTATAAATGATGTAGAATTTACGGAATTAAATTTAGAGTATATTAGAGCCGGCATATTTAAAATTAATTTCTTTTAAAGCATTGAGAAGTGTACTCTGTTTAAATTTGCTACCAAGTCTGTTAAATTGTATGAATTGATTTTTCAAAACAATTTTGTGCTCTTAACATATTTGCAGAACAAGAGATTATGGAAAAAGAAAACCATATTTCGCATATTTGTTCGTCCTTTGTTTGTCGAATTTGTGCAAATACGAACTTTGTACAATTCAATAGAAATTTGAGAACTTGAAGAGATTTGTAAGCCAAAAAGTCAGAAAATGTGCACAAAAAAAAAAAGATGAAAATATAAAACTTGTGCGCGATGATAGAAAACTAACTATACTTTTTGAATTTAGATTAAATACAATGTATCTCGTTTTAAGTTTTGTGGTAAAAAGTTCAATGGTCCAGACTCACTCTCCCTTCGATAAGTTTTAGTTTGTCTTTAGAAGGCGCCCCACTACCATACCCAGGTGGTTCGACAGCCCTTCCCCGCTCTGTTCACGCTTCTGAAAATCAATTCAACTGCCTTCATTACCGTGTGGTCCTATGCTCCGCTAGGAGAGAAGGACGACAGTAGTAGTATTACCCTGTTATTGGTTCTAGAATTTCTTCTTGATGTACCACATAGAAATTTTTTTATTTTTAGCTTAAACTTCAAGTTAAACTGTCAGTATGAAGTTATCACGGGCAATAATTTAAAAAAATGTAATACAGTCGAGGCGGTGGCCGACAATTAAATATCCTTTAGCTTTTTTCACAAAAAAAAAGTTATTCTTGCATATTCCTTTTAAGAACTTTCCAATTGGATTTTTTTTTTTTTTTTTGGTGCAAAACAATATTTATACCTAAAAGCTCCGTACATTGTAACTTATTTTGATGAAAATCGAAATTTATGTCAAAGAAGTTATTTAGGTATATGGGGTAAGTTTCAAGTGGATATGTTGAGGGGTGTGGGAGAATACACGGTAAATCGATTGCGGGGGGTGGGGGGGACCGCATTGATCAAATTTGGATGTCGACTTGTTCGTTAGAGCCACATGAGTCAGCTTACCAAAAATTGTGAATCTACGTCACTAATTACCATAATTACGTAGAGTCAAATATTGACGCAGTTTATTGGCAAGAGGAGGTGAAATTTCTTAATTTTTGACTATAGCTTTTGTTGTATTTGTCAGATTTTGTTCATTTTTGACACACAGATGCATCGCTCTGTTAAGTTTCAGATGAAAATATTAATGGGTGTAGCTAAAAACCGCGAAAACTGCTACGGGGAAAGATATTTACATGATTCAACAAACTTCATCTTCTGAGGAAATATGCGCATCATGTTTCGTTTAGGTGTTCATACAGACGGACGGACAGACGGACGTACAGACGGACATGGCTCAATCGCTACCCGAGGTTATTAGAAGCATTTTGGTATAAAGGACTTGGGGTCTGCCACGCCTCCTTCTGTCCGTTACATGCATTGCACAAATCTAATATACTCTTTGTACCTATAGCTACAGGGTATAAATATAAAGCTTATATAAGTTATTTGAATACCTCTGAAATTCCAAAGACTTAAATCTAGTTGACAAACATTTAAAGTCTAACTTGCAGCAGGGTACAAAACAGCAGCAAACAAAGAACTGCATTCGTATCATTTTTGTGTTCCTTACATGAATTATACTGCTGGATAGCAATCACCTCAGCCTGCAAATATCCTTTGGTGGTTCTGCAAATGATGCGATTCGCACGAAGTCGGTAGTCAGTACGTGATTTGTTTGCCAAAATATATTACATTTACATGACAAGCAAAAGGATATGCTAAAGTATTCTAGATGTTCCTGCCATTATGACATTTGACATACCTTTTTTAAATTGTACTTGAAACAAAGAAATGCTGCAAATTTCCACATAGAGTACTCTGCAACAATTGTATAAAAAGAAATTTTCAGTTGCCTTTCATTACAATCAAAAAGGTAGAAATTATGAAAAATGTTCTCAGTTGTCATGTTTGGCATTGAGTCAATCAAGTTTTGGATTTTAAATTGAGATGTCAAGCAGCTTTGCATCATTAATGCATTGCCTTAAGCACTTTTTATATGTCAACTAATTTTAAGAAATATGCTTAGGCAAAATATACAAAAAAAAAAAATATTTTTTTTTATTTATTTATATAAAGCTAGTTTACACTTAAAAAAAAAAAAATAATAATTGATTTATTTAAATATCGAGAAATTTTCGCTAGGCTTATAGAGGCTTACATACTTATTAGAATTTCGATATCTTTCATTTCACGATATTTGTATTTTTAAAACAGTCTACACTATATGTAATATGAACATAAAATATTATTTTATGGTACAACAGATATGTTTCTCCAGCACTTCTGCACTCATCAAATGGGTGTTTTGTAGTGCTGGAGAAACATCTCAGTTGGCCAACATCGATATATCGAGATTTTAAACTTCGATCGTCGATGTTATCTCCAGCACTTTTGTCTACGCTAAATCAAGGACTACTCACTTTCATCCTTATGTGTTTCCTCCTTAACATAATCCTTACAAAAATGAATCCGAATAAAAAATTAAATATTCGTATTCGTTTTGCGGACCACGACCGATTACACTAGTCGACACGAAAAATGAACCTTCCTAAAAAAATGTTTTTTAGGGTAATTTGGGGTCGAGAAACACGATAATGGCAACCTTTTTTTTTTCTTAAGCACCGTTTTCGAGTTATTTTCGAAAAACATGTTTTTCGGCACTTTTTTCTGTTATTATATTATAATGTTCGTAAAAGAATTCTCTTTCAGTTTAATGCTTAACACAATTTTCCAAATTTTTTTTTTGTTAATAAAATGCATGAAAAATTGTCAAAAATTACACACTGTTTCGACTTTGGTTGCTTGTAACTTCCATAATTTTTATTTCACTGTAAAGAGCACATCAATACCTTTCGATCTAATTGTCTTTCATGTTGATACAAAATTTCGTTCACGAGATATTGAGGAATAACAGATAACAGTGCCCAAAATGTACATAATATCAGATTACAAAAAAACTATTCGTATTTGAAGCATCCTAATTTTATTTTTATTATCCTTATCCTTGTCCTTAACATATCTACATAAAAGTTTTCATGTTACACACAAAACGTGTTTTTTGTCGACCAGTGCTATTTTTGTGTTGTTCCTCTTACAAAGTCATGAGATATTCACTTACAATTCATGCGTGAATTCAGGCCTGAAAAACGTAGAACTAAGCGAGCAAGCTGCCAGGAATGAAGAAAAAATTGAAAAAAAAAATTGAAAGAAATTGAAAGCTACATAAAAAGGAGCCTATAGGAACAAAAAAAAAATCTGCTGCGGAAGTGCCTCATAAGGGGATTCAAAATAAGTAAATGGGCTAAAAAAAATCTGTACTAAAAATAGTTTATCGATACATTTAGGTTTTTATGCGGAACTAAGCAAAATAATTTGGGAAGGTTTGGGGTGGCTATAACTATTTGGTTCAGATCTACCTAAACATCTCTCTATGTATTACGCATATTGGTATTTTTTTGTTGCTGTTTGTAGATGCAGCTGTCTTAAGGAGGTAAATTATTGCCTATATATTCTAAATCTTTCATTCGAACTTCATGGAGTGTAACTAGTATGTCCAAGACTTAATTGTAGTCTTTACTCCCAAAGGATCCTGGTAGCCACTACATACACACAAATATACAATTCGCTTGTAAAAATTCTTAAACTTTGGTCTTTAATAATTTATGCCCTTCCGAGAGTTCCAAGTTTTTGTGACTCATTTTCATAACTTAATTTAATAATATAATTTTATAACTTGTTTAAGTCATAAAAATGTATTACAAAAATTATATAAAATCGATAACTTGCATAATTCGTTCTCTCTATAAAAAAACTAAACTTGCTTTTGGTGGAAAAAGAAGGGCTATTGATAGATGGATGTGCCATAATCTAACATGTCATTAAAATAAGCCCATTAAAAAAACATAAAATCATTTGACAAAAACGATTCCAAGCCAATTCACATTTAATAAGCTAATGCAATGCGATATGCTTTAATCGTTTAAATAATGAGAAGAATCCATTCCAGCACGTTTGACATTTTTGCCAATTTGTACAATGGCATCGTTCACTATGCAATTGACTTGCTGGCAGCAAAATGACAGGATCCAGACACAGAGCTTAACAATCAGCCATCTGCCAATAATAGAAAAGTTTTATTTAAATAGAACAAACGGGCAAAAAAAAAAAAAAAACAAAATGACAGATAAAAGAGTAGAAATCGACTTTAATAGCATTCATTGACGGAGCTGTCGCTGTTCCATGTCAGCTTGTTCGAAATGGGATTTCCATAGTTAAGTAATTGTAATCATTGCCATTTTTTACGCATTGATTTTTAGCTGTGCATTCTTAAATATAATATTACGCATACGACGTGTGTGCTTTAAGCGAAAAATCGGCATAAAAATATTGACTTTTCTGCAAATAAAATTTGTTAAAGTTAAAAAAAGAAGTGCGCTGCTTGATGGAAAAATTAAATATTTAATTATTTTCATATGCATGGATGGGTGGACAAGCGAGCTTTACAAGCTTTTTGGTATAAGCAAATTATGGTCCGCCAAATCTATGATTCTATAGCTGCCAAGGCTTAGCCTTTAAATATATCCAAGTGTATTATGCTATAAAGCTAAATTTATAAACAACTCTTTAGCTGCTTTAGCCGGCACATACGTTTTTCATCTTAAAGGCTTTATTTATGCAATGCTTTCATCTAAGACAATAAAAAAAATCCTTTGCTGCTTCTCCCGGAAGCCGCTCAACCATCTCCACAAACCCAATCTCACATACACACGCATTGAGAGAAGCAAAAAATAAAAATAAAGCAGCTAGAGAAACTTTCTGTCGAAGTTTGCCTTTGTGTGCTCTGGTTGAAGGGTTGCCAGTCCCGGCTCCAACTTCTGACGCACATGTAATATGTGTACTCTGTGCGTGTTATTTGCTGACACAGCCGATCCACTTTTAGTTAGGAAAAATAATTAATTAAGAAGTGCAAATCATAGCAAAATTATGCGGGAGCCTAAATTAAAATAAAAGTAAGCAAAACGAGTTGGTAGAACAAACAGATGAAAGCATACACAAAATGGTTCCCATAAAAATTGTGTGGTTAAGTATATGGGTAAGGAGCGGAAATGGAGCAGCATATTGCTTCTTTGATTTGGGAAATTTGCTATGCTTATCCTCAGTTTGTGAAATTGGATTGTTTACTCAAGAAGAAAACAATTTCGGATGCCAATCTTGGTATAGCTTTGAAGCCTGTTAAAAAGTTGGAAAATGTTAGCCTTATGTTTTTGAAACTGTTACCATATTTGGCGCAAGTATTTTTGAAACTGACGATTATATAATAAAGTTGTTCCATTAATAATTTGATTGAATCACCCGGTATTTCGGTAGCTGTCACTTTTGAAGCTTTTATTCTTTGACATTTGACAAGTAGAAACTATGCCATTACTAAAAATGGAACGATACACGCTTCAACAACGCATTGAAATTATTAAAATTCACTACAAAAATGGTGAAAATCTTCCATCGAAAAATCATCTTGACTGATGAAGCCCATTTCCACCTCGGTGGCTAAGTCAACTAGCAAAATTGTCGCATCAGGGGCTCGGAAAACCCAAGAGTTATTGTTAAGAAGCCTCTCCATCCTCAACGTGTGACTGTTTGGTGCCGTTTATGGTCTGGCGGGGACCTATCGAGGACATAGGGCAGCCACTTTGCGATTTGGTTATGGAAAATTTCATGAAAAGGATATGGTCCTGTAGGCGTGGTCGTGGTGGCCATTTGGCTGATGTTTTTCATTAGTAACGGCATACCTTCCTCTGTATTATGTTATAAACATCCGATCATTTATCTCAAAAAAAGTAATTTTTCTTTGAATACCAAAATAACACCTCATATTGGAAAACCCTATACAAGCCATATATTAAGTATACCAAGTTCGAGAGTTCTTCATGAAACAGCCATTTTGTTTGCCGTACTGTTCAAATCTACCCCCCAGTTCGGATCCTGACACATATATTTGTTACTTTTTTAGCGGAAATTCTTTAACCAAGTTTTTATACTTCGAAGTAAGTCAACAGAACAAAACTTGGAGCGACAAAGAGTTACATGGAGTTAAGTTCTTTGGATAACGTATGCGTACGTACTCGCATTAAAATTAAACATTTAATTAAAATGAGGCTACGTTATATAGTAGTGCTGGAGAAAACATCGATGATCGAAGTTTAAAATGTCTATATATCGATGTTGGCCAACAGAGATGTTTCTCCAGCACTTCTGCACTCATCAAATGGGAGTTTAGTAGTGCTGAAAAAACATCTCTGTTGGCCAACATCGATATATTAAGATTTAAAACTTCGATCAACGCTGTTTTCTCCAGCACTATTAGATAGAAGTCTAGAATTAACTAATTTGCTTAACAATAATAAATTTTTTAATAAGTATACGCACAATTTATTTGAAATTTATTACGAGTATACGTTAAGGAAGAGCAAAAAACATTTGTATTTGGTAACTTTAGACGATATACTGCTAGCTGAGCTCGTTTCTTCATTTTCAAAAGGCTCATAAATTATTGTATCCCTGATATTGAAACTGAATTGGCATCATAAGTAACTACCTCTTCCCATATCCCAAGCTTTAGAACAACGCTACTGATAAAAATTACATCACTTAAATGCCACATCAGAAACATCGTGCCATTTTCCTGTTGACTACTTTTGAGACAGTTTCCCAAAACGCCGCAGGCGAAAACAATTTTCAGACTGATGACATACGTTTCAACTCTTCAAGAGTGTAACCACCAAGGCTATTTAAAAGCTTCAGCTCAGCTCCTTGAGTCAGTTTGTCTCGACGCTCGACAACTAACATACAACACCTGAGGGCATTGCACAACTTCACCGCATCATCTCATTCTCTTTGCATTCTCTTTGGTCTCTCTCACTTCTCTATCAACGTTGTGTTCTCTATGTATCTGTCTGTCTGTGTATTTAAACTTTTGTAATAATCTACAACAAGTGCGCAACGTCAACGTCTTTACTTAGACTCTAAAGTTTAAGTTCTGGTTCGCCATTTTGTGATTCTATCCACGGATAACATTCGAATTGCACGACACTTTGAGTTTGAGTTTCACATAACTAAAAATTTGAAAAAATTATATTAAATAAATTTTCAAATTCTAAAATCAATTTTAAAATTACTTTGTAAAATTGAATTTGTTTACGAATGTTTGGGATAGGGCATGTAGAAGATTTATGCAAAAAGCGCTAGGGAAATTTTTTTTTTTTTTGCATTTAATTTTAGATTTTATTAGAAAATTAAAAAATGGGTAAAATATGATGTAAAATAAAAATAAACTGTTTTATATATTCAACTACATTCTCAGCTCCACTTTTTAATAAATCTAAAGAAAAATGGTGTCGACTTTGGGATACCCTGTACCATCACAACAAACAAACAACTTACACTAGTGCATAGGCCCTCGAAACATTTTCCGAGCGACTAATTTTTGTAGAATGTCTTCGTAAGCATTGAAAAAAAAATCGGAAGAAAACGAATTATGCACCCATTTTGAAAAAATTTGTTACAATGCTTGGGAACATTAAAAAACTTTTAAAATTTGACTAGTATTTTTTGACTGATCGGTGTAGCCGCTATTTTTAAACTAATTTGTTACAGTATTTCAAAACTTAAAAAAAAGCATGCACCAAAATATTTTTTTAGGTTCTACATAAAACCTCTATGGGAGGTATCGGTATATTATTTTGCCAATGACGAAAAATTAAAATGAACCCGTTTCCCGTGACATAATAAAAGATCTTTCCAAAAGTTCTGTTGCTATAGCTTTTTTATACCCTGTACCGTATGGTACAAAGGGTATATTGTGTTTATGCAAGCCGAAAATGTATGTAACGTACAGAAGGAGACGTCGGAGACCCCCCAAAGTTACCTAAAGTATGATCAGTGTGACTCGAGAAGTCGATATACCCATGTCCGTCTGTCCGTCTGACCGTCTGACCGTCTGTCCGTCTGAACGCCTAGATCTCAGAGATGGTAAGAGCTAGAGCAACCAAACTTTCAGATTAGATCCCTTGTTAATCCATAGGAGACAAGTTTATTTTATTTTTTTGATATCGGGATTACATTATATAGCTCCCATAGGGGTGTTTCAGATGACCTCGAAAAAAAGCAAACGTTTTATATGGATAATTCGTTTGTTTATGAAGATATCATAACCAAATCTTTTAATCGGAAGTTTTTTAGAGTTCCCAAGCACTGTTCCTAATTTGATCAAAATCGGTTGACTATATCATACTCTCTTTTTTTTACAAAATTCATTGTGTTTCGTTTGGTTTTGAAGATATCGGAACCAAATTTGGCAGTCGGAAGTTTTTTATAGATCCCAATCAGTGTACTAAATTCGATCAAAATCGGTTGACTATATCATACAGTCCCCATAGGACCGATCGGTCAAAAAAATTTTTTGGTGCAAAATTCGACTGATTTCTGTTTGCTTATGAAAATATCGTAGCCAAATTTGCCGAATAAAATATCTTTTGGAGGTCTTAATCAATATTTCAGTCTTAATTGCAATGGTATGGTGGTACAGGGTATCCCAAAGTCGTCTGCGCACAACTTTAACGTACGCCATCTTTCATATATAAATATCGACTTTTCTAGTCACACTAATAATTTTTTAGGTACCTTTAGGGGTATTCTGGTGTCCCTTTCTCTATGTTACATACTACAGTGTCCAAAAAGTGACCAATTTTGAAAATTTTCCAGTTAATCAGTTTTTAATCATTTTTTTTTTCGAATTGGTGAACGTATCGAATTTCTTATCGAAATATTCATTATTGTTTATTTATGCTGAGCTTTATCAGACGCTAAAAGTCAAATCAGCGATTTTTGAAATGTCTGAATTCATTTTGCAAAGAATTTGCGAAAAATTTTGTTTGCGGAATGAAAATTCATGTACATTTCTGAGCAAACTATATCTGAAAGAAATGTTTACAAGCGGTACAAACAAATCAAAGAAGCCAGAGAACGTGTTGAAGACGAAAAGCGCTCTGGTGGATCATCAACCTTAAACGACGAAGCTCAAGTACAAGAAATTAAAGATCTGGGACTTGCAAAGCGTCGATTTTCTATAAGAGAATGTTTAAATTTCAAAAGATTCCGTCGGTTTTATTTTAAAAGATGTTTTGGGCTTAAACGCATCGAATCTCGATAGGTACCGAAAATACTGCAAATTTTTAAAAACATTGAAACACATTGGACAAATAAGAGAAGAGTTCTTCGAAAAAAATAATGTTTTTCTTACACAGCAGCATATATCTTTTTGCACACACTTAATTTACCTTTAGTTGGTGTCTTACAGATACAGGGTATACAAATTCGATTGATTAATTTTTTTAAACAGCTTAGACATTTTTTATTTTTTTTTTTGAATTTTTTTAATCTAGTTGTCATGGCAGTCTTACAAACCGATGTACTCACGAATAGTCGATTTTGACTAAAACTGTATTTAAGCATATGGGCTATTTTTAATGATTTCTACAACTATATGGAAACCAAATTTTTATTTTTTTTTCAAAGTTCTTAGACTCGAAATGTTCGTAAAAAAATTATTTTTCACCTTAAAGCTTAACATAATTAAACAATT
Source organism: Chymomyza costata (assembly GCA_018150985.1). Classification (NCBI taxonomy): domain Eukaryota; kingdom Metazoa; phylum Arthropoda; class Insecta; order Diptera; family Drosophilidae; genus Chymomyza; species Chymomyza costata. The sequence goes on from JAECWU010000001.1 coordinate 28,476,721, forward strand.
TTTTTTTTTTTTGTTAAGAAATCGCAAACCGATGACTTTTAATTTTGAAAAATGTTTGTTTTTTTTTTCGACTTTGGTTGCTTGCAACTTCAATATATCATATATCACTGTAAAGAGCACATGAATTCCTATCGATCTCATCATCTTTCATATTGATTGCTTACGAGATATTAACGAATAACTGAAAAAAATGTCCGAAAACATGTTTTTCGAAAAAATCTCGAAAACGGTGCTTAAGAAAAAATAAAAGGTTATTATTAACGTGTTTCTAGACCCAAAATTTCCCTAAAAAACGATTTTTTATGAAAATTCATTTTACGTGTAAACTAGTGTTATCAGCTTTTGGATTTTCTGTCTAAGCACTTTCTGCTGACTTTTATACGAAGCTCTACCGTATTTGTTTTGCGACTTTTGTTGACACTGTCTCACTGTGGACGCTGCTGCTGCTGGCATAGAAAACTTTACCTTTGCCCAAATTTCATTTACAAACATTTCTAGAGACTGCAAATTGAGTGTTTAATTGCAATGAAGTTGCATTCTGTAATGCCAACATATGCAATGATGCCATCAACCAGCAGCAGCCACTGGGTAGAGCTTTGAGCCAGTTGGACTATAAGATACTTGTCAAAAGATTAAGTGGGGTGTAGTGGATAGGATAATAGTTCCGTACAGTTTTCAAGATTTTCAAAAATAAAAAATATTCAAAATAAAAATTAAAAAAAAATTTGAGTGTGGTCAAGAACAAAGTTTCTTACGCTTATCGCATTTAAAGACAAATTATGTAAGTTGAGAAAAATGTATTTATTTAAAACTATATGCCAAATATCAATTAAAAATTTTATACAGGGTGCGCCATTTCTTATGTCGGTATTGTAACATTGAATAAATTAATAACTTAACATTTGACAACCGATTGACTTGACTTTACATGTTTTGGAAACGTCAATTCAGTACAATTTTAACCATGTATCGCTTCATACCAAAATAACGCTCCGAAGTAGTTACATTGTACATTGCAAACAGTCGTTCGATTGTGTTAACTCAACGTGCATATCGTCGAAAATATAATGGCAAACAGGCGCCGTCTGACAAGTCTCTGGTGGCATTTATAAGCAAAATTTCCGCATTTTGGGAACGCAGAATCCACACGAGATCTATGAAACGCCATTACATGACCCAAAAGTTACTGTTTGGGCCGGCGTTTGCGCCAAAACCATCATTGGGCCTTATTTTTTCAAAGAGAACCAAACGTTCGATGAAAACCGATATCGGTGGATGTTGGCTCACTATGTCGGCCTACAAAAACACGAAAAAGGTCTTGAAGATTACTGGTTTCAACAAGATGGTGCGACATGCCACACTGCGAATCCAACAATCCAGTTTCTGCAACGACAATTTCCTGGACGTCTGATGTCAAAAAGAAGCGACATTGAATGGCCACCCAGATCCCCAGATTTAACTCCTCTGTACTTCTTTTTCCGAGCTGATTTGAAAAGCAAAGTGTGCGCCAGCAAGCTGCAGACCATTGAAGAGCTTAAGGAAAACATACGTGCCGAAATCATGTCTATACCAGCCCAGATGCTCGAAAAGGCAATGGAAAACGCAGCAAAAAGGGCATATTTTGCTATGGCCAATAGAGGCGGTCACTTGATTGATATTGTGTTCAAAAACTAGTCCAAATAAATTGCAAAGGACCAAATTAAAATTTTTTTTTTTTATTATTTTAGTTTCTTACAATTTTAATTTATACAATCTAAAAGAAACAAATTAAGTATGGCACCTAGTACATGTAAACTAATAAGCAATTTTTTTATAATTACACATTGTGTATACACATTATTACTAACCATAAGATATTTTATCTATTAACTAGATCAGCAGGCTTTGTGCGTTTAAGTCTAGGCATTATCTGGTCAGTCTGAAGAAGACATGATGCTTCAGCATTGACGTGTGTGCTGAGTCTGTTTTGATGTAACTTTGCACAGCGCGTGATCTCTTCATCGACGGTTGTGATATCGAGATCTCTATGCAGGTCACTATCACGGACGTACCATGGAGCATTTGTGATTGCCCTAAGCACAATGTTTTGAAATCTTTGGATGATCTGCCGATTTTTTGTTGAAGTGCAACCCCATAGTTGGGCTCCATATGACCAGATAGGCGTAAGGACTTGCTTGTATAGCATTATTTTGTTAGAAATTGAGAGCGTGGACCTACTCCCAATTAACCACTTCATTGTGTGAAATTTCTGGTTGAGTTCATTTCTTTTTTTCTTTACATGCTCAACCCACCGGAGCTTGGCGTCTAATGTCATTCCAAGATATTTCGCTGTATCGGAATATTTGTATACCGTCTAGATATAGCGGAAAATAGCTGAATTTTTTGTTTGTGAAGTCCACATGCACAGATTTAAGATTATTCAATTTAATTCCCCATTTTCTAGTCCACGCCGTGATTTCATTTAGCCCCGATTGTAACTTTCTTGTGGTTTCCAATTCGGATTTCCCTTCCGCAATTATAGCGGTATCATCTGCGAAGGTGGCTATCTTTGTGTTGCTTGGACTCGGCAAATCGCTTGCGTAAATTATATATAAAAGCGGTCCAAGTACGCTGCCTTGGGGGACACCAGCCTTTATTGGATATAATTCAGAATAGCTGCTGCCTTGTTTAGTTCTAAAGAATCTGTTGCTCAAATAGGACTCAAGTAACTCTGAGTAACTTTCCGGTAATATAGTTTTTATTTTATATATTAGACCTTCATGCCAAACCTTATCGAACGCCTGTGCTACATCAAGAAATACTATTGAGCAGACTTCCTTTTTCTCCAGAGAGTTTTTAATTATATTGGTTATTCGGTGAACCTGGACAATAGTAGAGTGATTAGCTCTGAAACCAAACTGATGACTTGGTATCAGACTACTCCGCTCTATTTTTAGCATTATCTTTCTGATTAACAATTTTTCAAATATTTTTGACATCATGGGAAGCAGAGATATGGGTATGATTTTACATCGCTTGAGTTTTTGCCTGGCTTAATGATCATTATTACTTCGGAGACTTTCCAAGAAAGAGGTACATATTTCAATTTAAAAGCAGCATTGATAATTTGAGCTAATTTAGCAATAGCTCTAACAGGTAATTCTTTTAGTACTTCAGTTGTTATGAGGTCATATCCTGGTGATTTGCGTGGCTTCAATTCCCTGTAGATAACTTCTATTATTTCTAGCTCTGAGACAGACGTAATAGTGTCTTCAAGACCATTATTTATGGATTCGTCAGGCAGACTAGGAACTGTACAAGCAGTAGTAAAGACGTCTGCCAAGTAGCTGCTAAACAATGCGGTTTTTTCTGCGTCGTCTCTTATCCATACTCCATCTGGACTTTTTAACGGATAGTTTTGTTGAAGTGGCCTTTTCATTTTTTTGGTGCATTTCCAAAGCGAATAGGTTGTTGAGCTGTCGTATGTTAGGTTATGCAAATAATTCTGGAATGCTTCGTTTTTGAATCTCTTTATTTCATGAGATAATTGCTCTGTTAACTGATTTAGCTTTGTTTTGAGCCTAGGGAATCTCGTTTGCTGCCATTTTCGCCTTAACTTTCTTTTTTCAGTAATAAGATTTCTTATGTAATCCGGATATGAGGAAATAATTTTAAAATTTCTTACAGGAGTACTACTCCAAGCAGACATTTGTATATGTTTTGTAAATGCATGTAGCTCTTCATCAATTTGATCACTACTGAGCATATCTGTAGATAGATCCATGTTGTCGTTTAATATTTTTCTGAAAAAGGACCAATCTGTTAAATTGTTTGATAAGGTAAGCGGTTGATTTTCAAGTACAGTCGTTTCGAAGAGTTTAAGGTATACAGGACTATGGTCAGAGTTGAGTTCATATCCAGATTCTGCTTTGAGTTTTGTCAATGAAATATTTTTGCACACATAAAGGTCAATTAGGTCAGGAATCTTCGTTGGATCGGTTGGCCATGATGTCGGTTCTCCTGAAGACACTACGCGGCATCCAGTTGCTTCGACTGCTTTAAGCAGCTCTCTGCCTTTTGTTGTCGTCAATCTTGACCCCCATATTGTATTTTTTGCGTTGAAGTCACCACCCATAATTAGCCTGTGTGCATATGTGTTTACATAATGTAATATTAAATGATATATTATACAAAACTAAATACTATACATATAAATAAAATTAATTTAAATAAGCCAAATATTATTTAAAAACTTTAAATAAAAGAGTAAATTAACTATTAGTTATATACAAAAATAGTAAATAAATAAAAATAGTGTAAATAAGATTAAAAGTATTTATTAAAAATTATATGCCAAAAATAAAAGGAAAAAAATGTATGTCTCTAGATTTCAGTGTATCTTGGTAAAATTAAGTATCCGCAACATTTGCGTTCTTGATAATCTAAATTATCAATTATCAAAAAATTATTTTGTTTTAAATCCTTAAGTCTAGCTAGAGCTTTGAGGTTTTCATAAAATTCTCTTAAATAAATCTTTAATGAACTATTTAAATATCTAAATAAAATTCGATGGAAGCAGAGTAAAAGGTTTCACTTAGCTGTTCTAATTTGCTTTGGCTTTGCTTCAATATTTTACACTGACACTTTCGTTTTTGTCAAGCGTCAAAAGCAATTTGCATATAACAAATATTTGTTTGCACCTCTCCAAGCTCACCACTTATCATCATAGCCAAGAAATAAGCCCGTGCTCCAAGAGTCAAGTCCTGGTAAAAACATCAAAGCGCCGCTTACCATGCGTGTCAAATGCTATGCCGGCATAGCTTTAAATATAACTCGCTTACCATAGCGCCTGACAGTCGAAAAGTCAGCGCCGAGTGGGATCCCTTGCCTAGTTGCACCCACAAATAGCTCAACTGTCTCCGCCACCTTCGTCGGTTTTGCGATTTCCAACATTTGAAAAATACGCTCGAACAAGTTTTTTGCACGCGCCCTCAAGCACATGGACTTTGCCGACGATTATGGGGGGGGGGGGGCTCTGTCTTTGCAGGGCGACAACGTGAGTCAAAATGAGTTTTAACTCAAGTGGCGCTCGAGGCCAGCGACGGCTGGGCTAATTTTTTGATGGATCTGCTTGCTCTTTTGGTTTTTCACTTTTTTTTTATTTTTGCAGGGTTTTCCTTGACATCTGTCAAGTATGGCTTGCCTAGGTGTTGGACCGTTGATTTTTCTGCCTTTTTGAGTTCTGATTTTGGGCCTGCTGTGAATTGTCTGCTTCAAGTATTGGCTTTCAACTGGCTCATTACTTACCTTAAAGTTTGACAACTTGGTCTGGAATCAAAACTGAACTTCAATTGAACTCTGAAACTTTGCCGCAAGTTATTGTTTCGATGTGTTCTAGTTGTTGTAGCTGCTGCTGTTGTTGTAACTGCGGCTGCTGCTCCTTCGCAACTTTTGTGTAATTTTTTTTTTTTAAGCGCTGTGACACGAAACTGCAGCTCAAGAGGTGGGCGCTATGTACCAAAGTGGAGAGCTTTGGAACTTTTTGTAGTTGCTGTAGTTGTTGTCGTTGTTGGCGTTGCTGGCGTTGTTTGCTTTGAATTTTTCAAATCGACCCAGCCATTTGGCAAAGCTGCTGCCTCGTGGCTTCTGTTGCTATTGCACCGTACTTCCGTGCGCTTTGTTGCACTTTGGCATAGCTGTACACGAGGGTGGCGCAAGAAGTTTGTCTCATGGAGGCAGGAGCTACATTTGTGTTTGTAAGAAAAATCTATCCGACAAAGTGCTATATATTCAGAACTTTAATGATAGACTTGGACACAAATATATGCAATTTTTTTTTTTAAATGAAATTCATTTACTGATGCCAAGAGTAAAATGAAGAAAAAATCATCACGTCACAGTACAAGCTTTGCTGTATATGTATGCGTAAGTGCATCGAGTAGACGACATAGGGATAACATAACTGCTACAAAATTGAAAATTTTGCAAATCACTTAAATAATTTTTCTATATTTATAAACCCTCATTTCCTCCTCAAAAAAACTTACGTTTCTTACCCTCATGTGTGGTTTTCCACACATATGGGATTTATATGCATTTTTATGTAAAAAACACAATTTTTTTTTATAAGAATTATATTTTTTCTTTAATAATAATATTATGTGTTTATTTTTTATATTATATTAGTTATGTAGTTATATTAGGTTCTCCTCAATACATTTAACACAAACATTTCGATTGTGTGTTCGCTTGCAAACACCTTTTTTACAGAAACAGCAAATACTATCATAAGTATAATTCTTATACTTTGACTTCTCAGTATAACATATGTGGCACCGTGCCTTTCCTTCTGTTTTTGGCGGAACGCTTTTACATCTCTTTCGAGAAATGCCAGACGTTGTTGGTGTACTCTCTCGAGAAGATCCGCGACTCTGTGCTGAGGATGAGTCGTTGCCTAACAAGGTCCTGGGCCACCTCATCGGCTCGCTCAGGGATTCTTGGCTATCGCTGGATAGCAAAGAAGCCGCTGACTCACTTCTGGGCATTCCTTTTCTCATTGCCATATATGGCTTTGCGAGACTCAATCCAAGCTCCCGCAAAAGACTCGTCGCATGGATTGTTTGTTTGGTTGCCAATTTGGAAACCAACAGCCAAAATTTTATACCATATCTCACAGGCTTAAAAGGCATGTATTGTCGAAACTTGCATCTATCACGAAAACCAAGTAGTTGCTCATCAATGCTAACGCATTCAGATGTGTTGAAATAATCTGCCAAAAGATCTGACCATTTATCAAAGATTCAACGGATTGGAGCAAATTTGTGTGTAGAGCTTTGCTGACGTCGACTCATAACATATCAAATCGAATGGCTTTGTTCATGTATTCAAATGTTTTCTTTGACATTATCGCTCTAAAAATTGGACGCCCATATTCACCATCAAATATATCCAACATTGTTTCATTTTTGGATCTAAATAAAATTGATTGGAAAACACTAGATGCATTACAAGCATGAACGTAAAACTAAAAAAAGACACACCTGTACACTCCAGCCAAAATGAGAACAGCGACATATGCCTTCAACAAATTTGAATCAATTTCTATATATTGGTCACTACAGTTCGCATTTGCATATGCGTTTGACCACTTCAGAATAATATTCATGATGATGGTGGAAAGAACAAGAGGAAAGCATCTTTGATGTCATCGACACGTGCTTTTGCATATCTTGTTGTACCTGGATGCAAATTGATAACATTTTCCTTCCGTAATCTTCCGGTTTAATCTTGCACTGGTTGTGATTTCAACACCATACCGTCTTGAAACGAACAATGGGTCGATCGTGTTATTTGGTGCAATTGCTATTTGTGGTTCACTAGAATCACTTTCACTTCCTTCATCTGTTTATCCCGACGAAACATCGTCATCGTCATCGGGATCCTCATCATCAGATGCATTCATAATTTCTTCTAACTCCTCGTCTGTGATATATTTTGGTCTAGCCATGATTGAATTTCAAGCTGATTCAATATATCTTTGTATTATAAAACGTGTCTGACTGAACTATGACGTCATGAAATGGTTTCACAAGCAAAATTTTCCTCTTTCCTTCTTCTTTGTGCTGCAACAGAAACAATCTGCGCATGTTTACATATTGTATATACTTAAAAAAAATGCATGTACATATAAAAAAAATTGTTTATAGTGAAAAACACATAGAAATCCCATATGTGTGGAAAACCACACACAAGGGTAGGAAACGTAAGTTTTTGAATATCTCGCTATCAAAAAATAATATTTTATTAAATTATACGTTTTTTGTGTTATATTGATGTTTCAGGAATTGTCAAGAAGTTTTATGAAGATCGCTGAAAAAACAACTTGAAAAAATTGCATTTCAAAATTGATTTGTGTGGTTTTCCACACAAGGAGGAGATGAGGGTTAAAACAAACTAGAGTTACACATAAAATAAAACTTATCATACACCTAACTACTATACAATGTGTATCGACTAAATTTTGCAGTCGAATGGCATTATAGCCTTAGTTTGTAGGTGGCTGAAGAATTTTTGTGAGAGTTTACCATAATCATTAAGTCCTTACTTGTTCATATTTTAAGATTGAGTAGCATTCCGTTTGTTCAGGCCTTTCCACCAATTTTGTTGCCAAGTCAGCTTATTTCCATTGCAAACAACTTCTCAAACCAACCTTGCTGACTCCGCCAACAGTTTTCAGATTTTTTAAGTAACAACCGTGTTGAAAAAACCTTTTTGTTTTGCTTTTCGAGAGCTTTAGCCTTAGCCCAACCCTAACCCAACTCCTGGATCTACGTGCCGTATTGTTATGCGGCGTCAACGTACGTGTTCAATAACAACAGTGTTGCATACTTTAGTGCGGAATTGTATTAAACTTTTAAAGCGTTCTGTTGCAGTAGCACAGTCAAACGGTTTACAGCAAATCAATTAGGACTAAGAAGTTTTTCAGCGCTAATTGCAGTTTTCTTCTTCTTCTCGAGGATGTTACTGAGCACTTTGTTGACTTTGTGCAGGCAGCCAAAAAAATAAAAACTAAAAAAAAAAGTTTATACTATGAGTACAACAAAATAAATTTTCCGTACCAAACGAAGAAACAAAGTGGACCAAACTGAAGCACGCCTGATGCTGGGACAGCTTTTGTGTGACTTGGCCAAAATGCTAAGGATTTATCATGCGCTTTGTACGGCTTTTCCTCTGCATTGCGTCCGAGACTTGAAAATTAATGTGCCAGCCTTTTAATTACCCAACAAACAAGCTGGAAAACTTTTGCCTCAGTTTGTGGTACATAATTAATTTGGCTTTTGACTGAAATGTGAAAAATCGTTGCATACTCTTAGGCTGCCACTGCCACTGCTGCTGCACTTATCAAACTTCGGATAAATTGGCAAAGGAGCAAACGCATTGCGGTTTTTCGATGCACATTTTCTGTAATTTAATATATGTTCTGTTTAAAATTTTATTTATTACAATGATGATGGTGATGATGATGTTTTATGTCTGCTTAATCAGCTTCAATTCACATTGATAAGCAAGACATTTTGCATTGTTATGTTACACAGCAGCGGGGGGTCTCTGTAGTGTCGTGCACCACAACAAGGCGAGAAATTGTAGCACCGCGTAAAATGCATTAAACAGCCAGAAAATTCCACGCCAGAATCCGTCGGCAATATACATACCCACCCAAAACCCCATGGCGCTACTTAACTGAACCAAAAGTTATGCATTTTCAAGTGCCCACGAAGTAGCAGACTGTGGCTTTGACCAGGGCTGCCAAAATGACCCAAATTGATTCGGTATGAAACCAACACGAACTTTGATTCCTAAAAGACGTTGGCTTCCTTAATCAACACTTTTTATTAAATGATACAAAATTTTAAACAAAAACGGTGTAAGTATTAAGGTTAATCCAAATGAAAGCTTGGGAGGTTGAAAACCTTTGGCCAACATCTTTGAGTGCTTTTGTTCAGCTGGTTTACCGCCAAGTAGTTGGCATGGGCTCAACGCTAGATATATGAATCAATCAGCAACTGAATACGAATCCAAGTTCTAAAAAAGGCTAATACCCATTGTTTCTGAAAATGAAAGCAAGTTTATCTAAGTTTTTTAAGGCCATTTCAGAATCCTGACGAGGTACCTAATTTTGATCTCGGATTCGGATGGAGTGATACCAAAAACACATAAAAAACGATATTACATGAACACGAAAATTAAAATCGATTTTTGAGTTCGGGGGTCAAACCTTGTTTACAATATGTTTTTGGCGTCGCAATATGCAGATCTAGGGTAAAAAAAATCCCAGCATGTCAGGGTTTTGACCTAACCTCAAAAAGTATCTTTTTTGGAGGTTACTTTAGGTTTTTACCAGGGGTTTTTGAGCTTCGGATTCAGATTCAGTGATCTTGAAACTTATCTATATATTTTCGAAAACACCTTCGTTTTTTGAGCTGATATCAAAACCTATAAATGTTGGATTTCATATAATCCTTATAAGTAATATTATCTCGAACAAAGTTCACACCACTCTTTAATTTAGACACAAGCAGTTTGTGACATTATGCCGTAACTTAACGCCCAGATCGGATGCACAAGGAATATAATTCATTTATGTACCTATGTATATCGGTATGCCATTGGTTACCGGGTCTGGAGACAACCGCCGATGTAAAAGGAAAGTCAATAACTAACGAATATCCATACACAAGTGCCAAAAACCAACCTTTTCAAATGCAAAAATATCATTAACAAATGGGTCTCAGCGATGACATGATCCAGGATCGGAATGCCTGCAGACGAATGCTGAGATCGCATACCCACACCTCAGGAGGAGCATAAGCGAGTCCGAAAACAGGTAAACAAGGGTTTGGGAGAAGAATGTACTTATCTATATCTTATAAATTTTTTGTAAACAAAATTTTAAGCCGAACTTTATTTGAACCTACACTTTTTTAGACAACGCTTTATACGTTGAAGTTGGTAACCTTTATTGGTTAAGACGCCCATTCGGGTGGTGTACTAGGAAATCGGAAATGGATTAGATCAAACACATTTAAGTATAAAGAGTGAAGCTAGTATTACATGAAGCAAATATTTGCTCGAAAAGATATTTGCCAAACACGAGATCAAAAAAATGTTTGCAAAGATTTGGTGCAAATATTTGATCATCCCACTGATAATCAAATATTTGACCAAATATTCTGTACATTGGACTGTTTAGACACGAAACCAATGTTTTCTGATTAGGCTCTCGTCAATTTAGTACGTAAGCTTCCGTGCGGCATTTTTGTATTATTTTCTGCCTTATTTAACTTTTTCAGTGAACCTTTGGTGCCAAATCCGGAAACGGCCATTTAAGCAGAACCCCAGCATCCTATATGCTCAAACTCATAAATTAAGCCTTTCTGGCTACTCCAGCGCTTGTAGCCCTGGTTTTGCAGTGCCGCGCTCAGAAACGAACTGCTCTGGACTGCACTGCTTCCTACGTCTGGCAGCGCATCTGCTGTTTACAAAGCTACTTAATCGAAGTGCTGCCAATTTCATCAGACTCACCCTTCCTGATCAAGGGGTTGCTTGCAGTGGGACCAGTCTGTGCGCCTGCACATTGAATGTAAAAACTCTTCTTTCCTCCCCCTTGCAGTTTTTGTTCGCTTGTTTTGCTGTTCAGCAACTTTCTCCTTTCCTATTTTTTTTTATTGTTTTTTCTGTTTTTCGCCTTGCTTTTTATTGCATTTTTGTTGTTTCTGTTCTGTTCTGTTTACTTCCCGTTTTCATTAATGGTCTTAACATAAAAATACAATTTGCTGACGTTTAACTGGTTTGGCGGTCGTTAATAAATTTTTAAGCGTTGTTTGATTTCATTTATGCATTTATATTAAATACAGGCGTACATATGCAAATATTGCATATATGCAATTTTTTGCTGTTATTCCTTATGGCATGGGTGTTATGACTGAAGGCAGTTTCTGTGTTTGTTTAATTAAGTATACGCATAAAGAGTCTTGTTTGCTTTTATTGTGGTTTTGAATAAAATCTTGTTTTATCTTTTAAAGGCCGCTTTATGAGTATATAAAGAAATATTTTTTTATGGCTATTTGAATGTATTTTGGTCAGCTGCTAATCTCTGACACTTTTTTGCCCTTGAGGCAGGTATTTTATTTGAAGTTGATTTTTTAATGATTTTTTTCTAACTTTTTAGTTTACTCAACACCAAATTGTGTTTTAAATATGTAAATGCATTTTCATTGCAGTTTGAGTCTTAAGTGGCAACTTTTATAATTTATATGTAAATTCCATAAATTAAAATGTTGAAGAAATCTTATTTGGCACACATTTGAATGCAAGAAGAGTGCAAGAGAGTGAATATGCTAAATTATCTTTTAACTAGTTCGCTGGCTACAATTGAGCATCCGTAGCATAGCCACGACTACTCACTAAATGATAATGCAAAAAGTTTTATACGACTTTAATGATAAATGAATAAAGATTGAGGCATAAGTTGTCAATGCCAACGTTTAAGGCATTTTTCGAATAGTAATAATCGGTTTGATAAAGCATGGTGGTATTCGCAAATAGTAAAAACTATTATGTAATATAGCTTATATACCAAAACATGAGTAATAACAATGAATAATTAAACATATGCCTTAAGGCTGTTTATTAAGGTTATTATAAGGCAACACTGCGTATACGTTTTTTTTAAGTCTCGCGCATTTTCATCACACTCTCGAAACTTAAACAAAAATGTGTCACATACAGATTTATACTATAGTTTCACAATATTTATTTATTTATATAACACAGTGGGCGTAAGGCCAAATTGCGTATACGTAGTTTTTTTTTTAAGTGTCAAAATTTTGTATTGCACACTGAAAAATTTAAGAAAAAATGTGTGTTTTATATATTATATATTTATATAATGTTTTTTTTTTATTTATAAAACTTAGTGTAAAAATTAATTGTAAATTATAAAATGTTTGAAAGCCTGCGCAACATAGGCTGTTTATATATATATTATTATTAAGCTATATTGCGTATACGTTTTTTTTAACTCTCAAACTTGTTGATCGCATGCTCAAAATTTGAAGAAAAATTTCTTTTGAAATTCATAGCTATAGTATAGCTTAACATTATTTATTTATGCTATTAAAATACATTTGGCATAAGGCAACATTGCGTATACGTATATTTTTTTTAAGTAACATTTTTGAACGCATACTTGAAATTTAGAAGAAAGTGTGTTTTAATTTTTAATATTTGCTTATATACATATATTAATTTAAATAAAAAAATAAGAAAATAAATAAGCAGCATCGCTTGAACATCTTTCTTTGTTATTCGTTAGGTAACTAGTAAGTATCTTCGACTTTGTAGACTAGTGCACTTTTTGCCTAAAATACCTTATTTGCTCTGACTTATTTTACAAAATCTCTATTAAGTGAAGACACCGCCGTTCGGATTCGGCTATAAACTGTAGGTCCCTGTTCTCCTTGAACAGTTATTAATAGAGATCCCCATGCCCGCCCAGGGGCGACTGGCATAAATTGTCAGTCAGGGAATTATTATTATTATTATTTTAGTACGAAGTGTACGAAGAAATTCTTAACTGAGTGATATTCAATTCAATTCATCTTCATTCAAATTACTATTTGTTTAATGTAAAACATGTACTCTTTGGTTTGAATATAACTGCTCGAAACTTGTAATGAATACTATGCACAAACAATTCATTATAATTATTCGATTAAATGCAGCTGATTTGACTCCATTGAGTCAGCTGTGCAGACAATCCAGACATGGCACCCAGGCAGCCAAATGCAGATTGGCAGCTGTACTCAGTTGGACTCAACGCCTTTGCTGCTTGGCATTTAATTGCGGTTGACTTTTGGGGTTTTGACTTGGCACTCACACACACACACACACACTCAGTCTATCAGCCTCATTTACTTTGGGTTCACCCACTTGGCTACAAAATGCCAATCATCAATCAAGGTGATTTGTTTCAATACTCTCTCCCTAGCCACAGATTTCACGCTGTTCTGAATGCAAGGGTTTAGGGAGCGAAGGGAGAAGAAAGAGAGTGTGTGTGTGCGAGTGTGTCAGTAAAATGGCCAGAATATCCTTATGGTTGACTTGCAGTCAAATTGCTGATGTTGTTGTCCTTGTTGTTGTTCATCAATGAATTCAATCACGAAATGTTACTCGATATTGTTGTTGTTGTTGTTGCTTTTGTTGGCTGTTGCATATTCATGAGCTTCGTTTGTTTGACTTACGAACGGGCTTTGATTTAATTGCCTTGATTTGGTTCATAATTTATTTTAAACCAAGCCCAACTATTGCTTGAAGCTCGCAACTGACAGTTGCCGCAGTATCAGTGTTTTTTTTTTTATTTGTTTTGCTGCGCATTTTTAACATTTTTCTTTTAGCCCCGGCAAATATTTCGTATAATTTACTCATGACTGCGCCACGTTGAAGTTGTCGCCGTGATTTTCATTTTGTGTTGCCATTTTGTTTTTTATATTTTTCTCGCACAGAAATTGCAGAAATATTTCATTTTTTTCTACGTTGCCTGTGCAGCGCTAAACCGCCACCCCTTAACCACAACAAAACATTTTTGACGCTTAAAAGAAGTTGAAGAAAATCCAAGTCTTTTTTTTAAGCGTGTACTCTAGACGATATGAAGGCTATTTTTGTGCATGGATCTATTATGAAAGAAAACTTTAATAGAAGATCATCAGTCAGGATCTTTGAAGCAAATATATTTTGAAATATATGTATTATGAGCAGATAAGAGACATTTTTTCTTTTTAAATTTGCTCATAATACATATATTTCAAAATATATTTGCTTCAAAGATCCTGACTGATGATCTTCTATTAAAGTTTTCTTTCATAATAGATCCATGCACAAAAATAGCCTTCATATCGTCTAGAGTACACGCTTAAAAAAAAAGACTTGGATTTTCTTCAACTTCTTTTAAACGTCAAAAATGTTTTGTTGTGGTTAAGGGGTGGCGGTTTAGCGCTGCCCAGGCAACGTAGAAAAAAATGAAATATTTCTATATATATATATATATATATATATATATATATCAAAAATATAAAAAAAAACTATTCTAAATAAAAAATGCTGGAAATGTAGAGACATTAAACTTTGATGGTAAAAAAGCGCTGCAGGGTATTCAATTGTCGCGCAATGCAGCACCATTTTTTTTCCTCACTTTTGTCGCCATTTTGCGCAAACTTCAAGGAACCGGCAAGGGCAAGTTATAGCCCAGAGCAACTGCTGATTTTCTTGCTGTTGTTGCTGCGGATTTTCCGTTATGCTGCCCGCAACATGATTTCCCTCAGAACCCACCGTAGCAGTTCCGCTACGTACAGCTCTTGTTCTTTTTATTTTATAAATTCCGAAGAGGTGTGCGCATAAATTTTTCTGCCATTACGCGTCTACAGCGCGGTTACGTTAAGAGCGGCCGCAGCAATGTTACCATATTGGAGTTTCCCCCACTGATGGCGTTGCCAGACGCGTGTTTGCGTGATTGTACCTGTAGTAGGTAGCTACACAGCTAGTTGGTTAAAATAATGTCAAGATGTGCGGCACAGAGCTTACTGCTGTCACATGTATAAGGCTAACTCATTTTAAAGCCAGACTGATTGTAATTTCATTTGCTTGAATGGTTGTGTCTGTCTTAAACGCCAACCCTAACAATAGCTCCCCCTGGACCAAATGGCTTCTGATTTCGGTTATTTAATTTTCCAGGCGACTACAAATGTCATTTCCGTTGCGACGTTGATTTGTGTAACTTTGTCTGTGACTTAAGCTACCTTTTGCGCTACTTTATCTATTAGTTACATTTCCATCTTTAATGAAATTTTACCTTAACCTGAACTCGAGCTGTTTACTTTGTGGTATAGAATTAATAAAGCGTTGGCGGCGGCGTCGACAAAACGAAGTGGAAACTTAACCCCTAAGGAAATTATGTGAAAAATGTGCGTGGGTTGACTTGGTACAGGACATGGCCAAAGATTTCCTTAGCCCTTAAGTTGTTAAGCGGCAAATAACTGTGCATATATTTTCTTTTTTTTTTACTTTGGAAGCAAACATCGTATGGGTAGAAAAAAAAACAACAAAGACCAAAATGACCCCTTTTGTAGGCCCTTTTTTTTATTTTGAAAGCGGGCTAAAATGCTGCAATTATCATTAAGTGGTGCCGGTCCTGGCTGGCCAGTGTCGTTGTGCGTCTTGACAACAGGGTTTATATTTACTAAAAAGGTCTAAAGTTGTAACAGATTAAGAGTGGTTTAAGTGAACAATTGAAAGTATGCCTAAGCCTGCGAAATATTAAGAGACAAATTTTGATATATTAATGGTTTAAATAGAAAAAAAAGAGAAGTTGGTCTTTCTTGAGACAAGATACAAATCTGTTTATTTTTTTACTAGAAATAGAATAGCAGCTACAAAAGATCTGTATTTTCTAGCATTAAAATAAATTAATACGAGATAATTAATTTTGATTTGGAATCAAGAAGCTGTACTCAATGACTGGGTACTAATGGGTACCCTTATCGTAAACCCGAAGAAAGGTGATTTGTCTTTATACAGTGACTACAGAAGCATCACACTTTTGGCAATTATATTAAAAATCTGTACACGTATTTTGCTGAACAGAATCCAATCGATAAGAAAAAGTCAATCCGGATTTCGACCCAACCGTTCATGAATAGAACAAATAAACACGCGAGTGGCAGGCGTCACTAAAACTTGCATTTATTGACTTTTGTACTGCGTTTGATAGCATACACCGCGATAGTATATGGGAAGCCCTAAATCAACGCGGTATTCCGTAAAAACTGATAAGCTTAAGTAAAGCACAGTACACAGGTTTTAAGTGTAGAGTAGCGCAAAATGCGCGATATTCCGATTACTTCGAAACTAAATCCGGCATTTGTCAGGGTTGTATGCTCTCGCCGTTCCTGTTTCTGATTGTCATTGACAACGTGTTGCAATCATGTATTAACGACAAGCGAAGAGGTCTCCCTGGGAACCTCCATGAGCACCTTGAAGATCTTGCCTATGCTTATGACGTCTGCCGGCTATCAGTCAGGCACTCCGATATGCAGACAAAAATAAACGATCTGTGTAGGGCAACCGATGGAGTTGGACTTAGGATAAATACAAAATAAACACCACAAGACTATTCAATAGGAAACGACATAATCGAAACTGTGAAGTCTTTTTCTTACCTGGATAGTATTTTATCCGGAGAGGATAGCGCATTAGCAAAGCGAAGGTCGCATACGCTTGGAAAAGTATGGAGCTCGTCAATGCTATCAACTTACACTAAGCTTAAAATTTTTAAAACAAACGTCATCCCAGTTCTACTATATGGATGTGAAACATGGCTCACAATCGAAACAATAATACAGAAAATACAAAGTTTTGTAAACAGATGCCTGAGACGAATTCTAAGAGTTTGGTGGCCAAATGTTATAACCAAAGAAGAACTCTATCAGAAATGCAACATCGAGCCTATGGCAAACTTTATAAAAAAACTCAAATGGCGATGGATTGGCCATACGCTTGGTAGGGATCCAAACGAAATACATATGTCTTCAAGCGCTAGATTGGAATCCACAAGGTAGACGAAAAAGGGGACGTCCAAAAACTTCATGGAGACGAACGCTACATGCCGAGACTTGTACATCAGGGAAGTCGCGAAGCAAATGAAAAGTAATCGCAAACAACCGGACGAGATGGAAATGCGTCACTGAGGCCCTATGTTCCTCAAGAAGATAAAGGAACTAACAACAATACGAGATAAAGCAATTGGGAAAATAGGCTTCATCCGTTTTATTACTCAATTCCTTTGGATGAGGCAACATTTAAAAATTCTCTTAAAACAATAATATACGGAAACTTTTTTTTTATTACTCTAAGCCAAAATAAATAAAAATTATTTTTATTTCGGTTATTCACTATTTTTACACTTTCCCTTTGAGTTAGCCGATGTTTAAATAGTTTGCTGATGTAAAATATTATTAATATAGATTACGCTAATTAGATAATAATATTAATACTAAATCGTAGCTCTTATAATTTTAGAAATAGAAATCATTAAATAGTTCGTGATCAAAATATTAAAACTATGAAGTGATAGTTAAACATCAATTTTTCTTTGAAAATCGGGAAATAGCTAGTATTTTAAATTTTTCTTTTAAGAATAATTTTATTTGATTCTAAAAAAAAAAGTTTTTGTTTTAAAAATATTTTTATTTAATTTAAAAAATGTGATATGATGTAGTAAGTATTCTTTCGTTTAACATAAATAAAATCATATTTTTTAAATAAAAATAAAATTTATGAAATGATAGTTAAATGAAAATCGGGAAGTAACTTTATTTTTAAAATTTATATTCCAAAAAATAATAAATTAAAAAAAAACATTTTGCCAAAAAAATAACTCGTATAGTCTTTAAAAAAACTAATTTAATTATGTTATTGTTACCATTATTATATTATTAATATAATTGCAGCACCTATATGCAACAACTTGCTTGCGCCCTCTAGCTGTCAAACTTTTCTTTGTTTCTTATAAATTTTTTCGTTTTTAATTATTTGATATTACTTACTTATCCGACAAATAAATCGCCAAGAGCTAAAATTTCCATATTAGCTTATGTAGGGAATAAATAAAAAGAATTTTTTCACCTCTTAATTCCTCTAAGAACTCCGCCCATGAGCAAACCCAAAAACTTGTAAAACGTTTTCGGTTTTCTGGGTTTAGATTTTCTGGTAATTTTATAAAGGTTGAGCGCAATTTTGTTCAATTTGTACGTTTGTTTAGATTTTCATTCCTATTTTTGTGTACGCGCATTTTTTTTTTTTGGTATACACTGCGTATGATTAATATCAAGCTTAAAGCAATTTAAGCTGTTTGGTTTTGCAAGCAAGTTGCATAACTTTGAATCAATTCAAGCGCAAATTTGCATATAAACTAAACGGAAGCATTGCGTAAAGGCTTATCTGCATTTGCAACTTACTTTATAAGGACAATTGTCTCCTTTGTGAACCGTAGAAAGTGTCAATTACAGACAAGGACGAAAATGACAGACATTACGCCACGCTTAATTTAATATATATACAAGTAGATATATGTTCATGTATGAGCGCGTTTGCTGTTTCCTAGGAGATTGCATAATGCTTATATAATTGCCAGCTCATTGTTGGGTAGCAGGATAATATCTTAATTAGGCGGAACATAAGCAATTAATTAGATGCATAACAGAGAACAGATATGGGTTAAGAGTCGGAGAAGTAGTTGCTTGGTTTTATAAACTATATCAACTTTCAAGTAACGTAAACCTAATTAAAAGTTGTTATTTACACCCAAGTTAAGAGTGGTTTTGAAACAACTTGACACATAATTTCAGCTTTAAAGTTTTGAGAAGACTTTACACAAGAGTTGAGAGAATTTAATAAAGTAATCTACTTTGATTGGATTAGTTGGTATATTGTTTGTCAATATAATTATTTCCATAAAAATGCGAATGAATTGTTTATGCTTGAACAAGTTGTTGCAAGTACATAAAGGCCTATGGACAACTAAATACACAAATATTAAGTAAACAGAAATTTGTCTTTACATTTATCACATATAAAATTTTGTGTTACTATTGTTTGTTTAAAATGATTATATGTATAGGGTTGCTTACTTGTATTATGTTTTTGGTACGCCGATTCTTGCTACAGACTTACTGAGTAATGACTAGGTTCGTTAAAGTATGACATAATGAAATAAATGAACGAAAAAGAAGTTATTTACTTATTATGTGTAATATAAAATCTTTCTTTAGCTCCTCTATTATACGTTTGATCATAGCGTCTATCTCAAGAACGGTTCAAGCTATTCGAATTTGAATTCTCAATTATTTTACGCTTTTAAACGAGAAACGATAAATTCACAAAGACTAATAAATCAAAAATACTTTGTCGAAAATAAAAATAAATGATGTGCGGAAAAGTTTTTTTTGTTTTCTTTTTTTGTTAAACACATTATGTTCTCAGTTTCGGTGTTCATTTCGAGGTGAAAAATTAAGAGCTTATGTTCGTTGTACTTTTTGAGCCTATTTTCCAGTACTGTAAAAATGAATGGTTTTCATTAACGCACTTAAAATAGTTTAAGCACTTCGTAATGTTAAAAGCAATCGAATGCATTCGTATTGAAACGTGTTGAAAAACCAGAAACCTGACCATATAGCACAATCAGTAACCGCTGAAACATTTCAAAGACATGCCAACAACATCAACAGCCAACCGAAACAAAAACAACATCTGAAACAGAAACAGGATCAGCGAAAACACAAGTACAATGCATTGACACGAAGGATTAACTCAAACCTGTAATTGCCTGACCGCACACAATGACAGGACGCACACACTTACACAAATAAATACACTCACTTCAATACTCTTTTACATACCAGAAACATATGTATAGTGAGATCAGAAAATATGCGAACACTCTGTGCCAAGGGTGCCCCCCTATAATGAATATTGTGGAGAAATTATATGATGTCCTTGAAGTATGAATTTCAAACCAACAATATATAAAATTCGAAATGTCGGAGATAATCGTTAGGCCAGAGTCTGAATCAGTTTAGTGGGAAAAGTATATCTGAAGTTAGCCGAGTTGGATGAGTCCTTGCCTCGAGCCTCAAGGTTCGTTAACTAGTTGAGAAAAATTTCTGCTAACCATTTTCTTTTTTGTATTTTTAGTGTTCTTTTTTTGCAATTCTAAGCTGAGTTGACATTTCAGATGCGACGTTTTTTTCGAGCTACAAAATTTTTTGAATATGTTCTGGTATAGGGTATCTTCAAGTCGGCCGCGTCCGCCTTTAATACTCGGCATATTTGAATTTTTTAAAAATCTGCATAGTTAAAAAATTATTTTTCAATATGTCGAAATAAATTTAATTACTGAGGTAAATGTGCCCAAAGCTAGGAAGCATTAAAATTCAATTTTGCAAGTGTTCGATTAATGTTTAAACTCACTGTATTTATACAGCAAGCGACATATGTCAGAGACATTATAGAATCATGAACTTTAGAAGCTGTAGCTGAGTTATTTTGTTGTTGTTGTCAAATGCTTGTACCTGTGTGAGTATGTGTGTGTGTGTGTGCGCATGCAGTCCATGTTGGTTATAGTTGTGGTAAGGACAGCGATTTGTGGCTTGACACACACAAACGCGCGCACACACACACTGCCGCCAAAGACCTACTCTTAGATGCAGACATACATATGCCGTTTCAATCATCAATCAAAGTGTTTTGTTACGACTTTCATACGTCATGTTGTACAAAACAAGCGCATACAAACAAACCCACTAACACTACAGCAGCGTATGTCTGTATAGGTGCGAGAAAAGGCGACATTTATGGTGTCGCAGACGACGGGATATGCTGACGCCATTGCAGTAGCAGCAGCAGGAGCAGCTGGAGCAGCAGAAGCAGTAGCTGACAATCAATCACATGCTTGATTCAATTTCATTCGTGGCGTTTTCAATTTCAATTTTCTGCCAAGCTCATTTAACCAAATATTTATGTGGCGCAAATCGGTTGCCCACATATTTACAAAAATTTGTCATTACTTTTCTTTTTTTTGGGTTTATTTAATGAGGCGTAATTAAAAAACATTAAATTTAAAAGCAAGCAACATGGCGTATGATGAATATATATTTTTTTTTACAGTCAATCGTTTATCAAATCAAACAATCAAATATGTCGCTTTGTTAGCATTTAACGAACTTAACTTAAAAAAAATGTTAAATATTGTAAGCCGCTTTGTAGATCTTTGACTGTTTGATTGATACTTGAGCAAGTGAACAAAAACATTTAAAGTAATACCAGGACTCTGCGCTTTTTGCCAATCTTGACTTATTGATTGTGATTAAGCTTTATTGTAAATCTTTTGTACGGCTTTTGATTTATAGATGCTGTGCAGCCCGTGTCTCTTACCACCACCATGCTACGTGAGTGGCAAGTTCTATCCTTGACAAGCTTGTTTGCGCTTTGTTGCATATATATACATTTTTTTTTGGGGGGAGCCGGCATGCCTGCTTAGATCTTGTTTACAGGCAAAACTCCTAGACAAGCCGCATACAATTTGTTCAAGGTTTTTCTCTTGTTTTTCACTCTCTCTCTCTCTGTCACTTCGCCCATTTTTGCGCTCTTTGTGCATGTGTGTATGGGCTGAAAAGTTTGCGCACTGATTGCAAACTTGTTTCAATTGTTTTGTAAGCGCCAACCAAAACCGGACCATACCAAAGCGTACCAAACCCAGCCACACCGCACCACAATACACCACAGCGTAGTACTTTGCACCACACCCTGCACCATACCCAAAAAGGAAAGTCAAGGAAAAGCGTACAAAACAGCTAAAGCAATTCACTTGCATATTTCTGTGGCTTAGTTTCCGTTACAAACAAAATGAAATGAACGACGAAACGCTCTAAGAGAAGCAACATAAAAACCCATTGAAAATTTGCATACGAAAATGAAATTCAAATAGGTTTTTGTACCCCAGTTGTAGACACAATCAGTAGGACGCAAAAGCCAACAATTCTGGTCCTGGCTCGGAATCTGTTGTTTGGCCCATAGAGCTACACATTTCTTCCAGGTAGTATGGCAAAACTTTCGCTTTTGTTAAACGTGACGCGTTCAAGAGCAGCTATTGCATTCATTATACTCTGTTCCCAGAGAGTATTATAGATTGCTGCATAAGGAGTGGCAGTGGTTTGTTATACCAACAATACCGTGATTACATCGGGTGGCGATTGAACCGTGTCCGAGCTTAACCTTAATCCAAATTCTGGCAAAAGCGGCCGAGCGACGTCGTTTGTCCGTATGAACACATGTACTTATGAGGCCAGTGGCGGATCCACGGGGGGTTTTCGGTTTCGGACTCCTCCATAAGTTGAATAAATGTGTTGATAGTTTTTTGCGACCTCTGACATATATATATGTACTTGGAAGTCGCGTGTATGAGACCAAAACAAAACACAAAATTTCTCCAAAAGACCGCCTTCGCTAAAACACTAATGTTCTTTTAATAATAAACAAATGAGAGCGACAAAATTTGGTATATATTTACTTACATATGAGCCTAATAATAAATAAAGAAACGTCAACGTTCACTTTTTTTCTTAATAAACATGCGAGAGGAGCCAAAATTGGTATAGGGACTCATGTGAGCCTAATGAACAATAAAATGTCGCCTTTTTTTGGCAATACCCTATTCACCCTACCGCGCTAATGATGCTTAAATTTTCAGCTCATCCATGCATTTGGTACAAATTATATAATATATATATCTACTTTTTGGTGCAAGGTATTCCAGTGTCGGTCACAGTATTGTGGTTTTTATTACACATTGTGTCTATTTGTTTGGTCTGGTTAGTATATTCTTAGCGTTTGCAGCTAGTGCACAAGTGTTCAGTGTTTTTTTTTCTGTATATAAATGTACTATGTATTTTAAATAAGCTTTAAAAAAATTTTAAATTTGTACTATATAAACACTATGAATAGAATTATTTACCATCAAGCTTTTCTGACTTTCCATTTGTTAGTTTTCTGGATGAATCTACCAAACGGTATGATTATAATAAGCCAGTTGTGACCCATTTAATTTAAATGTCATTTGAGGGTCATACCGATATTTGATGACCGTAGCACTGCAACAACAACAAAAAAATGTTAATGTTAATGCTTAGGT
Organism: Chymomyza costata; assembly: GCA_018150985.1. Lineage (NCBI taxonomy): Eukaryota > Metazoa > Arthropoda > Insecta > Diptera > Drosophilidae > Chymomyza > Chymomyza costata. Next base: position 28,499,999 of record JAECWU010000001.1, read on the forward strand.
TCCATTTTTGCGTATACGTAATTCAGCTTACAATCGAAATTTAAGTCATAGCAATTGGCCATAAAAAAGGAAAAACCTTCGTGGTATTAAATGATTCAAATTTTAGAGACGTTGGCGTAAACTATATTGTATTTGTGCCAAGGTCGAAAAGATTATAAGACAGCTTTGCAGATTAGGTTTCTAAGCCCTAGGCCTCTGTTCTATTTACCATTGATGACGGCTCACAACTTATTCAATGAATTCGTCTAAAATCAAATGATTTACAAATCTCCAAAATGAGAACTTCCCTAACTATGAATTTTTATTTGAAGATCGACGCGTGAATCACATTTTCCAAGAGTTTTCACATCATGGATTGCGTTTTATTAGATAGTTTGGGTAAGCCCAGGTGTAGCGAACTTTTGGCTGTAATTTTGCAATAGCAAATCTGGCAGATTTAAAAATTCAGTTGGATAGTTAGCTGTTCCGTCTGCGTTTGATCCCCCCAACGAAAAAAGCTGTCTACGCCACTGCACAGTGGTTGCTAATGAAGTTCATAGCGTTGTAAAATTATTCACTTTAAAAGTAAGGCACTAAGCTAGGCTTTTTTTTTAAGTAATTGAAAATAGAAAATTCGTTAAGTTATTTAATTTTTTTTTTTTATATTTAAAATTAATATTTTTTATTTTTATTTAATTTTTTTTTAAATTTAAAATATTAATTTAAAATATTAAAAAAAAAATTAAATAACAACGAATTTTCTATTTTCAATATTTAATTTAATATTAAAATTAATATTTTAAATTAAAAAAAAAAAATTAAATAAAAATAAAAAATATTAATTTAAAAAATTTTTTTCTGTTTTAAAATTTTTTTATGCGAACTTAAAATTTTTTTTTTAAATTTTGTTATACATACTAAATTATTATTTGCTTAAAACATATTTTTATGATTTTATTTTGAATTGTGAAGCTCTAAGGACCATTTAACAAGATTTATTGACCCGAACATGGGAAGAGTTGGGAGTATGAAATTTTAGCACAAGGTCCATTAATGATTTAATTTTCAATTACATTCTGTTTTTAATATTTGCTGCGCTTTTTAACGCTCAGAATCTCGTAAAATTAGCTGTTATGTTAATATATCAATAACATATTACAAATGAGCTTATTCGAAATATGATGCTACAGACGCGTTGAAAAGTCGTTATAATAAAGCCGCGTTAAGCAGTTGATATAAAGTCGTCGTATATAAATCCGTAGTACATAAATCCATAGTACATAAAGCCGTATTAATTAAAGCTGTATCATATTAAACCGTATACAATTTAAAGCTGCCGCCTTTGACCATTTCATATTTCATTTTAAAATATTAAATATATCAATTTAATCATTATTAATCAATTTTTTTGCGGCAAGTAACTATATCTTGCTTCTAAGAGCTTAACTATACACTCCATGCTAACATTTTTTATAAGCAAATAACAATTTTAATTTCACTTATTTGATTTTTCACAATAATCAACGCGAGGTAAAATAAAAAATCACTACCAAGTGCTTTTTTCATTGAGTACGCTTCACTTTGTTTTGCTTAACTTTGTCATGCAAATTGGATGCTCTCCCTGCCTTTAAGATCCGTCTGATTGAAGTCTAGGAAGCCATCTATTTGCCCGTCGTGTTTGAAATTTGTTCGTGAGCCAATAAAATGCAAATTGTGTGTCACATAAACAAAGAGATTCCAAATGGCTGTGACTTTGCTTACCTAAGCGTTGATTTCAATCTAGTGCTTCAGTCACTTATTTAATTGCCAGCTGGTGAGCTTTGATGGTTTCTAATTGTCCTTACTCCTGACTATCCAAAATTCTTTAAAAGATTTGAATTGCACTTGCTTGAACCACTTATTGATCACTTGGTCAGCTTGCCAAGTTTTAGTAACTTTGAAGCTATACTCTGACCATCACTTGACTTAACAGCACTTGAATTTGATTTTGATTTATGCTGTTCCAATAGAACTACTCTGGCTGCTCGACTGCACCCACTGCTTAGAGGTCTCCACAATTGCAGCTCATAACTTTAGGATCTATTGGTTGCTTTCATATTTACATGCTTCTTACACGCCCATTGGTGTGCAACGGAAATTGAGAGTACAAGGAGCAGAGAGCTAGAAACCTGATGAGGATTGTGTGAAACTGTAGTTGTGGAATTCAAAGGATTGCTTTCGTTGCCTCTGTTCTTCTTCTGTTAGCAAACCAGAGAGAATAGATTTTAGTATTCATTTTTTGTTTTGTTTTGGTTATTGTTTTTGTGCTCACAGGCTTGGCCAAGATACAAACACTCATTCACACATACACACACTCACAATGGAATATACAATTTTTGCAATCTTTGCTTATCCTTTCATCTCAACTACTGCCATTGTTGTTGTTGTTCCTGCCAAGTCCGTCCAAATCGTTAAAAAGCCAAAGCAGCTTCAGCATGGAGTTTGCCGTATAAGGACCTCGGAGTACGGCCGGGACAGCTTTTGTTTGTCGGTATTGCGCGTCATACTAAGTCGGTGTTTGCGCATAAAAGTCAGTTATAAAACAGATAGAGAGCCTCTTGAAAACTTTGCTAAAGTACAAGTGAAACCAAAATAGTGATGACTGCCTTTTCTCACAGCTAAGTTTGTTGAAGTTTTTTGTTTCTTGTCTCAAGAAACAAATTTCAAATTCTTTAAGTTTTAAATTCTTATTAAAACTTATTAAAGTGAATATAATTTATCGCTAACTGCAGGTGCATAATGGCGTGACTTTATATTTAGTTAAAAGTATGACAACAATCGCCCTTACCGACCTCAACGTCATTAATCTCACCTACATGTGTTAGAATCTATGGTACTTAGGTGCTTCCAAGGCCTGTTATGTCCCGTAAGTAACTCAGTTATTATCCCATGGGATTTCTTGACCAATTGGGAGATTAGATAATAGGATCCGACGAGCTGCTTGCACTGTCGTATGCCAGACGTGCAAATCCAGTTCGCGCTTTGGCTGCTCCTCTCCGATTCTCTTGCAGCACCGTTTCTCGCCAGTTAATCAGCGGCTTTGTTCCCATGGATGTTGTTATGTCCTGGGATCCATCTATGGACAATTTTTTTGCATTATCCTAGATGGTTTAGGCATACTTTATATCTATAGAACAGAGGGTATCCCACAGATTCTGACAGACGAGTTCTTGGTCTTGCAGCTTTTTTGACATCTTCGATTCAAAACTATTCTGTCACTCCTCGTTCGGAATGTGCTTCTCTTTTGTGTAAACTATGATACGTTTTATTGTTGTCATAATGTGGTTGGTTTTTTACTATTTTTTTTTGTTGTTGTTTAAGCTATTACAACAACTGTTTTACTACTATTATTTACCAGCCTAACAAGAATGACTAAGAGAATTCTCGAAAGAAAGGGAACGGAAATCTACCTGTCTACTTGCATTTTTTATTGCTTAATGCCATTGCCCAGGCACGAACCAGTTTACAACACTTTTTTATGTTTCTTGCTAAACTTGTTTTTTATACCCTGTTGTACACCAAGGGTCAAGAGTATCAAAGATTTGTGGACAGCATGCAACAGGCAGGAGAAGGGCGTGACAGAGCTTTAGATCTTTATACCAAAATGCTTCGTATCGACTCGGATAGCAATTAAAGTATGTTGAGCGACTGAACGACCAGCCCGTATGAACACCCCGATCTAGGAAACCTTAACAGCCCAAAGTTTTTCACAATCTTTTCCTGTTTTTGCATATGAGATATTCGCGGTTTTTATCGTCAATTTGAATGACATCTTCACATCGTTCGGTCTTAGGGCAAACTTCATTGCATTTTGAAGTATTCTCCATTGAAATCAATGCTCTTCCGTCACGCATAGATACTTCAATCGAATAAAATCTCAAAGTTACTAATATAGACAAAAATGTATTTAAGACCCCTTCACTCTCCTTCACACTATAAATAAATAAGTCTTTACTGTATTTATAAACTAATTGGAGCCCCAAAATTTGTTATGTAGACTCATGTGAGTCTAATCAACAACGAAACGTTGATTTTGTATAAAACATTTCCTTATAGCCCCAACCATGTATAGGCATCCCAACACCAACAATCCTAAATATAAAGTCATTACAGTGTATTCCACTGTCGGGCATCGTTATGACTATTACGAATCTTGTTCCCCTTGCTGTTGTTTTAGCATTTATCCTTTGCTACTCAGACAACACACAGAGGTGCATTTTATACGCGATAAAACAGGGCTGGCATACAATGTTATTTTTGCATTTATTGCTGCTGGCCTGTTGGTGGCGTATGCGTCATATATCGAATTTTCAATTTTAACTTTTTCTATCGATATACATTTTATATAATGCCATATCATGTTATGTGCATGCATGCTGTGGTTTTGGCTTGCCTGCTCTTATTCACGGTTTATCTCTTTTCCACTTACTGCTAGAATCTATCTGTAGATATTGCTGCCGTTATCAAAATGCTTTGTTAATGCCATGCTCAACAAGCGTATGCAGAATCAAAGCAATCATACGCCATGTTGGCCAACACCAAACCAATAATACTCTTCGCCTTCTCAAAGCATACTCCTTTTCTTTTTGGAACATGCAAATACTCGTACCAATGGCATTGGCAATACTTTCATCTTTGCAGGTCCAGCTTCAGTCATGAATATGCACTCAACCATCGGATATCGTGACTGATTGCAACGCATTAGGAGCCTGCATTTTTGTTTGGGCTAAAGCAAGGAGCCGTACCAGGACCATAGTTCCAGTTTTGGTTTAAGTTCGAGCTGTATTTTAGCTGAAAGCACAAATCGCTTTGATTGATGCCTGAGCCGGCAGTACATTAGTCCACTGGGCTGTCAGTCTGCATTTGACTGCAGCTTCTATTCGCCATTGGCATCATGAACATCACCATCACCATCAGTATCGTCATTGGCACCAACATTGGCATTGGCATGGGCATCGGTTTTGGCATCGTTGCAGTAAGTTACCGACGCCATCCATAATTGCTTTTGGGTGGCCAGACATTTACCTTTAAACCTGGCTAACAATACGCATGCAATTACCGCAACGCAGCAAAAAAGATGAAAAAATGCTAAATAGAGTAGAGACGACGTTTGAATACACTTCTTTTCAAGCATATATATATTATAAACCCTCTTCGAGCAACATAAACTCAATCCTTTACACAGTAAACTGCATTGTATTGGAAACAACTCTTTATATTTATAATTTCTCGAATTTTTTGAATTTTTTTAAATCTATGTTATGGGAGTTCATGTTTGCGGAAGAAATTACTTAATCAAATATTTTAGAGAGTATTTAATTCTAAGCTTTGCTAACAATACCAAATTAATATTCGATGCATATTTGTATATTAAAAGAATTTCTATGCAATCGTTAAAAGGAGACATTTTTTAACTTACGAAAAATTCTGTGTAATTTTTTTTTTAAGTTGTAAAGATTATGGTTATTTTGTCGTGAATATGTGACGATATGTGTTTTTAACGTCCTTAAGATGACTTATAAAAAAATTATTAACAGTTTGTAGATGAAATTTTGTTCTTATTTTTCTTTGGATTGCATTTTTCAACTCTATCCAACACAGCCAGAAGCAATCATCCCAATCAGGTCATTGGTAGAAACCTGCCTTAAGGACAGTATTAGCTCTTTTCAAAATCTGTCTTATTGGGTTGACTTTTTTAACAGTTTTTAATACTGAAATTGTTTCTTGCAAGATCTGCTTTTTTACACCTTAATAGAATAATCCAGCCTACTGCGAGTGACGTAGATCTTCAAGTACTTGATAAAGAAGAGGCTTCATATAATCTCCGCAATTAAAAATCTTTTTGATGGATGACTTCATGTTGCGGCTATAAATGGCTTAAGTTACTATATTATGGCATACCATAAAATATTGACAGCCACCTAGTTGTAACTAGAGCACGAAATCAGCAGCACATTTGGTCGAAGGTGTCCTCTCAAGCTTTTCTCAATATGTGTTGAGCCCATATCATCATATCATACATAAATACTCACAAGCTCATCATCTTTGACACATAGCATGTTATTTATCTTCATGAGATTCATTTTCGCTTTCACTTACATTTCCTTAGTTATGTCCTCTGTCCGAATCTGTTAATATACTTGCTTCTAGTATACCAGTTATATCCCCTGAGCTTGGCTTTTTAGCTATCATTCAAAGTAAAAAGTTAATATTTACCTCAAAACTCATCACACCCAAAATCTCAAAACTTACACAAAAGATAACGTTACGTCTCTACGACGAACAGTTGGTGTATTACTCAGCATTAAGTCAACTTACCACTGTTATACGAGTACCGCCGAAAAATTGGAGATACTGACTGAAACAACGTAGGGGGAGAAAACTGATGATCGTGTGGGAAAGAGAGTAAATAATAATGAAAATGTCTACTTCACGCAGATGTACATTTAGGTCTTATTTTACTTTTTCAAACTTTGTCGAAAGCTGTTACATTTTAAACACAAAAATCTTTAAATTAATTTAATTTAATTTAAAAAAATGAATACATGAAAATTTTAGATTCCAAACATGTGTTCGATATATGAACTTAGCCACCATATCAAATGAAGTTTTTGGAACTTTCGCAAAAATTTTGGCAGTACCCTCCCTTGTGTATGGAACCAAAACAGTTTTAGATAAATTTTGAAGTTAGTGTTGTGCCTTAAATATATTTTTTTGAAAGCATACCAAACTTATGAGTAGTTGAATTGGCTGGTATAAACTTTGCAAGAGTATCAAAGAAAAAGTTGTGACTCCCCAAACGGTTGAAAAGTTTTGTACGCGCTTTAGCGTAGCAGTTGTCATGGCCAAAAAGTTTTTCTGCCTCTAATTGCCCAAGTGGTTTTTGGGAGCAGACCCCAAAGACAACGTAATAGAGACGTGCAAAGCCAAAGTTATTTTTATAGATTTTTTTCTTCTCTTTTTTCAAAGTAGACAACTTCTTGTGCTGACGTCAACTCTGTAGCTCAAAATGTACTATCAAAGTGAACCAACGTTATTAACGCAAAGAACATTTTGGTCAAATGCAGATACATAGCACATACTCACTCCTGAATACAAGTTTATATAAATGCATTCACATATGCACAAGGCGCTAGATACCAACATACATACATATATTTATTTCAATTTATTAGCCAGCAAAGTTTGTTCCGAATGCTCCGAACTTAACTCAGACTGAACCCAATTCAACTAAAGTGACCTGGCCGAAACAGCTTTGGAACTTCTTGCAACTAGTAGCTAGAAGCTGGCCACTTGCATTAATGAAGTTTTGGATTACAGCAATGCAACATATGTTGTGCACCTTGTGTCGCAGCAGATCCTTAAAAACACACACAGATACACACAAATACACGCACAAACTCATATGTTACGCAGATGCTTTGCATATTGTTCATTTTGTTGCCCGGCTTTTACCTTTTATGGCATGGTTTAAGCTTTTGGTGTTTTGGGGCCAAAACGTTTAACTTTTTGGCCAGCTGCCTTAGCCTGGTCAACTTGTGGAAGTTGTTACCAAATCTGTGGTTTACGTGGTTCAATGAGTCGCTCCATTCTTCATTGTTAATGCTCTGTCGAGGCAAATCAAAATCACATTAAACTTTTGTAATATTCGCATAATTTGTTCACTTTTTGTGGTTGAACCTTGCTGTCAGTTTTGGTAAACATTTTGGTTCCTGTTTTTTGTTTTGTTTTGCAGTATTTGCGGTTTTTAATTAAAATTTGTGTTGTATCTTCTGCCTAATTATGGCATCGAAATTAATAATTTGCCGCCTGCTGTGTGCGCCCTTAAATAATACCCCAAAAAGTATTTTGACATACAGGCCGAGCGAGCACAAGGCGCGTGCATAATTGAAAAATAAGTAAGAGCCAGCAATCCACAAAGTACTGACTTTGGGATACACTGTATCTTTAAGTGACATAAGCGCTTCAAAGAAAAAGTAGTGTTTAAAAAAAATATATTTGTCGCTTTGAATGTAAAGGTTTTTGCAGTGGGTTGAACATTTTTTAAAGGGAATCGACAGTTCCCAAAAATGTCAGTCAAGGTGCCTCAATAAAGTGCGCGAGTTCCTGAAAACTGGTTCAATTTTTGCAAGGTAATAGTGAACCAATATTAAGAATATTTTTTTTTCCAAAATTTAAAATTTCATTATAGAAAAAATAAAGTATACAAATATTTGCTTACCAGATATGTCATGTCAAGGAAAAGCCGCCCTAACTTTTTATTAATCGACACAAAATCCGATTCGTGCAGAATAAATTTTGGTGGTGAATGTGAAAATTTAAAAAAATCATAAAAATCGAATAGTTTCATTTAGAAAGTGATCCGCTACATATAATAATAAAAAATTTTTAGAAATATTGGAATTAATAATTTTGCATCTATAGATTTTAAGGGGCGCTTACTAATTCTTAAGTTTATTAAAAAAAATATTTTTATATAATTTTGGAATTAATAATTTTGTGTCTCGTTGAAAATAAGTGAAGCGGTCCACCTTATTCCACGACCTCTGCGACTTTCATGATTTTTACATATGTAGTAGAGCCAATAGTCAAATTTTATTGCAAAATTCCCATTATTTATCGAGTTATCGATAACTTAAAGTTGGTTGTTTCATTTTTAGACTTTTCCTTGACAAGCCATATCTCCTAAACGAATAAAGATATGCACGCAAATTTTTTTCCTCCACTTTCCAAGCTCTAGCTCAAGAACGATTATCTGCAGAAAATTCTTTGGTTTACCGAATTTGTAGAGAATTTCATGCCCTATATCTTTTAAGAACATTTAGAAAAATGTTAAAGCAGAGGTAAAGAGTTATTTGCAAAACACCGATTTTTGTGATTTTTTTGTTTTTAATTCAATATTTTATATATCATGGGAAAAAAAATTTGCGCCAATATCTTTATTCGTTTAGAAAATACGGCTTGTCAAGGAAAAGTCCTAAACTAAAATTGAATAGCAATAATAATAAGATAATTTTCAGTAATCGATAGCTCGATAATTAATCGAAATTTTGCAATAAATTTTGACATGGTTACGATTCTCTAGTAGCTCTATTATAATATAATTTCCCTGACTGACAATTGTGTCAGTCGCCCCTGGGCAGGGCATGGGGATCTCTATTAATAACTGTTCAAAGAGAACAGGGACCTACAGTTTATAGCCGAATCCGAACGGCGGTGTCTGGAATTAATAGAGATTTTCTTGGGCAAATAGCGTCTTTGAGCTAGCGAATGTACCAGTGCTACTGCGGGGATTCGAACCACCGACCTTCGGTTTGTAAAGCGAGTACGCTACCACTACGCTTCCGAAGGCCAGTAGCTCTATTACATATGTAAAAATCATTTAAATCGAAGAGTTCGAGGAAAAAAGTGGCTCGCTTCACTTATTTTTGTCGATCTGTATATTATAAGCTAAGGTGTACCCATAAATATATAATTTATTTCACACTTTACTCAATCTCTTCTATTCAAAATATTTTTAGTGCAACTAAACTTACTTTATTTTCCATTTTTAATTTGTATCTTAAGTATCTATTCTAAGTTAAAAATTTAAAACCAACGCAATTTAAGAATTCAGCAAATTATTAAGGTTATTTTAAATGGTTGAAGTGCTTTTATTTATTTTTATTCTCTTAAACGAAACGAATATACTTACTTATGCTTTCAAAAGAGAGTATAAAACAGAAAGTTTATTTTAATAGCATTATTTTGTGCTGCTGCGATTTTAGAAAAAGTTTTAAAAAATCAGCAATTTCTTAATGCATGCTTGGAACATTTTGTCCATCAATATTTAGTGATTACTTTTGGTTCATGGGTTTGTTTTTTTCATGTTTTTTTTTTTTAAGTATCTCCCGCGTAGTTCTTATTATGCGTTATCACCTCGAGTCAATCTGCGAGTGTCTGTCACGTCCTTTTCGCGCTCGTCAAAAGGGAACACTTCAAACACTATTGAAATTAGATTTGTCTTTGATTAGACAATTTCTATGCAAAAAAAATAGCCAGCGCATGTTGTGGGATTCAAGATATGCTACGAGTTTAATGTACCAAATTGGTTTTTTTTTCCACCCCAGTCATATTCTCAGTATCTCAATTTGACTTAAATTAAATTAAAAATTCAGTTATGAGGCATTAGCAGGCAGCAGACTGTAAGATTGGCTCTCGAGTATTAGCGACCAGACCAGACCAGACAATTTTGCTATACTTATTGATGCCTGTGGGCATGCTCCGGACTGCAGGACTGACAGATAAACACTTTTGTGGGCGGAAGATGATGGAAAATGTAATTGACTTTGGCATTTAGATTTGTGTTCTGATGTGGTTGCTAAGCTTGAAAAAGTCTACGAAACATGATGGTGATAATTGATGCAATCTGTGGTCGCCCTTTGGGCAGGATTCAATATATTAATGAAATGTTAAACTTGAACATTAAAGTTAAGTACTTTGATGTTAACATTGTAAACTGGCTTAGTTGGTTATTATAAATAACATTGATTAAAAGTTTACAAAGATGATGAAAGTGTATACTATGAGTGGGCTTATGCCGGCCTATGTGGTTAGTATTAAAATTCAAACTTTGATATATAAAGTGGGATGCAATATGGAATTGTTAATGCTAAATACCCTTCTGAGATTTCCAACAAACTACGGCTTATAAATTTTTAAGGCATAACATAATCTATTCATTTTTTTTATTTTTATTAAACTTTAAAATTAAATAAATCATAAATATTTGTGCTTATTTCTGCAAATAAACCCTTTATCAGGCTATTCAATTGTGCTTAGATTTGATTTGGTACGCATAATTTAATTTATTACAATATAAAACTTACCCACAAAAATATTTGTGCATTGGTACGAAATCCTTTTTTTTTTTTTGATGGATTCGCATAAAATATTGTTACAACCTTTGCATATCCGAAAATCCTTGCACACTTCCCATAAATTTTGCCATGTGTTGCCTACCAACTTGCTTGTGTGTAGCCGCAGGATTTGACAAACAAAATTGGAGCAAAGCCCTAATTCCGGCCACTTACCAATAAATATGAGGGCCTAAAGCAACCTGTATTAGATGAACAGCCACAGTTGGGACTTTTTGTCATCAATATTTTTTTTGTGTACATAATTCCTAAAATAAATATTATGTATAAGTACATATGATTTGCAAAACAACCAAATACATAGATGTGACTTCTGTTGGTTTGTAGTCACCCTGCTTCATTCGTTGGACAGTCGCCGATTTATACGAAAAAATCTCTAGCATAATGAAAAAGCAAAATTCGAAAAAAGAAACAAATCGGGATATCTAAATTGAACAGGAAAACTGAATAATTACTTAAAACAACAAAAATTATTTGTGGCAGATCTTAGCTGATCATTTTGGGGCTACCAGTTAAAATTTTAAACCTTAATAAAGGGTGATTTTTTTAAGAGCTTTTGGATTTTATTTTCAAAGTATTTAAGCTCGATCGATCGATCCCAGCCGGATATCGTGGTACAGATGCTAGGATTTTAAAAGCAAATAATATTTTGAAAAAAAAAAATACATAGTTTTCAAGTATTAAACAAAAATCTGGATTTCTAGATGTTCGAAATTATTTTAAGCGTTTTTAGATTTTCGGATTCGGCTAAATAAGCAATAAAATACGGACAAATTCAGAAAAATAAAATGCAAAAAAAAAAACAGATCACTTGGAAAACAAGTGAATGTATTGGAAATTATAATTGTAAAAAAAATAAAATAAAAAAGTTTAAAAATCTAAAACGCGTACTACCGAATAGTTATGCTCTGAAAAGTTTAATAGAAGAAACGAATTTCATCTGAATTGTTGTGTACACACTGTTCTACATATATTCATGTTTTTTTAATAGAGGGCTTACTTGTTAATATTATAATCTATTTAATATAAATTAATTGTTATTTTTAGAGCATAAAAAGATAGCGCCCACAGACTATTGCTAAAATATATTGTACGTAGCTAATGAAATTATTAAACAAGAGCTTTACAAACAAAGTAATTAATTTTTGAACAAACTTGAAGGTACTACAATAAAAAATTTCAACAGTAATGTCTTGTAATATAATTGACATTTATGGTTACCAAAATAATTGCTTTAAAGTACACAGAATTTTCATAAAATTTTTTTTTTTTCGTAATGTCCTCATGAGATTGCTTAAATCAAGTTAATGTGACGTCACATAGCCTATAACCACCGGACGATGAAGACGCTTTCAACAATGCCTCATTTGATATATTATGATAAGCGTCTTAGAAGTGACGAGGGAACAGACGAACATACTTACATACACCAATGCAGATCAAGAAGAAGAAATGTTTTATATATTTCTAAAAATTGTACACAGTATATATGTATACTTAATTCATTAAATTCCTAAAATTAAGATAGTTCTGAAATATACTTAAACCACAATACTTCTTGCTCGCATCAATTTTGTGGTTTCAGTTCCTAGTTCAGTTGAACTGCTTCTTTTCCCTTATAGTTTAGTTCCGAACTCTTTTGGCTTCTAAGAAATAATATTCATATCAAAACCATTTGTAGAGAAATATGCTTTGAATTTTTACTCATACGCACTGACGCACTTAGAAACGCCCACAGACACGCAGAAAGTCGAAGACAATAAATTCAAACAAAGCCAACATATTTGAGTGTCTATTGAAGAAAAAATTGTAAGAAACAGCTTAAAAAAAGAAAAAGAAAAATAAATTATGAAGAAAAAGGGAGCTCCAAGTCTTTTCTTTTGCCAATGAATTTGCTTCGAATTATTTGCGATGCCTTTGGCATCTTTGCCTACTCAACTGGCAAATGCTTTTCATTTGAGCACTCAAATAGACGAGGTGTGCCTGTGTGTGTACATGTGTGTACCCAGCAGACCAAGTGCTCGTTTATATATTAGACAGGCTCACAAAAAAAAAAACTGTGTGAACTTTGCTTGTGACAGAGCTACCCATATGGATTTTCAGTCACTGAATCAGAATGCAGAGTCCAAGCGTTCTGTTCAAAAACCTTATAACATTTTTTTTCGATTTATGGTTTTCAGATGCTTTAGAGGTTGCTGTCTCTGTATCCGAGACCCTAAAACCCCCTAAGACAATAGGGTTCTAAGATAAACTCCAATGGGATATCAGCGAGCCCATAAACATGTAGGTAGTAAACATAGTCTGAGTTCCGAACCCGAAAATGTTTTTTATATGTTTCTCAGATCCCAAAATACGAATCGGATGTTAAAAATAAAATCGTAGCAAGTCAGATTTTTGCGATAGCTTTCAAAAAAAATCTTTTGTTGAATTTGTATGTGTTACTTCAGATCCCTTGGTTGTTGCGATTTTTCGCGCAACTCCATTTTGTTGGCAACTCTTGATTTTTTTTTTACTAAGACACGGTTCTTAGTTCTGATTCTTAAACGCTCGCATTTTGGTCTTTTGGGTTATCTAGTATATTTTGCATAACTGAAAATGCTGCATGAATATGCGCCACTACGATATGCAGCATTTTATATGTGCAACTTATATTTGTCGTATGACTGTTAATTGGCACTGGCCACCCGCTCCAATTGCAAATCCTTTCATTTCATGCGTCATCAAAGGGCCGCCTACTTGGGCGTACGCACATGTGTCAACTTTTGCCATTTTGCCAAACTTCACATCAGTGCTGCGCCTGTCGCCCCACCCACACATCTGTCTCCCTTGACACAGTCCATGGTCTCTACTTGTATATGTGTGGGCATCATAAATATTTTCCAGTCCATTGATTTTTGTCGCTTGCATTTGCTTGTTGTTGTCTGGGTGATTGTTGTTGTTGGTGTTGCGTCTGATGTTCATGTTGATAATGCGGATGGGACACCGGTGGCCATATTCGATAGTTGTTGTTATTGTTTTTGTTCGGCTTGCCACGCATGTGGCTATGGCTACGGATTGGCCCCCTCCTACTTCAGCATTATCCAACACTTGAGCGCCTCCGTCACAGCGTCCTTGTATTCTGCTTACAAGGATACTTGATTGTTTTCTCTAAGCGTCAGTCAGTGAGCCCTAAAAAGTATGCTATGCGCCAAATAAACACAAATTATGTTGTCGGTCCGCTTGCATGTGTGTATCTGTGTGTGTATCTATGTATCCGCGTTGCGTGTGTTGTACGTTTTTTTATGCCTATTTTATGCACGCTCATAAATATTTTTGTTCAAGTTAATTGAAACATTACGAAAATATTGTTGTTGACAAATATTGAAAATTGTTTTGCTTAGAGTCTAGTGGTTTTGCTTCCATTTGTTTGTATGCTATTTATACCCTGTACATAAACAGTAAAGGGTACATTAAGACAAAGTATATACGAAAATGATGAGCACGTCAAAAGAAATAAAGTTAGCCCACTAAATGCATGAAATGTTGTCAGAAGATGCGTCTTCTTGCATTCTGCTTTAGGTTAGCTGCACCATATTTTGCTCAAATAGGCTTCAGAGTTAAGATTCGCTTTACGATCATGGAACTTGATAAATTGTATAAATATAAAAAAAATAAATTGTGTATTAATATTTCGATGGTAAAGGGTATATTGTATTCAACTTGTTCCGACTGTACAACATATTTTGTTTTTTCGTTGCCATAGATGGTAATGCATTCTTTTGATAATGATTTATTTGCTATACTTATGTTTAATGGAGGCTTACAAGTAAGAGAGACAAATAATAAGCTTAGGTTTTTCATGATTTTTTTTTTTCGAAGCGTATTAGTATTAAAGTCTAAAATTTGTTCAAAACTTAAAGAAAACTGTTTAAAAATTAAATTGCATATCTTAATGGTTCTAAATTTAATATGCAGCTGAATGAACGCTTATACAATGGCAATAAAGACGGCATTTTTTTTTTTTCGTTTTTGCCTATTTTATTTAGAATCTTTCCCAAAAACAATCAGTAAATTATATATAATTAATCAAGCAATAACAGGAGCAGCATCTCTTCAATGAAACTAGGTGGTATATACGAACTAGAAGTAAAAAAAAACAAACTTCTGAATAAAATCTACTGAGGGAGCAAAGACACGAAATATTTAATGTCTTCTATAAGTTTGACTATAATCCTTCAAATCTATGGCTACATTATCACTATGGTCCAAAAAGCTAAGGTAAAGCTAAGGGTCATTTCCGAAGTAATTTGCTGCGTAGAATCCAATTCCGGGGTCAGAATTGTCCCATCACGTCATTACGCTTTGAGATATTTGAGGTTATGTACCCGACAAACGGCGTTTTTTCCTACTTTTGAGGTCTGTCTCTCCAGTTACATCATTTAGTATCACTCTTAACCTTTAATTTAAGAGTTCAAGCGATCAATTACGCAAATGTTGGCTATTCGCATTACGAAATATATCATCGACATCATTAGCACTTGCATTAAGCCTTTGAGACAATAATTTTTTACTATATAATTTCTCTTGAAAATTCTCACTTGGGTATGTTTGAGGTCGCTGAGAACGAATATGAAGTGGAATTCATTATTTTCTAGCCCTAAACAAGGAAATTTATCAAAATTGCGTTCCTATATGCAGGTATCAACAGCCAGTTTGGTCAGTTACTTGTACAAATTGTTGTCGAAAATGAAATGGAATCCAAAGCCAAAGAGTAACTTTTAGTTTTCAGAGCTCCCCGCATGCTATGGTTACCATTGGCAACTTTTAACATGCCCAGATTTGGCAATTAGTCAGCAATTTGGACAATTTTCAGAGTGTTCATATAAAGCAGAATAAAACTCGTTGGCCATCTGTGATGTTATGGCCATATTTGCTTGGTTGCGGGAGTTATGTTTGTTGCATGCGTGTTACACATAACCATGGCAGTGTTTGTTTTACGTGCAACGCCGGACAACTTCAACTACAACTATAACAATAACGGACTGTTTATATGGCCTGTATGTACTTGGTTTATTGGCTGAATTTGCATTGGATCTGACAACTACTTTAATGGAATGAGAGCAGTTTGTGGGGGTGGTGGGCTGGCATAGTAGAATCTGGAGTGTGACGTTGATTTCATTGTGTGGATTTGGAATCGGAAACATCCAAAACGAACTATTGGTGTATTTTGTGGCAACTGGCTGGATGAGTCTCTCAGTCTTCTTCTCTTCCACATACATTCTCATTCTCTTTCATCTTTTTTCTTTTTGCTCGAATTTCACTGTGTCATAAACTTGGTTAATTGCTGCAACCATTTCAACACAGTTACACGCACTGATGAACTGCAAATATTTGCCATAATATGCCCATAAAAAAGTGTGCCGTCATAAAACAATCATTTTTATACCCTTTTCGAGAGTATGTTTGTTAGGATTAAATGTGACAAAAAGGACAGTGGCTTTTTTTCATATTGAAATGAGAAACATTCTAATATTCAAAATTCTTTTTGAAATCATATTTTTTAGAACTTTCCTAAGGCAATGTTATTTTTGTTGTTAAATTGAGCTTTCAATATGACTTTTTTTTACAAGTTGCGAGTATATGATCAAAAGTTATGAGACTTTAAAAAAACACTACTAAAATACTCAATGTAGCCCAAAACCAGTTATAACGATTATATAAATAAACATTATAAACATATAAGTGTTAAGACACATTTTTTGCGATCGAAAATTATGAGATTGCACAAAAAATACGTATGCGGTGGTGGTAAAGTAAGGCGTGACCAGATCTTACAAAATAATCAAAAAAGTTTTGGGTATATGCATTTATGCATTTTATATAAAATATCTACCAAGAGTTATAAACATGGCATCCTTAATTTTAGAAATAATTGCTGATCATGACGAATTTAAAATTTGTCACAATTATTAAAATTATTCATAACATCTTTTAATTACTGCAAAAACAAAGCCAGCAGCTCTCTTGCACAAACCTCATGTTTCCTAAAATTTAAAGATTGGCTTAAAGCAAATATTTTTTAAATAATAAAATTATTCTTTCTTATATATACACAAGGAAACATCTATAAAGTTGCAACGCAGTGTATTAAAACTTTTCTTTCTTCTGACTAGCTTTTCCTCTTTGTTTTTGTTAATCTTATTTTATATTTCACTTTGTTGAACATATGGAAAGTTGAGCTGCTGCTTCAGCCTGTCCAGCTGCAACAAACAATGGTGTCCATGCATTGAAATTTTCCGTTTCCGTTGCACATTTCCCATCAACAATTGCAGCAAAGTCGACATCGCTTTCAACTTGGTTGAGGTCCAGCTGTTTGTTTAATGGTCTGACCCGCTCTGGGACTTCACCGAAGCCGAAGTTGAATGGGTAAATTATTTTTATAAATATTTTGTACACACACAATCAAGGCGAACAATGGATGCAAAAAGTATATACACGGAAGGTGACGTTTCGCTCATCAACTGCCGTTGAGCTATTATTTATGCATAAAGTAAAAATAAAAGTTAATTGATTTCATATTGGCATTAAATGTCCAGAAGCCATTGAGGTACACTAAAAATATGCCTACATTGTTAAGGTAGGACTCATGGTAGGTGAAAAAAATATTGAAAATATTTGGGAGATGATCCAAAAATCCTATTTATTGTATAAAAAGAATCTTCGGGATTGTTTAATTTAAGCCAAACACACATACCAACAATCAAATAACGTTTCTGAAACTTAAAACTAAAATACAGCCAAAATATGGATACCCTTAAAATTTCTAAATAACTTTTGCTGTAAATATTGCATCAACAAAGTTTTTTGGACAATTTTAGTTAACATAAAGATTTAGCTTACTTAAATTGAGTTAAAATATTTTGGGTTAAATATTAAAAATAAATCATTCGAACATCTATATCGCATTGAATTTTTCCTTTTTTTAATGTCCCTTTTCAATATTAAAACTAAAAATTTATGTGAATAAGATGACCACAGGAGCAACTGAAACTTTATTAGTTTCTCCGTAAAATTTTTGTCGCTCTCTTTTATTTATGCTATATTTTGCTTTTAGTGTTTAATTAAGTTATAAAATATTAATTTGCTGTGTGCTTGCATTTTTTTTATGACTTATTCCGTTGCTGCTGTGGTTGACATGCATTTTGTGGTTGCAAGTGCAGCGTGGCAACATTTTGTGGCTTCCTGCATCATCATCGTTGTGACTGTGCCAGGTCGGATTTATGCGGTGCGTATGTGTTTGTGTGGGTATTCGTGAATGCGCAGCCTCGGAAAAGTTTATTATGTCTCAGTTTTACATACAGTGCCTCTGACTCCTGGCTGTGGCTCTGTGGTTCTGGCAATTTCCGCGCCATTTAACCCGTTCAATTCTTTTTACAGACTATATGGAAAATACTGAAGTATCTCTATTCGTAACGTAGCAGCTGTTGTTCATGTTCAGGTTAGTTCGCACAAAGTAGTTGGATGGAACTTATAGTACAGGCAGATACTTTTTACATTGCATCCTAAGTTTGCAAGTTTGGAGCTCGCACTAATTTTTTTTTCAATTCCTTCAGAACAGTTTTTGGAAGTGACTTGTAACAGCCTTTTTGAAAACTTAGCTTTAAACTGGAATTTGTTTTCATAATATATTACAGGGCTTCTAAAACTAATACATATAAATATTTTAATGCAATCTTGATAATCAAAAATGTCCAGAAATGCTCTGAAATTGCGCAAGGAATTCTATCTTTTAAAATGAGAATGTTTGAATTTTAATTACGAGGTAATGAATATGAATATAGCAATAAGATTTTCCGTCTCTCACTTTACGACATACGATACGATAAACAATACGATATACGATACGATATACGATACGATATACGATACGATATACGATACGATATACGATACGATATACGATACGATATACGATACGATATACGATACGATATACGATACGATATACGATACGATATACGATACGATATACGATACGATATACGATACGATATACGATACGATATACGATACGATATACGATACGATATACGATACGATATACGATACGATATACGATACGATATACGATACGATATACGATACGATATACGATACGATATACGATACGATATACGATACGATATACGATACGATATACGATACGATATACGATACGATATACGATACGATATACGATACGATATACGATACGATATACGATACGATATACGATACGATATACGATACGATATACGATACGATATACGATACGATATACGATACGATATACGATACGATATACGATACGATATACGATACGATATACGATACGATATACGATACGATATACGATACGATATACGATACGATATACGATACGATATACGATACTTTATACGATACGATATACGACACGATATGCTATACGATATACGATACGATATACAGAATTCGTAGAACCAAACTAGCGTACCCGTTTGCGTAGGTAAATTATTTTTTTGAAGCGCCAAAAATAAAATATGTTTCTAGAGTCGTAAGGCCACTATTTCTAGTACTCTAGTTCTTAAGTATAATATAAAAATAAGAATGTGTTCCTTTGACCAAACTTAAAACAAAATATGTCCATCCTTTTATAATGTAGTTCGCATCTTTCGGAAATAACATTTTTTTTACCACCAGCACTACGTGTACTGCTAATATTTATTTATGGAATTTTTTTAGTTTTAAAATGTTTATACAAAATGGTTTTTTGTTAGTGGGCACATAACTTATTACCAATAAGTTAGTCATATTGTATGTGCTGTTCTGACCAGTTCGCCATATCCTCAACAGTCAAACCCTAAGAAAATAATTATAACTGTCACTTTATATTTAGATCAGCCTATTCACATTCATAATGTATTTTGTATTATAGTTTTTGAAGTGCTTTTGTGATATCCGTAAAACCCTTTTCTTGTTCTTATCATAGTAGCTTTTCCGACGGCTGAGTCCTTCCTTGTTATCGGAAAATTCCACAACCTAGCCCAAAAAAACAAAAAAAAAAACTTTCATTTGTTCTGCTTTAGAGGCTGTAACATGACAGCTGTCATATGTCGCATTTTATTTCATAGTTTTCATTTACATTATGTTATTGTCATTCTCTTTTCTTTTCTCGTCTGCTGTTATGCGTACGTGTTTTTTGTAGCTTTCTTTGTGGCATACATAATAACAACACTTTTACGCACAACACGTGCTTTGTCCAATGCGCTCTCTCTCTCTCACATATTCAGCTGCTCAGCTGCGTGCTCTCAGCCTCTCAGCTCATATACTCAAACACTCTCTTTCTCTCTTTGGGCGCACTCACTCTCTGCAGCTTTGCCTGCAGCTGAATGGAAATTGCTTAGTTTAAATAAATTATGCTCGAGCTGTAGAGAAATTTTGTTTTTTTTTGTTGTCATTTTTGCTCGCTCTTTCTCTTTGTGTTTTGCTCTGTTTAGCATTTATTTTGTTGTGCTCTCGTTAAGCCCAAAACTGTGCTACATTTATTTGGCCAACGACTTTGCCACAGTTTGGTTGTTGCAGCTACCTTAACTTATTGCTAAAATTTTCATTTAAATTATGTGAATTTTTTTGTTAGCAGCTCTTTTTGGGGGCAGGGGCTATATACCTGTCTGCTTATGACTCATACTTTGTTATTCTTTGTTTGTCGCATGGTTCTGGTTAGGATTATCATTCATCTTAGTCAGTTCCGCTGTGCTCAATAGAATGGCCAGCAGTGTGTGACTGTGATTTAGTGCGTAAAATTGGGAAAAGGTTTTTGTGGTGCTTTAAAAGAGCATGTTGAACGATGTTGATTAAATTAACTGTTTAAGGAAATGGATTTGTTGGAATGCCCTTGAGAAAGTTAATGAGACATTTAAGAACCTGGTTGCTTGTTTTTAGCAACAATTTTGAATTGCTTTAAAAGATTAATAGCTGCTTTTGATATTATTTGCATTTTACTTAAAACAACGATGTAGAAATGACATTTGGCAGTCTAGCAGCTGTTTGAATAGATGATTTAAAAGCACTTAGATGAAAGTGAAGAAGCTGAGTTCTAAGGGCTCTAAAATTCAATTTTAAGTGCAGCAGCCTTTGAATAAGTTGCATGAATAATACAAAATAAAAAGTCTTTGAAGTACGGCGTGACCTACTTTGATAAGCCCGTTCCTCAAGGCGTGCCAAGATACTTCTTACTTTCTGTACTTTTTTCCATAAATAAAATGTATTTCTATAAACGGTGAGGCAGGTTCATAAGTATTTATGCGTAAATGCAATGTCGACATTGTTTTGTTTATTAGGTTTTTATGATTGATTATATAATACATATACCTAATCATGTTCCTATTATATGCAATATACAAAAGCATTTGTGTTTTGAAGTTTTTTTGAAGTAAGTCGGTAAGATAGACTTCGTATGTACCAAAATGATCAGTACAATAAAAGAAATGGATGCGGTAATTTTGATTTGTCTACGGATCTGTTTTTCCGTGGAAACAAAAAAATGTGTCAGAAATTGCATCTCATGCCGTATTCATTGCTTTTATTTCAATTTTTTTGTAGTGGATCCATTTTTAACCGAATGAATTTTGCGACTTAGCCCCATACCCCAGACAAATAATTATATGTGCATTGCTTCAACTACATTTATTTTTTGAAAGAAGGGTTAACTTATTAATGTTATATTTTTTTGCTTTAGTGTTTGTTAAGAGCTTTAAAAAAAATATAAATTTAATTTAATATTAATATTCCTTAATACTAAAAAAAAAGGATGCAGATTTTCTTCATAGAAAATAATTATATGTGCATAGCTCTATTTTGCTTAAATAACTAGTTTATTTGCCTATTTCCAGAACTTCAAGTAATGTAAGTTAGATATTATATTTCCATTTACTTTATAAACAAATTTTAGGCTGCGGGGCATTAAGTGTGCGAGAAGTTTATAGGGTGAAAATGTGAGTTTTGGGCTTAATCCACTACAAGGTCACTTTATAGGTCTTCTTAATAGTCATACTTCGTTATGATAACAAAAATGTTTTTCAATGGCATCTCTAAGATATTTTCAATCAGATTTTGGTCCAAGTTTGACGTAGGCCACTCCATAAATGCAACATTTTGCACCCTAAAGTATGATTTTGGAGCTTCTGCTCCGTGATTTAAAGCCTCAGCAGGCTGAAATATCTTGTTGCGGCCGGTAGATCCTTCGAATATGGTACCGAATCGTAGCTCGTGTAATTTAATATATTCCTGTTCATATATATGACCAGGTAAAAAACATTTAGGATCTTTGCAAATAACGCTTATCGCAGACTGTATTATCAGGGATTTTCCGCAACCAATTCGTTCTTAACATATGTTAAATTTATACCTTATGTCTTGTAATTCTTGTTAAATACCATCAAAATCGTCCAAATTCGACGTTTTCCATCAAATTCAGTGTTCTTTGATCCCTTTTTATAAAAACTTTGAGCAATTATAGATTGTAGTGCTTGCGCCTTGGCATACCATTGATATAACATGGTTTCCGGCCTATGGGACCTTATATTACGATTCGGTCCACCTCACTTTTTTACACTACATGCAGTTTAGTAACAATAATGATTGATTCCGACCTAGTCTTCTTGAAATTTATCATGTAATAAGTATCCAACTGCCGGATGGCCCATTTGGATCATCCGGCAATTTTGGGAATTGCACCCATGCCCTTGTTAATTGAGTAGTTTTCTAGGTTTTTTAAAAAATTTGCGATGTCTAATTGAAATAACAACAATTTTGACTGCTTCTTACCCAGATAAAAGGATCCCTTTAATCCTTCCATGCTCTTCGTCCTACTTTTTGGTATCCGCAAGCATTTTTAACAATTGTGATATCTTTTTTGAAAAAATAATTTTCCTTTTTTAATTTTAAATTATTGCTTTTGCATTAATTAACAAATCTTTAAACTTTTCTGGCGACGTTACAGGCTTAGTGGAACTCGTAGAGCAAATAACTCTCTATGCACATATAATTATTTTCTATGGAAAGTAAAAGGACTTAACCTAACGGTACATTAATTGACAAAAACAAGGAAGGTTGTTTTGTGAAAAACAGTCACAAAGGATGTCTTCAAAAATCTGATATATAAAAAAAAAATTATGCACATATAATTATTTGTCTGGGGTAGCATCTTGTATCTTGACACACACGTTTTTTTAGCCACTAGTGCGCTTCAAGAATTGGTTTAGGCGTAAGTGCATTGATTTTAATTAGGCATATTTCAAAGCCGGTTTTATAATAAAATTGCTTTTAAACATAAGGCTGACAAAAAAAACCTAAAATATAGGCTTAGATGCACATTCGATTTCCAAAAATTAAAGATCCTAACCTCAAAACAATGTAGCTGTGATTTTTTGGTAAGTTATAATAAAGAAATCCGCTTAATTTCATCTCTTTAATGAGGTTTGTTTGATACCTTGCGGTATAGCAATAATTATATTGTATAGCTTTCATGCTTAAAATATGAATGTATCATAATATATACAATCACAATCAATACCTGCCAAAAACATAAGCTGCCAATTTCACACAATCAACGCCACACTCAAACCCAAACACACAAACAACTACAACTCACAAAAACTAAACAACTTTATACAATCAAATATGGCCGCCAAGATGGGGATAACAAGAACAACAACAAAGAGAACGACAACGTCCATAACTTTGGTCACGTTTTCAGCTCTCAGCAGCAGCTCATTAATGTTTGTCTAACGTTTTGTTCTTGTCATTTTTACTTTGGTTTTCTTGTATTTTTAGTTTGCTTTGCTTTTATTTCTGCTCTCTCTCTCTCTCTCTCTCTTTCTATCTCGTTCTTTTAGCTGAGCTGTGCCTCAATTATTTGCTTTGCTTTTATTTCTCCATTGAATAGAATTTTCCGCTCATTGTCTTGCCGCCTGCTTTTGTTCGCTGCTAATTAAAAGAATTTTCATCAGGTGTTTGCGGTTGTTAGACAGCAAAGGCTGGTGGGTTAACGGCACGTCTGAGGGGGGCCTGAGCCAGTCAGCCATTTAACCCATTGTGCTCGGTTGATGTCCAGAACTGTTAAAATGTTTTGTTTTATTTAGTTTGTTTTTGCTCGAATTTTAGTTTTGGCTGCTCTGCTGCTAATTGAAAATGTATTTTAATGGCGTAATTTTGTAGCTACAAAGGCGGCCATTTTTGGTAGAATGTTGTATATGGTGTCGCCATTGTTGTTGTTGCTGCTGCTGCTGTTGTCGTCATAAGGTCTGCGCTTTATGATTTTGATTTCGTTATCTGTGCCGGGACTATTTTTGGAGCAAACAAAATCTGTGGCTTGGCACTTAGCATCTTCTTTCTTGGTTGTTGTGCTGTATTATTGTTTTGCGCGTTGGCCCAGAAAATTTGGTTTGTAGGCATTTGCATTAAGTGTTTTTTAAAAGTAAATCGAAATAACAAAAAATGGAACGCTTTTTAAAATTGCTTCTGCTGCGGCTTGTATATGTGTTTTAGATGTATGTGTGCGTGTAAATGGATATCTCTGTGTGCAAGTTACTCTTACTCTAAAATCTTCTACTTCAGCGTCTTTGACATTTAACGAAGTGTAAATATTATTATAAAAGCGGCTGATAGCACTTGGCTGCATTTTATTATAGACACAAAGCAGGAAGTTTTATATAATTGTTGTTCCTGTTGTTGTTGTTGTTGTCGCTGTGTGGGCACAAAATATAATACAAAACATTAGCAGACTTGTTGGCACATTTAAAAGTTATGCTCATAAAAATGTCTACACCACTTGGCAACACTGCGTATGAGTGATGATAACTAACTTCGGTACATAATGCGCTGACTGTGCGTAGTCTAGTTACTAGTAGCTGTGTTTGGATTTGGGTTCTTAACGACTTTGAACACTCTCTTAAAAAGAAGCTTTGTTTTGTATTACAGATTAATGTATTTTGGTAAGACAAGTTTCGAGCTTTGATTAGGCTTGAAAAGAAAAGATTCTTTGTTTAAAGGAAAAGAAAGAGAGATTTGGGAATTCCACTTGTTTTTCGTTTCATTGCACTATTTTAATTATTAATTTTTATTGTAGAGCGCCTTAGTAATAGATTTACCAAATTTTGCCATCAGCGAGCTA
The DNA here is from genome assembly GCA_018150985.1 of Chymomyza costata. Classification (NCBI taxonomy): domain Eukaryota; kingdom Metazoa; phylum Arthropoda; class Insecta; order Diptera; family Drosophilidae; genus Chymomyza; species Chymomyza costata. The sequence continues at coordinate 28,525,106 of JAECWU010000001.1, forward strand.
CAAAGAAAAAAAATATGCAACTATTAAGCTAGCAATATACGAAAGAAATATTTGTTTAAAATTCTATTTGGCAAAAACGAGGCCAAATATTTTTTCGCAATTTTCTCATAATACATACACATAATACATAATTACACTGACAAAATATCTTGTGCATTTTATGCAGCTACAACATTTGCATGGTATAATACTTGGGGACGAATTCCCTAAAATCTATAAATTGTGATTACAAAAGCTTTGGCTGAATTACACATACGCAAAGTTAATCGCAGCCACACCAATTGGGTGCGGCAAACAAAAATTTAAAATGTCAATCAAAAAAGGAGAAAAGTTTGAAATACTTCAGCATGTTTCTTTCTTTAAATGCGTAAAATAACTAATCGTTTACAGCGCTTATTAATGTTGTTCCCTACTCAAACTTATTCCTTTTGCTACAAAATAAACTCTTTGTTGCTACAAGTGATGAGTGATGACTTTCAAGTCTTTTGACGCGCCTTTCAAAATTATGTTGCAGCTGTGGCTTGTTAAGCGAACTCAAAAAGTAGGCTCATAAAAATGTCAATTCAATATGGCTACGCTGCGTATGAGTAATGCTTGTACAAAACTCTGTTGCTATTTCAAGCGTAGATCATAAAGTAATGCAACATCTCATCACGGCATCTTAAGTAATATGCTATAACATGCTTACTATATCTGTACATAAACCTTTTTATATATATATATTTACCAACATTGACATAGAGTTTAAGCACTTTGTATAAGCATTTTGTAATTTCAATATAATTTTGTTGCCGCACTTGTGCTAGCACATATTAAGTATACGACCTGACGACGCACTCAAAGCAATGCTTTGTGGTAGCACTCCACTGCATGTGTGTGTGTGTGTGTGTGTGTATTCGTGTAACTTTGTGTGTTTAGTTGTATTTGCTGCAGCTGCTTTTGCTGATGCTTTTGTTTGCTAATATAATATTTTGCAGCATACTTGTTGACGCTGCGGCAAAATAAGTGCCAAAGGCTCTTGACTTCGTTGCTGCTCTAGCTTCGTTTCTTTCTTACCCCACTCAGTGCTTTGAGTTCAGTCAACTTGTTGGGTTACCTGTTTTGCGGCATGTGGCAAAGTCTAGACGCTGTACATAAACACAATTACACTTCAGTACAAATACACACACAAACAATTACTACCAAATGCAAAATTAAAACACGAAAATTGTTTATATACTACGCAAAAGAGCCCCCTTTCATGTTGGGCCGCCTGGCCAGCAAACTGAAAATAGCTAAAACAAACAATAAAGCAAATATTAAAACGCTAAAAAATTTCATGCCACTCTAGGGACAAATAACCCGTAGTCTCTACTAGCTTTTTATTAAAGATACTCTTGAATTTGTCAGAGCTTGAAGGAGTAAGTAAGATTGATAAATCATGCAAAGATGAATTTTTGTATTAAAATGAAGACTTGGGGTCTAGCCTCTCTGGCAGTATTAGTAAAATACAATTTTTCTATGGAACTAATTTTTGTAAATTGCATTGAGTATCGGATTCTAAATATATTCAGAAAAAACAATTTTTTCTTTAAAAATAATAACCAGTTTACTAAGTAAATTGTTTAACTAATTTTAAACTCTTTGAAATAAGCTGCTGGGGCATATATCTCTAGATATTGGTCTGCCAAAATACACTAAAGTTTTTATGCTGCTGGCAAAACTATTGTAAGCGACTAGAAATGTTTATAAAAGAGCGTAGGGCTGGTGACAAAAGAGAGTTGCAGAGAAAGAGAAGCAACTGTTGTAGCCCATATTGGTGCAACATCAAACAGTTGCAATTATATAATGATCACAAAGTAGATTTAAGTTTAAAGGCACACAAAGAGACTAATACCCTCACATACATACGTGCTTATGCTTACTTAGCTCACACATACAAATGCGCAAGTTTGTATTGGTTGACTCACGCACACAAATGTTGCTTTGCGCTTTGTTGCATTTTACTTATCAGACATTTCCTGCGGCGCTTTTAAGCACTGGGCAATGGCAGAGCGCAAAACTTTGCTACTATCGGAAGTCGTTAACGCCTTTGCACACACATAAAAAAGCGCACATGTGCACACACACAAACATCCAAGTTATGCCCATTAATGAGGACACGGTTACTATCACAACCTAACTCACGCCATTTTGTAACAGCTGCCATGTTTGATTTCTCTAGCTTTTTATGTAGGCTAACTTGTTGTTTATGTTGTTGTTGTTGTTGCTGTCATGCTTGTTGTTGTTTCTATAGTTGTTGTTGTTGTCACACATGCCAAACAAAATGGCATTGGCAACCCAGCAGCTCCACAGCAGCTCCTTTATTCTATAGCTCGTACTGTACACAATGTTGGCACATTAATTAATTGAAATGCTGCCGGCTATACAGTGGCTAAAGAGAGAATTTAGTTTCTACTCTGTGTGTGTGTGTGGGTGTATCTGTGTGTTTAAGAAAGAAAGAGTATGCAGGTTCAACACGCTTGTTAGTTTAACTAGCGCCTGGCAATTAAACGAAAATTAATTATGCTATCCAAATGCGGCACCAGCAACAAAAACAAACAAAAAAAATTAAATAAAAGCTAAACACATTGAAAATGCCAAGCTGTCCTTGAACTTAGCAACAACAGCGCTGAAAAGTATGCTATGTCCTTTGAATTTCTGCTTTAAGCCACGCCAAACTATATTTGTATGCGTATGTGTGTGTGTGTGTGTATATTTGAGTCTTTGTGGGTGTATAAGCTGACCTCGATGTTGAGTACGGCAAAACGGAAGCCAATCAGCAGAAATATTCTGATTTTTGATACACTGCAAACGAAGTGTATGGAGTATCTGGAATTAGTGCAAAAAATTTGGAGCTTAAAACAATATACAATGTATTTTTTTCGAACAAAATTTGCATAGAGAACAAAAAACAATAACTCGATTTTCTAAATTTAATTACTTACTCTTATTGTGTTTATTAAAATAAATTCATTTAATGCAAATTGTTAAAAAATCGTTAAAATCGTTAGATTGAGATCATATCATGCATCTTTATAATAATATTAAAAAAATGTATTTAATTTGTTTTTTTTTTGATAAAATGTTATAATTAAATTTCTTATATTTAAAAAATAAATCTTTTTTTTGTATTTATTATTGTCACTCCGAATCTATTTGATTTATACCTAGAAAAGAACTTAAAATGTGTTCAACAAAAAAAAAAATATTTAAAAAAAAAAAAAAAATACTGAAAAGTGGTCCTTAATTTATGTTTAATATTGTGGCAGCAAATCGATGTGATTCATTTTTACTCATCAACATAAATAACCAAAAACAAAAATATAATAATATTCGACATATTGAAAAACAAAACTTGAGACAAAAAAAATGGCGTACGTTAAAGTCGGGCGCAGACGACTTTGGGATACCCTGTACCACCACATTGCAATTAAGTCCGACACATTGCTTAAAACCGATATCTTCAAAACCAAACGAAACGCAATGAATTTTGTAAAAAAAAGCGTTTTTTTGACCGACTGTTCCTATGGGAGCTATATAATATAGTCAACCGATTTTGATCAAATTTGCTACAGTGCTTGGGTACTCTAAAAGACTTCTTAATGCCAAATTTGCCAACAATATCTTTACAAACAAACGAAACGCAACGAATTTTGTACAAAAAACGATTTTTTTACCGATTGGTCCTATGGGAGCTATATGATATAGTCATCCGATTTTGATCAAATTTGCTGCAGTGCTTGGGAACTCTAAAAAACTTCTAAACGCCAAATTTGGTTACGATATCTTCACAAACAAACGAAACACAACGAATTTTGTACAAAAAAACATTTTTTCGACCGATCGATCCTATGGGAGCTATATGATATAGTCAACCGATTTTGATAAAATTTGGTACAGTGCTGGGGGTCTCTAAAAAACTTCCGGTTGCCAAATTTGGTTATGATATCTTCATAAACAAACGAATTATCCATCTAAAACTTTTGCTTTTTTTCGAGGTCCTCTGAAACACCCCTATGGGAGCTATATAATGTAACCCCGATATCAAAAAAATAAAATAAACTTGTCTCCTATGGATTAATAAGGGATCTTATCTGAAAGTTTGGTTGCTCTAGCTCTTACCATCTCTGAGATCTAGGCGTTCATACGGACAGACGGACAGACGGACAGACGGACATGGGTATATCGACTTCTCGAGTCACACTGATCATACTTTAGGTAACTTTGGGGGGTCTCCGACGTCTCCTTCTGTACGTTACATACATTTTCGGCTTGCACAAACACAATATACCCTTTGTACCATACGGTACAGGGTATAAAAATGTATTTTAAGATATTAAAATTTTTATAAAAAAATTTTTTTTTTATTTATGTTAAATATTTTTTGAAAAACTAATTTGATTCATATTTATGCAGTTTAATAAAGGGACTTAAGATCTGTTTAACAAAAAAATAATATTGGACATCGTACTTTAAAAAATTTGTAAATATTATTATATATTTTTTTAAGAAACAATAATGGTACAGAAAAATTGTTTAAAGGCCTTATATTCACAGCTTAGACAAAAAAAATAATTGTTTTAATATATTCAGTTTATTGACAATTACCTAAATGAAATGTAAAAATCTCATTTTGAAAATTAATATTTTTACCATAAAATCAATCTGCACTATTACTTTTAAAAAATCGGTTCTCGCGGTTTTCTTCAAAGATATTTATAGTTAGTTATATTTAGGAAGGTCCAATTAAAAGCCCTTAGTATCAAAAACCATCCTATTGTAAATCCAAACAAGCCCATCGCAAAAGTTGTTCACACCAAACCCAAAATTAAAGCTAGACAATTGCAATTTAATAATAATATTCTAAACTTTGGCATATACAGGGCGTATTATAGTCGGTATGTTCCGACTGTACCAGGCCCACTAGTTTTTTTGATCTTTTTTTTTTGTGTTTCATTTCGTCTAGGCCAGCGGAAATGTGCGTCGCCTGAGCTTAATCTTGTCACTACGCCATCTCTGTCGTTCTTATATTCAGACTCTTATAGCTCAGCTAATGCCTACTTAACTTTGACTTTGGTGACAGTGACTTTAATCAAGTTCCGCCCCTTAGCCTCTTGCTAGCCTCGAAGCCAAGGTTAAAAGACCGGTCAGCCTGGCTCGCTTTGCTGCAAGTTTTGGCCATCGTACCACTCAAGCAGTTTGTTTGAAGTGGCAGTAGAGAACGAGAAAAAAATAGAAAAAGCGGGAAAATATCATATCCAAAAAAAAGTTCATAATCCCCGGAAGCCAAAATCATTTTTCATTTTTACTGCACAAAGCGAAAAGAATGCCATCAATCAATTTCATGCTGCTTGAAGATGTAAAACTGCTTAACTTACGTTGTACTTACATTTCACTTCATGGAGTAGTGTTTGCCCCCCTCCACCTCAGCGGCGCAACTATACACTATGTAGTTCCTTTTTTTTTCTTTTTTCCCAGAGTTCTTTTCGACTTTGATTTTTATTTTATTTTTTTACGTCTAAAAAGCCAAAGCCAGGCAAGCATGAACTTATTTTGAAGTTTCTCATCGTTGGCCGTTACGTTTCGTTTTTTCGTTCGGTTTTTTTTTCTAGCCTATTACGGACCGTACCGCAGCTATAAAGCCGGGAAGTGGCATTTTTCACCTTGTCGTATATTCCCTTTGATAAATGCGCTGCAATTTGCATGAGTTTTTTTTTAAACATACAGAACTTGTCATGAGCCCAATTAACATTTAGAGATATTAAGTTTTGGCATTGGAAAATTATTATCTTTGGACAAAAAAATTTCAGTCGAGTTGTAAAAATTTCTTATTTTTTCAAATGACTTTCTAGCTGTTGGATAATGCACTACACCCAACGACTACTTTTCGATTTTTCCTTTACATATTACATATTATTACTAGGTAATATTTCTACAGAAGGTTCTCATCTTGGATTTAAATTGCCGCTGATGCCCAGCGTGACGCAAGTATTTGATTATTTGTGCTGCCATTTTGCTTATAGCAGACCAGTTGCTTTGCATGCTAAGTAGTATGTCCAATATGTCATTGACGGTAAATGGCCTCACCAAGCTCAGCTCTTTCTGGCATAGCAGCAAAGAGCGACAAAAAAAATCTAATTCAGCGTCTTCTGTGGTCTGTGCACAACAAGAATAACCCATACAAATAGGATACCTATAAAGCTTGGGACATGCTCCGTCATCGATTGTGTTAAATAAAAGTATTGGCTTTCGGTTGATTCGGTCAACTCTCTACTACCAACTATTCACCTATGTAAAAAATTCAAATAATCAAATTAGTGCAAAACTTCAAGATTGGCTATGAAAACTTTAAGTACGGTTCCATATTTCAAACAGATTTTAACATACAAGATAACTTGATGCCTTGGCAGGAACATTTCAGGACCGCTGAGACAAATAAGTTGTTTTCTTTTATTCTTATATTTTTCCCAGTCAGAACCGACCTAATTTAATTGGCTGCCTGACGCTTCGCTACATTTGGATTTCTGTGCCAAAAGTTCACAGCAGTTATTTGCATACTCATTGGATGCTCCCTGTGGACTCAAGCAGCGTTTGCTTTTTACACTGAGTGGGCAAAGTAAATTGACGTTTATCGTTGCCTCTGTGTGGGTGAGTGTGTGTGTGGGTGTATACAGTGTGTACAGTGCTTTTATCTTTAGCTTGAATACTTCCGAAAATTATTAACTCAACAATAAGTGGGCTGGTTAGAGTTGGGACATCCTGACTATAATGTACACTTTTTTCCCTTAACTCTCAAACGCGTTTTGAAACGGAAATCTGTATTTGTATCTTTCAAGGGTGCCAAAAAGACTGTAATAATTGGCAGCCACTAGTGAGCAAAATATATAATATTAGCGCGATAGTGATCGCTAATTATGAGGCATCTTTATCAAATAACGTATACGCAATTTAATTCTTAATAAACTGTAAATATATATGTTATGTCATTGTTGATCTTATATACATATACATATTTATGCAAAATGCTTGTAAATGTAAAAACAAGGAATGAAACCCTTAATTCTGACAAAAAATAAAATTACGTATACGCAACTTATCATTGCATGGACTGTAAAGGTAGCTGGCAAGATCGCCCAAACATTTTATACAAATGCTTGTGTAAATAAATTCATATTACTTAAGTATGAGAGAAAACTCTTCATTTTGACTTAATAGTAAAAATTACGTATACGCAACGCAGGCTTATATGGACTGCAAAGCTAGCTGGCTAGATCGTTCAAAAATTTTCCACAAATGTCATACATGCTATCATTATAAGATACACTAGGCTCCATAAATTTGTCAAATTAGCAAAGCGTTCCTTGTATCCAAAGTTCAGTGCATAAAAACGTTAATAACTTTTGAGAGGGAGTCAAGCAAAAAGTTGCCGTTTTGACAAATCAATTAGGCTAAAATTGGTTTTTGTTTTTTGCATGTTTGCACATTAATGTGCATAAGTATTTCCCATGACTTTTAAAGTCCCACACAAAACCTATCTTATGTTTTTTGCTTAACTTACACTGGCTGCCATAATTATGTGTACATACATTGCTAATAAACACCAGCACAAATTGGCTAATATCTCATGTCCCGAAACTCACACTCTCACTCTCACCCTCCTCTGTTTGTCTTAACTTTTCACATATGTATTTACAGCTCTGTTTAATCTGCTGTTAAGCTGCTGCCGTTTTGCCGACTAAGGCAATTTAGTTTATTTATAGCTCTCAAAATGTAAGCGCATGTTTTTGTGACTCAAGGCGTTTACACTTGCTTCATGTTTTGGCTAAAATATTGGGTATACGTATGTGTGAGTTTATCTGTGTGTACTTGCTAACACATCATAATTTGTGCGTATGTGCTACTAAGTGTGTGTGTATCTGTGTATGTTCTGGGTGTTCATGTTTCCAGTTCATGTTGTAATTTTAATGTGTGAAGCGGCAACTGCTGCCAATGCCTCTGACTTAGTCCTTGCCCTTGCCAGAGTCAGTGCATTCCTTGTTCTTGTATAAATCACACATTATGATAGCTTTAATTTATGTTTTGGGTGCTACATCATTTCAATTTAGCTAAAGATTGATCTAGTTTTGATACTCGAATTTCTCAGCAACAATGTAAAGGTAAACAATAAAATAGTTGATATAAGTTCAAGACAGTTAATGCGAGATGGTTGGCAAAAATATTTTCGATTTGTTCTTGTACTATGTCATTCTTTATTATTGTAATGCAAATATTTGGAAAATTTTTTATTTTTTTGAATATTTAATGTCTAAGCTAACATATCCGTTAAAGCCAATACATTATACAACTTTTAATATGCATAGCTTGCCACCGAAAATATAATTCAATAACCTTAAGCTTTGACTTGGACAGGTCTAAGCCACTTAGACATCAGCATCGTTCATTTACACAAAAATTTACTTCGAACTATTTGGCACTTGGCAAATTTGCACAAGCTCGAAATCTTCTAAAGAGCTGAAATACAATTAAAACCCAATTTAAACTCAAATTCTAAATCGAAAAGTTATCAGTTACCAATGCAAAGACACAAAAGGTAAGAAATAGAATCAGCCGGCATGTAAACTTTGGCAGTTAGTTTGCTATTCCAAGTTAAGTTTTTGGTCAAAAGATACGCCAATATCCAAGCCGTTGGCTTGAATGCTACGCACCTTTGGCAAACATGCTCAATCACTGATACACACACAGACACAGATACAAATACACATAGATACACTGCTGGCAGCAGGCTATAGTTGGGATAAAACTTGGATAGCACTTTGAAAATGAAACTAGTTTGCTTGTCTGGCATCCATCTTGTACGTCCTGCTGGCTGGCATTTGCTTTCTGGATTTGCTTGTGGATTTGGATTTTGGCAAGCTCTGCGCATTTGAAATTTCCAACTAGTTCCAATTGATTAAGTTTCTGGTTAATGGATTGTTTACATATTTAAGCAACCGACTGAGGTAAACCAAGCACGATGTGCTGCAGATCAAATGCATTTGAATTTTGTGTTTAGACAGAGCCAATATCTATGGCCATGAAAACTTTAAATGTTGGCTCTATTTTATAATCAAAAATGCAGTTGCTTTTATTTTATTTTATTTTGTTGAATGCTTTTTGCCAATTAAATGCTGGCTCAAATTTCAATTTGCAGTTGCCAGCCAGCTATAGAAGGCCTCAGAGCTTTACCCTGCGGCGCATCAAGTCGCAAAATTTTTTGGCCCCGGAACTAACAAACTTACGAATTGTTTTGCTGTCTTCCTCTCCTTTATTTTAATTTTTTTTTTTGCAACTTAATTGTGAATAATTATTTGCTTATGCCATAAAGTAGATTAAAAAACTTTTGTTTTTAATTAGACACAGCATAAAACAAAAGCAGCGCCAGCATCTGCAAAAAAAACTTTACAAAAATTTTCTCGCATATAAATTGGACTTAAAAAAGCTTCACAAAATAAAAGCGCAGAAAAGAGCTTTCAGCTTTTGGTTTAATTAAAAAATTTTGTCTTTTAGAAATTAAGACAAAGTAAGAAAGTGTGTAATTGGTGTCATACGCCAAGGAGTTCTTAAAGTGTATGTGCTTCAGGAACAAAGAAGAAAGTGTTCTGATCTGAGCATGTAAAACATATTTTCTAAGTAACTTGATGCCCGCCATTTAATTTGGTTATCAGAATTGACCCAATGTGTCATGTTTGTACAATAATCTCAAAAAATCTTTGGAAAAAATGTTATGTCATGTTAGTTTTGTAAAACTTTCAGTCCGTTCAATTGCGCTCCGAACTCATTGTACGTGGTCCCTTGATCTGAATGCTAGAAAGTAACGTAAATGACGATGACCTTACAAATATTGTGACTGGAAATTTTTTCTAACCAAACTTTAACTAATTTAAGTTAAGTATAAATATATATGCACATTTTGATTGTTAAATTTGGAGTACCCAACGGGGTATGTATCTACTTTAGTGTTTCTAATATTAATTATGAAATACTCTTAAAAATTAAAAAACAACTTAAAAAACTTAAATGCTTATAAAAATTAAATTTGTATAGCATCGCTTAATGTACAACATTGGATTTGAATTTCTATTGTATATGCTCAGTTTTGTCGATTTTACAAAAAAGTATATACTATATAGTATGATAAAGGGTCATCAATCTTGAGGTTTTTTTTCAATAGGGTTTTTTGATAAATCACGCGTGAGTACTGTCAAGTTTCTATGTGTTTTTTATTCAGTTTTCATTGCCATTTCGCGTTCTGTAAAGAATGTTTTTTGCGCGCTTACGCCATTTTTTGATCGCCATAATTCACCTCCTGAGACCACTATTCGCCATACCACCAACACATACCATATCATCAACATATTACACCTTTAGAATTTTTCCCTTGGGGCTACGTGAAGTCTTAAGCGTTTAGGGCTAAGCCAGCTACGATTGAAAGCATTAGAGGCCAACATTACCGTGCTATTCGCGGGATACCGTCGATTATGCTCGTCGCGTCATCGAAAATTGGAACCTGCGCATAGATGAGCTACGGTGCAGTTGTGGCCAACATTTGAATCTTTAAAAAGTGAATGGCAAGAATGTTTCCTTCTATCGATAATAAAGATTTTCCGAATCATTTGAAATTTTTAAGTTTTTTTGCATTAAAAAAAAACCTCAAGATTGATGAACCTTTAATAGGCTCCGGAAAACGAAAAAAACAAAACGAACAATTTTATTCCGATTCGTTTTTACGTGCTCCTATGTCCGAATTTTTTGCGGTCGTTATCTACTCATATTTCCCTTACTCATTGTTAGCGCAGCTCTACACTTTTCGAGGAAAATCATCCACGACTATGGTATTCGTATTACAAGGGGAATTTTTTTATGTAAGAAATGGACCATAAAAAAGTTCGGTTTCACTTGTGCATGCTATTTTTTGGGTTGATTCAAAAAAAAATTTGAAAATATTCAAATTCAAATTCAAAGGTATGAAAATATTTATCTTATACTATTTAACTTGAAATTTATATAAATAGAATCTGAAAATATCAAAAGTTTGCTTAAAAAATTATTTACGTTTACAATGCGTACGCTTTTTAACCTATTTTGCCAATTCGTTTCGATTCCTCTTGCAAAAAACTTTTCGGTTTCAAACCACATAAAAAATTAGTTTTGGTGAAATTGGGAGCACCAAACATTCGTTTTCAAAACGAATCCGAGTAAAATGTTCGGATTCATTTTCTAGACCACGGCGGAGTAACTCAACTTGGATAACTCGGAAACATGAATCTAAAATTACATACATAGACATAGTCCGGCTATATTGTCCTAAAACTGGCTTAAATAACTGTCGCCAATTTCAAACCAGTTTCTTAATTCAGTCATAAGTTTATTTTATTCAGAAAGCTTGTTTAACATGCAAACGAGACATGAAGCCGCCATCTTGATTGTTGTTTTACTTGTTCAAGTAATTAAGTCGTATATAAAACGTTTCGAAATTAATTAACATTCCCTTATTTGCATAGATGTTTTTGAAGGATGTTGCTTGTAAACAGACTAAAGGAACTTTTAGCACTCAAGGCACGGTTGTTGTCAGTGTCCTTTTGACGTCATTTTGACATAGTTCTTTTGTACATAGATGTGCGTCTAAAATAGTATACTCAAATTGTTTTGTATATACACATTTTTAATATATGTGTAAATGGACTTTTTGTTGTTAAATTTTAATTATCAAGCTTAGCGTTTAATGAGAATTTCAGCACAGCCCAAAAACAAATTGCAAATGTTCAATTTGCCGCTTATCGCCTTTATTGTTTATGTTAATTTTAAACAATTTAATTTAACTCTTCCGCATTTGTTTCTATAGAGAGGATAACAGAGGCAAAATATTTGTGGTACATATCTGTGGCAAACATAAAACTCGTTATGCAAATGGCAAGCATTCACTAAATTTCTAATTATGTTTCATATTTGCCACAATTTCTGTTAAACGGTATCAGTGGAGTACCCAAAATTTAATTGAGAAAATGATTAGGGTGACAGTCAACTATAAAATAAGTAGAATATTGGCTTGTATATAAAATATCTATAGAAAAGCAATATATTGAAAAAGGTACTAGGCTAGATGTACTCTTAGAGAAAAGTGAATCTTAAACTTATGAAACTTAACATAAAATTTAATCGAAATAGCAAAAGAAACTATTAAACAAAATAATTTCGATTAAATATCGATTAATCCAATATGAACGTTTTTTATCGTTGAAAAGACATATGTATGTATCTAGTAATTGAATAAAGATAATAGAATACATTTTTTTCAATGCAAAATAAATATTGGAATTAAAAAAAAAATAATGAGAATTATATTTTTTATATATTTTTTTTATTAAAATATATGTGTATATTTTATTAATATTTTTTTTAATATTTAACATATATATAAAAAATATGAAAAAAATATTGAATATTAAAAAAAAATGAAAAACATTTTTTTTCTATATTTTTTTTAAATTAATAAAAAAATGTTTTAAAAATATTAAAATAAAATGTTTTCAAATATTTAAAATATATATAAATATATATTAAAATTATAAAAATTTGAAATATTCAATATTTAAATTTTTTAATTTTAATTAATTTATTTTTTATATTTATTTATTTTATTTATTTTTTATATTTTAATTAGTCCAAAATTAGTATAACAACAAATCTTCCTTTAAACATATTGTATTCATTATCGACTTTATGCCAACGAAAAAAAAGCCCCTTTGGACCAGCATGCAATGTCAATATACTCTCACCCAGCTTTCACCAAATGCATTTACCCCATAGATTTATGCAACAAAACTATTTTATTTACAGCTGTTTCAGGGAAACTTGACACCAAACAAAGCGTTGCATGCAACCGGCTTAAGCTGACGAATCTCAGAATATCGCGTGTGCATTGTGAAACAATGTGCAAATGCCATGCATAATTTAGGATCTGTGGAATTATGTCAAGGTATATTGCCGCTTAGGTAGACAATAGGGTTTATATAACTTGGGCGCTCGTTAATGACGTGACAATAAAGGGGGCAGTGGGACAAGGGCTTGAGGGCACTTAATAGTTGAATGCATTGTATTAGCTAGCTGGAGCGAGTGGATGGTTATTGTATGCTTAGTGCTCCCTAAAGTATGCAGTGGAAATTTCGAATCTAGGAAACAGCAGTAGCAGCATCAACTATATATACACATAAACATTGAGACACTGCTTTACGTAGTATATATCCCGTGTATTTGAAGCTTTTTTATACTGTGAACCCAAAGATGTGTTAGATTTGTATTTTGTATGTAAGAGGCTGAAGGCGGCTTGGTAGATTATAAGCCCATAGTATACCATCCCCTCGTCTGGTCGTGTATTCTTATCTATTAGATCCTGACAACGAGATTTTGAAGCGCGTAAGAGATGGTGACACCAAATTCTTTCGAAACCAATTACCAGATTTATAATAAATAAAAATACAGCGGGCGTGGCCGATTTTGAGATACCCTGTACTACATGCAATATGTCTTAATAATGTCATGGAAAAATCTTTTACGTTTTTTGGTAAATTATTTTCCCACTCAGCAAAGAAGTGCAGAACAACAAAATGTTAATACGATTTTTTTTCGACTGGGGTTTGAGCCGACTTTAAGTTTTGACTGCAACTCTGCCCTCTAAAATACTATAATGCGATTATCTATAATATTTATTATACAAATATAAATATGCTTAGTATTACTTGAAAGCAGCTAACCGAAGATGCTAATTTGAGATTATATTTCTTTAAAACTATTTGTGGTTGTAAGGTTGCTTATTATAACTATCATGATAAATGAAAAGATATAAGGCAACTTCGAACAAAGCGTCGAGATAAAACAAAACTTCAAATAAAAAAATAGCTAGCAAAAGTTTTAACCCAGAGTTTCTTCTGGTAGGCAGTGTTTCTAGCAGACAGTGCTGCCCAAATATTTTTTTGAGCGCATTTCACGCTAGGTGGCACCAGTTTACTACGCTAGATGGCGCTAGCAGTTATAGTTTTTCAGTTTCTATGTACAGTATAAAAACTAGAGCCAAAAAATTTAATATTAAAAATCTTGTAAGCCCAATGACCATCAAAACGTTGACTTTTCTTACCGTTACAATAAAACAATTTTCTTTGAATGTGCCCAAAATTCTCAACTTATGAATACAAAATTTGGCATAATTTTTATTTCGAAAAAGTGGTAACAGGGTATCCTATTGTCGAACCCTTAGACCGACAGCTACACATTTTTGATGCTTTTAAATTGCAGTTTCTTAGCATTTCTTGCATAAATCTAGAGCATGAAATATCGTTTGTCGTTTGTAGCACGCTTTTCGTAGCTTTTTCGTATTTTTTGTCACTAGACTTTGCCATTCAAATGCAGACGTTGCTCATAAAATTGCATGCTATAAATAAAAATCTACAAAATACGCATTTGTCACAAAAGATGGCAACGCCTTTCCCTGCGTCTTGTCTTTCCCAGCTTCTTTTGCTTCTTTTAGCCAGCTTCTATGGGAAGTAGCAGTTGGCCCAAGCTATGCAAGCTTGTTGAAAGCTGCGTTTCCGGTCACTAATACATGAGTCAAAGTAGAAAGTATGGTTGGCTGACTGACTGAACGGCTGCCTGTCTATAGGTCTGTCTGTCTGTCTGTCTGTCTGTAAAGGCACTTAGCCAACGCCATTTTGGGTGGACCGCGCTTTCTCTCTCTCTCTCTCTCAATTCCTCTCTTTTTAACTCTCCCTATGTCAACGTGTGCTTCGTTGATGATATAAGTGCACTTTGATGCACATTTTTCGTTGCTGTTGCCCCAAATAATTTTATTAAATTATGCGCTTCTTTACATTTAACCTCCGTTCACTCAATGAGCGCCATATTGCTGCGTTCTGACCATGCTGCCAGATGTTTATGGTTAGCAGTTGAATTGCCAACTCGCTTGCAGTTTACTAAGATTTATTTGTTGGTAAGTCTGGTTTAGGCTTCGCATTTAGTTATGCTTTTAGTTTGGCAGTCTAAGGAAAAGTCTTTCAGCTAGCACTACAAGTCATTTGTAGTGCATTTTTATACACTCGGCGTATACTTGATATAAACTATGACTATGAAAATGTTTCGAGCTTTCGAGACGCATTTTAATATAAATAAGTGTGTGCTATGGTAAACATAACGACTCATATTCATTGATGTTATTTATAAGTTAAAGGGTTTATTATTTCTACAAGCATTCATCAAACAAATCATGGTATTTCCAACTATTTTTAGCTTTATCATTACCATTTAAATCAAGTACATCTTTGTATAAATATTTAAAAATTTAAAGCAATCGCAGATTCATGATGTCGAGGCTTGCCTTTTATTGAAATGAATTCTTTCTTCATACTTTGCTAAGCCGTTATTATGCCACCTTTGCTTTCCATAGTAATTTTTTCTTAAACATTTTAAACATAAATTTGTTTCTTAATTAGAAAATATTAATGCTAGCACATTGGTAAAATATTCATAAATAACTTTTGCCTCATCTTTATTTTGCAACTCTGCAAAAATGTTGCTCCACTGCAGCAGCTCTGCCCATCATCTTTTGTTGTTATTTATCAACGTCAAGATGATGATAACTGGCAGAGATGTGCCACATTTCATCTTTCGTTTGTTGTTGTAGATTTTTTACGAGTAGTACACGGCATGCCGTCTAGTACACGATATCAACTGGGCTTTGTGTAGAAAACAAATGAAAAAAAGTCTAACAAAATATACAAAAATGTACCAGAAGAAAAATAAACTTAGGAAAACCAGTTTTAATACACAAAAGTCATATTTTTTCATATAAATTTTATTTTGGAAACATTGTAACTTGTGGCGTGTTTTTGTGGTCTGTTATATTTGCACTTGTGTTGCTCACGTGTCTAGAGCAGATTGTATGCAACCAAATAGCAACAAAGTAAGGACATTTGGGCGTATTTTCAAAACAAGAAAATAAAATTTAAAAAAGAACATATTTTTACATAAATATTTGCCAGTTGTTGTTGCTGTCACCATTGCGTACAAGTCCTTGTTTAACCTCTGCAGTGCGGGGCACTTAAAAAGTCTTTGACTTGACACAGCCCGGTTACCGGGTGCGTTTGTTTTACTCTACACAGTACAGTAGAACCTGGATTACTGCGATTTATTTGTTACAGACAGAGTATGTGATATGCGAATTCTTTTTCGAGTTAAAGAAGTAATATAAATCAAAATATATCAAACCCAAGGCTTTGCGATCTCAAATAAAATATCACACAATTTCTTATAATACAAATATAGCATCTCAAGATACCTCAAAAAACTACTCTTTTTGTTTCAGTAAAATACTTTGCTGTTGTATAACTTTAATTTTGAAAATGATAAATATTACTAAGATTTTTTAAAAAACTTTTTTTTATTTACAAGTCAAATCTGCAGTTTGTTTATTAGAGGTTTAGGATAATTGTAATTATATCGAAATTTTAAATAAATAGACTTCTATGTCACCGCCATAAAAGTTAAGAAGATATTAAAAAAAAATATATATATAATTATTTAGCAAATTTTAATCTCAAATGAGGCTTTACATTACCAACTTGTTATTTGAGTATATACTGTACATATGTAAATATTTGTGCAGCTTTTAGCTACTCGTTTGCTCTTTAACGCGTTAACAGGTTAAGTTGGCAGCTTTTGAGCCGTGCTGCCAACTCCCGCTCAATACATCCCTGGACTACAGTAATGTGCTAACTTTGAAAGTTGCGCATGTTTCCAAGATTCATTGAAATTTGTGAAGAAACTCAGTTTTCAGCGCTTAAACAATTTTAATTTTACAAAGCTGCCTTTAAGCAACCAAAAATGTTAAGTATAAGTAGTTCAGAACAAAGTTTTTCCAATGTTTTTAAACAACACTGCTAATACTTAAAATATTTAATCAAATGATAATCTTTTCAAATCAAAAATTAAAAGTTTGGTCTATTTGAAAGATTGTACAGCAAAAGTTGAGCTCATTCAGACGATACTGAGGCAGATATACTAGGAACCATTTTTTAGTATACCAAATGGTGCTGGGTTGAGTGGTCAGTCTTTAGGGTACAATCGCCACCAAAGTCGATTTCAGAGTCTATTTATTTGACTGTTTTTGTCTGTCATTGACATCAAATTGCTGGTGGCCACAATTTAAAGTCATTTTGAGGTAGAATCCACGAGTTGATTATAACTTCAACTGCAGCTTTGGAACTAATCGACAAATTTTGTGAAGTGGCCGCAGCTGCAACAACAACAACAACAACAACAACTCTAAAGTGTTTGGACCGACAAATTGCAACTACTTCAGAGTTTAGTCGGCATACTGCTAACCACAACGCAGGCCAAAGGCAAAGCCAACAAACCATTGCCAACCTACTCCACTTCTAGAGGTATTCGTCTAGGCCTGTCACTTGTTTGTGGCTTGCGGTTAATGTCTGTGGCTTAGATTTTTTAAAAAGCAAACGAAAATTGCAGCACCCAGCTGGGACTTTAATTTCCCATAGGACTAGCGAATAAACTTGTGGACCAGAAACGCCCACTTCAGTCGCAGTTGCCATTTGAAACCAACGCACAGTGGGCAAAGTTTGAAGAATTGCATAAAAAAAAAAAATAATTGTGTAAATAAAAATTATTGAGATTAAGCTTTTTTTTGATTGATTATCAAAAACATAAACTTGTCTTAATATGCTCATCGACCTCTGAAAGGTTTGTAGAAAGTTCTGCTAGAATTGCATTTCATGCTTCTGGATCAGAACGACTTTGGAATTTGGTCTTGACGTAAGAACGGAAATGTTCTACACATAGATTGGGAGGAGAACTGTTAAAGACTTCAATATTAAAAAAAAAAATGTAATACAGTCGAGGCGGTGCCCGACAGTGTAATACCCTGTACCTTTTTTTCTCGAAAAAAGTTTTATTCCTGCATATTCTTTCTATGAACTTTCCAATTGGAATATTTTATTTGTTGGTGCAAAACGATATTTATACCTATAAGTTCCGCAAATTTTAACCGATTTTGATGAAAATCGAAATTTACGTCAAAGAAGTTATTTAAAGTATATGAGGACAGTTTTAAAGGGATGTGTTGAGGGGTGTGGGAGAAAACACGATAAATCGATTGCGGGGGGTGGGGGGCCTGCATTGATAAAATTTTGATGTAGATTGGTTCATAAAGAGCCACATGAATCAGCTTACCAAAAATTGTGATTCTAGTCCATTTGTTACTATAATTACGTAGAGTCAAATATTAACGCAATTTATAGGGAAGGGGTAGTGAAATTTGTACATTTTAGGCTATAACTTTTGTTGTATTTGTCCGATTTTGTTTATTTTTGACACACAGATGCATGTAACCACAACGCATCGCTCTGTTAAATTTCAGACTAAAATATTAAACGGTGTAGTCAAAAACCGCGAAACTCTGCTACGGGGAAACGGGGAAAGATATGGACATGATTCTAAAAACTTGATCTTCTCAGGAAATATGCGCATCAGCTGGTAAAGTTTCGTATCTCTAGCTCTTATAGTCTCCGAGATCTAGGTGTTCATACAGACGGACAGACGGACGGACAGACGGACATGGCTCAATCGCTACCCGAGGTTATGATAAGCATTTTGGTATAAAGGACTTGGGGTCTGCCACGCCTCCTTCTTGCCGTTACATACATTGCACAAATCTAGTATACCCTTTGTACCTATAGGTACAGGGTATAAAGACGATCATTCCAGTAAGTGTACCGTAATTATCAACCACTGTGCCATGTGTCAACTGTTAGGCTTAAGCAAACTGCTACTGGGCTGCGGCGTCGAGTAGGACGAGTACAAGGAGTTGTTTTAGCCTTTATGGCCATGTTTGGTATTCTTTCGTGTTGCCCGCCAAGCTGCAAGCACAACTTTGTCATAATTTTTTGCGGCACGTTGGCGTTGTCGTCTTTTTCTTTAGCTTGGCCCTGTTGCAGTCATCGTGTCAGTGTGATAACTCCTTTTCGTGTTAAACATTTTAAACTTTGGCCCTGCTGCAACACTTAGCCGCACTTACCCTACTGTTAACTGTGTGTGTGCATCCGTGTATTTGTATGCGCGAGCCAAAAGTGTTATGCGACGTTCGTCGACTGCCAGCAGCAGCAGCTGTCGACTTGCACACACTCAAAGAAATACACACTTGTATAAACTCACACACACACTCAAGCGTCCATTGCACGCTGCTTTGCTTTGCCTTCCTTTTCATTGCCTGGTTATGCCTTTCCTCCATTTTTCTCGCACTCTCCATCTCTCTTTGACTCTTTTGGAGTCAACTCCATGTCAGGTTTGTGTGATTGTTCCTCGAGTGTTGCAGCAGCAGCAGCAGCCGCAGCGACTGGCTAGTTTTTATACACTACACCAAAAGGATAAGGGTTGCTTTAAGTTAGTAAAGGGTAAGAACTCACGAATAAGTGCATACCAAATGGAACACATTACAAGAAATCGTTTCAGCCAAGTACATCTGGCTGATCCTTCTTGGATCCGGTCGTGCATTAGTCTTGCAGATCTGTCTTATACTCTTCTTCTTTAATTGTATGCAGTTTTTTGTTGATAATGGACCCCTTTTCTGCCATAGTATTTTAAGTTTAAAGAACTCATTTTTAAAGATACTTTTCGAGTACTTATAACAAGTGCGATAGTTTGTTTCATTTACTCGAGCTATATGTCCGAATTTCGATGCTTGAGCCGGCGTTCTCAAGTCCCAACAAATTTTTTTCTTTTCTTTTATACCAGATTTTTTGCACAAAATAAAAGACCACTTAGTACACTCAACAATGCCTATAGGAAAGGAAACGAGTGCTGTGTATAACGTACAAACTCTAAAGAGATATAGTCCAATATATGACAGAACATCTGCTTCAGCTAACGACTTAAAAAAAAGCCTTTAAATAAGTACTTATGGAAGCGTCATTATATATAATACCTTTTACAAAATATAACCAAAAAACATGAAACCGACTAGTAGTGGCTATAAATGAATGGCTCAGCTGCCAAATCGATTAACTTCACTTTTTGAATTTTGCAAAATTTAAAAGTCAAAGTACTTGGGGATCATGCATAAACGACGTGACGCTGATTTTCGTTAAAATAGACACCCGGAATATTTTTGAAGATTTTCCATATGATCGTGACGCTTCGCTTGAAAGAGTTAAACTCTGAGTGCTGATGAAGGATCAAATATCCTGGCTAACAAGGACTCTGGCATGTTCAATCGACAAGTGGCATGTAAAATTAATAGATCTGTGCGTGCAGTGCGTAATGTGATGAAATGAAAAGAAAATTACAACAAAAATTGGAAAAACACAACAACCAAAAAAATGACACCACGTGCAAAGTCAGCAATAGTTCGGGCCAGGCTTAAAAAAGACCTAAAAAAACGTAAGTTACAGCATCGGAAATCAAACACGATTTGCAATTGCCAATAAGTAAACGGAGGGCACAACAAATCCTGTCAGGCAGCAGTTGATTAGTATGGAGGACAATGGAAGCAAAGCCGGCTCTCAATTATAGCCATAAAGCCGCAATATTGCATTTATACAATTAAAGTCATTATTAAAATTTAGTAAATTGCATCCCAGGCTGTTTTGCACCATAATTGAATTATTTTATTATTAATTATTTTCTAATTTAATCCAAATTAATTAGTCGTAATTGATTGTCGAAATTTTCTATTGCTATAATACAAAACTCCTGATACTTCAAAATTATTTTCTACTTTGTAGTTTGGTTTGCAATTAAAGCGTGTTTTTTTAAGTTTTTTTTGGACTATAATTTTTTTATTTCAGCAAATTAAAACCAGTATTTAATACTAAACATAATTTTAATTTAATGCGCACTAGCTACTGGGGCCTTCGACTTGACTTTTATTTATTGCACTTTGAGATCTCTAATCCCAACTGTTAAGCTGGTGATATCGTAGACGGTGGTCGGCGAGGTATCCATCAGAAAGCCAAGTTTTGGCCTTCATCTTCAGCGAACATCTTACGAAGGCATTTCAGTGCATCGCGGGCTACCGTACGAGAATTTTAAAACTGCATGAGAACTAGTGCTGCAGAAAACATCGATGATCGAAGTTTAAAATCTCTATATATCGATGTTGGCCAACAGAGATGTTTCTCCAGCACTTCTGCACTCTTCAAATGGATGTTTAGTAGTGCTGGAGAAACAACTCTGTTGACCAACATCGATATATAGAGATTTTAAATTCGATCATCGATGTTTTCTCCAGCACTAATGAGAACTGTAGAAAATAAAGATATTGTGAATTTTCGAGAAAGTAGTGTATATTATAACCGGGCTAAACTTACTAGAGTCAGCCCACTTTTTGTTGCTGTTTTTATATTGTAGTTGTAACGGCCGTGCCTGTGTTTGATTACAATGCAGCAACCCTGCCATGTGCGTCTGTGTGTGTTTTTAACGTGTATGGTGTGAGTGTGTTTGTACTGGCATCGTTTGCACTGATAACACGTTAAGTGCGCTTGTTTATCCTGCAAGATAATTTGGACAAGTGTCACCTCTCGGATTTTCACGCGACGTTGACTAAAAAATAAAAACCAACAGCAACAAACAACATCATTCGCCATTTGTGGCCAACTTTTTAGAAAATATTCACCAAAAAACAAAAAAATGGCGGTTGGTTGTTAAAGTAGTTTAAACTTGTTATTGTTGTTGCGAACAACCTCGACCATGATTGTTTATTTTGCGGTTTTTGCGTAAAAATCTCTTTGTTTCGCTGTGGTATACATTTCGGCGACATTGCATAATTGCCACGGTTGCTAAAGCCTTTAAATCTATGTACATTTGTTTAGTTGTTGCCAAGCTGCAAATGGAGATCTGTGCTGCTTTGTTTGTGTTAGAGCAGCGAAAAGGAAACAGCAAAGTAACAGCTGTAACTGTGCCATCTGTTCTTTTGCATAAAGTATACGCAGTGTGGCATAAGGAAAGTCTTTAGATGTTGTGTCGGATTTATCAAGTACCAGCGGAGGTATGCTTGACTTTAAGTGTAAACGATTTTTAATAAGCTTAGACATATTTATACAAAAAAACGTACTTTGATTGTATGAAGAAGCATACACTACTTGACGATCTTTGTTCTGCCTTAAAACCATATACTAGCAGGTTGCTATTAAGTATTTTGGCTAATTGCTATAAAACCCTTGAGCTTTATTTCTCCATAAAGAAAGTAGTCAACTACTGTTTGTTGTTTACATTGTACTTACCGAAACTTTTCCCAAATCCTAAGTTGATGCTCTGACCCTATCCACCCACTCCTAATTTATTCACAATTTTATTTGAATTTTTGTTTTTCCATCTTAAAGCGATTTCTTAGAAGCAATTAGTTTCTTTGGCATTGTTATCAGGGTGAAGGAACTTGCTGAAACAAAATTTCTACTGCGTTGTTACAGGCAACTTGTCGATTGTTAGTCCGGGAATAGCTGTCTAAATAGCAAGTACCAGGTTGGGTATAGCTTAGCCAGAGCTTCTTTTCTATAACTTAAGTATACTTTTAATCAAGCACTTACTCTATTTCGCATATTTAATATTGACTTAAAAGTAGGTACTTTTATATAAAATGCAGAACATAGACTAGCGTACCGATTAACTAACAGATGTCAGTCTGTTTAAACAAAAAGACTAAGACAAAAAAGAAACTTGGTGAAGAGGCCAAATTTTACCAAAAGCTGCTCATTATCCGTCTAATTTGTTTTAGAGTTTATTTAAAATTACATTTTTACTAATTTCCAGCAAAATAGAATGTCTTCCCAGTGTTCAGCGTTACTTAATTATTACTAAAAACTGAAATTTTGCTTGAACGTGTGAGTTAGCTTCAATGAATAGGATGAATCTTGTGTTATAACACAAAAAATAAAGCATTAAAAGTAAAAAAAATTAAAAATTAATTTATACAAACATAAATGAACGCTTAGGTTTCGCGAAAAAAGGGAAGCCTAATGAGAGACAATTTCAATGATTGTGTCCACTTTTGCTTCATTATTCTTCTTTATATAAAAAATCATAACTTTTTTTTACGCTAATGTAATAACTTAGTTATTAAAGTCGATAACGAAGAATGCTTTATTTTTTATTTGCTTGATCAAATATGCTGACCCTGTCAGACGGACTTGGCTAAGTCCATATATATATCTTGTTAATTTGGGTACATAAGACTTTTGGTTTCCCATGCCTCCTTCTTCTTATTGTAGATACTACAAAAATATATAAAATCGTTGACACATACATGGTGATCAAATGAACAATCTACTTTTCATTGCATGTTTATTATTTATGCATCGAACTTCATCATTAGTTTTTAAAAAGCGCTGGGGGCAGTTTCCAGTACCTTATCTTATATATTAAAGCATATAGGGTGGGCCATCTGTTGGTATTGTTGTAAAACACTTACAACAACCGAACAATGCGTAAAAGTAATATAGGCAAACAATTAAAATGGCCGTTCCGTTGAACAAATATAGTTGAGGTTAGTGTCGATGAGTCGTCGAAAACATCGATGCGCCATCGTTTGCAACAATTACAGATCCGCATGCAACAGATGCCCCAGCCTACACTTAACCCTAGATCAAACGTACATTTTTTATTACTCTTATAGTGCCAGATATGCGTTCAGAATTCAAATTAACTTACCTAACAAAACATTATCTTACGAAATTGTATGCTATTACAAATTTAGTTAAAAAACGCTCTACTTAACGCTTATGACAGATCCCACTAAGCTTAAGCTCCTTGATTTCACAACTTTAACTGCAAGCATATATTTAAATTTAAAAAAATTCTTAACAAAATCTCATTTTTTTTTTCTGACGTTTTGCTTTCAAGGCTGCCCTTTGATTTATCAAAGCTTCCGTTTAGTACTTATTTTGTAAGTGTCTATTTACGATTTATCAAAGTATCCATTTATAAAGTATTTTGTAACTGTCGGTTGCTTCTTTCACCCACTTTGCGAACTTGCAAGATTTTTGGAGGCGTTCGGTTTCTCTATTAGACTACATACTTTTCATCTTTTATGTGTATTTGCTCACACAATTTTTGCCTATTCCAGCAGCTATTAAAAACTGACCCTCATCACTAGAGTCATATGCTGTGTGTATGGAGCATGGAGTCCAAAAGCCAAACAACTTAACTGACAGACTGTCAAACAATTGCGCATGTCCGACAGCCAGAAACCGAATAGCTTTGACAGCAATCAGATGTTTTCCATGGCCAGTCCGTCAGCGGAGTCAGCTAGTCCGCCTAGTCAGCCAGATGTGTTAACCTTGCGAAGCAGGGAACAAAACAAAAACCCAAATAAGAACTGTTTACAGAAGCACGTGCGTCAGGGAGAGCCTGTGGACTGACACAACAGCGGCTCTAGTGAGAAGCAGTGCGCAAGCAGAAAATGAGCGCCGCTCAGAGCGCAAACGCAAGCGCCAGAGAGTGAGAGAGCGTGTGCTGAATGGAAATGACGTAGATGGAGCACAAAAAAGCTTTGGGCTGATTTTGCTTATGGTCCTACAGCATATTTGAAATGAACAGAACATCAACTCGCCCAGGACACGAGATGCGTTCTGTCGTTGCTGTTCAATGTCGGTAGTTGAAACAAGGACGCGTTACGTGCAGAACTCGCGCAAAAACCGCGTGCGGAACAAAAAATCGAGATGGTGAAGAAATAAAAAAGAAAAATAAAATAAAAAAATAATAATAATAAAGCCATGCCATGAGCGTGTGCGTATGTGTGGGTGTGATTGTTTTGACAAAGTTTTGATCCAGTTGAGGCAATGAAATTGAATTTAAAGCCAAAAATGAGCAACATAAATAACTAATGCGAAAGCAACATAAAGAAAGCAAAATACGTTGAGCAAAGTGTTACGTATACGCACTGAATGCGCTGTGTGTGTTTTTGCCGTGTGCTGCTTACGCGCGTGTGTGTTTGTGTGTATCTGTGTCTAAGTATTTGTATTGGTGTGCGCATATTTTTATTGATTGCGCGTAATCTGCGTGGCATTCAAGGATATTCAGGATATTTACACACATAATAGCTTAAAAAATATATAAATATATATAGAAAAGTTGTCTGCCTTTAAATTGGTTCGAGCTGGCCATGTAGCCGCTGCAACAGCAGCAACAACAACAATTATAGAGTAAAAACGTGTTTGTGTAACGCGTTCAAGGTTGTTCGTTTACAGCTATGCGTGATTCGATACGGTTCAGTTGATTAAAAAAAAAGACAAGCAATAAAAATCGTGTTTGAAACAACAAAAATAACGTGTCAAACCACACTGACAAAATGTCAGCAACAAAGCCATAGCAGAAAAAAAACAACAATTACAGTACAACCTCAAACGTCAAACCCAGAAGTTAAATCAACATTTTGGAGAAGCAATCAGATACAAAATAAAAGTAAGCTTAATTTTGCAAGTTTGGAATGAGATTAATTATAACGTTAGCTAAAGGCCCTGGTAGCCATGGCTTTCGTTCATTATTGTTAGTTTATATCTTTTAAGTGTAAACTAGCTTTATATAAATAAATAAATAAATAATTATAACGTCAGTGAGTCTATTTATAAATCAATTTGTCTTTTGAACAGTTTTTATTTCAAAAGATGAGAACTGTTTAAAAAAGTTTGGGGTAATGCTAAATATTGATACAAAACTTTAAAAACAAGTGTTGGATACTAAGTTTTTATAATTTAAAACAAATCATAGGTTCAACAAAAAGCAATCTTATAATTGTCCATGAATTCGGGAGCATAGTTTATTTTCAAGTTCCTTCTGATAAGATTGCACTCCACAAGATTTGGCCCAAAAATACTTGTTTCGAATATCTGCTTGTAATATACAGAGCCTTTAATTTTTCAAAAGTCTTACAATCTTTCAAAAAAAAACTTTAAATACTATAAACTAAATAAAGTGCATAATCAACTAAATGCAGATAAGGTAAAACAAAGACTAAGTCAAGCTGATGGCGGTTTGACTGTGCAAAGAGTAAAATCTAAAAGCAAATATACTATATACTTATAAATACATATAAACTTACTATATTGGATCCTGCTTACGTATACCCGGAATGCTCCTTGTTGTTGTCCTTTATTTCATCTGCTTCTGCTACTGTTTTTTTTTTTTGTATTTTTTTTTATTATTCCTTGCAGACGCGTTCTACAAGTTTATCTTTTAGTTTAGCTGCTGGCTGACATACTAATACATTTACAAATGTGCTGTCAGCTGTGTGTAGGTGTGAGTGTCACTGTGTTCTAAGCCGGCAACATGCAGCCGCTATACACATAAACACACACACAGATACATTTGCATGCATATAAAAGACGTCATTGAGTTGGTGCTCTGGTAAACTGGCAGCAAGGCAAGCCATGTGGGTTTTGGCCTTTAGTAGGACAACGAACTACTGTGGTTATTTTCTGAGTCTTAAGCAATACAAAAGCAAGCTGAAAATACAAGCAAACACACACTCACACAGTCACACAGACAATCATACACTGCTGCAAAGTTAAATAGAAACGCTTAGTTTACTTAAGAGTTTCTCAGAATTATTTATTCCAACAAAAGATAACAGAAGTAGGCATGTAATTGATTATACGCTGTCTTTAAATAAATAAACTTTTTTTGAATTACATTTTGAACGAGAAATATTTAGATAACGCTGCAACAAAAATAAAACAAATTGAGTTTCGGGTTTCTAGTTCGCAATATAATTATGATCACTTAGTGTATTTGTGGTCGTTGACATAACCTTAAAATCTTCATATTTTAAAGGATACTTCAGAGCTCTGGCGTGCTGGGGTTTTTTGAACCAGGGATTCTGATTCAGAGGGATCAAAAAATTTTTGATAAACATCATTGTACACCCAGAGTGAAAAAAAAAATGTGTGCGATGTTATTTGAGTTTATTTTTTGAGCCTTGAATTTAGCGAACCCAGTAGCTATAATAAATCTGGTCTGCCCTACGTTCCCGATAATTAATTTTTTCTATGGGGCTGTGTTATCACTTGTCTATGCCTGTAAAGCAAGACTCAAAATAATAATCATAAAAACCAGATGATAACCCAGCTACTTTAGATTTAATTGTTTCTATCTAAGTTTTTGCCAAAAAGACCGTCTCAAAAGACAATTGGACCTAATTAACAAAACTATTTGTGGCTTTTAAAAATGCGAGCGAATTTAATAAAAAAAAAAAAATAAACTAAAAAATAAAAGTTGCTTTGAATACATTTTGAATCGAAAACTCTAAGTAATTTTAAAGCTGATCCGATTTGAGCTGATTTTTCCTTTTGTGTAGTCCCATTAGTTAGGATCTTTGACAACTTTTTGAATATGATAAACTACTCTTCTTTTACCATCGGGCAACTTACTAAGCGAAAAACCAAAAGTTTTTTTATCGAAAAATTTCAAAAGTTTGAAAAAATACTATCGATATCCTCAAGCGTTTAAGTAATACTTTAAAATTTATATATTGCGCAATTTTTGGCAAACTTTTTATCCGACCAAGTACCGAAAACATAGCATAAGCGTCAAGATTATATAACTTTTGCTGTTAACCCTATGTGTTCAGGTTAATCAACAAAAATTTGACTTTAAGGTAAGCTTGAAGCGTCTTGTTGAGCTGAATCGGGGAGCTCGTGAACCAAAATATTTAAAAATAATACGTTGTCCATTTAAAACTGACTTTATTAAAAACCAGCTTATTTTCCGATCTGGATTCCAAGATATTTTGTTCTCAACCAAATAAGCTAAAGAAATTTCCATGTCTTTGTAACTAGCTTTTGGTTCCAGTTTAGTTTAGTAAAACATAGGAAGTAAAAAATCTTAAAAACTGTGTGACTTTTGGATAGATTCAACAAAAGAAACGATCTGAACTACGAAGTTTGTAAAAGCATAAGAGAATAAAATTATAAAATTTTGCAATTTTTAAATTGTAAGCTAGATTATAACGACACTAATTTTTTATTAATTAGTCTATTGAGTTCTGACCAATAAATAAAATTCTTCTCTACAAGTCACTACAGAAGCCGGCAGATATTGTTTTGTCCGAACTATATTCCGCCTGTTATTAAAAGGCTAAAAAACCCGATTTTCAATATTTCAATTATCAATAAACCATATACCAAGAGACATTTTGAAGAAATAAAAATAGCTTTGTGGCATTAGTTTTATTTTTTTTTTAGGCCTAGAAGCTTCTCATTTCACATTAAAAAAAAAAAAAAACAACTACATCACAAACGCACAACTTAGGCGCATTTGTTAAACAATTGCTAACGTTTCTATTTAAATAACCAGCTTTATACAGATACTATACATATCTGATAGTTGCATTGGCAAAATGTCTTATATTGTTGCACTAACATGAATTTTCGTAAGCTTTAACAAAATCTTGCCGTCCTAGCTCTAAGCTGGCATTTTAAAGGAGTTCACATAAAACAATTTAATTAAATGGCCTACTCTAAGTAAGTCTTAAGAGACTGCCAAGTACGATAGTAAAATTGTTTTGAAGCAAGTTTAGTAAGCACATGCATAATAACCAATTGCATACACTGCGTATGAGTAACGTGTTTTGGTAGAAAATCTACACAAGGCATTGCATCAGATATTTTTGTGCTGTCTGCAAGAGTGTTGCCTTTAAGATACTATTTTTAAAACAAGTTGTCTTGTTTTTGTTATTTTTGTTGCTGTTGACTCTGGCTAAAAGAACGAGGTCAGCAGCAAAAGCAAAGGCTAAAATCTAAGCTTAAGGGCAAAAGCAGCTGGTGTCAGCATAAACCAATGGGGCATTGCACACATTGCACCGATTCTCCCCCTAACTCTATGTGTGTATGCCTGTGTATGTATTTTATGCTGTTTTTAGTGTGTTATAAAGAGTGTTATGGGCCCAGAGGGCAGACCTACAAGTGTCTATGTGCTTATATAAGCCATACTTTGGGGCAATGATTTATCAGTGCCATGCGGAGGTGTCTTAACTTTGACATTAATTTAGTAGCTTTTAAAGCATTTATCTAAGCATGGTTTAAGGCGTTATTTTAAATAACAAAAGCAATATACATATGTTTGAGATAAAGTTTTGTTAAAACAATGCATTAAACTAACAAATATATATAAGTTCTTATATATATTCAATAAATATAAATTATATAAATGCTGGCTTTTAAGCATAATAATTATATCAATAAAGCTTTGTGCATATTTTAATTAAAGCAGAGCTAATGTATCAGCTTGATTATTCTTATTTTAAACTGACTGTAATTCAATTTTTCAACTGCAATTATTGTTTGATTTTATTTTGTTATAGATTAAAAGGGTATTTTAGGCTCATCAGCTAATGACAGCAGGAGAACAAACTGTCAGAAAAAAGCATTTCCGATAAACTTAACAATCTATTTGTTTTAAGGCTGAGATCAAGGAATTTAGAAACACAAAACCTTACAAAACTAGCGCATAATTCATAGCCCCTTGAGTTTTACTTTCTGTCAAATATTTTGAGCTGAAATTTGAGTGAACTGAAATTCTTAGTTATATGAATCGATATATTGATGAATAAAATAGGATACCCGCAAAAAATTCATAACCAGTTGAATTCTATGATTTCCCGAGTTTCCGACAAATCTTTTGAACTGAAATTTGACAGAGCTGGAATTCTTTGTTGTGTTAAACAATATATCGATGAATAAAATAGGATACTCGAAAATATTAGGTAGTTTTTAAAACTTTAAGTTTTAAGTTCTTGTGCTTTTAAATTCCTTTAAGAGAAAAATGAAATAGTGCCATCTAGAGCATCTGCCTATAAGAATCATTTTATCAATTATATAAAATAAGATTTATTTGCATAAATCTGTATATCAATAAAAATATACCGAGTGAATATTGTTCAATTTGATGTCCCTTGGTCATAATTGGCTTTTTTCTAGATGTATATCGATTGAGTAGCTAGTAAAGATGGTACAGAGCTTGAAAATTCGAATATTTGTAAATTTTTCTATTTATGCGATCATATTGCCTCATGTAAGCCTTGAGCAAAATTTCTTACACTACAAAATTCATTTGCTGTATATATTAAGCCAGATATTTTTAAAAGTATATTCGATTTAAATCACGGAAGTTGTGGATGTGTATATATAAATTTTAGCCAAATACTCTATTTTGATAAAAAATTCATAAAAATATGATTAATTCTTAGTATATCCTTATGTATTTCTTGATTATATTGCTATGTTCCCTCGTGTAGGATTTATAAAAAAGGCATGTTGTAGAACACCCAGCATAATATGTGCCAAGTCACATATTTTTAGTTTATATTTTAATTTAAATTATAATTGTGCAGCCCATTCAATATTCTAGCAATTATTGAGCTTTTAGCTAAAGTCATCTCTCTCTCCAGACTGTTTACAATGCGGCTTTAGAAGCAAATTTTTCCATTAACTCTTTGACGGCACTAATAGGTAAAAAAAGTGATGAGTGCAGAAGTGTTGCAGAAACATCTCTTTCGGCCAAAATCAATATATAGAGATTTTAAACTTCGATCATTGAAGTTTTCTCCAGCACTAGTAGAGAGTATTTCTTAGTTGTTCACATCCTAGTTATCTGTAGTTTTTTGTATTACGTGTTTTATTTGCTTGTTTATGCAATTTCATTCATAGTCAGTTTGAGAGTTGGTGCCCCATGCATTTTACTCCAATTAAATTTTCATGCCATATGAGCATTTTACTGTACAACAACAATAACAGCAAGCTAGCAGAATGTATGCCATACATACGTATGTGTAACTATATGCAGTGAGCAATGCTATTTTCAATTTCCGTTGCACAGACACAGGCGCATATTTTTACAATCATAGATACAGAAGAAATGCAATTTTTAACACAATTTCGTATGCTCACATACACACACATACACAAGAGAGTAAGCCAGTCAGGCAGTGGAGTCAACCGTATGAGCACTTGGCATAGAAACAGTTGTTGGTGACACAAATACACACACACACACATTCACACACACTTGCATACATAATTGCACTCACAGACGTGTCTAAAAACAACAGTCAGAACATGCTGGTAGTATACGAACCCAAAAACCCCTTGAACCAGCGGCACAAACAACCTATCCGACCGACTGAGGGACTGACTGTTGAACTGACGAACTAAGTGACAGTTCAAGTCAAATGCCCTTTTATTGAGATTTAAGCATTTGGGTCATTTCCGAATTGTGTTTGTGTAACCACACTCACACACACAACCAGCGCAAAAGAGATAGCCGAATAGAGAGAAAGCGAGATAGTGATAAGGTATGTGTACACAAGCAACTTGCTTTTAAATAATAAAAAACCTTGTGCCGAAACATTTGTCAGAACAAACAAGGATAAATAAAAACTCAACTCACACATATAAAAATCAATAAAAATGGCAGCAGTAAAGTTGAAGGCTAAACGCAAAACAAAATGGACGAACAAAAACTGCTGGGCAGCCATTTTGAGTGAAATGAATTTTTGTATGAGTTTTAATATGGATGCTGTAGTGGTCTGTGTGTGTGTGTGGGTGGATTTCTATTCGAAATTTATAATTATATTTATGTTTTTGGTCTAATTTATATGAGTTTTGAGAAAGCTTTAGAGCAAATGTAATTGAAATTGACTAAAACTTAAGCAATTTTATTGAAAATCAATGAAAATATTAAAATTGAGAGCAAGTCAAACATCAATGTGTATATCTACTCATTAAAACAAACTATTGAAGTGATGTGTGATTTGTGCAGCCAAACAGAAAAGGCATTATTTGATGCTTAATTATTTTTGACTACTTCTGATTTACATCTGAAGTGGCTCAAATTAATCTTTCAACTATTTTAATATTATTATTATATACTATGCAATTTTCGTTTGACGCTTAAAGTATTTTAAATCGTTTTTGCTTTAAAATTACTTGAACAAATCGATACTCAAGCTAAGGAGTGTCTGAAAAATATTTCGAAGCTGCTGAGAAATGTGTGCAACACAGCTGGGTAAAAATTGAAAAATGATGTTGGACAAAATAGTTGGAACTTAAAAGTAAGGGTGTTTTGTTTGCTCCTAGGTGGAGCATATGGCGGAAACGAGACTTCTTCAATCATCTCGTCTTCTTGCAACACGTTTTACCTTATTACAGGAGCCTAGATTCATTTTGCACGCTTCTTCTCCACGTCGTTCTCGGACCGAGAAAATTTTAATAGTATGATAAAAATTGTAATTAAAAACATAATACAAAAAACTTTTCATGTGGTTGATTGCTTGGTCAGTTCATATCACTTACTACTTTGGCCACAAAAACCCCTTTATCGATAGTATCAACCTTTTATTGATACATTCATTTTTTTTACAATGGAAGAAACCACCAAACTACAATCTTCCATGTTGTTTAAGAAAATTTTATATTTTCTTTTAAGAATTGTAAATTAGTTTTTTTTGAAAGAGAAGCTTAAGTAGCTTAGTCACAGTTAAATAAAAAGTGAACAACACGTTTTCCGAATTAAGCCATAACGCGTTAAGTTTGAAAACTGAAATTTTGTGAAATAAATTTGATCACCTATCTATCGCGGTCTAAATGGTTACTTTTTAAAAATTGTTAGGGTACCTTATCCTGCTAGTTCCTTTAAACCTTATATGCATAAAATTTTGATCTCAATGTGGAAGGTCATTAAAAATTAATTTATAATACTCTGTAAGGATGGTAAGAAGTATTAAATTTGTGCAAATGTATGTATAATAGTGAAGGAGACAGCGGATACCCCCAAGTTACTTCCATTATAAGTAGGAGGACAACAAAATTGATCCAGGCATGTCCGTCTAGTCGTACGCCTTTCTGTGGATCTGCCCGTCTGTTCGATTGTATATGGGCCAGCATCTTGGAGACTATAAAAGCTAGGATAACCAAACATTACATTTGGACGCCTTATGCGGCCATCACCGCAGCTTCCTTCTCCAAAAAATTTTAAAGCGCTATATTTTCTACAACTTCAAAGCTACATCTTCCGCTCATTTGTTCAAATTTTGAAAAGAATTCCAGTTTCAGTACTTATTCATTCTTCTAGTTCAACGTTCTATCAATATTGTGAGAAAGACTGTATCCTTAGAATGACTAAAGTCTCCCCAAGTAGGAGTATGTACTAGGATTTAATTCGCATCTATATCGATGCTTCGATAGACGAGCACAGCAAAAATCCATTGTTAAAAATCTTTCGCTCTTGAGGATACTAATTGGAAAAATAGATTCTTATAGCTGTGCCAGGCTATTTGCAGTGCTGCTGTTCTTTTCAAGTTAAATTGCATATACGTATTCCATGTGACACTCTTTTTTTTTAATATGGCAAAAAAGTCAAAACCAAGCTCATCAAATACTAAATGTAAACAGCCAGCTTTTTAAACAATAAGTGAAAAATCATATATGTACTTTTATTTGATTGAATTTATTTAATAATAAGCTAATTAAACGCGATTAATTAAAAAAAATTATAATTTATTAACGAAGTTGAAAATGTGTCTAAGCTTACATTCATATATATCTGTTAACTCTATCATAAGTTATGACGGTAAAGCGGGTCGAGCTCGCAGATAGCGCCAAAATCTTAACTAACTCCAGTCAAAACTTGACAAATTGAAGTACCTACAATTAAGTAAAAAATTTACGCCAACAATAAGTAAATAGCACCACCAGTAAGAGAAATCACTCTGAAACTAACGAATTCTATGGGCACTGGGTAGAAACCAGCTCGCGCATTGCTTGTTATCTATTTCTTTTCTTTATAAACTCGATGTCCTTGCCACGAGTCTATCATCACCACTTCGTTTCCCCAGTGAGTAAAAATGTACTGAAAATATGTGCACAGTGACGTCACGAGGCCTATGCTCGAAATCCTTGTAAAAAAAAACTCCCAACGAAGTAACTCTACTCCCAAGTCTGTGCTAAGGATTACATAAATTAGTTCCCATTTATGTAGATTCCGAAATAGCTCGCATGGCCAGAGTGTCAGCCATTTTTATCAGATTAGTTGCGATTTTTTAAGTCACATGAGTTAGTAGAGCATTATAAAGCAAATTGAAAGTATAGACCTCAAATCCAAAAGCTAGTAAAAACGCAATTGTTTTTATGGAAACACTTGAATATTAATTTATTACTTTAAAAAAGTTTTCAACTACAAAAGCCATGCTTACACATTTTCTAAGGCTTATTAAATCTGCTAAGAGAATTTCACTTTCACTAACTTTTCATGCAGCCCTGGGCTGCCCATTTGACCTCGCTTGTATGCAACTTTTATTGGCTTTCTTTTTGCTCTTATTTTTTTTTTTAATATGTACGAGTATATGTATATACTACTGTTATGTAATGTTAAGCATGGGGCAGATTGCGCGCTGGCTTGCGTGTATATATTTAATATATCGTGCCTAACATATGCGCGCAATCCTCTTTTGCCTTTGCTCTTGCATGTTGAAACCAAAAACACAAATAAAAAGCCAAAAAACCTAAAAAAAAAATACATAAAAAAAAACCAACTCGTTTAAAACAAATTGCACGAGCGCTCAAGGCCGCAGCGTTTTGGCCGTCCATTTTGTTCGCATGCTTGTGTGTGCGTATGTGTGTGTATTTGGGTTCGGGGCCTGGTTATGGCCGTCCATTTGCAATTACACTGTGAAGCATGTTGGCTTATGTACACCAGGCCATACACCACCCACACTAATGAAAAACGGCAAGAGCAGTTTGTTTGCATGTTTTCATAAATAATTAAATTTTGTATTGCATACACAAAGGCGCAAAAAAAAAGTTACACAAAAATGGTGCAGGGTCGTTACTAATTAGCAACTTCATTTTTAATTTATTTACGCCCCAACTACTTTATTTGTTTTTATTTATTTTTTTTTATTTTATTTACTTAGTTTATGCTTCATCGTTTGTCAAACAAATGATAGCAAGCAAAAAAATGCCGCAGCACATTGTTTCGTGCTCTCCCGTCGCTTTGGTTTCCTTTCTTGTTTCTGTATTTGTTTGTCAGTCTTTTGGACTTGCAGTTTTGTTATCTGCGACGTCGTTGCCGACGTCATTGTTTGCCGGAA
The DNA here is from genome assembly GCA_018150985.1 of Chymomyza costata. Taxonomy (NCBI): domain Eukaryota; kingdom Metazoa; phylum Arthropoda; class Insecta; order Diptera; family Drosophilidae; genus Chymomyza; species Chymomyza costata. Next base: position 28,560,300 of record JAECWU010000001.1, read on the forward strand.
ACGGATGCATGAAATTTGCATACACAGAAGACGGAGAGACGGACCAATAGTCCGACAGCCAAGGCGTGGCAGGGAACATTGAAGTCTTCGTGCCAACGCCCACCTTAGCATAGAGTCATCAAAATATTTTTTTTTTTTTCAGTAGCCCGCATTGACTTGGTTTCTCTAGTATGCCCAATTATGCAGCAAGTTTGAATATGAAGTGGCTGTCTGTCCCAGATCTGGTGATAGAGCCTGCAACTTGGCCTAAACGTTAATGTGTTTGTATTGGTGCTTGTAGTTCAATAGTTTGGCATGCTCAACTTGGCAAGCACAGAAACAATGGCACATGTATACACATTGTATAGTTTATATTTATATAAACCATGATAGTTTGAGTCTTTTTCAATAAATTTGATTTTGTTTTTATGTTCTTTCAAAGTACAATATACTAAGTCCCAGGACAGTAACTGCAAGTACTATATGAAGTGCTCTTTTACTTTGCATGTAAATTACAAAATTTAATCTAAAAAAAAAGTATATTTATAAGCCAATATTGCCTTAACGCTGTGGGGACTTTTAATTTAATTAATTAAGGAGACTTGCACTTGAATAAAGAATTAATAAAGAATTAACTTAAGTTAAACACAAGTGACGCACGCCTTAAATTCACTTTTTTCTCAAAAACTTTTTTATTCGGAAAAGACAGTACGCCTTAAAACATAGAACACATTTTTGAAAAAATATTTACTTTAATACACAAATAAAGCCTACAGCGAAAAAAAATCAAAAAACTCCCGTATAAAAAATAAATAATTATTATAAAGTTTTTATACAAAAAACAAGAAGTTAAAACCCTTCTTGTGCTTAAGATTTGTTCAAAAAAGTTTGGTATACAAAAACTTACAAATTTAATTTGCATATAATATCAGTTGGGATACAGGAGAATAAATAATTTTATTTTAACATTAAAATCATATTAAAAAATTATAAAAAAAATATTTCTTTGTTGATTTTTTGTAAATTTTTTCCCACGCCTCCTATGACCTGTTATATACTCTTTATAATTTCATATTGTGACCCTATGCTCCTCATAAAAGTGACAGGACTTAATATATAATTTCATAATAAGGTAGAAAAATTGCTTCAGAACTCTTTAGATTTAAAATATATATCAACCTCCACTTCTACTACGTAATATTTAATATATAGTGAATAAATTGAAAAGTTTTGCCTAAATTTTCTCTCTAAGCCTATCACATATATTACAGAAATTTTCATAGCTTTATATAAAATATCACCCGGTATTTCGATAGCTGTCACTTTTGAAGCTTTTATTCTTTGACATTTGACAAGTAGAAACTACGCCATTACTAAAAATGGAACGATACACGCTTCAACAATGCATTGAAATTATTAAAATTCACTACAAAAATGGTGAAAATCTTGCAGTCACAGTTCGCAAAACTAAAGCATTTTGGGTCGTCGTGAAGCACCTTCTCGGACCGCAAAACAGAAATTGGTGGCTTTTGGGACAAGTTAGTGATGTGAAGAATAAACCCCGTGCACGTCGCTCAAGAACAACTGAGAATATTGCTGCTGTAGCCCAAAGTGTTGAAGAAAACTCAGGTTTGTTCATTCCGCGTCGTTCTTTGGAATTGGGCAATCCACAAACGTCATTAAACCGTATTTTGCATAAAGAATTGGGTCTTAAGGCTTATAAAGTTCAGTTAACACAAGAACTCAAGCCGGCCCATAAACAACAACGTCGTGTCTTTGCTGATTGGGTCCTTGAAATGCATGAAAATTATCCGAAATTCCATCGAAAAATCATCTTGACTGATGAGGCCCATTTCCACCTCGGTGGCTACGTCAACAAGCAAAATTGTCGCATCTGGGGCTCGGAAAACCCAAGAGTTATTGTTGAGAAGCCTCTCCATTCTCAACGTGTGACTGTTTGATGCGGTTTATGGTCCGGCGGGGTCATTGGAACTTACTTTTTCGAACATGAGGTTGGATCAAAAGTTACGGTGAATGGATTGCGCTAGCGAGAGATGATTAATGATTTTTGATGGTCGGAGTTGGATGGTATTGATCTGGACAACGTTTACTTTCCACAAGACGGCGCTACGTGCCACACAAGCAACGAAACTATTGCTCTTTTACGGGAAAAGTTTCCGGATCGTGTTATCTCTCGAAGAGGTCATCACGATTGGCCACGGAGATCTTGTGATTTAACACAAGTGCGACTTCTTCATTTGGGGCCACGTGAAAGATAAGATCTACGCCAACAGCCCAGCGTCGATTCAAGACCTCAAAGATTGAATTCGTCAGGCTATCGAGGACATAGGGCAGCCATTTTGCGATTTGGTTATGGAAAATTTCATGAAAAGGATATGGTCCTGTAAGCGTGGTCGTAGTGGCCATTTGGCTGATGTTGTTTTTCATTATTAACATCATACCTTCCTCTTTATTATGAAATAAACTTTCGATCATTTATCTCAAAAAATGAAATTTTTCTTTGAATACCAAAATAACACCTCTTATTGGAAAACCCTTTATAATAATATAGAAAATATATTTTTTTCATAATTTCTTAATTTTATAAAAGATAGTATCCCTTTTAAAAATGTTTTAATGTTTCGCACATCGAATCATGTACTCCCCATATTTTTTTAATTTCTTAAGTCATAATCTACACAACAATTGAGACATTATGGCATTAACAAATAGGCCGCTCTTTCGGATTCAAAGAAGGAAAATGATCTATGGATTTGGATTGCTAGTTCTTCCTAACATTTTTCGTTACCAAACAACGCAATTTCAAAACTAACACGGCCATCCCAAAATGACCCGATCTAAATAAATAAATGTTCCAACAAAAAGTTAAAAATTATTGTGATATCATTTCGGCAACTCAATCGCCCTCGCCAGCCAATATTTTACTATTGTAAACGCAGAAGGCGAATCTCCCAGGATGGAATCCAGCTCGGCTTTAATATTGATTGGACTAAGCGCTTTTAATTGAAAGTACATACTGTATTACAAAACGATGACCAAGTTTTTTCATGTTGGCAAATTCTCTGAGAGCTATCTCTAATGATAGCAGCCAAAGGATAGCAACTTTTTTAAAATTAAAGTGAGACACGGTCTTGGTAGAAATTTAGCTCTAAAAAAACTTTGCTAAGAAAATATAAATACTCGGCTTAAAGATTTGATTGTATGGAGATTTCAATAATTTGCTCAAAGAGGATGGGTTTCCACGAATAGTTCAGAACTCTGCTTCTAATTAAATATTTACAAGTAACTCCTATCAAATTTCAACTGAATTACGTAATAAGTTTATTAGATTATAATTCTAGGCAGCAATTTTGGAGCTTGATGATATAGATATAAAGATATATCTTAATTTAGCTTTTTTAACCATTGCTGAAGGTATATCGGATTACTTGTCATGCCGAAATGTTTATATTATGCTTTCTTGAACACTTCGATTTGGGAGACTATGAGGGCTAGAAACAAAATAATTGAATTTAATCGAATAATGTGTGCGTTTTTTGATTATTCTAATGCCTGCTCCACCCCAATGGCACAATTATTGTAAGTTCATATACTGAATTTTAAGATCTTCTGCAAGTTGGAAAATATATTGAACACCCATCATTATAAATTGCAAAATACTTGCAGCTTCTCTCGACAAAATAAAGCTTAGGCCTCCAAAGCTAATATGTAGCCAATGTGAGCCCTATAGTCAACAAAATGGTTATATTTTCTCAAAAGAAGAAGAACACTTATTTGTCATTTACCATCAAAGAATACAATATATTACATAAGATCCTATAAAAATAAAAAAAATACTATAACGATTTTCAATTATAGCAATTTCGAAACTTCTTTTTAAAATATACATGTTAGAGCAAACAAATTTTTAATGTGTGCCTAATCATCAACAAAGTGTTTATTTTTACTTAAGACCACTTTATTTGGCCCTAACCTTATAACCATTATACAAATTATTATTGATATAAAAAGATAATTTCAAAATTTCAAAATATATAATTAAAGAAAGAGTGTATCGATTTTCAATTAGAACGACATTGAAATTGTTTTAAGAAATATATAGGCTTTGTTATAAAGAGTCATAAGCCCCATATACAACGACATCTTTATTATAATCGGCCAAGTTCCAGAAAACGAAAAAAACAAAGCGAACAAATTCACTCGGATTCGTTTTTGCCCACTTCCAAATCCGAATTTTTGCCTGTCGACATTTACACCTTTCGAAGAAAATTATCCACGATTATGCTTTTCCTATTACAAGGCAAATTGTAATATGCAAGACATGAACTATTTAAGCAAAACATGAACATTCGTTTTCAAACCATATAAAACGTTCGTTTTTGTGAAATTGGGAACACCAAGCGTTCGGTTTCAAAAGGAAACTGAATAAAATGTTCGCATTTGATTTCCGGAGCACGACCGAGTATTACCATTTCCCAGTGTTCTTATACAATTTTTACAAAGAATCCAACAAATTTGTTAGCCTTTTCAAAATTTGGTAATGCTATCAAATTTGATTTGAAGACTCGTGTGAGCCAAATAAGCAAAAAAAATGTTGACTTTTTCTAAAAACAACCCACAAACCATACTCCAGGAATGCGCAATACAATCTGCAGCATATCAAATCCTTGACGCAGCTGAATACCTATTTTTTTAGGAAAAATGGATGCAGTGCACTCCGCTGTTGGGCATTGCCTCGACTGACTCAAATTTTTTTGCTCTTGCTGTATTTTTTATTATTTTTTTTTTTTTCAAATGAAATTGAACTGTGCCATAAAGGCCCAGTGCAGCAATGTTGTAGTTTGATTTTGTATGTGTGTGTGTATTTCTGTATATACATGTGTGTGTGTGTGTGTGTCATGGCGGCAGTCAACAAGAGCATCAACCGGAGCCATGTTACGTGTCCGTTGCGCTCTGTTTGCGTGTTGGCCTCATCGGCATTTTTTGCCCCAACGCACATAGCTGCAATATCACACAGTTATAAATATATACACACATATGTATATATAAAGAAGATATGTAGCTCTGGCATGTAAGCCATTTTCTTTTCTTGGTTGTTATTTTTCATTGTAGTTTCTTTTTTCATTTTGTCAAAGTTTATAAGTTACTTTTCTTCTATATACAAATATACGTTGCCTGCTCTTTTTCGGCTTGGTTTGGCTGCTGGCCCAGAGCAATGTTGGCCACATCAATTTGATCAACTTGGCGCCAGTCTTTAATATGTTTTCGCTTTTTCATCTTCAGTTCAGCCAAGCAAAGATGTACGTGTAGTTGTAAAATGTTATTGGTTTTACTATTTTTTGTTTTTATTTTATAAATAGTTTTTCATTTTTGAGCCAGCTTGGTTTACACGCCATTTAGCTTCGTTTTGCATATTCATAGAATCTTTGGTCTTTAGCAGCTGCACACAAAGTTAGCCAAATATTATTTAGAGATATGATAACAATTTTCAGACAAAAATACTCATAGCAATTTATTGGAAATTTTCTACTTATTTTGCTAGACTTGGCAATTTTCATAAATATAGAAAATTCTGTATTCTGCTCTTATGGGAAAAGTTGTTGCGTAAATAAATTGGCAAACATATTGGAATTGCTGTCAATTTTGTTTGTTGATTTGTTGACTGACAATTTCAAGTTTTTTTGCAAGCAGTGCTCATAACTTTTTATTTTCATACAAAATAAAAAGTTATATTATGCAACTTTTGTGCAAGTATATAAGCAACATCTCTTGTTTCTCTAATTTTATTTTAAATATTTTATTCAATATGCTGTACAAAAAAAAGGCATATTTTTACAATTTGTTTTCAAGCACGGTATTTTATTGCATACAATAAACCGCCGTCTAGTTGTCATAAAAATGCAATCAAAATTTTTTTAAAATATAAAAAATCAAAAAAGCTTACAAAAACAAACATGAACTGTCAGTCATTGCCCTTGTTGTGAAATATCAGCCACAGAAGCCATTTTGAAATAACTAAAAAAGTAATAATGTCATTTGATATAAATAAAACAGAACATAAATTGTAAACGGCTTAAAATCAACACAGAATAATATTTGTTTTAATAAAAAAAATATTGAGTTTGTGCAATTTGATTTGCATGAGAATTTAATAAATTATTAATATTATCATGTTTTTTGTATACTATGGCAAGCATACGTTGAGTTTATCTTAAAACAAATAACAATATGGACGCTTATGAACTTAAGGCTACAAATACATTGAAGATATTGTACGGGTGGCTAAAATAGCATCTATTTAAATCATTACGAAGAGTTAACAAATTTTTATTTTTTTGATATATTTTAACAAAACTTTTTTTAAAATTGGCGCTCTGCTTTCTTAAAACTAATTTTTCAGGCGCTTTTATATTTTCACAATCTAACGTTAAAGTTTTTTTTGGCATAGTAAATTTAAAAAACAATTTTTAGTCAATTTTCGTTATCTGCTTTCAGATTTATTTGCATCAAAATACAAGCTTTGTGTAATAAACTTTAATATATTTTTAGTACCCGTACTTGCTTATAAAGTATTTACTAGTCGAGAGCCCTCTTAGTTGTTTATCATTTCATATATAATATTTGTTGAGCGCCAAATGTTTAATACCACAAAATGCAAACGCGCGCGCCTTTCATAAATAAACAAAATGTTTTTATATTACGTAAAAATATTTGCTATACATTGTTTAAAGGGGGTAATGCAAATACCAAGCAAACAAACCCTTATCACAGTGCTCAAAAAAAGGGGGTAAAGTGTGTGTGTGTCTGTACTAGAAGCCATTATGTAGACAGATATAGACTCGACAGCAGGACAGACAGACGCGTCGACACTAAGTGCCAATAAATACCAAAAATGTTGCAATAAACACGCGCGAGTGCGCAACGCTTTCCAAAAGAGACTCAGACCAAAATAAAATAGCAGGTCCTAACAAGTGTTTGGGGTCTGAGCATGAGCTGATGTAGATTCCGGCGGGGAGTATGCCAATCAACAAACAGCCTATTAGGAAACAAAAAGTTTCAAATATATGGCTGACTGGGTAGTTGGATGTTTTTCTTACAGCTTTGTGCGAAAAATTTCAATTTCTAATATGGCCAAAAGTTGATTGCCCAACTCTTTGTGTGTGTATTTGTGTGTGCCAAAAAGTAGGCCATATAAAAAGAACAAATATTGAGGACACTGCGCCTTTCACTTTTTCAAAAAGTCAAAGGCCTGAAAATGACTAGAAAAAGTAGATCTACTTGGGTCACATTGGGTCGAGTGCGCTAGAGCGCGCTATTTGGGCTAAGTTTCATATGAGCTAGCTGGCACTCTCTTTGCCCCAAAACTCTCTCACTCACTCTCTCACTCTATCTGTCTCTCTGCCCCTAATCATTTGCTTGTCTATTGATTGCATTAAAGGCAGCATGTTATGAAAAGCATCGCAAAGCAGACAAGACCACAAAAATTACGTATACGCCTTGCGTACATTAAAATTCAATTTACGTTTGTGCTTAGCCGCAAGTTTGTAACTGTGTGGGTGTTTGCGTAGGTTTTTGTTGTATGTGTGTGCTACTACTGCCTCTTGGCTGACAGTTTGAACTTTAATTAAAGCCACGACAAGGCATGTGATAAGGGTCATTGATTACCTAACCTGACACGAAAGACACGCACGTGTGTGTATGTGTGTGTGCCAAAGATATAATCAAAAATCAACAAAAGCTAAATGTAATTTATGTGCGAGCACATAGTATAACAATGTGCAATATAACATGGTTATAGCCAGCCAAAATTTACCTTGGCCAACCACCAAGCATATAAGCCAACTTCTCAAAGTTGCGAGACAAGTTTTGCTTGCGGCTGCGGCACAAATTGTTGAAATTTTTGACTAATTAAGCCATTGGCTTTTGGCATTGGCATTTGCATTTGCCTACGTCACCAAAACGCCATAGCCTAATGCGCACCTGGCACGCAAATGCCACATAGACAATTCAAACTAATGACAGGTGAAAATAGCTATACTTAGTTGAGGGTGCTAATGTAATAGAATGAAATGAAATTAAATAAAATGACTTGGCTTGTGGGATTTCTTGTTGACATGAACATATTTAAGCGCTAATTTTTGTTTTTATTTTTTTATTTTTTTGGTAAGGAGCAAAGTGTTGAAGCAATTGAAGCCCCTAGGAGAGCTCAATTTAAGCGAAATATATTAAGGCCTTGCTAATTAACGTTTACTTAATGGTTAATAAAATGAACGCAATGAAGCCACTTAGGTCAATTGGAGTTGTAAATAGAAGTTAGACAAAATTAAGTAAGCAGTAAGCGGTGTGGGTGCATGCGGTGATAATTGGGAAAGTTCTAAGCTTGAAGATACCAAGGAAGGTAGGCCAAGTTTGTAAGTGCATTGTATATGCTTGACAGCATTTATTACTTATTATAAATGGTGCAGAACTTGAATATTGCCTTTACAGGCAACTTAATGTTTTCGCATGATTTTGACTTTTTTGTTTTGTGTAAAACGTTTGGGATATCCCATTTGGTGTATTTTTTTTTATATATATATATACTAAGTTCTCGCTGTTTTTTTGATGAAAATGTAACTTTATTATAAAAAAATGGCTATCAACGACTCATTCAAAGTATTGCCCATCGCTAGCTACAACTTTTTCCCATCTTTCTGGCAGAGTTCGAATACCTTGACGGTAGAAGTGTTCGTCTTTTGAGGCTATCCACGAATCAAGCCATTTTCCGATATCTTCATATGAATGGAACTGCTGATTAGCCAGACCATGTGCCATAGAGCGGAACAAGTAAAAATCGGACGGCGCAATATCTGGGGAATATGGCGGGTGGGGTAGGACTTCCTATTTGAGCGTTCCCAAGTAGGTTTTAACAGGATTGGCAATGTGAGGCCGAGCGTTGTCATGCAGTAAAATCACTTTTTCGTGCCTCTGCTCGTATTGTGGCCGTTTTTCTCGCAGTGCTCGGCTCAATCGCATCAATTGAGTTCGATACCGTTCCCCAGTGATGGTTTCGCCTTGTTTCAACAGCTCATAATAAACAACACCGACCTGATCCCACCAAATGCACAGCATAACCTTCGCAGCGTGAATATTTGGCCGAGCCAGTGACGTGGAAGCATGACCGGGTTGTCCCCAAGATTTTTTCCTCTTTGGGTTGCTGTAATGAATCCATTTTTCATCACCCGTCACGATGCGATGAAGAAAACTCCTCCTTCTTTGTCGCTGGAGCAGTTGTTCACAGGCGAAAAAACGACGCTCAACGTCCCTTGGTTTCAAATCATAAGGAACCCAAGTTCCTTGCTTTTGAATCATTCCCAACGCATGCAATCGCTTGGAAATGGCTTGGCAGGTAACTCCTAATGCTGAAGCAAGCTCTTCTTGCGTTTGGCACCATCGAGCAATGCCTCCAATTCAGCGTCTTCGAAGGTTTTGGGTCTTCCTTTACGTGGACGGTCGTCAACATCGAAATCACCGTCTTTGAAGCGACGGAACCAATCACGGCACGTTGTTTCGCTTGGAGCAGCATCTCCGTACACCTTTCGGAGCTCTCGATGCGCTTCAGCTGCCGTTTTTTTCGAACAGAACAAGAAAATCAACACTTCCCGCAAATGATGATTTTTTGGCACAAAACTAGACATTTTCACACAACCACAAGTAAATAATGCAAAAAGAAATTCACTAATATGCCATAGCAGTTTGCTTACCATATGCCTAAGCTTCGCTTATGAAGTTTTGGGTATGTCAAAATCGACCAGAACTTTCTGCTAAAGCCATCTATTGACAAACAGCGAGAACTTAGTTGCGCACCTAATAGTTTTGACATTCCGGGCGTATAGGCCTTTAAGAAGAATTATAGGCTAAGCAGGAACTTAACTGAAACTTATTTTCACTGGAGGGAAAAGTATCCGTCAGCATTTAAGTGGTTTGGCATACGATATTTATATAGAGTATCTATCATTGTAAATGTCGGTAATGAATACATCGAATACGTGTTATTTTTTGATAAATTAGGTATTTATTATTTATTTATTCTATCACATTTCCCTTATGAACTATAAAAAAACAATTATAAATTGCGTCATTATTAACATAATTATATGAAGCTAAAATTTGATGTACAAAAATTATACTTTGTAATACAAAAATTCAATACCCTTTCTTTTAAGCTTTAATCTCACACATTTAAACATTCACTTCAAGCAATTAAAGCACCGCTCATGCATATTAATTTTATTTTTATTTTAATATTTATGCATTCTACTATGTGTCCCATGTGACCACGTATATGTGTGTGTAGCTATGTGTGTAGTAAAAACGACGCCATAGTTGCCAATTACTTAAAACTAACGAAAAATTCCCCAGGCGCAGCAACAATTTACGTTCATAAATATAAATATAAATATCACACCTAAGTGAGACACATACCAAGATACTATCACACATACACAGATACAAACTAATGCATACACATTTGCATGCAAGTCAGGTGGCGCTCAGACAATAGACTATAACTAGCTTGGCATTGTTTAAATGCCAGTCAGGCTACTGCATGAGAGTGTGTGTGAGTGCATGTATCTGTGTGCTTGAGTGTGTGTGTAGTGTATTCAAGTAATCAAAAATGCAAATCGAGCCCATGAATTTCGAATTAGTTTTTAGCTCACACACACACAACAACCACTCACACACACAACTGCACTAAGCCGCAACAACAACAGCCAGTAGTCATATAAACAGATACAAAGATAGAAATTGCGAGCGGGGATTAGCTTACTCCACGTGAATTTTGGCCTAACGAACACACGTGCAAGCACACACAGATACACAGACGCACACACCTCGCATACACTAAGGACATTACAAAATTTGTATCTGCTGGATGCTTAGGGCAGCGCATCCGTGTCGGATTCGTGGCGCATTTGCCTGACAGCATCTAGTACAAAAAATAAAAATCTATATCCAACGGCATTGAACGCACTGTGAGTTATTCTGTCAGTTTGTCAGAATGTCCTTTGGTCTGTTGTGGTATTGCGGCTGGCTGCCTAGCTGCCTGGCTGGATTTGATTTGTGGCAACTGACTTGAAATTGTTGGTTTACTAACGCTACGTGACGCGCATTTGCCGCTGCACTGCCCCCAGTTGCACCCTCTTTGGCAGCGCCTATCAAAACGTAAAGTGCTTGCAATTTATACGGCATACAAATAGTTTGAAAAAGATAAAAAATGTAAAAGAACTGCAAACGGCTCGCAAAATCAATGTAAATATTTTGACTTTGGCATTCGCCTTTTTAACCAAAATGCGCTGCTTTCTTTGGGGTTAGTGTGGTTCGTTCACTTCCTGCCAAAGCGTCTTTCTTTTTTTCTAGCACCACGGATATTATAGAGGTGGCAACTATAAAACCATAAGTTCAGCTGAAGTTGCGATGGAGCCAGTTCTAAGGGGCCATAAGAGCTAGGGACACAAAATTTAAAAAAAAATATAGAATTCCATATGCAAATTATTTTTATCACTTATGTCGATATAATGGACGAAGGAGAACTCTTAAAAATATATAGAAAAAAAAGTTTTTCTTAAAGACTTCCTCCACACGTTGATTCATTCATAAAGTTCCAATATATGCAATCCAAATTCATTTAGGCCTTCGGAGACTTTTCTCAAGGCTTTGGAATTTACTCATGTGAGTCCCACAAACAACTAAGCGTTTACATAGTCTTAACGCATCAAAAAAAAAAAAAAATTTTAGGTACAGATGCTTGTTTTTGGAATAACAAAATGCAGTGTATTCTAAAGTCAGACATTTTTAGAGCTCTTTTTATTTGTGCATTGGAAAATAGTTTACAAGTAAAAGGCTGTCGTGTATGGCGTGGCATGGCTGCAGCTGGCGGCGTGGCAGTAGCATTTGGCAAAGTTTAACTGCAGCCCTGTTGCAGTGCTGGAAAAACCTTTTGCAAAGGCATTTTCAATTTTACTTTATATGCAAATTTTTGGCATTTGGTTGCTGCTGCCGGCAACTGCAATTGATAGCTTTAGCTGGCGGTACAGACTTTTAAGCCAGCTTTATGTTGGCTGCACTTACTTTGCTGGCATTCAAAATTCTATACATTTTTTTAAACTCTTTATTATATCGTTTTATATTTGGAATCTTTGCACTACAATTAATTGTGCGCAGCCTTTTGAGCGGCTTCATTTTTAAGCTCAAAATTTGTATACAAACTAGAGAAATATAAGAGATAAGTTGCCGCACTCAGGCACGTAGCCAACTTCCACGCAACGAAGCCGCCATTAATCTCAGTCCCTAGCTAAAGCGTGCAACATGACACGTAAAGGTTGCCCCCTGCTGCACGTTCCTCGTAACACTAATGGCACTCGTTCGTAGCGCAACTTAAAGTAGAGACTACCTCAGCTCGATGAAAGACCCGAAAAACGTTTCCGCAGGGAAAGTGTCAAAGTGCTAAAGTATGTTCAAAGATTCATAAGATTGTGTCTGTGTACTGTTTGTCTGCCGCCCACGTACTCCCAATCTCTGTTTTGCCTTTATATGCTGCTTTCTTTTTTGTCGGCTTAGTAGTGAAATTACCGATAAAAGGTAGCCTGACAATCCTTTGCCCAACACTGTCAGAGCTTGAGTTACTGGTATGAGTTTGCCAAGAGTTGCCAGTACTCGCAGAGCGTATGTTTGCTGTTGCTTTTGTACATGGTATTGCTTTTAATATAAGTCACACAGTGCGTATACGTCATATGTGCGCTGGTTAGAAAAGTGTGTGCTTGTCTGTGCTTATCTATGTATATTGCTTAAGAAAACTTCTAGTCAAACTCATTATGTGCGCTGCCTTTCAGCTATGCAGAGATTGGTTTCTTAAGATTCTTTTTATTTAAGCGTATTTAAAAAAAAATACCCTATCATAAATGGGGGCATGTTGGTTGACACTTATTAAGTGCCGCTTGCAGCAAGTTAAGTTAATGTTAAAAAGACTGTTGGATCTAGTAGGATACAGCATTAGGAAAGACACAAGGTTTTGTGTATGTACCACAATGTACCCAATTTGCGTAAAACTGGACTAGACAGAAGACGTCACAAAAAGACATAAACCAAACGCAGCAGAACAAGTCCATATCAAGACATATTATTCTTGAACTTAGTATGACCAGCAAAAATTTCATTAAAAAAAGTAGAGTATATTTTATTCGAAGCCATACAGCAAAGTGAAAAATTCTCACTTCCTCATTTGTTGGTAACATGGCTAGCGGCATTCCCCTGAACTTTAGCGACAACATCTGCAGACATTTTAGCTATTAGCTCGACTTGCATATATGCAACCCAGACGTTGCCTTTGGCCAAGTTCATTGCTCCGTATGCAACGCCACATAAAAAGTGTGAAAAAGAAAATTTCAGATTTTTCACGCTGGAATTTTTGCATTTATAATTCTTGCCATGAAATTATGTAAAGTAAAAATTTCAATTTACACTATTTATTTGCATTTTTGGCTATTTATTTTATGGCTTGCACATGGCTTTTTTTTTTTTTTTTTTTGACTTCGCCAAGCAGCGAGAATGCGCGTGAAAAATTTAAATTGAAAATGGAAAATGCTCGCATGCAATTTGTTTGGATAGTTTTTACATATGCACAGCAAAAGCTGCTGCTAAAGCTTTTCTTCTATTTGGTTGGGCATAAAATCCTTTACATTGTTGCAATAGCTTTGAAACTACAATCCCTTGCTTTACGAGCTCACAAAGGCATTCGCCATTTTATGTGCCACGTACTAGTCTCAAGTGTTTCTGAGGGTTAGTAAACGGGTAGCGGATTTAGGGGTTATTAGGGGTTAACATCATTATGGTTGTGCTTTCGTAAAGAGCTTAAACATTTAATGTAGCCCAACCAAGAATTTTACGATTGCAACTTTAATGACTATGACTTTTAGTATTTCCTTGGTATATCTTTGATCATTACTTGATGTCGTCTAAAGCAGCATAAGAATGTGCATTGACTTGATAAAAACGTTGAGTAAAAACTTATCTTTGAATATTAGTGCAAGTTTCTTGCTTTTATGAGTTCAATGAATGTTTAGTCAACCAACTTCTACACAGACGCTCAAAGCTACAAGGCCACATTGAAGGTAGTCTCTTCTCGTCACATCATAACTGACTTCTTCATTAAGGCGGTAAAATACAAATTTACAACAATAGCAAAGCAAAACAGTTTTTTTCCCTTTCTACTTGTGAGAATCTATTATCAAATGCACAGAAGACCTCTGTTGAATATTTTGTGAAGGATCCTCTGCCATTTTTACGCTATACTAGATAATGTCAAGTCAGGGTCCGTTTAGAAAAGATTTGAAAACTGCAGGAACGAGAACGAGAGGCAAATTTCTTGTATCTCCCCGACTTTCTGTAAAGTGTAAAGAGAATAAAAATATGATGTAGTCCGTGGTGCTTGCAACATTCAGTTGCTATATACAAATTTGTGTCAATATGAAAATGCAAATTTAAATACTTACGTCTTCGTCTCAACTGCTTGAACTGAATTTAGTATAAATTCTCTTTTTTATCAAGCATACTAAATAAATCAACTACTTTTAAATTGAAACTGTTATTTTGAAATTATTTAGGTCTGGTAAAATAAATTTGAGTTGCCTACAGATATATGGAGTCCAAATCTTAGTTGTGGCTATTCTAGCTTTTTGAATATTTAAGATCTAGGCGTTCATTTAGAAGGCAGACCTGCAATCAATTTTATTAATGCTCCTGAACATATTGGTGGTAGCTTTGGACTTCTCTAACATCGCCTTCCCTAAGTTTCAAACTAAATATACATGCCTGTTACCTTGAGATTTAGTTTATAAAACAACAATTATATAGTTTATTAGTTTAGTCTACACAACCTGAAATAATCCTTAAGCCAAGCGCAACCAAAAACCTTAAAGATTTCACACAGGAGTGCTCCAAGTGTTATTTACCTGGTTAGTTTCTGGCATTAGTTATAATGTTACTCATACGCCATGCGTGCTATATTAAATATTGTTCTGGCAATGCCATGGAACATGATTGAGCGAAGACATCAAATCACGTTTGCCGTTTCCATAAACCAAAATGGTAATGCCGAAGTTGACGATGAAGAGGAAGACAAAGACACACTTATTAGACCAAAGCGTTATGCGTGACACCAATTCAAATGGCGGAAGAGACGAGTAGAGTGCTTCAAGCGGCTTGCACATTGCAACGTAATCTGCCCATTACTCAAAACAGTAACAGAGGCATGCAAAAGAGCCAACACGTAGCAAAGGCGAAGAGAGAACTAGAGTAGAGTAGAGAGGAGAGCGCATCAGTGAAGCCAAATTGAAGCAAAGCGTAAGCAAGACTCATTTCCCACTCTTTGCTTACGTGTGCCGCACACTTGTTTACAAACACTCACATACATAAGCTAACTTACACACACCTACATAGTTGGGCACACACACACACTGACAGTTGTTGTCTGTTTCGTGTTTGTGTTTGCTTTTACTTTAGCGCCTTTGCCCGCCAGCTACAACAGCTGACTTGTGACGCGCCTGTCCTTGCCCTTGCCCCTACGCCCACTGTCATTGCCACTGTCACAGTTGGAGCTGCAGTGGCAGTCACTGTCATAGTCAGGATCGTAGTCCATGTCGTTCGCCGTGTGACGATTAGGCCATTTGCCTTTGAAATCACAAATGCTGGCAGCTACCAAGCAGCTGTAATGGCTTTGTCATGTTAATTTCTTGCTGCTTTCTTAGCCTCTTGGCCATTTGAAGTTTCTGTTTGTGATGCTCTGCTGCTGTTTTTTTTATTTAATGTTATCGTTGTTGTCTTAATTTAATTATAAATTTAGTTTTTAATTTTCGGAGCTTTCTTATTTTGTTGGCAACAAAATTGTTTCATTTTGCCTTTGGGCCACGCACAAATTGCCAACAGGAACAAGTGGAAAATATCTAAATGTACACATTTCCAGCATCATTTTACAGCAATTTTCTGCTCTCACGCGTTTTCATGAACTTTTCCTGAATGCATGCTCTCACATTCTGGTCTCAATGTTTGCATTTCCATCAGTACCCTACAATGTATATTTTGACTTTTGCATGAAGCTTGCAACGCTCAAAGCTTAGCCCGTTGTATGACGTATACTTATTCTTAAATTTTTGATGAAATTATTGAATTGTATATATCAATGTGGATAGAAAACATTTATTTTTTCTAGCAGCCAGCACGTGATAGGGAAGTTCTTGTCACCAAAAATGTATATCTCCTTGAACCAAGTCACTTATTCTGAAAAATTTGCTAGTAAAATAAATTATTAATATCTCATATCATCCTTGCCAACTTATCGTAGCTGCATTCTATAAAGTAAAAAAAAAAAAAATTTTAGTATGGTTAAATTAGTTTCTTTGCAAATGGCCTTAATGCGATTAATAGGAAACAGATACCACAGCAGTAGGTGCATACAAAGGTTCACTGCTCTTGAGGAAAGGACAAAGGACGCTAAGGGCTCTACTCTGACCATATCCAGTGCAGTTATACTTGAATAATTTTTCAAAAGTAAAGTATTGTATTATATTTTTTTTTTTTCACAACCTAATGTCCTCTTGAGTGCGACATATTTCATTTAATGTGACGTCATATAGCCAATAACCAGTGCACAAATGTGACGCATCCAAAGATACCTTATTGGTCAAATTATAATGTGCGGCTTAAAAGCTACAAGGCAACAGACAAACATACCGACAGGGCACATATTAAACCTTCATTTTGCTCGCCGTAGTCGGCTAATAATAGGGAGTATTTTTTAAAGTTCGCGATAAAATGAAAAAAATTATTAATCTTTTTAGCCAAATCGCTATGTCTTAGTTCTCTTACGACAAGTTCTCCATATTCAGTATCCCTGACTTTTCTCCAAGTTGCGGTCGGTCGCTGTATATTGTTCTCATTTAACTTTGGCTTACTGAAAACTTTTAAGTTACTCTGTAAGAGTATGCATAATTCGGTATTTCACATTTTTGGTCATTTTGTGTTTGTTGTTTCTGTTGCTTACTTACTCCATTGTTATTTCCATCTTTCTAGCTTTCGCTGGTTACCCACCAGCTGCGTTTATTTACTGTTGTCACTTTTGCCATCCACCGTTGTCATTGTCATACTCCAGCTTCTCTACATGCTCGTCATCTAGAGGAGAATCGCAAAAAAGTGAAATTGCTGCATATGTGTGTCCAAGTGTTTTTGTCCTGGTATGTTTGTGTGTGACACAGGACTTACCCCATAAGCCTTTCATAAGCATCGCATAAATTCTTTGTCAATTGTGGCAAATGTTGCGCTGGCAGCCTGTCCTCATGTCCCCATGTCGTCCTGACGTCCTGTTTGGCCAACTTCTTCTTTTGGCCCCTTTAGCCAAGCAGCTGGCTTCCGTCGCTTGTCATTCTCGTTACTGTCGCATAGTTTTCTTCAAGTTTCCATGTTTTCCTTTTTTTTTTTTTGTTGCCTTTTGCATTCTTGGGAACGCTGTGCGCTCTCTAATTGTACCCTGACATGAGCTTTGCCAACTGACAACGCATGAGACTTCAAATTGTAACTAGAATTTGATTGTGTCGAGGCACGAGTGCATTGATTGGATTAGCCATAAAGGCCGACTTGGCCATAACAATAATGAAGATGGCATAGCAGATGGGTACAGGCTAGCAGCTAAGCTCAGCCAGCTTAAATAGCTCAAATGGCAGGATACTGTGATCTTAATGGAATGTGAGGCGTTCAGTGACAATAACTATAAATGGAAATGAAATTTTTTGTTTTTTCGTCAAGGGCTTCAACAATAAGGGGAGAATGTTGTTGTTGCTACTCCACAATAACTTTGAAGTTGTTATAACTTTGCTTTTTCATAGGAATTTTCTATTCACCTTTTTTGTCTAAATGAGTCTTAATTGTAAGAGTATCTGCTCAAATTCTTTTTCATTAGAAGCTCGGTATTTTCGCTACCGAAACGCAAATTCAGGTATTTAAAAAATATTCTTGAATACAGATTTGTATTCCAGTGAAGGGTTTGCCCTGGTACATTTTGATGCTTTTTGTTCATGCTGAAAAAGTAAAATTTTGCAATGAAAATCACAAGTTATGATAGGACATAAACTTCGTCCAAACTTGTTAAAAAAACAAAAATTTTGTTGGTGTTTTTAAATGGTTGCTAAATTAACTGAGATTGCGATTGTAAAAATTTTCGACAAAGAAGAACATAATCTAAACTTAGAAACTAACAAAAATGGCGTTCATGATGAACCTTATCATCAAATTTCCAGTAAACGAGAAAAATTTTATTTCCGCACTCATAAAATTTGTCAAAGTAGAACAAAAATTAAAGAATTATTTAGCACGTCTTAAGGTAAAGACTGATTTAACCAGTTGTGAATTATAAGCTGTTACTAGTGAAATACTGCTAGATTAGCTAACACACATGATGAAAAGAACAGAAAACATTTTGCAAGTTTTAACAGTCTTATTAAATTTAATCTTGTAAATATTAAACTAGTTTTTCTCGATACAGCATTTCGCGATAAGAGACCATATCAGCTATAAGTGCTAACAAAAAAGTTCATATCAATTAAATTTAGACACTGTCTTTTTGCTTTTTTAATGCTGGTGTAGTTCATCGAGTTCGCTAGTGAAAAGCTGCTTTGCTAACTCAATGTTGTATGTAGCAAAAAACTTTAAAAATTAGACCCTTGAGTAAAAAATGGCGAAAATAATTTCAGGACATATGCTTTCTACCAAACTGTTTTATCGTCTTTTCATCTATTTTCACAATCCTATTAGAGCTACCCCATTTAAGATTCCTGTGCAATTCCGTACCAGCTTTTTTGCAATGACAATCAAATGTCAAGTATTGGGAGAGCTTCTAAAAATGTCCCATGTTGCACATACAAAAAAAAAAAAAGCAAAAAACAAAAAGATACAAAAGACAATTATGACACAAGTGAAGCGGCAAACATATTGACAGTAGAAGCGCCGCCAGAGACAGGACCCATCCAGGCAGTCGTCCAAGCATTATGAGTGTTTTGCCTTTTGATACGCAAGACAACTCATGTAGCCCAATGCCTGGATGACTTGGTGGAATAACAAGAAACGCAGGCAACCAACTAGACAGACTCTCGGTGCCATTTGATTGTCATGCCACATTATTATGCTTTATTTCCGTGCCTCCTTATGATGTACAATATAATATGTATACATGTATATGTATTAAAAATGTCGTCAAATTTACATAGCCTGGACTGCCTGGTGTGCAAGGCAAAGCCAGCGCGGACAGGCAGGTCTCTTGTGGAGCTGTCGCCGCTTGAGACGCTGTCGGCATGTTGTCCTAGCACTCAGTGAGCGGCAACTGGGGTTAGGACTTCTTCACTGGCATTGCCTTTTGTTATTGTTGGCCAACTGGCTTCAGCTGCCGCTCTGGCTCTGACTGCGTGCGTTAAGTTTTTTTTTTTTTTTTTCGTAGTGTTTACAACACTTCCGGCGTATAATGGAAAACAAAAGGCTTAAAAGGATACACAAAGGATTGGAGCAATCAAGTGCGCTTTAAGGACTTTACCTATATATAGCCGCCGATAACGCTTTTACCTAAACATTTCTTTTTTTTGTAGCATCATTTTGCACCTGCCATTACCTCAACATCACTTCAGTTACAGTATGTATTTTATTTTTATTGTTGTTTTTCTTCATTTTTTTTTTTTTTTGTGTTGCGGCATTTTCTTTTAGCGTGCATAGCAATTTTTTGCCCTCTTTTGTTGTTGTCATCGTTTTCCTTGCCGTTTTTGTTGGGATATTTTTCTCGTTTTTTTTTTGTATTTTTTTTTTTTTGTTTCAAAGTCAGAACAATGCCGAGTTTTCAATATGACTTCTTCACGTTCCTTTAATGGTATTTTGTTTATAAGTGTGCGTACGTGTGCTCAAAAAGGTTGACGACAAGCATAAAACTTGAAGTAGTTCTATCGAAATGTCGACATGGTTCTTAAACGCTAACGTCGGTAACAAAAACAAAGTATTTCTATGGGAAAAGCTATATGCGCTACGCAGTGAACTTAAACGTGGTCTCTCTACTATATAAAGAAGTTTTTGCCTTCGCCCAGCATTTTTTTTTTTATTGTTGGTTGATTGAATGACACAGCCACACAAAAAAAGGAAGTGTCCTGATATTGGATCGAAACATTTTGTCTTATATATTTTGATGCTATGAATCCGCTCTGAGGCGACAAAAAAGAACTTTGTTTTAAATCCCAGTAAATAGATCCAAGACCTGTCGGTATAATTCCGATAGCAGATTCAGAATAGGTCAAAAATCGTATGCCTCGTTCTTAGATCAAGAGCTATTTGCCAAACAAGCAAAAAATCTGAGTTTTTGAGTTTTTTACGCTTAGCATAGAACCAAGATCTCTTGTTCCAATAAAATCACAATTTTCTTGCATATTCCTATGATTTTTCGGAGTTTGAAGAAGTTAGGATAAAACCAAGATACTATTGGTCATTGCTGATGGCTGGATATGAAAACATATGGCTCGTCCTTAGATGTCGACACTTTTGTCATCAAAACAAAAACTCATAAATTTCGGAGTATTTAATGTTAGGATAGAACCAAAGACCTGTTGGTTCATTTAAATCCCAACTTTCTTGCATATTCTTGTAATTTTTCAAAGTTTTTTGAGGCTAGAATAAAGCCAAGATCAGTTGAGCCAATGCTTTAGATTTGGAGTTTGCGCATCAAAATACATACATAAGAAATAAGAAAAAATATGCCTAGATTCCAGATAACGAAAGTTTTTTTTGGTGTAAATTGGTACACTTTTGGTTAAAACTTTTATTGTATTTAGCTATTGACATACTTTTCAAACATAACTCTGTCAAGTTTTACACTCAAAATATTTTAACTCTGTAAAGTATCAGGTTAAAACATTTAACAGTTAGGCTGTAATCCTTGAAATTTTGAGGGAGCATAGATATCGAATTTTTCCCCAATTTAATTGATCTTTGGATAAAATTAATTTTGTCCAAAACTTATAGTTTGCGGAATCTAGGACCTAAAAATGACACTTGGTTTTATCATGCTAACAATAAAGTGGAAGTGGTGGAGTTTAAGGGTAATGCTTCTTTTGAGTAGCTTCACGGAACTTAATTTAAAAAGGTTTGAATATGGTTGGAAAAAGCATCTTGACCAGGTGCGGATCCAGGATTTGGCCTTGGAGGTTTTTCACTTCGAAGTGTTTATTAAACCTCGCAAAAAACCTATTTTTCCAACTTTTCGAAATCTCGTAACGCCCCCCGTGAAACCGCCACAGGTCTTGACTAAAAAAAAGAAAAGTATGTTGAGAAATAAAACAAAATTTTGAACTTTGTATTTGTGCTGTCATTTTGGCCAATTCCTGGACCGCGCTGGTAACTTTACCTTATTCAAGTCCCGGACCGTATTTAAACATAAGAGGCCCAAAAGGCTGTGTAAAACATGTCGGCGTCATTACGTATACGTAAATTTTAAATTTAAAGCAATACCTTTAATTTTCGATGTACGTATATTATTGTCGCTACTTATATTTCTTTAAGAAATATACCTTTAATAATAAGATAATAAGATTATTTTACCAAATTTATTCATTTCTGGATATTTTTAAGCATACTCCTGCGATTTTTCTATATATAGTTTTTGAACGTTTAAAACATTCGAACAAATTTGTTCAGCATAAAGGGGTCGTTGGGCGCTTGGACAATGCTTTAATACGGCCCTGCCTAATTTCATGCTTACAATTCTGCTACAGGTTAGACTGAGTGCACCCTCTTTAAAAGGTATAAAAAGTTAGTTATTCGCATTGGCTTGGTTAAGTGCTAGACATAGAGTACGGCTTAACTCTTGTTCTAAAGTTTCACTCAAGCAGGGATGAGACAAATAACACTAACAACGAACGCTCACACAGACAAACATACAAAAGCAAATAGACTCAAAGGGCGGAACTCTTAATTATTGCAGCTTTACATTTGCTAATCCTCTCTCTGCCTCCTTGCAGCAATGCCAGCTACACGTCACAAACACTGCCTGCTACTATGGCTGCTTGCCGGCTGCCTCTTTGCCCTGGCCTCGCTGAGCATAGCCTGTCGGGTCTCGGAGTTCTCCTGCAAGGGTAGTGGCAACAGTGGCAATATATGCGTGCCACTCGATAAATACTGTGATGGACGCAGCGATTGTGCCGATAACAGCGATGAGCCCAAACATTGTTCAGGTAAGCGTCAAAACGTTACAGCCGAAAGGTATGCTTTATTTTTTTGTATACATATTTTTCCATCTCTCCTGCTCATGTAGTCTGCAATCGCACATATTATGGCGATATTGGACGCACCTATGCCATAAAGGTGCCAACGCCACAGTGGAATAAATTACCTTTCCTGTGTCACTTGACATTCACAGCATCCGGCCATGATCAAGGCGACATTGTACAGGTGAGCAAAAGTCTATAAAAACAAAACTGAATTGTTGAACACACACACTCAGGCATATTCCTGTTTATTTTTGTGAGTGTGAGTGTTTGCATGGCTGCAGTTTTTCTGAGCCCTATTCGTGGTTGGTGGCCCCCAGGCCAAAGATTAGCTTGGACCAGCCAGTCAGTAGAGGTCGGCGTCGTTGGTAAACATGAAACTGCAGTGTACATAGAGTAGGTGTATATAGAGGCGCAGTTGCATGCAACACATTGGCATATATACATACATGTGCCTATATGCTATACTCCTACATAGGTATATATGTGCGTAGATACAGTAGATACTCACAAATGAGCCAAATTTTAAAGCAATGTGTGGGCTTTTTTTATTTTCTCAGGTGTTTTGTTACAGAGGTTTTGTTAAAACGAAATTGGAGCTTACAGTGAAATGATAAAAAAAATCGGAATATTGAGTAAACTGCAAATTTGTTTATAATATAAAATTGACTCTTAAGTATGTATAGAAGGGAAAATAAGTGCAGCGGACGACTCTTCGATGATTTTTTTTTTTTTTTTTTTTTTTTTTCTCTTCATATTTTATTTACAATCTGTCTTTGCTAGACAATAAGTAAATGTACTAAATAATAATAAAAAAAAAAAAAAAAATTATAAGTAAAACAGAAAGTTTCCATTAAAACCTACTGTTGTGTTTAGCATATGTTGTGTGTGCCAAAATTATCTATCCATGAGATCGAGAATGTGCAGTCTTTTAAGTCTTCTTACTGCTGTACTGTTATCGGCTAGGCTTAAGGCTAGATTATTTTCGTGGTTGTGAAGTTTGTCAATATACTTTTTGCTAAATTTGATTATTTCTTCTTTAACAAAAGGAATGTTTAAATCTTTATGAATGCATGCATTAGACACGTAAAAAGGAGCGTTGACTATGGAGATATTGGCCAATATTGAGTTCGTTAATTGAACTCCGATTACTTATCGTGCTATCGATAACTGATTATTAAGGCAGACTTAATATAGAAAAAGATTTGAGTGTGCCAAAAATAGGTGATGTGATCCAATTGCAGGCCAAGCAGTATTTAGAGGGTCTGGGGTCACATCCAAATTTGCTAGTACGACAGCAGAATGCCGAAAGACCGTCTTCCAGAGCACAAAAGAGAAGATTGGAATGATACCATCCACAGGATCTCTCATAGAGAATTCTTAAGTAAATGTATATAAAGTAATGTAAAATCTCTGGTAACTGGAGTTTATTGTCATATGAAGTTTTTGTTCTGTATGTATTAAAGTTTCTTTTTAGTGTTTAATTATATATTTTTTTCCCTCTAACTTATAATTTGATTAATCTGCCAGATTTGTGGCTGGTAAAGGATTTCCCGGAAATAATTAATTTTGATTTCATACGCGATGCGACTAGTTGCACAATTTGGTTGTTATTAAAGAAATTAAATCATTTCGTCTAGTCGTACAACAATAAAAAGCTTTGCGCATACGCACAGACAATGCAATCGGTTGTACAACATGCTCGATAAACAGCCAAGTTGCACAACTAGCCGCATCATATGTGGCTTGGATTATAGTCTTCAATCGCAAAAATACTGAGAAAGAGTATCTTTCGAAATTCTGAACAATAAAATGATTTACGTGAAACTGTGTTTATCGATAAGGCAATTTCCAAAAAATTTGAATTCACTTAAATAAATACAGTATCCAGAGTAATCCTTTCAAAAATATTTTGCAAAAAATGGAAGAACAATTCATGAATTAAACTAAACGATATTTATAATGTGCCATCGCAAATATACATATTTATTACTAAAAAAATTTGTATTTAACTTAGGACCCTTGTAAAAGTTTTCTGAGTCCAAAACCAAAAATGATTTTCCCATAAAGCCTTTTCAATCGATTGCAGTCATAAAACTAAAAACCCAAAAGATCTTTGGATCATACCAGAGAATGTCTTTTTAAAGTATTTCCCCAACTAGAAGTAATGTTGCATTTTCTTTCGGTTCAGCGTAGTGTCCAGAAACTATATTACTTTCGAATAAATATTTTCAACTTTTTTTTGAGTGTTCACTGTATGCCAAACCACATGTATTTTATATTGTATATAAAACGCATAGTACAGTGTATTTTTTTTTTGCTCGTAACTCTGACTGATGCATGTCTGGCTTTGGGTTTGGTTTTGGGGTTGGAACTTAGTCTGACTTAGTGGGTGCTTAATTAGCTTTTATGTTTTAAAGTGTCTTTCAACTAAAAGCTGCTAAAAAATGTACTTAACTTTAAAGCATTTAACAAGCTCACTTTAAGGAGTTTTGCGTTTGGACAATGAAATTAGACACGCTTCAAAATATTTTTGCGAGCTGTCAGAAAAACGTCAATTTCAATTTGAAAAATAATTGATTTCATGCAATTTGTGTAACAGCAAAATGAGCAGCAAAAGCAAAAGTAACTGAAGGATGTCAAGCATGGCAAGGACTACGCTTTGATTGCTACGCGGGGTTTAGCTGAATGTTTTATCAAGGATCAACTCAGTCAACATAATATTGTCAACATTGGCAATACTACGGCGTTGATGATAATCACATAAAATTGTTTCCGTCGTTGTCGTTGCCAATGTCATCCCTGAAATTGTTGTCATCGTTAAATCTGCTGCTCTCCTAATGTTGTTCTTGTTGCTGCCCGCCGCGGTTCCCTTTCGACACCTTGTTGTAGTGGGTGCTCCTCAAGAACTCTGGTAACCAGCTCAATGCTGCATTGCAGATTTGGCGTACAAATCTCTCATGCATAAGTTATACGTTTTTATTTTGTGTTTCCGCATTTGTAGACATTGATAAACGTTGCTGATTTACATAGAAACACACGCACACGCACCTATACATATATACGCTTATATACCACATATATATACTTTTTATTTTATGCTAGATATATATAAAGACAGATAGCAGCAAACTTTTCTCGCATATAAATCATGTGGCTGGCATTAGTTCAGTTAGCTTTCACTTTTCGCTCCCAAGTCAAGGGTGTCCTGTGCGTCGGAGTTTTGATGTCTGCATAGAAAATTGGTCGAAATAATAACGTTACGCCTCACTTGCCAACGACATCGACTCTTGGCTTGTCTCGCATATTGATTGATTGATGATTGTCAGCCGTTTGCGGCGCCAACTCATGGTAAAAATATATAAAATACAAATACTTATTTAAAAGTTTAGATTGCTTTGAACATAAACTTGAGCTTTCATAATCAAATAACAATACTATGAAAAATAGAAATTGAAGTTAATTCATTAAAGATATCAAACAAATTACCCAGACAAGAAAAAGCTAACATCCTAGCTGACATATTTGAATCCAAGCATAAAAAAACTGTGACTTACTCTGATTCTACCACATCAACTTTTGTGGATAACTCACTTAGATGCCTTATGGACTCAACTCTTTCAACCTGCCCTGAAATCACGTCTGGAGAAGTTCAAGCAATTATTAAATCTCTTAAAAATAAGAAATCTCCGGGTACTGATCAAATACCAAATATCTGCCTTAAAAAACTACCAAATGGCACTATGATTTTTTTAACACTTATTTTTAATAATTGTCTTAAAACTGGGTACTTTCCTTTAAAATGGAAAATTGCAAAAATTATCCCTATTCCCAAGCCTGGAAAACCTCCCGATTCACCTGATAGCTATAGACCAATTAGCCTACTGTGTGGATTCTCTAAAATCTTGGAGCGATTAATTAAGACCAGATTAAATTTACACTTAGAAGAAAATAACATCCTTCCTTCAATTCAATATGGATTTCGAGCATCTCTTAACTGTATCTACCCACTGGACAAAATCACCAAATACATTAAAGATAATTTGTATCGCAAGAAGTCAGTTGGGATGGTAACACTTGACATTGAAGCTGCTTTTGATACAGTTTGGCATAATGGCTTAGTTCACAAACTAATTACAATTAATACCCCAACTTACATTACTAAAATTATACAAAGCTTTTTAACAGAAAGATACTTCTTCGTGAGATTGGATAGTACCGACTCCAATAAAAAACTTGTCAATGCTGGAGTACCTCAGGGATCTGTTCTCGGCCCTATTTTGTACAATGTATACACTCATGACATTCCATTACTTGAAAATTGCAATACTCTAATTTTTGCTGATGACACAGCCCTTTATACTTCTGGTGATTCAAGCACGAATATTCATAACATACTACAAAATTCATTGGACTCCATTTCAGCATATTTTTACAAGTGGAAAATTAAAATAAACCCAACAAAAACAAAAGCAATCTTTTTTCAAAGAAAAGAAAACCATGCTTTTTACCTATTAATGAACTTCAACTGAACAACTCTTATATCAAATGGGAAAACTCCGTGAGATATTTGGGCATTATTTTGGATAAAAAACTTATTTTCAATAATCATATCAGCACAACATTAAACAAAATCAATATTACAATACGAATTCTATATCCATTCATTAACAGAAAATCAAAACTTTCTATGGACAACAAACTTATTATTTATAAAACAATTTTCTTACCATTTATATTATATGGCTGTGAAGTATGGGGAAGCTGTTCTAAAACTCATTTAAAAAAACTACAAACAGCTCAAAACAAAATATTGAAGATGATATTGAACCTCCCTCATTACTATCCAACAAAATATTTACATTTACAAGCTAATATTGACATGATTGATAAACATATATCTCGTGCAAAAAGAAAATTTAATCTAAAACTCAATGAAACTCAATACCTTTAAATATTTTTCAGTAAATTTATACACCTTTTTTTTTTTTTTTTTTCCTTCTTTACCAAGGTTTTTGTTTTCACTTTCCTTGAATGTATAACGATAATACCCTTATAATTTTTATTCATTATGTAAAATTAAATGTTTCAGTTGAAAAGATTAATATCTAACTCTGTTAATGTAAATACAAGCTAGCTTTAAGCAAATGTATAAATTATATAAATAAAG
Organism: Chymomyza costata; assembly: GCA_018150985.1. Taxonomy (NCBI): domain Eukaryota; kingdom Metazoa; phylum Arthropoda; class Insecta; order Diptera; family Drosophilidae; genus Chymomyza; species Chymomyza costata. Next base: position 28,587,789 of record JAECWU010000001.1, read on the forward strand.
CAAATAACTAATATAACAAACAAATTACATTTTTTAGCTCAATTTTGAATAACGACTAAAACTATTATTAAAGCTGCCTCTAAATCATATACCATAAAAGTATGAATTTTATAAATAAACTCACTTAGAAATAATGTTGAAAACTTTTAGAAAGTTATTTGCTTACTCTTAAATCATTTTATGCCACTGCACATTTAGTGAAATTCTAGATATTTTCTCGAAAATTTATTGTTTTCACAAAGCATAACTCATTTTTTGCGCCTACTCGTAGATATAATTTCAAAGACTTAAAAATGTCGTTCGCTTAGTAAACTCTCCTACGCTGCAAATGAGAGTTAAAAAAGCTAAATAAAATAATAATTTGTTTCCTATACTAAATAATTCAATTTTGGCACATTCCCACAACACTCATATAAAAAACCTTTCCGAGTCTACAAATGAGGGTAGAAAAGCCATGTAGAATAAAATAATTTTTATACCCAGCCCCTCAACATCCATAAAAGGCAAACCAAACATAATAATACTCGCTTGTAATTTAGATAATAACTCAATCAAAAGTAATATGTGTGTATTTTTTTTTAATTATTTACTTATTTATTTTTTGTGCTTTCTAAAAATAAGCTTCCAAACCAAGATCTTATGTATTATTTCGAAATTAATATAATAATCAGAGACGGTGCTGCAAAGAACATGAACTAGTCAGTTCAAACATGTTTGATGCCATTGTGTTTGCAGTCAAACGAGCTCTCGACAGGTTTGAGTTAGATCGAACAAACTGTATTGAGTTCGATCAGGTATCAGCGCCAACATTTTATATTTTTGAGTACAAGCACTTGGCATAATCGCTCTAATAGCTTTGTATATGAGTCGTATTGGTTCCAGTATTTCCCGGTATATTATGGAGACAACCTTACTTGATTGAATACGACCGCATACAACAAGAAGCTTGATTGTTTCTAGTCTGCCATAACCAAAAAATTCAGACTGCTGACTCGAAAAACAAAGAAAAAAAAATCAAGTTAATGGTCCTGTTGCATAATATCGAGATAACCTTTACTAGCCGCTAAGAACAAAATTTTTTAATTTGCTAGTGTTCACAGAAAAAAAAGTGGTGTGAACTTTACATATGCAAGGGCTTTCCGTATTCACTTTGAGAAGCTGACTCCTAATACAAGGTCCAAAATTTCTTAACACCCAAGGGCTCGGAAATAACCTCAAAAAACCCGATAAAACGAAATATTTTGGAGGATATCTCAAAACTCAGACGTGCTAGGGTTTTTTTTTCGCAGGACTAGTATAGCGATCCCGAAAATAAATATAAAAACATGATTGAATACCATAAAACGAAAAAAAACCTTTTATTTGGTTTTTCGGAGATAATCTTTGAATGCTTCGGTGTTGGGCTTTTCTGAACCGCGGAATCGGAAACAGCGTCTTAAAATCCATATGCTAAGTTCACCTTAGTTTTTTTGTGTTCCTGTGTAAGTAGTCAATGCAATCCTGAGTTGTATGCAAAAATTTGTTTAAATTAGCTTCACTCACTTATAAAGTATCTAATCTTTTTCAAATACATTTTATTAAATAGTTTCTTTAATAATCATGACAAGCTGCGTTCCAATTTAAACAAACACAAAAAATGCTATCTAGTATAGCTTTCATCAAACTTGAAATGGATAAAATTTCATAATTTATATTCTACCAAACGAGTTTTTGTTCATTTTTTATGCTTTAATCAAATTCCCGGTACATAATATGTGTTAGTGTGCATGTACGTGAGCATAGTAATTTACATCAAAGACTGAATATTTTCACACCATTTTGAAGGGTTAATAAAGCTTGGGGTGCTGCAAGGGGAAGTCCGAATGGACTTTACATGCTTCCAGGTATACGAGTTAAATTGCGTGTGTGTGTGTGTAGATGGGTAAAAAATTTCAACCAAGCTCAGTGAAAAGAAAATATGGAGAGCATTTTTTTGTACTCACTGCCATATAAATCAACAGATTTTTTTTTGCCCAGTATGTAATTATATTTACTATGTGCGCTGTATATGAAAAAGTTTTTTATCACTTGTAATATTTTGCAAACACTTTATGCTGCTTTCATTTGAAAAAGTTATTTTAAAGTTTATTTATGCATGAAAATGTAATATTTTTGTATTAAAAGCGTTTTTTATATATTTAATTTAAATAAATTTTTATATTTGTTTGTTTTTCAAAAAAAAAAACTTTTTATATTTTGTGTGTACATTTATTACGAGGCATGTTTGCTACCATTGAATTTAATCAATTTTGTGTGCGCCCTTAATATTATTTAAGCAATTAGTGGCTGTTTGTGTGCCAAAGTTTTAAATTAAACGTGGGTTTTTTTAGTTATATATTACTAGGGGGCTCTGCCCCCTGCGTGCTTTGCACGCCAACCCCCGTACGATCTGCTTTATTCAATTCTGCTTATCCAGATTATTATATACCCTGTGCATATCTCTATTTCCATAATATGCATCAGCCTGACTCTAAAATACCCTGAAACCATGCAGGTTGCTGCTCGGATTCACAATTGGAATAAAAGTGTTTCCAAGGCTCCTTTGATACTGCTTCCTACTTGCTTCAATTGTACGGCTGCAAGTTCTACAAAATGTAAATATGCCTTTAATAAAAGGAAAAAGATCTGCCAGATGAAGCATATCTGGACTAAACAAATAAGTTTCTATGTAAAACCTACTAATTATTTCTATTTGATGAGGGAACATCAAGTCTTTACAGCAAAAGTAAACATTACCGGATAGCTGTTTAATTATTTCGTTATCTACGCAATATATTACCCTCCTGCTCTGCAGTCCTTAATTCCAACTTTTCTCTGAGCTGTTTTCTAAGCATAGTGTTTCTTCTCTACAATCTTAGACTCTGTCGTCTCTGTGCTGCGTTCTAAGAAAACTTGAAAACTTGCTCTAGTCGCCAATGCAATGGATCGGGTGGCGGAGTCAACAAAGTCAATTTCTTTTTGCCATTACTCCAATGCGCCACAGTGCCCTTGGGCCAATGCCGAAGAAAAGATGCGTGATCTAATCAAATGTGTAAAGTACTTCTTATAGCACGTCGAAAATTGTCTCGACACGTTTTATGGTTACGGCTTAGTTCAGAAAGACTCGATCTTCTTCGTGGTGGCAACAAATTATAGATAATCAAAATCTGTCTGTTATGTGTTAAAATTAAAAGTTAAGTTGAAATAATTTTTCAAAAAATGTTAAAACTAATTAAGAATATTCGGACAGTTGATTTGTAAATATGTTATACAACGCTTATAAAACTAAATAATACCAAAACTGAGTAACGAGTATATCGAAGTCATATATGCACAAGTCTCAAAGCTCCTTAAATCAAACCAGTCTGGCTAGAATGTCACAGCGTTACAATATAAAAATGTTTTTTTACAATAATCTCACAAAGGAATTGTAAGGTTTCATTTCAACAATAAGAATTGCATCTATAAATAAAATATATTAAGCATACGCAGCATAAACCCAATTTGTACGCTTAAGTAAGAGGACACGTAAAAAACGTTGCATACTTACGCGCGCTAACACATTTACAGCTTAAAACCCAATACATAAAAGACGCACACATAAATTACTTGTCAGCCAACTCCGGGGAATTCCGAGAGTTCCAAGTCCAGAGCTCGTTAAGCGTAGGGCACATAATGACCAAAGGTCTGTTGACTGACTAAAGCTGAAAATGTAAAAGTTTAGCATTACAAAAAATAAAAGAAACATTCGAAAATTTGAAATAAAAAACCAAAACTCGAAGCCAAGTTTAATGATGCAACAGCCACAACACAACACATGCCACTCACATACAAACACAACACACACACTCAGTTACACACAAACATTTGCAAACATTTGTAGCAGTCAGGTTTGGTCTCGGGTGTTTTCGAAACCAGAGTTTTAATATTTGAAATAGAAAAGAAGTTCACACACATTCAGCCAAGCTGTTTGTTGTCGCTCGTTTGTTTCTGTTGTTATCTGAGTGAGTGTGTGTGTGAGTGTGTATTTGAGCAAGTGTGAGTGTTGCTTAGGTGCTTGTTGGGGTTTTTAAAAATTTACAAAGTCTTGTGACAGCCAGCATGGAACTTGTTTTGAACCCTTTTTACTCAGCTTGGAGTTTCAATTTGGAAATTCCATGCACACTTACTCACACTTGCACACAAGCACATTTATTTGCATATTTTATTAAAAAATATATTGTGTAAAATGAAAAATAAAACCAAGCGAAATAACAACACGAAAACAAAAATAAACTAAAGCGCTTGAGTTGTTGCTGAGTCCTGAGTTCCGGTCTTTATCTTTATCTCCGCCTACAGGAAACTTTTTTATTGTGCTTATACTCTTTAAGCAGCTTGTTGATTTTTTTCTTAAGCTTGTAACTTTTGGAATACAACACTATTAGTTTTGTAAAGAATTGTTCCGATGATTAAAAAATAAAGTTTTCAGAATTAAGTCTTGAGCTGAAGTTTTTTTAGGAATATTGTTTGGGTAGGCAAGCTCTAATCAGTTTGATTAATAAAAGATTGAATTAAAATTGTTTGTTTGATAAGCGTTTTTAACATACTAGTCTGCTTTTAGCTGAAGTCGGCAAACTTTTTTAAGCCTTTAAGGAAACATTTTAAATTATGCCGAAAAAAATGTTTCCATATAGGAACAGGTTTGAAAGTTGCCATGGCTTGTAAGTAGCCACCCCTGGTCGATTTAGACGTTCCAGCAATGAAAACATCAAAATTCCACCTGTCATTGTTGGCAAATACGCCGTAGACAATTTTAGTTAGTTTTTCATGCGAACAGATGCAAAAACGCAGTGTGCGTGTGACAAAATATAAAAATTGTTTTTAAAGAATTCGGAAAATAAAAAACATTATTTTTGATTGAGCTAAAAAAGTGATCAAATCAAAATAAAAAATCTGCAATATGCTGGAACTGAAATTCAATGAGTTTTCATAATCAAAAATGGTTTTCGGACATAGAGTCAAATAGAGACAAATTTTTTCAATGCATTCCTAAATGTAAGATGCCACACTTTTTGGCTTGTGAGCTGCCACACATCTATTTTCATTTTTTTCCATTGCTATGTTATTTATATCACTTTTCCATTGTGTGGAATTGTCATTGAAACTAATTTGAATTGTTTTCAGTGCATTTTTCTGCCATTTTCGGATATATTTTTCAATATTTTACGTAATAATTCATTTTTTGTATGGCGACCAAAAAAAACCGTTCACAAGAACATACAATTTTGAGTTCTCTGGAAAGTTATATTTTTCTTGTTTTTTTAAATATAATTTGGATTTAAATTTTGACTACTCTGGAAAGTTAAATTTTTAAATTCAATTTAGCGCTCAGTTGGACTTAAAATCAATAAATTTTCATAAATTTTATCATTCAAGCGTTTTTATTTCAGTTTTCTCCAATTTTTAGCGATTTTTGCCCACACCTGCAACTTACAAGCCTTTTTTTTTTTGGTGTTCGTTTTCAAGATCTTTGGAAAATTGTCTGTAAAATGCTTATATTTATATAATCCAAATTAGTGCTGGAGAAAACATCGATGATCGAAGCTTAAAATCTCTATATATCGATGTTGGCCAACAGAGATGTGTCTGCAGCACTACTAAACACCCATTTGATGAGTGCAGAAGTGCTGAAGAAACATCTCTGTAGGCCAACATCGATATATAGAGATTTTAAGCTTCGATCATCGTTGTTTTCTCCAGCACTAATCCAAATTATCTGCTTATTGTGGATTATAGATCTTTTTTTCTCTTTCCAACGGTTTTCAATGTCTTTATATAGACAAAAAAGTTATGGGATGGCAACTAACAAGCTTTAACCCTACAATATGTATATATATATGACACCTTTGCGGCAACTGAGGCGGCGCTAGACGATGACAACAAAAAACTCTATAAAAAGTTTCTATATTTCTTCGCAATACCATTTTTTCATATAAGCCAATGGATGAACATATAAAGTTATACTTATTATTTAAAATATTCCGTAACTTTGCAACATAATAATTTTGAAGCTGTCATTTTGGCAAAAGGCCTGTACGCAGCACTCCGAAATGCTTCCGAACAAGAATGAACTTTATGAAAAAAAAAAAGTGCTCCCGACTAGCTTCCGTACGTTTGGTTTCGAACACGTAATGAAGCACTACGCAGAGGTCTGAAATAGAAAAAATCATTCTGCAACATTTTTTACAAAGCCGTTTATAAAAAAAAGAAAAACTTTAACAAACACTTTACAGAGTGTACAATCTTCTGCTTTTTCGCACTTAACCAACTCCTTGGATTTTAACTTTTTTCATTTGTTTTCTTTTTTACACACCTTATGACCTTGAGTTGTGCCCGATTGTTTGTGTGTGTGTGTTTATTTGTGTAGGTCTTTACGTCTGTGTGTGTGTGTGTGTGTGTGTGTATGCATGTGTTTGTCTTTTACGGCCAATCAAATATGCAAACATGCCGCAATGCATAATAAAAATGTTGCAAGGAGTTGTTGCTTGAGCAGCCATAGCAATTGAATTCTATTTGCATAACTTTAATGTTAAGTTAAATATACATAAAGTATAGTTTTTTATGTTATATATTCTTGTATATGCAACAAAACTTGCTTTCTAACTGTGTTATTTTTTTCTGTTGCTTATATGTTATGCATACACAGATCATCTTTGATGGCTTTACTGTGGGACGCTTTGATGAGGGCATGGTCGATACGGATGTGGATGGTTACGAAACAAATCTAAGTCCCACCGGAGAGCTGCCTGGCTGTCCCGAGGGTTTCATGCAGGTGAGTAAGCGTATTCCATTTATTAAAATTTATGTTATGTTTGTTCATGCACGTTGGCTGCATAAAATGTTAAAGCCCTGCTCAGGATTATCTAAAATGGAACACAATCAGCCAGTCTGGTCTCTCATGCTATGTTTGCACACCATTTGCTTGTTATTGAACTTGGCTTGGCTATAATTTCATGCCCCACATATATAGTACACAGGGTTGGAGCCAGGAAGATACAGATACCCAACAGTCTTGCGTAAGGAGCCCACACGGACCTTCTCTCTCATTCATTGCGTTTTGCTCGTCCGTTAGTTCAATTCAATCAATGTCCAAGTAATTCCGTAATTTTCTGTTGGTTCTGTTGACAAATACCACATTAGCCCAGCAAATTGAATTGAATTGTGTTCCAACTGTGTGTGTGTGTGTGTGTATGTGGCTATGTGTTAGCCAGTGACACGGACTGTCTAGGCCAGGCCAAAGCTACAACTTGAGTGCTATATGCCATATGCCGTATACGTTTACTAGCTCATGTCCTGGCTTGATATTGTTGTTGTTGGTTTGTTCAGCATGGGGGGGGGGGCTATCGAAATCCAGCCAATATGCAATATATGTGCGTTTGCAGGACCCAAATCACAGCAAAACTATTGCTGTATATTTTTAACATATACATATATGTATATACATACATTAGTATATATATATATGGTATATATTTTTAGCACAATTTTTGCGGCTCCACAATGTTGACGTTGCTACTTTGTCAGCCATTTGCCATTTACAGAATGATTTTGTGGGCTGTGGTTGGTTGTTATGTGTGTTGGGTGTTAGCCTGGTCTTTGGCTTTGCACTACTCATCTAATGGAAACGGCAATAAAACCAAAGCCAACTAAATAAAATGTACAAAATCCCCTGTAATTGACTGGACCAATATGTACAGAATTCTTCAAGTGCATGTATGCTTAAGCGAGGGTTGCCTTTTAAATTTCGGCAATAGGCAACCCTTGTGTTTCAAAATTAACATTTTTGCGTCTGAAATCAAGCTGAAGGTTTCTAAATGTTCCGAGTGTTTTTTTGCTCAGTGTAGGGGCCTAACAATCGCAAAAACTTCGGAAAGCTACGCTTCATATGTATGTGTAAATAAATAAAAAAAATAAACCAAAATGAAAAACAGTAATTGGTCTGTCAAAATGATTTGTTTTGGCGAAAGCCATTGAAGCTTTGCACAAAAATTTTATGTCATACTCTTTGTCATATTATATGAACTATTGAGGTATTTTAGGGCATTACTTTTTCGATTGTGCTATCAATAAAATGCGTAAAAAAAAAGAAAAAGAAGCTCATTGCAATACGTGACAAACCTAGACCCCCCCAACCCACGGTCGAGTGACCAAGCGTGGTATTTTCAAGACCCCTCCCCCCCCTAACGGGTCACGTAATTTGGGTATGGCCCGTAACCTAAAGTTAGACAAACGCTCAGAAAGGGACTCAACTGGTACAAATATCGCATATATGCACATGATCTTAAACTTAGGCAGGAATTTGATCCTCGAAGCAAATCGTTGTCTGTTTTTGAGAAAAAGCCGAGAATTTGGTGCCTACCACTGGAGCATCGGATGAATGATACTATTTCTTTACTTATATTGTCCGATGAATTCAGAAATGCAAAATCCACAAAGGACGACAATACGAGCACTCAGCGCATCAGCTCCCCAATAGCACTATTTGGGTTGGTGGGGTCATAGCTCGTTTTGGTAGCTAAATTTTTTCTTGAAAGCGCTCATTAAACACCAGGTCGGAAGTAAATGAAGCAGTTCACGTTATATGTAGATCAACTCGATTTAGATGATTTTTACGCATGTGATAGAGGAACAAACCCATATTAACCTTGTACTTTTTCTTGCTAAAATCCGATAACTTATCGATATATACATATGTAGGTAACAACATATTTGGGTGAACTTTTCTTTGACAACAAGATTGGCTCTTTAACAGATAAAGATCAATTTTTTTTTTGTTCGAGATAAAACTTTAAGCTAAGAAATAGAATATACAGAAATTCAAAAAAAAAAAAAAATAAATAAGATAGAGAATTTTTTTTTTTCAATTTCTATTACCTACAATAATATTTTTTAATTTTTTTTTTTCAATTTTTTTAAGTCTTTACTTCATTATTTGGCCGTGCTCCCAAAAACGAACAATTTTATTCGGTGCTACCAAATCCGAATTTTTAACTCTGGCCATCTACTCATATTTCACTTACCCATTGTTAGCAAAGCTCTACACCCGTCTTGAGAAATTTCCCACGACTATGCTATTCTGATTGCAAGGAAAATTATTATTTATACCAGACATTTTTTGAACATTTTTTTATGCATAAAAAATTCGTTATGATTTGTCCGTTCTTGTTTCTGGGTTGATTCAGAAAAAAATATTTATCAATAACTTTTCAACTTAAAATTGACATAAATAGAGTCTGCAAATATTAAAGATTATTTAAAAAATTATTTCTGTTTAAAATGCGTACACCATCCATTTTGCCGATTTGTTTTAATTCCTCTAGCAACAAAGTATTCGGTTTCAATCCACATAAAATTTTCGTTTTTGTGAAATTGAGAGCACCAAACATACAACACTTACGAACAAAATATTCATTTCAAAATAACATTTTAATAATCGAAAATAACTTCGAGCGTTTTATGAATGCACGTATTCGCATTTAAGAATATATTTCAAAAGTGAGAATAAATATCACATTATAATAGCTTAAAAGTCAAGGCATAAAAATCATTCAAAACAAAAAGTTCGACCTACAAAATAGTCGACTTCTATATTTTCGTGCATATACGTTTTCCGGGTTGTAATAACGCTAAAACGTACAGAAGCAGAAAATAAAAAATTTATGAGTTTTTGTTCAGAAATTTAACAGGCTACCCTCGCGTAATTGTATATATAACAGCAAGAATAGTTTGTTTTATTTATTTTAGTATATACAACGCCTAACACAAGCCTTTAGATATAAATTGTTTTTTTCATCTTAGTCCGATGCTCAGAATATTTTTCGTGCTACAAGTACTTTGTTCATTTTAATAATTTATTTTATTTTTTGGAAATTTCTATGTTTAACCTTTAGGTGCTTTGCAGCACTAGGTAAAGAAAAAGAATACAAAATTTGAATGTTTCTCTCAGTAGAGAGTTTCGAGATTTAAAAAAAACCTTTGTCTGTAAAGTCGGTTTACGGACGATAATTTTACGTGATAACGTCATAAGAAAACATTGATAAAAAATTTCATTCTTTTCATTCTTATATATTGACTTTAAAATATATCGTCCACATAATGGTTAAATGTGTGTTTGTTGTTCTTTGCCTGTAACTTAAGCTCTTGATAAAAACCAGAAAACTGCCAAGTCATTCAATATTAAATTGCATCAAGAATTTAATATTCCAATTTAATTGAATTCGTAATGTAGAATTTCTGCATTATATGTCTATGAAATTTCAACAAAATAATAAGTAATAAATAAAATAAAATACTATATTGAAAATTGCTGCATTTAAACCTTTTACTGAGTAACGAAAACTGAAAAAAAATATGTAATGAAAAATTCAATTTAGCAGCGTAATTTTAAACTTGATGTACATAAGCTAGCTGTCTTTTCAAAATTTATTTGAATTTTAAGCTATAAATATTGTAAGATGCGTAAAAGGTAAAGGCTATGTTTTTTTGCCCACGGATCATGCAGTCAAAAGTATGAAATCAAATCTGTTTATGAAAAATGTTATACACCAAAATTAATATATAGTTAGTTAAAAAAAAAACTCTTTGTTTTTATTGGATACGCATCCACTTCACCTCAAGAATTGTAAATTGTTACAACCGAACAGCTTAAAGTAGAAAATTTGCTCTATGAACAAAAGATAATACTATAATAATAACAATTTCAATAAAAGCTTTCCTTAGTCCCATTCCTTCAAAATGTGATTAAAACTGTGTAGCTACAAGAATAATATTCAATAAGGTTGTTTATAATGAAGTCGGGCTGTACTGACTACAGCCGCCAACTTGGTTTGTTATACAAACAAGTACGCAAAAATTATTATAAACTATAAGAATATTTAAGATAAATTAAATTTGAAATGAAGTCTTGTGAAACAGCAAAACGAAATAGTTTTATTTACGTATACTTATTATTTTAAATGCTTTTATGCCCATTAAAAAAATATGTAATGGGTTTTTTTTCCAAGCTTACATACAGTGAACGCTCGGTAACGTGAACTAATTAAAACCAAGGGACTACACGTTAAAAAAAGTCTTCACGTTTTCGAATGCCAAACAAGTTTCAAGTAAATTCACACGTTTAAATTCACATTTTATTGTTGTTTTGTATAGGCACATATTCATTTGAGAAAATTTGAGAAATTTTTTATTTAAAAAAATCAGTCATCTTTTTCACAGCTTTCTCCCTTAGTCGTTTCAGTACATGTTTATCATTTTGATCGACGCCTTCATGGCTAGCTTACTGCACCGCTTTGTTGAAATCTGAATTGCTTCACTTGGTTTAATTTTCTTTCGTGCCTCAGAGATGCAGTTATCGTCTTTGGATTCGTCGCTAGATTCATCCTCCTCCTCCGTTTTTTCTGGCAGAAGTTTCCAGAATAAGCCAGACTCATCAGCATTATAAAGCTGATCGTTGCACAACTCCAATTCAGCCATTTTAGCTTTAAGTTTTTCTTTTAACGGTTGCACTAAAATCCTTGAAGCCATCCATCACTAGCGTGGAAATCACCTTCGCGTTCCTTTAACTTTAAATGCAGTGCTTTTGCTTTTTCCTTCAGCATTTTGAAAGCACGTACTGGCCAATTCTTACTTGGCATACGAATAAGCCAACGATAAAGAGCTTTCTCCATTTTGGGCTGCTCTGAATTACGCAAAGTTTTTCTTTTTCCAGGCCCAGAAAATGTGTTGTCTACGCTTTTAAAAATAATTTTTTCTTTTTTTTTTTAAATGCCACAAATTGTCGTTTAAGCAACATTGTACTATTTCGCACGTCACACTCGATACTTTTTGTAAAAAACCGAGAATTTCAGCTTTTTCTTTCAACCTCAATCACAAAGGTTCTTTACAACTCATTTCTATTCTGCATAGCTATAAACTAAGACAACGCTCTATGCTAGGCCAAAATTGCCAAATAAAAAACATAACTCAACAGTAGCGAAATTTTTTGAGCTCAATGAAAATTATATGCAAACATTAAAACTTTTATTGTTTATGTTATAGAGCTTTCTCGCCGTGTTCACGTTTTGAAGTAGTCAATGCACAAAAAAATTTGTTCACGTTTTGGGGTGTTCACGTTTTGGATTATTCACGTTTTATAGAAAAGATTAAATCTCACAAATGTCCATTAGTTTCAGTGTATAAAGTTATTTTCACTCACGATTCTTTAAAATGTAATCCAGCTGCATTTCATAGCACACTTTGACAACCATTCAAGTTCCTGGGTAACACCCACTTACAATTTTTTGCTGCAACCAAAAACCTCTATTATTTAGCATAGCAGTTTGCAGTCCATTTATTTATCAGGATTTTTAAGCCTACGGCTTTGTTGCAGTTGAAACTTTTATTTCCGCCAGGGATGCGCCCTTTCCGTTTTACGTAACAATAAATTTAAACAAACGCAGGGCGTGTGCTGACCTTTAGTACTGACTGTCTATCTGGTTGCGTGTGTAGTTTTTTTTTTTTTTTGTGTGTGTGTCCTTTGTGGGATTCTGCACTTGTCCATCTGTATGTTTAGGTTGCAGCTGGTGCTTGACATGTTTTATGGAAAAGCATTGGCACATGCATCCAGCTTGCTCTATGCAAAATGCCGCCTCGTTTTTCAAATTCATTTAAAATATTTCTAGTTTTCCATTTTTTTTTTAAGCCAATGCTGACGAAGCTTTTGAGTTAGATACGTAACTAACCGCAATCATAAAAAATGCGAAAAAAAAATAAGCAAAATGCAGTTTTTATCTACCTGAGAGTAACTGCATTTTTGTTTAAAATTTTTTTGCTATGTATATGAAATGTGTTTGAATTTTGTACTCTGACGTGAGCTCTATAAGTTTTAGAAGGTCGTATATCTTTTACTGTCGAGTTGATTGATAAGCTTATGACATGATGCGTACGTTTGAGAGATGCAATATTTTTTTCTTAGCTCAGTCAAATAAGAATTTTCTTTATATGCATATATTTGAGGTTATCGAAACAAAAGTACTGAAACTTACACTGCAGTACGGCTGGTAGCAATTGTTAATTTTAAACTAGTTCAGGACTATACACTGAGTATACTGTAAACCAAAAACCTTCGTAGTGCTTGCTTAACACCTAAGGTAGAGATGCGGTATACAGTATACCAAGCTGGTCCTTTCGAACTATATACCGAATTGTATACCGGTATACAGTATACACTACCGAACTGGTTTCTTTGTACTATATACCGAACCATACACCACTCATGCGATGCGGTATACAGTATACCAAGCTGGTCCTTTCGAACTATATACCGAACTGTATACCGGTAAGGCGAAGGGGTATACAGTATACTGAACTGTATACCCATGTTAAAGTATACAGTTAAAAGCATTGCTGGTGGATTGGCGTGGTACCAGTCCTATATGCCAAAAGACTAGTCGTTTCACTATTTCTGTACTGCAGGGTAGTTATCGAACAAATCGTTCTCGTTTTGCTAATAACAATAACTCTAATCTCTTAACATCGGCTATCAACATGCGTGCAAAAATTTAGAACATTTTAGGAAGACAGTTACCAATTAAATTCAAATTGAAGCCAATTTTAAATTTTAGGGCTATCGAAATTCAATCCAAACAAACAAATTTTTTTTTAAATGATTAGATCAAAAATCGATAGATAGATCGAGATTTTGATTTAAAAAATTTACGCTTAATGTTCAAAAAAAATTTTTATTAAAAATATTTAAAAATTTGTAATAAAAATATTTTTATTAAAAATAAAAAATAATATTTAAAATAAAAATTTTTTTTTTTTATATTTTTATAAAAAGATTTTTCATAAGTATTAATGAAACTTGCAATATTTTTTTTATATAGTTTTTTTTTTTATAATATATAATGATTATTATTTTAAAGTGCTAAACAACTTATGCCCATACAAAAGATATTGTGCACAAAGAGCATTCAAACTTCGATGTCCCAAATTTAGCTCATCTTTGCAAGTAAACAAGTTGAGTGTTACGTATAAATTTAAAAAATTGAATTTATTTGGCTACATATGATATACAGCAGAGTTTTCTTTTTATTTTTCAAGTCTCTAATTTGCAATTTATTTGCTTCAGTTTTTGGCATGAGTTTGGCAAATTTGTTCAAATGGATGTCGCTTTGAATTTTATGACTTGCTCGAAGTTCAGTTTAATCATTTATTCAATTTAGTTGGACATTTTGTCTCATGCATTTTTTAACAGGCGCCGCATGTTACGCAACACTGACACCCCACAACCCCGTCATACACTTCAGCACATACACACACACAGCTACACCCACATGTATTATACCTACATATGTATTGTATATTGTATGTATTTATAAGTGCACCCCAATGCCCAAGTTTTAAGCGTCCTTAGTACGACCTTTACTTGATTATTTTTAATAATTTAGGAAAAGTTTATTTTTTTCTTTATTTTTCTGTGTTGCTTGGCCTTTTAGCCAAGTCATGCTTTAAACTTGTCCAAAAGCAAGAAACAAAATTGTTTCCGTCATATTTTCTTAGTTTATTTGCTAATATTTCTAATCATAAATAACAAAGTTTATGCATAAACGTATTAACCTAAATCAACAGCAACAAAAACTAGCAGAGATCCTTGTTGTTGTTGTTGTTTTTGGCCGAAACTGACTTGTCATGTTCTATCTGCGCTCTTTACTTTTATGAGCTATACTAGCTCTCTTTGCAGTCTCTTGCTCACTCGCACACAGATACACACGCATACAAGCAAGCAGCTTGAGTAAATGACTCAATATTTGACAATCATAACATCCGCTTAAGAGTTTCCTTGGCTGGTCATGCATGGATAAGCTGCTCCTGCTGTTGTTCCCGATGTTGTTGTAGTTCGAGCAAGGACAACAAATAGCACATTGAGTTTGTCAATAGCTCTAAACAAAGAGTACATCTGTGTGTGTCTATATATATGTACATAATGTATTTTATATAGTATACCATAGACAAGCTCATAATTCAACATTACGACAGCGCTCCAACTCTGATTGTTATTTGGCTTGACAAGTTTTGGCACAAAATTTATGAGACTTGGCCAAATGAAAAAGTTGAATTTTTAACATAGACTTGCTGCATATAAGTATATAAAGTAGCACAATGTTTATTAAAGACAGTATCAATTTTCTATTGCAACATTTTTTAGCTTAGCTAAGCAGATGGAAAAATATATAAATAATGTAATTACAAGATTGTGAAAGGCTTAAACTTTTTCATTATAAAGAGCCTGAAAAAGATTTAACACAATATTACATTATCAATAAAAAAGTCAATATTTTTTTTAATTTATACAATTAATTTATTGCCAATACATTGGCAATTAGCCTACTTAAAACTAAGGCTATAATCCAATAGGTAAATGAAGTGAATCGCTACTCTGGTCTGGTGTTATGCTATTATGTGTATGACATTAAATCTAAAAAAGATATTTTACAAAATTAACAACAATAAGACAAAAATTATTTACATGTTTAACAAAAAAAAAAATAAAATAAAAAAAAAGTCAAAAATTAAAAGCATTTTCCGATGTTAAAAAAAAACATCATAATAAATAAAATAGAATATATATTTTTTTTTAACTTTATTGCTCCGAATTGATTTGGCACATATTTACACAAAGAAAAGTTTAATTAAAAAAAATAAAAATTAAGAAAAGAGGACATTTTTTGTTTAAGCATTGTTGACAACTTAAATAAAAAAAAAAACAAAATTTTAATAAAAAGTTAAAATAAAAATTTATAACATTTTTTCCAAGGAACATACTTTAAAAATACGGAAAATATTTTTTATTTTTTTTGTAAATATAATTTATTTACAATCTATCACTTGGACAATAAGTAAATGTTTTCGAAATTACAATTTAGCAGAGGTTATAGTTAAACTCTAATGATTAATAACTATATTTTTTTTTTAATTCTGTAAACTTAATTTGAATGGTAAATCTAGGACATGATTGCGTTTTAATCATCTTGTTGTATCGCTATCATCCAAGAGGCCTATTGCCAAAACATTCAAACGATTATGTAGCCTTTCCACGTAACTAGTGCTTAGTCTTCCTATTAACAAAAAATGATTTATAAAAAGCTTTAAAAATTTAAATAAAAACAAAATTTTAGTCACAATTAAGTAAAAAATAAAAACCATATTTTGAATATACTTATGCGTATAAATTTAAAAATAAAATTTGCATTAACCTATGAAACCATCTTCATCAGTCAGCTAGATTCTTTAAGGCGATTTTTTTGTAACCCTAATTAAATTTAATTTATTGATCAAACAAATATTTAAAAAACCCATTTTAATGAAGGATTTTAAAAGCATTATAACAACAATGCATTTTTTTTACAATATGACCAGACCACTATAAATTTATATATTGAAGAAATAGCTTAACAATTCATTACGTATACGCCATTAGACCTTATATGGTCATACATGAAAAATGTATGCTGCCAGACAGAGATAATTTAATTTTAATGATTTAATAATTGCTCACATCAATCTCAAAAACAAAAAAATGCAAAAAATTTCTAGTTTATATAAAAATAACAAGTGAGCTGATTACAGTCGGAACAGCTCGACTATTATATACCCTGTAAGCCTTGTTAGTTTGCACAGTTTTTATACGATAAATAAATAAATGTTTCAGGCGACTGGGGGCTGTTTACGCAACAAATAAAAAAATATTTTATTTAAATATAATTTTGTATAAAAAAGTCGACAAACCAATTTTGGAATTTTTTTAAGTGAGCAACAGTGGTTCAGATTTCGTAATATTTAGCTGTAACTTCAGAGTTTACCAAACGCTTTTAATAAAACTTAATTTTAAAATAAACTTCAGAGTCGACATACAATATTAAAAATTAGAAAGTACAAAGTGTTGCCAATAATTAAAATTGAATGCAAAAGACGAAAAGTTTGATGATCCTCTAACTCTTTTAACCATTGTACCTAAAGGTGGATATATAAACTTGCCTTATTAGTCCTAATGTTGTGGGATATTACTCGTTTTCTACACATTTTTATCGAAACATGATATACCCGTTTCGCTTTGGGTACAGGGTATAAAAAAACAAAGCGTAAAACGCTTTGGAAAATTTAAAATATTAAATTACCGTAAATCAGATGAAAATGGAACAATGAGCAGATATTGTATTCTGCGCTTAAATTGTTGCACAATTAAGTTGAAAAACTCACGCCAGCAGAAAGGCTTTTGTTTGTTTTATTGTTGAGAGATTATGCGTTGCATTTATTCATCTGCAGATGAAACTTTTAACGATATGTTGCATAGCTCTTGGGAAAGCTGATAATGGGCATAATGTGGCCATTGAATTTAAATCAGCTTTAATTGGGCTTTATGTTTATAACTTGGTTAACAATTTTGAGTGCGAGTTGATTCCATTTCAGAGATACGGAAGCAAAGTATCTTCCTTAAAGAATCAATAGGCTGTCATATTTTATAAATTTTTAGGGTATTTTTAAAATTTTGGTCATTCATGTCCAATATTGATAAATAAAACACAGCTAAATAAAATAAATTATTTTTTGGTCTTGATGTTTTTAGAAATTGTTGGTCATGACTTTTTACTTTAATTTTGTAAAACTTTTCTGTAAAATCGCAAACTTCAGTGTGACATCTAAAATTTATTGCATCATTGAAGTATACGCTTTTTTATACCCTAAAGGTACCTGTAGGCACAAAGGGTATACTAGATTTGTGCAATGTGTGTAACGGACAGGAGAGGGGCGTGAATCTTTGTATTTGGGGCAAAAAAAAACAACAAAAGTTATAACCAAAAATATCCAAACACCTCTCCTTGGCAATTAACTGTATCAATATTTGACTCTACGTAAATATGATAGCAAATAACCTAGAATTCCTCCAAAACACACATCTTGCATATACTAAAATTTTAAATTACAATAAACATAGATATATTGTTAAAATAATGTGACAAAAATATTGGTAGTAAATAGGGATGCGCGATACCGAACCGATATTTTGAATATCGAGGTCGATACTGAATATTCGATACCGATATTTTGGTTCTCGATTAATCGTCGATCCGATACCAATTTGCTTAGTATCGGTTTCGAGCTAAATTTCGTGTACCATTTCGCGGTTGAGTGGACAGAGTCAAAAAATGCGAATAAAATTTAAATAAGAAAAAGTTTATATCTTTCTTTCATTTAACAACCATTATCTGAATTTATTATGATTGTGCGGAGCAGCCCACTAGCTCAACAATGATCATTAGAACAGTTTTCTTTCTTTTTCGAGCAAACGCCTCAATTTGTTTCATTCTTTCTGTAAAAAAACGTCAAAAAGTCGATATCCTCGATTCGATTTCTTTTTCGGGAGGATCGAATCGAATCGGTATCGAGTTGATTGGAATACTCAATACTTTGATTGGATTTAATTATTATTTAATTATTACATATTAGTAATTGATTGTGTGTCTTATATCAATTGCTGCTTAAACCAGTTATGACTTATAAGATGCAAAAATATTAAATTTGAAAACTAGTTAATTAAAAATGTTGTTGGCTACCTGTTGCTGTTGCAGTAATAGAATAGCACTGATAAAAGGTTGGCTGTAGTACTTTATCTTCATTCAAATATGTATGGGCGAGAACAATCAAAGCGTGCAACTGTTTTGGTCGACTTCTTCGATTTTGATAATTTTTACATATATGAAGAGCTACTAGAGAATAGTTACCACGTAAATTTTTATTGCAAAATTCCGATTAGTTATCAAGTTATCGATAGTTGAATATTGGATTTTTCTTTTTTAGATAATAATTATTTTGTTTATGATATTTGCTTTTTAAGGAATACACCAATAAACGAACAACAAAAAAAAAAAAAACAACAAAACTTCTCTTTGACAAGCCATATCTCATAAACGAATAAAGATATTGAAGATATTGGCGAAAATTTTGTTTCCATGATAGATAAAACGTCGAATTAAAAAAAATTTTTTTCTTTTCTTAATTTTTTAAGCATTTTTTTTTTAAATTTTGAAATTCACTTTCCCACTCCCGTAAACTTTTGGATAAACCATGATTGGAATCAAGTTTTAGCTTAGTCAAATGTCAGACGGCATATCTTCAACTATAAGCTATACACGCATGTGAGCCTTATAAACAACAAAAAGATGACATTTTTATGAAGCATTTGCCTAGCTGTCTACCAACGTATAACCTTTCTGTAACGTACGCATACAAAACTCCACTTATTCACTTAATATTTGTCGCAAATAATAACTTAGCTTAATAAAAGTAGTTGCTGCTTATTCCATACGACCAATTTTCATATTTTCTCACAAAAACCATTTGTTTTCTAATGAAATGCTTTATAACTTTCTTTCGGATACTTACTCGCATAAGTGCCTTGCAACACTTTTAATCAGTCAAATCAAACTCCAAATGCAATATATCGATTTTCAAATTTCTTCCATTTATTTCTTGTCAATTTAATTGACCTTCATGCTTCGAAACATTAAAATAATTTAACTGTAACCACAAAGTAAGTTAACTTAACTTTAAATAAGCATTAGCCTGCAGATAACATAACAAAACTTATTAAAGATTCAGAAAGCTCTTGCACACAATACCAGTGCAAAGCGATTAACTGCCTCACAAAATAGGCAACATTTATGCAAAATTGTTCAGCAACATACCGGCTTCAATTATAATCTAATCAATTCAGAACCAGAACTAAATCAAGCCACAAAATATGTATACAGCAAGTGCAGATATTAAGTATACGACTAGATATAGAGTAGAGAAGGAAGTTAATATAGCAACAGAGAGAAAGTCCAATAATTCGTTATAAAGTCGATGCTAATAACGCTTCAGTGCACACAATGCTCGAAACGGCGTACATTTCTGGCTAATGATGAGCTGGCTCCATGGATAGAACTGAAAAAAAAAAAACAACAAATACATACAAGGACTCAAATTACAACATTGTGTCCAAGGCTTGGTAGCAAAAATGTAATAGAGACTGCAATGAATTCACACAAAATCGAAATCAGAAAATTGCCATTATGCTGCTCAGAGCTAGAGATAGAGCTGGAATGAGCTAGATGGGAAAAAACAAACTCTGTGGTCATCCATGAAGCAGCAATGTACTGCATACTTCTCCAACCAGTGAGTACAAATATTGGACGAGGTATAGTATGACGCCGACTTGCAATTACAGCAAAAATGGCTGCTTGAGTTTGAAGCCGCCACAAGCGGCATTCCACTCCAGCCTTGTGCTTTGGTCATGAGCCTGTCCTGTCAGACGGATATGGACTGACAGTGTAGTTCAAATAACCCATTAACTAAAAACTTAATCAATTGGAACCGCTCATACGACATGTTGGCTCTTTCGAGCTGCAAATGAGCACACTGACCTGAGCGCCACAGCCTAATGGAGTGTAGGCACTTTCTTGGTGCGTCTGTTCCGCCTTTGATGTAGCAACTGCTTGAATTGGCCTAGCTATCAGATCAATTGATGTATCAAGTAGTTTATTTTTTAATAAGTTTATTATGTGTGTAAAATGAAAAATTTATAGCTTTTCGCTAGAGAAGAGACATAAAAATTTTTTGGGCACAGCCTATTAATCACCTAACAGGGTAATGTTTGGCTCGTCTATGAAATTTTAAAAATAAAGCATTTTTGAAAATAACTTGATTATGGCTTCTTTTCTATCAAAACTGTCATTAATTTTACAAATTATACTATTAAGTCTTGTAGTCTCTGCCGAAAAGAAATTTTATTATAATAAACTCATAAACTATGACGTTATAGCTAGTATTTAAAATTTTTTTGCCATTTTAGTTAGAAATTATTTAATTTCGAGCAATCCCATTGACACAAAAATCATATGAGCGCCTAAGTCTTGGAGATAATAAGAGCTTAGATAACAGATTTTGTGATTGAGTTTGGCCCCTACGTAGCCAAACTCTATATTTTTCTATGGGTAAAATCTAGAAATAAACAAATCGCAGATTTGCCTATAATCCGAACGTCAATATTGGTGTTCTCTCTTGTAATTGGAGGCCAGAGTTCTAATTGCCTCAGTGGCAAAATTAACCATAAGAATAGTTAAGTTGGTCTTAAGTCGTTTGAGCAGTCCTTTGGGCCTACTTAGGTTTAAGTTCCAATCGAGACACATTTTAAAGCATTTTGTTTTTCTGCAATTCTGAGCTGAGTAGCGTCCGTTAGTGACCGATTAAACCGCTTTTTATTATATGTATTTTTAACTAAATGATAATATATATTACGCATACGTAAGCAAATATAAGTTTGCTTCATTGTGTCATGGTACGTCCAAAGTTAACGTTCGCCATATTTGTTTTAAATATACTTCATAAGACCTTTTTCAGCATATCCTGGCATTTTTTTTTATATTTGCGAATTAGGTTTGGCTGTGCTCCGATGAGCTTAACTAATATAACATTAAGCCTTGCATAGCTTTGACTTAGAATCTACGAGGAAGATCTAGTATATGAAACCTCTTTAGGCGTCTAATAAGTGTGCTTAGTGTGCTCGATTGAATCTTTGAAGTATTTTTTGAGCTCTATAAATTAAGCAATCTGATAACACAATCTTACAATGCGAAAATTGTATATGACAGCTATAGAATATGTACAAACACCCTCAGCTAAAAAATTAAATCTGTTAAAATTAAATTTTTGCTTTAAAGCATTTATTAAAACAAGCTTGTTAAAATAAAACTGTTTTTTGCTTTTAACACTTTGGGCCATAACAATTGCCAATGCATTTTGAATAACTTGACGCACAAATGTATGCTACACTTTTTTTATTTCACACATTTGCCGGCTGAAGGCACTTCTGCCAGTTGCAGTTGCGGCCACTCTGGCAGAGTTTACCAACACTATCGAAAGCAAAACAATCAAATTGTGTGTGGAAAAAGGCGGCGCCTCGCTTGAAAATAAAAATACACAACAATCATAAGCCATTACGCAAGCTGCGTTGCTGCGAAATCCTTCACTGCAGTTCGTTTATTAATTCCTGTTTTTTTTGTTTTTTGCCTCAGCTACTTTGTAGTTGTTGTTTTTGACGTTGCCAATAAAATCAATAAGCACAAAAGCTCTCTTAACCCACATAAAATGTGGCACAGCTGTTGTGAGTGACGACGACTGAGTGTTCCAGTATGCTTTAAAATAAAATAAAAAAACTGCAAGTGCCAAAATAGTTTGTAGCTCATGCAAATTGCAGGCACTTTTAATTTTTCATAGTTTTTCTTTTATTTTTTTTTCTTGTTTTGCCAAACTTTAATTTTTAATTAATGCATTTTTCATGTGTTCGCTTTTACAGCTCAGCGAATTGGGACGTCCTTTCACGGGTGGCTCCTGGTGTGGCAAGGCAACTGGACCGCAATTGTACTTCAGCGAAACATCCACCGTAACAGCGTCTGTGAAGGTGAGTGAAGGACACAGCGAGAATGTGCGAAAAAAAATGTGCTACAATTGAGGCGGTGCACGACAACGGGCTATCCTGTACACTATATTTGTTTATGAAATCTTAAGTATTTATGTCTGAACTGCTTGTCAAATAGAACCTTTATTTTTTTGCGTAAAAATTAAAAGAACATGCATAACATACCTGTATCCTTTATTTTATCTGAAAAGCGCATCTTTAAATCAGAAT
Source organism: Chymomyza costata (assembly GCA_018150985.1). Lineage (NCBI taxonomy): Eukaryota > Metazoa > Arthropoda > Insecta > Diptera > Drosophilidae > Chymomyza > Chymomyza costata. The sequence continues at coordinate 28,610,554 of JAECWU010000001.1, forward strand.
AGGTGTCTTTAGCTCTTGTGGTTTCCGAGCTCCAGGCGTTGATAGACTTATGAGCAACTTATGCTCTGCCACGCCTTCTTCTGCCTGTTACATGCGTTACACAATTCTTTAATATCTTTGACACTATGGGTACAGGGTATACAAAAAAAAAAATATACCATATAAATGTCCAACACTGCAGTGCGCAGTATATAATTTTAAATTGGACAACTTTACGCAACGCACACACACAACTACTACATGACGTATACGTATTATTTACTAGCGTATATATCGAGCAGCAACACCCACTTGGTCAGTGCCACTTGCCACTTTTTCAGTGTTGTTGCCACTTTTTGATTAATTTTTAAATAAACGCCCGAGCGCTTGACTATAAAACCAAATGGACAGGTCAGGCCATGTTGCGCATACGCCACGTAGCACAAACGTTCATGTAGCGCATAAATTATGAAAATTAATAAAAATTAAACTTTGCTCGTGGCTGGTGGCTTGTCTGTCTTTGTTCTCTGTCTGCTCTGATAGAGTGCAATAAATGGCTTCAAGTGATGACCAGTTGACGTTATGCGGAGATTGCACCACGCATAATTAAAAGAAAATTGCGTGCACGTATACATAATTATGTGTTTGCATGAGCAGTGGGTTCGTGGCAACTGTGTGTATGTGTGTGTGGGTGTCTCTTGCCACATCATGTTTCCGTTGAACTCATTAAGCCAAAATTGTCATAAGTTGAGGCAGCAACTGGTTTACACCTGAGCTTCAGCGGCAATACATTTTCCTAAAATTCAACTTATCACAATCAGGCGTGAAATTTCAATTGTTTTCTGCGTGTGCAGTTTTCCACACATGCACATACATATATAGTAAACACTATATTTCAATAGAATCTATGGCAACCTCTGTGTGTCTTTTGTATAGCATACAATTGAGCGCTTGGGCATGCAATTGCCAAGCAAGCAAAACTGTCAGACTGAGACTGAGACTGGGACTGAGTCTAAGAATAAGACTGCTTACAACACACCAATTGGGTTTTGTATATACATATGTATATGGTTTTTCAATTGTGTATATTGATGTACTTGCATTTGGCAACTGACTGTATATATGCTCTATTGTGCAGATATTTCCACACTCAATTTTCAACTCATTTTGGCATGCCTCATTGCCACAGTCCAATCCGGACTCCCCGCTCTGTTTTCATTTTCTATTTTGCCCGCAAACGTTTATTTATTCTATTATTTATTTTCTTGCAGGTATTTCATCCGCCACGTAATCTTCGAGATGAGAAACCTTTTGAGTTCAGCATTAGATACAAATTTATAAGCCAGTCTGATGCAGTTGTAAGGTAAGTTTTTTGGCATATATATAGAATCTAAGAAATGTTTAAACAATACCAAAGGAGCACTATAGTGAAACCATAAACTCAAAAAAGAGCACAATTGTAAGTTTTAGTTAAAAAATTGGCATTTGGGTTATTTTAATTAAATACAAAAAATTGGAATGAGTGCATAACTTAAAAAAAATAATTTAAAAAAACGCGATTGTTGTTAAAGTTCTAAGTTCTCTTAATTGTTGAGCATATAAGATATGTAAGCTTTGTGACTAGTAATACATTTTATCTGTAAAGTATGTATTATATAAGTATTTATATATGCTTTAAGCCACACCTGTTGTGCAAAAATGTCTCTTCGTGCCAATTAAGTGGTAGAGATGAGAAATAGTTAAATAAACTCATATCTCGAATACTCTTAACTTTGCAAAATAAAAAGAATTCTATATTCTATAAAAAATCAATATTGTCCAGCTTAATAATTATAAGCACGTTTGCGTTTACGCCTTAAATTTATTTTAAAAATAATTCAAAATTTTTAAATTTTTTTAATTTATTGATGCGGTTTGGTTTTCCGAGCAAATTTTACTTTATCCCTTAGCCTTGTAGACTTTGTCTGTGGGTAGATAGCTTCAATCAAGGGTCAAATTCCTTAGATAAGCTTCCAGCTTGAAATCTTTTTGGAACCAAAAAAAAGTTACGAATAGGCCCGTTTAGATTTACAACTCGACACCAAATGCATAAATAAACTCATGCTGTGCTAGCAATAGAACATTTCCTTCTAAGTCATCGTTACCTGCCGAGATTCAACCCATATATGCGAAATTTTGCAAAAAAAATCTCTTGTAAGGTATGAAATTGTCGAATAACTTTGACAAGCCTTGGCATATATTGCTTATCTTTTTTTTTTTTGCATTCTCGAGCTCTGACGATATTGATGCCATTTTGGCGCATTTGTAGTCATTGATCTTTTCTATGGTCATTGGCTTTTTGGCATGAACTTTATTTTTCAAAGATTACTTCAAAGATTCCACCAAGGTCAATAAATGTCACCTTTTTTAACACCACACAACCTGTTAAATTTTGTGGCAAATTGCTAAATCCATCCTAACATCACTTTAGAGAAATGTGTCTCATTTGTCTCATAATTACCTTCCCAGTATGGCTGGAGAAACATCGATGCTGGCCAACACAAAAAAAAAGTGGTGCAAACATTACAGGTGACAGAGGCATCCCTTATGGATTTTGAGCAGCCGAATGCGAAGTCCAAAAAACTCCTTCACACATGGGTTATGGATAACCATCAAAAAATCCCATAAAACAAGATAATTTGGATATTGTATAAGAACCCTTGGGTCGGCGTTTTTTGGACTTCGGATTCAGCTGCCCAAAGTCCATAAGGGGTGCCTCTGTCACATGTAAAGTTTACACCATTTTTTTTTTTTGTGAGCCTGTGAGTTATAGCAAAAAAATGTTCTGTTCCAGCCAGAATTGCGGTCTCATAATCTGTAAAACTAATTTGAGATCCCTTCAATATGGTTATTAAATAAAATCATGTCAACGTTTTTTGATTTAAGCGAACTCCGCTCTTCGCTCACTAGATTGCCAGCCTTGCTAGGCTTTTATAAGTATTACCTTCCAGTAATCCAACAGTCACATGCTTGAATCTTAGTTTTCGACATTAAAATATTTTCGAGGTGCCAAAATTGAGCCAACCCTACAATTTCGGATCTTTTGAGATTTGTCTGCGACGTGGATGCCGTTGATTGCCCATATTTTGTCCGTAATGGGATGCATCGATATAACATAGATGTTACTTCCAGCACTACTTCCCAGTTTCTTCATTTCGAAGGGCACTATTCGCCTTAGCAAAGTGACTGCTTCCCTGTTTAAAATAATGTTTGAGACAACTGCGTTGTGTATGGAAGCATATGCAGATGTTGCTCCAAAATTCTTCCCAAGCTTGTTCCACTTTTATTTAGACGCTGAGCAGCGCGGTAATATGAAACATTTGGATTTTCGGCAGCGCTCTTCCTAAGAGCTATGGCTTAGACGGGATCAATCGTCTGCTTGGAAATCTGCTAGTCCTCCGTGCTTGACAAAATTCAATCTTAAACGGCGAACTGTGACGTCAGTAGGAGAAGATATGCACGCTGAATTACAGAAAAATACCATAAAAAGCAGTTCCACGTCAAAAATGATTGAAAACTGATTCGAAGTCTTTCAACATTCCAAACAAGCTGCACTTTTTTTAGCCAACTCTTTATTAAGTTAAAAAAATTAAGCTCTTCTTCAGAACTTTACCTGAGGTATCAAATGTGTATTTCACACTGCCATTGGTATTGTTTCTGCAGTTATACATACCAGATAGATTTCGTAGATTTTCTGTTTAAAAAAATACCATTTGCAGTTGCATAAAACATGAGCTGCTGTGTGGCACGTGAGTTGCCACATTTTCGCTACGCCACATCAATGTATCTATTCATTTATATATGCTCGCAAAGGATACATACAATTGCATTCAAACAAATCTCTAGCTATCCATTTGCTGAACATTTGTCAAATTTGTGTTGAAATTGAAATGTATTTTTACGCCTCAGCAATAGAATTTGCACAAAAATATGTTTAAATGCATTTCTATGGCTATTTGTTTGGTCGGGCACTAAATAAACTCATTTGAAAGTAGTTGAAGCCGCACCCAGAGTGCCAACAACATACAACATAGTTAGTCAACACTGGCCAGCTGAACGTTGAGTTTAAAGCAATAGCAAATAAATTTGTAGCCAACATATGGTCAACATAACCAAGGACATTTTATGCAAAATGCTATTTGTTAACTATCTTGAATGCCAGCACATGAGTGCATTTATATTTAAGAATAGTTTATTGAGTATACGACACGGTAGCTGGCAACTAAATGGAATTTTAAACACTATTTGCAGGTACGGATTGCCAGATAAGCCGCTTGAATTGGGACGTGTCACACCCGGCACCTATTGTACACGGCAATTCGATGAATGCTATCGTAACAAGTGTCGCCTGCAAAGTCCAAATTATCCTGGTATGTACCCCAGGAATGTGACCTGCTATTGGACTATACGACAAAAAGAAGTTCCTACTAGCAAACATGCCATGATTGCTGTTAGCCAGGAGAACCAGCACAAGGCACTTGTAAAGCGGTAAGTAATAGCCAATTTGGGGTTTCAGTTCAGGGGTTTTAGCTTTTGCAAACGAAGGATTTGTTGTAACTGCTGGAAGGCTCTTGCATGCCATAGAAATACAAAATTCAATGCATGCCAGTTCCGAGAAGCATATTAAATAAGCATTACCAAACAAACTACTGCAAACAAGCGAAACTGTTGGCCAAATTGTTATTTGGATACGGGCTCACCGATTCCAAAACTTCAAATTAAATTTTGTTCTAGTTGTTGTAGTTGTTGTTGTTACTAAAATGCTAAATATTTTGTTTGACACACAACATTTCAATTAAATTGTGTACAATGCATATGCATTTCAAATGAGATTTTCCCTAAATCTAGGGTAAAAAAGGCAAGAGGGGCGTCATGCAAAACTGACTAATCAAAATGTATGTTATTGCCATGCTTACGCAGGCAAATATATACATTTGTACACTTTTAAATTAATAAAGTTAGATTCAGCTAGGATATGATAATATTTATTGCATAATTTTAGAGATAACAAAATATCTGATTTGGCAGAAGAGAAAAAGCTGCAAGTTTTGAATGGGTATATCGATGAACTGTGCTAAGATAGCATAGACAGCAAAGCTTAATATCTATTAGATAGATTCTACTGCGCTCATGCAGTGGAGCAATAATCAGTCGCATATGGAACAGTAAGCTGTCTAAGTGCTGACTATGTGTCAATTATATTAGTATTATACACTATATATACTTAAAAAATTACTTTAGTAAACTGCAGTGCCCCTTTAAAAAAAAAAAGCCAAATGAAAAACGTGCAGCATGAACAAAATTGCCCAAAAGTGTATTAGTTGCAAGAAAGAGATATCAAGTAACTAAAAATACTTTTCTTTTGATAAGTACACGTACGTATACTCAATAAATAATGAGTAGTTTGGAGCCAGTATCAAAACAAAAAATCGCACTCTACTCAAAGCAGTGTTTACAAAAGTAGAGTTTGCAAATTCTATTATTATTATTCAATAAAGAATTCGCACAAAATGGCGCAAACAAATAATTAGGGTTGCATTGAAAAACCAGCAGATTTTCATTGCAATCGCCAAACATTGTTGTAAGCTTTTAATTGATAAGCTTTGAGAATAAAAGAATAATGTTTTGTAATTTTGATTTATATATATTTAGATCCATTGCCAGCTTTAATAAGACCTCACGCTCAATACGCGCCTGGTCGGATTGCACTGGAGAACGAGATCATTTGATATTTTATGATGGCAGCTCCACCAATGATCCAGTGCTGGCCAAATACTGTGGCGGCGATTGGTTGCCTCGAGTTGTATCGCGGTAAGTTAAGCTGCATACATATATATACCATAAATAAATATAAGTTGAAAAATAAAAGTTTAAATAATATATAATACACTATTGCGGTTGTTAAGCCTTTAAGCTTTACGTTGTCAACGGAGTTGCATTTATTTTACTTTTTTTATGACATTTTCTTTTATGAAAAACTTAAATACAGCAATACAACTCATAATACATTTACAAGCAGACAGCGCCATTTTAATGACAGCACACATGTATGCAGTGTGTGTGTGTGTGTGAGAGAGTGTATGCCAATACAAGCTCAGCTAGAGCACTGCACTGCAGTTGACTGGGGGGCATGTGTTCCAATTCAGTTACACACACGCACGCACACATACACACATGTGGTTAAATACGGATACGCTATGTATGTGTATGCATGCAATTGTACGCCATGCTTAAGCAAAACCGGAAATTGGGTTGCTCTGCAGACAGAAACCGGCAAAGAACGACAGAGAGTGAGGCAGTTACACACAAACACGCAGACACATACATAGATAAATAGATTTATGTTCCATTGCAACTTGGCAACTTTTGTGAGCCGCCGTTAGTTTTGCTTTACAAAATTTTCCTATTGAAAACATTTTGATGCATGTGATTTATGCAATGGCGAAATTTTGCTCATTAGTTGCCAAGTGCTTGCCAAAAGTAACTACCATAATGACGATGATGATGGCGAAAATAATGAAGACGGTGTTGGCGGTTTCTGGCTGGTATTGGCAAATTCAGCAATAAATTCTTGAAGACTACATGTTAATGGAAACTGCGAGCCACCACTCAAAGTACACCATAAGCGGCGTCGAAGCAGCTCTTGAGTCAGCGGCCAATTGAAACCAAAATGCTCAAGTGACTTGGCAGCAAGCTGCAACAGTCTGCTGACTGGTCAAAATGGACACACCTACCACACATTTTCGAGGACGGGTGCTTGAGGACTTTAGCGATGGCATCCAGTAACAAAATATCTTGGTAAACTTTGGTTGTGAACTTAAGACGGATAAAAAGTATTTGCCACAAAATCAATCAAAGTAAACTGAGGTTGGTTAAAAATAAATTGAAATCAATGCCGTTACGTGAAATACACTGAAATAAATAAAGTGATAAAAACTTGAGCAGCGCTTCGTACTAAATCGATTAACGAATTCTCCAATTTTATCTGAAGCACTTAAAAGCAAGAAAGAAAGCAATATTCTACTTTTTTTTTCATTATTTGCTGTTAAATAATACAAGCGACAGTTTTAACACTTGTCAAATTCGATAGTGCCAATAAAAACCAAACTTTATGACAAAAAATTGCTAAAAATTGCAGAAATATTGGAGTAAAAAAATTACCAAAAACTGTGTATTTGTCAACACTTTCCCTTCAACTTAATCTTGAGGAGAAGTTAAGTTGAGAATTGAAACTCAAATCTGTATTTGGTACATTGTAGCAACAAAAGTTCTTAACGTTTCACATTCCCAACTCAACAGCAACCGTGAATACCCTATAAAATTTAAAGCTTTTTTACTAAAGATTTGAGTGTGCCCGAATGAACTGGTACTGGTTGTTACAGTAAGCTGGTTCCAGACAAGTTTTAAAGTTCTGGGCAATCTATCGGTGAATTCTGATTTACACAGCCTAAATTCAATGGATTTCGATGTTTCCGTGTCTCATTAAATTTTCATATTTTGTTCAGATCAACAATCGAAAATAGGACTATCGATAGTCGGACTAATTTCTTCCTCGTCCATTAGTTTGACAATAAAACAAACCTTTAATAAATATTATTTCAGCAAAATAATAATTTTACACAATCAATTTAATCGTATTGCAATAATATGATGACTATACTTGCTGACTGTTTGTCTGCCAAGAAAATCACAGGTGATTGGGTATTGAAAATTTAATTTTAATTTTAATTGTACTCAAGCTCTTCACTTGCATTTTTTTAAATTTATAATTGAAAAAGATATTAATTTTATACTTGTAATCTGTGGGAATATATTTCTTTCAAATCGATCGAGAGCAGCAATGAAAAATAATGTAACTAAAAATTGAAAACCTGGCCTTAAAGTTAAATAAAATTTGATTAAGCTGCCTTCTAGGTCTACTACCTACAAAAAAAAAAAAATCCCTTAAAGTTCAACCAAATGCCATACCAGTCACCAGAATCAAGTTTTTAGTATGCTTTTTACTTTTTGAGGCTATCCAATTTTTTTTCGTGAGAAAGGGTAAAGGCTACCTACCACCCACTGTCAGCCTTGAGTTTATCATCTCATTTTTTTATTTGTTACGGTAATATAAATAACGTTCATTTAAAACTTTTGGCCCCATTAAGCAACTTACTAAGAACGATACGACAAGTTCTCATTCGGAAGCTTCTCAGATACTCGTATCCACGCTCACGTATCTTGACCATCTCTATTAGAATCATTGCGTTGTCGCAGCGGCTGGAACTAGTCAAGTGGCCCAGGGCATTTATCTACTTCACTTGCCACAGTTAGCTATATACACATGCCACCATATTGTTTTGTTTGTATTGTAGAAGTATGTTTGTGTGTGTGTCTATCTGTGTGTTTGTTTAAACTTTGCTCTTTTCGCAGCTGCAGCAATGTGTATGTGTGTGGTGCTGCTCTTGAGACATACATAACTTTGATTGTTATTGTGTGCTTTATTATATTTCTTTTGGGTCTGGTCAGAGCAGCTGCAATAATATTTGATCAGACAACGCACTAAAGCCAAGTTAAGGAAAGCAAAAAATTTAAAAACCAACCACAAATGAAAACCCATTGCATTTCTTATTATTTCCGCTACGCTATCGCAATGTCGTCCTCGTTGACGGAGACGTTATTGCTGCGAGTGTTGATTATCATTCACCTTGTGCATATAAGTAAGAGAAATACAAACACACAGATATGAACACACACAAACAAACACACAGAGAGCTTGGCAATCTCTTAATGAGTTGTTCGCTCTTGGCCGTTTTATTGACATTTTCACATTTCCAAGACGATGAAAATTACGCGGACTGCCACAAGTGCACACAGCTGAAATCTTATAAGCAAACAAACGCTCACCAGTACGCACAAGAACACGCACACAAACAGACACATACAAGGACACACAGATACAGATACACTGATGCACTGAGCTGGCGCCATGTTGAAGCGCATAAAAAATGCATGGAGCGTAAAAATGCACAAGATGCAGTAGATGCTCAGCTTAATGGAAAAGTGGGCGTATGGGGTTAACCAACAGTTCGTTTGAAAGTTGAAGAAAAATGGCATCAAGCCCCTGCCTCAATGTGCCCGTTCCCAGCGTCATCATCATCATCATCTGTACCGTCATCATTCTACTCGTTGCAGTTGTTGGCTTTGGCGTTGTTGTTAAGCAGACGAATTATAAATGCACACACACGAAGCTTACATACATGGGGATGCATACACGCTCACACACACATATGTGCTCACCAGTTGGTGCAGATACAGCCATACAAAATTTGCCCTGCACTTTGTTCCTTGACGTTACCTGACTTCATATAAAAGTCGTCGCATATGCTCTCATATGCATACATGCACTGAGAAAAAAAAGGCCTTAAGTTTACGTTTTAAATTCTGGAGTTCAAATTTTGTTTAATTTTAAAAAAGATACCTACAATCAGCAAAGTTAGTGGAATTGACACCGTTGGGGAGTCGCGAATATAATGTACCCTGCTAAATACTATACCCAAAAAGTGAGGGCAAATCCTATTACCTTCCTACTTAGATTTGTATGAACTTATAGAGAGAGGGTATGAAAAGTTGTATGAGCCGAATCGGCGCAAGACAGTGGTATCTGCGCCCGGTTTCAAAACTGCAAAGATGTACGTGTATTCAAGTGAAAAGAATCTATATTTTTTGGTTTATTAGGCTCTATGTGTATAAAAAATACCTTACGAATGCCAAAAAGATAAATTTTTTGTCTTCTTCATAAAAGTGGAAATTCTAGACTTTGTGCCATGGATCGAAACTACTGGTAATCCGAATAATAATATCTGGAGAGTACGGAGATTGAGGATAGGCATGTTCAGTTATGTCTCGACCAGCCTCCAGGAGGATGACTTACTCGTGTTACTTTCAATAGCTCCTGGGATGATCCAAGTCGATTCCCCTAAGGTTACAGCATAGCCTTATTCCCTGAATATTCGAAGTGGAATCGTGTCCAGGAATTGCACATTGGATTGTATGCGCTTGGGATTAGTGACGTAGATAGTACTTATATTTTTAATTTTAATGAACGTAAGAGTGAATTTTTTATGTCAAATGAGTCAGTGGAATATTTTATATGAATTTTTGCTTAGGTACTAGGTCTAATTCAATTTCACTAAAAGTGAAACAATGGTCTTGGTCCCAATATAAGCTGTCAAAACTTCATAAACAGAATATCCAAAGAAATGGAATCTCGAGACCACACTTTCCGAACTCGAACATTTTTGGGAATTAAACCAAAACACGAAAAAAAGGTTGCTGCTGAAAACGGAAAATTCAAAAGAATGTTTGATTCCAAAATAACTAATAAATTGATTAAACATTGCAGCACTAAGGTTTAAAATTTCAGAAGATTTGTGTCACGGCATTCTTAGCGTAACACTATTGACCGCATTATCACATTTTTTATCACTAGTTTCTTTCAGTGTACCGAGTAGCAGCATAGCGCACTGATTTCTCAAAACTTCACATTGACATGCCACATTCTTAGCACGTAAACTGCATGAAAATTATTAATTTCCCGGCATTGCTTAAAATTACTACCAGCTAACATGGTGGCAACAAGGATGCCACTGAATCTTTTACCGGCATCGTCCCTTGATGCTGCTCTGCATTTTTATCGAATCTTGAATTTTGTACTCCTTGGGTAAAGTTTTTTAGCTGTTTACTGAATATTTGGTAGCAGCTGTTGCTTAAGTAGGTAAATGTAAATTTTGTTAGCTGCATTTTGCTTAACTTTTTTATAAGACAGTTTAATGTTTTATGACAGTTTGTGGTGTAGACTTTTCTGATTAGCACGCAGCTAAGAAAAGTCAAGACGATAAGTTGCTGAACAAACTAAGGAATTAGCCAGAAGCGAATGAGAGCACTTATGTGGACGCGTTTGTGAGTTCATCGAATAGGACACTTTTGATGAAAGCTCGTGGAGCAAATAATGTGCTGCCGTTTCTTTGGAACTCGGTTTTAAATTAAAAAAACAAAAAACTAAAAGCTTTAATATTATTAATTTTTTCTAGTGCCATAAATTCGTGCAAAATTTTTTAAAAAAGTGAAGATGCCATTTTTATGTAACTTTAAAAATAATTTTTTTTTTCAAAAATATTTTTCAAAAATTTGAATTTTAAAAATTTTTTCTTTTTTGTGCTTGAATGTTGTTTATTGAACTACTTTCGGCAGCGGTTGTAGTTAGAAGCAATCGACGGACGCATCGATTTTCAATTTTTTTGAATCAAAGTAAAAAATATGTTTCAAAAATGTAGGCAAAGAAAATACTTAAATGGTAACGATGGCTAACGAAGTGACCTAACTTTTACAATTTAATAATTTGGACTTGGATATATTCTTAAACTGGAGGATAAGCTTTTTATCCAAAATATTGTTTTTTTTTTTTAAATTTCATCGAATTTGATCATAAATTTCTCAACAATTTTTTAATTGTAAAATAAAATTTAATTTTTTTACTAAGCAATTTTTTTCTTTAATTATAAAAATTATTATTTATTTAAAAAATTTAAAAAAAAATTTTTTTTATTATACAAATTTTATTTTATAATACAAATTAAATATTCATTAAAAAAATAAAATCTTAATACAAAAATAATTTTTTTTACTATGAAATAATTATTGTATCACAAAAACTTTTAAATCAAATAATTTGCCAATTTTTATTTTATAAATAAAGTTATTCTGCAATTTTTATTATAAAAAAAATAGGTATGCAATTTTTTAATAAAATTTTATATTTAAATATTATTTAGAATTTTTTTTTTTAAATCGAAAAAAAAAAGTTATCTTTCAATTTTAATTAAAAAATAATTGCTTTACGAATTTTATTTAAAAAGTTGCAAGAGTTATAATCTCTGGTTTTATAAAAAAAAAAAAAACCGTAGAAAAAGTCATTCACTCCGAAATCTCGAATAAATAAATTTTTATAATTTTGAGTAATTTTTAGGTCAAAATTTAAACTAAATATTTTTAAATTTTAAGCAAAAAAAAAATAATTATTTTCAGAATTTTATTTTAAAAATTATAAAAATTACGCTACCCATTTTTTTTTAAAGAAAATATCTTAGAAAATGTCAGAAATCACGCAAACTTAGCGGATTACGAAAAAAAAAAATTTCACATTGTTAATATAATCGGCATTTGCACTTTGATTTCATATCTTCATTGTAAGTAACAAAACCCAAAAATTACCAAAAAAAAGGTAATTTAAAAATGTGGCATACCAAATTTTGGTCACCTTTAAAGTAATGCAATCTATCCACATCCACATGCCTGAAAAAACTTCGCGCTTTGCGGTGCCAAATACGGAAGCGTTGAGCCATACGCGGAATTTCCCGTAGGGACTATCAAAATTAAACATCTTTACTAGCTGCCCTCAAACTACTGCATAATCTTAACGTGCAATTTCATCACATGGTTTGTCTAGCAACCTTGGCTGATGGCGATACTGCGAACCGTCAAGGATTACCGATGCGTTTGCCTAAGACTAAGCCAAGACACACACCACAAGTGCGCAGCATCCAAGTGCAGATATTTGTGGCCAGCCAACAGAGAGCTGCTGCTTGAGCCGCTGGGCGTGTGCAAATTTTGCGGCCAGGACCTCTATTGATAAAGGAGACAGGAGACAAGAGTGAAAAGGACTTGAGCATGATTTTGTTGATTTTATGACACCCCCAAGTGTGCCACAAGCCATAAAGCATACAAATGCTGCACTTACACACAAGCACGCACAGATATAAGCGAGTATATACAAATGCGACCAAGTCGAGGGGCTTGTAGGGTAGCGTTACATTTGTAGGGTGTATTAAAAATTAATTTACTTTTCATTTGCAGTTTATTGCACTTGGCTGACGTGGAAAAAAATAAAAATAAATAAAATGAAGAAAAACAGCTTTGACTGCAGCTGTCGCTTTTTAGCCACGTAAACACACCTTACGCGTGTGTGTGTGTGTAGGTGCTGCCACACTTATGGGTATTATTAAAAAGCCATTTGATAGCCATGTTTTGATGGCTTTTGACTTTGCAGAACGTGAGCTAAGCCAAAGTGCTGTCTTTGGAGTCACATAAAATTGTAATATTCGCTTGTGCCAGCTATGTAATAAAAATTGTTTCAAATTCAAAATTTGCCATAAAGTGTGCTCAAAGTTTTTTCTGTTTTTTTGTCGAGACAAGTGTGTTCAGAGTTTTATGTGGCACTTGATGTCATTGCCATTAGAAAAGCAACTAACATCGTTGTTTCTACTTGGCGTCGCAGCGTCTAGTACGAACATTTTGCAACAACTCCCACAATTGTGATTTCATAATTTCTGCCAACAAAATCAAAAGACAAACGGCTTGCAACAAGCAACAACAGCAACTATACAACGATACAACTATGGAACTACAGTAACCTACAACTTTACTAACAATAACTGAATGGGCTCAGTGGATGGCACTTGCGCCTGTCGCTTGTTATGCCAAAAAAAAAAAATAAAAAAAAATTGTTGCCCAAAACTTTGGCGTCGCAGACAATGGCAAAAAAAGTTAATTTGGCAGCAAAAAATGCAAACAAACAGAAGTGGAGAGAAATCCGAACAGACGCTACCGAGAAACCCCAAAGCAGCAGGGGTTCACAAAACCCCGCCGTACTTTTGAATATGCCAGCCAAACGATGGCAGGCAAAACAAAACACTGCCGAATACTTTTAGGCGCGGCCATTTTGGCAAACAACCATTAAATGCTTTTGCTGTGTTTGTGTGTGTGTGTGTGTGCAAACTTTATGACTTTTATTTTCTTTTTGTGCAAATTTAATTTATGAGAAACTAGTTTTTTTTCACGCCCATAATTGAAACGCCAGAGGCTAAGCTATTATCTTTGCCAAAAATACAGCGCACACGGCGTATGCTTCATATATAGTATTTTACATAGCTTAATACTTATAGCGCTCAAAACTTTATACTTGCAGTGGCCCCGAAATGCTGGTGGCATTTCATTCCAGCCCCTTCTCGGCACCTTTACAACAGGGCATACCCAATCGTGGCTTCGAACTGGATGTGGATATACTCTTTACCGATTCCGATTCATATGATTTTGCACAAGGCACAAAGAACCTTTGTGAATTTCACATCAATGCAACGAATCCAGGTGAGTTTTTCTTCTGCTTAAGTATTTCTTCTTTCTTCGTTAGTGCCTTAACAGCATTTTATTTATCCTGCTCCATCCCATGGGCATATCAATTAAGTCTCTGAAGCGTGTATGCCAGCCAAATTGACTGACGTCGTGCAGGGTTCGAGTTCGGGCAGTAACAGAGCCATTGTTGCTGCTCTCTGTCTTCCTTCTCTGCCAACAAACTAGGTCAGCTGTGCGCTTAATGCTCGTTGGCCTTATTCTTAACCTGCTCGCAGCTTCACACTTTGCTTGCATTTATTCATGAAGTTCTCTGTTTTTTACAACATCTTCATGGCAATTTTGCAATGCTTGGAAATTGTATGTTCATTAAATGCTGACTGTACTTGGTTTAATATTCTTAAAAAGCTTTGCTATTTGAATACTAGAGGTACCTAGGAATCAAAAAGTAGAAATGGACATTGCTTGTTTTAAATACTTGAAATTTGCAATTTTTTTGAAAAAACGCACAAAAATATTCACTATTGTCATAAATACACAAGTTACACAATTTTAAATTACGTCTGCATATTTAGGGATGTAGAATGTGAACAAAATACAAGAGAGCTTTTTTTTTTAGTTTAATAAACTTAAATCTAGAATTGATGTTTCGAGGTATAGGGTGGGCCAGCTGTTGGTTTGTTTATTAATTGCATTTAATTCGTATATTTTTCAAAAAAATTGGGCAAAAGTAAATACCAAATGCAATATATATGTTCCTTTAACTCCTATTTGGAGCATAGGGCGTCAAATACCAAATGCAAGTTTGAAAGATAATAGTTTTAGCTTTACTGATTAAGCCTGGAAGGATAACGATATTTTTGTCGTGAAAAGTTAACGATACGTCTGAGCGACTTACGTGCTTATTTACATAATTTAGAGACATTTTTGAAAGAAATGTTCCCAGATTGTAATAAAAACACTTTCTTTAGCTAATTTTGTATTAACCAACATCATTTTGATATACAATTAATTAGTCAAATAATAATGGGAAAGAATTTACCTTACGAATTTTGCGTCCAAGGACTCAAAAATGTTTCTTAAACCTCATCAAATATTTTGATCATGCGGTGTACTATTCAAGGCAAAAGGCCTAAAATCAACTTTTTTGGATAGAGCACGATTTCCATTACCTTTCGAGTTTGTGTTTTTTTCTTTATGAATACTACGGCTTTACAAGAGTTATTGCTCCCTTCATATAAAGCACATTGAATGTTATGCAGCATTATTTTCACTGCTTTCGAAATAACTCTCTTTAAGTCATCCAAAGACTTGTTAAAGAAATGCATTCATACGGAGATTACCGTCACTAAGACGATTTTTACTTAAATACTTCAAATTGTGAAAATAAATGGCGTATACCAAAACATGGCATACCATGGCATTTTCCTAGAGCAAGACATAAAGGAGCTTATTTGTTCGAATGTGTCCACTTTACCTTTTGCCACTTGTGCGATGAAGATGTATCTTCATCTAATACATATTTTTAATATCCACAGGTTCATCCTATTTGGTACTAAGGAAGAGTTTTATTATATAATTCACTCACATTGGCTTCTCTTTCCACATCGGCATAATATGGGCGCCATCAATATACTAACAATCTCTGTATCTTCTGACCTTGGCTTTTTAACTTATCACCAAAAGTTACACAAAAGATAACGATACGTCACAGCGACGTACGGTTTGTACATTTGTCAGAATTAAATCAGCTCATCGGTGTAAAACGACTATAATCGAGAAGATATTCATACTGAGCAAGAAGAGATGCTCCAATTTTGATACCTATTAGTGAAACTTCTGAAATTCTTAAACGCTTACAAGACATATTTCTCTTGGTGAACAATAAGAATATGTATAAAATGTGTGTATCAAAATAGTTTTTATTTATCAATGATAAATATAAATATGATTGAAAGTTTTAATCAAAGGTTGTTTAAATTAAAGTAAAACCAAAACATTTAAAAAATTAAATTGCGTATACGCATAGTGTCAAAATGCACCATTCAATTATAATTGAACAAAAATTAAATTTCGTATACGCACAGTATAAAAATGTAACATTTCGGTTCAGTGTTGCGTATACGCAATATTTTAGTGTGGGCGAAACTAGAATCCATAGGACCTTACAGTTATTTTTCTTGACTATTTGTCGCTAAATTCGCATAATACTAAATCCAAAAATTTTTCAAGTCCTCCCAACTTAATTCGCTGCTGTAAGTGTTCAAAAATTCAAAAAATATGATATCCCATATCACTTACTCCGAAGACTATAAATAATTTAAAGCCACAAACTGTGCTTCGTGCAGCTTTCTGCTAATATAACCATATGGTATCTCTCGACATGGATGCAAAGCCCAAACATACTTATGCATATTTTATGTTTTTAGCTTCTTCAAGGCACTTAACTGACAACTAATTAGCCCAGTCACCTCCCTCTAGTCAGGCAACAATCAAAAATTGAAAGCCACTTAAATTTTAAGCGTCAAATTGGAACTCCTGTGTTGCTGGCTTAATGCTATGCAGCTTTATTAGCTGTCCGTGCTACGTTAATCTAAACAGACAAGATGGTATTTTAATTAAATCCAAGGCCATCCAAGCAGTTAGCCAGCTCTTCAGTCTGTGCCACTAATTTTGCCTTAACTTGGCTGGACTTAGAGCCTCAACTTGATTTTGTCTTATATGTATGTTTGGTTGAGTTAATGGCTACACTTGGTCGGTGGCAAAATTGGTGCAGTCTCTACTTGTAGGCAATTAAGCCGCAAGTTTAATATAATTGTGGTAAATTATAAGCCAGCCATAAGCCCTCCCATACTCTTGTAGTCCTTTGATGATGCTGCTCAGACAGCTGCATTTAATTGAAAAATTATTAAATGGAATTTGGTGCTTCTTCCTTGGGAAAGAAAAACCCCAAAAAAAAAGAAAAAAAAGCAACTCATATACTACAAGCGCAATTTGTGCAACCGCAGCTTGTGTTTGCTCCTTGCTCCTAAAAATAGGCAATGCCCGCGAACAGCCTGTGCTCTCCCCCACCCCTGTGGGCAACCACTAATGTTCATTAATTTGCACTTAATAACTTTTGAGCATTTTTTTGTTTTATTCGGTTGGCCGCTCTATTCGTGTTTTTTAATTTTTTATTTTTTTTTTGTGCTCATTTTTTATTCGAAATTAGTTTTGGTCGAGCAGGCAATTTTGGCAGGTTTTATGTGTCCTACCCATAAAGCACCAGAGTTCCACTAAAAATTTTATACTTCATCTTCTGCTGCTTTAACTTTCAAACTTTTCTAAGCTGCAGTTGGTTTAATTTTTATGGTGCTCATTAATTTGTTCCTTGGTATTAATGATATTTTAATTTGGTTTCTGAGTTTTTATGCCTTAATTTGAAGTATTTATTTAACCTCGGAAATTGTTAAGTTGAGTATGTTAGAAGCATGGCTCAAAGACAATAAAGTTCCATTTAATAGTTGCGTATAGTAGAGCCATCTTGTTTTCAAAACCACAGACCATTTTTCAAGTGCTGCAGAGTCACAATTTTACGATGGAAGTAACAAAATTATTTCCAAGTTACAAATAAGTCATTTTAAAACATTACATCCTTTATGCATTATATTTAATCTTTCTGCTTACAAAAAGTTAAAAAAATATTAAATTCTAAGAGATATTTCAGTTTTTCCCAAAAGCTGGTAGACTTCTGTCATTCAAGCAGTTTCTTAATGGAAAAAATCTCCCTATAGCCATATGCCTTAAAAGAGAGCAAAGGTACAAAAGGAATCGTCGGAGACCCCCCAAAGAATGATCAGGGTGACTAGAGAAGTCGATATACTCATGTCCGTCTGTCCGTCTGTCTGAATGAACGCCGAGATCTCAGAGATGGTAAGAGCTAGAACGACCAAATTTTCAGATTAGATGCGTAATTATGTCTGGGGAGACAAGTTTATTTTATTTTTTCGACATCGGGGTTATATTATATAGCTCCCATAAGGGTGTTTCAGAGGACCTCGAAAAAAACCCAAAGTTTTAGATGATAATTCGTGAAGATATTGTAACCAAATTTTGGCATTAAGATGTTTTTTAGAGTACCCAAGTACTGTTCCGAATTCGGTCAAAGTCGGTTGACTATTCATATAGCTCCCATTGGAACGATCGGTGAAAAAAAAATTTTTGGTTCAAAATTCGTCTGTTTTTGGTTGTCTATGAAGGTATCGTAAACTAATTTGGTAATCCAATGTCTTTTGGTGTTCTAAAGCAATATACCGGATTTTATTGCAAGTACTGGTACAGGGTATCCCAAGTCGTCCGCGCCCGACTTTAACGTTCGTCATCTTTTAAAATATTGCTAGTACTTTAATATATTGCCTTGTAAATTAATTTACTCAAAAATATAAGTTTCAGCAACAATATTTATTAGAATTAACCCGATTTAGCTATTTTTAATGCAAGGGCAATATTTTTTTATTCAAGACATGAACCATAAACCACAAATCAGAAAAAATTAATTTAAAATAATTATCAGTGAAAACCTAACTTGAAATGAAAATAAATTTAATCTAAGAATGTCAAAATAAATTTTTAAAAATTAATCTAGTTTAAATTACGTATGCTTTTCTATGTTGCTAAATCGTTTTCGATTGCAAACCACTTAAAAAATTTGTTTTGGTGAAATTGGGAGCATCAAACAAACGACACTCGCACAAGATACATTAACGACTTTTATAACGAGTTTAAATTTAATTTAATTGGCCCACTTAAGTAAAAGAAACTAGCTAAACTAACTAACTATTTCTTAGCTGCAGCAATTAAGATTTTTTTAATTTAATTTAATTACATACTTGTAGTAACTTGTTTAACTAAGCTGCACTTATTATGGTTCTACAAACAAAATTTAATAAAAATACACGTTAACCAGCAAAACACGTTATACATAGTACTATGTATACATATATACATAAAGATAGACAGCTCGTCAGTTTAGAGTGCAGAGCTTTCAAGCCTTGGTCCAAGTTTGGCAAGTTCTATATTTAATTAAACCTAATTGAAAAAGTTATGAACAAAATCAAACTAAATAAAATATGCAACAAATTTCATTACGTAATCAACATAGTGTAAGCCAAGCCCGAATGTTTGTTGTTCTTGTAGTTGTTATTATTTTCTACTAATGCTGCAGTTGACAGTTGCAGTTTTGTTAATCATACGCCATGTTGTGCATTGAGTTTTTCATATGGCAATATTTGCATTGGAAATTGCATTTGAATTTTATACTAAAGCACATAATCATACACATACGGCTCATTATTATAACTTTCAAATGACCTTTGCGTTCATAACAATTTTTGCTTATATGTGCGTGTGTGTGTGTGTGTGTGCACCAATGTTTGACTTAATTTAGCATGTTTAAATACAATGCCATATATTGCATTTTGAAAGGGTCCAAACTTAATGATGTTGCCTTCGAAATGCATTGTAGCCATTGTTTTATGTATACACAGGCTCACATACACTCCCTCGCCCTCCTCCCACTGGAAAATAACACATGTAAGCTAAATGAAATAATAAATATTTGGTTTTCGTTAAAACTTTAATTAAAACCATGTACTACCCCACCATAATAAATTATTTGAAGCGCTAGCTGCCATTTATTCTCTGCAGCACTATGTATGTATCGATAAACAATTACAATGTTTTGTTAGCTTGTTTATATAGTAAGTACACTATATACGCTTTCGGGCATTGTAAACCTAAGAATTACACCATGTTTTAACATTAAACTTGACTTTGGTTTGGTTCTTAAATTTTCTTGTTTTTCCTTGAAAACTGATGGTGCACTAAAAAAATCATATTAAAATACACATATTTTTGGTATGCCTAGGTCGTTTTTTTTTTTTTTTTTTGCCGTTTTGATCGAAATGTGCCTCCTCGTCGGAGGAGTGCCACCAAACGTGTGCCTATATTCTCTTTGTACCAATTTTACGGACTCTAGTCCGTGATAACGACGCACAATTGAAATTTTTGTCTCAGTATTCCAGTTATCAATTTTCATTAAATGTAAAAATCAATCTTTAAAATAAAATAAAAATGAAGCAGACTGGATAAATATAAAATATGTTATTCAATTTTTATTTAGTAGCGTCTTTCATCAGCAACCCTGTATATTATTTATTTGCTCAGCTTAACATATACTCTATGGTATATTTGCAACTAGCGAACTGCCTACTGGTACATACTCATCCAGCATGTCGCGATGCCTTGTTAAATTTGTCAGCATATTTGTGGCCAGTATGGAACTCGAGCAGTTGCCGCCTCCTAGAACGGCTATAACTATACCAAACAGACATTTTTGAGCTTTTCCACTTTCGCAGCTGGCCACAAAGCCATTGCCACTGTCGCCCGAGCACATTTCAGTTTTATTTGTGGCTCTTATACAAATGTGATCAGTTTCCATATTTGAGGTACATCCTTCCTTAACCACAGTACCCACAATTTGCAAGTTGCGAGTTTCAACGCTCTCCCAACTGGCTACCTCACCCTCCAGATTGGGTGCTAACTGGCGCACAGCTTGTTTCTCATTAAACCAAGGTAAACAGATGGGTTTAATAAAATCTCTATGTTCGAATGGTGTTTCCAGCTCAAGTATGGCCAAGTCGAAACGATGGTAGTTTATCTCACCTGCAAAACCGCTGTAATATAAAAAAAAATCCGTAAAAGTAATCCTTAATTATTAAATCAAAACTTACGGATCGACACGTATGCGTCGCACAGCTCGTGTATTGGGAAAATCGATAAAGGTTCTTCTGGAATTTTTAGAGGAACTAACTCTAAGCAGTGACTGCTCCACCACAATATGGGTTTCCGCAATCCAAACACAATGCGCTGCTGTCAACACAACATCCAGACGTATAAGTGTACCACCACAATTATGCTTATAAGTGCTGGACATGGCATGCTCTTTGCGATAGAGTCCCACATGCCAGGGCACTTTATTGGGCTCAACCTTGCGCGCTTTGGTAGAACTGGGCGTAATTGATGTGTTGAAATTCTTGCCACAATCTAGTAAGCAAGGCTCCTTGCTCCAATTACCATTAATGCTCCAGCTGCCGCTTCTGAGGCACTTCAGCGTTGGAAGTGTCTCTATTTGCACATAGCCGTTGGCACAGCCGTATGTAACCTCGCTTCCTGGTAAAAGTGCCTTTTCATCATTACAGCTTACTGTCTCCTTATATGAAGTTCTGCAGAATGGCTTTAGCGAATAATGTGCAATAATAGTCTTCTCATCACAAAGCTCTGTAAATGAATCAAACTTAAATACAATTTGGATTATATCAACGCAATACTTACTCAAGCAAACAGGTGGAGCTCTTTTTATCCATTGCTTAGTGGTACCATTACAAAATAACTTATGCACTTCTCCGGGATAGAGATGAAGTCCTTCAGGGCAGCGAAAATGCACCTCCTTATTTTTAATGGGCGGTACTAGTGTTATGTTTCCTTTGTACATTATGGGACGCTCCAATTTGCTTGTAGCCAAGGGGCAGCCATTTTTGCCATTGGTATCATCATTATTGTCTATCTTGGGTATGAACTCCGTATCAGCTTCTACACAACTGGGCAAACTATGCCTCCATATGCCACCTTGCAAACATACATTCCAGGCCTGACCCACTAGCTTTAAATTTACACTCATGCACTCTAGATGCACTGCACCATTGGCCCACACATAGCGCTCATCACCATGACTTACTTCAAATTTGGTATCATTGGCTACAAATCTTAAGCCTTGCCCACGCGGCTCACTGCAATTAGCTGGTAGCTTTCCAGGCTCTTGGTTGAGTTCCAAGTACTCATTGCACAAGTCTGGTAACTCATCCGCTCCATCTACACAATCTTTTTCACCATCACATAATCCCTCAGCTGCTATGCACTGACCATTGGCACACTGAAAATATTGGGATTCACAGGGTTGCATGCATAACTCCACAGACTCATCTAAACCATTGCTACAGTCATGTTCGCCATTACAGATTTGATCCAATTTTATGCATTCATTGGGTAAGCACTGTATCTCAGCTTTAGTGCAATTACCTTGCCATTTTTCAGCATCGAACTCAGCTATCTCATCCGAGCCATCCCAACAATCGTTTATGAGATTGTCTTTAACTTCGAATTCCATTTCAGCACCAGATGCACAGTAAAAATACATATCGTTATTCTCCTCTGGCGTTCTTTTGCATATAACAAATGATTCATCGCTTCCGTATGGACAGTCTGCCTTGCCATCACAGGCGGATGAACATGGTATTTGCTTGTCATCCTCTTTGCATTTAAAAAAGTCTCCCGCACAGATATCCCTATATGGTTTTGCTTAGTACAAGTTTGGAACTATTTACATGCAGAAGAAACGTACCGGCTTTGAGTAAAGTTAATAGCAAAAACCAGAAAAATAATGCAAATTTGTAACCCAAATTTCAACAACATCTTTGAGCGACTAAAACGATACTAAAATACTTTAACTGGTCATTATCAAAATATAAGAATGAGTTCTTAACATACAGAAACTTTTTGCATACAAAGTGGTTAGAGTTTATTTTGTAGGCATAACGAAGTTGAAATACTCTTACCAAACCACTTGGACAAGCATTGTAAAGTCATCTATTGTAAAAAATTTCCGCTGCTATAAATTAATTTCTCAAAAGCTGGTATATGCATCTTGTAATAAAATACTTATTTATTTATTTATTTACCCTAATATTTTAAATATTCATTTACTGACTAATTACAAAACATATACAGAGTTTAGCCTTTTCAGCTTAGCAACTGAGATATTTATATTTTAAACATTAAATCAAAAAATATTGGCTATAATAATAAAATATTAATACAATTTTGAAAAATGAGAAAACAAACATTTTTAAATACGTTTGAATTTTTAGGAGAGCATAAGACATGTCTGGCAGAGATGCTTCATCTAAATAGATATAAATAAATATATTTTTTATTTTTTATTTTTAATACCCTGTACCGTATAGTACAAAGGGTATATTAAGTTTGTGCAAGCCGAAAATGTTTGGAGAGACGTCGGAGACCCCCCAAAGTTACCTAAAGTATGATCAGAGTGACTAGAGAAGTCGATATACCCATGTCCGTCTGTCTGTATGAACGTCGAGATCTCAGAGATGGTAAAAGCTAGAGCGACCAAATTTTCAGATTAGATGCGTAATTATGTCAGGGAAGACAAGTTTATTTTATTTTTTCGACATCGGGGTTATATTATATACCTCCCATAGGGGTGTTTCAGAGGACCTCGAAAAAAACCAAAAGTTTTAGATTAATAATTCGTTTATTTATGAAGATATCATAACCAAATTTGGCACTCGGAAGTTTTTTAGAGTTCTTAAGCACTGTAGCAAATTGAACAAGATCGGTTGACTATATTATATAGCGCCCATAGCACCAATCGGTAGAAAAAACGTTTTTTGTACAAAATTCGCTGTTATCGTTTGTTGTGAAGATATTGTAATCAAATTTGTCATTAAGATGTTGTTTAGAGTACCCAATCACTGTACCAAATTTGATCAAAATCGGGTAACTATATCATACAGCTCGCATAGGAAGGATCGGTCAAAAAAACATTTTTGGTTCAAAATGCGTCTGTTTTTGGTTGTTTATGAAGGTATCGTAACCTAATTTGGCAATAAAATGTCTTTTGGTGTTCTTAAGCAATAAACCGGATTTTATTGCAAGTAGTGGTACAGGGTATCCGAAAGTCGTCCGCGCACGACTTTAACGTACGCCATCTTTTTTTTTTTTTTTGGATGGAATGTAGAAAATTTAATTGCTCATATTTAAAACTTATATGCGATAAATTTGTATCTGTTAACTACTACGTTATCAATATTTGATATTTTGATTGGTATGTTTCGTCGTTTCGAATCGTTTAATTTAGCTGTTGAACTTTTTCGTGTCAGAGCTATAGAGAATATGTTTCCCCTTATTTTTAATGTATAAAACGAACAGCATATTTTGATTATATTCCATTTATTTGCCGCCAAGTGGAATCCATTTTTGTCATTGATAACTTTATAAGTGTCCTTTTTGTTTTAAGCTCCGTATTGTACTTGTGAGGTTGTCATGGTTATGCTTGCCATCCTCTTTACGTTTAACAAAATTCTCCGAAACAGTTATCCTTTTATGGTTTTGTTAAGTTCATTAAATTTGAATTCGTTAGGGTGAATCTACCAGTAAAGTTAATGGGCAAACAACCAGAAAAATAAATAAATAAATAAATAAAAATTTCAAGAGCATCTTTACGCGACTAAAACAAAACTAAAATATTTCAGCTTATCATAATACACATATAAAAATAATTTGCTTATATTTCCAAGAATCTACAAATTGAGAGCGCACAAAAAGTTTTTACTTTGAAAGATTTCAAGCATTTACTTTTTTATTGCATGTCGAAGTTGGAATACTCTTATCGACACACTACCCGAAATGTTTTTGTTGCGGCTCACGAGACGGTCTTTATTCAAATATGTACCATATTTTTTTTTTTTTTTAAATAAATTTGTAGTCTCGGTCATATTATCTAACTATCGTTAATAGCGTTTGAATAACTTTTTTATTCTATAAGACACGTTGGATTTTGGTATTTTTAACGTAAAGCAAACAATTGACTTCTAAAGAGTCCTCAATCTTGAGGTTTGTTTTTCAATAGGGTTTTTTTTTATAAATCACGCGTGAGTACTTTCAAGTTGCCATGTATTTTTTATTGCCATTTCATCATGAAAAGACTTGCACGCGAACAACGTTTACAAATCGTACAATTATATTACGAAAATGCGCTTTCTGTAATGAATTTTTTTCTCGCGCTTAGGCCATTTTATGGAACCAATTCGGTGGATCCCTCGAATTACCTTATAATCGCTTTAACTATCAACTGTTTTTGTATTTCTAACCTAAAATAATATGCTTTAAAAAAACATCTTATCAGCCTGAGTAAACAAGTATAAGTTTTCACAGTGCTACAGTGATGTAGAGTATATTTCCGTGGGCACATGGCAAGTAATTAAGTCTAATCAACTTGCTGACACCCCAAGATATTTGGGCTTTGTAAATGGCTTAAGCTCTTTGACCCGAAAAAATCCCACAACAAATCATGCTAGAATTTCATAGTACATGCTCTACTACACATGGTCTAACATGTATCTAAGATATTATATCATAAATTATGAAATCGCTGTTAGATTTGTTGCAAATTATGTTACCCATATATATGTGCATAAATATATGTATGTATTTGTAAACTACAAGTTTCAGCAACATTTCCGCTGATAGTCTCGGACAAAGCTCAGGACACAAACAACATATATTAGTATTTTGTAGCATATATTAAAGAATTCGCAGAAAGTGATAAAAATATGCACGAAATGCCAGTAAATACTTTATTTTATTACATACATAAGATGCTATATATTGTACACACATACATATATACATTCGTATGTGCTAGTATATATATATAATTTTTGGGGGCGTATGTCTGCATGGTAACTGCTACAATAGAGCTACATTTGCCATTGCCTTGGAACTTGCTTGGCATTTTTATTGATTTACGGATTACAGTCGAATGGCAAGTGAGTTAGGGATAGACAGTTGCACTGATGAAGCCGAAGTGGAGAGGAATGGTGTGGGTTTGCGTTCTCACACAAAACGTTGCTTGAATCGTTTTGTCAGAAGACATGGCCAAAGTTGCTGCGCTTCAAAGTTTTCTAAGACTTTTGATTTGACTGTGTTGTTGCAGTAACTGCAAAGTTTTTGCAGCAAACTTTAAACAAATCTTTCAATTTTATTTTTTATCATTTTTTTTTTTATATTTTCGCATACATTTTTTTAAACTTTCTTGTGGACTTGTTAAATGTAAAAAACGCTTATAGTGCTTGCTGAGTTCTTCACTTCACGTCACTTCTTTGCTCATTTCGTTTTTTTTTTATTTTTTACTCGTAATACTTTTATGATTTTTAATTTTATAAAGTCAACATAAAAAAAGCAAAACAAACAAAGTCCAAGTGGCAAAATGAAGCATAACGAGCTACGGCGTGAGTAAGAGCGAGTTGAAACTATTGTTGCAGCGAAAGAGTGAAAAAGAATGAGTCAATTTTACTGTTATGCGTGGCATAAATTTTATATGCAACTTTCTTTCTACTGTCTACTATCATCTTGTACATGGGGTCGTTTTTGATTTATCTTGTGAAAATAGTAGATATGAACGTACACTGAGAGAAAAAATTAACTCTTATTTAGCACTAAGGTTCGACTCAATCATGGATAAATTTTTAAAGTTTTTTGAAACATTAGTCAATAACATACTGAACTTATAATTAGAACAAGCAATATTTTTTTAAGTGTTTCATTGTGAGAGCATTTTAACATAAAAATCATGATGCTTTTTTTAAAGTGTTTCATTGATGAGTACCAATTTTTAATCCTACCAAATACTTAAAAATGCTATGTTTTTAAACAAGTCTTAAGTCAGTGAAAGCGGTGCCGACTAGTTGGATTCCCTGCACCAACTTTTTCAAATGTCCTTATTCTTATTTTTGCGTTTATACAGTGTGAACATTCCATTTGATTCGGATTGAGTGGCTCAAAATCCGTATAGGTAGTTTACATTACTATTATTTGTGGGCATGTATAACAGGTAATAATAGACTGCTACGAAATACAACAATATTGTTCTTCCTTGATTGAACTCACTGGATCACAATCAATTGCGTAATTTTTCTTGTTTTAATAAAATTTTATCATTCTTTTCTGATAAAATGAAAATTTTTCTCCAGAAAAAATAAAAATTTGGTTATCATCTTTGAATTTTTCATGAATTTGTTATAGGAAAAGAAATTGTTTTCTGAATAAAAATTTGTAGATCTTTTAAGCTATAACAAACTAAACTGTTCAAATATCACATAATCGCATTAAATATATAATCTCTTGAATACTTAGTAGTGTTTTAAGCCATCTATTGCCATTATTACTGGTCTAGCCTGAGCAAATTGCATATCGTTAAAAATGGTTTAAAAGTAAAGCATACCTCAACAAAGGTTTTCTTCAAAAAGTCGTTGCGTAGGAAATGGGTACTCTCGTATATCATTTACTGATTTTACGCAGCAGTCGTCAAACCTATCTTAATCTATGGGGCGTTAGTTTGGTGGTAGGCACTAATACCGGCTAACAACCCTCCGAGGGTACAAAGCGTGGCCCCCTTGAGCATTACTGAATCCTTGCGATCCACACCACAAACAGCCCCTCTCCCTGTCGGCCAGAAGCGCAGGGAGACTCTGGACAGATAAACCAGATCTTCCGGAGTTTATTTAACGTGGTATGTTCCTTTGCAGGACTAAAACCACGGTGTTCAAATATGCAACCTGAGTGTACATATAACACAATGAGTCTGGATTAATGCGCCAACTAACGCCCCTCAGAGCCATCAGCCGAAACGGATTTTTCTTTGGTACCAATTCGAAAAGCATACTGTCGGGCATGCATTTCCCCCTTGGTGAGGAGCGAGGTGTATCTACCACCTCTTCTGCTATATGGCTAGCAGCACCCGGTTGAAGTGCAACTACACGCCGAGCCAAGCTGACTCTACCCGCGATTTGGGTATCAACCACAGCCACCACGATACTCCAACAAGGGGGCCGACCTCAATGAGTAGGAGACTCCGGACAATGAACTTTTTTGCGTTATCTACTTCGGATCACAGCAGTATGCTACATGAGTTAGGCATACTCGTTGGGACCAAGCATACTGACAAGCTTACAATCTACACTATTGGCTTGAAGACGAAGGAAAGCATAGGAGCTGGCGTCTTGTAGAGCTTCCCAAGATATCCAATCCAAAGCGAACATTACAATTCCTGCTAT
The DNA here is from genome assembly GCA_018150985.1 of Chymomyza costata. Classification (NCBI taxonomy): domain Eukaryota; kingdom Metazoa; phylum Arthropoda; class Insecta; order Diptera; family Drosophilidae; genus Chymomyza; species Chymomyza costata. The sequence goes on from JAECWU010000001.1 coordinate 28,638,690, forward strand.
TTCACAAGAATAGGGCCAGGATCGTAGTGGTAGGTGTAAAGAGGCACAGCATCATAGGCCTTATGGCTGACGCGTTGGTTGTTCCCCCATCACGACATCTGTCGAAGCTGCGAAAAAGAGGAAAAACAGAAAGTATTCAACACAAGCTATGTGACTGCCCGTCACTTCTTGGAAGTGCTAAGTTCCAGAGTAAGCGCATCTTTAAAGATCTGAGCTGTCTCAAAAATCCGGCCATAGCGTCTCAGGCCGCTTTTATCGAATCTTCAAAATGGTTCGGCAAGAAGAGAGACTTAGGAGATTGGGAATGCCCCCAAAATTTCAAGATCACACCCCGTTCCACCCCTTCCCCTCTTTCTTATCATGCTTTCTCTTCCTCAAACACATGGTCTCTGGGTGATCTCGTATATTTGACTTTGGCGCTGTTTTTTTGGTCGTGCTTCACCTTTGGCACGATATTCGCTCGATTGATCGGTTGTTTTGGGGTCGTAAGCATAGATTCAAGTCTCATCTCTAGTTATTATACATTTTGTCTTGTCAATGTAGTTAGAAGGCATTGTTTCACACACTTCAACACGATGCCATTTTTCCAAAAAATTCAATTAGACATTTTGAAAATCGAAAAATTCACCTTAGTGCAGCTCACAAAAACGAAGCGTACTCAAACAGTAATGAATATTTTGACGTGTAACTCCGCATGGATGACAAAGACAGCCCTACAAACCTAGAAAAAAAATTTCTCCAAATTTAATTTAGGCGCGCACAATTTAAATTCAAATGTCACTTTACTTTTTGGATACAGTAGTATAATTTTTTGATTAAAGTATTTTTTTGTAAATTCAAGATCTTTTGAGTCTTACCTTACCTTGAGTTAGACTCTTATTGTACACTTTTTCCAAATATTTTGAGCTTAAATATATTCGTTTGTATTTTAAGCACTCATAAACTCAATTTCTGTACAAAGTTTTTCTCGCTGTGTACACAATTATATACATAGATAGGCTGTTTGCTTATTGAGTTGCAAGTTTGTTTGCAATCAGCTGCAATAACAACAACAAAAACAGCAGCATACATAATAGCAGTCGATCGAATACAAACATCAAATTAGCATATTTGCACATAATGGCAACCATTTTATTTGCAAAAGCGTCAATGTGTGTGCGTGTTTATATGCTTTTGTAGGAAAGTTTACTTATGTATTATCAATATTTTAGCGAGCATGAGTCAATATGTAAATGTACATATTGTACTTTTAAAAGCTAAGCTTGGTTTATTTACTTGATTCTGCAGTTAAATAAAAGAACATATTAAAAATTGGTGATAACAATAAAAATATGTACATGGTATGAGTACATAATCAAGATTTATTTGGCAGCGTAATTGCAATAGTAAAAATTACTAAAAGGTACTGCTAAAAAGTAGCAAGGAATTAACATTTTTTTTTCATTAGATCTTTAATCGAGTCAAGAATTTCTTTAAAAATGGGAAAGCATATCAATGCAACATTTTCGATAACTCATATCGAAAGACGACGTATAATAAATCAGTGCTAAAAATTTCATATGTTATAACTTGAAGAAAATGAGAAGACACCACAATGTTTAAAGCTAAATGGTCAGGACTGTAACCATGTTCTTCTTTCTATCCGTTTGCCCATCTATCCCTTTCAACTGTCTCTGAAATATCAAATGTTTTATAATTTTAACGGCTGAGACTTGTATATTTGGTATTATTTATTTAGACTGCAACTTATTTTAATAATAATGTAGTGGGGAGATTTTCCCCATCCATCAAACCAATCTCATGATTTATTAATAAATACTCTTCCGCATAGGAAGTCACAATGTTGTGAAGCTTTAATAAATGCCTGCTTTCTTCTACACTGGTATTAGATAAACAATTAAAATACAAAACAAATGAATTTGACAAGCAATTGTGGATTTATGGATTTATGGTTTTCCATCACCTCATAATTACATCTTTGCTTTTGTTTTTCCATTGTTTGTTCGCTGATTAACCCATATTACTCATAAGCTGTCAACTTCAGCCAATTCTTGACTTTGATTCCCTTTCTTTTCTAAATATATCCATTTATAAAAATCGTTTACAACATTTCGCCACATGGGCTGCATAATTAAAATACCAAGGGTATTTGTCTAAGGACCCAAAGCCAATTGCAGGAACAGCAAAACACAAATAAACAAAGCATAAAAGAGTGTGGAACCCTTCCAAAAATATATACCATATAAACTTATTACACTTTGTGAGAGCAAAATAAATTAAAAGCAATAAATAATAAATGAGCTTGCAACAAAAATATGAAATCATTTTTGCCACAGCACAACTCAACCAAGCTAATTATGTTCTTGGCCAAAATTACAAAATTTTCTATATATAGTAATGTATATACATTATGTACACATGTCTGTGGCCATAACAGCAAACAAACAAAATATATGCATACCAATAAAATTCATAAACTTGTCTGTCAATTCAGAGATGTATCTGTAAGCGATAGATTAATCCGCCATTGATATGGCATATAAATAATCTAGCAATGAAAAAGTTAGATTTGTCTGCTTGTAGATTAATAGCTGGTCTAATTATAGAAGGATTGGCTGAGCTGTTGTTTTCCAGATAAAAATGCCCATGACAAAATGCTAGCTGGAATTACCATTAATAATCTTTAAGCCAAATAGCCAATTTGTTAAAACACAATAATCGATTATTGATGAAACCAATAGATTGGTGCGAAATGGGCTCGAAATGCTGAATGCACACAGTTCCAAGTTGAAGTATAATTTACTTTAAAAACGTTTTTGCTTTGAATTGGAGATTGAAGTCTAACGCCTGCATGCCCTAACCATTTATATTTTCGGCATAGAGTTTCTTCTGCAATAGCAGGTTGCTTAGTTCTGAGCCATAGGCCATTGCTTGATATAGTATTCGGGCAGAATATGCGAAGAAAGCGCCGCAGACAGTGATTCGCGATTGCTTGTAGACGCTGAGTGTAGGTAACATTGATACTCTAACTTTCACTGCCATAAAGCAGAACTGTCTATACGTTGGTGATGAATAGCCGGATTTATGTGTTGAGCTAAATGTTCGGCGATTTCCACGTTTTTTTTTAGTTTGCTGAAGGCTTGGTTAGCCTTAGCAAGCCTATATTGAATATCCTGCTCGCTTCTGCCATTATCCGCAATGTAGCTTCCAAGGTAGCAGAAGCTTTGAACATTTTCAATCTACCCATCGGACAATGTGTAGTTAGAGGTGCATGGATTTCGTTTTGGCGAAGTTTATTATAAGACCCGCTGCTTGAGCATGAAAGGCTTTTTTATCTAGTGATCCTTGCAACTGCGCAAAACCGTGTGATAGAAGGCAGATGTCGTCCGCATAGTCAAGATCGCTGAGTTTATTCTGCAGTCCAAAAGCGTTGCCCTGTCCAGTTTCAATTGCTTCTGATATGACTAACCTTTACATAATTCTTTATTTTAGTCTTGATAGACTGTAAATTCCAGCGTCTTCTAGTTCAAATCTTATGCATATATCAATATATTAAAAATTTTGCATAATTTTTAAATATGTAGTTAAAATTTTTTCACAATTTCCGTATTCTTTATGCTAATTACAATCTAACAAATCAACAATGTGCCAAATTTTTAACTTTTTGGAAAAATCAGTTCTGAACGAGCCCACATAACATTAGCCCGAGATGCCTACTATTAACGCCCATAGAAGGCCACATTGCGTATACGTAATTTTTTTTTTAAAGTCTGCTAATTTTTGAATACGTCATTCGGACGTATGCTTATCTTTTCAGGGGTAGAAAATAACGTTATTTCACTAGAGTTAATGGCTCCTTCTAACGTTTTGTCATGTTTTAAAACATTTTTGTAGTTGTTAAGTTCTTGTATAATACAGAAAATTTGTAGTGAATAAAATATGTAATCTTTGCTTATATCACACACACACTCGCATACATAAGCATATACAATAACTTTTCAAAATTTAGCACATTTTTGTAAATCTGTTTTTGGTCAGTAAGCCCATACAGCTGGTTCCATGGCTGTAGGCGTGAAATTCCAAGTAAAATCACTCGATGAATTGGTTCGCTGGTTGGGCTCTGTAATAAATTTTATTTTGGCATCAAAATGGCGCCGTTGCGTATGTTGCGCGCTGTGCAATTTGTTGCGGAACCTTGTCCGGACGTATACAACAACAAAGGACGCACAGCCATATACTTGCTGGTATATAATTCCGGGGTAGGCTGCCGAAATGCGCGTACTGTAATAGTAGCAACAATAATAGTAATAATAATAATAATAATATGCTTATCAGTGTGTCATAAAGTGTTGCCACACTAATACCGTAACAGTTACAGTTTCGCACACACGCCTACTAACGGCACAACGCGCTCCTGATATGGAACAAGAAAAACCGCAACGGTGGCAATAAAATTGTTATTTTTGCAATTTATTATTCGAGTGCATTTGGGTTCCGCATCGTAGCCGCATCTAACCGCAAAATGTACTCAACATTGTATTCACTTTTCCTCTCGCTCTTCCTGTAATTGTGTGTATGTTTGTGTGTGTGTGCGGCAGCCATTTTGGCATTAAATTATAGGGTGTTACTTTTATTGATTATGCCTTTGGTTAGTTGTGCCACGGGGTCTGCGGGTCCTGGGGCCCATACATTAGCTACATTGTGGTTCAGCTTGATTGAGTGTTAGGTCCAGTGCTGTAACTTCCTTCATCCTTGATTGCTTGTTATGTTCCGGTCCTCGTTTTGCTTTTGTGGTTGTTTGTGTTTTGTTTGGTAGCAAATTAAATAAAATTACCCCAAAATACGTACACAAACCTATAAATATATATGTATGTATACAAATTTGTTTATGTATATTTGTATATGGTATATATTTGCTTAATTATTTTACATTACATTAAGCGCATTCAAACAATTAGCCAGCCTAGTTTGGCTTTTTCAGTGCCGACAACGTCCGGACTATGAGTCCCCACTTCGAATGCGATCAAATAACCATAAGCCGCTATTGAGCTGATAAATATGCCATTATACATAGGCTAGCACTTTAAAGTCAAATTACATTTGGCAGCACTGCAACAAGCCGAACTTGTTTATTGATATTATGGATATTTGAGAGAATAAAACTATATAATAACAATAAAATCTAATTTCGAAGCTCTTTGATTTGAAAATGTTGCGGACATCTGTTTTGCGCAAACCACCGCTGGAAATTGTTATATGTATGATACATAGAAGCACTAGAAAATATTAACCTCATAAAATATTTATAAAACTTTGATTTCGCTAAACAATCGAAAGCTTTCAGAATAGGCTTTTATTTCAGAATAGATATCTCGCAAACGAACAAATATATTTAAATATTTTTTTAAGAAAGATTAATAATTAATAAAAATTAAAATTAATATTTAAAAAGTTTAAGTTAGTTAAATTTAATTAAAAGTTTAAGTTTTTAAAAAAGTTAAAATTTTTGGTTTTTTTATTTTTTTACACTTTTTGTTGTTCTCAAAATTTAGATTTTTTATTTTCATATATTTTTTTTATATTTTGAAAAATTTTGTTTTGTATTTTTTTAAGTGTATTTTTAAATATAAAAAAATCATTCTTAGGTCTGCCATTTTGTAATTTTGAAATTCTAACCACAGATTCGTGATAAGCGACCCCGAGAACCCATATTAGCATACGCAACTCGAACATTAAACACAAAAATGAAAAACACATCTTAGGTTCGCCATTTTGCAATTTTGAAAAACTAATAAGGCATCTATAAGCAACTACCAAAAAAGTGTCTGAGCATATGAAAGGGGTTGCAATAATGTTTTTTCTGAGAATAAGTTTAAAAATAGTGTTTAAATTATGGAGCACTTTGCTTTGGCGGCCATTGTACCGCCATTTTGAAACATCAAAAATCACCATACGGCTTAAAAAAGTAGACGAGAAGACGAAAGTTTTAACCCCATAAACGTTGATTTATCTTCAAAATTTAAGTGTGAGGAGGGCGTGGCTGGTTTGACAGAGAACGACACATATGTTTTTTAATATTTATTAACATTTTTTTTTAATAATAAAAAAAATATAAAATTGGTGCAGAAGTTATAAATATTTTAGTGATGGCAACTTTCATCACTTAAGACAATATAGCTTCCATTACGAAAAACCAACCATTATCGAACAATTAAGAAAATATTCTGCACTCGTACTTAACAGTTGCTTGTTTTTATGCAGTTAAAAAAAAACTAAAAAAAACACCCTTTACAACTGTTTACAAAAAGTTTCTATTTGATTTTTATCCCATAAAGTAAAGAATTTTATAACTTAAAGACACCAAGAATTCTGTCGATTACTGTCGACAGCTTTAAGTCAAATTAATTAAACTCTTCAATACTTTTGAGGTAGTAAAATTTAAGAGCAAAGCTTATTAAGTGCTACACACCTTAAGAACAGCCTTATTTTTCAATACAAATTTCAATAAAAGGGATCGGTATCCAATAGTGGGATACACTGCCATTCAGCTTTTTTAAATAAAAAGTAATTAAAGTAAAGGGTTTACATTGAAATGTTTTTTTGTTTTTTGAAAATTTATCGTTATCGTCATTGTGATAAGGCTCACAGCAACAACTGCGCAAATTTCGACCTGGGATGAATTTTATAGTGTGGGTGAAAACTGACGATTTTTTTGGTTTCTCTCGATGTCATGGTCATTGAGATGTAGGTGTCCATACGGACAGACTTGGCACTATCGCTATTTTATGTAATAAAATAGCAATAATTTACAAGTCCCCTGTTCCTATGAATACAGGCTATCCATATCTCATAAAAATATATAAGCTTGCAATGGGCATGAAACACAAGCCCAGTTTGCGACGCTTTTCTTTGTAGTGCCAACAATACGCAGCTGTAACTTTTATACGTCTGTCTGCCACTTGACAACGGAGCACATGAAACTCTTTGGCGCTACATCAACTTCAAGCAACAGATTCGAAATCCTCGAACGCGGGAACGCAGGTGCTATCATCGATACCGTTGACGATTGTTTCTTGTGCCAGCACAGACTCCCTGTTCTTTGCCGTCTGTCAGACACCCTCCACCACACACACCTGGCACCTTTGCTGCAGTGCTACGTGGCATAAAGCAAAAGTTGCCCCATTCTCTGTTTCTTCTATTTGCAATCTCCTTTGTCAGCTCGCGTTTTTTAATTTGTCACTTGAAGTTGTAGCTGAAGTTGAGCGACGCCAAGCGCATTGGTTTCTATTCTCTTTGCCGAGTTTTTGTTTCTCTTTTTTTATGTTCTCTTGTTTTTGGCAACTTTAATTAAAGTAGAGTGTCGAAATAGAAACAGCAAGAGGCCTGACAAATGGGCCAAGTGCGCCTTGAGGCAGGGGATTTCCAACATTAAAACAGAAGCCATTACAAGCCAACTTTTACATGTTCCATATGCGGCATGTTGTGTGTGCACAGCGAAAGCCGAAAAATAACCAAACTTAGCTTAAGGCAACGAATTTTGCATACTCTATTTTTTGTAGTAAATAAGGCTTTTTCATTAAAAATAAACATAGTATTTAAATATATATATTTTTTTTAAAGATGTTTATTTATTTCATACAGTATTATTCAATTACTATTTTTAGCTATAGTTAAAAAAAAAATTTATTATTTAAAGCAATGACCCCGATGGGTACTCAAACTTTGGCATATCAAATTTACATTTTAAAATTAATAATACTTACATATATTAAAACTATATTGACCATGTACATAGGGCTAATACCAAGCTCTTTTTAGGAGCAATCTTTTTTCCTCTCTTTTCTCTTTTCAATTTTCAACAAATTCTCAGTCAATATAATTATTATCAACCCCATCGATATAATGATCAACTAGCAAATCTTCTCTTGAGTAATATTCGGGAAAAAGCGCTTCACCATTTTGTATAAGGGACGAAGTTTCTTGTCATAAATCAACAAATAGAAGGTCACGCAATGCTCGGCTATTCTTTTCTCACTGAAAAAAAGAAGAAACCGGTACAATTTTTGTATGGTAGCTATATGAAATAGTGAACCAATTTTCAACAAACTTTACACAAATGTGCTATTTAGAAAATTTATTTTATTTTTTTAAACTAGTTGTATTTTTTTTTAGCCTGAACATTTGTGTGAAGCTTGATCAAAATTGGTCAACTATTTCATACAGTTACCATACAAAAATTGAACCAGTTTTCTGCGCATCCAAACTCGCGGCTCCTTGTAAAATTCATTTCAACATGAATTCTTGCGCCGTACTGATTCTAAATAGTGTTAATTATACTGAGTGAGGAAAAGCACTTAAGTCTCTAAGTTCAACATTTGAAATTTTGAAAGCATTTCGGAATTACAACAAATAGCCTATTCCAAGTCATTTCATAAAACTACTTATAAGGCGAGTTTCCTTATATGTATCTGTTTAATATAGCATTTCAAATTAAAAAGTCGTTACTTTTGATAAAATTAAACTTTTGAAGTTTCTTGAATTCAGAAAATTTTGGAACTAGTTCAGATACATCAAATAGCCCTACGAGATTCAACACAAGTTTGACAATGCACTTCGAGTAAAATATGGTCATGGAATATGTCAAAAAATCTTGACCGAACCTTGAACCCGCTTAATCTGATCTGTCTGCTAATATATTTATTTTTTAATTTTTTCTAATAATTTCAAAAACTTAGCTTTAATGCTGGCTAACGAGATTTTTCCAAAATACACTAGCAAGTTAAATATACTCTTCTTCTTTTTTTTGTAACTACAAACTTTTTAACAATAGCATTATAATACTATGGACTACGTGAAGAGCATTAAAAAGTAGAAAAATAAAAAAAAAACAAGAAATGGCTGTCATATTGTAAATTAACCTAAATCACATGTAAGCCGCTTGTCATACAAGGATCTTATGCGTCATTTGAGCATATTAAAAAAAAAAAAAACACACACACACAAACACAGAAGAGCGGTGTAAAACATTTTACATACAATGCACATATGTACATATATATTTTGCATATACATAGCACGAGTTTTTCCATAACTCCCACTTTTTTTTATCACTTGCAGATGATGTGCTCTTCTCACGTCGGGGCCGCATGGGACGCATTGTGAGTCCGCGTCACACGCTTCCGCCAAATACAACATGCACGTACCACTTTCACGGATATCCTGGTGACCTGATTTGGTTATCGTTCACCAGTTACAATCTGCAGATACTGCAGCAGGCGATACATGACAACAATACGCTGGGACGGGTAAGTTAAACGTTTGACACACTACTTTACCATGATGGCGTCTATGTGTTCATTCGTTCGGGAAGGGAAGAGAAGTTTGGGCACAGTTTGCATAAATGCATAGAATTTATGACTATCTATGTGTGTAGGTGGTGGGACAGCTTATGTAGAACTTGCTTTCATTGTAGTATTAAAAACGCACTGTCTCGACTGCGCCGTCGGCTTCTATTGTTTTATATACATATGTATTTATACCCATACCCACATACATATATGCTATTAGTGAAGCAGTCCGCACACTTTCTATGTATTCACCAATTAAAATGCAAGCGTGTGAGCTTGACAGCATGTGTGTAACAACAGCGTTGTTAGAGTGAAACGGCAACACAAACAAGACAAAATTTATAATTAAGTGAAAGCTTAAGCATGTAGGCTAAAGCCTGCCTTACTTAGACGTATCCTTACCATGGCATATTTTGACACTCGCTAAAAGTCTACCCAACGGCTGAATGACAACAGTACAGACTGACAAAAACAACAAAGCGACAACGACAACCCTGCTACAAAGTATGTACAGCATTATCCAACACTGCTGCATGCAACAAAGGTGCCTCCTCATCATGTCGTGTGCATTTTTAATATGCGTCACTGACTGCCTAACGGCCCGTAAATTGTGTCAAGGTGGCTGGGCAAAGTGCAACAGCGCCAGCAGAGCTTACGCATCTGAATGTTCCCTAGCGATAAGGTAAGGCGTGAAGGGATTCTGAGGAACACGTTACACAATAAAAGTCTCGATTTATTTGCATATGTTAAAAGGCTAAATTTTATTTCGTAGGTAATTTTTAAACCCAGCAAATAAATGCCTGAAAGTGCGACTATTCTAACATAAGGGCAGCAAACTAGATCAGAATTAGCCCCAATTGCGCTCGAATATAAAGCGTGTTTTTTTTAGAGGTTCACAACTTTGAGCTGGCAACACTGCTTTATCTAACAACCCATTAAACAGCTGATAGTTGCTTTTTTTGAGTTTGGTTTGACATTTCATTATGAATAGACTTACACCAGAGCAACGCTTGCAAATTGTTGAAATTTTTTATCAAAACAAAAGTTCCGTTCGTCAAACTTATTCAATATCAAAATTTTGTTCTCCAATGAAGCCCATTTTTGGTTGAATGATTACGTAAATGGGCAGAATTGTCGCATTTGAAGTGAGGATAATCCACAAGCTTTAGTTGAAACACCATTACATCGATAAACCAGAGACAATTGAACACCTGGAAATCAACATTCGAAGAGTTATTGGCGAAATACGGCCGCAAATGCAGCGGAAAGATTGCGGCTTGTACGCGCCAGCCGTTGCGGCCATATGGTCGAAATCATATTTAAACATTTCATTGATATTAAAAATATATGTCTTTGTTTTATTATGATTTAAGCTTGTGTAACTCTAAAAAAACACCCTTTATTTTGGTATTTAACTGCAAAATGCTTACTCTACAAAATGCTGCTTTAAATTAAAAAAAAAAATATACTACTGAAGAAAAACTTTTGACACTAAACTACCTTTAGGTACTCACTTTCCCTTTCGGTTAGTGCTTAGTGTCAGTTTTAGCACCAAAATATCGCAGGACTTGTATAAAACGCCCTCACATAGCAACCATAAGCACACAAATACAAGTTCAGTCATGCGGAACAAAATATGGCATCAAATAAAAATTACTGGAAAAAAAACAAATTCCAATTATGGCCAACATATTTTATTTTTCGGTTGTTTACTAATTTTTATATTTATTTGGTAACTACAGTGCGTAATGTTTGCGTATTCTAATCGCAAAACTGGTAGTAAGAGTTGCAGCTAAAAAATTTTTCATAAATTTTAAATTTTCCATACATTAAAAGGTTTACTAAAATGTTTGTAATTTTGAGAAAAAAACGTCAGAGACCCTCCAAAGTTATCTAAATTGTGATCAGAATGACTACAGAAGTCGATATAGACATGTCTGTCTATCTTTCCGCCTGGATATCATATATGGAAAAGGCTAGTTGCCTTATTATGTTACGAGAGTCAAGTTTATTTTATTTTTTGGATATATTTCTAGGTCACCTTCAAGCAAAAGTTTTAGATGCATAATTCACTTGTTTTGAAAGATATCCTTACGAAATGTGCTTTTTTAGAATTCTTGAGTACTGTAACAAATTTTATCAAAATCGAAGCGATCGCTTCAAAAAACGTTGAGTCAAAATTTGTTTGTTATCAAATCCTGCAATCAACATTTTTTTGAGTATCTAAACTCAACGCCTAAACATCGAAGGCGTTGTATTTATTGTTTTTTTTTGTTATGTTGATAAAGGGCATCTTAAAGTTGTCCGCGAGCCGCTATAACTCCCGCCATTTTTCATAAATAGCTTCAAATTAATTGTAAAATTAACATTAAAAAATTTTAATTAAGTTTGAAGATCTGATTCTCGAAAATTATGCATAGAATACTTTTTTGTATGTATCTTTCAATGTCAAAAGATTTATAATCAAACTTAAGCGATTTCTGACCATATCTTATCATATTTGTATGGAACATTTTCTATAAAAAATAAAAAAATTATCTGCAAAACTATTGTGGTCAAATAATGAAAGGACACTGTTAGCTTAAAAGATATTCTTGCAAATAAATTTATTTCCGTATAAACTATATTGAATGTTGTTGAAAAGACTTTGTGAACTTTTTTCGGCCAAAAAACGATCTTAAAGACTGAGCCTCACTAATAATTTTAATATTCTGGCAACATCAGTAGGGTCTCCAATATTCAATAGACGCTTTAAGAGCACCATTTCAATAAATTGATAGACGTATTGTTCCTCAATGCATGTGCCTAGTTGTCTGGGACGCACTATGTGTATGTCCTCAACACTTTTTCGACCCACTTTTGAAAAATGAATATCATTAATTTATTTGAATTTTCGATAGAGCCTGCCCACTTGCAACATTCTTTACGTTTTGACTGACAAAATTAAATTCCGCGCATGCAACTTTTTTGTTGCATATTGGCAGCCATTGGAAAAAGCGAAAAATTCATTTTTGGTTCACAAAACAAGAGCGGAACTTTTTAGAAAATGCAGATAATGTGAAATATCGCACAGAAAATACAGCCTGAACTTTCCTTCTTCATTTTTTTTTTAAATTTGTCCTCCATCAATCTGTAAATTCTCAAATTTGTCAATAAAAATTTGTGCATTGTTGGTGTATTCAGGATAAATGGCTAAGAAAAGGGGAATAGGTTAAATTTTAAGGCAAAAGTCTACATTTTGTTATTCATTAGGCTCCAATATGTTCACATAAAAATAAATAATGAATCCAAGTAGAATATTATTACTTGTATTTATTTGGAGGGGAGTCAATACTTGTACCATTTTGGATGGATATTGCATCATATCTAAATCTAAATACCCTTGACTCAGAATAGTGTATAATTGCTAAAAATAAAATTACCAAACAAAAATAAAACTTCTTCACTTTGGTTTCTAATCTCAAATATTACGTATACGCCATGTGCTTATAATCACCAAAATAATTTTACTTTTTTTTTGTGGACAGCTACTGCGTTAGTTAATTTATATGCCACGCCCTGCTTAAGATACTTCTAATGCAGACTCTCTTGAACTTCTGGAACAACTTAAGTGCTTAGCTTTAAATTTTCTTTTGGTATTATTGTGCGTCCCTAGAGTGTGCCTAGTTCATCATGTTGTTGCTCGCTTGGACCCATAAATGTCAGCGCATTATTCTCATCGTTTGTTATTTTTTTCTCTCTAACCAAGTTCTTCTCATCCCCTCTAAGCTTTTTATTTTTTTCGTTTTTTGTTTGAAGTTCTAACTTTGCTTCTTAATTTAAAAAGTTTGTTTAGCTTTTTTACAAATTTCCTTCTACAATTTGTTGTTTGTTGCTTTTGTCATGCCCTCAATACACACACACACATACAAGCGCCCCTGCTACAAAGTGTTGCATGCCACTGTTGATTGTTGTTTTTTCACTGTATGAATGAGTGTTGTTTGTACCTGCTGCTGCAATATTCATGAACTGTTTTTGTTACTCTTAGCCCCGCCGAGGCCCCGCAGCCCCCCGTCTGTTTTATTTTACACATATTTCTGTTCTGTCACTTTTTATTGTAGCAGTTCTCGTATGTATTTGCGTGATGGGGGGGAGGGAGTTGAAAGTTCAGAATTGAGTTTTTGCAACGCTGGCAGCTTTTCATTTCTGCAATTTAAAGTGTATCTACAATAGTTGTTGGGCAACTGCAATTGACACGAGCTGCAGCATATATATATGTATGTATATAAAGGGGAACACATAAATTGCCAAAGAGGGTCATGAAAAACGAGAGGCGTAAAAGATAGTTAGAGACAAAATACAAACTTGGCTTGTATAGCACTCTCTTCTAAGTTTGCTTCGATTGGTTTACAACATTTTTTTTTTTTATTTATTTGCCTACCAAAGTTAACATTTTCGTGTGCAGTCAAAGGAATACAATTTATAGCCTTGGTAAAGACTGTCTAGACGTGGTATGACCTTAAACAGCTGCAACATTAATACATACACAAAAAAGTATACAAACATAGATACTTTAGTACGAAAGGAATGCTTCGGCTGTCTGTCACATTATCTGCGAAAGCAATAAAATATTTTGTTAGAATTCCTTTTAAAAGCTTGCCTCATTTTGGCCATGTCTCACCTTGTTGTTGTTGTTGTTATTGCTGTTATTCATGAGCCGCAGCTGTAGCAACTGTCTTTGATGTACAACATATTAGCACAACAAACAATAATCACTGTCTATAGGAAGATGAAAAAAATAAAAATAAAACATATATAACAATACAAGTCTTCTTGGAAAAAATATTTAACGCCTGCAAACAACAACAATTACAGCGTGACAAACATTAAAAGACAAATACACACAAGCTGTCTTATGTGTATAAAAGTGTGTGTGTGTGTATATACATAGCCCTCACACTTGAATCAACTTGCTGTCGTCATATGAATATGACAAACGACATAATCAACACTTCAGTGTACTATGAAAGAACTGCAAACAATGTAAGGCGCAAACTAACAACAACAATGGCAGACAGTTACAAAAAAAAAAAATGGCGAACCTTGAGTGTCGAGTGTCAGCGACTTGGAAATACCCTATACCCAAGACAATTAACACAATTAACAATGCAGCGGCTTAGTGCTTAGGAACTCCAAAATTTGTATATTGCCGTTTTAAATTATGATATTATAGGGTGGGCCATCTATTGGTTTGTTTGTTAATTGCACTTTATGAGCATATTTTCAAACAAAATTTGGGTAAATGTACATGCCGAATGCAATTTTGAAACTACTCATATATGTTTAAAAAATAATATCGCACAAATGGCGGACACGACTGGCTCTACAGTCGCATATGCATACATGGTAATTTTCTGTGACTTTTGTTTGACGAAAACTCAATTGTCTGTTCTCCCGTACATTGCACAAACAAGCGTCGCTGATAATGTTCCGTGGGCTTCAATTGTTGCGTCATTTAAACCTTGTAGTAGTTAACAACCAAACCAACAGATTGCCCACCCTATATATCTCATAATCAAACGAATTTTAAAGCGTAAAAATCTTGTTAACCGATAGGTTCTATTTAGGAGGACATATGAACTTGATAAAATTAGTTTTAATTGCTAGGGATATAAAAAATTCAATGATCCCTAAAAAACCATAATTTTTTATTTGTTCTTCGCAGTGATTTTGACTGCTTGAAATGTGATTATTCTCATTTTTGAACCAAATTAAAATCACTTGTAAATTTTAAAAATATGTTTTAAAAAAATTCCATATTTTTTTTAAATTTTTATCAGGCTCTAAAAAACTAATTTGTTTAGATATCTTAATTCATTGTCGAGATATGGCTTGTGAAATAAAATTCCAGCTAAATTTCATAGTTATCAATAAATCGATAAGTTACATAATAAATGAATTTCTCCATAACGTGATTAAAATCAAAGAGATTGACTTAAAATCCGTTTCAACTATTTTCGACACCCCATTCAATATTACGCCGATATATCGCATGATAGCCTCTAGCCCTTCGACCTCTGAGATCTAGGCGTTTATATGAATGGACATATATGGTTGTGTATCCATACTACGTGACCAAATTTTTGCTCTTTATATCATGACTATTTTAAATTGACTAATTTTGGAACTAATAAGTAAAAAAAATAATAAAAAAAGTTCCACAGATGGTATTTTGAAGACGCCCCTCAACGGGTAACGAAGTATGGGTACAGCCCCTATTGACTTCTCGAGTCACCATGATCATACTTTGGGCATGAGACTTATTATATCCTTTCTACCTTACAGCAACTGAGAATATACAAGCAGATAGAAAGCCAAAGCTTATATACTCTAGGTAACCAAGTGAACATGTCGCGAAGTATATTAATTGAAAAAAAAAACAGAAAATTCGAATCCGAGTCCAAAAAACCCCAGCTCTGAGATAACCTTCTTTTGAATGAACAATGCATTCTGAAGGTAATGTGGGCTCTGACATACTGGGATTTTTTAGAGCTTGGATACAGATTAATCGCCACGGTTAACATGGTCTGGCCTACGAACCCGAAAATACAAATAATTTTTTTTGTGTAGCTATACTCCGACATAATCTGAAAAAAATTCATTCAAGATTGAATTCGAGTCAGGATGTTCAAAGATGTCTATTTTCTCGGAAACTGATGTGCTGGGGTTTTTGGGACCTCTAGTTCCGAAAATTTTTTGAAAACGTTGTGCAGCCGGAAAGTCGATTTTTTTGCGGGGCTCTTTGATCTTTTTTGATATTGAGCATGGGAACTGGAATGTACTTGTCAAGGGTTTTATGGATTATTTTGTAGAACTTTAATTTCGAAGACTCTGAGCTCAAAAACGAAAGATATTATTTGAGGATGTTTTATTGGAATAAGATAACATTTTTCTAACAACTAGCTTAAATTTAAAAAAAAAAAACTGGATAAGTTTTCCATGTTTCACCGAATTAGATGCATTTTTAAGATGTTAGCAGTTGAAGTCGGTTGCTCTATTTTAAAGAATTTATTTATTTAAAAAAGCCATAAACAAACGTTGCTGCTTACTAAGCCATTTACCAAAATGTCAAAAGTAGCTAAGCAAGTCCACATACCCTCTGCAAGGATATAAAAAATGGAATAGTCACCGAGTGTCTGGCAATTTGGGCAACATAAAAACAAAGTCAACAAGAAAATTAAACAATAACATGTGTGTTTCCTTTGGTGTCCTTACTAACTCTACCCAACTTGGTACTTATTCTATTTACAGAGCGATTTGCCACCTTGGATAACACGCTTACGCATGTGGGACAGCTATGGCACCTATATGCCCATTAAGTCTACTAGTGCCACAACAGGTCAGCCGCCTCCTCCGCCTCCGGTGGCTAGTTCGGCAGATGGTGGCAAGCCCACATTGCTTAATCAAAGTAACTACGTTAGTTACTACTACAGTCCCAACAATCCAAGGCTGAATAAGAGTCTACGTGTCAACATAGACAACGCTTGGAATCCGGTTGACACTTACATATACGGACCCACGCAGTCAAGCGTGTTTAATCAGGAGAATAAGTACAGTGGTTATCAGCAGGCAGGTGCTACATCGGGCTCGGGTGGAGCTTCTAACAAGCATATGAGCGGACTTAAGGATAGCTCAAAACATACATCCGGCGGCAAGTCCAACAAGGATGGTGGTTCTGCGGCGGCAGTGGTAAGCGCAGATAAGA
Source organism: Chymomyza costata (assembly GCA_018150985.1). Classification (NCBI taxonomy): domain Eukaryota; kingdom Metazoa; phylum Arthropoda; class Insecta; order Diptera; family Drosophilidae; genus Chymomyza; species Chymomyza costata. The sequence continues at coordinate 28,655,781 of JAECWU010000001.1, forward strand.
GCGCCTTGCCTTTGATGAGTACCAAGGGCAAGAGGAGATTAATGCTGGAAATTTATGACTACGAGACGCCTAAATTGTGCGATCATACGGCTATTGGAAGCGGTGTTAGTGGCAGCAGTGCTTTGATGGGTGGCAACAAGCTTAGACCCTGCAGTCCACTGGAGAGCTATGTGAGCACAGGCAGAGATTTGGTAAGTACAGCCATATATGTTATGTATGTGTTATGTGAACCTAGTCAATATCGTATCAGAAGTAAAAAGACTATTCTAGCTCATTTATTACTTAATCATTGCAGGGGGCTGAGCCCCTCGTTTCGCACATCTAGCCTGAAGAATATATAATACAAGGCTTAAAAACATTTTTATAATATTTTTGTTATGAAATCAAATTTTATTTAACAAGTGACTGTATTTGTAAACTATAGCTTAGCTTTTGTCAGTAAGCGCTAAGAATTATGAATTACGCCGAACAGTATGCAACATGTTTTTTAGTTAATTATCTGTAGCACATTTTTAGGCAAACACTTAAAATAAATAAATTTTAGTCAAGTAATTCGACCTTGCACTATGACCTCAACCTGGAAACCGTTGAACTCCAGATACATTAACATACTAGTCGCTACAATGATAGACTCAAAAGACATCGCAAAAGGTTGTTGTTCTCCGTTCTAAAAAATTTTTTTAAAAATCTTTCTTTCACAACAAAGTTTCAAGTTATGACTCTTTTACTAAAAGATCTTAAATTTTTAGCTTACTCCCTTTGCTTACACAACAAAAGCTTCAGCTTATTTGAATTTACAGCATCCTTTGGCTGTTTCCTTGTATATTTTTTTCATTTGTGTTATTGTGCAACAAAGTGCATAGATAGTTTTTCTGTTTATTTTTCCTAAATATTTTGCTCCACCTGCCAACAACTGTCATTGCTATCTGTATCTCTTGCTGTTGTTGTTGTCGCATATGCGACTGCAGTTGCCAAGTGCCCAATTCCCGATGAAGTCTCTGCACCAAAGTACGCGACGCCAAGCCAACAATTTGGCACAGTGCAAATTTGTATTTGCTTTAAACTTGACAAAATTAATCAAATTAAACACTCGACTGCATTGCCAGACGTGCACAAATAACGAAGCTGTGCCCGCAGCTACCCGTTCTTAGAAACCCAGACCGACCCACAACTAAACCCTATCTATGCCACACCCATGAGCCACCATGTGGAGCTAAGCTGCTGCCCGTGCTTTGGCGCTCTGGCGCTTGCAACAAATTCAAATTTTCCTAACGCTGACTATGTGGCAGGCAAATAGACGACCGCAATAAGCCTTCTTTGCCTTTTTGGCGGCGCTGCACAGTGGGAGAAATGGCTGATTTAGCGGCGATTAATTAATTACTCCTGCAAAAATGTTGCTATTTTTGTACGGATAATTTTATTTTGTAGATAAATATGCCACAAATCAAAATTAATATAGAAATAATTTTTTGTTTTATCTAAAATATTTATTTTATTTTTTTTAATTTCTGTTAAAACTGCTATCTGGCCAGTTTGGCCCAAATCTAAGACATTTTTTCACCAATTTTCATCAAATTTATTCTTTAAAAATGTTTAAGAAATTTATATAAACATCTTTACAAAATTTGGCATGAATCTAACAACCAAATAAATTCAAAATATACACCTGAAGTCCATTTTGCCCGCAATTTATATAACTTTGAAAAAAAATTTTCTTTTCTGAAAGAATAAATTTGTTTTATAGATCAATATTATACAAATATAAAATAATATAAAAATATTTTTTTTTTTTTAATTAAACCTTTTATTTATATTATTATTATATTTCCGCAGTTTTTTCTCTGTATCTGATGAGAAATAATCTGATCTGATGAGAAATAATCTGATAAGTCTTCTTCCACTTCTTTATTTAAAATAAGACGGATAACGTCATTATTTATGAGTTCATCCGCTTTGGAAGAGGGAAATGATCCTTTTGATAGCATCGTAATGAATGGGTCCAATGAAATACAAAGTATATGTGCCAAGTCTTCCATTGAGATTTTACGCAAATTTGTGTTTCAATATATAAGGACAAGGCTTCCTTTGCTGTTTTTAATTTATTTAATTATTTAATTTCGTCGGATTTTAAAAAAGATACCATCTGAGATGCACTTCGCTTGCCAGAATTGAACAAACTGGTGCTGGCCGCATATACAAGCTCCTTGCACGGAATTCGTTTAGCAATGTCAGAAACTATTTTGCTATGTATTTGTTTTTTTTTTTACACTCTGCAAAATCAATTTTGGCATTTGAGCTTAGGTCCACCAATAAAAGCTCACTATCTAACCAGTCTGTGTTGATTTTTTTCCAAGTTCTTACGAATTTTATGGTTCTCTCTCCATTTTGACGTAAATTTTTTGTTGAAATTTTTAATCTGCTTGACTATGTCAACGCATTCACTACTTTCATATTTGCTTTTGTCAATAATATTGTCATAGATATATGTCTGTCCATATACCATACTGAAAAAAGTACTCGCTTGGACACTGACATTGTAGCTAAAAAAATGATTTGAAAAATAAGTAGCGAAAAGTAGCAGCTAATTTTAGACATTCTCACAACAGAAAATATTGAACTATTATTTAAAAAAGGATTGATACCGAACCCGGCCGAACCTCAAAAGTTCAGCTCTACGAAAGATTAGGTTATTAGTAAACATTATACTTCTTGGTAGCACAACTTTCAACATCGAATTTTGGGAGGAAACACAATCACAGGCCACAAACACTTATTTTTTTAAATAAATACATACGCTTAATATTATTTATTAACAAAAAGTAAAATTGAAATATAATATATACAAAATCTATAAACAATTGCAGCAACTAGTCAAAATTGGCGGGTAAGCAGTTGTCTGCAGCTGGTGGAGCTAATGTTGTGTTTGACGCTTTACAGCTTTGCGAATATTGAGAGAATAAGAAAACGAAAAATTTTTTTGGCCTATCGGATATATTAGTAATCGAATACAAAACGATATTGGACCTAATTTTTATTTTGAAATTTGAATAAAACGGAGCTAGATTGGCCATTTCTCCCACTGTGCGCTGGCAAACAGATATGTACGAGACAAGGATTACTCCTACAATGATGTTGCCCCCAAGTCAAGTTGAGGCGCAAATATGAACTACAAATATTGTGCCGCTAAATTGAGACTATTTTCTTTTGCTCTATACTTGCAGAAACTGGAGTTCCATACACACACGGGCACCGCGCTCTTTCCCGCTCAATTTGCACTCAACTATGAGTTTGTAGATACGGAGCAGGGTGGCGAAACCTGGACGGGACGGCGTGGTGAGGATCCAGTGCCACCGCTGTGTTCGCGCATCTTTCGCAAGCGTAAAGGCAATATTCAAGTGCCACGTAATGTTTTTCTCTATGGGCGTGGCGGCGCTAAAAACATTACTTGCCTGTATCGTTTTGAAGCGGGTCCGTCGGAGCGGGTTAAGCTGGTGCTGCACAATGTATCCTTTGGTGAGGGCACAGCCTGTACGACCGATTCGGATCTGCATACGGGTCGACCACGTTGCAATCAATTGGATCCCGAGGGTCGCATCACAGAGCTGCGTCTCTACGATGTGCCCTTTCGTGATGTAAAGATACAGCTGGGCTGCTTTTGCGATAACTCCAGTGCGCTGTATAGCAATGCGCCGCTGAGCTTTGTCTCGCACTCGCGAGTCATGGAGCTTAGCTTTACAGTGACACGGCTCAACATATCCGAGGATTTTGCGGATGTATTCTTCTCTGCCTCGTATGAGTTTAAGCGCTTGGGCGATTGTCGCAAACATTTGAAACTGAAGGGCGCCGGCGGCGAGGATGAGCTAAAGTATCCATTAAAAACGCAGGATGCCAGCTGTGAAGGTTTGGCCTGGTACATTGAGGCTCAGTCCGCGGAACGTTCATTATTCGTGCAGACATGGGGTTCCCATCTGCCCGTTGATCCCACCTCAGAGGATGCCATGCGCTGCCATACCAAAAATCGTTTGATGGTATATTCGGGACGACCGTTGAAACCAATGCGAGTCATCTGTCCGGCGCAGAGTGGACCACGACCGGCTTCACTTCACATATTCTCTGAGGATTGGACCAACGGACAGCCCTTGTTTATGAACAAGTAAGTAAAGCTGTATATATAGTATGTACTACGTTTATATTTATTATTGGGGGTTGCTTTTGTGTTTTGTTTTTCGTGTTGAAAAGCGGAAAATTAATTATCTAAAGGGCCGTTGCCAGCCGGATTCGCTCATTAGCTTTTCGGGCAGACAAAGTGCTTGAAGGAAAAATCCTGCAACAAAATTACATACGTTTTTACATACATGTTCTGTCAGTTTGGCAATTATCCTTTGGGGTGCTATAAAAATATGTTTTCACATACTAGCTTGTTATGTTTGTATACCCCCAGAAAAGTGTACACTACCTCTGTGGAAGCTAGCATATTTGTACATAATGAAAAACATGAGAGGAAGGACTTGTTAAGGCAAAGTTAGAAGTGGAGTTTTTAATGATTGCCTTAATTAATTTTTCACGAATGCAGAATTAGTTTTGTATGCTTAATGTAGCTAATAATAGACACAGACTGGGCTACCCGTATTGACAGGGCTACCCATATGGATTTTGAGCCACTGAATCCGAGGTCCAAAAAATCCCAACACCCAAGGTTCTTCAGATATTCCAAAAATTCGATTTTTAAATTTCGAGATGAGACCATGTTTCAGAAATATTTTCAGGGTCACTGAATCCTATGTCTAAAGAACCCCATAATGACTGTGTTCTGACATAGCCTAAAAAAATAGTTATTTTGGAGATTATCTCAGAATAAAGACTTACCAGGGGTTTTTGAGTCACAGATTCGGATTCAGCGACCGTAAATCAAAACATACCAAAAATGGGTAGAGTATGGAGCATTTTTTTCGTCCTATAGTCTTTTCGACTTTATCTTATAGCTGTGTTGCCATAGCCTTAAGAGTTTCATAAAAGAGAACCAGTTTCTCTTTTCAACGATTATAAGCAATATTATAAATGTCAATACCATGATGGCGATGACCACCATATAAACTGTATCCACTGTAGATGTATTGTTTTCATGGTGAAAGACAGCGGTTAAGGCAAGTTCGTCCTTAGAGGAGAGAGACTGTAAGATTAGAAGACTCAAAATTTTACCAAAAGATGCCTGTTATACGTGATATTGGTCTGCCCCTTTCACCCAAATAACTTGTCTTGGTTTATGGCCACTCTTCAAAAGACACTCCATAGAAATTTATCTTCGTTACTAACTCTTACTTACTTACTGTCGTCCTCTTCTCCCTGTGGAGCATAGGATCTACTAAGTCTAGTATGCTGCAAAAAAAATTGCATGTGAGCCTAATAAACAAAAGATATGTCCCTGAATCATTTTGTTGAGTACTCCTAAAAACCTTTACACAAAGAGAGAGAAGTGTACCCCTTATCGAGCATTATGTATACTAGCATTTTTAATTTCTCATGGAATTGTCTCCACCTAAATATCCAGGTGTACAAGTATTTTGGTGGACTTCAAATTTCAATTACGTCAAGTTTATATGCAACGCATAAGCTGAGTGAGAAATGCATGCCACACTGCCATAAAGTGTAAGTGGCCACAAATTGAGATTCCGACTGAGCGAACCAGGGCCACGAATTGCTTCCTTGGCCAGCAGTTAGTTGGAAATAAACTGGCCAAGAACCGAATTCAACATGGCACAGCTCGTTTTCATTGCACGCACCTTGAACATAAATTGCCAAACGGCATAAAAACATCCTCTGTACTTGCGTCCTTTTTGAATGGGTTTTAACTCTAGACACTCCATGCATGATTGTGAGAGATTTTGTGTGTGTGTGTGTGTGTGTGTACGTACACTGACAGCCATGTTTGTTTGCTGTGTTTTATTGCATATATTTTTTGCACTCAATTTCCTGTACATACAACCATTTCCTGTTATTTCATTTTAAAGCAGTTAGAGGAAGTTATAGTCATGGTTCATAAGCATAAATTCTCATGTCTAAGGCACTATTAAAAGGCAATTATTTGGCCACAAAATGTTTGAAAGCTTTTTCATTCCTGAAACACTGCACAGTTTTAAATCAACTGCATCTTTGCATGCTTTCGCCAGGATTGCTTTTTATATTTCCCTCATTGACTATTATTAGTGTGGCCAGGTTTGATTTAGCACTTCTTGTTAAAAGTTTGGCATTTTTTGGCACAAACCGTCTTAGAAGTATCTCTTTTTGAGCATGGAGTTCAAGAAGTTTAGAAGAATCGGGACTGTTCTTCACCACAGTGAAAACATAGAGTAACAGATGCTTCTGTTAAAGTCTTCTTTTTTAGAGATACCCACTACTGAATAATGAAGTGCTTCCTTGTAAAGACATAAGGCCAGTTACAATAAAATGTTACTGCTTTTTTTCTGCTATGCTGGAAATATATAGGTCAACCCTCGTGTTTTTTTTTGTTGCATGTTTAGGCATAAATAAAATTCGCAGTGCTCTGCGCTCAGGCTTCGAAATTTAGCGTAAATATCAGCTAAGCTGTACATTCAACATTATTCTAGTTAGGCACTATGCAAATAGGAAATAATTAGTTGCACTTGAGCAGGTTTCAAGTGATGGGGTAGGACACACTGATACCCACTGATAGCCACTGCCAAATTATACAGAGCGTGGCAAGCAACTGCATAACAAGTGCTAAGTTGGAGCTGAAGGGGAAACGCATGCTTAACACTTGAAAATGTTTACAACTTTGGCTTACTTTGGTTTACTTGAATTTTGTAATTGGCAGACCCGTCAGCTTGGTGCTTGAGCCAATACTTAAGGAGCCCGGCGACATAGCCTTTACCTGGCTGGAGATACATCGCACAAAGAGCGCCCTGCTGCAGCAATTGGATTTGCACGTGAATGCAAGCATAACCACCGGTCTGGACAGCAGCAGCAGCAATACAGGAGGTGCATCTAGTCCTGGCAGCGGTGTGGTGGGTCAGGGGAGCGCTGGTGTTGCAGGCACTGGACGTGGCAGCAGCGAGGGACCAAGTGCAGCAAACGATACGCTCAATGAGTTTGGCTTCTTTCCTAAGGAATCAGATTGTGAATATAAATGTCCTGAAATTGATGCATGCATAGCGGCTAGCCTGTGGTGTGATGGTAAGTAGACTATGCCATAAACCAGAAATAAAAGCTGCTTCGAGCTGTAAACTAAGTTAATAAACATTTTAAAATAAGTCTTTGGTTTATGCCAGCTCTTAAGGGGTTATTGTAATAAATGTAGATTGGTATGAAATAAATTTTATATTTACCAATTCTGCGTAGCTATGAATACAGCGTAGTTTTTTCAAACCAACTTATTGCCCAGCAAATGTCCCTTTGAAGAAACAATGGCGTGACATGAAGTTCTAGAAATGCATAAGAAATGTTGAGGATAACACAATTTTGTCAAGTTTGGAAACTTCGTATTTAACAGGCAGAAGGAGACGCATATTACCTTGGTTGGGGCTCCGATAAGCCCTAAAACACAATAATCGTAGTCGGTATAACCATAATCAACAACCCAGCTCGTTTATTCAAAGAAATATTTAAGCATATCATGAGCCTGCATTTTATACCAGACTTAATCTTAAATTCAGTTTAATGTTACTTTTCCTTAAGTGTACTTATACTCCTTTTTCAAAGTGCGTCTTCAAAATGTTTGAAATAAACTATGAACATAAACTTTAAACGTATATTTCTATGTTTGTCCAAATAGTCCTTGTCAGTGGCTTTTAGTACCTATAAGAATGACGTCATGACTCTGGCAGTTCTCAGTAATGGTACTTTCAACTAAATTAACAAAACCAAAATTAACCAAAGTTTTATTTCAAAAGTTTTGCATGAATGTTATACTCGAAGTTTTTACTGAAAAACATTTGTTTGAATGTGATTTGATGCCTTTGGCGCCTGCAAGTAGGCAACAAGATTTTCACTTGTGGTCAGCATCGAAATGGTTGTTAATTTCATTGCAAACCCTCTTGTAAACTGGCCACGTTTTTGTAATCAGAGCAACTTTTCTGACAACTGCACATACCAGAAAAAAACTAAATGAACTGCAATAGGAGCCCGCAGCAGTAAAACCCCAAAATGTCTTGCACAAAAGTTTACCAGGCTGCCGCAACAGCTGTGTAAAGTGACAGCCAAAACTTATTTGAGCTGCACTCGAGTTAAGAGCACAAGAGCGAAAAAATAGATATATACACAAAAGTAGCATTTATACCTATATTATGTATACAAGTATATAGAGTGCACACGAGGGCAGGCTAAAAAAATCAGACTTTGCAAAAAAAAAGATATATTATTTCTCTAACTAAACGCCATGATCCTACAAATTTCTTATGCCTTTTAAAATGTATATACTGAGAAAACTCAAATCTGTCCGGGAAAATATTACAACGAATTTATGTTCGCTGAAGCTGTTGATATTTTGAATAGCACGGCTTGTTTCAAACTATTTGTATTTCCTCTGCTTATCTAAAAATTTTTACCCAACAGTATCTCTATCACGTGCTCTGCACTCAACCTAACTCACTGATACCTAGAAGATCCCACGCCTTCACCGCTATTCTCGTCAAGCAGTGCAAGTAGTATTGGTGAGAGTAGACCGCATGCTTTCACCGCTACTCACAACAAGCAGTACGGTGTAAGCCGCCCTTATACTGCTACTCACACCAAGCAGTACAAGCAGATCTGTAACACCGTATTGATGAAACGATGTAAAATGGCGATTTGCCTGTTCTTACTCTTAATGAACCTTCCAGAGGCGGGCTTGGTCTTCTTTAGTGTCGATTGCTCATCAGAAATCTACTGCTTTAACTGTTTTTAAGTGAGTTGTGATGGATCCCTGATACAGTAACAAATCGACTGAAACTTTAAACGCCTCTAAAAGCAAATGAGATTGTCGTCGACATTAAGCATTCGTTGCGTAGAGAGTTTTTTTTTCTTTTTGGGTTTTGTGGCGACCTTCTTGACCAGGTTGGGGCTTATCAAAAATGTTAATATCAAGCTATAAAGCCTCTAAGCTCGTCTCATTATTTAATTTAAGATTTAGAAACCAAATCAAATAATATTATTTAATTGTATTGGTCTTCGAAAATAAGCGAAAGTTTTGCTCTATAAACTTACGCCAAAACTACTCATCTAAATAAAATAGTTGCCATAGTTTCGGTTCAACGATTACTTTTCAACCGGCCCTTGCATCTAAGTGTATATCAGCGCCTTGCTATGCCTTTTAACTTCAATTATTTATGGGCAGCCAAGCGGGTTGTAGTTGAGCTGGTTAACCGCAAAGGCAGAGCATTAAGCAAACTGTCAGCCAGAGCAGTTTCAGCCTTGAAGGGAGCCTGGTGCAAGCGACCCATTCAGTTGGTTGCCCACTGCACTGACACTGGCTTAACTGGCCGCCTGCAGCTTTCAATTTGCAGCTAAACCGGATAACTGCCCAGCGCATGGACCCCAAGGCCTTGGCTCTCGGCTCTCTTTTGGTCACACAATCTTGTCATGTAACCCCAGACCTTTTTCAATCAACATTCTGCCATCTCTGCTTACAGGTCATCACAACTGTCCCTCTGGCTTCGATGAATCCGAAGAGGAATGTGGCACAGCACGCAAGCTGCTGGAGCTACCAGGCGGCGTATTTGCGGCACTTGGATGCATTGCAGCCGCCTTGACTGCCTGCCTGATATTCTGCATGTTTGGACTTATGCGCAAGCGTAAAAAATCTGTGGTACAAAAGAGCTTCATGAATGGTGCCAGCAATGGTAATGGAGCGGCCAATATAGGCACACTGAAGAAGGACTTCAAGAAGGATGCACTGTTTATAGATCCGGCATCTTGACACGGGCTCCAGCCGGTCGAATACATACATGTGGATCGTGAGACTACTGTGTGATATGTTGCTGCCGGCTGTGGCTACTATGAGCAGGACATTGCTTGACCGCCAGCGCTGGAGCCGACGGTACAGGTCAATGTGGAATGGAGATTTTAAAGCTGTTGTATGGTAAAACATGGGAAAACTACTAAACTAATTGTAAGTTGGTAACTTTTTCTAAACGCTTCACTAATGTCTAGGATTGGGGGTAGTTACGATGTGTGTATGTATGTGTATTTATATAATGGGTGAGTTAAAACTAGAAACTGGATTATAAAATTTCAGTTGACTTTGTTGAGATTACAATCACTGCCTTGTGTGTATATATGTTAAGAGTTGCTTTAAGTTCAAATTATGAAGGGCATTATTTAGTATTTTTTTATATTTTTAGTATTACATCTTTTAAATTTTGTTATTTTCAGGCAAAACTATTGTAAATTAGGTACCTTTAACAAAAAAAAATATATAGGAGCGTAATGACATGTTTAGTATAGCACATTACACCCAACAAAACACACCTAGTTACATTAAGCTACTAAATAAAACTAAAAAAAAATTAACTACAATTAAATTGTATAAAAAAAAAGATTATCCATACTCTTTAAATTAAACTAGCTGATCAATACTCTATATATTAATGTAGATTATAAGCCTAGAGCCTAAGCCTAAAAAACAGCAGCATTTCAAGAAAAGTAAAAAATCTCGACAGTGTTGTGATCTAATGCATGCACATACTGAATTATGTTTAAACTTTTAACTCAGCATTTAAAAAAATCATAATAAGCCAAATAATTAAAAAAAAAATTAAAAATGCAGCGGATTCTTTGGTATAGCACTCAACAATACATAGTAGTTTATGAGATTGTTATTTATTTAAGTAGCGCACATATTTTAATATCAAAAACTGCCATTGTCTTCTGATCCAGAAAAAGTGCTCATATCTAAAATATACCAAAAAAAATAATCAGTTTGACCAAGTTTGAAGCAGTTAATTGGATACTTACATTATGCAACCAAATTACTAAGTTCTAAATCTTCAAATTTTTTTTCTAAAAGTTTATTAGATGACGATAAAATTTTACTTTTTTAGTTTTTAAATTTACAAATGGAACATCATTTATTTTTTTTATTCAATTTTATTTAATTAATTACACAGGCCTACAAATACCGGGGTCATGTCAGTTGTTGGAAAGCAAAGGGTCCTGACGTGATAGGCCAATTCTAGCGCCGGATTCGGATTCTACGCAGCAAATTACTTTGGAAACAACTCTTTGCTTTCCAACAACTAAGCCAGTTGGATTGTGTTATTGCCTCAAAGGCTCGATGCAAATGCTAATGACGTCGAGGGATATACTACTTCGTAACTTTGAATAGCCATTACTTTGAGAAAAAAATCGTAAATGATCGCTTGAACTTTTAAATTAAAGGGTAAGAGTGGTACTAAATGATGTAACTGGAGTGACAGACCACAAAAAATTTGTGCGCCCTGTACATAACCTCAAAAGTAGGAAAAAACGCCGTTTTTCGGGTAAATAACCTCAAATATCTCAAAATCTTGACGTGATAGGCCAATTCTGGCCTCGGATTCGGATACTACGCAGCAAATTACTTCGAAAATGACCCATAGCTTTCCAACAACTAAACCATGTTGGTCTGTGTAATTTTATAATGATTTTCTTTTTTCCGGTTTTTTTTTTATTTTACCTAGTTATTATATTCAGGTATTCGAAAAAAATTGGTTTTTTTTTTTTTAATTTTATCTATTTTTTTAAATTTTCACAAATTTTTTTGAGTTATTTTTCTTTTTATTTAACTATTTATAATATTTAAACTTTCTTATTTAAAGAAGAAGTTACCAAACGGAATATAATTCTTTAATGGAATATCTTTTTTTTTTCTGCTGCTTTATTTCAAATTTTTTTTATATTTTTTTTATTTCAACTAAATTTTATATTTTCAAAAATTTTGTTTAATTACTTCACTTTTTTTAATTTAACTAATAATATTTTATCTTTCTTGTTTAAAGAAGATGTTACCAAACGGAATGTAACACTTTTTTGAGTAAATAAATTCATCTTCATAAAAAAACGATAATCACCAAAAAGCTTAAGTGAAATCTGATTAAACCAAAAGCAATATTTTTAAGGTTTCTTGAAAAACAAAGCTTCATGAGCTCCTGTTAACCATTTTTTTGATGCATTTAAATGGCAAAATAAAAAACTTGAGTTCTTTATAGATTGTATAAAATTAGTAGCTGCAAAAAAAAAAAAAAACTATTCCTAATGATATTAAAGACAATTTAAAATTCATAGCATTTAAAAAATAAATTTTGTAAAATTATAGCAAAATTATTTCAACTGTATGCAAAACTAGCCATAAGTCAATAGCCATATACAGTCGAACCTGCTTAAGTTGGCCACTGATGGTTCAACAATTTTTGGCCAACTTATGCAGGTGGCCAACTTATAAAGGGGTAGAGTTTTATACTGATATTATGTGTTTTTTTTTACTTTTTATAATTAGATTTTGTGGGTCATGATTGTTTTACCATAACCCTTTTTTTAATAATACAAATGATAAAAAAAATAAACACAAATTAATCATTAACTTCATTTATGCTAACTTATCCATAAATTAATTCAAATTTTCAGAATATGTGCTTATATATTAAAGCAGTCTACAAGTTTGTTTTAATAATACTTTGTATGTAATCATGTTTTTAAACTTAAAATGTCACTTAAGTTACATTACTTAAAAAAATCTTTTATATTAGTGTGCTTATAAGCTTTTGATTTTGCAATTTTTGTTTCAAGCGTGCTTTTAAATTTCATTAAATGAATTGTTGCATCTGGAAGTTGCTCCATTCAAAAACCAATGAGATCATTAAAATATTTGAGGGCTTGCTTTTGAGATATTGTTGGTTGCTCAATAGATTCCACGTATACTTCTGAATCGGTATCTGAGATTTCGGATGCATTTACTATTTTACTTACAACATCGCTCAACACCTCGTCAATATTGCCACTAATGACCAACATGTGATGGATTTGATTGACTTCGTCTTCACACAATGCATAGGCAGATGATCAGTGGCGTGATCAATAATTATTACGTCATCACAACTTTGGCTGGGAAATCCTGCGTTATTAAAACATTTTTAATTGTTTCGGTTGGAACGCTTTCCCATTCAGTTGAAATCCACTAACAAGCATCGAAAATATTAACTTTTTGACCTACATCAGTTAGTGATTGGGTTCCGTCAATATTAGCAATAAGGCTATTAAGCATACCTGATCTATATTTTAGCTTTAGAGCTTCAATAATTCCTTGATCTAACGGTTGGTTATTTCAGTTGCTAAGTTTGGCGGCAGAAAAAGTAATTTAATGTGGGTAAATTTAATGTCGGGCTTTGCGGCATGGCCTATAACGAGCGGTTTTAGTTTTTCGTCAGTCAAACTGCAGCAAAGCAATAGACTCAAACGCACCTTTGCTAGTTTACATCCTTTCGCAGCTTCGTTTTTCATTAAAAGCGATTTACGGGGCAGTTGTCGGTGGATCATACCAGTTTCGTCCGCATAAAAAATATTATTCAACTCATAGCCATCCAAAATTTGGGGCAATTTTACTTTCCAATCATTAGCTGCCTGGTGATTAGCGGTCGCTGCTTCTCCCGAAAGAATCTTAAATTCAATATTGTGGCGCTTCCTGAATGACTCCAGCCAACCATTGCTAGCAGTAAAGTTTGTCAATGTTTAAGGCCTCGCTAATTTTTTTTGCCTTTGCTTGCAAAATTGGTCCACTAACTGAAATGTTGGCTGTTCTGCATTTAACGAAGAATGTGTAAACAGCCTCATTTATGCCCAAAAACTGAGTCTGCTTCAATTTGCTTTTTAGATTTTCGTTCTCCGGAAATGCGAGCATAATTCGACTTCGTTGAGAGTTTATGTTGGCCACATTGTACTTTGCAGCAAGTTTCCGCTGCGGTGGCCAACTTTTACAGGTTCAATTGCATTGACAAAATTAAAAAATCCCCCAAAAAATGGCCAACTTACAAGATATGCAGGTGCAACTTAAGCAGGTTAAAATTTTGATTTTTGTACTGATATATTTTGGTTTCACTGAAAAGTGGCCAACTTAAGGAGGTGGCCAACTTATGAGGGTGGCCAACTTGGCAGGTTCGACTGTACCATATTAACAATCAAATTTTTGGCAGAATTTCGCAAAGAAACTTGAAGCAAATTTTTAAAAAAAAAAAATTAAGACATATGTACTTTATTTTATAGGCACCTAATTAAAATGAATATATGTATGTATATGAATAATTAGCAAAACAAATTTTCAGCTGCGGCTTTGAAAAATATTTCAAAAAATGTGAACAGCATCCAAAACTAGAGCTAAATAAAAAATAAATTTTAAATGATATTGTAAAAAGTCCTTAATATTGGTAATAGCAAATATAAAATTAAATTTTGTCATGACACAATTATAAATTAAATCAAAATGATTCAGTTGCATTACTTTTCATAGAAAACTAAAAAAAAAAAAGGCAACCATTTACGAGTATATGCTCTATACATAGATAAAAGCGCACTTTGTAAAATTTTATGTACACAATTATTTTGTGACAAACAAAACGTAAAATCATATATAGTTATACATACAAACACAGCCAACATATAGCATATTGATAAGTAAATAATTTAAAAAATAATAAATAAACCAATTAAAAAATGGCATATAGGCCAAAATTGAATTTTTGCCATAGGCATGAGACAGAAGTGCGAAAACTGACAGAATAAATAAATAAAATAAAAAATTAATAAAATATTTGCATGCAGCAAAAATTGACACAAGTAGCTTTAAAAAACCAAAAAAAAAATACTAAGAAATTCAACTGTTGCAACTTTTTTGGCCAGCACTGTCATACCAGGCTTTACGTCAGTTCGGTACGGTTCAGTTCCTCATCACAACTATGGAAAAATTGTGCCAACTGTTTAAAGCAGACTCCCAAAATACCAAACACAAAAATGTTTTAATAATAAACAAATAAAAATAATAATAAATAGCAACTCGGTAAAAAGAAACTTAATTGAATTATGAACATTACAAGAAATTTATTTGAAACGGAGTTAAAAATTCGAAACATCTGTGTAAATAGTCCTCTAGCATACAACACATGCATACTAATATTTGAATTGTATGTAAAACATAAGCTGTCAAAAAAAAAGTGTGTTATTTATTGGTTCGTTTTTTTTTTTTTATGTATTATCAAACTTCAGTTTGACATTAAAAGCTTATCTAATGTAAGTTTCACAAACACATGTATTATATGAATGAAAAGCTCCAAGAAAACACAAAAATTTTTTAGTTTATAAAGTATAGAGTATTATATATTTAAAAATAAAGAAAATTCGAAATAATGACGCACTGAATCAAATAGAAGAAATGAGTATTTAAAATATAAAAATAAAACTTTAAACGAAAATTCCATTACCAATATTTTTATTGTATTTGGCGCAAGCATCGTATGACAGATTTGGGAGTCATCTAGTAGCCACCACTCTCAAGCACTAAGCCAAATAAGTGTCAAACATAGAACTATTCGATTACATTCGTTCTGGTCACTTTTTGGCAAGCCGACAAAACAACGTGTCAAAGTTTGGCAACAAAACCTGAGGCAGCGCAGCTCATATAACTGGGACAGAGATGATGGGATAGAGCTCTTGACCAGCATCAAATATAAGCCATGAGCAGCTGTGTGTATGTTTGAGTATTTGTGGCATGCTCTCTCTTTATTGCCGCCAGCTGATTACATGTACAGTGCATTGGACATCATACACATACCAAGTACATACAGTAGACATACTATGTATCTATTTACCAAAAATAAAAAAAAAATTAAAACGAGGTATGATTGAGTCATCTATTTTGTTGGCAACTATTGTAAAAGGAATATTTATAGGACAATCGATAAAAGCTTAATAGACTAACTGCTTTTTTGTCATCAGTTAAGAAACGGAAGTCTGGTAAAAGAACGCCAATCATAAAAAAAGAAAGGATCCTAAAATCTGTCAAGGTCTTTTGATCTTCATAAGTAAGTGCATAATATTAATATAATTGAAGAGCCTTCAATTGGCGCATGTCGCCCATCCGAATGGTTCAACATTCGATCACACTGGCGCATAGATCGATCTGAACTTTAATAAGAGTTATAATGGCTTTGAGTGGTTTCCAAGATAACATTCAAAAAACACACAAAATTAATTTTTTTCTTTTCAACAATATTTATACCCTGTACCGTATGGTACAAACGGTATATTAAGTTTGTGCAAGCCGAAAATGTATGTTACATACAGAAGAAGACGTCGGAGGCCCTCCAAAGTTTCCTAAAGTATGATCAGGGTGACTATATATGTTCCTTTAACTCCTATTTGGAGCATAGGGTGACTAGAAAAGTCGATATACCCATGTCCGTCTGTCTGTCTGTCCGTATGAACGCCTAGATCTCAGAGATGGTAAGAGGTAAAGCGACCAAATTTTCAGATGGGCGACAAGTTTATTTTACTTTTTCGGTATCGGGGTTATATTATGTAGCTCCCATAAGGGTGTTTCAGAGGACCTCAAAAAAACCAAAAGTTATAGATGGATAATTCGTTTGTTTGTGAAGATATTGTAACCAATTAAGAACCCAATCGCTGATCAAAATCGGTTGACTATATCATATAGCTCCCATAGGAAGGATCGATCAAAAAAACATTTTTGGTTCAAAATTCGTTTGTTTTTGGTTGTTTATAAAGGTATCGTAACCTAATTTGGTAATCAAATGTCATTTGGTGTTCTTAAGCAATATACCGGATTCCGGATTTTATTGCAAGCAGTGGTACAGGGTATCCCAAGGTCATCTGCGCGCGACTTTAACGTACGCCATATTTTTAAATGATTTTGGGTTCACTCAATCCGAATCCGAGATTCCCCTGACATGTTCTGACGTGCTCTGAGATAGTCTCTAAAATAGCTTTTTTTAAGGTTTTGTCCGAACCCTGACGTTATTATTTATGCCTCGGACTCCGATTCAGTGGCCTAGTAAGCATTTTCTGACATCGGAGCTTGAAAATCTGGACTATCTTTTTGTATGGCTGCTTTCAATAAAATTGTTTTTCGAGACCGGTTGCCCTAAGATGTTTTTTTATAAGTTTGTGGAATCGCAGAACTAAGTTTCTGACAGGGCCTTTAAGTTATCTGTTTTATGGAGATTTTGAGTTTTTTGGACCTCGGATTCGGATTCAGCGGCTTTAAGTCCATATTGGTCATAAAGCTTTATATAAAGTTCTTCGCATTTTTTTTTTTTTTTTGTTATCCTATATAATAAACACATAAAAAAAAGTTTAGCTGACTGAAATCGATTGTCGATTTGTAACGCTGCACATTGGGCCAGAAAGCCAAATTTTTGGCATAAATTCGAAAAATAAAGTTACAGGCATGAAATTTTGTGTAGTTGTTTGTGATGACATATATAAGAACTGAGATAAATTTCAGACCGATCCGGCCACGCCCACTCCCACCGCCCATATAAGGTGAATTTTTGCTTGGTGTGATTTTTTACTAAAGCACTATTACTGACGCGATTTATAAATTTATATTTATAATTAAGTTTTATTTATGCCGATTTATATTCAAGTTTAAAAATTATATGAAAAATTCGAATAAAGCAAGGTGCAATCAATTTTTAACAGTCGATTTCCACATATGTTTCAGACGAAAAGAGATTTTCATTTTCGGCTTCAGAATGATCAGTGCCATCATATATGGAAGTGTTACAATTATCAGTGTCACTATGATTACCTGTAAAATTATAATTATTATTTAGGATATAATTATCACAATTATTTTTAAAATTTTGCGGTTCTGAAAGGTCAATCACAGCTGCCGGTAATGGTATTTTTTTGCTTTGAGCAAATTTGTTATTTATCGGTTACCATAATTTCCAAAGGCCTACATTTGGCTTCTCATATTCTATTATAACTGGGATAAATATCGGAAGATCGGCTTTTATGAAGCTCCTGAATGTTGCAATATTGGCTTTTTCCAAAGGAGTTTTCGAGCAAAAACGCCAAAGCCTCATTGGGCGTTAAGGGTGCTCGCTCCGAAACAAAAAGGTTTTTTCTTACTCGATTTGGGCCATTTGAAGCAAGCAAAGTATTTTTCAATATTAAAGACGTGTCTTTTTCATTTAATTTTTTGACCGAAACTGCAGCAGCGTGCACAAGTGTTGTGGTGTTGTTTATCTGCTAAATCGGATGCTAACTTTCTCTTTAAACGTGGTTCAGCATATTCCATCTGTGGACGTCCTACTGTGTTTGAAAATGACCTTATAGGCTTGCTTGAAGATGTGGAACTAAGCTATCGAATAAAAAAAATATAGTTTTTGACGACAGCCACTTGGAGTGTTTTCCTTAAGTACTCAAATTTCTGCCGCATTTTGGCAAGTTTCTTTGGATATAAATAGGAAAATTTTTTATTTTTGCATTAATTTCATATTTTTCCTCTGCGCTTAAGTTGTAGTCTATAAGTTGATTAAATATTCAGCGCGAAACATCGGATGCCTTTCGAATATTGTCATTCCAGATATTCAGCAGCGTTGCATAGCAGAAATTAACCTTAGCTTCAAAATGGCAATACCCGAAAAGCCGCAAAAAGCCGCAAAAAGCATAAAAAGGGTAAATTAGTATATATTTTGTACTTTTATGTTACATTAATACTTTTTTGCAGAAGCTTGCAGAAAGTTATTTTTTATTCCATAATAGACGGCCAAGTTGGTTAAGTTTTCTCTAATTAAAGGCAACACAAAACCATACATATATAAAACAAATTAACAAATATAAGGAAACACCCTTTTAACATAAACATTCTACATACCCGTACCTCTATTTACCATTATTAATATTATCTTTATATTTAAAATTAATAAAAATACAAGCTCGCAAAGTTAACAAAAAATTTCGCTCCGTTTTTACTGCAACGCGCTGCTGTTCGAACATGTAACTTTGAAGGGCTGCCAAAACTTCAGGGTTGCAATAAAATCAATAATATTTTTTAATTTTTTATAACTAGGGTATTGACTACAAAATGGCAATGTTAAAAAACGAATTTGCTTCTATGAATATTTTGAATTTATGCCAAAAAATCGGCTTTCTGGCCCAATGTGCGCTGTGTTGACAATGCTATCATTATTTACAAAAAATTTTCTACAAACCATACCAAGCAGTTGCTAGCGATGCAGTGTGGACCACAAAGATTTGCATCCCTGCAATTTCGCAACCAATTATGCAAAAACAGCCTTGTCGCTAAAGGTGATGGTTTTGGATGTGTGAACGTAATGTCTACTCGCATGGATTTCCAATTTAAAAAATTTCATCTTTCTAGAAAATAAAACAATTTTTAAACGATAATTTAGGGAAAAAAGTTGCTCTTTAATCGTCAATATAACAATTTTTTTGTTCCACATAGATGTAGTACCGGTGTTCCAAGGAATGGCTTGGGATTATGAATAGCGTATTGTTGAGGTAAGGAGTATCAGAAAGTGTGTACAAGAATTTGACGACATGCAACAAATGCTAAAATAATATGCAGCATACAATATCTTTTTCATAAGCTAAAAATTTATTCATTGCCAATTCAATGTAATATAATCGATATTATAATTTTTTTTTAATTTTTTTAAAGTAAGCTTATATTTTTATGAGCAAAATACGTCCCTCTCCTATTAAGTTATCATTTCGGTATGGCAAATATGGTTGGTCTGTTAAGGTTGTCTAAAAAAACTAAAACCATTTTTTTTTTTTTCAGTTTTAAAGTGCATAATTGGAATAAATAATGCTGACACTTATCGCTACCTACCTTAGTACATAATAACATCATAATTAAGTTCTTTATGCATAAGATTTGGTTCAAAGTAAGTACACTTGTTGCTTTACATGTTGTTTAAATTATTTTTTGCAAACTTTAATGTTTGTCAAGAGCAGAACTGGCTTGCATTGAAACATTATAATTAACCATAACCTTGCTGGCACACCTCGCCGTCTAGCTGGAAACACATACACATATTTGCACCTACAGCCAATGGAAGCTGTTTGAAATTCAGTTGCCAATTCAGCAATATTTTCACAACAACTACAAGATGAGGCAAAGAGACAACCTACCGACGTTGTTAACACTAACACAAATCCGGTCAGTCTCTCATTCAGTCAGTCTGTCAATCAGCTGATGTTTGAGGTGTGACCAACTCCACAAGCCACATTAACAAACGACTCAACTGTCCTATAAAAACATGTATAGCAAAAATTTATGACAGGTGCGTTAGTAGTGCTTGATACAGGTATTATATATTTGTATCACTTTTCATAAAAAAATGACAACACTACAGATTTCACTTTAACACTGCCAACATGTCGTATACGTATTGATTTGTTTTTATTGCACTTCCGTTTGCCGCAATCAAAAAGAAGCCGCTGTCACTTAAGTATCTAGTTTTATGCAAACAAATTATGATCTCTCCCACTACAGCACACAGATAAAATAAAATGGCTTTTAAGATAGTTGTTCAAGTAATTATCACCGCACTTAACAGACCAAACAACAGCCGCTTTAATACTACAAGCATAATGCCACCGGTTGTTATTTATTTGTTGACTGCAGCAGTTTTGTTATTTTTTTTATATAAATTATAAAAATTTACATGAATTTTCAGCTTGTTGCAAAAAATATAAACAATAATAATAATCTTTTTGGCTATAAAAAAAAAAAAAAGTCAAAACTGTAGACCTAGCATATAAATATTTATATGCATTCATTTGTCCAGCCGTCAGACGCCAGTCGAGCGAGTACAGTGCTGCGAATCAGTATTCAGACTTAACGCATTTACATGGGAATAATTGTTAAAAGTTAATTTTTTGGTATTTACAGCATGTGTAAGCATTCAATTTAGTCAATTTTAATTATTGAATAAAAAAGTAAGTTACGCTACTACGTATTGCCAGAAACTCTTTGAATTTTTTTAATTGAAGCAAATTTGATTTCCGAATGATATTAAAATTGATACTCAACTCAATTTTACTTTTTAATTTCATTAAAAAAAAAATTAAGAAACGTTTTGGAAATGGTTCGTTGTTTTTTTGCTTGTCGCTTTTTTCATAGTCTTACGAGATTACACTGCCACCCCAAAAAAAAAATTTAATTTCGAATACAAAGGTCAAACTATGGATTCGCTATGTTTTTGGGGTCACTAAATACGAATCGAAAATCAAAATAACCCTACTACATGAGGGTTCTGATATACCAAAAATCTGACGCGCTGGGGTTTTTTGAACTCGGATTCGGTTTCAGCGATAAACCATAAAAAAATCTCTGCACAACCGGTTTTGAAAGAAAAATGTTGTGAGGCATATTGATGTTAGGACGGAACCATGAACCATTTGGCCCATTCTAGTAGTAGATTTGAGTTCATAGCTTTGAAAAACATATTCGTATCCAGATCACTATACGTTTTTGCTTTTTTTTTTTGTGTTATCTTTGTAACCTTTATGTTTATTAATTTTTATTTGGGGATTCAAAAATTTAGTTTCTTTAGTAGCTTAATTCGCTCAGTTCTTTATATTCTCGTCCAAAAGCCAAAGCTTCAGACCAAAAACAAACGAAAATTTTGTCCCCTTTTTTGTGATGTATGTCCAAAAGGCATTGGTATATAAGTAAAACTTTTTAGCGTATTAGATACATCATAGCAACGTATTACACAGAGGCGTATTTTTCCAAATCCGCAAGCAACTAGGTATTTTTGGGGCTAACTCAGACACCCGATGTGCTAAGATGTTTTTGACTTCGGATTCGAATTTGTTGTTGTGTTCTTTATCTCCTTGTAGAGTATTTAGCGGCCCCAAAAAGATATAAAAAGATGGCGTACGCCAAAGTCGGGCGCGGACGACTTTGGGATACCCTGTACCACTAATTGCAATCAAGTCCGATGTATTGCTTAAGCACCCTAAAAAACTTCCGAATGCCAAATTTGGGTACGATATCTTCACAAACGAACGAAACACAATAAATTTTGAGCAAAAAAGTTTTTTTTTTCCGATTGGTCCTATGGGAGCTATATGGTATAGTCAACCGATTTCGATCAAATTTTGTACAGTGTTTGGGAACTATAAAAAACTTTGGAACACCAAATTAGGTCACGGTATCTTCACAAACAAACGAAACACAACGAATTTTGTGCAAAAAACGATTTTTTGACCGATCTGCCTATTTATATTAAATTTGGTACAGTGTTCAAGGTCGCTAAAAAACTTCCGAATGCAAAATTTGGTTACGATATCTTTATAAACAAACGAATTATCCATCGAAAACTTTTGATTTTTTTTGGGGTCCTCTGAAACAGCCCTATGGGAGCTATATAATGTAAACCCGATATCAAAAAAATAAAATAAACTTGTCTCCTATGGAATAATAAGGTATCTAATCTGAAAGTTTGGTTGCTCTAGCTCTTACCATCTCAGAGGTCTAGGCGTTCATACGGACACGAACATGGGTATATCGACTTCTCTAGTCACCCTGTTCATACTTTAGGTTACTTTGGGGGGTCTCCGACGTCTCCTTCTGTATGTTACATACATTTTCGGCTTGCACAAACTTAATATACCCTTTGTACCATACGGTACAGGGTATAAAAAGTTCTTCATCCAAACGGATTTGAAAAAAATTTTATGGCGTTTTTTGAGGTTAGGGTAGAGCCTAGACACGTTGGACATAATCGGTTAGCGGATTTGGTTTCGACTTGTCGAAATACATCAGAAAATGTATTTTTCGCCGCAGATCACGAGTTTTCTTTTTGTGGGTGTGTTATTTTTAATTTCGATAAAAGTCATTTAAAATTACAAACCATAGTTGACGCCATTAATAGTAATAAGGAAAAGTAGGCTAAGCAGACCACATATGGCCACATACGACTGTATCTCTCAGAGATCTTAAATAAACTTCAACCAAAAGAAGCGCACTACACAGGTCATCACGGTGTACGGAATTTGATTCATCGGAATATGCTTAATTTCGTCATATAATTGTTTATGTTTTTACAGAAAGGAAAGAAACATTTCAAATTTGAACTCAACATTATCTTCTAGATTAATATTTTTCCAAAATTAATTTTTTGAGCTATCGTACAGCACTTTCTTAGTTTATTCAACGATATTAATTTTCTTCAGCTCATCCTAGATCTAGATATGTACATATAGCATGCTCATTTCCACCCTGAGGTGTCTTTTGACATTCTAAGAGGATTTCTTAATTGTCTTACATAGAACTATCAAAACTATAATATTTTACAGCATTATTTCAAGTACTTATTATACCTATAATCTGATTAGGGAGTACCGATTTTAATGTCACCCAAAAAGTTTGATAATTAAATTGCGTGATTAATTTTTAAAGATAATTTTTGTTAATGCTACAGTTTTATACGCATTAAAAAAAAAAAGTTCCAAATTTTGGATAAACTTGTTACAGAAATACCATTGATAAGAAACTAAATTATTACTTTTTTTTTAAGTACGAATACTTTAATACATTGCAAGCTTTTTGTTGACAAGTTTTAAAATAGCTCCGATACCTGTAAAGCCTGCCTTAAATACGAATGCTATTTAGTTTTAATATTATATACAAGCTTTAATGCTAAATTGACAGCATCAAAATAAAATCATTACCAAATAAGTTGTTGGTGTTTTTCTACCTCTTACTTTAAAAACCAAAATTTTTTACGTATTTTTTATTACAATACAACTCTAAAACTTTAAATTACTTTATTTAAGTATCTTAGAGTAAATCAAGCACCAAAGCCAAAAGGTTTTTTGTAATTATTTATAGCCATTTAACGCATGATTGGAGGTCTTAATAAAAACATTTAATTAACTATGTGCATAGAAAGTTGTCTGCCAATTAGCAGCTGCATAAAACTTTATTTAATAGTTATAATTATTTTTAAGATTTTGAGTAACTTATTGTTAGACAGCGACAAAAGATTTATAATATTAAAAAAAAAAGTGAGCTTAAAATGTTTTAGAGACATTTTATGTATTAATGGTACAACAACTTATAGTCAACACTGTGCTCAAATAAACATTTATTGAAAGGGTCATTGAGCTCGAGCAACAAGTGTTGCAAAAATTACAATAAATTTCTATAGAAATTAGCAATTTAGTTGCACTAATTTTTTGCACTAATGCGCACATTTTAAAATATTTGGCAGCCAAGCAAGCGTAAGGTTTGTAAATTTTAAAAGATTTATAAAAAAACACAAAAATAAAGTTATTAACGTGTAAAGCTAAGAAAGCCGAAAAGGTAGAGTTTGGGTCAAAGAACATGCGTAGAAAAGCAATAAAGAAAGATGCTGGCAATTTGGCAGCAACTTTTTTAATAGCCAAGTTCAAAGGTAAACCTGTTTTAGTTCGACAGTGGAATACTTAGCATAGCTCAAACGTTGCTTAGTTCAAGAAGTTGTCTAAAAGTGGATTTTGCATATTAAGGCATACGAAAAGTTCGGGAATTAGTTTTCAAGTACTTTGAACCGTCATTGCTGGCTTAATTGCGCTCAACTGTATAAACATTATCAAACTTTTGTCTAAATTTTGACTATACCGATAGTTATTTGTCTAGCAAGTGTTCTGTTGGCATTTGTACAAATAAAGTTGGCCTAAATATATAGGTTTAATAAATAAAGCTAAGACCCCGTGTACACTGTACAGTCTGGCTCCCGAAAAGTTATATTTATTACAAGCCGCAACAGTGGCTGCCAAAATATGGTTGCAGCTTACAACAACAGCTGTGCAAACAAAAAGAGCTAAGACCAAAGAGAGCCAAATGAGCGCGTAAAAGAAAAAGGTAAAAGCAGCAACAGCAGTAGCAACAACAACAACAAGCACAGCTCATGCCTAAGACCAGAAGAGTAAACGTAACAAACGAGCAACTGACGCAGCCGCAGACAACAAACAGTTGGCCAAAAAGGCGGTCAGCCACTCACAGGAACATTCAGTTGTGCCGCGATCGTTGTGCGCTCAAGACGTCTTTGACGGGTTAATACTACTTATTGGCCTTGGCTGCTTGTAAGTTACTTGGCCAAAAAACTGAAAGTGGGCAGCAGAACCTGTAATAATATAATCTACAACGAGTGACACAAATTGTAGAACGTTGTGCGTGTGACCGACCACAAAAATAGAGAAATATTCAAAAAAAAAAAAAAAAAGAAAATAGTGTAAAATAAATTCGAAAGCAAAGAAAGATCTTAAAGCGATCTGAGTGTTATTAACTGTGTGTTGCTTGTGTTCTTATGGCTCTGAACAACGATCGTTCGTACAAAATGAAGTTGCGCGATGTGGAAAATGCTTTCAAGTATCGCCGCATACCGTATCCCAAACGGTAAGTGCATCTTAGACAGCGCCAACTAACGGCATGCAAATTTGTTGCACTATGCTTGCTGCCTCTTTCATAAGAACCACGTTGGTTACTCTGGGAAATGAAAGCAGGAAATCATATCCAAAGGCAGGCAAAACCGTAACATTGCCTGCTGCATTTGCTTTTTGAGAGCACTGCTCTGTAGCATTATTGTAGTATTGTAATTGCAGTGGCAAAGAAAATCACCCAGTTTCGTTTTAATTGAAAACCGGTCATAATTGCTTATTGACCAAAGCACTTTTTTTTTTTTGCCCCTCCTTTAACTTGGTTTGGTGGCTATGCACTTGGAAAAATTTGACACGACGTTGTCAGCAACTTGATCTCAATTGTGACTGAGATATTAAGTTGCAGCTGCAAAAACTTAAAAAAATTCGTTATAAATATTTGAAATGCTTGTTGTGGAAATGTGCAGCACTTTGACTAGTTATTTGTTGTAACATTTTTATATTAAGCTATGAAAATGAAAGAAAATGCAAGCGTTTTTGAAGCAAAAATCAGACACTGCTAATTATGGTGCTAATTTATGCAGCTTTTTTTATTACATGCAGCTTGTTGCTAGCAACATGTTGTAAAAAAAAATTGTTAACTTGTGCAGAAGTAACATGGTGTAAGCGGGTGTGTGCCAGAAATCTCTAAGCTGAATGTACTGCGTAGCCATTGGCATAATTTCTACTAAAGCCGACAATTTTGGCAAAAGTTGTGATTGAAATCTTTAAAAAGACTTTCGAAATTGTCTGCTGAGAGCTTTTACCGCACAGACAGATTTTTTTGGTAGCTCGACTTGGAAGCTGAAATTGGGCAAACTAAATACTGCGTTTAAAACGTATAAATTCTACAAAATTCGATAGCTCAAATGGGCAAGTAAACATAAAACAAAGTACAGACGGTTTTGACGAAAGGTGCAATTATAATCGTATAAGAGCTTTTTAAAATGTCTATTAAAAGCCATTTTGTTAGACTTACTGCGCTCCTAGAGATATAATTGGTAAACTGAGGAACTGAAGCCTTAACAACAAAATGTGCTATCTAACAATTCATACAAATTATACAAAATCTGGAATATTTTACCCAGTTTTAATTAAAATGTTTTGAAAACTTTTCAAAACTCTATACAAATTTGATTGTTAGATTTACGAAGCTATAAGAGATGTTTTTTTTAAAACTGAGAAGTTGGAAAATCTAACTACAGAGTGAAGCACTTCAAAAAAATTTAACAAAACTTAGCAGTTTTTACAAAACTGTCTTTTGAAATCTATGCTTCACTTTGGAGTCAAGAATATAATTGGTAGTAGTTTTTTTGGAATCCTTAGAAAACTTTAAAAAATGTTTGTTAGCAGCATTTGTGTTAAATTTTAGAAATATTTCTATTGAAGTCTACTAAGTGGGTTAACGGTAAAAACTTTACAAAAGCCGGTCGATTTTAAATCTTTAAAAAACTTTTGAAATATTCTATTAGCGGCTTTCTTGTAAAATTTTCAAATACAACAAATTCTGCTTTTACACGGTCTTTTTTACATGATTTTGAAAAAAAATTTGTTACTCAATTTTATTTGATTTAGCACGATTTGATTGAAATTTAAAAAAAATATTTTTATTAATCTAATATTTTAGAAATTTAGTTTCTATCACACACTAAATTATATTTTTGTGTAGCGATTAATTTTCATCAATATTGGATCATAAACTTATTTGAATCGGTTGATTGCCAATAAAAACATATATCAAAAAAAAAAAAATAAAAATTTTTTAGTTATGCCTTTGCTGGATTACAAATTTATTTGTAATCTTGCTGTTTATAATAATATTAATAATAATTTATTTAGGGAATTCTCCTGTCTAAAAACAGAAATAGGTATTTGTGTAAAAATTTTAAAAAACCAAGGCTGATTTATATACACTTTTGAATCGTATTATTTTTAGATAATTTTTACAAAAGTTAAATTTTCATGCTCTGTAGAATATTACTGCCAAACTGAGAAGCTGAAATTGGCCAATAAAGCTGTTGAATATAATATAATATATAGCCATTAGTAAAAATTAGCCAAATAACTTAAAAAAATTTAATCACATTTTTTATTTGAAGTATATTATGTTCAATGGGAGAATTACAAAAAACCCATGAATATGAGGGACTTATATCTAGGACTTATTCTATAACTAAACTAGGTGTTTAATAATAAATTATTAGTATGCGTAAACTCGGAGCTTGTTCATCTGTACTTAAAATTGTTTTGGAGACGGTTGACCCTCTCTGAAACGAATTCAATTTTTGCCCTGGTGTGTAGATCACTGGTAGAGTGATACCAAGCTAGGCTTAAAATTATTTTTAGCAGTTTGTTTTGTGTAACTTGAATTCTATTTTTATTTTTATAATTTTTCGTTAAACTAATTACAAGCAATAAAAGTTTTTTTATATTGCAAAAAAAGTATATTATACTCGCATTCCATGTATAGCTTACCAAAACATTTATGTTCTTTAGTGAGAGATTTCAGGCACAACCCTGATAGAGAATGCAGCAGTGAGAAAAAATTAAAATGCGCATAGCTTCTATCTGCTACAATTGCATTGAAATAAAGAGCGTAATGCAATAACGTTTTCCTCTCTCTTTAATCAAGCTTTATCCATTTAATAGAGTTTTATCAGTTTCGTTTTACATGCATTTCCAAAACGCAAAATAACGCATACAATAACTGTTTTGTTGCTGAGCTTGTCTGCGTGTCTGCTGTCAACTAACGGTGCGTGCTGTTGCAAGCAACTGTTAGAAATTAGTGTTGGTAAATACAAAATACAAGATAGAAGTTGGAAGAATTGGGTGACTCAAATAATTGGCACATTTGGCACATAACTGAAGTCTTAACGCTAATTATGAGGCAACAGTTGGACAGTTTTTAGCGTCTCTTATACCACTAGAAAGGCGAAAGTATTTGCTTTCGCATTGTATTTGCGGTCTTACCAGAAACATGAGTCAGTAGGCTATTGTAAGCGAAATGATGTAGTTTGTCAAAATTCCAACAGAAGACTATTGGCTGCTGCATATGCGCTCCTCAGCAGACAAAAAAAACTCTCCTACACATTGCATGGAATTTTAACAAATATATTGTCTAGTGTACTTTATGAACATTTTTGCTACCACCTCTTTGACTTAGTACTACAAGTAGTACCTATGCATTCATTTAAAAATCCATTGGAAAATTGTTCATTGCGGTGTAGGCAAGTAAACCAATTTGAAAAATGGCTTTGAATTTAGACAAGTCTACCTACGCATGTATATATGTTTTCTGGCAAAATTTTGTTTCTACGTGGTATAAAATATATATTATCATAATGAAATTGCATTTGTGAAATATTACAAGCAAAATGTCCTGAAATTCTGACTATAACCTAACATTGGCCCCTAAAAATTCGATTTTGAAACGCTTTAAAGCTTACGTTGGAATTCTCTTGCTTGACACCGCAAAGGTATTAGATTCCACAAAAAAAAAAATTGATTTTGGAAGTACTATAACAACATACAAAAGGTAATTATTTTTTGTTGGTTGTACCTCTTAATATACTTACTAGGGAAACTAGTTGAGCATCTAAATTGTAATGTTCTATTCGATAAAAAATTTGCATTCAAAATGTAATCTTGGGTTTCTTTATTTTGCATTTTTATACCCTGTACCTATAGATACAAAGGGTATACTAGATTTGTGCAATGTATGTAACGGCAAGAAGGAGGCGTGGCAGACCCCAAGTTCTTTATACCAAAATGCTTATCATAACCTCGGGTAGCGATTGAGCCATGTCCGTCTGTCCGTCCGTCTGTCCGTCTGTAAGAACACCTAGATCTCGGAGACTCTAAGAGCTAGAGATACGAAACTTTACCAGCTGATGCGCATATTTCCTCAGAAGATCAAGTTTGTTGAATCATGTCCATATCATTCCCCGATCCCAGTAGCAGAGTTTCGCGGTTTTTAGCTAAACCGTTTAATATTTTAGTCTGAAACTTAACAGAGCGATGAGTTGTGGTAACATGCATCTGTGTGTCAGAAATAAACAAAATCGGAAAATTACAACAAAAGTTATAGTTTAAAATGTACAAATTTCACCTCCCCTTGCCAATAAACTGCGTCAATATTTAACTCTACGTAATAATAGTAACAAGTGACCTAGAACCACCAATTTTGGTAAGCTGATTCATGTGCCTCTAATAAACAAATCCACATCCAAATTTTATCAACGCAGCCCCCACCCCCCAATCGATTTACCGTGTTTTCTCCCACACCCCTCCAACATATCCCCTTGAAACTTACCCCATATACTTTAAATAACTCCTTTGACGTAAATTTCGATTTTCATCAAAATCGGTTAAAATTTGCGGAACTTATAGGTATCAATATCGTTTTGCACCAACAAAAAAAATTTCCAATTGGAAATTCTTAGTAAGAATATGGAATAAATCTTTTTTTGAGAAAAAAGGTAAAGGGGCACCGCCTCGACTGTATTACATTTTTTTAGATTATTTTATCGTTTGCGTTTTTTTTTTTTTACCCGGTTCCTCTTCCTCTTACTTTATCCTCCCATTTTGCAAATACTACCCAAATAGTTACTTAATACTTTGTACATCTATCGATAGTTGCATGCGATATTTATATTTTTTATTTATTTATTTATTTATTTGTCACTTTAATTATTACAAACTAACAATTAACATAAAAAATAGATAGCACTGGCTACTCAGGCCTTCGGCTAGTTTACATAATTCTAACAGAATGCTTACAAAACCTATAAATATAACTTCCCAAAGTTTTCTCCGATTTAAATTGCTTGCTTACATGTGTAATTTAAATAGCCATTCACTTTTGTCTTAAATCGTGGTGGAATTTTCAAAATTCCACTTTGGTTCAAGTTTTGGCGGTAAATTGTGAAAATCTTTCTACTTAAAGTAGTTAAACGAGCTACCCAAAAATTGAATTTTTGGCAAGTTCTGCTGTATTTGATTGTGTTAAAAGCTTAGTCAACAGTTTAAAGAAGAGTATATATAATACATAAAAGAATATATATAAGGTGCTTACTTAAGCCAAGCCGCTGTATGATGCAGAAATAAAACTAATCTGAATTGAAGTACAAAAATTGCCTTACTGCATCTTTCCAGCTTTTCTTCTAGTTAACTATTATTCTCAAAGCAAACAAAACATCAATTTAACATAAAGTTAGGCACAAAAGTACATGCATAATGATAATTGGTAAATAAAGAACTAAAACTGAGCTTTGCCCTTCTTGCAAAGCTACACGCATGCACGTATCTTTATGCTATTAGCAAAGAATTAGCAGAAAAATATCTTTTTAAAGTAGACCACATGGATCCCACAGAGCCGGCACGATCGCTCTAGTACGCAGCCAAGTAGACAATCTCTCTCTCTCTGCCTTTCCATCAAGTTGAATTGTAGTTCCAATGTGATCTCATCGCAACTTAGTACAACTACCTACAATTCCTCGGAAAACACGCACAAGTGAGCCAGATACTATCGCGACAACCTGAATATATCAAAACATCTACACATTTTCATACGATTTTGCCTCACTTTAAAACATGAAAATAAACAGATTATTTCTTTGTGATTATATTTGAGTGTAAACTGTGCAAAACAGTTGTGAAGCTCTGAGTATCAGATTTCCAAAAAGATAAAAAAAGTATATTAATAAAATTATAAAAGTCTACAAAGCGATTTTGATGACAGAACTTTTTAAGCAAAATAATATAATAAACGCTTTTCATAGTTTTTTTTTTACGATTTTGACTTGCTTTGATACTTGGAATGTATCCAATCATTTTCTTCTATGTAAAAAAATGTCATTGTGAAAAACAGTTGCGTCGTACTGCGCGGTTGTATTATGTATAATAAAAAAATGATAAAAATTAAAAAAAAATAAAAAAAATTAATCTTATTTATTTTATGCGTAGACCAATGTTGCCAGCGCTTCATAATGTTATCTTTAGTTTTTAAGCTAAATTATAACTATATACATATAAATAAATAATTTTATTTATTTATTAAAAAGAAATTTAACAAATCAATGCTTAACATACTACAATTTAAAGAATTCTAGTTGTCAGGGTTTTAGCTCGAAATTGTATGCATTAATAATCTACAAATCGATTTTGACTGAAAATCTGTAACAAAGCAATCAATAAGTTGGTTTTTAAATTTAAATAGCGAAAGAATTGAAATTTTTACAATGATACACTGAGCCCCCACAGTTTTCAAAAGCTTTATCTGAAATTTCTGCACATGAGTATATTGTTGGAAAACAAAAATCTGTGTAGAAATTATAACTTTGAAAATGGCGAACGTTAAAGCCGCCTTTGAGATACCCTGTACCATAACATTATAAGGCTCTTTTTTTACGTATGTCTGTAATAAAATATGCATTGCGTAAAAACAATAGAACTCAAACCACTTAAATAATTTTTTTTTTTAATATTTTGCCGTTTGCGACTCAAACCCTGGACTCTACAAACTCCGTTTGCCTGGATCTCTCATATTTTTGATCCTATAATGATGTTGTTAGTCAGAAATCGAAAGATTTTTTTTAATTAACGTTTTTTATGTCAACAGTATTGAAATTTTAAACTAACTAAACTAAAGCGCTCCAGCATTAGTATGCCGTGGCCTTGGTGCTGTTTGGCAGAAAACACAAAATAAGTTTACGTTTAGTTGGCCACGCGATCTTAGCTTGTAGCCATCTAAGCTGCTGCCACAAAGCCACGGCATAGTAAGGCTGGAGCGCTTTAGTTTTGTGAGAGTAAAAAAGCAAGCACGCTCTCTAAGCAATAGCCGAAGGCATGCACAAGCAACTTCGTGTCGGTTGCTTTGCAACAAGAGCGTGGCAACGAGAGAGAAATGGCTGAGAGAATTTCAGTACAAAAAAGATGGCGTACGTTAAAGTCGAGCGCAGACGACTTTGGGATACCCTGTACCACCACATTGCAATTAATTCCGACACATTGCTTAAAACCTCCAAAAGATATTTTATTCGGCAAATTTGGTTACGATATTTTCATAAAAAAAAAGAAATCAGTCGAATTTTGCACCAAAAAATTTTTTTGACCGATCGGTCCTATGGGGACTATATGATATAGTCAACCGATTTTGATCGAATTTAGTACACTGATTGAGAACTATAAAAAACTTTAGACTGCAAAATTTGGTTCCTATATCTTCAAAACCAAACGAAACACAACGAATTTTGTAAAAAAAAGCGTTTTTTGACCGATCGTTCCTATAGGAGCTATATGATATAGTCAACCGATTTTGATCAAACTTGGTGCAGTGCTTGGGTACTCTAAAAAATTTCTTAATGCCAAATTTGCTAACAATATCTTTACAAACAAACGAAACGCAACGAATTTTGTAGAAAAAACGATTTTTTGACCGATTGGTCCTATGGGAGCTATATGATATAGTCAACCGATTCTGATCAAATTTGTAACAGAGCTTGGGAACTCTAAAAAACTTCCTCTTGCCGAATTTGGTTCCGATATCTTCAAAACCAAACGAAACACAACGAATTTTGTAAAAAAAAACCATTTTTTCGACCGATCGATCCTATGGGAGCTATATGATATAGTCAACCGATTTTGATAAAATTTGCTACAGTGCTGGGGATCTCTAAAAAACTTCCGACTGCTAGATTTGGTTATGATATCTTCATAAACAAACGAATTATCCATCTAAAACTTTTGCTTTTTTTCGAGGTCCTCTGAAACACCCCTATGGGAGCTATATTATGTAATCCCGATATCAAAAAAATAAAATAAACTTGTCTCCTATGGATTAACAAGGGATCTTATCTGAAAGTTTGGTTGCTCTAGCTCTTACCATCTCTGAGATCTAGGCGTTCATACGGACAGACGGACAGACGGACAGACGGACAGACAGACAGACGGACAGACGGACATGGGTATATCGACTTCTCGAGTCACACTGATCATACTTTAGGTAACTTTGGGGGGTCTCCGATGTCTCCTTCTGTACGTTACATACATTTTCGGCTTGCACAAACACAATATACCCTTTGTACCATACGGTACAGGGTATAATCACGCACATATGCATGCGTTTTGTTTATAACGGAGTACGTGTGAACCATAGGCCCATTGGATTGGGTCGTGCCGACCGCTGAGATAGCACATGATATAATTGAAGTAAATTTGGCAGATCTCCAGCGTTTGATTCTCTATTTTGCATACATTGTCACAAAACCATTATACCCCATATACATTAAGTTAATATAGGGAGGAAATCTTTTCATAATCTAAGTTGTGAAAATGCGGCAAGTAACCTCTGCTTTCATCATACCCATTATTTTGCTAAATACCAAAACATATACCATATGTATTTCCCTTACTGACTTAATAAGCCTCTCTTCGTTAAAGGGCATAAAAGTTAAAACGATCTAACAGTCACAAAAGTGCATAAACTTTTGATGATGGCATTTTGACCAAATATTTCATGGTCATCTAGACTCCTAAAAATGCAATTACTCACTCAATCATCATCTATCGGATTCTTGTGACTTCATGTGTATGCACTTTTTTTATGTGCGTTTGTATGTGTGTAGTATCTGTGTGCTCCAGTTTTAATGTTGCTCCGACCATATTTTCAATTGTTCTCAGCTCTGCTCATATTTCATTTTGTGAAGCAATTGCAACCGGCACCTCAGGCAGCTCAAAGTTAACAACAACAAAAAAAAAAACAAAAAGCCAAAAAGAAATAAAAATTTTGTTGTATCTTTACAACGAAGCAAGCCAAAGCAAAAGAAAAACCTAAAGTATTTCAAGTAGCCAAGGCCCCCTGCGAGCCCCTTAGAGCCCCTGCAGCACTACGTCTTGGATCGCTGACGCTTTGGCTTTTGTTGTTTTTGTTGTTAGTAGTATTATTTTGTTTGGCTTTTTGTGCGCTTTTATGCAGTGTTTGCTTTTTGGCGTTTGTTAGCCAAGTTGCGCTTGAAATGTTGCGGTCTCTTGTTGGCCAACTCTTGGCTCTTGCCCGGTTTGTTCTTTAAGCGCATAATATGTTGGGCCTGCCTTTTTAAGAGTTAGACGCGCGTCTGGGCCGCTCATTAGGCGCCCCCCATTAAAGCGTTTAGGCCAGGTTGCAGTTTTTGCAGTTGTTGTTGTTGTGAAATATGCATCATTTAGCTGGTGTTACACCAATTTTTTTTTTTTTTTTATAAAGTAGTCTTGTGGCTTTTGGGCAGGCCAAAAGTGTTGCAAGAATGCTTTTGATATGCACTAATGATATACAAATATACTTAGATATTTAAACACTCATTAAGCTGTGCTAGAAAGCGATTAGCTTTATCGTTTCAAGTAGCTTAAATTAGCTTATTACATAAGCGCTGCATTTTTGTTTAAATTTTTATATTTTTTTTTGCTTGTCTTTTAATTAAATCACTAAGTGCAAACAGGCGCTGTTAAATCTTACTTTTAATTTTTCGTTATAATCAACCAACACATTATATTTAATTTGTTAATAGTCTCTCAAAAGTCAGTTAAATTTTGCATAAATTTCACGCGTATTTTGACAATTTTACACACTCTGCCAGTTTGTTATCCGTCAATCAATATTTTTTCATTTAAAGAGTCAATTGTAAATTGTTATTGCAACGAAAAGAATTAATTTTTTGTACTACTTAATACCAAAGTAAATAAATATATTTTAACAACAACAACAATGCATACTATTTACTGAAATAGTCAATTCAATTTCAAGAATATTTTTGTTTACAGCGCGTACTTGTTCGTTACATATTTACACAACTTTTTTAATTGAGATTAATTAAAATAATTAATTGTTTTTGTATAAATAACTACGTGCAGCAAACATTGGCAGCTTCATTATGACTTCACATAATGAGTTCTGGTTAACCTTTTTAATGTTAAAACACGTCGTCGAAATCGTCAAAAATTTAAATAAAAATGGCAAATTAACATTGATCTTTAATAAAAAATGCCAGATAGGTTTAAGTATTTGTAAGGGCAGCTTAATGTTTAATGCTTTTAACTAAACTTGAGTAATTAAGTAGGTATATTTAGCGAAAATCAGCAAGCAAATGAAGACATTTTGAGCTTAAAAAATTTAAAGAAAAATTTAATTTTAACTATGAAAAATTTTAATAATTTTGGGAACAGCTCAAGAGTTGTCAGTTAGCTCTCATTTAATTTATGTAATGTTCAAAATTTAATACATACATATGTGAATAAAATGAAGCATAAACCTTGCGAAAAATTATTTTTTTTTAAATTTTGCTAACATTCCAATTTTATTGGGTTAGGTTAGGTTAGGTTAGGGCGGCAGTTGGGACCTAACGCCCCATCTCACTTAGGCCAGAAAATTGGCCCATTGTGATACCGCTGGGTAGGCCTTACACCACCCTTCCCCCACTCAGGAGGTCCCCTATGTGTTTTAAGAATCACGCCCATCCGGCGGCTTTAATAAGCCCCAAGAGGCTTCTTGGACTCTTTTTTGAGAGCTGGGATAGGTCATTTAAGACGTATGATTTAAGGAATCGGAGCCTAGTCCTACACAGCCCAGGGCAGTGACAGAATAAGTGCTCCACCGTCTCAAGCTCCTCCTCATCTCCACAACTTCTACAGAAGTCATTATGAGGCGCGTTGAGCCTTGATGCATGGATACCCACCAGCCAGTGTCCGGTGATTGCCCGGATTACTGTCGAGCACTGAGCTCTATTCAGATCGCAAAGTTGCTTTGTTCTCTTTTTGCAGTATACCGGCCAAGTCTGCCGTGAGATTCTACACGTGTTCGATATCCGATTCCACGCTTGATTAGCAGCTAGAGCAAAGTGGTTCTTAATTCTCAATTTACAGCTGGCCATAGGTATACCCAGACGCTCCTTGTCTTGAAGGAGGATGCTGGTAGTTCCTTTTCTTGCCAGTTCATCCGCAATGCAATTGCCCTCAATATCCCTGTGTCCCGGGACCCAGATGAGGTGAATCGGAAACTGTACTGCCATCTCCTCCACAGATGAGCGACAGTTGTTCACTGACTTCATGCATGATGTCATGGAGGCGAGAGACTTAATAGCCGCCTGGCTACCTGAATAAATACAGATATTGTTACTACCAATCGGTAGATTTTTAATTATCGAAACGGCCTCCTGAATTGCCGTGACTTCAGCCTGGAAGACACTACAGTGATCTGGGAGCCTAAAATTTTATTGGGTTAAAAATAAAAATTTTTTTGTGTAATTTTTGACGAATAAATTTATTTTTAATTTTTTAGGGAAAGTGCAATTATTTTATTAATAAAAGAATTATGTTAACGACACCCCATAAAGATTGGCCAACAGCTAAAAACAAAAATAATATTTAATGAAAAATAAAAAAAAAATAAATAACATTAAAAAACTTAATTAAATTAGTTGAGCCTGTTCTTGACTTTTAATTAAACAAAAAAATGTACATTTAGTTCAATTCTCTCTCAAACCAGCCACCACCTACTCACACTTCAATTTTAAAGATAAACCAACATTTTTGGGCTTTTCGTCTTCTCGTCTACTTTTTAAAGCCTTATGGTGATTTTTGATATTTCAAAATGGCGGAGCTACAATGGCCGCCAAAGCAAAGTAACTCCATAATTAAATTACTATTTTTAATCTATGGGTTTTCAAGGTCGCTAATCACGAATCTGGCGTTGGAATTTCAAAATTACATAATGCAAGATTTTTTAGGTTCTCGGCGGCCATCTTAAGTCCGCCATTTTGTAATTTTTCTGGCGAGCCCGACTGCCATTGCGTTAAATGTGTTTGAGACTAGCCACGAATAAAGCTATAAAACAGAGCTAGAACCTACCATTTGAACGACCCAGGTAGGTTCTTAAAGTATGGGCTAGGTGAGACCGAGTAGAATCTCTTCTTCGTGCCTCTGCTCCCATTGTGGTAGTTTTTCGCACAGTGCTTGACTCATCATTGCATTAATTAAAATCGTTACCGTTTCACAGCGATGGTTTCAATGAGTTTCAACTTCAACTTGGTCCAGCCAAATGCATTGCATAACCATCGCAGCCGATGACGTAGAAGCATGACCAGGCTGTCCCTATGACTTTTTTTCTTTGAACTGCTGTAAATATTCCAATTTTTATCAATGCGATGAAGAAACTCCTTTCTTTTTTGCCCGCAGGCGAAAAAACCACGTTCAACTTATCTTGGCTTCCAATCAATCCCAATGCATGCAATCGCTTGGAAGTGGTTTGGCGGGTAACTCCTTATGCTGAAGAACAATTTTCTTGCGTTTTGCATAGATCCTCTTCGAGTAATGCCTGCACTGCAACGTTTTTGGCCTTCCTTCACTCGGACGGTCATCAACAACGAAATCATCGTTGAACCAATCACTGCACCTTGTTTTATTAAGGACAGCATCTCCATAAACTTTTTTGAGCTCTCGAAGCGCTTCAGCCGCCATTTTCTTGGAATTAGAGATGAAAATCAATACCGCTGGCAAATGAAAATTGTTAAGCAGAACTAAAAGTATATAATGTCTAGTGTGCCAAATAGTTTGGAGTATCATATGTTTAAAGCTGCTTCACGATGCTTTAGATATGTCAACATTAACCAAAACTTATTGGTGGAGCCATCTATTGACAAACTAATACAATTAAAGTTATGATTTTTTTAATGCTTTTTGGGTGGTCAAGACCTGTTGTTATTCTTTTTCGATGTTAACACAAAAACGAATTAGATAATAACTTCAACCTTTTCTTTAAAACGATCTACGCTGTTGCCGAAAATGACAACTGGCCAACCTTGACAACAAGCACAGATAAAACAAAGCTGCGCCCTTTCAATTCATTAAAATTTACTCATACATTATGAATTGATCTGACAATTATTTTGTCATTACCAAAAAGCTTGGCTTTAAATCAGTTAGAGACAGTGGTCCAAGTTGGCAAACTCTACGCATTCTAAATATTCAATCTTTTCGTATAAATCTATGACAGCACTTTATTACTGAATATCATTGCCCACCAGCAGTTTAAAAAACACAACTTAATTCTCTTTCTTTACACTTATTGTCTAAACTCTTAAAGTTAAATGTCTGCATATTTAATTCCTGAACAAACTTAAATAGCACTTCTAACAACAATCCCCATCAGCTGCTGCCCCTATACACTACACAAACTATTCCATCTTACCGGAACCAAACAGCCCGCATGACAAATTGTGGCCCACATTTGGCTGATAAACTTTGAGTTTATACCCAAAGTGTTTCATTCTTTTTTTTTGCAACACAATTTGAAGCAAGTGAAAGCCAAAGACAATATTTATCCAAGCGGTATAACATTTATGACCGCAACTGTTTAGCACCTCTTTTAGCCAGAAGGGAAGCCGCATAAAACGTGTAGCTGGCCGGGAAGATGACGCCCACACATAAGCCCAAGAACACAGAGACTCTATAAGCCTGGCTGACAAACAGCCTGCTATTAGTTGTCATAAAGGGAGACAGCAACTAATCAAGTGACTGACTTTTTCAAGTTATATCTGCTGCGCTCCAAAAACAACGCCCTAGAGAGACATTACCTATTTATATCTTTAGCTTGACTTATGTAAAATGGCCAAAATGGCCCTAGGCCACTTGATAGATGGTGCCCAATGTTACTGAAAGCTGATCTCTAACAAGCCTGTCTAACAATAAATAAAATTCGCAACGTATATAAATGAAGGCAAAAAATGATTAACACAATCATGTGAAAAATGTGCAACACTTTTAGCTACAAAAAAACAAATATATATAAGAGCGGCAGAAAAATTAGGTATATAGTTGGCTTTCACTTTATATACAAATATGGCTAGAAGCGGGCGTTCAATGCGTAACAATCAGCATAACCAATGTAACAACAAAAAACAAAAACAACAATGAAGATGATGACGTTGTTGTTTGTAATGATGTGACTTTTTTTGTTTCTTGCCACTGATGATATGATATTGTTAAGCTGGCTTTGAACCTTGATGACACTTGATAGCTCAAAATGCTTAGTCAGTCAACTATTTAGAGCCGGGCTTAAAATAGAAAAGAAAAATAAAAAAAAAAGTATTGCAAAAAATAGCACAATTAGCATGGCTAAGTACGTGGCGAAATCTTATAGCCATTAATTAGCGCTCGATTGGTCTTAATGCTCTTTAAGCTTTATTTAAACTAGGCTTAAATGCTTTCTCTAGTACAAACAAAAAGCGCTTTGTTATACTTAGACATAAGCTTTAAAAAAAAATGGACTTTATTAAGGTGGTGCAAAAAACCGTGACGTAGTTAGTGCTTAATGACGTGTATTCATATTTTTGCAATACAATCAGAGCCATGAAGTGTTTGGCTGAAGAAAACCTCTATCTGCAGAGTATTATAGATTTCTAAGCTTTCTTTGTTTTTTGTATCAAA
This sequence comes from Chymomyza costata, assembly GCA_018150985.1. Lineage (NCBI taxonomy): Eukaryota > Metazoa > Arthropoda > Insecta > Diptera > Drosophilidae > Chymomyza > Chymomyza costata. The sequence goes on from JAECWU010000001.1 coordinate 28,695,657, forward strand.
TTTAACTAAAAATCTGCGGTTCTTTACAACGCCCGCGCTTTTTACGTCACCTTTTACTTTCGTTGCACAGTGGTGCGAACATTGCATTTTGTAATAAAAAGCAAAAAGTTGTACTAAAACAAATTTGGAATATGAGCTTGTTTAATTTTTTTTTTTTTTTAAATAACACAAAAATGGCAGGATTGAATGTGCTCCAGTGAGTCCAAACAATAAACAACAATACTATTTGCTAAAGGTTATTATACAATTATTATACAAATGTTAAACAAATCGATCTGGAAGGTCCAGAATATGAAATCTTTTCAGACGTCTAACATCCATACTATTGTCGAGTAGGTTTTCATGGTTAGAAAGTCTCTTTAAATATCTTCGTGATGTTTTGCTTATTTCATATTTGATATAAGGAACATTCATTGTATTTCTTGGTTATTTACATACCAAGGAGCGCCTGCAATGTGTCTTAGTGTTATAGATTGATATCTTTGCAAGATTTCAATATTTGAGGTGCTCGCCGTCCCCCAGAGCTGCATGGCATACGTCCAGACTGGCTTAAGGACTGCCTTGTATAGCCGAACTTTGTTTTCTAGGCTGAGTTGAGATCGAGGGCCTAAGAGCCAGTACATCTTTTTAGTTTTTAATTTTAGCTGCTTTTGTTTCGCTTTTATGTGGGTCTTCCACGTCAGTCTTCGGTCTAGATGTACCCCGAGGTATTTTACGGTTTCACTTTCGGGAATGATGGAGCCATTTAAAGATACCGAGAAACAGTTGCCGCGTCTTAATGAGACAGTCATTTCAACAGATTTCTGCGTATTTACTTCTATCCTCCATTTCTTTAGCCATTTTTCAACCATAGTAAGCTGTTCCTGTAATCGCAGTGAAGCGTCATTTCTATTGTCGTTTGTGGCAATGAATGCTGTATCATCAGCATATGTTGCAACCATAGATACATTGGCAGTCGGTAGACTTTTTTTTATAGCTATATACATACACATGTGTACCTCGCATCTGGTCAATCACCGGATCAAACTAAAGAAAACGATTACTGAAACAAGAGAACGAAATAGCACTGATCCCAACCCGATGACAGACATCAACATTTTGAAATGGATACGGGTTGGACAATGGAACGTGAGAACCCTACAAAACAAACTGCGCCAAATAGAGTCAGATGAAATTCTATGGAAGAGGCCCTAAGCTCCCAAGAGCAGTAACAAAGTGGTGGGGGAGTAACCATATGTAGCTGTATGAGTAATTATACAATGTTTTCAGATGGTCTCATAAAGAGGTATCCTCAAAATGTAAAAAGATTTTTATAATTTATTTTACATAGGTCTATAAACTTATTTTGACTGTACATGGAGAAAAAAATGAACAATTTCACGCTCACTAGCGATCGTATCAAAGTAGGTGAAGAGCAGAGCTGGACAGCCCATAGCCCAAACGGACAGTTTTTGCTCGTGCATTTACGGCAGACCGCTCTCTTTTTGCCCAGCTCTGGTGAGGCGATTTTTTTATTATTGAGAGTAAAATTCTTATTTCAAGAGCCCCATTTTTTGTTGACGGAAATACATAATTTGATAATTTTCCGAATGAGTTTTGTTAGGAAGTGCTCTTTAAGAGCTTGTAGAAGTCATTGTTATAATGTTTAGTCTTAATACTGCGATTCAGCGTATTATTTTAACTTAAAGAAAAATTCTATGCTATAGGGGCCCAAATTTTATTTTTATGCATAGTATTATTTCCAAAGTTTGTTCGAAAATATAAGACTCATAAATGCATGTGTCGTGGTGCTTTTAATATGAAATATGTTGCGAAAATTCGTAAAAAAATCTGTTGCAAGTAATATATCAGTTTCTATCTGTTTTAGTCTTTGAGAAGTAGGAGTTGCGTAGAAACGGTCCTACACTCAAAACGAACTCCAGCTTCGAATTTGCTCAAAACAGGATTTATTCAATCTGGAACTAATAGGAATTCATCGTTCTTTAAAAATTAAGAATAAAATACTATCAATCTCAGTCTCATCTTAAAATTATTACGAAATGCTTGTCTTAATGCCTTATTCCAGCGGTGGACAGTCTCTAAATTTTCATTACACGCGTGGATAGGGCACAAAACTCTGCAGCAGCGCAGTCGGCTCACGCACGATCCAATTGTGTAAAATCTCTCTCGCGTTTTTGCTTGATTGCGGTTTTTGCTCTCCCGCGAGCTTTTGCTTACTGCACTGCTTACTCACACAATGAAATGTTTTGCCCACCACTGTTTTATTCTTTTATTGAGAGCGCTTGCTCTTATAAACATATTAAACATTTTTAAGCTCACAATTTCTATCTTGAAACCTATCCAAAAGCAAGCGCTTTCGTTTTCTTAAATCCTGCTAAAAATTCTCAAAAATGTCTGCTCTTCAAATTTTTTTTTCTATTTTTACTCTCTCGCCGCATTAATGTACTTTTGACACCTCAGCGCGAAAGCTCGCTTTAAAGCGCGCAAGTCTTAATTTGTTTTCTCACTTTACTTCTTTTCTCGCTTATCTTCTAGGGCTTACGCAACATAGTGCAAAAAACAATGCTAATTATTCAGTTGCCACTACGAAAGCTTAAAAACATCTCTAAAACTTTTAAGCGAATTTTTATTTAAAACTAAAAAATATGTAAAAAATAACAAACTTTCATGCTCTTAAAAATTAAGATTAAAATTGACATTAAGTCAATGTCCATATCCAAAAACCAGCCACCCACTCATATCTGCCTAAGATGTAAAGAGCTCTCTCGCTTTTTTTTTTTTTAATTTTTAAACTACGAAATTCGCCGCCCTTTTGCCATTCAAAGCTCATAGTAGGTAGTACTACGTCCATGCTCTGTGACATACACATGTAAGCAACAACAACAACGACAAAAATATTCTCCACATTAAGTAGCCGACGTGCAGTACATGGTCATAAATCTGCTCTACTCTAAGCCATGTTTTCTGAGGTAAAAGTGATTTACATACCAACTAGACGCATTTACTTTCGCTGCAAAAAAAAAAAAAAAAAATTATTACAAAAACAAAAAGATGTAAAAACAGCAAACGTTAAATTGAAATTTGTTTCCACAGAGATTTTTTTATTTGTTTATTTTTTTATTGCATTTTGTTTGCGTATTTGATGAATACAATCAAAATTTATGTAAAACAAAAGCAAAAAAAAATAAATTATATAAATGAAAGGTTTGTGTGTGTTGCATGTAAAATTTTAGACGGCCATGAAAGCTTCAATTTTTCTGTGAACATTTTCCAAATGGTAAAATGCAAATAAATCAAATTGCTAACTATGTGTGAAACTTTTTTTATGATCATGACACTAGTTAAACGCTGTAAATCAATCATTGTCTGTACGAGCCCAGGAGAAGAGCTGTGAAGTGCGAAGTACTGTTAGTTTCTTCAGTTTTCTTGGAAAAGCTGTAAAACAATTCTACTCAGGAATATAAAGTCTTCAAACAAATAGCTCAGAGTATGCTGGTTGATTGCAGCTTTGTTTACGTATATCTCTATATATCTTGTACAAAGCTTATTTTTTTTGGCAATCATTACTTGAGATAATACTTTAACGAGAGAGAACGAGTTTTTAGGGTTTTTTAAATGGTACTATAAAAAAATAAGTCCAACATGTTTTAGTGTACTCCAAAATTGTTGACTTTAATATATTTGAATTATTTTAAATTGTTTATTTGTTTGTTTTCAAAAGTAGACGCCTAGGACTCTCGATCAAAAAAGTAACCAAATTTTTTTTTTTTTTTTGTGGCTCACAATTTTTGGACCATTTATCATTTATACACATTTTAACAACAAAAAAAAAAAAAAAAAAAAAATGTATCATACTTATATATTAACTAGACACTTCTAAATTGATACAAGTTCTGGGTTAAAGCCCATACGCAGTTCGAAAATGTTCGCACGGAATGACAAAACTTCATATAAAAAAAAATCGCATTTGGGATATCCCATTTGGATTTTTTTTTTTTTAAATGTAGTTTTGTCATTCCGTGCGAAAATTTTCGAACTGCGTATGGGCCTTTAGGAATAAATATTTAATATAAGTAATTAGATATGCTATGTACTACGTATACGTACTATTTTTGCATTCGAATTAAATAATAAAAAAATAAATGCAACTATTAAGCTTCGAGCTGCGTACTGCAGTTTTTCATGCACACAAAACTGATGAGCTTCGCATAAAATTAAAAAATGCATATTTCAAAATTGTTTGTAGAAAATAAATAAAATTTTTTATCAAATTAGGCATATTCATAATTTTTTAATTAATGTATGTTTAAAACAAAAAGTTTCTTTCAAAATCAATGCTTCTAAAAATAAATAAAGTCCAAAGCAAGTACACATATAGTAAAACGATGACTTTATTTAAATTTAATTGCTTATTTATCAATAAATATTTGAATGCAAACATTTAATTGGATTTTTAGTTTGGCATAAAATCAATTTTTCCGCAATTTTCGACTTATAATAAAAAACAACCAAAAACTCTGTGTAAGCGAATGCACAGTGGGCTTATTTGCATTTGATTACGTTTCTAAAAATTTGTTAATCCTAATTTTTGAAAAATTTATTTTAATAACACTAGTTTACAGCAAAATGTATCCTCACTCGTTTTTTAATTTTTTTAATTACCTACACTAGTTTACAAATTTTAAAAAATTTTGGTATCGTCAATATGTTTTAGTCAATTCCTTAGTAAAATGGCACGCTAAATCCGAAAATGAGCTCCAAAAATTTTTTCATGGAACGAATTTCGAGATATTTTGAAAAAAACATTTTTCGAAATAAAAAAAAAAGCGTCTTTACTTAAAAGCAAATAACTCTGGTTCTACAAAACCGATTTTGACATTTTTTTTTTACCAATGTGTAGATAATTGAATTACCTATCCATTATACTTGCAACATATTTTTGTCAAATTTACGGTTTGATCGTTATTAATCCATTCATATGAAATTTTTCCTTATTTTTAGAAAGTTTTTGAAAAAATTATACTTCGAACGAAAATTTAAAAATTAAAAAAAAATTGTTCATACAGTTTTATTCGTGGCTCATAAAGTTTGATCGATTACGAAGAAATGAGTAGTTGTTTATCAATATCGGAGTAAAATTATGGAATTAACGGGAATTTTTGTAAAAAGTAGAAAAACTAAATTTTTCTGGAAACCTTAAGTTTTAGATGGATAGTTCGTTTGTTTTTGAAGACATCCTCACCAAATTTGGTATTCGAAACCTTTTTAAAGCTTAGAACTCTGTGCAAAATTTTATCAAAATCGGTTGACTTTTTCATATAGCAAAGTAAGTAAAGACACTTTTTTTGAATTCCGAAAAATATTTTTTTCGAAATATCTCCAAATCCGTTCCATGAATAAATTATTGGAGCTCATTTTCGGATTTAGCGTGCATTTTACTACGGAATTGACTAAAACATGTTGACGATACCAAAATTTTTTAAAATTTGTAAACTAGTGTAGGTAATTAAAAAATTTTTAATAAAAATTAAGTTGTAAGAAGTGGTAGGTTGTTAAAAATATAACTTTGTCAATTTTTGCAAAAATTCCAACATTCCATGAGCAAATATCTTAAGTTTTGTTGTACTTTTTTAAAGTGCATAAACAAATAGAACTACATAAATAAAACTAATGTAATGGCAACCCTAAAATTATGAGAAGCTTGCAAACTCTGATTAACAATCAACTAGTTGTTTAAACAAAAAAAAAAAAAACTTATTCTTAACTTTAAAATAGAAAAAACATGGTTTTGAGTGGACGGAAAAATTGAAGCAAATATTTAAAAAAGATGTTGGTATAAGTAACGAAAATAATAAAAAGTATGTATTCGAATTTAATGTAAGTGATTTTTGAGTTGTTCTTACCGAAATCATACACGATGCGATAAGTTGTACAACTTAGCTGCTTAACAAACAGGTTGTATAATCGGTTGCATCATGTGTAGAGACGTTTTATAAAATTTTGAGCGGAAGTACGAAAAATAAATATGCTTAAGTTTTTCAAAAAGCAAATTGTATAGCCAGAAGCAAACTTAGGTAAAATACGAGTGTTTTGTGGAGTAAAAACAAAATTACGCGAAATTTTCTTCAATATCTATGCTTAAATGAAAAAATACTCTATTAAGTTTGTACTTAAACATGGCATTAACGCTTTTTACCCAAATTAGTCTATGCTCCGTAAATTTGTTGTTTTTGGAAAAGTTTTAGTTCAGTCACGGCATCCTATTAAATGTGAACTTAGAAGCTTTAATTTTTATTTTTATTAATAAAGCTAAGCAAACTGTATTATAAATAACTAGTTTTAGGCCATACTAATGTTATGTTTAAAGATAAAAACACATTTTTGCGCAAAATTTTGATTGTATAATTCAAAACATTAGATAAAAAACAAAAATTACGCATACGCTATGTAGTCGTCGTAGCCTGATTGAGAATAAAACTTGTGGAAATGTTAAGCGAGCCACGAGTATCCTTATCAAAAATCCAACAAGCTTAAGCTCTGTTCAAGCAGTTCTCGATTTTTTTCCAAAAAATGGTTTATTTTGCCCATTGTGGCATGCGCACAAATATGTATGCATATGTACTATATGTTTGTAAGATTCATGTCTTGACTTCTATAAAGTTTACTGTCCCATACAATTTCTAATTTTGAAAATTCTTCTGACTTACAGCTGAAGTCATATAAGAGCACTAATAAACTTACGGAATAGTTTTCTTTTAAATAAAATAACTTTTTTTCTTTCTGATCTGTTTTTGCCTAATCAATAAATATCCTTTATGTGTAAAGATAATAAAAGCATATTTGAGTTACATTTTTGTAGATTAGCACCTTTAGCAGTTTAAGATATTTTACTCCACAACAATCTCTATTGCTAGCAATATTTTGATTGATGCCAACTACTATCGTGGCCCCCCTTTATTTGCACTTGAAGCCGCTCACAACAAGTCAAATAAAACTTCCATATGTGGCAAACTTTCAGCTTAAAAAAAAAATCTGCAGTTTGGTAGAATTCAAAAACTGCAGCAAACCAGTTTTTTTTTGTTTTTGCCTAGCAAATATTGGCCAAGTTAGATAGCAGTCTTATACTTAAGCCATATTTTCAAATGCAGCTACACAAAAAGAAAAAAAAAACAAAGCCAAGTATCACCCAACCAATGCTGCCTCCAAAAACAATACAGGCAACGCCTAGATCCAAAACACAAAAGTCTAAGCCAAGTTTGTCGAAATTGTAACAAAATGCTCACGACAAATATGCGGTCTCTTTTTTTTTTTTTTGTCTATGGTTACAGCCATGATTTCTGTTGTTGTTGGAGCTGCTTTTCTTGGTTGCAGTCATGACGTAATGACCACAACCAAGTCATGTGCTTCCAATTGCTTTTACAGAGTGGTTTGTTGGCTTTGGCTTTTGGCTGTAACTATGGCCAACAAATGTGACTCCAAATACAAGCCTGGCTTGTTCCAGACCAGGCGCACATGCGTGCTTTAACTGAGGGGTGTTCGGTGAGAGAGAGGGGTCTGTAATATGCAATTAAATTTTAAACTGCATTTTTGCTAGGTTTTAATTGTTTGGCCATTGGCATAACGGGAAGTGAAGGTTTGGCCAAGAGAGCTTCAATTTCCATAAATAATAAAAAATTTCAACACTCGGTTTATGGATACTCACTTTAACTTAATATGCCATCTGCATGTAGCAATAAATTATTAAAAATTAAAAAATGACAAATATTTGGGAAAAATAAATTTAACATTTCACTTAAAAGCATAGCTAGTGATGCTAAAAAAAATTAAAAAATTTAATTACAATATTATTGAATTAATAAATTATTTATTTTATTGAAAAAAGTAGTGAAGCAATGACTTGAGTTAATGGACTTCGAGCCTTAAAAAGTTTATAATACTAATTAGTATAAATGTATTACGAGGCTTAAAAAGCTCCTAAAACAATCTCAGAAAAACACTGTTGACTTAAATGATGATTGACTTGTAAACGAAATCAAAATTTTGTACCTTATCACTTAAATTCAAAACAACAAAAATATAAAACCAATTACATTTTTGAAATTCAGCCTTTGGCATATTTTTGGAAATTGAAAACGACTGCTTATAGATTTTCATATTGCTTAAAAATTCAAAAAAAAAAAATCAATTGTAATTCATATTATGTTTTATATAATTTCTTACCATATTAATTAGTTTAAACAAAAAAAAGTTATTTAAAAAATGGAAGATTGTTAATAAAATAATTTTAAAACGGTCACTTTATTTAAGAATTTTGATATAAGTTTCCAATCAATTTTTTTTAGCATTTTTTCAGAATTTTTTTTTCAATAAAAATAATTTCAATTTCTTTTATAAAATCCTATTTGCTTTATGCATGTTTCCACTTTTAAAATCATAATTATTTTTTTTAATAAAGATTTAATAAGAAAAACATTTTTTTAGCGCTTTCGAAATCATTTTTTTTCTCTATATATGCCCATACGCAGTTTTGTCATTCCGTGCTAAATTTTTCATTTTGCATATAGGCCTTATAGTAGAAAAAAACAAACATTCCATCACATATTTTTAGTCTAGCTTATGTTGGAAAATATCTGGAGAATCAAAAGCTCCACTTTAGCATCTTCTCTTTTTTAATCAATATTCAAGAAAATATTTTAAAATTATTTTCAAATTGCCTTCTTTCCTATTATAAATTTTAAACAGTATTAAGTTTTACACGCTATCCGGTTAAATGTCCGCAAATATGTCAAACTCGGAATTTTACAAAATTTTGTCTTTTTTTTCTTATTTCTTTTCAATCATATTTTCTCTCAACAATACAAAAAATTTGTTTCTCCGTCCATCATTTATTTTTTCTTCTGGTGCCCTCTTGCGGAAAAATGTTGCAGCTTGGCGTGGTCTTAACCAAAATTTTTCCACTAACCCTATGCATATTTTTGTTCAATTCCAGGGCGGCACTTTGCCGAGTGAAGCTTAAAAAGAAGCCCCAGGCTCTAATTGAAAATATTACGTATACGCAATCTTATATTTATATGCAAAAAAAATTTAACTTTTAAGCCGAGTACAAAAATATAGAAACACTTGTTTTCAAACTGGTTTTTATTACAGTCACAATAACTTTTACTTTACAGGAAAATATTGCTTTTTGAATACTCTAAATATTTAAAAAACTATAAATAATAATACATTTGCGATATATGCCAGCCATAAGTAAATTTTTATATTCAAAACTGAATATTATAGCAGAGCTTAGATGACTTATGCTCTGAAGACGTCTCTTACGCACAATGCATCAATATTAATGCCAAGTTATGTACTCGTTAAAGTTTAACATCATATTTATGAATTTACATACAATTTATGTACATAATTTTTATCATAAATAAATGAAAATAAAATCTATCGAGTTGCGTAGTTTTTGAAATCTATTACGCCTCTAAAAACTATCAATATTCCAGAGCTTAAGAGAGACAAACCGGCACTAATTCATTTTTATTGCTTGGTTTGTTTTGAGCCTGGTGAAAGGCACACTTTTTTTGGGGTTAGAGTTCAATAAATACTAAACATACAAGCCCCTAAGCTTGCACCTTTTTGCTTATCCCATAGTTTGTTTAATTTTCTTTTCTTTTAACTTGAGAGTTGTATGACGCCAAGGGACTTCCACAGCATGTGGTCAACACCTGCCGTCCAATGCAAAAAAAAAAGAAAAAAGTTGTATATATCTTTGGTGCCCTTAATATATTTTCGAGTGAAAAACTTGAATTGATGAATTTTTCGTGCACAGCACGTGGTTGACTGGCAACACATTTCATCGATTTATATATATGTTTTGTTTGTTTGGCAGATAAAGTGTGGATATGAGAAAAATGTGTGCAAGATTTATGATTTACGTACATGTTCGACATGTAACTATACTACATGCAAGAAGTGCAGATACAAATAGCAGATACTGTATGCCCGCCCAACAAATGGCAAGCTTAGAAGGCATCATTAAAATCAATTTGCGATTTGCTATTAAAGCGAACCTTTCCTTTGGGCTGTAGCTATTAATGGTAGATAGATTGACTTTCGATTCAGAGCAGCCAATGAGTGTACAGCGAACAGATGAAGTATTTATTATTAGTTATGGTCATACTCTCACAAAAGTTGAGGTTACAACACGAGTCGCCATTAATTTCACGACAGATGCGGAATTTATTTACGATTGTTGCTACTTCCAGCAGTTCTGATATCGGTTCTTTTTATAACCAAGTTCGAATTTCTATTATGTTTAAAAACTATTTTATTCGTTAAAGAATTTTCAATATTACATGCGATACATTTTCTTTATATTTTTTGAATCTCTTTTTTTAATCAATTAAATAATCATAATCCCGGGTTTTAGTCACAATTTAATATTTATTTAGTAAGTATTAAGTGTAGCTTTATAATAAATTAAATTAAACAATCTTAAAATCAAGTTACTTAGTGTGTACTTCATTTGCAATTCACTTAAAACACGACTTCATTGTGCTGCTCTCTGCGATCGACTGACTCTTGCTCTCGTGTGCGTCAGCGATGCTTACTTATTCTATTCTTATTCTACAATACTTTGTTCCTATTCTACTTGCTTCCCATTGTGTTCTCTCTCTGTGCCTCGTTCTCACTCTCAGTGTAACCCCGGTGGCCTCATTCCCCTTTTCTCCTACGTCCCACATGAATAATCGTCAAAGTCTACTACTTTTATATTTTTTTTGAACAACGAAAAAAAATTGGCTGCCAAATTTTGAAAATATTTATATGGCGTCCTATAATAAATATTTTAATCGGTTCTTTAGAAATAACAACAATAAAAGGACTACTTATAAACTATATTAAAATACCTTGCCACATCTTTATTTTATTAATAAACCACAACAGCTGGTGTTACTGCTGGCGCCATCTAGCCGTCAATTTTACAGCTGTTCACATTTTGCCAAAAAAATAATGGGCAGCACTGTTTGCTCGCAAACGCTGCGTACTAGAAAGCAAAAAATTGGCAGCAAAACGTTTAATGATGTTTTATTTTTATATGAAGTTTTGTTTGTATTTGCAAAGAAATGGGGAAAGAAGAAAAGGAAAAAGTTTTATTTTGTTGCTGTATATATTTTTAACAAAAAAATATTATTTTCAGGCGCTAATGATATGCAAGCACTTAAAAAAAAAATTAACTAATTCAAAACGATATCATGATAAAAAGTTACAAAAGCATTAAACAAACATAAGTTAATTTTAAATAAGTTTTGCTTTTGTCTTGTTATATTTTATCATTTAATTTGGTTTATGTATTACTATTATTGGTGTTGATGTAGTTTTAAATGCATGACACGTAAAAAATAAAAAAAATAAAAACTAACTTTTGTGACTGACTATAAAAAAAGTGGGGTCACACTGTGGAATGACGGCACATTAAGTGCTTCATGGCTACACTGGAAAACAAATACAGCGCACATCAATAGTTTCTAAAGAGTAGGCACTATTCGACTCTTCCAACTGAAGTGACAAATATTAATCCAAATGTTTCAGTACTTTAATTTGTACAACAAATTGCCAACAGAGCACTGTTTTGTTTATAATTTGAACCGTAGCAGCCCAGGGTGCAGTTGGTGGATACTTTCACATGCCGTTCACAAGATACCTCGTGAGCTCCTAATTTTTAGTTAACTTTTGAGCATAATACACAAAGACAACTGCTAAACAAAGCCTAAGTAGAGTAGCAGATTTGCAAGCTGAAACTTGCCATTCAAATTGGTGTCAAACAGCAGTGTCAGTAGGGGCGCAACGCGTGGAGGCAGCTACAAAAACTGTAAACTGGACGCCAAAGAAAGTGGCGCCAAAGTTGCTGCAACGACATCAGCCGCCGCCCAGGCAGTCACAAACATTGAAGTAGGTCGATGTCGTCGTTGCTGCCAACTTGTTTAACGCTACTGCCAACTTGTTTTAACTGCAATAGAAAAAAAACAACACTGCAACTACAATGGCATGCATCCTGTGGGTGACGCAGACATTTTAGGTCTGTTAAACTTAAACTTTATTTCCTCGTCGAATTAGCAAAGTTGTGCGCGGAAATTTGTCGCTGTGATGTTAATTTCAGCCAATTAATGGAAAATTAATTAAGCTCAGAAAGAATTTTAAAGCTTATAAAGGGTCATTAATCTTGAGATTTTTTGTTAAATACATTTCAAATTTCAAATGAATCGGAAAATCTTTATTGTCAATGGCAAGAACCATTCTTGCCATTCACTTTTTTAAGATAATCCCTTTCAAATGCCGGCTGCAACTGCGCCGTAGCTCGTCCATGCGGAGGTTCCAATTTTCGATGACGCGTTCGAGCAAAATCGGCGGTATCTCGCGAATAACACGGGCAATGCTTCAATCATAGCTGGCTTATCCACAAACACTTTAGACTTCACGTAGCCCCAAAGGAAAAAGTGTAACGGAGTGATTTCACACGATCTTGGTGGAGCGTGAAATTAATTGTTCACCGAACTGGTTCCAAAAATGGCCTAAGCGCGCGAAAAACAATCATTACAGAACTCGAATTTTTATAATATATTTGTACGATTTGTAAACGTTGTTCGAGTGTAAGTCTTTCCATAATGAAATGGCAATGAAACTGAATAAAAAACACTGGCAAATTGACAGTACTCACGCCTGATTTATCAAAAAAAAACCTATTGAAAAAAAAACCTCCAGATTGATGACCCTTTATATAGGAGGAATATGCGAATAAGGCTTTATATAATCTGTAATAGACACAAATAACGCTTCCAAAAAAAGTGCAATATTATAAGAATTTGTATTCCGTAAAAATAACGTTCCAAAAGCTGCGTTTTATGAAAATTACAATTTCGCAAAGACAACCCACAAGCCATCTATGGACTATCAATGCACCCTGGTGGCATTAGCAGTTCGTATCTCTTCAAAAACGAAGTAACAGTGATCACTCATACTATACGTTAATAATGTAAAAGCCGTCATTAAACATCATAAGTGATCAACTTTTATCGACCAAATAAAAAGTTAAAAAAAAAACACCCTATACCTTTGCATGCAAGTACGTCTTTAAAGCTGTGTTAATTAAATGGCGACTTAGAAAGAGAAATGGTAAGGATTGTTGGACTGGAGAAAGTTTGCCTATCTCATATTAGGTAATGCATATTTGGCATATATCATGTAGGAAACTTGAGATCTTAAACTTTCTTTGTGCTCTTGAGTTAGGCAAGCCAAAGACTCGTTTATCTGCCATAACTGAGTCAGCCTTGGGGCTTTTAGCTGCATTTAATTGGTAGCTCATGAATGGCCAATGAAATTCTAAGAAAACAAAGTACAAATTGCAACTTTCAATTTGATTCAATAAAAGAACTTGTATTTACATCGGATTAGTGGTGTATGCACAAGGGGTTTAAGGGTTCAAAAAAAACCTCGAAGTTGTAAAAGCTTGCATTGTTTTGCTCTATGACGTCATGATATTTAAAACAAAAGGTGATTGAAAGAATTGTACGCTAGATATTTGTTTTGGCAAATCAGGTTAAGTCAATTTAAATATCTTCGCCGCCAACAATACTTTTCTATAGTGTTTTCAAAAAAAAGATAGTTTCATATTTTCATCCCAATATCAATATTCTATTAATTTCCAATTTCCACACCAAATTATATGCATATGCATATTGCCAATCAATACACCTAATTTCTTAGCTTCTGCCTCTTTTCAACCATGTACATGCCTGCAGCCACACTATCATACTACCCATTATCTTTAAGCCTTATACAAAGACTGTTCGTGAAACTGTCAACAATGTTAACACCCACAAACACATAGGCAGCAACAAGCAAACATCAAGCAGCACTTGCTGCTACCCGCGGAAATGTTTCCACCCCCCTCGCGCGCATACATTTTCTCATCTAGGCCACAAAATGTACCCAAGTAGGCAACGTTTGTCAGCTTTACTGAGAAGCAGCAGAAGGTGCAAGGAACTTTTCCGCCTCTGCCAAATGCAATTTACTCAAAAACTTTTACACGTTTCCTGCGACAATATTTGCATGTGTGTGTGTGTGTAAGACAAAAAAGCACTTGCATACTTTTTGAGCGCAGGAACTGTTGACGTCACAGTCACCAAGCTGTGCTGCATGCTGCAAATGTTAATAACATTTTGTGCTAAGAACAACAACAGCAACAACCGGCAACGACACCAGAAATTTACGCACTTGCAACAACAACAACACACACACACATGCAAACACATGCTCACACACATTCATATGCTTAACTCGACAAAGTCGTTTCCTTTAACGAGCTCATCCTTGTAGAAACTTTCCGAGTCCCGCCAACCCGCGCCCACGTTATGTTGCTTACTTTTACTACTTGATGCTGTCATTTGCGGCATTGCAATTAATTTTTGCTTAACGTGTGTCAGGGGTGGATCTAGAAGAAATATTTTGAAGCGACTCAAATGTCAAATTCAAGTTGTATCTATTAACATATATGTATTATAATCGGGCAGGTGAAAGGAATCGGCGTCATTTTAGACATCCCAAAACTCCTGGAAATTTCCATTTTGGCGTGATGTTACATTTGTAACGCATCGCATTACTGCAATTATGAAGCATCGAACAACGAACACTATTTTCTATTACTTAATGTATTCATATGAAAACTTCAAATTTGGCGTCACGTTACATTTATACGACCAGTTATTCAAAAGTTTATTTTACACTAAATCATAGTAGCACATAGACAAAAATATATCTTACCAATTGATGTTATTAAAAATATGCTTGGCGTGACGTTACAAAATGTAGAAGTGGATTATGACTTGGACTACAAAAACGCAAATTTCTGCGAATTGAACAAGTATGATTTGAGCAGATTTTTTTTTACTAGCCCAAGTATCTGGCGTGACGTTACTAGAATTTTCATTAAAATTTTTGTAATAATACATTTTTTTTAAACTCGAGAAAAACAAATATTTTGGCTTTAATATTAAATTGTTTAAATTTTTGACCAAAAATAATAAAATGAAGGTTTTCTTAAAAAAAAAAGGCATATATGTAATTACCTTTAAGGTAAGACGCAGCTCATCCAGTTGTTCTTTTTCAGTCTTGCTGCACAAAAAGCTTGTTAATCTAAATAATTCATATTTCGATTAAAAAACTATTATCATTTCCTTTTCCATATTTTTATTAAGGATCTCTAAACCACTACGCCTATGGGTTCTTTTTTAAATAGATTTGAAACTAGATTCAGAGTTCTGCTAATTACTAAACCACAACTTTAGCGCAAACAGAACTTAAATAACATTTTTGAATACCCACGACCATTCCCATCGATACGTCCCTGATGTAGGGGCATGGCGCTGCGTCAAGTCTTTCCAAGTGCCTTTCAACTTGGCACACTAATTTCTGCAGTCATAGCCAAGGCAACGAAGCACCCACCAAGATTGGAATAAGCTTTTCATTTAACGATTGAATGGCTCGCATTACCAATCAGCTGAGTTGACTGGCTGCTTATTTTCCTTAGACACATTGTATGCAAAAAAGAAAGCAACCCTGGACAGCTTGACGGTTGCATAACCAGCCAAGATAAGCGGATAGCGTCAGTTGTAAACTAACAGCATTTACTTGGGGCTTACTGTTTGGAAGAAAGTTCTAGTTAATAGTTTTAGTGCATTCAAAAAATTTAAGAAATATTAATTTTTATATTATTTTTAAGAAACTTATGAATGCATTTATCTAATTGAAAATAACTAAGCGGGGCAATAATTTTGGTTTGGTACCTAGTATGTCAAAGGTAAGCTTTCAGTATTGAGAAAGCCACTCTAAGTAAACATTCAAAGACAATCCTTGATTTGGAAACATATTATTATTTGTAAAGCATCTTTTTTAGTTTGTTGTTAGATACAAAGCACATAGATCTAGAGAAAGAGACAAGATGTTCCAAGTATTGCTAAGCTTGGAAGAAAATTTTATATTTATTCTTATATATTTACCTAAATAATTTATTTATTTTTTCATCATATAAACACTAAAAATGCTTCCTATTAAACATAATTGTTTGGCGTTTTTAGACAAAAAAAGAATATCATACTTTTTTTTTAAAAATTACTACAAATTTTTATTAATTTTTTTTTTTGTTTCAACAAATCAAGGCATCAAGCCTACTTACTGAAAAGACGCGTTACCAAAAAATTGTGGGCATTGATATATTTAAGAAACATACTTAAAAAAAAATTAAGAAAATTTGTTTTTGTTAAGAAAATTTGTAGGCTTGAAAAAAAAATAAAATTTTGTTTGCCTTATTGACAAATTAAATGAAACAAAAAAAATTTTCAAAAATATTTAGTAGTTTAGTCACAATAAAAAATACTGGAAACACTTTTCTAAAGTGGGCCGTAACGCGTTAAGCTTAAAAACGGAAATCGATCTACACCATTAAGTACAGTAAAAATAGGTTTTGACCTGGAAAAAATTGCACACTGGAATTTCTTTTTCTTAATGTATTAAGGACCATCCAAAAAGTCTTAACCAAATTGGAGACCTCCTCCCCCCGTAGGGTTTTCCGTTATTTTGACATATGTTTGAGCCCATTTATCTCGAATTCTATAAGTCGTACACAAAGACATCGAATGCAAAAAATGTTCAAAATTGAATTTAAAATTTTATTTGTACTGCAAGGTATACCCAGAAGTTCATATTTTAGGCGATAGAGCGCGCCATAGCTACTACAACGCAGTTTTTCGTATTTTTACCCACCTCCTTGCCATTTTTGTTTTTGGTGAGTATTAAAAATTTGTAGATCTCAAAAAAGTACACAAGAATGGTTTGTAAATCTTGTAAGTATCTCTAGTAGTTTGCAAGTTATAAAGCTTTAAAGTCTTCACGCGCCTTGAAAAACAAGCAAGCGCTGCGCTACGTTCAGCACTTTAGCGCCCCCTGCGAGCCGCAGCTGGCGATGTGCTTGCATGTTTTTCAAGGCACGGGAAGACCTTAAAGCGTCATATCGTGGAAACTATAAACTTATAGAATTCGAGATAAATAGGCTCAAACATATGTCAAAATAACGGAAAACCCTACGGGGGGAGGAGGTCCCCAATTTGGTTTTAGACTTTTCGGATGGTCCTTAATACATTAAGCAAGAGAAATGCCAGTGTGCAATTTTTTCCAGGTCAGCCCCTGTTTTGGTCTATTTTTACTGTACTAATTAGTTTAGAATATTTTTTTTAGTTCTTATCTAGCTAGACGCATGAAAATGGGTTCACGGATCTGCTTTTCATAATTAAATATGGCGTAGGTTAAAGTCCCGTGCGGCCGAGTATGAGAAACTCTTTACTATCACATTATAAGGCCACAAAATATCTTCATATACTAGTAGATGCATGGATTAGTTTAACTGCTACAAAATAAAAAAAAATAAAAAAAAAAAATTGCCTTGACTGGTAATCGAACCTTGGTATTGGTTTTGACGCCAGCACCCTACCTATTCAGCAACCCTTACCTTTGTGATTATCAAGGATACTTTTAGCCCGATTATAATAATCAATCGAAAAATATTTTTATTTCCCGCATTTTGAAGCGAAGTTTCTTAACGGAGTTGAGAGGGAAATGATAGAAAAATCGTTACGTAACGAAATAAGTTGAAACAAATTTGTTTTTTTTTTAATTATCCATCATCGTATACTGACGCATTTTTATTATACTTAAATCGATTCGGACTTATTAATTTGTCAATTTTTTTGTAACAATTTATAACTTCAAAAAAAAACTACTCCCGGCTTCAAAGCTACCTTACCCTACCCCTGATTACAAAATATGTACGGATAACATGGCGGAACTTTGTACCTGAAGGTGCTCCACCGACCGCACCCCTTTTTCTTAATTCAAAACTGTTTTCCAATACATATTTACAAACCCACAATTCCGTTTAAATACTAAAAATACTAAAAAATAACTTCTTAAAACTAACTACGCTAGGCATTATGCTGACAGCTTATAATTATATAGTACTAGCTGTCAGTTAATTGGTAACAATTTGACTAAACTCGTCGACTATTTAGTACAGCTCTCAGCCAGCATGAAATGAGCTCAAAACTCAGCCAAACATTTCGCTGATTTATGGACATGATATCAAAAATGTTCATTGTTATGAGGTTAACAGTCAGCGGCATAAACTCACTCAGAACGATGCGGACACATAAACATATATCCATGACATCAAGTTCTGGGCTTAAAATTGACAATATGTTTTCAAAACTGGAAACAACCCAGAACCAACAACAACATCTACAGCAACAACAACAACAATAGCAACAAAAACAAATGACAATTAGAGTGTGTTAATTGCAACCAAAAATTAAAGTCAGCAACAATGTTGACAACGAAAACGACAAAGTCGGAGGCGACACGGCAACATGCACGGTTGCATGCACAGTGACACCTACGTACAAAACATTAGGAACAACAACAAGGCCAGGTGTTAAAATAAAATGCCACAAATACCTAAAAGAAAAGTTGTTTCCGGTACTGCAAAGTTAATATACTCTTTATTTTTTGTTACGTGACAAAAGCTCTCAGAAAGTTACTTTTGAATTTGTTTGCTTTTGTTGATTAAAGCTCGAAAGCTCAAATTAGGGCAGTGATCCAGCTTTTAAAAGAGTAGACAAATTATACAAATGAGACTTTTTTTAATAAATAATACAGAATTTCATTTCTTTATGATAAATCCAATTGCCTATACTATTTCATGAAACATGGACCCCTACATTAAAGTAAAATATAAGCTGCCTTATGATCGAATAGTGATACTTTGGGTGGCGCCATCTATGTGTCACAAACCGACTATCACTTAAGAAGGCATAAGAAATAACCTTTTCAACTGCTTATAGATGAGGAGACCCAAAATGTCGCTATTGAAAGATCTGTTTATTTTTGTTTTAAAGAAATTTTTCTAAAGATTCCTGGCATTTGGCGAGTCCGCCTGTTTGAATAAAAAAAATAGATTTAAAAATAATAATTTTGTTATTGATAAAAAAGTTAATTTTGTTAGTTAATTGCATGATATTATGAAAAATTTAAAGCAAAACATATGTTTTTAGTTATTTTTTCTTAGCCCATATGTTAAAAAGCTTAAAATAAGCTTTTGAAGCTTTAAAAGGCTATCGAAGGAGCTTTTTTAAAAGGAAAAGAAGCTGAAGCAAACATTTATCCTCTTATCTAGTAAAAAGTTATGCTAACCCGGTTTTAATTTTAGCTTTATAATAAATTCAACATACTCTCAATTAGTGTATAACAAAAAATAACCACAAAAAACATTCTAAGCTTAAGTCCCAGCATAATGAATATGCAGTTATATTTTGGCCTCTGGTCCAAGCAGCTGCCAACTTTGGAGTTGCCCTCTTGTATATGTATATGTACATATGTACATGCTTCCCCACATATGTACGCATACATAAATGGACTTATGTGTGAGTTTATGTGTACTTAGGACACGGTGACGTTACTTTTTACAACTTAATTACAAGTCGCGTTAATCTAAAGCAAATGAAGCTCAAAGCTCGCACATTTTTGATGTGTTGACATGAATTCATAAGGTAGACGGCATACAAAATGGGTTAACATTAGACTATACACAAAAGAGAGGTACATAAAACATAAGCATATACAGTGAGACAAGAAATTATGCGTACACTTTTTAATTTTAATGCTTTGTAGGAAGCGCACAAGTTTTAAAAATAAAAATACAAATAAAAAAATAATTTGTATAAAAAATATATAACAAAAAAAATATAGAAAAAAATTAATTTACTATTTTGTATGGAATTAGTTAAAAAATGTGATTTTTTTTACAATTGCGAATTCTTGTTTCCCAAAAAAATTAAGGCTGAAGTTTTGACTTTGCAGAATATACAGCGCTTGGGAAAGAAAAATGGCAGCAAATGCCATTTTTGTTGATTTTTTGATGACTTATAGTCTCTAAAATCCAGGCGTTTATACAGACGGGCAGACAGACGTACTTGCCTAGATGAATTTCTTTGGTCTTACACATCATATTGGAGCTAACTTTGGGGAGTCTTAGAGATACAGGGTATAACAAAGTGAGCTTAATCGATTTTTAATAATTAATACTACCCACACTTGCCTTACTAGAGGCTACCTTACGAGCTCTTAAGCTTTTGACAAAATTATTGGTCTCTTAAAATGAATTTTTGATTCCTGCTACTTTATCGGTTTTGAATTATATGCCAATTGGAATTTGTCAATTCGAAGACTGCAATAGAGTTTAAAGTTGCTTGCAATGAAGATGAGTTCCTCAACAAAAATTGTTTAAAAACCATTAACAAGGCTAAAAATGTTGGCTATGCGTTACACGCGAAACTTGCTAGATCTGGTTAGGATCTAAAAACATCTGTTTTACAGTAAACGAGCATTGAAAAACTTTGCAAAAGCCTCAAAAATGCTGGATATTATAGTAAATTTTGTTTGCTTATGGGACAGTCTTGAATTCGATTTCGGATTCGATTTAAAAGAATGACAATTTCAGCCACGAATCTAGATATTTATTTGTTATGCCAACTGTGGTCTTAGTTGCAAATCATTTAGCTTAACATTTTAAAGGTATACGAATAATTTCTACTCTCACTGTGTTCAAAACGCATATGTAGTGCAAAGTTATAAAAGACATTTTAATTAAGCAATGCGTTGATGTCAAACATTGCGCATACGTCACGTGTCAAACACGCAAAAATAAAACAAACTTTGCACTGCTTTCATTCAAATCTTAAACTCTGTGGGATTTATACGTATAAAAGTTAGCTTAGAGTTATTGTCTTAAGAGCGTATCAAAATGAGTTTGTTGCTAATGATGATGTGTCCATAGTTGTTGTTGTTGTTGTTTATGTTGTTGGTGTTACCTGTGCTTTACACAGATTGACACTTTTATGCAGCGACCATGACTGTGGCAGGTAGTACGTCAATCAGCGCCAGAGAAAGATATAGTATTTATCTTGCAGCTGTGTTGCCTACTCATCGACTCTTTGACGGCCGTCGACTTTTTCTTCAAAACGAAAGCAGTGCAGCAACAAAAGAAAAACAATTTGTCGCAAATCTCACCGGGCCATATCTATCTATCTATCTGCTGCATTTTTAACGCACGTTGCACACCTCCGAAACACGCCTCCAGAGCGCAATTTGCAATTGAAAGTTGGAAAATTAAGCAAACTTAAGAAAAAAAAAAAAACAGAAAAATCATAATAAACATAAATAATAAACAAAACCAAACCGCAACTTTGATCGATTTTGAGTGAGTGAAAAATCGACAACTAATGGCCGTTAAGAGCAATAGACTTTCCCAAGCCAAGCCATGGCTAACAAAATGTCCGAGAAAACAGTCACGTCAGAAAACTGGTAAGAAAGAGTAACCTTGGCATACAAAGAGAAATATGCAAATTAAATCTGCGTTGACCGACTGCATCATACACTGCACACAGTATTCTCTATAAGAAGCTAATAACTGCGCAAAGTTATGCATGCATTGAAGGGAATATGCAAAATTTAGCTTTTCTTATTAGGCTCACATAAGTCGATTTTTAGGAATTATAAAAATTTAAGTATCAGTCAGAATAGAGTCTTCTTTAACTTTATTAATTTATTAAATGTTGCAGTAGTTATAAAAAATGAATTGATTTTGTCAGCTTAATAAACATAGTAAACTTTTAGTTGATACCGATACTAGACAAATTGGTATCAAATCACACAAAAACATCGTTATTGAATATTCATCATGGTGCCAAAAAGATGATAATTGTTTTGAAGATCATTATAAATAATGTGTTCCCTGCTTTCGCCAAAGGATGATAATTCGGGCACAATAGATAAGAACTTAAAATAATAACTTTTAAGCTTTAAGGTTTTTATATATATGTTTAATGTATTGTTTGTTTGTTTGTTGCAGTGGCCGTATGTTTTAAAAGTGCAATAGAAAGTGAGCCTAATGCCGGCTTGCATTGAGCTTTTATAAGCTTATGTTGCTAACATTTTGTGTATTCTATGTTAACATGACATTGTGATGTCTTAAGAGAAGATTCTGTACAGTTTATGTTGATTAACATTGGTGCAGTTGACTTTACATTTATGTTTAGCTTAGTTTAAATGTATAAGTGTTTAACAGATTTAGACTAAGGCTATGTTTACATTGTTTTAACTTTAATTTTATTATATTAAGTTGTTAGGCTCCAACTAGTGCGGGAGAAAACATCGATGATCGATGATCAAAGTTTAAAATATCTATATATCGATGTTGGCCAACAGAGATGTTTCTCCAGCACTTCTGCACTCTTCAAATGGGTGTTTAGCAGCGCTGGATAAACATCTCTGTTGGCCAACGTCGATATATAGATATTTTAAACTTCAATCATAGATGTTTTCTCCAGCACTAGCTCCAACATAATGCATGTCAAATTATGTTGATATCTGTTCTACTTTTCCTATAGAAGACCTAAACCATAAAAAGTACTTGATGTTACTCAGATAAATTCAACTGCAGTATATAAAATCATAATAATGTTACAAAATACCTACAAGAAAGTTGTACAACCTGTCGCATCATGTGTGGCTTGGGTTATAACTAAAAATATTTGACTATCGATTTTTTGGAATCGCTTATGCGCAGCTGTCATCAAAACCAAGGCTATAATTAATGTATAACTGTTGTGTTTTTCAACATTAATAATATATTTAATAGTCTTAATTTTACAAATTTAATAAAGGGAAGTAGTTTTGCTTACAAGTGCACACACGACAATCATTCTTCTTCTTGTTGTTACCATTCCCTTATATCGATAACACCGCCTTTGCATGTATCGCGATATCGATGAAGATATACCAATCAGTTATTGTCTGTGTAACAATAACAAAACGCTTTTAAGTTAATTTCGAAAATACCAGCTCGTAGAACTTTAAAAAGTTTTTAAATATGATTCAAAAACATTTAATAAAACGAAAAAGTCAAAAATTACTATTTTTACATCGTTCAAGCTAGAACCCATGGTTTTTTTTTTTAAATAAATATCAAAAACGCTTTATTGTATATATTTGAATCTACAAAATAAAAATTGTAAATTGAATTGTAAAGACCTTGTAAAGTGCATTTTGATCCAAATTATAGTTTACCATCTGAAAGCCATCTTTTGTGATAAGAAACTGAAATAAACGGACTTAAATTGCTTCTATTCTAGAATTTTAGCCAAATAAAGATACGCTCCTTCTGTTAGCAGTTTTGTTTAGTGTTGTAGAAAAAAAGCAATTTTTCCGAAATCACGTTCTATTTGATACGTGAAATATTTATAGACAGCGCTGAGAGATATGCAAGTGTCATGCCACGGACAGTAGCATACATATACATATATGCCACAGATACATCCAACAGATGAAGATGCATGTTTTGGCATGCTTCACCAACTAGCTAGTTCGCTGCCACAGAAGATGCTTAGTTTCTGCCACCAAAGACGTGTCTACGTTGCACATTCAACTTGGCCAAGTGCGTGTTAAGCGCTACTTTGGCCAAGTGCGGATCCAAATCCCCGTCGTTGCTTTAACATCTAGGCGTGAAATCTTTTAAATGTACATATAACCAACTAACTAAGCATAGTATGCACAATGTTAAAAACCATTTGTTAAGTTTGTTTTTGTTTTTGTTTTTGTTGCGATTATTATTATTTTTTGGCTGATGATTTTAAACACGCGGCAGATACAAAGTCATTAACTTCTTGGGTTTGCAGCAATGTTATGATATTTAAGGCGTGCTTCGGCTTGGGGAAATTAATAATACGCTAGGTATTATTATGCTAATATATGCATGACTGAGTCCATATAATGAGCAAAGTGTGCAAATTTATGGCCTTAGAAGAGGGCATGCAAAAGTATGCAAATTTATCTAGGCAAATAAAAAGTTTGCACAGATTAAAAGCTATCTATTAGTAAAATGCGGTTATGCATGCTTTTAAAAGAATCAGAACGTTGTGCTACTTTATTGCTTTTACCAAACATTGAAACAAACAAAAAAGTGCCAAAATAATTATTATATGTACATGTTTACGCAATATTATGATAAACGAGAATCCATAGAGCTGAAGCAGTTTAAAACATAAATGCAGTCAAAACAACATCTCCCTTCAGAGTTCGTGAGTCAGTCAATTGGCTGTAATCTGAAAAACGAAAAAATTTTGTTCGTTTTCGATTTTGTGTGCTCCCAAAATCGCATTTTTGCTGTCGCCATCTATATATATTTCCCTTGCTCATTGCTGGCACAGCTTTACACATTTAGAGGGAAATTATACAAGCTATTGCTATCACATGGGAAATTTTTTTAATGCAAGACATGGACCATCAAATTTGTGCTTGCTATTTTTTGGGTTGATTCAGAAAAAAAATAATGAAAAATATTTATCAATAACTATTTAACTTGAAATTGGCATAAATAGAATCTAAGAATATCAAAGAATATTTAAAAAATTATTTCATTTTAAAATGTTACATACTTTTTACCTAATTTGCCAATTCGTTTTAGTTTCTCTTGCTACAAAGTAGTCGGTTTCAAACCACATACAAAATTCGTTTTGATCAAATTGTGTGCATCAAACATTTGGTTTCTAAGCGAATACGAAGAAAATATTCGGATTCGTTTTGCGAATATAAGCTAATCGCTTAGTATTTGTTAAGCACATTTATTGTGAATTGTTTTTGAGTTGTCCTTTGAAAGAGAAATCTTTTCGAAAATTCATGTGTTCTATGAAATGAAAATTAACTTTCATTCAATTATGAAAATATTTTTGAAGTACATTACAATTTAACATGTTATGAACAATTTTTGTCCAAATTTTATTTAAAAAATGTTTTTCGATGCCAAAAAACTAAAACAAAACATTTTTTTCAAAATCTCGGGTGTGCCATTAAGAATGATGAGTCTTTAAAAAAATACGCATACGCATTGTGTGTAAAAGAATCCTTAACAAATCTATCAAGTTTTAGCTAAGTACAAGCTCTTATTATCTTTTTTTTTAACAAAAATTTGTCGTATAACCCATTACGCAGCGTACGCAATAAATTTTCCAAGCAAATTAAACATACAATAAAAAATATTTTTTTAAGTAAAAAAACTTTGTTCCAATTTCCTGGTTCGTGTCGAAAATTGGAATTTAATAAAAGAAAATAATGTATATCCACATAAAAATCTGCTTGAACTAAAACCGGCTTCCTAAGCTCTCATTTACTATAAAGGGTGTTTTTTTAAGAGCTAGACAAGTTTAAATCATAATAAAACAAAGAAATATAGTTTTAATATAGCCTGAAGGCCTATTTTGCTCTGGCTTTAAAACTAATTTTGTTCCCTAGAATTAATTCTAAGTTACAATTTTTATATAAATAAATAAATAAATATTTTTAATATCAATAAAACGGGCTTTATTGGGTAGAAACTTTTATGACATTAATTTTAAAATATGATTTCGGCTTTGTGGCCGCCACGGCTGGCGCATACAAGGCGCTGTCTGGAACACCAATTTTCACAAATTTTCCGCAGCATTTGCGGCCGTACTTCGCCAATAACTCTTCGAATCTTGATTTCCAGGTGTTCAATTGTGTTTGGTTTATCGACGTAGACAAGTGACAGTAATTTTCTGTTATGTGATGGTGTTTCGACTAAAGCTTATCCTCACTCCAAATGCGCCAATGCTGCTTATTAAGGTACCCATTCAACCAAAAATGGGCTTCATCGGAGAACAAAATTTTGAATAAGTTTCGCGAACGAAACCATTATTTTGATAAAAAATTTCAACAATTTGCAAGCGTTGCTCTGGTGTAAGTCTATCCATAATGAAATGTCAAAAAACCAAACTCAACAAAAAGCAACTATCAGCTCTAATATGGGTTGTCAGATAAAGCAGTGTTGCCAGCTCAAAGTTGTGAACCTCTAAGAAAAACACCCTGTATATCTAACAAATAAGAGCAAAACTTTTAATATCAATTTATAATGCTATCGAAGTAAAAACTTGCAATGCCTTTCCACGAAAATCACACAATATACTGCATTTAAATGAATTAAACGTTGAAATTACATTTTCCAACAAACAAACAACAAAATGACGTAGCTTCACTGCGTTTCCCAGCCATTGCAGTTACATTCATTTAAAGTTTGGCTCCACGCCGAGCCCACGCCCTTAATATCTGAATACCCAACCCTTGAGCAACGTTTAACAACAGACAACAGCAGAGATAACAGAGACTGGCCAATGTGAGCTTGTAACTCAGACGGCACGACTTTCAATTAAACTATTAACTCAAATCTGATAAGCCCAAGCGAGCCATGATGCAGACACAACTTCTGGGCTGCCAATGTTCGTTAAACAACAAATCTCGGACAGGTTCGGGAAACTAGGCCAATTGTGGTAATTAAAATGTTCTACGTGATTTTTTGTTGAATGCTGGCAACTTCAATTTGACCAACTTAAACGAATCGAAGAGGCAGAAAAAGATGCGTTGGTTGGAAAAGTATTGTATTGGGGTTTGGGGTATTATAGACTAGTGCAAAGATATTGGCGGGTAGAGCGTGGGGCGTGGCAAGTCAGCAGATGTCATATTATGACATAATAAACAAGCTTGAGTCATCAATTACGATTTGAATAGTCATGTGAGCCTAATAAAAAACAAAACTTGACATTTTTATATTTTTTCAAAACGCTTACAACCCTCAGCGTATCAACGCAAAATTTTAAGCAAATAATTACCTTTTTGAGTATACCATCATTTGTAATACAATTTTTATTCAAACATTTACCAACACTGGTATGCTGGGTAGGCTAATTCTGCAACTACCCTGGCATACCAGACTCAAGGTTGTATTGGCACAAGACAAAACGACATGAAGCGTATCCAAAAGTTTTACATATTGATTGAAACGCTTCAATTTTATTTTCGGACGACTGCATGACGCCAAAAAAATGAAATTTTAAATAAAATAAGTAAATAAACAAGCAACAGACATTATAGTAATATTAATAGAGAAGATATAATAATACCAGGCACTTTTTGATTAGAAAGTTGTATAATCTAAGCAGCCAAGCAGTTAGTCAAGCCAACATTTGCTGGAATCAGTCAGTGAGTCAGTCAGTCGGAGCATAAACCAAGTCGGAGCGGTGCATGTGAATTTTTTACGCAATTGTTTTGGTTTGTTTTTGGATTTTGCACACTACACATATGTTAGATATATTGTATAAGTAACAAAAATAATAACTACTATGTTATTACAACAATAAAGAAAAACAACAACAACGACTGGGTACACATAATAATAATTTTGGATGGCAACGCCAACGCTTGGCGTATGATTTAATTGAAGTCTATAGTAAAAGTGCTCAGCAAATGAAAAATAAATGATATATGAGATAAAAATTTCGAACACGTCGAAGTTGGCATACACTTGTAGGCGTTTCTTTTGATTGGACTTATTTTTAAAGCTTGACGCTTATAACTAAGTAAATTACAAATCATTGATTACTAAAAATTAACTGCGGCACTATGTGTAGAAAAATATAAGCCAACGAAGTTTCTTAAGCCACTTCCAATTTTGGTTTAAGGGGTCTACGCAGTTCGAAATATTTCGCGCGGAATGACAAAACTTCATATAAAAAAAAAAATCCCAAATGGGATATCCCAAATGGGATTTTTTTTTATATGAAGTTTTGTCATTCCGCGCGAAATATTTCGAACTGCGTATAGGCCCTAACCCACAAATTTTTTATTAAGAGTCATGATGCAGCTCTCCAACTAGATAAAAAAATATAAGCTACCTTCATTTCGTCGCACCCTTGACCAAAATAAAGTTTTACATATAGTTTTTCGAAAAACCTATTTTTCATTTAATGTAATTGTAATTTAAAAAACTTAACAAAAAATTAAAAAACTTTCAAATTTGAATTATCTTAATTTTCTGTCTTAAAGAAGGCCCTAAAAAAGAAATAGCTTAAGTTGTAACTACTTCAAAAAAAGTTTTAAAATTAAAATTCTCTACATTTTTTGTTTCCAATTTGACAAAAAAAAACAACCATAGCGCAAGAGTGACACAAAATCTGATTTTCGAAGCGTTTCGCATGAAGTACAAAAGTTATTAAAAATATGTATTTTCGCGAGAAAAAAAATGCATCAAAAACTACCATGCTGGCACACTTACCTGTAGAGCCAGCCGCGGTGGCCAATGGGGCGATATTATTTTTTAACCATAAATAAGTAGTTTCAAACTTGCACATGGTATTTATATTTGCCCAATTTTGTTTGAAAATATACGAATAAAATGCAATTAACAAACAAATCAACAGATGGCCCACCCTATATTTTACTTGGTTCCATTATATTTCAATTACTTATTGTTCACCGCATAAAAAAATATGGTCTTACTTTTTCTTTAATTTAACTTAATCTATAAACAGAATTCACAATGCCATAAGAGATGTTAAAATTTCTTTATCCCAGAAAATGGTAACAAAACCAGTTTTTAAATGTATTTATTATGAAAATTAATATCTTGAGGTAGCCAATGGCCATGGCAATCTAACATTTAGCTTGCTATAAAAATTAAAATAAGAATACTTATATAATAATAACGCAAGCATCCTCAAGATCGATATCTGTGGATTTCTATTACAACTAGCTTTTGCTCTAGTTTTACTTAATAGAGCGTTCACAAGTCTCCATAAGTTAAACTATATAGCTTAAACAGGTTTTGATTAAAATTCATTTTCTTTTTAATTATATATAATCTTTGCTAATAAGCTTGCAGAAGAAATGAAAAACAAAAATTGGCATTTCCTACTCATTTGATTCATCCGTTGTCTGATTAATGCATTATGTCATAAAAATCACATATTTAAATCAAGTAGTCAAATTTTTTTATAATTTTTTACGACTTTATTCCTATGCCGCTGCATAGTTTTACCACATAAGCAAAAAATTCAAGAAAGCTCAGATTTTGCCTAAACCTAATTAAAACCTTATTTTTTTATATAGAGTAAGTTACTAAATTTTCACATATCTGTGAGCAGCCGAAGCTCAGTAGCTCATTTGACTCATTTTGTAAAAATCTATTTAGTTGTTCTAAAGTTTTTGAAACATTTTTTACATTTACATACCACCTCCATAAGAATCTGCTCGAAATACTTAACTAAGTTTTGAGGTTTTTCTTAGTGAGCTTTAAAGATTGATAGTGAAAAAATTTGTCAAACAGTTTTTAATCAAAATATTGAGCATCGAAATTGGTGGGTGGGTTAAGACATTCCATTTGAATGCTCCCAAAGTATCCATGACGACTCTGGCGGCATGTGGCCGAGTATTGTCATGTTGAAAAATTATTTCCTTCGATTGTTGTTGGCAACGCTATCTAGTGATTGTTTTATTATGTTTATGTAGCTCATAGAAGATCACTCAGAGCTGATCCCACAGCAATAGTTTTACCACTGATGTTAAGACATATGTAGCTGGTCCTACTCTACGATCTTCCAAGCTTTGGTTGGTCGTAGTGGATCCTCTTTTCATCCCCCATCAAAATTCGATGTTAAAATCCCTTTCGATTTTGACTTTCTATCAGCCTCCCAAAGTTCCTTTTTTTTTATGCCTTAGCTTGAGTTAATAGGAAACTCAATATCTTTACCTTTACACTATTTGTTAATGGCCTATTGAGTCACTCCTAATGTGCCAGCATGATTCTCGTGGGTTTGACATGAATCTTCATCCAAAAAATGCAACTACTCAACATTTTCGAACGACGCAGGCCTTTCTTCACGTTCCTTGTCAGATGATCAAAATCAATCGTAATAAAAAACGCAAAAAAAATGTTATATGTGTCTTTATTATTTATTTATTTATTTAATAGTTACAAATAAGCTAAAAAACTAAAGGTAACTTGGTTCAAGCCCTGGCATCTTAGGACTTCGGCTAACCATGTTATATCTTTATTTATATATAGATAGATTTATTCATCATATTTACAATATCGTTTTCGAATTCATTCTGAGCCTCTGCAAATGTTGGTGTACAGTCGCTTCCATTCTATTGTTTCTCCTTATTGTAGTTTCAAGATTTATTGCTTATGCTGTTCGGTGATCCATATGAAAAAATTAGATAAATGGTTGAAATAGAAAAACGTGTAGAAAGTGTTTATCTGAATAAGGTAAGCCGTTTAGAGCTAATCTTGAGTTTTCTCAAGCTTGCTTTCCTCGAAAGCAACATAGTCCATATCTTTTCCCGCTACTGTTTCAAAAAACTATTTGAATATCACACAAAAAAAATTTCATAAGAGCTACTGAGCGACCCAATCTTTTAAAAGTATATCGGCGTATATCCTCAACCTCTCCGACTTTGATGATTTTTACATATGTTGTAAAGCTACTACCTAGTAGTAACCACGCCAAATTTCATTGCAAAATGCCGAATATTTATCGAGTTATCGATAACTGAAAATTGCATTTTTCAATTTAAGACTTTTCTTGGCCAAGCCATATTTCCTAAGCAATTAAAGATATTGACGCAAATTTTTATTTCCATGAAAGATAAAATATTGAACTTAACAATTTTTTTTATTTCTTTATACAATTTTTTGATTTTAAAATTCATAAGTGATTTACTGCGAAAAACAAAATAAATAAAAAGTTTGTAACTCTTAGAATTGGAAGTTAAGCTTATTTTAGTGATGGCACCTCGCATGTTCGCCAAAGTAAGCAGTACCTCGAAAAATGACCAATAAGCTTAACTGCTTGGAATTGAAAGATAATAAGTTCAAGCTATTTGTTCAAATTCTGAGCTAGATGTTTAATTTAATTTTAATCAATATTTCCCTTAAAATTTTTAGCAACGCTTTATAGGTTAGTGTGGTTTATTTAAATGAAAAAAGTTCTTCAGAAACTATTACCTTAAGTTCTATAACTTCGTCATTTACTAATTCTATGAAAAACTATTGTATTTTGAAGATTATTTGCTAATAATATTGTTCTATCCAGCTTTATTTTTGTACTCGATGGAGTTTTTATATGCTCGTTTAATAACAACAAACTTTCAAAACCTTAAGTCATATTTAAAAAAAAGAAATACTATTTGCTTATAATAATATGTTTCTCTGCAGTCCTAAGCTTGCTCCCGAAGTGCTGGAGAAAACATCGATGATCGAAGTTTGAAATCTCTATATATCGATGTTGGCCAACAGAGATGTTTCTCCAGCGCTGCTAAACACCCATTTGATGAGAGCAGAAGTTCTGGAGAAACATCTCTGTTGGCCAACATCGTTATATACAGATTTTAAACTTCGATCATCGATGTTTTCTCCAGCACTATGCTCCCGATTACATATTCCTAGTTTTCAAGAACCTACTATCCCAAGTCACATTCTAAAAAAAACTCTTAAACCGTTTTTGAACACTTTTTGCTTATAAAATGGTTCTTTTCAGCTCTCTCTTGTTACCAAGCGTTGCAAGGCCTTTGGAAAAGTTAATATACTTAAAGTTTTGGAAAACTTTTATTAAAAAAATCAAAAGTGACAACAGCTGTCAGTTTTTTGGTGTGTATCTTTTTTTTTGTAGGCTTTTAGTTCGGGGTGTTTATTTTAATTTAACAAATGTTATGCCATTTCTGAACTACATTTTTACATTATTGTCGCCGTCGATGTTGTTGTTTACATAGCCGGGAGCTCTGTAGCAACAAGACCGCAGTGCGACATTTAAAAACGCATCAACAACATTTTTGTTTAGCCAAAAGTAATTGTCATAAGATACTTTTTATTTTTTGGGTACTTAATTTTTTTGTGTAAACAAACCAACTCTGACAATTTTTAAAGAAAACGCAACTTTGGGCTATTGTTCAGAGTAGCCCTGAGTAACTTACAGCTTACACAATTGAAATAGGCTTAGATACTCGTTAGACGAACTTTGTTGACAAAACGCTGGCTTGCCTAATGAAGTGCTCATGATTATGGTCAACTATATGTACCAGCCTTTCCAGCTGTGCGAAAGGTTTTTAACGGCTAGCCAAATCTTTGCGCAGGTAACAAGCAAGTTTATTGAACCCGACTACAAGATATTTATAAAATGTTATTTGCGCATATTAAATAGTCTCAAATCATTCACTGACCCCGGGGGCAAACTCGTTATACAAAAGACGGCTGTACCAGTGCCAGCCGGGTTATGTCATGGCCAACATTTCTAAGCCATTTTAATGAGCAAGCCATGGAAATAAAGAACTATACAAAAAGACCAAAAAGAGCTAAGCATATTAATGACCAAGAGCTGGTAGCAGAACTTTTTCGCCAACACCAAAGTCAGGGTCATGCTTTTACGGAAAAGAGTTCGATTCGATAATGGCCATTGTTAAGACGCGGCTGACAGCATATCGATGAGAGAGTTCTTTCAACTTGTTCTGGCCATCGTTGCCGTCGTTCTACTTCAAGCATCATATTTATTTTGCGCGCTTGCCTCGCAGCTATTTGAATACTAGAGTCCAGCTTGACGTCGGGTTCAAACACCTCTTCAATAACTTGTCCATATTGTTGCTGGGGAGCGGCAAGGCACCAGATTGCGCCACACACGCTCTGGCGCATCTGTGCGCCTAGGTTTTGAAAAATTTCCAGCCAGAAGTAGCAGCAAAAAAAATAAAATGGCTTATAAAATTTTATACAACTATTTCAGCAATTTGTTGCGCCTGCTCTGAGCATGAAGTTGGAACCAGTTGGATGTGCAACACTTATATACCACTGTACCATGTTGCAATAGGCAACATTTCTTTATGTCTAACTCTTAACTCGAATGGTTGCAATTTTGTGACGCTTGTCATATGATTAGCTGGAAAATTTGCCATCGTTTAATTAAATTATACTGCGGTTT
Source organism: Chymomyza costata (assembly GCA_018150985.1). NCBI lineage: Eukaryota > Metazoa > Arthropoda > Insecta > Diptera > Drosophilidae > Chymomyza > Chymomyza costata. The sequence continues at coordinate 28,728,620 of JAECWU010000001.1, forward strand.
ACTTAAGTAACCAAATTACTTTAAGCGGAAATGGTGGGCAATTTGTGCGGTATGGTTTGAGCAATCTAAGCTCCAATGACAGCTCCGGAGTGAAAGGTGCAGACTGATACGAACAAGTAGTGCACGAATATAACAATTAAATTAAGTCCCACTTAAGACTATGAAACAATTAGATTAACCAACAAATGGCAGCGGATATTAGGTCAAAAAAAGTCTAGTTCTTGAAAAATCACTTGGAATTGGTAACATGGTATTAGACTATGATGAGCATTTAAAAATTAATATCAAAAAATAAAACCATAACAATTTTTGAAAGTTCTTAGTTTTATTATTATTTTTTTTAAATTAAGCTCAAATTTTGAATTTCCTAATTTTAAAAAATAAACTCAAAAAGCTTAGTTCTTAATAAAACTAAAAACTCTAAGCACAAAAAAAGATTATGAAGAATAAAAAATGACATTTCTTTAAAACTGAAATTTATAATTTTTTTTTAAATTTAACGCAATATTTTAATTTCTTATTATTCAAAATTAGACAAGCTTACAAAATGCAGTGAAAATTGGACAAACAAAATAAATAACTTGGAAACAGAAATTTAAGCACTACACTAGTGAACACAAAAAAAACTATTAAAACTATTTTTAAACAATTATAGTACATAAGAATATCTATAACACTAGTTTTTCAGGAAAATTTTGGGTCGAGAAACACTTTTTTTTTTTCTTAAGCACCGTTTTCGAAATATTTTCGAAAAACATGTTTTTTGGCACTTATTTCAGTTATTCGTCAAAATCTCGTGCACAAAATTTTGTATTGGAATAAAATATAATCAGATGGAAAGGTAATGATGTGCTCTTTATAGTGATATATACAGATTAAGTATAAATTATAGAAGTTACAAGCAATCAAAGTAAAAAAAAGTGTAACTTTTGACCATTTTTCAAAATTACAAATTTTCGGATGCTTTTTATTAACGAAAAAAAAAATTTTTAAATTATGTTAAGCTTTCAGCTTTTTTTAAATTATGCTAAGCCTTCTGCTGAAAGAGAATTCTTTTACGAACATTTCGAGTCTAAGTTCTTTAAAATCGAATAAGAATTGTAGATGTTATGAAACAATGTTTAAAAAAAATAAACCGACATTTTTTTAGTGTTTTTTTAATGTATGAAAGACAATAAATTTTTAAATACATACCTCTTGTTAATATGATGAAACCAAAAAAATCAAAAATGTTCAAACTCTATTAACTTAGCTTTGTTTTTGACGAATGGTTACACTGGCCCTCAAAAAAAAAGTCGTGTGAATTTTATATGTGACAGGGTTACCCATATGGATTTTGAATCCAAATCCAAAGTCGAAAAACTTCCCATACCGAAAGGCTTAGAAATAATCTGAAAAAACCCAAAACGAGGTTTTTTGTAGGCTATCTCAGAAAGCCAACGTACTGGGGTTTTTCTTACATTGGATTCAGATTCAGCGATCCCAACAACATAAAACAAAATCGTCGGATAATCGGTTAAAAAAACAAATGTTTATTTATTTGGTTTAATTTTGAGTTTTTTTAAAGACACAGCTACACATAAAAAATAGATTTTTGGGCTCAGAAATTAGACCAGGTTTAATAAATGTTTTAAAGCTCGCTGAATCCGATTCCAAAGTATAATAAAAGCCTAAGCTCTTCGAGGTTTTGCCATCTTAGAGCACTGACGTGATAATGTAATGAGATTCAGATTCAGAAACCCCAAAAGTATTGTACATAAAGACATCGTTGAAAACCCTAACTTGAAAAAAACCAAAAGTATGTTCTATGGTGTTTTTAGAGTATACTTCATAACCCTTGGGTTGGGTTTTTGGACACCGGATTCAGCGGCTGAAATTCTATATGGGTATCCCTGTCACATGATGGTACAAAATATCTTCTGGTCGCAGTGCCTCACCTCTTTGTAAGTAACCCATGCCGCGAAAAAATAATCCCTGTCACATGACAAGTTGCCTTTTTTCTTGTGGGACTTTGTAATTGTTTTTCAAAATAATTTTTTTTTTGTGCTCCTAACTTTGAAGTAGCTTAGGAATTTATTTGTTTAACCTTCTTTTTAATAAATAAATAAAAAAATTTTTTTTTTAATTCTCAATAGAAAGTACCTTAAAAAAGTACAAAAAAGTTCTTTACACTTTATATAAAATGGTGTACTCAAAAACTTTTGCTTTTTTAAGACTCAGATTATCTCCATTTTTATTGGTACTTTAATAACCCTGAACAAACTTCGACGAAAACAGAATTTCTTGGAATTTTCTTTTTAACCTTCTTGTTATAATGAAATACACAAATTATGAAATTAAATTTTTGAAGCAGTTGCAACACATTAACATGATTTCTTAATATTAAAAAATACATTTTTTTTTTAAAAATCATAATATCCGCAGAATGCACCAAAAAAAAAGTTACTTTCCAAAGTCGAATTTAGTGAATCCAAATTAAATTGTTTTTTAGCCAAAGGCATAAAATAATGATCACTTTAGTAGTCTAGTGTTACAAATTATTTGAAACTCGCAAATGAAAGAAAGCTCTATAATAAATATTTTTTATGACCTTAAAGTAAGTAAAGAAATTTTTATGTGAAAAACTAATGCTTGTTATATTGTTAAAGTGATGTGAAAATGGCAGCCAATTAGCATAGAAATTAAGTTCTAGAGACTAGAAAATTTTTGAATAATGTAAAAAAAATATAAAAGTGGTCAACTGAGCAAGATACAATGCCAAGTTCCGCCCAAGAAACTTGTTTTTATAATACAAGTTAAGAGGTCAAGCCAGCACAAAAATGTGTATTAATTCAAGAAGTTATTATTATTATTATTATTTCAAAGCATACCCCAAATACTTTTCTTTGTACAGTTGCGAAAAATTAGATATTTAGTTTTTTATCTACATAACTCTTTTTTGCGTTTAACAACTGTGCAAAGTTTGGTTGAGCTAAACAAATATTTAAAGAAGTCAAAAAAGAATGTGCTCTAAATATGATCAATTTAAAATTAATCTAAAGTCTTTATAAAATTTTAATAAAAAAGCAAGATGTCTAACAAGCAATCGAATAACACTTATATATCATAAACTTGATCAATAGTAAACATTTGTAACAAACCAAGATGGCGCAACTAATAAATTTGCCAGCATTCGATTAATCGATAATTGCGTGACTTTACTTAAAATAAACTATTATGGAAGAAATAATTTATAAAATTTTATCAGCAAAGAATATATCAAGCAAGATCACATCCCAATCTCAAGTTTGATTATACAGTATTCAAGATCTAGGACAGACAGTCGGACTTTCGCTATAGGCGGCAGCTTCGGATATTTCGCCTTTTCTATGTTGCATACATGTGCATAAAGTTAATATGACCCTTACAGGGTATAGCTTGTGTTTATAGTTTTAAACTAAGACGAAGTAATCGATAAGACGTAGTATGGTTGCCTTTGTAAAAATTTTGTTTTCAAAAATTAAATAAATGTCTTACCCTGTAACTTAAGGTAAGGGGCATAATTGTTTTGGGTATTTGTGCTCTAGAGATTCCCAAAGATATTTATATTTCAAATCAGGAGGAAAAAAAAATTATTTCAGACATGTCCATTCGTCTTTCTGCTTGTCTATCCGTACGAACGCCTACATCCTCGGAACTACAGAAGCTGGTTTACTTGATTCTGTGTCCGCAAATCCAGTTCTTTTTTATCACCCACCCCTAAATAATATTCGTTTTATGCGAATGTAACATAAATAAGCAGACTCGGGAGACCCCCAAAGTTACCTCTACTGTGGTCAGAAAGACAAAATATGTTGATTCAGATATACCCTTCTGTCTGTTCGTATAAACGCCTCTATCTTCGGGATAAGAGGAGCTAGGATAGTCAAACTTGAGATTTGATATATTGAGTATGTGTAGGCAGATCTACACCCAAATTATTGTAAAGCGCTGTAGTTTCTGCAATTACAACAAAAAACAAGCTAAACTCACAAAGATAAATTGTATGCAGTTAAATATCTCTTGTGATGTAGCCCAATCAGCTTTAAGATCTTAAATTTTTGATAAAATAGCATAATATAAGAGTATTTAAGAGCTCGAATCGAACGATTTCAACTTACGCCATATTACATATTTTAGTTTAATATACGTATACTTAATATATTACGTAGCCGTTTTTAGAATAACGTCAAGCCTGTCTAGGCGTTGAAAAACTATGTTACTCTCTAATTTTTCTGTTTTAGAAGTTTTTTTAAAGTGTGTGTTGGACAATTGGGTACATGTTCGATACACATTCGCTGATTTAAGACTTTTTAACAATTTTATTGTATTTCCATGAAGGTTTATATGGTAGCTACAGTTAAAGTCATTTACGGCCATTTAGCTTTTAATCTAGCTTTCAATATTTTTGCTCTAAAAGATTAACTTCAAGCAGAAATATCGATGTTTAAGGAAAAATTGTCTTATGCAGATTATGCTTGTTCCTCAAATAACAAACTTATATTCTTTTCTTATATCTTCCATTTTGATTAAGTTATAAAAATTACAACTGTCAACCTTGAGAAAAGTTGTTCATTCAAGTTTTCCATATTCCTTTGAGCAGCTCTGTCTACGTTTACCAACACTACGCAGTGCTACAAAAACTTCATAATTCTGCAGCTTTCAATGCGTCAAGCTAAGCCGATGAAATTTGTACATTATACTATATATCATAGATGCCACTGCTTCTAAGCGCTAGTGGCATGCCTCATCAACAGCCCGACTATGTGGCACGTACACACACATACACAAACTCATACAAAAAACGCTAACGAACCAAGTGTAGCTCCCTAATGGCGCGCACATGTGCTACGTGGTAGCAAACGAACTGCAAGTTCTGGTCCCCTGGCCTAAACTCAAACTGTAGCCTGACTTATTATCTATGTGACTGTGTGGACTATCCCAACAAATGTCCAAAAGAAATCGACGCAGTCACGTAAAATTATTTTAATAATCACATAACTTTCGGCATTTATACGCCGCGCAATGGGAGTTGCAAAGAGAGCAAAACACAGAGACAGAGAGAAAAAAACAAAATGTCAATAAATTTTTTCTTGGAAAATATTCTAGCCCAAAAAAAGAACAAGTCTTGAAACAGCAAAGAGGAAGCAGCTCTTAAGTGGGATTTGCGGTGCACTTTAGTGTCAACTTTAACAATAACTTACTTGCTGTGGCAAACAGATAGAGCTACAACGACAACTTGACTTAGCCGCAACATTGCCGTAAAGTACAAAAAAAAAAAACAAAAACACAAGTCAAATCTGTGGCCGAAAAACTTTTTGGGGCTGTAGGCTGCTTATTGCACACAATTTTCACAGTTGGTTGGAAAACTGTTGGAAAAACAGCTGGCCAGCAAGTTTTGTTTTAGGTAAGAGAGCTAATGAAATAAAAACCCACGCAGAATTTGACCAACTTTGCACAGCAGGTGACTGTAAATGGCCTGAAGAGCTTAAGGGGTAGCTTATTTGTTGTATCTCTCAGATACATTTCATTTGTTTATGGGTCAAAAGGAAAGTCTGCCTTTCGAAAACTAACAAATGCGGCAATGCTTCTAGCTCTTTAGGCTGTGATTTTTTTTAAGGCTTCAAATTACGCGCAACTGTCCGCTTACTTTTGTGCAGCACTGTTATGCCGCCAAGGCCTTCACTCGAATTGTTGTTGCAGCTATTGTTCAACTCTTTAGGCGTCTAGTGAAGGCAGTGCAGTTATTTGAAATAAATTATTTTGTGCACCTGATGAAAACTATACCGACAACAACAACATTCACCGCCAAAGAACTCTATCTATTATTTTTTTAGTTTTTCTATATACCAGCCGCATTTATTGTCATTATTATTTTAGGACTTTTTCAAAACAAAAAAAAAAAATTTCGTTGCTATCTGTCCGTTGCACCTCCAGTTCTATACTCATAGATTTAACAACAACAAAAGCAAGCAATAAAAATTGTTGCTTTTAATTTTTTGTCGACAGAGCAAACGGACAGCTGCATTATAAAATATAATAAAAAGAATGCCAAAGATATAAAAAGTTGCCAAAGAAAACAGTTTGCATTGCATTTTCCGACTTTTTTGCTCCAGACTTTTCTTTTGTTTTGTTATCAACAAATATAAGCAGCACAAAATGCTAAAAAAAACGAACGAAAAAAAAATGGAATAAATGTTCACAGGAAAGCGCGCAAAAAAAGGAGCGACAAAAATATTGCAAAGGTTGTATGGGCTTGTTGCCGCTCTTCAGGATATGCCAATGGGCCACAGCAGGCTTAGCTGACAGTGGGTGACGCTTTAATATTATAAACGAAATTTGCAAGATAGTAAAAATAAATAGAAAGTATGCAATGTAGCGCTTATTAAATTTTGCTGCAAATTTTATTAAAATATGCTTAAAGTAAAGGCGGAAGTTACTAAGAGGCTTAAAACCTGCGTTAAGTGGCTGCGTTGATTACGATTCGCTTTAAGGCACTTTTTAAAACTATCAATCAACTTCAATCAACATCAATCAACATCAATCAACTTCAATCATTGTCAATCAAATTTAAACTATGCTCGCCTGCCATAGGCTGAACTTCTATACAATAATAAAATGTTATTTTCGAATGATTGAAAATGATTGATGCTGCTGAACACTGAAAAAAATTGTTATTTTTTTTAATTATATGAGAACATTTTTTTCTTAAATGTATTAAACTTTATTAAATTATCAAAAAAAAGATAAAGCTCAAGAAAAGATTTTTTATAATAAATTTTTTCAACTTTTATGATAATATGAAACATGATCACTTTTGCATAGAGGCAAAAGTGCAGAGTCCAACAATATAAAAATAAGTGGTATTTGTGCCCGACCCAATCATTTAGAGCATTCTTGCGCTTGCATTTTTGCCCGAAAAAGTGAACACCTTAAATATGTAATTTTCACTACAAACCCAAAGCGAATATGTATTTAGAAAGATGTTCTACTGTTCTTATATATATATGTATATGTTCCTTTAACTCCTATTTGAAGCATAGGGCGTCATTTTGACGATTCGGTAGCAAGAAATGTTTCAAGTTGGTAGGTTGCTAGCCCTCCTACCCTAGCTTGGTGATAAAATCCCTATCTGCAACTCCAAGCAGGTGTTTTGTCTGTTTTGGTCCGCGAGTGGTATTTTATTTCCCACTGACCCTGCATATTACCGAGCCTTCCCCTATACGTCACCTGGGGACGCGTCCGATGGGAGGCAGACAACTACACACGGATAAACTTGTTGTTAGCTACTCTTGTAATTCTTTCGTTTCTAATAAAAAGCAAGAAGAATGACTAAGCTTATATAATATGAAGAATAAAAATACAAAGAAAATACGATGAAAACTTAACAGATAACCTTCGTTCAAAAAGTTCTTAAAATCTTGAACACCCAAAAATAAAAACTCACCAAATTCTAGGTACTTGTGCGCAAGTTCATAGATCAAACCAAGTAGCTGTTGCTGAGTAGCGCACAAAGGCAGCTCACAAATATGGGTCCACCATTAGAGCAATGGAGCGCGGATGCTGCTGGAGCCTTTGGCTCCTGACCCTTGCGGGTACACTACACCTCATTGCTTTGTTTGTTAATTTCTTTATATATATAATTTTTGCATTTGGTCTCTTTGCTGCTTCATTCTTGCACTCATTTTTACTTTGTTTTTATTTTTAATTGTGTTTATTTTTTTGTTTTTTGTTTTTGCTGCTGCTCAGAACTTAATTAAATGTTGTCACTGTGCACACTTTGTAGTTTTCACGTTGTTGTCCGAAAGAAGTTCCCCTGAAAACCAACCCGGAATGGAAACTGGTGTGGGTGTGTGTGTGTAAATGAAATAATAGCTGCTAAAAACTAATTTGTCGTTAATTATAAAGCTTAATGATGAATTACAGTGCCCGAAGTTACGATTATATTACAAAATTTGCTTTTTTTTTTTGCGCTATTTGCAGTTCCGTGGAGCTTATAGCCTTATTGGCCATATCATGCACCTTCTTTCTGTTTATGCACACCAGCAAGCTGAACAGTCGGCTCAAGGAAATGGAGGTGAAACTACAGCCCTCGGAGTTCTCGGCTTTGGGCTTAACAGGCAACCATATAAGCGGACATGATGCCGGCAGTAAGTATTGGCCACAAATTGAATACATATATCTAACTAACATATGTACCAGCTGACTCATAAAGTAAACGCTCTATAGGCGCATAAATAAAGAGCACAAGGTTTATGCTCAATTGCAGAAGCTGCTGCTGCGTATGCAAATTGCATCTATAAGATACTTAGATACGCGCTGTGAGATAAACTTCAATAGACAGGAAATGCAGCCGCTGCATGTGCCACAAAAACGAAAAAAAAAAAATAGCTTCTATACCATGCTCAATTGATTTTTAATTACCACATTGACCCCGCCCATACGTTTTGATGGCACTGTGTTAACACTTTTTGGCCAGAACCTACATTGGGGCTACTTTAAGCCGCTCATGCATAAATTAGTTTATCATTTTAAGCTAAATTAGTGCGCAATGCTTTTTGCATAAATTATTGTTGCATATTTTATGGCGCATTGCTATGCAAAAAATTTTACATACCAAAATGCTTAATAAACTGGCAAATTAAAACAAACATTATATATGTATGTACGTATTAAAGATATATATACAATTTATAATGGCAATATGTACAGACATATTTGTGTTTTTTCTTTTAATTGTTAAAATTTTTTAGTGCGTGCATAAATAATTTAAATTTTATACACTATGTATATAAGCATGTGTTTCCCAGGAATGCAATTTAATATTTGACACTTTTTTTGGACTTACAAAGGTTAATATGTGCTTTACACAATTAATGACACTTTAATACATAAATTTAATTAGTTAATTTATATCGGAAATAGTAAATTATACTCTATAGACTTTAAATTATGTTTTTTTTTTCTAAATTATACTTGACAGTTTTTGCCTAAGCCTATGGGACTAGTTATAGGTTTTTGGAATGTAGTTTAATATTTTATGCCTACTACTCGTAATAGTTTTTAAATTAAAAAAGCTTTTAAGTTTTTATGCTATTCGAGGCTTATTGATTTTAGTGTAATAAGGTAAATACCTTTTTTTTTAGATTTGTGAAATGATACAAGCTAGAATTTTTGGAAATATAGGGTGGGCCATCTGTTGGTTTGGTTGTTTTTTGTTGTTTTTTTTCTCTTAGTACTGCTTCAAGGAGCTTAGGGCTTCTACAAGCATTTTCCACCGGACTCTGTTTGGCGCAGTTTGATTTGCTGTGTCCCAGTTGATGTTGTGTAGGGACAATTCGACGACAGGTTGCCTTTGGTCTTCCCACTCGTCAGCTTCCCTGAGAGTTCCATTCAAAAAACATCCCGACAATGCTGCTTCGATCTTTCCTGAGAGCATGGCCGATCCAACGCCACTTGCGTGTTCCCTTCTCGGTGCATATTGGAACTTCACTTGAACAGTGTCAATAGTTTTCCCTATTATATTATTATTGAACAGTGTCATAGTTCCGCGTTCGATATCCGGTTGGGCCAGAATATCCCGCATATAATCCTCAGGCACTTCGGTTTGGTTGTTAAATACTCATAATTCGGAACATACCCATCCGTCCGCCCTCAATTTTAGTCATGGATTATTAAACAACCGAACTACGCAAAAAAGTGCTACAGGCGTACTATGAAAATTGTCGTTCTATGAAAAAAAAACAAAGTTAAGACGAGTTTCGGCGAATTGCCGGAAACATCGACGCGCCATCGTTCGCAAGAATTACATCTTGCTAGGACGACTTTGCATCGAATTTTGCCTGCGTATCTGCATTTACACGCTTTTGTAAGCGAATTTTGTGATTCAAGGAGCAATATAAACGTCGCTTTTTCGTTCAATGAATGTACAGCTAGATAAGTTAAAAAAATGAAAATTACAAAGTTCGCCTAGAGTCAGCTGCGGCGGCCAGTTGAGCAATATTATCAATCATTTTCAAACTTGCATTTGGTGTAATATATTTGCCCAATTTTTTTGGAAAATACACGAATAAAATGTAATTAACAAACAAACCACTAGATGGCCCACCCTATAAAAGAATAAAGTGTAAATGTGTAATAGTTAACCAAAGCACACTGGTCTTAAATACAATTTTGTACTAAGTATTGTGGCAAAAATTCCAAATATGTAGTCATAGTAAATAGTATTTAAGTCCAACAAAAATCTTAAAAGTTTCATTTAGAATGAGAAGTTTTCGTGAAGCCATGAAAGTTAGCTGTTAATGCGTAACAGCTTTTAAGATTGTTTGTAAAAAATAATAAAAAAAATTTCGCATTAAGATACTTGGGGTGCTCACTTTTTCTTGCATAAATGCGTAAAGGCAAGAATGCCTGAGTAACGACATGAGCAACGTGGCAAAAAGGTAGAAATGCTCGACCAACTATGCAAAGTTTCCGCCCTATGCTACGAATAGTGGCGATACGTTGTTTTCATGAAATAAAAACCAAACACTATGAAAAGTAACCCACCTAACTTAAACAATCACAAGTGTAATATTGTTTGTTTTTCTTCACTAAAAAGGTTTTGTTAGATAGCCACTAACAAGCATAAAAGATAAAGTTTTGCATATTTGTCAGTACAATATATATTTTCTGATCTTCAATTGCAACGTTAAACAAACGCTGTTTAGTTTACCAAAGCACTAGAAAAAAGTGTACAAAATATGGCCACACTGTAGATATTGGAGCTTTTTACAACACTCATTTGGGCAAGATTGCCCTACTTTTCATAGCCAATGGTATGGGGCAGACGTAAGTGCGAATTTTTATACCCTGTACCGTATGGTACAAAGGGTATATTGTGTTTGTGCAAGCCGAAAATGTATGTAACATATAGAAGGAGACGTCGGAGACCCCCCAAAGTTACCTAAAGTATGATCCGAGTGACTAGAGAAGTCGATATACCCATGTCCGTCTGTCCGTCCGTCCGTATGAACGCCTAGATCTCAGAGATGGTAAGAGCTAGAGCAACCAAACTTTCAGATTAGATCCCTTATTAATCCATAGGAGACAAGTTTATTTTATTTTTTTGATATCGGGATTACATTATATAGCTCCCATAGGGGTGTTTTAGAGGACCTCGAAAAAAAGCAAAAGTTTTAGATGGATAATTCGTTTGTTTATGAAGATATCATAACCAAATTTGGCAATCGGAAATACCAAACTTTATCAAAATCGGTTGACTATATCATATAGCACCCATAGGAACGATCGGTCAAAAAAACGTTTTTTTACAAAATTCGTTGTGTTTCGTTTGGTTTTGAAGGTATCGGAACCAAATTTGGCAGTCGGAAGTTTTTTTTTTAGTTTCCAATCAGTGTACTAAATTTAATCAAAATCGGTTGACTATATCATATAGTCCTCATAGGACCGATCGGTCAAAAAAATTGTTTGGTGCAAAATTCGACTGATTTTTGTTTGTTTATGAAAACATCTTAGCCAAATTTGCCGAATAAAATATCTTTTGGAGGTTTTAAGCAATATTTCGGACTTAATTGCAATGTGGTTGTACAAGTATCCCAAAGTCGTCTGCGCCCGACTTTAACGTACGCCATTTTTTTTTTCTTTGTGTGTAAATGGTTGTTTTTGACATTTTGCGCTTTTTCCCATTTGCATTTTTGCGCGACATCTATTTTTGCACGACCTGATCAATCTTGAAAAAATGTTCTTGCAGTTATAAGCCTATGCCAAATTTAGTATGCGTATCTTAATTTTTTGAAAAATTGTGTGTCTTGAAAATTGTTTGTATTGCCATAATAAGACGAGTCTGTGACTAGTTTCAGATGGGTATCTTTATTTTTTCGAATTTCTGTCAACAATTTTGAATTTGTGCTAAAAATTACTGAAAAATAACAACAAAATAAAATTTGAGAAAATTTAGAAAAAACATTTTTTTTTTTGTGACTTTTAAGCACGTTCAATTTAAACAGCAATAAATAAATTTATCAGCCAATTTAAATTTAATTTAATTACTAAAGCAAGAAAAATTAGTGGATATTTGCAAACATTCAATATATATTGATTGCTAATAAAAATTTTAATATGTTAGTAAAAATTTTAAAAACTATTTTAGTTTTAATTTTCTATCGTAATTTTATTAAATTTCAGAAGCTGTTAAAGTAAATACATTTTATTTGTGGCATTAATTTATAGAAATTTATACATAAGTGTATCATTTAGATTTATTATAAAAGAATAAAATAATATCAGCTGGTATTGTGCTGAAATTCTTTTTTTATACAATTATAACTCAACAGCTTTCCATTAGAAAGCCAGCTAATTATATAATTTATTTAAATTTTTAAAAGCATTTGAATGTATCTCTAAATCTTTTAATCAAGCCGATATCTTAAATGATTTATTATAAAAATTCAGACACAGTCGTCTATAGATTTCTGGCACAAACCTGACAAAGTAGAGAACAAAGTAAACTTATTCCTTTCGAAACCAAACAACTCGTATGGTCCCACTTGTGGAACATTTGCAACAATCACATTTTGTTATAGGATTTTGGTTCAGTGAACTGTTGCATTTAGATGCTGCATGCCACAGAAAATAACAAGATCATGTCACTTGAGTAACAAATAATAAAAACTCAAGTTGCCGTCATATGTCATATGAAACTAAGCAATAAAACCGGGTTAACTAGAAAAAAAATATAAATAAGTGGCACAAGCATGAAGTATTTAGTCAAAGATACTTGAAAGGCACACAAATATTTCAAGTGCCGATCGCTCTTAAGTACTTTGTAATGTTTCTTAATTCGAAAAAGAATCCAACTGCGCAGAAGCAGCTGTCAAATTTGACACGCTTCAAATTACATTTTCACTCATTTCGGCTTAAATGTTGTTAAATTTGTATAACAATGAGGCAGAGTCTGCGGAGATTGCAATTTAAGAGCTGGTCTAGCACATAGCCCATACTTATGTCAGCCAACTGGCTAATAACTCTATTATTAGTCAGTAACTGTAAAATACAAGACCAAAAAGAAATAAAAGACTAGAAAGAAAAGTCAGTTTTCAGACGAAAAACTGAAGCTACTCTTGCAGTGCAGCTTAGTTCGAAAAAATACTACATTAAATATTTGTATGCTCTTGAAAAGAAATTTTCTTATTTATATAATAAAAATTAACATAAAATTGTTGTAATTTTCTAATTTATGGGATCGCTAAAATCACCCAGGCAGCTGGAATCATCTAGAAAGTAATCTGGCTTAAGGCCAGTTTTCACCTGTCGAGCTTCTTGTCTAGTCACATTTGATAAATTTGTATGTTGTAGTAGGTTCTTGTGGGATCTTCTTTTTAGCCTATTATTTTGGATGAGTGTCTAGAAGCCCTTTGGCCAGCCTTTTACTATTAATTTGACTTGCGTAAACTTCGCTAGCTAACATTATGATAAGGCGCAAGATATTATTTTGAAACGTCTCAACATATAAACCATGCGATACCATAGAATATCAAAAAATAAATTTTTGAAGTTTTGGCGAAATCTTATGAAATGGATTCGCAATGCATGCGATAGAGACTAAAATATATAGTAACAATTCCTAATGGATGTACATTTTAATAATACATTGAAATTTCAAATTTAAAAGCTTAGAGTTCACAACATGTTTAAGCAGCAGTTCGTATAAGATACATCACCTTATATAAGTAAAATTACTATTTTTTTTTTTTTTTTCTATATTTTTTTAATATTAAAGTTTTTTTCTGTGCTGACAACAAGGGAAAAATTAAAGAATGGCGAGTTGGTTGTGAATCTGGACGGAATTCTATTTTTGAAATGAGAATCGAGCAGTCTAAAATTTACGGAATTTCGAAAATATAAAATTTCAATGTTTTAAATTTAATATATTCATGGTTAAAAAAACCACAAGAACTCATGAACCACTTTTAAATTAAAGGATCAGTGTGGGGTGGTAATAAGCGGCCTTACTCAAATTACGTAAACCGATTTTTACTATTTTTAAACTCCTCCCCCCACCGGTGCCGACCGTATTATATGACCTCCCTCCCCCCCTAGTTGACACGTGGTTATAGATTTTCAAAAGTGGATAAGTTAAGTAAAAAAAAACAAGTCCAACGAGCCAAAAGCATAGAAAAGTACCACTTGTGGAAGGAATGTGTAAAAAAAAAATCATTGCACTAAGTGACAATAACCTAGACCCCCCCCCCCCGGTCGAGTGCCAAGCGTGGTATTTTCAAGACCCCCTCCCACTAAACGGGTCACGTAATTTGGGTATGGCGGCCCCTAAGAGCTATCAAAGGCGTGAAGTGACGTGAGTCAGATTGAAGATTCTCGGTATAAGCGACAACGCGGTACCTTGACAAAAAAAAAAAAAAGGTTTAAAGTTTTGCCACCCCACCATTAGAAAAATGTTTTACTTTAATTTTTATGCTGCGTATTGCATTTAGCAAGATCTTATAATCAAACTAAAGTCCAAAAAAACACATCGAATACAACTTTCCGCATGCAAAAACCCTAATTTCCATGCCGGAAGTCTTACGCTAGGCCTGCAATCCACTTGCAAATTAGACAAAAGTCGAAGCTTGAAACCTGAAACTGCACACAGCTGCCACTGACGAAATATTCAAAAACAGTCAAGTGATTGTGGCTGCAACAACAGCAGCATCAACTGTTCCATTGTTGCTACAACTCTTCACGCCCAAAGTGCAGTGATTGCCAACAACAACAACAGACTGATGCTGCAAACAGATGACGAGTCAAAAGATGACGACTATGTCTGCAGATGTGCCTTGCTCTAATAGCGGACTCCATGGTAAACCGTTGAATGCACTTGTGGGTTGCCGCTGGCAACGTGAGACCATCTGTTGTTGTGGTTATTGTTGTTGCTGTAGTTGTTCAATGCGCACGCGTCAAACGACAGATACAAATTGTCTACTTAGCCAAGGCATAAAGCCAGTCGTAAATGGCCTGAAAATACCATAAAATGAGTATATGAAAAAATACTAAAGAAATAATGAGCAACAGTTGGGACGTTGTACGAAAGTGAATACACTGCACTAACTTTTCCAACAAAAAATTTTGTTATTTAAAAGAAATTTTTCATGGATTTGTTAGCGAGCGAAAGTTTTTGTCTAAATGTCAACGTTTTTTGGTTTATAGGGCTCACATAAGCTTAACGTGATGAAGCTATAACAACCAGGTGGTGGTCAGCTGCAAACTTTAGCTGCTTACGGCTGAAGCGCATCTTTTTGTGAAATTTTATGTCTTTAGCTTCAAATGACTAAGATCTAGAACTTCATAGTATAAAGAAACTAAAGCCGAAAAGTATCAAAATAAGAATCTTATTGCTACAGTATATAAGATATTGCGGCATGATTCTAGTTGCATAGCTGGAGAGAGTCAAAAGAAGCTTATGAATACTAAAAATGTTGATAGCTTTAAACGTACAACCTTAAGGTGGCCAAATATCAAGATTCTTTTAATTTTTGGTTAAAAAAAGGGGCTTACGTCGGTTTAACACAACAGTCCTTATCAGTTATGGCGCTATACGCAACTCTGGGTAACTTGAGGTGTTTCTAGCCCTTATGGTCTTCTCTTTCCCAGATACATGGCCAAAGACGCATACTATACGTAATCGTCACCTAAGTTAATGCTAATCATACCGTTCGTGTCCCTTCTATTAGTTACATCTATAGTACCCTATAGTTACAGAGTATAAAAACTTTACCAACTATTATCTGACGATGATGAGTTTTTAGTTGACGACACGTCGTCTAGCATTTGTCTAAACTGCAACTTAAAGATGCGCAATTTTTCAACCTTCAGTCACATTTACTCATTCATTCATAAAAATATTTTTTATTTTTTGTCGGTATGATGTTCAAGGCACGGCATAAATGTGACGTCAATATATTTAATGGCAACAGCTTTTGGCTGGTTTGTTTTGGTAACTGATTTAACTTATGGTTAAGCAGCTGCAGCATTGAACTTGACTTAAACAAATTACCTGGTTAAATGCAAAAAATGTTGGGTTGGGTTGGGTTTTTATCAGATACTGTAGCCCAGTTTTTGGATTTTAAAACTTAGCACCGTTCAATAGGTTTTTGCAAAAAGTAACTAATAGATGGTAGGACACAAAGTTAATGCCAAAATGTTTAAACTAATGAAATAAATCAATTAAACTTTGCCCGTCAAACAATAAGTACGCATAAAGTTTTTTATTGGAAGGTGTATCCTATGACAGTATTTTTACATACATTTGAATATAATATATTAGTTATACATATATATACACGAAAGCTGACAGCTGAGCAGCATTTTTAACTAACATAACGTATGTGGGAATAATATTTAACTTTTTAGAAGCTTATAAGTCACAACTAGTTTAAGCAGCAGTTGATTTAAGAAACAAAATTGATAACAAAAAAAGCAACATTATTAAAGTTTTTGATTAAATTTATTATTAATTAAAAAATTGGGTCTTTACTAAAGCTCACACGTGTGGCTGTAAGTCAACAATAGCTTACACTTAAAAAAATAAAGGTATTAAGTATTTATGATGCTATAGAAGCTAAGCATTTGTTTTACACATCTTTGCAGCAAATTTGTATTGTACTGACAAATTAAGAAATTATCTTAATACTTTTAAATGACATTTTCCTCACAAAAACTGTTTTTAACGAAAACCAACTAAACAATATTCAGTTGATTGTTGCTGCTAACGTTTTTAGTCTGGCATTTTTACCAGTATGCCTCTTTGTAAGTGTTTGCTCGTGCATTCTTGCATTTATGCCCAACAAAGTGAATATCATTTTTCAGCTGTTGCTTCTTTTTTTAAAGAAGAAAGTGTAATTTTTTAGCATTGTATTAAACTGCAGCTGCTCAGAAGTAAGCAAAAGTGAAGACAGCCAAATTTTATAACCCAGATTTCAAAAGCTTCAGTCACTGTGCAGTGTGTCCCTGGCAACTGCATGGAAACCAGTTAAAGCTGGTTAAAGTTATAGCCAAGCAACTTAATTTTCAATTAGATTGTCAGATAGTAGGCAGCACCTAGTTGAGTCAGTCAGCCAAACACCTAGTTAAAGGCAATTGTATCAGAGCAAACTGTAAGCCATAACAATTTGCTTAGAAGTAGTGAACAAAGGCGCATCCAAAAGGGGTGGTAGAACTGATGGGGGCTTGTAATAATTGGGTCAAATTTTAGTAATAAAGCAAGTTAAGCAATTTACTAAAGTATTGCCGCAGGCTATTAGGTAAAGAAAAGTAGGAGGTGCTTTGCGCGGGTTCGTTTATCGAATAACAAGTAGCGAGTGACGTCACAAAATCCAAATATTTACCCGCGCTTTGCTTTTATTTTGTAAGTGGTTATAGTGGAAATAGAAACATTAAAAGCTATACCATATACTTTTGTACCCTAAACTCGAAAAGATATCTTGCAATAGATATAGATTATTTGTTTCATTTGTAGATAAATAGATATACAATACAACAAATAATATGATAGAAATAAAAGAGCTTTTATGTTTTTATTAACAATTACATACTATAATTTCAATCTTATGACGTATGTAACTATGCAGAACAAGAAAAAAGCGTCTCCTCGTTTACTCTACCACATGGCTGGAAGCTGGTTACCCCTTTCACTTATTTGTTCACACCAAGCTGCGTCTCTGTTGAATGTTCTTAGACTTGGCTTTATGCAACGCGAATCTGTAACGTGGTTCACCTTCGCTGACAGTTTAAATGGCCAATAACCGGAGCACAGCGCAGTATTACGAAGGCTACGAATTTCATTGCAACTGCTGCAATAACAATAACAAAATCAGCTCCAACAACTGCAGTAGCGGAGGTGTTACTAAAGTTCGCTGGCAACGATTGATTTTAGCATTCCCCAAAGCCCCTCATGCCGCAAAAGCTGCATGGAGAGTAAAATAAAAAAAAAAATTTTGAAAAATGGACAAAGATTTGCTTTAAAAATAGAGAGAAAGATGACGTCAGATTACACAGGATGCTGAAACTTTAATAATCTTTGCGTAAAATTATGCGTGGCGGAGCAGTAAAACTGGAAAAATTTGTATAATATGTAAAAAAACTACATATTGCAGATTGATATGCATAAAAAACAATTTCGGTTTACTTCGAAAATGTATGAGGAAATCTTTCAAACTATGGATTATTCACTATTACAGAATGGTGGGGTACAAAAATTTTGGTCTTTGGGAATATATGAGGAAATCTTATAAAATATGGACTATTTATTATTTCAAAATGGGAATGAGAAAATCTTGAATACACATAATTTCTAATGTATTTCGAGAGTATACCCTAATCTCATAAAAACCCCACAACATATTTTTCAAAGAAACATTGTCCGGCATTGTTTTTATATGTGTTTGATGTCGCTTAGTTTGTATCCGAGGTCAAAAAAATTTTTGCACGTCGTGTTTCTGAGCTAACCTCCAAAATGTCTCCCCTTGTGTGGTTTTTTAAGGTTATGTTAGAACCCAAGCAGGCTTTGTGTTTTTTAAACTTGATTTCGGATTCGGTGCACCCAAAAGCATTTAGAAAACATGTTCTGGTCTTTGATCCTAGAAATAAATTTTGATTGGGGTAGCTGTTAGATAACTTCAAAAAATACTATACAATTTTTTTCGCGACTGGTTCTTTTTGGAGTTGTTTCTTTTTGTAGCTGTGTTATTCAAACGTTTTGAATAAAAATTCATTTAATCATTGTCTAGTATTTTTTTGGACAAGTCCGACGGAACTTGGCGCAGATAATAAAGTATACAGGTACTATACTCGGGCTAAAATAAAATAAAATATAATAAAAATAAAAAAAAAATAATAAAACATCGTTACCGATATGTTTGGCTTTTATTCAAAAACTTTAACTATACTCTGTCTGTCGCAAAACTTTTGAATCCCTGAAATAATTTTATCTGGGCACACTAATTTTGTGAAGAGAACCAGAAATTAGAACTGGTTTGTGAACTGAGCCAAAATGGACGTTTTTGAAAATGCGAGAAGAAGAAGAGTATTGAGCGCGTAAAATAAAAGTTTATATTCCGTCACATTGTCTTTGTTTAGAAGCCAAATTAATAGAAAGTGCTATTTTGTTCTAGCCAACAGATTGGCATTGTTAAAGCAAACGAAATAATCTTATCTCATTCCTAATCAATACTATAGTCTTTTATAGGTGATTAAATGGAAATCTATAGATTATATTACTAATAATCTTATACAACTTCTAATAATAAACTATAGATGTTTTTTTTGCGGGGAACTTGTAAATAATTTTATTATATCTGATTCAGTGGTTCAATGACCATATATACAATATAAAGTTCTCACAACTTTTAATTTTTTGTGGCCTTGTATTTTATCAGTTTTTTAAGTGTTTAAATGAATGAAGCGTTTTTTTAGCTCAGTATTAATAAAATCATTCCGTTAAAAAGAACGTCTTTTAGAGACGTTCTCCCCTTTACCCCGCAGAGGACAATCTATAAGATGTTAAAAATTCCAAGTTATCTGTTCCGGACAGATTTTACTTTGTCTCTTTATATTATCTTCCGAATAAAAGAACAAATTTTAACTATTGACAGCTGTACCACGCGCAAAAACGAAAATATATTTTTGATAGTTTGAATAGAACAAAAAAAAATTTCTTTCAAATTTTTTCAAAGGCTTAGTTTTTTTTTTAACAAATCAGTTTTTATAAAAATTTGTCAGATATTTCTTTAAAAGCAAAATATTTTAATTTAATTTTAAAGGATTTTTTACTTCATAGAAAAGCTGAAACCCGCGATTTAATGAAAGTTGTATGCAAAGCTCACACTGATTTTTAGAGTCTAATTAATATGGATCAGCTGCAATTATATTGCACAGACTCTGCATGCTTTTACGTTTGAAAACTCTTTGAATCAGTTAATATAGCTTTTGTCAAGGGTATAAAGAAACTTGTAACCCAATTTCACGATCACAAAAACAATACTAACAATTTTTAACAGATACAGATACATACAATGCTAAACCGCAATATATTTCACTTTACGCCAGTTTGCTTCAGCGACTTGGCTACGCAAAAAAAAAAAAAAAAGATAAATAAATGAAAATACAAAAAAAAAAAAAAGAGAAAAAAAACCAAACCAGTTACACTTTGCAACTTTCATTCAATTTTTAATGCCGGGCGTTTAGTGAAACTGCAAGAAATGACCAAACGCAGTCATCAAAGCGAACTACAACTGCACTCCAAATATGTACCACAAATCTGGTTTAGAGCTCCAGACAGTTGGCCAGTTACTGGATCAGGCGTTGCTCTTCCTCGTTCAGACAACAAGCTGGCGGGCAAATTATGAAATACTTGCCCAAAAACGAAAGTGGTACGAACAACTGAACACCATGCTCCGGAAAAAAAGACAAACACACATAGGTACTAAGTAAGCAGATTTTCCGGCTTGGCTTTCCTCAAATGTTCAATTGCAGCTATTTGGCATTTAATTTGAAGCTCTTAATTTCTGTCAGACTTTGTGGTTGCTACCTACACTTCAGGGCAGTACAAATAAAGCTCCATTATGGTGTTAATTGCCCTTAACGGCGCTGAATGACACTCTCCGTTTGCCACGTGTTGTTGGCTTTGTTGGAACTGGCTAACATCTTTTTTACAATTTGGCCATAAAGAGTGCATTTGCATGGGATTGTTAAGTGTTTGGTGCGTTGAGGAAAACTTTCAAATCGTTGATAATGATTTTAGCAGCTTGAGGGATCACAAGGCTTGAAAGTGAAAGGAATCATCGTGAGATTGCATATTTAGTTATATTTATTGGGTAGTAAATGTAGGACTTGGCAATCGAACATTGCATAAACATTTGTTGGCAAAAAAATAAAATACAAAAAAAATGGACTTCGACTAAGAGAGAGATGCCTCATAAATATGTACATATGTACTAATTGAGCTTTAACTCTTGTTTTCGTGATCGTGTGAAATGTGAGCATTTATTTCCTGTCATTTGCATGGATTAAAGATATTATATTAATATTGGAAAATTCTTCAAACTTGGCGTAGCTTACTTTTACAGACACCGAGATTCAGGTGCTCATACGGAAGCAGCTCCTGTGGGGTACATGGATTAAAAAAAGAAACACCATCTTCAAGTTTGTGCATGATCTATGCTCAAATATATAAAATTGGTGCGTTTTTAAACGTGCAACAAAATATTCGATTTCAAACCACATGAAAAATTCGGTTTGGAGAAATTGGGAGCACCAAGCACTCGGTTTCAAAACGAATCCGAATAAAATGTTCTGATTTGTTGTTAATATTTTATATAATCTTATATATACTAGTATTTATAAATAATATTAATTTCCTCTTAACTTAATGGCTTGTAAAAAAGTTAAAAAAAAAAAATAGTTCACAATTACAAAATTAAACAGCAATCGATTAAAAACTATTAAAATTTACAGCCGTATCCGAAAGGGTGAATAAAGCAAACGAAATACTACTTCCTGGAAAATCCATTTCGTTTTGTTTTCCACTTAAGAGCCTATGCGGAAAAGTATAATAAAAAATAAATTTCCCAAAATATATTTCAAAAGTGAACATTTGTAAAATGTTTCTTATATTTTCCTTAAGCTCTGCCTATTGCGCCATAGGTCTTGGTTCAAGTTCATGAGAAGAGCAGTCTAAAATTTTAAAAAACTTTTTAAAATTAGTTTTGGCTTCATGTTTTATGAGCACTTAAATAAAGCCAAGATAATGTGCCACCACTCTCTTATAACCATAGCTAATGTTTATGTACAATAAACAGCCCACATACTTCTGCTTACTATTTATTTACTTTTCAGTTAAACATAACATAATATATAATAAAACATAATTTAACATTTGCAGAACATGACGATATTAATACGCTGCATGGTACCTATCAATATCTGAAGAGCACTGGCCAGGTGAGTTTGCTTCCCAGCTGTTAACTAGTGTAATTTGCATATGCCGCCATATCATAGTCGTAAACATTTTGCATATATTTTGGTTGGTCATAATAATAAATAAATTCGACGTTACTCATTTGAATGCTACATATTGGAAAGGAGGATAGCCTGTATGCTACGCCTGTGCTACATGGTGTTTGATATTTAAAAGCGTTACCTCATGTCTCTGCCTGCTGAGCAACTCTGTATCGCTCACTGATCACCGCATATGTCTCGCCGTCTCTCTCTCTCTCGCTCTCGCTCTGTCGCTCTAAACGTATATCTGTCTCGCTCATAGGTAATTTGTTATTTGTAAGTTTTCATCCGCGACTCATACACACACACACACACGCACACATACACCTACATTACACAAGCACACACAACAGTTTTGGGCCACCCTATACTATGCACTACTCTATTTGCTCGCTCTCTGTCTCTATCTCGCTGTTCCTGTCTACACTAACACAAACACTTTACAAAATACTCCTCCACTTGGACTCCGTCTTGGAATTTTGTCAGTGCAGTTGATAAATCATAGATTTAGTTAGATGCCAGATGCGCCAACTGCGCCAATTGCAACATACTAGCAGCATATAGAAAATCGATTTGTTATGAAGCGACCTGCCCCCTCTCTAACTATATAATTGCCAAAACACACACACACACACACGCCCATGCCAGCGCCAGCGCCAAAAGGTAAGTCAGTGGCAACTTAACCAAACGCAATTTGTAAATGTCTGCATTGAGCCTCTTAAATTGGCTTTTGCGAAACACGCAAAGGCGACACCAACGGCATCCACTTATGCGAAAAGTCATCCAAAATCCCAACAAATCAGCCTAGGCTGCAGCTGACCCGATTACTAAGCCTCTACCTGTTGCTATATACACGTCGTCACAACGCCTTACTCCATTCGCTTAGTTATCGTCTACTATGTGTACCACTGTAACCTGCTCCAAGCCCACAAACATACACACACACACTTTTGCAATTTGGCAGCTACAACAACTGCGCAGCTCCCAGCTGAACAACACGGCGCATGCGCAACTTGAGACGGTCTTCTTCAATCGTGTGCCCAAGGCGGGCAGTGAAAAGTTGATGAGTCTGCTCCTGCTGCTGGCTAAGCGCAACAATTTCGTGGCCAGACGTGACAAGGAGGCGCTATTCGAGACGATATTGGTGGACAAAGGCTTTGCAGACAACTTGCTTAAAACTGAAATACTGAATGCAACTACAACTAATTCCTATAGCAAGCACATAGCATTTCTGGATTTCGATGACTTAAAAGCGCCCTGGCCTATATATTTGAATATGGTGCGTCATCCGATTGACCGTCTGGTCAGCTGGTTTTACTATACGCGTGCACCCTGGTACATAGGCGATAGAGTGCACACCTTTGGTAAAACCTATGCCATACCAGATATAGACTGGCTTAAAAAGGATTTTAATCGTTGCATTTTGGAACATGATCCGGAGTGTGTATACGAGCAAATGGATATGTTTGGTCTGGGCGATCATAGAAGACAATTGCTATTCTTCTGTGGACAAATGATTAAGGTTTGCATGTGAGTACGCGCACCTTTGTACACAGCGTATAGTACCATATTTTGCTCAAACCCCCACAGGCCCTTCAACTCACATGCGGCCATGCAGCTGGCCAAGCAAAATGTGGAACAACGTTATGCCGTTGTAGGCACCTGGGAGGAGACAAACATAACGCTTACTGTGCTGGAACATTATATACCCAGACTGTTTGCTGGTGCCACGGAGCAGTACTATGAAATGGTTAAAAAATTGGGTGAGGTCAATCGCAATGCGTTTCGACCACAGCTACATGATGAAGCGCGTGCCGTGCTCTCGCGCAATCTGACCCATGAGATAGAGTTCTATCAGTTTGTTAAGCATCGTTTATATAAACAGTATATAGCCATAAAGTTGGAGCAAATGCCAGCAAGTGAGCTCAATTAGTTGTCATAAGTACCTATACAAAAAAGAATAAATATATAAACAAAAAAAAAACTAACTTTCTTAATGCTTGGTCTACGCCTTTTGCACCCAGTCATCAATCAGTCAGTCATCGTGGTATGCTCCTCAGCTTTTCTACAACTCTGCAACTACACAACTCTATCTAGCTAACTCTCTGCCTCTAAACCACAGCGACGTCAGCATAATGTGCACGCACGTGCCACACGTCACAGCAATAGCGAGGAGCAGGAGCCGCACAAGCTGCAGCACCATAAGCAACGCCATGGTCAGCAACTACATAAGGCTGTACATGACAAGCAGCTGGCGCTGCCAGACAATGAAATTGATGATGATGAGGCAGCTGAAGATGACGACGAATACGATGAGGGCTTTAATTTGGAGGCGGATCTTTTGAACAATACCAAACGCGCCGAGGTCGACTTTGTGTTCTTCAATCGTGTGCCCAAGGTGGGCAGTCAGTCGCTAATGGAGCTCATGGCGCGTCTGGGCAAAATCAATGGCTTTACGCATGCGCGCAATAAGGGTAGCGCGCATGAAACCATTATGCTCAACAAGGAACGCCAAAAGGATCTCATAGCTGAGCTGCTCATGCGCCAGAAGCCGCATATCTACAGCCAGCATATATCCTATATCAATTTTACGCGTTTTCATTTTCCGCGTCCAATTTATATAAATCTGGTTAGAGATCCTGTCGAGCGTTTGATTAGCTGGCATTACTATGTGCGTGCACGCTGGTATTATCGTGACATGAAGGCTAAACTGGGTGCTGCAGCACCGCCCATGCCAAGCGATGAGTTTCTCAATCTGGACTTTGATACTTGCGTGCGTGAGCACAATCCCAGCTGTATATTTGAGCAAATGCAAATCAAGAATCCCGTGGGTGATCATCGCAGGCAAACTTTGTTCTTTTGCGGACAAAACAACAAGCTGTGCATGTAAGTAGCAGCTGGAGTAGATCTCTAGAGTAAACTTAACTACTTTCATGCTCAGGCCGTTTAACTCTAAGCTGGCCATGCAAAAGGCCAAGCGCACTGTGGAGGCGGACTATGCTGTGGTAGGCACCTGGGAGGATACGAATATAACACTAACCGTGCTAGAGAATTATATACCACGCTATTTTCGCAATGCCAAAGTGGCCTATTATTGTAAGCATATAACCCTGCTGGTACTATATCTATATAACCAACAACACTTACAGTGGGCAAGGAACGTCTTTCAAGCGTCAATCGCAATAATGTTACACGCACCGTCAGTGAGGAGACACGTCAGATCATACGCAAGAACCTAACCAATGAGATTGAATTTTATGAATTCTGCAAACAACGTTTGTATCTACAATATGCTGCACTCAGTCATGGCAAGCGTTTTGGTGAGGATGACTATCTGCTGGTGCCGGAGCAGCGTAACGACTATGACAACGATGATGATTATTAGTTGGCCTAAATACTTGTTTTTAACATATAGACTTTACAATAGACCTTATTGTGTACCAAGTAAAATCCTAGCTCTGTATTATACTCTAGTAAATCGACTCAATATGACGTCATGCTGTTGCTCTTGCTCTCTCTTTGTGTATACGTGCTTTTGTTGTCTGTCTCTCTTTTGTTGCTCGCGCTTTGTGTGTGCTCTCGTTTTTGTCGTTGTCGCTGTTGCTGTTGCTCTCTTCTACCACTCTACCTGTACCATTTACAGCTCTGGCGGCTTGATCCCAAGTTCCTCAACAATACAAGATTTGCCACACGGGATGTGCTCATCTTTAATCATGCGCCCAAGACGGGTGGAGAAACGCTTGTAGAGCTGCTATCGCGTCTAACCGATTGCAATGATTTTGAGATTTTACGCGCACCCTTTGCCAAAAAGCCTTCCAAGCGCTTATTAGTAGCAGATCAGCGTGAGCTGGCCACAGAAATTATGGAAAAACAGGAAGCCTATGTTTATACAGAGCCATTTAACTATATAAACTTTCGTAGCTACAAACTGCCACAGCCGCTCTACTTGAACTTAGTGCGTGATCCTGTAGAGCGCATCATCAGCTGGTATCACTATAGACGCACGCCCTGGAATGCTGTGCAAATGTATCATATAACCAACAAGTTTCAGTCACGTGCTTTTTACAACAAAGGCTTTGAGAAGTGTGTGCTAGCAGGCGATCCCGAGTGTCGTTTTGACTATGCCATGAGTTTTAACCAGGATAGCAATGATCATAGGCGTCAGAGTTTGTTTTTTTGCGGAAATGAGCCTGTCTGCGAGTAGGTAGCACATATTACCACAAAGTTACCTAGCTACTTAAAAATTTTATTAGACCCTTTAATACACCTGGCGCTATAGCGCTTGCCAAACGTAATGTGGAACATGACTTTGCTGTGGTAGGCTCTTGGGAGGATGCAAATGTTACGCTGGCCGTCTTGGAGCACTATATACCGCGTTTTTTTAAGAATGCCACAGCTGTTTATTATGGTAAATAACGCACAGCGCTTAGCTGCCTGCACTAATCCGATTTTCTTTTGCTTAGACCCGGAACAAAGTTTGGCCAAAGATTGGCGCAATACCAACCACTGGAAGCCACCAATTAGTGCACATGTTAGGCAACTGTTGCGCGCCAATTTTACTCATGAATACGATTTCTATTACTTTTGCAAACAACGCTTGTATAGACAATATTTTGCCATAATAAAAACTTTGCAGTAAACAGCACAAATCCTTCCTTTCCATTAACCATGTGTACCGCACGCACATCCCCCACGTTGGGTTTCTTCTTGTCGCTGTCTGTGCTGATTATTTTTTAACCCTTTCAAGCTGCATAAACTGGAACCCTCTCAACTTAATAATACGCTACACGCCGAACGCGATTTTGTCTTCTTCAATCGTTTGGAAAAGGTGGGCAGTCAGTCTATGACGCGTCTGCTCAAACAACTGGGCAGGCAAAACGATTTTAGGACATTTCGAAATGATATTCCACCAACGAAGCCAAACCTTGAAACATACGAAGAGGAGACGAATTTTGTGGAACAACTTTTGGAGCTAGTTGATCCCGCTGCCTATGTGGAGCATACCAATTGGATTAACTTTACGGCGCACAACATGCCCAAGCCCATCTATATAAACTTGGTGCGACATCCCATACAAAAAGTGATGAGCGCCTATTACTATCGTCGCCATCCGCTTATCTATGCCAACAGCCACATGAGACAACCCAACAAGCCTCTTCAGTCCAAGGAATACTTTGATATGTCCTTTAATGATTGCGTTAGACAGCAAATCGAACCTGATTGTGTCTTTGATTCTCACCATATCTTCAATGGTGATTGGCGTCGATTTTCTATGCATTTCTGCGGTAATCAACCCGAGTGCGAGTAGGTATTTTTCTTCTTCTTTTTTTTTTTGTTCATGCAAATTAGTTTCTTTAGTAGCTAGCAGTGCTGTACTTGTGCAATCGTAGAAAGTTGGAGAAACTAAGGAGCGGAAACTCTAACCAGATAAAAGCTAGCCTATCATATAGCTGATATGTCTTTTCACCAAACCTGAATACCTATCCAATGCCTTGGTTTAAATTTATTAAGACAGATTTTCGCACAACACAGTTTATATTCATAGATCTCAAAACTGGAAGCGAAGAGTGAAAAAAAATCGATAGATCGATAAACAAATAGCGTTTGGGAAAATTGTGTTTTGTTAATTTTTCTTGTCTTTGATTGGCGAGTCGAATCGTAATCGCATAGTCATTCAAATTCGATTGAATTTTTGAAAACATTCTATTAGCTCCAAATAAATCGATTTATTTAAAAGTTATTTTTTAAAATATATTCATAGATCTCAGACTAGAGGCGAAGAGTGAAAACAAATCGATAAAAAAAAAACATTTGGGAAAATTTTATTGTCATTTTTTATTGTTTTTCATTGGGGAATCGAATCGTAATCGGACAAGTAATCCAAATTGATCGAATTTTGGGAAACATTTTTTCACTCCAAATTATTCGGTTTTTATACAAGTTCTTTATTAAAATATGATAAGATATTCGAGTTTTGTTGATAGGAAGGATTTTGCACAAAATTTTGTATTGGGAGAATTATTTTTTATCAAATCGACCCTTATAATGGGGAAATCACTTTTTTCAAAAGGAAACGACCGAACCCTATACCTCAAGGGTGGTGAGGAATCAGAATAGATCTTAATATTTAGCAATAAAGTTGGGGTGGGATTGACGTGAGAAACACTTATAGGCCGGAGCCCCTTAATATTAAATAACATAGGCCCACAAAAAAAAAATTCTGAACTTTGCATGTGACGGGACCAACCATATTGATTTTCAGTCACTCAATCCGCATACGAGGTACAAAAACCCCCCAACATTCAAGAGTCCTGAGATAACCTCTAAAAACCTCGTACAAATTATTTTCAATTTTAGGGTTTTTAACGATTTTTTCATATATTTTTTAGTCGCTGAATCTAAATCCCAAGACCAAAGCTCTTAGTACGTCCGTGTACTGAATTAACCTCCAAAATGCAATAAATTTGGATTCGGTGATTCCGAAAACTTACAGTAACCATGGCCCGACCTCCGAACCCGAAAATCGTTTTTTTTGTATAACTTGTTTTTTAGAAATCGTATCCGATGAGCAAAAAAACCCAGCACGTTGGTTTACTGAGATAGCTTTTAAAATAACTCGTTTTATGGGGTTTTTGAGGTTATTTCAGAACCCTTGGGTATTGGGATACACGGATACGGTTTCAACGACTAAAACTACTTTCACTTTAAAAGTTCACACCACGTTTTTTTTGTGGGACTGTTCTGTTTTGAAAAAACAATTTGTATAAATAAGAAGTAAGAAAAGTCCAAAATAAAAAATTGTATAGTGTTCGTTAAACAAGGTTGGTCTTTAAGGACCTAGAAAAACATGATTTCTTGCGATATATTTTTGATATTTATACAGCAATAAAAAGCTAAAGATAGATCTTGCTATAGAACAGCAGTTATTTAGTCGCCATGAACTAAAGATACTTTAAGTTATAGGTCCAGCTTATACGATTGCATAAGATTTGCATTAAAGTAATTAATTTAAAGACGAAATCTGTCGAATACGAAAAGTATAGCTAAGTTTACAATTGCAGAAATTTTAACACTTATAGTGCCACACAGCTAGCTAAATGGAATGTGGAAAAGGAGTACGCTGTGGTAGGTTCCTGGGAGGATGCAAATATAACCCTGGCAGTGCTGGAGGCTTATATACCGCGTTTCTTTCGCGGTGCTAAAGAGCTCTATTACAGTAGGTTCCGCATAAAAATTAAAAATATGAAAGTTTTTTTAACACATATTTTCGACTAGGCACACCTGATAAATTTACAATCAATGCTACACCACACAATACCAACTTGGACGCGGATGTGGAAGCACTCCTGAAGATACAATTTGGCTTTGAAATAGAGTTGTATAACTTTTGCAAGCAACGGCTATATAAGCAATATATAGCAATACAAAAAGCGGAGCTAGCGCACCAATATGGCTTTATATAGCACTAGACTATAAATGCTTTTAAACAGACTTTTACAGGCAATAAATACAGGGATATTTGATTAAGTTAAAATATAAAAAAAAAACCGTCTTTCAATTCTAACTACTACTAATCTCAACGGCTGCGGGCTTAAACTGTAATGCTGCTTGTTTTCATTATGGCACGCCCAACTCGTCTATTGTAGTATCCAACAAAAACCCCATCACTCAATGGTTATCAACCATTCGCAGATCTTTCAGCTGAATGCATACGATTTGAATAATACCAGAAAAGCCGATATCGATGTGCTCTTCTTCAATCGTGTGCCCAAAACAGGCAGCATGCAGATGATAACACTTATGAAGCAACTGGCCAAGATACATGGCTACGAAGTAGAAGTGGATCCACATCGTGGCGGCATTTTAACGCTGCTAGAGCCAGACGAGGAAAGTGATTTTATAGAAAATGTTGTGAACTTAGATGATGGCTCGGCGTTTGTTAGTCATGTGAACTACTTGAACTTTACCAAACATGATCAGCCCAAGCCCATTTATATCAATATGGTGCGTGATCCAGTGGAACGTGTTATCAGCTGGTATTATTTTATACGCGCACCCTGGATCTTTGTGCCTGGTCGCAGGCGCACCAATCGTGAAATGCCCAATCCCAAGTGGGTTAATACCGAGTACGATCAGTGTGTCTTGAATGGCGACAAGGTGTGCAAGTACATAGAGGGTTCGCTAATGGAGCGTGTAGGCGATCATCGCAGACAAACTTTGTTCTTCTGCGGTCACAATGAGTTCCAATGCACGTGAGTTCAAGTTAAAAGCAACTCCGGCTAGACGTTAGCTTATAAATTGTTCTACTATTCAGACCTTTTAATTCGCGGCTACCGCTGCAGTTGGCCAAAATGAATGTGGAACGTGATTATGCTGTGGTAGGCACCTGGCAGGATACCAACGAAACGCTAACAGTGTTGGAAAACTATATACCGCGTTACTTTGCCGGTGCTACCAAAATGTATTACTGTAAGTGCGCACGCAAGCAGTTCTCAAACAAAACGTAACTAATGTTTAAAATTGCAGCGGGTTTGAATGGCGAAAGAACCAATGATAATCCCATGAAACCACATATCAAGCAGCAGATACTTGATATGGTGCGTCGTAATTTCACGCGTGAAATCGAATTCTATCAGTTTTGTCGACAGCGTTTACATAAACAGTACATAGCGCTAAAGTTGAGTGAATTGAAACGTGTGGATAAGTCGCTGGCTAGTGCTCAGGCAGCGCGCGAACTGGCCTTAGGGCATGTTTAGCATGGGTTCTACTTTGTAGTTTCTTGAAAATAAATTTTTAGAAAAATAATCTTCCCCAACTTTTTATTGCTTAAGCTTGTTAAGTTTAACTACTGCTTTTAATACTACAACTGCGCTCTACAAACTCTTGTCAAGATTTCTGCTGGATTTTATTAGGTTATCGTACTAACAAGCGCTATATGCAATTAACTCTACGATTTTCCACGAATTTTCATACGCAGCTGCAGCGTCTTAGCGCGGATCGCTTGAATAATACCAAAAATGCCGAAATCGATGTTTTATTTTTTAATCGCGCCGCCAAAGTGGGCAGTGAAGCGCTGCTGGAACTCTTGAATGCGCTGGAAAATTTTCATGAACACATAACTTTAAACCGTGAGGGCTTGAAAAAGAATTCCATCCGACAATTGAACAAGACGGCACAACGTCAAGTCGCTGAAATGGTAGCCGAAATGGACGAAGGCAGTGTCTATATAGAGCATATTAATTGGCTAGACTTTGAGGAATTCGACTTGCCTTTGCCCATCTATATCAATATGGTGCGTGATCCGGTGGAGCGTGTCATAAGCTGGTTCTTTTATGTGCGTGGTTCATACAAGAATGCCGTAGAATATCGCAAAAATCCCAACAAAAGAATCAGACCAGCCAGCTGGTATAAAAAGAATTTCAATCAGTGCGTGCGCAGCGGTGATCCGGAATGTCAATATGTGCCGCATACGGTTAAGGACATATTTCCCAACTTTAAGCGACAATCGCTCTTTTTTTGTGGACATCACGATGATTGTATGTAAGTAGCACGTCAGCATTTTTAGACTACGGTACAGTCACTAACAAAGCAGCTAATCTATGCACACTTGCAGTCCCTTTAATTCGCCAACCGCCGTGCAAATGGCCAAGGAGCATGTAGAGCGTGATTTTGCTGTGGTAGGCAGCTGGGAGGATACAAATATAACGCTTACCGTCTTTGAGCATTATATACCGCGCTTCTTTAGCGGCGCCAAGCTGATGTACGAATGTAGGTTTTGCGCCTTAGCTAAAAATCGAAAAGTTCTTAAGCTCCCCCCTTTTTTTTTTTTGTTCATTTTCTCACAGTGCACAGTGACAAGATTACCAATCGCAATAAGAACAAACGCAAGCCCTATATTGAACCGGAGGTCAAGGATATGATTAGAAAGAATTTTACGCATGAATATGATTTTTATTACTTTTGCAAGCAGCGTTTGTATAAACAATACTTGGCACTGAATCTGCATGAGCTGCAGGCACATGGTCTTTTGAACTAGTTCATTTCAAAGTGCATTTTTAGTTTAGTAATCAGTGATATATATATTTGTCGAACAAATTTTTTGCTAATAAAGGCGTTACACACATGGTACCCACACTTTGCATACCCAAACCATTTGTGTCTAATTTTAACTGTGTCCACGTAGCCACCATGTACTGTGCTTACCAAATCTTATTCCCATCAGTTGAATACGCTAAGTGTGCGTAAACTGAACAACTCGGCTAAGGCCGAAATGGATCGTCTGTTCTTTACACGTTGCGCCAAGGTGGGCAGTGAATCTTTAGCGGAATTTCTGGAGCACATGCAGCAAATAAATAACTTTAACGTTGATAAATATGGCATGCAAAAGCAAACAAAACGCCAAATGAAACCCGCCGAACAAGCTGAAGTGGCCAGGCGTGTCTATGAGCAGGGTTCTGGCACAGTTTATATAGAGCATATTGCCTGGATTGATTTCCATAGATTTAACATGCCCAAGCCCATCTATATCAACTTGGTTAGAGATCCTGTCGAGCGTGTTATCAGCTGGTACTACTACATACGAAATTCCTACCGTAATGCCATTTACTTTAGAAAGAATCCCAATGCACCACTGAAACCCGTGTCCTGGTTTAAAAAGAGCTACAATCACTGTGTCCGTAGTGGTGACATGGAGTGTCAGTATGTGCCAAATACAGTGCGTGATTTTGTAGGCAACTATAAGCGCCAGACGCTTTTCTTTTGTGGACATAACGATGATTGTTTGTGAGTGTTACGCGCATAATCGAATTATATGCAAATATGGGCAGAGCAGTAAATGCCTCGATTTTCAGACCTTTCAACTCGCCGCTAGCTGCACGCTTGGCCATGCGCAAGGTGGAAGAGGAGTATGCAGTGGTGGGCACCTGGGAGGAAACAAATATTACTTTAACCGTGCTGGAGCACTATATACCGCGTTATTTTGCCGGCGCTACCAGAATTTATGACAGTAAGACCAGTTACGAAAGTCTTTAGAAAGCAATCGTAAGCCGCCTCTTCTTTCACAGAATATCAGCAGAAGTTGCAGAATCGTAATCGCAATAATCGTAAGCCCCAAGTGGATGCGGATGTGCGAGCCATGGTCCGACGAAACTTTACAAATGAATATGATTTCTATTACTTTTGCAAACAGCGTCTGTACAAGCAGTATATTGCTCTGAAACTTAGACAAAAGGAAAAACTATTGTAAATCACATAGTTTTATTTGGGTTTAATAAAATATTCGATATTTTTTCGTTACTTTTTTTCATAAGCGTTTTTGTGTTCCTTGCTTTTCAGAATTTTCTAAGCTTTTAATAAAAAAGAAACACTCTCTGAAAAAATCGCCCTTTACTTAGACCTGCTTAGACCGAAAAGTAAAGTACTCAATATCTATAGGATAAGTTGTAATAAAATATTCGATATATGTATTTCCGAAATATTTTTGTTGAAACGCATTCGAACATTATGTTTCCCATCAAGCAGTTATCCCTGTTTTTCAGAATTTTTTTTAAGCCAAAAAAAAACACTGAAATATTACCCTTTACTAAGACCTGCTTTAGACCGAAAAGTAAAGTACTCAATATAAGTTTCAGTTAAATATTCGATATTTTTCAGACATTTTTTTGAGAAGCGTTTATGGGTTTCGATTTTCTCTATACCAAAATAGTTTCCCGATTCCACAAAATACTACTATATTTTAGTGGCACTTCGACAGTAAAGAAGGTGTCAGATTTTGAGAATGTTTAAAATGGTTTTAAGAATAAGTTGATATCTTCGATTTTGATACTTGTTACATGTGTGTTGAGAAAACGCTCGCTAGAAGCCCTAAAAACACTCATCCTAAAACATTACTTAAGCAAAAATGTATGTGTAGCATTAGTTTCCAATCCGTCTGATTTTAGTTAGTTGAAGTTGGTGGCAAATGTTAACAAAACAGAATCCTCGATATCATCGTAACCAATTATTGTAGCTAGTAAAAAGTTGGCAAAAACCATAAAAAATTCGACTCTACACCAAACTTTGCAGCTCCATACGTTGAAAAGCCAGCTACTAAACAACACCAGACATGCTCAGCTGGATGTACTTTTTTTCAATCGCGCAGCCAAAGTGGGTAGTGAAGCATTCATGGAACTGCTGCAGTATCTGGCGCCCCGCAACAAATTTAACGTTATAACCGAGGGTCCTTTAAAAGTTTTTACGCGCACACGCACCATAGGCCAACAAAGAATACAAGCCAATTGGGTGTCTAATCTTGCGCCTGGTACTGTCTACATAGAACATTGCAATTGGCTGAACTTTACGGAATTCGAGCTGCCCAAACCAATCTATATAAATTTAGTTAGAGATCCCGTCGAGCGTGTGATCAGTTGGTTTTACTATGTGCGTGGATCCTATCGAAATGCGCTCTTCTATAAGCAGTTTCGTAATAAACGCATGAAACCGGTTAAATGGTTTAAGAAGAACTATAATGATTGCGTACGCAGCGGTGATCCGGAGTGTCAATATATACCACAAGCTTTGGTCGATCCGGAGGGTAACCACAAAAGGCAAACGCTCTTCTATTGTGGTCATAAGGAACACTGTTTGTGAGTAGCGCCTCTAAAGAGACTGTTTATCTAAGACTCAGCTAACTACACTTTAGACCCTTTAACTCACTGGAAGCTGTGCAGCTGGCCAAGCTGCATGTCGAACGTGACTATGCGGTGGTAGGCAGCTGGGAGGATACCAATATAACGCTAGCCGTCTTTGAGGCCTATATACCGCGTTACTTTAAAAATGTACAAGAAATCTATAAATGTATGTCAACAAATAGTCTACGAACTTGAACACTACTGGCAGTTTCCAAGTCTGAGTCCATACCAAATCCAAGCAACTAATCTCTAGATTTATTTTGCGCTCATTTGCATAACTACATTTTTGTCTGTGTTTAAATGTTACGCTATCTATTCGAATCAGCTGTTTGTATTGCACAAAACACTTTAAATCAGCGGGCACAGCTAAATCTTTT
Organism: Chymomyza costata; assembly: GCA_018150985.1. Lineage (NCBI taxonomy): Eukaryota > Metazoa > Arthropoda > Insecta > Diptera > Drosophilidae > Chymomyza > Chymomyza costata. Next base: position 28,763,733 of record JAECWU010000001.1, read on the forward strand.
GCTGCTGAACAATACGCGTTTTGCAAATCTCGAAGTGGTCGTCTTTAATCGTCCCACACAAGCTCAAACCGAGGAGCTACTGCCGCTGCTGCGTGATCTCTCCGCTATGAATGATATGAATGTGGTGCTAAATGGACCCGTGCGCAGCATGGCACGTACGCGTGAGCCGGAGCAACAAGAGATTGAAATGAATTGGGTTATACAACTGGAGCAGGGCACACTTTATATGGTGCACAATAATTGGCTTAACTTTTCGGAAGTGGGTGATATAAAGCCCATTTATATAAGTCTAGTACGCGATCCAGTCGAGCGTATGATCTCGGACTACTATGCCAGACGTGCTGCGCGTAAGCATAAGATTAGCAGACGCTTGTATGCAGCCAGCAGGCCCAAGCCAGCGCTCTGGTTTACACAAAGCTTTAATGAGTGTGTCAGAAGCGGCAATCCAGAGTGCCAATACATTCCCTATTCCATGATTGACACGGTGGAGAACTACAAGCGACAGTCACTATTTTTTTGTGGTCATCATGATGATTGCTTGTAAGTAGACTGCTTTAGCTGCTTACTGCCAAAAAAAAATAAAATAAAAATTTAAATACTGCTTCTTGAACAGACCCTTCGATTCAGCATATGCAGTGCAAATAGCCAAGTACAATGTGGAGAAAGAGTATGCAGTAGTGGGCACCTGGGAAGAAAAAATTATTACTCTAACCGTGCTTGAGAAATATGTGCCACGTTTTTTCAGCCATGCTCGTTTTTTATACAATTGTAGGTAGCCTTATATGCCAAGTGTTCAAGTTCGTGAAACTTCAAGTTGTTTTTTTTTTGACCTATCCATGGCCTTTTTGCAGTAAACAGTCAAAGCATCAATAATCGTAATCGCAACCATCGCAAACCCAAGGTGGATCCGGATGTTAGGGCTATGGTTAGGCGGAACTTTACAAATGAATATGAGTTCTACTACTTTTGTAAACAACGTCTGTACAAACAATATCTGGCACTGCAGCTGGAAAATAATCTGAGGTAAAAAATTGCTGATCTCAAAGAATGATGAATGAATATCTAAAAGTTACTTAACAGTTTTTGTAAATAAAACATTTTGTTATTATCTCAATGTGTTTTTTTAATGAAGTTTTTAAATAATCGATGGATTTAAAAATAATATTTTTTTTTTGCATATTCAAATTTTTTGTACTTAAACCGTGTAGGGTATTCAGGTGCTAGTTCCAACTTTGGCGTATGCTACCCTACACACTACATACGCCCAACGTGGGGCATGAAAAACGGATTTTATTTTTTTAAGTGCCGCTTTATATGAAACTTACAAGCAAAATTGAATTAAGGGTATTCAGGCTTGCAAAGTTGCGCAAATACGCAACAGGCTTAAGCGTGAATTCCTTTTGTTTAGTTTTTGAGTAGAATTGTTGAGTTTGTGCTTATTCTTCTTCTGCCCTGATTGTGTAAATTTTAAACTTGGCTCACTACTCCGTCTAGGTGTTGATAACAATATTTAATTCATTTAATTTAGTGCCTAAAATGCATAAGGCATACACTTATATTTAATTTGATTACAATTCTCTTTGTGTGCTTTTATTTTGCTGCTCTTTGTCCACGAGTATAAGTTAACTCGTTACTGTTTACATCAGAAAGTGATCAAAAAAATATCCCGAATGTTGAAGTGTTTAAAATAACGAAAACAACGAATTTTGCAACATATACTTAACCGCTCAACAGTAGAATAGGTTAGGTTTAAGAAAAGGTTAAGTTAACAGTAGAAACTCAATTTTGCATATGCTGTTGCAAAAGTCCTCAACTTTACCCTTGAATACCCTTATTTTTTTAAAATTGTGCAAAGCTTCAGTACCTCAGCACTTTTTTGGTTAAAACAAGGGAAATATTTTGTTTCCCGAAATCAAATAATTTATCTCCAATGTCGATAAATCACTTCACTTATTCATAACTCGTGAGTGAATAAAAATCAAAATTTCTTGTAATAAATTTTGTATAAATTATCAGCGTTGCAATCCTCATAGATTTTGTGTAAATGAATCATCACACCTGTGAAATAATTGTATGCTATAAAAACAATAGGAATGAGCGAACCTTTGGCTGAAGGTTTAGTTTGAAAGCAAGTTCCGGCATTTAATTTTTAAAATGTTTTATATTTTAAGCCAAACACTTTTTGTTGAATTAATTAAACTAATTTAGTGCCGAAGTCCAAAGCTAAGTGTAGGCTCAAATTGTTGAGCTTTCGATGAATAAGATATTCGATTATCATATCGATTGAAGCCTAGCTTATTGCTATTGCTAAATGAAATTTGCTTTGATTTAAAAAGTTGTTGGTTTTAATGACGTGTTCTTGATGCAAGGATACAATCCTTTATCGAATAAGTTATATTTCGATCGAAGATTATTCGATATCAAAACTCAAAGTAGTGTAACATGTGCTTGAAGCTGTTTGTAAGCTTGAAAAAACAAAAAAGGTTTGCGCACGAATATACTTACTATCAAACTTAAGAAAATTTATTAAAAATTCTATATCTTTATACTCTTTAGTTTTCAAAATTTAGAATTTTAGCTGCTCCCAAAACGCGTCGTACAAATATCAAACACCATGAAGTACAAGGTAACAAAAAATAAAATTTTAGCTTTAAAAAAATATTTAAAATTTCTTCCAAAAAAAAAAAACACCTGAGAAAGTAGAATTGAAAATTCTGCAGCAATAATTATGTCCGCCAATTTTTTGGAGCGCATAAATAGATCACGACGACTTGACATAGCTACTAATAATAATCTTATCTCAAATGATTCTATATTATGACCAGATGTCTGCCCTCAATGTGCGCGAGCTGAACAACACACGCAAAGCTCAAATGGAGCTAGTCTTCTTCAATCGCGTGCCCAAGGTGGGTAGCCAAACATTTATGGAACTATTGCGACGTCTTTCGGAGCGAAATAATTTCCAATTCCATCGAGATGCGGTGCAAAAAGTGGAAACCATACGCTTGGCCGAAGATCAGCAGCAGGAAATGGCCGAGGTCATAAGCGAGCTGCCCGAACCCTCAGTCTTTATCAAGCATGTTTGTTTTACCAACTTTACCAAATACAACTTGCCCACACCCATCTATATTAATGTGGTAAGTATTAAATTTTTTTTGGGGCTACCAGCTAACTTTTAATATTATTTTTAAATCTCAATTAGGTGCGCGATCCCATAGAGCGCGTTATTAGCTGGTTCTACTATGTGCGCGCTCCCTGGTATTTTGTGGAACGCAAAGCAGCATTTCCAGATTTACCCTTGCCGCATCCTTCATGGCTTAAGAAAGACTTTGAAACATGCGTATTGAGTGGAGATCAAGAGTGCACCTATACTCAGGGTGTTACTGTGGAGGGCATTGGGGATCATCGCAGGCAGAGTCTGTTCTTTTGCGGACATGACTATGAGTGCACGTAAGTTATTAATTTTTAAGCTTAGTTAAAAATTTAAGCACACGCAAAGGATCTACATGGGATCTACGTCAACGAGTATGCAAAGTCTGACATTTTTGCTTTTTTGCCTCGATAATAAGATTGCTCGCGTTGTTACTTGGGCATTCTTGCCTCTTGAACACGTTGAATATTAGTAAATATATAATAAATGGTTTTTTACTTACCACATTCCAAATTTTTGCAGACCTTTTAATACTGTGGGCGCTTTGGAACGTGCCAAATTTGCCGTAGAACAGCAATATGCAGTAGTTGGCGTGCTGGAGGATTTCAATACTACGCTATCAGTATTGGAAAAATACGTACCGCGTTTTTTTGAAGGCGTACGCGATATCTATGCTAGTAAGTATAGTCTAAATAAGAAACTTTTGTCACAATTTGCGAGGAAAGTGTTTAAAGCTTCTCAATTTAGGACATTGTTTTTAACAAGCGTCAATACTTTAAAAATTCTAATATTCCTTTTTGATATAAGTAGTTTTCTCTGGGTTTAAATTTGCTTAAAAGATTTTCCCCTACTGAAAGAAGCATTTTTAATTTTAAAATTTTTAAATCGTGCTGAGCAGAAAAAGTACATATGGGATATTCACGCTTGTTGGGTTGAGGAGTACAAACTTGCGCAAACACTCAGCAGGCTAGGGCGTGAACGTCCTATTTGTTGGTATATGAGTTGAATTGTTTTGTTGTTGGTTCAGACACTTACAAGTAATAACATTAAGTTGACTTTATTTAGTAAATAAAATACAAAAGAATAATTCTTTGAATTGCATTATTTCAATTAAATTAGACTAAAATTTACTTTGTTTACTCTTTTATTTTGTCGCTCTGTAACACATGTTTAAGGTAACTTGTTGCTTTTTACATTACTAATTAGCTGAAAAAACCCAAATCTCAACAGCTAAAAAGTAAAATACGGTCTGTGTTGAGGAAAAGTTGAGTTCAGAATTAAAACTCTACCCTGTACATTTTGTTAGTGCAAAATTCCTCAATTTTTCATTTGCACAACTCAACAGCAAGCGTGAATACCCTAATAATTCTGTTTTTTTAAGATTTTATAAAATTTTTGTAGTGAGTTAGACGCAAACCCGCAAGACATGATGGAAAAAGACACTCTTGAAGAAAATTTTTTAAAATATTTATTGATTACTCATTAAAAAATAAAATGATTTCATTTTTAACCCTCTACTGCCCAATAGTGCCTTGAGGCACTTATTGTTTCTTCGAAAATATTAAAAAAAGTAAAAGCTTTTACATTTTTTTTTTTTTGCCAGTTCCTGACAAAACACATTAACTAATTTATAAAAGATTTGAAATAGGGATGCGCGATATCGATCCGATATTTTGAATATCGAGAATATGGAAGTCGATACTGAATATTCGATACCGATATTTAGGTTCTCGATTAATTGTCGATCCGATACCAATTTGCTTAGTATCGGTATCGAGCTAAATTTCGTGTTAGATTTGGCAGTTGAGTGAACACCTTGAAAAAATACGAATAAAATTTAAATAAGAAAAAGTTTATATCATTCTTTCTTTCCCTATCTGAATTTATTATGAACATTAGAAAAGTAAGCTTTTCAATTTGTTTAATTCTTTTTGTAAAAAAACTTCAAAAAGTCGATACCGATATCCTCAATTCGATTTGTTTTTCGGGAGAATCGAATCGGTATCGAGTATTTTGGAATACTCACTATTTCGATTCGATTTTTTTTGGGTATCGAGCATCCCTAAAAGAAAATACTTTAAAAACAATGATTCGAACATGGTTTAGCAAATATTTTAAAAATGGGCATTAAAGAGTTAGTATAATACTATTTTTGAAAAATTTGAAGATTACAACAAACATTTTATTGAGAAATCTTAATACTTTTTAAAAAATTTAAATTTTTTCAAGCAAGAAATACTGCCTTAATAAGAACCAAATCTTTAATCTTTTATGCCCAAATTATTAAATAATCTGAACTTAATACTAAAAGTTAAAACTTATTAATGACATTTTTTTCCTATTATAGCCAGTGCCGAATATCTGACAAAGATTAACAAAAACAACTTTAAGCCGCCTGTTAGTGAGCAAGTTAAGGACATTGTGCGACGTAATTTCACGAATGAAATCGAATTCTATCAGTTCTGCCGACAAAGGTTGCACAAACAATATCTTGCAGCCCATCTGCCACAGCGCATCATCACAGCACATCAGGCTGTTGCAAATTAGCCGATTATTATCATCATCTGTAATACTTGTAAAAACATTTTTATCCTGTAGTCAGTTACGTATACTTAATTTACTTCAGAAATTGTAGAAAATTATTGTTTTCCTGTTTAGTTACTTTGTGTACTCTTTGTGTATGTATTTCAAATTGTTTATCAAAAATATATAATATTTATATTGTTTAGTTTAGTATGTACTAAATACTATATTATACTCATATGTATAAAAAAAATATGTATTCGAATTGTGATGATTTAAAGTGAACTGTTGAAATTTTTTTGTTTAGTTTTTAGTTTTAATTAGTACTTAAGCATTGTAAGCACAAAATGTATAAAAATTAAATGCGATATTCATTAAGGTCATGAACAAATTTACACGACTCTGTTTTTTTTTTTTTTCTCAAATGGCTGTGGAACACTTTTCAGTTGGTGCAGCTTTAATAATATCATTAACTTTGGAGAAAAAAGTGACTATACAAAACAAAGACATTATTTAATTTAACTGGTACTTTATTTTTATTAAAGTAACGAATAAAACTCAATAAACCATTTGAACGTAACAAAAAAAAACACATAAACATTAAAATCTCGAGATTTATGGTGTTGCAATTTTTCAAACATTTTTATTTTAACAAAAACGAACCTTGAAGTTTATTAAGATTTAAAAAAAAGTACATAATGAACATAATTGCTAATAGCTTACCTAACTGGCTCAGCTTCATGTTAATTATTATTGCAATGATTTTTATTACAAAAATTTATTATCTCTTATTAATCTCAATATAATTTCAATTTACAAATGAATCAAAAATTCAACTTTTTAAAAAAATAACATAATAACAAAACAAAAGATATTATTCACTCATATAAGATATATATATTTTAAAGAAAGTTACTCTTCTGAATTAAAAAAAAAAAAAATGTTTAGAAAAATTAAATTAAAAAAAATTAACTCAACTAACTTGTTAGGCTTGATGTTAGTTATTATTGCAATGCTTTTGCAAGTGATTTATGTTAAGTAAATTATATTATATTATGTAATACTTTCTAAATTGTGCTTTATTTTTTTATTTGATACCATTTGCAGACAGTTGCTGCCTCAGTATTCATTTGTATGTTCTGCTTCTTGCTGTAAATAAAAAAATAAAATCTTTATTTTATAATATTAACAGTTTACTCTTATGTACATGTACTACCTTTCATCACCGTAAAAGGCCAAATCCAATTTAAGCATTTTTTGGTGCGGACTTTTTATAGATGTATGCGCTTTTATGCTGTCAGGCGTGCCTTCGGGCACCTCGATAAAGCGCTCGGGATTTTGCAGCACCACAAAATCAGCATCGTTTTTGAGATACTCAAGCACTTGCTCATCGTGTAGCTGCAACCAGTCCTTACTTTCAGCGTTTAACTGCAATATATCCGGCTTGTTACGATGCACCATTTTTATAAAGAGCTCATCGCAAGCAATCGATCTGGGCATGCGATAGGCGGCAATGTGCAAACGACAGCGTGCATCGTATAAACGATATATACGATGATAGTCCTCATAACGATATTCTATGCGTTGCCCATCGGGAGCAATGCGAGCTTGCAAGAAAATATCATCGATATCCAAGTCTTCAGCGCTGAGCAAATTACCCAGGCGTTTATTATCGCGCTTCAAGTAATCCCACTTGTCCACGTCTAGGCCACAGCGACGATTGTGTACTATATCAAAGATGTAGGCGTGGCCCAGCATAGAATAATTTAATTGTTCTTTATCACCAATTATTAAGGCCTTGATGAGCGCCAAGCCACGTCCTTTGTTATTATCACGTAATTCGCAGAGCTTCTCATGCTTAACAGTGGCAAAGATGCGTTCCACACAGATCAAAGAGTTGCGTTCATGCTGTAAGAACTGGGATTGTTAATCAAACTTTAGAATGTAAAGTTGGCTGCGTACATTGAAAGTTTTGGACACGCGCTCCCAGGTGTGCGAAAATGGTCCGTGTCCAACATCATGCAAGAGAGCAGCAATTTCCACAGCGTCTTGACACCAAACAGGCAAATCAAGCGCATGCTCGGAATTGCGGCGCAGTGTGTCCAGCTGCTGCTTGGCAAAATAAAAGGTGCTATAAGGAATACAATATGTGAGATTAATAGAATTAATTCAAACTTGGCCGGTGACTTACCCAATACAGTGTTCAAAACGCGTATGTTTGGGTTGCGCTTCATGAACTCTTGAGGTAAATCCCAATTGACACACATGTTTTAAGCGTTGGAATATTGGCAGCTGTATTAGTTCCCAAATATGATTGGGTACATCTATGTTTCCATGAACTTCATCTTGAATAAGCATCTAAAAAGATACAAACGTTAAAGGGTTACAAAGATTGCAGTAGCTATTAAATATAAAAAAAATAGTAGCTTATCCGAGTTCCGGTTACTCTTATTAAAATTTTTTTGACAGTTGAGTCTACACTTAAGGTGTATTTGATATGGAACACGTACGTCTGCCCAAAGAGTATTTATTTTTTATATGCTTACTTGTTTAATAGCTCACCAACCACAAGATAAGAAATGTTTGTTCAAATACTTTCCTAGTTGGTTTACGGCAGAGTGACTAAGCGCCTTCTTAGAAAAAGTTGATCTATGGCCTGCACTTTTTACCATGTTTGTGAGAGTATCTTATCAGCTGCATATTTATTATAAATCGATTTATTTTATACTAAGTATATGGACTTGCATATATTTTATTAACAAAAATGAACAGATAAAAAAAATGTGCATGTTTATAGTACGTTGCTGATTCCCCCAAAATAGTTTTTTTTAGGTTACAAGTTCAAATTATTTAATTAAAATTAAGTAAACATATAATTGTCGTGAATCGTTTATAGATAATTCCGTTTGATATTGGTCGTTGAAGTTCGCTCTCTCAGCTAATTCTCTGGCGTTGCCATGCTCTTGTTGCAAAGCAACAGACACGAAGTTGCTTGTACATGACTTCGGCAATTGCTTAGAGAGCGTGCTTACTCTCTCAACGCTAAAGCGCTCCAGCACCATGGTAGAATAAACAAGGTATGCTATTCACTGCACTGAAACCTTATTTTTAGTCTGAGCGAAAAAGTGAGAGAGCGAAACCACCCCCATTGCTGTTGTTGTGCGTAGGCAAGCATATTAGAAATTTTTTTTTTGTGCTGCTGGTTGCAACTAGAGTGGCTTATTTTTTAACGCTGCACAAAATTACGGTAAATGCTGAAAAACTATGCGCGGAAACAACCTTTCTCGTGAGAAATATCAACGAAACTAAAATAAGGTTTAAGTTGCGAAAATTTTTCGGGAATAGCATACCTTGTTTATTCTACCATGCTCCAGCACATGGTAGAATAAAAAAGGTATGCTATTCACTGCACTGAAACCTTATTTTTAGTCTGAGCGAAAAAGTGAGAGAGCGAAACCACCCCCATTGCTGTTGTTGTGCGTAGGCAAGCATATTAAAAATTTTTTTTTTGTGCTGCTGGTTGCAACTAGAGTGGCTTATTTTTTACCGCTGCACAAAATTACGGTAAATGCTGAAAAACTATGCGCGGAAACAACCTTTCTCGTGAGAAATATCAACGAAACTAAAATAAGGTTTGAGTTGCGAAAATTTTTCGGGAATAGCATACCTTGTTTATTCTACCATGCTCCAGCATTAGAATCCCGTCGCTTCTGTGTGGCAAAAAACACAAAATCACTTGATGTTTAGTTGTTTGCATGATTAGATCGCGCTGCGCAAATTATTGAATTTGAAAAGGGAAAAATATTCAAAGAGTGGGAGAACTTTTTTTTCATTGAAAATATGGATGGTGACGCGCAATGCGTTATTTGTCATCATGTTGCCTCACAAAGTAAAGTGTATTACATTGAAAGGCATTATAATAAAATTTATGATATGTTTAAGAAATTAGAAGGAGCTGAACATTTAGAAAAAATTTAAGAGCTGCAAGCAAAATGTTTTCTAATATTTTTAGCTGATGCCATGCCCAATATGAAAATAATGACCCTTTACCTGCAAAAAAAAGCGTCCTATACTGTAGCATTAGCTTCAGCAAAGCAATGCCGTCCCTTTACTTCTTATTATTTTTTTATTTGCGCAGTGCGATCTAGTCATGCAAACAACTAAACATCAAGTGATTTTGTGTTTTTTTGCCACACAGCACAAAAGCGACGGCATACTAATGCTGGACATGGTAGAATTATACAGGTAGTCTATTCCGTAAGTTAACTCTCACGAAAATTCTTAATTTTAGTTTCGTTGCGAATTTTCATGAGGAAGGTTGTGTCTGCGCATAGTTTTTAAGCATATGCGGTTATTTTGTGCAGCGGTTAATTTGGTGTTGCAAGCATCAGCAACAAAAAAACATTTTTTATACATATGTATGTATGTTTGCTTATGTACAACAACAGCAACGAGGGTGGTTTTCTTTTCGCTTTCCCGATTTTTCGCTGTTTTTCGCTCTCACAAAAAATAAGAATTCGGTGAGCCGGAATAGACTACCTGTATAGTTATAGCATGATGCTGGAGCGCTTTAGCGTGGAGAGAGCAAGCACGCTCTCTAAGCAAGAGCCGAAGTCTTGCACAAGCAACTTCGTGTCTCTTGCTTTGCGACGTCAGCGTCGAAATACGTCACAGCGGCAGAAAATGTTCAATACAAGCGCAAAAAAAAATGCATATGTATATTTTGCCGACCACTGGTCTACACTTACGGTGTATTTGATATGGAACACGTACGCCTCCCAAAGAGTATTTATTTTTTATATGTTATGATTGTTTATAAAGCCTCAACTAAGCAAATTCCTTTTTATGCCCACAAACATACCAGTGAAGACTGGGCGGTGTCTAAGTTTTTCCTTTTAAAATAAGATATCTCAAGTTGACAATGATGCAACAATTAATGCCCGCGCACCATTATCATTAAGGGAGAATAGCCAGATGAGTTTTAAGGTCATCGGAAATTTCGATGTTCGCACACGAGCCTGCGAGCCAGCCGCAGCGCCTTTTCGGGCGATAATATTTTTTATACAAGCAGGAATTAAAGGTCAGCCAGCTGTCAACACAGTTTTATGTTAAGTTTAATGCGTTTACAGAACAGCTCAAATGTAAGTGAGCCAAAATGTAAAGTGCAGTACTTAACAGACTGCGCAGAACATGCTCTGAGTGTGTGATCTCCCTAGCGCGTACCGGATATATTTGTATCATGTAAAGCAGAGGTGGGCACGAAAAATAACGGAAAGAGCACTTTTTGCTTGTGCGCCTATCTTTCGCCACAGAAAAGACATAACGGAAAGAGCACTCAGTACAAAAAACGCCTTGGACATTTTTGCACCGAGTGCTCTTTCCGTTAGGTCTTGTAAGTGGCGCCTGCCAGACGCACACGCAAAAAACCGAGAATGTTACAAAAACAAAATACACACAGTGTGCGCTTTTATGGCCCTACTCGAGCATCCTTTTTTCGACCTTTTTAGACCGTAACGGTAGTTTTTATTGGTGCTCGCGACGAAAAATTCGCACAAGTACACTGAGCACAGAAATATAGTTAATTTGGCAACTGTAAGACCCAGTAATTTTTTTGGTAAATTAAAATTGTCATATAAACTCATATGACTTTTCTGTTTCTTTGAATGTGTTGCAAAATTTTGTCAGTGTACACGCACAAGCAGATCGTCGGCGACGCGCCGAGTTTACAAAAACAAAATACACACAATGTGTGCCTTCGCTCGACTCGCAGCAACTTACAAAAACAAAATACACACAATGTGTGCCTTCGCTCGACTCGCAGAATATTACAAAAACAAAATACACACAGTGTGCGAGTTTTATGGCCCTACTCGAGCATCCCTTTTTAGACCGTAACGGTAGTTTTTATTGGTGCTCGCGGACGAAAAATTCGCACAAGTACACTGAGCACAGAAATATAGTTAATTTGGCAACTGTAAGACCCAGTAATTTTTTTGGTAAATTAAAATTGTCATATAAACTCATATGACTTTTCTGTTTCTTTGAATGTATCCCAAAATTTCGTTCAGTGTTTCACGCACAAGCAGATTGCCGGCGACGCGCCGAGTTTACAAAAACAAAATACACACAATGTGTGCCTTCGCTCGACTCGCAGCAACTTACAAAAACAAAATACACACAATGTGTGCCTTCGCTCGACTCGCAGAATATTACAAAAACAAAATACACACAGTGTGCGATTTTTATGGCCCTACTCGAGCATCCTTTTTTCGACCTTTTTTCTTGATGTTGTTGTAGTGCTCTTTCCGTTATTTTTCGTGCCCACCTCTGATGTAAAGTATAATATTTATACGAGGTTTGTTCAAAAATTTTCGTGAGTTTTGAATTTTCGCGGGCTACGGAAGTTAGATTTTCGATCTTTTTGTGGCGTTATGTTGGTACTCATATGTTGACAATCTCGGACATTTTGAAAGTTCAGTCAATTTTTTACAGCTATTGTGCGTGGACGTGTTTTAGCTTGTCTCAAAATCCTGACGTGATTGATCTCTTGAACTCTTGAATTAAAGGGTAAGAGTGGTGAAATGATGTAACAGGAGAGACAGACCACATAAAATGTTTGCACCCTGTACATAACCTCAAAAGTGGGAAAAAACGACGTTTTTTTGCGTACACAACCTCAAATATCTTAAAATCCTGGCGTGATGGGCCAATTCTGACCCGGATTCGGATTCTAAGCAGCAAATTACTTTGGAAATGACCCTTAGCTTTCCAACAACTAAATTATAATGACCTGTGTTACCAATAAAATTTTTTGCCGCCTGAAAGCTTTTAATAGTGTCTCTCTTTTAAAAAGAAAATGGCTACCATGACAGTTTTGTCAAAATACTTTTGGCCACTATTGTACTTGCATATATTTTATAAACAAAAAATGAATAGAATATAAGTCAACACAATAGGTGCATATTTAAAGTATTTTAGTGATTCCCCAACACGAATTTTTTTTTTTTTTTTTTGGTTTCAAGATTAAAACCTTTATTAAAAAGATGGCGTACGTTAAAGTCGAGCGCAGACGACTTTGGGATACCCTGTACCACCACATTGCAATTAAGTCCGAAATATTGCTTAAGACATCCAAAAGATGTTTTATTCGGCAAATTTGGTTACGATGTTTTCATAAACAAACAGAAATCAGTCGAATTTTGCACCAAACACCGAAAGCACCGATCGGTCCTATGGGGACTATATGATATAGTCAACCGATTTTGATCAAATTTAGTACACTGATTGGGAACTATAAAAAACTTCCAACTGCCAAATTTGGTTCCCATATCTTCAAAACCAAACGAAACACAACGAATTTTGTAAAAAGAGCGTTTTTTTGACCGATGGGTCCTATGGGAGCTATATGATATAGTCAACCGGTTTTGATCAAATTTGCTACAGTTCTTGGGTACTCTAAAAAACTTCTTAATGCAAAATTTGGTTACAATATTTTCACAAACAAACGAAACACAACGAATTTCGTCCAAAAAACATTTTTTCGACCGATCGATCCTATGGGAGCTATATGAAATAGCGATTTTGATCATATATGGTACAGTGCTGGGGGTCTCTAAAAAACTTCCGATTGTCAAATTTGGTTATGATATCTTCATAAACAAACGAATTATCCATCTAAAACTTTTGTTTTTTTTCGAGGTCCTCTGAAACACCCCTATGGGAGCTATACATATAATGTAATCCCGATATCAAAAAAATAAAATAAACATGTCTCCTATGGATTAATAAGGGATCTCATCTGAAAGTTTGGTTGCTCTAGCTCTTACCATCTCTGAGATCTAGGCGTTCATACGGACAGACGGACAGACGGACATGCGTATATCGACTTCTCTAGTCACTCTGATTATACTTTAGGTAACCTTGGGGGGGTTCCCGACGTCTCTTTCTGTACGTTACATACATTTTCGGCTTGCACAAACACAATATACCCTTTGTACCATACGGTACAGGGTATAAAAATATACATATAACGTATAAAAATATCATGTAAGAATTTTTCATGTGAAGGCATGATATAAAACTTATATAGAAATAATATTAATATATTTTTCATATATTATATATTATATTATTATATGTATGAATTGCTGGCATGAGGCATATATTGATAATAATGGAAGGCATAAAATAAAGAGAATATTAATAATCATGTATATTTTTTATATATGATAAGTGACATGCATACGTAGATGGAAGTTCATATTGTGCATATGCATGTACAGATTATGAGCCACGAAACCCTTATGGTAGGATGGTGTCACGCAATATAAAAAACATACATATAACGTATAAAAATATCATGTAAGAATTTTTCATGTGAAGGCATGATATAAAACTTATATAGAAATAATATTATTAAGATCTCGGCGTTCATAAAGACGGACAGACGGACATGGGTATATCGACTTCTCTAGTCAGTCTGATCATACTTTAGGTAACTTTGGGGGGTCTCCGACGTCTCCTTCTGTACGTTACATACATTTTCGGCTTGCACAAACACAATATACCCTTTTGTACCATACGGTACAGGGTATAAATAATATTGACCCTAGACCCGTGCACTCAAATTTTTTACATGAAAGTCGCAATTTTTTTGTCAAATTAAATAAACAAAAGCAAATAATTCGGCAAATAGTAACTTTATATGTGTATATTTTTTAGAGCTAAATATAAAATTTTAAGTATAAAATTTTGATAACCAATTCTGTATTTTTTTTTTTTTTAATATACGCACTTTACATGTAAAAAATTTGTTGGGTCGATCTGACGCAGAACACGGGTCTTGGGTTAAGTAAATACAGTGCAGTGCATATGTACACTGCCGGCCAAAAAAACTTAACCGACGATAAAAAAAAAAAATAATTTTTTTTCTTTTTACTCCTATTTCATAGACAATTTAAAGTTTTATTTTTAATAAAAATAATAATAAAAGAATAGAATAGAAGGCTAATGGCAAGCAAAAAAAAAAAAATAGTATGGGTACGGTCCCTTACTTCGATGAAAAAGGGGTTTGAGTGTATTTAAAATATTATTTTCAATTCTTTTATCATTTTCATTAAATATGCGTTTCAAAAGGTTAGATAAGCTTCAGTTATATACATTTTCTTGCAAATGTGTCATGAATCTTTTCATTTTTCATTGCTCCAAAAGTTCTGAACCGATTATAATTGTTGAATGGTCAAAAATGCTCCTCGCTCTTTTGATGTTAAAAAAAAAACAGGTCTTTCCGTTAAAAAAAAATTTTCAATTTTCGAACTAATTTTACGTTCTTGGTAGGGTTTGTTAGATAAGTTTTTTAATTTTTAAAAATTTCATAGAGTATGTAACATGCACAAAATTTTCCAACTACTGAAATTTTCAAAAGATTTAAAATTTGTGTCTTTGGATAAATAGTGAAAAACTTCACTGAGCTGATACTTATTTTGAAAGAAAAGCAAATTTTCTTATTCGCAATACACAACCTTCACTTCTAAACGTCAACCACAAAATGCATTTAATTGTTCATCATATCTCCTTTTGTTGAATGTACATATATATTCAATATTGGCTGATCAGTGCCACAAAGACATTTCACTACCTGTGGTGAGTGTTCGTGTGGTGAATATACGAGTGGTGAATGTAAATTATATAAATATTGCTTTGTTTGAGTGCTGCAATAGGTAGCTCCAGCAAACCCACTACTATCCAAAAAGCTCCTCTCTATTATTAAATTTGCCAAATTCAGTGAGCACCACATACTTAAAACAAAGATAATTTGTAGACTGACTGAGTGCTACGACACTTCTTAACCACGTTTGCCGATACAATAACAAATGCTTGCATAAAATGCGAAAAAGGGAATTTTTCTTTTGTCTCTCGCAACCACTAATACATATGTAGATGCATTCACACGCATTTTTGATCGTGTGCGCTACTCAGTTTTTGGTATAGAGAGTAAAAGACTCTATAAAGCAATAAAAGATTTTCTTAGGGATCTAGCTGTGTATCGACATTTACATTCTAATTCGCGTTTGTGTGAGTGCAACGAGTGGCCTCGTATCTGTTGCTGCGCACACTATTGCATGCGCCGCGTATGTGTACTGTACGTGTGTCGACATCGCTGCACTTTGGTCCCAATAAGGGCAATTTTTACATAAAACTGAGAAAAATTTCAGACTGATGTGACCACGCCCCAAATAAATGCTCCGGTATGGACCGTGAGGTTTCCTTTAAAACGATCGTCATTACTGTACCGTATGGTACAAAGGGTATATTGTGTTTGTGCAAGCCGAAAATGTATGTAACGTACAGAAGGAGACGTCGGAGACCCCCCAAAGTTACCTAAAGTATGATCAGAGTGACTAGAAAAGTCGATATACGCATGTCTGTCTGACCGTATGAACGCCTAGATCTCAGAGATGGTAAGAGCTAGAGCAACCAAACTTTCAGATGAGATCCCTTATTAATCCATAGGAGACATGTTTATTTTATTTTTTTGATATCGGGATTACATTATATGTATAGCTCCCATAGGGGTGTTTCAGAGGACCTCGAAAAAAAACAAAAGTTTTAGATGGATAATTCGTTTGTTTATGAAGATATCATAACCAAATTTGGCATTGAGAAGTTTTTTAGAGTTCCCAAGCACTGTAGCAAATTTGATCAAAATCGGTTGACAATATCATATAAAAAATTGTTTGGTGCAAAATTCGACTGATTTCTTTTTTTTTTTATAAAAATATCGTAACCAATTTTGCCGAATAAAATATCTTTTGGAGGTTTTACGCAATGTGTCGGACTTATCCCAAAGTCGTTTGCGCCCGACTTTAACGTATGCCATTTTTTTATTACAATTCATTTATCAAAATTTTATTCGTGAATTTAGTAGTTATTTTCCAAAAATTATCTTATTATTTATTATTTTCTTGATTAATTTGGAAAGATATCGACTACTAGTTTTACTGTAGTTTTGCAGTAGTACATAGTCCTTTTTTGGTAATTCATATCTCGTAAGCAAATAAAGATATTTGAAACAACTTGTTTTTAAATAAAAAATACAAATTAAAATTTTATAAAAAAAAAACGAACTGAATATATATTTTTATAAATAAACAAAATGAGTTGCATCCCTTGCTCTATAAACTGGAACTATGCCGAAGTAAAGAAAAGTTTATGCTTTAATACAGTGGTGGGCAAAACTCATACAAACAAACATTTCTTTGTGTGAGTACGCAGCGCAGTAAGCAAAAGCGCACGAGAGAGCAAGAACCGCAATCAAGCAAAAACGAGTGAGAGATTTCACACACTTGGACCGTGCATGAGCCGACTGCGCTGCGGCAGATTTTGGTGCAATAGCCTCGCGAGTTATGCAAATTGAGAGACTGCCCACCACTGATCTACGATATATAAAGAGCTTAAAAATATCGCCCAAGTCGATATTTTCTTGCCAAATGTATCGATATATCGATGTATTTTAAAATCCCTAGCTCGAACACGATTTTATTCTTACCTTGAAGAGACAGATTAAAATCGTTTAGTAATACAGTGATATCACAAAGAAATGCTAGATCCATTATAAAATTAGGGTTTGCATCTACAGCAAGATCCTTCGCGTCCTTTTATATTATTTTTAGAAAACTGGCGACTTCTTTTGGCAAATTAAAAAGGCGTTCCAAAAATGTTGTTGCCCTACTGACACATCGTACATTTGTTTACTAATACATTTGTTTACTGTACATTTGTTTAATAATAATCATTAAGAAATTTCTTAAATTTTCTTGTTTTGTTTATGATTTTCACTGATACATTTGTGCATCATTGAATTCATTTTTAATTCTTTAGGAAAAAGAACTTTCTGATGACTGCGTGTGACGGTACGTGTAGATAAGGCAATATCATGGCAGTTTTGTGAGTAAAAAAAGAACGAATTTATAAAATTTGTTTAATAAATTAGTCACAAATCCGCATGAAATACATATTAGAAAAAGACACTTGCCGAGAAATCAATTGGTTACTGAACAATAAATGATATTCTTATAAACAATGTAAATACTTTTTATTTAAAATTTTGAATTGTCATATTTAATGTTCGACTGCTTTTAATAAGAACCAAATCTTAACTCTTTTCTGCCCAAATTATTAAACAATCTGAACTTAATACTAAAAGTTAAAACTTATTAATGACATTTTTTTTACATTATAGCAAGTGCCGAATATCTGGCAAAGATTAACAAAAACAACTTTAAGTTTTTTCAAGGTTGCACAAACAGTATCTTGCAGCTCATCTGCTACAACGCATCATCACAGCCCATCAGACTGTTGCAAATTAGCCGATTATTATCATCTGGTATAACTTGTTCTGTAGTCAGTGACGTATACTTAATTTTCTTCAGAAAATGTTGAAAATTATTGTTTTTCTGTTGGTACTATGTGTACTCTTTGTTTATGTATTTCAAATTTTTTATCAAAAATATATAATATACAAAAAATATGTATTCGAGTTGTGATAATTTAAAGTGAACTGTTGAAATTTTTTTGTTTAGTTTAATTAAAATGTACTTAAGCATTGTAAGCACAAAATGTATAAAAATTAAATGCGATATTCATTAAGGTCATGAACAAGTTTACACGACTCTGTTTTTTTTTTCTCAAATGGCTGTGGAACACTTTTCAGTTGGTGCAGCTTTAATAATATCATTTAAGTGACTATACAAAACAAAGACATTACATATTTAATTTAACTTAATTTTTATTCAAGTAACGAATAAAACTCAATAAACCATTTTAACGTAACAAAAAAAAACACATAAACATTAAAATCTCGAGATTTATGCTGTTGCAATTTTTAAAACATTTTTATTTTAACAAAAACGAAACTTTAATTTTATTAAGATTAAAAAAAAAGTACATAATGAACATCATTGCTAATAGCTTGCCTAACTGGCTCAGCTTCATGTTAATTATTATTGCAATGATTTTTATTATAAATATTTATTATCTCTTATTAATCTCAATATAATTTAAATTTTCAAATGATTCAAAAATTCAACGAAAAATACTTTTTAAAACAAATAACATATGTCATATAGCAACAAAAGATATTTACACATATTTAATAGCGTCATGATACTGATTCACCATTTTTTTTTGGTTTTAAGTTAGTTTTTTCATTTTTTTAAAACTTTTTTGCAAAAATTAAAAATGAACTTATTTTAAACAGCTTGGCTAACTTGTAAGGCTTTATGTTGATTATTATTACAATGCTTTTTTTTATAAAAATATAATTTTTAATTAAAAAGACTTAAAATACTATTTAAAAAAATTACATAATATAAAAACAATAAAGAAAACAAAAAAAATAGCGTCATGATATTGTTTCACTTTTTTTTTTGTTTGTTTTAAATTCACTAAAAACTCGAGATTTCGAATTTTCAAA
This sequence comes from Chymomyza costata, assembly GCA_018150985.1. Taxonomy (NCBI): domain Eukaryota; kingdom Metazoa; phylum Arthropoda; class Insecta; order Diptera; family Drosophilidae; genus Chymomyza; species Chymomyza costata. The sequence goes on from JAECWU010000001.1 coordinate 28,782,881, forward strand.
AGATTTTTTAAGAAAAACGAGACTTAAAAAAATGCACAGTGAACTTTATTTTTAACAGCTTGCCTAACTTGTTAGGCTTGATGTTAATTATTACTGCACAGCTTATTATAAAAATATATAAAACATAAAATAAAAAATTTCAAAACAACAAACTTAAAAAAGATTTATAAAACAAATAATAACATATAGTATAAACAATATAGAGCACAAAATATATTCATAGCTCATATGTATATATTGGCAGCTTATATAATTAAATTTTTTTTGTTTTTATATTAGACTCTGTTACATTATATAATATTTTCTAAATTGCGCTTTATTTTTTTAGTTGAAACCATTTGCAGATGTTTACTTTTTCATTATTCATTTGTATGTTCTGCTTCTTGCTGTGAATAAAAAAAAATAGTTATTATTTTTAAAATATTAACATTGTCTGCTGCATTACCTTGCATCACCGTAAAAGACCAAATCCAATTTAAGCATTTTTTTACCAGGACTTTTTATAGATGTATGCGCTTTTATGCTGTCAGGCGTGCCTTCGGGCACCTCGATAAAGCGCTCGGGATTTTGCAGCACCACAAAATCAGCATCGTTTTTGAGATACTCAAGCACTTGCTCATCATGTAGCTGCAACCAGTCCTCATTTTCAGCGTTTAACTGCAATAGATCCGGCCTATTGCGATGCACCATTCTCACAAAGAGCTCATCGCAAGCAATCGATCTGGGCATGCGATAGGCGGCAATGTGCAAACGAAAGCGTGCATCGTATAAACGATATATACGATGATAGTCCTCATAACGATATTCTATGCGTTGCCCATCGGGAGCAATGCGAGCTTGCAAGAAAACATCATCGATATCCAAGTCTTCGGCGCTGAGCAGATTACCCAGGCGTTTATTATCGCGCTTCAAGTAATCCCACTTGTCCACGTCCAGGCCACAGCGACGGTTGTGTACTATATCAAAGATGTAAGCGTGGCCCAGCATAGAATAATTTAATTGTTCTTTATCACCAATTATTAAAGCCTTGATGAGCGCCAAGCCACGTCCTTTGTTATTATCACGTAATGCGCAGAGCTTCTCATGCTTAACAGTGGCAAAGATGCGTTCCACACAGATCAAAGAGTTGCGTTCATGCTGCAAGAATTGAGATTGTTAAAAAAACTGTAGCATTTGAAAGGCGGCTGCTTACATTAAAAGTTTCGGAAACGCTTTCCCAGGTGTGCGAAAATGGTCCGTGTCCAACATCATGCAAGAGAGCAGCAATTTCCACAGCGTCTTGACACCAAACAGGCAAATCAAGCGCATGCTCGGAATTGCGGCGCAGTGCGTCCAGCTGCTGCTTGGCGCAATAATAGGTGCTATAAGGAATACAATATGTGAGATTAATAGAATTAATTCAAACTTGACCGATGACTTACCCAATACAGTGTTCAAAACGCGTATGTTTGGGTTGCGCCTCATGAACTTTTGAGCTAAATCCCAATTGACGCACTTTTTTCAGGCGTTGGAATATTGGCAGCTGTATTAGCTCCCAAATATGATTGGGTACATCTATGTTTCCATGAACTTCATCTTGAATAAACATCTAAAAAGATACAAACGTTAAAGGGTTACAAAGATTGCAATAGCTATTAAAGATAAAAACAATAGTAGCTTATCCGAGTTCCGGTTACTCTTTTTAAAATTCTTTTGACAGTTGAGTCTTAAGGTGTATTTGATATGGAACACGTACGTCTGCCCAAAGAGTATTTATTTTTTATATGCTTACTTGTTTAATAGCTCACCAACCACAAGATAAGAAATGTTTGTTAAAATACTTTCCTAGTGTGACTAAGCGCCTTCTTAGAAAAAGTTTATCTATGGCCTGCACTTTTTAGCATGTTTGTGAGAGTAACTTATCAGCTGCATAATTATTGCATTTATTAATTTGTTTCGGAACTTAAGAACTCATGTAAGCTAAAATATAAGAAATCTTCTTACTTCGTGCGAACACCACCCCAACAGGTCTACCTTTTTCTATTTTCCATCCGTGGCAGCAATTTTTGATAAATCCCTTAGGAACTACGGGTCTTTTCTTAAACTTTTCGCTATGAAGCTACTAAGTCGCCAAAATTCAATCCAGATATGGCGAAATCGATTTTTTTTATACTTGCATTTATTTTATAAACAAAAATAAACAGATTAAAAAAAAAATGTGCATGTTTATAGTACGTTGGTGATTCCCCAAATAAGTTTTTTTTTAGGTTTCAAGTTCAAATTATTTAATTAAAATTAAGTAAACATATAATTGTCGTGAATCATTTATAGATAATTCCGTTTGATATTGGTTAGTCGAAGTTCGCTCTGCCTTGCTTACTTAATTGCAGACTTAATTTTAAACTTCCGATTTTTTTTATTGAAAACAATTTTTTTTTAATCTAAGAGTTATAGGAAATCCAAAAAAAAAAAAAAAACGCAAAAATTCGTTGCTTACATTTTTAATCATATTTATTAATGCCATTTAATTTGCGAACTAATTTTGCTTATTCGTCTGGGGTTTTGTAATTTTTAAAAATTTCATACTGTATATAAAATGCACTTCGAGAGTATGCACATCTTAGCTAAAAAGGGCTTTAATATAACAAACAAATAAATAAAACCCAGGTAAGTGTCAAGTTTGAGCTCTGTTTGGCAATACTTCAAAATATGACAATTAAAATTTAATCACTTACGTTGATCTTCACTGAGCTGATATTTATTTTGAAAGAAATGAAAATTTTCCTATCCACACTACACAACTTTCACTTCTAAATGTCAACCACATAATGCATTTAATTCTTCATTATTTTTCCTTTATATAGACGAACTCTATCCGTTTTTTAATATTTATAGTTTTTAAACAAAGAACACACAAACAAACAAAGAAATCAATAAATTGAGCATCAGCTGTAAACGATCACAGTTCGGCGTTTAAGTTCGTAAGTGCTGCAAGACGCACCACTGTCCATCAAGTAGTCAGATTTCCAAATATGCTTAAAGCACCTCTCTCGCTCAATGCACCAACCTAAGACTTAAAAAGTCAAAAAGAGAGCGGTCTGCCGTAAGTGCACGAACTAAAAGTGCCCGTTTGGGCTATGGGCTGCCCAGCTCTAGTTAAAGGCCAACTCAAAAATATTTCTTTCGACTCTTATCTGTCGAGCCAACACTAACTTATACATACACTCACACGCATTTTTGTGTGTGTGCATCCCTATACTGATTGTGTGGCTTTCTCAGTTTTTGTTAAAGAGAGTATAAGTGTCAATATTAGATTTCCGTGAGGATCTAACAAGAGCCAAAACCAAGCGAAGTTTTATGTACCGACACTCACATTTTAGTTCGCGTCTGTGAGCGCGACGTGCGGCCTCAATCACAAGTGCACGCCTCGTGTATGTGTGTGTACGCGGATCCGCCACTGATCTGAATTGAATAAAAGAGCGTACGGAGGTTGGCGTGCAAAGCAAGCAGGGGTCAAGGCCTCTAATTTTAATATGAATTGTAAAGATGGTAAGGGGTCATACCCAAATTACATGACCCGTTTAGGGCGGGGGATGGGGTCTTGAAAATACCACGCTTGGTCACACGTTAAAAAATAGTAAAAATCGGGTCACGTAATTTGAGTATGGCCCCTAATTTGTCTTGTGATTCATTTATGTTTTGCTTTATAAAACCAGATGAGTGCAAACTGTTTTTGTTGAAATTTTACGTAGACGTGACATATTTTGTTCTTCAATATAAAACTTATAACCTTGTTGGGGATGTGTTTCTGAATTTGACCATTTCAGGCAGCACGTTGCAAGCGGAGCAACAATTTCTTCCCCACTTTTCGCTTCAACTTGTAGTGCTTGGAATTTTGAAAGTCGTGTCGGCGAATCTCTCACAAAATGGATCAATCCCTTCACTTGCCCAACAAATTTTGTTTAATTTCAATTCTGAAAGACTCCGATTTTGCTCTCGGCTCTTCTTCCCTGTTGCAACCCTAAAAATTTCCTAGACATCGGCGCCTCATCTTGGACAAACTAAAACGGCCGAACACGTCTTCCACAATATCTAATAGCATTTTAGCTTTCGTGTTTGCTGTGGAATAAAATCTCAAAAAATATTCACTAGCGACAAAGTCCGGAGCGAATAAATAATGCGTGCTTCGTTCGCTAAATATACGCAGTTTCATTCAGATGTAGCATGTAGAAAGGTGCTTCAGAAAAATTTTAAAATTAAAATTTTCTGGGTCGGATCTTTTAAAAAATATCTTTGTGCTTCGTTTGTTGGTAACGATGTTGTAACGAAGTTTGCATTTGGAAGTTTTTTAGAGTTCCGTAGCACTATACCGAATTTTATCAACATTGTTTGACTAAGTATATTATATGAACCGATGGTTGCCAAATTTGACTGTCAAAAGTTTTTTGGAGTACTTTTGCAGTGTACCGCATTTGATTGCAATCTGTCGGTATAACGTATCTCAAAGTCGCTTGCGCTCGACTTTAACTCTAGAACAGTGGTGGGCAAAACTCATACAAACAAACATTTTTTTGTGTGAGTAAACAGCGCAGTAAGCAAAAGCGCACGAGAGAGCACGAACCGCAATCAAGCAAAAACGAGAGAGAAATTCATTGTGCATGAGCCTACTGCGCTGCGGCAGATTTTGGTGCAATAGCCTCGCGAGTTATGTAAATTGAGAGACTGCCCAACACTGCTCTAGAATCTAGTCTAGATCGTTAGGTACCCAAAGGCGTATCAGCCGTGGAGGTGTAGTGGCAATCGCTACCATCAGTATCGTTGCTATTGGCAACCAAACAAACAGAGTCACACCAACACAATATACATTGTATGCACATGTATTTGGACATGTGTATATGCCATTCATTGAAAAAACTTTAACTTACCGTCGTTGCTGCGGGGAAGGCTGTGCTGCATTGTGTTGCTTGTTGTTGTTGTTGCTGTTGAGGTCGCTGCTTTGACACAACTTGAGGATTGAGGCCAGACGAACTATTTTCATATGGAGCACACACTGCTAAACATGGCATTGTGAACATATAAGGCAATTGCACGGCGTCAAATGATTTACAAAAACTGCAACTGTTTTAATTAATTTTAAATATTATTTAATAGCTTTTAATTTTGTTTATTTCTACAACTGACGTCTCGTCTCTTCAGTCAAGGCACACACACGCGCAGTGTGCTAAGCAGCTGTTTGTCAGCTGTGCAGTGTTGCTAAACTGCGCATGCTCCAGCCAGGGCTGCAGCGACATTCATTGCTAATTTTTTTTCTTACATTTTTTGCGGGTTTGTTGCTTTTTATCGACAGCCTAAAAGTCTGCAATGCTTTCGATTAATGCCGTTTGTAGTTTTTAAATGGTTTTAATATAAATGCTTTGTTTTACATGTTGTTATTAACAGCTAAATATTACTAACAAAAAAATATGTTTACTTAATTTTATCTCATTTTCCAATCGGTTACTTTGAATTAATCGACTGGCTAAAAGTATGCAGCAGTTTTTTTTGTGAAGCACAGACTGTACTCAGAAACAACCTGTAAAAATTTATTTTATGCACTGTTTCCACTTGAGTTCCTCGGCAAATTCCCTAAAAATTGCGCATATTCAAAAAAAAAGAGGAATTTTCATTAAGTAATTGCAACTCATTTGAATAAGGTACTATTGATGTATTATTTTTAGCGCATTCTTATAATTAAAAAAACGAGCGATTTACCAGGCTGCCTAGGTCTTCGCAGAAGGGCTTTACAAGAGACTGGGTACATTTCCTAAGAAGTGCAGGGCAGTCACACAGCAGGTGTTGGATGCTTTCTATCTCTTCCTCATCACCGCAGCTGCGACAGAAATCATTGTGTGGGACATGCATCCTCTCAGCCAAAAGGCCTACAGGAGCTCGGAAGTTCGCTTTGGGTTGTATCTCGGCCAGAGTGCTTGGGTGATGCGACACGGACACGGTGTGCCGTTTGTTGATGTTTTAAATTATTTCCCCGTATTTCCCGGGCTCCAAAGTTCTCTCAAGGAACACAAAGAATCACTTGATTTTTTTTTTTTATTTCCTGGATATTATATACGATATCGCTCCTAGTCGGAGCATAGGATTAAACACTTGTTTAATCCAGTTCAATTTATTAGAAGTCACTTTATTGGCCACTTTTATTATCAGAAACAAAAAAATATCGGAAAACTTTCTCTGAACTTAATAGTTACAAACTAAAATATGGGCGACTTTAGAGAGTTGAAACTTTATCCTTGAACATTTTGTTTTTTCAAAAGTACTCAACTTTTCAATTGTTCACCTCAACGGCAACCGTGAATACCCCTATTGTTTTACTTGGAGCTAGAGCATCGATTGGTTTTAAATGTATAAAATTTTTAAAATAAAAATACAAAAAAAAGATTTGGCGCGAGGTTACAAATTAAAAAAAAAAAATTTATTATATTTTGTGACCAAAAAAACAAATTTAATGGTATATGTTACTGTTAATGCGTTTTAAATTTTGAGATATTGCGCAAAGTTACAATAATTGAGTTCGAATTTGAAAAAATTTATGTAATTAAACAAAAAAAAAATACAGGTTTTGCGACCATAAACAAGATTCTTAAGGTATATTGTTATACGTTCGTAAAGAAGACGATTGCAACTTTATTTGTTATATAGCTAACTAGATTATTTAATATATCTGATTTATATGTCATAAGATTTGGCACATGCGTCTAAGTCCTTTCGTTATGCCATTAAAACTGATCCTGTAAGACGTCTGATATTAGTGGAGTTTTCACGTCAGGTTCTCTTAATGACATATTTGCACATCAGAATGACAAAATATTTTTGAAACAATTTCAATAACATTTCTATAAAAATATCTTTTTAATTAAGATGAAGGCTATTTACGGAACATGAGAGCTTATATTCTTTTTTAGAAGAGAAGTGATAAAAGAAGCGAAGGTCATTTTAATGTAATAGTTAAAAATATATAAATATTTCAATACAATATGGTGGGTACAAAGGCAAACATTTCGGAATAAGTTTATGTATTTCTCCACATGTACATTTTTCCAGCAAATTTTAACATGGGAAAATTTCGTGTTGATCAATGTTTCACAATATTAATTTTTAATCTATTATAAATAAATTTAGCTCATATTTTTTATACTACACTAGCGGGCTCCGCATTACGACCCGCCGTTTTCTCAGATTTTCTAAAATCTTTCCGTAGTACTCACCTATACATAAAACGAAACTCCATGCAAAATTTCAGCCCCAACGTCTTAGCGTTTGATCTAACGCCGCGCGTACACAGAGCGCTGATACGCGCTTACATGACATGGAATAGTCGGCGCAAAAAAGTCCAACACACTGTGGTCTATGAGAGTGCGTACTCAGCGCGCATAAGCTGATGCTGAAATTAGCATACAAAAAAATCATGCGGCTGACCGCGCTGATAAGTCAGCGCTCTGTGTACGCTCGGCCTAAGGGTTCACAGCCAGAGATCAAACAGCCTGTTAAACAAAAGATACATTACAAAATCTTAATTCTTAGCTAAAAATTACTTCATTTCGGTAAAAAAAAGAAGAAGAAATATCCAAAATCAAAAGCATGATAGATTTGTTAAAAACAATCAACCTCCCAAATTACTGGTTATCACATGAATGAACAACGTTTGCCAAACAAGCCCGTTCTATGTAAAGCTTTAAATAAGTATATGAGAGCCCCATCAAATTTCCAACACGTGCCTTTTATTAATGTAGTTTATTTTCCCGAGGGGGGCGCCAAGAGAGCGCCAACGAGAGCAACCAAGCATTGAAATGAAAGCGAAAGTGGCGCATCGTGACCTACAGCGGTCAACCTCTAGCAATGGAAAACAGCATAGTCAAAGAGTAATTTAAGAGACAAGTTTTAAGAGCATGCTTATAAAGAGAGTTTAATTGAGATAAGATTGCTGAGAGAAGTTCTTTTTTGGTTGTAATTGGCATTAAAACAACAACTTCAGATAAAAACAATTGCAACTGCAGTCAATGCACTTTAAAATCAAAATACAGAATCACACACGCACACACGCACACACATATCCACTTACATGCATACGGTGAATAAAAAAAGTAAATGTGCAAATGTTTTTGCGTGCCTACTAATTTATATAAAAAACAGCAGCAGAGAGAGCAAACGACAGCTATGCGCAGATAATTATACAATAACAAAACAATAAAACAAAAAAAATATGAAGAAGAGCATTGTAAAAAGCAACTTAAATAAACATAAAATATATAAACAAAACAAAAGTGAAAAATGCCGGCTTCACACTTGATTAGGTGGAGCAGGCAACAAGCAAGAGAGCACAAAGCAAATAAACAAACTTTGCACAGTGGTACACAGTGTGTGGAACTGCGTAGCTGGCCCATATTATTAAATTTTCAAAAAATGTACATATGGCCTATGTATGAGACTAAGAAGTGGCACATTTGGTTAATTAGTTAGTTAAAATAAAAATGATCCTTTAATGAGAGTTAAGGCGAAGCCGTCTAAAGCTTTTAGCTCGGGAGCGAATCGGTATAATGTTTCATTATTTGTTAATATCGATTTCTGTCTAACAATAATAAATTTGATAATTTGGTTGAATAATAATATTAATTTATTTATTTTGATAAGACAATGTTTTATATTTTTTTAGCCAATATTAAAGAGTTTTACAAAACTTCATCGTTCATAAGCTCTTTAATATATTTCTGAAAAAAAATTTTGCTTATGCTTTGAAAAAATTATCTAACATTGCCATTGTTCTTTAAATTGGTTGAAAGCGATTTCTTTTCAACTGATTAATCTTGTCTGAAGATAAACCATAAGTCCATTATTATTCCCACGTTTGTTTATATTTTTAAATTTTTATATTTATTTTCTATCTTTTCTGTTACTTGTAAGTTTTTAACTATAATTATCATTGTAAATATGTATATAAAGAAATACTAATACTTATAGAAAATAATTTTGATTTATTTGGATACAAAAAAGCTGGAATGGTTGCCGCAGTTTTGCAGTTTTTTTTTATTAGTATATGTTGTTTACACTTTATTTTCAAAAAAAGATTGCTATTTCTTTATTATTGTATCTTTTGAATAAAATTACACAAAAAGATTACTTTAGCAACAATATTTATTAAAGTTAAATACGACTTAGATATTTTTGTTACAAGGAAAATTTTCTTTGTGTGACGCGGGAACCCTGTCGCACTTATCGGCCATGTGTTCATATATGATATGCACACGTACACAAAGGAAAAAAATCCAGTTTTGCACAACGCATGCTAATTTTTCGGTTGAGTCAGAAACAAAATAATTAAAAATGATTGTCAATGAATATCTACCTTAAAGTTGGCATAAATATAATCTAAGAATATTTAAAAAATTATTTCAGTATAAAATAATTACTTTTTTAAACCTATTTTGCGAGCTGGTTTTAATTCCTCTTGCAACAAAACATTCGTTTTCAAACCACATGAAAAATTCGTTTTTATAGAATTGGGAGCACCAAACATTCGTTTTCAAACGAATCCTTATACTGAAATAACTCAATCCAAAAAATAGTATACACGCCAAAAGGAATTTTTTTTCGTGTTCGTGCATGTGCACATATCACACACGAACACATCAAGATAAGTGCGTCAGGGTTCCCGCGTTACACAAAGAAAATTTCCCTTGTAACAAACATCGACACAAAAATTCGTTTTCCGGAGCACGCAAAAACGAATCCGAATACAATTTTTCGTTTTGGTTTTTTCGTTTTCCGGAACACGGCTGATTGTTTTAACTCAACAAAGTAACGCAAAATATATTTCAGAGAAACAAGTGATATTTTGAATAGGTCAACTTTAAAAGTCATGCGTATTAAGTAATTTTTAAGACGTTTTAGTTTTGTTGAACTTTTATGCTTAGTTCTTAATATTTTATTACAAATTTTAAATTTATTCAGATATTTTGTAACTAAGTATCTAGAGCTGTTTATTAAATAGCTATATTTATAAGTTCACTACGCCAAGACACTAAAACTGTTTAATGTCTGAGTCATAGCGCAGATAGTTCTAGCAAACATGTGACTCCAGCGCACTGTGCAGTATTTAAGCTGTGCGCTCTCTGATACCCGCCCCAGGCAGTCACCCAGTCACCCAACCCCAAAAGCAGGCCAAAGAGAAAAAGAGCGCAAGACCAAAGGTGTTTGTGAGAGAGCAAGCAAACAACTTGCAACTTTTAGTGCTTTGGCAAAGGCAGCCTAAAACTGGCTGCCCGTTATTTGTATGTCAGTTGCTCTACGACAGGACAGCCAAGCGGGCTATTCCAACTCATGCCGTGCGGCCTTAAACACAGCAGCAATAGCGCCGCGAATAATATTATAAAAAAATTATTATTCAAATTTTACTTATGTCAAGGCGTAAGTGTATCTATAAGATACAAAGCAGTGGCAGCAGCAGCAAACATCAAAATTAATACTAATTAAAGCGCAGTGTGCGTACTGGGGCTGCTGGGCGCTACACAACAAATTACGCTCTCGTCTCTAGCCAATCTCGTGCTCTTTTTTTTTTTTGCAAAAACGAAAAAATAAAAATAAAATTAAACTAAAAGTATTTGTATCTGAAAAAGTCCATACTCTCGCGCCAGTGGGCGACCGAAACGAACACGAATACAAACGAAAAGACGCAACGCAGCTGACTCTTCGTTGTGTGTGCTGTGCTACGATTCTACGACCTTGCAATGCCCTTGAATGACACTCTTTATGCGACCAAGTCGACGTCGTTGCTACTACGAGGTGCGCTGCTGCCACGGCTGCGACTGCTGCTGCTGGCAAAAATGAAAATAAATTGAAATTTTTGTATTGTATCTGCGATTCGTGTGTGTGCCGACAACAACGATACGGAGACGGCGACCACGACGGGGCTCCTTTAAATGTTAATGCCACAACCTATATTTTCCACTATCGTTATCAACGCGTTAGCGAGAGCGAAAATTTTGTGAAAAATTGCTAAGCGCAGCGCGATTTTTAAAAGTGAAACACAAAGCAATAGATTTTATTTAAAAAATAAAAATAATTTAAAAATATTTGATACAAATTAAACATATCGCCTAAAAGTGTATACAAAGTTTTCCAAAGCCAGTTCGAGTAGCTGTTATCTAATTAAGAGCGCATAAACAGCGCCATCTGCTGGCCGTGTGTAAAAGTGTCGACCCCAAATAATGCTTCTTAAGCAGAAAGTGAAAGTTCAGACGTTGGCTCCTTAATGGCAACATAACGGGACACGAGCACGCAATACATAGTTTACATAAAACAACCTTTATATAGTACATACAGCACGTATATAGGCAACCTTTTTTTGGCAACTCAGGAAGCTACTAGTATATGCTCACGTCAGCCAAACATATACTAAATACCTATGCGCGTGTATATAGCGGCTTTATGTATCTGAAATTTATGCGACAACTTTGACAACCCATATTTTATTGCTGCTAAAATAACCAGCAACAGACTACTCACGCCTTGGATTTGCAACTATAGCAGGTTAGTACATAATAATTATATTTTATAAAAAAAAAATACAAAAATAAAAATAGTTTAAGAAAATTTCTAAAGATAAATACCAAAGATACTTACAGACGCAACAGGATTAAAAATTGATAGATTTATGGTTGGCGTAGATTTGTACGAAATTTTATTATGAACTCGTGAACTTTCTGTTTTTGACTCGGACTGACTATTCGTGTGCTGTATAAACACATAAAAAAATAATAGTTTTTATAAGCATAAACAATACAAAAAACAAGCAAATTTTTATATAAAAAAGTTAAAACAACTTATAAACAAAAACGTATATAAATACATATGTACTTACTATAATAAACGTTAAAGGAAGTGAGCAGATGAGAGGGGGCGCTTTGAAAAAAACAATTTTTTTTGCTTTCGAAAAAATACTCAAAATATTTAGGGGCTTACAAATTTCAACACAACAATGTTCAACATACTACGGGGTTTGGAAATCCAGGAACTAAAGCCGCCCCTGACATTCATACTATAGATTACGAATTTAGTGGAATTCGTGGAAAAAAACCATAAATAGTATAATAGAAATTCGTATATAATAACTTAAGCTTTAAGGCAGTTTTTTTTTGTTTTAATATTAGTCGTCGTTCCAAGTGCTGCTGAGTATGTCAACAACACTTTGGCATTGATTTTTCCATTTGCAGGCAAGAGTCGTCTCAAATCAGATACAAACAGAATAGAATAAGTGCAAGTCTCACTACTGGGTCATTAGAGCCACTTCAAAAAGATTAGTCTATGTTATACTAGGATACTTTGGGTTGTACATACTTTTTTGAAAAACTGGAATTTGAACAATACAAAAGATTTTTTGATATAAACATATGCTCGTAATTGTACATTTGTTAAATGACGTGTGTTCAAAAGTATAAGGACACAGCAACAGGTCACCGACCTTTTCAAATTCCTGCATGGTAACATCAACATCAACCCTGTTTTTCTTGATGGTTTAGCTTGCTGCATCATTTATTTGTACATTAATTTGAATTTAAGATATACGAGAAGTAGATAAACTATGCAGAAAATTTGTTAAGCTCCTACAATACTGTGGGGACTGCTCCCAATCTAAAGGCTTCTCTTTAATTAGGTAAAAAGTAAGGTAATCAAAGGATGTAAGCTCAATATGCTGAGCTTATCGCTGCTTGTAATGCAGACAGATTTTTAATTAAGTTGACATATCATGTTTTGACGTAGCTCTTGTAAAATGAAGAAGATTAAAAGCTTGTTTTGGGTTACGCCACCATTTAACTCTGCTTAAGTCACCCTTATCCAACACGTAGCAACATTTCAAAGAAGCAGAAGTCTCTTATGACATGTCAGCTTTAGTTACCATACAGTCAAAAACGATGCTTCGTAATTGTATTGTAGGGGGGGGTCTGGCGAAGCGTCACGCTCATATGGAAAATCTTCAAAAAATATTCCGTCACTGTGTCATGATGGGGAGGGGGGGGGGGGTCTATTTTGACGAAAATTAGCGTCACGTAGTTTATGGATGATCCCTTATGTCCTGTTACTCCTAGTGGAGTATAGGGCCATATGGACTCCGTATAATGTTATTTCTTAAACATCGCGTTTACACCTCCAAATCCGTCGTACATGCTGCCGAAGCAGGTGGATTTGCCGCAGGAAGACGTGTACCTCTTGGACACTGAATATTCCTCGGGTTTACTCTCATGTTTATGAAGAAATATATCAAGGAGCAGGGTTCTGACAGTGAGTTATAAGCTCAAAATCAGACCTGACAACTCTGTTCGCAGTGACAGGTTGCTTTTAAACGGGCCGCCCCTAACCTAAAGAGCAGACGCCTTTTGCAGCCGCTTATTCTCAGTACAGACGCTACGTTGTGGATTGCTCTTCGCTTCACTGCTCCTCGATGACCTTACCGGCAAGGGTGGCCCTACCAGTAGCTATGCTACCGCCGGCATTGCTCTTTGAGTCATTCCAGCTACTGAGCCCCCTCACCACGTCAAGGCGACGATCCCCAAGAGCTCTCTGGTGTTAAGCACCTATAAAACCTTTTTTGGCTGTTCACGACCAAAACTCTCAAAGTTTATGAGGAAACTTTTCAAACAAAAAAAATGTGCTCATTAAAACCGAATTTTTTTTCGATCAATAATATTTATTTATTTATTTATTAATATTTAAAACTAAACTTTGGGGTTGATTCTTATAGCGCTGGCAGCATAGGCCTTCGGCTAATCAATAATATAATACGATGAGATTGTTACATCGTTGTGGCTTCGGTAGCAGATTAACAAAGAGATTGTCATAGTCAGCTTGGTCGAAAGGTTTTCGGTTTTTATTTTGCAACATGGTTATGTTAGGTATAATATATACAGTCTGTGTTTCACAGCTACTGATCTGCGTTGGGAGTTGGAGGGATCCGCAGTAAATCTGAATCGGATTGCCGCAGGCATCTGAAGAGCCGGGATAGCCTTTTGAGAACAGGCTCACTATGAGACAACGTTAAAACGCACGTTGACGAAAACTTTCGAAGAACGTTGGAAAGAAAAGAAAGCAAGAACTGACCAACTCTGGGTACACCATTTCGGGTGCTATGGCTTCAATGCTGGCTTCCAATTCATCAAGAGTCTTGGGTTGGTTGGCACAAACCTTAGATTTGACATGGCCCCAAAAAAAAGTAGTCCAATGGCATTAATCACATGATCTTGGCGGCAAAATGTTAGCTCCATTTCACGAAATTAATTTTGAGCTCCATTGTAGAATCCTATCATTCTTATTGTTATTTATGGGTCACCTTCTATGGGTTGCTAATATCGAATCATACAACCCGTTACCGGTCTGATGAAGGGTCTCCATCCAAGCTTTTCTTTTTCACGCACTCCTTTTTCGCTTTGTAGATTATGATCCAGAGCCTGGTCCCTTAGCTGTTTTCAATAAACACCTTTTAGTCTGTATAAAAGACAATGGAGCCACTGCTTATTAACCCGTTTGACAGAACTTCTATAAAGTGCTTTATATAACTGGCTAGGATATGAGTGGGCTCCATCAACGCATCGGCTAATCTTAACATACTACTATTTAGACCAATTTTGTCTCTGATCTTTTAAAATGCATAGCATTGGCACGATTTTATAGGGTTTTGGCAAGTTGTTTGTTTTATTAGCTTTTCTTACGCCAGCTATTTCATAAACCCGTATTGCCATCCTTCATACTCAAAATAAGCTAAAGTTTTCCATAACAAGCCATTTTCTGTGTCTTCCATTTTTATAGGGTAATTTTTTTATAATCAAAACAAACAACAAACCCGTGTGGCCTCTATCAGTTTTTATTGCAAAACTTCGACCAATCCTTAGTTGGCAGCCATTATCATAAAACCAAAGCAAGGAAAAGCGAAAGTATTTGTATCTTTGTCTATGAATCTGCTCCGAAAACGGTGCAAACGCTTCTCTTTTCTTTTTTTTTTTTTTTGGTTTTGTTTCAGTTTGTTGTTGGAACGGCGCTTGACTTTGTTTGCTTTTGACATTTCGTTGGGCAGCAATGTCATACAAATACAAATATAAAGAAATACACGCGCTATAACGAAAAAGCCAACCAAAAAAAAATGAAAATATCATCTACACCCACACTAAAAACAAATACAATTATACAAATAGACGCACACGAGCGCAGCTCTATGGTTGAAACTGGGAACAAGGGCCACTTAAGGCATAACATTGAGTCAATTAATATTCATGACGTATACGCAGTAGTATACGAAGAAGGTACTGCCACTGGATTTAATATTGCTTTAAGAATTGTGCTTAAACCTCAAAATGTGATTATTTGCTATCGATTGATTTTATTTCGAACTGCGCAGCTTTAAAGAGCGGACCTCATACACATCACATGTCACACCCGCGCCTGGATATAAATCATGTCGAGAACATCGCAAAAAACCGACATAGCATGTTTTAACTAATTCGCCATATAGACATATGCCTACACACATGCATAGATATACTTGTGCTATATAGATATCTATATATTTTGGTTTATTTATAAATAAAAGCCATGCAAAATAAGTCAGCTGTTGTGGTTTAAAGAGTGTGGGAAATTGTTGCGGTGCCTTGTGCCAAAGCATCATGGGAGAGTCTAGACCATATAGCACGATTGTTGCTAATTACTTACGCCTTGAAAGTCCAATGTTCAGGTTTCATAATAAAGTGCTGTTAGTGATAAATATTGGACCTAATATGATTGATATCTAAAATAATGACCTCTAAGGATTCCTCTTATGTAGAAAATTTCAATATGATTCAGCTCTATGCTGATTCCAATCCATATTTTTTGCTCAATAACTCAGATACAATTTACAGATACAATTTTTTTATGCAGTCTTTTTCGAAATTTTTTTAGTTCTATGTTTTGAATAATTTTCTTTCAAAGCGCCTTTACCCTTCTCCTTCTGGTTATCAAAGTGTCAGTACAGACCAGTGAGTTATATCCAGAAAAAATTTTTAAAATAATCCTTATCAAAGCGACAGTACAGACCAGTGAGTTATATCCAGAAAAAATTTTTAAAATAATTTTTACTTTCACACTACAGTCTTAATTTTGTACGAAATGACGTCATGAATAATTTCACTTCCAAACGTCCTTTACCTTTTGATTAACAAAGTGATAGTACAGACCATTTTTGAATTACTCCCAAACAAAACATTGAATTTTAGAAAGTATTCATTTCATAAATTTAGTTATTCTAGAACTAATTGAGTGATCCCAACTATTTTCATTGTATGTAAACAGAATTTTAATTTTGGAGTTCTGTTTAAAAATAAATAATATACCTACTTATACATATCTACATATTTTGTTAGCCGACCAAGCTAATACGATTAGATAATGGCATTGTTATTATCAAGAACTCTAAACAAATTTAAATTCGTTAGCTAAATAAATATAGTTCTCTAAGAATTTAAATGTCAGCTAAAGCCTACATTCTAAAACCTGATTTTTGCTCTAAAATCTGTGTCAAAATAAGCATAACACAATGAACTCTCGCGTATAATTTTATTACAACATTATTTTAAGTGATTTCAAGAACACGTTTTAATTTTTAATCGAAGAAAAAGTTGTAACATTTGTACAACAACATTTAAAATTATAGGTATAAACAAAAAGTGAATACTTTAATATTTAATTTAATAACAAATTATTTTGAACTTTACAAGCAAATAATTTCGACTGATCGAAATATTTTGTTACCTGTTTACTTGATTTGGTGGCATACAAAAAATTTTAGCATTTCGAAATTTTGTTCTCTTTCTTTTCGATAAACTAGAGATTAAAACTTTGAAAGATAATGTAACATTCCGCATTGTTACGGATTTCCATTTCGATTATGACTGCTCGAATTCATTGTATCAACAGTATCCGGCTCGGGTCTGAATTGTTTTCTTGTCTTTCTATTTAAGATGCTTTTAATGTATCAATCAATATCTTATCTATCGTGACTGTTTCGAATTTTGATTCCAATTTCGAACTATCGATTACACAGCACAGGTTATCTTCTGAAGTTTTTCCCAAAGACTACTGTAAATTTTTTGTCAAATATCGACATGTCGGATTTGGAATCGAAATTCTGAACAGGATAGATACATTGGTACATATATATTGTTGACTTCGAGCGTGCTTTGGACACAGTTCACCCTTCAGCTCTGTGGGTAACCCTACGCAGTAAAGGCATCCCCGACAAAATTGTGTCAATGATCCGCGAGCTTTACAATGGTGTCCATTGCAAGGTCCGCTTTAAAGGCGTGTTAAACGACGGATTCGAGCCAGGTACTGGGGTGAAACAAGGGTGTGTCCTTTCGCCTACGCTGTTTTTTATCCTGCTGGACGGTGTAACGGATCAGACAAACTGAGACCTACCCTGCGGTTTAAGGTGGAAACTCGATGAGGTATTAAGAAATATACATATTTCTTACGATTCAGTACAAGATATAGCATTAACTTTTATATTTTGTATATCTTAAAATATTCTTTGTGTACGAAACAGCTCTGTAAAGTAATATCTATATACATATGCTGTACTTATAGTGTGTAGGGTATACTAGTTGTTAACTAGTTGACCGTATGGGTACAGGGTGTACTAATATTAACTAGTTGAACATATGGCTACAGAGTGTACAAGCTGTTTACTAGGGTGGCCATTTTTGCAACATCTCACGATTTTACTAACGCCACCCCCTAATTTTTTACTTGACTGTAGATAATTGAATTACCCATCGATTATATTTGGAACTTGTTTTTGTCAAACTTACGACTTGGTCGCTATTTATGCATTCATATGAACATTTTTTATGACCTTTGACCTATTCCCGGGACCATCAAATACATTCGGATCGTTTTTAAATTTCACAGGCGCTATATGCAGGTAAAAAGAAAACTTTTTAGGGGGTGGCGTTATTGATATCGCCGGTTTAAAAATCCTCCATACCACCCTACTATTTACTGTAATTATCAAGATTCAAGAGCATAAAGCTATTATAACTCGTTCCGTATATAACTAATTTTAACAAAAAATTAATCACCAAATTTTATTTTGTAACTAACACATTTTTCTCCAACTTTTTTCTTCTTTCGTTGATGCTTTTGAACATGTCTATCCCGCCAATTATAACTAATCCATGATATGCCAAACTATAAGCTGATAACGATCCCAAATATCTAATCCTATATCTACTTACCCAAACCGCAATCACAGCTAAAAACACACTTCAAACCAAATCAGCTTAGGTGACAACAATTAGTGACGTTCAACGGGCGTGTCAGTACAGATAACGATGAAAAACCGTCATAAATACTCGACTCTTTATCTATAGGTACGAGTACCGTAGATATCCACTTACATGTGCGAATTTGCATGCAAATAAATGTGAGAAAATAGAAGAGAAGGCAACGGTAACCGTATGATGGATGCAGACAAACGAAAATGTTTGCTAATCACGAGCTCGACGCGTACAGTGGTCCAGGTGTTAATTTAGGGACACTAATTTTAATTAAATTAAAAGCAAAGCAAAAGTATGTACTATGTAGCCATTAACTTACGTAACTTTGTTAACTCAATTTATAACTGAAATCAAAAGCGGAATCTTTATGGACACAAAATGTTTTTTCTAATAATACTTTAATCAGCTAATGATTCATTTATTAGCGTGCTAATTTGTCGTTGCGAAAATATCTTAATTTGTGGAAATTTTACGCTAGTGCAGAGTAAAAATAAAGTTTAAATTATTTTATGCTCTTTTCGTTTTGAAACAAGTCGTTTTAAAAATGTAGTTTAGTAGTAGTCGGGGGGGGGTATATGAAAAATGAAATTTTAATAAATCCTCCCGTTTTGGAGCTGTTTTCAAAAAGTGAAAACTACAAAATATGGCACCATGACCAAAGAATGAATATGCTGACGAAAAGGGCTACTAGACGTTCATAGAACTCAGAAGGTCCCATAAGAAGCTATTTCAACATACAAGTTAATCAAACAAGACAACGCAACAAAACCGACTTCGAAGTCAGCCAAAACTGGCTTTAAGGCATTTTACTTACTATGAGCCATAAAATTATAATCCATGAAAATAATTGTATTTTGTAAAAAATTCAATATAAATTAAAAAAAACAACAATATTTTACGGTTATAACAACGAGGAAATTCCAATAAACCTTTGCGTTTCGATATACCTTTTTCTAAAATGTTACATAACTATAAGCTCTTATCAAGAAAAAAAAAACAAATAAAAAAAAAATCAAAAAATACAACTTTTAAAATGTTAGTTAAACGAAATTAATTTAAAATTATATAATTCAATTAAATTTCTTTATAAAGCCTAAATATTAAATTGCTTACTAAATACAATTAATAGAGCTTCGCCTTACAGCTTTACAACTAAGATATTAATATTTAATTAATTAAATCAAAATACATATTTGTTTTAAAATATTAATAGGGAAAATGAGAAAAAAAACTTATAAAAAAGAAAAAAAAAAAGAAAAAACTTACAACTAAAACTTAAACTTGTTTGTAACTAAGACTAGAACTAAGGCTAAGGATCATTAACCCTCCGTCGGACACCTGGATCTGGCCAGAACTATTTCGTTTTTGACCATTAATTCAAAGTATTTCTAATTTAGATATCGACTTGCGCCTTCAGGTAGCTAAAATTTTATTGGCTATCGATCCATGTATAGTAGAAATATCAAAAAGTCCTTAAAACGAACGAAAAAAAGGATTTAAAAAAGTTTAACCTCGGACGAACACATGGTGCCTGGCTGGACCCCTATGTATTTACATACATTTATATGGGAATTTATCTTATGTTTCGGCTCAATTTATACCAATCAGGTATATTTTCTCAATTACTAAGCATTCTAAATCGATTTGGCATATGTTGAGCTACTTGCCTGAGGAAATCAATACTAGGAAAAAAATTTTGATTTGGAAAAAAGAGAGAGAGATTTTGTGCGGGAGTTAGGCACCGCACAAACAAAATCTCATAAAAAAAATCGTCTAAACCTTCAGCTTTAAAAAAATAATTTTCGCAAAACAATTAAAAAATGATTTTTTTATTGCGGTGGCTAAGGAGCGCATAAAAAAAATAAAAAATCCAAAACCTGATTATTCTGATTTAGAACATTTTTAAATATTTTTTTTTGCATTTTTATTTACTTATTATACATAACAAACTTGTAAAACATTGTAATTTGCATTAAATATAAATAAAAAATTGAAAAAATGTTTTTCTGGTTTCCACTAGCGATAAGGAATAAAATAAGAGTGTGAGCATACATGCGAAAACACCCTTTCATTTTACCATGGGCTGATCCAATATTTATCTAATGCAATAAGACCACACAAAAAACATTACGCACAAAAAAAAAAAGAACGCACTAAAACAGGGTTGACTGTAATGAGTAAAAATATAGATTTAAAAAAAGTAAGTGAAACTTAAAATATTTTCAATTCTGGTATCAAATAAAACATAGGCGCAGATTGCTTAAATTCAGTTTCGAACGAGTTAATTGACAAAAAAACATTTCTACACACCAGTCGTATGAGAACTTTTGTGTCGGCACACATTGACATTTCGACCACTGTGCAAAGGCAACTGCAACTGCTGCTGCTGCTGCTGAACCACGCGGTCGTTTGGGCAGACGTCGGCAGCTGCTAATGCGTCGCATCGTTGCAGTTCTTACCTTTGGGTTGACTGCGTCTCAATGACTTCTCAGCAGCAGCAACCAACAGCAGCACAAAAAATACAAATGCATTTTGCCTCAGTGTCAGGGCAGACGCCGGCAGCGGTTTGATTTACTGTGGTTCGATCTCATTGCCTGTTGTTGCCATTGCCCCGTTGCCTTATCAATCATCGTGAATTTGCTTAATGCCAAAAAAACGTATTCAGTGCATGCTCGTCTCCGTGATGCTGCAGACGTGGTGCAGTGCGACGCAGTGCAGCCCTTCAATTTGGATCAAGCTTAAGACAGTTTTATAAGAATATAAAAAATTTGTTTTTGTTTTTAATAATTTTGTATTTGTGTTTTACGCGCTGTGATAAAATGAACTACGTTTAGTAATTGTTTTCGTAAAAGCGCGCATGATCTCGAAAAGGTTAAGAAAACGTTTGGACTATTATATCATCAACCGATACAGTGAGTCTGAGTGAGTGAAAGATTGCTACAATCGGGTCATAAACTGCGCTCTATTTATATTATTTAAGTGATTGTTTACTTGGCTTTTTGTCTGATTACTATAAATAAAATTGCAATACGCTATCAATGTTTATAATCGAAGGCATTGGTAGCAGCAACCATGCCCCAAACACCACCCCCAGCGCCAGCGCCAGCGCCTGGCTGATTATTTATGCGCCACGAAGTCGCAAGGCAGCTGATAGTGTTTAAATGCAGCCGGCAAATTAAATGCCTATAAACGCTAAATTACGTAGCTCACAAACAATTTGTGTATCTTTGAAATACAAATGGCACCTTTGACAATTTGGCAATAATTTCAGCAGCCATTTGGCATAATCTAATAATCAAACAAAAGTTATTTTTATTAGAATACAAGTTATTATGCATACTTAAGTAAATTGATAAAAAGTGGTGCCATATATTTGGGCCAATTTAATTCAATTAAATTACTCGCACTTGTGTATATGTATACTGCGTGTGACTACTTAAGCTACGCCTACAGTGTCTAGTATCTTAAAGATACAACTACGCACTTGGCTGCCCCACAGCAGTTTGCAAAAATGTGCCCAGTCCCATTGGCATGAAAAAAAAATGTTAAAACTTTTTGGAATAAATGAAATAAGCAGAACGGAAATGTTCTTTGAATCGTAAAACAACGGCGCACTATATAAAAACATTTTGTGGTGCTATATTTGACTTTAAAGAAAATTTACTAAATTTATTTATTCAGTTTGTTTTTTTTTTTTTTTTATGCCAAGCATATATTTTATTTATAAATCGCGTGGCTGTTAATATAAAACTTAATATATTGCATTTTATTTTTAAACGTTAATCTACAGAAAGAGCGAAAGTCTTGGGTATTTTTAAAAATTAAATTTTGAAATTTTTAATTTATTTTATAAACTCGTGTATATTAAGCTTTTCTATATTTTGTCTAGATGAGTAAAAGTTTTAAATAAAAAGTTTTGTCATTATGAAATCATAATGAGTGATGATTAGCCAAGCGTTTGCCTTCAGGCATTTTGAAAGAAATATTTATTTAATCATGACTTGCTGAAATATTGGCTATATAGAAGTAATAAAAATATTCAAGGGTATGCCAGAAATATTCTTTAAGTGCATTTTAAACCGAAAACAAATAAGATGAAGACAGTAATATTTTAAAACTCTTGTCAAATTTTTGAAGAGTTTAGAATTAAAACTTATTTTTGCCTTCTAATACAGTTCTTAGCAAAGATGCATAACACAGTTGTACAAATACCGGGGTCATGTCGGTTGTTGAAAAGCTAAGGGTCGTTTCCGAAGTAATTTGCTGCGTTGAATCCGAATCCGGGTTCAGAAGTGAAAATTTTCAAGTGAAAATTACACAGTAAAAAATTATGGTCTCAAAGGCTTAATGCAAATGCTAATGACGTCGAAGCGATAGATTTCTTAACTTCGAATAACTTTGCGAAACAAAATCGTAATTGATCTCTTGAACTCTTTCTGGAGCAGAACATAATGATTCCATAAAATCAAACAAACTTAGTACATGCAGTACATTTGTAAACTTCAATACTTTATATTCTGTTTTGTTATCATGCTCTTTGTTATGCATTTATCTACTGCGTTAGATATTCACTCAATCGGGAGCTTTTTTGTAACATTTTTTCTCTTTAGCTCAAGTCGAGCTTTCGCATGCAGCCGCTGCTGCTTGCGCTTGATGGACCAATTCTGAAATTTTATGCGGATTCGTTTTCAAACCGAATGTTTGGTGCTCAATATTTCACCAAAACGAATTTTTTATGTGGCTTGAAACCGAATGTTTTGTTTCAAGAGATATTAAAACGAATCAGCCAAATAGGTTTAAATAAAAAAATAATTTTTTAAATATTCTGCGGTATTCTTAGATGATATATATGCCAACTTCAAGTTACATATTTATTGACAATTATTTTTAATTATTTTTCTACTGACTCAACCCAAAAAAAAGCACAGCAAAAAACGATTTTTTTGCATTCGTGCATTCATGCACGAACACATTTCTTTATCGATGACTGATAGGTGTGACAGGGTTCCCACGTTACACAAAGAAAATTTCTTTGTAACAAAAATAGCTTAGTCGTGTTCAATTTCAATGAATTTTGTTGCCAAAGTATTATATTTGGGTAATTGTATTATATTTAAAAGACATAACAACAAAGTACTAACAACATTTTAATGAACATAAAATGTAAACAACATATAGTAATAGAAAGAAGCAGAGCTGCGGCAACCATGTCAGCTGTTTTCTATCAAATAAAAACAATTTCGCGCCAACACAACATAAGAATTTATCGGAAAGATAAGGTAAATAAACGAATTTATCGAAAATAAAAAGGGAAATATGCAAAAACGAATTCGAATAAAATTTTGCGTTTTGGTTTATTCGTTTTCTGGAGCACGGCCGAATGTTTTGCTCAAGGACGCTTTTCGTCATTTAGACGAACCGGTTTGATTCCAAATATTCGTATTCGTTGAAAGTAGAAACGTATGTCGAATTAAAATAGTTTTTATTTTAGAACAAGAATAAGCCGGAAAACTTTTTTACAGAAAACATTTAAAAAAAAGAAAAACAAAATTCAGACTACCAGTGGTTTTTTGGGTTCGCTGAATCCAAGTCCGACATCTAAAAAACCTTAGCTGTTATAACTTAAAAAGTTAGATATGTTGGCGGTTGTGTCAGAAACCCTCAAATTCGATTTCCAGAGAATTTCAAAAAACTTTATAAAAAACATTGTTAGAAATCATAAATTGAAAAACAAATTTGCGAGATTTTTTTTAGGAGTTTATCTCAGTACACGTGGATTTTGTGAATTTCAGACCCTAAAATCCATATGAGTAGAACACATTTTTTTTGGGGGGGAGGGGGGCCTGTGTAAATACGCAAAGTTTCGAGAAAAAAATCCATTTTAAAACAAAAGATTATATGATTATGTATCATTTTGGTGCAAATAGAAAATTTTTTGGCGAATGAAATGAGTCAATAAATAACTAAGAATTCATGTAGTTGTACCCACTGTGCCATATTCAATACAAGCAGAGGAACAGGGTAGTTTAAGGCAGACTCCGAAAAAAAACCATATGCGCGACATCAGGTACAGAACATAGAAGTGACCCAAGCACTCAAAAGTGACTCAACCAAAAAAAAAAAATCACTCTATTTTACGCTAAGTGCAATTATGGTTCTAAAATTTTGTCGTAATTTTCTGGTAGTTATAATGGTCAATATAAATAAGATTAAAAAGAATGACGTTTGTCTAGAGACAAAAACGTATTTAGCTACTTGGCCAAAAGCCAATATCTTTTTAAACAATTTCAATTTCGCTATAGTTGAAATACCTCGGAAGGGCGAGTGAAATTTATATTTGCCCAAAATGAGTCTGAGCAATGCCAATTTTATGTAGAAATAACGCCCATGATGGGCGCTGAAAGACAATTCACAAATATGTCAAGTGCCATAAATTCATAAATACATGCATGCTTAAGTACTTTTGTTTATATACAATACTTATATACCAAGTATTTATATAATGTATAAACGTGTGTCGAGTGCATTCTTTGATAATTTCTGTGAAATCTGCAATAAAACAGGAAATTTCAACAGGCACGTTTGACCTCCTTAAACGATTGATAGTCACTCACAGACAGATCATCGATTGTGCACTGTCTTTTACTTGTCTGTTTATACTCTGACCAAAGGAATAGTATTTTAGCTTTCTAATGAAGTTGGTAATATACTTTAAGAGTTTCAAATGGTTTCTATTTGCGACATATTGCAATCAGTTGTAGCACATTTGTACAGTTCGGTTATATCTAGAGGCACGCCATTTTGTACGTTTTTTTACACCTTGCCAAGGGTAAGGTTAGAAGGATCCACTTAGATCTTGTATACTATAAGAGCTGGAATAACCAAACTTGACATTTGGACTCCTTGTCTAACCTGACAGCTCAAGTCAAGCTCTCTCTTTCAAAGTGACTCTTTTAATTAATGTTCCGGGCTACTAAAATCAGGCCTTAAAAAGCGGAGATATTCACAATATACAGCCGTGCTCCGGAAAACGAAAAAACCAAAACGAACAATTTTATTCGGATTCGTTTTTGCGCGCTTAAATTCTTATGTTGTGTTGGCGCGAAATTATTTTTGTTTGATAGAAAACAGCTGACATGGTTGCTGCAGCTCTGCAGCTTTCTATTACTATATGTTATTTACATTTTATTTTCATTAAAATATTTGTAGTACTTTGTTATTCTGTCTTTTAAATACAATTACCCAAAAATATTACTATGGCAACAATATTTATTGAAATTAAACACGACTTAGCTATTTTTGTTACAAAAAAATTTTTTTTATGTAACGCGGGAACCCTGTTACTCCTATCAGTCATCGATAAAGAAAGTTCGTGTATGCTTCGTTTTTGATTGTGCATGCTATTTTTTGGGTTAATGGTTTTGGTTTTGGGTTAATCTCAAATGGGATATTCCAAAGGGGATATGTTTTTTATATGAAGTTTTGCGATTCCGTGCGAAATATTTCGAACTGCGTATGGGCCTTAAGTCAGAAAAAAATAATTAAAATTAAAGTTGGCATAAATATAATCTAAGAATATAAAAGAATATTGAAAAAAATTTCTTCAGTATAAAATTCGTACTTTTTTAAACTTTTGCCGACTCATTTTAATTTCTCTTGCAATAAAATATTCGGTTTTAAACCACACAAAAAGTTCGTTTCGGTGAAATTGGGAGAACCAAACAATCGGTATTCAAAGCGTATCGGAATAAAATGTTCGCATTCGTTTCCCAGAGCGCGGCCTATAGTATTCTAGAGCAGGGATGTGCAAGAAGAGAGCGGCCAAAATTGTAAATGTATTGGTATATTTGCACTGAATATATATATTTATATATTTACGCGCCACTACACTGTTCTGTCAGTGCACGCTAGCATTTTTTCGTTTTGGCTTTTTACTTCGGCAAGTGCTCGGCTCGTGTCTGTGTGAATACTCATTTTTATTCGGCCCCCACGGGCTATGTGTGCACATCACTGTTCTAGAGGCAGGAATTCGATTTCGGAATGCATAGATTAATTACAATTGCAGTGGGCATAAAAAGTTTGTCTACAGTAATAGTAAATAAGTTTATTAATGTGATCTTCCACAACATTGATTGCCTTAGAATGTCATGATACATGGTTTCTAAAAGTCGGCTGCGTCTGACTTTAAAGTTTTTTTTTTATATTTTTGTGTACACTCGGCACTTTGCCAATTTTTATAAATATCAGTGTCGTATATAGATTTTTTGTTTTTATGAATTATTTAGTTATTTTAAGTAAGTTAAACAAATTTCTAAATTATTTATGGACAAAACTAGAGGTTTCTTATAGGGCTGCGATCTCAAAAAAACTGCCTGTAAGATCCCAGAATCGATTATAGTTTTTTTTTTAAATATTTAACAAATACTCAAACTTTCATCTCTGAAATGCTGATCGATAGCCATTTCTGCGCAAGAGTATATAAGCTTTGTTAGCCAAAGTACTCTCTTTTTGCAACTTTGTCTATTCGAATGCTGCCGACGCGTTTGGCAAATTGTTTGAATTAAATTTTTTTTTATTTAACAGCTTAATTAGATTTCCTATGCAGGCTGCCAAAAATGAAATAAAAAAAAGGTTGCTAAGTTCAAGGCCAATTAACTTTGTCTCTCTCTCTCTCTCTATTGACGCATTGATTGTTTGGGAAATTGTTTGCTCCACTGACGTCTAATTGGCTTAAGAAGATTGAGTGGGGGACCAGGAGTGCTCAGTTACCATAACAGAGACACTGATTGGATTTGTGCACCTGATCAATGCTAGAGAGGTGCACGTGCAGCTAAGCAGCTATCTAATAAAAACAAAAACAAAAGCATTTGCCAAGTTTTTTAAGTTGTTTGATAGTATCTATAGATCATCTCTTTCTTTTATTACTTATAATATAAGTATATGTTTATATATACCTATATATTATATAGACAAAAGTAAAAGTATTATTTCATCAGCCAAATGGCATGGAAATTGTCACAAGCTAGTCATATGATTTAATATATTTTTTTTTTTTGTCACATAACTTTCAATATATTTAGTTAATGTTGAAAAAATTAAAATTGACACGCATGTGTGTGTGACAGCTGTCCAAAAAAAACATATTTCGAAAAAGAATTTTTGATAAATTACTTGTTATATGCTAAATAGAAGTAAAATTGTGCAAATGTCAAAGTCAACTGAAAGGCTTGGAAATAAGATGGTATACATAGAAACTATTAAGGAATGTAGCCGTACTGCGTGAACCATTCAGGCGTAGGAGGGTCTTCAAAATACGACGCTTGGTCCCAGTAGTGGGGAGTAGAGGGTTAGGTTTTTATCACGTAGTCAATATCCTCTAGGAAAATCTCGCACTTTTCTTTTACTTTCTGTTTTCAAAAAATTATTTAAAATCATACTTACTTAATCTTTTGAAGTGAAGCAATATGACAGATAAATTAATTAAACTTTTACTGACTGCATTAAGAATTCTATTTAGAGCTTTTTAGTTTTTTAAGTTTGTTATTTATTTATAAAAGGTAATCCCTTTTCCCCCCAAAAAATCATTCAAAACATAAGAAACAAAATCCTATAGCCTGTGATAGAAGTTAAACAAAACAAAAAAGAATATATGTATTTTAAAAAAAAAGACGTTGGTCTTAGGGCTGTCAGCTCTTCGGGCCCCGCCCGGCTCTTACACGGGCCTATATGTTGATCTTCGACCCTACACCCCATATGCCAATTTCCCGGGCAGTCCAAATAATGGAAGTAAAAAATGTTTTGAAAAATTTTGGAAATTGTTTCGACTTTTTCTCGTACCGTCACCTATCTAAGTCTCGATCCGATGGTGATCGATTGCTGGATAAGAAACGGATATGCCGGATATTCGACTCTTTCGACTAGATTACACTAGTTTACACGAAAAATGAACCTTCGTAAAAAAGTTTTTTTTAGGTTTATTATACATAAGTCGAGAAACACGAAAATGACAGCCTTTCATTTTCTTAAGCACCGTTTTCGAGATTTTTTCGAAAAACATGTTTTTGGGCACTTTTTTCAGTTATTCGTCTCGTGAACGAAATTTGCATCGACATGAAAGAGGATTAGATCAAAAGGTATTGATGTGCTCTTTACAGTGATATATGAAATGTATAGATTAAGTAAAAATTATTAAAGTTACCATAACCGAAAAACCGCTAAAACTGCCTTTGTTTTAATTCTAAAAAGATTACATCTTTTAAAAAATAATGCAAATATTCGAGATATAGTTAGATCATTGCGCTTTTGGTCAACACAATAAAAATGTTTATATATAAATGTACGGTCGTAAATTCTCTAAATTAACTATTAAAGATAATGAAAGCGAACAAATTATGACTGGTAGTAAAAACAAAAAACGATGTGAGAATAATTTATTTAAAATAAATGCAAGCAGATTTTCCTAGCTGTACAAGACAAAAAAAAAAAAAAAAAATAGCGCACATAAAAATATATTTAAAAAAAAAGAAAATTTATTTGTTTACTTGCGAATTTCTTGCTATTTTGGCCAGAGTAGAAATACAAACTTGTACTATATATGAGCATGAAAAAATGGCGTCATTAGATAAAATAAATAAATACGTTATGTGTTCTTTTTTTTTTTGCAGATATTTCGCAGTACGTTGCAGCTCTAGCCGTAACCTGGTGACGTAAATGAACGAGCCCGGCGATTTACCACTGACACTGTCTAGCACGCCGGACAGCAAGCCGCCCTGCAGCATTGTCTCAATTATACCAACCATAGGGATGTCATCATGCCGTGGTCGTGCCGAGGCATTTGCGAGAAGTTTGTCCTCCAAGTTGCGCACTCTGGGTTCACAGGTTAGGCGTCTATGCGTTTTCTTTTATATATGCCTACTTAACGTCTTTCTTAAACATAGACAACCGAGGAGGGTGCCAATGCAGAGGATGAGCCCATCATAAATGGCAACAACACCAACACATGGGTCAACAACCATGAATCCGAAAAGACTGTCACTGATCTTCAGCCGCTGCGTCATGAGTCCGACTCATTTTTTGACTTTGACTGCGAGCTGGAGAGTCCGGGCAGTCCAGTGGATGAGTGCGAGTACCTGCGTCTCATTGAAACCGCCTCAAATACTCCGCACAACTCAACCGCCGAGTCCGGTTATGCCTGCGCCTCGGTGGCCAGCAGTCACAGCAGCACAGATGGACCGTACTTTGAAGCGACGTCCAACAGCAGCACAGCACAGGATCAGCTACTGGTGAATACTGTAAGCACACAGCAGCCACAGCGCTCCAAGCTACCTGTCTCCGAGTTGAAGGAGTATGTAACTGCGCTTAAGATGAATGGCGCGCATGAAGTTTTAACCAATGGAGTATTGGAGGAGCAGCACGAGCTGGAGCAAAAAGAAGAGCAAGCACAACAGACACAGACACAGCCTCAGGCTAAGGAGAGCACGTTGCCGCCAGAAGAAGATGAGAGCAAACTGCAGGCAGAGATACTCAGCGAGTTACAGCAGCAGAGCGAGAACTTTAAAAGCGCTGAGAGTGAAATTGTCGAGCAAAACAAGCCGCAGGAAGAGCAAACAGAAGAGCCAGCAAAGCACAATGGTCATCTGGAGCACACAGAAGAGCAGCAGCTGCATATAAAAGAAGAGACGCATGTAAAAGAAGAGACGCATGTAAAAGAAGAGGCGCATGCAAAAGAAGAGACACATACAGAAGCAGAGGCGCATATAGAGGAAGATACAAAGAACGAAAGTGGTTTGGATGAAACAGACAAGGACAACAGCCACTTTTTGCATGTAATTGTGGATGCGGAACAGTTGCAACAGGCCAAAGATTACATTGACGAAAGAGCCGAAGTACTTTCAGCAGGGAAAACAAGCCACCAACATGGCTTAGACACCACAGATGATGAGGACGACTGCAGACCACAACGTGTGCGTCGCTGTTCCTCACTTAAAACCGGCAAGACCCCACCTGGCACACCCGGACGCAAGAAAATTGTGCGCTTTGCCGATGTGCTTGGTCTTGATCTGGCTGATGTGAAAACCTTTCTTGATGAAATACCCAATATACCCAAGTCCGCGTTCGAAGATCTGGAAATACTTGAAGCCGAGACACCCATGCAAATGGGCCCCAAATCGGACAAACTGCTGATGCCGCTGTTCCAGCAGCCTGGCGGCCTGACCACATTCCTCGATGCGGTGCGCGAAAAGCAAGTCTCGCTGGAGAATGCCGCTGTTACGGATAGCATCAACCAGACAATTGCCGGTTCCGTGCGTGTATGCAATCTGGACTTTCACAAATCTGTGCACATACGCTATACGCTGGATGGCTGGCGCAGCTATGCGGACTTGCAGGCCAACTATGTGGAAAACTCTTGTGATGGCTTCTCCGACAAGTTTACATTTGTGCTGTTTGGCAACTCGCTGCATGTGGGTCAGCGTCTGGAATTTGCCGTACGCTTTCAGTGCAAGGGTCAACAGTTCTGGGACAACAATTATGGCGCCAATTACTGCTTCCAATGCTTGCCCAGTTCAAATCATATCGCATCAAGCGCGTCTGCGGCGAGTGGCTCAGTGTCGACACATCAAAACAGCAATCTGGTCGGCATGCTAAGCCCCGCAGCGGGTGATACCTGGTGCAGTTCATTCTACTAAACATACTCGGCAGTTTTGGAAGCAGTAGACGCGGGTCGTTGGCAGTTGAGCCTGGGACGCTGCTAACACACGTTGTCCATGCTAGGCATGCGCCTAAACATGGCGATCGCATGGGCAAGGTGTGCCAACCGTTACAGACATAAAAACGAGAGACCTCTATTGTGTGTGTAAACTAAATATTTATATTTTTATAGAGTCGAAAAGTTGAGAAAGTTAGGTACAGGTAGCAAGCAGAAGGCAGACAGATCAGGCGCACAGATCAGAGCCTAGAGCCAAGTGCAGATAAATCCCAAAGATAGTTGTTAGTCCTACGTTATAAGATGAGCAAGTGATAACAAATGATAAAGAAAGTTTGAAAAGTTTCTTATGTTTTCTATATTATTTTCGAATTTTTTCCTCGTACACTAGTTAAAGGCTTAAGAAATCAGCGGAAAACTTTGATTTGAAACTATGCGGCTTAGCCAAGCTCAACACTTAAGCACAGAGCTTAATTTTTAAATAATTAACAACATATTTCTAGTCAAATAAAGTTTACTTGAAGATTCTAAAAAATATACCTCTAGCTCCAATAGGGACATTAACTAACTTGCAGTAAACTTTCTTGCCGAATCTCTTGCCCTATCACACAAGCAATTAGCGCCAGGTGCGCATCTAAGTTAATCAATTCTGTGGCTATACGAGCTTGGGCTGATTCGCATAGAACAAATTAAATGAAACTGGAAGGATTTTTTCAAAAATTGATACACTCAATAAATGCAGTCAACAATATTAGAAACTTAGAGCATTTGTAAGTCTTCATACAAGTTTGTAATATTGCTAAAGCTGAATTTATACTATCTGAAATTTTAATCACTTGAAATCTATATGAATGCACTCAAACTCAATGATAAAATGAATGGACTGCAAAAGCTGTAGATACTTAGACTTAAAGATAAAGACTAAGGAGTTGAAGAATGTTATTTGGTTTACAGTTCGACTGCCCTCCTGAAATTTGCAGACAACCCCCTGGGCAAAGAAGACCCTAAGCACTAGTGCTGGAAAAAACATCTATGATCGAAGTTTAAAATCTCTGTATATCAATTTTGGCCAACAGAGATGTTTCTCCAGCACTTCTGCACTGATCAAATGGGTGTTTAGTAGTGCTGGAGAAAAATCTCTGTTGGCCAACATCGATATATAGTGATTTTAAGCTTCGATCATCGATGTTTTTTTCAGCACTACTAAGCACTATGGACGAATATGCGCTGGGTACACTACGCATACAATGAGCACAGATTGTAGACTAAGTACAGTTCAAGCAGTGAAAACTGAGTACAGTTTCCATACTAAGTACATACTACCTTGATCAAAAATTTACCGGAATCATCACCATATGGCGCTCTCAATCACCCGATTTGATATCTCTTTTTGTTTCTTCTTAGTCTGTCATTTACATTCTATGAAATTTTCGGCTTGAGTACAACGGCGATTGGGCGAGTTTTTGATTTTTTACAATTTTAAAAAAACGTCATTGTTATCCGTGGCTATTTGGCTAAAACGGAACGAATACCATCCAACAACCACCGAATTCACCTGATTTGGCTCCGTGCGATTTTTTTCTGTTCGGTCGACTCAAGAAACCACTCCGTGGAACGCTTTACAACACCCGAGATGAGGTCATGGGAAAATCGAAGATACCGCAAACCGATTATAAAAAATGTTTTGAGAATTGGATCAAGCGCTGGCATAAGAATAGAATGTCAATGACAGATGTGACAGTTTAAGAAAAAAAATGAGACATCAAATCGGGTGATGATTCCGGTCAATTTTTGATCAAGGAATTGTAGTATTGTACACTGAGTACACTTATAACACTGTAACTGAGTACACGATTTGCACAAGACACACTGAACGTACTCGGGTACTCCGTGTACACAAGACAAATCAAATATTTTAATTTGACGATTGCGTAAATCTCAAAACATTAGAAGCCAGTGGCGGATCCACGGGGGTGGTTCGCCCCCCGAAAGTTGGGAAAATGGGTTGAAAGTCTTTTGCGAGCTCTGTTATATTGACACTTCGAAGTGAAGAACCCCTCCCCCCCTAGACCAAGTCCTAGATCCGCACCTAGACAATCTTTAACTAAAGTGTTTTATACGCAGATTCAAATACAAAGTACACTGAGTACAGTTTGTACACTGAGTACTGTTTGTACTCAGTTTGTTTGTTTTAGTGTTTTGAATGCGGGTTTATACACAAAGTACACTGAGTACAGTTTCTAAACTGAGTACAATTATTACACTTATTGCACTTTGTACGCTGAGTGCACGAGGTATACAACTTAGGCTGAGTATTTGATGTCTTAGTCGTGTACTCTGAGTATACTGTACCCAACATACATATTATTTTGACGATTGCGCAATTCTCAAATGAATGAAAAATTCAATTACTTATTGTACCCATATTTGTATTTTTTTTTAAATTTGAGTGCATTCTTTTAGATAGTATAGAGTTACAAAACGAATCCCAGATTCTCTTAGCCTTTAAACTAGACTTTTGAGCACTCTCGCAATGAGTTTTTCTATTTAGCTGTTGACATTTAACTATGCGATTGTTATTCAATCATTTTTTGTATTATTTTTAAGTTTATGCGACAAATTCGACATTTTTTTAATTACATTTTGTATGACTATTATTTATCTATAATATATTTTTGCAAGCTTTATTTTTTTAATGTCAAAACTTTTGAAATATTATTTTAATTAAGCTTAAAATGTTGCACTCACTTTATGTATATAACTATGATTTCTGTCCTTGATTTTAAAATATTATATGATGCGTAATTAAATACATAAAACACATTATACTACATACAGATATATATATATATACAAAATAAATATATTATAAATTTTAGTTAGTTTTTTTATTTTATTTGAATTTTTAATATAAGGAGTAACCCAGCTAATATGCGTCTATATCAGGGATTAAAAAGCACTTAACAACAAAAAAACAATAATATTAAAAGAAAAAAAGAAACACAGCTACCTCAAATTTTTAAGATTAACTTAAAATGTTAAAAAAAAATTATGTATATAATAAGTATATATGTATTGCAAAGCAAACTTCTAAAGGAAAAACAAAAATTAACTTTAAAAGTTACAACTATTTACATATGTTTATGGCCACGTGTTAAATAAATTAAGAGAGCCAACGTAGTAAGAGCGAAATTAAGAGTCTTGATGAATTTTGAAAGAGGCGCTCCCCAACAAGGCCCAGTACTAGTAGCAAAATTTTGGCAAAGTTAGACTGAAGCGTGAGTATTTAAAAATAAAAAATAAATAAAAACAAAAAAAAATTTTGAAGAAGCTTTGACCATTTGGAATAATGGCAGGATAACACTATGGATATTGTTATGTAATTGGCTAAGCATGAAATGCGGAATATTATGAACCAGTTTGTTAAAGTTTATTTCTGTTGGGGAGCCGACGGGCAACAGTTTGAAAAACATTAGCATATTCCCATAAAAAAAAAAAAAAAATTAAAACACACAACTTTATGAATTAACAAATAAAACAATAAACTTTTCGAAAAAATAAAACTTGTATGCATTGGGGTCGAAGAATTCTGCAGACAATTTGAATTCAAAATAAACGTCATTAATTCGTAAGTTTTCTAGAAGACTTTTTGTTTTTGTTTGTGTATGTAAATGATACATATTTTAAAGAGTTTACGTTTGATAAACGCATTAATTAGCATAGATCATCGTGCTTAAGCCGTAATTAAAATACCAATGCTCTTTAAGTTTTTATAGTAAATTAATTTTAACTTCTCAGAGACAGTTTGCTAATTTTTGGAAGCTGCGTTTTTAGCCACTTATTCTGTATAAGAAAGCTGGCTAGATGATAGCCAACGCTCAGTTCGCAATATGAAGTCGCTGCAAACAGCCAGCTGGCTTTTTTTGGCCATTAGCTTGCTGGCTTTAAGTAAAGCCAATGCCAAACGTTCCAGAAATTATGGAGCCATACAAGATCCGCGTTTATTAACAATTCAAACTTATTCGCCACCGGCACCGCCACGTCCTACGCATCGGCCACGTCCACCGCATGACTATTATCCAAACTACTATCATCATTACTACAATTATCCGATACACTGTTATTGTCCAGCTGGTAGTAAAGGCGCAATGGGAGAACCTGGAACCACTGCTGCTAAGGGGGCCAAGGGCGATGCTGGTGATACCGGTGCTACTGGACCCATTGGGGATACAGGAGCTACTGGCACAACTGGAGCAGCGGGACCGCCAGGGCCTACGGGTCCAACGGGCGCTAGGGGTCCAACGGGTCCAACAGGACCACGTGGACCGCCCGGTCCTCCTGGACCACGCGGACCACAGGGAACTGGCCCATTCGGTTAATAGTTGTGTTACATAAGCCATTCCATCTGAATCCTTTAATTATAAGCATCTTAGCGTAATAAAGACTGTTCATTAAACATACCAACTGAATTTTAGTTTAAACTTTTTTTTATCCTTCAGCTAGCTTACTATCACACTAATTCTTTCGAAAAATATATAACTTTTACCACAGATAGCTCCTGGTTTTCATTTAAGACAAGTTAGTTTTTGTTTTAAAATCATTTTTAATTTAGAGGGCTGCTTACAAGTTGACTATTTAAAATAAATCTAACCCAAAGGCACAAACTCCTGCCCTTGGCGATTCAGCACTTGGGCACATTCTTTTAATTTAAAAAACTTTACATATTTTTGAAACAATCAAGACTTCAAAACAATGTAGCCGTTGATAAGTAAAGTCAAAGAAAGCATTAGTTAAAGGCAAGGGACAACGTAAAAGAAAAGTTGAACTGAAAAATTAATTTAGAAACTCTAATGTATCTAATGTATCGATTAGTGGCCGATAAATTCGAACTTCATTTTCTTTTGCTGATAATAATACTCCTTAATTATATGCGTGGTCTCAACATTTTATTCAAAAGATATTTAATTAAAGTAAGCTCTGTTGCTTGGCGTTATCAGTTTGTAAAATATCGAGTAATGACCGATGAATTCGCACTCGATTTCAATTTCCTAAAATTATAAGAATTGCTTAGATATTTTGATCAAAGAACATACAATTGAGACAAATTGTGTAATTAGATTTTAAGACTTTTAATCGGTTGTAATATATCGATTAGTGCGCCGATAAATTCGAACAAGTTGTCTCAACATTTTAATCAAAGGAAATTCAAATTAACTTAGTACATCTTGTTTGTTAGCTCTTAATATATCGAGTAGCTACCGATACATTTACACTCGACTTAAATTTCCTGATAAAAGTATTTTGAAACTATGAGTGTTCCAACATTTTAATCCAAGTGTTATCAGTTTGTAAGCTCTGTAATCAGTAGTTATATATCGATAAGTGGACGATAAGTTCAAACTCGCTTTAAATTCCTGATAATAATACTCTAAAATTATTAGCCTTGCCGCACAATTTAAACAAAGAACATTCAATTAAAGTAAATTTTGTTGCTTAATGTAATCGGCTGTAATATATCAAGTAGTAAGCGATAAATTCGCAATTGGTTTCTAGTTCCTGATATTATTACTCTAAAATTATCGACGTTTTTTCGATTGTTTCGATCTGTCCAAAATTCAAGCTTCTTAAAAAAGTTTTATAATTTTAATAGTGATTAAAAATATTTAAATCTTATACAAAGCCTTTTGAAACAATTTTTTTCAAAAATAATTTAAAAAATTGAAATGTAAGAAAAATTGTCCAGAAATTCAATCGCATCGTTTAGCAGTTCTGAACTTAGTTAAACACTGAATATTTAAAAAATGTTTGTTTAAATAGTCCATCCCAAAAAACTAAAATTAAAATCGATTTCTACACAAATTTTTCAATGTACACAGACGAGGTTCGTCCGTGTTGGTAAACGTTCGGAAAAAAGTTATAAAGGGGATGTACCATACTTTAAAAGCTTGAATTTTGTTTTTTTGTCATTGTAGCCATATATCATTGCGCAGCTTTTTCAGCTCCAAAGTTTTCTTCATTATAAAATGATGCCTCAGCTCAGCTAGCTCTCGAACTCTTAGCCGAAGTTTATCCAATACCATTTTCTGGATTGTATTTCACCATTTTTGGGGTGATCAGCTGCGGTTTTCATCTTGGCAGCTTAAGCTCTGGTTGGTTGAACTAAGATCTTTTACCAATTTTTTCGATATTGGAAAAACCGCTAAGAGCGATCTCTAGTTGTTAGTGTCCAATATTAGGTTCCTAGTTGGAGCAAAGTGCCCCTTCGGGGATTGCGGCCTTGTCGTGGTGAAGGGGCTCAATAAATGCAAGGATCCTGAGAGCGATGCCGGCGGTAGCGAAGCAACTGGTAGGGCCTCCCAAGCCGGTAAGGTCGACGGTGAGCATCGAAGATAACAACAATCCACAACACTAGCAGCGTCTGTTTGTTTCTTTGTTACTAGTAACATTTAACTCTCTCATAATGAGCGGCTGCACCAGCGTCTGTTCTCCATGTTAGGAGCGGCTTCCTCAGTATGTGTCTGGCCATCCGAAAGGCTTAGCAGAGCCTGTCAGACCTGTCCTTAAGCTTACAACTTACCGACCAGAATCTGCTAAACCATATCATTGACAAAAGAAACATGGATGCAAATACGACTATAACAAATTTGTCTCCAGGTGGTCAGTTCCTTAGGGTAAATCCACCCGCTTCGGCGGCATGCACATCGGATCTGGAGTTGCAAAATTTGTGTTTCAATGACAATGATACTGTGACAGAAACCGCGATCTCTAGTAATACCGTCCAAAAACAAACTACACAATCTAATAACACTGAACTTGGGACTTAAATTTTCAAAACACGGTGCTCCTCTTTTTATAATTTTTCAGTCATTTACCAACACTAGTAAGTTTGATAAGCATAATTAGATTCCTATTAATATTATAGTAGAGAAAGTGATACTATTTTTTCTATTTCTAAGCCAATTTGGATCAAAAATTTTTTCTAGAAATTTTCTTAAGAATTTTCATTATTTCGCCAAATGTATTATTTTTATAATTTTATTATTATTTATTCCGCGAGTTTGGAACAAGATAATATGCGCGATTTCCTTGGAAGATGGAAACGAGTACAGTCCAATACAATACATACTTAGATATAGAAATAAGACTAATAGACGTTCTTTTGTTTATTTAAGAAGATTCTTCAGTTTGTTTATATTATTTTGTCTTTACATATTTTTGCTTATTTTTTTTTTTTTTTGCATTTTTAGAGCCATGTCTTAAAGAGTTAAAATTTCTTAAATCATTTTTTGTGCTTAGTTAAAAGATTACAAATTTTTTACTTACTTTATATAGCTTACTATGTTGCTATTTATAAAAATAATTAAAACACAGAATAAATACTTTTAAATGTGTATTAAATAAATTATTTTTCTAAACTTTAAATTACGCCATATTTAGCTTTGTGCAAATTATTGTGACCCAATTTGTTTAGGCATTTTGTTGTTGGGAGCAAAAGTTTAGAATATATTAGCATATTAAAATAAAGACAAAAACTTTATGAGTTAACAAATTTAAAAATATAGTTTTTAAACAAAACGTGTACAAATATAGGTCGAGCTTTAATACACTCTGAAAAACAAGTAACAAGTTCACGAAATAATTTTCTAATTGTAAATACAATTTTAGAAAAGGGTATTAGAAAATATTTTAAAAGTTCATATAACTTTAAATGCGAAAAATTTGAAAATTTTTATAACTAGGCACACTGGGTTCCGAAACTATTGGAAATGTTACTGAATTCGCAGGAATCACAATAAATAAGATTAATTCGTTCATCAAATCGACAGATTGGCTTAGAGAGGATACAGGAGAGTAAGGACTAGCTCAAGTGGCATCACAACGGGCCTTTTGCAGGCCAAGGTGTGTCGGAAGACAACCACTTCTACCTACCTAGGCATGTATAGCATTATAATATAAAATAATATATTTTTTTTTTTAACGTCACTAAAACAGATTGGTAAGAGGACTCGTCCCATAAGAAGATTAAAAAGCAAGTCTTTGAAGAAGCTGTTTGTTCCCCACGCAGACAAAATATGCCGCCCTTGATTTTATGTTAGCAATAACTTTATTCCAACCATTAGAGCTTATTTTATTTATTAGTTGAAGTAAACTCATAAAAATGTCTACCTAAGCATCGTTTACAAACGCAAAAAAAAATATTTTTTATAAAATAAATAGCCTTTTTAAAGGATTAAAACATATTTACGATCAAGCACTTTTTTTAGAATTGAATATATGCAAGCTTTGCAGTAAGTAAATTTATTCTTAAATTTTATATTTATTTATATAATAAAATCACAGACTTAAATAAAAAAGGTTTTAAAAAAATTAAAGAAATAATATATATATTCATTTATTTCAACTAAACTTTTTCTCCGAGTGTAGCCAAGAAGCCATGCTAGATGAATGTAAATTAAACGTCATTAGTTCTTCTACAGACATTCTCGCAAACTTCGGCTATGTAAATGATACTCATTGATAAACACATTTAAAACTATAGGGAATTAATTAGCATTAAAACATCAAGATCATCTTGGATGAGCCGCAATTAAAATTCTCTACGAGCATAAAAAAAATACTAACAATTAATTTAAATTATCAAAATATTTTAGCCAAAAGTTGGCTAATTTTTTAAATTTTCATATAAAAAGCTATCTAGAACAAGTTGGGAGCACAGTTCTCAAAATGAAGTCGCTTGGAACAGTCGCAGCATGTCTGCTCTTAGTCATTGGCTTGTACTGTATAGGTACAGCTGATGCCAAACGCGTTAGACATCAAGTGCCCATGCTAAATCCACGTCTAATATCAATTGAAACATCGCCGGCTCCACAGCCGCCGCGTCCGCACCCGCCACGTCCGCCACGTCCTAGTCCACCACATCATTATCCTCCGCCACCAAATTTTTATCCACCAGCTTGTCACTGTCCACCTGGACAGAAAGGTGAGCCAGGCATTAATGGTACTGCGGCTGAAAAGGGTGATAAGGGTGATGCCGGTGCTGTTGGTGCAAAAGGTGCAACGGGTCCAGCCGGAGCTGCAGGTGCCACTGGACCAGCTGGACCACCAGGTCCCACAGGCCCTACAGGCGCTACAGGAGCAACTGGAGCTACTGGCCCAGTTGGACCAACGGGACCACCAGGACCGCCGGGACCACCATGGCCATTTAGACGTCAACAAGCTGCGCTGAATGCGGCCTACGAAGCTGGCTACGGTCCATTAGATCCGGACGATCTTGATGATATTGAGGAAGAGGATTTCTATCAACGATCGCTGGACACAACAGATGCAGCAGGTCTGCCCATAACACCAGCAGACCAAACTGACGCCAAACATAAAGGTACTGTGGTGGTAGCCGTCAGTACA
The DNA here is from genome assembly GCA_018150985.1 of Chymomyza costata. NCBI lineage: Eukaryota > Metazoa > Arthropoda > Insecta > Diptera > Drosophilidae > Chymomyza > Chymomyza costata. The sequence goes on from JAECWU010000001.1 coordinate 28,823,312, forward strand.
TTCCGTAATCCCTTCTACATCTTAAACAACGAGCCGAAATCTTAAATTCTAAGCAACTTACAATAATAAAGACTGTTACTAAATCTAACTGCTTAAGTAGTTTAACTTAATGCTCTGGCATGCAACTATTAGCAAACATCATCATCCATGGGCTCCTCATCCTCCAGCTGCGCACTGACCTCGGCAAAGTCCTCCTCCGCACTGCCAGACACTCTGCAAACAAAAAATATTAATATATAATATGTTTAATGTTGCATTACATTTTAACAATGTTTTTTGTAACTACTTTTCAAAATCACATTGTGGCAAGAGACCCTCATCCTTGCCACTAATGCTGCTAAAGCGCAGCAGCTTACATAGCCGCAGCGCCGCCAGCAGCAGCAGCAACATGCCTGCCACATAACTCAGCCACAGATTGTGAGGCCAGAGCACAAGTGCTGCACCCACAACCACATAGATTGGCGCCGGTCGCCAGCTGCCCAGCACAGCCGTGCAGCGCCAGCAGCGTAGGCACCAGGAGGCATTGTGGTAATTATCTCTGTAAATTAAAAATAAATAAATACAAATTTATGGATTCGGTCCGGGGCATAGCTTACTCGCCGCATTGTAACTGCAGAAATATGGTTATAAGCCACTTCAGCTCTATGAACAGCACCAACAAGGCACAAATCCTTAAATGTGACAATAAAATAGCTTGAACAAGTAACAAATTATTTGGTTTATTGACTTACAGTATATAAAGGCCCGCATGATAGCCATGCATGTAGATATCGACGCCCACGCCGCAAATAACTGAAATGAGAAATGGCTAAGATTCGTGGGCTAAAAGTACGGAGGGGTGACCTTGTTGTTTGTATGTCACTTGTATTTCAACATAAAAACAAAGTGCGTATATCTGACCAAATAATTTCTTAGGACACAAAATAGTATACATATACATAAAATAGCTATAACCCAAATACTACAATGGCAGGGTAAGGAAGATGTTGCGAGGGCAGGCAGCGCTCGAACTGTTTCTTATCTAGTATCTTTTAAATGCCTTGAAATCATCAAAGTACACTTAAGATTTATGAAACCCATTAAAATATATATTTTATTGGCATAAGGCATTTTTCATGCTAAATAGTAGAATTTTAAATTTAATTTAGACGCCTTCAAAGGTTTAAGCACACTTTTGACCTGTTTTTTTTTTAAAAACCTTTTAGCTATGCAGAATTCTACAATATAAACTTTTAATATTTTAGCTTTGTTTATTTATTTCATATTTAGTTTTTTCAACGTTTTTCATTCGTTCGTCAAAAGAAATTGGAATTAATCGAAATGATGGAGAAATCTAAGTTATATCAATTTTGCAAAAAAAAAAAGGAGATATGGCCAATTTTTGTACGAAACAAACAAATATTTTGATTCGCCTGATATTTTCAATAGATAATAAAGGGTGTTTTTTTAAGCGCGTCCGGATTTCAAACTTAAATAAAAAAAAATTAATAATGTAATGAGCCCAAATATGGTTTTATTAGACAGATAATTTCGTATCATTTATTATTTGGAAAAGATCTCTGGCATGTGACCACCACGCATCCTGTGGGTCCAATTTTTAACCACACTATCCAGCATTTGGGACCATATTTCAGTAATCAATAATATTGGTTTCCAAGTTGTCAATTGTTGCTGGCTTGTCTACATAAACCAACGACTTGACGTTTCACCAAAAAAAATAATCTAAAGGGATCAAACCACACGATCGCGGCGACCAGTTGGTAGGCGCATTTCTTGAAATAACTTTCTCACCGAATTGAGTTTTCAGTAAATCAATGGTTGCGTTTGCCGTATGGCACGTAGCGCCATCCTGTTGAAACCAGAACTCTTCGACATTGATGTCACGTAAATTTGAAAACAAATGTTCGTTGATCATCGCTCTGTATCGATCACCATTGACGGTAACAAGTTGCGCATCGATAAATTTGGATTTTTCTCTACACTGGCCTCTACAACAGCGATATTTTCTTTGGACCGTGCTGTTCTTATTCTGAGTGGTGGTCAGACATCGTGAAATGTTAAATGAGTTCGTGCATGATCACATGACGAATAGCAAGTTCTTATGGGCCACAAATTGTACGAAGAGCTATGTAAGTTTTTACAACAGAACACGGATTTTGATTGCAAATCTCGAAGATTTAAAGACGTCGCTTTGGTGTAAATCTTACCATGATGAATTGTTACTCCTTACTGAATAAAATGAAATTTTAATTTGTCAAAAGTAACAACTGGTTTCAGAGATATCCCTTTCAAAAATCCGGACGCTGTTAAAAAAACACCCTTTATTATAGAAAGAAGAAGCAAATTTCATGCGATTTCGGATTTTGTATAGTAAAATTCATTTATGAATTTACTTAAATTCTCAAATATGATAAAAGCTCGCGTACTTTAACTACTATACATTATCATCCTAATTTTTTACATACAAAAAATATGCTATAAACTCCCAACACGTGTGAATAAAAAAAAAAAATTTAAACAAAAAAAGAGTTAGACTCGATTTTTGATTAAAAATGATTTCATATTACAAAATTCATTTTATGGTATGGGGCTTATGGCAAAAACTTCAATTAACGGACAAGTACAGAAATTTAGAAATGAAAAAAAATAATTTTTTTAGCAAAAGATATTTTAACCCTCTAATGCCCAATAGTGCCTTGAGACACTTCTTATATTTTTGCAAATAATTAAAAAAGTACTAGTTTTAACATCATTTGAATATTTTTTGGCAGTTCCTAATAAACACACTAACTTAGTTATCAAAAATTTAAAAGCTCTTCAAAGCTTTTGAAGCTACATTTTTTTTTCAAAGCACAACACATGTGTTTTTTGGAAGCGAAAATTATTTTTTAAAATACCATAAAAAATAATAAAATCAGAATCTTTTAATAATCTTAATATGTACTATAAAAGCTTTCCAACAAATAAAATCAAAATCTAATCATTTTATAAGCGACTATGTGTGACTTCAATTCTTAAGGACCTTTTTCAAATTTTCTCATCTTACAGCTAAACGAATTTAAAGTAAAAAAAAAGTTAAAAAAAAGTTAAAAAACAAAATTTATTCCACCATTGTTAAACAAATATTTTCAAAACGGGCATTAGAGAGTTCAGTATGTACTTGTGTTTCGAAAATTTTTAAAATTTTTTTGAAAGAAGAACGAAAAAATTTTAAATTTATTATTTCATAAGATAAGATAAGATCTGGAGAAGATCCATTTTTAAAAGAATTGTTAAGAGCTTGATCAAGCAAACTAAACTGCTTGGAATGATATGTTTTTATTAGGCTCACACAACAATAGATCCGTGATTATCTCAGAACCCTTGGATGCTGGCGTTTTTTGAACCCCGAATTCGTACTCAGCGTACAATCCATATTGGTAGCCCTGTTACTTGTAAAATTCATGCCACATTTTTTTTTTTGTGAAACTATTTGGCAGCTTAACTCATATTGAAAAACATTTAACTTATTCTAGGTACTACGCTATATTTGCGAACCTTTTTTAAGAAACTCAATTAAAATATTTAGTTTTAATAGAGATATACAAATATGACAGCGCTTTCACAATTTCTTAAAATTGAATATCAGTTCTATATATTACACTAAAAAAGTTACTTCAAATGGAAACAAAAATATTGATTATCCAATTTCTGCAAAAATCACCCCAAAACTATTTAGTTATAAATGATCATGACATCAGCTCAATCAATATGCGGAAATATGAAAAATTCTCTAAAAAATGGAAAAATGAAAAAAAAAAATTTAGAACAAAATCGATTTCGAATTCTCAACAAGTTTTCGAGATGATTTTAGATTTAGAACCCGTTTCTGTGAACTAGGCTACAAATACAAATCAGCCGACATAAAAACCATGCCATGTTTTCGTTATCGGTTTTCGTTGGTGCTTTTTTACAATTTTGGTTTGTTTTCCTGAACACCACCAACTGTGGTTGCTTATATAGACCAAGTTGGTTCTGGCTATCTGGTAGAATTTCGGATACAAGCAAGCAAGGATATAGCACTTGTCTTTGTTTGAATAATTTAATATAATTTACTGATTGTTTTTGGACAGTTTGTAATTAAAATTGGAAAAAAAAACAAGCAAGGATGTGTTTTGACCATATATGTTACTAATGATTTTGGCAGAACTGCTTCTTTTGAGGTGTTTCGTAAATCGCATAGCACTGATATAAGCAAAATATAAATTTAAATAAAAAAAAAAGTTTGAAGAATTCTACCCATTGTACCTTAATGTGGAGGCTAAAATTACGAAGTTTAGCTCTGTAGAGCGGATAAACGAACATGGCCGTAATATCATGGATCAAATCTTTTTAATATAAAACCGATCAGCTGACGATTTAATATATGCGCCTGTTTGAAAGCTTTAAAAACATAGCTACAAAAATTGTAGAATTGATTTCGAGCAGAAGCCGAAGCCAAATTAATCACTTATGATGTTCAGTTTGTCGTACAAAAATGCATAAAGGCAAAAATAACCGAGCAACGGCGTGAACAACCCAAGCAATGATGCATCGGGGCAGAAATGTCAGCCTAAACTTCGTGTAGTCAGCACGAGGATTAGTAAGTAGGCTGGAGAAACGTCACGATTGAATCGTTTTTGCGAATCCTTTTTTTTTAAGCCGCCTTAGAGGCCTAGCGGGAAGTAGACTCCTTGCAAGTTCACTTCTGTGACACCTGAGTCTATCACTGTATCTTTTCGTGTGCCTTTCTATTTGCACTTTTAACTTCAATTATTAAAAGAAAAAAAGTATACATATTTTTAATGGTTTTTAATGGTTTCTATCAGACTGCAAGCACTAAACTAAACCAAAAATAATATAAAAAATATGTACACACTGGCAGATATTAGCGCTTTTACAACACAGTATTGAGCGGAAGTGCAGAAATGCCCATTTTTTTTAGTGTATTGCAGTAAGTAAAGTTTAGTAAGCTGTTAAGTACAATTTTATTCATTAAAAACGTTTTCAGCACCACTCGAATACTCACTTCTATCTGAAGCACTACCCACTACACCACATATTCACTTCCAATAGGCAAATTATGACCAACAATCGGAACACCAGCAAAAACAACCACAACAACGAAATTGTTCTCGAAATTCAATCTAATTAAGTTGTTTTGTATGCGGGAAAACAAATCAGATCTAGCAGTAGATAAGAGGCAATATTTGGCGAACCAAAAACCGAACCAATTACATTAAACGCTTTAAGGACTTGCGTCCGAGTATATTGCCCGGATGTTGCGTTGCGCGTTCCACGCAAAAACATGCAAAAATTATGCGCGCAGCTTTGTAGACAATTATACGAGACATCCGGAGCCATGAGCATGTGGCCTCTTGATGGCATGGTAGCATGGTGGCAATAGTTGATAGATTTTTTTAAGCTGTGCCACGACGTCGCCAGGCATTTGGTTTTAGTAACGCGCCATAAATTCGTTGACGTTGAACAAAGCGACTGGCGCCACAAGGCCAACAACAAACATGGCGAAACGTATTGAAAAGTTGCAGCAAAGTGTACCAAAGGGCGGTAAATCCGGAGTAGCAGCAGCTATACGGGTTGGCTGCAGCTTTTGGCAGACACAACATAAAAACGCACTGCAAGGATATACTATGTAGGATATGCGCTTGCTGCACCAATAACAAAAAAAAGGGCCAATGCCTCGTTAATGGCCCCGAGTTGCATGCTGCGCTGTGGCTTATGAAGTTAGCCAAGCTAAGTACATGGCTCGAATTGTTGTGGGCTAGCTGCATAATATAAAAAATGTATTATAACAAAAAAATAACAACAAATTGTTTGGAAATAAGTTTGAACTTGACCTAAGAATTTTTTAGGTACATAAGAGCTTTAGTCATTTATCATTTGCAGCTGGCTGGCTGGAGCGCGTTGCATTTTTGTGGGACCACTTGCTGCTCTATTAGGGACTATTAAAAGTACATTTTGGGTTGAAGTGGCGGAGTAAGATACTTTGATAGCAGTAGCTAGCCATTGTAGCTAGTGGAAGAGTATAAAAAAGTTAAACACAGACTGATGGTTGAATAAATTGTTTGAAAAAGACTTGCATTCATGATGGGATTTAACGAGCAGATCTTAGATTTATGGTTATGGTATAGCTTAAGGCGGTTTTGAAAAATTTAAGAATCAAATATACGATGCTAGGTATAACAATATGAATGGTAAGTTTGGCTTCTAAGACACTTAATGCCACGTCAAAACTGCTGATTATACCCAGTACCCATAAGATAAGGCTGCTGACTCAAGCCGATAACCCGAAAACATTACTGACACTTATAATGCTTAATAATTCTAGAAGAATGGTAAGTGAGAAGTGGGCGAGCTGTGTTGACATACCTTGCTAAGCCATTTTGAGGACTCGATAAACAGATCCTCTACGCACGAATTTGCAGACAGCCCTGGCCTTCAAAGAAGTAGCCGACAGACTTTTTCGATGCCTATTAATTGTAAAGGATGTTTGTTAGGATTCTAATAACAAATTAAGGTGCACTATAGGCGAATCTGCCAGATACCCCAGGTCTTTCAGAAATGGTTTCCCCAGATAATGGTTGTGTTTCCTAAAAAAAAAACAGGCAATTGCATGACAGGTTTTTGAGACTTTCTATCTCTTTCCACCTCTATATCTGGGGCCAATGGCCGACTATAGTAAGCTACGAAAATGGCGTTGGCTAGGCCACAGCCTGCGAAAAAAAGCTGTGGAACTTTGTCGACGAGTTCAAGCAAGGGCACAGGCAATAGGCACCGCTCTAAGACTACGTGGAGAAGAAGTCTACAAAAAGAAATCGACGAATGTAGTAAACCTTGGAATGAAATAAAGATGCTAGCTAACAAATGGACAAGATGGAAATGCTTAAATGCTCCAGTGGAAGATATAGGAATTGATGATGATGATTAGGCCTCTGCTGCAGTGCACTGGGCAATCCCTATCGCCACTCTGGTCCTGTTCTCGTAAAACCATATAAGTTCGTATGTTTGCTTTGGATTACATCTTAACCAGAGTTCTAGGGAAATGTGACAACCTGAAGCTGTATTCCATAGACGTTCTGCCTTGGTAAAGATATTATAGATTCGTCTAAAATAAGCACCAGACAGAAAAACGCTTGGTAGATTGTAAGCTTCTTGTGCAATAATCATAAACATTGACTCGGTTAGCGATCAAGCCATGTCAGTCTGTCCGTCGTCCTTTAGATTTCCCAGGAGTCTTTAGTAGCTAGGAATTATATATTTTACAATTCAGATGCGTACCCAGATACCCAGATTTTACATCTTTATTAAAATGAGCTACATTAGCAGCTTGTTGGATCAAGATAGAATAGAAAGTTAACTTATAATATTTTCATATTCAATGATCATAAGATCCAAAGTAATTTTAAACTAGTGCCTGTTGGAAGACCAAAGTGCAACAACGAAAAATGAGAAGAGCGACACGATTGATGTTATAATAAAAACACTTGCTAATTGTCATATTATTACATCGGTCGTGTCGCTCTTTTCATTTTTCGGCCTTCTTATATGCTAAAACATTCCAGGTATTTTCCAGGCCCATATTTGTCTCGATCGGAAAAAGGCTTCTGATCCAACATTTTGGCGCCCCACGTTGGGCGCCAGAACATTTCCGCAATTTTGGCTTTTTACATTTGAAATCTCATGATTGAATATTAGTCCTTCGTGGAATGGCCCTTGGTAGTGAGTATATTGTGAAGACTAATCAAAAACAGAAAATGAAGAAACTGATTTATGAAGACTAGACGAATTCAAAAATAAAAGAGCCAGTACTGAATATATTTAATAATCCTTGCATAAAAACATAGGTATACGGAATTTTATAATTATTATATAATATCACGATTTAAGCTTTTACATAGTTTAATGATATTATGATATAATTTTTTAAACGTTCTTTTACATAAGTGTGATAAGACTCGTGTGACTAAAAAGTAATATAAAAAAATGGTGAAAAGTTGCTTTAACAAACAAATCTTGTTTCTTAGAAGTTTCTTTTAAAGTGCAGTAAAATTTGCCACCCAAACAGATGACTTTTTTTTTAGTGTAACTAAATTCTACAGCATAGACTATTGTACAAGTTTATTAAAAATACTTTTTTCTCCCCAAAGACACTAAAGTTCTTGTCAAATTTTTGGTAATGGGCTATACTAACATAATGCGCATACACAAGCACATACATATGTTTTCAATAAACTCTTGTTCAATGTCCGGCCTCAAGTTTGCAGCTTTTGCGGTAGCCATAAAAATGGACAAAACTGTGCAGAACAAAGAGTCCCCAAGCTTCATAAAAGATATAAATTTCACATTATTATTGCTTATCTGTGTTATGCCACCTGCATTATAGCTCATATTCTTCCACTTGAATCTCTCTTATGCGTTGCATGCCCCACATACTCACCGAACGAAGTCAGCAGACCAAAAACTCTTATCACAGGACGTAAACACTCGCAGGGCTCGCCGGGCTGACGTCGTCGTCGACGATGTGGATGTGGTTGTAGCTGATGCTGTTGTTGTGACTGTTGTTGATGCATGGCTACTTGTCCAGGTAGTTGGTTTTTTTTTTTTTTTAATTTCTTTTGTTTTAAGTTTTATTTTTTTTTGTTTTTAATATTTAAGTAAGCACACATCAACATAAGTGACGCACAAGCTTTAGATTTTAGATTTTAAGCTTATGCTGTTAGCTTGTTTACTTGGACTTGGACTTGGTATGCTGTTGGTAAAGGTAGTGCGCTGGCAACGCTATTGACATGGATGACAAACCGTAAACACACCAGGATAATGCATCACTTACAAGACCAGCCAATACAATGACAACAACAACAATGGTCAGCTAATATTACAATAACAAAATGAAAAGAATCCTCGAGTGCCTGGCACAGCATATAAATCAGTGAACTTTTCCGCACCGTTTTGTCTTGAATTTCTTGGCAAGCAATACTCCAGCAACTGCCAAGTATATCGATACCTTTGTTGTTGTTATTGCTGCTATGATTCCAGCTAAGGCAGCTCAAGAACAAACTGTTTTTACACTATCAAGCCAGCAGCTTAAAGCTTTAAGGCAAAACGTTGCTCACACGCGTCGTATACGCAATCTACAATACACCGACTCTTACGTTGACATTTCTTTTATAAATTCATTTTATTTATTTTTTTTTTTATATTTTTATATTATTCCTCTTGACTTTCTGTGCATTTAATCACCTGGCACTTTGCATAGGTGTATGTGTGTGTGTGTGTGTGTGTGTGTGTGGCAGGCACCTAATGGCTGCAAATTACCGGTAACTGTTTTGCCCCCGCACGACATCAACAGCTTGCCTTTTGAAATGTTAGTCGACTAGGCACTGCCACTTGCCACTTGCCACTTGGCTTCTAGCTCTTTTGCGAAAACACAACAAGCAAAAATTATAAGACGAGTGTGCTCTAAATAACGTCCGCACGCGTCTAGCAGTGCCAAGTGAATGAATGGAGCAATCGTCGTCGTGCCTGAAACTTCCCTGGCTGACTACAAAGTCAGCCAACGCTTTGTGCCGCATGCCATGGCCTGTGTGCCACACGCTGCAGACGAGAGCGAAGGGTCGTTTGGGTCATGGGCTGCTAAGCATATACATATGTATATATACTATATATGCATGTAAAGTGCAGTCGAAACTTTAAAAGGATTACAAACTTCTGTTCAAATGTATTGTTTTATTAAAAAACGTAACTTTCAATTGGTTTGTAAAGCATTTTCCAAAGATATTTGTATTGCTCTGCCAAAAAGTCATAAAATATTTTGGAATACAAAACAAAAAAACTCAATTTTAACAATTATTAAAAAAATTATGGTATTTAAATAAAATTACAATTATATTTGTAGTTTCACGCTTAACGTATCGGAGTTAAAGTTAATAAAAATATAGCCAAACTTTGAGGAATATTATATTTTATAATACATTATAATTTCTGCCAAGAAAATGTTTACTGTATTTAAAATATAATAAGTTTTAATATCCAGAAAAAAAAAAAATATTAATCCAAATTAAAAAAATTTTTGAGTTTCAAAACACCAACTATTTATTGAAGCAGAAAAAATTGATTTTAGTTCAAAAAAATGGTTAGTAGTAATGTCAATGAAATAATGCTCCATTTCCACGAATCGGAATATAAATGAAGCTTAATAAATTTAATTTGAAAAAATATATATTAAAAATGAAATCCCCTTTTAAAAAAAAAAAATTACTTTTTTTGCTGTTCACGTTTAATAACTATTATATTAAAATATTGAAAAAAAAAAATTTTTTTTTAAATTGTTTAATTATGGCATTTTAAAACTTTTAGCATTACAAATTTCGATTTTCTTTAACATTGATTCGAATTTGTATATTGTAATTGAAAAAAGTGTCACAAAATCTTCCAATTCCACGCGAAATAATGAGTAATAAGGTGTTCTATTGTTTCTGTACCATAACTACTTTTTACAATACAATTCTTCAATGAATAATTAGATTTTATAAAAACTAGTTCGAATTTCAACATAAACCAAGATTATTCCAAGAAAATAAGCTGAATAAATCAGGAATTGCAAATATGAGTTATGTGGTTGAAAAAAATCAAGCACAACTCTTATTTTTTGACTTTAACAATAATTATGAACTAATATTTAAATGCCAATTTTTATGAAAAAATTGCAAATCAACGCGTGGGATTTTTTGGGATTTTTTTTTTTTATATGAAGTTTTAACATTTCGTGCGAAATTTTTGCATGCTGCGTATGGGCCTTTAAAAAATGAAAAATACGCGTTGACTTGCAATTTTTTAATAAAAATTGGCATTTAAATATTAGTTCATAATTAATGAAAACATTTCGCACGAAATGTCAAAACCATTTGGGATTTTTTTTTTTGTATATGAAGTTTTGACATTTCGTGCAAATTTTTGCATGCTGCGTACGGGCCTTAAAGGGGTATATACGCAGTTCGAAAAATTTTTTTATATGAAGTTTCGTCGTTCCGCGCGAAATTTTTCGAACTGCGTATAGGCCTTAAAACAAAATAAAATCCTATAGCGCATAAAACATGTCGCTAAAGTTCAACTTTTTTAAATATTCGCCTCTCCCTTTATTTGTCACGTTCTCCTTAGTGTTGCTTTTGCTGGTTTGTTATTTGTGATACCCTGCACTCGAATGGACGAGAGTATTATAGATTTTTGCCATTTATATGACAGGTAACAGGAGGTGTGTCAGGATATAAGTTGCTGATACCAAAATAATTATCATCAACTGGGTTAGTGATTGACAAATGTCCATCCGTCCGTTCGACGTTATGTCGAAGCACTTAGTACTACTATATGAGGTAAAGATACCAATTTTCAAAAGAAAGTGCGCTTTTTCCGAATGGGCACCGTCATCCAAGGCATCTCCAAAATGTATATTTAATTTGGTCACTGGACTTTCCTTACCCATATTTTCGTATTTGTTCTTAGGAAATACTCAGACTATAAAAGCATGCCGATCGATAACTTATTACTAAGAAACGTTTAAATATTTAATTGGACAAGAATTTTTAAATTTTTTAATTTTAAACAAGCTTGGCTATCAACTGCAACAATACTTAATTTTCCTTTAATAATATGTATATACCTACACCCAATTCTGTTTTTACTTGGTTTTTTTTTTTGCACGGTTTTGAAACCGTGTTATTTCTAGAAAAAAAATTTTGCACGCAATTTCCTTCGAGATGATTATGATAATCATTAAAAAAAACTATTTAATTGAAACTTTAAGGAAAAATATTTTTATTATTAACATAATCATTTAGAGCTTTAGTTAGTGAATTTTATTTCCTAATTTATTTTCGTAGCAGCATAACGATTTACTTAATATATTTTTTTTTACGTTTTTTTCTGAAACGTATGTACCGTGTAAAAACAGAATAAGGTGTACTATATATAAGCTAGAGCAACCAAATGTAGTACATAGACACATGTGAGCCTAATTAAAAATGAAATGTTGATGTTTTGTCAAAACACCGAACTGCCCATCTAAATTATTTAAACTAAGTGATTGCAGGGTATTCCATAGTCGTACACCGCCGCCACTGTCTCACTTTTTTATTATAATTTTTTTTTATATATTTTTCTTCATCCTGCCTCTGCCACTTCGTGCGTTCGTTAGCAGTATCATCGTGTCTGTAATTTTCATAACTGCCGCACTGGCGCGAGCCAGCGACCACTGTGCGTAGCATTCTTGTTGTTGGTGTTGTTATTGTTCTTGTCTCCAGAAGTGGCAAGGGGAAATTGAGATCTAGTCGTTTCCCAACCAGACCATGTTGACAAAAACATTTTGGCAAGCGACCCTCTCTCGTCATGCTTATTAAATAGAAGCCAAATATACAAACTTTTTATTTTTTTTTTCTCCAAGCGCTTTTATTCTCTGCCATGCCTGATTGTTTTGCATCTTCAGGTGCTGTGTGTGGTGTATTGTTAATGACTACTGGAAAAGGAAATAACTTGGCTAGCATGACATAATTCACAGTACTAACACGTTGCGCTTTGGCTGCGACTTGCTCACTTGCCAAACTCCTTGCGCCTCTTCATGACTTTGCTTATGCCAGCCACCATGGCCACTTCGGGTAGCGCCAATTTGGCATCCTCTTGAAAGTCACAGCGACGCATTAAATGCAACCAAGCGCGCTCCGGATTAAGTGACAACGGTGTCTGCAGCCAGCTGACATAGTCAATCTTAAGCGAACCTGTTAAAAGCTGATCAAAAGGCGTATTGCCTATGAAGAACATGGATTTCAATATGCAGGTCTTGGTCTCCTTAATGTTTTGACCCTGCACGCCCTGAAATGGGCTGGGCTCATTTTCGCCCGTGCCTAGCTGCTCCATAAGCCAGTCCTTGTTAAATTTTAAATAGTTATAAAGCACTTTTAAAGCCTGCTTGCCTATATTTGTAGTCAGCACATCACTGGCCAATACCTCGGGTATATAGTCGGCTATGCCTACATCCAGTTCCATAGCATAGTTGGCAGGTGGACTGTGACTTAAACGATCCGAATCTGCAGTGGCCAAGTCATCCATTTTGACAGTGCTCACAGCGCTAAGACCACCAGCACCGCGTGTATTATTGCCGCCAAAATCAGTATCCAAATTAATGCTCTCTTTGGCCTGTTTCAGAAAGAGCTCTATTTGATCCGTATGCTTGTCATCCTCATCTATAGAGCATATAGACTCGGATAAAGAGTAGCAAATAAATGCTTTGTCTTCGTTTTTGGCTGCAAGATGCACATAAAACGCTAGTTAAATATATAGTTTGCTAGTAGTACATGAGCTACAACTACCTTGCTCCTGCAGCTCCGCCGTCTTAATCAACTCTGTATATAACGCGGCAAAAACCACCTGCAGCAGCACCGAGTCACCCAAGGGTTTTGTAGAAACAGGTATAATATCTTGCAGCAATGAGCTTATTTTATACAGTCCCTCTGGTATGCAATCCCATATTTCTGACACACAAGTCAAGGCCAGCGACATGGCCTGATACATGCTGGCGCCATTTTCCACAGCATTTATTAGCATTTCCACCACGCAATCCAAGACCGGATATACAAAATGCATTATGGCTTCCAGCCAAGGCGTACGTTTTTGATTCCACACCTGTCGCTTGTCTAGGCAGTCGCTCCAGCCACTGGCGCCATATGTCTCAAGCGTTTTAATGAGACAAGACTTAATGTCCACGGCTTTACCAACGGCCACAACCAGGTAGGTAAGCGAAAGCACTATCTGGTAGTTGGATTGACCCACAGGATCTGCCCAAGTACACAAAAATTACATCAAAATATAATATTGTACAAATTCTTATTGTTAGTTATAGATTTTTTTCAAACTTACCTATATCATCTGCTATGGAGTCCGTAACATTGAAGCACTCGCCGCGGCACAAAAACGCCTCGCATTTCAAAGGAGCGCCCACAGCACTGGTAAAAGAATGTTTGGCCACATTCTTAAAGTTCTCCGGTGAGGGTAAATGCTGCATAAGATGACGCATAATAATGCCTGTTAGAAAAGCATCACGCATAAGCAATATTTTTAGCACATATGACCAATCCGCTTCGGGAAAGGCCAGTAGTACACGTAAATCCAAAGATATAGCTGTGTTCGTTGTCAAATCCGCAAACTCTGTAACCCATTGACATGATTGCTCCTTGGGAAAGAATCGTGGCAAAGCAAAAATAATCCAAGCACTAGGTAGACCACTTCGGGAGCTAAACATTTCCATGTTTTCCAAACCCTTGCGAAAGACCTGCAGAAAGTAATATACAAAGCATAAGTGTACTTATATGTAAACTTTTTAAACCCAAAAAAGTATCGATTCTTTGACAAAATCTGCTTTGATAACGTTGGGTAGTGTATTAATCATTATTTAAATATTCGAGTTGGATTCTTTTTCGACTTTGACATAAATGTCGGGTAGACTAGAGTATCGGTAAGTTCCCGACCTTTTTAAAATCGTTAAATGCTAAATAAATTTTTTTCAACATCTCAACAATTGAAGATATCCTAAAAGAAAAAATGAACTTGTAAGAAATTTCAACTACAGGTAACTCCGAATTTCGAACATAAATTTTTTTCGCATTCCTAATATTATGACAGTCTTCATTTAAATAAAATCACTTCGTACAATACAAATCAGATGGTTTTAATGTGACCATATTAATTTTTGATGCAATATTTGGCAGAATACCGGAAACACACTAAAAATATCAAAAAATAAATATTGAAGCAATTAAGTTGCTGCTGCGTACTGCCTTTGTGAACATTAATGTAGCTCTTAAGCTTATGCCTTACTTAGCTTCAATCCATTATTCTATAAGCTAATTATTAATTTCCAAGCGATCGGTTAACAAGGAACACTTACCTTTGACAAAACGCCCAGTGGTGATCCACGTAACAGCAGACAATAAAACAGCTCCCGGCATTTTGCATGTATATCCCTTATGATCACACTCTGATTACTGAGCTGCAATCCCACGTAGGCCTCTCCACTATTGCAAACATGTGGCAACAATTCAGCAATACAAAATAGCATATTGCATATATCCACCAGATGCAGCTGGGATCGCGCCACACTGGTCACAATTTGAGTATAGCGCACGGTGAGCACACTAAGCGTCTCATTTAACATGCCGGCAAAGATGCGCTGCGCCATTTTCGGGGGCACAGAGTTCCAGAGGTCGCTCTTGGTGCCGCGCATGTAATGCCACCACATTTGCACCGTATACGAACCACGCTCCGACTCGAAAAATGGCTGAGTGTCCTCCCAATGCAAACAGTCCGCATCTTGTACAATATAGAGCAGTAACAGACGACAGTGCAGATCAAGCAAACGCTCCGCCAAAGCCTCTGACATTTGAGAGTACTGCTTAAAGCTAAGCTTTAAGGCGCCACCTGGCTCATCACCTTTGGGCGGACAAACAGTGGTAGTAGCGGCTTGCATATAAACGCTTAGAGAGTTTTTCACCAAAGCCGCAGCACCTATGGTAGCTGTTAGCACTGAGAGATCAGCATGATCTAGAGATTCCTGCGATAAGTGATGTATATGCTCCAACAACAAATCAGCAGATTTTGTCACCAAGTTGACAAACTTGTCGGGATCTGAGGTTTTTACAACTACAGAGGTCTGCAAGAATATGAATTGATATTTGATATAAATTAAGTAAGGACTTAAGGGAGCTAACGCTAGAAAAGATTTACTCAGATACTTAAAAGATACCCTGGTTGAGAAAACAAACCGTTTAGAACTGTGAATAACTTAAAATCTTCAGGCAAAAAAAAAATATGCTAGGAACACAATAGTATTTGACAAATGCAGCACATGCATAGCTGCAGTGCCTCACATAAATCTTTTCCAGTGTTAACAACACTTTAAAGCCAAAAAAAATAACTTACGAAATCACCCTCATTCATTTCCTTTTCCGTATGCAGCAAGCCCGAAGGTTTACGATATGATGCAAAATATTCGTCCTCCCACCTAGAATATGAGACAACGCAACCGAGTTTCTGCAGTGTTATATAACGTTAACATATATTTTCAAGCGCATACAAACCAGCGAATTAATTTAATAGCAGCGAAGGATGCATAGCGCGGAAAGTCCAGTTTTCCACCTACCACGCCCGAGCAAATGGGTTCCTGTAGAACACGTTGATGCGTCTACGCGTGTTTGAGTATTGTTATGTGTTAACGAGTTTTTTTTAAATGTTTGTGCATTGGAATGTCTGGTACCTGATAAAACTCTAAATCTCTTTGCAGCAAAATGGGCACACGGTCCATTAAATTTCCCTCCTCGAGTACTTCCATTTTGGAACAAATTATTTGCTATGCTTGCGGATTTGATAAATTCGTAAATGGTCAATATGCTGATTTTGACTGAAAATAAACGTTTATCGAACAAACAATTGTTTGGTTGCTAAGGCCTTTAACGAGTATGCCTCAGGATAGACAATAAAATATATCGGCACTTGATATAACAGATTTCATATAAAATTTTTAATTTCCTATTTATTTTATTTTTTTGGTTCGTAATATTACAGTAATCAAACCAATATAGATGTGCTTTAATATTTAGAATAGAATAAATTAAGTTTTTACATATTTTTTTTACATAAAAAAAAAAAAAAAATGTAAAAAAAAACAGTTTTCATCTTATCAAATCGCTGGTTCAACTTAAAAAGTAACCTCTTCTAAGTCCCATAGGTAACGAAAAAAAAAAAATACTAAAAAACCTTAAATATTCTAGCACCTTATTTAAGCCGAATACCGATACTAAAATTTTCTATAAATATAAGTTCCCTTTATGGTCAAAGCTACTTATTACTATTCGAAAGCAACATTTTTGAAAACTAAACAAACAATTTTTTTTTGATAATACCAAACCTTCTTAAAGAGGTTGTATACATTCTCATTACGAAAAATTGAAAAAACTTCATGATTATTCGAAGGCATCAATAAACTATTTTTTTTTAATTCATGCACTAAGATTTAGACAGTGTAAATTATGAGTAAACGAATAAAAACTCGCAAAAATTGTTTTTCAGAAATCGTGGTCACCTTGACAATACTATTGGAGATAATGGCACATTAGGCGCTGGGCCCTAAACCTTTCTGCAGAGACAGAGCGCACTTTAAATAGTCGTAAGTTCTTATCTACTGCTTCGATCTGCGTAAAATTTTGTAGATACTTGTTTTAAAACTATTTAATTCCAAAATATATTTTAAAAAATTTTTCGATTTTTTAACATATCAGAATGTAAATAACAGAATAGAATAATAATAACAGAATTTATCAGTTTTCATAGCACTTGGCAAAGTCGTCCTTCGGAATGGCGTTCAGAGGCTTCTGTGATTCAGCTTTAATTATCGCAATAGAGTCAAAACGGTGTCCCCGGAGCGGTCTCTTGAGTTTGCTGAATAGCCCGAAGTCACACGGAGCCAAATCAGGTGAATAAACAGGTTGCGGAACGATATTTGTTGAATTTTTGGCAAAATGCTCACGAAGAACCAATGCTAACACGACGGTCTTTTTCAAAAAAATTTCATGATTTTGGAATCATTCGAGATACGGCTCTTCTCAAGCACAATTCGTCACTAAAAATCGCCTGCACCGATCCAAATGATATGTCTAAACTATCAGCGATGTCTCTTATAGTCAATCGACGATTTCCAAGCACCGTTTCTTTGAATTGCTTGACGTGATGCTCATCAGTCGATGTTTTTGACCATCACTCTCGCGGCCGGCCTTGAACTCGTTTTACCACTTGTAAACATTCTTCGAAGACAGAGCCTGATCCCCAAAGGCTATCTGCAGTATTCTCAACGTTTCTGCAGCCGAAATGCCATTCCGCAAGCAAAATTTAATGCAACTTCTTTGTTCAATAACTTAAACATAGTAAAAATCGCGGAGTTCACTTTTAGCACCTCACATTAATGAATATTTTGACGTGCATTTTCGCACAGGTGTCACTAACAGTGCTGCCAAGTTACAGAAAGAAAAAAAATATCGATTGGAAAAACCCTGGATGTTTAAATTAAAAATTCACCTGATGACAGTAGTAGAAGGAATTGATTACAAGACTACATCCAGCGGAAGCGAAAAGTTGCTGATACTAATAGTTGAGTTCTGGAGCAGGAACTTGGAGAAGATATGGAAAATAAAAAGAAAGAAAATAAAAAGAAAGAAAATAAAAAGAAAGAATAATTAATTTCAATTAAACCTTAAAATAGGCAACCTAATGATGCACTCATAATATTTTTGTTTATACGAGAACTGCTTATAGATTATTTATAGCTATTTAGAATTTAATAAACAATAGATAACATGGCAAGTACCTAACAAATACTGATTCTATGTGCTGGAAGATAAAAGTGTAGGCGGCGCGTATGCGACACAATGAAACGCTTGTTCTTAGCTCAACGGCCGATCACAGAATGCTTTATTATACATTTCCTTATAATAGCTTAGCCTATTCACATGAAGTTATGTTATGTTAATGTTACGGTAATGTTATGTTAATGTTAGTCTGTATGTGTGTTTGTACTTATATATACTTATGACTACAACTCGGCCTATCCTGACTTGAGTGCTCCTGAACTCTTAACTCTTTTCTTTGCGTTTTTTGTTTCCTAACCAAGGTTTCATGTTGGCGACTGCCCAAACTCCTTTGTATGGAACTCTAGACTGTTGAAACCCTTCGACATCTTCTAACACATATCTGTCATTTTTTAAAACCTTTGAAACCTTGTACGGTCCTTTATATTTTGGCACTAATTTTTTGCATATTCCTACGTGCGTGTCAAAATTCTTAATCATCACGAAATCTCCTTCGTTGTACGTTGGAGGTTCTAGCCGCTTTGTGTCTACTAACTTTTTGTTGTATTCTTGTACTTTCTCTTGATGTGACTTAGCGTTTTGCCTAATGCTTTCGATATCTCTAGCTTCCCTTACGTCGTTCAGCTTCTCTAGTTCATCCTTAAAAGTGTCTCCGTCTTTTCCTCTCTGTGCCACTCCAAACAACATCTTACTCGGGTGTTGCTTGATTGACCTTTGCACCGTATTATTCAATGTATACTCCACTTTTTCGAGAACCACGTCCCAGTGTAAGCCATTTTCCGAATCCACTAGTTTCGCTAGCATTGGTCCTAATACTCGATTCACCCTCTCTACCTGCCCATTAGCTTGTGGCGAGCCGGTTGCTATCTTTATGTGCTTGACATTATTACTTTCCATGAAAGCTTTAAAATTGTCTGACGTAAAACAGCTCCCTCTATCGGATATGATGCATCTCGGCCGACTATATGCGCGAAAATAGTCTTCAAGTGCCGTAATTACTTCCTTGGTGCTTGTGGTTTTCGTTGGATACAAACGGACAAATTTTGTAAAACCATCAATTACCAGAAAAACGTGTTTGTTAGCCCTCCCCTTATCTACTGGGCCATAATGATCTATGTGGACCACTTCAAACGGCACCGATTCTTTCGGGATGTTATGCAAAAACCCTTCCTCTTTGCCGCTCTTTGCTGAATATGAAATGCACTTAAGACAATTAGCTATATGACGCTTGGCTTTTTCTCTAACTTTTGGGAACCAGTAGCTTTTTGAGATTATTTCGGTCATTTTGTCCACACCGATATGGCCCATTTCGTCGTGGTATTTATAAAGTAAATGTTCTTCCATTTCTTCTGGTACTAAAAACAAAAGGTTCTCGCTATCCTTTTTTTTGTAAACTACTCCATTCCTCAATTCGTACTGTTTGTGTTCCGATTTCTGTAACATTTCTCTCAACTTTTTTACTGTGGTGTCTTTGCTCTGGCAAATAATAAGGTTCTCCTCAAAAGTGTTTGTGTCAATCGTTAGTATTTCTAAACTTCTGCTAAGTGCATCAACGTGTTGCATTCTTTTCCCAGGCCTGTGCTCAGGTGTGAAGTCATAACTTTGAAGCTCAAGTACCCATCTATCTATTGCCGGGCTTAACGCTTTTTTATTTAACGCTAGCGTTAGTGCGTTGCAGTCTGTCACGAGCTTAAAGTGTATACCCTGTAAATATATTCTAAAACGATGCAGAGCATATACTATTGCTAACATTTCTAATTTGAAACTTTCGTATCTCGACTCTACTTCTGTCGTTCGCTTTGAAAAGTAAAAGATAGGATGAAGTTTTCCATCGGCCTTACGTTGCATCAGGATCGCTCCAAACCCTAAAGAGCTGGCATCACAATGCAATTCGGTCTCGTCCTTCGGACTATATAATGCCAGTACTGGTCCTTCCACTAAATTTCTCTTCAACAACTCAAAACATTCTAATTCTGCTTGCCCGAACTTAAATTCTCTGTCCTTCTTGATGATGTCATAAAGTGGCTTTGCTTTTGTAGAAAAGTCCTTCACAAACCGTCTGAAATAAGAGCACAAGCCTATAAAGCTTTGGACATCTCTGGCTTTCTTTGGGACAGGAAACTCCATGACTGCCTGCACTCCTTTGTCATCGGGCTTTATTTCGCCTCCTGACACTATATATCCCAAATATTTAATTTCCGATTGTAAAAACTCGCACTTATCCATTCTTAACTCTAATTTGTTCGCTACTAACTTCTTGAACACCTCTTTTAATGTTTCCAAGTGACTTTCCTCATCTTCTGTCGCTATTAAAATATCGTCCATATATATCAATACTTTGTCTGTCTTAATCATATCCGAAAAAATCTTATTAATGTATCTTTGAAAGACTGCCGGCGCGTTACGTAACCCGAACGGCATTCTGAGCCACTCGTATTGCCCAAAGGGGGTTGTAAAAGCTGTATACTTTATTGAGTCTTCGTGCATATACACGTGGAAGAACCCATTTTTTAAATCGAGCTTTGTAAATAATTTCTTTCCTGCGAGCTTGTCGATTAGGTCGTCAATGAGCGGTGTCGGGTAGTTGTCTTTCAATATACTCTTATTTAGCGTGCGGTAGTCCACGCAAAATCTTTTTTCGCCATTCTTTTTTGCCGGTAGCACTGTCGATGAAGCGTATTCGGATTCGCTTTCTCTTATGTATTTTAATCGTAGAAACTCTGCTATAAATTTTTGAACTTCATTTTTTTCCGCGTAAGAGAGTCTTCTGGGTGAGTAGTGAAACGGCTTTACGTTGTCGAAATTAAGTTTCATCTCACACTTTGTCTCTGGAACTGCTGGCCTAATTGCGCCCTCATAATATTGATCGAACAATCTATACAACTGTCCAACAAAGATCTGATTACATTTTTTCCCTACCACTAAGCTTAATGATTTTTCAGCCTCCGGGTATTCTAGTGGTAATACTTCGAAATTTTTTTTTTTTGTCTCTTCATTTTCCTTGTGACTATTTGCCATGCACTCATTAGTAAAACACCCCTCAGAAACCTTGCTTATCACTTTTCTATCTCTAACCAAATCATTTGCTGAACGTTCGTTTTCTACTATCTCATTTGCTAAACACTCACTTTGTGGCCTTACGTTTGATGGACATCCAATTGCTAAACTCTCATCTTTTAAGCCTGGCGTTAAACACTCTTTCTCTGATATGCACTCATTTTCTCCGTTTTGCATTGTCGCATTTGACTTTTTACAGTTGGATTCTTCCTCTGGAAACAGTTCGCTTACAAGCTTAAACTTAAACGTATTCATAAAATTTCTTCCTAATAGTACATCATGACTCATCGTATTATCGGGCACCACGTAAATTTTGAACTCTATTTCAACGTTTTTTACAATCAAGAAACAAGTTAACTTTTCGTAAGTTTGAATTTTACTGTTGTTTATTCCATGGTATTGAGTATCCTTACATTTATATTCTTTTAAATTTTCGAAATTAAACTTGAATTCATTTTTTATATTCATTAAACACGATATTCTAATAAGGCTTATAGCGGAGCCCGAATCGATGAGGCATTCTGTAAAATATAGTACATAATTATTTTCTCTAAAATGTATGTTAAAGTACCTTACATATTTGTTTCTCTGCTTTTTCTCCTCGCACGTTGCGCTTTGGTGCTCCATACTTCCGCAGCAAAAGCACGCTCCACGTTCACGCTTGGGTTTACGACATTCGGCCGCCATGTGGCCTAATGAATTGCAATTGTAGCAACGCATTGTTGTTTTTTCACGTACTTTGTTGTCAACCCTCTTTTCCTCTTGTGGTGGTGCCGTTTGCTTCTGAAGTTTTATTTTCTCAAACGCTGATAGTAGTTGAGCCGCTTGCTTGAAACATTGCATATGTGCCTGCCTGCGTAAATGCACGTCTGGAATGCCCTCGACGATGTGATCTAGGAGCTCATCCTCGTCTAGCTGAATTTGTGAAGCCAGTAGAGTTTTTTGGTTGAAATATGTTGCGAAATCCTCGTTTTCCAACCACTTGCGCTTCTCAAATTCCCGCCGCATCGTTATTTTACTTTGCTTCGTGCCAAACATGTCGATCAGTTGGTTAAGTATTTCGTTTATTGGCATGTTCAACCGACTGTTATTCGCACACAACCAGGCTTGAGCTTCACCCTTAAGTTTTGTTAACACCAGCATACGCAACATGTTGTCGTCGACTTTGTATACATCTGCTACTGCTTTCAGTTGTGCGACCCACACGTTGGCTGCTGTTTTACCGTCGAACTTACTCAGCAACATGTTCGATAAGTTAGCATTCACAGGCATCGAACTTACATTTTGTACGCCTTCTCTCTGCTCTCTATCTATTTTCTCTCTCTCAGACTTCTTATATTCTTCGTTTTGTGCCATCAGTTTTTCTATCTTTTGTTTTAACGCTTCGATTTCTGTCCCTTCGTTTGCTGCTGCTACCGTTTCGCCATTTTGCTCGTCGTTTTGATATACTGACGCGTCGGTGCCGGCGCTCTGCTCTGCGTCGTCGGCGTCTTGACCTTGGCTTGTCGATGGTGTAGCGTCGCTAGCTGCTGCGTTTGTCTTTTTGCTTGTCTCAGGCGTCTTGTCGTTAACCGTTATGTCTATTTCATCATAAAACGGTGGTTGATCGCCTCGTACGGAAACTGAAACTTCACTAAGACGTGCTGCAAGGTTAGCTTTTGTGCCTGTTGTTGGTAGTCCAAGTAGCCCCAGCCAATCCTTAAGTTGTTTTGCTGAGTATTGATTGGCGTCTATGGACTCCATCAGTGCTTACTTTGACGCGACTTTGCAGGAATAAAAAATTTTTCTCATTGAACGAATCAATTGACGATTTAGCCACGCACTTTGCCACACTTTTTTATTTTATTTTCTTTTTGTTTGTAGGCTTTTGTGTATATATCCCACTTCTGAATTGTAGGCGGCGCGTATGCGACACAATGAAACGCTTGTTCTTAGCTCAACGGCCGATCACAGAATGCTTTATTATACATTTCCTTATAATAGCTTAGCCCATGGTAGAATAAACAAGGTATGCTATTCACTGCACTGAAACCTTATTTTTAGTCTGAGCGAAAAAGTGAGAGAGCGAAACCACCCCCATTGCTGTTGTTGTGCGTAGGCAAGCATATTAAAAATTTTTTTTTGTGCTGCTGGTTGCAACTAGAGTGGCTTATTTTTTACCGCTGCACAAAATTACGGTAAATGCTGAAAAGCTATGCGCGGAAACAACCTTTCTCGTGAAAAATATCAACGAAACTAAAATAAGGTTTGAGTTGCGAAAATTTTTCGGGAATAGCATACCTTGTTTATTCTACCATGGCTTAGCCTATTCACATGAAGTTATGTTATGTTAATGTTACGGTAATGTTATGTTAATGTTAGTCTGTATGTGTGTTTGTACTTATATATACTTATGACTACAAAAGCTAAATATATAACAAACAATTATAGTTTTTAGAGTTCGAGCAATTATAAACGGGAATAGAGTAGTCTTCGGGTTAAAAGATGCTCTGATTTAAAGGCTTGTTTTCAATAATTTTTCATATAACGAATGTGTACATTTTTTGACACCTTATGAATTAATTTATTAATATTTTGGAAAAATTTAAGAACTGTGACCAAGCACAATTGCTTTCATTTCGCTGATAACATTACGCTCTCTTCTCTTTGCTTTTAAAATACTCTATAACTTGGAAGTATGCCAAATTTTTACACATTTAATTTTTGCCATAAACAATTTTTCTTTATTATCTTAAATCCTGTTTGCGAACAATAAACAATTTATGTGCTCCGGCTATTTTAAAGCTATCTCGATTTATTTTAAGAAGTTCTTATCAAGTATAAATGAAGAACATACACCTGGGAAAAGTACTTTTGACCATTTTTAAATCGAGAAGAAACGCCAAGTCCGACAGTAGTGTCCTTTTTAATGACAAACACTCTAGAGTGGCTAAAAAAGCTCCATTTATTTTTCTCTTTAAGAGTAAATCCGTAAGTCGAGAAGACACACAAGCAAAACTTTTTTGCACAATAATTAGTCTTCTAATACCTAAAAAACTATTCTTCTCACCTTTTAATAACTCCGGAACTTAACTACGATCAAAAATCCAGCCACATCATGACAATTCTTGTCTCTTCTACTATTTCAGATGATTTATTCCGAAATAACCAGTAATCGATAGTTTTTATGAAGACCCGTGACCCGTCTTCGCGACATCAAGATTAAAGCAAAAGCTGCCTTAGCCACTTAGCTGTTTCCTCAAAGCAAGTGTTATATTATGGAGTCCCTTAAGCTTTTACATAATTCTCCGTTTATTACGCTCTACTTTATTAATGTGTTTAGTGTATCGCTTAGTCGGTCCAACCCAATTCCAACATTTTTGTTAGTTCGTGTTTGTTTTGTTTATTTATTACGCGATAAGCCATAGTTATCAACATTGAGCATGGAGCTTAAACGGTTCGGCAAGTCAGCGTCTGCTTCAGTTGATAATTGAACGGCGCTGCGTGCACAACCGGAGTGGCTTAAGTGATAGACAAGTAAGTTGGATGCAGTGGGTCTTATCAGCGTAGGCGCTGCAGGGGTGCAGCTTAGTTCTAAGCACAAATCAGACGCCCATAAAAGTGTCGGCTATCAAAAGATAAGCACGTCGTATCACTTATTTACAAATCTCTCCAATAACAGCATGACCGCACAAATAAAACACTTGAACAGGCTGCTGTGTAGCCGGTTACCAGGCCTCCAGCAACAACGCAATGCCTCTAATCGTACCAGTTACCTAATAGAGCAACCAGAATATAGTTTTCTTAAGGATTTGGGTTTGGAACGCGATAATCCGGGTGTTTACTCCGGCAGCTGGCTGGGCCGTGGAGCTACCATTACCAGCTATGATCCAGGCTCTGGCCAGGCCATAGCCAATGTGCGGCAAGGCACGGTACAGGAGCTGCAGCAAGCCATTGGATTGGGCGTTGAAGCCTACAAGCACTGGCGTCAGGTGCCTGCACCAGTACGTGGTGAAATCGTGCGCCAAATTGGTGACGAGCTGCGCAAATACAAGGAGCCACTGGGCAAGCTGGTGTCTCTCGAAGTGGGCAAGATTTATAGCGAGGGTCAGGGTGAAGTACAGGAATTCATTGACATTTGTGACTATGCTGTTGGCTTGTCGCGCATTTACGCTGGACAGCTTATCAATTCTGAGCGCGCTCAGCACACCATTCTCGAGGCTTGGCGTCCACTTGGTTTGGTTGGTGTTATCTCGGCCTACAATTTCCCCAATGCTGTGTTTGGCTGGAATGCAGCCATTGCTCTGACTACAGGCAACAGCGTGCTTTGGAAGGGCGCGCCCAGCACTCCACTTGTCTCTGTGGCCACCATGAAGATTGTGGCTGAGGTGCTTCAGCGCAATAGCCTGCCCCCGGTGGCTGCTCTCTGTCAAGGCGGCACTGATATTGGTCAGAGTTTGGTATCCGACAAGCGCGTCAATCTGGTTTCGTTTACGGGCAGCTGCAAGACCGGTAGCGATGTCGGGGTCGAAGTTCAACGCCGCTTTGGTAAAGTTATCTTGGAGCTAGGCGGCAACAATGCGCTTATAATCGACGAATCTGCCAATGTTAAAATGGCGCTAGATGCAGCGCTTTTCGGAGCAATTGGTACCAGCGGCCAACGCTGCACCAGCACGCGGCGCATTATTGTCCACGAGAAGCTACACGATAGCTTTGTTAGTGCTCTGAGCGCTAAATACCAGCAGCTAGTTCCGCGCATTGGGCATCAGCTGGAATTGCAGACCTTGGTTGGGCCGGTGCACTCGCAGCAGAATGTGGATAGCTATAAGGCTACCATAGAGGAGGCCAAGAACTCCGGCGGTCATGTGGCTTTTGGTGGACGTGTATCGGATCGCGCTGGTTACTATGTGGAGCCCACCATTATTACCGGTCTGTCGCACGATGCCAGCGTTGTGCATCGCGAAACTTTTGCGCCTATTGTCTATGTGCTCAAGGCAAGCACCGTGGATGAGGCCATTAGCTGGAATAATGAGGTGGAGCAGGGTCTGTCCTCGGCTATATTTACTGAGAACATGCAGCAAGCATTCAAGTGGATAGGCGCACAAGGTTCTGACTGCGGCATTGTCAACATAAACACAACCACAAATGGCGCAGAGATTGGTGGCGCCTTTGGTGGTGAAAAGGCCACAGGAGGCGGCCGCGAATCCGGCTCCGATGCCTGGAAGCAATACTGCAAGCGTGCTACTATTACGTTAAATCACTCCGGCGAGCTGGCTTGTGCACAAGGCGTTGTCTTTAACGTAGAGTAATATGCTAACCAGTTTATAATAGTTTTATGTTTTTTATTAAAAAAGTCCAAAATGCATGAGTTCTGTGTTTATTTTTTGCTAAAAACTAAATAAGTGCCTCGCTTACGTCAAAGCGCCAAAAGTCCACCTCAATGTCCTTGGTTTGATGCTTGTGAAACCTATAGCTGGCTTCAATGTTATAGCGCAACTCGGCTACCACAGAGCCAGGTGTTCCCCACTCCAGAGACTTCTTTTGTATAAAGGCTCTGTAAAAAACAAAAGATACCTAAATTTTTGTTCCGATACAGTGAAGAGCAGCTATATTGCCTAACCGAGTTGAAGTCTTGTGCAGTGAGTATACTGCCTTGTTGGCCAGACGCAAGCCAACTTCCAGAAATCGCATGTCCATGCCGGCATTGTTCTTAGTGCCAAAGGGTGGATTCATGACCACGGTATCAAACGCCTTGGCCCACTTGGTATGTGGCAGCTGCAGCACATCAGCGCGCACGCAATCCACATTGGGCAACTCCATTTCTTGTACATTGTTACGATATATTTCTACTGCATCGCCGTCCAGCTCAAAGCCCACAGTTAGTTGAGCGCCCAAGAGCATAGAGCCGATGCTAAGCATACCGCAGCCGCAGCCCAAGTCGCACACAAATTTGCCTTCAATGTCGTCGTGCTGCGACTGCATGTGATGCAGCATGCAAGCGGCTATGTGCGGCGGTGTGGGATACTGCTCCAGCTGCACTTTGGGCTGCGAAAAGCCATCCACACACTGCAGATACTCCTCGAGCTTTTTTAATTTAAGGCGGGCCATTTGACGTTGTGGAAAAGTTACTTGCTGGCGTTGTGATTGGGCGGTGGAGTCGCTTGCGGCAGCGGCTCAAGACGTGGCAGCACGGGTATGTAACTGTTTCCAAAATACGAATCCTGAGGTATAAAGAAACCCAAAGTTGTAGAGCTCGTTGGATTAAATGCTGAACGGGGCGCGGTAAGGGCGTTGCTGGCATTGGGCGCTTGTTGCTGAAAGTCTGCTGTGGGTTGCCCAAGCAACTGTGGTGCGGGCATCTGCAAAACGGATATACATATATTACTACGGCAAGTTTTATTGTTAATTATAGGCTGCGCTCCTACCTGATTCAGACTGGGGCTATTTAAAGAGTTTGTATTGCCCAGACCAATTATGCCAGCAGTTGCTAGAGGTACCACGCCAACTCCTTTTTGGAGCAACTGTTTTTTGTGTTGTATGTCTTCAAGAATTTTACGATTGGTTTCAGCTGCGCTGTCCAAAATTTAATGCTATAGTAAATGTGTGTTTAATTTTGACTAAAAGTCGAACCTTGTTGTGCGCTTGATGTGGGAAAAGCCATGAAATATTGCTAAAATTGTTTAAAAACCAAATAAAACAAATGAAAATAAACGTGTGCCCTGGATGCTATATATTTTTTACAATACTATAAACCATGCTTGCCACCTAACAGCAAAACATCTGTTTTCAGACATGTGGCAGCTCTGAGTTCTAGTTTACTTCAACTTGGCATCGATACTTTTGCACAGTGCAAGTAATTGTGTGCGTGTTTGTCTACAGCGCTGTTAAGTGAAGCAAAAAGAAGAACAACGTGCAGCATAAAGCAAAACATATTAAATTACAAAAAAAAGTTATTTGTAAACAAATTCTGACGCATCAACGTCGCGTAATTGCCATAAGATCTCGGGAATATTTCGCGGCAAACCTTATAGCAGCTTCATTGCTGCATAATACATAATAGTTAATCATGAGCATGAGCGATGATGACAGGGATATTGATATTGAAAGTGACGTAAGCAGCGCACATTGCATATTCTCTACATGTAAACAATTGCTTGTAACCACTAAACACAATATTTTTGTTATATGAAATATATTTAGGACGATAATGACTCGGACAATGGCTTGGGATCCTCGAGACATTTAAACACTGCGAATTTTACACAGGTGAGCCAAATGCGCGTGGGCTTTAATGCAGCAGCAGCAGAAGAAAAAGAAGAAGAGCAGTCAACACGGCTACAACAACAGTCCACGTTGTCTTTGTTTATCAACAAAGACGGCATGGCTTGAAAAAATGTTGTTTATCAACAAACGGCTTTAGACGTTTTTATTCATGTTTGTTTAATTATACATTGCTCATTAGGCGGAAAAACGCGCGCATCACAATGCATTGGAGCGGCGAAGGCGGGATCATATTAAGGAGAGTTTTACAAATTTACGTGAGGCAGTGCCGACGCTTAAAGGTGAAAAGGTGAGTACAAAATACAGAGTCCAAACAGTCGAAATATTTCTGAAAATTCTATACCAGCAAATTGTGCTGAGTTGACGGATAAGGCTAAAATTATAGTCCATGAGACAGCTCATTAAGAAATGTAGGGAGGCAAGGGTTTCAAAAAATATATAAGTCCTTGACACATTTATTCCAACTCCAGTAAGATGTCTTGATTAGAGCATCATTTTCCTAAATACAGAAAAATGTCAAAGGCAACTTCTCACTAGAGGAAGCAAATTAATTTTGTTGTATATAAATTTAGTAATTGATAAGATAATTTTGCTATGAAACTAGAAGTCTGTCAGAGAATACACAAATCCTTAGAGCTGACATAAAAGAATTTTTAATTGTTTCGTCAATTAGACCCATTTTGTCTAAATGCTATCCAAACGTTTAATGAACCGGCACTAAAGCAACTAGGTCAGGTCTACAGGCATAGGCCAGAAGTTGTCAAGAGTTCGTTACGCCCCTATGAATATTTAGCTACCACTTTTGACGAGAAGTTATTCCTTAATTTTCTTACACATTTTGCTTGGTTCTTTTACTGTCCATATTTAATTATTTTCAGAGTGAAATTGAATTATATTAAACAATTGTTTTTTTCAGGCCAGTCGTGCTCAGATACTCAAGAAGACCACCGAATGCATACAAACCATGCGACGCAAGATTTCCGAGAATCAAAAGGACATTGAGGACATTCAGAAACAAAACAGCATACTAGAAGAACAAAGTAATTGCCATCTCCATTTAAATCAAACATATCATAATAAAACTTTGTACTATTATTATAATCACAGTACGTAGACTGGGTAGTCCCAACTCTAATGGCTTTAGCGACCTGCTAGACGAAGACGATTTAGATACGGATCCCGAAGATGATGATTTGGAGCAGCCAGACTTTAGTAGGCGCAGCAAAAAGCTGAAAACGTTTCATTCATAGCCTAGGTGCAGGTCACCAAAAGTGCAACAAGAACAATAAATGACCTACTCACAATTATGTACCAAAAGCGCTGTAAAGGCACAACTGAACCCACTCCAATACGCGGCGAGATCATAATCATTAGTTATTAAGTTCAAAGTACGCCCCTACTTTTTAAATGTAATGTGCGTTTTTTATCATTAAGTTGTATGCTTCCACAGCACCAAACAATATCTTCTATATTTTTCAAAAACTAATTGTACCATGTAATAAAAGTTTTGTAAGTATATTTTAGAAAATAACGTACTTAAAGCATTTCTCCACTTAAAACTCGCAACTACTTAAACTTAAGCGTTAGCCACAGTAGCATAAACACAAACATCACAAATAAAAACATGTAGCACATTTGCCGAGAACCCCCGCCTTGCTTGGCAAGACGCACTACGCGTGCCATTGTGTTGCCCAGAAAACCGCTGGTACGGTCCATGTCATCGTCAATACCACGCAGCAATTTGTCTTGGTAGCGCACCTCGTTGCCAATATCAATCGTCAAAGATTTGAGTGCGCCAATTTTTTGTTTCAGCTCCTCGGCGGCTCGTTCATTTTCCGCCTCAAGAGCATCGTGTGCGGGCGGTGCACTGCTTGAATTGGGTTGCTGGTTAAGCGGCTGGTAGGGATAGTTGTTGCGCCGCATGGTGTTGCCTGTGTGTGCCAGCTTTACTTATTTACCTACAAATTCTAGAAGCAAACAATTATTTCTGGGCAAGTGACACGTACACGATGGAAACTTACGTTAGGCGGAACAGCTGTTGCATCAATTGTTTAGTCACAATGACTTTTCGAATATAATTAATTGAAAGATTTTGACAAAGACTACGGGCTTTCAGCTGGTCTTAGGGTTTAAAGTTGAACTCTTGAAAAATTTGTTTAAAATATTTAACAATAACTAAAGCAGCAGCTGCTTCTTCTTTAAATTCATTATTTGAACCATTCGCCCGGGCATCGCTGCAGGGCTGCATGCTATAAACAAGTAGCTCGGTTCTGAAGCACAATTTTATGCAACATTAAATGTGTCCACCAAGAGTATAAAAAGAGTAATATATGTATACTCTTTGGTGTCCACTCTATATAAGAAAAAAATTTGGCGTTTTAACGGAGTTAAAAAATTATCATGTTTACATCAAAGTTTGTGCTGTCTGTATATTGGTTATCTCATAGCTGCTTAATATTATTGTTCTCTCGAGCTTCTTGTATTATAGGCTGGACCCTGCAAGGACTGATCTAAGATTATACAAATATTAGGAAATTAAATTTTTTTATTTAATTAAAAAAAACACGAAATAATTTTCTTATCTGGTACCTGCGATGCTCTGCTTATCTTTTAAGAACTCCGCTATAATAAGTAAGTATTCGTCCTTTAATGAGTAGTTTTTGACTCGTGCTTAATCCCTTCATCGCGAGCTATACATGGAAAAATACAAAAATGAAAACTGACGTTTCGTCAGGCAGGGTCTTGCTCATTTTGAAGTGAGTGAGTAGTCTAGCTCACCTGCTCACTTAGTCTTGCTCTATGGCTCACTTAGTGGGCAATTTTTCGCACTTCACAGAGCAAGGGAGTAGTAAGACAGTGATCAAGGAATCGTGAAGAGAAAGTCGTGAGCGAGGAGTTGTGAGCAAGTGAGCCAAAAAGAACAACTTTGCTAACATGTGCATTCCTATATGGAATCATCCATAAACTACGTGACGCTGATTTTCGTCAGAATATACCAAAAGTCCAAAAATAAAAGTTATTATGCAATTTTAATGAAAAGTAATTAAAAATTAATAATTAGTTGATGATTTTCATTCAAAAAATTAAAAGAGTTGTAACCCCTGGGTTTTTGTTATTGATGGCAGAAAACTGATAATTTTATAAATTTCAAAGATATAATTTATACACACTTTTGATTTATTGTGAAATTAATTTATGTGTAGTTTTTAGTATTGCGAACTTTTGAAGGTTTCTACTAATTTCTACACAAATATCTGACAGCCCCTTAATATTCATGCGTCATGCAGCAACGAACGTGTCTGCTTCACTTATGAATCAGCTGTTTTATTACTAGTAGTGTTTTTTTTTTTATTCTCACGCAACTTTTGCAGCAGAAACTTTATAAAATATGGAAAAAGTGTTTATTATCCTTTAAATTTGGTCAATTAAATAGTAGATTTTATTAAAAATTTTAAGCAAAAAGACAATAACAATAGTACTACTGTGCTAGCTATTGTACAGGTAAAAAAGATGCAAAAATTCGCGCTGATTGCCAAAAGAAAACCCGATGGGAGGCTTTTTTGGCAATATATTTTTTATAAATTACGCAGGTCCTATGTAAATCGATAAAGTTTAAATATTTAACATTTGTCGTGCTTATAAATAACACATAGTAAATGTTACTATGCGTGTGTGTGTGAGAGCATGTGCTTGTTTGTGTGTGTGTGTGTAAGTCGCCGTTATCATTTTCGAGAGCAAAAAATTTCGTCACTGCCGTTGACCGAGAAGAAACCTCTTGACGACCCTGACCGAGTGAGCTCAATTTTATCTAACCCAAAGCAGCAACAATTGTGAACCCCAGTGGTTGGGGCAAAGTCAAAGCAACTCATTGAACAAGAATTTTTTATATTTTAATACCTTGCATAAAAATACTGATTAATAAAGACAAAATTACTGAGCTAGCCAATGAACTGATAACATAATAGATTAAATTCTTCTTCTGCAGCGCATACAGTTAGTTTGAATATGACGCAACACATGGAACCAGATCCTCAAACGGGTTTTGTAGCCGCTTTGGCGCAACATCTAGAGGTACCAGCGGAAGGCTTGCGCCTGATACTCAGTCTCTTGGCTGGTAGGTGGTAATTATGAAATTCTTAAAAACTTTTCACTAATTAATCATTTCCCTAGGCTATCCCATTGCAGCCATTTATCGGCATGCGTTGATAGATGTGCCCTCCAAGGCCATGCATCATATTTTCTTTGCACTCAGCGGCGTCGGGCTCTGCTATTATAACTATGGCTTTGACACGTATCACTCACTTATAGGCATCTGGACCACATATCTGCTAGTGCGTTTGCTGCGCAGCGTTCCACGGCTGTTGATTGGCATAAACTTTGTGTTCCACATGAGTTATTTGCTTTTGGGCTATTACTTTACGGCCAGCGATGATTATGATATACTTTGGACCATGCCGCACTGTATACTAGTGCTGCGCATGATAGGTTTTGTTTTTGACATAACCGATGGACAGCGGCCACAAGCGGAGCTTTCAAAGGATCAAAAGGAAACGGCGCTAAAGGAGCTGCCCTCGCTTTTGGAACTTACGGCCTTTACTTTTTTTCCTAGCAGTTTTCTGGTTGGCCCACAATTTCCATATCGACGCTATCAAAGTTTTATTAATGGCGAATACCGCCAGTACGGCGGTGCCGTGGAAGCTGGCTTAAAGCGATTTGCAGCTGGAGTGCTCTACTTGGCCGTGTATCAATTGGGTTTATTTAAGCTGCCCGATGCATACTTTCTGACACCCGCTTTTGCTCAAATATCGTTTATTAAACGCATTGTGTACTTTGGACTTTGGGCTAAATTCACGCTGTACAAATACATCTCTGCCTGGCTGCTTACTGAAGGTGCACTTATATGTTTGGGCTTTACATATAACGGCAAAGATGCGCAGGGTAAGCCCGACTGGTCTGGCTGCAGCAATGTGAAACTTATACTGCTGGAGACTGGCAATACCATGGAACACTATGTGCAGAGTTTCAATGTGAATACCAATCATTGGGTGGGACACTACGTATACAAGCGGTTAAAGTTCCTTAACAATCGCACAATAAGCTACGCTGCTGCTTTGATTTTTCTAGCCATCTGGCATGGCTATCATAGTGGTTACTACATGGCATTTACGATGGAGTACTTGATTGTCACCGCCGAAAAGCAGGTAATTATTAGTCATACATTGAGGCGTAACGCATTTTGTCGAACGGTCTGCCATTTAAATTATCGTTCTTTTGCAGATTGCTGGTGTTTACAAAAAAACCATTTTGGCGCGATATGGCACTCTGGAAACAAACAAAGTCTACAAAGCGACATTTTTTATGATCACTAAATCCTACAATATTCTCTACATGGGCTTTTGCATGATACCCTTTGCGTTTCTCAAGTTTGAACGTTGGTGGGCCCTTTTTAAGGTGGTTCACTTTTTCGGTATTGTCTACGTATTGCTATGGATAGTGTTCTATCAAGGCTATAAATACTATATACGCTCGCAAACCAGGCGTGATGAGGCAAAGACTTTTAGTCAGGCTACGGATTTGTCGCCCACAGTCGGCGGAGGTGCTGGCAGTAAAAAAGTGGACTAAAAGGCTTTATAAATAAGCAAAATACACTTACACATATGCATATAAAAGGCGGAATTATTTTTAGGCACTAAATTTTACGTTAGACGTATCGGAAAAAAGTGTAAAACATGTTTTGCGCAATACTTTTAAAAAATGTAACATTTGAATTGTTAGAATTAATTGAAATTACTTGTATTACCAAATAGCAGGCAGATCTTACCAAAAACACAAAGAATAATATATATATAAGCATATATAATTAACTATAACTGTACCATGCAATGTATTCAGTAATTTAAAATTATTCTTTGCTTTTCAATTAACTTATATATATATAACTCATACTCCCTTTGTAATAACTAGTCAAAAATTAAGTTGCTAATGCAAAATTTGCTTATAAATAACTTTGGCCATGGTGAAGCTACTGCGTTGTACACAGCTCCCGAGACTTACATAATTATAAAGACATTTTTATACATATTATATATATACATATATATTGTACTATATATATTTTGATATTGCTCACTGAACTCTGAATGTCTTGAAATTGAATAAAAGAAAAGCAATGGATTTTATTTTTAGGTACTTCTATGCTTTTATTTATAACTGCACAATAATCATAGAGAATGAGAATGTTTGGAGTTAGAGATGGGCGCGGGAATAATTTTATATTTTGCTGGCATTGGTATTAAAATAAAATCGGATAGTTTTAGAAACTTCAAAGAGACCACCAAATGGTGATGTTGAAAAAGTGAAGAGTTTACTTTGGATTGTATTTTATTGTTTTGACCTACGCCCGTCTGTCAGGAGTGTATGAGCTTCTACATAAATTTAATGTTCCATTGGCTGAGCGTCACCACCAGCGCCAGAGTCTCCTCGACGCTTGGCGCCGCCAGCGTTTATGCCCTCAACTTCCTCTTGTTCAGTGATTTCGCTGAACATGTAGTCATCCTGATATTCCTTAAGTATCTTGCTGGAGCGGTTTTCGTCTAGAAACAGTGAGTAGACCTTCTTGACATCCTCGGTATTTACTTCAGTGGCCTTGCGACGACGGCAAACCAAGTTCGCTGTTGTTATAAGCTGTATGGCATAACGTAGACTGGTATCTGTAGCTATGCGTGTCAATATGGTTAGTGCATCAGGATGCATAATGCAATCCTCCTCTTCACAGCGTATTTTGAGAATCTCCTTAACCTCCTTTTCGGTATAGGCTACAGTGCGTATGATAATCATGCGATCTAGCAGATCAATAGGTATGCCATGTGGGCTGCGATAATTAGTGCCACGAATGCGTGTAATACCACGATTGGTGGCCATTACCACCACTGGAGCCATATCCGATTCGAGAGCGCGATTAAGAAACGAAAAACATTCAATGTCCAGCATATGCACCTCGTCAATGAACAACACTCCAGGGTTGATTTCGGCCTTGCCCTCTTCACGCCATTCCAGCACTTTATTGTTGATTTGATCGCGCACCTCCTGCTTGATTTCACCAGTATCACCCGAAAAGAGCGCTAAAAAGCCATGTGTGCGACTATTGATAACATCGATCTCGTGCAATGTGACTGTATGTACAACCTCCTTGCGCTTCTGCAGCTCGCCTTCGGGACATTGAACAAAACGTGTTTGGGCGCCGGTGGCATCATAATCGCGAGCGCGTGTAAAACTGCGTCCTAGTTTATTCACCTTACCGGAAGCTTTGTCAATGGTTATAACATCACCAGCTTGGATTTTCTCCTTCATAAAGCATTCGATTATTTTATTGCCCAAATCGTAGTTGGTTTCCATTTCTGTGGTTTTCAGCGTGACTTTGCCTACTTTTTGACCTGTGCCGGTGGCTGGACGCTCGATTTGTATTTCAACAACTTCACCTTCAATAATCTCCGTCTCTTCCTTAATGCGCACTCCAATGCTCTTACGTAGCGCCTGCGATAACGCCTCAGTTTTGCTCATTTCCAACGAGTAGATCTCAGAGCCAGACATGCTGGTAAAAGGTGTTTCCGTGCCCAGTGCCTGAGCCATACCTACAGCTATGGCAGTTTTGCCTGTGCTCGGCTCGCCAGCCAGTAGAATGCAGCGACCTGCAATTTTACCCTCGCGCACCATCTGCACAACAACTCCAGCGGCACGACGTGCATCCTTCTGCCCCACCATGCCCTGTGAAACAGCACGCGCCTCAAGCACATCATCCAAACCAAGACCGCGAATATGCGAGTGTGCGCCAATGCGCTCTATGCGTGTTATATCGCGCACCTCAATTTTCTCAGCTTCAGCCATGATTATTTTGTAAGATTTATATTGTAATTAAATAATAGCTGCTCGTCACGCAAAAATCGATGTAGTTTTGTTGGAATAAACACTATAAATAAAGTTAGTTGCTCAGCAACCTTGAATGTAAATGCCGGGCCGCCTGGTTTTTTGTTGCGTGCTTTTGACAAGTGCCAAGCGTTGCCACATGTTTGATTTAAAGTCAAATTTTTGTCAAGTGGCAACACCGCAGTGTAGCCACATGTCAAAAAATGGCTTTTGAGCAGCATGGCAGCAATCTGGAAAAGCCGTTATGCATAAAATTTAAATTAAGTACCTTATCTTAATAAAAATAATTTTTAATGGCTTGACTTATTTAAGTAACTATACAATATTATTAAAAAAAAGATAAATGCTGCATCATATGAGCGTCGGAAAATTGGTTGGGGTAGAATAATTTTAGGTTTTGCGGCGATTTCTAAAATTGAAGCCTCCATTTCTTATTCAAATATTAATAATTGTTGCTTTACTTAAGCGACAAATGTCTGGTCTATAGAAATTTGTTGTTGTGACCCAAACAAGCAAAGGAAACACATTTTAAAATTAATAATTAATTTTTGTTTAGGTATTTTTTGTTTTTATTTAAAATGCAGTAACATGGATTTGATCTTTGGACAAACGTTTCCCTAGAACGGCAGTGTTTCTTATTGATTATTAAATATTAATCACCATTTCAAAAAAATTATTAGTAAGGCTTAAACTCTTAAGAACATGCGGAAAATACAAATAGGTTAGTTAGTTTAGCTTGTTTACTATTGAGCCCCTTTTACTGTGTGGAGTGCCTGAGCAACTCAGCACTTGCCATTTGATGGCGCCTTTGGACGACAGATCTTGCTGCGTCCATTTGCACCATAAACGATGTTACACGAGAAGGTAAAGTAGCCGCATGTCGATGATTTGGTGTAATAAGTGGATTGGAAATTTTTATTTTCCTGCGGTGGGTTCTTTGAGTTATCCATACTTCCTGTAATGGATTTAGTCACCGTGACATAGCTATCGGGCGCACGTGGTTTATGGCCCTCCAATTTGGATTTCTTATCTACTTCTTCTGCGCTTATGTTCAGCTTGTTATCATTGTCTGAGTTGTGCAGTTCTAGAGCTTTGGTGTGGAACTTTTTCTCAACATTAACTGTACCTCGGAAGCCATTGGGCACCGGCTCAGTAGTCGTCCGCACGGGATATCTGTTGATGCGTCCGTTTTGATTCTGAACTACTGTGTACTTGTCGGTGGGTATATTAGCCACAACTGCCTGTTGAGTTTGGCTGGGCGAAGTTTGAGTGTAAGTATGTGGCGTCGTTTGGTCCATTTTGACCTGCGCGGCTGCTGTGGGGCTTACTTCTAGCTTCACGGGCTTTTCATTGTAATAGTCCTCATCGTCATATTCATCATACGGCTCCTCATCATCGTCGGCTTCGTCTTCTTCGCCAGCTGTAGGATCGGTGCCATCCAATTTGCGGTCGCTTTTCTCAGTTTCTTCTTTGCTGGTTTTTTTCGATTTCAGCTGAACCTCCGGAATTCCTTCAGCGTCTGAAGTAAGCCCCGGCCCACTGAAAACCGCATCCGCACGATCGGTAACTCTGTAAGTACCACAAATTGTAAGTATATCCTGGCGTACCTAGCATTAATGCATAAACTTACGCATCACCGCTGTTACCAAATTGGCTAATTGAATGGAATAGTTCGCGGTTTTGTTCGCGATATGTGGCTACTTGTTCCTTGGTGCCAGAAGCTGATTGGGCTGCGCCATGATATGAGACACCAAATCTGTGAAGTTAAATTGATTGTAACGACGCTTAGGCTAAAATTTAATTTTTGACTTACGAAGATGTGCCATGAATTTGAGACTGACTCTGGCCTGAGTGGCTTCCTGACTGTGCTGAGGCTTGTCCGCCACCGGTTGCAGCACCTGCCCCTTGGCCTGGACGGAATCCAATTTGTGCCTGTGATGAGGTCTGTCCAGGACCGCTTGATTGAGCATCGGCTAATCCACCCTTATCATTGGCTTGGACCTCACTCTGACTTTGATGTATCACACCACCGCTTTGGGATGATGCCTTAGTGCCACCTTCCTTCGAGTTGACTTGCACTTGTGCTTGCGACTGTGCCGGACCACCAGATCCTTGTGATTGACTCATGGCACCATCTGCGTTTCCAGTTACTTGTGCACTTGCTCCACGGTCTGCATCAGATGTCATAGCGCTGGCACTGAAAGAGCCACCAGTGGCATAAGATCCAGACACTTGTGTTTTGGCTGTGCCACCGTTCTTTTTGCCTTGAGCACTTGCCGACGCTTGTCCTTCTCCAATCGCGGACTCTGCCTGAGAAAAGGCGTCATCGGCGCCGCCTGCAACTAGAGCTCCTGAAGCTCCTTTAAATTTAGATAGCTACATAGTTAAGAATTCTACCGCAATTATTGTCACTGTGTCTTACCACTGCCACCTGGAACGATTGTAGTTCCAGAACCGCCCGCAACGCCTCCTGGTGCACCAGCAATACCGGAACCAGGACGAACAGCACCAGGTTGAGAGTAGTATCCTTGTCCTGTAGATGGTCCCTGCAGTCCGGGCGCTCCTCCAATTCCGGCACCTTGCTGACCAGGCTGTGTGTAATACCCTGTACCAGTTCCAGGTACTTGTGTTCCTGCTGCACCACCTATTCCAGGCTGTGTTAAATATCCTGGACCAGTTCCCTGTTGAGCGCCTGGAATTCCGCTAACACCTAATGTGCCTGTTTGCGTTCCAGGTGCCCCACCAGTTCCAAATCCAGGCTGAACACCACCATGCGGTGTGCCGTAGCCTGGAGCTCCAGTTTGTGTATAATATCCTTGACCTGTACCCGAGGGTCCTGCTGTCTGCCCACTACCCGGTTGAGCGTAGCTTCCTGAACCACTTGTAGACGGGCCAGTTCCAATCGGACCGCCGATTCCAGTTCCAGCGCCTGGCTGCCCAACACCGGGTTGCGAATAGTATCCTGGTCCTACTCCTTGCTGCGCTCCTGGTGCTCCACTAATACCTTGGCCAGGTTGTCCACCAGTTGGTTGTGTATAATAACCTGCTCCGCTTGTTCCGCCAATTCCAGGACCTTGCTGTCCAGGCCGTGTATAGTAACCAGTACCTGTCCCAATCGTACCACCTTGGTTTCCAGAAGAGTCTTGAACCAAATTTGCACCAGGCTGTGCGCTGTAACCAGGGCTTGTTTGTGAACCAGGTTGTTGATAATATCCAGGGCCGGTGGTTGTAGGTCCGGTTCCAGCAGGCTGCGTATAACGTCCTGGGAGACCACTTTGCGGCTCAGTTCCACCTATTCCGGAATCAGAAGGTAAGCCATTGGTTTGTGGGTAGTATCCTGGACCTGGCCCTTGTGCTGTACCAATTCCCCCAGCAGACTGACCGCCTCCAGGCTGTGAATAGTATCCAGGACCAGCGCCTTGAATTCCAGGTGCTCCACCAGCTGATTGACCACCACCAGATTGACCAGCTCCAGGTTGAGTGTAATATCCGGGTCCTGCTGCTTGACCTCCAGGTGATCCAGCAATTCCACCGATCTGCTGATCACCACCATGTTGAGCTCCACCAGTTTGACTACTTCCAGTTTGTGTATAATATCCAGGACCTGTACTTTGACCTCCGGGTGCTCCACTAACAGTTTGACCGCCACCAGGTTGACCAGTTCCAGGTTGTGTGTAATATCCAGGTCCTATCCCTTGGCCTGTAGGTGATCCGCTAGATCCTCCGATAGGTTGACCACCACCGACTTGACCACCTCCGGGTTGTGTGTAGTATCCAGTACCTGCCCCTTGACCAGGTACTCCACCAGTTGTTTGACCACCACTTGGCTGACCACCTCCGGGTTGTGTGTAGTATCCAGTACCTGCCTCTTGACCAGGTACTCCACCTGTTGTTTGACCACCACTTGGCTGACCACCTCCGGGTTGTGTGTAGTATCCAGTACCTGCCCCTTGACCCGGTACTCCACCAGTTGTTTGACCACCACTAGGCTGACCATTTCCTGATTGTGTGTAATATGCTGGTCCTGCCGCTTGACCTCCAGGTGATCCGCCAATGCCCGCAATTGGTTGACCGCCACCAACCTGTGTACCTCCAGGTTGTGTGTAGTATCCAGGTAATACACCTTGACCGCCAGGTGATCCTCCAATGGATTGACCAACCGGTTGACCATCTCCAGATTGTGTGTAGTACCCAGTACCCGCACCTTGACCACCAGGTGCGCCTCCAGCGATTTGGCCACCACCAGGTTGACCAGATCCGGGTTGTGTGTAATATCCGGGTGCAACCGCTTGACCTCCAGGGGATCCACCAATTGGTTGACCACCAGTAGGTTGACCACCTCCGGGTTGTGTATAGTATCCAGGACCTACACCATGACCAGATCCACCAACGGGTTGGCCACCACTGGGTTGACCAGTTCCAGGTTGTGTGTAATATCCTGGCCCTGCTCCTTGACCTACAGATGCTCCAACGGGTTGACCACCGCCAGGCTGTCCGTAGTATCCAGCACTGGTTCCTTGAGCTCCAGGTGACCCAATTCCAGAAGCAGGCTGTTTTTCACCAACTTGTCTACCATAACCTACACTACCTTGCGTACCTAGATCTCCACCAACCTGTCCACCAATAGTGTGAGTATAGTGACCCAGAGGTAGGCCTCCTACTTGTGATCCAGGAGCAGCACCAGCTGCAGATCCTGGCTGTCCAGTGCCAGGTTGTCCATAGTAGCCCGTTTGGGAGGGACCCCATTGAGTACCCGGAGCTCCGCTAACACCACTACCAGGTTGAGTAGTTCCAGTGCCATAGCCTGGCGCCCCTTGTGTGCCAGCTCCTCCACCAAGTTGGCCAGTACCAGGCTGCGTGTAATAGCCGGGACCTGTTGCAGTTTGACCCCCTTGAGTTCCTGGAAAACTTCCCGCACCAGGTTGTCCGATTCCGGGTGCACCAGTAATTCCAGTAACAGCCGGATGGCCTCCAGTTTGAGTGCCATAGCCAGGGGCTCCACCAATTCCTGAGCCAGGTTGACCACCTCCAGCTGAACCGTATCCGGGTTGTCCACCAGGCTGAATTCCATAGCCAGAAGTTCCTGGTGTTCCTCCGTGTCCAGAACCAGTCTGAGGGCCATCAGGATGCCCAACCCCATGTTGAGTGTAATGTCCAGGGCCAGTTACTTCAGATCCTGGCTGGCCTGCAACACCAGCCCCAGGTTGAGTTAAGTAACCTGGACCACCATGTTGACCTGAAACACCAGGAAATCCAGTACTAGGCTGCGATCCGCCGGGATAGCCTGAACCAGATACAGATGGCACTCCTTGCGTTCCAGGAGCGCCGCCAATTCCAGAGGTAGGTTGTCCACCACCAGCCTGTGCATGATAGCCCGGTTTCACTGCAGTTTGTCCACCTTGCGCTCCAGGAGTTCCACTTATGCCAGAACCAGACTGGCCGGTTCTGCCTTGTGTTCCTGGAGCTCCACCGATGCCAAGACCGGTTTGTCCACCACCAGGCTGTGTATAAGTTCCTGGACCACCGTGAATACCCGGAGCACCTCCCGTACCAGAGCCAGAAACTCCACCACCAGGGTGTGTATAAGTTCCTGGACCACCGTGAAAACCAGGAGCACCTCCCGTACCTGAGCCAGAAACTCCACCACCAGGCTGTGTATAAGTTCCTGGACCACCGTGTGTACCTGGAGCAGCTCCTGTACCAGAGCCAGGAACGCCACCACCAGGCTGTATATAACTTCCTGGACCACCATGTGTACCTAGAACAGCTCCTGTACCAGAGCCAGAAACTCCACCACCAGGCTGTGCTAAGTATCCTGGACCTGCTGCTCCATCTGCTCCACCAAAACCAGGTCGGAACCCGCTTATAGATGGACCCTGAGAGCCAATACCACCAGGTATGCCTGTCTGACCATCTATTTTTGTTTTTAAGAAGGAAGTATGAAATATATTTTAAATGCTCAGCTGGCTTACTTACCAGAGCCCGGAAGTCTAATTATAGCATCGGGTTTCCCAGTGCCAGCTGGATATCCCGAAGCATCGACATTGCCTCCAATGCCTGCATACTCATAACCAGGTAGTCGGGATCCTGCACAGTCACCGCAATCTCCTGCAGAAAACTGGCTCTGTGCTTGACCCATGCCATGCGTGCCGGCTGAATAAATCCAAAGGTAAATAAATAATATGTATAACTTATCATTTGACCGTACTTACATACTATCGAACGTGAGCCACTTTCATTGGCTTCCGCTTCAGCTTTACCCTCCTCTTCGGGCTTACCAAAATTTAAGTACTGGGACTGTGTTTGCCCTCTGGCACTAGAATACAAGCAGTTCTTAGCATTACATGCCATAAATGCATATTAACTTAAATTGACTGATACTTACTAGCCCCTGCCACTTCTCTTTATTCGCTCCAATTCGGCTTCTTCATTTTCCTCTGTCTGATCCTACAAGAGATTATACATTAGCTTAGAAGAATTAAGTTCAATGCTAATGTCATCTTTATCTCTGCCATTCAATTAAGTTTGTTGGTCTCTGTGCTCAATTTTTTTTTTGTGCTATTCAAAAACTGACCTTGCACAAAAGTCTACCCAATGAATGGTTAGTTCTTATCTCATGTTATTAGGCCGAGTTCAATTCCATTGAACTATTCTACTTTCCTGTTCTTGCACAGACTGTTTCACTCGCTCTCTAACAATTAATTAAGTTTCATTAACAATTTTGACACTTACTATAGCCGCTCCATTTGTGTAAGCAACGAGGAGCACCACACCAAACAGCAGGCCCCAACGAAAGGGCAACATTTCAATAAATCTAATTGGAATTCAATTGAAATGTGGCGTCTGTGTATATGACAGCAACAACAACAACAACAATACCAGCCAACTGTAAAACAACAAAAATTGTAAATATTATCAACACATATTTATTGCTCGCATATGTATATATGTATATGCAAATGTACATATATAATTTATAGTTTTTATTTAATTCTTTATTGCTGTCACCAGGGGTTATCAATAAAAGACTCTAAAGACTTTATGGAAATGGAACACATATGCCAAAAAAAAAAAAAAAAATACTTTCTTGTAGTTCATTTTAGTTTAAAATGTGATGTAGTGGTAGTCTTTAAGTTTATGGCATTCATTTTCCAAAAGGGAAATATCTGGTTCACTATTTCCGAAGCTCCTTTTATGAAAATGTATTCAATAATCACAACTAGTACATATTATTATAGTTTCACTTTCAATTAATAGCATTTCTAAATAACGCTTTGTGACGTATCTCCAATTCTTCGTTTCCGGAGATCCTTTTATTTACATAACCCTAAGAATGTCACCCACTAACAGTTGCTGACTTTAATCATTTGATATTTGTCACATATCTCTTGTGGATATTTCTCCAGAAGCGTTTAAAATTAATGATATCAAGTGAATAAAGTGAACACTAAATATTTGGAATATAAACAAGATTTGAGGAAGTTGCCTTAACTTGAGCATATTCCAGATATATAGTTTTCACTTTATCCACTTGATATCATTCATTTTAAACGCTTCTGGATATATGTATATCCACAAGGGAGCATCACAATTCTTGATCATATTCTCATTTGATAGCATTCTATTTAAACGCTTTAAAAAA
Organism: Chymomyza costata; assembly: GCA_018150985.1. Classification (NCBI taxonomy): domain Eukaryota; kingdom Metazoa; phylum Arthropoda; class Insecta; order Diptera; family Drosophilidae; genus Chymomyza; species Chymomyza costata. The sequence goes on from JAECWU010000001.1 coordinate 28,867,634, forward strand.
TTTCACCCAAAGGGCACCTCTTAGTCCTTTTTATTAAATTTGACAATTTTTGTATTTTGAAGATATTTTTATTTATTTGATGTGATGGTGTGCGTTAGTTGCAGCTTGGAAGTTCCTTTTAGCAATTGTAGTCCCAATAGTTGAGCGTAGTTTCATTCATAACTTTATAAGATATTCCCGAAAAGAAACTTCCCATAACTTGAACAAGTTCTCAAAGTCTTTTCACTCTTTCCATTTTGTAGCATACACTTTCAACACTTTTTGAAATATTGCACAAAGCGTACTTCTCAAAATTATAAAATGCATTTGGCAATGCCTTCATTTTAATACATTATGTTTTAAGCTCATGAGCTATTATTGGGTTTTTTTTTTTAAATTATTGTTGCACATAAATATCTTAATCGTTTATTGGCTTAAAGTATTTATATCACATATATAGTATTTTTAAAGATTTTGCATTCACTGATTTCCCAATATAAAACTGTTTAGGATTATCCTTGACAGTACTTTTTTTTTCAACATCACTTCAGCTATATTTTTTTTTTTTTTTAATTTTTTTGAAGCACTAAAATCCACGGCAAAGTTAGCTACAAACATTATTTCATGTATATGCGTATCTTGTATGATATTTTTTTATATTAGTTTATATCCTTTTGCTTTTAAATAAGCAGCGCATAACTATTATCCGTTTATGCAAGCACAACTTTATCAATCAGCCATACTTCTTCGCTGTGTAGGATTCCAAGTCTTCCGATTTGCTTCCGATCGCGACAACTGCTGGATTGCGAATAACGTTGCCAGTATGGAAATTGTATGCATATAGCCAAGCCAGACCCATCATTCAGCCAGCCCGGAGCTCAATTCATTCAAAGCGAGCAGTTTCAATACATTTGCATTTGGCAGCATGAATATTAATGTAGGACTCAAAACGCCCGCTACGAATATACACAAACACGCACACACGCATTACACACGCACGCACACTCGCAACCTTATCGCACACACACACACACACACACACACACACACAGACAAAGACGGCCACTTAGAGTGGCATAAGCTTGTGGAGCGAGCGTTGTCGCCCAGCTCGATTCTGTTACATATCAACACTTTGATCGTGTCAATCGATCACTTGGCCTGAGCGCGAGCGCGGGCTACTCCACTCCATTCAATGGCATTAAATGCCATGTGCAAAGCGTTGTCATTACAACATCGTCAAAGTGGGGGAGACTTTTGACCCATTTTAAGGAAATGCTGCCATTTATTAGCATATAAAGATACGCAATTGTGTATCTGTTAGATACTTACGTTTATACGTATCTGTTTTCCCATACGCGCTTTTAGTACTTTTTTTTAAGTGTGTCCCTTAGGCATGCATGTCTGGTCTTCTGTTCTGTTTTGTTCTTGGTATTGTTGCATGTCGAAACATTTTCTTTTTTAATTGGATATTTTGATGGCGACATTGCTGTGTGTTTTGTTTGGGCTCTAAAAATTCAGCGGAAATCAATACCGCTCTTAATTTAATCTTTCTTCGGGCTTGATAACCTTTGAGCTCGGCTTGCCGCATCATATCTATTTTTAGTATAGCTCTCAGTCCCTGGCGAATTGCTTGGATGTGCTAAATTCCGCTTAGTCTTATCTATCGCAACAATACGAGTAATTGCTCATCCATACCAAAAAAAAAAAAATTGTATTCAAATTGAAATTGAGCGTTTAATTACGATTAGTTCTCTTGGGCTTTGGCTGTATAAAGGCTTAGAAGCTTAGCTGAGTGCGTGTGACTGCGTATAACGAGCTCATTTCAAGGCTAGAATATTTTCAATTAAAACAAACACTCGTTTAGCGTGAGTAGAGGAAGCCAACCCAAATTGATAAGATCTTCGGGAAAAAAAGAAGCATAAACAAACTACACTTTATTAATGAAAAATTGTTTTGCGTCGACAAGGCCCATACAAATTTGCATTGACCAAAAAATCTATTTGGAGCATCTGTGGCTGTGGCTACGAGTGTTCTATTAATTAGTTTTTTACCACAGCTTGTAACCTGCATCGACATTCTCTAAATTGAATTCAAACGCATTGTTGATGTTATATGAGTGCTTAAGCAGAAGCAAAATTTTTATATAAATTCACTTGCATTAATAAAAATTCTTAAATTTTTGAGTTACTGCAAGAATTGATAAATTCGGTGCACTTTATGAAATTTTGTAACTACGGTATGCAATTTCATCAAAACTTTGCGATTTGAATTTATTTCGCTTTTAAAATTATGTATACAAATTATTTATAAAAGAATTAAGTTCGATTTATTAGTTTCAAGCATGGAGCTGAAAAAAATCAAAGCGAAAAAAGTGTCTTGAACAAAAGCAACTATATATCATATTTTTGAGAGGACTTTCCGAAATAAGGATCAAAAAATTAAACGCAACTCTTTTTTTTTACTTTTTAAATAAAAATTATGAAATAATTTTTAATATGTATTTGCAATTGACATTTAAATATTATTTCATAGTTTTAATTTAAAAATTGCAAAATAAGAGTTATTCTTAAATTGTTTTATACAAATTGAAAGAAAAAGAGTTATTGAGCAATATTGATTTTAAAAATTGTAAACTTAATTTAATACTTTAAAGACCAACCACTCAGTTGAAAAGCTAAGTCAGCTAAACTCTGTACATATATTTTATCTGTTAAACCTAAATATTAATGCTATGGAGTAAATTAAATTAAAAAAAAAAAAATTTAATGAAAACTAATTTTAAATATCCTTCGAAACATCCTTTGAAACAAGGTTGGCGCATTTATGAGATGTACACTTCAAGACCTTTCCGTCAATGCCTTACATATACAAAAACAACATAACATTAAAAAAAAAAAAAAATTTTTTTTTACGATTTTTATTCAAAAAATTATAAAAGTTGCATTCCCTAATTTCAAGCAATTAAAAATTTCCAAAGATAACGAATTTTTTAAATTACAAAATAATTTCTTATTTTTTTAGTCCCTTAAGTTTTAAGTAAATGTATCGATGGATTTTGCATTTCAAGCTTTCATTATTTTTTTTTATTTATTTATTCAAAAGAGTATAGCAAAGCTCAGTGGTCCTTAGATTACGAAAAAGGAACTTTTTGGAAAAATAGAATAATGAAATAATAGAAATGAACTAATCCACGTCCCTTAGGCATATAAATTTTGTAAATTTTGTCTTTTTTCGGAAAAAACTTTATTGAATTCAATTCAATTTTTACTCTCTATAATTTGATATAATAATGTGTGAGATCTCAACATTTATAATACATAAAGATTTTCAGAATAATTGTCCTTTTCTGCTTAGACTATTCACAGTCGAACTTATAAATAAAACAAAACTTTATAAATACAATTCTGGGGAATTTAATTTTAACAAAAACTCCTGAAAAAATTTATTTTATTCACATATATGTTGATACTTTTTTACTTAAAATGGCAGTTGCCATCTACTAATATTTCACTTGATCATTGTTAGCACAACTTTACACCTTTCGAAGGAAATTATCTTCGACTAATATTTGCTATTCGATATTTTTGTCCGATTTTAAAATTTTTTTTATTACTTATTACATTCGTAAATTTTGCATGCTGCGTATGGGCCTTTAAAAAAAAAAGTTTCTCAAGGCCCTTAAAATTTCTAACCATCCACCCATTTCTGCAGCTTTGTATAGTTTGATAGATAGGACGGAAATTCGTAACCCAATTTATGAGATTTGTAGTGGTGACTACGCTTTTTGTTGAGTTACGGCAATCAAGCAGATACGCATCCAAATATTCATATATGGTATGGTATATATCAAGCCTTCGTTAAATAAATAATGCTTAATCAACACATGAAAATTACTTTTATACAAACACTTCCTTACTATTAGAAAGATTGTCTAATTTTAATTCAGAATTATTTTTGCTAACACTTAAGTATTTGATTCAAAAATAGTCACGGGGTGTCCCTCATTCAGATATCGACTTTAGCTGATTAAGAGCTTAACAATTTTTCCCTAATTTATATTTTAGTCGTGTATACAGTTCTGTCAACAACGACATAGCCCGCTTTTCTCAAAGGGGGCTTCCGACTTTAGTGACGAAAGTCTCAGTAGAGATTAAACTTCAAGACCTAATGGATTAAAAGCTTAGCTAAAAATGAGACAGAGACTCTTCCACAAAGTCTCACGTTAATCAGCAAATGCGGCTGCAATGGATTTTCTGGCCAAAGTGCTTACAAGCACACAGTAGCCACAAACGATGTTGGCTTCTGATGTTCCCCTACGACTAAAAAGTGGTATATTGGAATATGGGAAAAATCCGCGACCATCATCTCTTCACAATTGTTGCTCGATGTTGATGAATATTCGGAAATAATCAGGTCTACAGTAACTGATATCAAGAATCAGCTTAATGCTATAAGGCCTGTAACAAGCAGATCCACTAGTTGCATCTCTTAAACATGTGAGATCCAATAATATCTCAATTGGCTTAAGAAACATATATTTTGCAACGCTTTTTCCGATTTTGTACCACTGTACGACGCTTTAATAGCCCGGTTTTTCTACGCAACATTTTATTTGTTAATATATTAACTTAAACAGTTTTCTGTATTTCGTCTTTAATACCCAAATTATTGAATTGATTCTTTTTATATAAACACCTAGAACTTAGTTTCAAAAAGGTAACAGAAGGCACGATGGGCATAATATAAAAAAAATTTTGTGTAAAATTAATGACTATGTGAAAAATGCCTGATATGTGCCAAGCTTTGTCTGTAACTGATTATTATTGCATAGCACGGCTTTCGAAATTACTGAATTTAAAAAAAATTCGGTTTCATGCATCGCTCTAATGCCCAACCAGTAGATATGCCCGTTTTGGGTTCGAAAAATTTCGCGCGGAATGACAAAACTTCATATAAAAAAAAAAAAATCCCAAATGGGAATACAGAGAATTAAATTCATTAACGTTAATTACAAATAAATAAATTTCAAATTTGAATGGATATGTGCCTTAATAAATACTATATTTATTAAAGTTGCTAAAAAAATGCCTTATTAGTATTAAAACGTGTTTGCGTTGCTTTAAAAATTATTTTATATTCAAATATCAAATTTAACGCCTTTTGTGTCAAACGAGCCACCCTGTCAAATTTAGCATTTTAATACCAAGTTTTCTTGTTTATAATCTAAACTTTGGTATTTTTTATACATATGGTAACTCTAATTTTGACAACTCTGCTAATCTCTCGTTCGCTCAACAAAAACAATAATATTTCTTAAAAAGTTTAATTAAAAAGCGAGACTACGCCCTGCTCATGTACATAAACAACGCATAAATTTATGCCAAAAACAGTCATGGGGGATTTAATGCCCGTGCTCTTTTGCGGTCTGGCGATACCCATATCGCTTTTCATGTGGCTGGGCAATGTCGCTTTCTCTAAGTTTTGGAGTCAGATATACGATGGTATGCATGCGCCGAGTTTAACTATTTCCTCTAATTTATCTCTTTTCCAGAACCCGCTGTCATTCCTCCCACACGCTGGCTATTCTCTACACTGGCACCACTGACACTTATGATTGTGGCGTTAAGGCGTCGCTCGGTCAGCAAATCAGGGGCTGCGCTAGGTGTTATTGTAGCGTTTACGCTCTCCATAGCCAGTCATCCATTCTTTGCCAGCCTGGTTGTGTTCTTCTTTAGCTCATCGCGTGCTACCAAGTTTCGTGCGGATTTGAAACGAAAATTTGAGCATGATGTGCGTGAAGGCGAGGGTCAACGCAATTGGGTGCAAGTGCTGTGCAATGGCGGCATGGCCACACAGCTGGCCATACTGTATTTGATAGACTGTGGCAGCGGTGAGCGTGCCGTTGACTTTTCCCGCGAATATCGTTCCAGCTGGCTGGGCATGGCCATTTTAAGCGCCTTTGCTTGTTGCAACGGTGACACCTGGTCTAGTGAGCTGGGCAGCGTTTTGTCAGCGCGGGATCCCTTCTCCATTATAAGTTGGCGTAATGTGCCGCGCGGTACCAATGGCGCTGTCTCCTGGATTGGCATCTTGGTTAGCTTCTTGGGCGGCCTGCTGGTAGGTTTTGGCTATTATGTTACTGTGCGCTATACGGTCGATACCAAAATATTGCTGACAAGTCCCGCCCAATGGCCCATCATTTTCGTTGGTGGCTTTGCGGGTCTGTTTGGCTCGCTGCTGGATTCAATTCTTGGCGCCTTGCTGCAATATTCAGGCATAAATGAGAAAGGCAAAATTGTGGATGCGCCTGGCAAGGGTGTGCGCCATATAAGCGGTCTGCGTATATTGGATAATCACAGCGTTAATATGATATCCAGCATTGTTATAGGCGTCAGTATGCCACTATTGGCTTTGAAATATTGGCCCACACGTTAGAACACGTACTTGTTAAACACAAAAAATGGCAGCTTACTAAATACTCTATTTTTGTAATGCTTTAGAATGCTTCCAAGCGCCAAGCGAACTAACTACATTCAGACTTTTAAATGTAACTAAAACAGACTCGAGAAAAAGTTAAGTAACACATAAATATTTATGTACTTATATTTTAATATTATGGAGTAATATAATACTAGCCTTAGAGTACTCCAAATGTATGTTGTACATGTGTTGTATAGTTATAAAAATGCACGAAAAATCTTGTTTTTACAACGAAGCTTTAAAGATTTTGTAATTTGTTTTGACGCCTGTGCAGTTCCATGGACTTTAAGAGTTTGCCGGATAGGGCGCGTAGTGCCTCATTTATTGTGCCATCCGCAGTGGGCTTAGCGTCTGGCTTGGCAAAGCCTATGGAAAATTTGATCATTAAGTCGCCAATGGGTGAGTTAACAAACTGCGAGCCAGTTGAAATTGTTTTGAAAATAATGTGTCGTTTGTGTTGATAGATTTCAGCGTCTGCATTGCTGTTGGGCCTGGAGCTTGGTCTGGACTTGTTTACATTAGCTGGCGACGTTGCTATAGAAGGCGTTGTATTATTCAGCGTTATGGGCGTGGTTGGTGTCAACCTTTGCTGCGTTGCGGTAGTGTTTTTTGTACGCGTAACTCTGGGTGCAGCTGTGGTAGTGCGCCGTCTAGGCGGTCTGCTGCGTGTAGCTTTGGTCGATGTTGGACTTGGTGTTACGCTCGTTGTCGTGCCCAGGCTCAGTGGCTGATAGCCTCCTTGCTCAGCTGGCTCATCCTCAGCATTGCTTGCGTCTGGCTTATCCAGCTCCACATAGCTATCCTCACCATCTTGCTCGTCATCATAGTTGTCCAATTGATCTGGATTTAAATTGGTAAAGCTGGGCTTCTGTGGCGGTTTTACTTTCTGCGATGTAACTTCATATGCTGGCACATCTGCCAGCACCTGCTCCATTTGCTTTTGTAGCATTTCATAGAGCGGCTCATTCTGCTCATTCTGCTCATCTGCCGCGTGTACAACTTCATCTGGCACATATTGATTATTTACATAGGCGCTGCGCGCATCCAGATCCTCTTCATTGGACTCCAGCTGCGCTGTTCGTGCCTGCACTTCTTCCGGTTTGGCTTCCTTCAGCAGCGTATCGCTGGGCGCAGCCAACACTGCAAGTAAAGCACACGTTGCCTTCGTCCAATAGACCAAATTGCTTCTACTCACCTGCACTTAACAGCAATACATAAATGCTGCTAACCAAGACACTTGTTTTTCCCATTGCTGACATTTAGCTTCTGTGCTCGCAGCCTGCATTTTCACGCACTTTTATACTTGGCCCTGGGCCCAGCCCAAGTTTAACTGCCCAAGTTTTGATTTTATAGGTTGACTTTTTGAAATTGTTTTGGCTTTTCTTGCATACATATCTCAGCCGATCAATCAGAACTAGTTTGTTTTTCCAAAGCACAACAGGTTCATTGAACCTATAGCGCTTTCCCCTGCTCCCACGTACACAAATACTTATTTTTGTATTTTAATTTTATTTAATTTGTAATTAATAATTTAGACTACTTGATACTTAAGCTTATCCTTATCAGCCTTGGGTTTGGCCTGCTGCTGGTTGCCCTGGCTGGCTACTGCCTTCTCAGCCTCGCTTAGCTTGGCACTAATCTCATCCAGAGCTGCTGACATGGCAGCCTCCATAGGCTCTGTGTCGGTCGGCTTGGCTGCAGCTACCAGCAGCTCTGGTTTCTTGTCAGTCTGCTGCTCCTCACTGCTGTCCTTTGCTTTGTTCTTTTCAACAATCTGCTCGCTTTTCTTCTTCTCGTTGTTGCTAGCCTCTGTGACACTTGCGTTACACTTAAAATAAGGTGACGCCTTAAACTTTCCATCAGCATAGGTTGTCTCCTTGGCATACATTTGCTTGCACTGCTCATAGGGCAGATCCTGCCACATGCCATGCGTGCGGCACTTGGCCACATTCAGCTTGCACTTGTTGTAAAACACGGCCACTTCGTTGGAGGTCTTACCACAAATGGGCTCATAGGGTTCTTGGCAGTCATCATCGCATAGATAGCCCTGGCTTAGCGCATGTGCAGCATCATTAATGGCAGCCGAGTTGCTATTGCTCTGACAGCCAGCTTGACCCTCGCAGCTGAACCAGGCTATGGGTATGGCCAAATAGGGTGGACTTTGTCGCTTTCCTTCGCCACCAATTGAGGGCGTAAAGGTGCGTTTAACGTAGTAACCGTGTTCCTCCGTAGATACCTGGGTATTAGCAGCACCCAAATCAGTGGAACTGGACCATTTCGTTTTGGTTTTTGTCTTGCGTTGCTCCGACTTATCTTGATCACTGCCTTTATGCTTGCGTCGTTTGGCCTCTGTTTGCTCAGCCAGCAGCAGCAGCAGCGCAACCACTAAAAGAGCCCGGAAATTATAAGTTATTCATACAGCGCCTACCTGCCCACAGCAACTCACCTAGGATGCACGAAAGTTGGTATAATTTCATAATTTTGCACTAGCTTCAGTTCGATCTTAACAGCTGCTCGTCTGCACCACAACTGATCGCAACTCACTGATCGTTGCGGCTTAAGTAACTGCCACAGTTGTGTTTAGGGGAATTATTTTTTCCTTTTTTTCTACCAGTTTTCTTGGTAGTGATCTTCAAAAGTTGTTTGATGTTTTTGTTTGCTCCTCTCCAGTTGTGCGTCACAGCGCAAAGTTGAACCACAACGAAAGTACGCGAAGTTGCGACGGTGAAATTTATGCAAACTCATTTGCTCCGTTCATTTATCAGGTATACATACTACTACTACTGCATACCCTTTGGATCTGGCTAGAATGCTGATTTGTTGGCTGTTTTTTTTTTTTTGTTTTGACACCTTTGGGACCACTTACCTGCGGCCACCAGCAACAGGCCAACAGACACGCGCATAAAGCTTAAGCCGGTTCTAAAGTGGGTCAATCTGAAAGGTTTAGTGATCTCGTTTTTTTTACTGTGGCTCACAGCATCAGAGGAATCTGCCGAAGCGTAATCCCATGATGGGTCGTTAAAGTTGGTTAGCGCTTCATAGAGAGTTCTTAGATTGGATTAGTCTTGCAGTTATAGAGCTTAATGCGTTAATGTGACTGACTGTCGGGTCTATACACTTATTTTTATAATGTATTGGAACCTCAAATTCAATGGGCTTAACTGAAGATGCTTTTTGGGATTTGTCGAAAAATTAGAGCTTGGTTAGCAGAACTTTACGCTGTGGTAATTTGATAATTACTTCAGTTAATAAAGATGATAACAATTGAGCTTGATTAGTTTGAAAGACGGATGGTTAGACTTGAACTTTTTATTTCAAATACGAAACAGTCTATTTAGCTGTTACTGAAGATTCTATTGCTACTTAAATTAAAACGAATTTCTTTAAAAGTTTGTTAAGCCCCGTACCTTAAAGTATAATGGGTCTATTAAGTTTTTGGAAGCCGAAAACGTATGCGACATAAAGAAAACGTCGAAGAGAGAAGTTACTGAAAGGATGATTTCCATATAGACATATCCGTGTGTATGAACGCCTAGATCCTAGATATTATAAGAGCTGGGACAATAATAATTTGAATATATTTGTTTATGAAGATACCGTTACAAGTTTTTTAGGGTTCCCAAACACTTTTTTAAATTTTATAAATATTTATTTATTTAATATAGATTAAGCGAATTTACAAAACTAGCTTAACTATTAGGAAAGCGCTGGCAGCAAAAGGCCTTCGGCTCTTTTATAAATATAAATTTATATTTTATATAGTTTTATAAATATATATTTTATATTTTTATATAAGAATTGTGTCAAAACTTTTCTGTTGCTGTTCATCTTATGGGTAAGTTAAGGCCTAAGGGTAACCCCTGGAAATCAATAATTTGGATATGGTCAGAGCAGTTCCCTGCAGGAAATCGCGTTATATTTAATGAACTGTGGCATACCACAATTTGATATGTCGTTTATCGGGTCTTCGTTGCACATTTACTAATGGTTTTGTGTCTCATGTGTGCGCACAGAATGACGCAATGCCAAAGGTCCTTACTTTGCAACGAAATCTGTATATTATTCTAGCAGATGCATTTTGAACAAGACATTTATTGGTCCATGCCTGTTGTGCTCTAAAAAATTATATTAAATATTCACTCAACTTGGATAAAATTGTGAAAGATAAACTATTCAAAAAATTTGTACTTTCAGTTTTACGAGCACAGATTTGTGGATCCGAGCTTACTTAATATAATAATATACTATCTGTATCACAGTTTTTCAGTTTTGAGCCAAATGTGTATACAATTTTAGACCCGGTAGGCATATCCATGCATATATATATGGTTTAAGACAGTCTAAACAGCTCTTCGGATTCTATAATTTGAATAGGTTGAAAAAATACTTCCGCTTGGGCAAGAATTCCCTTAGAATACTTACTGGGTTGCTTACGGGACACTGCAAGCTCAGAAAACCCCTGAGTATGGTAAGCTTCATAGACTCTAAAACCTGTAGATTCTATGAAACACATACTTACGGAGTGTGACGCTTTGGCAGAAAAAGGACATTCCCCTTCGGCAATCACAGAATCTTGATGTGCAATGTCACTAGACTAGAACCTCCACATAATTTAATTTATCTCCCCAATTGCATTAGTCAATGAGCCCTAGAAACTTTGAATTCAAACCTAAGATTAACGAACATCTGCCAAAAAATCGGTTGTCTTCTCCAAAAAAAAGTTAGTCTACACGATTTTTTAAAGTTTATGTGTCATACTAGCTTAATAAATAGGCTTAACAAGCTTGTGACAATTTTTGCTGGTGATAATATAATACCGATCACCCGCAATTTATGAGTAGTTTCTTCAGCTTACTTAACATTTATTTATTTATTATTTCTACGGAAAAGTTTCCGAAGTGCATTAGAAAGTTAAAATCTGCTGATACATGCATCCACTTATAGCACTCTTGAATTGTACAAACAATTATATAATTGGACTAGGCAACCCTGGACAGTTATTGACCGATTTCTAAAGAAATTCGGCAAGCCAATTAAGAGCGTTGCATGACATATTAAAAAATATCATTTTGAGATTTTGGAACAATTTCTTTATGATTGCTGTCTGGCTTCAAATCTAAATAGATTTGCATACAACTAACATATTGTAATAACAATAACAACAATAACAATAAACTTGGCTCCAACTCCCTCAACTGCCAAATGATTGTTAATGGCCAAGACAAACAACAGAAGACTGGGCTGGAGCACAAATAAACAAATTCATGAAAATAACCAGAAACTGAAAATTTAAATAAATGATTTCGGTTTCTTTTGAGAAAAAAAAAAAGGTAAACAAAAGAAGAAATTTTGTTACAAAAAATATATATACTATACAATATTTATATAGTATGTGGCCAAAAGCCAGAAAGAGAGTTTGGCTCTGCAGTAAAAGCGGCTGGCTGACTGAGTTTGGCTGGACAAAATGAGCAATGGGTTCAGAGCGCTCTCGGCGCCTGTTTACTTTCATTTTTGGAACGCTTAACGCTGAACGCTCCATGAAGGTGCACAGAGCACACAGAGCTGGCTGCGCATGGCTATAAAAAGCGAAAGCAAAGCGCTGGATTTGCTCATAAACTCTGCAAAACTGCAAAAGTAAGCTGTTCAAGTTTTTGGGATTAGACTCAAAAGGATTAGAAATAATATGGTCAAAAGCATTTATACAACTCTAGGTAAGTTGCCGCCGAAGTCAGTCACTGAACTCAGCTTATGCATAGATAATCTTCCACTACGAATATTACAGCACTGCTGCTTGTCTTGGTGTGCGCGATTAGCGCTGCTCCAGCACGTGAACAGCAGCAGCAGCTGGACAAGAGTCATGACTTTCCAGCCGTGCGACAAGCGGAACAGGTAGTCGCAGCTAGTGCGCAAAGCGAGGAAGATGATGTGGTTAATGATGATGCAGCGGCAGCGCCTGAGGTAGCAGCAGAATCTCAGGAAGATTCCGATGAAGCCAATGATGATGATGATGACGACGACGATGATGACGACTTGCTAAGACGTCGTAGACGCGATACTGCCGCTGACGAGGCGCAAAAAACAGAACAGCAAACCGAGCAAGCAGCTGAGCAGCAAACTGAACAACCAAAAGTGGAAACTCCATCTGAGACAGCCGAAGCTGGTGAAGCTGCTGCCCCAGCTGTTGTAACGCTAGCCCCACCCTCACGTAAGCCAGTGCTAGTGCTGATACGTGACGCGCTGAAAAAGGTCACAACGGGAACATTGCTACCCACGGAGGAGGTAGCCAATACGGCGCTGCAATATTTCCAGCTCTTTGAGCATTTCATACAGCAGGTCATTTCCGATGACGATGATGATGATGTGGTGGAGGAGGCAGCAGCTGTAGCTGGGCTTTACGTACCTGAGCCGGAGACTGCCGATAAGGATAAACAGCCCGAGACGGCAGCCGAGTCGGAAAAGCCAGCCACAGCAGACAAAGAGGCTGAAAAGCCTGAAACCATCGTTCTACAGCCAGAAAATGCTGAAAAACAATCTGAAAAGTTAGAGGTCAACAAACCAGCAGCCGAAGCCAAGCCAGAGGATCAAATGCCAGTTGCTGTCATATCCAGCAATGTTGTTTGAGGCTATCTAGACTTTAAGAAAATTTCAAAAAAACGAGTTATTTATTTATATATATATAATTTATTTTAATTTTAAAAAATATATAAAAATATTTAAAAAATTAATTATATTGCATTTTCCTTAAAATTAATAGATCAACTAAGAACTAATAAGTTGAGATACATGCTGTTATGGTATAGCAACTAATCACTAGTGATCAGAAAATCTTCAAAAACTTGTGTACCTCAATAATAATCATCATGCAATATCATGCTATCAGATTCCTTTACTTTCCCTTAAAAAAAAATGTATTTCCAGTCCCTTAAAAAATAAGTTATACGGCGTTTTACCATCTACTTCTTATAGTAGCCCCTTTCTTTGTACAACTTTGGTGAGTAGCGATCCTTGCGTCCATAGATCTTGCTGCGTATTTGACTTCTATGAGGATTTGCTCGCCGCCTTTTGGGTGACTCAATCTCGTGCAGCAAACGATTGAAATGCGAGTTGGGTGCCTTTGTTGAAGGCGGCTTCCACTTGTGAGCATCGTTTGTTGCATGATGCTGTTGCACGGGCAGTTCTTGGCCACCAATGGAAAGATGTAGCGGCGATTTACCATCAGTGTTTATATAAATGGGTATAGTTATAAAAATGGGTCTGTCCAGCTTGGGATCAGGCTGTAAAAGTTGCAGAAATTTTAAAATAAGTTCAAATTCTAAGCAAGTCAAACACACCTGTGCTGGTCTGGGTTCCTGCTGCTTGAGAAAATGCAAGGGATTAGCATCTTCTTTTAGATTATTAAACTCCTCCTCGGATAGTTCGGGCAGACGTTCATTTATAAAAGTATAATAGTCCGTATCTACGGGCTTGTGGTCGGTGTTTTTGTCTGTGTCCGACAGTGTTAAGCTTTCATTGCTGTTGGATCTTATGGTAAGCGGCAAGCTATCCAAGCTATCAGCTGCTTGGCTGGCATTGTTGGCCAGGGGCATGGCCGGCACACGAATCACAGCCAGCAGCAGCACGGCCAGCACTAATTCGCAGGGGAAACAGAGAAGCCAAAGTTATATGTATATGCTTATAAATGCCATATTTTATTTGATAAAATATTACAAACTAAATGCTTAATTAATTTATGCTAATAAACACAATTCAAATCTTTAGAAAGCGTCGCTACAAAGCCGTTTTTTTGCCATTCAGCACCACATCGGTAAGACCCAGTTCCTGAAATTGTTCCAAACGCTCCACTTGAGTGCAGAGTCGCTTCTTGAACTGCACCTCACGGCTCAACATTTTCAGATCATCCAGGCTGCTCAATTTGTTGTAGCCATTGATATTCTTGGCAATGAGCTCGGCGGTGAGCATTATCTTGGCACGGGATAGACGCAAGTAGGAGAAATCCGTTTTGGAGCGGCGTAGCTCCTGGCGATATAGAAACAGCTGATAGTGAAAGCTTATGCTTTGTGGCTTGCGTCTTAACTTTTTCTTTAGCTTGGAGCTGGCTTTGGCCAACTTCTGTTGCTTGAGGCGTTTCTTTTCGGCGCTCTTCTCCTTGTTAGTGCTCATTTTGCGTTGTGCTCTTCTTAAACACACTGACGTGACTGCGTCCTTCGGCAGAGCATACCAAGTCCTTTTATACACTGCAACTGCAATTGTTCAGGTAGCATGTACGCTTTGCTGCCCCACATCAGGTAGTGCAGTGTTCATTAGATAGCGCTTGCTCGCGTCTACGTCATAAAATTATTTTCCATAATTTTCTTTCGGGCTTTAAGGGATTTCTGCCTGGAAATTCCGCGGTATTTGTTTGCCGTTTTTATGGTTTTATGACTTTAAGTGCAAAGAGAAACAGTTTGGGCCTTCGCATATTGCCAACGTGTTCCTGTTCAGTTTTAAGCCTCAATTATCAGTATAGCGCCGTGTTGTCCTGTCCAAACATATTTTCGGTTTTTGTGGCGTTTTCGCGAAACACCATGGGACATGGCAGCGCATGTTTCGTGGAATTTGCTGCTGGATCTGCAAATCACCTTTCTTTTGGCCTGCTTGTCAAAATGTGTCTTTGGGTTGGACATTTGGCTAGGTAAGCTTGGCTCCATCGTTAACTCAATTTTAAAACCCAGCGTAACAGACCGGCGGAATGACGTAGATCTTTGCCTACATTAAGCAGCTGCGATTTGTGCTGGTGGTAGGCAAGGTAAGAGCGACTAAAAATTTCTGCGGAGACCATTGCTTGATCGTTTTTGAATAATTTAATAATATTTCTTCTCACAGTGTTTTTCTTTTTATACCCTGTACGAGTACTTTTCGTACAAAGGCTATATAGTTTAGGGCAAAAAAAATTGTTTGTGCAACACCTAAAAGGAAGATTTCTTTACTAAAATAATCAGTTCGAGTAAAGAAATTGATTTATTCATGTCTTCCTGTCTGTCTGTGTGTCTGACCGTATTGCCTGTTTCTCGAAGATCTAATTTGTTAGAAGCATGATATTGCTGCAAAGTCTAGTTCTAGTTTCAATATTAAATTGACACCACCCTTTCCTTCAATAGAATTCAGCGCTTTACTTTTCATATTAGTAAATCACAGACTTTCCTTTTTTGAAAACCCATCTTTGAGCACTTCGGGACTAAAAGGCAAAACACAACCTGTATGTTAATATAGTACTATGTTAGGGTAGGAACTATTGTCACCACAATGGTCTTGTAGTTCTATTCAAAATATGCTCCAAAACAAATGCGCCTCAAATTCTTATGTAGAAATAAAGAAACGTACAGAGTACTCCGAGATGTCCCGATCCACGGTGATCGATGTGCTAAGCACGCAGAGGTCGGGCCCCCTGATCTCTTTTCACTTTACTTATTAGGAGATACTATCTAGTAAAAGGTCAGGCGCGGATCCAGTATTTGGCCATGGGGCGTTTATCACTCCGAAGTGTATATATATCAAAGCTCGCATAAATCTCTCAACCAATTTTTTAAACTTTTGGGGTCCGGACCCGAAACTCCCGTGAATACACCGCTGCAAAAAGACTTAGGTGCTTTCTACCTGAGAATGGTACGACTAAGTATTAAATAATATTATAGACTTTTCAAGTTTTTTTTTTACTCGAAGGCTGTGAAAAAACTGATTCAATTTTTGTATGGTAGTAGGAAATAGTGGAACGATTTTAAACAAACTTTACGTAAATTGTAAGTCTAAAGCAAAATGCAATAAAAGATGTTTCCTTTTATATTAGCCTACTCATGTGTGGGAAGTTTGATCAAATATGGTCCATTATTCCTTATAGTTACCGCATCGAACCTGCGGATCATGGATCGTTTTTATACCCTGCTCCTGAGATGTGGGCTAGTCTGGCTGATAATATGAAAGACATGCATTGACATGTTTAACTGAGTTCAGTTCGCTCCGTTTTACAGTCAGTATAATCGGCTGGTTAAGCAATCGCTATTACTATCGCAACATTGTCAAGAACTACTCCATTAATTTTGTAATCTCTAAGTTCAGTGTAGGGCTGTTCAAATCATTTCGAAAACAAAAGAAGTCGCGGGGGCGCCCTATTAGTATGACAAGTATTCAATGGCTTTATTAAAATAGGCACGTGCCGAGAAAGTGTCCTGCTGGGAAACGAGCACAGATATCAGATAATGCCTATCTTTTGGTAAAATATAGTGTTTATTTTTTTTTGATCCCTGAAATCTTGCTGTTCGTACGGACAGACACACATGTCTTGATCACAACCCAAGGTGATGATAATCAGTTAGGTATACACAGCTACTTCGAGGGTTGGTGGAAGGGGGCCCCGGCCGCGGAGCTTTCTCAGGGGCCCGGTGTAATTACTGTCGTACTGTCGTGATTTTCCGAGCCTGGATTTTCTCTCTACGGCTCTGGGTAAAGACAACTAATTGCACAGGCCCACAAAAAAAGTGGTGTGAACTCTTTTTTGGAGGTTATCTCAGTTCACACCATTTTTTTTTGTTTCTTGTGGGCCTTTGTTATTTGCTTCGCCTCCTGCTGCTGACATATACAGTGGAAAAATTTTGAATACTCTTGGTGGGGTTTGTTAGGGATATGATAACATTTATGGAAATTTATTGAAATTGTTGTCCTTATGCACAAAATGAGTACTAATTAAACTTTATCGATAATTTAGAAAAATAGTCTATTAGGGCTTCTAAGATCGGGCCCATTTATAAAAGCTTTCAAGAGAATCCGGTATAGAGGCATAATATACAAAAGATTCTTGCGAAAATTGCTGAGACGCGGCCTAGACAACAGGAGCACATCCTTTCCGACCATAGAAAATATAATATGCTGCGCATAACTCGTACTTTACGGCTTTATAAGTTGATATTGGATATTGAAAATTTTATTTACGGAGCGTCCGATACGTTTTTCAACACTAAATGCTATATATAGAAAATATAACATCCTGCGCATAGCCTGTGAGTTACGGCTTCAAAAGTTGATAGAGATCGATAAATTCATTTACAGATCGTTCGAGACGTTTTCCAACACTATATAAATTTTTTACCGATTATAAATTAAAGTTAGCTTTTTATGAACTACAAACAAAATAAACTTTTTTATATGGCCCAACTTGGAAATGTCCTTGTATTAACTTTGATTCTATTTTCCAAACTTTAGCATTGAAAATTTTCACCAATACGGCTACTTCATATATTATAGCAGTTATAGAATCTTTTAGAGAATTTTACCTTGGCACCAAAAAATCACACACCGTTTCATGTTTGTCTCAAAAATAATACTAAAACCATTTTTGCTTAAACATTTCTATTTTATAGCAAAATATTTGTTCCAAAGATTTCACTTGATGAATTGCTAAAGCAACATATCTCAGAATTCTCTCTTTTTTTTGCCGCTAATACTCTGTTTTTTAAAAATATGCTGCTCATTTGCATATTAATTTCTTTAATATAGTTATAACTTGGTCGCCGGGTCTCTTCATGCTAAGCTAAAACTAAAACTTATGCAAATTTGAGTTCAAAATTAAAACCGCATTGGACGATATTCTCGTTGTCGTCATTGATTGTCTTTTGTTATAGAGTTCGGGAGCGCAGGGAACTGGGCGCAGGCAGCTGGAAGTTAAACCAGCTTCTGTCGCATAAATAATGATGATGCGCCACTTTTTCTTGACTCTTTGTCCATTTCGTTGATTTTGCATGCATTTTATGAATCGACTTCTTAACTTCTTGTCTATTGAACTCCATGGTGCGCTTGAATGCGCAGCTGGCTGAGAGCAGTTTCCCACAATCCCAATGCCCTGTCAATAGAAATTAGCCGGGCCGTGCAGACAATCTTTATTTAAAGTTGAGCTTATTTATTTTGAGTTTTGCATTGACTGCAGACAGCGCAGTGCTGGCACAAGGGAACAAGTCATTCATTCACTAAGGGCAATTGTAGAAGCCCTAGTCCTTGCATTTCCATTTGACTTGGCCCATTTGACTGACTTGCATAACTTGAACTACAGTTGGGTAGTAGGTAGTTGCATCAATCGCTGCTTACTGTGGGGTTTGTGTTTGCCACTAGACGTTGTCTAGACCAAAATGCCAAGGCAGTCGTCAGCAGTGACACAACCATCGATACTTTTGCAGACGTCTCTATATGTATGTGCCATGTTATCGTTTTGTTGGCCAAAAAAGTTGGCAACACAATTTATCCATAGGGAAATGTAGAAATTGGCAACGTTGTGTTTGCTGTGGTTTAATTTTACGGTCAGAAAGTCAAAAAAAAAAAATAAATTACAAAAAGTTTTATGTTTATGAGGAAGCTCACAAATTAGCAGGAAGGTTACGCAGCTGGATGGGCTCATCATGGGAGGAATTTGTCTTTTCATCGCATTCCAAAGCTAAGCAAACAAAATTTAAATTGACTTAACGTTTGAAAATATTGTATAACGAATGAACATGAATAAAATATAAAAGAATTTATGTAAGTACAGAGAAAAAACGAAAATTTATTAAAACTGTTGTTTTTCCCCAAAGCAACATCCTTAAATATGGACCTAGTGCAAATAATGCCAGTGCTGCAAAAACATCGAAGGTAACGACTATCGAAGACTATCGATGTTTTAGGAAAAAATTTGTCATAAACGATACAACTGGTTGTTCAATTCGGCTGTTTATCGAGCAGGTTGTACAACCGAGAGCATCGTCTATGGGATCGTTGTATGCAATTTTGTATGATTCCACGTTAAATCATAATTATTTTGATTTTAAAAAGAGACCAATAAACAAACGAATTATGTTAAACCCGTATAGTAACTAAATAGTATAACCTCCATGTCAAAAAAATAAAATAAACTTGCTTCCCATCCATACCTAATAAGGGATCGAACTCGAAAGGTCTTATCATCTCAGAGATCTAGGCTTTCATGCAAACGGCGAAAATAGACAGACGGTCAGACGGACATGTCTAATTGTCTTCTCTTTGAAGGTCTCCGACGTCCATATACAAACTTAATATACTCCTTTTACCTTACAGGTATAGGGTATACAAGGAAATTTCATTTTATTCTTAAAGTTTTCTACTTTTCTCTCGATGGTTCTGCCTGGATACGTGATCGACTAGATCGAGGAGAAAACCTTGCTTTTTTCTTCTAATAAATTTTAGCCATTTTGAAACGTTATCTGTTAATTTTATGTCTAAAGTGATAAGTTTAGTTAGAAAACCATTTCTTATAAGAGGGAATGATTCCGACTGAAAATTGCCAGCGATTAGTTTGATATTCCCCCTGAGATGGAGATACATAGTCTTAAGCTTCATCCGCAGTAGCGTATTCATTTGATGCAGAAGAGAAGAGGCTCATATCATCTGACTAAGTGTCTAATGCAAGCTTATCAGTTCGTTAGTCCCAAATAAAAGTAAGTAAATATAACTAAAATAGGTTATTTGTTTAAAAGATAGCTATGAAGCTTAATTCTTTTAGCCTTATTATTAGAAGTTGTTCGACTTTTAAGTCTTTTTTTCAGACTCCTTAGAAAAGCAGGCATTGAATAAAACAATGACAGTTTGATATTTTACTATTTTTATATTCTCTAAATATATAATTTTAGTCATATCTGGGCGTAGACACGCTAGAAATTGTTTCTAAAAAAAAGTATTTAATATAAATGCGGCAAGTTGGACCCATTATTGATGCTACCTAAAAATTTTGTTTCTTTCGAGTATTAACCAAATCATTTATAATGTCGAATACTGTGAGATATGATGATGACCAGCTGAATCCTCGCAAAAGGCGGCGTTTGGAAGAGGAACAAGATTTGACGGACGCAATGTTGTGCAATGTATGTAGAGAACTGCCGCATCCAGATACATTTCATAAATGCCACAATGGACATCTGCTTTGTGATGTTTGTTTCTCGCGCATAAAAGTATATGCAGTTAAGGAAAACGTGGAACCGAGGTGTCCATCATGTCGAGTTCCTATTGGTAATGAGCATCTGCAGCCTATGAGGGATTACACCATTTCACGCGTACTACGATCTTTAGGCACAACATGTTTAAAATGTAAACAAAAATTAACATACGACGATGTGCCGGAACACAAAGATAAGTGCATTAAAAGAAATGTGGCCTGCGAGTATCGCTGCCTGGGCTGTGAATGGCGCGGACCATATGACGATAGTGAGCACCACAAGGCGACTTGCGATTTCATTAATAAATCCTCGGATGAAATACTTGCAGCACTTGATGCGGCATGGGAAAAAAATGCTGTAACACGTCTTTCTCACAGTGAATTAAGTTCCAATAGAATTCTCTGCAGAGATATTAGTCTGAGTGAATGCACAAAAGTTGACGAAAACTTTACGCTTTACGAATCCCCACCGATTGACGGATTTGAGGAGATCTGGCGTTTGATGTTATCAGTCGATTACGGCATAACACCAGGTTCGCCTCAAATGAACTACAGGTTAGTGCTTATAACGAATCCAATGCAGCCAATCGAAGTGGCTTTCTTTTTAATGACTCCTGTGCTGCATTATACTGGATACGAATGGCCAGACATGCCTTTAGAGAGATGTGCACACACTTTCAGTCTAGAAAATCGTAGCAGTAGCTTACAAAAATTGAAATTGGATTCGGATGATGCAGCTTTTCAGTTTCTGGTCAATCAACCGAAAAGAATACGACTCTGGATGATGTTGCACTAGTTTATGTATTGACTTGTTATATTAAAAAAAAATTAATTGTATGTTTATATATTTTTGGTTACTGAGTTAGTATAAAAGAATGTGTAACTCAAAAGGTTTGCGGTGATGCTTCCTTTTTTAAATTTTTTTTTTTTTTTACAGTGGCTCCTTATGTTGTAGTTCTTCTATGCGTTTTATAATTTGACATTAAAAATTTTAAAATTTACGAAGATGATTGTATAGTTACCGAATTCAATAAAATATTCCTTTTCCGTAGTAAAATAGGTTGGTTAAACCAAAAAAAAAAAAGAACAGTTTTCAACGAAACGGATTTTAAAATACTGGGTAAAACAAATTTTTTTTTAACAATTTTTTTTTACTCTATTTCTTCAGTTTTACTTGACCGGTTTCTAAAATATTATTATCAAATAAAAACGGTTGCTATTTATATGTTTATATCAATTTTTCGCACAAAATAATAATACACAAATAAAGTAATATTTAACTTTCGTTTGTTTCGTTTTTAAATTAGCTTAACTGCTGCTTTTGCAACAAGTTTTGTTTGTGGAATCAGAATCAAAGGAACATCGTTGGAGAAGATCTCATCAGTGACGTGATCAACTTCGAAGGTAGTATAATGTAAAGTTATTTCGAGGACGAAGAACTGTCCTCGTGCTGTGTCCAAGACGTCGGGATTTTCTAGTTACGACTAGCGAACAGCCTGTGGGGGGGTTCTTTGACTCAGTCTACCGGACAACTAACTCTATACAAAATAAAAAAAAAAATCCCTAATGCCAATTAAGGAGTAGGAAGACAAATCACAATTAAACCCATAATAGAAAATGAAAGAAAAGACAGACATAGTATTACCCATCACTCTAACTTCAGGGAACTATGCAGATGTTGTCATAGCTCTCACTCTCTACCCACCCTACCATGATTTTCCAATGCGAATTTTTGAGGAAAATCCCAAAGCATGCCAACTCACGACATTTTAAATCACTACATTACTTTCCGGGATATAGATATTTATTTTAACACTTCATAATTTGTTTTCATAACCTAACAAAATATAGATAAAAATACTTCAGTTGATAACAATAAATGACTTCAAAAAAAAAAAAAAAAAGAAACATTAGAAATGTAACATATCATACAAGATATGTATATGGTGCATAAAACTAAACATATTAATAATAATATTTATATAATTTAAATATCATTAATATAACTCAAAAGTGCATAATAAATTTATATTTTAATATAAGGTTAAATATAGTTATGAAGATATTCTTTAAAGCATTTACGTTTATATAGTTTGGCAGAAGGCCCTAAGCATATTGTTGGTCAAAAATTATTAAGCAGCTAAATTAGAACATGTTTTAATATCAATATAAAGGAACAACAAGGAAATGAATTTAATTGAAATGCGCGCAAGAGAACTTGATCAAAACAAAATCAAGGGTTAGGGTATTGCAGAGTATTTACGACCATATAAAAAAGTGTGGTAATAAAAATTCAACAAATTCACTTCACACATTTAAATATTAGTTATAAATTGAGTTGGCCGTCAGCCAGTTGGTATCACAAGGGGATTCACGTGTAACCCAAGACCAGGGTACGAGCCGTAATTGTGATATACTTCTGGAAGTGCGACTACACTCACCACGCGAGGGCGGCTAGATGCAGGCCCATGGTAAGGTCATGTCTCTGCCATGGGTGTTGACTAATGGTAGTTCGGGCGAGAGTAGAAAACTCTATAAAATTACCCCAATCTAAGGTGGAACAGCAAAGGCCGATGGATGAATGGCTGAGCGAGTCTCAGTCATTACTTTGCGAACTCTGGATACCTTACGACCTCCAGTTTTAATAAATGGCTTCCCGCGGTACCCGAGCTATGCCGTGGGTGACTCACCCCTTCCCGACTACTCGTGGGTCCTTTTATGAATAATTCTACTAAAAACAAAAACAACAAACAAACTGAGTCCGTAACTCGCCAAAATACGGAAGGGACAAAGCTCCCGTCACAAGAAGCTCTAAGCACGGTGAGGAAGGAACCGGAAGGTGTCCTTCCCATCTCGGACTGTGCCGGTAAGGGCAAGACGGCAAACCCACCGTCTTCCCTAGATTCTGAGGGAAGGCAGTCCAACCCAACCTCGGACGCAAGACTGGAACAAGACAGTTTCGCTTCTTCGTCCAAGGCGGGGCTGGCTGCTAACTCTTCAGAGCCGACTACTCCTAGGATGCCACCACCAAACAAGCCGTCTTACAAAGAAAGAAGACGAGCAGGTGAGATTCTCCAAAGAAATCTTACCACTCCGGAGGAATCACCGGAGGGTAAGAGACTGGTCGACTGGGCCAAAACAATCCTGCCGGGCTTCCAGCCATCAGCCATGGGCAAACCTAAAGCCAAGGTCAAACGTCAAAGGTCTGCAGAGGAATCTGCTCCACCGCCAAAAAGGACGCGACCGAAGCCCCTTAACCGCTCCTTCGCTGAGGTTGCGAAGGATAAGATCCTCCTAGGGGTCCTAGACAAGTGCAACAAGGATGGTCTTATCCCTCGAAACCTGTGGGCAGGAGTGGAAAATGAGCTGCAGGATCGCTTCCTTGATGAAATGGAGAGTAATGGAGGCCCCCCACCTCTCTATAGCGACGCCGGCTGGCATCTCGGCACTGTGAAAACAATCGCATGTGACGATAGCCGCTCGGCGGAGGCATACAAAAAAGCCATCGCAGCCCTCGGTGAGGTCTACCCAGGAGCCAAGCTGGTGCGGTGGATTGGAAGGATGTCCCTTTCAGACCTAGAGCCAGAGCTTGGGTCTCAGCAAAGCCGGAGGATCCAGACAAGATCCTCAAGCTGTTTCAGCTGTGCAATCCACACTTGAAATCGGACGATTGGCGGATTGCCAAGGTAGAAGATGCGGTGGGCTCATCCAGACAGGTGATGCTTATCATAAATAAGGAGTCGGCTGAAGACTTGGCCAAAAACGAAGGTATGGTTACAAAAAGGCTGTGATTCGGGTGTACCGTACTGACACCACGGGCGGCAAACAAACCGCACCCGAACCACAGCTTCAAGACCCCGAACCCATTATTGAAGTAATGAGTGAGGGGGAAGATATCCTGGAGGGGTACGCCTCGGAGTCATCGGAGCTCACCAGGGAGCTCTCTAGATTAGGCCATACAGACGATGACTCCGTTCTCGAGGAAACAGACGAGGAAGAGGCAAACAACACGGTGGTGGAGGTTAATCTGGAGGATGTCAATAAGACTTCTTCAAATTAGTCTCCATCACTCCACATCAGCTTCGGCTGCCCTACTGCTTCGCCTAAGCCAAGGCGAAGTCGTCCTCATCCAGGAACCGTGGCTCAGCAGAGGCCAGATTTCTGGATTGAAGACTAAAGATTACAAGCTAATAGCAACTCAGCATTCAGGTAAAGCTCGTACCTGCATTTTAGCAAAAAAGCATTTGCACATATTTTTGCTCTCAAATTACAGCGATGGTGACAACACCGCTGCAAGCCTGGAACTGCCATCCGGCAATCTAAGGGTAAGCTCCTGCTACATGGCTTATGAGCAGAGCGATCCCCCCCACAAGTGGCTCGAAGCCTCATAAGGGACAGTGAGGACAATCACATTGACCTGATTATGGGCTGCGACGCCAACGCACACCACACTCAGTGGGGAAGCACTGATATAAATGCACGAGGTGAGTTACTTTTTGACTACATCCTGTCCACAAATATGCTGATATGCAATAGAGGTAACGACCCCACCTTTATTATTAAAAATAGGAAAGAAGTCCTAGACATTACCTTGGCATCAAGCCCTCTTTTCCATAGGGTCCAAAACTGGAAGATCCTTAACGACCATTCCTTCTCGGACCATCGGTATATTGAGACCTTGATATCCCTAACCCCGCCCTCTATAGGGAGTTACAGGAATCCCCGGTCTACGAACGGGGGACTCTTTACAGAGATTATGGGTAGAAATCTCCCTCCGAATCCTCCAAGAGGACTAAATCCGGTGGATTTCAATAACACCCAAATCGATACTCTAACAAGAGCATGTAATCATGCTTTCAATAAATCTTGTAGATTAAGAACACCAAGGGGGAAAATTAAACCTCCCTGGTGGTCATCAGAAATTGGGCAACTCCGGCACAATTCCCGCAAGCTTTTTAATATTGCTAAAACAAAGGATGACGTTGTTTCATGGAATAACTACAAACTCAGCCTTTCAGAATACAAGAAGATGCTCCGGAAGGCAAAACGGTCTTCTTGGCAGCTCTTCTGCTCAGAAATCGAAAGTACCACTGACGCTGTAAGGCTCAGAAAGGTGCTGTCCAAATGTCTATCCACACTTGGATACCTACAAGGATCCAATGGGAATTGGACCACTTCTAGCGAAGAATCGCTAAAAATACTAACAAACACACACTTTCCGGGCTGCTCTACCGCCAAGCCAGCGGAGATCAGCCCCATGCCAGGTACAACTTGTATCTCCACAAACCTGTTTACCCACGACAAGGTTGAATGGGCCATAAACAGTTTCAAACCATACAAATCGCCGGGACCAGACAATATTATCCCAGCGCAGCTACAACATGGGGGAAAATCTGTCGTACGATGGTAGACGGATATTTTCACCAGAATTTTGACCACAGGGATCATCCCTCATATTGAGGGCGCTTTTAATAATGTCTCACCTAAGACCATCACAGACTCACTGAATGAACTTAAGGTGGAACCTCGGCTAGTCAGCCTCATTGAACAAATGTTTAAATGCAGAATTATTCAAGCCTCTCTCGGCACTTCCAGTATCGAAAGATACGTAAGTAGGGGAACGCCTCAAGGCGGAGTCCTGCCCCCCGTCCTTTGGAACGTTGCTATAAACGGTCTCCTATGCACCCTGGAGAGAGGCGGATGCAATATAACTGCGTACGCCGATGATGTAGCAGTTGCTTTCTCGGGTAAATACCCGCAAACTCTCTGTGAGCGTATGACTAATGCCCTCCATACGCTCTCAGAATGGGCCACAGCCAGCGGATTGGGAGTCAATCCAGACAAAACAAATCTTATGCTCTTTACCGGAAGTACAAAGTTCCTGCTCTTATTAATCCCAAGCTCAATGGTATCACCCTGCCATTCAGCGTTTCAGCAAGATACATCGGTTTAGTCCTAGACTGCAAACTAGACTGGAACCTGAATACGGAAGATCGTAGGAAAAAGGCCACGATCGCCCTATATACATGCAAGAAAGCCATCGGACTTAAATGGGGTATGTCTCCAAATATAGTCCACTGGCTGTATACTGCCATTGTTAGACCAATACTTATGTATGGAGTCTCGATTTGGTGGCCAACTCTTGATAAGATGGCCAACCAAAAAAAGTTGAGTAAGGTTCAGCGGACCGCAGAACTGATCATCAGCGGAGCTCTACGCTCAACACCAAATGAAGCACTAGATGCTTTTCTAAACCTCCTGCTTTTGGACAAGGTGGGCAAACAACAAGCCGTTCTATCAGCCTTACGCATGGGAGAGGCGAAAAAATGGAATGATCACGAGTTTGGTCACGCAAAGATTCTCAAGGGAAATCCACTTATTCCCGAGAGCACAGACTACTGCATTCCGCAGGAACACTCCAAAATCAACTTCAAAGTCCATATTCCAACCAGAGAGGAGTGAAGTATTGGTGTTCCAGGCCCAACTGGCTCAATAAGAATCTTCACGGATGGTTCCAAGCTGGACGACCGTGTAGGTGGAGGCGTCTACGTTGTTGAACTCAACGTAAGAAGATCTTTCCGACTCCCGGACCACTGCAGTGTCTTCCAGGCAGAGGTTACTGCAATCCAGGAGGCTCTGACAATAATAAGAAACCTACGGGTACGGAATAAGACCATCTGTATCTACTCGGATAGCCAGGCGGCTATTAAGTCCCTAGCTTCATTTACATCGAGCATGAAGTCAGTGAATAACTGCCGCTTGTCTCTTGAGGAGATGGCTGAGCAGTTTTCAATCCACCTCATATGGGTCCCAGGACATAGGGATATCGAGGGCAACTGTATTGCGGATGAACTGGCTAGACAAGGAACTACCAGCATCCTCCTTCAGGACAAGGAGGGCCTGGGTATACCCATGGCCAGCTGCAAACTGAGAATACGAAATTACTTCGCTCTCTTTGCAAACCAAGCGTGGAATCGGGCATCGAACACGTGCAGAATCTCACGGCAAACCTGGCCGGTTTACAGCAGTAAAAGAACGAAGGAACTTTGCTGTCTGAACAGAGCCCAGTGCTCGACTGTCATTCGTGCTATCACGGGACATTGGCTGGTGGGGATACATGCATCCAGGCTAAATGCTCCCCACCATGATTTCTGTAGAAGTTGTGGTGATGAGGAAGAGCTGGAAACAGTTGAACACCTTTTCTGCCACTGCCCTGGTCTTTATGGGACAAGATTCCGTTTTCTAAAGTCATACTTTCTTGATGATTTGTCTCAGCTCTCCGAACAGAGTCCAAAATGCCTTTTAAGGTTCATCCAGGCCGCCGGATGGCGGACCCATCTTGCATAAGGGACCTCTGAGTGGGGAAGAGCGGTGAATGGTCCACCGTAGCGGTATCACAACGGGCCTATTCTGGCCTATGTGAGTTGGGACGTTGGTCCCAACTGCCGCCCTAACCTAACCTATAAATTGAGTTTAATATAATTAATGCCAATCAAAATCAATTTTAGCATGACCATTTACTTTACTCACCCATCTGCAGATCCTCCGAAGGCTTTCGTAGAGTATGCGATGATCGACGTGATGCTGTTTAAAGTGTTTAGTTGTTATGTTATGTGGTTATGCGTAATGATTGACTTGCAAAAAGGCATACAAAAATAGGTTTAAATATTAAAGCTTTAGCAAACGGAATTAGATTATTACATTGGCCAATTGATTTGGCTTAAATATGATAATTATGATGCGGAAAACGTATTTTAAGTTTTACTTTCATAAGAATATGCACCCTTGAGGAAAGCTAAATATTTAAGAATAATAATTAAAGGAAATTTTTAATGATGAAATAAAAATGATCAGTGCCTTAAATCACTAACGCACAAAGACACTGCACTTTATATATATAACAATATTTGATTAATTATGCGTTTGGTCCTTTTTGATTTTTGCTGCAACGATGTTGAAGGGGTGGCCATTGGGTAATCCAGAGAGCAAATTCATATATGTTTCAATTTTAATGATTTTCAGGCACATATATATGATTTTTCCCACATATGGAGCTGAGATGCATAGGATCCGGACACTTTTGAGCACAATAAGACACATAGGCAATCATAACAATGGTCAGGCGGTTCGGCGGGAGCAACTCCAAATTAACAAGAACATTCCGACGCGCACGCGGTTTTCGACTGTAGAACAAAGCTCAGCTGAGCCGCTGCTCATGCGCTGCTGCAAGAGCGCGGTTATCAGCGGCGCTGAAAGCTTTTGATTGCATGCGTTGTTTTGTAAATATGTATGCTGTTCTGCTTTTGCCAATTTTGCCGCCTCCACTGCTCTTATTGCTTATGCCTTGCCTGTGCCAAACATATGGGTATAGTGCAGGGTATTGAAATATGGAAATAAGTTAATTGGCAAAGCTTTAGTAAAGCAATTTTTACCTTTTCGAAAATGCAACAAACATGCGATATGCATTGTTACTCAAACTAGGCCTTTAAGTTTATTAGCGATGGTATATATATTGAGGAGTCTGCTCTCAAAAATATATTTGCTCTTTAAATGCTTCAGGCTTCAGTAATTCAGCATAATTGGTTATTAATCTTTTGGCCAAATTAATGGCGATTGCAAAAATAAAGACCGATTTAAATCAAGTGAACTCGCGGACTAAGCATATATAGGTATTATATATATATATGCACAAAGTTAATTGCGGAGTGGCACATCCGATCAGTACGCTGGTCGAGGCAAAAGAAGTTAACAGGAAGTGCAAAGATAAGTACGAAGACTAATTACAGCTAGCTGTAATTGAAATTAATTGTCAAATATGTCAGTGTCATAGGGTTGACTTAGGCAGCGTTAAAAGCTTTGTGACCTTGGTTTGTGTCTTAGCTAAGTTATACGTTACATTTAAATTGCGTATAACAGTGAGGCAAAAGATCGTAAACTAACTAAACTAAGCCAATTGACAAAATAAACTAATTAATAAAATTTACAAAAAAAAACTAAATGTAGAAACAAAATGAATATAAAAAAAATGTTATAGTAAAAAAAATAATAATAGCAGTAATTGTTCATTACAAAGGCCCCACACAAGGTATATCAAACTTCTGCATTATTTAAGAAAAAAAAATTTTTCTTCAGGTGGGATGACAAGGAAGTAGCGAGGCGGGACCCTTTGATTCCCTAGCTCTTGGGTAGTTTGGGGTGGGTTTTGCTACGCCTTGGCCTCCAGATATCATACTTTGATTATTATAGAGTCCCTGGTAAAAAGAGCTTCACTCTTGAAAAGATAATGTTGGTCTTGCTTGTTGATCAAAGGGAACAAAACGGGAAGGAATTAATTAACTGGTCCAGTTATGACGAGGGCTAAGGTGGTGGTTGCTCCTCGTAGTCTATACCCAATACCCTACCATGGTTTCGACCACAAAAGTAGTCAAAACCCCCAAAACAAAACTTTGCCTACATTTTATACGCCTATGTCATCCAGGAAATAACTAAATTTTAGCACATCATAATTTCTTTTAACGATACTATAACAATTTATTCAAATTTATATTCGGAGAATACATCTATATCTTAATTTATTTATGTTTGACTCCATTTACAATTCGTTTAAAAAAATTACATTAGTAGTTAGATGGTGATGGTAATATTTCTTTTTTTTTTTTTTTTTTTTTTTTTTATGTCTTATAAAAACAGATTTTGCAATTAACTCGACAATCTAAATCTATAAAATTCAACGCTAGAAACAGAAACGCGACTTAAGACTAGTTTTACAGTTTTTTTTTTTTTTTTTTTTTTTTTTTAATTTATATGTTAAGATAACTAATGGAACCGTGCATTACACTCTTGTGAGGGTATAAAATGGTATAAGAGATATCATTTACTAAGCTCTATTTGAATTTTAATGTTAGGGAGCTTTCGCGAAGCACATGACTGGATAGAATTTTGCACAAAAGAGAGAGAGAAAAAGGAACAACAACAATGTGTGTTAAAAACTTACATGGTTTTTGTAACATCCAACGCTGGAAGGCCTTCCATCGGGAATCAATGATAAAGATGATTAAGCTGCAATTTAAATTTCGCACATTTTTGTTGTTCACAAAAAAAAATTAAAAGAAAAAAAAAAATTCGCACAACTCGATGGGGCAGGGGATGTGAGGCGGAACTTTAAATATTCATTTCATTTTTTAAGCAACACTTATTGGTTTTTTTTTATTTTTTTATTTTTTTAATTTTTGTTTTTTTAACTTCTTTCTTTCTTTTTCTTTTCTTTATCTTTAGATTTTTTTTTTCTAAGTATATTGAAATGTTTTTTTTTTTTTCACATATTTTAAGTAGGGATATATGTATATATTCAATATTTTATATTGCACCTACTTTGGGACCACTTTTTACTCTCACAAGCACGTAATGGGGAATTATGTAAACACTATGTATTATTTAATTTTTTCCAAATTTTCGATTTACATTTATTTTATTTTTGTAATTATTTTTCACTTATATTAATTTAGGGCACCTTATTGTATATCTAATATAAATCTAAAACGCGCTCGCCGATCACGATGATGCGCCCGTCTTTAGATCGCGCTTGCAACTGCTGATTCTGCTAATCGGCGGAAGCCGGGAGGGCGGGAGAGCGCTTAAAGCTCAATCGATGGCTGGAATTTTGGATCAGCTGGTTCCTCTAAGTAGAGCGGATTAAGCCCCGTTGAAGGTTAATGATCTCAGATGTTTTACTCTGTTTTACGTTTTTATTCGTTTTAGTTCTTTTTTTTTCCGCTGATTGATTTATAGTTAGTTCAACAGCTGATATTACGTTTGTACTTAATTTTGATTTTAGTCTGCCGTTTAATAATTTTTAATAAAATCTTGGGATCGTTTTCCAATATAGTTTTTTTATTTACTTATTTGATTTTATTTTATTTTATCTTGAAGTCTTAAAACTTTTATTTCGGCCAGATTTGCTTTGTCAGTTTTTTTTTTTTTTTTTTTTTTTTTTTTTTTAACTTGTAATTAACGATTTTATTTGCTTGTTTCTTGTAGTATGTAAAAAAAAATGTTCAGCACGTGGGAAAAATTAGAATTTTTCCTTGCCCCACTGACGGCGGTTATAGCTCGAGGCACAATTAGAATCAGAGTAAGAGACCGAATCAGGCTGCTGTAGCTCTTTTATAGCCGCCGATTCAAAGCATTCAACGCCCTAAAGGTGGTGGCGATCTTGGTTCGACCTACTGACATATTGAGCTTTTAGTGTCAGACTAAAGCTAACAGGCAGAGCAAAAAACCATGTTTGGATTTTTCTCGCATGCGATATTTTTGTCCCAAAAAGACAAACAGCGAAAAAAGTAGCTGCGAGAACCAGGGTGCGAGAAATTTTAGCTGCGATAAAAAAACCAATGGCGCAGCCATTACAAAGGACTGCTCGCGCATCTGCAGATCATCATCAGCGTAAAACTGCTCACATGCCACACCATAATCCACCATTATCAAATGCATTCCAACCAATTTCGAAACTTCTTCCCCAGACGTCATTATAAAATGAAAATGAGAATGAATTATTTTGAAAATTTGTCTAGCATCTTTCCTTATCATACGATTCCTGATGAGATGATGCTTAATCCGCCTGTAGGCATAAAATCCATCTCTGCTGCATCTGCTAACACAAAAAAACGCCTAGAAGAAAAATTGGTATCCGATGACGCACTTTTGATAATTCTAAGCATATTAAAAATTTAATGAAAGGACTTTCCCATATTATACACACTATAAGATATTTATTATCAAAATGAAGATAAGTTACAAGTCACTCCTGAATGTGTAATACAATTTGCAATTCATTACTTTGATTATTTGTCGCCACTTGTTACTGAAATTATTCCATTTTTATTTTTTAATGATGAGGGTTTTATGTTCCTCTCTGTGATGTGTGCGCTGAAAGTTGTTTTATAAAAATGTTCGACAAAAGTAAAAATAAATTGAATTTAATATTGTATTATGCATGGATTATTTGCTGTACTCAATTTTATTGAAAAGGTTCGGTAATGTGAAAAACTATTGTGGGTTACTGATTGGTAGAATCCGAATAAAGTGCAAAAAATTTCTTAACTTTTAAACAGATCGCACTGGTGCTTTAAGAAAGGATGCCGCAATGAAGTGAACTGTTTTCAAATTTTATAAGGCAGCTATATGGTTCGAATCTGTAATGTTAGCTATTTATTTCTTGGTGAAGAGAAAATAAAAATAAAAGTCTCTATCGTTTGTCCACGAAGTTGTCGATTGGGAATCTCTAGTTCAACTAGCAAACAGCCTGTTGGGGGGTTCGTTGACTTCTTCGGAGGAACATTCTAACTACATACAAAAATAAAAAAAGAATCCCTAAAGCCATATAAATAAAGAAGAGAAAATCACAATTAAGCCCTAAGTAAAAATTAGAGAAAGAAGAAAAACTTAGTATTGCCAAGTCACACTAGCTTCAGTGAGCTATCTAGATGTTATGATAGCTCTCGCTCTACACCCACCCTACCATGATTTTCCATTGCGAATTTATTCGGAAAATCCCAAGATTTACAATCACTTCATTTCAATTCACTTCATTACTTTCAAAGAAAGTTTTTTTTTTTATTTTACCAATTCATATTTTTTTCCAATTTCGTCTAAACAGACAAAAAAAAATAATTCACTATATAACATAATTTCCAAAGAAAAATAATGAAAAAAAAAACTAATTATAGTAATTATTAAGGGAACCCCTAACAATATGGGTATATGTTTCAAACATAATTAAAGAATAAAAATAAAACTAATAATGAAATGTATAACAATATGATTAAATTATTTAAAGGTTATAATTAAATGTACATAAGAATAAAAATAAAACAAAGAGAGTAATAAAAGCATATACTGAAATTATTTCAGTTAATAATAATTGGCAGAAGGCCCAAAGAATTCATGATTAGAATTTAAAACCAAATTTAAAGATCAGCTGTTTTAATGCATGCGGTAATAAGCATAAAAACAACAACCTTATTTAGTTGAAATAGAAAGAAGGAATGTAAGAGAAAAAAAAACAACAGTTAGGTTAGGGTAGTTAAGAGTACTACCGACCAAGACAGAAGGTGTAGCTATTAAAATTATTTAATAAGGTTTAATATATTTAAAGAAGTTTACGTTAAATCATTGTCAATCGAAAACGAATTTGAATGTGACCATTTGCATTGACTCACCCCATCAGCTGCTCCTCCAAAGGCCTTTGTAGAGTGTGTGATGTTCGATGTTCGATGATGCTTAAAATTTTATTATTGGTTATGGTTACGTATTCGGCTTGACTGACTTTATAGAGGCAAAGATAAAGGTATGATAGATAGAACACAAAAAAAAAAAAATCAAAAGAAATTGATCAAATAAATGGCTAAAAACATGTTAATGCATGGAAAATTGTACCATGAAAATTTTTATATGAATGCACTTGAATGAGTTGATAGTTAATTTAAATGAAAACTTAATATTATGAAAACGCTTAACGCCTCTATTCATTTAAATTGCCTAACCACTGCACTTAGTGTTATATTTGTATATTTAATTTGATCGTTGTTTTGGTTGTTGGTTGAATTTTTACTGCTGCACTGCCTTTTGTTTTGATTTGGTGATCGAAATTGCACGAAGGTTGTTAGGAGCTGCACAAATCCATAAATCTGGAAATCTTATTGATTTTCCCCCAGCGACAAAAACATTATTAGGCATTTTTAAGGCAATATAGGGCATATTTTCACAAAACAAAACTTTTTTTAGAGACTTTAGCGGCGGAGCTCCGATCAAGTGTTATCACACCGTCGCGCACGCGGTTTTGCACTGCAGATTTAAAGCTCAGCTGCACATGCGCTGGACCGCTGCTGCGGCGCTGCTCTCATGCGCTCGTTTGCTTCGACGGCGCTGCTGACTGCTGCTGCTTTTTCTGATTTTGCCAATTTATCATCAATCATATGGATACAGCGCTGGTATAAAAAATATTGTTAAGGTTTTTTTTTATTTTTACCTTTTCCTATGCTTATAAAAAAACAGAAATGTTGATCTTCGAACAAAAGATATTTAACCGTGATGATATATTTGTGAGTTCAGGCGTACCTATGGTATAAGGGGTTTTGTAATTTAGAAAGAAATTACCAAATTATGCTAAACTCATTCAAAAAAAACTGGACCAATGCACGATAAATTAGGTTCAAATGGTTGGCCGAAATATAGCCGATGCTTTAATTAAAACTGATTACTTCTAACATGCACTCGCGAGCTAAGCATATATATGCAATTATATATACATATATGCGTAAAATTAAAGCGGAGAGCACATCCGATCAGCTTGATGGTTAATGTGAAAAGAACTTCACAGGAAGTACCTGAGTGCAAAGCCTAATTACAGCTACAGCGGTAAGAGGTAGCACTTGTCAAAAGTGACAGGGTGAAAGTGCAGTGTTAACAAACTGAATGACCTTGGTTTTTGTCAAAGCTAAGTTATACGTTAAAATTAAAAACGTATAACAGTTAAGACGAGTTTGGAAAAATTACCTAAACTTAGCAAAAATATTGAAATAATAATATAAAGATAAACATGATTACTATAAAAATATTAATAAAAAAATTAAAATTAATGTCCGAAAGGAAAAAGTAAGACCAAAATATTTAAATGGCAGTAATTGTTCATTACAAATCCCCGCAGTAGCGCTGGTACATTTGCCTAGCATTGGCATCGCTAGCTCAAAGACGCTATTTGCCCAAGAAAATCTCTATTAATTGAAGACACCGCCGTTTGGATTCGGCTATAAACTGTAGGTCCCTGTTCTCTTTGAACAGTTATTAATAGAGATCCCCATGCCCCGCCCAGGGGCTACTAACAAAAATTGCAGTAGCTTTGTGGCCTTGTGCAGATCCTTTGCCTCTTCGGCTACTCGCTGTGCCTCCAAAGAGCGCAAACTCTCGCGCTCACTCGATTGTTTACGTATATCCTGCGGATATTTGTTGCGTCGCTCGGCCTCTTGGCCCTCGTCGGCTTTTAGCAGCGCCTCCTTGCGTGCGTTCATTTTCCATTTTGGCCATTTGCTGCTTTTCCTGAATTTGCGCTTCTCTGACAGCCTTGCACTTGGCGTCAAGTAACATGCGATTGACTTGCTTGACTTACTCCTCCTGTACATGTCTAGGCTTTTTGTCTTGCTCTCACCAGCTTCCAGCATGCGTGCGTCATCGTATTTCTTAATATACTGTCGTGTTTTCTCAATTATATCCAACTGCTTGAAGTGCTCCGCCCCGCACTGATGCATCTCTTGTAAGCGCTCATTGACAGTCATTATCTTTGCATTGGTTCTTAATGCGCTGCAGATCAGTATCCCTTAGAACTACCTCCATGATGCCCTGCTTATTTTGATACAGATAAAGGATTAGAACAGGGAAATAATAAAAACAAATACATTAGTTTAATTTAATTTATTGAAATATAACTTAGTTTCGTAGAGCAAAACATGAAGTTCGTTTTCGATTGCGAACAATAAATGCGTCCATTCAAAATTCGATATCAAGCGTATCAACTAAATTCGGATATGTATGTAAAATGGCCACGCGATTGAGCAATCCTGAGCCATGATGGATCTTAAAAATTTGTAATTCGGCGTAACACAGAAAAACATCTTTCATTGGAACATGAAGAACCTGGTATCGTCAGAGCTAATGTATGAAAACGAACGATAATTTTCCGTTTCTCTAAGAAACTTAACAATTGTACTCAAATCTGAAGCTTTTTTACCCTCACGCGCCATTATCTCCAATAAGAAGTCTCTATCTTTGGTCAAACGGAATTCATTGAAATCTTCTCTGTAAAATTTTATGATTGCGTCAGTATTTTTTGATTCGCCAATCGCAAAAGTTTTTAGAGATTTGAAAAATCGGGCATTGTTGGAATCAAATCTTTCTTTGAGAGAAAAATTTATCTGGTTGAAAATCGGCCGTTTGGGCACGGGCCTTCAGTTCTTGACATTTTTGCTTCAGTTGCGTCTCGGCGCTGACAAAGCGCACATTCGAAGCAGAAAAGTAGGGCATATCCTAGTGTTAAATTTGTATGCGATATTTTATTCAATATAAATGTAAACGAAAAATGCAACGGCACTGCAGGAACACGATTTAAAATAAATATAAACCTTTAAAAAACTTGTGTTGTTACACATCTTCATCTATGTAATTGTTTTGAACTATAACACAATGTTGGCTAGTAACTTGACCAAATTCACAAAGGTTGGCAACGCGTTGGTAACGCGGCAACCCTGCTGGTGGTAACCTTAACTCGGGACGTAGGCCAAGGATGTAAAACTATGATTTTTAGAAGAAGGAGAGTCCTCACAAAGTCAACAAATCCTGCATTTCTGTAAAAGCATACTGCACATAAGAGGTATTTACATAATGCTTTGATTATGAAATTTATTTTTTTTTTGGCTTATAGAAATGTCAGCAAAACAAGATTATCTATCGTGCATTCCCACAGAATTAACGATACATGGTTAATATTTAAGTAATAGCATCTTATTAGTATGAAGTTTTCATATTCATTTCTTAAATACATTTTTTTTTTTTTGCTAGTTATTATTTATTAGAAATTATTATTATTTTCATAAAATGGGCAAAAATTAAGAGAAAAGACTGAAAATTAAAATAAATAAAAAGCGCTTAAGTGCAACTGTACACAAAATAGTATTGATTGATTTAATCGACGCTTTACGTAAGATGGCGCCACCAAAGTTCACTAGATGGCGCCAGCACAGCTGGCAACCAAAACAAATGCGCAAGCATATTATTACTGACGATAATGACAGTTGGTGACTCACCACATCTTGAAAGTTTCAATCTTTGAAAGTTTTTTTTTTTCGCAACATCTAAAATTTCGTTTTACTTTAAGTCATAAATGCTCACCAAGTATAGAGTTTTTTTAAAACTAAATAGGCATAGCTTTTTACTTTCCTTAAAACAAAATTACACACTTACGGTAAAAAACATGCACAAATTACAAGTAGTGATAATAATACTTTGTAAATTTTTTATTGTGACTACACTCAGACCCAGCTTTGGAGGGAGCCACAATTCACGTAAATATACAATAATTTCATCATAAATAAATTTTAAAATCCGCTAATTATATAATATGTATAGAACGCCCTCGTACAACTGAAGCACCAGAATACTTTAGGTGTAATGCGTGCGAGGAGAAAAATTTGGAAGAGCTTTGTTATAAAAACATCACGAAATTTAATTCAACAGGCTATGCATATGTAAATTCTGGAGCAGAAGACACAGTCATAAGCAATCCTGGTATGAAACCCCTTGGATGGAATAAACAATTTCAAGAATGTATTCCGAATGTATTTTCTGTAATGGGTAAATATTTAAACAAATGATTGCAATTTATTCATTAACTATTCCATACATCCACAAAAATTGAACCAGTTCTTTTTCTTTGCGACATCTTGTAAAATTTATTACATTATGCATTATTGTGG
Source organism: Chymomyza costata (assembly GCA_018150985.1). Lineage (NCBI taxonomy): Eukaryota > Metazoa > Arthropoda > Insecta > Diptera > Drosophilidae > Chymomyza > Chymomyza costata. The sequence goes on from JAECWU010000001.1 coordinate 28,905,578, forward strand.
AGCCATAAACTTAAAAATGCAAAGGACAGCCGCTGTTTCACAATTTATTAAATATATAATATAGGTGTATAATTGATAAGCTGTAAAAATACACAATATACATTTTTTCAGAACCACCCCGGATCGGTATGTGTCTTTGGTCACCAGAAATTGGCTGTCAGTATCTTGGTTCTACTAAGAATGGTGAAAGGAGCGACAGTTGCAAACGAAGTTGCGCTGGTGAGTTGCTTAAAGCAATTCGTTGCCCGTGTGTCATCCCGTCATCATCTCCTGAAAGCTTGTCCCACTTTACGTATTTATTTCTTCTAATATTTATATTGTTTGAAGCTTAACTGAAAATTATGGAAGTAATCTTTGTAAAATAAAATGACAAAATTTTAACTTTATGGTCTTCAAAATCGAGATTTTCGTATTAAATAATGAGCACACGAACACACAAGGAGAGAGACGGAAATTACCAAATTTCACGCATTACTTAACACTTAGAACAACGAATCTTTATTTATAAATTAACCACAGCATGTTAAATTTATGCTATGGTTTGTAAAACACCTGTTTTCCAATTCGTATTATTTTTGACATGCTTTTATTAGCTTCACCTGTATGTATGTAAAAATAAAATAAATTAATAAAATAATTCAATTATAGCAAAAAAAAAGCGTGGGGTGCTTGATATTAAATATTACAATTATTTCAGTAGTAGCTATTTATAAAATTTTAAGTCATTATTAAAATATAGGAAATTGCACCCCACGCTTTTTTTTCTATAATTGAATTATTTTATTAATTCATTTATGTAATACAAACTCAAGTATCAAGAGATTTTTTTCTTCTTTTTAGTTCGGTTTACTATTAAAGCGTGTTTTTTTTAGTTTTTTTTAAACTATAGTTTTTTACTTTAAGACTTAAAACAACAAGCCTACTAATTATTTTGAAAAACTGTTTCATACTTTTTATTTTTTAAGTCCTGATGATCCTAGTCAGGATATTACAAAGTTATTAAATAATTGTATTGTCATCAGTCCTTGACCCCTGTGCAAATTTTCAAGATGATCCGACTTCTTGAAATTGGTAAAAACTACACTGAAAGATTTTGTTACATACATACATACATACATACATACATACTACATACATACAAACATACATACATACATACAGGTGAAGCCAATAAAAGCATGGTAAAAATAAACCATTTTTTTATCATATAAACAAAAAATATGTATGTTTTTAATAAAATTTTGAAAAATTTGTTATTATTTTAATAATTTTTTTTTAATATTTTTCTTTTAAAAATTTTTGTTAAACATTTTTTTCACCAAATCGATTTGATTCATTTTCACACCATATGATTTTACCTTAAAAAGATGTATTTGAAAAAGTTGAACAAATGAAATTTTATTGAACAAAACTTTTATGGCATTGTTTTTAACCAAAATATTAAAAAAGATGGCGTACGTAAAGTCGGGCGCGTACGACTTTGGGATACCCTGCAATTAAATCCGGTATGTTGCTTCAGAACTCTAAAATATATTTATTTGCCAAATTCGGTTACAATATCTTCATAAACACACGAAGCAAAACGAATTGTGCACTAAACAAATTTTTTGACGGATCGGTCCTATATGATATGTTATGCTATATGATAAAGTTATGCGATCAAATTTGGTACAGTGCTTGGGAACTATAAAAAACTTTCGAATGTGAGGTTTGACCATGAAATCATTATAAACAAACGAATTATCCATTTAAAACTTTTATTTTTTTCGTGGTCCTCTGAAGCACCCCTATGGGAGCTATATAATGTAACCCTGATATCAAACAAATAAAATAAACTTGTCTCCTATGGAATACGATTATTCTTTAATTAGCTTAGTGTCTCTAGAGTTCCTTGACTTTAATAAACACATTTAACTTTTCTTGTTTATAGCCATTTTTGTATTTATAGCTTTTTAAATGTTTTTATAGACGTCCAATTAAAAATGCACGAAAATTGGAAAGTTTATTCATTGCATCAACGAGCAGCCGCAAAAGTGTGTCCTTGCAATCGTTTTAACCATTGTGTTTCCAATTTGCTAGACCGTGGGGCAATAAATTGGCCAAAATACGCGCCATAAAAAAAGTGGCCAAATAATACAGAGACCTATGAACTCTATAACGAAATAAATGGACTCTCATGTTAAAGGCAATATGTTTGTGGTGGGTAAATAAATTGCTACATTTTTTATACAAATTAAAATATGGTGAGCTGTCAAAAAGTGGAATTGTAGCATATACCCATTGCAGTGGATATCTTTTTTCGGGGTATGTTGCAACATTTTGCAATAAGACTTTTCTCCATTTTGTTTATCTTTTATTTAGGCTTTTATTTCAATTTCGATAGATATAAAAAGATGTAAAGATATATGCTATATATACATAAATATTATGGCTAAACTCCCTGGCAATACGATATCGGCCGTTGTTTGTTTTTTTTTTTTTTTTGTGTGTATAAAATGCATTTCACATTTTACTGTGCACTCAATCAAAAATCCATTTCCTTTTTCCGTTTGTCGGCACTCGGTCTGGCCATATGTATATGTATATGTACATATGTGGGAGTGGGTCGCGTACAGCGTTTATGCCAAAAATGTGTTATAGTCAAGGCGGAGACTGACTGTGGGATACCCTATGCCTGGTTTAACGGAATGACAATTTGGAACTTATACTTTATAAACAGATTGCCGTTTAGCACATAATATTTTTCGGGGATAAATTATGTCTGTAGCCGTACTACTACTACTACTACTACTACTACTACTACTACTACTGCAATCCTCTTCTCTTTGTGGATCATAGTACGTTGTGTTGGTTTCATTCATCTAAGTCATATTTTGATTGGAATTTAGCACCTCCATATCCGATGCGCTGGCTGCTCGGTTATATATGTTACCATTAGGAAAGATTTTTGGTTTTCCTCAAGGTCGATGTTTGATGAGCACAAAGACCGCCGAGACGAACACATTTATATAGCGAGCTGCTTGATCCAAGTACAAACGCCTGCTCCAGCCCCACCTAACCTAATGAAACATACGCTGAAAAGGTGTGTGTCTGTACCCATAACTTCTTAAAAAGTTATATTGACTAAAGGTTAATACGCAGTAAAGAATGCGTCGAGATAAATGAAAACTTCTTATAAAAAAGCGCTGGCAAAATTTTTAGCGCCAAGATGTTTTCTCTCAGGTACGCAGCTTTGTAAGCAAACAAAGAACAATCGCTAGATGGCGCCAGAACTAACAACAGCCATTTTGTTTTAGCTCTAAAAACCAAAAAGTAAATGTGCAGGCAGTTATTTTGATAGCCAAATATATGACGGGAACTTATACAACTTTTATGATTGTACTATATATAAGTAAATATGAATGGTTCACAAGCCAAATCGATTAGCTCCATAAAACAAACGGTTGAGAAAAATGAGAAATAAATAAATTATTATTCAGTGTCTTTTATCTTTTATTTGTCACTTTGTCTCTTAGTGGTGCAAATTTTTATTTTTGTAGACTATTATTATGAAAATTTGGCATCTATGAAGGGATCATCCATAAACTACGTGACGCTACAGGGGGTGGGGGAGTCAGGCGAAGCGTCACGATCATATTGAAAACCTACAAAAATATTCCGTCACTGTGTCACAAGGGGGAGAAGAGGGTTATATTTTGTCGAAAATCAGCGTCACGTAGTTTATGGATGATCCCCAAGTACTTTGATTTTTAAATTTCACAAAATTCAAAAAGTGGAGTTAATCGATTTAGCAGTTGAGCCATTCATATATCGTTCAAAAATACATTTATTTTTATTAAAAATAAATAAATCGTCAATCCTGACTGTTTAGCTAGAGATACCTTAGACGGGACACAGTGCTCACGGGCTTCTTGGTGGTTCAACTATCTTTTTTTTTTTGTTTAATTGGATTGTCCTCTCACCCGACTATTAGTGTGTTGTAGTGTGTTTTTGATCTTGAGGTCAACAGTCTTCACTCTGAGCTGAAAGGTCGAATAAATATGCGACTCCTTCAAGCGATTCTCCAAGTAGGAGGCACCACCAAGGTTCTCTTGCATGGATGCAGGCAACGGCTGCGCTGATTTGTAAGCCAGATTATTTTTGACATTTTTAGGCGGCTTTTTTTTTTGTATAGGTAGTGCGTTCTTTGTGTCGTCTGAAGATGAGTGTACCATCAAGGATGACACCTAGATATTTGGCACACAACTGTTTGCTCTGATCAAAAAACTTAATAGCTTGGCTACAAGTCATGAAATTTTAACGGGAAAAAGACGAGGAGTTATCGACTCAGCTCAAAAAATGTAGATTTAGAAGATTCTAAAGGATTATATGCATCTTCTGAATTTTGTATGTCTAGCGCTTGTAGCCTACAAGATCTGGGTGTTGATAAATACGAACATGCTTCAATTTATATTTTGGTATAAAGTAGTTATATCCTGCCACACCTTTAACCCGTGCAAAATTCTATAATACCCTATATGAAATGGATACAGGGTATAAAAATATGGCCAAACGTGCATGTGTATTTGTTTGGTGTTGGCAACAAAAGTTTGATAATTGAGTTGAAGCTGGCAAAGCTCGCGTCATCATCAACAGCTTTTAAAGCTACTGCTACCACCCGATATTTAAAAAAAAAACAGGGTTTCTATAAAGGGTCTTTCAATAGCTGAGAGCGAAACTTGAAAGCGGATAATTCTGCTAAGGTTAGGTGGCAACTCTTGCCCAGATATTTTTAATAAAATAAGTCATCTTCCGTAAGGGAGCACATTTGAATGGTTTTCTAAGGTAATGAAACTGCTGCATTCGGTGAGAAAGTAATCCTTAGCAAAATCGAGTCTACATTGCATCGAAAGAAATTTATTGACATTGGTTCACTATTGCATATAGCTAAGAGTCATTGAACTCTAGTAGTTTAAACTTAAAGTTTAGATATGCGTAATGTAGACCCTGTATAAATCGAAACTCTTGTATCTGTGTGAAAATGCGGCTACGTCTGTTCCAATTGAATGGACTGTACAGCAAGCTACCACAAATATTTATACCTTGTGCCTATAGGTACAAAGAATATACTAGATTTGTGCAATGTATGTAACGGACAGAAGGAGGCGTGGCAGACCCCAAGTCCTTTATACCAAAATGCTTATCATAACCTCGGGTAGCGATTGAGCCATGTCCGTCTGTATGAACACCTACATCTCGGAGACTATAAGAGCTAGAGATACGAAACTTACCAACTAATGCGCATATTTCCTGAGAAGATCAAGTTTCTTGAATCATGTCCATATCTTTTCCCGTTTCCGCGTAGCAGAGTTTCGCGGTTTTTAGCTTCACCGTTTGATATTTCAATCTGAATCTTGACAGAGCGGTGCGTTGTGTGTCAAAAATAAACAAAATCGGACAAATATAATACAACAAAAGTTATAGTCTAAAATGTACAAATTTCACCTCCCCTTGCCTATAAACTGCGTCAATATTTGACTCTACGTAATAATAGTAACAAATGACCTAGAACCACCAATTTTGGTAAGCTGATTCATGTGGCTCTAATGAACAAATCCACATCCAAATTTTATCAATGCGTCGTTGAATATAAGAAACAACATGGCCGCCACGAGCCTCCAACATATGAAGAAGATCTCTCTTAGGTTTTTGACGGGTAACAACATTTTTGAACTGCTTCTGGACAAACTCCGAACTGTAAAAATTCGGCAGGATACCTTTGTTATCACCGTACATATTCTCGCTTGAAAATCTCAAATTTTTGTATCTTTTTCCAATTCGCTCTGTCAGAGCTCCAAACAGGACTCCTACAGATCTCTGCCAGCCATTGCAAATCTTTCTTGCTGTCCTTTGAATACTGATTGATAATTATTTAAATAGTTTTCGTACAAAATTAAAAATAACCTTTTTTATTCAAATTTACTTTAGTTTTGGAGCGCAAGTAAAATTGCTTAATAACAGAAATCGTAAAAAGCAAATAAATAATGCAAAAGTGAGAAACAAAAGCAAAAGCATATAAGATTATTTAACGTTGCAATGAGTACAATAAAAACTAATCAAATAAATAAATAAGCAATAAGAAAACATACAAAAGCGACAATATATAGAATAAAAACAATTCAAATTAAATGCCATAAACAATTGACAAACATGTTGAAAGACATACTACATTTGAATAAAAAAAATAAAAATATATACACAATAATAAACACAAAGTAAGTAAATAACAGACAATGAAACATTTGTTTGCATGTACGAGAAAATTAAATAAAGCATAAAAATAAAAATGAAATGTAGCAGAGGGAAATAATAAATAAACGTCATGTCGACAGCAACAAAAATGGAGCGCGCTGGAAAAATGAAATTGAGAAGCCTGAAAAAAAAGAGAGCCAGATAAATAAAATGAGGAAATACGTAAAAAAGGACGAAGTAAAAGTTGGTATAAACCATAAGTATATGCAGTATATGGCGCATGTGTATTTCAAGGAGTTATCTTAATGAGTGCTTAAATGAAGCCAATTTGTAAACTTGGCTTTTGATACTCTTCACAGGAGATACAAAGACTTTACCTATTTGTTAAAAATTTATATAACAAAGAGAAAGATTCGTCGGAGAACCTCTAATCGGATACAATAAAGAAGTTGCTGTATGAACGAACGCCTTAATTTCACAAAATTATAAAAGCTAGAGCAACAAAAATTTGCAGCGTAAGGTGTGGCAACTCCGAACTCTTAACAGGTTTTGACTATAAAATACATAATTGACATCGAATCAACTCTTCTAATATAAATACCATATTAAAGCTTAGTTTTTGCCGCAACTTTATAGAACTACCGATTCATCAGTCCATTATTAATTGTTGAAGTATGAGCATTTTTAAAAAATTTAAATTTTTGTCATATTCAAAACAGTGGGGTAATACCGACCGCCTAGTTTTTTTTTTGCTAATTTAGCACAGATACGATCTAAAAAACATAAACAAATAAAAATTTTCGATTATAAATTAAAAGAGCATGTTATTGTTTAGACCAGTGGGGTATCCACGGGGGGTTAGGCGAATATTCTAAAAAAAAATAGTGGGCATCTGAAATTTTGTAGTACCTTTTTTTGAAGTCATATGTTATAGCAATCGTTTCATTATAGCGTATTTTTGAAGGTTTTTTGTTTAGCATACCAGTTAGTTTATGCCTATAGTAGAGGATATCTCAAAGTCGGCTGAGCTCAACTTAAACATTCACCATATTTTTTAAGATATAAATTAAAGTTAAAAACATTAAGCATGAACATATTAATTAGTTGGTATTTAAATATATGATATCATTAATGATGCGTTAAAAAAATTATCCCGATTATTAATGGTGCTATTCCATGATTTTATATGCATATCCAATGAAATTGTTAGTGCCTCAAAGTTTGGCTCAGACCCAGCTTTTAAGTATTAATTATTGTTATTAATTATTATAAAGCTTTTTGTATCTTTTAAGAAAATCAATAGTTTTTATATTTTCCTCGAACTCCTTAAGAAGGATTAATCCATTGGCATTTAAATAAGTAAGTAGTATCTAACCATATATCAAGCATACCTTCCCTTCTCGAAAATTCATAATAGTCTATAAACTAATGTCCCAAGCATGATGCATGCCTCATACATTTTGGCTCTTAATTACGTAGCGCTTATCTGCATATTATCGCATAGCCCGCATAAACAAATCAAAATGGTGGCTAACAAGTCCAAGTTTCCCAGCTTCCGCTTTATGGCAGCTATAAGTGCTTATCTTTGCCATGGAAATTGAATTTCCTCAAACTCATGTGTAAGATGCCAGCAAAGGATACGATAACACAGAGAGAGAGAAAGTTAGAGAGAGAGAGAGAGAGAGAGAGAGTGTGGGAAGAGAGACAGTGCAAGATAATTGCATGATAACAGGCTAATTTTCAATTAGCGCCATTTTGATATTTATCGAACAGCGGGCGCATATAAATTAAGAATTCTTGGGCAGTAGCTTCATTAAATGAAATGCGCTAACAAATTTTCGGACGCTACAGCTTACAAATTGCAAATGCCTGACTCTGTGTGTGTGTGTGTGTGATGCTTGCTTCCGGTTTGCCATTGTGTTTCCGGTTTCAGTGTTAGAAACGTGACTAGTTTATTGATTTGATTGAATGCTGCTTTGACAGCCAAATACGAAACGATACATAAATTAATAATAATATGGCCAGGCAAGTAACAATTTGCTATGCTGTGCAAAATGCTTTTAAGAGCCAGTACTGAACATCCCTTCAGCCTTATCCTTGCCACCCACCAAGTAAGCTGCAACTAAAAGTCAAATACTTGAACCAGCTGGTGGTCTTTTAGACTCTTCCCAGGCCACTACGTGTTGGCCATTTTGAAGCTGTTCCAACCAAGTCTGGGCATATAAAATTCCAATCATACTTGACCGAAAGAAAAACACTGTAGAGCAGCTATACAGCTTCACAAGAGCACAGCCAAGCGGGAAAGCAAAAGTTTACTTTTTGATATAAAAGCTAAGATGCCCTGAAAAAAGATTATGTCATATAATATATGTTTAAGGTCGTTTTGATGGATACATTTTTGGGGCAGCTGATTAGTATTGTTTGCAATAGTTGTTGATTAAAAGCAATGCTGCGTCAATGTGTTAACTTTTTGGAATGTTTGCCAGGTGAGAAAATACTTAATACAAACTTTTGAAAAAATTTACTTTTTAACGTTTAAACATTTGAACTCCAAGATCAAGCAATAAAACACTTTTGTTTGTTTAAAGAAGACTGAAAAATTTAATTATAGCCATTAAAAATGTGTATAAAAATAAAAAAAAAAAATTGTAGTACATAGTTTTTTGGCAATTAGACATTTTGAAACAATAAAAAAGTATAATATATATAGAAGCTCAATAGATTTTAATTAGACTATATATGTACATTAAATGCAAGTTTGAGTTATAAATAGCTTTATATTTTACAGAGATCGTTAAACTCAATTTTTTGGCCCAAAAATAAACATAACATAAAAATGGACAAGCATCAACTTTTGTTTCAAAATCGTGAAACAACTCTTAATTTTAAATTTTTATATAATAATAAAAATTCTTTTTACTATGTTTATTTTATATTATTATATATAATGATTTTTAATTTTTATTTTATAAATTGATCATGTCTTAATATTTATTTAAAAAATTAAAAATTAAGATTTGAAAATAATGCGGTTATAAAATGGTTGACACTCTCATGTGACCTACATTTTAATGCCTTTCCGGCGATACCTCATATGTCCTTGAAGAATCCATTTTGTGAGTCTCAAAAAATTAAGATTTATTTTAAAAATAACTTTAAAGCCAAGGTTTGTATTACAATAGTTGACACATATTATATGATCTACATTCCAATACCTTTCTGTTGAGACCTTGTGTGCCAATAGGGATGAATATTAAAAAGAAACTTTTTTATCGAAAAATGTAAAATAGAATAGATATTTTGAAATTCACTTATTCTTTGAATTTTTTTTTTTGTAAATTAGTTTTGGGAACTCTCTGTTTTAAAGTATCTTTAGCGAAGCAGTTCGCTTTTAGCGCCAGTACTAAAAAATTGCAATACCCAGAATGCCTTTAAGGCTCGTTGATTAGATAAGCTTAATTTATATAATTTTAAAATAAAACTTTTCTGTTTAATAAGATTGTTACATAAAGCCTCCTTCAAATAATTGACTATCTATGCTTACTTGCTAATAGTCAAATTTCAAGACCTCTGCATTAAATTCTACATTTAATTATATTTTTGAATTATTGCATTTGGTGCCGTAAAAGCTTAGTTTCGGCTCGAAAATTCCTTTTGGCGGCCAAGAACAAATTCTATTTAACTTTGCCATATAGCATTTTTAATACATAAATGAATATACCCATCGCTAGAGTATTAAAAATATCCAAACGAAAAAGTTAAGTGAACGACAACGACGCTTAAGTAAAAACCCAAAAGTTGCAGTAATGTACAGGGGCTTGCGTCTAGGGGAGCAATAAGATATGTTTAGAGGGAGGGGGAGGAGTGTGTTGGACTTGGTATGGCAATAGAAGTCAGCAAAATTGTGTGCTATACTTTTAGCAATAACTTGCCTGCTGGCTTACCTTTACCACAGATTAGAAAACTTGACTGCCAAAATGGCTGCCCAACTGAATGGTAGCCATTTTTTATTTGTATTTGGGGGCTTTTTTTGCACTGCAGAAAATTCGACAGATTTTTTTTTTTTTTAGCAAAATAGTTGAGCTGCATGTTGTAGCTAAAATGCATTGCATTTAAGTTTAGTTCACTTTTGCGGTTGGTATTTGACTTGGGGGAGCATTTTGGAGTTCTTTTCACTTTTCAAATGTTAACCTTAAACACTTTGAAGGGCACAATAAAATGGCTTTGCTGGGACTAAGACTGAGTAAAGTTACTTCTACTGCCTTGTCGCAGCTTAATCGATTTGGAAAAGTTCCTGTCGGTTTTACCTTACCGGAGCAGTTTGGTACTTTATTTTTACGCACCATTTGTTGAGTGCGCATTGAGATCCTTTCGTTTCTTTCTGCTTCTGTAGCTTTTTGGGAGTTTTTCTTTTGTCGTTCTCGTCCTCGGCATCGGCAATGATAAACTTTCGACACATTTTTCATTTATTTTCAACACCTTTGATTGATATATTGAACACTTGGCGCACAACTTGAGCAACAGTTTTATTTTTGCACTTTTCTTTTATATCCTTTTTATTTGCTCTTGCAGTTTAAAGGAAACGCGCATCAGCTGGAAGTCATTGTACCAAAATTTCCGGCGGAAATCAAACCAGGTTGCCAAATGTCCAAATGTTGTGAGAGAAGATGCCGCTTATGGTTCTTTCTTGCTTTTATTCAAACTTTTAATTGTTTTCTTTTTTTTTTGTGGGAGAGTGTTAAAATTTTGTTTTTTTGTTACCTAAAGAATATTTTTACGTGCAAGTGTATTTTTTTTTTGTTGCCAGATTTTTATATAAAATTTAAAAAAAAATTGTAGTTTTATTTATTTATTTAGTAGCTATACCCGTCCCGCCTTGCTGTGCCGTTTACTAAATTTTAAAAAGATTTCTAGATGTACTGCTAAATGAAGTACCAATTTGTCTTCAGCCCAAATAATAGAATACGTATTAAAAAATCGGAATAATTCATAAGGGAAAAAAATTATGAAGAAAATTTATGTTTGTATGGAACGAACTTCTTGAAGGATATCTCGAGTACGGATTAATAGTTTTAACGACATGTTTGCAATTTATGCTTACAATTCGAATAAGGGAGTTTTAACATCAACGAACGTTAAAAATTTTGATTTTTTTAACTCTGAATTTACTCTTTTTTGAAAGGCTGATTTTTTTCTCAAACACATTTTTCAAAGCGCGGATGAAAAGTTGCACAACTGTTATTGTATTCGCAAACCAAGGACTACCGGGTCCACTGGTATTGTTGCCTAACTTAGCTCCCGCTGTTTGTTAGTGGAAGGCTCCATAAAAAAGTGTTGGTTATCATGAACCAAGCTTAACTTGGTAAATCAACCAAATAATCATCCAAGTGTTGATTTTCTTCTCTAATTCGAAGAATTTTCCAGAGCTCAAAAAAGCGTACGAAGATGCTGCTCTAAGTAAACCAAAATGCCGTGATTGGTTCCATTCAGTGGCGGATTTACGGAGGGGTTTTTGGGTTTGGACCCCCCCAAAAGTTGGAAAAATGGGTTGAATGTGTTTTGCGAGCTCTTATATGCACTTTTAAGCGAAGAAACCCCCAAGACCAAATCCAGGATTCGCACCTGGTTCCATTGCTTCAAAGACGGTGATTTCGATGTCGACGTCCTTTTGAAGGAAGGCTAAAAACCTTCGAAGTCTCGAAATTGGATTTACTGCTCGTTAAGGGTCCATGCCAAATGTATGAAGAACTTTCTTTACAAATAAGAGTTAACTCTTAAGCGATTTTCAAGTAATTGCGCACAGGGAACTTGGGTTTCTTAGGAGATGAGGTCAAGAAAGTTGAACGTTGAAAGTTGAGCGGCTAGTTATAAGAAATGGATTCATTACAGCAACCCAAAGAAAAGAAAATCATGTAGTGCGTTCATGTTTTTACGTCGTTGGATCGGCCGAATATTCTTCAGAGTCGCTCGGAGTTATCTATTACATAGCGGAACAAAAAATGTTATGAATTTTACATGTGACACACATGAATTTTGAGCCGTTGAATCCGAATTCAACAGTATTACAAAGCTCGGCCACACGTCACCAAACCAATTAAAACTTATATAGAGACGCTCAAATGAGAAGTCCTATCCCAAGCGTCATCTTCCCTAGATATTTCATTCTCCGATTATTGCTTGGTACTTTCCATGTCACAAGGTCTGGCTGGTCAATAGTTTCGCAAAGGCTTGATTCGTGGATAGACTTAAAAGATGAGCGCTTCATTTGTAACAGTTCCTTAGCTCCGCCAGAAAGATGCGCAAGATGAATAATACTTTAAATGATTTATTTGAGACAATTTTTCACAATAAAGCTTCATTTGCTTTTAAAAAAAGAGAACTTAGAACTTACCAATTTAAGGATACGTCACTCCTAAGCTAGCCTTAAAGCGGTCGTATATATATATTGACCGCCTTGACAGTGCAACGCGTTACACATTTATAACAACTTAAAGACCACTTAAGTCTGATTCAGGTCACCATTCATGTAATGACTTTGGTCAACAACTCATCAAGGATATATCAGAAGTGTTGTTGTCGTGACCGCTGCTTCACAACACGGGCTGCGGTTACTCTCAGCGCAATGATGTTGTTACAACTACCCCACCACTGTACTTCTCGCTCACACTCTCCGCACTCAATCCAGTATACAAAAGCACTTAACTCGTTAGCGGTTAACGGTATATTGGTAAGCCAACAGACACGTGCAGTAATTAAACAACACGTGACTTACATGCTGTCAACACTGTAAGAAGAAACTCAGGTGTTGGACAACGAAATTTGCAATTGATTGATTTGAGACAACTGTAACTTACAAAAGTAGCCACAAATCTTAGACAGAGTATGGAGCATAGGTACATACGAGTATACCGAACTGTGAATACCAAATTTAACCTCAAACGAATTACCAAAGCTTTGCTTTTGTAAGCTACTACATCAAGTTGTAGTTTCAATTAAGTAAAATTAATGCGATTAACAATGCAGCGAAGCAGAACGTTGGAATGTTTAAGTCGGCAGAGACTTGGCTAAAAATGTTTGCAAGTTGTTGATTAACGGCCAAACTGGCTGGCACATGGCCAACTTCACAGCAACAACAATAACAACAAAGGATATCTGGCTGTCTGCAAGTTTTTTTCGCCATACACTTATAGTTGGTAGGGTACACCTGAACTACAATGTCGTTGTAATGTATGATGCCTGCGTCAACAGAACAAATTGGCGAAGGGTTTCCACAACACCAGACTCATAAGTAGTGTATAAAGGAGTATCTTCGTCAGAATTTCGAAATCGTGTATTAGCCAGGTTGTGCTGTATCGATCTAAGCCGGTGATAATCAGAAGTCGCCATGTTCGGAGAGTACGTTAGGTGCGTTGTTGCGTAAAAGGACGGCTTTTCGTCGATTGCTGTATATGGCTGCCTCTTGACGTTCGTAGCACGCACTTTTAACGCTTTAATTCGGTTTCACAGGTCGTAGTACATCACTCTTTGCTGATCCCGCCAAAAGCAGAGCATGACTATGGATATTTTGTTAAAGCTGCTATGTCGATTCTTGCCCAGAAGATGCCCACTACTTTTGGCGTTTAGGATTGCCGTAGTTAACACACTCCTGTTTAAAATAACACTTTCAGTCAATTCGTCTGTTACCTATTTTGGCTTCTTTTGCATCTTTCCCATGCTTAGAATGGGAAATTTATAACTTTTGTAAGCCTTGTTCCTAGTTTCCTGAACTTCTTCTAAAATCACTCCTATAGGTAAACGCTAGCACTGCTGTTCAAAAAAAAATTTTACCATTTGCCAAAAAAACTTGTTATAAATTATAGTAGTATTATTTCAGTAACGATATCTACAAAATGTAGTATGGTGTGTTAACTTAAAATAAAGGAGGCCTGCAAGCTTCTAGGGTTACCAACGATCTTGCAGAACAATACTAGACTGCTTAGTAAAGAGCTGTAATTGTAGATAACTAGCTAACATACTACGGCTTATTTCTGCACTTTCCGAAGAATTTATTGATGGTAATGCTAAAAATTTGGATATGGTTTTTTGAACAAAGGTCAACATATGCATGTCCTCCCAATACGAATTTTTCAGAGATCAAAATTTTAACGCATAATATTTAATTTGCAAATGAAATGGAATTTTTAACAATTAAATACTTTAACTAATGCAACATCATCCAAAGTCTTAGGCAAATCGGTTGCTTAGCCAGATATCGAAAAGTTGCATTATTCGAAACCATTTCCAAATTATGAAGACTGCTGCTGCGACTGTCTTCACTAAAACAGTGTGTACATCTCTTTAAAGCTATATCTGACCATTGGTTTCCAGTATGATAGTGTACAGGCATTGTTACAAAAAAAGCCAATTCGATTGGATTTTTAGGCACGGTTATGAGCAACAGCCGGTAGGTCATTTTGGGGAAACCTGGTGTTATGCCGTAATCGACTGATAACATCAAACGCCAGATCTCCTCAAATCCGTCAATCGGTAGAGATTCGTAAAATGTAAAGTTTTCATTAACTCTTGTGCATAGACTTAAACTAATATCTTTGTAGAGAACTCTATGGGAACTTAATTCGTTATGACAAAGTTTGCTTTCCTGTGCTACATCAAGTGCTGCAAGTATTTCATCCGAGGATTTGTTGATGAAATCGCATGTCGCCATGTGTTGCGCACTATCATCATATGGTCCGCGCCATTCACAGCCCAGGCAACTATACTCACAGGCCACATTTCTTTTGATGCACTTATCTTTGTGTTCCGCCAATTCGTCATATGTTAGTTTTTGCTCGCATTGTAAACAGTTTGTGCCTAGTGATCGTAATATGCGTGATATGGTGCAATCTCTAATATAATCCACTTCCCATTCACCAATTGGCACTCGACATGCTGGACACTTGGCAACACTATTTTCTTTGAAACCATATACCACTATATGTGAATAACAATTTTCACATAATAAATGTCCATTGTGGCATTTATAAAATGTATCTGGATGCGGCAGCTCTCGACATACATTGCATAACATTGCGTCAATCAATTCTTCATCTTCATTCAAACGTGGCCTTTTGCTGGGATTCGGCTGCCCATCGTTATTCAGGTTTTCAAAATTCGCCATTCTAGTATTTAATTAATTTTGTTTTTTTTTTATACTTAAATAATCGGCTTAATTTTTCAATAGAATGTTTATCGTGTGAGTGCTCGCATATAACTAAAATTTTTCCTGAAAAATATGGAATTAGTAAAATATCAAATTGTCATTGTTTTATTCAGTGCCTACTCTTTTATGCTTTTGTAACTGCCACTTGGTGCTAAGGCTAGGGCTATGTAAAAGTCTAATAATATCCAAGAACAGCTCACGTGCCGCTTGCGGATTTCGGTACCAATTCCGCCGGATAAACTGATTTGGTAAAAGTTGAGTATATCTCAAAAGTATTACTTTGAATTTTCAAAACAATGCGATGAATAGATATAGTAGTTCTTCAGACAGAACTCTAGGGGTACTATATATGGACAAGGGATTATATTATATAGCTACCATAGGGGTTTTTCAGAGTTCCCAAGCACGTTTTTTTGAACGATCGGTCCTATGGGGGGCTTCAGTCACCAGATTTGGAACTCTAAAAAACTGCCAAACACCAAATTTGCTTACGATATCTTAATAAACAAAAGACTTTTTCATCTTAAACTTTTGGTTTTTTTCGAGATCCTCTGAAAAACCCCTATGGGAGCTATATAATATAAACCTGATATCAAAAAAATTAAAATAAACTTTTTAATGACCTTGACCAAAGTACAACTTGTTCTTATTTGGCTGCATAGTAATTAGTCTCAATGGTAGTTAATGATATGAAAATATTTGTCTTTTCTGCTGCGCTGCAGATTAAGTAAATAGCTCAAAAATTCGAGAGTTATGGTATGTAAAATAGATTCAATCGCAGAAAACATATTTGAACAGTTGGCGCGTAAACTTATTGTTTCGGCAAAAATTTTTGTGCATAAAATACTAGCGCAAGGTCTATGTCACCAACAGTAAGTCTCAAGATGCGTTTCTATTGGGAATCGGGGATCAAAGTTGTGGCATTGCTTTCGTTGCTGTGCGCCATAGAGGCGGCTCCAGGCAATACAGGGATATCCAGTGCCGCTGCAACTCCATTTGTAATAGAATCTCGCATTATAGGCGGCGATGAAGCAGACATAAGCGATTTTCCGTATTTGGTGCAGCTTCGTGTTGGTCAAAATCTGTGCGGCGGCACGCTCGTTACTGCCAATTGGGTGCTGACCGCAGCGCACTGTGTCTACGGTAAAAAAGCAGAGGACATACTTGTCATTGGTGGCAGTTCCTATTTGAATGGCTATGGAGGCACACTAAGTACCGTGAGTTTAATAGAAGTGTCGCCATATTACAGCACGTATAGCAAGGACATGGATGCGGCACTGTTAAAGCTGAAAAAACCTTTAAGTGGTGCTAACATGTCGACAGTACCTTTGGCCAGCTCGACTCCGCGCACGGGTTCCATCGTAAGCGTTGCCGGTTGGGGCTTGACCACAGAAGACGGAAGCGTCTCGAGTGTATTGCAAAGTGTTGAACTTAAGGTGGCTGATAGAGCGCAATGCGCCAGAAGCTATAGACGTATAAACATGATTACTGAAAATATGATTTGTGCCAGTGGAGACTACAAGGACTCCTGCCAAGGTGATTCGGGTGGTGGTGTGTTCCAAAACAGTAAATTGGTGGGAATAGTGTCTTTTGGACAAGGATGCGCGCGACCAGGCTACCCAGGTGTTTACACAGACGTCTCAAAAATTTTGGATTGGATTAAAAAAATTATTTCGAAATACTAAAATTGAGAATTAAATACCTATTATTGCAAACATACTCGTATTCGTTTCTTATTTTGTTTTTGCAAAAAAAAAAGTCGAATGTTAGGGTTCTATGATAGTTGATATAGTCAATCGTCTCACTATTTTGACGCCTCACAATTTTTTTTTTTTAAATATTCTTAATTTTTTTGTATGCGCAATTTTCGAAATACTTTTTCCCTTCTGAGGTAGCTCCAATGCTACATGCATTTTGAACGCATCAATAGCTTCTTTATAATTGATGTGCGGAAATAAGAAGAATTTATAGGAGTCTAAGCCCGGACTTTACAACGTAATGCTCTTATGTAAATTAGTTGGGATAACCAAGCTACTGTTTTGTTTTTTATAGAGTATACCAACTCTGTATAGACCATTTTTGCAGTTTCCTCTTAATTTTTCCTATGTTCAACTTTCATGTTAAATGACCGAATGAGGCTAATATACTGCGGCTGCTACTTAATAGGATATTAAGCAATGGAATACATGACTCAACATACTCACGCACATTCACTCACGCACACACAAACCCACACACATATAATAGGTATATTGTGTTGTGCTTGGGTAGAACTTTTAGAAGCGGCGGTGAAGCTGACGTCACAACGACAACGACGAAATAAAATAAAAATAACAAATATCCGCAGTTAATTGAAATTCCTTAACTTTCTCAATTAAACTTTGTGCAATGCTTTCAGCTGGCTTCTTCCTCTTCTTTAGCTGCTGCTTAACAAAACAACAACAAAGACAAAAAAAAAGTGAGTCCTTTGAGACGCTGACCGACTATGAGATATACTGCATACACAAGTTTTCCGAAGAAATATATATCTAAAAATTTGTTATGGGAAATTGGAAGTGAAATGTTGGACCATCGGAACAGTTTCCACACGGCCAGTTGTTTCTTAGAAATAGGTTATCATGCGCTCGAAGTAAGTTGATCTTTGTAATTCGCATTGAAAATAATAATCAACTATCGTACGAAAATGATTTCGTTCTGATTGCATTATTCTCCCGAGATATATATGAAAAGTATATCACAACCATAAACAGTGTGTCACAATTCAACAAAAAGTTCTGGTTAAGCTTATGCCAGTAAAATACCACACTTGGAACCTACGCTGAAAATATATTTAGTATGGCATGCAAAGCTCTTTTCCGCCAGCTAAATGCACTGCACAAACCTTTAGTATTCTTGGTCTCACGCTTACAGGGTATAAAAACCAAGCCAAACTGTTAAGAGAGAGTTGAATAAAAAAAAAAATCGCACTGCCAAGTTTCTGTTGAATTCAACATGGCGTATGAGCAATGGCTACAAAAGCGAACGTAGCCAACCTGTGGGCGTTTTTCGTCGCAACTTTATGAACTTGCAGCCGGGCTTTAGTGGCAGCTCTTCAGCAGGGCGTTGTCTACGGCTTTTGTAAGACTATTTGAAGTATGTGCATGCAACAGCAACAACAACATCAACAATAATAATAACAACAACAATAACTGTCTTTATGAAATTTTTTTTTTTTTTTGTTGCATGTTGTTGTCTGTTTAGCACAAAAAATAAAGAACTTGCAACAAACTTAAAACTCGCTGGCGTTAGTTTTGCCACCGCTGCCAAAGCTTTATAAGAAAAATGCACAAAAGCTGTCTACTTAAGATTAGTGATGAAAGCGTGCTTAATAATTTCCGTCACGAGTATTATATCAAGCACGAAATGTTTTAATAGTTGGAATATTTTATTAGCTCAAGCTTAAATGATGCAGTTTTTGCTTTGCTACAAATATTATACTTTAAGCGTTATATAAACTTTAATAGGAATTTTTTCATTTATAAATTCATGCCTGTTTTCTTTAAAGGATTTTTTTTTTTTTAACTAAGCCAGAAATTATTATATCGCGTTCTCTAAATTCGTTTTGGTTATGGTAAGCAATTGTCTTAGTGCATTTGCAAAATTGCCAAGTAAGTTTAATTTTTTGTTTAAATGCAAAAATTATATTTACAATAAAGTTGTAGAAAAATCATCACGTCACAATAACGTGAGATAGCTGATAGTAACGAGTAGACTGCAAAAAATTGTCTAAAATTTTTTATATATTTTTTTTTAAATTTTATTTAGCTTAAAATTTATTTTTTTATTGTATAAAATATAGTACATTTTTATGTGTAATTTGATTAAAACTTTTTACTTTTTTTAAATTACTGTTTTGAATTGTATTTTCTTAAAATAAATATAAAAATTTTTTTTTAATGATAGACATTATTTTGTTGTATTATTAACTTTTAGAGGGTCTTTTTTTTCACGGTTTTGATTTTACGTGTTCTAGAAAAAATGTTTTACACAATTTTATTCGATTTAGCACGATTAAAAAAAAGCCATTGCACTTAATTTTTAAAGATAAATATTTTTATTAACCTAATCTTTATAAAAAATTAGTTAGGGAATTCCGCTTTCTAATTTATTTTCATAGCAGCTTAAGGATGTACTTCATGTCTTTTTTACACGTTTTTTTTAGGAGTGTATATGCCGTGTACAAACAGAACTATGTTTATATTATATCACTAACCATTTTATTTACAATTTATTATAAAATATAATTATGATCATTTTTAATAAATAAAGGGACATTGTTCTTGACATTGCACTGTGGGCCCGGATTTTCATATTTTGGCCAAAACCCTGTAATTTCCATAATAATTTTTTTAGAGTGATGAAATTTTAAACACGTGTTCCTTAAGGATTATTTTTCTAGGAAGTTTGAGCCTCCTCAGATTTTTTTGAGATATAGATAATACAGACCAAAATTGAAAAAAAATTTAAAAAAAAACAAAATAATTTTTTTAACTTAATTAAAACAAAAACCGATTAATTGAAATTGGACAATTTTTCACACAGAGGTAGATATGAGCTCCTCATACATTGAAAAATAGCCTTTAACCAAAATATTGAATGGTTTTGGAGTGATAGCCCCAAATAGTTTCAGCTTTCAGGTTTTTAACTGTTAATTTTTTTTTTTTTGCATGCTCTTTTAATTTAAATTTTTACGTTTTTTCGTCAAAATTTATAATTTTTACATTTTTTGATTTGCATCTTCGTAAGTATGCTATAACATTTTTTTATTCTAAATGATTTGCACATTTTAGTACAACTTTTGAAAAAATAGTTACTAAAGCATACTTTTAGGCAGCTAAGAAATTCAAGAAATTGAAAAATTTCCTGGTTGTCAATTTTTAAAGTTCAACTTTTAGATACAAAATTTAATTTCCGAAAATCGGGAGAACAAACATTTTGTTGTAAAACATGTGAAGAAATTTATTAAATTTTTTTCGATCCAATATCGAGTGGTAATCGGAAGTAGCCTTAAAGCAAAGCAGCCAAATGATACAAAAGCCAAAAAAATCTTTATAACTATTTAAAACCGGAAAGTTTTTAAGCTTAGTTTTATTTTTTTCTGACGATATACTTATAAATAATTAGGTGTATAAGAATTTTTTAGCTACATGTATCATGGTAAATGAATTTTTTTTTTCTGTAAATTATCGAGAAAGTTAAAAAATTTCAAAATGTCAACTTTGATGGCTAATTACCGAAAAACCACTAATTATAATTTAATAATTTTTTCTGCAAAGGATACCTTAATGTGTGTAACGTCATATTGAAATATAATTTTGTTCAAATTTTGACTTTACTCTGAAGGGCTTTTGGCCAAAATCTGGCCACTCGGGCCCATTGCGCATTGTTCCAATGACAAGTACTTTTTAAATATAAAACAAGGAATTGAAAATACCTGTTTTTTTGTTTTTTTAATACGTATCTATAATCATAAAATATTAAGAGCGAAAAAATAAATATATATACTTACATCTATAAACATTTTCTATATGTTTACTATTTTTTTTTTAACAATTTTGACAGTATTATACAAATTTACAACAAAACATGTTTGTTTTTTTTTTTTAATCCAAATAAATTTTGTTCAAATTTACACTATATGTATAAAAACGAGTCTTGAAGAAGCTCTTAATAAGAAAACATAATTTAACAGCCGCAAATAGTTTTCATTTACTTAAATAAAATTTAACAAAGTCTACTGACTCAAAAATTTTCAATAATTCTAAAATAAAAGTAAAGTGATAAACAAAAATAAATTTTTTTTATAGTTAAATTTTAATAAAATTGTAATTTGTATCGTTAGTTTCAAAAAATAGTTGGAAGGCATCTTTTTGTTCCTTAAGCTGCTAAAACGCTTGAAGTTAATCTAAAATGCTATCAACACTTTTGGCTCAAAGTCAAAATAACTATTCTCTTTACACATATTTTTAAAGAAATGCTCTAGCTTGAAATAAAAAATTTACCATCTCTAACTAACTCACGAGCTCACGTGATACGAGCATCTCCACTTGGCAGTAAGGTACCTATCAACTGGTTTGGCCTTTTAAGAACTTAAGCTAAAACTAGCTGGCAAGAACGACGTCTATGGCTCATTCTTATCAACTTTTGCAGTGCTTCTTAGAAAAGATACTAAGTATGTGTGTGTGTGTGTGTGTGTGTATTTGTCCATGAATAGGACTTTGTTGTATGGCGTTTGGCTGCACGCGACATGTAACACCAAACAACCATAGAAGGATCCAGGCAACCATCCAACTTGCAACTTCTGCTAACAACAATAATTGGTAATAATGTTTATGAAAAGTTTCACTGCCACTGTGGTGCTACTTTGACTAAAGTTTGGAACATCTTATCGTTTTCTTTGTAGCTGTATCTTTAGTAGTCTTATTTTCTTTTACTACTAACGGTAGTACCACTTGTTTCTTATGTTGTCCTTGTTCTTGTGGTTGTTGGGCCAATTGGCTTCAATGGCAAACAGTATCGAGTGCATATACAATATTTGTTGGGCCAAACAAGACCGTAGTCCTAGAATCTAGGACCAGACACTTGCCTTAGTTTTAATGATATTTGTTTATTTATGATATTTGTTGGACTACTACTATATTTGAAACTAAGTTGTTCTATTGTTTATCAGACAAACGATGACAGCTTATTAAGAAGTTCTTTTTACTTTTACTATTTTATTAATAAAAGTAGGATTTTTGGCTTCGGTTGCATGAATTGATGCGCTCTTAAAATGGAATTATGGTTAATATAGTACTATAACAATTTTTATAAAAAGATATATTTATTTTAAATCATAGAAAACACGAAAATGACCGTACAAAGTTTGCAACAAAATAATTAGCATGACTAAAGAAATATTCTTCTTTTAGCCTACTCGTATTACCCTTGTCTAGAGGGACCGACAAAAGCTACATTTTGTCATAATATTTTTCTTATAGACTAGTAGTTTTTTTATGTTGCATTTAGATTTTTTCATTCTCATGAATAAAATTTGGCAATTTTTCAAGAAACATTCTGAAGTTTCAAGCTTTCCGTATGTAATATGCATTAGTGCAGCGGTGGGCAAAACTACTAATGCAATTTTTTGTGCCTGTGTGCGTAAACAAAAAAGAGCTTTCGCAAAGACCGAGGTACACTGGGACAAATCATGTTTTTTTTGGCATAGTTGTCATTAAATTCGACAATATCGACTTTTATTTTATGCGGGACGTATATGTTATACTCTGCACATTGAGCAGAGCGATTTCGCCTAAAAATGTGGATAGGGTCGTGTCGATCAAGGGCTTACCTACAAAAAAAATATGACTTGCTCACATCATTAGCTATTTCATATGACGCCAGCCAGAATCGCAAATTTTAATGACCAACAAAATCCAAATATACGCAGAGTCCGTACTCTTTCTTGTTTTGACATGTGACTATGCTTTGCTTTCCATTGTAAAACTAGCTCACACGTACGAGACGAGCTTTTACGGCAAAAAGCTCTTTTCTCGTACGTGTGAAAGCTTTTTGGCACGCGTGCCGTCTAAGTGCCCACCGCTGCATTAGTTTCTACTCAAAAATAACCAATTTTTTACAAATTTCTAATTGGGAATTCTTTTAAGACTCTGAGATGAAACTGTATCGTAATTATTGATAGACCGATAAATTTTTTTTTACAAATTTCTTAACTAGGAAAAATATAATATTTATATATTTTATTGTATTTAAAGATGCTGGCAATTTAAAAGCATAGAAAGAAAGTTTTCTGTTATAATTTCTGGCATATACTATATGTAAATCCTATCATAATGCGTTGCAGACTTTTCAAAGTTTATTCAATAAAGAAGTTATAATTTACTTTTATTAAATGATATAATGAAAAAAGGCGAGTTATTTCAGAGGCTATCTTAGATAGATTATGTTTGCGACTCCAAATTTATAAAATTTTTGGGGTTTTTAGGAAAAAAAATATTTTTAGGTTTGGTCAGTTCTTGTTCTATATGTTTTCGTCTAAGTCCGAGGTTAAAGACATCACAGTAGTGATGTTATTTTGATTAAAATTCAGTCATTTCAATTTTTTCGAACTGCGTATACCCCTTAAAGCAGAACCCTGACATAACCTTGAAAACAAGGTATTTTGGATGTTATCTCAGAACGCTGACGTTCTGATTCCAAATCCGAGTTTAAAGGCATCACAGTAGTTCAGGGAACTGACATAGCGTCAAAAAAGTGAATTTTGATTCGCGCGAAAACCTCGACATAACCTCGAAAACGAGGTAATTTGGAAGTTGTCTCAGAACCCTGACGTTCTAGGGGCATAGATGCAAAAAAATGGTATGTTGTTTTTGGAGTTGTTGTAGTTTTTTGAACCTTGGATTTGGATTCAGTGGATTACATTCTATAATTATTGACAGTGTATATCATCGTCGTGCTCATCATCATCTTTTTTTTGCTGCTTAGATCTTACTATATAGTAGTTCAAGTACATATAATATTGTTTAATTTAATTTAATTTTATTGAAGTCTAGTCAACAGTTTCCAAAACAAATTGCTACAGTAGTCTACCGAATTGAATGTAGATGAATGAGTTTAACAAAAAACCTCAAACTGACCACAAATCGTTCAATGCATTGCACCAATGAGTTTTGATTTAAATGCCAAGCCACAAAGTTTTGCTGCTTAAAAAACAACTAATAAAAGTTATCTAAACATTTTAATTTAAGTTAATTTAATATGTGTGTATATAAATAATTGCCTTATTTATTTACGACCCGCAATACAATAGCCAAATGATGCCAAAATCTCCAATAGATTACAAAACGTAATCTAATAAGCAAATAAGCATATAAATATTTAATTCGCTTGCAATTCATTATCTTATATTAAAGGGGATTCAAAAGCTACCAAGCACCAAATAAATACAACAAAAGCCATTTTTTGTTTTATTATAATTGGATTAACTGCACGGTGCATAAAATGCGTTTTTTGGCCTTCGGCAAAGGACACGCACACCAAGTCCTTTTTGCAAATGGAATATATAATGCAAATTTAGTTAATTACATGAGTGTCTGTTTGTGCATAAACAATACATATGCATATGTTTTTACATATCGTACATTATATACTATGTGTGTATGTGTGTGTGACAAAACAAAGGACTCCTAAGACCCCAACAAAACAAACGTGCTTAAGCCATTTTCCATGTTATTTCAGCGCTGAGGTCTCTAAATATTATAATATGTTGCATGTAGGTAATTCAATAAACATTATGTCATGAGATGTGGCATGCAACTAATGAAGCCAAGCTCGTAGGCTGCACAGACATAAACTCAACAAAATGACATTATTTTGGACTAAGATTAGAGATGGGTAAATGACAAAATGCTTTTAAAATGCGGGTACGGTGCTTATTTGGATTTCACGGCTTAACAATTCATGGAAACATTTAAATGAATAAATATGAGATTAATTGTGAATTAAAAAAATAATAGGTCAGGATTCCAAGCATTTTTTGTTCACTTTGGAAGTAAGCTGATGTTTTAAAATTAAAAAATTTGCAATGAAACTTATATGGCCCAATATTAATAATTTTCTTTGATTTGAAAAAGTTCAAATAACTCCAGCTGTATGGAACAAAGTTTGATTTTTCCAAAATAGCAAAAATATAGAAATTATGACTATTTTTGTAAAAAGTAAATCAAGTAAACTTTTTTCGTTTTTATAATAAAGTGAATTTTCATTGTGCGATAGGTTTTTTAAAACTTTAGCATTTCGATTTGTTTAAAAGACGGACCCAAAAACTATAGATTTTTAGGTTGAGAAGTTTTTAATATTTATTATACAGTTTTGGGGTCTCTGAATCGAAATGAATGGTCCAAAAAACCTTAGCGCGTAAAGGTACAGAAATAACCTCAAAAGACCCATAACCGGGTGTCTGGGAATTTCGGTCACAAGTCAAAGTTTGTTTGGAGAGATTTGTTTTTTTTTTTCAACAAATCAACGTACATCTTTTGGAGATTAACGAATAGACTTTTCGCCATTTTGAAAAGCACATGTACTAAGAGATGGGAGGCACATATTGTAATTTGTATGCGGCTATGCTACTTCACTATCTTTTCGACTTAAAACTCGATTTCTGTCCTTAAAGAGAATATATAAAGGGTCATCAATCTTGAGGCTTTTTTTTTTAAATGCAAAAAAACCAAAAATTTCAAAGGATTCGGAAAATCTTTATTAGCAATAGACAGAACCATTCTTGCCATATACTTTTTAAAGATAATCAAATGCTTTCGAGCATCATCGGATAATACGGGTAAAGTTGGACTCAAATGCTTCAATCGTAGCTGGCTTATCCACAAACACTTTAGACTTCCCCAAAGGAAAAAGTCTAACGGTGTGATATCACACGATCTTGGTGGCCAGTTCACCGTTCCGGAGTGTGAAATTTATTGTTCACCGAATTAGTTCAACAAAATAACTTAAGCGCGCGAGAAACATTCTTTACAGAACGCGAATTTTCGTAATATAATTGTACGATTTGTGAACGTTGTTCGGGTGTAAGTTTTTCCATGATAAAATGGCAATGAAAACTGTATAAAAAACACATGGCAACTTGACAATACTCACGCGTGATATATCAAAAAAAAAAACCCTATTTGAAAAAAAACCTCAAGATTGATAACCCTTTAAAGCACGGAAAAAATTTTATTTGCAAAATGGTGATTTTTAGGGTTGCCATCTGCACGGGCCTCGCTCGGCAATGCCTAGGAAGTGATCGTCGGGCCGCCGGGCCAATGAAAATTTTGCCGGGCTGCCAAATGATCTAAGTAAGTTCGAATTTCCCGCGCACAGAGGGGATTATCAAAAAATGGCCGGGCTTAAGCAATATTTTATCAATTGAGAAGATTAAGTTGACAAAACGATTTGGAGCTTTGTGAAAGATCAAGAGTATGAACTGAACGACGATCTCTACGAAAATTGAACGTTCCCAGAATGCTATTTATACTTCATTCATCATTTTTAGCAGCACATGACCAAAAGTATAAAAAAACTGGAAAAAGGAACAGTGATGAGTACACACATTCACAGTGTATTGACTGAGTTGAGACTGATGGGTTGCAAACCAGAATGGATGACAAGTAATTTGGATCTTAAGTCAATAAAAGTCTACCTCATTTGACACAGCATCAACGATCGAAATTTGAGAGAAAGGCATTATTAGTTTACCATCGAGCTCTTACATATTTGGGAAAATGGTACGATTTAAAAAAAAAATTTTTTCAACACTTTTCAGTATTGAACCTCGAAGACGAAATAGTAGACCGAAAACTATTTCTTCGAGCGGCTGAAGCGGTTGATCTTGATGTTGACGAAGACGCTCTTTACGACGAATTACTTTCTTTGGCGACGATTATCCACAAAATCAAACAAATTGACCTCCTTGTTGGTATAAAATGGGTAAACATTTTCGAAAGCTCTGACTGCTTTGTCCAATTGCCCTTAATTGTTGGAAAAGTTTTATCGATCCCCATCAGCAATGCCTACGTGAAAAAAGTTTCTTTAGTGATGAAGAATGTTTGGACCGATTTGAGGAACCGAATGAGAGTCGAACTGGTGAAAAAAAAAATTAAATTTCCATATGAGTTGCGAAGAATTTGCTCTTTTCGACCGGAACAAGAGCCACTTCTTCGAAAAGCGATGATAAATGAAAAATACATCTGGAAAAAAAATAACTATGTAATAACTTTGTAAAAATACATCAAATATGAAAAAATTTGACATTTGCCGCTTTCCACGGACCCACATTGATAGCTTGCGGGCGAGTGACGCGACCGAGGTGGTAGCCCTAGTGATTTTTGTGATGTTTGACCTTGAATATCTTATGATAGGGTCATGATATTCATTGTTACTTTTGAAATCGATTTTTAAATATGTTCATTTATATTTAATTGGAAGATATTATCTTTCCAAAAGCCAAAAAAGCTAACTTAAATTTATTTGTAAGCTACCTAAATTCTTAAGCGCCCACCAGAGACTAGTAGAGTAAAACCAAAAAAAAAACACAAAAAAATTGTACACACTAGTGTTTATTTAAGTAATAAAGCGATATTAATTTTTGAATTTAATAAACAATGAAAAAAGATATCTTGCCATGCCGAAGAGTTATGCTTATTATTTATATATGGCGACCATTTGGCGACTCATTTATGCAATTCTCCAAACATTTTTTTTTTGGGATCATTCTCATTTCGGGCTTAATTTTTAAAACTAAAAAAAAAAATAAATGCCAGCATATATTAAAAAATATGTTTATAATTATTTTTAAGTTTAAATTTTGATCTTTCAACAATACAAAAATTATATTATTATATTTATTCGTTTATAAAATGTCTCCTCAAAAAAAAAATTTACATAAATGTTAAGTTGTCGATAGCTCGATAAATATTCGGAAAAGTGCAAAAAAAAAATTACGACTTCAAAAAAATATCAAAAATGGTTCAATTCAAAAAGTGATCTGCTACACGAATGGGTACATTTTGATAAATAGATAATTTATTCGATAAATTTTGTAACGAAACAAGTTTAAATTGTTTGGCACTATTTTGCTTAATATCGGCATGCCAAAGCAGTTTTCTCAAAGTTTCTATTAAAATTTGGAAAATTGTTGATTTAAATATTTTCACTCGATAATTGCAGTTTTTGAGTCTATGCTCAATGGCTTATGGCTCGTTAAGCTCAAATAGTCCACTTTACATCTTGAAATTATCTGTGTTTGTACCCACAAATCATATCAAGTGAAGTCTATTTCGTTGAAAATTGAATTAAGTCCAATTTACAATATAAATAAATACTCATGATCTTCAACCTTTAAAAAATGATTTTTCGAAATAAATAAGCATTTTCTAAGCAGCCATTACACACACCAGATTAAAATAAAAATCATCAAACTTTTCTCACTTTCTCTATAATATTTATAGTATTTTCCAGTTCGAAAATTTTCAAAACCAAAATAATCGAAAAGGATTAAAACAAACATTTGGCGCCAACATTCGTCAAAAGCAGAACTATTGTTTGTAGTGAAATAATTTTAAGACTATATGAATTATGGATTGGAAAAGAAAACGAAAGTTCATAATGTTAGCAACAATAGGCAAAGATAAGCACTGTTCCTTATAAGAGTGACACAAAGTAAGTAGCATGGCTTCATATGCTAGATATGAAAGCACTTGGAAACATTGTACACTCGCAATTCCGCATCTCTAATTCGAATCTGTTGCTTCTTCTTACCGCGTCTCTTTGTCTTTGCCTGGTGCAGTGCTTCATTTAATGCATACATAATAATATCAACAAGAAATGGAAGCTTTCAAATTGACAATGCCTGCGTAAACTAACTTTATAATAACTATAGCATGCTTTCAGGCACTGCATGTGGCAGATATAGTTTGGGACAATGTATCTGTCTTGCCACAAATGCAATTAACATCAGTGGGTTTAAAGCTTTAAAAGATGTTAGCTGACAGCATGTACTATCATCTTAGCCACAAATCTTTGGCTGACTCGAGTCAGCCATGTCCAAGTGTTGATAACATGCAATCACGTTGAAAGACTCTTTTAAGTAGAAAATGCTGAGCAAATGCAACTGGCAAAAAGAAAATAATCCAGCTAGTAGTCAGTGCAAGTTTTAAGTAGCTCACACACAGCTACACACATACGAGAAACTACTCAAGGGCACACCTGACAGGACACAAATGCATACACACATACACACACATGACACATAAGACTTGATCCGTGCTACTTAAGAAAAAGTAAGTGAAGCATATAAGTAGCAGCTAATTTTCAAGCTGATGTAGCAGCAGTAAGGACAAAGGCAACGATGACAACTGTAAGGACAGCACTAAGAAGAAGAAGAAAAAGCAGCTAAAACTGGAGAAGAATTAAATAGGTAAGGTCGGTCGGGTGTATTCGACTTTGATATACCTCTTACTAGAGTGGAGCTTTGAGAGCTGGATTACGTAAACATAGGCACAAATGCTTGTTGAAACAAGGAATAGTTAACATTGTTTTGCTTATAAGACTTACAGAAGAATTGGGTCATTCTAAGCGAGTAAGCTGGATAGTATTGGGTCTAGCACAGCAACGGCCATACATATTATTTCGCAATCTATGTAAAGAGTTTGATCGATCTAGAAGAGGGCTAAAACTGGCCTTAAAAATATAAGTTTTTCCTGACTTGACTATTGTATCAGTAGCCCCTAGTCTACCTAGAGTCTAGTCTACAAGGAGATCTCTATTAATATTAGGTGCGCAACTAAGTTCCACCTGTTTGTCAATAGATCGTTTTAGCAGTCCATATGTTATATCCAAAACATTCAGACACACTGTGTTTTACATAAACGTATACAAAATAAGTTTAATGAAAATAATAAGTTTATAATTTAAACGTTATGAATAAAGCTCTTTTAGAAAAATACTAAACGCTACCTATCAAACTTACAAAAATTGCTTACTCAATATACTTTATTAACCATTTGACGTAAAGCGATGTCTAACGACTGCGGCATGCCTTCGGCTGTGTTTGTGTGAGCAGCCGATTGTGCTCGGGCCCCTGATGCAAAGTCTTTTTTGATTAAACTGAAAATAATTGTTCTATGATTAGTTTCTTAGTTAGTCTGGCTGATAGATTCTTGTAGTATTTAGAATGGGC
Source organism: Chymomyza costata (assembly GCA_018150985.1). Classification (NCBI taxonomy): domain Eukaryota; kingdom Metazoa; phylum Arthropoda; class Insecta; order Diptera; family Drosophilidae; genus Chymomyza; species Chymomyza costata. Next base: position 28,935,778 of record JAECWU010000001.1, read on the forward strand.
ATCATGTTTAACATCGTATAGCAGTAGTGGACCAAATAGTGACTGGACGCAATTGCTTTTTTCTCTTTGCCGCATACATTTAGATAAATCTGATATACCCTTCTACTCTATAACTATAGTTAGGTTATAACCAAAAGCATAAACAACTACAATAAAACGTCAGGGGACGGAAATGCACAAGCAGCTGTGTATGTGCGCATCTTTTAAGAGAGCTGCTGATTGTGTGCTGGTATTAGTGAGAGTGGTAGCAGCTGCACTTAATTTGCGCACATTGCTCTGCTACGCGTAATGGAAAGAAATAACAAAGAGCATTGCATGCTTTTGGGCGCGCATTCAGCTCAAAGTCAAAGGCAGCCAGCCAAGCAGCTTGATAAGCTAGAACGACATAGACAACAACAACAATAACAACAAAAATAACAATAGTAATAAAAAAACAACGACAGCAACAACAACTACAGCAGAGAGCGCAAATGAGAACAAGGCGTGGCTGACACTTGAGAGCAATGCATACGATACGATACAATAGAAGAAGAACAAGAAGGAAACAGCGATGAGAAGAAGTTGCCAAAAACAATTTAAAATTACCTCACGTACGTGCGAAATTGCAAACGTATTGTGGGCGTAGATCTGTGGGTGGGCGTGGCACTCACAATATATGGCAACTTATAAGTCAAGTGAAAAGCAAAGCAAACAGACAACAACAACAATTTCGGCTGAGAAACTTCGACTTTGAGTTGCTTGCAGTGCTAGCTTTGAAAAAAGTGAAACTGTTACGACTTTGGGATGCCCTCACAGCACGTTTTTTCCAAAATAAAAAGTCACAATTTGCGCCGAATATTGCATTGATATGAAGGCAGTTCGATGAGTCAGTGACTTTTTCTAGAATCAAGTTCGTTAACGAAGTTAAAGGTAAAATGAGAGAAAAATTATGGAAAATTATGTGTGTAAACGTGAGAGTATCGAGTAGGCTACAAATATTTGTGCAAGCATGGCTGACCTGGTAGAGCTTTGGCCTAAAAACCTCCCCAGAATCGAAACTCAGTAGTGGCAAATTTTTTTTTGGTATATAATTTTTTTTATAATTTTTTTTTTTATATATAGTTGCTTAAAAACTAAAGATAACAATTTTAAAGCGTTGGCACCGTAGTTAATGAACAGACGGGCGAATGGGCATAGCTTAATCACTACCCGATCTGCTAATAAGCTTTTCGGAATAAAGAACTTATAGTCCAGTTACCTTATCTCCTTCTACCTGTTATATATGAACAATGCACAAATCTATAACACCCTTGACCCTATGGATACAGGGTATATAAAGATTGCAAAATGTTTCATTGTGCGTTTGAGAGTGTCTGTGTTGGTATTTGGGGGCAAGTTTGGTGAAGCAGTCCAAGTAGCTGCTGCTGTGGCATTTTAAGTAAAATTTTATAGAGCATACCTTATGGGTGCGAGTGCCAGACAACTAATGTAGATGACGACGTCGACGTATGAAGTGTTCGTAACTGGGATGCAGTGCAACGGAGCGTAGTGCTATCTGTACAGGCGACAAAATTGAAGTTTTAAAAATTAATATTCAGTTGTATTTTGTATTTTAAATCCAATTTCAATGTGTTATTCATTTAAGGGAGATACAGGTAATGATGATTCATTTAATTATTTTATTAGTTAGAACGAAAATGCAAAACTTTAATGAACAATGAAGAAGACGTAGCTGCTCTAAAATATACAAAGATACTTTTTTAATATTACAGCCGCCAGCTTTATCTTTAATAAATGCAATTTTTTCACAAAAACTTTTCTTTCCAAAAATACAAGAATGCCATATAACTGGCTCACGTTATTAGTCTGGCACTTTTGCATTTCAGCCCGACATCCTAAAAGTTGCTGACTCCAAGCTTGAGCTGCTTGTTGTTAACTTTAGTTTAGTGATTTTTGTCGGTTGTCTGACTGCTTCAATTTCGCATCTAAGTTAGTTTGTCTAGCAGCCCGTAAGTATGTGTATTGCTATACTTTGTATGAATGTATATATGTATACCAGTAGTAGGAAATGCATTATCCACTTAAAATAGCAAAGCAAAAAGAGCTGAATACCGGTCTGGGTTAGCAGCTACTTAACGCATTAGATACAAAGCTAGCGGCAGACAATTGCAGATAGTTGTAGTCACTGCCTGCATGCATTTGTGCCGTGAATCGTATCTATAAAAGGGCTATACAGTACAGTTCATTAAACGAGTGCTAATTCTCAACACCTCTCGGTGCGTAAATGTTCATAAAAGACTGACACGCACAGCAAAGCCGCAACAACTAAATGCAGATACAATATCTATAGACAAACACTTCAACTCTAATGAGGAAACTTAAAGTGTGCAAAAGTTACCTGGGTCGGGGGTAGCCACTAGTTTGAGGTTTTCCAGGGTGTAGTGCAGAAAGTGTGTGATATGAGTCGTAAAGATAAAACACAAAACACAGCCAAACGTTTAGACATAGATAAAACGCCCCACCACACAGGGGCTCAACTTGTAGTGGAGTTTAACGTAAAGTTGTGGTTGGGATATATGTATTATTGTGTGTGTGTGTGTATTGGGTTGGAGCCACTTTAGCAGTCACGTGCAGCTGCTTAGCTGCCACCAAACAACCACCAGCAGAAGAGCCCGCGTCATTTGCCACATTATCAACAGCCGCAATGGTATCAGCAAAGGATGAGCTCCGTGATTGACATGCGGGCGCAGCTATTGAAGTTATTGGCAATGCTTTAAGAGCCAAACCCAGACATACTAGATTGCAAACCACACCCACAACTGAACTTTGCCATTACCCTGGCCATAACTTAAATAAAAACATCTACGGGGAGTAAATCCCATTGGGCCAGAAGCGGGGGGTGCGCACTTGATTGCCTTAGCTGGTAAACAAAATACGTAACTAAAAACCCAGACGCAAATATTCATATTATATGCATTATGTCAAATAACAGCAAAGGTTGTCGCTGTCTGCGTCTGAGCTAAATGTGTTTGGATTTGACGAATATATTGTATTTCTATTGACAATTGAAAATTGCACAGAAATTGCGTCTGCAGCAGAGAGGGAGAGAGAGTGCAATCCAAATCAAAAAAACGTAATCAAATCATATCAAGACGAAATGGAATGTGAAGCAACCAGACAGACAGACATGAAGTTTCAGACGAAGACGCAGGACATGGGACATGAATGGTGTTGACTTCAAAACGATTTTGAGAAACCTATAAAAATCTTTGCATACTTTTGAGATGCTGGCAAAAATCACAACTAATGCGTTAAAGCTAAAGCCGATACTGTATGAGGAGAGAGCATATTTACTTGGTGATAAAGTTTGCAGTGACAGAAGAGAAGTAGCAAAGTATATGAAATATGGTTCAGGCAGAGTGAATTCGGGTATGTGCAGACATGTACCAGTTATAGCTCAAGAACTTCATTTAATTATATCTTCATCATAATATCATAACTCCAATTGATTTTCCATCTTTGGTCCTCCCAAATTCACCAAAACGAATGTTTTGAATCCGATTTGATGAAAGAGAAATCAAACCGAAATAAAAATAATATAATAAAATAAAATATTCTTTGATATTCTTAGATTTACATCTTAGTCCGTGCTCCCGAAAACAATTCCAAACATTTTGTTCGAATATTTGGTGCTCTTAATTTCACCAAAACAAATTTTTCATGTGGCTTGAAACCGAATGTTTTGTTGCAGGAGGAATTAAAACGAGTCGGCAAAATAGGCATAATTTTTATACTGAAATAATTTTTTAAATATTCTTTGGCATTCTTAAATAATATTTATGTCAACTTCAAGTTAGATATTTAATGACAATTTTTTTTTAAATTAATTTTTTTGACTCAACCCAAAAAATAGCATGCACAACCTAAAACTATTTTTTTTTGTGTCTGGGTATGTGCAAGTATCATACACGAACACATAACCGATTGGTGTGACAGGGTTGCCGGAGAATTTATCGGGAAAATAAGCTAAATATACCAATTTAGTGAAAACAAAAAGGGAAATATAAAAAAAAAAAAATTCGTTTTCCGGAGCAGGCAAAAACGAATCCGAATAAAATTGCTCAGTTTAGTTTTTTCGTTTTCCGGAGCAAGGCTGATTGACATACGTTTACATATATATAGGAAAGTGCATCTACTATTTGATATGGAATACCAAATCCTTTTGTTGATGTTTGTTTTGCTCTGGATCTCTCTCTCCCTCTCTTTGCTGTTGTTGCTGTTGTTTGTGGCTTGTCAATGGTTATTGATTGTCTGGTGTCATGTGTGTAATGGAGGGGTAAGCGATGGCAACGACATCGACAACGACAATGTCTAAGGCCTTGTAAAGCATGCGGAAGCTTTTAAGACATTTTTCCATAACAAACAGCTCAAGCCAACCCCTTTGAAATCTGAGATATATATGTGTATGTGTGTGTGTGAGTATCTGTGAGTTGGAAATGGCATTTACATTATAACAAAGACGGGACTGATGATAAAACGTCTTGCGTCTTAGAAGCAAAATCCAAATCAGAAAGCAAAAATGTGCACATAAAAAACGAAACGCATTCGAAAATATATGCAAACATAAAGGAAAAGGCTTGGCAAATCCCATGGCTAAGCAGGATATCTCAACCGGCTCAGACATTTGGCAATGCACTACAGCTACATTGACGTTGACACTTTTTGTAGTTTCGGACTTGGATTCGTGCTCGTTGACAGTTGGCATGCGGCAGAAGCACGACTGTGGGTTACGCTCAGGGTTTGCAGCAACTTAACAAAACTTTGTCATAACTTGTTGAATTAAATTTTCCCAGAGTCAAGCCACGATGCTGACATTTAGGAAGAGTCATTGTGTTTCAAGTTGCAAATACTAAGGCATATTTTGGAATGGGTTGCAGTCAGCCCAAAACAGACATTGGCTGCTAAGTTTTGGACAGGCGTGACACAGTCGTCCAAGAAGATAAGACTGAAAAAGGCTAAGGCTGGCTTTCACTTTTGTTTGATTGCCTTGACGAAACTTTGCAAGAATATTGCGTACATTTTAGTGCCTAAAGACCAGATTGCCAAAAACTAAAGATATTATATAGCCAAAAATTATAATATTTTGACAACAATGGTGGATTAAATTACTAAAATGAAGATGTATAAAATTTTGAATTCAAAATAAATGCAATATATATTTTTCTTACCGACAATGAGAAAAAAAGAAAAAGAAAATTTTTTTGACAATAATCATAGTCATACTCAATATATATGTGTACATATATAGGGTGGGTCATCTGTTGCTTTTTTGATTGCATTTTATTCGTATATTTTTCAACAAAATTGGGCTTATGTATATATCAAATGCAAGTTTGAAACTACTCATTTATGTATGAAAAGAAATTTCGCCCCAAAGGCGTTTCTACAGGCCCATATGCGAACATCGTAAATTTCTAAGATTCTTTTTTTGACTAAAGCTCATCTGGCTAATATCCCATCTATTGAGCGAATGAGCGATGCTGATTATAATTCGTGGGCTTCAATCGTTGCGTCATTTGAATCTTGTAAGCATTTAAACGCAGATCCGGCTGCAAAATTCTACGCAAAGTGCTTCTAGCAAAATCTAATTCTGGCGAACGACTCGTCGACACTGGCTGCAACTATGTGTTTATACACAGAACGACTATTTTCATAGTACGCCTTTACCACTTTTAAGCGTTGTTCAGTTATAAAACGATCCATGACTAAAATTGAGTAGTTTTGAACTTGACATATTTTTTAAGAGCACCCACTTTTGACGCGTGTGTTCCGAATAATAAGTGTTTAACAACCAAACCAACAGATGGCCCACCCTGTATATTTCCAAAAACCTAATAAGCCTAAAATATAATGCAGTATACACTTAATGGTAGTATTGCAAAATTATATATTAAGCATTTTCTGTATAAATCTCATATTAAATTTAGATATACTATCTTGACTTTAATACAAGCAAACAAAACTAGTTAGCGGAGTTATTCAAGTGCAGTCGAGTTGATTTCAATACCCGAAGACATTTTACATACATATATACTATCTTTATGTAGCTTTGCAGTGCGTTTTCCCGTGGTCTCTTGCCATTTTATATGAATATTCATGAACGGTTAGAAACCATCAAAACATGCCAGAAATGCAGACACGTAAGGGTTGTACTGACAGAAAGGCAACTTTAGAAAAACATAAAAGAAAAAAAATACCAGAAATAGAAATTAATTTAGCCGAATTGCACCTACTCTACAATTTGGAATAAAATTTATAAATTGCTTTAATTTTTTTTTTTAAACAATTTTGAAGTTTTTTATTGAACTAAAGGTTATGCGGCCTCTGACTGCTTAGCAAGGCTCTCATTTTATTACGATTATTAAAAGCATGACTGGATAACTTCGCTATCAATAAACGAGTCTTTTAAAATCTTTATTTTCACACCATCAGGAAAGTTGCACTTTGATTCTAAAAAAATATTCTTGCCAAACCGAAATTTTTGAATCTCTTTTAAATGTTCTCTCACTGTCACCTATAAGCGATAAAAAATGTAAGAAAATAAAGCTATGTTTTTTGAAACGTTTCAGTTCTTTTATTTGAAAAATACTGTACTTTGAGTGCAAAAAAATTTTGTGTGTAAAACCTAAAAAGGAAAGAGTAAGACGCTACAAGTCAGGCTTAGCCATAGCCTTTTGTATTGTCTGTTTATTGAAGATCAAAGGGGCTATAATCATGGTATTACGTCACGGGGCGCATTCACTTGCATTCAGTTTTTCGATATTTCTTGGGGAACTCAAAAATATACAAACTCTTCACCGTACCAAGTTAAAACTCGCCATTCATCTTAATTTTTTAAATTTTATTACATTTTCTTTTAGTCGGAATGTTCCGAATATAACTTCCAAGGGTTCTGAGACAACCTCCAAAATACCTCGTTTTATGAGGTTTTGAATCTGAATACGAGGTTTTTTGGGTTTTTGCCTTCAAAATATGTCGTTTATGAGGTTAGATCCATGAAGTGCTGGAGTTTTTTCTTGAATCTAGGATTCGGATTCAGCGACCATAAATCGTGAAAAATTTCCGAAATTTAATTTAAAAAAATTTGACAAAATTTTTTTTTCGATATCGGTTGTTTTTTATGCGTTTTTGGGGTCGCTGTTTTCAGAACACTTTGGTGTGGAAAATTTTTAAAGCTCAAATTCTCGGATTCAGCCTCTTAAAAATCTCTATGGGAAGCTCTGTCACAAGTACGGTTCATAACCATTTTTTTTGTTTTTGTGGGCCAGTGTTATAGGTGTTTGTGATTTCTTATTATTTTTTGCTTTTATCATATCATAGCATTTATCATTCTCATATATTTGCGAATCCGAATTTTACGAAGTTAATATTGGTTAGTAACTTTCTCGTAAAAACGTATTAATATAACGCAAATTGTTGTCAAACCGCTGAGAAAAAAAACTTGTTACAGCAAAAAACTAAATCACCATCAGTGCCTATAAAAGTACATAGTAGACCACATAGGCTTCTTGGTATTAGGGTATATACTTCTAGTACACATAAAGCCACAGCAAAACTTTAAAACTAAAAGACGCACAACGTTCGTTTGGCTCCGTCTGTGTATGTGAAATTTAACCGCGTGACTAACGAGTATATCGTTAGACTGACTAACCAAACCCAAAACGCAGCTTTTTCTGGGCAGGATATTGAAGGACAGCACGCGGAAAGGCGACAGGAGCAACATTGCCAATGGCAGCGGTAGCGACAGCCATGACGTACTTGACGTCCATATTTTAACGTGGCTGCTGCTGTTGTTTGACGTGTTGAGTTTAATTGGAACACTCGTCGACGAGGATAACGAAGACTAGGGCGTGGACCAAGGCAACTCCAATGGTGCTGGTGCTGGTGATGGTGACGGTGACTGTGACGTTGCTTTTGATGTTGCAACTAAGCTAGGTTTGTTGGTTTGGCAGCTCGTTGGGTTATTTAGCTGTTCCTTGCTCGTCTTTTTTTTCCCGTGCTGTTGCATTAATTCATGCAGTTTCAAAGCTCTAGTATAACCAACAAAAACAGCAACACTCACATGTACACACACTCGTTTATGCATTTTTTTTACACTTACAGGATACATAAAGGACTTCTTCTGTTGTTAGTTAGCGCGCAGGAAATTTTTTCTTATATATATTTTTTTAAATCACTTAAAATAACAGCAACTTTCGAGTATATATAATTAAAGCAAGCTGCGCTGCAGTTTTTTTGTTGCTGTTATAAACGAGTAAATTAAATTATATACTTTTAAGATAGACGAACACTTAAGTACATACTATATAGTAGATATGTTTACTTTTAAATAAGATACATATGCATAAGCAGTGAAAAAGTTGACATCTGCAGCAATGTAGTATAAGTAGTTAAAAAGGAATATGCACGAAACAAATTTTTTTCGAAAAAAAGGTACAGGGTATAAGACTGTCGGGCACCGCCTGGACAATATCAATTTTGTTTTTTAAATGCTTCGCTTTTGCAATCTCTATCATTTTGAATTTAAAAAAAAAATGTTGAGTTTTCCTTGGACTTTTTTAAAATAGGAAAGTATTGAGCCATTTTAAGCTACTACTGCAGATTGTCTGCAAACCCCTGACTTTTGTTAGAAGTTAATGCAAATAAATATTTACATATGAAAAAATATATGCTGTTTGGAACAACTTGCTTCAATCTTTATTTGCGTATTTTGTTATTACTTTTTGCATTCATTTGGAACACATTAGAATGCACACAAACTTAAACTTGTCATTGTTGCATGTTGTTTGTGTTGCATGCAGTTACTTGTTCTTGCTACAAGAGGCAAAATTGCAAGCAAAAAATAATAAAAAATTGGCCAGTAACAGTCAGGATATGCCGACTTTAATATACCCTGTAACTTAATTTTATTGTGTTTAGCCGCTTGCTTATGACGTTTGGCTTTTCGACGAGGGAACATGTGAAATATTTTAACTGGGGGAAACATTTAGTTCAAAGGGTCTAGCTGGATAAGGCACTGGAAACTGCCCCCAGCGATTTTTGAAAAGTAATGAAGCAGTTCGATTTACACGGCAAAAAAACAATTTTTTTTGCAAAATTTCAATTAAAAAAAAAAGATGGCGTACGTTAAAGTCGGGCGCAGACGACTTTGGGATACCCTGTACCACCACATTGCAATTATTTCCGACATATTGCTAAGACCTCCAAAAGATATTTTATTCGGCAAATTTGGCTAAAATATTTTCATAAACAAACAGAAATCAGTCGAATTTTGCACCAAAAATTTTTTTTTGACCGATTGGTCCTATGGGGACTATATGATATAGTCATCCAATTTTGATAAAATTTGGTACAGTGCTGGGGGGTCTGCCGATTTATAAATTTGGTTATGATATCTTCATAAACAAACGAATTATCCATCTAAAACTTTTGCTTTTTTTCGAGGTCCTCTGAAACACCCCAATGGGAGCTATATAATGTAATCCCGATATCAAAAAAATAAAATAAACTTGTCTCCTATGGATTAATAAGGGATCTTATCTGAAAGTTTGGTTGCTCTAGCTCTTACCATCTCTGAGATCTAGGCGTTCATACGGACGGACGGACAGACGGACATGGGTATATCGACTTCTCGAGTCACACTGATCATACTTTAAGTAACTTTGGGGGGTCTCCGACGTCTCCTTCTGTACGTTACATACATTTTCGGCTTGCACAAACACAATATACCCTTTTGTACCATACGGTACAGGGTATAAAAACGTGTTTCTCAATTTTATTTAATTGTGACTAAGCTACTGAAAAAAAAACAATTTTTTTTTTAATCTAAGTTGGCAACAGGGCTTCTTTAAAAAAAATATTTCTTTTATTTTTAAGCCGATACATTTTCTTAAAAAACATTTGAAATTTTCATATTTTGTAAAGTATCTTCCATAAATATGTCAATCAACATATTTTTTTCAACACGTATTTTTATACGTTCTTTATTTATTGTGAATATGAATCAAATCGATATGAATAATGAATAACGTTAAAAAAAATTTCAATTTTTTTTTTTAATGTATAAAAAAAATTTTTTTTTGGTAAAAGACATCAAAAATTTTAATATGCATGAAAAAATATTCATTTTTTTTTTGTAAAGGATGTAAAAAATTAGAATACGATTTTGTAATATTTAATAAAACACATAATTCTTAGATATAGGAAAATTAATTTATTTTGTAGGTATATATAAAAATATGAACATTGCTCGACAAAGGATTTTTTAATTATATGCATTAAATTATAATAATTTTTTTTAAGATTTATACCAATAGAAGAATATAATATTATAACTGGAAGAAGTGGAATTTCTTAGAACTGTATGCTAGACCATGCACTTTGTTTCATATATTCGAGTCCTAACTTCTTTGGTTTTCGAGAAACAAGCAATAAGGCAGAGGTTTCGCCTATTCTATTTCTTTTGATCATTTTGGTATAAGTACTGGGGGCTCTAATACGATTCCTTCTATGTGTTACGCATCAAATTTTTTTGCAACGACTAAATGCAGTCTTCTGCCCTTTGGGTGCAGGGTATTTATAAAAACAAAAAACAAAAGAGGAAACAGAAGGAAAACCAACAGAAGGCGGAAGTGCCAACAAATGTGGCTCAGTTTACATTGTGCATGTATGTGTGCATGTCTGTGGCTGTGTCTGTCTGTGTATTTTTGTGTATATATGTGTGTGTCTCTCGCCCATTCTCTCTTTGGTTGTTGCTGTTGCTTTGCATTATGTTGCATTTGCAATTCAAATGCTTTTTGTGCTTTTTGTTGACGACAGCAACAGCATAAGCAACAACAAAAGAAATGAGGAGGCTTATGTAGCACTTGTTGTTGTTGTTGTTGCAGTTGTTGCTCTTGTTGTTGTTGATGCAATTTCTGTTGCTGTTGAGTCTTTTATTTCTTTACATGCGGCTTTTGCGTAGCATTTGCCTTCTGCTGTTTATATTTCTTATAAAAATTCTACGTTGTTTCAAGCTTCGATTCACATACACACACATACACAAAAACAAACACACGCACACAGACAACACCAGAGAGCAGCAACAATGTTGTTGCAGTTGCAGACATCCTGTAAAAAATTCTAGTTCTGAATTGGTTCTTAACCACTCTAACTGCGTAACTGGTTTGTTCAAGAGTGCATACCAGTAGCAAACTAGTTTGAAGCAAACCAGTCTTGCTGTTAAGTAATGATACTTGCATAACTAACTTTAAGTAAATTTAATAAATCGTTTTTCAAAATATAAAAGCGATAGCTTCTTCTGGATCTGCCGGGTAGATTTTAAGTTTAAACTGTGCAAAATTCTTTGTTACTCATGAAATTAGTCTTTGTATTGGCTGAGTTAACTGAAACTCTACTGATCCTGCTATGAATGTATTTGCGATAAAACATTTCTTGGATAATAAAAGAATAGATTATAAATTGAATAAACTTAAAAAGAATTGTAAATAAATAAAATTGAATAAAGAAAATTTTTTATTTATATATCATGAAAAAGAAGACAAATCATCTGTTATTACAAAATAGAAGACAGCTTCCTATAAGTCATTGTACATTTGTATTTCATATTTAATACCTAAATTTGTAATCCTGGGTAGATGAGAGAAACACCTCAAGCAATCCAACTAACTGGGGTTTCTCCTTGTAAAGATAAATAAATGAATCTGGGTATGCGTTGATGGCAGATTTGACTTTCTCACATTTTCTAAATATTTTTGAAAAATTGCTGTCAGGTCAATGTCCCGATTTACACCCAGGTTGTTAAGCATGTAATATCTTTGTTGTCCTTCATATGCATATGAATATACCCAGTGTTTTTCACTTTCCTAAAACAATGACATCTGCTCTCTCTTAGAGTCATTGTGTTAACACAAACTTAAGAGTAATACTGCTGAGTACATCAGACTGTGCCGCACTTTTACCGCGACTAGTCTTTTCTAAACCTCTCCGCAACTACTTACTTTCCAAGTAGTTCAAGTTATTACCATGACACCAAATTCCTGCATGGAGTTGTGCAGTGCCACGCCCCTTGCGCCTACACTTGACATGAGTGTGTGGGCGGGCAACTTTTTGCTATGCTTTTGCTGCATATGCTTTGCCGCGCCTTTCGTACAAAAGCGAATGCTGATGAACACAAACAAAAACAGACATAAAATGGCTGCCATTGTTGTTGTTATTGTTGGACTTGTTCATGTTGTTGTTTTTGTCGTTGTTGTGTTATAGTTGTCGTCGTTGCCGCTGCATTCCATTAACATTACAAATGTATTCATTGTTCGCAACTGCACAAAGCAGCAGTAGCAGCAACAACAACAAATACGGGAACACAACAACAACAACAACAGAAGCAAAAACAACAACTATTAGTGCAACAACAGCAATAACAATGCCGCCATTTTACGCGGCATTATACAAAATGTGACAAGTGATAGAAAGGATAATGCCAGCGCGTTCACGCAGCAACACAACAGCTCCTGAAAGTATGCTAAAGCTTTTCATATGAACAGATTTACAGTGGGCAAGTTGCTTATGATGTGCTGCTAAATTTAATTAGTTGTAAGCGGTAGAGCGCATAGCAGAAAAGGCTTTTTATTTCATAAAAATTACAAAGGAATGCAAAATTTAATTAAAAAAAAATTAAAAAGCGCCGATTTGGGTAATTTTCAAAACTTTTCATTTACAACACCCTCAAATAACTTTCTAGTCATCGTAATTAAATAATAAAAAAAATTTAAATAAAAAGTAAACCATAGGTACAATACAACAATGGTTGTCCCCTTAGAGAAAAAGTTAACCTATATACGCGTAAAAACCAAAATTGCATACTTACAGCACTTAACAAATTTTGTTCTATAACAAATTTGAAGCAACAAAAAATTTTCTTTTAAAATTTTGAAAAAAATTATCAGTTTTATTTTCATTCTTATTATACACCTAATTCTGAAACCGTGAAAACAATAATATATGACGTGGGACAGATCACTTACTATAGAAAATTTCTTACTTACATTTTAGAGGCTAAATTATGCAAAATGTAATTATTTAGACAACAAAGATTAAAAAATTTTAGTAAATTTTTGGTATTTGTCAAAACCGATTTTGGTGAACTTTAACCAAAACTATCTTGAGACGGCGACATGATTTTTATAGCTTATTCTAACAATTCAAAAACTTATTGAAAAAATGTTTTTTAGTAACTATCTTTTCATTCCGATGAGTTTTGCTTTAAAATTTTATCTTTCAGGGAAAAAAAATGTTTCAAATAACTTTATTCGCTTACGAGATATGGGTGGTAACAGAAAAGTTTACCTCAATATTTAATTATAGACAATTTGATGAGAAATCAAAAAAATTTACGGATAGTCCTTAATCACATATATCAAATCATGAAAATTGAAGAAATCGATTAAAAAAGTGGTCCGCTGTACTTAATTTCATCCCTTAAGATTAAACTTCGAAAGCAGACTAAAGTTTACGCATTTAACTATTGCATTAAATATAAACAATAATAGAAAGATATAGGCCTTAAACAACCTCAGAGCTGTGGCCCGAGGAATCTTATAGGTGGCGATTAAGGCCATTAATATTGTTTATGTATAATATTGTTATTTGATAAACTTTTGTTCCACTGTGCAGCTGCAAGTAGCTATATTATTTGCAGAGTTTTTTTTACTAAAGTTGTTCATTTACATAGTTGAGCATATAGTATATAATACTTTTGTCTATATGCGTGAGTTTTGCAGTTGTCAACGCATTTAGTCTGACAGTTTGTCTGGCTGTTGTTGCAACAACAATTACAAGAATAACTACAACAACAAAAGCAATCACAGCATGCCAAATTGTTTTCCTATTATTGTTGCCATTGTTGTCATAGTAGTTGGTAATGTTGTAGTTGTTGCTGCTGTTGTTATACTTGATGTTGTTGAGCTTATCGTTATTTAAATTAGCATTACAAATGCACTCATACACACACACACACACACACACACACACATAGAGAGAGAGAGAGAGAGTCACAGACACACACATAGGCACCCACATATTGGCAGCCATATTGCTTTGCTGCACGTTTTTAAAGCCAATATGAAACTAGGTTACGCTCTTTGTTTTAACACGTACGTGTGTGTCTGTGTTGGTGTGTGGGTTGTTCGCTTTGTAGTGTCTAGTAAATATTTAATTAAATTCGAAAAAAGTTACAAACAATTGACAAGTAAATGAAATGCCATGCCATATATTATATACCAAAAGGGCTTTAGTGCATTATGCTTAAATTTTTATACCCATTATGCGCATGAAGTAAAAGGGTATATTTGGTTTATGGGTCTAAATGTGACATAAATAAGAAAGCTATTACCAACCCGTAATTTTTATACCAAATTAATCTACACCAAAGGAGTACGACAAGGATGCAACCTATCGCCCCTGCTCTTCGTAGTTGTGTTAGACTGGGTGCTTGAAATTTTTGAAGCTGAAAAACGAGGCAGTAACTTGAGAGTTGGTACTAGTTTGGAAGATATGGAGTACGCGGACGATATAGTCTTGCTCTCTAACTCACATCACCAAATGCAAACAAGGTTAAGTGAGTTACATACTGAATCTGCGAATGTTGGCCTTAAGATCAATACTGTAAAAACAGAGTCTCTGCGCATAAAAACCAATAATACGGCGTGCTTCAATGTAAACGGCCAAAACATCTTAGACACAGAGAGCTTCACTTACTTGGGCAGCATTCTTTCCAAACATGTTGGAGCTAAAGAAGATGTATTAAGCCGTCTTCAAAAGGCACGAGAGGCGTTCGCAAGGCTAAGAACATATGAAGAGCCAATGATATCAGCGCTTAGAATAAAATCAAAATCTTTAACGCATGTATAAAATCAGTTTTAATGTACGGCTCGAAGATTTGGCATGTGACTGCTTTGCTTAAGGCAAAATTACAAGCATTTGTAAACAGGTGTTTGCGGAACATAATGCGAATATGGTGGCCAAGGACCCATATTAAATGTAGAGCTATGGAGACTTACTCATCAGAGCGACGTAAATATAGAAATTAAAAAGCGGAAATATGGTTGGCTTGGTCATACATTGCGGAAAGAATACGACGATATCTCACACGCTGCTTTGACGTGGAATCCACAAGGGACAAGACGAAGAGGGAGACCATCAATGACTTGGTAGAGAACTATACGTAACGAACACATTGCACAAAACAGAGAAAATTGGAAATCTTTTGTAAATAATTGAATTACATTACATACTTCTGATTTTTTTCATCATTCCCAAAAAAAAAAAATTAATATAAGACATTGCTTTGAAATGATGCTGGCTCTGATTTTTTTAACATTTGGGAAAAAATTTAAGAAACATAACTATGTTTTGTTTTTAATCTAAGGGCCGCTTAAGGAACTTTTTTCCCGGGTAGAGTCCACACGTTCCGTTAAACGGCTATACAAATTGTATTCGCAAAAAATTTGGGATTCTTTTTGAACTAAGTACAAAAAGTTCAAAGACAAAAAATAGTTTTTTAACTCTTGACATATCATAAATTTATTCAGACGTGGTTCAAATTTCTCTATCTTCAATTTTTATTCCAACTTTTGTAACCTCATAATTTTAACGCCCATGTGGCCTCAAGGACTGGTGTAGAAATCATTTTAAACCAAAGTCATTATCATTGCAAGCCATATGATGTCAATAATTTGCACACAAATTAAGGACTTAAAAGTTGTCACAAATATTTCTCAAAGCCATTGCTAGCCACAAGCCTTTGGTATAAACATTTATTTTTGCTTTAAATGACATATTTTTGTTGTATGCAACGACTCGAGTAACAAGTATATCAAAATCGGTCTCATTCGACCTTTATTTTTGTTTTGTTTTAAAGAATGCTTTTAAATGTACTCAAAGACAACAAATATTAAATATTTAATTAAACAAGAATGTTAAGCTGCAAACGAAAACTCAGCAGCAGAGTGCAGTTAAAACGACAGCCATCTTTATTTTCTTTTATGAAATATTTATATATATATGTATACAGTATATAGCTTTGACTCTTATGCATATATGTATGTACATAAAATTAGTGTTGATAGTGTTGATGTATGGCAAAAGGGCAAACAGAAAGTTAGGTCAAAAGATATACAAAGCAAGTATCTTCAAAATAGTTATAGTTTTAAGATTAGATGAAAAAGCTTTTAAAAGAGCTTTTATAAAACATGCATATGGCTAGTTTCAAAAAAAGAGCAAATGCTAAGGAGTGACAATATATTTTTATTACTTATAAATTTTTCTCGGAAATAATTTTTTGCGAGACTGTAATATATTAAGTGTCTTCGAATAATGATTGGGTGTAGGTATAAAAGACTTGAGCGTCTGTGTTTCCATTTTTTTTGACTTCCTTGACTTAACGTTTCAACGTTTAGTGCACAACGTTCTTGTGCAACTTACCTGAGTTTGGTCTTATAGACAGATTGTAGAATAAAACTATTTCATATTTGCTTAGCTTTTTTATGCATTAAAGTAAAACCAAAACAGTCGTGACAAAGTTCGGTAAAAAAGTACTCTGTGCTTTCCCAAATAAAAGCTTAGCTATGACCATCAGACGATAGAACGTGTACAGAATGCCCAAGAAAAACGAAACCAAGACATTTGTAAATTTCACACTACAATGCCAAATAAAATATATTTTTACGTATACTGTATGGCTTATAAATGTCAAAAGATATGCCAATACACATAATAAATGTATCTGAAGTACAATTTGGTATTTGG
Source organism: Chymomyza costata (assembly GCA_018150985.1). NCBI lineage: Eukaryota > Metazoa > Arthropoda > Insecta > Diptera > Drosophilidae > Chymomyza > Chymomyza costata. The sequence continues at coordinate 28,952,620 of JAECWU010000001.1, forward strand.
TTTGTAGTTGTTATTGTTTGTGTAAAACGATATCATTATTCCTTAGGAAAAGCCGATACGCTTGACTAAGAACTTGGAATTTACTTTGATATTATGCAACGAATGCACTACGAGCTATCTACCACATCAATGCGCATAGACACACAGATACTATACACACGCACACAGATACATAATTCATGTTCTAGCTTTAGCTTTGCCATAAGCATTTGGATTTTTTGCTTTCTCTTTTTAGGTGTTGGTTGTGCAGACAGGTGTGCAAAATATTTGCCAAAATTTTTACAGCTGTCGCTTTTCGTGTTGCCATTTTCGATTTTTCGCTAGAATTTCACTTTCTCCTTAGCGGGTATCTTAATTTTGTCAAGAATCGTGAAAAGTTGAGAAAGCCATAATAAATTTGTAGCTATTGTGTTGATCTGATAGATGATTTTTTGTAGCAAAAAAAGAAAGTATAATATTAGTATGCTTAGTGTCTTCCTTAAATAAAAGTTTCTTGCCACACATTTAACATTTTGAGTATATTCATGTGGGATCTCTTAAAAAGCATGTTTTCTTTTAAGTCTGTAGAACTTTAAACTGAAATAGAATAATAAAATTGTTTATAGTTTCGTCATCAAAATTGGCTTTATTAGAAAAACAAAAAACCTAAGTTTTTCTTCTGTTTTTGGGAGTCTTGAAATCCGGAGCCAAAAAAAAATTCCGCAGTTGAGGATAACGACTGAATTTTTTTTTTTAAGTCGAGTTTTGCGATGTTTTTTATAAGACGACATATATCCAAATCTGGGATATAAAAAAATTTACCAGAATGTCATATTTCAGAGATAAATTCCAAAGTTTTATTGAGTTTTTTAGGTTATGTCAGAAACTGACTCGCTTAGGATTTTTGGACTTCGTATTTTTACTGTGTAGCTGTGTTATACATTGTACTTAAAAAAAAAACCCTTAAAAAATCAATTTTAATTTCAGATGTCCGACGTTGTTTTGAATATATGGTGTCGCTAAATCCGAATCCAAGTTCCAAAACACCCCTTATATCATCTTTTGAGATATGAGGTCATGGCAGAACCCTGACGTACTGGGGCTTTTGAGACTTCTGGCGGAAGTATATTCCATTTAGCCTCCGAACCCTTAAATTGATTTTTACTGTGTTGATGCAACCTCAAAAAACGGAAAAAAAAATCTTTTTCATTTTCAGATAAACGACAATGTTTTCAAAATGTGGTGTCACTTATTCCGAATCCAAGGTCAAAAACACAGCCGCAAAGATCTTTAAATTTAACGACAATTGTCTTTAGATTTTCCTTAATATCAGGCTGCTTCTGCTCTTTGTCGTTTTTTCTTCATTGAGTAATCTAGACTTGCATCATTGAGCATCCTTGACCAAGTCTAAATTGTAAGAAAACTATTTGGTCAACGGTGTTTTTTTTTGTGCTTTCCTGATATACATTTTTATCATTATAATTCCTAATCACGTCAGGACGTGTGTTGGTGCTTATCGTTAGAGAGTTCATCCATCGGGCGAGGGATGCGGATTAATTCAAAGTTATTTTCGCAACCTTAATTTAAAAAAAAATTCTTTCTTTTTAATATAATGTTAGGTCAACTAAACATTATAGCACCCTTAGTGGTACACAAGAGCCACAATGTTAAATACTTCACTACTATTACTTTTTAGTCAACAACGGCGATCATGAGTCTCTCAATTTAGATAACACGCCTGGATAGAGCTCAAATTCTGCCGCAGCGCAGTCGCCACACGCAGAGTGTAAGTGTGACAATTCTCTCTCTCGTTTGTGCTTGATTTTCGTACTTGCGCTCTTGTGTGCTCTTGCTTACTGCGCTGCTTACTCACACAAATAAATGTTTGCTAGACCACTACAGATTAAGTTTTTGTGGATTAAGCAGTGTCATATGCATCTCTTGGGGATTCTTTTTGCTCCAAGAGCAGCAATATTGTTGCCTGGTATGCCAAACGACATTTCCGAACTGAACCTATATTTTTGAAAGTGTATCTGGTGTCAGTCCATATACATAAAATGCAATAGCGTTGCCAGATCTGACCACTTTACAACCATCTCGTTGTTATGGAAAAATGGAACCTCTAAAAAAACACCCTGTATATACGTCAGATAAGACACATCAGCATGGAGCAACGTGCTCAGAATATTTTGCTTTATTAGTTATCAGCTAACCGGCATATCTTGTGCTAAGTCAGAACTACTGATCAAAAAAAAGTTTAAGTGCCATAAAGTCTGAAAATTATTTTAACTTTATCTGTAATTTATGTAAAATTTATTATTTACATTTTATATTTCTAGACGTTATTAGAGTATATTTTTACTGGAAAAAATCTTCCTGAGCAGCCATGATATGTTTCTCCAGGCACCGCTGCGTTATAGAATATTTCGCGGTCGGCTTTTTAAAACTTTTTCGTTTAGAAATATCCCACAGCCAGTTTGCCATGTAGGTGTTTTTTTATGTAACGTATAATTTGCAGCTATTTGTTTGCATTGGCAAATCACAGAAAATGTCTTGAATTTTTTTTTCAAGTTATTTATCAAGCTGTCAGTCGCTCAACAAATAATTGTATGGGTCTGTAGTAGTAGTTTTTTTTTGGCTTTGAAAAAACTTTAAATAAATTTTGATCACAAATTGAAATATACACAGTAAAAATGTTAAAGAGCGCGGAGCGGCATGCTCAAAAAACTAAAGATCATACTACTAAACTTGTTTCCCTTTTCCAGCTGTGCGCATTTCTATCTACGTCATAAAAAGAGGAAAATAACTAACCCAAGCACTCTTAAATTTAGAGTTCTTATCGCTGTTGCTAAGACACACTCAAAGTTCACTTGAACAAATCTCAGTTTTGTGACCCCGCTCAACTGACACTTAGTTTGATAATATTATCAATAATATATGATTTTTGACTTCGCTTGCAGTACTCATTTAGCTGAATGGCATATTTTTGAGAACTTATAAAAAAATAGCTCTGTTTTTTTCTGAAGTATTAAGAAAAAAAAGTTTTGCACTTTTTTAATTGTTATTAATTATTTATTTTTGCATTTTCTTTTCAAATAATTTACGGCTTCTCGCCCAATTTCCGCAAGCTGGCGTTAGCATCTTCTACCAGCTTCTTGCCTTGCTCGCCGAATTTCTCAGCAATGTCTCTTAGTGCCTATAAGTATAAGTATAATATTTAAAAAAAACAAATCAAATCCAAAATTGAGTTTAATAAATGCAACTTACCTTGAGGTTTTCCTCGCTGAAAGTCTTCCTAAGAGTTTCCTCAATCTTGCTATCTTCAATGGCCTTGTTTATTTGAGTTTGGAATTCTGTGAAAGTCTCAGGAAGCTTAAATTCTGGCTTGGCGTCTGGCTTGGCGTCTTCACGTGGGACTCTGGCAGCAAAGCAGACCTGCCGAAAAAATGTGATCTTTAAGAAATCTATTAAACTTTAGAAAATATTTTCGAACTTACAGCGAAAAGCGCGACAAGCACGAACAGGATAGCGATTTTGGCCATTTTGTAGAGTGGTTTTTTCAAAGTCCGTACAATTCAACGGGAAGTCAAGAACTGAAGTTAAGCTCTGCCAGACACTTAAAATGAAATCTCGTTTTGCGCTGTTTTGTAGTTTGATTTAAGAAGCTATCAGCTCTCTCTGCAAATGCTTAAGCTACAACCAGACAATACAGTCCACATATCTAGAGACAATCTTAGCAGTTGCAGTAGAATGCTGAATGTTTGCTTCAAACGATTATGGATTCAAATTTAAAGCACAGAGAAAGAACTATATGAAATGAATGATAAGAATTAATCACTGAGCTACGGAAAATTGTGCTATACAAAGCCCTGCCAAAAGTGCATAACTGCACTTTAAATTTCATATTAAAGAGACTATATATATATGCAAGGTTGTATTATAATATAAACATTAAAACTCAAATATAATTTAAAAATATTTGTTTTTTATGTATTTAGTTTGTAATTTGTCGTTGTTGGAAAGCAACTGGAATAATACTTTAAATGCAGTAACTGACTTGCTTACATTTTTTACACGCTTAAACCGAAAATAAAGTCCACAAATTTTTTCGTGAAATGGATTTCAAGATATAAATAAAAAAAAAAAAACTTTTGGTTTTTTAAAAAAATTTGCATTTTTCAATTTTTACAAAAATTCTTGTTATTTCCATAATTTTTTTCCGATTCTGATAAACAACCGCTCATTTTCACTTTACGAGCTAGGAATATAACTGTATAAAAAATTTTTTTTTTTATTTTTAATTTTATGTTCGAAATAGAATTTTGCTGAAAAATTTGATAAATAACGACCAAACCGTAAATTTGACAAAAATATGATCAAATATAATCCATGGGCAATTTAATTATCTACAGCTTGGTAAAATAAAATAATCAAAATTAGTTTGCTACAACCAGAGTTATTTGCTTTTAAATAAAGACACTTTTTTTTTACCAGGAAATCCGTTCCATGACAAAATTTTTGGACTTTATTTTCGGCTTTAGCTTACCATTTTACTACGGAAATATGTTGAGGATACCTAATGGCTAGTTTTTTACAATTTGTACACTAGTGAATTTTTAAAAACGAATCCGCACGTCTAATTCGTTTTCGATTACTGGAGCACGGCTGACTATTTTATATTATTCATTTGCAAAAAATGAAAAACGTTATTTACTATTTTTCATTTTATTATGAAAACTATTGTTTTTGACTTAAAGTTTGTTAAATACCAAGTGTGTCTAAACTGTTGGTCATGGCTGTTGCTAAGCCCGTTTGCTATACATAGGAATTGCTTATCGCTGACTTTTGTGTCTGTTTGAGCTACTCTTTAATTTTATTTATTACTTAGTTTTTGTTGTCTTTTGAATATGCACAGATAAGACTAAGATTGACAATTTTTGGTTGAAATTATATAGAATTTCTTCTTCTTTGATAAATTTATTTTACCCATCAATATTTGAAAATGGCCATTGAGTAGTAGAGACCAAAATCCTTAGACGTAATTCACAATACATAAGACGGTTTTTGTTTTCTCTATTAAGCGATATAGGTATAGACACGCGCCTAAGTTGAATGAACCTGTGTATCTAGGCCAAATTGGGTTTTACAGAGTAAAGAAGCAGACGACATTGCCGCCCTATATGTGGACTTAGTCCTTCAACTGGTTTTTATTGGCTAAAATCTGGCTGAATATGGTACTGAAAACTGCACAATCTTTTTTGAAAAAGTAATAATGCATATCAATTTACGGATTTTAAGCAGCTGGCTCTGAATTCAAGGTCCAAAAAACTCCAAACCCAAGGGTTCTGAAATAAACTCAGCTATGTTATTAGTGCCTTGTAATAGATATAAGAAGGTTGATGTACGCGAACACTGAAAAATCGAACATTTCGTTAGTTCTCATTTGAGATTAACTTAAAAAATTTGAATAATTAACAGTTTTTTATTTGTTTAAGCCACTTTAATTATTAATATGCCTTAAAAAATGCAAAAAGAAATTCAAAATTTATTAACACTATAATTTATTTAGGTGCTGTGGCATCATGTATCATCGTTTTGGCTTTTGTAAGCATTTGGTCCATCAAGGGTTGAAATTCTTGAACCATTTTCTTAAATTCTTCACCATGTTTTTGGGCGAGTTTTGTTAATTGTTCTGAGCCTTCGGTAAGCATATTTAGAGCATTATTATCTCCTCCAGCTTGCTCGCAGCAACAGAACTGCAGTCAAATTAATTTATTTATAGTTTAAATGAACTTCAAGTATCTCCTTGACATTGTTAAAAACTTACCGCAACAAGAGCGAAAAGCACCAAAAGGAAAACTAATTTTGCCATTATAAAGTAAGGCTTATTATTTTTAAGGAAACTGCGAAATGAAATTAAAGTTCACAACTGAGACTGTTCGGATCGGGGCTATGGTTTTTATATAGAAAAATAGTGCAGTAGAAAGCTTTTGTTTTTACATATTGTAATTAGTTAATCTATCTATCTATCTATCAACTGCATTGATTGATTTCTAATTCATTGTCTGTTTAACACTAAGTTATAAAAGCTTTCCGAGATCTATAATATTTAATATATTATTTTTTTACATGCTACTTTTTTTTGCAAATAAAAAATGCTTATTAATTTGAATTGCTAAAAAATTCCATTGCAAGTAATGCCTTAATAAGCTTAGCTTGTGTTCTATTTTGTAAATATACGTCACAATACAAAATAGGTACTGACATAATATACACGCTTATCAAATTTGTTAATATTGTATTAGAAATAAAAATTTTGCTTTTTAGCTTGATTTAGATATGTACCTCTGTCAGTATGAACGCCTCGATCTTGAAAACTATAAGAGCAAGGGTAACCAAACCTAACATTTGGAACGATCCAACATTTATTTTTCCCTAAGCCCCCTTTCAACCCAAATAATTTCAAAACGCTATTTCTAGTTTCAAATCACAGCTTTAGTTTTTATGGGTAAAATAAGGTAAATGAAATATTTATGTCCAGGATCATTAAAGTTAGACCATAAACAGCAGAGATATTCAAAATATAGTATTTTTGAGAGAATTGCCGCAGAGTCAAAAACCATGCATAAGAGTAGCTCCATTGCATTGGTTGAGTGCCTAGGAACCAAGATCCGATTCGCGGTCGAATACCTTGGTTTTTTTTTTTTGTCATTATTACATAATGTGATTACAGAGTTTCTACAAGTCAGCCGCTCCTGACTTTCTGGGACAGTATAGTCAGGTTGTCGTAAAAAGGATACGGGGTATGAGCAAAGCTACCTAGTTTCTAGTCTGCTTTGCGTCATTGTAGCTGGAATGGTTTTTGACAACAATTATGGAACTGTGCTGTTGTTATGGTTCTCATTGAAATTATACTGAACGATAGGAAAGCTCGGACTTTTTTTTTTATCATGAACGCTTTTGTGTCTCCGTGTAATTCCAGGTTGACATCCGATTTTTCTTATAAAATAGTTGCACATAGCTCTGGCTAGCTTCACATCTAAAGATTTATAAACTTGGCTGAATGTAGAACTGTGCCAAAAGTGGAGCAGATTTCGAGAAAATTCAACAAAATTGTGTTTTAGCGATAAGATGCATATTTTGTAAATATCATATCTTTAGGATATCGCAGCAAGTATATCAAGAGCCGCATATATCTCTATTGACACAGTTATACATGTTAATTAACTTGGTATATACAATATATTATAAGGTCGACCATTTGTTTTTTTTTTTTTTTTTATATTTGCCTGCATGGATTCCTTACAAGGAGGTGGGGCTCTGCAACCAGAAGATCTTTTGTACCGTACCCATAAATTAATGCAAAAGACTTTTCGCTTTCCGCATGAATCGCAGTAGGTCTTTTGTTGGTATTGACCTAAGATGGAACGGACTGATCCGTTCCTTTCCCATATGACAGGCCCTGTCCCACACCAGCGCTAGGCAGTCATAAAAAATATGTCTGTTGCTTTTATCGTCTTCGAAACAGGGGTCAATCGGATTCTTCAATCGGATTCTCTGAAGAATCCGATTGACCCATGCTGTCTCTCCTTTTCGTACAGTTCGGTGAATATACTTACTACTTACTTAGCATAGGGCCTCCCCTCGGGGATTGTCACCTTGATATGGTGAGGGCGCTTAGTAATTGCAATGATTTATCGAGTAATGCCGGCGGTAGCGTAGCTACTGGAAGGTATCAACCTTGCCGGTAAGGTCAACAAGCAGTAATAAAGATAAGCGCAATCCATAAGTTTATGTTTCACCAGATTAGGTGCAGCTGAAGCGGGCGTCAGCCATCAAGCATTGACCACAAGCAAATCAAATGATGTTTAGGCGTGGAAATAAGCCCAAACAGATATGAAGTATGTTTCCATGGGGTAGCCAGGAAAGTCATGGAAATCCTCCTGCGCAAGTAGCGGAGTTGGAGATGAACGAAACCGCAAAACATAGTATTACATTTTTCTTTCTAATCTGCCTAAGCCTTTTGCAATTTTCATCATCCTATTTAAAATAATCTTGCCTGAAGAAAATTACATAGTCTTAAAATGCCTCATTCAAAGAATTTTCCTGACGTACTTGAAAGTCTTATGATTGGCGTATACCACAGCTTGAAATATAATAAACATCGTTGTAGGAATAGAGGTCACTGTCACTGTCACTGTTACTGTCACTGTCTTACAGGACTTGATCAAAAAACATGTGTTGTTTTTGGTCTATTTACATAAAACAGATCTAAATTCGTTTGCTTCTTTTTGTGAAGACCGATAGTTTGTTACCCGCGCCATATAAATTAATTATATGTAACATATCACAATTTGATTTCGAAACAGTATCAATGAACTATATGAAAACTCGTACATATATATTTTAATACTTAGCAAAACAATTTTGTATTTTTTTTTTATATTAATGGGCATAAGATCCTATTTCTCCACCTAGCAAGAAATTTGTAACATTCCCAAACGCTCGTGCCACCTCATGAGGCAAATGGCCACCAATATTTTTTAAAACCTGTTTAAAAAAATATTTTATTTTAAAACTTTATCTTTTACTCATAAATAACAGCAAGCTTACCTTAAGGCCTTCATCCGTCAAGGTGTTAAGGAATTTGTTGTCTTGAATGATTTTGTTTAGTTGTGAGAAGATGCCGTGTTGTACATCACCTTCTTTGGGTTGGCTTGCAACTTCACGTGGTATTCTTGCCGCAAAACAGACCTGGAAAATGTTGTTTATAAATAAATTTATAAACATAGATTAATTTATTATCAAATCATGCCAACTTACAGCCAGCAATGCGAAGAGCATAACAGTTATAGCGATCTTGACCATGGCGTTAGATTATTTTCTTTTTAAGTTCTGTACGATTCAACGAAGAGTTGACAACTGAGATTTATTTTTCTGTTGTACTAAATTTCGATTCAACAAAATCTGGCTGCTGTGTCCAAAAAAAACAAAAAAATCGTTCGGACGGCATGGCTCAATTAGGTTATTGATATATTTATACATATTAACATAGTTCAAAAGTCAGTCTCAAATAATCACCAAGTATTCTCATCTTTTCAAGTTTCTCAACTTATAGTTTGTTTTTCTGAATAATTGTACTTTATATGTTGATATTGTAGACTTTACATATGTACGAGTGCTTAGAATTGATTTTTTAAATATTTGCAATCGCTGACGCACGATAAGTTTATATGCCCTACACCAAGAGCTTTAGGGTTACAACAGTCAGCTCACAATTTATTCGTACACTTTTAGCTTAAATGTTTAATGCTATGTGACTTTGTATAAGCTACAATTATATTTCCGAAGGTTACAAAATAAAAATGCAAGACTTCATATTTGGTGCAGAAACTAAGTACATATTTCAATACTTAGCAAAACAATTTTGTACTTTTTTTTTATATTAATATTTTATTCATCACGCTTTTCTCCAACTATAGAAAGAAATTTTTAACATTTTTTACCCCTCGTGCCCCCTCCTGATGCAAAAGGTCAGCAACATCTTTTAAAACCTGTTTAAAAAAATATTTTATTTTAAAACTTTATCTTTTACTCATAAATAACAGCAAGCTTACCTTAAGGCCTTCATCCGTCAAGGTCTTAAAGAATTTGTTGTCTTGAATGATTTTGTTTAGTTGTGGGATGATGCCTTGTTGTACATCACCTTCTTTGGGTTGGCTTGCAACTTCACGTGGTATTCTTGCCGCAAAACAGACCTGGAAAATATTGTTTATAAATAAATTTATAGATATAGATTAATTTATTATCAAAATCATGCCAACTTACAGCCAGCAGGGCGAAGAGCATAACAGTTATAGCGATCTTGACCATGGCGTTAGATTATTTTCTTTTTAAGTTCTGTACGATTCAACGAAGAGTTGACAACTGAGATTTATTTTTCTGTTGTACTAAATTTCGATTCAACAAAATCTGGCTGCTGTGTCCAAAATAAACAAAAAAATCGTTCGGACGGCATGGCTCAATTAGGTTATTGACATATTTATACATATTAACATAGTTCAAAAGTCAGTCTTAAATAATCACCAAGTATTCTCATCTTTTCAAGTTTCTCAACTTATAGTTTGTTTTTCTGAATAATTGTACTTTATATGTTGATATTGTAGACTTTACATATGTACGAGTGCTTAGAATTGATTTTTTAAATATTTGCAATCGCTGACGCACGATAAGTTTATATGCCCTACACCAAGAGCTTTAAGGTAACAACAGTCAGCTCACAATTTATTCGTACACTTTTAGCTTAAATGTTTAATGCTATGTGACTTTGTATAAGCTACAATTATATTTCCGAAGGTTACAAAATAAAAATGCAAGACTTCATATTTGGTGCAGAAACTAAGTACATATTTCAATACTTAGCAAAACAATTTTGCATTTTTTTTATATTAATATTTTATTAATTATTGTTTTTCTCCCAACTTTTGCAAGCTACCGCTAACATCTGTAACCAGTTTCTTGCTTTCCTCACTCAAATGTTCAGCTGCATCTTTGAAAACCTGTTTAAAAAAATATTTTATTTTAAAACTTTATCTTTTACTCACAAATAACAGCAGGCTTACCTTAAGGTTTTCATCGCTGAAGGTCTTTTTAAGAGTTTCCTGGAATTTGTTGTCTTGAATGATTTTGTTTAGTTGTGCGAAGAAATCTGTGATGCCTTGTTGTACATCACCTTCTTTGGGTGGGCTTGCAACTTCACGTGGTATTCTTGCCGCAAAACAGACCTGGAAAATATTGTTTATAAATAAATTTATAGATATAGATTAATTTATTATCAAAATCATGCCAACTTACAGCCAGCAATGCGAAGAGCATAACAGTTATAGCGATCTTGACCATGGCGTTAGATTATTTTCTTTTTAAGTTCTGTACGATTCAACGAAGAGTTGACAACTGAGATTCATAAATATTGTTCACTCAGACAAAAGCTTTATTTTTCTGTTGTAATAAATTTCGATTCAACAAAATCTGGCTGCTGTGTCCAAAATAAACAAAAAAATCGTTCGAACAGCAATCCAATCAATCAAGTTATTGACATATTTATATTAACATAGTTCAAAAGTCAGGCTCAAGTAATCACCAAGTAATCTCATCTCATGGCTCGACTTAGTTGAAGCTTTGTTTTCCTGTATACTTGTACTTTATGTATTGATATAGTAGACTTTACATATGTACGAGTACTTAGTACTGATTTTTCAAATATTTGCCATTGCTGACGCACCAAACGTCACCAAGCGCTGAAGGGCTATAAACAGTCAGCTCACAATTTATTCGTACACTTTGAACTTAAAAGTTTATTGCTTTTTAACTTCGTATAAAATATAATTTTATTTCCGGGTTGCAACACCTGAAACATAAAAACGTTCATATTTGGTGAAGAGAAAAGTAACTTTTTTATAGTAGAATCAATTATTAAAATGGTATTTTATGAATTAAAATGTAAAAGTTCTTTAGCTTTATTTTGAAATTTTGGAAAAATAATTTTTACTGTCCAGCGTGCTGGAGTCGCCCAACTACTCTTCTTCCATCTGGTTGATTGAAGCATGTTTTTTTCAGAATTGGGTTTCGCATTCTCGCAACATGTCCGGCCCACCTAATTCTTTGTGACTTGACAAAGGCAGCTAGACTTGTGTCGTTGAATATCGTTGTTGCGGACGCGGTAATTGTTAGGATCCATCCTTATAGGACCAAGAATTCTTCGTAAAAATTTTCTCTGTCCTTTCTAGAAGGCCTATATCTGATTTCCTCAAAGTCCACGTCTCACATCCGTACGTTAGTATTGGTCGGATCATTGTTTTATATATCCGGAGCTTTAGGTTGCTGTTAAGAAGGCGTGACTTGAGGAACATTTAAAGCGAGAAAAATGTCGAGTTCACAGATTTAACTCTTTCTCTAATATCACTTAGGCAGTCGTTCGTTGAGTTGATGTTCGAACCAAGATATTTAAATTGGTCGATAACTTCGAAGTTATGCTCGGCTATGGTTATGTTTTGTCCAAAGCGCCGAGTCCAGTGTGGATTTCAAGCTAAAAGAATTTTTGTTTTATTTTCATTTACTCGTAGTCCTTCTTTTTTTGCCTTTTTTTGTTTAACATGACAAAGGCTTCTGTCATAGAATAATAATAATATCCTTGTCATCCACATAGCTTTTGAAGTAATATATTAATTAAAATTTCATAGTTTTTTTTTTAAGTGCAAAAAATAAGTTGCTTGCCAGTTTAATGGAAGTTTTTATATACTTTACACCTAGGACTTTTTCGTGTGGAAATAAAAAATAATCGTTTCCAATCTTTTTTTCAAAAACGTCAAAATCGGATGAGAACTTCGGGAACTACATTTAGTAAAGTCTATAATGCAGCTTATGCCAAAACCCTGACGTACCGTGGTTTTTTAGATCTCGAACTTGGGTTTCATGATCCAAAAGCATATAGAAAACATAGCTTGACCTGCGAACCCGAAAACAATTTTTTTTTTTGTGTAGCTACGTTATTATTATCATGTACTTCGAAAAATTTTTGTTCCTTCGATGTTGTTTTTATATGTTTTTAGCGTCGCTGATCTCGAACTTAAGGTTGAAGAAGCGCAGTACGTCAGGTTTCGGAGCTAGCTTCCAAAAAACCTCGTTTTATGGCGTTTTTGAGCTAATTTCAAAACCCTAGTTATTGAGTTTTTTTTTGACATCGGATTTGTGTTTAGCAAAAAAAAAAAAAAAAAAAATCCATGTAGGTAGCTCTGTCACATGTTAATTTCATTTGTGTATCTGCGGGTATGCCGGCTATGGGCCACACTTGGAAGTCAATTTAATTTTTGTAGTCTAAAAAAATTAATTCCATAATAGAAAATATTAATATTTATTCCGCTATTTTTTATTTTAATACAGCCTTGATTGATTACTTCATTTATAAGAGATGCCTTTTAATGATTTGAAATTTATTATGGTCCCATGTTCTACTTATTTATAAACTCATAGTTATCATTTGAGTCCAGCCTCTTGCTCAAGGTTCCAGGCTTTTGTCTTGATAAAGTTGTTAAAATCTAGTCAGCTCTTATAGTTTGGCAGACTTGTTTGTACTTATATACAAGAATATAGTTTTATAGTAATAAGCAAAGCATACAAAAAGTACAGTTTGATTAGTGATACCGACAATTATATAAGAGTACTGATAAGAACCCTGTATTGGGTAAGAATTTGCTACACGTCTATAGGGGCAATGGCTACTAAAATATTTACTTATTTACTTGCTAAGCTGATAATAGATTTGCAAATGCTATTTACTTTGTAGAGTAAACAATAACGAGCTGTCTAGCAGTTTAAATACAAAGTATCATTCAAATGTTTCAGGTCTGGGCTAAGAGCGTTGCAAACTCTTTTAATTTGACCGATTTACAGTGACTGCCATTAATATGCATACACTTGTCATGCCTGTCTGCATCTGATCATGTTTCCACCGATTAATTTACAATAAACACAATTTAACGCATTAATTTTAATGTCTACAATTTATAACGTCAAGCAAAATAGTATATAAAAAATGTAAATAAAAATTGGCATCAGAACATGCAGTCCGAGGCTTAATTTTATTTTTTTTTTTATAAAATGCATTTACACATGCCAGTCCATAAAATCAGCTGCAGCTTGATACACCTCATAAACTTTTTGGGCTGAGCACAGTGGGCTAAATACCAAATACATGGCATATATTTTAAGACTTAACAATAATCGGACTTGGTTAATGTAAGCAACCATGTTGCAAGAATTTTCGTTGGGCTTAACTAAGTTTTTCATAAAAATAAGTTGGGTCATCCCACACGAATTTTCATCATTTTCATTAGTTTTAAAGGTGCTTTATGAGAAAATGTTTATATATCAACTAAACTATTGCGATGCAATGTAAATAATATACCAAAAAATTTAATTATTTTTATACATATGTACCTACTTTTTGGGGTACTTTCCAAGTTCTATTTAGATGCTGTAGCTTTGGGTACAAGTTTAAAATTTATTAAAATGTTAAAAAGTGTTCGACAAAAAGATTAATTGATTCCTGTTGTCATGTTAGGTTCCTCTTTTGGTTAAGTCGATACAAACTGACCCATTTCGAGCCATACTTAGTTTTCCTTAGGAATACACCGAACAGTTTTATCTTCAAAAAACTTATAATACTTTTTTCAAGTTTTAACCAAGTTTTAAAAATTAATTAAGATTGAACTTGCTTTTCTGCACTTGTGAGTCAATATTATTAGTTGAGTGGAAGTTTAGGCATTTTCAAAATAAAAAATTATAAAAATCTTTAAATAACTTAAATAATTTGCTGTGTTATAATAATATTTTCCATATCCACGTGTAATGTTGCGAATGTTTCTATAGTTCAATCAAATTGTAAGTTAGCATAGAAAAAATGCATTAATAATTTGGTAAATAATTTTTCTCTTTTTATTTCAGCCTTGGGAGCTCTATTTGGAGCTCTCATAAATTTGAAAAAAGTTTCATCACAATCCCTAAGCCCCAATACACGTTTAATTAAAGTGCAGTCAGCTTGATATTCTGCCCACTGTGCATTTGCGCTACATAATGCAATAAAAAATAAAATGGTGGCCAATTACCGTGCTGTAGCTGTTATTGCTGTTGTTACTGTTATCCGGGACTTAGTTTCATTTTTCAAGTGCCATCCATTAAAACCAATTTAATGTAAATTTGTGTAGCAACAAATAACGCGACTCGCTGTTCACTTATCGGTCGTGCAACATCTGTTGGCAAGTTCAAGTTGTATTATTTTGGGAAACCAAAGTTTATTTTCCACTTGAGAGCAACAAGCCAAATTAACAGCGTTGTGAAAGTGTGTGTGTGTGTGTGTTATGAGTTTATAAAACATTTTCCAAGCTAAAATGAAGTGAAGAGAATGAACCAGACGCAGACCAGACAGCCAAACAAAACTCAAACCCCAAACAATTCAAGTTTTGCAAAATAGTAGCACTTCAACGGCAAGTTCTTAAAACATAAGTAAAACAAACACTAATAAATTTTCACTTACCGCAATCAACATATTTAATTGCAATTTGCAAGAGGCGAAACTTTTGAAGCCCAGTGTAATGAATGTTCGACAGTCGGGGAAACTGGCTAATTAAAGTTGAAGGTGTTGAAAATCAATTACTTTTGCTTTCTAGTTTGTCTGACAAGCCAAGTAAGTTAGGTTCAATGTGGAACTAGTTGTTTTCGACAGGAAACACAAGTTGCAGCTTGTTAGAAGTTTGTAGGTTAAACATGCTCAAACTTGAACAACTAAGATTTTATTTTTGATGGCTTTTTTTAATATGGACTTTTCTTAAAATTTTGTAAATTGCTTGCACTGTAATGAGCTTTTAACTTTTATTTTTTAAGGCTTTTACGCAGCAGCAAAAAGCGCTACCAAACGTTTCATAGCAAACTTGTTTTGAGATCGTATGCAGAGGCAATAACAAAACAGTGTTGCCCCACTTTTTGTGGAAAAATATGTTTTTGTGTTTGCCGCCACAACTGTGTATAACTAATGGAAGCGAAATATGTGGCTATGTAGCTAAAATTTTATTTATAATTTTTTGTGAGCCGCATAGGAAACAAGTGTCTCTCAGACAACCGTCAATTATTAATAATTTATATTAGCATAAAAAACTATCGGATTCTGAACTATGGCCTCGAACAGAAAATTTCCCTCAGAATATAAATTTTTGTATTGCAAAATTCACTAAACTGATAGTATGTAGGTATATATTAAAGTAATCGTACAATATGGGGTCTCCCAGACTCTCGGTGTTTTAATGCGGCACCAGAACGGCTGATTTTATTATAACTGTTTTTATTGCAACGCAAAAGGCCGCAATCATATTATAGAATACCATATAAAAAAATTTTAAAAAAATTCGCCAAAAGGTACTAATTTTCTTTTGGAAGTACACGTTGAGTTGTAGTTTATGTTTGGATGGTTTTACGGCTGCTGCGTACAGACCTTTCAAAAAAACTTTTGCTTGGGTATACACTTTTCAAGTAATATTTTCTGTAGACTAACTTTTGCGCCTTTTCTTATGGACTTTCAGTTAGGAGTTGCGTAAATTAATTTCTATTAATTTCATTTTATCTCGGCATCGGAATTGACATTCCTTCAAATTGAAATCGAACCAAACGTAGCAGATTTAGTGCAGCAGTAGTTTGCATGTTCCAGCTTCATTGTAGGGGTTTCTAGTAAGTATGTAATTGCGTAAATCACTTTACTTTAAAGCGTTCAATCGTTTTAAAAATCCAAAGAGAGCACTCTTCCCAAAGTGTACCTATGCAGAGTGGCTACAATTCCCACAAAGATTTATACAAGGTTTTTAAATAAATGCCACTTTTGTTTTGATTCGCTCCCATTGGTGTTGTCATGCACTAAGTCGGCAATATATTTTCAATTTAGTTTTTGTTAAAGTTCAGTACACCTAAATTCTGGAAGAAAAATCCGTCTATTGGCTGTCTCGTTAGTTACTTCAAATTACTTGAATTTTGTTTTTTATTTATTTCATTTTCGAGCAGGCAGCAAACAATTTGCTCATCGAATTTCCCAGGCGACAACTTGAAATGATGCCAAAAGCAAAACTGCCTGCCGAAGCGAACGACAAACAGTGAGTACAAAAAGTATGTGTACCGCCCTTTTGATGCTAAACATGCTCTGACTCTTGCCAATTATATTTGTTGTTGATATTTCGCTGTAGTTGTCTTTTTTGTTTTTCTTTCTTTTGCTCGCTCTTTTATGTTGCTGAAAAGCAATTTTCGCTTAACTTGACGACATCTGCGTCGGAGGCAAAGTGTAAGAGCACAAAAGAGCGCGGCAGTGAGAGAGATTGGCAGCATTTTGGCTTTATTTAAAAATTGATGCTTTTGGCTGTTATTTTTATGGCTTAAATGTTATTGTTAACGTTTTTTTTTTGGGCAAGCTAATTTTTTTGCAGCTCACTGGTGTATCATTTTTATTTTTTTTTTCTTGTTCGTTGGTTACTTATTAAATTTATATTGTTTGCAGGGGATTAATGAAATAAATCACAATTTACCAGATTACTATAAGAGCTAGAAATAGAGAAACGTTGAGAAGAAGCGTGAAAACAGTTTTGAGTAGCTAAAATTTTAAATTCATTTTATAAAGGTAGAACTGACTGAAAAACTGACTTGATAAAACTTTAATTAAGTATCTGTACGTTGCTTCTAGTTTTTTAAAAGAGGGGTACTCGGGTCAAGTGCAATTTGGAGTGCAATATCGTAAAACCTGATAACGTAAAGCGTGGTTATTGAATCCAAAGTAAAAATTTGCCATTAGTATTTCGTGTTTTTATACCCTGTATTGCATGGTACAAAGGGTATATAAAGTTTGTGCAAGCCGAAAATGTATGAAACATACAGAAAAAGACGTCGGAGACCCCACAAAGTTAATTAAAATATGATCAGGGTGACAAGAGAAGTCGATATACCCATGTCCGTCTGTCTGTATGAACGCCGAGATCTGAGAGATGGTTTTAGCTAGGGGGAGTTTTCAGATGCGTAATTATGTCATGGGAGACAAGTTTATTTTATTTTTTCAATATCGGGGTTATATTATATAGCTCTCATAGGGGTGTTTCAGAGGACCTCGAAAAAAACCAAAATCTTTAGATGGATAATTCGTTTGTTAATGAAGATATCATAATCAAATTTGGCATTAAGAAGTTTTTTAGAGACCCCCAGCACTGTACCAAATTTTATCAAAATCGGCTGACTATATCATATTGCTCCCATAGGATCGATCGGTCGAAAAAATGTTTTTTGTACAAAATTCTTTGTGTTTCGTTTGTTTGTGAAGATATTGTAACCAAATTCGGCGTTGAGAAGTTTTTCAGAGATTCCCAAGCACTATAGCAAATTTGATAAAAATCGGTTGACTATATCATATAGCTCCCATAGAAACGATCGGTCAAAAAAACGCCTTTTTTACAAAATTCGTTGTGTTTCGTTTGTTTGTGAAGATATCGTGACCAAACTTGGCATAAAGAAGTTTTTTAGAGTACCCAAGCACTGCACCATGTTTGATCAAAAGCGGTTGACTATATCATATAGCTCCCATAGGAACGATCGGTCAAAAAAACGTTTTTTTTTTTAAAAAAATTCGTTGTGTTTCGTTTGGTTTTGAAGATATCGGAACCAAATTTGGCGGTCGGAAGTTTTTATATCATATAGTCCCCCTAGGACCGATCGGTCAAAAAAATTGTTTGGTGCAAAATTCGACTGATTTTTGTTGTTTATGAAAATATCGTATCTTTTGGAGGTCTTAAGCAATATTTCGGACTTAATTGCAATGTGGTGGTACAGGGTATCCCAAGGTCGTCTGCGCCCGACTTTAACGTACGCCATCTTTTTAACAAAATTCGTTGTGTTTCGTTTGTTTGTGAAGATATTGTAACCAAATTTGGCATTAAGAATTTTTTTAGAGTTCCCAAGCACTGCATCAAATTTGATCAAAATCGGTTGACTATACCATATAGCTCCAATAGGACCAATCGGTCAAAAAAACGTTTTTTGTACAAAATTCGTTGCGTTTCGTTTGTTTATGAAGATATTGTTACCAAATTTGCCAAAATTGAAGTTTTTTAGAGTATCGTACGCCAATTTTTAAAATAATGTTTAATGTGAAATCGCCTGCTATAACTGATCCTAACTCCCACTGCTAAAGTAATCTGGTTCAAACTTGGTGCAGACATACCTTTTTTTTTGCCTTCAATAGTATGCTGCAAAACATTACTTGAAATATTTGAAAGCTGTAATGCATATAATCGCATACATAATTGGTATGTAGACTCATGTGAGGCAAACAAGCAAACAAATTTTCTTTTTTTTAAACGAAAACAAGCTTAGCATTTTCCCATCGCAAACAATTACCATTATAACAGAAATAAACCTTTCTTTGTGAAAGAAACATAAGCCAACAATATTTGCACAATATTTTCTAATACTTAAGAGAGTTTACATTAAATATTGTTTGCTTTAGAAAAAAGTGAAAATAAATTCGAAATTGAAATTAACAATTTGAAAAGAGTAAGTAATCACCACAATTTAGAGGTAATGAAAGTATAAGCATTCGCATAGATGCACTTTTAATCCATGGCATGCATAATTAAGGCACTTTTTCAAATGAACGCTGCAGGAGCAAAAAATCGTAGCCTACTTTCAGGCCGCATTCAATAATTTATTGCATGAACATGGCTGATGGTGTGAATGTGTTTGCCGTGGCACATGTGCATACCAGCTGCAGCTAAAACTTTTTATTTATTTTTTTTCGAAACTTGGAGACCCTTTTCGAGTCCCCGAAGGCTCAAGAATGTCTTTAATGTTAATGACTGAATGCAGCAGAAACTTTTGTCAGCCCGAGAAGCGGCGCTTAAGGCGGCTTTGTGGCAGGATTTTGTCTTGGTTGCCTGTCGACGTGCTACGTTGTATGACGTTGTTGTTCTCTTGCCTTTAACCCGGGCACATGCAACTTTTGCATTGTGTGCGGCAGCTCAAATCTCTGGCGACAAGTTTCTGGTGCATACTTTTGGGTAGCGGTCTTCAACTTTTTCTCTTTTTTTTTCTCTTTCTGCAACATTCATTAAAAACGCATTAACTATGCATAGTAAATCATTATAGCATATACTTTGGTGCTTACGAGGATGCCGAGGAGCGCATGTCAGCAGCTAGGTTTATAAGAAAATGATATTTTATCTTGAAGTGCATTTCTAGACCATATCACTTTAAAAGTTTTGATATGATTTAATTATGGCTTCATTTCATGTCTTACTATATAACTATTACGGACGACTATATATAAGTGAAATGAAATAAAAATAAATAAAATTTAGTCTTTTTGTTTAAATAAAATTTCTTGCGCATCGGCTGGCTGAGAATTATAGGACCACAAGATCGCTCTTCGACATCGTCTCCTTTATTAATTTTCGTATGTATATTATTGATATAAAGCGATAACATTCTAGTTTTTCTTATCTTTAAAGAACTAAGGATCAACTTTTTCACCGACCCGTTAAGCATTTTTGTTGATGCCTTTTCAATATCTCATGAACTACGCATCATCTATGTATGTTGCGATTACAAGTTTTCTGCTCTCCACGATTTATGTCAGCTCCCTAGGGGTATATAAAAACGGATGGAGAACGCTTCTCTGCGGCACTTCAGCTCTCATAAAGCTTACTGGAAATAGGTCTTCTCTGGTTTTGATTGAAAAATGAAGCTGGAAGCCAAATTTTTAGTTTTGTCAGGAGCGCATTTTTTCAGATTCTGTTATCTGTTATCAATAGTTATGTCCTGCAGATTAAAACACCAATTACTTGTCCGTTTTCCTTCTAGCATGTCAACCTATATCTGTATTTAATTTCAAAAATCAAGTAAGAGCCACAAACTAGATGTCATGATAATATTTTGCTTTGCAATATGAGCATTTTCATGATGAATAACTTATAAACGTTATATATGCTACAGCTTACAGTGTTATAACCACGGGCTTTGTCAGCTGGCAATATTTACTTATTTTATATATAACTTACTATATCACACACACATAGGTAAGTGTATATTATGTGGTTTACCTGCTGCTTATGAGCATCCAAAGTATATAACCCACAGTCGAGCTGCCAGACATTTTTATAATGCATTTCATTTGGACCAAACAATTTTTCACAATTTCCAACATGTTAATAAAGGCGCCTGAGGTTATGCTATGAAAAGTATTGCAGCATCATAATAAATGTTTTATAAAAGGCAGCACAACAACAGAAAAAAAAAAACAACCTACAGGTAGAAAGCAACCTTTTTTGTTGTTGTCGTCGTTGTTGTTGAGTTGTTTGTGTTGTCTGCAATATAAAAAAAGAAGGTCTACACCAAAAGATTGTTTGTTGTGCTGATGTGTTGAAAATTTCTTCCTTCCGTCTTGTCAGACAAAAAGAACAACAAAAGCAACGAAGACCTAGGCCACACAATTGGCTGCCAAATGGCTAAGCGTCTGGCTGTCAACCAACAAGTTGGGCTGCCCTCTCTTCATCTCTTCTAAAATACCTTTATTATAAGGTGCATATTATGTTTACTCGTATGTATGTAACAGATAGAAGAAAGTATCTAACACGTTTTAAAATTCTTATAAAAATTCTTAGTTGAAAACTAGTTGTTGTGTATTTGGTGGTTTTTAGAGAACAATTTTTGTCAAAAACTGTCCTTTATTTAAAGTTTTGAATAATGGGTCAAAAAATATGAGTTCATGTTAAATATATCTGGTTTTTACTAAAAAAAATTCTTACAAAATTAAAAGCTGAAAAAAAATTTAAGCCAAAAAAAAAAATGTTTAAAAAAAATTATAATTTTAAGTTGTGTTTACCCATGTCCCAAACGAAGTTCCTACCGCTTATAATTTTTTGAGATAAAATATGTTCATTTAATACAAAGGCAGAAAATTTTAAATTATAGATTATATACAAAACACTAACTAAAAAGTGTCTTATGTATTTCATATTATATGAAAAAATACTAAAATAGTACAAAATATGAAAATACAAAATAATATGCAAAACAGTAATTTTCAAAAAAATTTCATATTGCAAATAATCATATTATATATCATATTTTAATTCAAAAATGTATCAATCTTAAAAAACCAAATTTGTGTCAAAATCTTTATTCTTTTAGGAGATATGGCTTGTCAAATAAAAGTCTAGAATTGCAAAATCCAATAATCAGTTATCGATATCTCGATAAATAATCGAAATTTTTTAATAAAAAATATACTTGGTTACTGGTGCTGGAGAAAACATCGATGTTAAATCGATGCATCGATGTATCGAAGTTTAAAATATCTATTTATCGATGTTGGCCAACAGAGATGTTTCTTCAGCACAACTAAACACCCATTTGATGAGTGCAGAAGAGCTGGAGAAACATCCAACATCGATATAACATCGATGTTTTCTACAGAACTAGTAACCACTAGATTTTATATAGATGCATCGATGTTTTTTAATTTTTTCCGATCATCGATTTTTCTGTTTTGGTTTTCGATTATCGAACAAACCCCATTAATAACTCAATTACAAACTATAAGCGAGGCGAGTAATTTGCGGCAGAAATATTTTTTAATATCGGATTCGGCTGCTCAAAATCCATAAAGGATTCCTCTGTCACCTGTTAAGTTTACACCCCTTTTTTTTTGTGGCCTGTATTATCTTTTGCTTTCGTTGAATTGTTATTTATTATTTCTTTGCTTATTTTTCTATGGAATGTAATTAATTTTGAAATGTATATTATGAAAACGTAGGTATCTCTTGGTTTGCTTGTTAATTCCATTTTATTATTTTAAAATACATATACATATAACCAAACCAAACATATAACCAAATTTAAGCATTGAAAGAACGATGTATCGGGGCTAAAAAATATCGAAAACATCGATGTTTCTCCAGCACTAGTGGTTACTATTGTCTAGTAGCTTTATATGTAATTATCATCGAAGTCCAAGAGGTCGACCAAAAAAGTGGCCCCCTTCTCTTATTTTCAACCAAACATACATGTATGTATATTTTTGAATTGGTTATTAAAATTATTATTAATGACTTCATTCAAAAAAATAGACGAATACTGCATTTTTTTTTGTACTGCATAAAAACGTTTTTATATTTTTATTAATTTTTAAGTGTGCAAATTAAAAAAAAAAAAAAAAAAATCATCCAAAAATCACCATTTCAAAAGATTGTATGTATAGTACATTAAAATTTTTAAGTTAATTTTTTTTTTATTTTAAATCGTCAATATCAACAATTAATAATAAGTTACTACTGGCTAAGAAAATTATGCGCAGCTAAGTTCTCGCTGTTTGTCAATAGATGGCTTTAGCAGAAAGTTCTGGACGATTTTGACATACCCAAAACTTCAT
The DNA here is from genome assembly GCA_018150985.1 of Chymomyza costata. NCBI lineage: Eukaryota > Metazoa > Arthropoda > Insecta > Diptera > Drosophilidae > Chymomyza > Chymomyza costata. The sequence continues at coordinate 28,975,601 of JAECWU010000001.1, forward strand.
AAACGAAGCTTAGGCATATGGTAACCAAACTGCTATGGCACATTAGTAAATTTCTTTTTGCATTATTTACTTGTGGTTGTGTGAAAATGTCTAGTTTTGTGCCAAAAAATCATCATTTGCGGGAAGTGTTGATTTTCTTGTTCTGTTCGAAAAAAACGGAGTGTACGGAGATGCTGCTCCAAGCGAAACAACGTGCCGTGATTGGTTCCGTCGCTTCAAAGACGGTGATTTCGATGTTGACGACCGTCCACGTAAAGGAAGACCCAAAACCTTCGAAGACGCTGAATTGGAGGCATTGCTCGATGAGGATTCGTGCCAAACGCAAGAAGAGCTTGCTTCAGCATTAGGAGTTACCCGCCAAGCCATTCCCAAGCGATTGCATGGGAATGATTCAAAAGCAAGGAACTTGGGTTCCTTATGATTTGAAACCAAGGGACGTTGAGCGTCGTTTTTTCGCCTGTGAACAACTGCTCCAGCGACAAAGATGGAAGAGTTTTCTTCATCGCATCGTGACGGGTGATGAAAAATGGATTCATTACAGCAACCCAAAGAGGAAAAAATCTTGGGGACAACCCGGTCATGCTTCCACGTCACTGGCTCGGCCGAATATTCACGCTGCGAAGGTTATGCTGTGCATTTGGTGGGACCAGGTCGGTGTTGTTTATTATAAGCTGTTGAAACAGGGCGAAACCATCACTGGGGAACGGTATCGAGCTCAATTGATGCGATTGAGCCGAGCACTGCGAGAAAAACGGCCACAATACGAGCAGAGGCACGAAAAAGTGATTTTACTGCATGACAACGCTCGGCCTCACATTGTCAATCCTGTTAAAACCTACTTGGGAACGCTCAAATGGGAAGTCCTACCCCACCCGCCATATTCCCCAGATATTGCGCCGTCCGTTTTTACTTGTTCCGCTCGATGGCACATGGTCTGGCTAATCAGCAGTTCCATTCATATGAAGATATCGGAAAATGGCTTGACTCGTGGATAGGCTCAAAAGACGAACACTTCTACCGTCAAGGTATTCGAAATCTGCCAGAAAGATGGGAAAAAGTTGTAGCTAGCGATGGGCAATACTTTGAATGAGTCATTGATAACCATTTTTTTATAATAAAGTTACATTTTCATAAAAAAAACAGAACTTAGTTGCGCACCTAATATAAATAAACAAAGACGGTTAAAGTTATTATTAATATAAACACTCTTCTTCTGCGTTGTGTAAGATACTAATTTTTTGAATATAGTATTTTTTGAAGCTTCGCACTATGTTTTAACGCCAATGAAATGTAATATAATTTATATTTATATTGATTGTAAATTTTTTTGTTTTATAATATGATGTGAAACCACGAAATTCATTAAACAGCCTTGTGTGAGCTTAATAAAGACAACAATATTGATAAGACAAGTCTGTCGCTGAATTCGACTTGAGGGGCTTAATTGCTTTACTTATGGACTTAAAAAAAGCCGCCGATAGTTTTCAAAGCATTTCCGACTTTACTTTTGTGCCAAAGTAAATTTGTTTTAAATTTGTGGAAGCAAAGAACTTTGTTCTAAAAACTCGGAACTACTTGTTAGAGAGTATAAAATCAGACGGAAGTGCTTTTTTTTTTTGTAATTATGTTCTATAATACAAATATTCGAAAAAAATATATTTTATGAAACGCAAATTTCAAATTTTTTATCGCCAATCCAGCTATAGCAGCTGGAGACATCATAAAAGGGGCCACAAGCCCACTCTACTGTTTTCAGGAATACTTTTTTTTAAGGCCAAAACCTACTTCGCGAACCGCCTTAAACAAAGAGTATGCACAAGTCGGCTACGCACGACTTTACAAACGCAAGTTTTTGTCGCTTCTTTCCGCTCACTCAGTATGGGGCATGCAAAATGTATGTTAATATTTTATAGCATACCCTCAGGGGAAAACTGCTGTTCGGCTCGTTTAGGTGGCTTTTAGAAATGTGTGTTTGTATGCGTGTGTATCTGTGTGTGTGTTGACGCTTTTCATTTCTTTATTCATTAGCATTTTGTATGGGTTTTCTTGAAAGCAAATCTAACATTAATATTAAATTTGGCATAGTCAACATTTTTTTTATTTAGCTTCTTTTTTTTTTAGCTTTGCCCCTTAAAACTAATTTGTTTTAGGGTACAACAAATGCTTTACAAATTTAACTAGCTTATACTGAAAATTAGCTTTGTGTTGTTGTTATTTATATGCCACGATGCTGGGCTTTATATACTGCGTACCATATGCTCTAGCACATAAAACCAAAAGCCCCATTTGGTTGGTATTTCCGGTTTTGTTTTTGTTTTTTTTGGTAAGCTAATTAAACGTGGGGATTTGGACTAGTCCGTACATTAGCATAGAGGCATTAAGAGCATTTAGTAAATGCATTTAGCAATTTGTTTATTTGTTTGCATATTTCCTTTAGTTTTCTATATTTGTTTGTTTTTTTTTTTTGTTTTTGTTTTAGAGCAAATTACAAACATTTAATAAAATTTATGAGCTAAATGTAAATAAAAAGCCGCGCTAATGTAACCGACAAAAGCATTTTAATTGCATTTGTTAAAACGATTTAATTAGTTTAAGCAGGACGTGCATATAATTAAATTTAAATATTTGCTAAATTTAAACAGAAATATTCGTTTTAGACGGCAAATAAAAGTATATACATATATAAATTGCAATTCAATAAACTGAGACAGTAAAAAATATGATACATAGATAAATGGGATATTTTTTTTAATTGAAACAAAAATTAAAAAAAATCCAATGCAGTAAATTTTTCAATTAACGCTATTCACAATTTTGGGAAAATTTTTTTTTAGACTTTTGAAAAACGAAAAAATAATGCAAGCTCATTTTGCTTTAAAAAATTGTTATTTGTATTTTTATATATGTATTTTAATTTCTATTACAATTTGTTTTATTTTCTTGAAAATAAAAATTTTGCTTAATGCTTAATTTAAGCATTTGTGTTGAATTTAATACAAAATTTTGTATAATTTATTAACCAAAATGAGAATTACAAAAAATGTTATAATACTAAAAAATTTACAAATTTTTTTTAAAAACTAAAAATTCTGTAAATTTAATGGTAGACTCGACTTGTTGGGCTTTTTAGCCAATTTTTCAAAATCTTCAACTTAGCAAAAGTCTAAAATACGAATCTTAAATCATAAAACTCGTATAATCTAGATTTTTATATTCTTGTTTTTTTTTTTTTTATTAAGGCTGATGATATTTATTTAGTTCTATAAAGACAGATTAACATGGAAACTAATATCCTTTAACAATTAAAAAAAAAAGTATGTAAACGTATTGTGCTTTAAATTATTTTACATTTTTAAACTTATAAAATTTTTTTTTTAATTCTCTTTCAACTGAAAAGGGGTGCGTTTATTTTATGCATCTCTATAAGTCAACTTAAGCCGAAACCATATTGGAAATCAATGTAACCCACATTTTAATAAATGTGTGCCTTTCCCAATTCTCTGCTGCTTGTTCTATGACTCTTTTCAAAGGGAATTGCGTATTTCTTTTTTTTTTCCTGATCCTTTTATGATATAAAAAAGTATTTACAATCCATTCATAAAATATCAATTACGCACATGTGTGACAGTTAAGAGGACTGCACATATACACACACATAAGTAGACGTATGTGTGAGTATGTAGCACATGTCGCTTTTATAAGTCAAATCGATATTATATAAATACGTGAGGACATCAGAGTTCATTGCTTAAAGTTTTGGCTTCTGTGACATTTCTGGCCAATATGGCGCACAAACACTGATGGAAATTTAACGAGTTGCTGAAGGACGATAGCTATACGGTCTACAGAAGCAACAAAAACAACACTACACGCATAACAGCACATTAATATCATATGTCAGCGGAGGCAGCTCTCATAAACAACTCGTACATATACAGACGTGCCGCCATTTTGTAACGGAAGTGGGGCAAAGCGGATACGGTGTAGGAACATTTGTTTCTATTCATTTCGAGTATGACAAACAAAGAATTAAAAACAATTATATTATTGAAAAAAATTATATTTTTTATCCTTCAAACCATTTGTGTCTTCTATACATACATTTTTTTTTCTAAAAAATACATTTAGATCTCTCATTCCAAATCGTGAGACTTGGATTGAAGGCAACCCCTGTGGCAACCACCGGTGCCAGCAATGGTTTACGGATGGTTCCAAGACGGGACAGGGTGTAGAATCTCTATTGCAGTGGAGATCTGGCACAGTATCTTTTAAGCAGAAATTCACGCTTTAGAGGTCTGCGCCCACAGTATCCTTCTTAAAGGTACTAGGGGTGCTAACATTTACAAATTTTCAGATAGCCAGGCCGCTATCAGCGCATTGTCATCGTGGAGAATTTCCTCCAAGCTGGTTAGGGAATGCGTGAACAAAATCCAACTCCTGTCCTCCCGTAACGAGTCACACTCTGTTGAGTTCCTGGACATTCAAGAGTGGAAGGTAGTTCGACAGCTGATGAGCTCGCGAGACTGGGTTCCTCTTCGTTCACCACTTGCCCTGCGACCTTCTGTATGCCTTCTGTGGTCAACAGTGAAAACTATGGTCAACAAATGGGCCTTAAGTGTACATAGGATATATTGGTTCTCTTTACCGAATTTAAGACAAGCAAAAGTGCTTGTCCTACCCTCGAATGCCAACCAAACTATAGGTCTTGGTAGAGCGGGCCTAAGGTTCCTCGTAGCCTACTTATCTAGGCATCATACTGTAAGTTATCACTTACAAAAAATGGGTCTATTGGACTCTTCAGAGTGTAGGCTTTGTTTTGAAAACGACGAGACGACCAAATATATCTTGTATGACTGTCTAGCAATAGTGTGGGACAGAGTCGCACATTTGGGAGCTGAACGGATCACCTCGTTCCAGCTACGCCGAATCGCGACAATAGACTTACTGCTCTTCATAAGGAAGGCAAAAAATGAATAAGGTACAATAGATCTTCAGGTCGTAGTGCCCACTCGCTTTTGTGAGAGAACCTTAACAATTCAAAAAAAAAAAAAAAAGATATTCCCAAACTCAAGCACATAACAGCTTTCGGATTTTGAAAGGAGCGTGCCTCTAAGGGATACGAAGATGGCAGGTAATTTGGTTCTTTTAATAAAATTTAGCGTCTCCGTTTTTTTTTTTTTTTATATAGGCGTTCAAATATACGAACTGATCGTCAGACAGATAAATAAGCGGAAGGACATGGATCAATCGCTACCTTAGTCAAAAACGTAGTAAAACAAAAAAGTGAATGGAGGAGAGCCCATATTTACAATATTTTGTCGGGCTCGCTGAGTCCGAATTCAAAGTTAAAAAAACCTCTTCACGCCATTGTTCTGACGCAACCTCAAAAAACAAAATCTGTACCAATCTTTAATAACCCTAAAATAATTCATGAAAATTGTATTGTAAGTTTTTTCCTTACTTGGCAATTCTCTGACAAGGCGATCTATTGTACTATGGTTTATGGTACTCTCCAAAAAAGAAATTTTCAAATTAAAGCGTAACTCAGACTTTTTTTTAATATTGCTTTAATTTTCGATTTCTTAGCTTTTATGCAAAATTTAAATTCTAAAGTTAATTCTTTTTTTTTACATGAGCTTCAACTTTGGCTCTTCCTAAACTCACTTTTATTTAAAAAATTACATTTCAAAATATTAATTTTTATTTCTTTCCATAAAAAAATTTCTTAAAAACTCGCTCAAGGTCAGCTACATTTTATTTATTATTGCTTAAGTAACTTGAAACCTGTCGAGTTTTATTACTTTAAATTTTATATAAGCCGCATTTTTACCATCTTCAATTATCCTAAAGCCTTTTTTACTTGCTTCACATATTTTATGTTTTTACGCATATATATATGTCTTCAAAGTATTCACTTTGACATAAAAATTTTACAATATGTCCCAAGGGTCATGGGTCACACAATTGTCAAAGTCGTAAACAAAGCGAAAAAGGTGACAGACCGATTGACAAACATTTCTTATGCACTGTCAGCTTAAAAATACCGCGCAATATATTTATATAAATTTATATACTATTTTATATGCAAAAAAATATGATAATATTTTTGCGTTTTTTGAAAAACCCATAAAAATAACTTTGGCGAAATAATTCATTATAGCAACGTATATTTAAGAGTATAAGCACAGTAAGCAATTTTTTATATATTTTCTTTCGATTTGCATTTGCAACAAATACGAATAAAAAAAACTGCTTAAAATTGATTGTAATTATCATTTCAAAATGCTTTCATTGATGAGATGATATTTTAATATTGTGCATGTGAAACTTGGCGCTTGTTATGATTGAAAATATTTATTTTAATTACTTTAATTGTATGCAAAAGTTCGCTTACACAGAGCGACACACACATGCACATGTACACTCCACGTCATATGAATAGAAATTGTTTGCTGCGAAAACAGATGGTATTAGAAACTTATTTTATTCGAAAGTACTTTTTATTTTTAAATAATATTTGCTTTTAAATATTTTTATATACCCGTAGGGTCAAAAAATTATACTAAAGCAAAAAAAATAGCTGCATACCTTCACTATAAGCTGCAACAAAACTTACTTCATATAATTATATGAATATTCAAATTAATATAGGTGCAAGAAATCTACTAAGCTAAGATACTGCCCCAACGATTTTGTTTATTAAGAAATTATGATCGTACTATTATTTTAAGCTACTTTTAGTAAATAAAACAATAAAAAATAATTTTCATGGATCTCTGCTCAGTTCCATACTGTACAATGTTTACATATAATATTTCAACTAACCTTCACAAACTATGAATAGATTAAAAACTAAAACTAACATAACTAAAATAACTTCGTCATATTCCTTATCAAAAGTTTCAGATCAAAAAAATTCCTCATTTTCAATTTCCTTAACTTTATTTCACTATAATTGTAAACTATTTTTACTAAAAAGAAAACTATGCTTCAAAAGAAAAAATATGTTAATAGTTATATTCAAATGGCTTGTAGTGTATGTGCTATACATACAATTTAAAATTCAGCTGATGTGACGTTTATTATGATGACGTTGATGGCGATTGCTTTTTATTACTGCTTTGATTTTCATTCGCAATTTGCTTTCTTTTCATTGCTGCATACACACACAGACTCCCACATACAACCACACTCACACACCCAGTCACACATATGCAGCATAAAGTGTTGTAATGAATATTGCACTTCCGGCTGCATTTATTGTTGTAGTTATGATGAAAAACTCATTCAAGTACTGCTTGAATATGCAGCAAAAGTTCAGCCAATATTCTTCGTTCGTCAACAGTGCGTATGATTGACGTCAATGTCAGATGACGTGTAAAAGCAGCCTTGCTGCTTGTAGCATAAAATTTATTTGCTTTGTGCTCCAACAAATTCGATAAGTTTTTTTCTTCTTGCTTTTATACAACAATCTTGTTTATTGAAAAAAATATGCTCCTGAGTCAATTTCTTCAAGCTTAATACTTATAAAAACAATAAGTAAAGATAGCAAAACAGTTTTTGTTATGGCAGCTTGTTTTTACAAGTGTGATAGATACGAAAATTGTGCAAAGTAGCAATACAAAACTCAGTCAAGCTGAAGTAGCTGTTGATGTTATGTATCTTACGGATACAATTCTGTTTTTGGCTATAAGGCTGGCGAATGTTTTTGACTTGTCGCGCACTAGGCCATGAACATAGGCACCAGCAGAAGGGCGTGGCACGCATATGTCAATGCCAAAATCAGGCAGTTGCTAATGTTTGATGTGAGCCACTACAAATGATATATGAGCTGCCCCAGAAACCCAAAAATACAGATATTACTTATGAGCCAGAGAACGTTATCTATGACAGAAAAATACAAATAAAAGAGCTCAACCTCGTTGTGACAACTGGAGTTAGAATTTTGAGTACTTTGTTTCAAAAAATAATTCAGCTAGGGTGCCTTAAGGTTGGTTCGGGTCCTGGATAAACCTATTTTTAATTTTATTTAAAGTGTAAATCAGCATTAAAAAAAAAAAAATAGCTGTTCGGGCTTACCCCAGCATTTTTGAAAAAGACAAAAATTTACTTTTTTGAAAAATGGTCATACCTCAAAAATTAACAATGGTCAGAAGAAATAAGTTTTAGAATGTTGCGGCAAAGCATTAGCTTAATTTTGGTATTGTATATCGGACGAGTTGATCCGATGTCAAATAAGCATTTTATAGCCAAAACCCATTACTAGGTCGGATTTTCCCCATCTTACACAATTTATTTTTTTTTTTCTAAACCGATTTTTTATACGAAATAACGCCGCTTTATATTGATAATTGTCATAGACTGAAGTGACATAAGCTTTAAATTCAGATATAAAATATTTGGGGTTTCATGATGCTTAGTCGATAACCCCTATCGCTATGCTTTGCTAAGTTTCTTAGGGAGTGGTTCATTCAAAATGGGCCTGTCGCCATACCAAGGCATCATTTAAAAAGATATAGACCTAAAGAATTGTAGGCCTTTGGGGTCCCTCTATGGGTAGAGATCAATTGCGGCTTCTTCGAACGTTAAAGTTAATTAGGGCTCCAATTTATCTATTTAATGACGAAACGATTAGCAAAGCGAGCAGCTCCTGAAATTTTTCATTCTCTTGAGAAGAGTACAAGATCCTATTTGTTTAGAACAATGCCTACCTGTTACAGCTGCCCAGTTAAACGGCTTCCTAAGTTAACTGACATCGGGTCCCAAGAGGGTTGGCGCACATTCAAACAAGTGAGCTTGGGCTTGGCTCAAAATTTAACGTTGACAACTGTCACGTTTTTGTTCTAGGGCCTGATTTTAAAGAAGCTTTCTAAGTCTACTTTGTCACATAGTCAAACTAAATCTTGTAATCCGAAATCTTAAAGACCCAACATAAAATATTCTATGTCACTTGAAAGAATTTAACATAGATACACTTTCACATTCAAACGTTGCTTGCCAAAAAGCTTACCATATTAACTGAATAGTATTTTGGGATAAATGTCTAACACATCTGGTAATCTACTTCTAAGCAAGTTGTTGTCGTTGTTGCTATTATCAGTCTAATTTGCAAGGAAGCTTCTTCGATTTGAAATTGTACAGTTACTACTTAGTATGTACTGGCAATTTCAGACTACATAGTTGGCAAAATCTTTGGCATTGCATACAAAGCAGATTTATGCTCTACAACAAAACAAAAAAATCGTTATCATTGCGACGCGCAAACTTGTTTGTAAATCTGGGTTTGGGTAGGTTCTGGCTTTTGTTCAGGTATGAAACATCGTTTGCTCATATCTGAAATTGAGCATGGAATTTGCGTAATATGTAGGCATGTTGTAGGCTCCGTGGGTGTTTGCCGTAAATGCCTACCTATATGATACGTGCGTTCTTATACCCTGTAGGGTACTATAGACAGGCTGAGGACACTGCCAGACCATGTACGTCTACCTGCATGAATAGTCGAGATATCGTTGACCAAATATAGGCACCAAATTTTACGAGCAGAATTCTTTTCAGTTGAAGTTTGTTGTATTGAGTTTTTATCTGCTCATCTCTAACCCAGCAGAATTTCGCGATTTCAAGCCATTCAATTCATTCATTCATTCATTCATTTTCCATCAAACTTAACTTTTTAAAAAAAAATAATTTTCCAACAGAAAACAACAACTATAATAAGGACTTCGATGATTTTCCAAAAAAAGTATGTTTACAAATATTATAGTGTATTCCGCTGGCGTTCATTGCCTCGACAGTATCTCATTTTTTTGTGTATATGTATTTGTGTGCATGTTGTCGCATTTATAGCATGCAAATATGTGTAAAGGCATTTCATAGTCTGTGCATGACAGTGTATGTGTTTTGGCAATGTGCGTTACGTGCTTTCTATAAATATGACGTATACGCTATGTTGAAAACAGGAAGTTCATTTGGCTTTGCCGTCAAGCATAATCGAGTGGCAACTGTATGCTTGGCTGTATGTGTATCTGATCCTATGTTTTCATGAGGAAACCAACATTGATTTTGTTTGAATTTATTGTTAGATTTTCTCACTTCCTTTTAAGCTACTTTGTCTGCATTTATAGCATATTAAAACTAACGAAAATACGTCTCTCTAAGTTGAAATAATAATAAAGGTAAGATGAAATTCGATTTCCATTTAAATAAGGCTTAATGCTTTATCACGACTTTGCGACTTCAATTAAATTTTTTATGAAACATCATACAAAATTTAAAGCAATTTTTTGAGATAGAATGGATGGGATAAAAACAGTTTTTTCTTCACTTAAACAAAAAAAAATGTAATACAGTCGAGGCGGTGCCCGACAGTGTAATACCCTGTACCTTTTTTCTCAAAAAAAGATTTATTCCTGCATATTCTTACTAAGAATTTCCAATTGGAACATTATTTTGTTGGTGCTAAACGTTATTGATACCTATAAATTCCGCAAATTTTAACCGATTTTGATGAAAATCGAGATTTACGTCAAAGGAGTTATTTAAAGTATATGTGGTAAGTTTCAAGGGGATATGTTGAGGGGTGTGGGAGAAAACACGGTAAATCGATTGCGGGGGGTGGGGGGCTGCATTGATAAAATTTGGATGTGGATTAGAGGTTCATGAATCAGCTTACCAAAATTGGTGGTTCTAGGTCATTTGTTACTATTATTACGTAGAGTCAAAAATTGACGCAGTTTGTTGGCAAGGGGAGGTGAAATTTTTACATTTTAGACTATAACTTTTGTTGTAATTGTCCGATTTTGTTTATTTTTGACACACAGATGCATGTAACCACAACGCATCGCTCTGTTGAGTTTCAGATTAAAATATCAACGGTTTAGCTAAAAACCGCGAAACTCTGCTACGGGGGAACGGGGAAAGATATTGACATGATTCAACAAACTTGATCTTCTGAGGAAATATGCGCATCAGCTGGTAAAGTTTCGTATCTCTAGCTCTTATAGTCTCCGAGATCTAGGTGTTCATACAGACGGACAGACGGACGGACAGACGCACATGGCTCAATCGCTACCCGAGGTTATGATAAGCATATTGGTATAAAGGACTTGGGGTCTACCACGCCTTCTTCTTGCCGTTACATATATTGCACAAATCTAGTCTACCCTTTGTACCTATAGGTACAGGGTAATGCTGGAAGTAACATCGATGTTTTTTATTTTTTTTCCGATCATCAATATTTTAATTTCGATTTTCGATTATCGACCAAATCACATTACGGACAAAGTATGGGCAATCAACGGCATCCACGTCGCGGACACTTTTTGCTTTTTTAGAAAAAAACAAATCTCAAAAGATTCGAAATAGTAGCGTTGACTCAATTTTGGTGGTTTACACAACTTTTTTTGTGACCTGTATTATCTTTTGCTTTCGTTGTTTAACCTTTTGGATTGTTATTTGTTATTTCGTTGCTTATTTTTCTAAAATTCAAACTTTGCAAAGTAAAGCCTTGCGCAAAGTTACTGATACTCCATGGTATATCCGTAAGCGCAACCTTCACAAGGATCTAGGCATTCCTTTTGTGAGTGACTTGTTAAACAAACTAATCGACCGATACGCGGAAGGTCCAGAAGGTTTACAACATAAGTATGGATACCTTTCGATAGGTGGCGCTGAATACTGAGCATAGTTTTCAAATGCAACGAAAAAAACACGTGCAAATGAAACAGCCAATCAACAAATATCGCGAACTGAAAGTGTCCGATTGGGAACGAGAGTAATTCGGAACGACCAATCAGATTATAATCAAGAAATTTCAAATAATCGGAAATTAAATAGGTCATTAAATCGGATTGCATTTGAAAACGATAATGTTTTCGATTCACATGCATTTGTTGCTGGCGGACCAATGAACAAATTTTGTAGGCATTGCAATTCATTGAAATTCCAGAAAGAAACCCCTGTATAAAGCAGTATGGCGAATTCTTTCCCTTCCAATACATCCAACGGTAGTTCATTTAGCAGTACATCTAGAAATCTTTTTTAAATTTAGTTATTTATAAAAACAAAAAAAAAATCGCTGAAACAACCTACCTCATGAGCAAAAGCAACAAGAATGCAAGTTATGGGCCAAGCAAGACCGACAGCGGCAAACTTCTGTAATGTGGGGTACTCGTGCTACACGAGTACATTATGAGTTTTGCAAATTAACAGATCAAAAACTACACAACTCATTTTGTACGCAAAACACAAAAATCTCGTGAGTGACTTTTGATAGCTCAAGAGATACACATACATATTTTGCTGAATTGAATACTTTGTGTACCATACGGTACAGGGTATAAAAAATAATAATTTGATTTTCAACTAGTTGTATGTGGGAGCTAGAATTGTAAATTACAAATAATTTAAAAAAAAATCAAAAGGAAAAATTTTATTCGGATTCGTTTTTCAGTGCTCCCAAATCCGAATTTTTTGCTTTCGCCATCTACTCACATATCCCTTGCTCATTGTTAGCACAGCTTTTTTTTTTCAAGAAGATTTCAAAATTACATTCTTTCCTAAATTTTTTGAAATAACTCAAGCTAAAAAATATCCCTTGCGCTAAATTTTGTTGTCGCCCTAAACTGAAAACATCCAACCCAACAATATGCTAGAACATTTTTGTAATGTCTGGTAATGCATGGGTCTACGTAGTATGTATGTCGCTTCTTCTTGCCCATTCGCTCATTTTTCCGCCTCAAAAATCGCGTCGAAAAAATACCACATACGCTTGCATGGCTGTCGTGTTGCGTCTGGCACGGAAATGGAGTTAATTTATGGCGCTAAAAAGGATTTGACTTTGGCCCTGGCTTCATTCACTCTCCGCTCTATTTCGTTTGTTTTGTTGTGTTTTGGCCTTTGGTTTTACCAAAACGCTAGTGCACACAATCATGGCCATAATGATTTGTGTCTTAACACGGTGTTGCCATCGTTGTCGGTATTTTGAGCCCTTAATTATAAACTATCTGGTTGGCAAAAGTTTTATGCAAACATTCAAGATTCTTCTCGTTCCCAGACTTCCACTCGCACACACACATGTTTTGAGGAGTAACTTAGTTGATAACTTTTGTGGAATTTGTGGTACAAAGTTATAATCATATCAGACAAAAGTTACTTAGTTTGAGCTGTTGGAGCGAGCTTTCTGCTGCCCTTATATAGCCTCCGTGTTCCATTTCTAATTAAAATATCCGTTAACATTAATTAGCATGTCAGTTATGTTATGGCTTTTGCCAATGGCTGGCAAATGGCTTTTAATTTTCTGTTGGCAGTTCCAATGGCCTGGCACATTGGCTGAACTTAAATTAAATCTTTATGCAAAACAGTTTTCAAAGTACGCTACAGTCGGGTATGCGAGTTTTGGTTAAAAAAAAAGCGGGCTCCAAAAAAAAAGTTGCTGCGTGTTATTTTGGGGTTAGGATAGAACGCAGAGCCGTTGGGCGATTTCTGTTAGCGAATGCGCATTCAATTCGAAAACAGATCAACTGAGCTTGCCCTTATGATTCAGATATTAAAATAAATTTTGTATAATAATTTAACGCTTGCTTCTAAAAAAATAATCGTATTATATGATTTAGAACTGCATACTAGCATACTATCTCTTCCTCTATGGCATCAAAAGTAAAAACATAATCGTATAATTAACAAAATCATTATATTTTAAGCCAAACATGAAATTGTAAAACATTTACAAGTAAATATTTTAAAATTTTAAAGACATACAAATACGAATAAAAATCGGAAATTTGGCCAGTAAGCGATAGGCATCATCTGTTGAAACAATCGGTAATAATCGATAGCCGCTGCTAGCACCCTTGCGATTGAAGCTTTGTGTATGTTGCTCTAACTCAATATTAGAGTATTGGTTTTTAGGTATCATAGCTGAATATGTCACATCCATTGTCATCTGGGGCCATGAGATGATTTTTAGACAATAGTTAAGCTGGGTAATATCTTGGCTTTCGTTTAGCTCTATCGATACGCTCAAGCGCCAACTCTCGTTAAATGCTATAAATGAATTTGAGTGAAGTTTGGTGCATATATCTTCAGTTGGGTCGTTACTAAAGTTCAGCAATATATTTTTCCGGAAAATTTGATGTGTACATAATGCCCAATGACACGTGAGTAGTTCAGCATTATTTTGTTTGCTGCGATTTTCAGCTTCTTTGAGCGCAATCAAAATTTCTTCAGCTGACTTATGGGGAAACTCACAATGGGCGTGATGTGCTGCACTTTGATCATACGGGCCACGCCAAACACAACCCAAGCAAAGATTATCACAGCTCACCTCTCTTTTGATGCACTCTAGAAGATGTTGTGGCATATAATTATACTCTACTTCCAGTTCGCATTTTGCACATTTGATACGCATTTTCCGTATCACTTTGGATAAGACGTCATTTTTGGAAGTTAACATCATACCGTTTGTACCCATGATGCCACAACATGTTGGGCAAGAGGCTACTCTTTTCGTAATTTTGGCCCGGACCAAAATACGCACGAAACAGTTATCGCATATCAAATGTCCTTCGATGCATTGATGAAAAGTGTAGGGATCGGGCAGCGCCTGACATGCCTTACATAGGAAATCATTGCGTAAATCTTGTATGACTCCTAAGCGCGACTTTTTTCCATCTCCTGACCGATCGTCATCGTCGGATTTGCGTTTTCCCACATTACTCATAGCTCGGAGCAAAATATATTTCGTTTAATTTAATTTTGAGTGACTTGGTTAAATCAACTTTTTTTTTTCAATTTTCGTTTTTCACAATTTGAATTACATGACATTATTTCAGATGCTACTTTGTTGCTCCGAAACTGTATAACCCAATGTAACTTTACCCATAAAAAAAAGGGGGTAAAAAATACGTATGTGGTGCATATTCTGAGTGACCAGACGATTTAAGATATTCTTATATAATTAATTATAATTCTTCGTTTGACCATCAAAATTAACACATTATATATATACCCCATGACGTATGAGCTCTTCTCTTAATTAACAAAAAAATTTCTTTTATTGTAATTCTTTATTTTTTAAGTAATCTACGCTATTTAACCCATAAATTAAGTTTAAGTATAAATAATTTTGTTTCACTTATTAAAACATATTAGGAATTGATACATTAATAAGTGGAAACTTCTTCAAGGATTAGGCAAATTTTCTGTTCTTCCAGTTTTGTATTTGGCAGCCATTTTGGTAGTATGTAGTATTTCACGTTCAGTGGCAAGACGTTTCTTAATGTGCTTTTTATTGATAGTTTAAAATCTAAAATCTAAGTTTTAAATTTGAAATTTCTACTGCATGGACGCTTAAAAAGCCAAAACAGCTGTCAAACATTTCCTAATGGAAATTCAAACAATTTGTTTAAGTAGGAAAACTTTTCTCATAATTATCTCCTTAGGTGTCAAAGCGCATAAGATCCAAATAAACAAAATGAAAGTTAATTAATTTTATCACTGCCAAGAAAACCAACCAGTTCTGTCTTTTGTTTAAATGTCAAAAATTTGTTAACACTTTTGTTATAAATAGCTGTTTGGATTTATCTTTAAAGTTATAATACATTTCATAATGAAAATTTAAGATATATGTACTGAGACTTCGGTATATTTATTTATTTGTTTATACAAAGATATCTTATACTTAAATTTAGCGCTTTTAGCTAAACTTTGGCAAATATTTCTTTAATCTAAACAGTCTCTAGCCCTTGCTATAGAGTGCATGCAAAGTTCGTGAATCCTTGTCTGAAGTCTGTGCCTGTTTTAACTTATGTGGCTATCAGCGCGTTACCAGACTTTCATTAACTTGTCATTGGGGTTTTCTAAGCTGTCAAACCGCGGCATAGCTTTGGCAGCTGAAAAACACACAAAAAAAAAAAAAAAACCTGGCTTATGGCTATTTTTTGCTAACCAGCTGCGACCAATGCCAACCAATGTCAACCACATGAAAGACCTTTTTTTTTTTTAGGCTATTTATTGTTGACTGTCTGCATCTGATAACTGCTGCAGGTAGACTTAGACGTAGATAGTATGTAGTACTCTTAAAGGTAACATAATCTTTGCATAGAGTGTGTTTTGGTCAAAAAGGAATACTAAAAATTGGTAAGAATACATTTTGAAAAAGAAAACCACAATATCAGCTATTATTGTAGTTGTGTCTTTAGTCACACCCCTCCTCAAGGAACGGCAGGTTTTATGGACTTGACTCTTGGAAAACGGTTTGTAGAGTTGTTCCATATAGCCCCCAGATTCAAAATTGTCAAACCTCAAAATCGTGCCTGCTTTGCTTCTCTAGAAATCGATATATATGTATCTATATATAGGTTCTGCAAAAACGAACATAACCTGTCTTAATTTTTCCTTCATTTGAGTTATAATTTAATTCAAAATATGCACAGTTATATATTATAAACGTAGTGAATATGTATATATTATATAATGAAATATATATATGTACATATATATATATATGGAGGTACATATACCTGAATAGAGTTGGAGAGTTTCGCGAATGTAAAGTAAAGAGTAGTGCAGAAACAAAAAAAAACTTACATGCGTTCGGGAGATCCAGCGCTGAAAGGCCATTCATCGTGGTTTAAATCATGGGTGTAGAGTATTATTATTATGGATTAGGTATTATTTTCACAAGAACAAAAAAAGTGCACATAGGGCATAAAGCTATTTAAGCTAAGCTTTTCGTCTAATAGTTCTTCTTTTCTTTTGAATGTCTGTAATTGGTTTTTATTTTTTCTTTTAGTATAAAATATTGAGTTTAGTTAAAAAAAAATAGATGTATGTTATCACGCTCGCCGACAGGGAGGTGCGCACGTCTTTCAATCGCGATTGGTACTAAATTTCGAGTGCTGCGACAGCCGGGCGGGAATGAGAGCGCTTCCAAGCTCTGTCTCGCCCTGGAAGTGCGGATCCGCTGGTCTCTACCAGCGTTTCAGCGTATTAGGGCCGTCTTTATCCATTGGAATTTGCTGGCGATCGTTTTGGGTGGCGCATATATTTGTCTTAAGTATATATTTTAATATCTAATACTTACTTATATCAGATATATATGTAGATGCAACAGATTTGGATATATGTATGTTTTTCTTTTCTTTTCTTTTTGTTTTCGTGTTATTTTTATTTAAAAATTTAGTTTATATATACTTTTAATTTTTTGTTTTGTATTTCGCAAAGTTTTATTGGAATATTTTAACCAAGTTGGTTTGGGCCGACGTAGCCGGTGTCGAACGTATTAACTGGCGGATTCAGATCGAGTAAGAGAGCGCACATGGCTGCTGCAGCCCTTTTATAGTCGCCGGTGCAGCAACAACAAAAAATTTTTATGACCTTAAGCAGGTGGCGATCTGTCTTCGAACTCTGACATCTTGAGCTTTTAGTCACAGACTAAAGCTGATACACAGACAAGATTTTTTCATTTTCTCGCATGCGATATTTTCGTCCCAAAAAGACAAACAGCGAGAAAAAGCAGCTGCTAGAAAAAGGGTGCAATAAATTCTAGCTGCGATAAATTATAGCTGAGAGAAATTCTAGCTGCGATAAAATCTAACTACGAGATATTCATGCTGCGAGAATTATATAAAAAAATTAAAAAACAATGGCACAGCCATTACACACTTGATCAGATGATGCTTGATTTGGAGCCGTTCCATTTTGCCATATTTAAGACTACTACATTTGCGTTGTAAAATATTTATATACGTAAATTTGGAAGATAATATTAACAACTGAAAAATAAAAAAATTTATTAAATATATTACATTACTATAGTAAAAATTTTGTATACTTACCGGGTACCCAAATTGAGGCTAATGAAAAGATAATCAAAATAATGCCCAAAATAAAAGATATTATAATACAAATTTTGATTTGCTAAACAGAAATCAATTGCAATATTATTTTATTTATGTTTATATTAAAATCATATTGCTTACTTTGAGATAGCCCAACAACAAGAAACCTCCAGATAATATTGCAGCGACACCAGTGCCTATCACCATTATCTTAACGGCAGAAATAAACTCCTCCTTATCGTGTACCACAATGTCTTTATTAGGACGTTAGATAATAACAATCATTCAAGACTTTGTCCAACTCCAAATCAGATGCATAAATAAATTTGCATTGCCAATATAATATTACTTACAAGAAAGTACATGCAATACTCCAATTAATAAGTTGAAGCCAGCCAAGAATAACAATGCCGACTTATAATGGCAGCAACAACACAAATTTCCGTCTTCACACATTTTTAAAGAAATAAAATTATAGTCCAAATAAAAAAAAAAAATTATATTCAAAAAATTTATATTTCACAAATGTATTACACTGCACAATAATTTCGGAAGCAAGTTTTAAATGACAATAAACGAAACAGTAACTTAAAAAGCAAGGCCTCATGATTTTAGAAAATATATTTTGTTGTAGTTAAAAAAAACTCCCAAGTGTATTAAAGATTTTTACAATGCGCTTAGATAGTAGAATTTCACGGTTTATAAATCTATTGATGTGCTGGATGTCAATCTTCTCCATCTGTATAGGAATAGATGTTTTGTATGATTCCTTGGGTGTTATTTGGTGCTACCGCCATATTGTTTCAACCAAATACCAATGAGATGTAGGTCCGGAGACAGGAGAGGAGTTTTCAATAGATTGTAATGATGGAAAGCGCCTTTTACCTTTGTTTAACATACTCCCTGATTCTCGAATTCAGTTCGTAGATGACATTACTAAATATCTTCATCACTGCTACTTCTCTCATGTCTCATTTCCTTGGATATACATACTTATATTTCTTGTGCCTTTAAGTGAAACACCAAATGTACCAGACACACTGTAATTTTGAACTTTACTTTGTCTTATGCACACTACACTTTATATTATACTCTATATGAATAAAGCCTTCACTTTGCACTTGATCTGATGATGCTTGTTTTGGAGCCGTTCCATTTTGCCATATTTAAGACTACTACATTTGCGTTATAAAATATTTACATACGTAAATTTGGAAGATAATATTAACAACTACACAAGGTAGGCAGATCAAAATAAGAACTGAAAAATAAAAAAATTTATAAAATATATTACATTACTATAGTAAAAATTTTGTATACTTACTGGGCATCCAAATTATGAGTAGTGTAACGATAATCAAAATAATGCCCAAAATAAAAGATATTATAATACAAATTTTGATTTGCTAAACAGAAATTCATTGCAATATTATTTTATTTATGTTTATATTAAAATCATATTGCTTACTTTGAGATAGCCCAACAACAAGAGACCTCCAGATAATATTGCAACGACACCAGCGACTATCACCATTATCTGAAGGAAAATAATAATGTCCATAGCGCGTAGCAAAATTACTTTATTAGGACGTTAGAAAATAACAATCATTCAAGACTTTGTCCAACTCCAAATAAGATGCATAAATAAATTTGCATTGCCAATATAATATTACTTACAATAAAGTAAACAGCATACTCCAATACATAAGTTGAAGCTAGCCAAGAATAACAATGCCGACTTATAATGGCAGCAACAACACAATCTTCCGTCTACACACATTTTTAAAGAAATAAAATTATAGTTTAAATAAAAAAAAAAAATTATATTCAAAAAATTTATATTTCACAAATGTATTACACTGCACAATAATTTCGGAAGCAAGTTTTAAATGACAATAAACGAAAAAGTAACTTAAAAAGCAAGGCCTCATGATTTAAGAAAATATTTTGGTGTAGTTAAAAAAAACTCCCAAGTGTATTAAAGATTTTTACAATGCGCTTAGATAGTAGAATTTCACGGTTTATAAATCTATTGATGTGCTGGATGTCAATCTTCTCCATCTGTATAGGAATAGATGTTTTGAATGATTCCTTGGGTGTTATTTGGTGCTACCGCCATATTGTTTCAACCAAATACCAATGAGATGTAGGTCCGGAGACTGGAGAGGAGTTTTCAATTGATTGTTATGATGGAAAGCGCCTTTTACCTTTGTTTAACATACTCCCTGATTCTCGAATTCAGTTCGTAGATGACATTACTAAATATCTTCATCACTGCTACTTCTCTCATGTCTCATTTCCTTGGATATACATACTTATATTTCTTGTGCCTTTAAGTGAAACACAACATGTACCAGACACACTGTAATTTTGAACTTTACTTTGTCTTATGCACACTACACTTTAAATTATACTCTATATGAATAAAGCCTTCACTTTGCACTTAATCTGATGATGCTTGATTTGGAGCCGTTCCATTTTGCCATATTTAAGACTACTACATTTGCGTTATAAAATATTTACATACGTAAATTTGGAAGATAATATTAACAACTACACAAGGTAGGCAGATCAAATCAAGAACTGAAAAATAAAAAAATTTATAAAATATATTACATTACTATAGTAAAAATTTTGTATACTTACTGGGCATCCAAATTAAGAGTAGTGTAACGATAATCAAAATAATGCCCAAAATAAAAGATATTATAATACAAATTTTGATTTGCTAAACAGAAATTCATTGCAATATTATTTTATTTAAACATATATTAAAATAATATTGCTTACTTTGAGATAGCCCAACAACAAGAGACCTCCAGATAATATTGCAACGACACCAGCGACTATCACCATTATCTGAAGGAAAAGAACAATGTCCATAGCGCGTAGCAAAATTACTTTATTAGGACGTTAGAAAATAACAATCATTCAAGACTTTGTCCAACTCCAAATAAGATGCATAAATAAATTTGCATTGCCAATATAACATTACTTACAATAAAGTAAATAGCATACTCCAATACATAAGTTGTAGCTAGCCAAGAATAACAATGCCGACTTATAATGGCAGCAACAACACAATTTTCCGTCTTCACACATTTTTTAAGAAATAAAATTATAGTTCAAATAAAAAAAAAAAATTATATTCAAAAAATTTATATTTCACAAATGTATTACACTGCACAATAATTTCGGAAGCAAGTTTTAAATGACAATAAACGAAACAGTAACTTAAAAAGCAAGGCCTCATGACTTAAGAAAATATTTTGGTGTAGTTAAAAAAAACTCCCAAGTGTATTAAAGATTTTTACAATGCGCTTAGATAGTAGAATTTCACGGTTTATAAATCTATTGATATGCTGGATGTCAATCTTCTCCATCTGTATAGGAATAGATGTTTTAAATGATTCCTTGGGTGTTATTTGATGCTACCGCCATATTGTTTCAACCAAATACCAATGAGATGTAGGTCCGGAGACTGGAGAGGAGTTTTCAATTGATTGTAATGATGGAAAGCGCCTTTTACCTTTGTTTAACATACTCCCTGATTCTCGAATTCAGTTCGTAGATGACATTACTTAATATCTTCATCACTGCTACTTCTCTCATGTTTCATTTCCTTGGATATACATACTTATATTTCTTGTGCCTTTAAGTGAAACACAACATGTACCAGACACACTGTAATTTTGAACTTTACTTTGTCTTATGCACACTACACTTTATATTATACTCTATATGAATAAAGCCTTCACTTTGCACTTGATCTGATGATGCTTGATTTGGAGCCGTTCCATTGTGCCATATTTAAGACTACTACATTTGCGTTATAAAATATTTACATACGTAAATTTGGAAGATAATATTAACAACTGAAAAATAAAAAAATTTATTAAATATATTACATTACTATAGTAAAAATTTTTCATACTGGGTACATAAATTGTGAGTATTGAAACGATAATCAAAATAATGCCCAAAATAAAAGATATTATAATACAAATTTTGATTTGCTAAACAGAAATCAATTGCAATATTATTTTATGTATGTTTATATTAAAATCATATTGCTTACTTTGAGATAGCCCACCAACAAGAGAACTCCAGATAATATTGCAGCGACAGCAGTGGTTATCGTCATTACCATAATGGTGGTAAGTTTCACGGGAGCAACCAAATACCAAATGCTAACTATCCCAGTTTTAGTAAAATCTGGAATTGAAAAAAGTGATGGTTAGATAACCATTGTGCAGAGGGTAAAAGGTCTTATAGGTTAGCAAAATGTCTTTATTAGGTCGTTAGGTAATCACAATCATTCAAGACTTTGTCCAACTCCAAATAAGATGCGCATCGGACAAAAAGTAAACAACATTGATCCTACTTGTGCGGGCTGTGTAATTTATCCAAGAAATAGTTGCTATGGGATTTCATTCCCCTTCCCACTCTTTCGACATTTTTATAGCAATTTTTTTAAATAATAATTTATTTAAAATCTTTACGCATTTTTGTTAAGCCGCTCGTTTGCAGCCTTTGAGATGACTCCTACGCTACATACTAGTACTAGCAGATCGTTCAACTCTTTCCGCCAGCTTTGCGCCATTTTGACATTTACTTAAGTTACTCCCTGGCTGCCATTATGGCATCACTGTTGCCAGCCATGCTGCTCCAGCAGTTATCATAACAATTATGTAGAGAGACAATAGACAAAATGCGCTCCCGGTGCGCTGCGAGGCACTTCAAACAATGCAGCAGTCGGGCAGCATAACACAATGAGTTCGGAGACGTAATTGTAGAGAGCGAGGAAGAGAGAGTATAGGAAAGCACTGAGAGTTGTTGTTGTAGTTTTGCAAATTAAATAATTCCCAGTAACATTTCCGTTTGCCAGTGTGCGTCATCGTCGTTGTAGTCATTGTTTGTACCAGGGCTGCAGCACTTGGCAATATTATTTCACATTTGCCGTTTCCCCCGTCGTTTCCGCTGCACTGAAGTGCTAATTGTGCAGCCGCCGAGGAGTCGCATTGTTTGAAGAGCTCTTAACGTGTGTGGGTGAGGCGCGCTACTCGCACTTTGCAGCAACCTTTCGTAGATGGCCACCCCACCACACACAACCTTGCGACTTTAGAGTTATGAGCTGCGCTGGAATCGCTGCAATAACAGTAAATTCGCTAGATATCTCGCGGTTTTGGCTGCATGCGGAACTGGTGTGTGTGCTCTGGGCCAATTAAATTGCAAAAGTTGCAGCTATCGCATTGCATTTAGCTTTTAATTGCAGTCAAGTTTTTCTCACTCATTTGCATATCAATGTGACAGCGGCCATTTTGTAACCAGTTTTATGTTAACAGTTAGTTGCCCCAAAATATTCTGCAACTGTCAGTGTGTAAATTTAACTGTAGCTGCAACTGTAAATGTCACTCTCGAAACGCCTAGCCATATGCGTTTCTAGAGTATTACACAAGCTGTCCATCAACGCTGTCATTTGCCAAACGAGTTGGCAGTCCGGCTGGCCGAACTGTCCTCATGCATTTCTTAAATGTTTGTTTGTCAGCAGTAAAATTTATTTAAACGGAACGCGCTGTCATACACATGACAGACGTGACGTACGCAATGCGTCATCTTGTGCGCCCTGCGGCATGCAACGCAATTTGCATTTAGCCGCTTTTCCATGGCAGCTGACAGCCAAATGAACGCAACTGGGAGACTATGTATGTGCGTGCGTGCGTGTGTGTGTGTGTGTGTATGCTGCATATATGGCAGTTTGTTTTGTTTGCTGCCATGTTGCAATTTGCATGCTGCCATTGACAGCTTGTTGAGCAGCTAGTCTTTTACTCATGGCTAATTTCAATTTTCGGTCGTGTAGCCAATCGAATATTTGAAGCCTACAAATATCCGAATCTCTTTAGCTCATTTATATGGATAAATGCATAAAACTTTCATTTTGCATCGAAGCACACATTTTTCAAGTTACGTATTCGTAATCCTAACATGCTGCATAGTTTCTGGACTTAAATTTGGTGTTTAAAAGCTAATTTTTTTATTTTTGCTTATTTGATGGTTAATATTCGTGATGTAATGAAAGAGTTAGATTTGCCTCATTTTAATCCTAAGTTAAGCGCTGTTTCCAAATTCAATATAAATCACAAGTCTAATGAAGTTTATCCTTCTATATATCGCACCAAATTTTAAACTTGAAAATAAATTTTTCTAAAATTTCGTTTATTTTTCGAATTATTAATTATTATTAATTATTAAATTATTAGTCCAATTTACTAAGCATTATAAATTATTGAATGCCAAATTCACTAGAAAAACACTAAACTAATTTTTAAACCAATTCAAAGATTCAAAGTATTCAGGACTTTGTGTAAGCTCGTTGCAAGCGTCAAGAAAAAAAATTTATGGTGCGGTCGAGGATCCAGTCAATCACGAAACTCATTTCGTCAATATTTTTTTCAAGGCAAATTGTGTAAATTTTCAAAAAAAAGTAAAAAGAAAAGAATTGAGTCTGCGCTGAAAATCTAACAATAGACTGGAGTTAACTTTAAGTTTCAAGACTCTACAAACCCAAGCTAGCCTTGTGTATGATATTAATTAAACTGTTCCAAACGCGTATTATGTTAAATAAATAAAGAAAAAGAAACTTTCAATACTCTGCATTTTAATCATTTAAAGCTCATAAATACTGACTTTCGGCGTAATTAAGAAATATAGATGTTTTAAAAAATTTGTAAGTTTTCATTTTGTTAATTTTGTAGTAGAACTTGAGAGTAACAACATATGTTAAGGTAAGAAACCATTTCTGACTTGCTGTAGTTAGTTTAGCTCAATCTGCATCTCAAACATTTTTTTTGTTCCTAATTGCCTTCACACCAAGCTCCAATGCACATATCCTTGGCACTCTTTTAAAAGTTTAAGTAAACCACATGTTACATTTTTTCTATGCCAATCAACAGCCTTGGGGTATTTTTGAGGCACATTAAGCAACTATGTACATTGTGAACTGACAAAACAACAAAGTTGCAAGCAAAACCAAATGCGAAACGAAAAGAAAACGCACATGGAACAACAACAAGTAGTTAAAACAAACCCATGCAATAGAGACACAAAAATATGAGACTTTCTGAGCGGTGAATGACTTCGGAATACCCTATCTACTCAAAAATATTAACATTTTTTTGTAGAGTGAGCTCATATGGGTATACTTGAATACAGCTTATATGTTCATTCAAGGAATTGCAATAATGCACTTTATACGAGCGGACATCCAAAATTTTGAAGTTTTTTGATCAGTTTTTTTAAATTTTTTTCTGTTACTGGCATTAAAATTGTGAGTGTAAGCAGTCTCCAAGTCCACAAGTCTTATGGTCTCTGAGATCTAGCTGTTCAACAAGACGCATGAAGACATGACCCCATCTTCATCTGTCACGCCTGCTTCTGTCTGTTACAGACGTTACATAAATCTATAATACTCTTGGTGCTACAAATACAGTGTATAAAAACGGTATGGCAACAGACAAGGCAAGTTTAAAAGAATTGTTGAAAAAGGAAGGCTAAAAACAAACAACACGAATCTAGACAATGACAGCTTCTCAGCATTGTATATAAGCCGCAGGCTATTTGTCATACGAGTTTCATTCGTTACACTTTCCTCCAACTAACAAACAAAAACAAAAAAAAAAAAAACAACAAAAAATATCTGAGCTCCAAGGTAAGCTAGACACAACATTGGGAATACTTGGGCACACCTGGCGTATGTGTAGTGCACAAAAATGCTGCAGTAGAGTTAGGAGCTCACAAGACTGCGGTTATTGCGACCAAATTTGGCAATGTTTTCAAGTTGATTTGCCAAAACTACAAAATAAACATTTTGTTATCGCATAGAATAAAAATCCCAAAAAATACTGAATAATGCAATGAGATGAACTCGTTTTGAATAGTTGGCAATTTTTTTGAAATTGATTGGCAGACGACAATCTAGTCGAATTCACCAAATGGGTAAACACTGGCTTTAGAGCTATAACGTGTTTCCTTACAAAAGTTGTTCATATCAAAATAATTCATTTGTATAGAAAAAGATTGGCTCAAAATAAACGTATCGAGTCATGTAAAAATTCGTTCGATATTGGTTGTACTAAATATTTGTAACCAAAAACTCAAAAATTCATATATTTTTATATTTTGCATTTGTCCCATCTAGGGTTGTCGCCAATCCAGGGTGTAGCTGGAGCCATCATTGGTCATGCCATAAGGCCACATCAGGCTGTTATATTAATGATGAATTAAATTTTTTAATGATCGTCTTTAAGTCTTTTAATTGGGTTTTCATTAGCTAGACGCTCATTATATCGGCTAACGTGTTTGTTTATTTGAAGGTCCACGGTATCCAGATTGTAGTCGTTGTGCAAGGTCGAATTCCTTACGTACCAATCGCAACCAGTAATAAGGCGCAATGCCTTATTTTGGAACGTCTGTAAACGTAAACGATTTGAGCGAGCCGCCATACCCCAGATCAGGATAGCGTACCTCCAAGTAGGTGCCACTATTGTGTTATACAGCGCTCTTTTGCACCGTAAAGGAAGAGGACTTTTTGTATTTAACAGTCAATAAATTTTTGTCATTTTAAAGCGACAACTTTTGATCGTTTGGTTAATGTGTGATCGAAATGTTAGCCGCTTGTCAAGTATCACCCCAATGTATTTCGCTTCACTTTGTATGATGGGGGGTTCTCCTCTTAAAAGTATATGAAACCAACTGAAATTTGGCCGGATTTAAGGTAACATTCCACCTGCGAGCCCAGCTCTCAAGCAGGTGGTTGTACTCTTGTATCCCGTCAGCTGCTTCATACTCACAGGATGATGTGTAAAATACTGCCAGTTCATCAGCGTATGAACCGATTAGCATTTTTTCGTTCACTACAGCCTGCAGTCCAGGTTATAGAGAAGCTGTGCAAGAACGCTTCCTTGAGGTACTCCAGCTCTCATCAGCCTGGCAGTGGAAAGCGTGCTTTTGATTTTGACTTGAGTATTGTTATGAATGTTTAAAAAAACTATTCCTCATATTATAATATTTTGTATTAAAATTATATAAAATAACTTATAAATAACTTCTTTAGTGGTACAAAATTGGTTACACAAAAAAGTTAAAAATTTAAAATAAATTTTCTGACAGCAATTTAATTTTTCAGCTTTATGGTTGGTCTAATATATAATAATATATATTTTTATTTGGTAATACTTGCCGCAGTATATCTCGCACAGTTTAAAAAACCTTTTCGCATAAAACATAAAAACGAGTACATATTTATTCAGTGTGCTTTTGCCGCGGTAGAAAACCAAATCATACTTGTATTTGAGAATGCAAATATGGAAAACAAATGTACAAAAGCTTGGAGAATATTATTGGTAATATAACCCAGCTGGCTATGAATTCAATTTTGTTTTTACATACAACCTAAACATCAGAAATAGTGCACTCAATTATACAAAATATTTAAAATATATTTTTCGTTGGCAATCTATTTCATTTGCTTTGATATCGTATAAGAGAATATTTCAATGGCAGAAATTCACTTTTGATATATTCAGTTTATTCATTCATTCAAAAGGTTACGTTTAATACAAAATTAAAGGGAAGTATATAAACTTCCTTAAAGTGTTATATTAATTTAATAATTTATACAATTGTATGGAAATACATGGATTTTATATACCAAATAGAGGCCCTATGCTGCACAAGGAGATGAGAACTGCAGTAAGTATGTGCCAAATGCTCGGATACAAAAAGTGAACTTGCAGCAATGTTCCATGGCTTTTTTATATACCTAGGTATCCGTTTAAAGGTGATTATATTCGATTTTGCGAGTAAGTATATACGGCGACGGTTTTCTGAACCTATTTGGAGTTTTTTTTAGCTCAGCCAGCTTCATTTTTACTCATATGTATTAATGATTGTCTAGGCGCGTCGTATACTTCATAAAGCTTTGTGAAGCATATGATGCCGTACTCGCCAACAAATATCCTACATAAGAAACAAACATTGTGTAAAGGCGTAAACTCAAGGCTCTTAAAGCCAGCCGAAAAGTATGCTATGCAAAATGAAAAATAACAATTAAATTTCATAAGCCTTTTGCAAGTGGCGCCATTTTTAACACGATTATTTTTTTTTAAATATCAGCAAAACGACGTGCGAATAAATGCGCCGAAATTATGAAGAGAGCTTGAAAACAAAAGCTTAAACCCAAGTAAGCAATAGCAGCTGTAGCAGGGAGTGCGCCCAACATGGGGCGTTAGCAGCTGTTTCCACTCATTAGGCGCTTTATTAAGCGAGATAATTAGCTCAAGCACGTAACTTGCAGTTAATTGATATTATTTGAACTGTTCTCTCATTACATAAAGCGTTTCATGCGTCTCTCTCTCTCTCTCGCTCTCTCTTTTGCTTCTCTTTATCACGCTGCTATATTTGTCTCCTTTTGTTGTGTTTCACTTAATGCTGCTGCATTTTGCATGGTCGTGAGGGTTCGCTGGGCGGGGCAGCCGCTTAACCTTTGAGCATTTTGCAATTGTGCACAATTAAGCTGGAAATTGTGTTATAATGTTAAGTAATTGCTTATAAGCCGATAAGAGTGCAAAACTTTTAAGCAGTTTTGTGGCCTCCGGTCGTTAAGCACAGTTGCGAGCAGGTTGTTTGGCTTAAAGGCTGCCTTGTTAGCTTTTCTTGATTTGTTGCAACTTAATTAGCCAACAATTTCAGCCACAACTCTATTAAGTAAGCTACTATACTCAGACAGTTCATTAACTTGATTTAAAATTACACTAAAAACCACATTACACATACGACTAGTTGTACGCACCTACACATTTATACAAATCTCACCTCACCATGCAACTTAACGACTTTAATTAAGGCAGCCTTGTAGCGCTGCTCTTCCCCCCCCCTGCCAAACGTCAACGCACTGACTGACCCCATTTTTTATGGCCCTCCATAAATAACAGAAATTATGTGCAGTCTCGGCCAACCGACATATCGGCCAGGCCCCACAACGATTCGGTTTGGTTTGCCGTTTGTACTGTATTTTCCAGCACCAGTTAAATACGCTGCCATGAATTTTAATTCGACGACATTTTCAAAAGAACACGCGTAGCTACAGCTTTACCAAAGATACAAAAAAAAAAAAATTAAAATAAGGCAAATATACCCAAAAAAGAAAAGAAAAAAGTTAAGTGAAATGCCAGTGGCTCTTTATGTATAAATGCATAGTGGAGCGAATGTGTAAAAACTTGCATAAATTTTAATATGACAAGAATGTGTATTCTTAAGATATTTAATTGGTTTTAAGCAACTCAAAGTCACAAATGTTTAAAAGCTTTAAGTGCATTGTAGTTCAACTCTTGAAAAGCCTTTGGAAATTCATCTAATTTTTAATGGTTAATTGATAAAGCATTTTACCTTTTTTTTTGCATATTTTTGCCCACTGTTTGAGTTATATGTATAGAATATGCCGGTTCAAAGTCGCGACGGTCTGACGCCGAGCAGCCGGAGCATCGACAATCAGCATTAATTTAGCGGAAATAATGCGAGAAATTGTTGTATCTCCCAAAAGAAATATTTTCATATTAAGCATTGGTCAGTTGTCTATTGTCTGGAGCTAATTGTATCTTGTCTTGACATACTCTTACATATATTAAAGATTCATGCGCTTGGTTCTTCCTTTTTTTTTGTTGTCTGTTATATTATATTAGCAGCTTCCTGGCCCATTAACATGCACCATATATAGGGGGCCACAAAGTTTTATGAGGCATGCTACAACCAAAGGGTTTCACTGCAAAGAAGTGTATTACTTTTATCATTTCTTGCTTGGTTAATTTTATGCGCAGCACATTTATTTTTATATATTTGCTTGCTTTTCTTTTAATTAAATAAACATGGCTTAATGTGTCCTAATGCCGAGCCTTATGTTTAGCTGTTTAAATGATTTGTCCAAGTTTTCCTGCTAATTGCTCTTTTTAGTTATCGAACATCTTTTGGCAAGCGATAGACTAATGAATGAAACCTAGTCATTAAGGCATATTGTTTGTTATTTTTATGTGCTTATTACGTGATTTATATAAATATATCTTTTCTGCCATATAAAACAACTAATGGATGTTAAATCTGACGATATTAATCATGATATATTTTGGTTTATTCTATTATGTGTTAAAAGCTTTGAAATCCATAAAAGATTTTTAAATTCACAATAAATGGGCTTCCAAACAAATTTAGTTTATATACAAAAAACCTGGTATGGAATCATTTCATAACTAGTCTGTGATATCTATTTCAACCAGATGTCAACTCATAGGAAAAGTGCCGTTGCCGGAAAACTCTATTTTATTATTACTTTGGAAAGTATCTGGGAGATACAATTTTTTATTTTTTTTTTATAAATAATAAATGCCTTTGTTTTACAACGTTTTTTCCTACACGTTACCAAAATAATCTGCTGCAAATTAGTTGTTGTTATGGCAGAACAGTTCTAACTAAAAAAAAAAAAAAATGGGGCAACACTGTTTTGTTACGACATCTGCGTATGGCTTCAAAACAACTCAGCAACTAAACGTTTGACAGCGTTTTATTTTTTATGGAAAAAAATGACAAGAAAATAATCTGAAAGATAAGCCACTACCTCAGAGCTGCCATGCAGTATTTGCCAGCCTATTATTTTTTATTTTTACTATAAAAAAAAATATTTGAAAAAAAAATAAAAATTTTTTTTGAGCAAAATAAATATTTGCATGTTACTATCGCAAATAAAGCAAATTGGTAGAATAAAACTAGCTTTAAAAATATAATCTGTTGCTGGCTTGAGTTTTTAAACTCAACTTATTAAAATTCCTGGTGCAACTGAAAATAAGCATTGTGTATACATACATCTGTGCTGCACTGTCAGAGTGACAAAACTTAAATTTTTGTTGTTTTTCATATAAATTCAACACATATTTAAACACTCATTCACACGTCCTGGCAACTTATTTAAGCACACGGCTTGTCAGAAAGGACTCGAAAGGCTGCTTTCATATTGTATAGATCTTGTACTTACATTACTTTGGCCAACTGCTGCTCAGCTTAAATGCAATTTAAGTACGTACTTCAGAAGCAAATGTTTTATAGTACAACACCGAAGCAAACACACAGATACACAAACACACATAGATACACATGCATTGCATAAGAGCACTTTGCACCAAAAAGACACTTTGCACAGACATCGTTGCAGAGAGTCTCGATGCTCAGGCGAAGCACTCAACATTTAGTCTAGTTTAGCAGTTTTCATTTACACTCTACTTTTACTTATATTTTTTGGCTTCTTTTTTCTATTATTTTGCTTTCTTTTTTTGTACTTGCATTGTATTTTATTATTTAAAAGCCTAAAATCTATGAAGTGCGCTGCAAATATTTGAAATTTTTAAGGCAACATTTTGCATGATGTGGTTGCCACAGAAAGTTTGTGAGAGGCTGTGGAAGTAGTTTAAGAGAGAGACTATTTGACTGACTCACTGACTGCAGTTGACAGAAATATTTAATTTAACAGGCGTGTACAGTAACTCTTACAAGCAAGCATATGTATATATCTCTTTATGTACAAATACATATGTACAGCATTTGAACATGCCTTGGCTTTGCTTGGCGTTGTAGCTGCAGCTCTAGTTTTTGTTGCTTAAGTCTTGCTATCGTCAATGCCATTTTGTTGGCATGCTGATGTGCAAAGTGTTCGCTGGATGTGTGTTTCCGGTTTCCGGTTTTAGTTTACATTTGTATTAAATGCAAGTTGTAACTTGTGTTTCATAGCTGGCATGAAATTCTTTGCAACTAACATATATACATTTATATTTTTTGTTACACACTGCAGGCAAAGTACATACTTCAGTTTAGTAGCAGAAAAAGTTAAGCAAGTCCTGACTGTCTATCTAGTATAAAGTTTTAGCTGGATGTTTTAAATTATGCATGCTATTTACCGTAAATGTTTTCATAGTAATTTACGCAAATTTACATAAATAAACAGTTGTTTAGGTGCAGCTAGGCTGTACAAACAAGTTTTTGTTTAGTCACCAGCATGCCACATAACCTCATTTAAAAATGCCAAACGCAGGCAATCCATTAAAATGGCGCTCAGTTCTAGCAAACGCTAGTGGACTTTGTCGTTTGTTGGCCTAATAGCTTTTCTATAATTTATCATGCAATATTTATGGCACACGCTTTTGTATCTAGAAATTATGCATTTATTATTCAAAATGCTTTTTATGCCACCAAGTTTGCTTGCCTCCAACACAACAACAACAACAGCTGCGACCTGCCACAACAACAAAAGGCAGCAATAAACGTTAACTTTCTGGCCAGCGCCATTTATTTTTATGTAGGCGCTTTCATAGCCATTGCACATTGGACTTAAACCTCAAATTATTGGCTGGAAATCGAGAACTGGTGCGGATATAATAAAAAATTTCACAAAATTTTAGGCCGATATGCGTATACGTATTTTTATTTAAAAGCCTCTAAAAACTTGATTTAAGAGCTTATTCTGATAATTTCAAACTAACAAAATCTTAAAATAAGAATTTGGTAAATGATTTGGGCCAAATCATTTTGGATTGTAAACAATCTCTTTTTTCATTTCTAGAATGGAAAAACTTTTTTTGAAACCGAAAAATATAAATAAGCCGGGTTTTTTTTACTACAATTGAATTAT
Source organism: Chymomyza costata (assembly GCA_018150985.1). Classification (NCBI taxonomy): domain Eukaryota; kingdom Metazoa; phylum Arthropoda; class Insecta; order Diptera; family Drosophilidae; genus Chymomyza; species Chymomyza costata. The sequence continues at coordinate 29,008,163 of JAECWU010000001.1, forward strand.
TTTATTAATTTATTAATTGCTTGTCGGATATTTCTATTACTGTAATACAAACTCTTGATACTTCAAAAATTATTTTCTTCTTTTTAGTTCGGCTTACTATTAAAGCGTGTTTTTTTAGTTTTATTAAAATATAATTTTTTATCTTAAGACTAAAAACAACAAGCCTACTAATTATTTTGAAAAACTGCATTATTTATTTTTAAAATCCTGATGATCCCAGTCGGGATATTATAACAAAGTTATTAAATAATTGTATTGTCATCAGTCCTTGACCCCTGTGCAAATTTTCAAGATGATCCGACTTCTTGAAATTGGTGAAAACTACACTGAAAGATTTTGTTACTTATATACATAGTACATACATACATACATGTGAAGCTAATAAGCATAAATAGCATAAATTTAACATGCTTTGGTTAATTTAGAAATAAAGATTTGTTGTTCTAAGTGGTTAATTAACGCGCGAAATTTGGTAAGACTAGCCTGACGGAAATTTTTCCGTCTCTCTCTTTGTGCGTTCGTGTGCTTATTATTTAATACGAAAATCTCCATTTCGAAGACCATAAAGTTAAAATTTTGTATTTTTATTTTACAACATTACTTCCATAATTTTAAGTTAAGCTTCAAACAATATAAATATTAGCAGAAATAAATCCGTAAAGCGAGACAAGCTTTTAGGAGATGGTGCACTCGAAGCGTAACACGGGCAACGCACTTCGTTAATTCCTCTCCCACTAATGCAAAGATTTGCGCACATTTTGCCCCTGTCTTTATTCTGAGTATAACCAAGATACTGACAGCCAATTTCTGGTGACCAAAGACACATACCGAGCCGGGGTGGTCCTGAAAAAATGTATATTGTGTATTTTTACAGCTTATCAATTATACACCTATATTATATATTTAATAAATTGTGAAACAGCGGCTGTCCTTTGCATTTTTAAGTTTATGGCTCCACAATATGTATTACCATGCATAATGTAATAAATTTTACAAGATGTCGCAAAGAAAAAGAACTGGTTCAATTTTTTTGAATGTATGGAATAGTAAATTAATAAATTGCAATCATTTGTTTAAATATTTACGCAGTATAGTAAATACATTCGGAATACACTCTTGAAATTGTTTATTCCATCCAAGGGGTTTCATACCAGGGTTGCTTATGACTGTGTCTACTGCTCCATAAAATACATATGCATAGCCTGTTGAATTAAATTTCGTGATGTTTTTATGACATAGCTCTTCCAAATTTTCCCAATTGCACGTATTACACCTAAAGTATTCTGGTGCTCTAGTAGTTTCAGGACGATTTTCCATGCGTGTAGTCACAATATAAAATTTACAAAGTATTATTATCACTGCTTGTAATTTGTGCATGTTTTCTACCGTAAGTGTGTAATTTTGATTTTAGGAAAGTCAAAAGCTACGCCTATTTAGTTTAAAATAAACTCTATACTTGATGAGCATTTATGACTTAAAGTAAAACGAATAATAGATGTTGCGAAAAAAATCTTTCAAAGATTTAAGCACTATATGCAGTTTCAGAATTCACAACAATGAAAGATGTGGTGAGTCACCAACTATCATTATCGTCAGTTATAATATGCTTGCGCATTTGTTTTGGTTGCCAGCTGTGCTGGCGCCATCTTGTGAACTTTGGTGGCGCCATCTATACAGGCGGAGTAGGCATCATCTCATCAGGAATCGTATGATTAGGAAAGGTGCTAGACAAATTTTCAAAATAATTCATTCTCATTTTCATTTTATAATTGACGTCTGGGGAAGTAGTTTCGAAATTGGTTAGAATGCACTTGATAAAATTTATGGTGTGGCATGTGAGCAGTTTTACGATGATGGTGATCTGCAGATGCGCCAGCAGTCCTTGTGTGGGGCCTTCGAAGTTGATCACGTCGCTGATGAGCTCTTCTCCAACGATGTTCCTTTGATTCTGATTCCACAAAAAAAACTTGTTACAAAAGCAGCAGTAAAGCTAATTTAAAAACTTTCATTTTTACTATTATATTGTAAACTGATTTTTAAATGCTTAGAATGCAAACAAAATACAAAAAAATTTTAGTTGAAAAAAATTAAAAGAACACGCTTTAATAGTAAACCGAACTAAAAAGAAGAAAATAATTTTGAAGTATCAAGAGTTTGTATTACAGCAAAAGAAAATTCCGACAAGCAATTAATAAATTAATAAAATAATTCAATTATAGTAAAAAAAGCGTTGTTACGAAATTATTTTTTTTTTATAAGGTTGAAATTTAATTACGCTAAAAATCTAAATTTAAGATTAATTTAATCTTGTTTTATAAAATTTTTTTCAAAATTTGAGAATTGTCATGGCTAAAGAAATTTGGGCCTTGTTTAAAATGTCATGTATTTTTTCTTAATGTAAGAGTTTTAACCTTACTACAAGATAATTTGTACTTATTATTTTTTATTATTTATTTGTGCTTTATTTGCTTTAAATATTTTACATTTTCACTAAAGCTTATGGTTAATTATTATAATTTAACAGATATTTAGCAGATTGTGTCATTGTTGACCTTACATACATTTATGTATTGATGTTTGCGTTAATTAATATAAAATTATCAAGGCAATAATGGGTAAAACCTTAATTTTAATTTGTTCTTATTTATTACAAAAAATTGAATTAAAAATTTTAATTTTTTTATCAGCGTTCTAAATTCTGATTTTTAATTTTTGCCTAAAGTGGGCAAAAGTTAATTTTTAAGGTTAACACAAAAACAATACGCAAGCAATCCAAACTATTCAATTCCATACGGTGTTATCAAAAGTTGAGGGGAATCTTAATTTTTTTTTTTTCTGTAATAAACCAGCTAGTCGGTTGATCAGAGTTTACAATCTTATCCAAAGTTAAGTCTTGTCATCAACTTACTTTTATTGTTTGTTTTATGCTAAACATTTAAAAATTTATACCACTGTGCACTTGTCGTCATGCATGTGTCCGCCATTTTGTGTGCGCTTTGTAGCTCTGAACTGTAGAGGGCGCTCTAAATGCTGTCAACGTTTAGTTTGCTTTATTATTTTGTGTGCCTGTGTGTGTATTTTTTTGTTAACGATTTTTACATGATAATTATTTGAAAAATTGCCAGAGAGCTCAACTTGCTGTATGGGTGGGTGTGTGTGTCTTTGGGCGTGTCTGTGTGTGGCTGTGTGCTGCACAGTTTGTCCAAGTTAATTGGTAAATTTAAACTGAATAAATATTTAATGAATAGTGCAATGGACTTTGTTGTCAGTTAGAATTTTCCAACGATTTGTGGTTACTCATTGTTGTTCTGCTCTTTTAGTTGTTGTTGTTGCCATATGTTGCCATTTTCGTTATTATTTTATATGGATTTGTTATGCCAACGAATTAAGCCGTTAAAAATAATGACTGCAATTTATTGGCGCTGATATGGTTTAAACTTAATGGGCAACAAAATCGAAACTGTATCAGTTTTATCTAAGCATTAAGGCAGAACTGTATATGTATATATACATATATATAGATACATAGGTGGAAAACATATAGTGACGCTTGATCTGCCGAAAAGCACATTGAATCTTGTTTATACCTAAAAATATTTGTGAGCTACAAGATAAAATTACTTTGTGTCTGAATTTTTCTAAATAATGTTGACAGAGCAGTAACACAGTCAAATTGGTAGAAGGATGATTTGAACCATGGATATTAGTACTTGGTAAGTGTAGTAAGTCCATATGTAGTAGAGACTTACGTTTTAGTCAATCCTCCTGTGGTCTACTAGCATAGAGCCAAACTTACTCACCAATTTACAAATCCCATAACCTAACTGGTGGACCAAAGGCTGATGTCTACATAAGGGTAAGAAAGTCTTCTACGCTAGTAGATATGGGCTTAAGTTGTCGGGGGATGCAGTCGGGACCTTGCACTACGGCTACCAAAAACAGTGGTTGGCGGGCTTCGTGGACTCATCCGATCTACAACACCCATAATACATAAAAACATAAGGTCCCGCATAAATAAAAAAAAAAAGCAACTAAAAGATAGCCAGAAAATTGAAAACGGAAGTCTAAGTTAAAAAGCAGGCTAAGATATTACAGCCGCCACGCCCGTTACCCACCCTACCATGATTTTTCTTTGCGTCAACACTTAAACGAAAAATCCCTAAAAGAGGCTGCTTTACCTAACTTACCCCCTTTATATAGAAAAAAATAACTCTAGAAAATTAGCAATTCATAATTAATGAAATGAAAAACATCATTATACAATTCTATAATAAAACTAACAAACTAAAAGATCTTCATTTTTTCCCATTTCAAATATAATCAAATAAAGATAAAATTTTCATATTTGGTCTCAGTTAACTATACAAATTTCATTAAAAAAAATAATATATAAAGTACATATATCATAATAAATATTTCGGTTAAAACTAATGAGGATATAAAACAATAACTATAAACTAGATCATCATTATAAATAAATCTTATGGACTTAATTAGGTGTGCACAATTGTAAATTTGTATATCGGAACTTTTAACTTTACTTTTAAAAGAGAAGGAGAATAACAAAAAAAAACAATAACAATAACTCGGTTAGCCAGAGGCTTCTCTAAAAGTTGTTTGATGACTCATTTCATAGTCTAAAAATAACTTGGATATTAAAGCTGCACTTTGCATACGCCCATGATCGCGAATGAGTAAGATAAAGAACAAACCAAAAGTACAACAACTACACTGTCTATGCAGTGATTATAAAACTGTATGAATTTATGCATATTATTTTTACTTTACATGGTCTTAGGCATTATAACAACAGCAACTTTATGACTTTATTATTTCGGGAAAAATATTAAACAACATATACATAAATATGAACAATTTGTTCAGATACGACTCACCCCTTTGAAAATCCGTTGAAGGCCTCCATGGTTTTTCGCAGATTTGATATTATATTTATTTTTATTTGTAATTTGTTTTGTTTTAGGCTGGAACTTAAGATTTTATTTCACACATATATTTATTTATTAATTTTTTTTCATAATATTCACTTTATGCATATTAATGATGATAGGAAAAGCAAAAAAAAAAAGAAAAAAAAAATGGCGTACGTTAAAGTCGGGCGCAGACGACTTTGGGATACCCTGTATTAAGTCCGACATATTGCTTAAGACCTCCAAAAGATATTTTATTCGGCAAATTTGGCTGCGATATTTTCATAAACAAACAAGAAATCAGTCGAATTTTGCACCAAAAAATTTTTTTGACTGACCGGTCCTATGGGGACTATATGATATAGTCACCCGCTTTTTATCAAATTTAGTACACTGATTGAAAACTATAAAAAACTTCCGACTGCCAAATTTGGTTCCGATATCTTCAAAACCAAACGAAACACAACGAATTTTGTAAAAAAAAAACGTTTTTTTGACCGATCGTTCCTATTAGAGCTATATGATATAGTCAACCGCTTTTGATCAAACATGGTGCAGTGCTTGGGTACTCTAAAAGACTTCTTAATGCCAAATTTGCCAACAATATCTTTACAAACAAACGAAACGCAACGAATTTTGTACAAAAAACGATTTTTTGACCGATTGGTCCTATGGGAGCTATATGATATAGTCAACCGATTTTGATCAAATTTGGAACAGTGCTTAGGAGCTCTAAAAAACTTCTTAATGCCAAATTTGGTTACGGTATCTTCACAAACAAACGAATCACAACGAATTTTGCACAAAATACGTTTTTTTGACCGATTGGTCCTATGGGAGCTATATGATATAGTCATCCGATTTTGATCAAATTTGCTGCAGTGCTTGGGAACTCTAAAAAACTTCTAAACGCCAAATTTGGTTACGATATCTTCACAAACAAACGAAACACAACGAATTTTGTACAAAAAAACATTTTTTCGACCGATCGATCCTATGGGAGCTATATGATATAGTCAACCGATTTTGATAAAATTTGGTACAGTGCTGGGGGTCTCTAAAAAACTTCCGGTTGCCAAATTTGGTTATGATATCTTCATAAACAAACGAATTATCCATCTAAAACTTTTGCTTTTTTTCGAGGTCCTCTGAAACACCCCTATGGGAGCTATATAATGTAACCCCGATATCAAAAAAATAAAATAAACTTGTCTCCTATGGATTAATAAGGGATCTTATCTGAAAGTTTGGTTGCTCTAGCTCTTACCATCTCTGAGATCTAGGCGTTCATACGGACAGACGGACAGACGGACATGGGTATATCGACTTTTCTAGTCACTCTGATCATACTTTAGGTAACTTTGGGGGGTCTCCGACGTCTCCTTCTGTACGTTACATACATTTTCGCCTTGCACAAACACAATATACCCTTTGTACCATACGGTACAAGGTATAAAAAGTAAAAAAAAACACAAACAAAATTGTTAGCAAAACGTTTTGCGCGCTCTCGCTAGCTTAAGCGAGGTTTGACAAGCACTGGGCTCTGTTAAGTTAACAGACCCTAACTATTTCATTTCTCTTGCACACACTAAGTCCATATGATTTATATAAATAAATTTTACGTATGGCATAAAACAAAAAAATAATGATTTAGAATTAAACTTAGCACTTAATTGTATTTTAATTCATAATTTTTTAATTATTTTTTCAAATTTTTAAATTTTAACAGGGCGTTTTTAGCCGTTCTTTCGAAATAAATTTTATATTTAACAATTTTGACAAACTTTGATTAGCGTTTGTCCACCACACTCGGCACTTGGGTTTTTCAGGCTTTTATGTTATTTTGATGGATTGGTATGTATTTTATTTTAGGGTTTTTGGCACTTTTAAGCTGCAAATTACTCTTTAAACACTTTTTCGTTTCGATTTTCTCAGCTTCCCACTAGCATCTGCTGCCGCCGACTAACTACAGTCGTCAAAATTAACCATCTTCTAGCCAGCTAGCGTTAGTTCCGTTTTCTTGTTTCTTTTTTTTGTTCCGCTGCCTGGCCCTTTAATTTCCCCTTTGCCAAGATCAATGTTGTAGGTACAATTTACATTATCAGCAAGAACTAAATATATAAAAGAAATAACGAAAAAATATAACTACGCTTGCTGTATATACATTAAGATAATGCATTGAAATCTCTTTAATTACCTTCCTTTTCCTTTGTGCCAATTAGCTTAAACTTCCATGTCTAAATATGCATTACTGCCATATAATTTTTTTCCAAAATTGGTTATAAAACCATACAAATATTTGTATGCGCAGGCGCGCGACTTTTTCATAAACTGCTGATTTGGCTTTTTCGTCTTAGCGATCTCAAATATATATTTGGATTAAAATTTAAACATGTGTTAGCACATGAGAAGTTTGTTAGGTTTTTTACTAATTACCTTAGCAGCATTCAACTGCTCTATAGGACGTCTCAATTGGAAAAGGTCGAACAAAACGGAAGCTATGAGGAAATAACCTAGCTACTCTAATTAACATACTTAGAATTAGTTAACAGTGACTAATGTGACAGTTCACTTTCGCCGTGAACGTGCTTTCATTATGTGGGTGTGTGTCTTCGCTTAATCAAAGGTTTAAAAATTTTAAATATAAATACTAAATATTATCTATAATGATCAATAAAATTTTAAATATATTAGGTGCGCAACTAAGTTCTCGCTGTTTGTCAATAGATGGCTTTAGCACAAAGTTCTGGTCGATTTTGACATACCCAAAACTTCATAGACGAAGCTTAGGCATATGGTAAGCAAACTGCTATGGCACATAAGTGAATTTCTTTTTGCATTATTTACTTGTGGTTGTGTGAAAATGTCTAGTTTTGTGCCAAAAAATCGTCATTAGCGGGAAGTGTTGATTTTCTTGTTCTGTTCGAAAAAAACGGCAGCTGAAGCCCATCGAGAGCTCCAAAAAGTGTACGGAGATGCTGCTCTAAGCGAAACAACGTGCCGTGATTGGTTCCGTCGCTTCAAAGACGGTGATTTCGATGTTGAAGACCGTCCACGTAAAGGAAGACCCAAAACCTTCGAAGACGCTGAATTGGAGGCATTGCTCGATGAGGATTCGTGCCAAACGCAAGAAGAGCTTGCTTCAGCATTAAGAGTTACCCGCCAAGCCATTTCCAAGCGATTGCATGCGTTGGGAATGATTCAAAAGCAAGGAACTTGGGTTCCTTATGATTTGAAACCAAGGGACGATGAGCGTCGTTTTTTCGCCTGTGAACAACTGCTCCAGCGACAAAGATGGAAGAGTTTTCTTCATCGCATCGTGACGGGTGATGAAAAATGGATTCATTACAGCAACCCAAAGAGGAAAAAATCTTGGGGACCCCGGTCATGCTTCCACGTCACTGGCTCGGCCGAATATTCACGCTGCGAAGGTTATGCTGTGCATTTGGTGGGACCAGGTCGGTGTTGTTTATTATGAGCTGTTAAAACAAGGCGAAACCATCACGGTATCGAACTCAATTGATGCGATTGAGCCGAGCACTGCGAGAAAAACGGCCACAATACGAGCAGAGGCACGAAAAAGTGATTTTACTGCATGACAACGCCTCACATTGCCAATCCTGTTAAAACCTACTTGGGAACGCTCAAATGGGAAGTCCTACCCCACCCGCTGTATTCCCCAGATATTGCGCCGTCCGATTATTACTGGTTCCGCTCGATGGCACTTGGTCTGGCTGATCAGCAGTTCCACTAATATGAAGATATCGCAAAATGGCTTGATTCGTGGATAGCCTCAAAAGACGAACCCTTCTACCGTCAAGGTATTTGAGCTCTGCCAAAAAGATGGGAAAAAGTTGTAGCTAGCGATGGGCAATACTTTGAATGAGTCATTGGTAACCATTTTTTTTACAATAAAGTTACATTTTCATCGAAATAACCGGGAGAACTTAGTTGCGCACCTAATACCTTACATGTAATTATAAAAATATGCTTAATACCCAAAAAAATATAATTTATAAAGGAACTTATATTTATTATTTTATAACAAAAAATATATAAGTTAACGCCACACATCACTTTTCAACTAAATCCCACATTACTACAACTGTACTGATGCGTAAGCTTAACAGAATGTCTCCCATCGATCACACCACCAGAAGGCGACGCCGGACGCTGTAAACATAAACATCGTCAACGGCTGGACCCTAGGTGACGATCAACAAGCAGCGACAGAACAGCTTTAAACATAAACATTAGCGGCGGCAGCGCAGCATTTAGCATAAACAACTGCAGACTGTAGAGTCAGCAGTTATTAGTTATAAATACCACTGTTAGAACATTAAGAAATCAGTTTGAAGTTTGAATTAAGTTTGTATTGAGCTTGAGTTTGTGGCAGAAGCCTTAGCTTTAAGACCTTAGATTTAAAAACTATATCGAATAAAGTTTTTTTTAATATAAATCAACTTATATTTGATTAATTTATATATAATAAGAAAACTTTCTCACACCTTACTTAAATTCTATTTTCATATTTTGGCCAGTAACTGTACACTACACATAAAAGGATTCGGCGTGCAGAGGCAAGACTTTTTGTGTGTTCTTTTTGTGTATTTCTTAGGTTGACTTATGTATTCCTTTATGCTGTTGATCACATCTCTCTGATAGTGATGATGAAGTTATTGTTGAATAGAAAATTTTATAATTTATTTTCTTTGATAACTTTTATGTAGTACCTATAATTTTGGCTTGTAACTTTTTACTTTAAAAATGCTTAAAAACATTTTTGTTAAAATTAAAATCAAAACAAAAAAATTATATAATGTTTTTAAAGTTGGTTTTGCAATCTAAAAGTTTTATAAAAAAGTATATATTTTTTTATTAATTTTGAAATTTTGTGAAAAAATATTTTTGAAATCGTTTTATTATTCCGCAGCCCTAAAATGCCTATATATTTATGTTTCAATTATTTCGATTAAAGAACTGCAAAAAACTATTCAAAAAGCTTTTGAAAATTTAGAAATCTCGACGATTATTAGCATAATTCTTATATTTAAAATGTTTTTCAAAAATACTGCTATAATATTTATAGTATATATTTATGTCAGCTCATTTGCAAACAATTTCGATGTATGTATTTCAACCAAGCTGATATAAAACTTTACCGAACTTAAAGTTGCTCGAGAAACAGTGGCTTAGGCATTTCCAAAACTTATTCGTGAGTATATATACTCACTTTAAGCATTTGAAAGTTTCACTGTATATTATTTTCTAAATTCGTAACGTAAAAGCCAACAATAAAGTGCCATGAAAAACATTGAATAGAAATTCAAGCTAAATATAAGAAAAGAGTAGAAAATGCTGCGAGCTATGCACAAAAAACCGCGTAAAACTCAGTGAGAGATTCAAAAGATAGAAACCTTACAGTTGGACGCGCGTTTATTTGTTTTACAATTTACACCTCAAGGACTTGCCACAAAAAAAAAAAAAAAAAAACAGAACAAATACAACGCAGTCGCATTCAATTTAACAACAAACAGCAAAAGTTTTACGCCGGACAATAAGCGAAACGCAGTTGCATGCCACACAATAAACAACTTGGCGCACAAAAGTAGGCAACGGCTATGTTTGGAAACAGCAAAAGTTGCATCGAGTACTACGAGAAACCAAGACAGAAGTGAATACATACTATATACATATTCAAAAGCAGCATAGAAAAGTTTCTTTGGATCCATTCTATTTTATCTGTACTCGTAACAAATTTCAACAAACTAAAGCTAAAGATGCTACTTGTGCTAGTAGTCGTATACCAGTTTGATACCATGGCCATTGTTGCGTAATGGAGAAAAATTGTTAAGCATACGCCTAGGTGCTGCTGCAGCAGCTAAAGAAAACTAGCAACTACAGCTGCCATATGCTGAGAATATTATGCATAATATCTTTGGTCTATTGACATTTATGGCTACGGACAAAGCGCTTTGAGCTCAAGTCTGTTCGAAAAGTTTGTGTAGTGTGGCCCAAGTGAAAGATTGTATAAAAATCTTTGTTTGCGTTTTTTTTTGAAAAATTTCATTATTTTTGAAGTAGGAGCCGAGTGTAGGATAAAAAAAGTTAAAGCAATGGAATGGTTATAGATAATGAATGATAATCGGAGATAATGAAGAAAATGGGATATTAATGAAGTTTGATAATAAAAGAATGCATTTTTTACTTTTCAAATTTTAGCCATACAAATATTGTAGAAAAAAGTGGCAGTAACTTTTTACTGCTGCTTAGATTAAAGAGTCCAAATTTCAAGTTTGCTTATACTAGTTCTTATAGCCCTCAAGATGCAGGTGTTCATATAGATGCACGGACTGACGAGCAGACATGTTTATATATTTATGTATATCCATTACATTAAGGTTCAGAACATACATACTAAACTTATAAGTCGTATAATTGTTTTAGTTTTGAATATCTGAAAAGAATTTAATTTCTTTTTGAACATGATTTTTTTTCTGTTTGTGGATCCTTCACAGTTTTGCCTAAAAAGTAACTACACTCAATCAAGGCTAGAAAAAGACTAGAATTAAGTTCGAAATCAAACTTAAAAAGTGAATAAAAGTAACAATGCCATTTCCTTTGTACATTTTCTTATGTAAACTTTTGATTGCATTTCGCATCATAGGCTTCACATATACGTTTGCACTTGGATATCTAAAGTTGGCATAGTTTTTCGTAACTTTTTTCTTGTGTTTTATGTGCTGTCTATCACTAAGACTCTCGAGGCTGTCCAGCAATTTTATTTGGATTTAGTAGCTTGAGAACAGAGAGGAACAGAAGTACAAAAATCATTGATTGGGCCTAGTTGCTGACACAAGCTTTTGCACCATAAAGCATGCCAAGTGTTGCAGAAAACATTTAAGTGTTGCACACAGCTGCTTTTAAAAAGAAGAGCTAAACATTTTAAAAACAATTTTTTATATACAATCTGCTGTTTTTGTTAAACTGTTATATAAACTTGCCTGCTTAAAGAAAAAACAACTTTTTTTTGGTTACTAGACTCACTTAAGACTATTTATAGAGACTAAGCTTTCATGGAACATTAAATTTTTTTTGCATCTTGTATACATAACAAAAACCTTTAATAGCTTTTGTCTTATCAGACAGTGTATCACTGATACAAAAAACAAAAACTCACCAACTTTGTGCATAACAAAGCACGAACATACAAAATGCCATCGATGATGTGTTTATGGTGCGTATGCGCATTTATAATTTTGCTTTGTTGGGGGTCTACGCATTTGTTTTTGTTTTTTTCCAGCATTGCTATTTGATCGATTTATTATTGGGCAAATAAATTAAAATTGTTTACCTTTCAGCAACATTGCGTAAATGTATCTGTATCTGTTCAATTGCGGTTACGTGAGTGCGCGTATGTTGTGGCAACTTTATTTGCTCAAATTAATGGATAAATGTTGGTGGCAAATAACAACATATAACAAATGTACAATAACAACAACAACAAAATATCGCAACGTGCCGAAAGTTGGGTTTAAACAATGCTATATATATGAATCGATTGCGGTAGGCAGTTGTATTTAAATCAATTTGAAGTACTGTAACGAGGCTACCTGGCCTCGCCACAATAGTATATTTCAAATGTAACGCTTATAAAATCTAGTATTAAGTCAACTATAATGTATCTAGTATTAACTTAACATCGATAAGAATACGACAGACATCGCCACGCCGGACTGCCAACCCAGCCAACCGATAGCCGTTGATCGTATCGGCTGACTGCGGTATGCGCCGGCGTGTGGGCGAATTGGAGATAACACGAGGAGAATAGATTCGGACGGCGACGAGCACAGACGTGGACGCGGAAAACTTAGGAGGCATAATACGAAATGGACACGCGAGAAGAGTTAGGTTAGGGAAGAGAAAATTGTGTTTACTAATAAAAGGTACGGTTTGGGACTAAAGATTAAATAAGAGAATAAAGTGAAACGATTATAAAGTTATGAAAAGAAATTAAAAGTGGTTCATTATTGTGAATATATGTGCTCAAGTGTCGCGAGAGTTATTGAACGTCAAAGGGTGTGTTGCCATTCCTATTCCCCACCTTCCTGCCGCATGTATTATAAACCGAGCTGGCTTCGCCACACTGGTGCAACACATGCCGGCCCTTTTGTTGGTACGCATTGGCTTCGCCCGCCAGCCACAAACTCCTACCTTAATTGAGCCTAGATACGGTCAAGGGGGCACTGCCCATTGACGTAGTCTGTGGCGATCATATGAGTACACACAGTAGGAAATATTGTTTTCAGCAGTAGCAATCGTTAAAGTATAGAAATGGTATGTATGCACGTGTGGTGTAGTGGGACTGCTAACCCCCCTACGCCGCCCAGTGTCTCAGCAGACTACAAATTACTTGTAATTTGGCCCTGGTTTAGACTGAGTTATACCCCAGCACCAGAACTTCCTTACAGTACGAGTATGCTCATACTTAGCTTTTAAAAATTGGTTGACTAATGATAGCATAACCAAAAATTGCTAAATGTTTCAAAACGAATTTTTTTTTGAAAGATCAAGCACATGAAATCTTTTAAGTCTTCTGTAGGTTTGACTATTATCTGTCAAATTTAGGGCTAGATTATTGCTATGGTCCAATAATCTTTCCATGTATCTATTGCTAAATTTGCTGACTTCTTCTTTAACAAAGCAAATGTTTAGATCCTTGTGAATTTCGGCATTTGACACATACCATGGAGCGTTAACCATGATATATATGATATATGAAATCAATAGATACTCATTATGGGTTTTCATAAAATGAGTTAGGTTTTTATTGTATTTAATGACGGAAAGTTTATATTTAATTTCAATATGTTTGATAATAGTTAAAAATTTTACAAAAATCATGCAATAATAATAAAAATAATTATTTTCAGCCTAAAATATCTCCAACTAAATAAATGGACGAAAATATTTAACACGGGCCATCCTCAATTTTTATAATTTGTGCATATTCTATTGAGATACTAGAAAGTATTAACAACGTTAAATTTTTTGATTATTTATCCAGTTATCGTAACAGCATATTTCGATTTTCTTTTAGAATATCTTGAGACGCAGTCCTGATATTTACTGCATCAACTGCCATTCCAAGCTTGAAGTTATTTATTATCATTCCAAGGAGTTATGCTTACACAGGGCACTATCTACTATGGCAACCATTGAAGCTGCCAACAATCCGCCAAGTTAAAATTTATTTAAATCATTTTAATAATTGGAACTAGAGATATAGTAAACATGCACATGCCCTTTCATAAGTTTATCACATTTTTTTTGTAAATGGGAATCAAAGTTCTGAACTCATAATTGTGTTTCATTTGAATCAAAATCTTAACAAATCTGTTATTTCTTTTAGAAGTGGAAAACAATCAAATATGTTCGTTATAGAATAAAGAGTTTTTTTAAGTGGTCCACAGAGGCCATATATTTGATTTGAGAATTAAATTTGTTACCTGTCACAAACTACTGGCAGCAATAGAAACATTTCAAGCTTCAAATGGCATTGAAACATTCACAAAAGCATCGACCAAACTCAGAAAAACGCAAGTTATGCTGTATTATTTTTCTTTTGCCTGGAAATGTGGTTTTCGACAACAGTGGCCAACCATTTTTAATTGTCCGACGCAGTGAAGTGACAAATCGTGGGAGCTTCGGAAAATAAATAACTCCAACTGGACCCCAGCACCTTTAATGACAGCTGATATTTTATTAAACAGCTGCAGCAGCTAAGGAGCAAGTGGTGACAGCTTACGAATTGTTTTTCGAGACATGTTGTAATATTTATAAGAAATAAAATAAAAGAGGCATAAGAGCAGCCTCTGTAGCTTGGACTTCTTGCTTTCGTCTGCTTGGGCTCAGCTGACGTGTAACGAACGGAAATGAGTAGTCAACGCGCACTTGAATGAAATACATCCGGTTGTCATTTCAAGCAGTCAATGTGACCGTACACCAGTTTGGGTGCCTTGCTATAAAATGCAAATGAAGCTGTGACGCCCAAGAGACATAGTGGCAAAGAGGGAGAGTGAGAGAGGTGTAGCCGGAGCGAGAATTTATTTGCTTGGCAGGGCTTTAAGCGCATAAGCAGCGTGTTAAAAACTTCAATGTGACAAACAAATAAACGAGAGAGCGTGCCAAGGGGCGGCGGCTGTGCGGCTAGGGCGTGGCATTTAAGCTTTTGTCGCTGCATTTAATTAGACATTATTGGCGAATGCAAAGAGGAAACAGTAAAGCGGAAAGAGCATTGAGTACGCTTGCGCCATTTTGTGGTTAAGTGAAAGTTGAGCTTAAGCGCTTAAGCCAGGGCTAAGTTTAATGCCAGTCGACAATGATGGCGCCATGCCCAATTTGCATTTGCATTTTTTGCTGCTGCTGCTGCTGTTGTTGTTATCTCTGGTTTTTTCTAGCCAGGGATCCTTGGTAAGCATTTGTAGCATATAATTGAATACTCGCAGGCAACCCTCAATCAAAAAATAACAGCAGCCGGAGGCAAAGCACTTGTCGAGGGTTGCAAGTGAAAAATTTATTGTTTCAAACGGATTTGCCGTGACAAAATTCGATTACTGGTAATTGCCTATGCAGCCAGACAAAGCCAACTTAATTGAATTAAAAGCACTGGCGCAATGCCTAAGGCCAAAGCCGTGTAATGATTAAGTTTTAAAACGCAAGTGATTAATCGCTTAGGCCATATTAAGCATATATATATACAAACAAAGTAAATTTGTTGGTTAGTGTCTGTTTTTGCTTTTGGGAAAATTATTTTCATGAATCAATATTTTAACTTTTTATATATAAATGATGCACGCCACAAAACTAAGTTTCTTATGTCATATTATTGCAAGCAGAAACATAGTTGATATATATTTCAGATATAACACTAAGAAGTGGCAGCATTAAGTAAATATATATCGCCTGATTCTGTTTATTTAGGAACAGAAATTGTAAAACTTATAATTTTTTAAATAAAATTCATGAAATAATTTTTCAAAGGAGGACAATTAAAGCATTCCATTCTTGATCACGTCAAAACGATAGATAGCCTGTTAACTGCCTATGTCTGTCGAGGTAAATTTTTCAAAAAGCTCTGAGCATATTTTTGCCAAAAAAAAAGTCAGTACCAAGCCGGCAATATAAAAGGCAATCCTCGTACCTGTCATTATTAAAAATTTTAAGGCAAAACTAAAAGTATTCTTTTTTTTTTCATGTGCAACATTTTTAGAATATACTTAATAAGCTTTTGTTTCCCATCTACAGACTACCCATAACTGCTTTTAAGTGCATCCATTGTTGCCCATTTGCTGCTGTTGCAATTAAGCGACAAAAGTGTTTGAATTTGCACTTCAAAAAATAATAGGCACAACGGCTTGAACTGACCCACTCGTTGCACCAAGTCAGCCAGAACAAAAGAATATATAAATCAAAATGGGTTACTCTGGGTGCAGCGTATAGGAAAAACAATAAACAAAAGCTAACAATGCCATGCAATGCCAAATGCAATGCACGCTCCAATGACATATGAGAACAGGACCAGCCAAATTTTGGGGGAAAAGAACGTAATGAACGCAATGCATACAGCAGTCCAATATGAAGCTACGGCCACAGACGAGGCTGGAGCACTGCATAGTATTAACTAGAACTGACACTATGTTGATTGTTGGATTCAAACATTTTGGCATGTTTTGGCAGTTTCGCACTTGACCAAGCGACTCGACCCGGCAGCAGCTTTCACTTTTAACATTTCCAACTGCACTCGGTGCTCGAGAGTGTCCCGAACCCTTTTGGGCCTGCGGTTACTGTCAATGTGTTAAATCCGCTATAAAAGCGGTTAACCGAGTAAACTCCAAATGCGAAATGTGGTTCGCTGCTGCCCTGGGAAATGGTTTGGGGAAATGGCAATTGTAAGTGACAAGTGTCGGGTGCTGACGGTTCATTTTGACCATCAACTGTGCATGGAAAAAATTGATTTTTTGTTTAAACACACTCGGCAGCCAAATAAACTAATTGTGTGATATTTTAGAACAAAGTAGGCAGAACTTAAAAATTTTGGAAATATATAATATATATAGAGACAAAAATTATAAAAGCAAAAAAAAAAGTAATAATAATGGCTGAGAATAGCGCTAAAGTGGCAGAGCAAGAGCCGGTGAGTTGAGTAATATGAAGAAACTAGCACTCTCTTTAAAAAAATTACATAATTTTATGCAGGATTATACTGATCAAGAGGCCAACGATGCCGTGACTTTTATCAAGGAACACAAGCTGCCCTTGACGGATTTGCGATATGCCTTAAAATATGTGCGCATATTAAATAAAGCTAATTCGGCCAATGATGATACTGAGCCACCAAAGGAAGCCGAAGAATCGGGCTATATATCGCCACCATCTTTTGAATTTAGTGATCAGAGTAATTTTGAAAAAGACTAAAAGCATTTACTCTATACATTTTATTAAGACTATTGGAATGTACTTAGTTACTATTTGTTTAACTATTTTCTTTCTGTTAACATTAAAGATGATGCAATAATTGAGCAACAAGAAACATACGTTTTTTTGCACATCCAACTTTTGGGCTAAAGGAATGGGAAAGGGTGCCATGGGGAAAGGTTTTTGCTAATCCCAAACTACCCAAAGTGCCTTAGATTACTGCTTCGTACCAAGGAATCTTTTTTTCTGCTTTATAATTTAAAGTTTTCGCATATTTACAAATATTTCAATCAATGCTAGACTTCTGATAATTAAGCTACATTTTGTGTTAAAAAAACATATTAAATCATTACTAAGTAAGCACAGTTAAATAATAAATAAATAATAAGCAGTTGTGAGTCTTCATCTTTGTTTTTTTATGCTCCTTTAATGAATTAAGCCTTTAACCTCTTGTGAGACTCATTACTTCTCATATTGAAGAATCCTGCTTAGTAGCTGCTGAATTAAGTCAAAATTGTTGAAAATTTTCCAATTTAGGTGCTTTGGTAAGCTATCATAGAGCTTTATTTTTTAAAAAATTTTATAAAATCATTTTTCATCTCTGACACAGCTGGTTTTTAAGCTCAACGCCAAATCTTAACTTAATTTAAATAAAATCGGTTAATTAATTTAATTGTTTGTAGCTGAGGTTAAAAAAGTGTAAAGAATGGCTATTCAAAAAAAAATAATTTATGTAACAAAAAAAAAAAGAAGAATTTTTAAGTTTTATTTTTTGAAATAAAAAATAAAAACAAAAAATTTCAATAATTATTGAATAACAATTTTTATTTAAAAATCGCGAAATAGCTCTAATTTTCCTTTAATTTTTGTAAAAAAATTAAGAATACAAGTTTATAATTAGCAAATTGAATTTAAATATCTTACATAATAAAGATTAAAGAACCTTAATATTAAACTGTTAAGAACATATAAGTTATCAATGGAAAGGTAATAAAGTGTTTATAACAAAAGAATACAGAACGTAGTCTTTTATATGACAATAAATCGCCAACCAAAAAAAAATATATTATTTAATTAATTTTTTTTTCAAATTTTTAAATAATAAACATAGCGGAATAACTCTTATTTTCAATTTATAAATTTATAAAAAAAATGAGTTATAACTTTTTTTTTCAGTTCTTATGACAATTGAAAAATAATAATTATTTTCAGACTTTTAAATAAAAGTTGTTATTTAACTATACTATTATAACATTTTTTAATCATTTAATTGCCATTGTTACATATCTTTAAAAATTAGAATTATATATAAGATTTTTTGTCACGAGTGCTCGACTAGAGACTTTGATTAGTTTTTTTTATGTAATAGCGCTACCGTCAAACTTGTTTGTTAAAAATAAACATAAAAAAAATAAAAAATAATTTTATAATTTTTATTTTAGTCCAAAAAAAAAGAGTTATTTTTTAACTTTAATGAAAAAATATCAGTAAATAATAATGTCAAGGTTTTTACTTTAAAAATTAGAAGAGTAACTCTTTTGTGTATAGTGTAGTATATTTATAGTATATAGTTATCTCAAAGTTTTTTTTTCTGAAAAAATGTACAAATTAAAGATGCGTGTATTATTTTATTTATTATTTTTTTTAATAAAAAATTGATGTAATATTTTTATTTATTAATGCATATATCTTAATAATATTATAATCGGTTATAAAATGTTGACGAAAAAAACTACCGTGTGGGATCAGTCGGAATATATTTAAAAACCAACGGGTCGTTTCGTATTCAATTTCTTTTCCCGTTTATTGCTATTATGAAACATTTTGGTCTACTCTTAAGCCATTAAAAATGCCTCACAAATATTGAGCCCAATTTCCCAGCCAGAATTTTATAAAAAGATCAATGAAATTGCATGCAAAGGCAACTAAAAGCACAAAGCAAACAAAATTATGTTTAAGGTTATATGCTATGAATAAGTAAATAAGCAAAGAGCAACAGCAGTTAAAAATGTAAGCAAAGAAGATAGAGTAAGAAGCAGAAGCAGCAGCAGAGCAGCAGCAGCAGCAATGTCAGCCAAGCAAACGGAAGCGGAAGTTCAAGTAGCATAAGAAAGTGTCTAACTGGCTGCGTGTATTTGTGTGGGTGCTAGCCTGTGTGTGTGTGCGTGTCTTCATGCTGTGACTTATGCAAGGCGGTGCCAGTGGCAACAACAACTCTAACCTTTACACACACACACAGACGCCGCACTTCCGACAATTGGCAAAACAAAACAGCAGCTATTCAGTCAGAGAGCCAGCCAAAGGCTACCCCAAACACACACACACACACACACACACAGATACACACGGACACCGCAACGAGATCCAGATAAAACATTTGTATGCGCTGATAAGAGCGCATCCACTTACTTTTGGTCGCACATGACCTGAATTTTTGCATGCAAACCCCAAAAAAAGAAATAAAAAAGCAAAAAGAAAACGAAGTAGCTGCAAAAACTTAGTAGCTTCAACTTGCTCAACACACAGATACACACACAACACACAGACAGCGTCTCACCGACAGAAAGACACTCATACATTCATATAGATCGTACATATGGTGAACGCGTAGTCAGCCGAGCAAATGAAGAAATTTAAATTTGATGCTGGCAAGCGGCATGCAACGGCAGCAATCAGACGACTATACTGCCCCTGCTGCCCCCCAACCCCTTTCCATATACTACCAATTGCGGGCAACATTAACATGCACCACCAGACGCACCGCACATTCGGTTTGCCGCCCACTCGACGTCTCTGTCTTTGTATGAGTAGTCGAATTTTTTCTAAAGTTCCAGTTCAGTTACACAAAATTTGAACGGAAATACGAAAATGAAAGATTCGTATCTACAAAGTTACAGCGAGATTGATGTGTGCATGCCCCCAACACACACACACACACACATACAGCAATAGAGAAAATACACACGTGCAACTGACTGACTGCTGGTCGTTTTGGTTAAGTGGGCTGACTGAAAAGTAAAAAAAAAAAAAAATGGCGAAAAATATGTAGTATAGCAATGACGCAACGAAGTTTTATTGCTCTTCCAAAAACTGGATTACACAGGTCTACAAATACTGGGGTCATGTCAGTAATTTGCTGCGTAGAGTCTGAGCCCGGGTCAGAATTGGCCCATCACGTCAGGATTTTGAGATATTTTAGGTTATGTACCCGAAAAACGACGTTTTTTACCTACTTTTGAGGTTATGTACAGGGTTCAAAAAATTGTTGTGGTCTGTCTCTCCAGTTACATCATTTAGTTCCACTCTAACCCTTTAATTTAAGAGTTCAAGAGATCAACCGTTTTTTGGGTACATTACCTCAAATATTTCAAAATCCTGAAAATTTCGCACCGAATGACAAAACTTCATTTGGGATTTTTTTTCATACGTTTTGTCAAAAAAAAATTATCTTGAAATAAAAATGTTACTCTTTGAAACTAGATTTTGTTGCAAATTTTTAGTTTAGGCGCAAAACCCTTGCTTCTGAGCAACGTACCCTCTGTAAGAGTACGCTGGGTATGCATATGTAGAGTATGGAATATTGAACCGCCCGCAGCACTCAATAGGATGCCGGCATTTGCTTGGTTCCTCGCCAGATTCGGTTCTTTCGCCTACTCAGTCTGGGTGAATGAGTGCTTCTTTATACGAAAATAGGATTTGCTTGCAAATTTTTGCGCTTTATGCGCTTGTGTATGTGCGGGTGTATCTGTGTGTGTGCATGAGTATCTGTATATGTGTCTGTGTCAATGCTCGGCTGGTTTTGTTTGTTTGACACTTGCGTGGTTACTGATTGTCTATATTATGTGACAGACCGAAAGGGAGTTCGGGAAGTAAGTGTGTAACAGGACCTCAGAGATAGAAAAGAGAGCAAGTGAGTGAAAGAGTGGCTCAATTTCATGTGTTTGAGGTTGCTGCGTTGGCAGGTTGGAAATTTTGCTGAGTTAAAGTGAGTTTCAAGTTGTCAAAATTTGTGTTATCCTCTGAGTAAGGAGCTGTACGTTTGCCATGGTAATTGACAGCAGAAGGCACAGATACCAAAGCTTTATGGGCTTTTGTGGACAAAAAGTATGATTTGAAAATGGTTTTAAAAAGTTACAAAAAGGTTGACTTGAGGCTAAAAGCATGGAAGAGAATACTTAAATATTTGAATGAGGCGCAGAAAAACATTTTCTTATTTAACAATTTAAAAAAAATATTGTATCTTCAATAGTGATTTCAACTGTATTGCGTCAATATTCGAGTTTTTAATTTATACTTTACTTTATATGAACAAATTGGTCTAATTTATAGGAATATAGTCTAATAGTTGCTTTTAATCAAAAATGCTTCATTTTCAACACTGAGGGTCAGGATGTAACACTTGGCCGAAAACCAATAAGACTCCACAAATATTTATTGAAATAAACAGAACGATTAAAGAAAGCAGCTTAGACTTGTCTGTTTTCTGCTCTAGTTATTTACTAGAATTCAAGTTTTTAATATTAAACTCTATTCCTTTAAAAGATTTTTGCAGCTTATCATTTTGCATTTTTATATTACACGCAATGTATAAGAATATAAAATTTCAATGCCATAAGCGATGCCTATTAATTATCTCTGACCTTATCTAAATTAGCTTTGGCTTGTGTACATAACGTATACGCAATATTTTCGCTATAGCCGCCATCAATATCGCCATTTAACCTTAAAAGCAAAATCGTGTATTTCCAACCGTTTTTATTGATACCAAGCTAAACAGTTTGCTTACGGGTTTTAAAAGTAGACTTAAGTATTTCATAACAGGTACTTTCCGCAGGCCGCAAAAAGGTGCAACATTGCTGCCAGGCTAAACTTTTGCAACTTCTTACCTGCCTCATTTCGCACAGCCATAATTTGCTTTACTGCAGTAGCGTAATATTTGTTCTTAATAGAAACTTTCCACTCTAGTTTCCAACTTAATGCTAACAAGCTGGCATCTTAAACGAGGCCAAACACTTGGCTAACAACAAGCATGCGGCAATTTTAAAATTAAGCCAACTATGCACCAAGCCCCCAAAACACTTTAACTAAAATTAGAAAAATGCAGTCAACAAACAGCCATAAAAAGCAACATTGCAGGCTGACTTTTACATGGCAGCCAGGTCATAATCAGCACTTGCAACAGCCATGACGATGACGTTGATGTTGGTGCCGGTGTTGGTGTTACTTTTGGTAGTAATGCCGATGGGGCTGACAAGGATGTGGCGGACAATGAGGATGACGTTAACGTTGACGTTGGTAATAATCAACAACGGGACTGTAATGAAGCTATCAACCGTAAGATGGCGCTTAGGCACGCAATCATACTTTAGTCAGCCAAAAGCAATGTATGAGCGCTCGTTACGTTTATGTTGTTTGCTGGTCCCACCTTGTCCGCAACCAGACCATTGCCTTGCCAGCCCATGTCATACATGGCGTATGCTTAATATTTCCGCGACGGCATTTTGCTTTTAACTATGCGCATATTCATTTTGATGACGCTTTGACGTCGTTCGTACATTGACCGTTGGGAGTTGGGCAAAAAAAAAAAAAGTGAACCCTGGCAAAGCTGCAGCTGCATTAGCGTTTAATAGTTTGCTGCTTCTTCTGTCATGCATGCCCCGGCAAGCGAACTGCTCAGTACAGCCCAGCTGAGACGCCCATAATACCCCGTGGTTATGACCTAAATTTGTAGTTTATGAAAAATATATGTGCAACATAAAATGTTGGCGCACTGTGTTCATAAAGCAAAGAGTCAGTGGAGTGGGCTATATAGGAAAAGGATAAAAATAATATACGACAAGACCGACGTTGGCGTGTGGCTTTTAAAGCAGAATGGTGACAGTAATGGCGGCTATAGCGAAAACAATATTGCGTATACGTCATGTGCATGAGCCACAACTAAGTTTGATAAGCTAAGAGCCTATCAAGTGGTTTACCGCTTATGCATTTAAATTTTATATTCTTATACGTACATTGTCCTTATTGTTCTTGGATAGACCGCATAAATTTTTCTGGCAAAATATTTTGCAATTGCATTTAAATCTATTTACTAACACTGAATCAAACGATACTTTTATAACATTTGGTTTTAACTTTAATTTTGTTAAATATTGTATAAAGTAAGAATTCAAAGATCTCGAAGCTTAAGTAAACATGGTTTGAGTTCATTCTTGGTGCCAAACATGTCGTAGTATAAAATATCACTCCCGTCTTTATAGCTGCCAGCTATATGAAAACAAAATCCTTTAAAAAACACCCTCTACAAAATTTTTCGTAACTTAATTTCAGTCTGGCTTTGAGACAATGTCGCTTAAGGAAACAGCGTACCATAAGCTTTCAAATTGCCAAATATTGTTGACAAATTTCGAAGGGCAAACCACTTAAAGGTAACTCTCGATACAAGCTCCATTGACCTCTTACTATTCCCTGGCCGTTAAGCCTGTTAATGTCGTGCTAATTATGCGTCAACCTCGTCTATTTGTATGTTAATTAAAGCCCAATAAAGCGAAACATATCAATAACAATTACACACAGACAATATGTACAGTTGGCCATACTTGGCTAAGATGCGAAAAGAGACGGTGGCCTTAAGCGGCTTAATGACAGCCATACAAAAGCAGGCCCACACGCAGACTCAATTAGTTAAGGTTTGCGCTTAAATAAGTGCGCCTGATAATGACTGGAGTTGGCGAGGCTGAGAAAGACGCAGCTGTCAGTAAGATAGCTAGTCCGCATGGCGTATGCGTAATTAATATGAAAAGCCTTTAACAGCGTTAACCATCAGTTATGAAAAGTGTTGAAAGGAGTGTACAAGTGTTATAGATAGTGCGATATAAAAAATGGTGTAGCTGGTGTCAAGTTGTAGACAATTAAATACAGGCACTTAACACATTCAATGTTCATTGAGTGGTAAATAAAAATTGCAACAGCTACT
This sequence comes from Chymomyza costata, assembly GCA_018150985.1. Lineage (NCBI taxonomy): Eukaryota > Metazoa > Arthropoda > Insecta > Diptera > Drosophilidae > Chymomyza > Chymomyza costata. The sequence continues at coordinate 29,032,541 of JAECWU010000001.1, forward strand.
TCAACTCAAATGCTTCATTAAACAGCAACACCAACAACAACAACAGCAATAACGATAACGATTACAACGACATAGACAAAGTTCCTGGCCACAAATTACACTTGGTCGGCAGCACAAAATGGCGTAAAAATTGCAGCTGTTCCAGGAGCAAAGCATGAGCAAAAATTATTGAATGTTGTATACGACTGTGTGTAAGTTTCGTGTCTGTGCCGCGTTTTCCAACATTTTTTATGATGCTTGAAAATAAATAAACACTCAATACACAGCAAAGAGCAAAGGCGAAACGAACAAACAGTGAGACAGACAATTCTACAGCCAGAAGAAGTGTACCACAGCAGCAGAAGCAGCAGTCAGAACTCAGAGCCCGAAGCACAGAGCGCAGGGCACATTCAATAAATCTTCAGATGTGAATAGTCACTTGAGACTACCCGCCAACACCCAATATTGAAAGCCAGGCAAGAGTCAGTCTGCAGCTGCTTGGGTGTCTATAATGGTAATAATCATGCTGACGATAATGATGTTGTTGATGTTGATGATGATGATGATGATGTTGCTGCCGAATGTTTGTGTGAAAAAGCGCAGCTTGCACGTAGCATCATGCGGCTAAAACCCTTAATAGCCTCATATTTTGCAGCAAGCGGCAGCAGTCGCCGGCCTGCCACTCCTGCAGGATGCCAGGACAATAACTTAGAGCAATCCAGCGAAAAACCCAAGGCCAGTCCACGTGCACTTGAAAATGCTTCAACCAGAGAGACCAAAACAAAAACAATAGCACTCACAATGGATTGCGCTGCCGCGCCTCAAACTATGCAATGGCGGCAGCACAACAAAATGGCGGAAGTAACAAGCGTAAATCAAATGGTGTTTTGTAGTCACAGTCGCTGCAAATATTCAATCTATAATGGCATTTACACGACTAGGAACAGGATATGTAATATCCTTTTTGGGTTTGCCGCCGCCTCACTTGCTTCAAAATATTTTATAAGCCGTATACGTCTAGCACAAATTGAAGTGTGGCTCTTATACTATTTCGAATTTCTGTTTTTTTTTTTTTTCGGTTAATACCGAAGCAACTTATTTTCAAATAAATATAGCGAATCCTCTGGCACAAGCCATAAATCTCAACAATTTCCGTTATCTTGCTGGCAAAGGGTTAAGGCTAAAGTTTGGGTTAGTTTCAGCCATGTTCATATATGGATTTTGTATTAAAATTTATGTATGTGTAGTTTTTAAAGCCAGCGTTTTGCTGTCTTTTTAAGACTTTGCTGCTTTATTTACTTAAGTCTTTTTTAAGTAACGATATTTGCATAGGTAAAAAGTTGCTAATGGACTTTGCATGTAGAAAAGTTTTTGCAGCTTTTTAAAGCAAAATAAATATTAGGAAGGCTGAGAGTCTGAGAGTCTACAAGAGAAACTACTAGTTAATGTCGACATAAGAGCGAAAGTTAAAAATATCTAACGTCATAAAGCTTAACACTTTTAAAAGATATACGTACTATTTAAATTTCAAGATACGCTACCTAAAGCTCGTTGAAAAAAGATTTATTTTTAATAAAAATTTGAAATTAGAGGAATTTTTTATAAAAATGGCAAAGGTATAGTAAATGTTGATAAAATCGTTTGTATTAGTTAACAGATCTTCTGGCAGCTTTTCCAATTCCAAAAAAAAAAACTTTGTCATGTATTCCATCAATGTGTAACAAATCGAAAGTGAAAATTTTTTACCTGTTTCTATCGTTTTAAAACATGTGCAAAAGCGAGAAAGGCGGATCTTCTTAAAACATTATATCTCTGGCTTTAAATCGAAATAGTTGTAGAAAATTTAAATCTATTGAATAGCATTTGCAAATGAATCATCCAACCTCCGCCCTAAAAATTGGAAAAACAAATCTGACAGACAAATCTGGCTTGATAACATCAGTTGGCTGGCTACTCCTCGGTCTTTGCAGCAGAAGCAACTGCCATTCTTCATGAAGTTTGATTTGCCCAACTACAAACTATCGCTTACTAGGATAGTCAATCACTTATAGAAGCCGTTAAAAGCCTCAGCAACCGTTATCAAATATTCAATTATATCAGGGATGCATTAGGTCTCCAGCTAAAACCAAAATCTGAGTACCTTGCCACAAAGGAATAGCTGGCAACAAATAAGCAGATGAGTCCGCTCAACTTGCATTGCAGTCACCCCTTTATAAAGGGTGTTTTTTTAGAGTTACACAAGCTTAAGTCATAATAAAACAAATAAATATATTTTTAATATCAATGAAACGGGTTTCATTGGATAGCAAATTTTATGACATTAATGTTTAAACATGATTTCGGCCATGTGGCCGCCACGGCTGGCGCGTATAAGGCGCAATCTGGAACACCAATTTTCACAAACTTTCCGCGGCATTTGCGTATTTCGCCAATAACTCTTCGAATGTTGATTTTCAGGTGTTCAATTGTCTCTGGTTTATCGACACCTTTGATAGTCTGCAACGGGCCCTACTTATCTCTCAACGGCCCCCAAGAGCAAGCGCATTGATTTAAAATCCCTTTTTTTTTTTTTAAATAAATTACATACTCAGCCGTGCTCCGTAAAATGAAAATGCCAAAACGAACAATTTTATCCGGATTCGTTTCTTCGTATTTTGTCAGTAAATATATAATTTGAGGTTGGCATAGTTCTTTAAACCTATTTTGGCGATTCGTATTACTTTCTCTTACAATAAAATATTCCTCCCGTTGGTTTGGTTGTTAAACACTCGTAATTCGGAACATTTCCGACAAATTATAAGAATGAATCTTAGTACCAAAAAGTTTTTTTTAGTTTTAAATGAATGACGTTATAATTTGCATCTGTTTTGGTAAGATTCGGTGTCCTTTAAGATGACGAGATCTACGTGGCTTCTTGGAAATGCAGTCAGACGTATCAAGCCAGTAATCATCACACGGAATACCTTAGTTAATGATGATAAGCATTTTGGTGTAAACAACTTATGTTCTGCCACGCCTCCCTTTGTCTGTTGCATACATTTTGGATGATACAAACTTTATCATATTCTAACCAGCAGCTATGTATTCAGCACTTTTAATAACCCTTGCATGACGGAAATGTTTTCCCAGTGAATATTTAATTTATACCAAACTTTCCATAGCCGGCAACTACACTTCACTATCGGTATTTCCACGCCTTTTTCCTAAAAAAAAAGACATTAAAAAAAACTTTTTGCAGTTTATTATTTTATTATGGTTCACGGTCTATCAATAACAAAATATCAAAAATATTATTGCAATATGATGGCGCAACATGCCATGCTGGTAAATATACATAGCTATCACCAATATCCCCTGTTGGTTGGCTCATCCAACTGTCGATGTCATCGTTCTTACTTCATTTTATGACATTTCTTTTTTTTTTTTTTTAATACGTGTCAGTTGCCAAAGCTCCAATATGCACGATTCCTCTATATATTGGATTGTCAAATGTTGTCGTGTTGTTTATACATTTGGTTGGGATTCCTTACAGTTTTTTTCAACACATTCGATAACATGCAGCCACTACACAGAGTGAATGTTTTGTGAATAATTCAATTGTAAAATATACGAACCAAGCCCCAAAGTGATATGGCACAGGTGTGATTGAAGTGCTTGACAACACTGGCTGTGCAAAGAGATATATATAGATATATATATTTATTTATTGGAGTTGGAGTGAGGCTTTGAGGGTCACAATGTTATTAGAAATATTTGAGTGCATAGCTCAGCAAATGTCTGGCCGATGAATCGTTGACTTTGCATTTTAAGTGCGGTCAAGCATTTTGTAATAATATTTATGCTGCCCATTTTACTATGGAGAATCATTGAAGTTGTTGCGTAAGCAAAAATAATTGAAATTCAATTGTTATCGCAACAACAAAAACCAAAGATAAACTGCGTCTAACAACCCAGCAAAAAGTTGCTGCAGCTTGTATTCCATCATATAAATTGGGGCGGACATAAATGGCAGACAGCAGGGAAGCTGGAGAGCTTATAAAGCTGGCTGTCATCATATTTATATAGGCACAGAAATTCATATTGACAGCCCCCCCACAAAAAAAAACTGGGCATATTTGCATGTTAAATACAAATATATACCTTTGCATTAGGGTTAGCTTATCAAACGCAATAAAAGCTAATGGCAGACAGACCATATCCAAAGTTAAGTACAAATCTTGCCCAGCTACTACTATAAGTTGCATTCCGGAACGGTAGGGGCAGCTCAAATTGTGCGTTGTCAACAAAGTGTTCCCCACAACAATAACTTTGGTACTAAAACCCCCCTGCACTATGAAGTTTCTTTTGTGCAATGGCAACCCTGTTAACATCAGTTTCCCCCTATTCCAAAGGTGACAAAAGATATCGCAATTTTATGAGTAATCCTGACACTTTTCATGCCACAGACAACGATGATGATGATGTCGGCAAAGTCGACATGCACTGATTACATACCTTACCGACTGACTGTCCTTCGGTCCCACTGTCTCTCGGTTTTTCCCCTGCAATGGTAATAAAATTTTCACTTTTAGAGATAGATTTTTGCATTGTCGTTAGAGCAGATAATATGTATATGGAGATAGCTCTGTGTTTGTGTGTGACTGCCCACCCTACAGCTCCTGCCCATAAACTCAGCTGCCATTGTTTGTCTGCGTCTCTTGGTCTTACTTATTGTTGTTGTTGTCTGACTGCCTGCCCTGGTTCCCAGCTCGGATGTTGTTCTGAGTCATATTAAAAAGTAACGAGCAAAATATTATGAAGCCAGACAAAGGCATTTCCGGTAAAGAGGCAGCCACCAATATTGGATTCACACGATGGATGTTGGCTCTGACGTTGCCAGCACCATTTCATTTGCCCGCAGCTAGTACACGCTACCAGCCCTGTCAGAGTATGTACTTTGGATCTCCAGGCCCGCAGCAAACAAGTCTGCATAGCTGCATGCACCATGCTCCGTTGCTGTCATCATCTGGACAACAGAAGCTTTTACTCCATGTTGTAGCTCTCGCGACGTATTATTAATAACCATAACTCAAATCTATTGTCGCTTTACTGTTCATTGATTTTGTATTATGGTCAAGAGGGGTGTATTTGCTTTATTTACTTTTTTGCAAAAGATTGTTCGAAAAGTTGGATTTTACTGCGGTTAAGGGCGGATATTACTTGTAATTGGCTAACAGCTTTACGAGCCAAACTTGGCTACTTTGAAACATTTAGCTACACTAAGGAATGAACTTTGAATTGTGGAACTTTGAAAAGTGCGATACTTGTTCATGAGTTCTATATTAGACGATTATGAGAGAATGAAAAGATGGCTTACCTATTGGCACAGCAGGGAGTCTCATAAAATATTGATAGCTATAATAGTTTTTTTTAAGCGCAGTTTCTATGAAATAGATAACTTGGTTGTAAACAAGATTTGGATACTATTTGCATATAGAAAGAAAGTTTATTTTTGTCTAACTTAACTTTTCATACTCGTTGCATTCTTGCCTGAATACATTTTTGTTGTGAATAGTTACTCGGGCATTCTTGCCTGTAGGCATCTATGCCCGACTATTTTGCTGAAATAAAGTAGAACTTACAAAATTGGATAGGATTTCAGCGATTTTAAACCTATTGAAATCATGATCTGATGTTCATGCAAAAAACAAAAAAAAAAGTTATTTTTCCAGATATAAGGCACAAGAAGCTTTTTTGTCATCCTAAACAAGAAGTATGTACTGCATTTACGCGTACCTTATAGCCTTCATTCGGCCGCGGACTCAATTAGTGTGTATTCTTATATTAGTTTTAATGCAAAACTCGGTAAAAAAATGTTGGACATAAGATCCACATGAACTAAACATAGCATTCTAAAGGTATCTTTATTGCAAAATTCGATAATTCAAGTCTATATAAACAATTTTGTATATAAGCTGCGATTATAACGATTACATTTGATTAACGATACAGACCATTTTAATGGCAAATTCTATTAAATTGTCTTCAGGAACTGCTGTGGAAAGTCTTAAATAACAAAATATGTCAGCTGATAACGTTTTGTTTAAAACAATCTTACTTTATATTGTAGTTAACATAAAAAAAATAAAAATAAAAAACTTAAAACTAAAGAATACAAGAAGAAAATCGAGTGGACTATGCCTACTTATTCATTAAGCCACCAGAATTGCGTGTTCACTATTTTTTTATCTTTATTAGGTATATCTGTATTAAATCTAAAGTCCGAAACATTTGCTGAATTTAAGTTAATTTTTTTGTCAGTAGCCCGCCTGTACATGTGATAAAAAATTGGTATCATATTTTGGTTTTGTATGAGACCTCTTTTGTCCAAGTAAATGAATGTTTCAGGGGGGGCAAAACCGCTTTTGCAGCATTCCTGTAGGTATTTTTCATTTGTGTAATATGGAGCCATAATGAGGTTATTATTAGGACAGTTCGTGCATTGCAGTATGTGTCTTCGAATGAGGTTTATTACAAAATTGTCTATTCTGATTATGTTGGATGCATTGTAAACTTTTTTGTTAGAAAAAAGTTTTGTGTAGTCAGATTGTGGAGTTCTATGCAATGATGTACAGCATCTTAAACATTTTCTTTCGAAAATTTCATTTATTGTTTTTCATTATATGTAACATTAATTAATCTAACCATTACCATTCGGAAATTAAATCATTTACAATAGTCACTTAAATTTGTTATAAAACATATATGAGAACTTAGTTTTAAGTCATTTGTATGAATTAATTGTTTATTTATCTTTTGTTTATTACGAAATTCACTAATTATACAACAAACCTAATAAACAAGCAAAAAAAAAAAAAAAAAAAAAAAAACAATCTTACTTTATAAAAATACTCAACAGAACAAAATTTTGCTTCAATCAAGGGAAACTTATTAATGGGTTTTTTGCTGGTTGTATGATCCCTACTATATAAGATAAAAATAAAACAAATTGCAATTGAAAACTGCAATCAAATAACCAAAAAACTAACAAACTTTTCAAGCTTGCTTTGAGAAACATTTGTAGATGCTCTTATCAACGGAAAAATCCGTTTGATATGCAAAACCGTCAACCAACACTAATAGCAGTACCAAGAACTGCCCTTTTGCATCAAGTTTTAATTGTAGTCATATCTCAAGTACGACTTCATTGTAACTTCCCATGCCCCTATCTCTCTTGAATTTCCGCAAAAACTTTGGCATCAAGTTTTTGGCTGCCACTTGGCATACACAAATTGCTCAACAATCCATGTTGCCATTTTACAACACTTGAAATTTCTTTGGACATTCTCTTTTCGGACTTAAGCCAAAGCTTGAGCATGTTGACTTTTACTTTACAGAACGTATAATTTCAATGCTCACTGTCGTAAATAGCATAAGTACGGCGAATATTTTCTTAATTTTCTTTAGCTTCCTGTTCTGCAAAGTTTTGTGCACAGAGCTTTTCTAGCACTGAGCTGCAGCTTTCCGTTTGTCACACAACGACAAGCACAAACATTAAAGTATTATGCAAGCGTATTAATGCACTCAGCAGACTGAGCGACAGACGGAAGAACAGACAGTAAGACAGACAGACAGACAGAGAAACAGATAGACAGCAGACGGACAGACAGATACAGTCATACAGCGGCAAAGAAGTGACCAGCTAGCCGCCCTGATAAGCTGCTGCAGCGTCTTGAAAGCAACGCAGCTTGTGACATAGCAGAGGAATAATAAAATAAAAGAATATAAAATAAAATAAAATAAAATAAAGAATAAGAAAAAAACTATTGTAAAAGGAAACTTTCAACTGCAAAAGTTGCTGAAAATTTTGTGCTGACAGGAAATTTGTGTAGTGCTCCCTACCCTAGCTCCAGCCGTTATCCAACACTCTATACAACGCTCTATCCAACACTATGCTATCGCTGTGACATACAGTATTCCCGTCAGTTGCAAGGCATTTTAAATTTCTTGTAAATTAATTTGCAACACTCTGCGTACAGCGTTGCCAACCCCATTTAATTGCATTAACAAAACTCTCTGCGGATTTGGGCTGCGACACTTGGCCTTAACTGCCCTTCAGCTCGTTTGCTATTCTGAGGTCTGACTGCCTAAGGATTTATCCTGTCAACTGTCAAATTGAATTCTAGCACATTATGCTCAATGGTGCATAACAACAATACAATATAGCATGTACACAATACATGCATGAAATACATAACATGCATATAATAGTTTATTCCCAAGTGCATTTACATTTGACACCCAAAACTGATGATGCTGAAGTCCATGAATGACCACTTGACCACTCCACTCGCAACAGCGCCTTAAATTTTTGGTATTTGCGCAATTACCAGACATGTTTGTTAACGATTTTGGTCTGCACTAAACGTTACCACATTAACATGATATATGATCCAATGAAAAATCTAAGTACACAAAAAAAAAAAGACATTAACAACAGAAATGGCACGGAACACTTAATGGTTATAGAAGAAAGACTTACCCATCAGCCTTTAAGACTACAAATTGAAAAAGAGTGCGAAAAGCTGGTTAAGTTGCTTTTGTATACCCTAACTTATTAAACAATGAAAAATTATCATCTTTTTGTGACCTGGCTTGGAGCCAATAACACATTGTTGTTAGATACAAGCAAGAAATTAACATCTTATCGTGCAAAAGATATATTTTAAATTGTAAAAATAAAAAAAAATTTGATTAATAGAAGTTCGAGGTGCACAAAAGTGATAGAAAGCTTAATCCGAACATTTTTTCGTTCGGATTCGTTTTGAAACCACATGTTTGGACTCCCAATTTCATAAAAACCTTTTGCTTATATAGTTTAAATCCGTCTACTTTGCTGCAAAAGAAATTAAAATCGAATTAGATGTGGGAACATGCATAACGGAAACGAATAAAATTTGTTTATATTATAATGATTATAATAATGATAATTATCTGTTATAGGATTCTTATGAAAAGATATCACCAATTCAACAAAAATCGAATGGGAGCTTGAGGTTTCAAAATAAATTTATTCACTGCCTTATCGTTGAGCAATTCAAACTAATAAATGTAAATGAGACAGCTATCTTAAATTAATTATTTATATTATTATTTATTTCCTTGAACTTCTTCAGTTATATCACAGAAATATATAGTTAGTTATTAAATATATAATATGAATTCAAAATGCGGAATGTATGGCAGTTACAAACTCTCTCCAGCTTTGATGATTTTGAGCTAAGTTCTTGATCACCGGCCAAGGGCCTCTGCCACGACATTCAGCTTGCACCAAGCGGATCCAAGTGGTAGATGGACAACTTCTTCTTCTCGCACCCTTCGGATTCCATTCAAGTGACATCCTTGAATTTTTTCAACTTTTTATAATATTGGAAAACTTTGATCATACAATTTTTTGAATACGTACGAATTGTAGATAAATGCTCTATCTATAAAAGAGTTCTCAAAATGTTCAGTCCGTTGTTAGGGAAAAAAAATTATTCCCAATACATCGACATTCCTTCTTTGTGCAGGCTGCTTAACAATGCTAAAATGCTCCTTTTAGAACAAAAAGTATCTTTAAGTCGACTGAAGTTGAACTCGATTCGGCTTAAAGACTTATAGCCATCAAGTGGTTCACCTTGCGGGTATGTAATCAAGATATGCTCAAAAATATTGAGCAAACTTAAGCTTCGAGATATATATTCATATAACAGCCAGATTCAGCTGCAGATACAAATACGAGATACAGACTCTCTCATTGCTTACGCCACTTGGGCAACCAAGTGTTCCATTTCCATTCGTTCTTTTCTTTTGTTGCTTTTATGCCAAATAATGTAAGCGTAAACCCAAATGCACTAAGAGCATTTCAAGTGCGCCACTCTACTCTAACTACAGCCGAACGCAATGTTGGTTCTATATGAAGTGTTGATGTGAGTGAGTGAGATGAATGCATGTACACTTGCACGCATAAGTCTGCGTACACTGAAAAGAAAAAATGTTAACTAAAATTTCTTTTACTAAATACTTACTGACAAACATTTGTTTCTGTTTGTAGCATACAAGTTAAAATAATTATGTTCAAAGTTCGATTTACACAGTTTTATTTCAACTGTACGCAAACTTATGCATGCAAGTGTTTCTTGATGGCAGTCAAACTTCAGACTGCCTTTCAATCACTTAAAACTGTTCTGGCCTGAGGGGGTTGCTGCTGTCGGTTTGCAATAACCCCAAGGGAGTTGATTGCATGGGTGTGTGTCGTAGAGGGGGCTGCCACTTGAGTGGGGTGAAGCAGTTGTGAGTGCGACCGCTACTTCAAGTGAGTGTGTCATTTATTGTGTATTTATTTGACAAGCGCTGTGTGTTTTGTGAGGTTATGTTGCCAGCAGCTGCCATACTTGCTGATGAGTTGCTGGCGCCCCTGCTCCAGTCTGCTGCCGGTCTGTTTAAATGTTAAATGATGCAACATTTACTTTTGTATATTTTCGCAATTTTTCTTACTTTTAGCTACGGCTCAAACACCCCTCCTCCCTAAGTGTACTATGTATGTGTTTTGCACCTTACTGATTTTGCGCTATAGTTTCTTTCAAATATTTTCCCATTTTATTTTTTATTTTTTTTGTCTACCACTCTTATCACTCACACTTTGCGTCTGTAAAGCTTTTGCCATTAGTTAATGTCGTCAGTGTTTGTAAAAGTTTCCCAGCTTGGTGTCCTCCCGCCTTCCCTTAGGTTTACTTTAAGTTTGATTTATGTATTTGGCAGCGTCTCAGCTGCTGTGCGGTCACAGCTGCAAATTTAACGCCAATCCATTTTTTTGTTCTTGCTCATTTTACATTGTTGTGGCCTTTTGTCACTTGGCTTAAATTAGTTTTTGGCAAGTTCTTTCACGCACATGTGGTCAACGCCTACGTTTGATTTGATTAAAAAGAATAACGACAAATTAAAATAAAAATCCAATTTGTTTTGTACAAAACATATAACAATCCATAAACAAGTTCCAGCTTATCTGAGAATATTGAGTATTTCTTTTAAAAAGCAGTTCAGTCAAATGCTTGAATTGCGAGTTCAATCCCAGTGACCTCGACCACTTGACATATTTTTGGACTGAAAATGCTGCCCCCACCACGTACAGCTTCGATTCATCAATCAGAGAGCGGCTACATAAAAAATGTCATCCAAAAAAGCCCCGTGAGATAGCATTGCCATAAAAAAAAGCTATATAAATAACCGAATGTAAAACTCTCTACAGTTAAAAAACTTCAGAAATACCGGAAAATATTGTTCGAATAAACATAAGCTTAAATTGGCTAAATACTTTCTTGATATCATTATTTTTTTAGTTTTAACCTTTTTGATAAAATATATTTTTTTTTTTTTTGTTTTATTAAAATGTGAATTTTATTATTTCTTAAATTTATAAAAAAAATATACCTAAAAACATAATATATAAAAAATCTAATTATTATTGAAATAATCTGTAAAAATTCTTAGTAGCACCCTTGCACCTTAAAACAACGCGTAAAATGCAATTCCCACTGTGCCTACGCCTTTTCAAGTCGCTTTTCGGAATCCCCTTCAGAGATGCGGTCTCGGCCGCTTGGACGTCTTCTAGGGAGCTATGTCGGTTTCCCTTGGGGTCCCGCTTGAACCGACGAAACACGAAGAAATCTATCCGGCATAGTGGCAGCCCTTTTTGTGCCAGGAGTCCAGGAGCATCTTCGCATTGTGCGCACTTTCATTAATCCTAGTAGGTGATGGAATACCAGAGCGCTGGTCATCTTCGACGAGTTCCCGCCACTTCCGGAACATCTCTCGAACACTGTTGAGCGGCTCATGGCAGCATACCCATAGACACTTAATCATTCCGGGGTCTCCGTCGCGGAGTTAAAATTGTCTCCATCGTAGGTTTACGGAAATGACAAGGTTACTCTCGGCTTTTTAATTTGTTACAGCTTCTGAAAGAAAGACTGTAATTTACTATAAATTTTGGTTATTATAGACAAAATTAACTTTTATGGTATAGCTAATATACTCGTATTTTAACGTACAATTTCAGAGCATAGCCATCAACAGCCAATGATGAAAACCTTTTTTGCTGAATATGCGCACGGCATTGTGAAAATAGGTAAGTCACTTTTCAACGCGTCATGACATCAAGCAATCAATATTGATTGCATAATGAATGACAATCAATGTAGCAGCTCTTGACGCTTGCCATTTTTTATTCTTTAATATTCACCCTCTTAAAGTATAAGTAAAACTATTAAGGAGCCTACTTGTAATGTAATTGTCATTCTTCAAATCTTGTCCGATGTTGACAGATCCAGCTGGCACAATCGGAAACCAAAGAGACCTTCACTTGATGGCCACTCCAAAGGAATATGACAGAATCGGGTTGGTGAATGAGTAGGCTCCGGTAGCAGCATCACTTTATGGTTTCTCTTTACCATAAATATTTGGTATTATTTTTTTTTATTGCACTGCTGTTTGTGTAATTTTGAACCTTTTGGCAGATAGTTTTCTGGAAAAGCCAAAAGTAAGATATTCCAGTAAACAGAAGGAAACTCAATTGAATTCTCTAACTTATATAAATTTTTTCATAGATTTTTTTCCGATTTCGTTTTAGATTAGCTGTGGCTAGTTCTAAGTGAGAAATGTAAAAATATATTGAAATCATCCATTGGTAAAACTGATGTTTCAGATCTCAGCGTTTATACAGACGAGTGGAACGATGGAAGCGAAATAAATACAACGCCGTTATATATGTATATAGTTCATACTAATTTATTATTCCTTTTATAGGCAAGAAATAAAATTTTTTATATTTATTTGTCGTGTTAATCTAAATTTAGATCTATCTAAATAATTGATTATTTTAATTAAAATTAAAATTGTTTATTAAATCAAATATTAAAAAAAAACAGAGTAAAACACTTTTGCCTTTTTAAAATCAATTAATAAAACAAAAATTTTTTATTTTGATTTTATTTTTTTGTGAACATTTAATTTTTCTTTTATGCTTTTAACAATGCGTGAAAAATAGTTCGATATAAATTAATTTCAGATGGCAGCTCTCTTGTTCAATTAAGTTTTTTTTTTGCGTGTAATTGTGGCGGAATTTTTTCAAAGGCTGCCACAAAAAGTTGTAATAAATAAATTTGATGTATTTTTATTGAAATTTTTATTGGATTCACGCAATTAAAATTAATAATATAGTTGTTTGATAGTGCTTTGATGTACAAATTGCTCGGGGGTTGGTGAAACTTCCATGGTAGTAAGGTAAATAGTTTGATAAATAAATATAAAGCATTTTATATGCCTTATATTTTTACTTAAATGTCGAGATATACAAATCGATTATCAATAGTAATTAGTAATACATGTTTTTGTTCAATTTAATTTGACTCCAATTGAATTTTGAATTGATTTGAAAAAACTTCTTTAAGTTGACTTTAAGATAAGCTCCCTCCTCTCTTTGATTTTGGAAATTTATGAAGCACTGAATATTTATTTAAAATTTTTCAACACTTTTTATGCCGCCAATCGATAAAATAATTTTTTTAATTAAAACTGCAATTATAGCTGCAGGAAAACTGTTGCATTTGAAAATATTTATTTGAATTCCAAGTTGTTTTGCTAATGTTAACAATATATTACACTTCATTGATTGTTGCGAAAATATTTGTGCAAGTGTTGATTTTCAAGCATTTATTGTTGTTGCACTTAATGCTGCATGTTTATTATTATTATGATATTTTGTGTTTACCTTAAGTTATTGCATGTACATGCAAAAGTTTCAGTTTTATTCAATAAACATTGCATTAATTATATATGCTGCCCCAATTTATTTTTATCTTATTAACACACTGCAGCATATAATTTTGCCGCCTTCAATTAAGCGCCAATTGAATTTTCCACGTCTGTCGTTGCAAAAAGTTGGCAAAGTTTTTCACTTTGTCACCTTTGCCAGCGTCTCTTGCATAAATCAATTCAATTTGTAATAAATTTCAAACTTTTCATTTTATATTAATTTTTATGCGGCTTGGCGCACAAAGTGCCGACGTTGCCGTCATCGTTGCTGCTGCTGCCACTGCCTCTGCCGCCGTCTCTGCCACTGCTGCAAGAAATCAATTTTATATAATAAAATAAGTGCGGAGAAGAAAGCATAAACGGACTTTTCTGTCCTGCCTCTGGTACTTTATCGTAAGCCAAGCCCAACCGAGCATATTTTTGTCCCACTTTTTGCATGACGCATACGCCGCGTTGTCCAACACTAGCTCTAGTGTTGACTGCTTGATGCTGTCGCCTTATCGCCGGCTAGCTATCCTGTTCTTTCCCTTTTCTGACTGTGCCTCCGTCCATCCGTCCGTCCGTCTGTCCGCCCAACTGCCTGCTGCAGTTTAACAAATTGACTTTCTCCGGCGCGTCTCCTTCTTATAAAATTTTTTATATTTTTTTGTACTGCATACTTACGTGCGCTCGGCTTTCTTTCTCTTTTTATTATGATTATCATTTGAGTTATTGCTGCAGCAACCGCAGCACATCCAGGGCCGTTAGTGGTACCAGCCTTTTCATGTTTCTCTGGCCTCGAGACAAACGGACTATACTTGTACTATACCAAAGATCCGGAGCATTGAAACTTGTCGTCACTTTGTCTGCGGCAGCTTAACAGCGTCGCCGGTTCCCGGTCTACTATGGTCGGCAAACGTAGTCGACAAATAATGGGCCGTGCCAACTATTTGGCTGACAAATTAATATGCATTGATGGTAATAAGCATTTATGGTAAAAGGTGCACAGTATTTGCTAGGGGTCTGCATGAATGCATCCAAAAACGGCAAATGAATCATTCATTGGTACTTTTTTACTCTACTAAGTGAAAATAATTAAATGTTGTATTTGAGTCTATATTGGCAAAAAGTTAAATGAATAATAGGAGAGTTGTAGAGTAATTTAACCCCAAAGTACTGAATTGTGTATGTTTTCCCAGTTTTCTTAAGACTTCCAAAAAATGTCAAAATCAGCGCTTTGTTTAAAGTACGTTTAAGGCATCATATCTTTTTGGTTCATTGATTCTCTCATTGAGAACACAAATCTGAGAGACCGCAAGCTTGGAATTTCTTTCAAAGAATAGGGTTGTCGAAATGTCACTGTAACTGGAATCGTCCGGTACAGGGTGTAAATTATTACGAGTATACATTGATTTTAGTGACAATATAAAGAGTTCGGGGAATCTGCAAAAAGTAAAACAAAATCACACCATTTTCATCAAAACATTAAAATCATTTCCAAAATTTTTAATAGAGTGTCATGCTAACGTCGCTGCCAAATATCTATTATCTAGTATTTATTGAAAAATATCTTTTTGTATAACAAATTAAAGACTAATTCCACTTTGCCTATCAAGGGTCCGCACTAGTCAAAGCCATTACCTTGCACCCAAAAATGCAATCAATTTACTAAAAAATTTTGTCATTTCTAAATTGGAAAAACCCAGCTGCAGGTCATACCATTTGTTTTCCCATCTTTGGGTTTATCAGTTTTTCTTGCCAGCCTACTGTCGTAATTTGGAATGCTCTTTGTACTTTGTGGCAAGCCAGTGCTTGAAAAGGCCTAAAAACGTCTACTACTATAGTATTTTACTAGATTGGTTGCAATGACATGTTTGTGAATTGGCCAACAGCAATTCAAGCCTACGTCATACTGTTGATTTTTAATTGTATGGCTTTCATTTGGGATTATTGTCATTTACTCTGTGTCTCTATTGCCAGCAGATGAAATAATTTATAACTTGTCAAGACAAGAGTAGAAGGACCACAAAGTGCTGCTGCAGCTGCGTCTGGGATCTGCGGCCAACGACCATGCCGAGTTCATTTCACATGCATTTGCAAATAAAATATAATTTAACTAAAGCTGTTTGTCTGTTTCTCTCTACATCAAAAATTTGTGCACTTAATCCCAACAACAAACACAAAGCAAAGAGCTCTGAACCGAGCAGCTGATTCAAGAGCGTCAACTTTGCTCGTTTACAAAAATGGCAGCCAAATAAGAAGACAGCTTCTTTATGCTTCTCGTTAATCCTGCAGACAGTTTAGGGTGTGGCAGCACTGGCAGCAATGTGGTGTTGCCACATTACTCATTCGCCAGCTCAGAATGGGTTTTAATAATGACACCCAATCCTTTTCGTTTTTTGTTTTTGCTTTACTCAAATTGTTTTTAATTCCTTTTATTAGCCACTCACAACAGACACATTAAATTTCGAGAATATTGCATTTACAACGTGGCGTATGGCACAACCAAACAAATATTACGTATACGTCGAGCATTTATCTTTTTTTTTGTTCCACACGTTTTATTGAAGTTTTTAACAGTCGCGATAAAAGTATCCTCCCAAACGCTTTTTTCCCTTTTGTTGTTCTGCTATAAATGCATCCACTTTGGCGCAGTGTAGTGACAGTTTGAAGAGTTTCAGAATCGGGTTGACATTGCTGATGAGTCTGCTGACTGGTAAGCATCTTGGAAAGCTGCGTCCAGCTTGGCTAGAGAGCAGCATCATCATCCTCATCAAGCATTGTCATCATCAACGCCATGTTAAGCAGCTTTTGATGCTGTTCTTAGTCTTTTGCTTTGTATCTGTGTGAGTAAATGAGTGTATATACATGTGTGTGTGCATCTGTATGTTGCTGGCATTTATGATGCACTCAGCGTCATTGGCTTTTAATGCTTGATGTTGTCATTGGTTTGGCCAATTAATTAAAAGTGCAGTCCAAAACGAAATGAAGTTCCTTAAAATTTGATGTTTGATGTAGCCTGCAGATACCAGGACTGATAATTAACGTATATTAAAACAAAAATTCGATCCGCAGAGGAAAAGTGCCAAAATTAATTGAGGAACTCCATTTAACCTAAACAGCCCTCTAGTCTTTGCAGAGTCCTGCACGACTCCTTCCTGCGGCCCATTTTTTAGCATTTTTACTTACCATATGATATGCCTAAGATTAACAAGCGCTTTTCTCTATCTAATGGCACTGTCCTTTACTGTTCTGGCGACTCATTTTTCAATATTCACTTTAATCTGCAACACATAATTAACCCTTTGGCTTAACTTTGAAAAATTTTAAAAATTTATTTTATGATTTATCTTAGTCCAATTTTTCCAAAGCTACTTTCAGTCGCAACCAAAAAAGATA
The DNA here is from genome assembly GCA_018150985.1 of Chymomyza costata. Lineage (NCBI taxonomy): Eukaryota > Metazoa > Arthropoda > Insecta > Diptera > Drosophilidae > Chymomyza > Chymomyza costata. Next base: position 29,049,728 of record JAECWU010000001.1, read on the forward strand.
CACTAAAAATTATCTGAATTAATTAATTAAAATTAGTCGTTCCTTTCCTGAAGGTTTTACATAATAGTTCATTTCCTCGTTTTTTTTCTTGCTTTACGATGTTATTTTTAAGAAATGAATGAAGCAATGAAAATATTTTAAAATTACAAATTTCATTTTTTTTAATTTTTTTTTATTTTGACAAAATATATCAATCGTTAAAGTGCTATTATTTTAATCTTAATTTCCAGATTTCTTAGCAGCTTCTACGAAAATTTGTAGTTAGTTAATTTTTTTAATTTTTGTTTTTTTGCGAATTGCATTTTTACCTAACGTTCGACGTTTTATAGTAACTTCATCTTCCAATTCGTCGACCTCGCCATCAGATTCCTCAGCTTTTTGTACGATTCGTTCATGAGCCAAGTTGGCCATATGCTTGGCGTATTCAATGTCCTCCAAGCGGGCTCTTTCGGCAGCCAATTCTTGAGCTAGTTTCTCATATTTCTCATGAGCGCGATAATCCAATTGCTTGGGATAAAAACAATTAAATAAAAGAAATTTTTTTTTTATTAAATTGTTATTCAGTACGGCTTAGATTAAGAGAGCAAAAGTGAGAGTACGTTACAAAAGAGCGAGCAGCAAAAGAGCATCTGAGAGAATATTAGAATAGTATAAAAGTAAAATTTAATTAAAAATATAATTGTAAATTATTGTAATTAATATAACCTGTTTCAAAAGATTTAATTAGTAGTGCTGTAAAAATTTATTAATATTAAGAGCAACAAAATAATTAGTAGATGCTGTATTATTTATTAAAAAGAATGTTGTTGTAATAATAAAAATATTTATGTGGGAAATTTTAAATTGCTGAAAGAAAAATTGTAAATATATAATTACATTTTTTTTATTAGAATTTTTAGAATAGCAGCCAAAGGGCATCTGGGGAAGTTAAGTAGAAAAAAATAGTAGAAAAATGCAATTGATTAAACATTAATAATAATTTTGTAGTAATCTTATTAAAATAAAATGTATTATATTAAAAGAAATCAAAAGTGCTGTATGGAAAGATTTAATTATTTAATTTTAAGTTGCTGAAAGAAAAATTGAAGTACAATATATAAAGAAAAAATGTACGTTATTAAAACTTTGAGCATATTATTATTAATTTGTAGATAAAAGCTTGGATAATAATTCTACAATAAAATAAAATAAGTTATTTATTAAAATCTAGCTGCCGTTGGAGCCGCTATTGCCTATATTATCAAAAAAAAATGTATACTTATTTAAGTAAAAATTTTAATTGCTGAAAAAAAAAAGAAAATAAAATAATGGTTTGTTATTTTTTGTTATTAGAACTTTTAGCATATTCTGGCGACTGCGTGGAAAAAATATTTCAATTGAATAAGATAAAAGATTGCAAAATATTTTTATTTTAGTAAAATATTAATTTCAATCAGGACCCTTGGTGTTGGACAGTAGCTGGTATTCGAAATACTATTTACAAGCTTTAAATATTGAAAATACATATTTGTAAAAGCTATTTTTAGAAAATAATAATTCTTGCATTACGTGTTATTCTAATTACAAAAAAAAAAAAAATTAAATATATTGCCTTCAAAAGTTACTTATTATACACTACTATATCTATAAGCTTTAGCCAAATATAAAAAACTTGTATGTAAAAACCGATTTCTTAATTTTGCTCCTCTCTACGGAGATTTGTACGTAGCGCGCTATTGTAGCGCCCAGTATTTTGCATCGAACTGCATCAATAGTTTTCAAAAATCGCTGGGGGCAGTTTTCAGTACCTTGTCCAAAAACGGCTAAAAAAGGCATATTCTTTTTTCCAATACATATGCGAAAATGAGGAGCTTTGAATTGAAGACAATAGTCGCGTTCAGCAGAACTATGCTTCAAGCCATGTTTGAATATGGTGGGCCATTATATTCCGAATTATCATTGTTTAACAACAAAACCAAATTATGGGTAAACCTGTATAATCCAAAATAAAAATTGATCGTTATAACAACAAAAATTGCTAACCAATTAGCCATGCTGAAGAAAAACTAAATGAATAAAATATTCGGAGTCGTTTTGAAACCACATGCTTGGTACTTCCAATGAAATGAATACAATATTCGGTTTCGTTTTTAAGCCACATGTTTGGTACTTTCAATTTGACCAACACGAATTTTTTTAATTATTTTCTAAATATTTTTTGCTTCTATTTATCACACCTGTCTTAAATGTAGCTAAAATCGGCTTTCGGGGTTTCATTTGCACTTGTTTTAAGGTAAAAAAAATGCAAGTCCTGAAATCGTAGCTGATCATCTTCCGGAAATATCGCGAAAATACATTTTTTTTATCATTCGCACTGGGATGTGGTCACAATACCGTCATTTATCCCGTAGGAAAATACCTATTGGGTATTTTGTGGTGTGTGTGTGTATGTGTGTGTGCACGTATAAGACACATTCAGTTTTACCCAGGATTATCAGGTTAATACGGGTAATACATTTTCATCAAACCTATTGACTCTTCAAGACAGGTGTGTTATGTCAATTTAAATTATTTTTTTTTCTGGTTCAACCCAAAACCGTATTTTTGGATTATTAAACTTTCCTTTTTCTATATAGTAAATAAAACCAATCCACTTTAAATGTTTCTACTACAAGCAACATCCGTTTACATTAATTCGATGTTGCAGTAACAATATTAAAATCTTTATCAAATCGAAATTAAAAACCAGTTGGAATTGCTTCCTTGCGACCCTCAAAATGACTAAGTTATACACACACACACACACACACCCCACACACAATTTAACCAAGTCAGTTTCACCCTTGGCCTGGCCATAAAACTTTAAATAAATATGCAGCGTGTGCTTCTACCGCCATTTTGTGTAGCTGCTTCAGTTACTTCTCTGCTGCTGTCTGTTGTAACCGATAACATCATTATTGATGAAGGCAGCTGTACTACGTACTGGAAGCAACTCTGAAAAGTATCGGGGCAGTGGGGCAAAAGCAAAAGGACTTGGCTACAAAAGTCACAGTTGATAAAAGGCAGCAAAAAGAGTGCCGCACGAACAGATTGCAGGAATGTGCCTCAGCTGCCTCTGCCATACGGCTCTCAGCTTCCGTATGCCGTTTTGCGGGTGTGTATAAGGAAAGCAGGAGGAGCAGCAAGCCAAGGGGGGAATGCTCTGCAGCTGCTGCATAGACTGTTCGTACATCGTATGGGTGGCAGCGGGTGGCTCGTTTAGAGATTGGAAATCGTAGACATCGTCGCAGTCGTTGTCGTAATAACTGTAATTGATTTTTGATTTGTGATTTAATTTAACACAGTTAAATGAAATGTAATCGGAGAAATCGCTAACAGTATGGGCAAAACAGCCTTTTAAAGGGGGAGAGGGGTGTGTAGTACTAGTATTGGGCCGATTTTGTAAAGCTTAACTGTTTGGTAATATGCAGTATATTTGAGATCTGCAGCCAATTGCTAGGACTTTCCATAAACTATGAAGCTAAGCCGCAGGCGAATAATAAGAAATATTAAAAGTAAGTCGTCTAAGTTACTCGAGTGGACGAATTTGAATACCTTGACCCAAGCCAACCACGAAGCGACTGGATTTATTCAATTCAATTAAAAAAAAGTATGATCATTCTTAATTCTTAGTAAAACGCAGATCAACACTTTTCAATTTAATCGAAAAATATTTTCTAGAACCCCTTTTCAAAGTGAGAATGTAATATAAGATCGATTTAAAGAGTGAACCGCTTTACCTATTATGTATAACTTCTTTACAAGATCAAAATCGGATGAACACACAGTACAGTCGAAGAGACTTTTGCTTAAACAAAAAGCAGGCTTTCTTCTGGTTCTAGTATCCCCTATTTCAGGTGGGTATCTAGTACTATATGAGGCTACACCTATTATGTATTGCTCCTTTACAAAATCAGAAACGGATGACAGTTCATAGATTCTATATGCAGGATATTCCCCGTGTTGTCGTTTGCAACTTTTCCAAATTGTCATTTCCTTTATCGTTACACTGGAAATTAATTAAGATTCAAAGTCATTTTAGTATTAGTAAAGAAGAGGGTTGTTGCAGGCTGATATCATCAGAAGCTACGCGGATTTTGGCAAACTTCCGTTGGCCACCCTTCAAGCTCCAAATGAAATTTTACAATTCAACTTCATTTGCAACGAAAACCCAACCAAACTAAAACACAGTATGAGAATGACTCGATTTTATGAGTTTTGGCCAACTAGAAATTGCTGCAATAACGCCAAAGTACCAACCCACAATCCACAACACGCCTGGTCAGTGTTAAGCTCTAGAGACTCTGTTGGGATTTGTGTGCTCTGAGCTGGAGAGAACACTCGCATTTGCATCTATCCCTAGGGGCAATTATATTGAAAACTTTTGGCTGTTTCTCTAGCAAATGTATGTACATTGTGTGGTCTAGAAACCAGAGCAAATATCATTGTCATTGGGCTCTGCCTTTGGGTTATATTTCTGAGCTAATTCTACATTTTAATTGACGTTCGTTTTGTTTTATGTGCATGTGCTGCCATGCAGCAGTTTCTAGTTGCCAGTTACCAGCTCCCAGTACATATCCATCCTCGAAGCTGCACTGTCATTTGCATATCAAGGCAACTGCTGTTTATAGACCAGCTTTTACTTGTACGCATTGCTTGGAGGCCGCACATTCTTAGATTTATGAAACCATTGGCTTGTATCTATGTGGCTTACTTTTCCACACAATCAAACCAATCTTGGTTGAAGCTTTGCCTGCCCTGGCTATGACTCGCATAATTTACGCACCAATGACTTTTAAATCAAGCTAAATGCATATGCTCTGCATTACTGCAATCATGCACATCTTAGCCATCTCCTTCCAAGTTCCGCTTATCAGCTCGCACAGCTCATATACAGGGCTTAAAAAATTCTGTAAATCGATTTAAAAAAACCAAATTGCCAATTTTGATATTCATTAAATGGATTCTTTGATGATGGTGCCCAATGTCTGACTTCATGCCACAGCACGCTGCTTATCTGTCATCAGATTTACTTGTTGTTGCTGCTCAACACTTCGTGGTCTGAGTGCTGAAATCAATATGTATATAAGAACGCCTTCTATCGTTATCTACCCTTCCCCACACTCTACACCACCCACATAAATATATGCGGCTCATTTACGTTGCCGCAAAAATTTTATATGATTTTAATACATTTTTTATATAAGAGAGCATATCAAGTAATCGAGTCTGTTAGATCATTGAATCTGGTAAATGGATGTGGGTTTTATTTTTTGTAATTAAAAGTAAAGAAAATTAAATTTATTTATCACTGGCTTAGGCAGAGAGCTTAGTATCTTTATACAATGTTCGACAAGCCAAGAATAGAGAACGAATTAGACTAATTTAATTTTAGGGTAGTTATGTTATGAGATAATCTATACGGGCTTCCATCAATTTTTTGGGACTTGGTTTAATCTTATTAAGCCCGTATGCCAGAAGGACGAATACATAAATATTAAAAAGTCAAATCCTATCTGTGACAGAAAATATTTCAAAAATGTATTATTTCTTGAAAAGTTGAGAGACCATGTCTTAGGGTATTTATCTCAGGGAATCTCCGTTTTGGATGCAATTTATTCAAATTTTATGCCACAAATTAAACATTGTGATAAGAGCTACCGACTAAAAAAACATATTCAACTTTTGGATTTTTTTTTGCAATTTTTACTCACAAAACATTTCATATAACATTTAATTTGTTATCGTTATTTAAAAGCTGAAAACGCTTTATTTGCTTCATTATGAAATACTTTTGATTTAAAGCTTTAAGATCGAGAATATTATATTGAAGAGCTGTGAAGCGTTGCCATGTGTGGCAATGAGCCTCTTTCGTCCTTACATACACATCCTGCAGAGCAAATTTCCTATTCGCTTGCTTTTCGTTTATGCGTTGTGTAAATTTCATCAAAATAAATAAAATTTATAGCGTAATAAGCCAATTTATGCGCCATGTTCTCATAGCAAAAGACGCGCACAATTTACATAAATTTGTTTAGGCACTCAAGCTGCGGATGCCCTCCCCAAAGAGGAAGCAAGCGAGGTGCAGCGGCAGGGTATATACAAAATTTTTATATGTGTAAATATCAAATAAATAATATTTGATTGCCATGCGCGCGTGCCTCTCCAAGTCATAATTTAAACGCGTTGCGTCACTGAGTTATTGTTTAACTTGCTGTTTAGAATTACAATGGCCAACGAACCCCTCTCGAGCCCGTTTTTGTTTATGTCCAATGTCGTTAACGAACGCGCGAAAATCCCAGGCCGATATGTTGCACCCACCACCCGCCCAACCGACCGAGGGGCGACAGCCGTTTTTCGTTCGGCAACGATAACCGATGGGATGCAGCCCGAGCTGCAACACTGAAGCGCGATAACGAGTAAGCCGTCAGCTGACGTAGTAACGACGAGTAAGCCGACGTAATAACGACGAGTTGTTAGCCGACGTAATAACGAGTTGAGCGCCGTAATAACGACGAGTTGAGCGCCGTAATAACGACGAGTCGAGCGTCGTAATAACGACGAGTTGAGCGTTGTAATAACGACAAGTTATGAGTCGTAATAACGACGAGTTGGACGTCGTAATAACGACGAGTTAATAATGACGAATTTGCCGTCATCGTAATAACGAGTTAGCCGTCGTCCTAATAACGAGCTAGGTCAACGTTATAACGAGTTAGCCGTCGTCCTAATAACGAGCTAGCCGTCGTCGTAAGCCATTGAGATCCTATTCTCTTATTTATATAAATATAATATAAATATCTATTCATCTTTTAAGACATTTACCACAAGGTATCATTAATGAAGCTTCGACCAACTCAACTTCTAACCCAACACCAAATCGATCCATCTAAGAAAAGCAATAAGCCCCAAGAAACAACCACACACAGAGTCACACATACCCACCATTTAAAGAAGAGGGGGGGAATCACACTTGCTCGTTAAGACAATTGCCAGAAATTGAAGATAATAACAGTTAAGAGTGAGAAAACAAATGTCACAGCAATGAAAGCAAAGAAGAAAAATAAATGTGCAAGAGGAATAAAAAAAATGTAATACAGTCGAGGCGGTGCCCGACAGTGTAATACCCTGTACCTTTTTTACTCGAAAAAAGTTTTATTCCTGCATATTCTTTCTATGAACTTTCCAATTGGAATATTTTATTTGTTGGTGCAAAACGATATTTATACCTATAAGTTCCGCAAATTTTAACCGATTTTGATGAAAATCGAAATTTACGTCAAAGAAGTTATTTAAAGTATATGAGGAAAGTTTTAAGGGGATGTGTTGAGGGGTGTGGGAGAAAACACGATAAATCGATTGCGGGGGGTGGGGGGCCTGCATTGATAAAATTTTGATGTAGATTGGTTCATTAGATCCACATGAATCAGTTTACCAAAAATTGTGACTCTAGTCCATTTGTTACTATAATTACGTAGAGTCAAATATTGACGCAATTTATAGGGAAGGGGTAGTGAAATTTGTACATTTTAGGCTATAACTTTTGTTGTATTTGTCCGATTTTGTTTATTTTTGACATACAGATGCATGCAACCACAATGCATCGCTCTGTTAAATTTCAGACTAAAATATTAAACGGTGTAGTCAAAAACCGCGAAACTCTGCTACGGGGAAACGGGGAAAGATATGGACATGATTCAACAAACTTGATCTTCTCAGGAAATATGCGCATCAGCTGGTAAAGTTTCGTATCTCTTGCTCTTATAGTCTCCGAGATCTAGGTGTTCATACAGACAGCCAGACGGACAGACGGACAGACGGACATGGCTCAATCGCTACCCGAGGTTATGATAAGCATTTTGGTATAAAGGACTTGGGGTCTGCCACGCCTCCTTCTTGCCGTTACATACATTGCACAAATCTAGTATACCCTTTGTACCTATAGGTACAGGGTATAAAAATAAAAACAATTCAAGCGCAGCAAATACAAAAAGTAGCGTAAAGAGAAGGAGAAGAGACCACAGCGCCGTAGAAAAAGAAAATTAAGCAAAATGCAGAAGAAAAACTGAACGCAGAAAGATGTAGCAATGAAAAAGAAAATATAAAGCGTAAAGCAAACTGGGCAAAGTACGTTATACAGTGCGTATGAGCAACATTTTTAATTGTTTGACATATGTTCAAGTAATTGATGTGGTAGTTACACTTTATCACAAGTACTAGTTGAAAAGAGGAGCAACAATTGTAATTGATTTTGAAACAATCAGCGCTAAAAAACAAAAAAATAAAAATAAGCTTAAGGCGAATATTCTTAAAAGCATATAAAGTATACATGGTATATTATTGGAAACTGTGAAGCATTTATGTAAATCAGGAGTTAGCAGCGCGGACAACTGCAGAAGTTGGCAGTACAGAGAGAAGAAGAAGCAACAATCAGCAGCCGATATCGAGAGAGTCGATAATGAGCAGTAGAAAGAGTGAGTCGTCAAAGCGGTAGTCAGAGCAGCGGAGAATAAAAGTTGTAAAGTCGTCTAAAGTTGTAAAGCCGCTAAATGACTCAAAGTTGCACTAGCTATAAGACTCTTTTGTATGCACTAAGCTATACTAAATAAACCTGGGATAAACATTAATGCTACATTTATGATATAGCATATTAAATATAGTTGTTTCTTTCAATTGATATTTATTATTTTTTAAAGCAATATAGTTTTGGAAAATGCGTTCACTTAATCAGTACTATTCTATAGTAGTATACCCCGTCGGGTAGGAAACGAAATATTTAAATTAGTGTTAGTATTAGGTTGGTTTCGAAACCTTGGATTCCAAGTCCATTGGAACCAAGGTTGTCTTGTACCATGGTTGGGTTAAACTAAATATTTATTATAAATATTTACATATTTTATTGAAGGACAAATCTAGGCAACCAAAATTTCTTTATTAATTAAAAGCCATAGTAAATAAAATACATACATGAATAAATAAAACTAATAACTGTCTCTAGACGAGCGCTCGTGACAAAAACTATAGAATATAATTCTAATTTTCAAAAATACATCACAAAAATTATTGAATGAATTTAAGATATATTATACATAAATGATTGCATTGAAAAAGATGTACAAAACAATGCATAGTAGTAAATCTTAAATGCTGTCCCAACCAAGTTACATTATAGAAATTTTAAATTGTATCGCACTACAAGGATAAGTAAACTACATTTCTATCTAATAAATGTTTGTTGCGATTTCGACTGGGCAACGCGTTCGCCCGACTGTTTTTTGTGGGGATTTTTGAAATCCAAAGTGTATATCAACAAGTCACGGACTTTAACTCAACTTAAAGCAAATATCGAACTTGAAATAACGGTGATACCGAGAGATACGCTCGAGAGAGTGACGTCAAATAATACTTAAAAGATTGATATTTATCTCCATGGATTAAAATAGAAGTCTTTTGAAAATAAAAATCAAATCGTATTTGCCTAAAAAATTGTATTTATAATCGCATGGGTCACATGTAGATGGCCCACCCTGTACTTATATTCAAAATGGCTGAAACCAAATCTCATAACTATGGCTCAGTAAAAGCAATATTGATTTCAATAATGGTTCGATTCTGCAGTTTAAGTACAGGATGGGCCATCTACATGTGACCCATGCTATCTTTCCAGAATGGCTAAACGCATACGAATTGCCCGATTTTGTTGATAAGTTTTCTATATAAGTACAAGCACAAAATAATACCAAAACATACACTGGTAAATATTGTACCAAAAATCAGTTTTAAGCAACCAAAAAAATCACCGATAAGTAAAAAAAAAATAGCTTGGATCGATCTTGTCTTGTTACTTAAAAAATGTCGAAGCAATATTTCTTTAATCGTTCTATTATTTCTGGTATAGGATTTTGATATATTTTTATGTATCCTTCATTAAACTACCATAACTGTATAAACTGAAATACGTAAATATAATACATTTCAAAGAGTAGAAATTTCGACGCTTGGAAATTTTATTGGACCTACTGGCGGCTAGTTATACATTTTTTTTAGCAAACCTTGGACTGAAAAACTAGCGCAAAGCTTACTAAAAACAAAGAAAAATGGCGCGTACAAAAGATAAACAATACAATGAGACATAGCCATATATAGTATATACATTTTGTTCATAACATAGAGTAGACACAGCGGCAGCACATAAACTAAAACTGTATTTAATTAACCGACATTGCAATTACAAATTCTGTGCAACAAACAGCGAAGGGGCTCTTGGATCCCTCGACAATGGCAGCAGCTGTTTGGCATACTAAAAAGAACTAAAAACTCCAGCGCCTCGGCATAGCAGCCAAAACAATTTCATTTTGTGTTTCGAAATTGGGGATTGGGGAATGGAAGTGCCTCCAGCTGTGGCAAGAGACCCAAGAGCGCCCATTGAGTTTGGCTGGCTGGACAACGCTTGTTTTTGCTGGTAGGTACCAAGGCAAAGAGAGAAGCAGCTTAGGCTAGGTTCGCTGAGGGGGGCACGGAACCATGCTGACTTTTGGGCGCCAGCTATGTACACAAACACAATGCAGCAATGTTCAGACGTGCAAACAAAAGCGCAGCAAGAGCAGCAAAAAAAAAAAAACAACAAAATAAAAATATATTATATTATAAAAACGAAGCCGTTTCGACGGCTACGCTGCCATTTTGTTTATGGTTTCGCCATTTTACACCTTAAAGGACTTCTGCACAAGAATTGCAGCTCCCTGGCGGTCTCTCTCACTCACTCACTCACTCTCTCTTCGCAGTCTCTTACAAGAAAATTAACAGCAACAACTTATCGTCTGAAGGCAGGCAAACTGCAGTTCATAGACTCGTCTATGGCCCAGTCTATATGCAGCCAGTTGGAACAGATGATGTTGCTGTTGTTGTTCTTATTGTTGTCGTTGTTCTTGTCGCAGTAACTTTTCATTACCCTGTCTGGGTCTCTCTTGTCATTTGTTAAAAGAAGTTATGAATGGAATCAAACATTTAATGAATTATGGCTAGTTGAATGTTGTCAGTAGACTAGAAACTGCTTTGTTTAAAAGCAGAACTATTTAAAGAAAAATATTAAATGCAACTTTAAATACTTACTCAAATATATATGTATAAAAATTGGCTAATAAATGCATTTTTCTTGCCTAGTGTAAATACTGAGGCCCTTTGCTCCAACTAGAAGCTTAAAATATTACTTTAGAATAACGTCTAAACCATTTATATTCGTTAAAAAAAAAAAAAAAATTTACCATAATACGACAAAAAAATAGTTTTATAATTTTAATACAATTTTCTATAGCTCAGCTAGTTGTACACTACAATATACAGCATATGGTATATAACAAATATTAGGAAAGTATTACTAACAATATAGAAAGATGAAGTCAACTGAAAAGTATACTATTAATTTTTGTTATGATAGTAATAAATTTAAAATATTATATTCAGTTTACCCCAAGTAACTATTAGGTAGAAACATTAACAATACAGAATTTTGTAATTTAAGATAACATTATATAAATAAATATCTAATATTCTAAATATATACACCTTAGCTTAAGAAGATTTGTATATTAAAGGAAAAAGCAATAACTAATAAAACTTTAAACTCATATTTATATATCATAACACAACTGAAACCTAAATAATAATGTTACTGTGGGGAAATAATTATAGGGGCTCTGTAAATATACATATACAAGGGGAAAAAAATACAGTATTGTTTGCCCCTTGGGAACGAATTATTAAAATATCTGCAAATATCCCGATTTTTACCAATGTCTCTCTTTCCGTGCCATCACCTTCTTCAAAACGATGAATGCGACTCTTCATGAATCCCGGTTAGAATTGAAAATTAACAATCTCGATTTTATCGATTTTTCAGCGGGTCCTTCGAAATCATTAATACGAAAAAAATGTTATATATGTAAATGACATTTCATTCCTTTATAATTTCCTTACGGCATATGATATTTTAGTATAATGAATGAAAACTTCGATATTGGAAAATATAAAAAATATAAATATAATTTCTGTTTTTCGAAAATTAGGTATATTAATATAGGTGATATATATTATGTTATTGACAGCGATAGTACAGAAAGCTACATCATTCTTCAAATAATTATTTTATTTTCACTTCATATTCCTTCACATTTTCGAATGATTCTTCGCTATATTCCTGCTACTTTTGTATTTTTGTTACTGAATAATAAGTTGAAGCTATCGTACGAACAGATTGACCGCTCCATAAAAAATAATTTTAAGCTTTATTTCTCTCGTTTTCTGGATATTTCGGAAGTCCTCAACTTGAAAAATTTTACATGTTCTCGTCTATGTTGAAAACGCTAAAATCTCGAAAAATATCCCATGTTATATTCTTGTACATTGTTTCTCCGGACAACAAATCGATCAGGAAAATATAACTCTCAACAGCTATTAAAACATCCAAAACATTAACTCGCTAAATAATCTTACTTATCCCCTAATTTCTCGGCGGCAATAATATCAATCCAATTATAGCTTACATTTCATCATATCATGGCGCATTGGAATCATCATTTTGATTTTGTTAAATTTTCATTATTCCCCAACTTTGTTTGTTTAAGCTGTGGTGCCATGCAAACGTTTACCGGGAAGAAGTTGTATTACCCATACTTGAAGATCGTAGAATAAGATGGACCAAAGCAAATCGGACGCTCCGTTTTCGAGTTATGGCATTACTAATATTATATGTATATGTACTTGCAGTATACTGAATCTTTTATCATTTCATTTTTTTTTTATTATTATAAATAATTCCCTGACTGACAATTTTTGTTAGTCGCCCCTGTGCCGGACATGGGGATCTCTATTAATAACTGCTCAAAGAGAGCAGGGACCTACAGTTTATAGCCGAATCCGAACGGGGGTGTCTTGAATCAGTAGAGATTTTCATTATTATATTGTTTATTAAAAATTATTTTTTTAAAGGCTTATAAATTGTATGCTAGGCCTATTATCCAGATTAAAAGAATATACAGGAACTTGCTCCACGATTAGTTAATAGTTCAAATAATTTTTACGAAAAATTTCGTTACTCGGATACTCCATAAATTATGTTCTAATCTTCATTTACGTTTTTAAGTTCTTTGATCTTGCTATTATTCTTTTTGCTGATGGAAGACTATTGCTGTAAACTATAAAGATGAACCCGATCTATTCCAGGACTTGTTTCAGTCTTAAAACCACGATGCCCATGCACAAATTGGCGGTTATTTGGAAAAGTTTGAAAATGATTTTTTAAATGATTAAACTAAGAGAATAATGTTAAGTTAAGTCTTTTGGATCCCCCTTTAGTCGCCTCTTACGACAAGCAGGGGGGGGAGCTGTGGTGGTATTCTATCCCGACACCACACGGGGAACTATCTATACCATACCAAATAACTAATCTTAGCTTGCAAAAGCAACTTTGTTTCTATAACAACATGGCAGCAGATCCTTCAGCTAATGGTTATAATTTTTTTAATATAATAGTATTTGGTTATTAATTAATAGAGTTATATACATACCAAATGAACACACATTTTATTGTACGTCTCTTAAAAATGGCAATTCGAAATCAAAAATTTATTAAGTATCGGTATTATTGTTTTTCTTTGTAACAAAAATTTACAAAACTGGTAACTAATTGTGTAAATATTACTTTTAATAAAGCAATTCAAAATATATTTTATTCTAATACCCTATGTTGTTCATTTAGATATTTAATCTTTAAACTTTTGTATTTGTTTTTAACTCTATTTCTATTCATTAGTTTTACACTCAATATATTAAGATTTACATTGATATTTATATTTATGCTCAACACACAACTAACTCGAAACAATAACAAGAAACAACAAAATAACATGCAAGTAAATAACAAGAGAACATACAACTGCAACAATATACTATACACATACAAATGTATATAAATTACATGCATTACATATACATGCAAAGATATGCAGGAAAAAAAACTTGTCATACAATAAATAAAATTCCACAGCATAAAATCTAAACAAGTGAAATGAATGTAGAATGAAAAAGGATAAAAGAAGCATAAAGAAGGATAAAAAGAGGGAGAAAGAAAGAGAGAGAGAGAGAGAGAACGCACCAAAACAAATAATTTCATGTCACAATGATGAAAGTTTTGTAATGTTTGATGTACTATATGTGGCCAAAGAGTACAAGCAGTAAGGGCAGCAGTACACTTGAAGAAAAAGTGGAATAAGATTTGATTTATGGTTGTCTCTTACTTCAAAATATCTTATATTTCAAGTATATCCAATTATTGAGTTTTTATAGCCTGTCGCAAAGGTACAAAGGATATAACAAGTCCGTGCAAATGTAAGTCGCAGGCAGAAGGAGGCGTAGCAGATTCCATAAAGTATATATATTCTTGATCAGCATTAATATATGAGTCAATATGAGTAAAAGGATCTCAGGACTGTTAGTTTTGTAAAAAGTTCGCGATGTCCATTAGTTGAATTTTAAATGGAAATAGAGAATTCATTTCACGCTCTATTTTAAATGGCAATTCAATAATTTTAGATTTTAATATATGCCTTCGTGCTTTCGCTTCTGCCAGGAATATATTCAATGATTTAGATAGGAGATTTAGGTCATTATTAGGTTTGGAAACAACCACTACCAACAAAGGCGAATGATTCGGCATTCTCAAATATGTCAAAAGGCCATGCCGGCGCAAAAGTTTATGAGACCGTCTAAAGCTTTGTTGAAGCGTTTTCTGTTAGCGTTAGGGAGAAATTGGGGAACATGGAGGTGTTGTAAAAGTCGCCATGTGGTGTTCCCTGAATACGGATGTTATCATCGGAAGCAAATTTGAATTCTATTAGAATTTGTAGACGATAGGTAGGTAGTGTTTATACATATATTTTTTCTTAATAGTTTTTGCGCTGGCAAGGCTATTCGACATATTTGAAAAATGTCCAATGGTTATAAGTGTTCCGTGTTTATTAGGGTTACTCGTCAATTTTAATTAAAAAAAACTTGAAAATTCAGATCAGAGGGGCCTGATTTCAAATCGCCATAGTGGCAATAATATGAGCATTTTTAAAACAAAGTTCATGGCAATGCTGCCATAAATGAAGATGAACCAATGGCCCAAAATTTTTCTCAGTGTAACTACAGCGGCAGCTCGCATACTCCACTACGATGATGGGAAAATTAAGCAATTTAATTTAATAGATACAAGAGAAAGAGTAAAACAATTCAAAGCGACACAATCCAGAGCACAGCAAGTGGTATGCGTGTGTGTGTTTGTGTGTGTGTGTATGGTTGCTACTGCATGCAAGTAAGACGTGACAAAACTTGCTGCAGGCTCCGATGCCAACAGAGAGAGAGAGAGAGAGAGAGAGAGAGAGGATAAGAAAGAGGGACCTACTGCTGCTCTGAGCTTCTGCAGCTGCTAGGAGACAATAATTCAACACGTATTTAAATGTTAGTGTGAGTGTGTGTGTGTGGGCCAGCATTCCGGCTGTGCCACGCCCCCAGCTAACACTATAAAGGGTGTACATATAGAACTTCTGCCGTTGCTGTTGCAAATGAAAATTTACTGTGTATGTCCGCAGCCACACACACAAACACATACCCCAAGCCCCCGTCTACACTGAAATATGTCCTTGTTGTCGTTTTGTTAAAGTATTGCAAGCTTTATGACCACTGTGTAGTGAACTACAACTATCAGATAGACAAAGTGCTGCTGCTCTGTTACTGCCACAATCAAGAGCTAAATCAAAAATTTCCAGCTGTATAATTTTTTTAGTGCTACCAAACTAATTTTAGTTTAACCTACTTTACAGATAAGCGACCAAAATCGTTAAGCACCATGGCTTCAAAGCAATTACCACACGGCTTGGACCTTTGATTTATTGCAAAATACAACAGCAACAGAAGCTGGCATAGAAATGGATCCGAATAGGGGAGTTCCCTTTTGCGAATTGTATTTTTATTGCTTATACGAACTGTTGGCTCTGCTCAAAATCGCATTTTCATGTAAGTGAACATAAATTATTACAACAGCAACAAACTCAACCTCAGTTACAGTCTTACGCATTTCTTTTGTTATTATGTACTACTGATATTGTTGATGTTTTTGTTGTTTTTCTTGTTTTTGTTGCTGCTGTCAACAAACCGGAAATCAGGCAACGTCCGTTCCATAAACGGACATCCGGTTTGTTCGCACGTTCACACTGTTAAGCACAAGCAATAGCCAAAAACTTTATTTTAACCGACTGACTTTTCATTTTCAAAGCGCTGGCTGTGTCACGAAGGGGAACTCCCAGGGCCAGGATTTGCCTAAGCCGTTTAAAAAATATTTTTGAATTTGGGCTCGTAGCCGCTGCTACTGCCAAGACAATAGATACAGAAACATACATACTTATGTAGTTGGTAATCAAATGAATGTTACTGCTAATCACACTTTTTTTTAATGAATGGATAAAATTAAAATTTTGCATACGTTTTTGTAATGTAAATAGTCGAGTCTTTACAAAAGCTTTTAAATAATTTATATAAAAAAAATTGTTAAATAATTTGCAAAAAGGTGCTTAGCGATCGATATGTTACATATATATTTTATTTAATAAAATTGCTCAACGATGCGTATTTCAGGATTTTTCTAAATTTATACATTTTATTTTTAAAAACTGGTGTAGTAATATGAAATTAAAAAAAAAAAATTCAGAATTTTTTTAGATTTTTCTAAATTTTTACGTTTTATTTTTAAAAACTGGGGGTAGTAAATTGAAATTTAAAAAAAAATTGTTTTCCAAAAATAGTTGGATCACTTTATAAATCTTACATTGTCTGATTTCATTCCGTGTTTTTGTCGATTTTTTTTTTAATTAATAAATTTTTTATAATAATTTTTTTGTTAAATGCTTTGCTAATAGTTGAAATAATAAATAGGTGTGCAACGGTCAGCGTTACAGATTTTTTTTTCGTTCTTATATTATCGTAAATAATTTTTTTTTAAAAAACGGAAGGGTAAATTTTTATTTTAAGTCCTTTTTAATAATTTGGAAAACAAAAATATTCAGGAATATTGTGAATTTCGTAACGCATTAATTTTTAAAATAAATTTTTGGAAATTTAATTTTCTCGTATAAATCGAGCTGCATTTTTTATTTTAAAAAAATTAGTACTGAACCTGATATTTTTGGAATTTTTGTCCTCATTTTTAAGATTCTTGTAAATTATTAATTTAAAAAAAAAAAAAAAAAATTGTTTTGTTAAAAAAGATTTTTTAAGCTTCTTACGGTTGAGGTAAATAAGTTTTCACAACATTTTTTTTACGTATAACTCTATATGTATTCATTCAGTAGCAAAAGGTGCTCAACTATTTTTTATCGAGAATTTTTGCAGTTTATAAATTTTAAGCATTATCATTTACACTAAAATACAGTATTCATAAAATGTTTGGTAAGTTCTAATAAAAACGAATTATCGCAAATTGGTTTTGTGTTTCTTAATTCGGAAATCGACGGCAGCGAAACAAAATATTTCTAGGCTGATCTTTTCATATAATTTTTTATAGCGACTATAGCGGAGGTTTGTATATTTATAAATCTGTACAAAAATACTCTAGAACAAGAGAAGAAATCAAAATAATTTAGGTCTATTGTCCTCTTTAGAAAGTAACATTGGCTGGTCCATTATTACAAACACCATTCGACCTTCCTTTGCCAAACGTGAAAGTCTAAATTGTGGACTTATCTTAATCTGTATTGAATTTATTTCGATTAAAGAAATTCTTTTTTTTTTCTGCGTAAATTGAATTATGCGCGGAATTCAAGTGGAATTCTTGGCGTTGCGAAAATTTGCATCAATTTTTCTTTGCATTAACAGGAAGAGGAAAGGAGCTTAAGAAGCGTCAATCGAATGTGCCGCGGCGAGGATTGTAGTGGGCTTTTGTAGGGGATTGTGGCATTCTTGGCAGCCCATTATTGAGTTAATAAATCACATGCCGTCTTCAATTACAGCCACCAGTCAGCGTGTTACCTCAAAAATGCGTACACCAAGTGACTGAAAATGTTTAAGGGATGGGGCTGCTATAGACACTTGGAATTGGTTTGGTATTTTTGAGATTTTGGGTGTTGTAGTAAAATGTCATTACCAGTACAGTGAATAAAATTTTCGAATTTTCATTGAAATGCCAAATTTGCACATTAATTCAACAAGGAAAAGCTGCAATTCAATTCTTCTTTTGAATCTATCAATTTCTTTTTCATCCAATTGCCAATTTGTTAAAAAAAATAAATTCTTTGAGCATATTGTGGAGGGGGCACTACTATACAGTGACTTTTATATACAATTTGTTGCTGGCCTTGGAAAACTTTATTTGTTTCCGGGCCGGTATTTTATAGATAGTTGGAACTCCATTAAACAATTCCATATTAAACATGCTTTCCTTTCTGTCTGACTTTCATTTAACATTCTCTGCCTTTGCTTGCTAATTATTTCTTAATGGTAGCCTGCCAGCAACATTTCCGTTTCCGTTGCCGACGAAAATGTCTTTGCTGTCGCCATCATTAATCCACATTATATAACGTAATTTTTTTTTGTGCATTGAATTGAAGTGTCCAAAGCAGCAGGCCAACATTTCAAGCTTAAGGCTTTTAACTTTTGCGCAGTTAATAAGACCAAAAGCGTATACGGCATGTACTACGTACTATCTATAATATGTATATTGTTTATACTATAACTATGTACCTTCGAATTAAGATCCAAAGACAAGAGCCTTCGACTGCTTACGTAATACAAGCTATGTACAATAGCAATTCCTTTAGTTGGGCAAACAAATTACAAATAATTGCATGTAAGGCCAGAACACATACTGAAACTAGGTAACCCCTTCAGCCAACACACATTAACTTTCCCATTGCCCCAAGCCTGTTCCTTGCTTACAGTTCACTTCTAGTGTGTTGTAGTCGTTGTTGGTCTGTCTGCTGGCCCCAGTTCTCTTATCGGGAATGGATGTTGTTGCTTTGTATTACCCATCACAATGGAGATAATAAAAACTGTGACTTCTTAAATTTATGAGCTAAGGGTTTCCCATGTCAATAAATACGATGCTGGATTGGCGTATGTTTCAGCATATGATGAAACGGTATTGTTATCCGTTTTAGAATGATTATTCCTAAAAAGCCTTCTACCTTGAATGCCTCATCAGTAATCGAATTTCTCGCTTAAAAATTGTTCTATTTGTTTATGCAATGCTTTTCAACCCAGTCTGACCATAGCCCAAAGGCAAAAGATTATTTAATTAGTTTATGAAAATTTTTTATTACTTGGGACGAGTTTGTGGCTTGATATACTTGGCGTCCAGTTTTTGAGTTCTTTATCGGAATTGATAATTTCACTTTGCCATCATAATAGAATTTATAAAATCTTTTTTTAATCTGAAAGTTTATACTCAGCTTCCCTTATTAGAAATGGATGTTCTCTTGCCAATTTCTAAACATATAGGCTTTATATATGCGTTAGATAATCCTCAGAAATACGATGTATCACTTGATGATAGACATGAGTTTTTGATTATAAACTTTTTTTTTTAACAAGCCAATAAACACGATTCCGTATTACTTGTCAGGATAACTATGTCCTGATATTGAACAAATAAGCTATGCTATTTTATGAAAAAGCTTTCTATTCCTTATTTCGATGACTATTCCTTCGATGCCGCACTGATATTGGTACATCGTGAACCTATTACAAGAGATTACAAAAGAAATTACATATGGAAAGTCTTCAGTAACTTAAAAAAGGCCAACGTCCAAATATTGTTTTCATAACTGTTGAAGTAACGTCTGAAGCTGAAGCTGATGTACATTGATTAGTTGGCGAGAAATTTTATTTAATTTTAGGACGACTTTTATTACTTAAATATTGTGAATATGGATAGTATTCTTTGTCAACAAGTATCTTTGAATGCTGATGCCTTAATGCCGCCCTGGTAATGATCAAATGAGCTTATTATAAACCAGATTCTATATTTGTTTTAGTTTAGACTGGTTGTACCATATTCCCCCAAAAGTATATGGTTTCATTAGATGTTATCCCTGGGCCCCAGCACCTTCGTTAATGGTATTGGATGTTTTGGCTTTTTGTCAAATCCTGAAGATGATAGATAATTAATCAAATGCATAAACATGTATATAATTTCTCTCAGTGCATACAACGTACAAAGTTGCAATGAGTAATAATTTTGCTCTCTTCTGTGCTCAATATGACGACTTCGGCTTGCTTCGGCCTCGGGTCTGTGTAAATGAACGAAGTAAAAGTGACCGTTTGGGCAATGGGCTGCCCAGCTCTGATCAAGCAAAAACAAGAGAAAATTGTCACGCTTAGACTGATGCGTGTACCGACTGCGCTGCGCAAGAATTTTGTGCCCTGTCCACGTGTACGTTGACATTAGTATACAAAAACAAAATAATTTTTTGGCCATCACTGGAGTTGATAATTCTCAGTTAAAATTGCTTTGGGAAGTTTGGACCCTATTGTATTCCTGGTTGCAGAAAATTCTAGAATCAGAAGTACAGCTTGTCCATTTTTATTTGATATTGTGAACTAACGATAACTTTAGGTATATTTGAATTAAATGATAAAAGGCAGGATAATGAAATGATGAAATAACATTGTCGCAGTCCCGTTCCATGATCTATGAAAATATTAGATTACATACAGTAATTTTAGCGAAGGTTTTCTCTGGCAGCTTCATATCTCTGAAGAGACCTTACTTTTACAAGTTCCTATACACTTATGGGGCTAATGATTTTCCGTTGCCACAGCCCTTGGATCTCGTTAATTGTGCTGCAGCTTAGAAATTACAACCTTCAATTCCGCTCAGTACAAGCCATTTAAATTTCATATTAACGCGGCCCCAGAAATTTTCCAGCGAGGACTTGAAAAAATGTTGGCTGGATACGCAAACATAGAACAAGGAGAAATGAAAAAGTGTGTACGGAAAACTGTCAAGCTGTTATTTTTGGGTCACGTCGAGGCAGACGAAAGTTTTTTTTTCTTTCTTGCACCTACGTTGATAAATTTATTTAGGATCTAGCCCATGACTGAAGATTAAAGACGGTATGTTTCTGGCTAATGTTTCAAGTTCGTCGCAATATAATTCAGCAAACAAAACGCGTTACAGACGCCCATCAAAAGCCGAAATTTTTATACGAAGGAGCCTCAATGCTCCATCCAAGTTGATGACCTTGTAGGTGTATTTTCCCCGGCGTCCAAGTTGCCAGATTTGCCAAACTACACAGATCTTCGAAGAAGGATTGTTCCAGATGGTGGGCGAGTTTCCTAACTGCAGTATACTTTCTATCTCATCTCATCATCATGAAGCTACGACTGATATTGGCCTTTCGGTGAACTGCAAGTCGCTGTTTACGACATGGCTTACATTTACTATACAACTATGCGTGTGTAATCTAAATGTATTTCCAATATAATTCTTTTTTTACCGATTTAAAGCGAAGCAAGAGAAAATCGCTGGCAGCTCTACAAAAGTTTAAGCAAAAGCGCTATCGTAGCCGAACGCCGATTATTTCTCACAACCGAAACTGCATTCAACATTCTCAAGGGTCCCGATTTTAAAATCCAAACTAACTCACCCACACTTGATAAAAGATTTCCTATGGTATCGGCATTCTGCCAAGCAAAAAAAAATACACCAAAAAATAAAGTTATGATTCCGTCCATATTTTGCTTTCTAATGACCGCATAGATCTGACCAATTTGTGTTAAATAAGTGGCCTGAGCCGCCCACATGGGTGCAGCAGCTATGCCAAGTAAAATACCCGCAGGTATAAGAGTATAAAACCTTATTGATTAACAGATACAAGAAGTTTCAAAAGCTCCATTACAAGATTAAAAAAAACGTTACTTACTTGGAATATAACTGGAATGCAATGTAGGGCACAAAGCAAGTCATGGAAAATACTAGAGTCCACTTGCATGTTAGGCGGGATATAAGCCAAGAGGGTAAAACCAGACAAGACAAGCCCATGGATAAGTAAATAACAGATAGTGCAATGGTGCCTAAACCATTTTCAGCATTTAGAGAAGACTGCAGATTAAGTGTACCCTGCAAACAGCTTAGTTTTTATATGTATATAAAGAGTAGCTTCTTTGACTTACCTGATATGCTACATATTGAATCATCAGTGCTACAGATAAGACCACAACATTCTTAAGAATGCGCCATCTTTCGTTTGGGTCTACAACAATCATTTTGTGAATCCCCGTTGAAGAGCCCTGATTACTAATGCGATAATACTTCTTGGGACGTACCACAACTTCAAGTAAATCATACGAAGCGTGTGACAGGGCCTTTGAGCCCCGTCTGGATTCACCGGGCATTTTACTAATTTTAACTGAATTTTTAAAACCTAATTTATATTTTTTACTTTTTTTTCTAATTTACAATAGCACTTGTTTTATTTTTATTTCAAACGATGTTGACCGTATGAGCGTCCGTATAAAACTAAAATTATCTTTCACAAATATGAGGATACACAATGCCTAGTAGGCTACGAAAAAAATCTGAAATATCGAAATTAAAATAAATACGAATTTAGCCGCACAAATTCACTTTTTTTCGGCACGAAATTTGTTCAATTTAAAAATTTGTAAAATAATTAAAATTAGTTTTTTTCACTTTTATATATGCACTTATTATATTTTTTTATGTTTAATAAAAAAATTTTTTCCGAAACGATGTTTATCGTATGAGCACACGGCTAGAACTAAAATTATGTTTTAGAGTTAGTGAAAAAGTAAACATACCCTTGTCATTATTCAGGTCAATGCCTACTCTACAATATATACCTACATATATTATTCTCCAAGCAACCGCTTATAGTAGGCTATGAAAAAAAAGTCTTGTATACAAAAATTTATAGAAAAAACCTTCGCTGAAATGTTTTCACCAAGTTTTACTTTAAAGCATAGATCATCAACATAGATCTTACTCTTACGCAATACACGATTATGTGATAATCCTAAAATATGCAATATCCAACTGGTAATACTCGTTGTTAGACTTCGGTTTCGTTGAGAGTTTAATGTCCTTAGATGTGCCACATTTTTGCATTGTGCCTCTGACAATGGGGGCGGACATTGGCGTAGGCGTGTTTCAAAGCATTGTCTGTGCCTATCCTGCGACTATTGTTTTTACTATGCGTCTAATAAAGGAACATTATGTGGGTCATTGTACGCAGCAGTCAACTCCGTATGAGAATGCATTTGTCAGGAGCGACAGCAAACAAGTCCTTTGCTAATTGCAACAAACTCAAACTCCATCTCAGTCTACTCTTTTACTGTCAGTGTTGTTGTTGTTGTTGCTGTGGGAAAAGGAAATTTTAAGCGGGATTTCTTGCATTTGTAGCAGGGGAATTTAATTAACACTTAAAACAAAACAGAAAAATATAAAGCATACTTTTTGGCTTAAACTTTTTTAAGTTGCGACCAATTTAGACCAAGCCCAAAAGTATGCAATAGTATTTGACATAAAATACGTTTAGCATGGTAGCGTAATTAAATATATGTACCTACAACTTCATTAAGCTGCCTTCTCTAGGTAGTAGAAAACAAGTTTAAAATTATTGCTTAATAAATTTTGTTTTTTAAATTTATTTATATTTAATAATACAAATAATCAAAAATACATATATTTTTATGAATCGCAGTTTCCAAATGATTGATCGCCAATCCAGCCTGATAGGCTGGAGATATCATACTAGGGGCCACAACGGCCCCAAGAAATGGCCAACAATACCGGGCCTCTTTTGGTGGAGACTCTGATTTTTTTTTTTGTCAAATCAGATTTTTAACACTTATATTTGTTAGCCTTTTTATTGGAGTCTCAGGAGTCCTTTTACATGAAAAAATGTACATGAAAATTAATTTTACATAAAATAAATGCGCCAAATCATTTCAATACGCCCTTTGGTATTTTTAGTATTTTTTAAACAAATTAGTGCATCATTAGGCCATTAAGTTTTGGCCAAACAATAATTCACAAAATAGGCTTCTCAGGACCACTTATAGGCCAAATCGTATTACCAAAGAGTTTCTCAAGATCTGATATTTTATTTACTGCATCTGATATTCAGCCCATTAACGCTACAATATTATGCATAAACAAATTTCGATTGACATATGCATACTAACGTTAAAAGAAATAAATATACTATATATTTTAAGCATCAAAAACAAGACAAAATCCTATTGCAAAGAAGAGGACTTATAGTTCGGAACAACTCAGCTACTAATAAATTGACTTTCTACAAATTGGATTCAAATATCTGTTGGTCTAGTTAAAAGTCTTGAGCACATAGCGCTTTTGTAACACCATTCAAATCGATTAATCGATATATCCAATACCTATTGAATAGTAAACACACCAATGAATACTTTTCTAAGAATTGTGATTTGTGAGCATCATTACCTCTAAAAAAAAAAGCTGCTGTCTTTACTTTATTTGCAAATTTAACAAAACCGGCAGGCAATTTTACTTTGCTTTCCAACACTATTAGGTCCAATTAAACAGCGCTGTGCAACTTATCCCCCTCCGGAGTATTTAATTATTTGGTTGTCGTGGCTGCACCTCAGATATCCCCACAGCGATAAGTGCGCCAAGAAATTTGTACAACGTATGCAAATTTCACATGACTTTTGTGACTTTCCATTCCATGAAGTTGTATCTTTGGGTTGCCGTCGTCTTGGCCAAGCAACAGAATCAAAGCCAAAGTCTTTGGGCGTTCGAGACAAATTTCCAATTTGTAATAAAACAACTGCAGGCTAGGCAAGATTCGCGCAGTTTAGAAAGTAACAAAGGTCTCTATATAGAATCTACAGATTTATAACAAAATCATAGGCCAAGGTAAAGACAGCTGGTCAATCAAGTTTTTTATAAGCAAAAATGTTGCAATAAAGAACAGCAATTGTGGCAAAAAGAAAGGCCCACATGCCTCACTCAGTTGCACTGTGTGCCACAAGTGATAGATTCCAGAGCTTTTTGAATCAGGTTACTAAGCAGACTAAGGCTAAGAAACCAGCTGGAGCAAATATTCTGCGGGCCTTGGTCGCCTGCCTGCCTGCTGGTTGCCTTTCACTCTTGTGCTACAGTTACCTGGCATGGAATCTTTGCCATCGACATTTGTTGTCGTTGTTGGCTATAATTTTCCAAGCAATGAAGTTAAAAGCGACGTTGATTTCAAAACGCCGGCGGTTAGATATAGATAGAGTATCAGTTTGGTCATCATGAAGATATATTGAGGATTTCAATGTATGTAACGCAGGGGAAGCTACAAGAAGAGGCAAGAAAAGTACTTGCATGGATTGGTTGAATGCAAAAAAAAAAGAAAGACTGGACTAAATTTTATAAAATCGTTTTAATCTGATATCATTTACTTTTATTAAAGTAAAACTGGCTGCAAATCTTTTTTTGTATATTTCTTTATTAAAGTCATAAATTATATAATCCAGATATACCGACTATCAGTTACACTGTAACCATCTAAATTTGGAATATAGGCTCAAATTTGCTATGTGTAAGGATTTTGGGTGTAAACAATATGACTAGGATGACAAAAGCAGTCGATATACTCATGTCCGTCTGTATGAAAGCCTAGATCTCAGAGATGATATGAGCTAGAGCAATGAAACTTTCAAATTAGATCCCTTATTATACTCCAAAGATTTTAGAAGCACTTAAACAATCTACTCAAATTAATTGCAATGTGTTGGTATAGGGTATCTCAAAGTTGTCCGTGCCCGACTTTATTGTATCTTTAGGTGTGTGATTTTGCAGCCACTATATTACCCTTTGGGTACACTAAATAAAAACCCACTCAAGCTACTAAAAAGGTCGCAAACTATTTGACAGAAAA
Organism: Chymomyza costata; assembly: GCA_018150985.1. NCBI lineage: Eukaryota > Metazoa > Arthropoda > Insecta > Diptera > Drosophilidae > Chymomyza > Chymomyza costata. Next base: position 29,075,704 of record JAECWU010000001.1, read on the forward strand.
AAATTGGCTAGAGGCCAATCGCTGTGTTGGAAGATGATAAATATTTTAAGAGCTCTAATCTTAATAAAAGTATAGCGCACGACTTTTAGATAACCTGTAGCATCTTATTATAGAAAAACTATATATCTGCATACATAGGGTAAGGTGTGGCAAATCTGACCTAGTACATAATTCGTTTTGGCTATAAAGTGCTTGACATACGATCAACTCGCCCAATAAACCAAATCAAAGCTAACGCTTTGCTACAACTAGAGCTACTGATTTCTTCTGACCATTATTAATTTTTGAGATATGATCATGTCATGTTTAAGAATGGTGGGGTAAACCCGACCGCATATTTTTTTTTTGCCTGATATGATGTAAATTTAATGGTTTTTCGATTATAGGTCAAAAGAGCATGTTATTGTTTTACTAAACCGAATGTATTTATTTAAAAAATCGTAATATATAAATCGAAATGGAAGTTTAATACAATTAAGTATGATTGCATTGAAATGCTAAGTAACTAATTAGATTTATTTGTTTTTCTTGTGTACTCTTGATTCGAGCAGGACGTCTGATTGGCACCATCATTTAGAGGTCGGACTTGTCCCAGTTTGTCATTTTTCATGTTAAAGAAAATTATATGAAATTTTCGACATTTCCAATACTATGCATGATCTATATCATGTCTATGTTAATAAATTGTATATAAGCCAAACAACGTTTTTTTTCGATCACTTTATTTAACAAGAAAAAATGTGTAACCAAATATTCACAAAAATTACATTGAAAATCGTAAATATTTACTTCTTGTCGTTTGAGTATCTAAATGTAGACTGACAGATAGCTGCCATTCAGACATTTTGTTTATTTTTAATGCTCTGCACGACAACATTAGTATGAGCTCGCTCAGTATTGCCGTTTTTGAGAAACAGTCGAAGGTCGAACTTACCCACACTGTCGGGATTGCCCCACCTTATCCTACATAAAGCTGCCTTAGATAACCATATTTGGGGCTACAAGAGGCCATGTAAATCTCAAGTAAGGTTATCCTAGCTCTTGCGTTCTCCAAAATTGAGGAATTTCAATTTCCTTACTGCTATCCTCGGCAAGCCCGGCGTCATCGGCTTCGTTAATCCCCTAACTCACAAAATTTACCTATTGGTTTTCATATGCTTTTTATAATTCTAGTAACATCTTTAAGTGTCCTCCCAGCAACATATCTTTCTTAAACAAGTTTCACAGTTTGGTTTACAACTTTCTGGCATGAAAGTGCGATTCAAATAAGTTATCAGACATATAGATATATATAACAAAAATGTGCAAACCATGCTCTAATTTGACTCCTTGTGCCTTATCAATTTCATATTGCCATAAACCAACACGTAAAAAAAAAGTAAAACTTTGCCAAAAAACCAAAAACTCTGCTCACAACTCTTTATGTACATTTTGTGTGTTCTGTGAAAAACTTCTACCAATGTTGGCATTGCTTTGGCTGTGAATTTCAAAATCCCCAAAGCGTTTTACAAGAGCGCATAACAACCGAAGCATTCCATTGGAATTGGCGTTGGCGTTGGCGTTGGTGTATTCTAAACTTTGCCCCACATTTCTGCTAAAGTCATTATCATTAAAACCATACTTTTTGAAGCGCGCTTGGAGCGGCTGCAGCAGGAGAGTGAACCAAATGAAAAAAGAAGCAAAAAAACTTTCGTTAGCTCAAAATATTGTAAAATGTATCCAACAGATACTTTGAGGCACACACACACACACACGGCTGCTATATGGCAAATACTTTATCGAGCGGCAGTATTGCAAACTTTTGCCATTGTCCTCAAGCGCAAAACTGACACACATATGGTACAAGTATTTGGAAAAGCAGTAAGTGGGGGAACGGAACAAGGGAGCTCTGAAAAATAGTAGGAAAACCGAGTCAGAAACTAAGACTATCTCTCTTTGGTAAGTAGCTGATGGCTGCGGCAAATGCATGAAGCATATTGCAAATGACAAAAGTCGTTTCAAAATTACGTACTTTTTCTTATATACATACATAGCGCATACATATTTATTTTCGCACTAGCTTACATGCCACATGTGCCGCGATAATGAGTGTTTGTCTGAAGCTTCTCTAAGTTCTAGTTCGAAATAATTGTTTACAAAATTGGCTTCTAGATACACTGTGCATGATTTTTTTTTTTTTTACAAGACTAGAAGAATTGCATAAAAATTAAGATCAAATAAAATATACTTTAGAAGCAATGCCTGGTCAAAAAAAAAATGAAATTCAAATCATAACAGTTGACATAAGTTAGTAAGCGCGTTCTACGGATGAATTAAGGTAACTTGGTGTTGTTATTCATCTACATACCCCCCGTAAGCCACTTTTACATATATTCAAACAAACTTTTCACAAAATATTGAGAGCACGGGATAGTAGTTAAGCTAACTTGGGAAAACATCGGCACGGATAGCCTGAAAATCCCAATCTCAACAATAAGTGAACAAAAATATTTTTTAAATGTGATGAAATTCTGTTTACTACTGATTTGAATGATAATTTAAAAAAAAATTTACCTACAAGTAATCAGATGTATCCTTATAAAAAAGCAAAGAACATGCTACTACTGACCCATTAATTTGGAACATCTTATTTTTAACAACAACTGTCATAATTAACAAACTAATTCTACCAGGCTTAACTAATTTGCAGACAACTCGTTTTTCACTTCACATTCAAGGAAAATAAGTTAGCCCCAATGTTTCTTAAAAATAAATACTGGTGAATTATCCAAGTAAGTATATATTGCGTAAAAAGTCCAAAGCAAGCTTTAAGACACTTTTTTTCAGAAATCTTAAGATTTTTTTTTTTTATTTTTTTTAAAAAAAGATAATACATATTGCTAAAAAAGTCGCAACTAATACTGTTCAAAGACGCACATACATTTTTTAACACATTTGTATTTAAAAGTGTACTGTCGAGAATTAAAACTTGAGCCAAGGCTTTTCAATTATATAAGACGCAGATCATATTAGAAGTAAAAAAATATTTTCTGACAATCTTAGTATCAAAAAACGTTTGATTTAAAAAATGTAATTTTTTTTTTATATTAAGACTAAATTATTGCATATTTTGAAACATATGATTAATTTTTAATGTATATTTTGTTGTTGATTTTATTTGCGCATTTATAAAAAGTTTAACCAGTTTAAGTTAACAAATCTAATCTAATAAATGCGCTAAACAAATTCCACGTTTCCTATACGCTTGTACAGGAAAAATATGAAATAATATTAGGTGCGCAACTAAGTTCTCCTCCAATTCAGCGTCTTCGAAGGTTTTGGGTCTTCCTTTACGTGGACGGTCGTCAACATCGAAATCACCGTCTTTGAAGCGACGGAACCAATCACGGCACGTTGTTTCGCTTAGAGCAGCATCTCCGTACACTTTTTGGAGCTCTCGATGGGCTTCAGCTGCCGTTTTCTTCGAACGGAACAAGAAAATCAACACTTCCCGCTAATGACGATTTTTTGGCACAAAACTAGACATTTTCACACAACCACAAGTAAATAATGCAAAAAGAAATTCACTAATGTGCCATAGCAGTTTGCTTACCATATGCCTAAGCTTCGTTTATGAAGTGTTGGGTATGTCAAAATCGACCAGAACTTTCTGCTAAAGCCATTTATTGACAAACAGCGAGAACTTAATTGCGCACCTAATAATATTACGGAAGTATTCACGGTATTTTGTTGTGTTGAGGCGTTGCAACGTTGCACAAGAACGTAACTGGCTAAAGTGTGAACGCCCTTTTTTTGTTAGTTTATCTAATTCTCTCTCTCTCTCTAACTCGTGATTGATTGTCCTTCTTGGGGTCTTGTACGCTCTTGCTTACTGCTTTGCTTACATTTACAAACAAATGTTTGTATAAGTTTTGCCCACCACTTTATCTGTTTAATTTTTGGTTCTTCTTTCCTGATTTTATTCACTTTCGGCATGTTAGCATTCTACACCGTATTGGTATTAACTCATAATTGATAAATTTAGTAAATAAAATAAATAAGAATTGCTTTAATTCCACTTTAATTATTAAAATGTACTCTGTTAACTTATTTTGCCGCAAACAGCATATTTTCTTACACTTTGTAGAATAGAGTCTATGTTGAGAAAAATTTAAGTTGAGAATTAAGACTCAGACCTGCACATTTTGTTGCTGCAGGAGCGTGCAACTTTAAAACTCCTAAGCTCAACAGCAAGCGTGAATACCCTAAATAATATAATAAAGTCGATTTTGTGAAAGTATTACAAAAGTTAAACGAAATAAAATATAAAAACTGTAAAAAGAGCATTAACTTTGTTTTATAACTTTGACACTTTTTAACCATTAACCTCAATTTCGTTATACACTTATTACGTAATGCGAGATTATAGAAAAACTAACATGCCTCAAATCGTTTGTCTCATTGATTGTTCATGTAACTTTATAAGTTCCTATTTGTATAACAAAATCTTTGTAGAATAGTAGCCAACTTTAAAAAATCAAAGTTTGTCTAAAAAACTAAAAAAAGGACCAATACAAACAATAACATTTAAACCAAGCCCTCGAGTAGATATTTTGTAACCGAAACTAGCAACACGATCTGTTTGCAACGATTTAATTTTATCGCTGCTGTTAAATCGTAGCCGCCACTTGCAACAACCACAACAACAACAGCAACAACAATGCCAGCGATTTATTGCAATAACAATAACAACAACAGTTGAACCTTTGCCTTAGTGACGTTGTAACTGGCCAAGATCTTACAACATGTAACAAGCAACCTCAGGAGCCGCATCAAACACCGCCAACTAAGACTTTCGGCATTTCGGCAGCCTCATCAACGCGTTAATCTTGTTTCCATTTTGCAACCAGATGCTGCAACTGCTACATTGTCAACCCAGAGCGATCCTCATCATCATTATCATCATGGCCAGCATCTGCTTTGGTTCAATCCCTTGGTGGGTCTCTACGCTTTGATCGACTCTCTCAGGCTGTTCCAGAGTTCAACTCGTGATGTTACTCGTTCAGCTTTTTGTGAGGCAACAATTTCCTCATTGGATTCTGTCTTGGATCTCTTGGTATTCTTCTGCCTTTCAACAACTGCTCCTCTCTATCTCTCTTTCACTCGTCTGCTCCCACTTGGCCATGGCTATTGCCATTGCAGTCATTGTTGTTGTTGGCGACATTCTGTCATGCCACGATCACGAACCATTCGTAACACATTTGTTGCAATTTTCGTCGCTATTTGTTAAGGTTGAATGGGGCTTAGGTTGGGACCGTTGTTGATTAGCTACAATGTTGTCTCTCGGAGCCACATGCAGCTTCTACCAGCTTGACTGCCTTTTGGCCAACTAAGTTGTTGTTGTTGTTGTTGCATTGGCTGCAACTCTTGGCGGAAATTAGTTACGTGTAAAATATGCACTCGATGATCGTAAAGTCTGTTCAATAGCCGGTTAGTAAAATAAACCAAAGTCTAATGTAGTTAGTTTGGTATTATTGTAAAGAGTTAGACTAACTTTTTATGACTGTGCAGTGCATCCTAATAAATAGATCAAGTCTGGTTCGCTGATTTGTTGCAACAATCGATATGATAGACCCTTTGACATTTGATGACTGGTAGTAGGTCTATAAAGCGGCGGTTATACATTATATAAATTGCATTTGATTGATTTTTGTTGTTCTTCAAAAAATTCAAGAAAAAAAGATGCGCTTGAGATATTACCATTAAATACTATAGCAATTTAAATGGCATTCTGCTGAAGACTATTAACCATAACAAATAAAAAACTTTTGAAGCTTGAAAAACAATAGCTTGGAAAGACATCCATTACCATTGTGTTGGAAACAAAACTTGCAGGCAGAAAAGAAGGAAAAACATCTGTTGCATAACATAGAAATGATATTATGCCTAAGTGCTTTAGTTAGTATATTTATTTATTTCATTTTATGACTTTTCAAGTGCTTGTATCTCATCTCTGATAAATGACACACACGTAAGTCTTTGTGAATGTATATTAGAAAACAAACTTAGCTTAAAGCCTAAGCACAAGTGGTTGATAATGTAATAATAATACATAATATTGTAATAATAATAAATGCATAATGTACTTGTTGTCTAAATCTGAGCCAAACATGGCACACAACAAGCGCTGTGTCTAGCCAAAAGGCCTAATCAAATGGTCAATATTATACGCAGCATTAGCCAGGCCAATAAGATACATTTAACTGCAAGTCAATGCCGGACCAGGAAGTTCAGAGACACTGTCTTGCCTTACGTTTATCACACTCATTGTAATTATCCTTGTCATTGTCGTTGTCATTGTCATGACATATTATAATTAGCTTTACCAACTTTGACACTCAATCTGCAATTATTTATCTTAGCAAACATTAAGAGTGAGATCTATTAGTACCTACCATAATAATAGCATGGTATGTGATTTAAGGTGTAAATTGCTGGTCTACCATCTCAATTAAGTTGCCCAGAGGGTTATTAATAAAATACACAAACAATGTGCAAAAGGCATCTGGTGCTGAGATTGCCTGACAAATGATATCGCCTTTCAGGCGCATTTAAGTCATTTCCGGTTTAGCGCATAACTTTATAAACGCTGCAAATGGCGGCTGCAACTTCCGCTCAAACTCTCTCGCTCACACGCGGAAGCTAACAGGCAAACAGGTGTTAAAGCTGTCGCCTGTCGGGTGACATATTTGGCAGCTATTCAGGTGAAACAAGCGCCAGCAGCTGCGTTTAGAGTAAAAACAAATACCAAAAAAAAAAAAGATAGTTATAACAACAAAGGACATGGCCAGAATGAAGCTCAGTGCTGAGAGTGTGGAATCAAGGGAAAAGTGGACAAAGTGGAGCGGCCCGAATCAAATTGAATAATTGTTATACATGATGCAACGCGACAGCTGCATGGACTGCAATGATCAGGACAACAACGAGGACTCTAACAAGCACCAACTAACAACAATAACAAAGAGAGTGGTAGCGTAAAAAAGTGAGAGAGACAGCAACAGAGAAGCGACGTCAATTCAATCAATTGAACGTGCAGCGAATATACATAGTAGAGCTAAGGATTTCTGGACAGGACATGCACGTATATGCCCAGTTGGAACATTTGGAAGAAGTAACAAATGAACAAAAAAATTTTGCGAAGCTCGTGCATAATTGGCAGAAAGAGGCGTCTGCGAAATGTAATGTATTCAGTATATATGTATATTCTTGAGCAGCATAAACGACCGAGTTGTCCGTTTGTAACTCCGACCGTCCAGCTGTCCGTATGAAATAAGAGCTCAGAGAGCCCCCATTGTCTGCAGGTGGTAGAGATTCTTGAATCATGTCCATGTCTTGCGATGTTCTGCGCTAGGAAGTTTTGGGGCTAACAACCACACTATCAAAGGTACCTTTTCAAAAAAAGAATGGCCATTTACGTCCAGTTGACAAAAATCTTTAACAAGAAGAAAAACATATTTTTGTTGCCATACTACCGAGAGCCCCTTGTACTTTGTATGATGTATCAAAAACCCCATGGAGAAAAATTGTGAAAAAAAATATTATAATAATATTATTATATACACCAAGATTACTAATAAATTTAAAATCTAGCTTATAGACAGGGGTACAGCGCTGTTCCGGTCTCTGCAAAATTTTTTGGATGGGAGAACCTTCACCTCAAATCAGGACGTTAAAAACCACTTGGACCAGTTTTTTGCCTGCAAGGATCAAAAATTTTATGAGCGTGGAATCAATCTCTTGCCCGAAAGATGGCAAAAGGTATTGGGTCAAAATGGAGAATATATAATTTCATAAAATGTTTTACACAATAAAAAAATCGTGTTTAAATTTCACTAAAAAAAACGAAATTACTTAGTGAACGACCCAATATTTTCTGAAAATAGCTAGCATTCTCCCTTACGGTTTAGCTTTGTGCCTTATCAAAGATGATTCAGATGTCTGTTGCAGATATGCTTAGAGCGTCAGAGAGATGGGAACAACAACCGCATTCGATTGACGGATCAAATTGCAGAAGGCTCGGCTGGCTCTATCATGTCACATGCCGAAGAATAAGAAGCTTCAGAGAGTTTTTTTTTTCGCTTTCTACAGCACCACAGAATGCCCAAGCTTAGATTGCCGTTGATGTGGCAGCTGTAAGGGACTGGAGAGAAGATTTGTGCATACCTAGTGGCATGCGTTCTTAGTCGATCTCTGTACCGACTGGAACAGAAGGACATCCTCTGCGTCTTATGCAGCCTCTGGACCTTTCACCGGTTTTTAAGGGATGCAGATTTGTGCACCGTAATGCCAGATTGATATAATTATTCTGGCAATTACGGTCAAATTGTTCTACATGAACAGTTTACTATGGCTGCGGAGACGCCAATTAAAGCGACGTAGCCATGCGGCCACCAATTTTGCAAAGACAGGCCCACATATTTTTCCTTTACAGGCGGTTCCACCGTGGACTTGCAGAATGGGAGATTGCTGAAAACAAAGCTGAGAGTAGAAGGTTTTCTTACGTTTGTAAGGAACTCAACATGTATATATGATGGTATGAACAGCAAAGTGATTGGAACTCCGAGAGTAAAAGCGTCAAACACAAAAAAAAAAAAACAGCCGATATTAATAAACTCTTTTACAAAGCAAAATGTATTTGCATTCCAACATCACGCTGTGAATTCCAACTTGGTACAAACAGAACACACACACACACAAGCTGACCAACTGGCGTGTGAAATTGACAATGGCCGCCAAGGCAATTTCGTGAGCACAGTGGAAATATTTTTGCACACGACAAAAGGACCAGCATACAGGATTAACAGCCCATATACACCTGATGTATCTGTGTGAGGTGGGGTGTATGAGTGTGTGCACTTTTGATTGACTAGAGAACACACATCAACTATTCAAGCGAGCAAAAGCACGAACATCACCTTTAGCTCACCTGCCGCGTTTAAAAATCATATTAAAAAACAATTTTTTATAAAAGGACATTTTATTAAAAACAGAGCGCAAAAAATCAAGTAAATAAAATATATTTAGTTTATGGAATGCAGCTTGATCGACACATGGAGCGGGAGAGAGAGAGACAACCAGGAGTTGCACACAATGATGGCTCTGATTTCAATATAAGCATACAAACATTTGCACATACGAGTGTATATACCAACATATAGCATATATGTATATCGGTAACACAGGTGTTGATATGTTTATAGAGCCAACGAGTTGCCATGGGGAAAAGGACAAAGGTAGACGTCGTGACGTATGCATTGCATGCGTGCAATTTATACAAATTGAGCTGGTATTGTATTGTGTGGGTTTAATCCTGAGTGTGCGTGTGTGTGTGTGTATATGCTATTGTGGTCGTCATGTTTAAACAGTACTCAATACATATCTGAACTACTTGTATATAGTATTGCCATCGCATTGGGTTTCAACTAAACAATTAGATGGCTATTATTTGAATAGGCCAGAACGAGTTCATACTCTTTGCTAGGCGTTATGTGTGCGGGACCAATGCATACAAAATGATGCAATCAATGGATAATTGATTCATTTTAAATGGAAAATATAAGTCAGGTGTAGTTTGGGTAAGTGAATCAGGAAACATAGTACATCACAAATTGCAATTAAATGTTTGTAAAAAATGAAATTCAATTGATTTTAAGTTTGCGACCATTTTAACGAATTAATCTTATGAAATTCAAGAATTTGATTAGTCTACTGCATGATATATGCATGTCTCCAAACATAGTCCACTGGCTATACACAGCCATTGTCAGACCGATCCTCCTATATGCAGTCTCCATTTGGTGACCAACACTAGACAAGAAAGCCAACCTTAAAAACCTGAGTAAGGTTTAGCGGACCGCATAACTGACTATAAGCGGGGCTGTATGCTCTACACCAAACGAAGCACTAGACGCTATACTAAACCTGTTGCCTCTGGACAAGGTGGGCAAACAATAAGCCGTTCTATCAGCTTTACGCATGAGAGAGGCGAAACAATGAAAGAATCTTGACTTCGGGCTTGCAAAGTTTCCCAAGGGAAACCCGCTGATGCCCGAAAGTACAGACTACTGTACTCCGCAGGAACACTTTATAACCAAATTCAAAACCCATATCCCAACCAGGAAGGAGTAGAGCTTAGGCGTCCCAGGCCCAGCTGGCTCAATAAAGATTTTCACGGATGGTTCCAAGCTGGTCGACGGTGTAGGTGAAGGCGTCTACATTGAAGAACTCAATGTCATAACAGCTTTCCGACTCCCGATCACTGCAGTGTCTTTCAGGCAGAGGTCATTGCAATTCAGGAGGCTCTGACAACAAAAAGAAACTTACGAGTACGAAAAAAGAACATATGTATGTATCTACTCAGACAGCCAGGCGGCTATTAAATCCCTCGCTTCTTTGACATCGTGCATAAAGTCAGTCTCTGCCGCTTTTCTCTAGAGGAGATGGCTGAGTAGTTTTCAATCAACCTCATATGGGTCTCAGGACATAAGGATATCGAGGGCAACTGTATTGCTGATGAACTGCCTAGACAAGGAACTACCAGCATCCTCCTTCAGGACAAGGAGGGCCTGGGCGTACCCATGGCCAGCTGCAAACTGAGACTACGAAACTACTTCGCTTTTTTTGCAAACCAAACGTGGAATCGGATATTGAATACGTGTAGGATCTCTCGGCAAACACGGCCGACATACTGCAGGAAAAGAACTAAAGAACTTTGCCGTCTAAATAGAGCCCAATGCTCAATCCGTGCTATTACCAGACATTGGCTGGTGGGATTCCATGCATCCAGGCTTAACGCTCTCCACCATGACTTCTGTAATAGCTGTGGCAGTGAGGGGGAGCTGGAGACAGTGAAGCACCTTTTCCCTGGACCTTGCTTTTTCATTTATATGAGAAATATTAGGACAAAGTTGAAGTCGAGAACGGCTTTGTAGCAGACAACGAAAACATAAATAAATTACCCGATTTCGATCTTAGGTAGGGGAGAGTGGGGCAAAAAGCGCAACTTTTGATATTATTGCATTTTTGGAGCAGCCAAAGGGCTGAGGGGAACTTCAGTAGGCACTATGTTGTAGCCCACATAAGTGGCTTACCGACGTTTAGAGCCTCCAGGGATTACGTGACGGTAATGCAGGTTAAATATTTGCCGAGTTGTGCATTTTGCCCCAGACTTCCCTATTCTAAAAAAAAATACGAATTATGCTCTCTATGATCAGTTTTCATGTATGCGAATTTGGTTTTTGATATAATTCTTGGGAATGCCAGTTTTAGTAACAATATCTTCAAATACAAACGAGCTGTTGCCTAAAACCGTGTTTTTTTTTTTTTTTTGGCCGAAATGGTACTGTGAACAACTTTTAAAAAAAATTTGGAACGGTGCATGGGAACTCTATAAAACCAAATTTTGACGGTATAAAAAGCTCTACAGTGTTTTTCAGTAGCCCTTCATTTGAAAAACGCTCAATTTTCCATAAAAGGGCAAAATATTTTATAAAAATTCTTTAAAAAATCAATGTGTTACAAGTTCTAAAAATAACTGAGATTAAAAATAAGTCTGTAAAATAGACCCAATTTTTGTGGAGCTTTTTGGGAATAAAATTAGACGGTTTCCGTCTTTTTCAGAAAAATTTAAAAAAATGTTTGCCCGGAAAAAATAATCTTTTAAATTTAAAATAAAAAAATATTTCCACTCAGAAAAAGCTGTTTTTAACAATAAAAAACAAAAAATTTTATTTTCAATATTTTTTATAATTTTTAATAAGTTTTTAAATCAAGCGCTTATTGCTATAATTTATTTTGTCTGTGTAAAGGAAATTAAGATATTTCGATGTTTGCAAAAACAATTTCAAAAATCACTTGTGTTCTCTATCATTCAATCCGTTTATTTTTAAAGTGGATTTGGAAAGCTGGAAGAAGTTCTTTTCAGTAATTGCAACCTTACTATTTTCTGCAATTCTTAGCTTAATTTTCTAATCAACTTAATTGGCCAAATTTAACTGGCAAGAGGAGATCCAGATTATACCTGCAAAGCGCAAGTTCGGAATAAAAATGTTCGAATTCCAAAACATACTTGAATAAGTTCAAATATTACGATAGATGAAAAATAAATGAAAACTTGTCTCTTTCGACTTCTCATTTCGTTACGTCACGCTTTGGCTGTCTTTTCACGCGCTCCAAATAAAATTCTTCAGCAGTCCGAATTTTTTACTTTCAACAATCTACAAATATTATAAACAGACAGCTTAAAATTTTAAATTTCTACAGTTTTTCCCCAGCAAGCCTCATTCTTTCGAATCAAAACAAAACCCAGTTTAAAATGCCCTATTAAGTGATGCCTAATAAATCATAGTTTTGTTGCCTTTTTTAAGCTTTAATAAGCCTTTTATGTAACTCAGTCTTTGTTTTTGTGCAAACATGAGAGATACCTATATACTTACCAGTGTTATCTAACACCATTCACAAACTTAATTCAACTGAACTGAGATGACACTCCAAAACAGATGCTTGATATTGTGCTACTCATTATGTTAATCATCTGCTACACAGCGACCAAACTGCATGGAAATTTCTACCGCAACAGCAAAAACAACTTGAAGACACACTCTTCATATGGAAATCTCCATTGAAGCGTCATACCTAAAACTTGATGCCATTTAACCCACGCACTGCCAACGATTAGTCAAAGGGCTTAAGCAGCGTTGGTTGAAGAGCAGCAGAAAAAAAAAGAATGAAGGCCTAAGCTCGACTCAAGTGTCAATTAAATTAATATCAATTAAAATGCTGCAACAAGTTGCAAAGTTTGTTACTGTTGCAAATTATGCACACACCATCAAGTAGCTGTCTAATAAATGCAGAACCAACAGAACCGACGGATCGGACAGATCCGACAGATAGGCAGGCAGACAGGCCGGCTGTCAGACTAGACGCCCCCATGTCGCAACTTATAAAAGATTTCCCACTTTAATGAGCAACGGCAGCAGTAAATTTTAATTTGCATACTCTTCCCAAGTCAATATTAGGTATGTCAAGAAGTTTGAAAAAAAAAAAACAGAACGCAGCAGTTGGCCTGAATTTATTTCAATGTTATTTTATATTTTGTTTAAAAATTTGATGCTTTTTTTTTGTGACTCTTTGTGAGCTTACAAACCATCTAATGTCCGAGTTGCAGCTAAAATTAAGTATACGACTTTCAAAATTAAAAAAAAAATTTAATTTTAATACTAAAACGCTAAAGCTATCAAAATACCATAGATGTACTTAATGTCTTAACAAATAAGGTAGTATATAATAACTATTAATTATTTAGTAATATAGAAGGGGAATCTGCCTCCTGCTTTCTTTGCATGCTAAACAATCCATATATGTCTTCTTCATTAATTTTCTGATGTTTCTTAAAACACATTCCCCTTCACAAATTTAAAAAAGTTGCATCATTCTGCCCAAACCTTGCTTGGTAACGAGGAAGTCCTTTCATAACTCAACGTAGTTCATAATAAAATAAAGCCTTCTACTATGTTACATTGTATTAGAACCCTAGCTAAAACTTGGTGCAGCCTATTTTTTTTTGCATCCTTGACTTTTACTTAAGAGTGTTCAAACAGTCTTTTATAGAATTTAAATTTTCTCTTTGGCTCTTTTTTTTTTTAAACACATTTTGAAATGCAGTTGCACTTAATTGAGGGCACGCCTTTTTCCAACTCTAAGCTGGATAAAATTAAATCAACAATTTCCTGTCCACTGCAAGCAGCACAGTTAGTTTCTTCTGCGTTCTCTGTTTGAAGTAACTTGAGTACTTAAAGATATTTCTATCTTTGCTTGCTGACTTTAAAATTGATTTCCCAGCTAGTTTGTCAGCGTCAGCAAAGGATTAATAGAGCAGTGAGCAACAGTGACTAGCAGTGACTACCAACAGTGAGCAGAAAATGTTCCCGTGGGTGAAGTGTCACAAAATTTGCACGCGACTTTGGGTTCTTCGCGGAAACAAGGCAAGGCAATAAGCAGCAGTGACAAGAGCCACAGTTACAGATACATGTTAACAACTACACATATGCACTGAGAGAAAAATATGACCCTGTTGTCAACCGCAACATTTTGTAGATCTTGGTGTCAGTGCTCCAAAGCATAGTACTTTTAATTTTGAATCTAGAAATATCTAGCACCTTGTCGGAAAAACTGTTTCTATGTCTGCGTTTTAATACTTTTGCATTGGTAGAGTTGGGTCTGACTCTCAAGTGAGAATCTCGATATAAGCGGTTAGTGGTTTGTCGAGACTACGAAAGAAGGGGATGCACCCGCTCCTAGGATCTGCCTTATCAATACAAATTTTTTTTCACATATTCTACAAAAAAGTTGCAGGTTAACAAAAAGATTCTATATCGAATAAGTAAAAAATACTAGAAATATTTTAAAAAAATATATTTTTTTTAATAATAAAAAGGGTCTAGCTGAATAAAGTACTGGAAACTGAAAACTGGAAACCCAACAGTTTTTGAAATGAAATAAGGCAGTTCGATTTAAGGAGCAAACAAAAAATTTTTCGCAAAATTTCAGTTTTACTAATTATAAAAAACGTGTTTTTCCTTTGATCCAATTTTTCTTTTATTCTAGTTTTAGAAAAAAAAAATTATTTGTTTTGTAATTTCAATAAATATGTATGTACCATTCGCAACTAGTAAATTGACCCTAAACGTATTTATTTATTATTTTATAACGATAAACTGCATTGTTAAATCAACAAATCGAAATCCAGAGAAGACGCGATTTTTTTCAAGCCTCGCTCCTGGACAAGCCCAAGTTCTAGGAAGAATCGTAACCGCTTCTTAATACGTTCAGAAAGTCACAATTACAGGTCATACCACAATGCCATCAATCTCTGAAGAGATCTCCTGCAGCTCTCCTGATAAACCTGAGTCCAACTTCAACTCAGGGCCATATATATTTATCAAGTTAAACAGCATATACTATATTTTGAATTTCGGGACTAGAATTGAGATAATTAATAATAAGAAAATAGAAATAATGCATTGCTTTAAAATTATGTGTAAGAACTTCTGATTCATTTTTGAACTTTCGAAAAAAACTCAAAGAAAAACAAATGTCACAGAATTTCGACTGAGGGGGCGAATCGCCAACGATAACAGTTGAAGCCTCTCCCGCTCCAACTATCATTCATACCATCCTAATAACTGACATCTAGTTCAAGATTTCATATCATGCATAATTCATTTCTCTGAACAGCTAGCTAACAAAGCATATTTTCAGTAAACCCAAAAATAAATTCCGTATTCTTTGTTCACTAGCACTAACATACTCAGTTTTTTCGCTCAGTGTTAAAACACTCACACACACACACACACACACACACAAGTGGTTATGTTTTCAAGTTACAGTGGCAAACAGCTTGGCGCACATGTCAGTCAAGCCCATATTGAATATCTTCGTTGTTGTTGTCGTTGTTGTTGTTGTAGTTGTCGTTGCTTCTGCCAAGGTTGTCGTTAGGAAGGAAACCAATGGATCCGCCATTGCGCCCGCTGCTACTTCTCCAGTATCTCAGTATCTTACGCACGCACACGCATTGTCGTGATGTAGCCCTGGAAGCTGGATCTGGATGCAACTCAACTCAACTCAAGTCAAGTCGAGGAAATGTGCAAAGTTTTGCAGTGCAAATTTATAGCGACAAATGTTGACTTGAGATATAGCTTCGACTTTTTTGGCTTTGATGGGCAGGGGCGTGGGGAGAAACGTGGAACGTGCAGTCATCCAAGCATCCATTCAACGCAGCCATTCGTTCGTGGAGCACAAAATTGAATGTCAATCGATTTTAGTACTATGTATGTAGTTTCTTCTTACTTTTATTTCTTTTATTTTTTACTTTTTGCTTTTTTAATTTAAAAAGTGCTGCAATGCGTGTAAAACTTGCGCCGCATCCTTGTCATTTGGTTTTGTAATTTAGCTTGGCATTGCAATTGGAGTGCAAAATTGATCCATCCATATGGATTGTCAATCGACATTTTCAACATGGGCGTATCTCTGATAAGCAGGAGAAATTACAAGTTAGACTTTGGAAATTGAAAAGCCATTTATTTAAAGACATGTCATGGAAATGTTTGTGGTGCGGAAAATATGTTGTAAGTGGAGCTTGCGCATAAATTATAATTTGCAGTATTTGAATATTTTTAATGCAGCACTAATTAAATTTGCAATTTCAATTAAATGGTTTTTATTTGCATTTAATAAATGATATAACAAGATAGACAAATAATGATTTGAATTACTACAAACCAAGGGTATTTCGGTTTCAGTAATATTTTAAAAGCGTTTCATTTAAGTTGTGGGCTTGAAATTAGAAGCCATGGCATAATTTGTTGCAAAATTATAATTTGTAGCTTTATGATTAAATGAATTTATATAAACTAGTAGAACAAGATAGCATCAGTATTAATAATAAGTGCCAATTAATTTTGTATGCAATATGTAAAGGATGATTTCTTAAGCGTTTGGTTTTTAAATTTAAAAAAAAAAACCAACAAAAATGTGCAAAAATTTATGAAATTTTTATTTGAAGTTGTTAATCAATCTTTGCCATTTACTTTTTATAGATTACTTCATGTAAGTGTTGACCGCGACTACGCTTCAAGTGGTCCATCCGGAAAGTCAAATTTTGGCATTTTTTTTTGGTCCAATGATGCCACCGGCCCATAAACCACATCAAACAGTACATTTTTGTGGATGCATTGGCAGCTCTTGCAATGCTTTTGGTTGCTCTTCACTCCAAATACGGCAATTTTGCTTGTTGACGTAGTCATTCAACCAGAAATGCGCTTCATCGCTGAACACAATTCTTCGATAAAAAAGCGGATTTTCATCGAGCATTTCCAAAGCCCATTCACCGAACACGCGACGTTGTGGCAGGTCGCCCGGCTTCAGTTCTTGCATCAACCGCATTTTGTACGTTTTTAAACCAAGATCCTTGCGTAAAATATTCCATGTGGTCGAATAACACATACCCAACTGCTGCGAACGACGCCAAACAGACATTTCACGGTCTTCATTAACTTTGGCTGCTACAGCAACAATATTCTCTTCAGTACGCACTCTACGTAGACGATTTGGTTGTTAAAGATCCAATAAAGTAAAATTGGTGCGAAATTTGGTAACAAGAGCTGGAATAGCCTGCTCAGAAGGTCCATTATGGCGACCGTAAAATGGACGCAGTGCTCTAAACACATTTTTTACTGAGCACGCTTTTTGGTAATAAAATTCAATAATTTGTAAATGTTGTTGGGGTCGAAGTCTTTCCATGATGAAATGACAATGCTAACTGAGTATTTTTGACTTTGAAATATGTCATGAATCACGCGTGAGCTGTCAGAACAATTAGGCTGAAAAACCAAATAGCAAGAAAATCACCTTTTAGAAGAAAGAAGTTGTACCTCGTTTATGCGCAGACCGAAATAAGGCGTTTGAAATTTGACAACAAGGTATAAAAATTTAGCCTCCAATATGACATCATCCAGATCTCGGTAGTTAAATAACTTATATTCAATTAGCTATTAATTAGCGCTTCTTATCTGTTAGACAATTAAATTAAAAGGATATTGTAGTTGCAGATCAGAAAATATATACTATGCTGGCAAACTTGCAAAACTTTTACTTTTAAGGCCGATACGTAGTTCGAAATATTTCGCGCGGAATGACAAAACTTCATATAAAAAAAAAAATACCAAATGGGATATCCCATATAGGCCCCCTTAGGCCTTTAAATGTTTTTTTCACAATAACTTTTTTTAACAGAGCCAATCCAAACAATTTGAACTCGTATAGCTGATTGCTCCACTCTCGTTACTTTTCGTACTCGTTGCTCGGGCATTTTTGCCTTCATGCCTCGTTGTTAGGGATGCTCAAGTCGTTACACGGGCATTCTTGCATTGATGCCCAACAAAGTGTCATAAAGCGCATTTTAATTTTAATAATTAATAAAAAAAATAAATAATTTTTTTCACTTTTATCTCTGCTATAACATTTATAAAATGCACAACAACTTTTCCGGGCTTTTAAATAAATTTGCATAACCATTATAAATTATAAACCAATTTATACATTTTATGATTACATGCTTTAAAACACGATAAAAGGCCATTGCGGAAAAGAGCCATAACCCAAGCTATGGGAAATTTGCATTTGCATTACACTTTGCAATAATATCTTTGAAATTTAATTTATTTCTCATTTTGCCATAGTAACGGCACCACTAATAATCTTACAATCACATTGTACAACACTGCAACTCCTGGCCTGGTCGTGTCTTGCATCCATCTAGTCGCTCACTCTAATCGTTCATTAAATGGCCACAATTTGCCTGCATTAAGATGCTTTCCCATTGAAATTTGTTTATGAGTGCAACTTGGAAAACCTTTTAACTAAAACTGAAGCTCATAACTTTTTGTTGTTTTTTAGTTTTGCTGATTTTGTTACATAGTTTTTCTCTTTATTTTTTGTTTCTATTCCCGTCCATTTGCGTGAATTTTTGCAATCAGACATGGTCCAAGAGTCCAACAGTCTAAGAGTCTAACAGTTTCAATAGTTTGTAGTCCCACAGGCAGCCCTGGTCAGGGCATTAATCAAAACGTTAAAGTCGTGCAGTTTGTTTGCTTGCCAACGGTCGGTTCAATCTCTGTCCGTTCCTGATGCGCTGAGTGCCCCACCCGCTCCTGCTGTCCGGTTCCAAACTTTTGTATGCAATTGGCATGCCATGTTGTCTGAGCTTTTTAGAATTTTCTATGCATTTTAAAGAAATTTTTTACCTTACCTTGCGAACCCTTTCTATGCCTCTTTCTCCATTGCCATGTTTTGTTCTGAAGACGACGTGATATTATAAATTTAACTTTGGCTAGTTTGCTTCCTTTAGACTGGTACGAATTTTTTTTTTTTTTGTTGCTACAATTTGCAGGTCATGTGCGAGTTCACTTGGGGAGCTTTAGTTTTTAGCAGCAGACAACATGAGAATGTACTTTCATTTCGGTCTGGATGGCAAACTCCAAAGCAACCAAACTTAACTATGCTCCAATGTGGAGTTCCTGTGTGCATGCCTTCAAGTTGTTGAAAATTCAAGTGATTTCCAGTTTGTACTGACGTACAATCCAATTGTTATGGGTTTCTTTTTTTCTTTTGATGGTTATCGATATTGGGGCAGTTGCTTTAACTTCATATTTTAATCAAATTAACTGCGCTCAATATTGATTTCGTTGGCTCAAGTGTAATC
Source organism: Chymomyza costata (assembly GCA_018150985.1). NCBI lineage: Eukaryota > Metazoa > Arthropoda > Insecta > Diptera > Drosophilidae > Chymomyza > Chymomyza costata. The sequence goes on from JAECWU010000001.1 coordinate 29,095,001, forward strand.
TTGCAGATTGCTTATCAAATAAATTAGATTCAATTTATGTTGCAAGATTTCAGTACAGCAAATCGTTGTACAGCAAATCGATTACTTTCCCTTGTGTTGGAAAAATGCTTTAAATAAAGTTGCAGGCTTATTTAAAGCTTTCAGATGAAAAGTTTGTTAAGGCCATAGACATATATGCATAAATTTAGAAATTGTATCAAATGGACAAAATACTAAGGAGTCATTAAATTGTGGTACCAAGTAACAAGCAGTGCCAATTATTATCAAGTATGGTAGCTTACCCTGACAAAGGTTCTCCTGTCGGTGGTGAAAATCGAAAAGAGAATCCAACCTATAAGCCACCCCAAATTTTAGCCCCACTATCTGTCTGAAGCCAATTTCTCGGATGTCAAACAAGATAGTAGCTTAAAAAGGTTGTTATTCAGTTTTTTGCGACTAACCATCTTTCTTCAAATAAAAAGTAAAAGTTCATATGTACATATGCTCTATGGTTACTATGTATGTAATCCAATAAAAACAACTTTGAGAGCACCCTCGAATGTTCCAACTACAGGCCTATACGCAGTTCGAAAAATTTGGCGCGGAATGACAAAACCCCTTAAGGGTCAACATTGATTTGTTAGTTTGGCTCACATGAGACTGTATGCCAAATTTAGTACCTCTAGACAGGCGTTTATACAGCAGGTATCATAGTTTTCTGCTCTTAGAAGTGTGCTTAGGGCCCAAAGATATTCACCACCGGGACTGTACTTTTTATTCGACGGCCCTACTCCTAGGCATTATGTATCCAAAAAATGAGTCTTGAGCTTTTTTTACATGAACTAAGTTCTGAAATTTCGAAAATACGAGAAGCGTGAAACTGTTTAGATGGTTGTCTTCGTTTTTGATGATTTAAAGAGTTAGAAATGCTTAAAGTAACAATATTCACCTTGTAACAAATTTTTTTGCACAATTCCTAAATATAAATCCTTTTGATTATTATCGCGATATGCCCTATCGAGTATACAAAGAAAGAGAGTATGTTTTTGAACCCAATATGAATAAAAACGGTAAGATATACAAATAGTTCGACAATCTTTATCATATACTCGAAATATGTTTAACTCAAATGGTTTAGAAATCTATCTGGTAATACTGTCAGAGGAGTCTCGTACAGATGTATGATTATTTTTTGGCATAATTTGGTCGCTTCTCTTCTATTCTCATCATATCTATAGAAATCTATATTACACATAACCCAATTGGTGTAGATATAATTAAGGTATCAAAAATATGCAGAAAACTTGAAGAGAAGCTTCATAAGCTTTTACCAAAAAATAAAAACAAATAAAACGATCACGAAATTTTTGGAATTTAGCATCTGGAAAAGTCATTTTTTGAACTAAGCAAAAAAAAAATGCATTATATCTTAATTTCCGGATTGTTTTTTATACCCTGTACCAGTAAGCAAGCCGTAAATGTATGTGAAACGGAAAAGGAGACGTCGGAGACCATCCAAAGTTGAGTATAATCTGGCTGATAAGAGAAGTCGATGTAGGCATTTAATTCAGTCTGCTTGTCCCATCGTACCTATGAATCAGCTTGAGGATAAGACTTGAGTTAGATTCCTTACTATGTCACGGGAAACAAGTTTATTTTTTTTTTTTATATCGGCGTTACATATATATATGTATATACAGTGAATTTCATAACTATAGGACAGTCGCAAATTTTAGTTTCAAGTGCAAATATAACTGTTTATAAGTACGATCCAGCAAAGCTTCCTTTTACAAAAACAACTACCTAATATTGGAGCTTTTAATTTACCGCAAGGTTATTGCACTGTTGCTTCACACGGTGTTTCGCAATAGCTTATGCATGGATATGCCACTTTTGCTGCAGTTTTAAGCGTTTCATAACTATAGGACAGTAGTCTTTTATAAGGAAATTAAGTGTAAGGATGGCAAAAATATATTTTATTTTAATTTTGAATCACTTTTTGATCGTTTTATGATAAAACGCCGCAAGGTATGACTTTTAGTTTAGAGGAGAGAGACCGTATTATAGCCAAAAACGACATGGGGCTTAGAATGGTCAAAATTTATGAAAAAACGAATGAAAAGATAACATAATTATATTTGGAATTTCTTTAAAAACGTTGAGAAATAAGTTAAAAATAAAGTAAATGAAAATTCACAGGCTTTCTGATCGTAAGAGTCGCCCTCAAGAATTTCTTCGCGTGTTTATCTACTTGAATTGAGGCGTTGTCTCGTTAAAATATTATGGTTTCGCCGTATTTTTACAATGGAATGGTATCAAACTGCTCGGAAAGACATGTTAGTATTCCCTGCTACTCAATTAAGATGAGTCTAAAGGAAGGTCGAGGGTGGGACAGGCTTTATATACGCCACGCACAAAAAACAAGCACCTTCTAAAATTTCGCTAGAAAAAATTTTGTGAATCCTTTGGCAAATCCCTCCAATAGTAATTATAGCCACCAGGACTACTCGAACTCAATGTGTTCTGATTGGAAAATATAAGAACAATCAATCTTATAAAGAAAATCTTTGAAAAACATGCACAAAACAAAATTCGCAAAATCACGCCTATAAAACCTGAGTTACAATAACGGAACCAAAGCGAGCATTTTTGTATTGGTCCAAGATTCCGACATCCTGACATGTATCTTGAGTGGGCACATCTTGACGATTTGCCAAATTGTAGTTTTGGACATTTTATGGTCCACTAATGGTACCAACTCTGAGCAAGGAACGGAAGAATATGATGAATTTTTTAAGATTATTCGGTTTTAGCGCTCCGAAATTTTACTAATAATCTTTTACTTATGTTTTTATATATTTCTCAATGTTTTTAAAGAAATTCCAACCGTAATCATGTTATCGGTTTATATGTTTTTTCATAAATTTTGACCATTCTAAGCACCATGTCGTTTTTGGCTATAATACGGTCTGTCTCCTCTAAACTAAATGTCATACCTTGCCGCGTTTTATCATAAAACGATCAAAAAGTGATTTAAAATTAAAATAAAATATATTTCTGCCATCCTTGCACTTAATTTCCTTATAAAAGACTACTGTCCTATAGTTATGAAACGCTTAAAACTGCAGCAAAAGTGGCATATCCATGCATAAGCTATTGCGAAACACCGTGTGAAGCAACAGTGCAATAACCTTGCGGTAAATTAAAAGCTCCAATATTAGGTAGTTGTTTTTGTAAAAGGAAGCTTTGCTGGATCGTACTTATAAACAGTTATATTTGCACTTGAAACTAAAATTTGCGACTGTCCTTTAGTTATGAAATTCACTGTAGTTCTCATAGGTGTATTTAAGAGAACCTCGAAAAAATCCGAAAAGTTTTAGACGCATAATTCGTTTGCTTAAAGATTTTTTAGATTTTAAACCGATGGACTATAGCATGAAGCTCCCATAGGGCCTATCGTTTAAATACAAATTTTTGGTGCATAACAAGATTGTTTATCGTTGTTTATAAAATATGGTTAGAAAATCTGATGATCGGATGTTTTTCAGAGATCTTTATCACTATCAAATTTTACCAAAATCGGTGACTTTATCAACTAGACCCCATAGGACCGATAGGTTAAAAAAAAAAAGATTTTAGGGCATAACTCATTTATTTCTAAAAAATATCGTGACCAAATTTTGTGATTAATAGTTTTTACAAAGTTATCACACAATCGGCTGGCCTCCATAGGATCGATAGGTCAAAAAAAAGTGTTTAGTGAATTATGCATTTCTGAATGAAGATATCGTAACGAGAACCTGTAATCAAAAATTTTTTTCCAGTATCTAAGCACTATTTCTAAGTTGATCGAAATCTGTGCATTTATTCATTTGATGGATATGATGGTACAGGTTATCTCGAAGTCGTCCGGACCCGACTTTAAAGTACACTATTCTCGGACAAAGAATCTTTGCTGAGCTAAGCCAAGTTCGATGGCTTGAAAAACATGTTTTCTTTTCTAAACCATGTTTTTTTTAATGTTTTTTACAAAATATACTAAAGTCAGTTTATCCAATTTAATCGCAGTGTACTTGACTCTCTTTTAATATTTATGATACTTTATAAATTTTATAGTGTATATACTTCTGTACATTTGCAACATCTCAAAATGGATTTTAATTATCCTCAATTAACATCTAACTCTTGTATGTTCAATTGAATGTACGAAATGAATGATACTTGTTTGCAAATTCTTCCTTTCATTTGCTGTACTATAGGTTTCTACGTCATTGAAGCTCCAAGTGCAGGTACATACAATCCGACTACACGCCTGGAAAAACATTCATCCATTTAAAAAGCATAAAATGTAAAAATAAACGCTTATTAATAATTTGAAGGTACACAACTCAACTTGAATTAACACCCACCTAAGTGTACCCTTGCTTTTATACTATGTATAGATATGTATATGTATATATGTAAGTATATAGCACATAGCTCTGACAGTTCCCCCACAAGACTTCAAAAGGAATTTCAAATATTTATTATCAAGCTAAGTGGGAGCTGCTGCTGCTGCTGCTGCTCATAACTATAGTAAATTACTTGCCGACTATGTTGTAAATATTAATAACAGACAAGCGATATGAGTGTTGGAGTAGCGGGGTTCCACACAGAGTCGGGGTATGTCGAGGGGCAGACGCCACCATGCCGTGTGCAACATCTATCTTTACTCATTGGATTTCCAATGCGGGGATTATTTCAAGTTGAAGAACCAATTAAACGCATTTCAAGTGCTACGAAAATAACGCCGCGTAATAATAAGGTGACGATGCGTACAGCTGTAAGTGAACGTGCTCCTCAGGCGTCGAGCATTACATAATGCACTCTGCTATAACAATGACGCAGGCACACTTACTCGTAACGTATCTAGGTATGAAAAAAAAACCTAACCATGGGCCTGCCTGTCTGCTTTTGGTGCGGGCTGGCGTTAGGGCAGGACCAAGCGCTGACATTGAAAAGCCGCGCGTGCAGCAACGCATACAAAATTAAAAATATACATACAGATGCGAGGGCTGCTTAAGTCGTTCTTAGAGTGGTCTCTATTTTCTTTTAAGGGCTTGATTAATTATTAGCATAACTTAGAAATAGATGCAGTGGCACTGTTTATTGTTTGCATACCGGAAGAATAAGGGAATTAGATCGAAACAATTTCAATTCTTGTCCAATAAAATCCTTGAATTTTTGAATCCGTTGAGCACCATGCTTAACCAGCATGTTGCAATGAATTTCACAAAGTGTCGCAAAGAAGTACCTAGATCAGCTACGCGGGAAACTGGTTCAATTTTTGTATGTCAGCTTAAATTTCCAATTTCGAAGAGCTGCAATAACTTTGATCCCGATATTTAAAAACAAAATTAAAAATTTTCTAGCATATTATTATATATATGTCTTTATGTGTTTCATATTAGTCTATGCAAAAATTGAACCTGTGCTCGTAACGTACCTGCGTTTTGTGTCCTTCTATTTATTGGATCATGCTTAATCACTGGAAAAAAACCGGAAGATTGATTTCAGTAGCGGCCGTCATTCTCTCCACGACGAATTCAGTAAAAATCATACTAAACCCGTAGATGCGCAGGAAAATATTGATCGAGAACCAATACACAAAAACTTATCAAGGGATATACCATAAGATTGAGGAAACTCGGCATCTTTGAGCATTAGTGTAACCATATTAGGTATATACAATATTACCTAAACATGAAAAGTTCATAAAGATTTATGGATTGGTGCAAGGCAATGAATGTTTCAAGAGTACAAGCAATGTACCTCAAAACACTTTTATGACATTCTAAAGGGTTACGAATTATGGAACTTAATATATGAACGGATCATAAAAAAAACGATTGCAAATTCTTTGAAAAAAGTGCCCATATGGCAACTTTTTCGATGGAGTTGAATTCTGAAGGGTATAAAACTAATTTTTTGCCAGAACTTTGCAATGAGTTGTGAGAAACCAATCGCCAAAGATGTGTTTTTCTTCATCACGATTCAAACATGGCAACGTCTTCGATTTAGTCTATCTCAAAAGAAGAGTGTAGTCCGAATCAAACAGAGCTGCCATATAACTCGAAATCGGGCTTGGTCATATATCCGTTCTTGACGGATCTTATTCTTTTTCTTCTCCCAAACCCTTGTTTACCTCTTTTCGGACTCGCTTATGCTTCTCCTGAGGTGTGGGTATGCGATCTCAGCATTCGTCTGCAGGCATTCCGATCCTTGATCATGTCATGGCTGAGACCCATTCGTTGCTGATGTTTTTGCATTTGAAAAAGGTGAGGTTTTTGGCACTTAGTTACGGATCTTATAATTTGAAAATTTGGTTTTCTTTCGCTGGATCACCTATCAGCTACTATGACTCATAAAATAGGTTTTTGGGTCACTCAAAATCATGATTTAATGGGTCATCATAACGACATCATTATGATCCCGACCATCAAAAAAGTTTCAATGTGTAATCAGCATCATGTAGATTATTTTCAAACCCATTAAAAACATTTTCTTCATAAACATTGTTATAGCAGCCCTCGCACAACATAGATACACGTACTGAAAGATAGAGAGCGCATCGTTGGAGGCTTGGCCAGTTCTGGGAGTAATTGTGTGTGTGTGTGTGCGTGTGTTTGAGTGAGTGTGCCCATTTACAGAGTGCACACTGCAACTGCAATTCACTCGTAGACGATGAGCTTGCAACCAACGGAGGCAGCCGCAACGTTGCAGGCGGCGGCAACATAAATTAAAATTGCGCGTTGGTAGTTGGCAGCATTAAGAGATCAAATACAGGCAGCAGAGGACTCTATAGAGAGTGTGTGTCCATGGCACAGCTGCGACTCCGCTCTCTACGTGTTAGAATCGTGTTATTGAAATGTTGTAAATTTTAATTAGAAGTGATTTTCCGAAAAAAACAGAAAGGGCAGCCAAAGGCAAATGGGCAGAGGAAAAGTGCATTGCACTGCGAAATTTTGAATAATGTGTAAAAGTTAGAAGTTGGGCAGTTCAGACATGCAAAAGGAATTAGTTTCGTTAGAAGCCAGCATACAAAGTTTTCATAGGAAAATGTAGGATGGGTTTTTTTTTTTTAATGAAACTTTATTTCAAAAAGCCAGGCTAACATTGAAAGTGAGTGCACTGAACTTTTGTGCAGGTGTAAAGCTTGTGAAAAATAAATGGGCTTTTGAGTTCTAAAACACATGAGACAGACAAATATTTAATGAATGCTTTAAAAATATAATTATTATTTTATAAGCTGTAAACTATGATTAAAAATGATGTAATTTTAGTAGAAATTGTAAAAGTCATTTTAAAATATATTGTTAGAAGTAATATTAAACAAGTGTATTTTATAATATACTAAGGTAATCTACAAATAAAATAAATTTTATAAAGGTGTACCCAAAAAAAAGCTACCTAGATTAAGAAATTTTGCTACAGTTAAGGTGCTTCAATGTTGCAATTTATTAAAAGTTATGTTAGAATTCCTAACGCTCTTAAAAATATTTTACAAAAATCCACCGCACTGAGATATGCTCTATTCTCTCTTCCGATTTCTCAAATTAAAATTTCATTTGAACTGCAATAATTCTAAATTGGCAAAACGATTCACCACTTTAAGAATATTTTTCAAACAAAATCAAGTTTAAACTGATAAATGCTTATTTCTTAGATAGAGTATCAGCTTAACTAAAGATGCAGCAAATTCAACAGCTTAGACTGACTGCGATATGTATCGCCTTTTATAAGGTTTGCGCCAATAATAGTGATAAATTATGCCTTTTGTTAAACACGAGCTTGACACCAACATTTTTTGTCGTTGTTTGAATTGCATTTCTTAAACCACTTTGGTGTAATCATCGAACATTTTGGTTGCATCGTGGCGAACAGCGCTGTTTTCTTGCGTCATAAATAATATTCCTGACAATTTTTAGCCCTAAGCTATGTGAACTTTTAGCGAAAACTTGTGGTCCATTTGATGCAACCCAAGTCCCAGACCCAAGCAAACCAAGCCAAATCCGCAGTAACTTGAGGCCTTCTTTGTCTTTTGCCGCCGCATCGTTGACAACAACGTTGGCAATGGCAATGCCTTGGCCAAAGATTCAAACTCAGACCCCCAGACATTGCGATCTGAGACTGCGACTGAGACTGAGAAGCAGCGACTCCCAGTTGCAGCTTATCAAAATTGCATGGAAAAGAATGCTAGGAAAAATTGCAAACCAACAAAAAACTTTAACAAATAAAAGCGACTTAGGCATGGCAATAAACAAAACAAAATGAAACTTACACTTTTCAACAACAACAACAAATGCAACAATAAAATAAAGCTCAGTCTGCAAAAGCCGCATAACAACAACAATACACAAAAAAAAAATAAACAAAGTGCATTGGCAGCGTCGTCGGCGTCGCTGCCAGCGTCGTCGTCCTCATCGTTGGCATAGCCACAATTCTTGACATTCGTTGTAGAGATTAATGTGCCTTTGGTTGCAGCCGCCGCTGCCAAGGGCCTCATAGCCCAGTCCAAGAACTTTTAATACCCTGCCAAAGGCTACATTATTTCTGTGGGTCTAGGGCATAAGCAGCTAACTGTTAGCTTAAAATTAAAAATTAGCGAAAAATTTAATCTATTGTTGAACTGTAAGAGGTTCTTGAGTAGCCCAAAAATATTTTCGAAAAAAGCCCAAGCTTTCGTTGACAAGAATTATAGTATACTAAACTGTAGGAGATTCCCATGCTCCGCGTAGGGGCGACTGACAAAATAGTCAGTCAGAGAATTATTATTTTTTTTTTTTTTTTTTTTTTTAATTATTATTATATTGATAATTTACTAAGTTGAAATGCATTAATTTGAACTATCCCTAAACTTTCCAACCGACTCAAACGACGACTAATATCTTAACATCGATCCTTATAAAAGTTTACACGTTTATATCACGATGGACGATAATGCAGTGTTATCGATATTGCAAGCAGTAATTGTCTGTGTAAAATTTGTTTATATCATTAGCTCTTAGAAGAGCTTTCTGCCTTCGCATTACCTAAAGATTGCCATACAAGTTCTGTATAATACTTAATCTGGAACCGATAGACATTTTTTTAAAGCAGTACGCAGCGCAGTTAGGCTCCGGGTACTGCAGCTGCTATCCACTGCAGGTCGTATCAACATTCAGGTGCAAGTCTAAGCAAAGTCTGAGTGAAAGAAGAAAGTGACTACTGTATCCCAGTTCACAAATAGTACAACAACATTCTTATTTTCTTGACGACGAGAGGAAGGACTAAAAGTTACAAATTCCATCAGGATGAACGAGCTACTTACTATCTTCACAGATGGTTTGAAGATGCAAGAATCCCCAGGAGCGGACATCTTTTCGCAAGAATCTGTGATACAGCTGTATCCCAGTTCACAAATAGTACAACAACATTCTTATTTTCTTGACGACGAGAGGAAGGACTGAAAGTTACAAATTCCATCAGGATGAACGAGCTACTTACTATCTTCACAGATGGTTTGAAGATGCAAGAATCCCCAGGAGCGGACATCTTTTCTCAAGAATCTGCGATACATCTCCCCTTCCGTCTTACAAGCTGGCAGAGATTTGTGCGGTTTGGCAAGCACCTAAATTGATTTATACTCAGACTAAAACTTCAAGTATAGTCGATGGATAAGCGGCTTTCAAGACTCTGAGCCAGCAGACAACATCCAAGCAAACTAATCCGCAACAAGGTAGCAGACCCAAACTACTTAATGATTGGTACCCGGCCATTCCAGCATAATAGTCAATGAGGCAATGGTCGGTTGCGATAGAAATTTGATACCGAATACCCCTTTCAGGATATTCAGAAAAAATAACACCAACTAGAACTAGAACTATATTTTCGTTTACTTTATATCTGAGCTCTCTGCTCGTGATACAGTACTAGTTGAAGCTGTCGTTTGGGTTACGACCTATAATTCAACAAAAACAGGATTCGGACAATGATAGAAGATCCAATGGGGCACCGCTAGCATATTGCCAGTTACGCACCACAACTTCCGTGGTGGATCCGTTAATAAGAAGTTGGAGAGCATTCAATAACTTCTTTGTGACAGTCCAGCACTTGCTAGGAAACGCATCCGAAAGCTGGGCGGATCATTGTTTGAAAACCTATGCTATATGCCCCTAGGTGATCTTGACCTTTATAAAGACACCACCAGTTGGTTTAGAAAGATTATGTGAATTACAAAGGTATGCCCAAAGACGATGTGTAAACTTCAGTAGGGCACAAAACGAAAATGAAATATCGTCATCGGCTCGACCATTCCAAAATAAAAATCGATTTGTAACTCTTGAAATAATTAAACTTTTTATTTTGCATTAAAGGGGAAGTGCTTGATTTTAAAGGGTGTTCAAAATTTGCTGCTACAAGCTAGCTTTAATTTTGGTTACTTTTTGGTCGCCTTGTCTGCAGTGTCGCAACCATTGACCTGGGTGCTGGCCCATTGCGCAATAAGAAACCAACAGAGTGACAGAACAAGCGTCAGAGTGAAAAAAAAGAGAGAGCAACAACAACAAAGCAAATTCTCAAAAATAATTTATATTTAAACCATACAACAACAACAACAAAATCATCCAACATTGAAGTTGCAATGAAATTGAGCAAAACAATTCCAAGCGACTTGTCCGCCACTTGGCTCCTCATTTCGAGAGCGATACCAAGATGCTGAGAGATCTGCCAGCGATATGGCTAAAAGCCGCTGCAAACAAATGTCCAAATGATTTTTTGTCATAATAAATGGCGCAACTATGATTATTTATGACTGTCGGCGTAATGCGATCATATAACTGTCGGTCTGTCCCAACACTCCCCCTGCCAAATGCAGTCAATTTAAGTCTCATAATCAGCAGTAAAAAAAAAATAAAAGAACTGTTCAATAATAAAAAAATAAAAAATCTTTAGTCATGATTTCGATTTCTTGTTGACTGCGCGCTGCTCTCAGTTCAGCTCAATGGGATAATTTATTGTGCCCGGTTCTACTGCGACGAGTACTCCAAGTGCTCCGAGTATTGGATGCATCTTAGTCTTTGCGATTTTGTTGCTGTAATCAAACTGAGGCAAAGTGACTTAAGACACGAACTAGCCAGGTGATCCCGTTGCCAATGTGGCTGTTGTTTTTGTTGCAACTATTGCTAGGAATTGATTTGTTTGCTGTGTACAGCAATGTTTATGGCCAATTCAAGTTGATTATTGTGAGCCATCATTAGAAGCACGTAAATCAAATATATTGTTTTTTTTTTTGGTACGAATTCCTAAATGGATATATTGGGTATATTTACGATGATTAAGGTATGAAATCAAATTGAGTAATCAGTTTGTTTTATTACCATTAAAAATGTTCTTAGCCATAAGCCAAAGACTATAAATATCGTTAACTTGTTTGTACTTTTAAGTAGTCAGAGATTAGGCATTTGCTTATTTTTAATAAAACAAAGTATTATTATTAGTAAATAAGTATATACATTATATTGCCAAAGAATATATGGCCCATAAAATTCTAATTGAATACTAATAAAAATATCACTAGGGAAATAGGAAAAAATGTATTTCTATGCTTAATAATAATACTATTATATATAAATATGTATTATACAAATTTTATTTTGAGAACCTTTTGTTTAATGTCCTTTCTAGTGTTTTTCTCTTCCATATTTTTGGCTACACCACAGCTTTTAAATCATTATACAAAATTTTGGAAAAATGTATTTCCTCTATTTCGATTTTCTGTTCATTTTTAAATACCTCTTTCTTTCAGCGGCAAATGGCCATCATTCTACAGTTGAGATATGTGACGTCACTACAAGAGAAAATAAAACCTGCATAGCTTCAAAATTAGGAATCACAATAAGTATGCAAAATATATAGAAATAGCTTACAAAGATATCTTTTCATTAAATAGCAATAATGTAATCTATCCAAGCGTCTTCTTAGTTGATACGCGGCAAGAGCAGGGTCAAGTGAGCTAGGGTGATATCTTAGGCCATTAGCGTAACGGCTGCTAAGACTACGAACGCCAATATCATGATAAGTATTTCGATTAAGCAGAAGTAGAATTATTCAATTTCCCTAAAGTCCTATACGGCATGATTTGGAATTTGGGAATTTGGCATCTGGTAGCAGAGCCCGACAGCTGGATGCCGTACATCTGAACTGACACCTCAATGCTTATGTAGAACCGAACTTTGTTGTCTAGAGAAAGCTTGCTAGAACCTCTTAAAAGCCATTACGTTTTCCCAATTTTATCGGAGTACATCAAAGTACTTACACGAACATGATCTTTCCAATATAATTTGGCATACAAGTGAACTTCCAGGTAAGGATGCGAGTTTTAATTTAATAATCAACTCAATTTTTATTCACAAAATCTTAGGCATTACGAATGCATGTGGAGTTTAATTGTCTTATAATACAGAGTTCAGGTTAAATTAACTGTGTAATTAAATTATAATGAATATATATATGTATATGAATGAATATAATAGCATTAGAGTCGTAAGAGATAATGTTGATTTATCGCCATTTAACTGAAAGTTCCAACGCCATAACTACATCGTCAAGCAACAGAAGCTACCTTAAGACGATTATCTGCAGATAGGATGTCGGAATCGTCGGTATATGTATCTACAAGAAGCTGCAGATTCCGCTAAGGTCCTAACTCCTACTTCAGTTAAAATTTCTATGCTTTTCGGAAAGATCATTCTTGATTTCAACTTGAAAAAATCGCTCTGAGCACCACATAAGACAATTGAGCTATTTTCTAGTTTTTGTCTTTTCGTACCAGACCCGGTCAAAAGCGTGTTTAACATCTAAAACGCTCCTACGAGAATTTATTTTTCTCAGATGCTTCAAGTACATGCTGCACAAGTTTCGGGCTACTGTGTCTAGGCTGGAAACCAAAATTATGATTTGGAAGAATTGTTTTTTAAATAAAAGAATTTTAAAATTTGTATAAGTGAAAACTTATTTTTGCCAATGATACGCTGTATATTGGTAAGGAATATATATGACCAAAGATATTAAACAAAATTTGTAAGACTATCTATGCGAAATCTTTTAAAGATTATAGTCAAAAATATCACCTCTAGCTCACCACTTTCAGAGGAGTCAAGTGCTGAGAAAAATTCCTATTTGTTATGTGTTTTTGTAGACCTAATTGCATCTCTCAAATAAAGCGTTTCAAATTTACCTCCAGGGATTAATTCATAAGCTAAGCCCCCATCGATAGGTTTAAGTTATCGAAAAAAAAAAGGAACTTATCTACAAAAAAAAAAAAAATTATGAATACAATGTTATTTATGTCGACTTCAAAAGATATATTTTTTTTTGAAAAGTGGTATGGTAAGGAATGTATTTCATATTTGAATGAAGTAAAAAAAATGAAATCCTGAAAATGCAAATTTTTCTAAAATTTTAACAATTTTCGAAAAAGGTAGTCTAACAATATGCATCTATATATAATATGCCTATTTGACTATGTACCTATAACAAGACTTCGTTAGAAAGATAACTTAAAATTTTAGATAGTTAACGAGTTACATTTTTTAAAATTTAAAATTTTTTAAATTTTAAAATTTCAGAGCTGAAATATTTTGTTCCAATTTTATTAGACAAATATGAAATATGAATATGTGAACTTTCTTTATATAAAAATTAAAAACAATAAATATAAATTATTTTTTGGAAATTCGATTCACATTTTGTAAAGATATTTGCTTTGTAATGAATTATTCAACATTTTTTTAACGATATCTTGCTATGAAGGCTCAATTAGGTACAGTCACAAACATACTATATCTTCATATATAGATATGTATAATATTTAAAAGTAAAATTTTTAAACATCGATTTTTAATCAAACAATTTTTTTTTTTTATTCATATATTTATCCACTAAGCACATCCGCAAAGTGAAGCTACTTCTTAATGAACTTCTAGACAAAATAGTTGGACTGATGCAACACTAAATATAACCAAAAATAAAATTTTAAATCTTAAAATCCAAAAACTATTTGCTCTCACTATGCCTTAATATCTTGGAGCCAGGACCGTCGAGTGGTAGGGGGGTGGGTGGGGGGATTCCCCCGGTCAAGGAGTTTTCTCAGGGGCCCGATGTAACTAATGTCGTACTGTCGTGATTTAAGCTTATGGTGTAATAGAGGGGCCGGTAAATTTTCCCCCCAGGCCCAGATTTTCTCCCTACGGTCTTGCTTGGAGCCAAATGGAAATATGAGTTCTTATCATCACTTTCGTATTTCTCTTTAAATGGCCAACGTTAGTAAATATTAAGTATATTATTAAAGAATAGATGCAAAAATAATTCAAGATTTTCGTATTTGAGTTTCTACTTTATTCTCATTAAGAGTTAAAACTTGGGCTTAGAAAGCGACCTCAATAAATCGTTTTACAACCTCCTATTACCAGAAACCATAAAGCCAAAAGCTGAACCCAATTAAGCCCATTAAAAAGTTTGCCAAAAAACTTCAATCTCTTCCGCAGAAGCTGCAAAAATAAAATTCCCAAAAGCTTCAGCAACAATTTGTTAATGATATTCACACACGGCCTGTTAAGTAATATAATATTATTATAATCAGCTGGCAAATTTTCTAACTTTTTTTTATAACATTTTGTATCTTCCTCACATAATTATAGATCATTAAAACTCAATTAAATTGTTTTTGCATTTGAAAAGTTTTAAACAATTTTTGGTAAGCGCAAATGTTTTTGATAGCCATGGCGCAGCCACAATCTGCAAAATGGCTTCAGCACCTGACCTGACCACTCAGCTGGATGGACAACAACATCTCTGGGGTCTTTGGTTTTTGTAGGTGTTGTCTGCATTTGGCATTCGTATTTTTTTTGTGTTGTTTTTTTTTTATTGTACACATTACAGCTTGCCAGCTACTTCCACGCTATAAAATAATTATTATTTAATTTTGATTAATGATTTGTGAAATGTGGCGATTAAAACGTGACTTTGTATGTAGCAGAGGAACGGAAAAAAAAGAAGTAATGCGATATGGAAGCTTTGCTTGGCTGCAAAGTTGTTCGACTGTGAAACTTGACTGTAAGACTCAGACGTCAATTCATAGAATTTCCTCACAGTTCTTTCAGAAACGGAGGGGGAGTGGGTTTTTCGGGGACTCGCAACATATGCCAAAGAGCTCATAGGAATAGCTGCTTAAATCAATAACTTTTTTTTTTTTATTGCTCAGTTGTTGTATTGTGTTCCCTCATTTCAACGTCGTCTATAAACTCTATAAAACGCTTTCTGATTGTAAACAATACAGACGATTTAATATTGCGCGCTTGTTGGATGACTCCCAATCCGCGTCTCACTTCGGCTCCCTACGGTAACTTCGTATAAGTAAACAAAGCAAACACACAAAGTTTCATATGCAGCACAAGGCGGAGGAGAGGCAGTACCCGGAACCCAAAACACAACAAAATAAAAGCAAAGAGAAATAAAGTTGATTTCCAACGCATATGGGAATAGAGGGTCGCTGTCATATGCCATATTGCTATTTTTTTTTAATGGAAAATATAAAGTTTAAATTTAATTTGAAATAAAAACAAAATGTATTAAAGTACGAAATGTGATAGATACAATTTTGGTTAACAGGCTGAGAATTGGCTAAAGAGGCTATGAGCTGGGAGTATAAAACTTTTTCATAAATAAAATGTTTAAATTAAAGGCAGTTGTTAATAGAAAAAAAGAGAATCAGTCGTAGGACGACAGTGGCATACCCTGCACCGACTTTTTGAAAAAAAAAATATATTTAGACGTCTTTGAGGTAAAGGATTTATGTTGGTAGGCTTGCCAGGCGCTGATTCAGTATTTGTTCATAGGGTGAGATTTTTATATGGAAGTGTATATATATCAGAGCTCGCAAAAAACTGTCAACCCATTGTTCCAACGTTTGAGGGGGTCCGGACCCCAGAGTCCTCCCGTGGATCCGCCACTGTGGCTTACAAAAATATCAACGCTGCGTTTGTTTACTAGGCACACATGAATTAAATACCAGATTTGGCGGTTAAACAGTTTATCGGAAGGTGATCTAAAATTAATACATTTTCCATATATCTTTTTTGAAGCATACTATTGCTACAGGACCTTGAGTCAGTACACAGTGCAGAAACTGAATTTTTTAATTTGTAAAGGGTGTTCCAAGAAGCGTGCACGATTTAATTTAAAATTAAATTTTCTTTTTTAAGCAAATGCGTACATTTTTATTGTTTAATACCCAAGTAGACATATACCTATTATGTATGGAATTAAATTTACGTCAAATGCCTTCCGTAGCACTGAACATAGGCCCTTGCTCATTTGACAAAGATGCGGCTCTATCTCATCTATGGTGCATTGGATCTGGTCTTTAGGCTCAGGAATCGTTTGTTTTTTATTCACATAGACCTGAAATTCTAAAAATCCTAAAGAAAGAAATAGCGCGGCATAGCCAATTGGTATCGGATTTCTGAGTCTGAATTAATATTCCACGGTTTTGGGCGACACTTTACTTTTTAGCAGTAATGTGAGACCCTCCGGTACGACAATGACCAGAAGACTTCCTGTCAACCCAGTTTCTTCAATGTTATTTATCAATATTCGCTTTCAGCCCGACTGTTCCCAAATTTTTTAATAGCTTTCTCAATGATGATTTCTCTATTTTAAAAATCGGAGCCATCGTTGATGCAAGCTGTCAAATTTCAAAAGAATCGTGGGACACCCTATATGATAGTCCAAAATTTCGACTGGGTGGCATTGACAGTGTAGGTGTTAACCTAGTTATTCGCCTGTATGATAATGGGGCAAGATGTTGACCTAAGTTGAAAGGCTTCAGAGCATCTTATAGTAAAATTTGGTGTCTCCAGCTCTTGTGGGCTCGGAGGTATACGAGCAGATAGACGGAAGGATGTGACTCAGTCTCTATCGGAGGAGCTAAAATACTTATGTTCTGCTATGCCTGACTTTTACATCCAGGCGAATCCAGAACTTTGCTATAGGGACTTTGGAACTTGAATTTTTGATCATTCGCCTTTTAATTGAAATAACTAATCTAACTTTCATTTGATCCTATAAATAATAAAGTGAAAGGAATACATGAATTATATTTCTAAAATATCAGTAAAATGATAATACATCCATCTACGCACGAGGGTTTGACACCAAATGCCACCCCCGTAAATCCACCACTGTCACAAATGTTTAGAACCCGTGACATTACGAATACACGATATAAAAATGTATATAAATACGTTAAGAGTATTTGCTGAACAACTATTTATTTAAAAAACCTACACATACAGCGTGTTTTTTTTAGAGGTTCACAACTTTAAGTTGGCAACACTGCTTTATCTGCCAACCCATTTTACAGCTGAAAGTGGCTTTTTGTTGAGTTTGGTTTGATATTTTATAATGGATAGACTTACACCAGAACAACGCCTGCAAATTGTTGAAATTTTTTACCAAAATAATGGTTTCGTTAGTCAAACTTGTTCAAAATTTTGTTACCCGATGAAGCCCATTTTTGGTTGAATGGCTACGTAAATAAGCGGAATTGTTGCATTCGGAGTGAGGATAATCCACAGGCTTTAGTCGAAACACCATTACACTCACAGAAAATTACTGTCACTTGTCTACGTCGATAAACCAGAGATAATTGAATACCTGGCAATCAACACTCGAAGAGTTATTGGCGAAATACGGCGTTTATGAACATTGGTGTTCCAGATTGCGGCTTGTACGCGCCAGCCATGGCGACCACATGGCCGAAATCATATTTAAACATTATTGTCATAAAACTTTCTATCCAATAAAGCCCGTTTCATTGATAAAAAAAATATATTTATTTGTTTTATTATGATTTCAACTTGTGTAACTCTAAAAAAAACACCCCTTACATATATACCAAGGGGATAGTTCTTGTGTTCGTCTTGCAAAAATGCTCATGCGGTTGATGCTATAGCTAAAGCTAATGCAACTATACATATATAGTATCTATGTATTTTTATACAAATTCACAAACACAAAGAATTGCAATCTATTGAAAATTCCGGTGTCCTTTGGGTGCAGTATTTTAAGTCTTCGGCTTGGCTTTTGACCAGCCTTTTTTTTATATCTTAATAGGTCTAGCTCGAAATCTTAGGCATATTTTCGAAACTAGCTATACAAATAGATATAGGTAGTACTACGCATATTCTAGTGACCTACTGACCTCTGAGGCGCAAAATTTCATCACGTAGTACATAAATTCCAGAGCCACCCAATTCAGTTTATGCCTTATAAGCAAAAAACAATATGTTGACCTAAGTTCCGATTGATTTAAGTGATTGAACATGTTTATATGTTTATTTTTATATTGCATTTATGTTACTTGGCAGCTAATGTAATGCCATACTACGATGTACAACACTCACATACTTTGAATATTTCAAACCAATGCATTGCTATAAAAATAAATATCCCATTAAATTAGTTTTAAGTTTTTTTTCGCTTTTTAAACTTTGGAATTGCGTTCTAGCTATAACTTGTACTTCTCAAATGCCCTTGACTTCTATTGTACTTCGTCGTATCGTAACAAAAAGCCCATTTAAAGTTTTGTATATGCTAGAATTCCCATAACTTACACATATGTATGTATGTATACGCTATCACTACAACAACCCAGTAAAAAATACAAATAACGCATAAAAAAAAAAAAAAACTTTTGTAAACAACTTATTTCAAGCGAAAAAATGTATCGTATCAAACTGAGAAGGTCCCTATAGGGTCTTTCACACACACACACACACACACAGAGGGAAACAAAGTAATTGATTGTTTATAGCAATACAATTTATGTGGAACAATTTTATGCGCATGTAGTTGTATATAAGGGGAGTAGTATGGGGTAAAAATATTGACCATTTGCTAAACGATAATTCAAAATGTTAAATCGACAATTTCAATTGAAAAATGCTGCAGCCAAAAGGAAGTTGAGGGGACAACGCGTAACTCCGTGTGGGTGAGTGTATGAATGTATGTATATGCATTCATGCACATACTATATGTATGTGTTTGTGTTATAAATATAAACATAAACTGCACTTAATAAAGGCGAGTAGTATGTTCAATGAACCCCAAAGGCCCCTAACCAAAGACCCGTGTTCAACACGCTTCATACTGCTGCTGTAAAATCAATCGAACGTGTAATAAAATGCAATTTTCACTCCTTCTCTTAGTACATTTCATTAAGAGAAAAAATAAAGTGAAGTAAAGAGTAAGGCAGTTTGAAGAGTGCAGAGCAAAAGGCAGCACGTTGCCTTAGATTGTTGCCCCAGTGAGTGGCTTTGGCTCTGTCTGGTTAACCCCTTTTTGCACTCTGGGGTTCAATTGCTTTATAAATGTTGGTGCACCATTGGGTCATGGGTTGTGGTTTAAAAAAATAAAAGAAATGGATACCGCACTTATGTGTATATAAAAATGGAAAAAAAATCAACTACATGCACTTTATATGGTCATTTTGGTTGTTATGTAAATTATGCAAGCGTTGGGATTTTTATTGTTGGATTTGTTGTTATTGGCATAACAAGCAATTTGAAAAATCTGTTTGCTGTTGGATTTTTAAGCTTAAAAATATTCATGTTAACAGATTTTTACAGTTGGGCTCTTTTTGAATTTTTAGTTTAATGAAATAAAAATGAAAAAATGTATAATGTAATATTGCACAGTGGTCGCGCTTATGTGGTGTATACTGACCAAAAATACTTTTCGTAGATTTACAAAGCTACAAATTTGGCCAAGACTTATAATTTGGTATAAAATTGGGAATTATAGAACTGTCATCATCCCACGCCCATACGCAATATCCCACCATTTGGGATTTTTTTTTTATATGAAGTTTTGTCATTCCGTACGAAATTTTTGCATGCTGCGTATGGGTCTTTAGAATCAAAAATATAAGAACAACAAATTTTACGAAGTTTTTCTTGACCAAATCTATATTTGTTAATATACGAGACATTTCAATCTGTGCTGACATTTTTGAGTGTTCTTATTGTTGGACTTATAAGCTTTCTTCGACCTTCTCCAACGTATTTTCAATTACTTCTTCACCCTGTAGTAAAATTTTATGGACTGTAGCCGGCATGCACATATCTTGGTATATTTTTTATAGTTATTAAATATGACCGCATTATTTTTGAATGCCAAAGCTTGAAAAAGTCTGACGCATTGATCATTGATCATATATATATGAAATAAGCCATTTTATTAGGATATTTAATTCGTTGGGATGCGATGAGGGAACAGCAACTTGTAGTTGTAAAGTTTGAGAAACACAATATCGGAAATAATCTGGAAAGGAAAACGATAAAACGATATTTAAGATAAAATAATAAAGTAAGTCTTAATCAAATGAAAATGTAAAAGATACGAAGAACTCGAAAAGTTCAGAGCTGTGCCAACGAAGGGTAAGGAAAATATCAAAAGATATCGACAAAAAAATGTGAAATTGGAAGCACGCAAAAACGAAAAGAAATGCAATTTTTTCATTTTCGTTTTCTGAAGCGCGGCTAAATAGCAAAAAGATTAATATTTTAAGTAAATATGAGACATTATTATTATTTAACTTTTGGCCCATGGTCGCAACCACTGTGTATTGGTATTGTCAAGTATTAAGTGATTAACTTTTTGTGGGATATACTGTGTCAAAGAAAGTTTGTAATTTTGCGTAAAACCTTTTAATACGAGTTTATTTATTTAAAAGCAGTACTGCTCAGTTAAATTAATTATTAATTTATTGATTTAAGAAAATAGAAAGAACAGCTAAAAACTAAGCTGAATCTTTTAGCCGTTGAGTAAACTATGTACCATATGCTTCTTCTCCATCATTAAATGGTCAGAAACTGGGATTAAGAAAAAAAGGGTATATCAAAATAATAATAATAATATGTATATAAGACAACAATAAAAGCAAAACATCTTATTCGCCAGATGGATGAAGTTTAGCGCACATCTCAGAATACGACAAGGATTCTAAAAGATCGTTCGATATTAAAAATTATTTTAGTTAGAACATAAGTTAAGAACAGTTGAAAAATTACATGGCGGAAATTTGAAATACTTGTTTTTGTAAGAAAAAGATCTTTATTAAATGTTTAAACTGACTGCTTCGACAAGATTCGCTTGCACCTTGCGATAATATATCAAATTATTTCAGCTCTCCAACCTAAAGGATATCCAATAATAAAGTACAACTCTATCGTAAGCCAAATTCTTTTAAATCTTGCAGTTTTCGAACTAAAATTGTTTTTTAAAGTTATACTTTATTATTTTAATGCATTTGGCAGCATTTACTTCAGCTTTGAAAAACTAAACTTTATGGACAGCAATTTGTACTAAACGTTTTGCCGGCAAATGAAAATACTTTGCGACCTTTTATGAGTCCATGTGTGCGCTCCTGGGTCCCATGTGTGCTCGGAGTAAGTGTGAGTTGTGTGCTGGAGCAAACACAAGCCATATTTTATTAGAGGTTTGCTTTAGTTTTTAGCCACTCTTTGTCCAGCACGTACGGATGACGGTCAGCAAACAGCAGTGTATTGCATTCGTTCTCGCTCTTATGCTCTCTGGCTGTCAGTTTTTGTGTTGGCTGCACTCGCTCTCAGTGGATCCGGGTGATGGCAGCCAAGGGCCAATAGTCAACATGCTTCCTCCCGCTTCTGCACAATTAACACGCCATGAGAATGGATACAAGAGTTTTTTTTTGTAGCGGATGGCAGCCGGAACGTGAGCACGCTACCAAATCCAAAATCCAAGTCGGAACACAGCGCACGTGTCACGTTAGGGAGCGCCAAGTCACTCATTCGAGTAAGTCACTCACTGACTCTCTTGACTGTACTTCCTTTCACTGCATCAGGAGCATCCTTATGCACCCTTATGGCTTTGTGCTCTGCACTTTTATTACATTCTGACGTAGTTTAATCGTTTTTCATCATTTTATGCATGGGGTGGCTGTTATACTACTCCATATGCTTGGCTGGTTTATCCACTGTTCCTCGTCAGCTTCTCGTCAGCTGCCTGCATTTTGACAATAATAAATTATGCTTTGACTTGAGCAAGTGCCTCCGTAGCGCCCTCTGATCGCCCTACCGAAATTGCGTAACGCTTTTCAAGAACAACGATGACGATGACGACGACGACTATTAAAAATTACATAATTGCTCAACTGCAGACTACAACAACAACTACAACAATAAGGAGCACAACAATAGCATACGCTCTTTTTGCATTATTGGAACATATTTCTATATACTCGTGCGTATGTACTGGGTATCTTTGGCGTAACAAATTGCATTATTTACTTTTGAATCCCCTCTCAGAACGGGCCAGCGAAGGCTATACACGACTTGGCAAACAATTAGTTTATGAAATTTATGAAATCGAGCGTAACTAATCGATTTAGTTGTGTAGACGTTTTGTGGAATTTTGCAAATTAATGGCAATTATTTATGTTAGGTCTCGTACACTTGAGCCCATGGTGCTTGAAATTAAACAAAGGCATAAACAGAATCATTTTGGGAGTGGCTGTACATCAGGTATCTACGTTTTAAAGTTGCACGAAACTTCAATATTTGCTTAAAGTTTGGAAAAGAATGTATTTATTTCATTTTTATTTTTTATCTGAGAAGTTCTGCTTTTTTTTGTTTTTGCACATAGAACACTTTCAGTTCGTACAGCTAAACATAAACAAAAGAATTGATCCAAAGTATAGTAAAAGGTTTATTTGAGTCAATAGCATTTTTAAATTTTGTTTGTAGACGAATTCCGATTATGTCGGCAAAAAAAATAAACAAAACAAATTCCACAAAAATACGTACATACGTTTATTTTTCTTTCAAATGCTTAAGCTTAAAAAAAATGCAATGCTTTAAAAAACAAACTCTTGACAAACACAGCACTTTGGAAGGGGCTCTATTTTCTTGGAACCTATATAAAAACTGCTGACACCTTTGAAAAATTTTTCACGCTAATAAAACACAATGCAAGGCAAGCAGCAAAGAGAAAAACAACAACAACAACAACAACCAAAGAGCGTGAAAAGAGGGGCTACGCACACACATGCAAACAGCTGTGAAGATAAAGTCAAAGCACAAAACTCCATCTCCTTTTCCCCTCCCCAAACACTTTGATAATTCTACACAGGCGACAAAGCAAAAGGAACAGCAGCAGAACCAACAACCGCAACGCTGCCAGCGTCGCAGTCAGCGTCGACGTCAGCTACTCGTTTTGTATTTTTCGCCCATTTTCGCCATTTTTTGTTTTAATGCCGAGTGTGTGTGTGTTTGTGTGATTTTTTATGCTTTTCTTTATAACTTCTTTTCGTTATACCCTTTACTGAAAGGGTACATACATATGTGCATAAGGTGCGTAGGGTATTATACTAGAGGGTAGTGCCTGATTACAAATTGTTAAAGTGCATTGCCCAGTTAAGTAAATATTTGCTTATCTTCAATCTTGGCCAAATTCAATTTACGGAGAATCTCATTTCAACTAACTCTGTTCCTGCTTTCGGCATGGATCAATCGTATAGGTACATATTTGACATGGACGACGGCATTATTGCGCACTCCTGTGAAAAGCCATCTTGAAAATTTTTTTGTCGTCCTTGCGAAGAGTTTAGCTTTCTAAGAAGAACATTTATCGAAAAGGTTCCGCACTTTTCTTTTGAAGGTGGTATTAAGTAAATTTAAATTTGAGTGCAACGTTGGGCTTAGAATTTTATGACTTTTGCTGCTTTCGGATAACTACGAACGTCATTCCGATCAAGACTGAATATTGATACAGATTCAATAATCCTACTAGATAAGGAAATTGAACAACGTCTACAAATGCCTTATCTTATCTTATCATGGAGAGTCTATAGACGCATGGGCTTTGTATTGCCAATGTGTTTTTTTTCAAGACCCCCTGTTAGTGGCATGTTTTAAAGCCAGATATAGGAAATCACTGGGCGGTGGTCAAGGGGATCAATCTCTCCCATATGGAGAATAATGACTCCGATCCCATTTCGAAAAAAGTAGTCTCTGCCACAGTATGAGAAAGAGTCACAATATGTGAGCCTAATAAAGAAAACTTAATCGAGCTTTTGTAAAACAATCCGTTTGGCGAACGTGTGGATTTGAAACTTTGTTCAAAGCCTTTCGAATTAAAACCGGTTAAAATTTTTGAAAATTTCAGCCTCAAAAAAAACGACGAACAATGGGTGCAGGGTATCCCATTGTCCGACACTGCCTCGACTGTAGCACATTTTTTTTGTTTAGTTCAACTGTTGTTGCGACGCGCTTTCATGTTACAATTCTGCAGCGACAGCAGTAAAAATCCCCGGGGGAGTTCATGTGGAAGGGAGTAGGAGCGCAGGGTCTACTATCGTGCCCCACTCCTTTGTCCCAGCGACCACAACTTGTGCGACATCATAAACCCATTTGCGTTTTTAATTAGTAACAGCGTTCATGAAGGGATGCAGCAATGGTCAGGAATATGCGTTAAATGGCGGGAAAGGGAGCTGGGATAGGAGTAGCTGCGCCACTATCTAGATGTCATACAGACGCTGCCACATCCCATTGTACATCTTGATGTATATATGTAAGTGTCTATGTGTGTGTGCAAAATGTAATGAGCAAGCAAAATTTGCGTTGCCTAAATGAGATGAAGGAACTGAACAAAACTAAAAGTAGAAGAAAAAAAAGTGAAGCAAATAAGGTAAAAATTTTTAATTGCCATAGCAAAGGGTAGCAAAATGCAAAAATTTTTGCAACAAAAAACATTTCCAGCGCACGAAAATTATTAAGTTGCGGTTTTTGTGGCAAGTCCTTGTCAAAGAGCTGGTCTAACGAGCTAAGAGGTGCAGGAAAGGACTCAAGTACCGCCACTCGACGCGCAGATAACGCAACGCAAAAATGCAACTACTCCTGGCTAGGTGCTGCACTGCAAAGGGAGCGTCAGCAAAAATATTAATAGTAATAACAACGACAACAAGAACAAAATAAAAACAAATAAAATGAACTACAAAGTTGGAAAGCCAACATTGCATTTTGTTGTGGGGGGCAGTCAACTTGGTGTTGCCAGTTTTGACCAGCCAGAACTGGGCCAATGACCGCGGTCAACATGGGTTCTATTTAAAAGTTGCATAAATAGTTGCAGTAACAGCTGTTCGACCTGGTGTTAAATGCATTAATAGAGAATGGCCAAGGAACAGCGCGAGAACAAGAAACTTTAACTTAAAGTTGGCGAATTTAAAGGATACAAAAATGCTCCACAGGCGAGATAACTATTACAGTAAAGTAATCTCTTTAAGACCAGCTCTGTTCACAACTGTGAATGTATACTGTGAAAGCAGATTTACTATTGATTTTATAGTTTTAAGCAAAGGCCCATACGCAGAATGAAAAATTTCGCACGGAATGACAAAACTTCATATAAAAAAATATTCCTTTTGGTACATCCCATTTGTGATTTTTTTTCTTTATATGAAGTTTTGTCATTCCGTGCGAAATTTTTCGAACTGCGTATGCCCCTTAACTCAAATAAAGAGCCTAAAAAAATACCTAATTTAAAAATTAGTTTCCTTTTTAAAACATTATATTTTCAACATTTTCTAATTTGCTCAACAACTCCTGTAAAAAATCCTTACTCTTTCCACTGACCGGAAGCTTTCACAGCATGTTGCCGACCATTGCCATTGTATATAATATCCTTTTGACTATTATTCTAATTCATGCTGAAAATTAAAAAGTTGCCTACAATACCTACCCCGCTGTCTCTTTTTCATAAAGACTCTTGTTTTGTGGTCCCGGTCTTGTTGTTGTTATTTTTGTGTTGAGTAAAATTTCATGCAAAATAAAACTCAAATGACCTAACCGCCTTTTGAAGCTCAAAATGGCTGCGGGAACGAAAAATGAACTTTTGTTCAAACCTTCCTGTTTTTCAGAGGAAATTCTACATCAAAACGAAATAGTACAACACAATGCAAGTTATACATAGTAAAAGCTCAAACAAAAACATGTATACAAAATATGAACAACAAAAATATGAAAAAAATTAACATATAAATTAGCAGCACAGACAAAAAGGCTGTTGATGTTGGCCAGTTAGTTCAACAATCTGGCAACCCTCATACCCAGCTTTATTTTGTCTTTGTTTTCAATTTCAATTGCAAAAAATTGTTAATTAGAACAATATTATATTTACATTTTCTATACATTTAATAATAAAAATGAAAAAACTTTGGTTATTAATTAAAAATTCAATATTGATTTATTAAGTGAAGAAAAAAACATTTTTTATAAGTATTTACTGCATCGCTAGTTTCTATTTTCTGTATATTTTTTATTTTATTTTTTGAATTTAGGAATATGGTTTTAAATTTTAAGTAAAGCTAAGTTTTCTTTGTAGATTTTTTTGTTCAGTTGTTAGTTGGGCATTTTTACCTTTATGCCTCGTTGTGAGGCATGCTCGCGACGTTACTCGTGCATTGTTGCCATTAAAAATTTATGCCCGATAAAGTGAACCCCTATAGAGCACATGAAAAACATTGTTAAAATTTAAACCAAATAAAGCTTAAATAATAAACAGTTAAACAAATGATTATAATTATAATGTTGTGTGTAAAATCAATGCTGAAAATTTGCTTAAAACATTTAAAGTAACTCAAATTGACAGTCAGAACAATAATTATTCGGACACCTTTTACTTTAAGGTTAAACCTATCGCAACATTATATTTTTTTCATATTTTAGAATAACTTTATATGTATAGTACTTTTCAAAAATATTATACAGCCAACAAAATTAATATTTTGCAAAGAAAGAACACTTTAGAAAACTTAAAAACGCTCCGATTTTCGACCAAATATTATTCATATAATTTTTAAATAATTTTATATTAGAATAGGGATTCTTATATTATTATTATTATTTGTTAAAGGTTTCAAACGCTAGTGTTAAAAGTGATTAATATCTTTGCGGTCAATTTTCTTTCAATCAATAGCTATGGCAATTTAAAGGATACCTTGCACATTTTTTTGGCGCATCTTTATTTCTCATATCCCACTTATTCGATTCGAAACCAGAGACTAGTAAAGAGTTTTCGGTTGCTGGCAATGATAAATTAAACATTTCTTAGCAGAAATTGAGTATAAACCACTTGAGTGCTCCATTTTGTCAAGGTGTTCGATTAATTTTTGTTCTGACTGTATGCATGTAGATAGTGGCAATTGTTTGCAACATCTGTCGCTTGGCTTGACAACTTGCAACAAAGCCAAAATAATACCTTAACACTTTTCTATGCAATTTCACTAAGCAACTACAATACTAGCAGGAAGAAGAAGAACAGCAACAACAAAAGAAACAAGCGTTGCCACTCATTTGCATAATTTAATTACATTAAACAATAACAAAACATGCACACGCAGTTGCACACACTTATAAACATTCGCACACACATATGCACATACGCATACACGGTGCATGCTACGTGCAACGTTTTGCACTAATAAGCATTATGTTGTTGCTGCTGTTGTTGTTGTTGTTGTTGTTTTCGTTACAGCCTGCAGCATGCAGCTTGCCACACGTTGCCTTGTTGCCTTGTAGTACTTGTCAACCGTATTGCTAATGGTAGATGCAGGGGGCACATGAAGATGGGAAAATGGCGGCAACAGCAACAAAAATCTCAAGTGGGGCAACGTCTACGCTGGCATAAACAGTTACACATTTGCATGCAGCTATGTACGAGGGCAGGCTGAAAAGCATTCGACCTGGTAAATATTTAATTCATTATCTAATAACTTCATTATCTTCTTAGTGCAGCAGTCTACAAGGTCAGAGATGAGTATATTTAAAGAAAATCTTTTTTCACCAAGCTCTTTTGTCAAGTTTGGATAAAGTTATTAATCCCTGTGCATACTTAACTAAATGCGAAATTTTTTGCAAAAAAGACGAAATTTTTAATGTCAAATATATCTTAATTTTAGCTAAATCTTTTTTAAAGTTTATATCTGGCGTAAAACTATTCTATTAATGAAAGAAATTTGATGACAACCCTGAAAATTTAATAGGGCTGCAAACTCTGATACGCAAACATCTGGTTTTTACGAAAAAAAAGCGTGAAGCTAAACCTCAACTTAAAAATAAAAAGTGTGGCTTTCGATGTACAGAAAATTTTGATATATTTTATATTTATTTTTTAGCTTATACTTCAAAGTTATAACAATAAATAATAAAAAAAATATTAATTAACAATAAAACAGACTTTATTTTACATAAAAATAAAGACAAAATCAAAAATATTTATTATTATTAAAAATTAATTATTAAAATATTTATAAAAAATGGTCTAATTTCCATAATTATAAAAAAAGAAAAAATTTGTGTTGACTGAGAATCGTAGCTGGCAGCCGAACCGACTTAAAAAGCTTTGAAGCAAACTTTCTGCTTGCCTGAACTGTTGCCTAGATCTATTACTTTTCAGCCTGCCCTCGTAAGCATCTGCAACCCACTCTCCCAATGGGAGCTGTTGTAGTTCCAGCTGCTGTTGTTGTTGTTGTTGTTTCACTTTGCGCATATGCGACATTAGCGCACGCAAACAACGTACACACAATTAGAAGAATTAACAGCAGTTAGGCAAAATGGCAACAAGAACAACAACGCCAACAAATACACTGACAAAAATTGTTGGCAATAAAGTGGATATATTTGCATGTATGAGTGTAAGTATCGTTGTTGTTGCAATTTAGTTCATACGCCTGAACAAACTTGGCTAACAGCATTCGCTGTTGCCAACTGTGGCAGCCACAACTTATTGGCCACAACATGACAACATATTAGCCAAAGCGACTGGCGCGATGTACTTAACTTTAATTCCGTACAGAACAGATGAAATTGGCAGAACATTTTCCTAATACTTAGTTTTCAACGGTTAGTTGCAGTATTCTCTTGTTATATAATGGAATAGAATTTGTTTCCGATTTTGCATGAATGGACTTAGAGCCACAACAGCTTGGAGTGCTTTATTAATAAATACCAACAGCTTCCCAAATTGTATATGCTTTTTTTTTTAACTTTCAGCTTAGAGCTTCAGGATACGATTACACAGACCAACATGGTTTAGTTGTTGAAAAGCTAATGGTCATTTCAGAAGTAAAATGCTGCGTAGAATCCGAATCCGAGGTCAGAATTTGCCCATCACGTCAGGATTTTCAGATATTTAAAAAAACACAGTTTTTCGGCTACATGGCCTCAAATATCTCAAGATTCTGACGTGATGGGCAAATTCTGACCTCGGATTCGGATTCTACGCAGCATTTTACTTCTGAAATGACCATTAGCTTTTCAACAACTGACATAACTCCGGTATTTGTAGACCTGTGAAATGCTAATGACGTCGAGGGGATATACTTCGTAACTTGGAATGGCCATAGCTTTGAGAAAAAAAATCGTAAATGATCGCTTGAACTTTTAAATTAAAGGGTAAGAGTGGTACTAAATGATGTAACTGAAGTGACAGACCACAAAAATTATTTGCACCCTGTACATAACCTCAAAAATAGGGAAAAACTCAGTTTTTCGGGTAAATAACCTCAAATATCTCAAAATCCTGACGTGACAGGCCAAATCTGGCCCCCGATTCGGATTTTACGCAGCAAATTACTTCGGAAATGACCCATAGCTTTCCAACAACTGACATGACCCCAGTATTTGTAGGCCTGTGTTATTAATGATACATATATTCTTTTATGTTGAATACATTGTTCAGAGGCCAGGGGTGACCTTAAATGCAACCAATCGATATTAGAAAGAAATCTATGGAATTCTGTCAGCTGATGGTAAGAATGGTACTTCATTAACAAAAGACAAGGTAAGACGACTGGAGCACATTTTTCTTATTCCTATTTGGAGGTTATCTCAGCACCCTTGAGTGTTAGGGTTCTTTGGACCTCGGACTCCGATACAGCGGCTCAAAATCCATTAGTAAAGTTCGCACAACTTTTTTTGGAGGGGCCTGTGCATTCCTTATCGAAAATTATACATAATCAACTGCCGAAAATGTTTAAGTATCAATTGCCTGTTTCTTTCAAAATTTTTCAGGTTACGATAAACAAAATAAATTTAAAAAAAGTAAAAACAAATATATTCTAGAAGACTATGGAATGTTTTTATTAGTATGTTTTTTTATGAACAAACTTTAACTTTTTGTTGCGGACAAATAAAGCCGGGTCACACTAAATAAGCCAAGCAGCTGAAAATACAAAAGCCAATCCTCGTACTAAATTCTTCGGGTCTTGAATCGTATTGAAAATCTTACAATTTGAAATACTAAATTTCTTTTTTTTTTTGGTGTAGCGATTAATTATTTTCATCAATATTGTATAATAACCTTATCTGTATAGGTTGATTGACAATAAAAATATATATATAAAAAAAAAAAAACTAAAACATCTGAAGCAAGTAAAAATGCGAAAAGATATTACAAAATATTTAAGGTTTATTAAAACGAAATAAAAAAAAAACATTAAAGTGAAGTGTGAATGTCTTCAAAAAAATTGTAATGAGTGCCTAAGTAAAATATAAAATAGTTTGAAAAAGCTGCACTGCCACCTGATGGATCTATTGTGCAATCTTCTAGCTCTAGAGCTCCTCAATTTCTCCAATTCCGTAAACAAACTTAATTATTTGAGATGATTCTAGCCGGCTGACGTAATTCTTCGTGATTCTTCTAATTAAAATCAGGATGAAAGTATTACCCAGGTGTTTCCTGAGTATAAGTAGCCCAGTCAGTACCCTAAGAAAATTCTTGCCCAATCGTTATAATTTCTTAAACATGTGCAAGTTATAGAAGAACAAAAGAGTTCTCCATAGGCTCTGAATATTATTTCGTCTTCTCTCAACAACTGTTTGGGTTGAAGAGTTGGCCTGGGATATGAGTAAATGATAAGCCGACCAAGAAAGATATGGCTTGATGACGTCGAAGCAGACTTGAAGACGATGAACGTTCGTAATTGAAAGGATGAAGCGAGAGAGAGAGTAAACTGGAGGAAGATTGTTGATGAAGCTATGGTCCACCCTGGACTATTAAGCAAAGAAGAAGACGAATGATAAGCCGAAAAACACTCGAACTGCAAAAAAGCAAGCCCAAGCCCACCAAAAAATTGTTAAAACAAGACTTGCCTTATACTCCAAAGTTATATAAGCACGAAATAGATAAAGACACTTTACCTTAGCACAAAAAACTTCGAAGAATAAAGACTTTAGTTTTCAAATATCAAAACCAAAAATTTAAAAGCTTAGGATTTACTTACATTTGTTCTTATTTACACAAATCTACTAGAGCTCACTTATTTTTTACGTTTTTCATAGGATCGACAATCGAAAAATAACGAGAAGCTGGTGAGGCGAACTAAACTGGTCTGGACTTTATGTGTACTCAAAAATGACTTTTTGGACTAAATCTACGCAAGAAACTCATTATTGTATGACTAAGAAAATAATTTGAATTTTTAGCATCTTCCATATACGGGTTTTCTATGAAAGATATCTTCAAATAGTTCGAAATAGTTATTTTTACTAACTAAGCTACTAAACTTAGCTGAGGATTTTAAAGCCATAGGCATAATAGATTCGGATGTATAAATTACAAATTTTTACTTTGGCACCTAAAAGACTAATAAAAACTAACGTAGTTGACACAAGTTAAAAAATTAATTTTCCAAATTTTGCTCATAACTTACCTTACTAGCTTTTTTTGTCAAGGGCTATTAAAAAAATGGTATTATATAGTTTATTTGTTGTTTATTTAATCATTTATCATCTAATTGTTGAACATTTTGCATTCGCAATTTTACATTGGTATCTTTGCTTTCCATTTACTTGGTATTTATTTTATAGTTTCAATTTTTTTATTAACTAAATATGTAAGTATGTAGTTGAATTCCTTGTATGTTGCTTGTTGTGCTTGGTTTTTTGTTTGTTTGTTATATGTTATATATGTATTCGTTTGGATGATGCCATTTGGTTGCTTTTAATTAGTTACTAATTTTAATTTTTGTTAAATTTTTTTCCCTTGTAATTTGCTTTAATTTTTAAAAATTTGTTTTTTATATAATATTTTTAATGATAACTAGATGAAAGACTTGTCATTAGGCTATGTAATGAATGTTAAGTTTTAATAGTATTGAATAAGTTATGCAGTTAATTAATATTTTTTATTTAACTTTATTTTTGTAGTTGATTTTTAACTCCCTTGTATTGGTTTTGCATTTTGTTCGTTTATATTGTAAAATATTTACAATTATTGAAAAAATTTGTTTGGCTCAGCGCTGCCAACAACCAAAAAAATATATTTATAACCGATTGCTACACTAGTTGTGTAAAGATGAAAATAAAAACAACATAAAATTATTTTTTTTAAGCATAGCATTTTTATTTACATTTATTTATTTTCAATAAATTGCTTTTGTATTCATATTTTCCCAATTAATCAATACATTTTTTTTACATTTATATGAATATTGAATTTTTTTTTTGCATAATTGTAGCTATTTTTTTTTTTTTGCTGCTTTTTTAACTTTAATAATATGAATTTTAAATGTACGTATGTTATAAATTTTTTGCATATTTATTTTGTTCAATGAGTACTTTATGTTAATATTTTTTTTTTGCAAAGTCTATTATTTAAAAAAATTTAGTTAGCCGTTTTGTTTGTTTTTTTTTGTATGCATAAAGATTTGTATTCAATATATTTTGTTTATTTCGTAATTGGATTTTTTATTTCAGTTTAAATTTTTTTTACTTTTGTTTTTTGCAATTTAAATACTAAATAGAATATATATACTTTTAATGACTCGTGCTTAAACGCGTAAATTACTGTTGGTAAATTTTTCTGTAGTATTTTTTATTTATTTTTTTTAAATTGTATACATTGTTTTTTTTTTTAATTTTTTTATTTTTTTCATTTTTATATACAAGAATTAAATATAAGCACAACTTAATTGTTAAGATCACTGGAGTTGAAATAATGAGAACGCACAGTGTTGGCTAACGCCAAACACTGGCATTTGCATTTAGCTGCAAGCGCACTATTTACACTTTTTTTTATTTCTTTACCAAAACTAAATTCTAATTTTTACAAAATGCTTTCGCCCGAATACACAGAATAAGTTGACTTTGTATTTAGTCACTTTAACTAAGTTTACATAGATATAAATTAATTCGTAGTTTTTTTTTTTTTGCTTAACAAATTAAAGTAACACATTTCGCCCAACTGTGACTGCCAAACTGTGTGTGACCCCCTATCATCAGCCCTTGTAAAAGTGATACAACTCAATGTCGTTACCCAGCGCCGATTTGGGCTTAGTGCGACCCAAGGTGACGCACGTCTTTAGCGGATATCAGTGATAGCGACGTAGACTGCCGTTGTTGTTGTTGCCCTGGCTCAGCATGGCAACGCCACCGTTGTGATTGTTGTTGGAAAGTGTTGCCACATTGTTGTTGTTGTTGTTACTGTTGAAAGAGCGTCTGCCAGTGGTATTGCCATGGACCAGCGCCAAGCCCACGCCATTGCGCAGTGGCAAGGCTGGTGGCGGTGGTGTGGGCGTGGGACTAGGCGGCAAATCATGATCCAGCGGCAACGAGTAATGCGAGTTGTTGTGTATATAGCCATCGGTCATGGCATCGCAGGGCTTGGCATACACACCACCATTGTGATTAAAGTGATCTTGTGTTAGGCGTATGGCATTGGTGCCATTGGCAAGCGGTTGGCTATAATGTGAGAGCGTGCTTTCCTGCATTATCTGGCGTGCAGCCATGTGTCGCGGCAAGGAGGCATTCAGCGGTTTGCCGCCATTGGCCAGCTTACGCATGTCCTGCTGGGAGTGATGCGGACGTGGCGTTGTGGTGCTATTGTTGGTCATGTAGTGAATATGGCTGAGTTGGGCAAAGGGCGCATGCGCATCGGCGGGGCTGGGTACTTGCAGTTGTTGTAGGGGCGTTAAGGAGCTTAAGGGTGTGGCCACTTGACCGTTGTTGAGACTCGAGGCGGCACCCCGACCCCGCAGCTGAGGTGGGGGTGGAGCTTCTAGCTATAGCTCGGTGACGGGTATACGTGCGCCCATATACTGCGAGTGTGCTGGATTGTAGCTGTTCTGGCAGGAATAGGGTCCTGCGGGATGCACGCCGCCCGTTCCAGGCGCCGGTCGCGTCATATACTCCTCATCGGAAAAAGTTTTTTGATATTCACGCTCCTTGCGTCCCAGCGCCGAGTGACCCTTGAGCAGCTCACGTATGCGACGTCGGCAGCCATAGAGCAGCAGCGCCAGCGCGGTAATGAGTGCGGCACAGATGACCAGCAGCACGCCAATAATTGCCTGCTTGTTGGCCGCACCATGACTGCAGCCCAGCAAAGGCTCGGAAAGCTGAGTCAACGCTATCTCACGCAAATTGGAGGGATAAGCGCATATAACTGGTGCATACTGATTGCTGGTATTTTTGCTTATAAGTAAATTGCGCAACCAGAGCAGCTGACAATCGCATACAAAGGGATTCTCTGAGAGATCCAGTACTTGCAGATCTGCCCAGGGTATAAGTCCTTCGGTGAGCGTGCTCAATTGATTCTCCTTCAATATGACAGTGGCAAGATGTGGCAAACCGCCCAGAGCATTGGCATGCAGCTCATTCAGCTGCTTGTTGGCCGACAAATTCAGATACTCCAGATTGGAGTTGGCTGTAAAGGCGCCGCTCTCTACGCGGCGCAAACGCTGCGCGCCTGTCAGCTCCAGATGACGCAAGTCACGCAAGCCCGCAAAGGCGCCGGCAGCAATCACCTCAAAGTCATTTTGACCCAATGAAAGCTGCTCCAGGCGTGCCAAATGCTGCAGCGCAGCTGTGGGCACCGTCTGTAGACGATTATCGGACAAATCCAAGTAGCGTATACCTTCTAGACCTTTCAAACCATCGGCGGAGATGTTATGCAAATCTGCGCTGCGTAAGTCTAAGCGTGTAAGCCCTTTTAGGTTCTGAAAAGCGCCCGAGGGTATGGTTATAAAGGAGTTGGTGCCCAAGTACAGCTCTGCCAGACTGGGCAAAGCCTGGAATGTGAGCTCGGCTGGCATTGTAGTCAGCGTATTATCATCCAGATATAGCACACGCAGATTGACCAGTCCATCCATGGCATGTGCATCGATATGACTAATACGATTCTGACCGAGATTCAGCTCCTCCAGCTTGCCCATGGGCGAAAATGTGCGATACTCCAGTTCGGCAATCAAATTGCCACGTAAATTCAGCACGCTAATTGTAGTCAAGCCTGTAAACGTCTTGTTGCTAACCTGTCCAATCTTGTTATGATTGAGATGCAGCTCTTGCAGCTTGGCCTGATAGGCAAAGGTGCGCTGCGGTATGGTAACCAAATCGTTAAACGACAGATCCAAAAAGGTTAACTGTGTATAAAACTGCATCGATGAGTCAATTGTCTTGATTTTGTTGTTCTTAATGACCAGACGCTCTATGCTGGGATTCAGCGCAATGGGCAGCACATCCAGTGTGCCCTCACCACAGTTGACCATCAGTGTGTCGTCATCGCATTCACAGCCATTTGGACAATTTGCCAGGCCATTTGTCGGTGACGGCAGCAGCAGCAGCCCCAGCAGCAGCGACAGCGACAACCATGACAACGACAACCACGAGGATGACGATGACGACGACATGGTAATTGCCCAGCCTTGTCTGCTGTTTGGTCTGCAGCCGTGGCTCATTATGTTGTCTTTCTCTTGCACGTCCTCTGACTGCCCTATCTCACCTTAACCCCTTAGCCCACCTCCCGCTGGTTGGACAATGTGTGGCGTCTATAGTAAGAGTTCACCGTTTGGTTCGGTTCGGTTTGCCGTGTTTTTGTTTTTTTTGTTGTTTTTTGTTGGGCAGCCTAAATTGCCGTGCCCGTCCTGCTTTGTTCCCGCTCTCGCTATGGACGATCTCTGTTCGCTGTTGTGTTGCGGTCTTTGTTGTTGTTGAAACTTTAGTTGTTTCTGTTGCTGTTGTGCCTGCCTTTATTTTGGGTTAAATACGTTTTAGCCAAGTTTGCCAATGGCTTTCGAATTTAGCGTCCGACATTCGTAGCTCGAGCTCCGCGCTTTGTATGCTGAATTTGCCTGCAATGATAGAGACGGAGAGAGATGTAGTGAGTAAGAGCTTTTTGACTGTGCAAATGCAGGGGACTCCCCTCGGTTTAGTACTACTATGTGCGCTTTAAATTGATTTTCCATTAGAGTTCAAAATTGCTTGGCTTTTGGATTTTCATTGGATTTGGCAGCTGCACAACGCTTGCTTCTATTTTTTTTTTATTTTACATTTTGTTGCCATTTGCTGCCCCTGTTGCCCCCGGGGACTTAATCGGTAGTATTGTGGATTATTTTTGTATCTTGCCTTTTTTTTCGTAGCTCTTTTCTGCGCTGTCTATGCTCATTGGCTTATCCGCCATAAACAAATGAAGACAATTTAAATGGCCACGGCAATGACATTTTGGCGTATTAGTGGCAGGAAATGGAAGCTGGCTTAGACTGGCTTCGAAATTGCTACAAAACTGACAATTTAATTGGGAACTTCAAGAATATATGCTTAGCAGACAACTAGACCACCTAAACGTATGTTATATGCTATTATACAATTATGCTTGGAAATCAGACGGATTGTAAGATACTTGTAATTTAATCAAAAGGGGAAATTTTAAATATTTCGTCATTCGATTTTAAACGATAGAATTCAATTTAATAGAAGTGTTACAGAAAGAAGTCATGGTAAATAGCTTTGGGAACAAAAATCAAGTAAAACTATACTGGGCGAAATATCTTAAAATGGGTACAGTCATGGTAGAGCGTTCTGTGAGAAACCGTTCCCACAATTCTTTTTCAATCAAAGGTTTTACGCAGCCGGTAGATCATTCGAGTATGTTCGTTTGTTAGGCTCCCATGGTAGAACATAGGTCTGAAACTTAACTAACTTTTCTTTTTTATATCAATTCAAGTTCAATTGAAGCAGCTATTTTAACTTAATAAAATGAATGTTTTAAGTTTGCTTTAAAAAATTTCTTGTATGTCCCAAAGTGTGGCATTTCCAAGAGCCAGCTCGTAGAATCAAGCTGCTTCTACTTTAACTTTATGGTCAGCCTGTTGAGCTTGGAAGCACAGCTGCACACGTCATTAACCAACCCTTCGTGCCAGCAGCCATATACACCAATACCAGCTCCCTTGTTCAATCTAGAGCACAAACTCCCCAAGGTCTTGCTCAAGATATGCCACATAGTTTGCCCAAACTTAAAAAACAACTTGCACTTTGTTTGCTTTGGGGACATTTATCAGTCAGATAGAGAAACAGCCAGGGGGAGCAGCAAAAGGAGCAGTGCCAGCGGAGTGTGAGAGAGAGCGGCAAGTGAGCAAGTAAAACTTAATTTAGCGCACAACTGAGAAGTTCAAGGATGCCAAAGGATATCGGCAGATACACATGCATATTTTTACACACATGCCCCAAACGAGCTATAAAATAAATAAAACAAAACAAGGAGTAAAAAAAAACTTTTATAAACAATATATTTTTTTTTCGAACAACCCGCATTGATACACACACACACATTGGTAAACAAAAACAAAGAACGTACGTACAGCCATTTTGTCCTTTTGCCCTTTTTTTCATATTTTTTTTTTTTAACTTTACGCACAGCAAGTCTCCTGGGTGGAACAGAGGCTTGAGTTTGAATATAGGGCCTGCTCCCAGAGGCGCTTTGAAAATAATCATAGAGATGTGGGTCATACTTCAGAGCAGTCGGCGAATTGTTTATGCCTTTGTCTTTGTCTGGCGTTGGCTCAACGACAAAAAGGATAACAGCCGTCGCTATGTCGACTCATCTCAACTTAACTTGACTCTCGATTTTATTATGTAAATATCACATAAACACCCGGGAGCAACTCAAGCGCAATCATATGAAACAACGCCACAAAATGGAGCAGCAGCGCTCTCAAGTCGTTGCCCGGGCTCGCCTACCTTTGAAGCCATGTTTCCTGCCCATCAACCCAGCCCATCATTACCAATGCATATGCCATAAAGCAACTTGTTGAGAGGGTACGGGCATGTTTTGGCACATGTTGGACTGGCTCACATTTTGGCAAACCCAAAAGCCAAGCCATTAAAAACACAACGGGCAACAGCTCCAAATCCAACTGGGCATATAGGGAAAGGGAGCAGTGGGCGGAGCAGCTGTTTAGACAGTCAGTCAACACGCAGTTGTCTGTGTTCAAAATCAAATTTAAATTGCTAAAATGCTGCTAAATGGCCAAAACAATACCGCAGGATATACGAGTAGGATATGTTTCAGAGAGTCAGCCAGGGACAGTTTGGCTTAGATACGCTTAGATAGCAAGAGTGTGTTCTCTTGCTTTTGTTAACTGCCTGCAGATATTTTTTGATATCTCATAAATAAAGTGTTAAGAATATTCTGGTTGTCCAAGGGTGTGACCCCGAACTTGTTTACAGACTGCGTTAGATTTCCTAAGTAGTTTTGTTTATAAACACGCTGATTTATGGATCAACATAAAGAACAACTCAAGTGTTTTAATATAAACATTGTATGCAAGGCGTTTAAAGAGTCAACGTTACGCAGAAATTTCCAAGCCAAGAAAATTTTTCAGTATCGCGGAAAAGTTTATAATAATATTGATAGTGGGAAAACAAACAATCGATATTATACACAAATTGTCTGCCTACTTGGGTGATTTTTTATACCCTGGGGTATATTATGTTTGTGCAAGCCGAAAATGTATGTAACATATAGAATGAGTCGTCGGAAATCCTCCAGGGTTACGTGAAGAGTAGTGATCAGAGTGTTTTGGGAAGTGGATATTGCATTCCATATTATCCTATGGGAGACATGTTTTTTTATTTTTTTTATATCGGGGATATGTAGCTCCAATAGGGTTGTTTCAGAGGAGCTCGAAAAAAAAACAAAAGATGATGACGAGGAAGAGGCAAAAAAAAAATCGCATTCAATTTTTGAAATTAAAGTTAAATTAGATTTATAAAAAATGCTTTTTTGGTAGCAACATGTTCCCACTCTCAAAAGAACAAAAAAAAATTACTTATTTCTAGCTTCTTTCTCGGTTGGGACATCCCGACTTTTATTTATCTATACTTCCCTTAGTGGGACTATACATGTGATGGCCATAAAAATCGACTTTTTTTTATTTTCCTAAAATATGTTATCGAAATCATCTGCTTCATTACGTTAAATCTCAAAATTTCTATTTACGGACGAACGGTTTCGATGAACGGGGTTGCTCAAGAACCAGCACACCTATTTATTATAATCTTAAAATCTTGTTCGGAAACGAAGCAATTTTATATGGAGTGAAAATTAGAATTTTTTTGCCTAAAAGAAACGTATTCGTAAGACCCCAAAAAAATTGTTTTTTTACTATGTCGCTATGCAAGTTGTTCCAAGCCGACTGACTGTACTCCTAACTAATTAAATTATTATTATTTAATTAAACTCTAACATCGTTTAGCTTGTTATCGATATGGCAAGCTGTAATTAAATGCATCCAGATCGATTTCTGAAAAACTGTTTACCATTGCCATTGGGTCTTCTAGGAAAAAATATTTCATTTGGGCCATTCAAGGCGAGCAACTTTCAAAGTTCCCAGCTTGAAGAGGTTTCAATTTTCATTAAGATGGGATTTTCTTTTTTTTGGTAAGCCTGAAACTGGTTTCACTCAGATATTTCCCAGGCTTATATGTAATAAAATATTTCATGATGCTGAAAGCGCATTCAAGCCATTATATATAAGAGCCAAACACTGCCAACATATGGCTAAAAAGTTTTTTGTCAAACTGTGTTAGCTGCGCCATTTTAAATCACACCAAAATGGACGCCATTCATGTCATGTAGGAGTATGGCTCCCAAAAGTATGCATTAAATATTTTATAGCCAGTCAGCCGCTGAGATTTTGCAACATTTTTCGACATTTTTATTTGGCTTAGAAACTCTTTTGCTTTATTTTTTTTTTGTTGTGGCTATTCTTATTGCTTTTTTGAAAACCATTTTTTTTTTTGGGTGGTATTTTTTTTTTAACTGCTGCTGAACTCATTTATTAGTTCCGTCTGTGTCCGTGTCCATGTCCATGTGCATGTGGCTGGGTCTAGAGTTTGGAGCTGATGCTGAGCCCATTCATTGTTATAAATGTTTGGCTGTCAGTTTTACTGCTGTAACTGGGGGAGGCCTTGCGGCTATGCCAAACACCCAAATGAAGCCCCACTCCACACACACAGATACCATAGCTTTATTGTGTTGCACATGTATTTGTCTGTGTTCCGTCTTCTGTCGGTTTGCTGCTCCCAGTTGGCTCTGATGGGTTGCCTGGTTTTGCTTTCGGTTTGCGCTATGACTTCCGTTTGGCTTGGTCCACCAGCGAGCCACGCCATTGCCAGCACCAGCACCAAAGTCCGGGCCGCTCTCATTTCCGAGCCTTCACACTTTGTGGTGCTTATTGTTTAGTCTGCCTTTACTTTTTTTTTTTTTTGAAAATTTGCCAAAAATACTTTTTACTTTTTCTACAACTTTTGGGGCGACTGCGAAATTGCAAAATAAATGCATGTTTCTGATTTAATATGGCCCAAGCTGAACCAGACAAAACTCTCTGCCTGCAGCTACTTGCATTTAAATGGCTTGGCTGCTTTTCCATTTAATTTTTTGGCCCAAAAGTTGGTTTTTAGACTTTTTTAAATCCTGGCCAGCACTTTTGTTCTGAACTTATTAATTTTTGTTATCTTTACTCTATACTGAGCTATCTGCTTCCACAATATCAGCAATAAACTTCGACTTGCTGTTGCCAAATGCTAATACTAAGTTGCCTTAAAGCCCACCCAGCCAACATATGCCTCAGGCTGCCTGCCCTTCTGCATCCGGAATTGTATGTTATATTCCCCTTGTGTTATTTATATGACAATTTCGCTTGAGCTCGCGTTAAAATATCGCTGACAATATTTTATGCTGCTGCTCATGTTTTGCCAAAGCCAAATATGCCAAATACTACCCAGCTCCCTACTCGCAATCTGTGGCACCCATTGTAACTCACAGTGCGCTACGCCTTTTTTGCTATGATAAACTTGGCAAATTTATCCTGCTTTGTGCCATACGTCTTTTGGCACAGTTTCCGCTCAAGACAACGTCTTACTATTTGCAAAGTTTACAATTTCAGTTTTTAGTTGAAGCTACACGCATTCACACAAATGTATCTGCATGCAGCGCTGCATTATAACTCTTAGATACTTTTGTTGCTATACAACACTCAAATATTTGCACAAAAACAACAACTACAACAACACAATAGTAAGTCAACAGTAAAGCGCTTAGCAAAAACAACAAAAAAAAAAAAGAAATAAAACAGAAATAATACAAAACTCGAAACTCACGCACGTTGCAAGTTCGTCGAGCAATTGGGGCAAGCTCGCATTGTTGCCCCCTCTTAGCCGAAGGCTGCGTGTCAGTGAAAGTCGTGCGGGTGTAAGGGAGACAACTAGACAGCACAGTCAGTCGTCTGTGAAATAGCAAACGAAATGTTGCATGGACTTGTGGGAGTAGACTCGGGGTCTGGGTGAAGCGCGGAGGCGGATTGTTTTACATTTGCAATGCTTTACACATGTTACTTAAATTTTCCGAACTGCTGGAGTTTTGCCCGGCCTAATCATTTTTCATTTGGAGCCGGAACTGGTTCAGTGGGTATGGGAAGCATGTTAAGATACAAGCGTTGAATATGTTATCTATGAATGATGCTCTTAGATCGCAAGTTTTGTGGGCGTACAATTTTTCATTTAAAGCTATGTGGGGAAAAGAGAATCTATTTCAATGATGAATGAATCATTTCATCGTCAGCATTTGAAGTGGTTTCAAATTTTAGAATGTCTGC
The DNA here is from genome assembly GCA_018150985.1 of Chymomyza costata. NCBI lineage: Eukaryota > Metazoa > Arthropoda > Insecta > Diptera > Drosophilidae > Chymomyza > Chymomyza costata. Next base: position 29,137,020 of record JAECWU010000001.1, read on the forward strand.
GAGTAGACTTTGTCATTGTTACGCATATCGGCTGAGTTTTGAAAAATATCTGTGTGAGTAAAAAAAAGTTGTGTCAGTGGCTTCTTTTAAAAATCGAAAATGATTTGGTGACTTACGCTTAAATATAGGTAACGCGTAAGCCCCAGACGAATACGGACAGATTGGCCAAAAAATTGTAACAAGCCCAACTGTTAAATATCTCTAAATTTCTGGATTGCGTTCTCTAATTCCATTATGTCCACAAATGGCAATCCATTTAACAAATTTTGAACCCATAAGATTTGTAGCAGTATGAGACATGCACAAAGGAGAAGAACTCTAAGCTTAAAAATATAAATTTTTAAGTCCTTAATTTTTCAACTTTTTAGGATTTTTTTAAATTTGATTTATATAAATAAACAGCTAAAATTTATTGTGTCTCAGAAGAGCCTAGCTGGATAAGCAACAAAAAATTGCGCTCAACGATTTTTGAAAACTAATTATTTAAAAAATTATTTCCCATTTTAAACTTAAACCTTCATGGCTTAATTTAAAAAATAAGTTTTCACTTTTGGTTTGATTGTGTCTAAATTTTGTTTAATTTTCTGTGGTAGGGCTCATCCAATTAACTTGTATTTAAATTTGATTATTATTATTTTCAATAATAAAAAAATTCCTTTGTTGAGCAATTTTAATTTTTTAATGTTCGTCGACAAAATTGAACAAGTTTTTCGTCTTATTACACTGAAAATGCAATCTACTAATATATTCTAATTCAAAATTAATTTAATTTAGGGTATCTTCTAAAAAAAAAAAAATATTTTTCAAGTAATTCTTTTAAAAGTCACTATTATTTTTTGTGTTAAAAAAATTATTGTTAATATAGTTAAGGAACAATAATAATAAGGTAATTTCAAGTTTTTTTAAGAAAATAGAAAAACATTTATGTTAAGAGCCTCAGTTAAAAAAAAGGGTTTAAAAATATTTAGTACATAATTTAAAAAAGAAATGAAAAGACATGTTGCGGGAAATGGTGTTTGAGCAATATCTTCAAAAAAATTTTCAAAATTTCATAATTTTTTAAATAACAAACTTTTATTTTTTTTAAATTTTATGGTTTAAAAAAAAAAAAAATTTATGAAACTATCGGTTGTGCTCCTGAAAACGAAAAACGAACAAAATTTATTCTTTTTCGTTTTTGCGTGCTCTCAATTCCACATTTTTTGCTGCCGATATCTGCTGATATTTCCCTAAGCAGAATTGTGACCCTATCGACTTGATATCGTTTATATTTGAGGCTCAATGCTCAATTTAGGAGAAAAGAAATAAGTCTATCTGAGCTTCTGTCATTTCGATAAATCGAAATTAAAAACCGAAATCTTTAAACGGCTATATTCTATTTAAGTTATCTAATTATTTGAAAAAACATTTATTTTAGTTTTCATAAGCCCAATATTTTTTAACTTGTTTAAAGTCCAGATGGTAAATAAAAAAAAAAATACAACAAAGTACCTACATATTTATAAATTTAAAAGGTTTGTTTTACTTCCCTGGCTGTTTTTTGGCTACTTTTCAAGATTAAAAAATTTCCGCAGTGCTAAGCTTAACATAAGCTTTTCAACTATATTGCGTTGTTTAAAAAATAAATACTATTAAAAGCTAAAAATAATAGTGACATAAAGTTAGTTGTGGCTTTAGTTATCTTTTCTCTTTTAACTACCAATCTTAGATAATATGCATACCAAAGTCCATATGTTGATTTAAGATTACGCTACATTTCCACGTTGCGTTCATAAGCTTCCTTGAAAACTTAAAGCTTTCAGTCAGCGCTCAGTAGTACAACAACAACAAGAAGCACCAAAACTTTTAGCCATAATAAGAAGCATGTTGGCTGTTTTAATGTTTCCCAAGAACGTTAAAATGGCGTTGTCTTCGCAATGGCGGCTCAATGACAACTTTTTATGATATAATTTCAGTTGAATTTTTATTTTGTTGTTGTTGTTGTTACTTTACTGCCTAGCTAAACTTTTGGCTGCCAAGAAGTAGAAAGAAAAAACAAAAAGAGCAAGGAAAAAAGTGTAGAAAAGAAAACCAACGAATTGGCTTGGCAAGTAAAGTAAAGAGTAATACCCAAAGCAGTCATAAAGTAAACCAAATATTTTACATATAAACGACCACAAACGGCAAAGAGCAGGGCAAAGAGTCAGGCAGGAACGGGGTTGCACGGGCTAGACGACGTCGCCATTTTAGCCATAATTTTTGGCCTCATGCCCATAAAAGAGGGCGACGAGGACAACTCTGCTTAGTTGCAAGGTCGCCTAGCAAACTTTTTTTTTTACCTACTTTTACTTGTCGTCGTCACAGTATACTACTCTGCTTATGCTAAACCCCCTACCGACTTCAACGTCTACTGGTCTACAACTTTAAAGCCAAGGCAAAAGTTGGCTGCTTTGGTCTACTAACTACTAGTTGGGGTAGACAATAAATCCACACTATTGATCCTTGTTATATGTCTTAAACAAATTTATATGGCAAACGGAAAACTAGGTAACCCCCCAAAACCCACAAACCTACAGATATACACGTACATTGTAGCCGCGCTTATCTTCCACTTTATGTGAGTGTATATAAGTGTGACCGTAGTCGTTGAAGGTTCGGCGAGTTTAGTTTTTGATAAACGCGCATATGGAGCGCATAACAGGGGCGCCAGAACAGCATGTCGAACATAAAGCTTGCACAGTTGGAGACTTTGGTCTGGCAGTTGGCGGATTTGGATCTGAAGTAGCGCCATTTAGTGCAGTGAGCTTTAAAATTAAGCGTGCAAAATTTTTACTGCCTTTGGCGCTGTTGAGCAGTGTCAGACTCATAAATTTTATTCACAAACAAAGTAGATCTACTTAAGTTGAAATAAAGGTGAAAATATAGATGTTAAGCAGATGAGCAACAGACACGGAATGCAGATTGTTAGCAAAGAGATGAAAAGTCAGAAAATTAGAGATAACGTTGATGTAAGTAGTAAAATAGTGTTTGAACCTGGCTGTGTTATACACCGAAAGTCTGTTAAAATATTTTATTTATCTCAGTTCTTAAGCACATAAATCCATGTTAAGTTATATTAAACTTTTTTACATCATTTTTTTTATTCTTAAGTTTTTTAGTAATAAAACCGATTTCAGTTAACCCAAGCGATAAGGCAAAAATTGTAAAGAGCATAAATTTAATTATTTACTCGGAAATGTGCCGAAAAATATCTAAAGGAGCTCGTCTCAAATTATGTCTCGGCTTAAATAAAATTCATCCAGTAGAGGCTTCTGCCACAATTTTAAACATATAACATTTCTTACAGAAACCGTGCTGTTGTGGAATACGATGTGTTGATGTCCTTTCTAACTATCTACAAGTCTAATAGTATTATTTTTTTTTAAGTGTCCCTATTCTGATATTTTTAGTCAAATAAACAACTTGTTTGATTTGATTACGTGTACGCAGCAGTCCGAAACGTTTTCGAACAGAAACAAGCTTTATTTAATATAAAATATTTTCCAATTGCTTCTGTACAATAAGTTCTGAATATCTTCTGAAGCAGTACGCTGAGGGCAGAATAAACACACAAAACAGTGTTGCCCATTATTTTATGGCAAAACTGTGATCAGATGTTTTAGATTGCCGGCACAACCAAAGCTACAGCATTTGAAAACATTTGAAAACATTAAAAAATAGCTGATTTCATTGTGACACCAAAAAAGACCACAGAAATACCAGATTTCCTTAATAGGGCCACACTGTTCAATTAGTTGCAGTTCTTGTTCGGAAGCGTTTTGGGCAGCTGTGTATAGTAGAGGTGGGATACTATCGATAGTGCCACCACTCGATAGTTTAGACTTCAATAGTTGCAACTATCGATACTATCGATAGTACTATCGAACAAAGTGAAGCACGGCACCCAAATTGGCACATTCTTTAAATAAGTGCCATAGAGCAAGTGGGCAAAATTCTAACACTTACAAAAAGAGTAATTGAAAATTTTTAACATAAACGTTTTGTTTATGACATTGTAAAAATAGATCCTTTTAAAAAAAAAACCAAAAACTGTCCATTCAACAATTAGCAATCATAAAAAAAAATTACCTTTTAAGTAGCTTGTTTTTGTGGCAGAAGAACAACATGTCCACATTTCTAGGTTTCAGTCGTCCTTATGGACTGGTCAAATAATGTGGAATGTCAAATATTGCTGCTACCTAATTTTTAGACATCTTTTTTTCTGTTGCAACTCGAATTTTATGAAATTCGAAATATCGGAAGCCAAAGTCGTCTACTATCCGGAAAAGCTAGATGTCTGTGGCAATCAATAAGGCTAATGCTGCATCGATTTTTGGTGTTTTATGCGAAGAATTTTTATAAAAATTTGATTTACTTAAATAATTTTTTATGGTCCCCATCGGATTTGGTGACTCTAAAAGCGTCGGATGGTCAAAAAAGATTTAACGTGTTACCACTCGTTTTGTATTCTTTTTAACATGTTGCCAATTTTTTGTCCGTTGATTTGTCAAAAAAAATTTTTTTATACAAAAGTATACTATCGATATATCGAACAAAACCATCGATAGTACCCGTAAAATGAAACTATCGATAATATCGATAGTGCCATCGATAGTATCCCACCTTTAGTGTATAGGCTTTTACACTCAACTGTGCCGACATTTTACAAAGTTTAGCCGTTGCATCACGCAGTATAAGCTGAGCTTCAGATTTTTTGGATAGCATAATTTAACTATATATTTTAATCGGAATTTAAGTACTATCATAACTTGTCTCTTAAAGCTAAATGCTCTAAGAACAGACAAAACAAAGTAGCACGAAATACCTTGCTACCTACCTAATACACCCTTCGCTATTTTACGACCAAAGAGTAGTACAGTAAACTTGCTGTGTAAGCCTTAAAAATTAAATTTAGCCAAGATTGCTTTGCCTTTTGCGAGTCCCAGAAACTTTTGGGCGGGCAAACTTTTGCCATAATTTTTGTTGCTTATCGACAAAAGTCAGCAAGCAAATCGGACTTGTATTTAAAATTAAGCACGGACCAAAATAAAAACTCTAAAAAATAAAAGTAAAACGGTAGAGCAGCGAAAACTTGAGGCTAAATTAAAATGCGCACGTCAACGCAATGCGATAAAAAACGCGCGCAAAAAACAAGAAAATCGCGATTTGAAAACGCGCAGCAAAACTAGAAGAAAAGCGTTGTACTTAAACACTCGTAAAGGATTTGCTTGAGTTTTGCCACTGTTTCAGAAGGGTTTAAAAGCATTTTCGCTTGTTGGCTGCCACAATGATGGCATCAAAGGTGTAAGAGTGTAGGGGAGCTGGCTGACAAGGGCTGCATTTGTTGCTGACTCGACGCTAAGGGGGCTGCCAACTGTACTGCACTTTTAAGCGTATAAAGGAGTATGTATATACATAGTATATATAGCTACCACCTGCAAGTTGCCTGAGCCAGGCTAAGTAGCAAAAAGCCAACAACAATGACTATACACTGCAGGCACCGCTGTGGCGCCTCCGTTGACCGCATGCCATGCACTACCGCGCTGCTGCGTCCACCAAGCGTAATAAATCTTGGCAAATCGCGCGCGCAAAGTGCGCCACAAAAATGGCGAAAATAGTACGCCAAAGAACTAACAAAAGCGCCAAAAGAGAGACAAGAATCTAACGTTAGACTGGCTCACTTACAATGTGGGTTGGCAACAAATAGTAGCAGGGGTTGCTTTAAGCTGGGCTACCTGGCGGCCCATTATAACTATTCCCCGCTCAAAACGGTTAGTCAACGTGTAAATTTAGTGGCCTTTAGATTTAGTTGCACAGTTGCGGTGATTTAGTTGGGCTGCTGCAAACAGTCACAATGGGTTACATTGAGTTAGGAGCGGGTTCTGCACTCGGTTGGACTTGAATGGGGTCAATGGGGTTAAAATAAATAGTGAAATACTGTTGTAGCGTCTAGGGCAGCTACACTTGAAAAATTATGTATAATATACCTGTGATCTATGGCTTATGGGTTGTTATCGAAATTAATTAGTAAAGGGCAGTACGCAGCATTTAAAAACGCGTCAAGAGAAAACTAAAGTTTATATATGAAAATGCTAGCAAACGTTTTGAGAGACGCAGCTTGAGTGCAAACAGTGTTGCCCCATTTATTTTTGGAAAAATTTAATAGTTTTTCTGTTTTTTAGAGTTAGTTATTTGCTTGCTGGTACGCAGGGTATAATTAATAAGGTAGAGTAATGCTGCCGCTTCTTTCTCTAGCTGGGGCCATAATTTTCAGTCTCGTTGTCGCAGCGTCAGCTTGTGTGTTGCTTCTCTCTTTCATACTTTTTTGCTGTCACGATATATATGGCCCCGAGCCGGCCGCATTACTCTACCTTATTAAAACAAGATACACAGTGGGAGACACAGTTCGACAAAACAGTGTTGCCTCATTTATTTTTGAAAAAATTTAATAGCTGCTCCGTTTGAGAGTTAGTTATTTGCTTGCTGATATGCAGTGAGAGACACATTTTGAGAGCAAACAGTGCTGCCCTATTATTTTTGGCAAATTATAAACAGCTGTGCCGTTTGAGAGTCTGCTTAAGAGCTTAACTTATCTTGGTATTTAGAGTAGATAAAACGATCCTTACTGCTTTATCCATTCGATTTTTTACATTCGCAACTTCAATTTCGCACCACTGTGCATTAAAATGGTCCATATTGTTTGCATTTGCTTTAAAATTTCGCCATTGTGCAGCAAACAATAAAAAAAAAAAGCTTTTGCCTACAACTGTAGACCCATTCGCTTGACTGCCCTCATGTTTAACCAGATCCCAGTGCAAAGATGTAAAGCACCCCCCACCAAAATACAACTGCCATCACCCACTGCTACTGAATTTAACATGAAGCAAAGTCGGCAAAGTCGTTGTCTCCATATGAATGTAAGGGTACGTCGGGGTGTTTTTTTTTTTTTGTACTTACAACAGCGCCATTGTTTGCGCCCAGTGGGGGAGTTCGCGGCGGGAAGAAGCAAAAGGAGAAAGAGTCATACAGAGACACATGTAAAGACATGCCAACCAGACTCATTTAAAGCTTGAGACGTAGTGGAGGTAAGATCTTGAAATGAGTAAAGAGCGCCGGCAAAATTTATGCGAAGAATGCAGCAGCAATATGTGCAACAGCAGCCGTTGCAACAAAAAGTGGGGGGGGGAGAGAACTTGCACTACGAGAACGGAAAAAAAACAGTCCAGCAAAAGGAGCCACATTACAAACAACGCCTTCACTGCTTTATGTATTTTTTCACTAAGACTCTGGTTTTTAGTGGTTCTTTTGCTGCACACACTTTTCCAGACCCAGACCCAGGCATTTCCCAGTGCTGCGAAACTTTTGCAGCTGCTGCTGGTCGAGTAAGCTTTCCCAGATTTTTTTCATTTTTTTTTTTTGCTGCTTCAACTGGCTAGGCGTTCAAAACTTAATAAGATTTTAATTGAAGCGCAAGAATTTAATTAATTTCATTATGAATACTCACAGATATAATATCCAACACACAACTAAAGGAGCATTAAACACTATATATATATTGATTTGATGCATGCGTGGCATGTGGCCAAGCTGAGTGGGGCACATAGTACTATGTACTACATAAGATGAAGACTTTCTGGCAGCGCTGTAGTTGGCATACATACATACTACTATTGGTATGGGAAAGCACACTGGATGTGGATTGTGTGTAAATCTGCTGTGGTATGCGCGCAAATCGCGATGATGTGCTACAATGTGCATTTTTATGATACTATGTGTAACGAAAATTGGGTTACTTGGCAAATACAAGCAAAAATGTTGCATAGAGATTGGAATTCGTGGAGCTCTTCAGATAAAGTGTGGTTTAAAAGCAGTACTCCGTTTGAGTAGCAGGCAAACGTTAAGTGATTGTGTTTGAAAATTGCATTAAGAACTGGCAATACGTATGATTCAAAATACCAAGGCTATAAATATAGACACTTTACTTTAAATAATCTCATGTAGTATAAAGTGCGTTGAGCTGAGCTTTGGGACTGCGTTTGAGCTTTTGGGTAATTCCGTGAGGCATGAGTGGGAGCTCCTCAAAGACGAACAGAGCGCCAGTTGCGCATAAACTTCAAAGATGACGAAAATGAGGCGAAAGTGAAGGCGCTACTGGTCCTCTGATCTGCTTATAAACAATCGTCTAATTGTCGATGAGCTAGCGAAATTGTACAGTAGCATCCAAAAAAATAATTACCGAAGATTTGGACATGCGAAAAGTATGTACCAAGTTTTTCATCTGCTGGGAAAGTTATTTCTGGTCAAGCACAGGGTTCCCACGTTGCCTGTTCCCCCACAGGGACCTCAAGGGAAACCAAAATAGCTCCGTAGACGAGGTCTGAGGAGCTATGACTGCATCTATGAGGGCAATGAGAGTCGTGTTATATGCGTTGTACCGAAGCAGCGAGCGAAGTTCAATAAAGAAATTTTAATTTATTCTGGCCCACTACTTTTTGAAACTCTTTAATTTTGTTATGTCTGCATATGCTTAGGTCTCAAACTCAGAATCAGGTCAAAAATGACCTGGCTGCTAAGTATATTTCTCTTCGGATATTGTAGAAGAGGTTTCGGTTTTATAGGCTCCCGCTACTCAACCCATCTCGTCCTACATTAGACCACAACCGCGTTACAGTCGAGAAGACAAAGATCTTTCATGTTTTTGACACTCTGGAAGTAAAACGTTAAACTACGCCAAGGCACGTAAGAAAACTAATACTTTGTGTAGATTCAGTTTCGTTTCCATGCACATGGCTTCATTATCATGCAACAACATTCTCTAGTACATACAATGTGTTTCATAACTACTGTATTAATGCTACCCCCAACCCTTTATCCATGACTCCAATCAAATTGTACTTTGTTACGTGCTCTTTTAGATCTGAGGTCACATAGCTAACGATGCCACACACTAATTGCAACTTGTTGTATTAATGCTACAGACTGGAACAACAACAACAACATAGCAACAACTCAATTGAAAATCTTTGCCATAAGCTGAAAAAGTTTTTAAGTAATATAAATCACCCAAAGGTTCAGAGAAGTAACCCATAAGCAAAGCTCCACGACGACCGCTAGACTCTTCATTGGTTTTTTGGCTTGTTTAATGACGCAAGTAATTGCAACAGCAAAGGGATGGGAATAGGGACGGGGTTGACGGTATAACTCTGGACTACTTTAAGTGCATTACAATACATGGAAAAACAACAACAGCAGTCAGAACGAGCTGCAACAAGGGAGCAACTTAATGAAAATCAAACAATGAGCAGAAACAGTGGCGGATGTAATGGGGGCACCCCAGCTACTAAGAACTGCTGCTGTATAGTGTTGAACACTACCGCAGCTCCCAAAAAATATTTTCTAGATCTGCCCCTGACAACAACAAAGCAATGGCAATAACTCAAAGTCGGTCAACTGTACAGTGAAAAACGTCGCCGAGATCAAATGACTGAAACTTTGACTACGACTGCAACTCGAGTTGGTTTTAAGTTAACTTGAGCTAACTTGAGTGCCACATAGCAACATGCAACTTGTGGCAATAATTGATAAACGAACAGATGTACAAGTGCTTAAATGAATGAATGATGTGGCAGAAGCTGCCATTTGAGTGCTTGCATTTAAACGTTTGAAGTTTGACATTAAATGGAGACGAAAATTTATTTGCACAATTGATAAAAGTGGTTTGTATATAGGGGGGACGCAGGCAGAGAGGTATGCAGCAGTTATACACGACACTCAATTGAAAATGAAAATCAACCGAACTCAATTGATTTATATAGTAGTTAGTACTTTATGTACTGCTGCCACTTGCTGCAACAAAGTTTTTGTTTATGTGGCAAGCCGCAGAGTTTTGCCTTGCTTTAATTAAAACTAATAATTAAATTAATGACAGCGCAGCAGTAAAGATCAAGACAATTTGTAAAGCTTCCCATTAATTAACTCACTACATATGCCAAACTAGAGCATATTAGTTGCACTAGTTGTCTGTCCCTGCCCCACTACTCCTCACGCTATTGTGCAACGCCCAGTCATGTCATAAGTTGTGACCAGTTTGTTGCACTTACAGCATAGTTGTTCAGAATTGCGTAGAACTTGCAACTTGCAGCTGTGGAATTGTCACGCAATTTACTGCAACAGACTCGTTGGCTGAACCAGAAGAGTGGGCCATTGAACCTTGCCTCCATAAATGCTACAAGTCAAGTTGCAGAGCCGCGAGTCGGAGAGTCAGAGCTGGTTACTGCGGAAGTCAATTTTCAGGGAATTGAATTCGAGCGACACCAGAAAGCGTTAAAAACCGCACGCAAAACGCTAGCTTTTATAAAAAAAAACACTGCACATTTTGTGGAAAAGAGGATCCATCAAAGAAGACTTGTCTGAGCATACATTAGAGCTCATAAATATAATTTTTACGAAAAAGTTTGATAATTGTGTCGTTCTCCGGAAAACGAATTCGAACATTTTATTCGGATTCATCCCAAATTCAGCAAAACGCATTTTTTATACGGTTTGAAACCGAACGTTTTGTTGCAAGTGGAATTAAAACGAATTGGCCAAATAGGTTTAAAAGTGTTTGGTTCCTGTCTTGCATTAAAAATTCCCTTTTAATTATTTCCCCCCAAAGGTGCAGAGCAAGGGAAACATTAGTAGATAGTGACAAAAAAAAAAGGGAAATTTGGAGCACGCAAAAACGAATCCGAATAAAATTTTTCGTGCTTAATGTTCGTTTGCTGGAGCCCAAATTCAGCAAAACGAATTTTTTATACGGTTTGAAACCGAACGTTTTGTTGCAAGTGGAATTAAAACGAATTGGCAAAATAGATTTAAAAGTGTTTGGCTCCTGTCTTGCATAAAAAATTCAAAACGAATTGGCAAAATAGGTTTAAAAGTGTTTGGCTCCTGTCTTGCATAAAAAATTCCCTTTTAATTATTTCCCCCCAAAGGTGTAGAGCAAGGGAAACATTAGTAGATAGTATTGGGAGCACGCAAAAACGAATCCGAATAAAATTTTTCGTTTTTGTGATTCATTGGCTGGAGCACGGCCGAATACTTTTGAAAAAAAAATATTCTTATTTTTACATACTCTTAAAAAAAAAAAATCATAAAAAGGGAAAAAAAATTCTAAAATAAAAAAAAAAAATTTTTAATTTAAAAAAAGTTTTAAATTTAAAAAAATTTTTTTTTTTAAAGTGTTGATAAATTAATATATTATATGTATAAGCATTGCAGATAAAATCTGTCATTATTCTTCTTCCGTATTTAATCATTATCGTAAATATTACTTCAATAACAGACTGACATGACCTGTTCCCACAAACTCAACAAAAATAAAAATAAAATTAAAAGCACAATTTGCACGCTTTACTGAACCAAAGTCAACAAAATAATAATAAAATTTGTATGTTAATAGGATTTTAAAACCGCAATAAACACAACCAAATTAAATGTTTTGCTGATGTTTTTGTTTTTTTTGTTTTGTATTTAGCAAAAATACCAACAAAATGGTAATAACAACAAAGCGCATTAAAATTAATATTGTTGTATGTGTGTAAGTATCTGTGTGTGCGTGTGTCTGTGTGAGTATCTGTGTGTAATGCAATCAGTTTCGATTTTATTACCTTTAATTGACTTTTCAGCACTGCTGAATAATCGACGCTGACAGCAGCGACCGCGACTGCAACTGCGACGGCGACGACGACGACGACTGCGGCTGCGGCTGCGACGTCAACATTAAACACTTATACGACGCTGTTCATTAACAATTCAAACTGACTGTAGAGTATGTGTACACTTTGGTGCTACTTTTTTTTATTTTTATTAACATTTATTTTGTTAATTTCAATTTCAACACCGGAACCTTGTTGTCAAACATATTGCATTGAGTTATTGTTGTAGGTCGAACTGCAATGAAAATCAAATATAAAAAAATGAGTTATAAATATTTAACAGTATGCAGCAAAAGTAAATTTTTAATAATGCCAAAGAAATGCAATTTATGTTGCGCAAAGAGTATGCATTAAAAATGCATTAAATGCATATGGTTTTTTTTTTTTTAATGAGTACTGGTAAAATAATTGTCATAATTTTTTAATTATTTATGTTAATTTTTTTTTAATGGTACGATTAACTGTTGTAGCAATTTCAAATATTTTTGCGTTTTTTTATTTGTGAGTCTCTTGCAACAAACATGCTGTGGTTGACTGTTAATAATAAAAAAAAAAACTATGATAATATTTTATATCAATTTGCAACATCAATATAGTTTTCAATGCATTCAGGTTGTACTTGCAAAAAATTGCAATATTAATGCGGCAAATAATTTTATTAATGTCTTTATTTACTAATTGAACTTTTTTTGTTATATTTTAAACAAGAACGCTATAAATTCAGATTTTCAGTACAATACATCAAATGTGTATTGGTAAGGCTTATTATGGTAGGCCGACAAAACCCAACCCAAGACCGATAGCTACAGTTTCGTCACAAACAACCACAAATGAGTTTAATGCATTTTATAACCTTTTTTTTATAACTATTTAATTTAAGTATATAATAGCTGTTTTTTTATATATTAATAGCTTTGACGTCTTAGCAGCCCTATACAAATGCTTCGAATTTCGACAGCCAATATATTCGTTTATCATTTGCACCACAGTGAAGAATATAAGTAATCTAGAAGGAATATTTGGCGGTGGTACCTTAAGAGGCAAGCGGATAATGCAATAAACTTACAAGGTGTCGCAAAAGAAGTGCTCAAGTTTGACTGCGCCTAAAACTGGTTCAACTTTTGTATGATAGCTATATGAAATAGTGGACCATTTTTGATCAAACTTCTCACAAATGTTATGACTCAAACAAAATACAACTGACATAAATTTGGTTACGATATTTAAAAAAAATGATAGCATGTATTTATGTTTTATTTCCCCACACTTAATTGCTTTTCAAACTTCCTACACCTATATCAACAAATAAAGGATATAAGTAAAAATCTTGTGCCAAAAAAATTTTTGTACAATATTCGTATTTCATAAAGTCAGGAGCATGAATTTTGTCATGATCCGTGTCTTTTTGTTAAAAAAAATTATAATTTTTATACCCTGTACCGTATGGTACAAAGGGTATATTGTGTTTGTGCAAGCCGAAAATGTATGTAACGTACAGAAGGAGAAGTCGGAGACCCCCCAAAGTTACCTAGAGTATGATCAGTGTGACTAGAGAAGTCGATATACCCATGTCCGTCTGTCCGTCTGTCCGTCTGTCCGTCTGTCCGTCTGTCCGTATGAACGCCTAGATCTCAGAGATGGTAAGAGCTAGAGCAACCAAACTTTCAGATAAGATCCCTTATTAATCCATAGGAGACAAGTTTATTTTATTTTTTTGATATCGGGATTACATTATATAGCTCCCATAGGGGTGTTTCAGAGGACCTCGAAAAAAATCAAAAGTTTTAGACGGATAATTCGTTTGTTTATAAAGATATCATAACCAAATTTTGCAATCGGAAGTTTTTTAGAGACCCCCAGCACTGTACCAAATTTTATCAAAATCGGTTGACTATATCATATAGCTCCCATAGGATCGATCGGTCGAAAATTAGTTTTTTGTACAAAATGCGTTGTGTTTCGTTTATTTGTGAAGATACCGTAACCATATTTGGCATTAAGAAGTTTTTTAGAGTTCCCAAGCACTGTACCAAATTTGATCAAAATCGGTTGACTATATCATATAGCTCCCATAGGACCAATCGGTCAAAAAATCGTGTTTTGTACAAAATTCGTTGTGTTTCGTTTATTTGTGAAGATATTGTAACCAAATTTGGCAATAAGAAGTTTTTTAGAGTTCCCAAGCACTGTACCAAATTTGATCAAAATCGGTTGACTATATCATATAGCTCCCATAGGACCAATCGGTCAAAAAATCGTGTTTTGTACAAAATTCGTTGTTTTTCGTTTATTTGTGAAGATATTGTAACCAAATTTGGCAATAAGAAGTTTTTTATAGTTCCCAAGCACTGTACCAAATTTGATCAAAATCGGTTGACTATATCATATAGCTCCCATAGGACCAATCGGTCAAAAAATCGTGTTTTGTACAAATTCGTTGTGTTTCGTTTATTTGTGAAGATATTGTAACCAAATTTGGCAATAAGAAGTTTTTTATAGTTCCCAAGCACTGTACCAAATTTGATCAAAATCGGTTGACTATATCATATAGCTCCCATAGGACCAATCGGTCAAAAAATCGTGTTTTGTACAAATTCGTTGTGTTTCGTTTATTTGTGAAGATACCATAACCACATTCGGCATTAAGAAGTTTTTTAGAGTTCCCAAGCACTGTACCAAATTTGATCAAAATCGGTTGACTATATCATATAGCTCCCATAGGACCAATCGGTCAAAAAATCGAGTTTTGTACAAAATTCGTTGTATTTTGTTTGTTTGTGAAGATATTGTAACCAAATTTGGCAATTAGAAGTTTTTTAGAGTTCCCAAGCACTGTACCAAATTTGATCAAAATCGGTTGACTATATCATATAGCTCCCATAGGACCAATCGGTCAAAAAATCGTGTTTTGTACAAATTCGTTGTGTTTCGTTTATTTGTGAAGATACCATAACCACATTCGGCATTAAGAAGTTTTTTAGAGTTCCCAAGCACTGTACCAAATTTGATCAAAATCGGTTGACTATATCATATAGCTCCCATAGGACCAATCGGTCAAAAAATCGAGTTTTGTACAAAATTCGTTGTATTTTGTTTGTTTGTGAAGATATTGTAACCAAATTTGGCAATTAGAAGTTTTTTAGAGTTCCCAAGCACTGTACCAAATTTGATCAAAATCGGTTGACTGTATCATATAGCTCCCATAGGACCAATCGGTCAAAAAATCGAGTTTTGTACAAAATTCGTTGTATTTTGTTTGTTTGTGAAGATATTGTAACCAAATTTGGCACTCGGTCCGAAGAGAGAGGTCCGAAGCACTGTACCAAATTTGATCAAAATCGGTTGACTATATCATATAGTCGCCATAGGACCGATCGGTCAAAAAAAAATTTTTGGTGTAAAATTCGACTGATTTCTGTTTATTTATGAAAATATCGTAGCCAAATTTGCCGAATAAATTATATCTTTTGGAGGTCTTAACCAATATGTCGGACTTAATTGCAATGAGGTGGTACAGGGTATCCCAAAGTCGTCTGCGCCCGACTTTAACGTTCGCCATCTTTTAACTAGAAGCGCTACTTAAAATCGCAGCAACTGTTTTTTAAAAGCTACAGTCACCAAACTAGTGCTGGAGAAAACATCGATGATCGAAGTTTAAAATATCTATGTATCGATGTTGGCCAACAGAGATGTTTCTCCAGCACTGCTGCACTCATCTAATGGGTGTTTAGTAGTGCTGGAGAAACATCCCGTTGGCCAACATCGATATATAGATAGTATTTTAAACTTCGATAATCGATGTTTTCTCCAGCACTACACCAAACCATGCACAAACCAACAAAATTTAAACTATCAATTTACATTTAAATCTTAGGGATTGTTAAAATGAATAAAACAAATTAGTAGTCTTGACCCTGCTCTTGGTTTGAGTTAGAGCTTTAAGCGAGAGCTTTCATTTTTTAGAGATGCTTGTTTTATCACCCGATACATTTATGAAAAACAAATTATTTTGCATTATTTTTAAAACATTTAAACGTTACTGTTTACAAGTAAATATACTTACTATTTTATAGTTACATGTAGTATATATATACAAATATATATAAATTAACCGCA
Source organism: Chymomyza costata (assembly GCA_018150985.1). NCBI lineage: Eukaryota > Metazoa > Arthropoda > Insecta > Diptera > Drosophilidae > Chymomyza > Chymomyza costata. Next base: position 29,152,853 of record JAECWU010000001.1, read on the forward strand.
GTACGCACATTTAAAAACGCTTATCAGTATTATGCAAAAAATTATTATCAATATGAAATAATGGAAATTAATTTCTGTTGCTTTTTTATTTATTTCAATAAAATATATTCCTATATTGCAATGACAATAAATTATTTGCATAAAATCTACAATCGGTCTATATGCAAATAAATATTCATTGCTTTATAGCATTCATTTTTGTAATATATTTACTTTAAAAAAAAAAAAAGAAATATGCAAAAATTTATTATTTCAATTAGTCGAACCTTTATCTTAGTTTATTGTAATTTAATTTATAAAAAAATGAAAGCTTGATAATTTTGTGTTTTCGTTTTGTTGTTTATAAACAGTTTCAATAAATAATTATATTATGTTCAATTACTCAAATAACAATTATGCATTTATATAGTTTGCAAAATATCAATTTTTATTAACAAATTAAATGATTTATTTTAAAAGCACTTTATATAAAAATAATTGCTCTGTTGGCACAAAAAAATTGCGCTGCAAAATATAAATAGAATGCTCATTATATATTTGGGAGTAGGTGAGAAGTTTAATTGTAAGGAAACCGAGTGCACTCAAATCAGGCATGTTCACCACGCAGTAGCCGAGCATTCATCGCGTTCATCCGAAGTGCTAGCCGAAGGATGGCATGCTAAAAACAAATAGCAGCGTAAGAGCATGTTCACTAGTGCCTGTCCTAGAGATCTTAAGTCGTGAAGGTCCTCAGATCTTACGAGTTCTCAAATACTCGAAAAGATAAACGTATGGCTCATGCTCTGACCAAATATTCAACAATTGGCTAGACTGACTCTTGATATCGATGCTTAAGTCAACTTCATTCCTGCTTTCGGCGCGGATCCTTGTTCCTTCAGCACCAATGAGCTAGATTTAATACTCTGTACCAAAGATAAAAAGCAGACATCGGAAACCCCCAAAATTTACTTCCAATATGGTCAGCAGGACAACAGAAATGAAACTAGACATGTCTGTCCTTGCTGAAATCCTAGTTCTTGCAAACTATAAGAACTAGGACGTTTAATTATAAACTTGATATTTGAATTTTTTTTGCGACCAGCCAGATCACGTTTTTTTTTCTTTCATCCCCAAATAATTTCAAGGCCCTGTAATTTCTATAATTTTTTAGTTAGAGCTTTGAAACCGATCCATAAAGAGCTGTGATATTCACAATAGTGTTACTGGAGAGGCAAGAATGCGATACTCTTCTGGACCTCAAAATTTTAAGTCGCGGACCATGGTTCGACTTCTAGACGGTACCATTTTTTTTTTCTTTTTTTTTAGTTCTTTTTATGTTACTATTCCAATAAGACTATAACACACTAAGTTATATTTAGTGTGTAGCGATTTATTTTATGTAACAATATTGGATTATAACCTTGAACTTATCGGTTGATTGCCAATAAATAAAACAAAATTCCAATACAGAGGTTTTCTCAAAGTGGCACGCCCCCTTCTTTAACGTTCGCCATGTTTTTTATTATACTGCTTGGGACCGAATGATGGCAAACTACGAAAAGTGTTTTCAACATCCCAAAAGAAAATCGATTTTATACATAAGAAAAAGATAGATAGATATCTAGATCTTGTTAAAAACATTAAGAGGCTTTCTTCACTAGACTGTTTCTGCTCTGAATCTTCCAGCTGGAAATCGCGTAATCTCATCATTTATAGAGAGGCAAACATTTTATCTTCTTCATCTATAACCTTTCATCTGGTGACTCTCAGCTAGGCTGCCAAAGTCCCATATACATTTGTACATAAACAACACATCATCTTCATTCATAGTTCCAAAATAATCATTAACGTTTAAATTTCACATCTCTTCATTAAATTTTCAAGCTAAGATGAAAGCTTAAGAAAAAATTACTATAGCAGTTCATATGATTATCTCAGCTCATTATCTCTAGCGGCGGCTTTGAGATTGTCTTTACGAATAAACCGAAACGCGCATCAACACCCAATTAACCTTTGCAATAAATTTAAAAATAAAATAATAATATTTTCATAAACATTTAAAACCATTTTGTTACAGTGGCTTATCAATAAATACTCTAAAATACATACATATATGTACCTATATATTTTGGTTTTCATTTTCTATGCACTATAATTACACTAAACGTTATGCGCATATTTTTTTCGTTGATTTTACATTTTAAATTTATTATATACAAAAAATTTGTTGTTGACCCTATAATACATAATATATGTTGGCCAAAGCTAACATTTTCAATCTGAAAAGGCATAATAATAATATTTATGTATAGTTGGGTTTTTTAAATATGCAAATCGTTTCGACTTTAAAATGTTGTACAACTTCAATATGCAGCTTACAAAATATTGAACTAGTTTGTTTAATTTTGCATAATGCCCTGAAAACTGCATAACCCGTTGATGACTTTTCACCATATACCACGCACAAAAACAGCTTCTGCTGAGCTGACCCTAATGAGCTGCAGTCGCACTGGGTTCGAGTGGGTCACTGTACGGGTCTGACGCTGTTTGGGATTGACTTTGACATTAAATGTGTGCCATGTAAAATAAGGTTGGGGTCTTTGATTTTACTCATGCTTAAATATGGCAATTTGTGGCATTTAGTTTGCCATGCCACAAGAACGTCAACTAGAACGCCAGTTGGCTCCAATGCATTGACCCAATTTGTTTATTTATTGAAATTGCTTTTTTAGTTCAATAATAAAAGATGAACAGACCAGATAGCATTTTCCGTATAACAATGACCTGCAATCTGAATATAAAGCATTTGCCTCAATTATTATTTTATTTTTGTGACATTTTTATTTAGAATTTATGGGGCAGCTCAATTTGTCAATATTTCTCTTATTGTTGGTAGGCGTCTGTAGATGGTGTGCCATGGTCTATTAGATAATATTCGGTTGGAAAAACATTATGCGGCAGCTGCATTTAGCTAATGGCAATCATTTTTGATATTTAATGACATGGAATGCTATACAAAAAATTGCTAGCAAAAGGTGTTTTGGTAGGTGAGGTGGTCATAAAATATGACCTATTGATTGGTTTTCTAAAGCTTTCGTGTTGTATATGCTCTTGGTGTTACGCATTTATAGAATTCGTAATTAGTTAGAATAAAATCTGTTAGTAGATGGAGAAATTGTTATAAACTGTACAAAAAGGAAAGAATTATATATGGTTTGTGCGAATGTGTGTAACATAGATTAGAAATCATCGGAGACCCCCACAGTTACCTACAATACGGTCAGGAGGACAAAATAAATTGATCTAGCCATATCTGTCCGTCTGTTCATTCGACTATCAGTCTGCCCATCCGTTTGTCTGAACACCTTGACCTTGGAGACTTAAGAGCTAGCATAAACAAACTTGACACTTAGACTCCTTATGTGAGCACCTAGATCAAGGTAATAGTTTATTTATAATTTTAAAGCGATATATATTTTCTCAATTTTGAAGTTATAGATTTTGTGTATATTGGTAAAGTATGGGAAATAGAAAACTCGTTCTATGGATGTCCAGAATTATTAGAATCGGACCATAAACAGTGGAGATATTCACAATATAGAATTTTAGAGGCGTGAACTTGAATCTCCTCAGAGTCCAATGTATAAATAAGACTAGCTCAGTTGGTTAAGTGTCGGCCTAAATTCTTACAGAAATCAAACGATTATATTTAAAAAGTTAAAACGAATCCAAAGATAATTTTGTAATCAATTTTTTATATTATATTTACTAACCTACAAAAAATAGTGTTATTTTTATATGAAACAAAATTCTCGTTTGTTTCGACGTCATACCTCTTAATGGCTGGATTGAGAGCTGTCGTTATACGAAGGTTGTGTGTTTATCTTAAAGTATTTTTTTTGAATTTTTTAGGTATTTTTAACATTTGTATATAGGCTTAAACTCTACGAATTTGACAAAACCTATGATAAAATCTGAAGAATAGTTACTAAACACACTAAAAAGTTCGAATGAGTTAAAGATATTTTTTTACGCATAGTACGTAGGTATAATCTATGTAGACAAAACTTCAGGTGACATTTTTTATCCATATGCTGGAACTATTAAAATTTGACATCAAACGCTAAAATTTGGCAAAAGTTAAGATTTAATCTGAAGAATAGGCACGAAAAAATTCGAACCTTTGCAGCGAAAATACTTCAAGAAATGTTTTCTTATGGCAACATGTCGTTATCGTAGTCTGTATTTAAAAAAAGCGTTCTACGCATAACCATAAATAGTCCCGGAAATTACCAACCAATCCAATCAAACACAACAACGTCCCCAGCTCAGAAACTTTGGAAAACTTCTGCAGTTAGGAAATCAAATGAACAGCAGGAAGATCAATTCAAACAGTCAACCAGTTTATATTTTATTTAATAGTTAGTATATGTATATAGAAAATTGACTTGCATGTGGCATGCAATCTAAGCTCATAACACCAACAACTCTTAACAAGCCGTCAATGTACCTAATAAAGTGGCAGACAACATCTGCCTGACCAAGTGCTGCTAATACAATAAACATAAAATCCAGCCAAGAGCGGAAGTTTTGTCAAAGTAAACACGTTGCCAGAGTTCCCTAACTGCTTGCAGTGCATTCTAAATGTAACCCTAACTTTAGATGCAAACTTATTGATATAAGCACGCAACAACAACAACAATAAACAAAAATAAACTAAACAACAACAACAACATTATTTGGTGGTAACCATGGTTGCTCCAAGCCGGCACTGACCTGGGCACACAGTTGTGACCAACTAGCTTTTACTCGGAGGTAGCGGAATAACTGTTACCCTTAAAAAAAAATATTGGCTTTAGCCATAAATCTTTAATTAAAATCTTAATTTTTATTGGGAACAAAACGATACTTCTAGCGATAATCTATTTTGCTTAAGTTTAAAAGCTTTTGAAGCTTGTATCGACAAAAAGTCCATATTGTTTTGTTTATTAAGCTCACATGAAATTTTATATCTAATTTTAGATTTTATGAAAGCTGTTAGCTGAACTGCTTTCAGTTTACCATAGAATTCTAACACCCGAACAACACTTCCAAGCATTGTATATTCTATATAAAAATCAGTACACTATCAAAGATACTTTCATGGCATTACATTCATTTTGATTGAATTTGAAGTCCTTTGCTCTTTGGGTCTTCAAAATTTAGATGTCCTTACTGACGACAACATCGCTACCTAAATCAAAGCTGATCAAAGCCCTCTGCATTCTATAAGCTTTGCACAAATTTACAACACCCTTGACCTTATGGCTACAAAGTAGCAACATGACCAACTCTACTCTTTGGTAACCCTGGAACTGCCCAGCTGACACTGACCTAAGAACGCAGCTGAGGTTAGAGCACTTAAATTGTCACAAAAACAAAAACAAACACTAAATACTATCTGTAGCTCTCTTTCATGCATTCTTTAGCTACTGCTCTCACTTTGAGTACGTTTTGTCATGACAGTGCGTACACACGAAATTATATAATTACGTACAATAAATTGTAATTACTGACTTGAGATACATTTGCGGAGATAAACGCTTTTTCGTGTCGCTCTGTTTTGACTCCCAATTTACGATTTTTTTTTCTTTTTTTTTTCTTGTATCTAGTATCTTTTTGTTACTTTGTATAAAATGCGTGTGGGGCTTTTCATATTGTTGCTTTGGAGACGTTGACATTGACTTTGCGTCACGCATAAATTAAAGTAAGCAATTAAAACAACAATATTTAGAGAAAACAACAAACAAAGTGAGTTTTGTTTTATATGAATGGGCGGTGTGTCAGATGACATAACAAAATTGTGTAGCTCAAAAAGTGCGCGCATAAATTTAAGTATAGATAATTAAGCCACCCAGAGAGCTCCTAAATAATGATATGGGAAAAAGTAAAAGGAAAAGTGTAGATAGCTGTAAGTAGTATGTGGCTTGAAGATTTAAAGAAATGCTTGAATAAGCTCTATGTACTTAGGCTAGCCAGTACAATTTAGATGAAAGCGTTAACTAGCCATCTACAACTCATCTTTAGGCAAACAGTTTACCCATTGCTTGCCACATGACGTCATCGATGAAAACGAAAACTAAAAGGTTGTTGTTGGTTAGGCTCTACTCTTTGTTACTAGGTAATAAAGAGCTCAAAAGAATTTTTTTTTTGGAAAAAAGTTGATTGGCGTTTTTAAGAAACCTACTTAAAATATATACGATATAAAACGATATCTTCGATTTTGATGACTTTTATCTATATGTAATAGAGGCTCTAGCCAATATACCCTTCTACATTTTTTTTTACAAAATGCCAATTACTTATCGAGTTATCCATAACTGACAATTTAGGTTGACTTTTTTTTTCCAACAAATATCCGGTATACAAATAAAGTTTTGAATACATTTTATTTAACCCTTTCAGGCCCGAATTAAAATGGGAGGACTTAAAAAAAATTTGACCTTAGAATTATCTTAATATAGCCACAAATAGTCACAGAAAAAAATTTCAAGGTCCTGGGTATCCTAGTTTGGCCCCACCGAAATGTTGCCTACAGGCAACATTGGGCCTGAGTGTTACATTTTTATACTGTACGTATACGCAATTGCTGAATACAATTTTTTTGCATTTTAATATATGTTAATAAATTATTTGGATGGTTTTTTTATATCTTCAATTATATTTACTCATTAATTATGTGTAAATGAAACAAAGAAGTTTTTGAGTGAATTTGAGCAAATATAGAGTCGTCCCACTTAAAGCATTTTGGGTGGGGATATCCAGTTTTTCACAGTCTCCACTGTCCTTTTGGGCCCCACTCAATCCAATAGTTGAATTGATCGCACGTGATCGCTTTAAGAGTACCCAGGGCATATTTTTAGTTTCTAGTTTTAGAGTTGAAGTGTCAAAAACAGCTGGTGATGCTGTATCAGAAGACCATGGCGAGGAGTCAAAATGGGATATTATCTATGACTGAAGATCTCTTTTGGAGCAGAATTTTCTTTAGTGGGGCTTAGCAGCTAAATGGCAATATCCGATTGACAATAAAAAATGGATAAGCGAATGGTCTTATATTGAATATGCTTCAAATCTCTACGGAATAGAGCCAACTATTGAGTACTGCAATGTTTATACAGCAAAAGATAATGAGCATATACCATTTGTTGGATCGATTGGACCATTTAGTATTTGTTAGCATTATATATCTCGAACATTACAATATTTCGAAAATATCAATGCGACTTATGTGCATATTGTTGCGGCCCAAAATAGCAGGGCACAAATTTTAAGTTATTTTCTACAGCAATAACATCCAAAATTGCCCCAAAATTGATTTTTCAGAGTAGTAAAGTGTTTTGAATTTCTCTAAATTTCTTTTGTCTATGAATCTATCCGAAATAAATTTGATAATGCGAAGAACTCCCAAAGGCCCGCATATCTATACATAACAAAAATTTAAAAATTTTTGTTCCACTCAGGCCCAATGTTGCCTATAGGCAACACTGACTTTGGAAAAATCCTGACACAAAACTTAACCACTTTTGTTCATAAAGTTTGATTTTATTTATTAATTTATCTATCTTTAAGTAATAAAACCATTTTTTGTGTAAATATAACTAATAAAGTAAATATAATGAAGATAAATGAACAAACACTTTTTGCGCAAATTTTTAGGCACTCGATGTATTAATGAAAAAGCCAGCAAAACTAAATATTAAAAATAAATACATGCATTATGTTATATATAGAAATGCACAAAAAAGAACAGCCTACTAGATAAAAACTATAACCAATGCAATATAATCCGATATAGCTGAGTTTTTTGCATTTGAATCCAATGTTGCCTGTAGGCAACAGCGGGCCTGAAAGGGTTAATGAAAAATACAACTTTGAAACAAACAAAAAATAATTTATACTTAAAAAAAAATTTTCACGTTTTTATAATTTTTATATTTACATTTTTTTCTTTAATTTTTATATTTATGTATTTTTTAAATTCTTATATTTAAACATTTTTTTTTTTTTAATTTTTAAATTTAACAATTTTTTTTTACACATTTTGAACATACAGGCTGGGCAAAAAAACGACCGACGATGAAAAAATTAATTTTTCGACTTTTTACTCGTATTCCATGTACAATTTAAGGTATTTTTTTAATACATTGTGGTTGAGTAATAAGAGAATAAAATAGTAGGGCAATAGCAAGCAAAAAACAGTTGTCAGTCGAAAAGCGGGCCCAAATTGCCATTTTGTAAAAAAGCGGCAAATACGCGCTAATCAAGCGATTTGAACTCGATTTAATTGTTTTGGGAAGAACTCGATTTAGAAGTCAGAAAACTTCGACCAACAAATCAGTCCGGTCTCTGGAACTGTCTTCAATCAGCGTGAAACAATATCAAAAAAAAAATAAAAGATTGCTAAGATGCTAAGATTGTGCGGGGCTGCCATAAAAGCAAAAGGCGGTTACTTCGATCAAAAATGCGTTTGACTATATTTAGCATATCATTTTCAATTCTTTCATAATTTTCATTAAACATGTGTTTCAAAAGGTTAGACAAGCTTCAGTTATTGAAATTCCATTCTCTAGGAAATAGTACGACTGAACCTGAAACAGGAGTGAAAAGTGGAAAAATTGATTTTTGCATTATCGGTCAAGTTTTATCGCATTATTTATTAATTTGTATCCTATTTGCGTGAAACAAAATTTGCTGCTCATTTCTGAACTTCTCACAAATCCTCTATGTAACTACATATATCAGACATGCTCACAAAGAGAGCGCACAAAAGTGTGAACATGCTACGCATTATGAGTCTCTTACAAGCAGTAAGCGAAGCCTTCGGCTAGCACTTCGGTCGTTTGTGCAAGAGCGCGCGACGTTCATTCGGCCTGTGCGGGCTACGGCTGCACATGGCGTCACTTTTTTATCTCTTCATCGCTGTTGGCCAACAACAAGTTCATATAGCCAAACAAACCAGCCAAGCAGCCATTTACACTACCAAAGCGCTTCCGTTGAAAAATTTAAATTAAAATTTTTTGCGAAAAGAAAAAAAATTGCAATGCTTTGAAATACGCAGGTCACCGCAGCATTAGTTTGCATATATGTAAATTAACATTTACCAAAGTTTAAATAAACCATTAAAAATAAAAGCTAAATGTAAAAAGAAAAGTCCACAAACAAAATAATAATATATACGAGCATACAGGAAATAAGTTTGAAAATGCAGCCAAATGGCCAACTTTGACAAATATAAAAAAACAAGAAAATGCAGAAAACTGGAAATCATTGTTGGCATTGTCGCCATTTGTTATTATCAGAGGTGGGCACGAAAAATAACGGAAAGAGCACTTTTTGCTTGTGCGCCTATCTTTCGCCACAGAAAAGACATAACGGAAAGAGCACTCAGTACAAAAAACGCCTTGGACATTTTTGCACCGAGTGCTCTTTCCGTTAGGTCTTGTAAGTGGCGCCTGCCAGACGCACACGCAAAAAACCGAGAATGTTACAAAAACAAAATACACACAGTGTGCGCTTTTATGGCCCTACTCGAGCATCCTTTTTTCGACCTTTTTAGACCGTAACGGTAGTTTTTATTGGTGCTCGCGACGAAAAATTCGCACAAGTACACTGAGCACAGAAATATAGTTAATTTGGCAACTGTAAGACCCAGTAATTTTTTTGGTAAATTAAAATTGTCATATAAACTCATATGACTTTTCTGTTTCTTTGAATGTGTTGCAAAATTTTGTCAGTGTACACGCACAAGCAGATCGTCGGCGACGCGCCGAGTTTACAAAAACAAAATACACACAATGTGTGCCTTCGCTCGACTCGCAGCAACTTACAAAAACAAAATACACACAATGTGTGCCTTCGCTCGACTCGCAGAATATTACAAAAACAAAATACACACAGTGTGCGATTTTTATGGCCCTACTCGAGCATCCTTTTTTCGACCTTTTTTCTTGATGTTGTTGTAGTGCTCTTTCCGTTATTTTTCGTGCCCACCTCTGGTTATTATTGTTGTCGTTAGTTGTTGTAGCTGTTGTTGTTGTTGGGTGAAACCTGGAACATCATTAACATACATTTGAAAAAGCAAATTCCTGCGGTGCACCCAGTGCTGCCAACGTTTTTTTAGTTTTGTGTTTTTTTTTTTTTGCCTGTTGCTGGGCTTTCTTTACCTTTTTTTTTTGTTGTGCCTGTTGTTGGCAGTGCCCCCCGGTGATAATGTGGTCCGTAGCGAGAAGGCCTGCCAAGTGCCGCGCTGCTTCTCTGCTGCTACGCTGCTGTTCCGCTGCCAGCCTCATGAAAATTTGTAAGTATGTTAGACTTGTCACTTGCACACTTCATGCCCATATTTGTCACATTTGCGCCATGTACGCCAACGGAGTTGAACCCGCGGCTACGTTCCAAAGTTGTTCTTATTGTTGTTGCTGGTTGTCGTCATGGTTGTTGTTATTGTTGTTGTAGTTGTTGCTCGTTAGTTGCGCATCTGATTTGCCCAGTGCCGGCAGTTGGCAGACCGTGTAGTGTAGTTACTACTACACTACAACATGGAAATGCTCCGGGTTTTATTTTTATTGTTTTTGCTGTTGTCGCTGGTTCTGCCCCACCCCATGCCTCTCCAGCTGCTGCTGCTGCTGCTGCTGATGCTGCTGCGGTTTTTGCTGCCACTCTGCTGGCCATATTTGTATGAATAAATGCGTATTTAAGCACATACTTACAACACTTGCCATGTATGGCCCAGACCAGACCAAAAACCATACCACTTCATGTCAGACTCAGGCCCAAGCCCAGACCCAGACCCAGCGCAACCAAACGTTTTACATTTTCCTTTATGTTTTTCCATTTTCCATTTATTTTGCATATTATTTTTTATGCGCGTTTGTTGCCTTGTGACACATTTACTTTATGTTACATACTTTTAAATTAGGCCTTTAAGAGAGCGTCTAAGTTTTTACTTTTGAAAAAATATTTTTTAAATTTGATTACTTTTCATTTTAGTAGTTATCAATGATTTTCTCTTAAATTTTTACCATTACATCAAAAAAAGTTAGTTTTATGTAGCTATGATTTTGTAGGCTCTACTTTAGGTCGCACTCTTTCCCGGTTTGACAAAAAATTGGGAATTACAAGCAAATTAAAAAAAAAATGCAAATAATGCTTTGTTGGATTAACAAACTTCTTCAACCGAATTAAACCTAAAGCTAACTGAGTTTTTCATCAGCTATAGCTTCGAGAGCATTTTCAACTTAAGATTTTCTATAGATCGCATAAAACCTTTTTGACAGTTTTTTTTTTAGGGTTTTAATCATAAGACCGAAATCAAATCTAAAAGGATTGTCAAGTATTTAGAACTCTGCGAGATATTAAAGTCTTTGAACACAAATTTTACAAATTTATTCACCACACTTGCAGTACTGGTTGTGGGGTTATAACTAAGTACCCTTTCACAGCGACTAAGCATTTCACGTAAAACTTAACCAAATCGTTTTTACTTAAATAATTTATTTGCTTAAACTAACAACGTGTTTAACTACAAAAAATCATTTTTTTTCGAGCTTATGCTGCACAAAAAGTTTTTGCAAAATTTCTGAAGCATAAAAATCTACTTTATTTAAAGTATCTCACAAAATCAAACTCAATTTGTCGATTATTAATTGATCCTATCAAAGAGTATTATGCGTATATGAAAAATAAATGATACAAAATAAATTTACTAAAAACAAATAAAAGTAATTTAAAAAAAAATTATCAGCATATAAGCAAACAAAGCATGTGAAAAGGCAATTTTAAATAAAACTTGATTGCACAGTAGCAAAATGTATCTCAAGCGTTAAGCCGGCAAATGAAATAATATTTGTGTCATTGCTGTTGCTAGAAATTCTTCAATTTTATTTTAATTTTGCAATATTTGCTCACTGTTGCGTAGGAGACGGCAAAAGTAAAAGATACTTGCACGCATGTAGATACACATATACAAGGCATGAGCAGATACTTTGAAGATACTTTTCTGTGCCTGTTGTTAAGCGCCCTAAGAGCTACAAATAAAACCAGGCAACATTGGCAGTTACCTAGCAGGCGCTGGGATGCAGCATGTTAGCCTACTTTGGCTGATAACTTGTACAAAATCAATTGATTTTTTATTTACAAAGCGACAAGATAGCAAAGAGGCTGCTCGTTTACAGGATAAGTCAGTTTAGTGCCAGCAGATACACTGCTTTCTCAGTCTAAGCGCAAAGTAAACAAAGTCCAACAACAACAACAAAGTTGCATAAGGCAAACAAACAAACCCATAAATAAATTATTTACATTTCCCTCACAGACTAAAGCCTCAGCTTTTTTTGCTGTCATACGCCTAAAAGTTAAATACAAGCGACTTACTGCTGCAGAGGCACAGACTGCGCTGCCTCGGCCAGTTGGTGGCAAATACTCGTATCTTTTTTTTTATTTTGCAAAATAAACAAAACTGAAATGACAAAAAGGCAACAACAACAACAACGTCTAGTAGACAACAAAAGGACAAAAGTCTGTCTGTATATGTGTGAACATTATCAGAGTAAACAGGCATAATGGCAGCGCATAATGGCCAAGAGTCTGACCAGCAAAAAAAACGAAAGCCCAGCAACTAATAGCCTTTGTTGTTCTTGGATGTAAAAAAAAATATTTATATATATATAGTATTAACTCCCCAAGAAGCGCTCGCTGTACATGATTCCAGTCACTATGTGTGTGGTCCTTTATAGCTGCTACTTAAGAAGCGCTTCGCAAAAAGTTGGCTGTGAAATTAAATCTCCAAAAGGAAATTGCCTAGCCATTGTAATATAAATAAATAAATACACACCACGGAATGGCTGCAATCGATTTGTTATAACAAAAAAAAAGAATATAAGACAAATTGCCAAGTACTTTCTGGTACATAAGCATAATCTTCAATGGACGAGCTCTAATGCTTTCAGTTTTAAGATATATTCGTACTAAAGTGTAATATGGGTTATTAAGCAGCTCAAGCTTTTAAGTATGCCCTTTGGGCAGTATTCCGGAATAGGCAAATCAGCTATATAGCATTTTTAGCGTTTTTTTTTAATATGCTTAAACATAAAAGCCAAGACTTAGGCTTAGTGAATATCTTGAAGTAGCTCTCTCGAACAGCTACTAATGCTTAACCTTAAGCATATAAATATTTAAGCGTATTGCCTTTTTGTTGCGCTATAGCAAATTTTTGTTTCAAAGATTTATGTAAAATTACTTAGACTTAGAAGATACACTGTCGCTACTTTTTATATTTTTCAAGGTAGTCTTATACTATATATGTATAGTTCTAAGCTTTTTATTTTTTGTATATTTAGGAAACAATTATTTTTTATTTATTTATTTTATTTATATTTAAAAATTTTTCCAACTTTTTTTTTTTATTTTTGTATTTGAATCTTAGCCGATTGGCTCAGCTTTTTTTTTATTTATTTATATTTTTTTTTTAATTTTAAAAACTTTTAAAATTTTTTTTTTATTTTTTGTATTCAAAATTTTGCCGATTAGCTAAGCTTTTTTTAATTCATACTTAAAAATTTTTTATTACATCCACAGTTCCTATCCGATATCGAAGATTTTAGACTCGAAATGTTCGTAAAAGAATTCTCTTTCAGCTTAAATCTTAACATAAGTTTTAAAAATTTTTTCTTGTTAATAAAAAGCAAACCGATAATTTGTAATTTTGAAAATTGGTTGAAAATTACACTTTTTTTCGACTTTGGTTGCTTGTAACTTCTATAATTTTGACTTAATCTGAACATAATTGTAAAGAGCAAACCTATACCTTTCGATCTAATCGTGTTTCATGTAGATACAAAATTTTGTTCACGAGATATTGAAAAATAACTGAAATAAGTGCCCAAATACATGTTTTTCGAAAATATCTCGAAAACGGTGCTTAAGAGAAAAAAAAAGTTGCTATTTTCGTGTTTCTCGACCCCAAATTACCCTAAAAAACACTTTTTTACGAAGGTTCACTCGATGACCCTTAAATTTGTAGACTAGTGTAATCTGTAGTTTTGAAAAAGTGTCGAAAATAACACTTTTTTTCTACTTTGGTTGCTTGTAACCTCAATGATGTTTACTTAATCTGTACATATCATATATCACTGTAAAGAGCAATACTTTTCGATCTATTCGTCTTTCATCTCGATACAAATTTTATTCACGAGATATTGACGAATAAGTTAGAAAAAAAAAGAAGTTTTTATGTTTGGAAGATAATTTTTTTTTTGCTTTCAATTACACAGCCACATAAAAAAACGGACTTTCGGATCCAGAGGTCGGACCATGTTTTTTGGTGTTGCTAAGTCTGAGCCCCAAATCAAATACTAAGTACCAACACGTCAGGTTTTTGAAATACTAACTTCGAAAAACCGCATAAAAAAAGTATTTGAGGTTATCTCATAAATATATAAATAAATATAAATATTCAGGTTTCGAAAAAGATTCTTTATGGTGTGTTTTGAGGTTATGTTTTAGTTACCCCAAAAAAAATCGATTTTTAGGTTCAGAAATATTTTTCTAACATATTCCTAATATTTTTAGGAACGCTGAGTCCGAATCCGTGATTCAAAAATTTATAATAAGAAGAGGTATTTTGAGGATATCTGACAAACCAGACGTGCTGCCTTTTTTTTACATTGGATCACCGTATAACCAGTTTCTAAAACAAATGTTGTGGGGTATTTAGAAGTTATGATAGAACAAGGAACCGTTGGGCCAATTCTTTTAGCTGAATCGGACTCAGCGCGTCCGTTCTGTTCAAAACAGAATTTGATGAAACAAAAAAAAAATCGATAGGAAATATTGAGTTCTAAAAAAAATTTACTTCTTCATGCCTTGAGACTCCTAAAAAATAACAAGGAGCTGAATTTAATTCTTTGGACATATTCTTAACTTGTTAAACGTCTTGAGATTCTTTAAGAAATTCCAAGCAGCATTTAATTTTTAGTGATACCCTTGATTCGGTGGCGTAGATAGTTGGCCTCTTCCCCTGGTTTTTGCTTTCGTATGAAAAATAAGTTTGACCACCCATCGAAAAAAGCTGTCTACGCCACTACCTTGATTTAATAAACAAGCCATGAGGAACGTAGTTTCATTTGCAGATAATATCTTTTGCAATAATTCGGACATCCCATATTTAAGCCAGTTTATACTCTGCATAATATTTAAGATAGATTAATCCTAGTATTATGGCTAGGTATTCGTACCTTAAAAACTGCATGTAGAAGTTTGTGCAATGAAATTTAATATAAATTAAAAAACCAAAACCGGATTTATTTTTTAATGCTCAACTAAGTTGTTTTAGTACTATTTTACCTTAAGCTTATTCATTTCATGAATAACTTAACTTTAGTACTATAATCAAATTCTTGCTTTTACTTAATATTTAAAAATAATAAAAAACAAAGCATAACTTTGCTTTGCTAAAAATTGTCCGAGAACTTTAGCTCTGTTTTCGCAGTTTTAAGTTTTTAACTTTACTAAGCTAAAATATGGAAAAATTCTTTTCATTAGCAAAATTAAGTCCGGTAACTTTTGCATATTCTTTGGTTAAGCCAACAATTTGCACTTGACGCGCACACTTTTAGTTACTTTCAGGGAAAAATTCCCTTTCATAAAAAAAATGCTAATTCGTTTTTTGGATTTGACTGGCCTTTCGCTTAAGCTTTCCACAGATTCGAAAGTTTTAGAAAATGCACTAAATTTTGAGAGAGAAAATCAAGCGAGCAAGCCAAATTACGTGCGCTGCTCAACAGTTCAATACGAATGCAGCAGCCAAAATGTATCTAACAGATACGCGTTGGCATGTTTAAATAAGTACAATGAAAAAAATGAAAAACCTCAAACTGCAACGACAAACGAACGGGAACTACAAAAAAAGAAAAAAAAGTTAATATTGCAAAAAAAAAATAGAGAAAACCAACTTGAACCATAACAACAATAATAGCAACAACAAGACGTTTTTTATTTACATTTCCCCGCAGCATTGGGCGGTTTGGGGATTTTGTGTTTCTGGAGCAGGCAGGAAAAGCACATACAGAAAATATTTCCGTAGAGCTTACGGCTTTTGGCCTGACACTGCACATAAGTTATTATCTGGAACTCTATGGGCAACAGCGGCAGAAGGCAAAGGGAATTGCCAGGATGTAGCTCAGTTTCGCCAGTCAATTGCGGCTGTCTATTGTCGTTGTTGTTGCTGTTGTTGTGGTTGTTCTTCTTTTTTTTTTACTGACTCTGGATCTGGCATGCCAAGTGTCTCTGTCGCTTGGTCTATTTGTCTGGCTAACTTGGCTGAATGCCGCTTTCTCCCCGCCTTTCAATACACAACTTTCATGCTTGAACTCGCTCGCGTTTATTTGTATTGAGAGTATTTGTATTTTTTATACCCTAAACAGAGCAGTCTACGTAAGGTATCTCGTGGATGTATCATAAGCACTGCATTCAAGAACGTAGCTAGAAATTAGTTTCGAGCGGTTTTGTTGTGGATCATAAAAAATATGGACCAGATAATTAAGTAAACCCTGATTTTGGGAGGGGTTTCAACCTCCCAAGACACCTGCCTGGCAACGCCCATGGCTGCAATATCTAACTAATTATTCAGAGCTAAAATTCTACGCCTTAGTGCAAGAAATGAGAGCGTCGAAAATCTATGTAAAAAAGACTGTTGGCAGCCCATCAGCTAACCAGCTGATGGTCGTTGAGTTAAAGAAAAGAGTTGGCTGTCAGTTGAGCCTTGTTTCCTTGGATACACAACTATAGCAACTTAATCTCAAAATATATCAAACAATCACCTATAAGAATTTCCAAAAGTATTCAGAATCAATGTCCAAAATATAAATATTCAATAGCCCCAACAACTTCAAATTTTCTAAGAGTATCTAAACTTCGATAATCCCAAATTAGCTTTTTTTTTGCTTTGCTGTTGTTGGCCTGCTTTATTTGTTTGTCTGTTTGGCACTCCTCTAGTTGGCTGTGTTGGTAAATAATGGTTAGTTTTTGATTTCAAACAATAATTCAATGGCATAGCAAAAGTATCTTATGGATAGATGGCAGCACATCGTGTATACCTACATGAAGTGGCTTGCCCACAACCATAGCGATTTGGTGGCGCTACAAGAGCCATGTAGCGCCGCCACATAGCTGACAACGTTGGCGTCTGGCCGCCATTTTTGGGTGGCCTAAGCGTCCACACGCCTCTTCGTTGGCCAATTGTCATAGTTGCAAGAAGCGCACGCGTTCCTCTTGGCCATATAAAGCAAGACGACTTGCAGCGACAAGCACAACAACAACAAGAAGTACAAAAAAAAAATACTGATATTGGTAGCAGAGCTGGGGCTACACTGATGCGTTGCCAAGTTGTTGGTCTGCACTTGACTGTCAAACGTATCTGTTAGATACAATTACAGTTAGCTGTTGTTGGCTAACGCTTTATGCTGGGCGGCACATCTCTGATGTTCTGGGCTTGCTGTTTGCCCAAAGGCTGCTTAGTCATGTGCGGTCTCTTATCTTATACCAGCGGTCACTCAGTCACCACTCAAGCACTTCAGTTGTATCTACCAAAGTGCTACCAAGGCAACCCAACAACAAAGCTTGCATTTTATTGTTCCGAGTGTTAACTTTTTTTTTTTTTTTCTGCTTTTCATTTACTTATCTTGGCTTGGCTAAGCTACAGATACATCAGCATATCTCTCCTCTCACACACAGATAGCTTTTCATCTATGTAGTGTATCTTAAGCTGCAAGTGTTTAGACTTGGTCAACTGCAATGTTGACTCACACGCTTTGAGCCAGTTCTTGTGTGCAAAATTTGTTATGTGCATACTTGTTTATGTGAATCATCAGATGATACATGATACAAGATACCAACTACGGCTTACCTACTATGTATAAGCATTTTAAATTGTAGCAAGTCTTTTGCTTTTGAGCTGTAGATAATTGCATAATTGCCATGTTCGGTCGTGCAGATACTTGCTGCTATGATTCATATAAAATAAAACTAAACCAAATAACCAGCAGTGGAAAAGATGGTAAAGAGTTTGGTTTAAGAAAGGTATTTTTTGTACGGCTTATTAAATAGTACAGTTTGCATAAAAAGTATCTTCAAGCGAATATGATATTTGTAGTTGTTTTTGACTTGACATTTAAAGCTTTGGAAATGTTATTTTTTGATTAAAGCAACATACTCGCTTACTTTGGATCATTATTTATTGAATCAGCGCGTACATTTGGTTTAAAAAGAAGCTACAGAATTTATTCTAGTATTATATAATATTTTCAGGATCCCTTTCATTTCTAACTAATTTAAGATTATTTTAAACAGATTCCATGTAATTAAAACAAAAATTAAAAAAGTCTAAGCCTGAAGCACAAGTATCCACTAGTATCCAATTTCCACTCGAGTTGTTTAGTTGGCAAGCCACAACTCTTTAATAAAAGCTTAACCATAAATATAAAATCCCAGAACTAGTCCGCCTCAGACAAACTAATACTCGCATAAATATTAAAAGCACACACCCCCAAAAAAGCAATTAAAGATTTAAGTCACACACACAGATACAGCTACGAATACATGATACAACGAGCTATGGGACTGCCAAATGAGAGACTAGACAGATGACCAGCACGTGCTAAGCTCATTAGATACTTTGATTTCTCGATACAGTCAAATGCAATAAACTTTTGACTTAACACACATGCACAAACACACATAAATAGTTTTGGACTGAAAAAGCCAAAAGCAAGCTCAGATACAATGCGTAAATCCTGAAAAGTAGCAACAAACTAATAACCTATAAAAAGTATCTTAAGCCGTCTAAGCTCATAAATGCTATTTTAAAATACAGTAAACAAGCCGAGTCAGCAAAGGGGCAAAAGGGCAAAAGAGCTTGCCACTTGGCCACTTGTGTGTATCTGTGCGGCAGCAACAAATATATAATATATAAAATTTTGTTTACCCTTACATAGTAGCATTATGTGGCAAGCACCAACAACAACAACAAATTGGCTCAGGAAACCATTCAAGTTGAAAAGCCCTTTTAATAAGCATTGCCAAGTTGAAGTTGCAATGGCAACAAGTGTTTGCAGAGCTGGAAGACGTGCAGGGCAGCAGAGGGTAGGGTTAAGATAGAGTAAGAGCGAGAAAGAGAGGGTGTAAGATGCAACTAATGCCAGCTCAAGTGATGTTTGAGTGAATAAAGTCAAAGATGAGCAGCGAAGAGAGCAAAAAGCAGATGATTGACAGGCTGCCAGTTGTAAAATAGAGCAACAGTTGCCTCTATCCATCTCACTCACTGCCGCTGTCTGTCTGTTTAGCTGTCTCGGTCTGCCACCGGCGTCCCTCAACATGGCAGCCACACAGAGCTAGTGAACTTTTAATTTGATGAATGAGATACATTTGTCTCAAGTGCGAGCGGCTTGCCACAGATTGCCGGCCAGCCAGCCAGTCCCAGCGTGGACTCTTCGTAATTGTCGTGCCAGATCAGCAGCGGCAAAGATCCAGGAGGTACTGCATATTTGCACAGCTGAAGGGGCCAGTTGCTCAGCCGCTGCTCAACTGTCAGCCAGGCGGGCACGATGACACAAGTTGTTGCGACTGCTCTGAACCACTCCAACCGCTTTGACTGCTGCCTGAGCTCTATAATTTTCGCACAGATACACACGCGCAAACACAATCCGTCAGATACTCGTACCAGATACTTGTATTTTGGATCGTTGCACACTTTTGCTTAGCTGCTGCTTTAGTCTGCAATTATGAAATGTGGCTGATCTTGAATCTTGAAAACTTGCGCGGTATCCACCGGAAGCATAGCTTGATCTTCAGTTCAGGCAAACTTGTTCTTACGGTTATCTGTTTGGTTTTACAAGTGCCTCGAGTGTTTGGGTCTGTGTTTTTTTTTTAGCTGACATGCCAACAACAGTCAACAGCATCCTTAATTATGACAATCAGCGCAGCTTGAAGTTATTCATCTTTTCTACAGTTTCTTTTGCTTGTTTTTCGGGAATACTATATTACTTGACTGCTGATCCAGATCGGTTGCAATATGTGACGCTTATGTCGGACATGTAGCCGAGCTTGATCATATCACATTGGCTACGCTTTATGTGGTTGCAGCTCTTTTTTTGTTAAATGTAGTTATAAGTTCTTGGTTAAGCGTACCAAGCAACAAAGTGTGGAATCATGGAATCTTTGCGGAGTCAAAGAGTTGGGAATCATTTTTTGCTATTTGAAAGAGTGATCAACTTTATTATTATAATAATTTTTAAGAATAAGATGTCATTTCTGAAATAAGTAAGATAGTCTGAACTCAGACAGAACAACAATGAGACACTGCGTCACATACCCGAGTACTCTGCTCAAGGTACAATCTAAGGCAAACATCTGAACTCTTGCGACTTGGTGGCAGGACCACCATAGACCTAATACTTTAAGGGGATGCATGCTCCCCATCCAATTCCTGCTTTGCGACTGCCTGCACTTTTTAGGAACAGCTCCCAATGTCTAGAAAAACCCTTCTTTGAAGATCTGGGTTGTCCGACAAATCAGACTTGGCGTTTTTCATGGAATCCTCAATATAGTTCAGTAAGGAGAGAGGTTAAGGAGAGTAGCAGCGCTCACCAGCTATGGCGCCCAACCTACCTAACTTCCCTGTCTATCCCCTCCACATCATTCTTATAACTTCCCTCAGCGAAATTAGACATCATTACACGGTCTCTGTGGGGTTCGAAATAATAACAAACTACGCTCAAGAGGAGCTGCAGTGCGATAAAAATACGTTAGTTCTTCTTCTTGAGGTCAGGACAGAGTACATCAAGACTCCAAGCATTCGGTATGTTTTCTTCTTGCTATATTAGAAGATACTTATTGCTCAAGAATAAGCAACCTATTTTTCATCTCCTACTACTTTTGCCGCGTATTACTCAACACTCATACATTACTTTCGCTGGCATATACCGCCCTAACCCAAAACTCCCAAAAAAAAAAAAAAAAACCTAAAAACCCTAAACCTCGCTTTGCCAATGCCACTTGATGATTGATTATATAGTCGAAACACAATTAAAATCTCAGCTTTCACCCCAAGGCATTACAATAGCCCCAACAACAAGAACAAAAGTGACCAGGAAACCCAACTAATTACTTTCACTGGACCGATCGATCTGGACTGGCCTAAACCATAGAAAGAGAGAGAGTCAGCAATCATCAAATCAACTTGCAAATAACCAGCGGTTACAAATCGAGAGCGTTATCTTTGGGGGGGGCCATAGGTTAATATGGCAATTAGCCAACAACAAACCAAAACTAAGTCAAGAGTGAAAAAAAGAAAGCCAATTTTCTTACAGTGGCTGACAGCGATGGCAATTAACGGCCCCGTAGCTAGATCAACCCACTGTGCGCCAAGGCATTATTCATAACTTTCAGATGCGATTAAGGTCAAGCTAAATCTAAACTAAATCGACAGGTTCTAACACAACACAACAATAACAAATAATTATGTTGTTTGGCTATGTACAAAAAAAAAAAAAAATTAAAAAAAATATAGATACAAAGATACACAGATAAATGGATGCTGACCACAAACTTATGAAAGTTGCCGGGGTCTTAAAGCTGAGTACGAATTTCAACAGGTTCACGCCTTGAAAAAAAAAATTTAAAAAATGTGTAAAAAAAAAACCAATAGTCAGCTGCTTGCGCACTTCAAATGCTATCATGAAAAAAATATCTAAATCAGTCAAAGCTGCTAATGGCTTTGGAATACTCTGCAATAACAACAAATTTTACATCAAATTTTGTTCAGCATTGTAGTCGTACTTCAGAGTTTTGTTTAACGCAGTGGTCGGCAAAAAATACGTTGTCGTTGCTAAGCAATAGATATAAACGCAACAGACACGAAGTTCATTGTACATGGCTTCGGCTCTCTCTCTTTGTGTCCGTTGCTTAGCAACAGCAACGTCCTGATGCGTCGTGCGGCAGAGAAAATTTCAGTACAAAACGCAAACACTAATGTTTGTGTTTTGTGTAACATTCTGTACGTGTGTTGACTTCGCTGCTGCCACTAATCCCAGACCACTAGTTTAGGAGCATGCGGAGGTGTTTTATGAAACCTCAACGTTTCTTTATTTATTATTATGGGCTCTTTTTCCTGAGTGAAGCTCTTCGAGACTGTTGCTTTCAACTTAATGGAGAACGAAATGTTCTTCAAAATTCTGGAATAAAACTATCTGGTTCATTTTTTGAGCTCTTTCAGACTAGGAGATTTACGCGTTCATGAGGTTTGAAGGATATACTGAGCTTTTTGTAAAGTACATGGTCTGCCATGCCTACTGCTGTCTGTCACAATTCCATAATAACCTAAATCCTAAGGGGTTCAGGGTATACGAAATCTCAGTAACCACACAACAACAAAAACAATAACACCAAATACAACAGCTACAACCACAACAACACATTAAATGTAATTTTCAAGTTTGGAAAAAAAAGCTCTTCAAGAAAAAGAAAAGTAATTGGTGGAGGCACCACAACAGCAACAACAACAATGCCAATCCAAAGAAGCCGCCACAGATCTACAGCAACTCGATGCCAATAAGAGGGCAACAACAACTACAACAACTTCAAGCAATCGAAGTAAGTCGCTCGAGTTGTAAGTGGTACATCAAATTTGAACAGTTTTTCAAGTGTTTATGACGTTTCATGGTGAGCCGCAACGAGTACGGCTGGACAGACGGACGTGCACTGAAACGTACAGCTTTGGATTGGTGTGATTATCGCCAGTAAACTATCTCTCAGCTGGTACAACAACCAGGCCGGGGTCTGGCACTGGATGTGTGTCCGAGTCCGCCGCATTCGAGTCAGTCATTGATGACGGCCGCTGCTGGTTTTTTTTTAATATTTTTTTTCTCATTGGTTTTATGAAGATGAATTTCTTTTTTATACGAGATTTATACATTGCCTGCCCGCCCCAACTACGTGGCTGTTGAACTTTGGCGCTGCTGGAGCTCCAATTACTTCAGTCACTGTAGATTATTATGTTCTTGTATAGTAGTTTTATGAGTGCCTGTAGTTATGCCGTCCAGTTGAGATTCCGCAAAATTAGTGGAATACATGCAAAAGCTTTGATAGAGTTGAGCAATTATCAGATCAAGTTAGATTTGGTAGGGTTTTGTTTTGAGTGCATTTGCTGACTATAGAGCAAGGGGTTTTAATTATATGGCCAGTCAGGACAAAAAATATATACAAAACCTACATATTTGATCGGATAGGAAATGGAAAAGACCGACTATAATATGCTATATAGCCCAACTTCCAAAAATATTCATATTTTTATATGATTTAAAACCTTAAAAGGATTATGTTATTATTCGCAAAAGCTTAAAATTTTAAACAGGTTTGTATTTATAGAGTGTAAGCGTTGCGAGAGATAAGAGATGCACTGAGAAAAAAAATCAAGAATTACGCGTTAAAACTTGGTTTTCCATCATAGAGAGTACAATTTATTTTTGCAAGAGCGTTTTTCTTTTTCAGACTCAAATTCTTCATTTGAGATTTCTAAGAAAGATTTTAAGAAAGTAAGAGCATTTCTTATTTATTAAGAGATTGAGAGTATTTTATGATTGAAAAATTGTTAAAATTTCTACAATGAGACAAAATTGTATTCGATAGACTTTACTAGACTCATTTACCTAGAAAAATGCTGCTTTTTAGAAAGAGTTTTATATATATAAATACACTCATTTTTTGCACTAACTTTATATACATTTTAACCATTTGAATACCACGTACAAAAAATAAACACAAATTGTATGACTTTTCTGCCGGCTAGCAGCTTAACCCACTAAGCCAGTTTATCGCAGTCGCGCCATCAAACAAAAAATAGATACACTTTAATTTACATAGAATCTACATAAAATATATCTTATATCATTTTCAATAAGCCATATCTTAGTGACAATCTCATGGCTGCTTCCTCGCTGGCATAAATCACCTGGCCTAGCTTTTTAAAGCCAAACAAGTTTTGGAGTTTTTTTGTTTTTATTTTTTGATCTCGCGCCAAGATCTATCTACTGGAACTGTTGGAACTGCACATAAATTCAAATTAGATAAAAATAAACTTTTGCCCCTTACAGGTGATTTAGTACTTGGAACAGAATATAACAAACTTGGGTCGCAGGTGTTTCAAACGAAACGAGTTTGAGCTGAGTTCTCTAGATTTGAGATTTATTTTTTGGTTTTTCTTAATATTTTTTTTATTTTTCTTTTGTTGTTGCTGTTTTTTTCTACATTACTCTAACTTGACATATTTACTTGCTAATTTCTTGTTATTTATGTGACCGTGAACAAAAAGCTGCGCAGTTTTTTTTTTTTCGACTCGTACAAAAAGATTAACAAACAAACAATGGAAATGTCTGTTTGTTTCTTGGGCGGTTTTTGGTACAAACTTGAAGTTTATTGTTTGTCTGACAAAATGACAATTACATGTTGGGAATTTCAAAAAAGAATAAATAACAACAATGTGGCAACAATTTAGCACATAAATTTGTTTATCCCACAAATTGCTTGCCAGCACAAAGTTATATAATTGACAGTGGTTACGTATTCTTTTTGACAGAACTCTGCGAAATATGACAAAATATTTGTATAAAGGGGTATGGCTAGTAGGCGTATACGCAACTTAACAGCTTCACTTAAACTGCCTAGAAGTAAAATAATTTGGACTTCATTTTGGAAAACATTTTGCTTATGATTTTTATGTAGGTAACTAAGGGTTCTAGATTTCTAATCTTAAAAGTCAGTATATATATCGACCAAAATAAGAAGGTCACTTTTAAGTCGAACTCTTAAATTTTGTTGACCTGGGCCGGTACAGGCCTAAGTGTGCTGACTTTCAAAGCCAGCAGCCGCCCTTACCTACCCCTTACCCAAATATGAGCGAGAGGTCAATATTATACTCGTAAAATTTTTTTCCAATATTTCGATTATCGGAGTTATCGATACATTACTTTAAGAATGCATATACCGTAAACGAATAAGTTTATTTGATTAATTGCTTTTGGAATTAAAGATAAAATTTCGAATTAAAAAAAATTGAATTCTGAAAGTTTTGAAAATTTTTAATTAATTTTGTTTTATTTTTTTTTAATTTTTTAACTTTTTATTTGAAAATGTTTTGCCGTTTTCTCTAAAATTAGAATGATTTCATTTTATGCAGTTAAAAAAGAAGACGTACTCTAAACGAAAATATATATTTGATTAATTTTTTTTCAAATAAAAGATAAAATTTCGAATTTAAAAAAATTTGATTTTGAGAGTCTTGAAGCTAATTTTTTTTAAATTTTTTAATATTTTTTTTTTATATTTCAAAATTAATTGCCGTTTTCTTAAAAATTAGAATGATTGCATTTTATACGCCTTAATTTACTACAAAAAACCAAAAGAATAATAAATTGGTAACTCCTATAACAACATAATGATCGCCATAAAAAATAGCATACTAATAATAATAATAGAATAGAATAATAATTTCAAAAACAACTTAGAAAAACTTTTTTTTAATAAGTCATTACTTCACACAAATTAAAGCCAAAATATTATTTTTAATAAAATTTAAGTGCTCTTTGCAATTATAGCCTTAATTCTAAATGCTTATTCATTTTGTTGAAGGTCATTTCAATTATAATATATGGTTTCATATTTTTTGGCTAACCAACTTAAAAAGCTAACAGGTTTCATATTTAGTGTTGGTAAATCTCAGATTATTAAAAATATAATTTGCCGCCAGTATTAATTTTTGCATATCAAGCTGAGCTGAAAATGCAAATTGCTTGTATATAAGCATAACAAATAGTATAAAAAATATAATCATTATTATTATTAGCAATCTAAAATGACTTAAAAATTGTGAATTAATTTGCATATAGTCATTCGCAAATGCCATCAGCTAGTTTGTCATTGCCAAATGACATCAGTTTCAATTGCAATTTGTAAAGTTGTTTAAGCCAGTTTGCATAATTTTGCAAAGTAGTCTTAAAAAATCTTGCTAATAGTGCTTTGTATTCTTGTTAACTGAATTCTCTTAAATATTTTTAGAATGAAGGATTTCTTGTACATTTAACGTATATGCTATCCTTAAAAACTCTTCTAGCCAAAATCCAGGCCATAACTCTTATACAGCTAACTCCATTTCCCCCAAAAACCTTCGTCTTTACCAACTTTAACAGCCTTCCACTTTTACTTGTTAACTAGTACATCAAATCTGACACTTTTCTTTTTTTTCGGCGTTTTAGTCACCTGAGTTTTCCAAGCCTCACCTTGGCTGGAAAAAACATTTTGCCTGCCGTTAGCCAAAAATTTGACGCTAGTCGAGGCTGTTTTTTTTTTTTCCTACTTCTCATTTATCGTTTTTCCTTTTTCATTTTTTGCTTATGCCTTTTAACGCATATTCGGCGTTAAAACAACAACAACAAAGACTACGCCTGTTTGTTATTTAACGACAACTTTATAGCCCCACATGTTGTCGTTGGAAAAAGAAAAATCTACGAAAAAAATATTTTGTCATCATAAAGCACGACAAAAAAAATTGTTGCTTGAATTTCAACATTTTTATACCCTTTACGGTATGCGTAAGGAGTAACATCTAAAAGGATAGGAACAAGACTGAACATGGTATAATATCAGAAAATGATTCGGATAATGGAAAAAATCGGCTTGGTTCTGATTGCCTGTTGGGCGTGCCTGGAAAATAAAAACGATCGCCTGAGCTGAAAGTCAAGACAAAGACAGACGTTCATCTGTACATCTCTCAGAGAATCTTGTTACTTGAAGTCCTTATCATGGAATTTTGAAACTAACTTTTTTAATATTGGCTTCCTTTTACGTCAATCGAGTTACGCAGATTTCGTGCACATTCCTCAAGAATCATGCTATTAGGCAAAGGCCTTTCTTTAACTACACAGCCATACAAAAAAAAAGTCTCATGATGTTGTGAAGAGGCATATGTTTTTTTATGCACTGAACCCAAATCTGCCAATAAAACTGGCCCAAAGGGTCTAGGTTCTATCCTAACCTCAAAAATCCAGCAACATTTTTTTTAATACCGTATGGTTTTCAAAAGTTTTTGGTATCGCTGAGTCCAAGGCCCAAAACACCCTAGCACGTCAGGTTTATAAGATAATCTCCAAAATTATGAATTTTGTAACTTATTTCTGAGTCCTTGGGTATTTTGGAACAGCGGCTCAAAATTCATATGGGAAGTCAATGCTACTTTATCGTTTGGTGAAAAAATAAAACTCTAAAAATATTATTACTACATAAATTTATGAGGAATCCATATAGAGCATTTTTAGACCAAGGACGGCTGCACCGAATTCTATGGTCTTGGGATGTTGGATTTTTCTCCACTTTAAATACCAGAAAAACTAATTAAAATATCGAAAATATTAAAAAAAACACAATTTTATAAGGAAATTGAATTTGTCATCTTACATGGAACGACGTTCTTGATGATATTTCGATAAATAATTGCCAGATTTCGATAAAATTTGGTTAGCAACGTCGCGACGTGCTTTTGGGTGGAGTTTTTTTGTAGGGTCCAATCAAAAATAATTTAACTTTTCGAGAAAGCTAATGCCCCCAACAGATTTTCACTATCCAAACCTTGCAATGTAGAAAATTAAAGCTCCACTGCTAGAATACAATTTTAAAGCTATAGTTGAAGTGATTTTCTCTGAATCACGTAAGAAAAATTTAAGACTAATTATACTTTTAGAAGGATTACCAATACTTTCATGTAGAACTAAAATATGACTCGTAAAGCTAAGTTAAAATTTCAAAGGGAAAGTTCACGTTGCATCAAAATCACATAAAAACTTTTGGAAATAACAGTTGAAGTGACTTGTCGAAGA
The DNA here is from genome assembly GCA_018150985.1 of Chymomyza costata. NCBI lineage: Eukaryota > Metazoa > Arthropoda > Insecta > Diptera > Drosophilidae > Chymomyza > Chymomyza costata. Next base: position 29,180,782 of record JAECWU010000001.1, read on the forward strand.
TAAAGGGAAATAACAGTTGGAAATAACAGTTGAAGTGACTTGTCGAAGATAAAGGGTACATTAAAGTCGTCATAAACCACCTAAATACAGACCACTTTTTTTTCACTTATATTTTGCTTACAATGTTTTCTGGCTGTTGTTTTTTTATTCTTCGCCCATGTGTGAAAAATAAGCAGGCGTTTTGAGAGTTGTGTGTTGCATGTGGCAAGTTATTGTTGGTGTTATTATTTGCTAGTGTGTATATAATGCGGTGGGTGTGGCAGCTTCGTTTTTTTTTTTTCGTTTCTTTTCTTTACTTTTGTTTGGAAAAGCGCCGTTGCGTCTAGTATTTAATGAAGTGCCGTTGTCTTACTGCCTACGGGTGTAGGGCATTGTTGTTGTTGTTTTTGTTTGCCACAAGTCAGTGTGAATTTTCACATAATTTGTAAGGAGTATGAGTTGTTTTTCATACGGAGCATAAAGATCTGCCATAGAGCTGCTTGTCTTATTTACTTTAGGTGACTAGGTTAAGTTGACTCAAAGGGGTGGGGCATCTGTGTTATCTAAGTAATGTGAGGTTGAATAAGTAAATCTCCCCAATCACCCCAGCAAGCCTACAGCTCTGACCCAAATATGATTCTGCGGAAAATCTAGTATGCAAACTTGAGAAGCAACTTAATTTTAAGGCTAAGTAGTAAAACAAATTTTGTGGCTTAAGGTAAAATTAGATGTGTCGAAGCAGTCAGGGCCGTGCCTAATAGAGGGAGACACTGTTCGTATTTTCAACAGAAGACCAGGCTTATTGGGAATCATGATGATTGACTTCATCAAAAGACTATTATTTTACTCTACAGAAGAATAAACCAAAATTATTTCTCAAAGGGTCGGCAGAATATTTAGCTATATGGGTGCAAGTGTAGTTATTAGGGTTGCCACCTCTTCTGGCCTCGTTCGTAGTTAGTAAAATGATTGAAAAATGTTTTAAATGCCAGTCTCTGTCTAAATCTTCAAAAATATTTTTATTTCAAGCTTTATCGATAAAAAAAAACAATTGAAACGATTGTGATTGTGAAAGGGATCAGGCATATTCGTCTCGATCGACATGACCAAAATCTCAAGCTTCTTTTTTTAGTCTTTTTGGAATTTAATTGCAGTACATCATGTCAAGCCAAAACGTCTAAAAAAATTAATTTATTGTACATGGTTGAAACTAAAAGATGAATGCTTCGAATAAGTGCATAATTGTATAATACATATTTTTCAATATATGTATATATAATCCAGCTATTCGTATTTAATTTTAATTTTCCGCTACTCATCGCTGTACTCCTCACCAACCATCGTTTTTTATATACAACATTGATTAAAATCTCTGTGATAGCGACCTAATAGAGACGACAACCCTCATAATGATTCCTAATTGAATGAAAAACAAATTTATATACGAAATAGTCTTTGTTTTTGTTTTGCTGTATTCAAAGTCAACTGATATTTCTTTCTATCTTCCATAGAATGGTTTTTTACTATATGGTTCATAGTTTAATACGAGTCTGAGCTACTTTCTTTTAGAGAGTATGTCTTATGCATATCTGCATGCTTAAAGATAAGATAGGACAGGTGGAGGCAGCTTGGAAAGCAGAAGAGTGAGACTTGTGCTATCACACCCACCAGACCTTCCACGCACTTACCGCTTCCCACTCAAGGTACTACAGCCAGGTATTATTGATAAAGGGACAGTGGGCATGATAGCTCTCCGTCAAGAAGGGTATCCCATATATTATAAAAATCTGTAAATCCTGCACAGCCTACAAAGGTTTGATAAAAAATGAAGACATTGTATTAAAAGCGCAGTGCACAAAAAGTACAAATTTTAAAAAAATAATTAAATACACTTAGATTTTTAATTAATTTGATTGAAACCATTGCATCTCGATAAGCTCAAAAAACCTGCAAGCACTTTATTTTTTACCTCAAACGCATAATAATCGTACTTACTGCTTAAATTTCTAGCGCATCATCCGCTCAGAAAATCTTTAAATGATATGTTGGAATATAAATGCGTATTTAATGATGCCAAATGATTGACGGGTTGTCAGCTAGACAGTCAGATGTCTACATATAACCAAAGTCAACACTTACCAAAAACTATGCGGAGACATATGTATCCACTCAACATTAATCCGTAAAAATTTGTGCTGCTATAATCTGTAATGAAGAGCAAACAAATAAATTTAATATGCTGACACATAAATTTCAACTTACAGCACTTAAAAACTAGCCAAAGTCAAGCCATGCTACTCCATACTAAATTAAAAGCAGCTAAAAATACTTATAAACTACCAATTTAATCCACTCCAGAAAGCATATTCAGCTGCAGCAGTTTATAAAAGCAAAAAGCGGGAGCCAGGGGCGGCATGTCATAAACATACACTTAAAAAGTTGCGACTTTGGCTGAGAATGGAAATGTTTTGGCATCTGTTTCGATTTAAAGAGAGTGTAATGAACCGAGGGCGAAAATTAATACGTGGCAATGACAACAAAAAAAAAAAAAGAGTTGCCAGTTGCAAATGGCAGGAAATTTAATACATACATAGAACTCTGCGCTAAGTGAAAATTAATAGCACACAGATACAGACACAAACACACACACACACACACAAACACGCAACAAACTTTCACTTTAATTTCAATTTGTGTGCAACAAGCAACTTCAAATGACTTTTTGAACTGTGAACCAAAGCAAACCAAATGATCTGAAATGTAACAAAGTATGGTACTCTGTATTTGAGGGTCGTCGCATCATAAATATTTGAAATGTGTCGTTCCAACTCTGAGTGTATCTGACTTTGACTTTGTCTGTAACTGACACGTTCCGATCCACATACACACACAACTATGTAGCTAGCTGTCTGCCACAGCGCCTGCATGTGTCATGCCACAAAAAGATACTTATACTTAGCATAGCATGCCACAGCAATTTGTGGTGGCGCATAGCTCAAAATGAAGACAAAAAAGAAAAAAGATGAAATAAAAAAACAACAACAACAAATAACAACACAACATTTTGACACACTTAAGTGTTAGCAGGGAGTCTGTCTAGTAGGCAGCCAGCATCTCATCTCATCATGATCATTGTGAACATACAGAGCACTAGACCCTCGCTCCTCCATGGCTCCACTCTCTGGCGATAAATTGTGAAATTATGAACATAATTCTTCATTAGTGAGCGGCATCGATAATGGAGCGACAACCAAATGAAAAGTGAAATGCCATCAAGCGCTCTTTTCTCCCAGACCCCCGAACCTGCCCAGCACTATAAAAAAAAAAAAAAAAAAAAAACACTGCCCACGTTCACTCTCGTTGGACTTAACGCCCAGTGATAAATTGGCGACATAACTTGGCATAGATGGTTTTTCTTTCTCTACTCTTTTTGGAAATTTGCATGTGGGTGTTAGTGGCGCTGGTTTCATTTCATAACGCATCTCTAAAGCCCAGCCCCATAAAAGCATTTGAAGAATGCACTAGCAACAACAACAACCACTGACCCATTTGAGATACAAAACGCAGCAGCGATTGTTGTTTGCCATTAAAATTGAAATAATGTGGTATTTTTTCTTTTTTTTTGTGGTGCAGCTTTGGCAAGTGGTTTGCTTAGTCAAGGTATGAGTAACGAACGTGGTTCCAACACGCTCCATCTCTGTGCCTCACAATCTCTATTGTCACTGACCAAGCTGTACATAGTTTTTATTTCTGCTCCCCCCAGCAACGATTGTTTTGCGGTTTTGCGCATATTTCGGTTTTCTATTTCACTAAGTTTTGCTTCAACGCACTTTTTGTTGTACATATGTACGCGTTTTGTCGCTATGTATTTGCCTATGTGCGTGTTTTTTAGGTGTGGTAACTACTTTTTGTTATTTTTCTACAAATCACAGTAAGCTACTGAAGCACCATCGACAACTGATTTTACAACAAAACAGTATTAAATTTCAATGTTTCGCATAAAAAAAAAATCAAAAAATCAATAATATCAAACGGAACTAATTGAATTAAACTTTTTAGAGCTTAATGAATTTAAAATTCATAAAAAAAATTTGTGTTTTTAGTTTTTGGTTCGCTTAGGAGATTTAAATAAACATAGTGTGGCTGTAAAATGTATGGTATTTATTAAATACTAAAACAAATGCCACTCTTCATCAACCATTGGATTTATGCCACTGAAGCGTATTGGAACCAGATTACTAAAACAAATGAAAAAAAATTATTTTTCTCAGTAGAGAGAGCAAAACAAAAAGCAAATAAATGCAATGTTTCTGCTCACGAATGTATAGACATACCGAAAGTAAAAATAATCGAATAAAGAGAGCGTAAGAATTGTTTTGCTCTGGCAATGAAAAGTGCGCGAATTTAAGGAATCATTCGTAAAAGGTTGAGTTGGTTTTCGTGGGATCAGTAAGCAAAGGTTTCTCAACTTATTTATGCTTTTTGACATTTTTGACTATACTATAATATTAGATACTAGTATGTCTACGGTCGAGAGATCCTCTATAGGTACAATTTTATACTATTAAATAGTCTACGAATCATTTCACTTAAAATGTAATTACAAATTCATTTCGACAACTCATTTTATTACCTGACGATTTTTCTATATTTTACTCTACCTACAAGCTTTATTAAGGAATATCGTATCAGTTAACCAGAACCAAGTCTTCTAAAAAACATAATAATTCATAAGAAACAGCTTAAAAATTAACCACGAACTCATTTCTAGATATTTTCTAAGATTTTTGAAAGCACTTTAAAACTCCGGGAATATTTTTTGAATGCAAAAGTAATATTTTAAAAGAATACAAATTTATTTTAATTGACAATTCTATCATTCATTATCAAAAAAAAAAAATATGTATTCGCTCAACAGATAAGGCTTGTCAGAGAAATGTCCGAAACAAAAAATACAAATATTGAGTTTACGATAGCTCGATAAATAATCGGAATTTTGCAATAAAAATAGAGGGGTTAGCACTGGCTAGTATCACTTATGTGAAAATCATAAAAATCAAAGAGGTCTAAAAAGTGTTCCACTGTACTTATTTCCGCCGTTTACATAATATGGTACAAGAAAAAAACGAACAACACTGGTCTTAATACCACCTGCAAGAACAGTTTGTGACCAAACGTTTGTAAGCGTTTTTTTTATATGATGTTTTGTTTATTTTTCGTGTCTGCGTAGGGGCCTTTAAACAAAATTCACGTGCAGTACAAGCTCGGGTTTCTTCACTTTCATAACTATGTATGTATTATAATAATTGATTGTTAAGACACCGTTTGAACTCCAAAGTAATGTTAAGACGGCTAAACTAATTTTATTTTTATTTATTAAAATAAAAACAGCGTAGAAAAATAAGTTGGGCGAAAAGTTTTACTTCTAACGCGTGCTTCTACTGCACGTGAATTTTTTTCTGGGGTCGCTGAATTTGAAATCTGAATCTCCAAGAATCCCCACCACATTAGTTGCAATGGAAGTGCAATTGCAAATGGTAGAAAAATTGTATTAACTTAAATATTTAATTAAAAACATTTGCTTGATTATATTCGAACAAAAGATTTTGATTTGTTACATTTTTGTAAGAATTTTTTAATAAATACATTTTTTTAAGAATATTTTTATAAATACTTTTACAGAAATGTATTAAATTGTTTTGCTTAGAAACGTAATACTCGGCTTAAACTCAAAAGATATGCTTCACAGTTAAAATTTGAAGTAATTAATAGTATTGAAATAAATATTATTTTCAACATACAGTAGTATGCTTCAAATTAAAGAGCATAACTCATAATAATTGGCCAAAATTTGCTGTTCTTGTTGGCAACTCGTTGCAACCTGGTCCTGCAACTAAAGCTCATTGAAATGCCCTTGTGAACCAAAACAAATATATACATATATGTATGTACAATTATATATAGTACACATGCATATAACAAGGACATGTACGCAATTAATTGCAGAATTATTACAAATTTCATTACATGCTAAAATATGCAAATTGTTTCAGCAAAGCGTTGGCGTTGCCTTTGGTTTTGGTGTTGCAGTCAATGTTGTTGCCACGTTCACTCTCCAAGCGTTGTCCATCGTTGCCACACATTTCCGTGCTCCGAGCCCTGCTCATTCGTTGCATAAAATACGCCATGCAATTAAATGCATTTGCATAATGTATAAATAAATAATGCTGCAACCAACTAAAACGCAACGTTGGCTAAAATGATGCAGTGGCAGTTGCAGTTGCCAAGTTACCCATCAAATGTAGCAAAAATGCAAATAAAAAGTATACAAAAAATTAATGCTTTTAATTACCTTTTCAATGTTTATGAAATTAGGGAAATTCATGTAAAAAATTGTCGGCTAAATGCAGTAGAAATAAAAGAACGACAATAGTCATAAAATGAGGGTTGGCCGTTGCACCCCTAATCGGGACACTGGACACGGGCCCATGGAAATGCATTACCCAAACAACAAAAAAAATGGCAATATTTCTGCACAGCTGTTAATGAGTTGGTAAAAGGAGCCGGAGAAAGAGAGGGAACGCGAAGCAATCAACATGTAAGCTGACAGCGCACAGTGGGCTGGCTCTTTTGAAAATTGTAGGAAGGCATATCATTTGTTCTATGAAGTTTTCTAAAAAATCAAAAATTCAACAGATTTTATGAAAGAATTCCATGACTCCTAAAGACTTTGCTTAATTCGCTTAAAAGCGTATCCGATCGTTCTGTGGCTGTTGGGAAAGATTTTTGATAAGATTCTGACAGATTACGAACTATAAAATTTTAAAAAGCTTAACTAGAATCATACTTTATAATTTCAAAGCTATAATTAAGAAGGAAATTGCATTATTGTTAAGTTCTTGTGACTGCATGAGTCTCTTTTCAGATTGTAACTACAATACAATAATTAACTATCGAATAACTGAATTTGTTCCACTGTGCGCGCGCTCCTCTGCATAAGAACTAAGGTTCGGGTAGTTGTTGTTGTTTTTTTTTAAGCTGCCAGTTGCATATTTTTGCAATTTTGTTGCAATTTCAAATTGTTTTGTTTTCTCGCTGTTTAAATGCCCGAAAAACTCATTTTTAAAAGCAAAAGTCCATTACATCAAAATTTGTAACTATTGTTGTTATAGCAGTTGTTGTTGTTATTGTTTTTCTTGTTATTGTAATTGCGCCTGTTTGTAGTAGTTTGTTTTGTTTGTCAGTTTGTTGCACACTCCGGTGGTGGCAACATAAATATTATATGTCTACAAAATATTTGGGTTAAACTTTGCCAATGCACATACACACAAACGTATACTTATATACACTGTATGTACATTTATACTATGTATGTATGTATGCATATAAAAATGTTTTATTTGCATGATTGCACACAAAGCCAGCGAGCAAGAGAGAGAGAAAGAGACGCACGAACGTCAGTTGAGTGTCAGTTGAGTGGCGTGTGGCATGAAGTGCTGCCGACAGCAACAACGGCAACAACAGCATTATATGCAACAACAACGACGTCAACATCAACTGGCAACAAATGCTACCACCAACAACTTTTAGCCTGCATGTTGCAATACAATTGTTGTATGTAGTACTCTTTGTAATTGTTTCTATTGCATTATTTGTTCTTTATTTTTATACCCTATACTCCCATAAGTTCAAGGGTATCAGACTGATAAAGAGCAATTTTGGCGAGGATACATCCAGACGAAATTCGAACTGCATTAAGACGGCTGATTTATAACAGTTGAAGAATATCGCAGAAACTCCTTTAGACTCCTCTAAATAAGACAACCATAAGAGTTTCTAAGTTTAAGTACGTTTCTACCAAAAAATGCGCTTTGTTCAGGTGCGGATACAAGATATGGTCAAAGGGCGGCGTTATTTACTTCGAAGTGTATATATATCAGAGCTCGAAAAAAACTGTCAGCGCATTTTTCAACTTCTGGGGACGGTCCGGACCCGAAAATCATCCCCATGGATTCGCCACTGACCTTAACCAACATTTTATTGACCCATAGCGATGACTTGCTCTATTATCCCATAAAAGAAAATTTTGCAGTTTATGCTCACAAAATAAAACCGAAGCCTTTGGCAAAGTTCTACACATTATAAAAAAAATACTAATAGTAGAATAATGAGATGAGAATTTTAAATGGTACTGACCGAAATTCGCAAAATATAGACCTTTTCGCTATAAACTTCAGCAAAATTCCATACGCTTTTAATAAAGAACCTACTACTACCTACTTGAGCTCATGTGAGCCTAATCAACAACAAAATGTCAACCTTTTTACAAAAAATTCTCTTAGGCGCACTAACCCTGTAAACCAATTCCCTTAAAAAAGTTTTCTGTAGAGTATCTCTGCGTCCACCAAATGATTCACTTTATTTTTTGTTTTTTTAATGACTGTTTTGCAGCAGCAACAAAAACAACAACAACAAAAACTAAGCAAAACAAAACGCACCTTGCGGTTTTTGCGGTTTTTTCGTAGCCAATGTCAGAACCACCCCCTTTAAGCCCGCCGCCACTGCTAACGCTTTGAATCTCGCTCTCGCGAGTGAATTGAACTGTGAAAGCTGCTCTCAATCTGTTGTTGTTTTTGTTGTTGCATTGGAATTTTTTTTATATGCTTAATGCGTTATGACTGTTGTTTAGAAATCGTTTTGGGCTTTGGCTTCAACTGCCATACATTGTATCTTTGTATCTTTATATGCATTTAGTATAGCCATAATCTACAGTGAGTGCTTTACAGTCTATAGACACTGGGGAAACGCTATCAACAACAGCCGCAGCAATGACAGTTTGATTGCAAAACCCGCTTAGAAATTGGCAGTCTAACGATTGTGCTTTAGATGTTGGCTTTGTTTCTGAAGTGTCCTGGGCATAAATGCAATTGTGTATGTTTGGAAAGTCATGAATTGGGGTTTGTCTTTTTTTTTGGGTTAAGTCGAGTGTTTGAATCCGATAATAGCATTGACTAGTGAGAACGCGCAATAATTTCTGAACAAGTTAAGCATATTGAACTAGTTTTTGGCTGAATTTAAAATTAAGTAGAATAATGTAAGTTTAGTTTTCTTTCAAAGCGTTAGCCTACAAATAACTGCAGTTGTTCATTGAAATCGATAGACGATAACAGATAACAGCTAGAATGCTATGCTTTGCAATCTTTTGACTTAAGACTGGAGAGACCTACGTATGTTTTGTGATCAACGACAAAACCTGCTAACTTGATACCACTTTAAATATGAGCTACTTTTATATGTAACTATACGAAACTTCTAAAGCTATAGATATAATAGGCACTCTACTCTATGAAATGTTACTTTGTTTCATTAAAAAGAAGCTACAGTTACAAAATTGGGTATATAGGCTTATCTACTTCAATAAAATAAAGGTTGTCTAACTTTTGCAAGCAGCATTTTTATAATGTTGGGACCTAAAGTCAGTAAATGACCTTTCCAACGTTTTTATATGAACAAATTTTATTATAACCACCAACTTCACTAGATGGCGCCAGCAGTAACAGCAGCTGTTCTGTTTTGCCGCTATAACCAAAACCAAACATATTATTAAGGGTATAACGAATGGCTGATAGAACAAACGTTGCGAAATATTTTTTAAAAAGCCGTTTATTAATTATTATTTTTTGCGAGCTGCTTAGGAAACAAGTGACGCTCTAACAACCTAAACAAAATATTAAATTTCTGTAACTTGTATGGAGTTACTTGGCAACCTATTTCAAGTGTAAAACCGAGTTTTTGTTTAAAGAACTTTTGGATGATTTAATTTGCTGGCAGTCCTGAAATTATTCAAAAGCCTTAAACTAAAAAATAATTAATAAATATTGAAATGAACTATATTTTGCATATTGTAAACTAAGATTAAAAAAAAAATAAAATAAATTATTTAAATGCTTCCGCATTTATCTGCCCCTTCTCGATTTCGATTCCATATCATAATAGTGACGCTAATGAAATAACATTTATATTTTGCTTGCAAAAAACAATTTAGTTAACACGGTTGTAAAGCTGCGCAAAAACTAAACAGAATAAAGCGTGAACGCCCTTTTTGTTAACTTCTGAGTTGAGTACTTGAGGTTGAGCTTCTTCTTTCCTGCTTTTCAGCCACTTAAAAGAAAAAGTATGCACTTGTTAAATTGTATGACAACCAGCTAAATTTTTTGCCACTTTATATATCTAGATGCAGCTTTTTGCAAAATTTCACGCGCCTAGCTCGTTTGGTCTTCGAGAAAAGTGCAATATGGGTAGACAGGGAGAAGGACATGGCTAGATCTATACCTTTGTCGTGCTGATCATTTGGGTATATAGGTTGTGGGATCCAACTTGGTTTTCTTTAAAATGTTAGACAAACTTTTTTGCACAAACAAAATATATAAATAAAATACTTCTTTAAAAAAAAAATGGTTATTAGATTAATAATGTTTCCAATGCTTATGAGAAATGCTTTTCACCAAAGTTTTAGTCAGCACTCTCTCACTTCGAAGTTATTTCTGTTTTCAATTTTTTCCTTATGTCACCAATTGGACTTTATTTCGGAGCATGGGATAGATTTTTTAGTTGCGTGAAGGTCAGAAGTTGTGTAAAAGCGTTTAACAAACTGGTACATATAGCTTTTTTTGTTCGAGCTGAAATCCGCGCGTTTTAATGTAAATCTTTTCTTCTCACAGCGCTTATAGGTAGAAATACATATTTGCAAAAAAAAACCCCAAACAATAGTAAATTTTAGAATACTTAGAATTTCAATTTAACCCATTGTAAAAACAATGTTTTCAATTAAAAATAAAACAACAATTATTGCTAACAAAAAGATATTATTAAGAATTAAAACAAAATCAGAAAAATGTAAGTTACCCCTGTTTGTAACCCTAGTTTGTATATTTTTGTTGCTACTATAATTCCAAACATGTTCATTTGTTTATTTTGTAGCTACAAAAATGATTCCCTTGTCAGCTGTGTAATTTTCTACTACCTTTACCTAGATACATAACTACAGATATATGTATATTGTTTTGGTTATAATAACAAGTATGCGTTGTGTTGTTATACATGTATATGCATACAAATGTATATTTTTGTAGGCATGTTGTTTATTTTTATTTGACATGTTTTCATTTAATTTTGGAGAACAATTATCCCAACAAAACCGACAAATAACAAGCGCAAATTATTTGGCAAATAAAAGTTTGTTTGTCATGTTGTTGATTTTGTATCTGTCGATGTTGTTTGTAAATTTAACTATGCAAAGCATTAATTATGATAGGTTGAGTTTGTACGCCCCCTAAAAAAGTATTTTAAAATTTTAAAATTGTAATAGTATCGACTACTATTAAAAATAAAAGCTGCAATAACAATAATGAAGCACATCAGATACAGCAGCAGCAGCAATAGCAAATTTCATTTATCTTCAATCTAACAGATATTTTGATTTTCATTTTGTTGCTTGTTTTGATGTTTTTCAATTATGTTCATTGTATCTGAATTTTTCTTGTTTTGCTGGATTTTTCTCTTTTTGTTTTTCGAACATTTTCACAGCAGACAGACAAACAGACAGACAATGGATTTCAAGGATGGTTACTTTTGTATTTCTTTGGCCTTTTTTCTGGAGCTGCTAGCTACTGTGCCAGCTGTGCTGCCAAAGAAAATGCAATAATCATTTCTGCCAAAAACAGATGAAAATAGAACAAATAAAAGACATAGAAAAACAAAAAAAAAAATAAAATAAAATTGCCGTCGAAAGTCTAATAAAATTAGTGGCAATGACAGCAAATGGCTTTAAAACCTAAGGCCAAATCCCCCCTCGGCTTGACTGCCACCCCCTTGCAAACTTGACGATTCCTCTTTGTTATTTATTTATATTGCCCCGTCGTTTTTTGATGATTTTTTCATTAGTTGCGCGCTGTTTGAGCTTTGCACACAAAGCATGGCAATTATAGTCAGATACTATATACATACGCAGCTTTAGATACATTTGTATCTATGTAGCTATATGGCCGATCTGCCAAACCAATTAAACACAAAAAATGCCAATGTCTTGCATAGTTACGTTATATACAAAACTTGAGCATAAAAAATCGTTTTTAAATATACATAAAAATATTTTATTTTTTTAAACATTTCATTGCGAAGTTGCCGCCATAGTCCCAGAGTCATGATAAATGGATTTATGAATCGAAATGCGTGCTAAATGTTTTACGATAATTGTGGTAATTCACGCGCATGTGCAAAAATTCGAAACGCTTAAAAATTAACAGCAATTTAGACATTTAAAATTAGTCACTAATACTAAGACTAAATATATATATTTTTATTGTATATAAGAAGACAAATGGCTTTTAAGGCAAGTTAATTTGGCTGGGAATGACTATTTGGGAGTTAAAAATAGAATATAATTCGTTTCCCAGGCCACTAAATGGTTATTTGGCTGCTTAAGAGCTCACAATGTAACTGCTAAGTAGTTAAGTCAGTTTCTTTGGCTTGCAAAAGTAAACGATCTTTTTTAAGGAATGTTGCTCCAAAAATCTCACGGTCTGCCAAATTTAAATCAACTCATGCTACGAGTATATTTTTTAAGCTCTATACAAATATAAGTTGTTGGTATACATTAAAAAAAGCCCCTATATTCTTTTAAGGCATATTGGAATGCAAGCAGTAAAAATATGGGGTGTTTTTTTAAGAGCATCCAAATTTTAATTTGAAATAAAACAGCGAAAAATTAATAAATTGATTGAAATTTGTATTCTGTTTAAAGGAAAATGGCATTTATGTTTTAAAAATGATATCTAATCATTTCATTAACCACGACTAGCTGTACATAGCACATAATGTCAATCCAATTATTGTCCACTTTTCAAGTTTTTTATGTGTTTTTTAAGCAGCCCCAAGAAAACTAATCAAGAGGCTTCAAATCACGCGTTCTTGGAGGTGAATAAAGTGATGTTTTAAGTAAGATGGAGCCACCAAGTTCGCTAGATGGCGCCAGCAGTAACAACAGCTGTTCTGTTTTAATATTAAGCAATAAAAGTTATCTAAATATTATAAGTATTGGTGCGTAGAAATAAAGCATTTTAAAGAAATCTGATAGAAAAAAAAAATTATTTTGCTGTACTCTACACATGGTCTATATTTTACAAAATTCCCTTCTTTTGCAGCAGATCTTTAACAAATAAGCTATAAAATGTTACTATATCCAAAGTTATTCTAGCTTTAAAAATTTACAATTCTCTTTGCTAAGCAATTCTTGTTTACTTTTTAGAAAAAAAAGTATCTATACGTATACAATAAAATGTGCTTAAATTGCGCAACAAACAACTGGCAAAGAAACCCTTAAATAAAAAATAAAAAAAAGAAACAAACGGCTACAAGGACAAAGCAGGCAAAATAATAGTCAATAAAATATTTGCACGAACAAAAATCGCTCAACCATAAGTTCGACTTTTTTGCTCAATGTATCGAATGCCAGACAATTTTCTTAAGGTTTTTTCTACTTGTTTTTGTCGGCCAAAAGTAAGGCAGCAAAGCCCTGGTCCAAGCTGAAGTTAAGAGGGGAACCAGGGACGCACTTATGGTATATTCAATGAAACATCAACAAGAAAAGTTCCAAGTTGCTTTTGAAGTGCACATGGCCGTGGCCAAAAAGAAAAGATGACAGCCAAGAGAAATTTAACAAAAATAACTGCGTACCGAGAAGGGGGTAGAACATGATATCTATATATATGGATGTGTGTTTACTTGTATGTGTGTATGGCAAAGAAAAACAATTTTCAATGTTCAAGACGTTTTATTCAATGCCAGAAACGAAAAAAAAGAGAACAAGAAAAACTCTTTGCAAAAGTTTCTATGCTGGACAAAAACGACATCGACGACGGGCTTTTGTCACAAAATTTTTACCCATGACTAGACCTTGCCAACAACGACAAAAAGTAGCCCGGAACAACAACAATTGCGCAGGACCTTTAACAACAACAACAAAAAAGAGTGCAAAGCGTAAAGAAAACAGTAGCGGAACAAATTATCAGACTATTATGTGCACTGTATACCCTTTATAAATACCAAAGTTTGCATTTTTTTAAGCACTCTTCATTTGTAATCTGAGATGATGACAAGAGAAAATTTTTTGAAATTTGTGGATTGAAGAATCTTGAAAAATTCGAAATCTGTTTTCGCTAAAAAGAATGAAGTTCCTATATTAGAACAAATCTCCAATAACACCGAACTCAATAAGGTTCGTAAAGCCCTTAAATAATGTTGCCTCCTTAAATCACTTTTTTAGTATTTTTTAGGCAATAATTTATTTTTGTCCATATCTTTGGTCACACTAAATTAGATATCGTTGAAAGGAATGATAAAAAAAACTATCTTGTGGTCTTGGTACCCCAGTCAAAAATAAAGATTCTTTCTCTCAATGTTTTTAAGACAAATAGTTTCATTTAATATTTAAGGATTAAGGATACAAATGTTTGTGTTAAAAATTATATGCAAAATATTAATTTAACATAAAAATAAAATTAAATAATAATATTATAAAAATTTTATTTAAAATAGTAAATGATGCATTATATACAAAAAAAATTTAATTTGAATTAAATATTTTAAGAAAATTATTTTAAAAATTTTTTTGTTTTAATTAAATTATAGACAAAATATAAATAAATTCAAAGCAAAATAAAATGATTAACAAAGTTAGTGCTACATATAAAATAAAGCACAAAATTAAATATTAACTATATAAAAAATTATATTCCAAATGGAAAAAAAGAATTATATACTCAAAAAAAAAATTAACTAAATCATTTTTTTAAATTAAAACAAATTGGAGGTATTAGTGTTTTAATCGGTTATAAATAGATCCCGAATATCTGAAATTATTTTAATATAATAAGGAGCTAAGAAAAATTAAATGATCTCATTTATATTTCAAAATGGCGACTTAAGTGAGCCGCAAAATGGTGCTGCAGTAAATGAAAGACCACAAGCTGCTTCTGCTCATGTTTCCAGCTACGTTGGTGTTCGAGAAACAATCGATTAATCGATTTCTGTGTGCCATTCATTTTCATCCACTAACTTAATATAAGCCTTATCCTTTGGGTGCAGTGTATAAAAGAAAAGCAGAAAAACAAAGCAGGAAATGGCTGGCACAGCTTTCAGGATATTGGCGCATTGAACAAGCGACGACGTGCGTGAACCGAGCGTAAAATGCGACAGCGAAAAAGCAACTTGATCCCTCCGGAACGTCGCCCCTGTGCCAATCAGCTGGACAGCTTTAAAGTGTATTAAAAGATACACAGATACTTTTCGCGCTGCGCGTGTGTGTGGGTATAATTTCATTTGCAGTTATGGCCAGCTACTTATGGCCATTTTAGTTAAATTTTATGACGGTTTGGCGTAACCCTTTTTCCATCAATATGCACTGATTTCTATAGAAATTGCGGTCACTGGGCGCGTTCCGAGCAGAAATAAAAAATATATATAATATAAAAAGGTCAACACATTTAATTTATAATGCGATTGAAAATGCGCGCAAGCGAAAGAGTCGAGCCAGTCAGCCAACCTAGGATTGAAACTGGGCGAGGTCCTGGTCTTTGAGCTCAAGTGTTCTTTAAGTAGGTCAGTTTTGTCTGTCGTAAAATGCAATTGGAGCGCGTTGAAGAGCGTGTGTCAGGCAAGTGAAATGTCAAGTTGTAAAGAGACAGGAACTTGCGTTATTAGTGGAGCGTACTAATGGCATAAAAGGAAATGGCTTGCCCTTAAAGATGGTGAAAAAATTCAGATAAATTTCCTAGGGCATAAGCTCAAAGAAGTCATATGGAAATGATGACAGCAATCAAATAGATACAACCTTCATCAAAATCAAATAATAAAATGCAAGTCAATATGTCAAATAAACAATCAACACTCTGCATTAAAATTTCTCATCGTTTTCGTTTTTTTTTTTTTTATTATGCCATGAATTGAAGATTTCATATATGCCACAAA
The DNA here is from genome assembly GCA_018150985.1 of Chymomyza costata. NCBI lineage: Eukaryota > Metazoa > Arthropoda > Insecta > Diptera > Drosophilidae > Chymomyza > Chymomyza costata. The sequence continues at coordinate 29,196,787 of JAECWU010000001.1, forward strand.
AAAAAAAAAGCTAAAGAGAATTCTGAAAAGGGCTGTTCCATGGCTTATTGCCACTCAAATTCAAATTAGCAACAAATCAAAAATATGTCATGCACATTATTTTCAATTTGAATACACTGACATTATAAATATAGTAAGAAGCATATTCGGTTTGTTTAAGTGTTTGTAACATGTAGAACGAAAAAGTTAAAACTATAAGTCTTTCTATTAGAATAAATTCATTTACTATAACATATGTAGTATTTGATCAAAATGCATAAAATATTTGCTCAAAAATTTGTCAAGTTTGGCAGCAAATATTTGCACCAAATCTTTGTCAACATTAAAAAAAAATATATTTTAAAATTTCGTGCAAATTTTTGACATAGTTTGATACCGTGAGCATAAAGTATTTGGCCAAAAAATTGTATTGCCAATATGATGATTAAATACTTGCATCAAAATTTTGCCAAAGATTTTTTGGAAAAAAATGATTTTAGAATTTTGAGCAAATATTTGCTATAGTGTGATACCATGAACATAAAATATTTGCTCAAAAGTTTTAATGTCAATTTGAGGTTCAAATCAATATTACAAAATTAGGTATTTATTTGAAAATAAATGATTTTAGAAATATAAAATATAAATAAAATATTTGCTCAAAAATTTGGCTGTCAGTGTTATAATTAAACATTTGCACCAAATCTTTTCCAAAATTTATTTAAAAAAAAAAAAAACAATTATACATATTAGAATTTTGAGCAAATACTTGCTGTAGTATGATACCATGAGCATAATATATTTGGTCAAAAATTTGTGTGTGACAATCAAATATCTTTCCATAAATTATTAAAAAAAAAAAAAATATTTTAGAATTTTGAGCAAATATTTAAAATAGTGTCATACCATTAATATAAAATATTTGGTCAAAAACTTGACTGTCAGTATGGTAATTAAACATTTGCACCAAAACTTTTCCAAAATTTATTAAAAAAAAACAATTACACATATTAGAATTTTGAGCAAATATTTGCCGTAGAGTGATACCATGAGTCTAATAGATTTGGCCAAAAATTTGATTGTCAGTGTGACGATCAAATGCCTTGCCATAAACAAATTGAAAAAAAAATTATTTTAGAATTTTGAGCAAATATTTGCCATAGAATGAAGCCTGTAAAAAAAGCTATACAAAAAATTACTTCATGTTCATTACTGGGCTCATATCAAATGTTGATGTCATTTATGCAAGACAAATTCTTTAGTGCCTATAACTTATGCGACATATTTTAAAATGTCTCTACAGAGCATCAGACAGTTAACAAAACTTAACAATAAATTTAAGCAAATACCCAATTTGCCTTGCATACTGACAATTTATTTGTCTAACGAAGATTGACAGCATTTTATTATAAAGTTTTAAGCTAAACTTAAAAGAAATACGAGAGGTAAACAAAACGCCAGTCACATAAAATAGTGATAAAAATCACAGACAATAAAATGTGTGAAAAATTTTTGCATATAAAATCAACACCAAGAGGCGACCAAGACCGACCACAAGCTGCCAGCTGCAGCAGCAGCACTCATTAAAAGCTGGAAATCTGCAAAAAAAAATCTATGAAAAAAAAGCTACTAACTAACTGCAACTGCTAGGCGACACTTTATTATTTTTCGCTGTAATTAAAAGTTGTTGGCAACTCTTTTTCTGCTTTTTTTTCGTTGTAGATGAAGCAGCGAGGACTGAAAAGCAACAAGTTAACAAGTCGCCAGATAAATCTGCAGAATAGAGAGAAACGCAAAGAGATTTTAGAAGTGTAAGAGTGGGATGACAATATAAGATAAAGCGCTAGTCGGCGAAAATATTATTTAATTGTCAAAGCAATGCTAATTAAAGCCTAGAGTGTTGTTGTTGCTGTTGTTGTTGGAACTCATGCAAATGATAGTCAACACAACGGCCATAAAGCCAAACACTTAACGACACTGCTGGATTATATGGCCATCATGGCTGTGGTATTTATGTTTATTGACTGGTAGCCAGACTGACATCATCATCAGCAACAACCTCATTATCATCATCATCATCTTCTCCAGCAGCCGCAGCATTGGCTCAAGTTAGTCATAATTTTAATGCCAAACACTTTTACACAATGTATGGATATGGCCAGAGCCATGTCGAGTTGAGAACGAGCAGATGAGCTCTGTATGCGAGGGAGTCGCAACGTGTGGCATTGCCAGCACAACTTATGGTAATTGTTGCAAATTATTTATTTATTTATGCATGTGACTGAAAATGTTGCCAGCCTTAACAAAAAACAAAAGCCCCAAGTTACGGTAAGCCAACGCATTGTCGCCTGATTATGTGCTTATTTAGGAGCTACAACGACATCTACGAGTAGGACTTATAAGGATGTGAGAGATTCCAGCGCCTGCAACTTACCTAATAAGATGCAATGGCCATGTGTATATGAATATCAATTATGATACAGCTCCCAGGCCTGTGCAGGCTTATGCAAGGTGTTGACAGGCAATATGGGTAAATATAACCAGTTGAAATTGAGTTGAGATGTTCATATTTTTTATTAGTCAGGATTTTTAGATGCTGACTACCGGTTTTTGGCAAATGGAAACATTTGGCTAAGCGTTGGAAAGTAGACATTCATATGTGTTTTTATGCAAAGTTGTCCCAAACGACTTATAGGAGTATATCTAAGCAGTTTTTATTACTACGGGAGTTACTTAGCTGAGTTGGTTGTAAACAAAATGTTATCTTAATCAAATTTCATGTAAACAATTGGTCCTAAACTGAGTTCATCAAGCACTAACCTGATCAACTGACCTGACCAACTCAGCTGGCAAACGCATATAGTGACAATATTGGGTTCTAAAATTGCTTCGACTATATCAGGAATTTCAGATGAAAAAAAAAAATGCTAATGCAATTATATAATTTGCTATAATTTAATAATCACACCAACTATGAATTTTTTAACTATTTCCAAGTAATTATTTCAAATTAACCTCATAAAATAATAATAATTACTCAATTAGCTCTAGCTGATATATTTCTATATAAATTACATCTCTTCTGAATTAGTCAGTTTCTATTAAAATTACAGATAAGTTTTAAATATTTATAAAGGTTTAAGAAATTAAACTAATAAACAGCACATACTTTTTTATTGTAATAATATTTTATAAAAATAAAGCAAACTTACTAACTAATAATATTTTTTTGGTATTTTTCATATTAGAGATTTTAGAAGATTTAGATAAATTTAAGTTTTCCACTATGGATTTGTACATAGTTTAAATAATAAGTTGCGGGACAAAGTAAGGAAAGTCGAAAAAAACCTAACGAGGACTTTATTTCTTTTATTATTTAGTAAGGAAAGCTTACCAAGCTAGGCTTAACATATAACAGCCAGCGCTGACAGGAAAAGTCCTTAAGCCTTAAGGCTAGTACGCAGCATTAAAAAAAGCACCGAGACAAAGCACAACTTCACATAAAAAAAACGCGAGCAAAAGTTTTAGCGTCAAGATGATTGCTTACTGGTTAGCAACTTTATAAGGAAGCAGTGCGCCCCACTTTTTCAGGCTACAGACGGCTAGATGGCGCCAGCAGTAACATCAGCTTTTTTGTTTTAAAGCGAAAAACAAAAAGTAAAGGTTTGAAAAATACTTGTAAAACATTTATAATTAGGCCGTTTTTTTTTTGTTGGGACTAAGAAACTTTTATTGACCACTTATTGGACTTTGAAAACAATTTAAAAATTTGCATAATATTGATAAAAATATAGCAAAAAATTTACAATAATTTACGTTATTTGATTTTTGAATTAAGCACTTGTATATGTTTATCAATTGTAAACAAACAACAGCTGATTTTATTGTGACCTTATCTGTTCAACACTTAACACCGCACAAAATATACCAACCCAAAAAAAATGCACGGGCATACTTTTCTTTTTGCCAGCAGTTTTTGTCTCGAAGCGTTTTTTGATGCTGCTTACTGGCCTTTCAGGAAGATTATTTTTGTTCTTACACTATATGAATGGTTCAACTGCCAAATCGATTAACGCCACTTTTGAAATTTCGCGAAAATTTTACTTGATAATGCCAAATTTCGACTATTCATAATAAAAATCTCCAAAAAAAATAAAAATTTATACCACTAAAAGACAAAATGATAAATAAAAGACAAATGACATTGAATAATAGTTAATTTATTTCTCATTTTTCTCAGCTGTTTGTTTTATGGAGCTAGTCGATTTGGCTTGTGAACCATTCATAAAATCAACCAACACTGCGAGGGCTGCTAATAATATTTTTAGCCTAGGTCTTATTAGATATCAATTATCGTTACCATTTAAGAGGGCACGCTTACACTGTTGTTTGATTACATTAACTTTTAAAAATGTGAAATAATTATATTACAATTTATGAACAACAATTTTCAATTAGAATTAATAATAATATAATAAAAAAATAGAATTAAAAACCGGTTGTAATAATCCCTGCATTTTTCAATTACTGATAATAATTTATTCAAACAAGTTAGATAGCTTGCAAAAAATAAAAGCAACTAAGCTGCGAAATTTTTCTATACCTAAGATCATCTATATACAAGTGATTGATGGACAGATAAATATAAAGATATATGAAAAGAAAGAAAAATAGATTATATTCTAGTTTTTTATATCTATTATTTATATTCATAAAGAAGAAAACATAACCACAAAAGATAAAAAATTTGAGTTTAAAGTCAATACGAATATAATCTGTTATACTTCCTTAAAGGTACATGAGCAAATTTTAAGAACTAAAAAACCATAAGAAAGGTTTCCACTGCAACAACACCCTCAAGCTTTCATTAAAAAAACTAATATTCTTTTACACCCAATTAGATACAAAACAAAAACTACTGCAAAAAATAATCAAAATTTGCACGTTTTGCTTAAAGTCATGACATAACTTTAAGCGTTGTGGGAGAGAGTCGATACATCTGCGTATCTGCACACTTTTGAGATTGCAGAAAAAACACCTCAAAGAAGATACAACGAATTCAATTAAAATAAATATATGCAATATCAAACGTCCGCTGCCATTGAGAGACTTAAAGGAACGCCCAAAGAAGTGAGTGTGTAACTGATATCCAGCAGATACTTTATGGCGCATGCATGTTGTACGTGCCTAACAAAACCTTGCAACATGACTACGAGTGAGGTAACTCCGTTGGTCATGCCACAACAACGACGAGGCAAGGCCAGTTATTGAAATGCAAGCGAAGAAAATTGCAGTAGCTGAAAAAATTTGGCATGCAAACGAAGTTTGTACCAACTTCAAAGTCGTTGTGGTTTGGGATGCTCCTCCCGGGCACGTCAGGAGCGGAACATGCTACGGCTTATGTGTGTGCATGACTTGGTTGTGGCTTCTAATGTGCATTCGTTGTCTGCCGTCAATCCAATAAAAAACTGTAGCAACAAAAAGCACGTACAATTTGTTTTTGTTTGGTATTTTTTCTTGATATTTATTTTTGGCATGTAGATAACATTTGTATTTAAAAGACACTTTACGCGATGACCAACAAGCAACAACAACAACAACAACAGCCAGCAGATCTTGAACGAGAACCGGTCTGATTCGGTGCAAGCATTTGTAGTTTATCGGGGGTAAAATCTTGAAGTACCGCCGTTACCGCCACATGTCAAAATGTCAATTTTTCTGCTTTCTGTAGTCTACGTGTGTGTGTGTGTGTGGCATGCAAAATGCACAACATGCCACATGTTGCGTAAACTAGTTTTTCGTTGTCTGTTAGATATATCACCTGAGTTGTGAGACCATAGAGCTGCTGCCTAGCTCTTAGTGCAGCTCCATAAATACAATTCTAGATGTCTGTGCACTTGCAATTGCATATTTTATTCCATCTGCTGTTCCATAGGCATTTAACTGTCAGTGGGTTTGTTTGTGTGCCTTGTAATTCAATTTGGACGTCCATGATAGGGAACATGAATCGCAAACGACAGGAGCAAACAGTGTGTAAAACAAGTGCAACAGTGGACACAGGCACAGTTGGACAGTTGGACTACCCAAAGATCGATCGCTGCATCTGACAATAGCTTGGAATGTGTGTGTGAAGGTACATTTGTTGCACAAGAAGTCTGAAGTCATGCAGAGTGAGACTTGGCAGACTCCATAAGGTAAGGCGGTTTTAAGACGCACAACCTTGGATCTCGATATTTGTTTGTGAAGGTGGGGCAAATCCGACCTGGTTATGCGATCCAATATACCAAATTGCAGCTAACGCTTTGCCGAAACTTTCTAGAACTACGGATTTCTTCTGATCATTGTTCATTTTGGAGATATGATCATTTTTCAAAAAAGCCTTTTTTGTCATTTTCAAAAATGGTGGGGTAAACCCGACCGCCTATTTTCATTGCTGATTTAGTACAAGTATGATCTAAATTTAATATTTTTACGATTACAAATTTGAATGTATTTATTTAAAAAAATCTTAATGTTTAGAACATATAAATTGAAGTGAAAATTGAGGAAATGTCAATAAATGATGATTGATTTGGATTTGCCCCACTGTGTCACTTTTCAAGACGACGCGAATAAAAAAAAAATACTCAAAATTTCCAACCAATACTTTACATGCACTATATAGGTTTGCGGTATATAAGCTGCTTACCATTTTTTTCGATCATTTTATTTAACAAGAAAAAATGTGCAACTTAATTCAAAAAATTAAAATGAAAATCATAAAAATATACTTCTCTTCTTTTGAGCATCTAATTTTGCTTATTTTTAATGCTCTACACGACAACACTTAAATGAGATCGCTAAGAATTGACGTTTTTGAGAAACTGTGGAAGGTCGGGCTTATCCACACTGTCGGGTTTGCCCACCTTGCCCTATACATTTTTAAATATCAAATCGTGCAATAGTATAAAATTTCACTTTTGAATCGTAATAGGGCTGTTCACTTTATCGGGCATAAATGTTTAAATGCAAAAATGCACGTTTAACAACTTGTTCAACACTAACAACAAGGCATGAAGGCAAGAATGCCTGACCGAGTATAAAAAGTAACCAGAGTGGAAGTTGCTGGCTGTGAGCAACAACAATCAGCTGTTTTTTTCAGTATATCTCTGCACTTCAGCGTAAGGCTTGCTTTTAACTATTTTTACTAAGATATATAAATATTTAATTTCGTAATACTTACGGTCACAAATGCAGCAGCTACAAATCCGCTTAAATAGTTTAATGATACTCGTTTTAGTTCAAAAACTGTAATGAAACCAAAAGAGAAAAAAATATTAAGTTAAACATGTTTTTATATACAACAATTAACAATATTAGGCCAAAGCTTTTAAGCCAAAATTACTTCAGTATACTGAGCACCTATGCCATTTTTGAGTTTTTTTTCTAAAAGGTTTTTTTTGCTAAATGTCGCACTTTTTACGAGCCCCAAATCTGACTTGTTTTTTTTTTACTCTCTTAGCATAATTAAACACACTTTTGAATAATTCAGGTGATGTGTGCCAACCGAGAGACCCCCATAAAAAAGGGGTTACCAAGGCTATAAAAACGTGGCACTCAAGTGCCACCCAAGTGGACCCCCAAGTTGCTACAACTGGTTGCTGTCTAGGCTATAATTTGGCCTCAGGTGCGTGCACACGCTCAATTGCAAAGGTCAAGTAAGCGGGTCAGCATTTTATTATCGGCTTTTTTTTTGGGCGGGCTGCGTACTAGGAGTAGGTGTTAAATAATAAATAGCGCCCAAGTAACTTGAGTTTGCAATTGAAATTACGGAGGGCTCATAAAAAAAAGTTAACAATTTTGAGTTGCGTGTATTTTGTTTTTGTTTTTGGCCAATGAGTGATGACATTTTAATGACAAGAAGCAAAGGCAATAATTTCTTGCCGTTAACTGTTCGAGCCATGGCTTAATAGCAGGCTACAAAAAATGTTTAAGTGAATATTCAATTTGAGTATGGTAACAATTTATATATGTACATGCTTAAATCAAAGGGCCAAAGCGTTCTATCAAGTCCTTTACAGAAAGCATCTTTTATTGTAAGCAGCAGAATTTAAAATACCTTTTATTTTGGCTTTTATACTTTAACTTAAATACCGGATGCCCTTGACGGTGTCAAGTCTGTCTACCTGATCACACTCATAAAAGAAAGGGCCAGAAATAAAGCAGGCAGCACTCATAGGAGCTCAATTTCAAGGAGCAGCTTAAATATTTTGGGAATTAGAAATAATAGGTTTGTCTTATTACAGATGCAGAAAGGCAGAAATGCAAAAATGTCCAACAGCAGCTTACAAAAAAATCTACATTTCTGCCTGAACCAGATCCGAAACTGTGAAGCGTCAATATCTGCCAGTGTGTACATATTTTTTATACTGTTCATTGCTTCTAGTGTCTAAGAGAACTAAACAGCTGGAACCTAGCTAAGCCCATTTTTTTTCTTAAATATTTCAAGTTGTTATTTCTTTGCAGCAGATTTCAAAGAATTTGTATTATATTATACTGCCAAATATTCAGAACTTTATTTTGTATGCTTGACATGACACTGGAAACAGCTGATTTTTGTTTTTTACGCTGTTAGTCTGGCACTTCTGCATTTCTGCCTTGTTATTAGGGTCTCTCGAGCGCTTATGCCTTTATGAAATTCTGCGCAACAAACTTTCTTGAAAACCAAATCCAAAATATCAACTTTTTTTTTTATTGTGAAACCTTTTCAATAACCTAACACAACAACTATGCGCTATGCCAATTAAACCATAGTCTTCAGGCTCATTACAACGCTTTAACTAAAAGACAAGTTGAACTAATTCTGGTACATGGAAAACATTCTGAAAGGTGTCTTCATAGCAAAGTGATGACAAAAAGCCATAAAATTACATAAAAGGCAGAAAACTGCGAAACTGTGAAAGAAGTCGTACAAAAGCTGAGAAGCTACAAGGGCGCGTATCTGTGTGTGTGCTTGTGTATCTGTGTGTGTGTGTGTGAGTGTGGTGAAATAAAATGCTGAAATTATTCATTTTGCAAATAAGCAGCGTAAATATTTAATTAACAACTCAACAAAGAGAAAGAGAGTGAGAATAAGTGAGTAAGTGAGGCAAGAGGCAAGGGGCGTTCGCGGTTATGCGCGATATTTGTTGCTTTTGTCTAAGGTTTCTTGTAGTGTATGTGTGTGTGTGTGTGCGCGTGTTTGTGTTGGTAATATAATATTTATACATGTGTGTGTGTGTGTATGTATCTATGTGTGTCACATGTAGTCGACGACAAGTAAGGCAATTGTTGCTGTTGCGGCATTTTCTTTTATAACGAAAATATTCAAGTCAATGACATGCCCGCAGAGCTTGCAAATTTTCATACGCCTCGTTGTACAGCCCAAAAAAGGCATTGCCTGTACTCTGTGTGTGTATGAGTGTGTGTGCGTGCGGCTTGTTAGTTTGGTTATTATTTTCCGGGCCAAAATATGTATATAAAGTTATTAACATGTATGTAGGTATGTCTGGCACAAGATTCTGGTTTCATTTGCAGTAGAAGAGTCTGGTTCTGGAACTAATTAAATTACTAAAGTCTGCAGCAAAAGGTTTTATGCTTGTATGGCTGTTGTTGTTGTTATCGCTTTAATTGCTTTTGTTCGTTGGTATGTTGCACAAGAATGACTTAATAGCTTTAATTTTGGGTCACTGTACAACACTGATTAAAAAAAAAGTAACAATAAATTTCATTATGGTTATGCCTGATACTTGATAAAAGCTCTAGAACTTAAAGCGGCTTATATGCCACAACACTAAGCAAAAATCAATACGCCAGAGAAACAGGATACACAATTTACGTACAACGTATTAAAGCTGGTTCACAAGTGCTGACTATAAAAAAAAAAATTTTGCAATTAATAAAAAATATGTTTAAGCCAACAAAAGCACGTCATATAGCTACAAAAACCAACTTCCCGAGGAGGTACTTAAAAATTCCATTAAAATCGCGTTCTAAATAGGCACAACTTTTTTATATCAATACAAATTGTAACATAAAGCATGAAAGTTGGCAGGTTAACACTAAAGCAGTACATAAAGCGTACCATAAACATATAGTTTGCCTCTTATATTGCATTAGGATTTAATGGATAACTAAAAAATCGTTAAATGTACATTAAAACCAATTTTGAAAACATATTTTGTTAGCTAGAAAGTAGCTTAGTAAAGTGAAAAGTGATAACTATTTTACAGTTGAGCTTTTCACATTCACAAATCAATATTCGAAATGACAGTAACGTTCCACTACTAGTTCCAGACGAATTCCTGCTACAACTGTCTGCACTTCCTTTTTAACATAAAGTCTTAATTGAGAATCATTTTTCTGATTCCACATTGTACCAACTTGTTGACATACGACCTTAAGATGTTAGAGCAACAAGCAGACTAATGTCCTTACCTAATCCAGCCTTAAAGTCGTAAAGTACTAAACCTTCTCTTTGGTACACTATGTACAGAATATCAAATAGGCATCTTTACTTTCAAAATTTCTTCTTTCATATTGTGCACTCATTATTGTACAAGTGTGTACACACTGAACTTTGATATGCCTTTATAATGACTCTGCTGCTATAACTTACTCAAATATATTGTGCTACTTTATAAAAACCATAATTTAAAACCCTTAATTGATAAACAAATTAAACAACAAGCAACTAACCAGGAAACAATTACCCAGCCAAATATACAATACTATGTATATAGTAACTAGTACTATGTACAACACTTTCATTTCATTTTTCTATCTTTGAATTTCAACAGCCCAAAAATTTTCTAGTTACACCGCACACAATATTCATTGATTACACTTATGTTGATTTAACCCAAATAATTTTCGAGTCAAACAAACATTAAATAAACAAACAAATAAACAAACTAGACGCAAAACTCGTGGAAGAGGGGCAGTGGCAGCAGGGCAGACAACAAATCAGCACACTCTATGTAAAATCAATATTTTTGGGTGCCGGTATTGCACCTCTCCGCTACATATATAGATAGTACATAGATAGTACCATAGCATGGGTCTGTCGATGGCAATGTGTGAGCCCCGGGGTCTGGGTGTGCGTGTGTGTGAATGATTTGTGAGTAACCCAGCCGAGGGAAGTGACAAATAGACAAAGCAGGCGCCCCCTTTCTATTTTGAACCCTTTCACACAACCAGAGAAAGAAATTACTGGAAAGAGACTGATGAGATAAAGGCACACATGGAGAGAGAGAGAGCGGGAGAGCTATTTGGTGATAGAAGTTTTGTTTAAAATATTTACTTTTAATCAATTTTGTGTGGTATATAGGAAATGTCTACATTATAGAGTACGTGCTAGATGAGAGCGACGGAGTGTGAAACAAGGGAACTCAGGAAAACCCAAAGCGCATTTATCTAATGTGTACTTAAGTGCAACTAATTATTGGGTCACCCAATGTTTACTCAATAGGCAAACAAGTATGTAAAATACGTTGGGCCTACAGAATTTTAAATACACTTTCAATTAAATTTTTTTAAATTTACCTATATGATTTTTTTTTATTTTTATATATATATTTTTAATAGCAATCAACCGATACAGATTAGGTTATGATCCGATATTGATGAAAAAAATTTATAAAGCTGTCAATATAAAAAATAAAATCATACCAAGAAATAAAAAAGATTATTTTAAATTTTGTTTTTATAAAAAACAAGGGTCAGTCAGTTTTTATTTATGAAATTTTGAGTTCGAAATTTGAGACATTTTGTACCAGGAGATTATGTTTGAAACAATTTTAGATTTAATTTTAAAAAATTTAAAAAAAAAGTTTTAAATGAGGGTAGCACTTAAATTTTTTATAACTAAGTCGATTTTTATCAGTAAGATTCTTATGTGAAATTTAAAGTCACTAGGAATTTTAGACTTTCTATAAGAAAATATGAATAAAATAACTCTAGATAAATTAAAAAAAAAATGTTTTTTTTTTAATATAATAAACACTTTTACACATTGGAGAGTTAAGGTCGCGATTTATACGATATCGATATAGAATTATATGCATATTCTTTTGTGAATTTTTATATTCAAAAAATAAAAAATCTCTATATATCGATGTTGGCCAACAGAGATGTTTCTCCAGCACTTCTGCACTCACCAAATGGGTGTTTAGTTGTGCTGGAGAGGCATCTCTGTTGGCCAACATCGATATATAGAGATTTTAAACTTCGATCATCGATGGTTTCTCCAGCACTAGAAGAAACTTTAGATTTAATTTTCAATTAACAAAAAATAAAAATCGAATGGTTCGTAAAGTCTTCGGGTGTTCTCGCTCTTTTGCCGATCTGCCTAGCTAACCTTACCTAACCTATGGAAAGAAAAAAAAATGTTGAATGTCTCGTTTGTATATCGATATGTCGATATATGTCGATTCCGATTTGTGGATACTAACCCACGATGGAACTTGGTTTTTTGCGAAAAAGCTGAGACAGAGAAACTTCTACGACTTTGTCTTTAAATGCCTATAAGAGTGCTTAAAAATGTGTGTTTTGTACTCTAACGTCTTAAAAACTTCCCGCTTAATTAAAAAAAAAACATATATGGAATTTTTGTCACAAAGTTTTAACAATCTCAAGTGTTTTAAAATTCTTCACTGCACCATTTGTTATTGACACCGCAATTCAATGCCAATAAGCTCGACTTAGTCCAGCGCTACGTTGACCAACGCAGTTTGAAGAAAATCGGATTTGAATTCCGAGGCATTGCATTGAGGCGCCTCATGCATATTTATGGGCCAAATTGATTGACCAGACCAAATGGCGTTTGTCACATAAAAATGTAGTTCATTTAAATATTTAATGATTGAAAACTCTTCTGATAAAAGCGTCTTGTGTATATATTTTTGTGGCATTTTGTCTAGAGGGGCGTGGTGCAGCTATCTCATAAATACAAAGATACATACATATGCACTAATTATGCAAAGTTCTCTGGGCAGTTTGAAGTTTTTTATTTAAGCTGGCGCTACGTCAACAACAGTTAAATATATATGTATGCATTTGAATATATATTGTATTTAAATTAAAACAAAATCTTGGCATTACCTTGGCATCACCAAGCTAGACATTAAGTTTCATTGTTTAGATATGTAGATACTTTTAAAATGCAACGCGGGTAAATTAATGTTTTTTTTTATATATATATTACTAAAACTACAACAAACTTGAATGAGTGTTAGCTAAAATGAAGTCATTAATTTAAATAAAACTTTAAAGTCCAATACGCTGTCTAGACAATATGGCTGCCTCTGAATGTCAGTTTGGACAGGCACAAAACACAAAATGAATCGTTTCGTTGAGATATTTAACAGAATATATGCAAAAAATGAAAGTTTTATGTAAATTAGCAATAAAACGTGTCAAAAATTGTTTAAGGTTGCCATATTAAAAGGTTATTGTGGGAGTGCGACTTTTACGTTAGAGTCTGTTGCGCATTAGAAATACGCGTAAATGGTTTTTTGTTTAAGTTCGTAAAATGTTTAACCAAATTACTTGTTTATAATATATATAATAGAAATATACAAATTTTTCAGTACAGGTTGACTCATATTATTTGTTAATACTATTTTTTTTAAATAATTAGGCAAGAATGAACGAGTAACAAGCAACACTAACAAAGAGGCATAAAGGCAAGTATGCCCGACCGAGTACAAAAAGTAATCAGTCTTAATCAAACTTAAATAATACAAAAAAACCGTGTAAAATATATATATGTTCACTCTCTCAGATATTGACGCTTTTTACAACACTGTTTTGGTAAAGAATACTCTATTTTTCGTTGTCAATGGTCTAGGTGGGGTCTAAATGCCCATTGTTGTATTGTATAAATTGCTTTTAGACACTTTGCCCTTTTACCATTTTGCATTTATGCCAGACCAAACATTTTTTTTGCCAGAGTTGCCACCCTTCGATATGTCATCCTTTTTTGTTTTTGCTGAATATTTTTACTAAGTTTCAATACTACTTCTTTCCCCTACATCATCAGCTGTTCCAGCATTTATTATCATAAGCTTATACCCAATCTTATTTATATGTTTCAATTAAACTCTACTTGTAAAGTTACGCACCTTCGACTTATAGATAGTTAATAGTTTTTTTTTTCAGCCTTTGCCCGAAAGTTCAATTCAACACATTTGGCTATTAATTTGTATTTTCCTATCAATTAACCAATTTATTGGCCCCAAAGCCCCCTTTGGAGTTGTGGCACTTGGTCTTACCAGAGTTAATCAGCCGCAGTCGGCGTCGCTGCTGGCGTCAATGTCGTCGCTGCCGCCGCTGAGTCTGCACAACAATTAATAAAGACTCCAACATATGCCCCAAAGCCATGGAGAGGCAGCTGCTCAACAGCTCTGGCTTGACCTTGTCAAGAGCAAGGCGCAAATATTCTTGCAACATAATTAAGTAAAAGACAGCTAGTGAGCAGCCTGAGAGGCAGACAAGACAAAAACATCATTAGGCTTAGTAACAGACTAATAAGCATCTTTGATTAGCCATAATTATGAATGGCCAACGGTGGAAAATTGACTGAATGGCAACTTGGCAGTTTGCAAAAGTTGTGAGCCAAAAAAAATATTGGCCAAAATTGATTTAAATGTGGAACGCTGGCTATTAGCCAAGTTAAGGTAATGTAATAAAAAGCATAAACTTAGCTTTAAGCTGTCCAAAAATGCGGCAAAGAAACTTTGCATGGCACAAGTTTATGCCTTAATTAACGAGCAAGCAGAAAAGATGTCTCTATATATTTTATGTATATGTAAATAGTATATGTATACAATATATGTAGCACATATTACATACATAAAGCTGACGTAAGCAGGCATGCGCACACATACACGCTGCTACTTAAGCCCATGTGCATGTATATGACATATATATACTATGGCATAATTAATAGCCATAAATGTTAATTGCGCATACGCCACGTTGTTCAACTATTTAATGCAGAGTCTTCGCATGTATGTGTATGTGTTTTCGTTTCTTGGGTAAACTTTTCCTATTTATTTTATTGGCAGCTTACGCGTTTGCCAGACAGACTACCAGACTTTTTCCTGACTTTTTTTTTTTTTTGTTAATTTTGTTGAGTTGTCTTTTATATACTCTACAGCCCAAAGGATAAGCAACATATAAGAACTGAACTAAAAAATTTTAACTTTTTCTTAGTGATATTTTGTAAGCAAATATCTGAGAGTAAATTCGTTTGGACATTTTGCAAAACGACAAAAAAAAAATCGCTTTTAACCTAAGCCTAGCAGGAAAAGTTTGGAAGAGAGCATAGTGTATACCCCAGTCGGTTTGTGCTCACTCTCACCTTTCCACTTGTTTTAGTTTGTCAATAAGTTTTTTCCAGCTATTTATGGAACTCAGTCCACGCACGTGTCTATTGTTTGTGGGGTCTCACGCTATCTATGTAATTGTGTTTGTTTACCTAGGTAACAAACTATGTGCGTTATGAAAACATTTACCTTAAAGGACACGCGTCCTTTAGCAACTATGTATGTGTTTGTCAGAGCCAAAGTTTTTTGCCAGTTAATTAAGCAAATATTTTTGTTTATTTAGTTAATTCACTGTCTGGGCAAAATAACTTCAGTGATGATTTGGAAATTAAGTTGTAGTTAAAGGCCTTCAAATAACTTTACGAAGACATATAAAATAAACCCAGCGACAAATGAGGTCTAGTTAGGTGGCAATTAGTGCTGGGAAATGTCAAGAAAGTTTATGCGTACAATGAACTTAAATGGACAGAAACTTAAAGTTTGGCTTAAATTATAGCCAAATTTGAAGAAAGTTTTTCTAATGCCTTAATAATGAGAGCATAGTTATGGCAAGTTTACACTAACAGCTGTAGAGCAAAAATGGCAGCTGCTGCCAACACCCATTAGACAACTGAAGAGTACAGAAGAACAGCAGATGATGATGCCAAAAGTTTTTGTTATTATCAAATTTAACAAAATACTGCCAAAACAGAGAAAGTATAGTTTGGTTTTATTTAAGGTATCTTCGTATATTTATTTGCTATCAAGTAAATTCGGATTATTTGGATAGTGTCTAGGATGGTAGAATTCTTTTATAGATATAGTATATTTTATATATGAGAACTACTTTCATCATATTGTTGTAACTCAGCAACAAATCTTCATTTTGCGGTCGCGTTGGGGTAAAAGCCCCTACTTGGCAGAATGTCAATCATGAGAGATAATAAGCCTTTATACCACTCGGAAGATATTTAGAAGTTCTCCCAATTAAAAATCGGCATTTCACGTACCAGTACATGTTTGAGAGCTTTGTATTAAGAGATTAAACTTTTTAGCAAAAAAAACTGAAACCGAAAAAGTTTCCCCAACGATTTCTACAAACTAACGATTCATAAGTGAAAAAAATATAAAACAAAATGAACCATTTACAATGTACGAAATTCTTATGTGTTTTTGTACTTCTCCAGCTAGACCCTTTTTTGCAAGATAACTATTTCAACTGATAGATACACACAAGCTACCCATAAGATATACGCAGCTAAAACAAACCCAACTGCTACTTTGTGTATTTGAGGTTTTAATGCTAGCTTTTGCCAAATATAGCTTTAAAGCCTACACTACAATTATTTCTTTAATTTATTATTCATATAAATTTGTATTGACATTTTAACAAGCCACATCTTGTTAAATCCAAGTAACAGCCTTCAGCTCCAACCAACTCTATTAGTTCTTGGCATACACTTTGCCATATTTCAAGTTCTTCAAGTACAACCTGTTTAGTATAAACATTATGTAACAGCTACGCCCTGCCTAAATCTAAAATAAAAACTTGTTAAACATATTCGCTTAGCCAATACAATAAAAATCCATTATAAATTGTTAAAGTTAACAAGTATATATGCCCAAAGTAGACAGAGAACATGCTCGCAAACATCATATTAAAATGAAACCACAAAAATTTATGACAAAAAACATGCAAATAAGTAAAAAAAAAAAATATGAAGAATTTCTTAAACTTTGAACTTGACTAAAGCCAACTTGATAAACTTGATACTGAAAGACCATCTGATGTTGTGGTCTCATGGTAGACGCCCATTTTTGTCATAGAAGCCCATAAATAAAAGCCAAAATGGCAAGCAACAAATAAATAGCAGACAAATCGCATAGGGTAAAAAATTAAAATATATAAGTATTAAATGGGCTGACAACAACATTTATTTATTTGTAGACTCTCTTTCGAATGCCGCGCAACACTTTTTATAAAGTTTGAGCTCTTTTTTTTTTGGGAGGGTTGTCTTTTTTGCTTATTTGAAATTTATGAGTTTATTGATACTTGAGCAGAGACAAGGGACTGACAGCGTTAAAAGAAAAATAACAACAATTTTTATGCGTTATCAGCAGAAAACCGAAAAATATAAAATATTATACATATTGTAAATAAGTTTCATTTGCTACAGAAGCAAACAAACCGCAATCTGTAAAAACATTTAAGCACAGCTTGGTTATTCCAAAGACCATATTTATTTGTTTTTTTATTTTTTTGTAGTAGGGAGTATTTGTTCAATTGGTTTTGAAGCACGGCAATTAGTTGGGGTTAATGCGAATATAAACAGTTTGAGATATACTGTAGAGTATGCTTCCGCTTAGCTAAATCAAAACAAATATTTGGCTTATATAATGTGCATATTGATCGTAGTACAAAAGTCTATAAGAGCTAGCAACTAAGATATAGTGATACATGATAGTCACTATAAAGCAGTAGATAATCTATAAAGATAATTTAAATATAAGAAAATTTTACTATAAAAGCTTCGATTTAAGCTGTAGGGTACCAAGATCAGTTAAGATTTGTCTCGTTAAAAATAATGAGATGTGTCAGATCATATGTTATGAGCCATGTACGCCCAGATTGTGGAAGCCTCCGGAGTTAGAAAAAACCTAACTTACTTGGCACAACTTCAAGATCGAATAAAAATTTTGTTCATGTATGGCATACATGATAAACTGCAAGAAAATTACAATTATCTTGTATACTTTGTGAAGAAATGTGTAATAGCACAGATATTTTCATACTTTTAAAAAAGTGATTCGAAAAAAAATTAATCTAAAAATAATAATACTTGTTGATTTTAAAATGAACCAGAAAATATAAAAACGAGCATTCATGGCAAGTTTAAAATTATTATTTATTTGTATAACTAAAAAGTAGAAGAAAAAGCTTAGAATTCTAAGTTATAAAAGGTTTGTAGCCAGAGCAACGTAGGCCTTCAGGCTGAGTTTGAAATTATTAATTTCGCATTCCTAATAGGTTAGTTAAAAACTATTCTTTAAAAAATATTTTCAAAAAAAATTTACAAAAATTTATTTTTTGAAAATTCTGCATTTTTTAAGCTCAAAAGCTCATCTTTCATGGACAAAAAAAATATTCCAAAAAGTTAAACTAATTTAAAAAAAATATATATGTCAATTATTTTTTTTATTTATCTATTCTTTTATTATTTTTAATTTAATTTTATTTAAAAAATTTAGTTTAATTTTTTATTGAAAAAAAAAAATATTCATACATTTTTATTCGTTCATTCGATATGTCTTGTCTTATTAAAATAAAATTCACTTATAAAGAGGTTGACGCAGTTCGAAAAATGTCGCGTGAAATGACAAAACTTCATATAAAAAAAATCACTTTTGGGATATCCCATTTGGAATGACAAAACTTCATAGTATAAAAAAAAAATCCCTTTTGGCATATGCCACTTGGGATTTTTTTATATGAAGTTTTGTCATTCCGCGCGAAATTTTTCAAACTGCGTATAGGCCTTTAAGCAAACAATTTTATTACTTTAAAATAAAAAATAAATTTTACCTATTTTAATTAATTTTTTTTTTTCAAAAATAATAAGTTTTTTCTTTCATCGAAAAAAAATTATTCAAATAAATGTCTTGTCTAAAAAAATTCTAACTATAGTAAATACTTATCTTATAAAATAGTTAGAATACAAATTTTTTTTAAGTTCTAATATTATTTTAAAAAATTTAAAGTTTTGTCTTTCATTGGAAAAACAAAATATTCAAATATCATTATTCGCTTACGAGATATGTCTAAAGTAATCGATAACTCAACAAATAATCGGAATTTTGCAAAAACAATGGTGGTAGAGGGGGGAATCCCCCCGGGTCCGGAGTTTTCTCCCTACGGCCCTGATTGCAACACATATTTTTTATAAGTATGTACTTATTTATGGACTTTGAGTAGATAAGTAAATGGGACAAAACTCATTTTATAAAAAAAATATGTGCTGAACTGGGTATGCCAGGATACTATATTCTGCAGATACTATATAATCTGAATCCTTTTACTATGTTCGAAATAAACAAATACATATTTTTGTATAAGCTGGAAAATTGTATTTTCTTTTGCTTAAAGAGAACAGTGTGCATGATATATTATCTTAAGAGGTACGCCAAATTTTGATTTCTTTAAGATATTTTGCCTAATATGCTTATTTGAAAATCTTTTGAAAGTCAAAAGCTGTCCTGCCTTGATAGATTTCCAATGTTCTCAAAAATATATATTTGGCTTGGATTGTAAAAAAAAGTCGAAAAGAAATCGAAAAAGTTCCCCAGGTCGAAATTTAGTTATAGGAGATTTCGTACAGACCTTCGATAGTGACTATGCAGAATGAATAAAATGAATTCGTCGAATAAGATTATCGACTTTTATATTGAAACAATCTTATATAAGCTTTAGAGTATATTATAAAAGTGCCAAGAACTATGCTTTCTTTATTGGGACCTTCTTT
The DNA here is from genome assembly GCA_018150985.1 of Chymomyza costata. Lineage (NCBI taxonomy): Eukaryota > Metazoa > Arthropoda > Insecta > Diptera > Drosophilidae > Chymomyza > Chymomyza costata. The sequence goes on from JAECWU010000001.1 coordinate 29,216,612, forward strand.
CGGAATGCATAGCCTTAAGATCGCTTTGTACGCTTTGTCTTTCTATTTATTTATTTTACCAAAACTTCTGAATATGTACTTCATTTTATCGTATACTTTGTGTACTATTTTTGATTTTATATACAAATACAGCTTAACTATTTATAGAGTGCATAAATTGTACTATCTTATAATCTTGACGCCTTTTTCCATATGTAAACAAATAGCATTTAGGCATATTGAACCCTCTCAATAAACTTTATTTAGCTTAAGCAATTACCTTAACAATTTATAGAAGTCAAACCATAACGTCACGCTCTCTATGAGTTGTTAGCCATGCACAACTTTATCTTATCTAGACTTGGCATAGTCAGCAATGTTCTCGGTTTATCAGCAAAAATATTCAAGTAAACAAAAGATAAATAAATAGTATATTTTTAAAGGCTGTACAGAGGTTAGTACAATTCATTGTCTAAACTTTTAGGAAAAACCAATGAGGCATGTTGCAGCCAAAAACAAAAAAAAAAACTTTTTCAGAGTCAATAAACTTATATGTTTGTCATAAGCCAACAAGAAATTATTATTAAATGCGAAACAAAGAACATTTCAATTTATATACCAAGTCTCTAGATATAAGAATTACCAAATAACATCAATTTCTCGCACTTGCCAATCTTAATAGAAATATTTCGCCCACAAGTGGCAGAAAAAAAAAACGGCACGTTCGAACAGCTGTTGAGCATCAGCTGTTGACTGTGGCCAAGAATGCTGCCAGTTCAGTTTGTTGTTTTTGTTGTTGCAACTACTTACAAATGCAACCAACGCTTGTCGAACTCTGCCACAAAACGTTGGCGTCTACGTTGGCGTTGGCGTCGCAGTCATTGGCCTGACTCGTGCCGCCTTCGTACAGTGGAACGCACAGACGCCTCTCTGCCTAGTTTCAATTTCGAAAAAAAATTTCCATTTTAATTGGGTTAACGTGAGCACAATTTTAAAACAGACTCACGCACTCAATAAATCCAGTTAATTAATTTTTTGTTATTTGTTTTTAATATGGTCCTTTTTTTTTTTTTTTTTGCTTGTCTTGTAAATAATGGCAAATTATTATTAATTATTATGACATGGTCTTTATGTTATTTGTTCATTTTCAGTTTCAGTTCTGAACGTGTTTGGTTTCAGTTTCTCGTCTGTCGATTTCTGTTTCTGATTACTTGTAAAAAATTAATGGCAAAGTTGTTGTTGTTGTTGTTGTTGTTGTTGAAGTTGCTTGTTATAACTTCAAATTACTTTGACTTTGATTTCTGATTTCTTCTTCTACGTTTTGTGGTTGTCGTAAGTCTTAATTTCGTATAATTACAATCTGCAGGTGGGGGACTTGAACTTTGAAAAAAATAATTTGATTTCGAGTTTAGTTGAAGTTAACAAGCAATCAAAATTGTTCAACTTGCCGCGCTTTGTTTATAGTTTCGTTGTTATTATACAAATTGTCAAGGTTTTAGTTATTTTTTTTTTCTTTCATAAAATTATAAAATATTTATTTTACAACAGAGCAAACTTAAATATTGGTATGAGCTTAGATAACATCGTAATAGGCCTTCTAGAAAATTATGAAAATTGGTAAGATAACTTTAATTGTAATTACTTTGAAATTTATGAAATCGAATTAAGCAGAAAATGTTTGTGTTCCAATAGTTTTGGAGCTGCGTTTATTATTCATAAATCATTAAGTCAAGATTGCTTGTGGGAACATTATTTTGCAGATATTCACATTAAACACATCCGTTTTATGCTCTCAATTTTTAAACGTCACTTCAATCTGAGCATATGAGAGTATCAGATCTCCTTTTTCTCCAGCAGATACAATTAAAGGCGCATAGCTCATCGCAACTTAGCTCCTCTCATCCAAAATTATGCATAGCTATAAGGTTTTCAGCTAACATCAAAATCTTTAAAAATTTTAAAGTAACGTTTTTTTTCAAAATTTTCAGTGTGTAATCAAAAACTATGAAGCTTTTATGAAAAATGCCGTATACGCAATGTTGCTTCTTATGTTTGGTAAGTTCGGCGTTGCCAGTTCGGACAAAAATTTTTAACAAATGTTATGCAATCTAGCAAATTTTGCTCGTAGTCCAAAAAACGAAAACTATTAACTGCAAAACTAATTTTACTAATATATGTTTTAAGTCCGATCGCTTTTTTTCAAGAATACGTTTGAAAGTGTACTGAAATCTATTCAATATCAATATTCGTTGATATTCTTAAAATCTAAGTCAATTTTAAGTTCAATATTTTTGGCGATAATTTTTAAAAAAATTTTATATATTTGAATCTATCGAAAAGAGTAAGGGAAATATGAAAAGTTAAAAAAAATATAAGAAGTTATCACCTAAAAATAAAGTGAAATTGGGAGGAAGTTAAACAAAAACCGAAAACAATTTAATCGATTTCCGTTTGTGAAATTATCGAAAAGAGTAAGGGAAATAATACAAGTTAAAAAATATAAGAAGTTATTGCCCTCACAAAATGTGAAATTGGCAGCAAGCAAAAACAAAAACGAATAAAATTTATTCGGTTTCCTTTTGTAAAATTCGGAACACGAAAAAAATGTGTTTTTTTTTTTGTAAATGCCTAATGCACATCCCTATCCGACTTGTCAATTTTTTTATTTCAAAGTTTTCCGCAGAAACTAAGATTTTTTTGATGTGTCAGATGCCCGTAAAATTTAGGAGTTTGGTGTAAAGGATCTGTTGATGTCTAAATTATTGCAGGAACCACTTTTTTGGCCAATGTACAAATTATTTTATTGTGCTGACTTATATTGCCAAATCTGAACAAAAACAGAATCAAATAAAGGGTCATCAATCTTGAAGTTTTTTTTAATGAAAAAAAACACTTAAATTTCAAATGAATCGGAAAATCTTTATTATTAATAGAAAGAATCATTCTTGCCATTTACTTTTTAAAGATAGTCCCTTTCCAATGTTGCCCGCAACTGCGCCGTAGCTCGTCCATGCGGAGGTTCCAATTTTCGATGACGCGTATAATCTAAGGCTTCCACAAAAACTTTAAACTTCACGAAGCTCCAAAGGAAAAGGTCTAACGGTGTGATATCACACAATCTTTTTGGCCAATTCACCAGTTCGGAGCGCGAAATTAATTGTTCACCGAATTGGTTCCATAAAATGGCCTAAGCGCGCGAAAAATATTCTTTACAGAACGCCAATTTTCGTTATATAATTGTAACACTTGTAAACGTTGTTCGGGTGTAAGTCGTTCCATAATGAAATACCAATTAAAACTTAATAAAAAACACATGGTAACTTGACAGTACTCAGGCGTGATTTACCCAAAAAAACCTATTGAAAAAAAAACTCAAAATTGATGACCCTTTAGCTTTAAAAAAGAAAATCTTACTTTATTACGAAAATCCAAACTATAACAACGCCTATAAGAAGTTCAAGTAAAAATTGCTTGGTTTTTGTTTTGAGTGTAGATACTCAGGTTGCTTTTATTCCTGATAACAAAAGCTAATTGAAATTAGAACACAATAGCTTATGTCACACATTTTTCCAAGTATACCATTTTGAAACTCATCATTTTCAAGATATTCTCGATATAGTACGCCATTTTCATTACAACCACACCTCATATTTATGCATTGCTGTTTTAAATACATTCTCAGGCCCCACTTTTAATGAATCATATACTTACAATTATTCACACCTTTTTCGCATTTACAAAGTTTTATGGCTTTTATCGCGCTGCTTATAGCTAGAGATATTGCACACATCTGTTCTGCTCTATTGAAACAGTAGTTTCTCAATAAATTGCACAACTTTTTTTTTTAATCAGTAGATTAATTTTGCGCACAGCTAGCTCTCATTGCAAAAGAAAATATGTTCCTATATTTTTTTCAACATATGAAAGTTAATTTCGCTTTGTTTATAAAAACAAATCAAAAACAAACAAATACCATCTATAAACAGAGTGAAGAAATTACAACCATCAAAGGGAAAAGAATTTGTGCACAGTCTGAGCTAAAAGTCTGCTTACACAAGTCAAATGCACGCCACATGCTTTTTAACCTTGATTAAGTTGAGGTTCTAATGATGCTGATAATGCTAATGATGATGCTGCAGCCACAACATCATTAAAAACATTATCACAACAATGACTACATCAACACATTTTGCTTGAGAGCTCGCCCGAACCATATCTAGAGGGAACACAACTGAAGTAACCTGGCCCGCATTTTTAATTGCTGCCTGGCACTTAGCTAATGTAATTTATATAACATCTTATGCTCTAAAAGCTTTAAGTATCTAAAACAACAAAAAGGCCAACAGCAGCAAAGTGCAGCAGCCCCCCCGCAACAGCTGCCCCAAGAACTTGGACTCTGTCGTAAGAAGTTGAGCGTTTGAAAAAACAAAATGTATATAAAAAAAAGTTTTGTTTATATTTACCTAACATTGTACTTGAAAGATATTTTCGTTACGTTTTTGTGGCACTTTTTATGTGTGTGTGTGTGTGTGTGTGTGTTTGTTTATCTAATGGCTAAAAAATATTTAAGCTGTAAAATGGCTAAAAGCAAGAAGTTACAAGCGAAGGAAAACAAAAAAAGTAGCCTTATTTTATTTACACAAGTCATAAATACTTTTCAGAGTCCAGCTCGGATAGTGGCCCAAGTAGAAAAGGTTAGGCAAGACAGTCAAAGCTGCCGGAGCAGTAGCTCATGCTCCAGTACCAGACACAGATAAAGTTGAAATATATATTTTCTTGCTATATTTTAAATTTATGTAAATTTTTTTTTTTTTTGTCAGCCGCCTGTCTCTCGACCTGTCTCTGTCTCTCTGTGTCTGTTATCTTAAATGTTTTTCCTGTTGGTAATTAAAAAGTTTGTTGTTGCTTGCGTATACTTGTTATTTTGTTTTTTTAGCTGCGTCTCCGAGCCAGACTGAGGCGCTGAATCTGAAACTGTCTGACTTTGTAGATTAGCTAATGTAAGTTGAAATTTGTGTGCTAAAATGGCCTTGGAATTAGGTAATAAAGCTTGTTAGTGTTAGGTATTAATGGTATAGGGCTTGATAACAGGCACTGTCAGGCAGTTGCAATGCTTTGAGATTGAGATTTTTGTGCGTTTTATGTGTGTGGGCTATGTGCGGTAGGTAGCAATGGGATTTATTTATAATTTAAAATATTACTCGCTAGATGTTAGGGAATTGCAAATGAGTCTAGACTAATAAGGCTTGGGTTGAGTAGGCAAATTGTTTCGTGAAGCGAAATAACTTGACTAAAATACATTGTAAACTATAGGAAGTTGTAAAGTATGTGATTTTTGCATAATTTAGAAAGTATTTTATAAAATGTCACACTTTGTACTAGTTTATTCAAACATCTTTGGAAAATTTGATTTAAAAGCTTTGCAGCTTAGCTCAACTACCAAGCTCACTCCATATCAAGAAGAATGCTCTCTTTCTAGCTATATAAGAAAATCTGTCATATATCAAAAAATGAGTCAGAGCACTTATTTCGCAACAGACAAGACTGTGCGTAGTTTTCACGGCAAAAATAATGCTTTTAAATAGTATTATATACATTGTAAAATTTTTTCTTATCGCTTAAATATGTATTAGGCAGCATAGGATTTTGCACACAATAATTTTCTAAGCGCCTTAAACCCGAAAGCCCTCACCAGCATAAATCCGCCACCGACTCATATCAAACTAGTTTCGAATTAGAAAAAGATCTTAAAGGTAGAACTTTTTAAACAATTTTTTTATTTGAAATTATGATTTTACTGCATTGCTTCATAAACGAATCCTTACCATCTTAGCATATTCCGCCAACCTAAATCCACCACCGACTCATATCAAACTAATTTCGAAATTGAAATAGAACTTTTTAAAATAAATTTTTTACTAACATTCTGATTTCACTTCATAAACGAAACCTAACCAGCTTTTTTAAATTTTATAATCGGTTGCTTAACAATCAATAAACGATAATAGGTTTACCTTAACTAGAGATTATTGTTATTATATGACTTATTATATAAGTAGCTTTAAGTAGGTCTGAATGAAAGCTCGTGGATGTGGAAGCGCTTCTGTTGGCCACCTATTGTTCAGTAGGTTAACATATGTTTTAGTAATTCTCAAGCCAAACATAACTAAAACTTCAAGAAAATTAAGGCCAAAGCCATTTTCGGCACAGTTTTGCAGTAAGAATATTTTATATATTTTTTGTCAACTATCGCAAATTTATACACATTTTTATGATTTTACTTTATCTAATAAAAATAAGCTCCAAACCAAAAAAAAAAACAAACCCTATATAGAAGAAACAATATAATGCAGCAAAGCCAAGTGTTACCAAATATACTAACCAAAAAAGGCTTCTAAGTTAAACCCAATATAAACAAAAACCCTTGCCTGAGATCCACTTCCCAAAATCCAACTCTAATTAAAACTTAAGCTAATACATTGAGATTTCTACCAAAAACCTAGACAGTTCCTTATAAAACTACAATCTATTGATCTATAAGCTTCATGTTTGCATTCGTGTGTGTGTACATTTCTTCATGAAAACCTCTTTCATTCATAAAGATTCACATCTTGAGCCGCAGAAGCACGCAATCCTAAATGTTCCACGACCCATAGCAAGACAACACCTAACAAGTTCTTGGAATTGCACAAGCTCTACCGTCAGTGCCATACTCTCGTCGCAACTACAACAAGCAGTGTAAACCTGTTCCATAGCATGTGCCAGAGCTCCTAGCTGCAGCAGCAGTTGGCATTGTAGTGGCATGGGGCATGTGGCAAGGCGCAAATCCATAGCCACAGCCAAAGCAAAAACAAAACAACGCATAGACATAATTAATGATTTCAAATTTTCAGAGCAAAAACTCATAAAACTTATCGATCCAAACGGACGAGCCGACTTGACGACACAACTGTCACGTCGACAAGGCATTTCCATGACTTGTTACTTGGCAAAGTTAAGCTAAAGATATAAATTACAGGCATAGTATCTAGAGCAGCAGGCTTTATAGACTGTAGCTCAAAGTAGTAAAACTCTGACGTTGGCATTAATATAGCTTAAAATGTACTTAATTACAAAGATAGACAGAAGAAAAAACTTACAGTGAAATTTGCTGCAGTGTTGACACTGTTTTAAACACTAGTACGACGAAGATTCTTTGAGCGCGCACTTTAAACCTTTGAGATACTTTATATTTTTGTGTAACACACGGCGCATGAATTTGTTGTTAAGAAACGCAAGAGCAAAACAAATTGAAAGCGCACACCGAAAACAAAACAAATAATAATAAAGAGGTAGCTAAAGCAAAAAAAAATTAATGAAAACACGCGGTCTGTCGTTTTTATTATAGAAATTCACAACTCGTCGTCTTTATATTATTTTTATGATCAATTGTATCTATTAGATACGCGATACAACAGAATCATTCATATCATTAATTTTGCACACACATCGCGCGCACACACACATGCAAAAACTTGTTCCGGCTAGGCAAGTGTCAAGGTGTGTGTGTGTGTGTCACAGAGGGAATTGTAGTTATAATACTTAAATTTTTTGCCCAATTTTTGTTAAATATCTTTATTATTTTTTTGTTTAATATTTACGCTTATTTTGCATTATTTTGACAGTGCTGTTTAACGACTTGCAGCTCTAACACGCACTCGATTTTTTGTTTAATAAAAACGACGTCCACACATGTTCACGTACTCGACTCGATAAATATATAAAATATCTTGCAGAACGCAATGCGACGGCAACACACGCTGAGATACTTTTCGTTATTTGCTGCTCTATGACCGAATGCTTTCTGTGGCCATTTTTTGAGCATGTTAAAACAGTGTGTACACAGCAGCTGAGTATTTATTATTTTAAGCTAGCCATCTCTTGCAAATGCTAATGCGCAGCTGCTCGCACTTACGGTCTTTTTTAACAGTGTCAGCTGCTTAACAGCGCCAGAGAGCGCAAAATGTGCCAACGCGTCAAACGAGCACACACATGCCACATGCAAAAGCTAACAGCTGAGAGAGAGAGAGCGTGCAAGAGCGACCACTCAACTCATATTAGAAATAAAACTCAACTTGGATTCTCATTGAGTTAGATAATTTGGGTTTGCAACTTGGCTAAAAATCAAAACGACGTTTGGCGTTTTCGAAATTTTGAAGCGATTTTTCAGCATTTCTTTTGGCAAAAACTTGATAAAATTTGTGGCAGTCGTAAATTACCAGTGTTTGTTAATTAATTAATCTGAACATTTGAACAGAGGTGTTGCATACATTGATTGGAAATCTTTTAGGTACTGTTTTATTTTATTACCAACATCCATATCCATCTAATATTAAGGATTTAAAAGCGAATCCGTCAGTAAGAACAAATTGAAAAGAAGAAGCTCTAGCTTAAATTAAAACAAAATATTTTAACTTAAGGGGTATACGCAGTTCGAAAAATTTCACGCGGAATGGGAAATGGGATATTTCAAATGGGATTTTTTTTTATATAAGCAACTATTTATTTAAGCGATTTTGGGTTTATAGGTATATCATTATAATAATGTCATTATTTTATCAACAAACGAAATAAATTCATTAAAATATTGAATATTGAAGCCAAAATGTATGTTTTAGTGAGTTGAATAATTAAAAAAGTTATTAACAAAAAAAATCTCATGGCAATTTAAGCAACGTCGCGGCATGTAACATCACACTAGATACTAAAACTAACTAATACTAAGTACAATGCCAAAAGATTTGCTCAATTCGCAGAAATTTGCGATTTTATAATCCAATTCAAAACCTACTACTATTTTGTGTAACGTCACGCCATGCGTAGTTTTGCTAATACAAAACTTTTTAAAACTTTGCTCGTAACGTCACGCCCTAATGAAAATGCCTATATACCTCTTTGATGTGCAAGCTGCAGTGTTTGTGAAGAATAGGAATCAAAAGTTTTAAGTTTACTGAAACAGGGGTATACGGTCGAACTTCCCAATAACGAAATTCTACAACGAATTTATTCCTATCACGATCTTTTTCCTAGTAAACTGTTTTGTTTGTACAGCATGTACTGCATTTTAATCTCCTTACAATAAATTATTAAGCTACAACGCAAAAATGTTGCAGCAAAAAGTTAAACTAAACTAGCTCTCAACATAAGCCGCTTTTTCAAATTTTTCAAATTTTTTTTTTAATCATATTTTATAGCGATATGGTTTTGACGCTTCCAAATATATAAAATTATTAAAATGTCGAATGTCTCTTATTTTCCCACTTTTGTAGTTAGCAACGTACCGTGTAAAGTGTTTAAATCCATAAAAATCCTTAGAAAAATGAAACAGTGTAATTTAATAATTTAAATAAACTTAAAAAAAAAACATGCATTTATTCAATAAAAGTGATAAGGAAGTACGACTATATTTTTTGAAAGTTCATTTGGAATTTTGTGGAGTTACTAAGCGTTTCAATATTTTATGGAGTCCTGCTCCAATTAGATACCAAATGAAAATATTACTTGAGAGCTATGAATAAAGTGGCTTTCAGATATAAATCACTTTTGGGAGCGGTCATAGCAACAACAAATACTTGACAACAACAAATGACCAAAATACAAAATGCAAATGCGAGCAATGCAGAGAGACTCAGCAGGCAAAGATAAACAGAGAGCCATGTTTTTACCGGTGCATTCTCGCTCTCTCGCGCTCTTTTGCTCTGTTTTTTTTTCGTTTTCGTGTTACGCTCTCATGTTACGACGCTCAGATAAAAATGCATAACAGTGAGCTAGTTTTTCCCTCGCCTTCCCACCCGCTTCACAGACGCAACTAATCGCACACAGATGGCGCTCGTGTTGCGGCCGCAGATAAGAAAAGCCGCCACAGATACGAAGCAATCCGAAAGATGCAGTTTTTTTGTTTACAAACCGGCGCTACGTTAGCCGAGTGCTGTCGTATTGTGGCGGACGGGTTGGCGCTGACTAGAGGGGCAGGTAACAGCGGTGGCGTATTCTTGGAAATGTTTGCGAAAAAAAAATGAACGTGCTACATGCCGCGTAATCACTTTTTGTGTTGCCTGCTGCTGCCTGGTTTGGCGGAAGTTGCAACACGTCTACGCATATGCTGCCACACCCCTGCAATTGCAGTCAGCCAACCCCCAACACACACACACACACTCAGAGCCCGTATTAATCGCAAATTTTCACAAAACTTCAAACTTAGCTGCAACTTGCTGCCAGTTGAGTTATAGCCGGCTTGAGTGTGTGTACGTTCCATTGTTCAACGACATGTTTGCGCTACGCCCAAACCCAAAAACCCAACCCCAACTCCCCCCATGGCCAAAACATGTGGCAAGGCTCTGCTGCCTTCAGTTTCATTTTGTGAACATGTGTGAAACTGCTGCTACTGCAACCCCCAAGAAAAGTTGCTGCAGTTGCTGCAGCCAAAACCCTCAAGGCTGCGATTAATCATGAAATTTTCACAGAAAATATCCATTAGATACGAATTAAGTCATAATTGAGAGTGCAAGCCATGCCACACGGCAAGTTGCATGTTGTTCTTCAATGACAACGACTTCAATTGCAATGCAAAAATGCCCCAGAGCAGGCAAGTGTGAATGTATTGAATGGGGTGGACGCAATTTTGTACGCTCTGGAAATGAACTCTTTGGGGCGTTTGGGCTCGGAATTGCTTTTAAATGTGCGCCTGCATAAATAAAGACCCAGGCCTTTCGGGCAAAACTTTGTGCCATGGTGTGAGACAATGCCTCAAGTGTCTGCGACATATTTATTATGCATTATGTGTGAATGAGTGAGTATGTGTGAGTATGTATGTGTGTATAGGTGGCAAGTATTAAGTCTTAAATATGCTTTGAAGCAGAATTTAAAGCACGGTATATCATAAGAGCAGCAAGCAGCAAGCAGCTTCGAGTGCTTGTCAAACCTTGCTTTAATTACAGTTTGAGTGGCACTGAGTAGTATGGGCGCAAAGTCAAGTGCAACACACACTGTGCGGGGATTTCAGAACAGGGCTGCAAAGTGGGTTTTCCTACGTCAGTTAAGAAGCTGGGTGGAACAATGAACCAGATCTACTGCAACTTGAACCGGAACACGAACACGAAGAACCTTTTTAGGCTTAAAGATTTATATGGGTGTGGCAAAGAAGTCTCTCGAAATTTTGGGTTCGGTTGGTTTGCTCGACAAAAGGTGACACATAATTTTGAAATTTTTATTATTCTATTTTTCGGACACTTGTTTTCGAATGAATACTTAATTTTATTAATTTAAATATGCAATATGACAGTAGACCTAATTCTTTTTTTACACGGTAGAGACGTTCCAGAAAAAAACTTTTAAAAAAAAGACATGAAAAGGCCTACAAAACGCTTAGTTTATGTCGCCATGTGAAGTATTGTAATTCGCCCATAAGGCCAAGTTTTTTTTTAAAGCTTGGTATACTATGTCTTAAAGGTACAAATCGATTAAGTCCATCTGTATCCACACGACAATCTCGGAGTTAACAAGAGTTAGGCTAACCGAATTTAATCTAATGAGCCCCATAAACAATATCTGCTCACCACTCTCCCTTCTGAAAGCATCATCTTAGCTCTTGAGAGGCAAAAATAAACAAAGTCGCATTAATACAACAAAAGAAAAAATTTAATACTTATACTTATAAATATTGCTTTATGTGAGCTAGTTATCAAATTTTGTAAATAATCTAAAGATCATTATCTTCATTTCAGCACAAAATATAGAAATTGAAGGAAGTTTTAATTGTAAATATCAATTTGCACAAAAAATAAAAAATTTCATTTAAATAATAATTAAGGCACAGCAAGGATGTAAATTCTGGCCTCTATACAACTACTGCGAAAGTGACCTACCTACTAGTTTAAACAATAATCATTTGGACCCAAAAAAAAGGTGATCACAGCATGGTTGCATTGACTGCAGTGTTGTAAAGCGCATAACTTTGACAATAAAGTTTTGTTTGGCCCGAACACAAAGAAAAAGTGTGCCACCTGTTGAATTGTGCGCCACAAGCTTAATACCAATTTGTATGTAAAAGAATTTGTTAAATGCCTACAAAAAAATAAACATGTATTTTCGTGTATATGTACATATATGCACGTGTATGCTATGTATGCATGTCAATTCATATTTTAATACATAAAAGCGGCTTGAAGCCGGGCAGTGACAATAACAACAAAAACAACTGAAACTACAAGTGTTATAGCTTTTTTTTTTTGACAGGTCTTTGACATCCAACTGTGATTTCTAGACAGCAGCAGCCGCAGCACCATATACAAAAAATTTCAATCATGACTATGTAATACCCTTTAATTAATAAAAACCAAAAAAACGTTTATATTGTCAAGTTCAAGCGATGTGGCATGTTTTGAGGAAAAGTCTTTGTTTCACACACAGGACTCTATATGCCAAATTTGCTGCCTCTTGCTTTATTTATTTCTTAGTTTATTATTTAATGGCAATTTTAATAATATGGAGAATCTAAAATTCAGAAATTTAAATAAATATTTTGCAATTTTTATACGATACTAAACATTTTTGCAGCATACTGTTTTTAATAAGAATTTTTAGTTTCGGCAGCTGCAGCAAAATATTAAACATAACGAAGCTAAAATAATTATATTCAAATGGATCCACAAATCTCAACATATGAGTTACGAGTTTTTAATGAATTTCATACCTTTTTTGGAAATTCGTTGTAAGGAAGTTCTGGTGCTGGGGTATAACTCAGTCTAAACCAGGGCCGACTTACAAGTAATTTGTAGTCTGCTGAGACACTGGGCTGCGTAGGGGGCCTAGAAACTGTCCTCGCCTTGCATACATACATACATACCATGATTCCTTCCCATATACGCGCTGAAACTGTAGTTTGCGTGTGTATTGGGCTGTTGCTGTGGCTGGCGCGCTCTCAGCTCGTTTACCAAAAGCACGATCGTTGCGGAGAATGGCAGGAGGGCGTCGTGGTGGCGGGCGAGGCTCACGCGTACCTACGACAGTGCCAGCGTATGCACAACACCAGAGAGGCGAAGCCTGCTCGGTTTCTTATACACACGCGGCAGGAAAGGGGAGAAAAGCGAAAGGCGCTTATACGCGCAACCACGGCGACACTCTGTTAATATCATGCGTCTCACACATGACATTAAATATTTAATTAAATGAAGACGTTTATTACTTCTATTCACGTTATAACTTTTATTCAATGGTTTTATTCTTTACACATAGTTTCGTTTTCTTTCTCTTAATAAATCCCGCAACCGTTTCACCTAACCTCTACTCCTTCTTTCTTTTCACCATAACCTCCTTTTACTCCCTCTTATCACTTGGCTTTCTCTATTCCCTTCACTATTCTGTCGCGCTGTACGTCTGCACGCTATGCCGTCCAAAAACCAACTCCCCGTGTTTCATTTTGCAATCGCCAACGCCGGCTCGTACCGCAGCCCGCCGACATCCGTCTATCGTTATTGCCGATCGCCGGCTATCGGCAGCCTGGGTTGGCAGCCCGACGTGGCGATGTATAGGCGATCTTCTGCTCATCGATATCTTTAGTTTCTTCATTCTCTTACACTTAATCAAACTATATACTAAACTTACGGCTAAGGAACTAAAGAAAATACCAAATTCAACTTACAGCTAGGAAACTAAAAAGCAAAACAATTCAAACTATAATAATAAGCTAAAGATCATCTTGTTCATATTTATGCACAGGGGCTTTGCAATATTTTAGTCCTATCTGTGACGGGGCTAAATAGCTTCGTCACATCGTTGAAATCCGTTCGTCTGTTAGTGATGGCAGTCTCTCAATAAATAAACAAATTAAAAACTATAAAAATTAGAAGCTCGCACACGATATCGAAAATTTCAGCATAGCTTTGAATAAAATCGATTAGACACTCTTATAAAGTATGGCTGTAAACCAAGAGGTTCTAAGGTTTATGGATTCAGATATTATAATGTTTTGATATGATTAGCCTGCTTTATGCTCTTCTCCTTCTTTTGAAAGACTTTGGTGTAGCTTGCTCTAATGGTTTCTAAGCTATAGGTGTTCAGATGTACGCATGAAGCTACAAATAATATTGGTTTACACGACAACGAAACGAGAAAAACGTTGTCACGGTCTACCACGCCTTCTTCTGCCTGTTACAAGTATTGAACAAACCTATAATATCCTGGGACCCTACAAGTATAGAGTATAACAAACAAAACGCACCAACAGAATTATAACAAGCTTTTGGTATGTCCATGTGTGTATCTGTGTGAGTGTATCTATGCGAGTGTGTATGTTAATTTGGTTTTGGTGTCAAATGTTTTGTTTTTTATAGCTTGCACTTTGCTTGCGCTTTTATAACAGGCCTTGTATTTGTATGTGTGTGAAGTGCCCATTTTGGTTGTTGTAGTAATTGCTTGCCTGTCCCTTCGTCTATCTGACTGTCCCCCCGCCTGTCTATCTGTCTGACTATTCGATTTGATTGTGTGCACTTATGTCTTTATTGACATTGCCGTATAATAATATAAATAATTTATTGCATTCAGACATTGAGCAATTTGTATGTTCCGTATTTATGTATCTGTGTTTTTGAAGTGTAATTGTGTTTGGTATGCAAGCTAGATTTTGATATGTCAAACATAGTAAGTACATAAGTAGTATATCAAATACTTTAAGAATTTAGGTTAATACTAAATACGTCAATTCGTTTCTAAAAAAGAGAAGGAATCATTTTCAATACTGTATTAAATTGATCAGAGACAAATTCGATCAAAATTCTGACTTGGTCTAAAAAATCGTCAACATATTTATTTTTTATTATTCCCTGATACATTGGAGACAACGTATCGCTCCTATTCGGAGCAAAGGGCGGAGTACTTTATTAGACTTTTTGATTTCACTGAAAACGAATTTAATGAAATTACGTCACTTGATAAATATAATTTAAAAATATTTCTTAAGCAATATTTTTTATAATTTTTTTTTAGCTGAACAATTTTTTTCACCATATAAGCACTGAAAGTTTCTTTAATATAATACGAAGGTATTCTGCCCCTGCGTGCTTTGTGAGGAAATGCTAAATATTCAAAATCTCATTCTTGACAAACAAATGGCACCTCGTAAAATTCTGGAACAGTTTTGGGTCGAATGAAGCAGTCAACACTGAAAGAAACGCGTATTTTCAGTACCTTCAGAAAACCTATGGAATAAAAAAAATAGAAAAACGTTGGTTTAACTCGAGTTGAACTGCCGGCTGCTAAAACTTCATAGCAGTCAGCTTTTGAACGTTACGCGCAAGCATGGCGTTGCCACTCAGAGCGTTTAGCTCTTGCTTATTGATCGTTTTGCATGAAGAAGAAGAAAGTAAACAAAAATTCTCAAATTAGGTTAGGTTTTATTTTAACATATCAGCATAAAGCTATAGCAACAAAACTATCAGATGGCAACTGGAAAACACTTTTTGTTGTCAGCCGAGCATAGAAAATCAAGCAGGCAATTGCTCTAGGCAGCAAAATCTTAGTGTCCAACTCATAACCTATGCCGATCGCATATTTCCCGCCCTTTTGAGTAGCCGTAAGTTGTGCACACACATACATATGTATGTACAAACATTGTGCAATTTTTTTGTTTAAAACATCTTATCTTTTAATTTTAGAAATCCGGAATAATAGTAATAGCACACAACGTCAATCGTTATCAGCAGACCGGCAGCAATCCGTGTACGCTTGCGCATCGCCTCCTTAATTTGGCGGGCCACTGTACCACTTTGGAGCGATCCAACTGCTATTCCTGGTGTCTGTCATCGCAGCCTTTACCTCATAATGCATGAACAGCGTTTGCTGCTCCTTATGCTGATCTTACTCTTTTTACCAGCTGTAGACCAAAAGATATGCCTTACACAATGTCCGTGTAGGTACATATATGGGAAGACACTGGTGTTTTTGTTTACCTAAAGGATCCGCCGAACTACTTAGGCACTGTGAACATTTTACAACACATCTCAGCAAGCGTGATAATCACTGAATTGAGTTATTGCATGCGCCAAAGCACGCAGCGTCAGCATTGGGAGCCAGTAGAATTCTTTAGCCGGATCCGGCAGACCTGTCCCTTCGGCTTCTAGCATCTGCTTTGTCGCTGATACCTATCCCCAATGCTGCCTGGTCTTAGATGCCGTAGGTTTGGCATCATTTATAGCTCAACCTGTAGATCTTTCTTATCAGATAACGCAACCTTACCCAGTCAATGAAGAATATTTCCGTCTGGAAATCGTTAATCTGCAACTATTTCTGCGTAGTTAGAATATGCAGCCACTCTGACTGGCAGTCTGCTTGCTCGTTGAAGAGACCCAAAGAACTGCATACTACTAGAGCCGCCATTGTGCCTCTGTTCTGATAAGTGCAACGACACGTTTGAGGAACCTCTTGAACTTACATCAAGACCTATAAGAAGTCGTAACCTAAAACAATGCAATAAAAGAATTTTGGCAGCATCAAGTTTTTATTGTATAGTTTGGCAAAATATAATTTGGTCTTGTTGTTTGGTCTGGCATAGTAAATAATGGGTTCGGTTCAACTGATGTATATTCGGCTCTTATTGTCTATTTTTGGTACTTTGTATTGGTTTTGTGCATGGTTTATGTGTGGAATGTATGGATACGGATCAGCCGCCAGTGTTATATAGTTATAATGTTAACGTTTCCATTATTTTGCATATTCACGAGTCCAGCGGCGTGCCTCTGCGTCATGTGCGTTTCGATTCTTTTTGTACACTCTAGCAATGGCGCCTTCAAGGGGATCGTCTGGATTTGGATGTGCCAATAGAACTTGTAGTGACAACAATATTTTGGACACGCTCAAAATGGGTCTCCAATTACCTGCCAGTATATCAAGGCAAACATTACCTGTGCTGCATACGTTGCAATGGTATATCTTGGTTTTAAAAATTATATGAGGAGGACTAAACGGATAGGTAACTGGAAACAATACAAGCAATTTGAAAATGCCGCCTTCGTATGGGGTATCCGGAGGACCAGTGATTGTTGCTTTCCAACAGAACAGATTATTTTCGATTGGTTGAACAGTAATATTCTCAATTGGATCTTGCATCCATTTGTTCAGTTCCCCTTGAATGCGTTTTGTTGCACGGCTGAGAGACTCAGGACTTGCATCCATCCTCTTAGAACGAATAAGTGCGTGGAGTGCGCTTATTGGTATTTCATGTGCGTCAAACGCTGCACGAAGACTAGCCTCTGCATTGGAAACCTCTGGATTGCGTTCCAGAGCGTTCAGAAGCTCCTCATCATAGTTCGAACCTTCAAGCGTGCCGCTAACCAAAGGCATCTTGTTGTTCGTTGTTGTTTGCTGTAATAATTACGTGCGTAAAAACTAACAAATAAATTAATTGCAATTTTTTGGATAAATTTAAACTTACACTGCTTGATAATATAATGAAAATATTTTTTCAAGATTTTTTGTTTTAGCTCAGCACTTTGTTAGTGTTTTATGTGAAATGCTGAAAAGACGCGCAGCTATACAATTTTACAGCATGCAAAGGTTACTAAGTGTGCGTAACTATTTTTAACGACTACAAACACTGGAATAGGGTGACCACATCAGGGCTTTGCAAACAGTTGGCAGTATTTTTTTATTTTATTATATTTTTTTTGTTTATGCTCGCTACAATTTTACTCGTTTTTTTAAATATTTTTATTATTTTAAGTCCACATAGACTTATTCTACACAAATTGGCAAATTTCAGCATTGGTAATCAATATTGTAAATCGTTATTAATTTTAAAATTTGAATAGATGTGCGTGCGTTGGCAGTAATGCCACCCTGCGGATGCAATTAAGACACATTTGGCAGCACTTAACGTAAACACCAATTTTCACAGAGCTACGGAAGCAGTAATCGCCAACCAGAACTACCTTAGCTAGATAACTCTAAGCAGTGGCACATCCACTGACTGGGTTTCCGGGTCCGGACCCACCCTAAGACCAAATCCTAGATCCGCGACTGACTCTAAGTAAGTGTCTTCGTAGCGCCCAGAAGCAACGTGGGTACGACGTTCGTGTTTTATATTCAGAGTCTTGTGTATCTCCATGTATTTGAAATTTGAGTTGGCATCAATAGAAACAAATCTATCAACATATGCTTCACATTATGCCTAAAATTCCGTACGCTATTTTTATCCATGACAATCTTATACAGCAGACAATGTCTACGTCTTTACATAACTCTCGACCAACTAGTACCTTGAGCACGTCATCCAACCCGATGCGGTAGGCTACTGCACAAACGAACGACTTCATCAGCTTCTAAGGAAACGGAGCATGCTATCCTTTAGCCGCAAACGGATGGTCTATCTGCACATCACAGCGCCTACTCGGAGATGTGTTACTCAGATCTGCGATAACACTGCTAAGTCATACCGTTAAAGGTAACAAACCATGCATAATAAGGTACTCCGCCTTATTTCTGGTTGCGTGTAGTCACCGACTGTGAATTCAACCTGAGCACTATGAGGAGCTAATCTCGATTTGCTGCAATAGGAGCAATGATAGGCTGTTTACTTTCCTCGACGATTGAATTATAAAGAATTCCCTTTGCAAATCACGACAAAACATGTACTTGACCTTGACGAAAGTTTAAGGAGAATTGAGGCTGAGGCTTGTTTATAAAAATAAAATTATTTAAAAAAAGTGGATTTGGATTGTTCTAAGAATCTGAAGATTGTATTACACAAACTAATAAGTGAAATCTTTTAGTCGAAGAGCTTTCACGACGAGATTGCAAACGTTTTCGAAGACTAGTTTGAAGCATTGTTAGACCACGTTGACCTATTCCCTTGAATAAGTTTTCAACCCAGAATTTCCTCAAATAGCTTTACCAAAATCTAATTCTTTTTAAGGGCCCATACGCAGTTCGAAAAATTTCGCGCGGAATGACATAACTTTACATAAAAAAAAAATCCCCATTTGAGATCCCAAACTTTTTTTATATGAAGTTTTGTCATTCCGCGCGAAATTTTTCGAACTGCGTAGACCCCTTAAGCAAACAAAAAAAATTACCTATAAACAACAAAAAATAAATTAATATATTAAATTTTCTCATATATAAAAACAATACAAAGCATCTAGGAAGCTACATAGCTAAAATTTGCAAACATTTTGATTAATTATATGTAAAGGCAAAATAAAGTAATTTGTTATTGCCACAAAATTTGTCAATGTACTTGTTATTGTTCTTATTTTGACACATTTTTCTTTTAGTATTTCTTTATCAACACGCACATCTCTCCCAGGAATCGCTTGACTGAACAAGCCATAATTAATTAAGCCAAAATGCACAACAACAAAAAATGTGAAAAAAAACAACTACTACAACAAAAACAAACAATGGCAAACAAATTGATTAATGATATCGTATTAAACAATAATCGAGATAGGGCCCGTAATTTCGGAGCGCCCACGCGCAAAAATTTTTTTTGATTTGTTTTCGTGCGCCAAACAAAAACTTTTTATCAACGTGCCTCAAAATGTTTGGATGCTACAGTTTCCCTTGTGGGGAAATGAACTCTGTTGTTGTTATAGTTGTTGTTGTTGTTGTTATGTAGTTAAAGCAATTCATTTAAATAATCGGCGAGCACTTCCTGATCCTACCCTGAAAAAAGGGAAACACATCATTTTTCATATTTTTATGGCACGGAAATTAATAATAGGTAATTAATTTTTGGTTTATCTATATTATGCTAGTGTGTGAATATCAGGGTTGCAAGCTCGATGTATAGAATACGCGGGTTCGAGCCGGTGCAGCACGAATATTTCGAGTGGAATGTTGAAACCAGGTTTTGGTCCAAAACAATCATGTACTTGTCTCTCTGTTATTAGAAAATGCTCATCACTTATTTTTCTATAAGCGCCACTAGATGGCGCAAGCAAGCTTTTCGTCGCTAGATGGCGTAAAAGAGTTGTGCCATATTTGTCTTCATATTGTAATACGTTGGGTCCAACGTTGGGTACTGAAACATATACAGCCGTACTCCGAATTTCACAGAATTAAAATGAATACATTTTTTTCGTTTTCGAGTGCTTACAATTTCATATTTTTGGCTGTCGATAACTTCTTATTTCTGGGTTGGTACTCATTTCGATAAATTCTCATTTTCCTGATGATGTCCTTAATGAAACTAACGATACGTATGAAATTAATTTCGTTATAAATATTATTATTTAGGTTCAATTGTTTGTAGTAACTTTGCGTTGTTCTGTACATTAAGGTACAACCAATTTTTTATTTTTAAAGAAAAACCCTGTTTTGAAAGTGGTTTAAAGTAAAGCTGATTCAACTTTAATTTGGCTTGTAGCCCTGATTCAAAATACAAAAAGAAGTACTATATTGCGTAAGTATGCATATGAATGTTTCACTATTTTAACTTTCAAAAAAATTGCATGTGAAATGACACTATTGTGAATTTTTTTGCATTAAAGCTGGAAACTATGTTGCTGCATATAAAACAAATGCCATAAAATGCCGCAACGTTAACGTAACATAACGTAACGCTTAGCGTAATAGCCTTTCATGTTTGCTTAGTAACCCACATCAATTCTAATCGCCCTGGAACTTTGTGGCCAGCAGCAAGCCCCTCAAGCCAGCACACAGACACAGTCCAACATAGCATGTTATATGTACAGTCAGACAGAAAATTATTTGTACTTCTTTATATGATTTAAAAAAATTTCTTGTAAAAGATTGATAAATTGCATTTTAAATATGTGTCTTTAAAATAGGAATACAAAAACCCACTTTTGCAATAAAAGTTGATTTATCTCAAAAATTAAAGCCATTTTCAAAAAAAAATAAATATTTCGAAAACTTTTTAAACAATAAGATATATTTTTAGAAAGTATGTGTTAAGAGGATTCTATTGTTTGGAAGCTCCTCGATCTAGTAAATAAAGTCAAAAATATTTCATTCCAAGAGAGATGTTAAGATATTTTATTACTTGGTTGCTCGACTGTCTTCTTCAGTGCTATATATATATATTTTTTCAAATATCAAGAGATGTCAAATCCGTGGACTTGGACTGAATTTTTGTCATAATTAATTTTCTTTGTTAACGTGTCTGCATATTTTCTGTTCTGACTGTATATGAAGTTGTCTTGGTGGACTGCTATGTACTAGTACATGCTACATATATGTAGGTTCAGCATACGCCTGAAACAGTGCAACGATTTATGGCATGCTTTCACATACTTTCACCTGGGGGAAAACTCTCACAGATATACATACACACACACAAACACACACAGATGCAGTTGTGGTCGCCTTTGTTGTTGTTGTTGTATCTTGTTACTGTGAATGAAAAATATACTGCACTAGTTCTAGAGCAACCATTGACCAATGTAGTTTATAGAGCATATTAATTTAAGCATTAAAATGGACTTCAAAAGCAATTGCAATTGTTTTATCACGCAATTTTTGTGAATTCAACTAAGCTAACAATAACTAAGTATTTGTGGCAAATTATTTAAGTACCGACTACTGTAGCCATTTCTTAATGCATTTAACACTATCTGTTGACTGCAGCTTTCCTTACTGCCAAGTAAAGCAATATAAAGACACTGTAGAAATGTGTTATTTGCCTACGTTACAGAAAGTTGCTAAAATTATATATCCCAACTATGTAAAGGAGCATTTTGGTTAACAATAGCAACAATTGACGACGATTTACTTAAGAAAAACAAGATTAAGTTAATGTCTACTACAATTAAAATTACAAATAAAGTTTACAAATAAATCGGTCAATTTGTTACTACTTTTACAGTATTTTACACAGCAGTGAAGATTTGACTTTAAAAGAGACATTTTGAAATTCTCCAATTCGCAAAACACTCTTTTACTATATATTTTGACTTATGGCCAGTACGCAGCATCAAAAAAAAGCTTCGAGATAAAACAAAACTTCATATAACATCAAAAAGCTAGCTGCCCATTTTTTTTTTTTGGGCCATTTACACTAGATGGCGCCAGCAGTAATAAAAGCTATTTTGATTTAGCGCTAAAAACCAAAGTTCATGTAACGTTTGAGGGACTTTTGAAGTAATTTTTATTCGCTGGCGTATGAAATTGGTCATAATTTGGCAGCTTGCATTTTCATAGAAATGTAACTACGTTACTAATGTTTCGTTGTTGGATAAAATAGTGCTGCATACTGGCCCTAGAAAAAAACAGCCAGTAATGTTTCTATGCCCGCGCCAATCTGTGAATCAACAGCTGTTACTTACAAAGCAAAGAAATCTACGGGTACGGAATAAGACCATCTGTATCTATTCGGATAGCCAGGGGGCTATTAAGTCCCTAGCTTCATTTACATAGAGCATGAAGTCAGTGAATAACTGTTGCTTGTCTCTTGAGGAGATGGCTGAGCAGTTTTCAATCCACCTCATATGGGTCCCAGGTCATAGGGATATCGAGGGTAACTGTACTGCGGATGAACTGGCAAGACAAGGAACTACCAGCATCCTCCTTCAGGACAAGGAGGGCCTGGGTATACCCATGGCCAGCTGCAAACTGAGAATAAGAAATTACTTCGCTCTCTTTGCAAACCAAGCGTGGAATCGGGCATCGACCACGTGCAGAATTTCACGGCAAACCTGGCCGGTATACAGCAGTAAAAGAACGAAGAAACTTTGCTGTCTGAACAGAGCCCAGCGCTCGACTGTCATTCGTGCTATCACGGGACACTGGCTGGTGGGGATACATGCATCCAGGCTAAATGCTCCCCACCATGATTTCTGTAGAAGTTGTGGTGATGAGGAAGAGCTTGAAACAGTTGAACACCTTTTCTGCCACTGCCCTGGTCTTTATAGGACAAGATTCCGTTTTCAAAAGTCATACATTCTTGATGATTTGTCTCAGCTCTCCGAACAGAGTCCAAGGTGCCTTTTAAGGTTCGTCCAGGCCGCCGGATGGCGGACCCATCTTGCATAGGGGACCTCTTGAGTGGGGAAGAGCGGTGAATGGTCCACCGTAGCGGTATCACAACGGGCCTATGTGAGTTGGGACGTTGGTCCCAACTGCCGCCCTAATCTAACCTACTTACAAAGCGGAAAAAGACTAATGATTTATTTCTACATTTTTCAACCAAATATTTGGTTAAACGAGTAATGTATGGCCACTCGAGTTAATAGATTGAATATTTGTAGCTAAAGGAAAGGACTTACTGGAAGCGGATCTGCTAATATCTTGATTCTTTATCCTATCCCGTGCATTAGGAATCTTCTGATTTACGTTTCATCGGACCCTCTGGATTTAGGTTAAACAATAAAATTTTCAATGATGGTACGAAGGATAGTTATATCCTGTACCAAAGATAAAGGGCCAAAAAAAAGCTCATTGCACTACGTGACAAAAACCCGGTTGTACGAGCACGCTAGGTATTTACAAGACCCCCCCTAAACGGGTCACGTGATTTGGGTATGGCCCCTAAGTGGTATATGTATTAAGTTTATGCAAATGTGTGCTCCGACGGTTTGTCGGAACGCCTATATCTTGGAGATTGTAAGAGCTTGGATAACAAAGCTTTACATTTGGACTCCTTATATGAACAGAAAGATAAGTTCATATCGCTTTCCAACCCCAAATAATTTCAAAGCGCAATATTTTCTACAGTTTTAAAGTTACAACTTTAAATCGTATGGGAAAATTTAAAAAAAAAATATATTACTCTCTTATAATCCGGGATCATTAAAATCTAAGAATAAACAGCGGGTATTCAGAATATAGTATTTTAGAGGCGGAAGCTCGTATGCCCTCACTGGAAACGGCACACATAAGTTAAAACTCAATGTCTAGGGAACGAGTTCGACTCCCAGTTGAGGCAAATTTTTTTTTTTTTAGTGCTTTTTTATATTTTTATTGCAGAAATATTTACTTACCTATACAACGGGTCAGAAGTTGCCTTATAATGTGTTCGTTAGGGACTTTAACGCTCGTTATTTTTTTTATTGGGTTAAATAAAGTATTTATATTAATTTATTATTAAAAAATATAAATTTATAACTGCCTAGTTTGCATTATAGTACAGTGATTTAAAAAAAAAAAAGAACTAACATGCATAGCGATTACGTAAAACAAATAAGTTGCTAAAAAATTTATTTAAGCTCTGCTTAAAGTACACTCTTCTCTGAGTATTATCTTCACAAGTACTCGGAGCAGTATCAGCTATAACGTGGGAACTCATAGTTTTGTCGTTAGCATTGTTTATGGTATTTGTGTCATGTGCAGATTGAGACTTGGCCAACATGCCAACTATGTATATAAAAATAAACTTAAAAAAAAAAAAAATCAGCATATAAAACTTTAATATCAAATTCATAACTTTTTGCACTTTCCCAGCAGTCAAGAGACTGTTGGTAGTTATGGAAAACAATTCATATAAAACATGGGAACTAATGCCGGGTTACAATGCTCTTATCTTGAAGCTACTATATGAACCAAAATTTCGTTTTTATTAACATGAGCTACTTATGTATTATCAGGCTGATAGCTTTTATTTTTTTTTTCACCTAGCTGAAGTTGTTGTTCTATTGCCATATTGTCTATCAACGGAACTGCCTTGTTAGACTCACTTTGTATCTAAACTGTGCCGCATAAGGAAATGCTGCATTTACCGGCAGACTGGCCTGCCAACTTGCTTGGCAATCTGAACAATGCGTTGCATTAACTTGCAATTTCCCAGCAACATTGCTGCAACATCCTGTAACACACGCATCCTCACAAGTATCCCTTGGCAGGAGCACCCACACCCAACGAGAGCTTCTAGTTGGTAAGTAAATTTTATGTTTTATTATATTTAGGTCAAAGTTTTTAATAGTTTTGTAGTTTAACTTTTTGCTAGACCAGTAACAACAAAGTAGCTTTTATGGATCACTGTACACAGTCTGTGTGCTCTGTGGCCAGCCTTGGTCCCGGCTGACATGGTTGCTGCTAGAGCCAACTAGCATAACCTGATATGTTGTGTGTTATGTGTCCACGTGTCGTCCGTTTCTGTAGCCACATAATAGAAAAGATTTGTTTTAAAGAAAATGTAAATGGTAAATTTATTTTAAACTATTAGATACACTTTTACTTACATTCGTTTGAAAGGAAACTAGTTAAATGATGCTGAAACTCTCATTCTATTACTCGACCACTCAACATTTTTAATAATTCATCACAACACAGGACGTTTACGATATAGACGAACCATAATTTCAAAAATTATTCAAAGTTATGAGGAGAGATTGTTGATTTGGCAAGAACTCATTTCAGTGGAGTTTTATTATGCGTATTTTTTTTTGCATATAAAAAAAGATATCTTATTACTCAGTGGAGTTTAACTATATCTTCTATATAAAAAATTTTCATAAACTGGTCTGCCTTGTGCTTTATTACTTTTCGACCAGGTCAATAATTAATTATACCTACTAAATACTTGGCAGTTCAATAAAATTACCAAACAACGTATCTACTGAAAATCTAAAACGTACTTCCAGATACACTCAAATACTCAAAGATACTTGTTCAACTAACTGTAGCTGCATTTAACGGACTCTAATTGCAATGAACCACACGAAATGTCAACGGGTTGGCATATTTTCGGAGCTTTGTTGCCGCAGGTGCCTTAAACCAACACCGTATAAGTTTTTAATACCCTGCACTTTGAGCACTAGGGTATATCAAGTTTTGTGCAAATTGATTTTGTCTGTAAAACTTAGAAGAAAACTTTAAACTTTATACCAAAATGTTGAAAAATAAAAATCATCTGTCCGTATTACCTTATTACCTGTTCCTCCAAGATCCAAAGATTTGAAGAGGAAGACTAAATTTTATTACAAGATGTTCACTTCTCATGCGATTCACTCCCAAGTGCTTCAAATTCTTCACAGACCATCCCGTTTTCAAACCATACCAAGGGGTGAATATTTTATTAAAATCTGTTGGGATCTTCGGTAGCTAAATTCTAATCCGTTTTGAGCAGAAGCATCACTCAAAAGGATGGTCGAGCACAATGACTTGCTTCCTGACCATAAATTTGAATTTAGAGAAGTTTACGGCACGGTTGAACAAGTGAACAGAGTATCAAAGCATATTCTAAAAGCGTTTGGTGACAAGAAGTACTGTTTTGGAGTTTTTGTTGACGTCAAACAGGCATTTGACAGAGTTTGGGTAGATGGACTTTTGGTTAAAATCAATAATCTGCTCACAACACCATACTTTAGTCTTCTCAAATCATTTCTAGAGTGCAGAAGATTTTAAGTTAGAACTACAAATTGTCTAACTTCACCTAGAACAATGGGAGCTGGGGTCCCGCAAGGAAGTGTCATAGCTCCAATCTTATATAATCTCAGCACGGCGGATATACCTACCCTTATGCAGGTAATTCAGGTTATGGAGTGCGAAAATTTATGTTACCTACGTATCACTTAATTAAATTAAAAC
Organism: Chymomyza costata; assembly: GCA_018150985.1. Classification (NCBI taxonomy): domain Eukaryota; kingdom Metazoa; phylum Arthropoda; class Insecta; order Diptera; family Drosophilidae; genus Chymomyza; species Chymomyza costata. The sequence goes on from JAECWU010000001.1 coordinate 29,243,108, forward strand.
TTACAAGACAACTATATGACTGTCATAAAGACGACCAAATCTGATTTTTAGATAAGCAACCCCTCAAATATTGTTCCAGTCTCCTAAGCTGGATTGGCGCTCTATATAGTGATGAGAATTACACAAAAAAATGACCCCTCACAACACAATTTCCTTAAATATGATGAAAATCGCGGACATGATGAAAAATTACAGGGTGTATATAAGTCGGAATGTCCCACTGGTTCTCCTTCAAGTTGCGGCTAACCTAGAAAACATCGAAACCAACAACAATTGCAACTGCAACCACAACAAAAAAAAAAATAAAATCTAACTGTTGCAGCGGGCATCTAGGCTAGGTCGGCAACTTCTTTCGGGGTTTTAACAGATACAGGTTTTCTGCTCGAATTTTGTGAAAGGCAAAAAAAAAATCGTTGACGATGACTGGCGATGCTTTGAGATTAGTTACACTTGTGCTCCAGTAAAATGCCAAGTTAACTAAATTATGCCAAATTCTGGTAGGCAACGGGCGTTGCAGCCTCTAAAGAAACCTGCAAAATTTTTGCTTCAAAAACTATAATAATGACAACAAAGTAGAAAGTGAAAGATTTTGTAAAGTGAAGTGTAAACACCTTATTGCAATCAATGTGCGCCCTTTAGCTAGGTGAATGTCTGGAGGTTTGCTCTTTGGACAACTTTCGCCAAAACTGGGTGGGTACTATTTACTTGCCTGGTGGACAACGCCACAACGTGTCACGATAAGAATTGATGCCAATGTTGATGGTACTTTCTAATTTGTATCTGCAACCTAATTCTTTAGCTGTTAGTTGCGCAATTAAGTGTTCGATATACAAAAAAGTGTTGCAAAATTAAATTAGTTTCTTAGCAGTTCGCAATCTAAGATCGTAGATAAACAAAATTTATTTGCTGGTTGATGTCACTCATTAATGATCCAATGAGTGCAATGATTTCTCCTGAGATTTAAAGTGCTATTGAAAACTCTGTTTGCTATACATACAGAGGTTCCTTTTTGTAGGCTATTCAAAAAGACCCCAAAAGCTTAGGTCCCCTGATGAATGAGAGCAAGACGAATTATAGTGTTTCTTTAAGTAGTGTGACGCATAGCAAAATACTCTTTTGATATTATTATGGACTTCGTCTATCACGTCGTCACTGTCACAAGCTACAGGCTAGGCCTGCATCGGCTTCAAGCTAAGAATCACTCTTACCAATCGATGCTATTTTGGACCATGATAAAATAAATTTTATGAGGTGTCGCAAGAAGAGAGCGAGTTCGGCAGAAAACTGGTTCAATTTTTGTATGGTAGCTATATAAAAAATGAACCAATTTTGATCAAACTTGACACAAATGTTTGGACTTAAACAAAATGCAACTTGAACAATTTTAGTCACGGTTTTAAAAAAATAAAAAAAGTTTTTTAGCATCTTCATCAAAATTGGAACACAATTTCGAATAATGTGCTAACTTAAGCTCCTAGTTGGAGCAAAGAGCCTCCATAAACTTTCATCAGCTTTTTCTATTTTTCGCTATCGCTTTTATTTCTCTTCAGCTTTTGCCAGAAGCTTTAATTTCCTCATCCAACGTCCGGCGCCATGTAGTTCACGGCCGCAAGCTCATTCTGCTACCTTGCGGGTTTCAGTCCAACGCTTCTTCGGCGAATTCGCCTGCTGGTTTGTGTAAGGTGTGACCAATCCATTTCCGAATTTGGATCGACACACAGATTCGAAAAGCTACTATACAAAAATCGAAGCTGTGCTCTCTCTTTCTTAGAGAGTTAGGAATAACGGGCCTGAATGGAGCAGGGGTTTTATTATATTCTTCGAGCATTTGAGAGGAAATTACTTTATAAGATCTTCGGCTCTGAATGCGTTGGTGCCGAATACTTTATTCAACGAAACAATGAATCGGTCATCTTGTAGGCATACATTAAGAAGCTCCAGCGAATAAGATTTGTGCCCAAGCCCGGCGAATGATTTCCGGGCGTCTTTGGAAGTACCAGGTAGTGAGTGCTCTAGTTACATTGAGTATCACAAAGTGGAAAGTGCGTGAACGTAGCGGAGACTCCTGGAGGAATGCTCTACGTCAGGCCGTAACCTGCTATATATTTATAATATACCAACTGAACCATTCCTTCTGTGTGTTTATTCAGTGTTCGCAGTGTGGCACTTCGGTGTAGTCCCACGTAGTACATTATTTCATTTTATACAAAATAAATTGTTAATATACATTTATAATGTTAACTAGGCTCTAATGGCTACTTCTATAATTAGAATGCCAAAAAATAAATTCCTATTTTATTATCTCCATTTTAAAAGCTAAACTTAGATGCTGCTAATAGCAACCGGATAACTTTTTTTTATGATAAAAGATAATAAACTTAAATTTCTCTGTAAACAAATTATTGCGGCTCATTAAAATACCAAAAATATAAAAAAGGCAGAAAATGATAAGATAAGTTTGCAGACACGCAATCAAAGCAGGAGAATTCTTGGAAATCAGGGTGACGATGAAATGCCAAAGAACTCACCAAAAAACAAAAAAAAAAAGTTTCCACTCAGCCATGGTAGTAGCAGCAGCGCAATTTGTTCGCTGGAATGCGTCCCAGGCTCAGAGCCCAAGCCCATTCCGAATTCCAGACCCTCACAGCTATCTTTTCAAATGTAAGTAAGACCACTTCACATTGGCATTGATTACAACAGTGGCATGAATTAAGTAACAACAACAACAAAAAAAAAAAAACATAAACATGAGTGGCAAACAAATTATTACAAGTGCAGTCGGAAAATATGTGGCAGCCACTTATCAACATAATCAACAACAAATACCTGGACACGCTTGAGTGCAGCTCACATGGCAAAAATATTTGCAGCGTCTCGAAGGCAAAACTCAAAACAAAGGCAGCCGCCGCAGCCTAGGCCAGGTCTAAAAACCTATTGACAGCACCCTACAACAACATATAAAAAGGTTCCAAGGAACAACAAGAATGACGACAACGACGTCGCCAAAGAGCCAAGAAGATGATGCGCCTGTAGCTGATGATGATAATGATGACGACGCTGTAGCCGTCGTCGTCGTTGCTATGTCACACACTGTGGGGTCCAAAAGACTCGTGGAGTCTCTGAGAGAAAGAGAGCTTAGCAGAGAGTTTTGTTGGGTTGGCCAATGCCATTACCCAAGCCTGGACTGCTTCTTCTCATCGTTTCGTTTTCTGTCAAATGTTTGGCTTAATGATGGCATTGATGGATGGATCACACGTAAGCGGTAGTCATTTAGTAATTTATCTCAAGACATTTCAAATTAATAGACTGCTGGCAGTTGCAAGTCAGTCGTCAGACGACGACTCAGAGCTCTTGAAATCAAAGATCTATTGCAAGCCGAAGACTTTTTAATATTTTTTTGACGGTCCACAACAAGTCAAAGAGTTTTTCGATGTTTATCTTTCGCGTATTAGAAATTATGTGCAGTTTTTCTTGATCTTTATTTTTTTCTATTGTCAAATTATGAAAATTTATGACATTTAATGTGCAGACAATTTGACGGCAAAACTCAAAAAGATTGTTACTAAACATGTATGAGAGTTGGGCTAATTAAAGAGGGTTCTTCTCTTTGGACTTTCAAGCACGATTAACTTTTAATTAGGAGCACTTTGGTTAATTGGTTGGTTATTTTTTTTTTCATATTTTTTATAACTACGATAAAGTTTGAGTATGAGGATTGCATGGTTGTGAAAAAATAACAGTTGGAGTTGCGGTCAATGTTCTTATTATAGATGGTAAACTAATTGTGAGTTACAGGGCCAAGAGCTCTGGTTTCAAGAGCATGCTAGGATTTATTTATGGTACTTGTCCTTGATTTTCTTACACAGCCATCAGCGTTCGCTTTCTTTTCATGCCTGAATTCAGGGATGAATTTTTTATTTACCCAACGGACTCAGCTACTCTTTTATAAGATTTTGATCCTTAGGCCATTCAACTCCTGTCTATTCAAGAGTAAATTTCGATTATCTCCGATTATATCACAGTCGGATTTTAAAGATATTTGGTGTTATTGTCAAGATTTTTTTATTTCCCGCTTTTTAACCATACAAACTTAAGCTATTGCTTTGGAATTGTAGAAAATATAGCGATTGGAAATTTTTTCACATAAGGAGTGCCAATATCAAGTTTGGTTATCGTAGTTATTATAGTCTCCAACATCTAGGCGCTTACACCGACAGATAGAAAGAGGGACAGACGCACGCTCGGACATGTATAGATCAATTGTTTTCATCCTTCTGACCATTTTATTGCCATCTACTGGGGTCTCCGCCGTATTCTTCTTTATGTCACATACATTTAGAAACATTTAATTACTTTAAGGTAAACCTTCGTACGTTCAATTCCGACTTTTATATCCCCTCATATCTCATATCTGAGAATAAGAGAATGCTACAGACGTGCCTGCCCAACTCTAAAATGTCCTGTTTCTACGCCATTCCAGCAGATTTTTGGCTAGAATTCCCGAAGTTTCTATAAGATCTATATATAAATACTTCAACGAAAAAAACCAGTATGGTACCGGTACGAATCAGAGAAGCGTGCAGTTCGCTGCTGTTCCAGAGTATTGTAAAGTCGGGCACGACCGACTGTAGCATGCCAATAGGATGAACATTATGGAAATACAAATTTTTACAGGGTATAGAGTAGTCTGGATGATCTGAATTAAATAAAGAAGACCAACGGTTGGTGTGCGAAGCACGCATGGGGGAGCCCCCTAGTTTTAATAAAAATTGCATCTACGCATGGCTTCTGAAAATAGGAATGTCGGTAATTTTAGCTTGCTGCTTAGAAAGGTAGATGGGAGTTGGTATCTCCTCAAATAACTTTCGTACTTTAGTCGACATCGCATTATACATTTGGGGTATAAAAAAAGAGCCAAAAGGGGTAACTAAATAAATAGACACGTACCCAAAAAAAATTTATTTATATAGATTCCAACAAATATTATTTAAACATATGGGGATAGACCCGAAAAAGATTTTACAATGTTTTTATACCTATTTACTATAAATGGGCAACAAATATTCTGGTGAAAAGTAATCTGCTCTAGACTTTCCACTTCTTTTGGCATTGCTCTAAACAAAACTTACCTGAAAAGTTTTCATTTGAGATAAATCCTCGAAAATTCCAGCTTTTAATTACAATGTATGCTTGATTTTACCTTCTCTGCCGACCCCAACCCGCTCTACAGCAATCAATCGAATACATTTACCATACAAATTTTTCAATTGACAGCATTTTTCTATATCTAATCCAAAACTATTTCTTGATTTTGAATTGCTTTATTTGTTTTTATTTTATATGGCATTTCATTTGCTTTTTGTGGGTACTCACATGGAACCCAAACAGCTGCTGACACTGACAAGTCGTGCGAAGCACACCTGCAAAAGTCAAGTCGGAGACCACAAAACTGGCCCGCCAAACATGTTGCAATATGCAGTCACTTGGCATCATTCCCGTTGCTGCCAACTTGGCCTTAAAATGAGTGCAACATTGGCTTGCTTGGCGCTGAGCCAAAAATGCGACAACAACAACAAGCATCACTAGCATGTAGCCAACTTGAAGTATCTTGAAAAGATGTGGCAAATAAAAAAAAAACAAAAATAAGAAATAGAATGGTCTAAGCCTAAGGCCTTTTGCTACTTGAGCACAGCTACACACACGTTTACATATTGCTAGTCCCACGCACAAGTGAGGCATTGTCCTTTGCAGCCGTGCTGCACGTGCACAACAAGCTGCAACAGCTCAGCAGCTTCTCAGGAGCATCTTGGCATCTCTCGGCTGCACGTAACAATGTTACACACTCAAGATCCGCTTGGTATTTGGCTAAGGCGATAATGTGACAAGGATAACAAGCCAGACAACGGACGACGGACAACCAGCAAGTAGAAGGCTTGTTATCATACGCAGTTGCTGCAGCACTTTGTGGCCAGGGAGCGCAAACGATGTGGCAGGAACACAGCGTTCTCTGTCGGTCTAGGGTAAATGTGCGTAATGCGCTCATTACGTGCCGGCATGGCAGTCCATGGTAACTATGGCGCTCAAGTGGCTTAGTGTCAGACGTTGTTAGAGCTGCAGATACTCGTACTATTTCTGCAGCTATTTACTGTCCTTATTGGAAGCTTGAGTTTGTGTTTTGTTTCCGTTTTCATGTCTGCGGTTAAGCTACAAGGCAATCTCATGCCAATTGCATACCGATTGCTTCTGCTCCTTGTCTATGTTGCAGTTGCAGCAGCTAATTAGACAGATGGACTTTTCCGATTTTTCACCACACTCCCCTCTAAAAGTCTGTGCTAGCATTTTGGCATTTTGGATGCTTTGTAGCCGTAAAATGAAAGCTATTCGTTGTTGTTGAGCTCAATGGAATTTTTAGAGGTGCAAGTAGGAAGAGATTCACCAGCCATGTGTATGAGAATTTTTTTGTGATTTTAAGATGCATTTATTGAGCTGTCGGCACACAATTTATATATATGGTAAGATGGGGCAAACCCGACCTACCACTGGTTCTCAAAAACGGCAATACTGAGCTAGCTCTTTTTAGTGCTGTCGTGTAGAGCATTAAAAGTAACCGAAATTGAAGCAAGATAGTTGTCTGGCAGTCTATATTTAGATGCTCAAACGACAAGAAGTACATTTTTACGATTTTCAATTTAATTGTGAATATTTGATTAGACAATTTTTCGTTGTAAATAAAGTGTTTGAAAAAAAAACGATAAGTGGCTTATATATACCATAAACACAGATCTATTGGTTGGAAATAACGTAAATTTTTTTTATTCGCGTCGTCATGAAAAATGACACCGTGGGGCAAAACCGACCTCTAAATGGTGGGGTCAGACGTTCAGCTCAAACCAAAAATACGCCAGCAAGCTATTTGGACCGCCAATCAAATAACTCTGATTAGTTACTTAGCTGTTCAATCCAATCATCTTTATTGACATTCATTCAACTTCCATTTCGTTTTATATTATATGTTCTAAGCATTACGATTTTTTAAAGAAATAAGTACGTTCAGTTTTGTAAGACAATAACATGCTCTTTTGATTTATAATCAAAAAACCATTAAGTTTAGATCATATCTGTGCTAAATCAGACAAAAATTTGCTGTTGGGCTTACAGCACAATTTTTAAAAATTACAAAAATTTATCTTTTTGCAAAATGGTCAAATCTCAAAAATTAATAATGGTCAGAAGAAATCAGTAGTTCTAGAGTTGCGAAAAATCGTTAGCCTTAATTTGGTATATCGGACGAGTTGATTCGTTTTCAAATAAGCATTTTGTAGCCAAAAACAAGTACTAGGTCGGATTTGCCCCAGCTTACCCTAAAATATGTACTTTCGTGCCTCCCAGCTTATTTCACTGGTAAACTGTTGAGCGGTTCATGAAGGCGTCGTTCATCATTCCGAATGTATCCATCGCGGTTTTTCCGGGTTTAACGCCTAACTCCATGGCGTAGCGCTGCACGTGATTTTTCTTAATTTTTGCTCACGAAAACACTACTTAACATAAGTTTACGGGAATCAACATGCTTCATAACAAAATATCGCTCTCTTCGGAAGGCTGCCCAAGCCCAGTTGGTCCGACCATCATACACCGCTTTGGACATGCTAGAGAAATTCAGTCAAAGTTTCCAAGATTAGATAAAACGAAAATTATTTTTAGTAGTAAACATATAAGTTATCGATAACACAACACTTGATCTATTATCTTATCTCTATTGAAACATTTAACTCCTTCCTTATGCATTTATTTCAAAAGCTTTAAAGCCCCTCTTAAAAAAATTATGTTTCTATGTGATAATGCGTTTCTTTCAGTATATCGTAAAATATAATACCAAGTTTTTTTAAAATGAGTGCCATGTTTATGTATATATCATAAAAGAGACATTGCTATAAAATAGAAGCATCAAATATCTCTTGTAATTGTAATTTTATTTTATTATTTAGAAGTGCTTTCAGCATTTTTGTATCGTTTCAGTATTGCCGATAAAGCTTGCATTGTTCTGCTTTGCGAGCTTGCATCAAATTTCCTGGACTGAGATTTTTTACGTTCTTATTGTAATAGTTTCATTACTCCCATAATTAAAATAATCTAAAATTTGTAACTTCGGCTTTTTGCCATAAGTTAACTTTTTAATTAACTTAAAAATACGCAAACTTATTATTCTTTCATCTTTTAAAAATGTAAGATATAATTGTTAAGTTATTTAAATTTGTAAAGTAAAAGAACACTTTTTTTAACATTTTATTTTCTTCTAAATACAATTATGCATTTCTAATTTGGCGTGACGTTACGTTTCTACGTCAAAATAAGAAAAAAAAAATGGGTTGAATATAATAGATTACAAAATACTGGAGAAAACTGAAAACTGTTAAATTCTACGTCTTAAATAGACGGTATAAAGATGACAAATCTTGGTGTTATCAATTAAAAGATATAAACAAAACTAAGCATGGCGTTACGTAACAAAAAATGGAATACAGACTAAATAATATTCGCTGCTTCTTAAGTATTTTTATGTGCTATTCAAATGCAACGCACTGTATGTTCGAATAAATTTAATAATACAAGGTCTTTGAATTGCTTGACATAACCTTTTCAAGTTAATAGCTTCATTTTCATGTTCTGCAAGTTACTACTCTAATTTTCTTTATTCGTTACACTCCAACACTGAAGAGTTCAACAACCCCTCGAAATATTAGCAACATAAGGTCGTCATAGCCAGACAAGTCATCTCCGTTCAGTTCAGCAGCCATATCAAAATTAATGATGCAATGAGAAACGCTAAATACTCCCTAAACTGCAACAACGTCAGGCCCAGAAAAAACCCAGGCAGGTGTATGGACACGTGTGGCAAGCAGCCAACGCAATATCAACTAGTCAGTCAGTCAGTCCATCCGTCCATTCGTCCGCCAGCTATATAATGCGGAACAAAAGGCTTGTGGTTAGCCACCATAACCATGGACAACTCTTACCTGTTGTTCAGTTGTTGAGTCAAAAAGTCTATATGTCAAGTGAGTTAACAACGTTGAACAACAACAAAAACAACAACAGCAACAAAATCAATTTCACTATCCAACACTGCCCGTATGCGTGTGTGTGAGTGTGTGCAACATTTAAAACGGATTTGTAACGCCAACAAATTAGTTACGCCAAAATGCAGCTGCGCAGACGCACGGACAACAAAACCGGACAAGTTCTCAATGGGAGCACTTGGAGTAGACCAGCACAGAGGAAGAGACTAGTGGAGTAGACAAGTGCATTCAAGAGATTTTTTCAATGAAAAATATAATAGGGTCAGGGACAGTGGGAGGGCTTTTAGGGGAATTAGTAAAACCACAACAAATATGGCGACCACGCAACAGAGCGCGTTGTTGTTGTGGTTGCGTGAGTGTGTAGGCGACAACATTTGAGATGTAGATTATGTGGAAAATCAAAGAGTGAAAAAAATTGTGTGACTAGAGGAGCGGGCGTGAACTCGATTCTTGGCAACCGCATTATGGGTCACTAAGCCGCTTCTATTGTTGGCCAAAACCAATTGACAACAACGCTTGACTTTAATTTCTTTTTCTCTTTCAACTACATTGTGTGACGTCATCTATACTCTTTAGGGAGAAGAATGTACTCTAAGTTTATGCAGCTTTTAGTAATGCCTTGAAAACTGATCCTAATGATTTGAAAAGAGAAATCCTTTTCCAGATCCGTGTACGAGTAATCCCACTGTTGACTCTGGTTATTGATGTGCTCTTGAAAAATCTACCCACTCAGACGTCTATATTGAACAATATTTCTTATTTAAAAAAAAAAAAACATCTTAAAAAGGTAAAACACATTTATTTAAACTTCTTATTACCAGCTTCTGGGTTGCACGTAAAGAGCATTAAAAATGCGGTGCTTGCCGGCATGCATTTTGCTATCTCTGTTTGCTGACATTGTTGTTGGCGTCCGCGCCGACGTCGACAGTATTGGCAACAAGTGCACGGCTGGCGCATATGGCCTTGATGGACTTGCAACACGCGTGCCCGATGCGCCTGTATCTATGTTGTTGCAATTCCTTTTCCACTTTTGGAAGGCACGCACCATTGTCACTTGGTTTAGTTTTTAAACTGTGCGAGATTTTCATTCTGTTATACTCTCACTGAGAACTCTTGCGAAGTACTCCAATTCTTGTGAAGATGAGAGAACTATTAATGTATATTAATGGAATATTTTATAATTAAGTAAATTACCATTATTGATGATTTTTTGAATGATTAAAAAAAAATGTTATAAAAAACTTAGAGCTGGGTTAAAAATGAACTTAATGCCAACCAATAATAGTTCTCTAAATTTTTTTTTTTCTTAGAGTTTTGAAAACCAATAATAAGCCAACGATGGAAACGAAAAAGTGTAACAATCGGCCGTGCTACGAAAAACGAAAAACCAAATCGAATAAATTTTGTTCGTTCTCGTTTTTGCGTGCTCCCAAATCCGCATTTTTTGCTGTCGCTATTTACTCATATTTACGCTTACTCTTTGTTAGCCAAGCTCTACATCTTTCGATTAAAATTAACCACGACTTTTTAGAAGAGATTTTTTTTTATGCACGACATGAACCATATTTAATGCAAGATATGCAGCATTTTTGTCTATGTGAACTAATAGTAGTTGTCGGTTTCAAACCACGTAAAAAATTAATTTTAGTGAAATTGGCGGTGGTTTCAATACGAATCAACATATTCGGACTCGATTTCAGGATCACGGCCGAATATTCTATCATATGTTGAATGATGAAATAATTTTAGAATCGAATTATTTCCCATGTTCAAAGTTCGTAAAATTACCTTTTTTCAAGAGATCTTTATTTTCAGTATGATTCACTATTAACAATTGGATGCATGGGATATTAACAAATTTTATAGATGATATTTTGGGAAAAATTGCAAGGTAAAGTGTATAAGAAAGGGTTACTCATTTAAAAAGTTAAAAACAAAATCGAATAAAAGCTAGTGGAGCCTATTGATTTTAAAGTGTATTTACTATTCGGTTAGCAACCTTTTTTTCAATTTTTTTTTTTGGTTAGTGCATTCTCTCTCTTTAACATGCCTTGTAATTGAAATAACGTGACACTTTGCATATGCACTGGATTTTAAATTGAGTTTCAAGTTTGTTCCCGAACAAAAAGTGGAGGAGGCAGCGGCATATCTGGATTTTGTTGCGTGCCATGCGTGTGTATCTGGGGCTTTTTTTTTGCTATGTTTTATGGCTAGCCAATGTAGGCGGACGTTGGCAGAACTTTGACAAGTAACTCGAAGTGCAGCAAAACAAATATAACTTGGCCTTGCTCTGGGAGCACATACGTGTTAACAGACTTCTTCAGCTCGGAAAGACTTTCATAGAGAAAAAGAAAAAGAAGAAAGTAAAACTAATTAGTTGCATGCGTGTTGGGCATGGAAGAGCCACGAATGAGCGGATATATGCAAAAGTGTGAGAGGTTTATGAAGTTTGCCCTATTAAGTACGTGAAATTGGTAAAAGCAAAAGTGAAAAGTTAACGCTAATTTGACTTGGGCAAAAAAAAGAGGAATTTCAGGAAAACTAAGTAGATATATGTATTTTTTATTAAAAAATTGGTCATTATTTTTAAAATTGGAAAAAAAAATTCATAAAAATATTGATTAAAACAACAACATTTTTTATCTATAACATTTACAAGTTACTTAATACCACCCTTGGTAATATTTAGTGAAAATAAATATGCGATGTGTATCTTAAGAAAATAATTTTGGTGTACACTTTGGCATAAATGCAAAATGGTAAAACTGCAAGGTTGACACTAAAAAAAAGGGCATTTAAACTCGGGCCAGAACCTTGATTATGAGAAGTATGGTATTAATTAGCGTCAATATCTATTAGGGTGACTACACATCTTATAAAGGGATTTGGATGAAAGTACAAGCGATAATACATCTTTTTTTAAAGTACTATCAGAAAAAAAGATAGAATTTTTTAACTTATATACAAAAAAATTATTTTTTAACTCTTATTTTTAGACCTAAAATAAGAATTACGAAATAATATATAAATAATATATATATAAACATTTTTATTCTTAGGTCAAAAATAAGAGTTATTTAACTATTAAAATTAAATAAAAAAGAGTTACGATCCTTGCTAGAAACATTGAATTCAAATGTCTCTACAACAGAAATATTTTATTTACATATACATAGTTCGTATAAGAGTGTTTTTTTAGTGAAAATGAATTCTTTTATGATCATTTCGAGCCTAAGATCTTCAAAATCGGGTAAGAACTGAAGTTGCTATGGAACCATATAAGAAAAATCACGTCTGCAAACTCGTGAAGACCTGAACGCAAACGAAAAACATTAAGTGACAATTTTTTGTGTCTGTTAATAAAATAGCATACAAAGAGTCTACTGGAACAACAATATAATTTTTAAATCATATACTGAAGAAAATTTAAGAAACACCCAGCACGACGACTCTGTAACTAATGTTTATATATAATTATAATAAAATTTTTTTTTTATGGTCCACAATTTAAAGCGTGGCATTATTTAAATGTTTTTCTTTTTTTTGTTCTCATAATTTTAGTTAGAATTACAATTATGCTAAGAAAAAAATAATGTTGTCAGAAGTGGGATTCGAACCCACGCCCTCAGAGAGGACCAGAACGCTCATATATTCTATTGCACCTTTCTAGGAAAGGCAAGAGTATTTTAGCTCTTGAGTCTGGCGCCTTAGACCGCTCGGCCATCCTGACATGTGACGATCGGTCGGCAGATCAAAAAGCTTTCGCTACTCTTTGCCAAAGTATTATTTTTGGAACAACAATAGTTTCGAGCTTATATTTATTATATACAAATGTGTATTTATATAGTGCGCTATAAATGTTTGTGTTGAATGTATATAAATAGTGTATAAATACATTTATGTATGTGCTTAACAAGTTAACACCTCGACCACATTTCCATTTATTGGGAAAGGAAGAGTAAATAAAAAAAAAAATGCTCTTTCCGGCAGAGGAATTAAATCGTATAAAAACGCAGCGCTTTGGGCTTCATCATCAGTCATCCACATGCGTTCATAACAAAAAAAAAGAATTATAAAAACCGCAATAACAATTGATGCGCCACGAGTCTTTCGAGTCAATTGCAGTGCCCCGTGGCAACAACAAAAACAACAAGGCCAGCATAACCAGCAGGAGAAACCTCAGACAACGCGGGATTTACGTTTCAGTTCCTAATAACCGACTCTACTGGTAAACGAAACCGCAGGCCTTTGGCATGCCACAAGCTCCTCGCTTCGTGCCACCCTTTTAAACGAGGCTGTTGCTCTAACTGAGATGTATTTGTCAGTTTGCACAATGAGGAGTTGAAAAAATGGGAAACAGTTGGAGTGATATACGATAGTGGAATACTCTACACACATTTTTACCCCAAAATTTGGCATCGATACGTTGAGAAGAATTGTAGGCGTAGAATGACGGAGGTACGGCATAGAAGAGATGTTTTTAGAAAAAGTGAACATTTCGTACTAGGACCAAATGAGTCTACATAACGAATATGGTAGCACTAGCTTATAAGGGGGAATCGAAAATTCATATATTATTTCCGTTCTTATATAGGATAGCTTTTATAGGGTTAATTCTCCTACGTAGTATCAGTGGACGATGTCGCCAAAATCCTAGGTACAGATAATGTGTATGTCATGGTAAAGATTGCAGTCTGTTGTTCTTATGTTCTCCAAGTTTTAGATGTCTGTATAGACGTACGCACAAGCATTTAAGATCTGCCTCGCCTCCTTGTGCCTGTTTTACACATTCCACAAATTTACAATACCCTTGACTTTACGAATGAAGGGTATCAAAAGCATGCATAACCTATCAAATACAGCCTTTTACTGCTGCCAGGGCATTGGCATTGAAATCGACATCATCAGATACACATCCACACGCACGTACAGATACGCGTCAAGTCTTCAAACACATGCAAAAACGTAATGGAAACAAAAAGACTTGGCAGTAGTAGTATCTAGTAGTATGTTTCCAGCTGTTAAGGTTGCAATCGGATACATGTGAAGGAGGCGTAGCGCAGGGCATAACAATGGGTTAGCTCCATTGGGAGTCAAATGGATTTCGCTATATGATATGCAATAAACTTTTTTTGTACATATGTACAGTACAAGCTTAAGTTAATAAGCTGCTCTTAGAGTTGCTTACAAGTCATTTTATTTTAAAGTAAAAAATTGTGGAATCAAAGATCTGGCATCAAACTTCTTAATTTATTAGCAATTTTTGGTTAAGGATCGATATGTTTCATATCATCATCCATTAAAATGCCTAATATGGAGATAACAAGGAAAAAACGGCGCCTTTAAGTTTCACGGCAAACAATCAACTTATTGGCGTAAAGGTGTACACGAAAAATCTCTCACAGCAGTCAGCTTTCGAGCGTCGAGCGCAACCGCGGCGTTGCCAGCCCTGTGACAAAGATGTGCTCTAAGAAGAAGAATTTAAACAAAATTATCAAATTATGTTAGCTTTTATGTTAACATCTTGTTATCTGGCTTAAAAAAATGAGGAACAACTGTTGTTGTCACATCTACAAAGGAGAAAAAAGTACAATTATGTTTTAATTCATAAACTACGCATTTCGCATCTTGCCCGCCCTCTTGAGTAGCCGTCAATCTACATGAGCTGACCGCCGCCAGTCCGGGTATAATGCCTTCTTCATTTGGCTGAGCCACACCACCTGAAGCATCACTTCGGAGCAATCCCGCTGCTATTCTTACTTACATCTTTCAATGCGCTGATAACTGTCGTCGAAGCTGTTACCTCATATTGCGTATATCCGCTGCTCCATGTCTTATTGCTATAGTGATGCGGCAGCGTTCTTGCTCCTCCTACTGCTGATCTTACTCCTGGTGCCAGCTTAAGACGTAAACTTTTGGCTTACATAATATCCGGGTAGGTGTGTGCCAACACACTGGAAATTTTATGCCTGCATAAAGGATCCTCCAACTACTAAAGCGTTGTGATCGTTCTACATCCATCTACATCGTTTATAAACCCCGCTGATATTACTGAAAAGTGGGTTAATTTACTGGCCCTACTTAACGTAACTTAATGATGAAGAACTTTTGTCGTTCTGCCTGCTACATAAGGATTCACTGGTCAAGCGGCTTGTCTCTGAACGTCATAGGCTTACAACCCACAACACAAATTCCTTTACATCTAAACTATAGGTACTCTTTAAAGTAACACTTCCTTTCAAGTTTGCTAAGCCGACAACTCACTGTACATGCATTTCGTCATGTGTTTAATGGTAATGACCTTCCTACCGAAAGGGTATTCAACCAACCCAAAAATGTTTGTTGTGTTAATTTTCAATGTATAAAATTTCGTTCATTGAGCTCAGTTGGCTTTGGCTATTTAACTCTTTGGCACTTGTCCCCTTTGACTCCACGGCTCGTCTAGACTGAAACACACTGGTCTACATGGTCCACTCTTCCATGTCTCAAGAGTGTGTTGTGTGCTGGGCGTCAGTTTACAATGGCCACAATGTCTGATACCAACCAAGTAATGTACACTTGAATGCTTCCTGTCGTCTGGCTGGTAATCGAAGCTGCCCTTTGTCCTCGGGGAGCTCTTGCAATTGTGTTTGTAGTATTGGGGTTCGCCTATGTTGTAAAATTGCCCGGCTTTTAGTAATTTAATGCCTTTAATTGTTATGTTTTTAAAAGGGCCAAGAACTTATAATATTTGACTAATTGTTATTACGTCACGCTGAGATGCGTCGGGTGTGTAGGTAAAGTAAATATAAAGGCAAAAAGCACTTGCATGATTTATGCTCGTATTTGATAACAATTCATTCTATGTAATCCGATCATTGTACACTAAGGCAGGTGAGGATTCAGGATTTGGTCATAGGGGGGGTTCTTCACTTCGAAGTGTCAGAGCGGTAATGTTCAAAAAATAACTACCGAAGATTTGAGCATGCCTAAGGCATGCACAATTAGTGTAGGAGTTTCTGGCCAAGCACAGGTTTGCAACGTTGCCCCACCCAGTCAGGATGCCCTCTCTTTTCTGCTCAAGCGGCATCTCAAGAGAAACCGACACAGCGCCGTAGAAGATGTCCAAGGGACTGTGACGGCATCCTACCCTGTAGCCCGGATCTGTTTGTTCGAATTGCAGCTAAGTTAAAAGAAGAATTGTCAGGCTCTGACCTCTTGTGATTATAATATTTCTATATGATAAGGTTTTTCATAAAACATATGCCTATTTGGAAGAACTTGAGAAAGCATATGTCTTGATAATACAAAAAATGGAGGAGCACCTTTCCTAATTCAGAGGACGACTTTATTTTACTAAAAAGAATTGTGTTGAAAAAGTTTTGCCTCGTATGTCAACGATGCCTTGGTGGAACCAGTTGATCTCATATCTCTCTCCCACCCCAAGTCTCACTTTGGCTTACATTAAGGCACTTACTCATATTTTGGAACTGTCCATATGCATAGCACTTACAGCTAATCATGTTGCCAACTCATAAGCCAAACACAAACATACACACACATACGCAAATACAACTCTGCTGGCCAAATGCACTTGACCCAACATATGCCACAACAGCTTTGTGTGCACACCCACAAGTAAATTGCATTGATTGGGTCGCTCCATATGTTGGATCGATAAATCAGAACTGCTGCAGCTGCCGAACGAGCTATCGAACAAGCCGCCAAACTGAACTGCCGGGACAGTGAATGGAAATTATGCGGCGTCCATTTGCCACTTTGCCAAAGCACACAGGCGATTAGATCTACCGCGAAACCAGGCAGGAATACATGTGAAGCGACCCTAAACAAGCAACAGCATCCCGGCATCCTGGCCAGCCTGCCAGCCAGCCAGCAAGCAGCAGGCTTCGCCTTATGTCACTGATTTTAATCGCGCAGCTCGTTAACATTATTGAATGTAGTTTGGCCTTTTTTTTTTTTAATGTTTGGGTAGAGAATTTTGTATCCACAGGAAGGGGTGCCAGGAAAGGCACAAGCACCCGCATGACAATCATGTGATTTTATATTGCGCCTTTTGGCTGCCCAGCCCTTAAAAAACCAAAAAATACTACAAAAAAAACTTTTTCTGCCTATTTGTTTAGTTTCCCTTGCCCATGCCCAACAAATATTTGGCAAACATCTTAAGAGCTGAACTTCAAAGATACTTTCACATCCCAACTCATATGGTCAGTTTTTCAATTTGTAACCCGCGTCTCTTTATCTGCAGGCAAACACTTAAAATTCTCTTGTAACTTTTCGAGTTACGTGTGTTTATAGCTTCATTAGTGTTCGCTTAGGGGTTGCTGCAACCCCTCAATGAATGAATTGAATGAATATATTCCGAGCCCGCACAACTTTTACCAATTTTTATTTTTTATGTCTTAATTCTCGGTAAAGTTGCATAAAAAACGCAACGGCAGCGGCAACAAATTTGAAGTGGTTGATTTTTGGCTTAATCCTGAGCACACTGGCACCCCCCACGGCTTCATTTGTTACGGGGCGCAGCTGTTATGATTTCTCTAAAGTTCTGTATTAATTTTTTTTTCCTCTTGGCCTTGTTCTTGACATTTTGGCTTGTTTCTTTAATGAGCTTGGCCTGTAACTGTTGCTGCAATTAATAAGTACCACTCCATCTAAAAAAAAGAGCTTCAAGCCAAAAAACATAAAGAGTTTGGGTTGGATCTGACTTGTTGGGTCATTTGAATTCATTAGTTACTGTTTTGGTCTGTCTCTAGCTTTGTTTTGTAATTTTACTCTTCAATGAATTTTCATTTACCATATTAGCATTTTTCCGTAGATTTTCGTAAATTCTATTACTCATTTAAATTACGCATTAGGAAAATGCAGCATAGTCTTCATGGAACGGTTGTAAACTGGTAAGGGTGGTAGATCATTTGGTCTGTAGGTGACAGCTTTGTTTCGTCATTAATGACACTGGGGATTTGGCTGGGTCTAATGGCCCAGTATAAAGCTGGTAATTATACAAATTGATGAGCGCTTAAACCACGCCTACAACCCAGACGTTAAGGGATTTGAGGCTGAGGGTAGTTTAGAGTGAGGTCTTTGAGACAGACACTAGCTAGGGAATTCTTATAATCTAACTCTAAGGCATTAGGGGTAGTGCTAATGGAGACATTTTGCCCCTCATAACTGCAAAACAGTTGAGCATTATTAGTTCCCAAGAAGATTGTTTTATTGCGAAATGTAGGTAAGTCGATGTGGTTTTGTTTATAAGAACCACATAGGGCTAATTAGGAATAACTCGACAATAACTTTTTGTATTTATCCGATTTTGTTATGACGGACTGACAGGCAGAGAGACTAGGAATCGATTACTCTAGTGAATCCGATCATACTTTATGTAACTTAAGAGGCTCTGCGAAGTCTCCTTCTATATGCTATATATATGTATATGCGGCTTGTTTAAGGTACAGGCAGGCCTGACGAGAGGGGGTGGGAAAGGGATTCCCCCCGGGCCCGGAGTTTTCACAGTGGCCCTGTGTAGTTACTGTCGTACTGTAGTTATTCAAGCTAAAGGTGTAATCGAGGGGCCGGTACATTCTTCCGCCGGGCCCGGATTTTCTTTCTACGGCCCTGGGTACAGGATATAAAAACCACGAAATCGCAAGATATCGCAACTATTCAACAAACTAGATCTAAGAGGGAACTCTACGCTTCTGCTGAAAAAGTCTCTAGCTCTACTGGTTTCAGAAATCTATGTGCTCATACGTACGGACATGCCTACAGACGGACATTGCACAATCGCTACCAGTGGTTATGATAAGCATTTTGTTACGAAGAACTTATGCTCTGATACGCCTCCTTATACCTGTTAGAATACTCTTAACAGGGTACAGGGTATAATCAATAAGAACCAAGTGCGTATCCTTGTTCTGAATTGAATTTTTGCATGAGGTCAAAGAACATTTTCAAAATATTATTTTGGGCAGTTCATCACCTCACACTTTTATACCATGTAAAATAGTTAAGAAAATAATAAGGAGGCATGGCAGACCCCATAAAGTATATATATATATATATTCTTGATCAACAGCAACAGCGGAGTCGATGATATAACCATGTCTGTCTTTTAAGTAAGGCAGGCACGACTGTGGCACTGTTAAATTCTTAAAAATTTGGTATGACACGAAATGAATATAATTGGACTTACGGGGGTTGGCGTGTAAAGCACGCAGGGGCCGAAGCCCCTCAGTTAAAAGTAAGCTTGTTGTAAATTAAAAGTGTGTATCCGCGATTGAAGCGGATGGTTTTTTTTAATTGTGTGTATAGCTAAACCCATATGCTCACTAAAAAGAAGTTTTTTATCCAGGTTTATGCCCGGATGATTAACTAAATTCTCCCAATTACAACTTTACCTTATGATACAAAAATTTAAGCTAGTCCATTACGTCAAAGATTTGGTCAAAATGGAATTATACCAAGACTTTAATTTTGTGTAGTATGTCATCTTTTTAAGCTAGGCAAAGTATTCTCAATAGCAACCTCTAACAACTAAAAAAACACAAAGTTTTTATCTAAGAAATATTTTTCCACTGCTTTATAAACATTGCACCAATTTCCACAAGAGTCTGGCAAACAATCTATAAAGTACAATCACTTTCAACAACATGAACCCAACAACAGCTACAAGACGAAAAAAAAAAAAAACATGGTCTAAAGGCAGACCGGCTGCCCTTTAAATCATGTTACAAGATTTTAGTTTGTGGCAAAAAACATAAACGTGCCTAGATCTTTAGAGACTGAGTCTACAACTTGGTTTTTTTTTTTTTTTTTTTTGAGCAAAAAGCGTAATTATGGGTTCGCATAGTCTGCGCCAGCATCTTGATGATCGATATTGAAGCAAGCTAAATATATGGCAGACAAGCCGTTGAAAGGGCAGACATTGCATATGAGGCGCTCTCTTTATATGGCCATGCATTAATTTTAACACAACGTTTCGTAACGCCCACTAAATTGGCATGCCTCTGCAGCGTGGTTATGTAAACAGCCACAAGTGCATCAAAAGGCCACGATGGAACCAATATAGATGGTGACGACGATGATGATGCTGATGATGATGAGTGGCATGCAGGAAACCTGGCAGGCGTTGTTATATGTGACCAGGGGCCAAAGGTTGCGACGGCACAAAAAAAAAAAACTAAGAAACAAAGACGTTTGCAGCAAGTGTTAATGTTGCATAAGTTGATTTGAATTGCCGTTTTGGGTGGCTTAAAAGCAGACAGATGAGGGAGTTTAGGCCATTATTAAAAGACTGTCGCATATTTTGGTGTATTATCAAGAAAAACTCTGTAATTTCGAAGCTAATATCTGACGATTTTTGAACTTAGAAAGAAAGACTTCTTTTGACATGATTATTCGTCGTCCATCTGGCTGACAGTGGGGTCTCAACTTTAAGCCTGGGCTTTAAGCATTAAAACTAGCAGTGGAAGATACTGTACCCTTTGCAGCGAGGAAACTAGTTCCTGCTAAGGTATATAAAAAAAAGTGATTCTTTCCTCCAAGTGTGGTTTTAACTTCAAGCTTACGGCATGTCGCTTTTCCTAAGTTTGCATTGTATCGGTGATTTTCGGAAGGTAAAAATACGTCTAAATGAGTCTACATACCGATTTTGTGGGCCCAAGTGGAAAGGGTTTTAAATAAAATTGTTTTTGTATATATTTTAAAGTTTTCATCCGCTTTGTACAATGCAGTTACAATGGATTTGATAGTCGGAGGGTTCAGACGGACGGATAGACATAACTGCTACCTAAGGCAATGCTAAGCATTTTCGTATAAATTCTGCATAGTCTGTCGGGCTTCATCAGATCATCTGGGTTTTGTTCAGCCCATAGTATTTGCACTGATAGTAGAATGTTAGCTCCAAGCAGAACATGAAGCATACAGTTTTCGATTGCATCACATGTAGCTCGTAACTTAAAACAAAAGTAAGCAACGCCAAACGTCAAATATGACCGCATTTGTGAGGATTACCTTGGAAATCATCACAGACACAAAACTAAGTTCTGGCTTAGAGACTTGAGCGTTGAGTTCCGGAGTAGCCACAACTTCCAGAGCTTGTGGACTTTGTCATAGTGCGGCGCTGCGATCCACTGTCTGCTTGTGTTGTAGCTGCCAATGTTGAATTTTTTGCATTAACAGCTGATTCTTTCATACGACAAATCCCTTTATTGCATCGTACTTTGTTGAATAATATTAACTTAATGAGAACATTTAGGCAAGTGAGAGCACAAGCCAGAGATATAACTTCAATGTCCTTAATAAAAGTTAAATCGCTTGCAACATCCGTTTAACAACACTATTAATTGTTATCGCTGCTATTGTTATCGCTGCTATTTTTATAGAATTTGCGTATAATGCTGATATTGTCCATCACTAAGTTAAAAAGATAAACTTCAACAAATTCAGTACTAAGCTATGGAAGACAAACCTGAAGCGGACTCTTCGTCGATCAGCAATGGTTCTGGGATTCAATTCCACGTAGCCAAGGTGAGTATATCAATGTAGTAAAAAATACATTATTATAATAACAACTTGCAGTGGGATGCCGTGGTAGTCTGGTCTTGGGGTAAGATTTTTTTAGTCTTTTATCCGAAAACAAAAAATTAACTTTGGCTTTGTTTTCTTAGACCTTTTGGTGGACAACTGCGCCATTTGTCGCAATCTTATTACGGATACTTGCATTGAATGTCAGGCCGCTCAGGTTCCGGCTAACAACGATGTATGCACTGCAGCCTGGGGCGCGTGTAATCATGCCTACCATCTTCACTGCATCTCGCGCTGGGTGATTTCTCGTGCTGTTTGTCCTCTCTGCAACAGGCAGTGGGAGTACTCAAAGTTTGGCAAATAGATTAACATGTCAAAATAAACGCAGGCACACTAAAAAACAATTGCTGCAGTGAACTATTTACATAAAAATTAGATTTTTATTAAAATCCATAGTTGCTGTATAACTGTCTGTTTTTCTTTAGTTTTGGCATGAGATCATCCATAAACTACGTGACGCTGATTTTCCTGACGTAATCTAATGTATATAGGGATTAGTGGCAGCTGGGAAATCGACACAGGTACAGTACACGCAAAAGCCACATGCACTTGCGTGCGCAGCACTTGACACAAGGCGGCAATGCCGATGCGTGTGTCGAAGCGTTGTGACGTCACTGCGCCGCTTACTAAAATGTGAGCGAATTTCGTGCCGAACACTGATTAAAACTATTTGTTTGATTTTAAGACTTAAGAGGTATACGCAGTTCGAACTGCGCGCGAAATTTTTCGAACTGCGTATAGGCCTTTAAGTGCAATTTTTTATTGGGTCTTCAACAAAATTTTCAATCTCCGCCATTAATCGTTTTTTTTGCTATAATTTTCGACTCTTTGCGCGGTACCATAGCTGCTTCAGGATTAGAGTCCGTTGCTGAAACAGAATTAGTATTGACTTCCGCAGACGGCACAACTGCCGGAGTTGCTGAGATTGGCGGTCCACTAACTGCTTCTGCTGCGTCTTTTTTACCAGCACGAGGTTTCTCCCCTATAGTCATGCGGCGACGAGCCCGATCGAGGCGAATTACTGGTGGCATTATAATTTTATGAATCTTTTAGTACTTAAGAAAGTAAATTCGTTGAAATATTTATTCTGTTTTGTTTTTAGTTGTTTTAATACACACCTGTCCAACGTCTCTGCTTCCAACTCACACAATATGCTGAATAATTAATTTTTATTCAAAGCTACTACGTAGACACAAAACGCCGTGCTGTTGTTTGAGTGTTGTAAGCATAAGAAATTAATATCGCTTTGCAGCACTTGTAGCTTGATGCAGAGTTTACATTGCGTTTGCCGATAAAAGTTTGCAGCTTTAAGACCGCTTTATCGAAATTTTTCTGGTTACAACATAAATATTTTCACTTTATACTTATTTTAAATTAATCAAACGTTTTGGGTTTTTTTTTAACAAAAAGTTATATATACGACACAAAATCAGGAAGCGCTAATAAGCAGTAAGTTGTTCGGGGCGAATGGCAAGAGAGGCGAACGCTGGGGACGCCAAGTAGAGCGGCCATCTTGCTTTAAATTGTCAAATTAAGATTGTCACGCGTTCAAATTGTAAAAATTATTTTAAAAAGGAAGACAATAAATACATATATCGCCAGCTTGGAGACGCCTTAGTTTCTGGAAATCTCTGAATTTTAAGCCTTTGCCTGTTTGCTTATAAATCTTAAATACAATGCAACAACAAATACGGAACACTGAGCTCCCGTAATAAACCCCATACACATATCAAAATTTATAAAGCTTAAGCAACAAGGAATACCCTGCCATAAAATGTCGTATAGCTTAGCGGACTAAGCCAAAACTGGAGTGTCAAAAGCGGTAAATATATGAATTGGGCCTTGAGCTGGTAGGGATTATTGCAACTGACTGAATTGCTGACCAAGTGAGCCAAATGGCTTAATGCGTATATGTGTGTGTGTCAGTAAATTTACACCTCGTAATCGAGACGAAGTGAACGAACATAGTGAATGGAGCAGAAGTAGTTGCTATGGTTGTAACAGCTGCTATATGCCAAAGATTAGCAGTTGAACAGGGCTGCCCCTTTTTTGCTGGATACTTGGCCAAATCTGTAGCACAAATTTTCATCTTTATGAGCGGCAAAAGCTAGCATTACATAAAGCCAAGCATTTGTTGGTTTGAGTTATGGATTCCTTTGGTCTGTGGCAGGATGCTGCATAGAGTTAGATAGGAAATAAGCGCGTAGTGGCAAGTGCGAGTGCGAGTGGCGCCTCGGGTCTTGGCCTAGCCAATTATATAATAACAATGTGCAGTTGTGTTTGACATTGCCGGGGTTGAGGCTGAGCGGCACTAGGACAGTACCAGGACCAGCAGGGACTCAAAGATGCTGTGCAGTCAAGGAATGTGCAAAGTAAACACGTACATCAACTTGAATGGTGTTTGCCCTTGCTAACACACCAAACAGCAACTGCAGCAGCAAAAAAGACTACAACAAACACATTAACTGATTTGCATTTCAATCTCTTAGAGCGTAGAGCAGAGCTGCAACTGTGCGGCGCATGTGTTTAGTGTTTTGGTAAACCTGTTTGGTTTACGCCGACAGGGGTACTACTACGGGCCGAGACCCAGCCAAGTCCAAGTCAAGCGCAAAAAGTTTACAGCTGCCACAACAGCATGATGAAGCCCCGCAACAACAACAACACCACTTGGCAAGTGAGATCTCGACCCTCGACTTCTTATGCTATGTGCACCGTGACTTAAAATGCAAATGAAAATGCAATCATTGTTTAATCTCGTACAGCGCCAGCCACATGGATACTCCACCACCGCCGCCACAGCATCTGTAGCAACCGTTGCAACCAACGATCATCAACATCATTCAGTTGCAAGCAACTAACCAACCAGTACAACAACTATGAGCATGTACTTGTACTTGCTTGCTATGCTCGAACAGATTCAGGAAGCTCCAGCTCAAGATACACCATTTTTGATAATATGTATTTACCCAAGACAGCAACACGGATGTACTTGTTGTGGGTAGGGGGAGGCATGCAACCACAGCAGCATCAAGGAACCAAGTTGCTACTAGTCCGGCTCTCAGATGCAACTTGCCCTGTTCTCTGATAAATTCTTGCCTTCTATCAAAAAACATGAAAAGTAGATCGCATTTGGGGTGTCTGCTGTCATAAGAAAGAAACCAGCAGATTTACTTTACCGGTTCGATGTTGCATATTTTAAGGTAGATATGATAAAGGGGTTAAATTACAACAACGCAATTCCATGCGGGTAAAATGTTGCATAGAAGTTGGCCATGTTGTATTCAAAGACGTAGGTACGTTAAGCAATACAGAATTTTCCTCATGGACGTTGGATAAACGGTAGAGCTTTGAAATTTGCATTCTAAGAACATGAAAATTATATATTTTTAACTAAGCATGGACAGAAAACGATAGAACATTTGTACCCTATGGTGAAAAAAAAAGTCAAGGGGTACGGAGTGCGCAGAAAAGCCGCTTGCGAAATTTATTTAGTCTACGCCACAACAAATATGCTGTTAACACGTCTGCAACATAAGGAAAATAGCTTACATTTGTGTTTATTATTAATTATTATCAACTAGGGGGCTTCGCCTCCTACATGCTTCGCACGCCAACCGCTGAGGAACGGTTACTGCTGAAATATCCAAAAAGAACTATACCCTCCGTTGAGGCGAATGAGTTTTAAAGCATATGTTGAATGGGTATTTTTAAGCTACAGAGAGGAGGATAGCCATAGCTTCTAAGGCTGAATGGGTATTTATTTTTAGCTTTAAGGCCTATATATATAATAGAACTTAATTGCACTTCATGTGCTTAAAACTTTGGTTGAGAACTGCTTGAAATAAGAATATGCAGTAAAAAAAAAGAAGACGTCCAAAAAATAGCTGAAGGTATATCGCTGATTTGTTAAAAAAAAAGCGGGTGAAAATTTGACTTTCTTCAATCCGAGAAAGGAATTGAACTTTAATGTTCATCGAAGCTAAGCATTCACAACTTGTTATTCCGTATTTGATGCTTTTTATTGAAATCTTCTTTGAACTTAAGAGCAAAACATTCAAATGTTAATCCTAATCTCTTAAAGCTCACGGCTTGTTTAAAATACACCTAAGTAAATAAAGCTAAGATGCTGTTTTTTAAATTAATTATTATCCGCTAATAATTTCAGTTACTTCACAAAAAAAAATAAGACATTTATTGCAAATGTTAATTTAAATAGCTTAAGGTCAACTTCCTACAACATATGGCTATATAATTTATGCCAAATAGGATTAGGACTTCTAATAACATAAATAAGAAATTGGTCTGAAAGATTAAGCGAATTCCGTGGCGCATCTTCCAAGAACTCATAGAAGTCCTTCAATATATTCAAATCTCTACCGAAAACCTTCAACTATGTACATGCCTCGCTATAGTCCAAAGTGCTTGCCACACAGCAGCTGGCCTTATTTGCAACGCCATCGCCGTTGTTTACTACCACGCAGCAAGCTAATTAACCTTCAAAAAATATGCAACAAAAAAAATATTCACAAAATAAGAATATTATTTTTTCCAAGGAAATGATACAATTTTACGCGTAAGGCCCAAAACTCTCTTGCCCACACACAGCTGAGAACGTACTTTTAATTTAAAAAGAGCTAGTAAAATGCAAAAAGCTCACGGCTGCACGCCGAAGCTTGAATACCCTCGACTTAACGTTTGTGATTTCCTGCTATTTGTTTTCATTTTTATGATATTTCATATTTTTATTTGATTTTATGATATTTGTTTAGGTGTAAATTAAATTAATAATTTGAAACTGGTAATAACTGGTAAATTGTAAAAAAAAATGGCTTTAATGTATTGAAATAAGTGAACCGGACAGATCGACTATAACATTCCTTAAACCATTAGTAAATCACAAAATTGGATAGGCTTTGAAAATACGTTGAAAAGGGGATCCCCCCCTTTCTCCCACTACCTGGACGGGCCTGTCTGTTATAATACTCAAAACAGGCAATAACAGTGTAGAATCGAAAAGTAGTCGGGCTGATTTTAAGTATTGAGATAATGTAGTGGGGAATCTTCCGAGGAGACATATTTTTTGAAAGTCGCATTCGGGATAGCGGGGAATAATCACGTCGATTTACGTCAACCTCTGTTAAGAAATGTCATCGCGTTCCAAGATAGAGAAAAATTTTCGAGCAGAGAGCCAATAGGAATGATTAATCCCACATTTATAATAAATTAAGAACCGAAAGCTGCATTTTGTATATACTTATGCATCCAAACGAACCCAGTTAAAAAATTGTTTCCTATAATGCCCTATTAACTAAGTTTTTAATATTGCACTCGCTATGTACTCTCTGCAAGAGTATAAAATACTAAAAAAAAATTTATATAAACACAACAACAACAAACTGCGACAGCTTATGCCCGCAAGAGACAACGGGCCTAAACAGCGACGACAGTGTGCAAGGGGATCGGATGACAGGCTGACATACTAGAGACTGTCGGACAGACAGACAACTTGCTCATCAGCATCAAGGCCGTTGCGACGGCGTGGAGGAAGCCACCAATACAATCTCAAAGGTTGCGCTGCTGTTGCCACCGATGCTGTCAACGCGGCTGCCAAACCAAGCTGCCAAAGTCTTCGACACTCTCACTAACGCTCATGATGCTGCTGCGGCCCCACATCTACTACGTCATCAGCTACAGCCATGTCGTCTCCTGCTTGCCGCCATCGTCTCTGCTGTCGTTTATCTTGCCTTCATTATCGCTTCATTAATTGCTAATTAACCATGTTCTACATGCTGCCGGGCGGGTTTTAAAAAAAAAAATAAAAATTTTGTTGTGAAAAAATAAAGGAGCTTCTCCCGCAAAGGCGTGGAAAATACTACGACAGTCAAACCAAGGCCAGACCCCAGCCCCGTTCGCAGTCCCAATCCCGGAGTGCTGCTCGCCTGTGTGTGTTGGCATTTTGTAAGTGCAAATAAGTTGAAATCATGCAAAGCAGTGTTTTTTTTATTTCCAAGGCGAATTCCCGTTTATCGCTCTTAAATCTAATGCAATTTGTAAGTGGAACGTTGATCTGGTTCTGCCGCAGTCGCTGCCTCTGCTTACTGCGCTGCTGCCTTGCTTGTTCTTACTTGTTATATAAATAAAAGCAAACATTTATGCTTATTTATATACTCGTGCTTTTTATTTAACTTAACCTTGTTTTTCGCTGCTTTCACTGGCTCGCCGCAGGGCATTTAGTTAATTAATTTATATACTACATAGCAAATAAACAAAAAGTACAGCTGTCTCTACAAAGCGCAAGTAAAGTGATATGTTTATGCAATACATATTTATTACCTAGAAGATTTTGAATGCACCTTTTTTTGGTATTTATTAATTTTAAAGCTTGTATGTATTGTCCAAATGTAAAGCACGCTTTTCGGCGTCTTTAGCAGTATCAGGTGTGGTCACACGAATACATTTCACGCTGTATCGTACCGTTTGTCCCCTCTGGAACAAGACGAGAAAACTTGCTAAAGCGCAATATCTCGCGTAGAAAATAATGTATACCAATTTTGGTATTTTTAAACACAATTTACAACATATCGAGCGTCCCATAGAAAACTTCATGCAGAGAATACATATTTATACACTGTACCTTATGGTACAAAGGGTATATTATTTTTCTGCAAGCCGAAAATGTATGTAACACACAGAAAGAGGCGACGGAGACCACCCAAAGTTACGTATGATCAGGGTGACTAGAGAAGTCGACATGTCCAACTGTCTGTATGAACGCCTATATCTCAGAGATGATAGGAGCTAGTGCAACAAAGTATAGATAATTCGTTTGTTTATGAAGATATCGTAACTAAATTTGGCATTCGAAAGTTTTTAGAGTTCTTAGCACTGTACAAGATTTTATCAAAATCGGTTCACTATATCATATAGCCCCCATAGGACCAAACGGTGAAAAAAAGTTTTTGCGGAAAAATTCGACTGTTTATACCCTGTACCTATAGGTACAAAGGGTATACTAGATTTGTGCAATGTATGTAACGGTAAGAAGGAGGCGTGGCAGACCCCAAGTCCTTTATACCAAAATGCTTATCATAACCTCGGGTAGCGATTGAGCCATGTCCGTCTGGCTGTCTGTATGAACACCTAGATCTCGGAGACTATAAGAGCTAGAGATACGAAACTTTACCAGCTGATGCGGATATTTCCTGAGAAGATCAAGTTTGTTCTTGATCCCGTTTCCCCGTAGCAGAGTTTCGCGGTTTTTGACTACACCGCTTAATATTTTAGTCTGAAATTTAACAGAGCGATGCATTGTGGTTGCATGCATCTGTATGTCAAAAATAAACAAAATCGGACAAATACAACAAAAGTTATAGCCTAAAATGTACAAATTTCACTACCCCTTCCCCATAAATTGGGTCAATATTTGACTCTACGTAATTATAGTAACAAATGGACTAGAATCACATAAGCTGATTCATGTGGCTCTAATGAACCAATCTACATCAAAATTTTATCAATGCAGGCCCCCCACCCCCCGCAATCGATTTATCGTGTTTTCTCCCACACCCCTCAACACATCCCCTTAAAACTTTCCTCATATACTTTAAATAACTTCTTTGACGTAAATTTCGATTTTCATCAAAATCGGTTAAAATTTGCGGAACTTATAGGTATAAATATCGTTTTGCACCAACAAATAAAATATTCCAATTGGAAAGTTCATAGAAAGAATATGCAGGAATAAAACTTTTTTCGAGAAAAAAAGGTACAGGGTATTACACTGTCGGGCACCGCCTCGACTGTATTACATTTTTTTTTTTTTTGGTTTGTTTATGATAATATGGTAACCAAACTTGGCAAGTAAACATCTTTCGGACTTCTTTAGCAATATACCGGATTTAATTGCAATGTGGTGGTACAGGGTATCCCAAAGTCGTCATCGATCTACTTTAACGTACGCCACCTTTTTTTATTTTTATACACTGTATAAGGCGTTTAATAAGAAAACGAGTAAATACTTTGATCTGGTTGGTCATAGTTTGACTATCTATGCTCAAGTAGTCGCCCAGATCCAGCCACTGTCATGATTCCAAAAGAACAACCATACCATATTTTTAATTTGTTTGCCTACTTTTAATCCTAGTGCAACTTTACCCAATCCGAACTATAAACAAACTCTCAGTTAATTAAATTCCACGGTAACAAACAACAAGACAGCCTGACTTTGAAGACAAGGTCAGTCAGCGCAGCTGGAGATTCGTAAACCCACGCCAATTAACCCACGCCCGCCAGCAACTCAATACAAGAGTAGCTTCAAATTGACATTTGCCATAATTTGCGACAATATATTCCAGAAATATGTATAAAAATATTTCAAAAATATAAGACAAAGTCCCTAAGTCGACTAAGCCCTTTTTCAACGCCTACATAGTATTTGTTTTGGGTAATAATTAAGCGGTAGGATGACAACGAAATGTTAATGCGCTACCCAAGGGCGAGAGGGCAAGTGTTTGTCAATATACACAGACATTGAGTGGCAATTCACTTGCCACACTGTCAATGCCAAAGAAATTCTTGGGTAATGGCGTAGTTGCTGGCTTGGATGTAGGTTACAGCCTGGTTAGAAGCTGTGGCAGGATGTACGTGAAGTATTGACTGTCGGTACGTCAAGAGGCTGCTGCATATTTAGCAGGGCGCTCGCGCTCACTTGACTTCCTAGTAAAAATATTACATAATTATACAAAGTAAAACAAACAGTACAAGCGACTTTTGGCTGTTATCCTGGTCCCAGGGTTGACTATTTTCAAGCAATCAAGTCGGGAACGTAGTTGACGAGGTCGGGTAGGATAGCCTGGCGCTGACATTTTGGTGTTTGATGACCCTGTTTATGAATACGTTAGCATTAATTAACTTTGATTTAATTAAACATGCCGAGGCTAGCTTTGCCAGCGTGGGTAGAGTGTACAGGACATGGCTGGGTCACTTTAAAGCAGCGGTGGGCACTCAGACGGCACGCGTGCCAAAGAGCTTTCACACCTACAAGAAAAGAGCTTTTTACCGTAAAAGCTCTCCTCGTACGTGTGAGCTAGAATCTAGGTAGATTTACAATGGAACGCAAAGCAAAGTCACATGGCAAACACGAAACAATACGTACACTGCGAGTTTTTGGTTTTTGTTAGTTATTAAAATGTAAGTGTCTAGCAGGCGTCACTTGCAAAGAGTAATAATATGGTACGAGCAAGTGATATTTTTTTAAAAAAAATTTTAGGCGAAATTGCACTGCTCAAATGCACTTACAGATGACATTTGAACAATTCGATTCGAATAAAATGTTGGTCATCCGAAAAAAAAGTCATTTATATTAAAGAATTTAGTGGTAACAGCAAATAGATCTCAGCTATGCCAAAAAAAACAGTCTTGGCCCATTGTACGTCGGGATTTTCAAAAGCTCTTTTTTGTTCATGCACACAGGCACAAAAAAATTGCATTAGTAGTTTTGCCCACCGCTGCTTTAAAGGCAACAGCTGGTTGCTACTTTTTCAGCTACTATTCCTTTTGTTGTTGCTCAACACTGTTTCTTGTTGTAGTTGTTAATCTTTTAACCAGTCGCTTGCTATTCGCTTGGCAAGCGTAAAATTGTGCGTTGCGCTTTTGTGGTTTGGCGCCAGCACCAAGGAGCCAAGAAGCATAACCAGTCGCAGAGTAAGAGGGTCCGGCCCCGAGCCAAAGTCGATAGCAGAGCCAGCCAAGTGGAAGGCGCAGAGCAACAGCCGTCGTCTTCAAAGACCTTTGACTTTTTTGTGGGCTTTGATTTTTTTTTTTTTTTTGCCATGGCACTTTTCAAGTGGAAAACCTTCTTATGTAGTGTTAAGACACGTTCAGACGTTGCGATTAAAAAAAAAAATACCAAAAATTGAAATTATTTTTTTAGCTATGTTTTTTACTACTGTTTATAAAAAGTATGAATAATAAAAAAAAAGTTTTCTTGCGTTACCTTCCTTAGGACCTCTAGTGAGAGATTGCTTTTGTCAAGACTTTTATGCGTATAATTGGATCTGAGCCTACCAGATTACGCGCCCTGCTGATGGATTGAATGCGTAGCCGATCTTTGTAGAGATAAGCGACTCATGCTCTGCCTCAGGTACCAGGTCGAGGTCTCCATATAGAGTTGAATTGCGTACGAACCAAGTACAGCCTGTAATAAGCTGTATAGCGCGGTTCTGGACCGTTCCCCAGACATATTCGAGCAAATTTGATTTTCTCAACTTCAAATGGCCATAACCCCTAAGCGAGAAGAGTTAGAGCAAAAAAAGATCAGTGGCCTCGAAATCTACATTAGGTGAAAATATGAAGTCCATCGGGCGAATTTTATTTTTTCAACTTTAAATGTCCATAACTTTAAAACGAGAAGAGCTAGACCGAAAATAATCTTAGATCCAGATCAGTAGAGTCGTGATCAACATTAGGTGTAAAATGAAACTAATCGGAGAAATTAGTATTTTCCCATAACTTCCAAAAGAAAAGAGATAGTGCAAAAATAAGCCCAGCATTAGATCTGTTATGCAAGATCTATTGCAATAGGTGCAAATATGAAGCCAATCGGGGAAGAGTTATTTTCTCAATTTTAAAAGCCCATAACTTTTAAGCGAGAAGAATAAGATGAGATTCAAATCAGAGGCGTCGAAATCCATGGTCGGTGGATATATAAATTTAATGTTATATCTGCTTTATAATGGCTTGAACAATTAGCGGGTTATAAAACTTAAATTTTTATTTTATATAAAGCTAGCTTATACTTAAAATACATATATAAACTAACAGTAACAAATAAAAAGCCGTGGATATGGTTTTTTTTTCAATTTTATTTTAATGAATTGACTTAATTAAATTTTTACCTACAAGCATAACAAGCATATATCAAAAAAATAAAATAAACTTGTCTAATCTAAAAGTTTGGTTGCTGTAGCTCTACAGACGGACATGGGTACTTTTCTAGTCACCCTGATCATACTTTAGATAACTTTTGGGGGTCTCCGACGTCTCCTGTATGTTGATACGGTACAGGGTATAAAAATATTAATGTATTTTTATTTGCAATCTGTCTTATGAAAATCAGCAAATTTTGTAGGTAAAACAAAAATGGCAGGATTGATTGTGCTCCAGTGAGCCCAATCAAATAATAAAATAAAAAAAAGAATTGTTAATATAAATGCCATTAGCCTAGAATGAACTTGTCTGCGCAAGCATATCGAGTATTTTATTTAATCTAAATGTGTGATATAAATATATATGTATTTTAAGGACATAGTACTTATGTGTATGTAGTACATGGTTGCCACCAGCGAGATATTTTTATTTTCCTATTTTGACACGTAGCAAGCACATTACAATAATTTAACAAGCACGCATATGTATATCTATATGTAAATATGTATATAAAAGGTAATATATATGTATAAAAAAAATATTTTTAAATATTGTAAACAACTACATATGTAATTGAAGAGCAGAGCCGGAAGCGAACTTGACTACAATAAAATACAGAAGTATGTACATACGAATACATATATATATCGAAACTCTGTCAGCTGTAAATATGTTTGTACATGCGAGAGCCATTAAAAGGCATAAAGAATTAAATTGTAATCCATAGACATATACATACATATATTTTAAGCTTAATTATTGGTTGTCAGAAATATTTGTAAACAGAGCGGGGCGACATTCCGGGGAGCCTGGCATGCCAAGACTGAGCTAAATTTATGGCTTAAACAGATGCATTGATCAAATTGTCAGATAAGACGAGGCGCCATGATGGAACATACAGCTGCAGCTTAACAAGGGATTAGTGTCCAGATAAGACATGGACTCTAGTCAAGCTGTAGCCTATGATAAATACAAGTCAGACAAGTTTAAATAGCACTGAAAGAGTTAAACAGTTTGAAACACTTGTTGCTTGTCATCTTTAAATTTCAACTTCAAGTGGACAGTAGTTGAGTCTGGTGGACACTCTCCGCTCTAACACGCTGTTATTTCAACTATGTCAAAATGTACATAGCACAAGTCTAAATATTTGCATAAAACAAGAGTCCAGCTATAAAAGGACAGCAACAGAACTATTTACTTGTACTGTTTTGGAATGCTTTGGATCTGGCAACCCTTTTTCTTACCCAGCTGCCATAAATGTTCAAAGTCCACCACAAAATGAAAAGGACTCATGGTAAAATTATTGCACCCGAGACGTTTCGGAATGGCATGCATACCCGTACGCATACGTGTATATAAATATATGTATATATAACTAGTATGTATATGTAAAGGACTATAAAAACAAGCATCTTTATAGCACGCAACATGACAATGAACAAGTTTTTAAAGCTGGGCGTTGTATTTACATAAATATTTTTTGGTTATATTTTTTTTGTTGCCAACAAATTTATTATTTAGAGATTTTAACTGTTGTTTTTTGGTGAGTGTTGGTTATTTTCGGAACATTTTCGGAAACTCGTTGAAATGCAAACTACAACAAATACGATTGTACAATTATTTTACACGCCCTAAATAAAACAAACACAATGATACCCTTGTTGCGCTGGGGGATTGGATGCCAACAAAAAAAAAAAAAAGACAAAACAATCTAAGCAATAAAACATTCAAAGGATTAAATACTTTGGTAGCAACGTTTAAAACATTCTAAAAATAGTTTTGACTCACAGATGTATCCAGATCCAGAAAAAAAAGAAAAAATTCTAACAAAAGCAATAACAACATTGTTGACCAGTTGGAACAAGTGCTTATATCTACTAGTTTAAATCGTGCTAGCCATGATAGGTGGTTCAAAAATTGCAGTTTTAGAGATTTAAGTTTTTAACATTCCTAAGGCTGGAATACTCAAAATATCTTTAAGGCACAGAATATATGAATGCGAGATTCTTCAGCTTATATATGTGATATTATTTATTTCCTTGAACTTTAGATTTCATATCATAGAAATATACACATAGTTGTATATTATATAATCTGATTTCAAAAGTCGCTCCTGGCGGAACACAGGGCACCTTATAAACCCTATAAAAAAAAAATGGGATTTGAATAACTTATAATTTTGAATAGGTGGCATCATTTCAACAATTAATTAGGAGCTAATGTGACACATATCAGCACTTAGACAGTCACTTTTTTTGGGAGCCGTAAAACGAATATTCACATACATTTTAAAATCTACTTATAGATGGTTTTTTTGCATTACAAAAAAGAGTGCTTATGCAGAAGCAGTACGCAGTTTATCAACTCCGCTTGAAGTAGAGATTTTGGTATTGGAAAAATTGCGAGATACATCAACTGAAACGGTGACAAAATCTCCAAAAATGTTCCAAAATAATGGAGTCAGGGCTAGGTTTGCGATTCTGTCAACTTCAAATTTAAGCTTACAAGACCTTTAAAAGACTATTTCAAAACACCACTTCATCTGAAAAGGTGGATACAAAACAGGATGCAACACTCCTCATTGATAGTATTGAAAAGTTAAATTTTAAAGTTTTTCTATTATGGACAGAAATCCTACAATTTATCGACAATCTCCAAAAAATGTTCCAAACTAACGGAATCAGCTTACAAGAGCTCTAAAAGACCATTTCAAATAAAAGAAGGGGCTAGTCTTTGCGAGTCTGTCATCTTGAAATCTACAACACTTTGAAAGTATTGTATATTTGATATTAAAGGGGTATACACAGTTCCAAAAATTTCGCGCGGAATTACATAACTACATAAAAAAATCCCATTTGGGATGATTTTTTTTATATAAATTTTTGTCATTCCGCGCGAAATTTCTTTACCAAAAAACGTTTTTTTCTTGAAATTTTGGATATCCTTAAATTTAAGTTATTACTTGTTTTTCTGGCATGGAAATGCTGAATGTAGGCTTTGATTTATTTTGTGCATTTTGACTCTCATGAAGAAAATGGAAGCTTCAAATGGAAAATTATCTAAAATTCAAGAAACAAACAGTTAACTGTCTTAATTTTACTCTTATGATCGTAATGGGAAGGAACTAATCATTGACGTAAAGGTATAAACTTTCTTTTGAAAAGAGTCCACAAAAAAGGAGAGAAATTTTATTTTACGCCGAATGGAATATTATCCCCCGTAGATCCGCAACTGGTCTGTAGCCTCGGTAAACTGAACCTGATAAAATTTTCTCTTCGCTTTACGTCCATTGGAAAATGGATTGATTACAATCATATCATTCATTAATTTGCAGAAGAAAATCTCTTAGCGCAACTAAGCCTAGCTCCGTCCTTGGGTCTGGCAACGCTCTAGCTAATTCACATTTCTTAAGTACTAGTACTAAAATTGAAAATTAAGCAACGGACTCGGTTTCTTTTTTTTTCACATAATCGTCACTTTATTTAATCTCGTTGATGAATTCATATTTTTTATAAAAAAGCTACCAGCTGAACCTAGTGGAAATGTAGTTTTTGCATGAAGCAGCTTTATGCCGCTCAGCACACCATGTTACGAAATAAGTCTAATAACGCCAGAGCTTTGTGAAACAGAAAAAAAAACATCGGTAGCTATATTGGTTATTTATAATCTAAAGGCTATCACTAAAATGTTTTGCGTCTATTCCACGCAAATGCGTTTGTTGCATTAAATTTTCGTACTATAAAATAAATGCAAACCGCTTCAAGTGTCACTTGTTTTTTTTTTAACAAAGCTAAAAAGAAAGCAAAATTGTTATACCCTGCATCTTAATGTATGGGGTACGTTAACTTAGTGCAAATGTATTGGCATCGAGAAGGAAAAGCCGGAGACTGCCTAAAGTTACCACTAAAATAGTTAGAAGGTCAACGAAAATTTGTAGACCTGAAGAGCTAGAATAAAAAAACTTTTGGTTTGTACTGCTTTTAATTTGTAGGCAGATCTACTTTATTTTCTTTTGTCACGAACTCTTCCACATCTAAAAAATTTTATGGCGCAATACTAGTTTCTACAATAACAAAGTTACAGCCTTAGTTTGTATGAGTGAAATACAAAAGTCTTTCGATTAATACCAAACATCATTATATTTGGATTATTCATATCGGAGATAATTGCAAAATGGTATTTTGGAAGTCAATATTAAAAGCGTACATTAGGATAGATGAGTGGGTAAAGTGTCAGCCTCAAAACCACTCGAGATAATTTTTATGCAATTCTAAACTGAGTTCATGGACTTCCATAGTGGTGTTCCTTGACACTGAATATATATTTAATCGGTAGCGAATTTGAAAATTATTGCACAAATGCGAATAATACTAATCTGAAGCTACAGGGTATTCCAAAGTCACAGGCAATCAACCTTTCCGTTGGTCATATTTTTATTTGAGCTGCAATGAAAAATAGTAATAACCAGTGTCTGGATCCAACTGGACCCTGTGCTGGCTTGGCCCCAGCTCGACTCTGCATTGCTTTTATGTGCGCTTTGAAGCGTAACTGCATATATGCAATTACATTCTACAAAAGCAACAACTAAAGCAAATTTCATAAAAAACAAACAAAAAAGGACAAAAAAGTAGAAAAAATATATGCAAGGCATTCAACAAATTTTTAGCGTCAGGTTTGCTTCAGCTTTTTTTTTTCGATGTTTTTTCGAATTTCGGTTTGTTTTCTAAGCTTGCATAACAAATCGTTCCGAAAAGCTTTTCAATTCAAATGAATGAATGAGAATGAAGAAAATGTTTTATGCAAACGAATAGCTAGGAACAAAGTGTGAATGATGCGCTTGAGCAGACCGGCAGCAAACAATCGGGAAGCGCTCAAAAACAACAAAAAATATTACAAAAAAAAAGGAATGTAGAAAAAAAATGCAATGCCTGTATACTTTTCAAAATCCGATTTGATGTGTCCAAAACTGGCGAAGATAAAAGATTTCTTTGCACTGTAAAGCCGAAAAATATAAAAAAAGAAGAAGATTTTTATAGACTGTTTACACTACCATTGCTGATAAGATCGTTTGCCAAAAAGAAGCTTCTAAGTTGGGTGCGACATTTTATTAATTACACTAGTATACACGAAAAATGAACCTTCATAAAAAGTGTTTTCTGGGTAATTCGGGGTCGAGAAACACGAAAATGGCAACCTTTTTTTTTCTTAAGCACCGTTTTTGAGATATTTTCGAAAAACATGTTTTTGGTCACTTATTTCAGTTATTCGTGAATATCTCGTGAACAAAAAGTCAATAACTCGAAATGTTCGTAAAAGAACTCTCTTTCAGCCTAAAGCTTAATATAATTTTTAATAAATTTTGTTCGTTAGTAAAATGCATACCGAAAATGTGTAATTTTGAAAAATGGTCAAAAATGACACGTTTTTTCAACTTTTATTGCTTGTAACTTCTATAATTGTTACCCTGTCTATACATAATTATATATCACTGTAAAGAGCACATCCACACCTTTCGATATAATCATCTTTTATGGGCTGATATTTTAAACAATAAGTGCAGCGGGAATGCCTTACATTTCTGTGAGTTTAAATTTCTTAATGAGAATATGAACCGGTAAGATATACTACATACGTAGGTATATAATAATTTCTAGATATTTTGGACTCAGTTGGTTGAGCTACTGCAGAGAAACATAGCGCTGCTCTTTTCACTTCTTATAAGACCGATATAAAATATGTCTAGAATGAGTAGTTGCTGATTTGCAAAACACATAATATTAGCCGATATAAATGCTGTTAGTATACCAGAGCTACTAGTAGGTTTCTCGCAAGGTCACATTCTTATATATGCTGGCAATGTCATAAACACACTACTGCATACAAAAAAATACCCTTAACCTCCCAAAAAAAAAAGGCTTCAAAGAAAGCCGACCGAACGACTATCTAACGCATTTAAACATGCCATACGAAAATATATCAAATTTTTCTTATGAAAAAGCAATTAATGCAGGATGTTCAAGGCGAAAATTTTAGGGGAAAAACGCTGAACCTTTGAGCAAGGTGTGGCCACATCGGCAGGCGCCATTTGGCAAAATTTTTTACACGCATAAGGTTCAGATGGCAGCACTTTGATAAGCGCGTGACTAATGGCCAGCCAGCGGCGGCGTTGCCACTCATAAGTGACAGATGTCCGAGAGGGAGAGGTTGTAGCTACAAAACGACAAACTTAATGCATGGTCAGGAAAGGGTCGGTTGGGGGTGCAAATGGTGGGAGAGCAATGCATTAAAACAAAGCACGAACGTGTGCCTAAAAATTTCATTAAAGTGGCATACATAAGTTTCCGTAGGATTTGGCCAAACTAGGCCAGTTTGCCGGCCGGCCGGCGAGCTGCCACTCACTGTGGGTGCAAGCCATGTTATAGTCGCTCGACAAGCATTTACAACACATGTGTTGTATGGCTTGAAACAGTGACGTAGTTACAGCTTTTTGTCAAAAGGGGCTGCGGCACATGGTGCATTGCTGCTCTCAGAACAGCCTGCTAACTACGTCACTGGCCAGATACTTATGTATATGGCGTCCAGACAACACGCATGCATATTATGGTTGGCCATAATTCATTAACGATTATGCGCGACACCCAAAAACAGAGCAGACGCCGCCTTTGACTTGACGGCGTGATTAGTGTGAAAATTTGCCTTACATTATTTAGTTGATTTGTTGTTGCAAAAAGTAAAGGCAAATGTGGCAGGAAAATGTTTCGAGCACTTTTGGAGGCACTTAAAGCTGCAAAGGCTTTTGTTTTTGGCTTTATTGTGGTTGTGAAGGTGGTTGGTTTTTGTTGCCTGCTTGACAAGATTTATAGATTTTAGCAAACGACTCATCGCTCATAGCAAGCCTTTACAATGGCCAAATACTTGGTTTTTTGCAAAAGCAAAAACCAGTTTGAGTGTTTTTCTTAGGGGTATTTCGAGTGTGTTTGTCTGGCAGCAACTATTTGGCAGGCATGTCTAATGCCTTAGCAAATAATATATGAGGCCAGTATAAAGGATGATAAGCCCTAGGAATGACTTTAAATAACATTAGGAAGTCACTAAAGTGAAAGATGAAGAAACGGAACTGTTTTTAAAGTGAACCTTTTTAGAAAAGACAAGACTCAAAATGGTTGCTAAAGTTTGAATAGCCTGAAAAGATTTTGTTTTTGTTTGAAGATTTTAAAGATCCCGATTATTGAAAACTATCTCCTGCTAAGCTATAATGGAGCTAATGTAGAGACGCTAAAAGATAGAAAAGCTTGCTTTTCTTGTAAAACAATATAATAGTTTTCAAAAATATACTTACGTATAGATTTCAAAATTGCAGGAAATGAGTGTTATTAGATTTTCGCAAAAAATTAGTTGAGTTGAAAAATAAAGTTCGATTGTCATCCAAAGCTTCCAGGACAAGATGCTAAGGAAACCCAAAGCCGTTTAGTATATGCGCAAATCTGCCATTCACAGGGAGTGTATAAAGCCAGCGAGATCAAGGTGTAAATCTCACGGCTCGAATCACATGTTAACCAAATGTCTCTCAATCTGCTGAACAGCTGCTTGCACGTCCGAAGGCTAAAGCACTTCATCATCCTGTTCTTCTTCATAAATACTTCTCCCTTCTATCCCATTCCAACCTTCCAATTATCAATACCCCGCCTCTCTTGTATTTCTTCTCGGATTTATCAAATTAGTTAATATGTTAAGTATAAAATCGAACCTAGTATATCTATTATATATCCCGGGGGATTTTCGGGCTCCTTTCCCCCGGTACACTTCCATTTTGCTGGTGTTTTAGAAATCATCATGGTCAAATTCCGGATCCGACACTGTATTCAATATAATTGTCATTTCTCTGTACCGATGTCATGGGCGTAGCCATAGGTGGGGTTCTGGGTATTTAAACCCTTCCGAAACCAGGGTCGGAAAGTATATATTGTAAGGCAATTTAATTATTTGGAAGCCTTTCTTGGCTGTCTAATGGTAACTTAGGTAACACTTTAAGGGTAACAAGTCAGTCAGTACTTTCAGGAAGTCTTTGCCCATTTGGCTGTTTGGGTTGAAATTATTTTTAGATTATATAAACCGAATAAAAAGAGCCACTTATGCCTGTTCTGAGCTTCGATTCCGTTCAGGCAAGAATACTTTCTACAACTATTCTAAAAATATTCCACTTTTTTTCTTATTCATTATCAAATTCAAATTTTGAGAAAAATTAATTTTATATTGTCATTCAAAAAATTTATTGATGCTTTTTTACAATATTTTTGATAGTAAAGTTTAATTGTGATAAAACTCTTTCACTCTCAGTCCAATTAGTTTTAGACCTAACACATGTGTAACATCGAGCATTCATTATTATAATGTCAAAATAATATTTGATTATGCGGTAAATATTTGTAGTTAATTTTATTAAATAAGCTGTATTCAGCTTCCACTCCTTTCAATTCATTATAAATGCTAATACAATCAAAGTTTTTCATAAATGTTGCAGCAACCCTAACTCTAAACTCTAAAGTTATGCCAAACAGGTACAAGCCCCGTCCCCAACTCTAAATAAACCTGTTCAAATAGAAAACACACACATAGACATAAAATTCATAAATTTAATAGACTTGACGTTCCTACTGGGCCTAACTCCCCAAAGTATCATACCACGGGTACGTCGGGGGAAAAAAAGTGTGCCGCCCATTATGTACATAATAATAAACTTGCCGCAACAAGATGCAAGCAACCCCCTAAGATAAAGTAAGGCAAGTCTTTTTTACCTACTACCTTCAACTCACATATTGTCAGACATTTTCTAAAATGTAAAATCAACATTATTTCCTTCCACACAATCAACGATGATTTCTTAATAAAAAGCTGGTCTACCCCAGCTCTAGACATGATTTGATGCCTGAGGGAAAGTGCCGGGTAGGGGTATGCAAAAACAACAACAACTTGTGCATAATACAATTTTTGACTGACTGAAAGTAAAGTAGTAATGGTTCGTTGACTGCTCTTGGGTAGTACTTAGCTATATGGATTCTTCTGTGGGTGCCCAAATACTTTGGCATTTTTTTTAATACCCAAGTGTCCCCAGCGCAATAAGTGCGTCGCGGCACGCTGCATGCATACAAATGAGTCTGAAACTTGGCAACGTCACAAAAATTGAAGCAAGAGTATCGGGTGGTACGCAAAAATGCGCCGGCATAAATCGGAAAAACATAAATTATTAAATATCTTTTAATAAGACGTCGACTTTGGTGGAGCTCTTGTCAATTTGTCGTTCCCATTGCTAATGAAACTCTGTCAAATAATAATTGTCAGAAAGTCATACTAATGTCGAATATTTGGCATCATTTAAAGCTTCCTCTTCTTTACACTTCCTGACGATCTTTTTTTTTTTGTTACGAGGGCTGTTTGTTAAGTCAGTGACAGCACTCTAATATCAGATAGACTCGTGAATATTGACGTAAATGGAAAAAAAAACCAACATCGCAATCAAGTAAAGGCTTAAGACAGGGTTGGATCAAAAAGTAGTCGGGCTGTGTTTCAGCAGCGTGAACGGAGGATGGAGGGCGGTAGGCCCATCAGGTCGAGATATTGATGAGCCTTCAGGAGAGACCTATAATTTGCCACTCACCTTCTGGCAAGCGGAAAGTATGCAAATCGATTTCCAGGAACCTCTGTTAAGACGTGTCGTCGCAATTCAAGATGGAGAAAAGCCTCGAGTAACGCTGTCATTATGTCATTAAATTCTGCGTCGAACTCGGGAAAATCGTGACGGAGACACTTAGAATGGTTAAGGTCCCCTACTGTTTTTGAGTTGCATAAGCTGTTTTATGAGGAAAGGGAGCTCGACGAAGACGTTCAGTTCAAGGATTGATGAAAATGAGTCCAAAGTGAAGGTGCATTTTAGCTCTGACTGGCGCACGATTGTGTCTGATTGTTGATGACTTCAGGACTTCATACGGTAGCGTCCAAAAAGCTAGTACCGATGATTTGACTAAGCGTAAAGGGTACGCTGCCGCTGAAGAAGTTTCCGATCATTTACAGGTTTGCCACGTTGCCCCACCCCCCTACAGACCCAACAGACAGAAGCGCGAGTATTGTTCCAAGTTCCTCGCCTTACGATACAGCTCCGTACAATATGTCCAAGGGGGAACGGCGTCATCTCTGAAGGAAATCCCGGAGACCGAGTTCCAGAACGCGTAAGCGCATTAGGAGTAACGTTATACGCGTTGTTTTGGAGCACAAATCAGTAATTCTATTCAGTATTCAATACTTTTCGATCCTTTCCTGACTAAGAAGTGGTTTGATGCGTTCCGTTGGGCATCACATTTTACATGCATATTTGAACATCAAAACAGGAGTGCCTTGATTGCGGACACTCGACCAAAGTCACCATGGCAAGATTTAATGAAATGGGCTACTATATGGGCTCTACCATACTCTCTCAGAAGCTAATTTTTCTACTATATATCCAAACGAAATAGCTGGTCGGTAGGAGATACGGCTCATTGAAACAAATGCATATTTTGAGGGACTTGAGAAAACCTTTTATTTGGAAAGAATAGGGCAGTTGAACGTAATTGTAACAGCGCTGTACTAAATCTATCGAGTTAAAATTAGACCGAGATGAAATATAAAACACTTTTTTGGCGGAAAAAAATATCTTTTACTTAAATAACTGACTACTCAAACTGCCCTCGTATATAACTTTATGAGTTGGATATGTGCTTGTGTCAAGTAGCAATCGAGTTGTTGGTGTCTCTGTGCATTTGATATGCGTATATGACATCTGACTTCCACTTGTCAGAAAATATTTGCTTTAAAAAAAAAAAAAAAACACAGCGCAGTCTAACAAACAAATCTTCACCCCATGGTACACACCCTGGGAACATGCGCTCCAGCTTCACGCACGAGTTGCAATCTTTTCTTTCTTTTTTCTCCCTATTTGATTTCCTAGTGCTTTCCATAGATTTGCACTCTCTATTTATTTCAGTATGTGTGTGTTTGGTTAAATTGATAGAATAAATGAGCATAAATTGAAAAAAGAAATATCGACGAAACAAGCAAGGAAGACCGCCACCCCTTGACAAGCTGACTTAACCCCCCACCACTTGGGGTGTTGATAGGTTTGGGTGGTTGATTTTTCTGAATTCCTGGATGCTTGTCCGCTCGCACATATGGGCAATTATTTAGTGCTTTGGCACAACTGAGACCTGGCTCCCACAGGCATTGGCACAAAAACCGCCATTACTATCGATTTGAGGGTGCATTACAATTCAGCATGAAAACAGTCGGAACAGTTCCGGGCATTTCACTCCCGTTCCCGCTCTCGCTCTCTCACTAGATGAGCTTTGTAGCAAAGTTTTCATTGAATTGCATGCAATCAGCACTGGCTCGCCTCCAAAGTGCCGGCACACAACAAGTAACACATACTAACTACTGGTGTTAGAGTGAGAGAGTAGGTAGCATAAAGTAATTTTAAGAACCCATAATTCTATCCCTTACGAATGTACAGTTAGTTGTAGTTGTGGAAAAGTGGAACACTGGCGCACACTTATTATTCTTGACGCTATTCAATTCACTTCCTGCCATTTTTATTATGGTCAGTACTCTTGCAAAAAGTAGTACAAGCACGCTGGAATATTTTGATGCTTACTTTATCGAAATTGTAGATCGGAACTGGGTATATTTGGGTCTTACGAGATAGTACAATATCATCATAAAGTTCATACAGTCATTTCGACCATTCGAAAACACAATCGTTATCAGGGACAGGACTGAATATTGAAAACTTCCCCGTAATATTTTTGCGATATGAGGGAAATATTTTCATATTACCAAAATGTCGTCAGGACTTAGCAAGCATCTGAGACGGAAAAACTTGTTCCAATAACTGAGTTGGACAAAGCCACATCTATTTGCTAGAAGTGTTCCAAATGGATTAACCACAATATATACCTTTCATCTGACTTGGCGTTAGTGTATGCCAACTTCTGCTTTCTATTGTTAGATCTTCAAACTCACTTCCATGGCTGGCTGTGCTTTGCGGGCATCGCGTGTGTTGCCAATTTGTCGACATTCATTGAGTACGCGTCCTGATGGACATGGCAGGCAACAATGCGACTCCTTCGTCTACATGGACGGGCTTTGACTCTTTGGTTTGCACTC
Organism: Chymomyza costata; assembly: GCA_018150985.1. NCBI lineage: Eukaryota > Metazoa > Arthropoda > Insecta > Diptera > Drosophilidae > Chymomyza > Chymomyza costata. The sequence goes on from JAECWU010000001.1 coordinate 29,287,882, forward strand.
GCGGCTGTCGTCGCTGTTTGTTCTGAAAACCAAATTTAGACGTAATTAAATGTGAATTGTTTATTTAAGGCACACGCTCAGCTCAGCTCAACTCAGCTCGACTCAGTTCAGCCGTCCATCAGTAACTCAGTCAATCAGTTCCTCAGCCTTGCAGCCAGCCAATTCAGTCAACCAAATAGCTAACAGGCATTTTGACTGCAGCAGCAGTGACGTCAGCAGCAGCAGCGGCGCATTCAATCAAGCGCAACCTTGTTGAGCTTGCAATAGACCATGCCCCTTGCAACAATTTCCGACATTGCTTCGTTGACTTTTCTTTGGCATAACTTTAGCGCAATGTTCATTCAAAATGGTTGCAATGTTGCCAGACGGCCGTCATGTTACTGCCCCCCCAACTGCTGACACTCAAGAGTCCAACTCTGGGCACGGCGGGGTTGATTTGTTTGTGTTGTTGTAGCGGGTGTTGGCCTAAAGTAAACTGCGTCGATGTTTGCAATCGGCGTTGGTTTGTTGCAACAATTATGGCTTGTGGCAAGTTTTAAATTAAAGCAGGTGTATGTCAAATGTAAACTCAGTCGGGTCAGGCACACCTAAGTGTATGTGCTTAGTGTAAACAGCTACATAGATTGATTGGCTTAAAAATGCATACATATGACAGCTTGGGGCATGCTGCAGGTCACAGCCCTTAATATAATTTTTCATGAGGCTCGACATTGTTATGGGTAGCAAAACTTCTTAAATGACTTTATAAGTAGTTAATTTGATTGGCTGGGCGCACTTAAAAAGTAAAGTTGGACAAAGGGATTGGCTTTGCTATAACAAAAGAAAGTTTGCCACTTGGGATGCAACTTTGTAATTAGCTGAAGCAACCAACGACTTGGACTCATAAAGGCATATGATGAAAGGTTCTTTGAATAACTTTTGTATAGCATAGTATATATAATATGATAGTCATTCTGACGGGTTAAGTAAATTTAGGGTTAAAATGAGCTGATACCATTAATATTGAATTACTTTGCAATAAATAAAAAGGTGCTTTTAGCAATTAAAATATGAATTAGGAGTTATAAGGATACTTTTACAGCAGTTAAAGTTAAGTTATTTTAAAGGTATACTTGAGTAATAAAGCCTGTTTTTCATATAAATGCATAGCTACATGAGTCAACTCTTTTAAGCTAAACCCAATAATTTGAGTTGTACTTACATTTATATTTTATATACATTAGGTTCAGCGAAGTTAACGACGAAACCTCCTTACATATATTTACCAGTGTGACGCTGTTGCCAGAAAGTCTTCTCTGTTTGGCGTTCAAAGAATCTCGATGCACGTTGTCACTAGAATAATCGTTGGACTTACTTGGAAGCTCTAGGGGTAGACGAAAGCCAACATTATAATTATTATTATTTGACTGGGTTTGCAAATATATGCGTCTGCACAAGTTTTGCCGCCCCAAGCAAAGTTAATGTTTCTTTAAATTTTTACACTCAAAAGTTGTAAATTCATTTTATTTCTTAATCCTTTCCAAAACTGGCGTAATTTCTGCATGAACACAATGTATGCATTTCGTGACTACAATTACTTTTTCAACTGTCAAGCTTATCTCGAAATGCAGCTTTTTAACAGGTGACTGAATGGCAACCTTATTTCGAGAAACTAAGCTTAGTAGGCAATTTGCAATGCACCCCAGACAAACATCGGGCTGAATGATTTATAATAAATTGCACACTATAATAACAACAAAGTGAAAACTGCATAGCCCATATATCAACCAATTAGCGACAAAAGAGTAAACAAGTCCAGACCTAAACAGCCAAAGCCCCTGCACCAATGCACTTTTCGATATGCTTCATAAATTCACGTAGACGTACTCAATTGTTTAGCCACCCTCGGAAAAAAGGGACATAAGGATGTTAAAGACTATAACAAGGACACGAACAACATTCAAGGCATTGTGTTTGGAACTGAAGCAAATGCAATTGCATCTGGTTGACCAAAAGGGGAGGCTACTGTGGCTGTTCTTTTTTTTTTAGTTTGGTTTGGTTCGAGCTGGTAACATGAACACATAGTACTCGTACAAATTATTGTTTATTGAAGTGAGAACATTAGCAACGCTACACAAACAACAAGGACAGCAGATACTATAACAAATTTAAGCACAACTAGGCTGTTTACGTAATACACCCCCAGAAAAAAAATGCAATTGCAATAAACTAACCACCTGCATCTGTGCAGTGCAAACTGCAAGTGACTCACAGTGCTGCCAACTCGTTCCATTTGCATTGTGCCAGTCATGGCCAGACTGTTAGACTGTTCCTGCGCGCATGACTTGAGCGCCACGTGCCGTTACAGGATATTAGTTTTATCGTCGGCTGCTGCTGACGACGCCACACGCCGATAATGCCCGGGAACGACACCAAACGATTCGAAACGCGCGTCTGAGGACTGATAAAGTTGGCAGTTTTATCATACCCAACCGATCATTGCACCACACTGAAATTAATTTTAGCAAATTCATTAAAACCAAAAATCACATTAATTTGAAGTAATTTCACACAGTCCAGTGCTCGGCACGGAAATTGAAATTTTTATTGGCACGCATGTCGACGTAATCTCCGGCCTTGGGAGCAGTTAGTTTGACATGGACTCACCATTTTATAGCATCACATAACCAAACAAATAAGGGAGATACCTTTCCTTGTAAAGGGAATTATTATTATAATTATGCTTTACGAGACGCTCCTTTGTAAACTAAAGAAAATTGTCTTATGACGTAAAGGATATATCTGGAGATACAAAACAGTCATAATTTTACCGAAATAATTTACATAATTAACTACTTCTTTAAATGCTAGAACGTTTTGATTGTGCCTGCCACGATGAATTATTCAAGTAACGAAAAACAATGAAGGCATACCACTGGCTGTTGGGTTGAGGAGTACGGATGTTGTAATGTAATCGTTATTTAGAGGACGAAGAAATGTCCTCGTGCTGTGTCCAAGACGTCGTCTGTCGGGATTTTCTAGTTACGACTAGCGAACAGCCTGTGGGGGGGTTCTTTGACTCAGTCTACCGGACAACTAACTACATACAAAAAAAAAAAAAAATCCCTAATGCCAATTAAGGAGGAGGAAGAGAAATCACAATTAATAGAAAATTAAAGAAAAGACAGACATAGTAGTACCAATTACTCAAACTTCAGGGAACTATGCAGATGTTGTCATAGCTCTCGCTCTCTACCCACCCTACCATGATTTTCCAATGCGAATTTTTTGAGGAAAATCCCAAAGCATGCCAACTCACGACATTTTAAATCACTACATTACTTTCCGGGATATAGATGTTTATTTTAACAATTCATAGTTTGTTTTCATAACCTTACAAAATAAAGATAAAGATACTTCATTTAGATACCAATAAATAACTTCAAAGAAAAAATTAAAAACCTAACATATCATACAAGATATGTACTTATATGGTGGATAAAAAAACTAAACATAATAATAATAATATTTATATAATTTTAAATCAATTAATATAACTCAAAAGTGCATAATAGATTTATATTTTTTTATGTAAGGTAAAATATAGTTATGAAGATATTCCTTAAAGCATTTGCGTTTATGTATTACAGTTTGGCAGAAGGCCCCAAGAATATTGTTGGTCAAAAATTAACATGTGTTAATATAAATATAAAGGAACAACAAAAAGAATGAATTTAATTGAAAGGCGCGCAAGAAAGAACTTGATCAAAACAAAATCAAGGGTTAGGGTATTGAAGAGTATTTACGACCATAGAAAAAGGTGTGGTTATAAAAATTCAACAAATTCACTTCACACATTTTAATATTGGTTATAAATTGAGTTTACTGTGATTAATGCCAATCAAAATCAATTTTAGCATGACCATTTACTTCACTCACCCATCTGCAGATCCTTCGAAGGCCTTCGTAGAGTATGCGATGATCGACGTGATGCTGTTTAAAGTGTTTAGTTGTTATGTTATGTGGTTATGCGTAATGATTGACTTGTAAAAAGGCATAAAAAATAGGTATAAACATAAAAGCTTTAGCAAACGGAATTGGATTATTAAATTGGCCAATTGATTTGGCTTAAAACATGATAATTATGATGCGGAAAACGTATTTTAAATTTTACTTTCAGGAGAATATGCACTCTTGAGAAAAGCTAAATAGTTTTATAATATTTAAAGGAATTTTTTTAATAATAAAAAAAATAAAAATGATCAAATGCCTCAAGTCACTTATGCACAAAGACACTGCACTTAATATATTATTTAATTGATTAAGCGTTTGGGTTTTTTTTTTGCTTTTTGCTGCAACGATGTTGAAGGGGTGGCCATGGGGTAATCCAGAAGGCAAAGGTGCAAAATATCACCATCGGTGTAGGCACAAATTCAAATGTGTTCCAATTTTAATGATTTTCCGGCACAAATATATGATTTTGCCCACATATGGGAGTGGGATGCATAGGATCCGGACACTTTTGAGCACAATTAGACACAGGCAATCATAACAATGGTCAGGCGGTTAGGCGGGAGCAGCTCCAAATTAACAAGAACATTCCGACGCGCACGCGGTTTTCGACTGCAGAACAAAGCTCAGCTGAGCCGCTGCGCATGCGCTGCTGCAAGAGCGCGGTTATCAGCGGCGCTGAAAGCTTTTGATTGCAGGTGTTGTTTTTGTAAATGTATGCTGTTCTGCTTTTGCCAATTTTGCCGCCTCCACTGCACTTATTGCTTATGCCTTGCCTGTGCCAATCATATGGGTATAGTGCTGGGTATTGAAATATGGAAATTAGTTAATTGGCAAAGCTTTATTAAAGCAATTTTTACCTTTTCGAAAATGCAAACAGACAAGCGATATTCATTGTTACTCAAACTAGGCCTTTGAGATTATTAACGATGGTATATTTATTGAGAAGTCTGCACCTAAATTAGGTAATATGTAATTTATATGGAATTACAAGAATTTGCAAGAACTCACTCAAAAATATATTTGCTCCTAAAATGCTTCAGTAGATCAGCATAATTGGTTGTTGATCTTTTGGCCAAATTAACGGCGATTGCAAAAATAAAGATCGATTTAAATCAAGTGAACTCGCGGACTAAGCATATATAGGTATTATATATATATATGCACAAAGTTAATTGCGGAGTGGCACATCCGATCCGTTCGCTGGTCGATGCAAAAGAACTTAACAGGAAGTGCAAAGATAAGTACGAAGACTAATTACAGCTAGCTGTAATTGAAGGTAATTGTCAAATATGACAGTGTCATAGGGTTGACTTAGGCAGCGCTAAAAAGCTTTGTGACCTTGGTTTGTGTCTTAGCTAAGTTAAACGTTACATTTAAATTGCGTATAACAGTGAGGCAAAAGATCGTAAACTAAATAAACTAAGCCAATTGACAAAATAAACTAATTAATAAAATTTAAAAAAAAATAAACTAAATGTATAAATAAAATGAATATAAAAAAAAAATGGTATAGTAACAAAAAAAAATATTTTGGTGGCAGTAATTGTTCATTACAATGTACGGATGTGAGTCTGAAATCTTGAATCTGTGCAAGTCAAACCCAGGCCCGTAGTGCAAAAAGAAGGTCCCGGTGGTGGCTATCGACGGTTCCTAAGCGCTCTCCTTTTTCCAGACGAATTCAAATGTTAGATATTTGTTATCTACGGGCTACTTTTGAGAACTTTTGGACCAATGGGAACCCCCGTGACCATCACCCTGTCGACAGGCCTGCCTGGCCTGCCTGAACCTGAATTGGTTCACGCTGCAGATTCTAGATTAGATGTCCCGAGCGAATAAGTAGTGAAACTCACTGGAACCTGACAAATCAACAAATGGCGCTGGCTTAGATTAAGCGCCGTAAATAGCGTTGGATTGGGCACACGCTTCGAAAGCCTGCGAACTACATTGCCTAAAAAGCACTTCGCTGGTACCGCCAGGGGTCTCGACGTAAGGGGGCTCCAGCCCAAATCTGGCGCAGAACCATTGACGCTGAGCTTAACGCCACAAACTACTTCTGGAATTAAATTTATCGTGAAAGTAAGATTTACATGTTTTGATGAGGCCCTATTTCCAAAAGGGACTACAGAAGTAGTAGTAGATTCTTCTTAAACCCAAAGCTCCTTAGCTCCACATTCTGCTTGAATTCTCGTAGATCAGAAAGCTTTGACTATGTTTGTACTAAAAAAAATTCAAAACTTTTTGGCCACTTCGGCCACACTTAAATTAAATAATAAGTCAAAAAAGTACTTTATTTGTTTCTGTAATTAGTTCCAGATGATAACGCATTTCATCTCTGCATCTGGATGAACTTTCCCTGACCAATTGTTCCTGGAAGCGGAACAGATAAAAAACGGCAATAGGATTTGCGATTATATGGCCAATACGAGAACCACAGTTGTAAATGAAAAAAAACGAGGCAAAAAGATAAGAATTCCCTGCCAGGTATGCAAAGTAAACAGAGTTGAAGCACTGGAAGCTTTTCATACTCTTTGATATATTCTTTTTAAGCTGAAACTCTCATTAAAGCTATAATAAAAACTAATATAAATTGTACTAAGACTTTGTGTGTGTATTTGCAAAACTCCTACCGTGTTTAAAGGTACACCTCTCTCGGTTCCAATTACTCAAAATGTCGCGCTATTATGTAGCATCCCAGACCCAGACCTGTCTATGCTGCGGTTCCGACATCATTTATCAACAGACCAAACAAATCAAAACGTAGCCTGGCTTGCATTTTCACATTTTTACATTAGCCCAAAAAATGTACGTCCCTGAAACCACTGCTACATGGAACTTAGCAACAACCAAAGCAAATACAAGCGGAACCCCCTCTGTGGTTATTGGAATGCATATGGGGGCAGCCGGAACGTTTTGCTTTCGTAAATACAAAAGTGAAAAATGATTTGAAATGGATTACAAGCTGCTTTCATCATCACACAGAAAGAAAAGAAAATCTATTTACGAAAACTTTCGATGGCAAATGCAAAATGTGCACCCGGCAAATACATGGACATGGGGTACCCCAAAACACAACCGAATTATCCAAAAACACCCGCAACATTGAAAGCAAAGCAAAAACTGCGCTTGTTTTCTGCACAATCACTTAACATCATTAAAATGAAGCGTAAATGAAAATGCTCTGGTGGCAGTTACTGTGGTTCCTGGCTCTGTCTGCCAGCGGCTAAAGATTGGGTGGATTGCTGTCCCTGGCATTTTTCGTGCAAATATGAAAACGCAACAGCAGCAGTGGCAGCAGCAGCATCCAACATCATTCATCAAGGATTTAGTTAAACGACGACGACGTCGACAACAACGTTGGTCGGTAATGGAACGCTGTTGGGAACTGCGACAAGTAGCAGTAGTAGGAGTAGGCAATGGCACAACAACATAGAATACCATTCATCATCATTCGTCTAGGATTATGCTTTTTAAACATACGATTGCTGTCAACATTGTCAGTTCTAGTTGCACTAGCTGGAGCATATGGCACTCGTTCCCTCGGATTTTTAGCCATTGACCAAACCATTTTGCCGTTTGCTCGATTTGAGTTAGCGCAGCAGCAACTAGGGGGAATACTTTGAATTCCCAACTCCATAACGTTGCTCTAGTATTTGCACACTGTGCACATTTGTGACTGCAATGAGAGTACGCTCAATTTCCAACGCACCAATCCTTAAAACCAACCACATGACTCGACTGCTTTTGCTGTTTGCCCAGTATCTTTTCCTTCTTCTTTTATTTTTCTGGGAATCAGGGAGTTTAAACATAAATCAATCATATTTAGCAGCTGGAACCCCCAAAAAAAATTTGAGTTGACAACAGTTCAATGCTGCTGTGTGTTTGCATATAAACACTCTATGTAGCTGGCTGGAGCACTGTAGTCATGCATAATTTATCAAAAATATTTTAACAAATATTTGTAAATAATTGTGTCAGAACAACAACGCAACAAAACACAATAGATATCCTTGATCTGCGCACACATGACATGCAACAACCCAACTCGAGCTTAGGATTAGCTACAACAGCAACAACTTGGTTGGTACATACATCTAAGAGCAAACAAAATGTCCGCCTGTCTGTCCGTCTGTCTTCTCGTCTAGCTGCCAAGCCGTTTGTCATGCTGACAATTGGCTTTGACCATTGACTGAAAGCCCCCAACAACAGAATTGCAGCAGCCACATTGGGAGCTTCCAACGTCGAACATGGCCCGGCTAAACAAATATCACAACAAGGGACAGGCGGTGGCTTGTCAAAATCAAAACCAAGTCGCAGACGACAAGGATAACAATGTATGTATATGGGGCTAGCTTGTATAGACAATTGGGTGGACAGCTGCTTGTCCAGCAGCTACAGCAACCTGACATTGAAACTTTTTTCAATTGCGCTCCACCAAAGAGCGTAAAATTTTTTTAAGCTTAAATTGGCTTAGCTTTTAACACTTGCCTGGACTTTTATATCTTATGTTATGTAGCTGGACTAAATGCAGCTGCATTCGCAGGTTTGCATCAGAAGACACGGTTCTGCAAAAGCACTCTCTGCAAGTATATAGTCGATGTTGGCGGCCATATTTCTTTGGTGGGTTCTTCTAAAGCTCAGAGGAAAATGATAGCTGCGAACCTTTTGATACCTTTCCGGGTTTCATAGGGCGATTAACTTATTGAAGGAAGAGGGTTAATTTTTTAAAAGTTGTGTCTAATTATGGATGCTATAGACAGCATTGATCCTACCAAGCGAGATATTACCGATGTCTTTGAATCTGGCCAGAGTGGGTATGTTGGTGAAAGAGAGCAGGACATAGCCTAGGTAGGTAGGTAGGTAGTGGTGGTTGTCTTTCGACACACCTAGGCCTTTAAAAGGCCCGTTGTGATGCCACTTGAGCTGCTCCTCACTCTCCCGTGTCCTCTCTAAACCAACCTGTCGATTTGATGAACGAATTAATCTTATTTATTCGGATTCCTGCGAATTCTGTAATATTCCCAATAGTTTCGGAACCCAGTGCATTCAGTCTCCTCCTGCATAGTGCCATGCATCCACACAGGAGGTGCTCCACTGTTTCCTCTTCCTCTACCTCCTGACAGCTTCTACAGTAGTCGAAATAGGGCACTCCCAATCTATTGGCGTGCCTACCAATAAGACAGTGACCAGTAAGAGCCCCTATCGTAGCTCTTATATCAAGTCTATTAAGCTTTAAAAGTTGCTTGGTTCTATTCAAGCTCCATTGCGGCCAAGTCTTCCTACTAATAAGACAGGTTCCAGTTTGCTCCCATCTATAGTTCGCATCATTAATGATATTCTTATCTATTAATAATTTACACGTTGCTAGCGGCATAGGTATCTGAGCCATGTTTGGCTGAAGTGGTACCATTGTACCCCGTCTAGCTAGCTCATCTGCTTTGCAATTGCCCACGATATCTCGGTGCCCCGGTACCCAAAGCAGCTTAATAGTAAAGAAGTTTGTAGCATCCAGTAAAAGCTCATAACATTCCATCACTGTTTTGGATGTGAGCCTTACTGATTGTAGTGCTTTTAAAGCAGCCTGACTGTCAGAACAGATTTGTATTTCCCTTACGGTTAAGACACGATTCCTAATGACACGAATACTTTCCATAATAGCCATAACTTCTGCTTGGAAGACACTACAATGATCAGGTAAACGGAAGGATTCGTTAATGCCCAACGATTCCGAATAGACACCCCCTCCCACGTGATCATTTAGTTTCGATCCGTCCGTAAAAATGGTAATCTTTCTATTGCAGTCTATTATACCATTGTCCCAATCTTCACGAGATGGGAAATTTACACTGAACGGTTTGCTTAAGGATAACCCCATTGAGTTAACAAAGTCAGTAGTTCTAGGAATTTGTGGAAATTGTCGCAGAATAGCCGAGTGTCCTCTAGAGCTAATGGCTAGATTCGAAGATTCTCTTAGCCTTAGGGCCGATTTCACCGCTATCTGCTTACTATAAAGATCTATCGGCAATAGATGCAGCATAACGTTTAATGCTGCTGTGGGGGTCGTTCTAAGGGCGCCGCTGATGCTTAAGCTTGCCGCCCTCTGAATTGAGTTCATACATTTTAGTACACTATTTTTGTTTACTGCCGGCCACCACACCAGAACTCCGTAGGTTAGGATTGGCCTTGCTATCGCTGTGTAAATCCAGTGAACAACATGGGGTTTCAGACCCCATCTTGCTCCTACTGCTCTTTTGCATGAGTAAAGGGCTATCGCCGCTTTTCTCACTCTATCTTCAACATTTAAGTGCCAAAGCAGCTTCCTGTCTAAGATCAGTCCTAGGTAGCGTGCTTTTTCGCTGAATGTCAAGGTAATACCATTTAAATTCGGAGGTCTAACATCCGGTAGTTTATGCTTTCTTGTGAACATAATAAGTTCCGTTTTGCTGGCGTTTACACCTAGTCCACATGAGTTAGACCACCGATCAACCTCATTCAGCAGTCGTTGCATGATCTCACAGAGGGTATTCGGAAATTTCCCCCTCACAACCAAGGCAACGTCATCCGCATAGGCCACAACTTTATGTCTACTCTCTTCCAGGTTCCGCAAGAACTTGTTCATCGCTAGAACCCACAAGAGAGGAGATAGGACCCCTCCTTGAGGGGTGCCCCTTGTGACCGATCTGCGTACCTTTGAATCTCCTAACGTTGAATTCACGAATCTGCTAACCAGCATGTGTTCGATGAAGTTCACCAGAAATTCAGAGATGCCCAGATCTGTCAACGCATTCGTTATCGCTTTAGGCTGGATATTATTGAAAGCGCCCTCAATATCAAGAAACGCTACTAAGGTAAATTCCTTGTTCTCTAATGATTTTTCAATTCCTGTGACAAGTGTATTTAAAGCTGTTTCAGTCGATTTCCCTTTGCTGTAAGCATGTTGTGAATTCGCTAACTGCGATGGCAGAATAGTACTTCTGATGCTCAACTCTATAATACGTTCGAGCGTTTTCAGAAGAAAAGATGATAAACTGATAGGCCTGAAGTCTTTGGGACTTACATGAGATATTTTACCCGCTTTGGGTATAAAAACAACTTTAACTTCCTTCCATAAGGCAGGAATGTATCTCAGTGTAAGTACACCTTTATAGATAGTTACTAGCCATTTTGCAATATAATCTATCGAACATTGAAGTTGACCTGGGAAGATTCCATCAGGCCCTGGTGATTTATAGGGTTTGAATGTCTTTACTGCCCATTCAACATTGGGTTCTGTAATTAGGTCTAAGATACCCTTGTCAGGCTCTATGATGTTACTAATTATCCCAGCCTCGACCGTGTGGCCACTGGTAGAGCCTGGGAAGTGCGTATCTAGTAGTACGTTTAAGGTTTCCTCACTAGATTCTGTCCAGCTCATATCAGGTTTCTGAATGTATCCAGTAGTCTGATTAGCGCTTGAAATAATTTTTCTAAGCCGAGAAGCTTCGGTAACATTTTCAATATCACCACAAAAGGTCCTCCACGAGATCCTTTTAGCTTTCCTCAGCTCCTTTTTGTATATCTTAAGATTATCATAGTAGCAGGTCCAATCACTATCCTCTCGTGAGGATTTCGCTTTATTGAACTGCCTTCTGCACTGTAGTCGCAACTGATTTAGCCCTGCTGTCCACCAGGGTGGCTTCTTTTTCCCTCTGCATATTTTCAAGGGACAGGCTTTATTCAGTGCTTGTTTACACGCTCTCGTGAATGACTCAACGAGGCTATCTAGCTCCTCACTATCTTTAGGATGAAAGGAAGGGGTTTCAGGAATATTGCCTTTTAATTCATGCAAATACTTTTGCCAATTTGTCCTTTTCAGGTTTCTGTTTTTGACAGTTTTCTGTGAAACTTCTCGGAGCCCGAATTCTATATATCGATGATCAGAGAATGAATGTTCTTTCGATACCATCCAGTGATCTATCTTATCAAAGAGAGAGTCTGAGACTAAAGTTATATCTAAAACCTCTTGTCGATTACGAATCACAAAGGTGGGCTCCCTACCTCGATTGCATAACAGAAGTTTCTTATTAATAATGTAGTTAAAGAGAGACTCACCCCTTTCGTTGGTATCTGAGCTGCCCCATATAGTGTGGTGTGCGTTCGCATCACCGCCAAGGATAAGTTGGTATTTACTTCTTTCGCTGTCCATTACCAGCTCTCTTAACAGTTGTGGTGGTAATGGCCCCGCATCGTCATGAGCCAGATAGAAGGAGACAAGCCGATATGTGCTCTTGCCTATCTCCCAGCTAGCTGTCGTCATGTCTTCATTACTGTAACTATGAATCAAGAAAATGTTCAGATTTGATCTCGCCATTATGCACGCCCTGATTTTACCTGTACAAGCAGCAGCATAAAGTTTATAGGATGGTGTCCTCAGGCCGCAGATTCGACCTCCATTTAACCACGGCTCCTGAATGAGGACAATGTCTGGCGATGTCTCTGCCAGACGATTCAGGAGTGCAGCCGAAGCTGCTTTACTATGGTGGAGGTTTATTTGTAGGAGACGGACCATCTATCAGTGTTACGTCCGCTTCATCCTGCGACTCGCTTAGCAGCTCTTTTTCTCTTAGAAGTTCGCCCTCCGTGTACATGAAGTCAAAGATCGATGCGAGATTCGATCCAGTAGACCCAATGCTCTCTACATCGCTTATCATGTCCACGTCGGGCTCACCCGGAGCAGGATCGCTAACAGTGGCTATCTGTTCAACAGCGTCTGCATCCGTTTTGTAGGTTTTGATGATTACCTTACCAAAACCATAATTCACTAAGCCACCGCATTTCGCTAGCGGCTCAATTGAATCGTCAGATAGTAACAGAAGCACCTGCATTGTCGCTTTCTGTTTAACTACTTCACAGTCGGCATTGTCATTACCGCCTTCTATCTTAGCAAAAACCCACTTGTCCACCGGCAGATTTGGATTGCATGCTTTGAATAGCTGCATAATCTTGTCCGGTTCTGACGGGGCAGTTGGAATCCACACTCTCGCTCTGGGCCTGGAGGGGATGTCTTTTTATCCACCGCTACCAGCTTCGCTCCAGGGTAGACTTCTCCAACTCTTGAGATGGCATCCTTATACAGTGACACCGATCTCTCGTCGTCACAAGCTATGACCTTAATCTGCCCTTGGTACCAACCCGCGTCTATGCACGATGGCGGTGGTCCTGGGTTGCTGCAGATTACGTCCATAGCCACACTCGATAGGGCTCGTTGTACCCATTTCCACTGAACCCTAGGAATTCTTCCTTCCGGGTCGTTTTGATCAAGCACGCCAATTAAAATTCGGTCGCGCGTGACTTCAGCGAAGGATTTATACGGGTTTGTACCCTGCGTCTTCGCTTTCTTTGCATTCGCCTTAGGCTCTTCCATGGACCTTTGTCTTTTCTGAGCCACTTGCACCTTGGGTGCCGCTGCCTTAAGTTTTTCGAGGGAGAAACCTGGGATTACTGCATTCGCCCACTCAATGGCTGCAACCAGGTCCTTCGTCCTCTCCTCTTCAGTCGGCGGTTCGCTATGCACTCTCTTCAGGAGTCTACATGCGATGCGTTTTTCCGCGTGACCCGCCTTAGCTGGGTCCGTTATTTTAATTGTAGGCCATTTTCGCGCACAAGCATTGCCCACAGCACCCTCCTTGGCAGTACCATCCTCATCGCGCAGACTAGCCGCATTACGCTGACTACCTGCGTTGCTGGTTCCGGCTGCCGTAGAGGTTGCTGTTACACAAGACACCGGCTTGGCCGTATGTCCAGTGGAAGCCCTGCTGGGTGTCGAACCACTTTGGCTACTACGAGCCATCGTGGAGGCGGAAGTGGATGCCCCTACTCCCATTTGATCTGGCTGCATTGAGGAGGAGCCAGTCTCCTTAAAGTTTTTTCTTTTGTTAATTAATTCATTCATTTTTGGACCCACGAGTGTGGGAGAGAAGATGTCCGCCTGCGCATAGCTCCCGGTACGCAGGTAAGGCTAGATATTACGGAGGGCGCCAGGTATCCGTAAGCTCACGTTCACGACTGGGCTATTTAGGGGCCCCCAGCCAGGCTGATCATCGGCACGGGTCGCATAACACCTTGATCCAGCCCCTTAGTTACTCTCCACCATGATAAAAATGCAAACTAATATGCTGTACTATTGAAGAGTAACGAACATAATAGATTGCATTTTTAACTTAGCTAGGTGCCTTCTGCCTATAAAAATAGACTGAAAACTGTGGCACCTATTACCGGGCGGCACCCTCGGGGAGGGTTCAGTGGGAGATTTTGCCGCCCAGGAGGACATAGCCTAACTGATCTCCAAGTAGAGGGGCACAGTTGCTAACTATACTTCAAACACTTAGTCCACCTTGGCTCCAGCGTCACAATAAACAACGCAGATGACATGGAGATCACGCGAAAAATCACTTTTACCCACCTATGCTACTTTGGTCCCAGTTAGCAATTGAAAATTAGTGGGACAAAGTTAACTAGGAACAAGACACTCATTGTACCCTTTTGACTGTATGGCGTTGGAACGACAAACTTCATAAGAACTTAAGAACTAAATACGTCAACATTGGCATAGTCAAGCGGATGAATATTGAACGACTCTGCTGGCTCGTCGGACCTGTTGGGCGTATGTCTTAAAAAGCTCCATCGACTAAGTTTTTAGATTTACTGGAGAAGGCGTAAGCAAAGCAGAGATGCACTACGTCAATGATTTATCGTTTGTTATGACCAGTTAAGAAAAAGAAGCCCGAAGGGCATTCATTTTAGAAGACTTATTGTGTTTTATGAATTATGTCTCTTTTGCATCCAAAGATTTGTATCCATGCAGCTTTGTCACAATCTTACATACAGTACATTTATATACCAAAATATCTTCACAATAATAAACTAATAAAAATATTACAGAAATCATGAAAAAAGCAAAAACATTCATCGTTACAGTTATTAGTTAAAACTAAAATAAAATGCACGTTACACAGCACTTTTAATTGTTATCGGCTACTTTGTTATCGAACGTTTTTAATAGACAAAATTTTGACGTCAAGAGCAAGCAGCTAAGCTGCCGAGAGAAATAATTTAATTTAATAAATTTAAAACTTAGCAATGGCGGAGAAGCAAGATTCAGATGGTCCAACCACCAGTAAACCTGCTGCTAGGCGCTTTGAAATGAAAAAGGTAAGCGTGCCACATCTTAAGAAACTCTGCTGTATCGAACTATTCTCGTTTTAGTGGACTGCCGTGGCACTCTGGTCTTGGGGTAAGTTCATTTATTCTATACAGCCATATGTATAACTTTTTCTTACCACATATAGACCTATTGGTGGACAACTGTGCTATTTGTCGCAATCTTGTAATGGATCCTTGCATCGAATGCCAGGCCGCTCAACTTCCGTCCAGCAGCGAAGAATGCTCCGTAGCCTGGGGCGTGTGTAACCATGCCTACCACCTTCATTGCATCTCACGCTGGTTAAAGAATCGCGCCGTTTGTCCTCTCTGTAACATGGACTGGGAGTACGGGAAACTTGGCTCACCGTCTGCTAGTTTGCAGTAAAAACCAGAACATAAAAGCAACGCTGTATACACAACTAAAGTAACGTTTACATACAAATTTAAAGCAAATGAGAGCTTTGTATGTCGTAATATAATTATTTATTTTGTTTATTTATTATAAATATAATTGCAATTTGAATAAGACTGCTGCTAGCTGCACATTTGCATGGAAACAAAGCCATTTAGTAAGTTATATTGTGAGAGTTTGCATGTGCCCTGTACAAGCGACAGAAATTACATGGCTGTCAGCTTTTTGTCGTCTTGCTATCGCGGCACTGCCAACACAGAAAACTCTGAATGAACAGCTGCTTCTTACAAAAAGCAAAATAAACAAACATTTTCAAATTGTTTCTTTTTTTAATTACAGATGGCTATCTATGTATATGTGTAGAAAAATTATGATCAAAAATAAAATGTGGGACTTACGAAGCCCTTTATGCTTTCTAAAGCATCTAAATATATTCTTTAAATTGCAGAAACCTTGTATGAAAGTTTCAAAATTTCAAATCTATAAATTGGCTTGAGCGTATTCAATTACTCGTCTTAGTAGTCTTGAGTTTTTTTGTCAACATAATTATTAACATATTCAAGCATACTTCTCGAACTTTGTTGAGCTAAAAAGTGTCTGTACCCGATGTGTTTAATTCTGGCACTTTTAATTGTTGTCGCTATCATTGTTATCGACTATTGTTCATCTCTATCAAATTGCAACATCACGTGATTGCGTAAAAAATAAAATAAAAAACAGCAAAGCAATGGAAGACCAGCCAAATTTGACTACTCCGTCCGCCAGCAAGACTGCATTTAAGCCATTCCAGATAAAGAAGGTAAGAGTTTGTTTAATTTGTTCTGTCTTTTATTTTTCAATGCATTTACGCACTTGCAGTGGAATGCCGTAGCACTCTGGGCTTGGGGTAAGTGCTTTTTAGACTTGAAACCAAAACCATAAAAATGAAGTGACATTTATTTCATTTAGATCTTCCGTCGGACAATTGCCCCATTTGTCGCAATAATATTTGTGATCCTTGCATTGAATGCCAGGCTGCGCAAGTTCCGCCCAATGGCGAGGTGTGTGGTGTAGCCTGCGGCGTGTGTAATCATTCCTACCATTTGCATTGCATCTCACGCTGGATAAAAACGCGTCCCGTTTGCCCATTTTGCAGCAGGGATTGGGAATTCTTGAAGTATGGCCGATAGATAAACAACTCAAAACGCATGCAAGAAGAAAAACCTATTTAATATTTCGTGGTGTTTAATCGAAATATTTTTTTTGTTATTTTTTTTTTATTTTTGAAAAATGGGAGATTTTAGTTGTAATTTAAATTACCATCCTCAGACCGGTTAGAACAATATAATATTTGCTCAAAGATGATCAGTTAGCACGCTTTTATTTGGTCAAAGGATTCGGCTATCAATAGGATAATTATACAATAAGAGAGATCATATCAGAAATCCTATACGTAAGATATATGCTAATAGCCTTTTCTACATAGATTAGGGTACACATTCAGATTTATTTTTATGCCCTGTACATTAAAGTTTTTGCAAGCCAAAAATGTATGTATCGTACAGAAGCTAGACCCTCAAAGTTACCTAAATTATAATCAGGGTGACTGGAAAAGTTATACGCATGTCAGTCTGTAGAAACGCCTAGATCTCGGAGGTGGTATGAGCTAGGGCAACCTTACTTTAAAAATACATCTGATTAGTGTTTCAGAAGTTTGTTTACGAAAAAATCCTAAAAAAATTTGACAGTTGGAAGCTTTTTAGCGTTTCCAGGTACTGTACCAAGGTTTATAGGTTGACTATATCATATAGCACCCATGGGACCGATAGGTCACACCACGTGTTCGGTGCAAAATTCGTTGTTTTGTTTGTTTATGAAATTATCGTAACCAATTTTGACATTAGGAAGTTTTTTTGAGTTAGCAAGCACTGCAGCAAATTTTTATCAAAATCGGTTGACAGACAATACATAAACCAATGTATCATTATATACAGAAATCGCCATAGAAGCATTTGTAAAAATCATCATTTATACGATACTCCAGCTCCAACTCTACAGTAAAAGGTTGTTTATAGCTCTTGGAAGCTAAGCATACTGGTTTCCAGTATAAAAAAAGTAGACAGTAACTATTACAAAGCAAAACCACATCGATTGGCGGGCTGTGTTTGGTTATAAGGAGCAGCCCCTTTCTAACACTCAATTATTTCGCCATACCACACTTGCATTGAAAACCAATTCGCCTTCTATCTTCATCTTTAAACAAGTATAGATTCAAGATTCGGAATTTCAAGTTTTAATATAAAGCCTAGTACGCAGCAGTGTAAAACCGCGTGAAAGAAAACAAAAACTTCATATAAAAAAAACGCTGTCAAAATTCTTAGCGTTTTTTTTATATGAAGTTTTGTTTTCTTTCACGCGGTTTTACACTGCTGCGTACTAGGCTTAAAGAGCAACAAATATCAAATTGCCATTAGCTATGAGTCAGCTGCAACTAGTCTGGTCCCCAGCAAATCAAGGTATTTCCGTTGTCGTGTTTTTGCACAGATATTAAGTAAGTAAATAAATAAAAACTTAAATGTGTTTATTAAATTAAGACACACTCCAACACATACTCGCGCACATTAGTTACACAACACTGAAAGTCTCCACTCGCCTTTACTACCTAACTTATAAACATGTGTCTTTCTGCTGCTGCCCAGGGCGTGCAATTATCATAACAATAATTCAAGATTTGAGCGAAAATTACGAGACACTGCAAAAAATGACTTTAAGAGGAAACAATAACATTATTTTGTATTCGCGGCATAAATATTTTTAACACAGCAGCGCTAATTATCGATTGAATAAAGTATAACAACGGAATGGTGCAAAGGTGGAGAGTGTCACTCAAGGAGTTGCACAGTGGGCGATTTGGTTAAACTATGGGAAGATTATTAATATCCTATAAAATAATCAAACATAGCTGACATATAATCCGAAATTTGCTTTGGTCGATTTGGTAAGGTATTTTGCAGCTTATCTCAGAACCCTGACGTGCAAGAGGTTTGTGGCCCACGGACTCAGATTCACCGATCATAAAAACCGCGTTTCGAAAAAAATTGATTTTGGTTTTTTAATGGTTATCTTAAAACTCTTGGCTGTTGGGGTTTTTGGATGGCATATTCATACTTTTTGTGTGCCCGTGTAATTCAGTCATGTCTTCCATTTAACAATTTGTTTTTTTGGGTTTTTTTTTTTTCCTGGACCTATTCAGCTCCTTCAATTTTTAAGCAATTTGCTGTTGAATTTATTGAATTTGTTTTAAGTCTTCAAAGTTTTTTGCTCATTGATTGTTGGTTCGAATCCCACGTAAAGCATGGTCCTGCAATTTCTACTTCTCCTATTCCCCTAATTTTTCTTGACTATTCTATATCCTTATCACTTACTCCCATTATCGGTATCACAATGGGCCTACTTTTGGCCTAAGTGAGTTGGGACGCTTACTCCCAACTGCCGCCCTAACCTACCTACCTACCAACCCTTTTTTGCCAAACTGGATTTTCTTTGCCAAAATCTTCAAGTCTACCACAGTGCGGATGCTACCTAAAATGAATGTTGCCAATGAGTTGTGGGAATCAATGCTGTGGTTCTCTTATCGGACGGTCTGTCCAAATGTCAGTTGCTCAGGTTTTCGTTTCGCGTGAAATTCGGTACAATTGTTCGTATAGCGGATCTTTGACAGACTTATTGACAGAAGCTTTTTGCCGTTGCCTCCTGATGAAAGCGGCATGACTCATGCGTTTTTTGTTTTTTTTTGTTTTTGTGTACTGGTGTTTTTAAATGTCACCGACAGCAGATTCATTTGAAGAACTTGCTAATTGATTGATTGTCAAGCTTTATGAGTAATAGCCGTCCACAACAACCAAAAAAAAAAAAAGAAATCAAAACCCTCCGTAAAGCAACTTTTAATTAGACATGGTTGACTGACTTATTCATGGCAACTTGATTTCATTTTGAAATGTTTAAGTAAATATTAAGAGGCAAAACCAAAGAGCGCTTAAATAATTCAAAGCAAATTATGCGACAGTCCGAAAAAATGTTCAAAGTCAACAGTGCAGCACTTAACCCTTTTTTTTGCCTGCCGGTGTCACCCTAACCAAAAAAAACGAGCAAATTTCTATAATTATTTGCACTGAGTAAGTCAAAGTTTGCAGACCAAATGTCCAAGCTGCGGACATTGTTGAAACCTGAGTACCCAAAGAGTCTGCAGACCCCAGAAGAAATGATGCTGGGCGCAAAGGCTGGCAAAAGAAATGTCAATATTATATTTAAGACATCGTCTGCACAAAGTTTTAGTTAACCGTTACAAAAAATTCATGAGCCACAAGTCACAAATAAAACGAAGTAAATAAAATAAAACAAAAAAAAAAGAAAGAAAGGTAAACGCATTTTGCATTTCTTTCGAAACGCTGGAAGAAGATGAAGACTATGCAGAAAGTATTATAATTGCCCAACCAAATGGAAATAAGTTCTGGCATTTTAAGTGCCATTGAGGTGACGCTACAACAACAACAAAAAGCAACTGCAACAACTCAGTCTGCAAGCTAAAACAACAAAAATGTGATTCAGTCGGAACAGCAGTAGAATACTCTGCTCTGCACCCACTCTTCACAAAAAAAAGGAATTACAACAAATTTTGATTTGACGTTTTTAGTATGGTCATGAGACGCACTCACGATAAAGTTTGGAGGAGAGAGGCGAGTGCTGTGCAAAAATATCAACGTTTCGTTAATTATTTGGCTCACATGAGTCTACATATTATAAAGTGACTTTTGGATTGTTTATTAATGAAACAAAGTGGAATAATGTTTCGGTTTATTAGGGCTTCTTATCCTATATCTTTTCATATTTAAAAATTTGGTTACGATAGTAAACAAACAAAAAACAGACGGATTTTGCCCCAAAAACGTTTTTTTGACCGATCGGTCCATGTGAGCTTTATGGTATAGTGAATCGATTTTGATAAAATTTGGTATAGTGCTGGGAAACTCTAAAAAAAATGTCTATATTACGTAGCCAGATGTTATACATGCGAAAACGTATAATGAGCATCATTCGGTTAAAGATGTGTCTAGGACTTATGGTCTCCGCGATCTAACTTGGTGTTTGTCACACCTTCTTCTACCTGGTACGAACATTGCACATATCTATAATACCCTTGACATTATGAGTGCAGGGTATATATTGTTGTCAATGCGTACGATAAAGTTTTATTTTAAACTTAAATTTTACCTTTAAAATTGGTTGAATTTAAGAAACCTTTTTTGCCCATTCACTTGCACACATTGTCTATAAATCTAAAGAAGCCTAAGTGAATTTGTAGAGAGCTTGGATATGATTCGACTTCATGTTAAAGTATATTGTCAGATGACTAAAAAATGGCGGACATTAAATTCTTGCGCGGACGAGAGATACCCTCTACCATCACAACGAAGTAGGCATAGTGCGAAGGTATTCCAAAAACCTTTGCGGGATTTGAATTAACTAAAAAGTGAAATATGCCCTGAGAACGTTTTTTTGACCAATCGGTACTACGGGGGCTGTATGATATATTCAATCGATTTTTAAAAATTTTTGGCAGCACTTGGACACCTTAAAATAACTTTGGCGGAGTCTACTGCGACTGAGTCCCTCAATATACATAACAATTCTCAAAAGCTACCGTTGTAGATGCATAGGGATTATTTTACGGCCCTTGGCTGGAGGTTGGCATGAGACTAGTTTTTTTATATACCAACATTTGTATAACTTTTTATTTGCAAACAGCTATAATTCCTTAAACCAGTTTATTATTATATAAAGATAATTAAAATCCTTTATTGATGATTACGTATTTTATTAAACTCAAAAAGAATATTTCTTAATTGGATTACGATAATCCCACATAGCACTAGTATGTTCCATGAAGCATTGCGGCAACTTGCCTTGAATTCAAATTGAATCATTACCCAATGTTGCCAAAATCTGCCACAATGTAAGTTTTCCAAAGCACTTTATACATAGCTAACCCTCACCTTTAAGTTTAATAGTCGTCTATACGTCATAAAAGCATTGAAATCTTTGCCAGCGCCAATTAAATTGATTTTCCCATAAAAATGCTTGCAGGCAAAATGCCATAACTTAAGCCCCCATGCCATACCAAGCTGCATGATCCTAGTGTTGTGATAAAAACCCAGACGACACCCATTTACTCAGCCATCCGACAAAGTGAATGAAATTTTATCACACAGTAGCTGAGATGCAGAACACCCGAAAATCGCAAATACCCAGCTAAAGGACCAAAGGACGACTCACGCCAGATGACATTGCACGTTTCGAGCATTCGTCTCGATTGCAGTTTAGTGCAATCAAAGAGGATTCATCAGCGCAGGAACGAGAATTGTCCAGCGAAGCGTTTATAATACCAGACAACACGGAGACCAGACCAACGAACGAGAGTCCTTAAACCAAAGAAATTAGTGTAAAACTAAAATCCGATTTGGGAAAACAATGTGATCAAGCAGGGTGGGCGCTGCTTACCCCTGCTCAACCTACTTGTCCTGTGGGAATGTGAAAAAAGCGCTCATTTTAGGGGTAACTTACACTAATACATAATACGCGGACTGGTTGGTCTGGTCCACTGGTGACTAATCTGCCGCTGCTTCGTTTACAGATTGCGTTGCCTTTTTATCAATTGCTAAAGATCTCTTAAACATTTTTATGACTTTTTACTGGTAGACCACATTCTCTAATTTTTGTTTTCCATGGCTGGCATTGAATTAGATAGCGCTAGAAATCCTGGCAATGCTATAAGTGCGCATATGCACGAGTGTTGCAGGGTGCAGCTTAGGATTTTGTTATAGTCGAGTACTCCGTGCAGAGTATGGAGTGTGCATGGCGCTCAAATTAGTTTCTTACGCTTGGATTTGTTTTAACATATACGTACACAAAAAGTACTCAAGGGATTTGACGTAATTCGATTATAAAGGGATTATGGCAAAAACTTGCTACAACTCTCAGTAGAGAGTGGAGTACAGCAGTTTGGGAAACATTGTTTATGGAATAATATCGAGACTCTAATGGCTTAGCTTTTGTTAGATGGCGCGCCACGCGTTTTGATGAATGATGTATCGAATTTTTGAAAAAGTTGCACATATGTAAGTGGGAGAAGTTTGAGAAGTTCATGACATCGTTAAGCTTTTAAATGGCGACGTTGACTTAAGACAAAATTGTTAAAGATTAAATATATTTGCAGTTGAGTGAATCTTCAAAGTTGTTAGTATTTGAGCAGTATAAACAGAATTTTGTAAATCATCTTAGAGCGCTTTAAGGCAGTAACAGATATGCACTTTGTTACCTTTTATAGGAATTTTACTTCAATTCGGAATTATTTGTGTGGTTTTGCCTTAGTTACCATTTCCAAATTATTTTTATATTTGTGCGATATTTTTTACGGAGACAATATACTCGTTCAATAGTTTTAGTAAAACGGACAATATTTGGGATACTTTACTTTACCTAACTACGTTGGGGCCCTATGCTCCAGTGGGAGAAAAAGGAAATGATGATGATGATGATTAACTACGAAAAATATTTGTCATTGTCTGACGTCACACAGACACTTAGGTTGTTGTGATCTATAGGTAACTTACAGAGAGAGTTTCAGAATTTAGTTTATAGTGTAACTTTTAATTTTTTGATGAACACCAACGATTTTCGGAAGGTAGACCATTCAATTTTGTATGTAAAAGCTAAACAAATTATATATTTCCGGGAGGGGCGAGAGAGATCGTCGAAGATGACCAGCGAACCGGTTGCCCATCAACTTCAAGGATTGATTAAAAAGTGGGCAAAGTGAAGCCGTTCCTGGACTCTGACCGGCGCACAAACATTTATCTGCATATATACTTATTTCCATTAGGTTTGTGCGCCAAATTAATCTCAATAAAAAGTTTTTTTTTGTTTTCAGATGATGTTTTATAATAACTGCGTTGTTAAACTTGAATTCGATTGGTTAGGATGACATTTGAAACAATCAGCTAAGCAGGATGGATATCATAGATCCCATTAGGGTTCTGTGAGATTAAGGAGGAATACTCCCTACGCACACTCTTGCTAGAAGTAGATATTTGGCGATCATAAAATCTAGACTAGTATAATATCTAGACATACCAGATAAAATAGTATATCTCTGGAATTTGACTCTGAGAATTTAGTAGGAAGTACAATTGATCGTATGGGTCGCAGTGCATGTAAGGTAAAAAGTTTTCGGCGGTTTTTGCTATATATCCCTAGTTAGCTTCATCTCATGATGTATACATATATCGCATCGGGTCATACTATAAAGCATTTTAAAGGGGACTTACGCTTGAAAAAAAAGGTCTGGGTAAATATTTGTTCGGTGTCGCCAGTTTTGTGGTATAACGTTTCAAAATGGAGGTAAAAGAGAGAAAATTCAATAATTCTTCACTACCACTACGACCAAGGTGAAAAGGCGGATCAGGCGGCCAAAAATCTTTTTTCTGCTTATGGACAGTATCGAATACAATAGCTAAGCAGTGGTTAACAACGATTCCATTCTGGTAATGTGGGCGTGGATAGGCCAAGCGCAGATAAAGGGTTTAAAATATCTATATATCGATGTTGGCCAACAGAGATGTTACTCCAGCACTACTAAACACCCATTTGATGAGTGCAGAAGTTCTGGAGAAACATCTCTGTTGGCCAATATCGATATATAGGTATTTTAAACTTCGATCATCGATGTTTTCTCCAGCACTTCCGCTCATATCTTTAATGACGCTTCAGAAGCTTCGAGAGTTTGGATAGGATGTTCTATTGCAACCACCATATAGTCCAGACCTGGCAGCAAGCGACTATCACCTACTTAACCATTTGCAAAATTTTCCTGATGGTAGAGAGGCTTGTAAAAATGAGTTGGTCAGGTTTTTTACCGATAGGGACGAGGACTCCTTCAATCGGGGAAATATGAAATTGTCTTCTAAATGGACAAAAGTTACAAGAACATGTTATATTTGGCCTTAAAAGGATAATCCACACTGCGTCAATTTCATCGTTAAAGTAAAGCGAAAAAACGCCGGGAACTATTTACTTTAAAGCCTATCCCAAATGGAATTTTTCTTATATGAAGTTTTGTCATTCCGTGCGAAATTTTTCATTCTGCGTATAAGCCTTAAGAATGTTAGTATTGTTTTGCTCCTGAAGAACGATCTTCAGAGCAATTTAGTGCCGACAACCAACTCATGAGTCGGCATATACTATACTGGGGATATGTTATCTATTGGTGTTCTGAAGCTACCACTGCACTTTTTTTGTTTTTCTCCTCTGAGAATGAGTGTAGCTGAGTGCACGATTTCACATGGTCTTGTGATTTTATCCTAGGAAATGCATTTTATTGGGTGAATTTAAGAGCTAAGGTTTATTATCTTTAAGCATTTTTTCTTCATTTATATAATTTAAAAAAGAAAATAAAAGACTTTCTAACTATCATTTGATCTTTCAATTTCGAAGCAGCTAAGCATAAAATCAAAACCATTAACAGTAAATAACAATTTATCCTGGCGCCTTTTAACCAAACACAGACGAGAAATAAAATGAAACCCTAAATGACCTAAAACTGTCACAAAAACCGAGTGTAAAAAATTGATTTAACCGCGAATTGCTAAACGATACGTAAGAAAATAAACGACAGCACAAAAATCGAAATGCTGCCGGAAATCGCTAGAGGCATCTCTTTTAGGTTCTGCGGAAGGGGGTAGCCCGTACATTGTTATAATGTACTATGTGTGACGGGTATAAATTTCCGCGTATATAATTAAGCTGTCAGATTATTTTGACAGGCCACACAAAAAAAAAAACATTTGTGCGATACATTTTCGGAAAGGAGTAAATTAAGAGCAAAACGCAGTGGAGGAAAGTAAATTATATTGTCGCATTGCGAAAATTCTGAGGTGACAAACCGAGTCCAAAGCGTATCCCAAAAAAAAAAGGGGTAGTTCAAGTTGAAGGGGCGGCAACGGCACGCACGCAAAAGTACAGCAAACAAACGGTAAAGCATTTGGCACCCCATTCATTAATAACTGTAATTTTCTACCGGCTGCGTTTGTGTTTGGCTCTATTGCGTAACGTCATCCATTTCCGGCAGTCAGTCAGCCAACGCTGGGATTTCGTTTGTGTTTTTTATTTTTTTGCAACTTTTGTACAAAGGGTTGCAATTTATAGCAGATTAAAAAGCGAGCTACTGGCAAACTAGAGTTTCCATATCCTAGTCCCCAACTCACTCTCTCTCTTGTATTTTTGCATTGTTCATATATTTCGCACTTTGATTTTGGACTAACATTCCGTACTCTCTGTGTGTGGCTTTGACGCCCCACGGGTTTTTGTACAGCTCATCGTAAATTGTCCAGATAAAGACATACAAAAAATGTGAATCAGTCAAGGCGATGCCCGACAGTGGAATGCCCTACAAGCAGTTTTCCCAAAAAATAAGGTAATTATTAACACCAAGTTTTGCCTTGATGCGTTGTAGGATTCAAGGGAAATAGTTTAGAAAAGTCAACGTGCTATTGTTGATTAGACTCACATGGGTCTATATACAGTTTTGGCTCAAACTTTAGTATAGATCGATATATGGAAATGAATGGACTAACTTTGTATGCTTACTGCCCATCTTTTGTCATTTATGGTCTCTAGAGTTCCTAGGGCTTCCAAGATCTTTTGGTCTCTGGTAACAAGGACGTATAGTTATACATATAACATTTAATAAATAAATAAATATGTATTGGCGTAACGTGTTTAAATATAAACTGAAAAACTTATGGCTTGCCACGTATGCGTCTGCCAGTTACATGCATTGCACAAGTCTATACTACCCTTGACTATATCGTATATAGGGTATACAAACGACAAAGCCATACATTCATTCATTCATTCAGTCTATTATTTCGTCTCTCAGTCAAAAGTTAGCGCATTTTTGGCTTTGGCTCGCGCAATGTTGCCCAATTGCGTCAAAATTTTCCTCCATTTAGTTTTTTTTTCAAGGTCTTTTTTTAGTTAGAAAGTTCTCGCTGGCCCTAAGCGCTAAGCAGGGTAGCCCTCATGCTGTGCCTTAAATCGAAATATGGTCTTCAGATTTAATAGTACTGTGTCGCGATGTATTGGATATGGTATAAGTACTTATAGTTAATGGAACTGAATATTGGCAACGCCACCCCGTTGCTTGGCCAAGGTTCTTAAGTGATTTAATGGCAGGGGTTGCGGGTAAGACTTATAATAAACGACCTTTGTTGATCACTGAAATCGCAATGAATGGATAAAAGCAAGTACTTATTGGTTGAAAGTTCATAGCAACAAAAAAAAAGGGTGTAAATATGCGAAGTTGATAAAAACAATTTGTTAATTAATTTCAACAGGAGCTTTCAGTATTATTCTTTAATTATAGTAAAGTCATATCAAACTCACATTAACCCCCCATATTACTTTAAAAAATTAAAAAAAAACTCTAGTTCCGAGGTAGATGTATTCCCTAACGAAGTTAAAATTTGTACTCGAAATACAAAAAAAATATATAAGTATTTATAAAACCAAGGGACTTTGCCACTGTGGGCTTTCTTTATTAAAAGTGTTTCATATTTAACAAGTAGTCACAAAAATCCTATTTTGTGAATAAAAAATCAGCAATCCTTACAATTTTTTAAAAGTAATTAGGTTTTGAGCAACAATTTTTGACAATTTCAAGGAAGTTCCTAGATATCTATATAAGTTTCGGATTAAAAACAAAAACATATCGGCGTAAATAAGTGAAGCGGACCACTTTTTCCTCCAACTCTTCGATTTTGTTGATTTTAAGATACCACCTCAAATTTAAAAAAAGGTTAGTACCTCTTATAATTAAGAAAATTTTAAAATGAAAATTAAACCCAAAACTCAAAAACTTTGTCCAAAGGAAAAAAAAATCAGAAAATTATACTAGCTAGCATCTCTTCCAATTATATAAAGATCATCAAAGTCGAAGAGATTGACCTAAAAAGTGAACCGCTTCACTTATATTTGCCGATATAGTAGAAGTTATAAAATGGATCGAAATAGGTTAGATTTTGTGTGAAGAGGAAAAAACAACGTCCTTATAAAATTCAAATACAAAAAGCATATGAAAAGCAAAAAATTTAAAAAGACTTAAAATAAAGTTTAAAAAAAAAAATTTTTAGCAGCAAAAAGTCTTGAATAAAAAAAATCAATATTAAAATATCGAAGATTTAAAAATAAACGTCAATTCTGCCATACTATGACTTTTGGTAGGTCAGGAGTGCGGAGTGAGAAAAGAAATCCAAGTAAACATTTTATGTATTTATTTATTTGAGAGGTACAACTAAGTTCAGTTGACCATTATAAAAAAAGTATAATTTATGAACTTTTTTTAAAGTTTTTTTTTATTAAGTTTTGGCGAGGTCCGCTCAAAACGTTGTTTGGTCTTGAAGTTAAGCCAATTAAAAGTTATATCCAGGGTGAGCCTCTGAAAAGAAACTGAATAAATTGCTTTTCTTGTCTTGCTCAGAATTTATAGCACTAATTGCGTATACTTAATTTAAGTAAATTTTTTTAAAAACTATTGCTTGTATTATGATAACTTGGTTGCTAGCAATACTTTTTTAATGTGTAAGCATTTTGAAACCGTAAAAATTTCATTATGAAAATTTTGCAACTAAAATTCAGATATCTGATATTCAGCATAAAAGAAAGTTTTTTTTTACTTTTTTATCTTTGTAACCACATACTTTTGTAAATGCTCTAAAGAGATTTCCAAACAAGAAGTTTTTAATTTAGCAAACAACAATTCAAAACCAGCTTACAAAAGCTGCAAAGAATTTGGCTAACAACTTTTCATTTGCTGCTCGAAATTGCAAACATCATGATGCAATTTGTAACACCAAAATGCCTATTTACAAACCCAGAAAAAAAAAATATTAAAAAAATGGCCAACTCATGGCTAACAATGAATTTTCTTATGCTTTGAAAGTAAAGCACCCGAAAACCAAATGCCGTTGCGTTTTAATTTTCTATTGAAATTGTTAAAAGCGGTAGGCCAAAAAAAAGAAGAAAAATAATAAAAAATAAGGAATATTCCGAAAACAGTAAAGGACTATAGCAACAATATCAGCGGACCAGGACATATAGCGGCTATTTGTTTGCTTTGTGTAAAAATGCGTATGTGTGTGTGTGAGGTTTTCCATTTTTTTCGCACTGGGTTGCCTTATTAGAACGCCCCGGACGGCCGTCTGGGCTAGTAGCATAAAAGCAAAGGCCCAATGAACAAAAGAAATTAAATGCCTTAAAGGCATTTTTTAACGATACAACGTGAAAAAAATGGTAAAGTATATGTTAGCGGGAGGGTGGGTAGCGGCTGAATGCAGAGAGTAAAAGAAAGCGAAACATAGAAAAGCAGGAGAGCTATGCAACAAACGGAAGGAAGCGGAAATACAAAAAAAAAAAAAAAACATGAACGCGAGAGCGAGAAAAACATTTAAGAAAAACATCATCAGAGTATTTGCCTGAAACCACAAATTACTTACAGCGCAGCGGGCCATGAAGCGCGTCCAGGAACCGCATGCACACACACAACGAATCAGGATCTGGACCATGTATGTGTGTGTGTGTGTGTGTTAGTGACAGTGTGGGTGTAGGTGCTGCACAAAACATATGACTCGACTCCATCTTCATTTCTTGGTATTCCATGCTCAACTGCTAGTCCAAAAAGACAAAATATAAGTTAAGAGAAAGAAAACTACGAACCTTCAAAGTTTATATACTCTTAAAGTTCAAACTGTGGAAACCAAATTGCTTAAACCTTGCCAATATATACTAGTACTGTGGGAGCAGGCGCTCCCAACACCTATTATTCCTTATTGTGCCCGAAATTCTTCTTGGAATCTTCTCAATCTCTCTTTTGTTCAAATATAAACAAAGGTGACGTAAAAAACCGCATACATTTTAGTTATGGCAATATCTGTCTTTGCGCTAGCCGTGTAAAAGATTTTATTTTTCCTTCGCACGAAGTAAGGTTATGTAAAGCGAAAATAACTCTTAAACCAATGATGCAATGAATTTTACAAGGAGACGCAAAGAATTGGGTGAGTTTGGCTGCGCAGTAAATAAGGCGGTACTAGTTCAATTTTTGTATGGTAGCTATATGAAATAGTAGTCGAATTTCGATCAAACTTTACACAAATTAAAAGTCTGAAACGTTTTTTTTTTTAATTTACAATTTCTGCCCAATTTTGTTGGAAAATATACGAATAAAATGCAATTAACAAACGAACCAACAGATGGCCTACCCTATAATAGCTTTTAACTGTTGTTCTGATATGCCTATATGTACTACGAAGTGGAAAATCCCCCCTAAAACCAAATCCGGGATCCGCGCCTGCACATAACACTCATTTTTGGTTCACCATAGTTGGGTAAAAATGATCGTCATGGAAAATAAAATGAAAATTAATAAAAAAAATTTTACCAGTTGGTAAAACTTACCTTAAAGCATATGAACTCCTAGCTCCAGTGAGGGTATAGAAATGGAAAAACCGTATGCTAAAAGCAAACAGCAGGGCAGCATTTATCGTCCAGCCATTTGCCATATGCAGCATGTGGTGCCAGGCGTAGGTTCCGTCTATGGAGCTACGACTCCGGCTGCTACAGCAGGCAAATAAGAATATGCCAGCTTCAGTTGTTACCACTTTTTTTTACTTGCTCCTCCACCCGGAGACTCCTGTTGCATCACTTTGTGGGAATAAATATGGAAAAAAAATTTGTTGAAAACAAACTGGATAGCTGGATGAAAAACGCCGAAATGAAATACTTACAATAAACATGAAAAAGGCGAGCGGTCTGTTGGTCTTCTCTGGTTTGGTTTGGTTTGGTCTCTCTGTGCTCCCGCTGCTTTAGCCATTTTTGTTGTTCCTGTTCCTGTTGCTGATGTTGCTGCTGCTGAAGCTGTTGAAGCTGAGGGTGAGACTACTCTGGTTGCTGTGTTTATTGCATTGACAGGCAGAGTTGGGGTTTGTGCCAACAAAGGTGCAGCCCCAATTCTTAAAAAATGGCCAAATGTAAAAAATTTACTTATACAATACGTTTGCAAAATGGTCGAGAACTTGAGCAGTGCCATAACATCAAAAGGCGACATGAATAAACATGAAGAAAAGTAGAGTTTCTCGCGTTCTACATCGTTACATCGTGGTAGCCTACAAAGAAGTGTATTCAAACCTTTGAACTACAGCAAAAAAAAAGGAATGCAATTTTTTGCAAGTCTTACCATATCTGACTTGTTGAAAAGATCTTTTCCAACAATTGCTTAATAGAATTAGGGGCTTCTGCCCCCTGTCTGCTTTTTAAGGCCTTAAATATTCATTTCGGGACATTCTGACTATAATTTCAGCTGCGCTTCAATTTAATTTTTAAGAATTTTTGGAATGCCTCAGTCGTACCAGCCCGACTCTAAAATATCCTGTGCCAACGCAGTTCACGCAGTTTTTCAAGGGCCTTCTAGGCAAATGGGCTTGAATTTGGTTGTTTGGCCAGCCGATTTCCATTCACGGATGGGTAATGAAATAAAAAGTTATACAGAGAGTCTTAGCAAGGTACTCAGAAAGGTTTCCAAGTAATAGAAACAAAACTGTTGCGGGGCACTGTGGGTTAATTTACACGAGTCTAATTACAGATTTTGGTGACTCCAAGCTTGATTTAAGTTCAGGTTATACGGACCTGTCGGATACTTTTCTACGTAGAGAGGAGCACAACTGTATTTCGACCGGGTAGTTAATATAGTATATTTTATCGAAATGAATTATCAAACTTGATGTAGGTGCAGATTTTGATAAAATTTGAGTCTTTGAGATCCTACTTATTATCCTAATGAAGAATATACTTTATGGGATCTGCCACGCCTCCATGCCGCAAGAACTTATCATACCTTTTTACCTTACAGAAGTCCAGGTGAGAAAGTTGTTTAATGCTGCTGCTAAGGAAATGTGTCTCCGTAAGAAGGAGCCGATAGATGGCGCACCTGGAATCACGCAGTAAAAAAGATTGGCTGCACTTGAAGTTACTTATATTTATTTATACTACAAAACATGATGTTGCTTTTTCTCGTAAAAGCTTAAATTAAAGACTAAAATTGCGTTTTTTTACAGGACGTAATTTACGTGAGCACTATCTCTTAAACCATCTCTCATCGTATACTTTTGAAATTAAGCTGAAATGTTAACATCTGAAATCAATTGAAAACTATTGGGGAGTCTTGCTGCCCATGCCTTTAGTCATAAACTGCTGCAGCTTAAAGACCTCAAAGCGACCAGAAATCCATTAAAAATTTAGTATGAAAAAACAAGCTTAATGTCCTAGTTAACTGATAATTCGCACCTTTATGTGTTAGAGCATAAAAATCAGCAAACAGCAACTAGCAGATAATCAAAAAAGACAATTTCCTGCAAGCACACAATATTCTGGGTTCTCCTTTTTTTGTAATTAGCCGAACTCATAATAACTCCTTCAACTAAACCGGACGAAACTTCAACTATCCGGCTGACCTCAAAGAGCTGCCAGCTGCCTGTTGTTTTCTAGTGGACAGAAAAAGCACACACACAATTTGCTGTTTGGGTGCAATTTGGATTTTAATGAATCGGGCGGCCAACAGTCCAACTAATGGCCACAGTTTGGTCCTGCATATTTTCCAGCAGGTGCTGACAGCTGAAGGTGGAAACCAGGACAGTTGAGCAGCTGTCTATGTGAAAATGCTCAAATGAGCAAATGTCATGAACAGTCAGTTGACTGACAAAGCCACAGATGCAGCCTAGATAGACTGGATGCTAAATTAAAGGAAAAAGTGCCTATGAAGTGTGAAAATTAGTTTCGACTCTAATTTGTCATACATATGACTAGTTAGTTGAAAATGCCCCGCAGAAAATGATGCATACCATGAGACCGGGCTACATTGGCTTTGTCTCACTGGAAAAGTTTCAAACCGACTCACATGCAAACACACTTCCCTGCACTTGAAAGTGTCATTAAAGCGTTAATTGCTTTCATTTGGAACGCTTTGGCTATTCCACACTCGGAAGAGAAAAGCAAAAAAAAAATGAGATGTTTGCAAAACTAAAGCAAAAGGATGCGTCTCCGTTGCCGTCGCTCTCTTTGTCATCATCAGCGTCATCATCATGGCCATCAACAACTGAGAGACACTCTCTGCAAATGAGTTTGGGGCATACAACGCACAGAGTGTTGTCCCAGTGGCGCTCTGTGGCGGAACTTGGCAAAGAAAAAGTAGCGCGAACGGAAGTTTGCAATTAAAGTGTTAATTGTGTTAATTTCTTGAGAATTTCACGCCCAGATAGCAGCAAACGAAATCACATACAAGCAACATGCATACATCCATGCTAAAAAATACTAAAGGGTGGCAACTATGTCACTATGCGTCGCGTCGTAATGCAGCCTGGCAATATTGTGAAGCAGTCTTGCATTTGCTGGCAGCGTTTTGTAGGACTTGTTAATGAATTATATGTACTTACTTAAGGTATAATAAAGTTGAGTTATTTTCTAGGTATTTCTGGATTTTGGTTTTAAATTAAACTTTGCGAAATTGTCATTAAATTTTATTATAAAATTAAACGTGCTTGTTAAACAACTAAATGCAAATTAAGCTTAGACCCGCCTTAATGGAATCAATCCGTTCGAACAAACGTACATACAGACAGACGAATATCTTAATCAATGTAGTGTTTCTTTTTTGGATTATGTCGTTTATTAATTAAAAAAAACTTTTTTGCATTTGTGTTATCTAATTTTAGTTAAAGTAACATAAAAAAGAAACTTTATTTTCTATGCTTACATATAGAAAATCATAATCATCTCTTTATTATAAAGTTTTTTTCACGTCATCGTCGTACCCGTCATCATTTATTTTTTTGTTTTCTGCCGCTAGATGGCGCAAACGAATGGTTGCTTACTTGGATACACAAAAATCTGAATATCATTTAAATATGTATTATAAATCAGCCGTGCTCAGGAAAATGAAAACGTATAATATATTCGGATTGGTTTTGATTTCATCTGTTTGGTGCACCCAACTTTACCAAAACGAATTTTGTATGTGCTTTGAATCCGACTTCCCTTTTAAAACGAATTGCTGAATATGTTTCAAATTGTACGTATTTCAAACTGAAATTAAATTTTAAATATTCTTTCACTTCTTGTATTCTATTTATGTCAGTTTTATTTTAGATATTCATAAAAAATTATTTTTTTAGTGCAACCCAAAAATAGCGATAACTAACCAAAAAAAAATTTCGTTCTAATAAAAAAATAAAAATTAAATTACTTTTTGATAAACTTTTTTTTCGAAAAGAGTAAGAGAAACTTGAGGAGTTAACGACAAGAAAAAATGGGAAATGCTTTGTGGGGGTTGTTTATTCAAACTAGCAGGCTGCGAAGCCCCCGAGTCTCTAACATACAAATTTTCTGTTTGCGCACACCCCGCTTTAGCTAGACCTGGAAATATGATATGCTGATCTATAACCCATACATATTTAAAAAGCAAACGATTAACTTTGTTCTATGCAATACCCAGAAGATAACCCAAGAATATATAAAGGGTGACATTTTTTGTAGCTTCGTGACATCTATTGACATTTTATAATGAAATGACTTAAAACGAACAAAGTTTATAAAAGGTACATAGAAAATTCGATACACAAAAATTCGTTTTAGGGCACTCAAAATAGCAGTGTTCTTTAAAAAACCAAATTCCTAATATGGAATTATTCGTTGTTGTTCGTTTTATGAAAGCTTGACTGTAATTCATATCATAGCCAAAATTTCTACTGTGTGAAAAATGTGAAGTGAACTGTGAATGTGAATGAAATGTGTGTGAAATGTTTCTTTTATTGAATATTGAGAAACACTGATCTTCGAGGTTTCGTTCGGAAGAATCATCGGAACTGTGTAGAGATCGATGGACGTAACTCAAATCACTTGTCAATGCAGATAATACAATCGTACGTTTTATTAGCAAGATTTCAGCCGCAATCTTTGAAATATTATATAAGTCCCTATAATTTGACTTTTAAAATTGGATTACTTAAAACGTAATCGCGCGCAATAGGTCTATGATTAAATTTTGAAAAAGTAAAATGTTGATTGAA
The DNA here is from genome assembly GCA_018150985.1 of Chymomyza costata. Lineage (NCBI taxonomy): Eukaryota > Metazoa > Arthropoda > Insecta > Diptera > Drosophilidae > Chymomyza > Chymomyza costata. The sequence goes on from JAECWU010000001.1 coordinate 29,322,670, forward strand.
TTATTTCTTGTGTTCGATAAAGATATCCATACTTTTTATGAAATTTCGAAAATCTCAACAAGCAAAAACTTTAAAAATCACCCTATATACTGTTCATCAGTTTAAGGAAATTTGTTTATTCGTGAAATGAGCTACGTCTTTATGAACTTGTGGCTTTTGGAAAGTATACGAGCTACAGCTTCGAAATTTATGATGCATATTGTCCTAGTCCCGAGACTTATTTGCAATATGTTTGGTTTTTATGTTTTTAACTGTACTAAGACTCAAGAAGACAACTGACTTGAACGTAGTGCAAAGAAACACAATAAATGCTTTAATTTCGTAGCTCAAAATGTGGAAATGAGGACAAAGCGAGTGGATTAAACAGGAGACGTATATATTCATATAAAACTATCGCAATCTGTGAAAGGTTTATTTTTTTTATGCCACAAGAAACTCATGGTTTTGGGTTTAAAAATAAAAAACAAATAAGCTAATATAGTTTATGTTAGCTGCAAATTTCTTGGCTTAAAAAAATTATATTGTACAAATATGTCTATATTCCAGACGAATCATAAAAATAGTTTACATGAAACTATACTTGCAGTATTTCTTGAGGGCTGTAAGGATATTCATCATTAATGGATTTTATAGTTGATTCTTCTATAAGCGTATAAGCCAATAAAGGCATAAAAATAAAGAGCATCTGTAGCAGTTTATACGACAAAGCAGTTAAAATCGCATTTGGCCGTTTCACTAATAAACTTTAAGCCGATGAAAATGACTAATTGGACAGTTGAAAATCAACAAATGCTTGAAAAGGCCAAAAGTGCCGACAGCTCCAGACAGCGAGGATGATATTGTAAAATAAAAAGGGTATTAAAATCACACACACACACACATAGGTATATACTACATATATAATACATATGTATTTCTGTGTGCTTAATGTGTGTGAGTTATTTGAAGAGTACGCGGACGACGCGTCGGCTGCTGACGGTTTCTTCAGACCTACTCTGGAATGTCGCACATGAATGCTTCGGACAACAAAGAACAATAACAGGCAAAAAGACTAAACCAAAGTCAAGGCAAAGCTAAAGCTGAAGCAACAACAAAGCTTTGTGCCGGCAACCTTTCGAACTGAACTGATTAAGCCGCAAACGTAGCATCATCCAACATCTGAAACTGGGACTGCGTTCCAGAGTCCCTGACTTTGACTGTTACTCTGACTGCCCCGTGACTGACTGTTGACAGCTGAAAATCATAAAAAAAAAGACGTAGACAAAAAAAAGAAAAGGAAAAATCTTTTGCGCACTGAAGCAAACACAAAGTAGTAAAAAGGCATCCATCCAAAGTTCAGCCCTTATGGGTAACTTTTGGTACTTGGCTTAGAGTTGTTCGCTCGTCCAAGTGTGAGGGTATCGGATGTGGATATGAGCATATGAGTGTTGGAAACTTTACGACACATCGTCACGCTTTTGTGACATTTTGTCCTCTTGCCACTCACTCAAATAAAGTTCCGAACACTCTAAGGCTAGTATACGATGTTTATACGTGACAAATAATTGGAATTTTAAAATCGCAGTTGCACTGTACGAAGGTATTATGCTTTAGTATATATCCGCTTATCAACAATATGCTTATTTGTAAAGGGTGCTTTTTTAGGTGCAGCGACTTTGAAGGTTCTTAGCGTTTAGGGCTGACATGGTTCACATCTCTCAATAAGCATCCTCGAATTGGGATTCAGCGTGAATTTGTTGTAACAAAAATCGTAATAAACGTGTCTATAAACTAAACTACGGACTTGTATGCAACTTTTTGACAAGCCTACAGATATTCGTGGCACTTTTGGCAAACAACACAGCGTCAACCCGACACACACAATGGACTTAAAAATTCTTTTTCATCCGTCGTCGGAGCAAAACATTCAGCATGCAAAAAAAAAAAAAATCAAAAAAGGAGGAAGACAAAAAAAAAAACAACAATGGAGCTCCATTCGCCGCTACATATGAGCAATCCTTTTATGGTTTTAATGCGATTGATGGTCGCCTTATGGAACCACCCGCTGCAGCTCCCGTATCCATCGAATTCGTCAGCGTCAGACTCGGCAGTGTTTGACAGGCAGCTCTTGGACATGGGCACAGATTGATGGATACACATTAAGCTTGCCAGGCGGCGGATGATGTAGGAGACAATGATAATTTTGTGATTGTATTTCGTCGAAAATGTGTAGCTGGTTTGTTTTTTTTTTTTTTTGGGTAAGCATTCACAGCAAGTGGCTAAAAAGCTTGCAGTTTGCTTATAATATGGTCTTAAATCGGGGGCATTATAATAAAGCGCATAATTTTGGTTGAACATGTTCCAAGAACTGCCCAGCCACAAAATATTGAAAGAAACGCAACTTTAATTTGAGATGATTATATTGAGATTCAACGAAAGTTAGAACAAAGCCGGCGGCATATAATATAGGTATACTCTATGCTGGCTTGTACACATTAATTGGCTTAAACTGTATGGTTATGTTTACAGGCCATATCCGCCAAATGAAATGAACTTTAGCTTAACATTTGATTAGCTTTAATGATTGTTGTTTAAACAAATCTGTTTGTTGAGTCATTGATAACTTGTTATGTGGAGCTAAACTGTGGGAACAGAGTATCTCCGTCAAGTCCGTCAATTGTCATGCCTATTAATTGCTGTTCTATGTCGAGTCTACTCCATTCATGCCATGGTCACATATCACAAGCATGGCCAAAAGGCTTGAGAAAAGAATTCCAAGCATTTGTCTTCTTCACGCTACAGCTACATTGAAGATGACGCAGACAGCTGCTAATTTAGCAAAACTAAAGCAAAGATAGAAACAAAGTTTCTGGATATCTCTGAAACGAACTAGATGGAAAGCCAAGAAATGCCAACTGAAATTATATGTATTTGCACAATTTACAATTAACGTATCAAAATCTGTGCGCTAAACTAAATCTAATTACTAACGAGCGCACCAAGAGCCTAAGCCACAATAACAAAAAAATCAGAGCTGGGAAAAGTGTCTTCTACCTATTGGCTTATTGATGCTCTTTCGGAAGAATCAACGCTTTTATGTCAAATAATCATATGTTAAAATTTCTACTTAACTCAAGTGCTTGCTTGATATGCGTAATTATCGATTCATCAAACACACAGCTAAAAGTTATCGATCCCGAATATGTGCCTTTCTCAAAACCTTACAAACTTCTAGACAAAGTTGAAATGCCCCAGCAGTGTATAATGAGAGCAATACCATGACATTGCAGCAAGTGTGTTGCTGTCTAACCAGAGGCAACGTCCAGTGGCCTGCACAAGCCTGGCCTGCTCTGGTCTGGTCTGGCACTTCCGACACATACAATGACTGCCTCTGGACTTTGGTGCTGCCGTTGCTGGGTGAGATGGCGTTGCAGCCATTTGTCAGGCCGCGGCAACAGACCGCAAAATAGTTGAACAGGCCAACAATCAAACCAACGGGCTGCCACCATCATCTCTTGTTGTAGTTGTTGGAACAGTTGCTGTTGTTGTTGTTGCATTGACGCGATAATAAGAGCAATGAGCAAAGTTAAGGAACTCGGGACTAACACACTGTACGCCAGTACTATGTATAGTAAACTGTGAGAACCCACTGCTGCCACTCGTTTTTGTTTTTTTTGTTAGCAATATACTATATACATACATATATATTTTTGCACAATTTTCGCGTGGAAAATAAATACCAATCTACATAAAAGTGGAAACCGAATAAGAAAAACAGCCAAATGCATGGCTTGGATTCAAAAGAAACCTGCTGCTGTTATTGAGTGTATGAAATATATTTATATATGTACATATGCATGTACATACAGTCAGAACAGTAGGTATTCGGACACTCTTGAGTTTTAAGCTCGGTAGGTTCGGTAACTTGGCAAAAAATTTATTTCCATTATATATATAATATTTATATTTGGTATAGAATAATTATTTCCTAATCAGTGAACGGGTTTACTAATTTTTTGAATTTTTTTAGGGTTTACCTATATTTATCGAAAAGTAAATAAATTTATTGTTAAGTTTTTTGCATTGATAAATTAATCCCATATACTTTGTTTAAATGAAGAAGAAGAAGCCTTTGAGAAGTTGTTATTAATCCCTAGGCGGCTCTTCAAAACAACAAATATCTTGTTACGCACTTTTTTTTTAAATATTATCTTATGACTAGTAGAAACGACAGAACCTTGCCTAAATGAACATTAGCCTTTCTGCTATTACTGGGCTCTAAGTATAGATTACTGACATACTTCTTAAATATAGTCCTATTTCCACAAATTGTCGCAAAAACTAATTGGAATCGGGCTGGACCAAATTCGAGTTTGTAACCTTTCAAAACACATAGGCCCTGTGCTCCAATGAGAGATACAGGAAATGATGATGGTAAAAGACAAATGGTTATGATTGATTCGGTTTAAGTGCTTCAATGACACAATGCGCTCGTTTTTGTTTAGAATTTTGCAACACTTTCGCAAATGTTGCTCTTGGCATTTCCGCAGTTTCAAATTCGATATTGGTCTAAAGCTGATCAAAAGTCGAGCGCGGGTACCAGTTATAATCACCATTTAATAATATTAGGTGACCGGAGAAGAATGACTTTAATCAGTTGATCGTTTCGGCAAAATCGCAATCAAATATATCGGTAATCATGGCTCTATAACGCGCAAAATCAGGGCCGTAGAGAGAAAATCCGGCCCGGGGGAAAAATTACCCGGCCTCTCGATTACACCTTTAGATCGAATCACGACAGTACGACAGTAATTACACCGGGCCCCTGAGAAAACTCCGGGCCCGTGGGGAATCCCCCCTTTCGACGGGCCTGCGCACAATCAAAGGTAATTGGCCTTGATCGGTCGTTCTTGTTGAAGGTAGGCTCATCAAAAACCACACCAAACGGACACTTTTCGGTTAAAGACAGTCACTTCGTGCATTATTTTAACATCCAAAGAATTTTTATATACGAGTAGCGCCTCAATAAGAGACTAAAAATTTAAGGGCATAATAGATTTTTGGGTAAAAATATATCGTTCAGAAGTCTTTAACAGCTCCCAAGCTCTGTATCAACATATACCAAGAAACGGTTGACTATATCATATACCCCTGATAGGATATAATTAGTTTATTTAAGAAGTTACTACTATATAGGGTGGGCCATCTGTTGGTTTGGTTGTTAAAAACTCATAATTGGTAACAATCCAAAGAGTCGAAGCGAACATTGAGGCGCCATCGTTCACAAGTACTACACCTTTCTAGGACCACTTTGCGTTGAATTTATATGCGGGCTTTATATGCTTTCAAGATTTAAAAGACGCAACAATTGAAGCCAACGGAGCATTATCAGCGTCGCTTATTCGTTCAATGGATGGCAGAACAGCCAGATAAGTTTTCATAAAAAAAAGTCAACAAAAATAACGATGTGGGCATACTGTAGAGCCAGCCGCGGCGGCCATTTGGGCCATATTCTTTTTAATACCTAAATGAATATTTTTAAACTCGTATTTGTATATACATTTGCCCAATTTGATTGGAAAAAATACGAATAAAATGCAATTAACAAACAAACCAACAGATGGTCCACCCTATATATTATATGCGGACATTAAGTTTGTGAGCAACTTTATTGTTCGATTGTTCGAATACTGTTGAACGTACAAAAGCGACGCAGGACTTATTTTTTTAGATGATTTCAAATACTTTTAAAGAGTATTTGAATATGTTTGTACTTGACGCTCTAAACGCTCTTACGGCAAATAACGCGTTTCTATAAACCAATAATAATTTTTTACTTCTTTCATTATTTAAAATTATTTTTCAATACAACATATGAGTTTTAATGTTTTTTATTTAACAACATATACATAATTCAAATAAATTATTAATTTGGCAAACCTTTCACAACCAATCGTGAAAGCGTTCGCATACTTGCTGGTCTGACTGTACATATGCTTTATATAGTATATAAAGCGGAAAAACCATCCGCAGCAAACCAAACGAACTGCAGCAGCAACAAAAAAAAAATGCAGCTGCAAAAGAGTTAGCTTGAGGTTTTGTGCGCCGCCTGGTTGGGAGCTGTGGTTACTATTTGGAGCAGCAGGCTGCCGCCTCAGTCTAGTTTTGATGAAATTGCTTGAAATAATAGGGTGAAAATGCTAGCCGACTGGCGTTTGTATATTTTTTTTTTGTTCCTCATGGAACCCACCTGCCCCTATTCACGGTCTCTTTTAAGCCGCCTTTTTTTAACTCTTTATTGCTGGCTTACTGAGGGCCTGGACTGCGGGCCTGGCCTATGTGTGAAAGACCAAAAGGCGTCGCGTGTAGCATGCAGCCAAAAGCAGTTGGCTAACACACACACTCAAGCACATATAAAAGTCAACACGCATAGACGCAGCTTTGGTTTTTGAAGTTTTGGTTTTTAGACTTGGATTTGTAGCATTGGGTTTTTGGTCTATGCAAAAGTTGGCAATGCCAGTGAAAGAAAGATTTGCGGTGTCACGGCATACTCACACTTTCGACTGCATTCGTAGACCTTCTGAAATTGGGTCTGTGCTTGAAGTTTCTATTACAAGAAATACAAAAAAAATAAAAGGGAACACATAACTTCAGATTTCTATGCGGTTTTATATGAATCGCATAAATTGAACAGCAAAGCAGCATATTTTAGTTTAGAACCAAACGCAGCAATTACTACTCCATGATGCTGTTGGATGACATATGGTAAACAACAAAGGTAGTCATTTAGTCTCTAAAAACTAGGCAAGAAAGATTGATTAGGTTTCTTTTCAAGTTTTGTTTTTGTTAGAGTGAAGCCCTGGAAGAGCTTGACTTGACAGTTGACTAGAACTGAAAGATGTTGTGCGTATAAAGCTATTGCGGCTCTGAATAAAGTTTTGATAGCACTTTGCTAGTTTTATTAAATTTTTACTAACCAAATTTAAAGAGTTATGCTTTCTTGCAAAGCTTTTCTGAAGCAAGTAAGCCTGAGGCATATTTGATGCAGGTAGTTTTGGTCAGCATTATGAAAATAGTTTTCAAATCGACCCAGCTTTGAATAGTATTAGATTAATACTCCTTTACCGAAGAAACAAATATAAAATAATACTTTTGCCGCTGCTCAACTTTTGACTTAGTTTTTGTTTCTTCATCCACTACTTTAATTTGCAAACTATAATACATATGGAATAATAACAAGTCAACTATAAATTGTATATACAAAATATTTGGCCTGAGAACGCAAAAGCTGACATTGGAATTGAAATTAATTAATTGAAAATTAAATTGAAATCTTTACTCCCAAATTGACTGGTGCACAATTTCCTGCGAGTTTAAAGTCTAAAGCTAAATATTAAGTTCATCTGGGATAATTAAACTTGAGGAACTCTTGAAGAATGTCAGCATAGTAAAACCATCCAAATAGCAATTTGGGATGCACCATCTTAAAAATTATAAAAAACTTGTAGCAAATCCGTACTTAGCGACCCCGAAAACCTCTTACTGCATATCCAAATTGCACTTTTATCATAAAATGATTTGTACTCCTCGGTGGGCAATTTGGTTCTGCCATATTGGTGCCGCCATATTGTAATTTGAAAATTCCAACCGTAGATTCGTGATCAGCGAATCTGAAAAGAATTAGTGGCCTACCCAAGTCGTGCTATTGTATAATCACAAAAATGAGTTTCTGCTTTTCGTCGGCCATCTTGGATTCGCCATTTTGAACTTTGAAAAATCTCTCAATCAGCTATGTAAAAAGTATAAGGGGTGGCAATAAATTCATTTTTATACCCTGTATCTAAAGGTACAAAGGGTATACTAGATTTGTGCAATGTATGTAACGGCAAGAAGGAGGCGTGGCAGACCCCAAGTCCTTTATACCAAAATGCTTTTCATAAACTCGGGTAGCGATTGAGCCATGTCCGTCTGTCCGTCCGTCTGTCCCTCTGTATGAACACCTAGATCTCAGAGACTATAAGAGCTAGAGATACGAAACTTTACCAGCTGATGCGCATATTTCCTCAGAAGATCAAGTTTGTTGAATCATGTCAATATCTTTCCCCGTTCCCCCGTAGCAGAGTTTCGCGGTTTTTAGCTAAACCGTTTAATATTTTAATCTGATGCGTTGTGGTTACATGCATATGTGTGTCAAAAATAAACAAAATCGGACAATTACAACAAAAGTTATAGTCCAAAATGTAAAAATGTCACCTCCCCTTGCCTATAAACTGCGTCAATATTTGACTCTACGTAATAACAGTAACAAATGACCTAGAACCACCAATTTTGGTAAGCTGATTCATGTGCCTCTAATGAACAAATCCACATCCAAATTTTATCAATGCAGCCCCCCCCACCCCCCGCAATCGATTTACCGTGTTTTCTCCCACACCCTTCAACATATCCCCTTGAAACTTACCCCATATACTTTAAATAACTCCTTTGACGTAAATTTCGATTTTCATCAAAATCGGTTAAAATTTGCGGAACTTATAGGTATCAATAACGTTTAGCACCAAAAAAATAATGTTCCAATTGGAAATTCTTACTAAAGAATACTTTTTTTTTTGAAAAAAAGGTACAGGGTATTACACTGTCGGGCACCGCCTCGACTGTATTACATTTTTTTAAGAATAGGATTAAAAATAGAGAATGAATTCTGTAGTTACTTGGCTTTGGCGTCCATTGCAGCTCCGCCATTTTAAAATATCAAATTTCACCATACTGCAACAAAAAGTAGAAGAGTTGGTGAAAATTGTAAGCCCAAAAATATTTATTTGTCTTAAAAATTAAAATTTTGCAGGGGGGTGGCTGATTTGATAGAGAATGGCCCATATACAGATTTTTTAAGCAACAGGTGAATCAGCTTTGTGATCAATTCTGAATTTGTGAAATGAAATAACTTAATAAGCTATAAGAAAGTATACATAAGGTACTTGAAAAATACAACAAGAAATTGGTTTTTTGTTGATTATTTAATATTATTAGACTTAAGAAAAAATGGTGCGTGCGAAGTAAGCAGGGTGGGTGGCCCCTTAGTTTTTGTAGCCAAGCACGACATGCCTGTTATTAGTAGAGTATATTCATTATAACGGACATTTCATTATCATTTTTTTTAGTATAACCACCAGAGACTTAACAAATTCATTTCACGTACTAATAGAGTTGTGCTCCGTTTCTTTAACATATTATATCTTTCAATCTCAATCTAAATATGCAAAATTCCACGATTACTGACCAACTACCCAAGTAAAAACATTTCATCTACTTTACACTCTGCTTAAGCGACGCCATACAAATCAATTACCTACTTTAATCAATTTTTAACACGTCTATGGTGTCTTCACACCCAAGGCGCCGACAACGTCATCGTCAGCGTGGTCGTCATTGTCATCAGCGGACATCTAAGCCGCCTTGTTCTCATGCTTACACAAATGGGTTTTTCACATAGTAGATATTTCTTTCTTTTTGCTCGCAAAGCTGTTTCTTCTTTTTTACAAATTTTAATTATAAAGATTAAATACGGACGAAGACAAAGGGTGCTGCGGCATGGGTAAGCGAAAAAATCAGCGAATGCATGCAAAAAAATTCGTTGCAAACTAACCTGTCATAACAAACTTAAAATAATATTAAAGAATTTTTATTGAAATAATAACAGCGGCTGTCAGGCTGCTAACCAAGCGTTGCATGCAGCAGGTAGTGGCAGTTCGCGGCGTATCCCAACCCGAAACCCTTAAGAGCGCAATCCAAAAGCAACGTACGTCAGTCTTGGTCATTCAACACATCAAAGGCGGAACGGACCAGTTTGATGGGGGCGACGACAGGCCTCCTAGCTTCTTCTTCTACGCTCTGCTGCTGCTAGGTTTTTTTCCACCACTTTTTAGTCTCTTTCATATCTCTACAGCTTCTAATTGAAATGTTCTGGGCTTTATTTCAGCGCTTTACCACCTGCTGACTGGTCTTCTGTCCTCTGTTTTTTGTTCTGCTCAACTCAACTCATCTCGTTTCATCTCAGCTCAGCTCTGCTTCAGTTGAGTGAATGACTGCTGAGTAGTCCGTGTTAGGTGCTCATAAATAGTTCTGCTGGGCTAGCATTGCAGCAACCCTGAACCCAGCTATGAGTCCTACGCCCTGGTAAGCTACTCTACACATCATCATCATTATTAACGCAGCAAGTTCTGATGAGCGAAGTTGAGAAAGTCAACGAGATTACTTTTTAACACTTTGGAATTTTTCTCTATAGTTGCTCTGGCGCAGGTTATGTTGGAGATGATAATGAAGTTGGCTACAACTACTTCAGAGACTTTCTTCAAAATTATACACATACTTTACATGGGGTACTTTTCGTTTCTTATGCTTAGACTTCTCTATTACTTCCTCTATCTTGTGTCATCTTGATTAGTCTCCTCGGACTTCCTTGACCTATTCGAAATTATTTGTCACCAAAAAATCGTCTAATATTTTATGAAATTTTAAAAGACATTTCATATTATAAAAATAATTAAAGTATGTACTGCAAAGGCAGAACACTAAATTTCTTGTTGAGCAAATTTTAGACTAAGTAGCAGACACAATGCATATACATAAGTATATCCCCGCTTTAAGGTAAGCTTTTTGAAGTTGGAAAATTTGTAAACTTTTTTTCATGCATTGAACCAACGCTAGCTGATTTCTAGGAAATAATTTTCTTCTTTTTTTTGCTTTACAATTTTCGTTGACTGCTCCCGGTCTGGTCTAGCGTCTAGTCGTTGGTTGCTTGCATCTTCTTCAGTTGAATGTGTTCCCCGCTAGGTCCGCACTCCAATTTAGCCTGTCAGGGCAGTGTCACACCTGTCACTTTTGTGGCTGATCACAACAACCGCCGTCGCCGCCGCCGACGACTCAACTCTATCTACAGACTAGGGAACTTGGGACGACTTGCGACGACCTCGCCCAGTGCTGGACAAGGTGTGAACGTCAAATAATCACCTTCGCACACGGCATACCATGCCGACAAGGAAGTCAATTGTGTGTGTACTTCTACTATACAATGTAGTATACCCCGGTGTGTGTTTTGACTGTTTGGCGTTTCTTCTGCTGTTTGCTCTAGCTTTCCACAACGTCACCTTAGTGTTTGTTTTTCGTAAGAAAATTTTGCGCACGACGCTTGCGTTTTTGTTGGAATTGTTTTTTTGGCTTATTTAGTTTTCTTTTTTCAACGCTTTTTATTTGGAGGTCTGGGAGCGCAAATGTGTGAAATTTCTATGGAAAGACACAGACAGTTGTGGCCTGTGGTAAGTGACTGTCGCAAAGACTAAGGAGACGACGCAACGCAACGGCGGCTGCTGCTGCTTGTTTGCATAATTATTTTATTGTAAGCAGCAGGCGGCTGCCACGCCCACAAAACTATATGCAATACACCCGCATGAATATTAAAACAAAAGCAACCAAAAGACAGTCTACATCATCTTCATCCCATCATCATCTTTTTGCTACGCAGTCGTTGTCTTTGCTTATGCCGTTGTTGCATCTGTTTCGCAAAGTGCCCCAAAGCATTTCCTGCATTTGGGGGCAGCTTGCAATAGTAGCAAGCTCTGCAGCAGCAGCATCGTCTAGACAATTTTCTTAGCCAAAAACTTTTGTCTTGACGGCACAACGACCCGTCGTCTGTCAGCATGTGGCTAGAACAAAGTTTTACAAGTACACTGTAGGCATTTCTTCAATTAGCGTTTTTATTATTTTTAATTAACAATTTCACAACTTAATCTTCTAGCTATACGGTGTTGTACAACACTGTGCATACTTTTACTTCAAGGCATGCGTAACACTCTACTACTACACACACATATAATTAAATAAAAGGGTTATTTCTGTTTAATGCATGAACAAACTTTACTTAAGACAAAAGCAACCGAACAACTTCTAAAGTAGCTTTTGCAAAAGGGCTGAATTGAATTGGTTTGGATTGGTACTGCATAGGGCTAGACAGACATGTGCATAATTCTATTAGTCGGAACCTAGGAGCAAAGCCAGTGCAGAGTAATTCTATGAAAGTAGCTAAATCCAATTGAGCAATCCAGGCAAGCATTAAGGTATTTTATTGAAGGTATATACACATGTCAGACAACCCTAAGGGCGCTGAACAATTATCGGTTTAGAAGAAGAAGTAGAAGGCAACACTGCCAGGTTTAAGCTTAAAAATATTCTGTTTATCCATAAGCGTATTTAGAGACCAGTCTGTAATATTGCTATAAGCTAGAATACTTTATAAATTGTTGGATTAGGGTGTTTGCTAGATTTTAACTTTTCTAATGTGGCATTTATTCCTGCTTGCTGGTGCACGGATTTGTAGAGATGAGCTTTCAATGCGTCTTTTTTTTTTTAATTTAAGATTTTTATGTTCACATATGCAACATCGAAAAAAATCATCAGATTTTTATGTTCTCCAAAATCATCGAAAATGGGTAACAAAAGTGTACAAGTCTACAGAAATGTTCTCTTTTTGTAGAAATATTTTAAAAGATCATAGAGATCAGGGCAATAACAGTTGAACCGCTCCAAAACAACATCGGACCCAAATGGGGCCCAAAAAGCTAATACGCTAGATAAAGACTTTGCTTTTATCCCACTAATAACAATGCTCCGTTTTTGGACTCATGTAACTAGCTTATATTTATTTTTAAGAACTCTTTTGAAAGAACTCAATTTTTTAATAGATACATTTATTTTTATAAATTTTAGTTTTCTAATCTTGAGTTCGGCAATCCTGTCTGTTTAGCTAGAGAACTCTTAGAAGGCTTACAGCGAGATAACCAAGTTTCAGCTGACTTCTTACAAGGGTGCTTTCAATTTCTTTTTTTAAGTTTTTTGGATAGGAATTAGTTATCCCTTTTGCCAGCCTATTATGAGATCTTATATGTCGCTCTTTGTGGCAGAGATCTGGAGGTCAACGATCGCCATCCTAAGATCATGTTGTAAGCTCGAATTCTTTACGTAACATTCGCATCCAGCAATGAAGCGTGAAGCCCTGTTTTGAAGCGTCTGAATACGTAAGCGTCTCGAGGGTGTCGACGTACCCCAGATCCGGATGGCATACCTCCTGTCAGGTGCAACCACGACGTTGTACAAGACGCTCTTGCGTCGTAGTGCAAGACGGTTGCGGGATTCTTTCAGACGAAAATTTTGTAAATTGCATGATATATGTCGTCTGTAGGTGAGTCTACTACCTATGATGACCCAAACCTATTTATTGGTATTCTTTTTGTTGCTTTAGTGGTTCACTACAGTATCAAAAAAAGTGGCTGCTTTCTTCTCAAGATGTATAGCAGTGGGTTCAAGGCCTCCAACTCTCAAGAATGTATGGCTGTATCCCATCTGCTGCCTCGTACTCAGAGGAGGCAAATCATCTGCTTATGTAGTTAGCACTAACATAGATTGCAATTGAGATCTGAGTTGAGGCGGATGAAGAATCAATTTATTCAATCATACAATCAATCTTCTTACCCATATAGAGTGTCCAGGAAATATAAATAGATTTTTATGTAGTTCATATAACTTTTGCAGCTACCTAATGACGTCACATCAAATAACATCTTTTGAATCGTAAGCTACCAATCAGAAAGAGATTATAGTAAGGAGTCAAAAGAGCAGCCGCAGCGGTAAGTAACGAAGAGGACCCAAAAATTGTAATTTGGGTCTACATACGTTGAAGATTAGGCTTGACGACAGAGGGATGATAACGGGGGCTTGCCCTCCGAACCGGAATTCTCTTCGTAAATTTTAAGAAAACATTAATTTTTCTTTTGAAAGTTAAAAAAATCAGAAGGCCTTAAAAGTTTAAGTGACCATTTACCAAGCGAAGATACTATAGTATTTTATCTCGGTGCGCATAGAACTCTTAAGAATCAAATCTCCCTTCTTTTCTCTAGAGGTCCTTATTTTTTATATACAATGACATGAAAAGGCAAAAAATTAGAATATGCACAATATATTAAGGCAGAGCCGACATAAGAACTGTTTGGAGCATTTGTTTTTCTCCAATTCCTCACAAGCAATTTAGCTTTTGAATATAATTATGGCTTGTAGGCTCTAAACACTTTTAAGGTGCAAGTTCTATAAAGGTTTAATTTAAAACGCAGCTTAAAATTGCGAATACATGCAAAAAATTTTATGTTATTTAGAAAAACTATTTTAAAGTAAAGTGTGGCCGCAGCCAAAGCTTGTCATAGCATTAAGTACTTAAAGGCAAGCTCAAGGTTAAACGAGGATTAAAAGTCAGCTTAAGCTGTTTTACTTTAAACATTTTTATAGCAACCATTTCGGTGCAGACAGTGCCACACGCACCACATGAAGCAGTAGCAGCCGGAGGAAGCAGTCAATGCAATGCTGCAAATGATTGGAGCTCAGACGATGCACTCGTTAAAAATGCCAAAGAATCAAAAAACTGGATGTCAGGCAACAACTAAGATGGGAAGGGTAACCATCCATCCAAATAGCCAGACATAACAGCTTTTTCTGATGCGCGACATCAGTTTAATGTATGCTCTGGTTGTAAGTTGGTATATGTGTGTTTGTCCTTCCAAGCTAGCTGGTACAAGTAATCCAATTATAATAGAGCAACGAGTTCAGAACGTTGTAGAGCCAAGGAATTTTGCACCTGCGCGGGTTCTAAAATATAAAATTGATTACATGCGTGCGGTGATGGTGGCAACCGGTTCCAAGTCAACGGGGCGCATGAGCAATGAATAAATTGGGCGCAGTTTGTTTGTTTTGTAGCCGCATCGATGAAAAATTTATGAAGTTCGTACGGACTACTCGAGGCAACAATGTTGTGACCAGAGTTGGAGCTAAATTGGTGCAGCAACTCGTCGCGCTTGGTCGTGTCACTAGCTGCATATTAAATAGCTCCCAACGGCAGAGGCACTTCATCAACAAAGTTCGTGCTAAAAAATTGATTGATCCTGGGCCAAGTGCAAGTGCAGCGGCAGCAGTCAAAGTGCTTGACGACATCGTTTGGCTATTGGAGCACCTACGGCGGGGCGTGGTTGTCTGCTCAACACGCATTAAAACAATTTAAAATTCCAAAAGGCCAACATGCCAACACTAGGTAGAATAACAGCAGCAGCAGCAGGAGTCGGTGCTGCAGCAGGAGTGTCATGCTGTGCACTACGTATAAGACCTTGGTTCCTCTGCTGCACTGCTCTGACAAAGCTTTAAATGCATTAAATTGTCAAAGTGCTTGGCTATGCTAAAAATTGTCGACCAACCATAAAATTGCATTCAGCAGACAAAAAAGGAGTTTCGTCACTCCGCCACTCACTCACTAACTCAACCAGTCCTGCTGTCGTTCAGGCATTCAGTCAGTCAAGTCTCTGAACCAAAATAAATGATGAATTGCCTGTCACTTGCAATTTTAGCTGCAGACAAAACACAGCTCCAGTGTCGTCATCAACAACATCATGGTCAAGCCGACTGAACAACGACTGCACACCACCTTGTTTTAATTTGACCATTTTTTTTCTAAGCCCTGCGAGGAGTCTCTGCTAACATTGACAAGCTGACTGCTTCCATGGAATTTCGGTATTTGCTTTTTAAATTATCCAAAAAAAAAAGGTGCCTACCATTTTGGCCAAATATGCTTGGGTTTGTTCACAACTTTAAATTTAATTGCGCGACAGAAAATTATTAAATTTTTCTGCGAAATATGAAAGAATTTATGGAAAGTACAAAAAACAGCCAAAACGTTTGATGGTCAAGTTGGGTGTGACATTAGGGGAAAATGAACATGAAAACTGCATGCCATGGTATAGCTGACGAGTTGAACAGACACAAAAAAAGTACAGTGGAACTTCACAATAAGGAACCAACTAACTACAACAAACCTTTTCTCGCTTAAACTTTTTTTGCAAACCAATTTTAATAAAATTTAGTAGAGTGATTGGGAGATCTAAAAAAACTTTCGAACACTAAACTTGGTAACGATTTCTATATAACACACCTATGGGAGCTACATAATATAACCCCGGTATAAACTGGTTTCCCGAGACATATTAAAGGATCTAACCTGAAAGCTCTGAGATAAAGTCCTTCATACTGGAAGATAGATGGACACGTCTACATTGACTTCTATAGCTTAACTGATCATACTTAAGATATCTTTGGGTGCGCTACGACGTCCTTCTATACTACATACATTTTCGGATTACTAGAACTATGGTTACCTATTGCACCCTAAGGTAGAGCGTATAAAAAAGCAGTCAAACTTAATATTTGAGTGCAAAACAGTGTGACCAACTTTGTGAAATATTTATTACAAAATAAGCTATTATTTATTTTCTTATTTTTATTGAAAGTGTAATTCCAGTAAAGATGAATTGAATTGTGAGCCGTTTAGAGACTTATTGCCGCTTCAACAATCCAAACAAAGTATTAAATTAATTATTGCTCGAATATTAAATTTTTCTTAAATTATCATAGAAATGTACGTCACCATTATCGCGTTTGTTGATTCAAGTAGCAAACGCTGAGTATAAATTCATGGTTTTTAATTTTTTAATGCCACGTTTGTGTAAGTTAACTATTTGTAAACAAATAACCAGCTGATTTTAGTGTGACCGTTTCAGTTTCAACCGAAATACCAAAACGAAATTTGGGCGAATAAAGCAAACGCCATGGTCATGTCACTTCTTCACCAACGTGCTCTGCAAATACTCTCGAAGTTGTGGCTCCCCTGGAACTGATTGGTCGTGCCTCGTCTTCCGCACTAGGAGCTACAAATCATAAGATGCATCACGCGAGTGAAGAAAGTAGCTCCTACGGCAGAGAATGGGCAGGGTCATCAAATGTTCAGCACTCGAGCGAAACTCTTCAAGTACTACAAGTTGATGGTTGTGGCACTTTATCAGAGCCAGGTGATGCCCATTTGCGTTTCAAGGAAGTTTACCTTACTGGCTTGATTGTGGATCCGATGAGGCATCCGGGCGAAACAGCCTTACTTGCGGCTTGCATAGAAGCTAATTGTCATGTACATGTGTATTGTCTTCCGAACTCTTTTTTTCATATGAATTTGCGAGGGATGAGATGCAGCAGGCAAGGGGCCATACCCCAGGCAAGGGGCCATAGACCCCCCCCGGTCGAGTGACCAAGCGTGGTATTTTCAAGACCCCTCCCCCCTAAACGGGTCACGTAATTTGGGTATGGCCCCCAAGCAGAGCTCCAGAAGAGAATGACCATGACGCGTCTTCCACACTAGACTTCTCAAGTTATGTGGCGCAGCACGTGAGTAAAGCTCTAGAAGTTTTGGCTGCTATGAAAGAGTATGGCCATGCCTTGTCTTCAGCACCAAATGGAGCTCAAGAAGATATGTCAGCTCTGGAAGAGAATGATCATGCCAATTCTTTTGCCTCAAGCTCTGCCAACGAGATTTTCCCAGGAACAGTCATGCCATTCGAGAGTGATTGGGAATCAGACGACGACCAAGAGACAACCGCAGCTTTCAGCAGTGCATTACAAAAAAATGTAATACAGTCGAGGCGGTGCCCGACAGTGTAATACCCTGTACCTTTTTTTCTCAAAAAAAGATTTATTCCTGCATATTCTTACTAAGAATTTCCAATTGGAACATTTTTTTGTTGGTGCAAAACGATATTGATACCTATAAGCTCCGCAAATTTTAACCGATATTGATGAAAATCGAAATTTACGTCAAAGGAGTTATTTAAAGTATATGGGGTAAGTTTCAAGGCGATATGTTGAAGGGTGTGGGAGAAAACCCGGTAAATCGATTGCGGGGGGGGGGGGGGCTGCATTGATAAAATTTGGATGTGGATTTTTTTATTAGAGGCACATGAATCAGCTTACCAAAATTGGTTGTTCTAGGTCATTTGTTACTCTTATTACGTAGAGTCAAATATTGACGCAGTTTATAGGCAAGGGGAGGTGAAATTTTTACATTTTAGACTATAACTTTTGTTGTAATTGTCCGATTTTATTTATTTTTGACACACAGATGCATGTAACCACAACGCATCGCTCTGTTAAGTTTCAGATTAAAATATTAAACGGTTTAGCTAAAAACCGCGAAACTCTGCTACGGGGGAACGGGGAAAGATATTGACATGATTCAACAAACTTGATCTTCTGAGGAAATATGCGCATCAGCTGGTAAAGTTTCGTATCTCTAGCTCTTACAGTCTCCGAGATCTAGGTGTTCATACAGACGGACAGACGGACGGACAGACGGACATGGCTCAATCGCTACCCGAGGTTATGATAAGCATTTTGGTATAAAGGACTTGGGGTCTGCCACGCCTCCTTCTTGCCGTTACATACATTGCACAAATCTAGTATACCCTTTGTACCTATAGGTACAGGGTATAAAAATGTTTGGCTTTCTTGTTTTCACAGGCAAAGGCCCAACGGATACAACGCATAGTCCCAACTATTTTTAAAAAGAATATTCACAAATAAAAAATTCCATTAGAATCTATCAAGATCTGCCACAAAACATTTTCTTAACTAACTTAACGCATTACTAGACAAACAACTTGGCATTTCTGCCCTTTGCTAAATTCCAAAACCTTTGGCCAATTAGCGCCACAAAGTAACTGGCCATAAATCAAAACACATTAACAACAAACAAACTTAACTGGGAACTACACACATTTGTCAAGAAGTAACCCTCTCCAAATGGTGGGTCCAAAAAAAAAACAACGCGCCCAATGTCCAATATGAAAATGGCATTAGCGCCACTAGACCGCGTCTAGACCAACAATAGACTTTGTGAATTGGATGTGTGTGTGTGTCTGTAGAGGCTCGAGCAGGAACCAATGACTAGTTCTAGGTCCGGCCTCCATTTGCGTTGGCTGCCGTCTACAACACGCAAAACCACTTTTAACTCGTTTACTTTATTTATGGTCATAATTTGTTAAGAAAAAGGTCAAAACTAAACTGGCGACAAACGGGCCAAAAGGGCGCAGGAGAGGAGCCCTCAGACCAGGCCAGGACAGTGCATAGCAGTCGAGCTGAGCAAGGTGCTCAAGCGAGCGATGCATAATTAAGATAATAAAATATTAATTAAAATTAAGTTCATGCATATGCAAACAACACACAATGTTGGAGACAACCAGTTCGTATAGCTTCATGACCAGCGGGAAAAAGTGAAAAACTGGGCTGGTTCCGGGAGTGTTGCCGCTGCTACTCCTCTAGAAAAAGCAAAAGCTACAAGCCATGTACAAATATTTGCTTTTTGGCATTTTGCTTTGGATTATGACAATAACGTTGATGATGACGCTGACGATGGCAATGATGATGACGATGATGATGATGATGACATTGCTGTTGATAGTCTCATTATTCGATTGCATCTGTAGACACAAGCGACACGAAAATTAATTAATTAATTTAAAATGCAAGCAACCAAGTATTTCCTACAAAAAGGGTTTATGCAAATTTTAATGGCTTAATATGACCAACATAAATACAAAAAAAACCATAAGACCATAAAATATCAGATACACCTGAACCCACAAGGGTTACCGGGGGTTACTTGTAGCATTATTCATCGGGGACTGCTTGGAAATGTCAATCAGCATTTTAAGCGCCAAGAATTTTAAATTGCCTAATGGAAGTTTGCTGTTTATTTTGGCTTAGAGGCTTATTTAAAAACCACAAAACAAAAACGCGAAATGTGATACCATACCTGCCCTATATGCCGTTTTTATTTTTAGATAATTTTGAATGCTCTCTAAAGAAGTGTACCTTAACTTTATAGGCAAATATGCGCACACGTATCTAAAGAAAGTCTTTAATGAATACAGTCAATATACATTCAAAATAAATTTTACAAATAGGTACTTAAAAAAATTTCTATAAATTCTGTAAAATAAGTAATTTTTATACCCTGTACCGTATGGTACAAAGGGTCGATTGTG
Organism: Chymomyza costata; assembly: GCA_018150985.1. Classification (NCBI taxonomy): domain Eukaryota; kingdom Metazoa; phylum Arthropoda; class Insecta; order Diptera; family Drosophilidae; genus Chymomyza; species Chymomyza costata. The sequence goes on from JAECWU010000001.1 coordinate 29,342,601, forward strand.
TTTGTGCAAGCCGAAAATGTGTGTAACATACAGAAGGAGACGTCGGAGACCCCCAAAGTTACCTAAAGTATGATCAGGATGACAAGAGAAGTCGATATACCGATGTCCGTCTGTCTGTATGAACGCCTAGATCTCAAAACCCCTGTGTATCCGCCACTGGGTCCACAAGTTACGTTTTCATTGAAAAGCTTTTTTTCCCCAAAAATTTTGCATGATTATAAATTTTTTTTATGAAATGATTAATAAAATAATATTTTTATGAGTTATTTCTATAATTGTACAGTGTAGGACCTACAAGCAGTTGGACTAAATTAATTTCACTTTGTAAACTGAACTAATCGGTGCAAATCCTATAAGTGCCCACTGCTCCGTACTCCTTAAGGAACACTATTTTCGGGATCCCCTTCAGAGATTCCATCTCGGACGTCTTCTACAAAGCTATATCATCGGTTTCCCTTGAGCTACGGAAATAGAAAAGGTCTGGCGCTGACAGAACCTGCTCGAGATTTTTCGCCATCTTAGATAACGATGAAACTTTTTCTCAGAGGTTCTGGCAAATCGACGTGCAAACTCCCCGCTTGCCTACAGGCGACTGGAAAAAAATACGAATCTCCATTCGAGAGTACAAAACATTCAACAAAGTCAGAAGTAACTATGTCTAACTCAGAATTTCGCGTTGTGGCCATTTAATCATTTCATCTGACACATATGGGCATATACTTACATATACAATTGGTAGATATTGTAGGTATATAGAAAAGCAAAAGACTCAACTTGTCAGAGGGAAAGCAAAAAAAAGGTTTGCAGCATTTTTATCCAAATAAACACAAACACAAAAATTGTTATTTGACTTAAACTTTTGACACACGACGCATCACAGAAAATCGTCCGACCAAAAACCCAGCCCCTGCCCGACTCTGTCCATGATTGATGATCGGACGCGTGTCCAAGTCCATCCAAAAGTGGCGGGTACGGGGGGCTTGTCGTTTGTCGCTTTCTGTTTCGGGTTTGTGCTGCATTAATTAACTAATTTAGTTTGTTTTTGCCTACCCCGAAACAAAACAAAATTTGTTCATGTGCTTTGCCTGAAATTTATGCATAAACATTTTTTATGATTTTTTGTTTGAAAATTTTGCAGGCAATTATTTACATGCACAGCCAGTCGAAAAACGTTAGGCGCCCACCAAAAATTTCAACTCCAGCCCCAAGCCCCCAGCATGCGTTTGTTATCGCTAGCTTTCACTCTTATTTTTTTTTTGAGTTGGAGTTTGGGTGTCATCCAACATTTTCATAAATTACGCATGTTGCGCCCCGGAGCAACATCATGGCTGGAAATCGCCCTCATCGAAGCTATGCGTGTTGCATTTGATAGGCTTTGATGAATTTTGGACAGTTAAAACCACAAATGGTGTTGGTTTCGTTCGAGGTATTGGGAGGACTTGGAGCGGAGCTATGGGAAAGCAGCTTAAATGATTCAGCGCTTTAAGCGATAAATGCTATGCAGAGGGTTATGCTATTCTATTTGCATAACTAATGAATGAGGCTGATCCAAAAATGCAGTTTCAATCAATTTTCGTGATGGTTCTGGCAAAATTATGGACTGGCATAATAGGGACATCTACTATTTCTGTTGGTGGAGGTATTAGCATAAATGCAAATTTTTCCAGCGCAGCATTACATGCCAAAATAAACTTAAAGCCTGCATTTTGGGTTTCGAAATTTTAGAATGTAATTTAATACTTTACTAATTCCTTAGTTTTTGGGGCATTACGAAAGCGACTTTTTGAAGAGCTGCTTTTTTTAACGCATCGTAAAGATTTGAAAAGAAACAATAAGCGGCAGAGCACTAGCGAAAAATATTTTTAAAATTTTTTTTAAATTTTTTGCAATTTTTTTTAAGCAGTTTTTTTAACTCTTCATAAAAACATTTAGAACTTCAAGTACTTTGAATTAATAAAATACAAATTTTTTTTTATTTTATTTTTTTCAAATCTTATAATAAACAAAAGATTAGGGCTATTTCATGATTTTTAAACATAAATTGATATTTAATTATTATTCCATAATTTGTTTTTCTTGCTCAAAAACAAAGGTTTTTTTTCAATTTTAATTTTAATGAAAAAAACAAAATATTCGTTCGAATCCGAACATTTTATTCGTTTTGAAACCGAATATTTGGTGCTCCCAATTTCATCAAAACGAATTTTTAATGTGTTTTGAGACCGAATGTTTTGTTGCAAGCGAAATTGAAAAGAATCGGCAAAATAGTTTTCAAAAAGTACAAATTTTATACTGAAATAATTTTTTAAATATTCTTCGATATTCTTAGATTACATTTATGGCAGCTTCAAGTTAGATATTTACTCACAATTTTTTTAATTATTTTTTTTCTACTCAACCCAAAAAATAGCATTCACAACCCAAAACGAGTTTTTTTTTTGTGTTTTGATATGTGCAGATATCAAGCACGAACACATGACCGCATGGTGCGACAGGGTTCCCGTGATACACAAAAAAAATTATCCATGTCATTTGCTAGTTTACAAAAAATTTTTGAATATATAAAACAGGAAAAAAATTTGTAAAATTAAATATTCTTCTTAAATATTAAATTAAAATTATATTATTTGTCTTGAAAAAGAATAGGCGAAGGGATTTACGTTTTTGACAGGGATACCATGCCCGAACTCTAGCTTTTTAAATTAATTTATTTTGCATAAATCAATTTTGTCAGTTTTTGTTATTAAATCAAGTGAACACATAAAAATTTGTATGCATTTTTGATGTTTTACAAATAATAAACAAATAAAATAAATATATTTTGATTCAAAATTTTGCATTAGTTAATAATTTTGCATATTTTAATGTGACATTTTATGTTATTATTTTTTAAATTATGCTTCGATTATTAGCTTAAAATATAATTAATTTTAATATTTAATAAAAAAAAGTTATGTCACCTAATTTGAAAAGCTTTATAAGCGTATTAAGATTACAAAAAGTGCATGCCCGCCAGTGTTACCATTAAAAAAAAAAGGTAGGGCGCGGACGACTTTGGGATACTCTGTACAATCCATCACATTGCAATAAAATCCGATACATTGCTGAAGAACTCAAAAAGACATATGATTGCTAAATTTGGCGTACGTTAAAGTCGGGTGCGGACGATTTTGGGATACCCTGCACGACCACATAGCAAACAAATCCGGTATATTGCTCAGAACTCTTAAATATATTTATTTGCCAAATGTGGTTTCTAGTGCTGGAGAAAACATCGATAATCGAAGTTTTAAATCTCTATATATCAATGTTAGCCAACAGAGATGTTTCTCCAGCACTTCTGCACTCAACAAATGGGTGTTTAGTAGTGCTGGAGAAACATCTCTGTTGGCCAACATCGAAATATAGAAATTTTAAACTTCGATCATCGATGCTTTCTCCAGCACTACTGATTACGATATCTGCCTAAACAAGGAAGATCCTATGAGAGCTATATGCTATAGTGAACCGATGATTATAAAATTTGCTATAGTACTTGGATACCATAAAAAATTTCCGAATGCCAAATTTGATATCTTTCTAAACAAACGAATTTTTCATCTAAACTTTTGGTTTTTTTTTTGAGGTCCTTCGAAACACACCTATGGGAGCTATAAAATATAGCCCCGATATCAAAAAATTAAAATAAACTTATCTCCCGTAGAATAATAAGGCATCTAATCTGAAAGTTTGGTTGATCTAGCTCTTACCATCTCTGAGATCTCGGCGTTTATACGGACGCACAGACAGACGGACATAGGCATATCGACTTCTCTAGACACTCTGATCATACTTTAGGTAACTTCGACGTCTCCTTCTGTATGTTACATACATTATCGGCTTGCACAAACTTAACATACCCTTTGTACCATATGGTATACATATACCCAGGGTATACAAAGGTAGGGCAAATAGGGATTTTTTTTGTGAAAATGTGAACACTTTCTTGTTTATTAGGCACACGTAAGTCTAAGTAAGTACTTAATTTGATGGCTCTAGCTCTTTAGTTATGGAAAGAAAGGTATCTAACATTGTAGTGTAAAAATATAAGCTACATTTTTATAGCTTTAAATTTGAAATCAAATCTATCCCTCATTGCGTCAAAAAAGGCATCAATTAAGAAAAAGCTATTTACAACATAATAATAATCAGAAACACTTAACAATAATTTATTACAATAAACGATCAGATGTCAGAACTTTAGTTTACCAATAGCATATAACATAATTCACAAAAAAACATGACCAAACTGGCAATTAATTGCTGAAATATTACATAGCCCTAGGAATTTTATTTTTTTTGTAGTTGTTAGCCAGCTAAAACCCCTTGGGACAACTTATGGTATATAACATCCAGACATATATCAAAAGTAACTCACATTTCATAATTCATTTTCGATAGACTCTCACTTTTTTTTCGCTCGCCCAATAATCATTCATAGACCTAAAAGTATATATTGTTTATTTACATTGAAAAACCATTAAGTTTAACAATTTTTATGTTGATAAAACAGCAGCAACAAAAAAAAAAAAAACAAAAACCAATAAACATATAATATGAACACATAAATATTATATACAAATTGAAAGTTATAATTTATTACAAATTAAAATAAATCAAAAATCGACAACAAAATGAATTTTAGTCAGCTTGAGGGCCATTATATACATACATACATAAAATTTACATATTGAGTGCAACACATAACAGGAAAAAATTTGTATAAACGTTAATTTCATTTTATCGGCGCCCAAGAGGAAATCATAGATCTTGGCTGGAAATGATTTGTCAAAACTTTCTGGGCCATATGAAAATTGATACCGGCATAAACTGCTGGCCGGATAAGAAAATTTCTGTTAAACGTTTTATGCAGCAAATTAAGTTGAATTCGTTTGTAAATGAATTTCTATAAATATCTGGCCACACTAAATTTATGGATTCCGCTGAGTTTTAGCTGTTTTAATTTGAATTAACTAAGCTTAAAATGTTGTTGTAGGATGTTAGTTTACCAACATTTTTTAATTAACTATTCGAGATCTGTCTAAAATGTACGAGCTCTTTATGTTGGTTCAATACCGAAGATTATTAAAGGAATGCTAAGTTATTTTTGAGTGCTAACCAAACTAAGTAGAAAAAAAGCGTTCCAAGATTCTTTCATGCCTTGCAAATAGACACAATAAAGCATATTACACGCTTCACAATAAAAACATAAATTAAACACTCACACGCTCCTAAAAAGCCTAAAAGCCAAAAAAAAAGTTTCAAATTCTATAAGAAAATTCTTTGATAAATTCTTTTTAGAATTCACCGCTCACTGGCAGATAAGTGTTTTGTCTGTCATAAATACAGCCAACAAAAACTGTCAAAAACAGACAGAAAAGCGTTAGAAGCTGCTAGCCAAGTTAATAAAAAATTGAAATTTAATAGCCATAAACAAAACAAAAGCCAACAAAATGCAAGTCAATGGCAGGCAGGAAATGCAAGCGGCATCTTAACTGAATCTTATAGTTTTAGTCGGGTTTCTTCTCCATAGATTTGTTTACATTTTTATGTGCTAAACAAAACTTGAGCGTAGGGTAATAAAAATCTCAGCAAGAAGTGCTCACCAGGTGTACTAAAATTTCAACACTTTGTTTTATCAAACCAATGCAATCAAGAAAACTCTCTAAACAGAAATTGAAACTATAAATTCCAAATTAAAAAAAAAGAAATTCTAAAGTCCTACAAGCTTCATAAATAATGCAACTTTTGAGTATATGCATAGCATATGCTTAATATTTCCCAATGAATATGTATCTACAATATCGAATTTCCAAAACTGTCAAATGTCGCTCAATATCGTTTATCAAACTGTTTATCGGCCGTTTTCATAAATGGAATAATGAAACGAGTGCCCATAAATCATAATAGCCGTAAATATCTTTTGTTTAATATGAGTTTGGGTTTGGAAACTGTCATGCTGTGCAAACTTTGTGCAATTTTGATGGCTTGCAGCATTTATGGTCCAGCACGAGGGTTGCTTTATAAATTTCCAGTGTAAGCACTGTATAATTTGCCATTTCCATCAAAATGTTGACCTTTTTTAGCACAAACAGGCTCAGCATTTTTTTTCTACCAGTTTTGGTGAGTCATGAAACTTACGAATTTGTGTCCGTCCATTTTTACATATGAACAACTTAATCTCAAAGAGCATAAAAGCAAGAGATACCAAGTTCTACCAGAAAACGCGCATTTTCAGTAAGCAGGTAAAGCTAGTCAATTCATCTCGATATCTTGACCTGTTCATCCATTGGAGAATTTTGCTCACCCACACTTCCTCCACGCGTTCGAAATTTGTTGTTAAGTATAGTATGCTGTCGGTAGCGTAGTGGTAGCGTACTCGCTTTGCAACCCCATGGTCGATGGTTCGATTCCCCGCAGTAGCACTATTGCACTGGCCTAGCACTGGCATCGCTAGCTCAAAGACGCTATTTACCCAAGAAAATCTCTTTTAATTGAAGACACCGCCGTTCCGATTCGGCTATAAACTGTGGGTCCCTGTTCTCTTCGAACAGTTTTTAACAGAGATTCCCAATGCTCCGCCCAGGGGCGACTGATAAAACAGTCAGTCATGGAAATTATTATTTTATAGTATGCTGCCAAAAATGCTAAGGTCCGCTGATAACTTCTCAAGTTATAGAAAAAAACTTGTTAATTGTAGCCGCCCTTTTCTCTATAAACTTACGACTATCTTCCAACTCTCTATGCAATTAATAAACAAGCTAAAGCAACCAAATTTAGTATGCAGACTCATTTGAGCCAGATCAAGAATGATAGGTTGATTTTTTTTCACAGCTTACCACAATCATCTTATAAATCATTTTATCAAATCTTTTTCAATCGTCAAAGTATCAATACAAAATTTGTCGCAGTTTTCCACTCATCTACCTAAGAAGCTGTAAGAAGCTGCAGATGGAATACAGATCAGCTGCTAAGAGCTGATCCTTCTGAATATCAGGCAGTGAGACGCACCAAGAAAAAAGAAGACACCCGCTGTTTGGCTAGGCAGCCAAACCCTCATGCTGCAAGAAGATGCAAAATATCTTGGAGTCAACTTGAAGAAGCGGCTGACTTTCAAATCTAACATCGACAGTATACTAAAAAATTGCCGGCTAAAACGTTGAAGTGACACCCCTTAGAAAATACTTCATTCAGATTTGGAGTATGGCGGCTTCACCACATATGCTCCAATTACATAATATGTTTATGCATATATTATGTAGACATTTTAAAATAAGAAATTGAGCCTTATCACTAGTAAGGTACGTAAGAAATTCGAGCTTGTACCATGACCACAGACTGGAGACCATTGGTCTACAGATCAATAAGCATACTGGCCGCTATAAAGAGCGACTAATGAGACACTGTAGTAGGCTGGCAATTGGGCTCCCTAATGACAATCCTATCAAAAAAAGTTAGAATAACCAGGCACTGAAGCAGCTTCGCAAGAAGTCCGCTGAAGATGATGGCCAAAAATTGGCATTTAAATGAGGTACCTTATTGTCACATTAGATATCTACAGCTAAACAGGCTGGATAAGCGATCTGAAAATTAGAAAACTACAATTGATAAAAAAAATTTTTTGCAAATATTTAAATTAAAATTTATTAAAAAAACCAATTTTTTTTTGTATTATTTATCGTTATTTGAATTATTAATCTCAATAGGAAAATGTAATTAAACTGTCAACATTATCGCACAATGATTTATCATAATATCTAATAATGCGCTTGAAAACAATAATATGTAGCTCAATCCTCTAGGCTTGCGTTTTTATCGATGAAGCACCATGTTCAAAAAAGCTGATGAAATGGTTTAAATCTTGACCAGGTACATCTGTAGAATAGTAGCATTGAAAGCGCACTTCTCTTTTCTAAGAATTGATATGTGTAAGGTTTTTTTTTGGGCAACCCGAAGCTAAAGTTCATGCAGTATACCGAGTATGTCAGACACATACCTTGCGTCAATCTCGGTCATTAATGGCACCTGTACATATACAATATTGTATGAACATCTGAAGGCTAAGAAGATTTGCCTTCGTTGGGAAGCGCATAATTTTAATAGCCCCAAAGGAATCGATATCTGCAAGGAAACGTTTGAAAAGTAAGCCAAAGTATCGTAAAATCTTAACAGCCCGAATCAAAACAGCAATCGACCTGTCGGGCTCCCCAATTAGAGTTGTCCGCTGTAGAAGTCGTCTATTTCTTCGGAAAAGTTGATCTTCTGCAATTATTATTCCGTTTGAGCAGCAAAGGATGGTCAAGTCCAAATGATCCGCAACTATATCTTTGACTGAAGTTTTGGAAGAATTGCGATAAAACTATTGCTAAAGATGAATTTTTGGCTGTTAATTTTTGAGCAATCCCTGACTTGTCGCCAAACAGTGTCGTAGACAGCTTTTTTTGATGGAGGAAGGTGGGGAATCGAATTAATTTTTCTTTATAAATTTTATTGGACGATTTTGTTTTCATACCAAAACAAAAATGTCACCTTTGATTCCTCCGTGCCATATCTACGCCACTGTCAACTAATGTATCCTTTTTGTGCCCAATTTTCTCAAATAAACTACAAGCTCTTTCTTAAAAACGCTGCGACGGTGTAGAGGTACCCACATCTCAATTAAAAATTACATCAATAATTTTTTTAACCTCAAGCAAAAGTGCATTTATTTCAACGCAGAAAATTCTGTCTTATGCCGAAAATTTGTAAAACAACCCTCGCATTTCGAGTGAGAGACGCTCGGGTTGTGTTCAAAAAATTTGTCATGCAACAAATGTGGCCAAGAGGCACAACTCTGTTGTAGCATTTTTCTCTTGGGGAGGGCAATAACAAAATACAACAAGAAGTCAATGGCATCGAAGTAGCAAATCGGCCAAAAACCGCAGACTAATTAAATTAATTGAGGTGATTTTTGTCGCAGATATAATGCACGATCCTCTCCAGGACTCGTAGTGTGGCATATGTGGCATGCCAACTGCCGTTGCTGGTCATTTGTAAAGTGTGGCTTAAAAAACAACAACAACAACACCAACAAATATAGTTTACACGAACAGTGATATTTTAAACTGATTTTGACAACAACAAAAACAACATGAGAACAACCCGAATAACATGAGCAACTGGAACAACAACCATATAGCAAATGTTCCACGCATTTAATCCATCTATATTAATGACTTGCCATATTTTTTTAAGTCACACATAAAACATATGAACAACAACTGCAACAACAAGAACAAGGAAATCTTTTTTAACCCTTTGTTGTTGGTGTCGTTGTTGCTTTTCAGCTTGATTGAATGGTTATTCATATTGCCCAGATATCCAAGTGGTATTCGTATGTTATGGATGTGATTCCTTTTTATAACCCCCCAACCTCGTTATGAAATTACTCTACTGTGCATGATGAAAGTCGGAATTTTTATTATTTATTTATTTTTGTTTTTTATCCTTTTAGGTGCTTGTTTTTTATCGCACAAGCTATAAAATATTAAATGAATGCAATCAGAATATTTCGTTCATTACGCAAAGAGCGGGCTTAAATACTGACAGAGAGTACTCCGAGTGCATGTCAATATGAAAAGAGTATGGACAGATGAATAGAAGGAGTACACCTGTAGTTCAAACAGTTCAAGTTGGATAAGTATTGTACTTTATCAATTTCGCGATAGTGCTTCGATGGATAAACTAGATAAATTGAAAGATATTATAAAAATTATGATAAGATTATACACAAGGGGTTTATTTATTAAGTCTGTGCATATAAGCTTCGTTCCCTAGTTCAAAGGCATTTTAAGTAGAATATAACATATACCACTCCTTTTAGTAATTCTTTAAAAGGTACGCTCACCAAAACTCGCTTGTTGACTAACATATAGATAAATATATAGGTAAAAATATATATAATTCTTAGAGTTTGTAAAACTGTTAAAGCGACGGTCACCAAAACCCACCTCTAGACTTATACAGACCAAAACACAAAAATGATTTCAACTTTTTCGCGATACCAGAGGAACATGAATGTATTCTATTAACGAAACGTTTAAAAATTTGATTCTTGGGTTTGCCATTGCAATGAACTCTTTGGGGTATTCCATGGAAAACGAATAGACTTCACCGAATTGGAGCGAATAGAATCAGGGATTTTTTTTTGGCACAAGATATTTAAGGATCGGTCACTCTTGCTCGGATGCAGGCAAGGCAAGTACAAAGCATGCTATCTCTAACTATAGAACTAATGAATAAGTGAAATTTCTAGGTAAGATTAATATTGCGATGGGTTTTGTATAGGGTGTGCCATCTGTTGGTTTGTTTATTAATTGCATTTTATTCGCATATTTTCCAACACACAATTGGGAAAATGCATATTGCAAATGCAAGTTTTAAACTACTTATTTATACATAGTATGAAAATAATATCGCCACCACGGCTGGCTCAACAGGCCCCTATGCGAACATTGTTTTTTTCGATGATTTTTTTTTATGAAAACTTATCTGGCAGTTCTGCCATCCATTGAACGAATAAGCGACGCTGATAATGGTCCGAGGGCTTCAATTGTTGCGTCTTTTGAATCTTGTAAGCGTATAAGACTCCCATGCAAAATTCAACGCAAAGTGGTCCTAGAAAGGTGTAATACTTGTGAACGATGGCGCCTCAATGTTCGCTTCGAATCGTCGACCTTGGCTCATCGTTGTTTTTTTTCCACAGAACAATCATTTTCATAGTACACCTGTGCCACTTTTACGTGTTGTTCGGTTGTTAAACGATCCATGACTAAAATAGAGTACTTTCGAACTTGATATACACTTTGGACGAGTATGTTCCGAATTATGAGTGTTTAACAACCAAACCAACCGATGGCCCACCCTATAATATATAATTCAACTCACAGCAACAAAAATTTCCTTTACTTTCATGTCCTTAGTAACAAATTTAGCTTGAAACCGTATTTTAAACGGCACTTGACAACGATTGTATTTTTTCAACTATTCTTAGTAAATAATTATTAATAATTTATTCAGATTTTTTTAATTTCAAACTATTTTTTGGGAATTAAAAAAAAATATACAGGCCTGTTCTAGATTTCGACTCGTTTTGAAAAGTCATAACGAGTGCATTCCAACAAAAGGTGTTCTACATTTCGACTGAGTTCGAATCGATTTCGAATCGTTTTCATTTCGAGTGCTATCGATAACCTTTTGTATTGAACAGCTGTATGATATCGATAAGTTCACATTGTAGAGTTGCCACAAGTTTTCGAACAACTAACTAAATAACTTATTTTTCTTTTTGCCAACATTTTTCTGAGCGAGAAATATTTTTTATTTATTTACAAATTTTGTACAATTTATTTTATATATATATTTTAAGCCATCCATTAATAAAATTAACTTCGAATTAACTTGGGCAACACGACAACACATAACTTTTCGAAGTTCTGTTTTGTCTAAATCCAGAATACCTTACTTTCATTCCACTCGTTTTGGTTTTGAATGTACACACAATTTCCATAGACATTTTTTGTAATAAAAATATATAATGAAAATCAACCTTGTTTCGTTCAAGTGAGCACATCTAAATTTTCTTAAAGCATTAAAAAATAATACAAAATGAATTTTAGTGGCATTAATGCGTTTATTTAAGTAAACAAAGCAAAATACTTTTCATTTCGACAGCTGCGAGCCAAACTTTTCAAAACGAGTCGACTCTTGTCGGAATCGAAATCTAGAACACCTTTCATTTCGATTCCGACAGATTTTGTCGGAATCGAAATCTAGAACATGCCTGATATATATAAATACTGTACTTAGTTTAGTAGTGAAAATTGTGGAAATAATTACTTTCGAAATTGAATTAAAAATATTTTTTCACTGCGCGCAATATATACATATGTATATGCTTGTGCACTTATGTATAGTATTCTACATATGTATATACATATTATACTATATACTATACATATATGCCTGACAAAGGTATATTTATGTGCATGCTGTCTTTAATTATAATTTGCATTATTTCCAGTAAAGTAAATGAACAAAAAAAAAAAACAATCAGTTGCTTATACTACATACGCACACAAAGTTCCTTTATTAGATCCTGAAAACATTCGCAGGGAGCAACTTAATTGCTGCCAATTCCATATTAAAAGTTCGATTTGCTCACACAATTTACTTGTTAATAGAACGCTTTTGCACTAATTTTAAACAATTTGCCTTAAAAAAAAACTAAATTCACAAATCCGCGCACAGTTCACAAATAAAACGCGTTTTGGCTGCAGCAACAATTAAAATATTTTTATCGTCGACATTTGGTCTATCGAGATCCTCTTTTGTGTTTTAGTGTTGCAAAACACGCAAATCGCAATGCACAATAATTGCGTGCAGTGCAAGCAGTGCACACAGCTGTTGTAACACGGCCGACAATTGGCTTTTGTGGCAATTCATTTGCAATTTGATTTTAACGCTAAATGCTGTTGTCAACAACAAGAAATTAATAAATTATACAAAGCAATTGATTTTGTGCAAGTTGTGGATGTGTGCAGTTGGTGTTGCAGTCAACATATTTTGCAGATGCCAACAATGTGGATACCACAATGTTGACCAAAATGAAAATGTTTAGAATGTGGCGCTGCAGGTGGTCAACAGATGACGGCGGTAAAAGGCAGAGTTTTAACATTTTTTATATTGTTCGTATTGTGTCCGATGCGCCTGGAGGATAATGACGGCGACACCAACAACAGCAACAACAACAAAGGCAATGACAGTAGGAGAAGCACACTACATGCAACTAACCATAGCCATTGGGGGTGATTGTCAATTAGGTTAACAAAACATGCACACGGTGTTTGCTGTATGAATTGTTAGCCGTAGCCAAAGCTGAGCTGGAGCTGGAGTGTACCAAAAAATTGGTGCCCAAAATCATCGTGTCATTGGCAGGCAGCGGCATGGATGGCGCACAAAGAGCAGCGGCTGTTTGTAGTAGTTGCAGGAATTGGAGCTGCCGGTTGTATACGAGTCTGTTGTGTGTGCGTGTTCTTGTCAAGCGTTTAATTGGCTGGCCATTTGGCATGTTGTTTGCCTGGATATTAACGATTTGCGACGTGTAAAAGCATTTGTCAATGTGTCACAAAAATAAACCTCAGAGCAGAGCAGAGTTAAGCTTAGAGCCAATTGAAGCATGCAATTCATGCGGTTCATTTAAAACAGCTGAGCTAGCTTAAAATTTTAGTAAGTATGTGTCTTTCATAGATTGGCCACAAAACAATTCAATTTACAATTCCTTGCAGTTGCATTGAACTTCAGCTGACCTTTTTTTTAATTAAAAACAAGCAAGGAGACGCGTTGCTTGCACCACAACAGCCAAGTTGCAGTTGCAACATTCGTGCCGCGTTCGCATGCTTAAGATTGCAGCAACAAAATTACATGCCCCAAAAATCTACAAGCAGTACCACGCCGCTCTAAAAGCTGTAACAAGGATTTGACTGTACACACAAAAACGGAAGGGAATTGTTATCTAATGTTTGTTCGTCGCCGCTGTAGGCGAAGGGTCAACATCAAGCAGCAGCACAGCAGTCACGCAGCAGCCCAGGGAATGGTGCTGCCAAACACGAGCAAGAAAAGTGTTAATAAATTTAGCCAAACAGTCAGCCAAGACACTGAACTAGACAGCTATCCAACTATATGCAACTGGCCCAAAGCAACAAAGTCGTCGCCAATATAGCGTTGCCCAAATTAAGTTACGCCGTCGTCATCGTCATCGTCGTCGCAACTTTGCTCCATGTTGCTCGATTTACAAATAAATTTGTTTAATTCCCACTCGACGTGAACGCGCCAGCGAGAAATATTGTATAATGCCATCGACCCACTTTGTAGTGTGAATGTTCATACCTCCAGAGAAGTTGGGAACAACGTCGTCGTCGTCGTCGCCGCCGCCGTCGCTGCTGTTGGCCAAAACGTGCTGGGATTTCGAACGTTCCAACGACAACGACGACTCTCAACATGACTAATTAGACGCGTCATTGTAGCCGATTGGCTTTGCATTTGGATTTGGCCAGACTTTTGAATTGGCATTGTTAATGAGTGGCCCGTTAGCTGGCCGCTGGCATGGCTTAGATTGTTGCCTAAATGGAAACTAATTGGCATTTAAGTTGCCAGTCGGCAACTGTGTAAATGCACTTTAAAATGGCTAGATCATGTTTTAAGTTTGCTCTTTGGGGCAGATAGAGCAGGCAAGTTGTAGGTGCGATATGCAAATTAAGTTGAGCTGCGCTTAAGTAATGGGAATTTAAAGTAGCAAATGGAAAAGCATGCTCTTAGAAGATGTTAAGTTGGTTGCAAAAGTAATCGGAAACTGCTGAGAACGTTTTTCAAATGCTTGCAGAGACCAACACAAGAATGTAGTAAGTGCAGGAGCGTTTAATTCAGAGTTCGTTTTGTTTTTTTTTTTTATTTTTTGTATAACATTATCAAGATCCTGCCAAATTTCCTAGCTATGCTTGGGAAATAAAGCTAATTTGTTACAAACCTTCCACTTAAATTCAAATGCTCTAACTTACAAATTTTCTTTTTCTTTGCAGTTGGAATGAATATATACATATTTGAAGTTCTTCAAGAGGAATAATCTTTAATTTGGAGCATAAAGTTCACAAAGTCATCATACCAATTATATGGATTTGTCTAAAAAGCTAGGTAAGTGCTGGATTATATAAAATCTCCTAAGAGGAATGCTTCAAGATACATATAAGCAAAGGCAAACATCACCTGTACCGAGATAAGGCGTATCTTTTGTTTGAATTCGGTAGTTCCAGTTCTTATAGGCTCTGAAATATTGGTATTCATACAGACGGCTTCTTTTGACCCAATAAATTCAATGTTTTAAAAGATTATTCCAATTCTATACAGTTTTATAAAGTTTATTATGTTCATCTTATTTCAACGAAATTGCTTCCTTTAAAAAAGCGACAGAGTCGTAGCGGTATCCGACAGTGGGATACCCTACCCAAAATGTCATCGTTTGGTAACTTAATATTAGTAGTATTTATGTCCAACCTTCTGCCACTTGGTTTACTTTAAATTGGTAAATATAATTGTTTTTGTTATGCCTATAAATTCCGTAAATTTTAATCGATTTTAATCGTTCGAAAGTTCATTCAAAAAGAGAATTGAAATATCTGTGCAAAGTTTTCGATTGCGGAGGGTTGTAGGCTCCCATCGATTAAAAGTCGACTTACCAAATTTGTTGACCTTTGTCTAGTCCAGGAAAAGAGGGTGAAATGAGTTCATATGGGTTTATAATTTTTGATGTATTTTTCTAATGGTTTTGTTTTGTCTACTTTAAGATCCAAATATTAAACAGCATGGTCTTAAATCCTGAAATTCGACTTGGGAAATTTGGTGGGAAATATCGATTCACAACAACAAGCTTAACCTGTCTACGGACAGACGGATGTAGCTCAATTGCTACCTGAGGTTATGATGGCCTGTTGGTATAAGTGGTGGCTTATGTGGAGTGAACTTAGCATACTTGACCTGAAGAGAGATTATTTTGGATCTATAACACTTGTGGTCTGCGCGACTTAATTGTTCAGACCTACGGACCGACGGACGTGGCTCAAACGCTACTCGAGGTTATTATAAGCATTTTGACATAAGAAAGTTTATAACAACTTTTTACCAAACTGCCTAGAACTGTATTGTGAATCTCGATTTCAATTCCACTTGAGTTTAATTTGCAAAAATTGCTTAATTAAAAATTCACGTCCATTTTTTTTTTATACTGTTGGTCGAAAACATACATATCCTTGTTGCTGACTCGAATTCCATTGTCTTTTCAGCCAGTTTCAATCATTTGTATTTAACATGTCATTCACATAATATTAATTAGTTGCATATGTGCGTCAATCTTTCGCATCCCAGAAACTCAGAGTATTATTGACCGATGCCAAACAGCAATGAGCAACAGCAGTTTGGGCATGCACTGTTGGTCAGGTCAATGAAAAACGGATGAAAGCTTGCACGATTGACATCTGACTGTTGATGATGGTGATGATGATGATGTTGATGATGATGTGGATAGCGACAACAGTCACAATACAAAAGCCAACAAATTTGGGAACGGAAAAGAGGACATATCATGTTTGACTACGGCAACAGGAATGACCGCCGCACAGGAATATGCTGCTTTTTTTTCGAACTCATTCCTTTGCTCATTTGAGTATTTTTCTCTTTTGGATCACAAAAAGCTCATTTTATGTCAATTTGTGTGTACCGTCGGGTTAATCTGAATGAAATTTAACGAGCTCACATACAGCACATTCCCAGCATCACATAGATACATTTTCGTTGCTTGGCATGAGGACACATTACCAGCTCATTTGAGTTTGTCCTTATGGTTATCCTAAATGAATGCCAGACCAGACGAAAGCACTTCACAAGGGTTCAATGGAATTGTAAATAGCTTATGGAACAAGCTGCATACATTTGTGTAATTGAAGCATACAATTTTGGCGTTTCCCTTACTATCTAATTAGGCATGCCAAAAACGTTCCAAATCATAAGTTGAGCAGAGTCCCGGCACCTTTTGGGCTACTACCCTTGCGCCCAACTTTTTGTTGGTCTTTTAGCTTAACCTCTTGCCAATTTTAAATTGGCTTTTGGACCGTGAGTTCAAATATGCGCAAACATTTGTTTAAAGGCTAAAGATTTATCTCAAACTTGTTGTACGTTGGACACCCTGTGGTTCCCCCACTTTTTTTCTGTGTATTTTTTTGTTTGGCTACATCTGCTTCCGTTTCAAGCGTCCTGCTGTGCATTTGGCTGCTGCTGCCTGAGATTCATTTCTCTCTTTTTTTTTATTTATTTGGTAGTCATATGAGCGCTCCGATACAAATCTCTGAATTTCAAGTGCAAAACTTGAATATGCAATTGAATTTTTGCACGTTTTTTCCACTGTAGCTGCTGCTGTTCGAAATTGTTGATAGTCTGGGGAACTACTCAAATCCGCGGCTTAGGCTGTGCAAGATGCAGTCTTTTGTTGTAGTACAGTGAATGCGCGATTTGTAGAACGGTGTTAGTAACTTGTTGGATCATTGGAACTCTAACCATGTAAATAAACTTGTGTTATGAATTGGAAATTGTTAGTCCGCTTCGTCACGGGATTAATGAGATCCTTTCCAACTGTACAAGGTGTCGCAAAAGAAATCACCCTATTGGAAGATGCTCTCATTTTTGTAAATGGCCGCCAATATCAAATCTGTTTTGACATTTGTGGACTAGACAGATACAGAATACAAGTGAATAAGCCATGGAGCGATACACTCCCCAAGAACGCGGAATAATTGTGTCTATTTCCGTTTCCGGGTCGCTTAATTTCGCGTTTTGGCGCGAAAAATCGCCCGATTTAACGGTCCCGGACTTCTTTTTATGGGGTTTTTTGAAGTCCCGTGTTTACATCAACAAGCCTGAGACCTTGGAAGCCCTCAAGGAAAATATCCGACACGAATGCGAGAATTTATCGCCCGAAACTCTCGCCGAAGTGATGGAAAATGCCATAAAATGAGCCCGTATGGCAATCAATTGTGACGGCGCCCATTTGTCCGATATCATCTTCTCAACTTAACACAATTAATTCTAAAGGTCTAAATAAACATAATCAAAAAACAGAATCGAAGTTTTTCATTTAAAAAAAAATTAGAGCCAAACAACATCGGATGACTTCTTTTGCGCCACCCTGTATATATATGCACATTATTAATTTTTTATTCTTAAATTTTTAACTTATCAACTATTTTCAGTAGCTGATAAAGTGCATTGTATATTGCGCTCTGTAGTCAATATATTGGGTTTCCTTGAAGTGATGCTCAAAGACCGATTTGAATAAATAAATTTTCACTAAAAGCATAAAAATACCGAATTTTTGAAAATGATATTGTGCATTTTTTAAAGAATATTTTAAAAGATTGTTTATACCACTGTACCAGTGGCAGCTCCACAGGGGTTTTGGTTCTGGACCCCATTGAGGAACCCTGGATCCGCACCTGCACTGTTCCCGCTATCTTGCGACATCTAAAGGAGTCCGTCCCCAAGAAATATTAGAAATTGTAAAAAATATTAACAATGATATTTCTTTTAGAAGCGATACATTTTTATACTCTGTATCGAAGGTAAGGAGTATATTAAGTTTGTGCAAATGTATGCAACATACCGAATGAGACATCGGAGACCTCCCTAATCGACCTCTAATATGATCAGGAGGACAAAAGAATTTGATTCTGCCGTCCGTCTATCTGAACACCTAGATTGTGAAGATGTTAAGAGCGACTTAAGTTTTTCTTGAGAACTCTTATGACGTCACGGGAAACATTTTATTTTTACAGAATTGGAACCATAAGGGCATAAGAGAGCACCTCGAAAAAAACCATAAGTTTGTTTCAAAGGTATCGTAAGCTAATTTGATGTTTGGAAATTATTAAGAGATCCCAAGCGCTGTATTAAATTTGATCATAATCGGTTGATTATATCATATGGTACCAATGGGAAGGTCTGGTCAAAAAAATCTTTACAGGGCATAATTCGTTTGTTTATAAAAATATCGTAGCCAAATTTTTGCAATCAAAAGTTTTTTAGAGTACTTAAGCAATGGAAAATTTGATTGTAATGGGAGGGTTAAAGGTATGTCCAAGTCGTTCGCTTCCGACTTTCGCATACGCCATCTTTTTTTTAAATTGTTGCAATTAAGTGTTCCCAATATAGGATGCTAGCATTTTCATCGAAAGTATTAAAAATAGAGAAAGGAATTTTGAATTTTTTTTTTAAATTTAGAAATACAATTTTTTTACTTACCTAACATATTTTTTATTAAAATTTAAAATTGTTTTTTTTTTTTTTGCTCTAAAAATGGTAGAGCGATGCTAGAAAGTACTCAACGACTAAATTTTATCTTCTAACTATCTTGGGCAAGGAATTTTTAGATGATTTTTATTTATTTTCGAAAGCTTACTAATTTCTTTAAAAGGTATATTTTCACATTTTATTATATTTAAAAAAAATGTTTCTATTGTACATTATACAGCTTCCTACGCTCTCTCTTTCGAAAACCCGCTTTTAATTTGCTAATGTTTTCCTCATTACAATTTGAAAATTTCCATTTAGATTAAATTTCCCGGTAGATCTTTCGACGTTCATATTTACTGCTGCTACTATTGGGCAATTATAGTGTGTGCCCCAAGAGCAAAGTGTGGAGTAGTTAACCTCGACCAAATCATACACTTTGCCAACATAACCAGTCAAGTTTGATTGGCTTGCCAAAAACATTTGGCCAAATGCTTATAGACCAGAAGACCTACTAGTTGATGTAGATTAGTGCCCTGCCTTGTTCAGGTTGCTGTTGTTGCTGTTGCCTACTACCAATTTGCATATTCACGCTGTGGATAAAAATCAAAGCAGTGGGAGCCATGAACGTGGTGCCCGCTGCTGCTGTGTTGCCGTGCAAAGAAGATCTGGTCCAAAGCCGTTGCCACTGGAGAGAGGGTGGGACGGTGGCAACGCTTGCTGCAATGACAACGACATGGAAAACTAGGATGACGGCGATGACTAGTGCTACGGCGACAAACGGTGTAGCAATCGATGAATGGCACACAGAAATACAAAATGTGTGCCCGCTGGGCAGATGACACTGAGAACCAGACCAGAACCCAGCGAGATGGTAGCCAATCCCCCTTCCGTTTGCCAAAGTATGCAGAGGCAAACAAATTCAAAAATGTTTGGTGAATTTCAATTGCTGACAAATTGTGAAAACGCCAGCGACAAGGAAACGAAGTAAACGCGGCAAAGTCTATGGAGTTGCCTGCGGGCCAGACGGACAGGTTCCACAAATGCTTGGCCAACGATGAATGCCAAATGTTGTTGTAGAGCTGATGGCGACATCGGGTTTTGGTTGTTGATAATATTATTAGTACTGGTGAATGCCAAATTGTCCTTAAGGATATAAATGGAATTTTAAATTATTTTATCAACATATCTGATTGCTTCCAGCTGAACAATTGCCAACATTGGCCTTGCTCTCCGCCAGCACCAGTCCCACGTTGCGTAATCTACAAATGGAGTCATTGACAGTAGCCAGACGTTGACGGCTTCACATTTTAATAATATGCAAAAAGTTATGAATTCGTATGCGCCACAATACGTTTTACTGCAAAAAGATAAATGCTCCAACGTTTTTCAATCAAAGCTGCTGCCAGTGGTCCATAAGAACCCTACATAGTATAGACACTTGTCCAGTCGCTAATATTTGATTCAAAATGAGTTTGCAGTGTTTAATATTTTGAAATAATCCTGACCTTCCCGCACTCACTCTATGCTAATTATTTTTGTTATTGCGCAACAACAACAAGAGCAACTTGCGGCCAGGATTAATCTAAGCAGATAAGGAAATTGCTTAGAATTTGTAATATCCAAACGCAAATGGACGAGAAGCTAAAATGCTTTTAAGTACATTTTCTATTCACTGCCAGGTGTTGGGCGATAATCATGAATGAAAGCAATCTTAAGTGGCAGCAACTAATTGGCTTTGGCTTTGGAAGCTTTGGACTTGGGTGAGCTTGTTGGGCTTAAATATGCCGCAGTGCATAGCACTTATTGATTGATCATTGATTTTGATTTTGTTTTGGAATGGGAATTTTAAAATGTTTTAAAATTTGAGATTCCGATTAAAGGCCGCGTGTTTTGTTTGAATACATTACAATCTGCTGACGGACTTTGAATGTTAAAAATTTGAATTAGGCGAGGCGCTTTCCGAGAGTGGTAAGGACTGCACCCACTTTTTCCGTAAAAAATAATGGACAAATTTTGAGTGGGTACTTTGTTGGAAATGGCTTAAGGGAATAGAGAGTTTTGGGGAAGTTTTGTGAAAAAGTCAACGTTTCTTTGTAGACTAAATGCTAGGCTCTTGGGGTATCTGGGAATAAAGTCTTCACATGAACGGATTGTTATGGCGAATTGCCTAAATCTATTCATAAGTTTTATAACAAAAATCGAGAAAAAGGCAATATTCAATTAAATTAAATTGAAAGAGAATTTCCCAATGTTATTACGTTTTTGTCAACCCTGTGCCCATATGGTCAAAGGAATTTTTTGTTTAGATTATGTCGAATCCTTGAGCCTCGGATCCAGATTCAGCGAAACCAACAGCTGATATTGAAAAACGTGTGGCTGTGTTATTCTTTGAAGTTATTAAAAAAAAATATATTTTTTTTTTTTTTGTCGGGCAATGTTTTTTACATGTTTATAGAGACGCCGAATACAAATCCGTGGTCAAAATACCCAAGCGCGTCAGGTTTCTCTAAAATAGTAGGTATAAAAGGTATTTTTAATGTTGTCTTATTAGGCTTGGCTTATTCACAGTATAAATAGTACAATAAATAAATATTTTACCATGGAGTATTAAAAAAATGCACGCGAAAACCAAACCTCAAATTCTTAACTTCCCAAGCTGTGAAAGGTGCATTATTTTTGTACAAATCCCATTCCAATTCTTTAAAGCTATTCGAATCTTAAGCCTATTCAGTATTCTCTTTCCGTTTTGCATACATGAAACAAATACATATAAGCTCAAATTTTTTGCACTATGTCTATAGATGATTAGGTCGAATGCATATTTGAACTACATTAAAAGCCATTTGCCTTTTTCACACATATCGTAGTATAATACATAATGTATCAACTGAGACACGTTCAAATATGTACAGATTAAAAGCTCTCGTGGCTTGATTAGAAGGAAATTCAAGAAGATTTTTGCCAACAGCAGAACATAAACATTTTGCATTTATTTGTAGCATTTTGTTGCCCACATCGTCTATCTTAGTTTTTAAATGCAACATGGCGTATAAACAATATTTCAAAGCTTTTTTGATTCTATGTTAAAGTCCATATAAATAAGTTAACATCTATTTATATAGGTTATAACTATAGGTTTTAATTGTGACTTTTAAAGTAAAAAGCATGTACTATAAAAATTAAAAAGTGATTTTCTACATAAAAGTATTTATATATATATGGCTAAGGGGGTCCTAAAAATTTCAAAATATTTAAGTATTCATTTTTAATATTCTGTTACGCAATTAAATATTCCTTCCTTTAGCCTTGTTAACTTTTAAATATTTACCTAAACAATTTTTTCATTACCTACATACACAGTAATTATGTAAACTATAATATTAAATATTAAAAAAATGCTGATTGACATATTTAGGGAATATACATTAATTTATTCATAGTTGAAAAAAAGTGAAAAAAAAAAGTTTTTATTAAGAGCCTCAATATTTAAAATTAAAAAAAAAAAAAAAATTTTAATTTTTTTCCA
Source organism: Chymomyza costata (assembly GCA_018150985.1). Taxonomy (NCBI): domain Eukaryota; kingdom Metazoa; phylum Arthropoda; class Insecta; order Diptera; family Drosophilidae; genus Chymomyza; species Chymomyza costata. Next base: position 29,365,036 of record JAECWU010000001.1, read on the forward strand.
ATAAATAAAAAAATTAGTTCTCAATGTTTGTTTTAAAAATTTAAAATAAAGACCTAAGTTAAATTTTTTTTGTCCTAATTAGTAATTCTTGTCAAAACTTCGGCTGAGATACTCTGCGAGATGTTATATTTTTTGACCATCTTGATATTTTTTTTAAATATTAAACCATCGGTTATTTAAATAAAGATTGTAAATTTTATCTTGCTTTGACATTTTTTTAAAAAAACTTCCGCTAAAATCTAATTTTGTTAAGAAGGAAAGATTTTTCTCGTAGTTAGGGCGTTGGTTAGCGAGCGAAGCAAGTAGCGGCAGAGCCCCCTATTGTTTACTTAGTGTAACATATTTTTTTTAAACGCTTTTCTTCATGTAACTGTTAGTTATGCAGCGTTGTTTTAAAAATTGAAATTTGGTTTGTTAACAAGGGAATCTTTTGAAGTACAAAGAAACTTCTGAATCTGAAAATTCTGAAAATTTGTTGAAATAGTTTATTTTCTCCAAAGTTGCAAATATTGAGCTATACGAAAGTGTATGCCTTCATTTAGACATTACTACAAAGTATTGGTTCAAGGATTTAAATATGAGAGTTTGGCATATGCTATATGATTTATTTGCTCATGTTTCTTTTCGATTAAGACTGTCACTCTTTGGAATTCGAAAACGAGTGGTTCTAGCTAAAGTGCACCATATATTGTATATGTGAGTGAGTGTTTGTAAAAGCAAATTGTATTTCATAGCATATTTCATATTTGCGTAAGCTTAATGCAATATAAACAAGAGCCCAATTTAAATGGCTGCCATTTCCAAAAAGAGCCAATCATCGGCTTTTCCCAACCATATTTCATCATGTTATGACAGTTGAAGTTTTGACATGGTTCGTATGGAGCAGAAGTAGTGGGGGTTATTATGGTTTAGGCCAGATTGTATGTGTGTGTTTTAGAAATTCATTGGTAAAAGACAAATACACATATGCAAATAGGCAGTGCAGGGCACTCAAAACTAATGTACTATGCATAGCTCTATAGAAATACATACAGTACATATATATACACATACATATGTATATACACGCTGATAACTCTATAAATGCCTGCAGTCGATTGTAAATGAAGTGCTTTACACACACATACACTCTTACATTGGCATTTATAGAGCAGAACATAACATAAATATTCAATTTAAATTATTACTAAATTGGCTTTTGCAAATTTCCCATTATGCACTTATTTCATTTCGGTGACAGCCGAGACGCCTCAAAGCATGCAACGTATGCAACTTCCTCATTCTCGTCCTCATCCTCATCCAAATCCATACACACATCATTGCATGTTTGCTCTTGAATGTGCATAACGCTCATCAATAAGCAATTTAATTTGTCAATCATTCCTGCATACTACAATCAACAAATTCCATCCATCAGAAATCGTTGAGTAGGTTTTCGAAGTATTGTTAGTATGTAACAATTAAAATTCGAAGGACTCTGTCATACTCTTATGTGGTTGTAATTAAAGTAGATGCATATACACATTTATGTAGAAGCATATTTGTTTAAATGTGTTTTCATAAAATGCGCATATAAATTGCATTTCCATGTACTCTTGCAATGGCATGCGATATTGCTCATGCGTCATGTTGTACAAGCACTTTCAACCATAAACATGCGAAATTGTTAAGCCTTGGGCCATCGAAAAAGCTTACATGCCATAACACAAACTTAAATTTACTTAAATAAATATTTGAAAAAATTGGTTTTTAATATTTATGGTACTGTAGGCAAAAGTGCAAATGAGGCTTATGCGCGTTCTCAGGACAACAACGACCCCATCGACATTGGTTTCAGCTCAACATCAGCGAAAGGAATTCATTTTTAAAAAATGCTGCTGATTAAAATAATATTTGTAAAATATTTTTATTTATTTTACATAATACAAAACTTAAATTTTTCTTAACTTTTAAAAGTTGTAAAGGTATGAACTTATTATTAACGACATGATCAACCCTAAAAACAAGGCAAAAAGGTTAAAAGCCCGTTCATTCACTCTGCTTATTTTTCACACATTGGACTAACAACAATGAGCTGTTTATGAGTGTGTTTTTTATCTTAAAACATTTTTATGGATTTTTGCAGTTAATCGGTTGTGATAAAGCTCGGAAGGGTGCTTGGGAACTCTGAAGAACTTGCGAACTAGCGTCTCAGAGATGTCAAGAGCTAGAGCAACCGAACTTTCGGATTACTTCGACACCATTATTATATTCAGCCGTGCTCCGGAAAACGAAAATACCAAACCGATCAATTTTATTCGGATTCGTTTTTAGTGCTCCGGAAAACGAATTTTTTTTGTCGACAACTTCGCAAATTTCCCCTTTTATTTTGTATAAATTCGTAGATTTCCCTTATTTTTTTCACAGCACGAGAATTTGTCTGAAAGATAAATCCGAAATTTTATTTGGATTCGTACGAGTTTATCGAAAATAAAAAGGAAATATGAGAAGTTATCGACAAAAAACTTCGTTTGCCGGAGCACGCACAAACGAATCCGAATAAAATTGTTCAATTTGATATTTTCGTTTTCTGGATCACGGCCGAATAATTCGTTTTTTTATGAACTTTTTAACTCATAATCGACTTTATATTATAAAATTTTACAAATTAACGAATTATGCCCCAAAAAAGTTTTAGTTTTAACTGATTCAAATTTTGAAAAAATTTGGTATGGGTAAACCTCCTAACCGATTTGCATCAAATGTACACCCATGTATGGGCGATTATAAAGATGTTTCTTTGCATTGGGGAAATGGCTGGTACATGTAAAAAACTGGATGCAATCGAAGAAATAGTCAATGCGAAGCATTTTTTGGAAGGTACCTGGACTTTGTCTAATCGTTTTTTCATATATAACTTTGGTATATGCTTGCAGAAAAGCTTTGGAAAAGTTTTTGTTGATATTAAAGTTAATTTTAGTTTTTATGTGTGCTACTTTTTTGATAGTTCATGTGTTATTGCTATAGAACCTATGAAAAAATTTAATTGTGAAGAACTAATGTATGAACTAGTGTCGAACTAGTTCGACACGTACATGCAATTCGATTAAATTGAACAGATTTTCACAAAACTTTCATAACTTCTTATAATGAAGAATACTAATTTTGAAACAATTTCCAGACTAACCTTTACATCACGTATACGTACATATCAATTGACAAAAATTAAACACAAAAACTTTTTTAACAATTTTAAAAATTTTGAAAAATTAAGGCTTGCTGAAACTGAAAAACAAACTTCCAAAGAGTACATACATAACACGTATGCTACACTTGGTACATAGAATTCTGTATACGTAGTGTGCGCCTACAAGCTCATTGTCTGCAACTGACCACAAATATGCTAAGCTACAAACTGAATTCCCATAAGCAAAATTCTACTTATAAGCTGTACTGATATACTACCAAACACCTGTAAATTTTAACAGGCAACTCTAGCAAATAACAACAGCTAGCTAGTAAGGCATTTAACCAGTTTGGTTTTCAGAGCCAGCACGATTTTCAGGGATTACAAATGCACTGGCTCAGCATTTGATTTGTCACCCAAGGCGTGCAAATGATAATCGAAAAATCACTCAACTGTATGTGTGTCTGTGTAAAGCTGATTTGCCTGGACGCTTGACTGGTTTTTGGCTGCAATTCTCGGCCTGGTAGTCTGTTGGTCTGCATTTCCGCATCCGGTTTTGCATTTGACACCAGTCTGCGCCTGCCTCTCACAGTTGGGTGCAAAAGTCTGTACGCACACACACACACACTGTAACTAAGGCACATACTTGGGGCAAAAATTTAACTGCTCGACACTTGTTTTGTGGTATGTTGTGCTTGTGTCCCTGTTGTCTCTGGTTGTTGTTGTTGTTGTTCCTCAACTTGTTACTGAGCTACAGGCAAGGAACCAAAAAGCTGTTGAAGCACATGGTGACATGTGCATGAGAGGCATCGTTGCCTCGTTGATGGGCCTCATTTCAATTGTTGTGTCAGAGCAAAATCCAAATTCTCAGCACTGCCAACTGCCTCTAACAATGAGCATGTGTTTTGTATGTTAGCCAACACTACTTGCTGCAAGGCTAATGAGTGTACACTGTGATAAAAGCGCTGCCAACCTGAGACCCCAACTAAATGCTTAAAGTCCGAATTTTCACTAATTCCATAAATCTGCTGTTAAATATTTGTTTTGCTGCTCCATTTTTGTTGCCTTTGGGTGTGGAGAGGTGCACATGGCCCTGAACCACGCCCAAGTAATCAAAAATTATGGCACACCACAAACTATACAAATATACACACAACAAAAATTTAGTGGCACTTTGATAGAGCTCGGGCAGTTGTCAGCAGGCAGGCAGTCAGTTCATTACTTCAATATTTTGGACCCCCCACGGGAGTATTTTTTGAATTCAAAATGGCGCCGGTTTGTGATCAGGCAGAGGCAACATCGTTTAAATTAAAATGGCATACAGTGCAACGAAGGGAGGTAGCGCGGAACAGGTTAGGGTTATGCCGACGGGCAGCCAAGCGACCTTTATTGGATTTTCAATTGTCACCAAGGCAAAGGGCTTTGATATATTTTTGGTTCGAGTATGCGGCAGGCTTGCTGTTGCCCTCAGCTCGCGTTTGGTTAGTATTGTAACGTTTTGGGCTGGCTACAAATTCCCACCAAAGTCCTGTTAGCAGCTCCTGCAATGTTGTTTGTCGTTATCGTGCATGGGACGAGCCTAAACCGCAAGTGAATGACAAAACTGCTCTAAAATCCGCTCCGGCTGCTGAATACCCCGGCCCAGGCATTGGGTTAGCATTTCATTCATTGAAGCGTTTTGGCCAGGCCTAAGCACATTTGGTTGCGGATTCGGTTACTGCTAATGACGATGGCACACACAGTATGTGTGTGTGTGTGTGTGTGTTTATGTTTGCATATTGGAGCACTGAAAACCTTCATTGATATGTTGTCTATGTCTGTGGATGGGTTGGTGGGTCTGAAATTTCATTTACCAACTCATAGAACTTTAGCACATTTTAGACCAAAATTATTGCTGGCTTTTGTCCTTCGTCTGTGGTCCTTCATTTTAATTAGAAAATCCCAAATTAAAAGCAAATTATTGTATTTATGCATACTTAGTTGACAACTCTGGCATTCTGAATGTGTCTTACCAAGATAATCTTGTTGATTTTCGAAATTTTTGTCCTTTATTTTCTTAGGCCATAATTATATGGCAGTCTGACTATTGTTGATTTTTTGGTCATTAAACAAGTTAGTGGACCACATGGTTAAGTTAAGATACCTTCAACGAGCTCTGTCTGGAATTGTTTACTAAAAAGTTGTTAATTAAAAGCTGCCAAAATGGCAATGCCTTAGTTTGAGCTTAGCTTTGTGTTTTTGTTTTTTTTTTTTGGTTATAAGTTAAGTAACTTTCCTAGTTGTGGGCTTTTTGGTTAAGAATGGTTTTGAAATATTTTTTGGTTACTAAAACCTGTTTAAACTTTAATATCTGTTTAGAAATTGTTGGTAGTTGTGTTTTAGGTACATAAAAGTTACTTGAGCTAAGAGGATTATAATAGTATTTTAACTTTATTTTTTTATTTCTAATCAAATATATCAAATATAAAATTAACGATGCCCACAACTTAATAGTTTAGTTTTAGCGTGAAGGACACTTAAGGCATTTAAAATTTGGGAAAACAACTTCTAAACGTTCGTTTATTATAAAAGCTGATTAAATATAATAACTTTAAGTTGAAAAAGTGAAGTAAGGATTCTTTTACTTACTTGTGACACTCTCGTTTAAACAGCTTCTACCGTACCCTGAATACTTGTATGACCCAGAAAGTAATTCCAAAAGAATTCATATGATTGAGACATCTTTCATACGTACCCACGAATTCTGACGATATTTTGAGGATTTGTTTTATATAATTTTGAGTTGGAGTTTTATCTAGCTGAGAGAATCCCAAAACAGGTAACAAATTTTAATTATCTAAATTTTTTGTACCAATTTTAAGAGATTAAATGAAACCAAAGACGAGGATGAATAATTTATAAAATCGTATACTTCATGTATGGAAAGTACTATCCAAATAAAAAATAATCATATTGTAGGTATTGTGCAATGTATGCACTGCGACCCTGAGGATCCATTCTAATCCAAGAGCTCCTCAGCTAGTCTACTATCAAAGACAAACTTCTTTATTTGGGATGTTTCTTTTCGAATAACATCGCGAGTCGAGATTCTATAACTGCTAAAAAGGAATGCCCTTCTGCTTACACACGTAAGCTTAGAGCGTCACACTTAGTAAGTACGTGTTGAAAGGATTCCTTTTTAATCTCTCAAAGCCTACCCATGCACATTATGCTCAGGTGCGTCATCCTAAACCTGCAGAGTTTCCTAAGTAGCCAGTATGCTCAAGTTGGAAAATTTTCCTGAAGCTATTTAAATTATGTTTATTTGAAGTCAAAAAAAAGAAATCAGAAACTTCCTTAAGTTATTTCCTCCCTTAAATGTTCAGAAGGAGCAAAGACCAAGAGATTTTTTTCTGGTATAGACAATAACTCAAACCTACGGTTGCTTTCGGCCTAGTCTGTGATAATAATATTGTCGGGAAAGCTTTCACTGCCACCCTAAGAATCTATCGTGCCCGCTGTTATCCCTTAAATTCCTCAGACAGTGAAAATCCCGCGACGAACTTAATTATATGAAATAGCTCTAAATGGCGTGCATCGAGACTTACGTAGTGTCATTAAAATGTATCATTAGTGGGTGGGATTTCCAAAACGACATGACGTATCTGCATCGAAACTCTACGCCTCCAATTTTTAAGATTTGTGGGTGAGATCGCCCAAACTGTCTGTCGCTCCTGAAACGCCGCGTTCCCTCAGTGCGTCTTTGGCATCTTAGTGTTTTGTCTCCAAGAGGAGTTACTACTGAAGCTGCATTCCTCCATATGGTCCGGGGAATGTGCAGGCCCGAGCCAGGATGTGGGGTTGGGTGTCCCCACCCTGTTTGGGCTCCTCAGGGACAGAATAAGTGAAATTCCCAACGGCATATACGCCGGTTCATCGATCAGGTCGGCGCCAAACCGAAAAACTAACGTGTTTCCCTCTGCAATGATTGTCTTCTTCGTTGCTGATCGGTGTCGATCGTTAATAGATCCCAGATCGACATCTGCCGATAGCTACCGGCAAAAGTTCGGTCGGTGTGGTCGCACTTTCTTATTTTGCAGTCTCCTTATTCCTTTCAATCCGCTAACTTCAAGCTTAGATATATTATATATTCCCATAAAAAATCAGTTGTTTCCAAGTCTTTAGGCAGATTTTAGTTTTATCCAACACTAGTGCCTTCAAAGGCTAGCATTGTGACTCTTTGAACTAAACAGCTCTAGTTCCTTCCCTTCCCTATGTTCGTCTAAACATTGCCCACACATGTCAATGACCTCTGCGCTCAGCTGAAGGAACTCAAAAAGGATAACCAATTATGCGTCGTCTGGCACAACCCAAACACATGAACGCAGCATGCATTAGTTGGAAAAACTCATTAAAAGTGCATGAATAAAATTTTCGTTTGATTTATAAGCGCGCATTTATTGCAGGGAGCTCATGCAGACCCCAGAACAATGTCCTTACCCCACACGCGCATGCCTTGGTTGTGGACAAAGTTTTTGGCATATGGTCGACAACATTTGCTTCGTAAAAGTTTTGCCTCGGATGGGGTTAGGCTTATAAAGACAGCTTTGCTGACTAACCGCAGTAAAAGCAATTTTCCGACATTATCTGCTATTCAAGACAAAGATCAGGCCCGAAAATCAATTCCATTAGGATTATGAATCCTAACGGTGACAGCAGGCGTCGACCTCTAAAAGCTATGGCCATAAACGCGCTTGTGTGCAAATGCTAGACAGGATTGGGGTTGGGCACAAAAGGCCAGCAAGGCCAAGCAATAAGCATAATGCATACACTAGCTAGCAGCAACCCTCAGTAGCCAAGTTGTTGGTCAATGCAAGTCTAAGACAATAATAAACATAATGGTCCAAGAAAAATTGCGTAAAAGCGTCAAATTTTGGCAGACGCCTGCCGGAGCACATATATAAGCAAATTGAAGTATGTACCCCCATACAGCATGCCATTCATAAGTCTTGAGCGTCGTCTGTCATATTTTACGCATACAACTCCGCCAGCTTCATTAGTGCGTACAGTGATAATTATGCAATGGACCTGGCCTGGCATCTTCTGGTGGTAGTCTTTGGGTTTATCTTGACTTTGCAGAGGGTGAGCTCTCAGTTCTGACTCGCGGCAAATCCTGTGCGCGTGTCGGCATTTGAATTGTGCAAGCATTTCCGTTTAGGCATGCACATGATGCCCAAAATGCTCCCCATCCTCCGACTGCTGCACACCCTCGCAGAACCAAAGCCGAAGTCAACGAGGCGTTTGCTAAGCGCAGGGAATTCACTTTGAGCTGTTGCATTTAATGGGCTCAAGCGACGTCGGCTCAATCCAGGGGGTACTCCCTTATCACTTCTGTTTTTATTTGGTACTTTCTTTTTTGTAATGTCTTCCTCTTATGCTTAGGATTGCCGCTGTTTGTTGTGCCTCTGGTTTTGAGTAATGGACACTGCCACTGACAACAGCTGCGGATTTACAACCAAATGCATATGCTCTCTTTTTGTTTATATACAGTCGAAACGACAAAATTTACATAAAAGGTCGCTCAGTCAAAGCCAAGGAAAAAAGTAAGGCTAAGATTCCTTTTGATATATGAAGCGCAAGCTTTTAAACTTGGCTAAGGGAACAACAAAAAAAGCTAAGTCAGACAAAATACTGACTTTGAGATACGCTAAGCTAAATTTTCAAAATAAAAATTTTATTGTACTTGATGTAGAACTAATTTTAACTTTATTTACTTGAATTTTTTTAGTCCCAGTTTATTTAGAGGAAGCTAATCATGTCTGCTGTATCTTCAATTCGAGGGCGTAAGCTTGACATTGTATGGTAAAAAATGTTCGTATACTTAATTTATAACGAAGCTAAAACATCTATCAATGTAAATCAGCTTACACCATATTAATAATTCTTTTCTAGCTTGTCTAGAAGAATTGCTCATTTTTTTTCCTTCTGGTTATTTTTATAATCTCGAGTTAAATAAGTTTTTTTTTTTTTTTGCAAACAACAAGTTTTTGACCTTATTACAATACAATTATAAGGTGTGTAAAAACAGAGCTACTTTCTTAAATGTCATAAAATTTGTTTTTTATAAAAAAAGAAGACACTTTGCAGCATTTTGACTTTAATTCTAAAAATTTGTTAAACATGACAAACAGAAGACCATATCTACTGAAACTTAGCTTTGTGGTGTATCTTTTCATAATGTCTCATGTCTTTTCCTCTTTGGTCATCTCATTTCATATTTCGCCTTAAAATTTCAATATCTCCTATAAAATAATTTTTATTTATATTTTATTTCGTTTTAAACTTCATCTTTTTATAATGTCTCACCTGTTTTCTCTTTTGTCAGCCCACATCATCTAATTTTTTCTTTCATATTATTTTTTCGTATCATCTCATTAATTAGTGAAATATTTAATTTAATTATAAATCTACAACGATATAGTTGTGTATTGTATCTTTTCATAATGTCTCATCTCGCTTTTCATTTATTTCATCTTATTTTATATTAATGTACCCCTTCTAAATTTGTATTGTCTCGTATCATCTTATTAATTAGTAATTTATGTGCTATTAACTTTTATTCTACGCTATAATCTCATCGATTTTTAACTCTTATTCAAATGTCGTTGCATGCCCTTGTTTTGTTTATGTAATATCGGAGGAACAGGTGAACATTTTGGTATACACTTTAAGAGGTCGTGTTTTCTTTTTGGTTACAAATACAAATATTTTCTGCACTAATGAAACTTATGCTTACCTATATTTAGATTTAAGATTTTCTGTAAGTAAGTAGAACTCCATAATATGTATCTTAATTCTACAAAAGAAAAGATTTAGATTTCAGATTTTAAGTTTAATAGTAAATTTACATAATTTCTATTATCTTTTCTAATTTTATGGTATATTATTTCTTATTTCATATTGTCTTATATTATATTATCTCGTCTCTTTCTTAAATCAATTCTTCCTCATCATCTCTTTATATCACATGTCTTGTCTGCTGTAAGCGGTCTCTGACAAGGTTTTTATTTTAAAATTTTCAATAAACCATAATCACAAAAATAAAGAAGCAAGTTAGTGCAAATTAAGGGCAAATTGAAAAAAAAAATTAAAAATTTTTGAATATAATTTTCGAAATTCTGAAAGTATGCAACGTTGATTTTTCACTAGAAAATGACAAAAACTATGGGATGTTGCGTCCTTGAGTTATTGTTGTAAAATCGTATTGGATAATTTTGATTTGTATATATATAGGTTAGGACAATTCAGTGCAAATTTTAAAAAGTTCAAACTTTTCTTCTATACTGCAAAATTTTGGAAATTCTAAAAGTATGCAACTTTGATTTTTCACGAAATCTTTGAATTCCGGCAAAGCAATCCACAAAGCAAATTGGAGACTACGTTCTTGAGTTATGGTATTGAAAGCTTATTTGACGACTTTGTTGTAAAGGTACAGCATAACCGGCGCTATTTTGACTATTTTTTAATCTCATTCTCACTCTTCTTTAATTTAATTGCAATTCATAAAACTTTTCTAATCAGCTTATCTTATTAATAGTTTATCTCATCTCTCGCTTTTTGCATTCTTTTGTTAATTCATAGACCGTTGAGTTCCTTTGTCTGCTGTTACATACGTTTCCTCAAACTTCATGTACCTATATTTTAGCCATTTTGTATTCAGAGGGCTTACCTGGGCGACAATCGCTTCAACTTCAAACTTTCTGCCGAAGTTTCAACTTCCTAAACTCCCCTTACCACGATGAGTACCCACGACTCGGACTAAAAGCCTAAGCACATAAAGTTTAAGCCGCCAAGTGGCAAATGGCAGGAGGCAAGTGGCAAATATTTTACTACAGGCCAAAAATAACATTGCCAAGTTAGTTGCCCATGGCAAATGCAATTGTAGAACCGGCAATGATGCCAATAAACAAATATACTTGCCACCTGCCCTGCCCCACCAGACACACTTCCGCCTTAACAATAACAACAACAAGAACAACAAGTCAACGTTACCGGCGCTTTGTAATGCGAGCTTTATGAGCAGCACCGTCGGCTACACTTTAACCCCCTCCTGTTGGCAAGTGCTTCGGCTACCCTGCTCCAGGTCGCATCACTTCCACATTGACTGCCACGTGTCAGTGATCATTATTGTTGTTGTTGCTGTAAATGTCGACTGCGCTTGTTATTTTAAAATTTAAACACCCATGAAATAAAATACAAGCAACGTCGTCTACTCATACATATACTCGTAAAAAAAAAAGGGAATCCAGCCAGACATGCCACACGGGGCAGCCCCCAATGCTCTGGCGTCGCGTCAGAGTTGAAGTATTGAATTTAATAGAAATATGTTATTTTAAAGCAGACGCCTGCCTGCTGCAACAACAACAGCAACAACATGGGGCAACGCGTGAAAATTGGATCAAGGTCTGCACACCATTATCCGGTGAAGCGGCAGGGGTCAGATCTGGTGCATGCACGCGTCAACGATTGCCTGTGCACACTGCAATTTTTGCGTATGTAAACGACCCTTCTCAAACCCCTCCAAAAAAAGGGAGCTATCGGTTATATCGCATAAATTGAAATTATTGCTGCCCAATGCCGTCGACTATACAGTCAAGTAGAGTCCCTGGGATCGTATGTGGGAATTGTATTTACAGTTCACTTAACAAATAGGCATAGCGCAGGAGCACCCAACCAAACCAATAGCCGAGAGGATATTGCTTAGAAATAACCGCAGCAGTGTGCGATATACCATCCCATAGTTATTTCAATCTGTATGATTCGGTTTATCTAGGCACATAGTAGATATGCGGGTGACTTGGGTGTGTTGCGTGTAACCATATAGCACTTACCTCTTCGGGCACTATTTATGGCGTCTGGTTGGGGTAGATAAAAGTGTTGCGAGTTCAAGGACTTGTGCATATAAATAGAATAGACGATAGGGACTAACAACCCCTAATTAAAGAGGTGTAGTGTTATGTGTTTAGGGGTTAGCAATGGGTGTTGTTTGTTCCCGAATTAGCGGGTGACTTCAAAGGAAAAGGCAACAGAGTTGCATAATAAAATGCAACTTAAACTTACTTTATGTACATATTATATATATAGTCAGCTAAATAAAGAGACCTTTAATAAGAAATATAAGCTGCAGGTATTAATCTAACTAGAGGTCCCTACAGATGTTGTGCTGTCCGAACTGCAATTCGATAACTGCATAAGTTAAAAAAACGTTGTTCAAAAATATCGATTGTTTGTCTATACTCGCACAACAATCGATTTTTTTAACAATGGGCATTAAACGGAAATCTCTTAAAGTCGCTTTATGCTGGTAAATTTAAGAAAAATCGATTAAGTGAGTTAATTTTATCGAATTCAAATGTCGAAAATTGTGTGGAAAATTCTACAAAATCGAGTTTAGTAAATGTATAATAACTCCCCCTATTTAAATATTTTGTTTAGATATTTATATTATTAAAAACTCGATGTTACTAAAAAAAAATGTATCTTTTAATTCGTTATGGAGCTACCATTGCAAAATTAATTCTTAGAAGATATAAGATAAAAGTAATTATCTTCATAATATTTATTATGCGAGCTTTTCCGATGTTTTTATAGTTTTTCCGCTAGTTGGATTTTCGTTTGATCAAAAATCTTAAAAATCGGTTCAGCTGCTCTTCAGTTATAAATAATATGAATTGAACGATTTTGTTTTGGAAGATCTATAGCCCTATTTGAAAGTAAAACAGTCACACAAAAAATTCATTGGCATCCAGAGGTGAGACAATGTTTTCGTAATGTTTTTGAGGTCACTGAATTCGAATCCGACGTCAAATAAGCCACAGCAAGTCAGTGTACTGACATAACCTCAAAAAATTACCATAAAACTAGTTTTAATGGTCCTGAAATACTTGGAATTTTTCGGAATTGTAATTCGGATTCAGTGACCCGAAAAACATATAACCATCTTTCTTGGACATCACGAATTAAAAAAGATCTTATATGGGGTGTTTTGAGGTTATGTTTTAACCCAGTTGTTAGGTTCGGAGGCCACACTATGACTTTTATTTGTTATTGGAGTCACTGAATCGTTTTCCAAGTTCTAAAAACTCTAACATGATAGAGCTCTGACACAACCGCAAAAAGCCTCATGAAAGAGGTTTTTTTAGAAGATTATCTTAATATTCTAACGTTGTGGGGTTTTTTAAACTTGGATTTGGATTCAGTGTCGCCAAAAGCATTTAAAGAACAAAGCCGGGCAACCGGTGCCGGAAAAAAATGTTGTGAAGCTTTTTAAGGTTAGAATGGAGCATAGACCTAGTAGGGCCAATTCTGTTAGAGGTTTCGAACTCAGCGCTTCGAATTGCAAATGAAATCGTTTGCTTCGTCCCCAGATGAAAAGTCTTTTTTTACGTGGGTATGTTATTCATAGAAATCAAATATTTACATTTGTAAATCTCAAAAATCGGTTCTTAGAAGATTTTCCGTCGACTGCGTGTTCTCCTTACTATGGGAGTCGAAAAAAAACATTTTGGAGCTTATCAAAATTATTTTAGATTCTCATAAAAAAAATATATACATTTTGGTTCGAGATCTTAAAATTTCCAAGAAAAAATTTATCTTTTTGTAACTGCTCGAATTAAATTTTGATAAAAAGAAGCGTTACAAATATTTTAACTCACACTAAAAAAATTTAAACAAAAAAATTAAATTTGAACCAAAAAAAATTTCAAAAATTTTTTTGATTACAAATTTTTTTTTTTACCTAAAGCTGGAAATCTTTATTTCAGCATTTGAAGATCTTGAACCCAAATATATGTATGTATACATTTTTTCTGTGCGAAAAATACACAAGTTTACAATTTCAAATTATTTTTGGAAAGCTCACATTTTGTTTTTGACTCCCATAGTAAGCAGAAAACGCAGTCGAAAAAATCTTCTAAGAACCGATTTTTGAGATGTAACAATTTTTTTAATGAAAAAAAGTAGCTTTCAAAAAATCTTTCAAAATATTCCACAACTTTAAAAACTTATATATATAATTTGCGTTATGTTTCAAATTAAGCGTGTAAAGTGTTGAGCCAAGCAATGAAAAATTGTTGTGCGGAACTTTGGGGAGTGCTCAAGATGTAAAGAACCCATTTTTGTGGCTGTAGTTTTCTAAAAATATGTGGGTTTTTGTGAAGTAAGTAACTTAAATAGCCAAGTAAGCAAAAAGGTATTTTGCAAAGTTAAATTAACTACTCCCGACTTTATTTAATAATATTTTGTAAATTTAAACCATAAAGAATATTTGATTTCGGCTTTTCTTTGCGCAATTTTTTTATAAGATAAAGCTATTTTTTTCTTTGCACTGCCATTTCTCCCCCTTCCTCATCCCATTCCGTTGACAAATCAGTTTGACAATTTTAGCTGTCCAAAAGAAAAGACAAAGCTTGCATAATTAGTCAAAAGACAGGTACAGCTGTAGGCGCCCAGTTGCCTCAGTCATTTCCATTTGCTGGACACTCCGTGCTACCCAATTGTGGCAGCTCTCTAATTACAGCCAATTCGCTGTAAGAGTGCGTGTTTTCGGAATCCTGGTTCGCCTGCTGATCAATTAGCTTTGATATTTTCGTGACATATTAATCGCCCAGGCAGACAGCATCAAGTTAGCAGAACGACGACAAGAAAATCGCGCAAAAGTAGGAAAATTAGTGTTGAAAAAATGCGCAAAGTCGTGTTGCTGCTGGTTGCTCTTAGAGCTCACCCGCACCCCTTGTGTCTCATTACCTTAGTTGTTTTGCTTTGGCTGGCCTTCGATTTGGCTTGGCTTATTCAAGGCATTAACACATGTTGACAAAGTAAACAGGATTTGATGCTGTGGCATACAAGCAATTTGGTAAGCTAGATTCTGGATACACCACCCCACAGCGTCTGCTGATAGTGCCAACAAATGCAACGAAAACAACAAGTTTACATATACCGGAAAAAAATAACAAATTGGCAGATTAGTTGTTGACATTTCAGAAATTAATGAATCTTGCTGGACTCAGTGGCAAGTGTATGGGTCGCTGATGCCAGAGACTGCACGCCCAATGCACCCACTCTTTGTTTAATTTACCGCACAAATTGGTGTGTGCAAAATTTTAGCATTTTTTTTTTTTAGTTTTTCATTTAACTGCACACATAATTTGATTAAATATTTTTTGCTGGCTTTTTATTATACACTGTGACCGTAGCGTTAGGGGTATTACCGATTTTTGCAAAGTACGTAACAGGCGGCAGCAGAGATAGTTTTCTAACACACTAGAAGCACTAAATAATACCAAAAAGAGTGTACAAAATATGGTCATACTAGTAGATATTAACGCTTTATGCAACACTTTTTTGGGCAAGAATGCCGTACTGTTCGTAGTCAAGCGTCTTAGTTGGGCATAAATACCCATTGCATTTGCGTTTGCTTTGCCCTTTTACCATTTTGCATTTTTTGCTAGACAAACTGAACACCCCATTTATATTATTAAGCACACTCTTAGACCATTTGTTGAGAAAAGTATATGCAGTGTATTCCACGTTCGTTGCACTCTCCGGACTGATTCATATATTTTCGCTCAAAAGCTTTTGCGCACATGTGTTACCCCCCACAGCAGCGCAGTTTGCCCGCATTTTATTTGTGAGGAACCTTTTTAAAAAATTTCTCCATTTTTTTATTTTTTTTAACTATGCACACAAAAAATAAATAAATAAAAAATTTGCACCCGTTTGCTTTGAAACGCGAGCAAGTTAAATAGACTTAGTAGGTTTATTATGAGCCCCGTCACCGCAATAAAAAATTATATTTATATTTTATACAAAAGAAATACGTATAAATGTTTTAGCCATTAAAATCAAAAAAAAAAGCTAACAAAAATAAAAGCGGCAAGTGCTTAGCTGCTAAAAATGGCCATAAAAAAATAGCTTCGTTTTAGTTGGCTGCTTTGGAGCGTATGGTTTTCTGGTGGTTTATTTATTATTAAAAATTTGGCTATTTGAAAAACTAACTATGTCAAGCGACTAATTGCTTTCGTATTGTTTTGCGTATGAACAATTAAAAGGCCTACATTTGAGAATGGCTAGATCATGAATTATTAAATATTATCGCACGGTATATGATTTTATGGTTATGTGGCTTTACAGGAAAAGAGACTGTGTGGCAAACCAGCCTCTGAAACACCTTAACCCAGACGGAATGCAGCTTAGTGCCAAAAATCATGCGTACAGTTGGGTAACACTTCAGTTCTTCATACATTTTCTAATAGCGGCAATATTGTTCTATATAAAATTAGTGGACTACGCTTCCTGCTCGCTTCGCTCTTCATTTCCCATACCATATTTCGAGGTATTCCTGATTTTTGTCCCGCTGCAATTAACCTATCATCAGTTCTTGTTTCTCCTGCTTTCATTTTCGTTTTGCGTTTTGGATCTCTTATTTTTAAGTATGAATTTTTGCTGGAGGGCGCTAGAAAAAATTGTTAATCTTTTTTCGTGGAATAGTTGTTTTTATACCTAACGCTTTATGGCTTAATTTAAAAAAACAAAGGATAAGGTGGGGCGAACCCGACCACCCACTGTTTCTCAAAAACGGCAATACTGAGAATGCTCATATTAGTGTTGTCTTGTAGAGCATTAAAAATAACCAAAATGGTAGCAAAACAGTTGGCTGTCAGTCTGGATTTAGATGCTCAATCGACAAGAAGTATATTTTAACGATTTTCAATTTAATTTTTGCGAATATTTAATTATGCCTACATTGATAGAATAAAAGATAAGTGGCTTATAAACTATAAACATAGTGCATGTATATTACTGGCTGCAAATTTCGTTTATTTTTTTTTCTCGCATCGTTATGAAAAATTAGATAGTGGGGCAAATCCGACCTCTAAATGTTGGGCCAGCCAGACGCACAGCTCGAAAAACCATTAAATTTAGACAAAACAAAGGCTGTCGGGTTTACCCCACACTTTTTGAAAATGACAAAAATTTACTTTTTTGAGAAATGGTCACATCTCAAAAATTAATAATGGCCCAAAGAAATCAGTAGTTCTAGAAAGTTGCGTCAAAGCGTTAGCTTTAAGTTGGTAAATCAATTTGATCGGATGCCAATTAAGCATTTTATAGCCAAAAGGTCGGGTTTGCCTCACCTTATCCTATTTTTCACTTTTTATTTAATTGTGACTAAACGACTGAATATTTTTTAATGCATTTTTAATCTAGGTTAATTTTTAAAAAAATATTTTCATTTTTTTAAGCAACCTAAAAAAATTTTTTGTTTTTAAGCATGTTCCTTAAATGTGTAAATTTTTTTTTTAAACACATCTTTTTATTCAATCTTCGATTCGTTTTTGTGCAATGTATAATAAAAAAAATAAAACTATAGTGAAATGCTGTCTCGATTGAGAACTCTTGGCCTGAAGGGAAGAGCCTTTTTGTTCTGTTGTCCTGCTTGTAACAGGGAAGATAACTCTGAAGAATTTGATTTGGCAAAATTCACTAAAGCATGATAAATGGAATCTGATAATCTCAGATATATTTCGACTCAATGTTAATAATTTTTGCAAAAGATACTTGATTTGTATTTTTTTTTTTAACAGTTTAATGGAAGCTCTTTTTTTATTAATTTTATTTTAATTTGTTTTTTATCATTTTATAATCGAGCTATTTTGTTCAGTTATAACTTATTGAAATTGTCGTCAGTTTTTGATGAGCTCTTGCACAATGCCAACGAATTGTTTCCAAACTCCGCTGTTTTTATGGATTCTATTGTTAATATCCTTAACAATGGTTAACACTCGTTTTGAGTATACTAACATTAAGTGTTCCTTATATGATCCAGAATTTTGTGATTTTGAATATTGCTATTTAAAGGCCGTGAATCGCAGTTACAAATATTTATCAGTGAGGGTTCGTCTACACAAGTTACCCGTAACGAATGTAACGGTAAATATACTACTTTCAGGATAATAATTATCTTATTTTTATGAAATTTTGTTTTTAGATAAAATTTTCTCTTTTGAGGCGTGAAAACGTTTATAGAAAATTTGGTTTTTATGAATTCACTGAAGATGCTTGCAAAATGATGAAAAACTTACATATTCCCATTTACGCAACGTTTTTCAATATGTTTATAGACTATTCAAACATTAATCACACCTGTCCCTATAATGTAAGTTATATTTTAAAATTGATTTGCATTTATTTTAAACTATAAAATTTACAGCATGACATCATTGTGGAAAAACTTCCCATCAGCTATTTAAACAACAGACTAACAAAATTTTTATCTCTACCCCATGGCGATTATCTAGTTAATACTACTTGGTATGCCTATAATGTGCTACGTGCAAATCTTGGTGTTTATTTTACAACCTTATAAGTTTATTTTGAACATTTTTAATATAATTATCCCGAAGATAAAGTAATAAAAAAATTAGTACTGTTATTTTATTGAGAAAAACTACTGTGTCCAAAAAAAAGGTGACATTGCATTTATTTTGAAAAATCTTTATTTATTCGTCCATATCAATTTCATCGCCTTCAAAGTAATCCCCCCTGATGCAATGCGCTTATGCCAACGGATTTCCCAATCTTCGAAGCAGTTGTTAAAATCAATTTTCGGGATGTCCTTCAGCTCTCTCTTCGACGCGGCTTGAATCTCCTCTATCGACTCAAAACGGTATCCCCGTAGTGGTCTTTTGAGTTTATTGTATAGCCAGAAGTCGCACAGTACCACATCAGGTAAATGGTGAAATGGTCACGAAGAATCAATACAGTCCGAGGCGTTGCATTGTCATGGTGCAAAAATCATGAGTTGTTTCGCCACAATTCCGGCCTTTTCTGGCGAATAGCTTCACGCAAACCAAGCATAACGCTCAAATAATATTCCTTGGCGGAAGGAACTCATTATGCATAACAACAAGATAATCGAAGAAAAGAGTCAACATGACCTTGAGCGACTTTGACGCGGTTTTTTTGGTCTTGCCTCACCTTTGGCACGATATTCGCTCGATTGATCGGTTGTTTCGGGGTGGTAAGCATAGTTCCAAGTCTCATCTCTAGTTATTATGCATTTCGTCTTGTCAATGTAGTCAGAAAGCATTGTTTCATACACTTCAACGCGACGCCTTTTTTCCAAAAAATTAAATTTGAACATTGTGAAAATCGAAAAATTCTCTCACAAAAACGTAGCGTACTCAAACACTAATGAATATTTTTACGTGTAACTTGGCATGGATAACAAAGACAGTCCTACCAATCTGAAAAAAAAATTTCTCCAAATCCAATTTTAGCGCGCGCAGTTTAAATTCAAATGTCACCTTACTTTTTGGACATAGTAGTACTTAATCTAATTTTTATAAACTCAAAGTTGGTAAGAGTGTCGAAGGCCCCCATTAAAAATTATGAAGAGATAATTAATTTGACTCCCGATATTAAATACCTTTCACAGTGATTTAGAAAAATAATGATAGAACATTAGTCCCACTTCATTAAGTTAGTTACTGATGATTATAACTTTAAAATTGAGTAAATTGTTTGAAACATTTCAGATTTTTAATTTGCTGAATATTACAAGCTGGCTACTTTTTGAATAACATTAATTAGATACACAATTTTGTTTAACAGTCATTAAATTTGTACACCCTTTACCTCAATATCTTACCTGCAATACAAAAATGTATGCAACACAGAGAATCAGACGTAGGAGATTCTCCAAAGTTATCTATGCTATGATCTGGATGCCTAGAGCAGTCAATATACACATGATCATTTCCCTACCTGTCTGAATGTCCATATAAACGCCTAAATCTCAGTGCTGATAAGACCTAGGGCAAGCAAAATCTCGGATTAGATCCCTTATTATGTGACGGGAAATTAGTATATATTATTTTTCCGATATTGGCGTAAATGGCTTGCAAATAGACGGATCTGCATAAAAATTCAGATATCGCTTAAAGCTTTCAATTTCCAGAAAAAACGTCTAAAATATCTCCCACTATATTAATCGGTATCAATCTTATAAATTTTAAGCAAAATGCTCAACTAACTACGTTCACTTCAAAGGCTCGACTAGTATTACTTCGTTTTTATTGTAAGACTTGGACTTAAAGAAATAGGAATAGATTTTTGTCTTCTCTATCATAACTCATATCTTTGTTAAGATCTATTATTATTACTATTACTATTAGACAGCGCATTTTTAAAATGTTTTCTTGTCCTCTAATTCAAAGATAAACGTGTAAAGCTCGCGGGATATGGGGCATTTAACATTTCAGGAATTCCTGTCTTCTCTAAATACAATTGTACTCATTGTAGACAACAACAGACAGAATTAAAAATTCAAAATTGGTTACTATTTGGATAGAAAATTTAAAGTCTTAATATTTTACGTCTCTCTATTGAATTTTGTTTTTGCTTTGATTAGATCTCTTCCCTGAAACCACAAGCTTCACAAATGAAGAAGCAAAGATAGCAATTCCTTTGTCTCAATTCCTTTTCCTCTTCTAATTCAAATTGAAACGTTTTGCTACAAATCTGTTCAGTTAAGGAGCTGCCTGGTTCAAATTTTGTTCCTCCTTTTTTTTTTTTTTTGGTTTTGTTTTGTGCGTTTGTTGCTCGCGTTATGCCATAAGGACGAAGCAGAAGAAGAAGAAGACAACATGTCAAAAAATAAATGTACAAAAGACATTGCTGGTATATATTTTTCTCAAATGAAATATTAGTTTACTTTTAGAAGCAGCAGCAGCGGCAGCGGCGTCAAACTGTTGACAGCCAGAGCGAACGCAGAGAGCGTAGAGAGTACAGAGAGTGAAGCCCTGAGCACAGATGCTTGCCGTATTTGTCATTTCTTTAAGGATTTCTGAAAAGCAAAGCAAAAGTTGCAGGGGTGGAGTGGCTAAGCAGCAACGGCTCGAGGGGGTCGACCGTGCGGCTTTGAAGGATAACGTAAAATAGCGCAGGCACGTTGCCGCTCTGGCTGTCAGTGTCGCGTAATGGAGTAGGTTGGTGGGGGGGTAGATGATGCCACTTTTGTTTAAGTGCCGCAATAAACAAATTTTCAAAAAGAAAACCTCAAGCAAAAAGCAGGACAAGTAGATGGAAAACCACGAGAAAAATAGAGACAAAGAGACATAGAGACGATGACGTTGACGACGGCATCAAGATGTTTGCTACGTGCGTCGTCGAGATGCCATTTGGTCGCATTTTATATGCCGCGATTTTCACCGTCAGATAAGTTTACCAAAGCAAATGGCCCGAGCAATATGTCATAAAGTAAATCCACAAAATTTTTAGCAACTACACTTCTCAAGCAAATTCTGTCATTGTTGTCCGTGCTATGCCCTTTAAAAGGGTTAAAGTGGTAACTTGCGTTTTATGCAAAATAATTGCAAAAAGGGATGGAGTTCTTTCGTTTCTTCTTAGCAGTTGTTTATTCAAGATTATATGGCTTGCTTGCTTTCACCAAAAATTCTTAAATAATAAATTTTATATAAAACAATGAAATGCCCATGTAGAACATAGTTATCGATTGCAATATCATTTTTGGTTTTTGCAAGAGCTTTATAACACACAATCTTTTAAGCGAAAAAGCATCATTCCCTTTCCTTTAAAAATACATTCAAATAATAATGGCAAGCCAGATTTTTTGAGATCAACTTATCGGTATTAGATTATTATTAGGTATAATAGGTTGAGAGCCTTTCAGTTTGATAGAATTGATATATAACTTTTTGAATTTCTCTTCTTTGAATACCACACTGCTCCTCTCTATGAAATGCTTGCAACTCTGCACCGTCCATTTTTATGGTCAAGCGGTGGTATACTTAATTCAGTTGTGGTCGTATCAGCAAAGGTGACGTCAAACGTAGCGCAAAAGAGAACGTCTCACCAGAAATCTTTGTTAAAGTCCATGAAATGATACTTAACGATCGCTGTTAAACATAAAATATATGAATATTGGGATATTAAAAATATATCGGCGCGATTGGTGCCACCATTGCTTAAACTGGACCATAGGTGCAACCGTAGCTACCATGCCAAAAGTTTGGTTGAGTCTGTATTCTCCATCTTTCACAAACCTGGTTTTGCTTACGCCTCAGCCAAAGGGCTTGAAACTTTTCCCATACTCTTTGCGCGTACTAATAATAGTTTAGGTTTTCCAATTCAATCTGATCTTTACTTTATTCTCAAGAGCGTTCTATAGAGTATTCTAAAGTTGAAACTCCTCAACGAAACAATTTTAACGCCCTGTTGTTATTATAACTGCCCGCCAGAGCTCAAAAGTAATGTGCGGCTTGGAATATTTTACAACTTAACTAACATTCAGAGGGGCATATAACTATAAAAAAAAAATTAAGTAATTTTCTTATGCCTTAAGTTGATGCTTATCTTTGGCAAAAGGGTTGAGTCAGTTCCCTTGTCTCGCGACATATGTCACCCAGGGGCCAAGCGGTGAAGCGTGTCAAGCAGTTGAAGCAGGCACTGAATCTACTGCTGAGCTTAGTAGATGGCAACTCGCTGATATCAGGCGACCGCGTTTTAATGCTAAATGCCGGCACGTATTCCGCACTCCCGGATCTAGTGGGCCCTCAACAATCCTACTACGTGGCAACGCCCACACGGGTGCTGCGTATTGTTGACATCAATAAATATTCGCGCACGGTCGCGCAACGGACCCGCCCGCCATTGATGTGTGTGAGACTTGTGGGAGTTTGTGTACCTAGTAGCTACCTCCCCGCATACCGACAGTTACCCATTTCTCTATATACTGTGCTGTCATCATAACGCTGCAAAGCCATAAACGGCGCAATAAAATTCTGCACTGCCATATGTTCCCCAGCGGGCTTTATTTTATGCCACTTGTACCTCCCTTGGTATCACAAACTCTCTTTTTGTAGCTTGCACGCAATTTGTAGGCAAATAAAAAAAAAAACAAAAAGAAACGTTGTCCACCCCATCAAGCGTCCAATCCATAAACTAAAGACTTTTAGGAATAAATTTAATATATTGTAGCACATAGACAGAGTTCCTTTCGTTTTATACCAAAGTCACATAAAATTTAATTGAATGTGTTTTTATTCCAAATTATCAAATGCATAAAAAATTACCCTATAATGTAATATATAAAACAAAAGTTGATGCTGGCGCCTTTGCTCTTTGTTGCTCTGGAAAATTTGCTTTTAATTTAATTAGCTTGTTTTATTTCTACTGAATGCATTTTCCGCAACGGACAGCCTTGAAAAATGTTATCCAAACTGCGGTTTGCCTCTGGCCTTCTGCCTGCTTTGCGCTTAGTTGGTTATTTGTATAAAGGCATAAAAGCCTCTAAGCCATGGCTAAAACACAAATGGCTACAAAAGACTAAGCGCACTTTGCAGGCCGCTCAGTAAATACTAGATATACTTGCTGCACTTTTTTTTTTGGGGTCAGCTTTTGGGTGGTTACGAAGCAGCCCACTGAAGCAAAATTTCGAATTAAAGTTTTCGTAAGAGAAATATTATTATTGGCAAAAATTTAAATGGGATTTAGGTGGTAAATGCGTGCAAGCTAGCTAAATACAGATAGAATTCAATTTTTTAGCTTAACACATAGAGTTTTAGAAAGTTTTCTATACCAAGTGACCATGGGCAAAAGTGTATTAGAGATTTGCGAAGTACTATATTTTAAACTATTAAAGATGATCCAGATAATGGATCCGATTACTAATGTGAAGATGAAAATTTTGTTGTTGATATTGTTTCAGGTTATGAGTATACGAGAAACCGTGGAGGATCATAAAAACATCTAGATAATGAACTATTAACACTGAATGTTTGCTAAGATGTTTAAAATTTATCAAAATCCAGGATATTTTGGGTCGGGTGATCGGATTCGGAGAAATCAAATCCAAAATCCGCTCTTACAATAAGAAGACTCTTGCCTTAAAAGCTTATTGTCGTCGATACAATATTTTAACACTGTTCTTGATCGCTGTAGAACATTTTTTTTTTTGTATATAAAAAATTAAGGTTTTTTAGTCGCTGTCTCGATCCTCAGTAACTAAACACTTATTGCACTGCTGGCTGCTTATAAAAAGATTTTTGCCTCAACACACACACACGCACACTCTTCATTTGTAAATTTTCGGTTTTTTTATAACTTAAGAGCATTTTTTTTTGTTTTCCAAGATACTTTTAAGTAACCATCCCTTGGATGCGCTCCTGTGTTCTTACAGTTAGAAGATTTTTACCATTAAATTATATTAATTTCTGAATATTTGCAAACGGAGCGTTCTTAAACACTTTGTTTTGTAAGTAACTGTGGCATTTTTGAGTAACCATCCCGCGGATCCGCTCCTAACTTCGTCGAACAAGTAAAAAATTTGTTATATAAGTCTTGGAGCATTTTAAGACACTTTAGAATCTTTTTTTAAAAAATCCAGATATTCCCTGAATAAACCCCGACTCAAAAAATTTGTAAAAATCGACTGACTTTGAAAAGGGGACTAAAAACCGCCAAGTTAGTCGTAATCGGCCAGATTGGTATATCATCTTGGGAGCTTAAAATACGCCTAGAACCAATTTTTTTCACATTTAATGTTTCAAAGTTAGGCCCAAAAATGTGCCTGAAAATCCGAATGTGCATTGTAGCGTTCTTGATTTTGAGAATAAAATTTATATTTTAGACGCAGCGAATTAACAAAAAAATCGTTTTTTTAGACTTAAAAGACTGTCCCAAACCATTCCTGAGAATTTCATGATTTTTTTTTTTTTTTTAGTGTTGCTGTCCCTTAAGCGCTATTGAGTGTACCAAAAATTTAACGAAATTTGAAATAAAAACGACATCCAAACTAAACTATATTTAAAAAAATAAGTAGCTTTATACAATGATTTATTTGAAAAACCAAAAAATCATGTCTTTAAAAAACAATTTTCGTAAATTCAGAAATCATTTCATTTACAATATTATATTTGATTTGTTTAAAGAGCATCATAAAGCTTGGCATTAAAAATTTAATTTAAGTTTTAACTCACAAATGCAAATGCATTAACTGTTGTTTTTTTAACATTGGCGTAATTAACTTTTATGATATAATAAAAGAAAGAATTATACTCTGTACTTAATGTAATGAAGTAATGTAGACAGCCTGTCACACCCGCACTTTCTCGCTCTTTGGCCCTGTCTCTCTGACAGTTTCCAATGCTTTTTTCATATAAATCAGAACCGATTAAAAAATTATGATTATTATGGTATAAAGCGCTTCAACACGAAAATCTTATTAAGCGTGAGCGAACAGTCAGAATTCCGCCGCTATAATGTCATCTCTCTGTCTCGCTTGACTCTTTCCCACTCTTGATGCAGTGACGTCAGCGAATTTTGTATCTCAGTTGCTGCAGTTGGGCAGCCGATAATTAAATAAGTTTAATGCAATAATAGGCTTTGGGGCGCGGCAGGGGCCTCGATTGAATGCACCGCACTATCAATTTGTACAAAGGTTTAATTGATAATCTTTGACTATTATTTAAATGTGGCAGGCACAAAGTGGGGGGCAGAATCTGCGGCAGGCATTAAGGCTTTGATGCGATTCAATTTGTTGTGCTAACGACTCCTATTTGATTTTGCGCCAGGGCCCCTCACAGCGCCCACAATAGCAACAATAATGCCAAAATTGTAGCCTTTGTTTTGTGGCATGGCTTTTGATTGACCAAGGCGCAACGAACCAATAGCTAACTATCCATATATTACATTATACGTATACATATATACGAATGATGAGTTCAATGCCGGAGTATATATGCAGGCGCCCAAGGGCTGGGTGCAATGTGCGCGCCATTTTGTAAAATTCAATTTTTAACGATTACAACGAGAGCCAGTTGCAATGTGAGAGCCTTTTTGTAATTTTTTATTT
Organism: Chymomyza costata; assembly: GCA_018150985.1. Classification (NCBI taxonomy): domain Eukaryota; kingdom Metazoa; phylum Arthropoda; class Insecta; order Diptera; family Drosophilidae; genus Chymomyza; species Chymomyza costata. The sequence continues at coordinate 29,391,117 of JAECWU010000001.1, forward strand.
AAATCCATTTTTATGATTATCGATTCGCATAATATGTTTCAAAAACGGTTTGAGATCTTCGTATTCTCTAAAAATATATCGTTAAATTTAAAATCGCAAAACGTATCACATTCTAAACTGAGAAGAATCAGATGATTAACTGTGTTTTACTTTTACTGATTATAGTTAGATTTTCGATTCACATAATATGTTTCCATTTAATGTGATAACAATTTATTTTGGATTTGAAATTTTTTAGAATAAATAAATTGTAACACCTTTAAAACTAAGGAGAATCAGATAATCAAGTCTGTTTTTTTTTTTATTGAGTCTACTTTCGAATTTATTTTATAATTAGTTCTCGATTTTTAGAACTCTAAAAATCATTGTTAAAATTCAAATCACAGATTATTTCACATTCGAAACTTAGAAGAATCCGTTTGTGCCTATTTCTCCATAAGTTGGTTTTGCAATTTTTTCTCTACTAAGTATACTCGATCAATTGGGCTTAAATTTGTTTCTTTGTTTATGAAATTGTAATATCACCGTCAAAATGGAAATCGCAAAGTTTACCACAATATGAATTAAGGGAAATCATATGATCAAGCCTATTTTCGTGTATGGAGTCGATTTTCGATTTAAAAATATTTCCAGCAATTCTCGACTTTTAAAAGTTTTACAAAAGTTTTGAAATTTCAATCGCAGTGTTCGTTTTCTGAACTAAGAAAAATCAGTTGAACAGGTATTTTATTTATTTATTTATTTAATAGTTACAAATTAGCTTAAAAATTAAAGGTAACTTTGTTCAAGCCCTGGCATCTTAGGCCTTCGGCTAAGGAATTTACTTTTATATATTAAGTGATTAAATTAGATTAGATGGTACAAATTGCTACGTTTTAAGAAGTCTATGATTTTTTTAATTTCACTCACTCCCACTACATGAAACCCAACACATCCCCTCCAACATGTCCTTTCTGTAACACTAATCCACTAAATCTAAACCATATAAACTAATAATAGAACTTTGATATTAAAAAATTTACAACCAAAAGATCTTTTAAATAATCTAACAGTTGAACGGTAGGTTTTCTTTTACAAAGTCGTTTTTCCAAAATGTTATGTTTTTTAAAAGGTCTTTCGCTTGCATATTTTGTAACCACCTTGCCTAACAGAACAAATGAATATCTAAAGGTAAGGTTTTAAGTTTTTCATCTTAATCGAAGGTTTGAACTAAAAGATATTCGTTGGATCTTATCTTCTAAATCTTTCGAATATTCTTTGAGATCGATTTTACGAAATTTCATCATTCAAATTGGCTTTAAAGCTAAGTGAAGCTACCAATCAATCTATTACCGCAAAGAATGACTCGGGAGTTCGTCAAACTATCAAGAATTTTAGACAATATTTTAACTATCTCTTCATGTGTCCCTGCGCTTTGAACCGTGGCCCCATCGCGACGCGTTCTGCCATGCTGTAATCCGGCCCTGTGTAAAGAACACGAGTCCTAGTCCGTCTGTTCATGGTGCGTGTGTGGTAAATGACGTGTATTTAATTTGACTGTGTGAGTGTTTGGTCAGAGCACTGACCAGCTGGCATTTAAACGATTCAGTTATTTAATTTGAAGGCCGGGCCTGTTTGGCTAGCTAGTGATTATTGTAGCGCTCCTGTTGGAATCTTTGTTGTATTAAATTGTTGGTTGTTGGCAATCTCAGCGAAATAGGGTCTAAAATGTTTAAGATAATGAAACATTAAAAGCAAAAATCTGTATTTTGTTTAAATGAAATTGTAAAATATGGTAGCACATAAATTATTCTAATTCATCTAGCTGAAATTAATTTTAACTAATGCCCAAAATTTTTGCTTTTAAATGGTTTATAATCTAACGCATTACAAAGTTTTTTTTGTTGGTTACTGGCTTAAGATAGGTACAGGTACAGCAAAAAGATTTATCTAGCGCAATTTTTTTTAAAAAACGTATTTTAATCCCTTTTAAAATTCTTCTTGATAGAAAAGAAAAATAAACCCAAATGTGATATGGCAGTCGAATGTTACTCTTAATCTATAAAAACATTTTCAAGCTCAAACTTTTAAATCATTAAATAACAAATCGATTAGACTGCGATTTATTGTTGAATGATGATGGGCCATTCGATTCGATTGAATCTATTTGTTTTTTCTTAAGGCCCATACGCAGCATGCAAAAATTTCGCACTGTCGAAACTTTGCGGAGAACGTTTTTTTTTTTTGAAGAATATCAACTTGGCAATGAACTTTCGGAAAACAACACAGTTCATTATGGTTTTTTGGTTAAAGGCCCTTACGTAGCATGCAAAAATTTCGCACGAAATGACAAAACTTCATATAAAAAAAAATCCCACTATTTTTCTCCACAAAGTTTCGACAAGAATGGTTAAAATATTCAAAATCAGTGCGTACTATCGCCTAAAATGCACTTCTTTCCAGCTCGACATATTTCGGAATTTTTTTTTTGAAATTTGCCAGATTTTTCGAAATCAAGAAATCTTGACTGCCTTTTCTAAAATTGTAGCGAAAATAAGTGATATTAGGAGTAATTTTGATTGGAATTCATAAATAAGTCACATCTATTTCTAAATTCTAAATTTCAATTATGCTGTCCATAAATTTGATTTGACAATTTAATTATACATAGACTTCAAACAATTCAAGTTGGCCAACATGTCCTTATACCATAGTAATAACTTCCCTTCTGGACATCAACTTTAATATCAATTACAATTGCTTGATTGCATAGCTACCAACTGCTTGGATCCCACACATAAGGAAGGAGCCCTGCATATGTCAACCAACCCCACTTTGTGTGAATATACGACGTCTGTTAATATTTCCAATAGCGCCCAAAGGCCAATTAATATACCAAACCTAATCGTAACTGCACCCAGCTCAGTCATAACCAGAGTAACCAATGTTGTTAATACTTGGACGCAAGTTTGATGTCAACACAATGATGAACACTGGAAAACAGTGTGTTGAACAGCAAGAGCGCAAGGTGGGGTGAACCAATAAATATGCACTAAATGCAAGTGCAGCCGTTTCCACTGCCACAACATGAGCCGGGAATGGGTTGTCTGGACGCCGACTTAGCGGCAATTAATGCAAATGAAGGTGGACGTTGCTGAGCAGGCTGCACTGTCGTAGCTGGCGGACATTAAGAGCACTTGTGCATGCCTAATTATTAGGACAATTTGCTTTTTGGAATGTGCGTATTAATTAGAGACTGCATACACAGCTTGGATTTTGTAGGCTTTGGTCTAATGCACTTATTGATTATAATGAAATCACTATCGAGCGTTCAAACGACTCCTTTTAATTTGGCCAAAAGCATTGCAGCAGCTGTTTAATAAGCCAGTCTTTAATAGGCTTTAATTAAAGAAAAAATATATATTTTATTGGATATTTACGAAAATTATAAATTATGCTTCAAAGATTTTTCATGATTTATGTCAACAAATTCCCAATTAAAAAGACGACAAAAAAAAGATGCCTTAGAAAAAAAGGGAAACCTGCAGCAGCTTCAAGTTTTGGCGAAAACAATTTTTTTATGTTGGTCATTAAAATCAACGCGCCAAATATCACAGGAGCTCCAACAACAAAGCGCATTCGTGCGTAGACCCAAAACAGGACGACAAAAAATACTGTTATATACGAGTATAAAAACATTATTAATCAATGTCCAAAAATAAAAAGATGTAGATGAAAAAAAAAAAGTTGAAAGCTGTACGGCCGGTGTTCGACAGTGGAATGCTCTACGACGACTTTTTCCGAAAAATGTTCTATAGATTTTCTATTGATACGGGTGTTTGCCCAAGAAAATCTCAATTCATTCAAGACCCCGCCGTTCGGGTTCGGCTATAAACTGTAGGTCCCTGTTCTCTTCGAATAGTTATTAATAGAGCTCCCCATGCTCCGCCCAGGGCGAATAACAAAATAGTCAGTCAAGGAAATGATTATTATATAGTTACGGTGATTGGCATGGGGGAAAGCGGCATACCTTGTGGGAATGTCAGCTTTGTTGATAAGACTCACATTTATTTCGGATGCTAAAGTTTCAGATCGTCGGTATGAGGATTTTTTGTCAGGTAGATTGATGTCCGCGCAAAAAATGCCAAATTCGCGATTTTCGAACTTTTTATGGTGAATCTGGAAGTGTCAAAAAATTATAAAAAAAAGCAAATACTTTATTTCTTTATTTTGTGAAAAAAATAGGTTGAATAATACATTGATGTGAAAATAATTGTTCCCTAGTGTAATGGCCTGAAAAAATTTTGTTTTTTTTTTAAACAAATCGTCTGAAAGAGCACTCCTTTTGTCGATTTTCACTGACTTAAGCATTTCCAACACATCACTAGAACCTGGAACCGGCTTACGGGGATTTTTTAAGCTTTTTTTGTAAGCTTTCGGCCTTTTGACACAAACACAGCTCAAATCCGTGCTAAAATTTTTTGGCTCTTTTCGACACTTCCTGATTCACTCCAAATCGAGCTCCGGATTCACCCTAAATCGACTTTTTCAAAACAGAGCATTTTTTAAGTACAGAGTCTAAATAATATTACTTACATTTGATTTTACTCGAGAAAATGTTGAAATTTTAGCGACACAAAAACTTAAAATAACACTTTCAAGGTAGCAACTTTTATTCGAAAAATTATACTGAACAGAAAATCACGTGTCGAAGTGTTATCAAAAACCAACGTTGGTCATGACGTTTTCCGGATTCACCCCACTTTCCACTATGTCTTTTAACAAATATAAAAAAATGTAAAAGTTTTTTCGATTACAATAGAAATCGGAAAGAAAATAAATTTTTAGTATTTTTGTGAAAAGTACGATGAAAAAAACTTCTTCTTTGTTCTGACAGATGTTAGAAAGGATGTAATAACGCACCTATCTCAATTGCTTTCTATCATATTTTATAATATCCTAAACCTAAAAAAGTAACACGTAGTTTTTTTTTAGGCTTTTTAGCAAGTCTTTATCTCAAGCCTGTACGCAGCACCAAAAATACGTCCGAACACAACAAAACTTCCTATAAATATTATAAAATAAACAAAAATTGAGTTTAATCTAAAAAAATTGTCATCCATGGGAAAATTAAGAAAAGTGTTTGAAAAAAATCAGTATAAAAAAAAAATTAAGGTGTTGTTTTTTCTAGGTAACTAATCATTTTCAATAAACATGGGATATTTGTGGTGCATTGGAAGTCACTTGATTATTCCATTTTTTTTTTTCGGCAATTCGTGAAGAGTTCGAAAGATATCCAAAATATCCAAAAATATTTTTAAGGTTTTCGAAAAAAATTTAGCCTTATGGAAATCTTTTATTTGTTATTAATCTGCTCTCGGAGAAAATATTTTGAGGACCAAATTTAGATTCAGTTTTGGTTAAAAATTATGGTTGCTTTCTTTATTAATGTGATACATTATATTTTACATATCCGGTAAAATCATTATAGATTGGTTTTTCCCCAATAAAACATAAAAATGAGCTGATAGACTGCTAAAGTATCGTTAAGACACAAAAAAGCTTGCGATAAAATCGAAATATAAGAAATGTATTCCATGAAAGGATATCTACTTTTAGGGATCGAAGTCAATTTTCATATTATATTACAAACAGCCTGCCAAATGTAATATACCATTTTCCACAGTGTTTGTGGAAAAAAATCTTCATGTCTTTGACAGCTTCCGCATACCGTCGCGTGTTTGCGGCTGCTCCAAATTCTTGGACTTTTGGCACGTGAGTTATAGGGCCTCCCTGCGTTAAGGCAGCAAGCAGGACATGGAGCGAGAAGGCAAAGCAGCTTACGCTTTGAAAGCGACCGCGGCCACTTTGGCAGCGACACCCAAAACACAAAAAGGACATCCCTGGACGACGACGACAAGGACTACAACAACAACATGGGCAAGAACTTTGCTAATTTTCTTTCCTGTCACGTTGATTTTTTGTTTACCATTTTTGCGACGACAGCAAGCAGAGGAATCCAACCCACTCCAAGCAAAAGCAAGACTTCCCCCTAACCCAGTGGCAGTAGCTTGATTTACGTTGCAGCTTCACGGCATTTCAATTAAATTTCATTTTCTATAAGCTCTGCAGACCAGATCGCGCTCAAATCAATGAAATATAATCGAATTAATTACGTTCAACGCCAATAGTACAACTGGAGCGAAGCACTCTGGATGTCTAGGTGCTAGTCCATGGGGCCACATAAATTTGCGATTCAGCTGCGTTTCATTGCCCACTGATTTTCGGATTATTGTTAATGGCCAAGTTTTGTATGCGCCCGGCTGTTGGACTTTTGCTGACTTTGCATAAAGAAACCTACAAACGGAGCAGCACTAAGTAGCAAAGCAGCTAAAAGGCAATCTGCCAGTCCTTGGAACAGTTGGTGTCGTCCTTGCTACTCAAGGTGGGGTTGCAAATGTCAAAGAAGCTTGCTTTTAATTAGCATTCAGCAGGCAAGGACTTTTCTCTTTGTTGCGTAATTAGCTGAGTTTTGATTTATTGTCAGTTGTAGTTGGAACTGACTGTGCCCAAAGTCCAATATATCAGGCAGGTATTCCGTAATATGCCTTGGAAGAAAAGTGAGCGAAAAGTTTCCTGAGCTGGACCATAGTGAAATAACGCAATGTAAATATTTGCCGGGCATTAAAGTTGTCAACGTAATTTTCTCCTTTAATGAATGACTTTTATGTTGCTCTTAAAGTTTTATTTGAGTTTAAGCTGTAGAAAGAAAGAATTCTTGGAAATTGTCAAAGCATCCAGGAAGCTAAAACTGGGAAGCAGCTGCTATGTTTTCTATGAAATGGAAAGCTGTTAAGCAGCTCTATAAAGGCTTCTGCGGAGATCTAGCTGCTGAGATGAAACAGAATATTTAAGCTCAATGAGGTGAGTTCATCTTACAAGAAATTTAATATTTGTTGTTCTTAACTGCATGCATTGCTATACGTAGTGGAATATAGTCTTTTCATGTTTTTTGATAAATTTTGAAAGTTTGTTGCACAACACGAAGTCTATCTTAAAAATTATAAAGTAGGTACTTTTCCTAAAAAAAATGTCCAGTATTTTTTAATTCAAATGTTTAAATTTTTTCAACGGATTATGTTAGAATATTGTTTGTTTTTTTCATTTTGTAATTTGATTGTCTTATTCATAAGATACGATTTTTGGATAATTTCTACTTTTAAGTGAAATTTTTTACTCTTAATCAAATCCAAAAATGGTTAACCATGGTTGTTCCTATCGGTTTTTAGAGTAAAATTTTTTTACCGAATCCAAAAATGAGTTAAGCCTAAAAAATGGATTTTCGATATTACTAATTTTTTTTAACTTGTTTTTGCTTAAAAAAGAAAAATTTTCAAAAAAAATTTTAAATGTCTTGCTAGACTCTCCAAAACATTGAGATTCTAAACTATTTCACACTATACCTAGAAACTAAGTAAACTGCTGGCTTAGTACTTTCGGATTTTTAAGAATTAATTAAAAAAAAGCTACCTTTTTCTATTTGTTAAAAACTCTACGGATTGAACCAGATTTTTTATATCAAACTTTTTGTAGTATGATTTAAAATAATTAAAGTTAGTTTTGTGAAGTTTCTAAATGAATTCAAGTTTTTTCAATTTTTATAACCTCAGTATTTGTCGTGACGTCAAAAAAATACCATAAAAAAATCCCATCTTTTGGAGTGGCTGAAACCCCATCATATCAGAGTTAGGGGACATAACCTCAAAAAAATCCCATAAAATTGGAGACCAGTTGTTCAGTGATGTGTTTTGGGTCGCTGAATTCACAGCCGAGATATAAAAACTTCAAGCACGTCAGGTGTCAAATTTTAAATGATTTTATAAGCTTGTGTTAGATTGCGCTGTAGTTTTTTGGACATCAGATTCGCATTCAGTGATCCCAAAAACATATAGTAGACATGGTCTTACTTCCGACCCCTACAATTCCTTTTTTTTTTTGTGTAGCTGTGTTCCAAGCCCGATAAAAGGATTTATTTTTAAATTTATTTCGAATTTAAAGTCAGAGACCCCAAATCATGAAGAAAGCATAGTCCGACCTCTGGGTACGAAGGTATTATTTTTTTTTTTAATGGCGTAGTTTGCTTAACTTTTAATTTTCGGTGCGGATGGGCCTTTCTTTGGGAACGCCCCTATTTTCTACATACTATAATATTGAACGCCTTAAAACTTTATAGTTTTAGACAATCGATCAGCTGTTAGTTTGTGCCATACCAAATCATATCCGAAGAAATTTATTGGCTTTTTGTCACTGCTAGCTACTTAAAGAAGATTTAGCTTTCTGTACAAAAACCACTTAGATACCCAGCCATTGCATCTATCTGACTCAACAGATGCAACTGTTTCGAAGATGTTTCATAGCTATTAACGCTTATGACACTTAACAACTCTAGTAAAGCAAACTTCACAAAAGACAGCTCAACTAATGAGTTATGACCTGAAAGGTTTACAAAAACAAACTATGACAAAATGACGCACACAGCATTCCCTGCAGCACCATCATATAAAAGTTTTTTAATGCCAAAAAAAAAAACGAAGATACAATAATGACAGAACCTTTAAAAATATGCTGCGTAAGATACTTTACCCCTCACAGATGATTTCCTCCACTCAAACTGCTATAACGAATTTGATAGATCTATTTGTAGTGCATTGACTGGGTCTCTCAGTCTGCTGTCTGTTAAATGCAACAACTTAAAATCCCATTTGATGCACTCTTTTATGATGCATGCCACCCTATCGTACACATATAGAGTAGTAAGTATATTCCGAGCCCGCAGCTCATGCTGCGTGTAGTTGTTGGTGCTCTCTTTTTTGCTACCGTTTCAATCTTCATGAGCTTGACAAAAATCCCAAGCTGCCAATGTCGACATTGGTGACGACAACATCGTCGAACAGAAAACGAAAAATTATGTTCCATTAATGGAGCGAATGCTTCCTTTTATGGCTGCATATAAAATGTAAACTACTTAAGCGCCAACTGGCAACTGCAGCAAATGTATGGAACGGCAGAGAGAGAGATTGGGAGTGTGTGTAGAGAGCGAGCGTAGCGTAGGGTAAGAAAGAGCGGTACATGCTGCTAGATTTTTGAGTGCTACGTCACAGCACAGCTCTTAAGCCTGCTGCTCTCTGCGTCTGGCTCGTTTGTGCGACGACGACTGTGCGTGTTTGCGTCTGGCTGCCTTTGGGGCATACTGTGCCCTGTCTCATTATGTCGCATGTGACACTGTTAATGATTATATGCATGTACCGGGAACATAAACCTCCCGGGCTCCCTTACCCACTTTAGTGTGATTCCCCCCCAACAGCCGCCTGTTCGTGTCTGCAGCGTTCATTTCCTCACAAGCTGACGACTTTCCTTTGCCAGACAATTGTGCTACCAACTGAGTGAGTGTGTGCGCAGCAGAGAATGGGAGGGTGTACGGGGTGCCACAACTCCCCGAGTTGACATTTGACGTGAAAATCTTGCAACAAATGTTTTGGTTCCCACTTGTGAAAATCCCTGATGCCCGCCTTAGTGTGGTTGTTTCTAGTTGTTGTTAAAGTTTCATTATAAATACATAAAAATTGCTACTAACAGCGACGCATTTGCCTTTGCCTGCAGGCGACTTGTCAGATTCTTGGATACAATGACATCTATGAAAATGATGACGACGTCGACAACGTCACCTCATGTATAATGCCCGCCTCTATATCCATAGCTCATATGTTTATTGTATCGAAAGCCCAGGCATTTGCTTCAAGTGTGCTTGCTTTGATTTTGTTGGGTTGGGTGGGATTCACCATTTTTGGTAACTAAAATAAAACTAAACTTATTGGCAGCTAGAAAAGTTGCTTTGTTTGGGTTGTCAGTTACACGCCCACAGTTTTCAAAAAAGAAAAATTTAGTAAACCACTGAAAACGTTTAAAGTTGTGGGAAAAGTTTACGGTTGTTGCATCTTGAATGGGTTTTAATTTTAGGGGATGTCGTTGTCCACTTTTAATTGCAATGAATCTATTTCTTGAACAATTAAATAGAACTAGGTCTTAATTGTAGCAAAATAATTGACTATTGGATTCCAAGGATTTAAATATTTATAATGCGCTGTTGTACATTTAATATGTATAACTGCATTTATGTCATTTGCACTATAATTATTATACGGCAGCAATAGGAAAAGCGGCCAAAGGAGCTACCCATTAATTAAAATTTCCCATACTATTTACAAGATACATATTACAAAGAAGTTAGTTTTGAAAGGATATACACTTTTGCGTGTCTAAATTATTGTTACGCAGATGGCTGAACTAAAAATTTATTGGAATTGGATATGAGGGAAAAAACACATAGAAAACTTTAATGGCTAGACATATAATTCTTGGCGCTCTCAAATCACCTCTTAAGTTGTATTTATTAACATATTCTGCTCAAAAGGGATGTGCGAAACGACTTTTCCGGGTCCTCTTCATTACCGGGCGCTACAACGTCAATATTTTTTTTATTTCGCACCTGTGGTCCAAAGCTGTGTCTTCTAAAATAAAATAATCAGCTGTGCTCCGGAAAACGAATCCGAACAATTTATTCGGATTCGATACAGAACAATTTTTTGTCACAAAACAACATGAGAATTTATTGGAAAAATTAGGAAAATTTGCGAATTTATCGAAACTAAAAAGGGAAGTTATCGACAAAAAAAATTCGATTTCCGGAGCACGCAAAACAGAATCCGAATAAAATTGTTTGGCTTCGATTTTTCGTATCTTGGAATTGGAATAAAACGAGATTTAAGGTTTTCCCAGATAAAGACGCCACGTTTACGTCGAGAATTTTTCTGGTTTGGCTATTATTTTTCATTGAACAAGAAAAAAATACGTAGTTGCACACAAATAGAGAGTTTTGTTCTTATTTATACAATCTTGAAAGAGTTCATATACAGTTTGTCAATTAAATGTTTGCAAAATGAAAAAAATCGCACAAATTCAACTTTAACTTAAAAACTTATTAACAAAAACTAAATTTTTTTAATTTTTTCTTTTGTAGTATTATTAAGGAAAGCATCAGCTATTAATGTGTAAAAAAAAAATTGGAAAAATCGAAATAAAACCTAAAGAAAAACAAGCAAAACCAAGATGCAGCAAATATTGCGCTGTCAATTAAATGTTTGCAAAATGCGAACACAAGGCGAAAAGAGAACACAAACAAGCTAACTGTAAATCAAATTCCAAACAAATGAACACCTGCGTTTTTGCTATGCATTGCATGATTTTGTCCTTGATTTTTGATGCCTTGGACATGTTTATCCTCCTATATTTTCTTACGATCTTCCTATTTTGCCTTAATAAGAGTAGATTTGCTTGTTGTGCTCTGTTTAACAACTCCCATTTGCAATAATACCCCCAAATTTTGGATGTGGTGTAAGTGAGGCATCTGGGCAGGTCTATCAGTGATATTTTTGTTATTATACGACAGCCAGATCCTGCACAGCAGCGATTTTTGTTTGTGATCGATGTGCTGGTGCTGCTTTTTGTTTAGTTTAATGTGGGTTTGAGGATCAACAAACCCAAATTTCATCGCGCTCCTTGACTATTAGTACTTTAAATTGTCTACATAATACTCCTCCGTCATTACATCATTGAAAAAAGGCGACTCATGAACACCAGTGGATGATATGCAATGCCTCATCATTTAATACGGCTTGCCAAAGCCTGCTGTTGGTATTGCGTTCTTCTACTGCACGGTTGTGTTTGGTTTTTTCCAAACTATTTTTGGTTTATCATGATAGTATAATATTATTCTCGTCTTGTCGCATAAAATAACACCATTTATCTACTCCGGAGACTTTGAAACGATGACAATATAAAATTTAAACCGACTCTCAATGTTAATAGCAAATAGCAATGGTTTTTTTCTGGTTATGGCGAGGAGCGCTTCGGCACTTTTTCAATGATGTAACGGCGAAGGAGTATTATGTGGACAATTTTAAACAAGAACAGTCAAGGAGCGCGATGAAATTTGGGTTTGTTGATCCTCAAATCCACAACAAACTAAACAAAAAGCAGCACCAGCACATCGATCACAAACAAAAATCGTTGCTATGCAGGATCTGGCTGTCGTATAATAACAAAAAAATCACTGATAGACCTGCCCAGATGCCTCACTTACACCACATCCAAAATTTGGGGGTATTATTGCAAATGGGAGTTGTTAAACAGAGCACAACAAGCAAATCTACTCTTATTAAGGCAAAATAGGAAGATCGTAAGAAAATATAGGAGGATAAACATGTCCAAGGCATCAAAAATCAAGGACAAAATCATGCAATGCATAGCAAAAACGCAGGTGTTCATTTGTTTGGAATTTGATTTACAGTTAGCTTGTTTGTGTTCTCTTTTCGCCTTGTGTTCGCATTTTGCAAACATTTAATTGACAGCGCAATATTTGCTGCATCTTGGTTTTGCTTGTTTTTCTTTAGGTTTTATTTCGATTTTTCCAATTTTTTTTTTACACATTAATAGCTGATGCTTTCCTTAATATTACTACAAAAGAAAAAATTAAAAAAATTTAGTTTTTGTTAATAAGTTTTTAAGTTAAAGTTGAATTTGTGCGATTTTTTTCATTTTGCAAACATTTAATTGACAAACTGTATATACTTTTTTATTGAATAGCTTTATTATTTATTGTTGCAAATACTCTTAGGCTAGCATTACACTAAGCAAATATTTACCCTCTTTATTGAAGAAATTACTTGGGCAACTATCGGCCAAGGTGTTTGCTCATGGTATCACAAAATGGAAAATATTTCCTGCAAATATGCTTTGACAAACACCTGATATATGATGAGCAAACCTTAAAATACTTAATAAGTTCAGTGACAATTGAATAAAAAGTAAAAAGCACGTGTTAGTTTTTTTTACCGTCGTTATATTCTAAAAGTCGTTGGAACCAATTTTTTAGCAACCACAGGCCAAAAAAAATTTTTAGCAAAGATTTGGTCTAAATATTTTATCATCACACTGACAAACAAATATTTGACCATATTTTTTATGCATTTTGAGCAAATATTGTCGTCGTGCAATGCTAGCTTTATTCTTTACCTTATTATTATTATACTTTCTCGATTGCTTTGGCACACAAATAACTCAATCAAATCAATCAAAACAGTGAAATTCTTATTTAAAGCATCATGTTTAACATTCATTGATTGAAACCTTATGAAATGTAAACGCCTTTTCATCAGAAAAACTCTTAACAGGCAACAAATACGATATTTTTAATGTGTAAGCATGTTTGTTCCGATTAAACAAACAACGTCAAAGGAAATTAAAAGTCCCGCCATCAATAATGATGGATTTTTACGCAAATTTAATTATTTAACAACAAACGCAGCAAAGGAAGACGAAAAAAAAATGACGACGTTATTGCCAAAATGTAAAAAAGTTTTTAGGCGACTTTGGTATGCTTTGCAACTTTAAGTATATTAATACTTTGAAAGACTCGGGCAATAATTAATCAATTTCAGACACTTTTTGCTCTTTTGAAAGCAGGCAGAAGGAAATTTTGATAGCCCAGATGGTCATTCTCATTTTGCTTACGAAAAGTTTATTCTTCGTCAAATCGACGAATAGTGAATTTTTTCGCACTCATAGTAAAGTTATCAATTGCTACTTTTTCCTTTCTAATCCTCAGAAAAAGATTTAAAAATTATGTTTTTAAAGTAATCATCAATTGTGTTTTTAGTCTATATAAATAAATATTATTATACTTCTTGCGTTGGATTTGATATTTTTGACTGATGTTTTTTTTACTTCCCATAACTCTTATTTGAATTTTTTTTTTAGCCGTTTTTAAATTTTTATATCAAAGAAGCTTTTAGCATAATACAATAGCTAATATACTGCTTTAACAAATGTAGAGTAACCAAAACCGCTGAAAAATTAATGCCGATTGGAGGCTGGCAATAAATCAACACACAAATACAAAGAGTCAAGCAACAGTACCCACAATCTGGACGCGGACCACCCCAAGCATACGAACGTTCACAAAATTTAATGAGATATGATAAACAAAAAAAAGAAAAAAAAGAAAACCAAATGGCGTTAAATGAAAATATTAAATAGCCGGGCTAAAATGGCAAAACGATATGGGGCGGGTTGGCCAATTAGCCAAGCTGTTGTTGACAAGAAATTAAACAAATTGCATATTGCTAACAGGAGGGCAAAAGGGGGCGTTGCACAGCGCGGAGTTTAAAGTGTAATTCAATATGTTTAATCATTTGCCACATTTTTTTTTTTTCAATTTGTGTCTTGGAGACGCGCGTCAAAGGCAACGTGGTTTATTTGCTTGGTGTTGTCCCTCTGGTTGTCTCTGTTTGTTGGCCACACAAAGGGATTGGCCACCGGGAAGGAAGTGAGAGAAGCTTCGCTTGAGGCACTTGCTGACTGACACTTGAAACTTGTTGTAAGGATAAAGTCGAAGTAGTAGCAGCTTTTAATGTTTGAACTTTTTATTACGCAGCAACCAAGCGCCCAACCCAGGGCTCTGATTGGTAACCTCCTGCTTCCGAACCTGCTGCTTGTCATATGACACCAATAAATCGCTTCAATTGCTCTCTGACTGATGCTGCTACCTGTGCGCCGGTTGAGGCTAGCAGAGTGGCAGCAAGTGACGAGAGAGCGCCAAGGCGGAGTAGAACGCAAGCAGCAGACAACATTCAATGTCAGCCCAGGCCAAGGTAATGAAAAAATGCCAATACCAAAATGAATGTGTAAATGAAATGGCGCTCAACTGTGGCGTCAATGTGAGTGTATTTGTGTGCGTGTGTATCTGTCTGTGTGTATGTGTCCATGTGTGCGTGTACGCTTCATTGAAGCGTAAGTAATCCCTTGAATTTAAACAGAGCAGAGTAACGCAGGTGAATAATTGGCTTCTATGCTCTGGAAATTACCGTAAAATTAGCTAGCAAAAAGCTGACGTAAAGTCGAAAGTAAAAAAAATACATGGATTATATCTAACAACGAATGGGGGCTTCGACAGGTAAAAATTAGATTCAATAGTTAATAAAATTGTTTTTCATTCGTGAGAGCGGTGCTCAACATAAGAATACCTCCAGAGACCCTATACCACCTTACTTTAAGGCAACTTTACATCTGCTTAAAAAGTGATACAAGAAAATCCCGGACTTGGTAACGAACCATGGCTTCTAGACGATATTTTGAGACCACAACTCTACCAACCATTTGACCGCGAAGGCAATTCGGGTTTTGGTCTCGAAAATAGTAAATTGCGATTATCTTTGAAATTCACGTTTCAAACATAAAGATATTGATATCAATCATAGAAACTAAAACTGTAACTTTCGTAAAACTGTAGGAGACAAAGCGCTTTGAAATTATTTGGGTAAAAAAAAGGGCGTGGCAAAAAAAATAATAATAACAATAATACAAAAAAGGAGTCTTAATATACAGTTTTGTTGCGATCGCTCTTATAATTTCCAAGACATGGGCACAGACGAATAAATATAGATCCTGCTGACCATATTGTTAGAGGTTTAGAGGTTTCTGGTGTCTCCTTAACATACCCCCTATTTACCTTAAGATATAGATTACAAGCAGCATGCAGGTGCTGAAATGCAAATGAAAAGTAAGTTAAGTTGAAATTTGATCGATACCTCCAAAAACTTCCAACTTAACAGATTTTATGGCATAGCTGAAATTCTACCGGTGCAAAAATGGGAACAGATCATCCTGATACTCTTGAAATATATTAAGCAAATCTTATATACCAGCAGATGGTATGAAAAGTTAACCCAATCAGTTCAGTTTCAATACTTTTGTAGGCTGAAAATTTATTCTGCTCTTGAAATTCGTGGTACATATGAGAGCAGGTTTTAAAATCTGTATAATATTGCAATCAACTCTATAAAGTGAAAAAATATAACTAGTTTTAATCGCTTAATCTACGGGGGTTAGAGTTTATACCCCATAATATAGGGTGGTCCATCTGTTGGTTTGGTTGTTAAATACTCATAATTCGGAACATACCTGTCCAAAGTTAAAGCTCTTTGACATATGTCATGTTCAAAACTCCTCAATTTTAGTCATTTTCTTCAACGGCCGTTCTGTGAAAAGAACATAGTCAAGGCCAGTGTCGACGAGTCGCCGGGAACATCGACGTGCCATCGTTCGCAAGAAAAACACCTTGCTAGCACCATTTTGCGTCGAATTTTGCAAGCAGATCTGCAAGATTCCAATGCCGCAGCAATTGAAGCCCACAGTTCATTATCAGCTTCCCTTATTCGTTCAATAAATGGGAGTTTTTGTCAAAAAAAAGTCAGCGAAAATTACATAACTACATAAATGAGTAGTTTCAAACTAGCATTTGTTATATTTTTTTTTTCCTGCATGGGATACTCACAAAGAGGTGCGGTACTGCGACCAGAAGATCTTTTGTACCGTACCCATATATTAATGCAGAAGACTTTCCGCTTTCCGTATGAATAGCAGTATGTCGTTTAGGTATTGACCTAAGATGGAAAGGACTGATCCGTTCCTTTCACATGTGACAGGCTCTGTCCCACCCAGAGCTGGGCAGTCACAGAGAATATGTCTGTCGATTTCATGTGAAGAATCCGATAGGTCCATTTTGGTACCTTACAGTGTGGTGCCCAGATAGGTATGCTACAAGGAGCTCTGCCAAGACCTTTTGTAGTGGTCACATCTAGAGGTTTGACAAGCACTTTTGCTTGTGGCAGCCATGGTAAGGAGAATCAATATATCCTATGTTTATTGCATTTGGTATACTATATACACATACCTTTGCCCAATTTTTTTTGAAAAATTTTCGAATAAAATGCAATTAACAAACAAACCAACAAATGGCCCACCCTATATAAATGATTTGTTTTGGTATTCGGATTCCAAGAGTCCTCGCTACAGAAATTTTACATACATACATATATGGCTAAGTAACCAAGTCAAGTTGTCGAGCCGTAAAAGAAGTAAACAACTTCCGATCCAAATGACATCCTTTTCTCTCTCCGTAAACTTGTTTATTAGATATTTGCTAAAATAACACAAACTTCAAATATGCAAGAGCTCAAAAATTATATCAAAGAAAATACATTTTTGAAAACCTTTTGATTGGGCATGACAACTGGCATTTTTAACTTTCAATTTTTTTTTTGTAATTCTTGTATTTAAAATGAATTTGAAAATTGAAATTTTTGAAACTATAGTTTTATGTCTTTAGTTAAACATATCTAAAGTTCAGAAAGTTCGCACTTATAATACAAACTCTGAAGTTTGGACATACTGCTCAAATTTATTATAAACAGATTGTTTCTATGCCACTTTAATTGAGCTTTCAATGTTAGGTAAATCTAAGGTTATACGACTGCCTTAGTTATGCATCCTCGAGGAACATAGAAGTGACATCCCTAAGCTTCTTTTTATAGTACACACTAAAATTTTTCAATTTCTGAATGCC
Organism: Chymomyza costata; assembly: GCA_018150985.1. Lineage (NCBI taxonomy): Eukaryota > Metazoa > Arthropoda > Insecta > Diptera > Drosophilidae > Chymomyza > Chymomyza costata. The sequence continues at coordinate 29,408,617 of JAECWU010000001.1, forward strand.
CAAAGAAAATTCTCACCTTAGCGCAATCTAAACTCAAAACAAACAAGTCCCAATGCAATACAACTTGATGCTCAGCATTTTTCTTTAGTTTTTGGCAAAAAATATTCTCCTTTGGCTTTTTGCTGCTTCTTAAAATTCATTGAATGCACATTTCATTTATTAAATAATACCCTATGTAAGTTTCTTTCTTTCGGTGTTGCCACCAAAAACACTTTAAGCTCCCTGTTTAAAATTTATAAATGCACCTAGAAAAGCCATTAGAGGGATTTCATTTGCTCCTGCTGGTGAGCAACAAAAAACAAATGCGCCAAAGTTGACCGCATGCTGCTTCTCTGTCCCGTAGTCATTTAGATTCAGTTTCCTTCGTAGTCTTCTTGTCGGCTGCCAGAGCTTTGGAGCGGTTCTGTAAGAGAGTGGGTCTGTCGGACTGCGGCCAGAATGTTAACGCTTCAATGGTGGCAAATGGCTAAATTCGTGCGCATAAAGTGAATTGTTTTATGGCCAACCTAGCATACCCAATACCATGGCCAGCAAGTCCGGGCTAGTTTTAGTTCGACTTGGACTCTTTGAAAAACGAGTTAAACACGTGTCGCAAATGGTTAGCTTCCTTTTGACTATGTAATTCATATATTGTATGGCATACATTTGGGCGCTCTGGCTGGCAAATGTATGCGTCTGGTAATCGAAGTGGCAGCCCCTGGCGTATAAATAAGCCAGCAGCTAGTCCAGGGTGTGCGGGTAGAGCTTTTGTGCATAGTTTATGGGCAGCCTTCCCTTTCATAGATTATGGATGAGTTTCATAATGAGCCAATTTATACAAGCGGTCGGATGGTCGGCTGTTTGTTGGAACACTTGTTAGGGTTGCCACTACGCCTTTATATATATCTATCTATGTATATATGTATTAGAGAGCAGCATCATCAAGCTCATAAACAATTCCATCCCACACTAACTGCACCTTGACTCACATTTTCTGGTCAAGTACTTAACGTGATGCTGCTCTTTTGCTAATGTTACGCAATGATATATGAAACCCGACGAGTTGTTGGCCAAAACGCCATTTGTTTAAATGTGGCCAGAACAGGCAAGTGCCCAACAACAACGATAACAACTGGCAGCTTCCATTTCAACGGACAACATGCAAACACATGGCTTTGTTTTGGCTCCTTCTGCTTGGGGCCTGTTGCTGCGTCTGTTGTTAGCAGCTGTTGTCCTTAAGAGCGGTCTTAACTTGGAAGCGCTGGATCGCTGCACACGTCAGGTGACAAACTTTCGCTTTTAGCTGCTGTTGCCAATTTGCATGGCTAAGCAGCTAACAGCTGTTGCTTCAATGATTTAACTTGGCTTCTTGGAACTTGAAGCTGAAAAAAAAGTTTCTACAAGGTTGATTTTAAAGAAATATAAAAAGTAGTGTAGAGCTTGGCATCAAGCTGAGTTTAAGATTGTCCGCTAATTTTTATTTCATCGTAGTTAATGGCAGGGCTTACCACAATCCAACGATTTCAGGCGCCCAACGAGTGGCCCTAATTGGTAACCTCCTGCTTCTGACCGAATCTTGAACGAAGCGCTTCTTTTTTTTTTGAACCAAAACATAATAGGCATATTAAAAACGTTTTCACACTGGTTTTCCGTAAAATACCTTAAAAAACTATAATAGTTGAGCTTCAAAGCCAAGTACTCTTTCAAAAATAAGTGAGACCTTCTAAAATTCTACATCTTACGAAAAAAAACCTCTAAAAATATAAATATTTTTTTTGTATGTAAGGTTTGAAATGTTTTCCTTTCTAGTCTGGAGAACGTCCAACCCGGAAACACGCCACTCTGAATATTAAGTTACCGATAACTTCATAAGCAATCGGAATTCTTTAAAAATTTAACGATGAGATGGTTCTTCTATAGGTACATATTAAGATCTTTCAATACAAATTCTCAATTTTTTATAAAACTAAATTGGAGTAGTTTTTGTGATTAATAGAATCTAAAGTTCTTAAAAAACTTAGCCGGTAAGTACCCGCACAAGTTTTAATCTTATTTTTTGCGCCATTTTTAACACTTGCTGCATTAACTAGTTTGGCCAACATGAGATTTCCATAAACTAAACTGCTGCCAACCTGCACGAAAATTCTAAAAGCCGTAAACGAGTTGCTATTGTTTTACCAGGTCGACCTAGTTTTCTTTTTTACCAATATTATTCCAGTTATAATCTTATCAAACCTACAGCTGCTCAAATAAGCCAACATCAACATGGCTTAATGCTAAACAGCTGACCACAAGCCAAACCAAGCCAAGCAAAGCCAACGTTGCCTGGCTGGCAATATGCATATTTTAATTTTTCAATGTCTTGCCAAGGATTTACTGCTCAGCTGGCCATGGTCTGGCAACGACTATGGTTCTGACTACCTTGCCTTACCGCCACCTTGTCTAAACTAATGCTATCTACAACTTTTTTATGCATATCGACAAGATACTTATTTTTTTTTTTTCCTGCCAATGTTTTTTGATATTTTGCATGCGCGGTAGGAAAAATTGAAGCATATAGACAGCTGGCAGCAGTAAAAGCAAAATTATTGCAAAAAGCGAACTTCTTCCTTGGATACACTGCAACTTAATGGTGAGCATATAAGATAGGGTACTACGGACAAATAGAAAGAGTTGTGACATATAAAAGTAGCAGTTAAGGCACTACAGAAGAGATATTAGTTCTGGCGGAAGACAATGTTAATGTTTTTATAAATTGTAGGTATTTTGATGCTAATTGATTATATTTTCAATTAAATTGAATTTTCTCAATATGTTCCAATAGAAGGTATATATATATCCTAGGTATATGTTGTGCTCAGGTGCGGATCCACGATTTGGTCTTCCAAGTGTATATAGGTATATCAGAGCTCGCGAAAGACTGTCAAACAATTTTTCTAACTTTGAGAGAGGGGTCCCGAACCGAAAACCCCCTGCCCCTAGTAACTGTAAAGTTATTCAGCTTCTCTTATTTTTCAAGCAAATCTAACTATTCGACTATTCAAAAACTACGAGAAGAATTCGTCTAGATCCCTCGGAAGAAAACGTTGATGTTTTCAGATTTTGGAGGAATTATGATACTAATTAGTAATTAAGTTTTGAATTGAAATATTAATTGTTCTAATAAAAAAAAGAGCCTAGAAGACTAAGCTACACACAAAGTCAAATTTTCAAAACAAATTTAATTATTCTGATCGATCATTAATACTCCTCACCCGCCGAAATAGTATATTCTTCTTCGGGCTAAAGCTTGACACAGTAGGTATATGATGTCCTTGGCAATTTCAAAAAAGCTAAAGATGTTAGAGTCCACTATGACCAATTTACTGAGGTGTCTCTTGAGTCTACAATCTTCCGTAAATGATCCGTATATGTATTAAACAAATTCTTGCCCATTTGTTAGATTTTCATGCACCCATATAAGTTATAGGAGTCAAAAAGCTGCACCTATAGAAGTTATAGCAGTCAAGGGGCGCCCGGTCTACATTCTGTCTACATCTCAATGCTTCTCTTAGATGGTGTTTACTATACATAATAATAAGCTGCTGATTCTGAAGAAGGTTTCTGGCTTTTTTGCTAGACTCTCAGCAGCTTCTCTCGCCAGCTTGCGAGCTACTTGGTTCCCGGATGTTTATAGAGGTACGGAACTATTTTAGTGTAAGTTTTTTCCTTCGTCCCATATGATTTAACTTCGCTTTGATTTCCCGAACCATGTTGAAGCATCGTTCTCTACTACTACTGTCGTCCTTATCTCTTAGTGAAGCATAGGGCCTAATGCATTGTTTATTAATTTTAAGAATTCAACAAATCGGACAATCTTCGTTTTTTTAATAAGGTATCTTTACTTTTTAGACCGCCAATATATACGCCTGTATTTCAAAGACTTTTAAAACAGTCTAACCAAAATTGAAATGTCTGCATTGGTAAGCTATATTTTGATATATTTTAACTCTAAGACCCTCAAAACTCATCGTTTTAAACAAAAATATATAGATTTCATCATGTGAAGCAAAAACATAAAGCAGGTCATATTGCAAAACGGGGCAACCATGTGCAACCAAGCCGATGCAACTTGGCTAAAAACTTTGACTTGACTTTTTCTAATTGTGCAACTTCCGTGCAAAATGTGCAGCTAATGCTGAACAGCAGCGCACCTTAAGTGCACCACACATCCAAACACGCTCACCCACACACACACATAAAGCCATTGGCTAACACCCACAAGCACTCACTCACACACACACTCACACAGTCAGCCTGCTTTAATGCTATCTGAAGGATGTTTCATGCCTCAAACTTAACAGTATAACTTGGCTATTACTTTGCAAGTATTTTTGTGTTTTTGCGTTTTTGGCCCAACACAAAAAAAAAAAAGTGAAAAAGGCGTTGCCGCATAATAAATGGACAATTTGGTAGGTGAAGCATAGTGCCGCCCATAGAAAAACGGCAGCCAAAGGATATAAGCAGCCCACAAGCTTAGTTTGTAGTCGATGGTTGGTGTTTTGTACAACCTTACTTGAAGCATATTAACTTTTAGCTGCATTTGGGGTAAGTCAAAATCTGATGGTTACATTTTGTATGATTGCAAAGGATATAAGGTAAGGGACAACCAAGCGTTGAATTCCGGGCTTAACGTGTCTCTAAATCATAAAACTAGATACATTTTAATCAAAAATACGTTTAACTAATATAAATTTTTTCTGGAGAGTATCTTTAGACGTTAAATATCGCAAGGTTACATATAAAGTCCACTCTTTAAAATTATCGAAGGAAATAATTCAAATTGATCGTTAACGGGGTCAAAATTGTTTTTAATTTTGGGCCAGCCTTATTCGAACTGTGGCATCAAGCTTGGAAAAAGATAATTGCCACATTTGAATATATTTGATGGATACCAATTCGAAACGAACGGCTCTTGAGACTACTTTATTCTTCTTCTTTTTCAATACCAATATTAATCTCAGAATTATTATCCGCATGATATATATAATTTTTTTATTCTATCAAGGAAATTAATTTTGTCGCGGTTCTGGATCTTGGACGAAATTTTTGTTTAAATTGTTCAAAAATATATTTACGCTTACTGTTGAGTTAAGGAATAGCAAATTTAGGGAATTTTGCAGCAAGCGTTCGATTTAAAAAAAAAATTGCCCATTTCCATTGCTTAAAATTAATTTTACAATCGGGCTGTTTATCGATAAACTTATCGTACAATCATGCAATACTTCATATAAAGACCCCTCAAATGATGCAATCGATTGGACTAGCTCCGAGTAATATTTTGCGTCTATCGATTTTCCTTGCCCAATGAAATATTCCAGTACTTGCCATCAACTGTTACGCTGACGGACACGCCGCTTTCTAATATGGTGTCCAGTCGATTTCTATCAAGAGATCCTTTGAAAAAGAAATCATATCTGGTGGTTGTTTTTGCGATTAAAATTGAATAAATGATTTCTCGATTACATTTGTTGTCGACTGTGAACAATCGTGGCAACCATCTGGCAGATAACTTGCTTATATCCAAGTATTGGCAAAATATTTTTGTTTGTCTCAGCAATATCGAGCACCTTTACTCATCTATAAATGAGCACCATGCCGTGGATTTTGTTTGCCTTCTTGGTAGTCCTGGTACTCATAAATCTAAGAGCATATTCTATTCGTTTCTCCTTTATAAACTTACCGTTGTTGTTGTTGCTGTTGTTGTGGTATAGCCTTTAAGTAGTTTGCTTTTACTTTTAGGGGGCGTTTTGTTGGCACATATCAAGCTGCATCAATGTGACGTCACCCACTCTCTCGCTCTCCCTTACACCCTGACACTCTTAAACTCTTTCATATTGAAATTGCTTGTTAAAATGTGGCGCTCTTTAGCTGGGCCACTTCCCTATAGTACTTTGAGCTTGTTTGGGGTCTTTGGCTTGTTGGGTTGATGTGGTTATAGATTGGTTGGCTTTTAACCCCTCGCAGTACTTTCTGGCTATAACTAGCTAGCCATAAAATTATTTTGCAACAATTTCTTAACGCTTTGTTTGCTCCTCGTAATATTTGCTGCTCGCTCAGCTTGTACGTTTTACCTAAGGGCATTTTAATTTTTCATCTCGTAAATTTGAAAAGATAGAGATATAATCATAATATGCGCCCAGGTTACGCATTTTTAATGGCATACCTGCAAAACTTTGTTATGCACAACCTCAGACCTCAAGACCCCCACCTACTTGAGCGGGGTGCTTCTCTCTTTTGTGTTAGACAGCTTTCGTTATTGACTTATGGCTGTGAGCACAAAAGCCCAGAACTTGTGCAATTATTGCCAAAGTTGACCGTTGCTGTTGTATCCAACCCACTCCCTGAAGCTTGAGGAAACCGCTTAGCCACTAAATCATCTCTTTGATAAGCAATTTGATTTATTTTTATAACTAAAAAAAAAAAACACAAAAATTGTTCTTTGACAAGAGCCTGTCTAAAAACATATCCAAAAACTATTTGGCAAAAAATAATAAATAAGTATAAAATAAACCAAAAAACAAAATATTTGTTGAGCTATTTTGAATGCAAACCGACAACAAACAACAAAAATGGCAAATTGTATTAACATATTTTATACGTAAATTGTTGAACTATGCTGTGGTTGTTGTTTTAGATGTTCCGGTCGTCGTTGTTGTTGTTGTTGTTGCCTTGTGGCATGTCAAGCATGAAGTGCAAATAGCTTGCAGCTAAATATTTATACAAATTTTAGATGTTGTCGTTGGATGTTGAATGTTTTTTTTTTTTTTTTTTGTATTTTGTTGTATTTTGACAAAGTTGAGGTTCCAAGTCCGTTAGTTTGCTGTCTATCCATCAGGCTATAACCCAACCACTTGTAGACAGCTTGGATAACTCACTAATATTTGTACAAAGTGTTTGATGTAAGTATTTATGCTATGATTGACATTATTTGCCTGTGAGCAATGCTTTAAAACACAACTTGAACTGAAATGGGTACCAGAACAGAGAGAGACTTGATTTAATAAAGACAAGGAATTTTGAAACTTTGTCTCTTTAGAATATAAACAAGTTTTTGTCATCGTCGTCGTCATCATTTATTTTTCTGCTACTTCTTTTTTAGCCGCTAGGCGAAAGGGAAAACATTTTGAAGTTGCGCATAGCAGTCGCTAGATGGCGCAAGTAAGCTTTTGCTACTTTTAGTTTTTTGAAAGCTAAAAAAAATAATATGAAATATGGGATAAATATTAATAAATACTAGTTTTTAGTAATTTTTCTGAAATGTCAAATTTTTTTTGAACATAGAACCAGTGCGGCGAATTGTGAAAAAATGAAGAGCAGGAATTAAACAAAACAGATAAATTTACAAAAATCAACTTGTGATTCACCTTTCCTTATATTTTTTTATCGAAGACTTGCAATATCCAAAAAAAGATGCTAATGGCAAGTTTATAGTATTCCAAAGACAACAACCCACAATTTTGAATCGCTTTAAAGTTTTTAGGATTTATTGTACTTCGCGTTTGGTTGGTACAGTAAGAACGGCTAAGAAAAATCTAGCGTACTTTGCTGCATTTTTAAACTGTCATTATTTCCGCCGGTGCGTTAATTGTTTTGAAGGGGTACAGTCTCCATTCTGAGGTTTAGGTGTAAGGTCGTGATGGCCACCACCATATTATAGATGGCTCTTTTGCACATAACCGGGAGAGGTCTGCGGTGGCCTAGGATGATAATCCTAATTAATATAATAGCTAATTAGATAATATGATCCAAAGGTAATGTATTCATGGTGCACCCAGGTACTTGGTACTGTATCTCCAATTCTGAAGGTGGCTGCCTCCCATTCAAGGTGCACAACACTACGCGGCTCTTGCAGAGGTTCAGGGGGACATTCTACAGATTTACGAATGTGAGTCCTCAAAATTCGTTTTCGATTTTGGGGATGGTTTCCTATATTATTCATTCTTTTTAGTTTTTTTACGTAAAAAATGCCTCAAGAGATTGCAACAATTTTAATTTCCTTATCAAAACTTTGTTAATACAAATTACCAAACCAACAGCTGAAATATGCATGATTTTGATCCTCTATTAGCAATACAAATGCAAATTGAAAAAACAAATTCTTTCAAAAAATTTACACTTTTATGGCATTAAATAGGCTATCAAAAAGTTTAAAAATCGCTTAAAGCCATGTAAACCGAAAAAATACAAAATATCTACAAAATGTTGACAAAACGCTTGCGGCTTCCCCTACAGCCAATTACGAATTCCATACACCAATCATTTATCTAAATTTGTATCCTAAGTACAACAATAACAAAGTGTAAAGGGCAAAGGCAAATAATTGAATAAAAAGCGCAACACAAAGACATTGAATAAGAATTCTGGATGCTACGGAGTTTTCGGCGTTTTGTCTTCCGGGTAGGGCTAAAAGAATTGCTTAACTTTTGGCGCAGCTGCAACGCATCAAAAGCGCGCACAGAAATTCTGACACAGCAAATAATTTGTACGCAAATTAAAGTAAAAGTAGAAGACACAGTAAACCCCATGAAAATTAAATGAAAAAGTATGCGTAAAGTGTGATTAAAACTTTTTTTGTGCTGCGCTTGCAAGGACTCGAGGTCCTGAGCCTACTTTTACTCTCTACATGTGACTGGCATGTAATTGCCAATTGTTTTCAGTGTGCTTTTTTTTCTTTGTTATTTTTGTGTCATCAAAGGCAGCGCACAATGGAGAACGAAACTTCCCATAGGACCTCCCAGTTTTAAAAACAAAATGGCTGGTAATTGTATTTTGCATACGCTCTGGGGTGTGCTGCACCAGCAACATGGTTGTGGCACTTGGTTGATAGTGGCAGGGGTGAGGTGCACATAAAAGTACAGAGGTATGCTCAATTGGCATAATGCCATAATAACCGTCATTTACTTGACAGAAAAAAAAAAAAAAATCATTAGCCGATAGGCTGGCAACAATAAAAAGGGGTGCAAGAGTTGTCACCCTTAATGGTGGTTAGATATGGGTGTCCTGATATGCTTATAGTTGTGGGTGGGCGGTGGTTGTGTGATAGGGTATAGGGTGACACAGTGTGTCACATGCACTTGCTAGCTACGCTAACGCACCTTGCTAATGCTTTAATGTTCACTTGGCTGTCGTTGCTGGGATTACAAAGGATTAAGTGACGACGACGACGGCTACGCAAACGACGATGATGATGATGAAGCTGGAAACAATTTGAATAGGCGACGGAAGTAACGATGTGGATGTCGGCATTCGAGCACAATTGGGGAATTGTTTCAAGCGATTGAATAACAAATGCCAACCAAAAAGCAATGACACCAACCACCAAACAGACATCAATAAAAACCTCTTTTGGTTGGTTTTAAAGAGTATCATAACTTTGTGCAGAGGTTCGAGGCGTAAGGGAAATACTAGTTTCCAAATGTTTCGGAGACAAAACGTTTGCTTCTTCAAAATCCAGCATAAAGAGCTTGACGAGATTAGAATTTGGTGTGCTTCGCGTTTGTGATTTTCATGACTTTGGGGTCTGCATCTTGTCCAGCAGATAGGCAAAAGCGTCAACAATAGATTTAAAAATTCCGCATTTCTGTCCGACCCAGGCCCTTGCCTATATGAATGAAGGCACTTCTGCCGAAAAGAGAGTTACACTGTGTTACACTTTTTGCATAAGTGTCAGTGTGTACACATATTTTTTATGCGGTTTTTGGTATGTAGTGCAACAATGGATATGGAACAAAAACCGCAAACGTGGCAACCATCTCAAAATGTTCCCTTAATATGCGAGGTACAAAAAAGGAGAAACGAAATTTGGTCAGTAAACCTTGCAAAACTTCGTTTTAGATTTGGTTCTCGTTTTGCTCCTGCTTTGAGGAAGGAAAGGAACTTCTTGAGCAAACTTGGTCTTCAATCTTATCTTGGTCTCGTCTTATCTCTTAACTATAACTCTTACAACTAATTATCCCTTCATTTCCAAATCGTATTGTTGTTTCGTAAGAATATGCAACATTCGTGGAAACTTGGTATCACTTTACTCTACAAACATTTTTTGGGTGCGCCACCTCTTTAAATACGTCTGCCGGAGCAGCGTTGTTTGTCGTCTGTTGGCTTTCCCATCACGCATAATTCTATTTGTCATTTTGATTATGACATTGTAATGCCTTAATTGATGTGATACGACACTTTGCATCACAGCAGTGACTGGTTTTTTTTTTTTGTCACTGAATAAGGAAGCTGAAAAGGGGGATTTTAGGTAAGGCAATCAACCCTGTAACGCACTTTGAGTCAAAAAAAAAAAAAATGATGGTGTGATCTGGTGAGTTACTTTTTTGATGGAAAATCCTATAAACAGCTTCAGGCAGCTTTTGCGTACTTTTTGTTTTTTATTTGAGACGGAATCTCTTGTCTGGAACCATTTGAAACTTCAATGAATTTAAAATTGAAATTGTGCGAGGGCTGTGTTTGAAAAACAAAGTTACAAAAATGCAAAAGCCGAAAATTGCTTTTAGTTTTTGTTGTTGTTGCTTTTATTGTTTTTTCTGTTTCTATGGCATTTGATAACGACAAACAACTGTGCAACAGAAACAACGTTGAAATAGTTTTGTGGCAGTTGCACGCAGCACACACATACATGCAACTTAAATTTCCACACAAAAAGGCGAAGGACATGTGCATGCCATGCAACCAGAATCGACTGTGGCTAGACGGAATCGACTGTGTCTGTGGCAAGGTAAAGTGCGGTGCGGTGAAGTAAGGTAGGGCAACAAATGCGCGTTGCAAACAATTTGCAAGCAAATTCGAGCACAAAACATAAACCCACAAAAGCAAAGAGAAAGGCAACTAACCAACCAAGCAAAGGAGGCAGCAGAGTCAGGAGATGTGGCAACTGTAGCAAGCAAGCGTAGCAAATAGTGCACGGTTGCAGCGACTACACTGTGAGAAAAAGGTCAGCCAGAAGTGCTTTGTGTTCGTTGCGCAGAACGAAGTGTAGTTTCTTTTAATTTGAATGAGTTCTACTTATAAAATATTTGAACTAAGATATTATATAATAATAATAATATGGTATCTTTGGATAGAGAACTGTCTTTAACTGAAAAAATTGCACGAAAATTTTTGATTATATTTTAAAGTATGAAAGTTTTTAAAAATTTTTTTTTTTTAATTCTGGTTGTTAAGTGTAAATAAATATACACTTGATTCTGGATTTTACATGGAATATACGTTCCAGAAAAAACCGTGTAAAAAAATATATGAAGTAAATCCCTATCTTAATTTTTAAAAGATTAGATTAATAAAAATATTTTTCTGTACAATTTAAATTTAAATCGAATGAAATTGTGTTAAAAATATTTTTTCTAGACCTTAATTAATTAATTAATAATATATTTTATTTTTAATAATTATTAATTAATTATATGTATATGGTTGCAATATTTCAATAATTGCATAAAACATTTAGCGACAGCATCAAAAAAAGCAGACTAGCTAAATTTAATAAAAAATACAAGTTTATCTTCACTTTTCCAATAAAAAAATCAGATTAGTAATTTTTTAGTTTCTTTATAAGGTGTTTTCTCTTAAATGTAGTCACAAATACGTCAAGTTAAACTTAATCTAGTTAGTAGAAATTCAAAACTTTATGCATTTGTCGATTTCAGCTATCTTAATTTTTAAAATTTAATTTTTGACGTAAAAATGTATACAAAAACTTGGCGGCAAAGATTGGCGTCTGGATTAAATAAAAAATACTTATGATAAGACTGAAACCTTTTATTTCGCTTGTATCTAAAGAAATTTTTGTAATTTAGCTCAAATCTAAAAAAAATTATTTCTTTTGAAAAAAATAACAAGATGTATTTGAGTTTCATGCCTTTTTATGAAGAAAATAAAAAACTTTTTTTCGCCCAGAGTCAAACTTTAACAGACCATTTTTTTTTTCTTATATGCTACCATCTCAACACATAATTTCTTCAAGTGTAGGCCGTCCACGCCATTCTCGTCCGTGTTCCACCTGAGCGCGCGCGCATGCTGCTATAGGTTTTTAAAAAGGGGTTGGGGTTGGGTAGCAGGGGCAACGTTGCGTTGCGTGCGCGTGTCGCCTCGACTTGGGACCGGGACCAGGACCGAGACAGGGCACAACAGCGGTAGCAAAGGCAGCTGTTGTCGTCAGCGGGGGCAGGCAAGGTAATTTTAGGTAGAATTCTAATGCAACGCACAGTGGGCATGAAATATTGTTGACAGGTGAAAATGTACCAGCAACATACAAACCCAAACACACACACACACAAACATGTGCAGGGTAACGACTCTCGAGCACGTAAGGAGGCAGCGGTGGGCGGGGCAGTAGTGGTCTCCAGATAAGCCCAAGACATGCCATGCACATTTGGGTGAAAGTGACTAGGCATAAGGCGGCTAATATGATGATGATGTCCGGGACTTGCCATGCCCACTTCGTGTTGAGTTGCCATTTGACGCTCCCTAGAGATCTAGGCACAAACATGGGACACTAAGTGTAATAACTGAAAGTGTGTATATTTGTGCATTTGTGAGGGGTGGCAGGAATTGGAGCAAAAATGTGCCAAGTGTATAAAATGAGTAGGGAAAAGGGTGTGAGCCAACTTGGCTGGCAAGGGTTAAGTTTTGCTGGTGTCACTCAACCCTTCTCAAGTCATTAAATACAAACATAAATAGTTGATTAGTTGCGTAATAAATTAAAATTTTATCACATGCCGGCGAGGTTTAAATTCTTTTGTCAATTGTTGTTGAACTAAGAATGGAATTTTCTAATTAAATTATAATTAAACTACAATTTAATTGTTTATTGTGTAGGATTTTTTTATTTTTTTGGAATTTCCGCAGCTTGTTTAAGTAGGAAATATTGTTGTAAGATAAGATTTTGGCGTAAAATACCTTACAATAAAATAAAAGAAAGCGTTGTTACAAATGCAGTTTGTCTATAATTCTTGCAAAGCATGATATAAATAAAGCGGAACTTCACTGCGAGCTTAAAGACGTACGGGGCTCATTTTCTCCAGAGTCTCTTACACAAATTGGTAGTTAAATTTTTTTTTTTAATTCAAAGTGCCAAAGCAGTGCACAATTTGTAATTTATACCCCAAGTAGCACAACATATATATGGTTGCTCTTTGCCACGAAGCCCATTTACACTAGCTAAGAAATTTGCAGTTCAAAGGGGTAGAGTTTTTAACAGGAAAATTTAACTGATTTCGATTTCTATTCTTGTCGATTAAAAATCTCAGAGTATGTTACAGTAACACTTATCGCAAATTATCTGCAAAAACTAGACATGTGTAACTATAGATAACCTTCGTATAAAAGTGGTTGTTTGTGTAATTTTGAGTCGAGAAACACGAAAGTTACAGTTTTTTTTTTCTTAAGAACCGTTTTCGAAATTTTTTCAAAAAAACATGTTTTTGGGTCCTGTTTTCAGTTTTTCGTGAATATCTCGTGAACAAAATGTTTTACGCAAACGAAAAACTTTGAGTAAAAATTGTAACTTACGTACATAGTTTTTCGTTTGCATTCAGTTACGTCTTCACGAATTTGCAGCCAGCAGTAGTCTTGAATTTTCAATTCCATGGCATCTACAGTTCTTACCCGATTTTGAAGATCTTAGGCTCAAAATGTTCGTTAAGGGTTCCAGCTTAATGCTAAAAAAAAATTTTTAGAAGTTTTTCTTGTTAAAAAAAAGCAAACTGAATATTTGTAATTCTGCAAAATGTTCGAAAATGTCACTGTTTTTTAGACTTTGGTTGCTTGTAACTTCAATAATTTTGACTCAATCTTCACATACCGTAAATCAACGTAAAGGCCACATCAATACCATTTGAATTAATGGTATTTTATATTATTCGGAAAAACATTTTGCTCACGAATAACTGAAAACAGCACGCAAAAACATGTTTTGCGAAATAATCTCGAAAACGATTCTTAAGAAAATGAATGTAATTTTCGTGTTTCTCGTCCTTAACTAAAGAGCAAGCGTGAATACCCTAAGAGTCTTAAAATTGTGTTCAATAGTTACATTCAAGACGCAAGCTTTTGAACTCGATAGTCGATGACACATACCGAAGTAGATTCAAAATTATTTTTAACACGTTATTTGGACTAACTTGCAATTGTCGTCGCTATCCAAGATTGAGAAAAAATTAAACAGCGCTACCGCGACCGATATCTTCGGAATAAGAAAGTACGCTGCCATGAGCCGGTTAATAGTCTTCGATTGGCATAAGCTGTTCCGAGAGCAGCGGGAGCTCGTCCAAGACGAGCTGTGCGACGGTCGCCTATCAACTTCAAGAATTGATGAAAATGGGGCCAAAGTGAAGGCGCTTCTTCAGTACACATTCGTCTGATTATTGAAGAGTTAGGAACTTCATGCGATAGCGTTCGAAAAATAAGTACTGGTGATGTACAAATGCGAAAGGTGTACGTCAAGTTTGGGCCACAACGTGCTGTGGACCCTACCCCACCTACAGGCCAGATCTGGATTCGGACTTTCTTCGCTTTCCGTGCTCAAACGAGACCTGAAGGGAAACTGGTAAAGCTCCGTATAAGACGCCTCAGGGGCCGCGATGAAATATCTGATGGGGATCTCGAAAAGCGAGTTCCCCAAGGTATATCGCGTTGTACCGGATCCCAAGGGTGCTATTTCGAGCATTTCGAAATTGTGTCGATTAGTTCAAAAACAAAAATTTAAATTATTTCACTCTTATTACATTTTGATCGTATCCTGTAAGAACTTTCACAAAAATATTTCCTTAAAGACTCAGAACTTCCAGCTACTTTAAGGTAAGTGTAAATGGGGTATTATGTACTCGACGATACTGCATTGCCTGTTTGTTCTGGCTTATATATATGTTTGTACATAGCAAAAAGTTCTTTTGTCTCTAATGTTGCTGAAAATTGAATTTCTTGTTACATATTTTTGTTAAGATCACACCAACAACACCAACAACAACAACAACGGCAAAAGGATTTGTTGCAAGGTTATGTTGTACACGGCGTTGTAAATGCAGCAGTTGCAACAATTTGCATTTTGCTCTGCTTGAGATTGCACACACACTTACACACAAATGCTACGTAAGGCATTTACGTTACGCGATTTTTGTTTACGTGCTTACGTTAAAGTTAAAGATGGCGCCGTCAGGCAAATTGTTAGTCTGTTTCCGGAAAACAGCTCGTTTCTTTCTTTATAGTAAATTGTATTTATTTAATTCTTTTTGTTTGTTTGGCGTCCATTTTGTTGTTGTTTTTCTTTTTTTTTGTGCTCTTTGTGCTGTGCAAATTAAATGAAATGTTTATTCAAACGTTTAAGTTGCTTTAAAGAGAATTGAAGGAAGAAGAAAATGGCCAAATGTGCAAAGGCAAAATAATATGGCCAAAAGCCTGCCAACTTGTCGCCAACTTGGCCTTTTGTATTCCACACAACTTGGCTGACTTTTCAAAGATGGCTAAATGTGTGTTTGAGTGTGGTTGTGCGTTTATCGTTAAAGTGAATCATGTCAACCGCATAAAGGGGCTAGCATCATCCTTGGATTACCATAAAGGATTTCCCATTTGCCAAGCTGTCCCTAGTAGAGTATACTACATAGCTAGGCGCCATTCATTTTTCATATGCAGTCTAGGCATGAGTGCGTGTGTGTGTGGAGGGGGGGAGGGTGATATGTCTTATGCGACAAACGCTTCAACTTTAGCTCCAACCTATACAAAATTTAAAATGCCAACAACAACGGGTTATAAATGAGCTGCCAGAGCTTACGAGAAAATCATTCTAGTCCTGTGCCAAAAAGGCAACCAAAAGTGAACAAAAATCTTGATGGTCAAAGCCAAAGTGCGATGTCCGTGATGACTTGGCACAAAATTGGCCAGGATCTGAGCATGAGTAAGCGACAAGTTTGACATTAAGCAAACTAGTATACTAGTATCTAAACCTACTTGGCTGTGAGGTTATTAAGTATCTCAGGGTTTTTAGTATGAGTGTGTGCTTGTATGTATGTGTTCATTAACAGTGTCAATCTTACCAAGAACAACAATAACAACAAAAATCTGCAGCAATCAATCATGTGGTTTAAATTAGGGTATTTGGTTAAGTTGGTCATTTTTGGAACGTCCTTTGCTTTGCTGATAAGCTTGTGCTTGTGTGTGTTCCCATGTCATGCCTCTCCATCGGAGGTCTCTTGGTTAGGTGTTGAAGCGTTGTGGCAAAAGTTTAAAGCGCTCGACTGCCCACTCAGTTTGACAGTGGAGCACGCTTATCGGACAAACTTTCCTAGGTCAGATTTGTTGTTGTCAAATTACAGAAAACTGCCAAAAGGACTGCCATCTGATAGACGAATTGCTTTGGGCTTCGTATCGAAAAGTTTTATTTCTTTGCTTTTAATTTCAAACTTTATACGGGTGCCAAGCAGAAATAGTATAAACGCCAGAACTATGGGTATACCTGGGGGTCATATGCGCGCCCGTATTAATCATGCGGCTGTCACCTAGTATAAATATTGTAAAATGAGTGAGTAACACTGTGTAAATGGTTGGTGTGATGTTTTGGGGCTGTTTGGGATGTTTCAGGGTGTTGATTAGCATAGAGCATGGCGACATTGTTATAATGAACTTTGCAGCTAAACTTTGTTAGAGGTAGTGGGTAAAAAGTTTTGAGGCCGGGATTTGCCTTTGACAGTTAATGAGGCGAGTATTATGTCGGGTTGGTGTGTGGTTCAGCCAGCGTAAAATGCGTAAATCATATTAACTTAATATTATTAGGTGCAGCCGATTGGCTTTGACACACAGCAACCATATATTCCTACTTATAAACTTTTTTTAAGTGAAGTTTTATTAAGCACAGCTTTAATTTCATTTTAAAGTTTGTAGTTAATGGAGTTGGCAACTTAAAGCTTGTTGGAAACCCTATTTTGCTTACAGCCGATGAGCTTTGTATAGTGTGGGCAGATATTTACTACGGTGTGTTAATTATTGCAGTAATATGGTTACATTATCCGTGACTTTTCTTTCGCTTTTATGAAGTTTTTTTTTTTTGGCATGGGAGGATTGCAAGTCCTACAGCACAACCTAATTAAAATGCTAGGAACCACCGCGCCATCCAACAAGTGTTGGATGACAAAACAGCGAGAGCCATGAGGAGGTAGTGCGTCGGCTTGAGAAGAGTAGGATCCAGGATTGTGCTGCCATTTGCCAGGTTGAAATGCAATCAGATACTTTGCTTAGTGTACTCTCCCCTAATCTGTCTGCAACAGGCCTAAACCCGTCAGGGTTGTATACGCCATTTAAGAAGAATATGGGCACATTAATACCAAAAAATACTGACTTTCGAAAAACAACTGTCCAACTTTTTTTTTTTGCAAGACCAAGATCTACCGGTCCAGCAAAAGCTAACCCAGAAAAAAAGTTCTTAGTATATAACTTATATACTAATCTTCTTCTTCTCCCAAACCCTTGTTTACCTCTTTTCGGACTCGCTTATGCTCCTCCTAAGGTGTGGGTATGCGATCTCAGCATTCGTGCATTCGTCTGCAGACATTCCGATCCTGGATCATGTCATCGCTGAGACCCATTCGATGCTGATGTTTTTGCATTTGAAAAAGGTGAGGTTTTTGACACTTGTGTATGGATATTCGTTAGTTATGGACTTTCCTTTTACACCGGCGGTTGTCTCCAGACCCGATAACCAATCGCATATACTGATCTTTGGAAGATCTTTAAGATGTTAAAAATGTGCCTCAGGCTCAATGTGATGGTAAGTATGCCTGCATCTGACTAGTTGTCTTTTAGGGGCCTCTTACGCCAGGTAGAGAATACCGTGGTGCTAATTTCTGTTCTATAAAACGTAAACTACAAATTTTTTATTTTGAAAAAGGTTCGAAAAGGTTACTACATAATATTATTAATATACTTATATAATATAAGTAATGAACTATGATGGAAAATGTAATTTTAATAAACCAATATTAACATAAATTTTTAATAAAAAACATTCGAAACGAATTTTCTTCTTTTGCATCAATCACATTTTGGCAGCAAAGGGTAACTTGCCGCTTCTCCTTATAATAAGAGAATGCTCTAGTCGTAGTTTGTAATCTAGTTGTAAGTTTTTTCTTTTTTTGTTTTCTTTTTTGTAAGTTTTATTTCCCATTTTCATTACTAATTTAATATTTTTAAATATTTTTTCTTATGTACATCTTGGTTAAGCTGCCAAGATAGGTAGTAGGGAACAAGTAGCCAAAAAAGAAGTCTATCAATAAATCGATAAGCACAATCCTGCAATAAAATTGTAATGCGTGAAAATTGACTATCACCATTATCGGTATGTGAAAATCTTAAAAATATAATGGTTCGAATTTAAATGTATCAAAATTTAAGATTGCTTTGACTTTGAACTGCAAGCGTATTTAGTCCTATTTGTATGCTTGACTGACTGGCTGACTGTACCACTGACCAATTGTTGTTTGATAGCATGATAAAGTGCTGGAAAATAGCAAACTCAACTGCTTAACTATTTGCCGAGTAATTGCAATTCAGTATCTGCATTTAAATGCCCAATAAACACACAAATTGCACCACAAATATATTATGGCCAAGACTTTTGCCATAAGCTTGTGTTTGTGCCTCAAACCAAGTCTGGCCAAAACTTAATATGGCTTCAAGTACTCATAAGTGGGCGTATTTATTGCTAAAGTGTTACGTCTGACTTTAAGTGATTTGCAGAATTGCATTCCCTACAGTCCAATAACATTAAGGTGTATGAAATTATGAAAATGGCCGCAAAATTCCAAACATATTCAAAACTGTTGCTGTGGCTTACGGCATTTAAGCCACAAGTGTGTTGTAAGAAATTTAGTTAATCTTTGTTATATATTTTGTATAAGTATATTCGTAAATAATATGTTTTGGTTGGGTTTCTTGAATATCTATTGCTTTAGTGGCCCGAATTGTGTAATGCATTTAATGTTGTGTTAAATTGAAAATTTGCATAAAATATTTGTTGTTTATTTGTGAGCCGCATGTTTCCACAGCCCAAAGATACAAACAGTCAGCCCACTAAGTACATAAGCACATGTTTAGTATGTATGTATATATACTATTTATTGCAATTCAGTTTTGTATACAAAGTCGTCTACAGTTTGTTTGCCCGGGTTATGTTTGTTAAGTGTGAATGCAGTATTTGGAAACAGTCAATAGAAATTGAACTGACCCCGGAAGCAGCAGACTGAACAAGACAAACAAAGATACTAACTATCTACAAATGTTTCTTTGCCTAAATCAGAATTGGTTTTGTGGATTAAGAACAAGCTAAGTATGAAGCAACTACAAATTACATAAAGATACAACATATTTATACAGTTGCATTGAACTGCCTTGGAAAGCAAATTCATATATAATTGCAGTTTGTTTTTAAAAATGAACAAGTCGCACAACAGCTAAACGATTTAAATAGAGCTTAAATTTGTCTAATATAATTATATATATTTGACTTATGTATGAATCAAGTGATCAATATAAAGTATTTCTGAATCTTCGTCGACGCACTATGGGCGAAATAGGCAGACTTTCGGACAATTATGAATAGCAAGCGTGACTTTAAAATTGTTAAGAATTGAAGATCATTTTTTTTTATTATGAAAATGTAACTTTATTATAAAAAAATGGTTATCAATGACTCATTCAAAGTATTGCCCATCGCTAGTTACAACTTTTTCGCATCTTTCTGGCAGAGTTCGAATACCTTGACGGTAGAAGTGTTCGTCTTTTGAGGCTATCCACGAATCAAGCCATTTTCCGATATCTTCATATGATTGGAACTACTGATTAGCCAGACCATGTGCCATCGAGCGGAACAAGTAAAAATCGGACGGCGCAATATCTGGGGAATATGGCGGGTGGGGTAGGACTTCCCATTTGAGCGTTCCCAAGTAGGTTTTAACAGGATTGGCAATGTGAGGCCGAGCGTTGTCATGCAGTAAAATCACTTTTTCGTGCCTCTGCTCGTATTGTGGCCGTTTTTCTCACAGTGCTCGGCTCAATCGCATCAATTGAGTTCGATACCGTTCCCCAGTGATGGTTTCGCCTTGTTTCAACAGCTCATAATAAACAACACCAACCTGGTCCCACCAAATGTACAGCATAACCTTCGCAGCGTGAATATTGGGCCGAGCCAGTGACGTGGAAGCATGACCGGGTTGTCCCCAAGATTTTTTCCTCTTTGGGTTGCTGTAATGAATCCATTTTTCATCACCCGTCACGATGCGATGAAGAAAACTCTTCCCTTTTTGTCGCTGGAGCAGTTGTTCACAGGCGAAAAAACGACGCTCAACGTCTCTTGGTTTCAAATCATAAGGAACCCAAGTTCCTTGCTTTTGAATCATTCCCAACGCATGCAATCGCTTGGAAATGGCTTGGCTGGTAACTCCTAATGCTGAAGCAAGCTCTTCTTGCGTTTGGCACGAATCCTCATCGAGCAATGCCTCCAATTCAGCGTCTTCGAAGGTTTTGGGTCTTCCTTTACGTGGACGGTCGTCAACATCGAAATCACCGTCTTTGAAGCGACGGAACCAATCACGGCACGTTGCTTCGCTTGGAGCAGCATCTCCGTACACTTTTTGGAGCTCTCGATGCGCTTCAGCTGCCGTTTTTTTCGAACAGAACAAGAAAAGCAACACTTCCCGCGAATGATGATTTTTTGGCACAAAACTAGACATTTTCACACAACTACAAGTAAATAATGCAAAAAGAAATTCACTAATGTGCCATAGCAGTTTGCTTACCATATGACTAAGCTTCGTTTATGAAGTTTTGGGTATGTCAAAATCGACCAGAACTTTCTGCTAAAGCCATCTATTGACAAACAGAGAGAACTTAGTTGCGCACCTGATATATCACTAAGATCGGAAGTAACACCCTTAGACACAATCGGCCGAAAATTGAATTTTTTTGAAAACAAATATTTATTTTTTTGATATAGGTACATATTTATACCAAACTCACTATAACTGAGTAGTAAGGAGAACTTTAAAAAAATTAAAAAAAAACACATTTTGCTTTAAGTTATGTCTTAATTTTAGAAAACCAGTTTTTACTATTTATTTAGAAAATTTTTGAAACGTTTTTTTTCTTTTATTTTAGTTAACAAAAAAGCTTTTGAACAATATTAATTTTTGTTTCCATTAGATTTTCTTAGTTTCATTTTTTTGTTTAAGTATGTTTCTTAAAAATCTGAATAATAATTTTTTCATTTCCTTTTAGTTCCTTTCAACAATAGTTTGCATTTAAAAATTCATCGAAAATTCTGAAAGTTTTTTTTTTTTTAAATATTTGATAAAAATTTATTGTTTTTTTTAAGGATACCAAAAATTAGAATACATAGTCATTAAAAATTCGAGTTAAGCTCCAATATAATTTTCTAAACATATATGTTTCATTTCTCAGCTTAAAGAATATATTATCTTAGCTCTTATTGCCTAGGTAAACTTATTTTTAAGCAATATTTCTAATTAATTAAGCCACATAAATTGTAAATAGTAAATTATAT
This sequence comes from Chymomyza costata, assembly GCA_018150985.1. Classification (NCBI taxonomy): domain Eukaryota; kingdom Metazoa; phylum Arthropoda; class Insecta; order Diptera; family Drosophilidae; genus Chymomyza; species Chymomyza costata. The sequence goes on from JAECWU010000001.1 coordinate 29,430,185, forward strand.
GCAATACATTTCCAACTTTTATATAATAACAACAAATTATTTCTAGTAAACATGATTATATAGGCCAGCAGGTTATAGCACATTGACCTGGCATAAACTGGCAAAAATAAAACCTGAATGCAGGTTAATCAAGGTTTTGTAATATCACTAAATATTGATCAAATATTCTTTAGAAGAAGTTGGCCTCACCATCGCACAATGGGCCCGCGTGGCCAGAATTTGGCCAAAAGCCCTCCTGATAAAAATCAAAATTTGGACAAAATTACAATTTAATATTATTTTACACATATAAGGTATCCTGTGCAGAAAAAAAATTTTCAATTATACTTAGTGGTTTTTAAGTTATTGGCAATCAAAGTTGACATTTTGTGTCTTATGCGCTTTCGCGAACATTTTCATAAAAAAAAAACCTGCATTTACCATGATACATGTAGCTACGAAATCTTCATTCACTTTATTATTTATATGTATAACTTCAGAAAAAAATAAAACTGAGCTTAACAACTTTTCGGTTTTAAATATATTCGAGTAGTTAAAAAGATTTTTTTGGTTTTTGTAACATTTGGCTGCTTTGCTTTAAGGGTACCTCGGACTATCACTCGATATTTGATCGAAAAAATTTTTATAAATTTTTTCACATGTTTTACAACAAAATGTAATTCCTCCCGATTTTCGGAAATTGAATTTTGTATCTAAAAGTTGAATTTTAAAAATTGACCCCCAGGAAATTTTTACTATTTTTTGAATTTCTTAGTTGCCTAAAAGTATGTTTCCATAACGATTTTTTCAAAGGTTGTACTAAAATGTACAAAAAATGTACATTTAAAAATTAAATATAGATTTTTGAAATTGCATGATTTTTTAATTTTAGAAAAAAAAATTATAGAAGTTAAAAACCAGATGGATTGTTGATGTCGCCTTTCTGTAATTTGCTTGGAGAGCTGAAAGTATTTGGGGCTATAACTCCAAAATCATTCAATATTTTGGGTATAGGCTATTTTTTTAATGTTTAAGGAGCTCATATCTACATCTGTATGAAATATAGTCCAATTCCAATTAACCGTTTTTTTCTTTATTTAGTTAAAAAAATTGTTTGGTTTAAATTTAAATTTTTTTCCAATTTTGGTCTGGATAATCTATATCTCAAAAAAATCGGAGGAGGCTCAAACTTCCCAGAAAAATAGTTCAATCATTTAAGAGCACGTGTGTACAATTTCATCACTCTAAAAAAATTATTATGTAAATGACAGGGTTTTGGCCAAAATATGAAAATCTGCGCCCACAGTGCATCGCTGCAAAAAACAGTAGCATGACAAAGCTATTTCGGATGTCCCCAATTTACGTTGAAAATTTTAAATTTGATTTTTTGTCTGCAAGAATGCAGAATCAATCTAGAATTTAATTTTAAAAAAAAATAGTTTTTCGTCTCGACCTGCATCATTAGTTATCGAAAATCGCTGGAGGCAGTTTCCAGTACCTTATCCAGCTAGACGCTGTGCCACCAAAAAATTATGTTTGCCTAATTATATTTCGTTTAAAAAATATTTAAGTACCATAGCTTTCGCTTGTAAGAGATTTTGAAGAGCTGGGCCCAACATTGAATCAATTCTATTTCAATTGCAACAAGACCCTTTACAAAAAAAAAATAAAAGAGCAAACATTATTGCTATTGCTCAATCAAGTTTTGGAAACTTCCACTAAGCTCTCTTACTTTATTGAGGCTGCCACAAAGATCCACTCCTGGCATTGGTTGACCTACTTTACATCTAGTACGTTTCCAATTTTTAATGCGTTCCCCCGTCTTCGCTGCAGTCTTTGGGGCTCACAGATGCAGCCCAACTTTGGCATTAACATAATTGCCTACTTACTCAGACCTGGTATAGCATTCCGAAACTACTTGAAGTTCTGCATGGGATTGTCGAGCAGGCAATCAACCGCCGCCAAGGCTTTGCAAAACTTTTAGCTTTCTTAGTCCGATTTACCATATAGTACATACATATATGTAGCATATAATGCTATATAGAACACATATTGCCTAAAAGCTTAAGAAAAATATTTGCTTAAGCCGCTGTTTGTATTTTCTCGGAATTTCTCTCTCTATTAAAATACATTATATATAAATATATTTTTTTTTTGTTTTTATCTGGCAGCGAAAAGTTTTGCACTGTGCATGTAAATACACTCGAAAACATCTCAAATCAACTTTTGAGTTTTGTATGAGGAACGCAGATTTCGTCGGCCTTTTGAGTGCCCACCTAGCAGACTTTTAAAGGCGGGGCGCCACCTACACACACTACAAGTATACGGTGGGGTATTGACTCCATTTGCGACTGAGTCCGGTCGGTTGGTTGGTCGGCTTGGGGTTTTTATAGTGTGTTTATTTAGCACTTCAAAAATATTACTTTTTCGCCGGCAATAATTTTAATTGCTTTGGCAGTTGGTGGCGCCTCAACTGGGGCGGGTTATGAAGATACGTTGGATATGTAGAGCGAGTTCTCTGGCTCTGAGTTGAATTGAGTTGCCGCGCCGCGTTGCATTCACAAAAGTTAAGTGGCAAAAGTTTTCGCACTAAAGTTGAAGTTGGCTTTCTGTTCCCCCAGTTGCTTTTTTTTTCGTTATACAAACATCAACGCCCCCGCAAAAGGCGTGGTACAGCAAGTTTCAGAATATTATTTGAGTTTGCATCATTTTTTTTTTTTTCTCGCACTTTGATTGTTTTGAGATTTTGCGGCGCAGTGCGATTTTGGGGAGCCAGCTCATAAAATTGTATTAGTTTTGGTTCTATACTCTGCAAAAAGTCGTTTTGTTTAGAATCCTTATTACTTCAGTATTGAAGTTTTAAAAAAATTATTCTGTTAAAAACTAGGGGCATTAAAAAAAAAATGGTAATTAACCGTGAAGGGAAGCAAAAAAATATAGGCATCACGTGAAGTTCTACGATTGTCCGCGAGAGGGCGGTAGAAGAATATATTTGATGGACGGAGAAAAAAATTGCAGAAAACTAGTTTTGAAAAAGTTTTTTGGTTGAATAACTTAAGAAAATTTCATTAACTGACATATTCCATATTTCCACATTGCTCGAAAGTGTATCCGAAATTTGGCTAGCGTTTCTTAACTGACGCTTTCACTTGCCATATCATTCAAAAACAAAGCATCAAATTTAAATAAAATAAAAGTTAAATTTGAGATTAGCGCAAGTGTTGGAAATTAGTTTTATTTTTTTCCAAGCATATTATTTAACTTTTTAAGCGTGTAATTTGCTTATTTTTGAAGTAGATTTTTATGGCAAAGTTGAAATGATGATATGATGAACTTTGTTTCGGTTTTGTTTAGATAGTGTGAATGAAACTTTATAAATAGTTACTTTTAATTGCGTTGTGTATTATTTTTTGCAGATTATTTTAATAATTATCTTTACGCTTAAAATAGAAACAAATTGTGTTATGCTTAATGGGATTATATTTTAATTAAATGGTACGTATCTAATAGTTTATAGTTATGTTGTGGCTGGCTTTAAATAAAGAACTAGGGTCAGAGTTCTTATTATTAATATTTTAATATCATTGGTTTGACAAATTCCATACGAATTTATACATTTCGAACAGCATATGACCTATTGATACCAAATTTACGCACCCTAGGAATAGTTTATGGCTTTCACCCGCACCACACATCTATTCGGGAGAACATTGGCACAACTACACTGTAAATGGAAGCCTTAAAAACCATCATTATCGCATGAAAACTTTATAGAACATATTGGCAATATTTTATAAATTTAAGACCGCCTCTCCAAAACTTTCCTTGCGAATTTTCCGTATCGCCGAAAAATTTGGGTTACGTTACTACTACGGCGAAACAAAAGAGATCTGATTTTGACTGGTATATATAGTGTGGGCCATCCGTTGGATTGGTTGTTAAACACACATAATTCAGAACATAGTGGATGCTCTTCGACACATTTTAAGTTCAAAACTACTCAATTTCAGTCATGGATTGTTATACAACCGAACCACGCGGAAAAATGGTACAGGGTATTATCAAAAAACAACAAAGTTGAGGCCAGTGGTGACGAGTCGCACGAGATTTACATTTACACATTTACAAATGGCGCAACAGTTGAACCCCAAGGATGGCAGAGCAGCTAGATGAGTTTTCGTCAAAAAAAAGTCATGGAAAACAACGTGGTGTTCATATGGGCCTGTAGAGCTAGCTGCAGCGGCCATTCGGGATATATTATTTCTCACATAAATGACTAGTTTCAAACTTGCATTTGGAATATACATTTGCCCAATTTTGATGGAAAATATACGAATAAAATGCAATTAACAAACAAACTAATAGATGGCCCACCCTATATAATATGTATGCATAAACACATATATGTTCATCTGTTTGCTCATAACTTCTAAGCCGCTTATCTTAATTTGACAAATGAGATATCGTTGTAGGTGACTTGATCGTTGTCTGGTTATAGCCTATGTAACGTTACATTGAATTAGATATGGTGCCCTCTTGAGAACATAAAATCATAAAATTAAAATTAAATTATGTTGAATATCAAATATCATTTTGAACAAATTAGCGAACAAAAATCTTTATAATATCTTTGAAAATGTAAATAAATAAAAATAAATTATTATTTTTAAAAGCATACCTTTATTTAACTCCAATCCGCACTGTCATATCAGGTTCTAACTACAAAATGTTCATACAAATTATTTTAAATTTTTATAAATTTGTTTTTTGCGAATAGCAGCTTTAAGTTTCTCCACTCTGTACAAATTCCAATGTGTTACCAAGTTTTTTGTCTTCATTTATTTTACTGCAGTTCCTCTTTTTATTTACCATATATGACTTGGTCTTTGTCTGTAAGCTCTTTGTCAAACACTTGCCAAGTGTTCTTAATAGTTCTCCATTACTTAATACTTAAGCCCCAATAGCAGTTATCGATAAAAATAAAAGAAAAAAGAAATCGAAGAACAACTTGCAGCTCAGGTACTGACTCAAATGTTTTTAACAATTTTCCGCACTTTCACCAAAAAGTTGACAAACTTTTGTGGTAATGTCTTGTATCCCTAACTCTCTTTTTTTTTTAAATGAGGCGGGGGGGGGAGAAAAAGTTTGGCAGCAAAAGCAAATTGTATGAGCAAAAGAAAGCGCCAAAGTGTGACAAAGTATCTCGACTTCAATGTGTAAATGTCTATTCGAGTGTAGAATTTGATTGCAGTTGAAAATGTCTTTATGTGTGTGTGTATATGTGTGAGGGTTTGAGCCAAGTCATCTTCATCGATGGCGCGCTCTGATGACGCTCAACGCTTTGCCGATTGTCTTTTATGGCTTGGAAAATAAACTTTGCAGGCTGCCATACGCTTGGTTGCACCAAGAGTGCAGAGAGCCAGAGTGCAGTGCTTAAAGTTCTTAAGCCGGGGCACTTTAAGAGACCGAGACCCCAACGACTGAGACAAGTACTAGGAGCAGCACGTTGAGGCCGGGAGTAATAATGGCAACGGCTAGAGAGAGGCGTAAATTTTCTTAAATTATGGGTAAAAAAGCCAAATGCCACTTGGCTTAAAAGCAAGTCCAAGTTGCTTCATCCTGACATAGATACACACACACTCACATCAGCACATTACAAACAATTTGCTGAGTCACGGCAATGTCTGACTCTCCGACTCTACCCTAACTCTATTTGCCATATAAATGTTTTGGACCCCTTTGTGACCCACTTTTATACGCTTGAATTGATTTTCATGCTGGCAATCAACGGCCACAGCAGTCCACGGCATACGCGACGTATACGCAATGCCTGCTGCTAAGATCTGCCAAGATTCAGGCTGCTGTAAATCTGTAACTTGGGCACGCACTATTTTGGAGCTACTGCTGCTTAGCTATTTATGCTGTGTTTGCAAAATCGAGAACCAGCTTTTCCCCCCCTCCAACTGCTTAGCCATAAATACTTGTACTTGGCCCATAGTGTATCAGCGGCTTATACCTTCTTTTTGATAATTTAATGCCTCTTTGAGTTAAGACCGAGCCGAGACCGAGAGCTCCAGGCATTCTAGGTGTCAATGTGCGTATGTGCTTGTCTAAGTTTGTGGCTTTGCCCCTAAAATAAACTACAATATTTAATTGGTTTGGGTTAAACCCTGAAATGGTTTTACAGCCAACTTGCACGTCTTTCGACTGCACAAGAAAATGCTTTGGTGTTGCTTTTTTTTTTTTGTTTTGCATATTTAATGCAATTACCAAAAGGTTTTCCATTGGGGCTTTTCCCCAGCCGAGAGAGACCCACGTAAGAGAAATGTTTACTCAAGTAAAATTGATTTGGATTGAAGCTTGGAGCGTCACAACTTACACCTTGTAATCGATTGCGTTGAAAAGGGTTAACAAACAAAAGGACTTGTAGTCAGTGTCACATGGGTCAATGGTTCACGCAGCAGGAACTACACATGCCAAAACTGTTGACCTTGGATTAGCATTGAGCTAGCTGTGGCTGAAGAAGAACTAAGCTGTATATTGTTGGATACTTATATTGAATTCTAAATGCTTTTAGCTTTTGATTTTTGACGTAGCCTAATGAGGTTATGCGCATTTCATGTTTTGTGTCTGGTTTGGGTTTTACTGAAGCTCAACTTGCGGGCATTTTAAGCTTCTGAAGCTATGGTTTGAAGCGGAGATGGGTTGCGGACCAACTGATGGCCCACCCTATATATTTAGGCAGCGTATTTTTGTTGTCAGAGCAATCCTTGAAGATTGGCAAAAAGTTAACAATTTGTTTTACATAATGAGAATAATATAAAGAAAAACAATTTATGGCGCCAGGAAGTAGTGTCGACATTCGTAAGAACTTCGGGATCTTAAAACAATTCCTCTAGCTTAATGTGTCAGCATATGAACTAATTTGACCACTCACTAAAAAAATAATCCATACAAATAAACATATTTGGTCAGAACAAGTTTGAAGTATTAATTCTTTAAAAGACCACAAAACTACACTTAACTCATCCGAGTCATTAAAAAAAAAACACATTTAGCTGCTGGTTACATTTATTTTTTAACTTTTGTGCATTTTTGCATACGCATATATCAGTCAAAAGCCAGCTTTATTGGCCAGAACCTAGCTTGCCAAGATATATGCTCATTAAATGTGCAGCAATTGCATATACATACCAATTGTAAGGCACAGGCCAAGTCCCTTTTTTTTACCGACTATCTGCCAATTTGGCAGAACCCACTTTGATGCTCCACATGATGTGGATGCTGATGCAGATGAAGCCTGGATGCTGATCACCAACTCTGGATATTGGACTTATGTGTATCGCCGCTGGCGATATATTACTTGAGGCAGAGATCGATTCGCATGCATTGTACTTAGTGCTACAGCTGTTGTTGTGGCATACTCCTTAAGAGAGTATTATAAAATTATGTCTCAGTTTGTAAAAAAAAATGTTGCAAACGTTTTAAGCATTTTAAAAACTATTTACTATTAGGGAGAATATTTGGTATTTATACTTCGTACCAAATTAGTTATTTTTTGTTATTTATTAGCTTAAATATATTATACAATAATATACTTTAAATTAGAGTACTAGCATCAATGGCCTACGACTCGAAATTAGTTCATATATTTCTGAAATATATCCAAAAAAACATGCTCCTCATTTTTTCGCCTTTTTTGAATTATTATTATTATTATTATTAATATTAAACTCACGATTAAAGGAACAGCCACACAAAAAAAAACTACTTTTGGAGCCGCACGTCAGACCACTATATCCGAAAGTTTTTAAAAGTCGCTGAATCCGAATCCAAGCTCCAAATAACCCCAGAACCCGAGCGTTCTGACATAACCTATAAAAAAATCACCATAAAAAGAAGTATTTTGGAGGTAAAAGAATTCTGGAACAGAAACCCAAAACACATATAAAAAGCATCGCCGAAAAACCGGTCTCGAAAAAAAGTTTGTGCGGTTTTTTGAGGATTGAATAGAACCTAGCCGAATATGGACTTGAAAGTATATTTGTTCTAACGTGCCACAGTATGTTGAATACATCGAAATACATAGAGCTGCAAATGGAATAATATAAAAGAAAGATCTGGAAAAGGCGGATTACGAGATTATAATAATTTTAATATTATTGGTTGGTAAAATTACGCAGTGGCATTAAGATACAATTTATGAAACAAAAATTGCAGAATAACTCTTATTTTCAGTTTATAAAATCAAAACTTACCAATAATTTTATTTGGATTATAAAAATTTTTAAAAAGTTTTGTTTTGCAATTTTTAAATCAAAATTTAAATTTTAGTTCCTAAATTGTATTTTTAGGTAAAAAATGTAAGTTATTTTTCTAATTTAATAAAAAAAAATTAAAAATTATAAGAATTTCATGATTTTTAATTTAAAAATTTTAACGTTAACGATTTTTGTATACAAATTTACGCGAGCCGTGAAATGTATCTTTCTATTTAAATAGCTTCAAAAACTTTGCTTAAAATTTTATAAGTTTTTCAAATTAGCAATTTATGTGTGCAATGTATTTATTAAAAAAAAAAGTGAATAAAACTTAAAGAAACAAACAGGGATGTGGTACTTCGAAGTTCAAGCCTTAAGACAAAAACCCTTAATGTTAAAACTAAAGGCGGTTTTGTTACTTTCGATATATATAAAAAAAATAGATTTTTTTTATGGCGCGATATACTCGAATAACCTATTTGTAAGCTGAGCCCGTTTAGTTCTGGTGAATTTTGCGACCACGTTTTTCGTAAGCCAATTATTTTGGCAGTGAATAGTTCATTCATTCAAAGTGGACTCGAATAATAGAAATTAGGCTCCAAAAAACACATTCACTCAAACAGCAGCAACTCGGAAAGGAATCGCGTGAGCATTTTTGGAGCATTTTTATTACCACTAATTATGAAAATTTTGTGTAAGATTGCTGGGAATTATAGACTTAAAGAGTATACAAATGTTTTCTACGTTTTCAGTTTTATATGGCTGTTGTTGTTGTAGCTACTACTTCTGCTTGGCTTATCACGAAAATCTTTAAGATAAAGTTGGTTTGGTTGTTGTTGTTGTTTAGCTTTTGCATACGTGCGCATAACTGGCACAAGTTGCAACTTGCAAGGCGGTCAAACTGTTGCATGCTGCACGCTTCCAATTTTTTTTTCTCCTTATTCCCAAAAACAAAAAAACAACGGCTGCTACAACAATAACGTGGCTTGCAATTAAATGTTTCGACCGTGCAACCTGCTGGAATACTTTCCTTCCGTCGAACAAGAGAAGCCAATCGTGATCTTATCATTTCTTGCTTTTGTTCATGTTCGATTTGTGAATTTGTTTTACTGTATGTAAGCAATACATATTTACTTTTAAACATATAGATAAATGACATTTCTGTAACGTTGTTGTGGTTGTTGTTGTTGTTGTCTTTGTATCTTCTCAACTGGCCGCATTTGCAAACAGACCGCGTCCGGCAGCCCAAAGTCCATATCGAAGGAGGCCCGTTGCTTTATTTTTCTTTTAAATAATTTATAAGTAAAATCTTTTAGACATTTTTGTTGGCGATCGTGATAAGCTTCTTCAATGCTGCAGCCGTCCTCTGACATTTGCATTGTTCCATTTGTTACCAATACCAGGGACGTTATTTAATTTAATTTATGGAGTCTTGGCGCAGATTTATTGCATTTTGTTTGCAGATATTGCCGTTTATGTCAAAAAATATTAAGAAATTAAGTGCAAAATTGTCGTTAAAATGAATAATTGCCTTAAATAAAGCAAGATAGTTTTACAAGATAATTTGTATTTAATTGGTTATTTATGTCAATGAAAATGTTTGCAAAAATGTTACCAGGCCAGTCTAAGGGCTTGGGAATGTAAAGAAGTTAGAATACCTTGCCTCATATATAGTCAGTGAAAGACCTGATGCTAAATGCGATTTCGAGTTTTAACCACTTTAACCCTTTTTTTACCCAGTACTTTGGGTACAAGGGTGTTAGTAAGTGCATACAGATTTTGTGTAACACCTAGGAACATTGGAGTAGGAACCCCTCAACCAAAATGATATATATTGAACTACATCAGTGGATGAAAATAGTTTAAAAAATCGTTGTTGAGAAATTATAATTGGGGTGTTCACATTGTCTAGCATAAATGCAAAATGGTAAAAGGGCAAAAGGCTTAGTATTTTGACCTGGCAAAAGTTGCCTACTGCAATATCTCTTGGTTAATGTTATCTAACAGCAAAAAGGTGACCTCACATCTACCTCTGTTGAGTTTTCCATTATTTTATAAATATTTTGGTCCATTCATCTTAAATTCTATCAGTCGAAAAAAATTTTGTAAGAAAAAAAACGCACAGAATTGAACTTAGTTTTCTTTATTGTAATATAGTACAGTAAAAATAGACCAAAACAGGGGCTGACCTGGAAAAAATTGCACACTGGAATTTCTCTTGCTTAATGTATTAAGGAACGTCCAAAAAGTCTAAAACCAAATTGGAGACCTCCTCCCCCGTAGGGTTTTCCGTTATTTTGACATATGTTTGAGCCCATTTATCTCAAAATCTATAAGCCGTACACAAAAACTTCGAAGGCAGAAAATGTTTAGAATTGAATTTAAAATTTTACTTGTACTGGAAGGTATACCCAGAAGTTCATATTTTAAGTATCTCTATGTAGTTTCCACGCTATGACGCTTTAAAGTCTTCCCGTGCCTTGAAAAACATGCAAGCGCATCGCCGCTGCTGCGCGCAGGGGGCGCTAAAGTGCTGAACGTAGCGCAGCTCTTGCTTGCGTTTCAAGGTGCGGGAAGACTTCAAAGCTTTATAACTTGGAAACGACTAGAGATACTTACCAGTCTTATGCATTTTTTTAAGATCTACAAATTTTTGATACACGCCAAAAACAAAAAAGGGCAAGGAGGTGGGTAAAAGTAGAAAAAACTGCGTTGAAGTAACTTTGGCGCGCTCTTCTGCCTAAAATATGAACTTCTGGGTATACCTTCCAGTACAAATTTTAAATTCAATTCTAAACATTTTCTGCCTTCAAAGTTTTTGTGTACGGCTTATAGATTTTGAGATAAATAGGCTCAAACATATGTCAAAATAACGGAAAACCCTTCGGGGGGAGGAGGTCTCAAATTTGATTTTAGACTTTTTGGATGTTCCTTAATACATTAAGCAAGAGAAATTCCAGTGTGCAATTTTTTCCAGGTCAAAACCTTTGTTTTACTGTACTAATAGAGTCATACCCAAAACTTTATATTTTGAGCTGTAAAGGGCGCCAAAGTTACCGAAAGGCAGTTTCTTGTCAATTTAGCCACCTACTAGTCCTTTTCTAGAGTATTATTTGTACTTAATAGTTGTAGATCTTAAAAAAATACATAAAGCTATGTATATTGAAGCGTGTAATTATCTCAAGTAATTCCCAAATTAGAACGCCTTAAAATATAGTTCTCTGGCACTTTTACCTTTTTGCCTCATTGTTAGGGTTGCTGACGTCATTACTCCGGCTTCCTTGAATTTAAGCATTTATTCCCGACAAACTGAACATTCTTATTATTTAGTTATTATATAAAGGGTGTTTTTTTAGAGTTACACAAGTTTAAGCCAAAATAAAACAAGGATATATATTTTTAATATTAATGAAACGATCTTTATTGAATAGAAAATTTTATGACATTAATGTTTAAATATGATTTCGGCCAAGTGGCCGCCACGGCTGGCGCGTTCAAGGCGCGATCTGGAACACCAATTTTCACAAACTTTCCGCGGCATTTGCAGCCGTATTTCGCCAATAACTCTTCTAATGTTGATTTCCAGGTGTTCAATTGTCTCTGGTTCATCGACGTAGACAAGTGACAGTAGTTTTCTGTGTATGTAATGATGTTTCCACAAAAGCTTGTAGATTATCCTCACTCCGAATGCGACAGTTTCTGCTTATTTACGTTTACATTCAACCAAAAATGGGCTACATCGGAGAACAAAATTTTGAATTTTATATAAGTTTGACGAATGTAACCATTATTTGGATAAAAAATTTCAACAATTTGCAAGCATTGCTCTGGTGTAAGTCTATCCATAACGAAATGTCGAACCAAACTCAACAAAAAGAACTATAAGCTGTTAGATAGGTTGTCAGATAAAGCAGTGTTGCCAACTCAAAGTTGTGAACCTCTTAAAAAAAGACGTATATGACAAAAATGTATAGTATGTATTAGGGTAAACAAATAAATAAATAAAGTATAGCAAATATAAATGAAATTATTTTTTTTAATTCATTCAAGCAAAAAATTGTGATTGACGCATTTATGAAACATAATGAAAACATTTTGTGGATTAAAAAAAATGTATATATTTTTTTAGAAACTTATTGACGAAAATTAAAAAAAAAACAATAAAAACAAGCATTTTGAATAACTATGTTTCGCCGTAGCTCGTAAAGTTTACTTAATTTTTCAAGAACATTTTTTTATTTAATTTAAATTATAATTTTTTTAAAAACATGGAGAACAGTTTTTTGTTTCTTATCCAGCTGGTGCCTTTTAGTACTATTTCTGAACTTTGAATTTGAAATGAAACAGAAAAAAAAATTAAAATTATTCTTTGAATACCAAAAGAACTCAAACCTATACTCCTGACGGTTTCGTGTTAAGTTTTATTTAAAAGAGGTTAAAAACTTCTTCATTCAAAATATTTCATTAAAGTATTTGAACGCCCTTAAAAATTCTTTATTTTTTTTTTATCGATGGTTTCATGTTCGATTTAAAATCGGCAAATCCGTCCAAATCGCTTTGTGCGCCTAATAGCAAGCTGTCAAATCTGATACGTTGGGCAACTAAAAGTTCCGCATATTTACAGCGCAACTTTAATAGTTGTTCCTATCTCGAACAATTTCTCACTTTCACTCAAATAGTTTTGCAGTGACAGAACTCAATCAAATTAAATCATTTTTTTCTTTTTTGCCTAACATAACTTGCGAAAAGAAATTTGTTTGCAAAAATTTATTATCTATCAGAAATTTCACCGCCATAAGCGGATGAATAAAATATTATTAAAAAATATATATCAAAACTTCGTTTAATTAAATAAAAAAAGATTTTATGCTAACATTCAGATGTAGTCAGGCAACTGACATGGCATGGCAAGCAATTCCAATTTAGATTTCCAAACCGAAACTATCGCAACAGACACACATATAACTATCTGCAAATATATATATGAACACTTTTTTTTTTTTTTCTTTAAATTGGATTTGCCGTTTGACGTTGTTGTTATTGCTAGCAGCCAGATACTCGTACTTGAAGATACACAGTGCACGATATGCAAAAGATACAGATACTCTGTGTGCCCATAACCAGCTACCTTCTGCATACAGTGCAGTGCAAATAACGGCAGTGGATAACTAGCGGGCAGCCAAACTGCCAACCTGCTTTCCACTTGCCCCATGCCACCCCATCCAAAAGCTAGCGAGTCAGTCAGGTCGTAGATGTTAATCGTTGCGGCACTTTGGCGTAAGTGGCATTTTGCAGCAGCGTCCACAACGTTGACGACGACGACGACGTTGCCACCATGGTTGACTCTTGATATGGCCAGCTAGCCAGTTACCAACTCCAGCGCCAGCAGTTCTGTCCTTATTCCCTACATGTGGCAAGGTGGGCGTGTCCGCTTGTCAGTGTCGCTACTGCTGCAGCTGCTCCTAGTCTTGCTGGCAAATGTTTGCGGATTTGAATTTAAATTGAAATAGGATGTTGTATATTCAAATGAATTTCAACTTAAGGGTAAACGTTAAGCGGGCAAGCCGAGGGGCTCCAGATTAACATCATCAGTTTGGCATTGATTGGTCGTAGATAGCGATGCGCGCCTCAGGGCCATGTTGTAACCATAGTACTCAAAAAAAAAAAAAAAAATAGAAAGTATGTAACCGCATGTTAGGTATGCGCGCACATGGTTCCCCCGAAAAAAAAAATCCAAAAACTAATGAGTTTTGTAATAAGTTTTAGTTTTCATGTTTATATTAGCATGGTAATAGTGGCAATTGCTATGTCAGATGAAGGTGGTCCAACACAGCTCAATATTGATAAAGTGCCAAGTTAGCCACAACATAAAAAGAGCCAACTTTGAGAGTCATTGCGAATAAAAGATAACCCAAATTGTGTGCGGCTAATGAGAACTTGGGAATGTCTGATGAGAACAGTGATTGTTACTTTTTGCGAAAATTTAAATATGGCTTATGGCGAAACGAGAAATTGGAAAAACCGAAGCAGCCATGAAATTATAAATGACTGATTAGACAGGCCTACAAAAAAAAGGTGGTTACATTGTATCTATGGATTTTGTACGGCTGAATCCGCGTCTGGATCCAAAAAAACGAGAATTCGAGTGTTTTTTGTAGATTATTTCAGAAACTTAGAATCCGACTAAAACTGGGGTTTTTTAAACATGGATTGGAAACCAGCAAGCTCAAAAACATATATAAGGTATAGCCGAGCAATCGGTCAAAAAAAACCTATATTTTCTATAAGGCTTTTGGTGGTTTTCTTAATACGAATTCGAGTCCCAAAAAAAGCGGAGCACGTCAGGCTTACGTCCTTACTTGAATAACCCCCATTAAACAATTTATTTTAAAGGTTATCTCATAACTCTATAACGCTAAAGATATTTGGAAGCAGTTGTGATCGCTTTTGAATTTTAAAATTAAAACAAAAAATTGTTAAAAATATTTAAAATAATTTTTTTCTTTTTTAATGAAATTATTGTGAGCCCAAAATTGTATCTTTTATTAAAAAATACATTTTTTATATATGTCTATTCTCTTAGCAGAGCTTGTTAAAGAAATGTCTAAAAAATTTAAATATTCAGTTATCGATAGCTCAATTTGGACGACTTTGGGATACTCTGTACCACCACAATGCAAAAAGATATTTATTTGTCAAATTTGGCTATGATATTTTCATAAAAAAGCGAAAAACAGACTAACTTTGCACCAGAAGCGTTTTTTCCACCGTTCCGTCCTATGGGCTATATACAGTCAACCGATTTTGATAAAATTTGGTACAGTGCTTAGGAACTCTAAAGAACTTATAAATTAGATATACCCAGCATCAGAGCAGCTACAATTTTCATTAATTGGAAACATTGTGTGGAGAGCTTTTTTAAGAGTTCTGCGGCAGATAACACACCATAATGATGAACCAACTAGATGGACGAAGAAGCAGATTCCCTCCGAATGTTAGGCACCAGAGTTGTGTTAATTTCCAGCTATTTGTAAACTAGAGAGCATAAAGTCTTTGACACTTATTGGAAACTTGTCTGAGAAAACTTTATTGTCCGCGTTTTTATTTAGACCTCACTATGTAACATTAAAATTGGAACAGCTGCGATTTTTAAACAGCTACTTTTAATGAGAAACTTAAAACTTAACAGCAGCTTATAAAATTAGAATATAAAAAAAATTTAACAAAAAAGTAGTTAATTTGAAATAAAAAAGAAACATTTTTTTGAGCTCATAAACAACGAAAAAATTGGGCAACAAATTTAGAACTAGTAACAAGATTAAATGTCTCATTTTATATCTAAGCCCACAGATCGCTCAAATTTCATTCATTCGAATTGTTGGCCCACGTTAAGCTCAATCGTGTTGTTTGACGCCCAATTCTCAAAGTTGCCATTGATAACCCAACAAATTATAAACAAAGTATCATAGACTGCAGTCCCCTTCTGAGCTCAACTCCTCCTAAGTCAACTAACAAACAAACCATAAACGATAATTAATAGAGAGATAATCTAAGCGCGACGTTGACTCCAATGGTAGGATTGACAAATCTCATGGCTTGGCAATCGAAATGAATTATTTTCCCAAAGACTAGTATGTACTAACTAACAAATGTTCAAAGAAGTTGGAGCAGTTTTCCATGGAAAACCTTAAACTTCCAAACGTTGCGCTGACAGAGTGAGACACAACAGCAACACCAGCACCACCACCACCACCACCACCAGCGTGTAACCATAAATCTTCGATGTATTTCTATTTCTAGCTCTTTTTTGTTTTTGTTGTCTGGCTCTGGAGTAGAACTATGCAGATAGACAGCGACTGGAGCCGCCTAGTCCCAGTGACATTTGTTTAGCTAGCAGGGGGAACCGAATGAAAGGCGTCGTCTTCATTTGAGCCTGGGCATTGACAAGCAGCCACATTTTATTAAACACGACGACCGCAAAGATTTCCAATTTAAATGCAAGCTTAAAGCCAATGCCAGGGCTAAGCCAGGGCAGGGCTAAGCACGACTTTGGATATGGAACGCTGCAGTTACAGACACACACACACACAGTCACTTTGCATGCAGTGCACCCTGCCCCCAACCACTACAGGTGGTTAATCACCAATTAAGCGCTACATCATACAAATTTGTACCCTAGCAGCCCGAACAACGAGAACAGAAATAACCTAAAGACCTTTTTTTTTATATTTTTTGTTGTTATTATGTCACACTATTTGTCACTTGTCGCAGGGCGCTAAACGAGCCCCAAAAAACATGTTTATTTTTTTTTACTTTGGGTATGCAAATGTAGCTAAAAGGTTCAAGATCCCAAGTTCATGCCGAGCGGCAAAAATGGAATTGATTAATAAATTGTGCCACAGGTTTTGGGACCAACTCTACGAGTATCTCTTGTTTTTTTTTTTTTTTCTTAACGCATAAATCTCAACTAATTTTGTGTAATTAGTTTGCATAATCTGTCACGGTTTCAGATTTTTTTTTTGCCAATATAATAAAGTTCCCATTAAGTTCTACGGTTGCACGCTTGATGTGATTATTTTAATAAATGATTTTCTATTGATTTTAAAAGCTTAAAAGAGCTTAACAAAAAACAAAAAGGGCGGCATTTTGTCAAAAAAAAAAAGTTATTTAACATTAGGCAATTAATTTTGGGCACATTGCAGTGTTGGCAGCCCTGTGTAAGGGTTGAGCGAGGGTTACGCATTTGGATGATGGACAGTAACAGTAGCATTGGAAGCAGCAGCAGAAATTGAGTTATTAGGTAGCTTTGGTATGCATATTTATGAAACTTGATTGGACTTTTGTATGGCCAAAGATTTAGAAGCGATAAAATTAAAGCACATTAGATTTATCTTGAAATAATGAAGCGAAGATGGTTTATTAATGGAATACTTAGCTAGATAGAGACTAATCAGTAATGCGTTGACATTTTTTAAAGATAATAGAAATCTGTGCTTATAATTTAAAGAGCTTTGTAGAGACAAAGTGAATAAAACAAAAAGTTATAGAATGAGTGAAGCGTATTTACTTAGGTTAGGTAAGGTTAGTTAGACGTAAAGAATGGTGTAGAAAGGGCTAAAAGGTGACGTTATTGCGTGGAATGGCAGTGCTCTGCTTGGTGGAGAGCTCCTCGAAGCTAACGTTGAAGCTCTGCTTGCTAAAGCATTGTGAGATTTTCAAATTTGGCAGACAGCCCATGTGTTTGAGGAAAACCAGGCTTTACCATATATCCGCAGCTGCAACATTAGTCGTGGTGGGGAAAGTGCATCCCCTCGGCCATTGAGTTTATATTAAGTGCCCTGTCGCCAACCTGATCCTATTATATTATTATTATGACATGTTTACAATTTATAAAATATATAAATTTGAACTTAATCTATTCACAAATAAGTTTTACGAAATTTTTCCATTCTTCTCTGTTTCTTGCAACAAAACGTAGCTGATTAGATGTCTTTCCTGTTTCATTTGTCACCGTTCTCCGCCAGGTTGTTTTCGGTCGACCGCGTCTTTTTGCTTCTTACGGGTTCTATTCCATGAATGCGTGGGCAATCGCGTCTGATCGTATTATTTTGTATTTACGTAAAAATAAACCAAGCTGCTGATGGCTGAAACGCATCTAAAACGTTCTGAAGAAAATGTTGCTGTTGGTAGACGACCCATACAATGAGACATCACACGAACCAGTCTCCAACCAAAAACTCCTGCTAATTTGAATTTTTTTCCGTATGAGCCACAAATATCAAACTAGATCGAGACACAGGATAAATTGGGTCGACTGAAATGCTGAAAATTCTTCCCTGATCTCCAACCAAATATGGTGATTTTGACTGAACACCGATCTCGCGGACTACTATTTCTGGGGATATTTGAAGTCGAAAGTGTATACGAACCCAACTTAAGGCCAAAAACGTTTACACCAAGAGCGAGTAATTTAAGGAACATGACGAAAACGAGCCCAATTTGTCATAAGAGCAAAAGAAGAGCACTTGAACCAAATAATGTATTAGTGGCTGGCATGTATCTCCTAAACCAAAATAAATGTATGCTCAAAAAAAAAGCTCTTCTTGTAATTTTTATTTCAGAAACAAATGGGTCTTATTCAAAGTTATTTTATGAAGAAACAATCAATAGGGTTCGCAAAAGCTTAAATATTATTTTAAAATTATCTCGTTCATTTCTCTAAATGTTTGGGAAATTCATTCATGCAAATAGGTACCGGAACCGGTGCCAAAATGGAGAACGGAAAAAGAGCTTGATTCATTTAAATGAACTTTTAAATAGCAAAATATTGTAATACAGCATATAAAGTATGGCCCTTTTTGAAAGCTTTTTTTGAATGGTAAAACATTCCAATCGAATCTCAAAAAAAATTTTCTGGAGATATTAAAATTATATATAAAGTGCACTTTACGGCGCTTTTTTCTTTCTCGAACGAAAACCACGATACGAATCTCAAACAAAAATTTCGGAAGCTATTCAAATTGCATTCGACATCCTAAATGAACTAAATTGCATTTATTTGATAAACAAAATTTTCCAAAAACGTTAGTTGAAGGATGCAATTATGTAAACACGAAACAATTCACTTGACTTCCGCAAATTTATTTCTGTGGCTTTTTAACGCACTGCAGCAGACCAGGCAAATACAATCTATATTTTATAATAGAATTTGGGTACAGTCCAGTTTGTTCAAATAACAAAACTCAATTTTGCAATATATGTATCTAAAACCTACAAAATACCAAATTCATAGAATTTCAAACGTCCACTATCAAATACCAACAAAGCGCTTAAGAGAAAAATGAAAAAAGGAAAAAAATTTGCATCTAAATTCAAATCAGCGAAACGTTTAATAACGAATTTAAAAACTCATCAGCTCAATCAAATAGACGAATATCAGACAGTTAGCCAGTATGTGAACTCTAACACAGGCCAGATACATAGTTTATAGGTCTCACAAATAACGCGCCAAATTGCATTAGGAACAAACACCAAACCTGGCTGAAAAGCAAAATGAACGCATTCACTGCAGTAAAAGTTGCTCTTTGATTTTTCTATGGTTTTAAAATGACCCACAACCATAACACAAAACCCACATATACTTTTTAATACCCTGTATACAAAGGGTCCAGCTATTATAGATGTGTATTATGCACAGAACCGGCAGAAGCTGGAATGACAGACCATAAGTTTTTGATACCAAAATTTGCAACGATTCCAATATCGGATGATTCATGGAACCATAAATGCACTATCAGTTTCAAAAAAAAGAGACTACTTGGGCATTTATTTTGTATTTGTTGTAAACTTTTGGAAGCCCAGAGCAAAAGCAATAAAAATCAGACGAAAACATCTATGAATATAGGCAAAACGCATAGTGCAAAGAATTTTACAAGGTGACGTAGAAAACTGGTTCAATTTTTGTATAGCAGCTATGTGAAAAAGTGGACCAATTTTGATTAGACTTCACAAGAATGTTTATTCTAAAACAAAATACAACTGACATGAGTACTTTGTACTTAGTCTTCACATTTGTGCGCAGATTGATCAAAATTGGTCCAATATTTCATATAGCTGCCATACAAAAATTGAAGCTACGCTCTCAATTCCACAGCGACACAAACAACAGACCTGGCTTTGCGTTACTTTCGAATTGGTAGATCATGGGCAAAATGTTTTAATTTTGGACACCCAAAAAAAATTTGAATATGGAGAAAACTTTGTTTTAGCCAAATTTAGGTGTTAAGTGAAAATAAAAATATAATTTTGGTTGATAAGTTTACAGATTATCAACACGTTCCGATTAAAAAGAACGGCTGACGAACAATAGGCGGTCTTCTGAAAAAGTTGTATGAACTTTTTTTTTCATCACAATACATTGATTGAGAAAGGTCTTGGCGCGCTAAGTGCGCAGAAGGCGCAGACCTCTAATAACCTCTTCCTCCGTAAAATCATATAAAATGCCACTTACTATTAATTTATTAATACATAATTAACAACCACGGAAATAAGAATATAGAGTCATATAAGCCTAGTAAACAAAAAGTGTTGACATTTTCGTTAAAGAGGCTTGAATCGCTAGCGATATAGCGTGCGCGGTGCAGGGCATTCCAATGTCGGATAATGCTCCAATAATTTCAAATTTTGTTGATCCAAGAGTAGCCGTCGATGAATAGTCGATGGTTTGGTGGCGCTTGTAAATTGGGTTTACTTGGGCGGCTGGTACTCATAATTGAATTTACGGCACCCAGGGCTGTTCTAAACCCACACCGGAACATTAGCGTAGTTTCAATAATGGGCAACTGGGGCAGAGAATATTCTGCCGGCACCAGAGTACCAATTTGTGGGTATTCGCTTAAAGCTTAAAAACAAACAAGAATTAGGTTGTGGGCCCCCTTCACCGCTAGCTACGCCACTGAAGAGAGAGGCGCACAAGCAAGCGGTGCTGCCAACTATTTTGAATTATTGAAATTCATTTACAAGAACCGAATCAAACAGCGTGGAGCAAACCATAACATGAACATCAAAAGGTACGAAACGTGGCACGAGAGCAGGTTTTGTGGTTTCTGCGCAAGAGGTGCGAAATGATGTGTCACAAATACTACTAAGGGCCAATGTCATTGCAGCTGACGGATGCATCAATGCATACTGTTTACAATGCATTTCGTTTATAATCAACTTTACTGCCTCTAATGCAGATACGAGTGTGTGTGTATCTGTGTGAACATCTGTGTGTATGTATGTGTGTGGCGCTGTCTGATGAGTTTTACTAACACGCAGCAGAAAGTTTTTAAATGGAATTTTTCGCTGCAATATCGCGTTTTCAACGCAATGGTTTTTAATTGCAAGTTTTACTAATGCAAACGGAGCAGATTCAACGCGAACGTCCATTTACTCCTATCCATGGTATTTCATGGCATATCATGGCATTCACAATAGTAGCTGGCAACGCCTGGTGCTTTAGCGTGTTTAACTTTCTGCATTATGTAGATTCTGGATATCGAAAGTTTTGGCTTCTTGTTAGGTGAAATGTGTTCTGACGAGATAAATATTTTACTCTAGATTTTGAAAAAAAAAAATATTCTTAAGTAATAATTTTTAAGCTCTTTTTCAGCGTTTGATATCGAAAATGTATCAGGCGCTCTACTTTCATTTCTGCTCTAGTTTAGTACTTCATAACTACAAAAATTTTGTTTTCGATTTTTTTAAGTTCTCTTCTGTGTTCCATTGAAAGTTACTTCTTTGAGAACACAGAAGAAGTTGTCTAATAGTTTGCGGCACTGAACTATTAAACTTAGTTTTGAAAGTTTCTGCTCTTCATTAAACATATTTATAATATTTCTGATATTAGTAAAAATTTTGTTTTATTTCCATATTCAGGCTTTCTTCTGGTTACTATTGAAAGATAACTATGTAAGAAAAATATAAGAAGTAAAACATAGTTGCCTTAAAATTATCAACAACTATAACTACAACTACCCTATGCTCTTGTTGAACTTTCATATAGCATAATCAAGTTCTTATATTGTATGAATAAAGGAATATATATAACTACAACAACTACTTATATTTTATGCCTTAAACTTATATCATGAGTTCTATTTAATATTGACTTCTGGGGATAAAAATAAGCAAGAAAATAAATAAAAAAAACAACGCACATTTTGAAATACGTGTCCAGCCTGCAGTTTTTGATGGAATCCGTGGGATTGTCGTTCCGATGTTATCTTAACTCAAAATAATAGTTTTTGAACTAGTTCATTTTTTTACTAGTTTATTTTTATTTTAAATTAGTTTCTAGAATCTGGAAGCAGTTATTTTTGAGCTTGTTGCTTTTAAACTAGTTCCTTATTTTTGAACTAGTTACTGCTTGACTAGCCTCTTTTGCACTGGTTTATTATAATGCAATGAATTTTACAAGGTGTCACAAAGAAGTGAACGAATTTGGCTGCGCAGCGGACTGGTTCAATTTTTGTATGGCAGCTATTTGAAATAGTGAACCAATTTTAATCAAACTTCACTCAAAGTTTAAGGCTAAAACAAAATACAACTAACAAAAATTTGGTCACGATATTAAAAAAAAAAAAATACTTTGGCATGTATTCATAACATAGGTATATTTTTATATCCATTTGTATGATCCCCATTCTCGACCCTCTTATTAGCCCTCGTGCTTAGCGCATAAAGTTTGGCGTTTTTGGATGGTTATTTCTGTTCTTGTTAATGAGAAACAAGCAGCAGGCCTGCGCAAGGCGTGACCTTCCAATTTTTTGATCATGCTGATTTAACAACGTCTTATAAAGAGTGTACAAACTTCGGGTATAAAAATGTAACTTGGATTTTGGCTGTCATTGATATTGCGATTTCCAAATGTGCGAAATTTTGTATGGACGTTTCCTTTTAAAAAGTCAAAATCCTTATGATATGCCAACATTTTGTATATATGGGCAAGTTCTTGATAAATTTCATTTGCACAGACGAGAATTACGTACTGTTTTATTGCTCATAAATTCGTACTGCATTTATTCGTGATTCAATTTAGATGATCTCATTTCATAGCAAGTGCCATGAACTGCAAAATTGTTAACACACTTCTATGAATTCAATTAAAAAGTTGAAACTGAGCTCAATGGTTTTTAGCAGGATGTGCCACACCTTTTGGCTGTCAATCCAATAAAAGCTCTGACAGCTGCAAAGGCTTGCTCTGCTTCTGCTGGAAAAACTCCCTTTCTCTATCTGACGCCATCCAACACCAAGTCAACTTCAACTGACTCGGACAGCTACTCGTATATTTTCCATTTTCCCAAGCTTTAAAAAAAAAAAACCAAAATCTTAATTTTCGTTGTTGTTTATTTGTTACCTGAAGTGAACACAAATAAATTATTTTTTATTTTTGCATATTTTTAAATGCACTACAACAGCGGCAGAACGAACTGAATCCAAAAGTGCACACTCTGGTCTGACCCGATCATGGCGCTTTTTAAGGAGTGTTGCATGTGGCGCGTTGTTGGCTGCTTGGCTCGCTGCACTGTGGCCTTTTCTGACCCATTCGTATCACCGGTACGCGTATTTGTTTTTAATTAAAATAAATATTACCATAACCTATAAAATAATTGAAAAACAATTTAACATTATTACGCGAACCAGGCGCAGGCAACCCGCTGTGCTGCTCCTCTCATAGCGCATAGACGAGACGGTGCACTCGACTATGGCCTGGTTCGGTTTGATCTGGTTTGTTTGTCTGGCTGGTTATGTGTCTCTCTGTATCTCTGTAAAGGCTCCGCATACCTTTGGCGCAGATTTACACGCATTTATTTGCCAACCTGCTCATTGTTGTTGTTATTTGTTAATATAAAACACATTTATTTTTGCAAAAAGTTCTGGAGTTGCGATTGCAATACACATACAAAGAAAATAAACACATATGCGCACATATATGCATTTATGTATATAAGCAAGCCGGTTTCATTTACTTTGCACGTTTTATGTATATTTGGCTATAATTATAATTCGAATACCCTTTGGTCATAGTGTAAAAGGGTATATTATGTTTATCTAAAAAGCAAGCATTCCACACCGAGTTGATTACTACTTGTCCGTCTGTTTGACCCCTGGGATTCATAAGATCTAGGATTCGCCAATTTTATCAAAAGATATGCCTGTTCTACATCAACCAACTGTATTGGGTGAAAAGGAAGACCAGTAACCAAAGTGATTGCAAGTGAAGAACTCATAATTCTTGGGGTCTTCGAGAAACAGTCAATGCGTAGAGACCGAAAGACCAATGGCAACATCCTCATCTCTTCTTGTTGTGATCATTTCGATGAAAAGAATGTAGCTTCTTATTGGTTCCCTTTTAGGTTACCAAATTTTGTATTTTATAAATATAACGATGTCAATCATTTGATTTGTCGTCATAATACCCGTCTTCTCGACTATTCGCTATCAGAATTGACTCAATTGACTTCTTTACTAACCTCCAAAAAACACGACAGAGTTACTTGTGATTGCATATGTTTTTGTGGTTGCTGAATCCGGTTGCAAGTTTCAAAAACCCCTAGCATTTTAGGTTTCGTCTCCAGTTTCAAATCACAGTGAAATTTTTTAAAGTTATGAAAGTAATGGTTATTAGCAGGTGCGGATTCAGGATTTGTTTGTAGAGGAGGTTTTTCATTTCAAAGTGTATATATATCAGAGCTCGCAAATTGTCAACCTATTTTTCCAACTTTTGGAATTCTAATTATTATTAGAATTATTTTATTTGATTGAAATCAGCTTGTTTTACAACAAAAGTACCATTTAATTTTATTTGGGAAAGGGTATAACATATTCCACTCTCAAGCAGTGTCTCGAGTTATGGGCATACCAAAAGTCAGTAACGCCCAATTTTTTTTTTATGCTTTTAAATTTAAGGAAATGGCAGAGCATTTTGCTGCATTTCTCTCTGTACGTGTGTGAAAAATCTACTTACACTACAACAACTATAATTATTTAATTAAAATTGTTTTATCAGAAATTGCATTTATAAGTACTTACCATATATATACAGCTTATGCAGTGGCGTTGTAGTTGTTGCAGTTGCATCTGAAAAGTGCTAGAAAACTTTAATCTTTTGAAGAGTGTTCGTTTGTGAACCTGTTTATGTGCTATAATAAAAAAAAGCGGAAGCTTCAAGTTGTTAAAATTAAACATGAAGCAAAGATTATATTTATAGGGTCAAGTGAAGGACTCTTTATGTGTGTGCTCTTTAATTTAAATTCAATAAAAATGAAATTCAACAGAAAAAGTTACTTCAAAGAGTAAAGGAAAATATTGTAATCAAGGTCAATATAATCGTATATTGATTAAAAATTATTTAAAGTTGCAGTTAAGTTTACAATTTGATTTTTTTTTTGTTTGGTCCAATTGAAAAACTGATTTTCTGAAACTTTTCGAGAAGCCCCATTAAAAAAACAGCAATTTAAGATTATAGTATTGGGTTGCTCCATACGAAATCTACGCTTCTTAATTTGCTACAATTTTGTTGTCTTTCTATTTTTTTTTTTGCTTATGCGGGAAAAATTATTAATTTCCGATTTTGAATTAAAAAATTTTAAACTAAAGAAAATACCAACAAAAATTAATCGGTGTACAATGCGTTGCTCTTTACTTTTAATGGTTATCTTATTTTAAATATTAGTACTTATAATTAATTAAAGCTCTTTAAGTTAGAGATGCAAAAATAAAATGTTTGGTATTTGTGATTAAGAGGGTAAAGCTATGATGCACTGCCTCAACCTGACGTAAGTCCTGGGAGACACTTATTTTATTTTAATCCTGTTGCATTACTTGAATTATTAATACTTTGAAATATTTTCAACAATTTATCAAACAAAATTAAATTTTGTTATGCGAAGCAATTCCTAAAAACAATTGCACAATCTTCACCAAAAATTTGAGTTACAATAAAAATCTCTTTCTCTTTAAAGTAAAGCTCTTTAACTTTCTATACTACTTACAATAAATCCCATGTGTAATATAATGCTCCACTTATTTGTATACGAAAAGTAATTGCCAAATCGGTTGCCGGCCATATCGATTACCTTGAGAAAGTGTCAGTGGATTGGTCAGTCACTCAGTCCGTTCATCAGTCAGTCTGTCCATCGATGCATAAACGCCGCAAAGTGAATGTGATAAGCTGAATCCATTGGCTTGTACATAAGATTATTGACCATAATGAGCTAAGGTATTGTCTAGGTAGCTGAAACTTAACTCACGCCTCTTGTTTGCCTAGTCCACGTTAGTAACTTCTATAGAGAAGCGTCCAACCGTTCGACCCTAAGTTAAGAAAACTAACAATTATTGTTGTCATGTATGGAAGTGAACCCTCTGCTGTGCCAACTGCAACCAAATACGTCGTAAATAACATTTGTATAGCCAAAGCATAAAAATTCGCATTAAAATCACAAACAGTTGCAATTGTATCTGCTTGTGAGTGTGTGTGTGTGTGTATTCTTTAGATACATAGTTGCTGTGTGCGCATTTCTAATCTCTTCTAACATGTCCATTAATACACAGCAGTCACCCTATTTTGGCCAGTTCTGAAATATGCGTCAATGCCAATGATGAGAAATTAATGTGCGTACACAATTTCACAGATAGTACCAAAAACCCGTAGCAAAGAATCCAAACCCAGCCCAGAGAGCCAGCTCACAGCAGGAAGCAGTGTTATGGTCGCGATGCGGCACTCAGCGGGAGAAACTGCCAAGTGCTGTTTGTCTCTTGTATCGGTTATTGTTGAGAAATTTCACAGTGCACTGCATGGGTCCAATGGCCATTGTAAGGTGTAACAAAAAACCAAAAGATACATTTTTGTCAAATGAAAATTGTCTTTGAGCATAATTTTGTTGCGCTGTTTTATGTGCCAACACTACTAGCTATGTTACTAGGCTGCGGCTAGGCAAGATCACGCCTTTTGTGCTATGGGCTATTTGCCTACTTGCTACCTGTTTTTGTTTTTTTTCTTTGGGTTAGTTTGAAGTTGGGCTTCAAAGAGAAAGTAAGTGAGCTGCAGGCAACTAAAGCCTTTCAGCGCCTGTCAATCCGTATTGCTCCACAGCAACGCCCACTCGCATGCCCCAAATTGCTGCACGCAGACTTAATTGCCTTTAAAGCTTTTCAGCGGCCTGATTACGGTCAGCCAATCCAAGCCAGATCAGACCCAAGCAAGCCAAGTCAATTGAAGGCAGCTAGATAACAACAGCTGATAAATAGCGCGTCAAATCGGTCGACCCGGCCGGCACGTTAGCCTGGCTATAAACAATTGTAAAATGCTTTAATTTCTGAAGAACCCTTAATGAGCATTTTCAACATGGTCATCATACAATCAGCAACCAGCGACCGAATCGTCAGTTATGGATGGCAAACAGATCGAGCAAGCGCACAGCATGTATCTCATGATATTACAATGGCTAAAATATTTGGACCATGGCTCGTCATAATTATTGCCTTGAGCTTTTATTGTGCCCCATTGTTGTTGTTGTTGTAGTTGCTGTACTCGAACTTGTAGTATTCTTGCCCAGTCAGTGCCAGCTTTAGAATTACAGAGCGCGACTGTGAGTGTCAGTGGCCGCCGCCCCACCGAAAACAAAAAAAAAGAAACAATCTATTGATGTATCTGCTCTTGTATGTATTGAAGTATCTGTATCTGCAGTTGTGTATCTGATGCTGGCCGGCTAGCTGGTTGACTTCACTGCCGCTGTCTGCTTTGGGGAATTAATGATTACATTGTTGCTGCTTGGGCTGGCTGGCTGGATGCTCGCTTGTTTTGTGGCTTGATCCAGTAACCCCTTAATGCAAACACAGCAGCAAACGAAACTCATTGCTTATATCGAAGTCCGAAATTCAAATACCCTTATTCGTTTTCTGAAATTCGGAGACAATCATTAGTGTAAGGTGGGCCCGACAGTGTGGGCAAACCCGACCTCCCACTGTTTCTCAAAAACGGCAACACTGAACGAGCTCATATAACAGTTATCTGTCACTCTACGTTGAGATCCTCAAAGCAACAAGAAAAATATTTTTACTTTATACTATGCATAAATTTAGATCTTTTTGGTTGCAAATTTGGTGTTTTTTTTTTTTGGCATAAAAAACGACACACTGGGGCAAACCCGACCTTTATGGTGAGGCCAACCAAACGTCCAGCTCGAACCAAAAATACGCCAGCTAGCTATTTGGAAAGCAAATCAAATAACTCTGATTAGTTACTGAGCTATTCAATCCAATCCTCCTTTATTAACATTCATTCCACTCATTTCGATTTATATATTCAGTTTCGTAAAACATGCTCTTTTCATTTATATTCGAAAAACTATTACATTTAGATCATATCTGTGCTAAATCAGCCAAAAAATAGGCGGTCGGGCTTACCCCAACATTTTTGAAAATGACAAAAATGTACTTTTTTGAAAAAAAAAACTAATAATAGTCAGAAGAAATCAGCATTTGGTATATCGGACGAGTTGATCCGATGTCATATAAGTATTTTATAGACAAAAACCGACCTGCCACCTAATTTTAAATCACTTGAAGTAAGATGGGAGATTTCTTTCCAGACTGACACTATATAAGGTGTCGGCTGTCCCTACCAAAAAGTTATCAATTATTGCAGCTGTTTTTTCCAATACAGAAATTGCAGGCGTCCTCCCCAAGCTGATATACCCTTTTCCAAAGGGCATAAATCAAAAATCTGGCCCAGCTGGTAAGCTATAACAATCATTTCGGTCAGTAGCTCTGCTCTTTCACTCAATCGAATGCGACTCTGTGTGTTGGGCTCAGCATGGAAAGGAAATTGTAATGATCGAAATCAAAATGTTTTCGTTACTTTTAGACCCTAATGAAGCTTGAATAGTGCGAATGAGGCACCAACTGTTAGCCAACTATTGGCCCCTTTGGGGCATACTAACGCACACGCGCCTTTTAATCGAAATTTGATGATGAATTCTCGACAGACTGCTGTGCTTCGGAGCTACCTTAACTTAAGCTAAGACCCAGTCAAAGTCAAAGCAATACTACTTGACTTTTATTGTCAGCCATTTGAGGCTTTGGTTTGGTTTCGTTTTTTTTTTTTTGTTTTTTCCTTCTCTCTCTCTCTACTATTTACCTTTGTTATTTATTTATTGTTATTATAGTACATGCCTCTACTTTACTCGATTTACGTTCTGTTTTTACTTCACCCCTTTTTTTTTTCAACATTTCAGCGTTTAATTGTGTAAATAGGCAGCAGCACAGCAGCCGGGCTTGGGTACGGGTTTTGGTTTGGGCTCGAATGGGGTCTATCCATCTACTATTTGTAGCAGTCTTAAAACCGCTGCATGATTTGCTTGATTTATTTATATCTATGGGTTTTCAAAGCTATTTATTATTGCTCTTTTTTGGGGCTTTTTGTTATATATTTCATGCCTATTTTGTTAGTTGCAATTGTTCTTCGTCTGATTTGATTTTTCAATAAACTTTTGCTTGTCATATGCATAAGTAAGTTTTTCTTTGTTGTGGGTTACTTGATGGCTGACTTGAGGCTTAAGCTTTAAAATCTAGAGTGCATTTGCATTAATAACAAAAGCAAACAGTTTTGTGTATTTAAAATGTGTTTAAAATTGTAAAAAAATAAGGTCAAGCAGCTTTTAATCAGAAAATCATTTAAGTTATTTGATGTGGTTGTCTTGTTGTAGTTCAAAATTTTTAAATAACACTTTGTTAATGCTTCATTCAGAACCTTAGCTGGTTTGTCAACATATTTGCTTAATTAAATGTCAAATCTTAATTTTTAACTTAACCTCAAATTAAAAAAAGAATTACAAACCAGTGTAATTTAAAGACAGCATAGCTTTATAAGCTGTAGTCCAGACACTCCGCCTAAAATATACTATATACCCTCTCGATTCTTTACTGTTCATCTGATTCTGACGAAATAATTCAAATCTTCGCGTCAAATTAAAATATTGAATTGGCTTATAAAGAATAATCCCACTTTTTATAATTACTCTCTTAGTGTTTTTTTTCAGTATAGCTCAAAAAGTGAGAGAAAAAAACAGAATTTAAAATTGAAAATTTCAGTATGTACTTACATACAAAAAGCTAAATGGTTTGTATGCTCAATTTCCAAAAATCGACGAAATCGAAAATTTTGCGTATCGGATTTTGATTTTTTATACAAACACACAAACTGCGAAACTCGCTCGTGTTGTAAATAATATTATTTTCTAAAAGCTTTAAACTCACATTTACCAATTGCGAAAACGAATAAAATTTCAAACGGAAAGAAAATCGGAACTTAGGATTTTGAATTTTTGGATCTTTTAACTATATAATTTATAATACGACTGCCTTCTTAGACCCTATATCTTGATCTTTAAATGTTAAGTTAGCTCAAGTCAAAAATATACTATAGATGAAACTTAGTCACCAAAACCCTCAAGGGTACATAGAGCAAGAGCGACATGATTGGAGAAGCCATATATAGCCATGATGCGACTAGTTGTACAACTTGGTTATTTGTTAAAAAACTAAAACATTTGAATTTGACGATGCTACTACTTGTACAACCTGCTAAATGATCTGGCAGGTTGTACAACCAGTCGCATGGTGTTTGTCTTGGGTTAGAGATGATAACAGCTAGAGCAAACAATCTTAATGCTTAGTTAAGCGCATTATTATTTTATCGGACACAGTTTATTTTATTTTCACGATTTCGGCGTACGTTAAAGTCCACGCCACCACCACCATCAAATTCGGTATATTGCTAATAAAAACTCCAAAAGCTATTTGATTGCCAAATTTAGTTACTTCTTTGGTTATTTTCATAAACAAACTAAAAACATGCTTATATTGCATCAAAAACGTTTTTTCGACCGATAGTTCCTATGGGAGCTATATATACAAACGAATTATATATATATATATATGTTCCTTTAACTCCTATTTGGAGCATAGGGCGTCAAAACGAATTACCCATCTAAAACTTTTAATTTTTTTCGTGGTCCTCTGAAACACCCCTATGGGAACTATATAATATAATATCAAAAAAAATAAAAAACTTGTATCCCGTACGATAATAAAGGATCTTAACTGAAAGTTTGGTTGCTCTAGCTCTTTCCATCTCTGAGATCTACTCGTTCATACAGAAATATATGAAATTATATATACGGCTTGGACAAGCCCAATATATCGTTTTTACCATAAGGTAGACGGCATACAAAAAATTTGCAAGCGTATAATTCGTTTATATATGATATCCCAATCAAATTTGGAACTCCGAAGATTTCTAGAGTTCCCAAGTGCATTTCGTCCAAGTCAAATCAAAATCGGTTTACTACAACATAGGACCAATAGGTCGAAAAAATGTTCTAAGTTACCATACCAAGTTGGGAATCTAAAGTTTTTTTGAGTTCCTATGCACTCTGCCGAATTCGGTCAAAATCGGTGCATTTATTTATTTATTTTTTGTGTATCTCAAAGCGGCAGCGCCCTTAGTTAAAGTTCGCCATATTTGTAATACCCTGTAACAGGGGTAATTAAATTGTTGCATAAACTACAAATAGCTCCACAAATTAACACTAAAAATTTATACAAAAATAAGAAACTAAAAAAATTAATTTCTCAGAATAAGTCTAACCCATAAAGTCCACAACTATAAAATGCAACAAATTTGTAATTCCTGGGAAAAATTACTAATTCACATACAAATTGCAGGTTGCATTTTTATTTATTTAGTACACATGTGCAACCTTTCTCTGCCAATTTAAGTTCTTCCTTAAACTGCGCTCCGAGACCCCACCTCTCAGTTACCCATCTGTTCAAATGCAAAGAAGCATTAAGCTCAAAGCGTAGGAAATTTTCACTGAAACACATTTACCTACGCAGGACTTTTCCTTTCTATGTTAAAATATGCTTACAGCGTTCAACTCTTGACTTTCAATTCAATTAAAAAATAAGTTATATATGAAAAAAAAAAACAAAATTAAATAGAGTAAAAATTAATACACTATTATTTAGTACTAACAAGCTTAAAACTTTGCCGCGGCGTGGCGTCGGCAGAGCTGCAGCAGCGAAGCGTGGCATGCAGACTACGTAATAGTATCTATGAGCACTATATGTGTCCATGTGTGTGTGTGCATAATTTTCAATTCAATGCGTTGCATTTTTTACCCCTTTTATTTACCACCTGCCAGCTGACGTTTTTCCATGGTAAGTTTGTTTTTGTTGGTGGCTCTTTATACTCTTCATCCATTGGGTCTAGGGTATTATAGACTTGTAGGCATTTGAAAGTGTTGCTGACTGCAAGTTTTTTTGTCCAAAAAAGGCTTCGCATATCGTCACATACATATACCTATTTTGTCCTCGTTCTATTTTCAATATTTAATTTAATTATTTTTTTTATAATTTAAGATGAGCTGTGCTTTGTTTTATCCATAAAAATAAATAATTAAAAAAAAAACATCTCGTGTAGCTATTGAGTCTGGTCCGTCTGTATGTACATCTAGATCTCAGAGATCATAAGAGCTAAACGCACCAAATTTCACCAAAAGATGCGCAATAATTTGGAAATAATGTTGGGTCGAAATGATTCCAGTTGTGAATGATAGTGCTGGCTTAGAACCATTAAAAGATTTTATATGCCGTTTTTATAATTTCTTTTCTTGCAAGTCTAACCCGTCCAAAAAGCTATGCTACTTAAGAATATCCCTTAGAAGAGCATACAAAAATATTTTTCCCAGGTCTGTGGTATACTTATCTATCAGTATAACCAGGGCCGTCGAGTAAAACTACCTATCGAGGTACCTATCGAGAGGTTTGAGTTTAATTCATATTTACTCTGGCAAGAAGTTATCTGCATGCAAGAGGTGAACCATGTTATCTGAATCATGCTAAAATCTTTTTCCCCTTAGAAAAACTTTACTGTTTTCACATCTTTCCGTCATAAGTCTTGTGGGTAAGAAAATTATATAATTAAGATCCAATAAAAACATGAAAAGAGCTATGCAAAAATGTACATATGTGAACTTAGACTCCTCTTCCCTGGAAACTACAACAATTTTTCAGTTTGCTTTAAATAGAAACAAGCTAGATCCAACGAAATTGCTGTGCAGACTTATGTGAGCCTAAGAAAGAACATCAAGTTGACATTTTCAAAAAACATGCCTCTAGTCAACAAATTTGCTGTCAAGACTCATGTGAGCCTGATAAACAACATAATGTTGACAGTAAATTTGGTAAGTAGATTTATGTGAGCCTAATAAATAGCGTAAAGTTGACATTTTCACTAAGCATGCCTCTATTCGCTCAACTAACGCAAAACTTCTTCGGTGTAAAGTAAATGCAGTGTATCCCATTGTCGGTCTCCGTTTCTACTGATTTAAATTTGTTTTCCCTGCTTTTTAATGGAAAACTAGGCAAAAAGTTGCAAGCTCACCGTTGTTTGTTGCTGTTGTAACTTTTGTTTTTTTTTTTTTTGCCGTTTGGTTATCTCTTTGGGCTGGTTCATTAAAAAATATATAAAGGAGAAAAAAAAAACATTGTTTGGGCTTTCAGTTTTCAAAGTGTTATGTTTTTTGCATATATTTTTTGTTTCAAGTTGTTTTTTGATATTTTTTTGCTTAAATTTGCATAAATTTCTTTTTTTCACTAACTAATAAATAGTTGCTTATAAAAAGTTTGATTTTTATCATAAAGGTTTTAACAATAAATAATTTAAATTAATCTTATAAGTGACTCTCAGTGCTGTTTTTGTGTGTCTTGTAACATAATTTACAAATTACAGTGTAATACCTAAAGCTAGACTTATTTTTAAATAAATACAATTTGATTTTAATCTATATGAAAAAATAGTAGTAGAAATAGTTCTTGAAACGTTAAATAGCTTAATAATGTGGGTGCTTTAGTTAAGAGTTAAAAAGAAGTTGAAGAGATCGAGCAAGTGCTTTAAGACAAGACAAACGAGTTTTAAGTAGTTTTAAGATACATTTAAAGTATCTATTAGTTACATTAATTAAATTTGCCTGTGTGCTGATACTATATACTCTACATTCTACTACGATTTTTCCATTATTGGCTTGCTACTTAAAGTCTAATTGTGTGGGTTGTATTTTGTTTGCTCTTAAATAAATGGGTGGTTGATGGTGGGGGCGCATGGGTGGCATCACAGTTAACAACATTCTCGTTACGGCCAATCTCAGGCAACCACTAAGCATAAATGCTCAGCTGCTTGCGGCGATAGGTTCGCAATTCCGGCTCCAGACTGTACACCGTAGATCAGTGCGAGAACTGACGCAGCGTATTGTTATTGTGCGCCGCCGACTTGTGCTGGAAGGAGCGACGTCCAGTGGTGGCGCACAAACCATTGCGCAGCGGTAGCGCTGGTGGCAGTGGTGGCGGCGTGGGCGTCTTGTTGCGACCCAGCTGCTCCAGCGGCACGGAGTAGTGAGCATTGCTGTAGATATAGTTGGGATCTAGTACCTCACTATTGGCGTCATTGTCAAACTGCTGTGCGCCATTGTCATAGTGCTGATGCTGCTGCTTGAAGTGTTCCTGTGTCAGTCTGAGCTGCTGTGCACTTAGTGGCGCGCCATGCACCATGGGCACATCGGCATAGGAGTAGCAGGAATCACCCACAGCTGCTGTGGCTGATAGAAACTGTGGCTTGGTATAATGATTCAGCTTGGGCTGCCCCTGTTGCTGTTCACGCGCCATGGTAGCCGATTTCATGTGCAGCACAAAGGAGGCGCTATCATCGACGGCACCGCCAGCCAAGACTTTATTATTGTTCAGCTTCTTTTCGCTCATCATGGTGGCGGTGGGCACCTGCAGCTGCTGGAACTTTTGTTGCTGTTCCACGGCGTTCAAGTCATTAATCGGCATGGGACACATGCCATAATGATGTGCAGCATTGGGATGATGTGGTGCGGTATAAGTGTTGGGAAAGGTGGAGTGTATGCCCAGCGAGCAGGGATGATGCTGATGACGCGACATGTAGTCCTCATCGCAGAAGGTCTTTTGGTATTCGCGCTCTTTGCGACCCAAGGCCGAGTTACCCCAGAGACCGCCCTTCAGATACTCGCGTATCTTGCGACGGCAGCGATAGATAACCAAAGCCAGTGCTGTTATGGTAGCAGCAGAGCCTACAAGCAAAGCACCAATCAAGGCCTGTTTACGTGGATCTGTGTGTGTGCAGCCCATGAGCGTGGGATTCAAATGCTTTAGAGCCTCGCCGCGCAAACGTTCGGGAAATTCGCAGAGCACTTCGGGCAACTCATCTTGGCTAGCGTTCTTGGCAATCAGCAGATTACGCAGCCACATGACACGGCAATCGCAGGAAATGGGATTCTCAGACAAATCCAAGGTAGTCAAATCCTTCCAGGGAAAGAGACCCTCGGCCAGAGAAGTCAATGCATTGGCCTTGAGCACAACATGACGCAGATGCGGCAGACCACTAAGTGCGCCTTCCTGTACTTCTATAAGCATTTTGTTGGATGACAAATTCAAAAACTCCAAGTTGGCATTGGCAGCAAAGGCGCCAGTCATGATACGTTTCAGTTTCAAAGCGCCATTAATGTCCAAACGCTTGAGCTGCTTCAGACCCACAAATGCGCCCTCCGTAATGACCTCGAAATCGTTTTGGCCCAGTGAGAGCTCCTCCAAGCGCAGCAAATTACTGAGACCCAGACTAGGTATGCGTGGTAGACGATTATCGGACAAGTCCAGAACACGCAAAGCTTCTAGACCTTTGAAGCTGTCATGAGAAATATTACGCAAGCTGGCGCCCTTAAGTTCCAAGCGTGTAAGCCCTTTAAGATCCTGGAAAGCGCCAGACTGCACTGTTAGCAGCGAGTTCATGCCCAAGAACAGCTCAGCCAAACTAGGCAAGGCCTGGAAAATAACCGGATCTGGCACTGAAGTCAAGGCATTATCATCCAAATACAAAATGCGCAGCTGCGTCAGTCCATCGAAGGCCTTGGAATCAATGAAACCTATGCGATTTTCACCCAAATTTAGCTCCTCAATTTTTAGTAAAGGCGAAAAGGTGCCCTGATGCAGCTCCGAGATGAGATTACCGCGCAAATTCAACACAGTAACCGCCGAGAGTCCAATTAAAGTCTTATTACTAATATGTCCAATTTTATTGTGATTCAAATGAACCTCCTGCAACTTCTTTTGGTAGGCAAAAGTGCGCTGAGGTATGGTCATCAGATGATTGTGTGACAAATCCAAAAATGTCAATTCCGCATAAAATTGTATGGACGAATCAATGGTCTTGATTTTGTTGCTTTTAATCACCAGGCGCTGTATGGAGGGATTTAGGGCAATGGGTAGCACATCCAGCTGACCCTCGCCGCATTGCACTACCAGTGTATTGTCATCGCATTGACAACCAGGCGGGCAATTGGCCAAGGCATTTACGCTGACCATCATCATCAACATAATAATCATCGTGCTCACGATGCAGATGCTCATAATCTGACGCTGCATTTTGTTGTTGTTTTAGTAATGATGCTATATTGTTGTTTCCACAATAGTTTTTGTTGCTATTTTCGTAATGGGTTTGATTTTTTTTTTAGTTCTGCGTTGTTCTTAATTTTCCATAGTGCTGCAAAATAAAGGGAAATGTTTTTCATTAATAACATGTTCTGTGAGAATATGGAAAATATTTTTAATGCTTATTTGTTTGGAAAAAATTTGGGCATGTTTTAAGATACTTTTATGCACTCTACATATTTATTTAGTTTTTTATTTCACTCTTTGGTATTTTATGAATAATTATTTAAGCAACTCATACAATTCCGAAATCTAGTACTTTTTCGAATTGCGCTTATAACCGGTTTTTTTTATAGTTTTGTGATATTTAATATTCGCATAGTACACGCATACTAGATAATTATTAAAAAATAAGAATGAACTTTTTTTTTTTAATCTTATTAAAATTTTATTTTTTTTTATCACATATTTTAAGAAAAAAATTAATATGAATTAAATTATTAAATTTAATTATTTAAATTATTAATTTTTTATTCGTTATAACTCTGCACTTTTTTAATCAATTAATATCAAAGTTCAACTTTAATTGTATTGAATAAATTAAAATTAAAATGTATTTTAACTTTAATCAAATTTGAATCTTTTTCCAACTTCATCATAATTGCAAAATTATGCTGTAAAGTTCGAAAGACTTTTAAAATCTTAATTTTATAGAAATGTAACACCTTATTATTTAAACGTTTAAATGCATTTTTTTAACAAAATTTGAAATAACAAAATTTTACTGCCATTTTTTTGTTCAAATTCTGAACCAGCATAATTTATGCTATTTTTGAATTCTTTTATTAACTTCGGAAAATTTTTTCATTTAAAGAATCTTATAAAAATTACTCAATTATTCTAATATTTTCCAGCACACTTTTCCAAAACAAAACTTACCTTGTTGTTTTTATAAAATTCTCAGCGAATAACTTTTTGTTGAAACCTTCGGAAAATTTTTAATTTTTTTAACGCGTCTTTGACGTTTTTCAAAATTTTAACGCAAAGTTTTTTTATGTTTCGTTTTGTGTTGTTTCTAAGAACTAAAACAAAAATTATTTTTTTTTTTTGTTTTAAGCCAATGTTTTCACTGCACTTTTGTGTGGTAAATGCTTTCAATTTCACATAGAGCCAATTTTTTTTAAAACATTTTGTGTTTTTATTTTGTGATATATAAAATCAAAATAAATTTGTTTCTGTGTTGTGTTTTTTTGTGTGATCTTTGAAAAACGTGCGGCGCGATAATCCAATGGTTCGCTTTTGGTGCTGCACGCTTCAAGTTGTTGTCACGTTTGGTTTTTACGTTACGTTTATTTTGGAGTAACTTCAACAAACAGTCGGAGCTCACTACTGATAAATGGAGACAACCAACCGTACACGACGAGTTACGAGACTACACTGATTTAACGATGTGCTGTCTGTGCTCACGATACCTCGGTTGCGGCTCAGCTGGCTGCAGTGAGTGGAATTTGGTTGGCCAGAGAGCAGCAGCTGCAGGCAAGAGAGCGTAAATAATTTCAACGTCCTTGCATTGTGATGGCAAGAGCGTGAGCGGGAGCGCGCAAGCCATGAATGCAGTGCAAACGAGAGCGAAACGTGTTGTGGCAAGCAGAGCAAACTGGTTTTGAGCACATGTATCTGTAAGATACTTTAGGCGTAGAGAGTTTCACTCAAGAGTGACTCAAAGAACTCACTCAATTATCTGGCTATGTTAATGCATTGTGTGGCAGGGACTGGCAGCCACTAAACAACTTGCCGCATTTTCATTTGCAACACGCAACGCAGTGGCAAGCATGTCACTGAGCTGTCTACTGTTGGTATACGAAAGAGTTTTAAATTATTACAAGTTAGCGAGATACTTGTGCCCACAAAATAAAAGGTCACTACTTTTTATTATTTTTTTACTTTTATTTGCAAATAAAATTTTGCCTAATTGAAGGCAAACGAGCGCTAAGTTAGCTGACATTAAGAGTCAAGCACAAAAAACATATGAACCTCTTAAGCACTTGAGCGTTATAATTAAGCCTAGACAGAACATTATATACAAAAACTCACACACGGATACACTCATGCACGAGCGACCAAGTATCATAATTTCGTGCCAAAATGTGTTGATTATTTTCATGCGTAGCGCAACAACAACAAAAAAAGAAGCGTATAAAAAAGTTACGCGTGTCCTTGCCACAGGCTTTATGCTAGACCTGTATTATGTACTCTATATATAGAGTGGCAAGTTACAGCGTGTCAACAACATTTAGCATAGACATAGACTAGTATAGTACAAGCGTGTGGTTTATTTAAATGTGACACTTGAGGTGAACACACGGCAGCACTCACTTGATGTGTATCTGTAACAGCATTTGTATCTATGTATCTTAAAGATGCACACATCAAAAATGAAATTGATATGCGTGTGGCTGGCAGCGCGACCAAATGTCATGAGTAGCTTTGCCTGCTAATGCTACAGATACTTGTGTATCTTATAGATACTTATGCTCAAGCAACCCACAACTGCTTGACTAAGTATCATTTACTGTTAACAGGACTCCACTTGACGCATTTCAATGTGTTTTTCTCTTGCTGAATTATCATTTTACCCGGTAACCCAAAACAACTTCAAAGATACATATCGTTCATACACATGCATAGTCAACTTAAATAATGTTGTAATTTTGACTAAAAGTGTTAAGTGCTCAAGTGTTGAGCGCTTCAAGGCTGCATTTTGCATGACATGCTACATAGTAGAAACCTTTTTTTTTTTTTTTCTCATATGCTTTAGTATGTTAGTATCTTTTAGTTGCAAGTACATATGACATTGCCCCGCAAGATATGTGTGCAGTGCTCATAGTTATTTATAGTGTTATATGATACTTTTGACATGCTTGTGTATTGGTTTTTGGTTTTTCGGTGCATTTTTGAGTTATGCCCAGCCAAAAAGATACAAACTCTAGAAATATGCAGCCAGCTAGAGCTACCAGCAGCCAACAGCTACAAACTATTTACAACCACACAACTGCAACAACAAGAACAACAACAACATGCAAGCAATAACTGCATCTATGCGACAACAAGAAAATCAACTTTAAATGGCCATAACTTTGTGCCAACATGCGTGTCCACTTATAACAGATACAGATGGGGGGTTGCCTGCCGCTTGAGGTTTCTCTGGTATGTGGACATGGCATAACTTCAATATTTCCTACACTAGCTATGCACATTTTAACCAAAATACAAAAATGTTGCATGCAAAATATTATTTTGGTGCGTGTCGCTACACAGATCAAAATCTTTACACCTAACGCCTTAAATTTGTGGCTCGTGTTTATAAGTTTATATAGTTTATACATGTATATTGGCATTGTAACCAATAATTATTTCTTTATTTAATGTTGTCGGTGTCTAAGTGTTTGATATATGAAACTTTGCGGTTACTTTGCAATTGTACAGAAAACCGAAAGTGTAAAATAATTTATTACATTTATGGTTAAATAAATTTGAAAACAGTTTTATGGCTTTTTGTGTATTGCCAAATGTATCTCAGCAGGTTGCAAATATATAAACAGAGCTTTGGACATTGTATTTAACGTTATAAATGAATGTAGCTATTTTCGAGAGTATTTAAATTTAGAAAATATGACAAATATGTTGAAATCTAAATAAATAGCCAGCATAGAAAGATTTAATTGGAATTAAATAAGCTTAAAAATTGACGATATATATTTTTTTGTAGAAAATATAGTTAAGATTCGTATTAAGAATATCAATTATTTTAAGATGTTTTTATTAATCTTGGGAATTCTGCACTGGGATTCTTAGAATCTATCCTTTGAGCTTCTCAACTAGTCCACTATCGGAGACTAACTTAATTATTTGGGCTGAATCTAGTCGGGTGACATCGTGCATGGATATTGTACGATAAAAACCATATCAGTTTCTTAAAGTAAACTAAATTCTTGCAAATATTTCATTATACCCATCTTTATAAAACACATTAATAAATGTTTTATACAGAATTTTAAATCTAAAAAGTTGTTTGCTTAGTTCAAAGACTAAAAACTCTAGATAGACCTTAAATCTAAATTAGTTCTTAGTTTTTTTAGAATTTTTAGAACTTTGTTTTAAGTAAGAAAATAGTAAGCTAATTTTTTAAGTCTTAAAATTAAAACTTGAACTACTTTAGTTCCAATACAAAATATTGAAAAAAGTAACTAAGTTAGCGTTAAATTTTTTTTTTGCCCCCATTTATATTTATGTTGACCAAAAGCACCTGTAACTCTTAACACAAATTATTGCGGCTTAAAACATAAAAGTTTTGCACAATTTCCGTTTTGTGCATTTGTGAAAAAAAAAAAAAATATAAAAAACAAACATTAACCTAACTTACTCCAGCATAAAAATAAAACTAAAAAAACAATAACTGTTCCAGCAAGTGCAAGCTACAAGATACTTTTCGTTTGAACAAAACAACAACTAGACGGCTTTAGGCCAGTATTGCAGTTGGTTGCTACTTGGCTCTCACGTTATTTATATGCAATAAGTTAAGCCTAATAATAGTATGTAAAGCAACAACAAGTTTAGGCCTCAATTTGCGACAATGTGTGAGAATTTCTCAGCAATAAATTTTAACAACATTTGACGCAACATTGAGAGGAAACCGAAAAAGAAACGAAAACAAAAAAATATTGTAAATGATAAAGCAAATAGGAAACCAGAAATAAGCGATTATTTGGCGCGCCGTATTTTGTATACTCTACTAAGTAGCTTTAAGTTATGGCTTATGGAATATTTTTTATACTCCGATAAAATTGTAATTTATTGTACGTCCTGGGCCTTCTCTAAGAGTACTCAGAGCTTGCAGATCTTTCGAATGAAACTACTTATATCTAAGTCTGAAAATTTCCCTGTATTCAAATACTGAAGAAATGTATAAGACTGACTAATTTTGATACACTCTATTCTGAAAAAATATGTCTGATGTAGACCTACTACAGAAAAGATACACATGCCAGGCTTCAGAGAATTCAAGCAAACTTTCAAACGCTCAAGAAAGAATATAATAATGAATAATTTTTTTGAAGGACCCTAGGCTGAAAAAAAAAACAAGAATTTTGTGTTCAAAAGCTAGAGTTTTGGACTTAAAACAAGAATTTGCGGTAAAGTACGCTAATTTTGTACAATTGAGAGTAAAATTTTTATTTCAAGAACGTCTTTTTGTAGACAGAGATTCGTATTTTTTTAAATATGTTTGGAATTGATATTAATATAATTAAGCCTAATTGTAAAAAGCTTTTAAGACAGATATTTAAGAACGTTTAAAACGATATTACGAAGATATGATCTATTTATTAGCATTTTTAAAATCACTATATATATTATCATTAAGGGTATTCACGGTTGCTGTTGCCCTGATTATTATTCTAAAAAATCAAATATGTTCATTGAAGCAATTATATTGGAGCCAAAATATATATTCTTCTTGAGTTTACTTGTTTTTAAAAATGTTATTAATAAGACAACTTTAATCAAAATTGGAGTAACGTTACGCCAGATACTAAGGCAAATAGAAAAAAAAAAAAACAGAAAATATTTTTATGTAATAACTTGCAAAATTTACTTTCATTATTTCAAATCAAACTAAAAAAAAGGTTGTATACCAAAAAAATTTCTGAATTCGCATAAATTTTTATAGTGAATCCACGTATATTTTTTGTAACGTCACGCCATGCGTAGTCATACTTTTTTAATGTATAACATCGATTGTTGTAATGTTTTTGCTATATATAGCACAAAATGCTAAGTAAGTAAAAATATTTTTGTTTTATATTTTATCATACGTAACGTCACGCCAAACTGAAAATCATAATTTTTCAAAACAATTTCAAAGAAAATATAACAATAATGATAGTCTATAGCCTATTAGTAGTCTAAAAATAGTTCAAAAATATTTTAACTACAATCCTATTATTTAAGACCAACTTTAGTTTGCAACTAGCATACCCCTTAGAAGTGTATACAACATGCTGGTTAAATAATAAATTCAAAGGTTTGGTTGGTTTACTTTGCTTTGGTTTTGTTTGTATCTATGCACAACAATATGAAAATTGTTTGGTAAAATGCTAAAAGCACTTAAACAATTAGAGAGGTTTTCCCTCCCCTCACCCCACATTAGCCCATCCAGCCCGCGCTCTTGCAGCGCTTTATGCCCCATGTATAATTAGGTAAAACATGAGAAGAACGAACTACCGTTGACTGCATTTGTGGGATACACAAAGCACAAATGCAAATAATGCAGAGACAATGAACAAGTCAAGCTGAACAACAAATAAAAAACGCACTTTTGGATAAACAAAAACAAACCAAATAGGGGCTCTACCAAGTGAGACTTATGGGAATGGACAGCTGGTTAGCTGTTTAGCTGTTTGTTGGCTAGTTAGCTGCTTAGCTGGTTACTTGGTTAACTTGGCTTAGCTGTTTAGGCCTGGTCGAGCTGCGCATGCGCCAGGCGGCAATGTGCCTGTTGTTTTATTATATATAGTACTTGTATATCTTACCTTTGATGCAGCACCAACTTGACCGGACTTGTTAGCCGCCGCACTTTGTGTTGGTTTTTTTTTCTTCTTAACAAGAAACTTGTTGTTGTTGTTGTTGTTGCTGGTCAGAGTTGCAACGGGTTAAGAAATCTTTATTTGCTCAATGTCGCGACGCAAAGTCGTTGTCGGCTTATTTATTTCATGTGCTGTATATAAAAAATTTTCAGCTGCTGCCTCTTTATTTTATTTTATTTTTTTTTTTAATTGATGTTTGTGCAACTGACAATCAGTAACTTGGCCCTAATGTGCCTGACTATTTGTCAGCATTTAAGTCGAAACATTATAACAAGCCGCTCACATTTATATATGTTTAGGTAGTTCCGGTTTGTCAGCCGTGTTAAATGCAACTTCCGCCATGACTTCCTTAGCCCTTGCAGCCTCAGTTCCTACCATTGTCTGCTCTGCCCAATAAAATATCAATCGACTTGCAATTAATCATATTCCAGTTAGAATAGTTCCATTTTCTTTGCTACCGGAAAAGGTTTCATTGTTCTGCACATTCTGTACAGCATTCATATTCTTTAACTACAATTTTGCTTCACACTTTTTTTATTGTTATATACCTTTTGCATTCAGTCGTCTTCTCTCACTCATTCGTTTTAGAAAAATCACAATAAATAATGAATCAAAAAATGAGCGTTAAATGCGACAAGGCAGACGAACCGAACTGAACCGAACCGTAGCATACAAAAAGCAGCAGCGGAAGTGCGCATACAATGGTCACAATGGACCATGGAGCTGGCTCTTGCAACCAAGACGTTGTCGTCTGGCACTGCTGTGCCTCATATACCCCATAGCCAGAGGTAAAGTTTAAATCGAAGGCATGAAACGTAAGTAAATACATACCTTTTTATTGTAGGTATATATTGTTCTGTGATTGTTTAAAGGTATTTGACCATAGCTGACTTGTAATTTCTTTTTTTTCTCTGCAATGACTTGAGCGCTTATGAAGTTTCCAAGCAGCTTTGCTAATGATTGGGATGGGAACTAAAATGTGCTACCATTAAAAAATGGAATTCAAGAAGCTTTGAATCTTTTTAGGCTTACAGTTAAGACTTGAAGTTCCGGCTTCTTTTAAGTGTGACTGCTTTTCAAGTGTATAACAATAACTTGTACTATGTAGTAACTTTTTGGCAAGCCTAATTGATAACGACAAGAATACAAATTATTTCGGTTGGTCAAAGTTTATGCGCAAAACATGTGCAAGCTTTTTATATTGAACTTTCTTTTGGCTCAATTTTCCTTGATTTATTTTTAATATCCTGT
Source organism: Chymomyza costata (assembly GCA_018150985.1). Taxonomy (NCBI): domain Eukaryota; kingdom Metazoa; phylum Arthropoda; class Insecta; order Diptera; family Drosophilidae; genus Chymomyza; species Chymomyza costata. The sequence goes on from JAECWU010000001.1 coordinate 29,474,370, forward strand.
GTATTAAGTTAACTCGATACGAGGGCAGCTTGATAAATTTGTGACTTTATGATAACTCCGCAATATAGCTGCAAGTAGACTCATGCAAAATTTTGTTTAAGCTGCGTCATTTAGTCATATAGCCGACGATAAACACAGCCGTAGATAACATAAGAAAATGAATTGGGCCACAAATCGCTCTCCCATCCACTATGCCTTTTAGACTATTGCGATTATTTTCTGTTTCCAAACCTTTAGAAACGATTGCACGTTAAGAGATTTGGGTAGACAAAAGAGGTCATTAAACATTTATTTCCAGGGCCTTGGAAACACTATGTTTAGAAACAAAACGCTTAAATCCCACACAACTCTTTTATTCGAAAATACCCTAAATCATGAAACTGCCCTCGTATATAGCAGCTTGAGATAAAGATGTTTAACAGTCAAGGTTATACTTATTATGAGCAGTACGGGTTTCAATTCTCGTCACCAATATCGATTTTTGATATCGAACTTTTTGTATAAATTTCAGAACCAATTCCGAAGTGAATTAAAAGGTAAATTTTTGCGTAAAGTGCTCGTATCGTTCGTTAAGTTCGAAAACACTAAAACATTAAGTCCTTCGAGAAGATATAAAAATATAAGATGACAAAAATCAATCAGATAAAGTCTATATATTAATGACACAGACCCACAAAAAAAAGGTAGCATGAACTTTACATGTGATCCCAACACACAAGGGTTCCGAAATAACCTTAAAAAAAAATATTTTTTAGCTTTCAAAGATGTTTTTAGGATCGCTGTTTCCGAATCTGACGTCCGCCCTTAAAATTTTTTTTTGTGTTTGCGCGTGTTAAAACATAACTTCGAAAAACTACATGGACGGTTGTCCGACAATGTTCTTTAAGTTTTAAAGATCGCTTTATCCAAATGCAAAAAAAAAAAAAAAAATGCTTACATCGTAAGGTTTCTGAAATAGCCTCCAAAGTTGCTCCTTTTATTGGGTTCATTGAGGCTAATTTAAAACGTTTGTGTTTTGAGGTTTTTCGAACATCGGACTCGGAATCACCGGCTCATTTATTTAGTTTCAAAACTATTTTCAAAATACTTCCTGCCCAGCAAACGCTAGATTTTCCTATCCGCTACAACTTTTCCAATCTTGCATATTAATTCACGGACATGAAGATATTTGATTGTTGTTGTAATTGCTGGCTTATTTAATTTTGCACGAGAATAATTTATGCAAAATTATCAGTGAGATTTGTTTATACAAAACGCAAACAAGCAGTGTTGTTGGTTTTAACGATGCAACATGGCATGTCCATCTGATGGTGGTGATGGTGCTGCCACAGGAAAAGCCACAAATTGTTTATGCATTAAAAATAAAAACAACAAGCGGGAGCCGCAACGAGTGCGTAACATATGCAACAAGCCAGAGAAGATAGACGACACTGGTAACTCCTTTAGTATTTTTTATTTTTTTTCTTTATATTTTTCCATGACCAAAATAGCTGAGGCAAGCAACTGACGTGCTGCAAATAAAATCTATGAGATACGCATATCGCATTTGACTTATCTGAGCAGCAAAACAAACACAAATCATGCAACAAGGCTGGGCTAGGCAAGGCTGTGGAAAGTCCAGCAGGCGCTGACCAAGCTGAGCAACTTGATATGCCAGGCATCTGCTGCTTTATACGCCGCATCGTCTTGTGTCGTCATCATGATAAATGCCACTGATAAATGCGTTGCACTGTTGCGTTGCATAGACAACGCGGAGACACATGTTTGCATATTTGCCTATTTTGCATGCGTCAGGATCTTGGTTTAAAACAGCAGCAGCTATGGCCAGAACACATGTAACTTGTAAGATACTTCGCAGCTATGCAGCAGATACAAATGATGAGGCGATGGTTGTGTCCATAGAACGTCATTGCGTGCTGCCGTTGCGCATGCGCGTACCTACGGCTAGACCTGGAACGTTTTAAATTACCAAAGTTCTGTGGATGCCACTCTTTGTCAGTCTGTCTTTCTATCTGTGCAACACATCTATCTCTAAGATTGATTATAATCGGTAGTCAACTGTCCAATGTCCATAGCTGCCGGCTTTTAATGCCCCAGCCTTAGCTCAGCCCTACTGTGCCCCACAGCAAATTATAATTTATGAAGTATTATGTTAACCCCCCTTTACTACTTATGGCATATCAACTTCTCTCTACATTTTTTTTTTTGTTTTCGGTATCAGCTTGCAAAGTGCGTGTTGCGTAGCATTTTGTAAATGTTGTATATAGCATAAGTATCTTAAAGATACTTAAAGCCCAGCTAAGTTGCAGCCACATGCTGGCCTACATGGCGAGTGCATCATCAAGCATTTCATATTTTGACAGCATGTTAACGTCATTTATTAATTGAAACCAATGTTAATGTGCCCAAAGACATTCTCCAGCTTTGTTTTCTCTTGAAACACTTTTTTTAGGCCCTAACGCTAATTACCGCATTGCGCTCCTGTGGTCAGCGTGCACACACACATTGAAATTTCATTAGAAACAGCAGCTCTCGAGTGGCGCCTGGTTTTCCATTTCATTGGAATTGCCTAAGGTTGAAACTTAATTTTCGGACTGACCTCCCCCCACCCTAAGTGGTAAAAGGCATGTTGTGCTCTAATCGTTTTGTGATCTAAGTTTCTAAATTTTTGTATCTTCTATTTCACACAGAAATTATCAGCTGTAATATCAGGTGTAGTAGATCTTGATTTGTGTGTGTGCGTGTGTGTTTGTTTTTGTCTCTGCTGTAGGCTTTATGGGTTGGACTGCCATGAGTCACAGTTCAATGGAAAAGAAAAGTGTGGGCTGGATGCTTCTGCTGGGTGAATTGATATGGCTATAGAGGTTAGAAATGGGCGGACTTTAAATTAGAAAGTGAGTGCTTGAAATGGCTGGTAATATGCCATCCATATTGATATAGGATGCTGGCATATGTAAACTGCTTTCCATTTCAATCAATCAAACATAGATCATAAAAAGCGGCAGAGCTACAAAGCTTCCACTCAATTATACAGAATTTTTTTTGTCGTCGTCGTTGTGCTCATCGTCATCATTTATTGTTTTCTTATTCTTGATGCAGCAAATATAACATTTCATCTTTATAAAATAAAAGCGTGGGGCTAGCAAAGCTGCCTAGGTGTTTCCAAAAAATGTATGGTTACGAACAATAAGTCGGGTTAGTCTCTTGAAATTGATTGGTATAAAAACATACGAAGCTCAGCCCTACATCGAAATCGGTTAGAAATATAAGTAATTGTGTCAAATAGGTTTATGAAATGATTGTACGGAATGGCTCATGTCTATTGCTGAGCATATTTAAGCGTCCAGCTACGTGCCTGTGCGTCATGCTTTTGCCGATCTTGCTTGTACATCACAGCAATAATGGGTTCCATGGGGTCGTCTGGGTTTGCATTTGCTAATAGCACTTGCAGAGCCAGCAATAAATTCGGCAAGCTGATAGTCGGACTCCACAACTCGTCCAATATGTTTAAGCACACAGTTCCATCTCGGTGTATGTTGCTATGAAATATTTTGGTGTCGAACATTACTCTCGGTGCTCTAAACGGATAACGTTCAGTGAAATACAAATGCAAACGAAAAACTCCGCCTTCATATGGTGTATCGGGTGGTCCAATAATAGTTCCTTTCCAGAAGAATATGTTATCCTCCTCGGGTTCAAGAGTACAGTTTTCCATTGGTTCCCGTCTAATATGGCGCAACTCTGCTTGGAGCCTTTTGAATGCGGAGCCAGGAAGATTTTCAAGCGCAATATGTATAGGAAGGATATTTGGTATTGTCGTGGAAACGCTAGCTTCTTGTGCATCGACTTCTGGAATAGCCACTACTGCTACTGCCGGACTTTCTGGGCTTACATTTGAAGGTTCAACGGAAGAGACTGCTTCGACTGGTATTACGGAATTTTCTCGCATACGACGCATACGAATACGCTGGCTGCGTCTGATAGGCGGCATTTTGTTTCTATCGATTGATGTGCTATGTAAGTTGTATTCAAAAAATTACTTTTATAACTAAAGCGACAATTTGGAGGTTTTTTTTCGTACCTTATATAAAAAATATATTATTTCTTGCTTCCTTAGTTATGTTATATTGTAAAATGCCAACAAATTTGGCAGATTACAAAGATTGCTATGTTTCTGAATGTATGTTTAAGAACTTTTTGACGCTTTACAACACTTATTCTTACAGTTGTTTAATGAGTACAGTTGAAAGCTTTTAGATTTTTTTTTTTTTTGGGTTTTATTATTATGTACTCCTGGCAAAAGAATGTGTTCCTTGTAAGAACGATTCGTATTAAAAGTGCTATCGAATGAGCGACTCTAATCCATGACGCTTCTAAATACCTAAATTTCGGTTAATAATAGTTGTTGCTTTAAATATATGGGTCATTCTTTGTCAAACTAGCCACACCCTCCTCACACTTCACTTTTTAAGATAAATCAACGTTTTTAGGCTTAAAATTTTCTTTTCTCGTCAACTTTTTAAAGCCATATGGTGATTTTGGATATTCCAAAATGGCGGAGCTACAATGGCCGCCAAAGTAAAGTAACACTATTTTTATTAATCTTATTCTCAGAAAAATAACCTCTTTTTAATGCTATTTAGACACTTTTGTGGTCTCTGATTATAAGGAATTTTTCAGTTTTTCAAAATGGCGGACATAAGATGTGATTTTCAATTTTGTGTTTAAAGTTCGAGTTATGGGTTTTCGGGGTCGCTAACGAATATGAGGTTAATATTTCCAAATTGCTAAATGGCGAACCTAAGAATGATTTTTAAGGTTTTTGGCGGCCATCTTAGGTACGCCGTTTTGTAATTTTGAAATTCTAGCCCCAGAAGTTACCTAAAATATGATAGGGGTGACAAAAGAAGTCGATGTAGACATGTTCGTCCGTATAAGCGCCTAGATCTCAGAGATTGATAAAAGCTAGAGCTACCAAGCTTTCGGATTAGGTTTAATATGTCAGGGGTAAGAAGCTTATATTATTTTTTTATATAGGCGTTATTTTAACGGTATTCCAGAGCTCTCATAATATGAATGGTTCAAAAAAACGTTTTTGATTAAAATGCCTTTATGTTTCGTTTATTTAAAAATATATTGTAAGCTAATTTGGTGTTGGGAAGTTTTTAAGGTTTCCATAGCACCATACAAAATTTGATCAAATTCGGTGAGCTAGTATGTCATATAGTCCCCATAGGAACGATACCACAAAAAAATGTTTTCAGGACATTAATCGTTTGTTTTACGTTAGTTTATGAAGATATATAATTTGGTAAAGTGACTTTTTTTGTATTTCCTTAATTTTTTTTATGATAATCTCGTTGATCTAATTAGCCGGATAAGAGTCTGAGCTGAATTATATAAAACAAAAACGATTTCAGAATATTTCCAGCTACATGATGACCCTGCTTAACCTCTGCTGTCTAATCAAATTCCCACTTACATACTAGAAAAACAAACTTGGCCATCAATCTTGATAGCACCTGCCTTTGCCGCCTGCTCCCAACTCACACAAAATACAAAAAAAAAAAAAAACAATTTTCAATCTAGCCCTGCCTACCTTAAAAGAAATATTAACTTAAAGATACGTTTTGCGCGAAAGCAATAATCACAGTCAGTCCGAAGGTACAGAGCACTCTATCCTGTTGCTGATAGCACAAACTACAATTAAAGAAAAACTTTTTAATGCCAATTTTTGTTGCTTTCCGACTGCTAGACTAGAACGATATATTTGTTTGAGATTCTCGGTTGCGGGCAGCAGAGGATAGCAAATTGTGTGCGAAAAAGTTACAGATACGTATTAAATGATAAGAGTAGCTGGGGAGTGAGAAAGATACGCGCATAGTAGATTCCCTAGCTGCAACACGCGCTTCACAAAACTCACATAAAACTGGCAGCCAAATCACAGAGACCAAGTTAAAAGAAATATAATTGCAAGTTACTGGCATTTGTGTTGCTACGATTTAAAACAGTCCGAGCAAATACGGGCCAGCACTGAGCGCAGCCAGGTAACTTTGGTAACAAGAGAGGAGCCCGAAATTAATACACGTGCAAATTTTGCACTAGCACCCGTAATTATTTTCCATTTGATTTATGCTATCAAAGCGAGCTGACTGACTGCCTGAATGCTGACTCCAGCTAGCCCTTGTAGCCCAGGGTTCAGCTACGACTGCAGCATTAGTCGCATGTCTTCATTGAAGCGGCGGGGCGCCCCAGTTAGTGGCATCAACAATATGCCCAAACTATGCCTTGCCTTGGCAGTAAAACCGCAGCTACGCATTTCCAAATCACTGACCAAATGAGCCAAAGCAGCGACGTTCAAGTCCAGTCCCAGTTCAGACAGAGTCCAGCTCCCAGCTCAGTCAGACGTATGTGTGGCGACTAGCCCCCGGTTAAATTCTACCACACATTGCCACACTTTGGCTGAGTGCCTGCAAAACTACAAAAAAAAATGGAAAAAAAAACAAAGTTGTCTGCGTGAGAAACACACCTGCGCCTGGATCGGGCAGAGCCTAGCTCAGCACTCAGTCGGTGCTCGGCTCTGACAGCCATATCTGTATCTTAAAGTTGCTTTTTGTTGTTGCTGCTGCGGCGGCTGCGGCTTGTGCCCCTGGCTGTGTTTACACACGCATCAGTGCTGCTGCTGCTGTTGAGGATGTGGATGTGGATATGGATGTGTCGGTATGTCTGTCTCATACATGTATACTCGGGTTAGGCTCTTGGCCAAGTCTTGACTGTTTGGCTTTGAGTTTTTACGCTACCTTGCGCTTTCATCGTTGGCTGCGCTGTTCCTTCCGTTTGACATCGTCTATCAACCAAGAGCGGGTTATACGCAGTCTGATTATCAAAAGGCCCTATACACATATAAAGTAGAGCACAAATATCCACCAAGACAAGGGGGAACCCCTCCAAACGTATCGCTTCGCTACACTTTAGAACTAATGCCTTCTGACTATTATTGTGGGGCTTCATCCACTATGTTTACTAAGAACTATAAATGAAGCTGTTTAAGTGGACTTGAGTCTTTAGTCTATGTTTGCTTAAATCTTTGGATAAAGTGTCAACTAAGAAGCTCTTTAGAATAAATATCTTGTGGACTATTTATGCTAAGAACAAGCGCTTGAAATAGATTATAGGATAATCTTCAAACATTAGAAAGGTTTTTGAAGAGAAGTCACAGAAAAATGAAGGAATTCTACAAAATACTTTTAAGCTAATACAAACATGGATAAAAATCCAGTTACATAAAAAATATTTTAATGAATGTAATAAGACAACATCAGTGCCGTAGATAGCTTTTTCGATAGGGGCTAAAACTAGTTGTTTTTTTTATAAATTTTATTCGTCAATTTGTCTTTTCTATCGAAAACAATACCATGGGGGTCTTACCGCCTTGAACCTACCACCACGCCACGGGGTTACATTATATAGTATTAAAACATATGTATCAATCGTGACATGTCCTATATAGGGATATCCCTATCCCTGCACCTTTTGACCAAGAGAGGGATTTGCCACCAATTCAATACTTTGAGAATTTCTGCATATTCAAGGAAATAAGGTTACGGCGTATGGAAGTTTGCTGGAAACTTGGATCGTCTCTTCATCCTTTTAAATAGCAAAAATTTTCCCAACTGGAGTGTTAGGGACAATCGTACCCCGCTTAATTTATTGTATCTTGCTCTTATGGTCTCTGTGCTCCAGGTGTTCATACAGACAGACGGTTATTGGTACAAACAAGTTATGGTCTACTAAGTTCGAGAGTTGTCCCAGAATTAGCCGCAGTACACATAATTTAATACAATTTTGTGGATTTTTTTCATAATATAAGGATCGTACCAGAATTAGCCGCGCTATATGAACTATTAGTTGAAGGTCATCCAATACCATTTTGAAGATTGTATCCAAAATTTCTGGATGTTTTCAAGGCAAATTAGATGGCAAATTGCGGCCATCGCTCGTATAATCTATAGAGTATTCTTGTGAGTCTTCTGAGTCTTCAAAGCAGCTGTCTATGTTAAATAATTGAAATCTTTGTTTTCTTTTAATTGTAAATGCACGCTCAAGTAGTACAAAAGTTAAGTTGATGTTGATATCTACCACGACGATCTCGATAAATGGGGAACTCTAGAGTTCTCTCTCACTATGACCTGGAAATCCTGTTTGGTACATATCAATCACATTAGCAGTTGGAACAATCCTAGATTGATTTTGAAATGAAAATGAAATACGAAGAGATATCAAATTCCTTAATAAATTAAAAAATATATTAACATTGTACATTATTTCTTGGCAGGAAATTTTTTGGTTTTATTAGATAACTTGTATTATAAAATGCTATTCTCCCAATCTTAATATATAGGTGACCGCCTTGGAACATATAAAATATCGTCTAATGTTCAATTGATTGGATCAGGTCAAATTAAATTTTTATTTTTTGCATTAAAAAGCAAAGGCTAATGATGGATCGTCTAGAAAGGAATGAATAAACAGATTTACGATTTTCGTTTGTACCTTAAAAAATTGTCTATATACAAGACTAAAAATTATAGGTATATTTATGACTCAAATTAGTTTTGGAAATGAATATAATATAAAATAAATATAATAAAAAAATACATAACACATAAAGAGGGTTTAATTTCAGCTTCAAAAGCTGCCACAAATCCTGCCGTTTTTTCCATGCTTTTCCAAAACCTAGTTTTATGAACTTTTGACCATTTAATACCTCAGTCAGCGCCTTAATTACATTAAAAACGCATTAAAAGTGTCTGGAACAGTGTAGTATATTGCACTGAGCACCATAAAAAATTCAATTTTTTATGCCATACATCATTGTAGGCTCATTAATGCCTTAATTTAATAATAATAAATCGAAATCGAGTCGATAAATAAATCATTGTCCCGCTGAGTGACTTGCATGTGAATTAAAAGTCTATACCAAGAAATTTTAACGACAAGTTGAAACAAATTTTCCAATCAAAATAGTAACTCGCACTGCCGGCGTCCTATGATTTGTTCGAAACGCGCTTAGATATTTTCCAGGGAAATTGATATGCTGGTTCCAAAGAGTTGACAGCAAGATACACGCGCCGCACTGTACTTATGTAGATGTCGCCTGATGACTGCATCTATGAGCTACAACTTATTTCCACCTTTCTTTTATTATAAACGCAAAGATGCTGACAATGCACATAAAAGATGAAAAAAAAGGAGTTGGTGCAATGAAAAAGCAAAAGGTGCAACGACTCAGTGGGCTCCTTTTGATAGAATGGAACAGTATAGAACACCAAGAGTCACCAACAACAACGAAAAAAACCCATTCAATGGCTGACTAGCAAGTGAAAATTTATGCCTTAGCAAAGGTAGCCAACAAATGTATCTACCAGATAGATGCGACCCAAGCATTTATCTTTCATTAGAAAATTAAAATCTTCATGTGTGCCCTAGCACAATCAATGACCACAATCTATGGTTTGGTTTCAATTGCTTGGGTTTGACTTGGTTGGTTTTTGAGCCAATTGATTCTGTTCGTAAATAGTACAACAGACTTGAGGCACATTTTTTTTTTTTTTTGTGTGCCATAAAAATGCATTTTATGCTTTTCTATGAAAATCTCTCAGCAGCTGAGATTTATGCGATTGGCTTTGTTTTGAGTTGGCCAAGTGTAATGCAGGCTGGAATATCTAGTTTTATCCTAGCTGGAGGTCCTATTACTCATTGAGCTATTTACGTTAACTATTAAAAAATAAATTAAAATGTTATCGTAACAACTTAATAGTCTCATTAAACTGGTCATTTTCTACATGGTCTCAGTTTAAGTACATATGTATAGGATGTATGTACTTAAGCGCATAAGTATATACTGGAAGCAGCAACTAATAAAAAGAATCTTCTGCTTATCTTATTTAAAAGTTGTTAATTGCTGTACAACTAGCGCCCGTTTTTCAAGTTGGGCTGACGCAGTGCTTAAAATACACTACAATAGGAGTACATGGGCTTTGTATGGAGGTTAGGCATAAAATTAACAATCTCCAAAGCCTCAAGCTGTCGAGACCTAGAAGTTACCTCTACCCTTATTTGCAAATTTTAGAACTAATTTCTTTCACGAAACTTCGAGGGACATGATAGAAAAATCGTCACGTAACAAAATGAAGAAAGCGTTGTGTCAATAAACGTACGAAGTTGGAAAATTCCAATTTTTTTAATTTCTCTTTAGTATATATTTTTTTAAATTTATTTTATTTTTTTATATTATATAATTCACTTTTTTTAATTTTGTGCATAACTTTTAGCCAACATTTTTTTTATATATACTTTCTTGCTTATATTCCTTTGTGAATAACGTTTTAAAAAACAATTATTTTTGCAAAAATATAAAATGAAGTTTTCTTTCTTTTTGGTATATAATTTTTTTTTTTAATATTAAATTAATATACATATTTTTTGTATAAAAGTTATGTGCATACCTTTTAGCGAACTTGCATTTTGTTTTTTAAATAAGCTTTTTGTATGTAACTTCTAAAAAACGAAACATTTTTTCTATAATGTACATTTTTTTTAGCTTTTTAACAATTATTTTTCCAAAAATATAAAATGAAATTTTTTTTCTAATTTGTATATACTTTTTTTTTTAAATTAATATACATATTTTTTGTATAATATATTGTGCATACCTTTTTAGCTGATTTGAATTTTTTTTTTTTTAAATAACCTTTTGTTTATAGCTTCTAAAAAAAAAATATTTTTTCTATAACCTTTTGTTTATAGCTACTAAAAAAAAAATATTTTTTCTATAATATACATTGTTTTTAACTTTTTTAAATGTATATAATTTTCCTCTTTGTATATAATTTTTTTTAAAATAAAATTTTTTTTTTATACATAAGTTTGTCAAAAACTGCTAGTTAACATTTTTTATATAATTTCCAAAACAAAGCAATAATTTTTTTCTAAAATGTTAAATAAAACGTACACTAATCTTTTAGTATAAATACAACTTACATTATTTGTCTTAAAAAAGACCAAGTGACTAGAACTTCCTTCCTGACGAGGGGTTTCAAATATCTTTTGAACCAATAATAATAATAACAACAATAGTTAACACATTTATTTAAATTATTAGAATCATCTGAATTTTTTGTTACAAAAATAAATTTTAAGAATTTTTCCGTGATTTTTTTTTTGAAATATTACATATGGCTGGCATATTTATCTAAAATACTTTTTTGACTTTCATTTTAGTTAACTAAAAGTTTAACTTAATAAAAACATTAATAAAAAAAATAGTATTATTTTTTCAAAAAATGATTACAAAAAAAAATTTTATGAAGCTTTCGAAAAAAATTGAAACAAAAATATATTTGTAGTTTTAGGCTGAAAGAATAATGAAATAAGTTTGCCCTTGGGTTTCAAACCCTTAATTTTTTTAAAAGGCCTCATTTGCTCACATCGTTAATCGATTATTTTTGCCTTTATGCATTTATACCCGTGTGATGATGATTATTTGCGTTTATTTGACGAAATTTTCAAATTGATAATTTTTTCTATTTAAATTGCATTTGTATTTATGCAGAAAACGATAATGTTTTGTAAGCCCAACCTGCAGTCTATTAAGTGGTAAAAATCACATCTCTTATCTATTCCCCGAGGCATCAAAAATGCCGCTTATATGTAGATATAATTGTCAAAACTTCGCCACATCGATTCAAATTCAAAAATATTCGCATTAATAACTTGTACATGTACAGTGTATACCATTGTCGTTTCTTGGCAATTGTAACTCGCCGAAAATTCTGAAGATACATTATCTGCATTTCCATTTGTATTTCATTTCGCAGAAGCTGCTTTTTTAATGTCATCTGTAAATTAGATTTAAATGTTTTAGCTGCCATAAAGTTGTTACCGCATTTTTGTAATGAGTTTTATTTTTTTTTTTTGTTAAAGTGTTAAGTATCTGGTCTAGAAAATTGTAATTCTTTTTGGGCATTTCTACTTAACACTTTGGAGAATTGCAAATCGGTGAAAAAATTAAATTTGTTTTTCAAGAAAAGTTCTTAAAACACTCAAAAGCTGTCCAAACTAATAACTGCAAGCAAAAACAATTTGAATTCGTATCAAAGCCATTGCCGACAACTTATAAAAAGCATTATTAAGTAGCATAATAAATAAAATGCATGATCATATACTTCTGAATTATAGACAAGATACAAAAGAGTTCGCATAGATACAAACCCAAGGCACTCAAGTTCAAAAGGAAACGACAATCAGAGCATGCAAAAACGGAGCAGAGCCAATCGTATACCCCTGCACTGATACATAGTATCTTATGTGTATAAAATAACAGCTCGGAAGTGCTGACAGCCCATGTAGGGCGGCATAGAGCAAAGCGAATCCCCAACTAACTAAACTAAATGGGGAGAAATCGAAAGGAGCTGCAGCAGTTGTGGATAAGGCGGCATGCTCAAGTGGAACAAACGAAATGTCGAATATGTGCACTAAATTATGACTAGGTAAAGGCGCTGACAATTCAATGCAGGCCCATAAGGAAATATTACCAGAGCCTAACTATCCGTTTTCAATCTTTATGTGTATTTGTAGTTGCCAAGAAAATTTATGCAGCATAACTGATGGAAAAAAAAGCAAAAGTTTTCAATGTTGGGTAATCTCTAACTAAAAAAAAAAAATCCAAACCAAACTGATGTCATAATAAATTGTAATTTATGAGCACAATGCACTCGTCCAGGTTCGGGCTTGCAGTAGTTTTTACCGGGAGCAGCTTCCTAGACAACTTGCAACCTGGCACGCCGTTGACAGATGAAGGTTCTACATTCAGTTGATACACGTTGCGCGTTGTCAGCACTGAGAGCCCGATGAAGCCATTATGATGACTTAAGCTGGGGCTTTGCAACATAGAATTGTGGCACGCACAATTAATTATATCATATATGAAGTTTTAGGCATGCTCTCTCTTGGCTGATTCCATGGTCGACCTGTGTCTGGCTGTCATCTAGTCAGACTTGTTTCCTGTGCATTAAAATGCAGCTAAAACAAATGTCAATTTTTATGCTTGAATGCCTGGGAAATGTGCCCAGAGGGGGAGCAAGACAGCCAGATCCGATGCTGCTGGACTTAACGAGCTGACAAATAGATAAAGTGCTGCCTAGTTTTTGGATGGCTAAGTAGTAGCTCAACATAAACAATTGGCTTTGATGTATGGCCGGATTGTTTTGAACTGACATGCGCATATTTTGTATGCAAATGTTTGACAAAGCTTAAGCAAATGAATTTGACCCCAGAGCAGCAGGGTCCAAGTTTTTTGGGAAAAAAAGGAATGTCGCAACAAAACTTTCATTAAGGGGATCAAAAATAAAATAATTTTTAATATATTTTTTTTATTTAATACTCTACAAAAAAAAAAATGTACTTACATATATTTAAGATAATAAAGCTATATTGAGCTTTCGAAAGATTTAAAAAAATTGTTGTGCTTTATTTAAGCTATATTCACACAACAAAATTTGTACAGTAGTTAGGGTTGATCCTCGACGATATAAATTCTTGAGCTACTTATTTACATAACTCTCCAATGTGGGGCGTCAGGAAGAACAAAATAAATAACTGATCGTCTCTTGGAATTTCTATAGGGCTACTCTGGCCAAACGGTTGGGACGTCCATGTTAAAAAACTTTCGTTTTGTATTAAAAAGGAAACAATTTCACGCCTAATGCCACATGTAAATGTTACTCAATAAGCCATACCCCAACAAAAAGAAAAAACTTCTATTAAGTGGCTTCAATTAAAAATTACAATTAAATTCTATGAGTTTGGAACAACGGATATGTCTGGAAATATCTTTATCAATAGCCAGCATTCAAGCATAACAAACATTTTAATCATTGACTCAACACACACTCCAAAAGTATCTGACAGATACAAAAACAATATAATGGCAACATGCTGCTGCAGCTCATTAGCGCCTGGGCAGCGACGAAGCGCATCGCGTCAAGCAACAACTGCGCCGGAAATCAATTTTCCCCCACTCCTCTTGTCTAGAGCTTGGGGTAAGGTTCTGCAGCGTGCCCAACGAAAAAAAAATGTCATTCTAAAAGTACCGTTGCAGCAGAGCCACGCTGAGAATTATGAGTTTTATTTTAGTCCAAAAACAATTGCATAATCAGCAGCATGGCACGACAAAAAGGGTGTCAGATACAAGTACGCCTGCGCAGACCTGAACCAAAGCAATAGAAATTTATGAGGCGAGATTTGTAGCAGTTCCCCCAAAACCCAGCTCAGAGGGGTACAGTGGCTATATATATAATAGTATATATATTTAATAGGTGTGTGTGCCGTAATTGTCTACGACTTTCAAATGGAATTGTTATGCATTTTAAATTAAAGAAAATTTTGTGAAAATTGAAAAAAACGCGCTAGCAGTCAAATAAAATACAAACTCAATTTATGGCTAAGCAAACAATAACGATAAAAAATATGGGCCAAGAGTTGGAGTAGTCGAATTTCAAATACCCTATCAGCTAACATTTCTACCTACTGCGGTATCTTGCAGAGATTCCGTGCTGAGTGAATTTTACTGCATTGATGGGTCAATCCATATCCTGCTTCCTAACTACTCTCAGTTTTTCGGAACAAAAAAGCGCTTGCTTGTTTTTCAAGGCTTGGGAAGACTTTAAAGCGTTATAACATGGGAACTACTACAGATACTTACATGATTCAAACACCGGTCTTGTGTACTTTTTTGAGATCTACAATTTTTTAATACACACCATAAACAAAAAAGGACAAGGGGGTGGGTAAGAATACAAAAAACTGCGTTGTAGTTACTTTGGCGCCTTCTACCGCCTAAAATATGAACTTCTGGGTATACCTTCCTTTACAAATAAAATTTTAAATTCAATTTGGAACACTTTTGTTCTTGGCAGCTTTTGTGAACGACTTATAGAATTCGAGATAAATGAGCTCAAACATATGTCAAAATGACGGTAAGCCCTATGGGGAGAGAAGGTCAACTTTTTGGTTTTAGACTTTTTGGATGATCCTTAGTACAATAAGCAAGAGAAGTTCCAGCAATCAATTTTTTCCTGGTCAAAACCTATTTTTGCTGTACTAGGTCCTTTACAAAAATTCTAGGCGCAGCTAAGCAATTTTTAACATTTATAATCTTGAAAAATAAGTTAATTTGATGACTTTGGTAGGAAAAAATGTTCTTACTTAAACCGACTTATCGAACTATAGAAGAAGTAAAGCCATATATATACACGTTGTAAGGGTATAAGGGGAAATACTTTTGCGGGAATCCTCAGCTAGTTAGCTAGCAGCTAATATAACAAAGACACGAGCTGGACCCACCACCAGGATATAGATTTATGTTTTTGTATATATAGCTGAGGTATTTAAACAGTCAAAAGGCAGATAAGATGTATTGCCAGGCAGAAGCACTTAGATTTAGTTGCGTCCTTAGTGGCTTGGTCAATGTATTTGTATTATTTTTTTTTTTTATTATTTGTTCTTACGAACAAAAGCTTAAATTGAAAATTGTTAAAATATATGCCAGAGCTACTTCTGGGAGTAATACTGATGCTTCTTCTGCTTATTGTTGTTGGTGTCCGCCTTTCTACATTTCTTGGCCTTTTCTATTTGCCTGGTTTACTTTTCTTTTGGTACATTTTTTTGGCAGCACAAACAATGTGCAAGACGCCAATAAACAAGCATAGTAGGTTGCTCCTTACCAACAACAACACTGTATGGACGACAATGGACCGAATTTCAGGACATCGTTGGAACGTTAGAATGTTTGCCTGAAAATGGTTTTAATTGTTGTTGAATTTTCTTTTTGTGGTTCCCTCTATGCGAAGATATTGGCTCTATGCGCACATTGTTGACCAAATATAATATAAAAAAAAAAATAAAAATAAATAGAACTGACTTAGTAGAACAGAAAGGAAAGTAGGATTCGGGTGCGTCATTTGGTTGTTTGTTTTGGTTTTGCCAAAGTAAATTAAGTGGCAATGTTGTTGGCAGTTATGGCGATTTCCAGACAACAAAGCTGGCCATTTTGGGCACCCTTAATGTTGCAGTAATAATGGCTAAAAGCGTTTGTACGGCATGACAGCATAAGACACTCAGAGAGTAGCTGAAGATTTATAGATGGTCAGTCTTATTGACGACACATTGTATAAGCTTGGAGGAAGTGTGTGGTCCAAGTTGGAGTGCTGTGAGGAATTAAATTGGATTTTTATAGAGTTTTTAGCGGTTTCTTGATTGTATTGACTTTGTGGAAATTTCGTTTATTTATTAAAATGAGTATGAAAATTGTTATGCTACAATCAATTAGTTCGTCAGTCATTTGCGTAAGTAAATGGAATTGTATTGAAATTCTTTATAATGGTCAATTTGAGTGCGTATTGACAGGTTTTGTGTCAACGAATCAGAGTCTACTCTAAAAATTCTCTCATATTGCTTTTCTTTTTTACATTAGAAAACGATTCATCACAATACGAAGACCAAAATACTCGAGATCATGAATTGAAGCGTAAAATTTTTGTATGTTGTTCCCCCTTTTTCCCTCAATAGAATTTCGCGGTTTACTCCCGCATTTTTTAACAAGCAACACAGGTTTTTCTTTTTTTGAAAACACATCTGTAGGTGCAAATTTTTTTTTAAATCGGTACAGAACATCGCGAGTTATTGGCAAAAGAAGACCCACTAAAAAAAAAACTCTTATGTAAATATGTCTTCTTGACTATGCCTACCCCAAGTCCACAGAAAATGTTTTTCACCATTTCCCTCCAAGCCTTTTCTCCAAGAGTTTTAAAACTTATCACAGTTAGCATACGATGCATGCAGGGTGCGGATCCCCTGATTTTTTTTTGTTTTTGTTTTTTTTTTTTTAAATCTGGCAGCTTTAGTTTTTACCCGACCCGACCCGCAAATCGTTAAACAAAATTTTAGAATCAAGCGCCTCAATTTTCAACTAGGTTTTGTTCGAGTACAAGTTTTTCCCAAGTCTGAGGCCTCTTAGGCATAGGATGAGGCCTCAATGGTTAATGTGCAAGCAATTCCAAAAAAAATAACAAATGCGCACCATAGTACGATGATCTTCGGAGACGGGTTTTCCGCCTGAGCTGGTGATTTTGAAGATAGTGGTGGTTTGATTTAGACGTCTGGAATATTCAGCATTGATTTTTGTAAAATCAAGTGATACATTTTTTTTTAAGTTCGCATGAACATCCCAAAGCATCAAAAGCCTGGGATCCCCGCTTAGCCGCCTCTTTCGACATTCAGACTGCCAGTGAGGTGAAAATTCGAAATCCAGCGCATCACGGGAAAATTACAAATTATACAGCCATTGAAAAAAATCGATTTTCGCAGTTAAGACTATGTTTATGGATTCGAAATCCACTACACCACGGGGAAAGCAAAAGTTATACAGCTATCAACAAAAATTGTTTTTCGGTTTCGGAGCTCAGACTTTGTTTACTCCAATATTTTTGGTATCCTTAAAGCCAAATCCTGGGGTTTTGTGGACCTGGCATCCCAAAAACTTATGATAAATATGTTCAGACCTCTGACCTTTTTTGTGTCATATAAAAAAGAAGCAGCTCCGACTTTTATCAAAATAAGAAATAATAAAATAAGAATAATATTCATTGGTTGATTTAGTTGTCAAAAATGAATTTTATATTTTAATAATCAAGATCAATAAAAATCTTATCTAATAAAATTAAATTAAATAATCAGATGTTTTCTAAGCGATTTCCAAAGCTTATCTACAACCCATATAGCCAACTCTTAAGTCTTTGCCTGCCAACTGAATTCGAAACCCAATTAATAGAAATGCGCTAAAAACAATCCAATTATACTTTTAACATGTTAATTTTTATGGCGCAAATTTTAAGCTCAAGTCCAGGCAAATCTACAAGAAATCCCATTCTAGCATTAACTATGGAGCACTATAAAAAAAAACACTATACCCCCACAGAGTTACAAGACAACAACGTGCCATAAATGGACATCCCTCCCATACAATTTGATTAAAGTTAACCAATAACCAGGCAGCGCCACGTAGAGGCCACTGGCTCAAGTCATCTGGCTCAGGTTCCCACCAGACCTAACCAGACGCAAATAATATAACAATTTAAATAACAACCATGAAGCAACCCAGGAAAGCCTGGCTGGGCAGGCAACACCAAACGCGTTAGTTAGATAGATTGATCTACATGTACACGACTCCTTCCCAGATGACTCCTTTTTCTCTGCACTCCGATGGGTTTTTGTGGCTGTCTGCCATACCTGGCCAAGAGGTTGTCTTAGTTGCGGCTAGCTGATTGTCTAGGTTACAAGCAGCTAACCAAGAGCATGTCAAAACAAAATAACATCTTTAGCGCGCAAACATGACAAAACATCAGAATTCCACCAGATTAACGTCAATTTTAATTGCATTCACTTAGCAGCCAGCAAGCACTAAGGAGCATAGGCTTAGCCGGCTTTGGTCTATGAGCTTTGGAAAAGCCAACTGCCATAGAGGCCAGCTGAATGTATGCAAAGAGCAAAATAATACAAAAGATACAACATCCAAATCCCGTAGACAATAACAACAACAACAAAAAAGGGCTTTAGGACTGCCCTGCCGTTCGTCCGGCAAGGCAAATAAAGTTCCACAAGGTTGTGATTAACATGCGATAAAAAATGACCAGGCAGCAGCAACAATACCAGCTCGAATACCAGCAATGCCTTGCAACCTGCAACCTGCGGCGCATGGCAAGCTGCACTGACTTCAAGATTACAACAAACTGGCTACACTGCAAAAAAATTTGCTCAGTTAAGGCATAATTTTAATGAGCCGTGAAAGTTACACATTTTGGAAATGGAAAACGGTAAGAACTGTTCAAGATTCTTTTTCAAGACTTATCGGAATAAAATATACAGTTCTATAGAATATGGTAGACAAAAATTCGGAAAAATAATTATAATAATACATTTTTTATTAGTACTTTCTGAATAAAAAAAAACTTTTGAATAACAGAAGCCACATATAATAATTATTTTTTAACTTCAACAAAGGCAACCCATGTTTTTTGCGGATCTTCAAACAATGAAATTTTGAATTATTCCCAATTTCGAGTAGAAAACAAGTTTTGGGAGATAATTGATATTATTAAAATATTATAGATATTAATATATTATATTAAATATTATTGATTAAGATTATTATTTGAACATTTCTGGCAACTTTTTAATGGTCTCACTTCATTGCCTAACGATTTGGTATGGAGGTAACTAAGGACTTAAAACTTACTTTTTTGTAACTTATTCCCAGTTTTCTAAACTATTTGAAAAAATTTCTTACATACGTTTTTTTTTTATATGTATATTTTAAATTAATAAATAAATAAATTTTTATTTAATATATACATACTTATACATATATAAATTTGTATTTTCGTTTAAGAATTTGGGGTCCCAATCAACACAACACTTGGCTGCTTATTATTTCGATACGAAATGCTTAGGACTTAAAATCAAATATTCATTTTTTTTTTAAATTATCGAAAAACAAATAGGTCTAAGTGATCAAAAAACTTTCTTAGAAAAATTTTGAAAATACGTCTTTTTCCTAAGACTGTCTTTCATTTCGGTAAGCCCGGCTTAGGAAAAATTTGATTTATTTTAACAACAAATATATCTAAATTTTTTTTTTATTCACAAATAATCCGGAAATAAGTTTTCTTTATAGCTATGTTCATATTTTATTTTCTTATGACACGACAAGCTTCGATCTACAAATGAAATTTATTCATTTTTTTTTTAATTATCTTAAAACAAATGGGCCCAAGTTATTTAAAAACTTATTTAGAAAAATTTTTGAAAAAATAAAATTACGTTAGAACGTTAAAACGTTCTTTATTTTTATTTATAAAAATGTTTGAATAGATACAATTTCTTAGAATACGGGGAAAAAATTTTAACTTTGTCTTAGTGTTCGCAATTTTTTTGCTCTCAGTGTACAGAGCACTCGTTCGTTTACCGCACATGTGCTTGCACATTGGCAGCCGAAAGAGCCGTAGCTCTACAGTGTGCTCTCGAGCTCTTGGCCACTCTCGGTGCACAAAAGTTAAGTGTCTGGGCTGTCACATGCGATTTGCACCTGCCGGATGAGGAATGGCTCTGCCGTTCAGCCAGACGCCTGGCTGACTTTTGCGTGGATTATTTATCTGTGCTACCATCATCATCGTCATCCCAACCGGGCAACTTAGTTTCAGTTTTAAGCAGCTTGAGACCCAAGAACCGAGTGCAGCTACTTCGTGTGTAAATATTGGCTGCTGCGTGCAAGGGCACAAAAGATGCACGCTGCAAGATTCCTGAGCCTATAATCAGTTTGGGTATGCCAACTAAATATTTCATGCAATTTTTGTTGTTTTTTTTTTACAAGCACTGGGTTTCATAAATTTTAATATTTTAATTTGACTTTGCAATGAAAACATAAAACGTCATTAAAAGGTAATCTTCTGAGAGTGTATGTGTGTGTGTGTGTTTGTGTATAAGTGTGTGTATTTTGTCCTGCCCTTGTTGCAGTTAGTTAAACATGGCCTGACCGAAAATGCAATTTCTTGAAAATCTAAAGCTGTTAGTTACCTGTATCTTCCGCCCTCCCATCGCCCTCACGTGCAGTCAAAGTCAACATCTTGGCTGGAGTTGTCGTGTTGGCCGCAACGGCTTACATTTCCTGTGAATTTTGTGCTTTGATTTTAGGAAAATTAACAACAGCTCAAACAACAACCAGCACCACCAGCAACAACAGGCCGAGAGTCAACAACATGGAAAGCCAGACCAAACGAATCATCGTCATCATCAGCAGCAACCAAATAGCAACTACACTAACGACAACAAGTCATTCGAATTGCAGCATGTTGTTTGCTTCGCTGGTTTCATTTGCTGCCCGGCTTGAAAACAAACCAAACTAAACCGACCAAGCTGCCAGCTATCCCCAGTTTATCCAAGAGGCAATCCAACCAACCGACCATGCTGAAGCCAGCCCCAATACGCTGACTTGGCGGCAGTGTGCATTGCCTTTGCTTGTTTGGTTTGGTTTGGCTTAAAACGTTTTAACTTGGCCCGTTGGAGCGTCGCCGGCTGGCTGCTAAACAGGTTAAAATGTCGTTCAAAATGTCAAGTCAACACTTTGATGTTGTCCGTAGCCGTCGCCGCGACTGCGGCTGCCGCTGCTGCAGTTGCTCCTGCTTTGTTTGCGTGTGATCTGCTGTTTATTTATGCAACATTCAACACACGACGGAACATGCAACATAGCCCCCAAAATGTTAAGTGCAACGGAGCCTTAGCAACGTCGTGCTGTCAATGTTGTTGGCCAGAAGTTCTTGTTGTTGTTGTTGCTGCCTGTGGTTGTTCTAATACAGGAAGAAAATTTTTGGTAATTGCACAAATAGTAGAACGGTAGCGGCTTTGATGGGAATGAGGTCGTCCCTGTTAGCTTAGTTCTACTCTAATACAAAAAAGAAAGCACATGGAGTAAAGTAAATCAGAGCTATTGGTCCTTACTATAAATCTAGTTTCAAGACGTGCATGATAAAAATAAAGTTTTTAAAGTATGTGAGTCGGATATCTTTTTAAGAAATTTTCTAACATAGTCCCAGGAATTCATGTCCCATGAGGAAGCTCACGTTAATTCCCAAGGAACCCATGGAACAGTAGAAGACTGAATAAATAATTTTTTTAATAAATGATTTTTTTTTTAAATTTAAAAAATCTAAAATTCGAGTTCAAACCCCGCTAGTAGCATGCAGCCCAACGTTTAAGCACGTTTCTCTGTGCAGATAAAAATAATTTCGGGGTTCAAACATAAAAGTTTAAAAAATGTAAAATAATTTTGTCTTTCCTCAAATTTTATATTTTGCAGACTTTTTATTTGCCAAACTTTATTGCTTCAAAATAAGAACTCCGAATATTTTAATGTCATATCTATAAATAGCTCGTATGTCTATTAGAGGTTTCGATTTTGACCCACTGCCGGTAAGGACATGGAATGTGAATGACGCACCAAATATAAAGGCTTTATTATTAAGAAAGATATTACTAGATTCCGATCTACGCTCATTATTGCACCTGCATTATCAAATTGGCCGCCATAGTTGGGCGCCGAAAAAAGTGTTACCAGCTTTCTTTGTGCGAAAAATTCATAACCATCCGTGGTGACCTGATGGGCACGACAAATCGCATCGACCCGCATGCGATGACAAAAGCTTTGTACAACATCAGGACCAAATGTTACACTAACGCCACGATCATTTTCGCCCCAGCCCCAGATGGACGCATCTGGATCGGACCAAAGCAAATCGCAAAGCAGTCCTGATTCGGGTATTTCGCAGGGGCGTCTAATGCGTCTGATATCTGAGAACTTAAACAAACTGGGACTAAGTCCGCCATGTACGCAAAAGATGCGATTATTAACCAGTGCAGCAATGGGTAGACAATTGTAGGCTGCAACAAACCCCTGCCAGAGCTTGACGGAACAACGTTGTTTGCATTCCTCATAGAAGCTATGTTAATATAAGAAATATATTTATTTATTTATTGTAAGATTACTTACCCATAAACTCTATTTAATCCGGCAGACTCATGATTTCCACGCAGTAGATATATATGATCCGGGTAGCGTATTTTTAGCGCAAAGAGCAGCGTAATAGTCTCAATGGAATGCTGCCCGCGATCAACATAGTCGCCGAGAAACAAATATTTCGAGCTCGGTGGACGGCCTCCCAAACCGAAAAGACGCAACAGATCATTATACTGGCCATGCAGATCGCCAGCTATATTTATGGGTGCCATAAGCTCCAACAGAGAAGGTTCCTTTAACAAAACCTGGCTTACAATTGCGCAAACTTGTAGTAAATGGTCTTCATTTAGATGTATGCCCCGTGGTGTCCACTGAAAGAGCTGAGAAATCAGCCTATCCAAATTGAAAACACCGCTGTCCTCGGCAACATTGGACACTGTGCGACGTGAAATCCGTGATTGATTGAACATGACGTCTCTGTAAGTTTAAATAAAAAAAATTTTTAAAATTTTACTGACATATAGGAAATAAAAAGTCTACATACAAAAACGAAAAATCCAAGGCACTATATGGAGTGCTTAAGCATGAGTAAACTGCTAAAAGGCAATTGATTACGCCCCATTTGGGCGCCAACAAGCAGGAATCGTTAATGTATTTTTAAGACGCCCCTAATTAGGCGCCCAAAGGCAATATGCGCGCCTGTGCAAGCAGCACGAGCTGCCTGCAGCACAGATCCAATGTCTGTCGAAATGTTTCGCCAAACTGAACCGAAACTGAACTCGAGTTGTTGCAATTCTAAGAATATTTTACGCTTGTTAAAGCTGACGACAACGTTGAAGCCACCGCCAACGATGACTGAGACGCAAACAACGGACGACGGGCGTCGAATGTTCAGATATTGTAGGAGCTGACAGAGCTATAGGAACGTCTCCTTATGGTTCTCTAAAGCAAAGTCGGTTGAGTTCAGTTCAGTTCAGTTGTTGGTTTCGTGTTTTGTTTTCTTTGCACTTGAGTTGTATCACATCAATGGCCATTGTGTACGTCAACTTTGATGTTTCGGCAAAAGTTTTGAAGTGTGAGGTTTTAGACGTTCTTATTGCACTTTGCCGAAGAGTTGTTGTTACCTGGACGACTAGCTGGCTGGCTGACTTGGTTGGTAACTGCCGCCTTGACAGGTGAAGAATGCCAAAAACGTTTCGAGTGCCTGTTGTTGTTGTTGTAGTTCCTCTTCTGGCTTGGCGTGTTGGCCACTTGAAAATCAACTCGAGCCTTTTAGGCAGAAGACCCAACACCAGCCGAAATGTTACTGAAATAAATCGACATGGTAGAAGTCGTAGCTTGATTTTGGTATTTATTTTGTTTACACATTTCCTTTGAATTTTCTGTTCTAATTGAGTAAGAAGTGCAGCAGCGGTGAGCTTGCAGTTTTTCCATTTAACCATCATCTGTTGCCACATTTTCAAGCGAGTTTACCCAACCTGACGGCCTCTTCAATTGGATTTTCATAGTCTCTTGCATCTTATCTCACCTCACCATACCCGACCATATCATCTATACCCATAAGTTGGCCTCACCTTACACGATTTCGTTTGATTGGTGTTTATATAATGAACTTGCAATATTCTAGCAGCTGTTCTCTCTCTCCTCTATATATGGTTTGTTATACTTATGTATATATACATTGTTATAAAGGTTGTTGGTTTAAATGTAATGCGTGAAATTTAACACACATCATCGCTCATCGTTGTTCGTTATTCGTTAAGAAAATAAAAGTTCTACACTTTATTGTTGTTCCGAGTGTCTTTTGTATTGGTTTAATTTTGAAAAATTTCTGTTTATTTAATTTATGTTATTATTTCTTGATTAAGTACGGTGTATGAAGTCTTGCTTAAAGGCTTAATCTGAAATTCATTAAAAATTGATTAGTTTTCAGCGTCTTAAACAAAATTAACAACGTAATTATGGTCATTTCTGGGCGTGTAGTTGCTGGATTTTTCAAGTGTCAATAGGAAAAACAGTAGCTATTGATGTGCCCAGAACCGTGCACTACATAGTGTGTATGTTCCCAGCCACTGACTGACTTAACTCATTAGACTATTAGAATTAAGCATCTGGGACAGAGAGCAGTTGTCCATTGTAATACAACCAGGAAGCATGAAATTGCAGAAATTTTAAATTATAATTTGGTTATCAGTAAAAAATTGTCTCGAATCAATTGAACCCTTCTCTAGGTATATATCTGTTTGAATAACAATTTTATTCACTGATCACAGTAATGAGCAAAATTTTCTTGACGCACTAGTGTTTCAGGTTTGATTGTTTAAGTAACCGCCGAGATAAAAATGGTCTTTATTAGAAAACATGATGTTTATACTCTGAACCCAAAGAGGCAAGGGTATATTAGATTAGTGCAGCGGATTCACGTGGGCTTTCGGATCTAAATCCCCCCAAAAGTTGGAAAAGTGGGTTGACAGTATTTTGCGAGCTCTAATGTATATATACTTCGAAGTGAAAAAGACCAAATCCTGGATCCGCGCCTGGATTAGCGCAATGCATGTTACAGAAAGAAGGATGCGTGGCCGGCCGTATGCACTCGATACCAAAATGCTTATCATAACCACGGTTAGCGATGGTCCGTTCATATGAACACTTAGATTTCGAAGACCGTAAGAGCTCTTGCTCCGTACTTCGTACTAAAGTTTAAAATTAGGGCTCATTCAGATCCTAAACGTCTTGTTTAAACAAACTAGAGGGCTCCGACCCCTGTTTGCTTCGCACGCCAACCCCCGTAAGGCTTTTCATATTCATTTCGGGACATTTCGGAAACTCCTTAAATTTTTAAAAATTTGAGAATGCTACAGTCGTGCCTGCCCGACCCTAACATACGCTGTACCACGCAGTTTTTAAAGGATCTTCTCGACAAAGAGAGAGGGATCTCTGAGATGCTTCTGCCCGTTTCATATATCGGCACGAACTTCTTATACATAGCTTGGTTCCTTTGGTGCACGGTATAAAAATTTATGATATCCATTTCGGTTTTCTAAAGAAAAGCTTATTCTTGTTTAATATGTACAAATTGGTTGACATAAAGACTGCTGCCTGAAGAAAAGAAAATAAAAGTTTCCTCTTGGCTCTATTCAAACACTACTGTAAGTGTTGTCGGCATGAAGTAGAAGTAAAAACTGTGAAGCACTTCATATTAGTCCCTATGCAGATGAAGTCCAAAATACTAATACTTCTCCAACTGCCTATTATCCATTCCAATTCAGATTTCATCAAAGCAAACGGTTGGTTGTTTATTTGACCTAAAAAGTCACAGATCACAACGAGCAGAAGCACTGCTTGAAAGCACAACAGCATCGATATTTGCTACTAAAAGTACTCAATTTTAATAAACGTAAAAAATCCAAACTTCAAAATTGATTAGAAAATACTCATATGTCACTCAATTTAGCGACTTGAATGCAACCATGCGGCTGTTTTCTCACCAGAGCACATACGCCTTTCCGAATCAAATCCAACTTCTGAGTTTTTGCAATCAATTCGTGAGAACTTTCAAACTTGGAAGCTTTCGTAGTTAAACAGTAACTGAAACCAAATGGAGTAAAAAACCATAATCGTTTTCTATATAAAAAATATATAGAATGTACATATTTAATGGTAGGAATTATATTTCTGGGGCATTGGCTGGCAAGCATATTTAAAAGGCCGTAGCAAATTTATACAGCAATTCAAAAAGAAAAAAAAAGCAGTTGCTTATCACAATAAGCATTTAATTAAGAGAACGAAATTCCTGCCCTTAAAATTGTATCCACTAGATACATATGTTTATACAAGTACGGGTTTGTCAGAGCTCGTGCAAACACAAACTGCCGCGTCTAATTACAATATAAAAAATGGCTAAAAAACACAAGAAACAAGCCACAAAATAGCAATAAACATGCAAAGAACTAACTTGACCATTTTTATGGGCCTAATAAAGCTAACCAAACAAAATAAAGAAAAAAAAATTCATCATATCTGGAGCAGCTCCTAATGAGCAAGTTGCTTAAAGTGCATCGCAGGTTTTAATGGCCATAACTCGAGTTTAGATCATAAAATTCTGCTAGCATAGATATACGGCGGCATTTATAACCAACCCAAAAGAAAAAGGTAAATTAAATGGCTACAATAATTAAAACACCTGTTTTAATTAGATAGAAATGCACATGTACATGGCGCTCAGTTTGGTGAGAATGAAAAATTAAGTCAAGACTAGGGTCGACTTGGAGATGATGCCGACTTGTTGAAAGTTCTAGCGTTTAGGTGTTAAACTGTGTGGTTCGGTGTGGTCGAATGGCTATCAGGAGCGACGGACTGCAAGACGATTAATGACTTGTCGGCCGCTTCAAAGTTAAGAACGACAACTTTATCAAGCAGCTGGGTGAGGCGGGCCTTAGCTGCACTTCGGCTGAAAAACTGGAATCTTTTCTGGGAATATCTTGGCAATGAGGCAAAGACTGTTTATGGTGGGCTTGAGTGCTTAGCCCCTACTGACTGCTACCACAAATATGCCAAAACATGATAATCACATAGAGCATTTGTATGTGCCGTAGACAAAGGACACAGCCTACTGTGCCCATAATCCTTTGGGTTTGACTTGAGCGCTGCCTGTTTCTTGGTTTTGTAACTCCTAACAATAGGAGCTGCTGCTTATAATTCCAATTCTCTTTTCTATCTCGTTTTCGTGCGCTTTCGCTTTAACTGCTGCTTCTACTTCAAATAAAGTGCATTCATCCGGTAGCAATCCTTTTTGCCTTGTGCATCATTTCACTTGAATTTGCGTTGACATCCTGCAGACACAAATCTCTCTTCGTTGTCGTTGTTCTTGTCTAGAACGATGTCGTTGTCGTTGACATATCCTTTAACCATGATTAAAAACGCAAAGTGAATGAAAATTGTTTTGTGCTTACGCCTCTTAGCACACCTTGAAAACAACAACAACAAAAGGTGCTGCAACTGCATTTCCAGTTCCAGAAAACAACTGAACTTGAGCTCAAAAAAAAGGAGTTTCGTATGACGCGTATAGCAACAATAGAATTCTTCTGCTCTTTACCCCTCTGTCACACTTGGAGTCCAGGTTATGCACTTCAAATCCTACAGATTTTCCCACTTGTTAGAAAAATAAAATAAAGTTCCTTTTGAGTGCCCCAGCAGTAGCAGCCGTGTCTATGTCCTTGTCTAGAGCCAGGCAGACAAGACAATCGTTTGACTGGTTAGTACTAGAACATTAAAACAAACGCTTCAAACAAATAAATGCCTGTACATAACAAGAAAGTACATACACAATAAGCCTAAAAAAAAACAGTAGGCTGGTAACAGTCGACACATACCAACTTTCATATACCCTTTACTCACAGAATTCGTTTGATTTTGGATCATTCGTTCTGCGAGAAAAGGTTTGATGGTTGAAGATAACATCTGGTGCTAGGGTGAACCCAAAACAAAAAAAAAATTGTTTTAAATTTTGCTTACATAAATTCTTTACGGATTTTCGATTTTTCGCAAACAGTTTTAAAAACAGATACTTTTACGTGGAGCTTCACACAGAATTTTTAATATTTTGGCTCGGAAAATTTTGTGTCAACCGCGTAACTCTATTGGGGAAACGACGGCTCAACATAAAAGAACTTCTAGTAAGTTCCTATTACTTCTGGTCTGAGCGAAACAGGTAATACGCGTGATCGAACAATTAGAAGGTCACGCAATACGACATATATGCGTTTCTCTCTGCAACAGAGTGCACAGGTTCAATTTTTATATGGTAGCTAAATAGTGGACCAATTTTGATCTAAATTCCCACAAATGTGAAAATGTGTGCAATTTAAAATACATAAAAATTCGTAATTCATGTTGGAAAACATTTTATTTTTTAAATATCGAACCCAAATGTATGACATTTGTATTTTGTCTAAGTCTAAACATTTTTGTAAATTTCGATCAAAATTGATTCACTAGTTCATATAGCTGCCATACAAAAATTGAACCAGTTTTTTGCACACTTTTTTGGCGATACCTTGTACAATTCTTTGCATCACGGGTAATAGGGATGGAGATAGGCAAACAGATGGACAGATAGATAGACGGATGGACAGACTTACGAACGAACTGTGAGACCAACATGGATAAGTCCATTCCTTCCGTTTGTCGTCCTGATCACCTTAGTATAGAAATAGTGGCGTTTATTTCCAGTCATTTTCTTTGAACTGCTGCACACAACATTTTTGTATATAAACTAAGTACAATATATCCTTGTACCCCAAATATAGTGTATAAAAAAAATGTAATAGCAAACATTGCTTTCAAGGCCTGGAGTTTGAGGGCTTTTCTCTGAGTTCCTTGTGATTTCATGCTCAAATGGAGTCGTTAAATTATTTTCCAAATTGAGTCGAGTTTCTCTTATTGTACTTGTTGTTATTATGTTTTATGCCGCTTTTTAGTGCCACTGCCAGCTCCGACATCTGCCCCTGTGTGCCGCGGTCATATGTGTATGTGTGTGGCATTGGCATTGGAGCTGGAGCTCAAGACGCGCCTATTTAAAGAGACCCACAAAAACACACTCCCAAAATGAAGACGCATTAAGTCTTAGTAAGAGCTGTAAACGGAAGTACGTATTACATTAAATTTAAATATGTTTTTTTTTTTTTTGTTGGTTCTTTAATTAAAACCAAAACATTTTTGTCGGCAGTGAATACTTCTATTGAGGCGTTGAATACATTTTGTGTATAATTTCACGGTTTTACGATAGGAATTTCCTTACGCGCCCATTACATAAAAATATTTAAGTGTCTGAAAAGAAAATATGTGTAACACCAATATTGCATGGGAAGTGAACTAATTGGTTTAGAATATGACTTTAAGGAACTAAAGATACAAACATGAATGGTATATATTTGGAGCATGGCTGAACCATACATTTTTTCTGTAGATACTTTTTTATTCTGAAGAAGAAGAGTCCAACAACAATTCATAGAAAAAAGATGCTCATTTACGCCCGATCCATGGTTGTTACTCTTCATACATGTTCGGGCATCTTTACCTTTTTGGCACATTGTTAGGGTACCTCACGTCGTTACTCGTATCTGTATTTCTATTAAATATGCTGTACACGTGTTAACTTAACGCAAATTAAAAAATTAAAATACTTAATCCTTTGGTCTAATTCTCCTATAGCGCCATAGCTAGTGTAGTGGCTCTGAGAGCAATATTTGAATCTAAAATCGCATAGAAAAGAGATACTTACCACAAATAATTAACACATTTTGTGTAAAACTTTCTATCCTATACATAGTAAATGCCAATATTATTTTACTACCACTTGTTATTTTCAAAGAGCCTAGAAACCCAAAAGCTATCAGCACAAACAATTCACTTGCCCTTATTCTTTATACCATTGATATTTCATTCCTAAACATTCCATTTACTCAAAGTTGTCTTTACAATTTCCAATTTCGAAGGCTCACTGCTTTTGGAATCTATTTGTTTATCTTTGCCCAGCCCCAATGCAATTGTAAATATTTTTATTTTTTCTTTTGCTTTTTATCTACAATCTAAATATCAAATCAATCTGTAGATTTTTTCTTATGTAGGTCAAATGTTTTTAGCTTTAATTTCTTTTTAACAAAATTTTCAACTTTAAACTTGGCATGGTTAAGGCATTCGAAAGCAAAAACAATGTGATAGGGGGAAAAAAACGAAATAAAAAAAAAATCAGAACAAGGTCAACAATAAACCAAACCAAACCAGACCAAGAGCAATGAGCCAGGCAAGCCCATAGCCAATATATCACATAGCTCCTACAAAAATTTCAACTACCAAAAAACAAAAATCAGACACAAAAAACAAAAACAACAAACATAAAATACATGCAAAGAGAGCAATGTGGCCAAAATGAAACGAACGAAGAGAAATGGCAAACATTTATATAAATAACACCATCGACTCCAATTAAAGCAGCTGCTTTTGTGTGGGTGAGTGTGTGTGCTTTTGGTGTGTGTATGATAAAAACCACAAATGAAATATGTATGTGTGTGTAATAAAAATGCAAAACAAAAGCGGCAAAATATGTTGACTGGTTCAAGCCAAGAGAGCACAAGTGGGTCTGATGCGTGGGCGTGGCAGTGGACATTGGCAAGACATGCAGCTAAAGTGCCATAACAGCGGCAACAACAGCAAAAACTATGGCAACAACAACAGCAAACAAACCACTTCCAACTGTCAGGCACATGCAAAACGATGACGTACCGATGCGTGGCAGAAGCCCGACCAAAGCTGCAACCAACAACAACAAATATCAGAAAGAACAACCAAAAAAGGCAGCTCGAACTGACATGGCAACTTGGAGAGCCAATGAATGTATACTCTTGCCATTCTATCAGCATTAAGATCAGGTAAAGCAATTCTTCTGCAAACGCGATTTGCAATCTACAAGACGCTTATTCTTCCCGTTTGGCTTTATGGTTTTGAAGCCAGATGCAAATTCTCTTGAGGGCTTTGAGAAGAAGAGCCGACAAATCTATGATGAAATGGACATATTGTAAAAAAAAATATTTTTCCAAGTGCGCTTTTTATTACTTGAAATCGACATCGAATCCATCCAGATATTTTAAAAATTATTTCCCAGTCATCTTTAAAAGAAATCGAAATCTTAAAAAAAAATGGCTGCCATCACCTTATGCGCTGACAGACACCTTAGAATGCTCCGGGGTCGATAGCTTAAAAAAAAATCCGATTCATTGGCTGTTTCTTGGTCTTTGCCGTGTTGTCATGGACCCTTATGTTATGCACATTCACACTGCCTATACAGTAAATAGCTTCCTCATAATCTTGGCTTGACCACTTCCATGCTCCTAAATTCAACGATCCTCCTCGATCATTCCGCGGTCTTTGAAAACTATTCCTGGGCTGAAGACTATGCTTAGTCGTCCGACCGGTCAATTATGACAAATGTTTGCTCCTCTGCACATTAGTTAATTCAGCTTTGATATTTTGGTCCCGTAAACATGCTCCAATTTGAAGACCCGAGTCGATTATTCATATCGTTTTGTCCTTATGAGCGCTGTAATCTTAAACTGCATATAAATGTTGTTTTATATGATTAAGAGTAACCCAATTAGCTTAATAGGCCGTGTGATTTTAATAAACAAAACGATGCCCACCTTTTGCCGATTCAAACAGTAACCCACTCTCGAGCAGCACATAGAGTCACAAGTATATTGAGTTCGGTCTTGCCCTACTGAACTTGCACACGTTTTAGTTTTAAAGGCATCTTCTGTGTGTGCTTAATCTTGCGAAAATTTGCGCATACTCCTGGCAAGCGTATAAAAATGTTGCTGCAACATTTGGCAGCAAGTGGCGAACGTCGCAAATAATAATTTATGCATGCATTGCGGTGGCATCCAGAAATTGTTGAAGGCAAGTGGTAAAGAGAGAAAGGAATGGGGGGGAGCCGACTCTTTCCAACCGCAAAAATGCACGCCTTACTTTTGTTATTGTTTGCACAGACTAAAGTAGATACTGTGTACACTCTATACGATATAAACAATTCCAGCCAATGCAAAAAAGTGAATCTGAGCTGCAGGCGCAGCGGCTACCGCTCTCACCGCAACTTCCTTTACCCCTCATCGGTGGTGGCAGCCGGAAAACGGAAATTGTGGCAAGCGCAACGACAAACCAAACAGCACAAAAATCAACGCATTTCCTTTAACGCCTGTCGACCGCTACCCACAACCTGTGCCCCCTTCCGTATCAAGGATTTACGCTTTGCCTGCTGCATGCCAAGGCCCATCTTGGCAAGATTACATTTCATGCGTACTTTTTTGTCGCGCTGCTCCCCAAGCAGATCACTTCAACAATTTGCCTTTGAGATTGCTACAATTTGCAAACAACAAAAGCAACTACTTATATGTTTATATAGTGGAACGGGAGGCCAAAGAGGTCCACAAGGCCTGGTTGCAATCTGCAGTTTTGGTTCAACAATTTGTTCGGACCCGCAGCCGCCTGACTTTGAGTTACTACATTCTACTTGCCCCAGTTGTCGCTTCGCGCTCTGCGGTTTTTATTGAATGCAACGCCAACGCAAGACTTCAGCTCCACACCCGCCCCTAAATCCCAATGCCCATTGGCGCACTTTAGATTAATCGCATTTGCATTTTCTATGCGGTTTTTCATTTGGGTTGGGGTCGCTCGTCTTAACCGCAAGTGTATTTTGCATACTTTTATGGGAAGTTCAGCATAAGGTGCTGACAATATGCATTAAAGGGGCGTATGGAAGTAACTGGGCTTAGTAGTGGATTTGAGTTATGGCATGGGAAAGTGTTGGTAGCAAAAATTACTGCATGTGATTTAAGGAAATTGATAAAGTAAACTTAATGCTAGGAAGGTGCATTATAAAAGGTAGAAAATCTTTACACTAACAAACGTTATAAAAGGTAATATTAGAGCAGAGAATTTTTCAATCAAAGTCTTTTAGAAATAGACTAAGATGGGATTTGCTTAAGAGTTATTGCCAAGACACAAGGTGTATGGATGCATCCATGGTACAACAATTAAAAGGTCACACAATGCGCAGATCACTTATTCGTGTCTTTCTGATATAATGAGCATAGGTTTGATTTTTGTATAGTAGCTATATGAAATAGTCGAGCAATTTTAATCAAGCTTAACGATACTGCAGCAGCGATGGAACCATGTGCTTATTCTCATTTAAACACATGGATCTCGAAAAGTCTAAGACAGGACGCTAGGTAGGGACACTTGAAGAAAGTATGGTTTTATATCTGCTTCCTTAACTAACTACGGCTTTTTAAAAACCCTTAAGTTAAGAATCGCAAAAAAAAAAAACTGAATATTGTACGAAGTCCCGAACAAGACTAGGATTTACTCTGATAGCGCTGCATATAGCCTAAAATCGGACTGACATTCGGCATCTGTGCACCAAAGTCTTACTTGATTACCATCAAAAATCAGTGTTAAATTTCCAATCAATGATGATTATTTCCTACTGATTATAACCCAATTCTTGCAATCTAAGTGAATGCAATATAAATGTACCACATTTACTACCACCACCATTATAAAAGCTTTTATAATGTGTTACAGAACTCAGCAGATTGCACCCCATAAAATGGCCAAAAATATAATCGAAAAATTATGGCAAAAATGGCACAAGCGACATATGAATTTAATTGCCTAAAGAATCCTAATCAAGACGCGGAAATCAAATGTTCAATGCCATCAAAGCAAACACATGTTGACACGCCACACAACACACAAAGGACATGTACTAGGATGTACACATTCAATGTAGACGGGATTGGTTTAATAAAAATATAATGTTGCCGCACTTGAAAACCCGTCAAACTGCAGAACATTTATGGTACGTTTACACTGGGCCACACTGTGACAAAGTGTTTCATATTTGAAAAGTGTTTACACTGACGGCACATTTACTTAAAATAATATATCACAACGATGTGAATAAATAGACTTAACAATCTATCAGATATTACCAATAAAAAACCGTATTTTGAGTTCATGAAAACTATCTGAGTTTTGAGCGTGAACGAAAATTCATTTTCTATTTTGCTTCATGGCGATTCCTAATTCCATCTTAAAAATTTATTCAACATCTATTCAAAATTTGCAGCTTATTTTAACACGACTTCGGCGAAGCAGAAAATAAAGTTATGCCTTTGACCTCTATTTATGTATCTATAAATGTTCATCTGTTTCATCGTAACTTCTAAAAAGCTCTTTATAATTTGGCATATGAGATGTTGTTAGTAATATCTTGATCGTCCACTGGTTATAGACTATGTAAAGTCAAATAACATCAAATATGGCGCACTCAAAAAGAAATTAACTTAAAATAAACAAAAAAATTTGTAAATTTTTGTTCTATATTTTCCGAGTGTTATTTTTAAGTAATCTGGGCTTAGTTTGGTGGACTCTTAAAATGTTATTAAAATTTTTATTAGTTTTTAAACAAACATTTATTACCAAATCAAACGACAACAATTGGTTAGGTTAGGATTTTTCGCGAAAAAATAATAGAATATTTGCCAAGTCAAATGGAGGAACAACATAATACCAAATTTTCGGGAGCTTGACTTTTTGGAAATTACATGAAGCCACACAAGAGACAAAATACAGACAACCAATAATGCTCTAAAAATTGAATACAAATGACTAGTGTTAATATTTTAATATCAATTTTAAATACACAAATATATTTCTATAAATAAAATTTAAACAACTGAGTAACTGAGTTTATTATAAAAAAAATTAACTAAAAAATTAAAAAAAAAATTAAATAAATTGTCATTAAGAAAAACGAAAAAAAAATCGATCAGCAAAATTCTAGTCTTAAAGCTTGCCAGCTTTTGTCATAATGCATTTACACAGAAAACTGTGCCATGCCGTGACGCAGTGTAAACGGAGCATAAAAATAAAATAGGGGTGGCGGGCCAAGCAACCTCCCCTCCAAAAAGACAAAGAAGTAAAAATCAAAATGAAATCAAATGAATGCGAAACGCAATGACAGCGACAACAACAATAACAAGAAAACAACAACAACAATGGCAACTTAATTTCTGTCATAGAAAGCGCAAGCAAAAAGGAGCAAAGGAACATATTGACATATTGACAGGCCACACAAAAGGCAGCAA
This sequence comes from Chymomyza costata, assembly GCA_018150985.1. Classification (NCBI taxonomy): domain Eukaryota; kingdom Metazoa; phylum Arthropoda; class Insecta; order Diptera; family Drosophilidae; genus Chymomyza; species Chymomyza costata. Next base: position 29,509,704 of record JAECWU010000001.1, read on the forward strand.
CCGTAGCCGAGGGGAGGCAGTGCGGCTTGGCCATAAAAGCAACCACAGGCTCAGTGCAGCGGCAGCAGCAGCAGCGGCGGAGAGAGTGAAAGTGGCAGCAACTGCGGCGTCGGTGTCAAAAATAACAAACATTGCGACAGCAATAAAATATCAAAACATGCCAGGAGCTGCAGGAGCAGCAGTAACTGCAGGACAGCATGGCGCTTAATTGAGGCAGGAGAAAAATCCAATCAAAACGCAATGAAAACTAAACCGAAAAGCCTGCTGCAAAATGGCGTATACGTATTTTATTTTGGCGTAGGTCCTTCAGCAGCTGCGGTCTGCCCGTATACCACAGATTCAACCACAATCATAGACTGAGAGAGCATTTTATTTTCCTTGTTGCTGATGTTATCCTAGCAAAGAATCACTGCAACAACAATAACAACAACAACGTGGCTGTTGTCAAATACATGTAAGCTATATAGAGTTAGAGATATAGATAGATAGCCGCAGTCATAGCCTAGATATACAGATACAGATAAAGGCGCAGGCTCAACTCAACACAGTCAAGCAAACAAACAAACAAACAAATAAACAAACAAGACGTCAAGGCTGCCGCTGCATCCTGTTCATTGGACCATGCATAAGCGCCTCCAGTGCCGCATAGCCAGGCGGTCCAACCAAATCCAATTTGAGGCACAATACAAAAATCCTGTTTTTGTTTTTGTTGTTTCTAACAGTTTTGTGCCAGTATTCTGGTCACATTAATAAATCCTTTGCGCAACATGTTAAAAATAATAATAAAATTTTATTTCCAGCCTATCATCGACTAATGTTTTGGCAAATAGTTTTGTTAGTCCTAATCCGCAGCATGCCATACATAGTAGGTCTAATGGCTAATGGATTTTTGGTTAAGATTAGCCAAAACAGACACCTCAATGTGAGCATGGAATTAGGTAGAGATATAGCCATAAGGATATTTGTGCGATGATGAAAATTGTTTTGTGGGCTACTACAAGTCACAGAAAGCAGCTGGATTTCTTTTTTTCGGCAAATTGGTTTGTGCAAAACATATGCTGGTCATTGGCCATAAAGTGACACCTAAGCGTAGTTTCATATCTGTACCGCATTGAGAAGTCTGTTTTATCCTTTTTGACTTAGCACTGAAAAAAAAGATTTAGATGCTATGCCAACAAATATCTTTCGGAACACGTATTTTGCCAGCTTCTTACAGTAATCTTATATAACGCGTATTAAGTTATATAATGCAAGTTCTTATTATATACGCCTTCATACATTTCTTATTCATAATTGCCATTCATCCCCAAGGAGCTCAAATCTCCTCCCCTACTAATTTCACGGCTATCACAGCCGCCGTAACTAACATGCCAATCAAATATGAACCGTTCGGCCCACTAAACAAAAATGAAATCCCCTGCACATAAAAAACACCCACATGACAAATAAGACAAAGCATATATAATACCCCAGACCACTCATATGATCGACAAAAAAAAACACAAGAAAACAAAGCCAAAAATTTGTTTGCTGGCGTGTTATGTAAATTGCACACAAGAGTCCCGGCGCAGTCCCGATGAGCGCCCCAAACCCAATGGCGCCCAATAAACAGCAAAACGCAAAGCCGTCAAAGCATCCGCCATCATGCCACAATCTGTATGTGTGTGGGTGTATGTGTGAGAAGGTGGCTTCGTGTGTATGTGTGGCTTACATTATGTAAATAAAACAAATAATAAGTTCGCGTGGCAAAGCCTAAGACAAAGCTAAAATGGTGCCCCAAAAAAAAAAAAGGAGAAAAAAATAAAGAAAAACCAACAAAATTATTTTCATGATGCGTTGATGATGTTTATATTTACGATCCGGAGCCAAGGTTCACGCCCACCCAACGACAAATTTGCAACTGTGTGTATGTGTGCGTGTGTGTGACAAGGCAAATCATTTTGTAATATAATTTGCCGCTGTTGTTCCTGTTGTGGCCTCCAACTGAGATCCATTTTTATAGCGCCATGCCGCCCAACGTCAAAATAATCAACATTATATCTACCACACAGCCCGACCCATGCCATGTCAAGCCGTAACGCCTATAACTACACTGATACCAACAACAACAATAATACCGCACCTATAAGCCCACATCCCCAGTTCGTCCGTCCGGGTGTTGTGCCCGACCAAAGCCGCGCGCATTATCATCTCATTGCAAGGGACTTAATCCTGCGGCAAGTTATTAAAGCGTAACGCGTTGTCGTCGCCCCTTTTATTGTTCGCGCTGCGCTTAACTTGTTTCGCATTGTGACCGACCGTGCTTCGTCCTGTACTCCATGCTGCTCTCGCTGCTCTCTGCCCTGACGCTTTATGCCTTAATACTAAATGATCCAATATCCTGTTTCCTGCATTTGTCTGCAAGCAGCCAGCGCCAAACTAAAAGGTCCTTTGTGGCCTTTCAATTCAACATGGCGGCTGGTTAGCTGGTTGTCTGCTTGGCAGCTTGCCTTGCCATAATATTGCGCCTGCTCGCTACCCCCAACTGTTTTATACTAACAGTAAGTACTAGTAGATACTACTCTCTGCTCGGCAAACTTAAAGATGCTTTTTGTTTGCACTTATAAAAGAAGTTTTTTGCTTTTTGGGCACAAGTATTTGCCCATACTTATATAGTATGTCAGGGCTGCAAGCCAGGCTCGTACCAAACCAGTTCAAAGTTTAAAATGTAGATATTTTTGCGTATTAAACTAGACAAAAAAATGTTTAAGTCGTGAATCAAAGACTACAGACTTTCCAATCCTTAAAAGTTTGTGGAATTTTTATTTAGGAATATTGTGGTTGATGATAAACAAAACTAATGCCCTCTTTTCTCTCAAAAAAACGTAGATTTCAATCAAAGAAAATTTTATTTATTTATAATCAAAATGATGAAATTGTAGTTAAATAATAAGTTTTATTTAAAAATCACGAAAATTATTGGTCAATTTTTATTTAACTTGGTAATAACATTTATTCTGCCATTTTTATTTTATAATTGAAAATAAAAGTTGCTTTTAAGTATTTTTGAATCAATAGGCGCACTATAATAAGTACACTTCAATACATTTCCATGGATGCCTTACATTACCTTGAAGGATCTAATTTTTGGCTGTCTAAAACAACAAAAATTGGGCCACCCTAAGAATACATTTTTTGTTTCTTTAACTCTTATTTTGGACTTCAGATTGGTCTGCTTAAACATCTATTAATGCAGTATTCGGTATTTGGCCGTTCTCCTCTTCGGCATTTCTTTCTTCCAAGAGCCTTTTCGCCAGCATATTGCAATGAGGTCGTCTAATTTCTGCTGCTCTGGATAGCGCGCCTCCAGGTGGATGCCACTATTGATTTGAAGAGCGTTTTTTTACAACTTAGAGAATGTGGGCTATGTTGATATAAGAGCCGGTAAAATTTTGCCATTAATGTTCGGCAGCATGTTTACAGTAGTATTAAAGTCATTTTGGAATTTTTAGGGTGGCCCAATTTTTGGAATTTATCGCTAGGTTGTTAGACATGATACTGATATTTTTGCAAAACACTCAGCAATAGTTGCCACTTAAGAGGTACACTGTCATAATTTCCAATTAAATTTTTTTTTTTTTAATTTATGAAAGTTCTTTCAAAATCATAAAAGTCCTGCCAAATATGTATACAATTTATTTTAAGAAGTTATTGGTATATAAATTTATGAAAATTGTGCAATAAATTCTACTCGAAAAAAAATTAATATTTGTGATTTTTATGTTTTTTGGGTGGCCCAAAAAAATGTTAAGATTCTGTCAACATTAGCTCTCTATTTAGAGAACCGATTTTTGAAACAGGTTTCACCAACCATAGCAATAGCAACCAAAATTAATCACAAATTGTATATACTTAGTACATACATAATTGAACTAAGTTTAATGCGAAATTTTGTTGCGCCTCCCCCGTTTAGTTGTAAACTGAGCCAATCGGAATCAAATACTTTTAATTTCTGCTGAATCTTAGAGCAACAATCCCACAGGCTTGAACACACGAACCCCATCTAACAAGTATTTTCGTAGTTTTGCAGCCCTAGTACTTCTAGTTGAAAAAAATGAACATAATAATAATAAAATATTTGTATCTTTCTTTTGCGCACGGCAAGTTAAATAGCAGAACAAAGTTTTTAATTATGCAACTACTTGACGTCGACTGCATCATCATTATTAACATCACAGCGGTATAAACATATATACTAGTACTTATATAATATATACTAAGTATACCAGAGTCTTTCTTTTTTGGATTTCAACTGTCCGAAAGTTAAAATAAACATAATTAGCACTAGTTCTTTGTACTTAGTTTGTTCATAGTGACACAATTTTGGACAGTTCCTCTATTGCAACTTTATGGTGTGCTTGTGAGTGCTATCTTTTGGGATACGCCCTTGTGACAATAAACTAGGCCAACAGTTGCAGTTAGTTGAATTCAGTTTAGTTTAACGTCGGACTGTGTACCAAGCCAGAATAGATCTGTCCGCAGTGCAAGTTAATTAAAAGAAAATATTATTCATTGCAAAATTACTGAGAGTTTGTTAATGGTTGTCTTTGGTGGGATAAACGTGGCCACAATTGTTGGCTTAATTACTCTAGGTGGGAAGATGCTTGGGATAGAGATGCACGCTTCTGAAGATAACAAAGGAATGTTTGATACTTTATTTAAACAGTTTTGATGGATATAGGTGTTCAATTTGATTATATCAAAAACTTATCGTTGTGTAAGCTCTATCAAGCGTTCTAGATATAAACTTGGAGCAACCCTGTACTATCATGTTATAAGTTCAAGTTTTTGATTCCCACAATACTTCTTTCAGAGGATTTATTTGCTTAATAAGAAATTGTAACTAATGTTTTCTTTAAAGATTTTTTTTGCTTAGGAAAAATTTTTTCCCTATCACACACTTAATTATAGTTCTGTGTAGCGATTAATTTTTCATCAATATTGTATCATAACCTAATCTGTATAGGTTGATTGCCAATAAAAATATATATCAAGAAAAAAAAAAAAAGGAAAAATTTTTTAAATATACTTAAATGTTTTCTTTTAAAACTTAATATCGTTTTAAAACTAATAGTGCTGAAAAAAGACAAATTTTAAGAGTATAGGCCCATACGCAGCATGCAAAAACTCCACACGAAATGTCAAAACTTCATATAAAAAACAATATCCCAAAAAAGGGAATTTTTGAAAATTTTTTTGAAAAGTTCGAGGAGTTTCCTGGCAATAAAATATTCTAGGCTTACAATTTAAAAAAATGATTATTTTGTGAACAGTTGTAGAACTTGAAAGTTAAATAAAATATTGATTGATGGTTTTAAGCTGAACTTTATTAGAAAAATGAATTTATGCCATAAGTACTTAGCACCTTAGCCGGAATTTAGAAAGTTAATTTATATTCATATAATCTATATTAGCGTTGCCAGGTCTAGCCTATTTGTAAGCATCTAATCTTATTCGGAAAATGGAACCACAAAAAAATCAGCCTTTATATTGTTTATGGGTGTAAAAAAAGTAAGTCAAGAATGCTAGCAAGTGTTGGCTTTGAAAATAAAGTTACCCTATAATATAATCTAATCGTTAAAAGCTTTAATCTTATGGTTATAGGCTGTAGTGATGGGGCTTAATGTACTGCCAACTCATGGTCCTCCGACTTTCTACTTTTTTAGTACTTTTCTGAAACGAGTATGTTTGTAATTAAATTTATATCTTCTAAACTTTATCTAAAGCTTGCAAAAATTGCACAACGCCTTAAGATATGCTTTAAAATTTACGCGAACTCACTTTTTCATGCGAAAAGCAGCAGCTTAATACTTTTTACTCCTTTTATTTGTACATTGTGACAGGCCGGGGTTACTAGGATACCAGGCTACAAAATGGGTGCAAGCACATAAATGTTACATGTCATAATACTCACCACAAAAACAAGCCCAAAAAAAAGAGGCGCAACATGCCACAAACATGGCAGACTGTTGTGAAGCCATTGAGAGGCATTGAAGCTGTTGCCAACAAATATTGTGTGTGTGTTTTTTTTTGGCAGAGAATAATCTTGTTAACAATTTGTTTGTTTGTTTGTTTCTTTGTTTGCATATGACACATACCAAAGCGTCAGGAGACACAAAAAAATGTAGCAAGCAACACAGTGAGTCAAGGCGATTGGCTGCTCAATACCCTGCACACATTGAGTCGAGGGTGTACTAGATTTGGGTTCGAGAAAGCATCAAACCTAGAGATACCAAATTTTACAAAAAGTATAGTGCAGGAAGCAAACTTTTAATATATGTGCCTTTTAAAGACCTTCTACCTTAGAAACTTCAGCAATATTCCACTTTAGTTTAGTAATAATCAAGCTAAATCCTGTGAATGCGCCATATAGAGTAACGTGAGTCTAATAAACGACACAACGTTGTTTTTTTCATAAGACAACGCCTATTAAACCTAACACTTGAATACAAAGTGTGACACGAAATTTTTATTTTTTTTGTTTTGCAGGGTAACAAACTGTCGCGCACAGTTCCTTCTGATTCACATTTTTTTCGACTGTTTTGTTGTTCTAATCCTGTAGGTGCGACATTCATATGTATAAATTTCAACTTTGATCCTTTAAGAATAACTAACAACAGCAGCAACAATGGCGACCACGCAATATGGCCACTGGGAATGCCAAGACAAAACCAAACAGATCCGTATATAAAATAAACATATATAAACAATACATATATATTTATACAAAAAAAAAAAACCTACAATAAAATGTAAAGAAATATGTGAGGATGTGTGCGGCACTTGAGGCGTAGGAGAACTGAGCTCAACTTAAGTTGTCAAAATCAGCAACTTTTGTTTCGGGACACTCTTCTCCTTCAACTCTCCGACAGGCTTTGTGGAAGGAAGTCTGTCATACTAACTGTGCCGCTTGTTATTTTCTTTTCATTTGACAGTCACATACTTTGCATAAAGGATACACACATTTGCTTTAGAATTCTTGTTTTGAATGCTTGTTCTGGGAACAAAGAATGTACAAATTTGTTGTTGAAAAATTGACATAAGTTGTTCTTACATTCAGTTGCACAAAAGATCAAATAAAACAAATCGAATTGGCTTTAAAAAAAAGAAACCTGTCTTTTGTTTGACTAATTGATTTTTGTAACACTTGTGTGAATGGCAAAGACACGAGAATGCAATTAAATTGTTATGAGTAGTAAAATCAGACTTAAGAGTCAAGTTGAAGAGAAGCTATATATTTATATAGCTTTGAAATAATTTATGACTGAATTAAAAAATAAATTAAAAGTAATTATTAACAATGAAATTGAAAAGATGAAACATTTGCTATTGTGCGAAAGTTACTTTGAAGTCATTGAAAATATAGCGCCTTGAAATAAAAAGGTATAGTTGAAAAAGAAATAAACTTTTTTTATGCTTGGATAGTAAAGGAGTGCAAATGTAAAGTTTGACTATTCTAGCTCTTATAGTTTCCAAGTTTAAGGCGTTCATAGAGACGAATGGACGGACGAAGATGAATAGTTAAATTTCTTTTGTCCTCACCATTTATTAGATTTTTATAAAAAATTAGTATATTTAGCTTAGGTCCAGATAGGTACCTGAGTGAGTGGGAACCTCTTGGAATTATGGACACATTTAAAAGGCATTACGAATAGCACTAGAAAAAATGCATAGCTTTGTAAAAAACTTCTGGATTCTCTTCATAAGCCACAAAAAAAGGATCAGTTATTTATGACACCCAAAAAAAAAAATTTGTTTGCATAAGGTACCAAAAACTGCCCCATAAAAAACAAGAAAAATTGCAAGTGGCATTTTGGGACAAAGTTAACAAATTTATATATTTTTTGTAAATGGCTTAATCGACATCATTGCAAAAGAAACTTTCCTATTTTGCTGCAAAAATCTAATACACGCCTGCTCATATGAGTACAGCTCGAGATATCATAGAGTTTAAAGAAAATTCGTTTATTTGGTCATTATATAAATTTATTATATTTGAATGAACTCTAAAATCAAGTCGCTTACTTGACGCTCTCTTCTTTTCGAGCTATCTGGTTGGTAATAATTTGGAACTCCTGAAAGCGTTGCGAAATACGATAATTCATGTTTAAAAACTTTTCCATGCAATTCAGCGAGCACGTTTCTTCAGATTTTTTGACATCTCGTGTTTTGAAATCTCCCACGCAATCCAAAAAGCAAACTTCCGATAGTTTGTTGTAGGACAAAAGAAAATCTTTAAACTGTTTCATCTTGTTAGCGTCCACAGCGTTCGTGGCAGTCGGATCGGTGAGCTGTTCCATTTTAATATAGTTTTTTTTTTTTAGTAAAAAAAATATTTTGCCAATCCGACAGAATTTGTGTAAAGAGATTGCTTCGTCGTTGTTGCAACTTCAGTTCTAATTAACCATAGTACTAAATTTATAAGAAGTATCACTACACGAAATACTTACGTTTTGGAAATGAACAAACCGACTAAAAATGATTCTATTATTTTCAGAGAATTAATTTATTCTGTCTAAATTGTAAGTAAAATCACAGCCTACTATTCAAAAAAATATAAAACTCAAAGCAGGTTGTCATGATGCAAACAATTTTTGAAGGCGACGCTGCGAAGTGCGCGAGTTTGGCTGCGCCGAAAACTGGTTCAATTTTTATATGACAGCTATACGAAATAGTGGAGTATTTTTGATCAAACTTTATACAAAACTTCAATAGATGTGAGACCATTTTTTTTTAGACAGCCCAATAAAGAAATATTGTAAACCAAGACAACATTGGCCATTGCACATAGAGTGAAATATCTGAGCGTGCACTATCAAAAAAATTTTTTTTTACATTTCTTACAATTTTACTCTAACTAAGCCTTAATGAAGAGCTTTTTTCTTAAAATTCTTGTACCTTTATTATGGAAGCAAAACCATTTCTTTAGAATGAATTAAATTTGTCAATTTAAAAAAATGCAAACCCAAGCCATCATGTTCCACTAAAAGGGCCAAATTTTGTTCAAACTAAGACAAACAAGAACTGTCACATATTTCACTTTGAATAACCCATCAATTCATGTGAATTTTTATTGCCTGACAAATGCAGCAGTTAAGTCCGACAACAAAGTAGATTTCCATTTGAAACAGAGAGCACAATCCTCCATAAAGTAAAGGAATTTCCTTAAAATGTCGTAACATTTTCCTAACGAAACTCAAACAAAATAATTGCAAATGCTACAAAAATGGACAAAGCTAATCTATTTCCGCACTTGATGAGCCCTGAACTAATAAATTTTTATAAAATCCAACAAAACAATTGACCAGTACTCAAAAATTGTCCCTAAAACCTAGTCCACATGCGGGAGCGTTCTAAAGTAACGCTAATAAATTTGACAGGGGACTGCACTTGAATGTGCCAGCTACATAAAACTAAAACTGACATTGGGAAAATCGATATGAATTTGGAAAATGTTACGGCAATGAAAAGTGAAAAGTTATTAAAGCGCATTTAATACAGTTTGACGCATGCGTCACCGTTGGCCAACTGCGCAGTGGCAAACGGCAGCTGTTGCTACCGGGTCGTAACCACCCTGACTGATAACTTGCCTCATGCCACAACGACGACACATGAGTTGCCGAGTCACCCTCAGCAGCATCATGATACTAGCTACACGCAAATGTGTTAATTCTGCTCCGTAGAGCAGCAGCAGCAGCTCGTTCCCTGCTTTTATCAATCTGCCACTTTATCAGGCACTCAACTCCAGCATTTGACTCATTTCCATGTTCATTTTTGGCACAACATTTGTGCAGCACATGCCGTGCGTATATGAGGGGTGTGAACCCTACTCTGTTTCCCTATCACTCACTACCCATTATGAGTTTTGTAATTTATGCCTGGAAATATCCATTATGAAAACATCAACACACGTTGTGCAAATCAAGCAATTATCATTAGGAAAAAGGTTGTACATAATTATCGGTTGTATGCAAGTATACTCGCATCTATGCAGCGCTTAGCTTGGATTTGGGTTGATCTTTGCGTTTGGATTACGGGGTGTTCCATTAATGTGTTTGCAGCATGTTCAAACGCCACGGCTTTTGTTAAGCTCTGTGTGAAATCTGATGCCTAAACTATTGAATTTTTTCATAGTAAACCACAAAAATTTGATGTTTTTTCAATAAATTCTCTAATTAGTTTGAGTTTGTTTCAAGTGTTTATAGGTCAACTCTATTAAACGTTAGCTTTAAACTGATCCAATTGCTTATATACTGTCACTGTTAGTTACATATTTATAATACCCTCAAAACTTCTCTAATTTCATTGACAGTCTCACTGCTAAGAACTTTAATTGGTTTTGACTTAAGCCTTTTAAGTGCCATAGTTAACAGGCACTTTAAACACCCAACAAAACGAACCGCAACAAAAAATTAACTCTTTTTTCATACTACCTAGTATTTTCCCCTATTTAAACTCTTAACACTTCTGAACACTGACCATGAAAACTGCATTCAATGCCAAACCTGAAAAAAAACAAAGCCCTACCAAAGTCTGTTCCAGAGCCTGGCTATCAACAACAGCTAAAAACTACTAAGACCTAAGCTTACTTAATGTGACCACTTTGAGAGCCGTCAACACGATGTTGGTGAAAAGCAACCCATGTTGTTGGTGTTTTTTATTTTTGTTGTTGCTTCGTACTCTCACTCTACACGGAGAGAAAAAATCTATCAAATCGAGCATTTCGAAGTTCGGTTATAACCAGAGGTGGGCACGAAAAATAACGGAAAGAGCACTTTTTGCTTGTGCGCCTATCTTTCGCCACAGAAAAGACATAACGGAAAGAGCACTCAGTACAAAAAACGCCTTGGACATTTTTGCACCGAGTGCTCTTTCCGTTAGGTCTTGTAAGTGGCGCCTGCCAGACGCACACGCAAAAAACCGAGAATGTTACAAAAACAAAATACACACAGTGTGCGCTTTTATGGCCCTACTCGAGCATCCTTTTTTCGACCTTTTTAGACCGTAACGGTAGTTTTTATTGGTGCTCGCGACGAAAAATTCGCACAAGTACACTGAGCACAGAAATATAGTTAATTTGGCAACTGTAAGACCCAGTAATTTTTTTGGTAAATTAAAATTGTCATATAAACTCATATGACTTTTCTGTTTCTTTGAATGTGTTGCAAAATTTTGTCAGTGTACACGCACAAGCAGATCGTCGGCGACGCGCCGAGTTTACAAAAACAAAATACACACAATGTGTGCCTTCGCTCGACTCGCAGCAACTTACAAAAACAAAATACACACAATGTGTGCCTTCGCTCGACTCGCAGAATATTACAAAAACAAAATACACACAGTGTGCGAGTTTTATGGCCCTACTCGAGCATCCCTTTTTAGACCGTAACGGTAGTTTTTATTGGTGCTCGCGGACGAAAAATTCGCACAAGTACACTGAGCACAGAAATATAGTTAATTTGGCAACTGTAAGACCCAGTAATTTTTTTGGTAAATTAAAATTGTCATATAAACTCATATGACTTTTCTGTTTCTTTGAATGTATCCCAAAATTTCGTTCAGTGTTTCACGCACAAGCAGATTGCCGGCGACGCGCCGAGTTTACAAAAACAAAATACACACAATGTGTGCCTTCGCTCGACTCGCAGCAACTTACAAAAACAAAATACACACAATGTGTGCCTTCGCTCGACTCGCAGAATATTACAAAAACAAAATACACACAGTGTGCGATTTTTATGGCCCTACTCGAGCATCCTTTTTTCGACCTTTTTTCTTGATGTTGTTGTAGTGCTCTTTCCGTTATTTTTCGTGCCCACCTCTGGTTATAACCTTAAAAGCCTCCATAACGTGATGGGGTTTTTGAAAAATACATTCAGTATCATTAACCTCAAAGACATTTCGTCCACGGACTTCATGAAAAAGCGTTAATGATGTTTTTTGAGATTTTTCGGACGCGATGAGATTTTTCGGAACTTGGTTTCGGGTTCAGCGAACCTGAACCGAAACGTTTTTTTTTTTTTGGTGCTTTGCCTAAAGAAATTTATTTTAAATATTCGAAGTAATTTAAAGCTATTCGTATCTGGTACGTTGAATCTGGAACTTTGGAATCAGTGATTTAGTATAATCTAAATGAAAGGTCGCGCAATCGAGAACTTTTCAGTCCACAAATGAATATTCGCTTTAAGAGCACAAATTAATACTGACGCGCTGGGATTTTTTGGAACTTGTTTTCGGGTTCAACCCCAAAAGCAATTCTTGAACATGGTCTGACCTCCAAGCCTGAAATTCGATTTTTAATTTCACTTAACAAAGTGAAAGTGGCGAGTGGCAAAAATATAAATATATACAATAATAAATGGATATAAAGTTATCCAAAATTAATTTATACTCAAGAATTTTCTTGCCTTTTTTTAAGTATTTCTAAGCTCAATTTTCTTGCAGTGTAGCAGTGGCAACAGCGACGCCGACAACCACGACGTCGACGTCGACATAATCGGCTTAGTGCAATAAATTTTTCATGTCACGGCCAACAACTCGCTGGCCTGGGCTCTAGAAAAGCGCTACAAAGTTGACAAAATGACCAGCAAAATGCTACGTTTTAGTAAATGGGACCCAGGACAGCATACAGACTGCAACTCAGTAGCATGCAACAACCAAAGGACACAACGTGTGCCACATACAGCCCCTATTTGGTTTTCAATTTACCACAATGATTAATCACCGATTGCTTGCCCAGCGCGCCCACTTTTTAGCGTTGTTTGTTTCCAGCCCCTCTATAATTTTTTTCTTTCAACTATTTTTTTGTTTTTTTTTTTTTGTTCTTGTTTCCTTTGTTGCATGCAGTTGCATTTCCGGCCGGGTTGTCAATAGAAGGTATACAATATTATATTTGTCATAGTTCATAATTTAGATATTTCAGTCCAGGGGTAAGATTTGTCTGAGGGGGGTTGCGGCTATTGGCAAAATTGTACACCAGGCTGTGACAATTTGGCACACATCGTAAAAAAATGCACAGACTGAAAGAGTCTACAAAAAAAAAACATTGGACTATTTACTGCATATGTTGCGGACAGGAGCGGTTCAAGTGCATGGGGGTTGGGTTTGTTTTTTTTAGAGATTGTTGCTGTTTTTTTTTGGTGCCATGATAGTGTTGTTTGTTTGTATATTTATAGAGAGAAGTGGATGGTAGGCCAGGTTATATTTACTTTGGGGTTGGCTTTTTCACTTATGACAGTAGTAGAGCGGGTAGGTCAATTTTTTTATTCGTATAGACAAAAGACAATGTGGATACAGTTAGTCATAAGGTATGTTTAAAAAACAAGGCAGCCAGACATATGTATATATATAAATAAGGTTAGACAATAAGAGTGGTCTTTACTTCGCAGTTGCCTACTGACTCTAGAGTATCATCGATTGACTGAATTGATTATCCTATATCATTATATATGAACATTTTTTTTTTAAACTTATAATCAAGACATTAAAAATTTTGATACAATTTGAAAATAAACTTATAATTTAGGATATTTTCATCAATAAGGAGTTTTTACAAAATGAAAAAAATGCCGATGGACCTTGTGCTTAGAATTTATAGTTGTGCCAGAAATCTCTTTAGTCGTCTAAAAGAAATATCTTTCAAGCGCAATAAATCTATGGTTTGCTTGAAAATTGTTTGGTAGGGACTGTACCTTCATGAAGATCTAGACAATTTTTGCGAAACATGCGAATTGTCAGAATTTTATTTAATATTCCAATGTTCCAATGAGTTTTTTTGTTAAAAAAAAATTAACCAAATATGAGACTTCTAACTATACAAGTATAGCTTGCTAATTTCCTTTAACCTAACATAGCAAAGGGTTTTTTAATCTAAGCGTCACTAATGTGTAATTAGTAAGCGAGATAATAATAATAAAAATATAATATTATTGGGGAAAGCTGCACTGCGACCCTTAGGATTTATTGTGCTCCCGTCAGGCCCTACAGCTCCTCAACTAGCTCAGTATTTGAGACGGTTGTAGTCGGGTGACATCATGCATCGATATTCTATGCCTGGTTGGGTTCATGCTCAGTTTCTTGAACCCATTTGAGTTGTAGAAACTAAGAAGTTGCTTGGCTTGTTGTAAGCCTGGACCTTTCTTTTTCTCTTAGCAGCTGTCTGGTAATATGTCTGTCAATGCTACAGTAAAGTTTAGGTCCTATTAGTGGTTTTGCAGCACCATTCCTCTCTAGTTCATCAGCTTCTTCATTGCTGGGCATGTTCTTGCGTCCCGGGATCCATCTAAGGGAGTCTAGTTACCGAGTTATTTATACCAAATATTTGTATACACTTCTATATTCCTTTAAGGAAGTCTCTGTTCCATTGTCTAGTTACCGAGTTATATATACCAAATATTTATATATACTTCTATATTTCTTTAAAATTTAAAATTTCACTGATATTATTTTGAAGACAGAATTTGTATGGAAACCCAAAAATTGGAAACAGGAAAAGTAATTTCAATATTTCCTTTACTTCCTACAAAAACCTCGCTTAAACCAAAGATAAATTTTTATATAAACGAAGTTGTAAAAACTTATTGCATGGATACCCATACGATTCTCAAGGAAAAAAAATTATGCCAACAAACTCAAATTACACGAAGGGGTTACCCAAAGTTTTACAGTTCTGCTTTACCTAGAAGTATGTACAAAGTTTTCCACCATTCACAACTGTTTAATGCGTAAACCTTTTTTTTTTGTTTTTGTTTACCAAATAGTATAGCCCATAACAACTCAATTTGTGTTCAAACAATAAGCCCAATGGAACCCATTAAGTTATCAGCGTAAAAGTATTCTGCAGAGAAAATTTCTTGCAGAGCTGCAAGTCAAGGACTCTTCGGCAATAAAGCCTAAAACCTTGAGCAACTAACTGTAATGGTTTTACTATCTGCGCACGCCTGGCAGGATTCCGAATTCGTGTTAGGAACTTTGCGCATGCGCGGCGCGTGTTAAAACAGGCAACAAGTCAAGCGGCGCAGGCTGTGGAATTTTTGGAATGAGCCATGTCTATAATGATGATAGATACAAGTTGGCTTACGTGCATTTGTGCAATTAGACCTTGACTAAGGCACAATGGGCGTTGGTCGTTCTACATTTCTGCTGCTTGTAGTTCATCAAGGACACTCCATTTCTTCAACTACTCAATCATCGTGGCTAATTATGCGCAAGGTCTTTTAATAGTTTTCCATAACTCGTATCTGTAGCTATGAGTGCTTGTGTGTCCTTGGTTGGCTGCTGTCCATTTGGGACTCGTGTAGGAGCAAGCAGACACTGACAAAAGTTGCCATTGTTTGACATTAATTGCACTTTTCCAGCTGAACGCGCGTCATACATTGTGTGTGTTCTGTCCTGTAGCATGTCCTTGTGTGTCCTGGGATAAGTCAAATTAATGCTCGACTGACTGACCAGCTAGCTAGCTGGCTGGCTAACTATTCGAAGGACAACACTTTATTGTTGTATCCAAAGGGAATTGGTGTGAAAATTCTCATTGCGTCTGTGTGCGTCTCAGAATTTCGTTCCTAGAAGTCCTTGAGCTGATATGGCATTGCAAAAAAAAAAAAAATAACAGGACCGCCTGCTGTGCGTTTATATTAGATAAAAATTTAATTTTGCTTTTTTTTTCTCTTATGCGTCCTTCGTTGGCAATTGGCTGGCTCAGAATTTATATGCATTTACTGGCCAGGTCCTGTCCTTGGTGTGAACTGCCTTTGACACTGCTGCTCAGGACACTGACTGCCAATAAAAATGTTTTCATAGCAGCGCGCTTTGTGCTCGTCCCCTTCGTTTCTTTGCACATTCCCTGGGCCATTGTAAAAATGCAATTATGATTGTATTATGGTCGCTTTTGTATTTAGCTTAAACATTTGCTCTCTGTTTGTTTACTTGGCTTGGATTTACAAGCCAGCCAGAGTGACCCGCATCCTTCCAACAAGCTGCTGACTCATACCATATAGGCGAAGCTATCTGCTCTTATCCTTTGCTGCAGTTTTGCAGTTGTCAATGTTTAACGTCATCCTATGCCCGACATGCTGGTCGATAGCTAATAAATTACCACGTAGTCTTATATCCCTAAACATGGTTTACCTATGCTAGTACATATGTATGTACATATATGTGTACATAGATCCTTTGTTGACTGCTTATCCTTAGTCCACAATGCGCTTTGTGTGTGGCTCTTTGAATTGATATACGGCACAATGTTGGCTGGGAGTCTGCCTTGACTCCTCCAGGTGTAAGTGACACCTTTTGAGCCCGTGTTGTAATTCTTTGGATATTAGCTGAAATCTTGGTAATTTTTAACTGAATTAATGTCGTTCTATGTCGGGTCAAAACTGGCATTTTACAATATTCTCGTGTTCCGGCAAATGGAATGCAATTTACTATGTAAAGGTAATCAAAAAGCTTCGTCCATTCTATGCTTAAGTAAACAAAGTTAAAAGAATAAACGCCATAGTGCGCTGCAAAGAGGTCAAGGACTATATTCCCCAGATGCTACAGCATATCCAAAGGGCTTGGCTCGGGTTCAGCTAATATGTCAGATTAATTGCAATATTCCACTTTAATTTTAGGTCCCTCGGTTTTTCAAGATTGTTTAGAAAAATGAGGTTCCCTCTGGTCCGCATAACTTTGTCACCGAAGTAACTGATATCTTTGTATCTTTTGTATCTTCCGCTGTCAAAATATGACGTGTTACCTCTGTAGTAATCCTAAACAACATTTTTCTCTTCTTAATTCTTAAAGTAATCCTCCCTTTCGCATCCATCGTTATATTTGCAGACTTCTTTGCGAACTATTTTGAAACAACGTATTTTTTTCAATCTGAATCACATAATCATAAGTATCCCTATCCAAAATATCACTTTTTTGAGCTTATTTCAGAGCCCTGATGTGCTGGGGTTTTTTAGACCTTGGGCTTGGATTCAGCGACCCCAAAATCAGATAGTAAATAAAGTCTGTCCTTCGAACCAGAAAATTGATTATTTTTGTGGCTGCTTTTTAACGTAACTTCAAAAACCACAAATTTTTTTCAAAACCGGTTGTCTGACGAATTTCGGTACGTGTTTATGGGGTCGCTGCATCCAAATTCGAAGTTACAAAAAAAAAACCCCAGCAGGACAGGTTTCTGATGTAGCTCCCAAAGTACCTGGATTTATGGTGTTTTTATGAGGTTATTTCAGAATACTTTTGTTTTTTTTTTGTCCTCGAACTCCGTTTCTGTAACTCAAAATCCATATGAGTAGCCTGTCACATAAAAACATCACACCACTGTGACCAAAAAATAAGGTGACATTGCATTTATTTTGAAAAATCTTTGATTAATCGTCCCAATCAATTTCATCGCCTTCAAAGTAATCCCCCCCTGATACAATGCAGTTATGCCAACGGATTTTCCAATCTTCGAAACAGTTGTTAAAATCGGTTTCCGGAATGGACTTCAGCTCTCTCTTCGACGCGGCTTCAAACTCCTCTATCTACTCAAAACGGTATCCCCGAAGCGGTCTTTTGAGTTTGTTGAAAGCCAAAAGTCGCACGGTGCCATATCAGGTGAATTTGGTGGTTGTGGAACGATATGGATTGAGTTTCTGGCGAAGTGGTCACGAAGAATCAATGCAGTGTGAGGCGTTGCATTGTCATGGCGCAAAAACCATGAGTTGTCACGCCACAATTCCAGCCTCTTTTGGCGAATAGCTTCACGCAAACGACGCATAACGCTCAAATAATATTCCTTGGCGGAAGGAACTCAGTGTGCATAGCAACAAGAGAATCGAAGAAAACAGTCAACATGACCTTGATTTTTGAGCGACTTTGGCGCGGTTTTTTTGGTCTTGGCCCATCTTTGGCACGATATTCGCTCGATTGATCGGTTGTTTCGGGGTGGTAAGCATAGATCCAAGACTCATCTCCAGTTATTATGCATTTCGTCTTGTCAATGTATCCAAAAAATTCAATTAAGACATTGTGAAATTCGAAAAATTCACTCTTAGCAGCTCACAAAAACGAAGCGTACTCAAACACTAATGAATATGTTTACGTGTAACTTGGCATGGATGACAACGACAGTCCTACCAACCTGAAAAAAAAATTCTCCAAATCCAATTTTGCGCGGGCAGTTCAAATTCAAATGTCACCTTACTTTTTGGACACAGTAGTATTATACAGAGATATAAACATATAAGAGACTCTTAAAAATGTTATAGACTTCTTCTAAAGGCATACAATACAAGCAATATAGTATATATGTCTCTCTCATGTAACCCTTGATCCATTCAACGTAGACGATTAAATAAGAGCCTCTTCAAACACTCAAACTTAGTGCACCATGCCAGTACCGCCATCTTCAGCATCACCAGCTTTTGTATGCACAGGGGATTGGAATGCGTTAGCATACTATCCAAAAAAATCTTTCCCTTGGAAACAATGTGGACGTGTGTGCATCTGTTTTTACAATTTCCAGGGACTAAAACACTGTGCCACAGCCAATCTAGGGTTATAATATTTCAATTCTGGGCATCACTGCTAGGTGAATAGTAATGTAAAACCCACAAAATATATTTTTTTCAGACTGCACAATCTTCTTAGGGGTTTTCTATGTTTATCTAACACTATTATTTGAAATTGACAGCTCTACCAGAAAATTGTTCCAAAACTACTGCGCAGTGTTAGGGTAAAAAGTCAGGCTAAAGAATTGTAAGCTAGCTTTTTTTTGTGGGCTGGTAATTTTTGCCAAGATTAGGTCAAGCAGACACTTACACAAATTTGCATTTCTCATATCAAATTTGGCATTAAATAACTAAATCAACAGCCACATTGTGGGTCACTCATGTAGGTCCTGCGTTCATTTAGTGCGCCGCATTATTTGATCATCTTGCAAGATGCAAGAGAGCAAATCTTTAGTCCATGTTTGCTCACCATGCTCGACCCTACTACACACACACACACAGGCAGCTGTGAGCAAACAAATGCCCGTTGCTTTGGGAAACCGCAGTATCCACTAAAGTGGATGCCAAATAACCATAATGGTGTTTATCCACAAGTTCATTTCGCTGTTTAAACATGCCTCCGAATTCACCGACACAATAAACAATGCGATGCGTCCATTGCGGCGCCCCAAGTTTGTTTTTTGGATGGTTTTCTTGTTGTTGTTGCTGCTGCTGCTGTGGCATTCAATGACAACGCCGCTAGCCAATGGCTATAGACAAGACTGAAGCCCTGAGGCACAGCTCGGCGCGACTGAATGCATACGGTAGCCACTCACTCGACTGGGTCGTCTACGTCGAAGTGCATTGCGCTGTTATTTTAACGATTATGCTGATGAGCAGACACGAACAATGTTGCAACTGCTGACGGCGCGGAGGACGTGGACGATGATGCCGACGTTGCCGGCAACGCGGGCGATGATCCATCAGAACTCTAGACATGGAAATGCAATTTGTGTAATTTATGCGATGCTCTGCCACAGCGAGGTCATTGATATGTTTCGATTAGGCTGGTGATCCCTCAGATACAAAAAGCTGATAATCATTTAGCTCTGGCTCAAACATTTCCTCACTATCGCGCTCTAACAGTGGCACTTGCCTTCCAACAGTGTCTCCATGGAGACACTCTTCTTCTTTTCTTTTTTTTTTTTTTGGGACCAAAACAGTAGACAAGTTTACGGCTACCACTTGACGGTTTTGATTTATGATTTCATCGACTGGGCATACAAATTAAAAGCATTCCATTTTGGGTACGGACATTGCCTCAAGAGATCCAAGTTGTAGTGGACAGACTGACCTGCAGCAAATTGTTGTCATCGTGATGTCTAAAAGTCTCAGTTGCATGGAGCTATCTGCAGACACAATAAATTGATTAGACTTACATTTAAATGCGATCATCAATTAATAAAACTAAACTAGACACTGGCTGGACTTTATTTTATAGTTTTGGTTGGAGGCGCAGCTCATCAATTAGCCCTATTAAAGTTATGCAGCCAAATAAACTAAGAGTTAAAAAATAAAAATACATCATTAAAATCAAATTATGAGGGTTAGACGCCAGTGCATCTATTTCTAGACATGAACTTAATCGTAGAACCTTTATGCCAAAGTTATTTAATTGCTCTCATTATAATGACAATTTTCTAGTTCTAAAACATATTATAATTTTTAAAAAATTAATATAAAATTGCTGTTAATCTGTGTTTTAGTCTGTGAATCCATTAATTTGAAATTTATGGGACGGTTACAGTCGATTTAACCTTCGACTATAATGTACCCTATCCTTTCCAAAGTTTCCACAGCGTCCGGAAAGTGGGTGGTGTTATTCCTAAAAAGATAAAATAATTTGTATATTTTAGCTTACACTAGTCTACATTTCGAATTGATATCGCTTCAAACAGTTTTGTCAGGGCGGGTGTCATAATTTTATACACTTTTATCTTCTTCCGATTTTATGGACACTCGTTCACAGTAAATAATATTCCCCACTTTTTTTAGTCACTCCCGTAATAATATGTATGGTTAAAACCGAAAATTAAGTTCAAAGTTTCTCCATGGATCGTATTTTGAAATATTGGGAAAAAAAATACGTTTTTTAGACTTAAAAAAAAAAAGATTTAACCTTATTGCAAATTTTTTAGACTTATAAAAAAGTTTTTACGTATAATTAATATTAATAAAATTAATCATCTTCCACATCTCCCATCATCATCTTTTACGGATTAATTAAGTTTTATTAATTCCACAGCCACACAAAAAAAAACGTGACGTGATCTGGGGACGAGTCATACGAGTCATTTTTTCTAAGGTACTTCAACTGAACTCGAATCCACTAACAGAATGGGCTCAACGGGTCTTATTTCCATCTTACCCTTAAAAAACTCAACTTTTTTTTTTTGAAATAAGTTGTCCTTATTTTTTAATCTTTGTAGGATCGATACTTCCAAAATAAATCGGGTATTCTATGTAACCCTTAACACATTCTCAAAGAAAAAAATGGTTTCTCTAAGTTGGATAGTCAAAAAGATATCATGAAAAAACCGTGCTAACATATATTGCCAGAAGGCGGTGCCACGCCCCCTACACACAACTTTGAAAACTCGCTTTTGCACTTAGATCTAACATTCAGTGAAAGTTTCATACATTAATAATTTTTTCCAGCTGAAACTCTTCGTTTACTGTACTTTTACTACTACTCGGTACCTTTTCTTGCCAGGAGTCTACCGTTCGTGCTAATATGTCCGGTATAAAAATCGAATGCCAAAAAAAACTAACTTAAAATTTTGTTTAAGCTTTGGAACAAATCACGGGCTAGTCTGCCCAGTCCCTATTCTTTGAGCTCTATGGACGCCTAGTCAAAAATTGCAGCACATCTTGCCTGAATGGTTAGCCTGGCTGGCAGGACATCGTTGCACCGTCGTTTCGTTGACGTTAATAAATGACCGGAAGGACATTGTGTGAAGGACCATGGCGTGGCAATAAACAAACCGAAAGGCAGCGTAAAATCAGCAAAAACAACAATAACAAGAAGTGCATTGAAATGAACGCTGACTGTGTCCTGTTGCATTTATCGGTCAGTCTCAGCCGGAAGTTTACTGCAGCATCGCACCCTTTTTAGTTGTTGCTGCGATTCCTTTTTTTTCGTATTCCTTGTGCAAGAATTTCATTTGTTGGCGAATTTTTCACAGACTAGTGAGCAGCTGCTATAAGGTTTTTTTATTTTCTTGGGGTATGGGAACTAAATCTTAACAGTGCTAAAAATCAATCGCAGTTAGGGCAAGTCGGAAGTGCTTGCACTTGCGCAAAATTATGCCAAGATTAATTGCCAACGTTTGTTGCAAGTCAGACTCTTTGGAGGCATGGTGCAGAAAGGGTAAAACAACTTTTGTGCTAAGTTAAGAAAGTGGCGTTCAAAAGCTGAGTCCTTAAAGTTATACAAAAGTTGTCAGAATAAGCTTTCAAAGAGGCTGTCCCAATTTTTTAGGGTCGCTGAATCCAAATCCGGGGTTAAATAAACCATAGCACGTCAGGGCTTAATGTTTATCTAAGAAACGCAACATGCTGAGGTTTTTTTTACCACGAATTCGGGTTCAGTGACTCCAAAAAGATTGCTTAGGGAGTGTTTTGAAGTTAGGTTTTAACATAGTTAAAAATCTATTTTCATGTTCCGAAGCCAGACCATGTCTTCCATATATTTTTGGGTTCCCTGAATCCGAATCCGAGCTCCAAAAAACCTCCGGTACGTTAGGATGTTCACATAATCAAAAAAGTAAAATTAGGTATTTTGGACTGCTTGAACTCCGATTTCGCACCCCAACCGCCGTTTAGTATACAATCTGGAACCCGTTGGTCCAACCTTGTTAGCGGACTCGGTCTCAGCGCGTCCAAATACATTGATAATCATATGCCTCGTCCATAGATCCCGACACTTGTTTTCTGTGGCTGTGTTATCGATAAGCAGATCGTAGGTGTCGTTTTGGAAGTCGTGGATTCTTTTCAAGATGAGAGGCTTACTCACAATGAAATTTAGACTTTTTCAAAAAAAAATACAGCGTCTCCCCATCTTCACAAACTAGTTCGCCTAAGAAAGCCTGTGGAATAGTGGCTGCAGGGTAACCCACTTTCCACCAACAATTGCTTAAATTTTATTGTACAATTTTTGATTTAAAGCTGCATTATGTTTGGATGGACGCTTCGGGTTTGCCAGCAGTGCAAACACTGGATCTGTGACTATCATTTCCAGTGACTAATTAGCAAACTTAAGCAGTTTTCTATGGCTTGAGGGGGGGGCCATCTGGGGATGGCCAATTCAGCTGATCGGCGCCGCATCGTCATTTCCGTGTCTTGTTCAATATTACAGCTACGCAGCCTATGTCCTTGTACCAAACTCTGTCTGGTTGATGACTTAAGAATCAAAGGAACGCACTGACGCTCAAAGATTTCCGAGGTGTGATATTATTTGTGACTTGGACAGCTTCTGAAACATAACAATTGGAAGAACGTTCATTGCAATCTGGTCACCCTATAAATGTTGTTGTATAAATCCAGATATTTTTGTATAAACCGCATTTATGTGACCGTTTCTTTGTGACTTAGAATTAATTTCAATCTTATTAATTTCTAAATATTATTTATGTTTTTTTTAGTAGAAAATAAGGTTCCTAACACAAAACGCAAAAGATTTTAAAAACGGTCTAGCCCACCATTACCATTGATATCCTTTTAAACACTTTACGGTAGCACTATTGTGCTCTCAACTTCCTGTCTGGAACCACAAAAGTCTTCCGCAAAACATTAGGCACGCTTATTAGGCATAACGTAATGCTACCGGCTACCTGTAGCTAAAGGCTGCATCTAAGTCTCGATAGTGCCACAAAATACAGTCCAAATAGCTAACCATAGCATTGCATGACAATGCTATTGCTCTTTGTTAGCCAATTTCATGACAATTTTTCAACAGCCAACAATGAACGACAAGCCGGGTAAGGAATCAGCAGCCCAGCTAAGTAAACCGATAGCCCGGGGCATAATGGGAAAAACCCCAATGACACCTTCCAAGTATAATGCGCTCCGTTGCTCAAGTCACATAAACTACATTTGTTTCATATTTACACAGTGTTAGAGGCAAGGAAACAGCTGTGCAATTGGATTTGTTGCACTGATATGTTTGTCCAATGTCCCATGTCCAATGTCGACGACCATCAATGTCATGCATACAATTGCTGAGTGACACATAAATATTGCCACAATAGCACTGTACAAGAGGAAGACGACCAAGCAGAAGAAGAAGCTAAAGAAACAAGCAAGGATTACACAGCAGCCAAACAGAAACTCGGACAACTTCCTTTCAGTTTGCTATGGTCATTGTTAGAAACGGGCATTCTTGCGACATATCCGTTTCCTTAGAGCTAGAGCTAGAGTTATACTTATTGTATTTGTTTTTGGCTCTAAATGACACTTGGTTTTGCGTTCCATGGCGGCTTCACACGTGAACTACAAAGTATAAATGGTTTACTAATCCTCATGTTTACGGGGCTATTAGCAGCGCGCCCCTGACAATTTTTACAATAACCTAAAAATAAAATTCCATTATATGATTTTTTTCTTTTTTTTTTGGCAATGTTTGGCTTATCTGTTGTATACGACAAAAACGCTTTTCGAAATTGCTTTAGAATAAAATTTAATTGAGGATTACGACTAACATGGCCAGCAGGCAACACGGTCGGACGGTCCTTGCAGTTTGTGGTATCTGTGTGTGAGTATGTCGCATATAATGCTTGTTATCCTGCCTTAAGGCTACTTAGGGGCTGTCTCACATATTACATATACTATGGTATTACATTAGTTGCCGTTCATATTGGCCGCCTGGCTGTCTGCTTGTTCCTCCGTCCGCCGTGCTACCTTAGAGGCCCCTCGATCCGCCTCTTGGCTAATACTTAGTTTGGCTGCCAGCTGCCACTTTAACATGTGTAATCATCGTACGTGTTGGCAATTGACAATTATTATTACGTAGTTTTTTGCCATTAGCAGGAAGTACTGCCGCCTGCGAGTACTACATAGAACCAGCTGCTGGCATACTACCAATTTATTGGTAGCTTTCAACTAAGATTGGTTTTGATGTGGAAATTGGAAGGTCGATACCGAGTTTCCATTTCTTGCTTGTTTAACATATATTTTTTAATTTTATTAATTTTAGAGCGAAAACTTTTACCTTATCAGCATACGCCCTTTCCCTTTAAGGGTGGTATAGCTGAAATAATTTTAAATGTTCGTAGAGAATAGCACCCTAAGATTGCGGTTTCTCACATTTCAGTCAAAATCGATTGAAAAGTGTCCTCCCATATAATATTTATGGTTTTATTTATGTTTATCTTACTAACTCCTGTCACCAAATTAGATATCCAGACTTGCGTGAACCATCTAGCTGATTTGGATTCAGCACTCAGTAGCGCTTGCATCTCAAATATTAACACCCTTGAGAGGTTCCAATGCAAAGATAGAAGGAGAATTGTAGCTGTTTCCTTCTTAGCTACAATTATAGATCATACCAATAATCCATCAGTCCAAGCAGAGTTCTTTCACCTAACCTGCAGCTACTTTAATCCCACGTCAACCTCCGACCGTGAAAGTGCTGGACAACAGTATTCAAAAGCGCCAGCAGAAGCGCCTCCGGTCTTTCATCATCTTAATCAAAGATTTAAAGTTTCCAGAATCAACTGATTATAATTAATTAAAAACTAAGGTGCGCAAAAAGCTGAAAACTAAAGTCAATAACATTACCTACCCTAAAAAGCATTTTTTACTAAGGTTTATTTTTCGTGTAAACTAGTGTTATCGCTTAATCGTTTGCAAGAATAGTTTTTGATTAATTGGTTAACTTAGTTCAATATCAAAGGCAGCAACTGCAAATTGTTAGCATTTATTAACCAATAGCCTTCGGTTTTTGTATTAAGAAATCCTCTTCAAACGTAAAGTAAACATTGGTAACAAATGCTGGCTTGTCATAAAAAATCCATGTCAAAAAGAGTGCATAGTCGCCTGTTGGTAATGCTACCAAAAGCTTTTCAGAGCGCGGGTAAAAATCTTTAACTATTTGTCGACCCTAAAATTAATGTTTTATATTTTAGAAGAATATCTTATACTGGCATTACATTTAACTTACCTCATAAGGACAGCTATGATTAACGGTCGACACATCCTTAAATAATGACCAGATCATTTTAAAAACTGGATTGTTTGGCTTTTTCAAAAATTGACAGGCATCTATCGTTGTGTCAATAAGCCAAGGCTTATAACCATTGGCTTTCTTAAGGACTTGAAGGCGTACATGAATATTGTTCACCGGATACTGGAATGTTGCATTTACGTTTAACACTGTTTTGTTCCTTGCGATAGCCCGAAGACGACAGTGCTCAATGACAACCCAGGATTTGTTGTAAGATTCACAAACTGCATTCGTCATTTTGAATAAAACGGCCTCCTAAAAGTATGAAAATAATTTAAAGCTCAAAAAATCTGTATATTTGGATTACAACATTTTGGTAAAAGTAAATGAAAAAAAATTGTGACAGCGCTGCAAAAATTATCCAAGATCTGCTCATGATGATGGGAATGCAAAAACTACTTCAGCGGCATTTTTCACTGAGCATATTAGTTACGCATAAATATTATTAAACTTCATTTCTTTTGTCATTGATCAGATATCATAATGATATATTGAATACGTAATTACATTTTTTTTGTGATAATACATTCGGGGCATGCAAATAGGCCTATGCATACCTAACCCTCGATTTGCTCACCTTTTTATTTAATTTTTAAAATAAAATATTAAATTTAAACATTTTAAAATTGATGTTATATTATTTCAAACACAAACATGCTACAACTTGCTTGCGCCACCTAGCGATTAAACTTGCGTGTGTTTTCTAACGGCCTTACTGAACAAAAAAATAAATGCTGACGACGACGACGCAAAAAAAAATTATCCGATAATAATAATTATGGAGTTTTTTTAACGTATGATATAAGATAGCCATACGAAAGTATTTTTGATGAGAATACAAAGAGATATCTCGATGAGATGTGGAGATAATGGGATTAATGGCTCATTTATAGAGAGTTACTTTTGGCTTAACCGTTTTTTTTTTCTTCATTGTAGGTTTTTATAACCTTTTTCTGTATTATAATATATTCTGTATATAATAACGAAATATTGTAAAATGAATAAGACTAGTTAATAAATTTGAGAGTCATCGAGTGAACCTTCGTAAAAAAAATTTTTTTCTTAAGAACGGAAAAAAGTGCCAAAACCAAGTTTTTCGAAAAAATCTCAAAAACTATTCTTTAGGAAAAAAAATAATGTAATTTTCGTGTTTCTCGACCCAAAATTACCCTAAAAACAACTTTTTTATGAAGGTTCATTTTTCGTGTAAGCTAGTGTAATTAATGCAGTCGAAGATGCTAAGTTCTGAAATCCCGTCTGTAACTGAAACCATTATTATGCTAACATTTCTATCCGTTGATAATTCCGATTCCAATTTATAGCGTAACCAAATGTCTACAATTATTTTAGCTTATAAACTTTATTATTTAAAAAAAAAATTATTTAAGTTCTTAATGTATTGTAACTATACATCGAATATTTTTGAACTTAGTTTTATATATTTGGCGAAAATAAATAGAGCGAGCCATTTCGTAGATTGATATTTTCGATTTGGAAAATTTCCGATTATTAATCGAGTTATCGATAACTGAATATTTAGGTAGAATTTTTTTGCTAAGCCATATCTCTTATTCGAGTAAAGATATCTGAGCAAATTTCAAAAATTTCCAAATATTTAGGTAGACATTTCTATAACAAGCCATATCTCGTAAGAGAATAAAGATACCCGAACAAAAATTTGGAAATTTTTTTTAAAATTTGATAACTGAATGTTTTGGTAGACATTGAAAATTTTTTTTTTTAAATTTGTTCGGATATCTTTTTATTCGCTTATGAGATATGGCTTCTCATAGAAAGACTACTTAAAGTCTACCTATCAATAATTTAATAAATTATGGGAATTTTAAAAAACAAAAACTTAAGAGGCTTGTATTGTACCAAAATCAAGGAGATTTTCTTAAACAGACGCTTAACTTATTTCCGCCCATATCTAAGAAAGTGATTTAGATATCTGAAAAAAGGTAAATTCAGCTGTATATTGTAATCTGTCAAAACCGATTTTTCGTCAGGAGTATTTCAAATTTGTGAAGAATAAGTCCAAACTAACCAATTTGTTTAATAAAGTCGAAATAATCATAAACGAGTATCTTAAATTTAGCTATAATATTTTTTTTAATGTGCTTACATGGAAAGTATGATAACCCTAAGCAGACCTCAATACCAAAAAGTAACTTTTCCTCAAACTCATATATGGCCAATATGGCCAACTGTGTTACAATGATGTATACAACTTAACAACTTATGTTTAAATATAAAAAACATTTTTTTGCAATCAAAAATATAAGACTGTTAAAAGAAGAAGACGTATTACGTATACGCAATGTTGTCTAATATGGTCGGTAATAGTAGGCTTTGCCAGACTGTACAAAAATTTTAATAAATGCTATCCACGAACTTTCAGCTCTTTACAAGCAATTTTGCGAATTTTTCCAAATATTTGGCTGTATCTATCTGTCCATCCAGATCTTGGATGCCATAAAAGTTACAGACACCAGAGGTTAAGCAACAAAAAAGTGTCCCCACGATTTTTTTTTAAAATTATGATTCAGATCGGTTTAACTTCAAAAAAGTTACAATTTAATTTTGACCAAACTACTGAAAGCTTATGTTCAAATATTAAATTTTCATTTAATTTCTCAAGGCTTAAAAAAAATAAACTCCTTTTTATAACTACCAATTAGTCTTAGACAATATTTTCTTTTATTTTGCTTTTTTCTTATTTTGTTTTGCTGTAGATACGATGGGAGTAGGTTTTGATTTCTAATCAATTAATTTTTTACTTATATTAGCTGGAGCCACCAATTTTGGGTATGCAGCTCAAAACTTGTTGACTTTTTCTGAACCTACCAAAACAAACCAATTCCCTTGAGTTCAATACAAAACTTATCGCTGGTAAACAATTTTTTTATAAAAAAATTTTGCAGTGTATTCCACAGTCGGTTATTGCCACGACGAATCCAAATTGCTGGCAGCTATATATGATGCAACTCTATCAATGCTAGCCACTTTATGTTTTGCGTTTGCTACTTTTTATTAATTTTTTTTTTTTTTAAACCATTTTCCAACTATATTTATATTCATCAAAGCTTTTTCATTTAATAATTGCATGACTGCCAGGCATATATTTTATACGTACCTATTAAATCAACATACCGCACAAATTCTGCCAAATTTCAATCGTTTTCGGTATCAGGTTTACGCCTTTTAGTCCAATGAAAAAAAAAAAAGCACTGCACTCTAAAAACAAATCAAAATCAAATTACATTTAAATGCCATGAAATGTTATTTGAATTTGGTTTGGTTCTGTTTTTTTTAAGCTATACTCAACCCATAATTACAAGCAATTGTCAGTTGTCTGCTTATTCTCACCAATGATTATGATGGCCAGAAAAGAACTTGGCCTAGAGCTGCGTGCCTAAGCCTGAAAATTATACCTTATTTGCAGTCATATCAAATAAATCCAAATGGTCGGTTGCCATTTAAAACATTCAAAGTCAAATGACATTTGTCACGCAAGGCTTTCGATTTCAAATGCAGAGATGCAGAGACTTTAGTGCATGCGGATACTTGGGCTCCCGAGTCTGCTACGAACATAAACTTTGATTCTTTATTGAATTTCTATGGAATTTGCTGACTGCTCCGACTGCTGCTTGTCAGTCGCTTAATTATACGCATAGTTTGGATGCAGAAAACGCTTCGTTGATTTTAATAAGTTTCAAGGTGCATGTAAAAAATATGCTGGAAGTAAAAAAAAAAACAGTAGCTCAGTTTTTTGTGGACTGCATTTTAAGCTCTTAAGGTAAAGTTTTAGCGGTCTTAGCTCATTAATCACAGGGCACAAAAGCGCGTTGGCAAAACTTTGGCAACCAGAGCGAAGATAAAAAAATGCGAATCCGTCGGGAATGCTGGGCGACAGTGGGATACACTGCAATCACTTTAGAACTTACTTACGATAGTATTTAAAGAAGTAGCTAAGAGATAAATTGCATTAGGAATCAAAATCGAAATAAAGAATAGGCATGATATTGAGTAAAGGTGGCGTTGGGAGAAAAAGTCAAAATTTGGTTTTTTAATAGGCTTACATAAATCTATATATAGAATTTTATGGCTGTAGTTGATATGATCATGAAAAAAGTGAAGAGAGGCAAGGAGCATACAAATTTTTTAATATTATAATGCTATATACTACGAGGGTAGTTAAATAAATTAGTAACTTTTTGAATAAAAGTTTTCTGTTCCGCAAATATGCGTTTTATTTGCAAATAGTCATCATTTAGCTCTTTACGTATAGTCCAAGGATTTACAACTTTTTTACTTCCAAAAAAACATTTCTTCAAGTTTGAAGTTTGGTAACAGAAATTAGTCGTTTGTGGCCAGATCTGAAGAGTACGGTATATGGGACATATGAAAAATAATATCACCAACACATGGGTCAGCCTATATTATGTACAGCTTTCGTCGTTGTGTTGTAACATTTGTGTAGAGAATGTTTTTTTATGGTCATTTTTCGATTACTTTTTTCAAAGAACCTTTATATTCGGGGGTGCTACAGAAATCTTTAAAGATTTTGGCAACGGTTTGAAAACAAATCTTTAGAACAAACCGTAGGTGGCACAAAAATCTCAAAGATTTCATTTTTCGAACAATTAATTCCGTATGATTACGCTTTCGGTAAAATGGCAGCAAAGGGCTGCCACTTTCCTAAAACTATTTTAGAACATTTCGACACTTATTTAAATAAATGTTTTTTAACAGTGATCCAAGAAAGTTAATTCTTTATAACATTAAGCGATAATTTTCAGCATGTTTTGCAACATTTTACTTTCTATTTGTAGAAAATAAATATGAATGAAATTTGAATAATACTATAATGAGTTTGTATGACAACCCTACGGGTCAAGAGCAGAAAATTTGCACGCAAAGAGAAAATTATTTTCAAAATCCATATAGCGGGACCATTAGCCATTGATGCCTTAAAAAAATTGGTTTTCTTACGTTTCTAGTTTTTATTCATTTAGTTCATACTCTGACACGCCTACCTCCGCCTGTTACATAGTTACTACCCTTGACCCCATACGGGTTACAGGGTATAACAAGATGTTAAGTTTTAGCCAAGTCAAATATTACAGTAAGTAGGGCAAGACTTCGACATACATTGACAAGCTTCACCTGCATACGGTTTTTTTATTTTAAATTTGGAGGCTCTTACTCCTTTATTATTGTAGATAAAGGTGTTCATACGGACGGATCGCTTACCCAGATGCAGATAAGTATTTCTTCTAACACCGAGAACTTATACGCTGTCACGCCTACTTCTGCCTGTTACATAGTACATATCACAAATCTCTATTACCCTTGACCCCATACAGTTTGCAGTGTATAAAATACTGTAAAGTTTTAGCCAAGTCAAATATCACAGCAAGTCGCATGCATTCAAGTCTAACAAATCAACGTGCAATTTGCTCATTGAACTATGATCGCTTCGAAAATTAAAGTTGAAATTCTTATCGTTCGTTGGATTTGGTTTGAGCCCGTAGGCGCCCCTATGGTTGGGAGGGTCCCCAACTGTATTGGCGGCATTGGCTTGCCAAAGTTGATGACGTAAAACTTCTGCTGCATAAACTTTTTGGAAGCGGCTCTTTGGAAAAAGTTTGTCGCTGTTTTTGCGTGATTTATAACGCATACGACGCCAGTCAAAGACTATGGATCCTATGCTCGGGGGCATTGGCAACGACACGTTTTCAATAAAGTTTTTGCTCAGACATGCTTCTCATATTATATGCATAAATTTATATAAATGACATATGAAATGGCTAAAAAGTTAAAAAGAAGCTGCAATTGAAATCATTAAATGGAGTGTAAGTCGCTTCCAGCACAAACACTTACTTAAGCAGAGGCCTAATAATTCGCTGCATTCTTTTTTCTACCGAAAATCAGTTTCCACCTGCATCCTTTCGAGCACAACAGGCCCGCAACTGTAACTGCGTTTGTGCATTCCTGCAGGTATAACAATAAGAAGCGGGGCTTGCGTGTGCCCAGTTAGTCAAAACCCTGAGCCAGAATTCAGACCTTCTTTCGATTAGCATTTGAAATCATTAGCTGTGCTGACTCTGCAAGGTGCATTCTGGAACCACATTCGTGGTCGACCAACATCATCATCATTATCATCGCCATCATCATCATCATCGTAGTGGTCTTCATGCAGGCCCTTTTATCTGGCATTGTGCATCTTTTTTGTTTCTCTTTCATACTTTCTGGCCTGTTTTGGTTTCTTGAAAGCCGGCGGCGTCAAATTTGTAAATGCACCTGGATTTTTATACCTTCTTTGTTTTGCCTTTGTGTACCTCTCTTCTTTGCTCAGCCCATTGAGTCCATCCGCCAGATAGTATTTGTTTTTTTTTTTTTTTTGATATATGTAGGCATTACTGTATCTACTACTTCTTGCTGCAATATCCTTTGACATTGAGAACGTGCAGCCAGCCAAGTCAATTTGAGCATCATCATCCATCAAAAATGATTACCGAAAGATGTTTCTTTTGATTTGAAATTCAAATATTCAATTAGTTTAATTGCAGTTTTTTGGGTTCTTTCTTTGCTAACTTGGCAGGTGAAATTCTTTTTAGCAAGCTGGGTCTAACAATTTGCTAATGTCTAGGAGTCGACACTGTGGTAGGCGTGTACAGGCAGGCATTAGAAGCACCCTTGAAGACAATTCCCAAAACAGTGGGGAACTACAAAATAATGGCAATTGTATGGGAATTTGGTCGTAATTAGCTATAACATAGCTATAAGATACATCTTGCCGCATGCATAAAAAATCCTTAAAAAATGCGAATTTACGCCAAATAAATTATCAAGGTTTGCTACAGTTCAAAGTAAGAAGGCTGGAAGACTGTAAACAATCCGAATGATCTCTAAAAGAGCACCTTTTAGGCCGCAGATTCTGCGTGAAACAATAAGTATCTGCGTGAATTCTTAACAAATCGCATAAATGGTAACAGAAACAGTTCAGCCGTACATTCATTGATTTCCGCTCTTTACAGAATTTAATTTGACACGAAAGTCAAAACCCACAGCCCTGTACAGTCCAAGATTCGTGGATCACTGCTTAATGCCCATGATAAAAACAAAAGCCTCGCTTTCAAATTCTTGACAGAGATACGAACATATCTTTAGAGGAACTGGCATCACTTTTGGTCAAGAACCTTTCAAACTAAATGAATACTTTCATTCTTACCATCTCTTTGGAATGTAATTGAGTTGTTCATTTTGTCTTGGAGAAAGGCTTACACATTTCAGCCCAACCCCATAACTACGTAAAGTTGGGCACTTCTGCTCACAACTGTGTATCTACCAGTGTAAATATACGCCACTTTTTTAAGCTCACATTGTAAGTTGGGCACATTTGCTTTTCTGCATTTCTGCCCGACAAAAAAACAAACATCTTGTATTTCGCTTCTACAATTGATTTCAGTTAGCTCAAAAATGGTCTATATTTTGTAATGTTTGAATTTCTCATATGCTCCTGCACGCTGCTCCCACCTCCTCTTATTTAACAGCAACTTATTAAGAACACCTAAGTAACTTTTCACTCTCTACTATTAACATATTAAGAGCCCGGTTAAAATTCTGCCCGTTACAATCTAAAATTCTTAGCTTCTTCTTCAACACTACTACTCAGCTTTTCCAAGATAATGCACGATACACATTTAATATGGAAAGCTCATGTTTTAGATGACGATAATGCAACCTGTTTTGCTATCAAAAATCACATTAATAATGTTGCTCGGGATACCAAATAAAAATTTTTTTCTAAAAACCAACGTCAATCTGCGCTCGTAATTCAATGATAATATAAGCGTATATTAAATATACCATGCCACAAGAAAGGAACCAAAAAAAAAAAATTTCGATAATGTCAACGGAGTGTAACAGGCCTTCCAGTATGCACCACTTGCCACTTGGTTTATCTAGCCGCGCTTATCTAAACTAAAGTTTCTTTTAATTAAAACCAAAGCAAACGGCCAAACAACCAGCCAAGTACAACAACACAAACAAATGTGGCTCACTTGGAGTCCGTCTCCGACTCCGCTGTGCCAATGACCCGCATGTCTTGTCTTGGGCTGGCAACCAGCCCAAAAGCCAATAAACAGAGGGCCCAAAATCCAATTCAAGTCGAGTCAAAGCGTCTCCAGTCCTAAGACAAATGCAGTAATGCACCGGCACATTATTCATGCCGTTATCAGTGAAATTGGCTGCAACGTCCACTAGCCGGTCAACCATCTAGCCGTATGCACAGGGACGGACTGAAAGAGGCGCCAGCAGAGACCTGGGCCTTCGGCACGAATCAGATTATGAACAGTTCACAATTTGCAAAGCCGAGCTTGCTCTACGTATCTATGCGACAATGAGATCTTTCTCGAAATTCAATATTTCAAGAACAGACTAATGACAAGAATTTACAAAGATCGATTAAAAAATCTAGTTAACCCTTCTAAGTTTAAAATACGTTTACTATTCTTAGCAGTTTGAATTAGGCTCAGACAAGC
Source organism: Chymomyza costata (assembly GCA_018150985.1). Lineage (NCBI taxonomy): Eukaryota > Metazoa > Arthropoda > Insecta > Diptera > Drosophilidae > Chymomyza > Chymomyza costata. Next base: position 29,544,035 of record JAECWU010000001.1, read on the forward strand.
GCTCCTAAAAATGTAAGTCATCAGTTTTCGTTTTGTCCTTTGGTTTAATGCGATTTGTGTGTATTATATTATTTTTCTAAATTATGTCGCCATATACAACTTTTGGGCCCTACATGAGCTATGTCAGATAAGGCCTCAGAGTTCTAAATCCGGCCCTGCGCGTACATACCACATATATGCTTTTAGCCCAAAAGCCATATGCACTGCGGGTCGGAGTGAATAATGCGTAGCACGTTGTGGCCAGCTCTGGAAATATTTCAATGTTCTCTGGCCCATAGACTACTATCGGTTTTAGTTTTTCATTTGTAGGTCGCGTGCTTACTCTAACCTTTGGTTGCATTATAATTCCTGGCGATTGGCCACCATCTAGCGAAGCGTTATCAGTCGATCACTTGCATCGCTTTGCTGTCTAAAATATTTGCAAGTTTTTTTTTTTCAATTTATTTTTTGTCTAGCCCTAGTTTTTGGCAATTTAAAAGAATTCAAGCGTGAACAGTCGTTATTTTACAGTGGAATACACTGTAACTTTTGCTCGCAAAACTAAATCATTTCTGCATAGAGTAAAGTAAAGGGAAACTTTAGAACTATCTATTATTTATTTGTTAAGACGTATTCATATAAAATGTGTTGCTAAGATAAGTAGGGGAATGGTAGTGGTATTTTTGAGAAAGCGTCGTTTCATTTGGTACTACATAGATACTAAATTTGGTAGCTCTAGCTCTTCTATTAATAAAAGAAAGCGGAGTTTGGATGCAGTTAATAGAGGAGAATAACTTAAATTAAAATGTTCTAGCCTTATGATTATATTCGCTTCGAAATTTACTTTACCAACTTTCGTGTAGTGCTTATTTTCTATTCGTCTTGAAGACCCTTTTTAAGCAAATAATTATAATTAATATAAATAAAGAAACATTGAGAAATGTTTTGCTTTCAAACTAGTCACAAAATTTATCTCCTACGATTACACCAGTTTACACGAAAAATGAACCTTCGTAAAAATAAGTTTTTTTAGGGTAATTTTGGGTCGAGAAACACGAAAATTGCATTCAGCATTCAAAGGGTATACTAGATTTGTGCAATGTATGTAACGGCAAGAAGGAGGCGTGGCAGACCCCAAGTCCTTTATACCAAAATGCTTATCATAACCTCGGGTAGCGATTGAGCCATGTCCGTCTGTCAGTCCGTCTGTCCGTCCGTCCGTCTGTCCGTCTGTATGAACACCTAGATCTCGGAGACTATAAGAGCTAGAGATACGAAACTTTACCAGCTGATGCGCATATTTCCTCAGAAGATCAAGTTTGTTGAATCATGTCAATATCTTTCTCCGTTCCCCCGTAGCAGAGTTTCGCGGTTTTTAGCTTAACCGTTTAATATTTTAATCTGAAACTTAAAAGAGCGATGCGTTGTGGTTACATGCATATGTGTGTCAAAAATAAACAAAATCGGACAATTACAACAAAAGTTATAGTCTTAAATGTAAAAATTTCACCTCCCCTTGTCTATAAACTGAGTCAATATTTGACTCTACGTAATAATAGTAACAAATGACCTAGAACCACTAATTTTGGTAAGCTGATTCATGTGCCTCTAATGAACAAATCCACATCCAAATTTTATCAATGCAGCCCCCCACCCCCCGCAATCAATTTACCGTGTTTTCTCCCACACCCTTCAATATATCCCCTTGAAACTTACCCCATACACTTTAAATAACTCCTTTGACGTAAATTTCGATTTTCATCAAATTCGGTTAAAATTTGCGGAACTTATAGGTTTCAATATCGTTTTGCACCAACAAAAAAATTTTCCAATTGTAAATTCTTAGTAAGAATATGCAGGAATAAATCTTTTTTTGAGAAAAAAGGTACAGGGTATTACACTGTCGGGCACCGCCTCGACTGCACTACATTTTTTTTCTCAAGAACCGTTTTCGAAATTTTTTCGAAAAACATATTTTTGGGCACTTTTTTCAGTTATTCGTCACTTAAATTTATAAACTAGTTCAATCAGCCGTGCTGCGAATTTCTCAAATACAAAAACGAATAAATTTTATTCGTTTCCGAATTCGAATATATTTTATTCGTTTTCATTTTTATATTTTCTACGGTCAATATCTTCTCATATTTGTCTTGCTCTTTTCAATAAAGTCTCATATTGCCTTACAGTATTCGATAAATTCTTATATTTCCCTTACTCTAAATTGCTCGTCAACCTTTATTGAAAATTCATAAACGTTCAAAAATGTGAATAATTTTCTCAATTCTTAATCATTGGAATTAACGATGATTTTTGTAATATGGCAATTTTTACTGCCAACTCATCAACCCTATCGCACCTATTAGTTATCGTTATGTATGGTATATGAACGTATGCCACAAATTCGGGCTTATTCCGAAAAAAATAGCAATAAATAATTGTATTTATTAACAACTAACAACATTAATAACAAAAATCTAAAAATGTTTAAAAAATTAAACTTAAAATGTGAGCCTATTGGAACATATTTTGTCATTCTTTTTGATTTCTCTTGAAACAAAACAGTCGTATTGAAACCACATAAAAAATTCGTTTTGATTAAGTTGGTAAAAACAAATATATGAAATCAAAACGAATCTCTCTCTCAATTCCTGTTATCCCCAGTGGGACATAGGGCCTCAATCAAAACGAATACGAATATTTTTCCGGAGCGCGGCAATATATTTTATGAATTCGTAAGAGATTATTTCCAACAAGCTGTTATGAATTGAAAAGTTATTTTTTGAGTGAGATTCTAAAGACAATAGATCGACATTGTTTACTTTTATACGAGTTTCATGAGACCACATACTGATACGAATTTGGATGACTCTCGCTGGTATACAACGTTTTTATTATGAGTAGTTTAGTACATTGCTTTATTTTTAACCATAATTTTTAATGTCTTAACCGAATTTGTTTGCTTACGAATCACGGAGGCATATATGTGTAGCATATATATAGGACTTAGTTCGAAATATTTAACAACATTTCCGAAATTTTGTTGGGGTGATAAGACAGTAGTTATTAACTCAAGAAACTACTTCTATTGGGGAGTGGGGTACATATTATGGGAAATTCGGTGCCATGGTCTTCGAAATCCTCGCGTTCACACAAACTTAAATACATTGGTAATTAAAGTTTAGTATTTTTTTTTCTTCCTTTCACATGCATTTGGATTTGCATGCACGGTTATAAAAAGTGGATGGTTGGCCAAATTCATGGCGATAAGCTTCCAGCAGCAGAGTGTGCAAAACGTGCAAAAACTTTCAAATGCTGTGGCAAGTCTTGGCTCCAGTTGCACAGTTAATTGCAGCAACATGGTCCTATAGACCAATAGCTGTTTTTCTGAATTCCTGGCATGTAAATGCACCTGCAAATGTCAAAGCGTCAAAGTAAAGACCACATCAGCTTGATAATGATCAGCAAATACCTTCACGCATAGTCCTGACTCTCTGCCTTTTTTCTTAGCAGTATCCAGGACTCGCTCTCACCAAACCTATAATTTATGTAAGCGTTTGCGTGTGTGCAACGAATTAAAACCAGTTTTTAATAACCAACCGAATACTTAAATTTATAGGCGTAGCTTGTAGAGCAGACAACGCTAGTTGTCTTATCCTTGAAGGTAGCTAAAAGGGCCCAGATCTTGAACTCTACCTGTCGCACAGTGATGCCTGCTCGACTTGTACCACAAAAAAATATATTAATTAAACCAAAAGAAGCGATACAAAAAATAAAGAAAATACCATTTAAGTGTTGAAGTTAGGTTCAGAGAACTGCAGCTGATTGTTTTGAGTTCAAGAAAATTGTAGTCATAATTACAGTGATTTTTCTTTTCATTGTTACAATTGTTACCTTTGATGAATAGCTGTCAATAAGGGGGATCCCAAACTGATTGGCAAGTTGTTAAAAGCAATCATTTAGTTTGTATAGTTGGGATGTTGAAAGCCGAATTTTTTGAACAATGTTTATAATCAGTGATTAGTGTGGAAAAAATGCTATCAAAAGTTATACAAGTTGGGATTTCGAATAGGAACGTTAAGATTTTTATGGCGTAATGCTTTAAAAATGTCAATAACCCTCTGAATGTATGGCTCAAAGAGTTCTAAAAAATATATAAAAATTTTATGCAATAACAGTTATGCATTTTTTCTTAAGCGACAAACAAAAAATAATCAAATCTTATTCCGTTTATTTGCTTCCTTATAGAAATTGTTGAGCTGCTTGCTTTTCTGCCATCCTCCAAATAAAAAACCGATAATGATAAAAGCAATGGAGTTTTTTTTATCATATGATAAAACATAGCCACACGAAAGTATTTTTGACGAGAATACAAAGAGAAATCTTGAAGAGAGAGCGATAAAGGGTTTTTATAGATAGTTTCGAAAGCTTAAATCGTTTTTCAGTATAGTATTTTTTACGTTTTTTCTGTATTATAATATAAACTAACGAAATATTTGAAAATGAACTATCGATAAATCACTTGGAAGAATATTTTTTGATTACATTTACTTATCATACTTAGCAGCAAAAAACAATTACTTTTCGTAGTTCAATATTAAAGACAGCAACTAAAAATTTTGTTTTTAACCAATACCCCTTGGTTCAATTGCTTAGAAATCCTCTTCAAACGTAAAGTAAACATTGGTTACAAATGCTGGCTTGCCATAAAAAATCCATGTCAAAAAGAGTGCATAATCCCCTGTTGGTAAAACTACCAAAAGCTTTTCCGAGCGCAGATACAAATCTTTAACTATTTGTCGACCCTGAAATCAATGGTTTATATTTTAGAAGAATATCTTGCAATTGCATTACATTTAACTTACCTCATAAGGACAGCTATGATTAACGGTCGACACATCCTTAAATAATGACCAGATCATTTTAACAATTGGATTGTTCGGCTTTTTAATAAATTTACAGGCATCTATGGTTGTGTCACAAAGCCAAGGCTTGTAACCATTGGCTTTTTTAAGGACTTGAAGGCGTACATGAATATTATTCACCGGATACCGGATTGTTGCATTAATGTTTAACACTGTTTTGTTCCTTGCGATAGCCCGAAGACGACAGTGCTCAATGACAACCCAGGATTCGTTGTAAGATTCACAAACTGCATTCGTCATTTTGAATAAAACGGCCTCCTAAAAAGATGAAAATAATTCAGAGCTCAAAAAATCTTTATATTTGGATTACAACATTTTGGTAAAAGTAAATGAAAAAAAATTGTGACAGCGCTGTCAAAATTAACCAAGATCTGCCCATGATGTAGATACGTATGGGAATGCTAAAACTACTTCAGCAAAAGTTTTCACTGAGCATATTAGTTACGCTTAAATATTATTAAGCAATTAATGTTTAATTTCTTTTGTCATTGATCAGATATCATAATGATATATTTAATAAGTAATTACCATTAAATTTTTTTGATGATACATTCAGGGCGTATAAAGGGGGAGGACCTTATGCATCCCTAACCCTCGCTTTGCTCACCAACCACAGCCTTTAATTTTTTTAATAAAATATTAACTTTAACCATTTTAAGATGGTTTTTATATTATTGCAAACACAAACATGCTGTAATTTGCTTGCGCCATCTAGCGATAACAAATTGGAGTTATGTTAAAAGATAGCCGCGCGAAGGTATTTCTGATGTGAACACAAAGAGGAATCTTGACGAGAGGGAGATAATGGGATTAACGGCTCATTTATAGAGATTTTTTAAGAGGGTTGCTAAAGGCTTAACCTTTTTTTTCTCGGTATAAAAAGACGTCATTATAGGTTTTTTTTACGTTTTTCTGTATTATAAGTATATTTTTTAATTAATTGGTTGCACTCATACACAATAACTTCACATTTAAATTGAGGTTAGTTCAATATTAAAGACAGCAACTACAAATTGTTAGTATTTTTTAAGTAATACCGCTCGGTTTTTATACTTAGAAATCCTCTTCAAACGTAAAGTAAACATTGGTAACAAATGCTGGCTTGCCATAAAAAATCCATGTCAAAAAGAGTGCATAATCCCCTGTTGGCAAAACTACCAATAGCTTTTCAGAGCACAGATAAAAATCTTTAACAATTTGTCGACCCTGAAATCAAAGGTTTATATTTAAGAAGAATATCTTGCAATTGCATTACATTTAACTCACCTCATAAGGACAGCTATGATTAACGGTCGACACATCCTTAAATAATGACCAGATCATTTTAACAATTGGATTATTTGGCCTTTTCAAATATTTACAGGCATCTATCGTTGTGTCAACAAGCCAAGGCTTATAACCATTGGCTTTTTTAAGGACTTGAAGGCGTACCTGAATATTATTCACCGGATACCGGAATGTTGCATTTATGTTTAACACTGTTTTGTTCCTTGCGATAGCCCGAAGACGACAGTGCTCAATGACAACCCAGGATTTGTTGTAAGATTCACAAACTGCATTCGTCATTTTGAATAAAACGGCCTCCTTAAAGTATGAAAATAATTTAAAGCTCAAAAAATCTTCATATTTGGATTACAACATTTTGGTAAAAGTAAATGAAAAAAAATTGTGGCAGCGCTGCCAAAATTAACCAAGATCTGCCCATGATGTAGATACGTATGGGAATGCTAAAACTACTTCAGCAAAAGCTTTCACTGAGCATATTATTATTATAAATATTATTAAGCATTTAATGTTTAATTTCTTTTGTCATTGATCAGATATCATAATGATATATTTAATAAGTAATTACCATTGATTTTTTTTTTTTTTCATATTCAACCATGGCACAACTTGCTTACGCCATCTTGCGACAAAAATTAGCATGCGCCAAATCGCGGCCTTACTTCACAAACAAATAAATGATGACGACATCGCCGCCAAAAAAAAACGGTTTCAAGCATATAGAAGGTAATGTGAATTAAAATTTTGTTTGTGCACCTGACATTCCTTAAAATTTTATTTAGGCGAAGGGTCTTAGGCATCCCTAATACTGGCTTTGCTCTTTAACCACAAGTCTTAATTTTTATTAGTTATTGCTAAAAGCCATGTAAAAATAGTTAAAAGTTAATATTTTATTAAAAAAAAATGTAATACAGTCGAGGCGGTGCCCGACACTGTAATAAATACCCTGTACCTTTTTTTCTCAAAAAAAGATTTATTCCTGCATATTCTTACTAAGAATTTCCAATTGGAACATTTTTTTGTTGGTGCAAAACAATATTGAGACCTATAAGTTCCGCAAATTTTACGTCAAAGGAGTTATTTAAAATATATGGGGTAAGTTTCAAGGGGATATGTTGAAGGGTGTGGGAGAAAACACGGTAAATCGATTGCGGGGGGTGGGGGGTCTGCATTGATAAAATTTGGATGTGGATTTGTTTATTAGAGGCACATGAATCAGCTTACCAAAATTGGTGGTTCTAGGTCATTTATTACTCTTATTACGTAGAGTCAAATATTCACGCAGTTTATAGGCAAGGGGAGGTGAAATTTTTACATTTTACTTGTTGTAATTGTCCGATTTTGTTTATTTTTGACACACAGATGCATGTAACCACAACGCATCGCTCTGTTAAGTTTCAGATTAAAATATTAAACGGTTTAGCTAAAAACCGCGAAACTCTGCTACGGGGGAACGGGGAAAGATATTGACATGATTCAACAAACTTGATCTTCTGAGGAAATATGCGCATCAGCTGGTAATGTTTCGTATCTCTAGCTCTTATAGTCTTATAGGCTACCCGAGGTTATGATAAGCATTTTGGTATAAAGGACTTGGGGTCTGCCACGCCTCCTTCTTACCGTTTCATACATTGCAAAAATCTAGTATACCCTTCGTACCTATAGGTACAGGGTATAAAAAGTTAAAATAACTTACTTTTAAAGCTTAAGTTCAAAGCTTAGTGTTATTTTATTATTATTAGCATCACAGCCCGGTGTGGGCCAAAGCTTCCTTCACAATCTTTCTCCATGCGTCCCTGTCCAACGCCTTTAGGTTGTAGTTCTGGACGCTCATTGAATTCAGATGCGCTTCTACTGCCACTAGCTTGACATCCTAGATCTCTGTAGAGTAAAAGCTTTTTTGTCGGTGCCTCGTCTCTCCTGCGTAACACCTGGCCCAGCCAGAGAGACTTAATAAACCGTACAATAGTTTCACCCTTCGCATAATTTTTCTTTCAAAGAGTGTTATTACATTGTGTAAAATTTGTTATCGTTACGTGATGCAGTACTTTCACTTGAAAGTCGTTAGTGCAGACAATATTAATGCTTACTACCTCTTTTAAATTTTTTGCGCACATTTGAACTCCGAAATTTCTCTCGTATATCGCCACACAACACCTATGTTGCCAAACTCTATAGTTTCCTTACAAATTCTTATGGCAACCTGATAACAATTTCTGACTCAATTTAAACAAAAAACATCTAAATAATTTTATTAATTTATTTTTTGTACTAATCAAGCTATAAAAAATACAGTTTTAAAAAGCTAAGCAATAAAAATGTCGGAAGCTTAAAAAACTGCTTTTAAAAAAGACGTATCTGATAGCCTGGAGTTACACAAAGTGTAACTGTTAGATGCATTTAGTTAGTGCATTTCCATATGACCCCAGACATAACATTTCACTTAAATCTTTTGTGTTTTGACAACACTTGGTCGCTTATCTTTGGGCGCCGGAAATCGTAAAGTGCACATTTCACCTATAATTTATGCGAACCGAGTGGCATACTACGAGTATAGTACATATGCAACTGATTCCCAAAAAAAAAACCTCTACTATTAGCATTTAAATGGACAGAGTTGCTTCCGCTCTGGTTGTCGCCGCGTCGCGTTGTCTGACGCAAATTTAAACAATTACGAGTGCAATCGAAATGCCAAAGAGTTGAGCTCTTTGAGCGGCTATTAACATTTAATTAGAAATCAAAGCAAGCTGGCTTAAAGGTCAAATCCGGCCAAGTCGAGGACCAAATACAACCCTAGCCCAGAGCTCATTAGTAATGCGTGTGCATTGTGCTCGTCCTTTTGTAGTCGGCAAGAGGTGACAAAAGACGAGTTCGACCACCAGGTCTTTGCTTGCATTGGGCAGGTGCCGACTTTGACGGTATTTTGTAAGGATTTTCAAGACATACCCATTAGCATTTCCAAAGTGTATGCATTGCTATGTGCAGTCCAAACAAGGAACACTATAGTATGTAAGTAGTAGATATTGCAGCTAATGAAATTTAAATTACCATTGACCAAATGGTTCAGCTCGACTTGGGTTCAATAGGTCGTCGTCACACAGTCTGTGTTGGGTTCTTTGTCTGCAGCTCTTGCGCTTTTATGTTAATCAAAGACCTGGTCAAAGGGTGCAGCCTGACTTTGGCACCCTGCTGCAAGAAGCATATACCATATACATGGCTCAGTTTTTTTTTTCTTTTTATGGTGTTATGTAAATTTGTCGCATCGCATGCCGCAGACAAAGAAATTATTTAATTTACGCTTCATTCAAAGGCTTAGACGCTGCTAGACAGCTCCCAGTTTGGGGTACCCCCAACCCTCAAGCCTGGGCTGGGTTTTTTTTTATTTTTTGCTTATTCGCATTAATTTACACGCGTGTTAGTCGCTTTTGTGCGGCTTTTCATTTCTTTTTATAGCATTTTTTTGTGGCTTTTCACATAAATGCCTACATAAATATCATTTAGGATTGCTTTGTGTTATATTGGAGTAGGAAAAATAGGAAAGATCAGCTATTGTTATTGTAGCTCTCGGCTTGGGTGTAAAGATTTTACATAAAGTTGTGAAAAAATTGTTATTGATTTTGAAAGCTATAATAAGAATTTCTTTCAGCTTAGCAGCTAGTTCTTTATAAACGGTAGTCAGTGTATTTGATGTACCTCGCTTGACAGCTTAACAAACCGAAAAACAACCGCAGCTTACTTTAACTAACAAAGTGAAATGAGTTCTGATCATGATTTGTGTAGAAAATGAGCTCAAGCCGTAGAAATACACGAATATGTAGTTACTTTTGAGCATTAGCCGGAGAATCGTATGGTTTACGTTAACAACCCATGATGCAAGTTGCCGCAAAGAAGTGCATGAGAGCGGCTGCGCTGAAAACTGGTTCAATTTTGTATGACAGCTATATGAAATAGAGGACCAATTTTAATGAAACTTAAGGCAAATGTTTACGCTAACACAAAATAAAACTGACATAAATTTGGTCACTATATTTAAAAAAATGAAAAAATTTATGTATTTAATATCAGCCTTTGCATCTGTGGAACATTTGATTAAAATTGTTCCACTACTTCGTAAAAACAATAAAAGAAAACATGAAATTTTAAATTATTTAATGGTTACACTAGTGCTGCAGAAAACATCGATGTTATATCGATGCATCGATGTATCGAAGTTTAAAATATCTATGTATCGATGTTGGCCAACAGAGATGTTTCTTTAGCACTTCTGCACTTATCAAATGGGTGTTTAGTCATTCATCACTTTTCGAAGAAGTGGCTCTTGTTCCGGTCGATTCAATAAAAAGAGCAAATACTTCGCAACTCATATTAATTTCGTCAGAAGCTCTGCCTTCACCAGTTCGACTCTCATTCGATTTCTCAAATCGGTCCAAACGTTCTTCATCACTGAAAAAACTTTGCATTGCTGATGAGGATCGATAAAACGTTTCCAACAATTAAGGGCAATTGGACAAATCCGTCAGAACTTTTGAAAATTTTTACCCATTTTATATCGACAGGGAGGTCAATTTGTTTGATTTTCGGGATAATCTTCGCCAAAGAAAGTATTTCGTCGTAAAGAGCGCTTTCGTCAACATCAAGATGAACGACTTCAGCAGCTCGAAGAAATAGTTTTCGGTCTACTATTTCGTCTTCAAGGTTCGACACTGAAAAGTGTTGAAATGGAGATTTTTCAAAATCGTACCGTTTTCCCAAATATGTAAGAGCTCTATGGTAAACTTATAATGCCTCTCACTCAAATTTCGATCGTTGATGCTATGTCAAATGAGGTAGACTTTTGTTGACTTTAGATCCAAAGTACTTGTCATCCATTGTGGTTCGCAACCCATCTCTCAATTCAGTCATTACATCACTATTCCTCTTTCCAGATTTTTTATTTATTTTATACCTTTGGTCATGTAGTGCATTAAATGATGAACGAAGTATAAATTGCATTCTGGGAACGTTAAATTTTCGTTGAGATCGTCGTTCAATTCATTCTCTTGATCTTTCACAAAGCTCCAAATCGTTTTGTCAACATCATCTTCTCCTTCATTGATAAAATATTGCTTTAAACCCGGCCATTTTTTGGTAATCCGCTCTGTATGCGGGAAACTCGAATTTACTTAGTTCATATGGCGGCCCGGCAAAATTTTCATTGGCCCGGCGGCCGGACCCGTCGCGACCATCACTTCCTAGGCCCGGCATTGCCGTACAGGGAAAAAATGGCAAACACTAAAATCAGGCTGAAACGAATTAAAGGTACCCTGTACCATAACAACAAACAACAACAGATTCGGCTTAGGTACTCCAAAAAAAACTTTGTATTGTCGAATTTGGTTACGGAAACGAATTAGAGCTTTAAAACATTTTTCTCGATCCACGGCGGGGGCTATAGTAGAGTAAAACGATTTTGATTTAATTTAGTATAGTACAGTGCCTGGGAACCTTAAAAAACTTCTGAATGTCTTTAGCTACGATATCTTTATAAACAAACAAATTATGCCCTAAAAATATTTTTTTCAACCGATCATTTCTATGTAAGCTATGTGATATAGTAAATGGATTTTGATCAAATTTGGTACAGTGCTGGGAAATTCTTAATAAATAAATGATGATTTTTAGATGCTCTATAATGTCCCTATGACAACTATATTAAAAAACGTAGATATCGAATGAATAAAATAATCTGGATTTAAGAGGTGTAAATCCAAGGTTTGCTTGCTCTAGCTGTTATCGAATCTGAAATCTAGACCGAGAAAAATAAGAACAGACGGACATGTCTATATCGATAGCTCTAGTCCCCATGACCGTACTTATTTTAACTTTTGAGATCCCCAACGTATTCTATAATATCCTCTATATTACACACATTTTGTTCCTATCTGCCCTCGTAGGTCTTAAGATGGAATACTTTTTGAAATTGATTTCGAACAAAATTGTTCATCAGTTAGTAACTGTTAGCATTTCAGTCCTAGGCTACAGTAGAGTGTACTGGAAGTTAGTTGTTAGATGTCTTATTACTGAACAACGTTTAATTTCAAAATGAGTTGGGAGTGTTCTTTGTAAAAAAATCTATAAACATTTAAGCGATGTGCTTGATTCTCAAAATCCGAATCCGGCAAGTACTCGAATGTGTAGCTCCAAAATAGTATGTGTGCCCTATGGACTTTAGGGATTTCATTTTGACAGTAATAACCTGACACACCACTTTGCCATACTTTTTTCAAACTGAAGAGTATAACATGGCTTAAAGTCCTACCACAGCCTGGCCTGCCTGGACTATCAGCTGCTGTCGCCATGTGACACATCAGTATAATCCCGACAGCTTAATTATGTACGGTTTAATGTGCAGCTCATTGCAAGGACAATAACCAGAGGAACACAAAAAAAATCCTTTTCTTTTGTTATTATTATTTCTTTTTTTTTTTGACACAACCAGCTCTGGCTGAAAGGATTTATGAGCCGCCCGCACTACCCCGTCAGCCAACAAAATCTGAATATGCTGGCATGCTGGAACTCTGGCGTGCATTATGAATTTCCATAACGCTCGAGTAAGTGGCTTGGTGGTTCGCTCCAGCATGTGAATTTTGAGGTAATTATTTGCAAACTGAACAAAAAGTGCCATCATTGTTACTCAGCATAGCAATGCCGAACCATTTTCGGAGCATAAAAAAACAGAATTACTTGGAGAACACAAAAAAAAAAAGAAAATGTGAAATTTGTACCATTTGTACAAGGCAACTGTCAAATATCACACACTCGTCCTGAAAGCAAACCGCAACAAAAAATATGCAAACAGTTCTCTTTCTATAAGTATGGTGTGGAAACTAACACCTCGAGCGTTTAAATACGCAAAGGCTCTTATCTTGTGTGTGTATGTGTGTGGGTGTTTAAACAAATTGCGAGCACAGGATGCACAACAGCATCCATATCCAAGGCAGCTAAAACAGGAAATTCCTTATCAGCCCAGAAATAATCACACTTAAAATTTATCAACAGTTTGCGCTGAAAAATGAAAGCAGGCACCCGCTCTGACATATGTAAACGTTTGTCATACACACAGACCCACAAACCGACAGCGACCGACCCCAGCGTAGGTGTTGTACAAATGTTTGATGGGATTTCCAAGTTCGCTTGAGGTATGACAAAAAACGCCCCAGACAAGCCACAGCGGAAGTTCTCTCCTTTAGGTGTTGTTCCAGCTAATCCCAAGTGATAATTTTTGGTGCTCACTGAGACGCGAGTCTAATAATAATAGCTGACATTGACATTGTAGGGCTTGTACCGAAAGTAAGCAGAGATAAGTTTGGTATCTAACAACACATGGCGGTAATGATTGTTGATGAATGTTTTTCAAAAAATCAGGCAAGCCCCTACTATGATAATGCTCATGTGATATATGAGCAGGGAATTAGGCATGCACAGCGGTAGGCGTTTGGTAATCTAATGTAAGGTAGCCGAGTTACGTGAGGTTCTTATGGATAACTTGGTATAGCAGTAAGCGTTATATGGCAGTTCGATAACTAAGCTTGGGTGAAATGTGTGTAGACGACACTCCAATGTTATCTTATCTAAGAAGCTTAGTTATCAATGTTTACTGAAGTTGTTTTTGCGCTAAGACTCAGGAAATGTGAGATTAAATAAAGCTAAACAACAATATTTCACTTTTATTGGTTTTTAATGGAAGCTCTGTATGATAGAGTACACCGCTACATGATATTTAAATATATCCTATATTTCCATAAATATATTTTATTCTTATTACTAATAGAAATTTGAATTGAACTAGTTCTATTTCGCGGTGTTCCCTTCCACCATTCCTTCAAGTAATGCTATTTTAACTAACTATTTAAAGCCATATTATTGCTATTACTTTATCTTATTATACTCAATATAAAGTCATCTATTCTAAAAAAAAATCCTATATAAATTTACATTCTATCTTGAATAATAAAAGTTTGCGAGAACTTGATCGTTTTTACGATTTCAGATTAAATAGTGTAAAGAATATGTAAGGGGTGCGCCATTTCTTATGTCGGCATGTAAACATTGAATAACTTCCAAAAAAAAAAAACAACTGCTTTCTGTATATGAGGTATTTTCATTTAATTTGGTCCTTTGCAATTTATTTGGACCAGTTTTTGAACACAACATCAATCAAGTGGCCGCCTCTATTGGCCACAGCAAAATATGCCCTTTAAGCTGCGTTTTCCAATCCCTTTTCGAGCATCTCGGGTCGTATAGCGATGATTTCGGCACGAATGTTTTCCTTAAGCTCTTCAATGGTCTGCAGCTTGCTTTTCAAATAACCCCACAAAAAGAAATCCGGAGGGGTCAAATCTGGGGATCTGGGTGGCCATTCAATGTCGCCTCTTTTTGACATCAGACGTCCAGAGAATTTTTGTTGCAGAAACTGGATTGTTGGATTCGCAGTGTGGCATGTCACACCATCTTGTTGAAACCAGTAATCTTCAAGACCGTTTTCGCGCATTTGTGGGCAAACATAGTGAGCCAACATCCACCGATATAGATTTCCATCGACCGTTTGGTTCTCTTTGAAAAAATAAGGCCCAATGATGGTTTTGGCGCAAACTCCGGCCCAAACTGTAACTTTTGGGTCATGTAATGGCGTTTCATAGATCTCGTGTGGATTCTGAGTTCCCCAAATGCGCCAATTTTGCTTATAAACTCCACCAGAGAGTTGTCAGACGGTGCCTGTTTGCCATGATATTTTCGACGATATGCAAGTTGAATTAACACAACTGAACGACTGTTTTCAATGTACAAAGTAACTACTTCGGCGCGTTCTTTTGGTATGATGGTTGCAATACCGACATAAGAAATGGCGCACCCTGTATAAAGATTAATATTACTTAAGAATGGTTTTTGTTTTGGACTATTGACTTCATTCACTTTTTAATTTAAATATCATTACGTGGTAGAGCAAATGAATAAGAACTAATCCAACTTTCATCTGTTCCAATACATAATACAAAATGGAACAAATATGATAAAATGATAGTCTCCATGGATGGAGGGATTCCTTTTGAGCCCCCAAAAATCCAATTTCTAACTCCAAGATCTGTGTCAGTTATTCCCAGGCTCTGAATAAATTTAGCCCCTTCAAAAAACGCTTTATAAATAGGAAATGGGAAAACAATAAAATTAGCGCACAGTTACTTAGAGCTCAACAAACCGGAAGAAAAGATTTCCCTAGTATTTTCAGCAATCGTTAATAAGATTTCCTAGACTTAATGTCAATGCAATTCCCAGTACCCGCATCAAAAACGAAATCACTTTATAAGGCGTGAATAAAATAATTTTCTTTAACCAAAAACTGCAGGATGCTGCGCTAAAAAGATGTTAATAATCGCAGTCTGGACAAAAGCAATGAGGCATGCATAAATTTTAAATTCGTTACAAAAAAGAAATATCGAGCTCCAGGAAAGGACACAAAGCGGCGGCGTTATCACCTTTTAGGCAAAGCAAAGGACAAGCAATACGGGAGGTCCTGGCACAGGCGCACACTAAAGCAAAAACTAAACCCTATGCTCGTTAAAATTTCATTCGTTTGCGTTTCATTAGCAAAGCTGCGATAATTTTCTTAAGAACCGCGCGCTGGGAACTATTTCTTCTGGTACGGCGGCATGGAACTGATCTGGTTTAGAATATTACAGTGGCAATGCGGCAACTAACATCATAGCAGTCGGCATTTTAAAAGGATCTCATGGCGTTCTGTGCGCAGTGCCTACAACACATTTTGATTAAGCATGAAGTCATGACGACGCCGAGCCGAGTAGGGCTTAGGCCCTTTTGTTTTTTTCCGCATTAAAATTCTTAATTTATTTCAGAAAAAATGCAGCAGCATCATCATGGTCGACGTCGTCGTCCACATCAGACAACATGGAATGAGACGATTCAAGTTCAACTTGAACAAACATTTATGCTCAAGTGCAAGCGCATTAGGCACAGTCATTCGGGCAGTTGGCCAGCCGGCTGTATCTATGTATCTATCTGGTAGTATCTTTGTATCTGTAGCTATTTGTAGCTGGGGTGTGAAGTGCCTCACATTTGCGTTAGGCGTTGCAGCCAAAGGTGGGCGATGATCATCAAAGGCAACTCAAAATGTGTGTGTCGAGTGTGTGAGAAGTGGGTGTGTGCACTTGGGCACATTAGTTGCAGTGTGGCTGCGGCTGCGGCAGTGGCGGCGACATTGGCCCTGGCCCTGGCCCTGGCACAGACTATGGCGAATGCAACACTGCTTGCAACACTTGATCGCTGATTGTGCAATAAAAATGAGGGCGTTTGGGCGTGGCATTGCGAATTGTTTTAATGCCGCAGCTGTGCACGATTGGTTATGCTTTTCATTTCAATTCATTTCATTTGAGTTGTTATTGTTTTTACTTTTGTGGCTTAGCCAAAAAGGTGCCAACTCATAAGAAAAATCCAAAGAGCACTCAATTTGTTAAGCAGCTGACATTGCTTCCAGGCTGGCGCTAGGCTTAAGTTGTTAATAAGTCTTTAACATATTTCTTATAAATGATGTTGAAATTAATGGCCAAACATAATATGCTACATGCCACATGCTGTATTCGGGGCTCGCTTTGTATGCTGCAGATTTAATTAAAATCGTGCTCAAATAGAATCAAATGCCAAGTGTTATTTCCAAAAAGTAGTTATGTCAAAAAGCTCAGACTTGAAAAGCAGACTGCAAACATAAAAACTCAAGCATATGAGTATGCATCCAAAAGAAAATCAAATAAAAGCAGAGGCAGTAAAAGAAAAATAAAGAAAATGCTAAAGAAAAACCTAGACAAATATTTGCACGTGCTTAGAAAATGCAGCTTGATTCTCTCAGCTGAGGCTCAGTGAATGCCAATGACAAATTTATGTATAAACTTTAGCTCTAAAGTGCCACTAACTAACTGCATATGTATATATATATATATATATATATAAGAGACATAGATACACACACACACACACACATATAAAGGCGAGTGCAATGGCACAAGGCAGCGCTGATCTAGGCGCCTGTGCATATGCTTTATGAATAGTTTGAAAAGCACAGACGCCAGAATTCATGAATAGGCTGGCAGATGCAGTTATACAGCTATACACAAAGCGCATAGACGATGACGACAACGCACAGTGGGCGGGATGTGAATCTGTGCATAAAAGTCAGTAAACATGTACACTAGTACAAGACAAGAAAATAAGCTTATGGCTTACTAAGGATATCGATATGCAAACAAATATCGATACATTTATTTTTGATCATTGTCGGAAATAAGTGAAACGGATCACTTTTTAAATTGATTTCATCAAGCTTGGTGATTTTTAAATATCTCTATCATGATTCTTGGCAATATGGGACCGTCACTACTAATTATTACAATTTTTTAAAAATCATAACTTTGCGATTTTTTGAATAAATTTTATAACCATGAAAATTCACGGGCAATCAACCTGCTAGAATGGACGTTATAGGTCTGATCACATACTTTGGACCTCTCAGATCGATTTATGTAATTTCGACTTTTACCAAACAGTATGGTTTTTATATTTATGGAACACAATCAATCCTGCAATGGTGAACTCCTGCCCCCGTGGACCCATTTATCTCGAATTCTATAAGTCGTACACAAAAACTTCGAATGCAAAAAATGTTCAAAATTGAATTTAAACTTTTATTTGTACTGGAAGGTATACCCAGAAGTTTATATTTTAGGCGGTAGAGCGCGCCAAAGTTACTTCAACGCAGTTTTTCGTATTTTTACCCACCTCCTTGCCCTGTTTTGATTTTGGTGTGTATCAAAACATTGTGGATCTCAAAAAAGTACACAAGACTACTGGCCGTCAGCCATCAGGTATATTATGGGATCACCATGTAACACTTCTGTGTACGTGCCGTAATAGTATACACTGGTGGTAGTGCGTCTATATCCTCTTCGCGGGGGCGGCTAGACACAGTCTCTAGAAGGGATCTCCTTCTCGTAGACTGGCTAATTGTAGACGAGCGGAGAGATCGTAAACTCTCTTAAATCAAAGCTTGCATATGTCATTCCTCAGACAATAAACAGGTTGCGTTGGTCTGGTAGCCCGACCGTAAAACTTATATTACCCAAGAAACGGAACAAAGCCTCGGATATAACAGAAATTCCACGTTGACTTTAGCTTTCTAGCTAGGAGCGATACAACTGTCAAGAATTTTTATTTTGTATTTTGAATCTAGGAGTTATAAAAAAAATGTAATACAGTCGAGGCGGTGCCCGACAGTGGAATACCCTGTACCTTTTTTTCTCAAAAAAAGATTTATTCCTGCATATTCTTACTAAGAATTTCCAATTGGAACATTTTTTTGTTGGTGCAAAACGATATTGATACCTATAAGTTCCGCAAATTTTAACCGATTTTGATGAAAATCGAAATTTACTTTAAAGAAGTTATTTAAAGTATATGCGGTAAGTTTCAAGGGGATATGTTGAGGGGTGTGAGAGAAAATACGGTAAATCGATTGCGGGGGGTGGGGGGCCCGCATTGATAAAATTTGGATGTGGATTTGTTCATTAGAGGCACATGAATTAGCTTACTAAAATTGGTGGTTCTAGGTCATTTATTACTATTATTACGTAGAGTCAAATATTGACGCAGTTTATAGGCAAGGGGAGGTGAAATTTTTACATTTTAGACTATAACTTTTGTTGTAATTCGATTTTGTTTATTTTTGACACACAGATGCATGTAACCACAACGCATCGCTCTGTTAAGTTTCAGATTAAAATATTAAACGGTTTAGCTAAAAACCGCGAAACTCTGCTACGGGGGAACGGGGAAAGATTTTGACATGATTCAACAAACTTGATCTTCTGAGGAAATATGCGCATCAGCTGGTAAAGTTTCGTATCTCTAGCTCTTATAGTCTCCGAGATCTAGGTGTTCATACAGACGGACAGACGGACAGACGGACGGACGGACAGACGGACGGACAGACGGACATGGCTCAATCGCTACCCGAGGTTATGATAAGCATTTTGGTATAAAGGACTTGGGGTCTGCCACGCCTCCTTCTTGCCGTTACATACATTGCACAAATCTTGTATACCCTTTGTACCTATAGGTACAGGGTATAAAAAGGCCAGTAATAAAAACAAAAGTCGTTAATTTTTTAAACTTTAGCTCTATAATTAATTTGAAAATGGCTTAACCGAGTTAGCTTGGAAGTAAAATTTAACTTAACTTATTTAATTTTACTTAACAGTGCTGCTCAGCTAAGGTATTGACACTAAGTTGAACAGAGCTTAGTTTATCTTGAAGTTATGAGAAATCGAATATGTATTTCAGAATCATTTCCGTTTGTAAAAAATAAATTTAAGTTTTTTATTTTCCAGCCAAAAAACATATCTGGTTAACACCAAATAGCGCAGTAAACCTCTCTATCTGGACCACTGTGCGCAGCCGCTGCTGCGTTAATGAAATAGCCTGGCTAAAGCTGCGTTGAAATGAATGGCAACAGCCTCGGGTTGCTCCAACACATGTGCACTTACAATAAGCACTCCCGCGTTGATTATTATTAAAAGCGTTTTTGAATAGAGAGAGCTTGCTAGTTGACAATGTCAACGTGCTTCCTTTGCTACTTGCGCCCCAGCACTACCCCCGCACCACCAACTCTTTTACTTTATGCACACAGTACGCTGCAGTGGCGCTAGTCGTTGGCTCAGCGCGGTATTTTTTTTGTATAGTCTCTCATACTTAATGATTTATTTGAGAAAATTTACACGTGAGCGTTCTGGGCGAATAACACAAGATGAATGGGCTTACAAAAAGCGCGGTCAGAGACTGGGCAACGAAGTCAGTCAGTTGGCGCGTCCTCCCATATGGGCGTATGGTTTGTTTTCGTTTTGGTTTAGATGTTGAATTAACTTGCCAGACCATGAAATGCTTTGGCACGTAGTACGAACCTGGAGTAGCAGAGTCGTCCAATTCTTTGTATGCTATCGCTTTGGCTATGCTTAAACCTCTTTTTCAATACACTGTAGAGGAAGAACAAGGATCATATTGAGCTCATATTAATTTTTTTGTGTAGACCATACCAAAGGGTCTAGCTGGCTATGGTACCAAAAACTGTAACCAATGATTTTTAAAAACGTATGATGCAGATCGATTTCTAGGTAAAAAAAATTTGTCAAAATTTCAATTTTTTAACTTAACAGCTTAAAGGTCTATACGCAGGTTGCAAAAATTCCGCACGAATAAAAAAAATTTTTTTTTTATATGAAATTTTGACATTTCGTGCGGAATTTTTGCATGCTGCGTATGGGCCTTAAATTGAAAAACGTGTTTTTCACTTTATATTTAGTTGTGACTAAAGCACCGAATATTTTTGAACCCATTATTTTGGTTTTGTAATTTTTAATTATTTTAGATTGTTTTACATTTGTAATTATTTTTTTTAACCAAATTAAATGCGTTTTTTTTTCTTTTTTCTTAAATTTTTTTTTTTTTAATACCATCTTTATATTGCTTAATATAAATCAAATAACAACAGAGTTAAAAAAATCAAAAATTGTTAATTAATTTTTCTTTAATATATAAAAGTTTTTTTTTTTTGGCAAATACTTAATATACATACTAACTCCGTTTGATTTTTTAAGAAGTTTTTTAAAATAAATTTTTTTTTTTTAAATCATCATATAAACACCTTAAACAAAAAATTTAAGAGTCAAACTTAGCAATTTTCTACATCTTCTTGGTAGCTTGGTCGGATTTTTCATTTCTTGGGTTATTTTATCTTAAAGTTTCGGGGATATCTATTTAGTGGGGAATCGGAGCGCATATTTAAAGTCCCATAGAAATTTCCTAAACTGATACCGAACGATAAAACAACAGGGCCGGAATGGTCGGACTGTGCCCATCTTAAAACAAACTTATGGAAATGTCAATCAAATCGGTTTGTATGACGTTTTGGGAATTCCAAGCCTTTGAAACCGATTTTCGCAGCCTACAATCTTATTAATCCATAATCATATTCAATTTAAACGCACTAAAACGAACTGAAAACTATGGGAAATAAATTCTAAGCAGAAGTAAGTGTCACGGTTGCAGTGTATTTTATAGTCGTTATGCCCAATCTCACTTTCATGTATAAACAAAAGACAGCCATACTGCTGTGTGAGTGTGTTGGTGTATTATTTCAGTTACAATTCGCGCTTTTGCATATTCTTTCAACAATTTATCATGCGAAAATTGTCATGGTTTGAGGAGAGGGTGTTCCCGCAGCGGGGGCTACTTACTTTGCATACGCCTGGCCGTCAGAATTTCACAATTTCAGCATTTTAAGTAATGCTGCCCTGTTATTGTTTTATTTGTCTTTCTTTTTATGTATTGTAGTACTTCATACACATATTCATATATATGTACATACATTTTTTTTGCGCTAATTCAACGCCTGGCACTACGTAAATTTAGTCACGTTGTTTAAAAATTGTAATACAGTCGAGGCGGTGCCCGACAGTGGAATACCCTGTACCTTTTTTCTCAAAAAAAGATTTATTCCTGCATATTCTTACTAAGAATTTCCAATTGGAACATTTTTTTGTTTGTGCAAAACGATATTGATACCTATAAGTTCCGCAAATTTTAACCGATTTTAATGAAAATCGAAATTTACTTTAAAGAAGTTATTTAAAGTATATGGGGTAAGTTTCAAGGAGATATGTTGAGGGGTGTGGGAGAAAACACGGTAAATCGATTGCGGGGGGTGGGGGGCCCGCATTGATAAAATTTTGATGTGGATTTGTTCATTAGAGGCACATGAATCAGCTTACCAAAATTGGTGGTTCTAGGTCATTTATTACTATTATTACGTAGAGTCAAATATTGACGCAGTTTATAGGCAAGGGGAGGTGAAATTTTTACATTTTAGACTATAACTTTTGTTGTAATTGTCCGATTTTGCTTATTTTTGACACACAGATGCATGTAACCACAACGCATCGCTCTGTTAAGTTTCAGATTAAAATATGAAACGGTTTAGCTAAAAACCGCGAAACTCTGCTACGGGGGAACGGGGAAAGATATTGACATGATTCAACTAACTTGATCTTCTGAGGAAATATGCGCACCAGCTGGTAAAGTTTCGTATCTCTAGCTCTTATAGTCTCCGAGATCTAGGTGTTCATACAGACGGACAGACGGACAGACGGACGGACGGACAGACGGACGGACAGACGGACATGGCTCAATCGCTACCCGAGGTTATGATAAGCATTTTGGTATAAAGGACTTGGGGTCTGCCACGCCTCCTTCTTGCCGTTACATACATTGCACAAATCTAGTATACCCTTTGTACCTATAGGTACAGGGTATAATAATAAACTGCGCTTCACATACTACCCCAAATAGCACATGCACACAACCACATACTAAAATAGTAAAACGTGTGATAAAAATTTTATGAAAAATTATGCAAAAATAAATTTTCTGCCATATCAGAGAGACAATGGCTTGTTATGACAATGCGCATACGTCAAGTGGTACGCCGCTGAGCTAAAAATAGTTAAAGCACTGCCTTGTCACACGTTTTTCTTTATGCTCTAGTTACAGTAGTAGTACTTTATAAGTATGAGTATTAGGAAAAATTATATGCACATGTAAATATGTATATATGACTAACAGACAGATTTTGAAATCCGGGTTTCATGCTTTCTCCCTAAAAGAATATAATTATAAACTTATTCTTAAGCAGCAACTTAACAAATATAAATACTACACATTTGACATCATGTTTATATTTATATATGGCTGTTATTTCATCTTCAAGTGTTTGCGACTTACACACGCCTATGATTGCGATAAAGCTTAGCCTTCTAGGTAAATGCAAAATCGATTTAAGTCTGCTGAAACATTTTTTTTAGTTAGACCATATTTTGGCTACTTAAAAAATTATGGAAACGTATCAAAACAACTGTCAAAGAACTGTCGCTATAGGCACTGGAAAGTGGATTAAGTGTTAACCCAGATAAAACTGAGCTTATTATCTTTTCGACGAGATACAAGCTACAAAATCTTTCTTCTCCGAGACTGCACGATTCAGTCCTGTCCTTCAGTGATACTGCAAGATACTTGGGGGTTGTGTTCGTTTTATGGGATAAGGCATCCTTCCAAATACCTCGTCTTGAGGTTATGTCAGAACATTGATGTGCAAGGGGCTTTCAGGCCTCGGATTCTGAGCTCCAAAACATATATACTATAAAAAGAAAAAAAGTCTGTGTCTTTTGTAAGTAAATCCTTGGATGTTGGGTTTGGTTTTTTTTAAACTGGGATTCAGTGGCTCAAAATCTATATGGATAGCCCTGTAACACAGAATTTTTACTCCACTTTTTGTTTTGTGTGCCTGCGTTATAGAAAAACGTGGTAAAAAATTGTGATGAAGGTGGAGGCCTTTTGAAGAAATCCTGAATCTAAAGCCATATAACACAAAATGTGGTGAGTAATTTGTGCGGCACAAACAAACTCAATAGAAGAACTCCTAAAAAAAGTTTGGTGCAAGCTATCTTATTTCTGAAAATCTTATTGTTTATATGTTAACGAGAAATTATCGCTCTATTAGGCACATAAAATCCACAAAAAAAAAATCCCATAATCACATCATTACGATTGTAGCTTTGTTTCTTATTTTAAATTAAGCTCATAAGATTGCATATCGCTAACATTTTATCAGCTGTTGATTAGCTACAAGTTTCGGGAATCCGAGCTTGGGAGTGCAGGTGCAGTGCTAGTATCTTTAACGATATAAAATTAAGCACAATTAATTATTGCTTATCATGAGACAGACATCTATGACTTAAAATTAGTTTGAAATATATAATAAAAATGTGTGCGTCAATAGACTCAATCAGGTTTTAAATGTCTGGGAACGAAGACCTGATGGAACGTTAAAGTCAAGTAGCGATATAGATCAAGTTGTTAATAGACTTTTGTGCAGTAGTGCCATAAAAACTGATAAACTTGAGACGTTAACAAAAATAAAAGAAAGGCCTTAAAAAAAATGTAAGCATGTGCATATTTATAACAGTACAGAAAATGCTGTTAGCACAACGGATATTAACATACATGACCGTTATGCTGTTAAAAGTTAGCAAAAAGATAAAGATATCTATGGCTACGACTTACAAGAGCTCGTCCATAATAAAGAAACAAACTAAAGAATTTAGAAGAAACTTAAAACAAAGCAAATTTGTGTGTTATTCAAATAAAAATTATAAAACAACTATTTATTTTTGCATTAAAATTAAAAAAATTTAATACATTCGAGGCGGTGCCCGACAGACAAAAAAAAACGAATATTCTTGAATATTCGTTTTAAGAAGTTACCAATTGAATTTTTTTTTTTTTGTGCAGAATGATATCGATACCTATAAGTTCAAATTTTGATGAAAATCATTATTTACGTCAAAGAATTTATTTAAAGTATATGAGGGAAGTTTCAAGTGCATATGTGGGAGAAAACACTGTAAAAAGATTTAACAATTGAGTACAGCAGCTAGTAAACGATTTTTTTTTTTGAAAAGTTTAAAAAAATTATGCAAAAAATTCAAAATTGTAATATCTATTTCTTCACTTTCGCCATAGGGTTGCATGAAGTTGTCGCCTAGTGTAATCAGTAGAAGCGATATGCGAATAATATTTGCAAATCTGTCACCAAAATTACAATTTATTAAATAAAAACAAAACAATATGCACCCTTAAAATTTAATAAAATTTCTACTTTAAAGTAACTATTAGTTATCTATTGCCTTTAAATTATGAAATTTCATTATGCAAACTTTATGCTTCAACAGATATTCCGAAAATATAGTTTGTGTTTTAGTAATAAATTTTCTCAATAAAACTCATACTACATCTGCTGGCTTGAACCAAATCAGCAGCAGTACGGAGTAACTGCAGCTGCTTCTGCTAGGGAATCCACAAAATTAGCATTCGAGATTCTTGTATGCATAAAGCAGCAGACCCCTTCCATGTGTAAACCACAACAACCCACAAAATTTTGTTAGTTCTTAGCATAAAATTATTACACCAGTTGGAAATGCCAAGTATGGCCAACAAGAAACAAATAACTGGGGAACTGTGAGACTAAAGGCCACAACCTACTTTCGCCTTGGAGTGCAAAAAAAAAAAAGGGTTACCTAAAATAGAGATGCACCATATAAAGACACAGCGCCTGGCAGAAACATCCTCTCACACAAGGCAATAAAATAGTTGTCGCAACCTGGTGGATAAGCATCTGACTCCAACTTGGACTCAAACTTTGCCTCTTGGCTGCACACTTTTGGGGCAACACACACTGATTACTTCGTTAAGCTGCATGTTGCTACAAATTGTTTCCAAAGAAAGGCAATGAAAATAAAAATTATTACCCCCCTCCAAAAACAAGAAGCTGGCAAGGGTTAAAGGTAATCGCAACAGCAACAAAAACAAACACAAGTTGTGAAAGGTGCAGCAAGTCAAGCAGGCAGACAACCGAATAGTTTGGAACCATTTAGCTCCACTAAAAACTGCAGCATTACTTCACTGATAATCTTTGCGAGATTTTTTGGTTTATGGCGCATCCTAATGTCTCGAGCCAGCAAACACATTCATTATACACTGTATCCGAAAAGTAAGGGGTACATTAGGCTATTGGAGAACATTATTTGTATGCTCGAGATTGCCTAGAGGGAAATGAGTAGACTCCCATAAAGCTATATTTGCTAAAATTACCTGCTGTTTTTTCGGCAGTCTACGCCTTTTTCCCGATAACCTGAAGAACTTGGGTCACAGGTATTTTTATGAAATTTTCTCCTCCATTCTCACTAGCTGTTGCTTAAAATGTACAGTACCGACTAGTCTGTTAGTTAAGCGAACAAATTGAATTGAATGAGCTTTGAGTAATCAATTTTAATAGGAGTTCTCAATTTCAATTCGTTTTTTGAATACCTAGAAGGATATGAGAAATATCAATCGAAAAAATTGATTGAGCAACGTCCGGCTATCTTATTAACCGACTGCTCCTTTTTTTCAACTTCCGAAACACATTGGAGAGGAGAACCCGCATTCTAACTAGCTTTTGCTTAAAATGTAGCCTATAAATCTTAATCTATCATTTGATTTGAATTGAATTGATCTTGAAGAGGTTCTCAAAACTATGAGCTTTGGGTATTTGCCCATTATAATCGATAAATATTTGTATTTGAACCGTATTTTGCATAATTTTTGTAAAAAAGCCTTATAACATTTTTTTAAAGACGAACGCCACCTTGTTCCTTTGCACCCATCACACGCGAATCTCGTCAATTTCAATGTTCAAATTTGACTAAGTACAATTTAATTTTTTTTTTTTTCGTTTTCGGTTAACTGTGGGTAGTCCATTTAATAAGAAGTCAGAGTTTCTGAAGATCAAAACAGCGACAAATTTTGTCAGAAGGTTTCTCTTCTGTAAATCTTTCCTTTAAATCCTCATTCTACCAAATTTCGTTGTGCTGCTTCCCACACATTTGTGTAGTAAAAATCTTGAAATATTAAGACCTACGGGACTAGACTTAATCAATTTTGCATAAGGCAGGCCACGCAACTTCTTGTCTTCTATAACTTACATGGTTTCAAAAAATATTTTTTAAGTCAAGAATTCCCTCGAAATACTGAGCGGAATACTTACGGGGAAATTGTAGAAGAGACAACTAAAAAAGTTGGGCATCTCCGACCTGAACAGCCGATTTTGTATTATTTAAGAAGAATCCTCGCAACGCATACTCACTGAGAGTGAAGCTCTAGCGAGTTGAAGGAGATCCTCCCATCGACGGGCATGGAAAGTCGATGCTCGATGTTGCTCAGTTAGTAATATCTAAAGGTTTGTTTCTGTAATTGGTTGGGGGCTGGGCACTTTAAGACTAGCATAGGTTGAACAAGGAAGCCCTAGGGTCTCAGTGCACTCCTCGCCCTTCATCATACTTTTGTTACACCAAAGCTTTCCACATCAAAAGTTGAACTTGCTGCGAATAATAAAATATTCTTTTCCAACCTATAGACCTCTCAAAGCGCTTCAAAATTAAATCTAGAGTGCATTAGTCAAGAAAACAGTGTATATTAAGTTCGGTTTGTTCCGACTAAAATTTCTCCACTTGTTTTGTTGTTGTTGCTGCTGCTACACTGAGCTCCTGTCATATATATTTTGTTTTTGTTGCTGCAGCAAGTCTTATCAAACGCTTGTCATCATCAATGTGCCCAGTCCATAGACCAAAGAGGGGAACAAACCAGCCACTGCTGGGAACTTCATTAGAGAAAGTCAAAAAGTCACAGGTCCCAGCCATTGGGACCCATCAAAACCCTTGCCTACTACATCTAATACTAATACTAATTTTTAGTAGCTCTGTCGTTGTTTGTTTGTGTTCAGTTTTTGTCAAACTAATTAGTACGTAAAAACATTAACAATGGCATTCCACAGTCTCTGTGACGTATCTAGTATGAATGACATGGCCGTTGTCCAAGTTAGCCCAGAGCTCAAGCTGCATTTCAAGTGTGAAAAGCATATTTTGTCGTCTCTGGAGCTCGGGTCCGGCAACAACTCATTATGACATTGGCATTAGCATAATACGCGTATTATGCGTATTAATTACGGCGAAGACATTTGCATTTAAACGCCTATTTGTTGGCCACAACAACAACAAATACTAGTAGTAGAAAAATCTAGGGTCAAGACGGTGGTGGGTCTTGAGACACCCAGTAACTGCCAGTAGCTAAGCTAAGCCAAATGTCTCTGGCTACTACTCCCTAGCTAGCTGGCTGTAATTATTGAATTAGAGAGACAATGCGTTGGCATGTCTAAAGACCCATAAGATGCGTACCTGTGATAGTTGAAAGACCACCCGAGCGTAGAGAGTTAGCCAGATCAAATTGGAGATGAGGCAACAATAACCAAAAACAAAAATAACGAATAAAAAGAGTTATTATGTGGAAATTTGCATAAATTTCACGCTTAGCAATAAGAAAAGAACGGGAGAGGAAGTATTAGGGAGTAAGATGCACTTCAATTGGGCAGGAAATTCTCATGGCAATTTAAAGGTACGGATAACTAAGAAAGACAACATCAAAATCAAATCGCAACTTGGAATCATTAGAATATTTTCAGGGAGCTCCTGCATGAAAAAACTTAATTCTTTAATACTAAATAGTTCAAATTCTATGTATAGGGCAAGGAAGGATCATAAAGTAGTATGTAGTACTGACTTTCTGTAGCACGAGACTCTGAAAGCCTTCCTAAGAGTCCGATACTACTTCCAGTCGCCTGCGGGAAAGCAAAGAGTCAGCACATCGATTTCCATGAACCTCTGTTAACAACTGTGTTCGCGACCTAAGATGAAGAAAAATCTCGAACAGCGCGATGCCATTAAATTCTGAGTCAAATTCGGAGAGCCTCGGAATGATTAAGTGCGTCTGACAAATGATGACTTAGGATTAGATTTATACGATAGCGTCCAAAATTTGATTTTTACCTTGCAAAAGGTCCAATTCAGCGCGCTGTTGGTGACGGAGGCTCTGGTCCAGCATAGGGATATGAATATTTGAAAATATGCTCCATTTAATAGTTCGGCTCGAAATGAAAAAATAGTTGATTAGGATTTTTTAGTAGCCAAGTCCCTTTCAAATGTACGACACTAAGTTAGGCACAACACAGCAGTAAAACTTGTGGACATAATAAAAAGCTTAAAAAGTTATAAAAAACTTAAGACTTCTCAAACACTCTCAGGTATTGAATTAAATTAAACTCATTTGCCATATCTTATAGCTTCAAATCTCATACATATGCTTTATTTGTTGCACTTTGCTTTATCAGCTAAACATATTTAATAAATCACTGCCCAAATCATGTGCCTCACTGAAATGTTCCAGCAAAGATCTTGGACAATGTGCATAAACCTTGTCACAATCGCCACCGACGCGACCCAAATGCTCCGCGTGCAGATAATCGTTATCCGTATGCAGCGATAGCTGGTCCATAGAGCTGGAAGGTCTATTAACAACAATTAGCAACATTTCAACGGGCGAAAAATTTATTTTAGTACTTACGTCAGCAGTATGTGTAATAGCTCTCCCAGTAGACCATTTTGCTCATCAAACGGCATCGTGGCGCTCTCACATATGCTCTTTAGCACACACTCGCGTCCATTAAGATGCATACGAGTGGCCAGTCCTTCAAAGCCCTTGTAGGCAGCCCAGCGATAACCGCTCAAGGTGTGCTTAAAATCGTGTAGATGACTTACGGATAGACCCAGTTCTTGATCAGTTTTACCCACGAGTTGCTGAAAAATGGTAGCATTGTCGTGCACGGTGCGGTCCGAGGTAATGGGCTGCGTAGTCTTATTACGCAATTCCGCAGGCGTAAGTGGCAGAAAGTATTGCGCCTTGAAGACGTAGCCCACTGTAATGGATTCTATGTTAAGATCCTGCACAGGTATACCAAAACCTGCGATAAACTGTAAAGAAACGCGTTAAGAGCGCAGCTTAAACATGCAAATTTATGTAACAACTGACTTGAACTTTGGCTGGACTGGTTACGGGATACAACAGAGGCAACCAACGCGCCTTGCGTATAAGCAAATCACTTTCACTGTGTATGGAACTAGCATTCTGAGCTGTGGTTATAGCTATTAACGTAACTAAGCTAAGTTGCAGATATGTGGCACGCATTATAATAGTTGTAGATATAAAAATCCTTTTGCAGATACAGATACAAAAATAGATAACTTAACTGTTTCAATGTTGTTAGCTAACTAAACCGTTAGATGCTTTACAGCTTAAGAAAGTTTCTATATGATAAATTTCACTTTATCAAAACACTCTAATAAACTTCTTAGTGCTTTCATTTTAAAAGCAAAAGTGCCAGTTACCATTAGACCAACTCGCCCCAGCAGGCCTAATATTTTTGCTGCCACTGTGCACTTAATTAAATTTAATTTGTGTTACTCAGCTAACTTTTTCTATTGGACACACTACTAAAAGCACAAAAAAAGTTCGCGTTCTTTCAATTAACACCAAAGTTTTGTTTCTCTTCTATTCACTTAATACACTGAGCAAAACTTCTAGTATAGTTTGTTGAGTAGTTTTATTTATGGCCTAAAAAAGCAAATGATCCAAGTTGCTATGCATTTCGGTAAAGTGTTGCAACAAACTGCGTCTACACTCCTTAAAAACATGCTCACAACCTGCGCCCGTCTGGCCCATTTTCTCCGCATAGTAGTACTCATTGTCCGCATGCTCCGATAGCTTATCCACAGATGAGGAGGGCCTGTAAACAAATGTGTTTGTGTGTGTTTAAGGCCAAGTACTACAAATGATGTACCATCAAAGACATGACTTACGTCAGCAAGATGTGCAACAGCTCTGCAAACAGCCCATTGGCCATATGGAATGGCTCCTCGGCCGCCTCACATATGCTCTTCAGCACACAAATGCGTCCTTGATAGCCCAAACGAGTGGCCAAACCCTCCAGACCCTTGTAGAAGCTCCAACGATAGCTGCTTAGCACTTTGTTTGTGCGTGTCAACAGCTTGCGCGTGTTCTTGCCCAAATCATCTACGCCAACCAGAAAATTTTCAAACAAGGGACGCTCCCGACGTCTGGCACCGGTAATGCCCGGTGTGACCACTTGAGTGATGGGCAGTGCGGTGGGCGTGCGCAAATCTTCTGGCGTGATTGGCAGCCAGTATTCCACTTTTAGCACATAGCCCGTGGTGACAGCTTCGAATTTGAGATCCTCCAGCGGTATGCCAATGCCACCAATGAACTGTACATATGTGATTAGCATAACCTTCTATTGTAGCGGCAAGCTGCACGCAAACTTACCATAACCCTCGTGGGCGATGTGGTTGGATAGATGAGCCAGGGTAAAAAGAATACGGGTCTTTCACTACGCGCATCCTTTGAAAGACTGCCCAGCTTGGCTTTGACATGCTTAAGCCTTAATCCAACTATGCTTAGATATAGTATCAGACTTGTTATTGTTCTTAGCTGCATTTTCTTTGTTATATATATATGTACAAGTTGTATATAATAGTTAACTACACAACGCGTTGTTTATGCTTGCCTCGGCCAAGCGTTACTGAAACACAAAAAAAAATATTCTATAAGTTTTTGCTCACGTTTCTATTCTATCGGTTTCCTTATTAATCGAATTAGAAACAATAGCACTCTTTCCCAGAATTTAAGTTTCAGTTTGTTTGCTTTTTGGTTCATATTTGGAGAAATGTTACACATTCTATTAATTAGCATCTTTCAATTGACGCTTCTATTGCCCAGCAGACACAAAGAATACTTTGTTAGGTCATCTAGTAACTGTGAAAAACTCGCTTGGTCCAGTTTATCGTCAAGCTGCAGAAAAATAAAAACAATTTCTTCACCCTAACTCTTTAAGCATATTCTTAGTGCAGTGCTATTTGTCAATATTGCTTCCAGAGTTTGGTATACAGGGTCCGTAAGAAATGTGACCAATTCAGAATTGCAAACCAGCTTCCAGAGTTCGCGTCACTGGCTGATTTCAGATTACCAAGAACATATTCAACGATGTATTCTGTTTCTCTAACTCTGCCTTGATCGCCTTTTAGCCTGATGTGCTTCCAAGAGGGCCCTGTCATGGTAAGTCTTATAGTATGCCATGCACCTAACAGGCCCCAGGAGAATTTCTATGTACTGTCTTGGGAGTATCGCAAGCGACACTAGCATCGATATTCCTCTTTTAAAAGCTACCTATTCACGAATAGCTTTGGAAAATTTTTGATTCTTAAGTGGTCTTTCTTTGTATTATGTTAGTTTATTGCACCCTACCAAAGTAGGTTTTAGTCAGACGAAGTTAAAACTGCATACAACCATCATCCTGTTTACCTTTATGACGTGAAAGCATGAAAGTATGATGAATCAATCTGCTGCCTTGAAGAAATCCCTTCGATGGAACGACAAACCGTCAAAAGGATTAAAATTCAGCAGCTTTGCTGACTCGGGCATGGATGAAGAAGATTCAGCGAGAAAGCCGTTCATAGTGGCTGTTCTAGAAGCACAGCGAGGAATTAGACCGTGTTACGCAGTGGAACTAAAGTGAGCAAAGCGGACGAGCGCGAAGGAATGCTCTATCAAACGTCAGTCACGATGAAAAAGAATCATATAGGCATACAAAAACTATATAACGTGTACCCCTCCGATAAATCTCGCATCAACGAAACCTTTTTTAAGAAACACTGTTCTAGTTACTTGAACCAGTTCCTTAACAGCTTGCTAGTTTCTACTCTCAAGACTCTGGAGTTACTTTAAGCATTTGCTCAGCACCCATTTTCACAGCTTAAGCTCTACAGCAAACTGCTAGTGCAGCTCATCAATTGGCAGCTGTGAACAACAAACAGTTCACTTAACGCATCCATCATGACAAGTCCATCTGTTTTGCATTGTTTTAACGTCTTCATTTGCATTCTTTTCTTGCTTTGCGGCACTTATTTTACACTAACTAATTCGGTTCTATTCTTTCCACGCGGTGGCTCCTTTGGCGTAAGTTATCAATAATCCTTTTCTATAAAGTTTAAAAAACAATTTACTCAACACTTTAGTTGCTGGCTGCTGTGGCTATACCATTGGATTTGCCCAATCGCAATGTATATATGGCTTTTAATTTTGAGTCAAATTATGCATTGCCATCTAATGATTCCTATAATGAGTGGATTGATCGGGTAAGTTTTTAATTTTTATACCCTGAACCCATAAATTATTATAGCTTTGTGCTAAATAGTCGTGGCAGTGCATAAAATCCTCACACAATCAGTTAGCGATTGGGATATATCCCTTCGTACATGGGTCTATGCATCCATCCGTACATAATTTCTTCAATCCGTGCTTGTGTTCGACGTATATCCGTTTGTGAGTCGGTTCGTACATCGGATCGTGAGTCGATCCGTCCGGTCGTTAGCCGTACATCTTTCGGTGAGTTCGACTTACATACGTCCGTGACCACATTTTCCGCTTCCCGCACTATATTTCCCTTAAATAAGCCTACAGTCCTTATCCCATCAAGAAGCATACATTAATTTGTTCGGATGCAAGTTATTCCACTATCGGTCACCGCCCTGCACTGCTTTAAATTTGGTATCCCTGCGTAACCAAATCAAAAACTTTTTGAAATATAAAGTAAGCTTATATTTAAGATTAAATTTGTTCTAGTGGGACCTCGATGAGGAATTCCTGGGCATAGGCAGCAATGTCACGCCCATTAATGGACGTAACGGTGGCGCCTACGAAGATAAAACCAAACGTTCCGCTGCCGCCCCACTTCGCTATTCACGCTATGACTTTTATCGCAGCTTTATACACTATTTGGGTCAGTTTGGGCATAATGGCAGCGCCTGCTTGCTGCGTATCATCTGCGAGGTCAGCGCAGCGCCCTTGGATGCACATAATGGCGTACTGGGTAGCATATTCCAAATTCTATTCATGTAAGTGCGCTGCTGCAGAGATAACACTTACAAATTCTGCTAATTAACTTTGGCTCTTTTGGGCAGACCCACGACAAGTGCACCGGAGCGAGCACTGCAGTCCATTGATAGCATCTATAAAGCCTCTTGGTTTGGCACGCGTGGCTTGGGCTGCGAGCCCTATACGGACAGCTGTAACCACAGCGTGCTGGACATGATAAGCATTATGCACTGAATATGTAATCAAAAGTTTAAATATTTTTTTTGTCTTCTTACGACAATAAAAGTGTTTACATAACACAACTCACACGCAATACACGTACCACAACTGGGTATTCCTAACTCGAAACTGAGCTCCGGTCGCCCGCTGCGTGAAATGTTTTAATTTTGCTTAAAGCGCTTAAGACGCCTTGTCAAGATACTGACAATGCCTGCTGCTGGAACCGGCTGGGAGTTATATACCATAAGCCTGCCGCACACAAAATACGCAAAATGTGGTACCCCGAAACACATAAGGACATGTGTGTGTATGTTTTTTTTTTGTTTTCTTTAAGAAAAAGGCGCAGGAGCGGTTTTTGGCAGCTTCCCTTAGACTGTTTGATCGCTTTTTCCGCTGCCTTTGTGTATAAGGCGGCTATTCATGGACTAAACTCTTTTTGTTTGAGTCCTGTCAACAATGCTCCATTTGTATTTTTGTACACATGATGATGCTTTGTTTGTTATTTCTTTGATTTGATTTGCCGCCTTTAAGGGTACTTTATTGTTTATAAGACGGCTGTGATGGTCTGGTGAGAGCGAATTACGCCTTCTTTGATTTCGAAGCTATAGAAAATATAATTAGAAGACAAATGCTTAAATATTTCTTTGGAATACTTTAGCACAAAAGCATTGAAGAGGTATGTACGCCAACATTAAAACCAGGATTCGAAATCGTATGGAATCGCCAGTAATGAGCTTGTCCTAACTCAGTACATACCAAATGAAACCCGTTGTGGGAAACAACCACTCGGCACATCATTTCTAAAACTTGTCATATTTTTTTTGGTATGTTGATTTGAGAGTTGTATAATGGACAACTTAAGGTAATTAACAAATTTGGCTTTTATGTTGACCTTAGGAGTCCTTTAGAGAAGATTTATAATGTTTAACCAAGGAAAAATAAATTTGTATGCAGAGCTTAAAAAGTTTACATGAAACGTTCTTATTTTAATGGAACTTCCTTTTCTAACATTAATGGTCTTCGGTCTTCCTGGTGGCCTTCTGGTATAATACTTCATAAATTTCCAAAAAGTTTTTTTCATTCGACGTTTGATCCAAGCTTTTATTTGCAATGATATCAAAACGTTTTGTGCAAGTAACCAACTGTAAGAAAAACTAATAAACGATTCTCAAATCCTACGATTTTTGGCCCTTTTCATCCCTCTGAAAAGTCAAAATTCCCCCAAGTTTCAGGCTGATCGCAAATTGTTCAATTCTGAAGCAAGTTAGAAACACGGCAATCTAGCTAATTTTTCTCAATCTAGTGAAATAAAATTCGTTGAAATATCGATATGCCTAACAACCAAATATCGCAAATAGCAGGATTCAGATTAAAGCTGAAATCTATTTTGACAACAAAATTTAAATTATGTTGTATAAAACAACAAATTTTGTAATACTTTCCAAGTAAGAAGAGATTACAGTCTGTTTGTCCGCCAGTATAAAAAAGAGATTGTCACAGACTATAGAAACTAGTGAGTCCAAATTTAACCCAAAGTTTTTTAATTCATAAGCGAAATTGGTGGTTTACCCTTTCAAAATAATATAGTTATGGACCTGGGTACTAAGAATAGTATGCCTGGGTACAAAGAAATTTTTTAAATCGAATGAAAACTTCAAAGTTATTAGTCAAAATGTAATTTATTTGGACCCCATCCAGTTACAGTCAGCAAAGCCGGTGTGTAGACTAAAATATGAAAATTCTTTTAACTTTAAGGGTTAACCACCATCCAGTCCCCTTTTTTTTAAATCGGCTGGGAACTCCGGGGATTATAAGAAAAATAATTTTAAAAAAATAATTTGCCTAGAATATCCTTGTAAAACTGCCTGCGCTACGAGAAGAATATAAAAGATATTAGAAAGTTGGCGTGCAAAGCAAGCAGGTGGCGGAGTTAGCATAGAGCAAATAACTGGGAGAGTTCTGAGCTGGTTACAAATTTGCAATTTTTTTTTTTCGTATTTACAGAAGATGTTGCTTGTAATTCACAACTGCTTAAAGCAGTAATCTCCAACATTCGCAACGACCCGCTCACGAAATTTGGTTGAAAACACAAAATTTGATACAAATTCTTTGTTTGATACTTTTTCTCCATTGTAAAATTCGCAAAACACTACAATTTCCTGAAAGTTTCTGGTTGCAATGTAAACTTTGGGTAAAGCTTATAAATAATACCTCGAAAAATAATCAGAATTTAGAAAACAAAAAAAAGAAAGATTTTTACCCCTAAAACGTAATAAATTTTGAAAAAGTGTTGAAAAAAAACAGAGTGACAGTTTAAAATCTTCAAGTATTTGGACACTTGAATGACTGATTTCAAAGTAATAACGAAAAATTTAATTAATTGTACTGAAGACTTTTAAATAAAAGGATTTATTTAAAATAAATAGCCTAGCTGAGTTATACTAATAGTAAAAAGTGACACAAAAAACACAAACAGCCTTATCACGCTAAATCCTTATTTAAAACAAAGCAACAATTCCCTTGAAACTTCAAGGACATGAAAATAACGCAGCATGCCCAGTAACATATGTCTTTTCCTTTTTTCAATATGCATATTTTTTCGTTTTCAACACTGCTTGGGAACAGTCTCTTAGGCGCATACCTAAGGCGTCTGAGTGATTTTTGGCGTTCTGCTATTTTTTATGACTTTTTTAATAAACCTCATACTTGGCATTACCATCTTAATAGGCTTGTCAAAAGCGACCACATAAAAAAAAAGCAGGTGGCTTGTGGTTGACTCAACCGCAGCTACATTCACATCCACTTCCTGTGGCCATATCTTGGGGGAATTGGCTTAGGTCTAAAGGGGCTGGTTGCTACAGTACAAATTGATTTGTAATTAGTTGCAGTTGCAGTCAACAATAAGATTAACTTGGCATTTGGCATTGAGAACAAGCAGCGAGGTGCAGCCCACAAATGGCCGGGATAAGGTTACAAGAGCCACGCTTCCACAGCTGTGCGCAGGCGCGACAGTTCAGCAGAGCCAGTTCAGTAACATTATAGGAACCATTTGAGTTGGGAGCAGCATAAATTATACTGAGATGTACTGAGCTCTACGTAAAGTAATTGACAGTTCTATTTGAGCGTTTAACTGCTTGTTGGGATCAGACACATGTGGGGCGTACTGATGGACTTGTAAGCGAGTCTGTTGCTTGTGTCTCCAGGAAACTGAGGTTGGTCTGTGGTCTATGATTTTACTGTTAAAGCAGCATGACATATGTCAACAACTGTTGAGCTACGGATACCAAAGTATCCATGACCGCGAACAGTTGTGCGCCGATTGCATCATAAATCAGAAATGGAGTATCTTAGTAGCAGGCACTGGGCGTAACCACGCAGCCCTAAACTATACATATGCAATATATGCTGTGGCTTTGGTTGTTTTACGTACATATTTTTTTATTTATAGAATATTAATGCATTTCATTAAGTGTTTTATATTTTTTAAATACCAATATTCAGTTATTAAATTAGATTTAATCCACTTAAATATCATGCTGAAATGCACTTTAATTGAATTTGTAAATGAGCAGCTTATATGATTTTATAAATTAACTAATTAGAGTGTTGTGCTGTTATTTAATCTCTTGTTGTTTCTGGTTTTTTTTATATTTTTATATAACATTTTTATACGCCTGACCAATCGGATTATGTGCATAAAACAAAATGGCGTTGGCAGTTGGTTTTCTTTTTTTTTTTTTTTTTGGTCTTTTCGGTTTGTTTTGATTAAATATAAGGATTTTTTGGTTTTATTAATTGGTTTGCAAAAAAAAAAAGGTAACTTATGTGGAAAATGCGATTTCATCGGCATACAGGGGGCCTAAAATTAACAAGTGTTCCTGCTTCAGATGGAATATAATATGCGCTGAGCAAACCTAATTTCTACAGTTTTTTCCGATTTTGACTTGTTGCAAAGCAGAAGTTGGAAAAGAGACAAAATAAATGCGGTTATTGAAGACCATAGGTAAACATTAAAAATAATTTCTTTCTTTATTTGCGTGGCAGTATTTTTCATAATGAGCTAGGAACTATTTGAAAAACTACAAGAAGTTATTTTGAACTTTCACGATTATCTAACATACTTATTATAATTTCCTAATCAGCTTAGTTGACCGAAGATAACTAGCAATAGAGACCTAGAACGGCTGGATATGGTTTAAAAATCGCAGTAATCGTGAATTTAAAGACTGTAAGCAAAAATGTATTTAAAATTTTAATAAAGTTTGACTGAAAATGCGTTTACTATGACAAAAATTTCAAGAGAAATAAAAATTTATCTTCAAAAACTTCGTTGATAAACTTCGTAAAAGCAAAACGATTTTTGGAGTGGGAGCTTAGGCCATATTTATATTTTAAAAGTCGCTGAATCCAAGCATCAAAAACGAGATATTTTGGTGGCATCTCAAAGTTCTTTTATGCTAGAAATTTTATGACCTCGATGTTAAAAAAAATTATTGGTGCTTTTGGACGCTCTGAGCATTTTTTGGTTTTCGGACCCGACGGCTCCAAGTCCATATGGGTAGCCCTGTAGCAACGGTAAGGGGTAGATTTAGTTTTCCCTAATGTATATAACGTGGAAGCTGGCCCTCCAAATTGGGGGTTGGACTCGGTGCTGACAACTCCGTTCCGCAAAAATCCTTTGTTATGAGACCTGTTTAGGAGGCCAAGATTCATTATGATGATGATGATGTAACGTGGAGATGCAGACATTAAAGTTACCTTCAATATAGTCAGGAGGACAAAAGAAATTGATATCAACATTTTCGCCCCTTCTATTCGTCAGTATGAACGACAGAATCTTGGTGACTATAAG
Organism: Chymomyza costata; assembly: GCA_018150985.1. NCBI lineage: Eukaryota > Metazoa > Arthropoda > Insecta > Diptera > Drosophilidae > Chymomyza > Chymomyza costata. Next base: position 29,582,816 of record JAECWU010000001.1, read on the forward strand.
CGCTAGGATAACTAAACTTGAGATTTGGACTTCTTGTATGACTAGGCCAGTGACGGATCCACAGGGGGTTTTCGGGCCCGGAGTAGAGAGTTGGTCTTAAATATGAAAAAAAAACAGTTTGATTATATAACGCAACATTTAAGCCAATCTGGACTCCAGCCATTCTGTACCTACAAAATACAGATAATATTCATAGATTAAGAAAGTGTTACGCAGCTTGGCTCGAAGCACTTTGCTTTGCCGCCTTGTAAATGTTAACTTGCTTCCTAATAAGCAAATAAGCATATTACAAGTATCTTATAACCAAAATTAAAATGCACAACATTTTGTTATATTAAACATACTCACATTAAAGCGTATAAATTTAGAACCAAGTCATGCAATAACAAACTACTTGAGCTTCCCATAAACATTTGATTAGTTGCGTTTGACTGCATTGATGGGTTTTTCATCGTTTATCTTAGGATCTATAATGGTAATTTCTAATACCATATCAAATTATGTAATCCAACATGCATCTTTGCTTACCATTAGCTGCTCTTGTCATTGTTAGTTATTCTTGAAGTTCTTAAGAGTTTTTCCCACCAGCTGAACGTACAAATGTCTAACCTGTTTTTTTTTTTTGACTACACCATCCAATTTCTATGCTTTGGCTTATCAGTAGCATCAACACCTTCTATTCATAAATTTCAACTTTTATGCACAGGTCAGACGGCAGTACATAAACCATGTCATCATCATTCATATTCATAGATGGCATACGAAAAACGCCGCATAATTTTATTATGTCTAGCATTTAGTTGCCCCTGCCACATGCTGCACTGCATATATGTATAATATAATTTGATCGATTGCAGGCAACGCCAAAAACTACTTTGACATTAATTGACTACGAGAGTATGCACAAGCGCATGAAATTATGAAAATCTTATTAAAGTCAACCCAGCTTTTTTTTTGGTTATGAAAAACACACCGGGAAAACTTCATAAATGCTAATGTGGCAAACTGCTTGACTGCCAGTTACTCGAGTTAAAATGATTGATGGTCTTAGCTACGCAGTTAACTAAAAAAAAAAATAAGAAAAATCCGAGTTTTTAGGGGTTTGAGGTTTCTATTTACTTAAGAGTGCAAAATTATGCGGTCTACTGCTGTAGCGCGCAAGCAAAAAGGATCAATGCTCAAACCGCTTTTTCTTTGGATTTTGGCCAAAAAAAAATTTCAGCTCACTGACAAGGCGTTGTCATCTCTTTTCTAAGCCAATTTAATCCTTAGGCTTAGACATGGTGAGCTAGGCTTAGGCGCCTTAACGTATGTTGCAACAAAGATTTAGTTGTTAAGGCAGTACTCAAAATATTGTAGCTACCGACTTTTGTGTATCTATAGGATTGTTGCGGTAGATTGCATTGATCTTATGTTGTGTGTCGGCGGTTGGCCTCAAATACACAGTAACTGACACAAAAAGTGGGCACCAGATTTTACCCTGTAGACTCAAAGCATTTTGCACAAACAAAAATATGACATAAAAACATAACGAACCTTGCTTTCATGTCTGCCCAAAGGCTATGCCTAACAAAACAAATGAAATGTCTGTAGTCTCGACTTAAAGCGCCTGGGGCTTGGGCTCCTTTTGTATCTATGTAAATATGTGTAAATGTGCGTGTATATGTGTTAGCATATATATATATACTATCAGCACGTGCGTGTCGCTCTGTAAAAAGCATTTTGTACAAATGCGGCGCAAACAAGCTCGAGACTAATTACAGCACAAGATAACGCCAGAAAGCAACCACACTAGGATAATAATCTAAGCAAATTTATCAGCATACTCAAACATACATACACAGATACGCGCTCACACACAGGCACACTTTCACACATGCCAACAAAGAATTATTCCAAGTGTAGGTGTAATTGTTTACGCTAGTATGTGTGCATCAGGCGAAAAATGAAAAAAATATTGTATAAGCTTTTTTTTTGTGTATATTTGTGTGGGTGAAGAACAAACCCAGTAGGAATTTGTGGAAACTTTTACGGTTTGTTATAACGCAAGCATGCATAGGGAGGAACATGTCGTAAAATAGTATGTGTGTAGAATTAGGAACTATATATAATATATGGTACTACAAATTTAAAAAAAAATGTATTTTCTCACCTTAGGTAAAGAAAATTGAACCAGACTTCGCGACGATATTTTTTAAGGCCAACATACTTGCAAATCAGATACTCTTTTGCATTTTCTTGCCATTAAGAAGAATCGAACTCTATATCTACTCTATTGAGATCATATCCGATATTTATGTTGCAATTATTAACGTGTTAATCAAAAGTTTTTTTTACTTCCCACGTTTTTCCTGAAGCCGTAACTTTAGAATGGAAGAGAATATAGCGCTTTGGAATTACTTTCAGCTGGTTCTGGTTGCATTTATAAGGGATCCAAATGCCAAATTTGTTGATTCTTGATCTAATAGTCTTCCAGATCTAGGAGTTTACACAGACGGACAGTAGATCGATAACTCCTGACCATATTGGAATTTTAGAGGGGGTCTCCGATGTCTCCTTGAACAAACTTAATATACGGGCTATAAAAATTGTAAAACAAACTCTAAAGTCGTACTTTATGGATTAAAATATCCTTTTAAAATCACTTTCACTTTGCATTTTAAGGGCAATACGCAGTTCGAAAAATTTCGCGCGGAATGACAAAACTTCATATAACTTCCCCTTAAGGAAAAAAAAGTTAACGCGAAAAATTTAAATGAATTGGAAAATGATTTTTCCGCTCTTAAGTTATTTTAAGCAAATTTTTTTACCTTAATTTTTAATAGAAATCTTTTAAAAAATCTATGGGTCAAAAGCTTTACACTTTACAGTGGTGGGCAGTCTCTCAAGTTACATCACACGCGTGAATAGAGCACAAAATTCTGCCGCAGCGTAATCGTCACACGCACAGTGTAAGTGTGACAATTTGCTCTCTCGTTTGCGTTTGATTGTCGATCTTGCGCTCTTGTGCGCTTTTGCTTGCTGCGCTGCTTGCTCAGAAGAAATGTTTGTTTGTATGATTTTTGCCATCAACTGCTTTAAGGGCAGATTTTTCATGCTCTCAAAGTTCTTCCGGACATATTAACGGTTAGTTAATTAGTTTAAATTGGAACTCGGCCGATATGGACTGAAATTATTTTGAAATAGTAATATATAAAATTCATAAAAATTAAGAAAACCAACTTTGTGACCATTTTCATCTAAGCCAAGACATAAATTCCTAAAAGCCAAGAACGCAGCAAATTTTCAACTTGAAAGGTTTTTCTGAAGCCGTTAATGTAATTCTTGGTGTAAAATTGTTGTGTTTAGTTTGTTTTCAGCTAAGCAGGTTTTTACGAAAAATCTTTTATTTCTTAGTGGACTCACACTCACCCTCCATTTTACTATATTTATTAAATTGGCTGATTGTTTTTGGCAGATTGCAAATAAAATTCATTAAAAAAAATCTTATTGATATCAAAATTTTAAGTTGCACAACTATAATTCCAATTATATAATAAAATCAAAAGAAATCAGAAAAATCACTTGTTTAGTTTTTCAAGAAAGAGTTTTCTTAAATCAAGATTTTTACAGAAATTTAAAAAATTATTCCTATAATATTTTTTTTATTTTATCTTAAAATTTTTCTTTAAATATAAGATTTTAGATGAAATTTTTTTTGCAATTTGTTTGTTTAATTAAGACGGTTTTTTTTTCTAGTATCAGCCATTTTCTTCGTTTCTAGATATTGTATATCCTTGCTGTACCGATTTTTACGACTGAACAGCACTGGCCTTTATAAATTGTCTTCTTAAGTCTTACAAAAAAACACAAAACTTTAAAAAGCTTTTGAGTTTATAAACAACTATCCTGTCCGGAGAATACTCGTCTAAACAAGAATCCCTGCTACAAAGTGCAACAGGGAAAACACAAATACAGCAAGTGAAAAATTACGCATAAATAGAAAAGCAAAAGACACCAGAGACTAAATAAAACCGAGATGAAAAGCATGTGTAGAGTTTTTGCTGGCAGACATAAAATCCCACGCTGTATTATAACAGTTGAACTTTCTGGAGAGAGAGTACTGAGGACCGGACAGATGTTTGTTAAGGGCGATGTTTGAGCAAAGGATTGCAAACAGTGTGCACCACTGAGAGCCCCAAGAGCTTCGGGGTTTATTCACATATTAGGCAGACAGACAGCATTTACTCATACTGTCCACTGCAAGTGGCTTAAACTAAATTTTAAAAAATTAGTTTTGCAAAATTATAGTCTGGCCTGAGGCGAGTACGTGGAGAAGGCGGAGAAGGCGGAGACCAGCCGGATATGGGCTACCAAAGGAGGCACCATCATAAATGGCTGATGTTTTACCTTTGAAATAATGTAAAATAATATTCAATATGAAAAGCATATTTTTTAATAACATAAATTGGTTGGTCGGCATACAATTTAAAAAAAAAATAAAAATCATTCTTTTTATTATACTCGGTACCTTGTGGTGCAAAGGGTATATTAAGTTTGTGGTTCGGAGTCCCCCAAAGTTACCTAAAGTATGATTAGGGTGACTAGAGAAATCCATACACCCATGTTCGTCTGTCTGTATGAACGCCTAAATGTATGAGATTTTAAGGGTAACCAAACTTTCAGATTAGATCCCTGATTATCTTACCTCCCGTTTACAAGTTTATTTATTTTTTTTATATCGGTATTTTATGATATAGCTCACACAAAGTTGTTTCAGAGGACCTCGAAAAAAACGAAAAATTTTAGACGGATAATTCGTTTGAACATACCGTAACCAAATTTGGCATACGGAAGCTTCGAAAATTTTCGAACTGCGTATGGGCCTTAAGCCATAAAACTGAAATCTCCTTCATCTTATGTCCTGTTACTCCTAGTGGAGCATAGGGCCATCAATCGATCTGCATCATACATTTTTTTAAATCGTTGGAAACCGTTTTTGTTAACTTATCCAGCTAGACCCTCGCCAGACCTTGACTTATCCATTTACCAATCGGGTTTTTCCCATTTAGTTCTGTAAAGGATTCCATTTGTTGGTTGTTAGTGCATCAAACTAAGGGCAACAGCTTTTTAACATAAATTTGCAGCACGGCAGGAAGTGGAAGTCGCGCATGGAGCTTGGCGCAATTTCCATTAGCGTACCTCACCCACAGCCACATACATGAGCCGGTAAAGCATTTTGACATTTTAAGGAGCGCCAAGTGAGGCCCCCCGCCTATTAGCCGTACCCACAAAATGTCAACTGTTTAGCACGCACAATTTGAGGTAACAAGAGCAAGTCTCAGAGGTAACATGAATATATAAGCAATGGACTAACGTTAAATACACATAAATACCCGAGACACAGCAAAACACTTTGACAAGCAAACAAACCGAGAAAAACCTGCCCCGGTATGAACTGCTTCCCGTCACTCTGCCGGAGCACACCTGTGGTCACGGCTCAAATTTCAATGCATTTTCCTAGCTCTGGAAATTAAACGCCCGACCGCATTTTACACTAATGCCAAATTACTTTGCTCTGCATCATATCAACTTTCAGCAGCATCCCAGCCCAGTGTACGCTACCAGATCCCATGCCCCTCTAGAGCTAGCTTGAATCAACCACAACATATACACCTACTTCCGTGGGTTATATGAGATGCTTGCCAAAATAAAAAAAATGAAAACACAAATCCACAAGGAAGTGGATTGCCTTGACATGACAACACATAGACACAACCCAACACTTGGTGCGCAGTAAAAGGAAATACCACACAATTCAGTTTGGAGCGATTTATCGATAAAAGATAGATAGATAGATAGATGCTATATGTACTGCAGGCTTTGTGGGTTTCTGTGGATTGATTTTGAATTATGCACAAAGGGCATAAGCAAAGCCATGTGCAAATTTTGATGGGTTTCCGATAAGTTCCATGTTAAAAGATTATAAACGATTTGGTTTTGTCAACTATTTGAGCTAAATTACGCGTGTAAGACCCAAATGTTAAGTTAACTGCAGGTAAATGTCTATACAAATCATTTTCAGTTAAGATGGGCACAAGGAGATAGTGTTTGTACGAATTAAGGAAAGGGAATACTACGGTGAGTAGCTAAAGTCACTGTGTTGGAAAGTTCTTAACCATGCATAAATGCTTTCAATGGAACGTGAATAAAAAAGGTTATCTCAAATAAACCATCTAAATGTTGGTACAAGTTGTTTTGCATATACGATGACTAAGCAGTAAAAAGTTTTAGATTAATAATTAAAAGCCAGCACAAGGCTAAGAATAATCTTAAAAAAAGTCTAATACAGTAAACACTTGAATACGCTACTGAGAATTAGAATGTTTCTATCTAACTCGAGTTTACTGCCATAGGACTTCGATATAGCGATACATCGATGTTTTTCAGTTAAAAGCATCGAAAACATCGGTGTTTTTGCAGCACTGCCTTGTGCTAGTAAACTCTAATCCTCAGAAGCGTATTGAAATGTTTACTGTATTACACTTTTCTCAAAATTATTTTTGGTCTTGTGGTGGTTTTTGATTATTAATCTAAAACTTTTTACATAAACTTCGATATATCGATACATCGATTTTTTCACTTAAAAACATCGAATACATTGATGTAAAATCGATTGAAAAGCGGTAAGCCACATTAATCAGCTAGCTTATAGAAACAAGCAGTTTTATAACACTAATAGTCAAGAAACTCTCCAAAGACTGGCATTAGAAAGAAGTATGAGTGCCTAATGCATAAAATAAAAATATCCAATCTAGATAAATCTAAAAGACTTGTGTCTCCATTTGTAACATAAACCAACCTTAACACGAACTTTGCCCGTGCACAACATTTTCAATATTTATAACTACTAAAAGTAAATTGTCGTACGAAAAATCCATTTAAAAATCTATATTAAAGCAATGAAAAGCATTTCACTTCCGCACATTGTCAATACAAAAATTCATAAAAATTCATATTTACTAAAAAAAAAAAAAACAAAAATCCACAGTAAGTACAAAAAGCACACCGGATGTAAATGTGCCCAGCTGCATCGCAAACTGCAATTGTCATCAATACGCCAACAGCAACATAGATTGGCAAAAACAAAAAAAAAAAACACAGCCGATTCGTAAAACAAAAGCAACATCAATGTCAAAAAAAAAAGAACTAGCAGCGGATTTCAATAACGGATGTGCATAAACCACAAGAGATCGATTACAAACCTCTATACACAGCATGAAGGCTCAAAAGAGTCCTGCGGCCCAGTAGAGCACAGTCAAGCTGTCAGGATAACAGATGCGCAGCACGACTGGCACAGGTCCAGCATATAGCAGCTACAGGTTCCGCATTTTTGCATACAAAATATCAGTTAACAGTATAAACGCAGCAGCCAGAATAAAAAACACGGCACACGTTAATTCGGGCGGGACCGACTTTGAAATACCCCTTATTTGTTTAAATATTAACTTTAAATTTAAAATATTAACTTTATACAAATATGCAACAGCTTGTTGGCGCCATCTAGCGGCAAAACGTTGATAGTGCCATCTAGCGGCTATGATAACTTAATTAATAATGATAGGAACGACAAAGAATTTTTTTATATAATAGAATGGCTTATGAAAGTGGCTCACAAAAAAAAAAATTATGGTATGAATATACCACATAAATATGAACGATGCATCCGCACGGATTCTGGATTTGGTCATAGAGGGAATTTTTCACTTCGAAGTGTATAGGTATATATAAAAAAACTGTTAACCCGATTGTCCAACTTTTGGGGGGATCCGAACCCGAAACCCCCCGTGGATCCGCCACTGTATGTACCCCTTTGGTTTTTGAGCCGCTGAATCCAAATCCGAGGTACAAAAAACTCCAACAGCCAAGAGTTTCGAGATAAACTCAAAATCCAAAATAATTGTTTGATTTTGGGCTTCGACGAGGTTTTATATGATGGTTGGGTCTCAGATAGCCTCCAAAATACCTCGTTTTTATGGTTTCGTTAGAACCCTGACTTGATTGAGTTTTTAAGACCACGAATTCGGGGATTCAGCGACTCCCAAAAACATATGGTATGTAAAATTTGAACTAATTATTATTAAAACTGGAATTTGGTGTCAAGAACTAGCCTAGCTGGGAGAATGATCTAGGAGGTGGAAGCGTTTCAGCGGTGATATTATCCAGCAGGTTGACTGCCAAGTGTTTGTCCTGGGACACAAGCCTATGTCAAAATATGTGTATTGTCATATTGCAGCAGACCGATTTTCTGAAAAAACCGATTTTTGTGACATCGAAATACTGATCTTATTCCAATTGACTGCTCTTAAAGATTATTTTTATAGCTAGTGAACAATAAGAGATATAACATTTTTTTAGGAAAACTAGAATAGAAAAAGAAAATAGAAAAAATAGTAAAAACATAAATACAATTTTGCAAAATAAACGTTACATCTTTTTACATAAATAAAAATTTCATATATAGGGAGTACATAGTAGATTTTTGGCTTTGGCTAATATATTTATCCAATTTGTTCATTTGGGACATATACATATCATCATAGCTCTTAACTTGCAACTTTCAGGTAGGAAGTGTTGACTGCAATATTCCGACATTAATGAATATGAGTTTTGGGGACTTCGAGATAGCTGCAAAACGTTAAAAAACTAAAAATTCGGTTATTCAAAAAACAATAATGCTTATATTTTGGTAAATCCTTGAAACTGCGAGATAGCTGCGATCAGGTCCGTCAAGAGAGGAGGAATTCCCCCCCGGGCCTGGACTTTTCTCAGGGGCTACCAAGTCTAAAAACCGAAAAATTCTCATATTAGAAAAAAATAATACGTATATTTTGGTAAATCTTTTAGGCCCCGACATTCTAACGTTCTTACAGACAGCTAAACCGACTGATTTCTCTATACCAACTCAGCTTTTAAAGCTGCTTAATTCTTGTGTATCCCTGTTACATTTAATCGGATAAAGCTTATGTACCCTTTTACTCTATCAGCAACGGATAAAAAATCAGTAAAAAAATGTAAGAATTTATCATTTAGTATGCAGCAGGCAAAAGAACAGCTGTCTCTTGGCAGGCACAAGGAAATCCTTTTTGCGCATGCAACAACAACGACTTCGACTGTAAAAAAACAAAGTATTCAGTTTAAAAAGCGCCGTCGGTTGCCTGAAGCGCGACGCCAGTCACTTGTTAAGCTTGACAACAACAACAACTGATGAAAAAAAATCATTAAAGTATAGCACCTGGTTCCTCAAGTTCCAACTGGTCAGCTTAACGCACTTAATTGGCATCATCTTAAACTGCGCAGGCGCAGCTATCAAGCAGAGCGTAGGGGAAGAAGATCTAGAGGGCGATTTTACTTTATTAAGCTAAAGTCTTGGAGCGCATTCAAAAAGCATAAATGTGTTGATATTATTACGGTAAACAGCTTGATGCCTTTTAAATTGAATTGAAATTGAAGACCTCTCCAACTACAGATGCAGCTTTGGCCTCAACCAAGCAGCTCTAATTGACTGGAAAGTTGTAGCATAATGAGGCATATCATCAAGTTTATGGCAAATCGATTTGCCTAAATGGTTTATTGAAAATCATCATTGGTAAAAATTGCAATCAGTTGGTCAGTTTATTTTAACTTAATACTTATTATAAGAAAATCAAAAAAAGAATTTAAACAGCGTTACAAGCGCAAAGAGTTTCAAGTAGTCCAATCTTTGCGAGACATCTTGGTAATGAGACTTAATCGCTCTTCGCCAATAAGTTTTACATTAAGTACTTCTTACTTTCACGTTCATGGCCTTTGCGAGTTGAACTTACTCCAAGTTGAGCTCGTTCCTGTAAGCCAACCCACTATAGTTGGTTAATATAAGTATAATCCATCCTGTCAAAATCTATGGGCTTAAACACCAGAGTTGAACAGCAGTATTATCCGATAGTCAATCCGTCTTCGCCGCAGTTGCAGCAACAGATTAAACTCTAAGCTGGCTTGGGAAATCCGAATTGGAAGTAATCGTTGGGGAATGTCATGTTATGGCTTGGAAATACGCTGTCAAAGCCCCTGGGAAAAAAAAAGTTAAGATATCTATACGATTCAGAGGCTGTCCCTGCTTCTAATGACTTTAGATGGCTAAAAAAAAACCCTTAAATGGCAAAAAATATGATAAGAAAATAGTTTGGTGTTCTTAATGGATATATTGGAATTAAAACACATTTGCGGAAGCTGGACTTAACGAGATCTAACGAATATAGACTTAATGATCTCGAAGTGGAATTCACTCTGCCAGTGGCTAAGCTAGGGGTGTTTGAAGCTGCAGCCCCCATGAGCCCGATGGCTTAAGTGCGCAAAGGGATCTTCAGAAGAATACTCTTAAATAAGTTTTCCGTAGGAATTGCAGAATGTTCTTAGTTTTTACATTATCAACATCCGATAAGGCCAAATTAGGTGCTTTCGAGTGAATGCTGCGCAGCATATCCTTTGGATATGGATAGTGACTTCCGAACTCGAATAAACTACGAGCTGTATGAGCTATACGGCTACACTGACCTAGTCAAACGTAAACAATTACAACGCTGGCTTGGTCACGTCGTCCTCGTGGGTAAGAATGCTTCCTCTACAAAGGTATTCGAGCAAATGTCCCCTGGAGAAACTTCGATCATCCCATGATCAGGTAATGGAGAATCTTCGTAGCCGTACGCAGAAAAGACCGATAGCCCGTTGTAATGGCCAAACTTGTGCAATTAGGCGCACCGCAACTGAACTAAGTTAAATGCTAGGGTGGACTCAGCTACAGAACTTGTAAATAAATTCTGCTAAATTTCAGCTGTCCCAAGACAAAGCATTCAGTTCCCGAGAAACCTATTTCAAAAGTCATCAACTTGATCATTGTAAATGTATTTACCTTTTCATATTGGCCAAAAAGCAGCCGTCTTTAAGGTGTAAAAAAAAAAGAAAAGCAACCGACAAAGAGCTCGAGCAACAACGCCTACAGCCTTACAATGACTCCAATAGAAACAGGGTCAAAACTCGTGCACAAAAACACCAATTTCTGTGCATTGTTTGGCGAGAACAATCCAAAGGCTATACAGAGTCAAACAATGTCCTTGACAAACAAACATTAATCATGAATGCGGCAAGACTCAGGTCGTGTATCTTAAAGAGTTTCCTATGGCCAATTTGATATAGATGCTGCTGCCAACTAAAACTATTTTATAGCTTAACTAACAATGTCTCCAAAGATCTTGGCTTAGAAGATTTCAATTTTTATGAGTTTTCTAACACTTAAAGCTGCCACTGTGACAGAGACAGCACAGCTGAAAAATTTTATGCCACCAAAACCTGCACCACATGAGTTCCTTTTGGTATTGTGGCTCTCGACTTGTGGTCAACAATGACCTAGAGACCAAACACACAAAAGTCATTTGAGATTCGTTAAAGAAATATTACCCTGACGTTTTGTGGAGCAATTACCAGGTGTAAAGAAGCCCAAAGGCGTGGACTAATTGTTCGAACTCTGAGCAATGCTTGGACCAGTTGCAAAAGAGCTCGCCGCTGCTGGCAGAGCGCATGACAAATGCATGGGACTGCCTACTCGACTGGGACATGCTAGTCCATTGCAGATGTAGTCCATACAAAGTTCCTGTGAAACATGCTCGTAATCAAATGCAAGGACGTGCGCTGTAATTTTGCGTCTTTTGTGCATTGCAATTGTTTTTTTTTCCTTTACTTTTTTTTTACCTCCTTTGTCGGCATTATTTTGGGAACTTTTATTGGTGAGTACTGGACATGGGCTGTAACTCAGTTCTATTGTCAATTGAATGGCGCTACTGAAGCGTTATTAATTATTGGTTGGCAGCATTTACAAAGTAGAGCGCCGTTTGATTTGTGCGCCTGGGAAAATTTTTTGCAACAGGCCAAAAGTCATTTCAAATACGTATTTAATAGTACTTGGGAAAAGTAAAGCGCAAATCTTTTTATAATCGTATATTATGGAGGTCGAGCTAAGGAAGTTCTGGCTTTGTACTGGAACATATATGTTTTTCTAGAAGGGGCAATAAGGTTAAAATAAAATGGTATAGTCAATACTGAAAATTAAACAAACTAGGACATTGCGTAAAATATTGGTGCCTAGAAAGCGTATTTTAATTTTTTCACTTACCCAGAAGGTATGCACTTATAGGGTCCTATTATATAGAAGCCTTCGTTACGCCACTTTTTCTTCGGGGAGAGGGACAAGGTCTCACAAGGACCTCCTTTTACAACGTCAAACCCACTACGCCCTTTGTAGCGAATAGTATAAGCAGGGCCGAAGAGAGAAAATCCGGGCCCGGGGGGAAAATGTACCGGCACGCTATTACACCTTTAGCTTGAATCACGACAGTACGACAGTAATTACACCGGGCCCCTGAGAAAACTCCGGGCTCGGGGGGAATCCCCCCTTTCCGCCCTCTCGTCGGGCCTGAGTATAAGTATTAATTTTGTATTATATATATTATGCATCGTATCCTGATGCAAGGTGAAGTTGCTCACGGAACAAGTCACATGCAGTACTGCCCAAAGCCTTATTTTGAGACACCTGCATACCAGATCGTCTAGATCAAGCAGCTACATTTCAGATCTGTGTGTCTTTCCCAAGTCGGCACCACTACAACATTGTAAATTGTGCACATTTTGTATGGATGCCTTTTTAAGCTATGAGCTTTGAGCCTTTAGCTTCTGTCCAAAATGACTCTCATGTTTCGTTCCTTAAGGTGAATGGTTCGTTAGCAACCCCATATCGCTGCAGCACGCTTTTACCTAACCTTAAATGATAATGTATCTTCGAGAAAATCGGTCGGGCCCGTTTCCATAAAAAAATACTTGCTTATACTTGTTCTTAAGCTCCTGAATTCTCTTTGGAGCATTGTCATATACAAGCGACTCCAAATATACCCAAAAAAAATCCAATTCCGTTTAATCGCCTGATGATAAGAAATAATGCGACCTGGAGAACTTTTCACGCACCATCTTACTGTAACATTATATCTGATTAGATTCGGAGCCACGAAACATCGTTGATCTTCGCACGATATCATTCGCCGTTGACAGTGATCGATCGTCCGCACCACAAAGTGATTTTTTGTGAATAGAAGGATGATATCTGCTGTGGATTTTCGAACGACGAATCGTACTTCTCTTAAGGCAATAGTCTTAACGAAAAGCACGAAAATTCTGCACAACAAAACTCGAATTTGCGTAGTAAAGGCTAATTTTGACGCCTTGTTGGATCCTGTATCTTTCTATGGTGAAATGGCATAATTTACTGCTGATGTCAGTCAAAACAGATGTCGAAAAAATCACAGGGTTTCCAAATGGTAGCCATATGAAATCCAGGCGAACCCATTGAAACACCCTATAGTTTTAGTCAGGGACTTTGTTTCTTTGGGACACCCGACAATCCTTCAAGCTTTTCAGTACATTTCAACTTATGTAGAATGCATTGGTTATTTTTTAAAGGCACCATCATCGCTTCAGTGTTGAGCAGTCCGCAAATACACAGTGTTGAAAACGCGTAAAAAAAATAACACAAGTCAACGATAATAATTATTATTGTGCAATTAAGGAGCAGTTTTGTTTGGTTTGCAAATAATTTAACTCAGTCGCGTTTAAATTAACCAACGCTGGAAAATCCTTTGTCAATTGGTTATTTATCTATGCTTATTTATGTTGGGCTTTGATTGCACCCTAATCCGCGCATGAACTTTGGTCTCTACAACTGTATGCATATGCATGGATGCAAAGCACATCAAAAGCATGCAAATGAGGCAAAGCTTTCCTTTCCTCTCCATTTGTATTTTCTAGTATTGCCATTTCGTTGGCGTTTTACACGTTTTTAGTTTTGTGTGAGAATTGAAGTGTCATTTGAATATTCACCAGCATGCAAATGGATGGCACTCAGCCTTCAACTACAAGGGCACTCAATCGGTTCGGGATCTACCATGTTATTGCTGGTTTATGGTTTATGGTGGCAATGTTATATGTTTTTTTTGGCTAAGTTTTAAAATACTTGACAACAGCTGGACGGCCATGTGCTTTTGCATTTTTAGCAGCTTTGGCTTTTAACGCTGAATAGGAGGACTAAAAAAATGTGCCATCAAAATTTTAAGTGCTTCCTGTAAATGGTTACATATGTGTGTACACTAGGTTAAGGATTGAGCTGTGCTTGTTTAGAGGATGCTTAATCAAAGGATAAGCTTTAGGCATCGCGAGGAGAACCTGAAAACCAAGCTACAAAATTCATAAACGGTTGCCAATAGTCTGAAAGCCTTGAACGGATTTAAGAGCATACAGCCTGGGATGCAAAACGGCCTACCTACCGCAGATAGACAGATGCTTTTGATGGAACGGCTTAATTAGTCCAGTTGGCAAAGGAAGTTTGCCGCAATAAGCCGCAGGAAACGCGTAGGCACATGACTATGCGAAACTGGCAGGAAAGATGCAAGACTGCACCAGGCTAAGGATAACTAAAACCAGTAAGTCCGATTTTTATTAAACTTTATTTTTGAATGAGTCATGAGTCCAAAATAGGGTTTGCAGAGTCCTGCTAATATCCTCCTTATACAGACTGAAAAAAATTCTACTTTTTGTAGTTAAATAAATTGCAATTAGGATATTTGCGTAGGGTTTCCATGTGTCCGCTTTTAGGCGAACATGTTCGCTTTTTCTGTCTCGTGTTCGCTTGTTCGCTCTTTTGCTCAATTAGACCGATTAACTTTTTTCAAACATATTTTCATATCTTTTACCAAGTACTTAAGTATATTTTCCACAAAAGTGGATCAGAGTACGAAAACAAAACCCGCAGTTGAGCGCATTCTGAAAATCATAAAAAATTTCTTTGTGAGCGATTTTTTGGTGATTGTGATTTTTCACTCGGACCATCTGGTAACCCTATATTCACGCTTAATGTTGAGTTCAGGAGTTGAAAAATTGCGCAAAAACTGTACAGCAAGCGTGAATACACTTTATATAAAACCAGCTAAAAATAATTCGAGACTTTGATATAAAAAAATAGAGAAAATGAGGAGCTTGTAAAAACATTCGTTTGCATACCTTCAAAATTCAGAGAATCCTTAACTCAAACAGATTGTCATTGGCGAACTTCGAATCTTTGATAAAAATGTATTATAGCTATGGATTTCAAGACTTTTTCAAGTCATATGATAATAGGCAGGTAGGATTTTAATACGCAAGTTCAGCAGAGTCGGGTTACTCTTTTTATTTGAAAATTTGAGAAGTGATCTTTAATGGGCGTTAAATTCTGTTAGGAATGGTTCGGTTTTAACCACATATGATTTACCATATGAGACATTAAGAATTTCAGCTTGGAGCAACTTTTGGCAATACAAAATTTTGTATATCTTGAATTACTGAAGTTGCGTCAGACCTTGAGTTAATTCTAGAATAATGATATAGGCTCTAGTCATAGATGCGCATTATCCTAAAGAATATTTTGTCGAATCATATAGATAACAACTTTTTAATAAAAATACTCCAATAACAAATAAGTAGAAATATGTATATAATCTTCAGTTTTCGTTCACTATAAACCGACACTCTTTCAATGAATCCTTGCAAAACTAGACACATACATTAAACATTCTTTTGCAAAAAATTGGTTCAGGGTATATCACTGTCTGACACTATCCCGTCTGATAATAATTTTTGTTTTTGGGCTTATTGCAAAACCAGTGTATACCTCTTTGTTTTAGTTTATTCCATACCGTACAGTCTAACTATTTGGTAAAAATGTTCTGTTTTTGACAGCGTATATATTTGATTGATTTGCTTATTTACTTGGTCCCACACAGCTTAAAAACACCTTTTAATTAAAAGTATTTTAACAAAAGATGAGCCCACACACACACACACACACACACACAGCACCAACAGCTGTATGTATTTGTCACACAAATGTACAAAGGATAATGTCCATTACAAAAGCGGAAATCACACAAGCAACATCCTTTACAATTTCGCCCTGTTTAAAACCTTCAACCTTATACACTTACACACAAACAACACACGCGCACACACACACATGCTTACATTTACTACCTTGAGCACAAAAACGCCGCTTAACTCGTCCGCATACTATTTGAATATCGACGTGTGGCCATTGTCCGGACATAGAGTCGTTCAGCCGGACTCTCCGACTACCTGCCAGTCGGTCAGCCGCCTCATTGTATGCGACGTGCATGTAAATTTGTCCAACTGTATGCAAAGACAAACACTTGAACGACAAACGGTCGCCTGTTTGCTGGCCACCTGCGGAATTTTTTGCATACAATCGACCAGGCTGGGATTCAGGTCTAGGCTCCTTTGTATCTGTGTGTGAATTTTGATTTATGCGACTGTGAATTTTATTCAATGCTCTCGTGGTTGCACATTAAATATGGCCGTTTTTGCTGCTCTTCCGAGTTGCCTTTAAATGTAAATTTAATGTAAGGCATTTAAAGCTGGCTAATATTCGTTCACATATACATACATATGTACACACATACACACTTCATTAAATTGTATCTACAACTTCAATTTAATTACAACCCAAGCACGGTTCATCAAAAATTTCTGCAGCAGCAACAACAGCGCCCTTAACGTCAAAAAAGGGAGTCTAACTTGCCAACACGAATTTTGTATATTCTTATCGAAATTTGTAGCTATTATTTTTGTAGTTCCAAAACTCGAGAACGGAGCCTCCAATTGGTTTTGTAATTCTTTTATTGTGTTCTTCTCGGCCTAACACCGAAAATTCATACTTTGAACATTTAAAAAATTATTGGCAAGTTTTTTGAAAATTTTAAAATATGGAATTTTTTTTTTCAAATTTGACTTGAATTAGGCTTATGAGTATAGGGTGGGCATTTTTGCAAAAGCTTACGAAATCAATATGCTTAGAGTCGTAAACTTCATCTATCTGGAAAGAAAGGTAATGAAAACGCAGCCGCGGAACAAGGAATCAACTTCATTAAAGCTTATAAACATTGTTTAACAGGTTATAAACGAGAGTATCAGTTTATACTGCAAATAATCACATACGAAAATTTTTAAAGAATGGGGAACTCCGAATATTCGGCCGTGCTCTGGAAAACGAATCAGAACATTTTATTCGGATTCGTTTTGAAACCGAATGTTTGGTGCTCCCAAATTTACAAAACGAATTTTTTATGCGGTAAAAAAACGAATGTTTCGTTGCAAGAGGAATTAAAACGAAATGGAAAAATAATTATTTTTTAATAAAAATAAGCATTTTAAACTGAAATAATTTTTTAAATATTATGATATTATTAGATTCTAGCAATTTCAAGTTAAATAGTTATTGATAGATATTTTCAATTATTTTTTTTCTGAATCAACCCAAAAACTAGCATGCGAAACGAATTTTTATATGGTCCATATCTTGCATAAAAAAATTTTAATGTCTTGCTTAAATGGTTCATGTCTTTGATAAAAACATTTTGCTGTAATAGGAATAGCATAGTCGTGGGTAATTTCCCTCGTAAGGTGTAAAGATGTGCTAACACGAGTAGGGATGGCGTCGGCAAAAAATTCGGATTTGGGTGCACGCAAAAACGAATACGAATAAAATTGTTCGTTTTGATTTTTTCGTTTTGCGGAGCGCGGCCGATTTTAATTTCTTTTTTTTTTTTTACTGAATGCACCTTATTGAATATGATGTTTTACCTAAAAAACCAATAAGTTTCGAACTTCAAGTTTATTTCACTTTAATCAATTTAAGAGGCCATTAAATTTCTTAGATCGGCTCTATATTATTCGGATATACACGTATTCATATAACAAGAAAGCTATTTTAACTGCAAGAATACGGTCAAAACGGATAAGTCCAGATAAGTCCAGAACTTTGGGATCGGTTTCAGAATGTTAAAAGAAAACTTTTTAAATGCTAAGCGTTATTAATATCATCGGCTTGAAGTATACGCTCCCATTAAATACTTTGGGATAGGTTTCAGCAGGTTTAAAGAAAACTTTTAAGCATTTAATTTCGTCGTTTTGAATATTTGCCATAAAAAAAAGAAATAGAAACAACTGTGTTTATCAAAGTTTAAGCTGGATCTAGGACCCTATTAAAAAATTGAAAATCTTATTTTTCGAATGCTTGAAAGTGGCATCAAATAAAGTAAAGTAACCGAAGTTCTCTAATAGCTCTTACAAAGAAGTAGAACCCATCCATATTTAAAAAAACTGCTTGCACAATAAAAAACTAAATCTGAGTTGTATCCTCAAACATATAAGTTCTATGAGATAATCAATATGCCCTCTGCAAGTGCATAAAAACAGAACTTAACGCACAGGTGCAAATGCAGAACTCCATTGCCGTCTCAGACGCTGCAACCACATCAGGCTACAACAATCCCAGGTCTCATTTTCGGTTCCACATTATTATTATCCACGCTTTGTGCCGCGATCAAACTGACCCATCCGCTTATTGAACCGTCGCGCGGCCGTGTTACAATTCATTTGCAAAGCGTATCCAAAAATGTTGATGGGATTATTATATGTTGCTCTCGGATGCGAATGCGACTGCAGGTGGAATTTCATTGCCTTTATCTTTATTATATTGTGGACGGGCCATTGTAATTGGCTTTGGCTTTGCTTAAAGCATTAATTTATGTTATAAAAGTTAGAAATCCATGTGGACAGGTGAATTTTGTTATTATAGGTATTTTTTTTATGCGCGACTAAGTTAAGTCAATATCAAGTTGAACAATTTTTGTGTTTTTGAGAACATTATTACCAAAGTTTTAACCATGTTTTGATTTACTTTAACCTACTCGCGCAGCGTGTTAATAATGAATGCAAATATTTGCAATATTTATTAAACTTTCTTTACAAAAAGTAGTGTTTTTTTAAATTTAACGCATTTAATGATATGCCACTGTTAAGGTCCTGAATGAATTGTCTATCGAAAATAAGTCAACCTGAAAACGTTGTTGTGATTAGTTTAACTAATTCTAGCTGCTTTCGTAAATAATATTACGAGTACCAGGTGGTCTGAAACATGCTGAATACGCGGCCTGCTTCTTGCTGAGAGTCAAAAATTAACTCATTCCTCAACAGGCTGTCATCGAAGCAAGTTCACGCCGCTTTGCATCGCATAATTAGCGAAAATGTTTCGTTAGTTTGATTAGATTCAGGCAGAGATTTATTCACTTTGATATAAACTTTTTATTTTCATATGCTACATTTTATTATAAGTTGGTATATAATGATGCCAGTTTGATATAATCTGTAACTCAAAAAAAAACACATTGACCGTCATTGGAAAAAATTATTTAAAACAAAAAAATTTGATTATTAATGCCAATGTAAATTTAAATCAACATAATTTATTAAATAGTTAATTGCAATAGCTATGATTTTTCCTCATTTTTAAATATTACGAACAAAAATTTAAGCACCTTTTTTGCGCAGTATAAGAGCAAACGAATACAATTGCATTTATTGACGCAGTGCTAGAAACTTAACCCTTCTTTTTCTTAAATATGATTCAATGGACTCAAATTAATATTTTTGGAATTGCTTACTCCGATATGTTGTGTGAATAAAAATACACATAGTTATTCGGAGTGTAAGGGACAATTGCATATTTTAAACTCATCCCACAAAATGTACTCCATAATTAATAAAGAAGCCCCAAATATATAATATAATAATATATAATATAATATATAATAAATATAACAATAAATTAAATAAAAAACAAGTGTTAACAATAAGCATAGCCATCTGTTTTATTAGTCAGTTAAAATATGTTACTTCAAAGCTAACGAATAATTTCAAGAGTTGCCACATCGATGGAATTACATTATTTGGGCCTGCCAACGCGTCTCACATTAATTTGATGCTAAAAAAACGTTCATTTGTTTATTAAAACGTCAAGTGCTGAAAAAACTATCCTGGGAAATGTTAAGCCGCGAAATCCGAAATGGACAAAGAATGTAAGTCTAAAACAAAAATTCCAAACAAATTCTTTGTTTAATTTGGACTTTCTTTTTCTTAAAAGCGAGTGCTACGAGCAATACGATTACAAGGTTAGTGCTTGTGCTTTCTACTAACGCGCAGTCTGAAATGACTTTGTTAGCAACGATAACAACCTGGCTTTATATATGTTTATAACAAAGTAAGTAATACATTTATTCCTTTTTTTAAGGATAACTCAACTGCAGACTGAGGAAGTTTTGCAACCAGCCCAAAGGCAAACAGAAAATTTGAACAAATATGCTGAATGCTTAGTTGGAAGTGAGTCTAGATGAACAATAAAAATAATGAATTGCAAAAGTAACTGTTTGAAATTAACAAAAACAATTTGAAAGGCTGGAAAAATTTTTAGAGGCAGAAATGTCAGATTATCAACAGACAGCAGTCTTCAAGAAGCAAGCATGTTTTAGCTATATTGTGATCCTATTTTAAAGGGAATGTCTTCATCATGAGCCCAAAACGCTGAGTTTGCCAGTACGAAAGCACTTAACTATACGAATATCCCCAATATACAGTATTCTACGATCTAGTACTGCGATTTTTATAAAATGAAGTTAAGACTTCTTGTATGCCAAACCGAATCGAGCTATGCTTATGTTATTGCATGAAACGCTGCTTGAATAAAAATAGTTCTTACTGACGTTTAATGTATAATTTAAAAAATAAAAACTTTAAAAAAAATCATGCCAATCCTAAAAAAAACATTTTTGCAACGCTATTTTCCCTTACAAGTTTAAAAGCAGCAGAAACTGACGATAGTTTTCAAACAAAAACTTCGTTGGCTAATTTTTTTTTGCATAATTAACGAGCAGGTTGCCATTGAGAAAAAACAATCAATGAAGAAAGCATCACACTTTTGTAATAAAAATTCTTTTCATTTTGCATGCACAAGGTATAAAAGTGTTAAAAGTTTTTCTTTTACTCATTCTTTACGCTGAAAACTCTAAAGCAGTTAAATATTTATTGAATACAAAAGTATTTGTTTCTGTAATTGATTACAATTATTTACACGACTGTTCTGTCTGAAGGCATTTTCTCTTGAATTAAATTACTTTAAAATAAGTTTTTTATTAGCTATCAAATTTTTAACTTTTTTTTTTTTTTCTGCCTCTGCAATGCAATTGACCTGAATCTTGAAAACAAAAGCAAAAGTTTGGCTGATTAAACCAACTACATCATATCATAATTTTTATAGTCTTTAACAATGCGTTACAAACAATTGTTATTCTCCTGCAGCAGATTTACTGGAGCTCGCCGCAGCCGCCGCAGCTGCTTGTGTTGCATGATGTTTGGCCACAGCCTCCTGGGCCTTGCTTAGTTGTATGTAACCCTCATGAGCACGCGAACGCAGCTCACTTTCCACACTTTTATTGACCGATTTCGATATAACTGCTTTAATTTTTTGTGTTTCGTTGAACTTTGACTTCTTAGCTTGTATGGGTGCATCTAAAATTGTATATAATGAGAAAACAAATTTAAAATGTGGTTTAAAACACATACTGCAAGCACTTACTGGAGCGTCGCGTGAATGCAGCTTGTTTTTGTTGTTTCTTTTTGTTTTGAATAGCCGCGGGCAGCTTATTTTTTTTAAATTTACCCTGTGGCATAGCTTATTTGTTGTTTGCTTATAATTTAAGTAAAAATATAAAATTTGTGTAATAAAACTACTGCGCACGTTTTAATTTTTGTTTTGATGCTGCTTCTTGCAAATTTGGCAATCACATTGGTGCAGCAGAGCTGTCAACTTGATTAAAGAAAACTGTCGAGATGCTGACAAACTTATCGATGCACAACAAACCGCATTTGAAAATCTATAATCGACATTTGAATTACCGTTTTCATCAACATAAACTACATATTAATGTTAGCTAATCGTTATTTTAACATATATTTTCGTGAAATTTGTTTGCTTATAACATGAAATTAATAACATTTAAAAGCGTTTAATATTTTATATGCCATATAAAGGGATTCCTTTGTTATAAATATTGTTTCATACACAACTAAAACTACAACGCGCTTTCATTCTTTTTTCTTGATTCCTTGCACGCTTAGCGCGCGCTTTCTCTTGCTCACTTTGTGATTAATCAAAGAGTTTCTGCTCTTGCGTTTTACAAAATGGGTTTTAAAAAATCATTAAATATAGGTAATTGTATGTGTGTATAAATATTGTAAAAAAAAAAACACATTAACTTGCCAATTTGCCGACAATAATGCCAGTTACAATTAAACCTATTATCACAGCAATCACTAACAGTATCAATATTCTGCGCCGATAGCTCTGGCGACTTCTAGCCGCCTTGGCCAGCTCATCGGTGCCCGATTCCACATTGGCTGTCGTACGCTCGACCAGATCCTCAATCACATCTAGAAATGCAACGTTAATAAAAGACTCTTAGCCTATTAAATTAACACTTACCAATTTGCTGGCCCTGCATATGCACGTGATCACTGACCTGGCCCATTATATACTGAACATCCAATATTGCCTTGTGCATATTTAAGAGGTGTGCTTCCCGTTCACGCATCATTTCCATATTCTGCTGCTGCTCTTCCATCTCTTGCTTTAGAATCATTTTTTGTTCTGCGCTCACTGCGGACGACTGCTCTTCTTCGTCTTGTTCTGCAGCCATAATTTTCTGATATCGTTGGTACATGCCATTAACCACGCGTTTTTGCAGCACAACGTATTTCTCCAGCACGCTCTGAAAATCGCTTGTCATCTTATCTAGCTGTAACTTTTGCTGTTTATCGCTGTGCCGCACTACACCCTTCAAACGCTGAAGATCCTTGGTGGTTTGCTCGACAAGTGCATTAGTTTCCGTATTTATGGTCTGCGCTCGATCCTCCTGTGCCTGTAAATCTTTAGCAGTTGGGATTGACTTGGCCATTTTCTCCAATTGCTTGCAGCTATAGTAAATGGAATTAATATTATCCGCTACATCTCCGCTTAGGGACATGAACTCTGTGGGACTGAAGCCACTGGCAAAGCTGACCTCAGGCGTGGTTGTAGATGAGGTGCTTGCAGTGGCACCATAGTCACGATGGGATGTGCCTGTGGGATTGTTTAATGCCTGTGACATGATTGCTGTTGTTGTGGGTGGTTTTGCGTAATATGTAGGAAATGCTTTTTATGCTGACTGTATGGCGTTGTCGTCGTTGTCGTCTTCAACGTATACGTCTGTCTGCAAAAGCGTTAAAGAGGCTTTAGTTATACGACACAAAAAAAGCCGCAAAGTACAAAAATTAGTTAAAGCGGCTCACATTACACAAACAAACAAACAAATCCCTATACTAGCGCACTAAACAAATGATTCATTTCACTGGCAGTAGTTGTTGTTGTTGTTGCTGCTGGCAAACTTATCAGCAGTTTCTGCGCCCAGTCAACATATGACAAAATGTATGCGGGCACGCATACATACACCACACACACATGCATATGTATACACACAGCTGCATATGTTTGTGAACCGAGAACCACAAACAGCAACTTTTCTAAGGTTTCTTTAGTACTACGAGTTAACCAGGATGTTTGTGGGCGTATTTTTAGTTATATACCAATAACAAAATTTCATTCCAGCTGCTTGGTGTGAAAGTTAAAAGCGATTGTTTAAATTTTTAGCTTAATTAAGTGCTTCAAACGGCTCTTTGTTGGGCACTGCGCAATTTCGTTCAGTTTTATTAGCACTTTTTATTAAACTTGACTTGTTAACAATTAACTCTGCGCATGTAAAATATAATTATTTCACGGGGCTAATGCTTACAATTTATCAATGTGTCGCTATTGCTATTACAATTACACTTTTTTTTACACTTTTGACTTGCTGTTTCTTGCGAAGTGCTCTTGCAGTATGAACGTAGTTTTTAAAGTGTAAAAACGTCCAAAAGTTCACCATATAAAAATACCAACTAATTTCTGGTATTTATTAATAGACAAAAATCAAGATCTCCAAAAAATGGGCGCCAATTAACGAATTTCAACTTTATAAAAAAGGACAAGCAATTTATGTCTTAAAGACGTACATGACATATTGCCAACTTTTTGGGTGTTTGGAGAAACATTGCAACTTCTTTTCAAATATTGGGCGGCATTTTTTACTATTGGAACCCGTAGTTATAGAATTCGCTTTCACTGCTTATTAAATATGAACTTCCCAAGTACTCTCTACATATCCGTCACAAAAGAAAAATGTAATTCGATTATAATAAAAACCATTACAAATACTTTGTTGTTTTGTATTTATATGTTGTTTCACATGTGCTAAAAAGTAAACATCCTTATTACTTGCTCGTCCCTATGTCTAGCATTTTAATGGGTCTTGGCAGCCAAACGCTTGTCACGCTCCTCAGAAATGGTGAGCTTGACACCCTTGCCCTTTGGCAACGAGATGTAGGGTTTGTTGCCCTTGCCAATGATGAAGACATTGGTCAAACGGGTGGCAAACACATGACCCTGGGAATCCTTAATGTGCACAATATCGAAGGAACCGGGATGACGCTCTCGGTTGACAACGGTGCCGACACGACCCAAATTCCTGCCTCCAGTGATCATGCAGAGGTTGCCTAGATAAAAAGAATATCAAATTAATTATACATTCACTTTTAAATTAACTAGATTGTTAATGCTACATCGTGGCTCACAGCAATCATTGCAAATATGATGAATAACTGAGATATAAAATAATTTTTAAATGTAATTGCACGTAAAAGTTACCAAAATTGCATGGGAAACAAAATCAGTGACCGTCGTAACAAAAATTGCTTTGGGCTCACTTTTGAACCAATAAACGCATTGCAGACGTAAATCAGTCTTCGATGAGCCCGCCCAATAATAGGTATAAAAAGCGCCCGGCGGAAGCATAAAATAAAAATTCGTTTCTTTTGAGAGCTTCGAGCAAGATCAAACTTACCAGAATCGAACTTGATGTAGTCGGTGATCTTGCCGTTGGCAATATCAACCTGCACGGTATCGTGGGTCTTGATCAAGGGATCGGGATAACGGATGGTGCGACCGTCGTGTGTAACCAGGAAGGGCACGCCCTTGGCACCCAATTGTGTCTTGCGCACCTTGCAGAGCTTGTACTGCAAATAAATTAATTACATTAGTCTACAATTACGTATGTTAAGTTGAAAATTTGTAATTGCACGAAAAAGTTACCAAAATTGCACGGCAAGAACAAAATCAGTGACCGTCGTAGCAAAATTTGCTTTGGGCTCACTTTTGAACCAATTAACGCATTAGAGACGTAAATCAGTCTTCGATGAGCCCACTCTATATCAGCTTGGTTCAAAATATTTACCTTGGCCTCCTCGGCGGAAATGCGATGGATGGTAAAGCGACCCTTGACATCATATACCAAGCGGAAGAATTCACCGGTCTTCTCAATGGTGATGACATCTACAATAAAACAATATATTAACAAAATTGGCAATGATGGTAAATTCAGGCTACTCACCCATATAACCAGCTGGATAGGTAGGATCAGTGCGTACCTTGCCGTCAACCTTGATTAAACGCTGCATAACGATTTTAGTTACTTCAGCGCCATTTAGAGCGTACTTGAGACGGTTTCTCAAGAAGATCAACAAGGGCAGCGACTCGCGCAGCTTGTGTGGACCGGTTGAGGGCCGTGGTGCAAAAACACCTCCCAATTTGTCCAACATCCATGCTTTTGGTGCAGCTAAACGCTTCAAATGCTTCTTGGGTCCACGCGCCTACAATTTATTTGTAATTTTCATTAATAAGGGTTGTTGCTTTGGTATTCAATAGTATTGTCCAATGTCTGCTGACAAACAAACAAATAGCTTCGCATTTTCATTATGTGCACACAAATTGTTAAATATGCTAATATTCTTTTAAAGCACAGTTTAAGGTTTAATTTACACTGCTTTAATTTAGCTTTTTGTTTGTTTGACGCGTCGATGGCAGCGTATTTTTGAGGCAAAAAAATTAACAGCTTACCATCTTGTAAGATACGTAAAAAAGGAAAGGAAGTTGGCCGTCTGTCAAACCAAATGACAGATAAACAGCGTTGCCATTTTATGCTATTTAGTGTTGCCAGTGTTATATTTCAGAACGCGTGGCAACGCCAACACACTTGTTCGCCACCTAGCTTTCATTTAGTCAGACTAGCCGGCGGCCGGCGGATTTTCATCAAAATCATGAATTAACTTTTTTCCGACAATTGTATTTATTTATCAATTATGTAATGCTCTCAAAACACATAATTCTCTTTAAGGTATAATTAATATTGTTTTGTAAAACCTACTTATATATAGTACGTAGTAATCTAAACAAACATGATTGAAAAACTGCGGAAATATACAATTATCCGCTTTTGCCTTTTCAAGCGGTTTGTTTTTGTTTTTCTTAAGAAAAGCCCATTGGGGCTTATTTATTTTGTTTTCAATTTATGTTAATTTTTATGTCGAACTGAAGTTGTGTTTTCCTTTTTGTTGCTATTTGTACATAATACAAATTACATCATTATTATAATAAATACGCTCATTATGCCACTAATTAGTTTAATATAATTTTTTGCATTGAACGCTGCCTAGTTTATGGTTCTTCTTTTCATTGATGAATTATAGTTAAAATAGATTTATACGCGCATTTACTTCAACGTATGAAAAATAAAATTTTATAAAATTAATGCGTTTAATATGTATGAATGGTAGTTATTAAATGGCTACGTACATCTGTCTCTCCAAGTGCCTGGATGTGTCTGTCACAATGTGCTTTAATGCGTATGTGAATTAAATCATTCAATTATTCCCCTTTAGTGGCGCATATCGTTTTTAGTCCAGCTTTTTCATGGACTTCAAGGCGCGTTCCCGGAGCTGCTTTTCAAGATCTTCATTAATGATAGCTCCTGAACCCAATAGCAGCGGCACCTTACCATTTCGCTTGCTGTTGCTGCTAGGCTGTGTTGCCGGCAATTGATCCTCATCGCTGCTAGAGCTGCTTTCGGGTGCTGCACGCTTGCTGCTACTCTTCCTTTTGTGTTTCTTATGCTTCTTGCTCTTCTTGCTGTGTTTTTTGTGTTTCTTATGTTTCTTTTTCTTAGCAGACTCGGCTTCAGATGCTGAGTCGCTGTCACTAGAGCCAACCGCCTTCTTGGACTTCTTGCGTTTCTTTTTCGGCACGTGTTCATCCTCGGATTCTGATTCATCATTTCCTGTCTCACGGCGCGTTTTCTTATGACTGCGTTTACGGCTTTCCACGCTCTTTTTGGCATCCGCTGTTGAGTCCTCCCCCGCACTGGACGAAGCACGCTTAGGTTTCTTGTCCGAGCGGCGTCTGTCCTTTTCTGAGCGTGGTGCAGAGGTTCTTGCTGGTTTTTCCTCCTCCTTATTGGAGTTGCTGGACATGTCACGTCGTTTATCTGTAGCGCGTTGCGCTAGCAATTTCTTCTTCTTGTTTCGTTCATCGCTACTGTCCTCCTCTTCTTCACCGCTGTCATCACTGCTGGAGGAGCTGTCCGTATTGCGTCGTGTCTTGGCTTTGGGCTCCTCACTCTTTTTTGCAGCCTTGACTAAAGTCTGAGGCTGGTTCTTGCTGCGTTGTGGTCGCTTCTGCTCTTGTTCACTGTCATCGCTGTCCACAGAGCTGTCTGAGCTGCTGCTCTGACTGTCTTGTCTGCTCTGTGCGCGGCTTTTCTTTGGCGCTGTTGAAGCAGCATTCGCAACTGCTGCCGACGCTGCTGCTGCAGCTGCTGCGCGCTCGTGCGCCTTAAGGAACGGTGAAGGTGTGCGGGACAGGCTAGTGCTGCTGTTTCCTGTTACCTTGGGCTCCATGCGCGCTTCAATTACGATGGGCACCTCTGTTTTTGATTTGCGCAGTTGCGTTTGCTCCTCGCGGCAGAGATCAATGGTATTTACAGGTGGACCACTAAACTCCACTGAAGAGCGATCTGTAAATAAGTAAATATATAGATTGATATTCTACAGTATATATAAATATAATTAAACTTACCGCCCACACTGACTCGCATACGCGCTGGGCGAGGACTGGGCGGCGCACGCTTTGGTCTTTCGTCGCTGCGACTGCGCGTGCGTTGACGTCGTGCTGCCGGACTGGGACTGCGTCTGCGATCTACTTCGGGCGAGCTATCGCGTTCTGAGGAAGAGCGCATCTGCCGTTGATTTCTATTGGCACGCTCTGGCTGATTATCCCAGCGATTAAAATTACCCTCACGCAATGGCGAACTCGGACGACGATCGCGTGAATTCGCTCGACGCTCGCGCGATCGCCGCTGTGGAGAAAATCGACGTCCTTGCGGCGAGAACTTGCGAAATTGATTGCCTTGCGGCGGTGAGCTGCGTCGTTCGCGTGAGAATCGCCGCTGCGGTGGTGAGCGCCGGTCAAAGCGACCTCCACCGCCACCCCGGCCTGGGCCTGGGCTATATCTGGGCTGCCAGGGCATGCGACCGCGACCATTTGGACTGCCGCCACGCCACATATTTCGATTGCCACCTCCTCCTCCACCGCGGCCACCACCGCGTCCGCCGCCGCGATAATGCATCTGCGGCGTTCGGCGTTTATTAAACCTGTCAGAATAAAACGCTAGTTGTATAACGCAAAAAACTATGATTAACAATGATACCTACCGTCTGGGTGAGCGAGAGTACCGCATGGGTGAGCGTGAAAGAATCCGTGAGCGCGATCGACGTCTAGAATTAGAGCGTTGAAAGCGTCCGCCGCCATTATCGCGTCTTATAGGACTGCGACCACGTGGGGAGAAGCGTCGACCATGCGACGGTGGCTGCCTTCCTCCGCCTCCACCAAATTGCCTTCCACGTTCCAGCGAACTGGCTGAATCACCGCGATTATTCCTATAATGCCGCTTGTTCTGCACGCTGTTTTTATTACGACGGGGTTCAAAATCCTCCTGACGACGCTCGGGTGATAGGGAAATGCTGCTGGCACGTGACCGCGAGCGACGTCTGCGGCTGGGGCCAGAGGAGCGCGATGAGGAGCGTGAGCGTGATCGGGCGGATGAGGGCTTACGACTGCGTGACCTGCAAGTGCAAAGTGGTTAAATGATTATAAATTAAAATAACTAAGCAAAGCAACTCACCTAGAGCGACTGCGCGGCGAGCGAGAATGGCGACGTTTTTTATTCAGAGCTGAACGACTGCGTGACCGTGAGCGCAATTTAGCTTTGGACTGTGCTGGTGACTTTGCCAGCGAATGCCGCCCATTTACGGTGGTGGATGCCGCTGCCGCTGGACTAGATCCACGTGAGACCGAACGCTTGCGCTCCTGCCGTGGCGATGCAGATTTTTCTTGCTTTTTGCGTGGTGCCGATGTGGAACGTGAGCGTGTGGTACGACGGCGACTGGAGCGCTCACTACGTTTTTGATCAGTGCGCTGAGGACTGCGTTCTCTGGAACCGGCTGGCCTGGCTGTTGCCGAGGGAGAACCGCGTTTGCGTATGCGTGCCGCTACATTGGCGGCCGCCTCACGAGCCGCACTATTAATAACAGGCAGAGGGCCATTGTTCGGCTTGGAGCCGGAACGTGAACGCGATTTTTTAGCATCATTGGGACGCTCATTAGAGCGGTCACGCCGCTCGCGACGATGTGAGTCACGCGAGCGAGAGCGATCACGTTCACGATCACGATCACGCTGCCTTTGATCCTCTTCTCGCTTGAGTATCTCGTCTTTTTTCTGTTGTATGAATTCGGCGGGTATGCCGCTATCGCTTTCTTGGGCAGACAAGAGCAGAGCCCACAGTTCGCCCATAAATTGACGTGCATTGCGGCCATTGAGAAAGCCAGTCATATTGATTTGCATTTTTTTGGGACATGGGTACTTTTCCTCTTCCAGCTGATTGTAGACAAACTCGACGACAACATCATCTTCGATGTGTAAGATATCCGTAATCTTTTTGCTTATCCAGGGACGTAAAACATCGAGCTTTACTTTGGACATATCCACCCGCTTGCTCAGGCAGTCACCGAATTTCATTTGTTTCATCAATTTCTTTTCCTTGTCACTGAAACGAGTGTCCTGCTGCTGATTTGTGCCCTGTAAAAGCGCAACATGGAAAAAAAATAAACGAAATTAAGCCTTAATATCGCACAGTGTTTATCGATTGTGTGGCACATCGAATAGCAGCGGCGCCCGCCCGCCCACTACAACAAAAAATTACAAGTCAACAACGTACCGTGAACATCATTTTCCTGCACGTCGTGAACGCCGCAGCGTTTCGGGGAAGGGCTTCAAACACTTGCTATGTGATAGGAGGGAAAAATGCTGCCGCCAATTTTCACTTAAATAATGTTTTATACATTTGTTACAGACTTAAATACCAACTCCAAAACACACACTGGAAGTTAAAAATTCAATAAATATGTAACCCGGCACCACGCAACAAAATTGTCTACACACTGCATATGTATATGTGCTCGCCTGTGTATGTGTGTGTGTTTATTGGCCGGGGCAGCGTACGCTTGCAAAGCAAACGAATGTGCCAAAATTGGCACAAATGCAATACACACAAACTAATTTTAATATTTAATTGTTTTATTTATTTGCAATTGATAATTTTTTTATTTAGTAAGCATTCTCTTCCAATGAAAATTAAATTTTTTCGCACAAAATTTTGTGCGTGTTGCTAGAGCTGGCACGACACTAAACGATATACCGCAAGTTAGTGACAAAAACATCGCATATGCTAAACGATTGTTTGCGATAGCTGATCACAGGGTGCACACTGTTCAAACCAAAACAAGTATCTGCATGTTTCTAAATATTTTTTATTAAAAAATAATTTAATTAAATTAAAAATATTACACGAATTATATGTAATTATAAGTAAATCTCATTAAACTTAACAAATCGTAAACACGGTTTGTTATATTTAATTAAAATAATTCTATACTAAATTGGTTTTTTTTGTTGTCATGTAAACAGTATTACAAATTTAAAAATAGTGCATTGCGTCTGCTTATTTAATTTATATAAATGCCAAGTGCAGTGCATTTAAGACTTTAATTCATACAATTTTTAATTTAGACTTAATTTAAGCATTATCTTTTGAGCAAAATTTAATTTCAATTTTATACAGTTGTAGAACAAAACATAGACAAAGAGATAGTAAATAACATTTCAAAATTGATTTCGCTACAAAAAATAATTCCATATTTAAGTAAATGTTTCCGCGATTGCAGTAGCATTAATTAGCCCAATCCATCCACACTGCCGAGTCCTCGAAGAGCTCCCCGTCAGTTAAACTTGCTCAGTTCTTTTGGTTGCGGTTGTGCTCCACGCTAAAACACATTCGCACACACACTATGGTATCATATTGGGCTCCTGCGCTGCTCCCGTCGAGTACTTGGGCTTGCAAACACAGCCGCTTTCAACCAGTACATAATCCTGACCCGTTAGTGTTACTGGACCCAGCGGTATGACAAGAAACAGATAGGGCACATAAGTTTGTGTGCATTCGCCTCGCACTACATCACACTCGGAAGATCTGATTGCGAATTAATAAAAGTCAATTAGTTTTACAAAGTCAGCATATCAAAAAAAAAATATATTGTACATATAAACCTTCGTTTAATTTTTATTGCTGGTGAAAACTTACTCGCATACTTCGAAGACCACCTGCTGCAGCAAGTCAGGAAACTTTTGTACTATGGTCACCGGCTGGCCGGAGGTCAAGCTTACGCCATACATTGGCGCCGTTGTATTATAACGCGTCTTGCATAGACGAGCTGGGGTATCGCTTTTGCATTGATGCGACGGTGTGGCATTTTTCAGAGAACGACCTGTAATCAATCAATCAATCAGTCAGTCAGTCAATCAATCAGCCAATCAATTCATTCAATTGCGGCCACACAGTCATTAGACATGCATTCACCGTTTGCGGCTGACCGACTTACCATAACGATTGCTTCCGATAGCCTCATTGTTGTTCACCTCATCGTAGGCCCTCAACAGTGCACTGGTGGTTATTGCGGGATCCAGCGTGCTTGGAAATTTGCTTTGACGACCACGTCGCGAATTTCCGTTCCAATTGGAGAATGTGCGAGCCACAGCCGCGCTGCAATTGAGAAGTCAGGCGTTAGAAAAGAAAGTTTCGCACATTGGCATTGAAAACCGTTTAATATATGTACAATAGCAAATTATACGAATGACCATGGCTCACCTGGGATATGGCGCATTGTTGGGACCCAAACAGTCAAGTGAATCTGTTAATGCATCGCCCGATAGATATTTCAGACCCGAGCCACCGGCACATTTGCTAGGCGTATCATCACTTCTATAGCTGGGCCATAACGCCGCATGTACGCTGGATGTGAGTGCACAGCTGATAATGACGCAGACTATAGCCGTTAGCTGCTGCAAAGAAAAGTTCAAATTGGCGGCATATTAACAACATGGGAGCAGTTAGGCTGAAGCTGTATAAACAAATAAACGTTATGTATGTGTCTTCGAGCGAAGATGTCAACAAACGACAAGCGAAAATTGCTTTATCATGATTCATAGTAGCAAAAGAAAAAACTAATGAGCTATTCATAAAAGCAATATTTTTTGAATACAAAGTTAACTATTATTAATATATTATATAAATACTTAATTATAGATACATTTTTTGTATTTTGGGGTCCACGACTAAAGATAACATTTTTAATTGCTTATGTAGGTATTTCGTAACGTTATTACCATAGAATATAACATTTCACAAGAAAAAACAAAAAAGATAGAAAAGATTAGATTAGAAAAGATTACCATTTTGTCATTCTCATCACCTTTTACTAGCGCTCGTTATCTCTAATGATCAAACTATTTAAAAAAAAAAAACTTATTTTTGCTTCCGAGTAAAAAGTTTTCATTCAAAAAGTGTAAAAACGTTGAACGCGCCAAAGCTTAGCAGTTATTCTTTTATGCTGAGTTTGCACCGCGTCATTAAATGAGAACTGTTCACAGCCCTATCTTTGTGTTTAGTTTTTTCTGTGACATTTAGCTGTGCAATAAAAATGCAATATTAAAAAGCCTTTAAATTGTAATTTCATATCATGTCCTTAATTATCCTTACAACTTCATGACACACAACTAATATTAACATTTTAATTCAGTCAACACACATAGAGCCACACTGACTGACTTAAATTACAGCGCCCTTCCTTCAAAACATTTAGAGTATCTATTCACTTTGTTGGGAAAGAATTAAAAAATGTCCAACTAATGACGTGAACAACCGTAAAGGCGACGCACAAAAAAAATAAATTCCTGACTAATGATGTGAGAAACCACAATCTTCTGTTTCTAAGTGTCATCAGGCATGTCTTGCTATTTTTAAGAAAAGTTTTGTGAGAAAAATGTCAATCAAAAGCATACAAAATTAAGTTGTAAATATTTGCCAGTAGAATATATATTTTTTGATCTTCCACTAACAAGATATAACAGCTTCAATTACTAAAAATGTACTTTTGGCATTTGTTTACAAACTGCTCTCAATCTGTTAAAAGTACCTTCTAGATAATACCAAAAACAGTAGAAATAATGTTTACACACTGGCAGATTTTGGCGCTTTTTATATGGGCGAAAATGCCTAACTGTTCTGAATTGGTCAGAAATTCACTTTTTTTTTAATTTATGCATTTTTGCCCAACAAAGCGGTAAATCCCAAATACGTTGCCTTTTAGCAAATGTTTTGTGACGTCATTGTTAAAAGGTTTTTCTTGTGACAACCTTTGCCGGATACTTGCTCAACTTAAGTAGTTGCTTTGCTTGTGTTTTGTAGCTATTTTTAGCTTGAACCTGTGACACTGCCCATGTCCGTAGACAGTTCTATGAACTTGTTATGACAATAAAATTCCTAGTCTACAGAAATTTCTATTTTCTCAACCACACTTGACCCGCTTAGGCAGACAAATCTGTGCTTATAGCCAGACAAATTAATTATGCACATAAATAACTACACAAAAAAAAAAAAAAAACATTGCTGGAGTTAGTCATGCACGTGAAAGTAAAAACAAAAGAAATTTAAATTGGCTTGGCCAAAATTGGTTAAACAACGTGCTATGTCGGACAATCAAAATAAAAATAAAAAAATGTTAATACATTTTTCAACACATGCGAACTTGACTTCTAATATGGTGATTATTGCTGCTGCTCGTTAGTTTATTTCACTTTTGAAAACACACACATACTACAACATGAGGCAATTTTCGTTCACTTTCTCTGTGCAGATTTTTGTGATCATGGCAAGTGCCAAATAAGGCAAGAAGCCAGCCAAAAAGAAAACCAGTTTTGATTGAATACCAAAAAAAAAAAAAAAAATAGCAAACAATTTTTTAATTTAAGCATTTATTTAAAAAATGCCTTTGTAAAAAATATAGCGGCTTTTTGTTAAAAAGTTGAAGTTTATCACTTAGCACAAAAAAAACACAAATATTTTATAAACAAAGCTGCAGAAAAAAAGTTATTAATTATAAAATTTTTAACATTATGTACGGCTGGTTTTTTATTTTTTGTCGCCTTGAAATAATGAAACTTAACAATTCCCATGCTGTCATAAAGCAAAAACAAAAAAAAAAAGAAGACTCAAGAAACAAACTTTCTTTTCAATTGCACATTTGACGAAATGTTTAAAATGTCTTGCGTTTTCATATTGCGTGCGTGCTGTGGGAAAAACGAAAGCGAAATTCTATTATTTAATTCTTTTCACATTCATTACAAGAAATTAATGAACTTGCTGCGTCTGCGCCTGCGGCAGCGGCAGCGGAAGCTTTTGTTGCGGCTAAAGTCACACGCGCACGTGCAGCCCGGCGGCAGCTGCTGCTCTTTACTCTCACCGCCTTTAGCTTTAGCCCGACCAAAGCTCTCTTCTTTTTTATTATTTTTTTTTGACTCTGAAGTCTCTTCGTAGTTTTAGTTGTCATTGTAGTTGTCATTAGCATTGACCGGTTTGTTTTCAAGTGTTTGAGTGTTGCTTCATTAAACGAGATTTTCTTACCGTAATTTCTTTAACTTTCCGTTTTTATGGCCACAGGCCGGAGAAACAATTTCATTTAATAAATGTTAAAAAAAAACATTTGGCATTAAGCCAAATGCGTACTAACTTTATAAAAGTAAGTACATAAAAAGAAACATTGCCATTTGAACCTTTTTGCTGGGCAAACAAAATGACGCATAGTTTTTATCACTTTATTTCTTTTGTCATCCACTTAATTACCTCTTGATGTGTAGGTGCAAAGGTAGACAGCATATTATCGCCACATCAACAATATAGAAAAACTCTGAATTAATACAATTTTAATTATGTTTGCAAGGTCCGGTCGAGTCACTGATCGCACCTTATCAGTAAGCCAAGCCCCAGATATCTGCACCATCCCAAATCGTGGGACTTTTAATTCGATACCCATCATATTTTTGCCTTTAAAATAGGGTGTATTTTGAGGGTTTGCTCGCATTTATCGTCAGTTTAGCGTCAGTGACGTAGATCAAGGATTGGATTTTGATCTTTGATTTTGCAGCATGTTAATTTTTGTTCTACTTTCCCACCGTGGATCGGTTCCGGACCACCCCAAAAGTTGGAAAAATGGGTTAACAGTTTTTTGCGAGCTCTGATACACCAATATAAACTTTGAAGTAAAAAACCTCCTATGACCAAATCCTGGTACATGGGGAAAGTGATGCGCAAGGCCACGGTGCCTCAAAACGGGTTCATTTTTTAGTCGATCGATATTCCAGCGGATTCACATTCGTCCATTTTGGACATATAGACGAAAAAGTTTCACACAAAAAAATGTTCAATGTAGCTGTTAAAAACAGATTAAGGATGTGTTGAGCAATAGCTACCTTTTGACTCAGGAAATGTTGAAGACTAAAGGAACAACCTATGGCCACTTCATTTTTTAGTCGATCGATATTCCAGCGGATTCACATTCGTCCATTTTGGACATATAGACGAAAAAGTTTCACACAAAAAAATGTTCAATGTAGCTGTTAAAAACAGATTAAGGATGTGTTGAGCAATAGCTACCTTTTGACTCAGGAAATGTTGATGACTAAAGGAACAACCTATGGCCACTTAAGTAGAAGATGCAGATCTTCTTTTTACGCTTAGCCTATTGAGCAGCATTTTTGATAGAGTTCAATGAAATTGTCGCCTTGATTATAATTGCTTTTAATAATAACAATAAACAAAGCACATTATCAACGCGTCGTTTTAAACCTTTGAAATAATATAAACTTTAAAGATATAACAACATTTTGGACAAACAAGCGCGCAGACTCATTAGACGATGTTGCCATTTAACTCTTACATAATGCTGTCCAGACACATTAATGGCAGAGTATGCGGCGTCAAATGAGCCGCTGCTTGACTTGCACTAAATGTTCTTTGTGGCTGTTGTCGTTGTTTTTGTTGCTTGTTTAGAGCTTAAAGTCGTCGTAACAACAAAAACAAGCAAACTAACTGCAAACAAAAGGCAACGCACCAGGTTAGAAAGAATCAACAAAACACACAGATACTCACTCATAGATACTCGCACTCACACACACACACTTGAGCAAAGAGGCAAGACAAACGAAACAGCAAAACTGTCAAGAGCATACCATATCAGGTGCCGTTATAACGAGGTTAACGACCCACATATTTACTATCTCGCTCATGTTGACGACTCTAACTCGTGGAGCTCGGCTTCTACACCATGACCATATGCCATGCCCCAACTAATAGCAACGCACAGCACACATTAATCAAAGCATTGGCATTGGTTTTTATTTTTATAACTATTATTATTTTTTTAAATAAATAAAAACTAAGCCGGGGCGCTACCGTGGCCAGCTGCTCGCAGAATTGTTTGTTATTAAGTGAAAATTGGTTTTTGGGTACGCGGCATGGAAAGCGCATGGCAATGGCGACAGATTATTGACAGCAAACAAATAGCCCAGAGCTCAATCTGGCCATACACGCAAGCGCTGAGCCACCGCAACTGGTTTATTGATAACCGTAGCCACAGACACTCGTTCAATTCAGCAATCAAATGTTGTGGGCCTGTCGACATCTAGCTGTTGGTGCGGAGTTCTACATTTTGTATAGGTGTCAGTGGTAATGTCTATTGATTGGAACACTTTTTGTATTCTACATGACATGATTTCAAAGACTTTTGTGTGCCACACAAATAAATACAATGGAACCAGTCTTAACTTTTATATTTGCTCTCAAAAGTGAAAAGTGCGTGCAGATTTGTTACTGTTTTTTGCATGTCTAGCAGTGGATGATTTGGGGGCTCTTATCATATGCTTGGAATTTTTAATAGGTATTGTGATGCACTGCTGTGTTTGTACTACTCAGTTAAAAATCATATGAAATTTATACCAAACCCTTAATTCTGAATCCGTTCCATATTCAGCTTTTAGCTTTTAGGATGGATAAAAGCTGTTTAAATGAGTTAAGCCGGTCTCACTCATTTTGCACAATGTTCACGCTTGAGAGACTTCTGCCAAAGCAAAGTAAGCCATTCTGCTAGCTTTCGGAGGACTTACACTGTGTGTTTACACAAGTTTCTCTTTTTTGCTCTTTCTTCCTTGTTTTTGAAAAAAGTTTAGACCTCAATCATATAAATTCTTTGCAAAAGTTTAATGTATAAGCCTAGTACGCAGCAGTGTAAAACCGCGTGAAAGAAAACAAAACTTCATATAAAAAAAACGCTAAGAATTTTGACAGCGTTTTTTTTATATGAAGTTTTTGTTTTCTTTCACGCGGTTTTACACTGCTGCGTACTAGGCTATAAAAAGAAATCTCTCAAATTGGATCCACAGCTGATTTGCGTTGATATCGATAACTTTCCACAATTCAGCTTATTTTTTTTGACAAAATATTTGTATGTATGTAAGTCAAATCCTTTAATTTGCGCATGTCCTGCAAATGTCAGCCATGTGAAAAATCAATAACGCCATTATGTTTTCTCTAATCCAAAGTGTTTACTTGTTGAATTATTGAAAATAAAATAAATATGTTATAAGCTTTAGCAAATAGTACTTGCATTAACACCTTTTGTCTAAATGCATGCAATGAATTCCGTGCCAAATCGCGAGTTCTTGGAGGTACATCCGCTGCATCAGCATCAGCCCCATTGCAAGCAGCAATGTTTTGTTTTCACAGAAATCGCAGATATAGAGCTGCCTGCGGAAATTACAAAATTTGGCAGCAGTAGTGAAAAGCTACGAAATGGCAGCATTCCAGCATATAGCTGCAAAAAGGACTCGGGCAGCGAGTCATCAGCTGAGCGCCCGGGTCGCTCACGTGGCCGTAAAATATTATTAGGTGCGGGTTTGGTACTAATATGCATTGCTATGGCTGGCGGAATCCCTTTGGCACTGCAGCTGCGCTCCTCGTCGCTGTTAGAAGCGCGTTTGTCATTTATACGTAGACTACTGACAGAGTCACCACTCATCGAGGGCTCTTGGAAGCCCATGCCCGAGATGAATTACAGCAACAGCATGAATGAAATTAGAAAGAACCACATTGGCGCGGTGCTGTGGCCCATTGCGGTGGCATGTGGCGCACAATATCTTGATGCAGTACAGCTAGCACTTGAGGGAATTGATGAGGCAAAACGTATAACTGCAGCCACTGACTCTATGCATATTGTCGAGTCTGCCGACGAAATGGAACAAACTCACATAAGAGGTGAAGTCGCTGTGCTAATGGGAATCGGAGGCGGCCATGCGCTGGGGACCAGTTTGGCGGTACTTCGCTCTATGTACTTGCTGGGCGCACGTTTTGTATCGGTGACAAGCTTGGAATGTTCCACACCTTGGGCTGCAGCTTCAATACGTCGCCGTGATTATCTGATAGAAGAGAATGCAACCAATTCTCTGAACGATTTCGGAAAGGTGAGAAGAAATTATTTAGAAACTTTAAACATATAATTATTAATTTTCTTGTTTAGACCATGCTCTTTGAGATGAATCGATTGGGCATGCTGATAGAGATCTCGCAACTCAGTGAGTCTGCTATGATAATTGCGCTTCGCACAGCTAAGGCGCCGGTGCTGTTCATGAACTCGGCCCCGCTTTCCATATGCAACAGCACAAATGTTGCTGCCATACCTGACCATGTTTTAAGGTAAGTTAGAAAAGCTAATCACGAGCACTTTTCTACGAAAACATTTTTTGACTTTGCAGCTTGTTACCCGAAAATGGCGGCGTTATTTTGCTTAACTTGGAGCGCTGTGGCGATCGTTTGCTCAGCGTGCGTGAAGCTATTAATGCCATTAACTATGTGCGTAAGGTCTCTGGCATAGATCACATAGGACTTGGTGGTGCTCCAAAAAGTTATGCGCTGCTGCTGGCTGAACTGGCACGAGATCGCGTATGGGGTAACGCGGCTATAAAGAAACTAGTTGGCGGCAATGTGGTTCGCATTTTGCGCGAAATTGAAACATTGAAAAATCGTATGCCTCTATATGAAGAATGGATACCGCATGAGTCAATTGAAAGTAATTCTTATTGCCGATATCCTGAATCCTAAGTTTATATGAAGTATTTTAGCGTTTTTCCCAAGGGGTTTAATAAAAAATTCACTGTAGCAATAATATGTACCAATACAAAAGGTAAACTTGATATTTTACAAGGATCCTGACGTCGATATTTACAAATTCTAAAAAGAGCATCAAAGCTATTCATTCTCAATGAATTTTGGTTAAGTAATTTCTGAAACTTAATTTTGTATGCCGTTACATCGTTAGTCGCATCTTTTATAAAACAAAAGTTTTTGGAAACAAATTATTTAAGATAATCTCTTATCTGTTACTTTTTGGCTTCTTTGACGAAATGAATCCGCTAGAAAGTTTTTGCATAGAAATTTATACAGCGTCTTCCAAATTTGCATAATTCTAACATTCCTTCTAGAAGGCAAATGCTCTTAAAGCACCAAACAGTCGACTTGCAGCGGACCTCAGCATTGCTAAACAAAGATCATTGCTTTAAAGATGGCAAAAATGAGACAAAAGAGTACCACACTTTGGCGTGATTACCGCAAGCAACAAAACTTTCAATGAGTTTT
Source organism: Chymomyza costata (assembly GCA_018150985.1). Classification (NCBI taxonomy): domain Eukaryota; kingdom Metazoa; phylum Arthropoda; class Insecta; order Diptera; family Drosophilidae; genus Chymomyza; species Chymomyza costata. The sequence goes on from JAECWU010000001.1 coordinate 29,622,910, forward strand.
ATGCCTTTTTGAAAGAAGATGATTCGAAGCAACACTGTGGAATGCAAAGCACGTTTTCCCAACCAGCCACAGCAATATTTTATGTTTATATGTATCTACCTATAGCTCGGGCACAGTTATCAGCAACAAAAAAGCGTGTGACAGCCCCCAGGTACCGCTCCGTCAAGTGCAATGGAGCCAACAGTGTGCCTCCCACAAGACAAAAAATGCTAACGACTACGACGCTAGTGTCGGCGACGCTTTCATTTTGGGCCCGGCCATAACCACTTTGCATGCTGCGAGCATGCATCACCATTGTCCATGTTGTTGTTGTTGTTGTTTTCTTGTGGAAATGGGGCTAAGCCCAAAAATTAAAAAAAAAAAAATATATATTATTGCGCTGACCACAAGTAGAATCAAAATAATTACATCGAGACTGACACTTTTACTCATTACGTTCATTAGGCCCGCTGGCAAGAAAACGGAACCCAAGCGTATAGAGTTTCACTGGTAATTTCAATTTTTACGGATTTGTCAGGTACTGTTAGACTTTTGACGGTACATTAAATAAACAATTAACGCAAATTTTATGGCAATGTGTGAGCATCATCCAAAATCTGCCAATATTATTGTTGTGGATGTTTATCTATTCTGCGGTACTGAATCAGAATGAAAACAAAAGAAACATCTGACCTAGAATCCATTGAGCTTAACCTTTTTTTCTTTACAGTTTTTGATTCCGCTTTTTGCCGTTTTGCAAAATTTAAATTTATTTTTTTTAAGGTTGGGTTCTTGTCACTGACGAAGCACGACAACATCCACGACAAAGACGTCTTGGCACGCATGAATGAGATTGCGGCTATGTCTGCGTAGTCTTGGACCGTCTGTGTGTGTGTATATATATTGTTGTTGTGTGTAAATACCGGCTATTCAAATTCTCCTACAACCAGAACTACGGGACGCCATAAAAAATCAAAGTATGAATATGTTTAGCCTACTTTTTATAATTTTTTTTTTTTGTTTTAAAGCTTGCCCCGTGGGCAATGTCTTAAGAGGTCTGGAAATGTAAAATTTTTGATTTGAATCATTAACAGCTACTGGAAAAAAAGCGTGAAACTTAATGGTAAGTGCGCTTGTAGGGTGTAGCCTGCTACGTGATGGAGAGTATGATATTAAAATTAAATATGCAAATGCTTAGATAGTGAATTGAAGTATCAAGTTGCTACAAAATGGAAATCTTCAAAAGTTTACTCCTACCATTTTCTTCTATAGAGAGAATAGAGCTCAATTTTTGATAGACCACATACCATTCTATAGCCAAAGTATTCATACTTCAATAAATCGCTTTACACCAAAATGGAATTCATTATGGCCACAAAATAAAGAGTATAAACGTACCAGTTGACAGTAAAACCCAAGTAAGCTAAATTTTCAGAATTTTTAAGCATCTATCCAAGTCGGGTATGTTATCGATGAAAACAGTGGAGAAAATGTGCAGCCTTATGCAGCAAACAATTTTTGGACTGATTGGCTTAAAAAAATATCAAAGGTTTTCAAAGCTTCTTAGCCCACGCAGTCTATAGCTGCACCTGCCAGCTCTTGATACAGACAAAACTTGACAAAAAATCCACAATATGTGTAGTAAAAGTTATTTGGCCAAAGCAAATACATTAAAAATTCATTTTGGCCATCTTACAATAAAGGCAAAAAAAAAGAAAGTCACCGAAAGGTGCTAATTTCTGCAAGTGGTTGGTTAGCTGTATGTCTGCTGTGTTCTGCGAGGAAATAGGTCGATATCGGTGACTATGACAGTGGCATATATATGTACATATGTATGTATATGTAGAAATTCCTGAAAAAAACGCAGCACAACCGCAAAAACCAAAGCCAAAAGCTTAATCTTTGAATGGACCACCAAGGTATTTGCTGGAGTTACTGATGTGGGTTGGGCAAAGCTTGGCTCCAATATATGTAACTTTATGCCATACAGGTTTCAAGCCGAAGGAACAGCATCATACACACATACACAGGCACGCACACATGCACGACAAATGAGTTGCAGTTGAGAACAATGCCAAGTTCAAGTAAACGCCAAAGAGCGCGCCACAGCAAAGAGATACATAGATAGATTAAGCCAAAGAGAGTGCGTGTGACGTATGAACAAACCAAAATGCCAGAGCCCACTGTCAATTTGCTCCTGGGGGACTTTTTTTATTGTGCTTATTAGGGTCACTTACTTTGACAGAACTTCTACTTAAGCACCGATATTCCATTTTTAAACTGTGTTTGTGTGTGTTTTGCTGGGTTTGGTAATTGGCTTTTAGCTGTACTTTAGCTCACTTTAACGTTGCGTTTCTTATGTTTCTTTGTTAATTTGTTTTCTTTTTAAAAATGAACATAACACTTTTTAAGAACCACAGCACAATTTACGAAAAGCGATACGAGTCAGCGCATAAAAATAGTATCTCTGCGTTTGCGTCTTTGCTTTTGTGGCACAACAAACGCGGAAAAAACACAACCGACAACCGAACAACTCGAGCGCTCACCTTGAATTGATGTGCCAGGTAACGTTTACCATTCCTTAAGCACTTGGCGCTGTTGCGGCTGCGCATTCGCTGCTTGCTTTGACTTCTTCTTCAGCGTCGCAGTTATCGTTGACGTTGGCGTTAGCAGCGTAGCTCTGCGGCAGCAACCTCAGCCAGTGGAAACGCAGTGACTTTATAAATGTATAATCCAGAATGCATTCACTACAGCCGCAGCAGACGCAGCACATCAATAGGCAGCAAATAAAAATGATAAGCAGAAATATAGCTAAGATTATGCACAAAACTGCAAATAATATACAGATCATTTTTTTTTTGTATATATTTATATGTTTATATAAGTCTATGTTGTAAATATTTGACAAGTTTAACAGGGGCTTACTACTGCGGAAACTTTGTATATTCGCAATTCCCAGATCGCAGTACGCGACATTCGTACGCCTTTAAAGTGCAAAAAAGTAAAGAAAAAGTGAAATTCTTTGTTCCTTGTTTTTCTTTTTGGATACTGTTTTTGTAGCAGTATACATAGTGTAAAATATAGGGTCTGTTAATTTACCGTTTCCAATATATCGGCAATAATCCTACAATTTAGTACGTGAAAAAAATAGAAGTCGATTTCAACTGCATCTACAAAAATGCAAAAATCTGCGAAATATAAAAGACTAAGCGTTTCATTTAAACAAACGTTTTTTTCGTAAGAAAAATAGGCTGTGTTTCGTTTGTTTATGCAGATATCGTAATAAAATTTGGCATTCGAAAGTTTTTTAAAGTTCCGAAGCAATTTGCAAAATTTTATCAAAATGGGTTGATTATATCATATAGCCTCCAAAGGATTAATCTGTCAGAAAAACGTTTTCAGGGCCTAATTCGTTTGTTTATAAAGATATCGAAACCAAATTTGTTATTCGAAAGTTTTTTGGGCCTCCAAATTTGATAGAAATCGGTTGGCTGTATCATATAGTCTCCATAGGACCGAGCGATCAATAAAGTGTTTAGTGCAACGATTTTTGGTCTACGATAGCGTACGCGACAAACTTTGAAAATGAATACACAAAATTTTGGTGTTTTACACACTTTATTTAAATTTAAATTTGCGTTCACTTGCTTACACCGACCGCCAAGCACGGATAACAAATGATGGTTTTTGGACAAGTACGCGACATTCAAAAATCGAGGAGTTTAAAATAAAAAAAATTAACCGCTAGTCGGGCTTTGCTTAAGCTCAATTGTTTTTTTTTTTTAATGCTTATTTGATGTTGTTAAAAATATTCAAGTGATGAGAGAAACGTAAACAGTTGTTTAATACCCTTACCATCTTTAAGAGCAAGCCTCTCTAAAAGAAAACAAATTCTACCTTTGAGGCCAGTTTTTATAAAACAATAAGACAGAAAAGCCGTAATGTCATTGTTTCATTAAATATTGGACATTTTTAAAATAAAATTAAAAAAAAAATCAATAGTTTTTTCAAATTTAATTTTTCGGTCCTGTTTGACATTTCTGTGTAATGCCCATATCTCATATTTCTAAATAAGCCACAATGTTTCAAAAGTTTATTTATTTATGATTGCTTTTTGCACCTGTCGATATACTGCTGTATCGAAATCGTTTGGCAGGATACTCATTCAACTACAGCACACAGAGCAGCTTAATCACATTCAGCAAAACCAAAATTTTACGCAGGGATCCACAAACACAAATTTTAAAAAGTTTTGAATTTTTTGTTGTAACATTGTGTTTTTTTTTTATATTTTCCTTTAATCGTTATCATTGCAGCTGAAGCAACAGCAGTAACCAATGCAAAAAAGAAATGTGATGAGTAATACAATTGTTAATACGCCAAACAGCAAGTGTAAATCAGGAGTTAGCCATTGCGGATCATATTGTATATTGGTACGCCTCATTATTTTATTTAGCTTCAAAGGTTTCACAGCTTTTTTATGTGTTTTGATATGCTGTCGTTATCGAAATCGTTTGGCAGGAGTTGCTTGAAACTGTTATCAGTTTTAAACAATGTTGTTAAATATTTAAAAAATTCGTGAGTTAAAACTAGTTAGTTAAGAAAGATTGTTGGCGATTCTTCGTAAAAGCGACTGCATTGCAAAATGTTCACTTTAAATTTTCGTAAATGCAACAATTTTTAACAATCGAAACTGTTGTAATTTGTTTGGCAGAACATGCTTTGGGATTTTTATCAATATTCAATCGGCAGAGTATAATTTTAGAATAATCTAAGTGTTGAAAATTTATTGTGTAAAAATTCCAAATTTTGTTCAAAATGAATAAACTATATATCATCCTTGGTGTTGTTTTATTGGTGATTATTATTTTAGTACTTTGCGTTTGTTTGTGCAGTTGCTTATGTGCTATATGTGGCGTGGGTTGTTGTGCCTTACCTTTTTGCTGCTGCGCTGCTGCTGGCGCTGCTAGCGGTGGTGGCGATGGTGGCGATGATGGCGATGGTGGCGGTGGTTGCGGTGGCTGCGGTGGTTGCGATAGTTTCGATGGTTGCGATGGTTGCGATGGTTGCGATGGTTGCGACGGTTGCGACGGTTTCGATGGTTGTGATGGTTGTGATGGTTGTGATTGTCTCGGTGAAATCTGCAATAGGGATTGATAAAAAAAAAATGTATATATTAAATCAAAAAATTTTAAAGCAGTTCAATAGCACAATTACAGCTCAAATAACGGCTCAACCCAAAACGAAGCAAAAATAAAATTTATACCATATTGAGTGCGTTGGAATTGAACTTCTTAAGTTAAATACATTTTGAACTTATTGATACAAATTTATGGCCCAGTAGCCACGAAAAAAAGTTTTAAAACTATTTGGAAGCGCATTTGTTTATGGAACCACCCAAAACAAAAAGAAGACGAAAAACACCTCTTGGTTGGATATGGATTATTATAATTTCTGTTGTAGCTATAATTATATCTTTACTCGGCTTCTTTGGAATTTGTGGTACGTGCTGTAGGAAAGATGAAGATAATGTCGATGACGACAGTTATCAACAATAAAATAAAGGGAAAATCTTTTAAAATATATGGTAAAATTAAGATTATAGCATATGCAGCACGCTGCTAACAATTTTTGTTATTTTAGGCGCAGCTTACTAAAGAAACGAGGACTTGGAATATTCTGAATTCTTTACGAAATTGAACTGAGTCTCGGCCATGTATAAATGTTCAATAAAAAACGACACTGCAAGTCACTAGTAGTAGTAGCTTTGAAAACCCTAGTTCGTATGATTTAAATAAACAAACTTAGTTTTCACCTACATAATTACAAATATGAATGAAAAACTGAAAGCATTACAAAATGGCTCAAATTCAGCTGCAGTTAATTGAATTTCAATTAAATTATATACATATTACATAATGTCATATTCCGTTTATATGTTTCATGTTTTTTTTTTTTCTTGCGGCAAATGCGCTTTTCAGTTTGGGAAAGTTACCTAGCAGTATTAATATCAATTCGCAATGGTTATTATCAAAATAACAAAAAAAAAAAAAACAAAACTTTCAAAGCAATAGCAACATTTCTCTTTGGTAAATGCGAGACATTTGAAGTCAATTGTCGTCGTCGTAGTGGACATAGTAGACGAAATAGACAGCGGCGTCGTGCAGAAAAAAAGGCTTGCGCGGTATATAAATAAAATAAAATTAAATAGCAACAATTGGAATAATAAAAACAAAAAAAAAAAAAACATTGCAACACCAAAGATCTTCAAACTTTAATCGACCTTCGTATACTCTTTAAAAAAAAAATTGAAAATTTAATAGTAAAAGTAAAGGAAGTAAATGATTTCATCAGGTCTTGAACTTGGGAACATATAATTTGCTTCAATTTTTTTTTTGATATTTCCCCGAAAAAAATAATAAATAAATCAATGGCAGAATTTAAAAGAAATCAAAGCTACATGTATTGTATAAAGGAATAATATGCCATAAATTTAACCTTCGAAATATATTAGGTTAGGTTAGGGCAGCAGTTGGGACTTGGCGTCCTAACTCTCAAAAATATATTAAGATTAAGGATTTTTGGTAATATTTTTCTGAATGGCAGGACCTTTGCCTATCTCATATTTGTTTTTATTTTTCTTAAGTAAACTAAACTGCTTTTTTTATGTTTAAAACCCATTAAATTTTATACCATATAATTTAATGTAGAATATTCAAAAGACTTACAAATTGTAAAGAAAAGACGGCTACACGAGAAAGGTTTGTAAAGCAACATATTAGATAAAAACAATTGAGAGCTTGCTAAAAGGCAGGGGGAATCCATCATTTTTGTTTTTTTTTATAAAGACTAAGTGTCTCAACTAGGTTCAGAAGCTAGAATTTTGTTGGAGTTTGTGGGCAAAGGCGTTTGTAACTGATGAGCATTTGCCTTGCATAGGCAATAGATCAGTGGCGGATTTACAAGGGCGGTTTTGAGTTTTTGGAGACCGTTGTACTTTCATTTTACAGATTTTTTAGAAACATATGTTTTTTAAAATACTAATTGATTTACTCTACGACCAAATAAAAAGTAAATTGACGTATTCACAGTTAACTCAACTGGCAAAAGCGTGAACTAGAGGTGGGATACTATCGATAGTGGCGCCACTCGATAGTTTAGACTCCGATAGTTGAAACTATTTATAGTATCGATATTACTATCGGGCTATGAGAAACAAAAGGAAGGGAAAATTTTAAAACAAATACCATAGAGTAAGTAGGGCCTTTTTTAATATTTACAAAAAGGGTATTGTAAAAAGCAAGACAGAAACGTTATAAAAAGAGATTGTATTAAAATTACATACTAAAAAGATGGCGTACATTAAAGTCGGGCGCGGACAACTTTGGGATACCCTGTACCACTGCTTAAAATAATATCGGGTATATAGCTTAAGAACACCTAAAGATATTTGATTGCCAAATAAGGTAACGATACCTTCTTAAACAACCAAAAACAGACGAATAATTTTGAACCAAAAATGTTTTTTTGACCGATGCTTAATATGGGAGCTATACGATATAGTCAACCGATTTTGACCAAATTTGGTACAATGCTTGGGTACTCTAAAAAACTTAACGAAACACAACGAATTTTGTGCAAAAAACGTTTTTTTGACGGTCCTATGGTAGCTATATGATATAAACAACCGAATTTGACCAAATTTGTACAATGCTTGGGTACTCTAGAAAACTTCTTAATGCCAAATTTGGTTACGATAACTTCATAAACAAACGAAACACAATGCGGCATCGATTTTCTTTTTTCTTTCTGATGAATTTTCATAGAAATTCGATTTACTCAAATAGTTTTCCATAGTCCCCGGACTATGCCGCTTCAAGTATTTATCCATGAACAACAACACCACCAATCTAAATTTAAAACAATTAGTTAGCTTACATTTTTTATTCATTCTATAATAAATATTATTCCTACCTTTGCAAAAACGCGCATTATTTACTCTGGCTTCACTGAAAGTACACTATCGATATTCAGAAAAAGCAATCGATAGTATCCGAAAAATAAAACTATCGATAATATCGATAGTGCTATCGTTCACCTCTAGCGTGAACGTCCATTTTGTTGGTTTATCAGTTGAATCTGTGCTCCTTCTTTCCTGATTTTGAATACATTTGTAAATTTTATATTTGGGGAGCTAACGCCCTACGCCATGTTGGGGTTGGGTCTGCAACTTATAAAGTAATAATTGCTTAATTTAGTGATTTTACTTATTTAAATGTATTGTATTGTATCAGAAAATTACCAAAAAAAAACAAAAATACTCGAGTGTTAAAAATTATGCAAAGGGTGCATTTTGCCACACTTTCTCCTCGACTCAAATGCTAAAAACTAGAATAGGCGCTGGGTTGAGAAAAAGTTTTGTTGAGAGTGCAAACTCAGACCAGTACATTTTGTTGTTCCAAAAGAACTGATCGTTACTCAAATCAACAGAAATACCCACTGGATTCGCTACTGCAAATTCTTTTCTTTTTTATTTAATCAATAATTGGTTTTAAAAACATCACCTACCTTCACATAATGTGCATCCTTTGGTTTATTCTTTAGTTCAATCAAGGTTGCACAGGCGAAGCTAATCAATATTGCAAAAGATAATTATGTATGTTCTTCATGCCTCCATCCATCTATAAAATTTGCGTTGCTTATGTTGAACAGAAATAAATTTGGACTTTGTAAGAGTATTGAAACTTTACGGCTTGGCACTCATCTTGTGTTTGTTGTTACTGACGTGGTACGCATGTTCCAAGTGTCAACGCGCAGTGTCATCGACAAGGCGGCAACACGGCCTTTGGTCACATTTACAGCGAAAGTAACTGAACGAGTTCGAATGCATTGTCACTGGGCAATGTGCTTACAATTAATTGTCGTAATAGTTGCTAAAAGCAAAAAGTGGAAAGAAAAGTCGTGCAATTGCTAGACAATGTTTCGATACATTACAGAAGAATATGAGCCAGCTGCCAGTGAAAGTAATAAGTAGTATGTGCGGTCATCGTCATCCTTTCAAAATTTGTAACTAACACCAAAAATAAAAAATGTAGCCAGCTAGCCAGGCGATAATGTCTATTAAAAATCTGAGAGAACAAAATTTTTATAAATTTACATATCAGTATAAAAATGTTTTGAAATTAACGTAGAGCGTAGATAAAAATTTGTTGCAGTTCTTGATACGTTTGGACATTTGTTTGGTGTTCATCGTGTTAGTTTTTGGTTTTTTTGCGCGCTCTCCATGAATTTAGCTTATCGTTATCGACTGTAATATTCATACAACCGTGTGCATTTTCCACAATTAACCAACACTGTGCTGCAACAAAGGCAACAACAACAGCGCACCGTGTGTGTTAGATTGAAGACAATGGCTGCGGACGGTATTGTTCCTACCCTTGCAAGTAAATATACGCATTAAATAGTAAAAAAAAAAAGTGTCATTGTAGAATATTGTGTGCAGCTATGCATTTTGAGCCATAGTGAATTTACAAGAGCCCTAAGTATATAAATTAATGACGCAGCTGGCGCGCCAAAAAAAAAACAACCTACTCATTGCGCGCACTTGCCACGAGCTGTCATCAGCCGCAGTTGGCAAGTCAGTGACGGCTCTGCAACTGCGCCGCAGCCGCGTGTTGACGGCCTCGTGTTTATTCAGAGTAACAAACTAAATTGGTTTTTTCTTTTGCAGTTCGCTCTAGCGTGGGTGTTGAATTGTGGTCGGCAGAAGGCCCCAAGCTGCCATATGAACACAAGCTCAATTTACCACGAGAGGAGACGAAAAGTTCGCGTTCGATATCCTTCAGTCCGGATGGACGTTACTTCGCGTATTCCAATGGTGTCGAGGTGAAAGTGCTGCAGACGCGTACTAATGCCAGCGAAGTTTGGCCATTGCAGTGTACACTGCCGCGTCCCAAGGCCTTCTACCTCAAGTTTTCGCCAAAAGGCAATTACCTGTGCACCTGGGAACACTATGCCATTACGAAGGATCGTCCAGAGGGCTCTCCGAATCTGCTGGTCTATGATGTGACCTCTGGCAACGAAGTTTTTTCTACGGTGCAGAAAAACCAGGCAGACTGGGAGCCATCCTGGTCATCGGACGAAACGATATTTGCAATGATTGTGGGTGGTGAGGCCTTGTTTTACGATCTGGGCGCAGACGTCGCTGCCGGCTTTGCTTCGACATCGCGCAAAATTGGCGACAGCCGCGGCGCCATGTTGTCCCTGGGCTCGGGCCATTCACCGCCCTTTTTGGCTTTTTACAAGCCCGGCGGTAAAGGCGCACCTTCCATGTGCAAGCTATACAAGTATCCAGCCCTTGGACAAAATCAGTCGGTAGCCTGCAAAAGTTTCTTCCAAGCGGATCGCGTTGAGATGCTATGGAACAAGCGCGGCAATGGCCTGCTTCTGCTGACTAGCACTGAGGTCGATAAAAGCGGCGAATCTTACTATGGCAATCAGGCTGTGCACTTCATGGCCACCAAGGGTGACACCTGTTCCGTGCCATTGTCTAAAAAGGGACCGGTGCATTGCGTCAAATGGAGTCCGCGTGGCAACGAATTCGTGGTGGTCTATGGTTTTATGCCCTCTAAGGCGGCACTTTACAATCTTAAGTGTGACGTGGTCTATGACTTTGGCGAGGGTCCCCGAAACTACGCTTACTTTAATCCTTTCGGCAACATACTTGTACTGGCTGGTTTTGGCAATCTGCCTGGCGCCGTCGAAGTCTGGGATGTGCAAAAGCGTGAAAGGCTGACCAATCTAAAGTGCGCAGACACCACGTACTTTGAATGGCATCCAAACGGCGAGTGGTTTGTGACCGCAACCACTGCACCCCGTCTTCGCATCAGCAATGGGTAAGTAATCTCGTTGAGGCAAGATTTTACATAAGTTCTTGGTATTCTAAGACTAATTAAATTAATTATACGTACTAATTAATCTTTCTTTTTTTAAAGCTTCAAGGTTTACCATTACTCCGGGGCGCTGCTGCATGAGACCATGTGGCCCCAGGGTCAGGAATTACTGGGAGTTGAGTGGCAGCAATATGCGGACAATACCTTTACCGAGCCCAAGATAACCAAGGCCAAGCAGGAGGGTATCAAATCGAGCCAACCAGAGGCTAGTGTTAAAGCCTATACGCCGCCTCATTTGCGTTTACTAAAGGAGGGGAAGAATCCTGAAAAATATTTGCCGCAGCCAACAGTGCCAGGACTAGCACCAGCAGCAGGTAATACTCGGAAATTTTGGCATAGACAATATGATTTGGACAATCCGATAATGCGACATCCAAGCGAGCTGGGACAGCTTGCACAGGGTCAGACGGCTAGCCGGTCTTCGACAACAAATGTTGGCACAAGTCGTCGCTACAGACCCTATCAGCATAAACGCTTTTAGATTTAGATCATCGCCACTTCATCTATGATACATACCACAAAATTAAATGCATTGTAGGATTAGAAATGCTGTAAGTAGCACAAGCGACGTATACACTAATTGCTGTGCCATTTCTTTATTGCCCCTCAGGTGCGAGTAACAACAAAAAGAAGAACAACAAGGCCAAAAGCCATAACAACGTCAGGCGCGATGCGGCTTTAAATGGAGGAGAAGACAACCCAAATTTACCAATTGAAAGTGAGGAGCAGTCGAATGTGAATGCTGGCACACCACGGAAGCAGCCGCCAAAGCAAAGACCACAGCCCAGGAGACAACAGTATCAGCAGCAGCAGCCGCATCAGCAACAAAATAGTGGGGACGCTGAAACAAAGTTGCCTGCTGATGAAGTATCAACACCAAGAAACGCTGTAGGCAATGGACATCTTAACAGCGAAAAGGATCGCAAAATACGCAATGTGGCCAAAAAGTTGTCGGACATCAAGAAACTTAAAGCGCGTCAGGGTCAAGGCGAGACTCTGGAATTGAATCAGTTGAATAAAATCGAAATGGAGGCAAGGTATCTGGAAGAGCTTAAAGCGCTCAAGCTGTCTGCCTAATGGGAATCTAGCATATATGTGTATTGCCATACTTGTCATACCGGATTAAAACTTATAATTGGTTTATTGGCTACAAAATACTGCATTCACACAGTCATCTTGTGGCGTCGTCGTGTATACAAATGTAAATGATTTAATTGTGATTGGAGAACGACGACGCATGTTTCTAGTTAAAAACATTTTTCTACTATTGTGATTTATAATTTTTGGCATACAAAAAAATCTATCATTTATGTTCCAAATTGTGCTACAAAGTAATAAATAAATTTCCAAAAATGTCTATTGCTCCCATTTGGATTTCTGTTTGGTAAACACTTCTTTTCCGTCCTCTTGCACGGCTACATAATAGCCCAGACCCTCGTATTTGTGGCGCATATACGCTATGTACCCAAAAACTCCGGTAACAGCAGCTAGTCCCAGACCCATTATAATTTTGTTCTGTAATTAAAAAACATTAAATTATCGTGAGCTTTGAGGCATGAATGGAGCGCACCGGTTTTGTATACAGTTCAAAGTTGATAAGCCGAAAGACATTGGTACTGCGCATTGAGCGTATGCCTTCGCCCGGCTTTGGCGACTGCTTTGCGTCACCCATTTGGGACTCAATTTCAAGTGTAAATAAACTTTAAAAATTATTGAATTCTATTTCATAAGACTATGCAAACATAACATATGAAGTTTCTGTGCTCATAAGGCCTAAATGTTTTCGTTTTACAAAACTGTTAATCAGACGAATAGTATTAGTCGATAAAATAAGTTATCGATATGTGAATCACCCGAAGCAATATTTATCCGCGAGCATACACGATGCGATTGGATGTACAATTTGGTGGCTAATCAAAAAATTAAAACATGACATGCTTCACACGGTGCGACAATTATAAAAAATGGTTAAGGGATCATCATAAACTACGTGACGCTGATTTTCGTCAAAGTAGACCCCCCCACCCACTTGTGACACAGTGACGGAATATTTTTGAAGATTCTCCAAATGATCGTGACGTTTCGCCAGACCACCCCCCACCCCCCCACTTTCACTGTAACGTCACGTAGTTTATAGATGATCCCTAATGTAACAACCTTAAAATACGTATTACATAATCTTGTTATGATTACATTTAAGAAAAATAAGAAAACCAGCCATATGTTAATTAAATATTGATAAGAACTACAACAGTACATCTGTATATTTATTTATGTATATAGATAGAACTTATACGTATAATATGTTTATGTTTTGGAATACTTTTGAGAATAAAATAGCAAATTCCATGTGTTCAGGCAATTCATAACAAAGACATCTGCACGCTCAAGCCTGTAGTACAACACAATCATGTAAAAAATCGATAGCTTAAGCATACTTCTTTTCCTATCGTTATCGCTAAGGCCAACACGTGTGTGTGCGCACCGAATTTTATTCATTTTAATGTGGCAAAACGCAGAACGCGCTAGTTTGTAATTTTTGACGAATATATTCAATTTTAACAAAACAATAATGGCGGAAGTTATAAAAATTGTGGATGCAATAGTTTTAGAATATCTGAAAACAAAGGATAAAAACTTGGCTAAAGTTTTTGAACAAAAGACTAAGGCGGTAAGTTTTATGCGGCAGCCTCTGCCGCTGCAATTTGTTAGTGCATTATGTGCATGTGTGCGCAATGTAAAGCCCTTTAATATTTTCGGCATGATTGTGCCGTCAAATGTCATTTCCTGTCAATTCCATAACCTTTATATTGTCTTTGTTAATCATAAAAATGCATCTAATGTGTGTTATAAAAGCAAACACGTGTTTCCGTTAACCAAAAACACATGTAATTTTTTTCACATTTTTGTATCGTTTGCAGGCCGCTGTTGCGAAGAATACACCAAAGCTGAGTGAAATTTTTAAGTTTTACCAAGACAACAACAAATCTAAAATACCACTTATAAAGGCAACAAATGCAGAAAGCGATAGCGAGAATTCTGACTCAGACTCAGACACTGCGCCGGCAAAGAAACCTACTGCGGCTCCTGTATTGACTAACGGCAAGGCAACCACGAAGGCCGATTCGTCGAGCAGCGAAGATAGCGATGATGATGAGCCGGCTAAGAAAACGCCCGTGAAGCCAACAGTGGCGACAACCAAAAAAGCAGCCGCGCCAGCTAAGAAAGCCGCATCAGACTCCTCGGACAGCGACAGTTCGGAGGAAGAGGAACCGAAAAAACCCGTGGTAAAAGTTACTTCTAAGGCCACGGCTGCCAAGAAAGCCGCAACCAGCAGCGAGTCATCAGACAGTGACAGCTCAGATGAGGAACAACAAAAACCAGTTGCAGTGGCCAAGGCTTCGGCTAAGACTGTAGCTGCCAAGAAACCCGCTGCATCTAGCAGCGAGGAAAGCGACTCAGATGAAGAATCAGATAAGAAAGTTACAGCCACTGCTAAGGCACCAGTAAAGGCCGTGCCCGCTAAGAAACCTGCTTCTAGCAGCAGCGAGGACTCCTCCGATGAGGGCACACAAAAGAAACCAGCAGCCAAACCAACAGCTGCCCCAACCAAGAAACAAGCAACTAAAGCTGAATCGGATGATAGCGACAGCTCCGAGGATGAGAAGCCTAAGGCGGTCAAAGCTCAGCATAAGGCTGTAGCCAAGAAAACAGGTGCTTCCAGCAGCAGTGATGATTCCTCAGAAGAGGAGGAACAAAAGAAACCAGCAGCTTCACCAGCAAAGAAACTAGTGTCCAAGGCAGAATCCGAAGATTCTTCTGGTGATAGTGACAGCTCCGAAGATAATTCAAAATCGGCTGTCAAGTCAACACCAGCTAAGGGCCCAGTAAAGAAAGCTAAATCCAGCAGTGATGATTCTTCTAGCGAAGAAGAAGGCGTTGTTAAGCCAGCGGCAAAGAAGGTTGCTGCTCCAGTCAAAAAAGCAGAGTCGTCTGAAGACTCTTCAGACTCCGATGACGAGGATAAACCAACTGTTAAGTCAGCTGCAGCCAAGCCGTCTGAAAGCAGTGATGATTCCTCTAGCGAAGAAGAAGGTGCTGTTAAGCCAGCGGTCAAGAAAACCGCTGCTCCAGCCAAAAAAGCCGATAGCTCAGAAAGCTCATCTTCTGATGACGACGACGATAAGCCCCCACCGGCCAAAAAGTCAGCACCGGTTAAAAAAGCAGATAGCAGCAGCGATGATGACAGTGAAGAGTCTGGCGAGGTGAAGCCCAATGCTAATGGTTCAGCAAAGCCTGGCCAGAAGCGCAAGTTTAGTGGTGGTGATGATACACCGGCCAAAAAAACACCTTACAGCAATTTTGTCAAAGGTGGCACTAATCAGGTACGTTCTTCTAATTCTTGTTTATTTCAAAACACACTAAATCCGCTTGAGCAGAAAAATGGTTTCCAATCTACACCTAACAACAACAACAAGTTCAACAATAGTCAGAAACTGAATAATAGCAAGGATAATGGCAGCGCGCGGCGCAACTCACCGTTCCGCCGCGTGCGCGCTGAAGAAGTAGAGGTGGATGCGCGAGTTATGGACATGTCCTTCGAGGCAAAGGTAAGTGCCGCATCTGATTTGAGTTTTTGGCTTTTGTGCGTGTGTGTGGAGGCCGTTGAAATCACCATAGCTTTTTGAAGGGAGGTGTATATAGATATATTTTTTAACATTTTCAGCTAAGATAGTCCAGCTTAGAAAACGTAGGATATTTTTATTAGTACTGATTTCCTTCTTGGCAGTTACTTCATTTGACTATTCAAGTCCTGATTTTTTCGTATAGTTTATTAAATGTTACCATTTCCCACTTATTAGAGTTAGAACTAAGTTTAAACTAGCCATTGAAGAATTAGCGCCTTGCTTAAGTATTTGCGATGGTTTTGGATATTTTAGGGAACGCACAATAAGATAGCGCCAATCGTTTAGCTAAGTAGAAAGGGTCTTCAAGGGTACACACAAATTAGCAAAATACGCTCCAAGAAAATACAACTCAAATCTTTTTGCGGCACTTGCCATTCTATATTTTCATTAAAATTGTATCCCTTATTATCTCGCTAATTTGTGTTTACCCTTTTTGGCTTTTAGGATGGCGAAGAGAATGGCGGCTTTAAGAAGCATAACAATCAGCGCGGACGTGGCGGCTCAGGCTTTGCTGGACGCCCTGATCGCAGTAAATGGGAAGCCAATGAGGGCGCTGATGGAGAAAATGGCGATGGTTTTCAAAAGATGGGCGAACGCAAGTCATTTGGCGGCTTTGACAACAAGTTTAAAAGCGGTCGCGGTGGTTTTGGCGATCGTGGACGTGGGGGTGACCGTGGTCGTGGTTTTGGTGACCGTGGTCGTGGTTTTGGTGACCGTGGACGTGGTGGTGGTGACCGTGGACGTGGTGGTTTCGGACGTGGTGGTGGTGGACGTGGAGGAGGTGGTGATCGAGGACGAGGCGGTTTTGGTCGTGGCGGTGGTGGTGGTTTTGGACGTGGAGGTGGCGATCGTGGACGTGGAGGATTTGGCGGTGGCAATAGATTCAACAACTCTTTTGATTCCTCAGCGCCCAAACAAAATAAGAAGATAAGCTTCGATGATTAAGTTAGTCTAAGCAACCGCTCCAACACACACACACACATCTTGGTTTATATGCTTATTCAAATTACACTACTTACAAAATGTATAGAAAAATGCATCTGGCTCCTGGGGCGAGCGCGCCAATAAAGATTTAAAGCACACACGCGGTAAATCCTTCAAACATGAGAAGACTAAAAAGAAGCGCGGCAGTTACAGGGGCGGACAAATTGACATGGGCGTCAATTCTATAAAATTTGATTAGGATATAAAAACCTTTGGTATAAAATAATAAAACTTTTAATAATAAATACAATATACATAAATATTAGTATTAAGCTTTTACTACAAAAATGTTATATGTAGTAAGTAGTAATAATCTGCAATATTGCCGCCTAAATAACATTTGAGATACTGTTTTTTGTCAAGATTTAGTTTATTAACTTAATGCTGATGCGTACTGGCAAGGGCACTATACATAAGGAAATTAACTTCAAATCATAAAATCTTTAGTTCTTGATAAAATTTTTTTTTTAGTTACTGATTTTGTAAGGTTTTCAATTTATACCTTGGATTATATGGGTTGAGGTGTCTTGGCTGAAGTTCTTATAAATTATTTTAATTTTAAACTGTTTTTGAGACGTTTTGTTTATTGAATGAAAGTAATATAAATTAAATCAAAAAAATGTCATGTAATTATAAAACAAAACATATTGCATTTATAACAGCTATAAATATGTATACTTTTACAAACACATTATGAAAATAAGACATTTTAAGCAAAGTAAATTTCCTTTGTGTATAGTATCATCGCCAGCGCATGAAGCATTCAACTTTAGGCCTTGTACATTGGTACAATTATATCGTTTTGAAATCCATATATTGTATAATTATGATCTATACATATAAACAAACTTTTCACTTTAAATTATAGTGGAACGAAAAAAATATATGTAATTTCTACAAAATCAAATGATTGTTTGTAAATTATTATGACGACAGTAGCTCCTAAACTGAGATTGCCGCAAATGACAAACCCAAAAACTTCACCAGGAATACTCTGACTTAATGCTGTCAATTTATAGCTTGTAAATACCGGAACAGTATCTTCAAGGCTTAGTATTCACTTTGCCTAAGTAAAGTTAAAATTTAGTCTTCGGAAAATGTGATTGGACAGGGAATACGCAGGACATGTATTCCATTTTGTATCCTGTAGTTCTGGACCATTTGAGCGATTTTACTGAAATGTCTTAAGTTATTTAAAACCAACGATGTGTCGCTTGGCGAAGTGCACAGATCAGGTATGTAACTCCATAACTCCTGCCAACATGGCTTTAGCCCTATTAAAAATAAATTTGCTCCAGCGAGCTATAAGATTAAATTTTATTTGGGTTACTGGAACCCGATGTAATAAGGATCTGAGAGGCTGGTGTGTATGAAATATTATGTAAAAACAATAATCTAGTTTAGGCAAATAAAAAATCTATAGTGTATTTACTTGTTTTCGAATGCATATATTTATGAAAAAAAAGAAGCAATTTTTGTTGCGATTAAAAATACCATATTTACACAAATTTAATGTTGTTTTTCAAAATATGCAATGATTTCCAAATATAAGTCATATAAATTTTTACGTTGTATACTAAAGCCTAACAAGTTCCCCTTCCATCGAATTTTAGCTGAAAAGCACTCTGTTGATCCCCCTTTAGCTCGTTAGAAATATATTATTAGACCAGCCTGAAGGCCTATGTCTTCAATCCGGATAATTTTTGCAAAACGAAATCGCAATCCTTCACACTTCCTTCTTCCAAAACATGTACATTTTTTAAATCTTACAACCAATATTTTGGAATAATATCTTTTAAACAATAAAATTATCAAATCTGTTATGATTACTGTTTGGTAGTAAATCATTAAGTTTCGAGCTAAACTAGTCTTAGACGCACCTAACGACATTTTACAAATCTTGGAATTCGTTTTTTACAACACACTTAAAATAGGTTTCAAAAATTTTCTTTGTTGGGGCCTTTCCTCTCCACTTGAATATTAATTGAAATTAACAACATATATTTAATTAAAATTTTGTATTTATTTGAATGTAACGTTTTCTTTTTTGTTCTTTTTACTTATGTCACGTTTATGTTTATGAATATCATATTATGCTCACATTTAGTAATCAAATGTATTGTCAAGTGTTTGCTTCTGGCTATATATCTTACATAGCTTCTATATACTTAATAAAGCGTTTGTTGTCAGAACAGAAAGCATAGTTGAGGGCAACATAAATATATAACATTAAATCATATAACTATTAGATAATCACAATACGTTTAAAAATGTATGCCTTTGTATAGCTTTAATATATAGAGTTTCGTGTATCGAGTTTATGTCAAATGTAATCAGCATATCAATTTTATACAATTTATAAGTGGCTTAAAGGATTCGATAAATTTTTTTCTTTACAACATTTAACTACATATTTAAAACTTTACGTGTCTACATATAGTTTTATGTGTGTTTGTGTGCTAGCTACCGCTGGTAGTTAAAAATAGTTCAACAAAATACATATATTTTTAAATACATACATATATATAAGTATCTATATATAGTTAGTAGTTATATGAGATTCCTTCATTTGTTGTATTTGATTTTTTTTTTTGGTTTGCCTTATTCGCTCATATATGGATAATTAATGTCACGCAATGGCACAAATGTTTCCTTAATAGACTGTGGTGACGTCCAACGCAGTATATAGTGCGGTCCACCAGCTTTGTCATTGGTTCCAGACATGCGTCCACCTCCAAAAGGCTGTTGGCCCACCACAGAGCCTGTAGACTTGTCGTTAATATAGAAATTGCCTGCTGCCATTTTAAATTCCTCAAAAGCGCATCTGATAAATTCTCTGTAAAGTACCATACAGGTTTTTTTCATTAACCGTGTAAATAGGATAAAGTTTTGTTTAGCTTACTCATCCTTTCCAAAAACTGCGCCTGTTAGCGCAAACTGAGTGGAGGTATGTACCAAATTCATAGTCTGAGACAAATCGGCATCCTTATAAACATAAACGGTCAACACCGGTCCAAAGATTTCCTCCGTCATAATGCGGTCCTTAGGATCTTTGCTTTCCACTATAGTTGGATTTATAAAGTAACCCTTGCTATCCGAATACGTGCCTCCGGCAATAATTTCTAGGTTCGGGCTCTTTTTGGCATGCTCTATATAGCTGGTAATGCGTTTAAATGCTTTGTCATCGATCACAGCCGATGTGAAACTGCTAAAGTCTTGCACATCGCCAATTTTTAATTTCTCTTGTTCGCGCTGGAGACCCGCTTTGATCTACATAGGAGATAGAACTTTTTTACTAGGGGCTTTCGGTACTTTAAAGTAAGGTAAAATTTAAACCAAAAGGAACTAATGTAAATGCAGCTATCACACTTGACTAAGCTTTGTCTAAATATTAATATACAATAAATTGCTCAAGCGAATATTTGCCATATAATATACTTTTAATATCAAGGTAATGTATTAAGTTAACGTTTCCGCTATGTCCCGTCGGTCTCTTTTCTATTTTGATAATATAATATGGCATCTATTTCCATGAAAAATAAATTGTAAATTAGTATTTATTATTTTAAATAAAACTGATAAATATAGCTAATCAAAACTTAAAGTTAGGGTTCTCTATCTATGACTTACCGCTGGCCACAGCGACTCTGGCACATACATGCGCGAACAGGCCGAACACTTTTGCCCGCAATATTCGAAGGCCGAACGTATGGTGGAGGTTACTACCGACTCCACATCCGCTGACTTGTGCACAAAGTGAAAGTTCTTGCCACCACACTCACCGATTAAGCGCGGGAAATTTGTATACTTGTCAATATTATTGCCCACTTGCTTCCATAGGCGATTAAAGGTGCTGGAAAAATTACATTAATAATCGGTGTATAAACGAAACTTTTGGCTAAAAATACTTACGGCACCGAGCCTGTGAAATTTATACCAGCCAAATGCGGAGAGGCAGTAATAGTGTCGCCAAATACTGGCCCATCGGCGGGCACAAAGTTCACAACGCCATCGGGCAATCCTGCCTCTCGCATGATATTGAAAATGCGCCAGTTAGAAAGCAGTGCGGTATCAGAGGGTTTCCACAAGACAGCATTACCCTGTATTGGAAGACAAAAATTAAGAGAAAATGTTTTAGTTGTGAAGTTTCAACTACAGGATAGAATTCTTTAAAAATAATGGTTAACGTGCAAAAAGCGTAGGTATGAATACCAAATGGCCTTAATTGGTTATACAACTGGCTAGCTAATCGATAGGACTCACCATCAAGGCTGGCGTATAAGCCAAATTACCACCAATGGCAGTAAAATTGAATGGACTAACGGCAGCTACGAAACCGTCAATGCCGCGATAACGCATAGAATTCTTAGTGACCTTGATATTCTCGCTAATGGGTTGATATTTGCAGCACTCCTTTAGAAAATAGGCATTCAGGCTATGCATAAAAGAATAGAAATTGGTGATAAAGACATAGAACATAACTAAAATTTCTCACCGTATAAAGTCAATCAACTCTGCAGCCGAATCAATTTCTGCCTGTATAACCGTTTTGGATTGTCCCAACATTGTAGCTGCATTCAGCTCATGACGATATTTAGTAGCCATAAGGTCAGCAGCACGTTCCCAAATCTTCAGACGTTCCGATATCGGCACACGATCCCATTTGGTCTGCGTTTCTACAGCAGTCTTAATAGCTGTTTGCAACAGCTTGTTATCCGCATAGTAGAACTTGGCCAGCTTGTGTGCATGATTGTGCGGCATGACTTGATGCACTACTTGCGAGGTCTTGTATTCCTTGCCGCCAATGACAATGGGCACCTCCTCGCAGGTTGCAGCAGTGCTTTTCAAAGCATCCTGCAAACCCTTACGTTCAGCCGAATGCTTGCGATATTCCAAAATGGGCTCATTAGCAACGCCAAAGTCCTGCAGATTTGTTTCGGCCACAACAGAGCCCAGACTGCGTGCATAGCTAATGGAGTTTTTAAAGCAGTTGTTGTTAGTGTGAATTTGTTAAGAGTATTTTTTTGTTTGTACTTACTGCTTGACCATGCCTTGCGGCACAGTGAGAGCCGTTGTGTTTCGCATCAGCTGCAACATTTTTTAGGTAGGGAACTGACTTTGTGTCTTATATAAGCCTTGGTATGAGCTTTTAAACGTTTGGTAAGTGCTCGTCTGTATTTTTTTAAAACTAAAAATAATTTGTTTTTAGTGTATTACTGCTGCCTAATGATGCGTTTGCAAATAAAGCTGCAAAAAGATTAAGATAGAAAAGAATACTGATTATTTTTATATGTCCATTCAAAGCTATTATCAGCAACCTTGAAAACTAATTGAGTGACTTATCGAGGGGGGTCTAGCGCGCGTCCTTTCCTCTGCATTATCAACGTTTGGGGCCAACGCGCGCCAGCTGCGTCGCGTGATTTTAATTGAAGCGCCGCCAATGTCTGATAAGCAGCCAAACGTGACACACCCTACACTTATAAGGCAGATAAGCATTAAGTCTACAGTTTGGCTAGTAAATCTATGCACAACATGGGCGAGGAAGGTCTGAATTACTTTTAAAGTGTGGTTTTCGACTAAGAAGTATGAAGTTTGATACTTCGAAGGGTGTCCAGACAACATGGTTGTGCACCTACTGATAACAGTTGTTCATTTGATAGACACCACAGTGTTATATACATATATCTTTAATTAATTTATTTTTTTGATAAATTACCAATTAGTAGCCGCTTGTAAATTAAAAGCTACTATTGACAACGACAGAAAACACCAGACTAACTGCAAAACGATTGTGTAAACTCGTCAGAAACGCAAAAGTTTTAGAAATTTCTTTTAATTTTGCACACTAATACTTAATACGCATGTACTCGCACACATACACAATCATACTCGTACATAATTTCTGACGCGCATCAGCTGTTTTGTCATCGACAGCAGCTACGGAAATTTCCTATTGCCCAAATTATACACAAAAAAAGAAATAAGTGTGGTTAGTAAGAGAGGGAGAGGGCGACCGGCGCACACTTTTGCCGACACGGCGCACAGTGGGATAAGCGGCATCCATTTTTGATTTGCCCCCTTTTATTGTACGATAAAGATTTTAAGATTTTGTGCATATAATATAAATAATAGTAACACCCACGGTGCACAGTTGCGTTAAATGATAATTTTGATGCTAATACTATTTGTTTTACAAGTGAAAATAATTTTTAATTAATAAATAGCGCCTGTTAGTCTCAAACGTCGTTTTAACACTGTGGCCCGCCGTACGTGTTACATGATAAATCGGTTGAAAAGCAGAAATTTCTTATAAATGCACTAAGCGCATCGAAGAGGCGGGAGAATAACAAAAAGCATTTGCTAAAAACATATGTATGTATGTATGTATGTTATGAGAGCTTCCAGCTAGGCGAACTTTGCTTGAAAGGGCCTTTGAGTGCTTACGAGCTTAAAATTTGTTTAAATATTGTTAATTAATTCCACTGTGCAGCGCTCTGATGCGGCATTCTTGTTGTTCTTGTTTGTTAACTGACTGCCTTGATTTATGAATTTAAGTTCGTGGAGGAGAAGGGTGGTAGAAGGCAATGACAAAAAGCACCCCAACAGCAAAACACTGGTATCGTTGTTGTTAAAACAGATGACATGAGCAGAAGCAGAAGAGCGGAGCGAGTGAGAGAGAAAGTTGCGCAAATAGCGGCATGGAAAGAAATGTGGAGCAAGAATTTTTTTTAACTTAATACTGTTGTTGTTCTTTAGAACATATCTTGTATTTTTTTTTATTATTAGTTGTGTCTCATGGCTCTTGTAGCTACGTACATAAGTACATGAGCACTAAATAACAAAGAACCTGTCAAGTGTTTTATATATAAGCTGCATTAGCTGAAGTGTAGGTATGTGCATGTACATATGTACATGTTCATACGGCGTTGACGATAATTTTAATTGATTTTTAGCAAAACAATCATACGGCATGTTTGTTAAAACTGGTCACAAGTTTTTTTTTAAGGCCAAACAGGCGTGAAAATACATTTTCTGTACATTTGTATACATGTGTATATAGTTAATACATGCGCAAAAAATTGATCAGATGCATACACCTATGAGCACATTCACACATACTGAAGCACACTTTTATGCAGTTTGTTTTGCTGGCCCCATTACGCAATGTTTTGCTTTGGCATTGGCTTTATTGCATTTGTTTTTCACACACTGTTCGCAAATTTATCACTTTTACTTTCGCTTGTCTCACAGTTGGGATTTTTGTAGACTTTTCTTTTTGCAAATTTTTACGAATATTTTTAGCACTTACATTTTGTGTGTGTTTTTCCACGAACGTTTGTTTGGCCAAGACTTAGCGCATATAATCGTGTGGCAACCCCAAACAAAAGCCAAAGAACATATGTTAGCTAACATTAAATGTTTAAATAAGTTAACAGTAAGTATGAAAAATACTAGGTTTAAAATTTGAATTAGTAAAGAAGGCAATGTAACAACAAAAATAGTAAAGTATAGCTTTACTGTAAATAATTTTTCTTACAATTCTACTAATTAACAAAAAAAAGATACAATAACAGATTTGTAAAATATAATTCTCATTTTATCCCAGCGTTTAAAAGTAAAATGTAATGTACAGAATTTTGCTTTTGCTCAACGGTATATTTTATTAGTATTAATATACCACAGACGGTCATTTGCAGTCGTTGTTCAACACACATATGTGGCACCTTGCAGTACTTTTTTGTGCTTCGATAAAGCAATTTTTGGCGCCACGCTTAAAATAATGTTATCGTTATCCGTTGGATAAATATTTATAAAACATAACTAAGTCGCAAAGAAATTTTATTTATAATTGAAGTATTTGGCAATAATGTTGTGTTTTATTAATAATAATTGCAAATTATATTGAAAAAATTATTAAATTCGATTCTAGCTTTGAACATTTGACCAACTTTTACAACAAATCATTGGTTTGATTTAAAAAATCTTTATGCAAATCAAGGGTACCTAGAAGTGCGCTACGACTAATAGATTTTAAAATCCTAATTTTATAAGCATAGTGGTCTTTTGGTAAAGTAGAACTACTTTTGTTGTTAAACTGCAGGGTTTAAGAGCTGTTATAAATGATTTGTTTATAAGAGTTCTAACTCTTAGTTCGCATCAATAATACTACTTTTTAAGAACTTTATTTTGAGACTCATTAAAATACATTTATTTTTCAAAACTTTTCTATTTTATTTATATTGCATGTATTCACAAATTTATTCATAATTAAGCAATATTGTGTGTTTCTCTATAGCTTTCCCCTTACGCATCGCCTTTGGGCGGGCTTTCTGGACCATGATTCCGTTGAACTATGTTGTATTCTGCTCCTGTCTAATGCTATAAAAGACGAATTTACTAGCTGTATGTACTATGTGTGCTTGAAGCCAATTTAATTTAATCCTTGGATTTTATCACATCTATGGTAAGTGCAAATTTCATTTGTCATTTTCGTTAATATTAAGAGTTTATCCAAGTATGCAGTTTTGTGCCTTGAAAGCATTAATAATAATTAAATTAACAAATTGGCAAAACTGATTGAGGTAGACGTTTTCTATTTTATTTACACTGCAACATGCTACAAGTAACTACCGTACTTAAACTAATTGTACATGAGTAATAAGACTTACACTAAATACAATCTAAGTATATCAAACTTAATCCTAACCATAGTAACCACCTCCGCCACTGCTCGCACTGGCGCTGGCAAATCCGCCACTGCTGCTCGCATAGGCCGTGTCTATAAAAGAAAGCATGTCCAAAACACTTGTACCAGGTACATATAACTTTAATAACTGCTTGTTAACAGCCATTCCATACTCACTTATGCCATTGCCGCCAGGATAGCCATAACTGGGATAGCCGCCGTAATAGCTATACGGATTGTATGTATTGTAACTGGGATATGAGTAATACGGATAGCCATAGCTGGGATAACCATAGCCGCCGTAACCACCATAGCCAGTATTGCCGTAACCACCAAAACCACCGCCATAGCCGCCTATACCTAGTGCTGTGCCTACTCCCGTTCCTACGCCCGATCCTAGGCCCGTTCCTAGGCCCGTTCCAATGCCAGTGCCTGCACCTGCGCCAAAGTATGGAAAACCATAGTATTGCGCAAGTGTTTGACCTTGCAGCAACGTCCACAGCGCCAACCAGAGGTAGCTACGCCATTCAGTCTGTTTTGTCGTCATTATTTTGGTTCTATAATCCTTTTGTTTTTGAGCACGTACGATACTTTGACACTTTGCCACAAACTGAATGTTAATTCGCGATGGCTGCTGTTTTTATATGACGCCTATGAAACTATAACTCTATATTATTTTAATTTTTTTATTTTGGCATGGTCTGCATGAAACGTTTTTTTAATGGCTGTTTATCAAAGTTCATCAATTGCTTGGGTACGTATGGTTTGCTCATTCTAGCGCATCCAAAACTGCGTATGCTTAATATTTGCTTGTTGGCAAGTCAAAAAAAAAAAAATATGTCAAACGGGTATGTCACATTGTTGAACCAAATGGTATTTCTCAAGTTATAGAACTTAATAATATTAATTACTTACTTTATTAATTTTGCTTTTTTATATAACTGATAAATTTTGCTTAAAGCTAGCCATTTAGATTTACAGAGTTAGATAATTTATCTTTTCAACTGGAACATATAATTTTACATAATGAATAAATATTTTAAGTGTATTATCATTATAAAGTCAAGGAAAGTGAATACAAAACCTTGGTAAAGAAGAATAATATTAATTAGTTATTATCTTTAATTCTTTGAAGTCATTTTAAAATGTTAGGTTCGCTTAGCAGAACTATGACGTTGTAGTTAATAGAGTACTTCATGAGCTAACTGAAATTGTTGCCGCAAGAGGGCGCTACTTAGCGCTGCAGTGTCAGTGTTGCCATACACAGCAGCTGATATTTTTTTTTTTTTGTAACGTTTGATACATCAAAACCATGCTGCAAAAATAATCCATACAAAACTAGAAAATAACACGGATCAAGTTTGCATTTATGTGTAGCTTCCAAAGTTGCCTTTTTCGAGGCTATTTTCTGGTGGTTTTTTCTCCATGCCACATTGGCAAAGGCAGCTACTCCAACTGCTGAATCCAAAGCTTTCCAATTTTTTTTTTTTAGCAGGATACACTGTAAATATTTGAAATATTTGGGATGCTGAATTTGACTGTCATAAATGCTTGAAGGTAAGAATGCCCGACTAATGACGTGGGCAACCCTAAGAAAGAGGCGTAAAGGTAAAAATACCCGACTAACAAAGTAAGCAACAACAATCAGCTGTTTACTAGCTTTTGGTTTAGTATTATTAAGAAACAATTTTGTTAGAACAAAGCCATAGAAAAGCATAACAGATTTGATTTTCAAGTGTAAAGAAATTAAAATTTGATTTATATTTAAAAAAAGTTGTTAAGATTATAAAAAAAAACTAATCTCTGTTTTCATAAATGCTAGCTTTAAGCAAATATTATACTTTCTTCGGCAATAAAGCGAACCTTTGAAATTGAAATATTTAAAAACAAAAAACTTTTGGCGGTTGCCTACTCCTTTTTAGTTTTTATATATAAATAAGAATACCCTTGCAAATATTGGCGCTTTTTACAACACTCTTTTGGGCAAGAATGCCCTACTGTCAAGGTTCTGAGTGGGGCGTAAATGCTCATTTTTTTTAAGTGCGAATCGTTGTTCGAGATTTTTCGCAATTAAAATAAAAGTAAACACTTCCATTTTTTTGGCTATACCAAGTGTATTGGAAGCTGTTCTCATTTTTTTTATCAACTATACAAAGTCTAAACAATGTTGCCATATCAAAAAAAAAAATGCCAACACATGACAGTGTTGCCCCTGTGGTCACAGCCTCAACGGCAGTTCCTGTATTGAACAGAAATTTTAGTTTGTTCTGTATAGAGCTAGGCATATGCTGCTTTTGCAGAGTATATTTAACATTATTATTAAAAAAGAATTGCATTCATCATTATTCAAAGAGAGTTTCACTCCGCTTAAACAGATTTTTTATAATAACGATAGACACCATACGCAGTCATCCTTGGCTCAGAAATTATTAATGAATTCAGAATCAAATTGAATGTTAAACACTACAATTCTAAGGGATAATTTTGAAAAATATGATGATATGAGAAAACAATTTCAATTTGAGTAATTATCTTTTCGAAGTTTATTTTTTCATAGTGTAGATACGTACAATAGAGGGTAGCTAAATAGGAACAATAAGAACGGTGGGAGATACTAAATTGATTTTTGCTTTATTTTTAAGCAAAATTTAAGACATTATGTATGGAAAAGTACATCATTCAAAATAAATAAATTTTCACTTTAGACCAAAGTCCATGTGATTGGCGGCTTAAGGTTCAACAGAGTGTACTCATGCTCAAACTTTTTCACTGTAAGTTGCCATTGTTAACTTTGAGAGTTGCTGAAAAAAAGCAATTTATCATTGACATCTGGTCACACTATAATTTTGTTAAATGAATTGACGTTGCCACATTGGTAAAATTCAAATAAAGCAGAGCAGAGCTACTACACAGAGCATCCAGTATTCAGCACAACATGTTGCGAACATCATCGCATGAGCAAAGAAAATGAAGTATTTTCAGAGCAAGGGCCTTAAGTTTTCTCAAATAAACGCACTTTTTCTTGTTTTAAAAACCGAATCATCTCTAATAAAAGTTTTTTTCTGTGATCAAATTAATTTTGAAGCATTTCCAAACATTAAACCCAAACCCAAACCAAGTGCTTTTAGCAGTTATTTAAAGAGCAAACCATAGTCAATACATCCATACCAGTTGTAAAAACTTCAATAACTTTACATGTATTACAAAACTCTCATTAATTGGCTGGTGGAACACAAAACGTAAAGTATTTACATGTGAATCATGTTTTCATTTCAATTATAGTACTAATTTTCTTAATTTTAAATAGTTCTATTTAGTTTATACGCATTTTTAATATGCCATGTTTTTGTGCTAATAGCATTTTACGGGGTTTACCGAAAAAAATTGTGACTTGTTTTGTGTAAGCACTGTCATTAACCTTAAAACTTAATGATTTGTCATTTAAATTTGAAAAAAAATAAAAAATGGTTTGTGAGCTTACTCATATATGAAGTTGGTTGCTGGTTTGGACCCTTAGCTGGGAATATGATTTGTCTAAGTGGGTTCATTGGCTAGTCGATAGTCTGTTGGTCAATGCACATCTATGGCCTTCATAAAAGGTCACTTAGTAGCAATTAGAACCATGCTCTATAAATAATTAAGCATTGATTCGCCATGCTCTATGTTTTTTCCCAATGCTAATTATCTTTAGAGTTCATTGTGAAGGATTTTAAAGTTCTAATTGTGCTGACACTTTTTTGTTTTTTGTGTGTGTTTTGTTATTTTAAATTGCTTTGGTAATTGCATAATTTTTCAATTTTATACAAAATTTCTTTATTTGTAACAATCTGGATTTATTGAGCAAAAACATTTTGGTTTTCTCGGGATTTTAAATAAAATAAAGCGCCTCGAGAAAAGACATTTTGTAAGTAGCGATAAATTGAAAATCATATTGAAAAAATCAAAAATCAGATGGGTTAGAGAGTTGGAAAAAGGAGTCATTAATTCGATTATTTTATAGTATTGTTGGTTTATACGTCTCTTTGAACATCCAGAACTCACTGACCATAAGCGCTAGCGACACCAAAAAATGAAGTTTGCTGGATTTTGTTTTTCTAAGTTAATTTACGTGCATTAAAAGTAATTAAGGATGAGATCACTTTTAAATTAAAAAATGCATAAAAAAGAATGAAATAAAATGAATATAGAAAAAAAAAAATTGTGTCTTAAAAAATTGTTCAAATATGTATCTGTTTTTGCTTAGAGATAAAGAAACGTTCAAAAATTATCTAAAAGTTCAGCTATCGATAGCTCGATAAATAATCGGAGTTTTTGTTAATATTTTTCGATGGAGTAGTTGAGCACTCAGATGGGCATATAAAAAACTCCGGCAACAAGAGAGCAAATGGCGGGTCAAAGTTGGTAGAATTTTTTAGAAACAAATCTAGGTGAGAACTAACAAGGATTTTGAGTAAATGTTCACAGTTTGTAGAGTTTATTTATTTTCTTGTCAAATCGACTTGTAACTGGGCACTTGTGCTCTATTTGAAGGTCAAAAAAGTGGAGCAAAGGTCAAAGTATTTTTTTCTATTAATCTAACCTTAAACTCGATGCAGCTGCTTGATACAGGCTATTAAACCAAAATGGGGGAACCACAAAAGTAAGCTCAAGCCGTAACGTAATTAATTACATATTACGTATACGCAATGTTAGGTTAGGTTAGCTTAAGTAGGCAGCTCAGTTAACTGAGATCACCCAGAGACCATGAGGTTCATTGTGTTGCCTTATTTGAGAGAAAGAAGGAAGGAGTTGGAGAAGGAGGGGCACGCAATGTAGTCTTATATGAATGGTCAAGGCCATAGCCAAGACGTAGCCAGATTACTCAAATTTTTTTGCGTGTTATTCTTATCAAATTTACCACTTTTGAGCTCTTTACACGCATTATTCGAAAAATTTTATAATTTGGCTCAGTGTGCTTTGTTTATATATAGTACTAGAGATAGTGCATTGTTTTTGCCACAATACTTCAACAGAATTTGGCCTAATTCTTGCTACTATTCGTAATATTGCAAATTTACTTAAAATAAACTACCACGCTTAAAATATGTAAGCTGATTACTATCTATATTTGTCAACTAACAATTTTTTGACATAATTCAAGCTGACAGTTTGCTGGGTAAGCTGAAGTTCTGTACTGATATTGAAAAATTGCTCTTAAAAATACGAGAAAACATTTCCATCAATATTATACACACAAACACACAAATATGTCATTGAAGGCACTCACACACACACACACACACACATATATGTATTCAAAGCGCAATGTACATTGCATACAATTACAATTCCGTATACAAAAAGTATACAAAATTTCATTCATAAATTTTTAAAACCCGCACACATGCATACACTAAGTGTCACTGTGTGCGAGTGAATTTGAGTTTGTCTTTGTGTGTGTATTTCAGTGTGAGTGAGTGTTTGTGGGCGTTTGTATTGTTATACTGGCAAACAATAGCAAAACCTTACCTACAGTTTTTTCTAGGTAGTAATGGTAACAATTTTCACTCCAATAGCGTTTTGTATCAAGGCTGCAAGCCTCCTAGCCTAGCTCCAACGGAACTAGTTCTTTTTCGCATACATGCATATGTATATGTATGTATACATATGTATGTATGTATGAGATGTGTACCCAAATGAACAGGATAACAAACGAAATAGATACAAAAATTTTGTAAACTTGTGCTCTAGTTATTCGTTTCCGCAAAACGATAACAAACCATTTAATTCGCATTCGTTTTTGCGTGCAGCCAGTTACACATTTTTTGCTGTCGCCATCTACTCATTACCTTATTGTTTATTAGCACAGCACTAAACCTTTGGAGGAAAATTATCCAAGACTTTATTTTGCTATTTTTAGTACAAGGGAAATTTTTTTTATTCAAAACATGGAGCATATACAAATTTCGTTTGAGTTGTGCATGCTTTTCTTTGACTTGATTCAGAAAAAAATAATTAAAAATATTTATGAATAACTATTTAGCCTAAAACTGGCATAATAAGAATCTGAAAATATCAAAGAATTTTTAAAAAATTATTCTTTTTTAAAATGCGTTCATTTTTAAACTTATTTTGCCAATTTGTTTTAAGGCATATACGCAGTTCGAAAAGTTTCGCGCGGAATGGCAAAACTTCATATAAAAAGAAGTCCCATTTGGGATATCCGATTTGGGATTTTTTTTTTTATATGAAGTTTTGTCATTCCGCTCGAAATTTTTCGAACTTAAAATCCTTTTGCAACAAACTATCGGTCCCAAACCAAATAAAAAATTCGTTTTGGTGAAATTGGGAGCACCAAACATGTGGTTTAAAAACGAGTACGTTTTCGAAGCCCGGCCAAAATATTTCAAAATTTCAATAAGGGGAAAAGTGGCAAGATGCGTCAAAAAATAGTTCGGCAAACCTTAGCAGAAGAAGGATTATGCGCATCTGTTGGTAAAGTGTCTCTAGCCCAGGTTGTCTTCGTAATCTTAATATTCAAAACAGACGCAGAAAGAGGAATTTTGTACATATAATTTCTAGAGAAGGGCTTACGGAATCGAAATAATTATACATGTTTTTGAAATATTTCAGCATTTGCTGATAGCTTTAATAATGTGTGTAGGTATAATCCGCAAAATTCTTCTATTGAGGAACGATGATAATTATTATTACAAAAGCCCCTTTTAGTTCCGCAAATAAAAACTATAGCCGAACCAAAACCCCGGTATCTGCGAACCAAATCTCACATAAGATCTTAGAAGCTTGCAGCCCTGTTTTTTACGTCCTGAAGTTGGCATTCAACGCAACGCGCTCGACTGAGCGGCATTCAACTGACATTTGTTTTTTGTAGTATATGTATAGTATATGTATTTATTTCGGCAATCTACATACCACACAAACATACACTATGTACTGCACATTACTTTTAGCCCAGGTGCAGTTATTTCTGTTGTTGTTTGTTTTTTTTTTTACTTTTGAGCAAGCGTTGGCGTTCATTGTTGTTCCTTTCGTGAGCGAGTTGAGTTTTTTGCCTGAGTCTTACTGCGCATGCCTCCTTTGAGTGGATTTTTGTGTTATATGTATATTTGAGTGCAATTTGTTTGAGATTTTGATTGTGGCGCCATTTAAAATGCACGTTAACGTACTTAGTAATGATAATAGAACAAAAAGATAAAGCTCATTCTTAACACTTAATATTCAATTAGTAGTAGCTTTGAGTACTAATTAAGTTGATCTACTGAGCCCAAGTAAAATATCAAAGCTTAGGGTAGCTTTGTGCTATTTTTTTAAGTATGGGAAAGCTCGGATAGAGGGAGTTAGTTTTAAGAGTTATGTTTTCTTTAAGTTAAATTTAGTCTTGATTTGGAACTGATAATGAAAAGAACAAAAATAATAAAAGATAAATTTTATAAAAAAATAACAACGCGTGTTTTTTTTAGAGGTTAACAACTTTGAGCACTGCTTAATCCGACAACCCATTTAATAGCTGATAGTTGCTTTTTGTTGAGTTTGGTTTGATATTTCATTATGGATATACTTACACCAGAGCAACGCTTGCAAATTGTTGAAATTTTTTATCAAAATAATGTTTTCGTTCCTCAAACTTATTCAAAATTCCAAATGTTGTTCTTCGATGAAGACAATTTTTGGCCAGCGGTGGCCGAAATCATATTAAAACATTAATGTCATAAAATTTTCTATCTAATTAAGCCCATTTCATTGATTTAAACTGGTGTAACTTTAAAAAACACCCTTTATATGAACTTTTGGAACGATTGTTTGCTGGTAAAATAACTCATATTCTGTGTGAGTATAGGTAACTCTCAAAGGAATTTTGGTAACATAATTTTTTAAAAAGTTTTTCCAAGGCGTTAGGCTTATATTTTTGGCTAAGTTTTTGGTCACACATATCCGATGTTCATGTACACGGCATAGTTGAGAAGAAAATGAAAGAAAGAAAATTATTTTGTTAAAATTAAAAAATTTTAAATAACATATTGTATTCAAGAGAGGGTTTTTATTGCGTGACATTAATATGCACCTTTCTTATGTCAATTATGTAAATCTTTTAATGGAACTACAATATATTTGATAAAAAAAGGGCTAAAAATATATTTGTGATAAACTTAATTCAGACTTTCAAAGAGTATGTGCCAACATATCAGTTTAACAAACTCTAGAATATTTTACAATGGCTATGCCAAATATCCCCCAAATTAGAAAGTTATAGCTAATGGCCTTTAACTTTAAAGGTTTCTATCCGATCTCTTTGATTTTTACATATTAATAGCTATTAGATATAAATAAGATAAGACAAACTGCCCTTGTTTACGGATATTTCGCATAGTTTTGGCTGTGTCTTGGACATTTAAAGTCCTCCAGATCGAAGTCTTTATACCGATTCGATACCTTATAAACGAATTTATTTCTTCTTCTTTTAACCCTCTAATGCCCATTTTGAAAATATTTTTTTAACAAAGGTCGAATAATTTTTTCCAAAGTACTTTTCGGCTCCTAAATTAAAAAAATGGCGTACGTTAAAGTCGGGCGCAGACGACTTTGGGATACCCTGTACCACCACATTGCAATTAAGTCCGACATATTGCTTAAGACCTCCAAAATATATTTTTTTCGGCAAATTTGGCTACGATATTTTCATAAACAAACAGAAATCAGTCGAATTTTGCACCAAACAATTTTTTTGACCGATCGGTCCTATGGGGACTATATGATATAGTCAACCGATTTTGATAAAATTTAGTACACTGATTGAAAACTATAAAAAACTTCCGACTGCCAAATTTGGTTCCGATATCTTCAAAACCAAACGAAACACAACGAATTTTGTAAAAAAAGCGTTTTTTTGACCGATTGGTCCTATGGGAGCTATATGATATAGTCAACCGATTTTGATCAAACTTGGTGCAGTGCTTGGGTACTCTAAAAAACTTCTTAATGCCAAATTTGGTTACGGTATCTTCACAAACAAACGAAACACAACGAATTTTGTAAAAAAAGCGTTTTTTTGACCGATCGTTCCTATGGGAGCTATATGATATAGTCAACCGATTTTGATAAAATTTGACACAGTGCTTGGGAACTCTAAAAAACTTCCGAGTGCTAAATTTGGTTACAATATCTTCATAAACAAACGAAATATCCATCTAAAACTTTTGGTTTTTTTCGAGGTCCTCTGAAACACCCCTATGGGAGCTATATAATGTAGTCCCCATATCAAAAAAATAAAATAAACTTGTCTCCTATGGATTAATAAGGGATATAATCTGAAAGTTTGGTTGCTCTAGCTCTTACCATCTCTGAGATCTAGGCGTTCATACGGACAGACGGACAGACAGACAGACGGACAGACGGACAGACGGACATGGGTATATCGACTTCTCTAGTCACTCTGATCATACTTTGGGTAACTTTGGGGGGTCTCCGACGTCTCCTTCTGTACGTTACATACATTTTCGGCTTGCACAAACACTATATACCCTTTGTACCATACGGTACAGGGTATAAAAATTAGTGCGAAAATCTGATATAGGTCTTATATAGGACTTAAGTCAAAAATAGGTTAGGTTGCACCGGTTGACCCCTGAGTGAGACACACATAGACTAGGTAGTCCTTAGTGGTTAAGTCAAAAAACAATCGCTTATGAAATTTTTAGGTTTTAAATTAATTTATTTATGAACGGCTTTTATAGTATTAAAAGATTCTGATTTTATTTTTGATTATGGTATTTTAAAAAAAAATTCTTGCTGACAACACGCAACCGCACAAAAAAACAGTCAAAAAGCACATGTCCTATGCTTATCAAAATAAAATATGTACCTTTAAAAGCTTTGGAGAGCTAAAAAATCTTTTATAACTTAGTGTGTTTATTAGAAACTGCCAAAAAAATTAAAATGATGTAAAAGCTTGAGCTTTTTTAATTATTTGCAAAAACTACAATTAGCTTCACAAGACACTATTGCTTAACCCTCTATAAGGTTTTCTTAAGAATTTTAGGCAGGTCCGATGGTGATTATCGTCGGGCCCTAAGTCTCACTGTCGACAGCTTAATTTGTGTAAATTATAGCTTTTAATGACCTTTCGTTTCAATTCTACATTTTTCGGTATAGGTATATTATTATTATTATATCATGAATAATAATTTTATTTATTTTGCAAAACTTTAATTGAAAACCTCTTAAAAAACGCAGCTTATGGAATTGACAGCAATATAAATATTTAAATAGACTTTTTCACATTTTGACCCAAATTTTGTTTTATTTTTTATTCAAATCCTTTGTTAATTGCTCTCTCTCTCTCTCTGTGACCAACTTTACTTGTTGTTGCTTTTCCAGCACCCACAAAAATCCGAATCATTTTCCATTCAGCTTTGTTAACAAACTTTTATAGAGTGGAAACAAAAACACTCACACAAAAACTACCGCAACCCACAAAAGCTTCATTACACTTTAACATTTTAAAATGCTAATTGTTTACTGACCAGCTAACGCCCACTGTGCAGTGTTCCGCCCACTGTGCGCAACCAGAAACACTTTTGGCATTTGTACATGTAAATAATTAAACATTTTTTGTTCGTGATGTTGAAAATTAATTAATTAATTGAAACTTAAAATATATGAAGGACTTTAACAAAAAGACGTGCAAAGGAAAAAAAAAACAGTGCGAATAAAAGTGGATACCCTGCACAACTTTTCCCACAAAAAGTTATTACCTTTGTATTGATACGTTTTTATTAAAGGGTTGGTTACAAGGCTTAAATAATTTTACTATACGTAGAATAAGTATGCATACTCAGATTTGTTGGCTTTGTTTGTTAATAAATGAAGTTGACTTATTAACTTGAGTTATTGTTAAAGTTGATTGGGAAGTAAAGTTTTAAGACTGTCCAAGATGTGAAACAATGCCAAGTTTTAAATCAGAGGGGTTGTTAACCGCATCAGGTATCAACATTTGTTAAATTTTGTTATCTCTAGCTCCTTTGGTCGCATTTTGGTAGAAAAAATTGTATTTGTAGGTACTGCCACACCTCTTTTTGTTTGTCCTTTGTTATACTCTTGAGCCTATGAGCACGGCTTTCTCGTGGCTGATTTTTCCTTTGACGAGGCGAACTCGCTTTTGTTGTAATAGCTTTAAGTCATCAGCTTACCATGTCCTTGACCGTTGGCAAAGTATTTTTCATTGGAATTTTAAGGCTTAAGGTCCATACGCAGCATGCAAAAATTCCGCACGAAATGTCAAAACTTCATATAAAAAAAATTCCTTTTTTGGGATATTTTTGGGATAGTTTTGATATTTCGTGCGGAATTTTTGCATGCTGCGTATGGGCCTTTAGGCTATATTAATCATTGATTTTTCGTTCTTTATGAAGGTATCGAAATCACTTACCGTATTTAAAGTAACATTTTCCAAAGTTATCCCTATGATCGGAATCATTTATTAAGGTATTCATTTGTCATCATCATGATAGTACAAGATATCTCAACGTCAGCCACGCCCCACTTGAACTTTCTCTGCCTTTAATATTTTTAAGATTCCATTAAAACAATTTTTTGGCAACCTTTGGACTCGTGTGCCGTCGGCATGACACACACACACAACTAGATGAGGCTAAGGATACAATTAGTGTCTATATTTTGCACTAATATAAATCTTTTTTTTAAGAAAATTAAATTTAGTGCTCAACTACAGCATAAATTGAAGCTTCATGTAAAATTTCAGCCCTCTATCTCTTACCAATCTATTAATGAATAAATAAATCTAACAGTTTAACATAAATTAATTTTTAAGCCGTGTTTCAAAATTCACAAAACGAATAATTTTATTTGTTCATTTCTGCGTGCTCCCCATTTCATACCTCTTTTGGCGTCGCTAACTTTTTATATTTCCCTTACTCCCTTCGATAAATTCTCAACACGAATTTCTTTTCGTTTTCCAAATTATAATTAATTTCTGGACTATAAATGAATTGTAAATCAAATACATACTGCAAATTTGAAAATTATCTAATTTTGTTATCTCCTTTTTGATATTTACAACTATGCATATGGGTGCACACAATAAAAACAACAAAGCTGACGTAGAACAGATCGTACGTAAATTGTAGACAATAGGAAAACTCACAACAAAAAAAAACAACAACATAAAACACTCAAACACTCTCATTTACTCGTTAAAAAAAACTCACTCAAAAGCGCTAGCAACTCATAACAAAAGGTGCGTGTAAAGCGAATGCGCTCAAAATGCATGCTAAAATATTACGCATACGCCGCGTGTGCTCTAGCTGTTGTCTCGCTCTGCAGTGCGCAACTAAATGTGCACAAAAAAAAGAAGAAAAAAATCAATTAAAATGCACTTGAGTGCATTTTGTGCCGACTTTGTGCCCTTCCCACAACTCACACCCGCTAACAGAAGCTAGCTCCCCGCTCACAAATGTTAAACGTACGCTCACTCGCTCTTAGCCCTAGCGACACAGTAAAAATGTGCAAGAACATTTTTGTGCCGAAAATAAGCGAAGAAAAATTGTTGTTGTTGAGACATTTAACTGCACTGGCAACTTGCTGCTGCTTCTGCTGCTTTCCTCTGCCCTTATGCTTTAGTTATTTGTGCAGTTTCGCTCAGTCACGTCGTGTGTCAAGTTCTGTGCGCTTTGCTTTACGCCGAAATCACTAAAATCGCACTAAGAAAACCAAAAATCGTATCAAAACTCGTCAAAAAGTCAGCGCGAGTCAAACCAATCAGTGCAAGCCCATACTTTTTCATAAAGCCCTCAACGCCAACGCTCTATGACTTATAGTCGGTGAAGCCGTTAAAAAAACCACTCTCCCAAAACTTTTGCAAACCAGCTGCACTACGCATTTTGTAGTTTGGCAACACTGGCTTGTTAAAATAACCAAAAAACCGAAAAGAGCATCAACCGCAATACCAATCCAACCAAACGAACCCCAATAAATAACCAATCTAACAAACGAAACAGACGTCCCAAAGACCTAACGTCATAATAAAACAAAAACAACAAAAAACCAGCTACGAACAAAAAAGACACAAACAACACTGTTCATCTACTTGTGGGAGTGAATTTATGTACATCGGAGTGTTCTATTCCAAAGTGACGACAAGATTTTTGAACCAATTACGGAGTTAATTGAAAAACAAAAACCACAACCCAGCAACAGTTTAAAACGAAGAACATTAAATTGAAAACTAAAATCTGTTTACGAAAAAACGTATGAGTGTATTTAATTAAGACAGAGAAAGACATTTATTAAACATTTTTAAACAACATTAAAACAGAATATTGACAGGTGAGTTGGCAGCACTGATTTTCAAAACAATTAAGTTGAGTGAACAAAAAAAAAATTGGTTTTAAATTGAAAACTACAAGTCTGGCTGGCTAGATTCAACACAATAAAATCGGAATTATATTCTGGTATTACTAAATAATATTTTTTATAAAATTCTGTTGTTCAAAAAACGCAACTATTTTCGAAAAAATTAAAAAAAAATTACAAAAAAAACTAACTTTGCACGCCAACCCATGAGGGACGTTAACAGTCGAGACATCCCGACTGCAAATTACTCAATACTTTCCTTAATTTCTACAGAGTTCATCCGAATGGGTCTAAATCTGATTTTGATCATTATTAGGTTGTTTTTAGAGGGATTTCATTAGTTGTTGCTATAACCATTTGTTGGATGGGTTATGTTAAAAGGAATGTGAATAACGAGTTTTAACTTGGGGGTAAATATTGACAAGTAATTGTGAAGGATTGAAGGCATCCCAAAAAAGTATAAGAATTTATCATATTATAGCCCGTTTGAGTCTAGACACCCATTTTGGAGGACTGTAGCTTGCTTAAAAATATATTTACCTAAAAGTTGTTTATAGTGGGAATTCTTCATACCTGATTATAACTAGAGAAATATTATCGCGGGAGTAGAGAGCAAATATCATAAAACTGAATGCAGCTTTTCTGGTTTTCAAGAAGCAGGCAAAATGGACAGACAGAAAGATATACGGACATGGCTAAATTGATTTCTTTGGTCGTACTGACCATCTCGAGCTAAGGAGTTGCCACCTAGTTGTATAACTTTAATTTCCATAATTAGCAGTAAGTTCAAAATTAAAAAAATAACTGCGCAACATGAATTAAGTTTGAGGAGAAAAGGGCAAAAAGCGTTTAAAATTAAATTTAAATGTAAACAAATGTATTTTGTCATTCACAATGCTTCTAACAGCTGATGACAATTGATGGCTCGTAGGGTTGTCAATCAAACTCATGTGTAGTGCGGGCTAAATTTTTAAAATTATTTATCAGAAACTGAAAGCGAAAAGTAGCAAAATATGCCACAAGTTATCGACTTATCTCATAATAAATTGACTTTCTTAAATCCCTCTAACAATTCATATAATGCGTCCAAATGCACTGAAATAATTTTTGCACAGTAGCAACTCTTTACTGCCATTCTCGAAAAAGCATAAAAGCATTCTCGGAAAGAATGGTCCAAAAATGAAATCTCTGAAATTTCTGTGGCAACTATAGTTTTTTCTAGAGATTTGGTTTCAAACCGTATCCAAAATCTCTAGAGATCTTTGTGGCAACACAGATAAACATTTTTTATTTTTTCTTAAAAAAAGATTAAAAATTAAAGAAAACTAGGGGGCGGTCTAGGAAAAGGGTACAGGGCATTGAAAATGTAAACTATTTTTATATTTTTATAAAGAAAGCATCATTTAAGCAAATCGAAAAAGGCTGCTTTAAACATAATTTAGGCAAGTAGGGTGTCCCATGCTATAAGGGCAATTTTTTTTTGCTAATGGAGTTACGCAATCCCCTTATATTTTTCCATTTGACCCTAATGACTGAAATAATAAATATTATGGCGATCGGATAACGATAGCCCGTGCCGACTTAGAACGAAAAGTTTGTATGGAAGCCATAGAGAGGTTTTAGAACTTAATACGTATTTCAGTAAATGAAACACTGTTTTACCCATTTAAAATATTTATTTAGTATTTATCATTAAAAGAACACAAATAGTTTTACTAGTTCTACTAACCAAAAAGTGGACCACATAGTTCTTCCTTCGATGAGATGTAGCGTTTACCGTGGGCTGATGAGTTTTCTTTGGCCAAGTTGACAACCATTTTTACTTTTGTTTCCTGGTCTACATTATCATCAAATATAAACAAGACAGATACTTCATCTATTACATACCATAAATGCTGGCAGAACTTCTATAAAGCTGCTTTTGAGATGCATTTGTCGATTCTTTTGTAAGCCTTCATGGTCTTCAAAAAGCATAAATCCTGGTGCATTGCAGCCAAGGCTTTACGTAGGATGTCACGATGAACAGGCACACGTCTAAAAGAGCTACCTTGTCCTTGTTTGAAATTCTAAATTGAGAGCTAAGTTAAGTTACTTTTAATGCATAAATTGCTCTCGCCATCCATCGAGCTTGGTGCATGGCCCCTTGAGGCCAAATCCTAAATTTCTTCTCTCTATTTCCGCCGAGAAATATTATTGAAAGCTCTATTGGTTCACGATAGTCATCTCTACCAATCTTTTTCGTTAATTCAGTTCGGTGAAAGTCTAGCAATTCGTTAATTTAGGCATGCTAGCTTTTCTGTATAGCTCTGTATCCTCTCGGTATCAACATTTTTCAAGTTTTCTCGAAACTTTCTAAACAGTGGAATGTCAGAGCTCTTAGTGACTTGGCTAATTTTGGCTTCAAATACGCCTTTTAATACCAACGCGTTGACATGATGGCGGCAAGAAAAAACGAGCATTTCTATATTCATTTTCTGTTCGAGAAGCACACAAAGAATCTGCACTTTATCTTCAAGATTCCAATCAATCTTAGCGTACCAAACTGCTAATGCATGTTCGCTTCCTTTTCGCTTTTCTGTACGAATTCTTTGAATTGAGGACTTACTTATAGGATATTCGTCACTGTTATGTCCAAGCGCTTCAATAGTTGCATCAATAATAAATACAGAATTTCGCATACTTAACTGACGCCTATCTAAAGCTGCCACTAATTTCGGAGCTATGAAATTTTTCCTCATAGAAGTGTTAGTCTGTGTGCTCTCGGTAGAGGTGGGTAAGTTTTCTTAAAAATCCATTATTTCAGATTTAAACGACGAATTTTCTTGTAGTGCATAAGCAACAACAAGCACATCAATACGTTGGCTCCCGCGCGCCTTAGTAAACAAGTACCGACATGTTTCGATGCAAGTCGGCACGGGTTGCCGTGGTTCAAAATACGTCAAACTTTATTTTTAATAGTTTTGATATTATTGAATCAAAATAAGAGGGTATGCATTGGGAAAAAAATTCTTTTATTTTTTTGGGACACCCTAGGGTACAGGGTATAAGAAATGTAAGTTCTTTAATATAGAAAGTATCATTTTAAAAATCAAAAAGGGGCAAATTTAAAATTAGTTAAGGAAAGATGATTTCAAAAACTATTGATATTCAGAAATTTTATTAACAAAATTTTTTTGTGCGAATTTTGAGGTCCAAAAATATGCCTGAAAGAAGATTAAATTGTATTAAAGACAACTTCAAATAAAAGTTCAATTTTTGGAGGCTTTAATATAAAAATTAATTTAAATAAAATATAGAGAAGAGGATTCCAAAACCTTCTCTATTTACAGATTTCAATAACAAAAATTTTATTTTCGATTTTTTTTTAGGTTTCTGAAAAGCTTGTCATAGGTACCTTCTTATGATGCTAATGATATTTTTTGCTCTGCATGCAAAGCAACAAGTGTCGTTGCCAATTTTTTTAAGGTCAAGGCTGTTATAGATTTTTGCAATAATCGAGTTAATGACCAAGTAGGTACATAAAAATGTAACTATACAACATATATTGTATTTTAAGACAGAGCTTAATTTTTTTAAATTAAAGTTTTATTTACACAAAAATTCTTTTCAGACAAAGTCTGTAATTAACTTAAAAGCTAGAAAATTTCAGTCAAATTTTCAAACCGTGCTAAATTAGCCATATGTCATATGCCAACAAAACTATTACCTATTTTTAACTACAGCTTTAAAAAGTTTTTCAATTTTTTCAACGTTTCTAACAAAATATTCAAGATTTGATTATTTCTCTTTTTAAACTATGCACTAATTTAAATTCCTTTTCCGTTTCTTAATAACTTAATCAAATGTACTTCTAATTTTAATTCACGTTGCTGACCTGCTTCAATTTTTTTGTTCCACATCACTGAAGGAAAGCAATTTCAAACAATTTGGCGAATAAATCCCCTAAAATTTTTAACTACGTTGCTTTACCTTATAATGCATTGTTAGGACAAGACAAAGGCAAAGCACAGACAAGGACGCAGACACATCCTTCCAAACACGCCGGCGACTAATTAAAACTCCAGAAGCAAAATTTTGCAATACTGGAAAACGTTGAAAATGCATAGTGCAGACAAAGAAATGGTGAAGAACGGCAGTGGGAGGGTCTTGAAGGGTGCTTGAGTAAAAATTTTATATGCAGCTACAAGTAAATTAACTAGGCAAGTGGAAGAAGTGTCTGCGTAAAGAGCTCTATACATATAATTTTTGCTAAAAATTAAGACTATGGACCAAAATAGTGTAACAGAGCGCAAAAATACGAAAAACCTGAAAAGGGGTGAATAGAGCGAGTAGGAGCGAGCATCGGAGGCGAATGCAGAACAAAGCAACTTGTGGCAAAAGAGGAGGAAAAAGAAAAAAAAAAGTAATATATAAAAAAAAATGATTTCAACGTGCACAGTAATGAAAGGCCCCAAGCATAAGTTTTAAATAAATATTTATTTTTATGTGTGTGTGTGTGTGTGTGCATGTAATTTAACAAAAAATAAAAAATATAAAAGAAATGGGCAAGGTTTCATCTGGTTGACTGATGAAGGCGTGTGGGCGGCACTGCACGGCTTTTGGTAAACTACTGCATCTACACTAAGGCGATAAATTTGAATTCTGGAACTAAAAATTAAAGACGATTGCTTAAAGTGCAGGAACTTTAGTTA
This sequence comes from Chymomyza costata, assembly GCA_018150985.1. Lineage (NCBI taxonomy): Eukaryota > Metazoa > Arthropoda > Insecta > Diptera > Drosophilidae > Chymomyza > Chymomyza costata. The sequence goes on from JAECWU010000001.1 coordinate 29,666,258, forward strand.
AGCTTAATTAGAGCATGAAAATCTTTTTAATTTATGCAAATAGGAAATACTAGCTTTATTTATACAAGCTCCTACAGCTTTTTATTTGTTAAATTATATAAAAAAATTGTTTATTAGCTGTGCTTTAGGGAGGGACAAATGCGCATAGTGGTTTGGGTCCATGGGTCATTCCAAGCAACTTTGACTAAGAAACCATAGCTCTAAAATGAATTTCGAGCCTGCCAAAAAAAAACGCACGAAGCGCCCTCTGCCGGCACACAAAAATAACTATAAATGTCAAAAATTGATTCCTCCACTACAAAAACCCTCGCATACACATTTGGCTAGAATAAATAATGAATGCTTTTTGACTTTTTAATGCAATACTAGAAAAAAGTAGGGTGGCTCAAAATTTATTTTAAAGCTCAAGTTATACATTTTAAAAATTTGGAAGTGTTTTTAAAAAGTATTATTTATGGTAATTCGTCAAAGCTTAATAAATAGAAACGTCAAAACAAACGACAGTGTGATATATATTTGTTATCCTGCAAGCAAGAAAAACTTAAAAGAGCACCCTATATGACTAACTACTGTATTAATGGCTTTTAAGTCTTCTTCTTCTTTCTTCGCATAACAGTCCTGGGTGGACCAGTGCTTCCTCAACCAATTTTTGCCATCTGATTCTATCCGATGCCAAGTTTTTCCAATCTCTCACGCGCAGCCTTCTTAAGTCTTCTTCAATGTCATCTAGCCACCTCTTTCTGGGTCTACCTCTTCTTCGAGATCCAATTAGGTTTCTCACAAGCGCTTGTTTTGCTGATCGTTCCTGAGTCATGGCTTTTAAGTCTTAAAAGAGAAAAAACAAATGACGTTTCAGTTTGACATAAATTTTTTAATACCTTTTGAAAGATCGGGCAAGCTTAAAAAAAATGTAATACTAAATATATTAACGCTTTTCAACACTAAAAAATTAAAATTTTTTTATACATTTTATAATTTTTGTTTTTTTGTTTTGTAAAACCTCTTTTTGTTTGTAGTTAATATGTATTTATAAACCCCAGCGGCGGCTTCGAACATAATTCTTGTGGCAGTGAGTGTTCTTAATAAGTCAGTCCACGAGTTAATGTTGACACGACATGGTTAAAGTATCTCCTCTTATTGGGGCCGCCCGCACAATTTTATTATCTATCATTATATCCGCTTCAGAAAAAAGGATATCTGCTTCTGTACGGTATTCAAATTGAGGTCACGATGCAAAATTAAATTACTGATGTACTATTCACTACCAGAAATAAGGCGGACTATCTTATTCTGTATGATTTAAAACCTATAGAGGTTAGGAGACTTAGTAGCGGTAGCCCAGAACTGATAACTCTAACTCTAGGTAGGCGCTTTGATCTGTTCATTGTCCAAAATATGTCAATATCGGGATTGTGATCGGTATGGGTTTTGCAGCCCAGCTTTGAATTGAATTTATTTTAAGGGGACAAGTGAGTTGGATTTAATCAGATGGGCTGTAAACGTTAGAGTTGCTTAGATTCATGTTTAAGAAACATTTGGTCTTACCTAAAGCTCATAATAGGAACAAAGCTTTACTTAAATAACATACAACAAACTGTAGAACTATCAATAAATTTCATAAAATATGTTCCGTTGTTTCAACTATTTTTTTAAAATAAGAAATTCTTTTGTTTTGTATTATTTTGTTGCATTATTTATATTTCATAAAAATTTTGTGTTATTTATTGGAAAGGTGCAAAAAATTTGTTTTTCAACAGTTTTGCGTTAAAATTAAAATAAATTTTTATTTTTAGCAGTTCTCAAAATTGTCAAAAAAATGTTTTTTCCATCTTTTTGGCGAAGCAGTATTTAAAAGCTGCTGTATAATTTATAAGCCATCTGTGAGTAAAAAGCTCTTTATTTAAGGTACGCAGCATCCAAAAATGCTTTGATGCAAAGCAAAAATTCACATAAAAAACGATAGCAAAATCTGTAACAATGTTATACATATTTGCTTTCTACTATGCAGCTTTGTAAGCAAACAGTGCTGCCCATTTTTTGGGCAGTTTACGCTAATGGCGCCAGCAAATTGCGATAGATGGCGCCAGCAGTAAAAGCAAAAAGTTATTCAAGTTATTTTGATAGCAAAATACATGTAGCTGAGAATAAACCTTATTGAACATTTCAAACCACGCCGTTAATCATTTATTGTGAGCCGCTAGATAGAAAAAGAAGAAACTAATAAGTTTTTATTTAACTAAAAAATCATCATATAAAAAACAATAACTTTTTTTGTTATAATTATTATTATAACGAGCAACTTTTAATTACAAAGGCAGGGCTTAATTTGGCTTTCATGACGACAATACAATCATAATTTGAGAAAATACTACTAACAGCCACTCCCTAGACTTGCCGACCATAGTGGTCCAGTCTATTGCAAACCTTTTTTACATACATTATTGTTTTTTTAATTTTTATTATTGGCTGACCAAGCTGCGTACTTTTGACGCCCTATGCTCCAAATAGGAGTTAAAGGAACATATATATATATAAGCTGCGTACTTTAGTTTATTTTAAATCTGCTCTTTGTTTAATTTTGCTATTCTTTCTGGTTTTTTTGTTTTTATTATTTATTTTACAATTTGTTTTCACTCAAGTTTTTTACTCCTTTTTAATTCGCTTCATGTGTCTTTTAAGAGTATTGCTGTTTTTTATCGGAAATATTAACCCTTTTTGACCTTACGTTATGACGCTGACAAACAAATTTTTTATATTATAGAGGAAAAACATAAAATAAAAATAAACTTGACGCTGTCATAACTAACAGAATGTCATCTGTTTAAACTTATATGGCTTAAATTATATGACGCTAGCACAATCATGTTCTTGAATAAAAAATTTCTCTCAGTGTAGAAATCATAAAAAATAAAGTACGAAGAAGAGCAGATATGTCGACTATGATGATGACGACAACAAGCGGGCATATTACAATTTTTTTTTTTTTTTTTGCCTAGGTAAACATGGTGAAAAACAAAACATACCCAGAGCTTGCTGACTGACTGACTGACTGTCTGAATGTTGACTGTTGTTGACTACATATATAGGCATCTCTTTGGGGTGGAAAAGCGGAAAAGAGGCTGGCACTATTAAAGTCTTAATGTTGACAATGTTGTTAGCCAAAGTAGGTTGAGGTAGCCGTAGTCATAGTCGCGGCATCGGCATAGCCCATGTTTAGAATATGCATACAAAGCGTAAGGCCAACAAAAGCTCTGAGCCTTGGGGATGGGTTGGGCAAAGGGATACAACGGTGGCAGACAGGCAGACAGTGTAACAAAAGATTTGCTTAGCTTTCATGTTAAGCGTAAAATACAAACAATTATGCCGTACACAACCGACCAACCAGCCAAGTAAGCGAGGAAAATCCTTATTTTCTCATTTTAGTAGGACGAGCTGCAATGATGCACAAGACGCAAGAGCGCTACTTGAGTCCACCAAGTGCTATGAGACTTGCAACTTGGTTGCCTACTCTTGAAATTCATATACATTTTTTTTTTTTTTTTTGACAAAGGCGCGCGCAGAAAGTGCATACGTATATATAGGCTACAATACATATGTATATACTTGGTTTATATTATACTTACTATATATGTATATACTTTTGCATATGTATGACAAATTACAAAATAATTGTAAGCCAAGTCAAAATGTTGTCGTGGTCGTAAGCAGTAAAGCGTCAACGGCGTTATAGCCAGTATTCGTCCTCGTGCTACTCGTCAACAGCGTCATCAGCCAGCCTACCTTGCAATATTAATGAACTCTTTGTACTTGTTTGTAGCCTTGCAATAGGGTCTATTAACTATGTGCAGCTGTTTGGAATTTTAAAAAAAATTACTACTTCTTCTCTATAGATTATAATATATTATAAGAATTATGTAATATAGGTATAATACGGGTTTTTTCTGTCCATCATACGAGTAGCTGCTTCCTGTTACGAATCATTTTGAAAACTGGCGTGGTTCCCATATTTTTCTTGCTCCCTCTTGCGGACATTTAAGGAAGCTGACGAGCCTTTGCTTAAAATTTTCTTTAAAATACCGTTTTGCGAAAACATTTAGATTTTTATTAAATTCTAACTTTGATATTTTAATTCTTTACAAAACTTTTAAAAAATGTAAAATCATTATAGATAAAAACGATTTCATGATGCAAAGCTCAATCAAGTTCTTTTTTTTTTTTTGGGTTAAATTTACGATTTTGGTTTATTAAAAGAATTTGTTACAAAAAGTATTATTTTATTTATTTTTTGCAAATCTGCATAGATTTAGACAATATGGCTTTCCCAACTTGGAGCACGCAAAAATGAATCCCAATAAAATTGTTTGTTTTGGTTTTTTATTTAACAGTCTGGTTCTATATTCAACCAGGCTGCTAACTAAAATTTATCGCTTTGCCAAATTTGTCGTTGAGGCGTTGCCAACAGTGTTGCAAACTTCTCGGCTTTAAATCTGAGCACTTGAGACAACTAAAGACGAAAAGTCTACATGGTTTTAACCCAAGGCATACACTATATGGCATGTCGTACAACACGTCTGCTTATTGAGCTGTATGCTTTGAATCCAAACGATGCGGCAAAATATGCAACCTAGTTTGAAAATAGTTTTAAATTTGTTGCATAAACGTTTGCGTCGGCAGTTTCAGCTTTGACGAGACCCGTATGTATACTCAAACAATAAGTCGATCATAAAATAGGCCCAAACATTGTAGGACCGTCTGAACGATTTGCCAAAAAAATCAAAACTTTTTGATTTTCTGTACGACCATCATGCGACTTCTTACGACGGCACCACACACAATGCGACCCGCTCGATAAACAGCCGCGCTGTACAAAACGTCGTATAGTGTATGCCTTGCTTTACGTCCTTAATGAACACGGGTGACGGGTGGTATATCGATATTTTATAGCTTCGGTGGTATGCCTGCAAATGCCACAGAAGGGTTCAGGCTCTATATTTGGTTTCACAGCACCGTTTCGCACCAGTTCATCCATCATCTGCTCAGTTCGCGGCAGTGTTCATATGTCCCGAGATCCATCTAAGGCAGACTCAATTCGTTTATCGCGCCCTAACTGTAGCGATGCCTCTGTCTTTATATTTCTTGGATAGGTTGATTTTCTCAACTCGTACATATGTATATGCGTAGAGCTTCTGGCAGTTGCATTTTTGGTTCCATGACTACCAGTTCGGTGGCTTTTTAACTCAAAGATCCAACCGTATAACACACAATGCTTACTTTTTTCAATGGAATGTATCTCTTTTAGCGTGGTCAAATTTTTTGTATTACTAATAGGTAGTACTCTTTGATCTTCTCACGTCAGGGTAACAGAATTTCCCTAGTTCGTCGGCGTCTCTAGCTGCTTTCGTTTGGAACCGTATAACAATATGAAGCGGTGTTAGTACCATAAGAATTCCCAATTCTGCTGTTGCATAGATTCTCATGCCTCCTGCCGTACTAGAGACGGACTCGTTTTCTAGCAACGGAAAACAGACAGTAACTCTAGTTATTTGTTTTATTTCATAAATCTAGATTTTAAATATAGCTTTATGTAGAAGTGGTATGCTGCAAAGATTTTATAAGGTGCCGCAGAGAGACGCGCTGACTGGTTCAATTTTTGTATGGCAGCTATATAAAATAGTGTAACAATTTTGATTAAACTTCACACAAGTGTTTAAACTACAATTAAATACAACTGGCATAAATTTGGTCACGAGTAGGACAATAACATTTTCTAACATGTAGTTATGTATATTTATGTTTTTCATATTAGTCCTGACATTACAAGTTTGATCAAAATTGTTCCACTCTTGCAAAAAGCTATCGCAAGAATTGAGGCTTTGCTCTCTTTTTAAGAGAGACATGAGTATCGGATTTGTGCATTGCGTGACCTCCTAATTGTTGGACCATAGGGAAGGCGGTCTAAAATTGATAATTATTATTATATCTTTCGAAGGCCGTAATAAGTTTTTGCAGCATATTGTTCTTAATTAAATGATATATACGACGGCCGTCTCAGAATTAGCAGACTTAACTAGTGTTGGTTAAGAAATTAAAATGGGGAAGTGCCATATTTTGAAAGATTAAGTTCAAAGCTTGGTGTTATTACATTGTGTATGTTCGTTTTGGCCGTGACTAATGGAGAAAGCTCTTGGGGAATTTGCCAACATGGAAAAAATTCTTTACCACTTCAGAAATGCTGAAAAAAAAATTACAAAATGGTGTTGTATGACCTTCGACAAAAGGTTCGTGGCATAGCTGAATGTAATTACAAACTTTGTACTTAAGCTGTCAAAAAATGGAAATTCCACTTTTTAATTTTTTTTCGAATATTTACCAACACTACTATGTTAGGTTGGCTAATTCTGCAACGGCCCTGGTAACTCGCCAAACTTGTCTAGCGTACGGAAGTTTTGGTAAAATTTGGTGCCTTAAGCTTTCATGTTCTTAGAGAACAGATATATTACTCATAACGTATATATCATAAGTTTGGAAAGTGTATTCTCCAAGCCTCTTCATTTTTAATCTTTCTTGTTTTAACATCGTCTGTCATGTTATTCAGCGTAATGGCGGCGACTACAGCGATGACGTTGCTGACGATGGCGTCGGACGACCCTTTAGGCTCAAGCGCCTATTTGCATTGCCGTCGCTAGGGTGTAAACTATATACTATGTATATATACATATGTACAAGCCAAACGGGCGGTTTATTTACTTTGCTTTACACACACTAAGGCACACGCCAACTATTCATAGAACCCATTGAGTTTGGGCATATGAATATGTGAGCTTGTTTGTATTGAGTCCCAAATGATTGTGACGTATACTGTTTAAAGTTTTTTTACACGAAGTGCATTTTATGTAAAGGTATAGTATATAGCATAGTAGTATAGTCTTAGTTATAGTAGCCATTCAGCTTTTTTTACTCTATAAGTTTCTTTTTCAATCTTAGTACAGTTTGTATTCATTAAAGTTGTCAACCCAGCTTTAAGCCTGACTATTGCTTTGAGAATGGTAAAAAATTCGTTTGGCAGGGAACTAAAATTCAAAGAGGAAATTAAAGGAAAATGTGCGTCGTTCCTTGCCAGCTCAGGCTTAGAGGGTTTGAGTAATGAAACTTTGTCGTCTATACCAACAGTTAGCTAGACAGATAGAGATCTCTCGGTATATCTCTGCTACTGTGTGTGTGTTGGCCAAAAACTTATTAGACAGTCGGAAATTGAATATTGTTACTGCAAAATTGTTAAATGTTGGCAATGTTTTTGTTTATGCAGGGATATGTGCAGTGTCTATTGGCCCTGTAGTCCTGTTTAGTTGATTATTGTTGGCAACATATTAATTACACACACGATGAGTAACTTTTTCATGTGTTTTAGTATGTACAAGTTTTAACAGTGATGTCAAAAGCTTAAATAAAACAGTTTGCATATACAACTCAAACTGCAAGCATGTAAAAAAAGTTGGTAACTTGCAGTTAAAAAGAATAAAAATAGTTGGAAAATTGCTTGAGAATCAGTTTTATTTTTTCCAAAGTTTGAACTTAGTTGGTTGCAGTTTTAATGAGGCAAAAATTGTTTGTCTGATTAGTTGAAAAATGTAATTAAGTTTGGCAATAATGTCAGCATATTTTGAAATTGTTTGATAACGGCAAGTATAGATAAAAGTAAAAAATTCAAGTATCTAAAAAGCTATAGAAGTGTAAGCTTTTCACATTTTCTAAGACATATCTCATAGTAGATATACCTATTATTGTGTAAATATATATGTAAGACAGAATAATAGAGTACTAGAAATATTTAAATCTAACAAAAATTTAAACCATATGAAGAAATTGAAAATATGAGAATATCGACAGCAAAAAAAGAGAAATTAGGCTCACAAAAAAAAACAAATATAATTTGTGTGTTTTCGTTTTACTCGTAACTCTTGATTTTTGTTATCTTATGTTTTTATACCTTTATTGGAAAACTGTGTGCAAACATTTCAATTTGGTTTTATTTAAGAGGTGTACAGAAAATAAGCTTATCTTTATAACCCATGCTTTGAGTTGTAGTCATCCATGCAAAAAATTGAAATCTATAGCTGAAAAGTATGTCATGGAAGCTAGGCGCTTTCACTTAACTAACCAATTTCTATACAAACTAACAAAAGCCGCACTAAATTGATTGGTGTGCCACAAAACATATAATATATGCATAAGCTTATAGTGTCTGTTCTTTTAGCCATTGTTTTAAATAATTGCAGCTTTAAGCAATCAATCAGTTAGTAAAACAATCAAGTACTTCAAAGATAGCTTGTAACAACCGAATTAAAGCACTCTAAGGAAGCTTACAACACATGTATCTAACAGATGTAAACCACATCATTACAGGTAACATTAAAGCAAATGCAAAGCACAGACATTGCGTATGCGCCACACTGAACAGACACACGTTGCGTATACGCAATTTGGATATCTACAAAATGTAAATAAATGAAAGCTGCTTCAATGCCTTGAAAATAGAAAGCTTATTAAAGCCTTTTACAGGTACCACATGCCGAAACTTGAAACAAAAGTTTTAAAAAGACTGTTGTTGTTGTTTAAGCTGTCTTTCCTTTGTCTTATAGTGTTTTTTTTTTAATGCCACTTGAGCGCAGACGGCGCCGTTTAAACATATCTTTCACAAAAAGTTTCAGTGCAGCTGCAGCTATGCCACTTTGCATTTGGAGCTGCCCCAGCACACACAGTCTACTAAGCTCCACCAGCATTGAAGATCAATCCATGCTATCTGTGGAGAAAAGTCTGACGTGACAGACCTCAAGATACACGTTACTCGACTATGGGCGTAGGCCCGGAAGGGGTTTTTAGGAGTTTAACTAAAGCTGAGGCAAAGGCGAAAAAATGCAAAGCTCAAATAAATTGCTAAGTATTTTTAAAGTTAAAATTGAATTTTGTTTAATACTTATAGTATATACTTTATGTATACCATTAACTTACTATATTGCTAGGTATATGGTGGTTACATCGACATAAGTTCTATATAGTTTTGTTTTTGTATCTTCAATTTCATTTCTGCATTTGAAAGGCGTTCTATTTGATCAGATAGTTCTACACAAACGTATTAGGTATAATAGATCCCACGGTACATTCGGAAATGCTTTCATCTTCGCATGCATTCAGTCTCATACATTCCCACAAATTTAGTATACCTTTTTACTCTATAAGTACAAAGGAAAACTCCTACACAATCGTATGTAAATTGGCCAATTTGATGCTGCTCTTCGTTCTTTACTCTTCTTGGCAAGGCAGCTTGAAAAAATTGCATTGCAAAGTCTTTCATACTTTTTTTGCGGGTCGTGGAAAATCCTTTACTTTTTTCCATTGCTTTTTTTCATATCCTTTTTTTTGGATTTGCAACTTGCACACTCTGTTGATTTCTCTTCTCGTTTTGTTGCGCTGTTTGACAGTCGCAGCCATGAGACCATCTCTGGAGAGTTTTTTTTCCAAACAAAATGCTGGAAAATGAAAATTGAAGTTTACGGCAAAACAAATATATATTTACTTATTTATACCCTAAACTATGCACTCAAAGAGAGTAAGCAATTTGCATTTCATTTTTACAAAAATAAATATTTTCCTTTTGTGATTTTAGAAATATTTTTTATAATGGTTTTTATAAAATGGTAATAGATTAAAGCTGAGCAAGATTGTCTTGGTACACTAAGAGAGGACTTAGTATAAGTTATGATTAAATTTTCCAAAAGCGCAGATCCGAACTGTCTAAGTTACTATTTCAAATAATCAAATAAATGCAACTATATTTATTTTATTTAATCGGTGTGGAATTAAAAACTTGCCACAAAAATATCCCTCAGCCAATATATGGGCACGCCGTTTGTTGTTTTCTTATTACCAATGTTTTGGTTGTATATAACTATGGTTGACTAGACATATCTCATAAATGAATACAGATATTTTACTATTTTTTTTTTTAAATATAAAACTTAAAGTTAAAAAAAAAATTATTTAAAAAAAAATTTATTTAATATTATAATTATTTAAAAACCAAATAGTTAAGTAACATACAAACAAATTTTTTTTTAAATATAATAAAAAAATAAAAAAAAAAAATTTCCCAAAAAATTAAAATTTTAATTTTAAAAAAATATTTTTTTTATAAAAATACTAAATAAAAAAAATAAATAAAATCAAAATTTTTTTAATGGACTTAAAACAATATTGTTGAAAATATTGGATTTTAAAAAAAGTTATATTTTTTAACTTTTTTCCCCATTTCAAGATTAAAAGGTGCCGCAGAAATAATTTTGATGAACTTTTATCCGCGTTAATTTACTAATATCGATATTTTATAAAGATTTTTAAGGATACAATGAGTAGCATCATAATAATTGATGGAACTTCTTCGTTATTAAATCGATTAATCAGATCCATAAGAAACCTGATTACAAAACGAATATAAAAAGGTTCTACAAAAAGTTGAGTTTGAGTGTATTGTTTAAAAATGTATTAGTGAATCAATTGAGTTAACTTTTTTTAATTATTGATTTTTTTTAGATGTTTATTAATTTTAAACAATATTTCATAATTACTATTATTAAAGCTGGTATTTAAAATAATTTGTAAGATATTGACCCCATTGGCTTTTTTATTTTTAACTTTAACAATCAACTGTACATTTTTAAACTGTTAATATTCTAATAAAAATGTATTAGATATATTTATAGTAAATAGTTTGAATAGAGAAAAAATTATTTATCGTCGGCGGTGTTCCGGAAAACAAATTTATTCGGTTTCATTTTGAAATCATATGTTTGGTGCTCCCAATTTCACTTAAACATATTTTTTATGTGATTTGAAACCGACTTCTTTGTTGCAAGAGGAATTAAAACGAATTGGCAAAATAGGCTTAAAAGTGACTGAAATAATTTTTTTAATATTCTTTGTCATTCTTAGATTCAATTTATGCCAATTTTAAGTCATATATTTATTGATAATTATTTTAAATTATTTTTATACCCTGTACCGTATGGTACAAAGGGTATATTGTGTTTGTGCAAGCCGAAAATGTATGTAACGTACAGAAGGAGACGTCGGAGACCCCCCAAAGTTACCTAAAGTATGATCAGTGTGACTCGAGAAGTCGATATACCCATGTCCGTCTGTCTGTCTGTCCGTCTGTCCGTCTGTCCGTATGAACGCCTAGATCTCAGAGATGGTAAGAGCTAGAGCAACCAAACTTTCAGATAAGATCCCTTGTTAATCCATAGGAGACAAGTTTATTTTATTTTTTTGATATCGGGATTACATAATATAGCACCCATAGGGGTGTTTCAGAGGACCTCGAAAAAAAGCAAAAGTTTTAGATGGATAATTCGTTTGTTTATGAAGATATCATAACCAAATCTGGCAGTCGGAAGTTTTTTAGAGATCCCCAGGACTGTAGCAAATTTTATCAAAATCGGTTGACTATATCGTATAGCTCCCATAGGATCGATCGGTCGAAAAAATGATTTTTTTTACAAAATTCGATGTGTTTCGTTTGGTTTTGAAGATATCGGAACCAAATTCGGCAAGAGATCCCAAGCACTGTTACAAATTTGATTAAAATCGGTTGACTATATCATATAGCTCCCATAGGACCAATCGGTCAAAAAATCGTTTTTTCTACAAAATTCGTTGCGTTTCGTTTGTTTGTAAAGATATTGTAACCAAATTTTGCGTTAAGAAGTTTTTTAGAGTTCCTAAGCACTGTTCCAAATTGTATCAAAATCGGTTGACTACATCATATAGCTCCCATAGGAAAGATCGGTCAAAAAAACGCTTTTTTTACAAAATTCGTTGTGTTTCGTTTGGTTTTGAAGATATCGGAACCAAATTTGGCTGTCGGGAGTTTTTTATAGTTCCCAATCAGTGTACTAAATTTGATCAAAATCGGTTGACTATATCATATAGTCCCCATAGGACCGATCGGTCAAAAAAATTGTTTGGTGCAAAATTCGACTGATTTTTTTTTTTTATGAAAATATCGTAACCAAATTTGCCGAATAAAATATCTTTTGGAGGTTTTAAGCAATGTGTCGGACTTAATTGCAATGTGGTGGTACAGGGTATCCCAAAGTCGTCTGCGCCCGACTTTAACGTACGCCATCTTTTTTTATGATTCAACCCAAAAAATAGCAAACACAACTCAAAACGATTTTGAGTTCACATACACAACATGGTGCATGTCTTGAATATAAAAATTTAACTTGTAATAAGAATAGGTTTAGGAAGGTGTAAGCAAGAGTAAAGGACAGCAAAAAATTCGAATTTTGAAGGAATTTATATGTTTTCCTGGAGCACGGCCGACTATTTCGTTTTTGTGGAAAACGATATAAGTAAGCTTTTAATTTGATCGATCTGAAGGCTCACGAACTTTCTGATTCCTTATTTTCTTCTGAAAGAAAAGCAACTAATATCTCTTTCTATGCGTTACAAACAGATTAACAAAGTTAATGTACCCTGGTAGGGTTTACAAATTAAAGAAAATAAAAAGTCATAATAGCAAACTTAAATCAAGATATATATTTTTCTTTACATACAAAACTTAGTTTTTATACCCTGTACCTATAGGTACAAAGGGTATACTAGATTTGTGCAATGTATGTAACGGCAAGAAGGAGGCGTGGCAGACCCCAAGTCCTTTATACCAAAATGCTTATCATAACCTCGGGTAGCGATTGAACCATGTCCGTCTGTCCGTCCGTCTGTCCGTCTGTCCGTCTGTATGAACACCTAGATCTCGGAGACTAAAAGAGCTAGAGATACGAAACTTTACCAGCTGATGCGCATATTTCCTCAGAAGATCAAGTTTGTTGAATCATGTCCATATCTTTCCCCGTTCCCCCGTAGCAGAGTTTCGCGGTTTTTAGCTAAACCGTTTAATATTTTTATCTGAAACTTAACAGAGCGATGCGTTGTGGTTACATGCATCTGTGTGTCAAACAAAATCGGACAATTACAACAAAAGTTATAGTCTAAAATGTACAAATTTCACCTCCCCTTGCCTATAAACTGCGTCAATATTTGACTCTACGCAATAATAGTAACAAATGACCTAGAACCACCAATTTTGGTAAGCTGATTCATGTGCCTCTAATAAACAAATCCACATCCAAATTTTATCAATGCAGCCCCCCCCACCCCCCGCAATCGATTTACCGTGTTTTCTCCCACACCCTTCAACATATAGCCTTAAAACTTTCCTCATATACTTTAAATAACTTCTTTGACGTAAATTTCGATTTTCATCAAAATCGGTTAAAATTTGCGGAACTTATAGGTATCAATATCGTTTTGCACCAACAAAAAAATGTTCCAATTGGAAATTCTTAGTAAGAATATGCAGGAATAAATCTTTTTTTGAGAAAAAAAGGTACAGGGTATTACACTGTCGGGCACCGCTTCGACTGTATTACATTTTTTTTTTATAAAATTTGATTTAGTTTGAATCCTTAAGTGGTGTTCTGCTAAAAGACGTACATATAAGTATATTTTTTAATATTTAACATATTCCCTACATTTCCCCACGGCTACGTCAATCACATGGCTTACAAGTGCACCAAAAAATATGCTATATTTCTTGTACTTAGTCTGGGTGCCCTTTGCTGCCTGCATCTTCTTCTCCCGCAGTACCAAATACTGTGGCGTGCGTTTCGTGGTAGTTTTGCCAAGATTTATTGTTGCTGTTGAAAACCGCAACGAAATTGGCAATTTATTTGGTTTTCCACTTTTCCAAACGCAGTCACTGTCTTTCCCACAAGGATAAGCGAAAAGAGCAGCGTGCCAACAATTTGACTTTTGCGTGCTCATTAAAATTTCACATCAATGTTACGTAATGCGTTTGTCTTAATAATTAATGAACGATAATAAGATTGAGGTGAACCACTAGACATTCTAGCAAAAGGCAAGCTACGGCTTTTTGTATCCTTATTTAAAGTTCATCAGAAATAGGTTGACCGCAAACGCAATGCGAGTACGCATAATCTCCAGGGCTACGAAATTGGCCTAGGTTTAGGGAAGGGATGGTAGTCTAGTTCATTTGAAACTGTTTCAACTTTCAAATTCCGATTAATTATTGAGCTATCGATTACTTAATAATTAAATAAAATTTTCTTTAGCAACACATATTGTAGTTTTAGACCGATTTTATGTAGAAGCAGCTCTTTTTTTCCACAGCTAAAGTACAACGTCTCTTAATGAGCTACGACCAAGAACCATGAAACACACATAAGCGCGAGTCCCTGAAGCAAATCCCTTGTAAATTACACACTTGAAAACTTTTGATGAACATTACGCAGCTTTATTTATCTTACAGTTTGGGATAACGATGTATATGTCGTGAGTTTGGAATTTGATTAGAACCAAGTGTTAAGCATTTGACGCACAGTTTTACATTTGAAATAAATGGCTGCCAGCATTACCAATTGCTTGACGAAGTTTATGAAAAGTTTGGCAAGCCTTGTCATAAAGCAATTCCGTTGAGTATTTTAGCATAACCTTTATATAGTCGGTACCATATGCACATAAAAATGTTTTTATTTCTTCTAAATGCTTGACGTATAAGTGCTTGCAATTTTTATTGAGTGACAAGCATAGCTAAATATCTAAAACATTTTATATAAATTATGTAGAATATATTTGCATTTTATTTTATGGCCTTTCTAAATTTAATACACAATATTTAAGAAATCAAAATTAATTATAGCAATTTAAACTTTGCCTAGTGTATTGTAAAAGCAAAAACACACAAAACATATCAGAAGATAGCAAAAATCGAAAACAAAATAGTGCTATAAATAGAGAAACGCCGGTGAGGAATGGCAACGTCAACGATTTTGGCACAGTTGAGTACTTGCTCGACGTCGAGATGCCATGGCAACTGAAAGTGCATTGGCTGATCCGGCTGTTCACTATTGTCACAGGGTTGCAAAAAAAAAAGGCAGAGATCTCTTGGATATGCTAAATGAACAGTTTAGGGATTTGGCTATTTAAAACCAAAACGGAAACAGAAACTTTCATATTCGAAACTATTAAGCTCGCTCTGGACTTCTTTTCACATCTGTTCACTATTGTCACTAGTGTCAGCGTGGTTTTAATCCTGCAAAGGAACATACCACGTTAAATAAACTCCGGAAAGATCTGGTTTATCTTTCACAGGGTTGCATAAACACTGAGATCTCTAGAAGTTGGTGTATAAGCAACTGTACATATATAAGACCAAAACGGAATCGGAAACTTTTATAATCAAAACTATTATGCTCGTTCAGGATTTCGTTTCCTATACAACAATGCAGCCTATCGTTATTTTTACTTTTGGAAAAAAATGGACCTGTGTAATTGTATTGGTAAACTGCATAACTTGATATCCTTATCGTTGAGTTTTAAGTTTTATATAGGTACTTTTTAAATCCATTCATCTTTTCTTAATATCTATATGACTTCTAACTTTGAAATAAGTTCAATTTGATCTCAAAATTTTATATTATTTTTAATAAATAAATTTATCTCCTTAAATATTAAATGAAACTTATATTATTTGTCTTGAAAAAGTGATAATTGGATGGAACTACCTTCCAAATGGGGACCGCAAACTAGTTTTTTTTAGCAATGCAAGCCTATCGTTATTTTTACTTTTGGAAAAAAATGGACCTGTGTAATTGTATTGGTAAACTGCATAACACATTTACTTAATTTTTAGGGATAATCGGAACAGTAGGGCCAAACTTGCCGTAACCAAATTTAGTCACCCCAGTTATTTAAATCTTTTTGATATGTGAAGTTGCAATAAATGAATGAAACTGATTTAAGCCTTATTAACGTTATTCCGAACTTTTAAAATACAACTTTTAATCATTTTTAAATTTATATAAACACAAAGCCGTAAGAAAAAGTCTCCCAAAATGCTGTGTTCCATTCGTTTCATGCAACTAGGAGGCAAACAGGTTTATTATTTGCTTTGAAAATCCAGTACTCGGTTTTTACTAATATGAAATACATGTAAAGATTCTATTGTATCTAAAGTATCCAACTTTTTTTAACTTATTTATGCATTTTTTTGGTTTTTACTTATTTAAAAACAAAAAATGAAAATAAATAAAATAAAATAAAAAAATATTTACATAGGGGGCATCCGGATTTGAACCGGGGACCTCTCGATCTGCAGTCGAATGCTCTACCACTGAGCTATACCCCCAGTTGAGTTTCTGCTAAAAATACTTCAAACATTATGAAACAAGTTTTAATTTTTATATTTTTGTTCCTGCGTTAAAAGATTTTATCTTATCGTCTAATGTAGTTTACAACACTTTTTAAGTGTTTTTAAAATGAATATATCAACAATTGTTGAAAAAAACAGTGCAAAAAAATTTTTGTTTATTTTTTAGAGAAAGTCCATTTTAAATATTAGTAGTAGTTATTTATTTTACGGCATAATGCTGGGCCGTCTATTCTTGACTTTCAGTTCGTTGGTTATGCTTAGTTGTGTGTTAATAACTTTTTTTTTGTAAGAACCACTTAATTACATCTTCTATTTATTTGTTACGAATACAGAATTTTATTTAATTAGCTTCATTAGAGACGCAAGCTGATGTTAAGCTACATTTGACCAACAGGCTAGAAGATTTCAATCATTCAAATTGTTTGAGATTTTAAAGATGATAAAATGGTAAAAAGTTTTTTTTTTGCGCGTTTTAAACTTTTTTCAATGAAAAAGCTTTCTAATTATGGTTACATTTATTTGGCTCAGTTTCTATACTTAACCTCATATTTTATGTAGTAAAGGCCAAAAGTGAGCAACTCCGTAAGATAATTTAATTTAAAGCGCGTTAACTAGTCCAATTTGTGGTTGTACGGATTTCCCTTTTCACAAATCTCATTGACTTTCCAACCCTGCCATATAGTATATAGCTTCTCTATCTAAATATCTACAATGTTTTCTATATATGCAATTTTGTACTAAATCTGTCGTTTTCCCTCAATATGTCAACGTTGCGGTTGTTGACGTCGACGCCGCTGTCGCTGTCGCCGTCGCTGCCTGTGTCTGCGTTTTTTGTTGTTGCAGTTGTTGTTTTGGTTGCATTGTTGTTGCTGTTGTTGATGTGCCATCTGAGCGAGCGTCTAAAATTTAATTAATGTGAAAATTTGCAAAGACTGAGTCTATTTTTAAATTGTTGTAAGTGCTGGCTGTGCCCTCTGACAGACACCACAGCGCTCCCCCTTTCACCAACTCTCTTTGATACTATGGGCACTCAATGTGCAGAGCGTAATTGTAATTTCCATCAAGTGTAGCATTTACTACGTCATGCATTGCAAGCTAATGCTAGGTTTACACTGGCTCACACTGTGGCCTGTAGCTGTAGATTGTCACCATCAAGAAGTGTTTGCGTTGGAGTCACAACAAGTTGCTAAAATTATATCGCAGATTATCTAGCTCCTGTGATTTATATAATCTAAATGTTCTTACAGACGGGTAAAGCTCAATCGCAACTCGAAGTTACGCTAAACATTTTGATATAAACTTATAGTCTTTCAGGCATCCTTTTGCCTGTTATATACCCTTGACCTTATGGGCACAGTTTTAAAAACTGTAAAGACAACTGAGAAAATTAAAAAACAATTTTTTTCATTATAAAAAAAATTAAGTTAAAATACGTTTTAGTATACTATATACTTGTTCCGGGGAAAAATTGTTCATTTGAACTAGCAAAATTACTGTTATGTGGTACAACACAATTCTTGTTTCATGGATGAGGCCTTTAGATTTTATTAAACTATACTACTTTCATGAAGTTTCGCAGAGACATACAGCGCAACATGTTTGTCAGATGGCATAGATTGCATGCTACGTGCTGCTGCGCCATTGGGAAATCAAGTTGCAATAGCCGGATTGACAACATCATGGACAGATGTGGTGCTTTTAACAAGTGACAACTAGCAACTACAAGTTTCAATAAGACAGCAACAACTTTTTAATGTCACAGTGACCACCAACACATATGAGCGAGTTTATATATGTATGCGTCTTTCATAGAACTAGAGTAACCAAAATGAGGACTCTCAGGTACCAGACAACCAGCTAATGCAGCAATATTATTGTGACACTATGCAAATGTAACGCAGTGTAAACCCAGCATAAATTTGTTTTGTTAACGTAATTTGAGTGCCTTTTAATGCAATTTTGAGTTTATAAAATGAGTGTGTTTTTTTTTTTATCGAGTACTTTTAGCCATGCTTTAATATGCAAATGTTGCGATCCATTTTGTTTACATACCAAACAAATTTAGAATATGTTTTTACCAGGCACAATACAATGTTCACACTTTAGCTGCTGTGGCAGCAAGCGCAGAGCACAGAGCAGGGTTCAGGTAGTGCCATTTGCAAACAAAAGCACTCAAAAAACTGTACTCAATGTCAGGTCTGCACTCACTTGACATAGTTGTTTTTGGTGTTTTTGGTTTTCACTATCGAGACCAGGTAGAAGAGGCAGTCAGGCATTCAATCGACCAGGCTGCTTGCTATCCAGCTGATGACGACGTGACTGCTCAATGTTTAAGAGCATCAATAAAAGCGTAATTGAATTTTGATTTAAAGTCCTTTGATATCAGTGGCACACACAAACACACATACATTTAAGAGCCTGGCCAGGCACTTCACTTTACAGCCTTGGTTCAAAGAGCAAACCCCCTACACCACTTACTGCTGCAAAAAAATCTATTAGGGTATTCACGCTTTGTGTTGACTTGTTGACTTGCTGACTTGTTGACTTTTACAAAAACAAAATGTATGGCAAAATGCAACCCTGTGTTTCAACTCTCAACTCAACTTTTCAACAACCCAGACCCTAGTCTACTTTTTGCTGTTGACTTGTTGAGAAAGTGTTGCACAATTTGTTAATTCGCTGCCTTTGCAGCACTAACGCATTTGCCATTTTTTAGCCATTTCGTGGTATGAAAAGCAACGAGTTACTGTAAACTCGCTAAAAAAAGAAAAGCGCCAAATTTAAAATAATCAAATTGTATTAACGCAAGTAAAAAAAGAATGTGCCTTTGCTGTGGGAAATTAAGTAAATTAGACATTATTACTTGTTGTTGGAGATGGCGCAAATAAAAGAGTAAAAATAGATGCGAATTGGAAAATGCAGGGTCTGTACTAGGCTAAATATTTGCTGGAACTATTGTGGAGTTACCCTCAGCATTTGAACAAATCGGGTTTCGTCGAAGGAAGTGAGCACGTTCTGGCACCAGTCAATTGATTTCCGGATGTGGAAGTGGTCACCTCGATGCGAGAGTATAATTGCATTCATGTCCTCATGATAATTATCTAGAACTTTGTCAATTTGCACGTCGCCACGGAACCCTATTGTCTCTGTATTAAACAAAATGTAGTTTTTCTGCAATGAATTTGTTTTAGCAGACTTCCCTGCAATAAAATTTATTTCATCCAAAGCCATTTCAGCTACAGCTTCAATTAATATATATTTTACGCTCTATCTCGTCATTTTTTTTTTAAGATTTTAAATTTCGATGATTATTTGCAGCAATTTATAAATGTAAACAAACACAAGAAGAGTAAGCACAAAATCAAATACGGGTTTTCTGCAATTATATCGTTTTTGCAGCAATAAAATAATGCAACTCTATGTAATCCATAGCTACTTCTGCTACAGATTCTGTTAGTATAGATTTTACTCTTTTACTTGGCATTTTTAATTGAACCTTTTGAATTTTAATGCAATTTGTACCAATTTACAAATGTAAACAAAAACAGGAAAGAAGAAGAAAAGTCAACAAGTCAACTGAAAAAGTCAACAGGAGGGATTCACGCTTTGGCCTGTTGACTTTTTCAACAAGTCAGCAAGTCAACAAGTCAACACAAAGCGTGAATACCCTATATGTCTATTAAGTTAGTGCTATGCTTTTGAAAATTTATCGAAAATTTAATCGATAAAGTCACCTTTGTAGCTGTGGCTGCTTTTGACTTAAATGAAAATGTTTGAGCATATCTTTGCCATATAAATACTTATGTAGGAAATCGCTTTACAGCCAAACCATGTACAACAACTACAACAGGCAAAAACCAAAAACCAAATTCCTTACTGTCCAACACAAACAATAAAAATAGTTTCAAGGTATTCGAAAAATAATAGAAAAGTTTTTGCAAATTGATTTGTTGCAGATGTTGCTGGCTTTAGGTATTGTTGCAAGTTGCATATAAAGTTTGCTAGAGTGGGCAGCAGAAAAACAGAGTTTGTATAGTTTTAAAGGTTTGAGTTGGGTACAGTTTTGTACATTTTCCAATGTTAATTACTTAGACTAATTGAAATGTTTTATTCCTTTTTTTTTTGCAGCAAGCGTTCATTGGCAGACATTAATGAGTAAGTTAACAAAACAACTTAGAAAAGCTTCACATAAAAGAAAACTTTACGTAAGCGTACTAAACAGACTGATGTGTATTAATCAATTAATTTTTAATTTTTTTTATATTGCTTTTTATAACTACTCACAAAGTTAAAGGTAGTTTTTAAACGACGTTTCTACATAACATTTTTTTACTGAAGACGAATAATGCTATTAATATTAAAACTACGAAAAATTCACAATCCAAAAAATACGAATAAAATAAACAAGCTGATCTGAAATTTGTTTGTATAAATTATTCAACGTTTTTGTAGAGCGTAACTTTTTTTGCGCTTGGAAGACAAAGTGCTGGTGTACCGGTCTTGTAGAAAATTGTGTATCCTTTACTTTTTTGGAATATTCTAAGAAATATTCAGCCGTGCTATGGAAGACGAAAAAACCAAACAGAACCATTTTATTCGGATTCGGTTTCCGGAAAAAGAATTTTTTTTGCCGATAACTTCGCAAATTTTCCTTTTTATTATTTTCAATACTTCCCTTAATTTTTATTTATTTGTGCTTAATACCCTAATGTATAATGACTTGATATCCTCTAGACGGCGCCATATTTAATTGAATGTGACGTTACATAGTCTACAACCAGCGCACTATCCAAACGCTTCCAAAGATATCTAATTTTCAAAATTATTATTATACATATAATCAAAACCATATTTTTTTTTCTTCGCCGAAGTTGTGCAAAAAATGACACATCGTTTTGGGAAACTATTATTTGAATAAAAGTTGTTTTTTTTTACTTTTTATAACTACTCGAAAAAGTTTCGAAAATTTTTTATCGTTATAAGAAAATGAAAAATCGTAAAGATATGTCCAGTTTACACACATTCTTGGATACATCGTTAAAAAGACCAAGAAAATAATATACGAAATACGAATATTTTTTATTACGATTTGTTGACAAAACCATTTGTCTAAAGATTTTGGCGCACAAAAATAAATTCTGGCAACTCTTTTATGGAGAATGAATCTAATCTCAAGTGGAATCAGTTATATGGATGTTTCCTATCTTTTGTGCCTTGATGTACATCTTAAAGAACTAAAGAATACAGTCGTATTAAGTGAAAACAATTACAAAATTGGGCTTTGTGGGCCCAGATTTTCATATTTTGGCCAAAACCCTGTCATTTCCATAATAATTTTGTTAGAGTGATGAAATTTTACACACGTGTTCCTAAATGATTGAACTATTTTTCTGGGAAGTTTGAGCCTCCTCCGATTTTTTTGAGATGTAAATAATCCAGACCAAAATTTGAAAAAATTAAAAAAAACAAACAATTTTTTTAACTTAATTAAACAAAGAAACGGTTAATTGGAATTGGACCATATTTCACACAGTGGTAGGTATGAGCTCCTCATACATTGAAAAAATAGTCTATACCCAAAATATTGATTGTTTTTGGAGTTAAAGCCCCAAATAGTTTCAGCTTTCCAAGCAAATTACAGTAAGACGACATCACCAATCCATCTGGTTTTTAGCTGTTATAATTTTTTTTTGCATGCTTTTTTAATTTTAGAAAAAAAATTTTCAAAAGGAAGGTCAATTTTTAAAATTCAACTTTTAGATACAAAATTCAATTTCCGAAAATCGGGAGGAATTACATTTTGTTGTAAAACCTTTGAAGAAATTTATAAAAATTTTTTCGATCAAATATCGAGCGGTATTCGGAGGTACCCTTAAAGCAAAGCAGCCAAATGATACAGAAACCAAAAAAATCTTTTTAACTACTCGAATATATTTAAAGCCAAAAAGTTGTTAAGCTCAGTTTTATTTTTTTTCTGAAGTTATACTTATAAATCATAAATTGAATGAAGATTTTGTAGCTACTTGCATCATGGTAAATGCAGGTTTTTTTTCTTCTGAAAATGTTCGCGAAAGCGCATAAAATACAAAATGTCAACTTTGATTGCCAATAACCCAAAAACCACAAATTATAATTTAAAATTTTTTTCTGCACAGGATACCTTAATATGTGTTAAATAATATTAAATTGTCATTTTGTCCAAATTTTGATTTTCATCAGGAGGGCTTTTGGCCAAAATCTGCGGGCCCATTGTGCGGTGGTAAAAAGCCAAAACTATCTTAGGAAAGGTAAAACCATTTGGAGTTCACAAAAGAATTATTCAAATCTGTGTGTGCATTTAATTATTATTCGTGATTTTTATTTTTATGTGAAAAAATAAGAGTTGCTTTTCAATTTGAATGAAAAAAGATCAAAAAATAATAATTATTTCATGATTTTTATTTTAAATATTGTAAGAGTTTCGGTCCCTGAAATAAACTAAAATATTACGAGTATGTACAACATTATAGCATTTCAGTTAAATTTTTTTTGAGATTTTATTTATGCTTTTATATACATTTCAAGTTTTTCAGCTTTGATTTTTTTTTTACATCGTTTTCTGTATTCAAAACATTGCAAAAATGTTCTATACATGAATATTAGTAAATTTATGCAAAGAATTAATTTCGTATATTCCAGAAGAATTTATTTTCATCTGTAATTGATGAAGCATGTAGTATTGTCGTTGCCGGCTACTTGCTAAACTAAGAAATATTTCAGGCAATAATATAGATTTACAAAAAAAATTGAAAAAATATTGTAGTCTTTACAAATTGTTGCACACCCAATTAAAATGACACCAAATCCTTTGACTCGTTTTTTTATCAAGCAAAAGATAATTTCCATGGTGACTAACTTTTCTAGAAAATTATGGATGCGATTCAGCGATGCTCGATTCCAAGAAATGAGTACTTTTTCCGTTTTTCAAACGCTGATGAACTAACCTGGCATCTAATGATATCATAGATTTTTAATGAGGTTGCCACAACTGGCAGTGGTTTGTACTAAAACTACCTTTTAAACTGAAGCCAAATATGAAAATTGAATCAAATGCAAAAGTTCAAAAATTCTCTTTCGCTTAAATTTGAAACCAACAATATTTTATACTGGTTGAATATTGCTGTAAAGTGAACGGCTTGACGCGAATATGTTTTTGCAAACAGCTCTAACGCAAAATATTTTGTAATTTAAAACTGTCGTGACACCCGCGCATACCTTTTTGCGGTGAAGATGTTTCCCCAATGGCGGTACACAGCATCCTCACATATTGCAGGCATAGAGTACAGTGTCAGCAGCTGCTAATAGATCCCATAGCTAAAGCCCAAAGAGCTTTGGTTGGCGCCGGTATATACCGGCGGTGTGTATGAGCAAAGGCGTAGCTAGCCACTCTCCAAGGGGGGTTACTGCTATACAAATATTTTTTTTTGTACAGATAATCAATAAAACGCCTCATTCCATTTTAGCGTGACGTTACGTTTCTATGACAAAATAGGAAAAATCTATATTTAAAAATTTTTTTTTTTTTGATTTTGATCTGCTTTACAAATCGCAAGTTTCCTTTAGGTCTTTTTTAAGGTATTATTTGAAAAAATGTTAGTAAATGGCGTGACGTTACTCAAATTTCCATTATACATTTTTATTATAAACTTCTTTTTTGTAAAACTATTCAACTCAAGAAAAACGTACATTTTGGCATCGATCAAATTGTTGAAAAAATAAAGGAAAAAGGCAAAATTTTAAAAAGTTGTTTCTATACTTACTTCGGCCATTGTGCACCTTTCTGTGGATTTTAAATATTGTTGTGCTTAGCTGGTTACGGAACAAATAGTGCCGATCGACTTGTATATGTATATAAATTTTTATTTCCTAAACATCAGTTTGGAACATAACGCGTTACGTTTTTAAACGTAAACATTTTGCACTTTTTCTAAACATGATATTATTTTTCTCTTAGCTATATTCCTCAAATATGTCAATCTTAAGTTATAAGATCCATTTAAACACTTCCTTATATAGTGTAAATATGAATCAAAGTGGCGCAGCATGTAAAAAAATTATACGAATATTTTTTAGTGTTTTTTTAAGAATATACATTTTTTTTCAATAATTCTGCTTTAATAGTAAAAATGCTATTCAGAACAGCGTAAATGTAAGAATTTCTTCTATTTTACTGTCGCACAGTGAAATAGTATTAAGATAAACTGACTTAGAAAATCTTGTAAGTTCCCATATTAACTTTAGACATCCTAAAATTGATTAAATTTATTAAAAAATATCTAAGGTATTACAAAAAAAAACTATATAAACCCTATATAAGAGGCCAACGGTCATATCCAACCCCCACTTGACTACGCCCTTGCGTTTGAGTGTGTAAAATAGAGCATAAATAAAGGTAACCAAACAAGCGCAGAACCAGAGCAGCGGCCCAACAACAAAGTCAGCCAAAATGTTTTTCCAAAAAGAGCCCAAAACCAAAGCAATGCACAGTTATTTTAATTAGAAACGAAGTAATTTGCATATTAAACATGGTAAAGAGTAGACGACAGCAATGCGTCGAAAGAGAAGGCTAGACAGTCGAGTATCATAGCTAGATAAAGAGAGCTGAATATAAAATTGAAAAATTTTTCAATTAGTTAAGAGTGAGGGCAAATCCTTTTGGGAGATAACAAGCAGCTGATGAGTGTTAGAAACGAAACCAACGTGTACAAAGTACTGCAAACAAAGCCTGCACGAACCGAGCATATTTGTCGGCATCTAAGACTGACGAAGTTTAAGCGCAGACTAGTTTGTTCACTAGTTAATTTACACTTTTGTTAGTCTGGACATGAAAAAATTAAAAAAAAAAAATGAACTTATGCGGTCAAGGTGGTGTTCGACATTGGCATACCCTGTAACTTTATTTTCTCGCAAAAAAAAAAATATACATATTCCTCAGTTCTGCCAAATGTAGTTGACATTGGTTGACATGGTACGCCTTAATCCTAGTCCAAACATCTTATAGGTAAGGCGATAAGGTTTTGTTTTGATAAAAAATCTCTTTTTAAGTTCTATATAAATAGTTACAAATATCATAGAATTATAGCTTAATTAATTTTCTTTCAAATCTATCTTATTTAAGAACATCGGATGCGCGTTACCAAGCATTTATAAAGAAATGGTGAACCTTAAAATCAAGTGCGGATGACTTTGATAGAGATTTACCCTTATAAAAAATAAATAAATAAATAAACCGATTTCGAATAAATTAACCGATTTCGATAAAGTGCGCCAAGCTACACCAAAAAACTTTCGGATGCAGAGTATGGCTACGATATCTTCATGAACCGACAAATTATGCCCTTATGAGCGGCTCATGGCAGCATGTCCGTAGACGTAATTAAGTATAAGAGCGTCTCCGTCACGTTTTTCCCGAGTTTTCGTTATTTTTCGCCATCTTAGATCGCGACAATACTATCTATGAGAGTCTCACAGAAATCGGCGTTTTTACTCTCCGCTTTCATGCAAGCGACTGAAAAAAATATTGTTGCGTTCGGAAGGCTCCGCAAAACCACACCCAGGTGGTCCAATCGACCTCCACCGTTTGATTTGCGTTACAGAAATTCGATCCTACTACTTTTTGATCCTACCCTGTGTTTATGATATATTCAACCAATATTGGTTGATAAAATTTGGTATAGTACTTGGGAACTCTAGAAAATGTGGCTATGAAGTACTTATATATAAACAAACGAACAATTTACGAATTAAGGCCTATACGCAGTTCGTAAAATTTCGCGCGGAATGACAAAACTTCATATAAAAAAAAAGTCCCAAATGGGATATCCCAAAGGGGATTTTTTTTTTTATATGAAGTTTTGTCATTCCGCGCGAAATTTTTCGAACTTCGTAGACCCCTTTAGTAGAAATAATTTTTTTCACCTATGGGAGCTATAAAATACAGACAAATTATGTCCCTAATAAACAAAATAAAGCTCTTTCCCGTTACCTAACTCGAAAGCTTGGTTAGTCCTGACTATATTGGAGGCAATTTTCAATGTCTCCGATGTCTGCTTCTCTAGTTTACATGCATTTGCACAAACTTAACTATGGAAATGCGTTTTCTTTGTCGCACGGTATTAAAAAACTAACCTAAGAAAGCAAATTCCGTTTCGTTTTATTATACTCACAAGTTTAAGCCAGAATTATAATTTCCCCACCTCCAGTGTATTATGTGGTAAGCTAAGGTATCATATGTCTGGGATAAAAGTATGTATTAACAATATAAATAATTTGACGGGTTTCGTGCGAATATTTTGCTATCGTTCGGCACAGACCTTTAGTTTTTTCCTAGGTTACACATTTATGTTAAATTAGTATTAACGGCCAAAACTAATAATTTTCTATTAATTTTTTTCAATCATTTTGTTTATACGTTTCTTAAAAAGTCAAATGTTTTTTACTTTTTGATGATACCATATTGCGCAGCAATTCTTACATTTTAAAGGTAAATGGGATATCCAAAATGGGATTTTGTTTTATATGAAGTTTTGTCGTTCCGTGCGAAATTTGTCATTCTGCGTATAGGTTTTAAGCGAAAAACACTTCCTCGTAGAAGTTTGAAAACCAAAAATCTGCCTTTTTCCATTTATAGTACTCTAAAGAAAATGTATCTTAAAAGTATGACCTCCGAAAGCGAAGGTCTCACTGCTTCCCAAAATCTCGCCCATATATGCGTTGGATGCCTTTTAGATTGAAGTTGACATTTAACTTTGATTACCACAAAAGCTTTTAACGGTAAATTGTTGGGCCTGTCAGAACATGTCATTAGTAGCTCGACAGTCAGACCAAGGTAGGCAAGCAGCAGTCAATCAGTCAATCAGCCCTACAGTCAGTACGTCATTCAGTCAGTCTGTCATATAGTCAGTCAATCAAAAGTCAGAAATCACAAAACACTTGGCAAACATATTGACGCACAGTCTTCAATAAAAAATCGATAGAAATCTTTTAAGTCTGTTGAGCTTTGTTTGTTGTATAAACTTCAAAGTGTCGGAATCGTCATCATCATCTTCATCTTCATGTCAATCCCTCTGTTTCATTCCAAACATTTTATGCCGCTCAAAATTCAATTTTGTTTTTTGTTATGCGCCAAAGGACATACAAACTAAACTGATTTAAAATGCAGCATTGGTAGCTACGGAGCAGTAGCCGGAGGCATGCAATTTGAACGCCCAAAATGATGATGAGGCATGTAAACAGAGTCCAGAAAAACATTCAACTTCTGATGGACAAGCAAAGTTAAGGTATTTCCATGATGAATTTGAGCTTGCTGTAGTTTGGACTTGGCTATTGAGTAATTTGAGATTCTATTGATTTGTATTGTATGCTGAACAAGCTGCATTTTCTTTTTGAGCAGTTCAAAACACATTTTGTTAATTTTTGGCTTGCTGTGCTCTTTTGGGGGGCTTATCCTTAAAGCTTTTAGAGATGAAATGAGCTGTTTGCTTAATCGATTAAATTTTGCTCAAATGAATTTTATTTAGGCTTTACTTTTACTATTTCAATTTTGTGCTTTTCAATTGTAAAATGAATTTAGAGAACACCTAAGGTACAGAGTTCAGTTTGTACAGCCTTATATCATCCTTTAGGTTATTAGATATTTTTTAGTAAAAACAAGTTGGCCGATAGTTAACGCTGTTCTGTCCTTTAATTTCTTTTCCATTGGAGAAATAATAAAATAAGTTAAGTTTAAACTTACTACCAAGAAAGCCTTGGGACTGGGCGGTGGGATTATGTATATGTCTGGCTTCGCTCACAGTGTTCGGCAGTTGTTAGAGCGATCACCGGTCATTGGCTTGTCGAAGTACATGCGACCAGGATAAATGCTCCGAGCAATGACTTCTGCAGAAGTTGCAGAGACGAGAAAGAAGTAGAATCAGTGAAGAACTTCTTCTGCTCCTGCGAGGCTCTATGTCGACGCAGGAAAAAGCACTTGGGAAATTATTTCCACCACAACCTAGGGGAGCTAGGTCCTATCTGTCCGAGAATGATTGCGAGCTATATCGCAGCAACAGGCTGGGATTCCCTTTAAGAATACTATTTGCAGACGGGCTTAAATAGACATTCGCGTGGTATCACAACGGGCCAGTATAGGCCTAAGTGTGCTGGCTTGATAAGCTAGCTACCACTTTAACCTAACCTAACCTAACCTAACCTAACCTAACCTAACCTAACCTAACCTATATTTCTGGCAACATGAGCGTACATTCTCCACTAATAGTAGGGGAGAAAAAGAATTGTACAAGTCAATCTGCGTTTAAAATAGACGCATATTCTAGTGAGAGCTGTCTCTTCTATGTCTTATCGTCTCCAAGAAAAACCTGTTCATACAGACGAATAACTATATATACACCTTGTAATACATTTTGGATTAGCTTTCTTTATGGTTCACTAACTCGAAATGTTTATGCATCGGCTTTGAATGGAAAGTATTTTTGTCTAAAGAGTTTATTAACACAACATGCCTTTTGTCCCACTAAATACTCACGTTAGGCATTAGCATATAACCATTTACTTTTGACTGCAGTGCATAACACTGTCGTACAACGCGTTATATCTACTTGTGCATTCCTGACCAAACATCTAGGGCCTTCATAAAATTTGACGACTTCTAATTGCCCACTTTAGACCGCAACTAAGCTCCACTAACCAGCACTCAATGTCACCGCACACATAAACAAATACGCAGACATAGAGACACCATGGAACATAGCTGGTTCAGTGGACACAAAAATGTCCTCCTCATGCCAAAACTACACACAAAATTCCATTTAAATGCCACGTTCCAGGCGTTAGCTTTCTGTGTTTTCCTTTTTTTATACTCTTTAATGCAAGTGTAATGGGTATGTTAGGTAAGTGCAAAAAAATGTTGTGATTAGAATCTAGAAAAATGATCAGGAAGATAAAAGAGATCGATTAAGCTATGTTCGCTACGAGCTTGAGATTTTGGACATGTTTGTTCTTTATTTGCATTCAGTTTTGTTTTTCTTTCTTCCAGTTTGCTATGCACGTCTACATTCTTCCTTTTTCATCTATACTTTTCTCCTCTTTTAGCTAGAAAATTATTATATTCAAACAGAGCTATATTATCCCTTAAGCCATCCATGGCTAACATTATATTAAAATACTTAAGTTCCCTATTTGGCATTATTATTTAATAGGCGATTCCGTTCCTCCAATAGATCTTTGCTTTCTACGCGCACATTGAGAAAGTTATAATCTCTGGACAGACCTGTCTTTTCCCTCTATCCATCTATAGCTAACATTTTATTAAAATACTTTACTTCTTTTTTTGCGTTCAGCATTTCGATATGGGCCTTCTTTTTCCTAATTAATCTTCGTTATTTACTTCTACTTTAAGAAAATGGGTATCCTTCTAGAGACCTATCTTTTCCCTTAACCTAACATTTTATAGAAATACTTAAATTTTTTATTTGCATTGCTTCTTGATCCATACCTTCTGTCTGCCATTTTATCCTTTGCTGTTTAAGTCTACATTTAGACAATTACAATCTCTACAGATCTATCTTTTTTATATTGTTAACATTGAAATCGGTTTGGGATGTACACACATATATGGTGGGCCATCTGTTGGTTTTTTTGTTAAATGCATTTTATTCGAATATTTTCTAACACAATTTGGCATATGCATATACCAAATGCAAGTTTGAAGCTACTGATTTATGTAAGAAAATAATATCGCGCAAATGGCCACCGCGTCTGGCTCTACAGGCCCGTATGCGAATATCGAAATTTTCAATGACTTTTTTTTTTTTTGACAAAAACTCATCTGGCTTGTAAGCGTGTAAATTCGACTCGTCGAGACTGGTCTTAACTATGTTTTTTTTACAGAACGACCCTTTTTATAGCACGCCTGTACAACTTTTACGCGTTGTTCGGTTGTTAAACGATCCATGACTAAAATTGAGTAGTTTTGAACTTGACATATGTCGTAGAGCATCCGCTTTGAACGGGTGCGTTCCGAATTCCAGCAGATGGCCCACCCTATATTTGCAAACGGCAAACCTTAAACACCTTTCGCCTGGAAGCTCCACTCAAAGCAACCTATTCCAAGATTTTTTTGTGAAAAAGCCACAGTCAATATGATTTTAATATAGACTTACAAATTGATCTAATAAAAAAAATATTTTGTATCTCGCAAAGAAGTCCGAGGACTGCTCTCTCTCTTCCAAACTCTTCAAAATAGTAAGGTGAAGCATGAAAATATAAGAAAGCTTTTTGTGGATGAAAACGCTGAGAACGAGAATACAGTGTATATTAGAGTCGACTTGTTCCGACTGCACTCGGACCACTTGTTTTTGGTGTGCCTGTGTGCGCCTTGGACGTCAAATGTGCAGTGCAGCGCATAAAAAACCTACAAATTTTCACATCATCATTATCAGCAGAACACTGAAAATTATATGCTCAAGTGACGTTGAGCCGGGCCGTCAGCCAGGCCAACCAGTCAACCAGCCAACCAGCCAAGCTACTACCATCTTGCCATATCTGTCCAAGTGTTAATAATACCGTGCCACAGTTTGTCGCACGTACTGCTTGGAAAATGGGCAAAAACCCCTGCTACCGGAGTTGTCGCGTCAAATGCCTTACGGCACAAGGCACAACTTTGTTGTAGTCCTTGTTGTCGTTGTTCGTTGTTGGAACACGGCAAATAAAAATTGAAAGCAAATGAGACAGCAGAGACAGACAGACGACTGCAGGACAAAGAGGACAGACGTACAACGTGGTTGTCAGGCTTGTACTTGTTGTCGTCCTTCCAGGAAGTGCCGTGTGTGCTGCTGCTGCTTTGACAGCTTGTAAAAAAAAAAAAAAACATAGAGTGTCGGCGTGTCGTGGAGAATGCCTTGCTTGTTATGAGTGTGGTGTGAGCGCTTGGTTTCTAGTAGGTAATGCATGACAGCCAGCCGCCAGGCCCAGCCAGAATTTAAATTCAAGTTTGATGGCGGCTGTGGCTACAGCAAAACCAACGCACGTCGTAGCTACCCTTTCAGTCGCCCGCCATGTAGCTGTCCCCCTGTCAGCCTGCCAGTTTGTCGTCGGTCGGAAGTGAAACGACAGTGCGGTGTTTGTCTATGGCAGGCATCCTTGGCGTCCTTGTTGTCCTTGTCATCATCATCATCGCAGCGACCAAAAAAGTTTAAGCGAATTAAATTATTTGCTTTTTAGATTTCAATATTTCCGTAGTTGAGATTTGGTTGATACTCGCACAAAAAGTGTTGGGGCGTTACTTGCTGGGTGTGGCAGCTAAAACGTTTTTGTTTGCAGTCAGCCTCGAGTATATATATACTTCCATTTTTTTTTTGCTTTAATGCAGCTTTAAGACATACTACTTTTTCGAAGCATACTTTTTGGGGACGCTCTTTAAGTTGTCGCTAAATTGCTTTAGAAATTTAAGTGGCTCGCAAGTGGCAAAAAGCGGAAAATGCAATCATTAAAATATATAATATATATGAATAAGGATAATATTAAATCTGACCAAGCAAGTTACCTTTGCTTTTATTATGTTTTTGCGGTATTTCAATTTCAGCATTAATTTAATTTTTTGCGCTGAATTGCCTTTTACTACAGGTCTACCTGGGCGTGAGAAAAAATACAAGTCTTCAAAAAAAAAAAAGAAAAAATTTACATAAAATTTGTTTCGTAATCTTAACTTTCTGGCGTCGAACTTTAGATACACTTACCAAAGATTTAATGTGGCTTCTAAAAAATAGAGTAGCAAATATTAAATATATATATGAACGAATGTAAAATGTTTAAGGGCAGCTGAGTTGCCAGTGTTAGCCTCCAAACTTTACAAGTCGATTTCCAATCAAGACAATTTTTTGTTTACTTTTTTACCATTAATTTTTTAGTTCCAAAACAAAATTAAATAATTTTTTTGAGTCTAGGTGTCTGACTATGTTTGCTATAAATTTTTAAAGTCACTGTATCAGTATCCGAGGTAAAAAACATTATCATGTCAGTGGTTAGATAATACTTTCAAAGTACCTACTCTCCGAAAAAGAAATAAATTTATATTTTTAATTCATATAAAAAAAAAGGTGTAAATCTAGGTGCTCAAGCTTCTCGAATTACAAAGAATTCATATCTTAAATCATTTAGATACTATTAATAGATCATATTCTAGTTAACGAAAAGTTTGAACTATGTAGAGGTTACGTCAAGGTGAATTTTTGGAAAATGGGCGGTCCATGCAAAGGCACATACGCAGCATGCAAAAGTCCCAAAAAAGGGAATTTTTTTTATATGAAGTTTTGACATTTCGTGCGGAAATTTTGCATGCTGCGTATGGGCCTTAAAGTATAAAACTTGTTGCAACATTTTTAGACCGTTGTTGCTGTAGTTTAATCTCTTGCAATTAAACATTTTATCCATCCGCAAACTCCTTAACAAAATTGAAGTACTAATCATAAGCCTAAAAAGTATTAAAAAATTAATGCAAAAAAAAAAATTAAAAGGTTAAGTTGGGTTAAGCTTTATGCGAGAGTAGGCGCAATGAGGCCATAATTGCTGTGACGTAGATGCTGCCGAAAGTTTTGCTTTGCGGCAAAACGAGTCAGAGTTTTTGGCAGAGTTGCCAACTTTTTAGAAGCAAAAAAAAAAAAAACGACACAAAAAATAAAGACAAGAATATTAAAAAAAAAACTAAAATAAGTGACAGCTATTTTACTTTCCTTTTTATAAGCATATTGATATAAAGGTGGCTA
Organism: Chymomyza costata; assembly: GCA_018150985.1. Classification (NCBI taxonomy): domain Eukaryota; kingdom Metazoa; phylum Arthropoda; class Insecta; order Diptera; family Drosophilidae; genus Chymomyza; species Chymomyza costata. The sequence continues at coordinate 29,699,348 of JAECWU010000001.1, forward strand.
TACAGCCATGTCCCTTTTGCCTTCTGACTATTTCTTGGTTTTAATGCGCCTATTTTTGAATTTGTAGTATAAAAATTATGAAGAAAATTAAGATCTCGAACTATCATTTATATATAGAAACAATTTTATTCGCCCGACAATAGCAAAACAAAATTAAGAAGAATCTTTGACTTCCAAGTTCGATTGGGTACTGTGAAATATAATCACCTATATATATTGCGTCCACAATCCTGTATTATATTGCTCTTATTCTAAAGTTGAATGTTTCTAACTTGTACTAACTCGAGGTTCTAGGTGTTCAAACGGACAAACGCAACTGACTTAATCGCAACCTGAGGCATTTTGGCAACCCTGCTTTTGCCTTACTAGCAGAAATAAAACGATATTGGCAACACTGGCACTTTTGAGCAAGCTGGCGAATTTTTAAAGTCTTCTTTTATGGAATCTCTCTCAGAGCTGCAGAGACTTTTGTTGGGTTTGGCTGACGTTGTGGCGATTGTAAGAAAACATTATGGTTGCGGCAGCAGGTCATGTCAATGAAGTTTGCATTACATGCTCCATGAAAGTTTGCCTTGGTGTGGGTGCATTTATGTGTATTTGTATGCATGTGGTTGTTTGAGTTTGTGTGTGTGGGTAAGTCTATTGAAGCGCGAGAGCAGCAGTAGCAGCTCAGGATTGGCAATGGCGGAGCGCATTCATTTACTGTGTATATGGGCGTAAGCAAGTTTTTGCATGCTTCAATGGATGCGCAAAACATGGCATCATCAACATCATTATCAGCAACCTCAACGTCGTCATCATCATCTCAGCATCATCAAAGGGAAATACACCTAAATGGCCATGAAGCTGCTGTTGATGCTCGACTGCAGCTGTGATCTCTCTCTTCTCTTTCTCTCTCCCTGTTCCCTTCCTCTACCTTCTCTTAATCGCTGTTCGCTTTGCTTACAATATTGCTCTTCATGAGGTTAAGTAAACTGAAGTGTATATTCCCGGTTCGTTGGTTACCTATTTGTTGTTGTCATACCCTAAACCCATAGGGACAAGGGTATTACAGTTTCATGCGTTTTAGCGGTCATGTCAGACCATAAGTTCGGTATACCATAAAGCTAATCATCAACTCGAAAAGTGTTTGAGGCATGTACGTCTGTTTGAACACCTAGCTCTCGCAGACCACAAAAGACAGCGTCTAATTAACAATGAAATTTTGACTTGTTCGCAAATATCAACTCTGCCCAGCACTTACCCAGTAGCCCACAATGAAGGTGAAAAAACTTGTTTGTAAATTCTTTGTTTTATGAGAGCGGGCTTAGAGTATTCCGCTGTCGGGCAACCAAAATTATTTTTCTCGTTGTAGTGCTGTCCACTCAGCTTTCTTCCAGTTGCGTAAGGTACAATTGGAGTGAAATTTTCCGTCCTTTTTATGCTGCTAATTGTTGATACCTAGGTACTTCTTTCTGCTAAACTTGCTATTTCAGGTTATTACTTGGGTTGTTATCCCACTGATAGTATTAAGCTTTAGTTTGTAAGCTAAAGGACGATTTAAGGGATTTAAAGCTTTAATTTGGTCAACCATATTGATACGCATAAAAGTAGTTGCACTTAAATGGGAATGTTCCCGTATACACATATACGCTAAATTCTCTGAATATTTTATACGCATTTTTTATTTTTTATGACCTATAAAACAGATGATATTTCTAGCCAAAGTAGTTTAGTTTAAATATTTACTCATTTTTCCCTGTAAAAGTTTTTTTTTAATTTATGCGTTTCGTTATCTTTAAAAATTTTGAAATAAAATGTATTAAACCTCAAGTATCAGGTCTACAAAAATAGCTCCAAGCACTAATTTTCGGTAGTTAATTATATCTGTACAAACTCCACTAAAAACAAATTATTTCCCAAACGTTTTTGGATGAAGCCACAGTCACCAAAATCGGTGTAGAGAATTATTTTTACTTAAGGCCTATACGCTGTTCGAAAAATTCCGCACGGAATGACAAAACTTCATATAAAAAAAAGTCCCAAATGGGATATACCAAAAAAGGCGATAAATTGTCATGTGAGAACTATCGCACGATCACCCTGTTAAACACAATATATAAAGTCTTCTCTAGTTTACTACGCAATTAACTCCAACCATTTGCAGACAAGATAGTAGGTGACTATCAAGCTGGATTTAGAGCTGGAAAATCAACGATCGACCAAATCTTCATTGTCAAACAAATCTTAGAGAAAACTCGAGAAAACAATGTGACGACATTACACCTTTTTATTGACTTTAAAACAGCGTACGATAAAATCAGGAGAGATGGACTAGTTGCGGCGATGAAAGAGTTTTCTATCCCAACGAAGCTAATAAGATTAACAAAAGCTACCATAACAAAAGTAAGAAATGTTTTGAGAGTTAGGAATGAAAACTACCGTGAGTTCGAAACTCACTTTGGTGTCTGTCAAGGAGATGGCCTTTCTTGCCTCCTTTTTAACCTGGCACTTGAAAAAGTCATCAGAGACCCCAAAGTAAACGTCAAAGGCACCATCCTCTACAAATCAGTGCAATTTTAGCATATGCCGACGACATAGACATCATATCGAGTTCAATAACGGACCTCCAGGAAGCCTTCAACAGCATTGAAGAGAATGCGAGAAAAATAGGTCTAATAATTAACGAAAGAAAGGCGAAAGTAATGGTGTCCACAACATCTGACACAATGAGACATAGACTTGGCCAAAATGTTACCTTCGGGGAATACAACTTTGAAGTGGTTACAAACTTCACGTACCTGGTCGTAAATATAAACAACGAGAACAAAAATGTAGAAATAGATCAACGACTTCTTGCTGCAAATATACAGTAGTAATGACTATATACCAAACGCTGATTGCACCAGTTTTAATGTACGCCAGTGAAACATGGACACTGTCTAAGGCAGATGAAAATAAAATAAGTATCTATGAAAGAAAAGTTCTTCGAACCAGACGACACCTGTACTCCGAAAAAAATCCTATTTGGCAAATGCCGCGAAAACAGATCAAGAGGACGCCCAAAACTTAAATGGATTGATGGAGTCGACCAAGATGCGCAAGATCTTGGTATTCGGTCTTAGAGAACAAAGGCGCGAGACAGATCAAGTTGGAGACTCATGCTGAAGCAGGCGAAGACTCGACAAGACTTGTAGAGCCAACTATGATGATGATGATGACCATTTTATAAAATGTGTCGAAATTTTGAAAAACTTTTTAATGGCATTTATACACATAAATACTAAAAAAACGAACAATTTTACAGTGCATAAAGTTATTCTTTTGCTTAACATTTTAGTAGCTAATACACTTTTAGCTATAATATGCTTTACAACACTGCTCAGCACTGTAGCATCATTTCTGGTACTTATCAAGTTTGTCAATGCTTTTACAAAACAATTTCACTTGGCTTACTTTGCTCGCTGCTCACCGCCATCATCACCATCACCACCATCGTCATCATCGTCATCATCCACATCAAAATCGCTCGCTGGCATTTTTAGCTCTTAAAGGGTTTTATGGCGTTACTTGTGGGCTACACTCTTAGCATGTGACATGCCAAAATAGTCCCACGTTGTTGTTTTTGTAGTTGCGCTAAATGAAGCAAGTGCACATAAAGGTGGACAAGCAACCACCATCATCATTATCACCTAAACCCCTACCCGTGTCTAAAGGACACACTCACACTGTGCGCTCAGCTTTGCCTTATTAAAGGATTTAGCACTTAACGCTGATGAGCTGCACTCATAAGGAAAAGTACGATACATACATATATACTGAAGCTAACAAATTTTGATAAAAATAGACATTAAAAGGGTTGTTTGCATGTAAGTAAGCATGTGCATGAGTATGTGTGTATCCTGGTACCTTTGTGTTACAATAATACATTTTAATTTAGCTTTGTTCATTGAAACATATTTAAATTAAAGAGCAACGGCTTGTAAAATGCGCCCACACACATTGAAACCGAGTGAAGCTAAAGGCAGCAACTGTATCGATAGCTCGGCGTCCTTTGGAAGTGTTTTATTTTTAATACGGTTTTGTCATTGTCCAGAGCAGCTTTGCTGTATACGCCACGTATATCCCCACCCAACTGTTTTCACTTAACCGACGCTTATTGACGCTGCCAAGCGTACTCAATTGCAATGGACGCCTTTGGACATGTGTGTGTGTGTGTGTGTGTGTGGCTGAGTGTGTTGTCATATGGTTGCGGCTGCCATCCGTTCGATAAAATTAACACGTCTGCTCATGCGAAAAAAAAAACCACAAAATAATACAAGTTTGTTCGAAAGTTATCGAATATGAACAACTCTTTGACCCGTTTCTTTTATAGATAAAAACTTATTTTAAATAAATAATAAGAAAAATATGTATTGTATTTTCTTTAAAATGTCAAAGGAAGCACTTTTATGTCATTATTTACACTCAACTGTCGTACAGAAGAAAAACTCAGGGGGTTTTAATATAAAAATCCCCATAAAACTAGGTATTGCGGAGGTTATCTTAAAAACCATTTTGAGCTGGAGTTTTCTTAGAATTCGTGTTCGGATTCAGCTGGAGTTTACTTAAAACTCGTATTCGGATTCAGCAACCTCAAAAAAAAAAGCAAAAAACATTGGCTTCGAAAAAAAATGTTGTCTTGTTTTTTGAGGTTATGCTTTTTAAGAAAAATGTATATATGTATATTTTACTCCAACAAAATTTAATTTAAATTCAATGCATTCAACAAAAAAGATGTTCCAGTTCGGGGTTAGATCAGGCTAACACTAACAGACTAAAGGGTTTACCAATAAGAACAATAGAATTTGTTTAAATAAAACACATAAATTTTGCTTAAATGTGATGTGCATTATTTTTATTGGATGGTTTATTCTATGTTATTTATGATTTAAACAATACATTGTTCAAATGACCACCTCGGCTCCTCTTGCACTGGGTGATATGGTCAGACCAATTTTCGATAACGAGGAGCACAATTTCGGATGGTACGGCTTCAATGGTGGTTCGAATGTTGGCTATGCCTTTGGTAAACCCTTTTTATGTTTTTGGGGTCGCTGTGTCCACATCCAAGTTCCGAAACACATTATGGTTTCAACATAACCTCCAAAAACTCCATTAGACGAGTTATTTTTAGTTTTTTATTTGAAACTTAAATACTTAAATATCGCATAAATTTACTATTACTTAACTAGGTTGTTCCGCTACCGCGAGCACGCTTCGCTTACGTTACTCAGGGGCTTACAAACACGCTTTCTGCTACTACACTGAGAAAAAAAACCTTGAAATTCGCGCTCAAAAGCAAGCGCTTTGCCATTAAATCATTTGCGATATCAAAAGTACGCCAAATTAAGTTTTTTGTATTTTGGAGAGTAAAATTTGAATTTCAAGTAATTATGAAGACAGAAATATTAAATGGGGAGTGTTCGGAATGATTGTAGTGTAGTGAAATGATGTTCGTGTGTCCTTTATAGACTTTCGAACTATCCACTATATTCAAACAAAGTTTTTGTGTATGGGTTCCATATGATGTGTGGAAGTTTCTTAGTATAGTTTTGTTAAGGTCCGGGTAGGGCATTTGAAAGGTGTTTTAATATTGTAGTCGCCAAAATTGATGAAAAATTTAAAATTAAAAAAAAAACTACAAAAAAGTCTGTTATGGGGTACTTTGATGCGTAGATTACGAAAATGATATCTATTTCATGATTCAACATGTCTATATTGGCATTGAAACAACGATTTTAAAAGGAAAGAAATAAAGGCGAAGGCGATTTACTTCCCCGAATTCCAATTTTTAAATGCTTTCGATTCCCTGTTCGTCTTGCTTTAGCAATCACAATAAATAAGACACTAGGCCACACTAGACACTGGAAGTTCAAGGAATCAATCTAGAATATTCATGCTTTTAACATGGACAACTCTATGTCTCGCGAGTAGAGAAATCATCGGCATTATTTATCTACAAAACCGATGGGAAAACAAAAAATGTGGTTTATCAAAAAGCCCTAGAATAACAATTTTGTCAAACTTTACTGAAATGTGCGAATAAAATATGAAATTTTTTCTAATCAAAGTCAATTTCGTTTGAGTATTTCGTTAATCTTAATTTAATTTTATTATTTTGGAGCGTAGCAAAGCTCGCTGGGTACCCGCTTGTATTTATTAAAAGTAAATTTTTTTTTTTAAATATCTTTAAAATATCATCTTTTATCACACTACTATAAAATTTTGGACAAGCTGTGTGTTCGTCAGCCATTAAAAGCCGAGTATCTCGAAAATTTTGACGTAAACAGAATAAAGTGAAATTTTTGTTATTTGATTAGCAATTATTTGCAGCATTGATATTTACTTTTGCGCCTTTTCACAATCAATTTTAATGGCTACGAAGTAGTTTAGAACATTTCGTTGCGGTCATGAAAAGATTTCGAACAATCGGCCGAAAGTTTAGGCATCTCAACAGAGCGGATACATCCCAAATTTCTTAAGTATAAACTCATAGCTGCTATCACCATGGAAAAATCCTTAATTGCCAAACCTGCTATGCCGAGTCTGCAATGTGCAGACTTGTACTTGCCAGCCAAAATTCCGATGCTTTCATTGCACAATCCGTAGCTCTAAAGATTTTGGATCGTCTTAGTTAAACACATTACCAATGTTAAGCAAAATCTAAAAATGTATCGAGTGTTTGGCATTTTTAATCACGCTTACGATATAAGGACCTTCACAGAATAAGCCGACCTAACATACTATTGTTGGTAAATGTCGAAACGTGACCCCCATTTATTTTTTATCTCGAAATTCTCCGTCATGCAAGCTACCTATGGACTTTTTTAAATACTTTTGCAGCAGCTATGACCAATTTTTTTGATTTTTCAAACATCGTTCGGCTATGCTTCAGATTCATATAAAAACAATTTCCCCAGTATTTTGCAAAATCAAATCCCTGAAGCTCTGACTTTAATTCCTCAGAATTTTTTTTTTTAATAATTTGCCTTTTACTATTCTCCTGTGCAGCGCTGCGCAGCTGTACATATTATGAGTTCCATATGACATATGCTTAACCCGAGGAAACATGTTGCCAACTCTACGCATACTTTTTTTTATCGATAGTTGGAAATGACAGTAAAACAGCAGCAGTGCTAACCCCCTGCCAGTGTCCTCTCACACACACTTGACATATTTGCATGGATTGTGTCGTTATGTGGCCCATGGTCATTCCAAGCTACATAATCAGATACTGGCCAGAGTTCAGGCAACCAGCAAAGCCGGTTGACTGGGTGCCATGACATGATACCAACGCTCACACATATTGATTCATTAGCTACAGAATGACACAAAATGCCATTATTGTTGGGACTTGTCGAGATATACTACATAGAAAAAGCACTTCATGGTAATACATCCAGTTCACTTACCTTGCATTGACTTTTATTTCTTTTTCGCATTTGTCGTAAAACAATGAGTCCTCCTGCTACCCCGGATTTTTCTTTTATACGTTTTGCGGTTTTTTTTAATGCAGTGAGTCCTGCTGTACTTTTGCTGCAAGTCCTTTATGCCTGCAGTTTTGTGATAAGCGTCAACCCACAGTCTGTTGTGAGGCCCACAAAAGTATCCTCCCTGTATGGGATTTGCTGTGAGGATTTTTAAATAAGTTGGTAATTAGTCTTGTGCCGAGGTTGGCCTGAAGAAATATATGAAGTAATAGATGACACAAATGTTGAAACGAAGTTGTAGGTATACGGTACATGCTATCTGACAGATGCAACTTTGTAAAAGATAATCTAATAAATTTTTAAATTGACATGATACAAACAATAATAAATGCTTTTTCTTTATGGGCAACCAACCAATGCGAGCAAGGTTATGATCCAATATTGAGTTCATAAAATTAATCGCTACACATAAAATAAATGCAGAAAATATTTTAGAGTAAACAATTTTTAGTTCACTCCAAAAAGTATGCTACAAAAACTTTAAAACGTATACAATTTTGAAATGAACATAATTGGAGCTAAAAATTTTAAATTTTCAACTTTTTTAAGATTGGACGTGAACAGAGTTATGTACAAACGTATATAGAAATGTCTTTTGAGTTTCGAGTATATAGATACTTTGATATATCTACGGCCGCTTGATAGACAGACAGGCAGACAGCAGAATATATATTTATATGGGCATCTGTTTTCGGCTTGTGGAGTCTGTGCACGCCTGTTTCCGGCTTTTTTACCATCTTTACCTTATACCATCTTCATAATAAAGTTCCAAATGTCTTTAACCTTTTAAGTACTTGCAATGGTTTCAATAAAGTTGCCAAGTGCTAAACTATGTTTTTTTTTGGCTTGTCAATCAATTAGCAAATCAGAATAATTCGTTTTGAAAATAAAAAAGTTAAAATCTCAAGTGTCAATCTCAATTTCTGGCCGACGGCTAATTTTTTTTTAGTTTAGTTACTTAAGTGTTAAACTTTTTGGTGTATGAACTTTTAAACTGGTGCGAGAATGTTTAGTGTATTCAAAATGAGCAGGTTGATTTAAGAAAGGTTCGGGGCGCCTGAAGCAGCTAGGAGATGCAATTTTTCGGAAGGTTTAGCTTACGTTCTGACAACAGCCAGACAGAAAAAAAAAAAAGGTTGTGATCTGGGGAAGAAACATAATACAACGTTTTTTTTGAGGCCAGCTGTCCAGCAAAATCTTACATTTATTTTCGGAGTTGCTGAATACGAATCGGAAGTCCAAAAAACCCCAGCTAAAAGGTTTCTGAGGTAATCTTCACAATACTTATTTTTATAGTATTTTTTGAGGTTATGTTAGAATTATGAAATGCCTAGGGTTTTTTTGGAGCTCGAGTTCGGATTTAACGACTCCAAAAATTTAAAGAAGAGGTCTTCTGATTTTTGAACTCGAAAATCGATTTTGTTTTGTGTGGCTTTGTTTTAACATAACCTCAAAACATTGACTAAAAATCATTTCCGAGTCCGGATGACTGGCTATGTTTCTTATATATTATAGGGGTTGCTGAATTTGCTTCAGAGCTCTTAAACATCGTTTTATCCGATTTCTTGATGTTATGTCGGAACATTGAAAAAATATGCTCTGAACTCTGGATCTGAAAGTCTTTTTTTTTTTTAATCGTTTAAAGTAGTGGAAGATGCTATATATGCAAAAGCAAAAATTGGAATCCTGGAAGCTCCTTTAAACCGATTACTTGAAGAACTATTTCGAGAAAAGAAGCAGTCATTAAAAGTTGTTCAAAAATTATTTGTACTCTTTATGGGAATAAAGTTTTCCTCAAAAACGCTTCCTCGTAGAAACTAAAATAGTCGTTTGAAACCTAGTACCAATAACTGAATATCTTCAACTTGTTTATTTACCACACATTTGTTTATTGTTAATTGAAAACTAAAAAAGTTGTTTGTAAGATTTAAAGTTACTTACAAATTGGTTCCAAAGTAATGTTTATTAAAATAGAAGAAATAGAGTAAAAATAGTTTACATAATAAAAAGAAATACTTAAGGTACCCAACTTAAGCTGCTGACAAGGTACTCCAAGACGTTGCTGGAATTTTATTTGCCAGATTGGCCAGCTTTGCTCCAGCGCAGAGGCACTTAATTGTCGCAGGCAGTTTTCTCCTGTCACAACAAGGACACTTACCTACGACTCGTTGGGGCATTTTATTTGCCGGATGTCTGGCTCTGCCACGGCCCACAACAAATCCCGGTCAACAGCACTAATTGTTCCTAAGAATAGCCAGATTACGAGAGATTAGATGGTGAAAGTCATTCAAGAACTTACAGAGTATAGCGCGTGGTTACTAAAGCATTTATTGACAATTCCTAAAAAGTGCTTCAAGTTGTTGATGTTTTATATACTTGCATTCGCTTTAAGGCTGCTGCTTATCTGAAAGCTTTTAATTTACCTATGCAATATATTATATAATTGATGTCAACAGCTTTCCAAACTCATGCCCTGCTATATACAATTTTATTTACCAAAATGCGTAATTATTCATGCGGCGTAATCCTTTCGAATCGTGTAATTAAAATGTGCGCATAATTCTGTTTGACGGTTAGCAATTACAGAAAATAAATAAAGTGTAGAATTGAGAATTTTTAAGGGAGTACAACGAAGATGAAGTACCCTATATTAAATTTTAAAAGTAGCATAAAAGCAGTATTGTATCGTTAATGTGGCTTAGACTGTTCAAAAAATTTGCTTGTCTGTTGCTTTAGAGGGTCCTTAAAAATCAGGAGCCTAAAAAAAGGGTTCTGGGTAGTTACCATCGAAAATGATTCTTCGGGTGTATCTTAGTTTGTTTATTTGGCTTCGTCGGCACACTTAGTTTCCTAGCATCCGAAAATATGGTATTGGAATATGGAGATCGTAAAGTATCGGTGAATCTGGATTGCCTGTTGTTGTCAGGGTGGGCCACTTGCATTGTCTTGCTTGAACCACCATGATTGTGTGCAAAAGGCATGATAAATGAGAAATAAATAAGGTACCTACAATAAATTATTCCAAACAAATTATTTCGAATAACTTTTAGATTTAGATTTTAATAATTTTTTTTAAAGATTCAATTGAAATATAAAAAATTTTTTGTTTTGTGCAGCTATTGCTTCTACGTTCATTCAGTAGCTGGACCAACCTTCACATCATGATACCCTTAAAGAAGTCGTATAGTACATTTTTATTTGAATTGAAATTTATATTTATACCTTTATTTTTATATTTAGATTTTTTTTATTTTTTTTTTTAATTTCTACTTTTGTTATTTTTTTTTTTAATTTAAAAAAATTTTATTTTTATTTTTTTTATATATATATATTTTTGTTTGTTATTATTTTTATTGCTCCTAAGCGTTAGATATTTGTATAATCACATGATCAGCCAAATCTGAAAATTTTCTTTATTTATTTAAAAATAAAAATGTGTTTTTGAAAATTAAAACGTTATAAAAATAATCCTCTAATTCGTTCATCATTAATGTAAACGAATAAAATCGTTAAATAAAATTGTAGAATTGAAAGCATATTCAATTGCAAATTTACTTTCCAAGACTTATTTGCGTAAAATCTTTAAAAGCATAAAGGCAAAATACCTGAAGCTGACCATTTTGTAAGTCAATCTCCTCGACTTCCAAGTCGAAGTTTATGAAAGTTATTTTCAAGTAGTGCTAGACATATATGCTAAGAGTTCTTAAATACATAAGGGCGAAAACATTAGAAGCTGGCCCTCGATTTCTTCGACTACATTGTAATCGATCTCTTGCTGTATAGGGAATTGCTTTTTCCAATTGTCAAGAAGTCATAAAATTGTACCAAAGATAGAGTATATTAATTTGCAAATGTAAGCGTTAACGTGCACAATGCTTCTAATTCGAATGCTGCACTGGCAGAACACAGACCAGAGACAAGCACACATGCTCAGATACTCCTCACACAGATACACGCACTCACACATATAAGAAAACACTTCATAAATGTAATTTAAATTTACATATTTTTTTTATTATTTTTTTTTCTTTTTCCATACATTGCAAAGTTTTTGCTGTGTTGTTTTTCTTGTTGTTGTACTTACTTGTTGGCATAGCTTGAAAAATAAATTGAAATTTCATTAAGAAAGTTATCGCTTTCTTTTTGCTGTAAACACATAAACCTAGAGAAACATAAAAGATGTATAGAACAGGAGCAAAAATTAAGGCTAACATGTGAATATGTTGAATGCTGTCGTTTAGATTTGCGCTCTCTTTGTTTCTCTTTTTTATACTCTCTTTGCTTCCAAATTGAAAATGTGTAATGGCTGACAGCTGTGTATTTGTCTGTATGTACCTGACCGTTTGTATGTATGTGTGTGACGCACTTCAACGACTTAATTGTGTCGCGTTAACGTCAGACACATGCAACAAACATGGCCAAACAAATATGTACACATATATCAACATGCGAGGCCAGGCTAATAGGTAATTGGTCTAAGCCTTACCAACTTTTAAAACAATTTTCGCATATTTGCAAAAACGAAAGAAATATTAAACAGTGAGTTTATTTGATTTTAGCAGTGATGCCAACTAGTCTCAAAAACAAAAAAAACAGGACAAACCGAAGAAGTAAAAAGGGACAAAAAAAACAAGACAAATGGATTTCTCCTAAAAGTAGGTACTGAGTATTAAAATATATTATTTTTCAAAAACAATTGATATATTGTTTCATCCTGCGTCGTTTTTCTTATCGTATGATGCATTTGAGACTTGAATTTTTAAATATTTCTCTAACAGTTTAAGTGGCGTAATCCGAAACTAATCTAATAAAAGGGAATTGAATATAATACACATGTATTTAAATAGATGTATAGACAAAATTGCATTTAATGTCTTCATTTGCAGACGGTTTCTTTATTTGGTTTTTCCCATATAGCTCTGACTACCGCTTCATTTAAGCATTCCACCAAGGCAATGACCACAGAGTTAGCGCAAATGTTGCCCATTTAAGAAATTGAGTGTGGCTGGTCCATGAACTTTTTTTACTTTGTACCAAAACTGAAAGGTGGAAAAAATATTTTGTCACTTCAGCCGATTCTTCTTATTTCATAGCTGCTTCAAATAAAAAGCAATGACATTCGAAAGAATCTCTTTTTTTCTCGTTAAATCAGTTGAAAAATGAAAAGACAAATCTATCAGGAAAAAATTATAACAAAAAGTAATTGAACGTCGATATTGGCCATACATGAATTGATGAATAATCGTATTTAATACGAATTACAAGGCTGGTCAAGTGACGTCATCAGAAATAGTAGTTTTTTTTTATTTTGTAAAATATTGTGACCAAATTTAAGTCAGTTGTATTTTGTTTAAGTGTAAACATTTGTGTTAAGTTTGATCAAAATTGGTTCACTATTTCATATAGCTACCATACACAAAATGAACCAGTTTTTTATTTAGCTGAACTTTGCAGCACCTTGTGAAATTTATTGTATCATGGGTCGAAGGTACTATTAAACAAAATTCATTCATTCATGATTGGCTTAGCAAAAAAAATTGCTAAAGGCAAAGAAAAAGAAAAGAAACAAATTTTTCACCAAGAGTACGAACAAGCCCGCTAGATCCCTATCACCATAGCCAAATGACATAAATTTAGCTACTACGTTGCTACTTATCAGCTGACCCTCGCATTTACATATACATATTACCATACGTTTGTATGTGTGTAAAAGCTTGTTGATGTATGTTTGAGGGGGTGGTATTGCACGTGTAGGTGTATTTCAGAACTGTTGACAACAACGCTCACACTCCCGCACACTTACACAAAAAACAAGCTGCCGCTCTTCTGTATCCCGCCTATACAAAACCAGTCTTTTATTTTATATAAAAAACTCATACGCAAACATTCACTCAAGCGGCAAAACATATCCGCACACATCCGTTGCGTCGACATGCGCCTCGCATCCACCTTTAGATCCAGCAAACCATACTCCCTCCAAAACCATATTAAGCTGCCTCCGCAGCAGACATTGCCACCTGTCATAAATTTGCATTTGCGCGAAAAGCGAACGAACAACTTTTAACATGGTGAGAACACACAATTGAGCTACACTTTCGGAAACACAAAATCATTTAGGGGCCTTGTGGGAAAGGTTTTTCTTTTTTGGACCATAACTTTTACAAAAATTAATATTCAGGCCTGTACGAATTTCCATAACGATTGGTTGATACAGTCAGCCATGGTTGAAATTAAAAACAAAACACGCAAAAGTACGGATTTTGAGAAGTCAAACGTAGCTTATCTAATTACTTAACTTTAAAATCACTTTGTTGAAATTTAAAATATTAAAGAACTTTTTGCAAGAACCAAAATAAAAGAGTTATGTGAAATGGCTAGAAATTGAAAATTTTAATTGCTTATCGGGACAAACTTGGGAAAAAAAATTAAACCAATTATTTATTACTGAAGCAAAATAAAAATAAAATATTTTGAATGAAAAGGTTTTGATACCATGCTTTGTATTTTGGTTTCATGCATAACGTTGAACCAGCGAACTTTCCAAAAACTGCAAAATCATAATATGCGACTTATCTCAGGGTGCCTTGGTTAGTCCGTAATTCAACGCTTCAAAGAGATCTCATTCTGCTAACGCTGGAAGAGCAGGTGTCCTTTTTATAGAGATCAACAAAGAGCGCATGCCAACAGGCCCATGCGGAATCTGGTAGTCTGAATTTCGAATAGACGCTTAAAGAGGAGAAGACAACATGGCTCATGCATGGGCCAAGTGAAATCTCTCTCTTGTTTTTGCTTGACTGTGGTTTTTGTTCTCTCCTGCGCTTTTGCTTACTGCGCTGTAAGCCCTATATGCACTCGCGAGTTATTTAAATTGAGAGACTGCCCACTACTGCCTTAGATGTTAGTAGTGCAGTGGTGGGCAAAACTCATGCAAACAAACATATCTTTGTGTGAGTAAGCAGCGCAGTAAGCAAAAGCGCACGAGAGAGCAAGAACCGCATCAAGCAAAATCTAGAGCAGTGATGTGCACCCATAGCCCGTGGGGGCCGAATGAAAATGAGTATTCACACAGACACGAGCCGAGCACTTGCCGAAGTAAAAAGCCAAAACAAAAAAATGCTAGCGTGCACTGACAGAATAGCTGTAGTGGCGCGTAAAGCTATTTTCACTTTTCAGTTGCGCACTGGCCATACAAATTTACATATTGGCCGCTCTCTTCTTGCACATCCCTAATCTAGAGAGAGATTGTACCGTGCATGAGCCGATTGCGCTGCGGCAGATTTTGGTGCAATAGCCTCGCGAGTTATGTAAAGTGAGAGACTGCCCACTACTGCAGTAGTGGGAAAGAAAATACACAAAAAATCCAGAAAACCACTAAATAATTTTAAAATTCTATATAAACGACTTTCTATTTGTGAAAATTATCGGTTCATCGAATATCCACATGAAATCATCATACATCAATAATATACATTTTTCAATAATTTTTCTGCTTCTTCTTGCGGAAAATGTTGAAACGACGTGATTGCTATTTTTGCGACGTCTTGCGGCAAGTTTCTGAACCTTTTCTCTAGAAGAATATTTTCAGATTGTAGTGCTAAATCTCTATTAAAAATAAATTAAAGAAAAGAGAAAATTAAGTATCCTTTAAAATTTAAAGAGAATGGAAACGAAATAGAGTTAAGATACAATATATCCAAGAGACAGCAATTAATGTTAGAAGGTAGCATATCTCGACGCAGGTGAGAGAAATAAAGAACGCGGGAATCATCCCGCCATCAGCTTGCAAATAAAGAGAACTGCGAGTGCGACCTCCCAGTACAAATAATATATAATTGATTATAAATAAAATGCTATTTTTTTGTGTATTGGCATTAATATTAAAAAATGATATATATTCATTTACATTTTTGTTTTTAAATTTAGAAATATGTCAAAAGCTTTAACGTAAGTTTTAAATTAATTAATGAATAATTATGTAGGTATACTGTTTTGTTTCTAAGTATCATGTGCTTAAATAAAAATTTATAGGTTTCAGGGCTGCAGCTGCACACTAGCTAGTCGGGCCCAACATGGGGCGCTAACAATGAAAACTTTGTCCTGCACAAAATAAACTCAATTACAAGGTAACTTCAAGAAAGCTTCACTCAATAAGCTGCACTACATTATTGGTAGCAGTCAAACTTCTCAATAATCGTAAATATTCCCATTTCCGGTAAGAGCATGACAACAACTTTTGGCTAGGTACGACAACATGAAAGCAGCTGTTCCGTTGGGCAACTTTTTATATATACATAATATAGACATATAAATACAATATGCTGGTAAAGGAAATTTCCATAACATAGTCAGCGACTGAATGAGTTGGCATACCTCGTTTATGACAATGGTAAAAAGGCCGCGAGAAAATTCATATGCCATTTTCAATCAGTGCATATGTGGTCCATATATACGAATACAAACAGCCATTGACCATTGATGAGTTTTTCGACCACTTTGTGTACGTCATTGGGCATTGTGGCCGCTAAGTGAAAATTCAATTTTCACATCGAACAAAAGCTTTGTTTTCACATATGTGCGATGGGAATGACTCTGAAGTAGTGCTGCCAGGTACAGATAAGGGTTAATCCTAAAGTGCTAATCAAACCCAACTACTTTGCAATGAATTTTTGCCATGTCTTTTAATGAACTTTTTTATTTCTTATAGTGTTGCTGTATTTGTACTCCCATGCAGATTCTCTGCAAGCTCAGCAAAGAAAATGTACAGTGTTGTAAAATGATTGTACACTAACACTCGAGTTAATTCACAGACAAAAGCTTAAAAGGATCGAAGAGCATGCTGAAAAGTGAAAGGCTGTACGGTCGAAGGAATAACGTACGGATGTTCGGTCGTTTTGATAGGTTGTTGTGGCCAGTTGACAGTTTCATTAGTTGGTTTACATTGCACCAAGTCTAGTAAGTCCTGTGTCTGTATCTGTGGGTAGAACTTGTTTGTTTGCTTTGTGTCGAACGGCTGTGCAGGATATTGGTAGGATGTCGCCATTGTGTCTGAGTTTCCATGGATGTAGTTAGGTTGAGCAGATTGTTTTCTTGCGTTGCTTTCTACCGGAAGTTGCTTGATAACTTTGGTTAACATGTTTTCAGCTATGATTGCCCTACATCAAGAGTTACTACAGCTATCCTAAGTTCATTTTCATCTTAAATGGGAATAAGTTGGATTTTATATAAGCTTTGACTGCCTTTATTTTGTGATTTATTTCAAATTTGAGTAAGAAAGAAAAAGCAAAATCTAGATTTGCGGAACATTTGATTTGATTGATTATTGTTAGCGTTTGAAGATTTCTATAAACACTGTATTCATTGAAACAAGGATATATATTTTTGTAACAGGTAGATGGCGGCGTGTCTTATCGTCAATTGGAATTGGAATAATTTAAACAATTGTAAGCCCAGGGCCGTAGAAAGCAAAGTAGGAATTACCGCATTCCTCTCCCTCCGCCCTATCCACCTTTGGTCAGGCCTGTATAAGAGTCATTATTGATGCGTAGATGGATCATGGGTCACATTCCCCAGAGAGCAAAGCAGCTGATGAGCTGGCAAGAATTTGTGCTGCAAACTACTATTTGAGCCTAAGACCTTCTGTAGCATTGGCAAACACCTCACTAAACAGTGCTAAAAGAAGAGGAAAGATCCAGACCTACGCTTTTTATAAATTGACTGGGCTCAAGAAAATTTTTCAATTGAATTCCGCAAAGATCCTGATTAGACAATGCAGACTCAAGAATCACCTGAGTACCATTTAAATCGGAAATTCAAACGCTTGTAGGTTTTGTGAAACTGAGAAGAAAATCTTTCGCTCTGGCCCTCATCACCCGACAAGATTCAGCCCGAATAATTAAGTTTGCCTCGCAAATTGGGCTAGCTTTAGGGAGCACAATAAATCCCAATCCCAAACCTAGGTCTAGGAGAGCACAAATAAATATCTGTCTTAAGACATTATCGATTCGTTGAGTGGTAAAGGCGTATTGAATTCCTTATTTTTGGGGTAGGTTAGCTGGAGGTGTATTGTTTAGAGAAAAAGTCAACATATTTGTGTGAGCTCATATGAGTCTATACACATATCTTGGTGGATCTAGCTTATATAATTATATGCGGGATAAACAACTAATGGCTTCTCACGCACAAATAATTTTTTTTTTACACAAATACGTATGGTATGTAGGCACTTTTATGTATTATTATTCATATTGGGTGGAGCACATAATAATGAGAACTCATCAGGTGCGAATCCAGAATTTGGTCTTAGGGAGGGCTCTTCACTTCTAAGTGTATACATATCAGAGTTCGCAAATGACTGTCAGCCCATTTTTTCAACTTTCGGGGGGCCTGGACCCGAAAACCCGCCATATTTAAAATAAATTAGTTAATAGGTCGAATCGATTTTCAAGGTTTTGAAGCTTATGTGAGTCTATTCACAATATGGTGGCCGTCGGTAGCGTAGTTATAGCGTACACGCCTGCAACCCGATGGTCGGTGGTTCGATTCCCCGCAGAAGCACTGGTGCATTTGCCTAGCACTGGCATCGCTAGCTCAAAGACGCTATTTGCAAAAGAAAATCTCTATTAATTCAAGACACAGACGTTCGGATTCGGCTATAAACTGTAGGTCTCTGTTCTCTTCGAACAGTTATTTATACAAATAATCAGGGAAATTATTATTCATAATATTCTTAGGTTGTTCAGCATTTACTTGTACCAGGACAAAGTTCTCACTTCACACATATCACTTATGGATATTAAGTTGGTTTTCTTGTTAAGCATACAGAATAAAACAAGAAAAACCCCGCAATGTTAATACGAAAATGATGAGGATGAAAAAGGGAATCGGTTGCGTCATGTGCGTCTGCCCATATTGCATTCAGAAATACAATTTTGCGAGTTACCTCTAGTTGCCTCAAGCAGCGTTAAGCTCTTTTCATCCAAATTCCTATTTCAAAACTAGGCTGTAAGTGCAACACCTAGCCCGAGCATATATCATGTGTCCATTAATGCTTTGCTCTGCTGACCCATAAATGCAAAAGGGAGTTGCTTACATGAGCATAAATTGACAGCGAGTAAGACGTAGGGAGGCTGAGGCAACATTTTGACTATGAGACCTATGCAAAATTGAACAAGCTGTCAGTTGCAGAGTGCGTGTATATCGTGGGCCTATTCTACACTACACAACATAACACAAAATACACTAAACAACATACACTAGTACTTAACACAACACATTGTGATCCAGTATACTGCTACACGACAGCAGGCTTCAATTGTTCTGCGCCTTGGCGTGTGTCCCATGTACTATAGTATCCAATGTCCTGTTCTGTGCCTCTGCCGGACCCTGCCTAAATATGCATGAGCGAGGGGCATGGCTGCTGACGTTGTTGCCGTCAGTTTGTACGCCAACACGCAGCTTGGCTACTGAATCCCCCCGCCTTGCTTTTGTTCCTGCATCCGGCAGAGCCAATGCTTCTGTCCTCCCCAGACTTAAACCTGTCAGTCAACCACGTTGTATGTTTGTGTATGATAATGGCCCAATGGGCTGCCACGTACCAATATGGTCGGTTGCCTGGTCACTGCGTTGGAGCATGTGTATATATGTATGTGTATGTATGTATGTGTGTCATATGTGCGTATGGCATATGTGTTTGTCTGCACCTATAAAACCAATGGAAGTTAATACGTTTATACACACTATATACAATTTTGTGTTGGGCCCAAATGTACGTTACTATATACAGGTGAATCTGGAATCCGGCTATTGTTGCTTTTGGCCGTTGTTATTGTTGCTGCTTCCTTTCATTTTGGTTAGTCCGTAAACATGCCAAATTGAATTGCGTTAATACGCTTATGGCATATAGAACACATGGATAATGCATGTGTGTATAATAAAATAGGATAAAAAAAAAAATGCACGTAAACATTTATAAATATGGCGAATGTTAAAGTTAGGCGCGGTCGACTTGAAGGTACCCTGTAGCGTAACATTACAAAGCAACTTTTTATGTGCATACATATGTACGTATGTGTGTAATAGTTGAAGAAAAATAGCACATAAATAAAATAAATAAAAATATTAAATACAAAATTTGACCGAAAACCACCCCCGTGGATCCGCCACTGGGAGATTGATCCAATGCCTGCCATTATGTCATATGTAACTTCCTTAAATTTAACCCGTTTTTGATGCGACTCGAAATTTAAGTCCTTAGAACAGATTTATGGGGCTTGTATCGACAAGAGCTCGTCATTCAGCAGTGCTCCGAAAAACGAATCAAGGTTAGATTTCGTTTTTGCATGCTCCCAATTCCTGCGAAATTTCAATGTACAAAAGAAGTCACATATCGACTTGATTCAACGAATTTCATTTACATTTTTTTGCAAAATTGATTTCTTTGGTTTTTGTGGTACACGAGGTTCATACAGACACAAGTACAGAAGGACATATCTATGTACCTATGTTGACTTTGGCTGTCATGTAAAGTCGGTACTGCCTGCTTTTACTCTATAACTTTGGGCATAAAAAAATATGATATGGTCAGGTCAATGAAGATTAAGTGCATCAATTGGTAGCCCGTTTTGGCTTTTATGTTTGTTTTTGTTGCCTTTAATGCATTTCAAGTATTTATATTGCGGTTGGTTGGGACTTAGGTATTATTATTTTTATAAAGTGAGAGCTGTCAAAATTATTTTGTCCGATAATAATTTTGAAGTTAATTTTTGCGCTCAAGCTTTGATGACTAAACTTTTAATTGAGAAATGGTATTTTCATAGTGTTTGCAAAAACACTTAATGAAAGGACGGAGGGCAAAAGTTTTTAATGGTGATTTTGCTCGTGATATATTTTGTAGGAAGTAGTTTAAAAAGTGGTTTATTTTTATCAACTTTTTGAAGTTTTAGCTTTCGAAAACGAATAAAGTTTTTTTTATCACTTTCTGAGTGTTGAATTAGTTTTGAGCTTCGATTTGGTTTTTAGAAATTTCAGTAGTCTTTTAGCAGCATGTCTTGGTGAAATTGCTTGAACTAATCAAAATTCATGGATGTTAAGTTCTCGTTTCGAAGTTTTGCGTAACCCTTGTCTTAGAATTGTATTTTGCTTTTAAAACCAAATGTCCAAGCTGTACCCAAGGGGTCTTTACACGTCTTCATGATTTAAGTACAAGTGCAAAGAAACGAAAGTTTCCTAAGGTGAAAAAAAAGAAGAAAAGATACAGACATAAAGTATACATATCTTGGATATTACAAAAAATATTCCTAGATAAAACTTTATAACGAAATTCACCTCAACTCGATAATCCGTTTTTGCTATGACGATTTTCGGGATAAACAAAAAATATTTTTAGATAAAACTATTTAATGAAATTTAACCTTGATTATAACTTGCAGCACTAGCCCCAACAATCGATTTTTTTATTGCAATTTTCGAAAAAAAAAAACTATTTCTGGATAGCACTAATAAATGAAATTTATCTCAGCTGAACCTTGACTTAAATTTTGGCTCGTTAATCCCAACAATCTATATTAATGGTTCCTGTTCGAACAGTTGTTAATAGAGATCCCCATGCTCCACTTAGGGGCGACTGACAAAATAGTCAGTCAGGGAAATTATTATTATTATTATATCCCAATAATTGATTTATTTTCTCTCCTGATTTTTGGGGTAAAGAGATTTTGAAATATGTACTTGATGGATTTCCAAATGCGTATAATTTGCAATAAGAAAATCCATTTAGAATAAGTTACAATTGCAACTAAATTATCAATTTAATTTTAGTTAACTTTATCTGAAATAGTTTTGAACTTTGTCGATTCGGTTTCTAATTTCGATTTGAATCAAGAATATTAGCAGAGATTTTGGATTAATATTACATTTTATTATTATATTATTTTAAATCTGAATTTGATGGGCTTTTTGTTTTATCTCTCAACACAGCTGCTGTAAATTGAATCGAAGATATAGGGCTTTCCAATTAGAGGTGTTATTTTGGTATTCAAAGAAAAATTCCATTTTTTGAGATAAATGATCGGATGTTTATTTCATAAAACCGAGGAAGGTATGCCGTTAATAATGAAAAACAACATCAGCCAAATGGCCACCACGACCACGCCTGCAGGACCATATCCACTTTATGAAATTTTCCATATCCAAATCGCAAAGTGGCTGCCCTATGTCCTAGATAGCTCCAATGACCCTGCCGGACCATAAACCGCACCAAACAGTCACACGTTGAGGATGGAGAGGCTTCTCAACAATAACTCTTGGGTTTTCCGAGCCCCAGATGCGACAATTTTGCTTGTTGACGTAGCTACCGAGTTGGAAATGGGCCTCATCAGTCAAGATGATTTTTCGATGGAAGATTTTCACCATTTTTGTAGTGAATTTGAATAATTTCAATGCGTTGTTGAAGCGTGTATCGTTCCATTTTTAGTAATGGCGTAGTTTCTACTTGTCAAATGTCAAAAAATAAAAGATTCAAAAGTGACAGCTACCGAAATACCGGGTGATTCAAAATAACACCTCTTGTTGGAAAACCCTATATTATATTCAGTTCTTAAAACCAATTGTTGCCAAAGTATTTTTTTTTTGTATTCGTTTTCCTTCTTTTAAAAACCACGTGTTCCCATTTTAATAAAGAAAATGCAAATTAATTCACTCAAACCCAAAAACACGAACGGACATGGTTCATCATTACTTGCTGGCAATTTTTAAGATTCCAAGTATATTAAGTTTTACAATATTAAAAGATCTTGCTATCATATCATTCCATACGTTTGGCTGGCTTCTTCTACACTGAGCGGCCTAAAATCTTTCACTAAAGGCCATAACATAATTCCAAAAAATACATCATCTCAGTTAATTCTTTTTGAATTGTTAGGATATGGTTGGAGTTTTGTTTTCTTTTGGGTTACCTGGAAATTAAAGCAGAATAAAAATAATAAAAAAATAAATATGCTTTAGAGACCTCTATGGTCTGAAGCTATTTAATAGTGGAAAGGCTCCATAATACATCATGATTTATTTTTCCATCTACAATAATATGTTTATTTATTGGTAAATGTAATGTGTTATTAACTTACAAAAAATTCTTTATTTCAGCATCGCAGCACACAGATTTCGGGGAAATAAAATGTAAGTTGAGCTCATCCTTTGTTTATGGAATTTGCTTTGAAAAGTTTAAAATGATTGCAGAGTTTTTTGTTTGTTAAATTTGTGTTGAAAAATTTTACATTTTTCGCTGAAATTTATTTAAAAAGTTTATGTTTTCCTACGCTGAAAACAAACAGTGAAATGGTACACTGGATTTTCGTAATTAAATGTTAAAGTTGTAAAAAAAGTTTTATCTAAACTTATTATGCAAATTAAGTGATTTCCAAACAAAAGGCTGGCTATGCTCTCTTCACAATCAGGTACACTTTTTCTTAGTATACATATTTGTGTGCTGAAAAATTTTAATAAATAATTCTAATGCGTAGTAAAATCTGAAAGAAAGCTAATTGCTTGAAAAAACATATGGGGTGTTGACTTTGTTGCGCATAAATGCATAAAGGCAAAAACAGCCGCGCACCCAGGGCATATCTGCTCATTTTTTTAAGTCTAAGTTGTTGTTGGACACTGCCCTTTTAGGATATTATTTTTGGAGAAAATGTAATTAGTTAATTTTATAGGAAAAGTTTTAGGTGGTACGTAACGTTTTGTTGTTTATTAGACTCACATGATGCTACAAACCAATTATGGATTATTTTTGCATTTTGTAGCCAAGGGCATCTAAAATTTATATATTTAAGCATTTATTTTTTGTTGTTTCACTTTCGCAAAATTTTAGTGAAATTAGAAAAAATAAACTATTGCCTAGGCATTCAGTTAGTAATATGATTGCACATTTTTGATTAAATTGCCTACGCTGTAATGACACACAGGAGTTTATGTCCAAGAAGAAGAAGAGGATTTGATTAAGTGAAACTCTTAAATGATTTCTTTTTAGTCATTTTAACATAGCTTTTTTTATTGTTATAGTATGTATTGTTACATTTGCTTTAACTTAAACTAACCGTTTGCAAAGCCTAAGCCAAATGAATCCCTTGCCATTCTCGTTGTCCTGGCAAAATTGCATTATTATGTATAAGATGCTCTACCGCAACCATTATTTCTGACTCCTACTCCCCAAAGCTTACTTGTACTCTTTTCCATCTACTTTGACATTATTTCTTTTTTTTTTTAATACACTAAAAGCCAACGTCATAGTTCAAAGTCGACGTTGGCGCGGCACTTAGTCAGTGAGTTCGTTCTGGCTAAATGCAATCACCTACCGTTGAATTCTTTTCTACTTGCCTGTCTTAACATCTTCTACACATATTTTGTATATATTTATTTTTACACAATTTCTTCGGGATTTTGTTTTTTTCTTCACTTTGATTCAATTTCTTAATACCTTTAAGTTAACATCCGCTGTGCGACAAGGTTTGTCTTCGTTGCTTGCTTTCTAAGCAGCGACTTAGCAAGGCTTCCTTCCGCCGAATGGAACGACTGCAGCATCGTCTTATATGATTTTATGTTTGAGTACTTGAATACACTTTGGCAGCCCATAGTGCAAGGAATTATCCTTGCAATCAGCGTAACTGTAAATCACACGCACACTCAAACACTTGCACACATTCACACATCCATCCATACAAACACACGCACACAGAACTAACATATTAGAATAGTTGACACAACTTAAAATGCCGAAGGAAATGATGGTGGCTGGGTGCTCCGTCCTACTGGAAGTCTGTTCTCTTGACATTCTTTTCAATTTTTTCGTCTTGCTTTATACTCTGTACTTTATGATAAGGAGTATATTAAGTTTGTGCGAATGTATGTAAGCTAGTGAAGGAGACATTAGGAAAATAAAAGCAATTGCTTTGAAAATGTTTGTCTGTGGTCTGTCTGAACGCCTAGATCTTGGAGACTTTTAGAAATAGAACAACCAAACTAGACAATTGGACTCCTTATAAATCCAACCAGGTCTACTTTATTTTGAATATATTTTCGACAACTTTACAAAAGTTATAGCATTAGTTTCATTTTCGATTAACTCCAAACTTTATTATTTATTATTATGTGTGTGTGTAACGTGTACTGCGACCCAGGTGGATCTTTTAAACCCCATTCGCGGCTCAGAGCTCTCCCATTCCAGTATCTTGTTTGAACTTAGAGTAAGAACAATCTCCGGTGGGAGAACGTACATGCCCAGGAGCTTGTTTCTTTTACTGGCGAGTGCCATACATTCACATAGTAAATGCATTGAAGTTTCTTCCTCCGTGCTGCAGAAGCGACATAGTCCACTGTCCGCTAGCCCAATTTTATTAAGGTGACTGCGGAGCCTACAGTGTCCCGTCAGGTGGCCAGTCAGGATACTCACGGTATTTTTCCCGTAGGCTATCATACGTTTGAAGCTTTTATGGTTGTATTTAGAGAGGAGGGTTATTGATTGCTTAAGTCCTGGTATCGGTGCCCAGCGAAGTAGCCGTTTGTTTTCCCCCTCCGTTCTCAGTAGGTCCCGTATCACATGGTTACCAATCCCATAGTCTGGTTCTGGTCCGATTAGCGGTGTTGCTGCACCGGTCCTTGCCAGTTTATCTGCTAGCTCGTTTCCAGGAATATTGTTATGTCCTGGAACCCACCTAATAGTGAGCTTATTCCTGGCACCTAATTTGTCCAGTGAAGTTCTCACTTCTTTGACCAGCCTTTTTGTGAGCTTGGGTTTGCTCAATGCCTTTATCGCTGCTTGACTGTCAGACAGGATGGAGATATCCTTGTTCTTTGTTATAATCGGACCATAAATATTGCATGAAATGGCATATTGGAGAGAAAGTCCGAGTCGCCCCAAAGCAAAAAACATATATAAGAGTAGCTGAGTTGGTAAACTGTTGGCCTCAAAACTTACGCTGCGACGCACAGTGTCACAACAGGCAAAAAACTTTGCAAAAATAAAAAATTGCCACAGCCACCCAAGTTAAGTAAGTTTTCAGCTTCAGAACATTTTTCTTGGAATCAAAGTTAATTTTTAAGAAAACTATGCTCCAAATTGCTATTTAGAAAATCTCTCTTCCAATCTTAAACGAATAGTTAAGTTATGATTTTTTCAACGCTGTTTTGGCTTTTGTGCCACTGTTCGCGTCTAGAGAGCAAGGTCGATTCTAAGTCGTATCAATTTTTTTTGTATTATTTTATTTTATATATAGTGTTGTTTTTATGCAATATGTACTTGCTTTTCACTTCGAAGTGCATATAAAGGGTCATCAATCTTGAGTTTTTTTTTTTTTAAATGCAAAAAAATACAAAATTTTCAAATGAATCGGAAAATCTTTATTATCAATAGTAGGAACCATTATGGCTATTCATTTTTTAAAGATAATTGGAACACCAATTGTCGCAAAAAACTGTCAACCCATTTTTCTTACTTATGGGCCTAAAACCCCCCGAAAATCCACCACCGTATGCAATATATAAAATACATCCATTATTTCATATTATTTTATTTATAATTTTGACATTAATAATAACCCCCAGGACGAAGAAATTATTGTGTAGTTTTAATTATGCTCATTTAAAATCTTATTTTTATGAACTTAAATTTGTCGAACAACATAGCTACAGTACGCATAACTCGAAAGACAAAAGTTAGGGCATAAAACTTTGCCATATCAAAACATTGCTGTTCTTCTTAGCCATTTCAGTTGCTCCATCTACCGCACACTCTTTTGCACTTGTCCGTTGCTTTTGTATTATGAATGTAACTATAACACGCAAGCAAACGATGCACACGCAGAGAACCCAACGAGGACATTTTTCTATACTCATCTCAACAAAACTCTCGGAACTTATGTCCCTAACGAAGTACGGCGAACGGATGACGCAGGACGTGCATAGAGCTGGAAGAGAGGAATTTGATGCGCCGGACGCATTGTGTGGGCCGCAGTGACGGATATTCCGGTGCTTGTGTCAAACGCTTGTCATTTTATTTGCTACCCATTGCTTTTTTCTTCTACCCTCTATTTCGCTCTCTTTTTTACCCGCATGTTGGCCATGGCTTATGCCTTTTATCGGCTTAAGCGCCAAAAATTGCAAATAAATACGGACAATTCAAGCACGAGTACGAGTATCTCACTATTTTTCTTGCTCTATCTCTATCTTTCTATATCTATCTGTACCTCAGCGAAGTAAATAAAAGTTTGTTTGTTCGTTGGCTACTAAATTATTTACTTGGGTTTTATTTGACGTTAAACGTTTCGAGTGGTTCTCTCGTTGAAGTCCTTCCAACTAAGTAGCGTTGATCATAAACTGAATGGTAGCAGGCATTAGCGAATGTCTGTGTGGATTTAGTAAGCGCTTTTCCAGAGTTTTAGTTTCTTTTAAGGATAGGGTCTTATGTTAAGTGTGTCTAAGCTTTAAAGTTTATTCAAAAGAATTAGATAGCTTATAGAAAGGGGCAGAAACCCTACGGAACCGGGCTTGGAAAAGGGGCACATCGTCCAAGGCAAACTTTTTTGGCCAAAATAGGTGTACAAAAAAGATATATTTTAAGAATTGATTTTATGTATAAAATATTGTAATTACAAAGATAATTGAATGAATTTTATATATATAAACGTTCCTTTCGATATGAACGGATCTTATTTTTAATTTTAAAGATGAAAACTTTATAGGGAGTTGTGCACATGAGAATAGTATTTTCAACTGTTTTTCCCAAAGCTTATCGTAAATTGGATACGCAACAAAAAACTTATCCCAACGATTTTTTTAAAGTAATGATGTATTCGATTCATAGCAGTGTTGGAAAAATATCGATGTTTTCGATGATCAAAGCATTGATGCATAGGTTACAAAAAAAAATAAATAAATTTCAGGCAATCGGATTTAAAAAAAACACGTTAAGGTTTTATTTAAAAAACGCGTTCTTCACTTTTTATTTAACTGTAACTTAACTACTGAATATTTTTTATTATTTTTATTATTACTGTTTAAAAAATTGTGTCTTTTAAATTAATACTATGTTATTTTCTTATTTCTCAATTTTTTTCAATTTTTTCATCTTGCTTTATACTCTGTACTTTAAGATAAGGAGTATATTAAGTTTGTGCGAATGTATGTAAGCTAGTGAAGGAGACATTAGGAAAATAAAAGAAATTGCTTTGAAAATGTTTGTCGGTGGTCTGTCTGAACGCCTAGATCTTGAAGACTTTTGGAAATAGAACAACCAAACTAGACAATTGGACACCTTATAAACTCCTCCTTATATTTTCTTATTTCTTATCATAATAAAATATGACTATCACCATTTTTTGACTACACGTATTTTTATCCCTTGTTTATTAAAGCAACAATTAGCAATAGTGTTATAAAAAAATTGGAAGATAAATAATTTAATATTTTATATTTTTTTAAATTAAAAAAAAAAATCGTAATCGGCAAAGTAAATTGAAGATATTTTTTTAAATCCAAAAAATATGAATTTTGCGAAACTCAAAATCCACGCCTTTGTGCTAGAAAGAAAAGATAAAGAAAATAAAGTTTACATAACTTAAATCAACTTTAAAAAAAACGCAGTGACAGTGTAAATAAAAGTCATTCCTCTAGTTTCCAGACCTACCCTTATCGCTGATATGAGCTGATATTTTGAGCACTGCTGCAAAAGTACTCGGTTGACCAGGAAAATCTTTGAATTAGAATGTCTGGAACTACATTCCATATATTATACTAATAACGTTTGTTTTACACATTCTTAAAATATTTTTTTTTACCTTATGCCATAATTTTGTCTTTTCGACCACTGTGCATAGGTAAAAACCGAAATCACAATTTACTCTAACTCTAACTAGTGTAAGCGTGTGACCCATACAATATACTCATTTGGTTTCTACTTGGAATGCTACCTTTTAGAATTTAATGGAAGGATTGCCTTGTTAATTTTCACTTCGTACGTTCCAAGTGCTGTTCATATAGACCACACTGTACTTAGTTACATCAGCTTAATAGAAAAGTGGTTTTTAGACCACAATGTGAGTACATATATACCAAATATGTGAAATGTTGTCCGTACTCCTAGTTCCAGATCTGACAGCTATTTTAGAAAAAAAAAATTATTAGTTTTGGTTATTTGAGTTCGGTTTGGTTGACTAGATGTATTACTGATTTGCTGCGTTATGAACGTGGCTTAGTGCCAGAATCTACTATACAATAATGTAAGTGTGTCCATATCAATTGATTCAGCAATGTGTGCTGAAATTTGGTATATGTAAGTAATTTGCATTGATTGAAAGTCAATAAAGCGAAAGTTTAATAATTATTGTAAAGCAATTCAATTTAATCTTAGAGGCACATTTCCATCAAAATTATATGCATTGGGTTACATTTCATAAGAATTCTTAACACTTTTCCGCACCAAGAGAATGTTAATCAAAAATGCAGCTTAATGCAAATTAATTGCTGCTTATTAACTCTGAAGTAATTTGCCTGAAAGAAAATCAACGTAAAAATTGATTTAGGAAAATTGAAAAGCCGACGCAATTTTGATTGCACATTTACGCTGGAAAATAAATTTCTTATAAAAATAAATACAGCAAAAGCACCCTACGCTTTTATTTTTTCGAGTACTTTTTCCCGCAATTTATAGACACAAGCATTCTGCAAAAAGTTTAAAAGCTAAAATTTCGCAATTTGCAAAAAAAAGACAAAAAGAACCATTTTATTTGGATTCGTTTTTGCGTGCACCAAAATCCGAACTTTTTGCTGTCGCCATCTACTCCCCTTGCTCAGTGTTAGCATAGCTTTATACCTTTCGAGGGGAATTTTGCACGACTATGCTATCCTATTAAATACTATACAAGGGACATTTTTTTATGCAAGTAATGAACTTTTTAAGCTAGATATGACAATTTTTTTATGCAAGTGACGGAAATTTAGTTTGAGTTGTGCATGTAATTTTTTTTTTAAAGGCCCATACGCAGCATGCTGAAATTCCGCACGAAATGTCAAAACTTCATATAAAAAAAAATCCCAAAAAAGGGAATTTTGATATTTCGTGCGGAATTTTTGCATGCTGCGTATGGGCCTTAACTTGAAATTGGCATAAATAGCATCTAAGAATAATTTTAATTAATAGAAAAATACGTTTTTCCCACAAAAAGGAAAAATATGTTAGCTATAATAATTTTCTGAAAATTTTTATATGTCTAAATAAGTTGGGCCCTTTTACAAAAATTTTAAATTTTCTAAAAATTTAATAAAATCCCACTTATATTATTCCAAATCCATTATAAATTTTTTAGATGTTAAGGGGTCTACGCAGTTCGTAAAATTCCATATGGAAACTATTTTATATTATTTCAGATGGAGCCACCAGTGTTTGCATAGTAAGTCAAAGTGTTTTTTTATCGAATTATCGTTTTTTTGTGGTGTTAATCGATATGTTTTCCGAAACTTTGGGTTAATGTGGGCACACTCAAATTATAATCAGCTGCTTTATGTTAACAAAAACTAAGCGCGCAAAATAAGACAAAGAATGAAATGGATTTGAATCAACAATTATTGTTTAACATTACTTAGTATAAACAATGCAAGTATGACTGCCTACCTAATTGTAAAAAGATTGGTCGCAAAAAAACAGAAGTGTCTGGGTGAAACCTTATTTAAAGGGCAGAGCAGAAAGTGGAAGATTTTTCAAAGATGTATGTATTTCGTATTGGACTAATATTCCAACACAATTGTGTACATTTCGTGTTCAATTTAAAGTTTGAGGCCATGGTGCGTATTCAATCAGTAATTCGCGCCAAAGTGGCAAAAACCAAACAGCTGTTGTGAGTGTTACCACACCAAGCGAAGTAGTAGCGCCATCTAACGTTAAGCATTTTTAGGCAACACTGTTTTGTTTTTAATCTGCGTCCCATTGTCAAAAATTTTTGATCGGAATTTTTAGCGACTATTTTTGAAGTTTTTAATTTTTTTGCGTGCTGCCTTTACTTTGCTTACAAAAAAATAAATAGCAACTATAAGAAATGAAAAGCATTTACAAAAATTATTATATTATAATATTATTAATTAGTAAATTATACTGGTATACATTCGAGCAAATGTGTCAGGTACAGGTAAGCGTTTTTCGTACAGAACTGATCAGCATTGATATGGGTATTTACACATCAAAAGTCCTAAAATGCGGCAAACTGACGCGTTCGCACTGCTTGTTGGACTGCTTGCCCAAACCCAGCACTGCTTGTCAGTTGTACACTTACAGAAACGATCTGGCCAAACATCTGAACTACAGGCAAGAGGAATTCAAATTAAATTTTATCACTTCCATGTAATGAATAATAAACAGGATTTTAATTGTTTTAAATCTAATTCATTTTAAGATATTGGACGCAACGTTCTAAGCAACGTTTAAAATAAATTGTGAGTTGTCAACATACTGTTAAGCTGTAATCTTTAAGAAATATGTAAATTGCCTAAATAGCAGCATTTTTGGAGCTTTTAAGATAAATTTCCATCACTCGCTTTGCGAACTTTAATCCTCCAAAGCCCACGTTAAATGATGAGTGACTGACATTTCACAGAACTCACAATTCTATGTACTAGCATCATTTAAATATTAATCATTTGTGTAAGCCGAAACAGTTTTGTCTGTTTTTTTTAACAGAACAATAAACCAGACCTTTTATAACACTGTCAATTAGTGTGACTCAATTTTTTTTACCTTTCCTTTGAATCCTTACCTCATTACTAGAGCTGCTCTAAGGCTACTTTATATGGGTATTGTTGCTTTCTACGTTGCTCCTTATTATGCTTTAAATTGTCTTAAAAAGGCCTACTCTATAAATATTAGTGATGATCTATGAGTATCTCAATAAACTTAAAACTCAAAAAAATTGTTTGATTTATGTTCATTGCTTATGCTCTAGTTGTAAATCCCATTTCAACAGAAGGTCATTTGTATTCGAGCTTTTGAAGCCTTTGCGCCATATTCGTGGACGGCTTCAAAAGCATACCAAACAAGCGTTATATACAACTAACAAGCTAACCTAGACTCGGTTTGGTCATCAACACCCTGAAAAGCCCACTAATCGAATGTATGAACAAATGGCAACCAGTTTCTAGCTGCCACTAACATTGCCACGGCAACAGCAATACAATCGGGGCTTAGCTCCTGTCCCCAAATGGCAGCCGAAAACAAAAACATATTTTTCCACTTGTTTCTAAAAATACAAAAGCAAATTCACTCTCAGCCCCCAAAGCAAAACTGAACACTAAAAAATCGCTCAAAAAAATGAAAACCGGTTGAGCGCAGCATGTGTCAGAATTTGACACATTTCATTTGAAGTTTTTCTCGCTTTTAGCATGCCGAGCTGGTGTACAGTTTTCCCGGGAAGTTCCCAGCCGCTTTAACCCTTGCCATGCTGGCTACCTTTGCCAAGCCCATGGCTACCCATTGTCCATTCAAATGTAAAAAACATATTGAGTTTATATTCAATTTTTTTACACTGTACCTAAGAGTAAGCGGCATATTAGTTTTGGGAAAATGTTTGTAGCATAGAGAAGGACACGTCAGAGACCTTGGTATAGAAATATGCGTCCGAATTTTGTGTCTACGTCTGAACGCCTAGATCTTGAACAATATAAGAGCTAGAATAACCAAACTTAAGTTTTGAACTTCTTATATATAGAGGCAGGTAATGCTTTTCCTGTCTTTTGTCTCGCCTTTTTCTACCATAAATAGATCGCAGATGACCAAAGCATGACTAAGTGTAGCTAAGTTGCTAGAGTATTGGCTTCATAACTAAATTCATTTTCAGTTCCAGTCGTGGTGTCCAATTTTTGTTTACTTATTTTTGCCAAAAAAAGTTACCCTATACTAAGATGTTGCAGGGTATCTCAAAGTCGTTAGCGCCCAACTCTAAACACTGCGCCATTTTTTTGTTGGATCGATTTTATCAGCAGCCAAAACGGTCAAAGCCAAGAGCTACTTCGAGCCTACTGTCATTGCACGTGTATAGCAAGTGGTCAGAGATTTTGGATGTGGGTTGCTGTATTTGTTTGGCAGTTCCGTCTGTCAGTCAGACTGTCTGTACCACTCTAGCAAACAAACTAAATCTTCAATACGAACTCTCGAACTTTATCTCACCGCAGATATTAAACATTTTGTACGCTTTTTAAGCGACTGAACTCTTTCTCCTTTTGCTATCTCTCAATAACCAATCAACCATCAAGTGGTTCGGTGGCAACCTTAAATAAACATACCATGCCCAGGACTGGCGAGATAATTAGTTACTTTGTGTCCTTGTTGTGGGTCGTCGCTTGGTCCATTTGCCGGATTTGTAGTGGTTCGTTTGTAGTGGCGCGTGCCTGTATCAACCAGACAGTCATCCAATGTCTATCATTTACTTGTGTTTGTATTGGTGAGTGTATTTGCTTATACTCTACGGTCTGTAGGGTTAATTGAATTTACTCTTGAGGTATATTGTAAACTTGTTTTCAAAAGTTACAGCAGGGTTAGGAAGGAGCTGACATCCGCCGATGGGGCTAACCAAACGATTTGCAATATGTAAAAGTGAATGTATAAATATTTATAACAAAACTGAATTTAATCCAGGCTGAAAGGGATGGGGTAGTGGCTCTCTTTTTTGCTCTCTGTATTGAGAGAAGCTTGTTGTTCACTGCAGTGTAGAGGGTATATTAGATATATTCAGTAAGTGCCAGAAAAATTTGGTAAGATAAGACCGATAGCTTTGGCAACTGTTTGTATAGAAGCTGCAGTCAACAGAAGAATAAGAAGTTTTAAAACTCAAATATGAATTTGTAAAGCTAACTTCCAGAAATTGACAAACTTGTCGAAATATTTGTATTTAGAATTTAAAAGCTACTTAACTACCACAATAAATATTCCTTAGTTACACATTTATAGCAATTTATTTTAAAGTATAATTATTAACTTAATTAAATGTTTTTAATAATAATCTATTTTGTAACCTTAATTCGATTGTGGTCCTAAAATTGAAGTAAAATATTTATTACTGTCATTACCAAAGAACTCACATTTTTTGACTTATACGACTGAGTCCAAAAATAATGCAGCTTTTTAGTAAGCATTCCATGAATATCTTTCCAGATAAAATTAATTAGGCTTAAAAAAAGCAAGAGTTGGCTTTGCAAGATTCTGAGATGTGACCCCTTATAGAATTATTTTCCTATGTCTTCAAAATGGTATTTTCCCAAAACAATGTAAGAGTAAGAGGTATTTGCCCCCTGCTCATTTCCCTTTTTTTGCACAAAAAAAAAAAAAAAAAAATTTGTTTGTAGCTTTTTAAATATAGCGTGTTTTTTTTAGAGTTACACAAGTTTAAATCGTAATAAAATAAAGAAATCTATTTTTAATATCAATGAAACGGGCTTTATTGAGTAAAAATTATAGAAGATACAAGCAACGAAAGTAAAAAAAAGTGTTATTTTTGACAATTTTTCAAAATTATAAATTTTCGGTTTGATTTTAATGAACGAAAAAAAAATGTTAAAAATTATGTTAAGCTTTAAGCTGCATTTCGAGCATTTCGAGTCCAAGATCTTTAAAATCGGGTAAGAATTGTAGATGTTATGAAACCAACAAGTTCCAATCTTCACTCGATCACATTTTTGTATGAACAAAAAATTGTTCACTCAAAGTTTTTCATTTGCGTTCATTTACGTCATCACGAGTTTGTATGGAGCAGTAGTCGTGGTTTTTCGTTCATGGTTCCATAACATCTACAATTCTTACCCGATTTTAAAGGTCTTAGACTTGAAATGTTCGCAAACGAATTCTCTTTTAGCTTAAAGCTTAATAAAATTTTTTTTTCGATATTAAAAATCAAATCGAAAATTTGTAATTTTAAAAAATGGTAAAAAATTACACTTTTACCGACTTTGGTTCTTTAATTTTTACTTAATCTGCACATAATTATATATCACTGTAAAGAGCACATCAATACCTTTCGATCGAATTGTCTTTCAGGTCGATACAAAGTTTTGCTCATGAGATATTGATGAATAACTGAAATAAGTGCCCAAAAGTATGTTTTTCGAAAATATCTCGAAAACGGTGCTTAAGAAAAAAAAAGGTTGCCATTTTCGTGTTTCTCGACCCCAAATTGCCCTAAAAAACACTTTTTTACGAAGGTTCATTTTTCGTGTAAACTAGTGTAACTCTTCGAATGTTGATTTCCAGGTGTTCAATTCTCTCTGGTTTATCGACGTAGACAAGTGACTGTAATTTTCTGTGGATGTAATGGTGTTTCGACAAAAGCTTGTGGATTATCCTCAGTCCAAATGCTAAAATTCTGCTTATTTACGTTTACATTCAACCAAAAATGGAGAACAAAATTTTGAATTTTGTATAAGTTTGACGAATGTAACCATTATTTGGATAAAAAATGTCAACAATTTGCAAGCTTTGCTCTGGTGTAAGTCTATACATAATGAAATGTCAAACCAAACTCAACAAAAAGCAACTATCAGCTGTTAAATGGGTTGTCAGATAAAGCAGTGTTGCCTACTCGAAGTTGTGAACCTCTAAAAAAACACGCTGTATGAGTGTGATTAAGGCTAACAATTTTTAATATTATGGAGAGACAAATTAATTTATTAGATATTGTTCTGAAATTTTTGCACATTTTGACAAAATTTCTGTTAGAAAAACCTAAATAGGTTTTTATTTAAAAGCCCTATGTATAAATTCGAAATACGTTTAAAATAACTTTTTTTAACGATTCTAAAGGTAAAGGTTGGTTGGGTTTTCGATTTGTAAAAGAAATGCCCACAAAGACATGTAGGTAATGAATCAATAAAATAATTCAGCATTTTATCTTAAAGTTTTACTTTACCATATTTATTATTAAATGTAAACTTGTGTGAGCTGCAAATTTGTTGAGCTTCATACAAATAATATGCTTGATTGATTTACATTTATCAAAAAAAGGTTACAGTTGAGTTATTCAACAATGTTAACCTATTAAAAATAAATTCAAATAAAGTATGAATATTGTAAGCATAATGTTTTTCTTTTTTTTTAAGGTTTCTTCTTGCAATTTACCAACTCAGGCGTTTAAAGTAATTTGAATTTTATTATAATCAAAGATTCCGAATTTAAAATTCACAGATGTTTAGGTACAAGGATTTTGTTATGTTATTGTAAACAATTGTAAACTTATTTGCGACACAATTTAGATGACAAGAATGCTAACAAAATGTTTGTAAAAGTGAGCACCCAAAAATAATTTGGGGAGGTTTGTCGTACAGACAAAAAATGACAAAATATCATGATATGAGTAAGCTATTAATATTATCCTATAAGGAAACTCATACAGTTGCGAAAATTGTTGGTTACCCAAGTGTTGTTGGAGTGTTTAGCCGACGTTTGCAGAACACTTTTTTGGGCGATTTAAACTGGAATAAATAATTGTGATAATGAACATTTGTTTTGGAAATCTCTCTCTCAAATGTGAGCCTTCGTCTTTTTTCAGTTTTTTTAAATTTCTTAAATTGCTGCGATTCTATTTATATAAATTTTCTCTAAAAAGAAAACTCATCAAACTTATATGAAAAGTTTGGGACTACGAATGCAATTGAATTCATATTCTTGCACTAAAAAAATTACTGAAAGTAAATCATATCTAAACATGATTTTATTTATTAATGTTCCAAAAAATCAATATTTAATTGAATTTTTCTATGCTGTACAAATATTTTTCTAATATGCTTAGATTTTTGCAAATTGTTATTTATTGAAACTTTATGTATTTACAATTTTCATTTCACTTATTTATTTGAATATTTTTATTGACTTTGACTCTATAGTATGTAGTTCAATAAATAAGTTCAATACATTAATTAATAACAAAGGGTCTAGCTGGATAAGGTACTGGAAACTGCCCCCAGCGCTTTTTGAAAAGTAATGATGCAGCTCGATGCATAATCCAAAAAAAAAATTTTTCGCAAAATTTCAGATCTTAAACTTAATGCGTTGCGGCTTAATTTAAAAAAACGTGTTTTTCGTTTTTATTTGATTGTGACTAAACTACTGAATATTTTTGAACAATTTTTTTTTTTTAATCTAAGTTGGCAACAGGGCTGTTTAAAAAAAAATATTTAATTATTTTTTAGCCAACAGATTTTCTTAAAAAAAAATATGAAATTTTCTTATTTTTTTTTAAGTATGATCCAAAAATAACTCAATCACCATTTTTTTTTAAAACACGTGTTTTTATACGATCTTTATTTGCTGTGAATATGAATCAAATCGATTTGGTGGAACAATGTTAAAAAAAAATAAAACAAAATTTTTTTTTTTTTAACACTAAAAAAAATTTTTTTTTTTTTGTGTAATTCATAAAAAAATGGTACAAATTTTTTGCGATATTAAAAAAAATTTTTTTTTTCAATGTAACTGTAAAAAAAAATTATAA
Organism: Chymomyza costata; assembly: GCA_018150985.1. Classification (NCBI taxonomy): domain Eukaryota; kingdom Metazoa; phylum Arthropoda; class Insecta; order Diptera; family Drosophilidae; genus Chymomyza; species Chymomyza costata. The sequence continues at coordinate 29,736,369 of JAECWU010000001.1, forward strand.
TTATTTTAATATAAAATAATAAAAATTATAATTTTGTATTTTTTTTTTTATTTTTTGTCCTTATTTATTACCAATATTGTTTTACAGTAAAATTAATTAAATAAAAAATGTTGTTTATAACATTATTAATTAAGGTTTACATCAGGTCGCTAGTTCATCTTCGTCACTATCTTCATTTACTACTGCATTAACTTTTCCACCTTTAAACAAACGGCTTAGTATCTCAGCTGGTCTAATTATTTTAGACAAATATCGTGCATAATATATGATAGATGCAATGTGGGAACAGCACCCCACAGTTCGCCTACCATTAGCACAGTCACAGCAGTGTCGTTTGATGCCAGAGATTTCATTAACATTTGGTTCAAAATCAATGAAACAATGGTATGTTTTTGAAGCAACGTGCCGAGACTTGACTAATAGTTTGATTATAGATGGTGCTATTTTTGCGTATTGCAATGTGATAGTAACGTCTTCATTAATCAACTCAGCCAAATATGATACTGCTTGTGACATTTACATACATACCTGTGAAAAAAATGGTTAGTTGCTTTTCTGTTAACTCCGGAAAAGTTTTCAATTCCTCTGAATTTAGAGTTGTAAACGGAACTTTTCGTCTACTCAAACGGTTTAAGTCTACTTCCAAAGCCAAAGTGTTGCTCTCGCCTTTTTTTTCATTCATTGCGGCGAGAATTTGTGCTGAAAGCCCAATATCGGAATCAAGTCTTTTCCCAAACTCATTGTGTAAAAAACTCGCCACACAAAATGTTGCAGTGCGTGGCAAGTATTTGTTGTCCAGTTTGTGATCCAGAAGCTTATTTTTTTGCTTGATGGCACCATACACCACTTCAACTACCCAACGTACTTTGGTAACGTAACGTGATTCATTAGACTCTTCTGTTGTAAGCTGGCTCCGCTTTCCTTTAAAAGCCTGTATAAACACTCTAAATCGAAGTTGCTCCAATTGTTCTTTTACGTCCCGGAATCCTCGGTCTAACACAAAAATATCATCTGTTTTCAATAATTTGATTAGGCCATTTGGGTCTTGTAAAATTATTTTCATAATGTCAGTATCATTCAAATTAGCGGTAAATGGCCCACACATATCTATGATGAAACCATTTGTGGTGCATATCGTAAATGGTTTGCATAGAGGCACCTTCTTCTGACCGGAGTAGGATTTTCTTTGGTATTCGTTATTTGTACTCTTTTGATATATGTTCCATCACAAATAATTACCAATTGGTCATCTTTTAAACCGTATAGCTGTCGGGCTGTATTTGAGGTATTAGCAAGTAAAGTTTCTCGAGTAATGGCATCAAATCCAAAGCGCCGAGGCAATATTTCTCTTTCAAACGCGTTGAGCACTTCCTTGCAATATTCGGATACCAGTTGTTCACGGGCTAATCCAAAGATAGCAGATATGGTTGCATTCGAGTTTCCAGTTCTCATTTTAAACAAAAAGATAGCAAGCGCTTGGTGGACTATCTTATTTGCAGTGTTCCTCATAGTTCCTCATATTTTTGAAGTTGTTATAAGTTGGATTTGAATTTTATTGTAAAACAATATTGGTAATAAATAAGGACAAAAAATAAAAAAAAAAATACAAAAAAAAAAAAAATTTTGTTTTATTTTTTTTTAACATTGTTCCACCAAATCGATTTGATTCATATTCACAGCAAATAAAGATCGTATAAAAACACGTGTTTTAAAAAAAAATGGTGATTGAGTTATTTTTGGATCATACTTAAAAAAAAATAAGAAAATTTCATATTTTTTTTTAAGAAAATCTGTTGGCTAAAAAATAATTAAATATTTTTTTTTAAACAGCCCTGTTGCCAACTTAGATTAAAAAAAAAAAATTGTTCAAAAATATTCAGTAGTTTAGTCACAATCAAATAAAAACGAAAAACACGTTTTTTTAAATTAAGCCGCAACGCATTAAGTTTAAGATCTGAAATTTTGCGAAAAATTTTTTTTTTGGATTATGCATCGAGCTGCATCATTACTTTTCAAAAAGCGCTGGGGGCAGTTTCCAGTACCTTATCCAGCTAGACCCTTTCTATTCATTCGTTTGGTTAAGCTTAAAAAAATAAAGCAAAACAGAGAGCAGAGTATTTTTTGCAGTTGTTTGTCATCTGTTGGTAAACATTGCAAAAAAAAAAATGAATTTAGTTTGTTTTCACAAAATATTTTGTTGCATTTTTTTTCTTAGTTTCAAAAGTTCAGAGTGTTATAAAATAAAATAAAATAAAATTTTGTGGCAAATTAAATGCACAAACGAAGCGTGAGATTCGCAGGTGCGCTCTCGGCTCACCAAAATGTACATACGTCACACATACGCAACGTTGCGTCAACTGGCTTCAATTTAAAGAGAGCACCGCAAAGTATGCAACGAAAATTTTGTCTAACGCTGCCATGCAGTGAGTGAACAATTTAAAGCTTAACTAAAGAGTGTTTAGCTTTAATCGCTTTGTGTGTGTGTTTTGCATGTGTGAGGGTGGATTTGTGTATGTGTGTGCTTGGGAGGGAGCGCCAAATAGAAATGGCGTTGCATATATTTGGGCTGTTGCTCTCACAAGGCCTTTTATATCTCAAATGTCTATCTGGCTCTTTTGCTTAAGTTTCTTTATATGTTTATGCTCTTAAACAGCGTACTTTGTACTTGAGCTTATATTTGTCACGTTTGAGTTAAGGCGGACGGTATGTGGAGTAGCCTTATGTGTAATTGTCACTTGAGAAATATATAGCAAAAAAAAATGTTCTAATTTTATGTGATTAGATAGGTATGTTTAAGATAACTTGAGCAACATAACTTTTTTTGGTAGCAGTTTTCCAAACGCTTAGAAATCGATATTGTTTTATGATATTAGCTCAAGGCCTTGTGTTCCTACTTGGAATAATGGCAGCCTTTATGTGTAAAGTCAAGGCAAAATAAAATACGATACAAAAAATGCTTTTTAGTTTGAATAATTCTGATTGAATGCTAAAAATACTACAGCGCTTTGTAAAACACGCTTCACACTATTACAAAACTCAGTTGTTTTTGGCAGTTCGTAAAAGATTTAATTTATTCAAAAATGAATAAAAAAATAGGTTCACCTATCCTAGAGCTTATGATCAATTACTGAAGCAAGAAAGTATTGCTATAAAAATTAATATACATATTAACAAACAATAAACATTTAAGATTTTGTACATAAAAATTTAAGGTATGAACCTATTTTTATTTACATTTTCCAATTCTTTGTACTTGTAAGATATCTGCAGCTAATCAGGCTGGATTAGCGATCAAAAATTGGAAAACTGCGTTTTATAAAAACTTAAGTATTTAAGTTAAGTATTAAGTAGTACATATATAAAAAAAAATCGTTGTAAAAAATTATTTTGATTGGAATTATCTAAGCAAAGTCGCGAGCAATAGCCAATAATATATAAATTTTCGGTGTACATGAGGCCCTTTCAAACGCAACTCTGCATCATTCAACAAAAAATTTTGTATGACCTAATGTCCTTTTGAGCGCGTTATATACAATTTAGTGTGACGTCATAAAGGCTACGACCAGTGGACATTCAAGCTGCTTCCAATGAAACCTTATTTGTCAAATTGTGATAAAAGAATTCAGAAGTTACGAAAGAACAGATGCACATACATAGAGATTCAACACAGTGTAAAAAAAATAAGCATCGTTTGGTAAAAATTAAAAAAAAATACTTAAATTTTATGTTAGTTTGTTTTAAAGTTAATTTTTGTTTTTTACAGTGTTCACGTTCTTTAAATGTAGCAATTTAGAATTTATTAAAAACCTTTTATGAAACAAAGTTTTTTTTTAATATCTTTAATATCTTTAGCAAAAATAAATTCATGTATGTAACAAGCTTAATCAGCACGGATATTTTAGTGTACAATCAGCTGTTTCAGCTTTATTTATTCAAAAGTACTAAGTTCGCTTAAAGGTGTTAAAGAAAGTTTCAATATGCGAGTTATGAGATTGAAAATTCGGTACAGTTTAAAATAAGTCTCATAGCTAAAACATTATTTAAGTAAGTCTTGTTGCATAAGAGATCCGCAAGCGTATATAAACTTTGTTGCCCAAATTCAGACTCGTTTTCATTTCAATTGTAGGGCTTCATTATTTTGTTGTACAAGAAACTTTAGCATTCAATTTACTTAATTAGCAGCTCATATAAGTTTTGGAGCCAAGACTCTCATGCCCTGTTTCAGCCAGGCTTATCACATTATCTTTTTGTCATTAAGGCCATTTAAGTTAAGTGCATGTGTGTGCGTGCGTGTGTGTATGCGTATGTGGCACAGAAGTTTTGGCTTTTGCTATTGTTTTTGGATTTTTCCTTTGGTAACTTTAAATGCTGTCATTTGCCTTTTTCGCAGTTTCTCAAGAAAAACTTTTACTTTACTAGCTTTTTACAAATTTGGTGTTTTCTTAAGTTGCCAAAGACTTGACTAAAATTTTCTTTAAAAAGTCTTTTGTTTTTTGCATATTAACATGTCTTTTGAACTTTTTATCATCTATACTTTAAATAACTGCCCAATACATAAGTAGATACAAATACAAGCATACACTCATATTGTATATAGGTACACTTAAGGCTTTACTTGGCTTTGTTCATATTTGAAAAGATAGCAACACATTAAGCGGATTAGTTCTATATGCAACGGCAGCAGTTTCTTGTGCAGAGTCCAGCGCTGGGTTTGGATACTTGTGCCTGAAGCTTAGGTCAGGTAGCTGCCCCCCATTAGTTTTGTGCTTGCTCACTTGCCCGGGGTTTGTTTAATGCAAGACTGTTTGATTGGTCAGTCCCTGCTAGTTGCTAGCACTCCTACAAGTCCAAGTTTATAAATTGTTTGCTATTAGTTTAATGAACCTTTAACTTTAGCTTTCAAGTGCTTCTAACTTTAGCGGTTTGATTTTAGCCGTGCATTGCCAAGGCAACAATAAAGAGCTTGCTTGAATTAACAAGCAAATAGTTAAGACAATTTAAGTGTTTCAAGAAACTTTGCGTAAAATTAATATCAAAAAGCTTAAAGTTTTATTTGTACAAATAACAAGCTTGTGATTTATTAAGTTTTAATGAACTTAAACAAATGTATAATAAAGTGGGGCTAAAGTTTCCAAGAATATCATTTATGTGTCGTTGTGACAATGAAATGTTTGCGTATGTAAAATTCTGCGGGATCGACTTAGATGTACTCTTTACTTAAAGCAATATGCAAATTGTTTAAACTAAATAAAAAATTTTAAAAATACCGAAATTATTTGAAAATTCAAATTTTTAGTTTTAATAGAAAAAAACTTTTTTTTAATATCTTGACTGGTTTTTTTTACTACTTGAGAAGTAACACATTCTATGAAATGGCAACACATATATAAGTACTAAATATAGGGTGAGCCATCTGTCGGTTTGTTTGTTAATTGCATTTTATTCGCATATTTTCCAACAAAATTGGACAAATTGTAAATAGCCTAGTCTGCTTTATATAGGGTGGGCCATCGGTCAGTTTGTTTGTTAATTGCATTTTATACGCATATTTTCTAACAAAATTGGAGAAATTGTACATAGGGTGAGCCATCTGTTGGTTTGTTTATTAATTTCATTTTAAACGTATATTTTCTAACAAAATTGGGCAAATGTATATACCAAATTTAAATATCGCCCAAATGGCCGCCGCGGCTGGCTCTACAGGCCCGTATGCAAACATCGTAATTTTCGATGACTTTGATTTATGACGAAAACTCATCTGGCTGTTCTCCATCCAATGAACGCATAAGCGACGCTGATAATGCTCCGTGGGCTTTAATTGTTGCGTCAACTTGTAAGCGTGTAAAAGCAGAGCCGCATGCAAAACACCAAGTGGTCCTACCACTTCGATCGATGTTCCCGGGGACTCGTCGATACTGGCCTCAACTATGTTTTTTTCTCAGAACGCCCATTTTCATAGTACGCCTGTAACACTTTTACGTGTTATTCGGTTATTAGGTGATCCATGATTAAAATTGAGTTGTCTTGAACTTAACATATGTCGAAGAGCATCCACTTTGGACGTGTTTGTTCCGAATTATGAGTATTTAACAACCAAACCAACTGATGGCCCACCCTTTATAAGCTATTTATTTTCATGAAAAGTATTCGTTGTTCTCTACTTTTGAGCTATTTAAGTTTCACAAACTGTGTGCTCTGTGCATGTACTTCAGTACGCAATGTGCGTGAGTCGATACCCTTTCTATAGTAACTATGCGTTATTCCATGTTGTTTATATGCAAATGACCCTGACAACTTGATTTAAACAAACACAGACAAAAGTCTATTAATTGAATAAAAATAAAATATATTTATATTAAAACTGAAAGTTAAAAGCGAAAAGCGAAATAAAAGAAAAATATTTTTTACAAAAATTGTGGGCTAAGTGCACTGTTGACCACGCTGTCTATAAATTTAAAACTAACAAACGCACTTGCACCCTCATGTTGGCGACTGCAATTAAGTTGTACAAACATATATGCATATAGGGTGTTTTTTTTTTAAATGTTTCTCTTGCGATTGCGAATAAACTTTTGTAAATTGGTTACAACTGGCAAGGCTGTTAACTTTTGGCTTGCCATTACGCAATTTATTTAGTTAATATTTAAATGGCTACAACAAAGTGCAGATGAGTTTGGAAATAAAAAAATAATTTTAGAAAAATAGCAAAAAATAATCTGTGGATAAAAATTTTTACAATATGCACCGATAAGATAAGGTTACTTGAGGGATAGCATCTGTGTGGAGAAACATTTTTTTTAAGTTAATTTTTATATTTTTTTTCAAAGAACTTTATTTTATATTCAAAATCCAAATAGGTGACGATATTATACATATTTTGCGCTACAAAATTTAATTTTTTCAAAGTAATAAAACACAAACTGGCGCCTGTAGAGAGCTACAAGTAAATGACTACACGTCATTGATCTGAAACATAAAAAAAAATTATTCCTCTTAATCTAAATACTAAAAGCAATAAAACCACGAAGGGGTTTTCCAAAATATCAATTTTTAAAAAAATTTCATAAGTTTAAAAAAAAAAATTCGTCAAAAAAATCATGTAAGATAAAAAGTTTTTATTATTTTGACAAAATCCTTTCACTAGATAATGATGTTATAAAGATTGTGTCAAAATTTATAATCGATCGATTTAAGAAAAATTCAAAAAAAGTGGTTTCGATAAAAACGCGTTTAAAGTTTTAAAACTGGCCTGACCGCGTAGCGAGTAACCATGTGCCCGACGCTTCTATGAGGGGGAACATTTTTTTTTTTTGAAAAATCATTTCGGGACGTAATTTCTAAAATGAATGTCTACCACTTTCTTCTTCTTATGTCCTGTTACTCCTAGGGGAGCATAGGGCCACTTTAGCTAAAACGAAATCGATTTTCTGAAGATTCTACACAGGAAATTGAAGTCTGTCTTACTTTATTTTATTTTATTTTATTTTATTTTATTTTATTTTATTTTATTTTATTTTATTTTATTTTATTTTATTTTATTTTATTTTATTTTATTTTATTTTATTTTATTTTATTTTATTTTATTTTATTTTATTTTATTTTATTTTATTTTATTTTATTTTATTTTATTTTATTTTATTTTATTTTATTTTATTTTATTTTATTTTATTTTATTTTATTTTATTTTATTTTATTTTATTTTATTTTATTTTATTTTATTTTATTTTATTTTACCACTAATAAGAAATAGTTTTTTATTTCAAAATATTAATTTTACGATTAAAACTCTTTTTCCCTTTGAAATTACTAAAACTCTTTACTTCATAGCAATTTACTTTCTACACCACAAAAAACAACACCCTTTACGTATGTACATACGCACGTGGAATAAAAAAAAAACAGCTGCGACAATGACCAAAAGCTAAAGAGTACAACACTCAACTTGACCTCAGCTTCCTTTGTTGTTGGCGCTTTTAGCTGCAGCTGCCAGCGATAAGTGCACAATTTAATTAAATTTTCATGCAATTTTTTATATTTTTTTTTAAAGAAATATTACATTTACAAGTGGTCAAGCAGACAAAAAAACGAAATAAAGCTGTAGCACACAAACAAAAAAACAAAAGTTCTTCAACCGCGTTTGAAAAAATGGCGAGTTAAAAAAAATGGACACAACAAAATTAAAAGCTTCTTTACAAGCGAAGTGCATTAAGCTTCTGAGTTTAATTAAATTAATATTAATCTCATTTAGTGACAATGAATGTCAAAAGCACAGATACACGCTCATACTCACAGACATTTTTACACATGCGCTTAAATCTTGCTAAAAGGCTTATATAATTTTAATTACAATTAAAGTCTGCAAATGGTTGCGTACATATTTATATTACATAAAAAAAATATAAGCCGCAAACTTTTAGCTGAAGTTGAAGTGAATATATGCTCAGGATATCTTTTTCGTATGAATTTCCGAAAAATTCTTAGATCATCATTCGATTTCTGGATTTGTGAAAGCTTTGATGAATTCTGAGTTTTGTTTTAAGCCTTAGCTTTGTTTGACTAAGAGGTTTTGGTATTAAAATAAATTAATCTTTCAAAAATATTGGACATCTCTTTTATTTATCATAAATGACACAGACCAACATGGTTTAGTTGTTGGATAGAATCCGAATCCGGGGCCAGAATTGGCCTATCACGTCAGGAATTTGAGATATTTGAGGTTATTTACCCGAAAACGGTGTTTTTTCCTAATTTTGAGGTTATGTACAGGGTTTTTTTTTGTGGTCTGTCACACCAGTTACATCATTTAGTACCACTCTTACCCTTTAATTAAAAAGTTCAAGCGATCATTTACGATTTTTTTTGGCAAAGTTATGGCTATTCAAAGTTACGAAGTATATTCCTCGACGTCATTAGAATTTGCATTAAGCTTTTGAGACAATAACACAGGCCAACTGGCTTAGTTGTTGGGAAGCTAAGAGTCATTTCCGAAGTAATTTGCTGCGAGGAATCCAAATCTGGGGTCAGAATTGGCCCATTACGTCAGGATATTGGGATATTTGAAAAAACGCCGTTTTTTGGGTGCATAACCTCAAATATTTTTTGCACCCTGTACATAACCTCAATAGTAGGAAAAAACACAGTTTTTCGGGTAAATAACCTCAAATATCTCAAAATCCTGACGTGATAGGCCAATTCTGGCCCCGGATTCGAACTCTACGCAGCAATTTACTTCAAAAATTACCTATAGCTTTCCAACAACTGACATGACCCCGGTATTTGTAGGCCTGTGTAATTTATAAAATAATTCGGAGTGGCTTTTAGCATAATTTTTGTGTTCGCCAAGCCCAAGCTATTAAGCTGTTATCTTTTGTGGAGAGTACTCCTTCTAAATTAGTCTTCAAGTGTCGAAGTTGCCAGGGATGCATACCCTGAAGCGTCCCTTCTTTAGTCTTCTTATTGGGACCTTTTTTGCAAGCTACAATCGGCTATGGGGTCTTAGTACTCTGCGATACTCAGATTAAAGTTGTAATACTTGCAGAATTTAATTTTTTCTAAATTTTCATACAAATTATTATAGCTCCAAAAAATTCAATAACAACGGCGGCAGCATACGGAAGAAGAACCTTCACACTTCTTTTTTATGATTATTGACTAATCAGAGGAAAACTATATTTCGTAGACCAATTTTGGATTTTTTATACTCTCTGCGAAAGAAGTAAAATGAGATAGGTGTGCTGTTATACTGCGCAAAAACATGCTTCATTTTTTCATTTTTTGTGAGATCTTATTATAGTACAATGAGAGAAAAGCCTGGCTTATGTTGTGACCTCCAAAAAGCCCAACAACTTTTTTTCAATTTATGGTTTTTACGATGGTTTTTCTTTATATATTTGTGGGGTCACAGCATCGTTGAATCAATGGTTTCAACACCCACATGTCAGGATCTTGGAATACAATCCGAAACACCTTATTTAATAGGGTATTTTTCGAGCACATGTCAGAACTTTGTCATGCTGGGATTCTTGGACGTCCGATTCGAATCCATAAGACTAGCCTTGTCATTTGTAAAGCTCATACCACCGAAAATGTATGTAACATAAAGTAGGTGAGACTCCCAAATTTACCAAAAGTTTGATCAGGTGGACCTCTGTATAAACGCCCAAATCTTAGAGATGGTAAGAGCGAGTGCCACCAAACTTTCGGATTAGATTCCTTTAAATAAATATATCTCCAATGAAAATATTATAGAGCACCTTTGAAAAAAAAAAAACTTAGATTGTTAATTCGATTGTTTATGACGATATCTTAACCAAATTTGAGTTAGTGTCTAGAGTTCTCAAGCAATGTTTAAAATTTGTTGTAAATCGGTTGACTATATCATATAGCGCCATAGGAACGATCCGTCAAAAACCATTTTCAGCGCATAATTCTCTTGGTTTTTTTTATTTATAAAGATATCGTTAGCAAATTTGGGAATCAAAAGTTTTTTTGTAGCACATGAGAAATGTAGCTAATTTTTTTTTTTTGCAGATAAATTTATTTCCATAAACGGAAGTTCCCAAAACACGCACTATCATCCTTTTTGGTTCAAGAAACTCTATCCAAACTAACTAAATGGTAAATGCTGATGAATTCAAGAAATTTACTTCGAAAAAATATTAAAATTTTTTTTTTTTTGTTTTTAATTTTTATCATAATAATAAGTAAGTACCTACTAAACATATCCATTAAATACTCCTCCATAAAAAATATAGAAATTGGGTTTAAGTGCGCATTTTTTCGTAAATCGTTCCGAGATTTGAATAATTTTTCGCTATTCGTATGAGAGACAAATCAAAGATTACAAAAATCGTTTGAGCCTTTATTGAGTTATAAATGTTTTTATGTATTATGTATTTTATATTTTGTTTATACAGATGTTGCAGCCTCTTAAATGGCAAATTCGACAATATGAATGATATCAGGGCCCAAAAAGTTAACTATTCGTCTTATAACATTGTTTTAGAATATCAAAATATATGAACAAATTAGTTTGTGATTTGTTTAAAATAATATAGGGTTTTCCAACAAGAGGTGTTATTTTGAATCTGCCGGTATTTAAGTAGCTGTCACTTTTGAAGCTTTTATTCTTTGACATTTGACAAGTAGAAACTTCGCCATTACTAAAAATGGAACGAGACACGCTTCAACAACGCATTGAAATTATTAAAATTCACTACAAATAATCTTCCATCGAAAAATCATCTTGACTGATGAGGCCCATTTCCACCTAGGGGGCTACGTCAACGAGCAAAATTGTTGCATCTGGGGCTCGGAAAACCCAAGAGTTATTGTTGAGAAGCCTCTCCATCGTCAACGTGTGACTGTTTGGTGCGGTTTATGGTCCGACGGTTTCATTGGAACTATCGAGGACATAGGGCAGCCACTTTGCGATATGGTTATGGAAAATTTCATGAAATGGTCTTGTAAGCGTGGTTGTGGTGGCCATTTGGCTGATGTTGTTTTTCATTATTAACGGCATACCTTCCTCTTTATTATGAAATAAACATCCGATCATTTATCTCAATAAATGACATTTTTCTTTGAATACCAAAATAACACCTCTTATTGGAAAACCCTATATAAGCCTACAACAAATAGAGAAATTTCTATTAAAATGCAAAAAATCAAAATTTACAATTTTCGCCAAATTTTTTCAAAACGACTCTATAAACTATTATAAATAGACGGAAAGAGAACTAATTGAATGCCTATTATATTTAAAAGAATACAGTCAAAAACGAAAAAAACCCGAAATGTGAGCTTTGACCTTTAGTTGACCTTCGCAAGTAACAAAAAATTTAGGATTATCTTTAAATTTTACAGCTGCAGATAGGAAGGGCTCCGAACTAGTGCTGAAGAAAATATCGATGATCGAAGTTTAAAATCTCTATATATCGATGTTGGCCAACAGAGATGGTTCTCCAGCACTACTAAACACCCCCGTTTGATGAGTGCAGAAGTGCTGGAGAAACATCTCTGTTGGCCAACATCGATATATAGAGATTTTAAACTTCGATCATCGATGTTTTCTCCAGCACTACTCCGAACCTATTAAAATCATGGTATACATATAAATATATGCTTAAGTGGTCACCCTTATGTATACATTTAATATTTCTTTTATTGCAGTCACTTAGTCCCATAAAAGTTATTATTTTTTGTATAAAAATTATAATGTATAACCCAACAAAGCTTTCTTTATCTTTAAATACAACAAAAACGTAGAATGCAACGTACCTCCAAAAAGAGTCGTTTCCCAAAGGGGCGTTACTTGACGAAATTCTTTCTTGTTGATTGTAAAAAAATAAAATATTGCCAAAATAAAATGATATCAATTGTTACTTCATTTGTAGCAGATATAAAATATTTCCTAGCAATTAACAATTTTTGCTTATCTTTTAACAATTTGTGTTGAAAACGCATTTACGCTTCCCTATAGCATCTGTAAGATATGGGGGCTTATCAGGTCGCTGCACAATTGGCTTCTTTTAATATAAAAACAGCTGTGGGCAGAAGTATTCCATATCAGTTTCCAAAATGCATTCTTACCCACAATTCATAGCCTTTGCAGCTGTACTGGCAGAGCTGAGCTCGGCTCTGCCTTTAGTGCAGAATCCTATGCTGCAATCTGACTACTTTGAAGGCGACATGCTGCTGAGTCCAGAGCAACTGCAGCATTTAACTGTTGGAGTTAAGTCAAGAAATGCTTTACATTGGGAACGTTATCGTTGGCCAGATGCGAAGCTGAAGTACAGCTTTGCCGCCGAGCTGTGTGAGTTACAAATTTGGATGAGCTTATCGCCCTTAACGACTCTTAAAAATCATTTTTTTTTCTCAACTAGCTGCCTCCGATATTAGCCTAATCGAGAGCTCCATGGCGGGCATAGCAGCTAAGAGTTGTGTTCGCTTTGAACGCAGCACAAATCCCTCTGATGCCCAAGTGGTTTTTCAGCGCAAGGATGCTGGCTGCTGGTCCTATATGGGCTATGTGGGTAATCGTCAAGCGCTTAACTTGGGCAAGGGCTGCATGTGGTTGGGTACAGTGCAGCACGAAGTGTTGCATGCGCTCGGATTCGCGCATATGCAAAGTGATCCTACACGTGATGAGTATGTGAGAATTGCTCTTGAGAACATAATTCCTGGCAAGGAACACAATTTCAACAAGTATGCCTCGAGCTTTGTAAATAGTCTGGGCGTTGCATACGATTACGGCAGCATTATGCACTATAGCCGATATGCGTTTTCCAAAAACAATCAGCCCACAATTGTGCCTCTACAGTCGGGAGTAACAATTGGACAAAATAATGGACTAAGCGAAAAGGATTTTGAGAAACTTAATCTTTTGTACTGCTAAACTTAGCAGTAATAAAGTAGCATAAGTTTTTAAATGTAAATAAATAGTAAATTTTTAATTTTCAACAAGATACATGAGATAAGATACTTTAGATAAGATAGGTTAGGTTAGGTTAAGTAGGCAGCTCAGTTAACTGAGATCATCCAGAGACCATGAGGTCCATTGTGTTGCCTAATTTGAGAGAAGGGTGAAAGGAGTTGGAAATGGTGGGGAAGGGAAGTGTGGAGGATCAGAACTGTAGGACATTCCTAATCACCTAAGACTCTCCTATTACAAAACCATTTTGAGGATTCGACAAAGGCAGCCAGATCTGCAATGGGCACATAAGCCAAACTACCCAGATCCTCAAAGAACGGTTTGCCCAGAAACTGGGTTCGTCTTCTTAGAAGCGCCGGGCAGTCGCACAGCAGATGTTGGATGCTTTCTGTCTCCTCCTCGTCTCCGCAGCTTCGGCAGAAGTCGTGATGGGGAACATGCAGTGGTGCAGTGCCCCGTTCAACTCCTACCACCATCCTGGTCCTGTTTTTATGAAAACGCAGGAGTTCAGATGTGCGCTTTGGGTTATGCCTAGGCCAGAGTGCTCGAGAGATGCGACAACCGGACACCATGTCCCATTGTCTTCCCGCCAGAGCTCTGGCCGTCACCCTGATTTGCAATAGAACGTCCTGTAATGGCCTTTCTATGTCCGTAACCGCAAGGTTAGCTGCCAGCGCTGATCCGTTCCTGGCGCATTCATCAGCCTCCTCATTACCAGGGACGCCTCAGTGTCCCGGTACCCAGTAGAGGGTAATTGAGTGGTGTTGGATACTAAGATACTTTTCACAAATCGTCAAATACACTCAATTACGCTTTGGCATATTTTAAGATTCTGGCCCTACGCTCCAACCGGAGTTAGTATATAATATTGTATATATTAAGATATTCAGAAATAAAGCTTTTCATCGGGCCTGTTCCCATTTTCACTTTCGTAGGAGTTTATGCAAATAAATTGTTTTTCTTAAATTTGCGCAAGACTGTGACGGAAACTTAAACATCAGGACTACAAATCTAAGTAATTTTTTATAAGGTTCAACATATCATCATAAGGTTCATGGGAGAACTTACTGTTCCCATCTGTTCGGCCAGATTCAAGGACTATATTCACTAGGCGCATGATTTTAAAGAAAAGTGAGTGCTTCTGCCCCGCTTAAAAGCTTTTATTCGTTTTCGAGGACTGTTTGTTTTTGGAGCATCAAACAAAAATTCCACATATCTAAAGGGTACATGGTATTAAATGGTGATTGGCGGTAATCAATGTCAATCAAGGACATTCTTTCATATTGTCATAAATAATGCCAAGTGGTCGCTTCAAAGTGCAATGAACTGAAAAATTTCGGTTGCAAGGTTGTAAATGCTAATTTTAATGTTTTTTTTTTTTTTTTTTGTATATATGCTACCTATGTAGTTAGTATATACGAAAGTACATTAATAATAAATAAATTCTCCAAACGAACAAACTTTTCGTATATACATATACGCTTATGTATATGTCATGTGCCGCTGTCTCGCTCTAACAAAGATACATATGTACGTGTAGTTATGTATTAATTGAATGCCAAAGTTAAATGCATGTGGTTTATTCATGATTGATTATTGGATGGTAGTGCTTGGATGAGTTGGGGTTTGAAGGTTTTGCAAATTAGGTCGATTGAGCTTTGAATTGACGTGAATTGTTATTACAATTATGATTGTGTAACTACTCAAAGCGCCCAATTTTCTGCTGCCCTTTGATATAACTTGAAATTGGCTTAGCAAGATAAATTGATTTAATTACAAAATGAAGAAGATAGTTTAAGAACCAAAATTTAGTACAAATATAAGCTGACAGTACAAAAGGCAATTTTGTTGAATTTGCACTGAAGCGGAAAATTATAGTATAGAAATTAAGTTTTTTGGTTAATTTTTTTCATCTTTAAGGGCTATACGCAGTTCGAAAAATTTCGCGCGGAATGACAAAACTTCATATAAAAAAAAAAAATCCTATTTGGGATTTTGAAGTTTTGTCATTCCGCGCGAAATTTTTCGAACTGCGTATACCCCTTTAAAGAAAACCATATTTTTTCCCCCTTTTCCACTTTTCTTAACCAACGAAATCTTTTAAAAGGCATGCAAACACATTTGATGTTCCGCGTCTCTCGAAAAGTTCGAACTACGTGAAAATGTTCATAATGTGTTGCAAGAAATATAAATCTTCTCTCAAAACTCTTTTTTAACTTCATTTTTTATCACGTAGTGTGTTTACTAGGATGGCCGCCGCTGATATGAAGGATCGATATCAATAACGCCAGCCCCTAAAAAGTTTCCTTTTTACCTGCACATAGCGCTTGTAGAATTTAAAAGCGATCCGAATGATGATGGTCCCGAAAATAGATCACTTGTGCAACTCTTAAAAAAAACACCCTTTAGTAAACTTAACAACGTATAGGTTGAAGAAGGAAGTAATTACAAAAACAAATTAGTAAAAGTGTAGAATTAGAAAATAAGATATCCTTTCCACCAAAAATAATATGTTCCAAGATCTTTTGATCTCCGAAAAACAGGAGCAATAGCAGTGCTTAGAATTTGAGTAAATACTTAATGGGCTCCTTTTATTTTAAGAATTGTAGAAATCTTAAGCTGAGTTTTGGAGTTTAATTTAAATATGTTTTAAGTTTGATATTTAGTTTTAAGATTTACGTACCAAAATTTTAGTATCTCAGTTAAAGGCGGACTTACGGTTTTTTTTTCTTAATTTAAGATTTTTAATTCTTTTAAAGAATTTCTATTAGTCTTTTAATCCAAATTTACAATTTACAACTTAAATATAAAATTTAAACAAGAGTCATTTAAAAAATGATTATCTCTTAATGATCTTTAATCCTAATTTGAGAAATTTGGTTATGCCATAGAAATTTCGGCTTTGTTTGAGGTATATTTTTTACTTAACTCAAAAAATTTAATCACATTTTAAAAATGTTCGGTTTAAATTTAAGAATTTTTAATAAATCTTAGAAAAATTATTACAAAATATTTAATTTGTCTTTCTTTTTAATTGCAGTTGTAATTAGAGCAAGGTTTCTGTGAATAGCTCGTACAAAGTAAAAACTTTATAAAAGGATCATTTTTGTCGTTTTGAAAGGCCAAGCCAATTTTTTAAAAGGTAAGCTGAGAAATGGTTCAATTAAACAGGATACAGAAACAGAAACTCTTACTCTCTAAGAACTTTCCAATTGGAAAATTCTTTTTTTGTTGGTGAAAAACGAAATTTGAACCTATAACTTCCGCAAATTTTGAACGATTTTGATGAAAAACGAAATTTACGTCAAAGAATTTAATTAAAATATATGGGTTAAGTTTCAAGGGGATTTGTTGAAGGGTGTGGGAGAAAACACGGTAAATCGATTGCGTTGGAGGGGGGGTGCATTGATAAAATTTGAATGTGGATTTGTTCATTAGAGCCACATGAATCAGCTTAGCGAAATTGGTCATTATAGTCCATTTGTTACTATAATTACGTAGAGTCAAATATTGACACAGTTTATTGACAAGGGGAGATGAAATTTGTACATATTTGGCTATAACTTTTGTTCTATTTGTCCGATTTTGTTTATTTTTGACACACAGATGCATGTAACCACAACGCATCGCTCTGTTAAGTTTCAGATTAAAAAATTAAACGGTGTAGCTAAAAACCGCGAAACTCTGCTACGGGGAAAGATATTGACATGATTAAACAAACCTCATCCTCTGAGGAAATATGGGCATTAGCTTCGTATCTCTAGCTCTGATATTCTCCGAGATCTAGGTGTTCATACAGACGGACAGACGGGCATAGCTCAATCGCTACCCGAGGTTATGATAAGCATTCTGGTATAAAGGACTTGGGGTCTGCCACGCCTCCTGCTGTCCGTTACATACATTGCACAAATCTAGTATACCCTTTGTACCTATAGGTACAGGGTGCTGGAGAAAACATCGATGATCGAAGTTTAAATTATCTATATATCGATTTTGGCCAACAGAGATGTTTCTCCAGCACTTCTGCACTAATCAAATGGGTGTTTAGTAGTGCTGGAGAAACATCTCTATACAGGGTATAAAAATTTTATCATGGCTCCCAAAATAAGTACAGCACAATTTCCTGGGCTGCACTACTAGACCCATAGCTCCTCAGCCTGGCCAATTCCCGACCCAAACTTATTTTAAGTAATAAATAATAAAATAAAATAAAAAGTTTGTATACTTAAAATATTTCCGATTTAACTAAACCAATATTTTTAATTTTAGTTTTGTTTTAAAATTTGCTTTTTGAAAAAATTATTTTTTTTTAAATTTTAAATTTCATTTTTTTGTATTTTAAAGATACTAGATTTTTTAACAGTACAAGTTGTGATTTAAAAACATTTTGTTATTTATTTTATTATTTTTTTTATAACTTGTGGTACCGCTCACTATTTCCATTGCGCAAATATTAAGTTAAAACAAAAAACAAACAAAAACTTTGACTAAATAAAACTCAAAAAGGTGTTAAAAAAAACCACAAATTTTCAAACAAATAAAAACTCAATTTTGTTTTCAGAATCAATAAAGACTTTAACATATTTTGATTTTATAAAAAATCGCACATACAGAAATTTAAATTAAGTAATTAAAGTTGAAATGTTTTGTCAATAGCTGCATAATACTTTGAGCAGAGGCTTAAAAATTATAATTTCATTAATATTTAATGGCTTAATAAATTGTGGCAGCGACAAAAAAGATGTCTCTACCCACATTGTTTGTACAAATTTATTTTATAAATAATTCAATAAATTGCATAACCCAAGCCTTAATTAATTTATCTAATTAAATGCACACACTTTGAGTTTTTTATAAACTATCCTCGACTGTTTGTTTAAAGCAATTATTTTTTACCTGACCCCAACTAATAAAATTATGCGAGGTTTAATTTTAATAAAAATAATACATGTGTAAAAAATAAAAAAAACAGACTAATAGATAAGCTAGCTTTGACTATATATATATAAGTATACTAATGCAATCTTCCCAAAGAAATCACCATTATTTAGGATTTAAATAAATAATAAAAAAATATATGAAATTATTTTTTTAAAATTCAATTCAATTACGTGTCTATTTTTTATTTTTAAAATTACAAATTGCACAGGGCTTAGCTTTTCATTTATTTAAATTAATAAAAAAAAAATACTATTATGAGTTAAAAATAATGTCATGAAAATAGTAAAAACCTAAATATAATAACAGAAATCTTAAATACAATCAACTTTTTATGATATAGTTAGTATTTTCAAAAAATTTAAAATGTTTCAAAAATTAAAACCTTAATAAAAAAAAATTTTAATAATATATATTATACCATATACATAAAATGTGCATTTTAAATAATAGACTATGTGTTTGGTTAAAGCGAGGCACAATTTTTTTTTTTCAATTTTAAAATTTCCCGTGCGTTAAAATTTTGTTTATATACAAATTTAAAAAAAAAACCGCCAAAATGCAGTTTGCTGCCAATATCAACTTGGCAGCACTTTTTTGTCACTCACACTCGTTTAAAGTGCTCAAAACCGTCGCTCACTCACTCAATTGATGCGCGCTACTCGCCCCCTGTTAACTTTACAGGAAATACCAATGCTCTGTTAGTAGTTTTAACAGTTAACAGCCACTTGTCAAAGCGAGATAAATATATGTAACAACAAAACGAGCATACAAAAGTCCAAGTGCGAACAGTTAAGCAATAGCCGACTGTTTAATTCTTATGTTAAGTTCATGTTCGGGTTGGCTATTTTAACATTTCGCTGTTCGCTGCGCTTCCAATCTTTCTTTCTTTCATACCCTGTTTTTATTATTAAAAATTAATGGTGGTGTACGGTTCTACGGTCGCGCGTTTGAACACACAGGCACAGTGTGAATTATTGAAAAAAAAGAAAAAAAATATGTACACATATTTTTAAAATTAAAAAATATTAAACGCAAATTGTTAAAATAACAACAAATTAAAGTGACAACAACAACATCTAGAGAAATATTTAAATAAACGCTGTTTAGCGCGCCGCGTAAAAATTGCAAATGCAAAGTGTGCAAAAAAGAGAGCAAAGTATTGAATAAAGAAGTGTGTAGAAGTGCAAGAGAGGTAGCAACTGCTGGAAGCGTGTTTTTTTGCGGCAAAAATTCATATACACAACTACTACAACTACAGACACAAACAAATCAAATTATATATTTTGCTTATTGTTTGCGGCGGCAACAACAAATACAAATACGAAAGAAACAAACAAAACAACAACAAAATAAACGTGAGCGAAATTTTATTTACTGTAAAGACTAGAATTATATACTTATTTGCTACAATTTAACCGCTGTCTGCTGCATGTTTGGTATATAATAAAGTGTATGTAAGGAATGCATATGCAGACAAGTGTGTGTGTATATATGGCCACTGCATTGATTAACAACAAATTAAACATAATTAAGCTGATGTCTTTGCTGCTCTTCTCACAAATGCGTACACAACCGGCAAAACGTCGCGTGTTGCTATGTGTGTGTGTGCTTGCGTTGTGCATATGTATTTTTTATATACTCCATGTACTTGTACCATGTAACGTTACTTTCATGTGTATTGCAAAAAGCAGCTTCCACATTAACATCGCCCCACGCCGCTACAAATTGATTTTTGTATGGCGATGTCTCCACCGCTGCTTGTTCCCCCATGTGCTCTACCCGCCTTTGAGTTAACAGCATCAACAGACAGCAGTTGGACGAAGGGACGGCGACGGCAACTCACCGCTGTCGCATTATTTTCTTATTTGCTTCTTACTTTAGCCTTTGCTTTGGTTTTTGTTTGTGTGCCTTTACGTCTGCCTTGCCCAGCGCTTTGTCTTTGTTGTTTTTTTTTTGTTTGTCTGTACGTGTGTTATTGCTTCCTTTTTATGCCTTGCATTCCGTTTCGTTCGTTTCGTCTTTGAAAAACGCGTCGTTTTCGCGCGAGTTGCGCTCTCTCGCGCACAAGTCTCTCTCAGCGCTCTAATTGTGCAGTGTTGAAAAATGCCCAGTTGGGACTTGCTGCATATTTGTTGTTGTTGTTTGGTTTTTTTTTTTTGTTAAATCTTGTCTAATTGGCGTGGGCGCGCATCGGCTCTTGTGTGGCGAGTTGTTTTTGTTGCTGTTGTTATTATTATTATTATGTTGTGTTACCCTTTTTTAATCATTTCCGCTTGGACAAATTGCTCGCAACAACAACAAAAAACTAAAAAAATTCTTATCAATCGACCAGTTGGCGGCCCAAACCAAGTTACTGTTGTAGCTCCACACGCAAGCATGCTGCGAATAAAAAAAAACCTTCATTGTCTGTCGCTTTTGTGCTGATGTTTTTCACTCTCTCTCACTCTCTGTAAAAAAACCAATTGTGATTACTTTTAAGGCAACATCGTTGGAGTCATTGCCGTTGCTGTTCTGTCGACGTCAACGTCGTCGCTTCGCTGCACTTGAACAGCGGCAGCAGGCATTTGAATTTGTCGCACGTCTCCAACACCGTCTCCCTTAACGTCTCTGTCTGCTCTTATGCCAGTTGACTTGGTTTTTCTGTCCTCTGCACAAAGCTCAGGCGTTTGCTTTGTTGTTTATTGTTACCTCTAGAATGTGTGTACATGCATACAAATACATTGTCGCTAATCATTTACACTTGGCGTGCTCGAGAAGCAGTCCCAAAATTGAAATAGGAACAATATTGAAATGTATAGACCTATGTATATACCAACAAAAGTAGGTGCTTTTGTTGTTGTTGTTAAAGTAATCCTTAATAAAATGCAAACAATATTCAATTTCCTAGAAGTATACAAGCATATACATATTTATTACAAAGGTAGGCGCTTTTTCAAAAAGTAATCCTTAATAAAATGTAAACAATATCAAGTATCATATAGCAGGTATTTTTTGTTGCATCAAATGTGTTCCACATCCTTATGTGCCATACTTTATGCCTATATTAAGCTAAATAACTTAGAATGAAATCACGTGCACAACAGAAACAAATACCCAGTAAGAATAAATAGCATAAGAAAAGAACCATTTTGAAAAATAAAAAGTCAAATTGGACTATCTTGGTCGAAGAATCAGTTTTTTCCTAAAGCGGGTTTTACTCATCACACCAAAAAGAAGAGATACCGTTCTTATAACTTAAATAGGTTCAAACCAATGTCTCAGTCAGTCGAGAACTCTCTTAGAAGTTGGCAAGCTTAACGTTGTGGCGTGAAAGAACTTTTAAGAATTCTGAGCTTTACCCATCCGAACACATTTCAATATTGGGCACTCAAAAAAGAATTCACACAGTGAATATTTGCAAAAAAAAAAAGTTAAAATTAAGTTTGTTTCGGAAATCGGTCTGACAGAAATATATAACTTTCCAGCTTTGCAGAGAGAGCTTATCACAATAGATCCAAAAGGCATTGTGCAGTAGTACCTCAAAAACATTGTTATTATCAAGGTAAAAAAACCTGAAACTGTCCTGACCGTACCGATAAAGTACAGCCATGAAAAGTACAATCAACCTTTATGCAATTTTTCGCAAGTTAAGTACTGCACTAACTTTAATACGATAATAAACTCAATTTTACATTGCATTGATTTTGATAAAGGCATCTGTTACCATGATGGCTTGGAATTTTCAAGTGCTTACCATCTATTAAGTAAGTAATTGATTGCTGTAGAGAGTTTATTACCATTGCAAGGGAATATCTTTATCTTAATATAAATAATTGAAGTGTATTTTTTTAACAGAATATTGAATATCAAATACTTTTAGAAAAAGTAACGCAGCAATATTTGGTGAACAAAAACTAAAAAAACAATTCTTTATATACTGTGGAAACATAATTGTTGTCAAAAAATTCAGTACGAAAATATGTTCATTCCTGAGACGTTTATGGAGCTGTGCCACTACCTCGATTGTTAACACTAAAGGCCAATACGCAGTTAGAAATATTTCGCACGGAATGACAAAACTTCATGTAAAAAAAATTCCCAAATAGGATATCCCAAATGGGATTTTTTGTTTATATGAAGTTTTGTCATTCCGTGCGAAATATTTCGAACTGCGTATGGGCCTTAACCTGTAAAAAGCCATCATGTATAGCTTTGACAACCAGTTAAAAATCCAGAATTTATTGTAATAAAATTTTTAGAATTTTAAAAAGTGTTTACGAAAAATTAGATAAGTCCTCAGTATAGGAAATATTATTCAAAATATGTACTCAGTTATGGATTTGCTTTGAGTTGAGCAATCAGGTCAAAAGCTTTGAAAGATATTAAGATATTTCTGGCTTATGGAACGCATATGCATATATTTTAAAGCTAAAATGGTTTAACTTATGTTAAAAGAAACGTCTAAAAAAAACTACTATGTTTATAAATAAGATTTTTGCTAATTTTGCTTTCAATAAATTTTAAAGCTTTTTTATCTGAGCTATGACTATGCACTTTGCTATTTATTCGAAACCCGTAAAAACAAACTGACCACCGAAGCAGGTCGAATTGATTTTTACTGCAGTCTTATTTTTTTCAGACAATGACAAAATAATTTTTTTTCAAGATAAAATTTTGTTTAGTGCTTTATAAAAATATATTTTTTGATGTACAACAGAATACTCAAAAGCTTCTCAGCGTTTTTAACCTAAAAAGTTAATCTTTTCTCACTGTATAGCTGCGGACTTATGTTGTTGAATATAAATCGTAAATAGTGTGACGAGACAAGTTTAATTAATCTAAATTGATATTGGAGCGTTAAATCAAAAGTTTTGAGCATGTAGTGAAAAGTTTTATTTATTTGAATTGAAACAATTTGCTCTATTTTCCATAATAAGATACAATTTCATAATTTCCTTAATTGCTTAATTTCTTATTTCAAAGGTTTGATTATTTCATATCTGTGCAGTATATGATTTAATGTTTATCCTGGAACCCTCTAGTGAAATAAAGTGGGATTTCTTAGAACTCATATGGGAAGGACTGTTTAAAGCTTAACACATTTATTAAAAATATTTTTAAATGTATTATTAATTCGTCTAAATTTTTCTTTAAGATGCGTCTGCTTTTTGACAAGTTATAATAGTTACAAATATGGCCTCATAAATAATGTACTTAATTGATTTAATTTTTGGATTTGTATTTTTTTTTTATTTTAGTGTTGGGGTTTTTGTATAACTCGTACAGCAAAAGATTACAATTTCCAAATCCAGACCCTAATAGCTTTGACTAGATCAAATGCGCATTCGTCGTGGTATAATAATTATCTTAGATTTCCATTTTGTGTAAATGATGTGCAGCTGTTTAGTTGGCCGAGACTTGCATGCAAAAATGCTACAAAGTTGCAATTCTCGTTTTGTCTTTGCTTTACGGTTGCATTTTCTACTTTGTGCTTTGCTTTTCTCTGCACTTTTCTCACTGTGTCTATTTTGCGCTTTTGATGCGCACGTCCATGTCGTTGTTGTCGACATGTTGGCTTTTCTTTGGGCTTTCATTTCGTGTTGCTGTTGTTGGAGTGTGTGCATTTTCTTTGCTATTTTCATTTACTTTGCCGCGCTCTTTCGTTGGTTTATTCGTTTAATTCATTCGCTAGTTTGTTGTTCGCTCGTACGTTCGTTTCGTTCTGCTGCGTTGAATTTCAACCTGCCAAGAGAGCGAGAGGAGGAGTGGAGCGCAGCGTGTTGTTGCAGCGACGCGTATGCATTTCTAACTGGTTAGACGGTGCTGCTCTGCGTCTTAGTCGGCAAGTCCCTGGCTTGTCTTTAGGCCGTTGACTGCATTGAGTAGTGGCAGCGCAGTAGGCGTCGCTGCTTGCTCCCCTTTTAACGTTGTTGCGTTGTATGTTGACCCTGCACGCCACTTATTGCCAGTTCTTCAGGCTCAGCATTTCTTTTGCTTCGAAGCCCCACAGAAAAAAAAAAGGAAAAGAAATAGAAAAGCCACCAACCCGTTTTGAGTGCGGCGGGGCGGTGGGCAATGTCGGCGTATTGGGTTTTTGTTGCAGGCAGGTTCTATAGAGCTGCCATTGCTGCACTTAACCGCCTTCCGTCTTTTGTTTTTTTGCACTCCTTAGCCGATAACCACCAACCACAACCACCTGATCTCTGGCAACAATTGGCAACGTCGCGTCGTTGGTAGGCTTGAAATGTCACTTGGGCAGCAAGAAATCTAGCATCTAGAATTCTAGACACCCCCAAAACCCACCTACCCAACCACGCGACTGCTGAAATATGTAACGTAAATGTAATCATTATTGATTTTATGCTGCAAGCCAAGTCGTCGCATCGTGTCGTATCCAAGCCAGAACAGCACAGCACAGCACAGAGCAGAGCAGAACAGACCGGCACTGACACATTAGTGTTTTAGATTATCCAGCCACGCTGGGTCTCTGCTACCCTGCCCTCTGTCCTTTGTCAGTCAATGTTGGTTGACTGCTTAAATATGCAAAACGTTGCTGGTTGCTCTTTGCGGCCGGAAAAGTAACAGCAGCAACCGACCCCCTTCACAACTGACGATGAGAATGTTTGCAGGATAACTGCGGGTTGGACTAGCTAACTGGCTGAGTGGCTATGTGGGTTTTTGTTTGGGTACGGTGTGTCCTGCTCATTCTATAGCATATACACATTAGAAATTTAACAGGTTAATGTCCAAAGTCGTAAACGAAACCATTTATTTCTGGCATTTGTACGAAAGAATTTGTTGCCTTTTTGGCAAGCCAGAATCCAGTCCGTTTTTCGTAATTTATATACTACAGTATATGCCAGGACATGTCGTAAAAATAAAAAAAATCACAATGTTATATGAAGCGGCAACTGACGGAAAAGCATCATGCGTTTGTAGGACCTTGAAAGGTTTTGAAAATAACTTGCCGCGAAAAGCTGGAGTTGACATCTGCTGTAAGGATTTTTTGGCATGATGGACGCACACTTAGCGGGTTTATCGCGTCGCCACCGTACTCTTTTATATGTATACAAGTGTTTAGCTTATAAATAATTATTGTGCGAGAGTTGCTTCGGATAACTGTCAGATTTGTCAGTTGGCCGGATTTGTATGGGTCGTAAATACAAGTAATGCACAGGAAGTCATTTGGGTTGAATTTCAAAGAGGTCAAATTTATGGAATTTTGATTAATGCTCTTTGTGCAAAAGTTCGAAGTGGATTGTTTAAAAATAGAAAGGGTTGCAATGCTTTTAGTTGATTGCAAAGTTGCGAACAGACTTTATTGTGGGTATCCAAGTGAGTTTGGGTCAACTAAACCTCAAGAAAGAGAGTTTCGAAAAAATTAATTATCTGAGCGCAAAATTCATTCGAATTATAATAAGAAACTGAGCTTCTTCCTAAAAGAAAAACTTTACTAAAAGTGTCTCAAAATGAAAAAAACAGCTTCCTTAAATTCTATCTTTTGTAGAACATCGCAATGGAATTTTTGCGATTAAAAAAAAAATATGCTTATATTTTATAATTATAGGTTGCGTGGGATTGAATAAATTGTTTATATCTGCATTTTGTAGTTATGATGAATCATTTAGTAATTAATTTCGTGGAATTAATGTATAATTTAAGATTTTTTAAGATCCACATAATATCTTTGTAGAGAGACCCAAGCTTTAACCTTAAGCAAAGATTTTTCATAAACTTATTTTAGTATCTCAAAGCATGAAAACTTTCGGAATAAGCGCATAAATAATATTTGTACATATTACTTATGAGATCTTTAGGATATGTAGGCAATTTTACCTTCATTTATGCTGCTCCTAAGCCTCAAAGATATTCATTTGGTTTGGTATACCAAATTGTAAAAAATTGTAGATATATTACTGTGGCTCGTATTTGCAGTAATTTATGCCTATTATCTAGATATGGTTAACTATAGAAAATGCCTTATTTTCGTCTTACCATGCACAGAAATGTATCGGCAGCTATTTAATTGTAATTGCAGCAATCCATAACTCATTAATATGGCTAGAAAATGCTTTAAACACTTGCTATTATACATTCACATCTGGTATATGGTTATCTAGTGACTTGCCATAATGGAATTGCAACTTGTAATGGCTTTCAACTTAAGCCCTTTTTGTTGCATTACCAGTATTAGCAAGCGGCCATCCATCATTGTAAGATACAATCAGAGGCCTAGTTGGCAATGCCCAACCGTCATAGATTCCTTCAAATTGTACTTGTAGCTTATGCCGTGATGTTTATAGGAATGTATCTAAATGTTGAATCGCAGCTGTTTGGCTGTTGCATGAAACTCTGCTAATTACATATAGCTTAGATATATATGGCAGCACAGTAACGGCAACGGCAATGGCAACGACAACAAAAACAACACATCATTGATTTTTCCAAAGCTGTCAAAGCCCGTTTCGCAACTCTTGAATTGGCCTTTTTTGTCGCCGCCATCGTCAGCGTCATCGTCAAGCACACCAGCAGCACATCGACAACGTCGAGATCAACATGACCATCGCCACCGCCACAGTAGTAGTTTGGCTTGCTGGCCTTATTTGGCCAAAACATTTAGCCAGGCAGATTTTACTACTCCTTCCCCCCTGATAGTTTCCGTTTCGCACCGCCCTACGCAATGGATGTCAATTGCAAAGAAAAACCAATTTTGTGCATTGCAGCAACGACATTGCACAAATATCTTTGTATCTATTAGATGCACATGGCAAATTTTGCGGTTGTCGTTGTCCAGCTAATTTTATCGATGTTGGCTGGCAATTGAAATGCTTTTACAGTTTATTTTTGGATTTTTCATTTTATTTAATATTTTTTCGTAGGTTTTTTTTTTTTTAAATTTTTATATTGCATTTATAATTTGTGCAAAATGTCAGCATTTTGAATCGGGCTTGTTCCGCTTATCGCGTATCTTTGAGGCTGCCGACTGCCCCTCCTCGAATATATGAATTTAACAAATTTTTTAGCACGTCAGCAGAGCGCTGCTTAGTTAGTTCTGAGACCTGTTCGTTCGTTCATGTTTATGCAAATGAACTGACACGTCGATCTTGTTTGAAAATCTCCATAAATGTTTAAAAAATAATATACTTAGACTTATATTATAAAACAAAGCAAAAACCAAATACAATTTTAATACTTATTAAAATAAATTTTGCGCTTGATGCGCTACGTTTAGAGGTGTTAATTTGTTTTAAAGCATTTTAGTTGGGATATATGGTTTGATAAATATTTAAAGAATGAAAATGAAGAGCTTAAGAAGTATCTTTTACTAAAATAGTTTTTTTAATAAGTATTTGAAAGTTCAAATAGAGAAATAAGAAATAATGTCGGTAAAAAAACCTATTAATTTGCTTGTTACATTTGTTTCTAAAAACAAGTAATTGTCGATGGTAATTTTTAAGACTTTTTTAAACTTAATATTTAAACTAAAAAAAAACTTAAATTTAAGCCAAATGCAACCCGAATATTTCAACCGGACAATTAACCAAACCTTCTCGTACATTTCCAATACAATGCCATTTTTTTTAGAAAGAAGTATTTTCTATATAAAAGAATTTATTTTTTTTAATACAAGAAAAAGAGGATCTTTTTATAAAAAAAAATTAATCGGTCAAAAATCGAAAATTGTTCTTTTATATCATAAAATACATCGGATACTTTTTTCCAACTTCAGGAAAGTTTTTAAAAAAAAAAAAAAACCGTTGAATTGGAATTTCCATTTTCTTAGTGTTTTCGAAAGGTTCATGTTTTTTACTTTGAATTCATACGTATTGGATAAAATAATAGTAGAAACATTAAAAAAATCCAAAGTAAAACCTCCCTGGATGAAATCCTAGATCCGGCACTTTTTACTTTGTTTGGGTGAAATGTTTATACAATTTTTTTTATAGGGTATGATATAATCTTATACTAGGTAATAGACTAAAAGACCAAAGCAATCAAACTGACTGACTTTTATGAGCAATATTTCAATAAGAACATTCTTAATCAAACCACTCAAATTTCTTCTAAAGTGCGCTTCTCTGGCTCCAAATTATTATATGCTTGGGCTACGGCTTGAAGGCCGGTCTAAACGAATTTTTTAGCCAAAATTTCGACTTGCTTAGTAAAAAATATTAATACAAGATAAAAATGTGCTTCATACTTATTTGCAACCGTTTGTGATAATGTATAATATTCTAATAAAATACGCTTTAGGGAAAGACGCTAATGAGCATGCATCTCTCTACGGTAATAGACTTCCTTGTATTAGTGCCAATCTTGCCAAAAAATATACATATTTTTTCTGAGATTAAGTATAATGCACATATCGATACTAGTCAAAATACATTTTAAACCAGATTTGGGGCTCCTGTAGCGATAAACCTGTTTCAAAAAAATATTCCAATTTGTTGTCTAATCATAGATCTGCACTATTTTAAATATGTCATTAAAAAAAAAAAACAAACATAATTATTCAAGCTTTGGCTTATTGATTACCTCAAAGATATGCTTTATATCTAGGAAGTTATAGTAGAATTTTTTTATTTTTTGTCAAAACGCAATAAACTTAGAAAATAAGGAATACATGTGTATAGTAGTATAATAACAGGTTCAAAAATGTATGCTTACTAATTGTTAAAGGCAAATTATATCAAGTTTTAGTTGCGTCAAAATTTTAAGTTCAACTTTAGCATATACATATCATAAAAATAAAAATATTAATTTGAATAAAGATAGCGCATTTTAGATTCGCTTTCATTTCAGCCTTAATTATTAATCCATATAGGTATACTTTATGTCCATATATTCCCCATATATAACGTATTTGTTGTTGTTATTGTAATTGTTGTTGCTGCTGTTTTTGTATCTTTCCTATGCGCGAACTTCTTCCATTGTTGAATATAAACATTTTGTTTTGCCATTAATTATCTATCTATCTAACCGCTGACGCATAAGCTTGGCGTTCTCGACGTGCTGTCGCTGCCCACTCGCAAACTAGAGAATCTTACAGAGGTTATGGCACTCTCTCTCTGGTGCTCTTTTCTCGCTCTCGCTTCTACTCTCTGCTGCTGTA
This sequence comes from Chymomyza costata, assembly GCA_018150985.1. Lineage (NCBI taxonomy): Eukaryota > Metazoa > Arthropoda > Insecta > Diptera > Drosophilidae > Chymomyza > Chymomyza costata. The sequence continues at coordinate 29,765,834 of JAECWU010000001.1, forward strand.
GCTTCTCCAGCGAGCAGCTGCTGAACAGAACACACGTTGCCGTTGTTTGGCGCGTTTTTGTTTTAATACCCTAACTGAGGGTATTTTGGTTTTACTTCGATAATTTTAAGATATGTAATCTATTGTATTTATCATAATGCATCGATAGATGTTTTTTTTTGCTATTTTTAAAGCCAATTGTTTTTTCTAAGGTCTATAAACGTTTAGTCTAGGTATATTAATTAAAAGCAGATATATCGACGATGTTGCGTCAAATCAAATTGTATATTAAAGATTTTGCTACAATTTTAATTTATGAGCTGATAAAAAATTGCAAACCAAAGCATTATTGTGACGTAGATAACACTTGTGAACCTCCGTAAAAAGGTGTTTTTTAGGTTAAAAAAAATGTAAAAAACACTTTTATGAAGGTTCTTTTTTCGTGTAAACTAGTGTAATTGAAATTAAATATTTTTAGTGGTGTATGTGCCATATATAATTTGTATTAAAGAAAAGTATATTCTTTTTTCGGGTCTCCTGAAAATTTTTCTTTTTGTAATTAATATACAAGAACTTTGTGCTACAGCGTCGATATTTTCATATGAATTGTTTAAATTGTTCCACTTCAGCTTCGATGTGCGCATATTGCATTCGATTTAAAATAAAAAACAGAACATTTGCATTTAAATGAGTATTTTATAGAGGCATGTTAAAATATTCACAGTTGAAAAATAAAGATTCATTCGCGGTTTTAATTTAAGACCTCAAAAGTTTTTGTTAAAAAATAAGATACAGGGTATAAAAACAAAATATTTTAATAGTAACATTAACTCGCGTGTTTTTATTTGCTTTAAGAAAATATATTTATATGTTCTGTTTATATGAAGTTTCAAAAATGTAGGAAACTCAGCGCCATTTTGATTATTTGAGTAGTCACAAGAATTTAAGCTTTTTCAACGAGACACTGCTAAGACACTTAAACAACTATTTTTTTTAAGTTTAAGTTTAAGAATTTGCTTTATTTTCCATAATATATGCATTTTACTTAAAGCTAGCCACTAAATTTTATAGAGCTAGAATTTATCTTTTCAACTGAAATATTATCTTTTGGCTTATAATCTATTTTGTTAGGAGTATTTTTGTATATTGATTGTATTAGATTTCATATGTTTCTTAATTATACGTTATAGACGTTCACGAAAACACCTTAACACTAAATGTACATATAATAAATGATATTTTAAATTAAATAGAATTGAAGTAAAAATGGATAGACCAACTTTCTTTGCAAGATCTTATTTGAATTTTTATATTATATCAAAGAAATTCATTTTTAAGAGAGCCCGCTTAGTGCATTGAATTTTCGGAATACAAATTCAACAATTGTGATTTTTACAATAAAAACAAAGCAGCTCATATCGTAAGAGTATATCAAATTCGGCTTGTGACATAAACATTTGCTTGAATTTTTTGATATGCTTCCATCAACGTTGATAAACAATAATGCGCGATGATGATGAAGAGGCCGTGTTATATTTTTTTGGAGGGGGGTTACACCGCACCACCAGTGTGTACACGAGTATATAAGACTCTCTAAAAAAGCCTGCTGTTTATTTGTGTTTAATGCTTTTTCAGTTTCTTTGTTTTTATTAACAAACAAACTGGCGTAGTTGATATTGTAGATGAACATTTGGCGGCGGCATTTTCATTCATTCATAGCCAAAAGATAAATCTTTTTTATATGCCGCAGCACGAGCGAGCGGGTTTTTTTTTTTTTTGGTTTTTTATTTTTCGTGCCCTCCTCTCATATTATGTTATTGTTATTATCTCTTGAGTTTTAAATCTCACACAGACAGCATCATAATTCAGTGTAATAAAGTTCATTAACTTTTCGTATAGCAATTTGTCAAAAAAATTTGTTCAACACAGATTTTTGTTAGACATGCGATTTTTTAATTATGTAGTATTTTATATTATTATTTTTTTTTTATTTTCTCTTGTATTTTTTTGTTTGGCAAATTTTAACGTTTTGTTGACCCATAAAAGAGCATGTGCCTAAAAAATGCTCACTGTTTATGATTTCTATTCACACAGCCAGACAGCTTCGTTATAATTATGAACCATATGTGCAATATTAGTCTAGTAAGTTTATCTGGGTGTGCCTGTGTCCGGTTATCGTTTCTTTGATTTGTCTGCGAACGCCTCTTAACTAACTGTCTGACTGACAGGTGTACTGACTAGCCAACAAACGGAATAGTAGCTACCTGTTGTGCCGGTTTACTTTTAAAGTTTACTTTTTTTTTTTTTTTTAATTTTGGGGCTACGAGTTCCGTTTCATGTATTGTTTGTTTTTGTTTTTTCTGACGAAAAAATTGTACCTGTTCGTTTGATATCATCTGCATAGGTATTGCCAGCATTTGGCATTTCCTTATGTGCGGCTCTCTGGGCCAGTTGAACTGGCATATAATTTTCCATTTCCTCGCGTTCAGTTTTGTAAACAACTGATACACAGTTCACTGAACATGCTACTAAAATTAACAAAAAAACAATATATAAAATGAACTAACATATTGTGTGTGTAATACGTGGAAAATGCTGCTGAAAAGCAAACAAATTAGTCAATAGGTCTTATGAAAAACTCTCTGTACGCAAGAATTTATTGTTTATATGTTATAAAAAGAACTGCCCATACAATAAATAAGTTGGCAGTCAAGGTGGAAATTTTTTTTTTTTTGTATTTTCGCTGAGTATGATGAGATGTGTCGTTATAGACATGCCTGTCTTTCATGCTACCTTTCTGTCTGTCTGTCTCTGTAAACATATCTTTAAATGTAAAGCTCAAGCCAGCTTGAACATGGAAAATTTTGATATTCAGTGTCTAAATTCCTCAAAAACAAAGTAAATTATTCATCCACGTTGGCTTGTCAAACTGAATTATTCTTGTTTTTTATCGATTTTTTGAACCCAATTTTATTTAAATATTTATCAGTTCATTCTCATGAGTAGATTTTATTTTTTGTCGTCAAAAAAACTTATAAAAACGACATTTGATCAATAAAAAGATAGAAGATATTTTAAAATTATATAATAGCATATGCTTTAAAAATTTTTAATTTAAAGTTTCTTCGATAAAACTGCGATTTTAAATTTCGATTAATCAAGAAAAATTAGCAAAACCACAGCAAAAGCTTAATATGTATTAGTTTTCAAACAATTTTGCAAAATATTACACAGTTTTTGTTTCGAAAAAAGTTAATTAAAAAAAATGCCTGTCTCTTTCCTGCAGATGCTGTGGTAATGCTTTCTAAAGCCTTTATTTAAAATTTTGTTTGTTCAAAATTTACGTCAGTTTTAGCTCGGAGCTCCTGACCTAAATAAAGCTGAGTTCTAAAAATAAATTCCTTTGAGTTTTTGTGGATACTTTTCGTGTTAAATAAGGATGCTATAATATAGGGTTTTCCAATAAGAGGTGTTATTTTGGTATACAAAGAAAAATGTAATTTTTTGAGATAAATGATTGGATGTTTATTTCATAATAAAGAGGAAGGTACGCCGTTAATAATGAAAAACAACATCAGCCAAATGGCCACCACGACCACGCCTACAGGACCATATCCTTTTCATGAAATTTTCCATAACCAAACTGCAAAGTAACTGCCCTATGTCCTCGATAGGTCCAATGACCCCGCCGGACCATAAACCGCACCAAACACTTACACGTTGAGGATGGAGAGGCTTCTCAACAATAACTCTTGGGTTTACCAAGCGGCAGATGCGACAATTTAACTTGTTGACGTAGCCACCGAGGTGGAAATGGGCCTCATCAGTCAAGATGATTTTTCGATGGAAGATTTTCATTAGTGAATTTAAATAATTTCAATTCGTTGTTGAAGCCTGTATCGTTCCATTTTTAGTAATGGCGTAGTTTCTACTTGTCAAATGTCAAAGAATAAAAGCTTCAAAAGTGACAGCTACCGAAATACCGGGAGATTCAAAATAATACCTCTTGTTGGAAAACCCTATACAATACCCTGTACTTATAGATCTCAAAGACCATAGAGTAAGGAACACGATAATATTTGATTACCTTGCCTATAGGAATTTTTGTTTTAAGGATTCTGTGACTTTCCTGTTGTTAGATGTGGGACGTAGAAATGATCAAGAGCGTATGTTAGCTTTGAAATATAAACGCAATTATTTTCTTAAACCGACAAATTTCTTATATGGCATATAGACTTATTTATGCAAAAAAAAAAAACCATTGATTTTTGACCAAAAACTCCATTGCGAAACTTGGTAGATGTGAGTATTACATTTTTTTTTACTAAATGGGTAGAGGTTGTCATTTTAATTTGGTAACTTGTAGTTTGACGATTTTTCTAAGTGATTTCTAGTAGTTTTCTTGAGGCTTTAACAAAAAAAGAAGACATTTATAGTTTTTTATTTTTTGGCAATTGCATTAAGAGTATCTGCAAATATGTTTCTTTAGTGAACAATTTTTGCGATAAGGAAATCACATTAGCAGTAGCAGAAAGATTAGATCGATTACTTTATATTTTCACTTATCAACATTGAAACTAAGTTACTTATTGGGTTAGTCATTAAGCTAGTAACTAATTATTATGGGTTCCTGTTAATTTTCTAATTCTAATTCTAATTTAATTTTTTGCCATATTACTATCTTAGTAGGTTAGGTTAGAAGCCTAAACTCTTACTTTTAATGCATTATAGATCTCTTAATTTGTATTATATTAAATTTTTGAGAATAAATGAAATGATGCTTTTGAAATGCCTCCAGTATTTGGATAAGTCAATGACTTATTAAATTTTCCGCGTAGCAAACTGGAATACCAAAAAGAGGTCGTCTCGCCGGAAATCTTCGTTAAAATTCATGAAATAATAATAAATGATCTCAGAATAAAAGCTACCTCTAGTCAGCTCAACTAAATGTGTATATCATATATTAGTATAAGAACATGTAAAAAGCTTGATGCAAAGAGTTTTACAAGGTGTCGCTAGGAAGTGCGCAAGTTTGGCTACGCAGAAAACTGGTTCAACTTTTGTATGGTAGCTATATTAGATAGTGGAGCAATTTTGATTAAACTTCGCAATAATGTTAAGTCTGAAACAAATTACAACTGACATAAATTTGGTCACCATAATTTTTGAAAAATAATAAAATGCTTTTAACATGTATTTATGTGGTTTTCTGTACTATATTAGTCTACATCAGTGGTCTGCACGGCCCTATCTCGCGTATATAGGGATTAAATACAAATGTATTTTTTGTTGACCACAGATCTACACAGAACAAAATTGGTTCACTATATAGCTACCATACAAAAATTGAGACTATGATCTATATTTCAAAGAGACAGCTGCGCATTGCGTAACCTTTTAATTGCTGTATCATGTGTTAAAGGTATTCGCACAATGAGTGAAATTCGATCGTACTCGCTATGGCAAAAGTTATTAATTGGACTCAGAACTTCTGTCCCATTCATTACACCACCGAGTTGTGACCCCTGGAGACTATTCTGTTTTATTAAACCTGTAGAAATGTCTGAACGGTAGGAGATTTGGTTTAACTTTGGACTAAAAGAAGACTATTGAAGTTGCAGACTTATCATGCTGCCCTCGTTAATTATACATATAAACTCTCATTCAATCGGTTTAGTGTTAACCCTAGTTAAGCTGGAGATAGTTACTCATCCTCCAACCATATACATAGTGTATAAATTTTTATTTATTTTGAAAACAAGCGCATTGTTTTTGTTTTGGTTTTATTTTATCTTCGAACTGTGAAAAGGTTCAATAGTTTGCTCTCACCCGTTGTTTACTTTATTCGATTTATTTGATTTTATTGTTTACTTAACGACTTCAATCAATTTGGTTGCATTTTTTTTTTTTTTTGTGAAACTTGCAAATTGAATAAGTAATATTATTGTTTTTGAGTGCACTTTGTTATTTAAGTTAATATTTATTTATGAATTTCTATTTCGTTTCAAAATTGTTTCCGCCATATAAATGAGCCTCGCCCGAAACGATTGGCATTGGTTAATTGGACATTGTTGTATTGACTTGTTTGAATAACTCGATTTTCGATTCTTTCATCGTTTAATATTATTAATTTGCAGTGTTTTTTTTTGTCTAATCTACATATCTTTTTTTTTTTACTTTTTTTGCAGGTATGTACGTGTGTATGCAAAGTATTTATACGCTTAAATTGATACGCCAAATTACGGAAAGACATTAAGTAAGTTAAAATAAACTTATTTTGAAATATTAAAGTCTATAAAGTTGTTGATTTATTTGGCAATTTTGTATTGTATTTGTTTTTTTTTTTTTTTCAAGTGTGTGTTGTACATAGCAGCGTCTATTTGTAAATAGCAGGGGGGCTGCGTATAAATCAGTTGTTTGTTATTGTGTAACTTTTCAGATGGTTTTGTAGGCAGTCATTTAAGCATTTAAAGAGCCATCAATCTACGCATTAATCTTAATTGAGGCATCAACACCTTACTGTATTATGTGGGCTTAATTGGCGTCATTTGAGGAAGCTAAAAAATTGAGGCGTTACTAGGCAATATGCTGGTCACATGATAAGCCTCGAAGAAATTAAAAGTGAGAAAAATAAATAAATTTGGGTAGGTCAGATTAAACGTCAACAAAATTGTATGGCAGCTTGAATTTAGCTTTTAGCGCCTTACTTCATTTAAATAATATCTTACGTAGAATAATGAACGAGTTTGTCTAGTTTTTTTGAAATTTAATAAATAGGTAAAACATTTTTCATGATGTGATTAACACAAGCTTGTCTTATTAACAACATGTTTTGAATTTTTGTTCTAAATAGTTTTGCTTGTTGAGTTTTAGATAAATGTGGATAATTTGAGAAACAAATATCAGCAAATAAGTAAGAAGTTGAGATATACTAACTATGTTGGCTGTCCTGATATATTTTATCTTAAATGTTTAAAAACTTTCTAAATTTAGCAACAAATAACTATCGAATGATTAAGCAACTATTGGCATAAACTAAAGACTTTGGAAAAGAAAAGTAGTTAAGTTGATGGCTGTAACTAATTTGAGACTCTAAGTCGTTTGGTTTAATTTGAAATTTAATGCATCTATTTACATTTAGGAGTGGTCAGAGATTCAAGAGTTAAAATATGAGAGCAAGCAAAGGAAAACTGAAAACAAGGTGAAAGTCTAGAAGAATCAAGAAAAGACAAAAAAAAAGAGGAAGTGGAATAATGCGAACCACGAAGAACAGAAGATGATGCACGTTTAAATTGTTATATATAGAAAGCGCCAGGAAAAGATATAAACTTCAAGGATGCATTTAAAGAGTTGTTTTAATAGATACCTATATAAATAAATCCAAGCCAGAACCTTTGGAAGAATAAAAGAGCATGGCTGATTGCAAAATAAGTATGGAGCTACTATAATGGGAAGTCTATTAGAATATATTGATAAATGAAAATTTCACAGTAGTATTTAAACTGCACGGGGCGAAACTGAAGAAACTGAAAACATTACTTAGGGTACCACATTTTAGAACAACATTTAAGGATGCTATGAGAAAAAACGTTATTGTTTGGAGGTCATTAAAATCTTTGAGTTTAGAACATGTTTTTAAAGAATTTGTGCAGCAGTTGACTAATATATTTAGTAGCGTAGATAGCAGTGTGAACAGGGAGTTCAATATGATTTCATATGAAAAATAAGCGAACTTTTTTTTAAATTCTTGTTTATATCAGGGATCGCAACTCTTATAATTTTCTGGAATAATAATAATTTTTTGATTTTTTTCATCAAAATTGCATAACTCTTAATTTTTGACTTTCAAAATAAAAATTATGAAATAATATTTAAAAGCCCATTTTTATTTAAAATAAACAGATATTTTTATTAAATGCAATTGTCTGATAGTGAATTCGCCAAACCAGCCTCGATACCTGAAGGCATAATTTCGACCTTCAGATTGATCAGTGTTCCTCATCTTCCATTATAAGATAGAAGTTTGGCCATTCTCCTTTTCAGCCTTTAAATAGGTTGTTCTTCCAAGAGCCATTTTGCCAGCCTGTGGCGATGTCAGGCTAGCTCTTGATTGTAGCGGCTAGTGTGTTTGTAGGTCAAAAGTCTACAGTCTGAGGTCGTGGTGCAAGGTTGAATTTCTTACTTGCTATTCGTAGCCTGTAATAAGGCGGAGGGAAACGTCCAGATGAGTCTGGTCTTATTGGGGAACGTCTTAGCCCAGATCTGGATAGCGTACCTTCAGATGGCTACCACAATTGCTTTCTAGAGCGCTTTTTTACTACATAGAGGAAGCGGTCTACGTTGACTTAAGACTTATCTACGCCAATGAATAGATTCAGAGAAGAAAAGCATGATATCCTCAAATGGCGGTCATCCCCATCGTCTGCTTGGGAAATAATGCGTTTGATCGTTCATGCTCAGTTAAAGCCAAAAAAAAGTAGTTAGTAAGCATGGCACTGAGAGTCACTGTCTGGCCGTTCTTTTTTCGGAAGATGTATGCTTTGTCACACCGCCTGATACATAATTAGTTAAGTCAAAAATTATCTTTTTTGGGAATAACGCGTTCTCAAGAGACCTTTTTTGGTTTTGGAAGATCTATGGCTTTATGACACTGCCTGATTGAAACTCCGCATGCACTAAAAACTCTTATAATGGCTGTACATTAGCTAGAAATGTATCTCATAACTGCAAATGATTTGCGCATTAAAATTTAAATTTAAAATAACCCGTTTAAACCATTTTGACTAGTTGTTGCATATTTTAGAGCTTCTTGGCACATTTTTGACTATGGCAGTTGAAAATGAACGTCAAAAAATGACAGCGTTGCCATTTTATATAATCAAAGCTATCAGTTGTTAAAGCTCGGACATTGATATCTATTAAGACACCTCTTATCTATGCTTCTCTCGCTTTCTTGGTCTAATTAACAGCTTTACAGAATAGCTACCAGTTTGGAGCAACAAAATTGATCAAAAAGCAGTAACTGTCAAATTTGATAAGTTTGCTTTCTAGCCATTAACTGGAAGCCAACAAGCCATGTTAATGATAATGACAGCAACAGCAATCAACACACTCTGCTGCCAAAAATTATATGGCTGCTAACTACTTCCGCTTAGAACGCGCCAGTTTACAGATACAAATTAGCCAGTTAAGGATGTTGTCCATTGCAAGCTGCAAATTTACAACCAGTTTGGGACTTGCCCAGTTCGTTTCAATTGATTTTCAAATCAAGTGCAGATTTGCCCAATGTTTAAAAGCATATCAATTTTATTTGTAGCAAATAAATCAGCTTTATAAGCCGCTGAAAGCGTTTTAGCGTTAGATACTTTGGGCTTTTTCTTTTTGTGGCGAAAAAGTGCTGCAAGAAAAACTAGTTTTTCATCATTTGCCACATGCTGGCTGTTTGGCACAAGCTGGAAAATAAGTAAAAGAAAATTATAAAAGTTTTGCTTAATGTTTGTAAAAGTATCTGCACCACACAAAAAAACTTACATACATATAAATACATGTAGATATATAATATTGTAATGCTGCCTGTCTGAAAGTTTTCCATCATAATCTACTTAACTTTTGCTGCAATCAATTGTAGCCTGCATTTGTTGTAGTTGTAAGCTTCAGTGTCGCTTCATTGCATTTAACATATACACACAAAAGATACAAAACATCAGGCTCTCTCTCACATTTGTGAGATTTCTTTGTATGCAATATGCAATAGATACAAGAGCAAACGAAGAAGCAGAGCAAGATACTTGCTTTCAATTTTGCGTTCGGTTTGCTTTTCACACTATCCGTCTGCCCAGCAGCCGTAGCCGTGCACCCCCAATAGCCCCCCACTCAATTGATAGAAAAGTTGTCAATGTACATATATTATATATACATAGTCTTTTTTTTTTTTTTTTTTTGACTTACAACGGATGCAGTGTAGAAACGCAAAACGGTCACAGTCATGTACAAAGTTAAATTAGAGAGGTAGCAAGGGGGCTCGATGATATTCTTATCTATAGACTGACGCTGTCCAACAGTTTTGCAGCGTGTCGTTTGTAGTATGTAAAGATACTTTGTATACACATAGATGCACGTCCGTCAGATGTCAGCAGCACAGCCTCGACAAGTTTTGCTACAAGTAAGAACTATCTATTTACACGCACGCATACACTTACAAGAAAAAAAATACATAAATGCATTTTACAGATACAATATCTTTTAACTGCATTGAAGCGTAATTGCGACGAATACAGTTTTTTTCTTTACTCTTTGGCGAGTTTATAGAACTAGCTTTGTGAAAAAAAATTAAGCAGCAGATAGTCAAGTTAAGAGTAATTCAACATTCGTTTGAAAGATACGAAATTAAAGGTTGTAGTAACACATAACCTAATAGTTAAAAAAACTTCGCATCAACAATTTTTTAAGCTTAATTTAAATATGTAACAATACTTTCGGGCCCTATTTAAAAAATTTCATATATGGTTCAGTTTTTTCGTTTTTACAAAAAATGAGTCTAGTCGTATACTTAATTAGTATCTTGTTAAAAGCTTATATTTTTTGTTAAAAATTAAATAACATTTTAGTGTAGACACTTACTTCGTTGTTGATAATAAAAAAGGTTTAAGAGAACAAAAAAAGTCAATTCTCTTGAAAATTTAAACAATGTTCAATAAAATTTGGCTAAACAAGAAAAAACTTTTTTTAACGAATTATTATAAGTTGTTCGCTTTAAAATTAGTCAAAAGTAGGAATTCTGCGTATACTTAATTTGACAATCAAAAATAAATAAAGAAATTAAAAATATAAAATGAGAAGAAAATGTTTCCAAGCATGAAAATGTACGCAAATTATTTACAATTTTCTGCGTTTGAGTCCATTCACTTTAAAGATGTATAAATTGTTATCGGTTATCGATAACCTAAAACAATGTTTTTTGAATTTTTTACTTGTATCTGTACTGCGTGTTCGCTCCAAATCTGTACATATTCTGCACTTTTGCAAATGTCTAGTCTTCTGTAGCTAGATAGGCAGCTTAAAGTTATCGATCGGCATAATCAATTATAAAAAAAATCTTTTAGACCAGCCATATTTTATGTAGAACACGCTAGGCTCGTGAGTTTATGTATCTTCATCTTATTCCTTCGCTCGATTCTTCTATATCTGTATATTATGGGATTTTCCACATTTATTATCTTTTTACAAAACCAGGCGAGCCAATTGTTGCAGTATCTTTTTTGAAAAATAAAAATAAAAATGTATTCAAAAAAGTAGTTCATTTGGAGCTGTGCGTTTTTTGCACACTCAGCTGGTATGGTTGGGTCAAGTATTGGAGGCCCGCAGCACAGTTGAAAATGCTTATTGCTTTTGTGGCTGCTTTACCTCGTTTTATTTTATTTTATTTTTTTTTAAAACATTCCATTGGGTGTATGCATATGTGTGTATCTGTGTGCAAGTAGACAAGTGTCTATGTGTAGGTACGTACATATGTATATCTCGATTTCGAAAATTGGCACACCAATTTGCCGGTTTATGCAGGTTTCGATTTAGTTGTTTAGTTGCTCGACTATTGTTATTATTGTTGTTTCTGTTGCTGTTGCGCTGGCAGCTAATTGTTTTGTATCTATGCATCTATGAGTTTGCATACATAATTATTATTGATAGTTTGACTTTTACAAAAGAGCTACATTTAGTATATGTATATGTAGAAGTTGTAAGGGCTTGTTGCTGCCGCATCTTAGTCATAGTTGATGGTTATAAGTAATTTTGAACCTTGAGATTATAATGTTTGTCATTGCAACCAGATACTTTTGCTAAACAGCACAATTTTGAAGTTTGCCATTATATGTGGTAATTTACATAAATGTCTGCTTAATATCCGACACATTACTCATACGCCAAGTGGAAGCAACAACTTCTAACTATTTTAAACAAAGTCAAGCGTCTTGTTGTTGTAGGCCATTCAGCTAGGTAATGCATGTGCATTTTCAATGTTGTATCTACGTATCTGTGACTACCTAGATACTTGCAAAGTTCATTGTGCGTTCTATCGCAAAAACCCAATCAAGTGTTTAACTTTATTTATATTTTTTTTTCGCAGTGTAATTTATGTGTGCGTGTGTATCTGTGTGTCTGAGAGTGGCTGCAGCGCAGTCTGTTTGCGTGTTCGTTTCTTTGTTGTTTTTTTTTTGTTCTTCTGCTTTTTTTTTGTTCTTGCTTATATCAAGCGTTCATTGCCCGCTGCGTTGTGGCTTTTGTTTTTGGCCTGTGCATTTGCTGCATTTGCTTTACTCTCTTTTTTTTAAATTAATTTTTAATACAATTTTAATACATTTTTTTTCGCACTAGCGCAGCTGGAGGCTAAAAGGTTTATAGCTAAATTATGCCCCATCTATCTATGTGATGAGCTTGTAGGTCAGCTGGGCTTGCATTATGCTGAAGGTCAATTGGTTTGAACTTCTCAAACGCTTTGTAATTAAAAAGGTCAGCTTTAAATGGAAATTTTATAATTGGTTTGGGTGAAGCTCATAGCAAGGTTTTTCAATTGCTTTGATATTCTGCATTAAAAATTCTTTGAGATGAGATGAGTGCTTTTGAAAATTAGCTTTAAAAAAAAAATTATAATATATAGTGGAGCTTTCTGTATTTGATTATTAAATTGATTGCTAACCAATTAAGAACTCTATATTGAAGATGCGCAGACTATAGGTTGGAACATCTATTGAATAATTATTAATTATTTTGGTATTGTGAATCTTTAGACTTAAGAATCCACATAATTCTTTATTGTTAAACAAACATACAAAAAAAAATGTAATACAGTCGAGGCGGTGCCCGACAGTGGAATACCCTGTACCTTTTTTCTCAAAAAAGATTTATTCCTGCATATTCTTACTAAGAATTTCCAATTGGAGCATTTTTTTGTTGGTGCAAAACGATATTGATACCTATAAGTTCCGCAAATTTTAACCGATTTTGATGAAAATCGAAATTTACTTTAAAGAAGTTATTTAAAGTATATGGGGTAAGTTTCAAGGAGATATGTTGAGGGGTGTGGGAGAAATTACGGTAAATCGATTGCGGGGGGTGGGGGGCCCGCATTGATAAAATTTGGATGTGGATTTGTTCATTAGAGGCACATGAATTAGCTTACCAAAATTGGTGGTTCTAGGTCATTTATTACTATTATTACGTAGAGTCAAATATTGACGCAGTTTATTGGCAAGGGAGGTGAAATTTTTACATTTTAGACTATAACTTTTGTTGTAATTGTCCGATTTTGTTTATTTTTGACACACAGATGCATGTAACCACAACGCATCGCTCTGTTAAGTTTCAGATTAAAATGATAAACGGTTTAGCTAAAAACCGCGAAACTCTGCTACGGGGGAACGGGGAAAGATATTGACATGATTCAACAAACTTGATCTTCTGAGGAAATATGCGCACCAGCTGGTAAAGTTTCGTATCTCTAGCTCTTATAGTCTCCGAGATCTAGGTGTTCATACAGACGGACAGACGGACAGACGGACGGACAGACGGACATGGCTCAATCGCTACCCGAGGTTATGATAAGCATTTTGGTATAAAGGACTTGGGGTCTGCCACGCCTCCTTCTTGCCGTTACATACATTGCACAAATCTAGTATACCCTTTGTACCTATAGGTACAGGGTATAAAAATTGTTGATCTTTTCTAAAGTCAAGGGCCAAATTTGCGCTTAAGACAAAATAAAAATAAAAAATAGTTCAAGATACACGCTGGATTGACGTTTCAAAATGGAAGGTGCTGTAGATTTCGATTGCAACGAAATAAATTATTATTATGTTTTGCTGTACAGTAGTCGAAATTAAAATTTACTGTCTAATTTCAATTCAATGCATTGCATTTTTTTTTCTTTTTAGTACTATAGGAATAACTAAGTATTTTTCCTGAAGAAATACATACATTGGAAGAGTCCATCGTTTTGCTAAACTAAGAAATCATTTCTCTGTACTGCTGATTTTAGACTGTTTTGTAAGATCAATTTCGTGGCTTAAAATATCTAAACAAATTAAGTAATTTCTCTTTCTGATTTTTTCCAACCGCAGTGTATCTTTGTATCTTTACAAAGGGGCATCAATCTTGAGGTTTTTTTTTTAAATGCAAAAAAACAAAAACACATAAATTTCAAATGAATCGGAAAATCTTTATTATCAATAGAAAGAACCATTCTTGCCATTCACTTTTTAAAGGTAATCCCTTTCAAATGTTGGACGCAACTGCGCCGTAGCTCGTCCATGCGCAGGTTGACGCGTTCGAGCATAATCGGCGGTATCTCGCGAATAGCACGGGTAATGCTTCAATTGTAGCTGGCTTATCCACACACATTTTAGACTTCACGTAGTCCCAAAGGAAAAAGTCTAACGGTGTGATATCACACGATCTTGGTGGCCAATTCCACGGTCCGGAGCGTGAAATTAATTGTTCACCGAATTGGTTCCGTAAAATTGCCTAAGCACGCGAAAAACATTCTTTACAGAAAACGAATTTTCGTAATATCGGGTGTAAGTCTTTCCAAGATGAAACGGCAATGAAAACTGAATTAAAAACACATGGCAACTTGACAGTACTCACGCTTGATTTCAAGATTGATGACCCTTTACTATCAAAAAAGTCGCTTCCGATATGCTTGAGCATTTTTCTTCTTGCATTCATCTCGGCCATTCTATTCTATGTATGATAAAGGAAAAGTGTAAAAATGGTGTTGTAATTCGCCATCACTTTCATGGCCCACCACAAGCTCTAGTCTTGCTTTATAACTTTTTACAACCCATATCTTAAGCATATATTTCGTAGATACTCTGCTAAAATTTTACTACGCTTCTATTTTGCGATGAATGGCAAAAATATCTTTCAATTAACATAGTAATCAGTCATGCTGTTAGTAACTTATCCTTAGGTGTTTCTTTTATTATTTCTCTTATTTACAAATCAGCTGTTGTATAAGTATTACTCATTATTTAGTTTGTCTAATCTTTGCAGTTAGCGAAGTGTGACTTTAATACTACGTTTTTCATATCAATGCCAGCGTCATTTTGTAATCGTTAGATGTTACTGTTTGTCTTGTGATACAATGTACGCTGCGTATACTTAATTGCCTCAATATAAATTATCTAACACATGTATTAGTGCAATTGTTGACTGTTAAAATAACAAAGCACGTTCAATCATACTGTTAATCAAGCAGTTAAATATTTATATATACACGTACGCTTATGAATTGATGTATTTAATGTTTACTCTGTACATATATATAACCCTTAAATGCTATAGACTCTTTTGCCGTCTTATATATACTATATTTCAGTCATTCGCTCTTAATAATCTTTAAACAGATTACTTATCAATTTATAACGTAGCAGAAGTGACGGATACATTCGGGCCTATCGCAATATATTGCGTCCCATGCATTTAATCAGTTTATAAAATGTTTTGAACACTAACCATTTACACTAATACACATGTGGTATATCAAAGTATCTGTGTGCGTTACCAATACCAGGACAGCTCTCTTACATTTCATTTTCGCATTGCATTTAATGCAGCTTTAATTTTATTTTAGTTTAGCTTTATTTTTTTTTTTTTTTTTTGTGTCTCTCTTTACACTCTCTGTCTTTCGCGCTCTTTGTCAATTTATTTTTACGCTATTTTTATTTACTGCCCCATGCCTTGATGTTGTTGTCGTTGTTGTTGTTGCTAGGTTGCTTTTTGTTTTGCTCTTTTGCATTTTTACTTTTGCTTGCGAACTATTTTTGTTTACTATTTACTTTGTGCCGCTAGTCGGTTAGCAAGCAGCACGTTGTTGTGTGTGCGTCAAGGGAGGGCTGTGGAGTAATAGGGCGGAACTGGGAGGCAGTTTGTACGTTGAGTGCGTTGATTTCCCGACCTAGCCGGCGACAATATTTGTTGTGCACTCGACGAATGCGTCAAGGAGGGATACGAGTAGAAAGAGTGCGTGAGAGAGAGGCAGCGCGAGAGTGACATGCCAAGCTAGACGGAGATAGAATGTCTAGCGTAGCAGAACAACGCCAGACATATTTGCGGTTTAGGCGGCACAGTGGTTTAGAAACCTTTCGTCATTGATTCCCATGCTGCATAATTTATGGGCACATAAACACTTGGCTCGCACCACGGTATCCCAGGCTCCAACCCCGCCCCGTGGGCACTACTCGGCTGCCGTCGCGTGCAGTGCCTACCAAGTGAGTTGCTGTTGTTGTTGCTGCTGCTGCTGCTGCATGCCACTCAGTGGAAAAAGTTCCTAGACCACTCTACACTTTAAAAAACAAATTTTATATGCGCCGTCGCGCATGCTGCTAACTTCGCTGCCAGCGTCGACTGTTGACACGTACGCAGCGTCGATGTCGCAGTCGACGTCGTCGCGCCTTGTATGGCTTTCAATGGCCGCCTCAGATTATTAATATTGGAAATGTGTGCAACGTTGTTGTTGCTGTTGTTATTATTTTTGTTGCCGCTGCCGCCGCTGCTGCTGCTGCTGCTGACTGCGTTTCTATGCGCCTATAAATATGTTTTGGCATTAGACCTAGGCCTAGGCTTTCGTAGTTTTATTTACTTTATTTTTTGCGAATATTTCGTTTATTTATATGCCGTAGTATTTGGCAGCCCTTTAGAAATTTGTGCACTGACTACTTCATATAATTGCAAAAAATGGCAACGACAGAGCGTACAGAGCGTAGCTGTCTGGAAGCCTAGCCAACCCAGTCAGTCAGCCGCAGGGCATCGTGGCAACAGTATTATAAAACTACGTTATCAAGTACGTAAAGCACAGTGGATGTAAAGGCATTTTAGCTGTGTACTATGCGAAAATTTTGAGTTTAAGGTTTAAGTTTGTTTTTTGTAATAATATATTGGAGTACATGTAACAATAATTCTATATTGGCTTGGAACGTAATGATTTACTGACTTTTACTTCAAGTGTGACTTCTATTGATTAGCTTCGGATTTTTTGGCTAAGAACGGAATACAATTCTTTAACTGCTGAAAGTTTATTTTTTATAATATGATTAAATAGCGCAAAGAAACCAATTTTGATATTTGTTTTTTGAATAATAGAATGAATAGATATCAGCCATTTATCGTGAAGTATTTTTTTTTTTAAGCAGATTTTTTTTAAACAACAATCGGTCAGGATGCCAGATAATTATAACAGCCGAGAAGCAATTAAACGGCGTGACCAAAAAAAAAGGGAAACATTTGGCAATATATCGCGCAAGCTTTTGATCAAGGCATTCGAAATAAAGATGAATGCAAAATTATCTAGAGTTGCCAATTTAACTGCTTCAAATAAAATATATATCAGCTGAGCCAAACAGTAAAAGTATCTATAAAAGAGTTGGAAATTTACCTTTTTTTGAAAATACGTATCAAAGAGAGTTTCTGTCACAAATGCACACTCTTACAAGACTATAATTATGCTAAAATTTTATCTCAGTAGATTGTGATATCGACCACTGTACTGTGTTGCATTTTCAGCTGGGGCTGAGGCTCTTGACGTCGCCGGCTATGTTCTCCGCTTTTCCCCCCCAAACGACTCCTATCTACTCCGGCTGCTGCTGCTGCTCGACATGCGCTTTGTCTGTTGACTTGCACTTGTGTATATAGTCAGCTATATCATATGCTGCCTGCCTATATACCCACACTTACATATGCACATACACACAGTTATACATATGTATGACTTTAGAGAGAAGTTGTTTTTGCGCCGCGCTTGGTTGTTGTGTAGCAATTGAATATTTGCAAGAGATTTCCGTTCATTAAACCCGACAGCGAAAAGCAGCAGCAGCAGCAACAGCAGCAGCTTTTGGTCAAGAGGGCTGCGGCAAATGCAGGGACTGACTTTGGAACAACACTGTAGGCGGCATTTTTGGTTTTAGCTGGCAATGGATTTGCTCCATTCCCTCCTGAGTTCTGTCATGGTGTAGCCCATTCTGTACTCTTCAGTTGCCTAGCTAGCTGGCTTTTTGCCTAGGTTCAACTTTTTTGTAATTTTATTTTTTGCTTGTTTTCGTTTTAATTTTTATTTGATTTGGGCTGTGATTTTTGCTGGTTCTCTATAATTAAATTCTGCTTTAAAGTTGGCGGCAATTCTACTTTATTTAATTACATTTTTTTGTGATGGGTGCAAATTGAATCGAAAAAGATTTGCGGACTTTTTGATGCTTCTCAAATCGTTTAAGTATTTTTTTTTGCATGCCCAAAGCTCTCTTGTCTTTGAAGAGCACTTATGAATATAAAAAAATGTGAAGACGTGGGGTAGGGTATTCAAAAAAGTTATATGAATGAATTAAAGCAATATAATATGAAGAGATGCTAGGTTTTCAGAATTATTTTTAGGTGACGCTTAAATTTTTTAAGCATATTCCTCCAGAGAACTTATCATTCATAGGACTACTAGTATCTTATTGATGATAAGAAATCTCTTACAAAAAGAGTATTTTATTATTATCAAGTCTCAGCCGAGAAAATCATGGGATTTTTTTTCTTTAATTCTAATCATTGTAATATAATTTGTTAATAGAGGGCTGATGGATAAGGATAAGGAAACTATTAAGGAATGCATAAAAATACATAAAATCTTGGAGACATGGTGATCAAATAATATCTTAATTCAATATATAAATATGTGGGATAGACTTCGACTAGAATTCTAGTTTAGATATACTCGTATCAATAATATTACTTATTCATTCATCAAACAAATGTTGATTTTTAAAATTATGTCTCGATTCAGTAATTTTTGTTCGTGCCATTCAAATCGCCAAACCAAGTACTATATAAATAACAAAGAAGTTGCCCGCCTTAACTCAAAGTGCCAACAATTTTAAGTCCATCTTAAGTCACACCCACATAGAGTAAAAAAAAAAAAAACAAAACTAAGCTGGCCAAGATCTGTTTCTGTTGTTGTGTGGGAGTTCTTTCCAACTAATACTACTACTTTTCTACGTGCCAACGGGTACAAGCTTTGCATGCTTCACTCCAACGTTGTCTCACTCTTGCTCAATTTCTCTGGGCATGACTTCCTTGTCTATGGTGTCTCTAGTAATTGTAGAGTCTTGCTTTTGTTGTTGGACTGTTTTGGACATGTTCTTCATAATGTTGCATGTAAGTCATGTTGTGGTGCATATGCTTGTAGTTTGTTAAGCTGCCACTCCCCAAATAACCTTTGAAAGCTTTGCGTGCTAAAGACCAACTTGCAACTTGGCTTGAATGAACGACAGAACAGAATTACTGATGGATTGACGAACTGTGTGACTGAGTGAGTGTTGTACAATGTACGGATGTGCAGATGCTGCAACGTTGTTTTGGCTTGGTTTGGTTTTAATACACTGTAACTAATGGTTCCAGGGCATACTAGATTTGTGGAATAGATGTAACATAGATGTAAAAAGACTGTGCGGAGCTTAAGTTCCTTAAAACAGGTTTTTAAATAAAATAAGTCAAAATTTGTGGATGCGCTTTTCGATGCTGCCTACTGGCCTTTAAAAACAAACCATTTACAAGTAGATAAAATTTTTTGTTGGTATAATATATTTGGCTAAAGTTTAAAATTATTAAAGTTAGCCAAAAATTATCAAACTGCAAAACTTTTCTTTCTTGAAACAAGTTAATGAGCAGTGTGGAGTTTCAGAAAAGTACAGGGTATACTCTAGTCGGTATATGCCAACTGGACTGTCTTCAAAGTTTTGTGTTTGTTTGGATACTGGCGGCAAGGTAAATTGCAGCCAGCATTCGAATCATATGCCTTACGTGGACCAGAAATTACCTGTCTCTCTTTGTATCGTTAGAGGGAAAACTGCTGGCAACAGGAAAGTTCTTGCGGATGGCAAACAAGTACACCAAGTTTTGCAGTTTTGTTGTTTTCAGTTGCTGCTCCAACTGCTGATGTAAACAGGCCATGGAGAGTCGCCGACGTCGTAATTCATAGAACTGCAAACATGTTTGGCAATTTTCTTCATCTCTTTTTTTAGCAGCTTGTTTTGCTGCTTTTCTCTTTTCTTTTCTTTTTTTTTAATGTGTTGCTAGTTTTTCACATTTTACTTGCTTACTTCATGCATTGATGCATTTTTCTTGCTTGCAACAACATTGAGAAAAACAACAGCAGAAAATGGAAAAATCTAGAAAAGTATGTTGGCCTGGTCTGGGACTTGTTTTTGGGTTAGATTTTCTACAACATGTTTGTTTTGGTTGGCATTTAGTGATATACACTTGATAGGGCTGTATTGACTTTGTATAGGTAGAAAGCAGTACTTTTTTCGGGAAAAATATTTCATTTCTAAAAATAATCGTTTTTTAAGATTTTGCGGTTTTACGAAAAGAAAAATGAAATGCCAGGGGTATTGCGAAAATTTGAATTTGATTTTCTTCGTTGTCGAGCCCTTAGAAGAAATCTATTGTTTTCGGTCGCTTATGATTTATAATGTACTCTACATTACGCATCATGGTGCAATGAGATGCGTAAAAAAGAGCACGAGTTTGGCTGTGCGGAGTACTGGTTCAATTTTTGTATGGTAGCTATATGAAATAGTGGACCAGTTTTCATCAAACTTTACACAAACGAATCCTATTCCAAAGAGCTCTTATAAGAAATTTTTGAATAAGTTAACGAGCAGGTAGTAGAGCCCCGCAGTGTGGAAAAAGTCAACAATTTCACACGCTTTGTTCTTCCCAAGTTTTTGTTTTAACCTTAAAACAATTTTGATTATTTTGTAAATTTTGTTCATTTTACTATTTTAATAAATACTTGCTTGGTAAATTCGAAATTTTGTATACAGAATAGAGGTTAGGCTTGCATACGAGTACATGTAAGTATAGCAACCATGGCCACAATCGATTTTACCGAAGAAAAAAATAGTGTATGAAAACTTTGTTGGTCTGAAGCAAATATGCCAAATATGCACTAAATGGTATTTCTATCTACTTCTTCTACAGCTCAGAGAGGTTGTTGCAACAAAAGTTTGCTGTATAGCTAGTCTTGCCATTGTTTTTGTAGTTGGTCTGTTTGTTACTTCCCAAAAGGTGAAGTGGCATAAAATGCATTTTCCATTAGAATTTCACATTTTCTACATATGTCGGCTTTTCTGTTGGTTGTAAAACTCATAGAAAGCTGCATACATTTGTATTTGTGCAAAAATGCTTTTTGCACTTTGTAGAAAAAGTTGAGACCAAATGTTGTGGTCAGTTCTGGTGACGCTGACATTCATTTGGAAAGCAAGCTACTACTCTACCATGTTAAGCGTATATTTTATTTTCGGTTTAGTTTCACATAGCTTTAGTTTTAGTTTAGAGTTTTTGAACTTTTAGCACACTATGAAGGTATTTTTTGGTACAACAAAAACAAAAGTATCTAATACGATATTATCAAAATTTTGCTGCATAGGTATACCATAAATTTCATAACTAACTACTCTGTTCAGTTGTGCGGGTTAGTTTGTGTGCCCGAAAATGTGTGGACAAACATGTTCAAAATTTAATTCAATTGAGTTCAGCTGTGTAGCTAAAATATCAAAAATAATCAAAAAATATGTACACACTGGTAGCTATTGGCGCTTTTACAACACTGCGCGCTTGTTAGTATGAACATTGTTAAGAAAATCAGAATATAAAACGGCAATGGAATAATTTAATGCTGCTTTTGCTTAAACAAAAACTTTTACTTGTTTTCCACAAACTCCACAAGTACCCCAGAATATTTACATAAAATCATAAAATTAAAACTCTTCCGCAAACATCGCTAAACAACAACCGTATCTGCAGTAATTACTTTAAAAGCCAAAATTCTATTTGAAGCAATAAATTTAAAAAAAAAAAAATATGAAATAAAATTTTATTGAAAAAGGTGTAGCCAAAGAAAAGTTGCCCAAAGGCTTTAGAAAAAATTTAAAAGCAAAAAGGTTCAGCTTAAAGTATCCGGCTCTTTTTTTTTTCGGTTCCTTTCTTTCTCATTAAAATCATGCTTGGTTAACCCAGTAAGTTACTGGCTGTCCAATGCGCCTAAAAGAGTGCTTTATTTAAGCCTAATTTCGTATTTATGCTGTCATTATGCCATATAGCAGCAGACCTAAATCTAATCAACCAACTGCTTCGCTGTTTTAATTAAATTTTAAAAAATTTATTACTAGCCACATTGCGAGTTTTTAAATCAAAGACCAAAAAATAACCAACACAAAATGTATAACAAAATTTAATTTTAATTTTTAAGCATTGCACGCAGCATTTTCTTATAATACTTATTACATATTATGGCTTGATTCTTAGGTTTTTATATGTTTGTATATATGCATGTATTTATACGTATATATATACTTACTTACATAGGATATTTTTTTGTTGTTGCCATTTTAATTGAAATTCCTTTGCTTGACTTTGACTGAGCTACCCACAAAGTCATAATTGTATTTTTATTTTGTTGGCTGGCAGCACAACGTAAATCCAATAAGTAATGTGACTTGACTTTTTAAATACTCTATAATGGGGCATTTCTATGTCAATACAAACCAAGTTATGCTTAAGTAAGTTTCAGTAAACATATAATTCAATGTCTCTAAGAAAGCTTGTTTTCTAAACATGTTACAGATTTCAAAGGTTTCCTGATTTTCGGAGACCACTAAAAAATGAACGCTATGATTAGCTTTTTTTAAATTTAAGAAATCCTTTTTTGCAATAACATTGAATTTCTGGAAGAGCGTGTCCAACAAAGCCTAATATTTGGTAACATCTGTAACACTTAGGGATAGGGGTCTGATCATGGTTCTGCAGGTGGGAATAACTTCTAAAGGCTCTTCAACTCCTTGTGATTTTTTCTGATTACATTGAAACTTATGAAAAAGAATTATTTTATGTATAAATATACCTAAGAGTCAATAATTAAATATTGGTATATAATACATATGAGCAATTCTTCAAAAAGTCGCATAATTCGGGCTTACCCAAAGTTTCACATTTTTATATTTTTAGAAGGGTTTTTAAAAAAATGCTAAAAAAACTAAATTGTTTTTTTCTGGCAGTAATATTTTTTAAGTTTTCGAAAGTTTGGTAAAAAATATGAAAGCGTAATATTATATTTGAATGGCAAATAATTTCCTTAATAAATTTTTAAAATTTCCTCATACGAATGGAAATTTTTTTTGAGGTATTTTGCATTTTGAAGGCTTTATAACTTTATTATTGATGCAAAAGGCCTTCAGGGAGCTTATCGCTCTTATGACTTTTAAGCTTCTGTATAAAAAATTAATAAAAACCTATTAAAACGTAAAAAACGTAAGTTTTGTAGATACTTTGAAATAAAAATAAGAAAAATAAAACTAAAATAAAAAATTATAATAAATACCTAATTTATTTTTACCTAAATAGCTACAAGATTTGTTCTTGAATATTTGAAATAGAAACAAGCATAAACTTTTAAGAGAAACTTTCGAAAATTCTTCTTGCTATATTTTTAGATTTCTAACTTTCGTCAAGATTTCATGATAATAATCAATTTTTAGCTACTTCTCCCCATATTTTTTTTTTTTCATCACAAAGAGCTCAAAAACTAGAAATCTAATTTAAAGAGAAGTTTCTTTGACATATATCAGCAATGCAAATGACATCCAAATCATAATATTTTTGTTTTTAAAGGGATAAACGCAGTTTGAAAAATTTCGCGCGGAATGACAAATTTTCATATAAAAAAAAGTCCCAAATGAGATTTTTTTTAAAAGGAAGTTTGGGATATCCCATTTGGGACTTTTTTTATATGAAGTTTTGTCATTCCGTGCGAAATTTTTCGAACTGCGTATAGGCCTTAAATTGAGATTTTTTGAACCCATTAGAAGGGTACCCACTAGTTAGAAGAGTTTTTTGTTTTGCCTATATTTATTCCTGCCTTATAAGCAAAACGCTCTAACAATATTTAATGTACTTGCCGCATTTTGTAAACAGTCCAAAAATAGCACGACAAATTTCGCAACACCCTTAAAAACTTTATGTCCTAAACGAGTGTCGCGCTAAATGAGTATTCGTCCTTTTTGGCCAACCCCTCAGCTGGTTGCCTTATAAGTCTTTCGACGTCTGTTCGTTCGTTCGTTCCATCGTTCGGTCCCCTAAATAGATTCAATAGGCAACAATTTTGCCGCTTTATTGAATTAAAAATTGAAACGGTCTGGGGGGCAACCTTATTCTTTTGAGACTGCTGCTGTTGCTTTTTGCGAGCACATTAAATTAATAAATTAAAATGAAAGCACTTTGTTTTAGCACTCAGTTGGTCTGGCCTGCAATACCAGCGCCCTTTGCCGACCCTCGCCTGCTCTCAATCCGTCCCTGACTTTTTTGCATAGAATTGAAATTATTAATTTATGTCATTTAAGAATCTCGTTTACTTTGCTGACGAATATTGTTAAATAAGCTGCCACCCAAATAAGTAATTTAAAAAAAGTTTTAAAAAGAGATTTGTCGTCTTATAATTTTCCTAGACGTGCGACCCACGCTTAATACACTTGGCCGGCGCACTGTAGAAAAAACATTCTTATCGAGTATTTTAGAGTGTGGGCTGTGTTCCTTTTGGAGTGTTTTTACAGTGTTTTAGTATTTTGCTGAATGTGGGATTTCCTAAGATTTAAAATATACCTAAAACTAGTAATTTTAGTTTAAATGCGCTAACTTGGAAGACTTTCGTCATATTTTAAGGACACGCCATTATTTTATTCGTTTCTAAAGGCTTTTGTCTTATGAAAAACAAAGCAAATTATTAATACTAAAATGAAAAACTTAGTATTTTTTTAATCTTTATAGCTTTTGTTAAATTTTTCTTTTTTTTTAAATGGTATGTATATATTGTCCCGTAATAGATTGTATTTGGAAGGGAAGATTGCTAAATAAGCTCTGAATTAGCATAATTCATTAATTAATTGAATTAAACTTTTTTTTTTAAGCATAAGGTATTGGAATTTATATCAACCCTTATTAAATCATATGCAGAAAAACTGAATTCTAAAAGAATTTTTTGGATGATTAACTTAAAAATAAATTAAGCAATAAACTAGTCACTTGCAATTAAGAAACCATTTTCAAATGCGTGAAATTTAAGTGAAACGATTTTGCTGTTAAGAGTCTTCAAAAGTTGTTCTATTGATTAGAAACGAAGTTACTTCCGCTTTTCCTTTTTCGAGACAAAATTATATAAGTTCCATTTAATTTTTAACGAGAAAAATTTATTTATTCAAATTGTATATGCAAAAGTCAAGTATTATATTTATAAAAAAAAAATACTAAATAAAAAAATGTTTTTGATATTTTATAAAAAAATATGTTTATTAAGAACTATTTATTTTTTTATTTTAAAGGGTACAACAAAGCACAGTTGACCCTAAGCTATAAGAAAAATAATAAAATTAAATATTGAAAAATAGAACGAGGAAAATAAATAGATATGAACATTAGTTATAGCCCAATGGGTGAACTTTTTAACGATATGCATATATGTATAAACAAAAAATTTATTAAAAACTAAAGAAAAAGAAATAAAGTAAAAAAAAAATCAACAGATGGCCCACCCTATATATAGCTATAGTAGTATTGATAGCATGCTATGTGGAGGAATCGTTATAAAAACGTAAAATATTCACTGAGCAGAATCGGTGGCTTACTGAGAGAGAGTAGAGGCTTTACAAATCGTCTTAAAATGTTTCCGATTAGTTTTTCTTTGTATGAAAAGATTCAATATGTTAGTTCCTTTATCTGCTTGAGGAGCATAGATTCAACCTGCCTCGAAGTAATTCCAGCTATTTCGAAATACAAATCTTATTTGTCAATGAAGGTAACGCTAGAAAATTTTTTAGAAATGGAACTAATCATAATCGAAATTCCAACGTAGCTTAAAAAACAATTGAGTTTGCAAAAAGCAGGATTATGTGATGAAATTAGAGTATCGAAATCAAATGGTTGCGATTTAGAAAAATAATTAAGGTTAGTAATACTTCTCGGCATGATTTTAAGGCGGCTTAAAAACGCAACTTGACCTCCAAGTAGTTCAAACAGACATTTATACAAAACATAAAAAAAGATTTTTTTTTGAATTCATTTTAAATTTTGATGGCATCTTTATTAATTAACAATTCTTTTGTGGCTAAATGCTTTAACAGTATGTATTAAGTTATCATTTATGATTTATTATTTGTTAAATTTTGTTGAAATATTCAAAATTACTTTAACTTAAACTTGATTTAATTGACAAATGAGGTATGTACAAGCATTAGAATGTATTAAAAGTAATATTAAAAAAAAACACAAGTCACGCTTTTTATAAATTGTGCAAAATATTACAAATATGGGAAAGATTTTTTAATTAAAATCAAGTATTTTGGATTGTTATTATTGCTGTAGTATTTTTTTTTTCGCATTTGATTTATTAATACGGTTTTTATAATATAAATTTATTTTTAACTCTTTAAAGTTCGAACGTTATAAATATTTAACAGTTAAACAGTAAACTTTGTCTTTGTATGGCAATAGCTTGCTTCGGGCAGCGTCTCCGTCGGCGTCGTCGTCTTCGTCATCATCATCTTAGGCGTCATCATCATCATCTTCGTCTAGATTGTCCCGTAATAGATTTTGTATTTTGATTGATTGCCTCGCTTATTCAATTGTGTTATAATGCCCCGCAGGCCCGCTTCAAGTTTTCCAGATCTTAGGCGCACAGTAGCGTCTGCTTGGCTTATGAAGCGTGTGATTGCTTTACTTATAGCTGCTTATATTGTTGGCTGGAAGCTCCCCTTCCAATCTCTCCCACACACACACACACACACACGCACACACACGCACACACACACATGCTCTGACTGACAGGATTTAACTACATTATTAGGTAAATCTGTAGCATAAATTTTAATATCGATGTGCCTGCCTGAGTTTTTCTTGTTTGGAATGGGTGGGATTTTATGGATGTGGACGGTCTTTGGATGTCGCTGCTAAACAGCTGGCAACCTAAATGAATTTTAATGCCTCTTAAAAGTGGCTTTCATATGGTTAGGGATTGAGTTGCTTTTGCCGCTTTGCTGCTGCAGTACAACGATACAGTTGAGTGTGATGAAACCCTAGCAGTGCTACCGGTAGATACATTTTGACGCTCACTGTTGCATAAAAGCCGTGCTAGAATGTGCAAAGCTGTGCTGTTCCAATTGCCATGTAAACTAATACTATGCTAAAGCTCATGTATAGCCCCCAGTCAAGTCCATTCAGTTAGTTAGTGAGTCAGTCACCCAAACAGTTTGACACTTTGTCATTGCGTCACAGAAAAGTTGACTTTCGACGACTTAAAATGCAGATTTTAATACCCTGTATTGTGGAATATATGTAACAGGCAAAAGTACTTGTGGTATATCTTAAGTTTTTTTTATTACGATTTCAGAGATAACTTAAAGCTGCGGATTTCTGGCAAGCAGATGTTTGTTCCGCTTCAAAAGATATAATGCAAAATGTTTCAACCCAATATTCCACAAATGCCATCAAACTCGGTGTTTTGGCTTATGTGAGCCTAATAAACAATGAAATGTTCACATTTTTCCCCAAGAAACCTACCTTGCGAATTCAGCCATCAAATTCAGTTGCAAGTCTTATGTGAGCCTAATAAAGAAGGCAATGTTGACATTTTTACAAATATTCCTCTATTCTCCCCATAAACCTGCTTCCTTGCGAATTCGCCGCAAATATTTGAAAGTGCAGCGTACTCAGATGTTTTTGGTACTAGGCTCTATAAGTTTCAGTGCCCGCGAGCTCCAAAAACAAAATGCAGTGATTTTGGTTTTGTTTTGGTTATGCGTTGAGTGAACCATCGCCTCGTTTGCAATAAGACTGGAAATTTGCAACTTGGCCCAAAGGCATTGGCCATGTTCACTTTTGCTTGCAACATAGTTATTGTAACCTTTGCTTGTGCCAAGATACTCCATGTAATTGGCTATCACTAGCTTCCAGCTAACTTGGCTTAAAACGCCAGCACTGTGTGGGCGTTATTGTAAGCAAAATCTAGCTACTAATTAAGTTGAAACTACTGTGCTCATATGGTTTGATAATTAGCTAATTACTTGCTGTACTGAATCTTATACATAGCTAGTATATATACCAAACACCTTTAATGATAGCAGTTGTTGCAAGAATTTTCACACATACTGCTCATAATTTGATTTAAGAATTCCGCCTTGAGTGGTTCGTGAGTGCATTTTAACGGGCCACGTTAAGATATAACGTTCTGTCTTATTTGATTTATGGATACTTAAATGAAACGCGCCAAAGCGAATGACAACAATAATTTTGGCCATAAAAGATGAGGTAACATAAGTATATTAACAATAATTACAGGTGTTGGGTAAGCTAACATATTTCAGCATCTCAAATGCATGAACCTGATAAATTTTTAATATTATTTTTACGGGGCTGTTCAGCAGTTGTCAAAAGTGTAGGGGTAGGTTGTCAGGGATGTTTTTTTTTCAAAGTGTTATAGGCGAAAATGGTAATTTTTGATTATGACTTTGTTTGGACTGAGATATTTCAAATGAAAGTACTGCACCACGATCCAATTTTATCCGTTCTTCTACTTTTAAATATTTTTTTTCGATCATTTACCAACACTAGTATGTACTCCCAAAAATGACTGTAGATTTCAAATATAACATATGTCTGATGTTAACATTTTGTGGTTTCCGAGATCTTCAGACGAACCTAGCTCAATCAATAACCGATTCATTGCTGTAGATTTCTTAAAAATTCGAAGTATCTTAGTTTCCCTGCATTCTCGTAGTACCACATAAACCAATTATGGCACACGAAAAAGCTCAAAGTTGATTGCCACAGAGCTTAACGAAAATGTTGTGAAGATGATGAAAAACTATCAAGCAACTTTTAGACTGTCTGCACTTTGGCACATCACTTGAAAAAATTCCTGAACACTTTACCTAAATTCTTGTAAAGAAGACGCTCTCAAGACTTTTGAAACTGAAAAGTCTTCAATAGAAAAGCCAAAAGAAAATGCAAAAGAAATTAATGTTGGATGCAACAAAGTCTTGTGTACTACTTTTTTTTTTGTGAAGATGATGTCTACAAATTGCATTTCACGCTTTGGCAAAATCATCTGCAGATAATGATGACGCAAATGATAATGATGATGATGATGGGGATGACGTTGGGTGTTTGTTAAAAAGGCGAATGCCCTATACTTACAAACTACAAACAAACAAACAAACAAATATTAGGAGGGGGAACCCTGTTGAACTGATGGGCTGCCGGCCGTAATTTATGCAACTGAAATGGTTCGTGCCTTCCGTTACAGCAGTCTAAAAAAAAAAAAAAAAAAACAACATGCAGGGCCATAATTTCACTCAGTACTCTTTTTTTTTTTTTTAATAAGATTTGTGTAAAACGACAACGTCTTAGGACAGGTGTATGTATATATATATAAGATGATGTATATACGAGTATGTGTATATGTCTATGCGTGTTAACGTGCAAGATTTGTTATGTTTCGTTGCAAGTCGCAATGCACCGTTGATGGCGATGTTAATAAAGATGCACCAAGCTGGCAGAGCACCACTGTGCAACACCAAGACCTAAGCGGGGGGCAACAAACGAGGCGCCACCATTTTATGGCACGGTACTGAGCACGGCGTCAGTTTGGTTTCGCTCTGCTTTGGCTTCTGCAATGCATTTGCTACTGCGCTACTGCCCCAACCTCTGGCGTCTTCTGGGTCTTCTATGGCTGGCCTACTTAATTTATGAGACGCAAGAATTCGCCACGCCAACCAAGTGAGTGTAAGCGGGACGGCTAGTGAAAGCGGCGGGATAGAAAGCAATAGACAGCACCTACTGTAGCATGGTGTAATTTGTAATTAGTGTAGGTACAAGAACATATTTTGCTTGCCAAAGAAAAATGCACATAGTAGTTGCTAAGAGGCATAGACTAATGACAGAGACTGTGCCAGCGCCAACAACAACGAGAGAAGAATCAAAAACCGCGAGTTGTTGTCAAAGGCGGCAAAAACGTGTGAACGTGAACGCGTCAAAAGATGCAATAATCACTAAAGTCACTTTTTTTCAGTCAAGGATTTTTGAAAGGCTGAAATTAAAAAAGGGAGATTTAAATTGAAAAAAAAAAAATAAAATGCTAAAAATAATTAAAACTAAGATGTTCAAAATATTATCTTGTTCAACTTAAGCTTACAATTGAGAACAAAACTTAAGAGCGGACGGATTCGGTATTTTCTTACATTTTACAAGTTTTTTTTTTTTTAAGCCGAATTATAATTTTTTATTAAGTAAGTTGTGATTAATTAACTCAAAGTTTTTCTACCCTGTATCCATGATGCAATGTGTTTTACAAATTGCCGCAAAGAAGTGTGAGAGTTTGGCTGCACTTAAAACTGCTTCAATTTTGTATGGTAGCTACATGAAATAGTGGACCGAACTTTACTCAAATGCTAAGTTTAACTCAAAATACAACTGAAAATAATTTAGTCAATTTGGTTTGAATTTCAAGTTTTAGCATTTTTTTTCTTAACTGCTTGCGATGTAGTAAAGTCTGATTGAATTTTCGGAATAAATCTAATTTTATGCTTGTAAATTATTAATCAATTTCTGTGTAAAGCATAACCATCAAAAATAGAAAGTAAGCTAGCATTTTAAAATACATTTGCATGCTACCTGGAAAAGAAAATTCTCGGAAAATGAATTCTAAATTAATATTTAATTAGTTTTGGTCCAATTCCAATTTATAGCAATTTTAAAAGGCAATTTAAAACTTTTTAAAAATAAAGGAGCTAGGTTCTTACTCCTTAAGCGTTACACCGAATTGTTAAATAATTCCACAAAATAAATGTAAGTTAAATTTCGTTTATTTGTACATTTGTCTTCAATATTATGAACAAATATTTTGCGACCATTATGTGATATTTCTCTTGTGCTTGTTTTCGCAGACATTATAAGCACTTCGATGGCTCCCTTCTAATTTTCATGCTCACTCTCTCAAACCAATTTGAAACTTGGCATGGTCTTCGCATATATATATATATCTTTTTCCGCAAATCGTATATTTATTTTTTATTTGGCAAACGCAGGATTAACTTTATTTCTCAATAACAAGCTTGTAAGCAAACTTCTAGCTGACACTGTGCAATAGTTCATATAAACTAACTCAAGCCTAACTAGGCCCGCATAAAGCACTACTACAATGCCAAAAGTTCATATAGTGAGCACATTGATAGAGTTTGTCTGGAAATTGAGTTCGTCATCCATAAGGAAAACTGTAAATGCAAATGGAAGGATTAAGGATTACGTCACTAATATACAGAAGCAGACAATGAAACAATGCAAAATATATAAAAAAAAAAAAAAAGTCAAAAGATATGACAAAATATAGATACATACAATGCACATGATGACAAAATGTTGGCACAGGTTTCTGCTTTTGTAGTTCCCTTGTATTTTTTTTAGCTGCACTTTTGACATGAACTATGTGCTGGTCATGTGTCAGTATCTGTGTGTTTGTTGAAATGTATCTGTGGGTGTTGGCTTGTATATTTGTATCTGTATATGTTGGTTTTATCAAAGAGAACATACAAAGAATGCCATAGCCGGGAGTAGAGAACATTTTGAGAAGATTTTAAGCTAGCTTTGTGCTATATATTTTGATACTTAAATGTCACAAATATGAAGTGACATTTAATTAGTATATCCACATGCCAAAAACAAAGTAACTGATGACTAAGCTCAAAAAGGATAATAAACATTTACTCGTTGCTCAAATGACTGACAACAAATAAAGCTCTGCCGTTGAAACAATGTTTTCATATTGTGTCCTTCTTATTTAGGTTATATAAAGACAAAAATCCTTGCACACTATTGTATAGAATATATTTGTACCTATGTTATACCATACAAATATGACAAGCTTATCAAATTATAATTCAAAACTAGCTAAAGTTCCTTGCATTGATTCCAGTCTCCTACACAGGCACACACACACAGCTACAAATGTTGAGCAAAAGTTAAGTGGGCTTAGGGTCTCCAGGTCTGCTTCTTGGGCACACTCAACTCAACTCAACAACTCACTTACCTGGCTTCGTTTATAATGCATGTAAAAAGTTTCTTTATTAATCCCAACAATTTAGTTTTAAGCACAGGACGTGGCCCAGGATAAAAACTTTGGGTGTTGTTGCATGTAAAATCCTCATCTAATATGAAGGCAACCCTATATAAGGTTAAGCTCAAAGTTTTAAATTAATAAAAAATAAAATCAAGTCGAGCGTTAAGCCAAAGTAATTGAAAATTGAATAAAATTAAAAGTATGTCATCGATGTTGAGAGTGTATAAGAATTAAATTTGCTAGCAGCTTAGTTGCGGTTTAAAACTATATTAAAGAGAGACTATATGGAGCGTTGGTAGCTTAAAGTTAGAAAACGAAGTATGCTCAAGATTAGATGATTTCGGTAAGTTTTAATGAAAATACGAACAAAAATGCTTATATTATAATAACTTCATTTTTTTAAAAGCACTTATTTAAAGTCAAATTTAACTGTACGAATTTTTTTTGAATAAAATAAGTTATTTAATATTTTCTTGTAAGTCATTTTAAGCCAGGACTAAGACGGTGAATTTTTTAAAAACCCACAAATTCTTGACAGGTTTCGTTGGCAAGGGCAATAAAGTGCCATGCGTTTTTAGATAAGGAAAGAGATTTTTGGAAGAAGATTCCAATAAAGCCAAAATGCTATGTATTTAATAAATTCTTGTAATTAATAAAAAAAAAATTTTAAATTAAAAAAAAAACTCACTTATTTATAAAAAAAATTTATTTTTATATTTAAATAAATAAATGTTTCTTAATTTTTTACTAAAATTTTTTTTATTTTTATATTTAAAAAAATAAATGTTTCCTAATTTTTTATTTTTAAAAAATTTTTATTTGTTGTGTTTTTACATTAAGTCCAGAACACACAACTTTGTGTCAGAGATCAGCTAGAAATAACTTTTAAATCTAAACTTAATATACTTACAAAAATTAGACATCGAGAGATTAACCTTAAAAGAAACTTTATTGATATTCAGAACTTCCATAAATACTCAGCTCTTATAATTCTGGCTTTAAATTTAAATTATACTAAAGTAAAGTAGTTATGCCCTGTACCTTTAGGGTAAGGTTTATAGTAAGATTGTGAATACGTACATATTTAGTACTGAGACATCGGAGATTCCGAAAGTTACCACCAATATGTTGAGATGCCCGTCCGTCAGAACGTCTGTATGAATGCCTGAATCTTGGAGAGTATAAGAGCTCCGATTACCAAATATGACATTCCAACTACTTAGGGGATCAGCCGGTTTAAGGCGGTAGTTCAATTGGCCTTAGTGGCAGATAAAAGGGTATCTAAATTGGTAGAGTGGGGCTGTAGAACTTAACGCAGAGCCGTCTGAGTACTTAGGTTCGATACACAGGCTAGGCATATTTTTTTTGTTTTATCTGGAGTGTCGTTATTGTACAATAGCTATATTAATATTTAGGATAGGTTAGTTAGGCTGCTCGGCACAAGCTAAGATAAAACCTGGTTCTGATGCCCTAAAACGAGGAAAGTAAGTAAAATTAATGGCTTGGTGAGAGAGGAGGAGGAGTGCAGAATATCTGTTGAATGCCCATATTGCTTCTTAATCTCAATTCTTGATGATTTGATAAAAATATTCAGGATTCTTATGGGCAGATTTGTCAGAGAAACCAGTTCGTCAAAAATTGGGGTTCCCTTGAGAATTGCACGGCAGTCACATGAAAGGTATTTCTATCTTCTTCTCAGTCTCAGTCAACTTCTGTCACCATCCTGGTTCATTTTACATAATTGCAAAAATTCGGATTATACCTTGGCCAGAGTGCTCGGAAGATGTGAAAACCGGATACAGTGTGCCATTGTCGTGCTGTCTTGGTTCTGACTATCTTTGTAATTTCCAATATGACATCCTGATAAGGTTTTTTTTAATATAGTACTACAGGTTTTCTCAAAATCGTTCGCGCCCGACCTTAAAGCCCGCCATTTTTATTTATCGAAGAACACTTTGAGTTAAATCTGCTTGTAAAATGCGAAGCGTTACCCAGTTCTATGGAGTTACCTTATTTTGCAAGAAGAGTCCGCGCAGTTGTCACTTTTTAAGGAACTTACGCCCTAAGCAAGTTTCTAGAAAAAAAAGTTCAAATTCAAAATTCGTCTATTTAATACGAACCCTATCTGTGCATGTAAGTCGTCTTATGGTTTACAATTTGAAGAACACTTTTAAAAGGCTTTTAATTATATGACATATAATAAAAGCTGAGACTGATTTAAGTAAATTTAGTAAATAAAGCCACTGCTAATATTGCACTATCATTGTAATCCTGGATTTGAGTTAGGGAGTTGGAGCATAGAGGCAGCAATATAAATTACTTAACTTTGTTTGCTGCAATCACTTTCCCACTAATAAGAATGACGCAAACAAATCTTTAGGTATAGCAAACTTGCAATATTGTTTTGTGAAATGGCTTACAATTTCATAAAGTTTTTGACTGCCATTGTTGTACAAACATATGTATGAAAAGAATATTCTATAACTACATACTTATATTCGTAAGCTATGTAATGGGCAATTTTGGAATAAAAATTTCGTGGGTTATTATATACTAGAAACAAACACACATACACATAACAATAAGTGATGACATGAACAAAACCCAACGAAAGCCGCTCTGATATATAGCATAAATGGCATTGCCAGAGGCAGTCAGTCAGTCGGTCGGACTGATGGACTAAGTAGGGGTATATAGAGTTGGGTGCTTTTTTGGTAAGAGGGTTCTGTTGGACACCACAGCTGACTGGCCTATTATAGTATTTTGGTTGTAGTGTTGTTGTTATTGCGTTTCTATTGTCGCGCGTTGAGCATAATTTTAATAGGTCATCATATTAAGGGATTTCGTGCAATTTGTCTGTATATGAGTGGGTGTGTATGTGTGTGTGTATGGTTATATTGTTTGTGTTGTTCTACAAATAAGTGAGTGAGCGAGTAAGAGCGAGAGATAGAGAGCGATAGCAAGTTTTAAGCTGTTTGTATTGTATTGAATGCTGTGGTCTTTTATCACATTGTAAAAGGCTGTACCACAACTGCTGCTGCTATCTCGCTCTCAAGTGTTTCTGTGTGTGTGTGTATATATAAATCTATGTGCGTATAACTGTAACTGTCATTGTCCATTTGTCATACTGACATGTGCTTATAATTGCGTTTTGCTTATTTGACACAAAATTAATATGTGCGCATTGTGAGCGCCGCCATCTTGCTGCTCGCCATCTTGTTGTGCAATATCCGTCCATTGATTTAACCATTTAATTGTCAGCCCATAAAGGTATGCTATTTTATTTTGGGCTGGCTATTATTGTTGCAGCTTCAATTATTAAATGCAACGCTTATATACAACGTAAATGTGTATTTTATATTGCGTTGAGTGTTTTTGATTGTGCGAAATTGTAACGTTTATTATTAAGTGACTAACATAATTGCAACAAAAAGGATTATAATTCTTGCTATACAATTGTGCGTGATAGCATCTAACAAGCTTTTGTAGTCCATATAGGGTTACCAAATTATACTAAAAGTTGCGTTTAATACCTAAGCAGTTTTTTTTTTTAGTGAGGATGGACTTTTTGTGAACCTGCTCTTCAAGTAGTAATATTCAATTAAAAACAACTTGAAATTTAAGTAAACTAACTAAACTACCTAAAGTTCAACAGAAATTTCAATAACAATAAAAAAAAACCTGAATTTCCCATCTGGATTTCCCTTGAATTACACAGTACACAAACTCTTTCGTCCTGTCGCTAAAGCTACCTGCACAACTCTTGCAAATCCTGCACAAATCTTTTTAGTTGCGGTCTTGGGATTTTAAAATGAAAAGCCCATATGCCGTACAGTGGTCAACAGTAGCAATTTCTATTAAAGTATTTTTTGTCATAAATATTAATTTTATAAAGTTCGCCATGTGCAAGCATATAATGTGGCTATGTATAAAGTTTTTACTGTAATTATGCAGTTTAATGAGTTTTTGCTTGGTCTGGACCTAGAGCCCCAGGCCGTGTCAGGTGCTGCGTTGTACACTGTACGCTGGGGGCTCATAAAAACGCATACAGACGCATTAATAGACATACAAAAAACAAACATACAGGCAGGGATTCGAATGCAAAATGGAAGAGCCGGAAGAGCCAAAAGGGAACCAACTGCCTATGTAACATATGTGCATAATTAATTTTAAAAATTTATTATAATTTCTTTGGACAAAGTTGCAGCAAAGAAAACACTAGAGACTACATAAATTTTGGTGTACAGTAAAAACTTGAAATGTTGAACTTGCTGTTACATTTCGAAGTTCTGCAGAAATCGAACGTGATGAAGATATTGAGAATTCAAACTATAGTAATTTCTTTCGAGTTGAAGATCGAAAAGTATATTTTTTACTGACAAATATACGAAACTTTATCTTGAAGTCTTAAATTTCATTGTTCTCATAAAAACGCATTACCAAAACCAAAAAGTCTGGCACTTTTTACACATATGCCTCATTGTTATAGTTGTTCAAGTCGTTGCTCATGCCTTTATGCATTTATGCCCAACAAAGTTAACACCACAAAAAATTCATTGCGGTGTACAACAGACATTAAAAAAACAAGTTAAGCCTGAGAAAAGTTGGGCTCTTAAAAAGTAGACGCATCTTTAAGTCTTGATATGATGCATAAATATTGTATACAATTATTATCATTTTCGGTTATCGGTTTTACAGCAATCGGTTTTACAGCAATTGTATTATAAATCTATCTTGACTTTAAAAGCTGAAATAATACACGCCATACAGCCTTCACTGTAGTACATGCGTTTCTGTTTTAAAGGCTTAAATGAAAGTAGCTCTTGAGCCATCCATGCAATAATGGTAATTAAAAAGTGTTAATGAGAATTGTGAACACATGTGACTTTCAACACGAAACTGATTGCATATGTCTTCTCAAGAACAACCCTTTTTTGCCAATAACCAACCAAACATCCAACAGCAATATCCAACACCATATTACCGAGTCGAAAAGTCAAACAAATCGTAGGAGGAAACTTTCATGGAAAGGTAGCAAAATTGAAAAACGCCAAAGTGTCTGTGAGGGTTTATGTGGAGAGTGTGGGTTTTCCGAGAGGGGTGTGTGTTTTCCGGACACTGCAGCAGAGGGGGGATGAGCGCTGAAAGCAGCTACAAAACGCCGCAGTTGTCGCTGGTAATGATGACAGCCGCCATGATGATGCGGCTGTTTCACTTTGTTGATAATAATGAAGACGTAGTGTATCTATATGCAGCTAGGTGTGTGTGTGTGTATGTGTGTGTGTATTTGGGAGAGTGTGTGGCAGACACCAACTTGACATGAGAGTGTCGTTTGCTGGCTGCTGTGCTTGTATGCTCGTGGATGATGATGTGTTGATGTGTTTTTGGTAGGCGCAGGGAGAAAGCTGTCAACCTGCTTGCCACATATGCTCTTATAGTTGTTTTTGTTGTCTTCTTGTTTTGTTATTGTTTGTGTTTTTTTTTTTTTTTTGCCTGCCATAAGCGAAAACTCTGCTCGACGCCAACGTCGACAAAATTGACGTATATAGTCAGAGTCTCCAAAGCATTTTATGACAGCATTTTAAAGTTGATTTTTTTTGTTTTGTTTTGTCGTCCCCTCGTCGACTTTATATATCTAGTATAAGGAAAATGTGTGCCACAAGCATTTATGTGTGTATCAATGCATTTAGTTTTAAGTGTGTAGATACATATATATAATGTACATGTGCATGTGTGTGAATGAACAGCATTTAGCTTTTATTACTTAGCTATGC
This sequence comes from Chymomyza costata, assembly GCA_018150985.1. Classification (NCBI taxonomy): domain Eukaryota; kingdom Metazoa; phylum Arthropoda; class Insecta; order Diptera; family Drosophilidae; genus Chymomyza; species Chymomyza costata. Next base: position 29,803,772 of record JAECWU010000001.1, read on the forward strand.
TTTATGTATTGAAAATTGCAATTGATTTTACTATGAAATGCTATTTAACCTAGAGTCTACCATGATGAACATATGCATAGGTGGCTATAGTCAGGTATAGCTATGCCTATGTGTCCTTAACATCTAGGGCACTTTTTCGATCAAAATTTGCAAATATGAATGAAAGCGAAATTTGAAATACTGTGGAAAATGTTGTTGAAAAACACTATTTGGATTTACTCGAGAATTTTAGGATTTTTAACTGAAACATATTTACTGAGGAAACTTTTGTACAAGCGCTGTAGCCATTTGAACTACTTCGTTCTTCGAATTTTGAAGACAAAAACCTCTAGAATCAAAATATTTTTTTTTTAGGATAAGATATCTTTCCTTGTACAGCGTGTCTAGCGAAGCTGTTAGAATTAGAAGTCTAGATGTGTTGTTCATATAGAAGAACAAAAATAATGTTCCACAAAAAAATACAGCTTCTAGTCATCACAATTCCAAACGTATTTTTCAGTATAATTATAAATCATTCGGTCTTATTTGTTAGTTCATTAAATTTCCAGACCTGTTTTCATCGATTTAGCATAACTTTTTTTTTTCATATTACATACACACTTAGGAAAAATTAGAGCTGTTAAATTCTTCTTTTCCATCATTTTTATTTTATTATTTTTTATTTTATTCTTAAAGACAGTGGCGTAGATAGGAGGCATTAAGAGAATTAATTCCCCCATGGTGTTTGTTTTTGTATACAAAATAAAATTTTTTATTAAAATTTACGGATATAAATGAGTTTGTCTCAACCCCATTTGATAAACTGCTTTAAGAAATAATAAAAAAAAATATTTAAAAAAAAAAACCAAAAAAATATTTTTCAGCATAAACTAACGTGCAAAAGTTTCAAGATCATCAGAAAAATTTTACTTTTTTATTTGAACTTATTTAATAAGCTTACATATGATAAAATTTCATCCATGTGCATATTGCTCCATTTGTAATCTTTTTAGTGAAGATTTTGCATTTTTTTTGGGAAAAAATTGAGCGCGGTTTTTTTCGTTAATATGTTTTTCCTAACTTTTATGATAGCTGCAATATTAAAAAGTGGCGATGAGACTAATCAAGTTTTTTTTTTTCTTTTGCAGGGTAATGTACTACTTCATCTTCCCCAAAAAGGGTAAAGTGCTTTAATTTATAAAATACACAAATCTTTGACAGGAATAATAATAATAATGAACCAAACTTAATCCTTCTTTTTTATTTTTTTGTAAGTGTAATGTGAAAAGTTAATAAACAAACAGACAATTGGTCTAATGTCCAAATAGTTACAGTTTTTCTAACACTTAAAAGGGTTAAGTTTTAAAAGTTCGTTCGACTGGATTATCGTCATGAGCTCCGCCTTTCAAATAGCCCTAAAGAAAATTCACAGTATCTTAAATTCTTTTATAATAGATTTGGAAGCAAATTTTACTCTCCACCAAAAGTTTTTAAGCCATTCAAAGTAAGGCATTCCCCTGCACCTAACTGATCTTTCATGCTTATTTTTCGAAAAAATGCGGCTACCGCAATGAAATTGTTAAGCAGAAGCCGACTTAACATAGTAGTGTTGATAAATATTCGAAAATTCCATTTGGTCAAAATTCACTGAGAACTTTCTCTAGAAATAGTGGCCAAAAACAAACTACATAATATATATTGAGCTTAAGCTTTCGAAATACAATACTTTTTTTTTAATTTTTTAATATTTACCAACACTGGAGTACATATTAGATTGACAAGTTCTGTGACGGCTTCCCTAAATGAGAATCTATAAAAAAATACGCACAAAAGCAGGCAATGAAATTTTTGAATATTTCTTAACTTTTACAATAGTAGAGCAGTTTTGAGAAAAAAACATTTAAAGTTACTGATGCAAACATATGTTTACATAATGTTATATATATTTAATATATTATATATAAATATTCATTCGTCTTAAGGGTATATAAAATTGTATTTATTTTTAATCATTATAATGCTTTTAGTGGCAATAACTCTACAAATTGCTGACTGCACTGTACAAAAGTTCTTACCAACAAACGTATACTTTATTTTAAAAGCCATAAATTTAAAAGCTTTCATGCACTTTATTGTGAAGAATAAAAACAAGTGATTTGTGCAGTAAATTTTCTTTTATTGCAAAATTTTAGAGCAAAATTTAAAAATTCTCATTAAACTATGAACAATTGCAGTTTGCGTGAAAGCTTAAAAGAAATTAGAAAGCAAACCGGTTGAGTTTACCCAGTTCGCATAGATAGATGTCTGTCAGCTGGTCCATCATTCCTAGCACAACAACAATCGCCTGGAGATTGTCTACTTCTATGTGCCAGTTAATTAAAAGAAAACTTGCTATGCTTTGTTTTTCAGCTGCTTTTTTCTTCTTTATTTTTTACAACAACTACTACTGCTGAAGAGAAAAGCTATTAAAAGTATAGTCTCTACAGTGCGTATGATTAATAATGAGCCAGCAGCACGTTGTAGCTGAAGTTACCATGCCATACGTCAGGGGCAAGTCTACAATGCCAATATGATGTGCACTAAATAAAGCAATTCTTATATGGTCTTAGTGAGTTGAATTAATACACTGCAAATTTGTGGCATTTTAAATTTGTAACGAATTATATGAAAACGGCATGAAGATTTTTTTCTAAAGCAGTTGCCTGGCGGTCTTCTGCCATTCTGAGCAATCTTATAATCAAAGTAAATTGTTATTTATTAAAAGAACAGTAGCAGCTAAGCAAATGTGATTATTTCACATGGTTTATTCGGGGTTTAGCGGGGCATAGCAACTTAAATTGTGCTTTTATATCGAGCTATTTATATAAAAGCCAATAATGCTTAAGCTTTCTGGAAAATTATGAAAATATCATGAAAAATTATGTTTTAGAACATCATGTGCTCAAATGAACCGAACCAAGAGCTGAACCTCAAAGTTAATATATTTCCGAAAGTAAGTAACGTAATTGGTCAAGAAAATTCATTTCCGATTAATTCTACAAAAAGCGAGAACGGAAACAAAAGCTGGTTACATACTTTTGCTTCAATTATCCCGGTAATAGTAACAATTACCTAAAAGTTCGTGTTCATTAAGGTATTAAGCAATTGTAGAGCGTACTCAGAGTATTGCTTTTGCTTCCTCTCACTATTGAAAATATATATATATAGTAGGTGAAAATAAATACAGTTGATGACTTTTTGAATTGTACTCTTCAATTTTCACGATTTTTGCATATGTTATAAATGTACTAGCCAAAAGTATCTTCATAAATATTTTATATATTATTTATCGATTCATAGGTGACTTAATATTTAGGTAGACTTTTTGTTGACAATACATACTGTGCAGGATTTTAAGACCACCTAAAAAAGATTATATTGGTGAACTCAAAGTAAAGTGTTGGCCACCGCGATCTCCGGGCGCAAATCTAGAATTATTATGGAAAAAACTAGGAAGAGAGGTGGCAAAGCTGCACTAAACCAGTTAAAAAACACTAACAACTAGTAAAAAAAATAAAAAATTTTGGGCTGTCTAAAACTTTTACAGTGTAGTGTATCTTAAATAATAAAATAATTTTTTTTTATTAAGAAGATACACATATAAACCTAAACAAAATTAGTTCAATAAATTTTAAAAATAAATTTAAAAACAATTTAAAAAAATTTAAAAAAAAATTAAAAAAAAAATTTTTTAAAAAAATTAAAAAAAAAAATTATAAATTTTTTTTAACATTTTTTTTTTTATTTCAAAAATTTCAGTGTAATACAGACTTTTGTTAAAAAAACGAATAAAAAAAATATGTTCACACTATAATTGATAAAATTGTTTATATTGTATGAAAACAACTTGAAGCTTTTACAGTGTATCTTGTAAACGAAAAATGATATAAAAATATTTTGTTTTTAATATAGAAAAATAAAACTTTAAACTTCAAAAAAATGAATTTAAAAAAATGTTAACTATCAAGCTTTGCTTTTTTTTTAAATATATATATTTTTTTTTAAATGTGAAACATGAAGTTTTGCTTTTTTTTCACAATTTATTTTTTTAATCTCAAAATGTAAGACGAATTATTCTATTCTTAGAAAAATAAATTCATAATGAATACAATATGAAAAATTTCTCAATTATAGTTTCATCCCCCGTCAGAAATCCCCGTCTGAAATTTTTAAGTTAAAAGGTCACAAAAATGGGTTTTTTAGCCATTAATTTTTGCCCATATTTTCATTTTTTTTTTAAATTCTCGAAACTTTTTTGGTTTAAAGTAAAAAATGAGTTCATTCCTATTTCCGAGAAAAGTTCAGATCAATTTTATAACGAAAAACTTACCTGTGTAACGTTCTACCAGTTGGATCATAGTGACTTAGGTATAAATATTCTTAAGACTTTTGGGTAAAACAACTAACAGCCTAGTACCCCGCAATGAAAAATAAAAATATGCTCTCCTAAGTAATCTTCAAAAAATTTGCATCAAAGCTTGAGATATATATCCCAGATTACGAGGCATATAATAGTCGGTATGTTCCGATTTGTACTAGTATATATGTTACCTACTGGTAGAGATTTTGCTCACTCCACACATGCAATGCAAGGAATTTAGAATGCTTGTAACGGAACGTATTATTTCATTGCAGATGTATATAGTTGTCTATAAGTACATAACATATATGTATGTATATATAATAGGTATGTGCATATACAATATCTGTCTGCATTCTTTGTGCATCTTATTCAGACTCGCTTTGTCTATGCTTTATTGTTGCTGCATCTGTAGATATCTTTGCGGCCATTGTTGTTGGTATTCCCATCATCTTCGTTGTTGTTGTTGTTGTTGCCAGCAGGAGAGCATTTCATCTGTTTAGCGGTCGCTGTGCGGCTGACAGTAAAGACACTCTCCGCCATTGCTTCAGGAACACTGCGGTTTGACACGCCTTATCTGTGTGCGTGAGTGTGTATCTGTGTGTGATTTTTTTTTTTTTCATAAAATTAAATTACCCATTCTTGCTTATATGAGAACATTTGCATGTGTGTGTATTAGTGTATGTGACGTCAAGCTTTTCATAAAATTGTCAGTACTTCGTTAGTACCTGGGCCAACGCCAGCAAACATTTACATAGACAACTCAAAATCGTAGCAGTTAACTCAACGCGAAGCTGCATAAAACAAAAAAATTATGATGGCATAAATACTAAACGAAATATTCATGTAAAAGAAGCTAACTTCAATGGGGCGTGGCACTTGGGGCTGGTTTTATTCGCCATGTCTTGCTGGCTTGCATATCAAAGTAAAGTGCAGTAGTCGTTGGAGCTGCCAACATTCAAATTATGCGCATTTTGTTAACATTATTAGATGTACACTAAAAAAAGGCTATATAGGCTATGTTAGGAATTTTGAAAAGCAGAGTTGAGTTGGGTTTCACAGAGATATTCAAACTGCTGTGATACAAAAATAAAATCTTAGATAAAGATTTTTGAGATTTGAAGCATTTTTGAAAAGATATATCTTTAAAAAATATCTGAGCTTAAGATTATTTTAATATAGCTGCAAATAGTCTCTGAAAAAATGTCATTTTACTATGGAGTCTACTTTGGCTCCACTGATTTGTTTTCTATAGGCAACATTGGGCCCGAATAGTGCATTTTTAAACTGCATACGCAATTGCTCAATACCATATTTTTTTTTTGCTTAATTTTGAGATTTTTGTTCTCAAAAGCATTATTTACATTCTAGACATAAAAACAATTTATTCATAAAATGAGCCACTGAAATATTTAGATATTAGTCAAAATCCGATAATAAGATTTCGGGTACGATATTAGACTTTTTTCCGTTTTTTTTTCTCTTTTTATCTTGGACATTCTTATCTTTAAGATTTTTTGATCACAAAAGTAGTCCTTTCATTCTATTTCAATCCCAAATGGGATTTTTTATTTCATATGAAGTTTTGTCATTCCGTGCGAAATATTTCGAGCTGCGTATGGGCCTTCAGAGCCTAAAAATTTTGTTTTTGGCAGCTTATTTTGAAAATGCCGGCTCAAAATGTGCTTAAATGCTTCTCTGACTATGATCAAAGGATTCTGAAGAACTGAAATCGACTAAAGTTACTGAGCAGGAATTGAAAAAATAGGGTGACCAGACATTCATGATAGGAAACTTCCCATCACTGACAATCCTTTTTGGTTAGATAATGCGGACATGGTACGTACTGCCGTTGCATTGGGTGGTTCTTCTTTATGAGTGGGACATTTGCATTCGTAAGGGTATTCAAGCGTTTTAGCGCCAAAAGCAAACTTTTTTTAATTTAATATTTCGTGGCAGACATTTGAAGTGCACCATAGACCCACATAGCTACAGTTGCGATATATATATGTACTTATATAGTAAATGTTTTATGTATAAGATACAATATCCGACTGACAGACAGAGTTGACTCTCTATCCGGCTAAGCCCACGTTGCTACATAGGGAATTAGTGCGCATAATTTCAAAAAGCAACAAAAACGAGAAGAGGAATTGGTACAACAACAACAGGAACAAGATCAAGCAAATATTTTGAAGCCCCTGGGAACACTTTTGCATGCAGCACATATTTAATACAAATGTTACTTTAACATATATACCTACTATATACATGTGGTATATAAACAATATATATGTCTTAAAAGTTATGCCGTGAATTTAAGCAAAATAAAGAGCAAGCGGAAAAATTGCTGTATATATGTTGTAAATTGCACATGAAGTGATTTCGAGCATAAGAAACACCACGAGGGACTACTACGTAGTGGGGGAACTTTTACGAAGAGGCATGCCACAACAGTCCATCGATATTTTGTTTGTTTATGTGTGTGTCAGAACAACATTTGGAATCTGCAGGCAAAAAAAAAAAAATAACAAAAAAAACTTGGCGCAGTTTCAAAGTTTCTTGTTTTTTTTTTTACTGCCGTCGTATAAAAAATTCTACTCACATAAAAATAACAAACTTTGGTATGATGTTGCACAAGGCTCGGCCAACAAATTGCCGGAAGACTTCTGTGATTCGTAGATCAACGGCGGAAGAGAGTGCAGTTCACAGAGTAATTTGATTAAATGTATTTTGCAAAAAATAAATAAAAATAGACAGCACATAAATTAGCTAATTTCATGATTTATAAGTTGTGCAAATTGAAATGCGAAAATGTTTTGACCAAATTGCATATGCCTAGTACAATTTTGTCAAAATTTTATTACAAAAATAGTCACAATTAATTAAGGCTATGTAAATAATTTCTATATTATATATATAATTAGCCAGCTCAACTAATGACATTTTCTCTTTTTCTCACTCTCTCTCTTTGCAGTTGAAAACCATATGCAGCAACAACTAAGCAACAGTATTTTTGCTCAACATTAATTAAAATAAAATAAATATTTACTAACACGTACAAGAAAACAAAAATAAATAAATAAATACACTGCGCAAAAGCAGTGATTATTTGTTGCATTTTATAAACAAATTAAAATTAAAAATAAATAACCAAGTGTTAAAACGCAGCGAGCTTAAGCCAACGTAGTACGACTAGCAAAAGACACCACCAATTTAATTTCAAAAAAAAATATAATAATAATTATAATATATTAGCCAAAATCTAATAGACAACTACTATATACAACACATATGTATTGAACAAGCATATAAATATATATACATACATATATTTACACAAAACTAAAGAAAGACAACTGTAACAAAGAAAGGAAATCAAGATCTTTTAGATCCAAAAACGTCAGCTACTAATACATACTACTTATAAGCAGACAAAGTAAGAAAATGGAAGACAATAACTCAAGCAGCAGTGCGGGAGGAGGAGCGCCCGTCAAACACGAGGATCCATCGGTGACACTCACAATAAGGCTGATTATGCAAGGAAAGGTAAGTATCCGTGACTAAGTAATAGAGATTAATTGGAAAGTTGTAGATCGAGTGTATTAAAGACTCAATGGAGAGCAATAAACAACTTAAAAATTAAGTGCTTTTAAAAATATATAATAAATAAAAAAACAAACTGGTAGATGCATTAAAGTTGTAAATAAAGCAAAGCAGTGTATTTTATGAGAAAGATAATGAAAAACGCAACTTTAAAGTGACGGATTTTATACACCCCTGCGGGTTTGAGTTCCAATTGTATCATAGTCAAATGCTATGATCTTCAGAATATCTTCAGGATAAAGAACCAAAGGTAGAACAAGTTCGTGCATATGTATTTAACGGGCAGAAGGAGGCTTGACGGTTTCCATAAAGTATATGAACGAAAATAAACAAAGCGGATCGATTTTTTAGTCAATCTCTTCGATTTTGATGATTTTTTTTTTTTTTTTCAAATTCCGATATTTGTCCACTTATCGATAACTCAATATTAAAGTAGAATTTATTTTTTTTATTACCTCATGTCTCGTAAGAGAATAAGGATATCGGAAAAATATTGTTTTCAGTACAAAAAAAAAACGAATCCGAAATTTTTTTTTTTTATATCCTATACCGTATGGTACAAAGGGTATATTAAGTTTGTGCAAGCGGAAAATGTATGTAACATACAGAAGGAAACGTCGGAGACTCCTCTCCGTTAGCTAAAGTATATCAGGGTGACTGGAGAAGTGGATTTACCCATGTTCGTACGAACGCCTAGATCTCAAAAATGGTAAGGCCACTAAATTTTCAGATTAGATGCGTAATTATGTCAGGGGACCCAAGTTTATTTTACTTTTTCGATATCGGGGTTATATTATTATATAGCTCCCATAGGGTTGTTTCAGAGGACCTCGAAAAAAACAAAAGCCTTAGAAAATTTGGCACTCGGAAGTTTTTAGAGCACCCAAGCACTGTAGCAAATTTAATCAAATTCGGTAGACTATATCATATAGCTTCCATAGGACCAATCGGTCAAAAAAAAACATTTTTGGTTCAAAATTCGCCTGTTTTTGGTTGTTTATGAAGGTATCGTAACCTAATATGGCAATCAATTGTTTTTTGGTGTTTTTAAACAATATCGGATTTTATTGCAAGCAGTGGTACAGGGTATCCAAAAGTCGTCCGCGCCCGACTTTAACGTACGCCATCTTTTTTATTATTGTTATTTATTTCGAATATTTTTTTTTCGGATTCGTTTTCAAATCACATTTTTGGTGCTCCCAAAAGCCGCCTACTACAAGGGGAATTAAAACGAATTTTAAAAAGATGTTCAAAAGTGGACACATTTTGACGTTAAATAATTTTATATAAATTCTTTATAGCAATTTCAAGTTAGGGGCCATACTCAAATTGTGACCCGTTACCATTTTTTTTTGAACCACTTAGACATTTTGTTTAACATACATTGAACTCCACAAATAATGACAAATTTTTTTTTAAACATTAAATGGAACAACAAAGATTTTCATCTTATCTATTTTTTGTAGTGTAGAAATTTCTATTAGCATGCCAAGTTTATACAAAAAGCAATTGTTTACATTAAAGGCGCTACGCAAAAGCATCTTTTGATTTATTTGCAGTGTCTTTTGAAAATTTAAGCATTATCAAAATTACAAAAATACGCAAAGTTAATTTTAAAAATAGCAATACTTGACCTTAAAGCCGCTATGCAGGGGCTTCAAATAAAGTATCATTAGTTTTTTTAAATTTTTCTATAAATTTTTGAATTTGAAAAAAAAAAAACCATCTTCTAGGTGGTGTTTTGAGGTACTGTAATCATACAACTCAAAGCTACATTGAAATGAATCTGATATGTAAACTCAATGCTGTGTTATGCCATTAAAGTCTTCTTTTTTTTAAATTAACATTTAAATAATAAAAACGGTTTCTGAAAATATTCAAAAGGGCAGCAGTTTAAGGTTAAGGTTAACTCTCGTTACAATAACGCAAATTTAACCTTGATTGGATTTCTGATTGTCATTTTATTCAGCGTTCGTTAAAGTACATTTTAAAATGCAATTTAAAAACCAACGATACCTGAAATTTTTAATATAGTGTATGTGAATATGAAACTTTTCGAATTGTAGCACATTATAAATGAATAAAAATAATTGCATTGCATGACAAATGCCTCAAAAAAAAAAAAAAAAACTATATAAACAAACAATAAAATATATAAATTAATGTATGCGTTTTTTATGCTAATTTAAAATAGGTGTGCTCAATGTCTGCAAATAAGGTGCAAAAAATAAAATAAAATAACCTATATACCAAAAAATGAATGCAAAAAATTGGCTGCTTAACACTAATTACATTGAACAAATATGAGTAATACAAAACGAAATAATGTTCGTTTAAAATATTAATTTATTATTTTGCAGGGGTAAAGAGAAATTAATTCACTTTTGTTTAATAGCCGCTGGGCAAGCAATCGAACGAGATGCAAATAATAAAAAATATTTCAAATTAATAAATTTTCAATAAAATATGCATTATTGAAAAGCTGCTTAAATTAATTGACACTAAAATTGCCAGAAGGTAGTGGTAATAAATAAAAAAATTTCATCTTATGCCTCATTTAAGACTTGTTTAAATTGAAGTTTTAAATTTAAACATGAGTAAATTACACAGACCAACATGGTTTAGTTGTTGGAAAGCTATAGGTCATTTTCGAAGTAATTTGCTGCGTAGAATCCGAATCCGGGGCCAGAATTGGCCTATCACGAAAGGATTTTGGGATATTTGAGGTTATTTACCCGAAAACGGCGTTTTTTGCTACTTTTGAGGTTATGTACAGGGTGCAAATAATTTTTGCGGTCTGTCACTCCAGTTACATCATTCAGTACCACTCTTACCCCTTAAATTTAAAAGTTCAAGCGATCATTTACGATTTTTTTCGCAAAGTTATGGCTATTCAAATTTACGAAGTATATCCCTCGACGTCATTCGTAAATGATCGTTTGAATTTTTAAATTAAAGGGTAAGAGTGGTACTGAATGATGTAACTGGAGTGACAGACCGCAAAAATTATTTGCACCCTGTACATAACCTCAAAAGTAGCAAAAAATAAATAAATAACCTGAAATATCCCAAAATCCTTTCGTGATAGGCCAGTTCTGGCCCCGGATTCGGATTCTACGCAGCAAATTACTTCGAAAATGACTCATAGCTTTCCAACAACTGACATGACCCCGGTATTTGTAGGCCAGTGTTATTAAAGGTAATAATGTGCAAGAGTGTTAAACGTATGCATTTTTTAGAGTGACCTTCGTATTTTTTACACTGTACGCAAATGGAAGGGTGAATAGTTTAGTATTTAAAAAATACTTTTAAAGAAGCCAACAAGTGAGATAAAAAAGAAACGTATCAGAATGATAAATACGACTTTTTGAAGACCAAATGAGCTTGGGGTAAACAAGATAAATTTGTCAAAAAGTATTTGGTATTTTGCTTGTATATATTTTTTTCCCAATTTTTTCTGCCCCAAATATATTTTTTGCTTATAGCCTAGTACGCAGCAGTGTTAAACCGCGTGAAAGAAAACAAAACTTCATATAAAAAAAACACTGTCAAAATTCTTAGCGCCAAGAATTTTTTCATTGGTACGCAGGACCAGTGCTGCCCATTTTTCGTGAAACTGACATGTAGATGGCGCCAGCATAAAGCTCGGCTATTTTTTTTTTTGCGCGCTAAAAACAAAACACTAATGTGCAACAACTTATTTTGCTTGCAGAAACAATGTCGCGTATGCAAAATAGATAGAAATTTTACAAAAGAGCAGAAAATTGTCGTTTAGGAATCATGTGGGGCTCCAACAACGTAAACAATGTCTTGAAAACATCCGAGGACATGTGAACATTTTGTGAAAATGCTGCCGGACTATGTACCATGGCTTTGAACCGACAATTTTTCGTAAAATGTAAAAATTTGAATTGCAATACTAATTCACTTCGAATTCACACTCAGCTCTGTGTATTAAATATTGTAATTAAAGTTGATTCACATTTGAAAATTTTTCATAGTTCCCAAGCACTGCACCAAATTTGATCAAAATCGGTTGACTGTATCAAAAAAGCGTTTTTGGTGCAAAATTCGTCCGTTTTTCGCACTACTTTTATTTTTGTTTTTTTTTTTATGAAAATATCGTTAGCAAATTTGGCAAATAAAATATCTTTTGGAGGTCTTCAGCAATATATCGAACTTAATTGCGATGTGGTGGTACAGGGTATACCAAGATCGTCCGCGCCCGACTTAAACGAACGCCATCTTTATAATAAATAAAATATTGATTTTTTAATCGCATTAAAACAATGTTTAGAATATAAGTTTATTTTAACCATCCAAATTTGAAACGATAAGTTTTTTTATTGCTTAAAGAAAGTAGCTGGCTTTTACCGAAAGTGGATTTATACATCAGGTTAAATTTGATGAAATATGAGTTATAGATAAAGGCTGCTTCGCAGTTCCAACATGTACGGCCGTAATAGAAAAATCGTATAAAAAAAATTACGAAAAATTACGGTCAAAAATATTTAGCAACTGCACGCAGATAACAAAAAAAAAAACAGTTTTGCCTTATGATTTAAAAACTGCTTAACGTTAGATGGCGCCACTAGTTTAGACTACAAACAATGGTGAAATAGTTGTGTTGAGCAGACGTATAAAAAAAAATATAAACACCAATTAAATACATATTTATAAGGCCAAATAAATATGTTTATTATAACTTCCTTAAGTACCATAACCTAACCTCTTTTATTCATTTGAATAACTGCTTCAAATTATTTTTTATTTTATTTTATTTATTTATAAGAAAAATTAATTAAAATTTTAACAAAAATTGGCAACCAAAACAAAAACTTTATTCTTAGCATAATTTGTAATTCAGCATGTTAAAGATGCACAACATTCTTCAAAAACTGGAGCTACTCCTTGGTCCGCCCCTGTTCTGTATCCATGACTAATGATTGCAGCTTATTACATTTAATTCCCCTAATTATCATTCAACTTTGACGCGCTGTTAAGCATGTAAATAAAAATTTAGTTATATGCCTAGTACGCAGCAGTGTAAAACCGCCTGAAAGAAAAAAGTGCTACTTATTGGGTGCGCAAAAAAAAAAAATGTATGTGCCATTGACATGTAGATGGCGCTACTAACAATAGATAGCGCCAAAAACTAAATATAAAAATCAGCTGTTTGTTCAAATTGGTTACAAGTGTATAAAATAATAAAAAGGGCAAAAATGAATCACCATATGAAAATATTACTTAATATTTATTATTATTATTGCCATTATTGCCTAGTTATTTGCGAAACTCCAGAAAAAACGGAGTACGAAATCAAATCTTGCTTCTTTGACGGCTAAGTTTGAGGCCGATGTTTTCACCCAGCCGAGCTAGTATCCTTTTGCCCGTAAAGCAATCCCGCCTTTAAAATATTTGTTGATTTCATTCCCATTTCAATTATACTAAATCGAACTTGTTTTATATTTCCCATGCGAACTAAAGCTGTGAGTTTCAATTTGTAGAAATCCTTGAGTTTTGCAATTATTTGTGATTGGAAGAGGGTGTGACAGAAGAAAAAATAAACTCGAACTGGCTGATCACACAAGCAGTTCAAATGTCAAGTTTCATTGTTCTAGCTCTAAAAGACTCCAAGGAATAGGCGTTCTGACAAACACACCATTTTAAAGATAGCTTTAAAAAAAATTCAATGTACCCCTAAGCTTTGGTACAGGATATAAAAATGCAATCGATTTAGATTCAGTAACCCTAAAATTTGCAGTATTGTGTATATACTTTAGCCAAGTGCATTAAATTCAGTTGATATTTGTTGCCTAGTTTTGTTCGGTAAGCCTACAGGGTATCCAACCGTCAGAGCTACGCCGCCTTTAGCGCTTAAGCTTATCAAAATGAATGCGTCGGCAAGGAACACATATACACATCAAAGTATTATTTATTAATTGAATTTTAAATAGCAATTATATTCTTAAGCTTAATAACAGACTAAGTCTATAATTTAACAACATTAGTAGCCAACTAAACAGCTTTAAGCCAAGTGTACGAAAATAGAGGTATAAATAAAACGTCAAGTTGTCATGCAAAGCTTAAGTTAAAGCCACACACAACTTGGCTTAAAGCAACTTGACAACTTGGCGTTAAAACGAGCTGCCAACTGGCTATTTATTTCGCTTCTTTAAGTTTACAAGTCGATTTGGCAATTTGACGATTTGTTTGTGCGTTAGCATGTCAAATTTTCGTAAGGTGAGGGGTTTTTCGTATTTTAATGCTTTTTAAAGTAGCGCGAAGCAAATCCAAACAGAGGTACTAAGTACAAATACTTGTACATAATACCCAGAGACGACCCGGCCAATTTGTGACGGCTGCATTTATTTAAATATAAATTTTTAAGTACTGTTCATGATGCTGCTATAATGATGAAAAGTTGGGACAGGTGTATCCAACAGATAAGGCAACGCATAAACTGTAACAACAACAAAATAGATACACTGCACTTTGTAAGCCAAATTACATGATGTGTAGTTGAAAATTGGCATAAGGTAAAAATATTTTTGGTCGACAATTTATAACAAAAATAGCGACAGACAACAAACAGTACGGCCAAAAAGTCTTGCTACACATTAACAACAGCGCCATAAGATTTGGCGTTGATCAGCGTTAGTTAGGTGTATCTATACATACTTGCATATATTTTATAGTAGATGTAGCTGTAGAGGTTATATGTACATATTTGTGTTGTCCTATGTAGTATGAATAATTGCGCACTTTTTGGCTTTTATTCAATAAATAAGAAAACACAAAGATGCCAAACGAAAATTTACGAAAATGTATATGTCTAGTGTACTTGTACACAGACATTTGTCGTAGACTTCGAGGTTGTTGTTGTGGTTGTTGTCTTTGTTGCAAATAAGGATTCCGGTAATAAATTCTCAAGACACAAACACAAACGATGCCGACTGTTGCTGCCGCCTGTGTAAAGATTTCTGTTGCACTACTTGTGGATACTTTGATCGATCGTTATAGATTAGCATATCATGATTTATGACGACTGTCTGTGTGGTAAAAGGCAAAAGACTTAACTGAAATAGTGTTGAATAAGTTTGTTGCATTTTCTGAAAATCAGTTGCATTGCTTGTTGAACAATTTTGTTGCGTTTTTGAATAGGTAGCTCAATAATTCCGCAGAGTTTATTGAAAAACAGATTTTTACATTTTTCCTAAATCTCGGTGACTATGTTGAGTCATTTTTCTATGCATGTTTGTTATTGCGTATGTTAGATACATTAAATTGCAAAGAGGTGGGGCATCTCTTGTACCATACCCATAAATGACGGCAAAAAACTTTCCGCTTGCACATAAAAATAAAAAACTGTAGGGCTTTTTGCTAAAGTTCTGTGTCATCGTCATCATTTTCTATATCTCCCACTGGAGCATAGGGCCTTAAAAATCATGTATGCAGAACCTTAAAAAAAGTCCAAAAGCTTACGGCACGTGGACGCAGATAAACAAACAAAACAGTGTTATGTTGATTTTATGAATTATGATGATTCTAATGACGCTTTACGTAAGATGGCGCCACAAAGTTCGCTAGATGGCGCCAGCAGTTGTTACTGTTGCAACAGCTGTGCTTATGAAGGGCGTAACAAATGGCTGTTTGAAAAATTCATTGCAAAACATTTTTTACAAAGCTGTTTAGAATTTATTATTTGCGTTGAGCAGTTTGGGAACCAAGTGACGCTCGAAAAAAGTATTAAATTAATTAAATTTCGCCGTCATATAAAAATTTTCATAATTTGGCGCACAATATTTTCATAGAAATTATATATACAGTCGACGGCATAAGTATTTTGACAAAGTAAATTTTATTTTATTTCATTTATAACTTTTTAAGTTCGCATAGAAAAAATATAAAATAAATATGGAGTAAAGGTATATATATTTACTATAAAATGAATTTACAATAGACTATATAGAGGTAAAGATAGCAAAGTAAAAAATTATATTTGAAAAATGTAAGGTGGCATAAGTATTTTGACAACCATTTTTTTTAAGGAAAAACTAACAAATGTAATTTGTCCAGTGTATTATTATTAAATATTAATACAAAATATATCCCCCCTTAGAACTTATAACCTTTTTCAACCGTTTAGGAACTGAGTCGACCAACTTTTGAATGTAATCCAATGGAATATCCTTCCAGAGCTCTCCCACCTCAGAAATTGTCTCCACGCGCGTCCTGGTCAAATCTGCACACCGCTTTTGTTTAAAATAGGCCCATAAATTTTCAATTACGTTCAAATCGGGACTTTGCGGTGGCCAGTCTAGTATGTTAACCCCAACTTCATTCAAAAAATTTGAAACTAATTTGGCTTTATGGCACGGTGCGTTGTCCTGTTGGAAAATAAAGGACTCTCCAATCAGTTTGTCCCCAGAAGGGAATGCGTGATCATTCAAAATGTTTAAATATTTCCCTTTGTCCATGGTTCCGTTGATGGGAACTAAATCTCCTACCCCATTAAAAGAAACGCATCCCCAAAACATTATCGATCCACCTCCATGACTTACTCTTTCACAAACAGGTAGTTTTTTTTTATGCAATGTTGTTGGCATTCTTACATACATTTTTTTTTTGGAACAGTGGTATTGAAAAGAACTTTCGTCACTCCATAAAACATTATGCCAAAAAGCAGTTGGCTTGTTAACATATTTTTTAGCGAATTCCAAGCGCTTGACTTTATTTCTCATTGAAATTTGGGGTATAACTCTAGCTACGTAGGTGCCGAAATCTGCTTCTTTAAGACGTCTACGAATTGTTTTTTCGCTTATATTAATGTCAGTGTATTTATTAAGCTCATGGGCAACTCTCTGAGGAGTTTCTAATGGATTATTTTTAAATTGTCGCAGAATAAAACGATCGTTTTGTTCTGTGGTCTTACGCGGTCTGCCACAACGTGTCACGTTTTTTACAGTATAATTTTTCTTATATTTATTAATTTGATAATAAACTGTTTGGCGGGATAAATTGTATAATTTACTGATATTTTGTACGGAAATACCAGAGTTATACTTTACCACCATATCGTTTTTAACAAGTTCACTTAATTCTTTTGATTTTCCCATATTTAAGTATACCAAATATGTAAAAATTTTGTTATCTGCACTTGGAATCGGTAATTCGAACTAAGCAGCCGCGTGCCTATGCTTAAAGCTCAAAGGCAGAACAATGCACACTAAATAGAGAGAGTGTCAAAATACTTTTGTCCACCTAACATCAGATCGCAAAGAAGAAGAATGCGTTAACCAAAAAAAGGAATAACGGAATTGGGAAAAATACTTTACCCGTTACTTTACGCTTACATACACTACGCTTTGTAAAGCATATAAGTTCCGTTAAATAATACAGTTCTTCAAAGCATCACCCAAAACACAGCGCAGAGTTTTGTCAAAATACTTATGCCGTCGACTGTAACTGATTACAAAAATTAATGCAAGTATAAGAAATTGACGACATTTCACAGAAGAAATATTTACGAGTAAGAAGTTAGTTGAAAATTTCTGAAATCATCAAGGAAGAAATTGCTTCTGTACTGACTGTAACATGTCCCCATAAAAACTGCATTGAGGCTTCCAAACTTATAATGAATAATAATAATAATAATAATACATAATAATAATACATAATCGAATCCAAAATCAACTAAACTCATAAATAATATAAATGCAGCTATCAGTGCATTTAACATGTACATAAGCACACAATGAAATACAATGTACTTAGTACATACATACATATATAGGTAAATTTGTATTCTTGATATCATCAATATTTAATACATGTCAAAATCGAAGAGTTAGACAAATACAAGTAATTATTTCATAGCCATTAAATGTATTTAATTATTAATAAAAATATTTTCGCTATCTTATAATACATTGTGCATTGTAATTAAAATTAGCAAGCTTAAATAATTAAATTAATATTATACATAGTTGTAGGTATATAAGACATATTTATGCAGCCACAAAATGAATAACCCAAATGCTTATAATGAAAACTGACGGCGTCATCAATACTTCTTATAAAAGATGTTGCTAATGATGATGATGATGATGTTTGTGTTGTCAATAATGACGTTCAGATGCAAAACACTCAAGTGTCAGTCACAGCAAAGACTCAGTCACAATTTGAGTCTCAGCACAAACTTTGAGTACATGTCAAGGCCAGTTGTTGGTGTACTTATTGTTGTTGTTGTTGTTGTTGCTGCACTCGAATATTGTTTTTGTTTTTTATGCATCTTTAATTAACTTGAGCTTATTAAATTTTGTGCATGGTTTGCAGCAATAGTTGCAGTTTTGTGCGAAAGTCACTCAGTCAGTCATTCAGTGAGTCAAAAAGCAGAGTCGTGACGCAGCCAATTATTATATTATGACAAAAAACGATAACTGGAAAAGAAACTTAAAATGTTGCAAGCAGTTGCAATAATATGCCAAACGCCTTCCATTTTCAAGTTATAGAGAGTTGTCTAGACTCTTTGGCAGCCAGCGCCCAAGCTCTGTAGAACCAAACGGAATCGTAGTATACCGAACCATGCCATCTGCTGTTATGTATTTCATTAGATGTATCTAGTTATTTTTGAGTCATGCATTTTTAATTAGTGAAATTGTGCGGCACCCTAATGTAAATTCGCTATGCAAGTTTTTACAAGCACTTGTCTAAATTTAATTAACATTGTCTGAAGATTTTTAAAAGATTACACTTTAGCATATTTTGGTTAGGTTTTTATTAAAAAGTAGAGCAAATGGCATCTAGAGTGTGGAACTTATAAGTAATATTTGATAAACATATGTTGCTGGCAAAAACGTATTTGATTCCAAATACGATTTTACTTTATGTAGCCTTTCTATTCTGATGCAAAAAGAACTAGCGAACAAAAAAATGTTGTGCCTTAAAAAAAAACTCCATTAACAAATTTTTAATTACTGCTGCAGTTTTCTAGGCATCGTAGTTTGAAAAATATGCAAGACGTCGAACTTGTAAGATTAATGATTATCCGTGACGAGTTTCGGGATTATAACTTTTAAGTAAAATTCTATAGACCAATATCACAAAGGTAAAAATATATATGTATATTGGCCTGGCAAAAATTTCACATTGGAGTTTCCCTCGCTTAATGTTTTCAGGAATAGTCTAAAACCAAAATTTTGGTAACTCAGTCCATTTATGACCAATAGTATCCATTCCATAATTCCTGAAATTGAGTTCGCGTTTTATGCATTTTTTTCAAGATCTACTATCTTTTTAGTAACTTTGGCGTCCTCTACCGCCCAAAATATGAACTTCTGATAATGTAGTTTGGTTTTTGGTTCAATCATGGAACTCAAGTTAAATGGAAAAAAAGGAAAAACCCCACGAGAGGGGAAGGTCACCTTTTTGATTTTAGACCTTTTGGATAGTCCTGAATTTGGCTTGATAAAAATCGAAAGATAAAATCAAGAGTATTATTATTATTATTTGTTTCCTTGAACTTCATCTTTCATATCACAGAATATATATTATATAATATGATTTCAAAAGTCGCTCCTGACGGAACATAGGGCGGTTACAAACTCGCTCCAGCTTTGACGATTTTGAGCTAAATTCTTGAACACTGGCCAGGGTCCTCTTCCATGACATTCCGCTCGCACCAAGCGGATCCAGGTGGAAGATGGACGACCTCTTCATGGATTCCATTCAAGTGACATCCTTGCAATGTCATTTTGGGGCTTTCTCAAAGTGTGGCCAATCCAATTCCACTTCCGTCTCTTAATTTCGTTTTCTATAGGTGCAGTGTTTGTAAACAGGTAGAGATCGGAGTTAGACATAATATTTGGTCAAAAAATTTTGCAGATATAGCGCAGACATTTATTAACAAACATCAAAAGTAGATCTGCTGAAATATTGGTGGAATACAGTACTACAAGAAATAAATTCCCAGGACTTTATATTCTTGCTGAGTTGAGGCATCTTGTTTTCATCTTTAAAACCAAACACTTATCTTCAAGACATCTCGTTCAGCTCATAAATTTATTAGACAAACTTGCCTAATTATAATTTAAGTACGTTTGTTAACCCTCCGTTTGGCACATGTTCCGATAACCTTTGGTTTGGCACATGGGTCCAGACAGACCCCTATATATTTCCATACAAATGTATGGGAATTGTCGATTTTGGACGTGCATTCACGGTCATTTAAATCACGCACAGGTATAAATTTTGCATTACTTCTTTTACTTAATGCCTTTCGCATATCTTCAATTTGATCTACAGGTAAAAAAAAAAAAAAAAACCTAGGTAGAAAATGGTTAAAACACAGGTAAAATTTTTTTGTTTTTTTATGCATTTTACGGTTTATTTTGAGGATGATTATGTATATAAATTAATAATTTTGATGAATTGACAATAGTATTTGTCTTATTCATTAAGTCTTTTTTAGGAAAAGTCAGAAAATTGCAAGATGATTGCTCAATTAGAAGTGTGTTAAAAATACAATTTAAAATGAAAAGGGTCTGGCTGGACCCATGTGCCAAACGGAGGGTTAAATTGCAGTTTTTTTCCTGAGTGCATTACTAATTATGCTAATAAATAAAAATTACATTTTCTAGACAGCTTATTCTTAGCAGCGCAATCATGCTCAGTACAAAGCCTCGTCTAATAAAGTCTTTTATTTACTTACACTTAATACATGCTATTTACATACATTTATTGTCATAAATCGCTTCTAACCGCTTGTCCCCGAGTGTTTAATCAAATTAAATGCCACAGCTGCCGCCTCTCTGTCGTCTGCATTTCACTTTTGTGTTATTATTGTAGACTTTTGTGTGGCAGTTGCACCCTGTGAAAATAATTGCATTCGAAATGTTTAAATTATTTTATTTTTATTTTACATCTGCGTGTACTTTAATAAATACAATTTTTTTTCAAAGTTCTTAATGTATTATACTATAAGGCTTGGCAAATGTGCATGATTTATTGTCGCATATTGGCGACCGACCTCCCCGGTTATATGTATATATGCACACACACACACACACACACATGTGGGGCAGGCCATAGTGCCACCAAAAACGCTGCTGCACACATGTTGGTTCTTTACATTGCAACGTTGCAGCTCCACCAACCGCCACTTGTCTACACTTTTTGTTGAGTTTTCCAACATTTGTTGCATGTTTTTTTTTGTGTATAAAATTTTCTTGCATTTTTATTGCGACTCCATAAATGGTTCTCACGGTTTGGCAATTGTTGCCACGTTTTATGTTGTTGTCATTATCGCTGATGCTGTTGTTGACGTTTTTGTGCGAGGGCTGTTTTTTATGTTTTGGGACATGACTATATTAGTTGTCTGATGTACCAGTTGCATTAAAAAATGTTTTTATTTTGTGGCACAAACACACTGAAGTTTCTCTTGAAAAAATTCTATTATCCGAAATGATCTTCGCAGAGTATTTTTTTAATGTATTACTTTAAACTTTATCGGTTTGTTGGTATGATGATTTAAGTGCTGGACGTCAGTGCAGGACGAATTTTATCTGAAAACAGATCATACCATGAGACTAAGGCATTTCGGAGAAACACAACTAAGGTATCTCGAAACATACCTCATCATTACCAGAGACAAATCCTAAAAAAGTTGTTCGTTTATTACCTAGGTCAGTCAGTTCTGAGAGAAACACAATCATTTCCTTGCCAAAAGTTTTTGGAGAAAAAAATCGAAAACCAATAGCCAAAGATGATTTTCCTGCATCACAACAATGTGAGATCTGATATTTTGGCGTAGGCAACAGCATTTTCTGGACACCAATATTAAGAAAAAACTTATTGTTTAATCTAATTATCTCTAGCAAAAATTTCACTTTAGAATTTATAAGACACCTACATTTAGAAAAAAAAAGCGCCGATCTTATTTTATGTTTGATTTTTCTTTGTCAAGAAAAATATAGGGCAGGCCACCTGTTGGTTTGATTGGTAAACACTCATAATTTGGAACATACCTTGCTAAGAACACTGCGACGAATTTTGCATGCAGATCTGTATTTACACGCTTACAAGAAGACGCAACAATTGAAGACCACGGGCTATTATCAGCGTCGCTTATTGGTTCCTTGGAGAGTGATGAGATTTTGGCAAAAAAAATAATCGAAAATTACGAAGTTCGCATACGGGTCTGCAGGGTCAGCTACGGAGTAGTTTCAAACTTGCATTAGGTATATATTTTCCCATTTTCCCAATTTTGTTGAAAAATATATAAATGAAATGCAATATACTATCAATCTAAGCATTACGGGTGAATATGTTAACGAGGAGTACGAAATGCTTTTTAAGCGCACTTTAAAATGGCGAGCTCGACGTTGTTTTTTTTTGTCACCAGAAGAGGCTGTTGAAGCTTTCAAAATCCGAATTTTTGAGATATCCTCTTATCAGTGGAAAAAATACTTTGCAAAAGGGATGATTGAATGAGTTTTATGGAGACTATTATGCTTAGACAATAAAACCAGAGTTTTTTCAAAACAATTGCATTAATGGGTCAACTGCCTTACGGCCGTGACTGAACAGCATTTAGAAAAAGAAGCCTTTTCTCTTTCAAAAATAGCACGGCAAAATGGTTTTTAAGAGCACTTTAAAATTGCGAGTTCAAAGTTTTTTATTGTCGCCACAAAAGGTCTCCAAAAATCTATTTTTTGAGATATCTACTTCTCAGTGAATGAGGTGCTTCGATAAGTTATAATAATATATTTTTGATCTATCGCTATTAACAATGCGGCAACTTACAAAGCAACCCTCGCATACAGTTTTATTTGTTTGTGTTCAATTTTTGCCACATTAACAGCAAGTACAGTAAAGTCAACAAACAGTAGACAAAAGACAAAAACAATATTACAAAAAATAAAAACCTCTTAAAGCATGACTTTTTTGATTTTTCGCTTCAGGTAAGCCGTTGTTGTTGTTGTTTATTGTTGTTGCTGTTTATTGTTATTGTTGTCTGCTCTACTAACATCAAAACTATCCATCTATTACAATGTACTATGTATAAATTTCTCAGCATCTCTTTTGTGGCACAATTAGCGTTGGTATTCTTTACTTTTAATGCGTTTTCATAAAGCGTCATCTTTTTTTTTTTAGTAAGTACATATCTGAGTTGTTGTTTTTTATTCTTAATGATAAATGGGTTAGCATAATTTTATGCTTGGCTGAATACTACTTTGAGAACTAGATGTAGAAAAGATTTAATTGCAAGTTGTGGGTGAAAAGTGTTTGCAACCGTTATGCACAGTTGGTTTTAACAAATTTATGAGCTTTTATAGTCCAAAATATTAGTTTTAAGTTTCGAAAAGTTTAATTGTTATACCAAATCTAATTTTAGATAGTCTTAAGCAGACTCATTGCAACATAGTTTTACAGATACTGCTTGTACTACGTATAAAGCAAAAAAGATACTTTTGTTAGTTGGGTTTTAAGATAAGTGAAATAAACTAAAAATTTTTTTCTGAGCTTTGGAAAAAAATTAAATTATGAAAATTAAGGGAAAAATACAATTTCAATTAATTATGCTTTTTTTGATTACGGTTCCAAGAATTCGAAATCTAATCTGAACTCCATTACCTTACTTACTATCATATTATATCTTTTGCTCGAATATAAACGAGGCTTCAGATGTAGTCCCTCGAAAACCTCGAGACTTTTTTCGATTTTGGCTATTGAACGAAAATAATGAATCCAGTAAATACCATCGAGCCAAAGTACACAACAAATTTTGTTCGTCAAAAGTTTTTAATTAAAAAAAATAAGAAAATATAATAATTAACGCATTTATCAATGTCGGCCATAAATGCCAATAGGCAAGAATGCCCGAATAACAACGTGAGCAACCCTAATAACGAGGCAAAAAAGTAAAAATGCCAGGTAAACAACGTGAGTTACCAGTGCACTAAGGTTTGTTTGGGTTTTTTTGTGAGAGGGTCTAGTTCGGGCGTAAATGCCTATTTTTTTTGGGGGGTAAAATTTGGTTGAACACTTTGCTTTTTAGCATTATGCCTTTATTCCGGACAAAGTTAACAGCCTAACTGTCAATATTTAAACTTAAGGCGTCTTGTTTTCGCCAATCGGGAAAACATTTTTAAACCCTGATTCCACGACCGTGTTACCGAGTTTTCAAGATACAATATTCATCACCGAAAGACGTTTCTGCAGTTTTCCAGTTTTATTAAAACATTTCAAGCGATAGTTTTTCAAATAAGCTTAGATGATATGCGTTTTTAAATTTCTGCCAGCTGGATCAGATGATGTGGAAGCAGATATTCACCATTCTTATATGCTAACCCTAGACGTGTCACAGATACAAAAACTTTAGGCCTTTTTGCATTGTCGTGTTCTTTCTGAATCCATTTAAAAAGCTGAATTTCCTAATGGTCCTAAAGTTGTCCCCAGCTTATAGTTTTAAAGGAAATAATGTAAAAAAACGTGGTTACCCATGCAGTGAGACCCCAGATCGGACATCTCGTTGATGTTCGCGACTATCGAATTCACACAAAATCTTATAAAGTTATTTAAAAAAAAAAACAATCTCAATAGAAAACACCTAAAATGGAGAGCAGCGCAATCAACTTTCGAAATTCGATTGCCTATATGTGTATGGGCTACACGTGTTTTGAGCCGCTTACTTTAAATTCAACGCCGAAAAAGCGCAACAACCAAGAGTGTCGAAATAACCTCCCAAAACGTAAATTTTTTTTTCGATTTATGGTTTTTAGAGATTTTTTACATGTTTTTTGGGTCGCCGATTTTGAATCCGAGGCCTTAAAATACCTAAGACTTCCGAGCTCTGAGATAATCTCCTAAATACCTCTTTATGAATATGTATATGATGATGTGTTTTTTTTTTTTTTTATCGTTATCGATACTGAGTTGTTAAATCAACCAATCGAAATCTCTAATAAGACTATGTATTGAAAATGCACTAAATAATTAGGGTGATTAAAGAAGTTTGTTTATTTATTTGGTCAGCAATACTGGGAATTCTTCCAAAACCGTTCTAGGTAGGTTATTTGCTTTAAGAACAGTGTTAGTTAATAGTATAAAAAGTGCTTTGCTTTCAAGAACAACTAACCCAGTTATGATATTGTGACTACCAACCTATCTAAGAGTACACGGGCAGGTGGTAAGAACATCTTTGAAAAACCAACTGGGTGCTGACGAAGTTCTTAAGTCATAGCTCAACGAAAACGGCAGGGTTTTCTTTTTAAAAACAAAGCAGCATTGAATTCTTAGTAAGAGATTTGTTTTTAAAAGAGATTTCTTAGAAACCAACTAATTTTAATTCTCTAAATAATGTTTTATTTTAAATTGCCTTTTATTTTTGCTACTCGTAGCCTATTCCTTTCTAAGTAAAGAACGAAATTCCCAAAGCAACAATCAACACAAATCAAACTGCATTTTTTGTTGAACTGGCCGCAATTGTAGTATATAAAACAGATACATAGATAGCCAGTGAGAGAGAGAGCTATTTACTGTGGGCAGTTTGCCAGTGGCACATACGAACAAAAGAATATAAAAATATACATATATACCAGATAGATAGTAGAGCTAACAAAATGCAATGCCCTCTATGCCAACTAAGTTTTGTGGCATCTATTTTTACGGCCAAGTTTTATGCGCCTTTTGATTTTGGCCACTCTCTTTACAATACGTTTACAGTTTATGGCCTTTGCCGTCTGCTACTACTATATAGTAGCCAAAAAATATTTATTAGATACAAATGTCAGACGGAATTGCCATAATTATTAGCATAATTATAAGACGCATTCTTGATGCGTTTTTACGCCCCAACCCAATTTTTTTAGACCCTCAAGCAAGAATTTTTTTTTTGCTCACTCATGATTTATAGTGTTGAACGTATATTACCTAAATATATCATCTTTAGTTTTGTGCACAGCAGCGCATAAGAGTCAAATTATGTTGATGGTACTGGCTTCTTGGCCATCAGCGTTAGCCACAGAGAGCAGCATGGCTCATCATCATTAATAATGGCCAAATGTGTATGTTTAGTAGGTATGTGAACCAAATCTCTTGCCTGGTGCTTTCTGTGTTGTACAGTTCTATTCTTCTACGTACTGTTAGCTATTCAATTATGCATGCCCCCGCAGGCATCTTTGGTTAGCTTAGTGGGTTTCGCAATTTGCATAAATCTATGAGTATCTATGATCTGTGGACCCTCATGCTGGATAGAGGTCTTCAATGCTAAGCGCCTAGTCAGTTGTGTCAGTCCAATTATAAGAAAAAGAATGTGAATGCGTTGGGGCGGTGCTCGACTATAGCATCAGTTATTGTGGGGATTGTAGGTTGAGAGAAGTGTTTAGATGGGCTAGGGGTCCTAGTCTGATTATTAATTAAACGCAGGGAGGTCATATATTGACACATTTTTGCCTGTATTCTTTAAAGTTTTCATCCGAGCTTCGCGTAACAAATACACAGGCCAAAAAAAAAAAAAAAAATTGTGTAAACTGCAACCAAGGTCTCAAAAATCTCAATATCCAAGGGTTTTAAGATAATCTCCAAAAAACAAATTTTTTCGATTTATGTTTTGCAACGATGAAACCGAAGAGTTTTAAGATAATCTCCAAAATTGCTCGTTTTTGAGGTTATATCAGGCTCCCGAGTTTATTTAACTTGGATTGGTATTTAGCGACCCCAAAAACGTTTTGTAAATACACTACCGTCAAAAAGTTTAAGACCATTGCTTCAAAAGAAGAAAAACTAGAAAAATAAGTACCACTCAGTCTTATAAACATTATTTTAAGTAATATAAGTCCGAAAAATTCCCTGCGACTTTTATTTCAGCACGGTAATGATCCCAAACGATTGTCAAAGTTACACAAAGATTATTTAGATTGAAAAGACAAATATGGAACACTGAAATACATGGTGTGGCCACCTTAATCCCCTGATCTCAATCCTGAGCCAGGTCGACTAGTGAGAAAAAAGTGATCCAACTTTACAAATATTACTGTGGGAGATCCTGAAAGATGCGTGGTACGCAATTGATTGAGAAACTATTAAGAATTGTAATGCTAGAATACCGCGACTTTGTGCGAAAGACATTAAAAGCAAAGGTGGTTCTTTCAACGAAAAATATGTTTAATAGATTTTTCCGTTCTAATTATGAATAGGATGTAACTGATGCCACTTGCAAGCTACAAATAAGGGAAAGATTCAGTTCCCATGCCCAAAGAATGTGGAACAATACACCCCATTGCAGACTCAGCCGCCAAATATGGCCAAAAATAGACGCTACTCCAAGCTTTGCGGACTAAATCGGCGGTTGTCAGAGCCATCACCGCACACTGGCTTGTCGGGGTACATGCAGCCAGACTAAATGACTTGCAGAAGCTGCAATGATGAGGAAGAGGTAGAATCGGTAGAGCACTTCTTCTATTCCTGCGAAGCTCTAAACAGTATTTGGGAAACTATTTCCTCCACATTCTAGCAGATCTAGAAACTATTTGCCCGAGGAACATTGCAGGTTAAATCGTAGCAACAGGCTGGGACTCCAAAGTTTTGTCATAAAGGAAAGGGTAAAAAGTTACAGAGATCCGTGTGGTAACACAATGGGCCAGTCTAGGTCTAAGTGTGCTGGTTTAAGCCAGCGGCCGCTTCAACCTAACCTAACTGATCTCTTTCGTGTTTTTGCTATTTCGCAAATATTTCATGGTATTGATAGCCTGTAAACTGGTGTTAAGGTTTTTTGGTCCCCGGATTTAGGATTTAGCTCAAAACCCACATGGGTAGCCTAATCACAAAAGCTCGCACCACTTTCTTTTTTTTGTGGGCCTGTGATAACGACCAGGTGATTTTTTGAGTGTATATTATCGGGGCAAGATGTGCACATAAATCAAGCAACTACACCTGCGTAGCGTTTAATGACTTTTGTTGCCTCTGGCGGTGATGGTCTCTGAAAACAAGGTGTTTCTACAGCAGACGAACGGATACGGCGTAATCGTTACCCGAGGCTATGGTAAGCAATCCTGCTGCTGCCTGTTATATGCATTGCACAAACTCTAGTATAAAGACTATGATGGATTGAGCATCGTAACCCCCAATGTAAATTTAAAATTTCATACTTGTTTTTGACTGCATTTTTTCGCTTTCAAACCACAGACTTTCTTTTCTATGTAGCTCGCAATTAAATACTCACAATTTTGCAACTCACACACATTTGGCCATATGTCCTGCGGTTACTTGATTTTTATGCAAATATCATATTGTGGTTAACCAAAATATTGTCAAGTTTTTATTTTTTCACTTGTTGCTGTTGCTAAATAATGGAAAAAGTTCACTTTCAGTTCAGTTTTTTGTCTGAAAGTAATCAAAAACTTGTTAGTTTTAGTTTAGTTCAGAAAACTTTGTAAAAATCCTTGAAGCACCAGATGCAAGCTTTGTCATAAGGAAGTATTGTTAACCAAGCATCCGCTATGAAAATTGAATATATAAACTTCAGATACTCAAATCTATTCGAAAATGTTTAAATAAAAGAGTTCATCTATTAATGTACCAACTAGCAAAAAAAATTGTAGAGAAAAATAAAGACTAATTAATCAATAAATTTTGAAATTTTTTGAAAACTTTTTGTAATATAATTTGTACCCGATAGTTTGAAGTATTTGCTTTTAATGAACTTACAAATTTTGTAAAAGATACTAAGCCGTCTTAAACTGCTTTAAATTTTAAAGTAATAGATATATCTAAAGCAAAAATACTTACTAATGAGAATAAGGCAGCTGCTATTGAATGACACTTTAAACGAGTTAAAAGATACTCATTAAAATTTGTATTCTTACTATTAGAGTACACTGAATCCTGCCGCAAACCGCGAAAATTCTAAGAACTAAACATAAACTTCTACATGTAATTTGAAAGTTTATGGCATAGCTATCCATAGACTGCTGCTCTTGACATGGCTCGTTCTATTCAGGACGGGAAGTTTTTGCATTTTATACAAAACAGTTTTTGAAATGCATTTTTAATTAATGCCACAAACCCCCAGCAAACGGTTAACCAAGCCACTTGATAACAACATCCTTGTGAAAAACTTTGCAACTCAGTAAATTGCTTTATGTTATGAGCTGCCTTACTTAGTCTGATTAACTGTAGCACGTTTTATAACAACACTGCGAAGGCTGCTGCAATTAATATATAGATTTTATAGAGCTTTATATACTTTATGGTATATACGGTATATAAGTATTGATTTCAAAGTGCGCTTCATTGTGCGTGGGTTATGATTATACAAAGTTGCAATTTTCAACTTGCAACAAATTGTTGTACTCTTAAAGGTTTCCAGCGGGTTATGTTGGCTATGCAAGGAAAAAATCAATATGTACTATATAGTGTTTAAAAAAAAAGTTTGTTTAATCTTTATTCTGCTAAGTTCAAAAGACAGCCTTCTTGGTGCAAGAAAGTGCGACTCAACCTGAGTCCAACTAAAAACGAAGTAGTGCCATTTACCAGAAAGTACGGCAGCTCTGCCTTACGAAATGCATTAAAGTTTTCTACACGTGTAGAAGGATAGCTTGTAAATCATGGGAAACGTCTTTCAAGATTAACGGAGGACTGTACCTACGAAGCTATTGCATGAGCAGCTCTGAAAGATAGTACCCTCGTGCAAAATGGCCTTACGAAGGTACAGAGGTTAGCCTGTATAGGAACATGTACCATTACAGGAGCCACGAGTAATTGTTCTGCAGCAGCGCAGCATTATTGGAAGTCATTATTGTTTGAAGAGTCCAAATGAAAGCAACCATGCTAAGAATGCCGGCTGAGAGAATCAGCAAAGGACACAATAAGTGCAAGAGACGCCGATTAGCTGGGAAAAGCGGTCCCCTCAATTCTATTACCCAGAGATAAGATGAGCACAGAGTAACACTTCGAAAGCTACTTTAGTACTGTTTTGAGTATACGGACGGGTCTTGGACTAAAGAGGGCACCGTACTGGTGGGTTGATAGGTAGATGTCAAACTCGCTAAGAAAGAGATATCGATAAGCTGTCAATTAGGCCACGATAAACGTGAAATTGATTCAGGAAACCTATTAGGATCTGATTATGATTGGCAGGCGCAACGTCAAAAAGCTGCCAAGAGAAGAGTAAAGATTTGGACGAGAAACAAACTGGATTGCCACGACTGGTCTACGAAAGCCAAGTAACACCTCGGTTCCTTTAACTTAAATAGGCTTAAGAAAATATCCCAAAAATTCCCTTCGGATACTAACTGGATTACTTTCAGTACAATTAGACTCGGGTAACACTTGAGTAAAATTGTCAATTGGAATTCGAACATATCTAGGTTTTGTGAAACAGAGTAGGAGGGACATCCCAAAATATACTAACAGAATGTGATGCTCTAGTGAGAAGAAGATTATTCCTCTATATAGAATGTCGATGCACAAAGTCACCCGACTAGGCCCAGCCCAAAATAATTAAGTTTGTCTCAAATTTTGAGCTAGTTGAAGAGCTCTAGGGGTAGAAGAGATGACAATAAATCCTAAGAGTTACAGTATAGCGATTCCAACAATATTTTTTTTTCTGAATGCTATTGTGAATGGTGTTTTGTCTTATAGACGAAAAAATATTGAAATATTTAATCAGAGCACTCTTTTTTAGTCATTATTTGCTTTGGTGGTAAGGTCATAAATCTCTTTAGTCCTAAAGCTCGTTGGGTGTAATGGTTATCGACAAGCTATTCTTGATCTGCCGATGTAAAATAAGCATTGTTGAGTACGGTTTATGGCTCCGTACTTCTTTGAAAAGAAAATTTGCTGATATTTCTAAGTTTCAACGATAAGTTTAGAAATACAGTACATTGTCTTCAGAAAAGAATGACACTGCACATCTTTGAACTTTTTTCCTTAGTGGCGATGGCAACCGAGCGCTCTCTTCGATAAATATGAAAAAAAAAAAAATACTCAAATTAGCACCCTATATATATTCCTGAAATATGAACGTACGTGGGCCGCAGCCTAGTCGAAGCCAATACAAACATATATATAAAGCAATTAATTTTCCATCACTGGGCTGCAATATTATTGCTGTAAACAGTGTAACCAATTGATTTTATATAAGTACATAGTATATACATACTTATAAATACAACCAAGTTTTAAAAATACAAGTATTAATTACGTTTTTAAAAATAGATGGAAAAATTAAAACGCTTTAGCTTGAATTTGGTATACATAATAGTACATAGGTACTAAGAGCACGTTAAATATTTTGATGCTATTCAATTTGTTTTAATTGGACGCTAGATGGCGCTAAAGCAGCATATATCAACTTTCAAACCCTTTGAATCGCTTGAAAAAAAATAGTATTTAATTTATGCATAAAAAGTTGATATCTTTACAGCTGAAGTACTTTGTAGAATAAAATGTGCAATCAATTAAATCGCGAAAAATGTAATGGCCAGAACTTAATTGAAGTAATAAAAAATATGCACAGCCATGTTGGAAATGTACTAAATTATTTTTTATGGCAATAAAATATGCAAACGTAATTATAACCAATATGCACACACAAACATATAGCTGTAGCTGTGTGCCAGGACATGTGTATTATGTCACTTATTATTAAATTAAATTTTTGACAACTTGACGTTGAAAAGTTTCTGTAACATTTTATACAAATTTTTACAAGTAACATTTATAAAGTGCTTTTTCGTGTGAAAGCATTTAATTGTCAGTTATTAATGCATTTACTTAACTTTTTTCTTTTTTGTGTATCTTTGCAGGAAGTTGGTAGTATTATTGGCAAAAAGGGTGAAATTGTCAACAGATTTCGTGAGGAGGTAAGTTTTTAAGTGAAATTTTTGAAATTTTTTTTAAATAATAACAATATTTATTTTGTTTTAGTCTGGTGCCAAAATTAACATTTCGGACGGCTCATGCCCGGAACGTATTGTAACAGTGTCTGGTACAACAAGCGCAATCTTTTCGGCATTTACGCTTATAACAAAGAAATTCGAAGAGGTATGTGCTCGCTTTTATGTAATGCTAGAGAATATTGAAAAGCCGTTTTCACTACTTAGAGATTAAATAAAGATATATAGCTACAAGAAATCTAAATTGGTGTTTTGCAACTTTTAGAGTTTGTTTCCGATGTCAAACCATCATATATGAAATCTAAATTTTTAACATATTAAGTCATTTTACATTGATAAATTTAAGCTCTGGTCAACTTCGGATGATAGAGTGACATGGACCAAAACTAAATTGTCGCTTTCTAATTAGATACGCAAATTTAATCTATACGATGGTCACTATTTAAATTTTGCGCTTTGGCTATTGGTGGCAATCTTACACTTTCATTGAAAAGTTTGACATTTTTTTTGGCATAAACGTAATATGCTTAAAAAGTTCTGACAAGCGTTTGTTGTATTTTTGTGGCTTCAAAAATTTTGTCTTAGCCAAAAAATTGCGCTGTTTAGTTTAGGTTAGATAAGGGCGGCTGTTGGTTTGAAAAACCAGCACACTTAGGCCTGGACCGGCCCGTTGTGATACCGCGAATCTATCTTTAACCCTTCTCCTGATATAACAATGCTAAAGGGATTCCCATCCCGTTGCTGCAATGTAACTTGCGATTCTCCTCGGACATATATGTGCTAGCTCCGCTAGGTCATGAAGGAAGTAATTTCCCAGGTGTTTTTTCCTACGTCTACTGAGAGCCTCACAGGAACAGAAAAAGTGCTCAACTGATTCAACTTCTTCTTCGTCTTTGCAGCTTCTGCAAAAGTCATGACTCGCAACATTCATTCTGGTCGCATGTGTCCCGACAAGCCAGTGTCCAGTGATCGCTCTGACAACTGCCGAACAATGCGACCGTTTGAGTTCACAGAGCCTTATAGATCGCTTTGGGTCGATTTGAGGCCATATTTGGCGACTGATTGTGCAATGGGGTGTATTATACCATAGCCTTTGTGCGTGAGAACTAAATTTTTCCCTGATTTGTAGCTTAAAAGTGGCCATTGGCATACAAATATCCTCCTTGTCCGCTGTTTAAATTCTTTATGACTTCCGACGTGGACAATCTCGACCAAAGAGCAGAAAGGCTGCTTTACAGAATTTAGTGCGGGAAGAATTTCGTTAGGGTCGTCCAAAATCGGTCACAATCGCAGAAAACATCGAAGCCGTGGACAATATGATTGTGATTGAGGTAACCTACCAAGAAGAACTGTAAACGTTGGATGTCTCATAATTTAACGAAGATTCATCTCGTCCAGCTCTTCAAAAAACGTTTATAAGATCGGATCGGAGGTGACGGCGGATTTATGCCTATGAGCCTGAAACAATGTTACAATCGACAGTATGGGTTTTACAAGACAAATCAAATCCACTTAATGTAGTTCGCGGACGTAGCACTTTGAAACACATGTTCGGCGGTTCATTGTGACTAGAGAAGTCGTCCGTCTGTCCGTCCGTATGAACGCCTAGATCTCCGAGTTGGTAAGAAGGGCAGGCAAACTTTCAGATTAGATCCCTTATTATTCTATAGGAGACAAGTCTATTTTATTTTTTCAATATCGGAATTGTATTACATAATTACATAGCTCCAATAGTGGTATATTAGAGGACCTCGAAAAAAACAAATGTTTAAAATGGATAATTCGTTGGTTTATGAAGATATCGTTGCATCTTTTGTCATAGATGTTACATATGAATTTGCCGTTCCGAAAATTTCAACATCATTCCAACATCCTGTGGAAATGTTTCTATCTAATTGTGTCCTGATGAAAATATATTCGATCATTTTTCTGTGCAACTCTATATTTTTGTCATTCGCTGGGAAAATTACGCAAATTTCAATTCCAAACAAGACGCCAAAATCTCAAATATTTATGGAAAATTTATACTTAATAGCAAATAGTTACATAGTTTGGAGATAATCAATCAGTGGAAAAAGTTTTTTGAAAATTTTTAAAAAAGTGCATTGATCTTCATGGAGAATAGTTTTTCTTGACTTTAATTACAATGTTTTTATTGTTAGTGACCCACGTTATGAAGGTAACAAACCGAGTATCGGGAAAGTTTGTAGTTTTTCTTTGCATTTTGATAAGGTCTCATTAAAATGTATCAAAGAAAAAGCAATGAAGTGGAACTTAAACTTTACCAGCTCTTGAACTAATACTAAAAAAACCTATAGGCTGAAGTTTCTTTTAAATTTATGTATTATGTTTTATATAACCATATCGTATAACGTTTTATACATGTGCCATTTAAATCTTTAAAAGTAAAAACGGACCTTTTATATTCTTAATGTCTGTAGTATTAAAGCTACGATATAAAACTGTGTTTTTACGATATTCGCAGCAAACATTGGATGACAGTTTTTTCAGATTTTTTTGCATTAAAATTCAACTAAAACTTAATAAAGTATTATAATATTTAAATTCAAACTGAAGCATTGCGCCGAACACTGGTCATAAAGTGGTTACCAACACTACAATGCAGAAAGTGTGTTGTGCAGCTGTTTCGAAAAGTTTCATAATTAAAGAAAATAAAAAAAGAGTTAAGTACTTCAGAAAGTAAAAAAAAAAACAACTGCAAAAATGTTTGAATCTGAGATTATTAACTAAAAACACAGTTTTATGAGGCTTTACAAGAACTTTACTTTTCACATTACTAACTTCTAACCCGTTGCAGTGGTGCTCGCAGTTCAATGACGTAGGCAAAGTTGGTAAAACTCAAATACCCATACGCTTGATTGTGCCCGCCAGTCAGTGTGGATCGTTAATTGGTGCGTATTTTATGCTAAACGTTGGTCTTAAATAAAGTTTAATCAATTTTTATTTTTTTTATACTAACCGTTGCCAGGCAAAAGTGGCTCTAAAATCAAGGAAATACGCCAAACTACAGGCTGTTCCATACAGGTGGCCAGTGAAATGTTGCCAAACTCCACGGAGCGTGCAGTAACCTTGAGTGGCAGCGCAGAGCAAATCACTCAATGCATCTATCAGATATGTCTTGTCATGTTGGAGGTAGGAGTACTTGGCATAAACTATAGCTTTAGCAATCTATAAACAGAGAGTTCTCTTTATTTTTAGTCACCACCACGCGGTGCTACCATACCATATCGACCAAAACCACAAGTAACTGGTCCAGTCATTTTGGCCAACGGACAGGCCTTTACCATACAAGGCAACTATGCAGTGCCAACACAAGAGGTATGTGCCATTGTTTTTTAATTTTTTTTTTTTTTTAAATTAACTCAATTTGTAAGCAGAAACAAAAAAATGAAATGCAATGCAGTATTGTATTGCCAACAACTATAGTTCTTTAGCTCAAATCTACTATATACTTTTATCTGTCTTAACTGAAATTTATTAGAAAATATTTAAAAAAAAAACAAGCAACTTACACACCAAAACCCAACCAAACCGCATAATTTTTTTCTCACTTAGCCACTTTTAAAAGCTAAAATGTGTTTTGTACTAGAACAACACCTAAAAAAATATATATAAGAAATAAAACTCATATTTTTGTGTTTGCCTTCTTAATTTCTCTACTTTTGTATAAACTTTATTTAATAATTGACTTGAGTTGATGTCACTTTGCCGCCTTTGTATAGCGTCCCATTTTAATTTGCATCTGCCAATAATGTATAACCTAATTTTTGCAAAAACCCCTTTTTGGGAACCATTTTGTCTAGTCCTTAAAAAAAACTCGTATTATACCCACTTAAGTCTTTTCGGCAAGGCTACTTTGGTGTACTATTTGTGTAACGAATTGGTCCTGCCGTATTGAGCAACCTGCTCTTGTATCCCAACCATTGTTTAACGTTTACAAATTTCTTAGCGCTCATCTATTATGACGTTGTTTACCCAACAAACCAACTTGTCTCTCTTTAATTTCCAAACCCAAACAAAAGTAAAAGAGTTTAATCAATTGTTAACAAATTCACAGGCAAAATAAACTATAAACAATTAAAAAATAAAAAAATAATTTGTCAAGTTTTTTTAACATATAAATTTATAAATTTATTTGTGTTTTTTTTTATTTTAGTTTCTTTTGCACTCTCTTCTCTCAGGTGTTAAGCTTGTGTTTTGAGTGAGTGCATACGCTCATCAAGTACTACGTCGATGTTTTTTGGTGGCCGCCTTGTGGCCAAGTTTCAAGCTGTTTAGAACTTGTGGCACAATGCGGTTGCTGCCAGTGAGTTTGTAAGCGGGCTCGGGGGCTTAACGTCACTCACTTAAAGACCTAATCTCTCAAACTGTTCTGTTCTAACTGAGGGCTCGCGTGCAGCGTGCGTGGAGTATGTATGTTTAACTACAAAAAAAAACAACACTAGCCTACTTATATTATTTAACCAAAAAAAATAAAGCTCCTCAATACCACAAACAACAATTACAACAGCAACAACTACAATATAATCAAAAACTAAACTCCTATTGAGTACCAGCCAAAGAGCAACCAATTTGTAGCATAACTAAACTGTCTACTATATAAGCCAAGAACCTGTTCAAAATGCAGCCAATTTGTCACAAACACACACTCACTCTCTCTCTCTATATATATCTCTATTTTAATCCTGCGTTTTTTGGTATAAAATTCTTAATTTTGTGTAGTATAAAACTCAATTTGTTCATATTTCTTTTGACAAAAAACTCCAATTAAAAAATAAACAAAAACAAAAACCACTTGCAAAAATTAATCAAGTACAAAAGTTCATCACCAGCAGCAACAACAACAATAAACAACAGCAACAACCACAAAAACAACAGCTACAAGAAAGCAGCCGCCATTTTGCCAAAAGTCAAACCAAAAAAAAAAAAATTTGAAACTTTTTAGATGAGTTTATATAACCCCAGCATCTTTGCCATTAAAAAACAACAACAGCAAAAACAAAGCAATAGCTACAACAACATACTATACAATTATCGTCCTGCCCGAGCCCTCACATTACTCTCAACTCTCTTTCTCTCTCCGTTCATATGCTTATATATATAAATTATGTAAGAACAAAAATTTATATATATACGCATATTAATAAATATAATTTGTTTATAACTCTCTCTCTCTCTCTCGCTCGCTCACTTTTGATCTTTATCTCAATCCCAGCCCGAATTCAATTTTGTGCTCTCTCTCTCTACACACGCCAAAGCCCCCGCCCAGCCCAGCCCAGTCAGCCAGCCATCGTTCCAATTAGTCATCGTTCCAATAAAAAGTTTCAAACTAAAATAAAACTTATTTTTGTCACATCAAATTCAATTAAAACAAAAGCATCCTTGCGACCCCCTTCTCTCTCTCTCTCGCTCTTCATTGTGCCCTGTCAGCAATAAATTCGCTCTCTTTCTCGTACTGTCCTTACACAAGTTTTAATATTTGTCGGTGTTGGTATTATTAATTATATAAATAATTAGTTTGAAACGTGTATTGCGTAATAATTTCTAGCCCAATACTCTCAAATGTCAATGCAGTTGTCGATTTGGCTTAACCTTTGCATTTACCACCACCATTACGTAAATGTCAAAACTTTAGATGCTAACCTGCAGTGAATTACCACCAATGAGTTACTACCGAGTTACCCGTACTTGAGCTGCGCTTTTGTTGACCCATCATTATATTCTCTCACTAAATCATGGCGTATACAAACCAAGTAATATCCTTTCGACTTCTCTTGTTATGCACTCCCATGCACTTGAATAGGGACAACGTTTCGGATGCAATACATTGCGATATTCTATATGGAGGCAATGTACTAGCATTTTTTGAGAGCAATCTCAATATCAGACATTATCAGAATTATGAATTTAAAAAAGTGTAACGCGAAGAAGCTCTAATACCAGCAGAAAGATTTGAATACAAATAAAATCAACAAGTTTCTAAATTTGCTATCGCAAACTAATTTAAATAGTTTATTTTGAAATTTTCGAGTAAACAATGAGGTTCAGTTTAGTCTTATGCAGAGTGGAGCATAAAAGCACGCGAAGACAGAATCATTCTTCCACATGATGCCATGAATTTTAGAAGGTGCCGCAATACAGTGCTCAAGTTTGGCTGCGCAGAAAACTGGTTCAATATTTGTATGGTAGCTATATGAAATAGTGTACCAATTTTGATTAAACTTCACACAAATTTGTAGTATAAATCCAAATGCAACCAACATAAATTTTGTCACATTAAAAAAAAAAAGTATTTGAATTTTTAATTCATTTTTTATATTAGTCTACACATTTTGTAAAGTTTTATCAGAATTGGTCACTATTTCAAATATCTACCATATCAAAATTAAACCTGTGCTCTCTTTATCAGAGAGACTCACATAAAAGACCAATGCATTGCGTAACCTTCTCTTTGCTAGTTCATGATTCTCAAAGAATCAGTTGCTATTAATAACTCCTGGAACGCAATATTATTTTGAACTTTCTCATTTAGACTATACGAGGCTGTTACTTGAAATGCTTATAAAAAAATATTGAAACAAGTTTATAAAATAAAGTTCTCGAGACTTATTTAAGATGCCTCAGTTTAAGAGCTGCAACACAAATAGTAAAAAAAAACATATTTCAGAAAAAGTATCATTATTTATAAAAAAAACTTAAAAAAACACAAATAAAAAAATGTATTTCGATTGCTTTTAAAATGACGTATACTCTATTCAAATGCATGGGAGTGCACTTCTCAAACTGCAGCCCAAGCTGAATATGCCTAATTGTAATGATCATGCCGTATGTTCCAAAAACGCGTATTTATTGTCATCTCCATCTCTACGTTCCTTAAAAAATATTATTATTAGGTTTCCTTTAGCTTAGTTCAACTCAAACTTTGTACTATAGTTTAAGATGTCTTTCTCTGCCTTACACACTCTCTTTTTGTAAACTGTAAATTGATTTTTGGTATAAATTTTTGTTCTTCTATTTTTTCTTCTTTGGAAATTTTTCAAAAAAAAAAAAAAAAAAAAAAACACAAAACTGCCCAACTTCGCCTCAAACAAAAAAAAAAAAAAAAAACAATACGTACAAATACTAGACCTGTCCAGTATTTCCACTTGCCTTGGCTAGTGGTCTACATGCTGGTATTTCAGGCTTGGCGGATCCTTTATTAAAGGGGGCACATTTACAAGGAGCGGTACCAGCGCACCACCATCACCTACAGCAAATACCCGATGTGAGTTTTGGTTGAGAACGACTTAAGACTAATAAGCAGCAATATGGCCAAGAAAAAACAAGCCAAGAAAAAAAAAAACACATAAAATCAAGCCAAAAGCAATTTATTTTCTTAATTTTTTTTTCCTTTGGCATGCTGTAAAAAATATCAAAAGGCAGCCATAATCGTTTGCCCTGCGCTCCTTAAACCTTTGCCGCTACCTTAGCAAAAGAAACCCTCCCATTGACCATTACTCAGCTTAGTTGTTGTAGTACTATACTATGTGTATTTTATATTGTATGTATTTCGCTGTTACCTGTAGCCCACCGTGCATAAAGTTATGTAATCCGACACCCGCCCGCCCAACCAACCAACCAACAACCCCCCTTAGCAACCAACTCATAAACCATTCAACTTTTGTAGTTTCTATGTTGTGCTCTTGTATATTCCCAATTGTAGTTACCTTCTTTTAAGCTCTGTGCCATTTCTTTTATGACCCAAACGTTACCCAGAACCAACCAGCCAGCCCGCCTCAGTTCTTGCCCTTGCCCACAATTTCAATAACATTAATGTATACCGCTGCCCGCTCTCTTTACCAGTAGTATGCAACATAGTTGTTGGATTTTTAGTTGCATTTGTCGCGCTGGGCGCTACTAAAAATCAGGCAACTATGGGACCCAAGACCATAACCAACAACACAAGATCATCCACAGTCATGCATTTTTATGTGCCGACAGACAGTACAGTGTTGCACAATTTTCTAAGTTGTAGTTGTGTTTAAATGGTTCCAAGTATTCAGTGTGTACACATGTTTGTTTGTTAGTTGGTTTGTTTGATTGTTTGTAAGTTTAAACGTTTGTTTGTTAATGTGCCTAAAAGTTTTTATGACATTTTTGCCAACGCCCAAAGTTTTGACCTCTATATATATATATCCAACAAATGACCCAAATACCTAAGAGTTTTTTTCTACCCAAAAAACTGTACCGCCATGTTCTTATTGAGTTGCATTTGCATTCATTTTATTTAGTTCGATTTTATATAAAATGGGTTTATAAAACATATTTATACACACACACACAAGCGCAAACCGCATGTTCTTTTGTTATTTTGAATTTCGTATTATATGCATCTGTATTCGTCATAAATATTTCAGTTCAATTTTTTTACACACATACAACTTTAGCCAGTGTTGCATATGTGCACAATGCCACACAGTTTAAAGCATGCCACAAACTACGTCACACACACACACTCACACACAGCTCAAATATGCTGACAGTTGCAGCTAAATTTCCGCACCATCTGCAATAGAATTGCAATACAATATTGTATGATTTATAGCAGATTTAAACTCCTCCCAACATATTGCCATATAATTCAGCTAGAGTTTTCGCTGTAAACCTACATTTTCGTTTTTTTTTTATACCCTGAAGCTTAAAATATGGGGTATATTACCTTGTGCTAATATATGTAACATAGAGAAGTCATTGTAGCAAGAAGTTATCTTCAATATACATGTCCGCCCGTATGTCTGAACGCCTAGAACTTGCAGGCTATAAGAGCTAAGCCTACCAAACTTGATATTTGGATTACTTAAATGTGCAGACAGGTCAAGTTAATAATATTTTTCTGCCACGCCCCTCTGCAGCACTCAACAATTTTAAGCTCTAGTTTATATGGGTGAAATGTGGGAAATAACAAATCTTTCGATTAATACTAAGGGGCCATACCCAAATTACGTGACCCGATTTTCACTATTTTTGTCACGTGGTCCTACATTTAAAAAAAGGAAAAGGAATAAAAAAAAAAAGGTTATTGGACTACGTGACAAAAACTGAGACCCCCCGGTCGAGTGACCAAGCGTGGTATTTTCAAGACCCCTCCCCCCCTAAATGGGTCACGTAATTTGGGTATGGCCCCTAAACTAATGGGTCATCAAGCTTGAGCTTAAAAAACATCAAAATTTCAAATGAATCGGAAAATCTTTATGATCAATAGAAAGAACCATTCTTGCCGTTCACTTTTTAAAGACAACTCCTTTCAAATGTTGGCCGCAACTGCGCCGCAGCTCGTCCATGCGAAGGTTCCAATTTTCGATGACGCGTTCGAGCATAATCGGATAAAACGGTAACGTAGCCCCAAAGGAAAAAGTCAAACGATGTGATATCACACGATCTTGATGTCCAATTCACCGCGCGAAAAATATTCTTTACAGAACGCGAATTTCGTACGATTTGTAAACGTTGTTCGGGTGTAAGTCTTTCTATGATGAAATGGCAATGAAAACTGTATAAAAAACCCATGGCAACTTGACAGTACTCACGCGTGATTTATTAAAAAAACGCTATTGAAAAAAAAACCTCAAGATTGATGACCCTTTATATTCATTATAATCGTTCGAGACGCCTTAGTGGCAGAGACACGCAAATATAAGGTTACCTCATAATCTGATGTTACAAGGTTTCTTAAATTCGGCCACAACCGAGTTTAAAATTCGCCATGTTGTTTTTTTTTTTGTGCCTTAAAATGCAAACCAACAATTTATTTACTATTCATTTATTCGCAATCTATTTGCAAGTGTTGTATTTGATTTGATTAATTTATGAAACGCGTACACAAAACTCTAACGATTCATTTTTTTTTTTTTTTTTGCTGCAACTGTCACTTTTAGGTTCTCTCTAACTGTCATGTGCATTTGTATGTATTCATCTAACTAGTATGTACATATATATATATATGCATAAATGTGTTATATAATGCATATATATAACGTTTGTTGCGTGTGTGATTTGCTGTAGGTGTCATTGGTGTACAAAATTTTAATATGCAATGTACATACAACATTTTTATATGTGTGCAAAGAGAATAATTTAAAAATATTTATAAAAACTTTGTCACGAATATTCAGGGATTACAAATATATGAGTTTAAAAAGGTTTTAAAATTGTGTAAATAAGGCAGATAATTGATTTCACGCAAACAACTAGATCATTTCTAATATGTATGGTCATTTTTTTTTTTAAGGATTAAGCGCCGAATCACAAAACTGATAGAAGTAGTTTTTATTTTGAAGAAATTAGTTCTAAAACGAATAAGCAAACAGAGTTTTTCAAATAAATGTTAAATCGAATTGAAAAGAGATGCCGCATGGGCGTTTTAGCTGAAGAAATAGTTACAGCTTAACAGCTGTTTGATTTTTTTACAAGCCAAAATGGAGATTGTTATAAATAAAACAAATAATATAAGAAATCCGTTTATAGAGAGAATAAAATTAAATATTTTAACTTCAATCAAACTAAACAAATACAATTTTTTTTATTGTTTCTTATCGGAACAAAGCGTGGACTTAAATCGCTTTAAAATACATTTTTTTACTTTATTCAGTATGAATTTTTGAAGCAAAAAAAACTGCAGAGTTTTTTAAAGAGCGAAAAGAACGCACATGATGAAGAAAGCAAAAACAACAATTCAAAAAAGAGCTCAGAAGTTATGGAAAGAAATGTTAATAATAAGCAAGACTCAAGCTATCGAACGTCTGACTCAGAAAACTCAAGAAACAATAAGAATTTTCGTCGAGTACTTTCACAAGAAGGCGAGCGAAGAAAGACAGTAAGTTTAAGGTTTTGAAAAGTATTCTAAACAAGTTAAACATTAGAGTTCTCGAAAGTTGTCTTTTACATGCTAGAAAAAGTTAAGATTAGAACTTATCGAAATAACAATTAAATCTTGAATTGAATGAGTAAATTCAAAAATTTATAAAACGAGTTTTTTTTACAAAATCTCGGCTTTGTTGTCTTACTCAAGTAATACCAGAAACATGCTTGTAAAGCCCATTTCAAGCTAGTGCCTTAAAAATATTTCATAAGAACTTCTTTGATTTGTCTAAAGTCTAGACCCAAAATCGGCAAGTAATTTAATATTTTTAGTTACTTTATACTTTGTCTAGAAATTGTGTTTAAGAAACAGAAGAATTAAAATAGATGAAGGCACTATAACTGTTGCGCAGAATTAGGGCTCAGCAAATTATTCAAC
The DNA here is from genome assembly GCA_018150985.1 of Chymomyza costata. NCBI lineage: Eukaryota > Metazoa > Arthropoda > Insecta > Diptera > Drosophilidae > Chymomyza > Chymomyza costata. The sequence goes on from JAECWU010000001.1 coordinate 29,846,952, forward strand.
TGAAGAATTGGTGAGGCTGTCATCTTGATGAACGGCGTACATACAAACAGTTTTTTATAGCTGCCTCTCTATGACCATAGGGTAGTTGATATTACAAAAAAAAAAGAAAAGATATAAAAAGATGACAGGAATCTCTGAATGAACAACTGAGATAATGTAACTGAAAACTAGCATTATATCTCACAACAAAATGAGTCTGCTTGTCGAGCATACATAAATGACAAAATCCATTTTGAAGGCCTTTGTAGAATAAGCTTGAAAATTGTTGATATATACAGTCGTACACATACATTTTGTTTTTTCATCTGAACATCTCTCTTCTCTCGCTGTGTCTAAATATCTTTCAATGTGAGCTATACTTCCACATCCCTTTCAACCATCAAACTGCTATCATATATATAGCTCTATAAATAAACAAAAATAGCTACAAATTTTTACACAAATCTCTACATAAAACTTCATATCTTCGAAAGAATACCCATCAATAATATCATTGTACAAAAAAATACGAAAAAAAATTAAACTATTGAAAATATTAAAAATACAATTTTTTAAGCATTTGCTTTTTGCATTAAATTTTGTACTAATTTAAGCGCTTTGTGTTTGTTGTATTTTTTTTTTAATTTCGCTCTCTGTTTTACTCACTTTTTTGAGAGCTGTACGCGCGTTGTGTTGTGACTTGCCCCTATCCAAGAAACCCCGAATATATAATATATTATATATATAAACCAACCCTACATAAACAAGAAGCAAAGACAACTTCTAACTAATAAACCAACTACCAAAAAAATAAAAAACTCTAATAAGCTTTTACTCATAAAATTGAAAGTAATTTGACTAATCCTGTCTTATTGTTGTTTTTGCTGCAACTCTGCTACTCTATTATCCAAATAGGTTGCCAAAAATCCATTGGCCAGTCTGGCTGCTTTGGGTCTAGCTGGCATGACACCAGCCAACACCGCTGGACTCAATCACACAGGTAAGTTTTTATTGCCAGCTGGCTTTGGTTGTCAAAAAGAATCCTACTTACCAAACGTGCTCCATTAAAGCTTTGGCTGCCTTGGCTGGCTCTCAGCTGCGCACGGCCAATGCGAATCGTGCACAGCAGCAACAGCATGAGATGACTGTCTCGAATGATTTAATTGGTTGCATTATTGGCAAAGGTGGCACCAAGATAGCCGAAATACGCCAGATCTCCGGCGCCATGATACGCATCTCCAATTGTGAGGAACGCGAGGGTGGCAATACCGATCGCACCATAACCATAAGCGGAAATCCGGATTCAGTAGCATTGGCTCAATACTTAATCAATATGAGGTGAGTGTAAAAAACTAAAGTTGGCATAATCTTTGAGTAATATATTAATGGGCTAACAGTTTTGTCGAATTGATTTGCAAATTGACAAAAAAAAAAAAAGAAGGTCTAAGGAGGTTGGTCTTTTGCTCCGTACTACTTAGTCGTCTGAACCTTAAGCGCGTTCAAACTTGCATTACTTTTGGGGAAAGATACGTTTATACTAAGCTCTATGTAGTTTATAAGTCCAAAGCGTCCATGTCTAGCCAGCAAAAATTTTAAAGCAAACAAAGCACTTGCATATTTAGTAGGACATATTTATATATACAAATTTTTCGAGCACTTAAACTAGAGCCACTTAAAAACCCTTAACACAACATGCATATTATATACTTAGCTACTAGTACTTATATGTATATACTGAAATATGTATAGTCATAAATTTAAAAAACAAAAAAGCTCAGCAGTTTAAAGGATAAGCTAAAGCAAATGGAGGAGGAGCAGCAGCAACAGCAACTACTACGTCACGCAGCGCACACTTACACTCAGCTGGAGCAGAAAATTGGTACTACTTCAAACTGCAGCTTCAAACGCTACTCAATCCCAAAAATTATTATACATTTTTAAAAAAATATATAAAAAAAACTGCTCCTCTCTCCCAAACCAAAAACCATACAAAACCTCCTAGTTCAATTCCCCAAAAAAATCAAAACTCTTTCGGTCAAGTCCTAGCATTAGGCGCCCCCAAAAGTTTTCTACTCCTACCATCCAAATTGAACGCCGCTCTCCAACAAAACCAAAACGAACTTTACAATATCCGTACCGTTCCTTCACGCATCCAACAATAAAAAAAAAAAAAAAACACAATACCTCCTTAACCTTTTTTGAAAAAAAAAACACAAAAAAAATGAACCAACTCAATTCCACAAAATCATAAAATGTTTTGAACATCAAAAAAAAAACCTTACCTAAAATCAAAAACAATATCCTATTTGTTCCTTTCTCTCTCTCTCTCTTTCTCTCTCTATCAATCTGTACCTTTTCCACAGCGTTGAGCTGCAGAAGGCCAATCTTCTGGAGGCAGCCAATAATGGCGGCAGCAGCAATGGTACAGCTGCTGCAGCTGGCGGCGCTGCAAACAGCGGCTTAAATGGCGGTCTTAATGGCACTGGCTCCGGCTCAGTCTCCGGCGCTGGCAGCACCAGCAGCTTGGCCTCCACGCTCAGCAGCAGCAACAGCATTGTCGCTGCCGCCGCTGTCAACAATGTAGCCGCAGCCGCAGCCAGCGTGCTCAGCAACAGCTCCGCCAGCAGCAATGGCAGCGCCAGTAATCCCAGCTATGGCAATGGCAATGGCAGTACTGCAGTCAACAACAGCAACAATGGGAATAGCAACTCCAATGCTGTAGCCGCCAGTGCAGCGGCCAGCGCTTTAAACAGCGTCATCAATCCAGCTGCAGCAGCCGCCTTGGCCAGTCCTTTGGCCTCGGCTTTACAGCTGCTAACCAAGCCAGGCGCACTTAGCGCGCTCTCGAATCTCAGCGCGCTGGATTTGCTTAGTCTAACCACGCTGGGCAACAATGCTGCCGGTGGACCACCAGTGCAGACCACAGGTGTAAATCGCGCCAAGGGTCACTATGCCAACTCCAGATTTCGTCAGCATGCCACCGAGGCCGGCAGCGAGCCCGAGAAACCGCGCAATAAATTTAATCCCTACTAGGATTAGGAGTTGCAGTAGTAGTAGACTTACTACTTAGTTGTACACGCAATAGTATTTGGCGTTTTGTTTAATTGACGATTATATCTAGTTTTTTAAGACCAAAAGTATACACGAAGCGCTTCTAGTGTTTAGATGAAGCCTAGTTTTTTTAGGTACAGTTGCGAAAGCTTTAGTTTACAATTCTTGAAGAATCCAATTAACGAAAAGAAAAGCAAAAAAAAAAAAAAAAAAAGTTTGGTGTTTAGAGTTTTTAAAAGTATTCGGAAGAAATCCAAGACAATTTATAAGTACTTATATGTGTTAGTTGAACCATTTCAAAGCGTAGACAGTAAACAAACTTGTGTTTCTTTTTTTTTATATATATATATTATATATATTTTTTTGGTGAAAAGAAAAACTTTTCGAATATGAACTAGTTGCCATGGAACTAGTTCAAAATGTGCTTAGGCACAATAATCAACTCATATATAAAGATACGTTTAACTAACGTTTGACCAAGTGTAATGCAGCATAAAGCATATGAGGACCTTAGTAGATGTTTTAGAATTTTCCATTTTATAGATTACATATATACCTACTTATATATACATGCATACATACATACATTATAACATATATATATAGAATTTGCCAAAATTTTACGCATCATTAGTAGCTAGCTGTTTTGTCATTTTGAAGCGACAAAGCGCTTATATACTTATAACATGCATAAAACTAATATTTTATTGGAATATATTATATATATATATAACTTTAAGCCATACAAAACTTTTCTATCCCATGCATTGTAACATATTTTATGTCATTTCAACTATTATTATTGCCCCTAACTCTCTCTAGCAGCTAAGCATAAATTGTATTTCCCTTTAGTTTTTAAGTAAGACAACTTCAAATCTTTTGTCAAAAAAAAATCTCTTAAAAAGAGTTTTACTAAAACAAAAAAGTTTCCAAAACCCGTTGTGCACATACAAGAAAAAAAAAAAAAAACAGCATTCACGCACTCTCATAACTCATACATCCAAAACATCTCATGTCCAAATTGTGCGGGCACAACGAATTTTTAAGGACCAATTCGCTCTAATTGACGCAATCTACGCATTCTGCGTACAAAACTAAAAAATTAAAATTAATATCTACACAAAAAAAACTCATTTAGTCGTATATAGTGCTAGCTATAAGTCAAAAAAGTGAAATGTTAAACTGAAGGCAGCAAGCTAAAAAAATTTTAAAACATATTCAAAGTTGTATGTTAAAAAAAAATCAAACCCAGCTTAAGTTAAAGCTGTATTATACTGTATTAGACTTAAAGTCTTGAATTGTTTTTAAAAAATTTTAAATAGTTTTTATGCTACTTTTTATTAATATTATTATGATTATAAATTATTATATTTATTATATGCAACACAAAAAACAAGCCTAATTATAAATTTGTTATTAATATTATTATTATTATGATTGTACATGTAACCAAAACTTTTTAAAAATTGGTTAAAATGAATTATATTTTTATTTGGAAATTTTAATTTAAGTTAACAAAAGTTTTTATTTGTTGCCTAGCTTTCGTCTTGCAATAGTTTATAAACTAATGATATATAAACACTACATATAGCTATATGCATACATTGTAATACATATGCAACATATAACAACTAGACTAAAATCAAAAAAACTTAAAAATGCATTACTTTAAAGCTTTTTTAAGAAGAGCGCTGCAGAACATACCCTGTACCAATAAAATAAGGTAAAGAAAGCAAACAAAATTTGATCATGTGACGTCATGCGAACAAGGCAGCTGCGCTAGACGCCTCTCTATTTTGTTTACTATATGCCCCTTACATAGTTTACGCTTGGTAAGCAGTATTATATATAGGTTTTTCTTTATGTAAAATAACAAATAATGAAAACTACGGCATACTTCTACTTATTATAAACTAGTTCCTCAGTTCCTGAAAAGGATTCCATTTATAAATTATACTAGTATTAAAAGCGGCCCACCCAATTGGCGGTACTCTCTTTAATGCACTTATGGTTTAAATTTTGTGAAGATCTGGACCAGGGATCGCTAGGTATAAAATTTTTAAATTATGAATTGTAAAAAATTTAAATATTTGAGTACCTATCGCCTATCGATAACTTGATAAATAACACTAGCTTAAACGAAACATGAATCTTCTTAAAAAATAGTTTTTTGGGTCATTTTGGGTCGAGAAACACGAAAATGGCAACCAATTTTTTTTCTTAAGCTCCGTTTTCGAGATATTTTCGAAAAACATGTTTTTGATCACTTATTTCGCTTATTCGTCAATATCCCGTGAACAAAATGTTGTATCGACATGTTACGTACACCAATTATAGAAATTACAAGCAATCAAAGTCGAAAAAAAGTGTAAGTTTTGACCAGTTTTCGAAATTACAAATTTTTGAATCACATCAATTCAATTCGATCTAATCGTTTATCATGTCGATATAAAATTTTGTTAACGAGATATTGACGAATAACTGCAATAAGTGACCAAAAACATGTTTTTCGAAAATATCTCGAAAACTGTGCTTAAGAAAAAAAAAAAATGGTTGCCATTTTCGCGTTTCTCGACCCAAAATTACACCAAAAAATACTTTTTTACGTATGTTCACTCGATGACCCTTAAATTTGTAAACTAGTGTAATCGAAATATGGGAAAACAAATTTTTGGGTGAACATGGGAGGAGTAGAAGCACTAGGCTCCTATGGCATATGCAAAATCATCAAAATAGAAAATATATTTGTAAAGCTGGCGCGTTTTAAATATTTACGCCCATGTTTATTTACCCCTTCACGATATTGTGATGCACATTTGAGAGACTTTTTTTTCAAAGCAATCGTGCCCTGTTGCCATTTTGAAGCGGGAATCGAAACCAATCGAGTTTTTGAAGATATTAATCGGTATTTTAACTACGCACTCGTTGCTTACCTTTCCCTAGTTGTAATCTGATAAGTAAGCTTATTATTGCTTATAATTTGTCTCATTGAATATAAATCATTAATTTTTAAGCCAAATTTTTAGTTTGTCATTAAGACAACATTAGGCGCTTATGTTACATATAGGTGCACTGTAAACTACCAAAGGGTTTGCCGGAAAATAAAATGAATGAACTTTTTGTAACATTCTATCAATTATTATTATCAATCGTTCTGTTTTTATAGTTGATGAGACCAAAATTTGTATAGGTCTGAATGTATGTTTACAATGATCAAATTATTTGCAAACTTTGTCACAATTTCGAATATTTTTGAAGGTACAGGGTATAAAGGAGAAAAAATGCATAAATTCAAACTCAAATAAAAATACACTAATCTAAAGTACATACATATAAAAAGCTTTACATGTAAACTTGATCTAACTAAGAATACACTTACTATAAACAAACATACATATATGAAGGTAAAAAACAAGCAAGCAACAATTTATTAAAAAAAAAGAACTTATGAACATTTGAAGAACAACTTAAGCGTTTGTAATAGAGTGAACAAAATACTAAAATTAATAAAAGAAATATATAAAAAATAAGTCACTGTCTCTATGTCATACTTGAAGATTAATTATAATTCGTGTTTTATGTTCTGTAAAATTGGGAACAAAATAATTATAGATTTGTGCAATCTATGTTAGGCAGGAGTCATGGCAGACCTGTAGTTTTTATGTCAAAATGGTTTTGTTATCGATATAAGCATTTTCCGTGCGTACGTATAAACATCTAGATCTCGGAAACTAAACAAACGAGCATAATAAATTTTATCAAAATATGCAAGTTGCAACAAATTTTGGAACAATTTTCAGCGGGTGGAATTTTTTCAATTCTGGGCAACAAGGACATGTGTATAATGAAATGTTTAAAGTATATGTATTGCGTGTTGAGACTAAATTTTTTTTTATATTAAAAAAAAAATTATATTTACACTTTTTCGTTTTTTTTAAACAAGGTATAGTGAGGAAAGAAATTGTAGAACATAAATTATATATTTTTTTTATGAAGCATTTATAGCTTAAATGTTACAGCGTTTTATTTAAAAACTTTTAAATATTTAAAAATTTTAGCAAAAATTATAACTCACCAAGTAATTAAAAGTAAAAAAAAATTAGTATTATTTTGTTATCTGTCCAACATTGTCTGTCTTGTTTTAGAATTTGGAATAGGTGAAGCAAATATAATAACTATATTATAGAAAAAATCTGAATCTTTTTAGTATCTAAGTATACTCACTTATAACTATAAGGACGCGCGTACACTAGAGCGCTGGCATGACATGAACTTATCAGCGCGGTCAGCCGCATGATTTTTTTGTATGCTAATTTCAACCGCAGCTTATGCACCCTATGTACGCGCTCTCATAGATCACAGTGTGTTTGACTTTTTTGCGCCGATAATTAAATGTCTTGTAAGCGCGTATGCAGCGCTCTATGTACGCGCGGCCTAACCATTGATGGATTCACGAGGGCTTTTCGAGTCCGCACCTCCCCAAAAGTTAGAAGAATGGGCTGACCGTTTTTTGCGAGCTCTGATATATAAACACTTCGAAGTGAAAAACCCCGCTCTGACCAAACCCTGAATCCGCCCCTGACTTTAACCCAGGATTGGTTGAGAAGTAAGTCGAATAAAAGTTTTTCAGCTTGCTTAGAAGAATCTTCTACTTGCCGTCATTACTAGGCACCACCCAACTTCTTACCTAAATATGTTTCTCAGTCCTATTTTTTGACTCTCAAATGCTACCTATGAAGGTATTAGCAAAAGCTTATGCTAAACATAATTGAACGCAATTTTTATGCTCAACAGAATAGTTTTTATACCCTGTACCGTATGGTACAAAGGGTATATTGTGTTTGTGCAAGCCGAAAATGTATGTAACGTACAGAAGGAGACGTCGGAGACCCCCCAAAGTTACCTAACGTATGATCAGAGTGACTAGAGAAGTCGATATACCCATGTCCGTATGAACGCCTAGATCTCAGAGATGGTAAGAGCTAGAGCAACCAAACTTTCAGATTAGATTCCTTATTAATCCATAGGAGACAAGTTTATTTTATTTTTTTGATATCGGGACTACATTATATAGCTCCCATAGGGGTGTTTCTAAGGACCTCGAAAAAAAGCAAAAGTTTTAGATGGATAATTCGTTTGTTTATGAAGATATCATAACCAAATTTGGCAATCGGAAGTTTTTAAGCGACCCCCAGCACTGTACCGAATTTGATCAAAATCGGTTGACTATATCATATAGCTCCCATAGGATCGATTGGTCGAAAAAATGTTTTTTTGTACAAAATTCGTTGTGTTTCGTTTGTTTGTGAAGATATTGTAACCAAATTTGGCATTAAGAAGTTTTTTAGAGTACCCAAGCACTGCACCAAGTTTGATCAAAATCAGTTGACTATATCATATAGCTACCATAGGAACGATCGGTCAAAAAAACGTTTTTTTTTACAAAATTCGTTGTGTTTCGTTTGGTTTTGAATATATCGGCATATATTTGGCAGTCGGAAGTTTTTTATAGTTTCCAATCAGTGTACTAAATTTGATCAAAATCGGGTGACCATATCGTATAGTCCCCATAGGACCGATCGGTAAAAAAAATTGATTGGTGCAAAATTCGACTGATTTCTGTTTGTTTATGAAAATATCGTATCTTTTGGAGGTTTTAAGCAATATTTCGGACTTAATTGCAATGTGGTGGTACAGAGTATCCCAAAGTCGTCTGCGCCCGACTTTAACGTACGCCATCTTTAATTCTGCACTTGCAAAGCTTGCACATGGTCGGAGTTCTGGGGATCATTTGTGGGATCAGTGCTCTGCTCCAAACATCATACAAAGGGTGTTTTTTTGGTAGCTTGTCTGCTCATTCAATGAAGATACTTATTGTATGTTCGAAATCAATATTCTAAACATCAAAAAAAAATGTGGTTTCATCTGGATGGTGCTCACGAGACCATCGAATTATTAAAACGTCATTTCGGTAATAATGTTATTTACCAAAATAGATCTGTTTGTTGGTCCTCCAAGATAGTGCGATTTGGTAGCTCTTGATTATTTTCCTTGGGGGTACTTAAAATCCAAGTGTTTTGCTAACAAACCAAACAATTTGAGTTCAGCAAAACTGAAACCAGAAGTTTTTAAAAAAATTCTCAATATTGGACTGATAGGATGCGCTACATTGTTACAAAAAAAATGCCATGGAATTTCCTGCCAAACAGAATAAAAAGTTAAATTGGCTTATTATTTTTGGAATATTTTTTTATTATTTAATTCAAAATAAAGTTCGGACGCTGTTAAAAAAAACACCCTTTATATAGCGATATTGCTTGCTTAAGTTCAAAATATGCAATAATTTCTTAAACTTTTCGCAGTTTCGACTTTTTGTTTTTGGGGAATGGATGCAGGTTATACCAGTATCGGGACTTAAGTTTTTCTTAATAATTGTATATTAAGCTATGAACTAATTATGTTTCCTTTTTTTTGGCTTGCAGAATATCCATGGAGACCGCTGGATTGCCCATACCAGGCTATCATTATATTGCACCCAGTGCAATTGTCAAAACTCCCATACATTAGATGCAACTACAACAACAACAATAACAAGCAAACTAAAAAATGAATAAAGGATAAAGAGAGAGTATAAGAAGGTGAACAAGCAGTAATAGAAGAAAGAAGAGTGGCTGTAGCAACTAACAAAAAAAAAAAAAAAGAAACAACTGACAAAGACGCAGCAGCAGAAGAACGTCAAATGTTAAAAGATAAGCAATAAGAAAACAAAAACAACAAAAAATCAATATTAATTAATAATTGATATGACGAAAAAAGAAATTAATTAAAGCCAAGATGACATGCATACAAACCCAAACCCACACATACACACACTCTCACACACATCCACAAAACCACATACACATTATCAACAGCATAAAACATATACGCGTTATATTTATTCATTGATTCTTATTAATTATGATATTTTCATTACGTTTAAAAAAAAACTAAGCAAAAAAACAAAATATTCAAAGAAAGTAACTTTTATGTTTAAACCGTTTTGAAAAAAAGCGCAAAAGTTGAAAAACTGAGCGCGCTTTTCATGTAAGAACAGAACAGCAATTAATTGTAAGTTTAGTCAAAATCAAGACAAAAGTAAAATATAAATAAAAAATAAATATCAGCAAAACCAACAACAGCCGATAAATATACATATAAAGCAAAATTCTAAATGCAACTAATTAATAAGCCAAGAGTAAATGTGCATTAAAAGCATAACCAAAAAAAAAAAAACAACAACAAAAAATACATACAAAAATTTAAGCATAAAATAAAAATACAAAACCTTTAAAGCAAATAAAGCAAGCAAAGAGACAAAATTACTAAAAAAAAAACATACAAATTTTAATTTATTTCAAATTGCATTAAAAACATTATATACAAACATTTTATTTCTTAATTTTTACATTTACAAAAAAATTTTTATTGCGTTAGTTGTTTTTTAAATATAAACATACATACATAATTAATTGACAATTGCATATTTGACATGCTGAAAAATGAAACTAATTTTTAATTTAATTTTTATTATTATTTTTATTATTGTAATTGTTATCGAAATTGTATTTGTGATTTTTGAATATGTTTAGACTGATGTGCAAAATTGATTCTGTTTTTGTAACTCCATATAGAAATATTGTGGATTAATTATAATTAATTATGATTTTTACTTTTCGAAATTAGTTTTAAACAAAATATTGGTAGTTAAAAAAAAAAAAAAAAAAAAACACAAACTGATTGTAACATTGAAGCCAAAATTTTTGTCATAAAAAAAAAAAGAAAAAAAACCTACACATATGAAAATTGTTATTATTTTGATTTTTAGCAAAACATTTTATTATATATAAAAAATAATTAAATGAAATTCAAGTTACAATAATAATTTTTAAGCACTTTGCGGCGATTTAAAAGACTTTTTTTTGAAAGCGCAATAAAAACGCGCCAAAATAATACTATTATGGATTTAATTATATAACAATTATGCTTAAATTAAAGTATACAATTTTATTTATTAGCTGTTAAATTTATACGCAAAAACAAAAAGAAAAACAACAACAAAATAAACTGATTTTCAATGTTAAAATTACATAATTAAATTAATTTTTATTTGAATTTAGTTTTTAGGCTGGGCAGTAAAAAGCAAAACAAATTTTAATTAAGTGGCAACTAATAAAAGCAAAATACTTTTTTAGGCCACAACAATTATAATATAATATAAAAAATAGTTTTAATGCACACACACACACACATACACACACGACAAATAAACAAATTTACATGTTTAAATTAATTAATAAATAATACTTAAAAAAAAATTCAAGCGTGTCAAAGGCTTTAGCCAGGACAACAACCAGTGAGGTGAAATTTGGGCAAATTGTGTCAAATTTTATTATTGCAAATTAATTATTTAGTATTATAACAAAATATATACAAAAAACAAAAAAAACATATCCATAACATAAAAAAAAACAAAACTAAATGAAAATTTATTCTGTTAGCAACAACAAAACACGTACCAATTGCAGACATACATATAAAGGCAAACATATCTACAGCACACAAATCATAATAAATACGTAGTTTTACATATGAATATGTACACACTGTTTCATTTTTATTTATTAATTTATGTTTACACTGTATGCTTAAAGTTAAAAACTGTTTCATTTTTGCAAACATGCGTTTAGCTAAATTATTTAAAACTTTTTTAAAAACATATGCCGATTTTTTTTTTTTAACATTCTGACATGCATTATAAAAAAAAAACTTATGAAACAAAACTTGATTACAGGAAATTGTTAATAAAAAAAAAAATGAGTAAAGCAAGTGCATATAAAAACTGTTAGCTAAGACACATAAATATGGTAAAAAATAAATATTAAAAAAATATATATAGCATTAAACAAAGTTAAAAAAGTGGATCAAGCAAATTTGCAACGCACTGTGCAGATGGTGGTAAAAAAAAAAATATCAAGCGAAACTATTTCGTGATTTAAAAGACAAATATTTCGCTGATGACAAACAATTTGAAGCAATCATTTTTGAAACAAATGTTAAATGCAAATTTAACTTATAAAAAAAAAAAAAAAAACAAACAAGCGTATATCTATATATAAATAAATTATATATATATATATATCTATATATAAATATACATGTATTAAACAAATTATTATTATGTACACTTGTATTTAAATGTATTTGAAATATTTAGTAAATTTTTTGCAAAAGTTACAAACAAATAACAAAAAAAAAAAAAAAAAAAAAATCATTAAAAAATAAAAAAGAAAGCAGCTAAGATTTCTAGTTCAAGGCTAGAAGCAGCGCGAGAGCAATGTCGAAGCGGGTCAACATAGTTGTAAAAAGGGATAAATAAATTATGTGTACATTAATACTACATTTAATATAGCTCAAAGAGATTTCAAGAAATTTTTATTAATATGTGTGTATGTGTAATTATTAAATATTAAATGTTTTTTATTTGTTAAAAACTTGTAAATTTGCAAAGGAAAAATACGTGTAAGAAAAGCAATTTTAATGGTGCCTTAAAAACCAAACCAAGCAAATTTCTTCTTTCCCCGAAAAAAAAAAAACTCAAGTATATACGCATATTAGCCACAATGGCAAGTGAGTTTTCCATTTTCAAAACATTTCCCAAGATTTTCCTATTTCAATGTGTGTGTACCAGCATAGTATGCACACAGATCTTGTATAATATTATATAATTGTAAATCTTTCCGCTCTTACCTTTCGACATAAATGAACTTATCCCTTTTTGAGGCAGTTGTTCGAGTTGTTTACATAACCAATAACTGCTCAAAACTAAAACGTTAAAAAAAAAAAACACACACACACAACAACCAGTGCAGTAGAGTTGCCCGATAACTTAAAAAAAAAAATAGTTTTAATTTAAAAAAAAAAAAAAAAATAGCTACATTTAGCTGGAAGACGTCAAACCAAACAAAACAACAAACACCGAAAAATAAAAACAGCATATAAGCTATATACAAATAAACAAATTATATATAGACAAATAAAAAAAAAAACCAAACACACACATGAATGTTTCTCTCAGTGTAATTACAAATCACTTGAATGTATTTGCTCACATTTTTACAATAAATGTCGAAAACTCTACAACTTAAGCAAAAACTTATAAAAAATATACAACAAAAAAATTAAGCATTTAAGGCACATTGCAAAATGCATTGATTAATTGAAAAAAAAAAAACTTGTTAAATGCAAATGTAGTAAAAAATTAAAAAAAAAAAAAAAAACGTATTTATAAACAAAAGAAGCTACATCTTAAGGTATTTTAGATATTCTTATTTAATATCCAAAAAAAAAAAAAAAGTGTAAACAAAATGATAAAAACAAAGTTTTAATTTAGGCAAAAGTCAAATGGCAGCTCATTTTGCAAATGAAGCTTAAAAATCGGGCTTAACTAAAAACAAACAAATTTATAAAATAAAATTGGTGTTTAGCAAACAAACTGAGAAATGCTAAGGAAACTCTAAGCCGTAGAACATGATCTACTAGGACATAGCAAAATTAAATACAATGTTGATTGAAACGTGGAAATTTGAAGAGATTTTAGTTTTTACATATGTAATTATGAGGGATTTGTTTATACGTATGTTAAGCAAGTGCAATATGAGTCATGTGGTAATTGTAAAATACTCTAATGGCCAACTTGTTTAAGAATGAGAACAAATGATTTAAAAAATCTGCGAGCAAATAAATTATATTTGCCTGAAAAACAGGGTCTGACTTCTAGCCCGTTGTAAAGTTCAGGAAGAAAATATATTGTCAGCCAAATTTCCTAACACTCAAGTCAAAACTGGCCTAATAGCGCAATATTTGCCACGCCTACAGTCTTCCGGTCTAAAGGCTTGTAATAATAATAATAATTTCCCTGACTGACTATTTTTCAGTCGCCCCTAGGTGGAGCATGGGGATCTCTATTAATAAAAATTAAGGATAGTTGGCAACTTTAATTTAATGCTGGCGCCATCTAGCGTAAATTGCTCAAAAACATGGGCAGCATTGTTTGCTTCCAAAGCTGCGTACAGAGAGAAATTTGTTGGCGCTTAAAACTTTCTCAGCGGTGCTGCGTACTGGCCTTGAGACTTAAATGAACTTCGAGAGGTTTATGGATTTATTTTCAAATATATAAAAATCAAGAAAAAATAAAAGAATCTATAAGTGAAAGTGAGAAGTGAAATTCGAAAACAATCTTGAAGTAACTGATGCTTGATCAGTTTTGCAGAGCAAATCAGGTCGCATTATTCTTTAAAAATCGTGATATTGTTTTTTGAGCTGTTCTTGTGTAAAGCTCCAACGAGCTAAGTAATTATTAAACTAAGTCTTACCCAAAGAGAACTTATTTTTTCCACAAAAAACAAAAAAGTTATAAATGAAAATAAAATGAAATTACTCATGTTTGCGCTTAAAACTTAAGCCCCTATCCCTGTTTAGTACAGTCAAAGAATAAAGAACTATATTCTTTACAATATAACTCAGTGAAGGTGTTTACTGCCACACTTCTTCAAGTGCTTGGTTTTCTAGGCATGCATCAACTGTAGAGATTCTTTTAGAATTATTTAACTATTTTTTGTCGGCTTCTTGAAGGCCAGTACGAAGCATAGAAGAAATTAGAAGAAAAAATTGCAAAAATATTTTGCAAGCAAAACGAGTTATGTGTCCAGCTGCACTTTTCTATTTTCTAAGAATTTGTGAATAATACAGTCTTGCCTACCCTTCTGCCTTCTGCACTCATCAAATGGGTGTTTAGTAGTATTAGAGAGACATCTCTGTTGGCCAACATCCATACATAGAGATTTTAAACTTCGATCATCGATGTTTTCTTCAGCACTACCCTGTACCAACGCAGTTCATGTAGTTTTCTAGGATTCTTCTAGGTCTTCCAAAGTTCCCAGCGGATTTGAATAAAACTCGGGTAATGAAATAGGGAAGGTATGTGGCCTCTGAGCTTGCTATATAGAAAGGTTTTGGAATACATAGTAAAGAAACAATGGCGGGTTGGTGTGCCCATAAATTAAGAAGAAGTTTTACATTTTAGTCTACAAGAGACTAGACTCTTCGCAAAAAGTTTTCTAGTTCATAGGGGAGTACGTCTAAAAAGTTCAAATTTTATATAACTTTGTAAGTTTTCATTTGATTATAGAAATACTTTTCGTTGTATAAAGATGCGTAAGTGCGTTAAATTTCACGAAATTATTCTGTGGGGTAACGAACCAAGCTTTAGATATTAATTAACAGACTTGATCTTCCTGAGTAACTTTTATAGTCTCTGATATCGTTTTGTTCATACGGACGTATAGACATGTCTATATTGACTTGGCTGTTCATTCTGATCCAGAATATATTTACTATGTGGGTTGTACCCCGCCACCTTCCGCCCGTAAAGGGCCGAGAATCTTTGTTTCGAGATTTTTTGATAAATCCCCAATTACTATATTTCCAACGTCACATTATAGAGAACACAAACAACTATCTTGAGTCGCTTTTTTTGTGATAATAACGAATGCTATATATTTTAACAAGGCAGAAGACTTTCTTAATAGCGTTTCTTTCTGATATTAACTGCCACGGCAAAGTAAATACATACAAAGATTTCTATTAGCATATTTAAACTGTCTTTATTCATTTCTTCCAAAACATGCTTTTAGATTGGCCATTTTTCTAAACTTTCAATTCTACACAGCTCTCAAGGTTCATATTCATATGTTGTGTAAACAAGTCCAGCATAGTATGTATTATTAACGTTTTAAATGCCACATTACCGTATTGTTCACATAAACAAAGTGAAGATACAAGAAAATAACTACGTGTATTCCAAATTCATCAAAGCAATCGGTATAATAGATGAAAAATAGAACACATAAGCAAGCAGTGCAAGCCATTGCCAATAAATACATGCATACATATACGAAACAGCTAAGGTTTCTCAAAAAAAAAAAAAAAAAAGGAAAAAATATTATATATATACTTACGAGTACATATACATACATAGAGCAAAGGTTAAACTATATACACATAGCATGATGCACACACTCTAAACATGTTCATAAAGCAGACAATATCACTAAAAAGCAGAAGAAGAGAGCAAACATTTAGATGGGCTGGCAACCCTAGCGCTAGAGTAGTCAAAGGTGTGTCGCATAGAAACGTGCGTAAGTAAATAGCGCATTACATGTAAACTTTATGTATTTAAGGTAAACTGAATTTAAATAAACATCTTTATATACTTATATATGTGTGTGTGTTTGTATATGTGTAGTAAATGTGTATTATAAGTAAATGAGTCACTAAGAAGAAGACAATTGCATTTCTTACACAGAAATACGGATAAAAAGCGGATAAGTTGACTAGCATATAAGTTTATCATCTGAATAGTCAGAAGAAAAGATTGAAAAATGCAGCGTAAAATTGATAAAACTGAACAATTGGGATCAACTTGTATTTTAAATATAAGATTAAATTATGTTAAAAAAAAAAAAAAAAAAAAGAAAGAAAAACTAAAGAGGTTTACTCTTAAAAGTACCCCAGTTAGTGTCAAAAAAAAAACAACACAAAAAAAGTATTTCTTGAAAGTGTGCCAAAGTACAGAAGATCCTACAAAACTGGCCAAAACTTAAAAACTAAAAAATGCAAATATTTATATAATGTTTTGAAACAGCTACAAAAACGATATAAAATAAATTTGCACTTTTTTTTGGGGGGAACAATACATAGGAATTATACGAATTTCAGCATTATGCAAATTAAACTATGCAATTTCATTTCAAAGCAAACAGCTTTTGTCAGCTAGCTACCGCATCATATTAAAGGAGCTTATTTAAAAAAAAAATATACTAAATGTAAAAAATAAACTCAAATCTATATGTGCGTGTGTTAATTAAAAACAAAAAAAAAAATATTTAGACCAAAAGCCAAGTTAATGCAGCCAATATTTAGGCATAAATATAATATTTTGACTCACTGTTTTTTGTGTTGAAGTTTTCGAACGTATTGTGCCAAATCTATAGCATGGATTTAAATAATTGTTTAAGATTTTTAAAACATGCCGTAAAGGAATAGGTGATAAAAGTTGATAAAGCATTGTGTGAAAAAGGGAAGCGGTACAAAGGCGCAAAAGACTTGGAAAAACTTTGTAGAACATTTTTTTTTTGTATGTTTAATTAAAACGCAGCGTTCATATTAGGACATGCTAAAAAACCAAAAAGCAATTCTAGTTATTTATAAATTATATTTTTAGAGCTAAGCAAGACATAGAAAACGCTGTTTGGAATAGACAAATTTTGGTATTAATTAAAAAATATTTAAGAATTTCTGAACTGATCTATCTAATGCGGAGCACGCAAAAACGAAACCGAATAAAATTATTTGTTTCGTTTTAATTTTTCCGGAGCACAAACGATAATTTCAAAACGGTGCGGCAAGCTTAAATATTAAAACTGCACTGAAAATCCTAAGGCACAAGATTTTGGTTTAAAGCCAGATTTTCTTCAAGATTTTAAGATTCTGAAGAGTCATTGGAAAGCAACCTTTCTCAAGTAGGTCTTCTTGCATTGTTTTGCGCTGAGTTACTTGACTCTCTTGTGGAATATTCCTTTTTTTTAGAACCTTGTATCTATGTTTATCTAGGAGCAATTTTGCCATCCTATTTCGGTGGAGGTCTACAGTCTCCATTCTGAGCTTTTGGCGCAAGCTTTAATTTCTTATTTTGAAACGTCTGAATATGTAATCGATTCACGCGAGCCGCCATATCTCAGATCTGTATTGAGTACCTCCAGGTAGGTACATTTTTGTTATTTTAAGCCAACAGCTATTTAGGATTGTGTCTATGTATACTCCATAACACGCGTGGACTGGGCTCAAAACTCTGCCGCAGCGCAGTCGGCACATGCATGAGTGTAAATGTAACAATTCTCTCTCTCGTTTGTGCTTCATTGTCGATACTGCGCTCTTGTGCGGTCTTGCTAACTGCGCTGCTTACTCATCAAAGAAATGTTTGTTTGTATTGGTTTTGCCCACCACTGATCTCATCTGAGAGTAAGCCGTCTATCTAGTATGACCGAAAGGTTTTATTTTAGATGTCTTGGATGGGTTCAGGATTATTTTTTAAAGAATTTTTTAATTGCTTAACTTTTCGATTGCATTGCAGAAATTTTCAAACAGTTTATATAAAAATTACTTTAAAAACTTCGGACTATAGAATTTTTGGTATACGCAGTGGTTTGCCAGAAATATTTTGAAAGCAAAAATTTAAATATGTGAACCAAAAGCTGTTGATCGTTGTTAAACTCATCTCCTGATCGTTATATAAAGTCTTTATACACAAGCTGTTAGCCCTATGTTTTTTTTTTGGTATAGGATATTCTTGTATTGACGGAATAGAAACAATCAGTAGAAATATTTGGAAAAATGAAGTATTTTTGAATATAAATATTGTATGTAGTCGGATTAGTGTGAGAATATAAGATTCCGATTAACTAATTGTCAAAAATTATACCAAAAAAAAGTTAGGGAGAGAATTTGAGTATCTAAGATAAAACTAAAATTTAAAATCGAATAAAAATATTTTCCAAATAATTTTTAAATTTATGCCAAAAATATGTCAATTCCGAACAGTGCAGCTTTAAAAGTTCAATTTTTATTTAAAAACGTGACATAAAAAAGTGTGCTAGATATCTTAAAGATAGTAATCTAAAAGTTTGAAGATATCTTTTTTAATCGAATTTCGATTCGTTTAGAATACGTCATTTTTTTGAGATCTAAAGATTTTTGGCACATACCCAATGATTTGATTAAAAAATTGTAGCATACTTTTAGGTGTCTTTCGTTTTTTGTATGCTTAGTAATTTTTTTAAAATTTAAATCAGGCAAAGCATAGTAAATAACTAATACATATAATAATAACAAGTTTGAAACAAAATATTTACAAGTTGAAGAAAACTGCAAGGCAATCATATAACTAGAGCTTCAATAAGTAAATTAAACAAAGGCATCAACAATTACTATAATAATAAAATAATATATATATTATATAAAAAACAAACGTTTACAATGCCTAAAATCTTTTTGAAAAATATATTTATGCCATATTAAAACAAAAATCGTAAAAATATTTGCGTTGTTATGCGTTGTTGTATAAAAAATTTAAAATTTAATACAAAAATTAGTGCCAATTTTTAGTGCAAATATTTGCAAAAATTTTCAAATTTTAATTGTAAATTATATAATTTTTTGGCATAAATGGGTAACATAAATAAAAAAAAAAACACAGTTGGTTTCAGAACCACCAATTTTTGGATAAAAAGCTAAAATTTATCAAATAAAATGGCAAAAATTAAAGAATCAAGCAAAATGCACTAAAAAATAAACATTTAGTTTTGGATGTGTATAAAGCAAATCGCAGAACTTCAAAAACATACAAAATACATGTTATGTAGTATAAAAAAAAAAACCTTAAAATTGGCAACATGTAGTTGTAGTACAGCTTGTAGTACAAGAGTTAAAGGATAGACTTTGTTTTGTGCACAGCTCAGCAGCGGAAGTAAGAAAGTATATATACATGAAAAATTATAGCAAGTAGAAATTTAAAAAAAAAGTTTGCAAAAGCATGTGCACCAGGATGTTTTGAAAAGCAGCACTGAAAATACTTTTAGATTACGCATATTTAAACATAACCTAACAAAAAAACAGAAGAAAAAAAGTCAAAGCAACAACAACACATAAAAGGGTATTTCAATAAAATTAAACTAATTAAATAAGTGAAATTTATCTTGTTTATCTGTGTACAACAATAAAATCTAATTAATTCTTAAATGTGTGAAAAAAATTTAAATAAATAAACGAAAAAAAAAATAAAACTTGAAAACAAATGAAACTGTAACTACACTGCATAGACAAAGGGCATGACAGCTCCAGCATCAGCTCTAGATGAGCATGGGATTTTTGAGTTTTTCTGGTACTTTAGCTAAAGGGTATTTTTTAAAAATACCAACATTTTTTAGAAAAATTCAAGCGAAAAACTATGCAGCTTCACAAAAGAAAAATCGAAGAAGGCTGTCTTTGAGCAGATTCGATATAGATGCAAATAATTTTGTCCTAAAGATTGGAACCATAAAAAAAAAGTTTTAACCGAATCCCGGTTTGACCCCATCTTGTTAGTTTGTTGACATAGACTCAAAAATATTCTAAAAAAATATAATTTTGTGCCTGAGGGCGTATGCGCACAATACAAAAATATTTCGCACGGAATGACAAAATCCCGAATGGAATATCCCAAATGGGATTTTTTTTGTATATGGTTTTGTCATTCTGTGCGAAATTTTTTTGCATTCTGCGTAAAGGCCTTAAGAAAAGAACTTTCTTTATATAGAATAGTGTCTTTGTGTGGGGCTGAAAAAAGTTGGCATTTAAAATTTCAAACAAAACAAGTGTATACCTTCAGGGGCTGCCCTGTAATGCTTAGAAACGGCAATAATTTTGAAACGCACTAGCTCAGACAGCTTACGAGATAAGTTCAACTCATGATGCAATAAATTTAACAAGGTTACGCCAAAGCGCGGGCATGCCTGCATAGAAAACTGGTTCAATTTTGTATGGCAGCTATAGGAAATAGTGAACCAATTACGATCAAACTTCACACAATTGTTAAGACTACAACAAAATACAGCTGACATAATTTTGGTCAACATATTAAAAAAAAAAATTCTGGCATGTATTTATGTTTTTTCATGTGCTTCTATTAATCTATATTCTTGTCTGAATTTTGATCAAAACTGGTTCAGTATTTCACTTAGCTATCATAGAAAAATTGAATCCGTGCTCTCTTTTGAAAAGATAAACAAATAACAATAATAACCTTCTAATAGTTGGATCATGAGTTCAACTACACTGCAAAAACTTAAAGGTAATAAATAAATTCTTGTCTGAATTTTGATCAAAACTGGTTCAGTATTTCACTTAGCTATCATAGAAAAATTGAGTCCGTGCTCTATTTGAAAAGAGATACAAATAACAATAATAACCTTCTTATAGTTGGATCAGACTATACTTCACAGGATCCAAATAGTTGGATCATGAGTTCAACTGCACCGCAAAAACTTAAAGTTAATATATAACGATTTTTTTTTTAATTTAAAAAAAAATTGTCGTTATATTTTTTTCGAAAAACAGTTAGTCGAGAAATGCGCTTACCCATCGTCTTAGGACGATGAAACCAAGAGTTCCCCAAATCTTACATAACTTTAAACTCTTTGAAAAAAACATAAAACGATTTAGGTACCTTAACAAAATTTTGAACACTGCTATAAAAAAGCAACCCTTTTTCGATTTTTTTTTTTTGTGCAGCTGTGTTACTTTTTTTTAGACTGCTTTTTAAACTCAAAACCCAAAACATAACTAACTTCAGGCTTTATACACATGCTATCATAAACAAAAAGTTAAGCACATAAACAACCATATACAAGTCACCAGAATACAAACAAAAATAAAAAATAATAAAAATTAACATTAACACTAAATGGCTAAATGTACAAGCAAGAAATGATAAACATAAAAAAATGGTTAATAATAAACAAACAAACAACAAAAAGCAAACATTATTTACAACATATTTACAATTCAATATAAATTATATATTTAAAAAATATTTACATATAAATATATTAAAAGTAATTACAAAAAAAAAAAATAAGTGTGTGTGTAATGCACAATTTGTCATAGTGCAAACACATAATACATACAAACACAGACACAACAGCTCACAAACACACACACATACATGCAAATCATAAGCATCGCATATATGTTTAAAAAAAAAACAAGTTATGTGCAATAAAAAAAAATCATTTTGCAACATAAAAAAAAAAACAACACACAAAGTTAAGTGCATTATAATTGAATTTATAGATTTAAAATGGGGAAAAGTCGCAGCTATTAAGAAAAAAACTTATTTAAAATTGATGAAATGATGATTATTACTATTATAAAATTATTATTATTATGATTATTACTAACGATACATAGATACAACATATGTATTTATTAACATACAGCTCATATATACAATACATATATATATATACATTTATATACACATACATACATAAATATACCAGACATATACCCACAAAATACAATATAATATTTTCGTTAATGCAAAAAAACAAAAAACAAAAACAAAAAACCAAAAACCCCAAAAATAATAAACATATTAATTTAGTTAATCAACAGTTACACATCATACCGCATTATACCATATCATACTTACACAAATAAAAAAATTTGCAAATTTAAACAAATTGAAAAAAAAAACACAATGATAAAAAACCAGAAAAAAAAAATTAATAAATGTGTTGCGTTAAAAATAAATGTTTTTTGAGTCAACTATTTTCTTCAATCCAGCAAAAGTGAATAACTTAAACGAGACACTAAAAAGTACATATGTACACTATGTACTAGATACATAAACACAACATCAACAACAACAACAACACATGATTCTTTCTATGTATGGGTGTCAAATGCGTAATTCAAATAAATGGATATGTACCACAAGAAAAATAAAAACAAATTTAAAAGAAAACAAAACAAAAAAAAAATACCAGAATTTAACACAATTTTTGAATTCATTAAATAAAGGTATGTGTTTAGATATATTCAAAACAACAACTAATGAGTATTTTTTGAGAAAGGGAGAGGGTTTTAATAATTTTCGGTAAGTACTCAGAACAACAATTAATACATTCACGCTCAATACTCATGAGTGAGTGCTGCTTTGTTAATACTCAAAAAAAAAATCATAGCGAATTGAGAGAGAACGAAGGCAAGATGAATGTAAAGACTCTTACACTGAGTACATCGCACAATGGGCTTAACTGACAAATATTTGGAAAAAAAAAGTAAAGAAATGCACAGAGCTGAAACTTTGTGGACTTAATAATGATAGAATGATATTTATACAAAATTTTTAATTGATATGACTACTTGTACCTCCTATGCAAGGCTACATTGCGTATACGCATTTTGTTTTTAAGTCTCAATATTACCTAAAGACAAACTTGAAATTTCGAAAAAAAATGTGTTTATACCCTGTATCGTATGGTACAAAGGGTAAGTTTGTGTAAGCCGAAAATGTATGTTACATAAAGAAAAGTTACCTAAAGTATGATCAGGGAGACTAGAGAAGTCAATATACCCATGTCCGTCTGTTCGTCTGTCCGTCCGTATGAACGCCTAGATCTCAGAGATGGTAATAGCTAGAGCAACCAAACTTTCAGATTAGAACCCCTATTATTCCATAGAAGACAAGTTTTTTTTTTTTTTT
The DNA here is from genome assembly GCA_018150985.1 of Chymomyza costata. NCBI lineage: Eukaryota > Metazoa > Arthropoda > Insecta > Diptera > Drosophilidae > Chymomyza > Chymomyza costata. The sequence continues at coordinate 29,870,386 of JAECWU010000001.1, forward strand.
TATATCGGGGTTACATTATATAGCTCACATAGGGGTGTTTCAGAGGACCTCGAAAAAAAACAAAAGTTTTAGATGGATAATTCGTTTGTTTATGAAGATATTTTAGCCAAATTTGGCACTCGAAAGATTTTTAGAGTTCCCAAGCAAATTTGACCAAAATCGGTTGACTATATCATATAGCTCCCATAGGACCAATCGGTCAAAAAAAAGTTTTTTGTTCAAAATTCGTCGTGTTTTGTTTGTTTGTGAAGATACCGTGACCAAATTTGGCATTAAGAAGTTTTTTAGAGTACCCAAGCATTGTACCAAATTTTTTTCAAAATCGGTTGACAAAATCATATAGGAACGATCGATCAAACAACATTTTTGGTTTAAAATTCGTCTGTTTTTTGGTTGTTTATGAAGGTATCGTAACCTTATCTGGCAATCAAATGCCTTTTGGTGTTCTTAAGCAATATAGCGGATTTTATTGCAAGCAGTGGTACAGGGTATCCCAAAGTCGTCCGCGCCAGACTTTAACGTACGCCATCTTTCTTGAAAACTTTTTGCTAGCTAAAGGCGTATACGTAGAATGCAAAAAAATTTCGCACGGAATGACACAACCATATAAAAAAATCCCAGTTGGGATATAGGCCTTATATAAAAAATACCAAAAAAGACCGTGGACTAAATTGCCAATTATTCGGAAAAACTCGAGAAATGTTTGAATAGGGCTAAAACTTTGTGGATTTGACAATGATAGCATGCATAACAATTGCACAACTTTTTCAATTGATCTGGCGACCCGAACTTTAACTGCGCATGCAAGGCTACATTGCGTATACGTTTTTTTTTAATGTCCCATAGTTTTAAATTACGCACTTTAAAATTGAAAAAAAAATGTGTTTTTATATTCTATGCTATGTTTTAGCAAAATAATAATTATTTATTTATATTATTACAATAAAGCTCGCGTAATAATATTTAAAATATTGCCCAAAAATTTACCAAAAATGGAATGTAGCCAAAATAAGTGAATACAATTCTTCTGACACAATAGTAAGTTTCAGTGGAAACTTGCTATTATACTTTCATTTTATTAATTATAATTTAGTAAATTACCTTATTGTCTGAAGACAGGGTTTGAAACAAAATATAAAGAAAAAATAAAACCATTCTTCTGGTCCAAGAAAATTCTGTTTTGGGACTTTGGCCCACTCTTATAATTTTAAAGCCAAAAAAAATCGACAAATTTTCCAAAAAAAAATCGATACATGCTTTAAAAGAGCTGAAACATCAAGCATTGGTATTCTGACCACGCCTGCTTGACCGCCCAAACAAGGCCACATTGCGTATACTTAATTAATCTTTAAAGCACATTTTATGCGTCAAAACGCCTTAATACCGAATACAAATTGTGGAAATTAAGTCTCGACTGCAACCGGCGCACTAGTTTCATATAGTCTGTCGATCTTATGACATATTCAAGCGTGTGTTGGAAATCTTTACACAGATTTGTCTCGAAGCTTAGTTAGTTAGTATGACATAGTCCAGAATGTGCTAAAAATCTTTAGAATGTTTTTGCCTTGAAAATTTCATAGATCAAACACATTCAATGGTCTCAAAAATATTTCTGGCATACTGATAGATATCTAGCTGGCTCTGCATCATAATAATACAGGGCGAGTATTTATCGAAAGCCTACAATAAAAAGCTTTTATTTTACCATGACGTAAGACAACTTTTACAAAAAGAGTATCTAAAATCAATAGCGTGCAAATATTTGCATAAAATATAATGACATTTGGACCTAAAGACACGCTTTTTGAAAACGTATTTATGACTTAAAAGACTTACCTTCGAAGCAAAGCATGTAGGTATTTAATTGTTTATTATTTGTATTCCCTTGCTACTAAGTCGTAACTTTCAATACAAACAGCAATATCATTTTAAACGATAAAATACCTAGAGAAGACAGCTTGAGATAGAGATTACTAGATTAAAATAGAATTTAATTATTAAGTATTATTATGAAGTATTAATTGATTTAAATACTATTATGTGGACTGACAAATTGAGATGTTAATTTTGCATGCAATATATAAGGTATAAATAGTTCATGGATTCTAGTTATATGTAATTACTATAAGCGTTTTTTTGGCGTGTAAGATCTAGAAAGAAACGGCTAAGTCCCCCCAACCTTCTAACCAAAATGATTCGTTTTCCGTAGATTAAATATTTGGACTTTATATTTTTTTATGGACTTGAATTGAATTTTGCGGTTAAACCAGACCACTTATTGTTTTACGGCAAACGGGTAGCTTATTATATTATCATATTATAATAGCTATACTATGAATATACGTATAATACTTATCTAAAAGATGATATTTATAAAATTGTGTGAATAAAATAAAAAAGTACGCAAAACTAGGTAAAACCCAACTACTGAAAAATTACGCTTTAAAAAGTATAAAAAAAGAAAAATTTTCATCTGAAATTGTTAAGTACAAACTACTCAATATTCATCGTTTATTAAATGAGCAACTTACGAATAAGTAATTAATACTTTTTTAATCCATTTAATACTTACTTAAAGTGCAGAGTATTACCGTGGATATATGCCAAAAAGCAATACATTCTAACAATAGTTAGTGATCATGATCAGGGTAGTTTTTAAATTATTTTGGGGCTATAATTTCGTTTTAAAGCATTTAAAGAGTCTACATGGGAAAAAATCAAAAAGCAAAATACATATTATGTTTATTTAATTTATTTATAAAATAAAGAAAACAAATTTTTTAATTCTTTGCACTTAATTATTTTAGTTGAATTTATTAAAGTTTTTTCATGATTTTTTCATGACTTAAGGTGTGACACCTGCGTAGAATCTTCAGAAAATCGATTTTTTTTTAGCTTAATTGGTAGACAATAATGTTAGAAATTATGTCCCTAAGTGATTTGTAAAAAAAAATTGTTTCCCCACTTATAAGCGTCATGGCGCATGGCACGCGACGCGTTTTTCACGAAACCACTTTTTTCGAATGGTTTCACGAATAACTCTGCCAATTTTTATCCTATCGATTTGAAATTTTTAAACAATCAATATTACATCATTTTTTTGTGAACCACGTAGGATTTCGTCAAAATAATAAAAAACTTTAATTTTACAACTGATTTTTATACACTGTACCTATAGGTACAAAAGGTATACTAGATTTGTGCAATGTATGTAACGGACAGAAGGAGGCGTGGCAGACCTCAAGGCCTTTATACCAAAATGCTTATCATAACCTCGGGTAGCGATTGAGCCATGTCCATCTATCCGTCTGAACACCTAGATTTCGGAGACTATAAGAGCTAGAGATACGAAACTTTACCAGCTGATGAGCATATTTCCTGAGAAGATGAAGTTTGTCGAATCATGTCCCGTTTCCTCGCAGTAGATTTTCGCAGTTTTTAGCCACACAAGTTAACAGAGCGATGCGTTGTAGTGACATGCCTCTGTGTGTCAAAAATAAACAAAATCGGACAAATAGAACAAATGTTATAGTCAAAAACGTACAAGTTTCATCTCCCCTTGCCAATAAGCTGCGTCAATATTTGACTCTACGTAATTATGGTAACAAGTGACCTAGATTTGGTGTGCTGGTTCATGTGGCTCAGGAACAAATCCACATCCAAATTTTATCGATGGGGACCCCCCACCCCCCGCAATCGATAAACCGTGTTATCTCCCACACCCCTCAACATATCAACTTGAAACTTGCCCTATATACCTTAAATGGCTTTTTTGACGAAAAATTCGATACTCATAAAAATGGTTGCAAATTTCTTAGAAGGAATATGCAGGAATTACATATCGAGGAAAAAGACTGTATTACATTTTTCATGATATTTTTTGGAAAAACCAACATTTTTTTTTAAATAGATTTTTTTGAAAACTCCTGCGTGGCTCACTTGCTTTTGATCCATAGATCAAGAGCAAACAATTCTTTTCTGTTTCAGATCAATGACGACGTCATAAAGCTGCAGCCAGGGAGACCTCTACGCCATTTTGTTTTTTATTACTTTGGAAAAACTAATTTTTGTAGCTCAAAATATATATACCGATTTGGATTTTGAATATAAAATAAAGTTTCTTTGATAAAAATCGAACAATGACCTAAAAAAACCATGCTCCACACAGGTTTTACCCTTTATTGTCCTCTTGAGGGCACATATGACGTCACAAAATCAGCGGATGATCATGACGCTTTCAATTATATCTTCTTTGTCTAGTTATAACAAGCGATGTTGAACTTACGAGGGAGCAGATACATAGATGATTACATACATGCAGATTAAACACTTAAAACTACCTTTTGCTTATCTATTAATTTTTTCTTAAATGTTATGATTTTTTAAAAAGTTTTTTTTTTTTTTAGTATAAGCAATCGGGTATAAAGCTAGTCTCCTAAATTAGCACAAAGAGTTATGTAGACAAAAATATACAACTTCTACTTAATTTTTTACTTAGACAAGCGTCTTCCTTGATGAAAGTTACAAATAAAAGAGAACAATATTAGTATCGTTTTCGACGACTGTTTCAAAACGCGTCAAATCGGATAAACATAGTGAAAACTTAGGAACGTACAGGATATAATATAGTCTTAAAGTGTAGTCCCGACTGTAGTTGAAATAGTTGAAAGTCAAGTATCCATACTCACTTTTGAAAATTTAGCTATATTAATGAAATATTTCAGAATAAGCATTCAGAATAATGTGTGTAGCTGTGAATGAAAATTAAAAAAAAGACATTTAACTTACTTTTAAAAATTAATTAGTTTTCTCAAAAAATTTAAAAAATTGTTAATTCATATTTGACCTCTCACTATCGTTTGGTATATCGATATTTTCAAGTTACATCCAGTAATCAATTTGAACGTAAAGTTCTCTTTAGACAAGGTTTTTAGCTTTTTTATCTTTTATCAATAAAACATCTTATCGAAGTCAAACATTTTGCATATACATATGCTAAAATTAAGTGACCCAAATTGTATAGTATACGTATGCACTAAAATATAATTACTGAGTAGCTAAAATCAACAAAGTTTCATTGACACCATTGTCTTTTTAACAACTCTGTATACGAGCACTCTATTTAAGCGTTCTGTAAACTAAATACGACAATACGTAGCCGACGACAATGATAATGAGTATACGACATATTGTACAAGCGTTTCAAGTGGCAATGCACGTCAAGTCTATATAATAAATGTACTTGTAAATGAATTAATGATAAAAAAAATCAAAATTGATACGCATAGTAAACTATATACTATATAGCATAAATAGTATTGCCAATTCGTTGCGGGTCTAAAAAGTGATCGGGTGGCTAGCAGAACACCTTCAACTCATTCATAAACTGGCGCGCTTGTCAATGAAGAGCCATGACATCTAAATTTAGTTATCATAAAAAACAAAAAAGCACTAAATGTGTGTGTTTTAGCTGTTAGCAAAGCGTTAACAGAGAGCCCAAGAGAGAGTGAGATTGTGAGTGCGAATGTTCGCATTAAGAGAGAGAGTCGAAACGAGAGTAGTGAGCGAAAGCATTGAACTCAAAAAAACAAAAGTTTAACAATCAATCGAAATTTCAATTTGATTACGAACTGCGATTATCTTTACGATTTGTTAGCGACTAATTACAGCAGTACGCGGAAATCATTAGGCGCATAAAACCCACAGAACCTAGTCTGACAACTTAATACTCTCACAAATGCGTAAAGTTTTAGTTTTTGTAAATTTTGTACTTTACAAACACAAGGTACAACCTTTTATAGCTAGAATAAATTTTCGCATAAAGTTTTTTTTTCGCATACGTAACGAACTTTACTATGTTAATTTTTTTAACGTGCAATTATATGTATTGAATTATATATAGTACCGGAAATTGAAGCCCCAACTAGCTTTTAGCTGGAAATAATAATGCCAACAAGTTATTAAAACAATTGAATGCGTGTTAGCAAAAAAATACTGTCTAAGATCACGTTTATGATAATGAAATATATGTCTAGCTGGCAGGCTGCCAAATTGTGACAAAAATGCTGTTCAATATCTTAAAATAAATATTTTGGAAACGCTGCACGCTACTAGCACGTGCGCATAGGGTTTAGGAATAAATCAGAAACTGCGACCTAAGCGTGATAAATCACATAGTTGCAAAACGAAACTACTTCATAATAAATACATTGTATACCCCCAATCAAGTTATTATTCAAAAGCGAAAATAAACTTTCACTAGCCATAAAGTGTCAACCCCTTAGCCCGAAATTTCAAATTGTCGTAGAACTATAAAATATGCTTATCAGCTGCCATAATCCTGCACAAAAGTGTGACTATCAGCTACACTATAATTTATAATAAAGTTAAAACTGATTTCGGCCAGCAAATATTGATTATGGGTACACGGGGCGCATACGCGTTATAACGCTCATATGGGAAACAGGAACTACGCACACTATGCATAATAATTATATTAATATGGCTACGGAGAGTTATAAACAAAGCACAAGTTTTTCACTAGGCCATGAGCAAATTTTGGCCCATTTAGTGCTAACGCAACGGGAGAAATACGCTCCAAGCGAACTTGCTTTAGGCTGTATGTACATACCGAACGCAATTGTTATAGACGACGACGCCGTCGACGACGACGATCTACAGTGGCCAGTGGCGCAGGCCAAGTCAGTTTGGGAGCTGAGCATGAGTAGACAGGCACAGTGTGTTTTGCGTTTTAGTGCCGTGCACAACGTAAAAGTTTTTCGGATGTAAAAATAAATGCTGCATACGGCAAACGGCATACGGGGAGCTACTCATATACATAGTATATAAGTAAAAGAAAAGCGCGCATATAAATAAACTAAATGTGAAACGTTTTACACTTATTGTGCACAAATTTTCCATTATTATTTAAAAAAAAAACAAATACTAATCAAAATGGTCAAAACTGTGGCAACACAAACGCCGGCTAAGACGCCCACAGCAGAACAACAACAAACCACAGCAGTTGCCACCACAACAACACCAACCACTAACGATCCGGAAGATGTTACGTTAGATGCCATACTTACACATATTGGCCAATTTGGACGCTTTCAGCTAATAATCTTTTTGCTTATCTGTTTACCCATGATGTTTCATGCCATGTTCTCGGTTACCTATGTCTTCACCGCCGGCACACTAATGCACAGGTAACAGCTGTCTCTTTAAAGTTGCCAAAATTGCATTCAACATACAACTCTTAAAAAAAAAAACACAGATGTAACATAACAGAATGTGATACAGCCTGGAGTCAATATGATGAGCCCTGGACTGAGTTTAGCATTCCGAAAAAAAACAAAGAGCTGGACAAATGTAATCGTTATGAAAACGAACAATTGACTCAATGGAATCAATCTTTGGGTCAAAATATTTGTCTGGCTGAGTATTATAAAACCGATCAAATCGAAAGTTGTTCACACGATAATTTTATATTCCGTGATAAAGAAGTTACCATTTCCAATGACGTGAGTATCAAAGTGCAAAAATTCATAAATTTTTACGCTTAGCGCTGATTAAGTATAAACATATACAACAAGCTGCTAGATGATTTTGCTAACTTATCAGTTAAAGCCTGTCTAGCTAGCTGAAACAATGCATTTCACGGGCTATGATTAAAATAAATCAACTGATATGTGGCATAGATTATAGTATGGGCTGGACCATACGTTTAAGCAGTGGCGTCTGCGCCCAAAAGGGGGCTCCTAAGTTCGTATAGTGGCCTATGCGCCCAAAAGGGGGCGCCTTAGCTCTAAACACATATGTTCATACACTATAGCCATGGGTTGGACCAAACACTTAAACAGTGGCCTATGTTCCCGAAAGGGGGCGCCTTTACTCTAAACACATAATATTCATACACTATAGCATGAACTGGACCAAACACTTAAGCAGTGGGCTATGCGCCAAAAGGGGCGCCTAATTTATTAACACATATTGTCTGCTGTTGCTTTAATTAATAGTTAATTTATTTAAAGCTATATACTAGTTTTATTATGACCAAAAAAAAACTTTCCATTATTGGTAAGGGGACTCATACTATATGTACTATGTATGTTTACACAAGTGCAGATACACTGCGCAGATTTCAGTTTTGCTAGTTTATTCAAGGGCAGCTATTATGTCAATTAATAATTTGAGGACAAACTTAAGAACGACACAAGTAAACTACTTAAGTAGCTACTTATGCAGCGTACAGGAGGTGTAGTGGGCTGGACTGCCCAATACAAAACGCGCCCAAGTGGGGGCGCCAAGTTTAGTCATACACAACAACGGATTAGATAAGATATGGCATTACAAATTAGCACAATCATATCAGCAGCATAAATGGCAATAGTGGAAGCTCATCTCAAGTGAATAATGAGCCTGGAAATAAATTTAAATAAATTTACTTAATAGCAACATTTACGGCAACTGCACTAAAGTAAGTGCAAAACATTTTCATAGCTGCCTCTATTGTTATATATTTAAGAAATTTACTCAAGATTTCCTTATTTTTTTAAAAAGCGTCATACAATTTTATTTTTTTTTTTCGTTTTTAGTTTGGCATTTATTGTGATGACGAGTGGAAATTGTCACTTGTGGGCAGCGTAAATAATCTCGGTCAATTTTTTGGCATACCCATTGGCGGTTTTTTGGCGGATCGGTATGTAGCACTTTAAAGCTGACGAGATTTGGCTTTTATGTTTTGGAAAAGATGGAAAAAATATTTTCCAATGGAAAGATTTTATTGTTTATTATTAAAATAGTGTTTTTTGTACAATGGCTCCTAGGTATAACAAGTGAAGGAAATTTTACAACTTTTTTTAAATGCAATAACTTAGCGAATATTGCGAGCATATATTAATTGTTTATGCCGAGACAACTAGAAGCATTGTTTACTTAAGAAATACGAATAAATTTGAGCTAATGTTTTTTTAAAATTGTAGAGAACCTCGACGAGATAAAGTAAATTTGGGGTATTCACAATTGCAGCTGAGTTGAGGTGTTGAAAAGTTGCGCAAAAACTCAACTGCCTAAAGCGTGAACGCCCTTTTTGAGTTCAGCTTTTGAGTTTGTGCTTTTTATACACTGTATCTTATGGTACAAAGGGTATATTAAGTTTGTGTAAGTCGAAAATGTATGCAACATTCATTTGAACCGTCGGACATCCAACAAAGTTACTTAAAGTATGATTAGAGATGTCGATATACCCACATTTTGTTGATTTTAATTTTTCGCGTTTGCACCCTATACTGTATTAGTGTTAACTCAGGCATTTACAAAATATAACTGCTTAATTAAGTTTTGCTAAACAAATTGCACTACATACACTTGTTTAATCCAATTAAATTTATTTAGAGTCACTTTATTTTATTGACAAATTATTATTTTTTAATTGTCAAAAAAAAAAAACAACCAGAATTTCGAACTGTAAACTCAACAGTACTTAGCTAATGGAATGGTATCTGAGTTGTGTTGAGAGTTGAACCTCAGCCCTTTTTGCAAAAATTATCATCTTTTCAGCTCAACAGAAACCGTGAATACCCAAATTGTTTGGTTATTCCAGTAGGCCATTTACATACATTTTCTTATTGCAAAAATCCAAAACCATTCAACTCCAACCGTGAACACCCTTATTGTTTATTTTAGACAAAAAATACTCTCAACTGCCGGGAGATCACAGAATTAATTGGGTACCAGTTGGAATTAAGTTTTCTGAGGGTCTAAGGGTATATAGTGAACTTATTTTCAGTTCTCGCAAAGAAACAGACAGCCATTTGCTTCAAGAGCTTTTTCCCGTAAAGCTTTTGTTGCATTTGGATCATCTTTACAAACTCATACGCACGATTGATGTTTAGACTCAAAGAGTAGAGTTAGTTTTAGGATTTTATTACAGATTTTTGACGAATCGTGCCTATGTTTTTTAATTATTTCTGTAGTTGTTATACTACCTTGGGTGATCTCATTTAAAATGCAGGTTGTTTACGTTAGAATTAGGTTTCACCTCACGATTGTAAAATATATATAATCACTCAAAAGTTATCATAAATTATTAAAGTGCCTGAAAAAAAAAATACCGCTTGAAGCATTCTAAGTATTACCAAACCCAAAAATATGTCGTTCGTTCTGGCAGCACTAGGATAAGCTGTTTCCGAAACATACAAAGCAACCCTCGTACTATATGCTTTTATTATGCGTTTACTTTAGTATTTTTATTACATTACAGCTATGGACGCGTTTTTAGCATTGCCTTTGGCGGCATTATGGGTGCAGTGCTGGGCATTGTGCGCTCCTATTCACCCAATTACATCTGGTTTCTCATCTTTGAGTTTCTGGACAATGTATCAAGCAGTACCTTGTACTGCACTTGCTTTGTCATAGGCGTAGAGCTAGTGGGTCCCAAACGTCGTGTGCTGGCCTGCAGCCTCATAACCATCTTCTATGCCGTGGGTGAAGTGGCGTTGGCCATGTTCGCCAAAGCCTTTCCTGACTGGCGTATTTTGCTGCGTATTGCCTATGGACCATCGCTTATACTGCTGGCCTACTATTGGATTTTGCCCGAAAGTGTGCGCTGGCTGTTGAGTCAAGGCAAGGAGGAACGCGCCAAGGGCATTCTAAGACGCGCCGCCAAAGTTAATAAGCGCGAATTATCCGAAACACTGCTGGATAAGCTAGTATTAGCTAATCGTGATAAGCTTGACCAATCCGAGGAAAGCACATTTCCAATTAAGGAAGCTTTTAGCAACTTTAAATGGCGCATAGCCAATTGTTCCTTTTGCTGGATTGTGCATGTGCTGATCTACTACGGACTGAGCTTAAATGTAGTGCTGCTAGATGGCGATAAATACAACAACTTTGCTTTTATAGCCTTGGTGGAGATACCAGGTTTTTTGCTGCCCCTGCTGGTTATGGATCGCTTTGGGAGACGCTATTCCTTAAGCTGTCTCATGATATTCAGTGGCCTTTGCTGTCTGGGCTCTGTTTTTACCACTGATCAGCACTATATTTGGCAGCTAATCTTCTTTTTAGTAGGCAAATTAGCCATAACAGCTAGTTTCCAGGTGCTTTACTTCTTTGCCTCAGAAATCTTTCCCACAAATTTGCGCAACAGCTTGTTAAGCTTTTGCTCCATGATGGGCAGAATTGGCTCCATGATAGCGCCACAAACGCCGCTATTGGTAAGTTAGAGTACAAAATGTAAACATAGTTTAGCTAAAACTCTTTTCAATTTACAGGCCAAGTATTATACAAATGCTCCTGCTCTGCTTTTTGCTGGCGCGGCAATCATAAGCGGCGCCCTAACACTATTCTTTCCAGAGACCACAAATCTTGTGCTGCCCACAACAGTGCAGGAAGCCGAGGCCATTGGTCTCAAGGTCAAAAAGTTACCCAAGGAAACGAAAGCAGCCAAATAGTATCAGTACAATAAGCAATACTAGACTAAGTTACTTGTAAACACATGAAGATACGCCTTATATATATGTTATATTTCATATATGCTAGTAATATAAGCATACATTGTATAAAGCCGAAAGTTCCGAATTTGTTTTTTTTTAAATCGAATGCATTAATCTGCACTTGGCCATGGGACTTTGCTGATAAGAGCCACCAAAGCTGGCGACACAGATGCGCAACAACTAAACTTGACAACAGCTGGGCGTAGCACCTGAGATAAACTCAGGTGACTTGCTGAACCCAGCAGCACCTTTGCGCTATTTTGGGCAGTGCTGCAATGCAGCCCGGGACTATATAAGCTGCGGCTTGAGCAACGAAAAGCAACAGTCTTTAGGTATTGGATTCAGCCTAGTGTATCTAATCCGGAGCAGTTGAAGGCATAGTAGCACCAGCAGGAGCAGCATCATCGAAACTGATCGACATGAAATTAGCCATCGCATTATTGGCCTGTGTGGGCCTGGTCGCCGCGGCCAGCTTACACTCTACCCATGAGGTTAAAATTGCGGACAAGGCATTCCTGGAGAAGCAGAAATTCCTGTTCGAGATTGTCTATCGTGTAGAGGATCCTCTGATGTTCGAGGAATATATCAAGTTGGGCGATAAATTCTATTTTGAAGAGTCCTACTATACTGTAAGTAAAAACACTCCCAAACCCAAGTATACTAATCAAATCAATTATGTCTTCTTTAGCACTATGACATGTACATGAAGAAATTCTTCGAAGCCTACAAGAGCCATGCTTTGCTGCCTAAGGGTGAATTCTTTGGAGAGCTGGTTCTGGCGCACAGCAAGCAAGCACATGGCCTGTTCAATTTCTTCTACTATGCCAAGGATTTCGAGACCTTCAAGCATAATGTGGCCTTTGCGCGCATGCACTTCAACGAGGGCATGTTCGTCTATGCCTTGACTATGGCTGTCATTCATCGCGAAGATTTCCATGGCCTGATTATGCCCGCTATCTACGAAATCTTCCCCCAGTTCTTCTTCAATAGCAAATTCATCTATGAGGCTGAGAAATTCGACTTTGAAACCTTCAACAAAATGAACATGTATGAGAAGGAATACATGGATGTGTTCTACAAGACTCATGGCAACAAATACCAATATGGTGATTATGTCTACATGAAGGACTGGAAGATGTGGCAATGGTGGAAACTGATGGGTCTGGGTGAAAACTTCTATCCTGTGAATAAGTTCATACTGCGTGAGAACATCTACGAATTCAACCAAGACAGCAAATGGTTGGGCATGATGAAGGAAAAGAAGTTCTTCTATATGCCAGTTGACTACAGCCGTGACCTTAACGTGTACAATGAGGAATCCAAATTGTCTTACTTCACTGAGGATTTGGGCTGGAATGCTTACTGGTACTACCTTAACATGGACTACGCTTACTTCTTGGACGGCGATACGTTCGGTCTCAAGAAAGATCGTCGCGGTGAATTGTTCTTGTACAATATTCACCAGCTGCTCTCACGTTACTATATGGAGCGTCTATCTCATGGTTTTGGCGAAATTCCAGAGTTCTCTTGGTATCACCAAATTGAAATGGGCTACGATCCTCAGCTGATCTACTACAATGGCATTGGCTACAGCTACCGCAAGAACTACTATGAAATGGAAACCTATGGCAACTTCGAAATGCTGAACCGCATTACCGACTTCATGACTCGCATTCACAACATCATTGAGACTGGCTACTACAAGACCAAGGATGGCAATAGTATTGATCTGCGCAAATACGAATCCATTGAGTACATTGGCGGCATGCTGCAAGGAAACGTTGATGTCTTCGACAAGATGTTCTACCAGTACTGGTACAGACTAGCCCATATGTACTTCGCCGAGGCCGACTATTACCAAATGGAGGTCTACCCCAACGTGATGGTTAACTTCGAGACAATGATGCGTGATCCTATGTTCTACACCTTCTACAAGTACATTGCCGAAGTCTACTTCCAATTCATGCATCATTTGCCCAAGTACACCAAGGAGCAGCTCTTGTTGCCTGGTGTTACACTGAAGCATGTCGATGTCAGCGAGCTGGTCACCTACTTCGATCTAGTTGACTTTGATGCCACCAATTTGTTGAACGACAAGATGGTCTTCGAAGATGGCAAATTCTTCTGGGATAAGTCTCTGTATGCTCGCCAGATGCGTTTGAACCACAAACCTTTCACCTACACCTACACCATTGAATCTGATAAGGATGAGAAGGTTGTCATTCGCTCCTTCATTGGACCCAAGTTTGATGAATTCGGCCGCGTCATTTCATTGGCTGAGAACCGCATTAACTTCTTGGAACTGGATGAATTTGTCTTCGATCTGGTCTCAGGAAATAACGTTGTCAAGCGCAAGTCCAACGACTTCTTCTGGACCGTCAAGGACCGCACCACATACACCGAACTGTACTACTATGTTATGATGGCCTTCGACGGCAAATACGACTTCCCTCTGGACATTAGCGAGCCACACTGTGGCTTCCCTGATCGTCTTATCTTGCCCAGGGGCTGGAAGAAGGGCATGCCTATGCAAATGTTCTTCATTGTTACACCCTACAAGGAACCCGAACACGAACAGTTCTCCACCTTTGACTATACCTATTCCTGCGGTATTGGATCCGGTGCACGCTACGTTGATGATTTGCCCTTCGGCTATCCCTTCGATCGTGAAATCGATGAGTACGAATTCTTTGTGCCCAACATGTACTTCAAGGATGTCAACATCTTTCACTACGATACCATGGAACCCTACTATAAATACAAGGGATACTCCAACTACGGACACTTTGACTACACTTTCTTCCATGATTACTATACCAAATACTTCAAATTGTAAATCACAGTTGAACCACGTGAATAAGACAGTTGTCATGACCAACATTTAAAAAATCTTGTAAAATTGTTGCGTATATTAAATGTTTAGCTTTTAGGTTTTGCAAAAAAGGTGGAATAAACTTTCGAAAAACGAATCTATTTTGTGTTTTAAATCGTGAATATAGTTCAAAGATCCGAAACCGAACAAACTGAAAGTCTTTTGCTACTTTCAAAGTAAAAAAACACTTTGTAACCCAAATTTTGGTTCTTTTTTTTTTATTAAAAAACATTTTTTTATATACTTCAAAGTTAACACAAAATAAAAAAAAAAATTATGCCTATTCTCAATTCAAATGACAAATTTACACTTCTTTATTGGTGAAATATCAATCGGAATTAAGATCAGGCATAAAAAATACAGTCCGTTTCAACGGAAATCAAGATTTCTTAAAAAATGGCACTGGTATAAGGTAGGAAGCATTAGTTCAATCTTAAGTATAAAAAATCAATTCGATCGATTAAAAAAAAATTAATAGTTTGGCCTTAAACTTAAAATAAAAATCGTGTCTTATAAGAAATCCTTAGCGTAAACTGAGGCATAGCTTCTTTAAGCTTTCTTAAGAGTTATGATATATTTTAGCTAGTTGCTGGAAGACTCACTTTAAACAGACGGACCAACTTAAGTACTTTAAGAGAAAAGGCAAGGACAAAGAGGGATACATAATCTAACACAATTAGATATAAATTGCATTAGGAGCATATGAGGAATGAGAATTTTAGGGTCAAATCATAATACTGATTCATAATTCCTACCTTACTTTATGTCTCTTTTCCATAAAATGAACAAACTCCATACAAATCCTTTTACTTTCCCTGCGTAAAGAACTCTGTTATGGTCTTATGGCCAGCAGATGACAGTGTTTCATTTAACTGCTTCTTTCCGTGCCCGGGAGAGGTTTTCTTAGTTACAGTCACTGTACGCACTTCCAATTGATTAAGTTGGCGCTGCAGTTGCTTGGCCACATGAAAATCTTTATGTTCTGGCATGTCAACGCATTTAATATACGTTTGACATTCCGTACAGCGCTCCATTGGCACATCACTCTCCGGTTCAACCAACGGCTTTGCGGCCAAAAACTTGGTAATACTATTAGCGGAGCTAACTGGCTTAGGCGCACTACCGGACGTTTTCTTTTGCTTTTTGGTCTGAGTTTTTGGCGAGACAACTTTGGGTGAACTATTTAATTTTTGCTGTTGCATTTGTTCACGCTGCTCCGCACGAACTTGGCGGCTTAACTCTTGCGCAAAATGATGGTCATGATGCATTTGCAAGGCCATGGCATCATCTGGTATTTGAGCACCACATTTTTCGCATTTAATCATACTAAGTAAATCTGCATCTAGCTCCGGCACTGCGTACTCTGCATAAGTATTCTTATAATCAGTCGCAGCTTTTGTCTGATTTGGTGGTGGACTATAATGCTTGCGTTTTGACGTTGATGGTTGCTCCTGCTGGCTGGGTTCTTGCGCAGCTTCAATCTCATCCAATTCAGCGGCCAGCTGTTGCGTGTCGGCATACTCAGGCGGCTCATTTTTTAGTTTTTTTTCTTCAGCAATTTCGCGTTGCTGCTGCAAATACTTGGCAAAAAAACTGGGCTTAGACTCTGGCGGTGTTAAAGTCTCATCAATGCCCTTTGCTTTTGCGGCTTCTTTTAATTTTTCCTTATATTTCTCCATATAGTTTTGTTGCGCTGTTTGTGCAGGCTGGGTTGGTTCTATAGTCTCTAGAGGCTTGGTTGCAGCTGCTTCTATAATATCAGTAGCATTGTTTGCAGTTGCTTCGATTGTTTCTGCTTTTAGATTGTCTTTAGCTGTTTGCAAATAGTTGGCAAAGAAACTTTTCATTTTACTTTCTTCACTTTGCTTGGGCTTCTGTGACAAAGGTTCTGTTGCTTCCGACTTGGCTGCGACGCCTTCTTCAACGCTTATTCTGCGCTTTTTGGCAGCCTGATTAGCAAACATTTGCTGCAACTTACTTTGTCCGCTTGTTATTGTCTCAAATTTGCCCACGCTGATGCCTAGAAATTTTATGGCATTGTTCAGCACTGTATCGCTGCCAGGTCGTAGAAAGGTTTTTGTATTTGCTTTGACCAGTTCCAGCGCAAGCTTCGCCAATGTCTCCTGACCATATTGATTGAGTGAAACTGAGCGCGAACTGGCCACTTCTTCGCCATCAAACTCTTGTACATATTGAACCACCATTTGCTTAGCTTTGCGATTGTTTTCCTCTAGATCCTTTTCAAGACGATCGTTCATTTCGCTAGCCAGCTCGTTCAACCAATGCGTCAAGGTTTTAAGCCCTGTGATATTGTTGCGACCCGGAAACTTTTTGCAACAACCAATGCTCTTGGAATAAAAACGCGGCGTCACGGCTTCCAGGTCGATGCCACGGCATATGTTATACAACCAGTTGCTGTTCATAAATGACGTTAATTGCATTCAAGTAATTTGGTTATAATGTTATACGTATTTACCCATTCTTTTCATCAAATTTGCGCTGCAGCTCTGCTTCGGTGTACTTAAGCAACTGGCCCAAAAACTTGACACCTAAACACTCGCATAAATCCTCGCCAAACTTGCCACCTAAACCTTTGATTTTACCCACAGGCAGAGTTTCAAACAGTGCTGGTATCTCCGCCAGCGGCAAGATGGTTTGCTTATTGGGTTTATTAATACCAGCAGCTAGTTTGGCCAAGATTTTGTTGTGTGCTATGCCAGCAGAGCACTCATAGCCAGTTTCGGCTTTAACTGCGGCACGTACTTCACCAGCTATGGAGGCACCTATAAGCAGACGTATATCGCTTTGACGCACTGCAGGCAAATCGTTTTGATCGTAGGCCAGTTGAAAACGCTCATCATCAATGTAGGGATCAGCAAAGCGTTTGGTTATTTTGTTAACATAATCACCTACATTGGTGTAGCCCACGGCATGTGTATTGACCAGTTCCTGCGGCTTTAAGGCAAACGAACCCTGTAAGAGCATTCATTAATTACATGTAAATAAAGTTGTGAAACTTTATACCTTTTGCAGCTCCTCCATGCGCTTGTTCACCGTCTCGGTTATGTCCAAGTAGGCCTCA
The DNA here is from genome assembly GCA_018150985.1 of Chymomyza costata. Lineage (NCBI taxonomy): Eukaryota > Metazoa > Arthropoda > Insecta > Diptera > Drosophilidae > Chymomyza > Chymomyza costata. Next base: position 29,887,835 of record JAECWU010000001.1, read on the forward strand.
TCTACTGAGGCTCGTTCCAGCAGCTGCGTAAATCGCTGCAGCACATTGGCCACCTCTTTGCCCGCATCGCGATACTTGCTAGTATCTGCTTTTTCGCGTATATTGGGCACCTTGCAGAGTACAATGTCCGGGCACAATTCCTTGGCTTCATCGCCGCGCATATGACGCGTGACGCCCTTGCCGCGTGCTGCATAGTTAACAGCTATAATGCCGCCACCACGCCAGGGATTATATTGCACCACAGCTAATGGTAAGCCTTTATAAGCTGGTTGCTGTTTCTCCTCTACTTGACAGAAAAAACAATCCATGTCCACCAGCAGCACAACACGATCGTATTTATTTTGCATGCTTACAAAGCTGCGTGTGCTATTGCTGGCAGCAGACATTATTTTAAAGATTGTGAAGCTTTAATTTTGTTTTTATTTTTATTTAATAATTTCACATAATTGCGCGCCTTTTTAGCAAACAGGTTGGCACAGCTGAGTGGCTTTACTAGTGGTGCGCGAAAGAGCGCAATAGTGTGCTTGCAATTGTAGTGCTGCCATACCTGACAATTTAACTGCTTGTTTACTTTTGCAGCTATACGACAACGCTGTAGATACGCCAAAACATGTCAATCGTAATCGTTATCGAAAAATGTAAACAAGCAAAAATGGGCAGCGGCTAATTTGTTAAATAAAAACAAATTAAATATTAAGTAAAACATTAACTGTGTTTTGTGTATGTTTAAAAAATTAATATAAACATGGCGTCTATATGTTTATGTGATTGAAATAAAACCTGAAAAGGTAAACACACTACTGCAAACTGTTTGCTATATATACAAGTGGGTGTGTGTGTATGTGTGTGCTGTGATTAAATAAACAATAAAACCGCATTCTTTTGTACATTTATCATTATTATTATAAATGGCTATAGTATAATATGCTATTAAATATAGTGTATGCTATGATGAAAGCGGCTTCTTATATAAACCAGCCATCAGTTGGCAAGTGTTATTGATTTTTACGTAGTTGCAACCTGCCCCACACTTCTTTTGGGTGCTCATTTGGGTTAATGCTCCCATTATTATATACCTTATTGATTTGCTATGACCTAACACCTGAGTGAGTATGTTCCCAATATAACATTTAACCCTTGGTATATCGTGCTTTACGCTATTTCCGGCATTGACACACCTTTCCCAGAGCTTGATGATGTTTGCACTTAACCGCTTAACCGGGGGTGCGTCATACCTTTAATCATAGCTTTAATTTCCTTAACCATACCTAGGACAACAAATTCCAGTTCTTCCGTTTTTTTTTGTACCAGTTAAATAGTTTTGTTTTTTTTTGTTGATTTAGTATGCAGCGTGTTATGGCTTCATTAGGCTTACATAGTTTTGTTTGCCCAGCCCAAGTCAAGTGGCAGTTAAATTTATTGTTTACTGCGTGTATCTATGTGTGTGTGCATATGTTGTTCTTTGACCCAATTTTGGGGTCAATTTATTTTGGTCTTATAAATCGTGAAAAGCAATAAAACTGACCTATAGTAATAGTATTTTTACGTTGCCAGATATGTTTGCATAAATAAATTAACAACGTCTCTATATTTATCAGCGGAAATACATGATATTTGATCAGCTTGAGCCAAGCCCGCTTACTTATTTCCGTTTATGCTCTTAAAGAGAGAGTCCATACACTTTGTTTTTAAATTTGTAAAAAATACTTCCTAATGCTATTACTACTACTCTAAACGGATACAACAGTGTGTTTCTGGAGATTCAACAGTGAAATTATTTAAGTTTTTCTACTAAGCTTTAAATAAAATTCGCACCGGCTAACATTTTTTTCGGTATACGACCCTTAAGAATTTGTTATTACCGGCTACATACACCTATTTGATTATCAAAAAAACTATGGTCCATTATAAAGAGATTTGTTTAAAAAATGTAATTTCATTACGAGGAACAGACCTTTAACAAAAAATTTGATTAAAGTCTTCGAATTTGGCTCATCTATCTCAAAAAACTACATGACTCCGCCACCTGCGTGCTTTGACGCCAACACCACTTTAAGACATTCCGCAGTAATACCTGCCCTAAAATCTCTAAGGGACTTAAATTTGCTCATTTTTGGATATAAAAAGTTCTTATTGGATTTTAAAATTAAAAAAAATATTTAAATGAAAAACCACGCCACAGTACATTTTCTTTACAAAAGTATAGCGCTATATCTAACTCCTTTTTTATACTTCCATAAATTGTTTTTAAGGGTATTTGCACTCTACTTTCCCCATTTCTTCTTGTCACAATGTCCACTCCATATGACTTAAGCACAATTATGCTAATGGCCCTTGTGGCATTCTATGCCCACTGTCAAGCAGCACACAATGTTCAAAATTCACTTGACAAATTCCAACAACAGATACCCCCTTGTCCCTTGCATTCCCTTCGTGCTACTTAGCAATAGCTGCTGTCACATTTGGAGGTTTTTTATATGCAATAGAGCTGTTAGAACAAGCAAACGTCTGATTCACTGACCATACGCATACAGTAGCTCAACGCATGAGGACGATGATGAAGTCATTCGGGCGTTGTATCGCATTGCACAATTAAGAGCGAAAAATTAATATAAAGTTTAATTATTTGTGCGTTTACAGTAAGAAGCTCTTGCCGCCATGGTAAAGATACTTCAGGCTTACAACTTTGCCAAGCAGCAAACCTTTGCTTTAAACGGCGAGATTCTATCAGCTACGTTAATAGGTGGCAATCGTATTGCTATAAGCAGTGCTGAGCAGTTCATAGAGATCTATGACATTGGCAGTAAGCAGCCGGAGACAGTAATCCAGGAGGATGCTACAGCAGCCTCAGATGCACCACAGCAAGCGCCTACTGCAAATGATGAGCGCTTGCCAGTCAGACACACGTTGGCCACCGTTGGCGAAGTGGTGCAGCTTATCTATTGTGAAGCAGGTAAGTTTAATAAAAAACGAAACGAAATTTCAAGATTTGAAGTTTTTGAATGCGCTTTGTGATATTAAGAGATTAAGATTCAGGCTACAAAGCTGGATATCTTAATATTGCAAGTCTCCATCGGTTTGATTTTCTGCCTTTAAAATATGAGCTCTCTAATAACACACTCAATTTGTAGGAAAATATCTGCTCACTTTGGAAAAGGAACAGGCCGGCAGTCCCGTGCACTCGAATAGTACCAGCATTAGCTGCACCTCCAGTAGCAATAGCAATACTGTCTGCACCGAGGATGATACGAAAATGTTTGTACGCATTTATGCCAACTTTTGGAAATTTCCCGATGCAAAACTAAATGAGCTGCCTATTACCATACGCATTGCTTCGATGACCACGCCCAAGGCGCCGCTAGTTGAAAGCATTGATGTCATTGAACTTCCACTACGTAGTGCTCCAGAGCTGGTACAATGTTGTCAAACATCTGGAAATATAATTGTCAGCAGCAAGGATCGCATTTATTTGTACGAGTATACGCAGTGCGTGCATGAAAACACCCAGCCAAGATTTTCGTTCATTGACTTCTTGCCATTTAAGTTCTTTGTGCAGTTGAACTTTGTGCCGCTTCGTTTATGCCTGGCAGAGAATGTCATTGCCTGCCTGAATCATCGTTATTGTGTGGCTTTTAAGGTTGTAGATGCCTTAGCTAAGGCAACAGCCGATGTTAGCGTTTTGGATAATGATTATGCTGGAGCTGGTGGTGGAGGTGGTGATGAGCCGCTATCCGAATCACTTAGTTTGGGCAGCAAGGCAAGTGTCGCAGCAGTTTCCACGCGTAGTCAGCACAGTTGTGAAAGCGATTCGCTGCAGTCTTCTAGCAGCGCACGACCGTTGGCTGCATCCAATACAGGTGGTCTGGCAGGACGTACTCCTGTGGACTACAATGTAGCGCGGTTGGTTAATTCCGCCTATGGCAGAGAATTTGAGCCTGAGCTGCGTTCTCAGTGGGATCAATGTGACAACGTGCCAGGTCGCGGTCAGGATGATAATCAAGAAATAGTCATAACGCCAACGCGCGCCAATGATATTAAAATTAAGCTGGTCAATGAAGCCAAGGCAATGAATGTACGTGGTATTGCCGGCACAACCGAAGATGCTTCGGTGCAGTACGATGTACGTAAGCTACTGCAGATTTGCATGAAGAGCTCGGACCCACAGTCACGTATACTGGACATATTACGCTGCATGGATTTAAAAGCCATTTATCAGCGCAGCGAAAAGTCCGATGAGTATATGGATGATGATGAGTATGATATGGGAAATCAACAAATACCAAGTGCAGTGACCACGTTCAAGCACGCAAATCGACGCACATTGAAATCTCAGTTGCATCAGCGCTGTGTGGGCTATGCCTTGCTGGTGGCCAGCAGCGTTGATGGCTATCTGTATCAGTTCAGTGCGCAGGGTAAATGGTATAGTGAGAATGAAAAGCCAGTGGCTAGTTACTCGTTTACGGCGCCAGTGCTGCAGGTGCATATTAATGACTATGTTGTCTATGCCATTACATCGGAATCGGTAGAAACGCACACTTCGCGCATTGGACACAAGCTTTTTCACAATCGCTTTGAGTATCCCAGCATTAGTGCCATGTTTCCGGAAGAATCTAGTCCGGATGTTAATGCCGCAATTGCAGTTGTTGGGCTTGCTGCCTTTATGCATGTGCAATTTGTTTGCTTCAATCGTGAGCAGCTCGTGCTGATAACCAACGCTGCACTAGAGCTGTCAAAGCGACGGAGTACAGGCGAAGTTGTGGTAGTAAAACGCAACATTGCAGCCAGATTGTTGGCAGAGGCTAAGGCCAAGCACAACAGTCTGATGAGAAGTAGCAGCAGCGCAGCGCAGTCGTGTGTGATCAATGAGTGGACTTTGTATAATTTGGAGGTTCCCAGAGTAGAGCATATTATAGAAGATTTGGAAGGCATTGCAGAGTCCTATCGCAGTGCAAGCAGTTCAAATTTCTATGATCTTATGGAGGAGGCGCACGTCATGCTAAGGCTAAGCTTAACGCTGCAGGGTGAGCGCCTGGGCGTTGAACGGGAACAGAAGCTAAGAGCCATGTTTATGAGCAATTGTCGCAAGCTGGCGGATTTTTCAATACGGTAAGTGATCGCTGCCTCACTGTGACTTCGACCGCAACTTAAGTGTCTAACATATTTTATCACTTTTCAGCTGCTCCAAACAGGAAGTGTATCTTCAAGCCATTGGTTTCTATAAAATGTGTCAACTTCAACTTGTAGATATCTACAATAATTACATAAGAGATATTACTGAAGTCGAACGAGCAGTAGAAACTTCTCAATTGGCTGGCCTCATTTATACAGTGAAGGTGTTTTTGTTGGGACTCGGCACAGATCGCTTGAAATCCTCGTACCTGCATCAGACTGTGCGACCTTATTTTACCCCTGCTCGTGTTATGCAGCAAGGCTACCCACAGGTGCCCTTATCCTTGGAGTTTCTCAATATGTTTATCAAACATGCACCATCAGATATACCACAAATCATGCTAAGCTCACCCGTGGTCGCAGATGCTATGGGCGCTGAATTAATCAACTATTTAAAGTACTTGAATACGCTGTGAGTAATTAATACATAGCACTTTCTTCTTCTGGAATACAACCATTATATAAGTTATGCATTTATACGGGTTCAATTAGCCGCTGATTGTTGTAGCTTTAATTTTATAATTTTATCGATACCAACACAGCTTTAAACATTTTTTCACATCACTTTTCTTTCTTTGACAGCTCGCCCGATGAGAATCTACTGCTAGCTGTCACCGCTTGCCGCATGTCCAATTACTTGTTGGCACAGGAAATTGTTTCCAAGTCCACCCGTCACAGTCTGGCAACGGCGCTCATTAAGCACAAGAATGTGCTTTTCGATGATACCACAGTGCTATTTAAGCACCGCCATCAGCAGCAGCAGCAGTTGGAGAAGTCTGGTCGAGGTACACGAAAGCGTTCACGTCGCAATCAGCCTAAATCGAAGCAAACAGCATCTACACCCAATCCAACGATTGTTTCGTTTTCTGACTTTTGTGAAACCATACTGCTGGCCAACGAACAGCCGGCGCTTATTGAGGCAATCAGCGACGCCTTTATACATGCTCTGTGCATTGAACACAGTCTCACGCTGGACGTGCTGTTGCAGCTCTTTCTTAACTATATGGCCTCACATATTGGCCAAAAGGGCTATCAAACGTCGCAGAAGGTGTTTGTTAATATACTACAAGTCTACTACTATGATCTCTTTGATATGAGTACAACACTGCAGCCGCATGGAGTGCGCTCACAGACACCCCCACAGCTGGATGATGATTACGATGAGGAGTGCAGCAGTTCACGAGCGCCTTCGCTGCATAGCGAGCGTGATGCCGATTCGCTGGCCAATTCTATAGGAGCAGAATCTAGCTCATGTGCCAGTTCGGCGCATGATGAGCGTTCCATTACGGCATCGGTAGGTGGCAGGCAGCAGCGTATCGTCTATGATCAGTTGCAGGAGCAACAGTCGCCTTTTAAGCGTAGTTCAAATGCCTCGCTTTCGCAACCACAGCCCGATGATGATCTGGCTGTTACTAATTTAAAGGGCTTGAAGATACTTTTTCGCATGTACATGGGCCGCCTTAAAGCGTTGAGTGATCTCATCACGGACTTGCAATCTGCAGACATGGAGCAACAAGCTGGCCGTGAAGATTTTCTAAATCTGCGCATGGAATGCATTGCCTATATGGTGGGCATGGCGCCAAACTATTGTTCCAAACCTTGTGCGCGTAATATAGCAGATGTGTTAGCTGGCAAAGTCATTTATGTGCCATATATACCCGATTATAAGCTAACAGGAGAGGATTATGAGCGACATATTAAAGCATATATACGTCCCATACCCTGCCTGCTGGAGCGACCGCAATACTTAAATCGGCTGCCACCGTTTGAGCGTGGCGACTTTAGCTATCCCAACAAGGATGAGGGCGAGTTTGAGGTACGATTTACCGCCTGGCATAATGAGCTACTGACGTTAACATTGAAGATACAAAGCTTATTAGCGTCTTGCAAGGTGGATAGAGAGATTATTACCGAGTTTTTGGCTTTTATACAAAAAACGCCGCATTTAATCGGCACTGACAGTTTTCTAGTCATAATACTGCCCAAGAATTTGGCCATCAACTATATGATAAGTTTTTGTCCAACCTATTTGTGGCAGTATGGCAAGGTAAGTAAGGCCTTATAAATATAAATTGTTCCGGTATAATATAAAGATTCTACTTTTAGTCCTGTGGCTTTACGCCCAAGCATTGGGAATCACTGCTACGCAAGATACTTAGCAAACAGGAAATGTTGCCGAATTGGAAAACGCATATAAAAGGTCTGCATTTTTCTTTTATACCTAGTATGGTATTTTAAACTCTTAAATCTTTCAGAGATACTAAACAATCTGGTTGCCGAGTTAAGCTTTGAAGAGCTGCTGCAATGTTTTCCCAGTGAGGTGATACAGAACCGAAATTCTGCTTATTTTGCCAAGGAATTTGCTGAAACCTGCGTGCTGTACGAGCACGATCAGCTAGTTTTCAAGTCGTCTGAAAAGGCCTTGGGTACACGCGACCATCTGCCCATGGACAACATAGATGAGGACAATGTGTTTGAACTAACGTTGCGCAAGGCGGTAGCCAAGCAACGCAGCATAGCACTAAGATCTATGATTGAGTCAACGGGCACACAGTTGTTTGATGCCACAAGTAATCCTATGTATAATCTGTGAGGCATTCCGGTAAAAATAGTAAAATAGTTTGGCGGATGTTTTATTAGATAAGCGTTTATATTTATCACATTGCAAATTGATAAGATTGATTGATGTTAATATTGCGACATGTGTAATTGTTGTTTGCAATTGACTACATAATGTATCATTTTTTATGCTTATATAGGGTTTGCATATAGCATTCTATACCACATATAATATAGTATGCCTATTGATATTGTGCGCACTAATTGGCGCTTATTTATAAAAATTTTGTATGCACACGTATATGTAATAGGCAAGTTGAGATTATTTATTGATATATTTTTTTGTTTTGTTTCTAAAAAAGATTTACGAATAGTTGTAAATGTAGACATTAACCACGTGCTACATTTTAGTTTGTATATCTTAGAGCACTTTTATGCAGTATTTGCTAGTTAGCATGCCATATTTCAAATCAGGTCAAAAGTAACTCGAACAAGATAAAGCAAGTTATATTACACTCTATTTGTATACGAAAATATGGTTTTTGCTGGTTTTGGTTATAAATTATTTAATTTTAATTTATTTTTAGTGTACAATTAGAGCTAAATTAATTGTAAGACAGCTCTCTTGCTACAGATCTTTAAATTGAGCTTGACTTATTCTGTACAATTTATTGAAAACGTAATTTACCTTCAATGTTATGAATACGTAACTTTAATTAACTTTGAAATTATTTTAAACGTATAGTATATTTTTTATATATTTTTGTACAGATTTCCAAATAATACAAATCAAATAATAACATAAAATTTTATACACTTTCGAAATGTCAGGGTCATAGACCGGAAACTTTAAATCTTTGTTAAAAAATTGCCACTTTTTACAATGTGTACCCATAGCAGAACTTTGCGATCTCCAACCAGTATTAAAATGTGCATGTGTGGTGTAAAAATCATCAATATCAAAGAAAAACTTTTAAAAATATAGGAGATGTAGCAACACTTCTTTTTCACATAAACTTAAAAAAAAATAAAATAAAATGTTAATAATAGGCCAGAACCCTAAATTTTTCTATGGCTCGTATTCGCGAAAAACAAAACTTTATTAAACAATTTTTACTTTGGCAGCTTGCTATTAGAATTATCTGAGATGAAATTTTTTTTTTTTTTGTCTTTTACATAAATACTCAAATTGTTAACTTTATGAACAACTATATACCTACTTTTGCAGCTTTACTGATCAATAATATTAAGTTAGTATTTAATTGGCTAATATTTGTATATCTTTCACTATAATTAGCTAACTTTTTCTCTTATGCATGCACCAACATCAAGTGATATTTTTAAAAACTCTTGAGTAAAAAAAAAGTTTGAATAAATAAAAATTAAAAAGTTCTTAAAATTAAAGTGCATTAACTGGTTGTTAATGATGTACAAAAATTGCATTATGCAAAGTACAAAGCACTCGTTAATTAGGAATTTTATTGTCCAACTGCATAAGACTCAGGCGGCTCAGAGCCGCTGGCTCTTAAGTACCGATTTTTTGTGGGCGTGAGCCAAGTCTAATTGAAATTGTGCGAAAAAAAAATATAAATAAACACCGTTGGGCATACATAACTTAGTCAATTAAGCGCCAAGCGTCTCGAATACCTTATTCTGAGTGAGCGACTGCTACTGCTCTAGCTGCTGCTTGGTGGGTCTGTCAGTTACTTAGAGACTGCTCGTCGATGAGGCTGGGGATCGTAAACTGAAATGGCAAACTTGGAAGCTGCTGATAAAAAAGTTGAGAGCGATAAAGTCAGCAGCACAACAAAAAGCGAGGACAATCAACTGGATGCGATTATTGTACAAATTGGACAATTTGGAAGATTTCAGATCTCAAACTATGTGCTGCTCTGTCTGCCCATTATATGCAATGCATTCTACTCGATTTCCTATGTATTCACAGCTAGCTCTGTGCCGCATAGGTGAGCAATATTTTGGCTAGTGGCTTATAACCGGTTGTTTGTCTTAAACTTTTGACCTGCAGATGCTTAATCAGTCAGTGCGATAGTCCCCAAAGTAGTTTCGAGGCAAACTGGCTTAACTTTACCACACCACATATAGATGATCATTGGTCCGAATGTGAGCATTATGCAGCATCCAACAAGGCCATCTGTGCAGCTAATAATTTTAGAAGAAATAAATTGGTTGGCTGCGAATCCGGCTATAAGCTAATGGGCGATGAGCAGACTATAGCAAATGAGGCAAGTTTGGACTATGACATTAACCATGGCTACAAGATTAAGTGTCAAGTTCTTTACAGTTTAATTTGTTTTGTTCTGAAGAATGGAAATTGAACTGGGTGGGCACCGTTAATAATATTGGACAATTTGTGGGCATACCTTTGGGTGGATGGCTGGCTGATCGGTAAGTATATAATTCTCTCTAATACGCTGTAATTAGTTTTAAGTAGCTCGTTGTTGGTCAGTTACTAAATTAAGACCAAGCGTTATTTATGGCAAGTTTTTTTATGAAAGATTAAAGTTATTAGGTGAGTGCTGTGTAACATTTTTGATGCGTGAAGATAAATAAAGAAGAGAATATAAAATTCGATTATTAAACAATAAAAATTAAAGAGTGAACGAGTTACTAACAAGTTCAACGTCTCTTAGCTTGATTTTTGACAAAATATAGGCATTTGTATGCAAATCTCGTGGATACGCTCCTGGTTACGACATGAACCTGCTTCAATGCTGTTCAATGACTGTTTTCAGCAAACTCAGCTTGCAATTCGACATGTCTACATTAGCTCCCGAACCAAATTCGTCCCGCGCATTCTTATAAAAAAACATGGAGTACTTTTTAAATATTTAAAATGGTTGATGTGAAATATATCAGCGTATCCTGAAAGCGCGATAAGCAGTCAAAAAAATGACGCGAATTCTTCAATTCAAATTTTTGCCTCCTAAAACATATTCTTGACTGCTAAGCCACTTTTTCTGACCGATATTATGTTTGTGAAATCTTCGAATAATATCGATATCTACGGCTGTAACTATTGTGAGTCGTTTCAAAAAAAAACCGTAGGAATAATTTAAAAAAAAACGTTTGAGTTACATTGGGCATTGAGCAATTTTTTAATTTCGTAACTCTTATAATTTTTTCAATAAAAATAATTAAGTAACTACCTATTATTTATTGATTTTTTTCTTTAAAATTGAAAAACAACTTATATTTGGCCTAAAAATAATATTTTTATTAGAAAAAAAACATTAAAAAATAAAAATATTACAAATTATAAAAAAGTAAGTTGATATTAGTTAAATATTATTTTTAATTTAAAAAACGCGAAATAACCGTTTATTCTATTTATTGTATTATAAAAATTGAAAAGAATGTTATTTTTTTTTAATACCAATTTTTATTTTATAAATAAATATTTAGAAAACAAAATTTTAAAACTACCTTTTTAAATAAAAATTGACAAATAATTTTTACTTTAATTATAAAAATTAAAAAAAAAATTTGTTTTTTAAACATCAATTTTTATTTTATAAATAAATTTTTAAATAAAAAAATTTAAAAAATACATTTTTAAATAAAAATTGACCAATAATTCTTTACAAAAGCTTTTTCGCTCTATCTATTGAAAAAGTTAGATATAAAACATATTTGAAATTAATTCTTATTTTGTGTGATCCTTCAAGGACGAAGTGTACATAAGTACACTTAAGTAATCGTTAAATATCGAATTTTATTTTTTACATAAAGTAAATTTTTCCGTTTTTCTCAAATTTAAAGAAGAAATGTACTTCTAAAAATTTAACAAAAAAATGCGAATTCTCCGTTTGTCCCAAAATTTCCAGAAAGAAATTTACTTACAAAAATTTGTACAAAAAATTTTTGAAAAAAAAAAATTTTAAAATCAATTTAACTTAAAATTTTTTTTTATAATACAAAGAGTAAATTTTTCCGTTTTTCACGAAATTTTCAAGAAGAAATGTACCTCCAAATATTTCATAAAAAAGAGTAGAAAAGATGGCGTTAGCTAAGTTCAGGCGCGGACGATATTTTCATATATAAACGAAAAACACATGAATTATTTCCTAAAAACTTTTTTTTTTTGACCGATCGGTCCTATGGGGGCTATAAGGACATTTCAAAACCCAAACTTAGTACGATATCTTCATAAACAAATGAATTAATCATATCAAAATTTTGGTTTTTTTCGAAATGCTATGAAACATTACTATGGGAGCTATATTATATAATCCCGATATTAAAAAAAAATAAAATAAAGTTGTCTCCCGTGACATAATAAGGGGTCTTATACAGACGCAAAAACGGACATGCATATATTGACTTATCTAGTCACCCTGATCATACTTTGGGTAACTTTGGGGGGTTTCGTTTATACCTTAAGATGCGGTATATAAAAAGCAAGCTATTAATCCAAGAAACTAAATTCTCGAAACTCCTTTTCCCAGCTATGGAAGAAAGACAATGCTCGTACTTAGCGGTGTTTTGAGCGCCTTTGCTGGTCTCGCACGATCCCATTGCGACAGCTACAATCTGTTTCTGTTCTTTGAATTTTTGGACATGGCTGTTGGAAGCACACTATTTCCCACGGGATTTCTGCTAGCCATAGAGCTGGTGGGACCGCAACGTCGTGTTATAGCCGCTACAGTTGTCAGTCTGACATATGGCTTGGCGGAGGCTGGACTTGGATATCTGGCGCAGTATATACGGGACTGGCGTGTGCTGCTGCGTGTGCTCTATACGCCCGCGCTGCTGCACTTGGTGTTCATCTGTCTGCTGCCCGAGAGCGTGCGCTGGTTGCTTAGTCAGTCACGTGAAGAGGAGGCCAAGCTCATCTTGTCCAAGGCTGCGCGTGTCAATGGCAAAAAATTACCCGAGGCACAGCTAAACGAGCTGATACTCAAAAATCGCAAGCTGGTGGAACAGAGCGGAATAAATGGTAATCACTATAGTCTGATGGAAATAGTCAACAGCTTGGGCGTGCGTATAGCCCTATGCTGCATTGTTTGGTTTACCAATACATTCGTTTCGCTGGGTCTTAGCTTGAATGTGACGGCATTGAGTGGCAACAAGTTTGAGAACTTTGCCATGACGGGCTTTATGCAGGTGCCGGGCATTTTGCTGGGCACGCTGCTGATGCATCATCTTGGACGACGTTATGCGCTGTGTCTGGCGCATGCCAGCTGCGGCTTCTTCTTAATTGCCTCAGTCATAGTAACAACACGTGAGTTTTTGCGTCTCTAGCGATGGCATGACGTTTATACTAAAAGATTATTCCATTACAGTATTTCAAGTTCAGCCCATTTGGACGTCCATTTTATATTTTCTAGCCAAAATGGGTTCCACTATGAGCTTTATGATTTTGTATTTCTTTACCTCTGAAATCTTTCCCACGAATAGTCGTAATAGCTTATTGTCATTCTGCTCTATGGTGGGTCGTTTTGGTTCCATGCTGGCACCACAAACACCTTTGCTGGTAGGTAGTACTTAAAAAAATGTTTAAAGATTTAGTTTTGGCTAACATTTATTTTACAGGCCAAATACTACAAACACTTGCCCAGCTTGGTATTTGCTGCTACAGGACTTCTTTGTGCCGTCTTGACTTTATCTTTTCCTGAAACTACCGATAAAGTGTTGCCCACAACCTTGGAGGAAGCGCGTGCCTTGGACAAAAGCATGCCCCAAAGGCCGCGAAAATCAACGAAAAATAACTACTGCAAAAGCTGTGCAGCTGTTTTGGAAAAATGACTGGCTTCTTGATATACAAGACATTTTAGAACGTTCTGTACATAAGTACAAATGAGTATCTTAAAAGCCCTTACTATTTTGCTAAAAAGCTGCCTAGAAAATAAAAGTTTATTGTTATATTTTAGCTATTAATTACATTTTTATTGAGTTTTTGTCAGTTATATATAAATAAAGTGTTTCTGGCTAAATATAATTAAATATTTTAAGACTTGACTTCTAGCTAAATGCTATCAAATAATTAAAAGGTACTTGTATACATGGTAAGCTTTTCAATATGAGTTGTTATCACAGATTTATTAACTTTTTGGATTTTTTTTACTAACCATTTATGAATGACTTGTGTTTTATTGTAAACTATTATTAAGTATATAAAAAAGCAATTTAAGCCTTGTTGTTTAACAATAAAAATAAAACTTGTTGTACCTGGTGCATCAAATTGTAAATACCCTTATAACTTATGCTATCAATGGCAGCTAAAAAATTAAGTTGCTTGATTTGTAGGAAATTTGGCACACAGCCATTGATAGCTATTTCGGAACTGTGTCAACTGTACACTATGAGTCTTTGATTAAAAAAGTACTTTAACAATTTGGTAACTTAAGAAAAAAGAAATTCTTAGTACTAGTCAAACTCAAAAAAATCAGCTGAAGTTTCGATTTCTTCTATAAGAGTTGTTCGCATTAAAAATTTGAGCAACATAAAGGGTATTCACGATGGCTATTGTGTTGAGCATATTTGCAACAACAAAATGTAAAGGGCTTAAATTAAGTTTCAAATCACAGCTCAACGTTTCACTAACTATTCCAGTAATTGGTTGTTGAGTTGAGTAAAAAGTGTTGAAAAACGCAAAATTTTATGATTTTTAGCCATTTTGTGATAAAAAAGTGACAAAAAACTAAACAAAAAGAAAGTGATTTTTTATAAACTTAACTGGATTAAACAAGTAAGTCTTATGCAAACTATATTGTTGACTCAATTTACCACATCTGGAAAGTAGAAGCACAAACTAAACTCAAGTCATAGACTAACAAACAAGGAGTGTTCACGCTTCAGGCAGTTTAGTTTTTGTGCAACGTTTTAACTCCTCCTCAGCAACAACCGTGAATCGATTAACATGTTAGAATCTAAGAGTGGGTTTGAAAACACCTCATATAGACTGAGCATGGACTTAATTACTGAAGTTACAATGATTAAGCATGCAGATATATATTTTGTTTGACAAAAAGTGTACAGGGAATCAATCCGACTGTCTGGAACCGCGTTGACTGTACCGACTTGACTGTATGGCATTTTGACACCCTGTACCTGCAGGTACAAAGAATAGACAAGATTTGTGCAATGTAACGGACAAAAGGAGGCGTGGCAGACCCCTCATACCAAAATGCTTTTCCTAACCTCGGGTAGCGATTGAGCCATGTCCGTCTGTCCGTCCTTCCGTTTGTCCGACCGTCTGTATGAACACCTAGATTTCGAAGACTAAAGGAGCTAGAGACACGATCTGCACCCAAAAAAAAAACAATCCGATTAGAAAGTTCTTAGAAGGACTAAGCAGAAACACAAAGAAATACAATTTTTTACAAAAAGTTAAGCCGCCCCAAGTTAGAGTATAGCCAAAACAACACATATTTTTGGGAGCAAGTAAAATACGGCAATAAATGTGGTTTATATACCTCAATTGGCTGCAATACCTATTTATTAATAATGTACGACATACTCAATTAACTCGTGCACTTCGAGATAATACTTGAAAGCTTGTTTGACATGGGTAATACAATACACGGTACACATAATGTAATGGTATGCAAACAAAAATAATAATCAAAAGAAACAAATATAGGGCTACAGAGAGAGGACATGCCATAGAGAGAGCATGAGAGCGACTAGGAGCGCATAGAGATGTCTTTGCCGGTAGAGCAACAAGTGCCAACAGCTGTTCATGGTTCAACGCACGTTGTTGTGTCTATAGAATGAAAAAAAATCTTAGACGAATACGTAATGATAAAGAAAAAAAAAATTGAGAGCTAGTAAGAGCTAAAACTAGTACTAAGTAGAATCAAAGCTAATCAATAGGAAATATTTAACAAATGATAAGAGCTGCATATAAATATAATATTAGTTTGACATGATTGATAAGAACGAATTAACCATAAATAATATATAAAACTTTAAACGAAAGTAGAGAGTAATGTAATCAGCGTTGCGATTCAAAACAGAGAGTGCCGGGCGCACGTAATATACAACTTAAAATAAAAAGTCTAGAGTATAGTCTCGACTGTCTGGCGTGCACGCCAAGAAATCAGTCACTGAGTAGAGCTGCGTAGAGCAGCACGCTCCGGGTCTAACGGCAGCTACATATATAAAATAAATAAAATTATATCTATATAATCGTATAAATATATATATATGTACACAGTTTTTTTTACTACAAATACTACCATAAAGCACGCGTTTTAGAAAAAACACACAAAAATAATTGTTCAGCACGTTACAATAAAAAAGTGAATTCAAGCACGTGCCTCGGAATCGCAAAATAATAGTAAAGTGGTTCCAAAAATGAGTCAAAAGGCTTATAAAAATGGTGATATTGATGCAACATCCAATGGCCAGACATTGGAGAGCGTCGAAAATGTCGAAAATAGCGGCACCGACAGTGATAACTCGCTGGATGCGATATTGGTACGCATTGGACAGTTTGGACGATTTCAGATGATAAATTATGTGCTACTCTCCTTGCCCATGATATTCAATGCATTCTTTTCGATCTCTTATGTATTTACGGCGGGTTCCGTCGTGCACAGGTAAATAAGCTGCACTGATAATCGTGTAGTGAGTCAGTAAAAAAGTGTTTTTTTTTTCTTAGATGCAACATAACACAATGTGATAGTCCGCAAAGTTTATACGAAGAGCCTTGGCTTAATTTTACTACGCCCTATAAGCAGTCTACTTGGGATAAATGTAAACGCTATGTGGCCGACATACCGGAACTGCTTGACAACCCTAACAATGCCTTGTTAAGCAGTGCGCCATCTAGTGAATTTTGTGCTGCAGAGTATTTTGGAAATGACACGGAACGCTGTGGTAAGGATTTTAAATTTCAAGACAAGGAACGTACCATATCCAATGAGGTAAGTAATTTTTGGTTTTTAATGTAAAGTAAGAACTAAGCAAATTTTTTATGCACTTAAAAAAAGAATAATTTTGATGTTATTGAGTTTTTATTTAAAGGTCCATACGCAGCAAAAAAAACCCAAATGGTGGGAAATTTTTTTTATATGAAGTTTTGATATTTCGTGCGAAATTTTTGGATGCTGCGTATGGGCCTTTAAACTAAAAGTTTTCTTTTTGTAGTAAAGAAAGGGTGTAGCTGGATAAGATACCAAAAACTGTACCCAACAATTTTAAAAAATGATGCAGATCGGCAGATCGATTTAAAATGATTTTTTCTTTCGCAAGATATTAGTTATTAGCTTTGTGGCTTAATTTGAAAAACGTGTTTTCACTTTTTATTTAAAAAATGTTTTATACAATTAAAAAATTTCCTTATTTTTCCTTGAAGCCATTCTTGTATTTTTTTTTTGTACAAAAATAAGAAAATTTAATGTTTTTTTGACTGAAATTTTACGACAATTTTTTTTATTACAATATATTTTTTAATTTTTGAATATCATTGGCAGCATTTTTCGGTACTTTATCCAACTCGACTCTTTATTATGAATTAAGCATTTAAAGTTATTTTTATGTTATATTATATATTTTTTCTATTGTATTCCGACGCGCTGAGTTCGAATTCGCTAACAGAACTGTCCCAACATGTTTGGGTTCTATTCTAAACTTTAAAAAACCCAACTTACTTTACGAGACCGGTATTTCGTCGATGTTCTTTATATGGATTCGGATTCAGCGACTCCAAAAACAAAGAAAATATGGATGATCTGTGGTGGATCTAAATATGTATTTTGTTTGTGGCTTTGTTATTATTACTAGCTAAGTTTAGTTACTCTAAAGTAAAGTCAAGATTGTAGTTCCTCAAACTTTACATAAAAGCGATGTTGAAGCCTTTATCAGTGGCTTAACTAGTGAATGAAAAGGAGCTGCCTTGGACGCAACGTCATAGGGGCAGCAAAATTATCATCTATCTACTAAGTTTTGGGTTGCAGAATTTTATATCAACGCTACGCAATGTTGTGGTAAAGAGATGTTCAAAATAGCAAGAAACGTAAGGAGTATATTATAACCTGCTTAATAAAGGTATAAAATCATTAATAGGGAAACTCAGATAGTCTTTATCTGCTGATTGTAAAATCGTTACTAAAAATCTTTCCATAATAGGGTGAAAAAAAAGAATTGAATGCCATACTTTTCACCCTTTTTTGTCGGCATAACACTTAAAGCCAGCTTCATAGGTATGTTGTTTTTTTAGGACTCAGTTTCGGATTCAGCGTCTCAAAACCGAAACGGCGTGAATTGTTTTGCGATTTGGTAGTTTTGTCGTGGTGCTTTACCTGTTTCTTTCTAGAAACACAAACAAATTTTCGAGTAACAAAACAAAGCACTTAACTTTGGGACACAAGTTTCTGATGCAACAATAAAGGATAGATTTGAGCTCAAAACTTTTATAAGTGAACTTACTTAAAATGAATTTCTTTATTATATTAAAACAAAAAAAAATATTTCAAATAATTTACGTTTGTTTTCTCAACTTCTTTCAGTTTGGTTTGTTTTGCGAAGAAGAATGGAAACTGGCCATGGTGGGCACGGTGAATAATATTGGACAATTTGTGGGCATACCTTTAGGCGGCTACCTGGCAGATCAGTAAGTTAACAACATCAACAGTCTGTTGCACTTTCTTTAAAAATTCCATTTGCTTTACCTCACCACAGCTATGGACGTCGCACCATTTTGGCCATAACTGGCGCACTTAGCGCCGTTATGGGCGTCATACGCTCGCTGTCCATCAACTACGGCATGTTTCTAAGTTTTGAGTTCTTGGATATGGCCATAGGGAGCACCTTGTTTCCTACAGCCTTTTTGCTGGCCATTGAGCTGGTTGGACCCAAACGTCGCGTAGCAGCTGCCACAATTATAACAATATTTTATTCGCTTGGTGAGGCTTTTGTAGGTCTTTTGGCCAGCGAGTTCCAAAACTGGCGCTGGTTGCTGCGTGTTATGTACATACCAGCCATAGTGCAGATACTCTTTCTTTGGATTTTACCGGAGAGCGTAAGATGGCTGCTAAGTCAGGGCAAAGAGGAGCAGGCAGCGCAGGTGCTGCGACGTGCGGCACGCATCAATCGCCGCTCATTGCCCGAGGAACAGCTTGACGAGCTCTTGGTCAGCAATCGTCATAAGCTGAAGCAGGCCAACGAGAGTCAATATCCGATTATGAAGGCCATCAGTTTTTTTGCTTGGCGTATTGCCAACTGCTGTCTTTGTTGGTTCACTCACACGCTAATAGCGCTGGGTTTGAGTCTAAACTCGGTCAATCTGGGTGGCAACAAGTACACCAATTTCATGCTTAGTGGTTTCGTGCAAATACCGGGTCTGCTCTTGCCTTTGGTCATAATGGATCGCATTGGCAGGCGTTATTCATTGTGTATCTTCATGCTGCTGTGCGCTATTTGTATGGGCGTCTCCCCCGCCGTGTCTGCAGGTGAGCACTTCTGGCGCCTAAACTTTGATACTTAATAAAAAAAAATGTTTTTCTTTTACTCATCGTAGATAACTATACGGCGGAGTTGACTTTGTTTCTTATAGGCAAATTTGCCATTACCTGCAGTTTTCAGATTTTGTATTTCTTCACCTCGGAAATATTTCCCACAAATGTGCGCAATAGTTTGCTTTCGCTGTGCTCCATGGTTGGACGCATTGGTTCCATGCTGGCACCGCAAACGCATTTGCTAGTAAGTTCCAAGTTTCCACAAGACACTTTAGCTACTCAATCCTTTTTCTTTCAGACCAGGTATTATACTTATGCGCCGCAACTTCTGTTTGCCGCATTTGCCTTGTCCAGCGGCTTTTTGGCGCTGTGTTTTCCAGAAACAGCGGATAAGGTGCTGCCGACCACCATGGAGGAAGCACGAGATTTGAATGTACGCAAAAAGCGCAAAAGTCAGTCCATGGAAATGACCAGCCATTAAGTTGAGTTCCACTGCATTTATATAGTGCATAAGCTTGTACCTGATAAAACAAGACCCAAAAAAGTAAGAAAGCGATTTAAGAATGTTTGTAAAGTTAAATGAATTTTAGTGAATGCCCCTAACTTCTTAATTGTGTAGCAAAAATTGTACAATAAAAAACGAACGTAAATGCTTTTTATTAGTTTAAGCTTAAGAAATATTTCTTTCTTATCAAGTCAGAACTCGGAATTGTTAGTAAAACTTAATACGCATTTATATCAAACATTCTAAATTACGTTTTTTTCAATTGCTAAGTTCTGTTATTTTCAAACCAGTTTATATTTTTGAAGTTTACATTTTCTACACATGCTCTGAAAATTGAGTTTTATTGTTGTTGAGTTTTGAAGTGTCTTTATTTTTTTTAAGATAAATCAGATCAAAATTGAAAAAAGTTGTAAAACAATTTAAAAAGCAATAAAAAACGCTTTCCAACAAAAAGCCAGATGGCGCTAGCAATTTATGATAGATGGCGCCAGCAGTTTAAACAGACCAGGAAAACGCCTCCAAACAAAACTTCATATAGTAAGGTCAGTTTTTATTGGTACAAGAATAAGCAATTTACATGCAATGTTGCCAGCAATTTAAGCTAGATGGCGCCAGCAGTAAACAGCTTTTCTGATTTGCCGCTACAACCAAAACTAAGATTTAGAAACTTATTGTGGAAGCAAACAATTTGGCAGAAAGACGAAATTGTAGCGCGTCGAGAAAATAGGCTTCTTACAAGCTGTGGAGGAACAGCCGGTGTGGCCTCGTCTCTCGCTGCCTTATTTCTTCATCCAAAATTGGAATGGCCATGTAAGTCACCATTATAGCATAGTTTACATAAAATAATGCCAGAAATGGAAGTTGACGGAAATTCATGGTTTTTATTTGTTTCATTTAGGGCTTTTAAAAGTTTGTTTTTTAAAAAAAAGTGGATGTATTTTAATCGTTTGTCTTCAATTCAAATTCTTGCAACCAACCTTCGATAAATCTCACATTTTGTTACAAGCAACACATGGTTCGCTCTGGAAGCAAAATATGTTCCGGTTTGCTTTGGACGCCTTTTTTCTTGTCTGCGTTGTGGTCTTAAAAATTAAAATGTCTTTTTTAAGGCCTATACGCAGAATGAAAAATTTCGCACGGAATGACAAAACTTCATATAAAAAATATCCCACTATTACAACTTCTTATAAAAAATCCCACTATTTGTTTTTTTTTTATACGAAGTTTTGTCATTCCGTGCGAAATTTTGCATGCTGCGTATGGGCCTTTAAGGCCCCATTTCTCAAATGGTGGGAAATTTTTTTTTATATGAAGTTTTGACATTTTGTGCGAAATTTTTGCATGCTGCGTATGGGCCTTTAGCAGCAACAATCAAAACTGATTCCGGTATTTAATTTTTTTTTCTACGAGTTTCTGGAGAGTTAGGACAATGTAGAGGCTGGCAACATTCTGGTACATAGAAATATTTTCCATTAGAGCATAAATTTTCTATGGGAAAAATCAAAAGAAAAATTATCTTTTAAGCAGCAGCTTTTGCACAATAGAAACATTTTTGCGGCTTATTTTTTGTGGCGCCCTCTTTCGTATGTAGCATATACTGGTTTACTGGGAGTGTTTGTGGCGCCATCTGTTGACCGTGCAAACTGGCTTGTGTCTGCGCTTAAATGTACTAAAACTGTTATGTATATTAAATGCATTCTGCAATTCGAAAAGAGCTTCTGAGTTGTAATTCAATTAAATTATGAGTTCAATAAAAATTAAACTTTTTTTAAAAATGCTTAAAGCTTTTAACGACATTTTAAGAAAATTTCCAAGTACCATTAAAATAGCTTTATGCAATTAATTACTATTTATACTTGTTCTAAACTTTATTAGGTGGATGCAACAACTTTATCAAAAATGCATCTTTAATTAAATAAATTTAAAAAATCTCTTTCATTTGAAGCCATAAATATTGGAAATTGATTGTATATAAAGATTTTAATTGATTCATATATTTGTTCTAGAGCATAACAAATTCTGAAGTATGTATATGTTTATGATATTCAGTAAATAAAAAAAGGCCCTTAGTTCTGGGCCCCATCAGATAAATGAACTTCAACATATATGTATACTTTCAAAAAAATCTCTTTTGGCAAGTCAGCAGATCGCACTTTTAAAGATTCTAATTGATACTTATAAAATGTAATGATATTTTTTTTTAACTTAAACTTTAAATTAACTTTATTCTAATACTTTGGCAATATCCTTTAGAGCTATAAACATTTTATTATGAAATAGTATTCATTTAATATTTATTCCATTCAATTTATCAATTAAAAATGCTAAAATTAAAATTTATAAAAAATTGATCTCTAACGAAATGAGTCTTATTGGTTATCAGATACAGTATATTAGTTTTATCTAAAATGAATCAATGAACTACATACAATAAACATCTTTCGATAAAAAGTATTTCCAGATGAACAATGTATCTCTTTTATTAAAAAGTATTTGCATATGTTGAAATAAATGTTTTAATAAAGCTATCATTATATCTTATATTCTAAGATGATTATCTCCAGATCTGAATTTACAAAATGTTTTGCTTATAATAAAATGTAGTCGCTGGAGCTGCTAAAGAATGCCCAAGTCCTAATACATCCCTAATTAACAATTACTCTATAATTTTTTTAAAAAAATTTATGAAATAATTTAATGCAATTGCTGTAGCTACAAAAGACCGGGTCTTATCAGAAGTCTTGTTGACATGATGTTATTTGACTTATATGATACAACAAATATTGTCAATAGCGTACAATGGATCTTATCTAGCTGGGACCACATCAATAATTTCCAAAGTGTATCATCAATTCAGTTAAAAAGTGTCAATGAGCGTATATAGTTGTATTGAATATGAGTGCGCACTATGAGAGTGACTACGTCATGCGAAGTCGGTTAGTGGTTATGTCAAGATTCAAACGACTCCAAGCCAATAAATTTGTGTTACCTTCAACAACAGCAAACTACGCGATAAACCACCTTTGTGGGACTCATTTCAAGATCCGCCCGCCAAGAGAGCCAGTGGTTCTGCATCGGATTGGAAGAAATTGCAATTTTTGTTGAAACTCTTCAAGCTTGTCGTTTACGTTGTGGTTTTTGCCGTGGTCTTAGTCAGCAGTGTATGCTCCAAGGTGATTTATCTTTATATGGTGGGCAATACAAATGGCGCACAAAAGGCACAAATATGCAATAAGTATCGTACGTAGCGTAGCAGTCGCTTTGAAAAGTTTTAATGTATTCTTGTCATAGTTCTGACATCTGCTACAATGTTGGCCACACCCACAAAATTGGAACAAATCGCCTGGGTCTGGGCCTTGATCTTTGCCTTTGCCGCACCGGAGCTCTTAACTTTTTTACGTGCCCTACGCATTTGCATGTTTAAGCGGGAGCAGCGACCCAGCGGCCTGGAAGTGACATTGGTAAGTCATTGATAGCAACAATATGCTGGAGCTTTCTAATGCAACCTTTTGCAAGCAGGTCACACTCTTCGAGCTGCTGCACGTCATTGGGCTGGCCTTGCTAACCTTTACGGTGTTGCCACAATTGGATGTGACTCGAGGCGCAACACTCAGTAGCTGTGTTTGCTTTGTGCCCGCATTGCTAAGTGAGTAATGTCTTATCAGACTCTGGCAAAGACCACCAACTGTTGGCAATTAAATTGATTGCCCATTTTTTATTTTTATTTCAGATCTGCTGACGGGCAAACGTCTGCAGTGGAAATCTCTTGATATGTTGCTCTATGGCATTTCTATCTTGGCTTTGATAGTGCAAGGCTCGGCATACCTATTGTGGCCTGTCATGGCAACGCAGTTGGAGCTGCAACTCTTGGCCCTGCCACTGCTGCTAATCTCATTTCGCTGGTGGGAGAATTTTGCCAACTCACATGTGGCTATAGGTAGGTTGAGGGGTTTGCAGCTAACAAATACCAGCGCTTATGGTTGCTTTAATCCATAGCTTATTTTATACGTGTCATAAGATGCTCACGCGCCAGATACCATACATATTTATATTTGGCGCCTTTGAAGATTGCGGTCTTTGGCTTGCTGGGATTTCTCTTGCATGGACAGCGTTTTGTAGAGTACTTTACGCTGTTTCTAAAGGCGTGGCGTATGCATCCCATACCATTAATGGTAAGTAGTCAATGTAAACAATGCCTAGACATGACTCTCACTTGCGGTATATAGATCAATCGAGTTGTATTGATCTTCATGGTAAGGTTAGGTTAGGTTGATTAGGCAGCTTAATTAATAATTGAGATCCCCCAGAGACCATGAGGTTCATTTTGATGCCTAATTGTGTAAGGGAAGTAAGAAGCTGGATGGCGGAAGGAAGGTAGGGGAGGGATAGAGTAAGCTAATTTCGAGGGTCAAAAAAGGGCTGGTGGTCATTCATAGTCAACTAAGTCTCTTTTCCTGGCAGAGCCATTTTGAGGATTCCACAAAATTGTTCAGATCCGCTATGGGCACATAAACCAGACTACCCAGTTCTTCAAAGAATAGTTTACCTAGAAACTGGGTTCGTCTTCTAAGAAGCACCGGGCCATCACATTGCCTTCTGTCTCCTTCTCATCTCCGTAGCTGCGGCAGAAGTCATAATGGGGGACAACTCTTACTATCATCCTGGTCCTATTCTTATGAAAGCGCAGGAGTTCAGATGTTCGCTTTGGATTATACCATGGCCAGAGTGCTCGGGAAATGTGACAACCGGCTACAGTGTCCCATTCTCTTTCCGCCAGAACTCTGGCCGTCCCTCTAATTTGCTCTACATCTTCATGGAACTCATCGTAAAAAAACGACGGCGGTGAATTTTCGAAACTAACAAAATTTGGTGGCCAAGATAGTAACTTTAGAATTATCGTTCGGAAAACAACATTTTTTTTCCCCCTTTTTTGGGATTTTCTTTTTATATGAAGTTTTGACATTTCGTGCGGAATTCTTGCATGTTGCGTATGGGCCTTTAACTATGAAAAGTAGGGCACTTCTGCCCAACTTTGTGTACCTGAGCAAGCAGCTGGAAGAAGGTTCTTTAGCACAGCTTAAAGTGAAATGATGGAAAACTCGTCACTTAACGAAATAAGGTACGCTGTGTGTGATAGCGTGAGAGTATCAAGTAGATTACAATAACGAGAAATTTAATTGCTAGAGTATTGTCCCTGGTTCCTTTCTTATGTTTGTCATATCTTTTAAAATTTTTTTGTTATGCCATTTGGTATATGACTTTTTTTTAATTTTCATGTTTGAAATAAAACTTGTATTATTTGTTTTGAAAAAAAATAAGCGGAAGGAAGTTTGTTCCTGACAGGGATCGCATGAGCGCACTTTACTTTATATTTGTGTACCCTGTACCTTATGGTACAAGAGGGCTTGCGGCGTTGCAGACCCCCCAATGTTTTCTAAAGCACTATCAGGGTGACTAGAGAAGTCGATAAAGCCATGTCCGTCTGTATGAATGCCTACATCTCAGAGATGCTATAAACTAGAGTAATACAACTTTCAGAGAGACAAGAATGCTTTTTTTTTTTTTTTTGAATATCGCTCCCATAAGGGTGATTAAGAAAACCTCAAAAAAAAAAACAGATCAGCAAATTTATAAATCAAAGTATTTGGAAAAAATTGTTTTTTTTTTTTTTTAAGAATATGCTTTTTATTTATGAAATTGTTATGTAAAAACCAGCATTTGCACGCAGAATATTATGCATATACCATGTATAGTTAAGTAAATACTCTCCCGCTGGCAATGGTAAGACTTTTGTAACTTTGTTTTCAAAAAAACTTACCGGAAATTTGTCCAATATAAGATCATGCTGTAATTCAAGGAAATTGCTAAATAATTAATAGCATCATAATTATTGTGCTTAGCTTACGTTGTAGGGACATGTATGATTATAATTGATATATTTTTCAAAAATGTTGAAAAAAAACACATGCAAATAGTTATTTGGCCTTTTCCAAAATTTACATATATCTACGGAGCCGTTGTAGGGAAATGGTTTAAATTCGTTTATACGCTTGTAAAGATCGTAATTAACCTGTATAATAAATAGCATTTAAAGTTAAGATGAAAATTTTCGGATACATTATATTATTATAGTACATACAATTAAACTAGTGATGGGTAACTTGTTCAGTTTGATTTTCAGCGATACATATTTGCTGCGGTCCTTCATGATGCTTATATTACAATATTCAAAATCGCAAAACTCTTTGTCATAAGAAAAACAATCTGCTTTTGTTAGCTCCAATCGAGTGCTGGCCATTTTTAAGGATACTATTATTGTAGTTAGTAATATCAGCGGACTGTGGTATACAAGCGTTTTCATTGTAAAGCAGCTTCACGCAAATTGACTACTGCTTTATAAAAAACTATTTTAAAAGCTCAATTCAAAACAAAGATTAAAATCATAATTTGTGCAATTTTTTAACTTTAAGTACACATAATGAACGTACTTTGTATAATGAGAGCTTTAACTATGGTATCTGTAAAAATTTATTATTTTTTTTTATTGTCTTATCGAGTTGGCCAATTTAGAGTTTCAAAAATTTTTCATATTTTTTGTTAAAATTCTACATTTAAAAGTTGTTCAAAAAACAAACAAAAGCGATATTAAGTGCAATACAAACATGTTCCGGAAAGGGAAAAAAGAAAACGAACAATTTTATTCGGATTCGTTTTTGCGTGCTGCCAAATCTGAACTTTTAGGCTATCACTATCTACTTATATTTCCCTTACTCATTGTTAGCACAGCTTTGCACCTTTCGAGCGAAATTATTTTTTAAGCAAAAGCCCATACGCTAAAATATCGCTTGAAATGTCCAAACTAAATAGTGGGATTTTTTTTTAAATTTGAAGTTTTGACATTTCTTGTGAAATTTTTGGGCCTCAAGACATGAACTACTTAGGCAAGACATGAAATTTTTTTATTAAAGACAGGTACGGTAGTAAAATTGGGTAGTGCATGCAGCATGTTATATAATTATTATATAATTTTAATTAAAAATTGGGATTTATATTTAACAAGTTATAGAATTTTTTTAAAGTGAAGAAGATCTAGCTGTAAAGTACTTTTTATGAACTAGTTCTTTGACTGCATTCAGTTTTTTTAGGATCCTCCTGCGTTAAAAAGAATTTTGAACAATTTTGAGCACATGAAATTTTATTGTAATTAATAGGTTCAGAACCTCAAGACTACGATCGGGCGTTAAATGCAAAAGTCCAGTACGCAGCAACTGAAACTGTTTGCTTACAAAGCTGCGTACCAGAGAGAAAAAATTTTGTTAGCGTATTCTCTGCGCCAATTTCAATACTGCGTACTAGTCTAAAAATGTTAAAAAAAATTTACATAGCAAACCCCAAATTTTTGTATACATACTAGAAATGCATTAAGCTCTTATAGCTTGAAAATTGAAAGTTGAAAGAGAGCTTGAATTTTTTTTATTTAATATTGTTGGACACCTCGAGAGTTATAGCCAAAATTACAAAATGTAAACTAGTGATGAGGTACTTAATAGTTTAAGCCGATACATCATCGATCTGACACCAATTTGCCTAATATCAGTATCGAGCAAAGTAAGCTATTGTAACCAAAATCGTAGAATCATAAAGATTAATATATAGTATAAAAATTTTAAGTCGCACTGTAAGCTTCCCATTATTTTATTGAAGAAACTGTCAAGTAAATTTTAATATGTATACGTAATATATTGGCGTCATACAAAGTAGCGTTAAGTAAATACTCGCCCAAGGGTATTGGTATTACTTTTGTTACTCTATTGTTTAAAACATTGAGAGGAATTTTTTCCGCAACGAAGTCATGCTGTAATTAACAAAAAAAAAAAATAAAATATAAAAATCATAAATATTGCATAAAACTTACGTCATAGGGGCACGTATGATTGTAATTGGAATAATTTTTAAAAAGACTATAAAGAAATACATGCAAATGATTACTAGGCCTTTGTAAAAATTTACAAACATTTATGGAATCATTAAAAAGAAATGGCTTATAGCCATTTATGCGTTTCCAAAGAGCATAGTTTAGCTGAAAAATTTGTATTTAGTATTAATGACAAAGTCTTTGAACATCTATATTACGTACTGTTATATTAGTGATGGGTAGCTTGTAAAATTTGACTTTAATCGATAGATATTTGTTGCTGCCCGTCGCGGTACTTATATTACAATGCTGAAAGTCACAGTACTCTTTGTCAATTGAATAACATTCCACTTTAGTAAGTTCTATTCGAGTGTTGACCATTTTGAAAAATATAAGTATTAAAATTGGTAATACCAGTGTATTGTGACTTATAAACGTTTGCATTGTGTGGCTGCTCAACAAAAACTGACTAAAGCTATAAGTTTACTAAATATAAATAATATAGCGTTATTTGAAGAGATGAAATCATAAAATTGAGCTGAATTTAGAGACTTATTTTTTTAATAAGCCAATTCTGAAAAATGTCTTAATTAAATTTCAATTTTCGTTACGCTTTAGTAAGCCATTATCGATGGAAATTCGCAGACCGGAAAAGTTAAAAGTTAAAAATACATTTTTTGATTTTTTATAAATAATTTTTTTCCATTAACAAATTCCTCGAAATTTTGGACAAAATCAGACGTTTAGTGTAATAGTAAAACTTTAGTATATAATTTTCAAATTGGCAAATTATTTTTTTTTATATGAAAAATTTGGAAAATTCAAATTTTATACATAAAATTATTCGGGCGTGTTCCGGAAAACGAATACGGATATTTTATTTGTTTTAAAACCACAACTTTGGTGCTCCCAATTTCACCAAACTCATTTTTAATGTGGTTTTAAGCCAACTACTTAATTACTAGAGAAGCTAAAACAAATTGGTAAATTATATTTATCCAATTTCAAGTTATTGATAATTATTTATAATACAAAAACCAGCATGCAGAGCTCAAAACTAATTTTTGCTCAACGTTCAGACACATGGTGCATATCTTGCATAGAATAAGGTTCATGTCTTGCATAAACAAAATTTCCCTTGTAATAAGACTAGTCGTGGTTAATTTCTATCGAAAGCTGTAAAGTTGTGCTAACAAAAAGAAAGGATGATATGAGAAAAGCATGAGCAAAAAATTTAGAATTAGATCTAAGCAAAAACGAAAACAAACAAAAATAATTCGTTTTGGGTTTTAATTTTCGGGAGCATGGCATGATATTAAAAAACTTGGTATACAAATTAGTTTTACAATCCTGCGTATGTTTTTATAATCATTCGCAGACTAACGTTTGCTCGTTTCTTATGCGACTCTATTCATGGGTACAAATATAATTAAAATCGGTTGAAAAATTTCGAAGATCACCTTAAAAATTTACCTTTTTTTTTGAATTTTTTAAAAAATTTTTTAACTGCTTCCGTAGCATTATATTTAATTTTATATACGTACGTAAAAATTCCATTTGTGATTTATTTGAATATTTGGAACTTTTTCGAAAAAAAATTATATGAGATTCTTTTTCTTAATATGTTTTCCCTTTGCTTTTATCTGGTCAACTTAATTGTTCGATTGCTGGAAAACTATTAATCGTAGACTTACTTTGTAGATAATTTCAATTACTTTAAAAAAATATATGGAAAAAATTTCCGAAAAAACCTACCTGTTTTGAGATATTTGTTAATTATTTGAAAAACACCAAACACCAATTCCAACTTTTAAAACTAACCAGGCATTGTGCTTGAACCAATTAGCCTGCAGCCTTGATTTAAGTTTGGTTTGATAGAAAATTTTATTTGCAACAATATTAACCTTCAAGCCATGAGTCTAAGTTTTATAGAAAAAAAGATATCATGCAAAAACCGTAGCAACATATATTGCCACACCCCCCCCACCCAGTTTCATCCATTAAGTATTTTTTTTCCAATAAACGCCTTTTTTGAGTCAAGATAATTGGATAAAGACTTTTTATTTAAAAAATTGTAAAGTAAAAACCTACTCTTACACGTGGAATATGAGAGGCAAACCACGTAGAGTTCAGTAAATACTCGCCAGCAGGCAGTGGCAAGACTTTCATTACTTTATTAGTAAAAAAATTAACGGGAACTTTTTCCACTAGAAAATCTTCCTGTAATTGAAAAAATAATTTAAAATATAAAAAAATAAAAAATATTGCATAAAACTTACGTCATAGGGGCACGTATGATTGTAATTGGAATAATTTTTAAATAGACTATAAAGAAATACATGCAAATGATTACTAGGCCTTTGTAAAAATTTACAAACATTTATGGAATCATTAAAAAGAAATGGCTTGTAGCCATTTATGCGCTTCCAAAGAGCATAGTTTAGCTAAAAAATTTGTATTTAGTAATAATGACAAAATCTTTATTTATCTATATTACATACTGTTACATTAGTGATGGGTATCTTGTTAAATTTGACTTTAATCGATACATATTTGTTGCTGCCCGTCGCGGTACTTATATTACAATACTGAAAGTCACAGAACTCTTTGTCAATTGAATAACATTCCATTTTGGTAAGTTCTATTCGAGTGTTGACCATTTTGAGAGATATAAGTATTAAAATTGGTAATACCAATGTAATGTGGCTAATTAACGTTTGCATTGTGTGGCGGCTCAACGAAAACTGACTAAAGTTTTAAGTTTACTAAAAATAAATAACATAGTGTTATTTGAAGAGATGAAATCATAAATTTGAGCTGTAATTAAGATTTAAATGCCAATTATGCATATGTTTTGAATAATACCTTAATTTAGAGACTTTTTTTTTTAATAAGCCAATTTTGAAAAAATGTCTTAATTAAATTACTATTTTTGTTACGCTTTAGTTAGCCATTATCGATAGAAAATCGCAGACCGGAAAAGTATTAGGTGCGCAACTAAGTTCTTGCTGTTTGTCAATAGATGGCTTTAGCAGAAAGTTCTGGTCGATTTTGACATACCCAAAACTTCATAAACGAAGCTTAGGCATATGGTAAGCAAACTGCTATGGCACATTAGTGAATTTCTTTTTGCATTATTTACTTGTGCTTGTGTGAAAATGTCTAGTTTTGTGCCAAAAAATCATCATTTGCGGGAAGTGTTGATTTTCTTGCTCTGTTTGAAAAAAACGGAGATGCTGCTCCAAGCGAAACAACGTGCCGTGATTGGTTCCGTCGCTTCAAAGACGGTGATTTCGATGTTGACGACCGTCCACGTAAAGGAAGACCCAAAACCTTTGAAGACGCTGAATTGGAGGCATTGCTCGATGAGGATTCGTGCCAAACGCAAGAAGAGATTGCTTCAGCATTAGGAGTTATCCGCCAAGCCATTTCCAAGCGATTGCATGCGTTGGGAATGATTCAAAAGCAAGGAACTTGGGTTCCTAATGATTTAAAACCAAGGGACGTTGAGCGTCGTTTTTTCGCCTGTGAACAACTGCTCCAGCGACAAAGAAGGAAGAGTTTTCTTCATCGCATCGTAACGGGTGATGAAAAATGGATTCATTACAGCAACCCAAAGAGGAAGAAATCTTGGGGACAACCCGGTCATGCTTCCACGTCGCTGGCACGGCGAAGGTTATGCTGTGCATTTGGTGGGACCAGGTCGGTGTTGTTTATTATGAGCTGTTGAAACAAGGCGAAACCATCACTGGGGAACGGTATCGAACTCAATTGATGCGATTGAGCCGAGCACTGCGAGAAAACCGGCCACAATACGAGCAGAGGCACGAAAAAGTGATTTTACTGCATGACAACGCTCGGCATCACATTGCCAATCCTGTTAAAACCTACTTGGGAATGCTCAAATGGGAAGCCCTACGCCACCCGCCATATTCCCCAAATATTGCGCCGTCCGATTTTTACTTGTTCCGCTCGATGGCACATGGTCTGGCTAATCAGCAGTTCCATTCATATGAAGATATCGGAAAATGGCTTGATTCGTGGATAGCCTCAAAGGACGAACACTTCTACCGTCAAGGTATTCGAACTCTGCCAGAAAGATGGGAAAAAGTTGTAGCTAGCGATGGGCAATACTTTGAATGAGTCATTGATAACCATTTTTTTATAATAAAGTTACATTTTCATCAAAAAACCAGCGAGAACTTAGTTGCGCATAAATGCATTTTGCAAAATTAGCCGAACAAATAATTTTTTGATTTTTTAGAAATTATTTTTTTTCGTTAACAAATTCCCCGAAATTTTTTCCAAAGTCCCAAGCTTACACTAAAGGCCTATACGCAGCTTGAAAAATTTCGCGCGGAATGACAAAACTTCATTTAAAAAAAAAATCCCATATCCCAAAATGAAATATACGCATTTCTAGTATGTATGTATACCAAAATTTGGATATTCTTGTTACGTAAATTTTTTTTATACATTTTTAGACCAGTACGCAGCATCGTAAAAAGCGCCGAGAAAACGCTATCAAAATTTTGAGCGCCATGACGCAGCTTTATAAGCAAACAGTACTGACCATTTTTTTGGGTAATCAACGCCAGATGGCGCAAGCAGCAAGAACAGCTGTTTTTGTTTATTTATTGCAGCGCCAAGAGAAGTTCACAAAAAATAATAAACGTTCTTGCTATACATATATCACAGTGATAATTCCTACTCGGAATATATTTTGGCATCAAAATAACTTGCTGCACATTTAATTTTTCTTTTTAGCGCTAAAATAAAATAGCTGTCCTTGTCGAAACGACTATGAACTATTTCAAATTAGTATGAACCATATATTTTGTAGCATTTTCTTTTATTTTATTAGCTATTATATTTATTAAAAAATAAATTAGTTGTTTTAAAACTTTTCTTATCACATATCAAAACAACTACAAAAACCGACTTCATGTTTTTTGGCCAATTTTCAAAATTGCCTTTATTTGGTAACTTAAACTTAACTTTAAACCAATTTTAAGCACTTTCTTAGAGTATGCCTTCAGTTCTGAACGCGTCATTGCACAATTTAGCGCAAATAATTTTTTTTCGTGAAAAAGTGGGTGCAGTGCAACTCAGCTTGGGAGCACCACCCTGACTAATTAACATAATCTTTTTTATTTCTTTTTTTAAGCAAGCTGCCAACAAAGACGATCTGCTACATTTAACACCATCAAATGCCAGCTCATTTATCACAACGCCTTCAATAACATTGCAATCCAATCCATATTCTGTCATCTACGCCTTGCTGTTCCAAGTCTCTGGCGCCTATATTTGTCACATCTTTGGAAAATTCGCTTGTAAAATTAAAATCCAGGAGTTCAGCTATGCCCTGCCCTTGTGCCTGGCCACACCGGTAGCTGTGTGCCTTGTCACGCTGCTGGCACAGATGAGAGCGGCAGATCCTTGTTCGCTGCACAGCCTTATTCCGGATTACTTGACGCTGCAGGCGCTGTGCAGTGATGTGGCTGAACTAGGCACAAAGGCACTGGACTATGGCCTATGGCTGGTGCCTTTATGGTGGCTGGCACAGTTTTGGATATGTTTGCACATTTGGCAACCCAGAAATGATAAAAATGCGCCTACCGAGAAGCTATTCGTGTGTCCCTGGTACTGCGGTTTTCTGGTGGATCAATGTGGCATGATGAACCGTCGCATTGTGGACTGGAGCGAGGAATATTTGGCCATAA
The DNA here is from genome assembly GCA_018150985.1 of Chymomyza costata. Lineage (NCBI taxonomy): Eukaryota > Metazoa > Arthropoda > Insecta > Diptera > Drosophilidae > Chymomyza > Chymomyza costata. The sequence continues at coordinate 29,921,129 of JAECWU010000001.1, forward strand.
AGGTTGTTTAGCTAGTTGTCATATGTAATAAATTCTATTTGCTGCTTATTTGACTGTTAATTAAGCTCATTTGATATGCAAAATCTAAAGATGACTAGGATGATGATAATGATAATGATGTTGTCGACTGTCAGAACTTCATGTTAATGAATTATGTAATTAGCATTGTAATCAGGCGTTGGCATCAATCAACATTTAAAGTTGGCTAAATATGTGCTAGCATATAGTTTGTGCGAGGGTAGGTTGAACAGCAAGTGGACAAGTGAAAAAGGGAACATTTTATTATTATTTATAATTACTAATTTATAGTAAAATTCCGAATGCACTTAATTCGATAGTTAAGCAAGTTTTTCCAAAAAGAATGCTTTTTAAGGAACCTTGGAATAGGCGTTTGTTTTAGAATTGACAAAATCATTTAAAGAAAGTATCTTTTGGGCCATCGATAGCGTTGTGGTAGATTAATAGAGATCCCCATGCTCAGTCAGGGAAAATTGTTATCTTTTTATCAAGTCAAAATTAAAATTTCTCATTGTTTTAGCTTTAAACTAGCATTAATTCGGTTTAGTAGCTCCAATAATTATTTTCCGCTCATTGTAGTGCCTCGCCCTACTCAAGGTAATTTAGCTCAAGTCAAAGGCACCCCACAACTCAGTGGTTATATTGTTTTAAGCTGACAGACCATTCTTGGCCCACATTGGGGCTGATTCCTTAGAAGCACTGCCTTCTTGCACTTTGCTGTATTCGAACGCAACGAAGCTTGTTCTCTTCTAATTGACCTATACAGCCCTAAACGTGTCTCGTCCAGGTGTAACAGCTTTCTACAGGCGCTTGTGTTTTGGCTGCGCCTTCACCAGTTAGCAACACCAAGACCACTTGAACATGCCAACGCAGCCATGAACTTTCCCTTCTCCAACTACCGTATCGAACAACTTACGGGCTTGAGTTCTTGCATCAATATGCACTACAGGATCCAACCAGTGAAGAATCTGAATGCTTATTTGCTTCAATACGTCTATATAGCAATATAGTTCATTCAGCTCATTGTTCCATCGATGTTCGATAGCCAACAAAGACCTTTCTAAGAATCTTTCTCTTGAACACCCCTAGAGTAAGAGCAGAGGACTGGAATGATGAGTGTCCTATAAAGTATAAGCTTTGTCTGACGAGAGAGGGGTCTACTTACTGTTCATTTGCCTACTGAGCTCAAAGTAGCACCCGTAGCAAGAGTTACTATTCGCTTGATCTTTAGGCTTATAAATCCCTTGAATTTATGCCTGTTCAGGCCTTTTAAATGGTAACCCGCTTATATTTGTTGTCTATCTGGATATTGAAACATATTTTTCGCTTAAATAAAAATTTTCCATATTGTGGATTTCTATAAATATCTGGGATGGTAACTTTTCTCGGCCTTGCAGCTAGAAGGTCCTACTAAAAATATATTTTGACTGATCTCGAAGACAGTTGTCCAAAACTTAATGATTGATGCCGCTGTTACGGAGTCCCCATAAATACTAAGAAATTGGACTATATCAGATATCAAAACTTCGTACCAAGTCTGAAGTTTGGGACTATGTAGCAGTTGTTCTTTGGACAGGGTGAACTGAGCGCTAATGAAGAATGCTAACGTGGTTTCTTCACTATGTGCTTTATACTACCCTCGTGGGATGTTTGATTAGCTAGACATTATTTTGTCACCTCCTCTCAACTCTATGTGACATTTTGACTTTGTGACTTGTGGAGAGTATGACCCCGCAGGCAAAGATTGTACTTTCACAGAACTTCCCACTCAAGGAAATTGTCAGCAAAAAAAAAATCCCAACGTAATTTCTTCGCCAAGTCCTTTACTTTTCATACCGCCCTCATACGTTGTTTGATTAACTAGGCGTTATTTTGTCACCTCCTCTCAACTCTATGTGACATTTTGACTTTGCGACTTGTGACGTAGCATTACATGCACACTCCAAAACCCAGACAACTGCTCCAGTGTCAAATGTAATTAAGTTAAATGGTGCGTAAACTGCAAAGTTCAGGATATGTCTGTACTATTGTGGCCTTTGTGCATGCCCTTTATATAACTAGATACTATGGTGATTTTGTTTGGAATTCGTGTGGGAGTGTGTGTGTGTGTGTGTAAACTTAATTAAAAGTGCCATACTTAGTAGTGATGATGCCAAAGGATAACATCAACAACATCAAGACATTAAAGTGATTCAAATGCAAAGTTAAAAACTACATTACGTTGAGCCCCAATGAAATGTTTCAAATTGTGTGCCACATACAATTAGTTTAACTTTAGAAAATTTTACGTTAGAACTATTTGGACTAGATATGGAGGGAGCACTGATAAAAGTTTGTATTGCTCTTAAACTTGACACATTTAAATTACCAAAACTTCAAAGTGTTTATGCGTCCAACTCTAATACAAAGAAAAATGTCTTTTATTCTGTAGAGTGAACGTCCTATTTCTGCGGAATCGGACTCAAGCTTCAGTGCTGATATACAGGAGGAAGATAAAATACCTCAATTAATTGTATGCGCTACTATGTGGCATGAGACACAAGAGGAGATGATGCAATTTTTACAATCAATTGTACGCCTGGATGAGGATCAATGCGCAAGGCGTATGGCAAAGATGCATCTAAACGGCGGCAAGGCGGATGACGAATACTACGAATTGGAAAGTATGTAAATATATCAAGTAAAATGCAACCAAAAAGCTAAAGGCGAAGTGTATAAGCTGAAGAAGTAGAGGGCCAGGACACACTGCATTTCCTTTTTTTCCCTAAAATATTTGGAATTTTGCATAAGAAATGCATAGAAAAACGAAGACAACCTGCAGATTTTGTCGTCTGCATTTGGCTGGAGGCGTGGCACTTGCATTTTTATGCATATAAGATACATTTTTGGCTACACTTGCCACAGAAGCTGCCACTGCCACTGCCACATATAAATACCAATAAAGCTGTCAAATTAGAAATTTATGCAAGCCAACTTACTGTATAGCATAAAAGTATGTGCACACATAACTTGCGAGACTATAAACAGCCAAAAACCAACTTCCGTTTGCTAAAGTTTAGCTACTCTTATTGCTAGTTTTATGGGTATGTACTCGCAGTTTGTTCACCAAGTCCTTTACATAGTTTTTCTTGGGTATAAAGTATCACTTGTTGAGACCTTTTTGCTGAAGATAACTACTTATTCTGGTACAAAAAAATCAGTTGTGATTTCATGTGTGATTCAGTGCTGAAGTGTAAATATAGTTTTTTAAGTAAATAATTATGACTTAAATGAACTTACGAATGGGCTGTTCTCTTTGTCGGGCATAAATGCATAAAGGCAAGAATACCCGAGTAGCGACGTGAACAACCCTCATAAAAAGGCGTATATTTTGATCCTTTAAAGATTGGTTAGGCAACAATTGGAAGGTATTGATGATCAGAGTTTTGGGGTTAAAACAAATCAATGCGAAAAAACTGTTTATGGATAATGGTACAGTCCGGAATATATTATTTTTTTGAAGGGACTTTATAAAAAATGATGAATTTTTCTTCTAAATTTCAAATCTTATCTTGTTAAATTAATAATATTGATCTATCCAGAATAGGTTAGACAACAATTGTGACAAAAAATCGCTAAGCATTCGGCATCGTGGCTTAAGAGATATTCATAAATACTCCATAAATTTTTAAAATTTTTAAAATAAAAACGGCGTAGTAACTTTTAATTCCAATTTATAAAATAAATATCGCGAAATATTTTTTTAAATTTTTATATTACAAATTAAAATAATAAAGTTATTACTCAATTTTAATTTTATTAATCGGGAATTTAATTTAATTTCAATGAAAATAAGATTTGTTCTGCAATTTTTATTTTATAAATTTGAAATTTAATTTAAATTTCTTAATTTTTCATTAAAGATCAAAATATAAGTTATTTTGCAATTTTAGCAAAAAAATAATAAAATTTTAATTTTATGTTTAAAATTATAATTTGCGATTCCTGTAAAAATAGGTTAAAATTTTCGACCAAAAACAAAAAAATAGTATGTACACACTCTTAGATACGGGCGCTCTTTGCAACACTCTTTTGGGCAAGAATGCCCTACTTTTCGTAATCAAGAGTCTGGGTCGAGCATAATTACCCTTTTTGTTTCTTTTTTTGCTTAAAGGCAGATGCACATACTCGCAATGTTCTAAAAACAAAAATTTTGGATTGAATAAAGCCATAGCATTTTTAAAGATTTTAATGTTCACAGAAGTCAGAGATAAAGTTTACTTGCTTCAAAAAATGAAAAAAATCATACTAATTTGGTCTCCCCCATGTTGTTATATTCTTGTTGCTTAAAATTGGGCATTTATGTACTTAAGTAATTAATTTATTTACGATAAATATGTTCAATTAAATATTTAGTTGATTCAATTCAAAAACACAGATACACAAAAACCCATTCCGGTTCAGAGGTTTACTAAATGTTTTTGGCAGCTGTACGGTCAGCTGACTCCGAAATTAACGGCAAAAAAAGTACATTTATGGCATAACCTCAAAGAAATCCATAAATCGAGGAATCTCTGACTTCTGAGCTCGAGAATCAATTTTATGTGGCTGTGTTATCATTTAGTTCTCTTTCAAATTATCCTTTATCCTTTCATTTCTCTACAAACTAGTTAGCAACGACGCCTTTTGAACGCTCCAAATGTATGTACCCTTTGAAAGTATATAAAAAATAGAAAGGCATTATTTTTTATGTCATCACCATTACATATCCCATACCTAATACATAGTTGATTCCCAAATCCGTTGCCAAAATGGCTATAAGCCAACAGTAAGCTACGGGCTCATAAATTTTTGGTCATTCACGCAGCTTATTTAGACATAAATATTTGGCAGTAACTCTGAAATATGCGCCAGATATTTGACTAGTTTACGAATTTCAAATCTTAACTTTTTACTCTTTGCTCCCTAGCAAATATTTTCTTTGATGACGCCTTCGTTTTGGATGAGCGCCATTGTGAACATGCGCGTAATCCGCCACTCAATGAATATGTCAAGACGCTGACACGGAGCATAGATAAGGCCGTTTTTGAGGTCTATGGAGTTAATATTAGACTGAAACCACCGCTTAAAATTGAGACACCCTATGGTGGACGTTTGGTCTGGACTTTGCCGGGACGCACCAAGATGGTGGCGCATCTGAAGAACAAGGATAAAATCAGACACAAGAAACGTTGGTCACAGGTCATGTATATGTACTATCTATTGGGATTTCGTATTATGGAAACGGAGCAACTGTCACCGAAACGCAAAGCGGTCATAGCAGAGAATACCTTTTTGTTGGCACTGGATGGAGATATTGACTTTCAGCCACACGCTGTGCAGCTGTTGATTGATCGCATGAAGGCCATAGATGAGCTTGGAGCCGCCTGTGGACGCATACATCCTGTGGGACGAGGACCTATGGTCTGGTATCAGACATTTGAATATGCTATAGGTATGTCATAATGTACGGATAAGCTTGGAAGATTAAAAGGGGGCTTTTATATTTTTAAAAGTGCCTTGAGTATTTGTGAGCATACGTTTAATTTTTTTTTTTTTTAAATTTCAAAAACGCCCTAAACGTTCTGGATCGTATGACGTAGAATGTACCTCATAGATACGTCAAATTTATGCAATGGAAGTCTCCACGTCCAGTTACTCAAAGCGTTCGAAACAAAGTTCCATTTAAAATCTTTTTGTGGTTGATTATTGTGTTACATTATATTAAGTCTAGACGTTCTATTTTTCAGGTCATTGGCTGCAGAAGGCTACAGAGCATGTTATCGGCTGCGTATTGTGCAGCCCTGGATGCTTTAGTTTGTTTCGAGCCAGTGCCCTAATGGAGAATAGTGTGATGAAAAAGTATACCACAGTTAGTTCAGAGCCCATGGATATGGTGCAGTTCGATCAAGGTGAGGATCGTTGGCTGTGCACTCTACTACTGAAGCAAGGCTCGCGTGTGGAGTATTGTGCCGCTTCAGATGCCTATACACATTCTCCGGAAATCTTCAATGAGTTCTTTAATCAGCGACGTCGTTGGGTGCCCTCAACCATAGCCAATATATTCGATATCTTGGCCGATGCGGATACTGTGGTTAAAAAGAATAATTCAGTATCCACTTTGTACATCATGTATCAAGGCATGCTTATGGTGGGAACAGTACTGGGACCTGGTACCATTTTTCTCATGATGGTTGGTGCTTTGGTGGCCGTTTTTACAATTGATATATGGACCGCTTTTTTGTGGAACTTTGTGCCCATTTTGTTCTTTATACTAAGCTGTGTGTATCTCAAGCAAAAGTTCCAGCTGCTTATAGCTTTTGTCATCAGTACGCTCTATTGTCTGGTCATGATGGCGGTGCTTATTGGTGTCATAGTGCAAATGCTGGAAGATGGTCCCTTGGCACCGGCATCTTTGTTCTTTTTACTGGTGGCCGCACAAGTTACCATAGCAGGTGGGTGTAATCTGCAGCTTAATAGCTCTTACACGCAAATTTATGCTTTTTCTCTCTCTTAGGGCTTATGCATCCTCAGGAGTTTATGGCATTGCTTTGTGGCGTCATCTACTATGTTACTATACCCTCTATGTACATGTTGCTTATGATCTATTCGGTGTTTAATATGAATGATGTAAGCTGGGGCACACGTGAGGGTCCTGTTGTCAAGCCAGATGAAGAACAGTCAACCATAGATCCCGAGGATTATCTACCTGGCTGGCTTAATGATCCACTGCTAATAGACTCTGAGCTGGGTGAAATTTCGCTTTTAGAGAAAAGATTCTGGAAAGATTTAATCAAGCAGTATCTAAAGCCCTTGGTACTTAGCAAGGAGAAAAAGCAAGCCATGGAGGATGGTCTCAGGGAACTACGTAACATGGTTGCATTTGCCTTTGTAATGGTCAATGCTATTTTTGTGTTGATTGTTTTTCTGCTGCAGCTTAAGAAGGACTATTTGCACATAAGATGGCCCATGGATACCAAAGATTTTGTATCCTTTGATCGCGACAACTTGCAGCTGGACATCTACAGGCAGTACAAGGAGCTGGATCCTATTGGTCTTTGCTTTGTCATCTTCTTTGGCTTTATACTGATCATACAGTTTATAGCCATGTTCTTTCATCGTTTTGCAACCATGTCGCAGCTATTGGCTACTGTCAAGCTGGATTGGTTTCGTTCCGGCGGACAGCTAAGCGATGAGGATGCGGCGCTGGAGCTCAATGGTAGCGCTGTAAATATAGCGCGAAAATTACAGCGTCCCAAGCGATTGTTTGACGAAGATGACTTGGATGAGCATGACTACGATGAGTTGTACGCAGAGGAGAACAATCATCGGGAAAGCAGGGCAAGACGTCAGACCATCTTTAGGCTGCATGAGTCACGCAATAAAACACAGCGGGACTACAGTGACTTGGTGCGTAACTTCGAAAGACGTTTCTTTAGCGAGGATGAGCTTAATATGAAAGCCTTACGGCTGAGTCGCAAGTCTGTAAAGCTATTCGAAGAACGGCGCTCAGAGGCTAGACAAAATGCTGCATCCACACCCACAACAAACCGTGTGCAGTCTCTAAACAAGAAGGTTAGCTTTAGGGACAATACTGCGCAAATCTATAACGATGGAGGCTATGAGCAGACCGAGTTCGCAACTTGTTAAATCTATATACTATATAAAAGAATTTCTTTGAAAAGCCTACATTTTGCATATTTTACGACAAATATATATAATTAATTGCATGCAATCGTATGACTATAAGAGAAGGGTTTCAAGTAAGTCAGCTTCGCCGCTCCTTGGCTCATTAGCATAATTACAAGACGCGGGCGTAATTCATCAATGTCACTTTAAGTGCCGAGCTAGGCAACGTTTAGGGCTAAGTGCTACACAACTGCTGCGGGGCGTCACCGGTAGCTACTTGCAGGCTACACAAGGTAACCAACTGCGCTTTTTGCGTGGTGCCAGCGCATGCCAACCGGATGTGCAAGGCGGCGTTAAGTTCGCTTCTCTGGTTACAAAATGCAAATCAAAGTGTGATTAGCTTGGATTTCAGCAAGTTTCTGCTGCAATGCGAAAGTTTCTGCTACCGGCTTCTTAGACGACGTGACGTTAGATATACAGTACCTACCTGGGCTGGTCTGGGCTGGGCTGGCTTAGGTGTTGACGTAAGTGTTTTGTAAGTGAATTTTTCACCAAGATTTACTTTGACACTTTGAATATATTAAAATGAACAAATTACAAGCCGCAGCTCTGTAGTTGCCATGAAAGTTTGTTGTAAAACAGTTGAGAGCTGTCCAATGGGTAAGCAAGCTAAGATGAATTAATGCATACGAAAAATGGCAATGGAAATGGCAAAAAATAAAGAATTTTTAATTAAGGACTAGCTCTTTTGCTGTGCTGCATTCCCCTTAGGAAAATATTGTAATCCCATTTGACTGATTCCTTTCATTTGTAGTTAATTACGGTTATATGAGCTGTGACCGTAATTCCAAATAATCGTCGCCTGTGAAGGTACAAAGCGCAAAATTTCCATTTAAAGCAGTGTGAATCACGCTGTTTGATAAGCAAGACTTTTCACTCGTACACTGTGAAAAATGCATTTTAAAGCACTCGGCAAAAAACTCAAACTTCGGTTTCTTTGCCAAATCTCTGCTAAACTTAACTATCCTAGAACTTTAAAAGGTATGATTTGACTTGCATAATAAATACCTAGAGTACAGTTTTTGAATATATTCTAAGCCTCGACAAGCTTTAGAAAGTAAACCACCAAGCACTCCTCATCGGCTATGAACATTACTATCAACACCATACATTCCTATCATCCGCAAAGCAATTGAAATCCCGATTCCTCTTTCTCTTAATTACAGTGCAGCTTAAGCCTCACCAGCAGTCAAAAGGTGAAACCACTCAACTTTGGTCACACTTTTCTGCACATTTTTCAAGTGCAATGAAAACTTTCACGTCCTACCACAAACATTCCATCAAAACAACATCAAGCAAAAAAATCCAGATATGATGCATGTGGCCGTGATTTTTGATTTGCGGTCGCCGCTACTTAAGCTTTTCCGGCTTTTTGGCACAACTACCGAAACATTTTTGTATGGCATGCATTAAGTTCGGCCCACGGTTTTTGCACTTGTAGCCAAAAAGTCTGTGACCATTAGGCTTATTACCGACATTCATAAAGAGAAAACACGGCAGTACCTTATATTGAACGCTAGTGCTGCCATGGCCTTAACCTTAGGGGAAAACAGCAGCAGAATGGCTTCAGGGGGGAAACCACAGAGATGCAATCAGGGCCGGAATAATAAAGTGGTCAACAGGGCGCTTACAGAATAATCACAAATATCTGCTATAATACTTTGGAGAAGGAGGATTGTTGCTCGCTGTTTTAAATTTTAAAAAGGTTCTATAAAGTCTTAAAAAAAATGCTCGAATTAGACGGAGAAATCGATCGTTTTACTAATTTTTGTAAGTTGAATATAAAATACTTTTTTATGAGGCAGTGAGTCAATATTCACCATTTTCTTATGGCCCCCAAAGTTTCCATAAATATGGTCAGGAATAGGTGTGCGTCAACGCGTAGATCTTTGTTCCCCCTGGGCACGGAGTTTATTACTGTCGTGATTTAAGCTTTTTTTGTAATAGAGGGGCCGGTACCTATAAACCCCCGGGCCCGAATTTTCAATCTAAGGCCCTGGTGATAACACAGGGTACTTCAAAGACAAAACCAAATTTGTAAAATAATACCATATTATATATGATTGCCCAGAGATGTAAAATAATAAATTAAAAAATCATATAAAATATACTGTGACAGGCCCCAAGTTCCACCCGGCGCTTTTGCCCTTACATATTGAATCCAGCACTGGCCGCAGTCCAGTGCTCCAGAAATGGTATTTAATTTAAGCGACTGGTAGCTGTTGTGGGCAGTCCTTTACTGCGCGCTGTTTCAGGTCTCACTCTTAATCAAAGAAATAAGACTTTTGGCTAAAAAGCGTTTCATGCAGGTGAGAGATGTATATACAAAGATTATTTAATTAAACTTAAAAGCCTTCTAAGCTGTTTGCTCCATTAACCCAATTAACTTTGCCACAAACCACAAGAAATATAATCAAATTTAACTAGGACTTATTAGAGTTATACTTTTAAGACTTATTAATAATTTCCTGAAAGCAAACTAAAACCCAAATTCAATTTCAATTTAAAAACAAAAACTCATTCCACTAAAATGTTGAGCTAAATTCCTTAATACCAACAATTTCTGACTTAAATATTTGTTTTTATCCTTAATATGTATATTCTTGGCTCTGGCCTGCCCCATAAATTATAGATACACTTAAAAGGTTTTTTTTTTAATTTATGGCAAAATTTCAATTACAATGGTTCAATATTCTATGGGAAAAAGCAATCCAATAATATGTGACAGTTTTTTGGCCCATTGCAATGTACAAATTCATTGAGTTGACCTCAAGCCACATGAATAAATGTAAATTTATGTTTAAGAGCCAAAAACAGCTAACAAACCGAATGTTTCTTGACTAGGTTTCCTTCAGCCAGGGAAATGCATCCGAAACATAAAACAAACTAGAACAACAACAACATTGCGGAACCGGCACATAAATACGAAATTCGATTGAAAAACTTTTTAGTTGTAGTTGTGTTTGTGTTTGCTTGCTCTCAGCAAACAACTCTAGCAAAAGCAAAGAAAATCACAAAAACAATAGCAATGTTGATAGAGTATTAAAAAAATAACAACAAGTTGTTCGTTTGCAGGCGAAAGATACCGACTATTGTACATCCTGCACTCTTGTCTGCAGCTCTGTATATAGAATTTTTACAGCTTTTATCATTTATATTAAACTAGTTACAATTTTGACACTTTCGCTAATGATTTCACTCAGGTACGGGGCCTACAATTTCTATGCCGTACCTTAATGCTATGGAATGACATGGAACCAATTTAGGGCAAAACCTGAATGCAATTGAAGATCTATCTAATTTGATGATATCATAATTATATGAGAGTGAAAATTTGTACACTAGATTAATGCACTTCTTACAGGACGCTTAAATGGCGCATGTTTAAATTAGACATTACAAAGAGTGGGATATTATCCGAATTTCGAAAGAACGAATGATCTTGTGATTATTTTATATTCCAGGAACGTAAAAAAGTTTTAAAATGGAAATTGTCAACCTTGAACCGAATTTTATAAAATGAAAATGAGTAAATTTTATACTTAGAGTTTTTGCGGGGTCACAATGGCACATTAATAAAATCAATATTTCCCTTAATCTCTCGAAATTCTCATATGTATTTTCCTTACTCTTTTCGATAAATTCTTATATCCCTTGCTCTAAACAGCAGACTTTTATTGAAAATTCATAAACATTTCAAAAATGCCATTTATTTTCAAATCGCTGATTTATTAAAACTAGCCACTATTTATTTTTTTAGTTATTAAAGGCACATACGAAATGTCGAAACTTCATATAAAAAAAATTTCCCACCATTTGGGATTTGAATGGGAAATTTTTTGTGAGCCTCACATTGACGGTACATTTGCCCAGCTGTAGGTCCCTGTCCTCCTTGAGCAGTTATTAAAAGAGATCCCCATGCCCCGCCCAGGGGCGACTAACACAATTGTCAGTCAGGGAAATTATTATTATGAAAGATAAAAGAAAAAATATTCTAAAATAAAAAACTACAATTTTACTCGTAATATCGGGAAAAATCTAGCTCAATGCCAAAGAACTATTTCTAATTTGAAGGTAATCTGATGATTATAATACATGCGAAAAAGATTCATACAGCTTTCAACAAAAACAAATTGGATATTAAAATTTTGAGCTTGCAATCGACATTATGAGACTTTTTAATTAAATTACGTATACGCAATATAGCATTATATAGACAGTGACTCTCACTCATTGGTCAGATCAGTCAACAAAATTTTTGCAAATGTCATGTGCGGTATTTAATTCGCTTCAGCTCTATAAAAGCGTAATATTGAAAAAATGGGGATCTAAAAACTTTCTGTCTCGAAAATCTTACGCAACAGAGTATCAAAATGGGTAGGCTGAAAATAATTTGAAATATGATTCTTGGAGACATATTTGAGGTCAAAATGTATAGAATTTCTCTCTTGTCTCCGTTACCTATCTCTGTGCAAACCTAATATACTCTTTAAATTTATGAGTATAGGGTATAAAAACAATAACAAAAGCAACTGAAATTGTAGCACACAAGAGATCCGATACATTGTTTTGCACTTATCTGACCCCAGGCAGTGTCTATGTTAGTTCTCTTTCACTCCCTCTCTCTCTCTCTTCTGCTCATTTGTTTATGGCTTTGCTATTCATTTCCATTTCGTTTCGTTTCAGTAAAACGAGGACACAGCATTTTTGTCTACACCCCAAAAGTATGCAACAAAGTTTTTAATTTTATTTAATTATGTAAATTATTTTTTACTGCGCTTGATTACACGCCTTTTTTGCCATTGTATATGCATGCTGTTATTTGTTTTGCGGTTGTTGTTGTTGTTGTTTTTGTTTATATAAAATAATCATGTATGAAAGCTGCAGGATATTGCAACACTGATTATGCGCATCGTGTCCTTGTTTTGCTGATGCTGCTGCTGTCACTTAATTTCTTTATGTTTGCAATTTTTGTCAGTTAATTAATTTCTTGCATACGTATATAATATTCCGTGCATATAAACTTTAAAGGGCAACACTTTTTATTTGTCATTTAATTAAATTTATTATAAACTTTGTACGAGCTGTTGATGCAACTCTTTCCCTGTCGTTCAGTGTCATTTCCGATTAAAGTCAAGTGCCATTGAAGTGCCTATAAATATGCATTGAAATTGTTTTCTCATTGATGAGATTCGCAAAAAAAATATGTCAAAAGGTTAAATTTTATTTCTATATGCAAAAAGATTATCTTTGTGATTTTAATATTAACGTGTACAATTTAAATTAAAAACTTTTAAATAAATGCCAATAGGTTAAGTTATATTGATATGTACATATGACATGATTTTTAATGATTTCAGTATAGTTTCGATTTAAAACTTTTAAAAAGACAGATTTTTCGATAGCTTACATTAGGTTACACTGCCAAACAGACTTATTTGATTAAAAACTGTCTTTTTATATAAAAAATTGTTATCCAATTTGATTGTTATTCCCGGTTTTCTGATGCATTGTTTGGAGCAGACACATGAAATGAGAAAAACAGGTAAGAAATATTTTTGCTTTACTTTCAGAATTAACTTGAAACAGAAAATGAGATGAAATCAGTTTTTGATTTTATATCGAATTTATTATGCTTACAAAAAGAAGTAACTCAAAATTTCGCACAAAATGACAAAAATTTAATATAAAAAAATTCCACTTTTGTAGCTTCATACAAAAAAATACCACTATTTGGGATAATAATTGTTTTAAAAAAACTTAATTACAATTATATTATATATTTATAAATGTTTTTTTTTTTTTTATTTAAAAATGAAAATTTTTGTTCTAAAAATAAGGACAAGTGTGTTGGCTAGAAATGCTGAGAAGAATATTATTACCACCATGGCTTAAAGTTGCTGCGCGAAAAGGAAACTAAAGTTATTCAATTCAAAAAGCTGCAAATCAAAATTCCGAGTCTCTAGCACTTATGGTCTATAAGAAATCTGAGCGTACTTATATAGACTCTATTTATAGGGTTCCAAAGCTATCTTTCGTTGTCAGTAAATCAAAGCGAAAGTGCATTAACCATATTATGTCATAAGTAAATTCCACAAGCAACTAAAGTGAACTTAAATGCATTAAAACAACGATAACAATTAAATTATATCAGTTTGAAAGAAACTGCATCCAAACAAACCATAACAACAACATTTACTAAGTAAACACTGAACTCAAAGATAAGTTCAGATGATTGCAACGCCGAGTTCGCCTGCCCCAGTTGATAAAAACGCAGTGTCCCTCGCTGTTAAAGCTTTGAATGTTTGGCATAATCTATGAGAGCTTAGTGTGAGTGTCTGCGCAAATGTGAGTATATACGGGATTGATAACATTTCTAATTGAATCACAACAAGAGACATGGGCAACAACAACAACAGTATCAACAACACACAGAACGCTGTTACATATGTTTGTGCCGCCTTATTATCAGCAACGGGCGACCGAATCAGCAGCTAGAAAAGCCGCCTAAGGTCGTCACTTGGATTGAACGTGATTAGGCAAGAGTCAGTAGATTTCGGTTGGTTAGACGGTGCGGTACAACGGTTCGATTTGCTGTAGTGAAAAAAAAAATTGTTTTCGTTTCGTTTCGTTTCGCTTATTTAGTTAGTAACTTGAGACTGTGATATTTGTGTTTGTGTATTTTGACAAATCCTTTAAGGATAACTTGTAAATATAACTCATACGACATGCTGCGCAATAGCTTTAAACTGACCAGCGCGCTGCGCAACAGTTATTTGAGCAATGCTTGTAGGACACTGAGCATCCATGTACCTAGACAACCAGTGAGTGAAAATGCATTATATATTAAAATATATTATTTATACTTGTATCATATATATAGATCTCAAAATAATAATGATGTGTAAGAATGCAGTTCAACTGGAATACTTAAAATAAAAAATATTTAAATAAAATAGACAAAAGAAATATACTTAAGTAAAATCTGTAGCCTATAATAAATTTGCAACGAAAGCTGAGGCGAAACTTAAATTGCGACAAAAAGAGAAACTTAACTTACAGATGGATAAATTATAATTTAAAAATAAATACCGTAGTCAAAAATAAATTGATCTTTGGATTAATTGAAATTCCAAGTCGGTACTTTTTTTTGTCTGCAGAGTGACACAATTATAGCAATTTTTTAAACCACATGTTTTTTAAATTAAATTAAACTTAAAATAAGTGAAACTCCTTAAGAATTATAATTAATAAATGCATAGGATCAGATAGAATTAATGAAATTATCAAGGACTAAATCAATATAGTATATTGCATAACCTATTTTTTAATACTTTGGGACGCACTTCGGAAAATCCAATTTATTTTATGTTCCTATTTTGAGCTTTAAAAAAATTCAAATATTAAAAAATAAACAAATATTTTTATTATATTTTATTTTTAAATTAATTTTTATTAAAATTAAAAATTTGTTTGGCTAAACAAGTTTTAATTATTTTTTATTCAATAACATTAATTAATTTAAAATGTTTAAAATAATTTTTTTACTAAAAAAAAAATAATTTTTTTTAATAATTTCGAAATTCGAATTTTCGAAAAATTTATTTTTCTTAAAACAATTTTTTTTAAATAGTTTTTTGTTAATTCGAAAATATGTGGGTTTTTTTTATAAGAAAAAAAAATATATATTTTTTAAATAAAAAATTCATTTTTGATTTATTAAATTGAATTTTTTTAACTCTAAAACATTAATTAAATAAAAAAGTTAAAAATCTTTTTTGTTTATTAAAAAAAATAATTAATATTTTTTATGGATTTAAATCCATATTTTTTACTTTTTTTTCATATTTTATTTACAATCTGTCTTCAGACACAAAGTAAAATAACTAGCTTATACATAATTAATAAAATAAGCGTATAATAGCAAGCTTCCACTGAAATCTATTGTGCAAATCCAGAAGTGAAAAAATTTAATTTTTTTTTAAGTACAATTTTTTTTAAATACGAAAAAAAAAATTTATTTTTTTAAATTTTTTTATTTATTTTATCAAAAAATTTATTTGTGTAAAAACTAGTTTTTTTTTTAAATATTTTTTTTTCTTTATTCGTAAATATTTGAGTTTTTTTAAATTTCATGTATCTGAGATATTTATTAAGAGTAATATAATTAAAATAATTAATTTTTTTACGGACTTAAATACAATTTTTTTAAATCAAAAACTGAAAACAAAAATTTATTTTTTAATGTTTTTATTTTTTTTTATGAAAAAATTTATTTGTCAAAACAAATTTTTTAAAATCTTTTTAAATTAATTTGTAAATATGTGGATTTTTAAAAAATTACATATATCTTATATATGTATTTATTAAAAGAAATATAAAATATGTATTTTTTAAATTACATTTTTTTTTATTTATTGAACTAAATTCTATTTATTTCTTAAACATTAATTAAATAAAAAAGTAAAAATCTTTTGTTATTAAAAAAAAAATTAATTTTTTTATAGATTTTTAAGAAATTTGAATTTTTATTTTTCGAGAGGTACTACTACTTCTATGGCTGTTGGAACATTTTAGACAGTTTTTTTTCTACAAAGTACTTTTTCCTTTTTTTTGTTTAACAATTTAATCGAACTTTACTAACATCCATATTTCAACAAATGTGTCTGATCCGGCTTGCATATCCTATAAAAATTCGCATACACACTCAAGCCAGTAAAAAAAAACTCAAACTTAACTCAAATAAAAAGTTCTCTCATTTTCACCATTTATTACATACAATTTTCTATATATTTTCTCAATCAATTTTTCAAGTTTGCATTATTTCTGACCAGATCCACTAAGTAATTACTTGTACCAGTTGATACGGTTTAAATAAATTCTTAGAAAAAGAAGATGCTGTACAAAGCTTATCAGTATTCATAAGTTCTTGGACTTTGTATATATACACATACATGATTACCTAACCCAAGAAAACAAACGCGGATCTCAAAACGAAACACTCGAGAATAATTAACAAAGCGCAACAGAATGACCGATAAGCTTTGCAAAAACTCAATATAGGGAAAAATTATAATCATGAAGTTGGAGCATGAACAGCTGTTGCTGTTTGTTTGTGTTGTTGTCTTAGTTTATGGGTGCTTGTTTTTGTTTTTGGTAGTGTTTTGCGAAGAAAGAAAATTCCGGCCGCTTGGCCACATTTGGCCACATTATAAAATGGCTAGCCCTCGTCCGCTGAGTTATTGATTAGGCACAGCTTGTAGTTAAGTGTGCGTAGAAAACCAGAAAACCAGAAAACCAAAAACTTTCCGTTAACATAAAATCTAATCAGGCCAAATCAAAATGAAAGGTTTCGAATATAAAGTAGTGCTAGGACAAATATAAATGTATATTATATGCCGTCTTATGCCGTATTTTATGCTAAACGCAGCCGGCTTTGCTTGTAGAAAAGGCAACAACAACAGCTGACAAAAAAGGTTAAAGTTTTTGGTGCAGGGCGATAACGATTTGTATATGTGGCCATAAAAATTGTTGGGCTAATTGAATGACGGCATTTGATGGCAACTGTAATCAATTTATGGGTTATGCTCTGGGCCAGCCGTAAATCATTTACAGTAGGACCAGGACACAGTTGTGCCGACACAAGGACATGCGACTTTCAACATGCAAAACAGACAACAACAAATAAGCAAAAAAACTGGCAAGTATCCTGACAAGCTGATAAAAATGGTGACTGTAGGGACGCGGCATGATGTCACAGCATGACAGCTGGCTTGTGGCGTTACGAGTCGGATACGTGATGAGCGGGCGACGTTGAAAAACGGACGTACGCGTTTAAATAAATTGTAAATTGTAAATATTGTATTTCCGAACTGACGCACACAAACGCAAATACAAATACGCAAACACACAAACTAAGGCAAATAAACAAAGTGCACACAAACACACACATGCAAAACCTCTTTCATACAATGAGCGACAAAAGTCTTTTGACAAAGTAGTTGGGCACATTTTTGTGCGTATGCTTTGAGATTTTGGTTTAACATTTCAGTTTTGTTTAAATTTGAAAATTTGCGCAAATGTGATTGAAAATTAAAACATTTTTGCCATGGATGATCTGCTGTAGGAGACCATGTCTCGAATTAAAAAAATTTCATTCAAAAAATTGTCGATCCCAAGGATTGTCTTCTACCGGCTTTCCATTAAATCTGTGAGGTTGTCAATTTAACGAATTTTTTTCTTGAAGATATGTGTTTACTAATAAAAAAAAAAAATTATGTCACTGCAAAAAAAGAAAAAAAAAAATTAATATCCATATTATGTACTAGTGCTTAGATATGGAGAGGTCATAGTTATATTGGTATATATAAACAAAAAGTCTTTTTGTCCACTTTTTGTGAGATAGTGGCTAAGACCATAAAAACATTTGTTGATTGCTCTTCCAAATTCCTTCCTGAAAATTTGTTAGACTACATCGGTCTTTACAAGGACTAAATACCTCTTAATTTAATTTGCTTATGATTATTTTTTGTCCATACAATATTTGGCAGGAAACTTATTTACTCTTATCTGATAGATTAATATAAGAAATGTAGTTGATAAATGTTAATAAATATCTAAGGCAAAATGGACGTTAACATATTTTGGTCGTGATGGTTTAGCCTTAGTTCGTACTTTATACGCCAAATAAAATGAATGCATAAGTAGTAAAGAAAAGTACCTACTAATAAAAACAAATCAAATATTTGTTTTATTTAAGGTAGTTTCGTTTCCTTACCCCGTTTATCAAAACAAATGCATCAGAAATTGCATGCACTTTTGTCAAAATACTTTTGCCGCGCACTGTTGACTGCCTAGGGCGCATACACAATAACTTTACATGGGGTTAACCCGTGTTGAAATGCAACCGCTTCGCTTTGAGTCACACTCTTACGCTCCTTTGGGCCATTTAATGCTATCGCCATTTTAAATTTAAAACCAACAAACACGGCTTTAAATATGCATATAAAATCGTACCCCAAAGCCAAAGGCCCTTGGCAATGCATTTGCATGCCATTGTTTGTTGCCCCACTGACTTTGACACCTAAAACAATTTTTCTAGGTCAGGGTCAGGGTCATTGCGGACGGTTTTTCTCACTCACTCTCTTTCAATTACATTTGCTGTCTCTAACTCGTTCTAACCCGCTACGTCCACCATTTTGACACGTGCTGGCCATAAACATGGCGCCGCTTTGGGTCGGTCCTCTGTCCGCTTTATAAAGTGTGCGTGTGTGCGACACATCATAAAAATAAGGAAATCGAAACAACAAAATGAACATTTCAAAGTAACAAGTACATAATATAGAATACTCGTAGAACTAGTAAAAACAGCCGGCATAGCGTGCTTTTATTGTTTTTTTCCCATTGTAGCTGTACGATGGTGCATTGCAGTTACCCCAATGCTTGTGAAGTAGTAAATATGTAATGGCTTCCGGGTTAATAAAAAACTTTCTGACATAGCTGAGCAAATTCCGGCGTTATTGTAACAAATATTTGATGATGAATGAAACATCTTATTTGAAATTGGAAACAGTGAAAAAAATAAAAATAAACAAAAATTCATACAATGTTCCTACACATGATGCAATCGATTGTACAATCTTCTCTAGCGTTATCGAAGTTCATACGAACTTTTTTGTTTATATTGCACAACAGTCAAAAATGTGATACCGAATAAAATGTATGCGTTTTCGATTAGTGAAATTCGGCGCATGACTGGAAATTTGTTTGGGGAAATTCTTACAATCGTAAACCCTAAAGTAGGTGTACGAATAGTGAAATCATTTAATGTGTTTTTATGATGGAACGAAAAGTATTTGCTTTCTTCGGGATACTCTTGTTTTAAATATATCATAGCAAATTTCCAAAGATAAGAACTGAGCAAAGTGGGAACATAAACAGATCCGAAATAGTTCCAAAGAGGTCCAAAGAGAGGTAGTGTAGAACACTAAGTGCATTTCGCTTTTGATTTTCGAAATTTCTCCTCCTCCTCCTTCTTTTACAAGTCGATTGAGCTGCGAAGATGAAAATCCCAGTATCTACAATCTCAGCATTTCGGGAGAGTTCACAGGTTGGCAATTTCACTGAGATAGTTTTCTAATAATAGCAGCCAAAAACAAAGTACATATGTGATAATATCAAACAATGGCGGATCCACGGGCGGTTTTCGGGTCCGGGGTTCCACCAAAAGTTTGAAAAATGGTTTGATAGTATTTTGCGAGCACTTTGAAGAAACCCTCCCCCCCCCAGACCAAATCCTGAATCCGCACTTTATATCAAGGTTTAAGGTTAGAGTTTCGTAGCCTTTTTCCTTTTAAATTTTATTTTCGAGCATTTACCAACACTATAATGTTAGAACGGCTAATTTTGGAACGGCCCTCGTAAAATACAATAAAGTTGTTAAGTTGTGTATCTACCTTTTTGCTTTGGTATCCATCTTGACAAAAATTTTGGGAGAGGAATTTAAATTTCTATTATAGTGAGATTTTAGCAACTTTTAGTACATATTCCATTTAGAAGCCATTGGCTCAGCCAATGGGACTTATTTTTAAAGTAATATAAAAATTGTGAGATTTTTCAGACCAAATGAGATTTTAATCAACGTATACCATATTTAATACATATTCTAAACACTCACAGAGAATTTCTCAAGGATAAAATAACATATCTTCAAGTAGAGAGCTTATCTGTCATCTCAAAGAAACTCGAGGTAAAATGAGTAGGAAAATTGACTACCCTCAACATAGAAAGATTAGTGGATTCGCGAACTACGAAGAGAGATTAAGTGGGCTGGTCGGTACAGTTTCTACCGAGCTAAAACAATCTTCTCCCGGAAACCGAAATTTTCGGAGTTTAGAACCCAGGCTGTTACCAAGTGTTATAAAATCAAAAATTTAATTTTTATTTATTTTTCGCTGAACGAACTCATTACTCATTTATCAATAAAAGATTAAAGTTTTTTTTACAAATCGAATTCAGATAACTTAAATAAATGCTAATGGAAAATTTTTCTTGATTAAATATTATCGACAAAACTTTTTCATTTTACCAATTATTATTTATGTTTATTATTGCTAATTGAGTTATAAGTACATAATATAAAAATTCAATCTCAAATTGCTTGATTATCTATTATGCAGCATATTAGCAGCTTTAATTAAATATGTTTAGGCTGTATGTATAAACATATTTAGTATATATGTATAAGAAACATACTACAGTTGTGTATTCGAGCGTATAATCTTGAGCAAATTTTTCCATATTCTGCTTGTTCTTATCGTAGGTCATCAACGTTTTTATGGGACTCTTAATTCTGCTCAGTTTGCAAACATTTTTTTTCATAGCTTTGTTTAGGTTTTTATGACGCAGTCAACGTAGCGGCTATAAATTATTCCAGCAGACTGACCATTTGGCAGTCAACAAATTAATTGCTAAATAATTAGATTTTGTGCAACAAGAAAACCGACAAGTGGTGGAAATTTGATGAGGGTTAGAGAGGCGTTGGTAGGGGTGAGAAACTGGGAGTGAGGGTTTTGAACACAAAACAAACGACAACAACAGAAGGTAAACTTATCACCAAATGAACAACTCGGCCAGCTCTTGAGTATAAGACAAGGCAAAACATTGTGATAAGCAAACAAAAGTGAGCAAACAATACAAACAACAAGCAAAATATAGATAGACAAGTATATACTATATAAGTATTTACCAGTAGGTATATATATATATACGACAAACAAATCGAGCGCACATTGAACTGACCACAGTAGGACAGACAAGGCCATAGAAGTAGTTTGTACATACATACATAAATATGTGCTTTAAGCTTTCAATTACTCTAGAGTGAAAATGCAGCATATCACGCATACGACACGTTGTGCTAGACGAAATAGAAACTATTGTTATTGTTATAAAATGCCAGACAAAATACTTTGACATGCGTGTGTGTGTACGTGTGTTTTGTTTTGACGCCTTGGTAAGAGCTGATAAAGTGTGAATAAAAAAAATTTAGACATAACCGACTTTTATGTATCCTTTAATACGTATAAATTTCCTGAATACGCAATTGTCTGGCAATATATGCCTTCATTGATCAAATATCTACATAGTTTAATCAAATTTAGTTTGCTAATAAAGATGGATCGGACCGCAAATCATTCCGAGCATACCGCGGGCTCAACAACAATCACAAGTATTTCGAAGGATTCGCATTTTCCGCTGAAAAATTAGAACCTCATACATATCGTCACTACGATGTTTTGGTATACAATATTTTGCCATTTGATGAGTGAGGGTCTTAAAAAAAAAAATTTATTGAAAAAATCAAAAGAAAGTTAATTTTATTTATTGTGTGGAGGAAAGAAGTTTTAAGAATGATATTTTACAATCTCCACCAATATGTAATGAACAATCGGAACACATAATGAACGGACACTTAAGTCAAGTTTGCATCATATATTGTTGATTCCTTCTCAGTCGTAACCAATAATAGAGCCTAGAAATTAAAGTCAGGGAGTATATAATTTTCTTCTATGGTCTTATATCTGACAGAGGAGTATAAAAACAAGAGAGCTACTTAGAAAATCTTTGGAGATCTAGGCTCCTAATTCCGTCCCTTATAATGGCAATATATATTTATAGACAGTAGTGCTGGAGAAAATATCGATGTTATATCGATGACTCGATGTATCGAAGTTTAAACTATCGATATATCGACGTTGGCCAACAGAGATGTTTCTCCAGCACTTCTGCACTCATCAAAAGTGTGTTTAGAAGTTTTTGGTACCTTATCCAGCTAGATCCTTTTTAAATGTGTTTTTTTTTAAATTGTCAGCCACCAGTGAAAATTTTTTTTGAAGAAACAGAAAGCACATTTTAATAAATTTTACGAGATCTCCTTATTTATACTAAAGTACAATCCAATATCGACTAGCATA
Organism: Chymomyza costata; assembly: GCA_018150985.1. Classification (NCBI taxonomy): domain Eukaryota; kingdom Metazoa; phylum Arthropoda; class Insecta; order Diptera; family Drosophilidae; genus Chymomyza; species Chymomyza costata. The sequence goes on from JAECWU010000001.1 coordinate 29,943,829, forward strand.
TGCTTGCAGAAAGCTTTAATATACATGTGCTTCCTTCTATCTGCAGCATACATTCTGAAAAAATTAATATACTCTAAGACCCTATGAGTGAAAAAAAATGTAAGCCCAAATACAAATTTAATATGTAATATTAAATAGTTCTACGTAAAAAAGCCAAAGTAAAAATACGTTTTAATCTATTCATAAAAATGCAGTATATAAAAATGCATATTATATACCTAGTATTTATTTTATTTAATATATATTTTTGTGTTTATTGACTGAATATTGCCAATAATCATCGGCACGTTTCATCCTCAGTATGCACAATTGACAGTTAAATGTAATGAAATGAAAATATTTACGCGTCAATTTAATTTTCAAAGTGAACTTTGATGAGTTTCCTTTGATTTAGTAATGGCGAAAAAAAAAACCATTGGGCTTTTGATTTGAAAGCGTTATATAGGTATATAAGAAAAAAGAAAAAAAAAACTTTTAAAATGAGTTAATCAAAGTGTGGCAGACGCTTGAGCAATTGAGAGTTCAAGTGTGCTTGATGATTGATGATTGATTGACGTGGTGAAATTTGTAAGAATTGTTAATATTGCAAATAGATTATAGGGGCGATAATACGGAAGTTGTTAGGGCAAAAAGATTTGATTGAGTTTTAAATGGACTGAGACTTTAAATATAGTTGGGGGATATATGCACTTTACTATAAAAAGCTTTTGGTGTACATATTCAATTTGATTTGTATTGAGTTGATCTTAAACGCAGTGCAACGCAACGTATGCGTAATTTTTAGTGCTTAACAGTACTCATGTACACTTAAGATGGACTCAGAGTGGAAATAATGGTGAGGGATATACGCACTTTGCTATAAAAAAAATTAACTGTACATATTACATTTGATTTGTATTCAGTTACTCTTGCGCGCAGTACAACATAACGTATGCGTAATTTTTTGTGTTGTACAGTACTTTGTCATATGGAAGATGTAACTGGAAATTTTTGAAAATTATTAATGTTTTTTTTTAAAAAAGAAAATTTTTTTCAAAAGACGTAAAAAATTTGCATTAAATTTTGCAGTTTTTAACATACGAGGTTTGTTCGAAAAGTATCGCGAATTTTGAATTCGCTACTACGGATTCGGACTACGGATGTTCGATTTTCGATCTTTTTGTGGCGTTATGTTGTCACTCATGCCCCTCACTTATGTTGACAATTTCGGCCATTTTGAATGTTCAGTCAGCTTTTGACAGCTATTGTGCGTGGACGTGTTTTAGCTTGTCGTCGATTTTAAAATCGATTAATTAGTTTAGTTTATCGTTTTCACAGCGTATCATAATATTATTAAAATAAATTTATTAAACATTGCACAAGAGCAATAAGAAATTATTGTGCAATATTTGAGCCTTAATTACTCAATCGATAAGAAATTTATGTTTCCCAATTTTCCTATAATCTCAATCAATTAAAATAAATTTATTTATGGCTTTTTGCACTTAAGAGTTCATAATGAATTTTAAAACTTTTAGTATTCAATTTACTCTTTATTATTTGCAATTAATTATAAAAGTATGCATATAATATTTTGATCCATAACAGTTATATGCAAGTGCTTTAGGCTTATTACGTATACGCAACAGTGCCCGAAAAACCAATTATTATAAATTATTATTAGAATTATGTTGGTTTAGCTCTTTATGTAGAACAAAACCAGCAGCTAAAACATACAAGCACATAATATTTGTTGTAAATATTTACAAGCGACTTAGCGCCTTTATGCTGATTACAAATTATATGCACAGAAATAAACACATGCATAGTATACTATGTACAAACCGATTAATTTCGATTACATATTAGCAAACAGTGTGTGTGCCTGTGTGTGAATGTTTAATTAATTGGATTGCCATTTATATTTAGATTATATACTTATTTGTTGCCTTATTAGCTGTCGTAATTTATGACCTCGCATGTTTACCTATTGTCATTGATAAGGTTTTATGACGTCAATAATGTGATTTTGTGGTACTGCAACAATTGTTAAGCAATTTGCTTTATGATTCTGATGTATACTCTTTCTCTTCTGCAGTTGGTATCGCTGGAGCGGCGTTCGGAAAATAGTCACCCCACATTCACGGAACGCAGTCAGCTTAAATATGCGCGTCGTTTGGTTGTCAAACTTGGCAGTGCGGTCATAACACGTGAAGACAATCATGGGCTGGCCTTGGGTCGATTAGCTTCGATTGTGGAGCAGGTGAGTCATAGAAAAAAAAAAATAGCAAACAATTTATATAGGGTGATTTTTTTAGCGCTTGGATTTCTCTTTTTTTTTAACCGATCCATCAATCACGAAAAAGCTTTCACTTTTATAGCAGTAAAGAAAAAACCCTCGATATTCTGCGATTTCCGCTGTTTTGATTCCTATCGAATTTTATTTACTCTTTTTTTGATTTTCAGGTTGCAGAATGTCATTTGGAGGGCAGGGAAGTCATGATGGTCACTAGTGGTGCTGTGGCCTTTGGTAAACAAAAACTAGCCCACGAACTACTTATGTCCCTGTCTATGCGCGAGACATTGTCGCCGAAAGATGGCAAAGAGGTGCGACTAGTAAATAAATATTATTATATTCATATAAGTCAATACAATTTAAAAGCAGATTTATTTTTTTTTTAATATTACGCTAAACTTGAATTTTATTTTAGCATATCGATCGAAATTAAACTGCAAAAAACTAAAGTCTTTACTTTATGCAGAATATAAAAAAAAATATTAAAAATGTACTTCGAAATTTAAAATTTATTATTTACCGAGTCGAAACGGACTTAGGCTATTATTGAAGAAAAATTAGGCATTGAATTTGATAACATTTTTATAAATTAAACGATTTATACTAAGAAATTACGAATGTTCAATATTTACGTGCTTAAAGCATTGGGAAGTAAAAATCTTAATTCTTATGAAATTTTCCGAAATTGAGTATCGTAGCTGGCGAAGAAAACCTATTTTCACAAAATCGAAATTAAAGAGGGAATTGGAATATTTTAATCTTAAACTTTAACTATTTGCTTAATATGATAATATATGTTATCGAAAAGTTTTGTGTAATAAATCGTTTTTTGTGCTTCATCTGATTACTTTTCTCGAAACTTACGCCCTGAGACTGAAAAATGTTAATAAGAAAAGTTTCTATTTGAAGTTGAAAATAAACAAATAATTTTAAAATACCATCGATAATCATATGATGATTTTATGATTCAAGAAGCAAAAGCAGAATGCAGCAAAAAATTGTGTTGAGGCAAAAAAAAAAAAATGAGACGCTTCTCGAATTTTAAAAAATTTTTAAAGCTTGAGATAACCGATTTGATAATTTAAAAAAATAAGCGGAACTTAGTAAAAAATTATGAAATTCGTTAAATGTTGGAAATTCGAGATATTTGATTTGAAAGTATGGGCGTAGAACGGGGAAGGATTTTTGAGTTCTGAGCCCCAATAAGCTAAGTAAAATTAATAATAAATATGCTTTTGAATTATTTGAACCTCATTTTAATTTCTAAGGACAAACATTTATCGATTATTTAAAAAAATAGTACAACATTTTTGAATATGTAAAAATGTTAACAATAAACCGCACCTTTTGTGATTAAGGACCAACTCTATGCAAACTATTCTCACCTTATCCTACATGTACTTCCCAATTTTATTTTTATCTCAACGCAATCCTTTTTCTCAATTTTAGTATGATGGCACCACTTTGGAACCCCGTGCCGCTGCTGCTGTGGGACAATCCGGACTGATGTCCCTATACGACGCAATGTTTGCCCAATATGGTGTTAAAATTGCACAGGTTGATTTGAGAAACGTTAACACACTAATTACATAAAACGCATTGAATTTAGGTCTTAAACTTCAACTGCATTGTAGGTACTTGTAACCAAACCGGATTTCTACAATGACGAAACACGCAACAATCTCTTCTGCACGCTTTCCGAATTAATTAGCCTAAACATTGTGCCAATCATAAATACCAACGATGCCGTCTCACCACCAATGTTTATACGTGACGACGAGGTGCCCACGGGTCCTGGAGGTAGCCGTAAGGTATGTTCGTACTTTGCTGCTCCTTGCTTAGCTATGGCGAGCACGTGCCAGCTTGCTAGTTGTTGTTATTGTTTGGAGCCTATTGTATAGCGCCTACAACCACTAACTGCTTCCATTCTATTTTATTCTATTGTAGGGCATACCAATTAAGGATAATGACAGTTTGTCCGCCATGTTGGCTGCCGAGGTACATGCTGATTTACTAATACTCATGTCCGATGTCGATGGCATTTACAATAAGCCTCCCTGGGAGGATGGTGCCAAATTGATGCACACATATACCAGCGATGATATGAATACTATTGAATTTGGCCAGAAATCAAAGGTAAGATGTTGTTTTGGGCGCCACTTGGTTGGGTGGTGCTACATAGTACATAGTAATTATAACCAGGCCAAAATAGCTGGCAAAAAGTCGAAACAGCTGTGCCCAAAAATTAAGCAGCTTTTTTTTTGCAATAAATAAACAAGTTTTTTTTGGTAATGTAACAACAGGTTTATGTTTAACATCTGCAAAGTTTTAAGCCTTAAGGGCAAACTATCTAAAGTTTTACGAAGACTGTTTATAAAATTTTAATCAGCAAACAAGCAAAAACTTCATGGAAACTTTTATTGAGAGTGTTGATTATATAGTGGCTACAACAGTTTATGAAAATTCCTGTTTTGGTTTCCTTATACAAAGCTCAACAGGAAAGTTTTACAAAACATACGGTGCCAAAATTTGTTCCTGCTCCAAACGATGTTTCCGGACACTAGATATTGCAATCACAGCTAGACACTGGGTCTGTAGGAAAACTTGTCTTAAAAATCTGCTTCAAGTGTTACCAAGAAATTTCTAAAATTCCTAGGTCTTATCGTAAACTTTATTTTGCATCTAAGTGAAAACGATGCTTAACAAAATCATTAAGTCACAAATTTCAAAAATATTGTTCAAAAACTTACAAACCATATTGCTTAACCAACATGCTTTGTGGAACTATCTATATAATTTCTCCATTATAAAGATTAAAAATTTCATTAGTGAAATTTTTGTTGAATATGTAAAAGGCAAAATACGTTGACGCCACAAAAAGTTGCAACTTTTTGTCAGCAACTCATTGCCACTAACAAGAAGTTCTAGAAGTACGTGCTGCTTACGTCATACAAACATGCCAGCAACAAGGTGGTGCAGTAGAGCAGTTTTATATGGAGCTCTGTTATAGCAAAAGAGTTGCAGTCTACTGGATTACGTAATTTCGCTGTTGCTGCGCGGTTCCTAAGTGCTGTCTTAATGGTGTTTATAACATTCTAGAAAACAACATTGTCTGCTACAAGGCGTCTCCCGAAATATGTTCTTTGTTGCAAGAACGCAATGGAGTGTCTGGCAAAAGACAAACAAAAACATAAACATAGTTTTACTAACCCAACTAACGCATTTGCAATCTTTATACCAACTACTTAGGTTGGCACCGGAGGCATGGACTCAAAAGTAAAGGCAGCTACTTGGGCACTGGATCGCGGAGTCAGCGTGGTTATCTGCAATGGCATGCAAGAGAAGGCTATTAAGACAATAATTGGTGGCAGAAAGGTTGGCACATTCTTTACGGAGGCAACTGAGGGCGCCAATACACTGCCCGTGGAGGCAATGGCTGAGAATGGTAAGTGTGTGGGGTGGAGAAATAAATGTTAGTACTAAATGATAAGAGGGCGTTGCGTAGTTCCGTAGTGCCTCTTAAGAGGGCAGGCTAAAAAGTAATTGGAATAGCTAAGAAAGCATATTGGCAATATTTTTTTTTTCTGAAGAATTGTTCTATTAGGTGAAAGGAGTACTCGACATCCGAGTCATACTGTGTAGTTTTGGCATGCACATTTTGGCAAAAAAAAAAAAAAAAATGGATATTGTGACGTCATATGATTGCTTTTATCAAGGTGATGGCATAAGTTTTTTGAAATAACAGTAGCTTTTATCAAACAGAGATAAATTATTTGAAGGCGTTATAAATAAAGCTATCACACACAAAAGCTCAATCGCCATAAACTTAATTAATATGATAAATGATAGGTATCATGATCTCCGGAATTGGGGTCCTATAAATCTTAATAAATTTTCCTTAAGTGATATTTTGAGAATATATTGGTAAAAGTGCTTTATACTCTAAAAGCAATATTAATCATTTTATCTACTTATCAGCCTACCCACGCAAAGCTTATGCTGAGCTCCGTCTGTAGACATTCTGTCTGGGAAGGTTGCAAGGCGGTTGTGCAACTTGCAGCTTTTTGCTAAGTGCCTTTATATAAGTAAATTGCAGCATAGCCTGAGGCATATTCTAGCCAAGTTAACAGCTGACTGGCATGTTGTGTTGTTTTCCCTATTTTTTTGGCTTACAAATTAAATTAAATTGTTATTAGGGACAAATGCAATGACAGCTGGCAAAGTGCTTGTTAACTAGACAAGCGACAATTGAAAAGTTTTTAGGCATTTGTAGACTGCAATTTTCTAACCACAGGCCATAACAAATTAGTTGACAAAATTGTTAATTCATTTTAATTTGGGCATAAAAATTGCATTATACTTTGGCCAAGGGCTTTTTGAGTAGTGCTATTAGTGTTGTTTAACGCAGCAACAAGTGCAGAAATAATTGCAAAACAGTTGCAGCTTATATAAAATAGTGTTGGTTAGCGATGGCAAGTTCACACTCTGATATAATTAAGTAAATACGGTCACATTTGTGCTCATGTACACTATCTCCATATTGTATATCGTCTCGTATAAAAAAAGATAAAACAAATTGAAATTAAAAATTCAATCCCATTTCGGCTGACCGAAACGGCAAATTCTATATCTCTTCCCGTTTGAAAGTTTCTTAAATTTTCCGGATTCGAACGGATTTCTTTTTTTTCCAAAATCCATCCAACCTGTATGTAGCGTGGAGAAAGAGACGATGTAAGCCCACAAAGTTACATCTTATAGTCCGTTCGTCTCTACGAACGTTCAGATCTTGGAAAGTATCAGAGCTGGGATAACCAAACATGTCATTTAGACTCATTAAATGTGGAGGCATTTCAATCCCAAAATAATTTCAAAGCGCTATATTTTCTACAATTAAATAGTCACAGATTAAGATTATGTGGCTAATGCGAGAAATGATAAAAAACATTCGTTTAATATGAAATTTTATTCTAATCCCATATTGAATGAAATTTGGCACCAAATCTATTTTTTTTAGTTTATTGGACTAAGTTGAACCAAGGCAGGTGTGGCCATCTTATTCAGGTTCAAATCTCTGATTGTTGACGAGTTAGGAACTTATAGTACCAAACCGTTCAAAAAATGATTACCGAAGATACAAAAGTTGTGCACCACGTTTGTGTCAAGAGTCCTGAGTGATGAACAAAAAGCACAGTTTGATTATTCACGATTTCTACTTATTATTGCAATTTGTATTTTAGTTAAACCGACGATTTAAGAGCTTAATTATAATACTATAATATTGGGCCAGCTATCTTTAATTTTAGCTTAGTAGTGCTTACTTTAACTCAGCCTGCTTAAATTTCTACTACTATTGATTTACTCCATTTCTCAATTAGCTCGCACCGGAAGTCGCCAAATGCAAGCCCTTTCTCCAGCTCAACGTGCCAGTGCCGTCAACACTTTGGCCGAGTTGTTGGTAAGCCGAGAGAAGTTCATACTAGATGCAAATGCCAAGGACCTGGCTGAGGCTGAAAAGAGTGGATTGGCCAAGCCACTGCTCTCACGTCTATCGTTAACATCGGCAAAATTGAAGAACCTCTCAATTGGCTTGAAGCAAATTGCAGAGGACAGTCACAAGGTGAGTAAAAAGGGGGAAGACCACAAAACTGGGTCACATAGACTGACAGACCTCTTAAAGGTACTTGTTGGTTAATTAGCGCACTTTGAAGTTGCTAGCTCGTTGAAGGTTCGTCTCGTTAATTAGCTGACACTTTTTTGTTACAGTGTTGCCAAGTTTTCAAAAAGCAATCAATTTAGAGAGTTTTAATGCTGCGTTTGTTTCGAAATTGCATTAACTGCTGCAGCAAACAAAAGATTGAAAATTTTTCAAAAGTGTAAATTGAGTTAAGTACGGCACATTGAATGTGCAGTTCCGTTGGGGTTTCCCCAAGTATATAAGCATGTAAAAACATAAGCCAATTTCGAAAATAAACAAAAAAAACAACAACAGCAGCTGTTAGTTCCCACTGTTTGCTATGCGAGTGTCTTGGAAAACAATATTATGAAATCTCTAAGCAATTTCACACTTCAACAAAAATTGACACCCAACACCAGAGTCACCAACCCAAGGGCTCCAGTGTATTGAGAACTCAGCAAGCAAAAGATAAAAGACAGTTCCATGTATCGTGGCGTATGGCGTGGTATGGCATCACGACTGCTGATGATGGCTGCCGCTGCTCTTTGGCAGTTGTCGTTGGGGTTGTCGTCTTGGCCGCCAGTTTGGCCCAGTGACATTAACCCGCCAAGCACGTTGATGGAATATTGCTATGGCCATGGTATGGCATCCAGCCGTTGTATTGGATGTGATTGTGCGGAAACGCAAAACTTTTTGCTGCTTGCACAAACTTTTTATCCACTACACTACATAGTACTCCTACAACTCATACATACTTAAAAGCACTATATAGTATATATGTATAGAAATGGCTGCAAAATTGTGACACAAAATGGCTACAGCCCAGCAGAGTACAAAAAGAAAAAAAAACCATGAAAATGTAGAAATCATACAATATTCGCAGCACATAAATAAGTAAAAAAAATATATATACACAATCAGGCGCGGATATAGGATTTGGTTATAGGGAGATTTTTACTTTGAAGTGTATATACATCAGAGCTCACAACGAACTGCCAACCCATACTTCCAACTTTTGGGGTAGTGCGGACCCAAAACCCCTCCCGTGGATCCGCCACTGTTTACAATATATAACACAACGCACTCAATAAATGTTGCAAACTTTACGATAAAAAAATAATAATGTTTTCAAATTTGTGCAACAACAAAAAAAATAAAAAATCTGCGCCCACGGATCCAAATCCGTTGGCGTTTTGGAAAAGTTGCAAGTGCCCACGACAAACACAAAATTTCAATTATCTCAAAAGTGTAGAGTGAAACACTTTGGTTTCGTATGATTAAACTAGGAATTTTTATGCTACCCATAACCAAGTGCTTGTTCAAAAACCAGCAAGCAAAAGAAAAATTTTGAGTACCATGAGAACGCGCAACAGTTGTTGAACACTGATTGCATTAACTTAACGCGTAGATGAGTTTTCACTGTATATCTCAACAAAAAGTTGATAAAAAGCTATTCTTCCTAAATAGTTAAACCGATTTTGATAGATTTTTGATTTTAGATGAGTTCCGCATAAATATATTTTTTATCTTAACCCGGTTACATAACCTACCCATAACTCCAATACCGCAACACCCTAAAAGCCAAAGTTCGTGCAGTAGAACATCTGATGGACTGATCTTCATTAAAGGTGTACCACATATGTACACTCAGAAAAAATAGCGACTAATTTCAAGTTCGAATTACTATAAAGATTGTTTCATTCAAAAATTTATACAAGTTATTCATTCTCTATCTACATAGTTCAGGACAACCGTTAAAGATCTTGTGGCTTTGACTTTGAATCCAAAGTTATTCATGCAAAAATCTCCATAAAAGAGGTATTTTGCAGCTTATATTAGAAACTTCGCGTACTGGGTTTTTTTGGATCCCCGATTCGGATTCAGCAACCCCAAAAAATAATGCCGCACAACCGTTCCCAAAAAGAATGTGGTGAGGTTTTTTGGATTATATGTTACAAACATGATGATTATTTCCTTTAACTCCCAATGGAGCATATGGCCTCTACAAAACATTTCCATCTCGTTCTATTGTTTGCTAGTGTCTTGATCTCGTTTCAAGATTTGCCAGATTGTTATAATATATTTGCTGCAAAACGGTTTCCCAATATAAATGTTTGTGTTTTCGAAGTTGCTGAGTTCGAATCCGACGTTCAAAAAGCCCAAGCTGATGGGGTACTCACAAAACCTGAAAAACCCCCATTCAACGAGGTATTTTAGTACTGCCCAGATATGCTAACGGATATTCTGTACCAGAATTAAAATACTAGTGTTGGTAAATATAAAAAAAATAAATACGCGAAGTATCGTATTTTACATTCTACTTTTCTCAAGAAAGTTTCTCAAGCTTTCTAAAAATATGCGATCCCTCTAAGCCCATTCGATTTCTAAAAGAATTGACCAACACTGCAAAGAGCTTAATAAAATCAATTGCAACAAGTTGCAAACCCCCCAACTTGTTTAGAATTCATGCAAAGTAATTGTTTTTTGCTTTTAGTATACCTATACGCAAAGGTTACCTCACCTTAATCACGCTCCATCAGCGCTTCATCATTCTGTTTATTATTTCAAGTATTTAACATTGTTAACATCTCATTTGACAGTGTCTAACACTTTTTTGTCAGTCTACCCCAAAATTCAACAGTTACGCAATGCAAAGGGAGCCATATACCTAAGCATGACTTATCCAATTGTCCTTTGTAAATACAATTTAAAGTTTAACGCCCTAACAAGGTTCTTGACGTTGCCAAAGTCAATAATAATGACCAAGTAACCAAATTTACTCAGCGCCCAAAATGAAGTTCATGCTTCGACTTGGTTTATCTTATGCTCTGGCAAATAAGGAAGACACCAAGCAGCTGCTCTGTGTCGAGTTGAGTTCCCAAAGCCAAACATTATGCTCATCGCGTTGGCCTTCCTCCATCAACGTCCATTATCTGTAGCCAATTTACGGCAGCTTTTATTTTTTTTTTTTTTTTTCAATTTTATAACGCCCTCTTTGGAAAGAGGCGCAACTTAGTAGTGGGTTGCGGCTTGAGCTACGTCAGGCTTGGGCTTGGGCAATCCATTAAAAATAAATAAAGATTACGAAAAGATGAGCGCCTTGATTTATGTTAAACTCTGCCGTGCTTCGTTTCCTGAGCACTCTGCACATGAATATTAAGTTATTTTATTGCCTACACTGCGTATGTGTAACATTTTTTTGCTGACTTGCCAATTTCTCAATTTTTCATTTTATTTTTCCTTTTTGTTGCGGTAGAATGTGGGTCGTGTGCTGCGCCGTACACGTCTGGCGGATAAGTTGGAGCTGCATCAGGTTACAGTGCCAATTGGCGTGCTGCTTGTCATTTTCGAGTCACGCCCGGACTCACTACCTCAGGTGGCCGCCTTGGCCATGGCCTCGGCTAATGGTCTGCTGCTTAAGGGCGGCAAGGAGGCAGCGCATAGCAATAAGGCGCTAATGGAGCTGGTCAAGGAAGCGCTGTCCACTGTTGGTGCCGAACATGCTGTATCATTGGTGCGTATGCAACAAGCTGACAGCTGACAGCTAGAATTTTCATTTTGGCTTTCCAATAGGTTTCGACGCGTGAGGAAATCAGCGACCTGTTATCCATGGAGAATCATATTGATTTGATCATACCACGCGGTTCCTCGGAACTGGTGCGCAGCATACAGGAACAATCTTTGCATATACCCGTGCTGGGTCATGCCGAAGGCGTCTGTCATGTGTTTATCGATAGAGATGCCGATTTGCAAAAGGCCTTGCACATAGCACGGGATGCCAAATGTGATTATCCAGCAGGTAATGATAATGCAAAATTACTTCCTCAAAAGTTTCCATATTAATTGCAAAAATTTAAATTTTTCTTTGTCTACACACTGGACATAGCCTGCAATGCCATGGAAACACTGCTCATACATGAGGATCTAATGAGTGGCGAAATTTTCACTGACGTCTGCAACATGCTGAAACGTGAGGGTGTCAAGATCTTCTCCGGTCCACGTCTAAATCAACAACTGACATTTGGGCCGCCCGCTGCCAAGAGTCTGAAGCACGAATATGGCGCTTTGGAGTGCTGCATTGAGATTGTGCCCAGTTTGGAGGAGGCCATTAATCACATACATACGTACGGCAGTGGTCACACGGATGTCATTGTTACGGAAAATGGTACGAAAATTGAAAATTAATTTCAATTGCTTTCTATTGAAGTAGAAAATGTGTTGGCTGCTCCAAGCAACTGCAAGCGGCATGAAGCGCATAGTGAAGTGTTGAGGCGCTGGAAGGGACTATGAATGGGTTAGAAATGGGGTTCGTTCTGGCTTTGGCTGCTCAAACAAAAGTTAATGACAATTGAATGGACGCATTATAAATAGCTAGCGCAATGCAATGATATTGGATTAAGGTTATTGTTATGGCCAGGAATTGGAACTGAAGCGTTTTTGGTAGAGCTTCCTACGATGACAAATCGTATGCAGAGAGAGAAGGGTTAATGGACCATGCCAATTGTACGATTTAGACTTTTGGGGTAATAACTAAAATTCCATTAAAAACAGAAATCTGAGCAACGTATTAAAGAGAAGGAAAGAAAGTGTAGGAAGAAGCGTGACATACAACATCAAAAAAATTAAATATTTTTTGTTGTTTTTTATGTTAATTACAGATTCTTTTTAATTCTTCAAAAGATTTTTGACACAAAAAGACAGTGGAGGATTCAAAACATATCTGTAATGTTGTAGTATTTTGGCTTATATTATAATAAGAGTTATATAATTGTGTTTGGTACTTTACGCTGATATTCAGAATATAATATTTTTATTCAAAGCCTTGGGAAATATTCCATGAGATTTTGAAAGAAAACCCGATCTAGGGGTATAAAGACGGAACACTTAATCGCGACTAAAAATCTATTAAATACAACAATTTAGAGCTCGCACAAAATATATTTAAGTAGATATAGAGTTAAATATATAGAGTTTTGAGCGATCCGAAAATTCCCAACCAATATCTTCCAAATAAAATTTCAGTCTAAATGGTACCTAAGTGAAGTTGCGAAATTTAAATCTTGGACCTAAGTCTGTCGAGCTATCTTCCTTTATTAAAGTTATCGTATTTAATTTAGGAAATTATGATTGGCAGAAAAATTTAACTTATAAAGTACATTAGTTCCAGTTTCTAGAGGTAATATTTTTGTTGACCAGATCTTATACCAGCAAATTTTCTATCGATCTTAACTCGTATATCCTGCGCCCTATGGGTATAGGGTATAAACACTCCTAACACTCCTAAAACTCCTAAAAATATTTTGATAGTTTTTCAGGAGTGTTTTCTACAATACATAAACCGAAATTTTGACTTAGCATCACTTTTTAAAATCTTAAAAATATTGCCAAGTTTTTTGGGACCACGGAAATAATTCATAATTTCTGGAAAATGTCTGTGATAATGGGTTGGGAATAAACATTTGGGAATTCCATTCAATTGCTGATGTTTTCGAGTTGAAGATTTAAATTAAAAACATAAAAAGTAGAAGCTCTTCAAACGAAATCTTTAGCAATGTTCGCTTTAACTTATTGCACTAAAAGAAGCATCTTTTTGAACTTCCCATCTAAGCACCAACTAGTATCAGTGTTGAAAAACGACACAATAAGCTAAATTGAAAATATGACGTTTATATAAATACTCGTACTTCAAACTTTTTGTTGTAACCTCAAATCTCTGGGGCTTAAGGGTCAGTCTAACACCCAAGCGATTAGGAGCAATACATAACTGTTGACAGTTGCCACAAAAAACATTTGACCAGGTCACAAACTAATTCAATTGTAAATTCAGTTCCCGCGCTGCTCAGCTTGGTTTAGTTGCTGCCACTTGCATGTGACGTCAGGATTGCTAACTCGTTCGTCACGATACCAACTAGCCACAAATTTAAATCATTTGGGAAATTAATTTTATTCAACATATTTTCACGTTTCACGCGTTTCGTGCAGATGCCGCTGCGAAGCATTTCCTCAACTCGGTGGACAGCGCCTGCGTGTTCCACAATGCCAGTTCACGTTTTGCGGATGGCTTCCGTTTTGGCCTTGGTGCTGAGGTGGGCATCTCAACGGCAAGGATACATGCACGCGGACCGGTTGGCGTTGAGGGTCTGTTGACTACCAAATGGATACTAGAGGGTGATGATCATGCTGCAGCGGACTTTGCTGAGGGTGGACCGCGCACTTGGTTGCACGAGACTTTGCCAGTGGCATAGACTATAAGTTGAATTGTTTATTGTAAAACTTTGTAAATATTGTTAAAAAAAAAAAAATATATATATATATATATATATAGTAGTATGTATAGTACATAGCCTGTACTACTAAGTTGGGACTTGTTTGCTGGCTGCTTTGGTGTAATGCAATGTTCATGTTGCACATTGTTCACACAGTGAGTGAAGGTTAATTAAGTAAGTTGCCTGGCTGCTCGACAGCTGACGTCATTGCCATATGGAAGAAATTAATTTAAGCGTAAATTATTTGCTCAAAACTTGTGTAATTAATAAAAAGTAATGCATACTGCACTGTCATAGCGAAAACTGTCAACGCCTGTCATTCGTAAAGTTTTTCGAGACTTTCAACAAACTTCACTTCAGCTTCTTGGGGCACTTGCCACACTTAATCGTTTGCATGCACGAGGGCTGCTATTTATGTTTACGGAAAATGGTTATTTAGCCTTTGAAAGCTTTTTCTCGTAATGCTGAATACACTTTTTCATTCGTGTACCTTTTATGCTTCTAAATGGCGTATTTCTCACAAAAACTTTATCTGACAAAGCATGCCATTTGAAATTTTGTAAACAGCTTAGTTTGGTGCTTACGTTATTTTTCGCGCACTTCTGCATTTCTGCATCGTTTGTAACGTATTTCTGCACAACAGTGTCAAGACCCAAGTTTATTTAATTCCAAAAAATAAAATGGAAATGGTACATTCTCACCTAATAAGGCTATAAATGACCTGGGCCAGAAATATCAATAACAGCCCTCGCGTGTACAATTATATCGAGCTGTAAGGGCTGCCTGACAGTGAAAATGAAAATTTAACACAGCGACAGTTTAAAGTTTCAATTTTTCATAAAAATAACATAAATTGGCCATAAAACGTGCCGGGCACATCTAAAGGCTAACCCCTTGCTCCCATTCTCACTTGGTATGCAACCGTCGAACGATTCGCGAAACTATTTTAATTTTTGTGTGCATTTTCTCTCTTGCCATCTCACTTTACTTCTATCTCTCTTTCTGTACCTCTCCTTCTCTCTCTGCCGCTCGGACACTTTGCTAAAGTTTATTTTAGTGCGGCACGCTGCATTGCGTGCCAAAAGGCAACCACCGTCACCTGCCCATGCCATGTCGTTCACATCCCTTATGCCCTCCACCCAGCAGCCAGTTCAGAGCAATTGCAACTAACTTGGCTGCAACCTTGTCAACGATTTTGGGCTTCCCGTTTTGTGGCCACTGCTGCAAGTGCTTTAAGCTGGGCTCAGCTTTAGTCAGCGCATTTTCAGTGCCAACTGCATATTTCTTTAGCGCCATTTTCACCGCAACAGCTTATAGTATAGTTGGGTTGTTCAAAAAGTTTGGGCGGAAGTCAAAAAAGATATCAGTATCCGAAACAAAAAAGCGAGAATTTCTAAAGCTAATTGCAATAGTCGAAGAGCACTTGTTTAAGAGGTATAAAGTAGCGGTATTTTTTAGATTAGTTGCCATACCCTGCCTAGATCTTAACGATCAGAAGAACTGGAGACATAAAATATTGCCATCTCAAAAGACGATCATTCTCAGAACATGCAGATAAAGTCTGTCGATTCATGCTGATTCTTGCTCCGGTTCACCAAGTGAGACTTTTAGGGTACAAAGGCACTTTAACAAAAAAACCTATTAGATCGTATAAAAGCTACACAAGCTTTAGGCAAAAGTATAAGCAAAGTGCAACAATTTGTTTTATTCCTAAGCCGCTAAGAGCCGACAAATTGGTATGGAAAGTCAAAACGTCTCTATCCCTTCCTTATTACTCTACCATAGTAATCTATTTTCATTAAAGCTGCATTATAATTTTAAAATTAGCAGAAATGCAAAACATTTACTTTTTCAGCAACGTATGCGGAGAGTTAGCCCACCGTCAAGCATCACACAGACTAATTTACTTTATGTTGTAGCTATTTGAGTGACAGCCCTTTTGAAGAAAATTATGCAGTTCTAAATATGCCAATTTTTATTTTAAAAATAGGACCACCCATTTCTCAACATGCTCTATAAATAAGATTATTAAAAAATAAGTAGAACGACTGTAGTTGGTGATCTAGGGACTAGACAAATGTTTTTCTTACAAATTTCGACGTACTGAGTCCGGTTTCGCTAATTCAGGGAGTTCCAAAAAATCCGAGAATAACAGATTTCTAAGTTAAACCACAAAACACATACTAGAGATTTTTGAAGCTCCAATACGGATTCTGCGACTCCAAAAAAATATCGCCGAGAATAAGTGAATCGGGCTACTTTTAAGGTCGACCTGTCCGATTTAGATGATTTTACATTTATTGCAAAATTTGCGAACTGAGTTATCGATAACTGAATATTGTATTATTCGTTTTAAGACTTTTCTTTGACAAGCCATATCTCCTAAGCGAATAATGATATCTACACTTTTTTTTTGCAATGAAAGATGCAACTTTGAATTTGAAAAAAAAAATTTGAATTAAACAAATCAACTTCAATTATAAATTGAAAACAATTTTTCTCAAAAATGGGATAAACAACATTAAATATATTCAATTATCTACAGTTAATTACAAAAAATTTTCAAAATCAGTTTGGTAGAACCAGAGATATTTGCTTTTAAGTAAAGACACTTTTTTATTAATTTCGGAAAATGTTTTTTTTCGAAATATCGCGAAATCCGTTCCATCAAAAAATTGTTTGACTTCATTTTCGGATTTAGCCTGCCATTTTACTACGGGAATGACTAAAACATGTTGAGGATACCAAAATTTTTTAAAATTTGTAAACTAGTGTAATTCGATCATTTTTTCAATTAAATTTTTTCTTTCAGAGTATTAGCACGAATATTCTTTTTTCGTAAGGCAAATTTTGCCACTTCTGTTATTATTAAAGTTATTAAAAAAGTTTTATTGAAAAAATAATTCGAAAAAAAAATTGTATCTTACGAAATTAACAATATGTACAATGTTTTCATCATCTTTGTTAATTCCTATTATTAAATAGTCAACCTGGCCAGAAAGTTTAAGAACAAAAATTTGTAAGTTCAAAAAAATACTCGAATCTCTAAAATTGTTCACATATGATTCTTATTTTAAAAATCAGTTATTCCAAGCATTTTTCGGTAGTCAATATTAGCTCATTTCAAATTACAAGCTGTTACTGAAAAACAACAAAAAAACATGAGTAATCGTTTTGAGATACGTCGATCTAAGTATATTAAAAATGCTTTCGACAAATGTAAAATATTCATATTCGTTAAAAAGATTAAAGCCAAAAACTGTTAGTTCTTCATACAAACCCAAAGATCCAAGTTAGGGCCTATACGCAGTTCGAAATATTTCGCGCGGAGTGACAATACTTTTTATATGAAGGTTTGTCATTCCGCGCGAAATATTTCTCACTGCGTAGACCCCTTTATTCGAAAAACGTATGAAAATATTTCAATCGGATTTCAGCAAAACGAATTATTTATGCGCTTTCAATCCCACTGCTGGAAAAATGGGTTCAAAAGAGTGCGCATTTTAAACTGAAATAATTTTTAAAATATTAATTGATATTTCTAGATTATTGATATTCATATTTTTGAGAAAAGAGACCAAGTCCTTAAATTATCATTAAAACTGTCCACGTGAGGTATTAAAATAAAAAGAACACGTTTTTTTTTAATAATTAATATATTATACATAACATATTACATATTTTTATCAGCTAATTTATATACATAAAAATTAAACAATTTACTAATAAATACTTTTCATAAAGTTTGTTTTTTTGCTAGCATACTCTAGCGCCATCTCAGTTGCCGCAGAGGGCCTCTATGGTGAAAAGGGCAAACGTCAACTTTCAAAATTGTCCTCCAGAGGGAGTAAGAAAATAAATAAAAAGTGTACGGCAAAAAAGTTATTCATATTATACAGAGATACAGGCAACACTTTTATTTAATACCTAATCATAAATAAATAATATAATAATAAATATCTCTTTCAGTTACTAGCAGCCCACAATTTTATATTGAAGTCGTTTAAGTAAGCAGTCGAACTTGTTAAGAAAAAAGTCTTATTTGGTGCATACCGTCAGTGGTGTAGTAGATCCCATAATATCATAAACTTTGCCGTGCAACCCAACAAAAACTTTGTTTACCTACCATTCTAACCCTTTTTTAGTTTGGCACAAACTTTCCAAACGTTCTCCTGGCCATTATCCTAAGCACTACACTAGTGTATAACCTGATATACGTGGTATTCGGGCACATAATTTTTTCGAGAGTTTTCAACTGCTCTTTGGCGTTGAGCGCTTACTGCGTACAGACAATGATACGTGTACCTGTCTCTAGTTGCAGTCACGTAGTTTTTATTTTTCCAGTTTTTCCTAGTTTTGGCTTGCAGTTAAAAAGTTTTGAGCGCAACGTTAGAGAAAAATGGTACTGTGAAAATGTGTGCTGCTTAAAGTTTTTTTTTTTTTTTATTTCAGCAGCATAAAATGGACAAGCATAACTTGAATGAATACAAAAAGTTGGGTACCACTGTAGAGCCAAGTGTGCTCATGGATAGCTCATCCAGTTGTAGGATGCTGAGTTTACATAGAATTAATTGTTTAATAAGGTCTGGCCACACATATCTTGCAGATACGCATTTCTATTGCTTTTTAATTTGAAATTTTGCGCTACACTTAATTAGAATAATAAAGAGGTGCAAACAACACATACACATGCGCATAAATCTAAAAGTTAATATTACGTTAAGATGTATCTACATGACAACTATAAGCAGCCTGCTTATGTACTATAGAGATCTAGCCATGACAGCAGACAAATTGTTGCAAATGCTTTCGTGCCTCTGGCCAAAAGATACACACACACACATATGTACAACATTCATAGTTGAGGCACAATGACTGTGTTTTATATAAAAATGATTTTATTTAAATTGAATGAAATCTACACGATGCATTTTATAGTATAGTATGCTGTCTATATGGTGTGTATAGTATGAATATATGGACCCACTTTGCTTTGGCTGCATTGGCACTTTGCTATTTTGGCATCTTCTGCCGAACCATCTATGGCTTGAGGCGAAAATTCAAAACATTTTGTCACATCATTGGCACAAATATGTTATGCAATGTGTGTAGTATTTTATATATGTATGTACATATGTTTATTTGTATACGCCTGTAGTACACTACTGCATTGTTCGAGTTTATTTATATAAAACTTAAAAATATATATAAATACTCGTATTTGCAAATAACAACAACTGATGACTATACAAGTCCTGGCTAAATTCATCAAAACGTTTGGCAAACGCAGCAGACATAATTTTTGTGAAAATTTCAAGAAAAAAATTCGAAATGTCAATATTGACTTGACGAAAAGTTTATACACTTTAGTAGAACTTTATTGAAATGTAGATAGTTTTAAAAAAAGCGATATATTTTTCAGTTTGGCAGCGAAATACCAAAAATTGAATATAAGATTTTTTTGTTAAGCCAAACGGCAGACTTTATTTATACTTAACTTTAAGTGAAAGTAACTATTAATTATTGCAGAACTATTCAAAAAACCTTTTAATTCTCACTTTATCTGCATAGTAAGAAAATATTTTCCTCCGAACAATATTTACTTTTTATTCTTTATCGCTCTAGCGGCAAATGTTTAAACTCCGTATTTTATATCTTGCTCCCTATCGCGAACAAATTTAAAACTTATTCGTGGTTTCCAATTTTTTGTTGCACCACCTAGCGTACAATTTTGGCACTCGAATTTGAGTGTCTGTAGCACCAAAGCTATCCATACGAATTGAAACAAATTATTATACGATGCTGGAAAAAGTCCAATGAATTAACTTCAAATTTTATTAAAAACCAATGAAATTGAGGGATTTATATCTGTGACTTATTCCATAACTCAGTACGAATAAATTTAGGTTAACTTAACACAATTATAGTACTGACTTTATATTCAATATATGCGTTAAAAAAGGTCAAAATTTTAAAAAATACTAGTTTATTTTCGAGAAAAATTTTGAAGCTTTAAAAAATTTTACCAAATTGGCGCTTCTGAAAATTTTTTTTTTTTTTTAGTAGGATCCAACCACTTAACGAGGATAATCTTCATGCTTACTGCTGGAACTGAGAGTTCCAAGCAGATAATTAAAGATTTATAGATTTCATTAGTTTTGAAATCCATAAAAACCCTATACTGGCTTGGACACATTTCAAATGTTTTAATATGCAGATGCTTAGCTTTTGTATTAGAAAAATGTTCATATAGTTCTGGTTATAGAGAATAGCGAAAAAGTCTGCCTACAATTTCTAAGATAAATGGTTGCCTTCTGTAGATTTCATATTTCATTCATTTAGTGCATAAAAACACTATTGACAAGTCTTCTTGCATACTATAAGTTACATATCATAAATTAAGTCTGGATGCTTCTTTTATTATTTTTTAGATCCTCATAAAAACTTTCGATATTATGTATCAAAATTAAACTAAATCTGTTCAGTTCGCATTTCTTTTCTTGCATCCTTTTCTTAATTATAAAACTTATCAGCTTATATATGACGTCATACAAGGTCAAATTAAACTAAACCTTATGTTGCTTAATTGCAGTTCGTATGACGTCATTTGTCTTACAATTAAGAAAAGAATGGAAAAACGAAATCTGGAAGAGATCTTTATTACTTTAAAATATGTGGAAAAACAAATTCCGAATGTTTTGTTTCTAGTACATGCTTACAATTCAATAATAGGTCCGCTGGGTAAAACGTTCCATGGGAGTAATTTTGAATCATCACAGTTCTATAAAAAAATGCATACTTAAAATAATACTAAAAATCTGAGAGGCCTGAAAATTCTTTGAAACATTAAATCTTATGGAAATTCCTAGCATAGCTGTCACATAACTCCATTAATGTATATTTATATAAACCATATAAGAACGCTTACTCAATAGGTCCTAAGCTGCCTGTCACAGTCATCATACTCTACGATCTACAAGTGTATCTAAAATAAAATATTCTGTTGATCCCCTTTAGCTCAAAGCAATATGTTACTAAGGCAATGGGCGGGTGGCAGGGGTCAGTCAGCCCAGCCCCATTGTTCGAGATGATGGACCAAAACAGAACTTATTTAAATGCAGATGTTGGGCACAAAACGAATCACTCTGATTGCTGTCGCTGTGGTATTTACACGTCGTGAGTCTCGTCGCGTCTTAGTTGCTTATTCAAAGGATTTATCGCTATAGTTATCGTTAACGTTTCTTTGTAGTGTCTCCCTGCTAATCAAAATTCAAAATGTGTGACGAAGAAGCATCAGCTTTGGTTGTGGACAATGGATCCGGTATGTGCAAGGCAGGCTTTGCCGGTGATGATGCGCCACGCGCTGTGTTCCCCTCCATTGTGGGTCGTCCACGTCATCAGGGCGTGATGGTGGGCATGGGTCAAAAGGATTGCTATGTGGGTGATGAGGCTCAGAGCAAACGTGGTATTCTTTCTTTGAAATATCCCATTGAGCATGGCATTATTACCAACTGGGATGACATGGAGAAGGTCTGGCATCACACTTTCTATAATGAATTGCGCGTTGCTCCCGAGGAGCATCCCGTGCTGTTGACTGAGGCGCCATTGAATCCCAAGGCGAATCGTGAGAAGATGACTCAGATCATGTTTGAAACATTTAACTCGCCTGCCATGTATGTGGCCATCCAGGCTGTGCTCTCCCTGTATGCCTCTGGCCGTACCACTGGTATTGTCTTGGATTCAGGTGATGGCGTTTCTCACACTGTGCCCATCTATGAAGGTTATGCTTTGCCACATGCCATATTGCGTTTGGATTTGGCTGGTCGCGATTTAACCGACTATCTGATGAAGATCTTGACCGAGCGTGGCTATAGCTTTACCACCACAGCTGAGCGTGAAATTGTCCGCGATATTAAGGAAAAATTGTGCTATGTAGCTTTGGACTTTGAGCAGGAAATGGCGACAGCAGCAGCTTCCACCTCATTGGAGAAATCCTATGAATTGCCTGATGGTCAGGTGATTACCATTGGCAATGAACGTTTCCGCACACCTGAAGCTTTGTTCCAGCCCTCGTTCTTGGGCATGGAATCCTGCGGTATTCATGAGACTGTCTATCAGTCGATCATGAAGTGCGATGTGGATATCAGAAAGGATTTGTATGCCAACAATGTGCTGTCTGGCGGTACTACCATGTATCCAGGTGAGTGGTCTCAATATACAAAGTAAAATTGATATTTCCAAAAATCTGTGTATAAACATAGTCTAAATTCTAATGCTTGGACACATTTTCAGGTATTGCTGATCGTATGCAAAAGGAAATCACTGCTTTGGCTCCATCTACCATCAAGATTAAGATTATTGCACCACCAGAGCGTAAATACTCTGTATGGATTGGTGGTTCCATCTTGGCCTCGCTGTCCACCTTCCAACAGATGTGGATCTCGAAGCAGGAGTATGATGAATCTGGTCCTGGCATTGTGCATCGCAAGTGCTTCTAAGCCAATCAAATGGCTAGCCACTAAACACCAACAACAACAACAAAAAGTGGCATTTATATATAGACTATCCCACACATATGTATCTAGCATATATCTAACATTGATATATATGTTTAGCTATTGTGCGGTTAGCTGCATCTGGGCGCCAAAGAGCGTCATTTAAAAAGTATCTTTAAAATTAAATTTAGTTGAAGAAGTTGAGAGACAAGAGACAAGGCAACAGAAATAAGCAGAAAATAACGAGCAAAAAGAAAAAAAATGCCCGCATCTTTTTATGTTTTTTATTATTTTTTTGATTTCATTTTAAGTTACGGAGCTGTAAAACAAAAGACAATACCAAATCGGATGGACAATAAAAATGTGTCAAATTTGACAGTTTAACAATAAATTGGCATAGAAGTTCTAGGAATTCCCAAAACTCAATAGACCATGCAAGCAGGCTGTCCAAAAAAAAAAGGAAAAAACTTTTTTAATTAAGCTGGTCAAAAATCTGGGCTAACACGTCAATCAACATTGAATTGAGCAAAACTTTTGTTATAACCTAACACAGTGACATGCCCAAATGGCTGCTAACCTGTGTCCCGGCGACTGATGCCTAGATGCTGCCAAATGTATTGGAGCTCAAGTTGCGCTCATTTCTCACTGCCATGAACTAAGCGGAAGTAGCTTGACATGGCGTATATGTGTGAGTGTGTGTGTGTATCTGTGTGAGTGTTTGTCATGATTTATGCGCTCCATGAGTGACCATAAGAACATGTGCACCCAGCTTGCTGTCTGTTTGATGTATTAGTTGCTCACCTCAACTGCAACTTAACGCTCGTTATGTGCACTGTGTATGTGAACGAGGGCAGTTCGATAAGTTCAGCGAAAGTTTGAATTTCATGCGCATACTCGCTGAGGCAGAGCAAAATGTTTGCTGATCTGCAGCGCAGAAATTGACTGGTGAAAGCAAATTGGAAGTAAGTAACTACCATTGGGGAGGAAAAGCGAACGAAGAAAGCAGTGGAGTGGGCGCATTTTAAGCTGCTGTGTAGGGTGGGCCGTCTGTTGCTTTGGTTGTTAAATACTGAGTATGAGTCGCAACATACCCGTCCAAAGTGGATGCACTACGAATAGAATGTAATTAACAAGCAAACCAACAGATGACCCACCCTATATTAGCAAGACTTTAGAGGAAACCCCAAGGAACATATCCATTCTTGTCGCCTTGTCTTTACCACAAAAAGTAAGCTTATCTGTAACATGGTAGTGGCGCTAAGCCGTATCCTACATTACTCATTCGCGCTCTGCCGCCCGATTTCCAGTGGATAATATAAATATGCTGACAAAAGTTATAATAGGCACAGCAGCAAAGCCTTATGACTAAAAGGATGCTCGTTTCCCATTTTTATCATAGCTGCGGAAACATGGAGGAGATATAAAGCATGAAGGGCGGGTATCCTGTACCTGAGAAACCGCTGCCTTGCAAAGCTACGCATTGAGGACCTAATTCTTTTCATTTGATTCGCAAAAATGGAAGAATAATTCCATTGGAGCAAGGATCGTATATGTCCCGACGCTTCAGCTTGTATAAACGATTTTTTTGGCACCCAAACCATTGAATTAGTGAGTCCTTTGGCTTAAAGTTCGGACCAAGTTGCTAAGCCTTGAACTTCATTGGGTCATACTAGATGGGGTGCTACCGAATTTTCTGAACGCTCACGGAGACAGCAACGTCAGAGCCCTGTAATTTAATTCATACGAAAGAAGTATCGCCAATTTATCTACGTTATTCAACTGAGCCAATAGCAGGACTAGAGATTGAGAAACAGTCAACAGAAACGGACTTGTAGGTAATACACTTTAAATGAGAATAGGGATGTTCGTTTTTATAACAGAATCGGGCAAGACTATTTTTTGCTGAAAAATATATACAAAAATTTATTGTAAGAGCCAGTGACTTTACAAACTGCCCTAGCGAGTATAGTTGCATGTCTGTGTTTGTTTGTGTGGTGCGCCTAGGCATCAGTGGTACCAAGTTTGAGTGATATGTGGAAGTTTGAGTGACTTCTAAAGTGCAGCAACAGATTCAACAGTGTAAGCTCTGACTAAAACTTTTGCCTCCGACAAGTTACAAGTTGCAGGTGCAAATTCGAAATCATAATTACTTGATCTTCAGTTGTTGCAGCTGAATATATAACTTGTATATGACAAAATATATAAGTTTACGATAAAGTTTTTATGGTCTAGCGGGAATATAGTTTTTTAAAACATTGGCTTAAGAAATAAACAAATGGGACTTAAGCAGCTTAACAACTGAAAGTTTTACATAAATCAAATAAAGATAATAATTTTAACTAAGACTCAAGACTCAAGTATGCGCTGAACAAAATTTAAAATTTAACTATGTGTGTACTAGAAAATTTTTGTTAAATTTATTTAAAACTGTTATAAAATAATTGCTTTAAGCTTATTTTGCGTTGATATAGCCAATCAAAATCTTGACATATCAAAATTCAATTTAAAAGTTGAGTGCTATAGCTGTTGTTGAAATACGGCTTAACTCAATACTAAAGAATCAAATCAAATTAGCCTATCAAACTTTTCGAAACTTTAGAAAATATCTTTCCATCAAAGCCGCAGCCATTTTGTTATTGGCAACCTTTAGCATTTGGCACATACTCCTACTATATATTAGTTTAAATTTTAAGTGCTGACGTCATTGTTTCTAACGTTACCGCAGACGACCATGATCATAATGCCGATGATTATGCTGATGAAATCACCATTGTTGGTAAGTTGGGCGTGTCTGTTGCGGTCAGTTTGTTGTTAGTTCTGGAGCCCTTTTGTTTTATTAATTTCCTGTCTTGATGCGGTGCACCTCAAGCCGGAAAAACAATTTGCTAGCACGTCAAAAGCAAGTAACTGCTTGCTGCCTGTCAATCAGAGCGCGTCTAAAATCTATTTCCTGCAAAAGCCTTTTAGCAACTTCCGTTTTCGTTGGCCAACTCGTTAATGCCAACATTTGCACTAGAGAAATAAATAAATATTGCCGAAAATTATCTAAATTTTATGTGTAATACTCGTATAGTGTTTATCAAGTTGCTTTGTAATTTTATCGGCTGGTATTTGTTTAAGTTATTAATTACAAAATTTCATGATGTCGATGAAGAGAAACTGCATTAAATTAGCCTAAAATAAACAGCATCTAAATGGAATGCAACACTGCTCAAATAATAGTTGCAAAATATATTGAAAATGGAAAATAAAACAAAACATTTGGACTGTAATTAAATTCAATTAAATGGCTGAACAAGAGCTCTAAGCAAACAATAATAACAGCAACAACAGCAGCTGAAACTACAATAAACAATTTAGTTGACTACCAAAAATTTTAAAGTTGACTATTTTATTCAATTCTGCCTAAAATACCAAATAATAATTGGAACTTTACAAAGCCAAAGCTTAAACACCCTTTTGACAGAGTTTTGAAAAGTTGTGAGCATAAATTTTGAAATTTTGAAATTTCCATTCATTCCGTAGTCATCGTCATCATTTATTTTTATGTTAAGTGTGACCGTATATTGGGTGACAAAATGTTGCGCTTATCGCTGTCTGACGCTAAATGGTCCAAGCTGTTTTTTGCATGCTTGAGTAATTTAATTATAATATTAATATTATAATTAAATAATTAAAGTTACTGTTTGATAAATCAAAATTCATTCATAAGCGTTAAAAAAATCAATTACATATTTTATTACTTTTTTAATATTCTCCTTGTACCAACATTCAAAAAATTGTTTGTAAAAATATGCCCGTGAAACCAATATGGGTTTCGAATGCTACAGCCGACATTTTGCTGAAAGGCGGTGATAGCCCGTATCAAGGGAGAACGACGAAAATTATTCTGCCGAACTAGTCCAACATTCGAATTTCTAATCTTCTACACAGTCTGGAAGACTTAAGATAACGATTGGAGTCCAGCAAAGCTATTACCTATGCAGACTGCATGAGAGATCTGAGATTGAGATCGACAGCAGAAACATTCTTATCGACTGAAAATTTGGGGCCACGACATTCCAGTGGAATTCGCAAGACATCCGAAGCCGGTCTTGGTCGTTCAAAGTAAAGATGGATAATTTCGATCAATGACGAAAGTTGTGCCCATATTTCTGAGATGGAGCTTTGTAACAATTGTGATAATTTGAAAAAATTTGTCTTTTTAAAAACACACCCAGTCAGTACCTGGAAAAAACAAATTTGACAAACTTACTTGTCACTAGGAGACCTGGCCATTTTTAGATGATGGCGCAAAAAGGACATCGCTTACAAAGGTACTGTCATAAAAATTGTAGACGTGGCCTTACAAAAGATACTGTCATCAAAATTTGTGATTTGCACAAAATATTTAAAGTTCAAAGTAGTAATGAAACCAAAGGAGTTAAGATTATAAGTAACTTAGCAAATACTTTTTTTACCAGAAAAAAGTTACGGGTGCAGAGAGGAAAAAAGAAAGACAAACAATAAAGAGGCAAGCCAATTGTCAATGATTTCTTCTTTTAAAACTGTTTCCACAAAAAAGGCAAAATTTGCTTGCCCCTTTAAAAATATTAACAAAGACAGCTCAAAGGTTTATGTTGCTTTGGCTACAGAATATTTATAATTTTAATAAATTTTGCTCTATAATTACAAAAAAAAAAAATAATCAAAGATATTTTGTTTTTAGTAAATTTTATTTTCTTATACAGCCCAGCCAAGTTCTTCAAATTGGCAAAAGAGGGGGAACGACAAGTTCAATATTTCACTTTTAAAAAATATAAATTTAATTCTTCGATGTAAAAATATTGGTAACTATGATAATATTAATTTTAAACTTTTTTAAAATATAATAGACTCTCAACAAGGGTATACTAAAACCCAAAATGCAAAAGCCTCAAAGTTGTTGATAGTCTTGTTGGCCAGCAGCCGGTTTAATGTTGGCCTACTGGTCAGATTGATTGATTGAATGCCGAGTTGACTAGAGCGGGACAAGCATGTTAGTACACTAGTGCGAAAGAAACAAAAATATGACCATTAAAGTGAGTGCCAATTTTGTTGGCCGGAATTTCTGTGATTGTGCCAAATAATTGGACACATTTGAATAAATGAAGCTCCACTAATAATGTAACACATGGCTAAAATAAAAACTCGTAAGGGCTTATTTGAATTGTAGGCCAACAAAGAAAACTACAATGATTTGGTGTGATATTGGCAAACATTGCGTATACGTAACGTGCTGTATATTTAAATTCCCAAACTGTTTTTAACATTTCCAGCAAATCTTAAGAATTCATTACAAAGGTTTTATATTAGCATACAAATGGAATTTTAATGGAATATTCTAAAGCTTTATTTAAGTTAAGTGTGGCCATAAAAGGTTACGTTTGTTTTGTGTAAATTTAAGCACCAACAGTCAGAGTATACCATAATTTGAATATAGCTCTTTATAAAAGCCTTTTATGGAAACTGTTGAGGCAAAATATAGATTAGAAGTTGCCAAGGGGTTTTTTTTTTTGTTTTAAATTAATGGCTTACTACTTTTTCAACACGTGCACAAATAACCTATTAATTTTATAGTTTTTACGAAACTACTTTTATATTAACTTAAAATCAAGTAATATTGATAGTTTTATATAATACAAATTGGTAAAAATTTTGACACAAAATAGTAATGCATTGAAAATCCGAAAATTTCAGCCAGTATTATGTCGAGCTGCATAAGTTTAGAAATCCCTGAAACGAAATAATCAAGAAACCATTTTAATTATGCAACAATCAATTTGTTTTTTTCGAGTACTTATTTAAAATATAGTTAAAATGCATACCTCTTAACTTCGTTAATATAAACTCACTTTCATGTTTAAAGCATTTATTTACTTTTGCGCTCAAACTCAAATGCTTTTAAGTTTTAGTTTCTTTGCAGCTTACTCTAAACCTATTTGATAAATGAGGCAAGTGTTTGAGAACAAATCGATAATGTCTGCTCGGTAAAGCCAAATGAATTGCTTTAAATTCTTCTTTACCATTGTTATAAGTTTGCAATTATGTGGAACTACCAAAGTTGCCAAACACAAACATAGATAGATACTTGAAATGCTCAAACTGTTTTCAATTGCACTCGACAAAAAGATAATGCTCATTATCAGCATCGGAATATAGATTATCAAACGGCAGCCATATTACTACCATCCGCACGAAGAGCATCATCAGCATTAACGTTATTATACGCTTGATGAGCACTAAAAATCATTGAATCTGATGCTTATTGTTGTTGCAACTGTTGCAGTTGCAGCTGCTCTTTCAACAAATTAAGCACAATGTTTGCAACATTTGTGCCACATTGCCACTCAAGCAGCAAATACTATGAATGTATCTCTGGCAAAGAGAGAAAGTGTGGCAGAGAGCTGAACATGTATCCTTTTCATTGTGTAGCTAAATTTATTGCCAAGCTTATGTGGAATCCAATTTTAAATTTGCAATAATCACTGCTCCTAATTATTCTCACTATAAATTGAATTAGAGCTACACAAACGCCGACATGTATCATCATACACGAGCTCTCTTAATTGGGACGTATCTTAGCGACACGACAGAGAGCGATTTGAAAATAGCGTTTCTCTTTGCTATGACGCCACACCTTACACTCTCTCATAAATGCGTGAACTTAACCTTTATGCCTATTCAACCCAGCAGCTTATCTGTCACTATGGAACAAGTAAAGGAATTTCAGTTGAGCTCGTGAAGTCAATGTCAGATACAACAGATATATGTTTAAACGAGCAGAAAGCTACCCAGTTGCACTTTCAGGAACATGATGAGTAATAAAAAGCATTTAAGCTGTTGATACTCATTATGCCAATAAAAAGTATCACTGCTTTGCTAGGGCAAATCGAAGGGAGGTCATCAGTGATCTTAATTGGTTGGAACTCGGTCACATAATG
This sequence comes from Chymomyza costata, assembly GCA_018150985.1. Classification (NCBI taxonomy): domain Eukaryota; kingdom Metazoa; phylum Arthropoda; class Insecta; order Diptera; family Drosophilidae; genus Chymomyza; species Chymomyza costata. The sequence continues at coordinate 29,973,501 of JAECWU010000001.1, forward strand.
AGAAAATATTCATCACCTTGCGCCTCGTTTGAATTCGCAAAGTGTTAATGTTTGGACTGATGATAGGATTCTAAAGATAATTCGATGCCATCCCGCATGTCACGAAAACTGTCCTTTCTTTTTCCGGCATTTATTAAATTGATCTTGGCCGTTCCAAATAATTTTCCTTTCTTTCAAACCTATATAGCTTCGAGAAGTAAACGCCACAGACCACCAAAGTTACCTAAAATGTGATCAGGATGCCCAGAGTAGTCGATATAGAAATGCTCCTAGATTTTAGCGATGGTAAGCCAGTGGTAGTGATAGCTATCTTCAGATACTCTAGAGTCAACACTTTTATTTTTTGCCTTATAAGAAGAAGAAGTATTGGGTGATTTTTTTTTCATTATATGACTGAGTGTTTAACAGTTTGAATTTTTGTTCTAGAGCCTATCACTCACCCTGGATCCCGCAAGGTACTATAGTAATACTTTTCATTGCGATTATCAATATTTTCTTCCATAAGCTTAATTCGATAATTTTATTTTCCACACGACAACAAAAGCATGTTAGTATTGATTAACTTGACCCCCCTATCTACGCCTCTGGTAAGAACTAAAGCAATCAAACGTTGGTCTTGGTGGAATATTTTATCACCAGAAATAAATTTTAATTTCGATATCAGCTTTATATAATACGGTTTCCATAGCAGTTTCGATATTTCGATATCGTCTTTAAAAGTACAATACAGCTTCCTTAAGAGTATTGTGTGTGAAACACAAAAAGGCAAAAGTTTTAAGCGCATATATAATTTATTTAATGGATACGAAACAGAAAGCTGTCCCAAAGATTTCAAAATCTATTGATGCATAGGTACAAAAAATATTTTAACGCGTTTTGTCTTTTTTTAAAAAATATTTAAATTTTTTTTAAAGTATTTTTTTTGTCAAATAAGTTTTCTGAGCATTATTAATAATATATACGAGTAGCATTCAAAATTAATCTGAAAATTACGAAAAAGAGTTTACAATTTAAAAAATAAATTATAATAAAAAAAGCTTTCGAGGGTTGGAATTTATTTCAGGACACCGCGATGATTTTGGGAACTTTTCGCCATCTCGCTCATTTTAGAATTCCAACAATAAGCCTCAAATGTAAAAGTTCCTAGAACCAGCCTGAAGCCCTATATCGCTCTGGCTATAAATTTCTTTATAAATACTAAATACTAAACTAATATATATTAGTCGCCTTATTTTTTCGAGTTCCATTATTACTCACAATATTTTTTTACAATTAAAAAAATTATACAAAAAAATTTCATGAAAAATTGATTACTTTTATGTCCTGAGATTAAATGTTCATCATAGTAAAGTGGAATAAAGGATTAGTTTTACACGTGAGCCGACTTCATTTTTCTAAAATATGGTTATATTTTTTATATACCTGAGAATGTAAGGCCCTATTCCAAAGAAAGAAAATATATCTTTGTTTTAGGTTTTACCTATTTATACACTTGATGGACAGCCTGCTTGTATTAATTTTCTTTGAACTTTTTGACCTGCCAACTTGTTTTTGGAAAGGCAGCTAACCGCCAAATTAATTTAAATTAGTTTTAAAAAATTTCCTTAAAAGACTTACATCTTTATAATTGGTTGATTTTTAAAACATTTTAATATCTACCATTATTTGGTCGATCTTAGCTGAGTGTATCTGGATCTTAGAATACATTGTTTAAAAATCTCGCTCCTCAAATACCAACGTACTCCATTCATATTAACAACAAGTCCAATAGGGTATGGTATGAGATTTCGTAGACGAAAACAAGTTATCTGTTGCGTAGTAGTCCGAGGGGGTTGTGGGTTGTCTGCGTGTGTGTGTCTGTTTTCTTGAGTTTGCTTGCTTGTCTTTGGTTCTAACACACTTCACTGCCTCGGCTGCTGGAGCGGATCTCTGGCTAGGGTTGGGAACTGAACTGGTTCGTTGCTGGGGCAACATTGACAAAGATGCGATAATCGCTACATTCAAGGCTTAAGCCTTAAATCCAGTCAGCATACTGTGTGTTCACACATACGTTTATATAAGTAGGTATATACACTTGTATATAGTCTCGAGTGGGTTTGTGTGTGTGCAGCGCCTTGCCCTTATCAACATGGCTGGTTGTTGTTTTTACCGAAGCGCCATTTTGTTGAAAACATTGAAATGCAAGTCATTCTTGACGTCTTTCAAACCCAAACATACTCACTCTTAATGCATTACTCTTTCTTCCTTAACTGACATCTCACTCGTGTAATTTTAATTGCATTGTGCACAAATAATTTTAACAGTGCTTAAATAATTGATTTTTAAATATATTTAAGTGTTAGCACTTGAAATGTGTTTTCAGATTTTATCTTTTACGCGTCCTTTTACTCTATAAATATTTAATATAATTCCACTTAAGCATAAGCTGGGACCAGCTCGCCTTTGCCCTCAATTAACATATTTTCTTTACATTTTTCTTTAAAATACTATTCACAATTTTATATATGCGAAAGCTTAAAAAAAAGCATCAGCATTAGCATGTCACAAATCCTGCCATTAAAGTCAACATGGCTGCCTTGGCGAAATCTGTCAACAAGCCGCCATTTTAAGCTGTCAATTTACATATTAGATCAATCAGCTGAAAATGCCTCAAAGCTGAGCTATCCGTGTAAAGTGCAACACGATATTATAGGTAATCCTGACAGACAGCTGCAGCAACAGCTTAACCATGCCATGGATTCAATCAATGCAAAAGCTCTTTAAGTGATTGCAGCTGGCTGAGAGCAAAATTTAAGCAGACACTGCAGCTATAACAATATGGAAAAGATGAAGGGAGTTTTCTTCGTAGTCAATTGAAATATTTTATGAAATAAGATAGGCACTTAAGTATATAATTTAAAGTCAGCGCTGGTAATGTTGTGCGTATGGACAAAGAAGCTCCACCGAGACAGTTGTTGACGACAAATGGGTAGAAACGGACTCTTTTCAAAGTAGCATTTAGTAGACAATACAGCGCAATCAATGATTATACTTTTAGGCTTACAATAGTCAAAACAAACATGGAATCCGTTTGGTTAGTACAACTTGTATTAAAGCAATTGATTTCTATTTGTATACAAATTTTTGACAGACTTTCAGATTGATCTCATAGTTGAGTAAGTGGTGCATGGACATGCGGAAATAGTTATATCTAGTAAATACATTTGAATGAGACTATTGAAAACTCTTTCATGCAAAACAAAAGATTAATCAAACATACGTCAGGTTAGTTAGGTTGAGATCACACAGAAATCGTTCGGTCCATTGTGCTACCCTATTTTAGCAGACGGAACAAACAAATTGGCATGGGGGAGGAGGCAGTGAAGCTAGGTAATCTCCTAATCTAATCTTCTTAGTCTCTCTCCTTGCTAAACCATTTTGAGAATTTGATAAAAGAGGCAAATCTGCAATGGGTAGATTTTCCAGAGAGCCCAGAGCTTTTAATGGCATGCCTTGATAGCAATCTGCTTATCGGCATGATTTGATACGTTCCTTGGATTTCCGTCCAAGGTGTTTATCAGCCGCTTGCCAAAAGACGTATATCTCGTCCTGAAATATGCTGCACCAATGGGGAAAAGGCAATAAAAGCCTCGTCGCAAGCGATTCAGAGAAGTTTCTTATCTCATGTCTTATCTCTTTCCGTTAAACAAAGTTGGAACATACGATACCTTCTGTAAAGAAAGTAAAAAAAACACAAATTTTTATTTGCTCATCCAAATTTATTTTGTGTCCTTCAAAGTAGTCTTCATTGCTTGTAATACAACTACGATATCGGCGAACCCACTCTTTCATACACTTTTCGAAGGCCGAAGGCGGTATCGCCTTCAGTTCACGCTGCGAATGTTGTTTGATGTCATCCATGGACTCAAAACGTTATCCACAGAGCGGCAATTTGAGTTAAGGAAAGAAGAAAAAGTCACACGCTGCCAAATCAGGCGAATACGGTGGTTGCTCGATGGTATTCATGGAAGTTTGGATCATTATTAGCACGAGAAACCATATGCAATGAGACCTGCTTTGGATGCTCTTTTTGCAAGAAATTGAGGTTTTTCAGAACCAACCTTGCAGCGACGCGTCTCATGCCCATAATATCAGTCAAAATTGAATGAACGCTCTTGTGACTGATGTTTAACTCACGAGCAACCTCTCTAACACTCAAACGATGATTTTGAAGTACTAAGTTATTGAATTGCTCGATGTCATCATGGGTTGTTGACGCTGACGGCCGACTGGAACGAGGCAAATCTTCGACCACTTGACAACCGCCTTTGAATGATTCATACCATTCATATACCTGTGTTTTAGACATAGAATAATCACCATAGGCCTTATTTAAAATTTTCAGCGATTTGACACAAGGAATTCCGTTCGCAACACTAAATTTCAAACAAACTCTTTGTTCAATCATTTTTTTCATGATAAAATTCCCAGAGCACTTTTGAGGTCGACTGTTTCTGACAGCTGCTGTGAATACACTACTTGATTTGGCTTTGTGAAAGGATGCACCAACATAAGAAAAAAAAAATTTACAGATTCCTTTTACGCGTTTTTTTTAAATTACAAATTCCGCGTACTTTTTTTACAGAATTCACAGTACATATTGCGACTTCAGTGTTTCCATTGTTCTCAGCAAGGTGAAAAGCAAAAGTTCGGTGTTCCTGAGGCAATCACGCTGTCAACAACGGCAAAAAAATATAGGGAAAAGATATGGTTTGGTGTCTGTAGAAGGTATGGGATCGAATTTAAAAATGTGCGGTATGTGCACCATATTTATTCATGATGACGTCAAGGCGCCGCAAATGTTACATTAAAGGACAAAATTTTGGGCGGAAAAATTATGGGACGAACTAAATTTTAGAATGGAATACTAAATTTCTTTTTTGGGTTCAGGTGGGCGGCATCTAGTTACTTTTGCATACCCAACTCTTGTCTCTAAGCTCAAGCTCATGTGTTCTGCCATCTAGGGACTGGCAGACGGAGATGCGAAATTTGAAAAGCGACTTTTTGGGAATGATTTTTGGCACTGATTTTAAGCACTATCTTTCGGAGTGAGTTTACTTTCCACTACAGTATGTTTTTGCTTAAGCCATCCGGATTCCAACTTAAAGGTTACTCATCTTTAAGCGTTCGAAAATAATCTTAAGATGCAGTTGTTTCTACTGCTCAGCTCAACTAGCTATTTTTACAATTTAATCAAACTCACTTCACTTCATTCATTCTCACAAAAAAGAAACTTTTTCAAATAACTTGTAACGCATAGTCCACGGTTGGTTAACAAGCTATTTCAAATTGACTGCATAGTTGACCCCCATGGATGCCACTCAGTCACCATGGACTTTCATGCTGCATTTCTATTGAATTTGGCTTTGGAACTTCACGTAGTCTTTGTGCTCATCCTTGTTGTTGCAGTCACTTTTTGTTTTCCATAGTTGTTGCTGTTGCCTTTGGCACCTCATTGTTGTACAAAAAAAAAAAAAATTTGCTGTATCTTTGTTGCATATTTTTTGCATAGTCATAATGCCACATGAAGCGGAAAAATGGCAAACTTTTCAACACTGCCATCAACGTTTTGTGCTTAGGTGTGGCAGTGGCAGCAGCAGCATACCTTGCATCCAACTTAACCACTTTCTAAGTATTCCAAACCAACCAAGATACTTGCCCTTTAATTTTCTTGCACAAAATTTCTCATATATTCAAATAGCTTTTCAAACATTGTGCCCTTCTCTTGGTGTTTGGGTTTGGGGTCTACGGCATAGGAAAACTATTTTCATTTGCAAGTTGTACAAACCGCAAACGAGGCGTCGACCAAGTCAATGGGCGCCAATAAAAAAGTTTCTTCTCACAGCAGCTTAAAACCGCACAAAATTTCGAAAAACTTTTTGTGATTATATGAATATTGACCAATCAAATTGAATTGAATAAAGTTGTTTCAATTGGCAGCACGGCCAATAAAAAAAAGGAAAACTATTAAAAAACTGTTTTTTGAAATTTTATGCATAGGGGAAGGAAAAGTTTAAACAAATGCAGCATACTTAATTTAATTACATTTTCTGCTGATGATTTTTTGTACTTACTTGCCAATTGAATTGAAAATTTCATTTCATTGTTCTCTGTACGTACATTTTTAGGGTTCCACCAACCTTTTTGAAGTGTTTGCCTAACCCAGTGAACCAGATCCCCCACAAGTTATGGTTGGAATGGCTTTCCATTTAATTGCACAACTTGCTACCCGAAAATCAACTTAAAATGCAATCAGGCAAATAAAACGAGACCAAGTTGGCATGTTTTGTTCCTCTATTATTACTCATGGTTTTCTGGTTGGTTTTTCATATTTTCATAATTTTCTTAAATTTTATTTTTTTAGTCGTTTGCTTTTTGTTTTGTTGGAAAGACGACCTAAGCTTGAATTTAATATTCAATATTTTATTATTAAAATGCGCATTCATTTGAAATCCTGTACATCTTAATTTCACTTGGAGCGAGTATATTCGTTTTTGTTTTATATTTGCAACTAAGGATATTAAAAAACTAAAGATTTGTCGTGACTTATATAAAGATACATCTTTTGACTTTAAAAGCAAATAATTCCTGAAATATAGATAACATCCTTAGAACATTTTAATAATATTTGTCGAGCTGACTGTGTTTCTTTATCGAGAATTTGTTCCATTCAAAGCATTCTTATGTACATTCTAACAAAGCAATCTTTTCAATTATCATATCTACAGGAGAGCTTTGTCTACGCGAAGTTATTAAAGACCTTACATAAAAAAATCAAACCTGGATCGCAAACAGCCGGTCAAAAATATCTTACTAAAACCCAAAATAGTTTTATTAAGAATTTTTTCCGTCTTACTGCTTTTCCCTGTTTAAATGTTTTTACAATTAAAACCTTCGGAGGATCAAACAATCTATCACTACGTTTGTAACAAAATGCTTTTTCGTAGATTGACTTCGTAATTTTGTTAAGCTCACATAGCCAGCGGACGATTAAGACGCTTCCAACGATACCTCATTTGTCAAATTATGATAAGCGGCTTAAAAGTTACGAGGGAACAGATGAACAAACATAGGCTTGACACATAGCCTTTCGTTTTGCTTCGCCGCAATTGTCTAACAAATGAAAAGATTTTCAACTTAACTTCTTTTAAAGGGTATACAAATATCGCCTTTAATTTCGCTACTTCTTGTTATGATTACCCTTTTAAACTTTCTTTTTCCTTTTCTTGCGCAATATGCAAACATTGAAAAGTGCAACTTAAAAGGGAAAAGGTCAGACAGAAGAAAATATGACAATTTTCTTGTATAAGGTCACTTTTTGTTATTATTCATTTTTTTTTAAACAGTTTGGTCAGTTGGCAGCAAAATTTATTTGAATTTATGAAACGGAATGATGAACTTAATAAAGATAAAGAGTTTCTATTAAATAAATCAAACAAGAAGGAAAATGCAATAAGAACCTAAAAGCAGTATGAATATGTATATAGATAATATCAGATTTTGTCTAACTGATTATAAATTTAATTTCAGCAATTTGAGCAACAGAGATCTCAAATTGAAAACTTGCCAAAATTGCATTTAGTTAGTATCTAGTAGTGGCCGTCGGTGGCGTAGTGGCGGCGTACTCGCTTTACAAACCGAAGGTCGGTGGTTCGAATCCCCGCAGTAGCACTAGTACATTTGCCTAGCACTGGCATTGTTAGCTTAAAGACAGGGCGTCGCTGTCGTTGTCGACCTTCCAGTGATTTCCGTTCGAATACCTTCTTGACTGGAGCATTACAATCCATTCGTGCAACATGATCTAACCAGCGCAGACATTGTAGTTGTATGCGCCGAACTAGATCAGTGTCGCCGTATAGCTCATTTAACTCGTGGTACATGCGAATAGGAAAATCACCGTTCACATTTATTAGTCCAAAGATACGTCGGACGATTTTTCTCTCGAAAGCCCCTAAAATTGCCTTATCGGCTGAAGACAATATCCATGCTTCAGCGCCGTCGACAAGCAAGGATATGATGAGGAATTTGAAGAGGGTAATTTTCGTGTGTCGAGAGAGGGCTTTACTCTTGAGTTCCTTACTTAGCCCAAAGTAACACCGGTTAGCAAAATTAGTCCGCCGACGTATTTCCATGCTGACGTCATTTTTTGTGTCCTTAATACAGGTACCCAAGTACACGAAATCCTTTACAATCTCAAAGCTGTAGCTATCTATTCCCCGTTGTGTCGTTTCCTTACTTGTAGATAGCAGGCGTTTCGTCTTGTCCAGATTTACAGCCAGACCCATGTTTTTCGACTCTTTTTAAATTTTTGAGAAGGCTCCGCTTACTGCACGTATGTTAGTGCCAATAATGTCAATGTTGTCGGCAAACGTCAGCAGCATGACACTCTTACAAAAGATAGCGCCTGACCTGTTCAAATCGGCACGTCGCAGGATAGCTTCCAGTAGTAAATTGAAAAAGTCGCATGATAATGTATCACCCTGCCTGTTTCCTATCAAGACGGAACTGCAGGAGTTACTCAACGTCATCATCACTTTTTGTAAATACGTTGTAATAAAAGTTTATAATTTTATTATTTCGGCCTGTTAACTGACCATTACTTTTTTTTTTTTTTTATTATTAAAGAAACATTTCTGGCTGTAAAATGGTTTTTATTCCGGATATATGTACTCAGGTCAAATTTTTCCTTATGGGGCCGCAAGAATTGGAGCCAGATGATCATAGACAACACCGTGAGGTCGTTAATTGGTCGCTGCAAATTTGGGATAGAGATTTGTATTTTGCCTAAAAAATCATCTTCTCGGACAGTCAGCAAAGCCGCGGTGGTCATAATGTGCATAATGGCATGATAGTAGCTTCAAAATGAAGCCTTAATCAGTAATATATCTACTCAGTTTTGGCTTAACTAAATTTACTATCCTTCATATCTGATCACCCTGTACTATTCATATGCATATAATCATTTATGGCAAAAGCCATATTGACTGTTGACTTTTCAATTGACTTTTCGTCTCTATGTAAATAGAAGGGCTAAGGTTAAGGCCTTCAACTTCACTTTAATTATTTGAATTGAACCTGATTAGCGCAATTCACTTAAACACTTACTCATGCAAGTACCTCATTAAAGCTGCCCTTCAAAATTTTCCAAAATAAAGTGACTGCTCCAGCGATGTATTGCCGCAGCTAACCCCAAATCTCATTAAGTTTTAATTAGCTTTGTCAGAACCACCCAAAGCATATAATATTTATGTCAACTATCATTAATTAAACGTTTTTCAACAAATTTAAGCGCTGCAGCTAAATCAAATTGCAAACAATTTTTTATTCGCCATTAATTCAAATGTCAAGTTGATTTTGTGGGATTCGTTTTGTTGCCTGTTGGTGTATTAATGCGAATGAAATGCAATTAATTTGTTGGGGCAGCAATTTGATTTACAATTTGTGACGTCAAATGCAAGCCGCAAATCTGCACACATAGCATAGAGATTTGTATAGAGCATAGGGCACACAGCTCCATTGGGGTCATAAATAACACTTTCAACGGTATAATCCGCATGTTTTTGCGGTCATACAAAAACTGACAGCCTCGCTTGCCGCAATTTTCCAACACTCATAAACACACACACACAAAATCCGTGCATTCAAATGTCATTGCTTCTTGCCGGATTTTGGCATTGATTGTGGTTTGTTCGATCAAAGTTAACATTATTGCTCTCAAATTGGCCAAAACTGCAGACCACATGGCAACACTGCAACATCTACAAAATGGCTACCGCAAAGTAGCCATCATGTCTATCTGAGTATCTATCTGTCTATCTAACGAAATGTCAGTTTTTGCACGTTTTTAATATGCATTTTTATGATACCTAGCCAAGTGACAGGCCATTGATATGACCGCAAATTGCATGACAGGATATGACACCAGCTTTGCATATACTATGTGCATATGTTATGCGTATACTTGATTTATATCAAGCACTTTTTCAATTGCCATAATCAGCCGCAATGTCATATCCACGACACAGCATACAAATGTTGACCAATAAATGAATTTGTTGGTTTATTTTTTGATTATATACAATGGAAAATCGTTTCAATTGTGACATATTTGATTTGATGCTTTTCATTTGTGGCATGTTGCTAAATAAAATGAAAATAATGTCCAATTATTTGCATATTTTTAAATTATACTATACAGTGAAAAATGTACTCAACATTTTTTATACACTTTGGAAATAAAATGGAGTGCTTAATACAAAAAAGCAGTCAAACATTTTTTTATGCAACGAATTTATATAATTATATATGTATATTTTTTTTTGGTTTCAATTTTTTCAATAATTTCGAAAAATTCTCTAGTAACTACTGCACAAGATAACTCTGAAGCAAAGTAAATTAATAAAGAATTTACTTAAAATTATGTAAAACTAGAACTTCGAAGTGCTACAAAAATATTATCTCCTAAAAATAATCAAAAAACATTTAAAAGCTTCTTATATTGGCATTCAAGAATTTCTAAAACTTATATAAAACCTTATCTCTAGATAAGCCCAAACTATGCAAAAGGTTTCGTTTTTTTTTTCCACACCAATTCATTCAAGTTGTTTTCTCAACATTTTAAGCTTTTTATGCCTCAATTCCCGAATACACAACGAGCTTTGTTAGTTGAGACTCCCACCTCATTAACGTGTCATTTTCATATATGAGAGCTGCATTCAAGCCAAATATGTTGAACTAGCAGTGCCAGTGCTTATATGGTCATATGAATGCCCAACAACAATGGTTTGTGGTAATAACGTTGGAGTTGGGCTGGTGCAGAGGAAACCATTATGTTTTGCAACATGGCGGCAACACAAAAATCATTTGCCACAAACACATTTTGTCAGTGTTGCGGTCATGCAAAATGCAAATGACAAGCCATTACCCTCACATCCAAATACCAACAACAACATGAACAACAATGGAGGTCTATAATACGAAGATGCAGCATGCTCGAGAGCGAGTTTTTGTTTGCCCTAATGGCTTTTAATTGTTTTATAAAATTACAAAAACAAAAGCGAAAAAAAATTGAGCACAGAGCTGCAGCAGTGCGTATGCGTAATATGCTAGTATAACGCATACGCCTAGTTGCACGTCAGCACATAGCACTCAATGTTGGACAGTGTAGAGCAGCAGCGCGGCCCGCATGTTTAAAAAACAAATGCTGACATTTATTGCCATATTCACGTGGGTTCTAAAACGAACAGCTAAACGGGAAACCAACAAAGCGGTACACATTTTTACAGTCTGTACCCATTTCCGCTATAATTTTATTCGCACAAAATGGCGGGTGAGGTGGGGCCAACAAAGTTTTTCCACTTTAGAGTGCAATTAATAAAACGTGTTTTGGGCTGCTGCAGCATCCGAAAGTGTCTCAATGCTCGCATTATTGTTGGGCCCAGTTGAACAAGTTGGATGACTTGGCTAAGCAACATAAAAATGTAAATCAACTCGAACGCAGCTCGACATTGGCATGCTCTACGATCGAAAATAGATAAAGATGGCTTGATGTATTATAGGGCTCACAATTAGATCGTAGCAATGATGGGCAAGTCTTCTTGGTTTCTAATTCGAGAAATCTATGATATACTCAGGTAACCAAAAAAGTTTTATTTTTTACAACAAATTAAAAATTTTTACTATCAGAATGCGATAAACAGATACTTTCTTTTTCGTAATGGATCAAAATAGTGCATGCTGCAATTATTTTTTCTATTTTTGTTTAGAATTCACAACTAGTTTTAACTCTATATAAGTCAAAAACGTGACTTGGCTAGTAATTTTTTTTAATATTTTAATTCTTTGTGTTATAACTTTAATTCATCCACTTTTTTAGTAACGTCTTATCAGCGAGTACTGCATACTGAGTTTTTAATTCTAAAATTAAGTTTAAAATAACCTTACAGTCATTTTGGAGAATCATTCAGCAAAAAATTGAAGCCCAATTATTTAAAAAAAAAAAAAATTAAGTATTAAGAAATTCAAATAACGACAGCTCTTCATTTGTTTCTTCAAAAAATGCGTTTCAAGCAAATGTTTTTAGCAGTCGATTTATATTTGTTTGCACAATATTTCGATCGAAAAACTTTTTTATCTAATATTTTGTTGTAGAAATTTTTTTGATGCATATTTAACCTCTCATCTCATCGTCTATCTTGCGTAAAAATTAGTTATTTGTGTTAAACGACTTGAATAAAAAGAAGACATATAAAGGTTGACTATGTTATAATGAAACAAATATGTTTTTTATCTTTTAAAAATTACGTCTGATTTTGATTTGTAGATCTACGCGTGGTCCTACCAAACGGGATAAGATCAATCATAGATTTGTTTAGAATATCTAGGTACAATCACTACACGACATATAAGCATTATGCTAAAGATTACTTTTCTTTCTGATGGTTCAAACCAATAATACCCCCGACCCTTACTACAGCTGCAGGGTATAAAAACTTGAAGCGGGTCAAGCAATGCAGCAGTTGCTGCATAGTTTGTGCTACTTATTTTTCATTCCAACATTAGAAAACTTTAATTGATGTCTGGACGAAGTCAAAATTCTTGGCAAAAACTTTGGCTTGGCTTTGGTAGCAATTTTTTAAATCTTATTTTTTTTTCTGTATTTGTGCTTAGATTTTGGCCTTGGCAGCTGAAAACTACTATAGTTGCCAGCATTAAAGTTGAAAATAGTTTTTTTTTTCTTTTTGTAAAAACTGTTGATTGAAATTCTTACTAAAGTCATTGTAATATTGTCAAAAGAAAGCGTACCATTTTTGTACGCACTGCTTTATCGGCACTGCAGTTTACTCTTAAATGACACTCTCTTAACTGAAACAAACTGCTCTCTGCGCACTTAGCTCTTAATTCGTAATGAAAACAAAAGTTGAAAAGATTTTCTTTTTCCTAACACAAATCAAAACTTAATGCCGTTGCATGCGGAGTAGGTCAAGCTACTAACTCAATTAGATTTCCAGAAATAATAATAATAATAATAAAATCTTATGAGGCTACAGTTGATGTAGTTGTTTGTTCTTCGTATAAGCTTAAGAATGTAAACATGTGGTCTTTAGGAAATCTGCAATTGCAATAAAGAGATTTTATGGAAAATATACATTAACCAAATGAAGTCAGCGCAGAAATTAACAAAATTTAGAGTAAATATATCTAAAGTTTGGATAGAAATTCGATTTTATTACCAGACTGTGGGGGTTGTAATTTAAAATAAATAGTTAACATCAAAAGTGAGAGTTATTCCAAACTTTAATAAGGAAATTGAGCAGAATTTTTTGAAGTCATATTGGTTGAGAAAAAGGCACACTACGAGAAAATTTTGTATAATCATAATTATAAAATAAACATCACATATAAATAAGGCCTCCGCCTGCTCACTTCATCACTGTTTGCTTCGTCATCGTTTGTTATATAGATGGCCAGCATCTACATCATCTACTGAATCTTTTTTGTTTTAGACATTTTAGTTTTTATGACTTGCGAAATTTCTAAAAGAACAAACTAAGTGATTTTCATTTCAGCTTTTAAGCTTTAAATCTATTTGCACTTTAATGTCATTCTGCGATAGTCAACACTGGGTAAATGAATGATAGCTGTCCAAAAAGATGCAACAAACTGACATAGATTTGTCTCTGTAAATTTATTTCTTCCTAAAAGGAAGAATTAAGTGACAAAAACTGCAAAGGAAAAATGCATGAAAGCAACAAGCAAAGAAACAAAGAATAACAAAAAATATGAAAAAAGTATCTGGTATTATGATTGTTTAGTGCTGTCGCCGGAAATTTCATTCAAGTGGAATGTGAAATAAACAAAACAACAAGCATCACAATAACAATAAGAACAAAAAAAAAGATGCAGGCAACAAAACTGAAACTTGTAAAAGCAACACAGAAGCAGACAACCCAACAATAATAACTTATGCTAGACTGACATACAGAAAAAATCGGTCCCCCTTCAAACTCTCGACCATACACTAATCTCTAAAAAAAAAATCTGCTGACTATATCAAACAAATGCACTTCACAACTTGTGCAATAAAAAGATGTACAAACACACACACTTATGTATATATCTAAGTTAGTGTATCTATGTATGTGCGTATCTGTGTGTTTGTTGTAGCAACTGCAAAAGCAAAAACCTATGAAAAGTTGCTTTACATATTTCATCAATGGCAACAACAGAGTACTTTCTGCGCCATACAATTGCCAGAACTTCCACATTAATCCGTACAACTGGTTTGCGCTTCCATCTACCAGGGGAAAACTTGAACTACGACATAGTCGTATGTCTTTGTACTATGTCGTCGTCGTCGTCGTCCAGGGACCTGGCACTGTCTTTGTGTGCTTCAACAGTTTAATCATCGACATTACACGCACTGCTTGAAGACTCCCAGCTTATATGATGTTGCATGCATTTGGATACATACGGGGCGTATGAATAATGTATTTAGAGGCAAGAAAACTAGGGTTTACCCATAAATATGTATATAACTCGTGTAAGAAAGAATTAGGATGATTTGTAATTTAGCGAAGTAAGTAAAATAGTATCTCGTAGATAGCTAGCTAAAAATATTTCATATATTAAGCCTACCAGATCGATTTGTTTTATATAGACTGTTAGCAAATAATTTTGTTGTACTCATTAAAGAAAAATCGATCCTCACATTTTATCTTATACTTGTAAAATGTTTATGAAATTATTATATTACAAAATATTTTTAAAACTATTATTTTTATTAATGATATTTATAAAATTTTGTGATTGTCAGTTAACAGATTGTAAATACAAATGAACTTGTGACAAAAAATTTACGAATAATAGATAATCTTATAACGAATAGGTCTGCAAAGCATGACTCTACGGATGGTAGCAACAAAGATATCATGCAAAAACCGCAACAACTAAATACTGCAAAAGGAGGGAAAAAATTTCTAGAAATAATTATAAAGATATCTGGATGTAATGGATCAGCCGCCTGGAGCCGGAGTAATAGTCAAATATGCGTATGCGTAATATCTGAAATTTTTCTCAAGCCGGTTTAAAGTCACTCCACAAACGGCTACATTACCAAATCTTTCACAAGTACGCATAACATTTGCAAAAAATTTTAAGCGATCTGGCAACCGCCCATGTAAGGCTATATTACGTATACGTTTATTTTTTTTAAATATCATCATTTTGAATTGGGAACGTAAAATATTGAAAGAAAATGTGTTTTTATATGTTAACATAACTAAAGTACTGATTAATAGAAGTCATTTGTAGTACCAATAATTTAGTCTAAAGGGGCTTCCGTGCACATTGGTTAAAAAAGTGAAACAAGCCTTCTTAACCTTATTGGCAACTAATTTGGCTAGATGAAGTGAGCTCATAAAAATATACAAGAACATTTACTAGTGTAAAAAACAATTCTTAAAAATTGAATAGTTTGTGAAATACCTTTTTTTTATATCCTTCTAAGTTCTTGCCCATTTAATGACTAAACAAAAAGATATTAAAAAAAAATGAAAAAAATATTTATTTAAATTTTATTCTGAAAGCATGTTGACAAGTATCCTTTAACGTCACTTATTGCCAAAGCGCATCTTTGGATAAAATTATGAGTGTCTAGCTCTTATAGCCGTTGAAACCTAGGTGTTCTGCTCGATTGTTCTCATAAGGAACTTAGGGTCCAAAAAGCCTTACTTTTAATGTAACGTACATATATGACACATATACACATATTTGCATTTACAAAATTAAAAATATATTTATAGGTATATGTTAACATACATACTCACAAACTTTCCAGACAACTCTCGCCACTTTTGTTTACAGCTGAAACAATAAATTGATAGTAGTATTAATTATGTATACCGCGAAAATGCGTACAAATTTATGTCTGTGTATATTTCATTCATTCATGCTTTAAGCAGCTTTGTGTGTGTGTGTGTGTATCTGTGATGTATCTGTAAGTATGCAACGTTGCCACAGCAGTGTCAGATACAATAAAACAACAACAAAATGAGCAGTAACACCAACAAGCAAACATATGTGCAGGAAGAGACAAATACTTAATATATTTCATACTTATCGACAGTGGCGGGGCTAAAAGGGATGTATGAAAATTATAAAATCATCAATAAGTATTTTTAGAAATTTTTAAAGCCTAACTAAATACTAAATAAATAAAAATAAGTATTTTTTGGACCGGGGGCTAGCGCCAGAACAGAAATGTTTGATTTGATTTTTGAGGTTTTGTGAAAAATTTGGCGAGATAAAATAAAAGGAAATGCAGGTTCGGTCTTAGCAACTAGCCCACGAGATAGAAATTAATTTTGTTTTGATGTGACTGTATATTTGCAATATAAAAGTACAGAAAAATAATTTAAAAACCTAAAATTCTTAATGCATAAAAATAAGAAAAGGTTACTCTCTCTCCTATGAAAAAAAATTCAAATTGCTTAACATCAGAAGAAAGAGCTCTTTTATCTGCAACCACACTCAGTAGCTAATTACAATATAATGCTTTTAGTGCTAATGATCTTAATAAAGTGGTTTAATGTAAGAGACTCTTTAATTTTAATTCAACGAGTTGTAGAATATATTTTGGGCTTACTCATTGAGTTACAGTGCAGAAAGAAAACACTCAAATAGACGAGCAGAAGCATTTGTAAGATACATGTAATTATATAGCCATAACTAACACTTTGTACAAAAACCAAATCTACTAGAAAAATGACAGACATAAAAACACAGTTCAAGGAACTCTCAAACAAGTTGTACATTAGAGAACAAAGATTCTTTGTGGATATTTTTATAGCCCCCCCGCTCCACCACTGCAGTAATAACAGATTGTTATGGGGCATGTGCTAGTTGTAATATCATTCCTTGTAAATCGCTGGTGCATGCTGCATGCTTGATATGTGGCTTGTAATCATTTTTAATGAAAAACAAACGTTGCGTATACGCAATGTTTAAACATACAATCGTTTAAGAAAACAATGTTAAAGTGCCTGATGTTGGCGCCATTGATTAAACATGCTTTAAGTTGGTCCAAAGCAAAATGGCAAACAATTATGACTTGGTATATAACAATTTTGGAATTCAATGCATAAATGTAATGCAAAGTAATCAATGCGAACCAGCAAAGTTCAATTAAAAGCTGACAAACAAATTGAGTTGGTTGGCGTAATCAAGGGCAACAGTTCTGTCGGTACGAAGTCCCACCCACAGACGCCAGAATTACAATGACTTAATCATAATGGCAAAAACGAGGCTAAAGCTGAAGCCATAGTCGGGGCGTGAAAAATTGTCGTGCAATCAAAACAAGTTGACGGAAACACAACAAAGCGAGGCCAGATGGGATGAGCTCTACATCTCGTTTCAAAGTTTCTATACCCTTGCCGAAACGGCGAAAGGTGTGAGACTAAGTCGGATTGGATACATAAAAAAAAGTTCATTGATGAAATTCATTGAAATGAAATTTTAATCAACAAGTGTGTGGAAGGATTTGAAAAGAGTTATGTAAGTGGTTAAGGTTAAACAGCCGCCAATCGCGTACAGATGCCAGGATCTGGTACGGTAGACACTGTGTGGAGTATGCAGCTGACGTAGGAAAACCAATATAAAAAACATGCAGAAATTTTGGTACAGAAATCAAACTTGATGATTGTGATAATGGATAGCATACAATTTGTAGTCGATCTGGCTTCCCTTTTTTTAACCGCCTTTGTTTAACTGCAATGCGTATACGTAATTTTTTTACTTTACAAAAATGTGATTTTACATTGAAACATAACTTTAACATAACTTAACAATAGTTATTAATTTAATACATTTGGCGGAGTAAATATTAAACTTAAAAAAAAAACTACGTTTTTGGTAGATTTTTCTCAATAAAGTAATTAAAATTGCTGATTTTTTACGTCCAGGACTTCACAATTATCGATTCATTATTAGGCAAGCGAAATTGAGCTTTAAGCTCAAAAAATATATTTGTATTCCACAGATTTCATGTTACCAACTTGGCGTATACTTGTTAGAACATATGCCTTGAGGATACATCATGAAATAAATTGAAGCAGTTTAGTTACCTTTGAACTCAATAAAAATTTGTCTTAATGCGAACAAGATCTATTCAGAATATGACACCTTTATGGGTTTCACCTGTGCTCGTAATATGGGAATACATGGAAAAATATTGAAAACTTCTCATTTCAAATATCTGCTGCTTAGTAAATCATATCTTGTTTTTTTTATTACCCTTCCATGCACTCAAATTAGTAGGTATAAGAAAACTAGTTTGATATTATAAAAAAAGACATTGGAACTTTGGTAAACCTCTTTGCCTAGAAGATCCTTTGAAAAACGAACTGCGTTAAAATAGGGTATTCTCGATTCGGACAGGCACTACTGTTGCATTCTCAAATTCATATAACGTGCTGGACGGAATGTCGTGAAATAGTAACACAATCTTACAGGATCTGGTGTGCGAAGCACGAAGGGACCGGAGACCCGAGTTTTTTTTACCGAGTGCAAATGCCAAATAATCAGTGGATTTAGTTATGGAATTTAGGTTCAAGCTCGATTTGTCTGATCAAAAGAAGAATTGGAAAAAGGATGGATCTTTCTCTCGGATTAGGAATCGATGACCTATTTATCTATTTGTTTTATCAAAAGATGAAAGCAACTATTGGAAAAAGATTGAAAAATTACATAAGAAACTAATATATACTATAAACTAACAATTAAAAGAGAAATACTATTACTATCATATTTAGAAAGAAAGGATTGTGATACGATGTTACACTGCCTGTGATCAAAAAGCTTTTATAGAGCACTTGTTTTAAGGAACATATGCGAAAATGAATGACGGCCAAGATTTTAACTCGCTGAGTTCAACTTTATAACAACTCTATAACAAGTAAAAGTTTCGAATACACTCGACCTTCCCTACAGCAAATTTTCTGGGGATTCAAATACATTGAAAATTTATAAATTATATAGAAAGTTCTTGGTAAACAGACCATAGAAAAAATATGCTGAAGTGATGTTCGTTATAGTAAAGCTCGACTGTATCTTATGATAAATTGTTTTTTAATTTCCTATTAAATTTATCCCATGCCTTACCTGCCTCTCTGCAACATCACGAAATTAATGTATCCCCAGAAAGAGTGTACTAATAAGAAAAATATAAAAACACAAATGACAAAAGTCAACGAACTTGGGGCAAGCCCAGGGGCCACTTGTCGTGTTGGAAGCGCGTGTGAATGATGGACTATTCACTGACCCAGGAATTGTAGGCTTTTCACATTTTGGTTGTTTGTCCATTAGAAAAGAGAGGCCTCAGAATGCGTAGTTAAAATGTTTGCCAACACATTTTCCTGCACACAAAGACACACCTATATACCATACAAAGTGGGCGCATGCTGGGCTCATCCATCTAGTCAAACAGCTGCGCTTGTCTTTGCTCCTATCATCATCATTGCTATCATCATCGGCATCATCATCGGCCTCATCATCGGCATCATCACCAGCATTTTGGTAAAAGTTCTTATCATTGTTTTTGTACTGGGCGTTAGTCCTTGCCTGACATTACCATTTCATTTTGAAATACGCACGCCCACGCACCAATTCACATTTGTCTCTTTTCGCATTAGGATAATAAAAAGAAAAATAACAAAAATAAAAAACAACAACAATTTATTTCGATATCTGTAAATAACAAATAATAGAAAATTAAGTGGTGCTCTATCTTTGTCTGTATGCAGGTTGCTCTTCACAACGAGCAGGCAACAAAAATATGGGCAGTTCTTTTTCAAATCCAAAACAAATATTTTGAAAAAAATTTTGGAAGCAAAATGCAGTCACGTGCCTCAGTAAATTATAAAAAAATTTTTTTCGAGAGCGACATTAATTTTTCATTTTTGAAAAAGGTGCAAATAAAATATTCAAAAGACAATTTTTATTTATTTAAAATGCCAACTTTATGTATATTAAAAAAAAAAATAACGATTTTATATACTTATGTATAACCTGAGAAATTGTAATTTATGCCAAAAACTTTACATAAATATAAATCTAAAAAAGTATATTTTTTTACAAAATTCTAAAACACGTTAACTTAAATTTGCTTTATCAAAATGTTTAAAAAAAAATTGTAGCGCAATAAATACATTTTTCACCGAATTTTTACCAAAAACTAAAAAAAAATTTCAAAATTCGAAATTAAAAATTTGCATTTTTTTGCCCAATCTGTTTGGTTTGCAAAAGATTCTCCCACATGCCTTACTAAGTGCCATATAGCAAGTATGTCACCAGCATTTTATTTACATAGCCTACTTTTAGGCAAACTCAAGGCAATATTTAATGAAATTTAACTTGCACCGTGTTGGGGCTTTAATTTGGCTACGTGACCAGTCTAGTTATGGCCTCCATTTTATGTATTTAATATAACTTAATTGCTGTCGGTGGCAACATGTGTGGGCGCCATTAAAATCAAAGCGCTGCCTATATATATATATATAAATATGTATCTGTGTGGGTGCTTGTATGTGAGTGTGTGTATATAAGTATCTTGGGTGCAAGTGTCACATGCCAAAGGTGTGACAAACGAGCAGCCAGCCATGTAAGCAATAGAAAGTCAAGCCCGAGGCACTTTGTCATTCATAGGCACTTTGTCTATATAATCACACATACATGTATGTATTTGTTTGAGTTTATGTTTGTGTAAGTAGGAGGCCAGACAGTTAGTCAGAAAGTTTGCTTAGGATGTTCATGCAAATTAAGCATATAGGCTAAGTACATACAAGCTGACAACCCCTTTTCACAAATAGGCGAGCGACAACTAGTTTTGAGAGCAAACAAGGCAGATGTATCTAGAAAGTCCACTAAACAATTTTTTTAAATAGAATATAATTAAAAGTTGCTTAAGTTAACAAATAAGAAAGTTGAAGTTCAGCTATTCTGATGAATAAGCGGGGCTGTTGGTCAGTGAAAGGCAGTAGACTCGACTATTTAAGTATATACTAGTATTATTTGAAAAATGAATGTTATAAAAGCACAATGTAGATCATAAGGTGTAAATAATGTTAGCGGGGTCTTATTGAAAAGGCCGGCATTTTTTTCATAATCTGCTTATAGTTCACAATTGGTTAAAGCTGCAACTGCTTTTAGGTTAAGCTTGTAGCGAGTAATTTTTTTTACTATTTATGATTTATTATTATTAAGTACATTTTTTCGTTTCACTTGTGGTTTTTAAGCAAAGATTGCATACGTAAAATAGTAGTAGTTACATATTTTGTAACACTTTGTAAAACTCACAAAGGTTAAGCTCCCCGTATACCGAATTACATTAACAAAAATTTTCGTCAATTTACATAACAAGAAAAAATCAAATATAATTTGGGGGATTCCTAAGAATCAAATGAAGTTTCTCATGAAAAGTGATATGTCGAAAAGGCGGTAGTAAAAGGTTTTTCAACAAGAGGTGGTTTTTTGAATCACCCGGTATTTCGGTAGCTGTCACTTTTGAAGCTTTTATTCTTTGACATTTGACAAGTAGAAACTACGCCATTACCAAAAATGGAACGATACACGCTTCAACAACGCATTGAAATTATTAAAATTCACTACAAAAATGGTGAAAATCCTGCAGTCACAGTTCGCAAAACTAAAGCATTTTCGGTTCGTCGTGAAGCACCTTGTCGGACCGCAATACAGAAATTGGTGGAAAAATTCGAGCTGTTGGGACAAGTTAGTGATGTGAAGAATAAAACTCGTGCACGTCGCTCAAGAACAACTGAGAATATTGCTGCTGTAGCCCAAAGTGTTGAAGAAGACCCAGGTTTGTCCATTCCTAGTCGTTCCTTGGAATTGGGCATTCCACAAACGTCATTACACCGTATTTTGCATAAAGACTTGGGTTTTAAGGCTTATAAAGTTCAGTTAACACAAAAACTCAAGCTGATGATCGGCCATCAACAACGTCGTGTCTTTGCTGATTGGGTCCTTGAAATGCATGCAAATTATCCGGAATTCCATCGAAAAATCATCTTGACTGATGAGGCCCATTTCCATCTCGGTGGCTACGTCAACAAGTAAAATTTTCGCATCTGGGGCTCGGAAAACCCAAGAGTTATTGTTGAGAAGCCTCTCCATACTCAACGTGTGACTGTTTGGTGCGGTTTATGGTACGGCGGGGTCATTGGAACTTACTTTTTCGAAAATGAGGTTGGATCAACAGGTACGGTGAATGGATTGCGCTATCGAGAGATGATTAATGATTTTTTATGGTCGGAGTTGGATGGTATTGATCTGGACAACGTTTACTTTCAACAAGACGGCGCTACGTGCCACACAAGCAACGAAACCATTGCTCTTTTACGGGAAAAGTTTCCGGACCGTGTTATCTCTCGAAGAGGTGATCACAATTGGCTACCGAGATCTTGTATTTTAACACCTTGCGACTTCTTCCTTTGGGGCCACGTGAAAGATAAGGTCTACGCCAACAGTCCAGCGTTGATTCAAGTCCTCAAAGATAGAATTCGTGAGGCTATCGAGGACATAGGGCAGCCACTTTGCGATTTGGTTATGGAAAATTTCATGAAAAGGATATGGTCCTGTAAGCGTGGTCGTGGTGGCCATTTGGCTGATGTTGTTTTTCAATATGCTTGAGTTATTATTTTTATGTTTTTTAATGTTTATTTGGGATTACTCAAAAATTCCATGTATCACAAGTATGTATTGTCTCCAATCCAGGGTGCAGCCGAAGCCATGATTGGGCATTAACTGCTAAAACGCCAAATTAGGCCCTGAATCATTAACATTATCGAATATATTTTTCAAGAAAAAAGGACAAGTGTAATCCAAACGCAATTTACTTAGTTCTTTAAATAAATAATAAATCATTTGTGTTTCGATATAACTAAAAAAAATTTCTGTTTTTCTCTGAATTCGCTTATAGGGAAGCAAATTCGACTCCTTTCCGATGGCTTCAGGGCATAACATACAAAAGTTATGTAAAATGACCCAAAAAAGGGCAAGCGCTTAAAACGCCTAATAACTTGGTCAATTGATTCGTTAATATGGCTCTTATGCCCGCGACATGTGCGTGTGTGTGTGCGTGGCTCCTTAAATAATTTTTCTTTGTTTTTATTTCGTGGATATTTTGTGGCCTAACTTTTGAACTCTAAGCCTGCGGTTAGAACCCCAAATATGGAAGACGGTTTCTGTTGCCCGTTTTCACTGTCAAGTGTATTTACTCGAAACATTTAATTTGCCAATTTAGCAAAGCTTAAATCAACGTTGCATGAAAGCGACAAGAACAAAAGCAAAAACCAGTAAAAAGACAAAAGGCAAAAACCTCGGAAAATGCTGGAAAATCCTTGTTCGCGCGCCAAGCTTGTTGGGGGAAAATAGCAAACGGCCAGAAGATAAAATCCAATTAAAATAGTGAAAAACTTAACAGTATGAACAAAGCGAAAAAAAAATGTATATAGTATACTACTCACATATAAAGGGAGCGTTAACTATGATGGAGACGGTTAGCAGTCGGAGCGGGTGAGGTAACAGGCACCGTGGCAAAAAATAAAGCACAGCATGAAAATCTATTTACAGCAGTTGTAGAAACGGCTACAACAAAAACTTTATGCCATGTAAATAACGGCTTCATAAATTTAGTTGCATTCTGTATCTGCATATCGGCCAGTTACACTAACACGCACACAGATACATCACATACTTACACACACAAACTTACCGCACACATATGCATGAACATGCAGTATTCATATTGGCAGCTATTTCCGTATTATGCGTCCTAGAACGTGTTTTTATACCCTAAGCCCAACTGGGTTGAGGGTAATATAGATTTGTAAATACTATATCATAAGTTTGGGAATAGAGGTGGGATACTATCGATGCCACTATCGATGGCACTATCGATAGTATCGATAGTTTCATTTTACGGATACTATCGATGGTTTTTTTTCGATATATCGATAGTATACTTTTTTTTGTATGTAAAACGCACACGCCACTTCAACTGAAACAGTTTTGTACATAAGCACCCGACTGAAAACTAGGTGTCGACATGTTGGTCTTCTGCCACACAAACAAACTACTTGAAAGATAATTTTTTTAGAATTGTTAACTGTTGAATAGACAGTTTTTGTTTTTTTAAGATGTAACTTTAAAAGGATCTCTTTTAACAATGTCATGAATAAAACGTTTCTGTTAAAAATTTTGATGTTCTCTTTTTTTAAGTATTAGAATTTTCCCCACTTGCTCTATGGTATTTATTTAAAGAATAAGCCCTTTTATGTGTGCCATATTTCATTTTGTTCGATAGTATCGATTGTTTCAACGATCGAAGTCTAAACTATTGAGTGGTGGCACTATCGATAGTATCCCATCTCTATTTGGGAAGACTAACGAACAACTATTTTATTGATTCCAGCTTATAGTTCACAATTGCTTAAAACAGCAGTTTCATTAAGCCGTTGTTTGTGGCAAAGAAAGAAAATTTTCGTAATATGTATTTAAAATATTTTTTCTTTTTACTTAGTGTATTATTTTCATGTCTTTTTAACTTATGATAATCTATGCTACAACATTTTTGAAATATTTGGGATACTCCAGCAGCCATTGTTTGAAATAGTTCAACTAACTATTATAGTTGTATTGCTTATTTAAAACAATTTTAGATGACAATATTCTTAGTCAATGAATATTATAAAGCTTAGTACCGTTTGCAGAGTATCCCACTGTCGTGACAGCTCATCGATTAAGCTAATTTTTTTCCTTGTATTTGCTGTTTTTTCCCCCCCTTGTATTTGGTTTGTTGTTTCAAGTAAACTGTTTCGTTTTACACGGTGTCCATGGCTGTCCGGGCTCTTTGTCATAAAAAACCAGGCAAGTGCAGGCAGGTACAGGTAACCCACCAAGTGCGGCAATTGCAGCTTCACTTTTTTTTTGTACTCTTTTTGTTTTGTTGCGCTTTGGTTTTTGTTTTTCTCTGCTCGTCAGGGGAAATAAAAGTCACGTTGACATGGACACGGACACGGACACGGACACGAATATCGTCAAGTGCACTTTCGCGTGTCAACCCTCAAACACAAACTCGGGGCAGAGAACCCAAAACCATCTCAATCCTCAACACTGGTATGCGTTTCTCAGTTTTCTGTAGTTTTGGATTTTATTTTTATTGTAAGTATGTTTGCGTTCGAGTGCTCTGTACTCTATCTTTATGTTCTTTTGCGCTCTAGTAAAATGAGAAACCTGCGAAATGTGCAAGAAATTAAAAACGTAGAATTATATTATAACAAAAAAAATAAAAGTAAATAAAAGCATGTGAAATAAAAAATGGTCAGATGAAGAGTCATGAGCTAAGGCAGTTTTAAAGCAATACTCAAGTTGAACTTGTAAGCTAAAAGTCGAAAAAAGTATAAGTTTAAGCTATAATAATTTTTGACTGACTTACCATAAATAGCCTTAGCAAATTGTTTGTAGTTGAAGCAACAAGTTAAAATCCGAAACAAAAAATACTTTTAACTTATTACCTTTTACATGAGCGAGATTTAGCCATTTCTTAAAGCTTGGACGTCACTCGCTAATTTTTTGTTATCTAGAACAGTTCTTATGATCACGGAATTATGTCATAACAAGAAATTTAGATCTCTTCTCCCAAGTCAGGAGACTCGGGCTGATGGCAGCACCTGTGTAAACCTCCGGTGGCAACAATGGTTCACGGATGGGTCCAAAACTGAGCAGGCTGTAGGTGTTGGAGTCGTTGGGCCCAACACCAGAATCTCTAGTGCAATGGGCATCTGGCCCAGCATCTTTCAAGCAGAGATTCATGCCATAGAGATCTGCGCCCATAGTATCCTTAGCAAGGGAACTAGGGGGGCAAACATCTGTATCTACTCAGATAGCCGAGCTGCCATTAGGCCACTATCATCATGGAGCATCTCCTTCAGGATCGTTAAAGAATGCCATAATTACCTCCAAGCCCTGTCCTCTCGGAACAAAATCCTGCTATGTTGGGTACCTGGACACTCAGGAGTGGATGGTTACATGATCGCTGACGATCTAGCACGACAGGGTGCCTCCACCTTGACCACTGCCCCTGCGCCTTTCTGTGGTATTTGTTGGTCCACAATCAAAACCATGGTAAACAAATGGGCTGCAGGAGAACATAGGAGATACTGGTTCTCCTTACCGGGGCTGCGTCAAGCAAAAGCGCTTGTCAAATCTCTGGATATGATCAAGACAAAAGGTCTTGGCAAAGCGGACTTAAAACTCCTGGTAGCATACCAATCTGGCCACCACACTGTTAGATACCATCTACAGAAAATTGGCCTATCGGACTCTTCAGAGAGCAGACTCTGTATCGAGGACGAAAAACCATCAGACATATTCTCTGTGACTGCCC